>OX415254.1:49209058-59209058 GCA_948329865.1 Linaria vulgaris
TTCACGTCAAAAAACACCCCTCTTCCATTTTCATCACCAAATTCACGATCGCGTCGAGAATAATCGACGACGAGATTTGGCCCAAACTTCAATTCAGTAAAGGTGGCTCACGATCGGCAAAAAACACTCCTCTTCCATTTTCCATCGCCGAATTCACGATCGCGTGGAGGCTAATCGACGGCGAGCTTTGGCTCAACCTTCACCAAAGTTGGTTGCGCTATATCTCACGCATAATCAGGTAAATTAGTATATAGTCGTCCGGAAAATTGGAGTTCATAAAATGTGTTTGTGGAATTAGGATTAGGTTTTGTTCTTATAATGCAGGGGGTTTTGCAATTTTTCGGCTTAAGGCCTTTTTTGAGTAGTTATAAAGATTGTCGTATATGACTGTGTATTGCTTGTAGTTGTAGAGGCATAAATCTGGTATCAATTTAATTTATTTCTGATTTTGGTGCTGGTTGCGTGTATAGTGTTCATAAACGTCTTTTTTTATTGATAGGAATTATTGATTGGCAGGATACAAAATTGTGTTCTAGAATTTGTAGAAGAAAATTGTATTCTGTTTTTGGATGAATTTTCTTGATCACTCATGGCACATACACATTTTTTCCTCTCTGTTTTTGCCAATCAGATTACGTTCACTGGTGAAATTACGATTTGTAGCTGATTCAAAACATTCCCAGGGAACAATCAACAATGTCTGGACTAGGTAAGATGATGATATACTTACATTGACCTTCGTTTCAAATTTTAACAAATGCAACAGTCATGATTTTGTTTATTTACAAACTGCCATGTAAAAGACTACATGGATTCACAAGTAATAACAACCAAAATGTCATTTTTATGTATTGATAAGGGTCTGATACAACTTATGCAGCGATACGCCGCCGTAACCAACACCCTCGGGATTGGACAAAAGAAGAAGAAATAAGACTAATCGATATTGCTACTGGTCTAAGATTCGATGGGTGGCGTTCAGGATATTCTTGGAAACCTGGATTTTATAACAGGATTTATGTCATGGTGATTGACCTATTTAACAATGGTATACATGACGGCGTTAGGGAAATCCAAGTGAAGATGATGAACTCGGAACGAAAATTCAATATTCTATCAAATTACAACGACTCTCATGGCCTTACCGGGATGGACTCATTAACACATTCTCTAATAGTTGTGGATGAATTGGAGTGGCAAAACTATATCTTGGTAAGTCAAGCTCCTGGTGAAATTAAACAATGATCATATGAAGTTAATTACAGTCAATATCTTCCTACGTAATTATAACTATTGACTTCATTTTGTAGCAAGCGCCACAAATTAGAAGAATGCGCAACATTCCATTTCCTTACTACCATGCATGGACTGTGATGTTTGCGTAGTACCCACACACTACACGGCCATCTGTTAATGGTAAGTTTTAACCGAAAGTAAAACTTCGCTGCGTAAATGGTTTTGTCGGAATAGGGGAGTCTACTATATGAATATAATTTACTAATGTTTTTATTTTTTTGTGATTGGTAGCAGCAATGTTTGGAGTTTAACGAATGCAAATTACATTCACATACGTATTATGCGAAACGCCAATTGCATATTGTTTTTGTATCTCTTACTCTTTGAATTATTTAGTTGGATGTGGATATATGATAATCTAGGTTGAAAATTAACATTTTTGTAAAGCCTTGGAATCGCGTATATATTAGTGCATAGTTACATGTATATTGGTAGCCTTATTTTAACCAAACTTTTATTAAGAAGGGCTGATGATTACGGTTTACATCTAAATATTAATCTTTCCCAAAATAATTTCAATAATTAACAACCAAGAAATGGTTAACAACGCCCACAACACAAACGTTTTCCTTCGTGCCTCCTTTAACATCTTCTTTAGCTCGACTTTTTTGGTGTGGTTATTATTTTTGTTTGTCCCCTCGTTAGTAGTTGATTGTACTTCACTTTGGCTCGTTGTCGATCGGTTAGTATGAGAGTTTTCATAGTTGTTTAGCTTCCTAAGCAGCCCTGGAATAATTCTTTTCGCACGCATACACATTGGTGGGTCGTGCCATTCCTTTTTTCCGCAACCGGAATCCTTCGAGTAGTAAAATATCAGGATGAGTTATTAATAATGTGCCTGTAAATTTAAAGATTTTCTTATTCTTACTTACCCCGTTGAACATGCATTTGAAGTAGCGACGGCCCGGATCATCCTCGCCCCAATGCGTCTTAAGAATCATATGCTCTCCACAAAAACATGCTCTGTGTTGTATAACCTCCCCATAGTGAATAAATATTTTGGCATTAGATCTTGCGGATGAAGCGCCACGTTGACTCATTTTACAAATACCTTGTTAAGGTTTTTAAATTTTAGGATAGACACTTTTTTGGAAAGCTATTTATCTGTGAGAAATGTGTGAAATTTGATTTTCGCATTACGATAATTGAACCAACTGTCATATATGTAATTCACCTTGGATTCATTTTTTTAATTTGTTTGGCAGTGCTGGTGCAAAAGGCAGATGCTAGCCTTAAATAATGGGATTATGTTCACATTCATTTCAGCAAGTTGCCATGTAATTTCATTTTCACCACAACACATCAGGGGACGTGTGATAATGGAATTAGGTGGGATGGGGTGTTTTGTTGGCCCTTCCACATTGTGATTGATCTATATCTTAATTTTTGGCAAATGGGGTCAATGTATTATTTTCAAGTATGTTCAATTATTTGTCATTTACCTTGCCACATATTGTACTTTGTTCTTACCGCTTTTATATGTACATCTTTCAATTAATAGCTGGCATAATTAGAGAAGTAAAAAAACAAATACAACACTGTTTAATAGTCAATCATGGCACTAAAGTAAAGAATCACGTGCATCAGACACTATTTAAAATACTGCCATGACATCCATTACCTTCTCCTCATAAATAAAAGATATTTGCTTCTCATTAGCATTGGCATACAACTCACTTACCCCGTAGCATAAGGAATTTATTTGAAAACAAGATGTCCACTTCGGTTGATCCATTTCAACAAGCCTTATTCTATACTGATATATGGAAAGACTACATGAATTATGTTTCATAATACAATTAGCAGATGAGGTTGATCGTGTGGGTGTACCATTATCGAGGGGTTCAAGAACGTGCATTTTTGCTGCCCGTGACGAGGTTAATACACGTTGGTGTAAACGGTTTACCAAACAATTTTGCCTCCACCGTTTTGAAAAGCTCGAAGATCGATATTTGACATTCAAGGCATTACTAGCAATGCATGAATTCACGTACGACGAACCTAACAATATTCTAATGGCAGAAAATGAAGTTTGGGACACCCTATGCATGGTAATACTCTAGAAATACATGCATTACATTTATATATATATATATATATATATTAATATATATATATATATATATCATTACATAGATACTAACATATCCTCACACTTGAAGACGAAGGAGTTAGTCGTGGCTTATCGCCATAAAGGTGAACCGTGCTGGGAGTATCCTAAAAAAATCTTCGGCGAACCCGAACCAATCCTCCATTTCCTAAATCCAGATACTATCATGATATCGTCTGATACGGACGGTTCAATAGGTACAACACTTGCGTTGTACTATTTTTACTAATTATTATATACTAGTCGATTGTCTCCCAACCATTTTGTAATATAATATTTTTTCTCCTTTCATGTTTTTTATTAAAGGTAACCGGTCAAATCGTCGTTACCGGGGCAATTTGACATCTAATAGAACTACCGTGGTTCAGCCTCGACCAGCATATACAAACAATTCGGTTTTCAATTATCCAAGTAGACAAGATTCTGAAACATCGTACTATTCGATGGAAGCAGAACCAAGCTCCGAAGCTTCTTCTACTTGGCGTGACCTTTCGCCTGAAATCTAAGGCTAGTTTTATAATTTACCAATTATAAAATTATGCCGCAATTATCTACAAAACCCTCTACATAAATAAGGATGCATTTAATTAAATTGTGGAGGGATCATATGGTACTAGCAAGTCCTATGAGCAAGATTTAATTCAAATGTATCCTAATTATGCTATGCTGCTTACGTGCTAAGTTATTCATAATAAAAGAATTCTCAATTTATGATATATTTCTTTATTCAACTAGGTTTTGTATAATATCTGATCACTACATGAGGTGTGCAAAAATTCCATGCCCTACCATATAAGTGCCGACATTGAAAAATCAATATTGTTATTAAATTTGCATGTCCCCACGTAATGGAAAAAATAAGGGGCCTATCAAGGAAGCATGCTGTATTTTTTTTTGTCTACACATTCCTCAAACCTATTTATATGGCAGTTTCATTTCATACTACATACTACACCAGTGGGTAATTACTTATCAAAATTCACATTAAAATTATTATGAAATGGAAGGAGGTTGGGGTTATGAAGTTTGGCACGCCGAGCACGACCGAGAGTTTGTGCGCGAACTAAATTTTAGTCGTAAATTCGTACCGCTTCACAAAGAGGAGGTTGTTGCGCCAGTCCTTAATACAATTCTTCCTATTTTGTCCGCAACGTTTAATCATCCTTTCAACATAAATGCACTTAAAGAGCGCTTCGCTGCATACAAAGGTCGTTATGAATTGTTTGTTTATGTACTAGGCTTCCCTTTCGTTAGATACCATCAGCCAACCAATACGGTAACAATGCCTGCCCAAATCGCGACATCTATAAGTCATGTACGTGATCACGTGAAATTACTTGAATTAAGTTTCAATTTTTTAAAATTGTTAAATTATTTGGTCTAACATTATTTATACTCGTGTCAACTCAAATGTCGATCTAGTAATATTTGTCTAATGTTTGGTATTTAAAATTGTTGTAGTTTAAGCCGGCGGCTTCTAGGTTTTTCCATCAAGGCAAACAGTTTTACGAAGAGTTCAAGTTTTTGTTTGATGTCCCGGTTGAATACTGCCATGACGCCCGAGTCCTACATCCGCCCACACCTTTTCAGCCGATTGACGTTGAATTAATTCCGCATAGTGCTTTTCAGAACGAGGCTGATCTTCGTAAGGCAACGATCTATTGTGAAATATATAACGAATTTTATCGGACTACATAAAATTTTAGTATATCATAAACTTCGACATATCGGAAGGGTAATTTGGTGTACTAATTACTCTATAATAAGGGTAAATTAGCTTGTCCCTATTTTATTTGCTATTGTAACAGTTTATGTAATAGATTATATGGTGTATATAGATGTGAAATTTATAACCGCAATGATACGGCACCAAACGCTTTGTATCCTTCTAAAAAATTCCCTTTGGTTTATTTCCTATAAAAATATGAAAAATGTTGCAACCCTTTAACAGTGACCAAGCAATATGCATCCACATAGTGCAGCGAATTCATATCAATCTAATATCCACTTATCATGCATAAATCATGTTACCAACCCTTTTCATTGGCATTTTCTTCATTATTTATTGTTACCATATTTAATTTTTGCAGTCATTAGATGTTGATTGAAAATATAAAATAGAAATATTCCTTTCATAGTGAAAGGACTGCATATTAGCCCTGTATATATTTTATTGACGGCTAAATTACCATTTTTTCTAATTATTACCTTCTACCATTAGCTCAGTAACATTAAATAATGTGTAAGGTAATGAGTATAAAACAAGATACACGTTACAAATCAACCCTATTTAGACCGTCAAATGTTTGCATGGATTAAAGAAATGAGTTAAAAACCATTTCACACACAGTAACACATATTTTGCATAATTCCTTTGTATACTCGCAGAGAAATTGCTCGGGAACATGGAGTTCGAAATGGAGTACGAAGCCACGTTGCAAATTCCCGAAGGTACCATTTTTTTGGGCCAGGAATCAATTACGAATGTTTGTCGATGAGTTGGTCGAGGCACGTCGCTACATGGAGATTATGGATGCCGCGGTGATCGACCGGGTTCTGAAAATCATCACAATCTTCATGACCTATACTTTCAAATGTCCATAAGCAGGAGTTAGATGTGAATGGCAGACTATTTCAAATTAAGCATATGTGCTATGATCTCCTCAAGGGTAGAAGACATCAGAATGTCTCTCAGAATGATCAGCATTGGGAGAAGCCAAATGCAGGCTGGTTCAAGCTAAACACTGATGGCAGTATCGACTTTAATTCTAATTCAGGACGAGGAGCAGGTATCTTAAGAGCTGATGATGAACATTGGCGTTGGGGTTATTCTAAACACATTTCAGCGCCTACTGTGGAAGAAGTAGAGCTTACTGCCCTCAAGACTGGCCTTGAGTTGGCTTGGCTACGGAGAATTCAGAAAATTGAGATCGAGGTGGACTCTCTTGTGGTATTCAAACTTATTGCTGGTGAGGTTGAAGCGCTGCCAATGCCATGGACTCAAACCTTTCGATGGATTCGTAGAGATTGTAATAGGCTTGCAGATGCTCTTTCAAAAGTGCATGGCATTGCATGTGAGGAGTTTGTGCTATGGGACAAACCTCCTTCTAGTTATATAGCTAATCTTGTTGTTAAAGACTTGATGTAATATTTAGAACTTCTTATTTACCAAAAAAAAAAAAATGTCCATACACGAAGCAATTTTTTCGGGTGCACTATGAACTACTCTGGGATCGCTACAAACTCTTCAAAGAGGTACTTGAGTTTCCAATGGTGGAATGGGATCCCGATACCAATGTTGTGTCTATACCTTCCATGGTCATGATGGCCATGAAGCATGATCAAAACTCTATTTTAATTTAGTTCAGTTTTACATTTATATATTCCCGAATAAATGGCGTGACCATATATAAAATACACACAAATATTCCTTTTCTCACAAATATTGTTTACATATAGGGAAAGCCGGCGTTGGTGAGATATATCTACACCGGGGAGCCATTATGGAACAACATGTCATTTTTGTTCGATTTCCCTCAACTTTGGGAGAATGATCCGCGTTTCATTGTGCCAACTCGCAACGATGGTTTATTTGAGCTACCACAGAGTTTCCCGATTTGTGACACTCCCTTTGTCGACCGTGTGCGCGATTATGAATACAAGAAGCTCTACAACACCATTGCGCTTATGCGGTTTTAGTTATTGATCATCTCCACGATCCGTAATGTTATTCTATTTTGCTATTATGTATTTTATTTGTAACGGTTTCTTCGGATTCTCTTGTACCGTTCTAATCCCAATAATATATATTGTTTTTGCTTTCGTGTTAGATAGGCTAGGCATGTTGTTGCCTTTGGGACTTTTGTAATATCCCAATATGGCCTGTTTTGGTTACAAATATGTCGGCCATTTTATAAGGTCGCATATGTGGAATATGTTGTTTTGTAATGATGCCTATTAAGATTTGTATGTATGATGTTTGCGTGTAACAATGTAGTCGTTTAGTTCATTATACATTGTAAACTACTCTACATTTTTAACGTGCAAATTAAAGTGCAAATTATACAAATTTAAGTGCATAAAACCAACCTTGACATTAAAGTGAACAAAACCAACCTTCACATAATGGAATACTAAAAAAAAGTGCACAAAACCAACCTTGCCATTAAAGTGCACAAAACCAACCTTGACGTAATGGAATACTTCAAACAAGAGTGCACAAAACCAACGTTGATATTTCACATAACACAATCCAACGCATTGTTTATCAAGGCATGCACACAACCAAAACAAACAAGGAACTTGTAGTCGCATCTCGGGACCAAGATGTGCATTTTAACTCTAAATTACAATCACATAAAACATCCTAAATAGAAAAATATAGCCTACTACAACAAACAACAAAATGGATGTCCCCCAATCCAGCCGTTGGCTTGCATATCATAAGTTCACAACCTAAGTACCGTGAAATAATTTGATAACTACATATTAGTCTTTAAAAAGGCGAGTCAATTGAACCAAAATAAGTGAAAATGTTCAAACTACGCAGCCATTATAGAGAAATGATTACTCGTCGAGCGAAATCGGCTCATCAACAGTTCCGGGCTGGCCATTAGGATAAGGAACAAACCCCCAAGAGCCAAATAAGTCTTCGAAAATGGGATACATATGCAGACCCTTGTTTAAGCGGAAATACAGTCCAATCTCAGTCTCCTACATTAAAGTGCATGAAACAATAAATACCAACTGATGTTATTATGAATGTCGCGCAATATTACCTAACTAAGTTATTATTATCAACCTAAATTGAATTACCTTAGTTAGATGATATGCAGCAGTGGTGGTGTAGCTACCATCTTCTCCAAGCACAACACCTGGTAATACACACCATTTTTTGAAATCATGTAGCCTTTTTGCAAGATCAACCATTCGATCGCGGAGGACACTAATTTCAAAATTAGGCGGCAGGTACTCGGATTTTTCGATTACAAAAGAGAGTATGTTGATAATGCTATCCTCGTCATCAATTGCTTCGACGTCGAGTAGATTGTCGATCATGAGTATCATAACTTTGACTTCGACGGCGAGGCTCCATTTGTCACGACCGAGCATTTGTCGGATGCGATCATCCCTAGTCCATTTCTATATATATAACAACGCATAAAATTGTAGCATTTTTTTTACAACGCGATAAAACATTCTAACACAAACACATGCAAATAAGGATCACCAATTTCATTATACTTTAAAATTTACCTTTCGACCGATTCGCTTGTTAACCGGCGATTTCATTTCAACGGTACACTTCGGCGGTGGGACTTCATGGACATGCAGAGAACGAAATTTGTCAACAACGGCCTGATTATATTCCTCCTCCTCAACCTCAATCTCGAGTTCGTCGGTGTTCATATTTGACATATACAAAATAACGATGCTTTGAAAATCTGGCGGCCAAAAATGTTGTAACCCTAATATATTTTCTGGTATATTAGCTTTGGTTGGGCCTAATAGGAGTTGATAATTTTTTCCCTCATTAGTGGGTTTGTTGAAATGGACCGTATAATTTATAAAAAAATAAAATAAATGGACCGAAACTATTTTTGAGATGTTTGCTTCCATTTCATAACTCATATATATATAATAGCGACCGGACGCACCGGAAACTGCGGGCAAAATTTTCTTTTGACGTATAGATTGTTTTGATTTTAACTCTTATTTATTACAAAATATAGGAAAAAATGTAGATATCTATCCAAACTTTGGCCATTTTTGCATTTATCTATTCAAAGGTCGAATTTTTGTAGTTTTCGATCCAAAATTTTATTTTTTCGCAGTCGACGGTCCCAACTTTCATTCCAATGGAACTCCGCCCAAAAACGTCACTATTCAACTAAATGATGTCATCCGAGAAGGGTAAAATGGTAGATCACCTTTTTCAATGGCTAAATCATTCAAACTCAATTTAAACGTCAAATTGACCATAAATCAACTTATTCCACGAACCCTAAAAAGCTCAATCTCTAAATTAACAATAGTTTCAACGAATTAATGCCACAACCCTAATCGATCGATGTCAGAAACTACTGTAATCGAGGAATTTAATTGCAGGTGCGGTCGTTCGGCGGTTACAAAGCTCTCCTTAACGGATGGTAATCTGGGTCACCGATTCACTTAGTGTTACAAGAGACACAGAGGATGTGGCTTGTGGTTGTGGGTCGATGAACCCCTTTGTGAGCGGGCAAGAGTGGTGATACCCACCTTGAGGCAGAGAATTGAAAAGGCAAAAGCCAAATTGAAGGTATTTCAAAAGGGGGAATTTGAGCCTGAGTTGCAGGAGAAGAACATGGATTTGGAGGTGGAGAATAGTAAGCTCACGAAGAGGAAGAAGAAGCTTGAAAAGCATGCTTTCAATTTAGAGGCCAAAAACAGGAACTTGTGGATTGCTCTCTATTTTATGATTTGTTATGTGTTATACCTAGGGGTGTGCAAAAAGAATTGGATCGATCGAATCGGGTGAAAATCGATCGAATGATCCGATCCGAGGATAGGATAGAATATTTGATCCGACTTTTGATTTTTATCTTAGGATCGAACCCCCCTTTGATTCGATCCTCGATTTTAGAGGTTGAGAATCAGATCGGATCGAATACTCATCTTATTTTTTAAAAATAAATAAATGTATAATAGTATATATATAATATTATATTTTTATATATAATGCTAAGCCTATTAAGATGCTACTAAGATATTTCTATATATAATGCTAATATTATATTTTTATATATACACCTACTAACATATTTTCCTTAGTCTATTTGAAGGCTATGTTTCTGTCTTTGTGAAACGTATACAATTGTCAAGAGGAAACTCCTTTGATTGGAGCTGAAGGTGTTGTTGTTGCTTGTTGGTGATATTGTGGTCGATGTTGGGAGTGAAGACATAACTTTCCAATGAAACTGCTGCTGTTGGTGATACTGACATTGATCAAAACTGGGAGTGCTGGAGTAACCTTGAATGAAGCTGCTGATAAGCCAGCGCATAGTCTGGGGAATGGAAAGTATGAAGTGGTGAAAATTAATTTGTGAAAGTGTATCTTTTATAATTGATTTGTGTTTTGTGTCAAAAAATATGATTGAGAACCATATGAAAGTGAATTTTGTAACTCAGTAACTCTCTTTGAATGTTGTGGTTGGTCCCATTGATATTAAATTAAATAAGAAAAAAAGGATCGAAATCGAGTCGAATCGGATCGAAATCGAATGATTTTGGATCGAATCAGATCGTTTTAAATTGATTCATTTTCGATCCTCGTTTCTCCAGGATCGAAATCGACTTCCAGCCTCGATTCGATCCGATCCGATCCAAATGCACACCCCTAGTTATACCGTAATTTGTTTATGTAGGATTTTGTTGAGTGAAATAGGTGGTTGTAGTAGTTGTGAAGGTAGTATGGTTGGTTGGTAATGAGGTTTTGTTTCAATAGTTTGTTTAAGGTTGTTTCAATGTTTTGTTTAAGGTTGTTTGTACTTTTGTTTTTAAGGTTGTTTTGTTTAAGGTTGTTTGGCCAAATCGAATTAGAGTTCTTAAAAAAAAAGTGGGAGAATATGTTTGGGGTACTTTTTTTTCGCGGCGGTAATTATGATCTGAGTGATATATATGTATATATATATTTATATATATATATATATGTATATATAAGTGTATGCATGTATATAACCTGGTATATACGTTAGTTGTATAACATCATTTTTAAAAAAAAAATTATTTTTTAATGATTTAAGTAAATCAGATTTTAAATAATAATTAGTCCAGGTGTACAACATTTTATCCACGTGGGAGTGCGATTTGCCACGTATGACCCGATTTGATGATTTGGATGCCGAACAGTATTTTGAACATTTCTGACAAAGTTATTAGGCATAAACTCAAGCTTAAAAAGTTAGATGATAAAAACTAAAGTTGAGGGCATTTTTTAAAATTCTGCCTATTAAAAATAAGAGTTATGGAAATGGAGCAAACAGCTCAAATCTTGTCAGCCCAATGTAAAAAATATGTTTTAAGGCCCATACTATTTATAATCACCAAAAAGAAAAAGGAAAAAAGAAAAAAGAAAAAAAAGAGAGCCCCTGTGCTGTCCCTATCAAGTGCAAACACCGAACGCCCAAATTTATCATTAATTCTGAACCAGAGTCTTCTTCGTCGTCGTCGATTCGGATCGCCGCCCGCCCGCCCGCCCGACACGTTATTTACTGGTAATTTTTCTGCTCGATCGATCTGAAATTCATTTGATTGTTTACCGATATTATTATTATGTATTGTATATGTCCTGTTTACTGTCGAAGTTGCAGCAGCATTTATTTTATTTGAATGGTTAAATAAATATTGAAGAAGAAGATGAAGAAGTTTCTTCGTCACTACAGAAATAGAGGTGCCGATTGAATTGATTTGGTAATTCCAGCTGGATAGTTTCTGAATGAGATGCACTTAAGGAGGTTTGCATACACATTGGAATATAAACATTAGTGTTTGCTATAACTAATAAATTCATTAAAGGCATCATAAGAATGATATATTGATGTTACTGTTAGGTAGGGGATACTCTGTTCACTTCCTTCTTTTGAGATGCTAATAAATGAAGAAAAAGGACAACTAGGAGGCAGTTTGGTTTTTCTTTTTCATGACATCCTCTTCTCACTAATTCCCGGTTATAACGCTTAACTTGGTCATTCTACTTTACAATACAAACTTCTCTCGACATCAGCTTCTTATTCTCTTTCTGTTTTTTTTGGTAGAAATTGCTTTCATTGTGCAACTTTGTACTTTGAGTTTGTTTGCTTAGTACACCTTCTGTCGGAAATTAGCAAAATGCGAGTTCTTTTCCCGTGAATATATATATTTTTTCTCCCCATCCTACGCACGTAAAAAAGCAAAAAAAAGTTCCAAATTTCCAGTTTACACACTTATTCAAAATTACGGGCCACAATGGGTATGTCATTGCTCATTCTGTGTGTAATGGATCTAAGATTGCTTTCTCTTTTTTTGTCCTCTGGTCGTTGAAGTAGCTATTATGAGATCCTGTTGCTAATCTGTTGGATTTTCTACATCATATAGTTATTTTCTGCCCTTTTTGTTCTTCTTTGGATAAGCAGGGTGATTGATTAAGATGTTCAAAAGTAGAGCAGTTCACCGGTTGCTGAGAGAGAGACTTCAGTCGCATACTGCTGTAAACATTCTAATTTAGTTCTTTCCCATGTTGTACTGTTTATTCTCCCATGTTATTCATATTGTTTGGCTCTTCAGAAACATAATTCTTTTCAATTTGATATTACTGTTTCAGTGAAGTTCTTTCACTAACTTCCACGTGATTGATATTTTTCGTGTTTATGGTTTTAAAACAACCTACACATTGTGTCACAACAAATAACAAGAGCATATGGAAATAGATAAGTTACTATGACAGGGTAGTTTCTCTATTCTATCCTTTGTACATTGAGTAAAGTTAAATTTTCATCTTTTTGGCCCAGTGAATAAGAAACCAATGCATATTATTTGGTTGTTGAACAAATTGTTGCCATGGTTAGCTCCATGATTGTTGATTGTGAACAGAAAAACCAAGACTCTGATGAAGTTTCTTGTGATACAGGCTTATCCAAGTTTATCAACTTTTATTTCCAAGAAAGAACATGAAGGATTTGGGTCTGCCACCACAAAGTCCTTTAGAGCATTGGCCCTCTTCGGAGCAGGTGTATCAGGGCTGTTAAGTTTTGCAACAATATCATCCTGTGATGAGGCTGAACATGGTTTGGAATCCCCTAATTATCCTTGGCCCCACGAGGGCATTCTCAATTCATATGACCATTCTTCGTTAGTTCTTCTTATCCCTTTTTATCTTCTTCTGAATGTGTGCTTTATTCAAAGAAAGTAATACGTGTATGTACGCGTATCTTTGCAACTTATTTTACTTGTTGATATGCTTAATAATATCCCATTAATGGTGGAATTTCATATATCTGCCGTAGTTACTCTTTCTGCTATTCATCATTTTTGTTCCAACTATTGGTGTAAACCTGGATTTAGGAGTTGTGACTGAGTTTGATTTTTTTTTTTTTTTTGACTTTGGATTGTACCTAAAGTATAGGTTTTTATCTGTTGACCAGTTCAAGTTTCAGAGGTAGATCTGAGGTTTCTCTATTCAAGTAATGATTGTATGAATGTGATCTGTGGAACGTGATTTTCGAAGGCTTGTCACCTCTTATAGACTGGTACCCAATGATTTGTTGTTCATGCTTAAATCTCCAAGTTCCTGCTTAAGGTGCTTTGATGTACCATTTGCATTATTCGTTTCCCAACAATGACTTAAGATATTAGCTTTAAGAATGGAAATTTCCTTTTCCTTTTCATTCACCGCCTTTAATAATCCCAATGGTATAATACCTGACTAATCTTCTAGACCAGCACGTTACAATCCTTTTGTCAAGCTGATGGGAGAATAGTATTCTTATGAACCATCATTGGTAAAAGCAATAATGAACAATCGAGGGGAAGAGAAAGAAGGTATGTACTGCGGGCCTAATAAAAGGGAAAACTGTCAAACGGAAGTGAAAATCTTTTTAGTATGGATGATATATCTATTGTTTCATCGATCAGAAATGATTCTTCAGTGAGAGGCCTTTTGATGGATGAAAAGAACTGTTCGCTTTCTAACAGTTCAGATAGGCTTAATGCCACATGTCGACTATGTGTGGTTTGTAAATACAAAAAACTCTAAATCACTTTTATTTCCAAAATTCAGAAAGTCTAAGTGCTATTTATTGAATACCCATGATTCTTAAATTAGAAAAACTTACAATGTGAACATAACTTACCAATAGTAGATATTCATAAGCTAAGAAGGCTATTGGTTCACTCTTCTAAGAAAGCTATCAATCAATGCTATAGCTTACTTTTTATATTTGTTCTGAATATTGTCCGGCTCTACTAATTAAATTGTTAAGTTCCTCCACTGCTGTTCAATAATTTTTCTGCATTATGAAAATGAAATAGGATTCGTCGCGGTCACCAGGTTTATCAACAAGTTTGTGCCTCCTGCCATTCCATGTCCTTAATTTCATATCGTGATTTAGTGGGCGTGGCTTACACAGAGGAGGAAACCAAGGCCATGGCAGCTGAAATTGAGGTGGTAGATGGGCCTAATGATGAGGGAGAGATGTTTACTCGTCCTGGAAAACTGAGCGACCGTTTTCCTCAGCCATATGCAAATGAGCAGGCTGCTAGATTTGCAAATGGAGGGGCCTATCCTCCAGATTTAAGTCTTATTACCAAAGTATTTCCGTCATTTCATCCAATTGGATTTATTTAGAATTCCTTTCTCTCTCTCTCTCAACTAATCTTTGCCTCTTGCCTCTTAGGCTCGTCATAATGGTCAAAATTATGTTTTTGCTCTTCTCACTGGATATCGAGATCCTCCTGCTGGTGTTTCAGTGAGTGCTTCTGGTTGCTGTTACATTCCTTGCTTTACACATAACTGTTTTAATTTCTGGCTTATGTATTTGTTAAATGATATAGCAGATTGTCACTGGTTGATGTGTATTCACCTACAAAAAAATTCTAAAGTTGCAATATTTCGGCGATTAAGTGGACGAAAAATCTAGAATCTGTAAATCTATTGCTTTCCTTTGTTCTTTCCTTGATTTCTTGGGTTCTTGGGGGCTGTGTGGAAATTCATCTGTAATTTTGCGCGTCCGTAAGCCTTTATATCACCACCTGCTCAATTCTAATTCATGTTCACCTTTCATTTTCTCATTTTTGTTTGTCAATACATCTGAGTACTGTAATACGTCTTGGCTGTTCCGTACACGTCTGCTAAGCTGATATCATTGGAAAACATGATTCATTATACAAGGGAATCTGTTTTTTGATTGTCTTTCCTAGGGCTTGATCGAGCCAAATCCTAAATTTGGCTCAATGGTTTCTGGACTCCAAACAAAGCCGTGGTTGTAGGTTTAGGTATGTGTGACAGTTGCCCTCTGCAGCTCAATTTCATTGTCCTGCAGACGATCGTATCTCAGTTTATGGGTTGTTGCTCAGTTTCTTGTAAAACAATTACTAGTTACTCTAAAAGGATATTTTATTTAAATTGTTTGATCATGCACCAAGCGTGCATTTATGGATTTTCTCATTATTGAAAGTTTCTTTGCAACAATGTACCATATCCTTGGAATCGTATCTCAGTTTATGGGTTGTTGCTCAGTTTCTTGTAAAACAATTACTAGTTACTCTAAAAGGATATTTTATTTAAATTGTTTGATCATGCACCAAGTGTGCATTTATGGATTTTCTCATTATTGAAAGTTTCTTTGCAACAATGTACCATATCCTTGGAATTAGATTTGGTATTATTTTCTTGAAAGATAACCTAACTTGTGATGGTACCTTTCCTCCCTTAGATTCGTGAAGGATTGCATTATAACCCCTACTTTCCTGGTGGAGCTATTGCCATGCCTAAAATGCTTAATGATGGTGCTGTTGAGTATGAAGATGGTGTCCCTGCAACTGAAGCCCAGGTGAGTAACTGGTTATTCATGTTCACGTTTGAGATGACTGTATTTGGTTCCATGTATCGATATGTATGTATGTATGTATGTATGTATGTATGTATTTGTAAGTTCACTGCATGTTCTTTGCTTATCAACAACTCTTTTTTGGCCTTTTTCTGATCATGTAGATGGGAAAAGATGTAGTATCATTTTTATCCTGGGCTGCGGAACCCGAAATGGAAGAGAGGAAACTGGTATGTCGACGCTCATAAAACAATGAAAATTATGAACACAGTCCATATTATTATACTGATAAGTTAATACCACAGATGGGATTCAAATGGATTTTTGTTCTATCACTTGCACTTCTTCAAGCTGGTTACTATCGGCGTTTGAGGTGGTCCGTGTATAAGTCCCGCAAATTGGTACTTGATGTCGTCAACTAGTTTCCTCGACAGCCTTTTATTGCTCCGAGCTGGCCTCTTACCGGTATGCGCTTGAGGATCTGAAATCAGCAAATAAAATTATTCTTATGTAGTAAGTACTTTATCTGCTGTGGTAAACCTTCTGACATCTTCATTTTGTGATGCAACATATAATTCCAATTTTGTGGAGAATAATGTTTTCTTCTAAATAATCTGATGATGGTTTTCTGAACCTGGGAAGCTTATTACTTTGAAGTTTTGTATAAATGAGCGGTGGCATCAAAGAAACTAGTCGATGGTGCTACTTGTAATGATATTCGGCATTTTATAAATTTGATTACTCATGGTTGGTTCATGTTGCATATATAAAAATAGTGGCCGTTCTCCGCTTTCAAAAAAGGGTGCCAGTAATGTAACACAAACAAACCTTTGTAGTCGTAGTGATCGGTGGATTTTGTAAGATCTTGAAATATAAAAGGGAACCCCAAAGACGGGGAATTTATCTAAACAGGTCCTTAATGTGGCCTATTTCTAATTTTCGTTCTTTGATGTTTTTTTTTTTTTTTCAATTTTAGTTTTTATGTATATGATGTGTAATTTATGTCCTCCGACACTGGAATTATTCAGAATTTGATATGTAACTAGCACACAGGTTTGAAATTTAAGGATATTTAATATTTATCGAAAATGGCCCTTATTGTGCAAGCCAAGGGACCAAAATTGTAAACAATGTCACATTAGGGGACCAGTTCCATGTTGAAGTCACGGCTAAGATTTCAGCCAATTTTGCCTGATTTTGATGCCAAGGACGTAAACTGAACCTAATGCACATTAGGGGACTGAATTAAGAAAAAGTAGGAGACAAAAATTAAAAACATGTTGCATGAGATGATCAGTTCAGAAAATTTCCCCCAAAGATGTTTTCTTGTCTTTAAAGGAAAATAGGACTTCTTGTTCAAATAGTTTTCTGATCTTGAACAATTTAGGTCTATTTGAATTATTAAAATAATGATAACTCCTATATATATAATAATAATATTTATTAATATTATATATATATATATATATATATTATAATATCAACTATTTTTGAACGTATTAGGTACATGGTTACAGTCCAAATACTTGATTAGGTAATATGTCTCAAGATAATAAGGATCTGCTCATCGAACTATAATGTATACTGGTGAGAGTTGCACTTCAACTTATAGTAACAAATGGTTTATAATTTTCTTTCTAGGGAAAATGACATATAATTTAAGATTATAACTTCTCATGTGTGCTCTTGAAAGTTGAAACGATACAACTATCATTCTTATTCTACGTTGCACGGGTTCGGGTACGGCGGTACGGGTACGGTACGGTACAAATATGTCGATACGACATTTTTTTAAAACAGCCGATACCGGCACGGCAAGGATACGTCTATATATAAATAATTATTACTATTTATTATATGTATTTTTATTTTTAACAAGGAATAAAATTTAAAACTTAAACAAGAAAAATTAGAAATATACAAAAGAAGGTTTAACATTAAAAAAAGTCATGCATCAAATATGAAAAAAGACATATAAACATGAATTATTTATGACTAATAAGTTAAACAACAACATAACAAGCTTGAAGATGGCGCATCGTGGTGGTGGTGATTATGAATAGAAAAAGAAAAGTATAATTGTAAAAATAATGAGACCTAAATCGTGCCCTTGATAAAGAGATTTTCATTTTTTTATTTCATTTTATATTTGGTGGAATTTATATTTAAATATTTAACCGATCAAATATTAAAAATTTATAAAAAAGAGCCATAATAGTTCCGATACGCTAAGAAAAACGTATCGGATACGTATCGAAATTTTTTTAATTTCAAAATTAAGGGATACGTCACGTGGCGTATCGGATACGTCAGAACTGATATTGGTATCTGAATCGGTATCGATATGTATCGGGTACTGCATAGCCGTCTTGGTATCGGTATCGGTGCATCACAGTTCTTATTCTTACAAGCAAACGCTCAACTCTTATCGCTGACTTTCTTTTCAGTCACTTGTGTGATGCCAGCTACAATTATTTTTTTGATAAGTGAATTCTGTGAAAAAGTGCATGAGGTGGAGAAAACAAAGTTTACATCAGCCAACAATACATCTTGCCCAATGCAATCACGTTTTTTAAGATAACAATTGAAAAATGAAAAAAAGGAAAAGTTCTCCTTAGCTTTAATCCAAATTCATGTTCTCACTTTAAATAACTCCACCATTTTTTCTACGGCGCCAAAATTTGCTCTATTTGCCATTAGCGACTACTTATTTAATGCCTTCTTCAAACCACCTAATCTAGTTATCTATACTAAACAATTTTTTCACCATTTGGAACCTTTAGCTCTACTATTCACATGATCCATGTTCACACCTCTTTCCTAAACTCTCTCGTATTTAGCTTTCAAAACTTTTTTCCACAACCCTTCATCACTATTTAGGAGACGCATCTTGCTTTGCACACTTGATCCCACTTCACCCACGCCATCTTTCAACTCTTCGTATTACCCGACCAAGTAACTATTTTTTGAAACTTGGTGAGACTCTTAATCACCCTTTCGGGCACTTTGTAAAAAGAAAAGAAATACACAGGTAAGCTACTCAACACTGAGTTGATCAAAATAAATCTACCTCCATAAGATAAAGCATCTATTTTTCTATGGTGCAAGTTTTCCTTTATAGCTTTTTCCATGGGATCCCATGATTCAAACTTTCGCATGTTTGTGCCGATCGGAAGCCCAAAATATTTGAAAGGTGTTGAGCCGACTTTAGAATGGTGAAAATCCACACATGTGGTTTAGAATCGCCTCTTCAACATTAAATCCCATTAGTTGGCTTTTGTGATAATTGACCTTTATTCCCGAGGCCATCTCAAAATTACATAAGATACCTTTAATTGCACCAACATTATGCCAATTCGATCCTCCAAAAACCATAATGTCATCCACAAATTGGACGTGTGATGGGAGGAAAACCTTGATGTAACTCACAAAGAATAGAAGTTAACAATTAAATGTTACACCTAAGTTGCTCTTGTTGCAAGTGCACGAATAAATTAATAATAAAATAGTAAGTATAGTTACGAACTAAGTATCATACTCAAAGGAGTGGTGGATTAATGTATGAATCACTTAAATGCAAGACACTAACAATTGTCACACTCTTTTCTCTTGTATTTGCAGGATGTAATGAATGCTTATGAATGTTATGCATGCGGTGAATGCTTTTTATACTAAGAATGCAGAGAATGGCTAAATCTAGAATGTAATGGAAGTCTATTTATGATGCAAGAAAACAATAAATATCAAGTTTGTGGTTTGAATGCAAGAAAACAACTAAAGTAATTAAATTAGCTAATGAATGCAAGAAATGATTAATTATGCTAAGGCTAAACTAACTAAACTAAACTATAGTAGAATTGATTGATTAAATTGGTTGTGAACAATAATAGTAAAGATTGTTTAGAAGTCGAATTTCACAATGATTTAATTATAGTAGTCCATAGACAAACTACCTATATTTACTAACAATACTTGATGATAATTTGACGTTTGCATGTCTAATGGATCCGTGGCCTATAACAGGAGTTATCCCAACTATAAATCTATGAATCTCTAATAGCCTGTCGTGTTAACAAATCAGCCTGTTTTAGTAGAGATATCAATCTGCATAGTTTCTTAAATGGAAAAGATGTTGTCTTGAGTGCTAGGACCCTTAATAAAACTCGATTGCGTTGGCACAATCGACTTAGGATAATCTCCTTCAATCTCAAAGTGAGGCATTTTTTATTAGTTTTATACATGACATTACAGAGCGAGATGGGAAAGAGCTGAGAGATAAAGAAGGGGCCGTGATTTTTGGTATTAAGTTTACCTTCTCTGGATGCACCTGCCACAAACTCAAACAACGACTTATTTATCCAACTCCAATAATATTCATAGATTTTAGCTTGAATACCATCCAGACCAGATGCTTTAAGAGGATGAGTACACACATTGTTCACTTAAGTTCCTTAATAGTGACAACCTTTCCCACGTTAGAAGCTGAATTATGATCCATAACCTGCTGAAAAGCCAAGATATAAAGACTAGGGGTCCGTGCCTCTGTTGTCGTGAATAATCCTTTGAAAAATTGTACCGGATGCGTCTTGAGAATATCCTGATCTTTAATCCACATGTCCTTAATCTTGACCATGAGAATCCGATTTCTCTTTTTGTGGGCAAGGGTGAATCTATGAAAAAAATGGTGTTGCGGTCTCATTCGTTCGGCCACTTGACATATATCAAAACTACGAATTTTATCCTTGTTATGCGGTTTAGCATAAATATCGGACATCATCCATTTTTCCTATTTTTTTCGGGCCAATAAGGGCGTGAACCCTCTTGATCATCCACATACTTGATCTCAACAATGATAGATCTTTAATTCCACAACATCCATATCCCGCCATCCAGGCCATCAGTAGGCGCAATACAAAAATCTGAGAAACCGAGTCTAAGAATCTTTACCCATTCTCTATAATTCACCATAAAATTCTCGTCACCTGCCCCTTGGAATTTCCATGAAATAATCTTCATCGGAGAATTTCTAAGATGGTACTCGTGGATGGGATCATAAACATCCCAACTCATCCATGACATTATTAACTGTCTAAGTATTTTTTGAGTCAAGAATTGTTGTCGATGATTTCCCCATTCGCTCAGTGCTAACTTTTACCAATATTGTGGTATATTCTCCACTCGTTCTATCACTTACGTGATGATTTGTAATTCCCACACTGTTGATGGGATATTCATTATGCTGACGTGCCACGATTCTATTAGTAATATCTTGGAGGAGTCGCGAAACGTGTTTACCAGTGCTTGTATCTCCCAGAAGTTTGGTTGGATTAGCTATGAACGCTCCATTCTGCCATGCGAGTTGTAGATCATTCTTCTGCTCCATGTTGCTTTCCAATTCTCCGGGAAATGGATTATGAATTCACGCCATGATGCTGATGCTCCACTATTTCTTGCTCTGTCTCTTCAATGACTAGGGCGCAAAAGGATTACGCGTAGGGGTGAAATTAGATGTCTCAGAGTTTAGCACTTTATTCTTTCCCTTACTTATACCTCTTTTAGGGATAGTAGGTGACAGACTCTTTGGTGTAGCGAACCAAGAATATATAGTTAACAAATCAATTGTTACACCTTGATTCTTATTCTCGCAAGTGCACGAATTAAGTAATAATAAAATGGTAAGTATAGTTACGAACCAAGTATCGTGTTCCAAGGGAGTGGTGGATGAATGCTTAAATCACTTAAATGCAAAACACTAATGGTTGTCACCTTTTCTATTTCATGTGTTTGCAGGACGAGTTCAGAATGTATGCATAATGCTTTTATTGCAGAACGCTATGAATGCATATTTTATGAAAAAAGTTCTGAATGCAGAAGATCACTAAACTAATATGCAGTGAAAATAATTAGAATGATGCAAAGAGAATGAGCTAAACTAACTAAAGTGATCTAGTGGTTGTGCATCATTTGCGTTAGACAAAGACAGAAGTCACATTTCTATATAACTAGCTTAACATATACACTCTGACGGTCCCAGAGTAGTGCATCCGTTATTTCGATGAGAGCAAGACTAGTTACACAACATTAATAACTATTCAATCTAGACATATAATTTCATCAAATACACATCAAACAAATCAAAGTTAATCCACTACTCTAAACAACAACTAGATTAGCTCCTCATAGTCATGAGTTCAACAATCCACAAAGAATAAAACAACACAAGCAAAGTAAAGAGATAGAGGAACGCTTCGAATGAGTGGTTTAATTGTAGTAAAATAGAATATAAGTTAACACTTGAATGTTACACCTAAATCCTACTTTGTCGCAAGTGCACGAATCAAGTAACAATAAAATGTTAAGTATAGTTACGAGGCAAGTATCGTATCCCAAAGGAGTGGTGGGTTAATGAATGAATCACTTGAATGCAAAATACTAATGATTGTCACGATCTTTTTTCTCGTGTTTGCAGGATGTAATGAATGCTTATGAATGCTTTCTATACTAACGATGATTTGAATGCTTTTAATGCTAAGAATGCTAAATCTAGAATGCAATGAAAATCTATCTATAATGCAGAATTTTTTTTTAGTACTTCTAGTTTTGAATGCAAAAAAACAAGGGTATTTTTTTCTTTCAAAAATGGTCATTTATCGTTGCCTCATTACAAAAATAGTCATTTATCGCAGTTTTGTCCACATTTAGTCATTTATCGTGGTTTTTCATCCAATTTTGGTCCTCCGAAATTTTTCTTATTTCTTTTGGCCCCTTAAACTATATTTATTTGGAAAAAAACTCCACATGTATTATTTATAATTAGTAAAGAGCTCCCATTTGTTAGATATTCACCTAAAATTACATATTCATGTAAAAACGCTAAAAAAAGTATTACAATAAACTAGAATACATAAATACTAAATATTAAATTTAAAAAAGTTTCCATTATTAACTAATTAAATAATTTATCTTCAATTCTAAAATATAAGTCCAATAAAATTTTGTTGTATATTTATAATTTTGGAAATACTTAGAATTTTATTTTTAAACTTTTAACAAACTTAGAACGAAGATTAGTATAATGTATTTCTCAATTCAAAAATACTATTAATCTCTTATTATATATTTAAGTTTTTTTTTTCTGTAATTCCATCTTGAGATATTCAATAAACCTAGACTAATTGAGTGATGTGGAATCAATATTTAATTACTAAATATAAATAATTTTTAAATATAATATAAATAAGAAGAATTAATAAAGAATTAAAAATACCAATTCTTTTTTAAATTATAAGAAAAATAAAAAAAGAAAAATACCATAAAAAAGTAAAAAATACAAAAAAAATTATCAAGAGAAAAAAAAAACAAAATCAAAAACTAAATAAAAAAAGCAAAAATACCGAAAGAAAATATAAATTAATTTTTTCATATATATATTTTTTAAGTACTTTTGTTATTTATTTTATATTTAAAATTTATTTATATTTAGGAAATAAATTTTGATTCCACATCACTCAATTTGTCTAGGTTTATTAAATATCTCAAGATAGAATTATAGAAAAAAACTTAAATATATAATAAAAGATTAATAATATTTTTGAATTGAGAAATATATTATATTAATATCAGTTTTAATTTTTTTAAAAGTTTAAAAGTTAAATTATAAATATGTCCAAAATTATAAATATACAACGAAACTTTTTTGAGCTTATATTTTAGAATTAGGGGAAAATTATTTAATTAGTTAATAAATAAATATTTTTAATGTATTTTTGTTATTTATGTAATTCATTTTATTATTTATATGTGGGCTTTTTACTAATTAAAAATAATATATGTGGGATTTTTTGTTAATAAATATAGTTCAAGGAGCAAAAAGAAATAAACAAAAGGGCGAGGGACCAAAGTTGGATGAAAAACCACGATAAATGACTAAATATGGGGAAAACCGCAATAAATGACCGTTTTCGTAATGAGGCCACGATAAAGGACATTTTTTTGAGAAAAACCCAGAAAACAAATAAAGCAATTAAACAAGTAAACTAATGAGAACTAGAAGAAAAATTTATTAATTAAATTAACTAAACTAAACTAACGACAAAATTTAATGATTAATCGATTAATTTGTTGTGGTTGTGAACAATAATTGGAAATATTGTTTAGAGGTCAGGTTTCACAATAATTTAACCATAATAGTTAATAGACACACTACCTATATCTACTTACAATACTCGATTGTTATTTCATGTTTGCATGTCTAATGAATCCGCAACATATGGCATAAGTTATACATATGTGAGTCTCCGATAACCTACCGTGCTAACAGATCAACCCCTTTGTCAGTTGTCTTAGAAGAGATATCAAATCTACAATCCAATTAACTCCTCCGAATCGTGTTAACAAAATGTACATAATCAAGATTGACCTAAATGTTGCGCACCAGTTGCTTTCGCTAATCCAAAGTCACAAATCGCACACACACACACACACACACACACACACACACACACACACACACACACATATATATATATATATATATATATATATATATATATATATATAGGGATAAATGCATCAAACCTCCTGAACTATGAACGTTTTTGCGAAGTCCTCCTTAAACAAAATAAATAAGCGATTTACCCCTTAAACTATATCATTCTGTTCGATTTGCCCCTTTGCCGGAAACCACCGAATATTCCTCAGAATATTCCATTCTCGTGCAATACATGTGAGTGTCAGAGGGGTATTTTCGGTATGAAAGTTGGTGTGAATAGTTAAAGGATTTTCCCCCTGAAACTATACCATTCTGTGCGATTTGCCCCTGAACTATGTTAACATACCGCCCTACTCCTCCTCCTCCTCCTCATCGTCACCGCCACCACAGCCTCCGCCGTAATCAACAACGACCCAAACTCCGATCATGAAGAGCTCGAAACCACACTCGAAGCCCTCCACAGCCATGGCTACACTCGCTTCACCAACGACATCACCACCTTCGACCTCCATTACCAACTTCGATCTCCATCACTACCTCCGACCTCCATCACCACTCTCTTCACCAACACAAACGGCTACACTCGGTTTGAATACACGGCACCAACAACCTGTTTTGGGTGGGCGAGTCGGGTCGGTTCTCGCCGGTGGAATCTCCAGCTCTTTTATCTTGGAATATTCTGGCGGAGGTGGTGATGGCGTTGGTGAAGAGAGTGTAGCCGTGGCTGCGGAGGGCTTTGAGTGTGGTTTTGAGCTCTTCATGATCGGAGTTTGGGTCATTGTTGATTACGGTAGAGGTTGTGTTGGCAGTAACGATGAGGAGGAGGAGGAGGAGTACGGCGGAGAAGGAGGAGGAGTACGACGGTATGTTTACATAGTTGAGGAGGCAAATCGCACAACGGAGCATAGTTTCAAGGGAAAATCCTTTAACTATTCACACCAACTTTCATACCGAAAATACCCCTCTGACACTCACGTGACTCGCACGAGAGTGGAATATTCCGAGGAATATTCGGTGGTTCCCAACGAAGGGGCAAATCGAACAGAATGGTATAGTTTAGGGGGCAAACTACTTATTTATTTTGTTTAAGGAGAACTTTGCAAAAACATGCATAGTTCAGCGGGTTTGATGCATTTACCCCATATATATATAACTATCCTGAGCATTCTACACTTCTGGCAGCCCCACACGGGTGCTTCTATTTTATCCAAGCGAGAGTAAGGTCAGTCATACAACATAAGTAACTACTCAATCTAGACATTCAAGATAATAAAACACACATCAAGTAAAACAAATAAACATATTCATAAATCAGGGTTACTCCCCTAATCTAAACAACAAGTAGGTTAGCTCATAATGGTCATGAGTTCAACAATCAATAGAGAAGTAAATATCATAGACAAAGTAAAGAGATAAAGAAAAGCTTTGGTGGAACGTTGTTGCTTGACTCCCTTTAGGTATCTTCTTTCTCGCAAACTATTTTCTCTCAAACAATGACTCAACTAAACTAGAGAAAGACTTTGATGGTGTTTCCTCTCCGGTGACAATCTCCCACGGTTTCTGTGTCGAAAATTGATTGTGACTAGTGAAAAGCTTGTACCCGAACTACTGAACATAGACTCCTATTTATAATTTTTTTCTCTGCTCTGAGCTTCGTTATTGGGTTTCTGACGTAAACGGTCAATCACACCAATTGCGCCCCACACGCCCAATCTACCGTAGCGCGCCTCTGATCACGCGACTCTCTGTTTCACCCTGCAGTCTCTTGATGCTTTCCTCTTCAAGTGCCCTATCTTTGGTATTTCATCTTAGTGTGGTATCGTAGCGCCTCCGTAGTGCCTGAACATCCCGAAATAGTGTCTTGACTCATTGTCGCCTAAAAACACCCATTTTGGCCTCTTTTAGCCTCGTTCATCTCGACTCTATAAAATCCTTAGAAAACTAGAATCAGTAATAAAATAAGTAAATATGCCATCGTAAGTATTCAAAAGCATAAGAAAACAGATACTTAAATCACGCTAAATAAATGCTTATCAGCTTCTTAGATCTAGATGAACGTTGACTCTTTGGCTATCTCCTTGACTCCTACGTGCTATCTTCTTCTCTACGAACTATCGAATTTTATCAATGACAAAAACTAAACTAGAACAAAACTTCAATGGTTTTTCTCGCTAAAATAATTGGAACCAGTGAGAATTGGTAAGTTGGGTGTAAGCTGTGTCTTGAGTGCTGGTCGATCTCTCATATATATAAGAGAGTCTTGATGCCCTAATTTCGTGAACAGTCGCGACTTAATAAATAGGACAAGATGTTCATGTCCTCAAGTCGCGCGACTAGATACATTTTGCTGCTCAATCGCGCTACTACCATCGCGGCTCGCACTACTTTTCTTCCTCGTTGTGCCACTCTTTGTTTCTCCTCAGCGACTTGTGTGCCATAATTACGAAACTTCTAAAATACACGATCATCTTGGGAATAACTCAGAGTAAAGGGATCAAAATGTAATTTCCACTCAATCCGATTAGACCACTCGAGATGCCAAATCAACATGACCCTCAGGATAATACCGTTGACCTCGAGAAAACGATCCATTATGGCAAAAATACATGATACGAGGTCCTAACCACAAGCCACGACAGATCGGTCCACGAACACATCGGTCAACGAAGGTCGGGTCTACATCGGACCAGACACGTCAGTGTAATTCACGCCAGACCGGACCACCTTGGTCCAGTCCACATTGGACCGAACAAGGCCGATCACGACCAATGTGTCGCACGACAAGTTGAACTAAACTGACATGCCCCATGACACGTTAGTCTAAACTGACGAGCCCTGCGACACATCGGATAAAACCAATGTGACATGTGGCACATCGGTCAAAACCAACATGCCTAATGGCACGTCAGTCTTTGGGACCACACTGGAGCTCAATTCGCTATGGTACGGTTGCACCGAACCTATGGTGCACCCCTTTATCTTCTTCACCTTTAGTGTGTGTGGGCATGCTCTCTCATGCCTAGCCTTCCCCATGTTCTATAAATACCCCATCAATTCTTCATTTGAGGAGTTGGTCACTAGAGGGGCAGCTCACTTTGGAGGTTGAAGCTTTGGATGCTCTGACTTCTCTCTAGAATTGAGAGAAAGCACGGGAACCATTCCACATCAACACATTTGGCACGTCAATCATTCCACGTCAACATGTTTGGCACATATACCCAAGGAACTTCAACATGTTTGGCACGTCAACCCATGGCACGTCAATTCGTTTCACGTCAATCAATTCTACGTCAATTTGATTGCACATCAATCAAAAGTATGTCAACCAAAAAAATTAGAATATTTTCTCCTCTGCTTTTCTATAGACATTTAAATGTCAACAATTGGACTTAAGTATGAGAAAGATTTGACCACTTTATGGTGAAAATCGCCCGAGGTTCCAATCCCGAGCCTTCAGGCTCGATGAATAACAGAGTCATTAGGTTGCCCAAATGATCTTCGATCTAGATTGCACCTAAAAAAGGTCGATATTTTGGCCACCACGGCCTCGACTACGAGACATACATCCCCTAGGATAGTCCAAATTGAGCCTGAGGGCCGGCACAATATTTACAGCTCCCGAGCTCGCATTATATCAAATAAGATCCTCCCGCGAGCACAATTGAATAATGAACTACATCCATTTTGACTCTTTCTTCTCAGAGAGATACGTAGGCAGCTCGACCCCACATTGAACCCGATCACAAGAATACAACATCCGTATCCTACTCTAGAATATGTTACTTTCTAATATAAACTATTTACATCTAACCATTATGTATTTAGTGCGGGTTTCCATCAAACCAAAAGCTCTTCTTGTATTGTCTATAAGGGAAAAGAGAGTCTCGTGAGGGAGTAATATCAAGACTAGCGAAACCACCTGATCAAGCGGCGTCGACTATGGGAAAACACTAGACGCACTATCAAAATGGCATCATGGCAGAAAGACGTAAACAACATACTGATTCACGATACGTATCTTAGCATGTATGTCTTAGTCACTCCAACACTGCTTCTCAAGAGACAACTTAGCATTGACAGCGACCGAAAAACTAATCAAAAAGTTCCTCCTATTATAGCTAATAACGCTTAAACTAGAAACAACGCGTCAACTAATGCGCCACCAATTCCTCCTGAGCAGTTGGAACAACTTATGATTATGATTAGGCAAATCTTGACTACAAATATGGCACCGCCACCTCCGCTTTGTGCTCAACACTTGGGTCAGACTGACAACCAATCTGAAGGTTCAACTCTTAGGGGATAGACACGTAAAACAGAAACTACTACTACTGCAGGACCTTCACAGGATCACATGCATCTATGGCGCACACTAGATCACACGACAATCGTGGAAATGAGACACAAGGTCAAAAATGCACCTGAAGGCTAAATCCCTTTCTCCAAGAAGGATGAGAAGGAGATCCCACCAGAATCACTCCTCCCGACCTCACTAGAAGGACTCTTTAAGAAGTCGATGAATTCGTTGATGAGGATTCTCTATTCTCACCCGACATGAAACTAATCATGCTTGGCCGAGGCTGAGAGATCCCAAATATGCCAACCTACTATGGTAAAGGGGACTCCAGTGCTCACTTGTATCTCCTAGACGAAATGCTCAACTTAGAAGGCTACTCAAAAGGCATACAAGCACGTTTTCTTGTTATCACTCTTGTTGATGTAGCTCAAGACTAGTTCTCAAGGATTTCTCCAGTTTCGATACACACGTATGATCAGCTCAAAACAATGTTCAAGTCACAGTTTACTACGCAAAAGCGGACTCAGTTGACACAAAATACTTGAAGACTATCGTACAAGGCAACGAGCTTTTAAGGAAAAAACCGCAGACCATCGAGCAAATCAACATGACCGCTCAATGCGATGTGGAGATTGAGGAGTGATGGGGGAATTTTTAGGTGTAATAAAATAGAAATTAAGTCAACACAAGATTGTATACCTAAACCCCACTTTGTCGCAAGTGCACGAATCAACTAATAATAATATGGTTGATATAGTTACAAACCTAGTATCTTATCTCAAGGGAGTGGTGGATTACTGTATGAATCACTTAAATGTAAAATACTAACGATTGTCATGATATTTTCTCTTGGGTTTGCAGGATGTAATGAATGCTTATGAATGCTATGAGTGCTTTCTAAACTAAAGATGCCTTGAATGATTTTTATGCTAAGAATGCTTAATCTAAGAATGCAGAAACAATGATTAAATATTTTTTTGGTTTTTGGTTAGAGTGCAAGAAAACAATTAAGGCAATTAAAACAATTAAACTAATGAAAGGTTGAAGAAAGATTAATTAACTAAATTAACTAATCTAAACTAAAGACATTATTTAATGATTGATTGATTGATTTTGGTTGTAAACAATAATTGAAAAGATTGTTTAGAGGTCAAATTTTATAGTGATTTAACCATAATAGTTTACAGACAAACTACCTATATCTACTTACAATATTTGATAGTTATTTGATGTTTGCATGTCTAATGGATCTGTGACATATGAAAGGAGTTATCCCGACCATACACCTATGACTCTCTAATAACCTACCGTGTTAACGGATCAACCTCGTTGTCAGTTGTTTAAGAAGAGAAATCAAATTTGCAATCCAATTAACTCATCTGAATCATGTTAACAAAACGTACATAGTCAAGATTGATTTAATGTGATCTAAATGTTGTGCATGAGTTGCTTCCACAAATCCTAAGTCACAAATCGCATATATATATATATATATATATATATATATATATATGTAGCTATCCTTAGCAGTTTACACTCCAGGTGGCCCCGCAAAAGTGCTTTATTTTATCCAGGCGAGAGCAAGATCAGTCACACATCATAAGTGACTATTCAATCTAGACATTCAAGATCACCAAACACACATTAAATAAAGCAAATAAACATATGCATAAATTAGAGTTACTCCCATACTGTAAACAATGAGTAGGTTAGCTCATCATGGTCATGAGTTTAACAATCAATAAAGAAGTAAATATCATAGACAAAGTAGAGATAAAGAAAAGCTTCTCAGATCCGGTGGAACGTTGTTGCTTGATTCTCTTCTTGACTCTCTTTTGCTATCTTTTTCCTCACAAACTATTTTGTCTCAAAACAATGACTCAACCAAACTAGAACAAGATTTAGATGGTGGTTTTTCTCTGGTGACAAACTCTCAGGGCTTCTCTGTCGAAAAGTGGTTGTAAGTGATGAAAACCACGACTTTTTGACAATTGGCCCAAATTTCGTTTTGATCGCGCGCCACCCGTGCGATGCACTGCTTGATTGCGCGCCACCAGCGCGATGCGCTCCTTCTTGCACGATCTTCTATATCCTCCAGTGGTCTCCTGGTGTCTTCCTCTTTAATCATACTATATTTTGTATTTCACCTTTATGTAGGGGCGCAGCGCTATCGTAGCGCCTGAACATCCCGAAGAGTGTCTTGACTCTTTATCGCCCAAAACACCCATTATTGTCCTCATTTAGCCTCGTTTCTTCTTGTAGTTATAAAATCATAAGAAAACATGAAACAATAATAAAACAATTAAGTATGCCATCATAAGTATTCTAAAGTGTAAGAAACAGATACTTAAATCACGCTAAATAAACGCCTATTAAATACACCCAAACTTAAACCTTTGCTTGTCCTCAAACAAACTCACTTAACTGACTCGATCTAAATTAGAATGTAATCATTGACATGCCAACATGCATAAGCGAGAATTTTCAAAATGCAACCTATGGTCAAAATAAGAGCTGAGATGGAATAGATGAACATGAGCACATCAAGTTTAATACAATCACCTTCACATCCGTTTCATGTGCTCTAATAGTGTGTGATACTATTTTTGATGCATAAGAGATATCTTTTTTTTTGTTGCAAGTTTATAAAACCATAGCTCTTAACATATAATCACTTCACCTTTTTCTATTCACTCTTCTATTGCCTTGAATCAAGTAGATTTCATAAGTTGAGGATCATTTAGGACTTTGTAAGCATGTAATGTTAGGCTCGGGTGTGGGTTATAATGGAAAAAGTCATATATGAATTCTAGAAATGTATGTGGTAAACCACTCATTGGCCATATATTTTAGGCTCTTTTCGGTATTTTGTCATTTGTGCAAGTATCAAACCATCCTATACTTCATGATTTTTCGAGAAACACCACCAAACATAAAGTTTTAGCACGGTTTATTTGTGCTCTCTATTATGTTCACCCTCATTTTCTATTTAGATTTTTCTTTTTAGCTCATGCTTTTGTTTTGAGCTCCTACCTTATTCTCCTTCGATCTACTAAATCCATCTCTAAAAATGGGTAGGATATAAATTTTTTCTTTTTCGGCTCTTGGTAGGAAAGTAGGCTTCATAAACAAAGGCTCATCGAAAAGGCTTCAGTGGTGTTCAGTGGATAATCTTATGTTCATAATGGGTTTTTAGCTTGAAGGGCTAAAACTCAAATTTTTGAAATGATGGCCTATTTCATTTCCTCAACATATTTTCATCTACAATCATCTCAAGCAATAGTCAAGCAACTTGTTCAAGAGTCATAATCACATGCTTGATTAATATATTCTCATAAATAAGCAACATTCTCTTCACACTTATACACAATAGCAGATTGAAAGGTGTATATGAAACTAAAACATGGTTTTGACCATATTACGCAAGATGTACCAAAGGTATTCACGTATTCATTCCTCTCAAATACATATAATATTATGCATATACTATCATAGATTCCTACTTATTCATGTTTCATGCTTCAAATCCCATTCTAATGACTAAAAAAAAATAGACTCTAAAACAAACTTTAAGGATAAATATATAGCAAACAAGCAAAACCAACAACGTAGCTACCACCCCGAGACTTAAAATCATACGATGTCCTCATTGCATAAAATATAAATAATTAAAGTAAAGATCAGAGAACTCCCATGATCAAGCTCAATGGACACTCGCCGGACTGGCGGTGGTGTTGCTTTTTTCATTTGTGAAACTCTCAATTTCTCTCAAATCTCTTCAGTGGAGAGTGTTTTTGATCAGGAAGTGCTCCTTGATTTCTTCCAACTGACTCACCAACTCAGCATTTTCCTTTTCCAATTGTTCATTCACCTCTTGCAATTGCTTGTACGCCGTCTTTTGTTTCTTAGGCGAAGGTGATAGAGCTTCTTCAATTAACTCTATTGCTGATAACTCGTTAGTGTGGAAAGTAGGTTCTATCACTTGCCTCGCAAGGTGATTGATGGGATATGTATTTTGGTGATGGATGTTTATATCAAGCTCTGGACAACCTTCTTTGATACAGAGTGCACTTATGCGTGATCCAAAATACATAAAGCGTGGAGGACCATTGATGGTGGTGACCCTCGATGACTTTAATTGTGATCTCCCTTATGTTTAGACTGTCTCCTCGTTTTATGCGTATCATAAGTTTTGCCTCGGTATTCATTAGTATCGGTCCAATTCGTGTGTTGGTGGTTGATATTCTCTCTAAGAACAATTAGGCATACAAAGTTTGTTTTCTCTAAACAAAAATCCATCTTGCCTAAAGAACTTACCACTAGCATGCCTTTCACAATCTTGATACTCAACATGAAAATCAGAATCATCCCTATACAAATCCTTGATGTACTCAAAACCAAGCAACTTTAAATCAAGAGTAGAAAGTAAAGCATACCTTCAAAAAAGGGCATCGACAACCACATTCTCCTTACCTTGCTTGTATCGAATGACATAAGAAAACATTTCAATGAATTCTACCCATCGTGCATGCCTCTTATTCAGCTTATGTTGACCCTTCAAATGCTTCAAAGATTCATGATCTGTGGGAATCACAAACTCCTTAGGCCAAAGGTAGTGCTGCCATGTGTTTAAGGCCCGAACCAAAGCATACAACTCATTGTCATAAGTTGGATAATTCAAGGCTGCTCCTCTTAGCTTTTCACTAAAGTAAGCTATGGGCTTTCCATCTTGCGTAAGAACAGCACCTATTCTAATTCCTAAAGCATCACACTCAATTTCAAAAGTTTTAGAAAAGTTAGGCCAAGTAAGTAAAGGAGCATTGGTTAACTTTTCTTTAAGTAATTGAAAAGCCTTTTCTTGTTCCTCTCCCCACTTGAATCCAACGTTTTTCTTTATCACTTCGGTGATTGGTGCAGCTATGGTGCTAAAATCTTTCACAAATCGTCGGTAAAAGCTTGCCAATCCATGAAAACTTCGAACATTTCCCACACTTGTTGGACTTGGCCACTCTTGTATTGCCTTGACTTTCTCTTCATCATCACATATACCCTGTGCACTCACAAGAAATACTAGAAACACAAGATTATCTGTGCAAAAAGTACACTTTTTCAAGTTAGCAAACAACACTTGTTTTCTTAGAACATCCAAAACAAGTTTCAAATGTCTAACATGACTATTCAAGTTATTACTAAACACGAGGGTATCATCAAACCAAACAACAAATAATTTTCTAATAAAGACACGCAAAACATGGTACATCAATCGCATGAAAGTACTAGATGCATTAGTAAAATCGAAAGGCATCACTATCAATTTGTACAAACCATATTTTGCTATAACAATGGTTCTCCATTCATTTATCTCTTTCATTGTAGTTTTATGATAACCACTTCCCAAATCAACTTTCATTACCACACAAGATTCATACAATTGAGTTAGAATATTATCCAAAGTAAGTATGAGTTGGTGATGCTTTACCATAATTCTGACTGCTTTCCAATTGATGCACATCCTATGGAAACAAGGCAAATCGGGCGGTATATCCTTGAGATAGAGATCATCATATCCCTATAAGAGAAATGCATTTGAACTTGGCAATGAAGAAATTTCTTTGTTAGTTCTCAAAATTACTCCACTTTCCAACTCACTTTCTTTTGAAAAGACACTCTCTTGTTTTCTCTCTATTTTTCTCTCATTTGCCAAAACTTCAACTTCTTTTTTGTTGGAAACTCTCTGTTTTTCACTCACATCTTTTTGAGCACTCTCTTTTTTTCTCTCATTTGCCAAAGCTTCAAATTCTTTTTTGTTGGCAATTTTATGTTTTTCACTCTCATTTTTTTGCTCATCTTCTTTCTTTTGAAATCTCACTTGATCTTCAAAAACTTCCTTTGGTGTTAAAAGAACAAGGGTGATTTTTCATTCATTATGGACAAAAGAATACTTATTCGTAAAACCATTGTGGCTAACTTTACGATCAAACTGCCATGGACGCCCCAATAGTATATGTTCGGCTTGCATTGGAACTACATCCACATAACTTCATCTTTGTACTTCCCAATGCTGAATGAAATCATCACTTGCTTGTCAACTTCCACATTAGCACAATCGTTGAACCAATGAAGCTTGTATGGTCGTGGATGTTTCACCGTAGACAACTCAAGTTTTTCAATGAGCATGGTGCTAGCAATATTGGTGCAACTTCCGCCATCAATTATCACACTACACACCTTTTCATGAACATGACATCTAGTTCGACATATGTTCTCTTGTTGATTGTTGTCCTCATCGTTCAATTGCGCATTATAACTCTTCGTGTAACCGAAGTGTAATCGGCATAAAGGGCACTTTCTTCTTTGCAAAGAAATGTTAGAAAGAAAAAAAAAACCTCACAACACTCCCTTACGTGTTTACTCTCAAGTTTTGTTTTTCACTCAAAATATGTCACTCGTGTATCACTCAAATATATTGGCTTTTTCCCTCTAATAATCTCACACTCACTGCCTTCTTCCACTCGTATATTCTCTATAGGTTCTTCTCAAACTAAATCGAACGGAATCAAACAAAGGTGGCGAGAGACACGATTCTGGTTTCAATGTTGACCCGCGATTGGCTTAACATCCATCCAACATTGCTTCCAAAACTTTTTTTCAACTATTGTGGCGAAAGTTAGGGTTCTGGTTTCAATGTTGACCAGCAATTGGCTTAACATCCACCCAACATTTCTTCCAGAACATATTACTCATTCAGTCCCAACAAGAAATCAACAACAAAAGAAAAAGTTGATACTTCTCTTTTTTTTTTGGTACTCTTTTCTTTTTTTTTTTGTCCCTTTTTTTTTTCTTCTTCTTCTTTTTTTTTTTGCTAAGAAATAAAAACACAAACTAAAGATAGATGTTTTTGGTAATCCGAAGATTAAACCAAGAACGGATAGGACCTGAAAGATAAAACCTTTGCTCTAGATACCAAATGATACGATATCCACCAATGATGAATGGTATTCGTATGCTAAACGTAGGATCGTTATCTTCAGGTTGTTTGGATGGAACCTCGACCCATTGCCTCAGTAAAAATAGGAACCTTGGTATGAAGACATCGCACAAAACACGAACCTTGGTATAATGAAGACGCCACAAACGGTTATGGAGGGTGCCGTTTGATTACTCGGATTTGAACGCCAGAAATGAGGGTGATGAACCCGTTTGATAAGTTCGAAAATAGTTCTTCAAAGAAACAAAGAGAATAAAATCTCACAAAGTTTATAAACATGATAAACGTTGTCTTACAATGAAAATGGTCTTCCTAATTTATAGGATAGACAAACTTGGTCACTAAGAAATCAACTATGACCTTCCAACTACTTCTAGGAAAAGAAAAATACATTAACTAGACTAGAAAATGATGAAAGAGACTTCTAGAAAAAGAAAATACATAAACTAGACTAGGAAATGATGAAAGAATGGTCAAAACTCGTTTTTGACTTTATTTAAATGGTCCCTTGGATCAGATTTGAGCATCCTCGTTGCTCATTTGGGCCTCCTTTATCATTATGGACCCAAACTTGGTTAATTAGCCCATAAAGAGATGCTCTCATCTTCTTAGCAAGCCCTCTTGTGATTAGCTCATTTAAAGTGCGAATTTGGTCCATTCTTGTGACATCTTCTACATTTGAATTCTTATAATCTTCTTGTTTTGTCACCGTGTCCATATTTGCATCACATCCTCTCAAGCTCCTCAATTACACTCAAAGGTGGCTCCAAGACTTGGCATAAATAGATAGGAATAGCATATAAGACGCTTTTGATAAGCATTAACCGACCACCAAAATTGAGAAATCGCATTTCCCATCCGCTAATAAGTCCCCGAGTTTGTTCAATCCATGAATTGAAGTAGGAGTATTTCATCCGACCCCTAATGAGGGGGGCACCAAGATACGTAATAGGAAGCATACTCCGACCATAACCGGTTAGTAAAGCAATAGAGTGCACATGAGATCAAGTAGCATGAGGTGCGGTCACAAAACAACCTTTATTACAATTAACATGTTGGCCCAAGACCATTTCATAGATATGAAGGAAATCAATGAGCTTAGACATGTTATTAATGGTACCTCGGATGAATATGATACAATCATCGGCATATGCAAGATGCGATATCGGAAGACCTCCACTCGTACCAAGATATAGATCCTTCTTGTTTTCAAATATGCGATCTAAGTCCCGAGATATGAATTCGGCCGCAATAATGAATAAGGCCCGGGAAATTGGATCACCTTGCCTAACTCCGTGCTTCGACTCAAAGAACCCATAGCATCCTCCATTCACTAGGACCTAAAAATAGCATTGTTCCACACAACCTTTCATAAACCAAATCCACTTTCGAGAGAAGCCAAATTTGTGAAGGCATTGAAAGAGGAAGTTCCAATCAAGTCTATCATATGCTTTTTCCATGTCTAGCTTGAGGAGCATATTGAATTTGTCTCTTCTCATTATAAGATTGGAGGTCATTTCTTGAGCCAAGAGGATGTTATCACCAATAAGCCTTCCTTTAACGAATTCGCTTTGAGAGGGAGAAACAATCTTTGGCAATAAAGTAGATAATCGATCATTTAAGAGCTTAGAGATCACCTTATAGCTCACATTGCAAAAGCTTATAGGGCGATAGTCTTTCCATTCTTTTGATTCGGTCTTCTTGGGAATAAGCGATATGTTCGTCGCTTTATACATTCTTGGCATAGCATTTCCTTTGAAGAAGTCAAGGACTGCTTCAAAAAGATCTTCCTTGATGATATCCCAACAAGCTTGGTAGAACGATGCACCAAACCCATCCGGACCGGCAACACTATCTCCATTGATATTGAACACAACATCTTTCAATTCCTCAATGGATGGCTCTCGACAAAGCCATTCATTATAATGATCATTCATAATAACTGGAATGAAATGTAAATTGTGGCACACGGGTACCTCAACAGGGGCGGCAAGAAGCTTCTCAAAGAATGCTGCGGCCGAGCCTCCAATAGCATTTGGATCATCTAAGAGCACACCGTCCTCCTCAATCTTGAAGACTTTTGCGCTCGATTGTTTTTTCTTTGCCATTGCTTGAAAAAGCTTGGTGTTTCTTTCGCCCTCAATAGCCCATTTACATCTCGCCCTTTGCCTCCAATATTCCTCCTCCATATTCCTCACCATAATGTACTCGGCATAGGCCTTATGGAGTTTCGCCCGAGAGTTGGATGAAGGATTATTGTCGTGATCAATTTCTGCCATCTTGAGAAGCTCCTCTTGATCTGTAACCCTTTGAAAGATATTACCAAAAGTAGCTCGGTTCCAAACCTTGAGGACTTTCTTAAGTCGAATAAGTTTCGCGCCAAATTTGAATAAACCCACACTCGGCATATGTTGATTCCAAATTTTAGCAACTATATCAATGAATGTGTGGTGCTTAATCCACATTTTTTGGAACCGAAATGGACGTGGCTTCGTTTGTATTTCCCTCTCGAAGTGCATAATAATAGGCGTATGGTCCGAATGCTTTCTAGGGTAGTGTTTTACCCGAGTTCGAATGAAAGTTGAAGTCTATCTGAAATTGACAAAAGCCCGATCAAGTCTAGTGCGAGTACCATTCCTCGCCGATGTAAATGGGTTACCGTAAAAAACAAGATCCTCAAGACCACAATCATCAATGCATTCTTGAAAATCAAGCATATCCCCCTCCGGTGGTGGTGAAAATCAAGCATATCCCCCTCTTGGCAAAAGATTGGTAGTTATCTGACAATGTAAATATTGGTCTTGATTGTCTAGCACTTCAATATCCGTGTCAAAATCACCAAACACCCAAATTTTGTTATTGCAATTACCAATAATCTTATCATATTAAAATCGACGCTGATACCTTCTCTTATTAAATGAAACCATAGGTTCAAGAAGAGCGAATACCTTCGGTTTGTAATCTTGAAGAAGGGAGTAGACATTTTGGTAAGAGGACACTTTTCCGACCCCGCGAACATTCCAACACATGATCTTCATCAACTTTATACTTTTTTGTTGGAGTTCCCCTCCCTAGGCTGAAGCTTACGACCTGTTTTCTCAAATTTTCTTTGCTCTTGATTCTTTGGAAGTGGTTCTTGAACCGCATTAGCTAGAAGTGCCACAACAACTCCATACTTCATATATTTATCACTCTCTCTCACCCGATGTTCTTGAGGCCGTAAGTTTGAGGAGGCTTCTCCCTCACTATCCGAGATACTTCTCATTAGCTCCTCCGTGTTACTCTCCCCATTGTTTTGCCAAAATTTGCCTTGAGCATTAGGTGATGTTGAAGTATCACATTGAAAGTTTTCTTCCTCACTATCTTCATTATCATTAGAGCTTAAATCATTTTGTGACTCGGATGCGTTTTCAAGATTTCTTTGTTCATAAAAATCAAAGGACTTTCGTGGTGATATGACACGAGATGGCTTTTTACATTGAGAGTCTGATAGGTCTCCAATAACATCATCGTAGGCGTCATTTAGAATTGCATCGTCCATCTCATTTTCATCTTGATTATCCTCAATATCACCTCTCGGTTTTTGACCCTCCTTGTGATAGTTCTCGACCAAGTGCGTGTTGCTCCTATCATTAACCTTAGAGCTCTCCACATTAACCTCTTCCACGACTTCATTATATTCTTCCACATCAAGATTGTTAAAAAGATTATTCTCCCCTCTTTGAAGTATTTTGGTTTGAGAAAAAGAGACATTCTTACTTCTATTAGGAGTACTATGTTTCTTCCCAATAGGCCTCCAATCAAATTTTTAGAGTTTCGACCCGTGTTCCTCCTCGACGTGTATCTTCTCTTTTTTCTTTTCACATTCACCAACAATATGTCCAAGTTTGAAGCATTTGATGCAATATGTCAGATAATTCTCATATACTACCCTTTGTCTCTCATACGACCTTATTGGCCCGGATTTGACCCCCCATTTGATCACATCTCTTCTTGATTCAAGTAAATTTACCTCCACGCAAACCCTCGGATTATCGGGCCTAGTCATTGTTAGAGCTCCCTCATCCACCGTTAAAGGCTTGCCTAAGTTTCTTGCTATATTAAACAAAGCACCCTTTTCACAATATCTCATTCTAAGCCCCGGGAATGCAATCCATAAGGCCATGATAGAAGGACCAGAGTCCGGGTTGAAGTTTGACGTCCATTTAAGAATTCTACCCGGTACATTCAAGAACCGAAGATCTTTTTTGAGCCCTAGTCTCGTGTAATCTTCCTCAAGGTCCAATTTAATCATAACATGTCTAGGGCTCAGGGGCTGAGGTTCTAACCACATTTTAATTCTAGATTCTTGATTTTTCGGTGAATGTACTGAGAAGCTAAGAATGAGGACGAATTCAAGCCTCTCATCGAGTTTTTTGATTTCCTCTTCTTCAAATATTAGCATTGGCTTTCCTATAACCATATGAAATTCTTTCGGTTTGATGCTCTCATCACCAACGAAAGATTTGTTCATTTCGTATGACGTTTTCCCACTCAAGGCTTTAGCAAAGGAACCCCTAAGTGTTGGCAGCTTCAATTGATAAGGTCATGGATAACCGGAGCCGCTTGTGGTTGAGCGAACCTAATGGTCTTATCCTTTGCAAAAGGTGTTCTTGGCGCCATTTTAGAGGAGATTCCTTTTTCAAAGTTGGATGATACTTGCGGGAAGGAACCTCGTGCCTTTTTCATAGTCGTTTCGCGGTCCGACGAGGAGTCTGGTGCAATGAGGTTCGGTTCCTCTTCCAAAATAGGCTCCAAAACACTAGCGTTTACTTGCGAGGATAAGTCAACATTTTCGTGAGAGATGTTGACTGTTGACTTGACTTTAGGCAACATTGACCGAGTCAACATAAGTGATGTGGCACTCGGGTCCACCATAGTCTCCAATGAGGTGGAGTTGACAATTGGGAGGTCAACAGTCTTACAAGATAGGTTGACTAAAGTGGATGACATGTTGTAGGTATGGGCATCTTCCATAGTGTGGAACATAAGGACAAAACAAGAGCACTCTTGTCCCCTACACACCCATGCTTCCCCTAAGGAACAAGAACCAATGGATAGGGAATGTTCTTGCCCCACTACCAAACCCTAGCTCCAAGTTGACCGCCTCCAATCCCACGTTGACCGGACTGATGAAGACGACGGGAGGACATCGGAGCGGTGTCGGAAAGTCGCCAGAAATAGAGCAGCGGACAGAAAATAGAACCGGATACACCCAAATTATGCTACGGACAAGGCGGATCCGATGAAAAACGTATTACTAAGAAGGACCGAAGCAAAATAACAAGAAATCCAAGAGAGAAATAAAAAGAGAAGAAAGAACACAACACAAAAAAGTTTGAATCCTCAATGGTCTCAAATCCTAGCAAAAGATCATCCGATGACAACCTCGGGATTCAAAAACACACTAAGAACTAAAACCCTTCCAAATCACAAAAGCAAACCACGAATCAAAGCAAAAAGACGTGAACGTCTTAATGAGGAGCACGGAGTTTGAATTTAGGATGAGGGTGTGGTGTTGGAAAAACGAAAGGGAAGGAGAGAGAGAAGAACACTGAGAACAACAAACATTATTCAAGAGCGTCCGCCCTTAACATACAAACACACAAAGAAGAAAACAAAAAAAGACAAAAAGCGTTCATATCTTCCTCAAGACCAACCGTTCATCGAAGAAAAGGCCAACAAACTCGTGAGGAGGTGTTGTGCTCCAATGATACCGGTGTCAAAAAGGAGGAAGATGAAGAACCCTAACAACCGAAGCTTTACAACAATGGCGAATTCATGAACACAAGAAAATACCTCAAAACCACCATTTGAAACGTTCCTCTTGATCTTACAAGATAGATGATAAGATTTTAGAGATGAAAATCTATCACCGGCGCGTGAGATCTACGATGGAAGGTTTGGCCGTGAGTAGAGCTTGAGGAGAGAGAAGAGAGCCTTTTCTCTTTCTTGGTTCTCTTGGTGGTAGTAGCAAATATTCCAGAGTTCTACAGTAAGGTGTTGTGTCAGGTATTAAGAAAGTAACTAGAGGGAGTCTAGATTATGAGTATTTAGTAATAGCGTGAGTGGTTATAAAAGGCAAAAGCCGAGTGGACTAGGTCTGTTGTGACCGAACCACTATAAAATCCATATGTTATTGCTTCACTTCTTATTTGCTTTAACAAGTAATAATTATTGCGAAAAGAAATAAGTAATAAGTAAACAGTTAAGGTCTTACAATTGGCATCAAGAGCTGGTCACTAACAATTGAGTGTGAAAGCTTTCAATTATTATCTCACGCGTCATAACATTGAAAAAGAGCTACCTCAATTAAAAATGAGTTAGTATGAAAGCTACCAGCAGGTGTTGCACCCCGTATTTTGGGTTGGTCATGTAAAGTGTTGATCGAAATGATATTAATTTTCAAACTTATGTATTTATGACACAAGGGTCTTCTGAAATCATCATGCAAAATTTGATCTTATGTGTGCAAATTCACCTTAGCTAAGGCTATCTGTTGAGACTACTATCTATTTATGACATAAGGGTGTTCTGAAATCATCATGCAAAATCTGATCTTGTGTGCAAATTCATCTTAGCTAAGGCTATATGTTGAGACTACTAAGTTCTTATTACAAAAGTGCATTCAAGGCCTATACTTTTGTCGTGTCTACTATAATATGTGAAAGTACAGGTGTTGTCAGGAAGTGTTGGTCCAACTTTATGGAAAGATGTGTTGGCACAACATTAAACTCAACACTGCTCTGTTCGATTTATTTAAGTTGAATATTTTATTTTGCCTTCATTCTTAAACTCACCTAGTTCCACAAGTTGTAGTTATCTGTGATCATTTCAGGATATCAAGGATCGTGCAGATCTATGCGTGGAACAAGAGGATAAGCCGAAGATATTTAAAGATACATGAAGATAATATTAGAAGATCTTATGAAGATAACATCAAAGGAGATTTTTAAGTTATCCAATGAAAAAGAGAACGATCACCAACTCGTGTCTATCATGCCACAGAATAAGGACGATCAAATCCTATAAGAAGGCGTGCTCGACATCAAGACTAACAACAAGACTAGAATTAAGTTCTGAGTGATTAGAAGAAATTTTTGTATTGTATTGGTCTTGTTTCACTGAGTTTTATCTAGCTAAACTATAGCTCATATATTAGTTAGTGTTAGGACTGGGTTCCTTGCTCAGTTGTATTTGGTAAAATCATTAAAGTAACATCTAGTGATTATTTCACTGTGTTTGTTATTCTACTACATTATTACTCTACAACGAGTGTTGGGACAACACCGAATACGATCGGTGTTGGCACAACATTTAGTGTCCACACAGTGTGTGAATCAAGTAAAAGGGTACCAATCTCGGTCCATACATTTACAATTGGTATCAGAGCCAAGCGCCTAATTAATTGGTGTTTGGATTTGGTACTATACCATGGATAATATGAACCCCAATACTAACAACAGGTTACACTGGATGGGACAAACTATGCTTACTGGAAGATCAAGCTCAGACAATACATTAAATCCTTAGACCTACGGGCTTTGAAATCAATCATTGATGGGTACACTCCACTAATGATGGCTAGAGATGATGATAATGATGTACACCTGAAGCCTGAAGCTGATTGGACTCAAGCTGAAGTCATTGAAGCAACCAACAATAAGAAAGCACTAAATGCCATCTTCAGTTGGATTGATCTACATATGTTCAGGTTAGTACAATTATGTACAACTGCTAAACAAGCTTGGTTGCTCCTTCAAACTCACTGTGAAGGAGATGCTAGTGTCAAATAAACTAGACTTCAAATTGCTTTACAGAAATTTGAGAGCATTAGGATGGGTGATGATGAGTCTGTTACTTCTTACTTTGCAAAATTAATGGATTTATCAAATGAATGTCAAAGTCTAGGTGATCCTCTAACTAATAAATAACTTGTTTACAAAGCTATGAGAACTCTGTCTCCTAGGTTTGAGGTTAAGAAGATTGCTATGCAAGAAGCTAGACACATGTCATCACTTAACTTTCACACTCTTCTGAATGTACTACATGAATTTGAAATGAACTCAGAACCCACTAACAAACATAGAGGCCTTGCCTTGAAAGCTACTGAAGAAGAAGTAGATGATGAAACTGAAATAAGTGTCTATCTAGTTTCAGTGGTGAAAAAGTTCAATAAAATTGCTTTAAATGATAGAGTCAGAAAATAAAAGAATGTTCCCCCTAATCTAAGAAGGAGTTTTTCTGGTAAAATGGTTAAGTATATTTTCAAAAAGCCCACTGATAATGACACTAAGAAAATGAAAGAACTCCAATGCTTTGAGTGTAAAAGCTATGGACACATGTCATATGAGTGTGCTAATACTTTGAGAACCAAAGGTAGCTCTAACTGGGTATGCATAGATGATATTGATGATGAGACAGGTTTGGATGAGTTACCAGAAGAACAGGTGTCTGAGGAAGTTCACACAGCAGCTATGTCTGCTTAAGTTAACTGGACAAAGTATCAAGACAACATCGGGATGAATGGATGTTGGCCCAACACTCAAACAGATCTAGAGGAACAGAAGGACTACTTTGACAACTGGGAGGATGAAGACTATATCTCTAACCCTCAATGTCTTATGTCTGATATAAAAATATCTAAGGAAAATTTTAACTTTGTTTGCTTTGGTGGATCTGTAAATCTGAATGAAGAGTACTTCTTTGAATGGGAAATGGATTAAGATATGGTGGTTGATATAATAAAAGTTGTCTACAGGGAACTGCTTGATGAGGTAAAGAAAATCATAAAAAGGGAAAAGAAGCTCATCAAGGAGAACATTTTCTTAATTGAAACTATAACTGAACTGGAAAGAAACCTCACCAGAAAGGAGTGCCAAATGAAAAAGATGGAGATAAAGCCAGAAGTAGCAGAGAGAACGATTGCCAAGTGGAACTCTAGCACAAAAAGACTTGATGAAGCACCGAGTGTTGGCAATGAAGGAACTACACGTTTGGGATACCAAGAAAGGTCAAGTAGACATGAAAATGTTATACCGGGTTTTGTAAAGGTTGGTTTTTGTAAAAATAATGGCAACTCTAATCAACCAAAGAAGGTAACTTATATGTGCCAATATTGTTTTCAGCTGAGTCATTTAAAACCATACTGCCATAAGTACATAAAGTTCTGTGATAAATATAATTATGATAGCAACAATGTTGCATCGGGTGTTGGGACAACATTGGGCCGCTCCAATGTTGGCACAACATTCCAAAGCAACACCAGGGAACAAAATAACAGTTTTCAAAAGAACATGCTTTGTTCTCCTAAAATCAAAATCATCTGTAGACTGGTATTTTCACAGTGGCAGTGCAAGACATATAACAGGTACCAAGACTAACCTGATGGATGTTGTGCCCGTATTCACTGGTACTGTTACATATGGAGGAGGAAGTAAATGAAATATCATAGGAAAAAGGGTTCTCAATGTAGATGATTTCCCTCATCTAACTGAGGTTCTGTTGGTGGATGGTCCAAAGGCTAATCTCATCAGCATTACCTGCTTTGTGATGACAATCTGATTGTTAAATTTGACAAGTATTCCTATGATGCGTTTGATGAATCTAATAACTGTGTTATGTCTGGAAAAAAGACAAAAAAAAGAGAATTGCTACTTGGTGGATAAGGATGCACAATGCCTACATGTGAAAGTAGATGAATCAGTAGTTTGGCACATAAGGCTAGGACATGTCCACTACAGGAATCTAGAAAAGATCATCAGAAGTTGTGAGAGGCATACCTAAACTTGCCAGTCCAGATAAACTGGTTTGTGGTGATTGTTTGCAAGGTAAACAAACCAAGACTATACATGCACCCATACATGTGGAAGGTCAGATCTCTGAAACCTCTAAATGCTTTGAATTGTTGCTCATGGATCTGATGGGTCCTATAGAGGTTTGTATCCTTGCTGGTAAGAAGTATGCTTATGTAATTGTTGATGACTTTTCTAGGTATACTTGGGTTAAATTCTTGAGAGAAAAATCTGAAGCTGTGGAGACATTCAAGATACTAGCTGATAGTATTAAGTTGCTCTACAATGCATGTGTTACAAGGATTATATCAGATCATGGTAGGAAATTTGAAAATAGAAAGTTTGATGATCTGTGTGATTCTAGAGGCATCTCTCATGAATACTCTGTCCCTATCACTCCCCAAAAAAATGGAGTTGCTGAAAGAAAGAATAGAACTTTGCAAGAAATGGTTAGGGTTATGTTAAACTCTAGAAAGATAACTAAAGGACTTTGGGCATAAGCACTTAGTACTGCATGTTATATTTCAAATAGAGTTTATCTTAGACCAGGCACAACCATGACACCTTATGAAATAGTTAAGAAAATCAAGCCTAACTTGAGTTATTTTCATGAGTTTGGTTGTGTGTGTTACATTTTGAAGGATAGACAGCCATTCGGAATGTTTGATGCTAAAAGTGAAAAATGCATTTTTGTTGGATATTCTGTCAGTGCTTATAGAGTGTTTAATCCTAGATTGAATACTATCCAAGAATCTGTAAATATTGTGTTTGATGATCAGGGTGTTTCTGCAGGTATCACTGATAGTCAACTGGGACTGCCCCAGACTAGAGATGTGGTGCCAACACTAGTGGGTGACTATGTGGACTCAACACTCTACAGATCAATGATTGGAAGTCTTTTGTACTTAACAGCCACCAGACCTGACATAATGTACTCAGTGTGTGTCTGTGCCAGGTATCAGGCAGCACCAAATGTATCTCACTTAACTGCTGTAAAAAGAATCTTAGGATATATTACTTGAAAGTGCAGGTATTCTGTCAATGTTAGTTTAACATTGAAAGTACAGGTATTCTGTCAATGTTAGTTTAACATTGGGAAGTCAATGTTAGAGTAACATTGCTGGAGCAGAATCCGATTTACAATCTTGAGTATATTCGCTATTATTGTTTTGCCTTATTCATTTAACTAACTGAGTTCCACTGTTGTAATTGTCTTTGATTATTATTCAGGAAACAAATTTGTCATAGGTTGGACGCTCAAGTTTCAAAGAAGGAAAGTTTCCTTAATTACGCAAACCACTCTACAAGGGAAGTTGAGTTCGAGTGGAACTAGGAATGCTTTCCAAGATCAAGTCCTGATTTGAAGAAGGAGTCTTTCCCTAGTTAGATCACTAACGAAGGAACTATTATTCAAGAAGGACTGCGAGAACAAAGAAGAAGAGTTCAAGAAGGAAACTAGGAGAATTACCAACCGTGTACAACACACCTTGAAGTCGAAGTTCAAGAACCTATATATAGGTGTGAAGTACATCAAGACAAACACGAGACAAGAGCCAATCAATCCGAGAGATTAATTTACAGTTGTTGAGTGTTGTCTTGCTTTAGCAAAGTTCGTGAATTGTTAAAATAAATCTAAGAGTGAGGAGCTGTTAGAGTTAGTCGAAGCGATTCTTGTGTGCCTTGCTTAGTTCAATCAATTTACGAGTGAGGAGCTTGAGAATTGAGAGAACGACCTTTGTTAAAACCTTTACGGGTTATTTTGCCTAAGGCTCAGAAGTTAATATAATTCTATATTCACTTTTTAAAACTGGTGTTTGTTTATTTCGCTGCTGTAGCAACAAATTTTTCTAAGTCTTTAAAATAAAAGACGGAAAAAAAGTTGAACAAATAAAACTTGTGAATTTGATGAATTTGTAGTGTAACAATCTCTTTGATCCTCTGATTCGATTTTACAAGGACAATGACTTGAACTTTAAAATAAGACTTGAAGGCGATCTTCACTTCGATCTTCTTCAAGGTACTTGAATATTTGACGAACGTCGACGCGAGGGCTTGGCAGCTTGATCTCGGATCGAACGGACTTCTGACTTTGAATTTGGTTTGAAGATTGTTGAAGAACGATATGATCTTCGTCTTCAGTTCTTCGGATATATGGACTTTGATCTTCTTTGAGAATGACTTGATCTTCAAAAACAGTTTGTCGAGGGCCTTGCAGCTTGTTCTCGAATCAAACGGACTTTCTTGCTTGAAGATTGTCGAAGAACGGTATGAACTTGGCTTGAATTTGTTGAGTTTGTTGAAGCTCGATCTTCCTCGGCAGCGGCGCGATCTTCAAAAACGGTTATTTGATGGACTTGAAGCTTGATGCCGGATCAAACGGAGGTTTTCGCGAAGAACGCCTTGAATCCCGCGAAGAACGCCTTGAAGATTGATGAACTTGGTGGAGCGAAAAACTTGGAGCTTTTCCCTCTTCAACTTGTGAATATTTTGTCTTTTTTTCTTTATGAGAGGACCTCTATTTATAGTTGTGAAAACCTAGAGCTCCTTGCTTGTGATTGGTCGGTTTTATTTCAAGATAAGCATGAACTTAATTTAGCTTGCTTATCAAGAAATACATCATATTTCCACATGTAATGATATGATTGGTTGAAATGCTCCATCTTTTCCACGTGGCTTTATTTGATTTGTTGAATCACCTCATCATTTTTCCATGTGGCTTTATTTGGTTGGTTGCAATTCTCCATCTTTTTCATGTGGCTTTATTTGATTGGCCAACAATATAGATATTAGAAAATCAATTAATTAACCTATTAATAATTGGAATTTAATTTAGTAAAATTCCAAATTAAAAATAGAAATAATTAATTTAATTTCTAAAAATTTAATTTGACACATGTCAATATTTAATTGGAGTAGACAAAATTTATTTGTCTACAAATGCCCCCTTGCGACTTGTCACGAATAGCATCGTAAAAATGCGTCTTGAAGTGAATATGTCGCAACATATGTCGCAACATATTAGTTTCGGGCCATTAATAAGATTTGATGAAATATATGTATTTCACTCGAAAAATATCAACATTTGGAGACTTCCATGTGAATTCTTGAAGGACCAAAATGTAATTTGTATACCAAACCCTTTCTTCTTTTTCTTTTTCTTTTTTTTTTTTTCATTCCACACGTGAACTTCTTCCTTTTCTCTTTTCCTTTTTTCTTTTCTTAAGGCTTGGTCTATGTGGACCGAATGCATGACATAATTCCTCAAGACGCCTTTTCCAAGTTGAATTGCAGACATGGCGGACTGCTGCTCTCTTTTGTTAATTAAATTAGGATTCTGCAATTTCAACATAATTCCTGAATTTTAACTTCCGCTAACTTCGGAAATCAATTATAACTCAACTACAATTTCATAAGTTGAGTTCTATTGGAATTGAAACTCTTCCGAAAAAAATTTCTATATAAAGGACGGAGCCCCCTTTTCTCGTTCTTCATCTTCTCCGATTCAACATCAGCAAAACAAAAGGCGAAAATTCCTTTTCTCGTTCTTAATCTTCCGCGATTCGATATCAGAGAAAAAAAAGAAGGGCAGAAATTCTTGTCGTGGAGCAGCGAATTTTCCTTAGAGCAACAAATTTTTCGTAGAGCGGCAAATTCCGTGCAGATAGTAGTGAATCTTTGATCAACGGCTTTCGAAGAACAGTTTCGCCGGTACCAATTCTTCCTTCTTCTTTATCTTTTCTTCATCTTCTTTCCCTTTTTTTATTTTTCGCTGCCCTTTTTTTTTCCAGCTGATCACTCCCCTTTTTTTCTTCTTTTTTCATTCTCTTCTTCTTCTCTTTTACTGATAACTTTTTTTTTTTCTTCTTTCAGGTCGCAGCAGGTCTCTTCTTCCTTTCTTTTTTTTTTTTTCTTTCTTTTTTCTTTTCCTTTGTTTTTTGTTTTGCAGAGGGCCACTAACCACTCTCTCTCCCTTTTCTTCTTTCTTTATTTTCCTTTGTTCTTTTTGTTGCTCACTTTTCTTTCTCTTCTTTGTTTGTGCAGGTCGCACGTGTAGAAAAAAAAAGAATTGCTCACATAATTGCAAGAAAAGACACAAGTTTTGGTATTATTATTTCTCACCCCATACTTCTTTTTTTGTTTGTTTTTGCTTTCTCTTCCTTTGGTTATTTGCGTTATTCTTCCCGTCAATTACTAACTTATCTCCCTTGTCGTTTCAGAATAATGGTTTCATTCAAGAAGGGCTCTTCCTCATCCGGCGCAGAAAACTTGATCATCATTGACGACGACAGCCGATCAACTAGGCGAGACACAATCTTGAAGGTGGGCACTCCGATTGATGGACATTATGCGAGCCCGTGGCCTACATTGACGAACAATGGTCAACTAAAGGAGTGGACTGAAGAATATCCTCGACCTTCGAGTAGATCCTCCCGACTGTTGGTGCTCCGTGCTGCGCATCACCAACCTTCAACCGACCACACGCCTCTTTCAACTTTGGGACGACGCATCATGCAAGGCGACGCCGCGTGGACAGACGCTTCTCTTCACATTCCTGGCGAGGTTCGCTTCTTTCTTGGATATTGGGAGTGGACAGAAGACATCCTTGTTCGGTGCAGGACCACACTTCAATCCCTAAAGATATACAACTCAGTCTACGCGTCTCTCTTCACGTACGAGTGCAACACAGAAATCATGAAAGCCTTATGCGAAGCATGGTCGCCTTCAACAAACACTCTCCTCACCTCACTTGGCGAGCTGTCAATCTCATTATGGGACTTGGAATTTCTTAGCGGTCTACCATTGCGAGGGTTCATATACGATGAGGTCGTGCCCAGCGAGAGGGAGCTATGCGGTAGAGACGCAAAAGGAGATCCGTACATTCCACGATCATGCAAAGCCTTGTTCCATGCATTCCACATGCTTCGAGCAGACGGCGATGATGATTCTCGAGTGTCGATCAAGGAGTGGATCAACTTGTGGTCAAAGAAGGGCATCAAGTACAAACCACCTCCAACTCGCAAAGAGAGAAAGATGACAAAAAGTGCACGCCGGCCCATGTCAACACACAACCCTCTTGGCGACCTTGGATCCTATGAGAAGTGGTCATCCCAAGAAGAGACGCTATTTTCCCGGCTTGACGTCAAAGAAGGTTTGAAGGAGGAGACATACGTAGCCGCACACTTGGCATGCTGGTTGTGCCTATTCGTTCTCCCTGTCAAAGATGTAGGCTTTATCCGTCCCGACGTGTTCAAGATGGCGAGTATCATGGCAAATAAGCAATGTGTAGGCCTCGCAATTCCGGTTTTAGCATCCATCTACAAAGGGCTCAACACAATATCAAGATCTTCACAACCTTCTTACGATCACGTCCCTTTTCCAGTCCACTTCGTCTATGGCTGGGTGGCGCAATACTTCAAGACTCATTTTACCACACATCAAGGGTTGAGCGGGCCTGGAATGACCTCATACTCTGGAGAAGGTGGCGCAAAGGGCTTTGATCCTATGGAAGCCCGCAAGAGGATTCATCGAGCCGACTACGCCAATTGGGTATGCAACGTCCCTTCGCATATCAAGGACGTTACGCTTGTGGAGAATGGCAGCATTAACGAGACGGAGCGCGACTACTTCATCAACTTTCGTTCGTGCTACCTTACTTTGAGGCAAGGCGAGACTTTTGACATTGAACCATACAGTCCACATCGATTTAGTCGGCAATTTGGATACTATCAAGATGTCCCAGGCGCACTTAAGCATGACCAACGCGAGGCTACTCTAGCGGAGGGAATTCGTTATTGGAGAATGAGTACTTCTTCTAAGACTTGCTCAAAAGCTTGTGTTCCGGGTGTTCCTATTAGCGCCAAAAGGTCTTGCACGGAGGATTACAAAACATGGCTGGTCAAGATCCATGCGAGCTACCTCGAGGACAATGTTGACTCTTTGCTTTCTCCACGAAAGCCCATGATACTTGGCGGGGTTGAAGAAGTTGTTGCAAGTGTTGACAAGCAAGCCATTTCTGCCAAGAAGAGCACGCGAGACTCATCACATATTGAGGTGGAGGACTCTACGAAGAGGAAAAGTACCCCCGCAGAGAGTGGTAGCAGCAACGCCGATCGCCATTGGAAAAGATCCAAGAGGGACTTAAGTTCGTCAAAGCAAGAGAAGAATGACGCCTCTAGCAAGACCATTCGTACTGCAAATTCAGCGTCTACTGAAAAGGTATTTGGTTGAACTTTGCTTGATTCTCGTTTTTCTTCTCTTTCTAAGTTCTCGTGCTTATCTGTTGCAGCTGGAGGAAGAAACCATCTCCATTGGTGATGAACAACATGTCCCGACGAGGAAACACACGCCTCCTATTCCCGCTACCTCGGTTTTTGACGGCAGGAGTTTTCTAAGTGACTACGACAAGGAGTACGCCGCTGGTTTGTGGGAGCGCCTAAGTGAGAGGATTTCACGTACCCCCGTTGAAGCTATTTCTTCTATGAAGGGTGAATTTCAATTTCTTCTTGACTCACTTAAGACGAAGGGCATAAACATCTCTCCTTTGGAAGCTTTACTGGAACCTTTAGTCGAGAAAGCTGCTGCTTTTGACAAGGAGAATTCCACATCTATTGAGCGAGTCGAGGTGCAACGTGGTGAAGTTAAAGACCGTATTCGAGGAGCCGCGGAAAGGAAAGACAAAGAAGCAGTCCACCTCCAATCTACCAAAGATGAGCTTCAAAGCATCGTGAAGAGGTTGCAAGGCTTGAAGAAGAAGCAAAAGAAGCTCAACTCTTGCTTGAAACGCCAAGAAGAATTGTTTTGCGCTGCCGAGAGTGACCTCTCCACCTTTGAAGAAGAGCTAAGGGTACTTGATGATCAGATTAACAACGGAGACTTGGTCACCTTGAGAGCGGAGCTGGAAGCCGCACAACGCGAGTTGAGGGATGCGAGACCATTTGCTTGAGTCTTTTGTTCTTTTCTTTATTTGTTTGCTTTATTTTGTTTTGCCTTTTGCTTTGTACTCGTAGTATCATCGAACTTTGAGATTTAATAAGACATTTGCCTTTATTTCTCTCGCTTTGAATTATTCTTTCGTATTTTGCACCATCCTTTTTTTTTATGAGCAATGTAGCATAATGCAACAAAACCAACTTAAGAAAATTTCACGACTGAACTTAGAGAACTTCTAAGCTGCCTACGTACCTTAATAAAAGGATCAAGTCATAACGTAGTTCAAAAGAAACCAAGATTGATTTGGGGGGGTGCCGTGCACAGTTTATACTCATGCGGGCCAGGAGTATTCATTCTTTAACCACTTTGAACAAAGTGGGGTATTTAAAACTTAACCACATAAAATACCTTTAGTGGGGTAAGTTATCATTTTAACCACATAATTTACCATTGGTGGGTGCCGTGCACAGTTTATACTCATGCGGGCCAGGAGTATCATGCAGTTTAAACTCGTGCGACATGGAGCATGCTTCAATCATCAAGGGTAGTACTTCTTTAAGAATTTCCCATTTATGGGGCCAATTCTTAAACCGTCTTCATTAATCAACTTATATGCGCCATTTGTGTAGACTTCTTGAACCACATAAGGACCATCCCATTTTGATGTGAACTTGTTCCCAGTGCGATGGGTAATGATGATAGGCCTTCTCACAGCGAGCACCAAGTCACCAATTTGAAATGATCGCAAGCGAACCTTCTTATTAAATGCTCTTGATATGCGGGCTTGATAACACTCCAATCTTTGTTGAGCCTCCAATCTTTTCTCATCTAGAGCTTCCAATTCGCCCAATCGCAAACGTGCATTTTCTTCTTCAGTAAGGCCTTCTTGTATCGCTATTCTGAGAGATGGGATTTGTCGCTCCAGAGGGAGTACCGCCTCAACTCCGTAGACCAAGGCGTAGGGAGTTGCTTGAGTCGGTGCCCTATAAGTTGTTCTATAAGCCCACAAAGCTTCTCCAATTCTTTCATGCCAGTCCTTCTTCGACTTTGCAACCACCTTCTTCAACAAATTGCACAAAGTTTTATTAAAAGCTTCAGCGAGGCCGTTAGCAGCAGCGTAGTAGGCCGAAGAGTTTCTTTGCTTGAACTCAAACTTTTGACAAAGCTTGTTGATGACGCTATTGCAAAACGGTGTCCCATTATCGGTTATGATGTATCGCGGAACTCCATAGCGATAAATGATATTATTGCGAATAAAGTCAGCAACATTTTCCTTTTTTACTTCCCTGAGAGGTATTGCTTCAGCCCACTTAGAGAAGTAGTCAGTGGCGGCCAAGATGTACAAATGTCCACCAGAAGACTTAGTCATGGGACCGACGACATCTAGTCCCCATGCATCGAAAGGCCAAGAAGCTACAATTGGATGCAAAGGTTCTGGTGGTTGATGAATAAAATTTGCGTGAAATTGGCAAGGTTGACATCGGCGCGCGTATTCCATGCAGTTAATGACCATCGTGGGCCAGTAATATCCCATCCTCTTAATTCGAAAGTGTAACTTAGGTCCAGATTGGTGAGCACCACATACTCCAGAATGAGCCTCTTCCATGGCTTGAGCAGCTTCGTCATCACTTAGGCAACGCAAAAAGATCCCTTCGAATGAACGTCTGTAAAGAGTGCCTTTGTAATATAGGAAGCGACTAGCACGGCGCCTAATATCGACTCTTCTACGTGGGTCATCAGGAAGCTTCTCGTACTTCAAGTAGTCGACAAAAGGTTGCCTCCAGTCTTCCTTCTCAATCTCGTAGACTTCCACAACATGGTTTTCTTCAGTACTTCTTTCTTCTTCACTCATTGCAGATGGTATCACCCAACTTTGGCATACAGGAACGTTGAACTTCTTTTCAGTCATAACAAGGGTCGAAGCAAGTTTCGCTAAAGCATCTGCTTGTCCGTTCTTTCTCCTTGGTACATGTTCAATTGATATGCCCCCAAGTTGTTCGACCAACCTTCGGGCGTAGTCACGATATGGAAGCAATTCAGGCTTTTTCACTTCATAATCACCAAGTACTTGACTGATCACCAACTTCGAGTCTCCATATACCTCAAGATTCAAATGCTCCATTCCAATTGCTAATTCCAACCCCAATATGAGAGCTTGATATTCTGCAACATTGTTGGAACACTTTTGTGTAAGGGTGAAAGAATAGGGCATCACTTCTCCATCAGGCGTAAGAAAGACAATCCCCGCACCGGCGCCTTCTCGATGAGCGGCTCCGTCAAAATACATCTTCCATGGTGGAGTAACTTCAACTAGGAGGACATCTTCATCGGGCAAATCATCAACTAGCTCCCAGTCAGCAGGAATTGGGTGGTCAGCTAAGAAGTCGGCCAACACTTGTCCCTTTACGGCCTTCTGAGGGATGTATGCTATCTCGAACTGTTGCAGTTGCAAGTACCACCTAGCAAGTCGATCAGAGAGTACCGGCCTTGACATGACATACTTCAATGGGTTAGCTTTAGAGACCAAACGAATAGTGTGAGCTTGAAAGTAGTGCTTCAACTTTTGAATTGCGAAGATAAGAGCCAAACACAACTTCTCGATTGGGGAATAGTTCAACTCATTTGGCGTCATCCTTCGACTCAAGTAGTACAATGCACTTTCTTTCCGGCTATCATTCTCTTGGGCTAGCAATGCCCCTACAGAACTTTCTTGGGCGGCAATGTATAGAATTAATGGGCGTCCGGACACTGGCGCAACCAACACGGGCGGTTTCATCAGATACGACTTTATACGCTCAAAGGCATTGGTACAGGCCTCATCCCACTTGAACGGAACGTCTTTCTTCATGAGGCGACTAAACGGTTGACATCGTCCGGCTAGATTTGAGATGAACCGTCTGATGTATGCTAGTTTTCCTTGGAGACTTTTGAGTTCATGTATGTTTCGTGGCTCTGGCATCTTGAGGATTGCATCAATCTTAGCTTGCTCGATCTCAATTCCTTGTTGACGAACAACAAAGCCAAGGAACTTCCCAGATGTCACGCCAAAGGCACACTTCAAAGGATTCATCTTCAACTGATATTTTCGCAACCGCTCAAACACTTTTCTCAAATCATTGAGATGGTCTTCTCTTTTCTTTGACTTCACAACCAAATCATCGACGTAACACTCGACGTTCTTGTGTAGCATGTCGTCGAAAATCTTTTGCATGGCTCTTTGATAGGTAGCGCCGGCATTCTTTAGTCCAAATGGCATCACCTTGTAACAATATATCCCTTTTGGAGTTCGGAATGCTGTCAATTCTTCATCCTTTGGGGCCATGCGAATTTGGTTATATCCGGAGGAGCCATCCATGAAAGACAAGGCTTCGTGACCCGTGGTGGCATCAATCATTAATTCTGGGATTGGTAATGGAAAGTCATCTTTGGGGCATGCGGCATTAAGGTCCCTAAAGTCGACGCAAACCCGAATTTGCCCGTTCTTCTTCCTCACTGGGACTATACTTGATATCCACGTCGGGTATCTAACTTCTCGAATGAATCCGGCTTCAATGAGTTTGTTCACCTCAGCTTCAATCGAAGGGACCAACTCGGGGCGGAACCTTCGTTGAGCTTGCTTGATTGGACGTGTCGTACTCTTTACCGCTAGTTGATGGACGGCAACTTTCGGGTTTAGACCCGGCATTTCCTTATAAGACCAAGCAAATACATCTTTAAATTCTTTCAACAAGGCGACATATGCTTGTTCTTCCTCCCTTTTCAACAGTGCGCTGACATATATTGGTCGAGGATCATTTTCATCGCCAAGGTTGATTTCTTTCAGTTCGTCAACCGTGTTCTTGACGCCTTCCTCAAGCTCCGGGGGTGCTTCTTCAGCATCTTCCTCTTCGATGTTCCCATCTTTCAGAGTTATATGGTGTGATGATCCTACGCTTTCCTCATCGTCTTCTTTCTTGCGTTGAGCTTGCGTAAGTACAATTGTTTGCCACTTAACCTTCATGCATTTGTCGTGTGATATAATCAACTCATCATGGCGCCTCATGCGAGAAGGAATTGCACTTTGGAGTCTTTCAGGAAAACATGGATTACGATTGTCCTTTCGATGCCTTGATGAACACGAGGGTCCCAACCTTTGATGCATGGGTCTTTTGCGAGGACCAAGTCTCTTAAAGACTGAAGTTCGAGACAATGTCTTACCAAATGGGCCAAGTCTATCAAAGACTGATACTTGCGACAATTTCCCTTCAATTATTGACAAATTATCTTCTTCACCGATGTAATTGGCATTGGCTCTTTTGATGGTGATGCGCATAGGCTCTCGCGGAGGAAACCCCAGACCTGCTCGAGGATTTGGGATAACGACTTCAGGAAGAAGTTTTCCCATGTGTGATCTTTCTCGAGGATTATAGCCAGCCTTGATCAAGAGTTTAAATGATTTTGCATCATAACATTTTCCCACTTGTTTCCCGATTGAAGGATCATGTTCAACTTGAGGGCCTTTCGTTGGGCGGACAAATCCTTTAAGAAGAGAAGGACAAGATGGTGTCTTTATGTCAAGCTTTGTTAAAGGCACAATCAGATCTTCCAATGAGACATCTTTGTGAGAGGACACGTCGCCTTGCGCGGGGCATTCGTCTAACGAATGAGTTTCATCATTGCTCTTATCGTCTGTCTTCTTGGAATCCTCATGAAATGATCTTGCTTCAACCTTTGGCGCATTCATCTGTGAAAGATAGTACTTGGCATCAGCAAAGTGAGATTCGGCTTCAGTGAACGGCTTGTCATCCGCGAGCACCTTCTTTGTTGTCCCGTTTTGGCGATATTGAAAGCATTGATGCAGAGTTGAAGGGACAACACCGTTCTCATGTATCCACGGTCGTCCAAGAAGCATATTATATGAAGTTTTGGCATCTATGACGTAAAATAAGGCGCTTGATGACATATCTCCCATTAACAACTCCAGTCGTATGATGCCTATTGCCCTTTGCCCCCCTTGGTTGAAGCCTTGTATCATTAAGCGACTACTTGTGAGCTCTTCATTTGGTATTCCCATTTCCTTCATCACACGCAAGGGTAATATGTTGACGGCTGAGCCTCCATCGATCAAGATTCGATTAACCCTTTGCTCACGACTGAATCCAGCTACAAAAAGTGGCCTATTATGGGGCTTCGAACCAAGTAAGAGATCTTCATCTCCAAAGCAAATTGTTGCCGCACATTGTTTGGTATTCATGGAAGTCTTTAGGCATGATTCATTTGATAAGGCATCTTGTACGTCAGTCACGGTGCATGATTTGCTAATGTCTTCTTCACAAAACCAACTTAGCTTCTTCTCTTTGCTTGTTTCATTCTCCAAAGTCTCGAGAGGGGTTGCTGTAGTATTTGCAGTCGCCTTGTCTTCCTCTAGGGTTATCTTGCCTTCACGAGCCAATCGCATAACTTTGTCCTTGAACACGAAGCAGTCTTCAATCGAGTGTCCAAGAAGGCGATGATATCTGCAATACTTTGGGTCACTTGAACGTCCAGCTTCTTCGGGTCTCTTCATTTCGGGCAATTCAATAAGACCAGATCCAAGTAAGTCGTCAAAAATCCCGGGAACATCGGAGTTAAGGAATGGATACTCTTTTGCTTGCAGTTCTTTCAGAGTCAACTTTGTTTGTTCCTTGTCTTGCGAGGAATTCTTCTTTTCGGATGTCACATATGACTTCTTCCCTTCATTTGCCCTAGATGAAATCTTAAGAGGTGCGGTAGTCACGGCCATGGAGTCTTTGGATGGCGCCTTAGCAAAGAACTTGCCCCCCTTCCTTGGCTCCGATTTACTTTGTGCTTTTGTGGGGTCACCTATAAGCGGCCCATCAGCTCCACTTGCAGCCATGCTCAACTCCATGTCATGCGCTCTAGTTGCCAACTCTTCAAATGATCTAGGTTGAATACCTTGAAGTATGTACCGAAGTCCCCAATGCATTCCTTGGATGCACATCTCAATGGCCGAGGTCTCGGATAACCGATCTTTGCAATTGAGGCTCAAGTTTCTCCAACGGTCGATGTAGTCAACGACGAGTTCTTCCTTCCATTGACGAGTGCTCGTGAGTTCAACCATGCTGACAGTTCTCCGAGTGCTGTAGAAACGGTTGAGGAATTCTTGCTCTAATTGATCCCAACAATCAATGGACTCTGCCTCTAAGTCAATGTACCAGTCGAATGCATTCCCTTTGAGTGATCGGACGAATTGTTTCACCAATTGATCCCCGTAAGTCCCTGCATTGTTGCATGTCTCCACAAAGTGAGCAACGTGTTGCTTAGGGCTGCCTTTACCATCAAACTGTTGAAATTTTGGGGGTTGATATCCGCTTGGCAACTTCAGAATGTCAATCCTTCTAGTATACGGCTTTGAGTATGTGAACGAGGACTTAGAACTTCCTCCAATGTTTTCCTTGATGGCTCCCATGATGAACTCTTTCAACTGCGCCGCATGAATCATGTCGCCGGGAAAGACTTGGAGATCTTTACTTGTGGACTTATCCTTTGCAATTGTACTGCGCCTGATAGACGTCTCCCCTTCCTCGAGATGTTGCGGGCGCTTTTGTGCTACGTCAGTTGTCTCAACAACTTCTCCTTTGCTTAGAAGTTTCTCAATCTTTGCATCTTGCTCAACAGTACGCCTCGTAAGCCACTCCATTGCCTTTGTTATTGCAGCGAGTTGTTCCTCCAAAGTTGTAGCATTTGTTGTCATGGCGGGTGCTACATCTGCCGAGGTAGGAGGTTTTGACTTAGTGCGTGGAGATGTTGGAGGAGATTGTTCATCCTTGTCGGACTCTTCAAGAAAAGCAGCTTCATCGCGTTGATCATCGTCGCGTGCGAACCCATCCATCATATTTGCCTTCTGGTCTTCCTTTGATTGAGTCATTGAGCGAGTCTTTATTGAACTCATGTAGATGCGTCTTCTTGTCCTTGATGAAAAGAGATGAGAGGTAGAGATAGTCCCACCGGGCGTGCCAAAAATTTGTAGCAACAAATTTTTCTAAGTCTTTAAAATAAAAGACGGAAAAAAAGTTGAACAAATAAAACTTGTGAATTTGATGAATTTGTAGTGTAACAATCTCTTTGATCCTCTGATTCGATTTTACAAGGACAATGACTTGAACTTTAAAATAAGACTTGAAGGCGATCTTCACTTCGATCTTCTTCAAGGTACTTGAATATTTGACGAACGTCGACGCGAGGGCTTGGCAGCTTGATCTCGGATCGAACGGACTTCTGACTTTGAATTTGGTTTGAAGATTGTTGAAGAACGATATGATCTTCGTCTTCAGTTCTTCGGATATATGGACTTTGATCTTCTTTGAGAATGACTTGATCTTCAAAAACAGTTTGTCGAGGGCCTTGCAGCTTGTTCTCGAATCAAACGGACTTTCTTGCTTGAAGATTGTCGAAGAACGGTATGAACTTGGCTTGAATTTGTTGAGTTTGTTGAAGCTCGATCTTCCTCGGCAGCGGCGCGATCTTCAAAAACGGTTATTTGATGGACTTGAAGCTTGATGCCGGATCAAACGGAGGTTTTCGCGAAGAACGCCTTGAATCCCGCGAAGAACGCCTTGAAGATTGATGAACTTGGTGGAGCGAAAAACTTGGAGCTTTTCCCTCTTCAACTTGTGAATATTTTGTCTTTTTTTCTTTATGAGAGGACCTCTATTTATAGTTGTGAAAACCTAGAGCTCCTTGCTTGTGATTGGTCGGTTTTATTTCAAGATAAGCATGAACTTAATTTAGCTTGCTTATCAAGAAATACATCATATTTCCACATGTAATGATATGATTGGTTGAAATGCTCCATCTTTTCCACGTGGCTTTATTTGATTTGTTGAATCACCTCATCATTTTTCCATGTGGCTTTATTTGGTTGGTTGCAATTCTCCATCTTTTTCATGTGGCTTTATTTGATTGGCCAACAATATAGATATTAGAAAATCAATTAATTAACCTATTAATAATTGGAATTTAATTTAGTAAAATTCCAAATTAAAAATAGAAATAATTAATTTAATTTCTAAAAATTTAATTTGACACATGTCAATATTTAATTGGAGTAGACAAAATTTATTTGTCTACAGCTGCACTATTCTTCTGGTCTATTGTTAAAGTAACATCGCTGAGTTAACAACATTCAGATCTGCTGTTAACTCTCTAGTGTTAAGTTAACAACAACAACGTATCAACCCGATCCACAATTTCAATTGGTCTCAGAGCCAAGCACCAAAATCACTGGTGTTTGGCGTTGATACGACAAGATGGACAACTCCAACCCCAATACCAGCAGGTTGCCTGTATTGGAGGGTCCCAACAACTATGCCTACTGGAAGATCAGGCTCAGAGTCCACATCAAATCCATCGACCTAAGAGCTTGGGACGCAGTACTAGAAGGCTACACCATCCTCTACTTGCCAAGAGATGGAGATGCTGATCTGGTACCTAAGCCAAGAGGACAATGGACAGCCAACGAAATTGCTCTCTACAACTTCAATGAAAAGGCTCTCAATGCTATTTTTAGCTGGGTAGGTAATCCTATGTTCAAACTTATTCAAACTTGTTCTACTGCTAAAGTGGCATGGGAAGTTCTTGAATTACATTGTGAGGGTGATGTGGCTGTGAGGGACTCTAAATATAGAAAACTTTTGAGGGACTTTGAGAAGATAGAGATGGGTGAGGATGAAAGCATTGATAGCTATTTTGAGAAACTTCTAGATATTGCTAATCAGTGTCAAAACTTAGGTTTTATCATCCCAAATCAAACCATGGTCTATAAAGCTTTTAGAACATTATCTTCCAAGTTTACTATCAAAAGAATTGCTATGAATGAGTCTAGAGATCTTGCCAACATGGACTTTCAAACATTGATGAACACTCTAAAAGAATTTGAACTAGAATTCCTAGGGAAATCCAGTAAACAACTAGCTTTAGCCTTACTAGGTACTTGCTCAGATTCTACAGGGAGTGATGAGGATGAATATGAGTTGATATCTTCTAACTATGGTAACATTACTAAGAAGTTTAGTAAATTGGGTTACAAAGATAAAAATAAAGAAAAACAACCCAGTAATGCTGCCCTTGGTTATAAGAAACTGCCCCCAAAATTCGTAAAATACATGGCATCTAAGAGCACGCCTCAAGATATTGAAAAATTGAAAGATGTCCAGTGTTATGAATGTAAGGGGTATGGTCACTTTAAACATGAAAGTGCTAACACCCTCAGAACAAGAGGGAATTCTCATTGGGTCTGTGTAGATGACTTCAATGAAGCTGACTTCGAATCTGGAACAAGTGCTGATGAACAATCAGAGGAAATCAACACTGCTGCGCTTTGCACTCGGATCATCTGGTCAGGAGAAGACTCCAGAAACTGCCAAGAATCTCAATGTTATTCTAACATTAGAGAACCAACAGTAAAGCAGGAGATCTTCTTTGGAGACTGGAACAACAATGATACACAGGTTAACCATGACACACTCTCTGACTGTGATGATACTAACTTTGATTGTTTCCATGACTCAGTTGATCTAGAAGAGGAGTACTTCAATGAAGAAGAGATGTCCCAGGAGGAAATTCTTGATGACCTACACACAACCTTTCTCAGACATGAGAGAGAGAATGTCAGACTCATAAAAAGAAACAAAGCACAGAAGCATGACATTGAATGTTTGAAGAACATGTTGAAACTCTATGAAAGAGATCTTGACAAAGCTGAAGCTGAGCTGAAAGAGGTAAAGGAGAAACTCAAAAAGGATTCACAGATCATAGCCAAATGGAATGGAGGTACTTCTAAACTTGATGAGGTATTGAGCATGAGTAACTCAGGTACATGTGGTTTGGGATTTGTTGAGAAACCTTCCTCTTCAAATGTTAATTCTGCCTATTTAACTACAAGCTTTGTTAAAGAGTCTGATAATATGAGTTCTGGAACCATTAACACTGTAAAAAGTAAACCTACCTTTATCTGCCAGTACTTGTTAACGGGTTTTGAATTATTCCCTATTTAACGGAAGATATTTATTTGGGTTGGAGCGCCTTTGCCCGTGGTTCAGAAACTAAATGCTATGCTAATAAGAGAGAAAATTTGACAAGAACTTCTCTTCCTTTTATTCAATATATCCTATGCTCTTCTCCCAATAGCCTCCGTATTTCCGAGTCTTTTCACGAGTTGCCTCTCCCTTTTAGTTCAGTTGATACCTCCCTTTATAGATTTTGGTAAGGGCAGGTGTCATTGTGCATGCTTTTACAGGTGTCGTTATGCATGTGGTGATATTTACACGTGTTACAATGTTTATTCAGCCAATAAGATAACGTGTTTGTCTTGAGTGCTGACTGTATCTTTTCTTCTTCCGAGGGCCTTGGTTTTCTTTATGATAAGGTGTAGACTGTCTTCTTTGCTTCCGAGGGTTTAGTGCTCCGAATGGTGGCTCGGGGGTTGAGTCTGAGTATTCTCTTAGTGATAGTGTTTCTCCGAGAGATGTGTATTTTGGAATGTTTGCTTCAGGATATTTTCCGAGAGGTTTTTAGCTATCGTGAGTAGGTGTTTTTTTTTCCGAGTGGTTTTTGGCTATCGTGAATAGGTATTTCCTTTCTTCGAGTGCCTGGAGAGTGTTGTTCTGCGATTGTTACGTCATTGTGAAGTTCTGACTTACTGGCTGGTCGACGGGGGTAGTGTTCCGAGAGCATTTGTATTGGGAGTGCATAGCAAAGAAGTGTTTTTGTCAGGGTTCTGGGACTCGGGAGTCCATTGGGGCCCTGCTCGGTGTCGTGATGGATATCTGAATCAGGTGGATTCATCTGGGTTTGCTTTTTATCCGATGCCACCCTGATATCTAGTGTTGAGTCATCGTGAATTTTCGAGGGACGCTTAAGTGCCCTCGTCGGATGACCAGTCATACCGCTTTGAGTTAGTAACTGAGCGATATTGGTCACAGCCGATGGGCCTCCTCATTGGGAGTGGGTACAACTCAGCAGAAGTACTCGTGACAATGGTATTGTCCATTTATTAATCCTTTGGACTTAGGACTAATATTTTCTTTAATCTCGTATTTTATTTTATACGGTTAACACTAGCCCCCCCCAAATTTTGATCGCTCTCGTAGAGACGAGGGAAATTTGATTCCGTGGCCTTCGTGAGGTAGGGGGATTATGTTTTATTTGTCTATTATGAGTAACTATAATTACTTGATTTAGTTCTTTCTAAAATAATAGAAAAGCTTGCTGACTAAGCTAACAATTAAGGGTGAGGTGTCTCTTGGCATGTAGCCATATTTTCTTAAATAAGAAAATTATTGGACACGTGTATTCCATTAACTAGTTTAGACAGCTCAAGCTTTTCACTTTTTTTCTAAGATGGTATAAGTAGTTCGCTCAGTAATTCTCTAAGAATTACACACAGTTTTTTACCGTTTAAGGCTTGTCATATTGAAAAGCGGAATTCCCTTTTGGAATTAAGTAAAGCAAGTCAACTACATACCTTGTCAAAATGATGCCCCCGTTTTTTAAGCAGGATGATCCTTCTTCACCCCGTCATTCTATTCAGAATTCTGTTAGGACTCCTTCCTTATCATTAGGAGTACGCCATACGACCTCAGAGAACTCGGTCCAGGGGAGCAGGTATAATGAGCGCAGGGTTCGTGGGGGGAGAAGGAATTCTGTGAGGACCGTATCTATATCTCAGGAAGAATCTCTTTTCCGTATTAACCACATACGCCAAGTGTTCACGAGTCGTGACCCTTATCCCCTGGTAGACGAGTCGTCGGTGTTTACAAGGCTCGTGCTGGAGCCCGAGCGGATGGTGGGGCCAGGGCGTGTCGGTACTGCTGTTGGGAGTGAGCATGGTGCTTCTGTTACGGCACTTTTTGCCCAATATAACTTGGACATTGATGAATATGACATACTAATACCGCATCCTGAACAGAGGGCTTATGATCCTCCGTCGGGCTATCTCACCGTTTTCCGGGAGCAAATGCGGTGTGGGTTACGGGTGTTTTTTCACCATTTTCTCCAGACTTTGTTTCACTACTGGCAAGTATGCCCGAGTCAGCTAACTCCGAATTCTTATCGTTACCTGGTGGGATATATTTTATGTTCTGAGTTATTGAAGTTGCAACTGTCTCCCTCTCGGGCGGGGGCTATATTCAACCTCCGCCCATGCTCGGGCGGTCTTCCTTTCTTCAGTCTGGCCCATCGGGACAAGAGGAAGGCCTTTCTGGACGTGTCCCATTTCCATAACAATAGAACGGATTGGAAAAGGGGGTTCTTCTTTATCCGTCCAAGGGGCTTGTCGGCCAGGTCATGGGGAGTACCGCTTCAATGGGGCTGGGTTATATTACCCCTGCTGAATCGACTTTGAGAAGAGAGTGGGACATCCTATCCGATAGCGGGCTGTTTTCTGGGATGTACGATATCAGTGGCATACTGGAGTTCCCAGAAACATTAATTATGGCCGGCTTACAGCAGAGGGTGGAACTCTTCAATCTTCCACAGCAGCCTCTCTATAGCAATTTCTTTTTTCGTCAGTTTCTTTTCTTTTATAACTTTCTCTTATGATATTTTAATGCTCCTGTTGTCACGTTATTTATTTTCTTGTTTTGACAGGGGCGGAGATGGGGGCTTTTGCCATTGAACCTTTCAGTGAAACTTTCTTAGGGAAGGTAATGGATAGTGGGTATAATACTTCGGACAATGATTTGTCCGAAAGCTTTAGTTTGGGCAAGGTGGATGGTCCCTCGGGGGTAGGGGGCTCGTCCGTGACAGCCCCTAAGTGAGTTCCGTGGCTCCTGAGTATGATCCGATAGCTGCGCTTGCGCATGCGAATATTCCTTTGCCTCCATTGGTACCGTATTCTTCCTCTCGGCGGGATACGAGGACTGTGCATGCTGTTGTGGAAGCCCCTATTCCGCTCGGAGAAGGTTTTGACCACGTCTCGGGGCCGCCTTTTGACGAAAATCCCCCTGCTATCGGGCCGAAGCCTTTCGGGAGCGGTGTTTTGTCTCCCTCTGTTATGGGAACGATTAGCTTTTGCCGCAATTATCTAAGCGGTCTTTTGAACGCTACTGATTGCGAGCATAATGTCGCTACCCTTATCGGGTCTTCAAGATTTAGTCTGCAAAGATTTATGCGAGGTAGTATATTCTTATTTTATGTGATACTAACCTTTACGAGTTTTCTGAAATCATGCAATTATTTGCCCACAGATATACATGGTGTTGAGCGCCATCGGATCTCGGGGCGGATCATCCTCAGATACGGAGTTGGTGTACCGTCGTAGGGATGAGCTAGAGCAAGGTTTGTTGGATGCTCGAGAAGAGGTGGATCAGCTGCGGAATGACCGGGAGAATTCCGATGAGGCTCATGCTATCCTTTTGCAGGCAGAGCGGAACAGATCATGGGACTTGGAGCGTCTTTTAACGATGGAGAAAGCTCGCGTAATAAGTCTAGAGGACAGGCTAGATGATTTCCGAAAGCAAGTTCGTTCTGTCGATGAACAACTGTTGCGGGTTACCGGGGAAAGAGATGCAGCGAACTTACGGGTGTTGTAGTTAACTCGAGCCCATGAAGTAGCGTTAGTACTGGCCCGGGTTCAAGCGGTTTTGGGTGTTGTGGGGCCTCCTTTCCTCCGCGAGTCTCTTGCGCAGGAGATGCGTGATCTAGTTCGCATGGGGTATTACTTGTGCCGGGATGCCACGGAAGCTTTGCCTGGATTCCCTTCGGACATGGTGATTCCTGAGTTGGATATTCATAAGGTGTTCCCGGAGGCTCCTTCTTCGCAGGGGCCGATCGCGTCTACGGGGGATCCGGGTCTCATGTCCACGGAGGACCGCCGCCGCCTAATTAGGAAAGGAAAGCGTCCGATAGAGGATGCTTAGGGTTCTTTGTTTTTTGAGTGTTTGATGGGTGTAAGGACTCATGTATGGCCCGATTTACTTTTTGTGTGGGATCTTGCGTTTCACGCTTGATGATCCCTCGGGTTAGGTTGCTAGTATGACTCATAGATAATGAGTCATTATTTTGTTGGGCAACCTTATTTCCCGTGTATTGTACAGGCGTTATTTGTAAACAACTTTATTTAGGTACAAAGCGGTTTTATTACATTACGGATAGTATTTCCTAAGGTTAAAGGCGTTCCAAGAATTGCTAAGGATTGCGTTCTCGGAGTTGGCGAGGAGATATGTCGCAGGTCCGACAATTCTCGCTATCTTGTATGGTCCCTCCCATCGCGGCTCGAGTTTGCCTACGTTTTTGGAGGCTCCGACCCGTTTCATCACTAGGTCCCCGACTTGAAAAGTCCTGGGTTTCACCTTTAAGTTGTAGTATCGGGACATCCGACCCTTGTATTCTTCATTTCGGGCAGCGGCTCGCATTCTTTTCTCTTCGAGGAGGTCGAGGGCAAGGGCCAAGTTAGAACTGTTAGCCACTTCCTCGTATTCTCTAACTCGCCAGCTCTCTATAGAGACTTCCGTGGGCACAACGGCTTCGCAGCCATAGGCTAAGCTGAAGGGGGTTTCGCCCGTGGCCGCACTTTGCGTGGTCCGATAGGCCCATAGTATGCCAGGAATTTCCTCCACCCACCTAGCTTTGTGCCAGTCGAGTCGGGCCTTCATATTCTTCAAGAGAGTTCGGTTAGTCCTCTCTACTTGGCCGTTGGCTTGAGGGTATCCCACCGAAGCGAAGCGGTGCTTAATTTCCCAATGGTCGCACCACCTTTCTAACCCCTGGTCCGTAAATTGTAGGCCATTATCACTTACTAAGTCCCGAGGGACCCCAAAACGGCACAAAATGCTCCTCCATAAGAAGTTGATGACCGCGCCCGCGGTTATACAGGCCATTGGCTCCGCTTCTACCCACTTGGTGAAGTAGTCGACTGCTACGAGGAGAAACTTCTTTTGCCCGACATCGGGTATAAGAGGTCCCACTATGTCTATGCCCCATTTAGAGAACGGGCAGGGGGTTGTATGCGGTTCCCACGGGGCAGCGGGCTGATGAACCCGAGGGGCATAAACTTGGCATGGTTTACACCTTTCGGCGTGGTCTTTGCAATCATTGGCCATTGTGGGCCAATAGTAGCCTTGGCGAATCAGGCGCCCGACCATACTTTCTCCGCCCGTATGACTACCGCATGTTCCCTCGTGGGTTTCCGCCATAGCCAGTTGAGCTTCTTCCTCATTTAGGCATCGAGCATGGGGGCAGGAGTATGTTCTGCGGAATAATATTCCATCTTGGAGGAAATACCTGATAGTTTTCCTGGCCAGAAGCCGTTGCGTGGTTTTATTCGTGGAATAGCCTTCCGGATCCTGTAGGTAGACTTTGATTGGGGTCACCCAGCTAGTCGGGGGGTCTATAGTGGCATTCACCTCCTGGCTTTCGGCCTTCTCGGACTCGGTAACTTGAAGCAGGGTGATCTTCCGAGTGCGAATAACGGCCGCTTGGGTGGCCATTTTGGACAGGGCGTCCGCCTCTTGATTTTACTTCCGTGGGATTTGGACTATTTTGCATTCGTCAAACCATTCCTTTCTGCGGTGAACCGTTTGAAGGTAGGTTTGCATCATTTCATCCTTAGCTTCATACGAGCCATTGACTTGCTGCACAATTAGTTGCGAGTCGCTGTGGATAACTATTTTTCTGATAGCCCCTTCTCGGGCGAGCCTCATTCCTATGAGAAGAGACTCGTACTCGGCTTCGTTATTCGACAAGGGGTAGTCGATTCTGACCGCGAAGTGGAGTATTTCCTCATCAACTTCTTGGTTTGCTAGAACTATCCCTGCCCCCCCATGTGTGCTCACAGAGGAGCCATCCACATAAATGTGCCATATGGGTGTCCTTTCTTCATTTCCTATGCCCGTCATTTCCGTCACAAAATCTGCTAGGACTTGAGCTTTGACAGAGGGTCTCGGGGCATAGGAAATGTCATATTCGGTGAGTTCCACAACCCATTTTATCAATCTTCCCGAGGTCTCGGGCTTTTTAAGAATTGCTCGTAACGGGTGTTTGGTCAACACGGTCACGGGATGGGATAGAAAGTAGGGACGAAGCTTCCGAGCCGTTGTAACTAAACTTAGGACAAGTTTTTCGGTTTGAGTATACCTAGTTTCGGCCCCGAGAAGAGTCTTACTTACATAGTACACGGGGTGATGCTCCTTGTTTTGATCTTTAACTAGCACCGCGCTTAGGGCTTCTTCTCCGACGGATAAATACACAAAAAGTTCTTCATGTGACGTCGGCTTTACTAATAAAGGAGGTTTCACCATGTAACTCTTCAGCTGTTGGAGAGCTTCTTCACACTGCGGGGTCCATTGAAACTCCTTGATATTACGTAATACCTTAAAAAATAGAAGTCCTTTTTCCGCCGATTTGGAAACAAACCGGCTCAAGGAGGCCATTCGACCCGTAAGTTTTTGCACATCTTTGATTGTCTTTGGGGTAGATAACCCGAGGATGGCTTCAGCCTTTTCGGGGTTCACTTCTATTCCCCTTTCCGTAACCATGTATCCGAGGAACTTGCCCCCTCTGATGCCAAAGGAACATTTCTTGGGGTTAACTTTCATTCCGAACCGGTCCATAATGGCTAGGGCTTTTCGTAGGTCCTCGGGATGGTCATAAGCGGAACGGCTTTTGACGACTGTATCATCCACATAGACCTCCACCGTATCTCCGATATATCCTGCAAACATTAAGCTTACCAGTCGCTGATAGGTAGCCCCAGCATTTTTGAGCCCGAAGGGCATCACCAGGTAGCAAAAGGTGCCCGCGTCAGTGATAAAACTAGTCTTGTCTTGATCCATAACGGCCATCGGGATTTGATTGTATCCCTGGTTCCCATCCAGGGTGGACAAGAGGGCGCAACCTGCTGTTGAGTCTACCAGTTGGTCAATACTTGGGAGGGGATAGCAATCCTTAGGGCATGCGTCATTGAGATTTGTGAAATCCACGCGCATTCGCCATTTGCCCCCACGCTTCGGGACTAAGACCACGTTGGCCAGCCACTCAGGATAAATGACTTCTCTAATTTGCCGTAGACTGAGGAGTCGCTGAATTTCCGCCAGGATGATTTTGTTGCGTTCTGGTCCCATCTTTCTCTTTTTCTGTTGGGCCGGCTTGGCCCCGGGTTTCACATTAAGGAAATGTTGACATACCTTATTGCTGATTTGTCCTGGCGGGCCGTCTTCCCACGCGAAAATATGGTGGAACTTTTTTAAGATGGGAATTAGTTGAGCTTCCACTTCAGGCTCCATTTGGGTACCTACTTTGACAACTTTCTCCGGGCTTCCCTCTATGAGTGCCACTAATTTTAGCTCCTCTACGGGTTGTACTCGTACTTCCTCTGCTTTTCGCTTTTTGCCATTTCCGAGGATAGGTCCGTCCTCTTTCGGAGGGAGGGCATTCATACGGCACTCCCGAGCCCTGGCCTGGCTTCCTCGGACCTCTCCGATACCTGACAAGGTTGGGAACTTTACCTTGAGATGGAGGGTTGAAGGGATTGCTTCGAAGGCCCGAATGGAGGGTCGCCCGCATATTGCGTTGTACGTTCTTGCCGAAGCTTCTACCACCCAAAATTTTGTGGGCTCCGTTCTTCGAAGAGCTCCCTCTCCCCATGACATTGGGAGCGTCACAGTTCCTAGCGTGTTGGAGGTTTCTCCTGAGAAACCTATTAACGGAACTTCGGCTACTTCTAATCGTTCTTTCCTTAATCCCATGGCCAGATAAGTGGGAAAACACAAGACATCTACGGAACTACCGGTATCAACCAGTATTCTTTGGACGTCAATCCCGTATATCACAGCTTCAATTACCAGTGGATCTTCGTGGGGATAAATTACTCCTTTTAAATCCTCGGGTCCAAAGGAGATGCTAGGAGGTTTTGCAACTTGGATAAACCCCACGAATAACCCGTGTTCAGCCCTCCTAGCCTCTTTCAAATATTGCTTCCTTTTCCCTTGCGATGTTACTGAGAGATCTCCACCTTCTATCATACTAATAGTACGCCCCGAGGGCGCGTTATTTTTGTATGTTTCCGGGGAAGGGGGTGGAGTTTGCTGCCTCGCCGTTTTCTCTCGTGGCTTCCGATGGGGAGTCTCGTGATCTTTTTCTTCTTCTTTCTGTCGGGGTCTTTTGTTGGTATAACGAGGGGGATGCTCGGGGTTTTTTACCTTGAGGTAGTTTTTAAGGTATCCAGCCTCTAAGAGGCGGAGCACCTCCCTTTGCAGGGTGGTACACTCTTCGGTGGTATGTCCATAAGTCTTGTGGTATTTACAATACTTACCCGTATCTCTATTTCTGTCGGGGAACTGGGCTTCCCTTGGCCATCGCAATTCGGTGCTGCCTCGCATCACGTTGAGTACCTCTATGGGGGCAATGGTCATTGGGGGCAAAGGTACTGGTTTAAGGAATTTCTTGATTGGATCACTCTCGTCTCTATGTTGGGGATGTTTTCCTTCCCGGTTTCTTTCCTTGGCTTTTACCTCCCATTCGGTGGATTCACGATGTTCATTGTCATTGCTCTCTAGGCGTCTCTTCGTGCCTTCAGCCTCTTCCATTAAAATATAAGTCTCCGCTTGCTGCATTAGCTCATTCATATCAGTGATATGATTTCCTGTAAGGTAACGGAAGAATTCGCCCGCCCGGAGCCCTTGTGTGAGTATGTCCGCCAAAATGGTGGTACTAACGTTCGGAACATCCAGCGCCGCATCCGTAAAGCGCTTTATGTACTCTCGTAAGGGTTCATTCTTTTTTTGTTTAACGGTGAAGAGGTGCGTGGCGGATTTAGGATACCGCCGGTTGCAAGCAAAATGCCTGACAAATAGATGGGCTAGTCGATCAAAGCTGTCGACGGACCCAGGTGCAAGTTGAGTAAACCACGACTGTGCCCATCCTCCTAGGGTTACGGGGAACACGCGGCAGAACACGTGGTCTGGGGCGGAGTTGAGGTCCATCCCTACCAAGTATTGATGTATATGATCCTGTGGATCCTTTCCATTTGCTTCCCCTGTATATAGATGGCCATTTACAGGCCGCATCCCCACGGGGATAGAGGCCAAGGCTATCTCGGGGGTAAAAGGGGATGTTTTAAAGGTAAGTTCTTCCTTGGGTCCCATTGTTTTTTTAATATCACCTACCTCTTTCCTAAGACCATCGAGAATTCCCCATATGGTTTGATCCTCACCTGGAGAGAGGAAGGGTACATGAAGTTCTGGAAGCATTCTTCTATGCTCTTGTTGGCCGACTCGGCGTGCTTCGCGATAGTCATAATGTGCTTGACCATTCTGCGGGGTTTCATAGCCCCAGTGTTCGGAGGCAGGGCTCCACCTAGATTGAGCCCGACCTTCCTCGGTCCAGGGATGTTGGTGGCGAGAAGATCGAGGGGATGAATCGTGAGGATCCACATATCCGAGCGGGGTTCTTCGGGCTCTAGTCTCTATAAGTCTTTCAAAGATGGAACGAGGGATATTAATGAAGTCCCTTTCTTCGCATCTACGATTGGATAGAGCTTCTTCCGAAAATTGAGATTGCTGAGGACGACTCCCGCTATAGAATAAATTCTCCATGATAGGCATTGTTCTTGAACGCTCTCAAAGACAAATCTTATGGCGTTCCCACAGACGGCGCCACTTTGTTAACGGGTTTTGAATTATTCCCTATTTAACGGAAGATATTTTTGGGTTGGAGCGCCTTTGCCCGTGGTTCAGAAACTAAATGCTATGCTAATAAGAGAGAAAAATTGACAAGAACTTCTCTTCCTTTTATTCAATATATCCTATGCTCTTCTCCCAATAGCCTCCGTATTTCCGAGTCTTTTCACGAGTTGCCTCTCCCTTTTAGTTCAGTTGATACCTCCCTTTATAGATTTTGGTAAGGGCAGGTGTCATTGTGCATGCTTTTACATGTGTCGTTATGCATGTGGTGATATTTACACGTGTTACAATGTTTATTCAGCCAATAAGATAACGTGTTTGTCTTGAGTGCTGACTGTATCTTTCCTTCTTCCGAGGGCCTTGGTTTTCTTTATGATAAGGTGTAGACTGTCTTCTTTGCTTCCGAGGGTTTAGTGCTCCGAATGGTGGCTCGGGGGTTGAGTCTGAGTATTCTCTTAGTGATAGTGTTTCTCCGAGAGATGTGTATTTTGGAATGTTTGCTTCAGGATATTTTCCGAGAGGTTTTTAGCTATCGTGAGTAGGTGTTTTCTTTTTCCGAGTGGTTTTTGGCTATCGTGAATAGGTATTTCCTTTCTTCGAGTGCCTGGAGAGTGTTGTTCTGCGATTGTTACGTCATTGTGAAGTTCTGACTTACGGGCTGGTCGACGGGGGTAGTGTTCCGAGAGCATTTGTATTGGGAGTGCATAGCAAGGAAGTGTTTTTGTCAGGGTTCTGGGACTCGGGAGTCCATTGGGGCCCTGCTCGGTCTCGTGATGGATATCTGAATCAGGTGGATTCATCTGGGTTTGCTTTTTATCTGATGCCACCCTGATATCTAGTTTTGAGTCATCGTGAATTTCCGAGGGACGCTTAAGTGCCCTCGTCGGATGGCCAGTCATACCGCTTTGAGTTAGTAACTGAGCGATATTGGTCACACCCGATGGGCCTCCTCATTGGGAGTGGGTACAACTCAGCGGAAGTACTCGTGACAATGGTATTGTCCATTTATTAATCCTTTGGACTTAGGACTAATATTTTCTTTAATCTCGTATTTTATTTTATACGGTTAACAATACTGTTTTCAACCAGGCCACATTAAACCATTCTGTAGAAAATTCATAAAAGAATGTGGTAAGAAAACAACCTCTGTGTCAAATGTTAATTCTACAACAGGTTCTGATGTTAGACTAACATTAGGTGCAGGACAGAAAAATAGGACTTGGATAGAAAAAGCTAAAACCCCTAAGATTAAAGTTGTATGCAATGTTGTTTTCTCTGTTGTGTACTCTAACCTGTCAGGTAAGTGGTACTTCGATAGTGGATGCTCAAGACACATGACAGGCAGCAAAGAGAATCTTAAGCAAATGATACCTTTGAGTGCTGGAATAGTGGCCTATGGAGGAGGCACCAAAGGAAAGATCATTGGCAAGGGGACACTGAATGTTGATGGATTCCCACCCTTGAAGGATGCGTTGTTGGTAGACGGGTTAAAGGCAAATCTAATCAGTATCAGTCAGCTGTGTGATGATGACTTACTGGTTACATTTGACAAGATATCTTGTGATGTTTATGATAGTGACAATGTTCTTGTGATGACAGGTACTAGATCCAAAGATAACTGCTACCTAGCCCAGGAAGAAGCAGAATGCTTCCATGCCAAGATAGATGAGGCTTCTATATGGCATAGGAAACTTGGACATGTTCACTACAGAAACCTTGAGAAATTACAGAAAGTTGATGCTGTAAGAGGCTTACCAAAGCTGTCTTGTCCAGGTAAGCTTGTGTGTGGTGATTGCCTCAAGGGTAAGCAAACCAGAGCAGTTCATACACCCCTACGGGTACAGAATGCTAACCCTAGATCTAGTAGGTGTTTTGAATTGCTGCACATGGACTTAATGGGTCCAATTGAGGTAAGTAGTCTCAGTGGGAAGAAATATGCCTTTGTGATTGTAGATGACTTCTCTAGATACACTTGGGTAAAATTTTTAAAGAAAAGTCAGAAGCTTTTGATCAGTTCAAAATTCTTTGTGCTAGTATTAAAAACTTGTATGGCTCCACTGTGACTAAGATTAGGTCTGATCATGGTAAAGAATTTGAAAATGCTAGTTTTGATAACTACTACAATGCTAAAGGTATTTTCCATGAATTTTCAGCTCCTAAGACTCCTCAGCAGAATGGGATTGCTGAGAGAAAGAACATGACTCTTCAAGAGATGGCCAGAGTTATGCTCAATGCTAAAGACTTATCCAAAAGACTCTGGGCTGAAGCCTTAAATACTGCTTGTCACATTAGTAACAGGGTGTATCTTAGACCTGGAACTAACATGACTCCATATGAACTCTTGAAGGGTGTAAAACCAAATGTTGCATATTTTCATGAATTTGGATGTGACTGTTATCTACTTAATGACAGGGATTATCTGAGTAAATTTGATTCTAAAAGTGAAAAATGTATCTTTGTAGGATACTCAGCCAACAGTACTTTCTTTAGAGTCTACAATCTTAGATTGAAGATAATTCAGGAATCAGTGAATGTTGTGTTTGATGATTTCACTCTTGACACAGGTACTGGTGACATCTCAGTTCCCAATGTTGAACCAACAGTGGAAACCGAGAATGTTACTCCTGAAAATGTTACACCAACACTGGAACTGAAAGCTGGAAACACTGAACAGGAGTCAGGGAACGATGTTAGACTAACACCAGCAAGATCTGATGTTAGACAAACAGCAGAGGATTCTGATTTAGAACATGAAGGTGCCTCTAAACCTAGAAGAGATCCCCCAGCTAGGATTCAGAAAGATCATCCAGCATCCCAGGTAATAGGTGAACTCACTGAACGGGTAAGGACACGAAACAGAGAAAGACTTGACTATAGTGATATGGTAAAACTGTGTGTCTGCATGAACTTCACTTGTACTGTTGATAATGCCTCTTGCTTTGTCTCCACCATAGAACCTAAGAATGTGAATGAAGCCCTTCTTGATAACTTTTGGATTAATGCCATGCAGGATGAACTATTACAGTTTACTAAGAACAATGTCTGGATACTTGTACCTAGACCACCTAATGTTAATGTAATAGGGACAAAGTGGATATTTAAAAACAAGAGTAATGAGGAAGGGGTTATAATTAGAAACAAAGCTAGACTAGTTGCTCAGGGGTACACACAGGTTGAAGGTGTAGATTTTGATGAGACATTTGCTCCAGTTGCTAGGATTGAATCTATTAGGTTACTTCTAGCCATAACATGTTGTCTTAAGATAAAACTGTACCAAATGGATGTAAAGGGTGCATTTCTGAATGGGCTGATTGATAAGGAAGTATATGTTGAACAGCCAAAGGGATTCACAGATCATAAGTATCCCAACCATGTGTACAAGCTTGAAAAGACACTGTATGGACTTAAACAAGCACCTAGAGCATGGTATGAAAGGCTTACAAAATTCCTATTAAGTCTTGGCTTTGTTAGAGGTGATGGAGATAGAACACTGTTTGTCTTGAAGACAGATTATCATATCTGTATAGCTCAAATATATGTAGATGATATTGTTTTTGGCTCAACTAACAATTCTATTCTAGAAAAATTTGTTGAATCAATGACAGGACAGTTTGAGATAAGTATGATGGGAGAATTAACCTTCTTTCTTGGTCTTCAAGTAAAACAAACAGGTAATGGGATTTTCCTAAGTCAGGAAAAGTATGCAAAGAATTTGGTGAAAAGGTTTGAATTGGGAGATTCAAAGCCTTGCAAGACTCCCATGTCTTCATCAGTGAAGATATCCAGGGATGTTAATGGTGCTAATGTTGATCCAACATTGTACCGTTCAATGATAGGAAGCTTACTCTACCTGTCTGCTTCAAGGCCTGACATAATGTTCTCTGTTTGTGTTTGTGCTAGGTACCAGGCATGTCCAAAGCAGTCACATCTGATTGCTGTGAAGAGAATACTTAGATACATTTCTGGCACCTTGGCCCTTGGTATATGGTATTCCTATGACACTAACACAAATCTTGTAGGTTTTTGTGACTCAGACTGGGCAGGTGACACTGATGACAGAAAGTCTACAAGTGGATGATGCTTTTATCTGGGGAACAACTTGGTCTCATGGTACAGTAGAAAGCAAAACTGTGTCACTCTCCACTGCTGAATCTGAATACATAGCAGCAGGCAGTTGTGTCACTCAGCTAGTTTAGCTTAAACACATGCTACTGGATTATGGGTTAGACAGTGATACCTTACTTATGTTTTGTGATAATCTTAGTGCTATAAGCATCTCTAAGAACCCTGTGCAACACTCCAGAACTAAACATATTGATATAAGGCATCACTTCCTGAGAAACATGGTAGAAGATAAGCTCATTGACATTGAACACATTGAAACTAACAATCAGCTTGCTGATATGTTCACTAAACCCTTAGATTCTGAGAGGTTCTTCAGTTTGATGAATTCTCTTGGCATGTGCATCGTCTAGGGATGTTAGTACACCAGTGTTGACATAACACCACCGTCTAGCACTGGTTATTGGTTGTGGTGTATCTGTAATTCTTTTTGTTTCCTTTCTGCATTCTTCCTTCTTGCATATTACATATTTGTTAGAGATTCTGTTGGGCTGTGTGGTTAAACTGTATGAATAGCTGAGTTGACTGGTGGACAGGTACATATCAAAAGTTTTGTAAAGTAAGAACTCTGTTGTTAGTCTGTGAATGTTAACCTAACATCTGGGAGAAGCTGGGGGTACATAGAGCTCACTACTCTGATGTTATTCAGTTGTGACTTATCCATGTTAGGTTAGACAAAGCATGAAGAGAAGCTGGGGTACATGATGTTGAGAGCTTCATTGTCATTCAGTTGTGCTTATTTTGTGTTTTGTCTATGGCCAAGGTTATGCATGATGGTGAGCCTTACTACTGGGGTGCTTTGAAGTCTCGACTGCTTGCATTCAGTAGCATTGTTCACTTGGTATTTCTCTTGTAAACAGGTTGGAAAACAAGTATTCATGAGGAGTTGGGGTGGAGAAGTATATGATAAATGTATTGTCTTCATTCAGTTCCTTTGTACTTGCCTAATCTGTTGCTGATGGTTAAGTTGCTGGGGTGTGTGGGGTCTTGTGCTACCCACATTCAGTGATGAAACTATCCTTTTACATTCACTAGTTTTTTTTGTTCAAAAGAGTTCATAAAGATAAATTGATTTGTCTTGATCCCAGTCAGTAAAGTTGTTTGTACTTGGTTACCATCTCCCAATGTTGATCTAACATTGTTGCATTCTTTCTAGTTCTGTATTCTTTTTTCCTTGTGTCGGTTTGGGCTTAGGGGGAGTAGTAATCCTAGGAAACATGTGTTGAGGCATATTTTGTGGGTGACTCACTGCAGGTAAAACACTATGTTTTGTGATCTTCTATGCAATGGGAACATCTTTTCCCTGGATATGTGTATCCACTCTGTGTTTTTCTGTTGGATGTGTTACTTGATCATACTGATGATCTGAATTTATGTCTTTGTACCTAAGTACTTGGGTGAGGTTCCAGATCAGTATACAGGAATATCTCACGCTCTCACATGATGTTGCCTTGGATGAAGCCCTGCACCTACAACTTCCTACTCCGATGTTAACTTACCAATGTTAGTCCAACATTGAAACATTGTAACTTATAAGTTTTCAGGTTTGGAGACCGCTCTGGTTACGTGTTAATCTAACACTGACACGTGGTAAGGTGAACATGGGTATGATCGTGTGACAGTGGTCCGATTATGTTGGTAACATGTTACAACACCACTATCACTATTCTTCAGCTGATTAAGTATATAATTTGCCCTAATCTTCTCTCACTATTTACGCGCTCAAAATTTTATGTAAAATTCAACTCTCTCTGCAAATCGAGTTTCTTTTTTCTTCTAAAATCACTCTAACAATGGCCCGCAAGTCTTCCATTGACACTCTTGCAGCTGCTGCCGAACAGATGGAGCAACCACGACGCCGTAGGACCAGAAGTGCAACCGCTGAAGCCATTACCGCCGCCGCACCAAAGAGGAAATCCACCTATCAGTGGCGCAAGGGCAAGAAAGCCGCGAAGGGTGATGTTGATTCAACATCAAAAATGGCTGAGCAAACCTCCACGCCCACCAACCCTGAAAACGAGGTAATGATGGCTAACCCTACTCTGGATATGCCTGCTACTACTGTTGTTGGTATTGAGGGGGAGAAAGAGGCCCATGTTGCTGTGGGTGAGTCTGAGGTTTTGCATGAGGTCCTTGAGGGTAATGTTAGGGATGGATCTGTGGTTGTTTATGAGGAAGTGGTTGAGCCCACAAAGGCTGACGTTGTTGATGAGATGGAGACTCTTCCTGAGGAGGATGATCAGGTTGAGGAGACTGTGGTTGAGGAGGTTGCTACTGAGGGTAACCAAGATGTTGATAATGTGGGTGACAGTCAACCTAAAGAGGTTGAAAGAGAAGAAGAAGAGAGCCTGACTCTCTCTGCCTTAGCTACTGCTGCTAAGAAAAGAAAGGGAAAGCAAGTGATGGTTGAAGCTTCTGAGTCTGAGTCAGAAGAAGAAAAAGAGGAAGAAGAGGAGAAGGAGGAAGAAGAAGATGAGGAAGTGGAGGAAGAGGACCTAGAGGTAGGTGATGACCCTGCTGATGTTACTCCAACATCAGGCAGTGATGAGTACTTTGATGTGCTTGATGAGGAGTACCCCAAAAAGCCTTACTCCAACTTTTATGTGTCTGCTGAGGCAGAAGAACAGTGGGAGGCTTATCAAGCCAGGGTTATTCACATGGAGAGGAACATTGATGAGGAGATGTTCAAGGGGAATAGGTTGTTTGAGCTGCTTGAAGCTAGAGGAGTGTTGGGCCCTGTGATGAACCAGTCATCATATGTCCCTGATGTGATCAGAGAGTTCTACATGAACCTCTCTCAATGGGTGTCCCACCAGGACTCTCCCAAGTTTGGCAAAGCTTGGGTAAGGATGAAGGTCTATGACATCAGCCCCTCTGTGATCAATGAGGCTTGGGGACTTCCTGATCCTGAAGAGACAGAGGATCCTAGCATGGATGAGGTGATCACTGACCTCACTGGTGGACTCACAAGGAAATGGCATGACCGTTTTCCAACTACAAGGCTGACTTCCTTAAGTGCTGTACTTCACAAACTCTCTACCTACAACTGGCTGCCCTCTTCAAACACCACTGTTATGACAAAAGAATCTGCAAAACTGGTGTACAAACTGAAGAATGGGCTGAGTGTGAACATAGGGGAGAAGGTTCTGAGGCACATGAGGGAAGTCACAACCAAGGCAAAGGGAATCATTCCATATCCCTCTCTGATATCCAGCATTCTTGTGAAGCAAGGCTTCAAGCCAAAGAAGACAGAAGGCTGGATCAAGAACAAGGCCAAGATGAGCATCACCAGGAGCTACTTCACTCAGGTCAGGATTCAGGATCTGCCATGGAATCCCAGTGATGCAGCTGGTCCAAGCAGGAAGAAGAAGAAGAAGAAGACTCACAAGTTTGCTGCTTCTTCAGTACCTGTGGCTAGTGGTGACAGTTGTTCTGTCATTGCTGATGCCTTTGTGGAAGAGACCCTGGTGTGGCTGGACAGAGAGTATAAAGATACACAAAGAGAGATAGCAGACAAGCAAGTAACGCTACAAGAGATAGACAGCCTCATGAAGCATTTGAGGGATCTGCCTTCCTCACAAAAAGGGGGAGAATGATCAAATTTTCAAAATTTCTGAGTTCTGTTATGTTTCTGTCAGTATGAACAATTCTATTTTCTTTATTTGTTGTTCTGTCATTGCTGATGCCTTTGTGGAAGAGACCCTGGTGTGGCTGGACATAGAGTATAAAGATACACAAAGAGAGATAGCAGACAAGCAAGTAAGGCTGCAAGAGATAGACAGCCTCAGGAAGCATTTGAGGGATCTGCCTTCCTCACAAAAAGGGGGAGAATGATCAAATTTTCAAAATTTCCGAGTTCTGTTATGTTTCTGTCAGTATGAACAATTCTATTTTCTTTATTTGTTTTCGGTTTCATCAAGGAGTATGTTCCTTGCTACTTAGTATGGTCTGTAATTAAGTACTTTTCTATCTGGTTGCTTACTGCTTCTGCTTATGCTCATTGAACTTTGGATGCAAAGTACTAACTCTGTTTTGCAGGTGTTAACTGGTCTCTGATGTTAAGATAACATTGAGATGTTTAATGTTAGAACATCTGTCTGGTTTCAATGTTAAGTTAACATTGACAAAGACAGATGTTATGACAACATTGAAAGTATCAATGTTAGAATAACATTGAGTTGGTCCCTTCTGACATTCAGGGGGAGCGTACTTATTTTCCATTGTGATCTGATAATAAAGTTTGTCTGAATAATTTGATCTGATTAGAACATGTTCTTAGGTTTTGTGATTAAGGCAAAAAGGGGGAGATTGAAAGTGCAGGTATTCTATCAATGTTAGTTTAACATTGAAAGTACAAGTATTCTGACAATGTTAGTTTAACATTGAGAAGTCAATGTTAGAGTAACATTGCTGGAGCAGAATCCGATTTACAATCTTGAGTATATTCGTTATTATTGTTTTGCCTTATTCATTTAACTAACTGAGTTCCACGGTTGTAATTGTCTTTGATTATTATTCAGGAAACAAACTTGTCATAGGTTGGACGCTCAAGTTTCAAAGAAGGAAAGTTTCCTTAATTACGCAAATCACTCTACAAGGGAAGTTGAGTTCGAGTGGAACTAGGAATGCTTTCCAAGATCAAGTCCTGATTTGAAGACGGAGTCTTTCCCTAGTTAGATCACTAACGAAGGAACTATTATTCAAGAAGGACTGCGAGAACAAAGAAGAAGAGTTCAAGAAGGAAACTAGGAGAATTACCAACCGTGTACAACACACCTTGTAGTCGAAGTTCAAGAACCTATATATAGGTGTGAAGTACATCGAGACAAACACGAGACAAGAGCCAATCAATCCGAGAGATTAATTTACAGTTGTTGAGTGTTGTCTTGATTTAGCAAAGTTTGTGAATTGTTAGAATATATCTAAGAGTGAGGAGCTGTTAGAGTTAGTCGAAGCGATTCTTGTGTGCTTTGCTTAGTTCAATCAATTTACGAGTGAGGAGCTTGAGAATTGAGAGAACGACATTTGTTAAAACCTTTACGGGTTATTTTACCTAAGGCTCGGAAGTTAATATAATTCTATATTCACTTCTTAAAACTGGTGTTTGTTTATTCCGCTGCACTATTCTTCTGGTCTGTTGTTAAAGTAACATCGCTGAGTTAACAACGTTCAGATCTGCTGTTAACTCTCCAATGTTAAGTTAACAACAACAACGTATCAACCCGATCCACAATTTCATTACTGGAACTGCAGAGTTAGGAATCTGGTACTCTTATGATACAAATTAAAACTTGGTTGGCTTTAGTGATAGTGACTGGGCAGGGGATTTAGATGATAGAAAATCCACTAGTGAGAGGTATTTTTATCTAGAAAATAATTTTGTTTCCTGGTAGAGTAAAAAAAAATTTGTGCGTCTTTGTCTACTGCATACTCATGGTATATTGCAGCTGGCAGCTGTGTAACCCAACTGATATGGTTGAAACATATGCTTTGTGATTATGGGTTAACTAGTAATACTCTTCTCAATGTTCTGTGATAACTTGAGTGCCATTAGCATATCAAAAAATCATGTGCAACATTCTAGAACCAAACACAATGACATTAGACATCACTTCTTGAGAGATTTCGTTGAAGATAAAACAATCACAATTGAACATATTGAAACCAACAACCATCTACCTGACATGTTCACAAAACCCTTAGATAATGAGAGGTTCTTCATCTTGAGGAAGGCTCTCGGCATGAGTGTGTTGTGAACACACTGAACATACATGTGTTGCCTTAACATCACAGGCTAACACCTGTGACTGATTGTGATGTAACTCGATTGTCTCTTGTTTGTTTGGTTAGTTCTTGTGATTTCCTTGTTTATCTCATGTCTGTTTGTCTGCATTCTTGAACAAGTGAAGTCTCACTGGCCTGTCAACATGTTTGGATAGCTTACTCTTTATAAATGTTTTTTTTGTTTTTTTTTTGTTAAAACTTTCTTGACTTTGAGGTAGTGTCTACACTTGGAAAAGCTGGGGTACACATAGCCGACTGCTATGTTGTATTCAGTTGTGTCCTATTCAGGTTGAAGATACACAAAACAATATAAAGAAGTTGGGGTGCATAGAGTTGACAGCTATGCTGTATTCAGTTGTGACTTATTTATGTTGTTTTGCTTGCAGAGGCGGCATGTAATGGTGAACTCTTATACTGGGGTGTCTGGGGTCCTGTATTGCCTTTCATGCAGTATAATTTCTCACTTGTACCAAAACCTTCTTATTGGTGCTCAGTAAACAAGTATGTTTTAGGTAACTAGGGTGTTGGGGTCCAAAACTGCATGCATCCAGCCCTATGTACTTGCCTGTGCATCTGCATTGATTCTGTTGACACTGGGGGTGTTAGGGGTCCTCTTATTGCCTACATTCAGTGAAGACATGATCCTTCTTGGCTTAAAGTGTTATGCTTGAAAGTTATTTATGTTTACAGATCTGAAAATGAAATAAGTAAAGGGTTTCTATCTGTGGCTGCTGATATGCTGTGTTGAGACAATACTGTGCTCCTAAATGTTGGACAAACATTCATCTTCGCATATTTTTTATCTACTTTCTTATCCTACTGTGTTGTCATGATCTTAAGGGGGAGTATCTCTTGGTTTTCTTCAGTTCATAAATGTCATATGTAAGGCATACCTCATGGGTTGTTAGCTGCCAGTAACACACAAGTCTGTTTCTCATTGAACTATATGAGCTTAATTATCTCTGAGATGTTAACCTCTTTACTGATTACTTAGTGTGTTTTTCTAGTGTCTAACTCCCACTCATGTTTCAGATCTAAGCCAAGCTACTGGTTTTGAATGTCTCATTCTAACTCTTGAAGTTCCAGGTATCTTGCTCAGATTCTGCTTATGCTAGTATGTGAAGAAAACTTTGGTAAGACCCTGACTACACAGACACTTGGCTCAGTATAGAATGTTAAGTCAGAATGTTGTGCCAACACTACCTCTCCGAATGTTGTCTCAACACTCATCGCAACACTGTCACTTATAAGTTATACTCATTAACTGCTCTGGTCAGGTGTCATGCCAACACGTTCAGTACGTGTTGACTCAACATGGCGGGAATGGCACACGTTCTCAATATTTACCCGCCCAGTACTCCTATATTAATATCCACTTTCTCTATTCATCTTATTTATATTTGAGCTTAATTTTTGCAAAATCAATTAAACCCTAAATTCTTACTTACTTACTAATTCACTCACGCGGGCTATAATTGGAAATAAATCAATAATTGCTGATCTTGTTAACGTTGCAGATGCCATGATGTCAGACGCAGGAGGAGTTCAACCCCGTAGAAGCATCCGCACCCGCAACACTGTGGTGGCACCTGAACCACCCAAAAGAAAGGCGACTCCTATCTATGCCAGGAGAAACGCAAAGTCAAAAAAGAGCGCTACTACCAGTGTTGAGCCAACACCAGCTCCAGAAGATGTTACACCAGCACTCGAACCCACCGATGTGGTCACAACACCAGCTCCAGAGGATGTTGCCACCACACAAGAAGCTACAGACACGAAGGCAACTCTAAACCCACCCAACATCTCCGAGGATGTCCTCCTGATAGATGAACAGGTGATTCCAGAGGTAGAGGTGCCTGAGGAGAATCAACCACCTACTTCTCCATCCGAAACTAATGGGGAGAAGGAAGGTAAAGATGCACAATATCAAGAGGAAGCTATTGAGAAAGAAGTTGATGAGGATGAAGCAACTGAAGAAGATGCTGCTGGTGAGGAAGAAGAATCCTCATCTTCTGAAGAAGATGATTCTGCTGATGAAGATGAGGAGGAGGGTTCTTATGAAGAAGAGGAAGAGGATGATGAAGAAACTGAGGGGGACGAATAAGTGATCGATGTTGGCACAATATTCAGTGTACACACAGTGCGTGAATCAAGTAAAAGGGTACCAATCACGGTCCATACATTTACAATATGGAAAGTGTTGACAAGTAATGACTTCAAAATTTTCTTGGAAACGTCAAAACTCTACACTTAATTATGGACGTATATCTTCTTACAATGTTGTCATTAGCTATTTTTGGGCGGGATTTTTAATTTTGGCTGGTGAGTAACTTTCCACTACCTTCACCATGTTCAAATTTAGTTTCCTTACGTGTTGACCCACATTCCTACTTATATAGCACTTAGTAATTTTTCTTATATTCACTATCCTTCTCTCTGTGTTTTTTCAAAATAGCAAAATAAAAAATTCTAATATTTCTAATGCTCCTACAATGTCTTCCTCTGAAAAGTTCAACATCGTTGATTATGCTGACTCTGACGACGAGGTTGTAAAAAATGAGGTCGCCTATCCCAATCTTGAGGCACCACTCGCCGCAGTCCCTCTCTCCTCTCAATCACCGTTGCCCCCACCCTCTGTCGGCGCCCTCATCCCTACTGACAAGTTAAAAAACAACGAGGATGACGAGAATGAAGCCTCTACTGTACCCCTCCTCATGAAGGTACTCAATCAGGTGAGTTTGATTCTGATTCCTCGACTCCAATGGAACCACCCCTCCTCCGCACCGTGTCAACACGCGCTCTAGATCAATTAAAAAATTGGTTACTGTTTCTGGGAAGAAAAAGAAACGCCATGGTCAACAAGAGCTAAAGATGGCAACACAATGGCATGTTGTCGAGATTGAAGTCTGGTCAACAAGGAAACATCTTCTTCAATAACAAAGGATTGATAAAAGCAAAAAGTCACTTAATCGTCAATGATAAGTTGACAAACAACAATCAAGGATAAGCAAAGCATACACGTAAGTAAGACTTATTCAAAAAAAGAAGACTAACATGGAGAAACATGCTACACGAATAACATCCATCAATAAGTCAATATGAGTACAACGCATTAAGTTTCAAATCCTATTGTCACCAACGACAACAATAAAAAGCACGATGGTAAACAAAACATAACTCTATACATCGGCGAAAAATATCAAAGGGTACCAACACCCAACATCTGAAAAGTACTGAAACAGGAAAAGTACAAATAAAATGTCACAAATGCCAAAACTAAGCGAACATTGCTGAAGGAGTGAACCTGAGCGAATGCCTAAACTACAGGCTCAGTCACGACATCATCAACTACACTGAAACTGGTCCCCGGGCTCGCTGCTCAAAATGCCGCATCCACCTCTTTCAGGAATGTAGGAGTGTCTACTATGCCATTAAAATTGTCCTTGCACGTGCACCATCTGCAACCAATGCACTCGAAATGTACAATTCACATTAGTTCAGTCCAATAGAACTTGAATCAGATGAAATATATACATGCCTACTCTGTGCATTCGAGGTAGAATGATTTAGTCGTGTGAAAATACCTCTGGAGTACCAAGTGCCCCAGTATGGGCCATGGCAAGCTCTATGAGCTCTGAAAGCTCAAAAGCAATAGGAGAGGTGATATCTGCAGGCGAAACCTCCTCAATTGCAACATTCTCAACCACCTTGTCTTGTGTGAGTGGATCAATATCATGTAGCCAAAGTCTACGGCCACTCCACACTCTTCAAAAGGCATATGCACCTTTTGCAATAGGATCATCATTGGCCTCCTCCCCAGGGTCAGGTGCCACATAATCCTCATCCAACAATCTACACCCAAAGAAATATCTAGTAGGATCAAAATCAGGGTTGATGCGTGCGCATGTTGCCTTTGTATTATTAATTATCTCAATGTACACAAAATCGCAAGTACACGAGTCAAGTAATAATAAAATTATAAGCAAATGTAACTTGCCCAAGTATCAAATCCCCTGAGAGTAGGTATTTGCCAAATAGTAAATCTTATTGCTAAAATCTTCTATTAATGTCACAGTTATTAAAAGTGTGACGAACTAACCTATAACTAGATTAATGCTAAACTAGAGATGTAAATTAAAGTACTAGAAATATTTAAGTAAATAGTGCAATTAAAACGAATTACTAACTATGATATGGGCATTTCCCGCATATTGGGCAAGGCCCAACCAGGGCCATATTGGACCACATCGGGGATCACTTTCGATGTCATATCGGTAATAATCACCGATATGTTACTGTGGTCCCCGGATCCCGAGGTCTATAAATACGCGGTACCCAGATCCCAAATGAAGCAATAATTATCCCTGAGCTACTGCGCATCACATCGAAACACATCTCCGATATCACTTCCGATATCTCATTCGATATCGGGGTTATCTCGTGCACCTCTGACACGTCACACCACATCATCACCGATATCACGTCGGGGGTCATCCTCGATATCACATCGAAGACAATCACTGACGTACGTTCGATCTAGTACCGATTTTCCACTCCCATCCAAGCATCGAGGCGTTGGTTCGAGGTGTTCCGGACCAAGTCTACACAAGATACGTAGTGTAGGCCTGATTTGAGATAGACTCGTTGTATTGCTAGACTATACACTTGTAACCGATACTCATATATATATAAAACGATCTATTGCCAAATCAGTGGCGCCGTCTGTGGGAACACTAGTTCCCGGACAAGGACGCCGAGATGCAAGGAAGGAGGACCCGATCCGAATTTAGCGAAATTGTGACTAGGAGCCCCAGGATGGAGGACACGCAACTCTCTCAACACCCAACTGACCAAGAACAGACAGTGGCTCAAGTCGAGATGGAGCTTCCTCCACCACAGAATGAGCCACAACGAAGGCACGGGCCTGGGAGGCCGCCGTGAGCCGCGAATGCAGGTCCGACCCTTGTTGCACCAAGTGCGACGGAACCCGCGACTGAGGGCCCGCCCACTGAGAACCCCGCGGCAGACATTCCAATGACCGAGGCGCCAAATGCGGATTTTACCGGCCCGGAGGAGACAATGCCCGCGGGACGAAGCGCCTCTCACCCTGCCGCCATAACCCCGGAGATGCAAGCGCAGATCAACGCCTTTGTAAAAGCAGCACTGGATTCCACATTGGAGACCTTGCTTCCACGACTAGTGGAGCAAAGGACAAAGGACATTCGGGCAATGACAAAGGACATTCGGACATAGCGGGTGAGAGAAGGGAAAGGCAAGTGTACGACGAACATGAGGATACGGGGGACTCCTTCAGGGAGATATCGCCCGCTGCTTATGACAGGGTGGAGAGACGGGACCCCGGGACCCTAGATCGAGAGATAGCAAGAAAGATGGAACGGCTTGACAGCGAGAGGGCGGAAGTAGTCCGAAGAATGGAATGCGGTCGCGACTGCGCCGAGGTTGCATATTCAAAGAATGAGGATGCAGAAATACTGCGGGTAATCTCAAGGAGGATGGAATAGCTAGACCGCGAGAGGGCGGAATTGTCGAGAAAGTTGACTCAGAGTAAGGGGAAGGTTCGCAGTAGGACCCCATTTTCGGATGAGATAGAGGCCGAGGTATTGCAAAGAGGGGACAAGATCCCAGTGATCAAGCCATACGACGGGAGAGGTGATCCTACGGATCATCTCCATCAGGTCGATAGCATTCTGAACCTGCACAACTACTCGAGAAACATAAAGGCAAAGATCCTGTTCACCACTTTAACGGGCGCTGCACTGGATTGGTTTGCTAGGCTGGAGGCCAGATCCATAACGGACTACGAGCAGCTAAGGGAGAAATTCGAGAACCAATTCTCTAGACAGAAGAGAACGAAGACCAACCTGCTACACCTCGGCGCTGTGCAACAAAGGGAAAGGGAGAACCTCTGGGACTATATGAAAAGGTTCAACGATGAATTGTTGAAGGTGGACGAGCTGCATGGCGGGCAGGTCATGATGATGCTGTTTAAGGGTACAACCCATCGCAGGTTCGCCGGGGAGCTAATCAAATTGACTGAGCCCACCATAGCACAGATCAACATGCTTGCAAACCAAATAGTCTACGAGGACGAAATGATGGCAACGCGTCATGTTTCGTTTTCCAGTAAGAACGCAGATAGAGACCGCAACAGGGAAAGGCCCCCAAGGACGTATACCCCGTTGAATAGAGGCATTCTGAAGGTGATGGCAGTGGCGAAAAGAAACAGATGGTTGACGGAACCCAGGCCGTTGAATGAGACTCCTGGGATGAAGTCATCGGGCAAATACTGCGCGTACCACCGTCAACCTGGACACAGGACGGAGGATTGCACACACCTGAGGAATGAAGTCGAAAGATTGATCAAAGAAGGGAAACTGGTCGAATTTGTCAGGAGCGCCAAGGAGGATGCTAGAGGAGTAGAACATTCCTCATCCCCTAGAAGAGATTACTTACCCATGAGAGGAAAGCAGAAGATGATTGAGGCACCCGATGAGCGAGGTAGGACCATAGTGAATGCCCCGAGCGGAGGCGTTATAAATGTGATCAACAGAGGGGGCTTGGGAGCTGACACGACTCGCGGCCGAGAAACCATAATGTGAAGACTCCAGGGTGGAGCCTATGTTGGGTACACCAACGCAATCATGCTGGAAGCATACTTGGAGCAGGAGATCTTTTTCACCAGGAAAGACTTGGAGCAACTTAGTCCGTTAGCCTTGACCGCAGGGAAGCTAGATTGCCCATTGGTTATCACGATTAATGTGGATGGATATCAGGTGCATAAAGTGTTGGTGGATAGCGGAAGCTCTACAAACCTGATATTCTCAAAAGCCTACGAGCAGATGGGGATAGCTCCGGACCGGCTAAAGCCGATATCCACCCCGTTGACCGGATTTGGTGGAGCAGAGGTAGTGCCTATTAGACAAGTTATATTGCCCACCATGTTTGGCAGAAGCCCACGCACCCGGGTCACACCGATAAAACACACGATTGTCGACACTCTATTTCCCTACCACGCCATCATTGGCCGACCGGCGCTCAACCAGATCAGGGCAGTGGTCTCTACTTATTACCAGAAGATTAAATTCCCGACGCCTCAAGGAGTTGGCGAGATTATGGGTGACCAGATACAGGGATGGATGTGCTATGTGAACTCGCTGAAGCACCCAAGAATCAGAAGAAGACCGGAAATACGAGTCCCACACCAAGAATACATCCTGCGAACGGAGTGATCACCATGAGGAGCAAACAGAACAATATTTTAAATTTCAGCAGTTTTTAAATTATGTTCGAACAATGGAAACATTGCCCCATCGTGGGTTGGTCTGTAAATTTAAAAACAGGGGGAACTACGCCGGTCTGATTCCCCACTCAACGGGATACGTAAGCGGGTTAGGTTTACCTAGCCCTCGACCGCTATCTCTTATTTTGCCCCTTCGTGGGTCGGTATGTAACTTAAAACAGGGGAACTACGTCGGTCTGATTCCCCACTCAACGGGATACGTAGGCGAGTTAGGTTTACCTAGCCCTCGACCGCTATCTGTTATTTTGCCCCTTCGTGGGTCGGTATGTAACTTAAAACAGGGGGAACTACGCCGGTCTGATTACCCACTCAACGGGATACGTAGGCGGGTTAGGTTTACCTAGCCCTCGACCGCTATCTCTTATTTTGCCCCTTCGTGGGTCGGTATGTAACTTAAAATAGGGGGAACTACGCCGGTCTGATTCCCCATTCAACGGGATACGTAGGCGGGTTAGGTTTATCTAGCCTTCGACCGTTATCCGTTATTACCTTTTTATTTGTTGCTTGGCGCAATCTCATATTTCATGCATGGATATGTCCTAAGCGGACATTATAGAAGTGCAGAGAGTGGCACAAAGAATTGGGAAATGTTCCCCTAAATATATGTTTAGCACATCGCCCTCTTACAGGTACATGGCTCAAAGGATCACACATTACTATATCCGAAAAGGACATATAGAATATTAAAAGGGTGATTCAGGGGGCATTGCCCCAGATTATTCAATATTATCTATTCAAACAGGTACAACAGGTACAAACAGGTACAACAGGCACGATAGAGCACAATGGGAACACTGTTTCTCGTATAAAACTGATATTCCCAAATTGAGGGAACATCCCGCAGATAATACATGCACATCATCTCGTGCTTTCGTATTAACTTTTACGTAAAAAATTCTTCTTGTTTGTGCTGTTTTACAGGGCTTAATTACCTACAGATTCAACGACAACATAGTCACAAGGAGACATAGTCAAAAAGACAACGAAAAGGCTAGCCTACCCACAAAAATATCCCCTGTGATAACGGGGTCGATCAAAAACAATTCAACGGTAGTGGGTTTCCTGTGATAACGGGATGCGCCCCTAACCACAAAAATATCCCCTGTGATAACGGGGTCGATCGAAAACAATTCAACGGTAGTGGGTTCCCTGTGATAACGGGATGCGCCCCTACCCACAAAATATCCCCTGTGATAACGGGGTCGATCAAAAATAATTCAACGGTAGTGGGTTCCGTGTGATAACGGGATGCACCCCTACCCACAAAAATATCCCCTGTGATAACGGGGTCGATCATAAACATTTCAACGGTAGCGGGTTCCCTGTGATAACGGGATGTGCCCCTACCTACAAGGAAAATATCCCCTGTGATAACGGGGTCGACGCTAAATATTTGAACTGTAGCGGGTTCCCTGTGATAACGGGATGGGCCCCTACCCACGCGAACCGTTACGCTAGGTGAAGAGCCTATTGGGTGAAAATCCCATAAATCAAGCTAGGTGAAGAGCCTATTGGGTGGAAATCCCATAAAATTATGCTAGGTGAAGAGCCTATTGGGTGAAAATCCCATAAATCAAGCTAGGTGAAGAGTCTATTGGGTGGAAATCCCATAAAATTACGCTAGGTGAAGTGCCTATTGGGTGAAAATCCTATAAATCAAGCTAGGTGAAGAGCCTATAGGGTGGAAATCCCATAAAATTACGCTAGGTGAAGAGCCTATTGGGTGAAAATCCCATAAATCAAGCTAGGTGAAGAGCCTATTGGGTGGACATCCCATAAAATTACGCTAGGTGAAGAGCCTATTGGGTGAAAATCCCATAAATCAAGCTAGGTGAAGAGCCTATTGGGTGGAAATCCCATAAAATTACGCTAGGTGAAGAGCCTATTGGGTGAAAATCCCATAAAGCAAACTAGGTCAAGAGGTAGGCTCTATGGGCCCCTAACCACAAGAAGTATATCCCCTGTGATAATGGGGTCGATCCTAAACACAGAAGCAGTGGCAGATTACCCACGTTTCTACCAACCCCAAGGAAATCCTAATCATTCCTTGATTGACAACAGACAGATTAAACGAATCTCATCAAAAACAAGAACGAAATGACTGCGCTTCAGATATCGGAATACTGCATATTCTATCATCATGACAATAAAAGAAATCAACAAGTTATCAGACAACAAGGCCACGAAGAGTGACATACTATGAAGACAACAGAGAAATAAATATTCAGTTACAGAACCACGAATTAAAGATAGTCCGAAAAGGGATAAATTCAAGATACAATGAAAGCAGTAAACAACTACTCCCACGAGGACCCTTCGGTCCTTTTCTCCACGACTTCGGAAAACACGTCTGGGTCGGCCGGACTCTCTTCCACCTCATCTACGCCACCAATCGGCAGATCATTATGATCATGCATTGGGTTCAACCCACTCAACTCGAGGGAGTCCTTGAAACCGTCACTTCTCAATACTTGCCCTACGCAAGCATGAAAGGCTGCATCTCGAACCTTCAAAATTAGATTTCGGAAGCTCGAGCTTTCCATAAACTTCTCCGCCCCGACCCGGAGGAGATCAGGACGACGTTCCTACAAATTGAACTCTATTAAATACAAGAGGACAAAAAATAGAAAAAAAATATCGTACACAAGATATATACCAAGTCCAAGGGAGCTAATTTAGTAGCGGAGAGCTCCAACGAGAGACGTTCGTTAGCAGCCTTCACCGCCGACACCTCAGCCTTCAGTGTTTCCAGCTCTTTGTTGACCGCAAATTCACGCGCATTTCCTTTATCGAGCTCAGTCACTAATGTTTTGAAGTTGCCCTTCAACAAATCGTACTCCTCCCGGAGCGTACGACATGTCTTCAGTGCATCCTCTTTTTCAGCCTCCAACCTCTCCAACACCATGGGGTTGAACTCCCCCATCTTCAAGATGTTAGCCTCGAGCTCGGCAGCAACAGCGTCAGGGTCACCCTTGGACTCACGAATGGTCTTCAGACACGAGACCGCCAGCTTGGCCATCTGCACAATACAATACATAACATTATGCTAAACATTCAAATGAAAACGATCGAAGTCGTGTTCAGATACATACACTTTGGAACAGGTGAGCGCTGCGGCGTATATTCTGGGCCTGCTCAAATTATGTGAGCACCCGCACATTCGCAGGAGGAGGAAAAGCCCGCATCATGCCCCGTACAACATCTGCTTCAGGGAATTCTACTCGCTTTGAGGGTTTGACTGCACCCGCCTTCCGAGGGCCCGAAATCGAAGATGAGTGGCCACTGTGGACAGTCCCCTCACGAGACCTTTTATTACCTGATATCCTACTCAGGTCAACGACATGTTTCGTAATTGGGATCCCAGGAAAAATAGAGGCACGACCCCCCAATATCGAGGGCTCCTGCAGTGGCCCCTTACCCTTGTCGGTCATACCTAAAACGGTTGCCTTTCCCTTGTCACTAATAAGGTTCGGGCGTGAAGAACCCGACCCCACTACAAAAGGCGCATCCACAAAATCACCCAAGTTGACATGGGTATTCGATTCCAAACCTCCAATGTCCTTGGTCAAATGTATATCGGCCAACGATTCAGAACGTGGAGCGACATACTCACCGGAAGGAGACCTCGCAAATGGTCTCTCTCTCGCCACAACCCCGTCAGGTTGAGGAACCACACCCTCTTGTTTCGAGGTCAACACATCCAAGAGGCTGGCCGCACCATCCGGGCCTCCCACCACGTCAAGGATGTCCTGGCTAAGGGACCCAACCGTGGCAGGAACATTGTTAAAACGTTCTTCATTAACACGTTCAGGCACTACAGTTCTAGAGGGAGGTCGCTCGACTCCCGATGCCTCTGCTAGAAACTCAACGGCTGCATTATTCAGGTCAAAGCTAGACGCAGACCTTATTTCAGGCGCCACTGTGACTGCCGCCATTTCAGCAGCTTTCTGAGCGTCACGATCGGCTTGAAGTTTAAGCATCAATTGTCTAAACCCCATTCTAACGAAGCATCTCATAAAAAGGTAATGTACCTGCAGAATAATCAGAGTATCAGCATGAGGAAATAATAATAAATAATTCAAGTACCACGGCAAGGTCGAAACACACGTCGTGGAATATATCGAATATGATTACCGATATACATACCGATGTGGTTACGCTAAACGACAGAGAAAACGCAGAAAACTATGAACTTCAGAGTCTCTTACAAGCCCTACTTATAGACGGAGGCCTTAACTACATCGAAATATACTTTCGACATCATCTCGAATATGCATTTCGACATAATGTCGAAGATGAAACCCGACATCCTATCCTACTACGTGAAGAGCCACGAGAATTTAACAACTGCCCCGGCAACCCCATCACAATTTTCAAGGAACCCAAATACCAAGGGAACTAGAATTCAAATGAGGACCTCAAACTATGCGTCCACTGCATTAGGAGACTAATCGAAGTTCACCATAAGTGCATTCCCCGCAAATTTGATCTCCGTCATTTGAACTGGCGGGACGAAGGGTACAGGTAACCCAGAAATTTAAAATTAAATTTGCGAATTCTTATCTCTAAGATAAGAATCCCCAAATTGGGGGACTACATGATATGGGCATTTCCCGCATATTGGGCCAGACCCATATTGGACCACATCGGGGATCACTTTCGATGTCATATCAGTAATAATCACCGATATGTTACTGTGGTCCCCGGATCCCGAGGTCTATAAATACGCGGTGCCCAGATCCCAAAGGAAGCAATAATTATCCCTCAGCTACCGCGCATCATATCGAAACACATCCCCGATATCACTTCCGATATCTCATTCGATATCGGGGTTATCTCGTGCACCTCTGACACGTCACACCACATCATCACCGATATCACGTCGGGGGTCATCCTCGATATCACATCGAAGACAATCACCGACGTACGTTCGATCTAGTACCGGTTTTCCACTCCCATCCAAGCATCGAGGCGTTGGTTCGAGGTGTTCCAGACCAAGTCTACACTAGATACGTAGTGTAGGCCTGATTTGAGATAGACTCGTTGTATTGCTAGACTATACACTTGTAACCGATACTCATATATATATAAAACGATCTATTGCCAAATCAAACTAACTAACTAAAACAAAATTAATTGATTGATTGAATTCTTGCTAAGGTTGTAAAACAGATTAATAAAAGGTATATAAGGATTGGATTTCATTAATCTTGGATACGTGTACTTCGTAGACAAAGTACCAATGACTCCTATGTTTGCCTCTATCTATTGATGGATGTTTTTTCTCCAAATTGATGAAGCAAGTTAGCCACGTTTCGATGCACTAAAGAGCCCTCTAATCCATAATGATGTCAGGAGGTTAAGCACTTTCCCTTCACCAGAAGTTCATCATGTCATAGAATCCATACAGTATTTTAGAAGTGAATTAGAGTTACCAACTATGATTTAGATTCCACGAACACGCTAATGTCGAAGGTCTAAAGATTTATTTGCTTGATCTACCATGCCAGTGCTGTGTTAACAGACACCTAAACATAATTCAACCTAGTACTAGGTTGTTTAACATCACTATTGTGCCTCATAAAAATGCGTGCATTAAACAAACCAAGAGCATAAGCAACATATGATATCCAACAAAACAAAGTCATCAATAAATATAATCAAAATATAGGTTCAAGGTATATCCATGTGAGATTAGCTACATCCTCACTTAGATATTGAGAGGATTAGCTATTCATAGTCATAGCCAACAATTTATAAGTGGATTAATTCAAGAAGGAACAGAAAAGATTGAACTCCTGATCCCCTTGCTGCTCTCCTCTACTATGATTGCTGCCTCATTGTGTTCACCTTTTCCTTTCAAGTATGATTGTGTTGCTAAGAGCGGTGGACTTATTTTCTTTTCTAACCCTAGCTTTTTTGTATGCTACTGTAGGTGTTCTGTCTCTCTGTAAGCATCTCTGTTAGCGTCCCTCTAGCTGCTAAACGAACCATCTTATTTAAAGTTTTTCTTCATGTTCTGGGCTTCTTCTAGGGTTTCTGCCGTTCAGGCCCAAATTTCGATAGTTGCACAATTAGGGATGCGCAATTGACATCGCGCAGCTGTTGCGCAATCTTACTTTTCCAGCGCACTTCTCATCACGCTGGTTTCTGCCTCCTTTTCGCGATCTGCTTCATTCGCTCTGCATTCTAGAATTGGTAGCGCTATAACCCCTTTGCTCCTTGTTGCCAAACAATGCTAAAATCCTCCAATTAAGGGGGGTTTTCTAAAAAATGGCCTCATTACGAAAATAGTCATTTATTGCGATTTTGTCCATATTTAGTCCTTTATCGTGGTTTTTCATCCAACTTTGGTCCTTCGCCCTTTTGTTTATTTCTTTCTGCCCCTTGAACTATATTTATTAACAGAAAACCCCACATGTATTATTTTTAATTAGTAAAAAGCCCACATTTGTTATATATTCACTTAAAAAGGATATAAAATATTTAATAAAGTTAAATCATAAATACTAAATATTTCCTGAAAAAAATACTCCTTTATTAACTAATTAAATAATTTTCCTTCAATTCTAAAATATAAGCTCAAAAAGCTTGATTGTATATGTATAATTTTGGACATACTTATAATTTAACTTTTAAACTTTTAAAAAATTTAAAATGGATATTAATATAATATATTTCTCAATTCAAAAATATTAATAATTTTTTATTATATATTTAAGTTTTTTTCTTTTTCTTTTTCTATAATTCTCTCTTGAGATATTTAATAAACCTAGACGAATTGAGTGTTGTGGAATCAACATTTATTTCCTAAATAAAAATAAATTTTAAATATAATATAAATAACAAAAGTACTCAAAAAATTTATATGAAAAATTAATTTTATGTTTTCTTTCTGTATTTTTGCTTTTTTATTTAGTTTTTTATTTTTTTTTTATTTTTTGATAATGTTTTGTTTTTTATTTTTTGTATTTTTGACTTTTTTGTGGTTTTTTATTATTTTTATTATACTTTAAAAAAGAACTGGTATTTTTTTTAATTCTTCTTATTTATATTATTTTTAAAATTTATTTATATTTAGTAACTAAATATTGATTCCACATCACTCAATTAGTCTAGGTTTATTAAATATTTCAAGATGGAATTATAAAAAAACTTAAATATATAATAAGAAATTAATAATATTTTTGAATTGAGAAATATATTATTGTTATAAATATGGTTAGTGGGATATGCCTAGTGGCCATTGTTGAAAATTATGTACAAATACTATTTCATAATAGTAGTAGTTGTTTTAAATAGTGTAAGATATTGGAAATTCTTCCTTATATAAGGAGCCATCAAGATGAAGAGAAAAACACACATTCACAAGTAATATACTCCTTATTTGCTCTTCTTTTCCTATGTCCTTTTAAATATATTGTTATAAACCCCAATAGTTTTAGCTTTTCTATAACACATTATCAACACGATAGTGTTCGATCCAGAATAATTCAGTTCATTCGTTAAAGAAAACGTTCAACGTTAAAAGGTACAAAAGTTTATATTTACTTGTTCATCTATCTCCATTATTATAGACAAGGCGGATTATCTCCTATCTATAATTTTATGATTAGATGAAAATCCTCTTTATATTTTACTGTCATATAACTCTAACACTAATGCTAATTTTAACTTTCGTTGATGCTGGAGTTAACCCCAAGCTAGAAACGACTACTGCCAATTTATTATTATGGAAGGTTTTACCTCCTATTACTGCTGACAATTTATTATTATGGAATGTTTTACCTCCTATTATATTGCTTATTTTATTCCATAAGCCCATGAAAGTTTTTACATAGTAATGTGGCGGAAATTACTTACTCACTTAATTCATTGCAATTATTTTACTTGTTTACATTATTCCTTAAGCCCATGAAATTTTTTACATAGTAATGTGGCGAAAAATATAAATGTATTTACTTATCGTAAAATTACTCCATATGTCTGTTAAAATATCACTAATGCGGCGAAAATTATATTACATGTTATTACAATTAATTTTTGTTGCTAAATTATTAAAGACATTACGGTTCATAAAACATGCCAAAATGATTGTTTTTCTAACGACTATAAACGGCTACTTATATTTTTCCTCTATAAATACACAAATTTCATAACACAAATTCCACACAAATCTTTACCTTATTTCTCTCATCTTGCCAAATGATCTCTACAACAACAGCGATCTTGATCCTCATTTACCTTTCAATTTTTATGTTTATGCTAGTAGATGAGGACACTCCTATGTTTTTCCCTATGATATTCCTCCCTTTTATCATAATAATGTTCGAGTTCTAGATTTGGCTAGAGATGAGATAATTACATTGTATTATTGTAATAATTATGCTTCTATGATTATGTGTTAAATAAAACATTTCGATCCTAATTATATTTTTCTTGGTTATGTATTTAGCTTGAAAAATGTCTAACCTCACGAGTACAGTTAGTTGTATACTCAATATCACTGGCAAGAATTATGGACAATGGAAATCAGATACAAAATTGTACCTCAGATCAAAGAGTATCGTTGAAACTTTTGCTGCAGTAAATACAAATACGGATCTAGAAAAATGTGAGGCTGTAATCTATATGAGAAAACATTTAGATGAAACCTTAAAGAGGGAATATCTCGATGTTACCAATCATCATGAATTATGGACAAACCTACTGGAAAGATATGGCCATCAAAAGGAAACAATGTTGCCAAACACCACTGATGATTAGAACAATTTAAGGTTCCAAGATTTTGAAACTGTAAGCGCATACAACTCCGCGCTTATGGAGATTCGTTCAGATTTAATTTATTGTGGAAGAAAGCTTACTGATAGAGAAATGATAGAGAAAACACTTTCTACTTTCCATATGTCCATGATAAATGTCCAACAACAATACAAATTGTTGAATATTTCAAAATATCACGACTTGCAACAAAGGTTGTTAATGGCAAAAAGTTACAATAACTTATTGATGAAATATCATCAATCTCGTCTTCTTGGAGCACATGCATATCCTGAGGCAAATGCCATTAATTTTTCAAACTCCTATGGACGAGGTAACAATGATGATGCCAATCGAGGTTGTGGTCGTGGTTAAGGTAGATGTGGTCATAAATGAGGATATGGCTATAGAGGTGGACACGGTAAAAGAGGTGGCCGTGGCCGTGGTCGTTCTCGATGGGGTTTTCACAATCCCTCGCATACCAACATCGTTTTTAAGAATAACCACCATAACAAAGAAAAGTCTAAAAACTCTCAAGGTTATTGTTTTAAATGTGGAATGAAATGGCATTGAGCCAACAAATGTCGTACAACAGAACATATTTGTAAGATGTACCAAGAAAGTTTGAAGAGTAAAGAAAATGAAGTTAACCTTGTCGAACAAGATCCAAATGATGATTCCACCTTATGGAGGCGACATGCTTAATATGTGTTTTGTGATCTTCTGACTGAATATGCTTAGTGTAATTTATGTTTTAAGTTGTATTATCTGCTTCCTGCATTTCTGTTTGTGCTTTCAATAAAATAATCTCACTTCAAATATTTACCCTGTTTATTACAATATTTGTTTTAATATTGTTTATTTGAACTGAAGCATGATATGGAGCATACCGGTGATTTATGCCTACTTGACTGTTGTACAACTCATACAATTCTCACAAGTAAGAAATATTTTACATATTTAGAACTCTCAAAATTTCAAGTCGGTACAATAAGAGGTCCTATTAAATTGATTGAAGGATCTGGTAGAGCTACTTTTACTTTACCAAATGGAACAAAGTTTATCATCAATGATATCTTATTTGCTCCAAAATCCAGAAGGAATTTATTGAGTTTTAAAGATATATATCGCCATGGATATGATACTGAGTCAATGACTATAAATAAAGCTAAATATGTTTCATTACTAAGCATATGACAAGAAAGAAACATTTTCTTGAAAAACTACCATATATCTCATCAGGGTTGCAGTATACATATATTAATGAAATCGAATCAAATATGGTAGTCAATAAAAATCCAGAATTATTGACTCTATGGCATGATCGATTAGGCCATCCTGGTTCAACAATGATGCGAAGGATAATTAAAACTACACATGGACATTCATTAAAAGGATCCAAACTCAATTTGAGCAACAATAGTTCATATGAAGCATGTTCTCTTGGACAACTGATTATAAAGCATTCACCAGTTACAATTAAGACAGAATTACCCACATTTCTTGAAATGATTCAAGGTGATATATGTGGACCTATTCATCCATCATGTGGACCCTTTCAATATTTTATGATATTAATTGATGCCTCAAGTCGATGGTCACATGTCTGTCTATTGTCTACTCGCAATATGACATTTGCGAGATTTTTGGCTCAAATAAATAAGAGCCCAATTTCCTGACTATACGATCAAGAAAGTCAGACTTGACAATGTTGGTGAATTCACACATCTCAAACTTTCAATGATTATTGTATGTCAACTAGGATTACGACTGAACATAGTGTTGCACATGTACATATTCCAATAGTTTAGCTGAATCGTTAATTAAACGTCTTCAATTAATTACCAAGCCATTGTTGATGAAAGCTAAATTGCCAAGTTCTCTATGGGGTTATGCAATTTTGCATGCTGCATCACTAATTCGCATTAGACCAAGCTCATATCATGAATATTCCCCATTACAACTTGCTTTTGGTCATGAACCCAATATTTCTCATATAAAGATTTTTGGTTGTGCGGTTTATGTTCCAATTGCACCACCAAAGCGAACAAAAATGGGACCACAAGGAAGGTTGGGAATATATGTTGGATTTGACTCACCATCAATAATCAGATATCTTGAGCCTCTAACATGTGATGTCTTTACGACACGTTTTGCCGATTTCCATTTTAATGTGGCAAAGTTTCCAACCTTAGAGGGATAAAAGAAGCAGTTGAAAAAAGATATATCATGGTATAATCCATCTTTTACAAGCTTTGATATGCTAACAAAGCAATGTGATTTGGAAGTAAACAAAATCTTGCATTTACAAGCTATTGCAAATCAAATACGCGATGCATTTACTAACATAAGCAGGGTAACAAAATCACACATACCAGCTGCAAATGCTCCTGCTCATATTGTAATTTCATACGAAACATTAAATGATGATATCTTTGATATATCTAAGAAACGTGGACGTCCTGTTGGCTCAAAGGATAAAAATTCTCGAAAAAGAAAAGGAGCATCAAAACCTAATGATCCTATTATTGAGGAATCTATGCCTGATGAGTCGCAAAATGTGACATATGAGATACCTCAAGAAGTTATCCAATCAGATCCTATAAATAAAGAGAACGTTGAAATCTCTATAAATTTTATCAATACAGGAATGGTATTGGATCAAAATTAGATGGAAAATATGGATGAAATGTTTTCATATTTAGTCGCTTATAAAATTGTGAATGAAAATGATGATCCTGAACCCAAATCTGTAATTGAATGCCAAAATATGAATTATTGGGATAATTGGAAAGATGCTATGCAAGCTAAACTAGATTCGCTTAATAAGCAAAAGGTATTTGGACCCATTGTTCTCACATCGAAAAGTGTGAAACCCTTAGGGTTCAAATGGGTCTTCGTTCGCAAACGAAATGAGAAAAATGAAACTATAAGGTACAAAGCTCGCCTTGTCGCACAAGATTTTTCTCAAAGACCTAGAATCGATTATGAAGAAATGTATTCTCCTGTAATGGATACGATTATATTTCGATTCTTGATCAGTCTAGCGGTCTATGAAAATCTAAACATGCATCTCATGGATGTTGTCACTGCTTATCTCTATAGATCACTTGATAATGATATTTACATGAAGATCCCTGATGGACTTAAATTACCCGCAACATCAAGTTCCAAACCTAGAGAAATGTACTCAATTAAATTGCAAAGATCATTATATGGGTTAAAGCAATCAGGTCGCATGTGGTACAATCGTTTGAGTGAATATTTATAAAAAGAAGTATATATAAATAATTCTTTGTGTCCATGCGTTATTATTAAGAAAACATCATCTGGTTTTGCAATTATTGCGATTTATGTAGATGATTTAAATATTATTGGCACTCACAAAGAAATTCATTCAACAATGAATTATTTAAAGGATGAATTTGAAATGAAAGATCTTGGAAAGACTAAATATTGTCTTGGTTTGCAAATTGAGCATGTTAAAAATAGAATAATTGTGCATCAATCAAATTATACTAAAAAGATATTGAAACTATTTAACATGGATGAAGCAACACATTTTAACCATCCTATGATTGCAAGATCATTAACTATAGATAAAGATAAATTTCGTCCTTGTGAAGAAAATGAAGAAATTCTTGGTTCTGAAGTTCCGTATTTAAGTACCATTGGAGCTTTAATGTATCAAACTAATTGTACTAGACCTGATATATCATTTAGTGTGAATTTATTAGCCAGGTTTAGCTCATCACCCACAAAAAGGCACTGGAAAGGAATTAAACATTTATTCTATTATTTGCAAGGAACTGTGGAAATGCAGAACAAGAATTGATTGGTTATGCAGATGCAGGTTTTCTATCAGACCCACATAAATCCAAATCTCAAACTAGATATGTGTTCATGTATGGAGGCACTGCTATTTCATGGCATTCTTAGAAACAGACACTTGTTGCAACATCATCGAATCATGCTGAGATTATTGCACTCCATGAAGCAAGCAGGGAATGTGTATGGTTACGATCAATGACACATCATATAAGAAGTACAACTGGCTTACCTATTAGAGAGGGTCCTACAACATTATACGAAGATAATTCTGCATGTATTACACAGATGAAAGAAGGCTATGTCAAGAGTGACCGAACCAAACACATACCCCCAAGATATTTTGCCTACACTCAGGAACTCGAGAAGAACAAAAAAATTAATATCCAATATGTTCAATCATGTGACAATATGACAGATCTTTTTACAAAGGCGCTCCCCACTGTAACTTTTAAGAAACATGTTCAAAGTATTGGGATGCGTCACCTACGAGACTTATGAAGAATTGGAGATGCCAACTTGAGGGAGAGTTCACACGGCTGCACTCTTTTTCCCTTATTAAGGTCTTTATCCCACTGGGTTTTTCCTTATAAGGGTTTTAACGAGGCAGCATAAGACGTGTGCAGAAGACGGATCATGTACATAACAAAATCTTCAAATGACCAAGAGGGAGTGTCATAAATATGGTTAGTGGGATATGCTTAGTGGCCATTGTTGAAAATTATGCACAAATACTATTTTATAATAGTAGTAGTTGTTTTAAATAGTGCAAGATATTGGAATTTCTTCCCTATATAAGGTGCCATCCAGATGAAGAGAAAAACATCATTCACAAGTAATATATTCCTTATTTGCTCTTCTTTCCCTATGTCCTTTTAAATATATTGTTATAAACCCCAATAGTTTTAGCTTTTCTATAACAATTATACTAATCTTTGTTTTAAGTTTGTTAAAAGGTTAAAAATAAAATTATAAGTATTTCCAAAATTATAAATATATAACAAAAAAAGTTTGGGCTTATATTTTAGAATTGAAGATAGATTATTTAATTAGTTAATAAAGGAAACTTTTTTAAATTTAATATTTAGTATTTATGTATTCTAGTTTGTTGTAATACTTTTTTTATCATTTTTAAGTGAATATGAAATTTTAGGTGAATATATAACAAATGGGAGTTTTTAACTAATTATAAATAATACATGTGGGTTTTTTTTGGTAATAAATATAGTTTTAGTGGCAAAAAAAATAAGAAAACGTTCGGAGGACCAACATCGGATGAAAAACCACGATAAATGACTAAATATGGACAAAACCACGATAAATGACTATTTTCGTAATGTGGCCACGATAAAAGACCATTTTTGAAACCCCCCCCCCCCCCAATTAAGCATCATTTTGCTCCGACTCGACTCAAACTGCAAAAACAATAAAATAATACTTAAACAAGTAAAACTGCCACTAGGAGTTCACGAAATAATAAGAAATCAGGTACGTATATCACTACTATTATCCTCTTATCAAGGGCCCATCTCGTCATAATAGAAGACATCACTCACATAGTCCCTGTATCGCTTGCCACTATGAATGACGCCATGTACGCAGGCAATATGCTTCCAGGTATCAGACACCGGGAACTCACTAACCATAGCGACCTTACAGTCACCATCCAAAGGTTGTTATTGTCTTCATTAAAGATAACAATGATAAGTGGTAACTAGTCTATTAAGATTACTCATAAAGGGAAAATCTTACTGCAGTCTGTCCTTGCTTGAAAGACTTGGCTTGAGCATTCTTGGCCGCCTCTAGCTCACGCTCCAACTTTCTAATGGTACCTTCACGCTCCTCCAAGGCCACACACCTAGACTCTAAAATAGAACAAGCTGCTATGAGCTCCTCTTCTAAGGAAACATTATCCTTGTTCGCCCCGGCTAAAAGCTTCTCTAACCTAAGAGACTTTGATTCCTTTTCGACCAAGTGCTCATCCATAGCCTTGATCTTCTTCTCATGATTAGTAGTGTTCCGATCAACCCGTCTAGCAGCGGCCTGCTCTGTCTCGATTTAATTATCTCCATTCGTCTACCTCTACCATGATTAGGCGCATAGGCAACGGCTAACCTAGCCCGCACAGAGGTTGTGCGCATCTCATGAGATTTGTCTCTGACCATGTCAGCTACAAATGACAATAGTAATCATACATGCAAAAGTAATTGCAGAGCACATAGATGAAAATAAAAGTTATACACAATATCGTAGTCCCTGTGTACTCGACAGACAATACACCACTCACTCTCAGTACCTCAGGCAAACTTATGACCGAGTAAAATAAGGGATCCGCCTGAATAGACGCTTGCCTCATTTTTCTACCATTCCCACCAATAGCCCTCCCATGCCAATCTTCAATATCTGTCCAATCCCGACTAAAGCAATCAAACACTCTACGAGTACTCTCTCTAATATAAAGAAACTGTTGTTTCCAGATCTTACTAAAACCGTTTACAAGTGTTTGTGTACAAGTTGCCAAGGTTTATATTTCAAGTTGCAAGGTTGCAAATGACCACAAGGGTGCCCACCTATATATAGACTCCTGGTGGGCCCCGCATAGGCAGTTAGCAGATTATATTACCTTACTGTTGGTAGGATTGCCGAATCCCTTGTTATAACAGTAAGGCGGTGCTGACTCTAGTCCCATCCGGCTAACTCTATACCCTTCTATATTCAAACTTATTACGACACGTCCCTACACTATTAGTAATTACAAAGTGACCCTAAAACTTTGTATTTACATCGCAAGTTGGTCCTACCCGTGGCCTGCCCAATTTGTCCAGCATGTGCGACTATCCCGCACGTGATCGCCTTCTAGATCCTTCGAAAGAACTCCCAGGTCATCTCACAAGCTCCAGTAAGTCGGTGCTCCGCACCGCCATCGTCGGTTTTTAGAAGCCTCTTGGTCCTTCTCGTAAGGCAGCGTCCTCGCTCCTTTGCGTCGTATCTCGAATGCTCTAGAATATTCGTCAAACATCTTGGACCATCGTGCTCGCCCCGAAGCATGACCATTCATCGCATCGATCATCTTGGATGCACCGCGTCCTTGCGCCCACGTTGCACGCCTGTCCCTAACACCGCGTTCCCTTCGCTCGTTAGCCGACTACTGCACCCGTGGTCCGACTTTTGTGTCCCGAAAACTAGCCGGTCGTGACATTCTCCCCTACCAAAATTGGCGACGCCCTCGGCAACGTTGGAACTGCGGACTCCCTTGCAACCCCTGCGCCTCTGTCTGTTCTTTTTCCTCCTAACCTGTCATGATTCTAGGTTGATGCACGCCTTTGGCTCGATCAACATAATGGCAAAGATGGTTGCTACCATTGTCGCCCCTCTATGGACCAGCATCATGCAAGGATTGTCACAAAGTACAAGTATATGATGTGCGAACGGTACAACCAATGCACATACCTTGTCGAACCACTCAAGTCCTAAGATGGTGTCGTAGTCTCCAAGGGTACAACCGTGAAGTTTACTGTGAGCATCTTTTGCCACGCCCACTATCGGCTCCTCGTCTTTGTTGGTCGGCTTGATGAACTTGCTCGTATTGGTGATGCTTAATCCAATCTTGTGTGCCATTTTATCGTCCATAAAGCTAAAATTTGCGCCGGTGTCGACAAGAATTCGTACTAAGTGTTGCCCAATGCGTGCGTCCACGTACAAAAGCACCCGACGTCGTCCGTTCGCCGGCTCGCTACATCCCTGAACCGCTTTAAGGAGTTGAAGCGCTTCTATTTTCACCTCTCCGCGATCCTCCTCCGGTTTCTCAACGCGTTGTGCAATTGCCACTAGTTGGCCCCGTTGCAGGCAGTTGTTGACAAAATGATCTGCCCCGCCATACAAGAAACAATTCTTCGACTTCGGTCGCCGGTCCATGTGATCCTTACGTCCCATATCGTTCGTATCACTCGGCCTGGTTTTGCTCGGCTCCATCGAACTGTCCCTTCGACCTGAACGACAGCGGTCTTCCACGCCGTGTTGTTCTTCGTCGTCCCGTCGGTCCTTGCCCTTCTACTCACCGTCCCTTAGCATCATTTCGATTAGGCCTTCCGCTGCCGCCATGGCGGATGCCAAGTCTTGGACGTTTCCCCGTTGTAACTCTTGCCTCAACCCATCCAAAAAAGTGAACAAGGCATCCTTATCCGAAAGATCCGGGATCTCCAAGACAATCTCTTGAAATTCCTTAACATAGTCTCGAATCGTGCCCCGATGTTGGAGTCGCCTCAAACGACCAACTTTCTCTAGGTAAAATTGACGCTTCAACTCCCGGACGAAGTCATCCCACGTCGAAATGTGGCAAAGTCCCTTCTCTATGTCGGATTGTCGTCGTCTCCACCAAAGTATCGCCACGTCCGTAAAAAAGATTGGGATGGTGCGTAGACGAGTGTATGTGTCATGCACGTTGGCGGCAGCAAAGTACATCTCAATATTAAAAAGAAAGTTATCAATGTCCCTTGCATTCCTTACCCTATTATATGGTGATGGCCTTGGAACGTCTACTTTAGCCGGCGTCGTCGTGTCCCTCTGCTGCTCTATGTTGCGGACGGCTCGCTTCACCGCGGCTATGTCATCCTTCATGACCTGAACCTCGCCCTGCAAGGTGTTCAAGTCCCCGATGGCATCATTTAGTTGCTGAAAATCATAAGTGATAACGTTTATATGGGACAAAACTTGATCCTCCAGCGTGCCTAATCGCTCCGTTAAGTCCTCGTTCGTCTTGAGTTCGCCTACTCGATCAAGTAGTGTCTCGAACATGCATTGTGCCTCAACAAGTGCCAACTCCATCCGGCCCACGAGCTCTTCCAAAGCCTGGGAACCGTCCCCTAACGTCCCAACAGATGGATCACTCGAAGGCTCACGTGCCCTTCGGCTCCGGGTCGTCGGCCCCTACTCGACTTGCCCCGACATCCCTTCCTCTAAACCAACAAGCTTCAAGCAAGCATTCCTAAACCAGTGCGGAAGCCAAGAGCCTCGATTTTTTTTCCCGACCGTGGCACAGACTTAACCCTTTTCTATTGACTAACGTCCCTTTGAGTCGACGATGCATCCATGCGGCCTAGCAAGCGCGGTCCCATCGGCTCACTAGTAAGCCTAATTTACCCAATGAGGTTGCAAAACTCGGAGGAATGGGATGGAACAGAAGAAAAGAGTTTAAGTAAGCACAAGTGTTTTGAAATAATGTTACAACTCTTTAATTCCAAAACCGTTTACAAGTGTTTTTGTACAAGTTGCCAAGGTTTTTCTTTCAAGTTGCAAGGTTGCAAATGACCACAATGGTGCCCTCCTATATATGGACTCCTGGTGGGCCCCGCATAAGCAGTTAGCAGATTATATTACCTTACTGCTGGTAGGATTGCCGAATCCCTTGTTATAACAGTAAGGCGGTGCTGAATGTAGTCCCGTCTGGCTAACTCTAGACCCTTTTAGATCCAAACTAATTACGACACGTCCCTACACTATTAGTAATTACAAAGTGACCCCAAAACTTTGTATTTACATCGCAAGTTGGTCCTACCCGTGGCCTGCCGAATTCGCCCGGCACGTGCGACCGTCCTGCACGTGAGCGCCTTCTGGATACTTCGAGAGAACTCCCAGGTCTTCTCGCAAGCTCCATTAAGTCGGTGCTCCGCAACGCCATCGTCGCTTTCTAGAAGCCTCTCGGTCCTTCTCGTAAGGCAACGTCCGTGCTCCTTCGTATCGTGTCTCTAGTGCTCTAGAACCTTCGTCAAACTTCTCGGACCATTGTGCTCGCCCCGCAGCACGACCCTTCGTGGACACGTCGCAACTTCTTGGACACCCCGCGTCCTTGCGCCCACATTGCACGCCCATCCCTAACGCGCGTTCCCTTCGCTCGTTAGCCGACTGATGCGCCCATGGTCGAACGTCCTTGCCCACAAGTGTGTCGGCCCCGTCTGGCCTTTGCGTCACTGAAACAAGCCGGTCGTGACATTAAGCTCCCTTCTTTCTCAGCAAAGTGGGAAAATGGGAAGATGGAGAACTAATGCTTTTATAGGTAGCCCTAATGGGCTAAAAAGCCCTAAAAGCCCATAACTTAAAAGGAGCCTCCTAGGCCATGAGCTAGAGGTCCAACCCATTAAACAGTTAATGGGTTGACATTAAACGGTCCAAAAATGCTTATTGAAAGAATATTTAATTCTTGGCCCCAAATATTTAAAAAATTATAAAATTGGCCCAAAAAGCAATATTATTGCTAATTACCAAGAGGGGCCTAGTAGCTATATTTGCAAAATTGCAGATAGATGTGCATGGTAATTATGCCTAGTCTCTTCTTTTTAATTTGAAACACGCTCAATAAGTCGAGCCCATCGCAAAATTAGGGACTTATTGTGTGCTATAATTACAACACTTCTAAAATACACGACCATCGTGGGAATAACTTAGAGTAAAGAGACAAACATGCAATTTCTTCACAATCCGATTAGACCACTATAGATGCCAAGTCAACGCGACCCTCAGGACAATACCATTGACTTCGAGAAAATTGTCTATAATGGCAAAAATACGGGATACGAGGTCCCATCCGCAAGCCACGACTGACCACATTGGTTTTTTCGATCGAAACAGACGTGCCTTGTGACACATCGGTCTTCAGTATCACACCGGGGCTCAATCTGATGTGGTACGTGTGCACTAAACTTATGGTGCATCCCTTTCTCTTCTTCACCTTTAGTGTGTGTAGGAATGCTCTCTCACACCTTACCCTTCCCCATATTCAATAAATACCCCCTCACTTCTTCATTTGAGGGTTGGTCACTTGTAGGGTAGCTCACTTCAGAGGTTATCTCACTTTAGAGGTTGAAGCTTTGGATGCTTTAACTTCTTTCTAGAATTCAAGTGAGAGAAAGAATGTCAACCATTCCAAGTCAACATGTTTGGCACTTCAACCATTCAATGTCAACATGTTTGTCGCGTCAACCCAACGTACGTCAACACGTTTGACACGTTAACTCATGGCACGTTAATCCGTTCCATATCAATCAATTCTACGTCAATAAATTCCACGTCAATCGAAAGTACATCAACCAAAACACTTATATTATTTTCTCCTCTGCTTTTCCATAGACATTCAAATGTCAACAATTGTACTTAAGTTTGAGAAAGCTTTGACCCAGGATTTGACCACTTCATGGTACAAATCGCCCAAGGTCCGGATCTCGAGCCTCTGGGCTGGATGAATAACAGCGTCGTAGGCTATCCAAATGGTCTTCGATCTAGATAGCACCCAACAAGGGTTGATACTATGGATAGTTGGGCCTCAACTATGAGACATGCATCCTACGGGATAGTCCAAATCGAGCCTAAGGGCTAGTACAATGCATATAGCTCCACAGCTTACATTACATCAAATAAGACCCTCATGCGGGCACAATTGAATAAGGACGAATTATTAAAAATGCCCGCTAACTTTCACAAAAAAGTTAAAATGCCTGTTTTTTTCGGGCCTGTCAAAAATGCCCGGTATCTTTCATATAATCTTGCAAAAATGCCCGATGGCCTTATTCGGGCTAAATGTGCCTACGTGGCGGTACAGTGCCTGTAAAAAATGCCCGGTATCTTTCATATACCAATTGCACTTTGCACCCAATATATATATAAATAATAAACATATATATAACTATTTTATAAAAATAATAAATATATATATATAAATAATAATACTGAACATATATATAAAATTAACAATAAGAATAATAAACATATATATAAATATAATTAAAAAAGGGTCATATATATATATAAACATATATGTAACTATTTTGTAAAAATAGTAATAATATATATATATATATTAATAATAATAATAGTAATAATAAAATGTATATACATGTTAATAATAATAAAGATATAAACATATATATAACTATTTTGTATAAATAATAAATATATATATAATAATAATAAAAAATAAAAAAATAAAAAAATAAAAAAATTAAAAAAATCATCATCTTCTTCACCGCACCCCACCCCCCCACCCCCACCCCGTCCGGATCGCAACCACCCCCAACCCCCGCAACCCCCCCCCCCCCCCCAACCCCGCTGCAACTCGGCGTTGCAGCGGTGGCGGCGTCGATTGACGCCGCCATCGCTGCAACGGCGAGTTGCAGCGGGGTTGGGGGGGGGTGTTGTCGGGGGGTTGGGGGTGGTCGATGTTTATTTTTTTTAGTAGTAAGAAATAGATTTTTTAAAATTTTAGTAATAAAAAATAATTTTTATGATTTTTCCCTTTTTTATATATTTATATATATAAAATGTTTTTTAATACATAAAGGTATTTTTTTTATATGATTTTTCCCTTTTATATATATTTTTATCTTTAAAAATAGTTATATATATATATATTTGTTTGTTATTATTTTTATATATATGTGTTTTATTTTTATAAATGGTTATATATATATATGTTATATATATATATATTAGGGTGCAAAGTGCAATTTATTTTGGGGTGCAAATACAATATTTAGAATTATAAGGGTTTGTTTGAAAACATTTATCCCGAATAAGGCCATCGGGCATTTTTGCAAGATTATATGAAAGATACCGGGCATTTTTGACAGGCCCGAAAAAAACGGGCATTTTAACTTTTTTGTGAAAGTTAGCGGGCATTTTTAATAATTCGTCCATTGAATAATGATCTACATTCAGCTTGATTCTTTCTTCTCAGAGAGCTACGTAGGCCGCTCGACCCTGCATGAGCCCAGTTGCAAGAATACAACATCCGTATCTTCCCTCAGAATGGGTTACTTCTAATATATGTTTTTTACATCTAACCATTATGTCTTTAGTGGACACTTTTATCGAACCAATAGCTCTTCTTGTGTAGCCTATAAAGGGCAAAATATTATTGTGAGGGAGTAATCTCGAGACTAGCAAAAGAAGCCCGTGCTAATGGCGTTCTATTTCTCACGCTACCTTGAACTTTAGTGGTGCTACAGCGTAAATCCCCACCTGGGCTCGACTACTAGACATACATCTTAGGGTATAGTCCAAATCGAGCTTAAGGGCCAGTACAATGCATACAACTCCTGAGCTCGCATTACATCAAATAAGACCCTCCCGCGAGCACAAACAAATAATGAACTACGCCCGACTTGATTGTTTCTTATCAAAGCAATACGTAGGCAGCTCGACCCTCAGTTGAGCCTTGTTGCAAGAATACAACATCCCTATCCTCCTTTAGAATAGGTTACTTTCTAATATAAATTGTTTACATCTAACCATTATGTCTTTTGTGGAGGTTTCCATTGAAACAAAAGCTCTCCTAGTGTTGCCAATAAGGGGCAAGGGAGTTTGTTGAGGGAGTAGTCTCGATACTAGCAAAAATACCCCGTGCCACCAACGTTCTGCTTCCTTCTGTTTCTCACGCTACCATCGACTAAAGTGCCACTACAGTGCAGCTCCCCCCGTGCTGCACCGCTCCCTCCTCAACTTAGTCCGACTTTCGCACTTCTTAACGTGTTGCAATTAAGGTTTGCCTCCCTTGCGTAGCACCATGGCCATTGAAGTAGCGTCGTGACAACTTGTTTCCAAAGACATCAATTTAATTTTTGTGACTCGACAAAATCCTAAGAAAACAAGAAACAATGCAAAAACCAATAAATATGCACCAATAATTATAAAAACAAAACAAAAGTAAATGAGTTCTAAAATGACGTTAAATAAACACTCATCAAATACCCCTAACTCTAAACGTTTGCTTTTCCTCAAGCAAACTTACTAGCTTGACTCGGTCTAAATTAGAATTCAAGTGATCAACATGTCAACATTCATAAATATGGATATTCTCATTATGCAACCTATGGTCAAAACAAGAGACGAGATAGAATATACAAACACGAGCACATCAAGCTTAATAAAACCATTGTCATGCCAATTTCATGTGCTCAAATAGTGTGTGCCACTATTGCTCATGTACAAGAGTTATTTTCATATTGCAAATTCACAAAATCACAGCTCGTAACATGTAATTACTTCACTCCCCTTCTCTACTTTTCATGTTGTCATTAATTCATATAGACTCCCTATGTTGAGGATCATTTAGGACTTTTTAGCTTGCAATGTTAGGCTCGGGCATGGGCTATAATGGAAAAAGACATATATGAGTTTTAGAGATGTACGTAGTAAATCAACTCCATTGTTTTCTTTTTCCTCCCTTATTTGTGCATTTTTCACTCGCCATACAGCTTAGGCTCTTTTTTCATCTTTTCCTTGCGTTTTCTTTTGCAAAAGTTTCAAACCAACCTATACTTCATGGTTTTTCGAGAAGCACCCCCAAACTTAAAGTTTCAAACCACCCTACACATATATGTAACAACAATCAAGAGAATTAATTACTCTTGATTCATAATCACATGCTCTTTTCTATTTTGTCATGAATGTACAACATTATTTTCACAATTATACACTTGTTGTAGATTGAAAGGTGTATATGAAAGAAAACATGCTTTTGATAATATTACCTAAGATTTACTAAATGGCATTCATGTATTCTCAATCTCAAATTTGTACTATATTATGCATATATCATTATTAATCCCTACTTATTCATGCTTTCATGTTTCAAACTTGATTCTAATGACTCAATCCTGAAAAAATAGACTCTAAAAATAGGATAAATACACAACATAGTTAAAAAAGACAGAAAAGCCCACATCCCCAACTTAAAATTCTACAATGTTCTTATCGTCAAATATAAAGAATTTAAAGCATAGATGAGTGTACTCCCCTGATCGAGCTCCAAGGACACTCGTCGGACTATTGGTGTAAGAGCTTTCTTCATTTGTCATCCTTCTCTCAGTGTGTCTCAATTCCATCCAAGGATGGTTGTTGTTGCTCCATACTTACTTTTCTTGATATCCTCCAATTTGTTCACTAACTCAACATTGTCTTGCTCCATGCGTTCCTTCCTATTGAGTTATTGTCTTGCTCCATGCGTTCCTGCCAATTGATTTGTTCTTCAAACGTCTTTCATTTCTTGTTCATAGGCGATATCACTTCTTCAATTGACTCAATTGCCGATGACTCCTTAGTAGGCAATGTCGTTTCTATCACTTGCCTTGCAATGTGATTGATGGGATATGTATTTTGGTGATGAATATATGTATCAAGTTCGGGACAACCTCATTTGGTACAAGATCCCGTGATAAGTGCTCCAAAATACACCCGTCTTAGTTGACCATTAGCAATGTGGTCTCCAATAGCCTTAACTATGATTTCTCCAAAGTTAGGAGTATCTCCTCTTTTGATAGACATCATAATTTTTTCTTGTTCCCATGAAACTTTTCCCTTGTGAACTGATGGGAGTATACGAGAACTAATGAAGACATATAGCTCTTTACAAATTTCTTGTAGACCTTCGTAGTTTTCTTCCAACTTACAATCTTTAGTATAGTGAAATGCAAGATAGGTTAGTAACAAGTACCATGAGACACGCTCGGTTGTAAGCTGATGTTGTCTACCCATGTCGTAAAGTATTGTCTGGTCTTTATGCAACTTGAGAAATCTATTAACGCCTTTTGTGGTGACACCAATTGTTCTTCAATGTAGCCAAACATTTCCATCGCCTTCATCATATTCGGAATAGTATTCATGAAACATGGTGTTATTCACAATACCCTGTCTTTCTAGCATGGAGGCAACTCATGCCTTAATTAACACCTTCTTCAACCCTTGTACTTCTTGTTCATCAACAAAGTAGCTTGCAAGTAGTGCCTTGTACAAATTGAAACAGTTGATCATGATTAATTGGTCGCGATTGAATTTTTTTTGGCTAGTGAAAGTCTTGAAGCTTTGTGTGATGTTCCGGTTGCTGTATCAAAAGTGTAATATCGTCCAGATGTCATGTTCTTCTACAAAGAATTAAAAGAAAAATAAAATTTCTTTGAAGAAAAATAGATTGATTGAGAATTAAGAAGTAGACTTATGAATTCTGAGTGATTTAACAATTATTATGAGTGATTAGAGTTAAGTAAATAAGAGTTCTTAAAAAAATTTGGGAATTTTTATAAGTTACATTACTCTCCATATTAATTGTAATCTACAAGGAATAATTTATGTACATCAATAGAATTCAACCGTAAGAGAAGTATAAGTATAATAGGAAAGGTAAGATAAAGATTGCTTTGCCAAATTCTGTAGATCCCGATTTAGAATATCTCTTGTTTCCTTTCAAACTGAGAAACATGATCTGGAAGAAATTTGAGTCCTGACTAGATGTGTCGTGCAGCATGCGTGCTACTGCTGTGTGATGGTTTAAATTGCTGCACTGTCCGTGCTAGTCACTGAAAAAGTTGCGCGATGTCGTTCAAGTGCAGCACTAGTCGCGCTACTCACAAGTAAAAGCAGCACGACAAGCACAAAAGTGGTGCGACTCGCGCTACTCACTGAAAACTTTGAACAATTCGCCATGTTCTGTGCTGCCTACCTTTTGCGAAATGTCGTCTTGTCCTTTCATGTTTGTTTTTGTACTTTGTATCTTATTTCACTTTCTTCTTTTTCCCATTTCAAAGGTTAGCTCAAAAACACATTGAAAATTTTATCTTATATATGAATCAAAACAAAAATTAACTAAAGTTGAACTAAATGCAGTACTCAAAAAATAAAAAATTACTATAGTGGGTTGCCTCCCGCACAATGCTTAATTTTTTTTTTTCCGGTTAGCTCGACACTTTGGTTGAGGAATTAAGGGTCATGGGGTTCCCTGTTTGCACCTTGGTCTTTCTCTTCTTTTTCCTCTCTCTTTGCGTTTCACCTTCTTCAATGGTCATTCGCAATAGTCCATTTACTATGTTGAATGTTGCATGACGTGCAACATTTGTCCCATGCTTTTTGGTTGCTAGCACAACATCATACATCAGGTAGAATGCTGCATCAGATGGAAGTTGTTGAAACTTCTCCTCGTAATAAATCTCTCCACTTAACTTATCTATAATATGAGGGTAACCTTGTTTAGCCCCCAATAATAAATGTCTTTTACGTGCCTTTCCTCTTACGAATACATGTTGAATCATGCCCTCTCTCTTGCCATATAATCCTAATGTGATTTCCCTATCATGTCTTGCAGTTCATTCCATGCCTCGACAAATGTGGCTCCACACTTCTGCTTGAAATTCATAATTCTCTCCTTCCATGACTTAGTGTGTACTCCACCACGAAATTTGGATTTGAATTCTTTAGTTGTTGTTGCCCAGACTCCTCCCAAATTAGCTTCAATGTTGTATCACTCTCTCGCTTTTCTTATCGATGCATTAGGAAATATTCCTGCCAACATATAATCCTCTATCACTCCAAAGTGTTGACATACCGCCTTGAATTTTTCAACATAGGTATGAGAGTTTTCATCAGGTTCTCCTCCAAATTGCTCTCCAGTTACCACTTTCATCACTTCTTCATTTGCCAAGGTGATGTCAAATCTTGGGTGTGGTAAAGAAAATGTGTTGATGTGCCCTTTGAATATTGCATCATCCCAATTAGCACGATGTTGCCCTCTCATGCTCGATGGTTGCGATACAGGCCTTTCTCCATTGTCTCGTCCAACTTTTTCGTACCTCATCTTACTTCCTCATGATCTTAGTTTAGCTGACCTCCCACTTGTTTCCATGATTAGTCTTGAAAATACGAAAGTGTTAGTTCTTTGACAATTAAGCTAGTTGATTCAAACACCACAATACCATTACTCCTTGACAAAAGTGCAAAAAACTTGATGGGAACTTTGGTGTAGCGAACAAAAAATATAAAGTTAAAAAATCAATTGTTACACCTAGATTCCTATTCTTGCAAGTGCATGAATCAAGTAATAGTAAAATGTTAAGTACAACTACGAATCAGGTATCCTGTCCCAAGGGAGTGGTAGATGAATGCTTAAATCACTTAAATGCAAAACACTAATGGTTGTCACGTTTGTTATCTCTTGTGTTTGGAGGATGAATGCGGAATGTATGCAGAATGCTTTTAATGCTGGAAACTATGAATGGATGTTTCATGAAAATAGTTTTGAATGCAGAAGATCACTAAACTAATAATAAAAACAATGAAAATGATGCAAAGAGAATGAATTAAACTAACTAATGATGAATTCTAAGAACTAGCATATATAACGCAAGAAAGTAAACAAAACGGAATTTGAGAAGATTCATTGGTTGAATGCTTAGGTTGTAGACAATAAATTAAAAGATTGTTTAGAGGTTGGATTTTACAACTGATTTAACCATAGTAGTTCATAAACAAACTACCTAATTTACTTGAGATGCTTGATGATAGTTTGAAGCTCGTATGTCTAATGAATATGTGACCTATAGTTGGACATATCCTAACTATAGAATCTATGAATCTCTAATAACCTACCGCATTAGTGGATTCAACCCAATTATCAATTGTTTTAGTAGACATATCAAATATGTAATCCAATTGACTAATCTAAACCGTGTTAACATAAATGTACATAATTAAGATTGAACTAGTGTGATCTAGGGATTGTGCATCAGTTACGTTAGCGTACCAAAGTCACAAATCACATGTATATATAAGTAGCTTAACATATACACTATGGTGGTCCCAGGGTAGTGAATTCGTTATTATAGCGAGAGCAAGACTAGTTACACATCATATATAAGTATTCAATCTACACATACAATTTCATCGAACACACATCAAGAAAGACAAATAAACATATTCATGAATTAACGTAACTTTCCTACTATAAACAACGAATAGGTTAGCTCCTCAAAACATGAGTTCAACAATCAATAAAGAATAAAATGATATAAACAAAGTAAAGAGATAGAGGAACGCTTCTCAGATCCGGAGGAACCTTGACTCTTTGGCTATCTTCTTAACTCTTACATTTGATCTTCTTCTCTACGAACTATCAACTCTAAACAATGACACAAACTAAACTAGAACACAACATAACTTCAATAGTGTTTCTCTCTGAAAATAGTTGTAACCAATGAGAATTGGTGTAAGTTGTGTCTTGAGTGCTGGTTGTTCTATTATATATATAGGAAATTCTTGATGCCCTAATTTTGTGAACAACCGCAACTTAATCAACAGGAAAACACGTTCATGTCCTCAAGTTGCTCTATCATTCTACTGCCAGCGTGGCTCTTGCTGCTTTTTGCCTTGTTGCACCACTCTTTGTTTCTATTTTGCAACGTTCTTCTTCTTTTTATTGCTCACGCTACCTTCGGCTTTAGTGGCGCTATAGCGCAGCTCCCTCCGTGTCGCGCCGCTATCTCCTCGGCCTAGGCCGACCTTTGAACTTCTTAATGTGTTGCGATTAGGGTTTGCTTGCTTTGCGTAATGCCATGTTCATTGAAGTAGCGTCATGACGCCTTATTTCAAGAAACATCTATTTTGTGCTCTTTTAGCTGTATTTTGTCGTGGCTTGACAAAATCTTAAGAAAACAAGAAACTATACTAAAACCAATAAGTATGCACCATGACTTACACAAAAGAATAAGTAAATGAGTACTAAAATGAAGTTTAATAAACGCTTATAGTATGTACTATCATCAAGATACATATCATCAGATGACACCATATCATCAACCAAGTGATCCCCTCTCTCACGATAAGAGCCCCTCCCCCCCGCATCACAACCATTCTCATAATTCAACTCAAGCTCGAAAAGTAAACCAACATGCTCTTCTAAATATTCACTAGGAAACTGCTTCCCCATCCCCATAATTCTCAATAAAAAACAAGTTCAGAATAAGCATATTATCGTGGGAAGACTGTCTATACGATGTCTCACGAGTAGACGAATACATCGACCTCCTAACAAGCAAGCACCGTGACAAACAATGACTATCAACCATATGCGGTGAATGGTAACGTCTCTCCTCGTGGTATCTAGGCCTCAAGGAAAAATAATGACGGTAGCAATGTGAAAACCCAATTTTGACTATCACATGGAGTTCAGAATTATACACAGAGTTAAATACAAGTTAACATCCACAAAAAAACAACGCAATTAAGAAATTCGAGAGTATTATAACGTGATGACAAATTCACAGAATTCAATAAAGTGAGATAAATTCAAGATATTCGAAAAACCCACATACAAGCACGTAAAGTCACCTCAAACGAGGTGACGAGTCATGAAAACCATGCCACGTTGATCAAAGTGACATCAACACATTGACATGGTGACATCATGACATTGGTTCCAACCGACGTGGGTCCACATCGGACCAAGTCCTACGTGAACATGTCACCATGATCAACGTGGACCACGTCGATCTGAATCGACGTTGCCACGTCAATCAAAATGATGTGCCACGTACCACGTTGCACAACCCCCATTCCCCACAAGAAACGTTAAAACGTGAAAATAATTAACAGGAATGTGATGGGTTTATTTGCCTTTCAATTTGGAGAGAAAATGGTGTCTCGAAATTCACCTTTCTTTCTACCTTAAGCTCCTTTCTCTCTGCAAAAAGGCAAAAATGGGCAAGATAGAGAACTAATGCTTTTTATAGGGTAGCCTTAATGGGACTAAAAAGCCCTAAAAGCTCATGACTTAAAAGAAGCCTCATATGCCATGTGGTTGAGGTCCAATCCATTAAACAATTAATGGGTTGACATTAAATGGCACAAAAATATATCTTGAAAGAATATTTACTTCTTTGGCCCAAAAAATAATATTCTTGCTAATTACTAAGAGAGGCCAATAAGCTTATTTTTGCAAAATGCCGATAGATGTGCATGGAAATTATGCCTAGTTTTTTTTTCTTAGTTTGAAACACACTTAACAAGTTGAGCCCATCCCAAACTGGGGGACTTATGGTGTGCCATAATTACGACACTTCTAAAATACACGATTATTTTAGGAATAACTCAAATTAAGGGGATCCAAATGCAAATTTTTCTCAATCTGATTAGACCACTAGAGATGCCAAATCAATGCGGCCCTTAGGACAATACCATTGACTTCGAGAAAATAGTCCATTATGGCAAAATACTGGATACGAGGTCCCAACTTACAAGCCACGACGGACCGCATTGGCTTTTATGGTCAAAACCGGTGTACCTTGTGACACGTTGGTCTTCGGGACCATGCCGAGGCTCAATCTGGTGTGGTACGAGTGCTCCGAACATATGTTGCACCCCTTTCTCTTCTTCACCTTTAATGCATGTGGGCATGCTCTCTTATGCCTTACCCTTTCACATGTTCTATAAATACCCCCTCACTTCTTCATTTGAGGGGTTGGTCACTTGAGGGGTAGCTCACTTTGGAGGTTGAAGCTTTCGATGCTCTAACTTCTCTCTAGAATTTTAGTGAGAGAAAGCACGTCAACCATTCCACGTCAATCTATTTGGCAAGTCAACCCAAAGTACGTCAACACGTTTGGCATGTCAACCCAAGGCAAGCTAATCCGTTCCACATCAATTAATTCCACGCCAATCAATTCCATGTCAATTCGATTCCACGTCAATTAAAAGTACGTCAACAAAGACACTTAGAATATTTTCTCTTCTGGTTTTCCATAGACATTCAAATGTCAACAATTGTATGAGAAAGCTTCCATCCATAATTTGACCACTTCATGTTGCAAATCCCCCGAGGTCCCGATCATTAGCCTATGGGCTAGATGAATGACATTGTCGTTAGGCTACCCAAATGGTTTTGGATCTAGAGAGCACCCAACAAGGGTCGATACTACAGCTAGCTGGGCCTCGATTACGAGACATGAATCATACGGGATAGTCCAAATCGAGTCTAAGGGCTAGTACAATGCATACAACTCCCCAACTTGCATTATATCAAATAAGACCCTCCTGCGGGCACAATTGAATTATGAACTACATCCAGCTTGTTTCTTTCTTCTCAGAGCGATTTGTAGGCCGCTCGACCCTGCATGAGCCCAGTTGCAAGAATACAATATTCGTATCTTCCCCTATAATGGGTTACTTTCTAATATATGTTTCTTACATCTAACCATTATGTCTTTAGTGGACACTTTTTTCGAACCAATAGCTCTTTTTGTGTAGCCTATAAGAAGCAAAAGAGTCTTGTGAGGGAGTAATCTCGAGACTAGCGAAAGCACTCCGCTCCAACGGTGTTATGTTTCTCACGCTACCTTCCACTTTAGTGGCGCTACAACGCAACTCCCCCCCCCCCCCCACCCCCACTCGCACTGCTCCCTACTCTGCTTAGGCCGACTTTTGGACTTCTTAACGTGTTATGATTAGGGTTTGCCTTCTTTGCGTAGCACCATAGCCCTTGAAGTAGCGTCTTGACGCCTTGTTTTTAAAGACAAAAATTTTGTGCTCTTTTAGCAAGTTTAGATGTGACTCGACAAGATCCTAAGAAAATAAGAAACAATGCTAAAACTAATAAATATGCACCAATAATTAAAAAAAATAGCACAAGCAAATGAGTTCTAAAATTACATTAAATAAACGCTCATCAAATACCCCCCAACATTAAACCATTGCTTGTCCTCAAGCAAACTTACTAGCTTGACTCGATCTACATTAGAATTCAAGTGATCAACATGTCAACATTCATAAATAGGGATATTCTCACAATGCAACCTATGGTCAAAACAAGAGATGAGATAGAATATACAAATACGAGTACATAAAGCTTAATAAAACCATTGTCATACCAATTTCATGTGCTCAAATAGTGTGTGCCACTATTGCTCATGTACAAGAGTTCTTTTCATATGACAAAGGGATAAAAGCACCAAACCCCCTGAACTATAGCGACTTTTGGGCACTACCCCCTAAACTTTGTAAATAAATATTTTGCCCCCTAACCTTCGCCACCATGTTTGATTTGTCCTCTGGCAATATTCTTACCAAAAAATCGCCAAAAAATTCAAAATTTTTTCAGAATCTTCTCCTCGTCGAGACGGTTCCGGTAGTGGTGACGGTATCGCAAAATTTATACCCATTACACGGGAAATTTAGTTTTAATTCGTCGAATTTCTGGAAAAAATGAAGAATATTTGAAGGTGTTCATCACATTTTCCGTAAATTCAACAAATTAAAACTAAATTTCTCGTGTAATGGCTTTGAATTTTGCGATACCGTCACCACTATTAGAATCGTTTCAACGAGGAGAATATTAAGTCCAACTCCAAGGGATTCTGGCAAAAACATCTGGCAAGCCACAATTACGCCGCCGCGGATTTCCAAAAAATATTGTTGAACTTTTTTTTATTCAAATCTACTTTTACGCTTGTCGAGACGGTTCCGATACTGGTGACGGTATTGCAAAATTCAAAGCCATTACACCGAAAATTTAGTTTTAATTCGTCGAATTTCCGAAAATATGAAGAACACTTGAAGGTGTTCGTCACATTTTCCAGAAATTCGACAAATTAAAACTAAACTTCTCGTGCAATAGCTTTGAATTTTGCGATACCGTCACCACTACTTGAACCATCTCGATGACGAGAAGATTCTAAAAAAAAATAAAAATTTCCAACGACTTTTTGGTCGAAAAATTGCCAGAGGGCAAATCGAACAGGTTGGCAAAGGTTAGGGGGCAAAATGATTATTTACAAAGTTTAAGGGGTGGTGCTCAAAAGTCGTTATAGTTTAGAGGGTTTGGTGCTTTGATCCCTATTACAAAATCACAAAATAATAGCTCTTAACATGTAATCACTTCACTCCCCTTCTCTACTTTTCATGTTGTCATTAATTCATATAGACTTTATATGTTGAGGATCATTTAGGACTTTTTAGCTTGCAATGTTAGGCTCGGGTATGGGGTATAATAGAAAAATATATATATGAGTTCTAGAGATGTACGTAGTAAATAAACTCCATTGTTTTCTTTTTTCCTTCCTTATTTATTCTTTTTTTATTGGCCATACATTCTAGGTTCTTTTTGCATATTTTCCTTGCGTATTCATTTGTGAAAGTTTGAAACCACCCTATACTTCATGATTTTTAGAGAATTTTTTCATTGGGTAATTTGTCTCTATATTGTGCTCATACTTCTTTAGCCATTTTCTTTCCAAATTTTTCTCATTTGTGATCTACTACATTCATCTCTAGAAATGGTATGTTATAGTTTATCGGCTAAGTGTAGATAAATGGATTTCATAAATAAATGCTCATAAGAAAAGGCTTCACCAGGATTCTGTGGATAATCTTCATAAAAGGATTTTGGGCTTGAAAGGCTAAAACCTAATAGTGGAAAAGATTGCCTGTTTTCATTTCCTAAACCAATTAATTTACACATATCTCTAACAACAATCAAGAAAAATACTCTTAATTCATAATCATATGCTCTTTACGATTTTGTCATGAATGCACAACATTATTTTCACAATTATACACTTGCAGCACATTGAAAGGTGTATATGAAAGTAAAAATGCTTTTGATAATATTTCTCAAGATGTAATAAATGGCATTCATGTACTCTCAATCTCAAATTCGTACTATATATGCATATATCATTATTAATCCCCATTTATTCATGTTTTCATGCTTCAAACTTGCTACTAATGACTCAATCCTAAAAAAATAGATTTTAAAAATAGGATAAATTTATAACATTGATAACAAAAATAGAAGTGCCCGCATCCTCAACTTAAAATTCTAGAATGCCCTCATCATCAGATAAAAAGAATTTAAAGCATAGATGAGAGTACTCCCCTGATAAAGTTCAAAAGACACTCGTTGGACTATTGGTGTCGAGGCTTTCTTCATTTGTCATCTTCCTCTCAATGTATCTCAACTTCATCCAATGATTGATGTTGTTGCTTCATACTTACTTTTTGATCTCCTCCAATTTGTTCACTAACTCAGCATTGTCTTTCTCCATGCGTTCCTTTGCCTATTGCAGTTGTTCTTCAAACGCCTTTCATTTCTTGTGCATATGCGACATGATTTCTTCAATAGACTCAATTGCTGATGAATCCTTAATGTGCAATGTCGTTTCTATCACTTGCTTGCAACGTGATTCATGGGATATGTATTTTGGTGATGAATATATGCATCAAGTTCGGGACATCCTCGTTTGCTACTAAATGCGGTGATAAGTGCTCCAAAATACAACAGTCTTGGTGGACCATTAGCAATGTGGTCTCCAATAACCTAAACTATGAATTCTCCAATGTTAGGAGTATCTCCTCTTTTGATAGACATCATAATTTTTTCTTGTTCCCATAAAACTTTTACCTTGTGATCTGGTGGGCGTATACGAGAACTAATGAACATATATAGCTTCTTAAAGATTGCTTGTAGATCTTAGTAGTTTGCTTCCAAGTCACAATCTTCATTATAGTGAAACGCAAGCTGGGTTAGTAACAAGTACCGTGAGACACGTTCGGTTGTAAGCTGGTGTTGTCTACCCATGTCCTAAAGTATTGTTTGATCTTCATGCAACTTGTGAAATCTATTAACGTCTTTTGTGGTGACATGAATTGTTCTTCAACGTAGCCAAACATTTCCATCGCCTTCATCATAGTGTGCATAGTATTCATGAAACATGGTGTCGTTCACAATACCCCGGCGTTCTAGCATGGAGGCCACTCCTGCCTTGATTAACATCTTCTTCAACCCTTGTGCTTCTTGTTCATCAGCAAAGTAGCTTGCAAGCAGTGCCTTGTACAGAATGAAATAGTTGATCGTGAGGAATCGGTCGCGATTGGATTCTGGTTTGGCCAGTGAAAGTCTTGAATCTTTATGTGGTGTTCCTGTTGCTAGATCAAAAGGGTAATATCGTCATATGCCATGTTCTTGTACAAAGAATTAAAAGAAAGATAAAATTTCTATCAAGAAAAATAGGTAATAGAGAAATAAGAAGAAATAGTCTTATGTATTCTGAGAGATTTAATAATTATTATGATTGATTAGAGTTAAGTAAATAAGAGTTGTTAAAAAAATTGTATTTTTTCATAAGTTGCATTACTCTCCATATTAATTGTAATCGCACGAGGAATAATTCATGTACATCAGTAGAATTTAATCATAAGAGAAGTATAAGTATAATAAGAATGGTAAGATATAGACTGCTCTACCAAATTATGTAGATTTTTATTTTGCATGTCTATTATTTCCTTTCAAACTGAGAAACGGGATCTGTAGGAAATTTGAGTCGCGCGAATAGATGTGTCGCGCAGCATGGCTGCTACAGTTGCACGATAGTTTAACTTGATGCGCTGCCTGTGCTAGTAACTGGAAATTGCAGCGTTAGTCGCGTTACTCAGTCGCAAAAGTAGTGCGACAGGCACAAAAGTGGTGCAACTCGTGCTACTCACTGAAAACTTTGCATGATTCACCATGTTGTGTGCTGCCTACACTTTTGCCAAACGCCATCTTGTCCTTTCCTATTTGTTTCTCTAATTTGTATGTTCTTTCCCTTTCTTCTTCTTTTGTATTTCAAAGGTTAGCTCAAAAACACATTGAAAATTTTATGTTATATATGACTCAAAACAAAAATTAACTAAAGTTGAACTAAATGCAGGACTCGAAAAATAAAAACTTACTATAGTGGGTTGCCTCCCACACAATGCTTAAGTTTATTGTCGGTTAGCTCAACACTTTGGTTGAGGAATCAAGGTTCCGGGGTGCACCGTTTGCACCTTGGTCTTTCTCCTCTTTTTCCCCTTTTTTGGCATTTTCACCGTCTTCAATGGTCATTCGTAATATACCATTTACTATGGTGAATGTTGCATGTCTTGCAACATTTGTCCCATGCTTTTTGGTTGCTAGAACAACATCATACATCAGGCGGAATGCTGCATCAGATGGTAGTTTTTGAAACTTCTACTCGTAATAAAGCTCTCCACTTAACTTATCTACTATATAACGGTTACCCTTGTTTAGCCCCCAATAATAAATGTCGTTTCATTGCCTTTCCTCTAGCCAAGACATGTTGAATCCTGTACTCTCTATTGCAATATAATCATAATGTGATTTCCCTATTATGTCTTGCAGTTCATTCCATTCCTCTACAAATGTGGCTCCACGCTTTTCCTTGAAATTATGAATTCTCTCCTTCCATGACTTAGTGTGTACTCCACCACGAAATTTGGATTTAAATTCTTTGGTTGTTGTTGCCCAGTCTTCTCTCAAATTAGCTTCAATGTTGTATCACTCTCTCGCTTTTCTTGTCGATGAATGAGGAAATATTCCTACAAACATATAATCCTTTGTAACACCAAAGTGCTGACATACCTCCTTGAATTTTTCAACATAGGTATGAGAGTTTTCATTGAACTTTACAACATACCGACTAGTACGATGTTGCTCTCCCATGCACGATGGTTTCAATAATGGCCCTTGTCCATTGTCTCGTCCAATTTTGTCGTACCTCATCTTACTTCCCCATGGTCTTACTCTAGCTGACCTCCACCTGTTTCCATGGTTACCCCTGAAAATACGAAAGTGTTAGTGCTTTGATGATTAAGCTAGTGGATTCAAACACAACAATACCGTTGCTCCCCGACAACGGCGCCAAAAACTTGATAGAAACTTTGGTGTAGAACAAAGAATATAAAGTTAACAAACCAATTGTTACACCAAGATTCCTACTCTTGCAAGTGCATGAATCAAGTAATAGTAAAATGGTAAGTATAGTTATGAACCAAGTATCGTGTCCCAAGGGAGCGGTTGATGAATGCTTAAATCACTTAGTGCAAAACACTAATGGTTGGCACGTTTGCTATATCTTGTGTTTGCAAGATGAATGCAGAATGTATGTTGAATGCTTTTAATGCAGAAAACTGTGAATAGATGTTTCATGTAAATAGTTTTGAATGCAGAAGATCACTAAACTAATATGCAATAAAAAAAATTAGAATGGTACAAAGAGAATGAATTAAACTAACTAAAAATGAATTCTAAAAACTAGTCTAAATAATGCAACAAAGTAAACAAAATAGAATTTGAGAAGATTGATTGGTTGAATGCTTAGGTTGTAAGCAATAGACTAAAAGATTGTTCAGATGTTGGGTTTCACAACTTATTTAACCATAATAGTTCATAGACAAACTACCTAATTTACATGAGATGCTTGATGATAGTTTGAAGATGGTATGTCTAATGGATGTATGACCTATTGTTGGACCTATCATAACTATGGAATCTATGAATCTCTAATAACCTACCGCACTAGCGGGTTCATCCCAATTGTCAGTTGTTTTAGTAGATATATCAAATCTACAATCCAATTAACTCATTTGAACTGTGTTAACATAAACGTACATAATCAAGATTGATTTAGGGGTTGTGCATCAGTTGTGTTAGCGTACCAAAGTCACAAATCACATGTATATACAACTAGCTTAATATCTACACTCTAGTGGTTCCAGGGTAGTGCATCCATTATTACAGCGAGAGAAAGACTAGTTACACATCACAAATAACTATTCAATTTGGACATATAATTTCATCGAACACACATCAAGAAAAACAAATAAACATATTCAAAAATCAATGTGATTTCCCTACCATAAACAACGAGTAAGTTAGCTCCTCATAACATGAGTTCAATAATTAACAAAGAATAAAATGATATAAATAAAGTAAAGAGATAGAGGAAAGCTTCTCAAATTCGGAGGAACCTTGAATCTTTGGCTATCTTCTTCACTCGTACGTGTTATCTTCTTCTCTACAAACTATCGACTTTAAACAATAACAAAAACTAAACTAGAACAAAACATAACTTCAATGGTGTTTCTCTAGGAAAACAATTGTAACCAGTGAGAATTTGTGTAAGTTGGTGAAAGCTGTATTTTGAGGGCTGGTTGTCCTCTTCTATATATAAGAAAGTCTTCATACCCTAATTTCATGAACAACCACAACTTAATCAACAGGAAAAGACATTCATGTCCTGAAGTCGCACAAACAGATACGTCGCGTTGCTCTATCGCGCTACTACCAGCACAACTCTTGCTGCTTTTTTGCCTCGTTGTACCACTCTCTATTTCTCCTATGCGAACTTCTTTTTCCTTCTGTTGCTCGCGCAACTTTTGCTACTGCTTGGCGGTCGCGAAATATTTTAAATTTGAAAATTTCAGGAACTTTCCTGACCGCTCGACGGTCGCGACAGCCTGGCGGTCGTTGAAGCTAATCGCGACCGCCCACCAGTCGTGACACTGCCTTCGCAACCGCTATGCAGTCACAAAAGGGGGTCGTTTGTGACCGTCGAGCAATCACGAATGATATGCATTTCAACTTTTTTACACTTCGGATGGTTATTTAAGGCTCTTTATTTGTTAAATTGATAAAGTAGATAAAAACGAGGCAAATTACATGGTTTTATCGCAAAATCACATATCACAATCAAAACAACTAGGTATATATGATAACTAGGTTATTTGTTCATAACTCACTGAATCACATCTAATCTACCATTTTGATAAGTCAATTACTGATGTTGTAATCATTTGTTACTTCAATTCACATGTAATAATGAGATTTGTTGTTAAAAATCATAAACACATCAAGATCGTTCCATAAAATCAAAAAGTTTAATATGAATATTATTTTCCACCGCCCGACGGTCACAAAAGAGCCTCTTTCGTGACCATCGGGCGGTAATGAAGGCAGTGTTGCGACGGCCTGGTGGTCGCAAAAGGTGGTCATTTGTGACCGTCGAGCGGTCACGAATAATATGTGATTATGCATAATCCGTCACGCCCTTGGACATGGGTGAAAAAATGGCACCTCACAAAAACGATTGACCGTCTAGTGGAAAGAGCATGCATAGGTAATGACTAGCCACTACCCAAATGGGGGCAAATGGTCCGGGATTCGGAGCAGGTACTCCTGGGTCACGACCAGCTAACACCCCAAAGAGGGTATTCGGTCCAAACACCTGGAGAAGGTACCCCTGAGTCTCATCCGATCGATGCCCCTAAAAGGGGATACGGATCATATCCAAACACTCGAGTACACCCTTCCTCACGACCTATAGTCAGTCTAAACCGCAGGTACTCACAAGGAAAGACCTCAGATTCCCTTAGACCGATAAGTAGACACTTACCAAACGGCTAAGAGCCGCTCGGACCCCCGGAAGCTGATATCCAACACTTAGCCAAAATATCAAGGAGAAAGGAGGCCAATACTGATACATTAAAGACACAAGTGAATACAAGAAATGGTCAAGACCACACGATATGTGGCCTAAAGAGATAACTCAATAAATCACAAAATTACAAAGAACGACTCCACGGGTCTCACGCGAGACCAAGAAAATCGTTCGATCACTTGGGCAGAGCCACAAGCACGACCTACTCGAATAATGTGCCTGTAGCATTAAAAATTCTAAATCTTTAAAATAAAGACAAGAAAATTTAAGTACAGATAATTTTTATTTATTCAAATGAATATGGGGTTACAATCTCTAGTAATCCTCTGATTCTTTTCTAATTTTGAAACTTGGTTGACTTGAAGGCGGAATTGACTTTGATCGCTTCCACGTGATTTAAGTTGAACGTTAATTCAAGGGCTTTGAGCTTGATCTTGAATTAACAATTTGACTTGATCTTCGCGACGAACAATTTGATCTTCGTCTTGACTTGTTGAACTTGTTGAACGTCAATCTTCTTTAGAAGAATCTTGATCTTCAAAATACTTGGATGCTTGACAAACGTTGATGCGAGGGCTTGGCAGCTTGATCTCGGATCGAACGGACTTTGGACTTCAAATTTGGTTGAAGATTGTTGAAGAACGATATGATCTTCGTCTTCAGTTCTTCGGATATATGGATTTTGATCTTCTTTAAAAGGGACTTGATCTTCAATAACAGTTTGTCGAGGGCCTTGCAGATTGTTCTCGAATCAAACGGACTTTCTTGCTTGAAGATTGTCGGAGAACGGTATGAACTTGACTTGAATTTGTTGAATTTGTTGAAGCTCGATCTTCCTCGGCAGAAGTGCGATCTTCAAAAACGGTTATTTGATGGATTTGGAGCTTGACGCCGGATCAAATGGAGGTTTTCGCGAAGAACGCCTTGATTCCCGCGAAGAACGCCTTGAAGATTGATGAACTTGGTGGAGCGAAAAACTTGGAGCTTTTCCCTCTTCAACTTCTGAATATTTGTGTGTGTTTTTTTCTTCTTCAAGACCACCTCTATTTATAGTTGTGGAGTGAATCTCAATTAGAATCTCCTGATGAGATGAACGGTTGTGATCGCGTCTACAATTCCTTGATATGGAAGATTTGATCTAAGACAATCTTCTTTCCATCTCTTGAAGATTGAGACTTGGTGGGGAATTCTTTCTTTGTGTTGAGATTTGGTGGAGAATTCTTTCCATCACTTGAAGATTGAGACTTGGAGGAGAAGACTTTCCATGTCTTGAGATTTGATGAGCAATTATTTCCTTGTCTTAAGATTTAATTAATATATTTATTTTAATCCCTCAAAATATTAAGACTAAATAAAATATATTTTGTATTTCTTGCATCTTAAGAGTTACCATCATTTAATTTAATTAGACACAAAATTAATGTGTCTACAAATTGCCCCCTCGAGACTTGTTCACGATTTGTGCTGAAACGCATCAGTGAGTGGATAAGTCTCGACATCTTTCTTGTTCTTGTTCTCGTGCTTCAATTCAATCACCATAAATCCACTTCATGAGTTTAGAACATTTGTGAGCTTCATCATTGGATCAATCAACTTGAATGTTGCATGAGCATTTGGTTTTATATGACTGGGCTAAGAATGAACTTCCAGCTGCCTACTTATCCAATGAAGGAATCAAGTCATGACGTAGTTCAAAAGAAATCAAGATTGATTTGAAGGGGGTGCCGTACACAGTTTCTACTCATGCGAGCCAGGAGTAACGTGCAGTTTAAGCTCGTGCGTCATGGAGCAATTGACTTGAAAACTTGAAGACTTGGACACTTGAAGAACATGTAGACCCTTTTGCTCGTGCGTAGGAGGACTTGAATACTTGAAGGATTTGCAGACCTTTGACGTGTCTAGAAGACTTTGAGATTTGGTTTGAAGACTTGAAGGATTTATAGACCTTTTGGCTCGTATGTAGGAGATTTGAGGACTTCGACTTTTTTGCTTTAAAACTTGGTTTCCAAGAATCTTCTTTGACTTCAAAGTGCAAACAGTTTATACTCGTGTTAAGGAGAATGTTGGTAGTTTATACTCTTATCAATGAGTATGTTGATAGTTTATACTCTTATCAAGGAGTACATGATTTGACACTTAATTTGAAGATTTTAGATAGTTTAAGCTCGTATCAAGGAGCATATTGGTTGTAATGAAATTTGATGTCGCGCCCTCTTCATCGTCGGTGTCATCCGTATCATCACCTTCAGTATCAAGGACGTGGGTTGAGCTTTCTTGTTTAGTAGATTTCATACTTGATTCGATGTCATGCGCACGCGTCGCCAACTCTTCAAAGTTTCTTGGTTTGATTCCTTGAAGTATGTAGGAGAGGCCCCAATTCATCCCTTGAATGCAAATCTCTATGGCTGAAGTTTCAAACAATTTCTCTTTGCAGCTTAAGGATAGATTTCTCCATCTATTGACGTACTCAATCACTGGCTCGTCTTCTTGTTGATGGGAATTTGCAAGCTCAATCATGCTCATAGTACGTCGAGTGCTATAAAAGCGGTTGAAGAACTTAGTTTGTAGATCGTGCCAATTGTCAATGGAGTTTGGCTCGAGATCAGTGTACCAATCAAATGCAAAGTCTTCTAAGGTTCGAACAAACTGCTTGACTAGAAGATCTCCATCAGTGCTGGCACTATTGCACGTCTCAATGAAGTGAGCAACATGTTGTCTTGGGTCTCCTGTCCCATCGAATCTTTGAAACTTTGGAGGTTGATAACTTTGAGGCATTTGCAATTGCTCTATCCTTTGAGTATAAGGCTTCATGTAAGGTTTGAAAGTCTTGTGTTGGGCTACATGTTCCTTTGCAACTTCCTTGATGAACTTTTTCAATTGATTGGCAGAGACAAGGCCTTGTGAGGAAACTTGAATTTGCTGGCTTGAGGACTTAGAGTATTCTCCAACTTCCGCATCTTGGATGATTTCTTCATAAGGCTTTGTGTGCGCCATGATGCCGTGCTCTTCCTTCCTTGAGAAATTTGACTTTTGGAAAAGAGAAGTGACTTGGACTCCATCGAATTCTTGAGCTTCAACTCCATGAATAGCCTTTACATGTGTCATGCCTTGACCGTCACTTTTTACATCTTCTTGTTCGTTGGGATGAGTTGCGACTCCGATTACGTCGCTTGAAGGTTTGATGCATCCTTGAACTTTGACTTTGTCAATGACTTCTTCAATGTTGTGATTTCCTTCTTGGATCTCTAGCTTTTGGAGAAGACAATTCAAGCGCTCTTCACGTCTATGCACTTGTGTTGTGAAGCTCTCAATAGCTCTCGCCAGCGCAGCAACTTGCTCCTCCATTGAAGATTCTTGACTCTTTTCCTTATCTTCGCGTCTTGCCCGCGACGCGAGTGTAGCTTTCAACATCGATGGAGAAGAGCCTCCGCTTGTTGCCCCCATTGACTTTTCCATTGTTGAGCAACGTTGACTTGTTGTGACTTCAAACTTGTAGACTTGCTAGAAAAGAGATGAGAGGTAGAGATGGTCCCACTGGGCGTGCCAAAATTTGTAGCGTTAAAAATTCTAAATCTTTAAAATAAAGACAAGAAAATTTAAGTACAGATAATTTTTATTTATTCAAATGAATATGGGGTTACAATCTCTAGTAATCCTCTGATTCTTTTCTAATTTTGAAACTTGGTTGACTTGAAGGCGGAATTGACTTTGATCGCTTCCACGTGATTTAAGTTGAACGTTAATCCAATGGCTTTGAGCTTGATCTTGAATTAACAATTTGACTTGATCTTCGCGACGAACAATTTGATCTTCGTCTTGACTTGTTGAACTTGTTGAACGTCAATCTTCTTTAGAAGAATCCTGATCTTCAAAATACTTGGATGCTTGACAAACGTTGATGCGAGGGCTTGGCAGCTTGATCTCGGATCGAACGGACTTTTGACTTCAAATTTGGTTGAAGATTGTTGAAGAACGATATGATCTTCGTCTTCAGTTCTTCGGATATATGGATTTTGATCTTCTCTAAAAGGGACTTGATCTTCAATAACAGTTTGTCGAGGGCCTTGCAGCTTGTTCTCGAATCAAACGGACTTTCTTGCTTGAAGATTGTCGGAGAACGGTATGAACTTGACTTGAATTTGTTGAATTTGTAGAAGCTCGATCTTCCTCGGCAGAAGTACGATCTTCAAAAACGGTTATTTGATGGATTTGGAGCTTGACGCCGGATCAAATGGAGGTTTTCGCGAAGAACGCCTTAAATCCCGCAAAGAACGCCTTGAAGATTAATGAACTTGGTGGAGCGAAAAACTTGGAGCTTTTCCCTCTTAAACTTGTGAATATTTGTGTGTGTTTTTTTCTTCTTCAAGACCACCTCTATTTATAGTTGTGGAGTGAATCTCAATTAGAATCTCCTGATGAGATGAACGGTTGTGATCGCGTCTACAATTCCTTGATATGGAAGACTTGATCTAAGATAATCTTCTTTCCATCTCTTGAAGATTGAGACTTGGTGGGGAATTCTTTCCTTGTGTTGAGATTTGGTGGAGAATTCTTTCCATCTCTTGAAGATTGAGACTTGGAGGAGAAGACTTTCCATGTCTTGAGATTTGATGAGCAATTATTTCCTTGTCTTAAGATTTAATTAATATATTTATTTTAATCCCTCAAAATATTAAGACTAAATAAAATATATTTTGTATTTCTTGCATCTTAAGAGTTACCATCATTTAATTTAATTAGACACAAAATTAATGTGTCTACAGTGCCAACCAACCTCATTCAACGTAGCTCTCAACCATCCTCATTATAACAGAAGACCCCAATGATTGGGGCAGACTAATTCTCTCTCATTGGTTCGAAACCACCTCAAAAGACCATTGGAGCAAACGCCTTCAATATACACTCAGACGGACTAGAATCAACTCCCGCCATTGGTCTCTCCTCTGATGCGCGACACTCATTGGCGCATAAGGCCTTCACGCCATTGGCTACCAGCACCACTCGGAGTTAAGACGGAAAGACCAGCCCCCATTGGCCAAAGACCCGTGGATCTAACATTATAAATCGCCCTTAATTTTAGCCTAAAAATGAGGGAAAGCACAATTACTCGCCACACAACATAAACAATAGCATTCTTCTTAATTTCATACACTCCATTATACATAGAAATATTACATCTTTCTAGCTTTAGCTATCTCATTATACGGTCCCCCCTTTGTAATTCACTCAAAGTCTTTAATAAAATAATTGTGCCTCATTTCCCTCAAATTGAAAATATCCCCGAATATCCCGACCTCACGGGCCCGAACAATATTGCATCACCAAATGGCACCGTCTGTGGAAACGTCTTAAGTTCTTTGAGAAAAATTTAAGGAAAGATGCATGGCCGAAAAAAGAGCTAAAAGAGCACATTTACGCGTGTCATCTCGATCAAATCCAAAACACGAGTCGATAGAGATCCACGACACTAAAATGGAGGGGCAGCAGAGCCCTCTACGCACTCAAGAGGAAGTCCCAAAGCCTAACGGACAAACACCTAATCCTGATGCACCTGCACCACCCGCTACTGGTGCCTCTATGCCCTAGGCTACAGGTATTCCGATGCCATATGCCACTGCGCCAGCCCTGCATGAGGTTGTACCATGTATGGGTTACGTACAGTTACCCTGGGATATGTATCGCAACATTTTTGCCCAATTTAATGGAAATGGAAGAGCGGCATCGGAGAATGGTCGGGGTCATGATAGGAACCGCCATAGGAACAGAGGGACCTTTCTCGCTGTCAGTTTGCCCGCCTCTGCGGGTTCATCCGAAGACTCGCTATGCAGCCACACTTGTGCCTTCCCCCCCCCCCCCCCCCCCCGCCAGAGAAGGGGACCGCCATCGTTGCACCCAACAAGCTCGGTAGAAGCACCCCTGGAGGCATGGCTGCCTTGGCATCCCCCTCATCCTTATGAGGCAGCCTGGAACCCTTTTGATCTGAATGAGCCTTATTATCCTAAGCCCATGGGAAGGCACCAGAGTCTGCCGACTCATGAGGCCCCTCTACGAGGGATGTCGAACGGATGCAAAGAGAGTTGCATGAACTTCGACGCAATGTCAACCCAGTGGAGGGGGCAGCGTATTGATGGACACCGTCCGCACTTCATATAGCTGACCCTCTTATTCCCCTTACTATGAAACTCGCGGTGCTTCTAACCAACGCTGGAGAAAGAAATGACCGTGATCCTCATGACCATATCAACCAATACTTGGAATGCATGGACCTTGCATTGGCTTTGGACCATGACATGTGCCGCGTATTTCGAACGACCATCAAGGGACGAGCCCAGTCCTGGTTCTCCCAACTTCCGCCGGGAATGATCCATAGCTTCGAACAACTCACCCAAATGTTCGTAAGGCAACTTGCATACAATAGGGTCCTAAGACCTGTAGGCACCTGTTTAACGTGTGATAAAATGCGGATAAGATGCTCAGAGACTACATGAGACGGTTCTCACACGCTGTTGGAGAGGTAGTCCGTTTTGAGCCCATAATGCTCTCCGATATCATTGTCTGAGGATTACTGCCAAAGGACTTTGCTACCTATCTCATGAGGAGTCGAGCAGCTAACATGGAAGACTTAATGCAGAAGGCCGAGTCTTTCATGGACCCAGAAGAAACATGGAAGGCCCTGGAGGCCAGAGAGTCCTCTCGAGCTCCGACCTTCTCCACTGGCAAGAGCAAGGAGAAGAGAGACAAAAAAGAGGGAGGAAAAAGAGAGAGAGAGAGTAAAGAAAAACTTGGAACCAATGGCTTTACCTCACATGTCGATCACCCCCACCTAGATCATGGTCATCATGGGGGAAGATCAGATTTCCAAATGGCCCCGATCCTCAAAGACTCAAAAGTATGGGAAAATTCTACACGTACCATCTAGCCTACGGACATATGACTAACGACTGTATCCACCTTCAGCAGGAGATCTCCATGCTCCTAGGTCTGGGCTTTCTAAAAAAATACGTGATGCCCGACAGGGTAAACCCCACTGGAAAACATGGACCAGAGGAGGTGCCCCAGAGCAAAAAGCAGCGATCGAATACCTCCGAGGACAGTGAGCAAGAGCCCCCGGAGCAGGAACGGTTACCTCCACCCCCACGTACCTATTGCAGCAACGCCCCTACAAGATGCACGGTTAATATGATTGAAGGAGGAGTGCTGTCTATAACCAAAGAACAAAGGCGGAACTACATTCGAAAGGCTCGAAATGTAGATAGCAAGTTGGAAGTCTAAGCCACCCCACTGGTAGATCAGCCCGTCATCTCTTTTAAGCCCGATGATCTGCTAGGCGTCGTATACCCTCATAAGGATCCTCTGGTGGTCACAACAACCATACTCAGAATTGAAGTAAGGAGAATCCTCGTGGACACTAAAAGCTCGGTCAATGTTCTTTTTACGCCAACAAATCTCACCCTAGATATCCCTCGGAGTTAGGTGGAAATAGCCAAGGTTCCCCTCGTGGGGTTCTCTAGAGAACAATGTCGAACCGTGGGACTTATAACATTACCAAAGTCGTGGGGTGAAAGTGCTACCCGTCGTATCGAGCCAACCAAGTTTTCGGTAGTAGCAGCCTCCCATCAGACATATAACGCCATCTTCGGGCGAGCAGCCCCCCGAGCCTTCAAAGCAGTCGCATCCACCCTCCACCTCAAAGTCAAGTTTTCGACCCCCTCCGGGGTAGGTGAGATGAAGGGAGATCAAACCTTGGCTTGCGAATGTTGTATGAATGCCCTACCATTCGAGTCAGAGCCTACCAGTGATGATTCTCCGGCCAATAGAGGAGATGTGGGTCCAACCCGCATAGGAGCTCAAAATGATAGAGCTGGTAGATGGAGCCGAGGGAAGACGTCAAGATCGGTACCAACATTGGGGAAGATATAGAAAATACTATCACAGCCACGCTCAAGTCATTCCACCATCTTTTTGCCTAGAAAGACGGTCTCTTCAGGTGAATCAGCCAAGAGATATGCGTACATGAGCTAAACGTGTATTCCGCGACCAAACCAGTCCAACATCGGAAGCGTAACATGGGGCCTCAACGAAATAAGCTGATTAATGCCGAGGTTCAACGACTACTAGACCTCCACCAGATACGAGAAGTACGCTATCCAAAATGGCTGGCCAACGTAGTTTTCATTCTAAAAACGGGAGGACTATGGTGCATGTGCGTGGACTTCACCGATCTTAACAGTTCTTTCCTCAAGGAGTGTTATCCGCTCCCAAGCATCGATATGATGGTCGACTCTAAGGCCGGTTGCACCCTCCTATCCACCATAGACAGGGATCAGGGTTGCAATCAGATCCCAATGGCTAACAACGACCAAGAAATGACTAGCTTCATCATGGACATCAGAACCTTTTATTACCTAGTCCTGCTCTTTGGGCTCAAAAATGTCGGCGCCACGTACCAGAGGCTAGTCAACTCTAACGCCCTCACCCGAGCTAGAGGACCCTCAGATTCCACAGCCAGCTCGGAACAACGAAGGGAATTAGCCCGGCCATCAATTTTGACTGCCCCGAGCCTCGCTTTTAAGACGACCCTCTCACGGATGGCCTCCTTGAGAAAATGAGCCAAACCCCTTAAACTAATTGGGCTCTGCAAGAAAGAAAAAAAGACAAGTATCAACAGATTGTACAAAGAAATAAAGACAAAAAAAAAAAGAATTCATCACAAAAGCAAGATTCACTTACCTAGGTCGCACACATTTGTGCAACCAGGCCCAACTCCCGGGCACGCAGAAAAGAATGGGTCGGAGAGGAGCCCAGGGCGGCCAACTCACAGGAAAAACCTGGAGTCTGTACCCCCAAACCCACAACGCTCTTCACAGGAGGAAACATGACTTGGCCCCAACTACTAGCCTCATAAGCAGGACCCACCATCGGAAGACCAGAGGACCCAGCCTCTTGATGCTTGGGTAGGGGAGATGAAGACCTCTGAGCAACCGACTCCCTTCCGACGGTCGGAGGTTGGGGCGTCGACAGCTCACCACCTGGGGTCCCACCAATATCAGCCCGCAGCGCCTACTCATACCTCTCTGCCAGCTACTCCGCACCCGCGTCGGGTCCTACTGGCAAGTCGAAAGAAAATCGTGAAGGGGTGGGGCTCTCCCTAACTTGTGTAAGAGGAAACCCCTCATAGTCGGAGTCTGGCAACAGGATAACCTTACTCTTGGAAGAGACCTCTGGTTGCTTCCGACATTGCTTTCCCCGAACTAGGTCCGTTCCCTTCTCACTCGACTGGCTCGTGTGGGATGGAGCCTCGTGGGAAGCACTCATTTCCTCCAAGGGGTCATTCATCAATGTTGCCGAGGTGGCCGACCCTCCAGACCTCAGAAGCTTTGGGGCGAAAGACTTCTTCTTCTTCTTAGAGGCACGGGGGTGGGGAGCCTTACACTTCAGTTTCTCCAGGATAGCCTTTGTAAAACAGAACATCAGAAACCCGATTGAACAATGAAGAAAAACCTGACGAGTAAATGACCCAAGACAACCTACAAAACTTACTTATTTTTGGACGCTTGTCCCCAATTAATGGGGCCAGGGCTAGAACGTCATTCAAACCACAGTCTTCATAAATAGCCAAAAGTACCTCGACCCTTGACATTCGGACCCAGCTGAAACCCTGCCGGAATAGCCCCTCAGCCATCAGCTGCTCCATCGCTTCTGTGATATCGATATCAGAGGGAATCCAGGGGTCTGGATTCCACTCCCTCAGAACCCCCTCCAACAAAGCCTTAGTAGTGTGACGGTCGAAGAAAAACTTCTTCTTCCAACTACTGTGGGATCCCAAAGCTTATTGAGGATCCTCTTCGTCGACTTCCGCATCGTGAAAGTATAGAAGAGCTTGTCCACCGAAGAGCTCGCCAAGTCAAAATCCCCAAAACCTACGCACCAAGCAAGGTTGGCTGTAGGCCATGTAGATAAAGTCAAAGGCCGTCAGAGACGACCACCCGTTCAAAAAAAGTTGGCTCGGACAGACCACGTAGGCCTTGATGACCTTCCGAGGCTCCATGAAAACCGGGAGGAAAGATCTCAGCCCCGCCTTGATCTGAACAAAGTTGACCGTGTAGAAGCTCTCACGAGGGGAAGTCGTCCTCTCGTCCTCCCAACGCACCACGATCTCCACGCCTGCAGTATCCATCCGGTACTTGGTGAACTCAGCATCGGTCACTCGCGAGATCGCACCATACTCTACACCAGATCAACCAAAACCCTTGGTGGCACCGCCGCAGCGGCCGCCTTCTTCGTGGAAAGTTTTGCCGTTCCAGAAGCGGCCCGATGTCATCACGATGTTTCTTCAGCAGTAGGAGACACTATCGCCACGTCTGAAACCACTCAGCCTCTCTCCGCAACACTCGCCTCTTTGCCAGAACTGCTCATAGAAGCCATAAAATCGTCGGAAAATTTTGAAGGAAGAGGAAGAAAGAAAGAGAGGGAAATTAAAGAAGGTTCAGATGAATGAAGATAAAACACGCCGAGTCCCCCTCAATTTATAGACGAGGAAGCCCAAACAACGCTTTGGACGCGTGGCCAACTGAGCTACGTGGAACACGTAGGACCACAATTGTAGAAAATGCCCGACAGAACATTAGCTCATTTAATGAGTTCCAAGTAATTTCAACAAAATACACTCGGAACTGGGGGGACTACTGATGATGCATAATCTACCACGCCCTCGGACATGTGCGAAAAAAGGGTACCCAACAAAAACGGCTGACCGTCTAGTGGAAGGGCACGCTCAAGTAATGACCAGCCACTACCCAAATAGGGGGAAACGGTCCGGGATTCGGAGCAGGTACCCTCGAGTCACGACCAGCTAACACCCCAAAGAGGGTATTCGGTCCAAACACACAGAGAAGGTACCCCCGAGTCTCGTCTGATCGACGCCTCTAAAAGGGGATACGACTCAGATCTAAAAACTTGAGTACACTCTTCCCCACGACCAAGAGTCAGTATAAATCGCGGGTAACCACAAGGAAAGACCTCGGAACCCCCCAGACCGAGAAGTAGACACTTCCCAAATGGCTAAGAGCCGTTCGGACCCCCGAGAGGTGATATCCAACACTTAGCCAAATATCAAGGAGAAAGAAAGACAATACTGATACATTAAGGACACGAGTGAATACAAGGAAGGATCAAAACCACACGATGTGTGGCCTAAATAAATAACTCAATAAATCATAAAATTACGAAGAACAACTCCACGGGCCCTACCCGAGACAAACGACCAAGAGAATTTCCCGATCACTTGGGCAAAGCCACAAGCACGACCTCGCTCAGAAGATGTGCCAACCACCCTCATTATAATAGAAGATTGCTTCCCATTGGCCCGCATCGACCATTGGGGCAGAAAGCGACAACTCTCACTGGTGCAAACCAGTGATTGGGGAAGACTAATTCTCTCTCATTGGTTCAGAACCACCTCAAAAGACGATTGGAGTAGACGCCTTTAATATCCACTCAGACGAACTAGAGTCAACTCCCACCATTGGTCGTCCTCTGATGCGCGACCCTTGTTAGGTGCAGAAGGCCTTCACGCCATTGGCTACCAGCACCACTTGGAGTTAAGATGGAAAGACCAGCCCCCATTGGCCAAAGACCCCTAGGGCTAACACTATAAATAGCCCCTTTATTTCAGAAGAAAAATGAGTGACAGCACAATCACTCACCAGACAGCAGAAACATGAGCATTCTTCATAATTTCATACACTTCATTGTACTTCGAAATATTACATCTCTCTAGCTCTAGTTATCTCATTATATGACCCCCCTTTGTAATTCACTCAAAGTCTTTCATAAAATAACTGTGCCTCGTTTCCCTCAAATTCGAGAGTGTCATTCCGAACAAAAATAATCAATTGACGATATCCCCGAATATCGCGACCTCACAGGCCCAGACGATATCGCATAACCAATATGCATGTTAATTTTCTTGCATTTCGGATGGTTAATTAAGGCTTGTTGTTGGTTAATTTGATAAAGTAGTTAAAACGAGGCAAATTATAAGGTTTTATCACACAATCGCATATAACAATTCAAACAACTAGGTATATATGATGATTAGTTGTAGCACATAAAATGGGTTATTCGTTCATAACTCGCCCAATCGCACCTAATCTACTATTTTGATAGCTCAATTACTAATGTTGTAATCATTTATTACTTTAATTCACATGTAATAACAAGATTTGTTGTTAAAAATCATAAAGACATCAATATCGTTCTATAAAATAAAAAATTTTAATATGAACATTACTCGCCACAGCTCGTCGGTCACGAAAGACCCTATTTCGTGACCGTCAGGCATGGTGAAGGTAGTGTCATGATCGCCCGACGGTCACGACTAGCCAACTGCTAATAGCTTCGTGACCCCCCGACGATCACGAATACCAATGGCTATTTGGTTTTGTGACCGCCCGGGGTTGCAAAAACCAATGACTAGTTGGTCTTGTTACCGTCGGGTGGTCGTGAAAGCCAACGGCTAGTTAGCTTTCGCGACCACCCGGCGGTCACGAGCTGCCAGTTTTTCACTTATAAATACACCCTTCCCTCACTTTCATAATTCACAACAATCTTCACCAATTCCTAAGGAATCCACGTTTTTTTCCCTTAGATTCTCAATTATCTTTTTCAATACTAAATTTTGGAATGGTATGCTAACTTGTTTATTTATTTATTGATAGATATTGTCGTAAACACATTGAGGCTACTCGTAGTGGACACAACATTCTTAAGGATTGTTCTTTCACGCTTCAAGAAGTAAGTTGATCACTCTATCACGCTACAACCTTATCGTGCATGATAATTGTTACATTTGAAATTGTGAATTATTTGTAGTATTAATTGTAATTATTTTCTTTAAGTTTTTCAACTTAGATAAATAATGGATTATCAAGCCCACAGATATTGGATGTACGATAGATTCGATAGCAATGGTTATTTACGAGATAGTTTTGTGTCTGGGGTTTGCACGTTCATAGAATTTGCTTTCGCAACAACATGGCAATTTAGATATGGGGGGACTTATTAGGTGCCCGTGCAAGAAATGCAGCAATTCAAAGTTTTTTGATCAATACCTAGTCCATGATCATCTTCATAAGTCGGGATTTACGTCTGGATATTTTGAGTGGGTTTTGCCTAGAGAGAAGTCAAACACAACTACTATAATGTTATTCGACGAACCCCATGTCCCATCACACGCTAATATTCCCAACAACCCTGTTTGTACTGTCGATTCATTTAGACAAATGGTCGTCGATCCATATAGAGGCCGATTTCATGAGGACGATGTGCATAATGAGGATCCGAATCCCGATGCGACAGCTTTCTACGACTTGATGCATCTAGGACAAGTGAAGATGCATCCTAAAAAGAGTAAAACCATCATAGAATGGGTTTGGAGAGTGGTTGAATTACAAGACCATGCACAAAGCGAGTAACGCCAGTTTTGACAATTTTTTAAAGTTGTCTAAAGATGTGTTCGACCAAGAGATTGAGAAGTTATTACCTAAAGACACGAAAACGATGCATAAGATGATGCGAACCATGGGGTTAGGGTATGTGAAGATCGATTTTTGTCCAAGTAAGTGTTTCCTATTCTACGGGTTTGCGGCAAGCCAGGACTTCCAAAAGTGTCTGGTATGCGAGGAAGATAGATACGAGTCTGGTAGGAAGTCGAAGGTCGCAAAGAATCATTTGTGGTACTTACCCCTAGACCCTCATCTTTAGAAGTTGTATTATACCGTAGGCACTGGAACCATATGACTTGGAATCTGAAGTGTCGAGAGGCTGCAGATCGAATGATTCACCTAGATTAGGCGAGGAATGGCGCCACTTTGACCGGACACATCTGCATTTTGCAGTTGGGCCTAGGAATGTACGACTCAATTTGTGTACAAATGGATTCACACCGTATGGCTCATCTGGGAAGAATTACTCTTGTTGGCCAGTGTTTGTCACCCCGTGTAACCTCCCTCCCGAGCTTTGCATTAGGTAAGAGTTCATATTTTTGAGCCTTATCATCTTTGGTCCACAGAGTCCCAGAAAGAACTTGGATTTTTTTCTTAGAGCACTGATTAACGAGCTTAATGCTTTATGGAGCACTGGTGTGGACACGTTTGACAGTTCGAGGAAGGAAAAATTTCAATTACAAGCGACCTTGATGTGGGCGATTAGCGATTTTTTGGCGTATGAAATGTTGTCTCAGTGGAGTACCCACTGGAAGTCATCGTGTCCTTATTGCATGGGAGACACAAAATCTTTAACATTGAAGAATGGGGGTAAATCATGTTTTTTCGATTGTCATCGTCGTTTTTTGCTCGAAGATCATGGATGGCGGTATGACAAAAAGTCTTTCAATCAGAAAGCACAAGTCACTTGAATCACCTATTCTTAGGAAATTAGGCGACGATATGAGGGAATTTGTGGAGGAGCTAGGGAATGTTGGTTTTGGGGCCAAATTGGAAAAGATACCGGGGTTTAGTATGGATCATAATTGGTTGAGGAAGATCATATTTTGGGAACTGCCTTATTGGTCCACAAAGTTGATTCGTCACAATCAAGATGTCATGCACCCTGAGAATAACGTTTTCGATAACATCATAAAAACAATGTTGGATGAGTCTAAGACTAAGGACAACATCAAGTCTATACATGATTTGAAGCTATTGAACAACCGTAAAGAGCTATTTTTAGTACCAACTGCCTGAGGAGTTGCATTTAAAAAGCCAAGGGTAACCTACCGCCTCACGCGGGAGCAAAAGACGAAGGTGTTGGATTGGTTGGGGAATCTCAAATTTCAAGACGTATAGGCGTCAAACTTGGGACGATATGTACAAAAGCAGCAACATAGGCTATTTGGTATGAAGAGTCATGATTGTCACGTATTCATGCAGAGATTGATTCCCATTGCTTTTTGCGACTTCCTACCGCCCGACATTAGGGTCACATTGCTGGAGATTAGTTTGTTCTTCCGGGCCATGTGTGCTTATGAGGTTTCGACCACCGATATGAAGGGTCTTGAGGAATCTATTATGTCCCGATGAGAAAGCTTGAGAGGATATTTCCTCCTTCCTTCTTTGATTCTATGGAGTACTTTGCCATACACCTACCGTACGAGGCCAGAGTTGACGGTCCAGTTCACTACAGATGGATGTATCCATTCGAGAGGTACATACCTGTTTAATGATCTTAATCCAGTACTAATTTTTGTTAGTTTATTCTATATGTTATTGACTATTTGTTATTTTCAGGAGTATGTTTGTTTTTAAAAAAGTTAGTGCTGAAAAAAGCAAGGGCCGAACGATGCATAGCCAATTCCTACCTTATTTTAGAGCTATCCAATATGTGTGCCCAATATCTCGATATCTCCCCGAGTACTAGGTTTAACCAGCTCAACAGGAATAAGACCTTAGAGAGTTCATATTGGGATGATGAGCTCTTGTTATTTCGAAAGAAAGGGAAGCCCCTTGGGCCATTGAACAAGAAGAGGTGGTTGACGTCCGAAGAGTTGGAGCAAATTGAACTGTACACGCTTCTTAATTTTGAAGAGTTGGACGGATGGGTCGAGTAAGTCAACATTCTTTATTTTACGTGCAAACACTTTCTTTATTAAGAATAACTTGTACATATGGAGTATTTCTAACTTTTTCGTTTGTAACTCGCAGGTTGTTCGTAGAGGATGAGTGCAATGGACTCAGACTCAAATGAAGAGGAACACAGAGTACGTGGCGTGGTTTAAGTCGACCTACTGCAGCATCAAGTACAAGATAAACAATCATGTAAATCCGTTGTAGACACGTTAATTTTGTGTCTAATTAAATTAAATGATGGTAACTCTTTAGATGCAAGAAATACAAAATATAATTTATTTAATCTTAATATTTTGAGGGATTAAAATAAATATATTAATTAAATCTTAAGACAAGGAAATAATTGCTCATCAAATCTCAAGACATGGAAAGTCTTCTCCTCCAAGTCTCAATCTTCAAGAGATAGAAAGAATTCTCCACCAAATCTCAACACACGGAAAGAATTCCCCACCAAGTCTCAATCTTCAAAAGATGGAAAGAAGATTCTCTTAGATAAAGTCTAACATATCAAGGAATTGTAGACGCGATCACAACCATTCATCTCATCAGGAGATTCTAATTGAGATTCACTCCACAACTATAAATAGAGGTTGTCTTGAAGAAAAAAAAAACACAAACAAAATATTCACAAGTTGAAGAGGGAAAAGCTCAAAGTTTTTCGCTCCACCAAATTCATCAATCTTCAAGCGTTGTTCGCGGCATTCAAGGTATTCTTCAACAATCTTCAAAGTGTTCTTCGTAAATAACTCCTTTCATCCGCCGTCAAGTCTCAATTCCAACCAATAACCATTTTTTGAAGATTGCACTTCTGCCGAGGAAGATCAAACTCCAAGAAGTTCAACAAATCCAAAGCCAAGTTCATGCCGTTCTTCAACAATCTTCAAACCAAAAGCCTGTTTAATCCGAGATCAAGTCACGAGACCTTCAAAAAACCGTTTTTGAAGATTGAAGTTCTTTCAAGGAATATCAAAGCCCAACATATCCGAAGGACTAAAGACGAAGATCATATCATTCTTCATCAACCTTCAAATCAAATTCCAAATCAAGTTTACGTTTGATCGGAGATCAAGCCGTCAAGCCCTCGAATCAACGTTTGCCAAATATCCAAGTATTTTGAAGATCAAGATTCCTCCAAAAAAAGATTGATATTCAACAAGTTCAAGAAGTCAAGACGAAGAACAAAGTGTTCATCGCGAAAACCAACTCAAGTCGATTGTTAATTCCAGATCAAGCTCAAAAGCCCTTGGATTAACGTTCAACTCAAATACACGTGGAAGAGATAAAAATCAAATCCACTGTCAAGTCAACCAAATTTCAAGACTAATTGTTGTAGAAAAGAATCAGAGGATCAAATAGAGATTGTATCTCAAATTATACTTTAAATTTATCAAATTTACTTTGTAATATTTTCTTGTCTTTTAATTACAGAGATCAAAAATTTGTGATTACAAATTTGGCATGCTTAGTGGGACCATCTCTACCTCTCATCTCTTTTCCAGCAAGTCTCAAATTTGAAGTCACAAAGAGTCAGTGTTGCTCAACAATGGACAAGTCAATGGGGGAAACAAGTAGAGCTTATTTTCAACCGATGATGAAAGATACACTCACACCAGGGGCAAGACATGATGCTAAAGAAGATGATCAAGCATCCTCACTAGAGGTGCAAGTCGCAGCGCTGACAAAAGCCATTGTGAATCTCACAACTCAAGCTAAAAAACGTGAAGACCACTTGAATCGCCTTCTCCAAAAGCTAGAGTGCAAAGAAGGAGTTGAAAATTCTAAAAAAGTCACCACCAACATTGGAGTTCAAGGATGCATCAAGACTACAATCGCCGAATTTGAAGTCTCTATTCATCTCCAAAAGCAAGAGCTCGTGGAAAGCGGCGATCAAAGCATGGCACATGAAAATGTTACTCAAGGAGTTGAAGCTCAAGAGTTTGATGAAGTCCTAAGTGAAAGAATCCAAACCACTTCTCTTTTCCACAAGTCAAATTTCACAAGGAAGGAAGAGCAAGACGCCATGATGCACACAAAATTTGCCCGAAAAACATTCAAGATGTTGAAGTTAAGTCCTCAAGCAAACAAATTCAAGTTTCCCCACAAGGATTTGTCTTTGCCGATCAATTGAAGAAGCTCATTGAAGAGGTTGTAAATGAGCAGAAAGCTCAACACAAGTCTTCCAAATCTTACATGATGCCTTATACACGAAGAATAGAGCAATTGCAAATACCAAAAAGCTATCAACCTTCGATGTTTCAAAGATTCGATGGGACAAGAGAACCAAGACAACATGTTGCTCACTTCATTGAGATGTGCAATAGTGCTGGAACTTATGGAGATCATCTAGTGAAGCAATTCGTTTGATCCTTGGAAGACTTTGCCTTTGATTGGTACATTAATCTTGAACCAAACTCCATTGACGGTTGGAACGATCTACAAACTGAATTCTTCAATCGCTTTTATAGCACTCGACGTACTGTAAGCATGATTGAAATTGCAAATTCTCATAACCAAGAAGAGAAACTGTCTAAAACTTCAACCATTGAGATTTACATTCAAGGGATGAACTGGAGCCTTTATTACATACTTCAAGGAATCAAGCCAAGAAACTTTGAAGAGTTGGCAACGCGAGCGCATGACATAGAGACAAGTGTAAACTCTATTGAAGAAGAAAACTCAACTCATGGCTTTGATATTGAAAGTGATGACACAAATGATGACAATGACGATGAAGAGGGCACAACATCATATTTCATTGCAACCGATATGCTCTTTGATACGAGCTTAAACTATCCCAAATCCTCAAATTAAGTGCCAAAATATATGCTCCTTGATGCGAGCTTAAACTATCTCAAATCCTCAATTTAAGTGCCAAAATATACACTCCTTGATAAGAGTATAAACTATTTACATTCTCCTTAACACGAGTATAAACTGTTTGCATTTTGAAGTCAAAGCAAATTCTTGAAAACCAAGTTTTCAAAGCAAAAAGTCGAAGTCCTCAAGTCTCCTAGACATGAGCCAAAAGGTCTGCATATCCTTCAAGTCTTCAAAACAAATGTGCAAGTCTCCTAGACACGTGTCAAAAGGTTTACAAATCCTTCAAGTCCTCAAGTCCTCCTAGACACGAGCAAAATTGTCTACAAATTCTTCAAGTCAAAGCCTCCTAGATATTAGATAAAACCGTCTACAATGTCCAAATCAAATGCTCCATGGTGCACGAGCTTAAACTGCACGTTACTCCTGGCCCGCATGAGTAGAAACTGTGTATGTCACCCCCTTTAAATCAATCTTGATTTCTTTTGAACTACGTCATGACTTGATTCCTTCATTGGATACGTAGGCAGCTAGAAGTTCATTCTTAGCCCAGTCATATCAATAAAACAAAAATGCTCATGCAACATTCAAGTAGATGAAGCTCACAAATGTTCTAAACTCATGAAGTGGATTTATGGTGGTTGAATTGAAGCACGAGAACAAGAAGAAGAAAGATGTCGAGACTTATCCACTCACTGATGCGTTTCAACACAAATCATGAACAAGTCTCGAAGGGCAATTTGTAGACACATTAATTTTTTGTCTAATTTAATTAAATGATGGTAACTCTTAAGATGCAAGAAATACAAGATATATTTTATTTAATCTTAATATTTTGAGGGATTAAAATAAATATATTAATTAAATCTTAAGACAAGGAAATAATTGCTCATCAAATCTCAAGACATCGAAAGTCTTCTCCTCCAAGTCTCAATCTTCAAGAGATGGAAATAATTCTCCACCAAATCTCAACACAAGGAAAGAATACCCAACCAAGTCTCAATCTTCAAAAGATTGAAAGAAGATTCTCTTAGATAAAGTCTAACATATCAAGGAATTGTAGACGCGATCACAACCGTTCATCTCATCAGGAGATTCTAATTAAGATTCACTCCACAACTATAAATAGAGGTTGTCTTGAAGAAGAAAAAAACACACACAAAATATTCACAAGTTGAAGAGGGAAAAGCTCAAAGTTTTTCGCTCCACCAAATTCATCAATCTTCAAGCGTTGTTCGCGGCATTCAAGGTATTCTTCAACAATCTTCAAGGTGTTCTTCGTAAATAACTCCTTTCAATCCGTCGTCAAGTCTCAATTCCATCCAATAACAATTTTTTGAAGATTGCACTTCTGCCGAGGAAGATCAAACTCCAAGAAGTTCAACAAATCCAAAGCCAAGTTCATACCGTTCTTCAACAATCTTCAAACCAAAAGTCTATTTAAACCGAGATCAAGTCACGAGACCTTCGAAAAACCGTTTTTGAAGATTGAAGTTCTTTCAAAGAATATCAAAGCCCAACATATCCGAAGGACTAAAGACGAAGATCATATCATTCTTCATCAACCTTCAAATCAAATTCCAAATCAAGTTTATGTTTGATCGGAGATCAAGCCGTCAAGCCCTCGAATCAACGTTTTCCAAATATCCAAGTATTTTGAAGATCAAGATTCCTCCAAAAAAGATTGATATTCAACAAGTTCAAGAAGTCAAGACGAAGAACAAAGTGTTCATCGCGAAAATCTACTCAAGTCGATTGTTAATTCAAAATCAAGCTCAAAAGCCCTTGGATTAACGTTCAACTCAAATACACGTGGAAGAGATAAAAATCAAATCCACTGTCAAGTCAACCAAATTTCAAGACTAATTGTTGTAGAAAAGAATCAGAGGATCAAATAGAGATTGTATCCCAAATTATACTTTAAATTTATCAAATTTACTTTGTAATATTTTATTGTCTTTTAATTACAGAGATCAAAAATTTGTGATTACAAATTTGGCATGCCTAGTGGGACCATCTCTACCTCTCATCTCTTTTCCAGCAAGTCTCAAATTTGAAGTCACGAAGAGTCAGTGTTGCTCAACAATGGACAAGTCAATGGGGGAAACAAGCAGAGCTTCTTTTCAACCGATGATGAAAGATACACTCACACTAGGGGCAAGACATGATGCTAAAGAAGATGATCAAGCATCCTCACTAGAAGAGCAAATCGCAGCGCTGACGAAAGCCATTGTGAATCTCACAACTCAAGCTAAAAAACGTGAAGACCACTTGAATCGCCTTCTCCAAAAGCTAGAGTGCAAAGAAGGAGTTGAAAATTCTAAAAAAGTCACCAACAACATTGGAGTTCAAGGATGCATCAAGACTACAATCGCCGAATTTGAAGTCTCTCTTCATCTCCAAAAGCAAGAGCTCGTGGAAAGCGGGGATCAAAGCATGGCACATGAAAATGTTACTCAAGGAGTTGAAGCTCAAGAGTTTGATGAAGTCCTAAGTGAAAGAATCCAAACCACTTCTCTTTTCCACGAGTCAAATTTCTCAAGGAAGGAAGAGCAAGACGCCATGATGCACACAAAATTTGCCAGAAAAACAATCAAGATGTTGAAGTTAAGTTCTCAAGCAAACAAATTCAAGTTTTCCCGCAAGGCTTTGTCTTTGCCGATCAATTGAAGAAGCTCATTGAAGAGGTTGTAAATGAACACAAAGCTCAACACAAGTCTTCCAAATCTTACACGATGCCTTATACCCGAAGAATAGAGCAATTGCAAATACCAAAAAGCTATCAACCTTCGATGTTTCAAAGATTCGATGGGACTAGAGAACCAAGACAACATGTTGCTCACTTCATTTTGATGTGCAATAGTGCTGGAACTTATGGAGATCATCTAGTCAAGCAATTCGTTTGATCCTTGGAAAACTTTGCCTTTGATTGGTACATTAATCTTGAACCAAACTCCATTGACGGTTGGAACGATCTACAAACTGAATTCTTCAATCGCTTTTATAGCGCTCGACGTACTGTAAGCATGATTGAAATTGCAAATTCTCATAACCAAGAAGAGAAACTGTCTAAAACTTCAACCATTGAGATTTACATTCAAGGGATGAACTGGAGCCTTTATTACATACTTCAAGGAATCAAGCCAAGAAACTTTGAAGAGTTGGCAACGTGAGCGCATGACATAGAGAGAAGTGTAAACTCTATTGAAGAAGAAAACTCAACTCATGGCTTTGATATTGAAAGTGATGACACAAATGACGACAATGACGATGAAGAGGGCACAACATCGTATTTCATTGCAACCGATATGCTCTTTGATACGAGCTTAAACTATCCCAAATCCTCAAATTAAGTGCCAAAATATATGCTCCTTGATACGAGTTTAAACTATCTCAAATCCTCAATTTAAGTGCCAAAATATACTCTCCTTGATAAGAGTATAAACTATTTACATTCTCCTTAACACGAGTATAAACTGTTTGCATTTTGAAGTCAAAGCAAATTCTTGAAAACCAAGTTTTCAAAGCAAAAAGTCGAAGTCCTCAAGTCTCCTAGACATGAGCCAAAAGGTCTTCATATCCTTCAAGTCTTCAAAACAAATGTGCAAGTCTCCTAGACACGTGTCAAAAGGTCTACAAATCCTTCACTTCCTCAAGTCCTCCTGGACACGAGCAAAATTGTCTACAAATTCTTCAAGTCAAAGCCTCCTAGATATTAGATAAAACTGTCTACAAATGTCCAAATCAAATGCTCCATGGTGCACGAGGTTAAACTGCACGTTACTCCTGGCCCGCATGAGTAGAAACTGTGTATGGCACCCCCTTTAAATCAATCTTGATTTCTTCTGAACTACGTCATGACTTGATTCAGTCATTGGATACGTAGGCAGCTAGAAGTTCATTCTTAGCCCAGTCATATCAACAAAACAAAAATGCTCATGCAACATTCAAGTAGATGAAGCTCACAAATGTTCTAAACTCATGAAGTGGATTTATGGTGGTTGAATTGAAGTACGAGAACAAGAAGAAGAAAGATGTCGAGACATATCCACTCACTGATGCGTTTCAACACAAATCATGAACAAGTCTCGAGGGGCAATTTGTAGACACATTAATTTTTTGTCTAATTAAATTAAATGATGGTAACTCTTAAGATGCAAGAAATACAAGATATATTTTATTTAATCTTAATATTTTGAGGGATTAAAATAAATATATTAATTAAATCTTAAGACAAGGAAATAATTGCTCATCAAATCTCAAGACATGGAAAGTCTTCTCCTCCAAGTCTCAATCTTCAAGAGATGGAAATAATTCTCCACCAAATCTCAACACAAGGAAAGAATTCCCAACCAAGTCTCAATCTTCAAAAGATTGAAAGAAGATTCTCTTAGATAAAGTCTAACATATCAAGGAATTGTAGACGCGATCACAACCGTTCATCTCATCAGGAGATTCTAATTGAGATTCACTCCACAACTATAAATAGAGGTGGTCTTGAAGAAGAAAAAAACACACACAAAATATTCACAAGTTGAAGAGGAAAATGCTCTAAGTTTTTCGCTCCACCAAATTCATCAATCTTCAAGCGTTGTTCGCGGCATTCAAGGCATTCTTCAACAATCTTCAAGGTGTTCTTCGCAAAGAACTCCTTTCAATCAGTCGTCAAGTCTCAATTCCATCCAAAAACCATTTTTGAAAATTGCACTTCTGCCGAGGAAGATCAAACTCCAAGAAGTTCAACAAATCCAAAGCCAAGTTCATACCGTTCTTCAACAATCTTCAAACCAAAAGTCTGTTTAATCCGAGATCAAGTCACGAGACCTTCGAAAAACTGTTTTTGAAGATTGAAGTTCTTTCAAAGAATATCAAAGCCCAACATATCCAAAGGACTAAAGACGAAGATCATATCATTCTTCATCAACCTTCAAATCAAATTCCAAATCAAGTTTACGTTTGATCGGAGATCAAGCCGTCAAGCCCTCGAATCAATGTTTGCCAAATATCCAAGTATTTTGAAGATCAAGATTCCTCCAAAAAAGATTGATATTCAAAAAGTTCAAGATGTCGAGACGAAGAACAAAGTGTTCATCACGAAAATCAACTCAAGTCGATTGTTAATTCAAAATCAAGCTCAAAACCCCTTGGATTAACGTTCAACTCAAATACACGTGGAAGAGAATAAAATCAAATCCACTGTCAAGTCAACCAAATTTCAAGACTAATTGTTGTAGAAAAGAATCAGAGGATCAAATAGAGATTGTATCCCAAATTATACTTTAAATTTATAAAATTGACTTTGTAATATGTTAACCGTATAAAAGAAAATAAGAGATTAAAGAGAATATTAGTCCTAAATCAAAAGGATTAATAAATGGACAATACAATTGTCACGAGTACTCCCGATGAGTTGTACCCACTCCCAACGAGGAGGCCCATCGGGTGTGACCAATACCGCTCGGTTACTAACCCAAAGCGGTAGGAGTGGCCATCCGACGAGGGCAACTAGCGCCCCTCGGAAAGTCACGATGACTCAAAACTAGATATCAGGGTGGCATCGGATAAAGAGCAAACCCGAATGAATCCACCTGATTCAGATATCCATCACGACACCGAGCAGGGCCCCAATGGACTCCCAGTCCCAGAACCATGACAAAAACACTTCCTTACTATGCACTCCCAATACAAACACTCTCGGAACACTACCGCAGTACTTCCCTGCTACGTACTTCCAGCACAAATACTCTCGGAACGTTACTCCTATCCACCAACCTAGAGGTCAGAACTTCACAATAACGCAACAATTGCAGAACAACACTCTCCGGGCACTCGGAGATAGAAAACACCTGCCCACGATAGCTAAAACCCTCTCGGAGATCAATCCATGAACGAACACCCCCTCGGAGAATATCCTGAAGCAAACACTCCAGAATACACACCTCTCGGAGAAGCACTGTCACTAAGAGAACACTCAGACTCGGCCCTCGAGTCACCATTTGAAGCAATGAGCTCTCGGAAACAAAGGAGGCAGTCTACCCCTTATCATAAAGAAGACCCCCTCGGAAGAAGAAATAATACAGTCAGCACTTCAGATAAACACGTTATCTTATTGGTTAAATGAACATTGTAACACGTGTAGAACACCACCACATGCATAACGACACCTGTAAAAATATGCATAACGACACATGTCCCTGAAAACTCTATATAAACCAAGGGAGAGGAGGAAAGAATAGGGACACGGACACGGACTCGGAAACACACATATCGACTCGGAACAGAGAGTAGATCATAGTGAATAAAAGGAACGAACGTTTTTGTCAGTACTCTCCCTTTAAGTAGCCTTTAGTTTTTGAACCACGGACAAAGGTGTTCCAACCCAAATAAATAATTCAGTTAATTAGGTCGTAATTACAAACCCGTTAACAAAATGGCGCCGTCTGTGGGAACACCATAAGATTTGTCTTCTAGAGTGTTCAAAAACGATGCCTATCATGGAGAACCTATTCCACAGCGAGAGTCGTCTTCGCCAGCCTCAACATTCGGAAGAAACTCAAGGAGATCGCCAATGCGAAGAAAGGGACTTTATCAACGTTCCTCGTTCCGTCTTTGAAAGACTTATAGAGACTAGGGCCCGAAGGGCCTCGCCTGGATATGTGGATCCTCACGATTTATCCCCTCGATCCTCTCGCCATCAAAATCCATGGACCGAGGAAGGTCGGGTTCAATCTAGGTGGAGCCCTGCCTCCGATCCCTGGCACCATGAGACCCCGCAGAATGGCCAAGCCCACTACGACTATCAGGAAACGCGTCGAACGGGCCAACAAGAGAGAAGAAGAGTGCTTCTGGACCTTCTCGCACCATTCCCCTCTTCAGGTGAGGATCATACCATATGGGGAATTCTTGATGATCTTAGGAAAGAGGTGGGTGATATTAAAAAAACAATGGGACCTAAGGAAGAACTTACCTTTAAAACATCCCATTTTATCCCCGAGATAGCCTCAGCCTCTATCCCAGCGGGAATACGGCCTGTAAATGGTCCTCTATATACTGGAGATGCTGATGGAAAGGATCCGCAGGATCATATACACCAATATTTAGTCGGGATGGACCTCAATTCCGCCCCGGACCACGTACTCTGCCTTGTGTTCCCCGTAACCCTTGGAGGACGGGCACAGTCGTGGTTTACCCATCTTGTACCCGGTTCCATAGACAGCTTTGATCGACTGGCCCACCTATTCGTGAGGCATTTTGCTTGCAACCGGCGGTACCCTAAATCCGCCACGCACCTCTTCACCATTAAACAGAAACAGAATGAACCTTTACGAGCATACATAAAGCGCTTTACAGATGCGGCGCTGGATGTTCCGAACGTTAGTACCACCATTTTGGCGGATATACTCACTCAAGGGCTCCGGGCGGGTGAATTCTTTCGCTACCTTACGGGAAATCATATCACGGATATGAACGAGCTGATGCAGCAAGCGGAGACTTATATCCTAATGGAAGAGGCTGAAGGCACGAAGAGATGCCTAGAGAACAATGACAATGAACATCATGAATCCACCGAACGGGAAGTAAAAGCCAAAGAAAGAAACCGAGAAGGGAAACTCCCTCAACGTAAAGATGAGAGTGGTCCGGTCAAGAAATTCCTCAAACCGGTTCCCTTACCCCCAATGACCACTGCCCCCGTTGAAGTACTCAATGTGATGCGAGGCAGCACTAAGTTGCGATGGCCAAGGGAAGCCCGATTCCCCGACAGAAACAGGGATACGGGAAAGTATTGTAAATACCACAAAACCTATGGGCATACCACCGAGGAGTGTACCACCCTACAAAGGGAGGTGCTCCGCCTTTTAGAGGCCGGATACCTTAAGAGCTATCTCAAGGTAAACAACCCCGAGAATCCCCCTCGTTATACCTATAAGAGACCCCGAAAGGAAGAGGAAGAAAGAGACCGGGCGACTCCCCGACAGAAGCCTCGAGAGAAAACTGCGAGGCAGCGGACCCCACCCCTCCCCGGAAGCGTATGAAAATAACGCACCTTCGGGACGGACCATTAGTATGATAGAAGGAGGAGATCTCTCCGTGACATCACAAGGGAAAAAGAAGCAATATTTGAAAGAAGCTAGGAAGGCAGAACACGAATTATTCGTGGGGTCCATCCAAGGTGCAAAGCTTCCTGGCATCACCTTCGGACCCGCAGATTTAAAAGGAGTGATTTATCCCCACGAGGACCCCTTAGTAATAGAAGCCGTGATATACGGGATTGACATCCAAAGAATACTGGTTGATACCGGTAGTTCCGTATATGTCCTATTTCTTCCCACTTATCTGGCCATGGGATTAAGAAGAGAACGATTGGAAGTATCCGAAGTTCCGTTAATAGGTTTCTCGGGAGAAACCTCCAACACCCTCGGAACCATAACGCTCCCGATGTCATGGGGAGAAGGTGCTCTTCGAAGAACGGAGCCACAAAATTTTTGGTAGTAGAGGCTTCATCCAGAACGTACAACGCAATATGTGGGCGGCCCTCCATTCGGGCCTTCGAAGCAATCCCTTCCACGCTCCATCTCAAGGTAAAATTCCCAACATTGTCAGGTATCGGAGAGGTCCGAGGGAGCCAGGCAAGGGCTCGGGAGTGCCGCATGAATGCTCTCCCTCCTAAAGAGGACGAACCTACCCTCGGAAACAACAAAAAACGGAAAACCGAGGAAGTGCGAGTACAACCCGTGGAAGAGCTAAAATTGGTGGAACTCGTAGAGGGAAGCCCGAAGAAAGCTGTCAAAGTAAGTACCCAAATGGAGCCTGAAGTGGAAACCCAATTGATTCCCATCTTGAAAGAATTCCACCATATTTTCGCATGGGAAGATGGCCCACCAGGGCAAATCAGCAATAAGGTATGTCAACATTTCCTTAATGTGAAACCCGGGGCCAAGCCAGTTCAACAGAAAAAGAGAAAGATGGGCCCGGAGCGCAACAAAATCATCCGGTCGGAAATTCAGCGACTCCTCAGTCTACGGCAAATCAGAGAAGTCATTTACCCCGAGTGGCTGGCCAACGTGGTCTTAGTCCCAAAGCATGGGGATAAGTGGCGAATGTGCGTGGATTTCACAAATCTCAATGATGCATGCCCTAAGGATTGCTATCCCCTCCCAAGCATTGACCAACTGGTAGACTCAACGGCGGGCTGCGCACTCTTGTCCACCCTGGATGGGAACCAGGGATACAATCAAATCCCGATGGCCGTTATGGACCAAGACAAGACTAGCTTTATCACTGACGCTGGCACCTTTTGTTACCTAGTAATGCCTTTAGGACTCAAGAATGCAGGGGCCACCTATCAGCGATTGGTAAGCTTAATGTTTGCAGGATCTATCGGAAATATGGTGGAGGTCTATGTGGATGATACGGTTGTGAAAAGCCGCTCCGCTTATGACCATCCCGAGGACCTACGAAAAGCCCTGGCTATCATGGACCGGTTTGGGATGAAGGTTAACCCTAAGAAATGTTCCTTCGGCATCAGAGGGGGCAAGTTCCTCGGTTACATGGTTACAGAGAGGGGAATAGAAGTCAACCCCGAGAAAGCCGAAGCCATCCTAGGGTTACCTACCCCAAAAACCATCAAAGATGTGCAAAAACTTACGGGTCGAATGGCCTCCCTGAGCCGATTTGTCTCCAAATCGGCAGAAAATGGACTCCCATTTTTGAAGGTGTTACGCAATATCAAGAGGTTCCAATGGACCCCACAATGCGAAGAAGCTCTCCAACAGCTAAAGGGTTACATGGTAAAACCTCCTTTACTAGTAAAACCGGCATCGCATGAAGAGCTCTTTGTGTATTTATCAGTCGGAGAGGAAGCCATAAGCGCGGTGCTAGTGAAGGAGCAAGACAAGGAACACCACCCCGTGTACTATGTGAGCAAGACTCTTCTCGGGACTGAAACTAGGTATACCCAAATCGAAAAACTTGTCTTAGTTTTGATTACCACAGCTCGGAAGCTTCGTCCATACTTTCTGTCCCATCCCGTGACTGTGTTAACTAAACACCCGTTACGGGCGATTCTTAACAAGCCCGAGACCTCGAGAAGGTTGATAAAGTGGGTCGTGGAGCTCACCGAATATGACATTTCTTATGCCCCGAGACCTTCTGTCAAAGCACAAGTCCTAACAGATTTTGTGACGGAAATGACGGGCATCGGAACTGAAGAAAAGACACCCCTGTGGCACATTTATGTGGATGGCTCCTTTGTGAGCACACATGGGGGAGCAGGTATAGTTCTACCAAACCAAGAAGTCGAGGAGGAGATACTCCACTTCGCGGTCAGAGTTGACTACCCCTTGTCAAATAACGAAGCGGATTACGAGTCTTTACTCATAGGAATGAGGCTTTCCCGAGAAGGCGACATCAGAAAGATAGTCATCCACAGCGACTCGCAACTAATTGTACAGCAATTCAATGGCTCGTATGAAGCTAAAGAAGAAAGAATGCAACCATACCTTCAGGCGGTTCACCGCAGACGGGAATGGTTTGACGAATGCAAAATAATCCAATCCCATGGAAGGAGAATCAAGAGGCGGACGCCTTGTCCAAAATGGCCACCTAAACGGCCGTTATTCGCACACGGAAAATCACCTTGCTTCAAGTTACCGAGTCCGAGAAGGCCGAGAGCCACGAAGTAAATTCCACTATAGACCCTCCATCCAGCTGGATGACCCCAATCAAAATCTACCTACAGGACCCGGAAGGGTATTCCACGAATAAAGCCGCGCAACGGCTTATGGCCAGAAAAACTATCAGGTATTTCCTTAAAGATGGAATATGATTCCGCAGAACATACTCCTGCCCCCATGCTCGGTGCCTAAGTGAGGAGGAAGCTCAACTAGCTATGGCGGAAACCCACGAGGGAACATGCGGCAGTCATACGGGCGGCGAAAGTATGGTCGGGCGCCTGATTCGCTAAGGCTACTACTGGCCCACGATGGCCAATGATTGCAAAAGCCATGCCGAAAGGTGCAAACCGTGCCAAGCTTATGCCCCTCGGTTTCACCAGTCCGCTGCCCCATGGGAACCGCACTTAACCCCATGCCCGTTCTCTAAATAGGGCATAGACATAGTGGGGGCTCTCGTACCCGATGCCGGGCAAAAGAAATTTCTCCTCGTAGCATTGGATTACTTCACCAAGTGGGTAGAAGCGGAACCCCTAGCCCGTATAACCGCGGGCGCGGTTATCAACTTCCTATGGAGGAGTATCATGTGTCGTTTCGGTGTCCCTCGGAACCTAGTAAGTGATAATGGCCTACAGTTTACGGATCAGGGGTTAGGAAAATGGTGCGACAATTCGGAAATTAAACACCGCTTTGCCTCGGTGGGGTACCCCCAAGCCAACGGTCAAGTAGAGAGGACTAACCGAACTCTCTTGAAGAATATGAAGGCCCGACTCGACTGGCACAAAGCTAGGTGGGTGGAGGAAATACCAGGCATACTATGGGCCTACCGGACCACGCAAAGCGCGGCCACGGGCGAAACCCCTTTCAGCTTAGCCTATGGCTGCGAAGCTATCGTACCTACGGAAGTCTCTATAGAGAGCTGGCGAGTTAGGGAATACGAGGAGGTAGCTAACAGTTCTAACTTGGCCCTCGCCCTCGACCTCCTCGAAGAAAAAAGAATGCGGGCCGCGGCCCAAAATGAAGGATACAAGGGCCGGATGTCCCGGTACTACAACTCAAAGGTGAAACCCAGGACTTTTCAAGTCGGGGACCTAGTGATGAAACGGGTCGGAGCCTCCAAAAACGTAAGCAAACTCGAACCGCGATGGGAGGGACCTTACAAGATAGCGGGAATCGTCGGGCCTGCGACATATATCCTCCCCAATTCCGAGGACGCTATCCTTAGTAATACTTGGAATGCCTTTAACCTTAGGAAATACTATGCATAGTGTAATAAAACAGCTTTGTACATAAATAAAGTTGTTTATAAATAGTGCCTGTATAGTACACGGGAGATAAGGTTGCCCGACAAAATAATGACTCTTTGTCTATGAGTCATACTAGCAACCTAACCCGAGGGACCATCAAGCGTAAAACGCGAGATCCCACACTAAAAGTAGGTCGGGCCGTATCCTATACAAAGGGCCCTTACACCGACCAAACACACCTAAACTAAACCCCTTCTATCGGGCGCTTTCCTTCCCTTATCAAGCGGCGGCGATCCTCCGTAGATAGATGATCTGGATCCCCGGTAAACGCTATCGGTCCCTGCGAAGGAGGAGCCTCCGGGAACACCTGACGTATATCCAGCTCAGGAATCACCATATCCGAAGGGAATCCCGGCAAAGCCTCCGTTGTATCCCGACACAAGTAATATCCCATGCGGACTAGATCATGCATCTCCTGCGCAAGGGATTCGCGGACAGAAGGTCCCACAACACCCAAAAACGCCTGGACTCAGGCCAACACTAACGCGACTTCATGGGCTCGAGTTAACTCCAACACCCGTAAGTTCGCTGCATCTCCCTCCCCGGTAACCCGCAACAATTGTTCATCGACAGAACGAAGTTGCTCCCGGAAGTCGTCCAACCTGTCCTCCAGGCTTGCTACGCGAGCTTTCTCCATCGCCAAAAGACGCTCCAAATCCCAAGATCTATTCCGCTCTGACTGCAAGAGTATGGCATGAGCCTCATCGGAATTCTCCCGATCATTCCGCAACTGATCCACCTCTTCTCGAGCTTCCAACAAACCCTGCTCTAGCTCATCCCTACGGCGGTACACCAAATCCGTATCTGAGGATGATCCACCCCGAGATCCGATGGCGTTCAACACCATATAGATCTGTGGACAAATAAGTGCATAATCGCAGAAAACTCGTAAAGGTTATTATCACATAAAATAAGAATATACTACCTCACATAAATCTTTGCAGATTAAATCCTGAAGGCCCGATAAGGGTAGCGACTTCATATGCTCGCAATCAGTAGCATTCAAAAGACCGCTCAGATAGTTGCGACAAAAGCTAATCGTCCCCAAAACAGAAGGGGACAAAACACCGCTTCCGAGTGGCTCCGACCCGATAGCAGGGGGATTTCCTTCGAAAAGCGACCCCGAGTCGCGGTCGAAACCATCTCCGGGCGGCGTATACGCTCCCACAATTGGAGACAAAGAACCCTCATCAACAGCATGCACCATCCTCGTATCCCCCCAAGAGGAAGAATACGGTATCAACGGAGGCAATGGAATATCCGCTTGCGCAAGTGCAGCTATCGGATCATATTCAGGAGCCACAGAATTCACTGGGGGGGCTGCCACGGGCGAAACCCTTGTCCTCGAAGGGCCAGCTACCTCACCTAAGTTCAAACTCTCAGACGAGTCGTCATCCGAAGTATTATACCCGCTATTCATTGCCCTCCTAAGGAAAGTTTCATTAAAAGGCTCAATGGCAAAAGCCCCCATCTCCGCCCCTGTCAAAACAAAAATATATTGTGACAACGAGGACATAAAAGTACCACACGAAAAGGTTGTGAAAGAAAGGAAACTAACGAAAAAAGAAATTGCTATGAAGAGGCCGTTGTGGAAGATTGAAGAGCTCCACCCCCTGTTGCAAGCCGGCCATGATCAAAGTCTCCGGGAACTCTAACAGACTACTGATTTCGTACATCCCCGAAAACAACCCACTATCGGACAGGATATCCCACTCTCTCCGCAAAATCGATTCGGCAGGGGTAATATAACCGAGCCCCCATTGAAGTGGTACTCCCCAGGACCTAGCCGATAAGCCCCTCGGACGGACAAAGAAGAATCCCCTTTTCCAATCTGTTCTATTATTACGGAAGTGGGACACGTCTAGAAAGGCCTTCCTCTTGTCCCGATGGGCCAGGCTGAAGAAAGGGAGACCACCCGAGCAAGGGTGAAGGTTGAATACAGCCCCCACCCGAGAAGGAGACAGTGGCAACTTCAGTAACTCGGAACATAAAATATATCCCACCAGGTAACGATAAGAATTCGGCGTTAGCTGACTTGGGCATATTTGCCAATAGTGAAATAAAGTCTGGAGAAAATGATGAAAAAACACTCGTAACCCGCAGCTCATTTGCTCCCGAAAAACGGTGAGATAGCCCGACGAAGGATCATAAGCCCTCTGATCGGGGTGCGGTATTACTATGTCATATTCATCAATGTCCAGGTTGTATTGGGCAAAAAGCACCGTAACGGAGGCACCATGCTCACTGCCAACAGCGGTCCCGACATGCCCCGGCCCCATCATCCGCTCGGGCTCCACCACGAGCCTAGTAAACACCGACGACTCATCTACCAAGGGATAAGAGTCACGACCTGTGAACACCTGACGTATGTGATTAATACGAGAGAGAGATTCCTCCGAAGACATAGACACGGTCCTCACGGAATTGCCTCTCCCCCCACGAACCCTGCGTTCATTATGCCTGCTCCCCTGAACCGAGTTCTCCGAGGCCGCGTGTCGTACTCCTAACGATAGGGAAGGAGTCAGAGCAGAATTCCGAGGAGAATGACAGGACGAAGAAGGATCATCCTGCTTAAAAAAGGGGGGCATCATTTTGACAAAGTAAGTAACGTACTTGCTTTACTTAATTTCAAAAGGGAACTCTGCTTTTCAGAAAAATATGACATGCCCTAAACAGTAAAAACTTTATGTAATTCTGAAAGAATTACTGAACAACTATTTATACCGTCTTAGAAAGAGAGTGAAAAGCTTGAGCTGTCTAAACTAGTTAATGGGATACACGTGTCCAATAATTTTCTTACTTAAGAAATAGGGCTACATGCCAAGCGACACCTCACCCTTAATTTTTAACCTAGTCAGCAAGCCTCTTATTATTTTCAAGGAATACTGGAGACAAATACTCGAAAAAGAGTTTGTTTATTAGGCTAGAAGCCCTCGGAAAAACTTACAAGACGGGATATTAAAATTGCATAAAATAAAAGCAAAAGAAATCCTATTTTACGCTCCCGCATTCGGAGGAGGCGGGGATAGAGCGATAAAAAACTCCTCGGGGATTCCCGCAGAGGGACCCGGGAGCGGAACCCGACCAGAACTACTAGCGCCAAAAGCGGAGGTGATCGAAGGGGGGATAGGAGAAGCCCTTGGCGTCACCACATTATCAAACATCTCCAGTATGTTCTGAACCTCCTCGGGGGACGGCCTAGCAAGTTTCTTGATATCAAATATGCGGCCGAAATTCACCCCCCGAAGGCACCACATCTCGAGCCAAGGTGGCACACTCAAAATATCCCCATAGCATATGCCCGAGAGTATCCCGAGAGGACAGGGAAGTAAACCGGTGCTCCACCTCTGCTGTCGCACACCTTACAGCCTCGTCAATCCGGGGCTGTACATCCTTCAGGGGCAATACATCAACTAATCCCAGCCCCACTAGCTCATGTAGCCGCGATTGGAGCTTCATTTCCCGTCTCCAAGCCCTCGGACTTCTCCTTCTCTAGAGCCTCTATCCGAGCGCAGAGGACTCCCTCGGAGTCTACCTTCTCCTTCATTAAACGAGAAAATCGCGCTTGAACTGCCTTCTCGGAAGCCGCCATCTGATCATAGGCCGATTGCACCTTGTGCAAGACAAGACACATCACTTCCTTTGCCCCCTGATCTTCTTTCCATTTAAAGTCGCTAGCCTCCAACTTGGTGCGAAGAACTGCAGTCAACGACTCAGCCTCGTGGAGTTGGGCTTGCAGAAAACCCAACCGTTCCTGAAGAATACCCTCCTCCGCCACCTCCCTTAAACAACGCTGTTCCACGGAAGTAATAACTTCCCGAGTCTTCTTAGACTGTTCCACGGAGAGAAGAATATAAATAAGAGGGTAAGAAAACCAGGGCAAATAAAAATTAAAAGGCAGTAGATACGTACGATAGCCTCCATCTAAACTGTACTCGCCCGCAGAAACTGGTATCCCCCCGAAGGTGCGGAAAGAGCGGACCCAAAGAAATGAAGGATCTCATGATAAGCTTCCCCCACGGAAGGAGGCTCTTTCCTAGATGGCTGAGAAAAGTCTCCCTCGGAAGCAGACTTTCGCAGTATAGCCCCCTTTGGAAGATCAGTGGTCGGAGGAAGGACAGTCGCAGTGGAAGTCACAGTTACTGCCTCCATCGTCACCACTTCAGGAACCTCCATGGCGGCCGATGAACCCTCTCCTTTGAGCAGGGTGCCCAGCACTTCTTTCTTCACCTCCAAGCCCCTCGGCGAGTCAGTAGGACCCTTGGGAGACGCCTCTTGACCCCCTGCCAGTTCCCCCGGATCCGATTGGAGTAGTTGGGCAAATAGACCAGCGCCCGGGAACATAGGGGCCTTCCCCTTATTAAGCGCCGCTACCAGAACAATGGATATATTCAAATAATCATGCTAAAGGGACTCAAGGTTCAAACTAACAGTAGAAAAAAGGAAGAAGACTTACGAGGAGGAGATGAAGAACGGTCCCGAGAAGAGATATGCACAACCTCTAGCTCGAGAGGTAGGGGCCTTGTTTTTCCCACCCCCGGAGACAGAACCCCCTCAGAGTTCCTCGGAGAAATACCAGCAATTGAATCGGAAGTTGACCTCCAGGCCAAAGCGAGCGGGGGGTCCACACGTCGCAAGGGAACAGCCTCCAGACATACTCCCTCAGCATCCACAAAGAGACACGGGGTGTCCCAATGAACTTCCTCAGCTTCCGGATCCAGCCTTACCGTTGTAGAAAACCGTACTTCGCCATCCATGTGGTCTCCCCCTCGGAAGCTTCACTATGCCCACTCGGAACTGCCTCTTCAGAGCCTGGCACAAGATAGTATCTCGCCATAACCTCCTCTACACCACACAAAAGCAAGTCAGGACGGGCAGTAGAAGAACATAAATAACCACTCGGGGGAATATTGCGACTAATGGCTGATCATTAAAATTGAAAAGATAATTACTAGAGAAAGGGCATGAGGATAAGAAAGAGCTTACTAAAAGCTGGCAGATACAGAGACGAGACAGAAAGCGGCTTCTTCACCTTATCATCAGTGAAAACTACATAGTGAAGCCCAGCCCAATCGAATAGCTGCAGAAAATCTTTCGACTCCATTAACCTTTGCTGAGCACCCACCGGGGAAAGCACCGTATTTTCATCGACAGTGTGAACGGGAGCCGCGCCTTGCCCCCACTTAAAGGGAACGTCCCACCTCCCTCGGACAGGCTTCACAAAGAAAAACTTGTCCTTCCAAACACTATGTGAGGTAATCGTTGCACCCAGAATCCTTTTCGTAGAACTCCCGGAATTGTCTCGATGGCGGACATGATAAAAGGGGTACCCCCAGGCGACACCCCCACGTCAAAAATCGAAAGAAAGTGGTCCACCCCACATTCGTAACCCTTGACATGGCACCAGAACACATAGATACAAAGCGCAGCATACCCGTTGGGCACCAATTGGCTCGGACATATGCCACAAGTCTGGAAAACTTCACAAAAAAAGAGGGGCATAAACGAGCGCCACCCGTAGTTTACCTGTGCAAAATACACCGTAAGCATACCCGCGGGAGGATAACAAGCACTTTGATCCTCAGTTGGAATGTGAACCGTCACATTCTTCATACCGGTCCCCGTGGCCTGGAACAGCTCCATGACTTGCTCGTAGGTGACAACAGACCGGATCCCTTCAATTTTGGAGAAATCACGAACAAGGGGCTTCTTCAATTTTGAAACCCTAACTTTCCTAGCCGAAGCTGCGCTACTCCCTTCAGCAGCGGCAGATTTCCTCTTACGGGTAGCAGCGGCAGACCCCGCAAGGGGAGCTGTGACAACCGAAGCGGCGGGAACATCAACGGCCAAAGGATTGGCAAAAGAAGCCATTTTTTTTTTACAAGGAAAAGAGTTGGCAAATCAGTAAAGAAAGAAAGCAAGAGTTTGGGAAATAAAAGAAAGATAAAATGAAGAAGATGGTACGGACGAGCCTAATTATAGACAACAGTCATCAAAACGTGCCCCATTTTCCACGACCCACGTCTCAACTCGTAGAACGACGTGTCTTTGAGATCGACGACCGGATAAGTAAAGCCCAAAAAACCTTTACAAACATCTGAACCGTTGCTTCTCAGGGACAAATATGTAATTTTCTCACGATGTTATACTTATCTACAGATAATACCCCAGGGAATCCCAAAAAAGGAGAAATTCTCCTCCCCTCGCAAAAACCACCAACATAATCCCCTTACCTCACAGAGGTCACGGAATAAAATTTCCCTCGTCTCTACGAGAGCGATCGAAATTTGGGGGGCTAGTGTTAACCGTATAAAAAAAATACGAGATTAAAGAGAATATTAGTCCTAAATCAAAAGGATTAATAAAATGGACAATACTATTGTCACGAGTACTCCCGATGAGTTGTACCCACTCCCAACGAGGAAGCCCATCGGGTGTGACCAATACCGCTCGGTTACTAACCCAAAGCGGTAGGAGTGGCCATCCGACGAGGGCAACTAGCGTCCCTCGGAAAGTCACGATGACTCAAAACTAGATATCAGGGTGGCATCGGATAAAGAGCAAACCCGAATGAATCCACCTGATTCAGATATCCATCACGACACCGAGCAGGGCCCCAATGGACTCCCAGTCCCAGAACCATGACAAAAACACTTCCTTACTATGCACTCCCAATACAAACACTCTGGGAACACTACCGCAGTACTTCCCTTCTACGTACTTCCAGCACAAATACTCTCGGAACATTACTCCTATCGACCAACCTAGAGGTCAGAACTTCACAATAACGCAACAACTGCAGAACAACACTCTCCGGGCACTCGGAGATAGAAAACACCTGCCCACGATAGCTAAAACCCTCTCGGAGATCAATCCATGAACGAACACCCCTTCGGAGAATATCTTGAAACAAACACTCTATAATACACACTTCTCGGAAAAGCACTGTCACTAAGAGAACACTCAGACTCGGCCCTCGAGTCACCATTTGAAGCAATGAGCTCTCGGAAACAAAGGAGGCAGTCTACCCCTTATCATAAAGAAGACCCCCTCGGAAGAAGAAATAATACAGTCAGCACTTCAGATAAACACGTTATCTTATTGGTTAAATGAACATTGTAACACGTGTAGAACACCACCACATGCATAACGACACCTGTAAAAACATGCATAACGACACATGTCTCTGAAAACTCTATATAAACCAAGGGAGAGGAGGAAAGAAAAGGGACACGGACACGGACTCGGAAATACACATATCGACTCGGAACATAGAGTAGATCATAGTGAATAAAAGGAAGGAACGTTTTTGTGAGTACTCTCCCTTTAAATAGCCTTTAGTTTTTGAACCACGGACAAAGGCGTTCCAACCCAAATAAATAATTCAGTTAATTAGGTCGTAATTACAAACCCGTTAACATAATATTTTCTTGTCTTTTAATTACAAAGATCAAAAATTTGTGATTACAAATTTGGCATGCCCAGTGGGACCATCTCTACCTCTCATCTCTTTTCGAGCAAGTCTCAAATTTGAAGTCACAAAGAGTCAGTGTTGCTAAACAATGGACAAGTCAATGGAGGAGACAAGCAGAGCTTCTTTTCAACCGATGATGAAAAATACACTCATACCAGAGGCAAGACATGATGCTAAAGAAGATGATCAAGCATCCTCACTAGAAGAGCAAGTCGCAGCGCTGACAAAAGCCATTGTGAATCTCACAACTCAAGCTAAAAAACGTGAAGACCACTTGAATCGCCTTCTCCAAAAGCTAGAGTGCAAAGAAGGAGTTGAAAATTCTAAAAATGTCACCAATAACATTGGAGTTCAAGGATGCATCAAGACTACAATCGCCGAATTTGAAGTCTCTCTTCATCTCCAAAAGCAAGAGCTCGTGGAAAGCGGCGATCAAAGCATGGCACATGAAAATGTTACTCAAGGAGTTGAAGCTCAAGAGTTTGATGAAGCCCTAAGTGAAAGAATCCAAACCACTTCTCTTTTCCACATGTCAAATTTCTCAAGGAAGGAAGAGCAAGACGCCATGATGCACACAAAAATTGCCAGAAAAACATTCAAGATGTTGAAGTTAAGTCCTCAAGCAAAGAAATTCAAGTTTCCCCGCAAGGCTTTGTCTTTGCCGATCAATTGAAGAAGCTCATTGAAGAGGTTGTAAATGATCATAAAGCTCAACACAAGTCTTCCAAATCTTACACGATGCCTTATACCCGAAGAATATAGCAATTGCAAATACCGAAAAGCTATCAACCTTCGATGTTTCAAAGATTCGATGGGACTAGAGAACCAAGACAACATGTTGCTCACTTCATTGAGATGTGCAATAGTGCAAGAACTTATGGAGATCATCTAGTCAAGCAATTCGTTCGATCCTTGGAAGACTTTGCCTTTGATTGGTACATTAATCTTGAACCAAACTCCATTGACAGTTGGAACGATCTACAAACTGAATTCTTCAATCGCTTTTATAGCACTCGACGTACTGTAAGCATGATTAAAACTTCAACCATTGAGATTTACATTCAAGGGATGAACTGGAGCCAATAAACTTTGAAGAGTTAGCAACGCGAGCGCATGACATAGAGACAAGTGTAAACTCTATTGAAGAAGAAAATTCAACTCATGGCTTTGATATTGAAAGTGATGACACAAATGACGACAATGACGATAAAGAGGGCACAACATCATATTTCATTGCAACCGATATGCTCTTTGATACGAGCTTAAACTATCTCAAATCCTCAAATTAAGTGCCAAAATATATGCTCCTTGATATGAGCTTAAACTATCTCAAATCCTCAATTTAAGTGCCAAAATATACACTCCTTGATAAGAGTATAAACTATTAACATTCTCCTTAACACGAGTATAAATTGTTTGCATTTTGAAGTCAGAGCAAATTCTTGAAAACCAAGTTTTCAAAGCAAAAAGTCGAAGTCCTCAAGTCTCCTAGACATGAGCCAAAATGTCTGCATATCCTTCAAGTCTTCAAAACAAATGTGCAAGTCTCCTAGACACGTGTCAAAAGGTCTACAAATCCTTCAAGTCCTCAAGTCCTCCTAGACACGAGCAAAATTGTCTACAAATTCTTCAAGTCAAAGCCTCCTAGATATTAGATAAAACTGTCTACAAATATCCAAATCAAATGCTCCATGGTGCACGAGCTTAAACTGCACGTTACTCCTGGCTCGCATGAGTAGAAAATGTGTATGGCACCCCCTTTAAATCAATCTTGATTTATTTTGAACAACGTCATAACTTGATTCCTTCATTGGATACGTAGGCAGCTAGAAGTTCATTCTTAGCCCAGTCATATCAACAAAACAAAAATTAAATGATGGTAACTCTTAAGATGCAAGAAATACAAGATATATTTTATTTAATCTTAATATTTTGAGGGATTAAAATAAATATATTAATTAAATCTTAAGACAAGGAAATAATTGCTCATCAAATCTCAAGACATGGAAAGTCTTCTCCTCCAAGTGTCAATCTTCAAGAGATGGAATTAATTCTCCACCAAATCTCAACACAAGGAAAGAATTCCCAACCAAGTCTCAATCTTCAAAAGATTGAAAGAAGATTCTCTTAGATAAAGTCTAACATATCAACGAATTGTAGACGCGATCACAACCGTTCATCTCATCAGGAGATTCTAATTGAGATTCACTCCACAACTATGAATAGAGGTGCTCTTGAAGAAGAAAAAAAACACACAAAATATTCACAAGTTGAAGAGGGAAATGCTCTAAGTTTTTCGATCCACTAAATTCATCAATCTTCAAGCGTTGTTCGCGGCATTCAAGGCATTCTTCAACAATCTTCAAGGTGTTATTCGCAAAGAACTCCTTTCAATCAGCCGTCAAGTCTCAATTCCATCCAAAAATCATTTTTGAAGATTGCACTTCTGCCGAGGAAGATCAAACTCCAAGAAGTTCAACAAATGCAAAGCCAAGTTCATACCGTTCTTCAACAATCTTCAAACCAAAAGTCTGTTTAATCCGAGATCAAGTCACGAGACCTTCGAAAAACCGTTTTTGAAGATTGAAGTTCTTTCAAATAATATCAAAGCCCAACATATTCGAAGGACTAAAGACGAAGATCATATCATTCTTCATCAACCTTCAAATCAAATTCCAAATCAAGTTTACGTTTGATCGGAGATCAAGCCGTCAAGCCCTCGAATCAATGTTTGCCAAATATCCAAGTATTTTGAAGATCAAGATTCCTCCAAAAAATATTGATATTCAACAAGTTCAAGAAGTCAAGACGAAGAACAAAGTGTTCATCGCGAAAATCAACTCAAGTCGATTGTTAATTCAAGATCAAGCTCAAAAGCCTTTGGATTAACGTTCAACTCAAATACATGTGGAAGAGATAAAAATCAAATCCACTGTCAAGTCAACCAAATTTCAAGACTAATTGTTGTAGAAAAGAATCAGAAGATCAAATAGAGATTGTATCCCAAATTATACTTTAAATTTATCAAATTTACTTTGTAATATTTTCTTGTCTTTTAATTACAGAGATCAAAAATTTGTGATTACAAATTTGGCATGCCCAGTGGGACCATCTCTACCTCTCATCTCTTTTCCAGCAAGTCTCAAATTTGAAGTCATAAAGTGTTAGTGTTGCTCAACAATGGACAAGTCAATGGGGGAAACAAGCAAAGCTTATTTTCAACCGATGATGAAAGATACACTCACACCAGGGGCAAAACATGATGCTAAAGAAGATGATCAAGCATCCTCACTAGAAGAGCAAGTCTCAGCGCTGACAAAAGCCATTGTGAATCTCACAACTCAAGCTAAAAAACGTGAAGACCACTTGAATCGCCTTCTCAAAAAGCTAGAGTGCAAAGAAGGAGTTGAAAATTCTAAAAAAGTCACCAACAACATTGGAGTTCAAGGATGCATCAAGACTACAATCGCCGAATTTGAAGTCTCTCTTCATCTCCAAAAGCAAGAGTTCGTGGAAAGCGGCGATCAAAGCATGGCACATGAAAATGTTACTCAAGGAGTTGAAGCTCAAGAGTTTGATGAAGTCCTAAGTGAAAGAATCCAAACCACTTCTCTTTTCCACAAGTCAAATTTCTCAAGGAAGGAAGAGCAAGACGCCATGATGCACACAAAATTTGCCAGAAAAACATTCAAGATGTTAAAATTAAGTCCTCAAGCAAACAAATTCAAGTTTCCCCGCAAGGCTTTGTCTTTGCCGATCAATTGAAGAAGCTCATTGAAGAGGTTGTAAATGATCATAAAGCTCAACACAAGTCTTCCAAATCTTACACGATGCCTTATACCCGAAGAATAAAGCAATTGCAAATACCTAAAAGCTATCAACCTTCGATGTTTCAAAGATTCGATGGGACTAGAGAACCAAGACAACATGTTGCTCACTTTATTGAGATGTGCAATAGTGTTGGAACTTATGGAGATCATCTAGTCAAGCAATTCGTTTGATCCTTGGAAGACTTTGCTTTTGATTGGTACATTAATCTTGAACCAAACTCCATTGACGGTTGGAACGATCTACAAACTGAATTCTTCAATCGCTTTTATAGCACTCGACATACTATAAGTATGATTGAAATTGCAAATTCTCATAACCAAGAAGAAAAACTGTCTAAAACTTCAACCTTTGAGATTTACATTCAAGGGATGAACTGGAGCCTTTATTACATACTTCAAGGAATCAAACCAAGAAACTTTGAAGAGTTGGCAACGCGAGCGCATGACATAGAGACAAGTGTAAACTCTATTGAAGAAGAAAACTCAACTCATGGCTTTAATATTGAAAGTGATAACACAAATGACGACTATGACGATGAAGAGGGCACAACATCATATTTCATTGCAACCGATATGCTCTTTGATACGAGCTTAAACTATCTCAAATCCTTAAATTAAGTGCCAAAATATATGCTCCTTGATACGAGCTTAAACTATCTCAAATCCTCAATTTAAGTGCCAAAATATACACTCCTTGATAAGAGTATAAACTATTTACATTCTCCTTAACACGAGTATAAACTGTTTGCTTTTTGAAGTCAAAGAAAATTCTTGAAAACCAAGGTTTCAAAGGAAAAAGTCGAAGTCCTCGAGTCTCCTAGACATGAGCCAAAAGGTATGCATATCCTTCAAGTCTTCAAAACAAATGTGCAAGTCTCCTAGACACGTGTCAAAAGGTCTACAAATCCTTCAAGTCCTCAAGTCCTCCTAGACACGAGCAAAATTGTCTACAAATTCTTCAAGTCAAAGCCTCCTAGATATTAGATAAAACTGTCTACAAATGTCCAAATCAAATGCTCCATGGTGCACGAGCTTAAACTGCACGTTACTCCTGGCCCGCATCAGTAGAAAATGTGTATGGCACCCCCTTTAAATCAATCTTGATTTCTTTTGAACTACGTCATGATTTGATTCCTTCAATGGATACGTAGGCAGCTATAAGTTCATTCTTAGCCCAGTCATATCAACAAAATAAAAATGCTCATGCAACATTCAAGTTGATGAAGCTCACAAATGTTCTAAACTCATGAAGTGGATTTATGGTGGTTGAATTGAAGCACGAGAACAAGAAGAAGAAAGATGTCGAGACTTATCCACTCACTGATGCGTTTCAACACAAATCATGAACAAGTCTCGAGGGGCAATTTGTAGACACATTAATTTTTTGTCTAATTAAATTAAATGATGGTAACTCTTAAAATGCAAGAAATACAAGATATATTTTATTTAATCTTAATATTTTGAGGGATTAAAATAAATATATTAATTAAATCTTAAGACAAGGAAATAATTGCTCATCAAATCTCAAGACATGGAACGTCTTCTCCTCCAAGTCTCAATCTTCAAGAGATGGAAATAATTCTCCACCAAATCTCAACACAAGGAAAGAATTCCCAACCAAGTCTCAATCTTCAAAAGATTGAAAGAAGATTCTCTTAGATAATGTCTAACATATCAAGGAATTGTACACGCGATCACAACTGTTCATCTCATCAGGAGATTCTAATTGAGATTCACTCCACAACTATAAATAGAGGTGGTCTTGAAGAAGAAAAAAACACACACAAAATATTCACAAGTTGAAGAGGGAAATGCTATAAGTTTTTCGCTCCACCAAATTCATCAATCATCAAGCGTTGTTCGCGGCATTCAAGGCATTCTTCAACAATCTTCAAGGTGTTCTTCGCAAAGAACTCCTTTCAATCAGCCGTCAAGTCTCAATTCCATCCAAAAACCATTTTTGAAGATTGCACTTCTGCCGAGGAAGATCAAACTCCAAGAAGTTCAACAAATCCAAAGCCAAGTTCATACCGTTCTTCAACAATCTTCAAACCAAAAGTCTGTTTAATCCGAGATCAAGTCACGAGACCTTCGAAAAACCGTTTTTGAAGATTGAAGTTCTTTCAAAGAATATCAAAGCCCAACATATCCGAAGGACTAAAGACGAAGATCATATCATTCTTCATCAACCTTCAAATCAAATTCCAAATCAAGTTTACGTTTGATCGGAGTTCAAGCCGTCAAGCCCTCGAATCAACGTTTGCCAAATATCCAAGTAATTTGAAGATCAAGATTCCTCCAAAAAAGATTGATATTCAACAAGTTCAAGAAGTCAAGACGAAGAACAAAGTGTTCATCGCGAAAATCAACTCAAGTCGATTGTTAATTCAAGATCAAGCTCAAAAGCCCTTGGATTAACGTTCAACTCAAATACATGTGGAAGAGATAAAAATCAAATCCACTGTCAAGTCAACCAAATTTCAAGACTAGTTGTTGTAGAAAAGAATCAGAGGATCAAATAGAGATTGTATCCCAAATTATACTTTAAATTTATCAAATTTACTTTGTAATATTTTCTTGTCTTTTAATTACAGAGATCAAAAATTTGTGATTACAAATTTGGCATGCCCAGTGGGACCATCTCTACCTCTCAATTCTTTTCCAGCAAGTCTCAAATTTGAAGTCACAAAGTGTTAGTGTTGCTCAACAATGGACAAGTCAATGGGGGAAACAAGCAAAGCTTATTTTCAACCGATGATGAAAGATACACTCACACCAGGGGCAAGACATGATGCTAAAGAAGATGATCAAGCATCATCACTAGAAGAGCAAGTCTCAGCGCTGACAAAAACCATTGTGAATCTCACAACTCAAGCTAAAAAACGTGAAGACCACTTGAATCGCCTTCTCAAAAAGCTAGAGTGCAAAGAAGGAGTTGAAAATTCTAAAAAAGTCACCAACAACATTGGAGTTCAAGGATGCATCAAGACTACAATCGCCGAATTTGAAGTCTCTCTTCATCTCCAAAAGCAAGAGCTCGTGGAAAGAGGCGATCAAAGCATGGCACATGAAAATGTTACTCAAGGAGTTGAAGCTCAAGAGTTTGAGGAAGTCCTAAGTGAAAGAATCCAAACCACTTCTCTTTTCCACAAGTCAAATTTCTCAAGGAAGGAAGAGCAAGACGCCATGATGCACACAAAATTTGCCAGAAAAACATTCAAGATGTTGAAGTTAAGTCCTCAAGCAAACAAATTCAAGTTTCCCCGCAAGGCTTTATCTTTGCCGATCAATTGAAGAAGCTCATTGAAGAGGTTGTAAATGATCATAAAGCTCAACACAAGTCTTCCAAATCTTACACGATGCCTTATACCCGAAGAATAGAGCAATTGCAAATACCGAAAAGCTATCAACCTTCGATGTTTCAAAGATTCGATGGGACTAGAGAACCAAGACAACATCTTGCTCACTTTATTGAGATGTGCAATAGTGCTGGAACTTTTGGAGATCATCTAGTCAAGCAATTCGTTTGATCCTTGGAAGACTTTGCTTTTGATTGGTACATTAATCTTGAACCAAACTCCATTGACGGTTGGAACGATCTACAAACTGAATTCTTCAATCGCTTTTATAGCACTCGACATACTATAAGCATGATTGAAATTGCAAATTCTCATAACCAAGAAGAAAAACTGTCTAAAACTTCAACCTTTGAGATTTACATTCAAGGGATGAACTGGAGCCTTTATTACATACTTCAAGGAATCAAACCAAGAAACTTTGAAGAGTTGGCAACGCGAGCGCATGACATAGAGACAAGTGTAAACTCTATTGAAGAAGAAAACTCAACTCATAGCTTTAATATTGAAAGTGATAACACAAATGACGACAATGACGATGAAGAGGGCACAACATCATATTTCATTGCAACCGATATGCTCTTTGATACGAGCTTAAACTATCTCAAATCCTTAAATTAAGTGCCAAAATATATGCTCCTTGATACGAGCTTAAACTATCTCAAATCCTCAATTTAAGTGCCAAAATATACACTCCTTGATAAGAGTATAAACTATTTACATTCTCCTTAACACGAGTATAAACTGTTTGCTTTTTGAAGTCAAAGAAAATTCTTGAAAACCAAGGTTTCAAAGGAAAAAGTCGAAGTCCTCGAGTCTCCTAGACATGAGCCAAAAGGTATGCATATCCTTCAAGTCTTCAAAACAAATGTGCAAGTCTCCTAGACACGTGTCAAAAGGTCTACAAATCCTTCAAGTCCTCAAGTCCTCCTAGACACGAGCAAAATTGTCTACAAATTCTTCAAGTCAAAGCCTCCTAGATATTAGATAAAACTGTCTACAAATGTCCAAATCAAATGCTCCATGGTGCACGAGCTTAAACTGCACGTTACTCCTGGCCCGCATCAGTAGAAAATGTGTATGGCACCCCCTTTAAATCAATCTTGATTTCTTTTGAACTACGTCATGATTTGATTCCTTCAATGGATACGTAGGCAGCTATAAGTTCATTCTTAGCCCAGTCATATCAACAAAACAAAAATGCTCATGCAACATTCAAGTTGATGAAGCTCACAAATGTTCTAAACTCATGAAGTGGATTTATGGTGGTTGAATTGAAGCACGAGAACAAGAAGAAGAAAGATGTCGAGACTTATCCACTCACTGATGCGTTTCAACACAAATCATGAACAAGTCTCGAGGGGCAATTTGTAGACACATTAATTTTTTGTCTAATTAAATTAAATGATGGTAACTCTTAAAATGCAAGAAATACAAGATATATTTTATTTAATCTTAATATTTTGAGGGATTAAAATAAATATATTAATTAAATCTTAAGACAAGGAAATAATTGCTCATCAAATCTCAAGACATGGAACGTCTTCTCCTCCAAGTCTCAATCTTCAAGAGATGGAAATAATTCTCCACCAAATCTCAACACAAGGAAAGAATTCCCAACCAAGTCTCAATCTTCAAAAGATTGAAAGAAGATTCTCTTAGATAATGTCTAACATATCAAGGAATTGTACACGCGATCACAACTGTTCATCTCATCAGGAGATTCTAATTGAGATTCACTCCACAACTATAAATAGAGGTGGTCTTGAAGAAGAAAAAAACACACACAAAATATTCACAAGTTGAAGAGGGAAATGCTATAAGTTTTTCGCTCCACCAAATTCATCAATCATCAAGCGTTGTTCGCGGCATTCAAGGCATTCTTCAACAATCTTCAAGGTGTTCTTCGCAAAGAACTCCTTTCAATCAGCCGTCAAGTCTCAATTCCATCCAAAAACCATTTTTGAAGATTGCACTTCTGCCGAGGAAGATCAAACTCCAAGAAGTTCAACAAATCCAAAGCCAAGTTCATACCGTTCTTCAACAATCTTCAAACCAAAAGTCTGTTTAATCCGAGATCAAGTCACGAGACCTTCGAAAAACCGTTTTTGAAGATTGAAGTTCTTTCAAAGAATATCAAAGCCCAACATATCCGAAGGACTAAAGACGAAGATCATATCATTCTTCATCAACCTTCAAATCAAATTCCAAATCAAGTTTACGTTTGATCGGAGTTCAAGCCGTCAAGCCCTCGAATCAACGTTTGCCAAATATCCAAGTAATTTGAAGATCAAGATTCCTCCAAAAAAGATTGATATTCAACAAGTTCAAGAAGTCAAGACGAAGAACAAAGTGTTCATCGCGAAAATCAACTCAAGTCGATTGTTAATTCAAGATCAAGCTCAAAAGCCCTTGGATTAACGTTCAACTCAAATACATGTGGAAGAGATAAAAATCAAATCCACTGTCAAGTCAACCAAATTTCAAGACTAGTTGTTGTAGAAAAGAATCAGAGGATCAAATAGAGATTGTATCCCAAATTATACTTTAAATTTATCAAATTTACTTTGTAATATTTTCTTGTCTTTTAATTACAGAGATCAAAAATTTGTGATTACAAATTTGGCATGCCCAGTGGGACCATCTCTACCTCTCATCTCTTTTCCAGCAAGTCTCAAATTTGAAGTCACAAAGTGTTAGTGTTGCTCAACAATGGACAAGTCAATGGGGGAAACAAGCAAAGCTTATTTTCAACCGATGATGAAAGATACACTCACACCAGGGGCAAGACATGATGCTAAAGAAGATGATCAAGCATCATCACTAGAAGAGCAAGTCTCAGCGCTGACAAAAACCATTGTGAATCTCACAACTCAAGCTAAAAAACGTGAAGACCACTTGAATCGCCTTCTCAAAAAGCTAGAGTGCAAAGAAGGAGTTGAAAATTCTAAAAAAGTCACCAACAACATTGGAGTTCAAGGATGCATCAAGACTACAATCGCCGAATTTGAAGTCTCTCTTCATCTCCAAAAGCAAGAGCTCGTGGAAAGAGGCGATCAAAGCATGGCACATGAAAATGTTACTCAAGGAGTTGAAGCTCAAGAGTTTGAGGAAGTCCTAAGTGAAAGAATCCAAACCACTTCTCTTTTCCACAAGTCAAATTTCTCAAGGAAGGAAGAGCAAGCCGCCATGATGCACACAAAATTTGCCAGAAAAAAATTCAAGATGTTGAAGTTAAGTCCTCAAGCAAACAAATTCAAGTTTCCCCGCAAGGCTTTATCTTTGCCGATCAATTGAAGAAGCTCATTGAAGAGGTTGTAAATGATCATAAAGCTCAACACAAGTCTTCCAAATCTTACACGATGCCTTATACCCGAAGAATAGAGCAATTGCAAATACCGAAAAGCTATCAACCTTCGATGTTTCAAAGATTCGATGGGACTAGAGAACCAAGACAACATCTTGCTCACTTTATTGAGATGTGCAATAGTGCTGGAACTTTTGGAGATCATCTAGTCAAGCAATTCGTTTGATCCTTGGAAGACTTTGCTTTTGATTGGTACATTAATCTTGAACCAAAATCCATTGACGGTTGGAACGATCTACAAACTGAATTCTTCAATCGCTTTTATAGCACTCGACATACTATAAGCATGATTGAAATTGCAAATTCTCATAACCAAGAAGAAAAACTGTCTAAAACTTCAACCTTTGAGATTTACATTCAAGGGATGAACTGGAGCCTTTATTACATACTTCAAGGAATCAAACCAAGAAACTTTGAAGAGTTGGCAACGCGAGCGCATGACATAGAGACAAGTGTAAACTCTATTGAAGAAGAAAACTCAACTCATAGCTTTAATATTGAAAGTGATAACACAAATGACGACAATGACGATGAAGAGGGCACAACATCATATTTCATTGCAACCGATATGCTCTTTGATACGAGCTTAAACTATCTCAAATCCTTAAATTAAGTGCCAAAATATATGCTCCTTGATACGAGCTTAAACTATCTCAAATCCTCAATTTAAGTGCCAAAATATACACTCCTTGATAAGAGTATAAACTGTTTGCTTTTTCAAGTCAAAGATAATTCTTGAAAACCAAGTTTTGAAAGGAAAAAGTCGAAGTCCTCAAGTCTCCTAGACATGAGCCAAAAGGTATGCATATCCTTCAAGTCTTCAAAACAAATGTGCAAGTCTCCTAGACACGTGTCAAAAGGTCTACAAATCCTTCAAGTCCTCAAGTCCTCCTAGACACGAGCAAAATTGTCTACAAATTCTTCAAGTCAAAGCCTCTTAGATATTAGATAAAACTGTCTACAAATGTCCAAATCAAATGCTCCATGGTGCACGAGCTTAAACTGCACGTTACTCCTGGCCCGCATCAGTAGAAAATGTGTATGGCACCCCCTTTAAATCAATCTTGATTTCTTTTGAACTACGTCATGATTTGATTCCTTCAATGGATACGTAGGCAGCTATAAGTTCATTCTTAGCCCAGTCATATCAACAAAACAAAAATGCTCATGCAACATTCAAGTTGATGAAGCTCACAAATGTTCTAAACTCATGAAGTGGATTTATGGTGGTTGAATTGAAGCACGAGAACAAGAAGAAGAAAGATGTCGAGACTTATCCACTCACTGATGCGTTTCAACACAAATCATGAACAAGTCTCGAGGGGCAATTTGTAGACACATTAATTTTTTGTCTAATTAAATTAAATGATGGTAACTCTTAAAATGCAAGAAATACAAGATATATTTTATTTAATCTTAATATTTTGAGGGATTAAAATAAATATATTAATTAAATCTTAAGACAAGGAAATAATTGCTCATCAAATCTCAAGACATGGAACGTCTTCTCCTCCAAGTCTCAATCTTCAAGAGATGGAAATAATTCTCCACCAAATCTCAACACAAGGAAAGAATTCCCAACCAAGTCTCAATCTCCAAAAGATTGAAAGAAGATTCTCTTAGATAATGTCTAACATATCAAGGAATTGTACACGCGATCACAACTGTTCATCTCATCAGGAGATTCTAATTGAGATTCACTCCACAACTATAAATAGAGGTGGTCTTGAAGAAGAAAAAAACACACACAAAATATTCACAAGTTGAAGAGGGAAATGCTCTAAGTTTTTCGCTCCACCAAATTCATCAATCATCAAGCGTTGTTCGCGGCATTCAAGGCATTCTTCAACAATCTTCAAGGTGTTCTTCGCAAAGAACTCCTTTCAATCAGCCGTCAAGTCTCAATTCCATCCAAAAACCATTTTTGAAGATTGCACTTCTGCCGAGGAAGATCGAACTCCAAGAAGTTCAACAAATCCAAAGCCAAGTTCATACCGTTCTTCAACAATCTTCAAACCAAAAGTCTGTTTAATCCGAGATCAAGTCACGAGACCTTCGAAAAACCGTTTTTGAAGATTGAAGTTCTTTCAAAGAATATCAAAGCCCAACATATCCAAAGGACTAAAGACGAAGATCATATCATTCTTCATCAACCTTCAAATCATATTCCAAATCAAGTTTACGTTTGATCGGAGATCAAGCCGTCAACCCCTCGAATCAACGTTTGCCAAATATCCAAGTATTTTGAAGATCAAGATTCTTCCAAAAAAGATTGATATTCAACAAGTTCAAGAAGTCAAGACGAAGAACAAAGTGTTCATCGCGAAAATCAACTCAAGTCGATTGTTAATTCAAGATCAAGCTCAAAAGCCCTTTGATTAACGTTCAACTCAAATACATGTGGAAGAGATAAAAATCAAATCCACTGTCAAGTCAACCAAATTTCAAGACTAATTGTTGTAGAAAAGAATCAGAGGATCAAATAGAGATTGTATCCCAAATTATACTTTAAATTTATCAAATTTACTTTGTAATATTTTCTTGTCTTTTAATTACAGAGAAAAAAAATTTGTGATTACAAATTTGGCATGCCTAGTGGGACCATCTCTACCTCTCATCTCTTTTCCAGCAAGTCTCAAATTTGAAGTCACAAAGTGTTAGTGTTGCTCAACAATGGACAAGTCAATGGGGGAAACAAGCAGAGCTTATTTTCAACCAATTATAAAAGATACACTCACACCATGAGCAAGACATGATGTTAAAGAAGATGATCAAGCATCCTCACTATAAGAGCAAGTCTCAGCGCTGACAAAAGCCATTGTGAATCTCACAACTCAAGCTAAAAAACGTGAAGACCACTTGAATCGCCTTCTCAAAAAGCTAGAGTGCAAAGAAGGAGTTGAAAATTCTAAAAAAGTCACCAATAACATTGGAGTTCAAGGATGCATCAAGACTACAATCGCCCAATTTGAAGAGTCTCTTCATCTCCAAAAGCAAGAGCTCGTGGAAAGCGGCGATCAAAGCATGGCACATGAAAATGTTACTCAAGTAGTTGAAGCTCAAGAGTTTGATAAAGTCCTAAGTGAAAGAATCCAAACCACTTCTCTTTTCCACAAGTCAAATTTCTCAAGGAAGGAAGAGCAAGACGCCATGATGCACACAAAATTTGCCAGGAAAACATTCAAGATGTTGAAGTTAAGTCCTCAAGCAAACAAATTCAAGTTTCCCCGCAAGGCTTTGTCTTTGCCGATCAATTGAAAAGTCTCATTGAAGAGGTTGTAAATGATCATAAAGCTCAACACAAGTCTTCCAAATCTTACACGATGCCTTATACCCGAAGAATAGAGCAATTGCAAATACCGAAAAGCTATCAACCTTCGATGTTTCAAAGATTCGATGGGACTAGAGAACCAAGACAACATGTTGCTCACTTTATTGAGATGTGCAATAGTGCTAGAACTTATAGAGATCATCTAGTCAAGCAATTTGTTTGATCCTTGGAAGACTTTGCTTTTGATTGGTACATTAATCTTGAACCAAACTCCATTGACGGTTGGAACGATCTACAAACTGAATTCTTCAATCGCTTTTATAGCACTCGACATACTGTAAGCATGATTGAAATTGCAAATTCTCATAACCAAGAAGAGAAACTGTCTAAAACTTCAACCATTGAGATTTACATTCAAGGGATGAACTGGAGCCTTTATTACATACTTCAAGGAATCAAACCAAGAAACTTTGAAGAGTTGGCAACGCGAGCGCATGACATAGAGACAAGTGTAAACTCTATTGAAGAAGAAAACTCAACTCATGGCTTTGATATTGAAAGTGATGACACAAATGACGACAATGACGATGAAGAGGGCACAACATCATATTTCATTGCAACCGATATGCTCTTTGATACGAGCTTAAACTATCTCAAATCCTTAAATTAAGTGCCAAAATATATGCTCCTTGATACGAGCTTAAACTATCTCAAATCCTCAATTTAAGTGCCAAAATATACACTCCTTGATAAGAGTATAAACTATTTACATTCTCCTTAACGCGAGTATAAACTGTTTGCATTTTGAAGTCAAAGCAAATTCTTGAAAACCAAGTTTTCAAAGGAAAAAGTCGAAGTCCTCAAGTCTCCTAGACATGAGCCAAAAGGTATGCATATCCTTCAAGTCTTCAAAACAAATGTGCATGTCTCTTAGACACGTGTCAAAAGGTCTAAAAATCCTTCAAGTCCTCAAGTCCTCCTAGACACGAGCAAAATTGTCTACAAATTCTTCAAGTCAAAGCCTCCTAGATATTAGATAAAACTGTCTACAAATGTCCAAATCAAATGCTCCATGGTGCACGAGCTTAAACTGCACGTTACTCCTGGCCCGCATGAGTACAAACTGTGTATGGCACCCCCTTTAAATCAATCTTGATTTGTTTTGAACTACGTCATGACTTGATTCCTTCATTGGATACGTAGGGAGCTAGAAGTTCATTCTTAGCCCAGTCATATCAACAAAACAAAAATGCTCATGCAACATTCAAGTTGATGAAGCTCACAAATGTTCTAAACTCATGAAGTGGATTTATGGTGGTTGAATTGAAGCACGAGAACAAGAAGAAGAAAGATTTCGAGACTTATCCACTCACTGATGCATTTCAACACAAATCATGAACAAGTCTCGAGGGGCAATTTGTAGACACGTTAATTTTTTGTCTAATTAAATTAAAAGATGGTAACTCTTAAAATGCAAGAAATACAAGATATATTTTATTTAATCTTAATATTTTGAGGGATTAAAATAAATATATTAATTAAATCTTAAGACAAGGAAATAATTGCTCATCAAATCTCAAGACATGGAAAGTCTTCTCCTCGAAGTCTCAATCTTCAAGAGATGGAAATAATTCTCCACCAAATCTCAACACAAGGAAAGAATTCCCAACCAAGTCTCAATCTTCAAAAGATTGAAAGAAGATTCTCTTAGATAAAGTCTAACATATCAAGGAATTGTAGACGCGATCACAACCGTTCATCTCATCAGGAGATTCTAATTGAGATTCACTCCACAACTATAAATAGAGGTGGTCTTGAAGAAGAAAAAAACACACACAAAATATTCACAAGTTGAAGAGGGAAATGCTCTAAGTTTTTCGCTGCACCAAATTCATCAATCTTCAAGCGTTGTTCGCGACATTCAAAGCATTCTTCAACAATCTTCAAGGTGTTCTTCGCAAAGAACTCCTTTCAATCAGCCGTCAAGTCTCAATTCCATCCAAAAACCATTTTTGAAGATTGCACTTCTGCCGAGGAAGATCAAACTCCAAGAAGTTCAACAAATCCAAAGCCAAGTTCATACCGTTCTTCAACAATCTTCAAACCAAAAGTCTGTTTAATCCGAGATCAAGTCACGAGACCTTCGAAAAACCGTTTTTGAAGATTGAAGTTCTTTCAAAGAATATCAAAGCCCAACATATCCGAAGGACTAAAGACGAAGATCATATCATTCTTCATCAACCTTCAAATCAAATTCCAATTCAAGTTTACGTTTGATCGGAGATCAAGCCGTCAAGCCCTCGAATCAACGTTTGCCAAATATCCAAGTAATTTGAAGATAAAGATTCCTCCAAAAAAGATTGATATTCAACAAGTTCAAGAAGTCAAGACGAAGAACAAAGTGTTCATCGCGAAAATCAACTCAAGTCGATTGTTAATTCAAGATCAAGCTCAAAAGCCCTTGGATTAACGTTCAACTCAAATACATGTGGAAGAGATAAAAATCAAATCCACTGTCAAGTCAACCAAATTTCAAGACTAACTGTTGTAGAAAAGAATCAGAGGATCAAATAGAGATTGTATCCCAAATTATACTTTAAATTTATCAAATTTACTTTGTAATATTTTCTTGTCTTTTAATTAGAGAGATCAAAAATTTGTGATTTCAAATTTGGCATGCCTAGTGGGACCATCTCTACCTCTCATCTCTTTTCCAGCAAGTCTCAAATTTGAAGTCACAAAGTGTTAGTGTTGCTCAACAATGGACAAGTCAATGGGGGAAACAAGCAGAGCTTATTTTCAACCAATTATGAAAGATACACTCACACCAGGGGTAAGACATGATGTTAAAGAAGATGATCAAGCATCCTCACTAGAAGAGCAAGTCTCAGCGCTGACAAAAGCCATTGTGAATCTCACAACTCAAGCTAAAAAACGTGAAAACCACTTGAATCGCCTTCTCAAAAAGCTAGAGTGCAAAGAAGGAGTTGAAAATTCTAAAAAAGTCACCAACAACATTGGAGTTCAAGGATGCATCAAGACTACAATCGCCGAATTTGAAGTCTCTCTTCATCTCCAAAAGCAAGAGCTCGTGGAAAGCGGCGATCAAAGCATGGCACATGAAAATGTTACTCAAGGAGTTGAAGCTCAAGAGTTTGATGAAGTCCTAAGTGAAAGAATCCAAACCACTTCTCTTTTCCACAAGTCAAATTTCTCAAGGAAGGAAGAGCAAGACGCCATGATGCACACAAAATTTGCCAGAAAAACATTCAATATGTTGAAGTTAAGTCCTCAAGCAAACAAATTCAAGTTTCCCCGCAAGGCTTTGTCTTTGCCGATCAATTGAAAAGTCTCATTGAAGAGGTTGTAAATGATCATAAAGCTCAACACAAGTCTTCCAAATCTTACACGATGCCTTATACCCGAAGAATAGAGCAATTGCAAATACCGAAAAGCTATCAACCTTCGATGTTTCAAAGATTCGATGGGACTAGAGAACCAAGACAACATGTTGCTCACTTTATTGAGATGTGCAATAGTGCTAGAACTTATAGAGATCATCTAGTCAAGCAATTCGTTTGATCCTTGGAAGACTTTGCTTTTGATTGGTACATTAATCTTGAACCAAACTCCATTGACGGTTGGAACGATCTACAAACTGAATTCTTCAATCGCTTTTATAGCACTCGACATACTGTAAGCATGATTGAAATTGCAAATTCTCATAACCAAGAAGAGAAACTGTCTAAAACTTCAACCATTGAGATTTACATTCAAGGGATGAACTGGAGCCTTTATTACATACTTCAAGGAATCAAACCAAGAAACTTTGAAGAGTTGGCAACGCGAGCGCATGACATAGAGACAAGTGTAAACTCTATTGAAGAAGAAAACTCAACTCATGGCTTTGATATTGAAAGTGATGACACAAATGACGACAATGACGATGAAGAGGGCACAACATCATATTTCATTGCAACCGATATGCTCTTTGATACGAGCTTAAACTATCTCAAATCCTTAAATTAAGTGCCAAAATATATGCTCCTTGATACGAGCTTAAACTATCTCAAATCCTCAATTTAAGTGCCAAAATATACACTCCTTGATAAGAGTATAAACTATTTACATTCTCCTTAACGCGAGTATAAACTGTTTGCATTTTGAAGTCAAAGCAAATTCTTGAAAACCAAGTTTTCAAAGGAAAAAGTCGAAGTCCTCAAGTCTCCTAGACATGAGCCAAAAGGTATGCATATCCTTCAAGTCTTCAAAACAAATGTGCATGTCTCTTAGACACGTGTCAAAAGGTCTAAAAATCCTTCAAGTCCTCAAGTCCTCCTAGACACGAGCAAAATTGTCTACAAATTCTTCAAGTCAAAGCCTCCTAGATATTAGATAAAACTGTCTACAAATGTCCAAATCAAATGCTCCATGGTGCACGAGCTTAAACTGCACGTTACTCCTGGCCCGCATGAGTACAAACTGTGTATGGCACCCCCTTTAAATCAATCTTGATTTGTTTTGAACTACGTCATGACTTGATTCCTTCATTGGATACGTAGGGAGCTAGAAGTTCATTCTTAGCCCAGTCATATCAACAAAACAAAAATGCTCATGCAACATTCAAGTTGATGAAGCTCACAAATGTTCTAAACTCATGAAGTGGATTTATGGTGGTTGAATTGAAGCACGAGAACAAGAAGAAGAAAGATTTCGAGACTTATCCACTCACTGATGCATTTCAACACAAATCATGAACAAGTCTCGAGGGGCAATTTGTAGACACGTTAATTTTTTGTCTAATTAAATTAAAAGATGGTAACTCTTAAAATGCAAGAAATACAAGATATATTTTATTTAATCTTAATATTTTGAGGGATTAAAATAAATATATTAATTAAATCTTAAGACAAGGAAATAATTGCTCATCAAATCTCAAGACATGGAAAGTCTTCTCCTCGAAGTCTCAATCTTCAAGAGATGGAAATAATTCTCCACCAAATCTCAACACAAGGAAAGAATTCCCAACCAAGTCTCAATCTTCAAAAGATTGAAAGAAGATTCTCTTAGATAAAGTCTAACATATCAAGGAATTGTAGACGCGATCACAACCGTTCATCTCATCAGGAGATTCTAATTGAGATTCACTCCACAACTATAAATAGAGGTGGTCTTGAAGAAGAAAAAAACACACACAAAATATTCACAAGTTGAAGAGGGAAATGCTCTAAGTTTTTCGCTGCACCAAATTCATCAATCTTCAAGCGTTGTTCGCGACATTCAAAGCATTCTTCAACAATCTTCAAGGTGTTCTTCGCAAAGAACTCCTTTCAATCAGCCGTCAAGTCTCAATTCCATCCAAAAACCATTTTTGAAGATTGCACTTCTGCCGAGGAAGATCAAACTCCAAGAAGTTCAACAAATCCAAAGCCAAGTTCATACCGTTCTTCAACAATCTTCAAACCAAAAGTCTGTTTAATCCGAGATCAAGTCACGAGACCTTCGAAAAACCGTTTTTGAAGATTGAAGTTCTTTCAAAGAATATCAAAGCCCAACATATCCGAAGGACTAAAGACGAAGATCATATCATTCTTCATCAACCTTCAAATCAAATTCCAATTCAAGTTTACGTTTGATCGGAGATCAAGCCGTCAAGCCCTCGAATCAACGTTTGCCAAATATCCAAGTAATTTGAAGATAAAGATTCCTCCAAAAAAGATTGATATTCAACAAGTTCAAGAAGTCAAGACGAAGAACAAAGTGTTCATCGCGAAAATCAACTCAAGTCGATTGTTAATTCAAGATCAAGCTCAAAAGCCCTTGGATTAACGTTCAACTCAAATACATGTGGAAGAGATAAAAATCAAATCCACTGTCAAGTCAACCAAATTTCAAGACTAACTGTTGTAGAAAAGAATCAGAGGATCAAATAGAGATTGTATCCCAAATTATACTTTAAATTTATCAAATTTACTTTGTAATATTTTCTTGTCTTTTAATTAGAGAGATCAAAAATTTGTGATTTCAAATTTGGCATGCCTAGTGGGACCATCTCTACCTCTCATCTCTTTTCCAGCAAGTCTCAAATTTGAAGTCACAAAGTGTTAGTGTTGCTCAACAATGGACAAGTCAATGGGGGAAACAAGCAGAGCTTATTTTCAACCAATTATGAAAGATACACTCACACCAGGGGTAAGACATGATGTTAAAGAAGATGATCAAGCATCCTCACTAGAAGAGCAAGTCTCAGCGCTGACAAAAGCCATTGTGAATCTCACAACTCAAGCTAAAAAACGTGAAAACCACTTGAATCGCCTTCTCAAAAAGCTAGAGTGCAAAGAAGGAGTTGAAAATTCTAAAAAAGTCACCAACAACATTGGAGTTCAAGGATGCATCAAGACTACAATCGCCGAATTTGAAGTCTCTCTTCATCTCCAAAAGCAAGAGCTCGTGGAAAGCGGCGATCAAAGCATGGCACATGAAAATGTTACTCAAGGAGTTGAAGCTCAAGAGTTTGATGAAGTCCTAAGTGAAAGAATCCAAACCACTTCTCTTTTCCACAAGTCAAATTTCTCAAGGAAGGAAGAGCAAGACGCCATGATGCACACAAAATTTGCCAGAAAAACATTCAATATGTTGAAGTTAAGTCCTCAAGCAAACAAATTCAAGTTTCCCCGCAAGGCTTTGTCTTTGCCGATCAATTGAAAAGTCTCATTGAAGAGGTTGTAAATGATCATAAAGCTCAACACAAGTCTTCCAAATCTTACACGATGCCTTATACCCGAAGAATAGAGCAATTGCAAATACCGAAAAGCTATCAACCTTCGATGTTTCAAAGATTCGATGGGACTAGAGAACCAAGACAACATGTTGCTCACTTTATTGAGATGTGCAATAGTGCTAGAACTTATAGAGATCATCTAGTCAAGCAATTCGTTTGATCCTTGGAAGACTTTGCTTTTGATTGGTACATTAATCTTGAACCAAACTCCATTGACGGTTGGAACGATCTACAAACTGAATTCTTCAATCGCTTTTATAGCACTCGACATACTGTAAGCATGATTGAAATTGCAAATTCTCATAACCAAGAAGAGAAACTGTCTAAAACTTCAACCATTGAGATTTACATTCAAGGGATGAACTGGAGCCTTTATTACATACTTCAAGGAATCAAACCAAGAAACTTTGAAGAGTTGGCAACGCGAGCGCATGACATAGAGACAAGTGTAAACTCTATTGAAGAAGAAAACTCAACTCATGGCTTTGATATTGAAAGTGATGACACAAATGACGACAATGACGATGAAGAGGGCACAACATCATATTTCATTGCAACCGATATGCTCTTTGATACGAGCTTAAACTATCTCAAATCCTTAAATTAAGTGCCAAAATATATGCTCCTTGATACGAGCTTAAACTATCTCAAATCCTCAATTTAAGTGCCAAAATATACACTCCTTGATAAGAGTATAAACTATTTACATTCTCCTTAACGCGAGTATAAACTGTTTGCATTTTGAAGTCAAAGCAAATTCTTGAAAACCAAGTTTTCAAAGGAAAAAGTCGAAGTCCTCAAGTCTCCTAGACATGAGCCAAAAGGTATGCATATCCTTCAAGTCTTCAAAACAAATGTGCATGTCTCTTAGACACGTGTCAAAAGGTCTAAAAATCCTTCAAGTCCTCAAGTCCTCCTAGACACGAGCAAAATTGTCTACAAATTCTTCAAGTCAAAGCCTCCTAGATATTAGATAAAACTGTCTACAAATGTCCAAATCAAATGCTCCATGGTGCACGAGCTTAAACTGCACGTTACTCCTGGCCCGCATGAGTACAAACTGTGTATGGCACCCCCTTTAAATCAATCTTGATTTGTTTTGAACTACGTCATGACTTGATTCCTTCATTGGATACGTAGGGAGCTAGAAGTTCATTCTTAGCCCAGTCATATCAACAAAACAAAAATGCTCATGCAACATTCAAGTTGATGAAGCTCACAAATGTTCTAAACTCATGAAGTGGATTTATGGTGGTTGAATTGAAGCACGAGAACAAGAAGAAGAAAGATTTCGAGACTTATCCACTCACTGATGCATTTCAACACAAATCATGAACAAGTCTCGAGGGGCAATTTGTAGACACGTTAATTTTTTGTCTAATTAAATTAAAAGATGGTAACTCTTAAAATGCAAGAAATACAAGATATATTTTATTTAATCTTAATATTTTGAGGGATTAAAATAAATATATTAATTAAATCTTAAGACAAGGAAATAATTGCTCATCAAATCTCAAGACATGGAAAGTCTTCTCCTCGAAGTCTCAATCTTCAAGAGATGGAAATAATTCTCCACCAAATCTCAACACAAGGAAAGAATTCCCAACCAAGTCTCAATCTTCAAAAGATTGAAAGAAGATTCTCTTAGATAAAGTCTAACATATCAAGGAATTGTAGACGCGATCACAACCGTTCATCTCATCAGGAGATTCTAATTGAGATTCACTCCACAACTATAAATAGAGGTGGTCTTGAAGAAGAAAAAAACACACACAAAATATTCACAAGTTGAAGAGGGAAATGCTCTAAGTTTTTCGCTGCACCAAATTCATCAATCTTCAAGCGTTGTTCGCGACATTCAAAGCATTCTTCAACAATCTTCAAGGTGTTCTTCGCAAAGAACTCCTTTCAATCAGCCGTCAAGTCTCAATTCCATCCAAAAACCATTTTTGAAGATTGCACTTCTGCCGAGGAAGATCAAACTCCAAGAAGTTCAACAAATCCAAAGCCAAGTTCATACCGTTCTTCAACAATCTTCAAACCAAAAGTCTGTTTAATCCGAGATCAAGTCACGAGACCTTCGAAAAACCGTTTTTGAAGATTGAAGTTCTTTCAAAGAATATCAAAGCCCAACATATCCGAAGGACTAAAGACGAAGATCATATCATTCTTCATCAACCTTCAAATCAAATTCCAATTCAAGTTTACGTTTGATCGGAGATCAAGCCGTCAAGCCCTCGAATCAACGTTTGCCAAATATCCAAGTAATTTGAAGATAAAGATTCCTCCAAAAAAGATTGATATTCAACAAGTTCAAGAAGTCAAGACGAAGAACAAAGTGTTCATCGCGAAAATCAACTCAAGTCGATTGTTAATTCAAGATCAAGCTCAAAAGCCCTTGGATTAACGTTCAACTCAAATACATGTGGAAGAGATAAAAATCAAATCCACTGTCAAGTCAACCAAATTTCAAGACTAACTGTTGTAGAAAAGAATCAGAGGATCAAATAGAGATTGTATCCCAAATTATACTTTAAATTTATCAAATTTACTTTGTAATATTTTCTTGTCTTTTAATTAGAGAGATCAAAAATTTGTGATTTCAAATTTGGCATGCCTAGTGGGACCATCTCTACCTCTCATCTCTTTTCCAGCAAGTCTCAAATTTGAAGTCACAAAGTGTTAGTGTTGCTCAACAATGGACAAGTCAATGGGGGAAACAAGCAGAGCTTATTTTCAACCAATTATGAAAGATACACTCACACCAGGGGTAAGACATGATGTTAAAGAAGATGATCAAGCATCCTCACTAGAAGAGCAAGTCTCAGCGCTGACAAAAGCCATTGTGAATCTCACAACTCAAGCTAAAAAACGTGAAAACCACTTGAATCGCCTTCTCAAAAAGCTAGAGTGCAAAGAAGGAGTTGAAAATTCTAAAAAAGTCACCAACAACATTGGAGTTCAAGGATGCATCAAGACTACAATCGCCGAATTTGAAGTCTCTCTTCATCTCCAAAAGTAAGAGCTCGTGGAAAGCGGCGATCAAAGCATGGCACATGAAAATGTTACTCAAGGAGTTGAAGCTCAAGAGTTTGATAAAGTCCTAAGTGAAAGAATCCAAACCACTTCTCTTTTCCACAAGTCAAATTTCTCAAGGAAGGAAGAGCAAGACGCCATGATGCACACAAAATTTGCCAGAAAAACATTCAATATGTTGAAGTTAAGTCCTCAAGCAAACAAATTCAAGTTTCCCCGCAAGGCTTTGTCTTTGCCGATCAATTGAAAAGTCTCATTGAAGAGGTTGTAAATGATCATAAAGCTCAACACAAGTCTTCCAAATCTTACACGATGCCTTATACCCGAAGAATAGAGCAATTGCAAATACCGAAAAGCTATCAACCTTCGATGTTTCAAAGATTCGATGGGACTAGAGAACCAAGACAACATGTTGCTCACTTTATTGAGATGTGCAATAGTGCTAGAACTTATAGAGATCATCTAGTCAAGCAATTCGTTTGATCCTTGGAAGACTTTGCTTTTGATTGGTACATTAATCTTGAACCAAACTCCATTGACGGTTGGAACGATCTACAAACTGAATTCTTCAATCGCTTTTATAGCACTCGACATACTGTAAGCATGATTGAAATTGCAAATTCTCATAACCAAGAAGAGAAACTGTCTAAAACTTCAACCATTGAGATTTACATTCAAGGGATGAACTGGAGCCTTTATTACATACTTCAAGGAATCAAACCAAGAAACTTTGAAGAGTTGGCAACGCGAGCGCATGACATAGAGACAAGTGTAAACTCTATTGAAGAAGAAAACTCAACTCATGGCTTTGATATTGAAAGTGATGACACAAATGACGACAATGACGATGAAGAGGGCACAACATCATATTTCATTGCAACCGATATGCTCTTTGATACGAGCTTAAACTATCTCAAATCCTTAAATTAAGTGCCAAAATATATGCTCCTTGATACGAGCTTAAACTATCTCAAATCCTCAATTTAAGTGCCAAAATATACACTCCTTGATAAGAGTATAAACTATTTACATTCTCCTTAACGCGAGTATAAACTGTTTGCATTTTGAAGTCAAAGCAAATTCTTGAAAACCAAGTTTTCAAAGGAAAAAGTCGAAGTCCTCAAGTCTCCTAGACATGAGCCAAAAGGTATGCATATCCTTCAAGTCTTCAAAACAAATGTGCATGTCTCTTAGACACGTGTCAAAAGGTCTAAAAATCCTTCAAGTCCTCAAGTCCTCCTAGACACGAGCAAAATTGTCTACAAATTCTTCAAGTCAAAGCCTCCTAGATATTAGATAAAACTGTCTACAAATGTCCAAATCAAATGCTCCATGGTGCACGAGCTTAAACTGCACGTTACTCCTGGCCCGCATGAGTAGAAACTGTGTATGGCACCCCCTTTAAATCAATCTTGATTTCTTTTGAACTACGTCATGACTTGATTCCTTCATTGGATACGTAGGGAGCTAGAAGTTCATTCTTAGCCCAGTCATATCAACAAAACAAAAATGCTCATGCAACATTCAAGTTGATGAAGCTCACAAATGTTCTAAACTCATGAAGTGGATTTATGGTGGTTGAATTGAAGCACGAGAACAAGAAGAAGAAAGATTTCGAGACTTATCCACTCACTGATGCATTTCAACACAAATCATGAACAAGTCTCGAGGGGCAATTTGTAGACACGTTAATTTTTTGTCTAATTAAATTAAAAGATGGTAACTCTTAAAATGCAAGAAATACAAGATATATTTTATTTAATCTTAATATTTTGAGGGATTAAAATAAATATATTAATTAAATCTTAAGACAAGGAAATAATTGCTCATCAAATCTCAAGACATGGAAAGTCTTCTCCTCGAAGTCTCAATCTTCAAGAGATGGAAATAATTCTCCACCAAATCTCAACACAAGGAAAGAATTCCCAACCAAGTCTCAATCTTCAAAAGATTGAAAGAAGATTCTCTTAGATAAAGTCTAACATATCAAGGAATTGTAGACGCGATCACAACCGTTCATCTCATCAGGAGATTCTAATTGAGATTCACTCCACAACTATAAATAGAGGTGGTCTTGAAGAAGAAAAAAACACACACAAAATATTCACAAGTTGAAGAGGGAAATGCTCTAAGTTTTTCGCTGCACCAAATTCATCAATCTTCAAGCGTTGTTCGCGACATTCAAAGCATTCTTCAACAATCTTCAAGGTGTTCTTCGCAAAGAACTCCTTTCAATCAGCCGTCAAGTCTCAATTCCATCCAAAAACCATTTTTGAAGATTGCACTTCTGCCGAGGAAGATCAAACTCCAAGAAGTTCAACAAATCCAAAGCCAAGTTCATACCGTTCTTCAACAATCTTCAAACCAAAAGTCTGTTTAATCCGAGATCAAGTCACGAGACCTTCGAAAAACCGTTTTTGAAGATTGAAGTTCTTTCAAAGAATATCAAAGCCCAACATATCCGAAGGACTAAAGACGAAGATCATATCATTCTTCATCAACCTTCAAATCAAATTCCAATTCAAGTTTACGTTTGATCGGAGATCAAGCCGTCAAGCCCTCGAATCAACGTTTGCCAAATATCCAAGTAATTTGAAGATAAAGATTCCTCCAAAAAAGATTGATATTCAACAAGTTCAAGAAGTCAAGACGAAGAACAAAGTGTTCATCGCGAAAATCAACTCAAGTCGATTGTTAATTCAAGATCAAGCTCAAAAGCCCTTGGATTAACATTCAACTCAAATACATGTGGAAGAGATAAAAATCAAATCCACTGTCAAGTCAACCAAATTTCAAGACTAATTGTTGTAGAAAAGAATCAGAGGATCAAATAGAGATTGTATCCCAAATTATACTTTAAATTTATCAAATTTACTTTGTAATATTTTCTTGTCTTTTAATTAGAGAGATCAAAAATTTGTGATTACAAATTTGGCATGCCTAGTGGGACCATCTCTACCTCTCATCTCTTTTCCAGCAAGTCTCAAATTTGAAGTCACAAAGTGTTAGTGTTGCTCAACAATGGACAAGTCAATGGGGGAAACAAGCAGAGCTTATTTTCAACCAATTATGAAAGATACACTCACACCAGGGGTAAGACATGATGTTAAAGAAGATGATCAAGCATCCTCACTAGAAGAGCAAGTCTCAGCGCTGACAAAAGCCATTGTGAATCTCACAACTCAAGCTAAAAAACGTGAAGACCACTTGAATCGCCTTCTCAAAAAGCTAGAGTGCAAAGAAGGAGTTGAAAATTCTAAAAAAGTCACCAACAACATTGGAGTTCAAGGATGCATCAAGACTACAATCGCCGAATTTGAAGTCTCTCTTCATCTCCAAAAGCAAGAGCTCGTGGAAAGCGGCGATCAAAGCATGGCACATGAAAATGTTACTCAAGGAGTTGAAGCTCAAGAGTTTGATGAAGTCCTAAGTGAAAGAATCCAAACCACTTCTCTTTTCCACAAGTCAAATTTCTCAAGGAAGGAAGAGCAAGACGCCATGATGCACACAAAATTTGCCAGAAAAACATTCAATATGTTGAAGTTAAGTCCTCAAGCAAACAAATTCAAGTTTCCCCGCAAGGCTTTGTCTTTGCCGATCAATTGAAAAGTCTCATTGAAGAGGTTGTAAATGATCATAAAGCTCAACACAAGTCTTCCAAATCTTACACGATGCCTTATACCCGAAGAATAGAGCAATTGCAAATACCGAAAAGCTATCAACCTTCGATGTTTCAAAGATTCGATGGGACTAGAGAACCAAGACAACATGTTGCTCACTTTATTGAGATGTGCAATAGTGCTAGAACTTATAGAGATCATCTAGTCAAGCAATTCGTTTGATCCTTGGAAGACTTTGCTTTTGATTGGTACATTAATCTTGAACCAAACTCCATTGACGGTTGGAACGATCTACAAACTGAATTCTTCAATCGCTTTTATAGCACTCGACATACTATAAGCATGATTGAAATTGCAAATTCTCATAACCAAGAAGAGAAACTGTCTAAAACTTCAACCATTGAGATTTACATTCAAGGGATGAACTGGAGCCTTTATTACATACTTCAAGGAATCAAACCAAGAAACTTTGAAGAGTTGGCAACGCGAGCGCATGACATAGAGACAAGTGTAAACTCTATTGAAGAAGAAAACTCAACTCATGGCTTTGATATTGAAAGTGATGACACAAATGACGACAATGACGATGAAGAGGGCACAACATCATATTTCATTGCAACCGATATGCTCTTTGATACGAGCTTAAACTATCTCAAATCCTTAAATTAAGTGCCAAAATATATGCTCCTTGATACGAGCTTAAACTATCTCAAATCCTCAATTTAAGTGCCAAAATATACACTCCTTGATAAGAGTATAAACTATTTACATTCTCCTTAACGCGAGTATAAACTGTTTGCATTTTGAAGTCAAAGCAAATTCTTGAAAACCAAGTTTTCAAAGGAAAAAGTCGAAGTCCTCAAGTCTCCTAGACATGAGCCAAAAGGTATGCATATCCTTCAAGTCTTCAAAACAAATGTGCATGTCTCTTAGACACGTGTCAAAAGGTCTAAAAATCCTTCAAGTCCTCAAGTCCTCCTAGACACGAGCAAAATTGTCTACAAATTCTTCAAGTCAAAGCCTCCTAGATATTAGATAAAACTGTCTACAAATGTCCAAATCAAATGCTCCATGGTGCACGAGCTTAAACTGCACGTTACTCCTGGCCCGCATGAGTACAAACTGTGTATGGCACCCCCTTTAAATCAATCTTGATTTGTTTTGAACTACGTCATGACTTGATTCCTTCATTGGATACGTAGGGAGCTAGAAGTTCATTCTTAGCCCAGTCATATCAACAAAACAAAAATGCTCATGCAACATTCAAGTTGATGAAGCTCACAAATGTTCTAAACTCATGAAGTGGATTTATGGTGGTTGAATTGAAGCACGAGAACAAGAAGAAGAAAGATTTCGAGACTTATCCACTCACTGATGCATTTCAACACAAATCATGAACAAGTCTCGAGGGGCAATTTGTAGACACGTTAATTTTTTGTCTAATTAAATTAAAAGATGGTAACTCTTAAAATGCAAGAAATACAAGATATATTTTATTTAATCTTAATATTTTGAGGGATTAAAATAAATATATTAATTAAATCTTAAGACAAGGAAATAATTGCTCATCAAATCTCAAGACATGGAAAGTCTTCTCCTCGAAGTCTCAATCTTCAAGAGATGGAAATAATTCTCCACCAAATCTCAACACAAGGAAAGAATTCCCAACCAAGTCTCAATCTTCAAAAGATTGAAAGAAGATTCTCTTAGATAAAGTCTAACATATCAAGGAATTGTAGACGCGATCACAACCGTTCATCTCATCAGGAGATTCTAATTGAGATTCACTCCACAACTATAAATAGAGGTGGTCTTGAAGAAGAAAAAAACACACACAAAATATTCACAAGTTGAAGAGGGAAATGCTCTAAGTTTTTCGCTGCACCAAATTCATCAATCTTCAAGCGTTGTTCGCGACATTCAAAGCATTCTTCAACAATCTTCAAGGTGTTCTTCGTAAAGAACTCCTTTCAATCAGCCGTCAAGTCTCAATTCCATCCAAAAACCATTTTTGAAGATTGCACTTCTGCCGAGGAAGATCAAACTCCAAGAAGTTCAACAAATCCAAAGCCAAGTTCATACCGTTCTTCAACAATCTTCAAACCAAAAGTCTGTTTAATCCGAGATCAAGTCACGAGACCTTCGAAAAACCGTTTTTGAAGATTGAAGTTCTTTCAAAGAATATCAAAGCCCAACATATCCGAAGGACTAAAGACGAAGATCATATCATTCTTCATCAACCTTCAAATCAAATTCCAATTCAAGTTTACGTTTGATCGGAGATCAAGCCGTCAAGCCCTCGAATCAACGTTTGCCAAATATCCAAGTAATTTGAAGATAAAGATTCCTCCAAAAAAGATTGATATTCAACAAGTTCAAGAAGTCAAGACGAAGAACAAAGTGTTCATCGCGAAAATCAACTCAAGTCGATTGTTAATTCAAGATCAAACTCAAAAGCCCTTGGATTAACGTTCAACTCAAATACATGTGGAAGAGATAAAAATCAAATCCACTGTCAAGTCAACCAAATTTCAAGACTAATTGTTGTAGAAAAGAATCAGAGGATCAAATAGAGATTGTATCCCAAATTATACTTTAAATTTATCAAATTTACTTTGTAATATTTTCTTGTCTTTTAATTAGAGAGATCAAAAATTTGTGATTACAAATTTGGCATGCCTAGTGGGACCATCTCTACCTCTCATCTCTTTTCCAGCAAGTCTCAAATTTGAAGTCACAAAGTGTTAGTGTTGCTCAACAATGGACAAGTCAATGGGGGAAACAAGCAGAGCTTATTTTCAACCAATTATGAAAGATACACTCACACCAGGGGTAAGACATGATGTTAAAGAAGATGATCAAGCATCCTCACTAGAAGAGCAAGTCTCAGCGCTGACAAAAGCCATTGTGAATCTCACAACTCAAGCTAAAAAACGTGAAGACCACTTGAATCGCCTTCTCAAAAAGCTAGAGTGCAAAGAAGGAGTTGAAAATTCTAAAAAAGTCACCAACAACATTGGAGTTCAAGGATGCATCAAGACTACAATCGCCGAATTTGAAGTCTCTCTTCATCTCCAAAAGCAAGAGCTCGTGGAAAGCGGCGATCAAAGCATGGCACATGAAAATGTTACTCAAGGAGTTGAAGCTCAAGAGTTTGATGAAGTCCTAAGTGAAAGAATCCAAACCACTTCTCTTTTCCACAAGTCAAATTTCTCAAGGAAGGAAGAGCAAGACGCCATGATGCACACAAAATTTGCCAGAAAAACATTCAATATGTTGAAGTTAAGTCCTCAAGCAAACAAATTCAAGTTTCCCCGCAAGGCTTTGTCTTTGCCGATCAATTGAAAAGTCTCATTGAAGAGGTTTTAAATGATCATAAAGCTCAACACAAGTCTTCCAAATCTTACACGATGCCTTATACCCGAAGAATAGAGCAATTGCAAATACCGAAAAGCTATCAACCTTCGATGTTTCAAAGATTCGATGGGACTAGAGAACCAAGACAACATGTTGCTCACTTTATTGAGATGTGCAATAGTGCTAGAACTTATAGAGATCATCTAGTCAAGCAATTCGTTTGATCCTTGGAAGACTTTGCTTTTGATTGGTACATTAATCTTGAACCAAACTCCATTGACGGTTGGAACGATCTACAAACTGAATTCTTCAATCGCTTTTATAGCACTCAACATACTGTAAGCATGATTGAAATTGCAAATTCTCATAACCAAGAAGAGAAACTGTCTAAAACTTCAACCATTGAGATTTACATTCAAGGGATGAACTGGAGCCTTTATTACATACTTCAAGGAATCAAACCAAGAAACTTTGAAGAGTTGGCAACGCGAGCGCATGACATAGAGACAAGTGTAAACTCTATTGAAGAAGAAAACTCAACTCATGGCTTTGATATTGAAAGTGATGACACAAATGACGACAATGACGATGAAGAGGGCACAACATCATATTTCATTGCAACCGATATGCTCTTTGATACGAGCTTAAACTATCTCAAATCCTTAAATTAAGTGCCAAAATACATGCTCCTTGATACGAGCTTAAACTATCTCAAATCCTCAATTTAAGTGCCAAAATATACACTCCTTGATAAGAGTATAAACTATTTACATTCTCCTTAACGCGAGTATAAACTGTTTGCATTTTGAAGTCAAAGCAAATTCTTGAAAACCAAGTTTTCAAAGGAAAAAGTCGAAGTCCTCAAGTCTCCTAGACATGAGCCAAAAGGTATGCATATCCTTCAAGTCTTCAAAACAAATGTGCATGTCTCTTAGACACGTGTCAAAAGGTCTAAAAATCCTTCAAGTCCTCAAGTCCTCCTAGACACGAGCAAAATTGTCTACAAATTCTTCAAGTCAAAGACTCCTAGATATTAGATAAAACTGTCTACAAATGTCCAAATCAAATGCTCCATGGTGCACGAGCTTAAACTGCACGTTACTCCTGGCCCGCATGAGTAGAAACTGTGTATGGCACCCCCTTTAAATCAATCTTGATTTCTTTTGAACTACGTCATGACTTGATTCCTTCATTGGATACGTAGGGAGCTAGAAGTTCATTCTTAGCCCAGTCATATCAACAAAACAAAAATGCTCATGCAACATTCAAGTTGATGAAGCTCACAAATGTTCTAAACTCATGAAGTGGATTTATGGTGGTTGAATTGAAGCACGAGAACAAGAAGAAGAAAGATTTCGAGACTTATCCACTCACTGATGCATTTCAACACAAATCATGAACAAGTCTCGAGGGGCAATTTGTAGACACGTTAATTTTTTGTCTAATTAAATTAAAAGATGGTAACTCTTAAAATGCAAGAAATACAAGATATATTTTATTTAATCTTAATATTTTGAGGGATTAAAATAAATATATTAATTAAATCTTAAGACAAGGAAATAATTGCTCATCAAATCTCAAGACATGGAAAGTCTTCTCCTCGAAGTCTCAATCTTCAAGAGATGGAAATAATTCTCCACCAAATCTCAACACAAGGAAAGAATTCCCAACCAAGTCTCAATCTTCAAAAGATTGAAAGAAGATTCTCTTAGATAAAGTCTAACATATCAAGGAATTGTAGACGCGATCACAACCGTTCATCTCATCAGGAGATTCTAATTGAGATTCACTCCACAACTATAAATAGAGGTGGTCTTGAAGAAGAAAAAAACACACACAAAATATTCACAAGTTGAAGAGGGAAATGCTCTAAGTTTTTCGCTGCACCAAATTCATCAATCTTCAAGCGTTGTTCGCGACATTCAAAGCATTCTTCAACAATCTTCAAGGTGTTCTTCGCAAAGAACTCCTTTCAATCAGCCGTCAAGTCTCAATTCCATCCAAAAACCATTTTTGAAGATTGCACTTCTGCCGAGGAAGATCAAACTCCAAGAAGTTCAACAAATCCAAAGCCAAGTTCATACCGTTCTTCAACAATCTTCAAACCAAAAGTCTGTTTAATCCGAGATCAAGTCACGAGACCTTCGAAAAACCGTTTTTGAAGATTGAAGTTCTTTCAAAGAATATCAAAGCCCAACATATCCGAAGGACTAAAGACGAAGATCATATCATTCTTCATCAACCTTCAAATCAAATTCCAATTCAAGTTTACGTTTGATCGGAGATCAAGCCGTCAAGCCCTCGAATCAACGTTTGCCAAATATCCAAGTAATTTGAAGATAAAGATTCCTCCAAAAAAGATTGATATTCAACAAGTTCAAGAAGTCAAGACGAAGAACAAAGTGTTCATCGCGAAAATCAACTCAAGTCGATTGTTAATTCAAGATCAAGCTCAAAAGCCCTTGGATTAACATTCAACTCAAATACATGTGGAAGAGATAAAAATCAAATCCACTGTCAAGTCAACCAAATTTCAAGACTAATTGTTGTAGAAAAGAATCAGAGGATCAAATAGAGATTGTATCCCAAATTATACTTTAAATTTATCAAATTTACTTTGTAATATTTTCTTGTCTTTTAATTAGAGAGATCAAAAATTTGTGATTACAAATTTGGCATGCCTAGTGGGACCATCTCTACCTCTCATCTCTTTTCCAGCAAGTCTCAAATTTGAAGTCACAAAGTGTTAGTGTTGCTCAACAATGGACAAGTCAATGGGGGAAACAAGCAGAGCTTATTTTCAACCAATTATGAAAGATACACTCACACCAGGGGTAAGACATGATGTTAAAGAAGATGATCAAGCATCCTCACTAGAAGAGCAAGTCTCAGCGCTGACAAAAGCCATTGTGAATCTCACAACTCAAGCTAAAAAAGGTGAAGACCACTTGAATCGCCTTCTCAAAAAGCTAGAGTGCAAAGAAGGAGTTGAAAATTCTAAAAAAGTCACCAACAAAATTGGAGTTCAAGGATGCATCAAGACTACAATCGCCGAATTTGAAGTCTCTCTTCATCTCCAAAAGCAAGAGCTCGTGGAAAGCGGCGATCAAAGCATGGCACATGAAAATGTTACTCAAGGAGTTGAAGCTCAAGAGTTTGATGAAGTCCTAAGTGAAAGAATCCAAACCACTTCTCTTTTCCACAAGTCAAATTTCTCAAGGAAGGAAGAGCAAGACGCCATGATACACACAAAATTTGCCAGAAAAACATTCAAGATGTTGAAGTTAAGTCCTCAAGCAAACAAATTCAAGTTTCCCCGCAAGGCTTTGTCTTTGCCGATCAATTGAAAAGCCTCATTGAAGAGGTTGTAAATGATCATAAAGCTCAACACAAGTCTTCCAAATCTTACACGATGCCTTATACCCGAAGAATAGAGCAATTGCAAATACCGAAAAGCTATCAACCTTCGATGTTTCAAAGATTCGATGGGACTAGAGAACCAAGACAACATGTTGCTCACTTTATTGAGATGTGCAATAGTGCTGGAACTTATAGAGATCATCTAGTCAAGCAATTCGTTTGATCCTTGGAAGACTTTGCTTTTGATTGGTACATTAATCTTGAACCAAACTCCATTGACGGTTGGAACGATCTACAAACTGAATTCTTCAATCGCTTTTATAGTACTCGACATACTGTAAGCATGATTGAAATTGCAAATTCTCATAACCAAGAAGAGAAACTGTCTAAAACTTCAACCATTGAGATTTACATTCAAGGGATGAACTGGAGCCTTTATTACATACTTCAAGGAATCAAACCAAGAAACTTTGAAGAGTTGGCAACGTAAGCGCATGACATAGAGACAAGTGTAAACTCTATTGAAGAAGAAAACTCAACTCATGGCTTTGATATTGAAAGTGATGACACAAATGACGACAACGACGATGAAGAGGGCACAACATCATATTTCATTGCAACCGATATGCTCTTTGATACGAGCTTAAACTATCTCAAATCCTTAAATTAAGTGCCAAAATATATGCTCCTTGATACGAGCTTAAACTATCTCAAATCCTCAATTTAAGTGCCAAAATATACACTCCTTGATAAGAGTATAAACTATTTACATTCTCCTTAACACGAGTATAAACTGTTTGCATTTTGAAGTCAAAGCAAATTCTTGAAAACCAAGTTTTCAAAGGAAAAAGTCGAAGTCCTCAAGTCTCCTAGACATGAGCCAAAAGGTATGCATATCCTTCAAGTCTTCAAACCAAATGTGCATGTCTCTTAGACACGTGTCAAAAGGTCTAAAAATCCTTCAAGTCCTCAAGTCCTCCTAGACACGAGCAAAATTGTCTACAAATTCTTCAAGTCAAAGCCTCATAGATATTAGATAAAATTGTCTACAAATGTCCAAATCAAATGCTCCATGGTGCACGAGCTTAAACTGCACGTTACTCCTGGCCCGCATGAGTAGAAACTGTGTATGGCACCCCCTTTAAATCAATCTTGATTTCTTTTGAACTACGTCATGACTTGATTCCTTCATTGGATACGTAGGCAGCTAGAAGTTCATTCTTAGCCCAGTCATATCAACAAAACAAAAATGCTCATGCAACATTCAAGTTGATGAAGCTCACAAATGTTCTAAACTCATGAAGTGGATTTATGGTGGTTGAATTGAAGCACGAGAACAACAAGAAGAAAGATTTCGAGACTTATCCACTCACTGATGCGTTTCAACACAAATCATGAACAAGTCTCGAGGGGCAATTTGTAGACACATTAATTTTTTGTCTAATTAAATTAAATGATGGCAACTCTTAAAATGCAAGAAATACAAGATATATTTTATTTAATCTTAATATTTTGAGGGATTAAAATAAATATATTAATTAAATCTTAAGACAAGGAAATAATTGCTCATCAAATCTCAAGACATGGAAAGTCTTCTCCTCGAAGTCTCAATCTTCAAGAGATGGAAATAATTCTCCACCAAATCTCAACACAAGGAAAGAATTCCCAACCAAGTCTCAATCTTCAAAAGATTGAAAGAAGATTCTCTTAGATAAAGTCTAACATATCAAGGAATTGTAGACGCGATCACAACCGTTCATCTCATCAGGAGATTCTAATTGAGATTCACTCCACAACTATAAATAGAGGTGGTCTTGAAGAAGAAAAAAACACACACAAAATATTCACAAGTTGAAGAGGGAAATGCTCTAAGTTTTTCGCTGCACCAAATTCATCAATCTTCAAACATTGTTCGCGGCATTCAAGGCATTCTTCAACAATCTTCAAGGTGTTCCTCGCAAAGAACTCCTTTCAATCAGCCGTCAAGTCTCAATTCCATCCAAAAACCATTTTTGAAGATTGCACTTCTGCCGAGGAAGATCAAACTCCAAGAAGTTCAACAAATCCAAAGCCAAGTTCATACCGTTCTTCAACAATCTTCAAACCAAAAGTCTGTTTAATCCGAGATCAAGTCACGAGACCTTCGAAAAACCGTTTTTGAAGATTGAAGTTCTTTCAATGAATATCAAAGCCCAACATATCCGAAGGACTAAAGACGAAGATCATATCATTCTTCATCAACCTTCAAATCAAATTCCAATTCAAGTTTACGTTTGATCGGAGATCAAGCCGTCAAGCCCTCGAATCAACGTTTGCCAAATATCCAAGTAATTTGAAGATAAAGATTCCTCCAAAAAAGATTGATATTCAACAAGTTCAAGAAGTCAAGACGAAGAACAAAGTGTTCATCGCGAAAATCAACTCAAGTCGATTGTTAATTCAAGATCAAGCTCAAAAGCCCTTGGATTAACATTCAACTCAAATACATGTGGAAGAGATAAAAATCAAATCCACTGTCAAGTCAACCAAATTTCAAGACTAATTGTTGTAGAAAAGAATCAGAGGATCAAATAGAGATTGTATCCCAAATTATACTTTAAATTTATCAAATTTACTTTGTAATATTTTCTTGTCTTTTAATTAGAGAGATCAAAAATTTGTGATTACAAATTTGGCATGCCTAGTGGGACCATCTCTACCTCTCATCTCTTTTCCAGCAAGTCTCAAATTTGAAGTCACAAAGTGTTAGTGTTGCTCAACAATGGACAAGTCAATGGGGGAAACAAGCAGAGCTTATTTTCAACCAATTATGAAAGATACACTCACACCAGGGGTAAGACATGATGTTAAAGAAGATGATCAAGCATCCTCACTAGAAGAGCAAGTCTCAGCGCTGACAAAAGCCATTGTGAATCTCACAACTCAAGCTAAAAAAGGTGAAGACCACTTGAATCGCCTTCTCAAAAAGCTAGAGTGCAAAGAAGGAGTTGAAAATTCTAAAAAAGTCACCAACAAAATTGGAGTTCAAGGATGCATCAAGACTACAATCGCCGAATTTGAAGTCTCTCTTCATCTCCAAAAGCAAGAGCTCGTGGAAAGCGGCGATCAAAGCATGGCACATGAAAATGTTACTCAAGGAGTTGAAGCTCAAGAGTTTGATGAAGTCCTAAGTGAAAGAATCCAAACCACTTCTCTTTTCCACAAGTCAAATTTCTCAAGGAAGGAAGAGCAAGACGCCATGATACACACAAAATTTGCCAGAAAAACATTCAAGATGTTGAAGTTAAGTCCTCAAGCAAACAAATTCAAGTTTCCCCGCAAGGCTTTGTCTTTGCCGATCAATTGAAAAGCCTCATTGAAGAGGTTGTAAATGATCATAAAGCTCAACACAAGTCTTCCAAATCTTACACGATGCCTTATACCCGAAGAATAGAGCAATTGCAAATACCGAAAAGCTATCAACCTTCGATGTTTCAAAGATTCGATGGGACTAGAGAACCAAGACAACATGTTGCTCACTTTATTGAGATGTGCAATAGTGCTGGAACTTATAGAGATCATCTAGTCAAGCAATTCGTTTGATCCTTGGAAGACTTTGCTTTTGATTGGTACATTAATCTTGAACCAAACTCCATTGACGGTTGGAACGATCTACAAACTGAATTCTTCAATCGCTTTTATAGTACTCGACATACTGTAAGCATGATTGAAATTGCAAATTCTCATAACCAAGAAGAGAAACTGTCTAAAACTTCAACCATTGAGATTTACATTCAAGGGATGAACTGGAGCCTTTATTACATACTTCAAGGAATCAAACCAAGAAACTTTGAAAAGTTGGCAACGCGAGCGCATGACATAGAGACAAGTGTAAACTCTATTGAAGAAGAAAACTCAACTCATGGCTTTGATTTTGAAAGTGATGACACAAATGACGACAATGACGATGAAGAGGGCACAACATCATATTTCATTGCAACCGATATGCTCTTTGATACGAGCTTAAACTATCTCAAATCCTTAAATTAAGTGCCAAAATATATGCTCCATGATACGAGCTTAAACTATCTCAAATCCTCAATTTAAGTGCCAAAATATACACTCCTTGATAAGAGTATAAACTATTTACATTCTCCTTAACACGAGTATAAACTGTTTGCATTTTGAAGTCAAAGCAAATTCTTGAAAACCAAGTTTTCAAAGGAAAAAGTCGAAGTCCTCAAGTCTCCTAGACATGAGCCAAAAGGTATGCATATCCTTCAAGTCTTCAAAACAAATGTGCATGTCTCTTAGACACGTGTCAAAAGGTCTAAAAATCCTTCAAGTCCTCAAGTCCTCCTAGACACGAGCAAAATTGTCTACAAATTCTTCAAGTCAAAGCCTCCTAGATATTAGATAAAACTGTCTACAAATGTCCAAATCAAATGCTCCATGGTGCACGAGCTTAAACTGCACGTTACTCCTGGCCCGCATGAGTAGAAACTGTGTATGGCACCCCCTTTAAATCAATCTTGATTTCTTTTGAACTACGTCATGACTTGATTCCTTCATTGGATACGTAGGCAGCTAGAAGTTCATTCTTAGCCCAGTCATATCAACAAAACAAAAATGCTCATGCAACATTCAAGTTGATGAAGCTCACAAATGTTCTAAACTCATGAAGTGGATTTATGGTGGTTGAATTGAAGCACGAGAACAAGAAGAAGAAAGATTTCGAGACTTATCCACTCACTGATGCGTTTCAACACAAATCATGAACAAGTCTCGAGGGGCAATTTGTAGACACATTAATTTTTTGTCTAATTAAATTAAATGATGGTAACTCTTAAAATGCAAGAAATACAAGATATATTTTATTTAATCTTAATATTTTGAGGGATTAAAATAAATATATTAATTAAATCTTAAGACAAGGAAATAGTTGCTCATTAAATCTCGAGACATGGAAAGTCTTCTCCTCCAAGTCTCAATCTTCAAGAGATGGAAATAATTCTCCACCAAATCTCAACACAAGGAAAGAATTCCCAACCAAGTCTCAATCTTCAAAAGATTGAAAGAAGATTCTCTTAGATAAAGTCTAACATATCAAGGAATTGTAGACGCGATCACAACCGTTCATCTCATCAGGAGATTCTAATTGAGATTCACTCCACAACTATAAATAGAGGTGGTCTTGAAGAAGAAAAAAAACACACACAAAATATTCACAAGTTGAAGAGGGAAATGCTCTAAGTTTTTCGCTGCACCAAATTCATCAATCTTCAAGCGTTGTTCGCGACATTCAAAGCATTCTTCAACAATCTTCAAGGTGTTCTTCGCAAAGAACTCCTTTCAATCAGCCGTCAAGTCTCAATTCCATCCAAAAACCATTTTTGAAGATTGCACTTCTGCCGAGTAAGATCAAACTCCAAGAAGTTCAACAAATCCAAAGCCAAGTTCATACCGTTCTTCAACAATCTTCAAACCAAAAGTCTGTTTAATCCGAGATCAAGTCACGAGACCTTCGAAAAACCGTTTTTGAAGATTGAAGTTCTTTCAATGAATATCAAAGCCCAACATATCCGAAGGACTAAAGACGAAGATCATATCATTCTTCATCAACCTTCAAATCAAATTCCAATTCAAGTTTACGTTTGATCGGAGATCAAGCCGTCAAGCCCTCGAATCAACGTTTGCCAAATATCCAAGTAATTTGAAGATAAAGATTCCTCCAAAAAAGATTGATATTCAACAAGTTCAAGAAGTCAAGACGAAGAACAAAGTGTTCATCGCGAAAATCAACTCAAGTCGATTGTTAATTCAAGATCAAGCTCAAAAGCCCTTGGATTAACATTCAACTCAAATACATGTGGAAGAGATAAAAATCAAATCCACTGTCAAGTCAACCAAATTTCAAGACTAATTGTTGTAGAAAAGAATCAGAGGATCAAATAGAGATTGTATCCCAAATTATACTTTAAATTTATCAAATTTACTTTGTAATATTTTCTTGTCTTTTAATTAGAGAGATCAAAAATTTGTGATTACAAATTTGGCATGCCTAGTGGGACCATCTCTACCTCTCATCTCTTTTCCAGCAAGTCTCAAATTTGAAGTCACAAAGTGTTAGTGTTGCTCAACAATGGACAAGTCAATGGGGGAAACAAGCAGAGCTTATTTTCAACCAATTATGAAAGATACACTCACACCAGGGGTAAGACATGATGTTAAAGAAGATGATCAAGCATCCTCACTAGAAGAGCAAGTCTCAGCGCTGACAAAAGCCATTGTGAATCTCACAACTCAAGCTAAAAAAGGTGAAGACCACTTGAATCGCCTTCTCAAAAAGCTAGAGTGCAAAGAAGGAGTTGAAAATTCTAAAAAAGTCACCAACAAAATTGGAGTTCAAGGATGCATCAAGACTACAATCGCCGAATTTGAAGTCTCTCTTCATCTCCAAAAGCAAGAGCTCGTGGAAAGCGGCGATCAAAGCATGGCACATGAAAATGTTACTCAAGGAGTTGAAGCTCAAGAGTTTGATGAAGTCCTAAGTGAAAGAATCCAAACCACTTCTCTTTTCCACAAGTCAAATTTCTCAAGGAAGGAAGAGCAAGACGCCATGATACACACAAAATTTGCCAGAAAAACATTCAAGATGTTGAAGTTAAGTCCTCAAGCAAACAAATTCAAGTTTCCCCGCAAGGCTTTGTCTTTGCCGATCAATTGAAAAGCCTCATTGAAGAGGTTGTAAATGATCATAAAGCTCAACACAAGTCTTCCAAATCTTACACGATGCCTTATACCCGAAGAATAGAGCAATTGCAAATACCGAAAAGCTATCAACCTTCGATGTTTCAAAGATTCGATGGGACTAGAGAACCAAGACAACATGTTGCTCACTTTATTGAGATGTGCAATAGTGCTGGAACTTATAGAGATTATCTAGTCAAGCAATTCGTTTGATCCTTGGAAGACTTTGCTTTTGATTGGTACATTAATCTTGAACCAAACTCCATTGACGGTTGGAACGATCTACAAACTGAATTCTTCAATCGCTTTTATAGTACTCGACATACTGTAAGCATGATTGAAATTGCAAATTCTCATAACCAAGAAGAGAAACTGTCTAAAACTTCAACCATTGAGATTTACATTCAAGGGATGAACTGGAGCCTTTATTACATACTTCAAGGAATCAAACCAAGAAACTTTGAAAAGTTGGCAACGCGAGCGCATGACATAGAGACAAGTGTAAACTCTATTGAAGAAGAAAACTCAACTCATGGCTTTGATTTTGAAAGTGATGACACAAATGACGACAATGACGATGAAGAGGGCACAACATCATATTTCATTGCAACCGATATGCTCTTTGATACGAGCTTAAACTATCTCAAATCCTTAAATTAAGTGCCAAAATATATGCTCCATGATACGAGCTTAAACTATCTCAAATCCTCAATTTAAGTGCCAAAATATACACTCCTTGATAAGAGTATAAACTATTTACATTCTCCTTAACACGAGTATAAACTGTTTGCATTTTGAAGTCAAAGCAAATTCTTGAAAACCAAGTTTTCAAAGGAAAAAGTCGAAGTCCTCAAGTCTCCTAGACATGAGCCAAAAGGTATGCATATCCTTCAAGTCTTCAAAACAAATGTGCATGTCTCTTAGACACGTGTCAAAAGGTCTAAAAATCCTTCAAGTCCTCAAGTCCTCCTAGACACGAGCAAAATTGTCTACAAATTCTTCAAGTCAAAGCCTCGTAGATATTAGATAAAACTGTCTACAAATGTCCAAATCAAATGCTCCATGGTGCACGAGCTTAAACTGCACGTTACTCCTGGCCCGCATGAGTAGAAACTGTGTATGGCACCCCCTTTAAATCAATCTTGATTTCTTTTGAACTACGTCATGACTTGATTCCTTCATTGGGTACGTAGGCAGCTAGAAGTTCATTCTTAGCCCAGTCATATCAACAAAACAAAAATGCTCATGCAACATTCAAGTTGATGAAGCTCACAAATGTTCTAAACTCATGAAGTGGATTTATGGTGGTTGAATTGAAGCACGAGAACAAGAAGAAGAAAGATTTCGAGACTTATCCACTCACTGATGCGTTTCAACACAAATCATGAACAAGTCTCGAGGAGCAATTTGTAGACACATTAATTTTTTGTCTAATTAAATTAAATGATGGTAACTCTTAAAATGCAAGAAATACAAGATATATTTTATTTAATCTTAATATTTTGAGGGATTAAAATAAATATATTAATTAAATCTTAAGACAAGGAAATAGTTGCTCATTAAATCTCAAGACATGGAAAGTCTTCTCCTCCAAGTCTCAATCTTCAAGAGATGGAAATAATTCTCCACCAAATCTCAACACAAGGAAAGAATTCCCAACCAAGTCTCAATCTTCAAAAGATTGAAAGAAGATTCTCTTAGATAAAGTCTAACATATCAAGGAATTGTAGACGCGATCACAACCGTTCATCTCATCAGGAGATTCTAATTGAGATTCACTCCACAACTATAAATAGAGGTGGTCTTGAAGAAGAAAAAAACACACACAAAATATTCACAAGTTGAAGAGGGAAATGCTCTAAGTTTTTCGCTGCACCAAATTCATCAATCTTCAAGCGTTGTTCGCGACATTCAAAGCATTCTTCAACAATCTTCAAGGTGTTCTTCGCAAAGAACTCCTTTCAATCAGCCGTCAAGTCTCAATTCCATCCAAAAACCATTTTTGAAGATTGCACTTCTGCCGAGTAAGATCAAACTCCAAGAAGTTCAACAAATCCAAAGCCAAGTTCATACCGTTCTTCAACAATCTTCAAACCAAAAGTCTGTTTAATCCGAGATCAAGTCACGAGACCTTCGAAAAACCGTTTTTGAAGATTGAAGTTCTTTCAAAGAATATCAAAGCCCAACATATCCGAAGGACTAAAGACGAAGATCATATCATTCTTCATCAACCTTCAAATCAAATTCCAATTCAAGTTTACGTTTGATCGGAGATCAAGCCGTCAAGCCCTCGAATCAACGTTTGCCAAATATCCAAGTAATTTGAAGATCAAGATTCCTCCAAAAAAGATTGATATTCAACAAGTTCAAGAAGTCAAGAAGAAGAACAAAGTGTTCATCGCGAAAATCAACTCAAGTCGATTGTTAATTCAAGATCAAGCTCAAAAGCCCTTGGATTAACGTTCAACTCAAATACATGTGGAAGAGATAAAAATCAAATCCACTGTCAAGTAAACCAAATTTCAAGACTAATTGTTGTAGAAAAGAATCAGAGGATCAAATAGAGATTGTATCCCAAATTATACTTTAAATTTATCAAATTTACTTTGTAATATTTTCTTGTCTTTTAATTAGAGAGATCAAAAATTTGTGATTACAAATTTGGCATGCCTAGTGGGACCATCTCTACCTCTCATCTCTTTTCCAGCAAGTCTCAAATTTGAAGTCACAAAGTGTTAGTGTTGCTCAACAATGGACAAGTCAATGGGGGAAACAAGCAGAGCTTATTTACAACCAATTATGAAAGATACACTCACACCAGGGGTAAGACATGATGTTAAAGAAGATGATCAAGCATCCTCACTAGAAGAGCAAGTCTCAGCGCTGACAAAAGCCATTGTGAATCTCACAACTCAAGCTAAAAAAGGTGAAGACCACTTGAATCGCCTTCTCAAAAAGATAGAGTGCAAAGAAGGAGTTGAAAATTCTAAAAAAGTCACCAACAACATTGGATTTCAAGGATGCATCAAGACTACAATCGCCGAATTTGAAGTCTCTCTTCATCTCCAAAAGCAAGAGCTCGTGGAAAGCGGCGATCAAAGCATGGCACATGAAAATGTTACTCAAGGAGTTGAAGCTCAAGAGTTTGATGAAGTCCTAAGTGAAAGAATCCAAACCACTTCTCTTTTCCACAAGTCAAATTTCTCAAGGAAGGAAGAGCAAGACGCCATGATACACACAAAATTTGCCAGAAAAACATTCAAGATGTTGAAGTTAAGTCCTCAAGCAAACAAATTCAAGTTTCCCCGCAAGGCTTTGTCTTTGCCGATCAATTGAAAAAGCTCATTGACTAGGTTGTAAATGATCATAAAGGTCAACACAAGTCTTCCAAATCTTACACGATGCCTTATACCCGAAGAATAGAGCAATTGCAAATACCGAAAAGCTATCAACCTTCGATGTTTCAAAGATTCGATGGGACTAGAGAACCAAGACAACATGTTGCTCACTTTATTGAGATGTGCAATAGTGCTGGAACTTATGGAGATCATCTAGTCAAGCAATTCGTTTGATCCTTGGAAGACTTTGCTTTTGATTGGTACATTAATCTTGAACCAAACTCCATTGACGGTTGGAACGATCTACAAACTGAATTCTTCAATCGCTTTTATAGCACTCGACATACTGTAAGCCTGATTGAAATTGCAAATTCTCATAACCAAGAAGAGAAACTGTCTAAAACTTCAACCATTGAGATTTACATTCAAGGGATGAACCGGAGCCTTTATTACATACTTCAAGGAATCAAACCAAGAAACTTTGAAGAGTTGGCAACGCGAGCGCATGACATAGAGACAAATGTAAACTCTATTGAAGAAGAAAACTCAACTCATGGCTTTGATATTGAAAGTGATGACACAAATGACAACAATGACGATGAAGAGGGCACAACATCATATTTCATTGCAACCGATATGCTCTTTGATACGAGCTTAAACTATCTCAAATCCTTAAATTAAGTGCCAAAATATATGCTCCTTGATACGAGCTTAAACTATCTCAAATCTTCAATTTAAGTGCCAAAATATACACTCCTTGATAAGAGTATAAACTATTTACATTCTCCTTAACACGAGTATAAACTGTTTGCATTTTGAAGTCAAAGCAAATTCTTGAAAACCAAGTTTTCAAAGGAAAAAGTCGAAGTCCTCAAGTCTCCGAGACATGAGCCAAAAGGTATGCATATCCTTCAAGTCTTCAAAACAAATGTGCATGTCTCTTAGACACGTGTCAAAAGGTCTAAAAATCCTTCAAGTCCTCAAGTCCTCCTAGACACGAGCAAAATTGTCTACAAATTCTTCAAGTCAAAGCCTCCTAGATATTAGATAAAACTGTCTACAAATGTCCAAATCAAATGCTCCATGGTGCACGAGCTTAAACTGCACGTTACTCCTGGCTCGCATGAGTAGAAAATGTGTATGGCACCCCCTTTAAATCAATCTTGATTTCTTTTGAACTACGTCATGACTTGATTCCTTCATTTGATACGTAGGCAGCTAGAAGTTCATTCTTAGCCCAGTCATATCAACAAAACAAAAATGCTCATGCAACATTCAAGTTGATGAAGCTCACAAATGTTCTAAACTCATGAAGTGGATTTATGGTGGTTGAATTGAAGCACGAGAACAAGAAGAAGAAAGATTTCGAGACTTATCCACTCACTGATGCGTTTCAACACAAATCATGAACAAGTCTCGAGGGGCAATTTGTAGACACATTAAGTTTTTGTCTAATTAAATTAAATGATGGTAACTCTTAAAATGCAAGAAATACAAGATATATTTTATTTAATCTTAATATTTTGAGGGATTAAAATAAATATATTAATTAAATCTTAAGACAAGGAAATAATTGCTCATCAAATCTCAAGACATGGAAAGTCTTCTCCTCGAAGTCTCAATCTTCAAGAGATGGAAATAATTCTCCACCAAATCTCAACACAAGGAAAGAATTCCCAACCAAGTCTCAATCTTCAAAAGATTGAAAGAAGATTCTCTTAGATAAAGTCTAACATATCAAGGAATTGTAGACGCGATCACAACCGTTCATCTCATCAGGAGATTCTAATTGAGATTCACTCCACAACTATAAATAGAGGTGGTCTTGAAGAAGAAAAAAACACACACAAAATATTCACAAGTTGAAGAGGGAAATGCTCTAAGTTTTTCGCTGCACCAAATTCATCAATCTTCAAGCGTTGTTCGCGGCATTCAAGGCATTCTTCAACAATCTTCAAGGTGTTCTTCGCAAAGAACTCCTTTCAATCAGCCGCCAAGTCTCAATTCCATCCAAAAACCATTTTTGAAGATTGCACTTATGCCGAGGAAGATCAAACTCCAAGAAGTTCAACAAATCCAAAGCCAAGTTCATACCGTTCTTCAACAATCTTCAAACCAAAAGTCTGTTTAATCCGAGATCAAGTCACGAGACCTTCGAAAAACCGTTTTTGAAGATTGAAGTTCTTTCAAAGAATATCAAAGCCCAACATATCCGAAGGACTAAAGACGAAGATCATATCATTCTTCATCAACCTTCAAATCAAATTCCAATTCAAGTTTACGTTTGATCGGAGATCAAGCCGTCAAGCCCTCGAATCAACGTTTGCCAAATATCCAAGTAATTTGAAGATAAAGATTCCTCCAAAAAAGATTGATATTCAACAAGTTCAAGAAGTCAAGAAGAAGAACAAAGTGTTCATCTCGAAAATCAACTCAAGTCGATTGTTAATTCAAGATCAAGCTCAAAAGCCCTTGGATTAACGTTCAACTCAAATACATGTGGAAGAGATAAAAATCAAATCCACTGTCAAGTCAACCAAATTTCAAGACTAATTGTTGTAGAAAAGAATCAGAGGATCAAATAGAGATTGTATCCCAAATTATACTTTAAATTTATCAAATTTACTTTGTAATATTTTCTTGTCTTTTAATTACAGAGATCAAAAATTTGTGATTACAAATTTGGCATGCCTAGTGGGACCATCTCTACCTCTCATCTCTTTTCCACCAAGTCTCAAATTTGAAGTCACAAAGTGTTAGTGTTGCTCAACAATGGACAAGTCAATGGGGGAAACAAGCAGAGCTTATTTTCAACCAATTATGAAAGATACACTCACACCAGGGGCAAGAGATGATGCTAAAGAAGATGATCAAGCATCCTCACTAGAAGAGCAAGTCTCAGCGCTGACAAAAGCCATTGTGAATCTCACAACTCAAGCTAAAAAACGTGAAGACCACTTGAATCGCCTTCTCAAAAAGCTAGAGTGCAAAGAAGGAGTTGAAAATTCTAAAAAAGTCACCAACAACATTGGAGTTCAAGGATGCATCAAGACTACAATCGCCGAATTTGAAGTCTCTCTTCATCTCCAAAAGCAAGAGCTCGGGGAAAGCGGCGATCAAAGCATGGCACATGAAAATGTTACTCAAGGAGTTAAAGCTCAAGAGTTTGATGAAGTCCTAAGTGAAAGAATCCAAACCACTTCTCTTTTCCACAAGTCAAATTTCTCAAGGAAGGAAGAGCAAGACGCCATGATACACACAAAATTTGCCAGAAAAACATTCAAGATGTTGAAGTTAAGTCCTCAAGCAAACAAATTCAAGTTTCCCCGTAAGGCTTTGTCTTTGCCGATCAATTGAAAAGCCTCGTTGAAGAGGTTGTAAATGATCATAAAGCTCAACACAAGTCTTCCAAATCTTACACGATGCCTTATACCCGAAGAATAGAGCAATTGCGAATACCGAAAAGCTATCAACCTTCGATGTTCCAAAGATTCGATGGGACTAGAGAACCAAGACAACATGTTGCTCACTTTATTGAGATGTGCAATAGTGCTGGAACTTATAGAGATCATCTAGTCAAGCAATTCGTTTGATCCTTGGAAGACTTTGCTTTTGACTGGTACATTAATCTTGAACCAAACTCCATTGACGGTTGGAACGATCTACAAACTGAATTCTTCAATCGCTTTTATAGCACTCGACATACTGTAAGCATGATTGAAATTGCAAATTCTCATAACCAAGAAGAGAAACTGTCTAAAACTTCAACCATTGAGATTTACATTCAAGGGATGAACTGGAGCCTTTATTACATACTTCAAGGAATCAAACCAAGAAACTTTGAAGAGTTGGCAACGCGAGCGCATGACATAGAGACAAGTGTAAACTCTATTGAGGAGGAAAACTCAACTCATGGCTTTGATATTGAAAGTGATGACACAAATGACGACAATGACGATGAAGAGGGCACAACATCATATTTCATTGCAACCGATGTGCTCTTTGATACGAGCTTAAACTATCTCAAATCCTTAAATTAAGTGCCAAAATATATGCTCCTTGATACGAGCTTAAACTATCTCAAATCCTCAATTTAAGTGCCAAAATATACACTCCTTGATAAGAGTATAAACTATTTACATTCTCCTTAACACGAGTATAAAATGTTTGCATTTTGAAGTCAAAGCAAATTCTTGAAAACCAAGTTTTCAAAGGAAAAAGTCGAAGTCCTCAAGTCTCCTAGACATGAGCCAAAAGGTATGCATATCCTTCAAGTCTTCAAAACAAATGTGCATGTCTCTTAGACACGTGTCAAAAGGTCTAAAAATCCTTCAAGTCCTCAAGTCCTCCTAGACACGAGCAAAATTGTCTACAAATTCTTCAAGTCAAAGCCTCCTAGATATTAGATAAAACTGTCTACAAATGTCCAAATCAAATGCTCCATGGTGCACGAGCTTAAACTGCACGTTACTCCTGGCCCGCATGAGTAGAAACTGTGTATGGCACCCCCTTTAAATCAATCTTGATTTCTTTTGAACTACGTCATGACTTGATTCCTTCATTGGATACGTAGGCAGCTAGAAGTTCATTCTTAGCCCAGTCATATCAACAAAACAAAAATGCTCATGCAACATTCAAGTTGATGAAGCTCACAAATGTTCTAAACTCATGACTTGGATTTATGGTGGTTGAATTGAAGCACGAGAACAAGAAGAAGAAAGATTTCGAGACTTATCCCCTCACTGATGCGTTTCAACACAAATCATGAACAAGTCTCGAGGGGCAATTTGTAGACACATTAATTTTTTGTCTAATTAAATTAAATGATGGTAACTCTTAAAATGCAAGAAATACAAGATATATTTTATTTAATCTTAATATTTTGAGCGATTAAAATAAATATATTAATTAAATCTTAAGACAAGGAAATAATTGCTCATCAAATCTCAAGACATGGAAAGTCTTCTCCTCGAAGTCTCAATCTTCAAGAGATGGAAATAATTCTCCACCAAATCTCAACACAAGGAAAGAATTCCCAACCAAGTCTCAATCTTCAAAAGATTGAAAGAAGATTCTCTTAGATAAAGTCTAACATATCAAGGAATTGTAGACGCGATCACAACCGTTCATCTCATCAGGAGATTCTAATTGAGATTCACTCCACAACTATAAATAGAGGTGGTCTTGAAGAAGAAAAAAACACACACAAAATATTCACAAGTTGAAGAGGGAAATGCTCTAAGTTTTTCGCTGCACCAAATTCATCAATCTTCAAGCGTTGTTCGCGGCATTCAAGGCATTCTTCAACAATCTTCAAGGTGTTCTTCGCAAAGAACTCCTTTCAATCAGCCGCCAAGTCTCAATTCCATCCAAAAACCATTTTTGAAGATTGCACTTCTGCCGAGGAAGATCAAACTCCAAGAAGTTCAACAAATCCAAAGCCAAGTTCATACCGTTCTTCAACAATCTTCAAACCAAAAGTCTGTTTAATCCGAGATCAAGTCACGAGACCTTCGAAAAACCGTTTTTGAAGATTGAAGTTCTTTCAAAGAATATCAAAGCCCAACATATCCGAAGGACTAAAGACGAAGATCATATCATTCTTCATCAACCTTCAAATCAAATTCCAATTCAAGTTTACGTTTGATCGGAGATCAAGCCGTCAAGCCCTCGAATCAACGTTTGCCAAATATCCAAGTAATTTGAAGATCAAGATTCCTCCAAAAAAGATTGATATTCAACAAGTTCAAGAAGTCAAGAAGAAGAACAAAGTGTTCATCGCGAAAATCAACTCAAGTCGATTGTTAATTCAAGATCAAGCTCAAAAGCCCTTGGATTAACGTTCAACTCAAATACATGTGGAAGAGATAAAAATCAAATCCACTGTCAAGTCAACCAAATTTCAAGACTAATTGTTGTAGAAAAGAATCAGAGAATCAAATAGAGATTGTATCCCAAATTATACTTTAAATTTATCAAATTTACTTTGTAATATTTTCTTGTCTTTTAATTACAGAGATCAAAAATTTGTGATTACAAATTTGGCATGCCTAGTGGGACCATCTCTACCTCTCATCTCTTTTCCAGCAAGTCTCAAATTTGAAGTCACAAAGTGTTAGTGTTGCTCAACAATGGACAAGTCAATGGGGGAAACAAGCAGAGCTTATTTTCAACCAATTATGAAAGATACACTCACACCAGGGGCAAGAGATGATGCTAAAGAAGATGATCCAGCATCCTCACTAGAAGAGCAAGTCTCAGCGCTGACAAAAGCCATTGTGAATCTCACAACTCAAGCTAAAAAACGTGAAGACCACTTGAATCGCCTTCTCAAAAAGCTAGAGTGCAAAGAAGGAGTTGAAAATTCTAAAAAAGTCACCAACAACATTGGAGTTCAAGGATGCATCAAGACTACAATCGCCGAATTTGAAGTCTCTCTTCATCTCCAAAAGCAAGAGCTCGTGGAAAGCGGCGATCAAAGCATGGCACATGAAAATGTTACTCAAGGAGTTGAAGCTCAAGAGTTTGATGAAGTCCTAAGTGAAAGAATCCAACCCACTTCTCTTTTCCACAAGTCAAATTTTTCAAGGAAGGAAGAGCAAGACGCCATGATACACACAAAATTTGCCAGAAAAACATTCAAGATGTTGAAGTTAAGTCCTCAAGCAAACAAATTCAAGTTTCCCCGCAAGGCTTTGTCTTTGCCGATCAATTGAAAAAGCTCATTGACGAGGTTGTAAATGATCATAAAGCTCAACACAAGTCTTCCAAATCTTACACGATGCCTTATACCCGAAGAATGGAGCAATTGCAAATACCGAAAAGCTATCAACCTTCGATGTTTCAAAGATTCGATGGGACTAGAGAACCAAGACAACATGTTGCTCACTTTATTGAGATGTGCAATAGTGCTGGAACTTATGGAGATCATCTAGTCAAGCAATTCGTTTGATCCTTGGAAGACTTTGCTTTTGATTGGTACATTAATCTTGAACCAAACTCCATTGACGGTTGGAACGATCTACAAACTGAATTCTTCAATCGCTTTTATAGCACTCGACATACTGTAAGCATGATTGAAATTGCAAATTCTCATAACCAAGAAGAGAAACTTTCTAAAACTTCAAACATTGAGATTTACATTCAAGGGATGAACCGGAGCCTTTATTACATACTTCAAGGAATCAAACCAAGAAACTTTGAAGAGTTGGCAACGCGAGCGCATGACATAGAGACAAGTGTAAACTCTATTGAAGAAGAAAACTCAACTCATGGCTTTGATATTGAAAGTGATGACACAAATGACGACAATGACGATGAAGAGGGCACAACATCATATTTCATTGCAACCGATATGCTCTTTGATACGAGCTTAAACTATCTCAAATCCTTAAATTAAGTGCCAAAATATATGCTCCTTGATACGAGCTTAAACTATCTCAAATCCTCAATTTAAGTGCCAAAATATTCACTCCTTGATAAGAGTATAAACTATTTACATTCTCCTTAACACGAGTATAAAATGTTTGCATTTTGAAGTCAAAGCAAATTCTTGAAAACCAAGTTTTCAAAGGAAAACGTCGAAGTCCTCAAGTCTCCTAGACATGAGCCAAAAGGTATGCATATCCTTCAAGTCTTCAAAACAAATGTGCAAGTCTCTTAGACACGTGTCAAAAGGTCTACAAATCCTTCAAGTCCTCAAGTCCTCCTAGACACGAGCAAAATTGTCTACAAATTCTTCAAGTCAAAGCCTCCTAGATATTAGATAAAACTGTCTACAAATGTCCAAATCAAATGCTCCATTGTGCACGAGCTTAAACTGCACGTTACTCCTGGCCCGCATGAGTAGAAAATGTGTATGGCACCCCCTTTAAATCAATCTTGATTTCTTTTGAACTACGTCATGACTTGATTCCTTCATTGGATACGTAGGCAGCTAGAAGTTCATTCTTAGCCCAGTCATATCAACAAAACAAAAATGCTCATGCAACATTCAAGTTGATGAAGCTCACAAATGTTCTAAACTCATGAAGTGGATTTATGATGGTTGAATTGAAGCACGAGAACAAGAAGAAGAAAGATTTCGAGACTTATCCACTCACTGATGCGTTTCAACACAAATCATGAACAAGTCTCGAGGGGCAATTTGTAGACACATTAATTTTTTGTCTAATTAAATTAAATGATGGTAACTCTTAAAATACAAGAAATACAAGATATATTTTATTTAATCTTAATATTTTGAGGGATTAAAATAAATATATTAATTAAATCTTAAGACAAGGAAATAATTGCTCATCAAATCTCAAGACATGGAAAGTCTTCTCCTCCAAGTCTCAATCTTCAAGAGATGGAAATAATTCTCCACCAAATCTCAACACAAGGAAAGAATTCCCAACCAAGTCTCAATCTTCAAAAGATTGAAAGAAGATTCTCTTAGATAAAGTCTAACATATCAAGGAATTGTAGACGCGATCACAAACGTTCATCTCATCAGGAGATTCTAATTGAGATTCACTCCACAACTATAAATAGAGGTGGTCTTGAAGAAGAAAAAAACACACACAAAATATTCACAAGTTGAAGAGGGAAATGCTCTAAGATTTTCGCTCCACCAAATTCATCAATCTTCAAGCGTTGTTCGCGGCATTCAAGGCATTCTTCAACAATCTTCAAGGTGTTCTTCGCAAAGAACTCCTTTCAATCAACCGTCAAGTCTCAATTCCATCCAAAAACCATTTTTGAAGATAGCACTTCTGCCGAGGAAGATCAAACTCCAAGAAGTTCAACAAATCCAAAGCCAAGTTCATACCGTTCTTCAACAATCTTCAAACCAAAAGTATGTTTAATCCGAGATCAAGTCACGAGACCTTCGAAAAACCGTTTTTGAAGATTGAAGTTCTTTCAAAGAATATCAAAGCCCAACATATCCGAGGGACTAAAGACGAAGATCATATCATTCTTCATCAACCTTCAAATCAAATTCCAAATCAAGTTTACGTTTGATCGGAGATCAAGCCGTCAAGCCCTCGAATCAACGTTTGCCAAATATCCAAGTATTTTGAAGATCAAGATTCCTCCAAAAAAGATTGATATTCAACAAGTTCAAGAAGTCAAGACGAAGAACAAAGTGTTCATCGCGAAAATCAACTCAAGTCGATTGTTAATTCAAGATCAATCTCAAAAGCCCTTGGATTAACGTTCCACTCAAATACATGAGGAAGAGATAAAAATCAAATCCACTGTCAAGTCAACCAAATTTCAAGACTAATTTTTGTAGAAAAGAATCAGAGGATCAAATAGAGATTGTATCCCAAATTATACTTTAAATTTATCAAATTTACTTTGTAATATTTTCTTGTCTTTTAATTACAGAGATCAAAAATTTGTGATTACAAATTTGGCATGCCCAGTGGGACCATCTCTACCTCTCATCTCTTTTCCAGCAAGTCTCAAATTTGAAGTTACAAAGTGTTAGTGTTGCTCAACAATGGACAAGTCAATCGGGGAAACAAGCAGAGCTTATTTTCAACCAATGATGAAAGATACACTCACACCAGGGGCAAGACATGATGCTAAAGAAGATGATCAAGCATCCTCACTAGAAGAGCAAGTCTCAGCGCTGACAAAAGCCATTGTGAATCTCACAACTCAAGCTAAAAAACGTGAAGACCACTTGAATCGCCTTCTCAAAAAGCTAGAGTGCAAAGAAGGAGATGAAAATTCTAAAAAAGTCACCAACAACATTGGAGTTCAAGGATGCATCAAGACTACAATCGCCGAATTTGAAGTCTCTCTTCATCTCCAAAAGCAAGAGCTCGTGGAAAGCGGCTATCAAAGCATGGCACATGAAAATGTTACTCAAGGAGTTGAAGCTCAAGAGTTTGATGAAGTCCTAAGTGAAAGAATCCAAACCACTTCTCTTTTCCACAAGTCAAATTTCTCAAGGAAGGAAGAGCAAGACGCCATGATACACACAAAATTCGCCAGAAAAACATTCAAGATGTTGAAGTAAAGTCCTCAAGCAAACAAATTCAAGTTTCCCCGCAAGGCTTTGTCTTTGCCGATCAATTAAAAAAGCTCATTGAAGAGGTTGTAAATGATCATAAAGCTCAACACAAGTCTTCCAAATCTTACACGGTGCCTTATACCCGAAGAATAGAGCAATTGCAAATACCGAAAAGCTATCAACCTTCGTTGTTTCAAAGATTCGATGGGACTAGAGAACCAAGACAACATGTTGCTCACTTTATTGGGATGTGCAATAGTGTTGGAACTTATGGAGATCATCTAGTCAAGCAATTCGTTTGATCCTTGGAAGACTTTGCTTTTGATTGGTACATTAATCTTGAACCAAACTCCATTGACGGTTGGAACGATCTACAAACTGAATTCTTCAATCGCTTTTATAGCACTCGACATACTGTAAGCATGATTGAAATTGCAAATTCTCATAACCAAGAAGAGAAACTGTCTAAAACTTCAACCATTGAGATTTACATTCAAGGGATGAACTGGAGCCTTTATTACATACTTCAAGGAATCAAACCAAGAAACTTTGAAGAGTTGGCAACGCGAGCGCATGACATAGAGACAAGTGTAAACTCTATTGAAGAAGAAAACTCAACTCATGGCTTTTATATTGAAAGTGATGACACAAATGACGACAATGACGATGAAGATGGCACAACATCATATTTCATTGCAACCGATATGCTCTTTGATACGAGCTTAAACTATCTCAAATCCTTAAATTAAGTGCCAAAATATATGCTCCTTGATACGAGCTTAAACTATCTCAAATCCTCAATTTAAGTGCCAAAATGTACACTCCTTGATAAGAGTATAAACTATTTACATTCTCCTTCACACGAGTATAAACTGTTTGCATTTTGAAGTCAAAGCAAATTCTTGAAAACCAAGTTTTCAAAGCAAAAAGTCGAAGTCCTCAAGTCTCCTAGACATGAACCAAAAGGTATGCATATCCTTCTAGTCTTCAAAACAAATGTGCATGTCTCTTAGACACGTGTCAAAAGGTCTAAAAATCCTTCAAGTCCTCAAGTCCTCCTAGACACGAGCAAAATTGTCTACAAATTCTTCAAGTCAAAGCCTCCTAGATATTAGATAAAACTGTCTACAAATGTCCAAATCAAATGCTCCATGGTGCACGAGCTTAAACTGCACGTTACTCCTGGCCCGCATGAGTAGAAATTGTGTATGGCACCCCTTTTAAATCAATCTTGATTTCTTTTGAACTACGTCATGACTTTATTCCTTCATTGGATACATAGGCAGCTAGAAGTTCATTCTTAGCACAGTCATATCAACAAAACAAAAATGCTCATGCAACATTCAAGTTGATGAAGCTCACAAATGTTCTAAACTCATGAAGTGGATTTATGGTGGTTGAATTGAAGCTCGAGAACAAGAAGAAGAAAGATTTCGAGACTTATCCACTCACTGATGCGTTTCAACACAAATCATGAACAAGTCTCGAGGGGCAATTTGTAGACACATTAATTTTTTGTCTAATTAAATTAAATGATGGTAACTCTTAAAATACAAGAAATACAAGATATATTTTATTTAATCTTAATATTTTGAGGGATTAAAATAAATATATTAATTAAATCTTAAGACAAGGAAATAATTGCTCATCAAATCTCAAGACATGGAAAGTCTTCTCCTCCAAGTCTCAATCTTCAAGAGATGGAAATAATTCTCCACCAAATCTCAACACAAGGAAAGAATTCCCAACCAAGTCTCAATCTTCAAAAGATTGAAAGAAGATTCTCTTAGATAAAGTCTAACATATCAAGGAATTGTAGACGCGATCACAAACGTTCATCTCATCAGGAGATTCTAATTGAGATTCACTCCACAACTATAAATAGAGGTGGTCTTGAAGAAGAAAAAAACACACACAAAATATTCACAAGTTGAAGAGGGAAATGCTCTAAGATTTTCGCTCCACCAAATTCATCAATCTTCAAGCGTTGTTCGCGGCATTCAAGGCATTCTTCAACAATCTTCAAGGTGTTCTTCGCAAAGAACTCCTTTCAATCAACCGTCAAGTCTCAATTCCATCCAAAAACCATTTTTGAAGATAGCACTTCTGCCGAGGAAGATCAAACTCCAAGAAGTTCAACAAATCCAAAGCCAAGTTCATACCGTTCTTCAACAATCTTCAAACCAAAAGTATGTTTAATCCGAGATCAAGTCACGAGACCTTCGAAAAAACCGTTTTTGAAGATTGAAGTTCTTTCAAAGAATATCAAAGCCCAACATATCCGAGGGACTAAAGACGAAGATCATATCATTCTTCATCAACCTTCAAATCAAATTCCAAATCAAGTTTACGTTTGATCGGAGATCAAGCCGTCAAGCCCTCGAATCAACGTTTGCCAAATATCCAAGTATTTTGAAGATCAAGATTCCTCCAAAAAAGATTGATATTCAACAAGTTCAAGAAGTCAAGACGAAGAACAAAGTGTTCATCGCGAAAATCAACTCAAGTCGATTGTTAATTCAAGATCAATCTCAAAAGCCCTTGGATTAACGTTCCACTCAAATACATGAGGAAGAGATAAAAATCAAATCCACTGTCAAGTCAACCAAATTTCAAGACTAATTTTTGTAGAAAAGAATCAGAGGATCAAATAGAGATTGTATCCCAAATTATACTTTAAATTTATCAAATTTACTTTGTAATATTTTCTTGTCTTTTAATTACAGAGATCAAAAATTTGTGATTACAAATTTGGCATGCCCAGTGGGACCATCTCTACCTCTCATCTCTTTTCCAGCAAGTCTCAAATTTGAAGTTACAAAGTGTTAGTGTTGCTCAACAATGGACAAGTCAATCGGGGAAACAAGCAGAGCTTATTTTCAACCAATGATGAAAGATACACTCACACCAGGGGCAAGACATGATGCTAAAGAAGATGATCAAGCATCCTCACTAGAAGAGCAAGTCTCAGCGCTGACAAAAGCCATTGTGAATCTCACAACTCAAGCTAAAAAACGTGAAGACCACTTGAATCGCCTTCTCAAAAAGCTAGAGTGCAAAGAAGGAGATGAAAATTCTAAAAAAGTCACCAACAACATTGGAGTTCAAGGATGCATCAAGACTACAATCGCCGAATTTGAAGTCTCTCTTCATCTCCAAAAGCAAGAGCTCGTGGAAAGCGGCTATCAAAGCATGGCACATGAAAATGTTACTCAAGGAGTTGAAGCTCAAGAGTTTGATGAAGTCCTAAGTGAAAGAATCCAAACCACTTCTCTTTTCCACAAGTCAAATTTCTCAAGGAAGGAAGAGCAAGACGCCATGATACACACAAAATTCGCCAGAAAAACATTCAAGATGTTGAAGTTAAGTCCTCAAGCAAACAAATTCAAGTTTCCCCGCAAGGCTTTGTCTTTGCCGATCAATTAAAAAAGCTCATTGAAGAGGTTGTAAATGATCATAAAGCTCAACACAAGTCTTCCAAATCTTACACGGTGCCTTATACCCGAAGAATAGAGCAATTGCAAATACCGAAAAGCTATCAACCTTCGTTGTTTCAAAGATTCGATGGGACTAGAGAACCAAGACAACATGTTGCTCACTTTATTGGGATGTGCAATAGTGCTGGAACTTATGGAGATCATCTAGTCAAGCAATTCGTTTGATCCTTGGAAGACTTTGCTTTTGATTGGTACATTAATCTTGAACCAAACTCCATTGACGGTTGGAACGATCTACAAACTGAATTCTTCAATCGCTTTTATAGCACTCGACATACTGTAAGCATGATTGAAATTGCAAATTCTCATAACCAAGAAGAGAAACTGTCTAAAACTTCAACCATTGAGATTTACATTCAAGGGATGAACTGGAGCCTTTATTACATACTTCAAGGAATCAAACCAAGAAACTTTGAAGAGTTGGCAACGCGAGCGCATGACATAGAGACAAGTGTAAACTCTATTGAAGAAGAAAACTCAACTCATGGCTTTTATATTGAAAGTGATGACACAAATGACGACAATGACGATGAAGATGGCACAACATCATATTTCATTGCAACCGATATGCTCTTTGATACGAGCTTAAACTATCTCAAATCCTTAAATTAAGTGCCAAAATATATGCTCCTTGATACGAGCTTAAACTATCTCAAATCCTCAATTTAAGTGCCAAAATGTACACTCCTTGATAAGAGTATAAACTATTTACATTCTCCTTCACACGAGTATAAACTGTTTGCATTTTGAAGTCAAAGCAAATTCTTGAAAACCAAGTTTTCAAAGCAAAAAGTCGAAGTCCTCAAGTCTCCTAGACATGAACCAAAAGGTATGCATATCCTTCTAGTCTTCAAAACAAATGTGCATGTCTCTTAGACACGTGTCAAAAGGTCTAAAAATCCTTCAAGTCCTCAAGTCCTCCTAGACACGAGCAAAATTGTCTACAAATTCTTCAAGTCAAAGCCTCCTAGATATTAGATAAAACTGTCTACAAATGTCCAAATCAAATGCTCCATGGTGCACGAGCTTAAACTGCACGTTACTCCTGGCCCGCATGAGTAGAAACTGTGTATGGCACCCCTTTTAAATCAATCTTGATTTCTTTTGAACTACGTCATGACTTGATTCCTTCATTGGATACATAGGCAGCTAGAAGTTCATTCTTAGCACAGTCATATCAACAAAACAAAAATGCTCATGCAACATTCAAGTTGATGAAGCTCACAAATGTTCTAAACTCATGAAGTGGATTTATGGTGGTTGAATTGAAGCTCGGGAACAAGAAGAAGAAAGATTTCGAGACTTATCCACTCACTGATGCGTTTCAACACAAATCATGAACAAGTCTCGAGGGGCAATTTGTAGACACATTAATTTTTTGTCTAATTAAATTAAATGATGGTAACTCTTAAAATGCAAGAAATACAAGATATATTTTATTTAATCTTAATATTTTGTGGGATTAAAATAAATATATTAATTAAATCTTAAGACAAGGAAATAATTGCTCATCAAATCTCAAGACATGGAAAGTCTTCTCCTCCAAATCTCAATCTTCAAGAGATGGAAATAATTCTCCACCAAATCTCAACACAAGGAAAGAATTCCCAACCAAGTCTCAATCTTCAAAAGATTGAAAGAAGATTCTCTTAGATAAAGTCTAACATATCAAGGAATTGTATACGCGATCACAAACGTTCATCTCATCAGGAGATTCTAATTGAGATTCACTCCACAACTATAAATAGAGGTGGTCTTGAAGAAGAAAAAAACACACACAAAATATTCACAAGTTGAAGAGGGAAATGCTCTAAGTTTTTCGCTCCACCAAATTCATCAATCTTCAAGCGTTGTTCGCGGCATTCAAGGCATTCTTCAACAATCTTCAAGGTGTTCTTCGCAAAGAACTCCTTTCAATCAGCCGTCAAGTCTCAATTCCATCCAAAAACCATTTTTGAAGATAGCACTTCTGCCGAGGAAGATCAAACTCCAAGAAGTTCAACAAATCCAAAGCCAAGTTCATACCGTTCTTCAACAATCTTCAAACCAAAAGTATGTTTAATCCGAGATCAAGTCACGAGACCTTCGAAAAACCGTTTTTGAAGATTGAAGTTCTTTCAAAGAATATCAAAGCCCAACATATCCGAGAGACTAAAGACGAAGATCATATCATTCTTCATCAACCTTCAAATCAAATTCCAAATCAAGTTTACGTTTGATCGGAGATCAAGCCGTCAAGCCCTCGAATCAACGTTTGCCAAATATCCAAGTATTTTGAAGATCAAGATTCCTCCAAAAAAGATTGATATTCAACAAGTTCAAGAAGTCAAGACGAAGAACAAAGTGTTCATCGCGAAAATCAACTCAAGTCGATTGTTAATTCAAGATCAATCTCAAAAGCCCTTGGATTAACGTTCCACTCAAATACATGAGGAAGAGATAAAAATCAAATCCACTGTCAAGTCAACCAAATTTCAAGACTAATTTTTGTAGAAAAGAATCAGAGGATCAAATAGAGATTGTATCCCAAATTATACTTTAAATTTATCAAATTTACTTTGTAATATTTTCTTGTCTTTTAATTACAGAGATCAAAAATTTGTGATTACAAATTTGGCATGCCCAGTGGGACCATCTCTACCTCTCATCTCTTTTCCAGCAAGTCTCAAATTTGAAGTTACAAAGTGTTAGTGTTGCTCAACAATGGACAAGTCAATCGGGGAAACAAGCAGAGCTTATTTTCAACCAATGATGAAAGATACACTCACACCAGGGGCAAGACATGATGCTAAAGAAGATGATCAAGCATCCTCACTAGAAGAGCAAGTCTCAGCGCTGACAAAAGCCATTGTGAATCTCACAACTCAAGCTAAAAAACGTGAAGACCACTTGAATCGCCTTCTCAAAAAGCTAAAGTGCAAAGAAGGAGATGAAAATTCTAAAAAAGTCACCAACAACATTGGAGTTCAAGGATGCATCAAGACTACAATCGCCGAATTTGAAGTCTCTCTTCATCTCCAAAAGCAAGAGCTCGTGGAAAGCGGCTATCAAAGCATGGCACATGAAAATGTTACTCAAGGAGTTGAAGCTCAAGAGTTTGATGAAGTCCTAAGTGAAAGAATCCAAACCACTTCTCTTTTCCACAAGTCAAATTTCTCAAGGAAGGAAGAGCAAGACGCCATGATACACACAAAATTCGCCAGAAAAACATTCAAGATGTTGAAGTTAAGTCCTCAAGCAAACAAATTCAAGTTTCCCCGCAAGGCTTTGTCTTTGCCGATCAATTAAAAAAGCTCATTGAAGAGGTTGTAAATGATCATAAAGCTCAACACAAGTCTTCCAAATCTTACACGGTGCCTTATACCCGAAGAATAGAGCAATTGCAAATACCGAAAAGCTATCAACCTTCGTTGTTTCAAAGATTCGATGGGACTAGAGAACCAAGACAACATGTTGCTCACTTTATTGGGATGTGCAATAGTGCTGGAACTTATGGAGATCATCTAGTCAAGCAATTCGTTTGATCCTTGGAAGACTTTGCTTTTGATTGGTACATTAATCTTGAACCAAACTCCATTGACGGTTGGAACGATCTACAAACTGAATTCTTCAATCGCTTTTATAGCACTCGACATACTGTAAGCATGATTGAAATTGCAAATTCTCATAACCAAGAAGAGAAACTGTCTAAAACTTCAACCATTGAGATTTACATTCAAGGGATGAACTGGAGCCTTTATTACATACTTCAAGGAATCAAACCAAGAAACTTTGAAGAGTTGGCAACGCGAGCGCATGACATAGAGACAAGTGTAAACTCTATTGAAGAAGAAAACTCAACTCATGGCTTTTATATTGAAAGTGATGACACAAATGACGACAATGACGATGAAGATGGCACAACATCATATTTCATTGCAACCGATATGCTCTTTGATACGAGCTTAAACTATCTCAAATCCTTAAATTAAGTGCCAAAATATATGCTCATTGATACGAGCTTAAACTATCTCAAATCCTCAATTTAAGTGCCAAAATGTACACTCCTTGATAAGAGTATAAACTATTTACATTCTCCTTCACACGAGTATAAACTGTTTGCATTTTGAAGTCAAAGCAAATTCTTGAAAACCAAGTTTTCAAAGCAAAAAGTCGAAGTCCTCAAGTCTCCTAGACATGAACCAAAAGGTATGCATATCCTTCTAGTCTTCAAAACAAATGTGCATGTCTCTTAGACACGTGTCAAAAGGTCTAAAAATCCTTCAAGTCCTCAAGTCCTCCTAGACACGAGCAAAATTGTCTACAAATTCTTCAAGTCAAAGCCTCCTAGATATTAGATAAAACTGTCTACAAATGTCCAAATCAAATGCTCCATGGTGCACGAGCTTAAACTGCACGTTACTCCTGGCCCGCATGAGTAGAAACTGTGTATGGCACCCCTTTTAAATCAATCTTGATTTCTTTTGAACTACGTCATGACTTGATTCCTTCATTGGATACATAGGCAGCTAGAAGTTCATTCTTAGCACAGTCATATCAACAAAACAAAAATGCTCATGCAACATTCAAGTTGATGAAGCTCACAAATGTTCTAAACTCATGAAGTGGATTTATGGTGGTTGAATTGAAGCTCGAGAACAAGAAGAAGAAAGATTTCGAGACTTATCCACTCACTGATGCGTTTCAACACAAATCATGAACAAGTCTCGAGGGGCAATTTGTAGACACATTAATTTTTTGTCTAATTAAATTAAATGATGGTAACTCTTAAAATGCAAGAAATACAAGATATATTTTATTTAATCTTAATATTTTGTGGGATTAAAATAAATATATTAATTAAATCTTAAGACAAGGAAATAATTGCTCATCAAATCTCAAGACATGGAAAGTCTTCTCCTCCAAATCTCAATCTTCAAGAGATGGAAATAATTCTCCACCAAATCTCAACACAAGGAAAGAATTCCCAACCAAGTCTCAATCTTCAAAAGATTGAAAGAAGATTCTCTTAGATAAAGTCTAACATATCAAGGAATTGTATACGCGATCACAAACGTTCATCTCATCAGGAGATTCTAATTGAGATTCACTCCACAACTATAAATAGAGGTGGTCTTGAAGAAGAAAAAAACACACACAAAATATTCACAAGTTGAAGAGGGAAATGCTCTAAGTTTTTCGCTCCACCAAATTCATCAATCTTCAAGCGTTGTTCGCGGCATTCAAGGCATTCTTCAACAATCTTCAAGGTGTTCTTCGCAAAGAACTCCTTTCAATCAGCCGTCAAGTCTCAATTCCATCCAAAAACCATTTTTGAAGATAGCACTTCTGCCGAGGAAGATCAAACTCCAAGAAGTTCAACAAATCCAAAGCCAAGTTCATACCGTTCTTCAACAATCTTCAAACCAAAAGTATGTTTAATCCGAGATCAAGTCACGAGACCTTCGAAAAACCGTTTTTGAAGATTGAAGTTCTTTCAAAGAATATCAAAGCCCAACATATCCGAGAGACTAAAGACGAAGATCATATCATTCTTCATCAACCTTCAAATCAAATTCCAAATCAAGTTTACGTTTGATCGGAGATCAAGCCGTCAAGCCCTCGAATCAACGTTTGCCAAATATCCAAGTATTTTGAAGATCAAGATTCCTCCAAAAAAGATTGATATTCAACAAGTTCAAGAAGTCAAGACGAAGAACAAAGTGTTCATCGCGAAAATCAACTCAAGTCGATTGTTAATTCAAGATCAATCTCAAAAGCCCTTGGATTAACGTTCCACTCAAATACATGAGGAAGAGATAAAAATCAAATCCACTGTCAAGTCAACCAAATTTCAAGACTAATTTTTGTAGAAAAGAATCAGAGGATCAAATAGAGATTGTATCCCAAATTATACTTTAAATTTATCAAATTTACTTTGTAATATTTTCTTGTCTTTTAATTACAGAGATCAAAAATTTGTGATTACAAATTTGGCATGCCCAGTGGGACCATCTCTACCTCTCATCTCTTTTCCAGCAAGTCTCAAATTTGAAGTTACAAAGTGTTAGTGTTGCTCAACAATGGACAAGTCAATCGGGGAAACAAGCAGAGCTTATTTTCAACCAATGATGAAAGATACACTCACACCAGGGGCAAGACATGATGCTAAAGAAGATGATCAAGCATCCTCACTAGAAGAGCAAGTCTCAGCGCTGACAAAAGCCATTGTGAATCTCACAACTCAAGCTAAAAAACGTGAAGACCACTTGAATCGCCTTCTCAAAAAGCTAGAGTGCAAAGAAGGAGATGAAAATTCTAAAAAAGTCACCAACAACATTGGAGTTCAAGGATGCATCAAGACTACAATCGCCGAATTTGAAGTCTCTCTTCATCTCCAAAAGCAAGAGCTCGTGGAAAGCGGCTATCAAAGCATGGCACATGAAAATGTTACTCAAGGAGTTGAAGCTCAAGAGTTTGATGAAGTCCTAAGTGAAAGAATCCAAACCACTTCTCTTTTCCACAAGTCAAATTTCTCAAGGAAGGAAGAGCAAGACGCCATGATACACACAAAATTCGCCAGAAAAACATTCAAGATGTTGAAGTTAAGTCCTCAAGCAAACAAATTCAAGTTTCCCCGCAAGGCTTTGTCTTTGCCGATCAATTAAAAAAGCTCATTGAAGAGGTTGTAAATGATCATAAAGCTCAACACAAGTCTTCCAAATCTTACACGGTGCCTTATACCCGAAGAATAGAGCAATTGCAAATACCGAAAAGCTATCAACCTTCGTTGTTTCAAAGATTCGATGGGACTAGAGAACCAAGACAACATGTTGCTCACTTTATTGGGATGTGCAATAGTGCTGGAACTTATGGAGATCATCTAGTCAAGCAATTCGTTTGATCCTTGGAAGACTTTGCTTTTGATTGGTACATTAATCTTGAACCAAACTCCATTGACGGTTGGAACGATCTACAAACTGAATTCTTCAATCGCTTTTATAGCACTCGACATACTGTAAGCATGATTGAAATTGCAAATTCTCATAACCAAGAAGAGAAACTGTCTAAAACTTCAACCATTGAGATTTACATTCAAGGGATGAACTGGAGCCTTTATTACATACTTCAAGGAATCAAACCAAGAAACTTTGAAGAGTTGGCAACGCGAGCGCATGACATAGAGACAAGTGTAAACTCTATTGAAGAAGAAAACTCAACTCATGGCTTTTATATTGAAAGTGATGACACAAATGACGACAATGACGATGAAGATGGCACAACATCATATTTCATTGCAACCGATATGCTCTTTGATACGAGCTTAAACTATCTCAAATCCTTAAATTAAGTGCCAAAATATATGCTCCTTGATACGAGCTTAAACTATCTCAAATCCTCAATTTAAGTGCCAAAATGTACACTCCTTGATAAGAGTATAAACTATTTACATTCTCCTTCACACGAGTATAAACTGTTTGCATTTTGAAGTCAAAGCAAATTCTTGAAAACCAAGTTTTCAAAGCAAAAAGTCGAAGTCCTCAAGTCTCCTAGACATGAACCAAAAGGTATGCATATCCTTCTAGTCTTCAAAACAAATGTGCATGTCTCTTAGACACGTGTCAAAAGGTCTAAAAATCCTTCAAGTCCTCAAGTCCTCCTAGACACGAGCAAAATTGTCTACAAATTCTTCAAGTCAAAGCCTCCTAGATATTAGATAAAACTGTCTACAAATGTCCAAATCAAATGCTCCATGGTGCACGAGCTTAAACTGCACGTTACTCCTGGCCCGCATGAGTAGAAACTGTGTATGGCACCCCTTTTAAATCAATCTTGATTTCTTTTGAACTACGTCATGACTTGATTCCTTCATTGGATACATAGGCAGCTAGAAGTTCATTCTTAGCACAGTCATATCAACAAAACAAAAATGCTCATGCAACATTCAAGTTGATGAAGCTCACAAATGTTCTAAACTCATGAAGTGGATTTATGGTGGTTGAATTGAAGCTCGAGAACAAGAAGAAGAAAGATTTCGAGACTTATCCACTCACTGATGCGTTTCAACACAAATCATGAACAAGTCTCGAGGGGCAATTTGTAGACACATTAATTTTTTGTCTAATTAAATTAAATGATGGTAACTCTTAAAATGCAAGAAATACAAGATATATTTTATTTAATCTTAATATTTTGTGGGATTAAAATAAATATATTAATTAAATCTTAAGACAAGGAAATAATTGCTCATCAAATCTCAAGACATGGAAAGTCTTCTCCTCCAAATCTCAATCTTCAAGAGATGGAAATAATTCTCCACCAAATCTCAACACAAGGAAAGAATTCCCAACCAAGTCTCAATCTTCAAAAGATTGAAAGAAGATTCTCTTAGATAAAGTCTAACATATCAAGGAATTGTATACGCGATCACAAACGTTCATCTCATCAGGAGATTCTAATTGAGATTCACTCCACAACTATAAATAGAGGTGGTCTTGAAGAAGAAAAAAACACACACAAAATATTCACAAGTTGAAGAGGGAAATGCTCTAAGTTTTTCGCTCCACCAAATTCATCAATCTTCAAGCGTTGTTCGCGGCATTCAAGGCATTCTTCAACAATCTTCAAGGTGTTCTTCGCAAAGAACTCCTTTCAATCAGCCGTCAAGTCTCAATTCCATCCAAAAACCATTTTTGAAGATAGCACTTCTGCCGAGGAAGATCAAACTCCAAGAAGTTCAACAAATCCAAAGCCAAGTTCATACCGTTCTTCAACAATCTTCAAACCAAAAGTATGTTTAATCCGAGATCAAGTCACGAGACCTTCGAAAAACCGTTTTTGAAGATTGAAGTTCTTTCAAAGAATATCAAAGCCCAACATATCCGAGAGACTAAAGACGAAGATCATATCATTCTTCATCAACCTTCAAATCAAATTCCAAATCAAGTTTACGTTTGATCGGAGATCAAGCCGTCAAGCCCTCGAATCAACGTTTGCCAAATATCCAAGTATTTTGAAGATCAAGATTCCTCCAAAAAAGATTGATATTCAACAAGTTCAAGAAGTCAAGACGAAGAACAAAGTGTTCATCGCGAAAATCAACTCAAGTCGATTGTTAATTCAAGATCAATCTCAAAAGCCCTTGGATTAACGTTCCACTCAAATACATGAGGAAGAGATAAAAATCAAATCCACTGTCAAGTCAACCAAATTTCAAGACTAATTTTTGTAGAAAAGAATCAGAGGATCAAATAGAGATTGTATCCCAAATTATACTTTAAATTTATCAAATTTACTTTGTAATATTTTCTTGTCTTTTAATTACAGAGATCAAAAATTTGTGATTACAAATTTGGCATGCCCAGTGGGACCATCTCTACCTCTCATCTCTTTTCCAGCAAGTCTCAAATTTGAAGTTACAAAGTGTTAGTGTTGCTCAACAATGGACAAGTCAATCGGGGAAACAAGCAGAGCTTATTTTCAACCAATGATGAAAGATACACTCACACCAGGGGCAAGACATGATGCTAAAGAAGATGATCAAGCATCCTCACTAGAAGAGCAAGTCTCAGCGCTGACAAAAGCCATTGTGAATCTCACAACTCAAGCTAAAAAACGTGAAGACCACTTGAATCGCCTTCTCAAAAAGCTAGAGTGCAAAGAAGGAGATGAAAATTCTAAAAAAGTCACCAACAACATTGGAGTTCAAGGATGCATCAAGACTACAATCGCCGAATTTGAAGTCTCTCTTCATCTCCAAAAGCAAGAGCTCGTGGAAAGCGGCTATCAAAGCATGGCACATGAAAATGTTACTCAAGGAGTTGAAGCTCAAGAGTTTGATGAAGTCCTAAGTGAAAGAATCCAAACCACTTCTCTTTTCCACAAGTCAAATTTCTCAAGGAAGGAAGAGCAAGACGCCATGATACACACAAAATTCGCCAGAAAAACATTCAAGATGTTGAAGTTAAGTCCTCAAGCAAACAAATTCAAGTTTCCCCGCAAGGCTTTGTCTTTGCCGATCAATTAAAAAAGCTCATTGAAGAGGTTGTAAATGATCATAAAGCTCAACACAAGTCTTCCAAATCTTACACGGTGCCTTATACCCGAAGAATAGAGCAATTGCAAATACCGAAAAGCTATCAACCTTCGTTGTTTCAAAGATTCGATGGGACTAGAGAACCAAGACAACATGTTGCTCACTTTATTGGGATGTGCAATAGTGCTGGAACTTATGGAGATCATCTAGTCAAGCAATTCGTTTGATCCTTGGAAGACTTTGCTTTTGATTGGTACATTAATCTTGAACCAAACTCCATTGACGGTTGGAACGATCTACAAACTGAATTCTTCAATCGCTTTTATAGCACTCGACATACTGTAAGCATGATTGAAATTGCAAATTCTCATAACCAAGAAGAGAAACTGTCTAAAACTTCAACCATTGAGATTTACATTCAAGGGATGAACTGGAGCCTTTATTACATACTTCAAGGAATCAAACCAAGAAACTTTGAAGAGTTGGCAACGCGAGCGCATGACATAGAGACAAGTGTAAACTCTATTGAAGAAGAAAACTCAACTCATGGCTTTTATATTGAAAGTGATGACACAAATGACGACAATGACGATGAAGATGGCACAACATCATATTTCATTGCAACCGATATGCTCTTTGATACGAGCTTAAACTATCTCAAATCCTTAAATTAAGTGCCAAAATATATGCTCCTTGATACGAGCTTAAACTATCTCAAATCCTCAATTTAAGTGCCAAAATGTACACTCCTTGATAAGAGTATAAACTATTTACATTCTCCTTCACACGAGTATAAACTGTTTGCATTTTGAAGTCAAAGCAAATTCTTGAAAACCAAGTTTTCAAAGCAAAAAGTCGAAGTCCTCAAGTCTCCTAGACATGAACCAAAAGGTATGCATATCCTTCTAGTCTTCAAAACAAATGTGCATGTCTCTTAGACACGTGTCAAAAGGTCTAAAAATCCTTCAAGTCCTCAAGTCCTCCTAGACACGAGCAAATTTGTCTACAAATTCTTCAAGTCAAAGCCTCCTAGATATTAGATAAAACTGTCTACAAATGTCCAAATCAAATGCTCCATGGTGCACGAGCTTAAACTGCACGTTACTCCTGGCCCGCATGAGTAGAAACTGTGTATGGCACCCCTTTTAAATCAATCTTGATTTCTTTTGAACTACGTCATGACTTGATTCCTTCATTGGATACATAGGCAGCTAGAAGTTCATTCTTAGCACAGTCATATCAACAAAACAAAAATGCTCATGCAACATTCAAGTTGATGAAGCTCACAAATGTTCTAAACTCATGAAGTGGATTTATGGTGGTTGAATTGAAGCTCGAGAACAAGAAGAAGAAAGATTTCGAGACTTATCCACTCACTGATGCGTTTCAACACAAATCATGAACAAGTCTCGAGGGGCAATTTGTAGACACATTAATTTTTTGTCTAATTAAATTAAATGATGGTAACTCTTAAAATGCAAGAAATACAAGATATATTTTATTTAATCTTAATATTTTGTGGGATTAAAATAAATATATTAATTAAATCTTAATACAAGGAAATAATTGCTCATCAAATCTCAAGACATGGAAAGTCTTCTCCTCCAAATCTCAATCTTCAAGAGATGGAAATAATTCTCCACCAAATCTCAACACAAGGAAAGAATTCCCAACCAAGTCTCAATCTTCAAAAGATTGAAAGAAGATTCTCTTAGATAAAGTCTAACATATCAAGGAATTGTATACGCGATCACAAACGTTCATCTCATCAGGAGATTCTAATTGAGATTCACTCCACAACTATAAATAGAGGTGGTCTTGAAGAAGAAAAAAACACACACAAAATATTCACAAGTTGAAGAGGGAAATGCTCTAAGTTTTTCGCTCCACCAAATTCATCAATCTTCAAGCGTTGTTCGCGGCATTCAAGGCATTCTTCAACAATCTTCAAGGTGTTCTTCGCAAAGAACTCCTTTCAATCAGCCGTCAAGTCTCAATTCCATCCAAAAACCATTTTTGAAGATAGCACTTCTGCCGAGGAAGATCAAACTCCAAGAAGTTCAACAAATCCAAAGCCAAGTTCATACCGTTCTTCAACAATCTTCAAACCAAAAGTATGTTTAATCCGAGATCAAGTCACGAGACCTTCGAAAAACCGTTTTTGAAGATTGAAGTTCTTTCAAAGAATATCAAAGCCCAACATATCCGAGAGACTAAAGACGAAGATCATATCATTCTTCATCAACCTTCAAATCAAATTCCAAATCAAGTTTACGTTTGATCGGAGATCAAGCCGTCAAGCCCTCGAATCAACGTTTGCCAAATATCCAAGTATTTTGAAGATCAAGATTCCTCCAAAAAAGATTGATATTCAACAAGTTCAAGAAGTCAAGACGAAGAACAAAGTGTTCATCGCGAAAATCAACTCAAGTCGATTGTTAATTCAAGATCAATCTCAAAAGCCCTTGGATTAACGTTCCACTCAAATACATGAGGAAGAGATAAAAATCAAATCCACTGTCAAGTCAACCAAATTTCAAGACTAATTTTTGTAGAAAAGAATCAGAGGATCAAATAGAGATTGTATCCCAAATTATACTTTAAATTTATCAAATTTACTTTGTAATATTTTCTTGTCTTTTAATTACAGAGATCAAAAATTTGTGATTACAAATTTGGCATGCCCAGTGGGACCATCTCTACCTCTCATCTCTTTTCCAGCAAGTCTCAAATTTGAAGTTACAAAGTGTTAGTGTTGCTCAACAATGGACAAGTCAATCGGGGAAACAAGCAGAGCTTATTTTCAACCAATGATGAAAGATACACTCACACCAGGGGCAAGACATGATGCTAAAGAAGATGATCAAGCATCCTCACTAGAAGAGCAAGTCTCAGCGCTGACAAAAGCCATTGTGAATCTCACAACTCAAGCTAAAAAACGTGAAGACCACTTGAATCGCCTTCTCAAAAAGCTAGAGTGCAAAGAAGGAGATGAAAATTCTAAAAAAGTCACCAACAACATTGGAGTTCAAGGATGCATCAAGACTACAATCGCCGAATTTGAAGTCTCTCTTCATCTCCAAAAGCAAGAGCTCGTGGAAAGCGGCTATCAAAGCATGGCACATGAAAATGTTACTCAAGGAGTTGAAGCTCAAGAGTTTGATGAAGTCCTAAGTGAAAGAATCCAAACCACTTCTCTTTTCCACAAGTCAAATTTCTCAAGGAAGGAAGAGCAAGACGCCATGATACACACAAAATTCGCCAGAAAAACATTCAAGATGTTGAAGTTAAGTCCTCAAGCAAACAAATTCAAGTTTCCCCGCAAGGCTTTGTCTTTGCCGATCAATTAAAAAAGCTCATTGAAGAGGTTGTAAATGATCATAAAGCTCAACACAAGTCTTCCAAATCTTACACGGTGCCTTATACCCGAAGAATAGAGCAATTGCAAATACCGAAAAGCTATCAACCTTCGTTGTTTCAAAGATTCGATGGGACTAGAGAACCAAGACAACATGTTGCTCACTTTATTGGGATGTGCAATAGTGCTGGAACTTATGGAGATCATCTAGTCAAGCAATTCGTTTGATCCTTGGAAGACTTTGCTTTTGATTGGTACATTAATCTTGAACCAAACTCCATTGACGGTTGGAACGATCTACAAACTGAATTCTTCAATCGCTTTTATAGCACTCGACATACTGTAAGCATGATTGAAATTGCAAATTCTCATAACCAAGAAGAGAAACTGTCTAAAACTTCAACCATTGAGATTTACATTCAAGGGATGAACTGGAGCCTTTATTACATACTTCAAGGAATCAAACCAAGAAACTTTGAAGAGTTGGCAACGCGAGCGCATGACATAGAGACAAGTGTAAACTCTATTGAAGAAGAAAACTCAACTCATGGCTTTTATATTGAAAGTGATGACACAAATGACGACAATGACGATGAAGATGGCACAACATCATATTTCATTGCAACCGATATGCTCTTTGATACGAGCTTAAACTATCTCAAATCCTTAAATTAAGTGCCAAAATATATGCTCCTTGATACGAGCTTAAACTATCTCAAATCCTCAATTTAAGTGCCAAAATGTACACTCCTTGATAAGAGTATAAACTATTTACATTCTCCTTCACACGAGTATAAACTGTTTACATTTTGAAGTCAAAGCAAATTCTTGAAAACCAAGTTTTCAAAGCAAAAAGTCGAAGTCCTCAAGTCTCCTAGACATGAACCAAAAGGTATGCATATCCTTCTAGTCTTCAAAACAAATGTGCATGTCTCTTAGACACGTGTCAAAAGGTCTAAAAATCCTTCAAGTCCTCAAGTCCTCCTAGACGCGAGCAAAATTGTCTACAAATTCTTCAAGTCAAAGCCTCCTAGATATTAGATAAAACTGTCTACAAATGTCCAAATCAAATGCTCCATGGTGCACGAGCTTAAACTGCACGTTACTCCTGGCCCGCATGAGTAGAAACTGTGTATGGCACCCCTTTTAAATCAATCTTGATTTCTTTTGAACTACGTCATGACTTGATTCCTTCATTGGATACATAGGCAGCTAGAAGTTCATTCTTAGCACAGTCATATCAACAAAACAAAAATGCTCATGCAACATTCAAGTTGATGAAGCTCACAAATGTTCTAAACTCATGAAGTGGATTTATGGTGGTTGAATTGAAGCTCGAGAACAAGAAGAAGAAAGATTTCGAGACTTATCCACTCACTGATGCGTTTCAACACAAATCATGAACAAGTCTCGAGGGGCAATTTGTAGACCCATTAATTTTTTGTCTAATTAAATTAAATGATGGTAACTCTTAAAATGCAAGAAATACAAGATATATTTTATTTAATCTTAATATTTTGTGGGATTAAAATAAATATATTAATTAAATCTTAAGACAAGGAAATAATTGCTCATCAAATCTCAAGACATGGAAAGTCTTCTCCTCCAAATCTCAATCTTCAAGAGATGGAAATAATTCTCCACCAAATCTCAACACAAGGAAAGAATTCCCAACCAAGTCTCAATCTTCAAAAGATTGAAAGAAGATTCTCTTAGATAAAGTCTAACATATCAAGGAATTGTATACGCGATCACAACTGTTCATCTCATAAGGAGATTCTAATTGAGATTCACTCCACAACTATAAATAGAGGTGGTCTTGAAGAAGAAAAAAACACACACAAAATATTCACAAGTTGAAGAGGGAAATGCTCTAAGTTTTTCGCTCCACCAAATTCATCAATCTTCAAGCGTTGTTCGCGGCATTCAAGGCATTCTTCAACAATCTTCAAGGTGTTCTTCGCAAAGAACTCCTTTCAATCAGCCGTCAAGTCTCAATTCCATCCAAAAACCATTTTTGAAGATAGCACTTCTGCCGAGGAAGATCAAACTCCAAGAAGTTCAACAAATCCAAAGCCAAGTTCATACCGTTCTTCAACAATCTTCAAACCAAAAGTATGTTTAATCCGAGATCAAGTCACGAGACCTTCGAAAAACCGTTTTTCAAGATTGAAGTTCTTTCAAAGAATATCAAAGCCCAACATATCCGAGAGACTAAAGACGAAGATCATATCATTCATCATCAACCTTCAAATCAAATTCCAAATCAAGTTTACGTTTGATCGGAGATCAAGCCGTCAAGCCCTCGAATCAACGTTTGCCAAATATCCAAGTATTTTGAAGATCAAGATTCCTCCAAAAAAGATTGATATTCAACAAGTTCAAGAAGTCAAGACGAAGAACAAAGTGTTCATCGCGAAAATCAACTCAAGTCGATTGTTAATTCAAGATCAAGCTTAAAAGCCCTTGGATTAACGTTCCACTCAAATACATGAGGAAGAGATAAAAATCAAATCCACTGTCAAGTCAACCAAATTTCAAGACTAATTGTTGTAGAAAAGAATCAGAGGATCAAATAGAGATTGTATCCCAAATTATACTTTAAATTTATCAAATTTACTTTGTAATATTTTCTTGTCTTTTAATTACAGAGATCAAAAATTTGTGATTACAAATTTGGCATGCCCAGTGGGACCATCTCTACCTCTCATCTCTTTTCCAGCAAGTCTCAAATTTGAAGTCACAAAGTGTTAGTGTTGCTCAATAATGGACAAGTCAATCGGGGAAACAAGCAGAGCTTATTTTCAACCAATGATGAAAGATACACTCACACCAGGGGCAAGATATGATGCTAAAGAAGATGATCAAGCATCCTCACTAGAAGAGCAAGTCTCAGCGCTGACAAAAGCCATTGTGAATCTCACAACTCAAGCTAAAAAACGTGAAGACCACTTGAATCGCCTTCTCAAAAAGCTAGAGTGCAAAGAAGGAGATGAAAATTCTAAAAAAGTCACCAACAACATTGGAGTTCAAGGATGCATCAAGACTACAATCGCCGAATTTGAAGTCTCTCTTCATCTCCAAAAGCAAGAGCTCGTGGAAAGCGGCTATCAAAGCATGGCACATGAAAATGTTACTCAAGGAGTTGAAGCTCAAGAGTTTAATGAAGTCCTAAGTGAAAGAATCCAAACCACTTCTCTTTTCCACAAGTCAAATTTCTCAAGGAAGGAAGAGCAAGACGCCATGATACACACAAAATTTGCCAGAAAAACATTCAGGATGTTGAAGTTAAGTCCTCAAGCAAACAAATTCAAGTTTCCCCGCAAGGCTTTGTCTTTGCCGATCAATTGAAAAAGCTCATTGAAGAGGTTGTAAATGATCATAAAGCTCAACACAAGTCTTCCAAATCTTACACGGTGCCTTATACCCGAAGAATAGAGCAATTGCAAATACCGAAAAGCTATCAACCTTCGATGTTTCAAAGATTCGATGGGACTAGAGAACCAAGACAACATGTTGCTCACTTTATTGGGATGTGCAATAGTGCTGGAACTTATGGAGATCATCTAGTCAAGCAATTCGTTTGATCCTTGGAAGACTTTGCTTTTGATTGGTACATTAATCTTGAACCAAACTCCATTGACGGTTGGAACGATCTACAAACTGAATTCTTCAATCGCTTTTATAGCACTCGACATACTGTAAGCATGATTGAAATTGCAAATTCTCATAACCAAGAAGAGAAACTGTCTAAAACTTCAACCATTGAGATTTACATTCAAGGGATGAACTGGAGCCTTTATTACATACTTCAAGGAATCAAACCAAGAAACTTTGAAGATTTGGCAACGCGAGCGCATGACATAGAGACAAGTGTAAACTCTATTGAAGAAGAAAACTCAATTCATGGCTTTTATATTGAAAGTGATGACACAAATGACGACAATGACGATGAAGAGGGCACAACATCATATTTCATTGCAACCGATATGCTCTTTGATACGAGCTTAAACTATCTCAAATCCTTAAATTAAGTGCCAAAATATATGCTCCTTGATACGAGCTTAAACTATCTCAAATCCTCAATTTAAGTGCCAAAATGTACACTCCTTGATAAGAGTATAAACTATTTACATTCTCCTTAACACGAGTATAAACTGTTTGCATTTTGAAGTCAAAGCAAATTCTTGAAAACCAAGTTTTCAAAGCAAAAAGTCGAAGTCCTCAAGTCTCCTAGACATGAACCAAAAGGTATGCATATCCTTCAAGTCTTCAAAACAAATGTGCAAGTCTCCTAGACACGTGTCAAAAGGTCTACAAATCCTTCAAGTCCTCAAGTCCTCCTAGACACGAGCAAAATTGTCTACAAATTCTTCAAGTCAAAGCCTCCTAGAAATTAGATAAAACTGTCTACAAATGTCCAAATCAAATGCTCCATGGTGCACGAGCTTAAACTGCACGTTACTCCTGGCCCGCATGAGTAGAAACTGTGTATGGCACCCCCTTTAAATTAATCTTGATTTCTTTTGAACTACGTCATGACTTGATTCCTTCATTGGATACGTAGGCAGCTAGAAGTTCATTCTTAGCCTAGTCATATCAACAAAACAAAAATGCTCATGCAACATTCAAGTTGATGAAGCTCACAAATGTTCTAAACTTATGAAGTGGATTTATGGTGGTTGAATTGAAGCACGAGAACAAGAAGAAGAAAGATGTCGAGACTTATCCACTCACTGATGCGTTTCAACAGAAATCATGAACAAGTCTCGAGGGGCAATTTGTAGACACATTAATTTTTTGTCTAATTAAATTAAATGATGGTAACTCTTAGGATGCAAGAAATACAAGATATATTTTATTTAATCTTAATATTTTGAGGGATTAAAATAAATATATTAATTAAATCTTAAGACAAGGAAATAATTGCTCATCAAATCTCAAGACATGGAAAGTCTTCTCCTCCAAGTCTCAATCTTCAAGAGATGGAAATAATTCTCCACCAAATCTCAACACAAGGAAAGAATTCCCAACCAAGTCTCAATTTTCAAAAGATTGAAAGAAGATTCTCTTTGATAAAGTCTAACATATCAAGGAATTGTAGACGCAATCACAACTGTTCATCTCATAAGGAGATTCTAATTGAGATTCACTCCACAACTATAAATAGAGGTGGTCTTGAAGAAGAAAAACACACACACAAAATATTCACAAGTTGAAGAGGGAAATGCTCTAAGTTTTTCGCTCCACCAAATTCATCAATCTTCAAGCGTTGTTCGCGGCATTCAAAGCATTCTTCAACAATCTTCAAGGTGTTCTTCGCAAAGAACTCCTTTCAATCAGTCGTCAAGTATCAATTCCATCCAAAAACCATTTTTAAAGATTGCACTTCTGCCGAGGAAGATCAAACTCCAAGAAGTTCAACAAATCCAAAGCCAAGTTCATACCGTTCTTCAACCATCTTCAAACTAAAAGTCTGTATAATCCGAGATCAAGTCACGAGACCTTCGAAAAACCGTTTTCGAAGATTGAAGTTCTTTAAAAGAATATCAAAGCCCAACATATCAGAAGGACTAAAGACGAAGATCATATCATTCTTCATCAACCTTCAAATCAAATTCCAAATCAAGTTTACGTTTGATCGGAGATCAAGCCGTCAAGCCCTCGAATCAACGTTTGCCAAATATCCAAGTATTTTGAAGATCAAGATTCCTCCAAAAAAGATTGATATTCAACAAGTTCAAGAAGTCAAGACGAAGAACAAAGTGTTCATCGCGAAAATCAACTCAAGTCGATTGTTAATTCAAGATCAAGCTCAAAAGCCCTTGGATTAACGTTCAACTCAAATACATGTGGAAGAGATAAAAATCAAATCCACTGTCAAGTCAACCAAATTTCAAGACTAATTGTTGTAGAAAAGAATTAGAGGATCAAATAGAGATTGTATCCCAAAGTATACTTTAAATTTATCAAATTTACTTTGTAATATTTTCTTGTCTTTTAATTACAGAGATAAAAAATTTGTGATTACAAATTGGGCATGCCCAGTGGGACCATCTCTACCTCTCATTTCTTTTCCAGGAAGTCTCAAATTTGAAGTCACAAAGAGCCAGTGTTGCTCAACAATGGAAAAGTCAATGGGGGAAACAAGCAGAGCTTCTTTTCAACCGATGATGAAAGATACACTCACACCAGGGGCAAGACATGATGCTAAAGAAGATGATCAAGCATCCTCACTAGAAGAGCAAGTCGCAGCGCTGACAAAAGCCATTGTGAATCTCACAACTCAAGCTAAAAAACATGAAGACCACTTGAATCGCCTTCTCCAAAAGCTAGAGTGCAAAGAATGAGTTGAAAATTCTAAAAAAGTCACCAACAACATTGGAGTTCAAGGATGCATCAAGACTACAATCGCCGAATTTGAAGTCTCTCTTCATCTCCAAAAGCAAGAGCTTGCGGAAAGCAGCGATCAAAGCATGGCACATGAAAATGTTACTCAAGGAGTTGAAGCTCAAGAGTTTGATGAAGTCCTAAGTGAAAGAATCCAAACCACTTCTCTTTTCCACAAGTCAAATTTCTCAAGGAAGGAAGAGCAAGACGCCATGATGCACACAAAATTTGCCAGAAAAACATTCAAGATATTGAAGTTAAGTCCTCAAGCAAACAAATTCAAGTTTCCTCGCAAGGCTTTGTCTTTGCCGATCAATTGAAGAAGCTCATTGAAGATGTTGTAAATGATCATAAAGCTCAACACAAGTCTTCCAAATCTTACACGATGCCCTATACCCGAAGAATAGAGTAATTGCAAATACCGAAAAGCTATCAACATTCGATGTTTCAAAGATTCGATGGGACTAGAGAACCAAGACAACATGTTGCTCACTTCATTGAGATGTGCAATAGTGCTGGAACTTATGGAGATCATCTAGTCAAGCAATTCGTTTGATCCTTGGAAGACTTTGCCTTTGATTGGTACATTAATCTTGAACCAAACTCCATTGACGGTTAGAACGATCTACAAACTGAATTCTTCAATCTCTTTTATAGCACTCGACGTGCTGTAAGCATGATTGAAATTGCAAATTCTCATAACCAAGAAGAAAAACTGTCTAATACTTCAACCATTGAGATTTACATTCAAGGGATGAACTGGAGCCTTTATTACATACTTCAAGGAATCAAGCCAAGAAACTTTGAAGAGTTGGCAACCCGAGCGCATGACATAGAGACAAGTGTAAACTCTATTGAAGAAGAAAACTCAACTCATGGCTTTGATATTGAAAGTGATGACACAAATGACGACAATGACGATGAAGAGGGCACAACATCATATTTCATTGCAACCGATATGCTCTTTGATACGAGCTTAAACTATCTCAAATCCTCAAATTAAGTGCCAAAATATATGCTCCTTGATACGAGCTTAAACTATCTCAAATCCTCAATTTAAGTGCCAAAATATACACTCCTTGATAAGAGTATAAACTATTTACATTCTCCTTAACACGAGTATAAACTGTTTGCATTTTGAAGTCAAAGCAAATTCTTGAAAACCAAGTTTTCAAAGCAAAAAGTCGATGTCCTCAAGTCTCCTAGACATGAGCCAAAAGGTATGCATATCCTTCAAGTCTTCAAAACAAATGTGCAAGTCTCCTAGACACGTGTCAAAAGGTCTACAAATCCTTCAAGTCCTCAAGTCCTCCTAGACACGAGCAAAATTGTCTACAAATTCTTCAAGTCAAAGCCTCCTAGATATTAGATAAAACTGTCTACAAATGTCCAAATCAAATGCTCCATGGTGCACGAGCTTAAACTGCACGTTACTCCTGGCTCGCATGAGTAGAAACTGTGTATGGCACCCCCTTTAAATCAATCTTGATTTCTTTTGAACTACGTCATGACTTGATTCCTTCATTGGATACGTAGGCAGCTAGAAGCTCATTCTTAGCCCAGTCATATCAACAAAACAAAAATGCTCATGCAACATTCAAGTTGATGAAGCTCACAAATGTTCTAAACTCATGAAGTGGATTTATGGTGATTGAATTGAAGCACGAGAACAAGAAGAAGAAAGATGTCGAGACTTATCCACTCACTGATGCGTTTCAACACAAATCATGAACATGTCTCGAGGGGCAATTTGTAGACGCATTAATTTTTTGTCTAATTAAATTAAATGATGGTAACTCTTAAGATGCAAGAAATACAAGATATATTTTATTTAATCTTAATATTTTGAGGGATTAAAATAAATATATTAATTAAATCTTAAGACAAGGAAATAATTGCTCATCAAATCTCAAGACATGGAAAGTCTTCTCCTCGAAGTCTCAATCTTCAAGAGATGGAAATAATTCTCCACCAAATCTCAACACAAGGAAAGAATTCCCAACCAAGTCTCAATCTTCAAAAGATTGAAAGAAGATTCTCTTAGATAAAGTCTAACATATCAAGGAATTGTAGACGCGATCACAACCGTTCATCTCATCAGGAGATTTTAATTGAGATTCACGCCACAACTATAAATATAGGTGGTCTTGAAGAAGAAAAAAACACACACAAAATATTCACAAGTTGAAGAGGGAAATGCTCTAAGTTTTTCGCTCCACCAAATTCATCAATCTTCAAGCGTTGTTCGCGGCATTCAAGGCGTTCTTCAACAATTTTCAAGGTGTTCTTCGCAAAGAACTCCTTTCAATCAGCTGTCAAGTCTCAATTCCATCCAAAAATCATTTTTGAAGATTGCACTTCTGCCGAGGAAGATCAAACTCCAAGAAGTTTAACAAATCCAAAGCTAAGTTCATACCGTTCTTCAACAATCTTCAAACCAAAAGTCTGTTTAATCCGAGACCCTCGAAAAACTGTTTTTGAAGATTGAAGTTCCTTCAAAGAATATCAAAGCCCAACATATCCGAAGGACTGAAGACGAAGATCATATCGTTCTTCATCAACCTTCAAATCAAATTCCAAATCAAGTTTTCGTTTGATCGGAGATCAAGCCGTCAAGCCCTCGAATCAACGTTTGCCAAATATCCAAGTATTTTGAAGATCAAGATTCCTCCAAAGAAGATTGATATTCAACAAGTTCAAGAAGTCAAGACGAAGAACAAAGTGTTCGTCGCGCAAATCAAGTCAAGTCGATTGTTAATTCAAGATCAAGCTCAAAAGCCCTTGGATTAACGTTCAACTCAAATACACGTGGAAGAGATCAAAATCAAATCGATCGTCAAGTCAACCAAATTTCAAGACTAATTGTTGTAGAAAATAACCAGAGGATCAAATAGAGATTGTATCCCAAATTATACTTTAAAGTTATCAAATTTACTTTGTAATATTTTCTTGTCTTTTAATTACAAAGATCAAGAATTTGTCATTATAGCCGTTGCTCATAGGTCCAACCAACTTAGCATTGAAGTAAGAAGGTTTCATGGTGAATGGGTTCCGATTCCACACAAATATGCATTTGGGCCCTAAGAAGAGTGATTGTAGCGGGATTTATGTGAAATGAGACATGGGAGGATCCGACACCACCAACATATATGAGACTTTGAAAGAAATCATAGAAGTGGAACACTGGGGATGTGGAAGACCGCTATGCGTTGTATTTTTCAAGTGTAGGTGGTATGATATTGGCCGTCTAAGGACGAATGTTCACGAGACATACAAAGTGGTTGATATTAACCCACAACGGGCTCTCGCAACCAACAAGCCGTTTATTTTTGCAAATCAAGTCCTTCAGTCGTACTATGCCCAGTATCCAGAACTTACGAATAGTCAACCGGGTCAAAAGGGATGAATGGTTGTATCTACTATTTTGGCTAGGCACGTGATCGACATGTCGTCACTAAGTGATTCGAGCGAAACAGAAACAGGGATGCCAGAACCAGTGTTTGAAGAGAATGAATTTGTAGGGATTAATTTGTTTGTAGACTTGAGCTCGTTTGATATTGATATCCAATTGGGGGCAGGTAAGTTTGAGGTCGTCGAAGAGCTTTAAGATAGAGAGCAAAATGAAGTTGAAGACGAAGACGAAGATGAAGACAGTGAAGACATGGAGCTAAGATTCTAATGATAGTGATACTGATTAGTTTATTTTATTTGAAATAATTTTAAACATTAATTTGATTCATCCCTTTATTTGTAACGGTTTGTTAGCGTTGTATTTGAGTTTTCTAAAAGTACACAATTTATATATGATAAATACATCGTCAACACGAGTCATAGTTCAACATGAAGATTATGCTAAAAGTCTAACATGGATAAATTAAAAATAAAAAGTACACAATTTATAAACGATTACAATAGGCCGAAATGAAAATTATATTAAGGGTCCAACATAGCGGATTTAAAATTTAAAGTACACAATTTAGATAAGATTATAGTAATAAAAGTACACAATTTAAAATTATAATAAGAGTCTTAACATAACCAAATTTAACAGTATGAATACAAATACAAATAAAAATACTACTCGTCCTCATCCTCCTCCTTGGAACTATCCCCGACCCCATGCAATAAGTGTCGTCCCCACCTACAATTGTAGCCCCACAACCAACATGATCGTCACCACCCAGCTATACAACATCGTCCTCCTCCATCTGCGCGGGCATCTCCTCCTCATCGGAGCTATCATTGTACTCCACGATATACGCAGGCTTACTCGAAGAACTGAGAGCAAATGGATCTGGGGTCGGACGTGGCAACCTAGGAATCGTATGTCGTGCTCCCATCATACGTGCCTTCCACATGAATGCCAAATTTGGAATCGGTGGAAGGGTAACTCCTACTTGTGTGCGAATAGTCTCTCTCCAACTATGCATAATGTTTTGCAACTCCTCTACTCTCGAATCTACGCACGTCATAGTCTGCTAGTTATGCGTCTGCAAGTCCTTGATGGTGGCCTACGTAAAATCTGGTTGTGTCCAGTACTCAATGTTGTACGCCCTCAGATCTATATCACTTGGTAATCCCTTCGCCTTTCGTTTTTTCACTGGACTAGATGCCAGGGTCCAAAGATCGAAATGGAACTCCGGGAACGTAGCTGGTGGCAGATATCTCTCCCTCAATAGCCTCATGTACTTTTTCTGCATTAATGTTTGAAATAATTAGTATTTTGACTAGAATAAAGAATTTAATTGAAGTTGAGGAAAAAGTAAAGGAGTATGTGGTTGAAATGACTTATGTAAATTTCCTTCGCCGCCTTATCTACCCACTTGCGCCTCAGTGTCAGTCCTGAAGTACCGCCCGTCCCCTTCACCCTCTTCGTATGACCGAACATGTACGCCTCTTCGTGTTGAATAGGCTCCTCGCGCTCAGGGTTAGCCTCAGACTTCACATTTCAAGAAAGAGTCGTTAAACTTAATTACACATAGATTAAGATTACTTAATTACGCCCATATTGTTATATTAAATAAATCATACCAGCCTACGTTTGATGTCCTCTAGGTGAATGGATCCACCAAAGAAAGTGGGAGGTGCCTTCTTCATAACCGCCGACTCCACTCCTTCTTTCCTGTTGATCCACGTCCTCTGCGACACCTTCAAATGATTTTCAGTGGCCTAATGCTAAATCGCCTCCGCCTCTAATGCACTGTTCATCCAAGTCTTCGGACGCACAGCATACTTCGGATCATCAATCCTCTTAAAGTAATGTTGCTTCGCATTGTACATCACATGCTTATAACATGCCTTCGTCTTCTTTTGGTAGGCCCTATGTACATTGTATTTATCTATCGCTCGGACCCCATATATATTCTGCAAAATAATAAAGTTTTAAGATTATTCTTATTATTTCTTTTGATTTATTAATACACTAAATTAAGTAATATATTATATTTGTGAAATAATTCCTCACCGTAAATTTGACCCACATAGCATCTCGCACCTCCTTGGGCATCGCCAAGTAGGTGGACCAGAACTCCCACACAAATTGTCTAATTAACTCTGTGATTGTCGTCGCAACCTCATTACTAGGGGGACTCAAACAAGCCACAATCCGACAATCTAATCACATGCCTCTAAGACTGGTCAGTGGGTGTCGTTGTACCTCTAGAGGGCCCCCTACCTGGGCACTGTATGGTGCATATGAATACTCACGATGCTGGAGTCTAGGTGCCCCTCTCGCTCGAGCCAATTCCGGTGGAACGTCTAGGCTGTGGCCTCTACGTTCTAGTAGAGTCTCCTGATGACGATGTTCTAGCCCTAGATCCAGACGATGTATGGGCCGTTTGAGGCGGCTCTGCTGCAACGGGCGGATAATCGTCCTCAAAAGAAAGGCGGCACTGTAACGTAGGCGTCAACGATGTAGATGCATCGAGGCACACGGCATTGCGACCCGAATGTCGTATAACTACTTGAGGTTCAAGACTACCTCGACCCCCACCCGCATGGGGGTCATCCTAAGCCGAACGTGGCCGACCACAGCCAGTCGGACGCGGTTGATCGTCTGACATGACGAATAAATACTACGAAACTACGAAGAAATATCCAAGCTAGATGATTGGGAGAGATTCCCTAGGATTTGAGCGTTACTAAGTTATAAAGATTCCCTAAAATTCAATCGTTACTAAGTTATGAAGATTCCCTAAAATTCAATCGTTACTAAGTTATGAAGATTCCTTAAAGACATTATTTCTAAATTATAGAAATTTCCTAAAGGCATCGTCTTTTTTAATTTTAAAAAATTCCTAAAGATCATTTGTTCTAAATTATGTAAATTTTAAGTATAATATATATAATAACTATTAAACAATTCTAAATAAAATAAACTAACAATTTAACATTTAAAATAACACATGCCAATTTTAAACTAACAACTTAACATTTAAAATAACACATGCCAATTTTAAACTAACAACTTAACATTTAAAATAACACATGCCAATTTTAAACTAACAATTTAACATTAAATAAGTTAAACTAATAATAATACATTAAATAAACCAAACTAATATTTTAACATGCATTTAAACTAACAATTTAACAAACTAACTATTTAACATATTAAAATATTATTAAAATATTAAATATAAGACATAAATTGAGAAAAAGCGAAAAAACTTACAATTACCCGAAGTCGCGACTGGCAGGCAGTAGCGAAAGAGAAGCGGGGGGTAGAGGTGTAAAGAATGAGAGGAGATGGGCCCGAATTAGGGCGACACACACTAATTCGGGCGACATCCGCGATCGCTTAGCTGTCGTGGATGCCCACCCAGCCTATGGCACCCGCGACCGCTGGGCAGAAACCACCTTATTCTTGTAGTGCTTTGAAGTAGCGTTGTGACGCTTTGTTTCGCGATACATCTATTTTGTGCTCTTTAATCTCTGTTTTGTAGTGCCTTGACAAAATCCAAAGAAAATAATAAAGAATACTAAATTCAATAAATATACACCATGACTTATACAAAGCATAACTAAATGAGTACTACAATGACGTTGAATAAACGCTCATTAGTAGGTTTAGAAGGCAACTTGCTTAACGTTGTAGAGTTCTTCTGTTTCTTTCCTTACCAAGGTGGAGTTGATATTACCTTTTGGCAATATAGACTTAGGGCGCCAACAATGCTTATTTGTTTTTTGTTACCCGCATTTCCTCTTTCTCTCGTCAGGGCAAGGTTACCGCCGTTCGACTCTTTTTCCGACTCGTTTTCCTCATAACTTGCATCTACTCTCCAAATTTTTGATTCTTAGCTAATTTCCACCTGCCATTCAGTCGGATGTTCTTCCGAGTTTTTCGAGTTTTCAGTCGTGTCCATACTAGTTCATTCAGACAGTGGAACCTCGCTCGGCTTAATTAACATACAAGATTCCGCCGGGTGTCCCACACGTCCACTTATAACAAAGTGACGACAAATTCTTGTACATTATTTTACAAACTCTATCACCAATATAAATACCTCTTTCCAAAGGGATATTAGTAGGTACTTGGACACAGAATCTCGCAAACCTTCCTCTCGATGCTGTGAAAGTATGGCCATCAATTTTAATTGGACCACCAATACATTCAGCAATGGATTATATAACCGATTCGTGGAACAGCTTAACAGGGAGATCCATAACGTGTAAACATGTAATAATGTAGTCTATCTTATCGTTATCCGTCGAAAGTCTGGCGTCCATGTACAGATACATAAGAAGCTCCCTGCTATCTTCCAAGGCCCTTGGGTACGATTTCGTTCCCGTTGGTTTTTTGGTACCCCATTTAGGCAGTAGCTTCCATATCCAAGATCGACTAATTCACTTCATGTCGTAAGATTCCACATACTATTAAGCTTGTTGACCAAATTCAGATAATACCATATGGCCTCCCTAAAAATTTGATAAGAATCGCATCCGTCCATTGCTCAACCAGTGTAGCCTTCAAATATTCTGATATCTCAAGCGTTTTGAACGATTTCACGACGGTTAGGAGAAGAACCCTAATTTTCTAGGGTCGATCTATGTTTTTGATTCTTCAATTAACACATCTTGTGGCTTCAGTTTATTGGCATGCGATTGATTAGTAGCTTGTAGATTATTAGTCCTTGCATTCTTCTCTTAAGGGATGTTATTCATTGCATTCTTCTCTTAAGAAAATATTATACTTTCCACAAAATTATATTGCTCTATATTTCTTTAACTTCTATCAATATTCGTGGAATCAATCAAAGCACTGGTAGTTATTTTTCGTCGACAAATTCTTTCAGCATTGAGTTTGAAAAATAAAAAAGATAAGATTTGTCTTTTAAGTTCAAAGGGACCAATCATTGAGAATTATATATTCCCCGTTTCACCCACCTAACCAATTACGTCCGACAAGACGTCGTCGGACCACCCACGCGTCCTCAATCCGACACCTCGATGACTTAAAGAGTTTCAAATTCGAAAAACTGCGCCACGCGTCTACTTCATTATGCATCCAGTCCCACACTCATTGAGTGCTTAACTATGTGTCCACTCTCCCATTGGCTAATTCCAGCTGCCTTATTAAAGTACCATCCTTTTCCTAAGATACGATGCTTTATCGTAGGACCACGCAATCTTTCTTCACCAATCAGAAATTAGTGCATGCACTCAGAATGATGTAGGCATGATAATATATAATATATACACTTCTACATCTACAATTAGGGCTGTGCAAAAAGAATCGGATCGATCGAATCGGGTGAAAATCGATCGAATGATTCGATCCGAGGATCGAATCGAATATTTGATCCGACTTTTGATTTTTGCCTTAGGATCGAACCCCCATTTGATTCGATCCTCGATTTTAGAGGCTGAGAATCGGATCGGATCGAATACTCATCTTATTTTTTAAAAATAAATAAATATATAATAGTATATATAATATTATATTTTTATCTATAAAGCTAAGCCTATTAATGCTACTAAGATATTTCTATATATAATGTTAATATTATATTTTTATATATACACATACCTAACATCTTTTTCTTGGTCCATTTGAAGGACACGTTTTTGTCTTTGAGAAACATATACAATTATAAATTTGTAACACCTTTCTCTCATCATTTGAAAGTGAATTTTGTAATTCAGTAACTCTGTTTGAATGTTGTGGTTGGTCTCATTGATATTAAATTAAATAAGAAAAAAAGAAAAAAGGATCGAAATCGAATCGAATCGGATCGAAATCGAATGATTTTGGATCGAATCGGATCGTTTTAAATTGATTCGATTTCGATCCTCATTTCTCCAGGATCGAAATCGACTTCTAGCCTCGATTCGATCCGATTCGATCCGATCCGATCCAAATGCACACCCCTATCTACAATTGTAATAAACCTATAAGAGTGGTCGTTATCTTCTAAACACGGGGAGTAACCCTAATCTACTTGTTACAATTAATTCATTTTTTGTTAATCTTATAAAGCATTCTTAATTATGTATTATGTTCATATAAACATCTTCATCACAAAATAGTACCGCGCGCGTAACGTTGGGTTTAATTTACTGGATAGTGGGGGCACAAGTGAAAAAAAAGTTGACATCATGTCCTTGTTTCTGTTTTGAAATTATACTTTTTATGATCTCTTTGTACAAATATTGTGCAGGAAAGCACAAATAAACAGCCTTTTGAAAGTGATATATGTTACACAGGATTCTCTGGCGTGATATATGTTTTCATGTATGAATTGTCAATTAGAAATCTCTGAGTTTCAAAATATGTTACACACCGTATCTTGCGTATATTGTGGTGCACACCGTGCATTAATTCATATGAGAATGTTTTGAACCATTATAATAATTATATACTATTAACCTGAGATAAAATCTTAGCTAAATAGTCTATTTCATGAATTCTTGCTCGGATTTTGGTAATCGTGCCATCATGTTAACGTGGAACATATGATTGGTATATCTATATATATATTTATATATATTTGGTAAGTAACGTTGTGTATATATTCTCACGACTTATCTTCAATCGTTGTAATATATAATTAATATAAAGAAAGGGTCCTTATTAAGGGCATATAATATTTCTTTAGTTTTCGTTCTCAGCCCTAGCTAAGAGGATTGAATAAAATCAATGCCTAGGTAGGTCATATATATTGAAAGACTAAGGACATCCTTGTCACTTGTTAGTGACAGGTACCCGCTATATATTATGTATGTCGACCTATGCCACATTTTAAAATTTCTGATTATTTGTAACGCCCGATGATTGGTGGAATCCAAGTCCAATTTCTTATCTTTATCTCAGTACTCATAATAAAAATAATATAGAAAAAGGTTTCTTTGTACTCCACCAATCAATGAATATTTTCAACAAGAACCAATCAAAATCTGGACCTCTGCCTTAAGATTAAAACTCCTCAGATGAGCTTCCACGTGTGGCCATCTTTTGATATATAGGAATATCGCATGCAACTCACTCGCACCACCAGTCCGTGAGCATATGCGTGCATGTATAAAAAGTTAAACATTACTAAAAGAAAATAACCACTCATCCATCCCATCCAGTGATATATAGTTTAATTCTTCCCATCTGGCTGGTACATATATATGAGTGCTACTGTCACAAAATTTGCGCTTGAACCAATACAATTTCAAGATAGAGTTCAACCCATGCATAAAAATGCAACAACAAGAAAAAATAGTGACATAGTATTTTGTACTGGTTCGTATGGATAATATATGGCGCTTTTACCGGAAAAAAAAACAGAAAACGTAACTATATGTTTAAGTTGAGTTTGCGCATAATACTCATTCACCTAGTTTTGCATTAAGCTGAAACCCTTATTTAGTGTGTAAGTAAGTGTGACTGCTTTTTTAATTAGCTCTCAGTTATATATTTCGATAGGCTGCTGGAGAGAGAGAGAGAGAGAGAGAGAGACGAGTGAGGTTAATCTGGAATGCAGCTTTCCTGATGACCATTATGAAAAGGTACACGTGTCCCCCGTTCTGGAACCTCCCTATATAGAAAACAAAAACATATATTTTGATTCCCTTACAATGTGCTAGGTGTCCCCTTATCTAACGGCAGATGTCGACACGTTGCGGTCTCCCATTTGTAGATTCTTGAGCACTTGTGTTAGGTAGTGTATTATTGTATTGTAGTCTACTAGTTTTTATAAAAACTTCCCCAGATCTCAAATTTCTCCTGTAATGACCTAACATGTGTCGCCATTAACCACGGCACATACACACATTACTTTTCCCCACTCAACAAGGCAACAATAATAATAAATATTCTCCGATATTTTGCTTTTTTGGAGAATGGTAACAAGGGTTAGTTGATTGGTCTTTCAGTGGTAGTTTCCGATGAATATGAACCGTATTATGCTCAGATTCCGGCCAATCGCGCCGAAGCCTCCCGGCTGCGACGCGACTGAAGAGGAGAGAAGAATAAATGGAGTAAAGAGAACTAAGAGAAAATACGTTAGGGTTCGCTGTCGTCAGAGTAAAAGAAAAACGACATCGTCGCCTTTGCCCGAAAAGTCCGTAATCGAAGCCTCGTCACGTCCGGAAAGTGGAGTTGTTACTTTACAGCTACTTCCAGAGAGATCTGATACTAGTTGTGAAACTGATGTCCGGAAACTTGAAGAAAATAGTAAGTGGTCTGTAGATCACTTTACTATCCCCACCGATCTAACGGCGGATATCGGTGGTGGATCGTCGAATGCTAGATCTGAGATCGAGACGTGGATTATTGTAGAAAGCGTGACGGATGCGCATGTAGATATTAGTGCTGGATCATTAGGGTTAGGGTTTTCGGACAAGGAAAAGATTTCTAATCTACAAGTGGACACGTGTCCAGGGTTTGTTTCGGACAACAGTAATAAGGTGGTTTGGGTGAATGAAGCTTGTAAGAAGATGGTGGGTGGGGTTTCCGTGTGCAGGTTGGTGGTGAAAGAAAAGTTGCCCTATTTTTACCCTTCATTTGCATGCAGTGTGAGGGTAATTCAGCACACAAGGTATGGGCAAAAGTGGAATAATAAGATTGTGCCCTGCGATGTGTGGAAAATGGAATTTCAAGGGTTTGCATGGAAATTGGACGTTAAAACTGCAATTGGATTAAGCATTTAGCGACCACCACAGGATATCCAAGTTCTATTCGGTTATTTCACAAGAAACCACAGGTAATTAAATTTTTTTTCTTATATATTTAGATACATCTTTTCTCAGAAGCAAAGTGTTACTCTCTTCTATACAAACGATTTTTTTTTTAAAAAAAAAATATCATTTAGCTTTGAGATAATAACAAGTAAAATTGGAAAATTCTAAATCAACAATTTTTAAGTTTCCTTCCGCTCTAATTTTGCCCCCTCAAACCTTCTTAATTAATTTAATTATTCCCAATTACAGCATAGTAATTAATTAAAAAGTACGTACATGTTAAGAATCTGGCTTAATCTCCAATTAAAGGACTATATGTCCTGTATTTAATTACTACTGCCACTTTTGTTTTATCTCCTATTGCATAACATCAATCATGATACTTTTTCAATATACTTTTTCGTTTTTGTTTTTGGGAGTCTCAAACAATAAAAATAATATCAGCACATTAATACAATTAAAAAAATATTGAAAACAGAAAAAAGTATCATCATCTCTCATTAAGCCATTTAGAGTGGTGTAGGAGCTCGAAAACCTGGGCGATAATTCCACGGTTTTAAAAAACAAAATACGTATACGTACGTAACATATACCCAATTACTTTTTTGGTTTATCTAATTGTATCTATATCAGTCTTTATCCTATAAACTCAGTTTCCATGTACTCTTTGAAAAACATCCGGTCGAATTGGAATAAAAAAGGTTACTTCTCCAAGCATATATACATTAATGAATTCCGAGTCCGTTCCCCTTTCTTTACGTAACTTAGTTAATTAAATCCTCTCTTCTTGATATAATAATTTTTATAAATTTCTTAATACATCTTTTTTTTATAAGAAAATAATTTCATTAATCGAGTACAAGGGGTACTCAACCCGACAAAATTATACAAAACAAAGAGATTAATCAAAAATTAATAAACAAAGATTTACACTACCTCTCACTTTAAAATCAGGCGATTAATTCAGAAAAAAAAAAACTCAATAAGCCTTCTCCACACGTTCAAACTCTGTTGAATACAAGTTTGTGTCATCTAACAAACGTCATCTCGTGAATTGATTATAATAATTCTATTATCTATTTCCTCGGGCGACTATCTACCTAATTAGAATACAACATACACATAAGTTGTCTCTATAACGCGAGGATTCAACAGTCTGTTAGAAAATAATCAATCATTAACAAATCACTTAGGTACCGTAATAATTACAATTACTATAAAAATACTTATATATACATGTGTGTATATATATGTGTATAGATACACACAGATACATACACACATATATATATATATATATATATAATGTTTAGGGTTAAAATCAAACTATATGGAACCTATATATACTATAGATTCCTCGCCGTAGTTTCTAGCTTTTCCTTTGACCCAAAAATAGGAATTGCATAGTCTTAATGTTTTTCCTCATAACAAAATCGTCCTATGCATATGCGAGTCTTTCCATTTTGTTTTCCTCGTAACAAAATCCTCCTATACATAGATATAGAGAACTCTACATAAGATAAATTCAAAGTTACGTTACATATATACACCACATAAGTACATAGCCCATGCATGCACACTCCCACATATATAAATTACATAACACATTATAGAAAATAAAGTTTATACATTTAACTTTAAGTAGGATATTAATAAGTTTCTAGAGGTTTGTTATAGAAGCAATGATATTTTCTTCATGCATACCTGGCATGGTTTTTTCTAGATAATAATGGATTATAGGGTTCCTCTTCACAATATGTAGATTATAATAAGTGAAGAATTTCCGTGATACAAACAGAATAAATGCATATTAACTATAAACATGAAAATTCGTTTTTCTTTTGCATGATAGCTAGCGTAGTTTGATGATTTCCACCGTTTCGTCCATACTAACTTGTTTTCTCTCAAAAATAACCTTGTTCCTTGCATTCCAAATCATCCATGCCGCGATACACCACATTCCTTCCCAATAGTGTTTGAACTTCAAAGAAGAAAAAAAATCCAAAATGTTGACAAAAGTGAAGTTCGGGTTTATTGATTATGGTTGTTCTCACTTGAACGCAATGATAAATGATCATCAAAATATTATACGCAAAAGGGCATTCAACCAGAATATGAGAAAGAGTCTACACTTCCTTACCACAGAGATTACATTTAAGAGTATCAACTGTAAAGCTAATCCCTCTTTTGAGCAAGTTTAGCTTAGTTGGTATTCTATCCAACAAAAACTCTCCATACAAATATATAGACATCTTTGACGATGCTGAATGTTTCCAGAATAACTTTAACCAATCTGAATTCTCGCTATGGCAAACACCGTTCATAGCATTGTAGAATGAATTCATCGAGAACTCACCGAATGGTAGGGGTGTACATTTGGATCGGATTAGATCGAATCGGATCGAATCGAGGCTAGAAGTCAATTTCGATCCTGGAGAAATGAGGATCGAAATCGAATCAATTTAAAACGATCCGATTCGATCCAAAATCATTCGATTTCGATCCGATTCGATACGATTTCGATCCATTTTTTCTTTTTTGTCTTATTTAATTTAATATCAATGGGACCAACCACAACATTCAAATAGAGTTACTCAATTACAAAATTCACTTTTATATGCTGAGAGAAAGGTGTTACAAATTTACAATTGTATATGTTTCTCAAAGATAGAAACATGATGACCTTCAAATGAACCAAGAAAAAGATGTTAGGTATGTGTATATATAAAAATATAATATTAACATTATATATAGAAATATCTTAGTAGCATTAATATGCTTAGCTTTATAGATAAAAATATAATATTATATATACTATTATATATTTATTTATTTTTAAAAAATAAGATGAGTATTCGATCCGATCCGATTCTCAACCTTTAAAATCGAGGATCGAATCAAATGGGGGTTCGATCCTAAGGCAAAAATCAAAAGTCGGATCAAATATTCTATCCGATCCTCGGATCGGAGCATTCGATCAATTTTCACCCGATTCGATCGATCCGATTCTTTTTGCACAGCCCTACCCGATGGGTCAAATCTCCATCTCCACACATCCCTTCGATCTTGAGAAATATGAGTTTATTGAATTAAATTCATAAACTCATTAAAACCCTGCATTTCTCTATCAAAAAGTTCTCTTCCCCACTGCAACCTCCAAACCCAAGCGCCACTACTCCATTCTCCCACCTCCGCAATAGGCTTTCTTTTAACACACGAGCCTAGATAAAGCCTACTGAATTTATTCTTCAAAGGTTCATCAAACCAAGCATCTTCCCAAAAGAGTGTGTTCCTACCATCACCAACAATGTTTTCGATGCCCTGCACAAACCAATCTCCCCCTTCGATATTAAAAGATATCAAGAGCACATCTTTCCATCATCGTGAGCCACTTCTACTACGTCCCCTTACTCGTAATTTTGCAATAATTCTCCTCTCATTACCATATTTTGCACAAATAACTTTTCTCCAGAGGGCGTTATGTTCTTTAAAGAATCTCCACTTCCATTTACATAAAAGTGCTCGATTAAATAACTTCAAGTTTTTCACACCTAACCCCCCTACTTCTGCTTATCAAATCCCAATTAACCCATGCACTCTTTCTTTCATCCTCACTCCCTCCCCACAAGAATCATCTTTGAAGATTAATCAACGAGTTGATAACTTTACATGGTGCTTTGTAAAAAGAGAATAAGTAAGTAGGTATACCTATGAAGACATATTTGAGTAGTGTCACACGTCCTCCCATAGAAATGAAAGAGCAACTACAACTAGTTAATATTTTTTGCATAATTTGAAGAACAAGATTCCATGCTACACATCGACCCGGATTAACACCAACATGCACCCCAAGATAATTGAAAGGAATTACCCCTTCTTACAATTAAGCAAATCAGCCCACTCAGTCATATTCTCTTCATCGACATTTATCTCCAACAACTAACTTTTTTGAAAGTTAACTTTCAACCCGGACACAAGCTCAAAATCAAAAGGATACTCTTTATAGTTCTCACATTTTGCTCTGTAGTTTCGCAAAATAATACCGTGTCATCCGCAAATAGCATGTGGGAAACAACTAACCCCTAACTTCCAACTCTGAATCCCGTAAGAAAATCACCTTCCTTAGCTTTATAAATCAAACCACTCAAAGCCTCAGCAACAATCAAAAATAAAAAAGGCGATAGACAATCGCCTTGCCTCAATCCTCTTTGTAACTGAAACTTAGTTGTCGGACTACCATTTACCAACACCAAGGATATAGCTGTCGTGATACATTGCTCAATCCATTTTCTCCATTCCCCATAAAAACCCATTTTTCCAAGCATTAAAATCAAGAAACTCTCAGTTCATGCAGTCATAAGCCTTCTCAAAGTCCACCTTGAAAATAAGACAAGGCTTTTTCTTCCTCTTTTCCTCGTCAATGGTTTCATTCGTAATTAAAATGGTATCTAAGATATGTCGACTCCCGACGAAGCTGGATTGTTTTTCAAAAATGATAGAGCCCATCACCTTCTTCAACCTATTCGCCAACACTTTAGCAAGCACTTTATATACACAATCGATCAATGAGATAGGCCTATATTCGTTTAAACTTTGTGGACTTTCGATCTTGGGAATGAGGACAATAAAAGCTGGATTCAATCCCCTCGCCAATCTTCCGTTCCTATGAAACTTCTCCATAAACTTGCAAAAATTTGCCTTAACAACTTCCCAACATTTCTTGAGAAAATTAATGTTAAACCCGTCCGGACCCGGGCTTTTGGATCCTTCGCATCCCCAAATAACTTATTGGAATTCTTTTTCCATGAACGGTGAAGTTAAGCAAAGATTCTGAGCTTGTGAAATTTGTTTAAACTCCATGTTTAGCAATTGTGGCCTCTCCCATCTATTTTCTGAAAATAGATTTTGAAAATAGCATTTAACCTCTATTTTAATATCATCCACATTCTCAAACCACCTATTATCCACCTTCAAGCCCGTTTTCTATTGCGGTTAATACATATGTGAAAGAAACTCATGTTACCATCCCCTCATTTAACCACCTGAATTTTGTTTTTTGTTTTTGTTTTTCCCTTCTCTTTACCTGCCACATTTCCCCAACTTTTTCTCTCCTAGCCATCACCTTCTCGTTCGATAAGATATTTTTGTTCACTCTTTCATATCAATGCCAAGCACCTCATTGATTAGATTATCCACAGACTATCAATATGTCAAAAAACCTCCTTGTTCCATGCTTTTAATTTCCCTTTCAAGAATTTTAGTTTTTCTTTTATTATGAACTCAGACCACCCCTTCACCTCGTGGTTTTCCCATTGTTCTTTAATGAACGGCAATAACTCCCTATGATCCATCCAACAATCAAGAAACCTAAATGGTTTCGATCCCCAGTCGATGATTTCATCTTTTAACATGATCGGACAGTGATCTGATATGCTCCACTTTAGACCCCATTGCGCAACATCGGGCCACAAATCACTCCACTCTTGCGACATAAATGCCCTATCAATCCTGCTCATCGCTTTCCCATCTGCTCGGTACCAAGTAAACTTCCTTCCAATCAGACGGAACTCCACTAAGTTCATGGAATAGACAAAAGAATCAGACTATACCATTTCATTAGGAAAAAAAACAATGGTAGATATAACTATATGCAATTACTTCTCTCCTTATAGTCATCTTTCTCTCAAGTTGACGACTTGACGTTACATTTTAATTAGCACATATATTTAACAATATCATTATTACAAAAATATGCATGCGTGCACGCCGCAATAACGAATTTGTAATCACATTTCTGTTTACCAAAGCTTATTGCATTTCTATCTTTATTTTTACAAATGTAGTATTTAGTTCCGAGAACATTTATGCTTCCTTAGAATTACTATAATTGATGAGTAAACTAGAATGGAGTTTTTAAATACTTCTTAAACAGAGATAGTGAAACAAGTGTTATTTGTTAGTGGTATATTTCCAGAAATCGGAACTAGAGGAGCTAAATTATATTACGGTTATAGGTAAATTTAAGTACCATATTTTACAGTAAATATGTACAATGTGAAGGACAAATATACAATATTTTAACATATAAACAATAAATATAATTGGAAAATCTAAATAATTCATTCATAACTGAATGAAATATAATGTATTACTTAATTAATTATAATTTTATGACCCCAAAACAAATAATTTTATTAAAGCAAGTAATACATAGTATTTTTATTATAGTTAATATTATATGAATTAAAAACAAAATTGATTATGTACTAGTAAAAGTACTCGTGATAAACTTTAATAATCACTAAACAAAGGATTAACTAAATGAATTAGGTAACGTTGAAATCTGGGTCACTAGAAATAATTTTTGTTTAAATAGTAAAAGTCTTTTGCTAGTCATGAAGTAATTGAGGCGGTTAAGGTGAAAAGCTGGAGTTGAATTAAAATTAGGGAGATATGGTTTACGTACTCTTTTTGTGAATGGTCCAATAATCCCCTTAACTTTTGTATTTGATCGTTTCTCCGAAGGGGTATATCTTATACTTCTCTCTAATAAAAATCCCTTTGCCTATCAATATATTACTTGCCAAAAATAAATAAAAATCAACATAGTACTTTTAAGTAAGTTAGCTGATATTTTTATTTTCTTATACAAATGTTTACTAACTACTAATAAATTAAGCCAACAATTCTGAGGGCTATTTTAATAAGTCTACCTAATTTAACTAGAACTCAGAAGATTATATTCCCAAGCCCATACATCGATACGTCCTTGAGGGTTGTGCATTTTGATTAAATTTGATCAAATTGATCGAGTCGATTTTGGATATTCAATTTTGATCGATGAAAAACAAAGACAATGGTCCAAGTCGATTTTGACTCAATCTCTTAAGCCATGTGGTTCGGCTTTCCACAGTGCGGCAGTTCCCTTTGAACTTCTTTTTCTTCTTTTGTTGCCCTCCACCATTGCCCTGATACTTTCTCTTCTTAGAGTTGGGCTTGTGTTCCACCACGTTGGCTCTAGCCTCCATCTGCATCTGCTTTGGATTGGCTTCAGACATTCGATTATCTTCTTCAATCCGAAGTCTGACTATCAAGTCTTCAAGATTCATCTCCTTGCGCTTGTGCTTGAGATAGTTCATGAACTCCTTCCAGGACGGCGATAACTTCTCTATCATAGCAGCAACTTGGAAGCATTCACTGAGTTCCATGTCCTCTACATTTAGGTCATGTAGGATCAGTTGCAACTCTTGAACTTGTCTCGTCACCGTCTTCGAGTCGGTCATTTTGAAGTCCAGAAATTTGTCGACGATGAACTTCTTCAACCCAACATCTTCTGTTCTGCACTTCTTGTCAAGGGACGTCCAGAGTTCCTTTGACGTCTTGATGGTGGAATAGACGTTGTACAGTGAGTTGTCTAATCCATTCAGGATGTAGTTCATGCACAAAAAGTCTCTTTGACCCCAAGCGTCGAAGGCAGCCCTTGGACGAGAAGCAGTCACGTCATCTGCCACCACATGAGCCTCTTCGATCAGCATCCTTGACAGGTTCAAGGTTGTAAGGTAGAACATCATCTTCTATTGCCACCTTTTGAAATCGGTGTTGGAAAACTTTTTTGGCTTTTCACCGCCACCATGAACAGGCGATATCGTAAACATTTTTTTTTTGAAATACGCAAGCAAAATATCGTTTTAAAATTATTGAACGTAACGGGTGTAAAACAGAATACAAACCAAATATAAAGTCGAGGCAAGAGTTGGATTTTTTCTCTTTAAAACGATATTTACCCCGCTCGGTGCTTACGGTTTGATCGGCAATCATTTTCCAAGATGTAACGACTATCTTCTTAATATGGCAGCATTTCAAATATTAAGAAACGGCGAACTAAGATATTGTTTTGAACTCTCGGAACAAAACAGACAGAAAGAAAGAATGTTTGTGATTGAATGAAAAATAAAGAAGTATGAAGCTATTTATAGTTTACCAAAGTTGGCCTTGGGGTTGACTGGACGTACATGTCGTTTCGACGTCACCATTTTCCCGCCAGATTTAACACCATTTCGGCTGACTGTGCACCTATTCGGATGAAAGGTGGCACTTATTCTACTGACGGGGTGTGTAGGTGACTGTTCGCTGACTGGATTTTCCCTCCAAATTTTGCAGCCACTGGACATACTTATTCGACCAGATTCTGACACCTAATCACGTTTAATTAATTATTAAATTCGTTGCTTATTATTTTATGAATATTTAATTAATTATTTAATTAAACTTTGTCCAAAAAGATAAGTAAGTATTTGATAGGGAAGCCCAGTCTCAAGCTCAAACTCAAGCCCAAGCCCAAGCCCAAGACCCCGACCCCGACCCGGGTCCGGTCCGGTCCGCGCGCGCATGTGGGCTTGAATTGAACCATAGTCAATCTAAGTCTTCTTCCCTTCAAAGACTTGTGGTACCCCTTGGGGCCCAAACCTCCTATCACAAACAAGCAACTTATTAGGTGTACTAGTTTAGTTCAAACTTTCCATGTGGGATGGTAACTTTTCACCTTCCCACTTATTTTCTTTCATTTCTCAAGATAACTTATTTCAACTAGCTTACTTGTTCTTTTAATTTCTCATTCATGCACAATGGTTTTGAATAATTAAATATACTAGATTCATCTACACGAAACGTAGATTTTATTAAGGTAAAGAAGTTCCACTTTTATAAAAGTCATGAAAAAGTCATAGTATTCCAACACTCTGCAGCCTCGGCGCCCACGCAGACTAGCTTTGCGCTAGTTTCACCTAGTCCCGGGCTAACACTACAATACCGATGTTACCATCCGCGTCGCACGATTGCAGTTGGGAGGTAGTAGTGGATGGCCCTGATAGCAATTTATATGGGCTTAGGAGAACTCAACCTCAAAAGCTAGCTGTTAAAGTAGAAGAACCCAAATCCATATAAACACCACACTAATATCTCACAATATCAATGTGGGATCGAAGTCCCAATCTTTGCAATTAGGATTATAACAGAGGCACACATGAGACTCCATCATTTTCAATATTGTATACGTTTACTTCAAATACTTTAATAGAGACAATTGGAGTTCGTGGACCTTGAAATCCATCCTCACTTTCCAGCCATTCCTATGCTGTTAAATTTGGGCTTTAAATCCATCGAAGCCTCATAGATCCAGTTCCAAAACAAGTTTCAGTTTTAATCGGAGATACAATGAAGCCCTAGGAACAAAACAATTTTCTACTGTATTCCTGGGTATTTCTTTATCAAAATGTAGATTTGATTTGACATTTTTCAGTATCGTTTTTTTGTTTTTGTTTTTGTTTTAATTTATATCTGATATAATTGGAGTTTTCAAATACTACATTAGATAACCATATACCGTTACACGTTTCATAATGAAGTTTCATAGGCATTGTCTATATATGTGTGTTTCAATACCTAGTTTTGGAAATAATTAGGTCATGATTTGAATATCCTAGAATTACCCTTTAGGGGGAATTATTAGCTTTTTGATAACACTTTGCTGGAAAATATTTCGAGGAAACAAGTCAAAAACTTCACACTCTAACACACACAAATGATTGGAGAAAAAGATTTTAACTCAACTCTAATTGACTTGTCACGAAATAAACAAATTACATACTCGCCTATCGAGTACTTAAATATCATCAAAAAGACAAATATATATTCATTATAATTCATGTACTACGTTATTATAGATTAACTTAATTATTCATCTACTTCCTAAATCAACAAATTAAGTTGGATTATTCAACAAACTCCTTCTCAAACTTGATTCATCGCATCCCAATGTCTTTTTCAGTTGCTTTTAATAGCCACAACTTGGTCATAATACTTTACAAACTTCAGTTTCATTTCTTTCTTTGGATAGCTTCCTATAATCTTCATTTTTTTTGCAAGCTAGTAGTAACATACCATTTTCATCTTCATTAATTAGTATCTCATTCGTCATTGTTGCTCACTATAAGATAGTTTTCATCCTCTATATTATTCTCACATTGTCAAGAATAATGTCCAAGTTCATGACAACTGTAACATTCAACATTCGATTTGCCATACCGCGACCACATCCTCGTACACGCCCTTGTTCTCTTTGCGGCGTATCATACTTCTTCATTTCTTTTAATGAAAGTTATTGCTTTCAATTTCTCAACTAATTCGTCAATTGATTTCCTCAATCGCTCTTCATGAACTTGCAATGATCTCGCAAGTTCTTCAATAGTCTTGTTGTCCAAATATTTGAACTCTTCAATCCCCCAGCCACATTAATAAATTATTAATCTAAAAATTGCAAAATCTTTTCAACGACACGACAATCATCCATGCCATCATCGTCTCTTGATTTGGTGGACAACAACTAACAACCTTGAAATATAATCCAATATAATCTTAAATTCCTTTATCTGCATCGACCAAAACTCACCTCTTAAGGTTTGAAGATGAACATTCTTCAATTTATCAACTACTTTAAACAAAGCTTGAAGAATTTCATATGCTTGATGGGAGGTGGTTGCACTAGCCACCTTTTCGAGCAACTGGTCATTCCACTTTTGGTGGATGAAAGTGAGCGAATTTTGGTTATTCTTCACGGCTGATGCATCTTGATCTCCATCACCATTCTCCACAAGTTCCAAAACATCGCAGGCTTCAAGCAAAGCCTTCATCCAAATGCACCACCAATTAGCATAAGTTTCTTTGGTGAACATTCGAACTTGAAACAGGATTGCATCTGACATCATTTCTCCAAGCTTTTCTTCAAACACAGTTGGATCTGGTACCACTTTGTTGGAAATATTAGCTCTTGATACCACCTTGTTGGAAAATATTTTGAGGGAACAAGCCAAACACTCAATATATACACTAGTACACACAAATGAGTGGAGGAGGAGATTGTAACTCAACTCTAATTGGCTTGTCAGAAAACTAAACAAATTACACAGGTGTTTATAGGATTTTCATAACATGAACCTAGCCTAGTTCATGTACCAACGGTTATTTACACACACTCACCTATTTGGTGTATGAATATCACCAAAAACATATATATATATATATATATATATTCTAATTCATGCACGTAGCACGTTATTTGGTGTATGAATATCACCAAAAGACATTCATTCTAATTCATGCACGTAGCACGTTATTTAAGATTAACTTAATTATTATTTACTTCATAATTAATGAATCAAGTTAGATTATCAACACTTTCATCCACATTTCTTCCAAAAATGTGATTGCTAATAACTTAGATCTTTTTGTTCATTCCCATTTTTAATTCCAAATGTACATATAGATTTATGATGAACCTCACGTGACATACTTACACATTTTTTTTTATGCTGTACAAATGTTATGATTTGACTTTTCAAGAAGAACGACATTCTTTTTTATCAGACTACGAAAGTTCATTTAAATAGCAGGAATGCATAAAGTACTTAAGAATGCGAATTACTTATATGATTATTTATAACTGAAATTTCACATTCTTCAGTTTATAGGTGAAAGTTCATGTAGCATGCTTACTAATCATGCTTTTTGTCTTTCTTTATTTTCTTCTTATGCAGTCCAGAATCCTTAAGATGCTCCTGGCAAAATAAGTTGTACTCATTATCAATGCATATATCTTATATACTTTTGTGGTAGTATAATAAGTTTGTTTCGAAACTCAACCAACGAAGTTGTTGAGCAGGTTAAGACCTGAGAAACCGAACTTATTGATTGGGTTGTAAGAAAAAAATATTATTTCTAGTCATGTAATATAAGGTTGTGTAATATATCGGCTAATGGGCAGCTTGCACTTTAATCGTGGACCATTTTGCTTGTGAATATCATTAAAGTTATCTTATTATTACTTTTACTGGGTGAGTACGCTCGAAGAATACTTCGTGATATTGATACATATACAGATTTTTCTAACATACTAGTCGGTACTTCAATCAGTATAATGGCTACTCTCTAATTTCCAATAATATTTTAGTTGTCCTTTCCCATTGTAGTCCTTACCCCTAGCTGGTTAATTATTAGTAGTTTCTTGATCAAACTCATCAGTTCTCCTGCGGAAAAAATGTAAAAATAGTCCTTTAATGTGAATACATTGCGATTTTTGGCTATTGTTGTGTTTTTTTAGAGGAATAGTCCAATATTGTGACATTCGTGCAATTTTAGTCCTCCGACAAAGTTTTTCGTCGAAAATGGCATGTGAGCCACGTGACCCCAAAATCGATAAAACGTAAGCGCACACATGCGAATTTGCACGTGTGCTTGTACTCGTTTGACTGTTTGATGTGATAAAACGTAACTTGACTATTGTAGGTTTATCTTTAATCTTTTCTAGTTATCTTCTATATTAGCATACAAATTCGTATGTGTGTGTTTAATTTTTGCCAATTTTGATGTGACGCGCCTCACGTGCCATTTTAGGCAATTTTTATTGTCGGAGGATTAAAATTGCAAAAATGTCAACAATATTGGACTATTCTTGTAAAGGAACACAAAAACGTACTAAAGACACAATGTGACCAAAATAATGGACTAGTTTTTACAAATTTCACGTTCTCTAACGTGAGACGCCCTAGGATTTAATATATTGTCTAAAATTGGTATTTTAGATAGTGCTTTCATAACTCTGCACAAAATTAACCCCCTTGGCAGAGAATGGCGTACACCGCTCTAAGTGAAAGCATACTTAATTTCTTGTGTACCTTTAATTTACTCTTTAAAAATTATAACATTTAAAACTATTACTAGAAAACATTAGTGTGGCTTAGAAACTGCACCCTTGTGAACCCTGCACGAAATTCCCATTGTAAAATTTGATTTTGGAAAATAATACAAACAATTGTTTTTATTCCCTTTTAAATTTGAATATATTTTGCAAGTAATAACATATATATTTCTTGCAAATAAGAGTACTTTAGTAATACGTCAATAATACTATAAAGTTCTAATATTGTGCTTCATTTTTTGTTTCAGAAGCTTTCGAGTATTAGGAAAAAAAAAAAGGCGGCCTTGCTATTGTCATACCAACTCTTCGTGAGTATTCTGAAATACTCATATTTTTTTCTTTTACGAATGAGTTCAACTTATTAGTATGGCTGTTTTACCAAATTATATCCACTATTCCAATAAATTTCTCGATCGACTTCTTTTTACTATTTCAATTTCTCTATCAATATGCTTACTATCTTTTATTATTTTTTCTCACACACATTAACTTCCATGTTTTTCTCTCTCTCCAACAAATGATATGGGAATTTAATTAGTTGCTACGTACTAGTTCATTATAAGTTTTGTAAGAAATATGTTTTGCATCGTACTAAAAATGTGAATTTATTTTAGTACATCTTTTTTGTTCTCATTACTGAAATTGAATGGAATCTAAAATAGACAGATTAGGGAAGAATTTAAAACTTACCGATGAGTAGATAGAGTTGGTGGAGGTTCTGGGAATGGACTAGACACTATAAGAGAACTCCACCTTTGGAACCATTAATTAGGTTCTAATTGCCCCTATTTTCGTTCCTGAAGAACAAATGGGAACCAGGTATGGGCACTAGAGGCTTCGTTTTCGTAACCTTCGTAGCGATTTCCTTAGGAACGAAATAAATGGTTCCCTTTGCAAGAGGAACGAAGGCATTTGGTTTTCGTTACACCTGGGAACCAAGTGATTTGTTCCCATTCACAAAATTAGTATTCCGTTTCAATTTCATAATAGGAACGAATTCCTGGTTTCCATTGCTTTACGACTGGGACCCCCACTTCTGACATGGGAAACACATTACTCTGCCAACGGGAATCAACTGCCCCAAAGTACGGGAACGAATACTTTCGTTCCTATTTCTTATTTAAAAAAATTTTAAAAATTGGCGAAATTTTGAATTTTGTTAAAAAAAGTGGGGGGAAATTTGAATTGTTTCCAAAACAGTAGCCATTTTCGTATTTTTCAAATTGGCGCCATTTTGATTTTGAATATTTTCAAAAATTTCATTTTTCAAATAGACAATGGCTTTATTGTTGTTGTTGTTGTATAATCTGAAATTATCATTTTCATGGTAATAATGCTTAATTTCGTTTTATGTTATAACATTGTTGTATAATATTTAATTTATTGTAATTTTAGAATATCGCTTATGTTGTAATAGGTAAAATGTGTAATATTAAAAATTAAACAATACAATAGAAATTTGTTGTTAAGAAAATTGAAAACACAACTATACACCACAAATTTTAACAATAAATAACAAAAAAACGGTTTAAGCAATATAATAAAAGGAAATTATTTTGTTTCTTCTTCTTCTTAACCAAAATGAAGAAGCTCAAAAAAAAAAAAAAAAATTTGCAGAGCTTCTCTGTTGGGCGCGGCGCTGCCAATGGAGAAAAATTAGGGTTTAAATGTGATGAATGTGTGGGAGAGATGGGTTGGGATATATAGATACATATCCACAATGTGCATTCCAATTGCCTGATTTTTTGGTTCCTATTACTGGGTATCAGTTTTTGTATGAATTTCTCAATTATTGGAGCCAATGGGAACGAGTTGTTTAGTTCCCATTAATTGGTTTTCATTGGTACCCATACTTATAAAAAAATTAATTATATTTTTGACCACAAATGTATTTTAAACATATTTCGTTTCTCCATTTGTCGATAAAATTTGAATTTACATGCCTCATTATTATTGTGAAAATAGTTGTTCAACAAGATTGAAGGTATCAATTTACAACCTTTACGTATGAAAATATAAGTTAGAACTATTTTGTCTATGGATTTTAGGGATAAGGGTTTAGGGTTGAAGAAATGTATAGTATTTTATATTATAATGTTTGTTTAACGCATTTCGTTACTCCGTTTTGGACGAGATTTGAAACGACACGCATAATTAGTGTTTTTCAAAGATCGGTAAAAGAAAAACTTAATTCAAATATTTCTTTAACTTTTTTCTAATTACATATTCCTCCCATTTATTTGTTTAACGTATTTCGTTACTCCGTTTTGGACGGGATTTAGAATAACACACGTAATCAGTGTTTTCAAAGGATCGGTAAAAGAAAAACTTGAATTTGGATATTTATTTAACTTATCTATAATTATATATTCCTCCCGTCTATTTGTTTAACGTATTTTGTTACTGCTTTTTGGACGAGAATTGGAATGACACGCGTAATTAGTGTTTTCAAAAAATCGATAAAAGAAAAAACTGAATTCGGATATTTCTTTAAATTTTCTATAATTACATATTCCTTCTGTTTATTTGTTTAACGTATTTCGTTACTCCGTTTTGGACGAGATTTGGAATGACACGCGTAATTAGTGTTTTCAAAGGATCGGTGAAAGAAAAAACTGAATTCAGATATTTCTTTAACTTTCCTATAATTACATATTTCTCACGTTTATTTTGTTTAACGTATTTCGTTACTCCGTTTTGAACGAGATTTGGAATGACACGCGTAATTAGTGTTTTCAAAGGATCGGTAAAAGAAAAAACTGAATTCGAATATTTCTTTAACTTTTCTATAATTATATATTTCTCCCATTTATTTGATTAACGTATTTCGTTACGACTTTTTGGACGAGATTTGGAATGACATGCGTAATAGTGTTTTCAAAAGATCAGTAAAAGAAAAAACTTAATTCGGATATTTCTTTAACTTTTCTTTAATTACATATTCCTCCCGTTTATTTGTTTAACATATTTCGTTACTCCGTTTTGGACGACATTTGGAATGACACGCGTAATTAGTATTTTCAAAAGATCGGTAAAAGAAAAAACTGAATCTAGATTTTTCTTAAACTTTTATATAATTACATTTTTCTCTCGTTTATTTGTTTAACGTATTTCATTACTCTGTTTTGGACGAGATTTAGAATGACACGCGTAATTAGTGTTTTAAAAGGATCGGTAAAAGAAAAAACTGAATTTAGATATTTCTTTAACTTTTCTATAATTTCATATTCCTCCCGTTTATTTGTTTAACGTATTTAAATACACCATTTTGGACGAGATTTGGAATAACACGCGTAATTAGTGTTTTCAAAGGATCGATAAAAGAAAAACTGAATTCAAATATTTATTTAACTTTTCCGTAATTACATATTCCTCCCGTTTATTTGTTTAACGTATTTCGTTACTCCGTTTGTGACGAGATTTGGCATGACACGCGTAATTAGTGTTTTCAAAGGATCGGTAAAAGAAAAAACGGAATTCGAATATTTCTTTAATAATCCAAAGGTATCACATATACCATTTTGTCTCAAAACACCACAAAACACCACAAAATATTTCCTACAAAAAAAACCACCACCAGAACAGAATACCAAAGTGAACTACTTGTCCCAAAAATGCACAATATGTAGAAAAAAACAGTTTGTCTCAAGAAATAAAAAACTAAAGGCCACCATCACTAGGATGACCAAGGAAGTCCTCAATTACGGGATCTCGTGACGTATGAGATCCTTGATGTTGTATCGTTCCCTGTTGTCCACGCACCCCGCCATGCCCCGACTGTGAACTCTGCTACTGCTGCATCCCGTGCTGTGAATGAGTTCCACCATGCTGAATCATCCCCTGCATCCCCGTGAAGCCACCCATCCCCTGATGGGGAGCCTTGAAAATTGCTAAACCCCTGCAAGCATCAGAGAAATGTGAAAAAAAGTGCAGTAAACCATTTTATTAAATCTATAGAAACTCAATAAAGCATGATATAAACTCAATAATCTAGCATGTAGATTTAATAACATATATATACCTGCCCAAATCCCATCCCTTGCTGCTGATAAGTATGAAAACCTCCAATCCTCTGCTAAGAGCCCTAAAATCCACCCATCCCTTGTTGCTGATACCCCCGAAAACCGCCCATCCCACCCTGAGAACCACCCTACTTCTGCGATGGAAAGAACGTCATCTTTGGCCTGTAATCACCTCCATTAGGTGAAGGCAATGGCTGACTAGGCGGGCGCAATTGTACTCCCCGAACCGTTTGTGGGCTGGCTACATCATTTGGTGACGACCGATGAGTCGGTATAGGAGGTCTGGCCAAAGGAGTGTCGGTCGAGCCTACTAACTGCGTCGATATACCAGGTGGTGTGATAGGGTACTTCAGTAACTCCGGCATGGGGCACCCATATTGCTGTGTTAATTGTTTAAGACATTTTTTTGATGGTGTTCTCAAACTGTTGTGTATGCAGATGATGTGCCTGAAACTGCGCCGTCAAGTCCTCAGCACAACTGAATGTTCCAGGTTGGGAGGTGCAGTCATTGTGGGTAATGGACTTTACATTCGCATGCTTTGAAAAAAAACAGGGACTCTATTTCCCTTCTTCCCAACAACTTTTAGCCAAGTGCGTAGATCCAAGTAGGTCAATTCCTGGTATCATAACCATACATGTCTCGCCACCGTTGAAGCGCTTCGTACTGTGACAATAACATATACAAATTTATTAAATAATAAACAAAAATAATGTCATAATACATCACTAATTCTTAATATAAAAGCTCCATTTTTTACATAATAAATATATTGTCATAATAACAAGGCTGAAACTATGTTTAACAACCAAGAAGACTAATACTTAACATGTATGCTCAAACTATCGGTCTCCTGCTCTGATCTATAAGTGTCATCCTCGTCACTGCTCGAGCTCTCGGGTGAATCGGAGAAATTAAATGCTCGGGATGTGGAAGGTCCAACATTGCTCGAGGAAGCACCCATCCCAGAGAAAGGAGCTGAAGTCGAGTGTGAGACTGGAGAAGGGACGTTAGTGTGAGCCTCGGCATGTGATGTATTTGACGTCGATCCCCACTGTGAATGAGTAGGCCGTGGCAAAGGTCCAAAAGGAATAGGGCCGACCAAATCCCATGGATTCTCCAAGATATTATGTGGAGGGAAGTTAGTAGCTCCATGAACATTTGTGACGTCATATGCGACTCCCGAAGATCCATCATTATTCAACTCTCTTAGCAGATCAGTGATGGGAGTAGGCTCAATTGGAGAATCAGTCACCATGGGAGTAGGCTCGGCATTTGGCTCGATCACGGAAGTAGGCTCTACTGTCGGATCAGTTACGGGAGTGGGCTCTTCTGTTGGCTCAGTCACCAAAGTAGGCTCTATTGTCGGATCAATCGCAGGAGGAGGCGTAGTATCCTGAGGGATGCCCCGGTATGAAAGACAGGTAGCCGGACGTGAAGGAGGACGAGATTTATGACGTGATTTAGGACGTGAGTTAGACTCCGTTTCCTGCACTGGCTCATTGCTCTTCATTCGTGCCATCTAAGTTTAACATGCAACAACTATGAGAAATACACATAAGATAAATTGACTACTAGGTTTTTCATATGAGGAAAATAAACCATTTAACATAATAGAAGTGGATAACTTGGATTTATTTTCTAACCTATTGTGTTTATTTTATATAACCACTGTATGATCACCATTTCTGCATTATAGTTTATTGGAACAATACAATGTGTTCTGTAACACATTAGTGTTATGAATGCTTTTGCAAATACTTGAAACCAATTTCAATTCATTTGGCCAATAAATAATACGTTTAATTCAGTCACTCATTCTCTTATAATTTGCTTATACACATTACATGAATTAATAACTGCCAAACTAAACAGCTCGCCATAACAGTTATATGCACAAGTTCTTGATTTTTACAAGAACATAATTTCCCTCAACAAATCAGCTTATGACTAAATTACTAATCACCCACATTTACATAAATCCCATTTCATATTTTACATAAATTCCCCTGTTTTGTCATCTTACTTCCCATTCCCACTTTTATTTTTTCTTCTAAATTCAGCAATGGCGAAAAAGAACATGAACCCGATAAAACCATTAGAACGATACTCAATGCATGATCTTTTTGAAGAAATGGGAATCACACTTCCCATGAATAACAAAAAAAGGCCTTCAACTGAGCCATCATTCAAAGATTTAAGGCTACAATAAGATCGAAAAACCAACAAAACAAACTCCTAGCCAAAAGTTCTCGTCGATCACGATAACGACAATGATCGATAACGAAAAGAAGAACAAATTGAAATTGACATAATCTTAATTGAAAAAATTGACACAATGGACAACAACTACAAATCGTTTCAAAACCCACGCACAGTCGCACAATCCCTGATTCTCATAGATAAATAAAAAAAAAAAGATGAAAATTTTAGAGATAGTAGCATACAGTGAAATGTTCGGTGCCTCGGTGGTGGACGGTCGAGGTGGCGTCGAAGGTGAGCCTTGACCAACACACCGTGGTGAACCGTGAAGCGGCGTGGAGTCGTGGTGCTCCATGAAGCAGCGTGCACGGAGGGTCGGGAGTTGAGGTGGTGTTACGGTGAGGCCGACGTGCACGACTGACGGTGGTGGAGGAGTAGTGAGAGTCATGAGATTGGTCGGGGTGGGTGAGGTTGGGTAGGCTACTGAAAATAAAGCCCTAGAAATGAAGGATGGTCTTTTTTTTGTAGCTTTTATATATAGTGGGCGGCTGGCGGGCGAGTGAACTGGGCCACCCGCGACCCGCCCGTCTAGTGGCCCAGTTTACCCACTAATAGGAACCATTTCTATGAGTATAATTTGCTTTTGTTTTTTACACGGATAACATGCAATGGGAACGAAAATGTCGTTCTGATTAGATAGGAACGTAATCTCGTTCCCATGTTTCTGTCTTCATTGTGGAGATTTTTTGTAGTGAGGCACCGAATGAAGGATCATAATTGACGATTGTAACATGGGAGTTTAATTTCACGTCCTTCTGTAGGGGTGATGAAGACGTTATTAAATCCTGTCAAAGGAGTGAATATTCAGGAGATCGAAGAAGGAAGAATCTTTTTTATATTTAATCACATTGTTGATAAGGAACATGCGTTGGAAGGATGCTCGTGGTCCTTCGACAAAAAAGCTCTTATACTCAATGAAATTGGCAAAAATGAGAACCCTCTTCAAGTCCGTTTTGACACATGCAAGTTTTACGTGAAGGTTCATGATATTCCTTTACCAAGGCAAATCTTGGTGATAGGTCATCATATAGGGAACAAACTGGGAGGTTCTGAATAGTTAGATACGAAAAAGCCATGGGGTGTCACTATGAGAATTAAGGTCTGGATAAATGTTCTAAACCTGCTCCTTAGATGTATAAAACTCCGAGGACCGAATGGGAAGGAGATAAATACATCTTTTACGGACGAACGTCTTCCAAATCTCTGCTACATGTGTCGGGTTATCGGGTACATAGTAAAGGAGTGTGAGAAGAATTATGTACACACAGAGGGGAAACAAGAGATGGATGACCTTCTTTATGGACCTAGGCTACGCAAAGTAAATGTGGGACCAAATAAAGCACGACATTATAATGTTTCGAGTCGCAAAAATTAGAATTATGGAAATTTGGAATAGAGGCAGCGAATGAGTCAAAGAAGGGGTGAGAACGTGTGAAAAGCGGACTTCAACAACCAATTATATGACAAGAGACGCAGCAAAAAGGGGATGGATGAATGCTGATATTCGTAAGGATAAAGGGAAAATGGAAGTGCATTCAAAGATCTAATGAGGATGAGTGCAATAGTGAGGACGTAAGACCGGATGATGTTCGCGATGATCAGGGGAAGGAGGAAACAAGGGATGGATTTGATGGTTGTGGATCCGAGTAGGAAATAAATTGAGAGGGAACATCAAAAGTTGATGCAACAAGGGTATGAGATCGGTATCATTAATGATACCATGCCGCTTGTTATATTTGAGACTAGTAAGCACAATGAGGAAGATATGGCACCATTCAATCAGAACGTGGTGAACCGATGCGTTCAAAAGGGTGAATCCAGCTCGAAGATCTCAGCAACCTTGACAGAAAAGAATGAAAAGAGGGTCCAAAGAAAAAGGGTAGTGAAGGATAGAGAGATTTCGGATGCACATTGCACTAATGTTTTACGCAAAAGGAAAGATGCAGTTGAGAAGAATTCATGGAGCATTATAAAGAAAGTGGTACGACCGAATGGTATTGTGTTCAAACAACTATGGTGAAGACTGCACAATAGTCCCGTCGAGACCAATGAAATTCGTAACTTGGAACTGTCAAGGCTTGGGAAACCCTTAGACAGTTCGAGAACTTCACAAATTAGTTAGGGAACTTCACCCCTCTCTTGTTTTACTTATGGAGACTAAATATACGTTAAGGAAAATAGATAAGTTGAAGAACACATTGAATATGTTTGTAGTCTCCGTTGATGTGTGTGGTAACTCAGATGGTTTCGCATTGTTATGGAGGCAAGACGTCAATGTCCGTTTAGTAAGTATGTCTTGTAACCATATTGACGTGATGATTACGAATGTGGACAACGAATGAAAATTTATAGGTTCTTATGGGGAGCCGGATACAACAAAGAGGCATAGTACACGGGAACTCTTACATTCAATGAGTCATCAATCGTCGAACCGCTATGTAAAGAAGAGAATGTTGGAATGCTATGATATATCGATAAGCAACATGCCCAAATTTAGAGAAGCGTTGAATGACTCAAATCTGTTCGATCTTGATATACGAGGTCGAATTATACTTGGTGTAATATGAGACCAGATAGGGTGGGGCAGACTAGATAGAGCATGTTGTAACAGTCAATGGAAATTGGTTTTTGAGGCATGGAACGTGCAACACTTAGAAGTTTTACACTGAGATCATTTAGCCATGTTCATTTGGTGTAAAGCGGAGATGACGGGGGAAGGAAAATGGAAGACTCAATGTAGATTCAGATTCGAGGGAGCGTGGGCAAGTTTGGAGGAAAGTAAGAAAGTTGTGGAGCAGTGTTGGCTGGACAGTTTGGGTGAACAAGGGGGTTCGGTCCTCATTAATAATTTAATTAAGTGTAGAGACGGGCTGGACCATTCGAACACCATCATTAGAAAAGGAAAACATAAAGAGGTTTGCTAAAATAGAAAAAAGATCATTCTGTTAAGGAAAGGTAAATTTTCTTGTGAGTCGAAAGAGGAGGAAAGGGGGCTGAAATACGAATTGGAACAGCTGAGGGATCATGAAGAAATTTATTAGAAGCATAGGGGGAAGGTTCAATGACTCAAAGAATGGGTTAGAAATACAACGTTTTTCCAGAAATGCACGATGAGAGGAGGAAGCCGAACAAGATCAAGTGAATGAAGAATAAGGATGGTGAGTGGTGTGAGAAATCGATAGAGGTTGAGAGGGTGATTGAGGATTACTTTTTCGATCTATTTCAGTCTACAAGGCTGGGTATTGCGAACATTGAAGATGTCGTGGGAGTTGTGCGAGCTAAAGTGACAGATATAATGAACTTACACTATATCCAATCGTACACGACGGATGAGGTAAAATGTGCTCTCTTTCAGATGTTTTCTTATAAATCCACTAGTCCTGATGGTTTTTCGGTAGTTCTTTACCAAAAATGTTAACACATTATTGGTGGTCTCCAAGTCACAAAGTTCTCTCTTGAAATCTTAAAGGACAAGAGACGCCTCGATGACGTTAATTTCACCGATATTATCCTTATTCCTAAATATACTAACCCTGAGATTATGCATTTTTTTTGACCTATTAGCTTAACTAATGTCTGCTTCCAAATTGCCTCCAAGGCCATAGCTAATAGGCTAAAGCTCTTTCTTCCTGATATTACTGACAATATATTAGTGCCTTTTGAGATAAACCATTGTTTGAAAACTACAAGAACAGGTAAGAAAGGATTGATGACTTAGAAGCTGGATATGAACAAAGCTTATGATAGAGTTGAGTTGTCCTTTTTGGAACAGGTTATGCTGAAGTTAGGCTTTGATGAAGATTTTGTCTTTCTTTTCATTGATTGTGTTTGATCGGTGCCCTATTCTTTTGTGGTTAATGGTTGTGAATTTGGCTTTATTTTGTCAGAACGGGGAATCCGTCAAGGTGACCCACTATCCCCTTATCTTTTCTTGCTGGTTTCAGAGGTCTTTTCAACACTTATTAGCAAGGCAGAGACTAAGGGCAGAATTTAGGGCGTTAAGATTGCGAGATACGTGCCTGCTGTGTCGCATCTTCTTTTTGTTGATGATACATTGGTATTTTGTGAGGCGAGCATTGAAGCGCCGAGGAAATCTTGAGAATTTTGAGAAAGTACGAGAAAGCATGGGGGAAAATGATTAATTTGGAGAAATCTATTGTCGTTTTTAACAAAAATACTAGGGAGGATGTGGTCAAAGATGGGGAGGTTTTATTGGGAGTGATAATAGTAGACAAACATGAGAAACATGGGACATCAAAGAAAGAGATTTTCAGTATATTCGAGGCCGTATATGGGACAGTGTGAAGCGTTTAAAAAGAAGAATATATCGATTTGTGGGGAGAAGGTTTTAATTAAGGCGATGTTGCAATTCGTTGTTTGCTATGAGTTGCTTTAGATTACCGGACTCATTGATTTTAGAAATTGAATTGATGATAAGAAACTTTTGGTGGGGAAGTGGAGATAAGAATATTGGTTTTAGAGCCTTGTGGAGTTTTAATCTTGCTTTACTGGTTACGCAAATTTGGAGAATTCTTGATTACCCAAATAGTTTATTAGCGAGGATTTTTAAAGCAGGATATATTCTGATGAGGCAATCATTGATGCAAAAATCGGATCATCACCATCGTTTTCGTGGAGATGTATGTTTGAGGCATTTGATGTCCTTAAAATTGAGTTAAGGTGGAGTATTGGTAATAGGGAGAAAATCAATGTTTGGGACGATCGTTGGATACCAAGGTCGATTTTATTTTGCATTATGACACCACGTGTGGAGTCTATTAAAGATATGCGAGTTTCAACGTTATTAGACGAGGATACGGAGTGCTGGAACGTGGTTTAATCCGCCATATTTTTCATAAAGAAGACGCTTCAGCGATATTATCAATACTAGTGGGGTTTGGGTGCGAAATCATGTTGACAAGCTCATTTGGCATTACACACCATCCGACTTTTTCTCTTGTAAGAGTGCATACCATTTAATCCTGTCACGGGGATTGTCTCGCAAAGGATTTTGATCAGAGGCGAGTTCGAGTGAAAATAGGGAATGGAACTTTATAAGTGAGCCAAAACTGCCACTGAAAATTCTTTTTTTTTTACTTGGCGAATTTGTCACAATATCCTTCCTACAAGGATCTCGTTGGCGCGTAGGCATATTAAGTGCGAGACGGACTGCCTAGTATGTGAGCGTGGAGAGGAAGACATTCGACACATTCTATCAGAGTGCCACGTAGCGAGACAAGTATGGGCCATTTTGCTCATTCCTGGTTCGGTCTTGATGCTCAACAATGAAGACGTCGAGGCTTGGCTGAGACGTATTTTTAATGAAAGAGATGTGGTGTAGTTCAAATTGATAGTAACGACATGTTTGGCGTTATGGGGTAATAGAAACATAATTGTTGCGGGGTAGGTGGCAACACAACCTGCTGATATTGCCTCCTTCGTGCAAGGTCAATTGGACTTCTAATATTTACAAAGCAGATAGCAGGTTTCGGGTGATATGGAGAACATCACAGATGGCCACATTATCCTTCCTGATCCTTGGTTTAGAATCAGATTTGACAGATCATTACGTAAACTAATGGAAAAGCTCGGATGCCTACTTATACCTATTGTCGACGCTCATGTTCATTTCACCATCTACATGCCCTACATATGAATATATGACCGAAATATCGAATGTCATATTTTGTAGTCTTAGAACTTTCTTCTAAGACATATATAAACTTAGCAATTCTCGTTAAAATTGGAATTCGGGTAATTATAGCTTACTAATTAATTAAATTAAGGAGAAATTATTATTTCTACCAAATAACTTTGCCAAAAATTATTTTTTGCGCTTTTTTTTTGGGCCAATATTTTTTGCTCCGTTAGTTTTAAAAATTCAATCAAAAATACCCAATTTCTATTAACTAGGCAAAACGCTGACGTGTTTGTCCAGTCAAGAAAGTGCTCGTCCAGTCAATAAAACGCTACAGCCACGTCGGATTTTTGAGCTGAGAAAAACGTTTTTAAAAAATACCAAAAAAAAAACAAAGAAAAAGTACAAAAAAACAAAGGAAAAACAAAATATGGAGTCCATCTTCTTCACCTCCCACGGCCGCCACCGCCACCACCACTCCGCCGCACCATCGTCGGCGGCAGACAACAACATCGGGAAACCCGCTCCAACCTCGGCTATCCCATGGATACCACCACCACCACTTCCATGCACCATCGTCGGTGGCGGACAACAAGGGCGAATTCCCCCTCACCATTATCTTCTTCTTCCCGATTCATCAACAGCCGCCATTGTTTACAATTTGCAAAGATCCGCCATTGTTTACAAGTTGCAGAGATCCGCCATTGTTTCCGGCGGATCTTCAAACTCGTGGTGGTGATTGTTGGTTGGGGGGCACCTGGCAGTAATCAATGGTTCAGGGGTGTTTTTCTGCTTCGGATTCTTGCCAACAAACTCTACGTCGTCATCATCGTCATCCGCGAAAAGCTTCCCCCTCAACTGCTTCACCTCTGGTGACTCGAATTCCTCTGATTCGTCGAATTTCTCCGAATCAGTGGTGCCGCAAAAAGTCGTGAATAGTGGTGCCGCGAACAGTGCCGTGAACATCGGTGAACAGTGGCGCCGGTAATGCCGTGAAGTGTGGCGACAGTGGTGCCGTGAACAACGGTGGTGCACAACGCTGGTGCCGTGAACAGTGGTGGTGGCGGTGCCATGAATAGTGCTACCGTGAATAGTGGTGGCTTACAGGGGAAGAAGATGAAGAAAATATATAATATATTATCTATTTGATTTGTTTGTAAAAATTATGGGGGGTGAAAGTATAATTTAAAAAAAATGTGGGAAAGAGAAGAATAAAAGTTATGGGGTGAAATTATAATCTTAAAACATTATAAGGGTTTGGGTTAAAAACATTTTTTGGGGGAAAATTATGACGTGGCGCGACAACTTATTGACTAGGCGTGACAACTTATTGACTGGGTAGCCACATCAGCAAAAAAAAACCCGAATTAGAGAAATTGGGTATTTTTGATAGAAAAATAAAATCTTACGGGGCATAAAAAGTCGGCCAAAAAAAAAGACAGAAAGTAATTTTAGACAAAGATAAAGGGCAAAAATAATAATTCTCCCTTAAATTAATTAATACTTCAAACTGGTGATTACTTAAATCTATCATGAGTCCTACTTATTTCACATAATCAAAACCTTGCATATCCTTTCTTAGTAATAATAGATTATATTTTAAGTTCAAGTTGCCAACAGTAAAATTGTGGCACACTTTAGAACATCACCAAATAGTCATCCAACATTAATGTCTGACTTTTATTTTATTAGTGATAAAGTGATTTGTATCAAATACAACAAAATGTTTTAGGCGAGTGGTTTCTAACCTAAATGTCACTTACATCTAGATATATTAATCTGAAGTATATATATCAACTTATTGGCTCATATATACCACTTTCCATATATTGTCTTTCATGGGTTGTACACGAATCTTTCTTGATTCAATTTCTCATCAATAAGCATAATATATAATTAATCGGGGGTCGATTGTAAATAGTACTGATACTAATATTATATTCTTAGGATAAACTTTTAAGATTGACTCACCGATTCTTCTTCATCTCGGTAAACATAAAAGAGAATTATTTTAGGACCAACCGAAAATGTAGATGCGGTGCAAACGCATTTACATAAATAATTTGGCTCGACAACTAAAAATCAAAATAGTATTGTAACTTTGTTCAAGTAGTTACTATGTTGTACGGGTTCGGATACGGCAGTACGGGTACAAAACTCTACGGATACGCCTATTTTGATCTTATATTCTGTAGGTTGCAATACACCGAGAAATCGATACAATGTAGTCTGACTTAACCAAAATAATGTCATCCCATTACAATGAACGGACTAGCATGGTCCGGAACACCTATTATACATAAGTAGATATAAGATGACGGGAAAAATCCATAAATGACCAAGTTGAGGGAACAGTCGAACGAGACATGTTTGATGCTATTTGGTTGTGGAATTGAGGGCGTTAGATACTTATGATTTCGGAGTGAACTTGGGATCGTGCCAAGCTACTTACGTATCACATTGAGGGAATCAAGCTGAGCGTAGTTCATTTATGTCTTTTGAATTGCCTCTATTGGGTCGACCACTGGTAGGGCTGCTTGGTTCACTTAGTTTTGCATTGCGCGACCTCACGGTCTTCATCATGTCTCTTTAATAGTTGATCAGAATCTCGATCCGCTTCTTGATTATGGACCCTGACTCATGTAGCTTTCAGGACATATATGGGTTCGATCTATATGAGTATCGAATCAGTTGGATTCGATCTATCAATATCGAATCAGTGAAGTTCGAGACTGCATAGCGCGACTTGACGGTTTCGATCATATCTCTTTGTTAGATGATCGAAACCTCGATCCGCTTATTGATTCGGGACCCTAACTCGAGCAGGTTTCAAGGAATATATGGGTTCGATCTATATGAGTATCGAACTGACTTGGTTCGATCGATGATATATCAAATCGGCTCATAATCAAACTGCAGTGCGCGACTTCACGGTTTCGATCATATCTCTTCAATGGATGATCAAAACCTCGATCTGCCTTTTGATTTAGAACCCTGACTCGTGTAGCTTTCAGGTAATATTCATGAGCACTGAATTCACCTGGTTTGATCGATGATAAATCGAATTGGCTGTACCTCGAACTGGCTGTGCATCGAACTGGTTGTGCATCGAACCCGCTGTGTATCGAACCGACTGTGCATCGAATTAGTTGTGCATCGAACCTGATGTGCATAGAACCAGATACGCATTGAATCGGCTGTGCATTGAACCGGTTGTGCATCGAACTGGATATGCATCGAACCAGCTGTGCATCGAACTGGCTTGGATTCGATCTTAAAACTTCTTCGTTCGTCCCCCTACTTGTGAGGTGTGAGGGGGTATATATAGGCTTGAAGTGGCTTAAAGGTAATTTTAGGCTTAGATCAAACTGAGGCGGTTCGATCTACTTTTCAGTATCGAATTGTGCAAATTCGACACTAACCTGTGCAACTTTACTACTTTGAGCATAACTTTCTCTCTGGACCTACGGATTGCATTCCACTTGTTGCGTTGGAACCGAGACCCATGGGATTTTCCAATGACATATTACTCAGTGTCTAATTAGATATATAGATATAATGGTGAACCAAATACGGCTAATGTATCTTTACCTTTATGCCTTCTCGATACTCATTCGTCAGCTTCGCGCCATCGTGACTTCTTGACATGACACATTATGTCACACCAAGGCCGATATGGTAATTTTTTAAAACAGCCGATACCGATACGACTAGGATACATCTATATATAATAAATTATTAATATTTATTATATGTATTTTTTATTTTTAACTAACAATGTAATTTAAAACTTAAACAAGAAAAATAAAAAAAATAAACAAAAAAAGTTTAACATTAAATAATGTCATGCATCAAAATTAAAAAAAAACATACAAATGTGAATTATAACTAACAAGTTAAACAACAAGCTAAGTTAACAAGCTTGATGTAATATTATAAAATCAAGATGTTCAATACTCGACGATTAATGACTACATAAAGTCATATTAACAAAAACAAGTGAGTTAATAATAATGTCTTAAAGTAATTTATTGTCAAAATTAAAATGAACATCACAAATTTATATTTTAATTTTTAACCCATCAAACTTTTAGTTCTGATACGCCTAAAAAAAGGTATCGAATACGTATCGAAATATTCTATTTTTTAAATTAAAAGATACGCCATGTGGAGTATCGGATACGTTATATATATATATATATATATATATATATATCGGGTACTGCATAACCGACTTAGTATCGAAATCGGTGCATCACAGAGTAGTTATAATGTTATCATATAAACCTTCAATTTGAGAGAGTCTACTGTATTCTGCTTATTCATACTCTCTTTATTATGAACTTTCGAACATAAAATCTTCATTTCTTTTTTCTTGTTCGGCAAAGATTAAATGACTTAGTTACACTTAAGAGATTGTGAATTAAACTCATGTATTGTTTCTCAAATATGTTACCAGTTAAACTTGATCATTTGGTAAAGTTAACACTCTGAATATATTTGATTATCAAAATTAGACTCTTACTTAATCATATTGAATCAACCTAAATCGATAATCTAAATGAACCATTCAAATAAATTCTTTTTTGAATAAGAAATCACTGATCTAACCATAACAAATTATTAGTAATTGCTAACCCACAGGCTGCTCTTTCCCGCCATTTAGCTTGTTCCGAATTTAGACGACCACTTCTGTCACCAAGTTTAGCACATGTTTCCTCTCTAATATTTATATCTTTCGTAAACCGCTTAAAAGTGATAATGGATGGGTAAGTATATATAAGAAATTATCTCTTATCTTAAGCAAGGTGAGTATGCATATGGTAAGCACATAAATGTGACAAGTGGATGGAAATGAGGTAGAGTCAGCTTCATATGTATAATCAGCATTATATGTTATTATCCATGACGTCATGACACTCACATAATCTATATAGCAGTAGGACAATTGAGTAACTATCCTAATTAGATTGCAGAATTAATATTTCTACTAAGATAATTGATAATTAGGCCGATTTTGCTAACGTGATAGGTAATTAGAGACTTAATGATTCTATAGTTAGGATAGGTCCAACTATAGGTTGCGGATTATTTAGACACACAGAACTCGAACTAGCATCAAGCCTCTCAAGTAAACATAAGTAGTTTGTCTATGAACTATTGTGCTTAAATCAGTAGTGAAATCTAACCTCCAAACATCTTTTACTCATATGTTTACAACTAAATCACTCACCTAATCAATCATCTTAAATTTTTTCTTGTTTACATTCTTGCATTAGATTAGTTTAGTTAATTAATTTCCTTTAGATTCAACCTACTTTCATTCTAGGTCTCTTTGCATTCAAATTGTTTTCTTACATTAAAACCATTCTCGCCATTCATACATTGTTTTTATTGCATTTTAGTTAGTAGTCATTAGCATTCAAAACTGTTTTCATAAAACATGCATTCATAGTTTCACATTCAAAGCGTTTTGCATTCATACTTCTTTCATCCTACATACACAAAGATAACTACCGTGACAACCATTAATGTTCTTGCATGTAAATGAGTCAAGCAATCGTCCAACAGGATATGACACTTGGTTCGTAACTAAACTTACCATTTTATTATTACTTTACTCTTGCACTTGCGAACGAGAGGAATTTAAGTTTAGTAATTTAATTATTAACCAAGTATTTTGACACAACCTATACCTAGTTCTGCATTTCACCCGCATCAAGTTACTTTATAAGAACCTTGTTGTTAATTTTGATGGCCAAACAAAATAATCGCCGCAAACCCCCTTCTTCCAGAAAGAATAAGGGTAAGGGCAAATATATTACGTTGAATCAGATAAGGAGAACCTTCGGGAATATGTTTGTAGTAAGGAATGCTACCCCACAAACTAGGGCTGAGAATGTTGGCAGAGAAACCATTCCCGACAGGGTTACATAGTTGACGTCCACTTCTCTCCGATCACGAATTTCGCATGTCTTGAGATACGACCTTCCACATGAACATCATGTGGGATTTTTTTCACAAGCACCATCCTAGACGGGAGCAAAGATCTTAATGAACCTCACTCAAGGAAACAACCGTACAATTAACATCACAATTAAGTAATTGTTAACATCACAATGAAGTAATTGTTAGATGAATGTGATATTCATTTCGCTTAAATGATCTCAGGGGCATGAAGAAAAATATATTCACTACTTTAGGCATCTTCTTTTAACTTATTTTAACACCTTTTGCCGTATTTATAATATTTGTTTTTCTCTTATACTAGTAAGTTGTTGTAATTTATAGACGATTTACAAATGAAATTCTGCGCATGATAAAAAAATTAGAATCAAATTCCATCGAGTGGTAGCACATGGTGGAAAGACGAGCTACATAACAAGATCACAGATTCACTTATGAATCGAATCAGTCGCCATTGAAGGAGTTTGAGGAGAATGTTCTACAGCGGTCATAATCTTCTAAACTAACTGAATGAATTATTTGAACTAAGGAAACACTATTTATACATCTAACGGTCAATATTAACCAAAAAAAGAAAGTAATTAGTTAAGTTGTTTTAAGTAATCTTTAAATAGTTTCTATAATATGAATGCTACAAAAAGTGAAGATATTGATTTTAAATAGTAATCTTAAAATCATGATGCATTGTTCACATGTATTTTTGTATATAAAAAATTAAAATATGTCTCGATATTTATTTCTCATTCAACGACTTTTTATTTATTAAATACCATATAAGTAAAACGTATTGAGAACTAAATTGATGACTTAGTCAAATATGTAAATAGTTTTGGTTAAAAATACATTTAAGTGACATCATGTTGTTCAACAAAATAATATATACTAGAAGAGTTTGTGAAAAATATTTCACAAAGCCACACATATAATACATACACAATTACACCACTTCTTTTCATCATAATCGTAAAATATAAAATAATAAGACAGAGGATTATAGAAAGATATCAAAATCTCACTTTTTTCTCCTAAAAGCCGGAAATATCACAATTATTTAGATTTTTTATAAGACTCTTTGCATTATTTGTATCTATCGTATTATATTCATCAAATCTTGTAGGCAAGTAAAACATATCTAGCTTATGGAGTAAAGTAATTCTTTTTAAAAGCTAAATATATTTGAAAATCATGTGACCATTATTGCATTTAATTTAATAGTTTAACCAATAGGTAAATTATATATTGAGGATTTTAACTTTGGAAAGAAAAGAGTTAAAACCAATTCTACATGCAAGCACAAGTAAAAATCTTCATAAAAAAAATTATTCAGAATCTTAGAAGGTTTATTACATAATTGAAGGGATGTCTACTTGTCACCAAGATTATCCACATATTTAATCCTTGATTTGATCTAATCTAAAAGTTTAATTACACTAAATCTAATATTTTCATATCAAGTTTAATTATTTTAAATCTCAAGCGTTTTTTTCCACATCCGGTATGTTCTAAATACTGCTAATCTGATCTATAATTATGTATTTAACGTAGTCGCTATAATTAAGGGATATTGACTAACAAACATATATTATAGGATTAAAATTAAAAAGAAATAACTAGTTACCAGAATTTTCTCTTCTTTGGGAATAAGATCACCTTTGAAACAAAATTTAAAAATATTTATAACTCAAATTATATAAAGGACGAATTATTAAAAATGCCCGCTAACTTTCACAAAAAAATTAAAATGCCCGTTTTTTTCGGGCCTGTCAAAAATGCCCGGTATCTTTCATATAATCTTGCAAAAATGCCCGATGGCCTTATTCGGGCTAAATGTTTTCAAACAAACCCTTCTAATTCTAAATATTGTATTTGCACCCCAAAATAAATTGTACTTTGCACCCTAATATATATATATATATATATATATATATATAACATATATATATATATAACCATTTATAAAAATAAAACACATATATATAAAAACAATAACAAACAAATATATATATATATATAACTATTTTTAAAAATAAAAATATATATAAAAGGGAAAAATCATATAAAAAAATACCTTTATGTATTAACAAACATTTTATATATATAAATATATAACAAAGGGAAAAATCATAAAAAATATTTTTTATTACTAAAATTTTAAAAAATCTATTTCTTACTACTGAAATTTAAAAAAAAAAATTGACCATCCCCAACCCCCCGACAACACCCCCGACGCCGCCATCGCTGCAACGACGAGTTGCAGCGGGGTTGGGGGGGGGGGGGAGTTGCGGGGGTTGGGGGTGGTCGCGATCCGGACGGGGTGGAGGGGGGGGGGGGGGGGGGTTGGGGGTGGTCGCCAGCCGGACGGGGTGGGGGTGGGGGGTGGGGTGCGGTGAAGAAGATGATGATTTTTAAAATTATTTTATTTTTTTTATTTTTTATTATTATTATATATATTTATTATTTATACAAAATAGTTATATATATGTTTATATCTTTATTATTATTAACATGTATATACATTTTATTATTAATATTATTATTATTAATATATATATATTATTACTATTTTTACAAAATAGTTACATATATGTTTATATATATATATATGACCCTTTTTTAATTATATTTATATATATGTTTATTATTCTTATTGTTATTTTTATATATATGTTCAGTATTATTATTTATATATATATATATATTTATTATTTTTATAAAATAGTTATATATATGTTTATTATTTATATATATATTGGGGTGCAAAGTGCAATTGGTATATGAAAGATACCGGGCATTTTTGACAGGCACTGTACCGCCACGTAGGCACATTTAGCCCGAATAAGGCCATCGGGCATTTTTGCAAGATTATATGAAAGATACCGGGCATTTTTGACAGGCCCGAAAAAAACGGGCATTTTAACTTTTTTTTGAAAGTTAGCGGGCATTTTTAATAATTCGTCCTTATATAAATAAAAGCATAGGTAAGAAAAGAAAATACATCTACAAACCTTGGTTCACAATCACAATTATTCTGAGAATATCACATAATATTATATAAACAAACTTCCTGATGACTAATAATTAAGTTTACTGTTCAGTATATTATTTAAATAATTAAATAATAGAAAATAATACAACAACAACAACCAAGCCTGTAATCCCAATTAAATTGGGGTAGGCTATATGAACCATGAATGAATCACGTCGAGTCGTGAACATGAATCTTCTGCCTCCATAGGTTTCGGTTGACGAGCATGTCTTCATTTAGATCTTTTAGCTTCATGTCGTTCCGTATGACCTCCATCCACGTCTTTTTCGGTCTCCCACGAGCTCTAGCCGTCTGTCCTAAGTTGAGATCTTCAACTCGTCGTACCGGTGCATCTATGGGTCTGCGTTTAACATGCCCAAACCATCTTAAACGATTTTCTCGCATAGAAAATAATATCATAATAAAATCTGATTGAAGAAAAAACAAAAAAGATTACCCTGGAAAAAGTCTAAACTTTCAGTCAAATAATTGATCCAAAAAATAATATTAAAGAAAAGAAAAGAGACAAAAAAGAATGGGAATTGGGACGTCCAGCCAATTAATTAATAATTGACTGTGAAGTGTTGAAAAGTTGGGCCAAGAAGTGTTTGGCTGTCAAGATGTTGAAAGGCAATCCAAACTGTTTTGAAAAGTTGAAATATTGAAATGGGTGGGCCAAAGGACATCCAAATATGCCCTATATGTTTCGTGCGCTCGTGGTGAACTGGGTTCACTGCTAGACATTGTGCAATCCGATTGTCAGTATAAAGAACTGAAATTCTGGATTCAGCAACATGAAGATCTGCAAGACGTTGGCTGATCTAACCCATTGGACAGGTGGTTGAGGCTAAAAATCTATACTCTGCCACTCTTGATGAACGACTAAGAGTGGGTGGTTTCTTGGATTTCCAAGACACATGTGAATCTGCAAGATAAAGTGAAAACCCTGCAATGCTTCTCCTTGTATCATGACAGCCTGCGCATTCTGAATCATAGAAACCTTTAAGATGTAGTTCAGATCGTGGTGAATAAAATAAATCTTTTCCAAGAGAAGACTTCAAGTATCATAACACTTTGCGAGTACATGCAAGGTGTTGAGTAGTAGGATGAGCCATGTGTTGAGGCAGACACCATATGCTATAAAAAATGTCAGGCTTGGTGATGGTTAGATATAAAAGTCTTCCTACTAACATCCTGTAATCAGAGGCATAATGAAGTAAATCAGAATCATTATCTTTACATTTAGTACTAGAGTCCATAGGAATTGAACTTGGTTTAGATGCAAGACAACAAGATTCCGTCAAGATATCTAAAGTGTATTTACGATGACAAATACTTATGCCCTTATGACTTGTTGCAACCTATATACCAAGAATGTACTTAAGATCACCAAGATCCTTGATTGTAAATTTTTCATCTAACTGTTTCTTAACGCTGTTGATTTCAGATAAGTTGTTTCCTATCAATATAATGTCATCCACATATATACAAGAGTTAGATGAGTGTTTAATGAAAAGAGAACAATCACTTATATAGCCTGAGAAAAACCAAAATCAGCTAGGCATTGTGTCAATTTGTTGTACCATTGTCTTGAAGCTTGCTTCAAGCCATAAAGGCTCTTCTTTAACAAATACACTCTAGTGTCAATTTTATCATAGAATCTAGGAAGAGGTTACATGTAGATTTCTTCATCCCAGTCACCATGCAAAAATACATTATTGACATCAAGTTGCTGAAGAACCACCCTTTAGCTGCAGCAATAGCTATAAGAATACTCATAGAAGTAAGCTTAACATCAGGTGAAAAAGTGTCAAAATAGTTTAAGCCTTCTTCTTTTGTATACCTTTTAGCTACAAGCCTATGTTTATATCCTTCTATGCTACCATCCGAGTTATGTTTTCTCTTAAATACCCATCTACAAGCAATGCAGTTCTTTCCACGAGGTAACTGAATTAAAGTCCATGTATTTGTCTTTTCAAGAGCTACAATCTCAACTTTCATGGCCTCTTGCCATTCCACAAAGTTCTTAGCTTGGTTATAGGTCTTAGGTTCAACTGCCATAGTGAGAGAAATAGTGAAGGCCTTGTGGCCAAGTCTAGTAGTGCATATAAAAGACTTAATAGGATATCTAACAGAATAGCTAGTAGTAGAAGTGGTAATGTTATTAACCTTGTGAATAAATTTAGGCAAATTAACATCATAAACTTATAAATAGGAACGGGGAGTAATTATCCAGCTGGACTTTCTCTGAGCTACTGGAAGAACAGTAAAAGTGACAATATCAGATGTACCTTGTGCAACATGATGTTGTTGCTCATGATCAGATTGTCCAGAATCATGTTGCGTTAGTGTAGGAATTTGAGAGGATGAACTAATGTGAGAAGAATCCTGGAGTGAAAGGTGGGGAGCTCAAGATGATGATGTATCTCAGGGGTAGAGGGAAGCTGAGATTGAACTTCATTATCAGAAAAATAATCAGACATGTTACTGTTAGAATCAGAAACTTGAGGTAAATCCTATACATTATTGTTATTCATATTGATAAAGGAATAGGTGCAAATTCTCACATTAGAAACAATATCAAAAGAATTAGCGCTCATAGTGGCACTATTCTTGAAAGGAACAATGTTTTCATGAAAAATGACATGTCTAGATATAAACAGTTTATTTGTTAACAAGTTTAGTAGAATATAACCTTTTAGGCCTCTTGGATAGCCTAGGAGAACAGACTGTATAGCTCTTGGATCAAATTTGTGTCTTTGAGCTTGGAGAGTGGATGCATAGCAATGGCAACCAAAAGTTTTCAACAAAGTGTAATCTAGTGATTTTTGAAAAAGGACTTCATAAGGATACTTGTAGAACTTTCGAGGGTAAGCTATTGATCAAGAAAGTAGTTGTGCTAATACATTGACTTCAGTAGTCAATAGGAATACCTGATTGGAATCTCAAAGCCCTTGCCACCTGCAACAAATGTTGGTGCTTTCTATCCACAAGTCCATTTTGTTGTGGTGTTTCAACACAACTGGTCTTGTGGATTATACCAAGTGAATAATAAAAAATTTTCATAACAAATTCACAGCCATTATCACTGGTAATAACTTTGATATCGGTGTTGAACTTATGAAAAATAAGAGTGTGAAACTGTGTGAGATGAGTTCTGACTTCATATTTTAATTTCATAAGGTAAATCCAAGTGCAACGAGTGAAATCATGCACAATTGCGCCACTTATACCAGAGGCCCACATATATCACAGTGTGCCATGCCAAAAGTATTTAAACAAGAAGAAGTACTGACATGGAAAGGTAACCTTTTCTGTTTTGCCAAATGACATGTTTCACAGTGTACGTGATTATTTGTATTCTCTGCAACAGAAATACAGTGAATATAAGTCAATTTATCAAAAGATGGATTTCCTAATCTTATAAGCCAACATTCCGATTAGAATTCACAAAGTTACAAAAAACTTTATTCTCAGCATGTCTAGAATGCAGGATGTACAGGGAGTCTTGCAGCTTAGCAGAACTAATCATCCTCTTGGTGATTGAGTCTTGCAATATGCAAGTAGTGTTAGAAAAGAATAAAGAGATGTTGGACAAAATGGAGTTGCACTAATGGATTTGACCGATCATATGATTTGTTGCTCCGGTATCAAGTACCCAAGAATCAGAACCAGAAGCAAGAGATAATTGAGCAGAATAACATGCATTAACAATGTGATTACCAATGATAGTAGCGGCTGCTGCAGCATAGTGATGATCCTCAACATGAGCTTTGTGCTTTAGTGCTGTCTGAGCCTCTTTATATGCCAAAAACTCATCAAAAATCTTTTTGTTAGAATTAGTAGAAGACTACATAGCAGGAGCAGGCTGAGAAACAGTGGTATTTATCAGTTTGAACTGAATTAACATAAGTGGTGTTAAGGGTTCTCCTCTCAGTGGGACCATTACAACAAGGAGGGTACCTTATGATTTGATAGCATTTATCAATAGTGTGTCCTGGATATCCACAAAAGGTGGAGTTCAGCTTCTTTTTCTCCTGTTTAGACAATTTATATGGCTTAGGAAGACCACTAGAGCTAGAGGGAGAATTTATTGTTGTATTCTGCTGGAATGGACCTTGTTGTGATTGTTGATATGAGCCTTGTTGGTAAGAACCTTGTCTGGTAAACATAGCCAATGAACCCATAGAGGCATGAGGATTGGAATACATACTACTCTAATGTTCCTCTTGAAGTAGTATGGAATATACACTGGAAAAACCAGGCGGAGGAGAATACAATAGAATTTGACTTCTCACAGCAAATAGTCATTAAGGCCCACCAGAAACTTAAGAAAACTGTAAGATTGCTGTAAGTCACTCATCCTCTTGTTGACATTAAAAGTACAGAGGCCACAAGCGCAACTTATGATAGGCCTTTGGCTCAAGAATTTATCCTAAACAGATCTGAATGAGTTATAATAGTCAGTAATGGAGGCATTCCCTTGTGAAATAGTGGCATGGGATTTCTGAAGATGAAAGACTATGGACCCATCATTTCTTTTATATATGAGCTTAAGTTCCTTGCATAGTTCATAAGCATTCTCATAGTAGAGTAAACTTTTCTAGATTTCATATGAGAATGAATTCATAATCTATGACACAACGAAATAGTTGGCTCTGTTCCAACAGGTGAGTTTATCAGCATCACCATCAGTTGGCATACGTAAAGTGCCATCAATAAACTGAGATTTGTTTTTGATATTAAGTGCCATTATAACATGAGTGTCTTGGGTGCTGTTACCTGTACAGCAGCCAAGCACCCCAACTTCTTCTTTTTTTGTATAAAATTGGCCCCATAAAATTATCATTTTTTTTTAAATTAAACCTCAAAATTAAATTTCTTCTCTGCTTTTAAAACATTTAACTTATGTTACTTGTTTTTTGTTAAGGATACTTATGTGGTATCCTAAATATATTATTTCTGTAATCTTTATTTTATTTTAATAAAAGTGATTTTTATCCTTCCTACAATAAAGGCTTCATATAAAATATTTAATCCAATCTTTTAAAACACTTATTGTATGTTAATTACCTTATTTAACTTAATTAAGTTCTGGGTTAATGAAAAAAATCATGATAACTTAATAACATTTGTTTCTAAAAAGTATTAAAAGATAGGAAAATCATATCAAGAGATTAATGTACAACGATCTATTACCCTATTCATTTTATACCATAATTTTATTTTTCTTAAACATTTCTTTGTTATATACCAATTTTTTAAAGAAATGAAACTTGGAATAAATGTTAATTTAAAAACTAGACTTATTTTAATAGGGTGTTGTTAAAAGGATATACAGTCAAAATTATTAATCTATGATGAATAACTTTTTATTATAAAAATATTACAAGCATAAGACAAAGTATGGGATAAGTCTTTCTTGCAAAAGTATGTTAAAGACAAATATATATATATATACTAGTTAATCGAGCACGGTCTCTTATTTTTCTTCTTTGTCTTTCGTTTACTTTAATTTCAATATCGAAATACTCATTTTCTTTGTCCCGAAACTTTATGTCTTTTCGAATTGCGTCATAATAGTTATTAATCATTCATTCTCTTATTTATTCTTCTCAGCCTTTCGTACTTCTGTTCCATGATGAAACTTTTCATTTTCTTGTCACGAAACTTCACGGAGTTCTTATACACGAGCAATGTCTCATAAACTAAAATGAAATCATTTTTTCGCATATGCAACTAATTTTTTTTCTGGTAACCACCTTCATAACCCTCATCTCACCGTTTATTGGTAGTACCGCGTCAGCAATATACAGTTGCACAAATAATTTATTCCACGGTTGTTTATGTCTCTCCCGATTACCCTTTTTTCCTTATTTTCCTGCGACTGCCTATCTCGCGGTAGATGCCTAAATATGCGGTAGTTTGATTGGGCATGGGTTCGACTATTCCCGCAGCCCGCCAATTAGATTTACAGTAGGACCCAAAAAATAAATAACATAAATTTTTTGGGTTGAATCCCGAAAAAATGAAAATTTAAAGGACTATTTGCCAATTTACAACGAGACTGTAAGTGCAAAATGTTAAAATTTTGAGGCAAGATTGAATTAATATAGAAAATAGAAGGACTGTTCTGCAATATTTTAATACTTAATAGTTTACGGGTCCCAACTGATTAATACGTGCGAGCCCTCAAGATATTCATTACTGTAAAACTAAACAAAATACAGTAACTAGTCGAACTTACAGGGGTAAAAGCAGAAAATAAAAAAATCAACTACAACAGCTTGCCTTGAGTATTGACATACATTCTTATTGTATAGTAAGATATATATATATATATATATATATATAAGCATTTTAGAAAAGTTTGGTTAAGAATTTTATAAGGCCTAATTAAAGAAGATAAGAAATTTTATTTTAAAACGTAACTATATATAAGTTATGGGGTCTAATTTATAAGAAAAGAAAAAGTTAGGGTGCTTGACTACTGTATATGTAACAGCAGCCAAGACACTCCCGTTAACACATTCCTACTCCGGGAATGTAATTAGATCCATTAAAAACATAGGCACAATCAATGTCCCAGTATAGTCATGAGATCATAAGTAATAAATCCAACAGGAATTCTCACAAGGATTCTTAGTAGTTGTTGCATTAGTAGAGGAACTAGCAAGAATTGTCATAGTGAATCAGAGTAGTTAAACAGAAACAAAATTTTTGATCGAAACTCAGCGAGATCAAATCGAACAACTAAGTAAACGCAAGATCATAGAGAATCAAATTGTGAGAAGAGAATTGAGTAGTAAAGTGCAATTGATCAGAGAAAAAATAAAGGAAAATGCATAAAATCCAGGGAATTAGGGTTCACGCGAGTGTAAGAACAAATCAATCGAGAAATCTAGGTGCGGACAGTACGGATCGAAAAACTTGAGCGACTGATACCATAACAAGATCACAGATTCACATTCGAATGACAATCAACAACTATCGAAAGATTAACACAAATTTTATTAATATGAGTCGAAAGATTTACAGAAGAATGATTGAACATGATGAATCGAATGAGTCGCCATTGAAGGAGCTTGAGGAGCATGTTTTCCAATGGTCATAATCTTGTAAACTAACTGAATTAATTAATTAAACTAAGGAAACTCTATTTATACTACTAACAGTCCGAATTAACAAAAAAAGGAAAGTAATTAGTTGAGCCATTTTAACTAATCTTTAAATAGTTTTTATAATAGGAAAGTTATAAAAAGTGAGAAATATTGATATATTAGGACTACACACGGCTAAAGGCCAATACCTAAAGCGTGCTCATAACGTTAAGTCATGATGGACACAATAAGGACATAAAGATAGTTCATAGTTTTGAAATATTTATTTAGAATTTGGTATGTCGGACACGGGCACAAACACAACCTGATACGAAATAATGTTCTAGAGTGCCAATGCGGCCGATGTAACAAGATATATCACAGCTACATTTTTTTTTGATAATTAAAACAATTGGAGTTGAAAATGCATTTTGGTTTGTACTTTACAATCCAGAATTCCACCTTTGCTTTTAATTTGACAATAGATCATATATTATAAGCGAAGTGCGGGATTACAACAATATGATAACAAATCTATTACAAATCAGGTCTCATATCACTAATACTAGTTCTAGGTAGACTTAGGTTCGGAACACCTCAAGATAACACTTAGATGCCTTGTATGATGTCAAGGATGAAGGTATATTGAATCTAGGCGGATGTCAAATATCTTCTATATCGGGTATGTGACTGATATCGGGGATACTGCCATATCAAGGATATATAGCAGGGATGTATATCGAAAGTGTACGTCAAAGGATATATCGGAGGTTATATCAGATGATATCTTGGGTATGGATATCAGGTCAGGGTTCAATATCGAATGTGGATATTCTGTATACAAATGAACAATGTGGGATAATCATTGAAACTTACCTTGATTAGCGGAACCCGAATATATATAGGCCTCGGGATGCAAGGACTGCACACGTGATTTTCAAGTGCGTTGTACCATATCAAATGTTATGCTCGATATTGGATACTATATCGAGTGCCATCTATGATATTTGGGCCAGCTTCCTAATGGGCTTGGCTCATACGATGAGGATAGACCGGTCCAATACGAGAATTACCCATATCATGTAGTCCCCTAGTTTAGGAGTTACTGTTGTAAACATTAACTTATAAACCAGGCAATTTCAAATTACCAGTACCTCTTGGCCCCCCAGTTCAACTGTGGGAGCTTGAATACATAAATTTTATTTAGGACAATGGTGAACCCACAATATAATTATTGTAACACCGAGGTTCGCATTTGAACTATGAGTTGAGGTCATCTACACACAAGGTTGAATAACCGACCCATATTTCGAAAGTGATTTCTATATTGATCATTTTGAATATTGATATCCGGATGTCGAACTTCGATTTCGATATTATTAGCCATAAATGCGGAGTCGAAAGGCCCAATGTCTATAAATAGGCATTGAGAGGAGAGAGAGAAATTATTTGTCTTCTAGCGAGCGCGTACTTCTTTCGACAAAGGTATGTCGAGGATATTTAATGTGGTTTTCGATATAAGGTTTCGATATATCTTTTGATATAAGCTTTTGATATATCTTTTGGTATAGCTTTTGATGTATGTTTTCGATTTATCTCCCGATATAGCTGCGATATAAGACTTCGATATAGGTTTTGATATAGGCTTCCGATATAGCCAAGTATCTATTCCTGATATTCATGATAACCATATCCTATATATCGAGTATAGATTGAGAAATTTCTATTCCCTAACTTGTTTTATGATTGTTGTTTGATTTAAAAATATGGCTAACCTTTGAGTTTGAAATGCGAGATTTTGGTGATTGCAACCATCAAGCCTCGAAGGTCTTTCATTTAGTCAACGTTAGTTAATCTGTGAGACGTAAGTGTCGGGAACAAGAGACGTGAACATGCCTCATGAGAATATTGGCCATGTCCGTAGTCTAGAGCTTGGGAATGATGATGTTCAGCAACCCTGTTATCCTGCATTCTCATCTGAGATGTTGGACTTGCATTTGTTGGTGGACGATTATGCAGAGGATGCCCTTCGGGATGAGGATGACAAGGATGAAGATGACATGGATGATGCTGAGGACGGGGGTGAGGAAGAGAGAAAAATCAAGGGATAGAGAGAAAATGAGTTTGGCCAAATAGATGTGCCGGAGGTGAAAACATATAAGACCGCTATAAAATATGAGAACATGGTATCTCATGTCCCGCATCATCATGATTACTATCGTACTGAGTAAGATATTGATGGGTATGGGATCAGATTTCCTGATCCCAACGAGCAGATGCATAAACCCCTGAAGGGTTGGATCATAATGAACGCCAAACACCTTGTCAATGGGTTGAGTTTCCCTATTAATCCTTCAATTGTCACCATTCTGAATAGCATCGGGGTTTGTTTGGGGCAATTGTATTCGAATTACTTGGACGTTATCGTGGCGTTCATTCTGGTGATGAAGGCCTTGGGCGCACCATCTAGCGTTAACGAGTTATGGGAGTTATTCTCAATCATCATGAATCAAAAGGTCGGGGATAGAGGGGTTTTCTTTGTTAGGTCTCGTGCTGGACTGAAATTTTTTAAATTCACCCAGAGCACCTATGGCCCTAGAGGGAAGAACGAGTACTTCTACGTCCAAGAGAAAACTGTTGGAAGTTCAAGGATCTCCTAGAGAAATGGTCAAAGAAGAAGAAGTACCGACGCCCCGCTCCTATGGGCGCACCGAAGTGGGCTGATGGCTTCCTTAATTTCCTGATGGGACACAAAAATGATCATCCCACCCTCGTGCAAGAAGAAGTACTTAGTGTTGGTGGTATGTCTCCAAGGGCCTATAATGGCCCATACAACCTTAGTATGTGATATGCGTGCACTGAGTCAAGCCCTTGTGTGTTCTATTATTAATAGTGATTTTAACATTTCTTGATCACTTTGTTGTAGGTCAACTCGTGATGATTCGTAGGCTGGATGTTATTGTGTCAACGACGACTGGTGTAGAGACGAGCCCCAACACTGAACCGGTATTACCCTTTGTTCATAAAACTCGTGGACGAGAGGTTTACCACGTGAGATCGAGGATGACTGGTGCGTCCCAAGGGGAACTGAGTACACAAGGTAGGGTTGGTGGTCCTTCTGTGGATAATGTGCCTCCCCAAGGTGGAGCCACAATGAGTTCTAGCAGGAATTCGGCCCCAAAAGCCCCAGATAGAACCCCTACACAAGCCAAGAAGAGACAAGTAGAGTCTTTTAGAAAGGCTACTCATCCAGTTGGAATTTTCGCAACAAAGGGAGGGAGTGCGATTTTTCGAGCTTGAAGTTTGTAGTTTGTATTTATGATTGTGGCGTATGTTCCACTAAAAATATGTATTCCGTATGGTTATTTATCATTATTTATCTTGCACAAGTCGACCAACTTTTTGTAACATCTTGAGGGTAGCTAGTGATAGCGACCCAAATAAAGCTGAGGCCATCGCACAGACAATTGCCGATTTAGAGGCCATGGGTAATTACGATCCTATTGCAGCAGCTAAGGTCGCGGCTGAGCAGGAGGAAGCCCTGACCGTACTCATCGACTGTGAAAGTAACATCGAGGCTCTTATTGGCGATAATGGGAGATTGACGGCCGCATTGAACCAAGCAAATGATACTACCCTTTCTGAGAAGGAGAAGAGAGGAGCCGTAGAGGCACAAATTCACCATGTCAAGACAGCGATTCCACGAGCCCAGATGACCGTACGATATGAGGTAATGTTTCTCTCGAGTGTATTTGTGATGTTTTATTCATCAAATATTTATTACCATGTCCTGTTTTGTCACTTTAAGAACCGACTCAAGAGCAGAAATTGAGAATCGTGAAGGGTTTCCTCTTGAGCAAGAACTATAAGGACAGAGCGTGGAGAGAGGATTGCAGAATTAAGAGGATGCGAATGATGCCATCATCGGTCAAGCTAAGCTACATAACGGTTTTAGAGGAGGATTTAATGTGAGTCGCTTGATCTGGTGCTTGGGACCGACAAACAAATCTCAAAGATTCTGAGTCAGATGATGATAGCGGGGACTCAATGCTAGATGACTATGCTGACATCTTGAAAGCGACTAAGAAGTGGTGATAGTGCAAGTTAACGTAGTTAGCGAACCTCTAAACGAGAGCAGTCGAGCGGATATCTTGGAATCTATATTGATTTGTCGCGAGATGGTTTGTTGGGATATCGTGAAGATTCCTCGTGACGTCAACTTGGAGCTCATAACACCGTTAAATGGGCAATGGCGAACAATTGGTCGGGTGGGATTGCTTTCGAAACACTGTTCGACAAAATCCTCTAAAAAGGTTTTTCTTGTTTTTGTCTTATGTTTGTTGTTTTAGCTATGTTTAGTTCTTTTCCTCTTATAATCATCGGTCAAGCTAAGCTACATAACGACTTTAGAGGAGGATTTAATGTGAGTCGCTTGATCTGGTGCTTGGGACCGACGAACAAATCTCAAAGATTCTGAGTCAGATGATGATAGCGGGGACTCAATGCTAGATGACTATGCTGACATCTTGAAAGCGACTAAGAAGTGGTGATAGTGCAAGTTAACGTAGTTAGCGAACCTCTAAACGGGAGCAGTCAAGCGGATATCTTGGAATCTATATTGATTTGTCGCGAGATGGTTTGTTGGGATATCGTGAAGATTCCCCGTGCGTCAACGTGGAGCTCATAACACCATTAAATGTGCAATGGCGAACAATTGGTCGGGTGGGATTGCTTTCGAAACACTGTTCGACAAAATCCTCTAAAAATGTTTTTCTTGTTTTTGTCTTATGTTTGTTGTTTTAGCTATGTTTAGTTCTTTTCCTCTTATAATCATGTACACTGGTTGTTGAGTTTATATATTTTTCTTGGGAAAAAATCACTTTCCCCCTTATACTATGGCCCGTTTATCACTTTGCCCCATGAACTATGAGTTTCATCACTTTACCCCTTGAACTGTCTTAATCGTTTCACTTTACCCTAATTTCTCATTTTAAGCTTCAAAACACATCACGTGCGTCGTCCGTGGCTAATTAGTGGGGCTATTTTCGTCTTTTCCTATTGCCTAACTCTATATATCTCTCTCTCTCTCTCTCTCTCTTTCTCTCTCTCTCTCTCTCTCTCTCTCTCTCTCTCTCTCTCTCTCTCTCTCTCTCTCTCTCTCTCTCTCTCTCTCTCAACTTCACTTCGCCCAACACACAGTCAAACACCACCACCTGATTCCGCCGCTCCTCCTCCGGCGGCGGAACTAGAAACACCACCACCTGAGCCGCCGTTAGCGTCAGTAGACATCAAACCCCCAAAAGACCAACTTCCAGTTGAACATAACCTCACAGAATTCGTCACCGTCATCGAAAAGGACACACCTTTATCCCCACTGTCGCCGGAACCGCCTCTGTCGGAGGAGCACGTCACCGTCACCGTCACTGCCGGAGAAGAGAACCCATCTTCCACCACCGCCGACCCACTCTCTCTGCCGCTCGCCGCCGCGCTAGCCTTACCTCAAGAATCCGAATATCCGATCGAGCCGCAAAAAGACGACAAGCCCGTCGAAAAGCTGAAAAAACCCGAATCGTGGCTCTCGTTTAAAGAAGAAAGCAACAAGCTTTCAGATGTATCCGATACCGAGCTCAAATCTCAGCAAGAATTCAAAGTTTTAGTTGAAGAAGCACTGAACAACCGTACATTCAGTTTTAACATTGCGGAGAGCTCGAATTCGCCCGAAGAAGTGTCCATATGGGGGTGCTGTTGTTGAAAGACGACATGAGCGACGTCGTCCTGCTGAAATTCCTACGTGCACGCGACTTTAAGGTGAAAGAATCGTTTGCGATGCTTAAAAGCACCATTAAATGTCGACGAGCTGTTGAACGAGGATTTGGGGGATTCAATTACGCGCCGTTCTGGAGTTTTCTACCGTTAGGCAATTGGAAAAGAAGAAAATAGCCCCACTAATTAGCCACGGACGACGCACGTGATGTGTTCTGAAGCGTAAAATGAGAAATTAGGGTAAAGTGAAACGATTAAGATAGTTCAGGGGGTAAAGTGATGAAACTCATAGTTCGGGGGGCAAAGTGATAAACGGGCCATAGTATAGGGGGGAAAGTGATTTTTTCCCATTTTTCTTTTCGTATAAAAAAAAGACATCTTGAAGCAGAAAGCTTTAGTTCTAATTCATATCAAGGGTGCCCCTGAGTACCCCCTATGAAATCTGTGCTTGTTGTTTTGTAATTTTTTCAACAGTAGCTTTGCTTTGTAATTTTTTGAACGATAGCTTGCATGTCTGCCGTTTTTTGTTTGTCCCATTATAATTAAAGAAGTTTATTTTCTCATTCGTTCGTATTCATTATCCTGATAGACGAGAACTTCTTTGTTGCCGAAATTCTTCTGCTTCTCACCTATCTGGGTGGAGGATTAACATGTCGTTTCTTTGCTCTGTGCCTTTTATCTCGGTAGATAGGGGTTCTTTTTACTTTGCTCTTTGTCCTCTTTATCCCGATGGATAGGGGATCTTTTATTTTCTTTGTCCTCTTTATCTTGATGGATAGGAGATATTTTCTTTTTCTTTACCCTCCATATCTCGATGGATAGGGGATCTTTTTTTTTTGTCCTCCTTATCTCGATGGATAGGGATCTTTTCTTTTTTCTTTTGTCCTCCATATCTCGATGGATATGGGATCTTTTTTTTTTGTCCTTCTTATCTCGATGGATATGAGATCTTTTCCTTTCTTTATCCTCATTATCTCGATGGATAGAGGATCTTTACCAACTAGGGTATATTTCCGCCTTTTCCCATAGGGTAGGAGATTATTCGACCTTAATAGGTACTCTTCCTCGTATCTCATAGGATATCGGAGTCACTCTTCTTTTCTGACGGAGCGTATCCGTGCACCTGCCAATGAGCAGATAGCAATATACAGAAAAGTATAATAATAGATTGTTAGATTTGTCTACGCATAGGACATGAGACATTCTACACGTTAAGATATGTTTCTGTCTCACCCCATAAGGTGGATTTATCCCTATAAGCATATCGATATCATAGAAGAGAGATACATATCACATCCATAAGATAAAGGTTTATAACAGATAACGATCGAGAACCAAGTAAATCCAAGTTTGTCTATGTATCCCGTTGACAAGGAAATCAGACTGGTGTAGTTCTCCCTATTTTAGTTACAGGCTAGCTCGCAGAGAGCAATTTAGGTAAAGCATAAAATATTCAGACATAATAAAAATATCAAAACTTAAGGAAATAAAGGAATGACGCTACCCCACCATTTGGTGGCCATCGTCACCAACGGCCTATAGTACTTCAGCTTCCCTAATCCCAGGGAGTGTAAGAGAGGTTATATAGCAGAGCCATCCTTCTGTGTGACTAGAAATGATTTCACCAGTTCCTATGATGTGAGGAACTTCATTTTCTGGTGGTACGTGAAGACCACCACCTAGATTGCATTTAAAGCTGGCCTTACAATGATAATATTGTAGGCAAAAGGATGATCCACAATCATATACTGGATGTTCGAAGTTATTCTATATGGTTCTTCCTCGAAGGAGGTGGGCAAGTTGACCTGTTCCAACAGAATCACCTCGCCTTCCCCAATTCCAACCAGTCACATTGTAGCCCAGAGCCATCTTCTCCAAAGCATGTGCGAATATGATATCAGTGGAACTCCCGTTGTCTATTAGGACTTTGTGCATCATGTAATTAGCAACATTTAGCTTAACTACGAGAGGGAAGTCAAGTTTACTTGCTTGTATAGCCTTTCGTGATAGATCCATCAAGTCCCTTCTTGAAAAAATGATGACCTCATCCGGTAGTTCTTCCATGTCAAGAAGCGTTCTGAAGCCAACGTACCTATCCTCCTGCATTCCTCGGGTAATTTCTTTTGCCCGTTGGTGGAGTCGGTCCCTATTGGTCCACCATTGATCATGTTGATTACCCTTCTCGAGGGTGCGTTGACTATCGCGTTCCCCCGTCTGCCAGGAGTCTCGATGGCCTTCTACTTATCTCTTTGAAGGGAGCGGGATCTTTCCTCACGATCTCCAGAGTCCTTGGCATTTCTGACATATTCAACCAACTTTCCTTCTCGGATAAGCCTCTTTATCACATCCTTCAAATCTATGCATTCCTCCATTTCGTGCCCTCTCTGGCGATGATATTCGCAATATCTCTTTGACTGTTTGGTTCTCGGGGTCTCTTTCAATTTCCTTGGCTGGTTCAACCATTTCTTCCTCTGTTCCATTGCAAACACAGTGAGAATGTCTTAGTTCAGTTGAGTATATCTCTTTGGGTATCTGTCACGGCCGTTCCTATCTTTGTTCCAACCTTCTTTCCCTTTGGAGCGGTTATGGGCCCAATACGGAGCTTGCTTGATTGCCATCAAGTTGTCTTGATAAATCGTTTGACATGTTGCTGCATTTATCTTGTCGGTAGGGGATTTCCTCCTGAGAAACTCGGTTGCAAACCTTCTACGGGAAGTCGCGTTGAAAAGGATGAAGGCCACATGTTCGCTCTTTGGTTTATCTACCTTGATCAACTCCTCGTTGAACCTTTTCATGAACTCCTCGAGAGTCTCTTTCTCCTTCTGTTTCATCGAGTTCAATTGGATCATGCTTGAGCGCATCCTCTTTTGGATGGAGAATTTTCTCTCAAATCTCTAGTCGGGCGCGACCCTAGTCAATGTAGTAGCTAATATATTTGCTTGCACATTGTCGGTGAAACATTGAAGGTATACTATAAGAGCTCGCGAGGGTCGCTCTTTCCGTCATAAGTCTTGAGCTGAGAAATCTTATCTCCATTTTCCAACACTTCAGACTCTATTTCTTTACTGAAGGGGGACAACCTTCGGTGTTCGTTCACCAATGCCAATTTTATGTTGACATCTTCCTTCTCGGGGTTCAACCATTCCATTCTCCTAGCTATGTCTCATATCGACGCAAGGGTCAACAGGTTTTTCAATGTGAGCTCTAGAAACCGGGCGTTCCCTTATGGACTCCGTCATCTCCTTACGTTCTCGAGTTATGGATCCCCCTGGATGTCTTATCATGGATTCCTGAGGCTGAGGGGGTAAGTTGACGGCACCCTAGTTGATTAGGCCGGGCAGTAGTGTCTCCAGTTAGGCATTCAGAGTTGGTGGACCATGAGGTTGATTTGTGCCACAATCTCTGGAGAGAGGACAATAGGGTTGACGGGCACAGCCTCTGGAGCCGCCGACGCTTGTGAAAAAGGTGGGTCGTGTTGTTGTTCTATACTGGGTTCACGCAACAGAGCGTGTGCTGGTGCATTCTCTGCAATTGCATTATCAATGGTAGGTCTTACGAATCGTGATCGGGTCACCCTACGCCGCATCCTTGCGTGTCTGGGATTGTGGTGTTCCCACATACGTCGTTGCTAATTTGACAATAGATCGTATATTATAAACGAAGTGCGGGATTATAACAATTCGGTAACAAATCTATTACAAATCAGGTCTCCTATCACTAATACTAGTTCTAGGTAGACTTAGGTTCAGAACACCTCAGAGTAACATGTAGATGCTTGGCAAGATGTCGAGGATGAAGGTATATCGAATCTGGGCGGATGTCGAATATCTTCTATCTCAGGGATGCGGCTGATATCGGGTAAGCCATATTGGGTAAAGTATATCACGGATATATATCGAGGATGTATATCGGAAATGTACGTCGAAAGATATATCGGAGGATATATCGGGTATGGATATCGAATTTGGATATTCGATATACGAATGACCAATGTGAGATAATTAATGAAGCTTACTTTGATTAGTGGGAACTGGACATATATAAGCCTCGAGATGCGGGGACCGCACACGTAATTTTCATGTGCATTGTACCATATCGAATATTGTACTCGATATCAGATGCTATATTGGGTGTCCTCCTCGATATAAAAGCTATTGGCCGGCTTCCTAATGGGCTTGACTCATACGACCAGGACGGACCGGCCCGAGAATTATCCATATCAGTTTTCTTGTAGGAATTTGGTTGCCTGATACTGAAAAACTCTAAGAAAATCAATGGGTATTAATTTGTGATTTTGATCTAGCTATATCACCTCCCTGAAACAAAAGAAAAGGAAATGAAGTGATCATGGCGGCAAGTTTGCAATGGGATTTTTCTTATTATAAACGGGATAGCATGTTGAAATGAAGCAAGCGTTTATGTTAATAATGATACTAAATAAAATACACTATTCCACGAGATTATTAATTTTCTCATCATTAAATGAGCTGTGTTCTTGTGCAGATACATGTGCAAGAAAGTAAGCATCATAAAAAAAAAAAAAAAACCATCAAATTAAATAAACCTAATTAATGAAGCGTTTGTGTGCACTTCTTGACTAACTGTATAACAGATTAATTAAAGTTAATATTGCTTCCTGTCTTATGAATTATGATTAGTTGTATAGCCGAATGAAAATTAATCAATCTTTATCTGTTGAGTATGACGTTTTTAATTTAAAATATTTAGTTCTCATCTTGCTTTTGTATATTATACACCCATGTGATGGAGACGGGGGGAATATGGGAGGCGGTAGGTTCCCCCTTGACTTCCAACATAAATAAATGGTGAGGAGTTAGTTAATCAACAGGATTATTCCATCATATTATGGGTTAATGGTCAAATTTTTAATTTTAGATTCAGAGAGGTCTAAATTTTGGTAGTTTGTGTGAATTGACTCATTTTTGTTGAAAACATTATTTAAAATTGAACTAAAACCTTTCTCTCATTGAGACGGTTCCGATGGTGGTGACGGTGTCGCAAAATTCAAAATCAATACACGAGAAATTTAATTTTAGTGTATTGAACTTAAATTAGAATTCGCATATTATAACTTTGAATTTTGCATCACCGTCACCACCATCGGAACCGTCTCATCGATGAGAAGATTCTAGTCAAACTTTAAATAAAATTTTCGGTGATTTTTGGTCGAAAATCATAAAAAGGTAAAAAATGGGGTAATTCGCACAAACTACCAAAGTTTAGGCCTCACTAGGTCTAAAAACAAAGATTTGGCCTTGTTTGCGTTTGGGGGCTTAGTGGAATAATCCCTAATCAATATTAAGAACGTCGCAATCGTTTATTTTCGGTTCTTACTCGTCTTCAGATTATATCAAATTTTGACCGCGACAACACAAGTTTCTAATGTTAATTAGAAAATTTATGGGCATAAAACTTGGAATCAGCTTAAAAATAGTAGTCGTCTTCAAGTTTGAACTTCGTCAATTGGAAGATTGAGAATTATTAGTGTTGCTCACACTGCATAATGAAATTCTCCAGGGAATCACGTATTCCTAATAACGAGTATTGGAGGGCACGACCCTCTGCCCCCTTGCGGTGAGACCCCATAGTCCATCGCTGCGTTCGTTCACTGGACGCGTCAGGATGCTCTTCTTGTATCTGCTCTTTTTGGTTCTCTCTCACGACATCATTCACCTCGTCTCTGGTGAGAAAAATTTGGCCGCCATGTGGAAAACCTTGCAAATTTGTGTTGAAGGAGTCTCTTTCACATATGACTATTGGCTCCAAATTTGGGGTGAAGTTCCTTCAACAAGTCAAGATGAGAATTGACGAACTTGCCATGATTGATCATCGTCTCTCCGACGATGATGTTACTCTCTTTGTCTTGAACGGTTTAGGGGCATCCTATCGTGACATTGTGGCATAACTTCATGCTCGGGATCACGCCCTCTCGTTCAACGCGCTCTACGCCAAATTGATTGCTCATGAAATGTATGTCAAGCACATTGAGGCACAGTCCGCCTCTCTCGTTGCCTCGGCCAATGCAGTGTCCTACTCCAATAATTCTAGACAAAGTGGCAACACCAACACCAACCGGAACAATGGTCGAGGTAACTCGCACCGCGGCACCTACCGCAACAATAGTTCGAACTGTGGTGGTGGTTCCAATTACCAAAATAACCGCAACATCAACAATCGTTCGGATCCTAATTCTCGCCCCGACATCACATGTCAATTTTGTGTTATTTATGGTCATGGAGCTCGTACTTGCCGTTGCATTCAGCAACCTATTGCCAATTTGGCGTCTTCAGCGTCTCCATCACCGATGAATAACAACAACTGGTTCGTTGATTCTGGTGCCTCTCATCACCTAATCTCTGATGTTTAGAATCTCTTAGTTCACTCTGAATATGATGGCACTGATGAAGTTACCATTGCTAATGGTTCAGGTTTGCCTATCACCCACGTTGGTTCTACTTCATTTCCTACGCCTCGTCGTAACTTTATTAATTCCCCCGTCTTATGTTTTCCCTCGTCTCAACGGAACTTATTATCGGGGCATCAATTTTGTCTTACGAATGATCTCATTCTTGAATTTCATCATAGGTGTTTCTTTGTTAAGGATCGAGCAACGAAGGCGAAACTCATGCGAGGGGAATGCACTAATGAAGTTTATCACTTGGACATTAAGTCACGGCATCCTTCAAATCCAATGGTTATTGGAGTTCGCACTAGTCGGGAGAATTGGCACAGTCATTTAGGCCATCCATCTTCAGATATTAGTTCCTTTTTACTTAGCAAGTTTAATTTACCTTGTAATTCGCATTGCTCAAAGGATTCTACGTATTGTTCCTTTTGTTTATCTAATAAGAGTACTCAGCTGCCGTTTACCACTACATCTCCTGTTTCTACTGCTCCTTTGGAATACATTTATGATGATGTTTGGGGTCCTTCGCCCGTTACTTCCGTGGGTGGTCATTGTTATTATTTGCTATTGGTGGATCACTTTACTAAGTATAATTGGTTCTTTTCTTTGACTCACAAGTCCCGAGTTTCTACTGTGTTTCTCCAATTTCACAAGTTAGTTTAGAAAAAGTTTGGCGCCTTTGTTAAAAACTTTTACTCGAATAATGGGGGCGAGTTCCTTGCTTTATGTTCTCCTACAACAGTCGGTCCTTTCTTTCTCGTTTTGGGATTCAGCCTTCTCTACTGCAGTCTATCTATACAGTAGACTCCCGACAGTTGTTCTTCACCGAGAGTCTCCATTTCATGTCTTATTTGAGCGTGCACCGAGCTACCTAAGGCTTCACACATTTGGATGCTTATACTACCCGTGGCTCCACCCTTATTTTTCGGGTAAGCTCACGCCTCTTTCTTGGGCTTGTGTATTCGTGGGCTATAGTGTCACTCAAAGTGCTTATTGATGTTTGGATATTGAAACGGGTTGCCTCTATGTCTCTAGACACATTCTCTTTGTCGAGACGGTGTTCCCAGGGTTTCTGCTGCGCGCCCCTATCTCGCGGCCAGGCCCATCCGTGACCACTTGGGCCCCACTCCTCATTCTTCCTACTGGACCTGACCACCCTTCTCATGGGCTTGACCCTACGGGTCGTGGGGCCCAGCAGCAGGTCAATGGTCTGGAGTTGACCACTCCCCGCCGCTCTTTTGTCACTTGCGATCACTCGGACCCTCCCCGTTGCTCGGACAATGTTCTAGCGTGCAACCCTTTTCTGAACCGTCGGTCAGCCCTAATTTGACCACTATTCATCCGTCTGCTTCGTCGTCACCTCCTACTGCACCACCCACCGACATAGGTCATGCAACAGTCCTTCGTACACATCCTATGACCACTCGGGCGATGAATAACATCTTTAAACCTAAGAAAGTCCACTCGGCCACCAAGCATCCCGTTCTTAGTCCCGTTGCTCCCACTTGTGTCTCTCAAGATTTGAAAGACCCCCTTTGGCACGCTGCTATGGTTGAGGAGTTCACCTCTCTTATGCACTGTGGTACTTGGAATCTGGTTTCACCCCCATTAGGGAAGAACGTTATTGGGTCAAATGGGTGTTTCGCATCAAACGTCACCCAGATGGTTCCGTTGACCATTATAAGGCTCGCCTTGTGGCTAAAGGTTTTCATCAACGAGAAGGGTTGGACTTTCAAATGACTTTTAGCCCCGTTGTCAAACCCGCCACTATTTGGATTGTTTTGTCGTTGGCCACTATGCGTGGTTGGTCCATTCGCTAGTTGGATGTGAGCAACGCATTTTTTCATGGCAATCTTATTGAGGACGTTTATATGACTCAACCACAGGGTTTCACTAATTCCTATTTTCTCGCCATGTTTGTCATCTTAAGAAGTCATTGTATGGTTTGAAGCAAGCACCTCGGGCTTGGTTCCTTGCTTTAAGCTCCGCTCTATGTTCGGTTGGTTTTCTTCAATCAAAGTCCGACACCTCTCTTTTCATATACTCTCGAGGTGATGTTTTGCTTTATCTCCTTGTCTATGTGGATGATATTATTGTGACGGGCCACAATGATTCTCTTATATCGCGAGTGATTGGTCATCTTGGTCGCCAATTTACGGTTAAGGACTTGGGTCACTTGTCTTATTTTCTAGGTGTTGAGGTTTTCTCGTGTCGTGATGGTCTTTTGTTGTCTCAACACAAGTACATATGTGACATTCTTGCTCGCCACAAAATGGATGGCGCGAAGCCATTAGCTACCCCAATGGCATCCGCCTCTTCGACCTCCACCTCATCTTCTTTAGCGGATGCTACGGAGTTTCGTCGCATTATTGGTACTTTGCAATATATATCATTGACTCGCTCCGACATTGCGTTTGCTATCAATAGACTTGCTCAGCGCATGGCTGATCCTATGAAAATTGATTGGTCGGCCCTCAAACGTGTTTTGCGTTATTTGAAGGGCACGTTATCTCACGGGCTTCTCCTTAGTTGGACGAACTCTACTTGTCTCACGGCCTATTCGGATTCAGACTGGGCTGGTGATCCGCACACCGCTGCCTCTACCTCGGCTTACATTGTGTTTCTAGGTGATATTCCAATCTCTTGGTCATCTCATCACCAACGCACTGTTTTACGCTCTTCCACTGAGTCCAAGTATAGGGCGTTGGCGAATGTTGCTGCTGAGGTTCGTTGGCTGCAACACTTATTTGGTGAACTTGGTGTGTCTTTACCTTCTTCATCTCGCATTCTATGCGACAATTCGGTTGCTATTCATTTGTCGCTTCATCCCGTCTTGCATTCTCGGATGAAACACATCTCCATTGACCTTCACTTTGTTCGTGACCTTGTCACAGAAGGATTTCTTCGTGTTTCTTATGTAAATACCGTGGATCAACTTGCTGATCTACTCACAAAGCCGTTGTCGCAGTCGTACTTTCTTCTTCTTCGGTCCCAAATTTCCATCACCGATGGGACGTCGATTTTGCAGGGGCGTATTAGACAAGAGCCCTAGTCCTTGTATTTTAGAAAAATATTGTTTGTATTTATTTCCTTGTTATATTTATTTCTTTTCTTATCTCATTATAAGTTGTAACTATATATACCACTATTGAGTGAAAAATAAATATTATCAATTCGTAAATCTTATAATATTATCGCACAAGATACTTTGTAAGTTACGTGAAATAGCTAGGTATATTACAAAACTATTACATAAATAGACTAATTATAATCACCCTCAGATTTTAAAAAATTGCACACCCAGCGTACCAGTTCTAAGAGTTTGATAAGTGACGGGAAAGTAACAAGGTTATTTCACATAAAACATCAAGACACCTATTAAATTAACAAGCCTTTAGTTTTTAACGAAAAAGTGAAACTTCTACCTTTCCCACCTCAGTTTCTCGCCATCACTTATATCCTAATGTCAAGATCATACTTGTCCTTAATATATATGTAGTTCCTCGGACGACTTTGCCTTAACATTTCCCCTTATTATTTCTCCGTGGTTGCTCAAAGTAAATGGCATCTGAGGTTTCTTATCATGAAACCAGCAGCTTATTCTCCCATAAAAGTGTAGGTCTTCTTTAATTTTGAGTGCATATGTATAACATGATATATCCATACGTGATCCTGCAAATTAAAGAATCAGAGAATATAGTTGCACCAACAGATTAAACTATTTTGCGAGTTTTTCATGTTTGTTATATCGTAGTAATCTATAACTCCATCAAGTTTTGGTATGCACAGAGATTTAATTTGAACTTTTTACTTTGTTGCATTTCCTTCTGTATAACTAGCTATATTTTGTGTGGTGTCCTTTCATAAACGAATTTCACTATACTACTACTACGTTCCTAATACTATGCATCAATTTCGATCTTTTTGTGCTTGGAATGGTTGACTTTTATCAAATATTCAACATCTTCGATCGTTCTATGTTTGCAAATTACAAGAAAAGTTCCACATGATTAATATTTTCAATGACTTATCTGTGGTCAACACTGGTATTCTTTGCATTAGTATGTCTCTATAGGAAGAAAAATCTCGTTTTTATTGAGGTGTACGATGTAAACGTAAATTTCAAAAGACTTCTACTTTTAGATAACCTTACTACCTTTGTTGAATAACTTCATAAATTCGAAAAACACAGGTGGATGAGAAATCCGCAGAGCAGAGGGCAATAGACGATTGGCTTTCGATTACTTCATCAAGGACAGCAAAATGGTGGTATTCAGCTTTCCACAATGTTACCGCCATAGTAGGAGCTGGAGTCCTCAGTCTTCCCTATGCCATGGCCGAAATGGGCTGGTAAAATTTTCTCCCACAACACTTGTTGAACTGTCAATACTTATAAATAGTAAAATTACGTAGCTGAGAAAAAAAAGAAGAAAACAAAAGCGTGAGATGAGAGTAGAGAATTAATTTCATTTGATATATGTTTGTATTCACAGGGGGCCTGGAGTAACATTCTTAGTCATTTCTTGGATCGTCACTCTGTACTCTCTGTGGCAAATGGTTGAAATGCACGAAATGGATGGAAAACGTTTTGACAGATACCACGAGCTCGGCCAATATGCTTTTGGCGAAAAGCTTGGATTGTGGATTGTTTTGCCTCCCCAATTAATAGTAGAAGTTGGAGTGGACATAGTTTACATGGTTACCGGAGGACAATCTCTACGTAGATTCCACAATTTGGTGTGCAGAGACTGCAAAAACATCAAACTTTCTTATTTCATTATGATCTTTGCGTCTGTTCACTTCGTACTTTCTCAAGTTCCCAGCTTCAATTCTATCTCTGGTGTGTCTTTAGCAGCCGCAGTAATGTCCTTCAGGTATATACTACGCCTAAATATCATAGAAGAAGAATTTTAAATTTTAATTTGATCAAATTGATGATCTACCTTGATCAAAAGCTTTCTTAGTAAAAAAATGTTGTAAAGTGGACCCTCCAGATATAGAGTAAAACACGACAATAATTGAAAGATGAAATAATAAACGATTAAAAGATTTTACGTGAAAAACCCCAAATTACTCTAGGGTGAAATACCACAGGCAAGGTAGAAGAACTTCACAATGAGTGTATAATAGGAATTATAACTCTACGACTTTTACCGTAGTAAAGTCGCACAAACTCTCTATTTTTACCTCACACTAACAATACTCTCCAATCTTCATAAATAATTATTTGCTTAATTTGAAGATAAGAGAAGAAGATGTGTTTTTCGGTTGCTTGAAATGGGAGAAGAAGGTGCCTATTTATAGTTGAATTCATCCGACAATTCTTTGCCCAAACCGTGTGAAGAGTTGGCCAATCCATGTGCTGAGAATAAGTTGTAACTCCACTCATGCTTGCACATGAACAAGTTCATGCATACACATCACCCACATGCACACACGTGCTGCATGTGCTGTCAACATTCTCCCACTTGAAGATTTGATTACGGACTAATCAGATCTTCACACCATTCTTTCTACATCGTCCTTCATGTTGCTTACGTCTCTAACAGACCACACGAGGACCGACACTGAACAAACTTGTCAGCACTAACACGATTCGTCATGAAACCAACTATGTTATCTTTTGTTTGAATCTTCTGCACATCCACAATACCCTCCTCGACTTGGTCACGAACAAAGTGATAGTGTACCCGATTATACTTTGTCTTGGAATGTAACGATGGATTCCTTGCTAGATGCAACGCACTCTGATTGTCCTAGAATAGATAAATCCTCTCTAGTTTTTGGTTGGGTTCCTCTAGAATCATTTTCAACCAAATCGCCTCTTTACTGGTCTGCGTAGCTGCTACGTATTCATCCTCCTTTGTTGATGTCGCAACAACTGAATGTAACTTCAAAACCCAACTTACTGCACCTTCAGCAAGAGTAAAAAAATATCCTGTCGTGGTTTGCTTTTGTCAAGATCACCTGCATAGTCAGAATCAACATAGCACCTAATTGTAAAACTCGATCCTCCATAACATAATGAAACATCTGAGTTTCCCTAAATGTTTCTTAGAACTCTCTTTATTGTACTCCCATGCTCTCTACCAGGATCCGTCATTTATCGACTAACCACTCCCACCGCATGTGCAAGGTCAGGTCTAGTACAGATCATAGCAAACATTAAGCTTCCCACTTCTAATGCATCCGGTACTCGAGACATCTCCTTCCTCTCTTCTTCACTGCTAGGATACATACTTGAGGATAACGTGAAATTAACAGGAAGAGGGGTAGAGATTCGCTTACAATTTTGCATACAGAATCGTCGCAAAATCTTCATCAAATAGTTCATTTCAGAAAGCCAAATCTTCATACTATTTTTGCCTCGGTGAATTTGCATTCCGAGAATCTTGTTTGCTGGTCCTAAGTCCTTCATTTCAAATTCCCTAGCCAGTTCAGCCTTCAGTTCTTCCATACGAGCTTTGTTGGGGCCTGAAACCAACATGTCGTTAACATAAAAGAGCAAAATAACAAAGTCATCACCAGATCTCTTGAAATATGCACAAGGATCTGCATTCAGTTTGTTGTATCCAAGGCTCATTATCAAATCTTTTGTACCAACACCTCGGCACATGTTTGAGACCGTACAAAGATTTTGGTCAACCTGCAAACCAAGTTCTCTTTTCCTTCTTCTATAAATCCCTCCAGTTGGAGCATGTAAATTTCTTCTTCTAGATCACCATGAAAAAAAGCCATCTTTACATCTAATTGTTCAAAATGTAAATCAAATGTAGTGCACATCGCCATAACCACCCGCACAGTTCTCATTCAGACCACCGGGGAAAATAATTTGTTGAAATCAATCCCCTCTTTCTGCGCATATCCTTTCACCACTAATCGCGCACGCTACCTCTCCACTTGGTCTTCACTGTTACGTTTTATTTTGTACACTCATTTGTTGCCAATGGGTTTCCCCCTTGTGGTATAGACACAAGTTCCCAAGTCTTATTCTTATGGAGTGCTTCAATTTCTTCCTGCATTGCTGCCATCCAGTGAGCTGCATCTGAACTACTCATTGCCTCATGGAGAGTTGATGGCTCCCCGTCCTCAGTTAAAAGATAGTACGCAGCATTGTTCTCCATAGAAAAGTCTGAGTGCCAGCCTGGTGGTCTCCTAACACGTGTCGACCGACGTATCCCCGAGACTCTTGACTCCGTTGTCTCCTCATGTTCATTCTCTGGTTCAACAGGACCATCCTTCTAGCATATTTCTCGACTATCATTGTCGTAGTTTCTCGATCTTGCACTGTACTACTATCATTTCAATTCTTATCTTTCGTGAAGATAACGTCTCTGCTTACAACGATCTTTTGGGAAGTGGAGTTCCACAAGCGATGCCCCTTAACTTTTTTAGCATACCCAAAGAACACACACTTCTTGGATTTTGGGTCCAACTTCATTTTCTCTTGAGTATTGAACATATCATAAGCGGGACTGCCAAATACATGGAGATTAGAATAATCAACTGGTTTTGCCCACACCTCCATCAGTGTTTTTAGCCCAAATGCTGTTGATGGAGACCGGTTCACTACATAACAAGCGGTATTGCCTGCTTTTGCCCAGAACAACTTTTCTAAGTCTGCAGCCTACATCATGGCTCTTGTTTTATCCAACAAATTCGCTCTGCCACTCTATTCTGCTATGGAGTGTACACCGTAGTAAACTGCCTCTTAATCCTAACATCTTTACAGAAGTCTTCAAACCCTTTTTCCAGTATATACTCCCCCATTGTCAAATTTCAGACACTTGATCTTTTGTCCAGATTCAAGTTCCACCAGAGCTTTGTACGTCTTGAACACCGAGTACACATCTGGCTTACTCTTGATCATGTACACCCAACATCTCCTGGAATAGTCATCTATAAAAGACACAAAATACTTTGCATCTCCCAAGGATAGTACTGGTGCTTGACACACGTCACAGTGAATCAATTCTAGGATGACTTTACTTATAGAATCTGAACTACTAAACTTTATGCGATGTTGGTTGCCAACAAAACAATGCTCACAAAAAGCTAAAGATACCTTTGTGATGCCTGAAAGTAGTTTTTTCTCTGCAATAACCTTCATGCCTTGTTCCGATATATGCCCGGGCCGCTGATGCCAAGTCATTGATGATTTTACAATTGACTATGATGAAGCCACTGACGCTTCTCCCACTTGCAGAGCCCTCCCTTGTACCATATATAAGTTTCCGGCAATCTTGTCCGCCTTCATATATACAAGCGTACCCCTTTTAACTTTTATGATCTTGTTTCGCTACCCAATCTCACAGCTAAGCTCATCAAGTTGTCCATAATGCAACAAATTCTTGCATAATCCCTCCACGTGTCGGACATCTCGAATGGTCTGAACAATCCCGTCATGCATCCCCAACTTGATCATACAGATGGCAACAACTTTCAAAGGTTCATTTTTAAAACTATACACATTTCCTCCAATGATCAGTGTATACTCTTGAAACCACTCCGTCCGAGAAGTCATATGAAAACTGGCTCCTGAATCAATAAGCCATACATCATCGAAGCCACGCATACCTCGAATAGTTGTTACTGCCTCACAGCATAGTACATCACCATCATCTGAAGTGCAAGCAACGTTCCCCTGAGGATCAGATCTCTCCTTGTTTGAATCCTTAAGATTTCAACAATCCTTCTTCAAGTGACCTCTCTTGCCACAATGCCAACAACTGCTCTTGGTCCTTGACATGGATCTCCCATGTTTATTGACAACTCTCCATCACCTAACGCCAAGCGAGTATTTGTGATAACGTTGCCGTCCATTCGTTCCACTTCGTATCATCTGTGATTTCCCCCGCCTTATCGCTGATCGTCGCGAAACACCCATCTTTTCGCAAGATGGATTTAATCTTCCGCTTCCATAACGAGAAATTACTCCCGTTGAATTTCTCGATCTCAAATTTTGTCGTCATTGATTCTATGTCGGCATAACTAAAATAATTTTAGTACGACCACCATAGATATCACCGAGACCCCGGATATGAACCGAGGCTCTGATACCACTTGTTGTAAAGTGGACCCTCCAGATAGAGCGTAAAATACGTTAATAATTGAAAGACGGAAAAACGACTCACATATTTTACGTGGAAAACCCCAAATTACTTTAGGGTGAAAAACCACGGGCAAGGTAGAATAATTTCACTATGAGTGTAAAATACAAATTACAACTCTTCAACTTTTACACTAGTAAAGTCACACAAACCCTCTATTTTTACCTCACACTAACAACACTCTTTAAGCACTCTTTATAAATAATTATTTGTTTAATTAAAGATAAGAGAAGAAGATGTGTTTTTGGTTTGTTTGAAATGGGAGAAGAAACTGCCTATTTATAGCTGAATTCATACGACAATTCTTTGCCTAAACCATGTGAAGAGTTGGTCAATCCATGTACTGAGAATAAGTTGTAACTCTATTCATGCTTGCATATGCACAAGTTTATGCATACACATCATCCACATGCACACACATGCTGCATGTGCTGCCAACAAAAAAGTCACGGGTGTGAATGTAATTTTCCCCCCAAAATCAAAGAAGAATAAGTTTCCTATACAAAAGTATAAGAACTTGGTTCATGTGCATTGGGATCCTTAATCTCCTTATTTGATGTAGTTACTCTACAATAGCTTGGGGAGCCTCTATTGACAAGGGTGTGCAACCGGATGTGCATTATGGCTACAAAACCGATACTAGAGCTCGTACCGTCTTTGACTTTTTCAGTGCATTGGGAAGCATCATTTTTGCATATGGTGGTCACAATGTTGTGATGGAGATTCAAGCAACTATGCCTTCTACACCAGATAAGCCTTCAAAAGTACCAATGTGGAGAGGAGTGGTTGTTGCTTATAAAGTTGTTGCTTTGTGCTACTTCCCAGTTGCTTTTATCGGATATTGGATATTCGGAAATGAAGTAAAGGATAATATCTTGTTCTCACTACAAAGACCGACGTGGCTCATTGCGATGGCTAACATGTTTGTGGTAGTACATTTGATTGGGAGTTATCAGGTATAAGGCCAAATTAACATTCTATTATTTGTTACTTGAATTTGATTTGTTACTTGAATTTGATGAAGTAAAGAATTAGGTTAATTTGTTGCATTCCTACAAGTGTAGGTGTATGCAATTCCGGTTTTTGATATGATAGAAATTGTGCTTGTGAAGAAAATGAGATTCAGGCCAACTTGGTATTTGCGTTTAATTGCAAGGAGTATATATGTAGGTAAGTTTACGAGTAGCTTAATTTCTTCCAACTAATGACAAAGTACTTTTTGTTTTAAATTCTAACAGAAGAAAAACATGACTCGTGTTGTATATTTCAGCTTTCACAATGTTCATTGCCATAACATTCCCTTTCTTTGATGGGCTACTTGCGTTTTTTGGAGGATTTACTTTTGCACCAACCACTTACTTCGTAAGCTTCTGAAACAATAACTGTTTACTATAGTTGTTAGATAATTTTTTTTTGACATTCTTTTGTTTGCAGCTTCCCGACATTATATGGCTAGCCATTCACAAACCAAAGAGATTTAGCTTATCTTGGTTCACCAACTGGGTAATTGCGGGCTCAAGTTTTATTGAATTTTTAGTTGTTGAAATATATATATATATATATATATATATATGCGAATAATATATATAGTCTAATTTGAACTTACCGATCAATTTCAGGTTACTATTATATTTGGTGTTGCCTTGATGATTCTTGGATCTATTGGAGGGCTAGTGCAGATTATACGTCAAGTCAAGAACTACCATTTTTATGAATAAACATGGTTTAGGTATTGGTGAAAATCTTTTGAGCCCGATATTTTTTGCGTTTGAAAGACTTTTATTTTTCCGTAGAAGTGATTCAATTGTCTTTAATTTAAAGTTTGAACGTAGCGACCGGAATAGGGTGATATGTGTGAAGTGTAAAACGTTTCTCTATATGGTGTTAACTTATCTTTTATTGTGTAATCTTTTCATTAGTTTGTAATCATTGGTTGGGTGATGGAGGTGATACGGTTGATTTATACTACATTTGTTGTCTGCGTTGAATAATTTGCAAATGTAGATCATTTCATAAGTATATAGTACAAGGGAGACAAAAAATTAGTGTTCTAATTATAAGCATTTGGCACGTAATTGTTCAAATTTTAAAAGTTTGCATAATGTTATCTAAACTTTCATTTTGATTACTACTTTGCTACCTATACATCTAATCTTCAGCTTTATTATCAAAATCGAGCTTGTTTTGACCGCTTGATCTACTTTTTAGGAGTAAGCTCTCAGGAATTCCGGGACAAAGTTCAAAGTGTGTAATATAGCATACATTTTAAATTTACTTTTTTCTATACATTGCAACTATTTTGGTTTTTCAACAAAGAAACCATCTTCCCACCATTACAGGTTTTATCCGATGTTATAGGTTCCTTCTCCTCCATGAGAGTCTATGACTTCGTTGTTATAGGCTCTGGCTCACCCAATTTCAGTTCTGACACCATCACAATAATCTAAGAAATTGAGGTTTTGGCATCGCCATTGTAGGCCTCTACTACCCCTTTTATTTTTTCTATGCTGCTACAACCTCTAGCAAGTTGCGATCCCTGGTTTTCTCCATTGTGGGTTCTCGAATTATTTTTTCATAGGTTATTTTTTCACAATAGTCACCGGAGCCACCCTCTAAACTCTAAACCCAAAACCCTGATGTTATAGGTTTCTTCTCCTCCATAAGAGTCTATGCCTTCGTTGTTATAGGCTCTGGCTCACCCAATTTCAGTTATTATACCACCACAACAATCTAAGAAATTGAGGTATTGGCATCTCCATTGGAGGCCTCTATTACACCTTTAGTTTTTTCTGTGTTGCTACAACTTCCAGCAATTCGCGATCCCGAATTTTCTCCATTTTGGGTTCTGGAGTTATTTTTTCACAATAGTCTCTAGAGCCACCGTAACATTCTTCATCACCGATGTTATAGGTTTCTCCTCCTCCTTGAGAGTCTATGAATTCGTTGATATAGGCTCTGGCTCACCCAATTTCAGTTTTGACACCACCACAATAATCTAAGAAATTGAGGTTTTGGCATCACTATTGTGGGCCTCTACTACACCTTTAGTTTTTTTTTTGTGCTCCTACAACCTCTAGCAATTTGCGATCCTTGGTTTTCTCCATTGTGAGTTATGGAGTCATGGAAGATGTTTTGGTAAAACACAAAATAATTAATGTGCAATGTGTAGGAAAAATATAATTTAGTGTGTATTGATCTGTTATACATTTTGCAATTTGTCTCGAGTCTTTAAATTATCGAATATACCCATGAAAAGTAGGTTAGTGTTCAAAAAATGCTCCATTCTAACTGAAAATCGAAACTTAATAGTGTAGGTAGCAAAAGGATAATCGTAGCAAGTTTGGGTTTCATAGTGCGAACTTTTAAAATTTAGACAAACAAGATATAATTGGAATACTAATATGCGTTTTTTCCTAGAGAAATAATATGGGAATTTTATAAATTTGATCCACTATCTTGACTTTATTTCATTTTTGGTCCACTAATTTGTCACATAATAAATTTTGCCCACTACTTTGGCACTTTGATTAGTCTTAGCCCAAAGATGCGACATGGCAACTACATTACCTGAAAGATTCTAATTTTGGCCAGCTAGCTTGGATCTATTTTTTGGCCCAGTGATTTGCCAACACATTTTTCATGTATTTTTTATTTTCTCATTTTCGTAGGTATAGAAAAAAATAACAAAATAAAGAAGAAATGAGTGTGATTGGACAATGTTTTCTTCACTCTTATTGACACTCAAATGCCTCCAAATCAGACCTGAAAAATCTCAACTCTGAAATCAACCCCAATTTCACAATTTAAACTAAGAAATCGGAATAAATCATGACATAGTAGTCGAAAAACATTGTAAATCACCGTTCACAACTCATCCTGGTTGAAGATTGTGTGAATTAAGGCGATTAAGAAATGTCGCTCGTAATTTTAAACAACTTGACTCATAAATCTAACCTCGATGTGGCACAAACTTTTGATTTGAGGCTTTTCATGAGAAATGCATGGTGTCTTGTAATATAAAGATCATATGCCTAAATATGATATATGTGTATATTTGTTTAAATAGGAATCTTGTACATGAGTTGTACATGTATCTCAACGTCTTAAAAACAAAATTCATCTGATGTTGATCTCATTTCATGATATATGGCATACCAAATATAATCAAAGTGCAAAGTTAGTGGATGAAAATTATCAATTGTCCAATTAATCGACCAAAATTGAGATAGAGCCAAGTTAGTGTGGTATTTAAAATATTTAAAAGTTTGAAGCTCATTATATTATAATATGGAAAAACTACTATTTCTAAAATGTTAATATCTACTGATCTTTTTAGTGATTTGATGTATACAAATTTTCTCAATATTCTTTCCTTTGAGATTAATAAACAAGTACGTGTTATAAATATAGTTAGTGGTATATGCCTAGTGGCCATTGTTGAAAATTATGTACAAATACTATTTTATAATAATAGTAATTGTTGTAAATAATATAAGATATTGGAGATTCTTGCCTATATAAGGAGCCATCAAGATGAAGAGAAAAAACTCATTCTTTTCCTATGTTCTTTTAATATATTGTTATAATTTCCAAATAGTTTTAGTTATTCTATAACACGTTATCAGCACGATAGTGCTCGATCCGGAAGAATTTAGTTCCTCCGTTAGAGAAAACGTTCAACGTTAAAAGGTACGAAAAATTTATATTTACTTGTTCATCTATCTAAATTATTATAGACAGTGTGGATTACGGCCAATCTATAATTTTACGATTAGATGAATATGTGTTTATAATTTTGTTGTTAAAGTTTAATATTTACATGTTCATCTATCTACATTATTATAGACAAGGCGGACTACCGCCTATCTATAATTTTATGATTATTTTACTGTCATCTAACTCTAACTTTCGTTGATGCTTGAGTTAAGCCCAAGCTAGAAACGACTACTGACAATTTATTATTGCTTATTTTATTCCATAAGCCCATGAAAATCTTTACATAGTAATGTGGCGGAAATTATTTATGCACTTAATTCATTGTAATTATTTTACTTGTTTACATTATTCCGTAAGCCCATGAAAGTTTTTACATAGTAATGCGGCGGGAAAAATATATGTATTTACTTATCGTAATATTATTCCATATGCATGTTAAAATATCATTAATGCGGCATATTTTACATGTTATTACAATTAATTTTTGTTGCTAAATTATTAAAGACATTACTGTTCATAAAACATGCCAAAATTAAAAAAAAAATTGTTTTTCTAACGGCCATAAATGGCTACTTACGTATATTTTTCCTCTATAAATACACAAATTTCATAACACAAACTCCACACAAATCTTCACCTTGTTTCTCTCATCTTCCAAAATGATCTTTATGACAACAGCGATCTTGATAGTCATTTACCTTTCAATTTTTATTTTTATGCCAGTAGATGAAGACACTCCTATTTTTGTCCCTATGATATTCCTCCCTTTCATCATAATAATGTTCGAGTTCAAGATTTGGCTAGAGATGAGATAATTGCATTGTATTATTGTAATAATTATGCTTCTATGATTATGTGTTAAATAAATTATCTTGATCCTAATTATGTTTTTCTTGGTTATGTATTTAGCTAGCAAAATCTCTAACCCAACGAGTACAGTTAGTTGTATACTCAATATCACTGGCAAGAATTATGGACAATGGAAATCGGATAAGAAATTGTACCTCATATCAAAGAGTATCGTTGAAACTCTTGCCGCAGTAAATACAAATACGGATCCAGAAAAATGTGAGGCTGTGATCTACATGAGAAAACATCTAGATGAAACCTTAAAGAGAGAATATCTCCATGTTACCGGTCCTCATGAATTATGGACAAATCTTCAGGAAAGATATGGCCATCAAAAGGAAACCATGTTGCCAAAAGCCACCGATGATTGGAACAATTTAAGGTTCCAAGATTTTGAAATTGTAAGCGCATACAACTCCGCGCTTATGGAGATTCGTTCAGATTTAATTTATTGTGGAAGAAAGCTTACTGATAGAGAAATGAGAAAACACTTTCTACTTTCCATGTGTCAATGATAAATGTTCAAGAGCAATATCGATTGCTGAATATCTCAAAATATCACGACTTGCAACAAAAGTTGTTAATGGCAGAAAGTTACAATAACTTATTGATGAAAAATCATCAATCTCGTCCTCCTGGAGCACATGCCATTAACTTTTCAAACTCTTATGGACGAGGTAACAATGAGAATGCCAATCAAGGTCGTGGTTGTGGTCGTGGCCGTGGTCATGGTCAAGGTAGAGGTGGTAATAGAGGAAGATATAGCTATAGAGGTGGACGCGGTAAAAGAGGTGGTCGTGGTTGTGGTCGTGGTCGAGGGGGGTTTCACAACCCCTTGCATACCAACACTGTCTTTTGGATGTGGAATGAAAGGGCATTGGGCCAACACATGCCATACACCTGAACATCTCTGTAAGATGTACCAAGAAAGTTTGAAGGGTAAAGAAAATGAAGTTAACCTTGTCAAACAAAATCCAAATGGTGATTCCACCTTTATGCAGGCGGCATACTTTACTGATGACTATGATGTTCGTTTGGCTTAATATGTGTTATATGATCTTCTGGCTGAATATGCTTATTGTGATTTATGTTTTAAGTTGTATTATCTACTTCCTGCATTTATGTTGTGTGCTTTCAATAAAATCATCTCTTTTCAAATATATACCCTGTTTATTGCAATATTTGTTTTAATATTGTTTATTTGAACTGAAGCGTGATATGGAGCATACTGGTGATTTCTGCCTACTTGACTGTTGTACAACTTATACAATTCTCACAAGTAAGAAATATTTTACATATTTAGAACCTTCAAAATTTCAAGTCGGTACAATAGGAGGTCCTATTAAATTGATTGAAGGATCTGGTACAACTACTTTATTTTACCAAATGGAACAAAGTTTATCAATGATTATGCCTTATTTGCCTCAAAATCCAAAAGAAATTTATTGAGTTCTAAAGATATATATCGTCATGGATATGATACTGAGTCAATGACTGTGAATAAGGCTAAATATGTTTTCATTACTGAGAATATACCAGGAAATAAACATTTTTTTGAAAAACTACAATATATCTCATTAGGGTTGCATTATACATATATTAATAAAATCTAATCAAATATGGTAGTCAATGGCATGATCGACTAGGCCATCCTGGTTCAACAATGATGCGACGGATAATTGAAATTACACATGGACATTCATTAAAAGGATCCAAACTCAATCTGAGCAACAATAGTCCATGTGAAGCATGTTCTCTTGGAAAGCTAATTATAAAGCATGCACCAGTTAAAATTAAGTCAGAATTACCCACATTTCTTGAAAGAATTCAAGGTGATATATGTGGACCTATTCATCCATCATGTGGACCATTTCAATATTTTATGGTATTAATCGATGCCTCAAGTCGATGGTCACATGTCTGTCTATTGTCTACTCGTAATATGGCATTTGCGAGATTTTTGGCTCAAATAATTAAAATAAGAGCCAAATTTCCTGACTATACGATCAAGAAAGTCAGACTTGACAATGCTGGTGAATTCACATCTCAATCTTTCAATGATTATTGTATATCAATTGGAATTACGGTTGAACATAGTGTTGCACATGTACATACTCAAAATGGTTTAGTTGAATCATTAATTAAACGTCTTCAATTAATTGCTAGACCATTGTCGATGAAAGCTAAATTGCCAAGTTCTCCATGGGGTCATGCGATTTTACATGCTGCATCACTAATTCGCATTAGACCAAACTCGTATCATGTATACTCCCCATTGCAACTTGCTTTTGGTCATGAACCTAATATTTCCCATATAAAGATTTTTGGTTGTGCGATTTATGTTCCAATTGCACCACCAAAGCGAACAAAAATGGGACCACAAAGAAGGTTGGGAATATATGTTGGATTTGACTCACCATCAATAATCAGATATCTTGAGCCTCTAACATGTGATGTCTTTACGACACGTTTCGCCGATTGCCATTTTAATGAGGTAAATTTTCCAACCTTAGGGGGAGAAAAGAAGCAGTTGGAAAATGATATATCATGGTATAATCCATATTTGACAAGCTTTGATATGCTAAGAAAGCAATGTGATTTGGAAGTAAAGAAAATTTTGCATTTACAAGCTATTGCAAATCAATTACTCGATGCATTTACTGACATAAGCAGGGTAACAAAATCACATATATCAGCTGCAAATGCTCCTGCTCATACTGTAATTTCAAAAGAAACATCAAAGGATGATATCTTTGATATAACTAAAAAACGTGGGCGTCCTACTGGCTCAAATGACAAAAATCCTAGGAAAAGAAAAGGAGCATCAAAACCTAATGATCCTATTATTGAGGAAGCTATGTCTGATGAATCGCAAAATGTGACATATGAGATACCTCAAGAAGTTATCCAATCAGATCCTATAAATAAAGAGAACGTTGAAATTTCTATAAATTATATCAATACGGGAATGGTATTAGATCGAAATGGGATGGAAAATATGGATGAAATATTTTCATATTTAGTCTCTTATGACATTGTGAATGAAAATGATAATCTTGAACCCAAATATGTAATTAAATGCCAAAATAGGAATGATTGGGATAACTAGAAAGATGCTATGCAAGCTGAATTAGATTCGTTTAATAAGCGAAAGGTATTTGGACCAATTGTTCTCACACCAAAAAGTGTGAAACCCGTAGGGTTCAAATGGGTCTTCGTTCGCAAACGAAATGAGAAAAATGAAATTGTAAGGTACAAAGCTCGCCTTGTCGCACAAGGTTTTTCTCAAAGACCTGGAATCGATTATGAAGAAAGGTATTCTCCTGTAATGGATACGATTACATTTCGATTCTTGATCAGTCTAGCGGTCTATGAAAATCTAAACATGCATCTCATGGATGTTGTCACTGCTTATCTCTATGGATCACTTGATAATGATATTTATATGAAGGACCCTGATGGACTTAAATTACCTGCAACCTCAAGTTCCAAACCTAGATAAATATACTCAATTAAATTGAAAATATCATTATATGGGTTAAAGCAATTAGGTCGCATGTTGTACAATCGTTTGAGTGAATATTTATTAAAAGAAGGATATATAAATAATTCTTTGTGTCCATGTGTTTTTATTAAGAAAGCGTCATCTCGTTTTGCAATTATAGCGGTTTATTTAGATGATTTAAATATCATTGGCACTGACAAAGAAATTCATTCAACAATAAATTATTTAAAGGATGAATTTGAAATGAAAGATCTTGGAAAGTCTAAATATTGTCTTGGTTTGCAAATTGAGCATGTTAAAAATGGAATACTTGTGCAACAATCTAACTATACAAAAAAGATATTGAAACGTTTTAACATGTATAAAGCAACACCTTTGAACCTCATATGATTGCAAGATCATTAACTATAGATAAAGATCCATTTCGTCCTTGTGAAGGAAATGAAGAAATTCTTGATTCTGAAGTTCCATATTAAAGTGCCATTGGAGCTTTAATGTATCTAGCTAATTGTACTAGATCTGATATAGCATTTACTGTGAATGTATTAGCCAGGTTTAGCTCATCACCCACAAAAAGGCGCTGGAAAGGAATTAAACATTTATTCCGTTATCTTCAAGGAACTGTGGATCTTGGTCTATTTTATCCTAACAATGCGGTACAAGAATAGATTGGTTATGCAGATGCAGGTTTTCTATCAGACCCACATAAATTCAAATCTCAAACAGGATATGTATTCACGTATGGAGGCACTGCTATTTCATCGCGTTCTCAGAAACAGACACTTGTTGCAACATCATCGAATCATGCTGAGATTATTGCACTCCATGAAGCAAGTAGGGAATGTGTATGGCTACGATCAATGACACATCATATAAGAAGTACATCTGGCTTACCTATTAGAGAGGGTCCTACAACATTATACAAGGACAATTCTGCATGTATTACACAGATGAAAGAAGGCTATATCAAGAGTGATCGAACCAAACACATACCCCCAATATATTTTGCCTACACTCAGGAACTCGAGAAGAACAAAAAAATTAATATCCAATATGTTCAATCCTGTGAAAATATGGCAGATCTTTTTACAAAGGTAGTCCCTACTGTAACTTTTAAGAAACATGTTCAAAGTATTGGGATGCGTCACCAACGAGACTTATGAAGAATTGGAGATGCCAACTTGAGGGGCAGTTCACACGGCTGCACTCTTTTTCTCTTATTAAGGTTTTTATCCCATTGGGTTTTTCTTTATAAGTTTTTTAGCGAGGCAGCATAAGACGTGTGCAGAAGACGGATCATGTACATAACAAAATCTTCAAATGGCCAAGGAGGAGTGTTATAAATATGGTTAGTGGTATATGCCTAGTGGCCATTGTTGAAAATTATGTACAAATTCTATTTTATAATAATAGTAGTTGTTGTAAATAATGTAAGATATTGAAAATTCTTGCCTATATAAGGAGCCATCAAGATGAAGAGAAAAACACTCATTCACATGTCATATACTCATCATTTGGTCTTATTTTCCTGTATTCTTTTAATATATTGTTATAATTCCCAAATAATTTTAGTTATTTTATAACAGTACGTAACGGCTTATTGTACGTAACATGAGTATATAAAAATATTTACTATTAGTTTTTAAGTTTTAATATTTCTATTCATTATTAGTTGAGAATACTTAATTAAACTATGTTAATGTAGTTGGCAAAAGTTAAATTAATTTTAGGAAATAGAATACATTTTGTGATCTCTTTTTATTTAATTAAGAGCAACATTATACTTTTAGAATTTTGAAATAGCTTGTGCTTCTAAAAGCACATTGCGTCCAGTTGGTGGGCTTATCTTTTTATTTTTCTAATGTTATTTTAGGACAAGCATAAACCAAATTATCGGTTACAAATAATAATTATGGCATTTTTAATGAGAAAAGGTTCACAGACAGCTTATAAGAATTTGCAAAACACACTCCAAATCGATTCTATTTAAACATTCAAGGGAGGCTTGGGGGTGCAACGACACTCACATGTACCCCCGTCGCCCTACCCCTGGGTTTGAGGGGCTGTAGCCCCCACCCCATCGCCCCACATGTTTTGAAAAATGTATATTTAATTATGTGTGTTGATTAAATTACAAATAATACTTGTGTGGTATAATTAATTCATAAATAATCTCATGTGTTATTGTTATTAATAAAAATCTCCTTGTAGTGTTAAACTATTAGCAAAAAACTCATAATATATTGAAATAACTCATATAAATATACTTAGAATGGTAGTTAAACTTGATACGTATTGTATTTATTTGATACAAAAATAAATTATGTCGTTCAAACTTAATCATATGAATATATTTTTATCATTTGTTTGAAGAAAGTATTAGTCTTCACATCGTAAAAATGTACATTTGTACGCTATCGATATTTTTTTGGATGATTTTATATTAAATTAATTTTAAAAAGAATTTGGTAATGCAATATTGTCTGAGAACTCGGGCACAGGGTAATTAAGGATATAATAACGGGTGCTATTTAGAACGCTGATCCCGAGCTTGAGATAACGAAAGCAATGTAAATTTTATTAAGAGAAAGAGTGAATTACAAGGGCGGGGGAGGGGGGGGGGGGGGTCGTTTATAGGGGAATATAGATCTCCTATTGTACTGAGTACTCTGGAGTATTTTTCTAAGTAGAGAGAGTGACTTATTTGCTATAGTGAGCTTGGTCATCCTTTGTGGCGTTGAGTGTGGTGGTACTTAAAGTGCTGATTTGGGGTCTTCTATCCAATGATCGTCGGACTTTCTTCATTACTCCGGAAACAGAGACCAATGTTGTACAATGCCTTCTACGCTAATGAAAGTGGGTTCGTGGGAGTTGCTCAATGCTGTGAGTTTAATGAAGTTTTTCTGATTGGGTAATAACTGTATCTGCTCCAATCGTCTTGAGAGGTTTTCTGAGTCAATAGGGATAGGCTAGTTCTGCCAAATAGTCATTCTAGGTTTGGGCGGCCGATAAGGTATGCCGCTTGCTGCCCCAATCGTAGGCTTAGATCAATGAGGCAGGGTCGTCCTTCTTAATAGAAAGTTGGTGACGCATAATCCGTCCTGCCCTCGATAATAGACAAAAAAGGTACCCCACAAAACGACCAAGGGCTAGGAAAAAGGCACCCACGGGTCACAACCTACTTACGCGCAAATAGGGGTATACGGTCCAAGCACAAATACCGTGGTAGTCTGTACCTAATCCAACCATAGTCGCTCATGTGCCAGGGTACCTCGAAGTATGCCACGAGAGCCCCCCTCCCCTTATCACAGGTCAGTAAACGGCCAAAACTGGCTAACTCCACCACTCGGATTTCACGGAACCTGCGAGAAGGGAACCCCGGGTGGTGGCGTACGACATTTAGCCAAAATGTCCTTTAAGAAAGGAAGACATTACAAAATTGTAAGGGAACGAGTTAATACAATAAAGGGTTGAAGGAAGAAGACCTCTCATGAACGGTTTCAATAGAACCGATCGGAGATGGAATCACACAGTGGACCACATAACTACTCAGAAGAAATGCGACTCATGACCCTCTCAGAACATAAGGGGATGAAAGACAACTTGGAGGGCTCATTACCCTCGGATCGGAGACAAGCGCGGCGATGGCACGACCCCACTCAAAGAAAGTGCACACCACCCATGTTAAAGGCAGCTCCTAACTACCCCTCATTGTGATGAAAGACCACACCTCATTGGTCCAATACTACCATTGGGGCAGAAGTCGGCGAATCTTACTGGTCCAGAACAACGATTGGTGCAGGACTGACTTACCCTCATTGGCTCACCAAATCACACCACCCGATTAGAGCATATATAATTATGATCCGATCAGAAGGACTTCGACAAACTCACACAATTGGGTGTTTCGTACCATACGACCTCCATTGGCGCACAAGACCCTCTACAACATTGGACATTCCCACCACCCAAAATTTTGATGGGAGACCGACCCCTATTAGGCGAAAGACCTCAAGGCTAGCACTATAATAACACCCCATTTCTGCTTCAGAAGGACAAGTGCATTCTCACCATTACACTCATTATTATACTTAGAAAATTTTTTGAAACACTCTATGTAAAGGAAAACGCTATCTCCACACACGACCCCCTATAACTCACTCACAACCCTTAATAATATAATAGTGCTTCATTTCCCAAAACTCGAGATAGGCATTCCGAACAATATTTGGTGATTATATCCCCAAATTCCTATCGACTCTATAGGCCTCCAATGGTATTGTATCACCAAATTACGCCATCTGCGGGAAGGCCATAAGTTCTCAGGGAAAAGTTTGAGGAAATTGCATGGCAAGAAGAAAAACAAGAAATAATAAAGCACCTGCAGGCGCATCATCCGAACCAGTTGTTGATCCTGAATTGATGGAAAATCACAACACCGAAACCGAGACACCAAATGCTAGGACCGCAAGAGCAGTAGGAGCCCATACCTGGAATGGGCTACGTACAAGTTCCTTGAGACATGCATCATAACATATTCGCCAAATTTTATGGAAATGGAAGACCCACTTCGGAGGAGGGTCGTGGCCGTGACTTGGATTGCCTAGAAGAACCCAAAAATCCTCCCAAGCATCGATTAGCCCCACCACGTCGGGCCAGATTCAACGAATCACACCCTAGAGGAACTTATGCGGTTCCACCCTCTTCGTGAAAGAAGGGACCGCCATCTTTAGACTCAACCAGTTCAGTAGACGCTCCCCTGAGACTTGGGCACCGCGATACCCTCCTCGACCAATGAAGCGTCCTGGAACCACCAAGTCCCAGAAGAAGGTTACTTTGCCAAACCACAACGTCAGCGCTCACCAACCCTTGAGGGTTGCTTGAGGCACATGATGGAAGAAATGCAGAGAGAGCTGTGAGAGCTCCAATGCAATCTCAACCTTGGAGAGGAGATGGAATGGGATTACTATTTGCACCCCTACATCATCAATGCCCCTATCCCCTATGTATGAAGACGGTGGAACTCTCGACTTACGCCAGAGAGGGGAAGGACCGAGATCTCCACGACCACATCAACCAGTATCTGCCTTGTATGGACCTCGTGTCCCCACCCGACTATGTGCTCTAAAGCATATTCTGGACGACCCTCACTTGTCAGATATAATCCTGGTTCTCCAGATATAATCCTGGTTCTCCAAGTTGTCACCAGGGACAGTACACAACTTTGAACAACTAACCAAGATGTTCGTAAGATAGTTCGTATGTAACCGAGTCTTTGGCAAGACCTGCGAGCATCTTTTCAACATACGACAAAAGCCGGACGAAGCACTCATGGAGTACATGAGACGTTTCTCCCACTAAGTCATTGATGCCTCGCACGTCGACCCTCATATGCTGCCTGACCTTGCGATACGAGGACTCCTACCTGGAGACTTTGCCACCCATCTCATGAGGAATTGGGATAACGGCCTTGAGGACTTAGTGTAAAAGGTAGAATCCTTTATGCAGCTAGAAGAGACCTGAAAAGCCCTAAAGGTCACTGAAGTCGCCAAAACTCAGACTCGCTCCACGGGAAATGAAAAAGAGAAAAGGGAGAAAAAAAGAAGAAAGTAGGAAAGAGAAGGTAAAGAAGAATTTGGAGCCAATGCCCTTACCTATCACATCGGTAACCCCCGTGAAAGTCATGGCCATCATGGGAGAAAAACATATCTTCAGGTGGCCACGATCCGCAAAAGACCCTCAGAGGTAAAAAAAAAACTCAAGAAAGTTTTGCACCTACCACCGAGCCTACGACCACCTAACCAACGACTGCTACCATCTCCAAGAGGAGATTAGTCGATTGCTGAGCTTTTTTTCTTTCATGGAAAATATGGGCTTGTTCGAAGGAAAGCAGGTCCAGGAGGAGGGACCCAAGAATAATAAACCACACTCCGACACTTCCGAGGACAACGAGCACCTGCCTCAAATAGAGGCATGATTACCTCCTCCATTGTGGACGTATCGCGATAATGCTCCCACATGCCGCACCGTCAACATGATCAAAGGATGGGTAGTGGCCGTCTCTAAAGAAGAAAAACAAAACTATATAAGAAAGGCTCGGAGTGGTGACAGCATATTGAAGGTCCTCGCCGCCCGACTCGTGGATCAGCCCACCATTTTCTTCGGGGCCGACGACCTGTTCGAAATTATATATCCTCACGAGGATCCCATGGTGATTACAACCACTATACTTGGAACATAAGTCAAATGAATCCTTGTAGACACCAAAAGCTCGGTCAATGCTCTTTTCACGCCCATATATCTCGCCATAGATATTCCTCGAGACCAGATGGAGCCCATGGAAGTTCCCCTTGTGTGATTCTTCTGAAAGGAATCCCAGACACTCTGGTTTATAACCATCCCAATTTCTTGGGGAGAGGGGGCAACCTGCCGTACTGAGCCAACTATGTTCTGGGTAGTAAAATCTCCTTTACGAACGTACAATGCCATATGCAGACAACCAGGCCTACAAGCTTTCAATGCGATCTCATCTACCCTCTATTTGAAAATGAAATTCCCCACTCATTCGGGGATATGGGAAGTCAACAAAGTTCAAAATCAGGCCTAGGAATGTGGCACCACCCAATCCCGGCCCCCATTCTAGGAGCCACCGGCCAAGAGGGCTCGAACCGAGGAAGCCCATGTCCAGCCAACTGAAGAGCTGAAGATGATAGAACTAGTGGAAGGAGACGAGGGAAAGATGGTAAAGATCGACACCAACATCGGAGAACACGTGGAAAATACCACGCTCAAGTAGTATCAACATCTCTTCACTTGGAAGGACGGTCTCCCTAGGTGGATTAGTTAGGAAATATGCCTACACGAGCTAATGGTGTACCCCACGGCCAAGCCCGTCGAGTATAGGAAATGTAACATGGGGCCGGAGTGTAGCAAATTGATCAAGGCCAAAGTGCAACAATTGCTTGACCTCCACCAAATTCTATAGGTGCGTTACCCAGAATGGCTAGCCAACGTGGTCCTTGTCCCTAAGAAAGATGGTAGGTGACGCATGTGTGTAGATTTCACCAATCTTAATAGTGCCTGCCCCAAGGACTGATACCCGCTCCCTAGTATCAATTTACTGGTCGACTCAACCGCCAAATGCACCCTCTTATCTACCATGAACGAAGATCAAGGTTATAATCAAATTCCAATGGCTAACAACTACCAGGGAAGACTAGCTTCATCATGGGTATAGGCACCTTCCATTACATAGTTATGCCCTACAGACTCAAAAATGCCGGGGCTACCTACCAGAGGCTAGTTAATCTCATGTTTTAAAGACCGATTGGGGATACAATGGAAGTATACACCGATGAAATGATCGTAAAGAGCCAGATGAAAGAAGACCATGCCTGGCACCTTGCCCAATACTTCGAAATAATGGACCAATTTGGGATGAAGGGGAACCCTCGGAAATGTTCTTTCTGCATCCGAGGCGGGAAGTTCCTCGGATACTTGGTTACCCAAAAGGGGATCAAGGTCAATCTAGAAAAGCCCGAGGCCACTCTCAACATGGAATGTCCAAAGATGGTGCGAGAAGTGCAAAAACTTACAAGGAGGATTGCTTCGTTAAGCATGTTTATCTCCCGCTCCTCGGAGAAAGGCATGCCCTTCTTTATGATCCTCATAAATGTAAAAGACTTCAATTGGACCGACCGCTGCGAAGATGCCCTCAAGGAAATGAAGGAATACTTGGTCAAGCCACCTCGCCTTGTAAAACCTGGACCAAGGAAATGTTGTTCCTCAACCTTACTGTGGGTTGAGAATCCATGAGAATTGACCTTGTTCGAGCCAAAGGGAGAGAGCACCTACCAATCTACTAAGCAATCAAGACTCTAATAGACGCCGAGACTCGGTACTCACTGATAAAGAAGGTCTCGCTGGCACTCTTTTTCATAGCCCAGAAACTTTGAGCTTAGTTTTGGCGCATCCAGTCACGGTTCTTATGCAACATACACCCCACACTATCTTCAACAATCTTGATATCTCGAGGAGGATGATAAAGTGGGCCATAGAGTTGGGGGAATTTGATATCACCTATGCATATTGACCGGTAATAAAAGCCCAAGTGCTTGCTGACTTCATCATCGAAATGTATGAGGCGTTCGAAGAAGAAGAAGGATCAGGGCCAATGTGGCTGCTCTTTATACATGGGTCCCCTACCAACACCCACGGTGGAGTTGGCATAATCTTCAGGAAAATAGCTCCAGACGAGCCAGACAGTATCTTGGAGTTCGTCATCTGACTGGAATATCTTGTATCCAATAATGAAGCTAAATATGAGGCACTCCTCTTTGAAATGCGGTTGGCCCAAGAGGTGGGGATAAATAGGATACCGATGCACAACAATTCCCAAATCGTGGTACAACATATTCATGGAACCTACGAGGCTCGAAAAGAAAACATGAAGAATTGCCTAGGGGTCATACTCGCAGAAATAACCTTATTCCAAAAGTTCCCTATCATGCAGATCCCTCGCTCAGAGAATCGAGACGCCGACCATTTTCAAAACTCGCCAACCAAGCCCAACCTGTCAGTACCTGGAGAATCACATTCTTCATTGCGCACAAGTCGGAAAGGCAAAATAAGGATGGCAAGGTCAAGATGGTGGTGGCCGTAGAGGAAAGTTGGATGACATAAATTATCGACTTCATCAAAAACCCAGGAAAATTTGCACTTGATCGGGCCAAACAATGAGCTATGTACCGTTGGACCACCCGATACTACATAGAAAATAAAGTTCTCCTTCGACGATCATGGTCCTGTCTGACGTCTTGGTGCATTAACAAGGAAGAAACCCAACACATTATTAGAGAAATCCATGAAGGGTGTTGCGGCAACCATACGGAGGGCGATGCATGGCAGCCACAATAATTAGACAAGGGTATTATTGGTCGACCATGGTAGCCGACTATGAAGAGTATGCTCGATAATGCGAGTTGCATGCTGCAATGATACACCAGCCTGCCGCCCTTTGGGAACCCGACACCATCCTTTGTCCATTCGCCCGATGGGGAATAGACATCAAGGGGGCCATGGTCCCCGACAAGGGTCAAAAGAGGTTCTTGCTGGTGGTTGTGAACTACTTCACCAGCTGGGTTGAGGCCCAATCCCTCTCTAAACTCACCAGCCAGGTCGTGATAAACTTCCTCTAGAGAAATATCCTCAACCGCTTCCGGGTACCCCAGTGGCTAGTGACCACAATGGGCTCCAATTTTGGAACAACCTCGTGGAGAAATGGTGTAATAAGTGAGGCATCAAACACCACTTCACATGAATAGGATACCTGTAGGGAAACGGCCAAGTATAGGAAACTAACCAAATCCTCTTGAAAATGCTCAAGTCTCACTTGGATTGATATTAGTCAAAGTGGGTCGAAGAAGTCTTGGAGTTCTATGGGCCTACAACGCTACCCCACGATCGGCTACGAGAGAAACCCCTTACAGCCTCGTATACAAAACAGAGTCAGTGGTCCCTTCAGATGTCGTAAAACAGAGTCTATGTGTACAAGAATACGAGGAAGCCTAGAAAAACGCTAATCTTGCCTTGGAACTAGACTTACTTGAAGAAAGAAGAATCTAAGCTGCTACTTACTTGCTCAAAGACATGAACGGCCAAAAACAAACCCTAGTGTAGAACAGTCTCAATCTCCGGAAGTTTCTATTTGAAGCTATGACATTGACCTTTGACGGCGAGTCTATTTTGTTCACGTAGTTAAATGTTTGTATTTTGACTTAGCAGTTATATCCGTGTAAAGAAAACACACTATCAGAAATGAAATTTTCGGATCGTGGATTGACACAAAAACTTTAAGAGTTAAGCTAGCATTGCCTTAACTCTATTATGATCTTATTGATTAGTGTAATATGCAGCGAAATTTAAAACACAAGAAGACATAATTTTCAGAAGTTTTCAATATTATTAAAAACTTCCTAGACTTAGGCTAAATAACCAATAAAAGTTTTAACAAAACGTTGCTCACAACAATTCACTCAAGCTCTTTATTGATCGGACTCAACGAAGCTGACAAGCACAAACTACTTAACTTCTAAGAACTAGACTTAAAGTAGTTGATACAAAAACTTCGCAAAAGCAAGACGAAGACAATACAAAGAAGTAATCTCTCGGATTATTTAGAACTATTGTCTTGTGATCATCTTGATGAACTTCACACATTTATATAGGTTTCTTGAAACTTGCACTCCAAGGTGTGTTGTTCACAGTTTTGGTAACTCTTGTTGTTTCCTTGTTGAACTGGACTTCCTTGTAAACTCGGTCTCTTTCTTGAATAATTGTTCCCTTTATTAGAGTTCTAATAAGGTAACACACCTTCTTCAATTCGGAGTAATCCTGGAAAGAATCCAAGTTGCAGTGCAACTCCAATTTGTTTCCTTCTTTGCAAACCGTGTTGAGTTGACTATTCAACTTAACTTTAATTTTGGAAATTTCAAGTAAGGAATCTTCCATAGCTCTTCCTTATGATTAAGATACCTTCCTAGACATAAACATAACCAACTAAAACCGTGGGACTTGATTAATAAGTGAATAAAGGCAAAACTTAAATTTAGAGGTTAAAGAACAGTTTTCGCACATGCTCTCTGGTTTGAATGTTATCCTCAATGTTGTCCCAACATTGCATAACATTGATTCCAGAATACCTTGCACTTTCAATCTCTCCCTTTTTTCCTTTCTTCACAAAACCAATACCTGTTCCAATCAAGTCTTATATCCAGAAGGTTAGAATTAACAAGAAACAAATTAAAACTACTAAACTGCTCCCCCTCAATGCAAACTAACATATTCAAAGTTAAAATAACAAAGACAAGTATTAAGGTCATCTCTACATCAAAAGATGTTCAGACTCCAACACTCATCAATGATGCCTCAACATTGAAACCAGTGAGTCTCCTGCATAAAAGGTTAAACAGAAAAATAGTTCAAACTTAGCTTTCATAAGCAACAGCAGTCAGAGCAGTTCAAACAGTAGTCATACTTAGAGTTACAAACCATAGCTAGATAACAATGACATGTTCATTGATCAAATCAAACCACATAGAGATAATGTACCACCAACACAAGCATAACTGCCGTTTTAAGAAACAAAACATAAAACTAGAAAACCAAACTTAAAAATTGGAACTACTCTCCCCTTATTTGTGAAGAAGTGAGTTTCTCCAAAATTTTCACCAAGCTCTCTAGCTCTTTGAGATGTTCCTTCATATCCTCAATCTCCCTCTGAGTGTCAGCAATGTGCCCCCTGATCCAATTCAGCAGATGATCCACAAAAGTTGAGGTTATGACCATGCAATCTTCCTCTTTGGACATAGGCACTGAAGTTCGAGCAAACTCCTGGGCCTTATCCTTCTCTTTGCTTGGTCTTACCGCTCCTTTTGGGTTCCATGGAAGATCTCTCACTTTTGAACCAGACAAGTAGCTTGGGAGAATTGTAAGCTCAGCTTCTTTCCTCATCTAGCCCACAGTGGCACTTGTCTTTAATCCTTTCTTGATAAGGATCTTGCATATGAGTGAGGGAAAAGGCAGCATGCCATTCTTCCTTCCAGCAAATTCCGACATTGACTTCAAAAACCTCTCCCCCATATTCACAGCTAGCCCATTCTTGATCTTGTACACTAAGATTTCTGATTCCTTAGTCAGTGCAGTAGCATTCTTACTTGTCAACCAGTTGAAGCATGCAATCTTATGCAAGACAACCCTAAGGGAAGTAAGTTTTTTAGTTGGCAGAGCATCTTTCCAGACTTTGACCAACCCTCCTGCCAAATCTTCAATCACATCATCGTAGTAGAGGTCCTCAGATTCTTCAGCAAGTGGGAATCCACAGATCTTGTTGATGGTGTAGGGTTCAATATTGAAGACTCTCCCCCCTCACCCATGCTTTTACATATTTTGGAGATCTGTAATCTCTTATCCACTTGGAGAGATTCAGGTAGAATTCCATAACAATCTCAGGTGCATAATCATTCAACTCCATCACAGATTGATGAATTTCTATTGCTTCAAGCAATTCCATCACTTTGTGTTCTTTGAATCTGGCCATCTCTACAGCTCTTTCAAGGTGAATTTCTCTTCTCTTGAAAGAATCCCACTTATTATCCAAATATTTGGTAAGATAATAGAGGGAAAAGTAGTCCTCCTCATCTTCAGGGTAAATCACATACAGTCCATCAGAGTATTCTTCTGTCCCTGATGTTGCCTTAACATCAGCAGGAACATCCTGCTCTTCTTCATCAGTCTTCTCATCTTCTTGCTCCTCCTCTTCCAGTTCATCCTCAACATCCACAACCTCAATTTCCTCTTCCATAACTTGCTTCCTTTTCCTCTTTCTATCAGCAGCAGCAGCAAATTTTCGATCTTCTTCAGCATTTTTCTCAGCTTCAGCTGGCTTCTTCTTAGCTAACCTCTCAACCTGCCTTTTTCTAGCCTCAGCACGATTCTTGGTAGTTTCAGACATCTTTTGACCACTAATCAACTTCTCATAAGTAACCTTGCTCTTTTTCTTTTGAGCCCTAACCCACTTCTTCACCAATTTATCCACGGATTCACCAACCGCCCTCTGAACAGATATATCAACACTAATATCAGGGTTAGGTTCAGCCATATTTACCTCAATTTCAGGCTCATTGATGATTGGAGTGGTTGACTCAGCTGTTGGCTCAATATTTGAAGTCGATTCTCCCTGCTTTGATTTCTTTCCTCGTCGCACATAGGGAATCGTCTTTCCTTTAGTAGAAACTTGAGCATCATCAGATTTTGCAGCATCACCTTGGGTGTGAGAGCGATTGCGTGCAGCTGTGGGTTCACTGCTTAGAGCAACATCTGCAAGATTATCCATGGGAGACTTGCTCGCCATTGTTAGTAAGAGAGATTTGCAGAGAAAAATTGAGAGAATTTTGAGAATAGAGAGTAAAATTGCAGAAATTGTAAGCACAAATAAGGAAATTAGGGTTTTGATTCCTAATATAATTATGAGTAGTGGAGAGAGAGTGAATGTTAGTGGGCAGTTACTGATTATTAACAAATTAAAATCAACTCACTATGTTTTCCCCCGCACATATGTCAATGTTTAAGTAACAGGTAACCAGAGCGGGTTTCAAAAAATCTGAAAACTTATAAGTTCCTATTTTCAATGTTGGCCTGTGACAATACACAATGTTGGGATAACATTCAATAACATTCAAACCAGAAGGTGGAGGTACATGCTTCAACAAGGCAAATTCATGTGAGAGCTTGAGATACATCGAAAAATACATCTGAAACTTAACCAATATAGCAATTAGTACTTTAGACATAATGTTCAGATCAAAATCTTGAGTAAGCAACATAGATAACAAGAAAAACACAGAGATAAGCAGTTGTGAATTCAAGGAAAAATTCACTTCCACAGCATAGAAAGTCACAGAAAAGTGTTTCACGTGGAGTATGTCACCCAAAGTGTATGCCTCAACACATGAATTATACTCCCCCTAAGCCTAAACCGATACAACTCAACAGTAAGAAAGAAAACAATGCAGTTCTACATTAATGCAACAATGTAATGTCAAATAGGCAGATGGTAAACACTTATGAAGAACTTCTCAAACCAGCACAGTTCACATCTCTTTATAATCTTTATTATTTTTGTAACTCATCTGAACCAAAAGATGAAGGTTGCTAAACACAAAGATAATGTCACTACTGAATGAGGGCAGCCTTAACTCCACACACCCCAGTAACAACATTAACAGCAGCAAGTTAGGCAAGTACAAAGGCCTTGAATGTTGGCAATTCAATTATCATGCACCCCAACACCCCAATTCCATATGCATAGTTGTTTACCAACCGACATTCAAGAGAATTCACCAAGTGATCAGTGCTACTAAATGTAAGAAATCTAAACCTCAAACACCCTAGTAGAAATGATCACCCTTATGTGTTCCTTGGCCAAACAAACAGAAACATGTAAATAAGTACAACTGAGTAAAACTGAAGCTGTCAACATCATGTACCCCAGCTTCTCCACATGTCCTGTACACCTTCATATGAATAAGACACAACTGAATAGACATCAAAGTAGTCAATTTATGTACCCCAGATGCTCCATATATTCTGCTATCACAACCTCAGACAAACAAAAGAGTTTTATTACTTTTTCAAAACAAAGATGTGAAACTCATAACTAGAAAGAGTTGTTAATCAAAGAGTTTAACCACACAAACCAAATATGACAAAACAAGGATTAAATGAGACTCACAAGGAAATAAATTCAACGAAGGAAAACAACAGAATACCTACTACACCACAACCAATATACCAATGCTAGACAGTGGTGTTATGTCAACACTCGTTTCCTCAACATCCTCACATATTGCACATGCCAAGAGATTTCCTCAAGCTGAAGAATCTTGCACTATCTAAAGGTTTTGTAAACATATCAGCAAGTTGATTTGTTGTCTCTATATGTTCAATGTTGATCACTTTGTCCTCTACCGTATCTCTCAGGAAATGATGCCTTGTGTCTATATGCTTAATTCTAGAATGTTGGACAGGATTCCTAGAGATATTTATGGCACTTAGATTGTCACAGAACATGAGAAGTGTATCACTATCTAACCAATAATCTGAGAGCATGTATTTGAGCCATACAAGTTGGATAACATAATCTACATATTCTGATTCAGCTGTTGATAATGAAACACAATTATGTTTCTTACTATACCAGGAGACCAAATTATTCCCAAAATAAAAATAGCCCCCACTTGTGGATTTCCTGTCATCTACATCACCTGCCCAGTCAGAGTCACTGAAACCAACCAAGTGAGTGTTAGTGTCATAAGAATACCAAATGCCTAAAGGTGGAGTTCCAGAGATATATCTAAGCATCATCTTCACATCAATCAAGTGAGATTGCCTTGGCTCAGCTTGGTACCTAGCACAAACACATACTGAAAACATGATATCAGGTCTAGAGGCAGAGAGATATAACAAACTACCAATCATGGATCTGTACAATGTTGGGTCAACATTGCTTCCAGTGTCATCTTTTGTTATCTTCATTGAATAGGACATAGGAGTTTTGCAAGGCTTGGACTCTTGTAGCTCGAATCTCTTCACTAGATTCCTTGCATACTTCTCCCGGTTTAGGAAGATACCATTCTCCAACTGCTTTACGTGTAGTCTCATGAAGTAGTTAATCTCACCAATCATGCTCATCTCAAATGTTCTTGTCATAGACTCAACAAACTTGTCTGAAGTAGACTTGTTAGTAGAGCCAAATACTATATCATCCACATCAATTTTAGCAATACATATATCAGAGCGTTTTCTAAGGAAAAACAATGTTCAGTCTCCATCTCCTCTATTGAAACCTAGGCATAACAGAAAATCAGTTAGCCTCTCATACCAAGCTCTAGGAGCCTGTTTTATGCCATAAAAAGCCTTCTCAAGTTTGTACACATGGTAAGGATGTTTAGGGTCAGCAACGCCTTTAGGTTGTTCTACATAAACCTCATTGTCAGTCAAACCATTCAGAAAGGCAACTTTAACATCCATTTGGTAAAGTTTAATCTTAAGACAGCAAGCAGTATTAAGAAGTAGTCTAATTGATTCTATCCTAGCTACTGGATCAAAAGTCTCATCAAAATCTATACCTTCTACCTGAGTATAACCCTGTGCAACCAACCTAGCTTTGTTCCTCATAATTACACCATTCTCATCAGTTTTATTTTTGAAAATCCATTTTGTACCTATTACATTCAGATGTGAAGGCCTATGCACTAGATTCCAAACTCTGTTTTTGGTGAATTGTAAGAGTTCCTCTTGCATGGCATTAATCTAGTAACTATCCTTAAGAGCTTCAGTTACATTCTTAGGTTCAATGGAGGACACAAAACGAATGCATTCTCAACAATACATGAAGAAGATATACACACACACAACCTTACCATATCCTTGTAATTAACTCTTTCTTTGTTGCGTGTTCTCACACTTTCCGTAATTTGACCAATTACTTGAGTGGCTAGATGATCTCTTTGTAACCTAGCAGGAGAATCTCTTCTGAATTCAGGAACTACTTCATCTTCAAAATTTGTTCCAGTTTCCAGTTTGTTAAGTCAACATTTGTTCCAGTTTCCAGTTCAGCATCTCCAGCTTATGTGTTCAATGTTGGGTCCAATGTTGGAGCAACATCTGAAACAGTGACTTCTTCAGTACCTTCAGAAATAGTTAAATCATAAAAAATGACATTCACTGATTTTTGTACAGTATGCAATCTTGGATTGTAGACCCTGAAAGCAGCACTATTAGGAGAATATCCAATAAATATACACTTTTCACTTTTGGGATCAAGTTTGCTCAAATAATCTCTATCTTTTAGCAAATAGCAGTTAATATCAAACTCATGAAAGTGTGCAACTGTTGGTTTTGAACCCTTCAAGATTTCATAAGGTGTCATAGTAGTACCAGGTCTAAGATAAACTCTATTACTAACATGACACGCAGCATTCAAAGCTTCAACCCAGAGTTTCTTAGATAAGTTTCTAGAATCTAACATTACTCTAGCCATCTCCTGAAATGTTCTAGTCTTCCTCTCAGCAATCCCATTTTCTGAGGTGTCTTAGGTGTAGAGAACTCATGGAAAATGCCTTTAGTTTCACAAAAATTAGCAAAACTTACATTTTTAAACTCTTTTCTATGGTCAGACCTAATTCTTCCTACAGAAGTACCATACAGATTTTTGATACTAGCATTATAAATCTTGAATGTGTTGAATGCTTCTGATTTTTCTTTCAAATCATGTATATCTTGAAAAATCATCAACAATAACAAAAGCATACTTCCTACCACTCAGACTATTAACCTCAATAGGACCCATGAGATCCCTATTTAACAATTCAAAGCACTTATTGGTTCTAGGGTTAGTACTATGTACCTGGAGTGGTGTATGAACAGCTTTTGTTTGTTTACCTTTCAGGTAGTCTTCACAAACAATTTTACCTGAACTAGTCAACTTAGGCAGACCTCTTACACCCTCTAACTTATGCAACTTCTCTAGATTTCTCTAGTACACATGTCCTAACTTCTTGTGCCACATGACAGATTCATCTACCTTGGCATGGTAGCATTCAGTTTTATCTTGAGCAAGATAGCAGTTATCCTTTGATCTGGTACCTGTCATGGCATAGACATTGTCACTATTTAACACATCACATGAACTTTTATCAAAAGTAACTAACAAGTTATCATCACAAAGTTGACTTATGCTAATTAAATTTTCTTTCAGTCCCTCAACCAACAACACATCCTTGAGTGGTGGAAATCATTCAACTTCCAATACTCATTTTCCAATGATTTTCCCTTTAGTGCCTCCTCCATAGGTAATTGTTCTGTTCCAACAGTCAAAGGGATTACATCTTTTAGGTTGTCAATGTTTCCAGTCGTGTGCCTTGAACATCCACTGTCAAAATACCACTTACCTGCAAGGTTAGAGTAAACAGCAGAAAAGACAACCTTGCAAACAATTTTAAACTTAGGAGATTTTATCTTTTCAATCCAAGTTCTACTTTTATGTCCTTCAGCTTTGTTACCTAATGTTGGGATAACATTCAGATCAAAGGTTCTCATAACATTGCTCCTACTATTAATTACTATTTTCTTCTCAATCACACTTTTATATTTTTTACAATAAGGCTTAATGTGACCAGGTTGAAAACAATATTTACAGATAAAAGTAGGTTTTTTCACAGTGTTGAAAGGAATTTCACAACTCAAGACATTACTTTCCTTGATAAAACCAGCTTTCAAATAGGCAGAATTAACATCTTTAGAGGGAGGTTTCTCAACATAGCCCAAACCAGTTTTACCGTGATTTCCCATACTCAGCATCTCATCAAGCTTAGAAGAAGATGAGTTCCATTTGGCAAGGGTTTGTTCAGCTTTTTTAAATTTTACCTTTACCCCCTTCAGTTCAGCCTCATTTTTTTCGAGGTCTTTCTCATACAGTTTCAGCATCTCCTTCATGCATCCAATCTCTTCCTTCAGGCTTTTGTTGCTCTTGATGAGTTTGTGATTCTCAAGTAGCAGTTTGTGGTAGATAGACTTCAGGTCTTCAATGATTTCCTCCTGGGACATTTCACCTTCAAAGAGATATTCTTCATCTAGATCCACTTAGCCATGAAAACATTCAATGTTAGATTCATCATTGTTAGACACAAGATTAGTTTCAATATTAGCATCATATTCATCCCAATCTGCAAAGAAGGTCTCATGTTCTGATGTTGAATCCTGAATGTTGGGGTAACATTGGGATTCAAGGCAGTTTAAGGAATCTTCTGGTGTCCATTCAATCAGAGTAGTGCAGCAGTGTGAATCTCTTCTAATTGTTCTTCAGCTTCTCCAGAACTGAAGCCATATTCATTGAAACCATCTAAACAAACCCAATGAGAATTTTCTCTTTTTCTAAGAGTGTTAGCACATTCATTAGCCATATGACCATATCCTTTACATTCAAAACACTGAACATCTTTTAACTTATCAGCTTCTAAAGGAGTAGGTTTTGATGCCATGTACTTCACAAACTTAGGAGGTAATTTCTTGTAACCTGGAGAACTATTACTAAGATTCCTTTCTTTGCCTTTTCCTTTAAAGTTCAGCTTATTGAATTTCTTAGTAATTTTACCATAGTTTGAAGAAATCAATTTACATTCATCATCACTTTCATTATCAAGACTTGATCCTCTTAAAGCAACAGTCGTGTGTTTGCTAGGTTGTGAGGCAAGCTCCATCTCAAATTCTCTAAGAGTATTCATCAAGATTTGAAACTGTAGACTAGCAAGGTTCCTACATTCACCCATTGCAATTTTCTTAAGGGCAAATTTAGATGATAGTGTTCTCATTGCTTTATAAACCATCTCTTGATTAGTCATAGCAAAACCTAGGATTTCACATTGGTTAGCAATATCAAGAATTTTATCAAAATAACTATCAACACTCTCATCTTCTCCCATCTCAAGTTTTTCAAAATGCTGAAGCAGATGTCTATGTTTAGAATCATTAACAACAGAATCTCCTTCACAATGTAATTCAGGTATAACCCAATCATGTTTGGCTTTTGTACAATTCTAGATTCACTTGAACATGTGATGATTAACCCAACTAAAAATAGCATTAAGAGCCTTTTCATTAGAGTTATAGAGACTTACCTCTGCTGCTATCCAATCTGCTTCTGGTTTTGGTACTAGATCACCTTCACCATCTGTTGGTAATGTTGGAAGAGAGTATCCATTGATCACAGATTGCCAGGCTCGAATATCAATAGCTTTGATGTGAGACCTGATTCTGATCTTCGAGTATGCATATTTGGATCCATCCAAAACTGGAATCATGTTGGCATTAGGATTGGCGCTGTCCATTGTGTTGTATCACCTCAAAACCACCAATGTAGTCGGTGTTTGGCTCTAGCGCCAATTGAAAGTTTCGGATCGTGGATTAACACAACAACTTTAAGAGTTAAGCTGGCGTTGCCTTAACTCTATTATGATCTTCTTGATTAGAGTAATATGCAGCGGAATTCCAAACACAAGAAGATATAATTTTCATAAGTTTTCAATATTATGAAAAACTTTCTAGACTTTGGCGAAATAACCAATAAATGTTTTAACAAAATGTTCCTCACAACAATTCACTCACGCACTTTGTTGATCGGACTCAACCAAGCAGACAAGCACAAACTACATAACTTCTATGAACTAGACTTAAAGAAGTTGATACAAAAACTTCGCAAAAGCAAGATGAAGACAATACAAAGAATTAATCTCTCGGATTATTTAGAATTATTGTCTTGTAATCATCTTGATGAACTTCACACCTTTATATAGGTTTCTTGAAACTTGCACTCCAAGGTGTGTTGTTCACAGTTTTGGTAACTCTTGTTGTTTCCTTCTTTAATTGGACTTCCTTGTAAACTCGGTCTCTTTCATGAATAAGTGTTCCCTTTATTAGAGTTATAATAAGGTAACATACCTTATTCAATTCGGAGTAATCCTGGAAAGAATCCAAGTTGCAGTGGAACTCCAATTTGTTTCCTTCTTTGCAAACCGTGTTGAGTTGACTTTTCAGCTTAACTTGAATTATGGAAACTTCAAGTAAGTAATCTTCCATAGCTCTTCCTTATGATTAAGATACCTTCCTAGACATAAACATAAACAACTAAACCGTGGAACTTGATTAATAAGTAAATAAAGGAAAAACTTAAATTTACCAGTTAAAGAACAGTTTTCGCACAGGCTCCCTGGTTTCAATGTTATTCTTAATGTTGTCCCAACATCGCATAACATTGATTCCAGAATACCTTGCACTTTCAACAAATAAAAACTACGTTGGAAAGTCTATCAACTTGAAGAACAAAGAGCTAAAAAAGAAATACTTTATTGAAGGCAATGAAACTGTCATAATGGAATAGGGATGGGGGGGGGGGGGGGGAACAAGGCCCTTACAAAAGCGATCCAAACAAAACAACGTCTACACACGGCCAACTAACACTACTTCATCGCAAAATGTTTCCCAGCCATGAACCATTTTCAACGCTCCTCTTCTGAGAGCTCACTTGGGCCAGACATCGACACTGATGGAGCATTAGGGTCCGTGCTATGAGAGGCATGCAGGGGATTAGCAGAAGGGAGTGTGGAGTAAAACTCTAGCTCGGGAAGCACCAGATCTTGAGGAAAATCGGGGAGGGCCCTAACAGTCGATAGAGCCAGCCTGTAGCTTAGTCGGACTAGATCCTTGAGCTTGGAAGCTGAATCTACTTGGCTCTTTAAGGATTTAGTCGAACCAAATTGGGCAGAGGCAAGGCTAGCTTAGAGCTCTTATTTTACGTCCTTGATTTGGCGAATAAGATGGTCCCGCACCTCCCGCATTGGTGGGATCGCCTTCAAAGCCCGGGTCACCTCCCTCGCCTTCTCCTCATATTATCAGACTTAGCATTGGCGTTGGCCATCGCCTCTCCAAGACAACTCTGTAGTTCCCCCATATCCCGATCCGCATACTCTCTTATTTTAGCGGCGCATCCACGAGCTTCTTGCAAGGCCTTTTCTAGTTGATTCACCTCTTCCCGAGCATTCCTCAAGGAAACTTGGAGGTTATCATGCTCCTAGATCACGATCGCTAGAATAGTCTGACTTGCCCTATATGTATCCAAGGCATCCCCGAGCACCGTGAGCTACAAGACGAACGAGAATTCAGAAGCCAAACAATGATGAAAATAACAAAAATAAAACAAAAGAAACAAGGTACCACCTCGCAAATACTCTTGCAGACCTCTCCCATAAGGCTCCATCACTAAAACCCTCAAGAAGCTCGCGGTGTCGGGGGTTAATAATACTGCTCACAAAAGCATGGTAGTAAAAGGGATCCAAATAGTCCTCTTGAAGACCAGAAGGTGCAACAGGGTCGCGTAGTAAATCTTCATCCTACGATAGCCTCTTTCTACTTCCCCTTGCTCTTCTCCGAGGACTAGGTCGATAAGCCTTTGTCCTTTTTTCTCGAATGACCTTCGATAATGGGGATCCAACCAACCAAATGATCGGAGAAAGTTGGCAGCGGACTGAAGTCAAGCATGGTGCCAAAAGGAGGCATGAGGTAATTTGCAAAGTGTTGAGCTATTGCAGGGTCCATTTGCTAAAATATTACCTTCGAAAGTTGCCTCATTTAGGGTCTTTGCCTTAGACCCTAGGATCTCCTCCACATCATTAGACGCCAGAGTACTTGGGGCATATGGGGAATATTTATTGGCAGAGGAATCGAAAGATTCAACTGCAGCTCCCATGACCTCGAAATAAAGTAGTCCAAGTCAAAATCAGTGAGTGCTAGGAAGTTCCGTCAGAATGGGACTTGAGCATGACTAGCCATCTACGCACCTGAAAACAAAAGCAGAGGTTCAGTAAAGAGAGAGAGAGAGCGAAACACACACACACACACACACAGAGAGAGAGGGAGAGTATACTATATATACTCGAAGCACCATTCGAATTTCTTTCAAAAAAACATAAAGACAATTATGGAATCCGTTGTTAAGGCGAAGCATTATCGTAGATGGGCATTCATCCAGCCCACCTTGTAGACTTGCTAACATCATTTCCATCGGGTTACATCGCATCAAGGATGTGTCGTACACCCTGTTGAAAATTCCCCTGGTTAAGAAATGTGGCGACCTCTATGAACACCTCAGTGGAGGGATAAACATACCGGAGACCCCATTGAGCGGGTACAGCCTCACACTCTGAGACCTACTCTCTGATAGGGACCACAAAAAGTACCTCACCAATTAACGTTATTGGAACAATTGTTCTTCGCGGTAGATACCAAGAACATACGCTTGTTGTCATGGGTGAACATTGTGAAGAACGGAGAGCCGGGCACGATCGTCATTAGCACAAACACCCTAGCCACGGTCTGAGGAGTGTAATGGATGTTTAGCTGGTGGCAGCAGAATAGGAACCCCACCAAATGACGGTAGGAGGCATTAGTCAGCTGACTTGGACAGAACTGTCAAATGGTGAAAAGGTCTCTACGGATCGGATGAAAGAAGCATCGCAGCCCACAACGAACCTCTCTCAGTACACAGTCATTTAACACTCTGGAGGGTCATACACTCTCTATAGGCTAGAAGGAATGATCAGATCTACATGTTCTAGAATAATGTTATACAACTCCATTAAAGTACAAGCCTCCTCCACATTCGAGAATCTGTATGATAAACTTCTAGACTAGGAATGGCTGAAAAACAACGGTCAACCCAAAGAATAATAGTCTCAAATCACTACAAAATTTACTCAAACAAGAAATGCCAAGGTAGCTGAGGAGGTTATTGTGGTGGTCGAAGAGGTTACTGCGGTGGAAGATATTATCCTTGCCAATACTGCCTCATAAGCTTGACTGTGGTTCCCCTAGACATAATCTAGCGGAATATCGACTAGTTCTAGGCTTCTTTCAATACCACTCTTTGAGCAAACCATATGTTAGCTACACTGCCAATAAGTGGGCTCAATTCATGAATAAACCAACTTCAACTCACTGACTAGATGTCAAAATAGTACTTAGTTACCTCAAGGTACTTCTGATTCAGCATCTTGATCTCAGCTAACTCTCCTCTTGATTTTTATGCCTTTGCAGGTATTAACTGGGTTGGAGACTGATCTCATCATTGTACATCGGCTTATGATGTCTTTTTAGGTACTAATCCTATAAGCTAGAGCTCTAAGAAAGAGTCCACCATACCCAGCTCCTCCATCAACGCCTAATATCGTGTTATTGCTATAGTTATCTTTGAACCGACTTAATGCTAACATACCTACTTTATTAAGTTGCTATTTATTTTCTAGGTTTACCAACCATCTATTGTTATAATATAGGGGCGACTATTCTTGAATCATGTCTTCCACTCATGTGAAATATATTTGCATTGATTTCTGCTTTTTTCGTGATCATGTCCCTGCGACGTAGCTGTGCAATTCCCATGTTCACACCACAAACCAACTTTCTGATTCTATCACTTAACTGTTAATCATATAACCCAATTCCTCCCCAGCCCAGGTCAACCCACTGCAGTAATAGTTATCGAAAGTCGTTTTTCAATCTACTATTCATCCAGCCAAGCATGGTGATGCGTGGTGTGCGTGTATGGATCGAGTAATATATGGATAAAAAGCTACACTTGAACGGTTAAGTAATAATAAAATAGTGAGTAAATTACACCCAAAGTATTATTCCAAGAGAGTGAATGATTAATATCTAGAACCGCTTATATGTAAGACGTGAACAATGAATGATCGATTAAAATAATTCTAAACTAGTGATACCTAGTTAGTTGAATGGTGATATGAATTTTGTCACAAATATTCAACAATAAGACTTGTTTTTACATTGATTTAAAGCCTTGTATATAGGCCGGATATTACATAGAATCCTAATAGGAAAGAAGACATAGTCTTCTTGAATAAGGAAAATAATTAAATAAAAAAACTAGGAGTCTTATTGGAAAATAGGACTGACTAGTCAAGGAAACTAAGACTCCGGATTTGAAAACAATACTAGACAATCTAGGGAAATAAGATTTCTAATTGCAAAAGAAAACTATCTAAATAAGGAAACTAATAAATAATAAAACCAAGTAAATAAGAAAATTAAATAATCCTAATTAAGTAGGAGTCCTATGCTTGCTCTTCAAGTAACTTCAATACTCTTAGTATAAGTATTAGTCTTGTTCTTCTTGAACTATACAATATTATTGCATCTTTGTGGACTCTATGGATTATGTTCGAAAACCCATAACAATTTCTCTTTAGGCCAATTTCCTTGATTCAGCTCGTTAAGTATTTTCTTTTAGTTCTTCCTTTGGACTCTCCCAATTAAACATTGAAATATATCCTTTTGGAGCCATGCCATGATTGTCATCATTTCCCTCTTTTGAAAGCGATTTGTCCTCAAATCATTGCCAACGCATCTCGAAGAGAAATTGTATCGCCATTGTGCTTCAAAACTTCGTTTCTTCATTGTCCTACAACAATCATTTTGTTTGAAAGTAAACTTGTGACGCACTATAGTTGATACTCTTGCACTCATACTTGTTGTTTGCTTAGTATGCCTTCTTGTTTTCTCATGATTCCGTTTGAGAACTTGAACTTTATCACTCGGATAAAAAGACAAAATTTATGATGACGCCTTTACGTGCCTTTTAGTGCATATTACATGCCTCTTTGCTAAGCACGAGATCTTGCTTTCACATGATTTTTCTTCAAAAATTCAACCATCGTCTTCTCATCGAACTTACACAACATAATCTCTCCAAAATTGATCAAGAATATAGCATCTCTATGTGAAACGGTCGTATGTGGCATGGTATGTTCCTGTAAATGAGAAATAATAAAACTAGCAGATTCAGGATTATGTGATAATATATGTTTGGACAAGATTGTAATGATTGGTTGTTGTGAGATAGTCGCTCATTAATGAGTATCATGAGTCTCATGCACTTTCTCACATACATTAATTGGCACTCTCTCAAACTGTGGCAAAATTTTTATTTCCTTTTTCTGTTTCTTCTTTCTCAAACTCCTTTTGATTTTCACTTTTCTCTTTTGCTCGTACCCTTTGTGTAACTCACTTTCTTTTTGCAAATTTCTTTGATCCTCATGAACTTCTTGCGGTGTCAATGGTACAAGTGTGATTGTCGTTGAATTTATGAATGAGTATTGTTTGTATAGCCATCACGCTTTGCACTCCTCTCGATTTTCCACGGACACCCTAGCAATAAGTGAGCATCTTGCATCACAACTACATCATATACTTCATCTTCGTATCTACCAGTTCTAAATGCCACTAACACGTGCTCATTAACCATTATTTGACAAGTACCATTCAAGGATTATATATGGGGGTGCTTCATCATGGTTAGTCCCAATTTTTCACCATTATTTTGACTGCAAAGTTAGAACATCTACTACCATTAATAACCACGCCGCAAACTTTATGTGTCACGTAGCACCTTATATGAAAAATATATCGACGATATTCTTTGACTATTCTTTTCGGAATCTTATATAAAGAAGGATTGTTCCTTCGATGAAAAATAGTGCACCAAGTTTTACATCTTACCCATCTCCCTCGTCAATTCTTCAAACAAGAACTTTGTATTCTAACCAGAATTTTCACAAGCCATTTTCTTTTTCTTTTTCTTCCTTTTCAAACTAAGGAACAAAGTAGGGAGGGTAAAGAAAAGGGGAAAAATTCGTGCAACATTCAGTAGGTGTACGAAATTTGAACTAGATATGCCACAGAAAAGTTCGATAAGTTTGAAAAGTTTTTTAGTGAACCAAGAGAGTCAATCTCATAAATATTCAACAATAAGACTTGTTTTTTCGTTGATTAATAGCCCTATATATAGGCTAGATATTATATAGAATCCTAATAGGAAAGAAGACATAGTCCTTCTTGAATAAGGAAACTAAATAAACTAGGAAACTATTAAGTCCTTATTGGAAAATAGGACTAACTAGTCTAGGAAACTAAGACTCCTAATTGAAAAAAGAAACAACTTAAATAAGAAAACTAATAAATAATAAAACCAAATAAATTAGGAAATTAAATAATCCTAATTTAAGTAGGAGTCATATACTTGCGCCCGTTAAGTATTTTCTTGTAGTTCTTCCTTCGGACTATCTCAATTAAACATTGAAATAGAGTTTTTGGAGCCTTACAATGATTCTCATCAAATTCAAAGCTAATCAAATGAATAAAATTGAAGAAGATTGATCGTTGGTTGATGTGGTTGTAAAGCAAATGAATGAGAAATGTGTTCAGGGGTCGGTTTCAGTACAGATTCATTTAGTATTTCATAGAGAAACCGCATATGCTTCCTTAAGATATTGAGTCTTTTGGAGTATTTACGTGTTCAATGGATGCGTGACCTATAGTGGAAGTTATCCGCACATACAAATCATTGAGTCCCTAATTACCAAGAACGTTAGTCCATACAGTTGTAAATAGTTTAAAAGGATAGAGTAAATCCATAATCCATTTCACCATCCGATACTGTGAACTAAACGGACTTGCAAAGATGTATATTTTAGCGTGATCTAAGTATTATGCATGAATTCGTGTTAGCTAGTCGGAGTCACAAACTCGTGACTAAGAATAAGCTCATATCACTACTTTGGCTTCTGAAAAAAATTTGCATTCGTTAAGCCTAGCATGCATCCAATAAAACAAATCACTCTAAGCATGTCGTTACTCAACCAATACTCAAATAAATTAAATAAACATACTCATAAAGCAGAGCTACTCTTATCTCCAAACATAAAGTAGTTTAGCTACTCATAATCTCAAGTCCAACAGCAAATACAAAAGTAAACCACATAATTAAATAACATAATATTAGAATAACTCTTTGAATTGCAAATACAAAAGTAAACCACATGATTACTCTTCATGTTGCATCTTATATTGTATGATTATATATTTGATAGCACTTGTTTAAGATAATGTTTTTATAGATACTTCGTATTGCCCTAGCTTTGATCTGTCGTAGTCAATTATTTCCATGAAGTTATGATTTCACCTCAGGTCGCGCTCTATCAGGCACCATGTGGTGCTTCTCTGCTTTTCAAGCGAGACTCACGCTCGGTTCCGGGCACTACTCTGGCACATTGCATGCAACCACGAGTGCTTGTCGCACTTCTTTCTAATGCCCAAGCGTGAGTTGCTCCCCTTTCTAAGCATTACATCGTGCCTCATTGGCGGCTCATAATAAATTAGGATTACAGTATTCTCAAGTTGCTCGCGATCTATATAGCATTATGGTGCCTCAATACTAGAAAACAATAAAACATAACATAATACACTACTGAATGCTACCAAGTTGGACAAAATAACATGTAAAATGCTACTAGGATCACATCATTTATATAATATCAAATACCTCCGAACTCAAACATTTGTTTTTCCTCAAATTAGAAGGGAAGTTCTCATCATGTTTACACTTATACATAGGAATATATTCTAGGAATGCAACTTATGGTCGGAACAAGACTCATAAAGTCATTATCATGCATTATCTCATATGCTCATGTGTGTGCCATTGGTGTTCATCAATATCGTAGTAATATTCTTTTTGAGAGTTTATAAAATCATAGAGTTTCACAAGTAACCACTTCACCATTATTCTCTCTACTTTTCTTGGTAGCTTCAATTCCTGCAAGCTTCCTATGTTGGGTATCATTTAGGACTTTATTAGCTTGTAATGGTAAGGTCAAATGTGGTATAATTATGAAAAAATATAGATTTTTGAGTTCTATAGATGTATGTCATAAGTCAAAATCTCTTTCTTTCTTTTCCTTCCTCATTTTCCTTTTCTTTTCTTTGGTCTTTACACTTTTTTCTTTTTTAGGCTTTTTTTTTTTTTTTTTTTTTTGCATTTTCATTTGTAGAAAATCAATTTCACCCAACACTTCATGATTTTTGAAAGCACCCTCAAACTTATGATTTTGCATAGGATGAAGCACCCTCAAACTTATGATTTTGCATAGAATTATTTTGTGCTCTCTATTACAGACATCCTCTTTTTTGTTTTTCCAGTCTCTTTCATTTATTTTAGGCTCATTCACTCTTTTTCTTCACACAACTTCTCATTCTTCTTCTTCTTATTCTTCTTTTCTTTTCTTTCTTTGGGATTTAATTCATGCATCTCTAGAAAAGAATTGGATATAATCTTTTTTGGCTCATCGGCTAGGTAGATGTGGCTAAATAAATAAATGGCCTACATGAAAAATGCTTTAGTGGGTTATAGGGACTACTTTATTTTGTAAAGGGTTTTGGTCTTAAAAAGGCTCAAACGTAAATAGAAAAGATGGCCTAATCCATTTTCTCAACGCATAAAAGTCTACAGTCCTATCTAAGGACAAGAGAGTTGGTCACTTAATATTCATAAATCACATACAATTCCTAGTACTCATGAAATAACAAAAATAAATCTCACCATATTCTAGACACACAATATATTTGATTGTGTACGTGAAAGAGCGTGCTTTTGATAATATTAAGCAAGATATAATTAATCACACAAGTATACTCTTAGCATCTCAAATTCATTCAATATAATGCATATATCATAATTGATCCATACTTTGCATGTTTACATAACTTAAATTGAATCCAATTACTCGAAAAAATTGAGTCTAAGAGACTTTAATAAAATAAAATAAAAACCGCAACTTCCCTCCAGTAAGTAAAATCAGACCTTATTCGTTCATAAGAATGAAAAATTAAAATAAAGATAAGAAAACTCCTTTTATCGAGCCTTAAGCTCAGAGAACGCACATGTGACTAGTGTGGTCAACTTCCTCTTTATCGTTCACCATTTGTGAAATTTTTCTACGATCCATCTTGGTGTTCCAAATTCTTCCATTGAGTTCCTCCATTTCATTGACCATCGCTGTATAGTGTTTTATCATCCTCTCATTTACATCCTGCAGTTGCTCATAGAATGTCTTTTGCTTCTTGACTGCATGACGTATGGTTTCTTCATCAATGTAAGTGCTAGATATAGAGTCGCTTGAATGGTAAATTTCTCAACTATTTTCCTCGAGTGGTAGTTAATTGGGTATATATTTTGGAGATAATTGTCGGTGTCTTGCTTAGCACAACCATCCAGAAGGTTGTGATTAATGAACTAAGATACGTGTGCTATGGTGGACCGTCTGTGGTGTGAACATTGATGGCTTTGACTATAATTATGCCAATGTAAGGAGTATCTCCAGGCTTGATGACCATCATAATTTGAGCTTGGGTCCCCGAAACTTTTCCTTTATACTTTGGTGGCTGGATTTGGGAATTGACAAACAAATAAAACTTCCTGTTGTCTACCACTAGTGCTCTATACTCGGCCTCCCAACCCCTTCATCATTTAACTAGAATGCACCGATATAGGTGGGGAGTGATTTTGATGCTCGTTTTGTTGATACTCTATTTTGCATCCCGTAATTCCATATCATCGTCTCATCTACCCACAAGTTGTACAAATTGTTTACATCCTTCACTGTGATGTAGATTGATCAACCACGTACCGAAATTGGACAATCTCTCTCTAGTTATGGTAAATAATATTCATGCACAAGGGGCCTCTTCATCTTGCGTTCCAATCTAGCTTTAATCAATATGTCTTTGAGTTGTAGTGCTTTTTGTTCATCAACAAATTGGTTGTTTAACACTGCCTAGTACCTATCAAAGACTTGGCTATTGTGATTTTAGATGATTTCCTTGGGGCTCTAGTAGAGAGGTCACTTGTCGTATGTTTTCTGAATGCCATGCTTTTTCCTATAAAAGAGAGAGAGAGTGTAGCAAATAAAAAGTTAAAGTACAAGAAAGACTTAGAGAAATTTTTGGAGAATGTTTTGATCTTGTGAGAATAGTTAAGAACCTGTAAGATTGTTATTATATTGGTAGCACAAGATTTATTATTTATGAAGGTAGAACACTATTAAATAAATCTCAATTCTAGGTAGTTTTAGCCAAACAAGTATTAATTCACATCAACTTTTATCATGATAGGAAAAATAAAACATATGAAAGAGTTATAGGTAAGGTAGGGGTTGAGATCGAGACTTCTTAGCCAATCGTATGGAAGTTTCTTATTCACCACGTCTCAAATCCCAAGCATGAAAAATGCATTTTCTGTACATGTCGCGCTTTAGGGGCGCGACCTGGGTGCATGTTGCACTTGACATTGTTCCTCCTGCGTGTGTCTTGCACTTGCCCCTGCTGCTTAAATTCAAACAACGCTTAGTTTAGGGACTCGGGGAACATTTGTTCTTGCCTCTAGGGCGTGATGTCGTACCTATCTCAAGGCACTCCTGGTTGTGTTTTTTTTTTTTTTTTTTTTTTTGCAAATTTTCATCTTCTATTACTCATTTCTTCTTCAAACTCTTATTTTCTCCACGGTTTAGCTCAAGTTGTTTCATAAATTAGTTTCTTTGCTACACAAGACTCAATTAGAAATAATCAAAAGAACAAAAGTTGAAATGAAAGACTCGTTAAAAACTTATGACATGGATTGCCTCCCATATAGTGCTTCTTAGTGTTACATCGCTTAGCCTAATATTTTGGTAAAGATCTTAGGGGTTTTTGGGTGCATTTGATGCACCTTTTTATTCTAGTCCTCTTCCTCTAGATCATCATTTTTTGGTGGGGTTTTGCTCGTGAAGCTTTCATCTCCATTGATGTCAAATTTCATTATTAAATTCGTTATGTTGAGACTTGCTCTACCATTAGCGATGGATGGATTCTTTCTGTTAGTGACGATATCATCGATCAACTCAAATACGTCTTCTAAAAGTTGATCTTGAAATATTGTGCCTCTGCTCAATTCATCCAACATGTGCTAGTTGATTGCATTTAAGCCTATGTAGAAGATGTCTATAAATTGATACTCTTTCAACTATAGGGTGAGAATTCTATTTTTTTTGGGTTTTACCCACCTCTTGACTATTTTCTCTCTTAGGTTTTTAACTTTTGCTCATGCTTCTAAAAGTGTAGCTTCACGCCTTTGTTTGAAGTTGAGAAGTTTCTACCTCACTGATTTTTGCTTCTCTTGAATCGTTGAATAGTTAGCTCCCTTTCCATTTTGTTGTGAGCATCTACTTCAAACTGTGCTTTTACTATTTCCGTAAGTGATGTATGAAATAGACTTTGCAGCTTGTGGTCCTCTTTTACCCTAAAATAGCGGCAATTCTCCTCAAATTCTTCAACGGGATACACAAGATGTTGGTTCTCATTTCATTTCTTTGTGAGCATCTCGTTAAAATTGAGCTTTTAATATTCTTGTAAGTGATGTAGAAATATACATAGCATCTTGTAGTCATCCTTTACCTTAAAATAACGACAAATTCCCTGAAATTCTTCAACAAGATACACAAGATTGGTGTCACGTTATGTGAGTGGTCTTCGTCCACAGATTTAGGATACGCTAAATATGTTTGATCCAGTCTCTGTCTGTGAGGCACACCAGTGAGCAGTGCATATTAAGAAGCAACAGTCACGGAGAGTCATGAACCCTCTCTGTATTGGGAACTCATCGGGTAGCTCACAACATGTCACACACCCCGGTAACACTGTGCAATCGGGGCTACCAAAAACGGGCACTATCCAACAACCAACACACCATGGGGCTGGTATCCGTTGTTTTGGTTGTGGAGTTACGGGTCATAGGCAATCTGAGTGTCCTAAGAATCCGCGTAGGGGACTATTTGTTGATGAGACTAATGGTGAGTATGATGGTCCGCCTATTTTTGACAAGGAATTCGAAGAAGAGGCAATAGATGATGAAGAATTTGTTACTGGGGATGTTGGCCAAGCTTCAGTGGTGAGGCGCAGCCTCATTACTCCCACTGAAAACAAGACTGACTAGCTACGCAACAACATATTTCAGTCAAAATGCACAGTAGAGGGAATGGTATATCGAATGGTTATTGATTCTGGCAGTTGTGAGAATGTAGTGGCTGAGGAGGTTATTAAGAAGATGGGTTTACAGACTGGGAAGCATCCTAAACCTTATAAATTAGCATGGTTGAAAAGAGGGAACAATGTCGAGGTATCCCAACGTGCTCGGATTAATTTTTCGATTGGACCTACTTACAAGGATCATGTTTTGTGTGATGTAGTAGAGATGGGTGCGTGCCACCTACTGTTAGGTAGGCCATGGCAGTTTGATAGGCGATCAGTTTATGATGGGTTCGCGAATACTCATAGCTTTCTCTTTGGCGGGAAAAGGATTGTACTGCTGCCTGATAAATGTCCACAGTCAAGAGGGAAGGGTACCAACTTCTTGACCAGAAAGAGATTTGAGGCACAGATGGAAGAGTCGGGAATTGTGTATGTGATGGTGGGTAAACGGGTGGATGATGATCACGAAGTCCCGTTGGCAGTTCAACCTTTGTTGCAGGAGTTTTGTGATGTTTTCCTAGACGAACTGCCAGATGGATTACCACCTTTGCGTGTTAGTCAGCACCAAATCGACTTGGTGCCTGGTGCAGCTTTACCTAATCATGCACATTATCGGATGAGACCCACAGAACATGAGGAGTTGCGTAGGCAAGTGGAGGAACTTTTGGCTTAAGGGCACGTGAGGGAGAGCTTGAGTACTTGTGTTGTTCCTGCCCTTCTAACTCCAAAGAAAGATGGGACATGGCGTATGTGCGTGGATAGTAGAGCGGTTAACAAAATTAATGTACGTTATCGCCTTCCTATTCCCCGACTGGATGATCTATTGGATCAATTTACTGGTGCGTGTGTGTTTAGCAAACTGGATTTGAAGTCTGGGTACCATCAGATCCGAATCAGACAAGGTGACGAATGGAAGACAACGTTTAAGCCTAGGGAGGGGTTATATGAGTGGCTGGTTATGCCTTTTGGTTTCTCAAATGCACCAAGCACATTCATACGCGTAATGGATCAGGCCCTTCGTCCCTTCATCGGTAAATTCGTTGAAGTTTATTTCGATGATATTCTGATTTATAGTGCTGACGATGTTGATCAAGTTCAGCACCTTCGAGAAGTTCTTAACGTGCTTCGTAAGGATGATTTTTATGCTGCTATGAAGAAGTGCTCGTTTCTCACTGATAGTGTAGTGTTTTTGGGATATGTGGTCTCGAAGGATGGGTTAGCAGTTAATACATCTAAAGTGGAGGCAATAAGTCAGTGGCCTCGGCCCATAACTATCACTGAGGTTAGAAGTTTTCATGGTTTGGCATCTTTTTATCGTCGTTTTATCCCTCACTTTAGTAGCATCATGGCACCCATCACGGATTGCATGAAGGGTAGTAAGTTTTAGTGGACCGACGAGGCTGATATGTCTTTCTAGTTAATCAAGGAGAAATTGACCACTAGTCCCGTGTTGGTCTTACCTGATTCCAATCGCCCGTTTGAGTTACACTGTGATGCATTAAAGGTTGGTATTGGTGGTGTGTTGAGTCAGGGTAATCGCCCCTTGGCCTTTTTTAGTGAGAAGTTGTCTAGTTCCAAGTCTTGATATAGCACTTATGATATGGAATTCTATGCTATTTTCAGTCTATACGACACTGGCGTCACTACCTTTCTCACGAGGAGTTCATCTTATATACTGATCATGACGCCCTTAAACACCTTGGCACTCAGGATAAAGTGTCTGCTCGACATGCTTCATGGATTGCTTACTTGCAGCAGTTCCCTTTCGTGATAAAGCATAAGGATGGTGCTTTGAACATGCTCTTGGAGATGCGCGTCGAGGTTCTGGGATTTGTCAGCCTGTGTGATTTGTACCCAGTTGATCCATACTTTTCTGGCGTGATTCGGGATATGCAGAGTGAGGTACAATAAGAGTTTGCATGGGTGGATGATTTTTTGTTTTAGGGTACTCAGTTGTGCATTCCATAGGGTAGTTTACGCGTGAAAATTATTCAGGAGTTGCATAATGAGGGTCATGTGGGTCGTGATAGGACCCTTCAGCTTCCAAAAGCTTCATATTTTTGGTCGTCTTTGCGTAGGGACTCGTGGGTAAGTTTGTGGAGCGTTGTTGTGTTTGTCAGCTATCTAAGGGTAAAGCTACGAATGCTGGGTTATACATGCCACTGCCTATTCTGACACAGCCCTGGACATATGTGATCATGGATTTTGTTGTTGGGTTGCCACGAACTCAGCTTGGATTTGATTCTATTTATATGGTGGTGGGTCGTTTCTCAAAGATGGTGCACTTTATCCCTTGCAAGAAGAGTATTGATGCTGTTAATGTTGCCTTGTTGTACTTTCGTGAGGTTTATCGTTTACATGTGCTGCCTACGTCAATTGTGTCTGATCGGGACACTCGCTTTCTTAGTCACTTCTGGCGTAGCTTGTGGCGCATGGTGAATACACGGCTGGATTTTAGTAGTGCTTATCATCCACAAACAGATGGTCAAAACGAGGTTGTGAATCATTCTTTGGGTGATCTGTTGCGTTGCCTAAGTCAAGATGCATGGCAAGGCGGAGGATTTTATCCAACAGTTTAGGAGGTGCACTCACAGGCTCATGACCACTTGCAAGCAGCTGCCTTGGATTACAAGCGTGCTGCTGATACAAAGAGGCGCAATGTTGAGTTTGAGGTGGGTGACTTTCTATGGGCAGTGATGACTCGGGATCGTATTCCAGCACATGAGTATAACAAAGTCTCGACAAAGAAGCTTGGTCCAGTAGAGATTGTTGAGAAGATCAATCCCAATGCTTATCGGTTGAAACTGCCTAGTCATATTCGTACTTCTGATGTGTTTAATGTCAAACACTTGGTGCCATTGCGGGGTGATAATTCTGATGACGAAGATGATGGGGATCTGCCTGTGCCAAATTCGAGGGCAAATTTTTCTCACCCCGGCAGGAATGATGCAGTCGAGAAGGCGTTGGAGTTTATGGTGAAACAAGATCATCCCAAGATGAGAGGCTGATTTTGGCTTGGTCCGTTTTTTCGTGCGATTGGTCCAATTGCATCCGAAACGGGCCAACGAACAGTTGTAATTATCTAAAGATCATTATGGGAGTTGATTATTGAATGATTTTTTTGAGAGTTTCTCTCTTTTTGCATCAATTTCTTGGTATTCTTCGTGAATCAACAAGCTTTTTGACAACTTTTGTGTAAGTAGGCTCGAATGCCCTAACTCTTCATTATCATCAGAATATATATAGATTACATTTACAAATCAGTAGCTAAATTACAGCGCTACTTACCAAAACAATTAGCCTATCTAAGGAAATAATATATCTAAAGTAAGAATATATATTTACATAATTGACTACTGTAATTATGCTAATTGTGATTATATCCGTTGATATCCCCCCTCAAATTGATGCGGGACGATCAGTAAGCATCAATTTGCCTGCAAGAAATTGATGTCGTTGTCGACATAAAACTTTAGTAAACACATCGGCAGTTTGAAGCTCGGTTGAGATATGCGGAAGAGTGATCGTATGGTTATCATAGGTCTCACGGATTGAGTGACAATCCACCTCAATATGCTTGGTACGTTCGTGGAATACTGGATTAGTTGCTATTTGAATAGCACTAGTGTTGTCGGCATGTAGAGGAGTCGGTTGATGCTGAGGAAATCCAAGCTCAGCTAATAGGCCGCGTATCCAAATAACTTCTGAACAAGCTGAGGACATAGCACGGTATTCAGACTCGGTAGATGATTTAGAAACACGGTCTTGTTTCTTACTCTTCCAAGACACAAGAGAGTTACCAAGAAACATACACCAACCAGAGATCGAACGACGAGTGTCAGAGCCGCCAGCCCAATCCGCATCAGAGTAAGCTGTCAAAGTGATCGGAGAATTTACAGGAAAGAAGAGACCACGCGAACAAGAACCCTGCAAATAACGAATAATACGACGAACGCCTGCCAAATGAAGATGAGTAGGAGCCTGCATAAATTGACTTACTTGCTGAACAGCAAAAGCAATATCAGGCCTAGTGATCGTCAAATAGTTGAGACTCCCAACTAACTGCCTCTACAAAGAAGGATCAGCGAGAATATCACCATTGTCGCGTTGGTACTTCATGTTGACCTCTAACGGAGTATCAACCGAACGTCCATCTTGAAGACCAGCTAACGTAATCAATTCTTGAGTGTACTTATGCTGGTTTAGAAAAAGACCAGCTGCAGTGGAGTGAACTTCCAAACCCAAGAAATAGTGCAAAGGACCAAGATCTTTCATATGAAATGAGCTTTGAAGGTGCTTCTGAAGACGAGAGATCAAACCAGTATCACTCCCGGTAATAACAATGTCATCCACATAAACCAAAAGTAATACAATCCCATTAGAAGATTTGCAAAGAAATAGAGACGAGTCATATTGACTTTGAACAAAGGAGAAGCTAAGAAGTGTAGCACAAAACTTCTCAAACCAAGCACGTGGGGCTTGTTTAAGACCATAAAGTGAACGTTTTAACTTACAAACGTCTGAAGAAGGGACCAAGAACAACCCAGTCGGTGGAGTCATATAAATCTCTTCTTTAAGATCACCATGCAAAAATGCATTCTTGACGTCCATTTGCAACAAAGGCCAACTAAGAGAAGCTGAGATATCTAAAATAAGGCGCACAGATGTCATCTTAGCCACTGGAGCAAAAGTTTCATCATAATTCACCCCATATTCTTGTCGATTGCCAAGGGCTACTAAGCGTGCTTTGTAACGATCAAGTGAACCATCTGAACGCAACTTCACAGAATAAACCCACTTGCAACCAATAGGCTTAACACCAGAAGGACAAGGAACAATGTCCCATGTGTGATTTTCTGCGAGTGCATGAAGTTCTTCCTGCATAGCTCGCTCCCAACATGCCTCTTTAGCAGCCTGAGAATAAGAGTTAGGAACAGAAATAGGGGCCAAGATAGCAGAATAACCATACCTATCAGGAGGACGAGTCCCACGAGTGGATCGTCGAAGGACTAGAGGAGCAGGAGCAGGATCTGGATCAGGAGCGGGAAAGGGCGACGAGGGGGCTGCCTGTCGTCGTTGATACACAACACCTGGTTTAAAACGTCCCTCATCTGGAGATAGACTCTCAAAAGAGGGTAGGCGAATACTATCAGGTGGAGCCATGTGTTGCTGAAAATAGTACTGGTGTTCAAAAAACATGACGTTTCTAGAAATGCGCATGCGATTAGAAACACCATCGTAACATATATACCCTTTATGAGTGTTACTATATCCCAAAAAGGCACAACGCACGGATTGAGCAGATAGCTTATGACGGTCATGTGGAGGCAACAGAAGAAAGCAAACACAACCAAACTTACGTAGACTCGTGTAATTTGGGTGCTTCCCATAAAGACGAAAATGGGGTGACTCATAATCCAAGATTTTAGAGGGTAAGCGATTGATGAGATAAACAGCAGTGGATAAAGCCTCAACCCAAAAGGTAGAAGGAACAGATGATTCCATGAGTAACGTGCGAACCATATCTAACAAGTGCTGATTCTTACGTTATGCCAATCCATTTTGTTGAGGGGTATAGGGACATGACCGTTGAGAGATAATACCTTTTTTTTTGTAAAAAAGTTTGAAATGAGTTAGACACATATTCACCACCATTATCAGAGCGAAGAGTTCGGATTGTAGCCGAAAAGTGTGTCTCAAGGTAAGCTAAAAATTTCTGAAAAGCGTTGAACACCTCTGATTTGGAACGAAGAAAGTATATCCAAGTAAACCGACTATAATCATCAATAAATGTGACAAAATATTTATATTGACCATGAGAAATAACTGGAGAAATACCCCAAACATCACTATGGATAATATCAAAACAAGCAGTAGCACGACTACCATGTGTAGGAAAAGGTAAAGTTTTACTTTTGCCAAGTCGGCATGCAGTGCAATCAAAACTACCCAAAATAGGTTCTCTAGTGTCCAACATGGAATTTCGAAACATATAAGATAAAATCACATTATTCGGATGACCTAATCGTCGATGCCAATCCTCTGTCTTATTTCCAACCATCACAGCTGCCAAACATAAGGACGAGGAACTGAAAACTGCAACGGAAACATGCGTCCCACTTTAGGCCCCCTCGCGATCACCTTCCCCGACACCTGATCCTGCACAAGACAACCATTATGAGAGAAACTTACGGTACATTTGTTATCCACTAACTGCCCCACAGAAAGTAAATTAGTAGATAATGTAGGAGCGACAAACACATCACGGAAAGAAGGCCCAATATCACCAACTGCTTTGATGGGATGAACAGACCCATTGGCAATTTCAATAGTCTGTGTACCAGTATATTTCCTCAAATTATGCAAAGAGTGTGAGGAACCTGTCATATGATTGGATGCACCAGAATCGACTAACCAATGATGAGAAACAATATTACCTTGACCCTGAAGTCCAAGTGCAGAGAATGCCGATAGAATCATCTGTTGAACCATCTCTGGAGTAAGAGTAGACGGAGTAGGAGTAGGGCCCAAAGGTTGACCTAAAGGAGCCGCAGCCTGAAAGGCGTGGGCACGACGGTTTTCAGGACGAGCACGACAGTCTTGAATGAGATGACGACCTTTCTTACAGTACTTGCAAAATATCTTGGTACACGCCCGAGCAATATGACCAACCTCGTTGCATTTATAACATTTTCTGGTGTCGGGTCCTTTGTTACCCCCTTGTGCAGCATAGGCAACGTTCATCACCTCAGAAGTCTCGGAAGAAAGGGTCATACTAGCATGTGTAGCCAATCGTTGTTCCTCTCGAAGTAATTCACCAAGACATATGTCCAAAGATGGAACTGGATCTCTGTTGAGTAGGCCAGCCCGAACAGTTTCAAACTCCGAACCCAATTTCATGAGAAATTGGTCACGCATCGTGTCAGCATGGATTTTCTGAAGAGCAGGAAGGGCGTCCTTCGGCACCTTGCTATACAATATACCAGAATACTCGCTCCACAGATTAAGAACTCCTGAATAATACTGCTCAATATTAAGATTACCTTGATTGTAGGTGGAGATGTTGAGTTCCAATTGGAAACGTCTGGCTGTATTATCCTGATGATAAATACGTCGTAAATGATCCCACATCTGTTTTGCAGTCTCAAAAGAGCGCAAGTTATTCACCATATGAACTTCAATAGACTCCGTAAGCCAAGTGATAATCCGAGCATCCTTTATCTCCCATTGAGCAAGCGCCTTTGCTTCAGTAGGCATCACCGAGGTCCCATCAATATGTCCCCATAGTTCTTTCCCTTTCAAAAACATCTTAAATTGGAACTCCCAAGCGGCGTAATTTCGTCCCGTAAATTTAACAGAAAGACCATCAGTAGTCATGATTATTCAAAAATCCAAAGTATAAGTATGTAACTCTCAACAAATTCAAGTAAAACACAACACCCAATTTGCAAATATCAAATGCAAATATCCAATGCAAATAGCCAATTACACCAAGTCACCAACTGCTACGCAAATTGAGCAAATTGAGCTGCTACTGCAAATTGAAGAAAAAAAAAATCTTACGATCTGCTCCAAATATCGCGAGTAATTTCGCCGCAGAAGAGTATCGCGCAACCGCCGCGCAAAGGAGCTGCCTTCACCGCTCACAAACAACCAATATCGGTCAGATCTCGGTCAGATCGGAATGGAGAATCGCTTGCCTGGAAAACCTCACCGCCGGAAAACGTCGGAACAAGATGGGTGCCGAGAATTCGCAAAGTCGCTGCCTTGAGGTAGACTATCGTCGACAATTGTCGCCGGAACACACACAGGAAAATGCTATCGGAGAATTCGACCTCCAAAAAAAAAATCAACCCTTTTCAAATTTGATGGCTTTGATACCATGACAACTTTTGTGTAAGTAGGCTCAAATGCCCTAACTCTTCATTATCATCAGAATATATATAGATTACATTTACAAATCAGTAGCTAAATTACAGCGCTACTTACCAAAACAATTAGCCTATCTAAGGAAATAATATATCTAAAGTAAGAATATATATTTACATAATTGACTACTGTAATTATGCTAATTGTGATTATATCCGTTGATACTTTTGATTATCGTGTGTTATTCCAATCTTTCCTATAAGCTTCCTCTACGTCACAAACTATAAGCCAACACACTTAGGAGCCTAAAAAACTGAAAAATGATGGTGGATGGACAAGACACAAGGGCATCTCTTTACATCACATACAATCGCCTATCATTGCACATAACAACTCAAAACACATTACAACTATATTCCATCACTGTTGCACATCACAATCCATCGTTGGAGTATTGTGATCTGTGTTTGAGGAGAAAGCTGATCAATCGAAGCATAAATTATCTAGAGTAGAGCGAAAGATAAGTAAATGGAAGGCAAGTCGACATCTCACCGAGATTAAGATTTTAATCTTTAATTTTTCTTTATTGTGATATTTTACGATAAATTATGGTCGTGAAACATCGATCATGACTAGCTAATTCTCTTGGTGTTTGGGATATGAAGCAGTCGTCTAATTAATATACCTTGTATCTATGTTTTGATTATTTCCATTAAAGACTTCATTTTTTTGGATTTGGTTTGTTTCTTATGCTACTTAGTAGTTTTAATATATACGTGTTTCTAGAAAGCACAGTGAGGATGTTGAATTATCATGTATTATGCTAAATTATGCGTAAGAGATGGTTAATGCAACACTTACTTAGCGTCTCAGGAAGAATCTAGGTTAATTTGTCAACTCTAGCTCTTTTCTGAAAATCTGTATGAATTCTTGAGATGGTGAACCTCTGGAGGGAGCATAGTACCTAACAATCTGACATCATAAGAGATATAGGGGATCTTTAGGTGATACGAAAGTGTGTTAAACTTATCACGTCAACCTGAGAACAAAACAAGATTCAATAGGAGGAAGCATAAAATAGAGAAATTGGTATTTTGTCTTTGAAATACCCCGTATTAGAGATTAACAAATTCTTATTCCTTGATACGCTTTCCTTAATCTGCATAACAACCAAACTAGATTAAGGAATTCATACAATGATAAAAACAAATTATATTGAAGTTTTGTTCTAGTTTGAAGTTATTTTTTACAAACGATTGACTCTTTAACAATGATAAACCCAACTAGAACATAACTTCAATGGCGTTTCTCTCCGAAAACAGCTATACGTAGTTATGATGATGTAAACGCTTTATTTGCAGTGCACATCCGTAACCTAATTTCATGCAGATTTGTATCCCAATCAGTAGGAAAAGATGATCATGTCCTTGAGTTGCACGACATGTCGTGTCGTGCCACAATTTGAGCAGCTCGCGCTACTTTTACATCTCGTCGCGCCACTCTCCATTTCTCCTTTGATATATTATGCTTTCTTTCGTTGCTCGCACTACCTTCGGCATCAATGGCGATGTTGCTTAGCTTCTCCCGTATCGCGCCGCTCTACCCTCTTGGGCCAACTTTTGGGCTTCTTCACGTATGACGATTAGGGTTTGTCTCATTTGCGTAGCGTCGTAGCCCTTGATGTAGTGCCTAGACGCCTTGTTAAAAACCTCCATTTTCTGCTCTTTTAGCTTCGCTTCATCATGACTCGATAAAATACTTGGAACAAAAAATAATACCAAGACCATAAATACGCACTCGGAATTATACAAAAGCATAAGTAAATGAGTACTAAAACGACGTTAAATAAACGTTATTTTTGAAGAAAACCTTTATTTTTTGGGGCAACTGGATGATGAATGTTAACATTTATCCCTTTGCTCGCTTCTTAGAAGATAAACACAAAGGCGTGGTTTTTGTTCGAGGGTTCAAGGACACCACTTTGTACTTGACCATTGTTTCCCAAGATGGCATCGACCTTGGTGGTGTAAAATGGTAACGGAGTAGTGGCTTTTCTGTCCAAGTTCCTCAGGGCCGGATGTCAAACGGGGCTAGAACAAATCAGAAATGGAACCTCACCTTTATTTGTACGGAGAATCTTGCGCGTTGTTGATTAATTTTTCAAACTTTTAATAACTGAATAATCATAACTCACCACTATAAACATATGTAATATTCAAATTTCGTTTTGATGAAATTTGACGAAGTTCTTTAAGTTTCGAGTACATAAAAAAATTCCAGGAATCACGACATCAAACAATTACCTTATAAATCAATCCATTAAATTGTATAACTTAGTTAATTTTGTTCCAAGATTATTTAAAATTACAGAACATTGTATTCATAACTTATAAAAATATTAATACGTAAACCTAATCAAGGAAAATGACGAAAAAATGTTTAAGTTTTGATACATAATCATATAAGAGGATTAGACCTCAAAAGTATATATATGATAATCTTATTAAACTTATGTAAGGACATGTTAATCATGATAAATATACTATTTATATTTTATTGAAAAATCTCAAACATATTAATTCATGAATACAAATCATATTAAAGTGATTCTAATGATTGTTATATCTTGTAAGAGTAATGTGTGAGTGATCAATCATGGAATTATGATGATTATTTTCAATCATAAACAAAGAACTTAAAGTACGTAATATAAGCTGAAAATCGTCATAGTTTCGAGTTTACATTTGATCGAATATCCAAATGAACTTTGTTTTCAAATATTTATATGGAAACTGATCCCTAACATTACTAGGAACATGTGTACCCGAATGGGAAGGAAAATCCAAAGGTTTGCTATGCTAAATAATTCTTGAAAGCATAGAACATATTTTCGGATTTTTGGACAGGAGTCTACGATTTAGGAATTTCGACCTTCTAAATCACATTATTAGAAAAATATTTCTTCATATGAAAGTTAGATGACATCATGAGGAGTATTTGGCCGTTGGCCTTGATCGGAAATGATTTTTACAATTAGTTATGATTTTTGTAAGGTGCAGGGCCGAATTGAAAATTTCTGCGCAATAAAGGTTTTGGGGGTATTGTCGGGTAGAAAATGATAAAATAAGAACTTGGGATGAATTTTTCTGAAAGTAAACTCACTAACTTAGAGATTCATAGGAAGAAAGATGGAAAAATCGAAATGATTTTGGGTGAGAAAATTGTTGGAAGAAAGCTTAGTATTTATAGGCAAAAATCATGTTAAAATATATTTAATTAAGGTCCCACTTTGATTATTTTATAATAAATCACAAAAAAATCTTTCAATCATGCTCTTAAGGATGTCATGGCTTACTTCATCAATTGGTTAATTGCATATCAAGTCCCTCAATTATTTATAATTAAAATTCAAATAGGTATAATTAGATTTCTTTTTTACTCACATATTTATCTATGTAATTTTCTAGATAGTTCGATCATCTTGGTTAAGATTTGAAATTAAAATATGTGCTTTAGGATTAGAGACCTATAAAAATAATGAAAGATATCTTTTAAGTTTAGGGACTAAAATACAACTTTTTCTAAATATTTAGGGTCAATAATAGAAATTTCCAAAAGTTCAAGGACTAAAGTATAAATTTATTTTCTTTCTAGTTTTTGGGGCGTTACAATCCCCCCTCCTTAAAGGAATATGGTTCCCAGATTCTTACCGGAATTGTTGTGAAGATAAAGGATTACGATTTGACCTTCAAATTGTTAGTCTTGTGTCCACTACTTAAATTTAACAAACTTATATCCATTAACAAGATCGGATAGTCAATCTATATTCCAAAGTGAATATCTCTTTGTAATTGATACCTAAAAGTCCATTCTCTTTTCTTTTTTTATTTAACAAGACTAACGTATCCCAAAAGAGAAGTATTCTCAGCCACTATCTCGATTAATTTTATCCTTAAGGACTAACAGTTAACACCATAGGAAGTCATAAATCCATTTTCTCGGAAAAAGAAAATTAAACTCTTATGATCCATTTTTGGTAGAGAGAAGTTAGATGAAGATGAGTGTGTATTTTGTAGTATAAAAATGATGTATTTATAGAAGGAGATATGGCTATTATAGCCGTTTATAACCGTTGGGAGGATTTTTTTTTTAATGGTATGATGATTGGGACGAAAATTACGATTAGAAATATGTGACTTATTTGTGTAAAATATGTTTGTGTTTTTGAAATCTTAAAATAAAGGTTTTAACTAACGATCATAATATAGAAAAATTAGAAAAATCTTTAATATTCTTAAAATTTTGGGTACTAAAATTTTTAATCCAAAATGATTTTTTTCCCCGATAAATCATGCTAATTAAAAACAAATAACTATCACAAAGAACACGAGTGATTTTAATTCTAACATAACATAGAAGTTCTTGTGATTTATTATTACTATTGATATTATCATTATTTTGGAAATTTTGTATTCAAATGAATAAATTTGGATACGTAGACATAACACAGCATGAAAATAAGGTGAAATAATTTTTCCTTATAAGTGCATGCACGTATTTTAAGAATTATGCATATATTTAGTTTTTAAATAAAACTTAGACGGTCACACACACACATATTTATATACATATATATTATTTTTAATAAGCACAAATAATAGATGATGGGGTACAACAATATGAATGCGTTTTCTTAGATTAGTAAATGTCATATCATCAAAGATGGATTGTAGGGGAAGTTGCTCATAAAATATGGGTTGTTGGAGACGCTATTTAATTAATTATTATTTTTGAAGATGTTGTATTATTATTGTTTCAAAAGCTTCATCGGTATGCCTACTATGTTTTCTTATAAAGAGCGGTTTTATGATGTCGAAGATCACACATTAACACATACCACATTATCAGGAAAAAAAAAATTCTGAGATAGAAAAATCTTCAATTCGAGAAATAAAATCTATTTGTGTCTTTTGTGGGTCTAGTTTTGGAAAATATTTTGAGTTTCTAGAGGTAGCACGTAGTCTAGGGAACACATTGGCAAAGAGAAACATAAAGATAGTCTACGGAGGAGGAAGTTTAGAGCTAATGGAGTGTGTAGCAAAAAGCGCATTTTCTATAGGTGGTAAAGATTCAGGAATCATACCAAACGCCTTAGCGGACATGAATCCCGGTGGTCCAATCATAGGTGAAGATCTAATTGTACCTAGCATGCACGAAAGAATAACGACTATGTTGTATAATTCTGATGCATTTATAGCATTACCTAGGGGCTTAGGAACACTAGAAGAGATTTCTTGCATAGCTTCATGGGCTCAATTAAACATGCATCAGAAACCTATAGGGTTGTATAATGTTAATGGTTTCTACAACAGGTTGTTGTCTTTTCTAGATCAATGTGTGGAGCAGAAGTTTATGAAGCCGTCGGCTCGTGAAATTTGCATCTCTTCATATACTGCAAATGAATTGATTGACAAATTTAAAGCATATGTACCAAAAGTAGATCCCATATCATCACAAATTCAAGGGCAGACAAGTAGTGACAATAGTCGTGGTAAGAAACGTGCTTTAGATGTAGATACGACACTCCAATTGTAACTCTTTTATGTGTTTGATGTAAAAACATATGTTTAATCTATATGAATATTTGAATAAAAACATCTTTGAGTGATTAATGTTTGTGAATATGTTTTTTTAACCAATGGTTCTGATACCATACTGTGACGACCGCGCCCCACGACCCATGCTCCGATCCGAGTTGGTTCAGTGGTGATCAGTCAGTTTACCCAACTCAGACTAAAGTGCAACTCATATGAAGGGGTCTCACTTGTTCAAGATCAAACATTACATGTTTTATAAATTATAGTTTGATATATACATCGGAAGTCTTTGTATTAAAAATAATGTGACTATATTAATAGTTATGCACTAGTGACAAAACACGAGTATTCCAAAATGCACGCTTGAACAATCATTCACTTGGTCCATGCTGCCATGTTGATTTTTATCCTGAGGAATTGACAGAAGAAACGAAGAATAAGTCTTTAATGACTTAGTGAGATTCATATAAAAGAACTGGTAATGCAAGAATTAACTGTGACCTACTAGATACATTTCGGGAGTGATCTTACCGGTAGAAACAGTTCAATTAGACAATTTCATGTAACAATGGTACTGGAGTTTTCATAGAATAGTTCATGAACTTGTGCTTAACAGAGTAGTGGCTTTTTTGTCCAAGTTCCTCAGGGCCGGATGTCAAACGGGGCTAGAACAAATCAGAAATAGAACCTCACCTTTATTTGTACGGAGAATCTTGCGCGTTGTTGATTAATTTGTCAAACATTTAATAACATTAAGATAATATCAGTTAACTGAATAATCATAACTCACCGCTATAAACAAATATATACTATTCAAATTTCGTTTTGATGAAATTTTAGGAAGTTCTTTAAGTCTCGAGTACATCCAAAAATTCCAGGAATCACGACATCAAACAATTACCTTATAAAGCAATCCATTAAATTGTATAACTTAGTTAATTTTGTTCCAAGATTGTTTAAAATTACAGAACATTGTATTCATAACTTATAAAAATATTAATACGTAAACCTAATCAAGGTAAATGACCAAATCATACAGAACATTGTTCCACGATTCGTTTTTTCGGAAGGAATTAAATGATACTGTTCCTCCGTCTATAAAAAAGGGGTACTTTGTCATTTCTCATACTCATCACATAAACGACAAATTCTCTTCTTTCTTGCAAGAAGAGCTTTGTTCTTCCGATTTATTCTTCTTCCTTAACTTTCATCCGAACTCCTCTTTATATCTTTAATGGCTTCCAACACTCATGCTACGATGGCTTCTTCTGGTGGAAACAAGAGTGCGACGTCGTCGAGGGCTGGAAGAGGGGTTTCGGAGCAAGATGGTTGCCACTTTGGGTCAACTTTCCAGGGACGGAGGGGAGCAGATGTGGAGGCCAAACATGTTCTAGTGGGTGACATTCCATCCGTCATTTCTGAGACATTCGTGGTGGATAAGTTTGCCGAGTATGCGGTGGACACTCTCAAGGTGGAAGTTAGGGTTCCTCTTCCCTCCGAGAGGGCAAATAGGCCTTCTGCTGGGTTTGTGACAGTGTACGAGGCCCAAATTAAAGTGGGGTTATGAGCATTTATTCCTTCTTTCTTTAGCAAAGTCTTTCAGGCATGTGGGATATTACCTAGCCATGTGGCGCTTAACGGTTACTCGAGCCTGGCCTGCTGATTCTATATGTGATTGATAAAGGGGGTTGAGTGCACGGTGGAGCTAAAGGGTCATTCTCATATTTTGTGCAATACTTCCTCGTCTTTTGGGGCTTGGAAGCCCCACTTCTTTTACGTTCATTCCTTAGAGGCATCGTGGTGGGTTCCTTACGCCTAGAAGGAGGGGCCTTTAGTTCATGATTCTACTCGTTTGGATGTGGTGATGCAGACGATGCGTGACGGTGGAGCGTTTCTTAACGGTGTACGATGCTACCAAACTCCTAGATCACAAAGTGTTGGATTTCTTCTATCGGAGCAGCAATCTTTTGGCGATGGGCCCTAGTCGTTGGACGCTTCCGCATGTGGATTAGAGCATTATTTGTAAGTATTTTATGAGGGTCTTGGTGTGCGTATCTTTTTATGATTCCCGTATGTTTATTTTTAAGTTGGTACATCCAGGTGCTCGTATAGATGTAGAGTTGCTGAAACAGGAGCGTCGTAGGTTTGGCCTTCAAAAAAGGCAACTTGGGGGACAAAGCAGCCTCTGGATATGAATCAGGTCGATTAGAGGGTCAGAGAGGTGCGTCATAGGTCGGGGTGCGGGTCTAAGTGAGAAGAAGAAGAATAATATTAAGAAAGAGGGCAAGAAGAGGATAAGGGTATCTTTCGGGTAGGAATTCCTCAGTTGTAGGAGGATCGGGAGACAGTGAGACGAGAAAGAAGAAGGTGGAGGATGCTCCTCTAAAGTCATTAGTAATTTTGCCGAGGGAAGCGATCGGGCCTTTTTTGGACACAAAGACGGGGAGACGTTTCAAGTCTTTCCGACAGCCCTTTGTTGAGGCCTTTACGGAGACTCTATAGTCTAGTTAATCGGAGAGGTGTATTTTGAAAGGGGATTTCGGCGTCGTTAATGCTCATATTGCTAAGGGTGCTCGGTCGTATCTTTATCCCCTTATCCGCTAGTGGGGCTGGATGGAGTATAGCTTGCTGAGGGCATGGAGGTGGTGCAAATCTGGTCCCTAGGTACAGTGGTTTGGAGTAGCGGTGAATCTACATAGGAAGCAAGGATTCAAGAGAGGAGGAGGCGTCAGGTGCTCAGGTGGGGGTTGGAGAAGTGGTAGAGTTGAGGGGGATTGTCGTTGTTCTTCACGTGTCTGAGTCGTCTTTGGCGGCAGAGTTGTGCTATAATTCGCGCGGAGCCTTTGACGAGGTAAGCTCTCCACGTATATTTTCTTTTGAGGACACCATGTATAGGTTGTGAGGATATATATATATATATATATATATATATATATATATATATATATATATATGTCTGTGTGTGTGTGTGTGTGTGTGTGTATATATATTGTTAATTTAGACTTTGCATACTTACCGTGTCTACCATGGTATGCCTTTGCTTCACTGAGGAAGGTAGGAGGCTTATATGATCAAGCAGTGGCTCGGGTGCCGGAGTTGGAAGAAATAGTGCGTATACTAGAGGGGCGGGAGGCTCGCCAGGAAAGTGTCTTTTTGGAGAGGTGAAAGTAGCGGAGTACGGGACGTGGAAAAACAGCGAGAGAAGGTGACTCAGTTAGAATATTCAACCGAAATTGTCACGTGCCAGCTAAAGTTTGAATTTCTTTAATTCCCATGTGCGAATTCGCACGTGAGAACTTCGATTTCAAATTTCATTTTTATTTTTCTTGTTTGACCCATCTGACCCGGTCAAACCTTTATTTTTTAAAAAAATTCTACTGCTCCATTAAACAGCCTTAACCCGACCCGCCACATTCGATAAACCCCCCAACCCATCGCGATTTGTCACAAGCACACACTAATCAACAACATTTTTCTCTCAAAATTCTCCGAATCAACAAGCCCTAACCCCAAAATTGATAGAAACACTAACCCCCAAATTCCAATTCGAGCTCATCCGAAAGTCAAATCTTCAAATCGCTCTTAACGCATTGAATCTCCAAGTCCCCCAACCCTGCAATCAACACTAGTTCCAAAATAGAATGTCTTTTTCGTCCTCCAACGCGAGAAGGATCTCCAATTCGTCCCAAGTGCGTGAACGTGTTGTTCAAAAATGCGGTCGATTGGACTCCGATTTTAAGCAAACGCGCGTCGATTACGGAAATAACATACAAGGTTAACCCAATTTTAAGATTTGGGTTGGTTTTAACTCGATTTAGACATTTTGGTGTTAGGGTTCTTATCAATGTTGGGGTTAGGGTTTGGGAAATTTTGGGAGAAATGTTATGTGATGTGTGTGTGTGAGTGGACCGAATGAGTTTGTTGATTCAAAAAAAAGGTAGGTCGGGTAAGGATGTTATTTGGAGCAGTCTAATTAAAAAAATTCAAAAAGGGTTGACCGACTCGATAGGTTTAAAAAAAATATATTTTTGACCAGGTCTAAGGGTAACAAAAAATATATTAAAATCGATGTTCCCACGTTGGAATTAGCACATGGGAATTCAAAAAACTTCAAATTTTGGCAGACACGTGACACTTTCGGTTGAAAGGACCAAAATTGGAACAAAAAACACAATAAAAGACCAAGCAAAAAACGAAGACACAATAAAGGGCTAAAACTGTAACTAGGTCACAATAAAAGACTAGTTTCGATTCTTTACCCCACAATAAAAGACTAGTCACATTAAAACTGTAACTGAAAATGCAGATAGCTCTGGATGCTACAAGGATGGAGAGAAAGGAGGCCTTGGTAGATGGTCGGCGGGCACACCGGGATAATGACCAGTTAACATTGGCAGCGAAAGAGCAGGCTGCAGTTGTGCTTTGACTGTAACATGACTTAACGAAAGCTCATTTTGATGCGGTGACCGCAGCAGAAAAGGCGGTTCAAGACACAGATTCACAAGGACTATGCTGATCACGAGGAGAAGATGACTTGTATATATCACAAGCATATGTACAAGATGGTGAATGAAGTTGCTCTGGGGGCGATGGACCAGTACAAGGGTCCAAGAAGCGCGACTCCGTCCTCAAATGCTACTATGCCAGCTATGTTTTCTTCGGCTATTGGGACTGTCAGGAGAAAGGGATAGAGCTTGGTATGTAGATATTGGTTGCGGATATTGGTTTCTCTAGAAGAAGATATGCCTTTGCTGGGGCTAGGGCGGTTCTTCTAGTCCAGCGATAAGGCGGACGACTCCGGCAGTGCCCAGGTTCTCTGAGAAGGTGGGTGCAGAGAGAGAAGAGGAAGATGAAGAGGACGAGGGGAGGTTAGAAACTTGGGATGATCATTCAGGCATGATAAGGGAGGAAAGGCAACCGGCTTCGTAGTAGTGTAGTTTATTCTTTCTTCTTTCGTGTATTATTGGTTTGTCTTGCTAGTAGGATTTGATGGGAAAGAGTAGTTTGTATCTTAGTACTATGTATAAAATTTAATAATATTTCGAGCAGTTAGTTGTTTCTTTTTATCGAAGTTGTTATATGTATATATGAGAGGGGGGGGGGGGGCTAAAAGTAAAAAGAAAGGATTTTTTCGAAGATTGTATACTTAAATTTTGGTCGTAAGTGGGGGTAGTTTAAGGGATTCTTGCAAGAATATAGGAAAAGGCGGGCACTTTTTCCTTTTTAGGGTGGGATCCAAAAAATGCATTTTCAGAGCATTAGATAATTGGAGGAACGATAAAAGATTTTAAAGGAGTTTTCTTAGGAAGGGAACAAGGCATATTTAAATAGGGGAGAACCCTTTTTTGGAGCAAGCGTGAGCGCCACGAAAATCGAAGTGACATTTTTCTTTTTTTTTTCTTCATTTCATAACATACCGAGGTTTTCTTTTTCCCTATTGCTTGATGTGGGAGACTTTTTGAAAGGGAGTCGTGCAGTTTTTGGAGGCTGGCCGAGATCGTGCTGGCATTTCAAGCCTGGTTTGTAACGTATTTGGCTTTCCCAGGCGATGCAGATATTTCAAGTAGAACCTTTCTTTTTAATTTGGGGGGGGGGGGTGGAAGGACACAATTTTCTTCGAGGAGTTTTTTATTTTTATCGAGGGGTCTTTCGTATGCTTGATGGGATGGCTTCAAGGAGGACGCGTGGAGGGGGCATAGAAGTCATGCTGGCAGTGCAAACTTTAAGTTATCCTGATGAGTCGGGTGACACCTGTACATAAAATGGACATGTCATAACTTCGCTCATTTAAACGCATTTGTGTTTGTTTGCGGTGATTTGGTTGCCCATCCACGTGGACTTCGTTACGTTTCTACGATTTGAACAGGTACAAGTGAAGGGTCGTGGCGGTTTCTTCGAGCGGGTATAAATGTGAACTAAAGAGGTGCTTGAGGATGCGTATAAGTAAGTTCATTTTTCCCAATTTATCTTTGCTTTTCAGTTTACTCACTTAGTATATTAGCGCATTGAAATCCTTTTTGCTCTAATAGGACTATTTCGTTTTTTTTTTTTCATAGTAGAACATGATCATGGAGCGGGTGCTTTCTGAAGTGTCGGACCCTGTTATCGAAGAGTACGACTCTACGGACACTTCAAGTTTACTCACAAGGTGGTCCTTTTCTTCAGTAATGATGGGACAAGGTTCGAGCACGTTGAGAGGTCACGTTATTGGAGGCAGTGGTGGCTTTGAGGACATGCTGTCAGCGGGCGGCCCATCTTAAGGCTATGGATAGGTTGTGCCGCAATCGGGCTAATAAGGGGGTGCTAGAATTGGTGCATGGGGGAAATTTAAATTTGGGTGAGGTTGTTTCCACATCAAGGGTTCCTTGTCAGGCGACGTTCCTTTAAAGCGAGCTTTATAATCCCACTCTTCCTGGGGTTGACTTGTTGCTAGGTTATTTCGAGTCGGGCTCCATTGTGGGAACCGAGAAAATGGGGAGTATTTCTAGCACAATATTATAGGAGTAGTGTGCAAACTATTCGAGCAGGTTTCCTTGGATATTTCTCGATTTAACATCCTCATCCTGACGTTGGTTCAACGGGCTTGCGATCCTTTTGCTGGATTTTTGACAGTGTACGCTAGTCAGATTCGCTACGATCTTCACTGGTTTTTTCATCCCTTTGTGAGGAATTTGCTATAGTTTTTGCGAGTTTGCCCTAATCAACTTCTTCCTTCCTCGTTCTAGTACGTGACTGGGTTCGTACTGTGCTGCGAGCTGTCCCTGGTACTCTATTTCAATTTGCGGCGACTTTTCCTTTACTAGTCGCCACTTCAGATCCTCCTTTTTTTTGTTTCGAACCATCCTAGTCTTCTTCCTTCTTGGAGGTTGGGGATTTTATGGCAATAACTGGCGAGAGGAGTTCTTTTATCTTGCCCTCCGGGAAGCGATGGTTTCGTGGTGGCAGATTCGCACACGGCGGGGTACGGGTGTGACAAGGATGCCCCGCTTTAGAGGAGCATATGAGGCAGGAGTTAGGACGAAGTGGTTTATATGCATTCGATAAGACGTGGATTCCATGCTAAATTATCCAATAGCTATGATCATGGCTGGGTTGCAACAGGCCCCAAAGATATTGGAGTTTTCGAAGGGTCCCCTTCATACAAGTCGCTTGTGTAGTAAGTGCTCCTTTTTTTTAACAGTCTATTTTCTATATTATTTTGATTATTGTTGTTACTTGCCCCCCTCATTGGGTATTAGAACCGTTGTCGAAGGAATTTTATTCGATTACTTCCGCTTGGCCTACTTCTTCGGTTGAGATATCTCCGCAGTGTTTGTCGAACTTAGGTCGGGGCGTTCTTCGTGCAGAAGGTCGTTTATCCCGTGAATCCGGTGAAGGTTCTAGTCATACCTTTCTTTCTTCTAACGTTCGGATAGAAAAGATAGGGCAATCTTCTCTGTTGAGTATGCATATGGTTTTTCCCTTTTCACTGGATGCTGAGAAGTCTTGTGTACTACAGATCGTACCTGTGTGGGCTGCGTAACGAGCGGGATAGGGAATTTCTTCTTCCTTCTACTTTCTCGGCTTTGCAGGATGTTTTTAGCTAAAACGCTTGTGAGATACGTGTCTTTCGCTTCGCGTTCGCAGTGGGTTGTTTTGTGCGTGACTTTTTGTGACCGTTTTTTTTTTGTTTACTTTGATGGGGAGGTAGTTGTCACTTTTGGTGGAGGCCATGGGTGAGCGTTTTTGGCCCACTCCATTTAAAGTACCAGCGCTTCGAAGGTGTTTTTTTTTTGGTGCTTAAATCGGCGCTGAGAGAGGCTCAAGGTCAATTGGAGCAGAAGGACGCCGAGATCGAGGTTCTTTGGGCCATGAGTGCACGAAACTCTGATTGAAGCAGGAAGATGTTGGAGTGGAATCTGAAAGTTATGAGTGATCGGTGGAAGAAGATGAAAGAATGGTTGGAGAGTTTGCTCTTTTGTCTTGCCGAGTCGCACAAGATGCTTTGTACGAAAAAAGTAGAAAAAGATAAATACAAGCGTCATTTGTTGGATTTGGGTTGTGGGTTTCTAGGAGAAGCTGGCGAAAGCGCAGGACCTAGTCGCCTTGGGTGAGGTAAGTACTATACGCGCGGTTGATTCCTTTAACGAGGGGACGTGACAATTCATGTTGATGGGTTATAACATATGCCAAGACGTGGTTCAATCGATGCCAGGGTTCCACTTGGACTTGGTGGTTCCTCGATTAGGGCTGGTTCCTGTTATGGAAGGTTCTTCTTCATTTGGACCTTCGCCTATGGAAGGAGCCAGAGATCCCAAATTGTCGGACCGGGGCGGATAGGCACGTCCTCATCAAGTCCCATGCCTCTGTCAACGTCTTTGACAAAGGTATCTGATGGTGTTCACCGCGCAATTGTACGGGAACGAAAATGTCTCGCTCTTTGATTAAGAAAAAGGTTTGGGTAGGTGTAAGGAAGTTTGAGGAGGGATTCCTTCGTCTGTCTTTGTATAGTAAGGTGGTAGACTTTTGTAAAAAAAAAAGTTTTTGTGGCATATGTTTTTTGAAGAGGGAAGAAGGGGATATGAATATCTTTGTAAAATATGTTTGGTAAGTCTCGTACATATAATGAAGTTGGCGTATATAGTTTAGCTTTATTTGTGATTTTGAATTAACCTGGCTTTCTTATTTCATATATAATTTTCTGTTTACGAGGTGGCAGCGGTGTGATAAGGGGTTCTAGACATATTTTCACAATTTTTTATTTCCCTTTTATCTCCTCATTCTGTCTTCATTGTTTTATAAACAAGGGAACCTACCAGATTTAAATTTGGGAGCGAATCGGCCTGCTATGGTAGAAAAGAAAAGGGCTTGCAGAGTGGTCATTTGTCCATATCAAGACGCATGGTGATCCGGAGTCCGGCGATCTTCGTTGAATTCTTCTTTTCACTAGGCTGAGTGGTTTATATGGGGTTAAGAGAAGTGGACGAGTACGGGTCTTCTTTAGAGTTTGAAGGTTCACAGGGATTTTTCATATATTTAGAGCTTTTCTCAGGGGTAAAAAGACGGTTCCCACAGATGGCATCATTTGATGATGTATGAATTATGATATTACAAATTGTTGTTCTTTCCTCTGTCCAAAGATTAAGAACTAAGAGAAAAACATCAATAAGAATAACTTAAGTATCTATTTCATGGGTAATAGTATATGGAGCACCAAAGTCCTTGAATTACAAAGAATAGTGGGGGCTATATATATATATATATATATATATATATATATGTGTGTGTGTGTGTGTGTGTGTGTGTTTTTTCAGAGTAGGCTCGTAGATATACATCCTCGAACGCTAGTGAGAGCTGGCTCTAATCAGATTTTAACACGTATCTTGGGCCTTGATAACAAGATAAGAAGTTCGAGGAGCTCCTGAGTCAATTTCGCATTTAATGCGCACTAATCTTGAAGTAAGATAAAGCTTCGAGGGGCTCCTTATCAGCTTCATCCTTAATGCGTACTAGGATAAGGTTTTGAGGGGCTTCTTGTCAGCTCCGTCTTTTATGCGTACTAATAGGATAAAGTTTCGAGGGGTTCCTTATCAGCTTTGTCTTTAATGCGTTAAATAAATCTTCGTAAGAGGATTCGTATTTCCTTGTATTATCCATTACAATTTCCCCTCGTCAATCAGATGACATAAAAGTTAAGCATTCATATATACGTTATGCCGACCAAATTACTCTTCCATTATGAAAATTCGATCACTTATGTCATAAATAAAAAATCTATTTATTTTCTCACACCAAAAAATTATTCCTTCAAGCAAATACACTTATGATACATAATTAAAAGCTACCTAGTTTCTTTTATTAATGAACAAATATTAGATAATTTGTTATATACTTTTGAAGAACTTCTTGTATTGACAAGTTTCGGTAGATAAATAATTAAGTATATAATGTGCCTACTATTATGAAATATAATTGTATTGTGAATGTTGTTTGTCTCACATTGGAAAATTGTGAAGACATTTATCCTAGCCTTTCCATGAACAGAAGGTCTATCACCTTTGTAATATACACTTTTACATCATGGAATAAGTGGGTGTTTGCAAGAGCTTATAGAAGCTCCTTCTTCCAAGCTTTTACTTAAAGTCACTAAAAGCTCATTTTGACTTAAAGCAATGAGTGTTTGCAATCCTTCTTAAAAAAGTAACTTAAAGCCATTTAAATTTATTTTGTAGTATTTGCAATAATAAGTAAGAAGCAGCTTTTATAATGCAATAGGTCTTAATTTTATAAAGCATTTGCAAACACTCTCTAAGAAAGAGTTTGATAAATAATGGCTTTAAGTTTGATACCACAAACACTCTCTTTTATTTTCCTTTGAGTTCTAAACATTTATAACACGTTATCAGCACGAGAGGCTCAATATTTTGTCGACATTCTTGTTTGAGTTCCAAAAAGAAAAAGAAATATGAAAATTAATTTGGCAACATCTTCAAACAACGAAGGAGAAATATGTCTAGGAGATTTTGCTACTACTCACTCCATATTCAATGATAGAAAATATTTTTCTCACATAAATATGGAAAATGCAAATGTGAGTCCTATAGCTAGTACTGCACAATTAATTGAAGGTTCCGGAAGAGCAACTATTTGACTACCGAAAGGAACAAAGTTGGTAATGGAATATGCATTATTTTCTCGAAAGGCTCGAAGAAATTTATTGAGTGCTAAAGATATTCGTTTGAATGGATATCATATTGAAACACAAGAGGAAGGAAATAATGAATATCTCTATATTACTTATACTGTTTATGGAAAGAAACGTGTCTTAGAAAAATTCCCAACTTTGGTACATAGATTGTATTTTACCAAAATCAATGTTATTGGAACTTATGCCACAGTAAACCAGAAGTTTACTAATGACTTTAAAATTTAGCATGACCGGTTGGGCCATCCTAGTTCTATAATGATGCAAAGAATTACTGAGAATTTAGTTGGTCACCTATTGAAAAACCAGAAGATTTTTCAATCTAGTGAACTTTCATGTGTTGCTTGCTCTCAAGGCAAACTAATCACAAGGCCATCACCAGCCAAAATCAAACATGAAAATCCTAAATTTCTTAAACGTATTCAGGATGATATATGTGGACCTATACATCCACTGTGTGGACCATTTAGATACTTTATGGTATTGATTGACGCATCAACTAGATAGTCACATGTGTAATTTTATCAACTCGCAATTTAGCATTTGCGAGATTGCTTAAACAAATAATTCGTTTACGTGGACAATTTCCTGATTATACTATAAAGAAAATTCTTCTTGATAATGCTGGTGAGTTTTCATCCCAACCCTTCAATGACTATTGCATGTCAATTGGAATAGATATTGAACATCATGTTGCTCATGTTCATACACAAAATGGTTTAGTTGAATCGTTTATGAAACGTCCTCAATTAATTGCAAGACCATTAATTATGAAATCTAAGCTTCCCACTTCTGCTTGAGGACATGATATTTTACATGCAGCAACACTTGTACGCATCAGACCAACAAGTTATAATACTAATTCCCCTTTTAAATGGTTTTCAGTCTAGAACCAAATATTTCTCATCTGAGAATTTTTGGTTGTGCGGTATATGTTCCTATATCTCCACCACAACGCACAAAGATGGATCCACAAAGAAGACTTGGAATATATGTTGGATATGAATCTCCATCTATAATAAAGTATTTAAAACCATTTACTGGAGATTTATTTATAGCAAGATTTTCTGATTGTCATTTTGACGAATCTATTTATCCAACATTAACGGAGAGAATAAACAGTTGGAAAAGACTATCTATTGGAGAGAATTATCGCTATCAATTCGAGATCCTCGTACAAAGCATAGTGAACTTGAAGTTAAAAAGATAATCCTTATGCAAAATATTGGGAATCAGTTGCCAGATGCATTTACTGATCCAAAACGAGTGACTAAGTCTTATATACCAGCTGTAAATGATGCAATTAAAATTGATGTCCCTGAAGGACAACCAAGTATTGTCAATGAGTCTGTAACACGACAAAAGCAAGGTAGACCTATCGGTTCTAAAGATAAAAATCCTCGAAAAAGGAAAGGAGCACGTGTTGAAAATGATCAAAAAGAGGAAATAACAACTCTCGCAGAACCTGTTGACATAGATGACAAGGTTCCAGAAGAACCTCAGTTGCCAAAACCTACTGAAAATGAAGAAATATCAATCAACTATGTCACAACAGGCAACAAATGGAATCGCAATAATATTCACATTGATGAAATTTTTGTTACACTGTAGCGATCAACATTATGGAAGAATGTGATGATTTTGAGTCTACATCTATTTAGAATTTCGGCGTAGAAATGATTTGCCCTTATGGAAAGATGCAATCAATGTTGAATTAAATTCACTTGCCATACGTCAAGTATTTGGATGTGTGGTTCGCACACCAAATAACGTACAATTAGTAGGATATCGATGGGTATTCGTACGTAAGAGAAATGGAAATAACAAAGTTGTGCAATACAAGGCAAGGCTTGTGGCACAAGGATATACCCAAAGACCGGGTATAGATTATGAAGAGACATATTCTCGAGTAATTGATGCAATTACCCTAAGGTATTTGATTTGTTTGGCAGTACGTGACTTGAAATGCGATTAATGGATGTCGTTACAGCCGATCTCTAAGGATCCTTGGAAAATGTATATATATATATATATATGTGAAAATCCCTGAAGGATTTAAGTTGCATGAAGCACAAGCTTTAAATCTAACAAGATTTATTCAGTTAAACTAAATAAATCTTTATATGGATTAAAGCAATATGGGAGAATGTGGTTAAATCGCTTGAGTACATATTTGTTGAAAGAAGGTCATAAAAATGATCCTATATGCCCTTGTGTTTTCATTAAAAGATGGGGATCTGAACATGGTATCATTGCTGTCTATGTTGATGATTTAAATATTATTGGAATTCATGAAGAGTTATAAAAAATTATGAATCTTTTGAAAAAGGAGTTTGAGATGAAAGACCTTGAAAAAACGAAATTTTATTTAGGTCTTCAAATTGAGCACTTAAATGATAAAATATTTATTCATCAATCTAATTATACCTCAAAAGTACTTAAGCGGTTTTATATGGATAAAGCACATCCATTAAGTAAGCTATGATTGTGAGATTTCTTGACGTGAGAAATGATCCATTCCAACCATTTGAAAATGATGAAGAACTACTCGGTCCAGAAGTACCATACCTTAGTGCAATCTGAGCGCTAATGTATCTTGCTAATAATTCGAGGCCTGATATATCATTTGCAGTGAATTTATTAGCAAGGTACAATTCTTGCCCAACCAGAAGGCATTGGAATGACATTAAGCACATTTTTTGATATCTTCAAGGTACAATCGATTTAGGATTGTATTGTTCATCTTAATCCAAATCGGATCTCACTGGTTATGCAGATGCAGGATATTTATCAAATCCACACAAAGTACGATCTCAAACATTGTATGTTTTCACTTGTGGTGAAATAGATATTTCATGGAGATTAGTAAAACAAGCCTTGGTTGCTCCATCAACTAACCATGCAGAATTATTGGCAATTCATGAAGCTAGTCGCGAATGTGTTTGGTTACGATCTATTACGCAATATATTCTTGAAGCATGTGGTTTACCGACCAAGCGAGAAGTTCCAACATCCTTTTATGAAGACAACGCAGCATGTATAGCACAAATTGAAGTAAGTATTTATTAAAGGGGATAGAACAAAGCACATTTCTCCCAAATTCTTCTTCACTCACGATCTTTACGAGAAAGGCGAAATCAATGTCCAACAAATCCGTTCAAGTGACAACCTGCATATTTATTCACTAAGTCCCTCCCTACAACCACATTTGAGAAACTGGTGCACAAGATTGGAATGCGGCGCTTCAAAGATATCAATGAAAGTAATGATCAGGGGGAGTAAATATACACTGCAGTCTTTTTCCCTTCGCTGAGGTTTTTTCCCACTGGGTTTTTCTGAGCAAGGTTTTTAACGAGGCATGTGTCAAACGAACATTTAAGGGGGAGTGTTATGAAATATAATTGTATTGTGAATGTTGTTTGTCCCACATTGGAAATTTGTGAAGACATTCATCCTAGCCTTTCTATAAATAGAGGGCCTATCATCTTTGTAATATACACTTTTACATTATGGAATAAGAAAGAGTTTGATAAATAATAATTCTCTCTTTTATTTTCCTTTGAGTTCTAAACATTTATAACACTTACGAAATATTTCTCATAGTGTAGTAGTATAGTATATAACTGCTTAAATTGCTTAAGTATGAGAAATATTTTGCAGGCATTACATTTAAGTATATAATTACAAATCATCACAATTGCGACTGAAATGCACTAATGAACTCATATAGTGCATTAGAAACTCTTAGTGTTTGATTGACAAAATAAATTATAGAGTATGACAATAATTATTTTGGCAGCAATATTTGGCAGCAAGATTTTTCGGCAACATCGCTACCCATTTTTTATAATCATTTTAGACAGTTTCATTTATTTTTCCCAACAAACTTTAAACAACCCTATGAAAATCAACGAGATAAAAGAAAAATAGTATAAGAACTCGATATTTATTACCGTATTAAAAAGAAGGGAAAAAAGCAGATCAAATTGCTTTACCAAATTTGAAGGTAGTTGCTATACCAAATTTTTGCATGTCAAATTTATCCTTCTTATTAATTTATAACAAAGAATATCAAGGGCTACAATGTCATTTGACTTACTTTATTTAAGTTCAATCCCTACAAAATAGTAACTTAGTGCACGTTCATTTATCTTTCAAATTTATTTATTCTCTTAAAATTTGAAATAGTTTGCATGCGGTCCCGCGTGTGTAAAATTACTAGTATAAGTGAAATTAACCTGATGCTTAATTTTCTCCATCACACTCCTATTGTACATAACCAGATAGTAACATTAATAACCACTAACCGGTATATTATTGGTTCTGAACTTCCGGTGAAAAAAATACAAGAAAATCAATAGTTAGTATACTACAATAACATAAATAAAACCCCAAAAAGGCTTATGAGGAATAAAAAAAGACTTCTAACTTTACAAGCGACCGATTTTTTCCTTTAAATATGTACAAATACGTGGAAAATCATAGGAAGCAACAAGACAACAAAATTGGACGACGCAAAATATTCAACCTTGTGCGAAGAGAATATTGTTGCCTCGCAAGTCACTGGAAGACCTACACCCTCGTACGAAAGTCATTCCACACATGTCTCGTACAAAGATTGGTTATTCTACCAAACTTTGGACAAGATAAGGCGTCTTAAAACCAACATTGAAGCCAAGTCAGAATATTATTGGGTTATTAATATTATTACCCAATCAAAGAGCCAAAATCAAAATTGAAGAATGTCATAGATCCATCAATTATTGGTTAGAATTAAGCAAGGTACATTCCGATTTGGGATCGGGACATTATGTAGTCCGATTTGGCAATGCCGACGACTATACCATTGCGCTTGTTGGAGGCATGTGGTTCTTATTTAACAGGTACCTAGCTATTAATCTATGGACTCTGAACTTTTCACCGGTGACATCTAAGCTGCAAACTGTTGAGTATTTCCAGCCGTCAATCTTGACTCTTCTCACATCTCCAACTTGCAACTCGTGGATCATGTTGGACATAAAACATCAAACATTTACTACACAACTAGATGATAGTGATGCTCAAGAGACTGACAATTCACCATCTACTTTCAGCTCCTATAAACAAGTTGAAGTTGAAGAACAAAATGTGAACGAGAGAGAGAAAAAAAAGGAGAAAACAGAGAATGTGCAACACTTATTGTGTGAGTGAGAATATATAAGTATTTGAGTGTTTATAAATTGTGATTTTTGTGAAATAAAAGAGTGTGTTTAAACCCAACAACTGGTATCTAGAGCTAAGGTTGCGTTTCCATTCTCTGTAAAAATTCGTCCAAAAGTTTTTGTCCTGAAACTGTAATTTCTTATCACGGTTGCAAAGCTCTCGTTCCGACGATTCAATAAATATAGTTTTCGAAGGATTCCGATAGCCGGAGAGTGGTGTTCGAGGACGACCCGATTCGTCGTCAAAATTTTACCATTCCGAAAAAGTGATTTGCTACTACCGTTGCAAAGCTTGTGTTGCGAGGATTTTGAATATATATTTTTTAGAATGTTTTGGTTGCCGGAAAGCGTTGTTTCACGCCGACCGAGTTAACGACGAGTTAACTCGGCCCAACTCAAATTGCCCGGTGAAGCAGGAAAAGTCCGACCCGGATCAGCCCAAATCCAGATCCGGTCAACAGGTGGTCAGACCGGTCAATGCTGTGAAAACCGGATTTGGCTCGGTTCAATTCCCTCCAACTTCTTTTGGCCCGGTTCAACTCATTTCTTATTGGTTTTTGACAAGGTCAAAACGGTTTCCAAGGTTTTCGAGCATTTTGGATCCAACCGTGTGCTCCGTTTCCCCAATTTTGGCCTTTAAATTTCGGAACAAGCAAGCTTCTTGAATTTTAGCATGGAAGATTCAACGTTGGACACGATGATGCAGTTGACGCCAACAAATTACACCATGTGGAAGTTTTGCATGGAAGATTTACTAATATTGAAGGATTTAGCCGACCAATTGAGAGTAAGGGTGTGAAACTGGAGAAGAAGACAGATGAAATATGGACAAAAATGAGAAAAAAGACGGTGGCTCAGATCCGTTAATGGATTGACTAGTGTGTTCCACCATGTTGCGCAAGAAAATAAGGCGTATGATCTTTGGAAAAAGCTTGAGAATATGTATCAAGCAAAGACAGCTCGGAACACAACTCTGTTGATGAGGTGTTTAGTGAACCACAAACTACGAATGGGTACGTCTATAGCAGAGCATACGAGTCAATTCCAGGAGCTCGTGAACCAACTTGCCACCGGTGATTGGGTCCTGAAAGACGAGGAACGAGCCATCTTGCTTCTCAGTTCTCTACCGAATAATTGGGACACTATCTTCATCACTCTGAGTAGCTCGGCTTCTGGCAGTAAAATATCCAAGGAGATGGTCACAGACGCTCTCCTGAACGAGGATGCCCAAAGAAAGGAGAATCATACTGAAGAGTCATATGCCCTCGTTTACGAAAGTAGAGGACGAGAACGAGGAAGAGGTAGAGGCAGAGGTAGAGGAAGAGGCCAGTACAGTGGAAGTGGACCACAAGAATCGAACAATGTCACGGACGATGTTAATCACAATGAAGACACACTAATATGCTATCATTGTGGGATTGAGGTTCACATGAAAAGGAACTGTCGTAAGTTATTGAGAGAACAACTAGCACAAAGCAGTTAAAATAACAAGTGAGAAAATGGTGATGCGTTGGTGACCATATTTGATGATACGGAAAATGTACGGACTATGCCCATCGTTTAGCCTTTTCTACGAAACTATACCCAACCTTTGAACTTTTGCAATATTATACCCAACCTTTGAAAACCGTAACTATACTATACCTATACTAAATTTCCGGCCAAAATTCAAATTTTTGAGGCGTAAAACACGTAAGTCACTATTCCCAACGGTAACATAACGGCTCCTTCAGCTATTAAACCAAATTTTTTCCCCCAATTCGTAACCCTAATTTCTCCAGTTCAATTATTCAAAAAAATTGGTCGATTAAGATGGATAATCCGCAATTGTGTCTTTGTGGGATAAGAGCTTCGTTGGAAACATCTTGGACCGACAACAATCCAGGTCGTAGATTCTCTCAATGCACTAGGCCACGGGTAAGTCGCAAATTTGAATTTTTTTGGTAGTAATTCGTTTTAATTTGATTTCGTCGTAATTCGATTCTGTTTTTTGACAGGGATTAGGCCGTTGTAATTACTGGGTTTGGGTCGACCCACCAGTGTGCGCTAGATCGAGGCAAATAATACCCGGCTTGCTCCGTAGGGTGAGAGGGCTTGAAGATGAATTGGCTAGGGTGAAGAAAAGGGAAAAAATGTTTAAGATTGTACTTGTTATCGTGTTCATGTATGTACTTTGTGGTTTCTTTTGAACGTTTAAGGTTTTAGGGAAAAAAATGATGAATTGGCAGTGGTTTGATTTTGTGAAGGAGTATGTTAGTTTGTAAGTTCCAAGGTTGTGGGTGTATGAAATTAAATGGCTTTAATTGAACTGAACATATCGGTTTCCAAAGTTTGATGTGTGGGGAAACGGTGGCATTGGTGACTGTTCGTATAATGGACTGAAGAGTCATGTCCATACGAACAGTCACCTTATGACTTCTAAATCCCCCTCTAAACATCAAACCTTAACCAACAATCTTAATCCTCTAATCCTCCAAACTTGTCTGAATCTTGTAAGAGGAAAACAATGGAGTTCCCAAACCACAATGAAGTAGCTTTGTTGATTCGCGATGGGGAGTTCAATCTTATTTCGAGAAGGAGTTGATGAAAAAGTTGTGTGACTATGGGCGTAGACACCATTTGAGGAATCTGGCTACTCTCCAGGCTGGCTTGAGACTGATCAAGCCAGAGTTGGATGCCCTGCGCTGGGGCGGTGGTGAATTCAAGATGCTTACCATCTATAAGAAGATCAACGAACTGCGTTGCCCGTTCTTCAGGTGGCAGGAGTTTCTTGCACTACCAGGAGTGCACTGTGCCCCGCCTGAGTGGACAGTGAGCATCGATGCCGATTATCACGCAATCCCTCGCCAGGTATGTCTTTCCTTTCATATTATTTGGTTAGATTATTTACTCTTAAACATGATTGTTTGATTGATGTTCTGTGTTGTGTAGGAGACCAATTTTGAGAAGTTTTTTAGGATGTACGGTTGCGAGAACGCTAGATACCTCCATGAACTCTTTGCGATGCATTGGGTGGCACATCTACCTGAGGAAGAAGAATGATGCTGTTGGGACTGGAAGCTTGAGTTTTATTAATGCTTTTATTTATCGTTTTTATTTTATATGTATCTGAACAATGGTGAGGTCCGAGTGGTTTTAATTTATCGTTTTTATTTGATATGTATCTGAACAATTGATATGTACTGGTGCTGCTGGTAATGCTTATTTTATGTGGTTGTTAATGTATGATGTTTTGTTTGCTTATTTTGGTTGGTGTTTGCTTGTCAATGTATGGTGTTTTATTTGCCATTGAGATGCTATTAATAAAAGTTCTTGGGTTTTGTTGTCGGTCCTTGCTTATTGTGTTATGTTTTAGCACTATATGTAGAATGAAACAAATCAAACACTTGAAAAGCATTAACAAAGGTAACACAAGCAAACAACATCATTCAAAATGGCTTTCACTCTTTCAATGAGAAACCAACATATAACAAAAGCAAATAACTTGTATTTGGCACATTTAATAAAGATGTAGAATTGTACTCTAAGTACATCAAAATGAATGATGATGGCAAACCTAAAATACTGTACTTTAAGTACAACAAAACTTCATCATCATCACAATACTTCACCATTATCAGCTGTGCAAAAGAGTACTAAACACTAGCAAATTACTCCCCAGTTGATATAAAGGATCTTGTCACAGGCCTCTTAGGTACTCCAATCTTAGGCCTTGGTGCAGGTGCTTTGAACTTCTTCCTTCCAGGAGGAGTTAGTTCCCGATTCCCATGTACTGGTGCAGTTGTGGATGGGATGTTTGTGGGAGCTTGCGTTGATTCTAGAAACAACCTTCTCTTACTTGCCTCAACAGGCTTGGATGTACCACTTATAGTAGGCATAGCTTGGGGAGGTTGGCTTCTTGTATGTGATCTGGTTGGAGCTGGAAAATTGGGCAGACCTGCATCAGAGGTTGCTTGTGAAGGGGTTGTTTGACTCCTTGTCATTCTCCTGGTCTGTCCTGTTGCATTAACAGCAACATGTACTTCACTTGCTGATGACCACTGATGGAACTGGTTTACACCTGGTTCACTAGTTGTTGCTGTGTTGTATACTGGTGGTGGCACATTTGTAGGAGCAGTTGGTGGCTATTACAACATATCAAATGAGTATTTAGCAATCTACAAACACAATCTTGCAGCTACTACAACATATATAAATGGGTACAATACCTTAGGGTTCTTGTAATATCTAGCCTGTATTCTCTTCTTTTTGAGAGGTCCAGCATTTTGAGGGGCTGTACCTGTGTTAACAAATGAGTTTTGGGTGGAAGAGTTGTTCCTGGTTTCTTGTAAGGGTGCTTGATGCACTGGAGAGTTCTATGTTCCAATACCATCTTCAGCCTGAATTCAAGGAAATTATATAACAATTAGATCAAGGATAAGTACATAGTACACCAGTTAATTCAAGGAAAGGCTAACCTGCAAATTTGGCTCATTCTGACTAGCTTTCTTCTTAGGCTTCTTCTTAACTGGTGCTGCTAGAGGATTGGATTTCCTCACTTCACAACCTCTTATATTATGCCCTCGTTTACCACAGTAACTACAAGTCATACCTATTCCAATTCTACAAAAGTTTTCCAGCCTCAATAGAATCTTCAATCCTTTTCTTCTTGACTTCATCATTCTTTGTGTTCCTCTTGCCTTTCTTTGGTCGACCAGGCATAGATGTAGGCTCTGGGAGTACTAACTTTGCAGCTGTGGTGCAAGGCATTGTCCATGCTTCTCTTCCCTCCATTGACATCATGAATTGCCCATATATATTCAGGTATGTCTCTCTGTGATAACATGGGTGGACAAATTGTTCCAATAGATCAAAAAATGGAAGGGGGACTTCCATTTTGAGCCGGCCGCAAAAATAAGTCGACATCAAAACTTCCCAAAAAAACGTCAAGCAGCCATCCCGCAATTCCACCTCTGCTGGGCCGAGAGCCTCTACAACAGCACACAAAAGTAATTAATTTAGCCCACTACAATCAACAGATACCAGACAACCCACTCCATTAAGTTCAAAAAATAAAAGCCCACTAGCCCAACACCCATAAAGCCCAATAGTGAATAACCAGCCCAACCCCACTTCCAACCCACCTCCAAGCCCCGAACCCGACCTAATTCCATAAACTCAATCTCCCTCACCCGATCCTCTATCTCTGCCACCACCCATCTGCCTGCCATATTGGACTCGCCCAACTCACCGCTACTGCTGGTCGACCAGGCATAGATGTAGGCTCTGGGAGTACTAACTTTGCAGCTGTGGTGCAAGGCATTGTCCATGCTTCTCTTCCCTCCATTGACATCATGAATTGCCCATATATATTCAGGTATGTCTCTCTGTGATAACATGGGTGGACAAATTGTTCCAATAGATCAAAAAATGGAAGGGGGACTTTCATTTTGAGCCGGCCGCGAAAATAAGTCGACATCAAAACTTCCCAAAAAAACGTCAAGCAGCCATCCCGCAATTCCACCTCTGCTGGGCCGAGAGCCTCTACAACAGCACACAAAAGTAATTAATTTAGCCCACTACAATCAACAGATACCAGACAACCCACTCCATTAAGTTCAAAAAATAAAAGCCCACTAGCCCAACACCCATAAAGCCCAATAGTGAATAACCAGCCCAACCCCACTTCCAACCCACCTCCAAGCCCCGAACCCGACCTAATTCCATAAACTCAATCTCCCTCACCCGATCCTCTATCTCTGCCACCACCCATCTGCCTGCCATATTGGACTCGCCCAACTCACCGCTACTGCACACGCATTGGTCAACCACCCTCAACCTACCACCGCACTCCCTTAATCCGCTTCATCCTATCTTGACCACACCACCAACCTTTCTCCTTCGAATTTGTCACCACCACAACAACCATATGCTTCCGCCTTCAAAAGCGCACAACAGTTGTCACACCACCTCCAAACGTCAACACCAACACCCGACCCCGCTACAAACCCCCACCATATGACCACCAATGACCACCTTCTGCCACCACCATCTTTTTCACCTCACATTTTCCTACATCAAATACTCGGTACAAAAGTGGTCCTTCATCTGCACCAACAAACATTTTACCCACCCGCCTTACGCAAAACAATGAACTTCCTCAGATGGATTTCCCAAGCAAATGCCAAGCAACTCTGTTGCCATTCACATCAACTCCAAAGCGGACAGGGCAATATAGACCAAAAGTGTTTCAGTGGAGCAGAGTCCAACACCTCAACAATATCTCCGATTTTGGTAAGCGTTTTGGCATGGAACAGTAGATGAGCAGCCATAATAGCGTTGCACGATGAGTTGCGTCTACTCATTTATATGCATCAACCGACAATTATAGCTATTCTAGAAACAAGATTATCTCACGAACGGGCCATGTCAATCGTAAGACTATATAGTACCATCGATTGGCTTTTCAGGTGGTATTTGGATTTTTTGGAACTCAACTCAGATCAGCCTCACACTTATTGGTAGTTCGTCAAGAATCGTTCATATGGAAACAGCGGACAACAACAAAACCGATGCCTTCATCCTTTTAGTAGTCTACAACCCCCCACAATGGTTGTTGCAAGAACAGGTACGGTCTGAATTAACCCAACTAGCTACCTCCATTACGTGTAAATGGATTGTGTTAGGTGATTTCAACAATATACTTGTGTCACATGAAAAATCTGGAGGACGCCCTCAGAGTCAAAGTGCTATGCAAAGATTTACTAGTTGTATCCAAACATGTGGCCTTGAAGACCTGGGTTTCGTAGAACACTCGTTCACGTGGACTAATCATAGATTTGGTCGGCATTTCATTTGTGAACGGCTTCATCGTTTCTTTGCTAACACTGCTTGGTTATTTGCTCACCCAAATACCCTTGTTTTCCACCTTGTATCTCAAGCATCCGATCACTCTCCTGTTCTCCTAACAAATTCTCCTAACTCCCGTCGACCCTACCAGCCTTTTCGATATGAAACAACATGGGAGGAACATCATCTCTAATGGCAGCCACTTGGCATAATTTCAATAACTCTGTCCCAGAAGCACCACCATTCTTTCATCAATGCACTCATTTTGGTACGGTGGCGCGTCGGTGGAAATCTAAGTGTTTTGGAAACTTAGATAACAAATTTCTCAGGCGCATGGATTACTAGATAAGGTTCTATGTGCTTTGAACCCATTTTTTCCTCTGTCCCTCTTCCATCGAGAGAGATCTTTACGTACCTACCTTAATCGTCTAATCTCTCAAAAACAAGCATACTGGGCGCAGAAAGCAAAGAATCAGTAGATCAAAGATGGGGACTGTAATAATAAGTATTACCATGCCTATGCTACTAACTGTCGCATATTGAATACGATCCAAGGTATCAAAACCTCTTCAGATCAATGGAACACTTTGCAACCCATTTCCAGTGCACATCCACTCTAACCACAACGAACAACTTTTCATTCCACTCATTTACCCTGCCTTGTGTCCCCGTGTCGTATTTTGAGTCCCTCTGCTCTGTTCCATTCCCAGAAGATATCTACAATCCGGCGAAAAGCATTGTCCCTCTAAAGTTTCCAAGACCCGACGGTCGTAATGCATTTTTTTTACCAAAAGTATTGGTGTCATGTGAGCCAATCTGTTGAAAGTTTTGCAAATGACTTCTTTGAGCACGGCATTCTGTAACCCTATCTCAAATGATACCAACATCATTCTCATTCCTAAATGTCCCCACCCAACCCTTGTCACTGAATTCCCTCCTATTGGCTTATGTAATGTAAGCTATAAAATCATAGCTAAAATCCTATTGAACAAAATTCATCCATTACTCACAGAACTCATCTCCCCGTTTCAAAATGCGTTCTTCCCATGTCGGCAAAGTTTTGATAATATTTTGATGGCGCATGAACTTCTCCATACATAACAGTCTAAGCGCAAGAGGAAAAAGGGACATATAGCCCTAAAACTCGGCATTGAAAAAGCTTATGAAAACCTTAGTTGGTAATTCCTCCGGAAAACTCTTGAAACTTTCAAGTTCCCTCCCCTTGGCATTCAACAACTTATAACATGTGTCACAACAGTCACCTTCACGGTTTTTGCAAACGGAGCCACTTCTGCTCCGTGGAACCCTAACAAAGGGTTGCGATAGGGACACCCTCTATCACCCTACTTGTTTATACTTTGTATGGACATGTTCATCCATCTTACACTGCAAAGTTTTCAAAATGGAACCTATGGTGCCATGAGTGCAAATCGTACGGGACGAGAAAATTTGATTCTAAGTTTTGCTGATGACTGCTTCCCTTTTTGCGACACGTCATCAAGATCGGTCCGCACATAGCAACAAAATCTCCTTATATTCGCTGAAGCAGAAAAACAAACTATTAACTCGTCAAAATCAAAGTCCTAATTGCCCCCTCTGTTTCCCCATAACGTAAACAAGCGTTGATAAACTCGTTGAATCTGGAAACTATGCCCTCTGAGGATAAATACTTAGGTCTTCCTGTCTAGTCTGGACGATCAAAAGCTCATAGCCTCACACTATTGGTCATACGTAGTTCTTATGAAACTGACACATCACTCGTCTCTTGTCATTAACGGGGCGCATCATTCTCTCTTCTTCCTCTCTTTTCGCTCTTCCCACTCATGTTATGTTGGTTATTAGGCTACCACGTACCACTTTAACTCAAATCCCAAAAGGAACCAAAACGTTCCTATGGAATGCCAGACCAGCTGGTAACAAACGAGCAAAATTTTATTGAATACAGTTTTTCTCCCTAATACTCTAGAGGGCTCGTAATTCAACAACTACCGACTATGAATGTTGCTTTTATCATTAAATTGGGGTGGCACTTTCTTACTGAACCCAACTCACTTTGGACCCAAGTTATGCAAGAAAAGTACTTCCCTACTACGCATCTCTTTCTGGCTCCAGCCAAAATGCACCACAGCTCGGGCTGGAAATTTATTCAATCCATCATCTCTTTCCTTTCAACTGCTATTAGATGTTATATCAACAAATGTTTTTTACTTAACTTATGGCACACCAAGTGATTGGGAGACTTTACAATTGGTGATTTCATGCATCTATTCCACCAGTACATTGCTACTCTCACGATTGCCGAAGTCATTGATCACTCCACCCATACATGGGACTTCCATCAAGTTGGTAACTTCCTCCTGCTGCACATCATTCTTAGCATCTTTGTTACCCCGTTACCAGTTGATAATCATCTTGACAATCTCTTCTCTTATGTGTGGACTTCCAATGGTCGGTTCTCAATATATAGTGCCTACCGTGCCTTGACTCAACAAAGCCATCAAGTCAATTCACCCTCTTTGCCTTGGTTTCCTTTATACAAACTAAAAATTAACCCCAGGGTTAAATCCTTTTTTCTGGATCTACAGTCATGATAGCTTACCTACCAAGCACCATCTTTTCCAGCAACAGGTCATACCAAACCCTGATTACCCACTATCCCAGCAGGCACCTAAAACTATTCATCATATCTAAGGCGACTGTCCAGTAACTCAACACGTAATCCAAGTGCTTCTGCCTAGTTTGCCACCACTTAACAACACTCACCCCCTCAGCCATCTTAACTCCCTCTCACGTAGAACTCGAGATTGTTGGGCGACTCTGGCATGGACTATCTAGAACGCCCGCAATTTGCTAGTGTTCAAAAACCAGTCGATCTCGAGTTGTCATATCCGTTCATCATAGTACAATCACCTTCATTCCAGATCCTAAATGATTAAACCCAGAACCACTAATCATACATCAGCCCATTCCACCTTCCTTCTCAAATGGAACCCACCACCTCTAAGATTGTCCAACTCGATGTAGACGGTTCCTTATACGGTAACCCAAGTCAGGCAGGTATTGGTGGCACCATTTGGGACTCTAATGGGACTTTTGTAGAGGCGTTATTGGCATCAGTGGGGGCACACTAAAGACAATCAGGCTGAATTTTGGGCACTTCGGAATGGACTCGTCTTAGCTCAGTCATTGCAGCTCACACGACTCGTCGTCTTATTGGACTCTATGTTCTTGGTTGACTGTCTCTTCAGGACACAGTCCCCTCCGGCTCACCACAGTGGTATGCTTCACGAGATTTGTAGTAGATTGACCACATTTCAGACAGTGATTGTCGGTTTCACCTACCGAGAGACGAACGAAACAACAGATTTTCTTGCCAAAATATGAGCTTCTTCCTTGGTCACTGATGCAATACAGACGCCATCATGCCATATTTGGGTTACATGCCCAACCTGGTTGCAGCCTTTATTATTATTTGATTCTACTATTGTTGCACCTCGTTTCTCTTATTCCAGTTCACCTTGTACTAAAACTGTTTAGTTGCATTAATTAAATTGACTGTGATTTGTTAAAAATATTCAAAATTCATTTATAGTGACAAATGAATGCAATTACACAATCTAGGACTCACATCTTCCAACACTTTTATTGTTAGATCAAACATAACAAAGATTCTGTATATATTTCGAAGCTATTCAAATATCCAAGTAAATTTTAATTTCAGACAATTGGTTTCTCTTTTTACTACAAAAAATTTGTCTCAAAATCATATCCTAAACACGGTGAGGTCTATGGTGGGGGGAGAACCAGTGGCTTTAAGTGCAATTTACGAGTTCAACCTTTAGTTTGTATTATTTTCATTTTAGACCCCATAAATAACGGAATTAGTCCATTACGACCATATCAGGCCCAACATGTTTCTGTATCAATGACTTAAGAACATAAATTCTAAAAGTACCTCGTTTTTATCGTGATATCGTCGGGTATCCCACCAGGTTTTACAAAGACCGCCGGCCTTTAACCACTCGATCGCAATCGATAGTTCTGCAATGATTCCTTCAACGATAAACAGCGCAACCCTAGTTCGGTTGCTACTCCGATTGTAAGAGATATAATTCATAATAAATGTTAAAGAACACGATGCTTCAACATGCTTAGGCAAAAGCCCAAATTTTATTTATGAGTGGAAACTTATTTATTACATAACAACGGTAACCCCTTTAGAGAGGAGTTACATGTTTAGCTACACATAGTAGCCTTGTTTTCTACACACATACACTCAGAATTTTACAACAAAAATTTGAAAATATAAACAATCGACTTATTACAGACTATCTAGACTTCTTTTTATTTCTTGTAAGAAAACAATGGGGAATGCTCGATGCCCTTTGCTTTCTTCAGCTTGTCAATATATAGGTGAAGCCCCGGAATTCAAATGCGCACTTCAACTACATTGGATAATGGAATCGTCACTGCTTACATTTTCCACCGCTAAACCTCGTAGTCCCTCCATTATCAATCTGAAATTTAGTGGAGGTGGTCCTGTCCCTTATCATATGGCTCATTTTGCTTTGCCAGCAGAATTTGTCCACTTTCCACAACGCGAAACCTTTTCCTGTCTTGAGGGGCCTTCTTTGTCGTTTTCCCATTTGTCTTTTTTTAGTGGGATCCCTTTCCAAAAACTGGCTCTTTCTGATCGGGACATTTTAGACAGATACGTTCCTTCCATCGGCTGGCGTGCATCATATTGCAAAATTTCTGGATGGTTTCTGTCGTTGCCAGAATCTCGTTTTTCCACAGCATTTGCCTTTTGTTTTCAAAGATTGTGTCTGCAAATCTCGTAGTATTGTTCGTCATGCTATTCTGCATAAATAATCCATTCTTTGCATTTTGAATGATCTTGAACGAATACTTGACTTTTGTCCATCTCGGTGAGACAGGCCCAATATCCCCACGCTCTTCTGGTAGAAATATCATCCGCAAAAATTGGGGAGACTAAGAATTGTCCTTCTAGTGGTGGCTTGATGTAATCCATAGCCTTCATGTTGGGTCTCTGCAGCTTGAAGAATTGGAAGATTGGATGGAAACCCTTTCTTGTAATTTTTAGAGCTGCTGAAATAAACTTTATCTCCAAAACATCTCATCTTTCTAGCGTAGGATTGTTCTTCCAAGTATCGTAAACTTTCTCGTGAATCCATTCTGGAAATTTAGAAATTTCCTGAAATCCTAGTGATGTGGTAAAGACTGAAGCTATGCAGCCAAAGTCGAACCATTCTCGTACACTCTTAGGCTTTGAACCTGGTAGTATCCAAAATCTCGGATATTTCCCTAACCAATGGATTTTTTTAGGATAAGTCCTATTCTCGTGTATAACGTGTCCCATATCCTCTGATATTCAATCAATGGCGCTTTCTGCTTGTTTTTATCAATCTTAGAAGTCCCTGACTTGGGCCTAAGATTAATCTCGTCCTCTTTAATTTTTGAGTTATCTTATGATTCTTTAGGTGTTTCCACATTTGAATCGACTTGCTCATCGGTGTTTTCCTCGAAAGGATCACCAAACGGACCTCTGTTGGTGGAACTTGAATTTCCATCATCAAGCGTTATCATTTGTATCTCGGATTTTACCTTCGATGTGGAGGCATCTCATAATATTGGGTCCATAATACTTTTCCACATACTCGTGCTACCTAACCAAGTAGCCTTCATCGCGTTTTGGACCTTATTAAGATCCATTTCCTGTACATGACCAGAAGCCTCAGCATTAATTGCCAGACTATCGTTCTCCTTTCTGAGTTCCTCCAGGTTTTCCGTGTGGTGCCTCCATCTTGTTAGAATGGTTTTAGCTTCATGTGCCTCCATCCCTTGTTAGAAAATCTGCAAGAATATTTTTTTGAGATTTAATTACTACAACATCAAAATCATAATATTGACATTCAGCCTGCTATCTTAACAATCAACCTTTCTCAGGTTTACTTTCAATTTTGTTTTTCGAGAAAACTTGGACGCCCGTGTGATCAATTTTCAACGTGAATTTCTTAGCAAGTAGGAATAACGACCATTTTTTAAAAGCCTTTCGAACTGCAAAGAATTCGTTCTCGTTGATGTGCCATCTTGCTCCTTCATTGTCAGCAAAGAGTCCACTGCAATATCTGCAAGGGACTTCTCCTTTTGGTTCAACTTTCGTTAGAACCGCCGCCCACCAATTATCACTTGCATCTGTATAGAGTACCAGATCATATTTGTCATTAGGTATTGCTCGTTTGGGAAGGTTCTGACATATTTCTTTAAGCCAGTGCACCGTTCCCTTATGTTCTTCCTTCCATCGGAACTAAAATTTTTCCTATAACTTGCCAGGTTGTTAATAAACATTCCAGCAAAATTAACCAACCTCATAAAACTCTGAAGTTGTTTAACAGTTTTGAGATCATCAAGAAAATCGCGTACCTTTTCAACCAAATGGTTTTGAAGGATTATACCCTATTCATCAATCTCTATTCCAAGGAATTCAATCTTCCTTGTTAGGATCAGTGCCTTCTTTTCAGATAGCACCAATCCTTCTTTTGACAAACATCTGAGAATATTTCCAGATCTCTAATATGCTCTTTGATGTTTCTAGAGGCGATGAGGATGTCATCGACATTCACGAACATAAATCCGAAATATTCCTTGAAGATATTATCCATTTTCCTTTGATATATCTATGGTGCATTAGCCAATCCATTGGCATAACATTCCAAATATGGTGTCCTTGTGGAGTGGAGAAAGCCGTATATTTCTTACTTTCTTCTTCCATCTTGATTTGATAAAAGTCTGACTTGCAATTGAACTTTGAGAAAATCTTTGCGGTTTGGAAGAAGTTGATCACGTGTTCTCTGCTTGGGATGAAGTAACCGTAGAATTCCAAGATTTTGTTGATTCCTTGGTAGTTGATCACTAATCTCGGCTTTCCTCTTTTCATTTCTCCATGGTTCTAGACTAAGAATCCGGGACTGCTGTATGGAGAGACTCCTGGTGAGATTAGCTTAAGGTCAAGATGCTTCTTAAGAATATTTTGTATATCCTTACGATCGTTCTGATTCCTTAGGTTGTGCTTGTATCTTACAAACTCATTTTCCTTCCTTTTTTTGATTTTTAAGGATGCTTTGAGTTCGTTCCTATCCCACCATGCCAAAGAATATTCGTTGAAGTTTCTTTGGATCTTGGTTTTGACATCTTCTAGCGAGATATGTTCTTCGTTAGTGATGTCCAAGTGAGGACTTGGTTCTAAGCTGGCCTTTAGGATCTCGATTGTTTTGTTTTTGATTCTTTAATATTTCTGTCCACCCAGTCTGTCAATCCTAAGCTGTAAGATTGCTTTGCCATATTTCCTCGGGTCGCTCATCTTTGGGTGGCGAAGTTTTTCTTCATGACCACGCTTGCTGCGAAATTAAATTGGAAATTTTATGTAAAATGCCTACGTCAATCGTTGCACCAGGATCTTATGGTCACATAGTGTTGTGAGGATAAGGCGTCTTGTTTCATTATCCTGGGTAAAACGTTTGAACGTTTGCAGAAAATGGTTGCCAGGTAAAATATCGGCTCTGGTGTCATGAAAATAAATTGGTGGCATCTTTACCTTGTACCACGGGGTACCTCTTGCTCCACCAATCAATACTTTGGCTTGTTTTATTCCTCTTTTGAAGATAATAATCTTCTTCGAGAAATCTCTTCTGGCAACTGGTGGTAAATTTTCTCCGATATCTTTGGGAAAAACTCCTGGTTTAGTTGTGCAAATACCAGCTTCTGAGTCGATATACGCCGCGAAGTGTTCGACTCGAAATTTCTCGTACAACATTCTTAATGGGATGTATATTGAGAATGGACTAGTGGTCATTTGAATATATATCTCTTCCCGTCCATTGTGAATTCCATTCCATCCGGTAATCTTTCCCAAGGTTCGTGATCCTCAAGAAATTCTATTCCCAGAATTAGTTGTTCCGGGGTTTTCCCTGCTCGCCCACTGATGGTGAAATCCATTCCACCTAATTTTGGATTTCATTGATATCTTCCCACTAAGGGCTACTTCAGATAATATAAGGCGTCACAAGGAAGGGTATTATCCTTTTGAGTGATGTCATATATTACCTCGACCTCGCACCATCTTCTTAGACATTGGAGTTCTCCTTTAGTTGTAAATCTTCTTGGTTCGATTACAACTTCAACGATTGGTTTCTTTACCCATGTTAGGCTGTGCATCTTATTTTCATAGATAGAAACTCTCATTGGCTCGAACCTCTTACTAGTATTGTTGTTGAATACTGGTTGATCTCGTATTATCATATCCATCTCATGGATATGATGAAGATCGGAAATCTCTGGTTTGACTGCATGGGCAACTTTATCAAAAATTTCACGTATCTCCAAAAACTATTTTCTTCGGAAAATGTTAGAATGATGAGTATTGGAGAGGGCATAGGAGATACTGTAGGTGATGGATTATGGCTTATTTCCTTCCTTCATTAACTCATTGTTCTTGAAATCCTGATGTAGAGTAAGGACCCTATTGAAATCTTGATTGGCCAGATGATAGGCAATCTTCACATAAGCGAACGCTGCTACCTTTCCAACAAATAGATTCCCAGATATTTCTCCAAGACAGGCGCCCCTTGATTTCGAATCCTTCTGTCAAAGATGGCAATATCAATTGGTGAATTGATTCCTTCTTTGAATGTCGCCTTGATCAAGATTCTTATGGCTTTGATATGGATCCATGACATCTTCTGAGCAACTTCTGTATTGAGTCGACTTAGTTCCTCATTTATTTCATTCATAGGAACCAGTTGCATTTCCATCACATTACTTGTTATTTCTATTGGGATCGCTAATTCTCCCGTTGTAACCTTGTAGATGATGTGATGCTTTCGTTTTTTGAGGCTTAGCTGGGCTAAAGCTTTGCCCATTTTCCTGATCGTAAACCCATCGTAAACTCGAAGCTTTGGGTCTTCTCGCATAATCCTCATCAACCCCTTGTGAGATATGCTTGTTTGTGAGAAGAATCCTGGCAGGTCTTCTTGTACTTTCTGGCGGAAGATTTCCTCCTCTTCAGTTTGATTCTGTTCAGATTCCGAAGACTCATCTTGGCCCTCATCTTCTTCATATATACTTTCGTCTGAATGAATATCCTCAAACTGGTACACTTGAACGAGGTCTTGAAAATACACAGCTTATTCGAATTCTGGTGTAGTCTCGAACTGTCTTACTCCTCTTCTTTGGTTATCTGGACAATCTGTTGAGATGTGTCCCTTGTCACCACATATCCAACAATTACAGTCTTTGAAACTCTCATTGGCACGTGTATGTGCTCTTCTGAAAGTCCTCCCCATTGGTGGTCTGCTTGTACTTCCTTGGCTTGAAGATGTCCTCCCCTGGCTAGGTCTTGGTCTTTGCTTTGATTTGTAACTTCGAGCCTTTTGTTTTGACCAGAATCTCCTTGGTCTCCATGAGGACCTTCTGGTGAACCTGTTTCTTCTTTGTTCATAAGGATGGTCCCTATGCTTTTGTCTCTTGTGTCTTTCAGGAGCTCCAATGACTGTTGGGATGTCATTATCGTCACAAAAAGACGGATTGATTTGTTGATTCTTCTCAGTCTCCTGTAATTCTTCTGGAATGCTGCTTTCTAGCACCACTGGCTCAGCTTTACCTTGAGAAAGGACATCCTTCGGGCTATTGTATCCATCCCGAGAGTAGTATATTCTCGCAGTAACATCTCTCTCCATGGACTTGGTATTTTGGCAAAGAACAATGGGATCGCCGTTTCTTCGTTAATTCGGCTCTTCCATTTGTACTCAGTAAAGAGCTTGATGTATAAATCGACGTTACATATATCATGTAAATCCATGCTATACATGGCTTGCTCGTATGTTCTGGCCCTTTCTTGGCCACCTCCTCTGGTTTGGGGATCAATAAAATATCCTTCTCCGATGAAGTAGATTTTGAAAAGTCGGCCCATCTTGTCAACAATGTCTTTGAGGGCCTCGCCGGATAGAACATTGTCTCTAACTTATGAAGTGGCATGTTCTCATTCGAGTTTGACTGATCCCTCAAGGCTCATTTGTAACATCATTATGAACCCTTCCTTGTTAAGCTCCAGCTCTGCTGCTGCATTTCTCATGGTTGATGCCCATTCATCGATCAATGTATCTTGATTTTTGAAATCCAATATATCCAGATTGAGCATGAGCCCATAAGTATGAATTGGATCAAGTTGGGATCTTCCGTATGGTGTCCCATGAATGTCCGATCTCTGTGGTCTTGATCTGGTTGGCACCTCCACAAACATCGATCCTACCACAAAATCGTTCTGATGTGGCATGGGTTCATCTCGAATTGGACTCTAACTTGGATTATAAGATCCAAAACTTTCGATTACTGTCGACTGCTCCTGGGGAGGATTTTGTCTTGGCACAATTGCATCCTCCAGTGCTTGAACATTAACGAGTTTTAAACCAAAAAATGATTCTGCTAGATCAAAAAGATCTTGCAGATCTCCGTAGTTGATCTCGTCTAGCTTGATTCTGGACATGATCTTAAGGAGTACTGGGTTTCCCCCGTATCAAGGCATCTAGCTTCTCGTTTCTTGTCAATTCTCTCTTAACCTCAACCGCTTTACCCTTCTGGTGTAGTAAGGGCTCACTTCCAAAAGATGGTAGTAACCATCCTCATTTCCTTCTTTCTGATTATCTTGGAAGGGATTCCAAGTTCTTCATTCGTCACTGGATCCCTTGAAGAGTCTCAAAGATCTCCTTCTAGCGTCAGGACATAGTCTCCGGTTTGTTCTTGATTTTTTTGAAGGTGCTCGGACATATGGTATTGATGGTTACTATATGATTAGACCGTTTTCTGAATTTCTCTAAGGTCCTGAGACAACTTATAGCCATCGGTCTCAAGCTTGTAAAAATTTGGTAGGGCCAAATAACTCATCTTGTGCGATAGTTTTCAACTATCACTATAATTTGTTTCGTGTTTTCCAATTGCTCGGAAAACTCCCTGTTGGAATATATCTCGAAATTTCGTTCGGACTCATAATTATAAATTACTCCCCTCATGAGGTGGTTAGGAGTTAACATAATAAATAAATTTTCACATTTAATAAATAAACCTAGGCTCTGAAACCAATTATGTTATGTGAAGCAAAGGGGTGCAGTGGTACCCCTACCATAGACTACATGATGAATCCTATTTGTCTACACAATAAATTTAGTGTTAATAATAAACAATTGAACAATCAATTTATTTTATGAACATGTACTGATAATAAGTGAGTGGTAAAAGGCACAAGTCATAAGTAACTTCCCCTTAAAATCACTATGCTGCGACTATAGCTTCAATTCCTCGTCGGCTTTAATTTTGAAGTATAAAATCCTTGTATGGAATAACCACGTGAAGCTAAAAACTTCTCCCTTCAAACACGTGTAATATTTTACATATCACATAACTTGTGTTTGTGTATATTATATATATATATATAATCCCTCCCCCCCTCCCCGCTCCACTGGCTATGATTCTCATATGTTAATCTTAAAACATGTGTTAAGGGAGTTGTAGAGTTGTGGTGAACTGGGACGCGAGCGCATGTCTCTTACGGATAGGCGGCCTTTTTCTTTTAGTGAAACTTTATTTATTAGTTTAAATAAATAATTTGATATTAAATTTATGGATCCAATGTCAAGTATTTTAATATTAAAAACCTTGCACACTTAATTGGTTGGCCAATTGTTACTTTAATGACGTCGAATGGCTTAGACATTATACAATACGGTGATTATATATATATATATATATATATATAATATAGGGCAACCAGCAAAAAATCCCCATGTGTTACATAAAAGAGGCAACAAACCCCCTTATGAAAATAAAAGAGGCAAAAAATGTCTTGTGTTATGAAAATAATAGCTCACTGCCCCCTTATTTTTTTTTTAGTATATTTTCACGTTAAAGGTCTAATTTGCCCCCCTAATAAAAATTCTCTTTCCCCACCCGTGTCATCATTTATTCAGCATCAGAACCCTAATTTGAGGAGGAGAAATTGGGTTAACGGCGATTCTTCATTTTCAAGCAAAAATCGTCTTCTTCATTTCTTGTTGCCTTAAGCAATTCCCTTAAGGCAGGATACCCTAATTTTGAAGGGTAATTTTTGCATCTTGTTGTTATGCTACTACGTTGTTGTCTTCCTTCCATACTTCTCTATTTTGTTTCTCTTAAGATTTTTTTTTCTTACAATATGAAAAACAAGCTTGTAGATGAAAAAAGAGAGCCGAGTCGTCTAAGCATGAAGATAGCCCTGCAATAGTTAATTCAAGTACAGTTCAAGATGCAGAAGTTCCAATATAATGAAGCTAAAATATTGTTGAAATTGGCGTATTGGTGATGCTAACAGAGTTGAACGTTCTTATGCAATTGATTTTGAATAGCAAAAACATATCTAGTAAAGTAGGATAGAATTTTGGTAACTTAAACATTTGGATGTTGTTACACACTTAAGCATGTGGTGTTACGATTTGAACATTTAGATGGTAAACACTTGCATTTTGTTGTGCTCTTAATGTAACAACGCCGTATTTAATGGATGTTTGTAGTTTACAGTGATTTGCAACCACATTTTATCATTTTTCTAACTTATATTATCTCATTTTACAGTGATTTGCAACCACATTCTATTATCTTATTTTTCTAACTTCTATGAGTTTTCTAGAATTTTATTATTTTAATTGTTTGTTCAAGACATATATTTTAGAACAAGAATTTTACCTATATCATTTTAAAAAGTGTCAAAATTTTCTAATAATTTGTAGTTTAAAATGTGGGAAAAAGTATATACCTTCTCTAAATATGGCATAATTTGCTGTTATTTTGAAATAATAGGGGTTTATTTGAGGTTTTTCCTTTTGTAGGGATTATTTACCTATTTTTATGAACTATGGTATTATTTGTTGGTTAACAGAATATGAGGGATTGGTTTGATATTATTCAGAAAAGAATAAGGGTAGAATAGGTATTCTATAAGTAAATATTCACACTCACCCTCACTTTTGAGCAAGTGTACATCACTCTCGTACAAAATGGAGTATTTTGCTATGTATTTGAATACACCGGGGGGTTTTTTGCTTCTTTACATTTTACGGGGTTTTTTTTGCCTGTTTCAAACAGCACAGGGGGGCTTTCTGCCAAAAACCCTATAATATAATATACACGAAGACGAGTTATGTGATATGTAAAATATTATGCTACAAGTTTTATGCTAATTGAAATTTCTAGATCCGCTCATATTCATAGCTTTCTATCAATGTGAGACAAGTTCCATGTTTACCTCTCAATGAGCAGAATGCCAAATTTTAAATCAAAAGATGTTCTTTGTGTAATTTATCCATACATGATGGAGAATTTGCATAATTTATCATTATTATTTATAACTAGCTTCTGCGTTTCTTCCTCTGTTTTCAGACCCGAACCGGTGGCTTTCACGGTCTGGATCTGGCCAAAAAACGGGCTGCTAGAGTGACGCGGTCGAACCAGCGACTCGGCCCAGTTCGACTGAAGAACTAGTCGCCCAATTTCGTCTTGTGAACCGGTCAGACATTTTATTTTTTGTTTTTGGTCAATTGCAAACTAGCCTCTCTATTTTTTTTTGCTAATTACAATACTGCCTCAAAAATTGGAAAAAATGAAGAAAAAAAATACAAAACTTTGAAAGGTCATAACTTCGCGTAGAAACATCCGTTTTGGACACATTTTTTTTATTTGGGGTATCTCGACGAGAAGTATCCTACGGCGGTTTGGGCCAACAAATTTAAAAAAAAAAGTTGTTTTCCATACTTAATTTGACTTTGAAGTTAAACGAGCATGCATTCGAGAATTTCATGCATAGTATTTCGTCCGCTGCTAAGTTCATTTTACAGATTTTAGTGTCACATATTATTGTTCTTGTATTGGATTGTTTAGTAAATTGTTGAATAGCTCAATTGTTTCCACTACATTCCAAGAACTTGATTTGTTGGAGGTCACATGTTCCAGTCCTAGTATTGTGATAACCTTATTCTTATTTTTCTTATAATATAACAAAATATTAGTGACTTAAAATATTTTTCACAGTCTTATAATTTTTTTTATACAAATATTTTTTATTGAACGTTGACTAACGTCGACAAACCGGTCCACATACTGGTCCAACCGGTCCGACCTGTTGACCCACTGGCCACTACCCAGTAGCCTCACCGATTCTGTGACTGGGTCGGGTTTGCGTGAACTCTCCTCGTACTTGCCTAATAATGGAGTTATATTTTAGAATCATGCTCAAATAACTGCTCAGGTATATGACTACAACAATTATGTGTTTGTTGACATAAAAAAAGAATTCTTATCAATGAATAATGACGCTTATTACTTAATTAGTTAATTACGACCAGCCCCAGAGAGAAAGGTCACAATATCATGGAAGTCCACTATCAAAAAACACTTTGATGATTCTTTGAACGAATTAAGCGTTTATTGTATAATACTTTGAATAGCGAGAGTAGTTGTGGGCCAAAAATATTACACTAAAGTCGCATACGTCATGCGTGTTTCGTTCATTTATTTATTGATAATTAAAACGTTGGAAGTGAGAACACAGTTCTTTATCTAATTCTTAAAAGAGAATCCACCATACAATAATGTATTGTATTAGAAATTAAAGTGTACAAATGCGATGTTCAAAAAAAAAAAAAAAACGTGTGCAAATGCTTAGTAAAGTATACTTTCTTCATGAATTGTGAAAATAACGTAATTTACCAAAATAATTGTCAAAGTTGTCACTATTCCCAAAATACTTGTCAAACTATCTATATTTTCGATTGTCAAAATATGTTTTTTTTTTTTTCTGGGTGAAAAAATGGAAGTTCAAAAAAGGTCGTTAGACCATGTCGGACTTATACAAGCTAGAGATCGGGGAGGGGGGGGGGGATTCCCAAAAGAATTCCTTGCTCCTATCATCTATCTCTATTTTTCCCAAGGCGTCCGCCAATTTGTTAGCGCATCTAGGAACCCACTTTATTTCCACGTCCCATGGTAATCCGATAAGTTCTCGATATTCCCGCGTAAGAGTATCATCCAATTCTCCTATGTGTAGCATGTTCGCCAGATTATTGTGAGCGCTTAGAGAGTCGGTCTCAATAATAATTCGGGGGTAGCGCCTTTCCCAAGCTAGCGTAAGACCTCGCTTGATTGCTGCATACTCACATTCATCCACTGTATGCGCTGGAAATTCATGTCGAAAGCCCCAAATCCAGTTCCCGTATTCATCTCTAAGAATTCCGGAGGCAATCCCACGGCTTATCTCTTGTTGAAATCCACCATCCGTATTTAGTTTCACCCATCCGGCTCTTGGCTTTTCCCACTTTTTCTCTTGCTTTTCTCTCCCAGTTTTCCTTCGGCCTAACCATAGATCGTTGCTGAACATCTTGATTTGAAACACGCAGCTGTTCGTCGTATCCATCTTTCCCTTGAAAACCTTCGCGTTGCGGTTCTTCCAAATTGTCCAAAGGCTCGCCGCAAAGATCTTTGCCCAGTCCCCTCCTGTGCTAGCATTGCTCGAGAAATTCTTCTTTACCAAATTTTCTTTGAGCCATGTTTCATTCGGGATGTTGTCAAACTCCTTGCGACAGGTATCCGACAATATTTTCCCCCAAATCATGCGCACCATTCTATAATATCTCAACATATGGATCACGGTTTCCTCGTGAGAGTTGCATATCGGACAAGTTGGATTTGTTGGAATTCCCCGTGCGTGTCGGAGTTTATTCGTGGCTAATCTCTCTTGCGCCGCTAACCATAGGAAGTGCTGCACTTTATTGCTAACATCAATTCCCCAAATCCAGTCGAGTTCCTCGTTGTTGTTTTCCTCTTCCGAGTAATAATCGAGGTAAGTTTTGTACGCCGATTGGCATGAGAACACCCCGCTCGAATTTTCCGACCATAGCAGCCGATCCCTGCTTTGATTGAGGACAACATTCACCCTATATATTTCAAGATTCAACTCATTTGGAATTTCAGATCTCAGTACTTCGAATTTCCAGCCCCCATACTCGTCAATAACATCGCACAATTTCAGTTTTGCCTCCGTCGGGTTTATGGTGCAGTTGGCGTCGCATAGCCTTTTTTCACCCATCCAGTTATCAAACCAAAGCGAGATATCCTTGCCATCTCCTACTTTCCATCGCAAAAAGGGTTGCATAAGATTAACACAACGTAATATACCTTTCCAAGTCGCGCTATCCGTCGATTTTGCAATGCTGTCCAAAAGCCGCCCCTTGCTAAGATACTTTGCGTTTATCAAATCTTTCCACACGGTGTCCTCATTCCTCAAAATCTTCCATGCCAATTTTGAAAGAAGCGCCTCGTTACTCACTCTTGCAATCCGGATTTCAAGCCCCCCTTTCTTTTTTGGACGAGTTACTTTTTCCCAACCAACTAAATGTGATTTCTTTTTGGTGATATCCGAGGACCATAAGAAATTACAATTAAGGCGGTCGATGTGGTCACAAATATTCTCCGGCAACCACGATGCTTGCATGTGGTACACGGGCAGCACTGAGGAAACGGACTGAATTAGAGTGTCTCTACCCGCGAGAGAGAAGCTTGCTTTTCCATCCCCCAAATCATTTCATAATTCGGTCCAAGAAGGTCGCAAAATCTGCACGTGTAATACGACCGTGGATGAGTGGGTCGCCTAAGTATTTCCCCAAATTTCTCGTTTGGCCGAAACCCAATATCTCGCATATGCTGCGTTTTAATCCCGATCCCTCACTTTTAGAGAAGAAAACCTTCGATTTCTGCAGACTCGGCCGTAAACCCGAAGCCCCACAGAATTTTCCAAGTACTCCTTTTATGGCTCGAGTCGTCCCTTTCGTTGCACGACCCATCAATACTAAATCATCGGCGAAAAAAAGGTGGGATAACCCCGGTCCACCTCGACACGGAACTAAAGGTTGCCACTTCTTCCGGTCCACCGAATCCTGGATTAAATATGCCAATCTTTCTAAACAGAGGACGAATAAGTATGGGGAAAGTGAGTCGCCCTGGCGGAGTCCACACGCATGTTTGAACGGCTCAAGTGGCGAACCATTCCAAAGTATACGCGTCGCCGCACTACGAACACAAAACATAATAAGCTCAATCGGAAAGTGAAACGCCTGAAGTGTATCTTCAAGGAAATCCCAGTTTACTTGGTCGTACGCCTTTTCTAAGTCGAGTTTCATAATCATGCAACCCGTCTTATTCTTCCTCTTGCTTCTTGCTGAGTGTAACACTTCCTGGAGAAGAAATATGTTATCTTGAGTACTACGGCCCTTAATGAAGCTCGACTGAGTCGCGGCTAAAATTTCTGGCATGATTCCCCGTAACCGCGCTGTTATGCACTTTGTGATAATCTTATAAAGTAGAAATAGGCATGAATTGAGTAATATTTTCAGGGTTAGGTACCTTCGGGATTAGACAGAGAAAGGCTTCGCAAATATTGGGATTAAAACTCCGCTCCTTAAACACTTTCGCAGTGAACTCCAAAACCGATTCTTGTAACCACTCCCACCCTTTGTGATAAAACCCTGCATGTAAACCATCCGACCCCGGGGCTTTGAAAGAATTCATCGAGAACAAAACTTCCTTCAATTCTGGTCCGTCAATCGAGCGCACAAGGTCTCTTTTATTTCCGGCCGTTAACCTTGCTTGGTATCTCGAAACGTGAAGGGTCGACGATGGGGATCCTCCTTCACTACCCTCTCGGTTCGAGAACAACCCACCAAAATAACTATGAGTGTGCGCCATAAGAATTTTGCTCTCATCAGTCCATATGTCATTAATTTTGAGCCTTTCAATCCTATTTCGTCGACGTCTTTCCATTGTTGAGCGGTGGAAAAAATTCGTGTTCCTCTCGCCATCCTTAATCCACTTCACACGGGATTTTTGGAACCAAAACGTTTCCTCTTGTCTCAACACCTCGTTATACTCCTTGATTAATTCTTTTTCTAACGCTGCGAGATGTTGGTTTTGATGTCGTCCCAATGATTTTTTGATACCATTAATGCGCGCCATCAGCCTCTTCTTCCTCTAAAAAATATTCCCAAACCTCTCTTTATTCCACGGCAAAAGAACTTTAGGGACTTCATTAATCGCTGCGAGGATATCGGACTTCTCTTCCCAGATCTGTTGCAACATCGGTGTACAATCGGGGTGGTGCAGCCACGCAGCCTCGAAGCGAAAGGGTCTTTGGCCTTTTTTCACCCCTGTTCCTTCACAAGACATAAGGATCAGATGATGATCCGAATGCACTCTCGGGAGATGTATAACCGCGTTATTTGGAAATTTATCTAACCAACTTTGGTTTGCAATGGCGCGGTCCAGTTGTTCCCGAATAATGGCCCCATTCTCTCGTTTATTTACCCACGTGAAGGCTGGACCTTTGAATCCGGTGTCGATCAGCTCGCTTTTCTCCATAAAATTCCGAAAGAAATTGAGGCGGTTCATGGTGGCGGTATTTCCCCCGGAATTCTCATGCGCATAGCTAATTTCATTGAAGTCCCCCATGGCTAACCACGGTAAATTCGACCTCATTGCAATATTTTCCATGCTATTAAAGATCTGAATTTTGTCTTTTCTTCGTGGTTGCGCATACACTCCGGACAATCTCCATTTTTCATCAAGATTTGGATTAATGAGGGCGTGTATAGCCTGATCCTCAACGTCGAGAATTTCCACGTTTGTGTCCCTCCCATTCCATAACATCCACACTCCGTCGATCATTCCAGATGTTGGCGCAAGCACATAGTTGGTAAACCCCAAACTTGGCGCAATTTCATACGCCTTATCCTCGCTTACGCGAGTCTCCATAATAAACACAACGGAAGGCCCGTGACTCCGAACTAGTTCTCGAAAGTTAGTCCAAAAATCTATATGCCCAACACCTTGGCAATTCCATGAGATTATCTTCATGGTGGTTTGATTTGGTATTCCGCGACGGGGTTGTCAATTTCCAACCCCGAGATACACCGCTCGAACCCTCGGGAGTACCCCATTTTTTGTCCTTGCATTCATGCCGATCCCATCCAGATTCTTAGCCTTCATAGAATCACATTTAATCTTGTGATTTCACGATATATTCACCTTTGCGTTTTGGCCACTCAAATGCCATTGACCGAACTCTGCTTTCTCCCTCTCATTCATGGTCAAGGGCATTTGACGATCTTTGCACACTACTCTCGGCGTACTCTTGATATGGATCATTGGCTCGTGCTCTTTGTGAGCTTCGATATGGTTGTATATTTTTATAGAATGGTTTTGCATAAATTAAACATTCGGACACTTAGTGGATATTTTTATATTTGCTGTACCGATCATGTGTATGGATCGATTGGGTGTATTTATTGTTGCGTTATGTATTATTGTGAGGTCCGGAGATGCTTGGAGGGGTGGTGCGTCCTCAAGGCCGACTTTGGATCTTTTTGGCTTTTTTTGGAAAGTGGTGACAATCTTCAAGTGACTCTCTTACATGTCAACCTCCGTGGCAACGAGGACAACGGAAGATGGATCGATTCTCTAACTGATCATATTAGTTGTGACCTCATATGTCTCCCCGCCATCAAGTGCAACAAAGATAAACAATGCGTGCGTAGTGACTATGATTGTATCATTAGCCTCTTTATTTTCTCGCTTAATTCCCTGTACTATATATACTTTCCGAGGTATCATCCGCTGGGATATGCTATTTATTGTAATCTCTTTGATGCTAGCACTACGGTGAGATTTAGTGTTCTTATGTCCCGTGAAAAGCGCAACTCCGAATTGCACACTCCACCTTTGGGTGTGATTGTTGGCCGCGATGCTTTAGGGGATAAAGGCACACGAAATCTCACTTGTTGGGGTCCTCACGTCTCAAATCATGAGCTCAAAGCCGAACCGCACACTTCATCTTTAGGTGTGATCTTCGGCAGCGAAACTCTTGGGGATCGGGGCTCCAATTGCGATCTTCATTTTTCTCGTTTTGGGAGGCATAACTTTAAGCCTCCTTAGCTTTGGTTCTTATGTTTGGTCGGCTTGGTTGAGGACTCCAAGTTTGGCTTAATTTGTTAGTCCTCATTTTATTTATAAAACCTCTATTTTACCCTCCATGTCGCATGAATCTGTCGCACCATCTCTAGCTCTAGGGTCGTTTGTCTTCTCGAATCCCATTAGCTCGGTGCAGTCCTCTACCACCATGCAGCAGTCCTGTCCTCTCGTTCCGTCCGATAAACCGAAGTCCGTATCTCCCAAATCCATGATGAGATCGTCAACACGGTTATCAGTCTCTCCTCTAAAGTCGTTCGTGATGTCAACGAGGGCCCGTGTAGTTTCTGATATCTTGTGTCGATCTCTATTAATTCCAGTTCCCCCAGTAGTAAATTTTCCTCCCAGTGATCCTCTTCCATAATTCTCACTTTGAGGTGCGTTGACTTCCTCCAAATTCCTAGCCGTGGGAATGTTCTCAAAATTATGGCTTTCCTTATCTTGGTGGTTAGCTAATGGTGCAAAAAATTTTGGATTCCTGTTGGGAGTCTTCTTCCCATGCATAGCAGATTTCTTGTCCTTTGGAATTCGTTTTGACTTTCTTTCCTTCTCTAAGTTGTCCGCGTTTAGCTTCCCTTGATTAAAATATTCTGGAAGAATTCTCTTTCCTTGGACATCACCTATTGATCTCGAGAGTCCAAACTTAACAACCCTATCAGCCTTGTTCGTTTCGTTCTCTCGCGTTAGGATTTTTGGGATCCCTCCGTTCACTGCCTTTATATTTTTCTGACTTTCGGCTTCCCCAGAATTCTTTCTCCTATTGCGTGAGACTTTCATCCACTCACCGTACTCCTTGTTTTGTGCTTTTTCGACCAGCCACCGAGTCTTCTCCTCGCTATTTTTTGGTACGTCGTTCTTTGCCGTTTGCGGGTTGATATCCTCCCTCGGGTTCTGGAATTCAGCTAGGTCGCAATTGTTTTTCAAGTGACCAACTCTCCCGCATTTGTAGCACATTGACGGGAGGTTCTCGTACACAACTTGGTAAATCATGTCTCGCACGCCGAGCCCTAACTTTAGCGGCGCCTTTGTGCTAACTTGAACGCAAAACCTAGCGAACTTTCCCCGGGTGGCATTGAACGTATTTCGATCTATTTTAATTGGATCGCCTATGCACTCCGCCAAGGTGTGCACAATTCCTTCCGAGAGTGCTTCTGGGGGTAAGTTAAGGATGCGTACCCACGTTATTGCACTTTCGACCTTGTCCGTATCTGCGTTGAAATCCGGAAACCATTTTTGGATGGAGAGGAAGCTCCCCGCCAAGTGCTATGGCCCCTCCGTTAAGATCATCTCCCTCTTCGAGGCCGAGACTCCCTTCAAACAATAGCATCCGTACCCCAAATCCATTAGCTCGAATTCGTTGTGGAGTGCCCACATGATATCCAATTTTGTTTGAAGCGCCTCGTAGTACCATGGCCGCCCCGAAACCTTAATGATAAGTGTGTCTTTCCATTGTTGTTTGATTTTTTCCTCCAGTTCATCCGAAAACGTTAGTCTCGCGAACGACATTGAATCAGTTGGTTCATGGATCTTGATATGTTTCATGATCTCGACAGTCCTTTCTTCATCAAATCGCACATCCGGTTGTTTTCCGCTTGCTTTCGTGATGGCTGCGTATGAAAGCGGCGTCGGGTTAGTATTTCCCCCAATCGGTGTGGAATCAGGCATGGTGGCGTCAATTTCTTCCTCTCTCCCTAAGGATCTTGATCGTTTATACTGTCTAGATTGGATCGTGGTTTCGTCCGGTGGAACGAACTCCGTCGATGCCGAGGGTATCTCGATAGGTGACGTGAGCGGCGTAGGGTTCAGCATGAAGTCCGTACAATAGTATTACTCCCAATAGTATTGGCCAAAGTATCATTCTTTTGTCAAATCAATCGCCATGTGTACAAAAGTAAATTGCCAAACTAACATACAGATAATAATTTCGAAAGGGGCTAATGAAATGTTTGAGGAGCATAGCAAGAAATTTTTTGAGGAACCATATTCATTAAAGGGCAAATTAGAGGGACCAACATAGCTACAAATCAGTGTTGTTATGGATTCAACTTATCTCCAAATTCCACGCACAACTATCTTATCATCTCAGGACCCTGGACTTGGACCACGCAAGCACAAATACTGGTTTATTAACCTCCTATTGACAAAAGAGGCCATCCTCTTTTATGTTACTGGAGCATGCCGGCTTTGCCTTTGCCCTTCCGGTCTCCCTTTTGTGTACTCAAAGAAATTTGCGAAGACAATTGATGGGTGTGATTTAAGATTGGCCCAATACTTCGTTATTGGGCCGACCCATAAGCGCATCGAATCGACAGGATTCGATGCGCGCATCGAATCGACAGGATTCGATGCGCATTTCTATATTGATTTGTAGGACCCACGTGACGGCAGCTATAAATAGCCCGTCCCCTTGTAATCCGTGTACATTTTCGAGAAGACAATCACTTCAGTACAGTCAGCATCGAATCACTATTCATTCGAAACGCATCGGACCGAACAGTCCACATTCGATACGCGTCAGATCGAACAGTCCACATTCGATACGTGATCAAACAATATTGGCTCCATTCGATACGAATTCGATACCTTTAAGTACGCATCAAATTCGATACCATTTACACGCATCGAATTCGATACCGTTGAGAACAGCATCGAATCCTTGTCGTATACATCACATCGAACAGAGGCATTCAACACGTCGGCATCGAACACAGAGGATTCGATACATTATATCAATCTTGTAATTTATTTTACCTTGTAAGTTTGTAATAAGTGTTACGGACCAAGCTAGTCCGATAATAAAAGTTGGATAGCATTATTTTGGTTATTTATATCTCATTTGTATTATTTTATTGTGGTCTATTACAGTGACAAAATAAGACCAAAATATTGGCGCCGTCTGTGGGAACACTAAGTTTTATTAGTTTATTAGGCATCATGTCTAAAGTTACTCGATCCCGCAGTAAAGCTCTGGAGGGAACTATGGGAGAAGCAGAATAAAATACACCTGAACAGTTGACACAGGATAATGCGGGACCATCAACATTACCCGCGGCAGTACCAACACCAGCAAGAAGGGAAAATCAAGGACCTCAAAATATGGAGGTACCGGGCACTCAAGCAGATGCAACTGGAGCAACAGCGACGAGTGCTTCGATTCCAAACAATATGAAGAATGAACTTATGGCAATGGTAAAAGTCGCGTTGGCCGAAGTACTGACGCCAGCACCGCCTGTACTGATACCATCTCCTGTTGAACATCCAGAAGCATTAAGGGAACAAGGTTCTGTTGCCCGAATAATGAAAGGAAAGGAGAAAGAAAAATCCCAGCAGAATGATAGAAGAAGTAGATATGAGTCAGAGGAAATGAAAAGTAAGGGAAAATCCACCCGTGATGATCAAGAAAAGAAGTTAGTGTCGGTCGAGGTACAATCAAGAAGACATCTTGAGAGGAGAGAAAGAGAAAATGAGGAAGACCGCGTTACCGAAAGAAGAAGAAGAGAAGATAGGAGACGATTAGAGAGTCATGATTCCAGAAGGGAACGTAATGAGAAAGATGACCAAATAGAAGAACTACGAAGGAGGAAAGATAGAGATGACAGAAGACATCCAGACGGTCATGATTCGCGAAGCGAGCGTGATAATGTGGCCAGAAATATAGAAAGGCTAGAGAAAGGGAAAGCAATAGTTGAGGCTCCAATGCTACATGAGGACAATACTTCTAACCGTAGTCCATTTTGTCGAGAAATAGAATCATAGATCTTGGGACAAGGGGATAAGATCCCGGACCTGAAAACTTACGATGGTAAGTCTGATCCCCGAGATCATCTTTTTCAATTGGATAGGAAACTATCCCTTTACGGCTTTAAAGACAATATCCAAGCACGGATATTTGCAACAACTCTGTCAGGAGTAGCCGTGGATTGGTTCAATCGAATATCTCCAGGACTGATCAAAAGCTACAATCAATTCAGAAAGATGTTTGAAGATCAATTCTCCAGTCAAGCCAGATTGGTTTTGGATCACTCTTATCTCTATACGATGAAACAAGAAACCAATGAAAGCCTGAAGGACTTTATGAAACGTTTCAATACGGAGTTACTAAGGATTGATAGCCCGTCGGGAGAGATGATCGTGAGTATACTATTCCGAGCAACCACCAACACAATGTTCAGTGGAGACGTACTCAGACGTAAGCCCACCACCATCGAAGAGATCAACAAAATAGCACAAGAGGTGGTTCATTTTAAGGAAATGATGGCGACTAAAGTACATGTTGTTGTCGTTGTGAAAGATAAATAAAGAGGCAGAGAAGATCACAACCGTAATAACTACAATAACAGGAATACGAATTACAAAAGGGAGATTTCGCCTAAACGATACACACCGTAAAATGCCCACATCATGACAGTCTTTAGGGCAGCAAAGAGGAAAGGTTGGATAAAGGATCCTAAATCGATGAGAGAGTCCAAAGCTATGATGTATTTAAATCAATTCTGCAAGTATCATAATTAAAAGGGGCATGATACTGAAGATTGTATAAATTTGAATGATGAAATTGAACGATTAGTAAAGGATGGCAAACTCGTGGAGTATGTCAAAAAGGTGCAAGAACCAGAAAACTATTTCAACCGGAAGAGAACACCATCCCCCAGAAAGGATAAGCAAAGGGTAGTTGATGAACTGCATCTTTTCCAGTATCCTCAGAATGAAGATGGAAATGCCAGGAAAGGAATAATCAACATGATATCAGGAGGACCGGGGGGAGCGGATTCCACAAACAAACCGAGAAGGATCACAAGGCTGGTTGAGTCGGATAACTTTGTCAATATGGCCAGTATACTGAGAATTGAAGAGATGCCGCATGAGGAAATCACTTTCTCTACAACAGACTAAAGGAAACTGAGCGCACATGCTATACAAATGTCCAATTTAAATTGCCCTTTGGTAATAACGGTGGATATAGCTAACTATGGAGTCACCAAAATGTTAGTTGACCATGGAAGCTCTGTAAATGTGTTGTTCAGTTCTACGCTGATTAAAATGGGATTGAACAATTAGACACTGGAACCAGTGAGAACATCTCTTCACAGATTTGGAGGTCCCGAGATAGTCCCACTCGGAATGCTTAAACTCCCAACGTCATTGGGTACAGCGCCACAGAGAAAGACACTTCTGGAGAACTATGTGATCGTTGACATGCATTTCGCATACAACGGAATCATAGGGAGACCGACACTGAATGCTTATCGAGCGTTACCTTCAACTTATCATCAAATGGTAAAATTTCCAACATCTGCAGGTACAGGTGAGGTCATAGCAGACCATATCGAAGGGTGGAAGTACTACGTAACTTCGCTTCGGACACGACCACAACAGAAAGAAGACGCACCAAGGGCATTGGCTCCTAGGAAAATGGAGCATATTGATTAAAAGATTCCACTTCAGTTTATAAGACTCCGTAATATTTTGAATATTTTGAACAATATTTATTCGTCCCCTCTGATATAACACGCATGAGGGGCAAAAAATGTATGAACTTAAAACAGGAACGCCAAAACAAAAATCCGAAGGGCAACACAGAAAGCCTGGGCTAACGAGCTATGACTCAAGCTCCGATATGTTCACTTAAACTGAATGGGTCTTTTCAAGATGATTTTTTAAGTGATTTATGTGAAATTCATCTAATCTACATGATAAAAATGTATGCAGGACGTAAAATCCCTAAAGGAAAGAGAAAAATGGAAACTCTGTCCGAAGTGGCACGAGATACCGAAAATCCCTAGGGCAACCAGAAGAACGGAAACTCTGTCCAAAGTGGCATGAGATACCGAAAAAAGTCAGAGACAACAAAAGGGACGAAAACTCTGTCCGAAGTGGCACGAGATACAGAAAATCCCTAGGGCAACCAGAAGAACGGAAACTCTGTCTGAAGTGGCACGAGATACCGAAAATCCCTAGGGTAACTAGAAAAATGGAAACTCTGTCCGAAGTGGCACGAGATACCGAAAAAAGCCAGAGGCAACAAAAGGGACGGAAACTCTGTCCGAACTGGCACGAGATACCGAAAATCCCTAGGGCAACCTGAAGATCGTAAACTCTGTTCGAAGTGGCACGAGATACCGAAAATCTCTAGAGGTGCGAGAAAGGCGGAGAGTCTACCCAATGTGAAACGCGATGTCGCGATTTGCAAAGAATATTAGCAAGGGATGAAGATTCAATTCTATCTCACACAAAAGACGAGGAGAGACGAACAGTTTCCTCCGGAGTGGCAAATAGTACCACAACTGCTTACAAAAAACAAGCAAGGAATAGACACTACATATAAAACTGTAGGTGCTATCTAAAATTAACAGTTTGAAAGAACATGAACATGGTAACTATAACCCTGCAGGAAGAACTTTGCTTCAAAGTTTCATCGCAGGATAAACAGTTTTCAATGAACAATAGAGAACTGATAGGTTGTCAAGATAAAGTAAAAAAAAAACCAATACGGGAAATTGAAATAAAAGGCAACAGATACGAGCTTAAATAATGAAACAGTTCAAAAAGAGAATTCAAAAGCATTATACTTCCGGTCATCAAATTGTTCAAACGCATAAGAGCGACGCAGCGCCACGGATAAAACAAAATTGAAATTTAAAAATTGTTCATATGCATAAAAAGCTAGAAAGGCCTTAGTGCTGCAGTTTCAATTCTCCTCCTCATCCTCGTAGGAGGGATACGGCTCAGACATAGGAGCTGGAGGAGAGAGTCCCTGAAGGATAAGATTGTCATTCTCGAGCAGCGAGGCGAACTCATTAGGTGCTGCAGGCTCTGAATTTGTACGGGGCGGCAGAGGTTCTCAATTGGGCCCTAAAGTCAGGCTCAACCAACCCGGTTTAAAACCGCCACGGACATACTGTGTCGCATAAAATTGTCGCACTGTCAAAACTTTAGCGTTGCGAGCTTCGAGACCGCCTCGACGAGTGCAAATTTCTCGAAAAGTGTTGCTTCGAAGAAATTCTACGCCTATCTCTACTCTCTGTTGGGCAGAAACCTACAGGGATGTAAATAATATTAATATGACAAAATGTTAAAAGAATGCGGAACGCCAAGAGAAGGAATATATTACCTCGCCTAGACCTCGCAAATATCCGTCGCAGACGGCATTATAGGCTTCTTCTCTCGCAATCGCCACTTCCTGTTTGAGCTCGGTGATTTGTTTGGTTAGCTCTTCTTTGAGCTGATCTGTTTCCTCCCGCGCCTTTTTTGTTTCCTCTCTATCGGCGTGCGCCCTTGTGTCATAGTCATTGACTTTTTGCAACGCCTTTTCCTTGTCATCAAGGGCAGCTTTAAAGGTAGTAGTATCACCACCAGCAGCATTTTCCCGAATCTCCATCAGCGCCCCCGCCTAACAATCAATGAGCAATCAAATCAACATATATAATTCAAATCAACTAAAGATTAGCTGTTAACAGATGAAACGTATTCCTCTCCACCATCCTCCTCTCTTCAGCAGAAACCAAGAGAGGAACAGCAAGACCAGGCAGGAGCGACTTCAGGTGGTCGATAGCTTCGGCCTCTGAAATTTCATACCCACTGGCTCGAGCACGAGGTCTTGGCTAGATCCAATTTCTGCACTTGGCCCAGTCGCATGGACCGGGGCATTGGTATCACTTGGCCTGCTTGTTCGGGCGGCCGGTGGAGCAGCACCTCGGGTTTGTGACCTAGTTTGAGGCATTTTTCTCTTTTTGCTCTGGACGGCGCCTTCAATATTGCCGCCTGGACCAGCTGCCAAACTCTCTGAAGCTTCAACACCGCCTTGAACATTGTGACGGTTTTCCCCCAATATATCCTCGAAATAGTCCCCCCAGTTTGGAAGACGATCTCCACATTGACATCGTCTCCCAAACTGGGGGGACTATATGATGGGTGTGATTTAAGATTGGTCCAATACTTCGTTACTGGGTCGGCCCATAAGCGCATCGAATCGACAGGATTCGATGCGCATTTCTATATTGGTTTGTGGGCCCCACGGGACGACAGCTACAAATAGACCGTCCCTTTGTAATCCGTGCACGTTTTCGAGAAGACAATCACTCCAGTACAGTCAGCATCGAATCACTATTCATTCGATACGCATCACATCGAACAGTCCACATTCGACACGTGATCAAACAGTATTGGCTTCATTCGATACGACAAAGTACGCATCGAATTCGATACCTTTAAGTACGCATTGAATTCGATACCTTTAAGTACGCATCGAATTTGATACCATTTACACGCATCGAATTCGATACCGTTGAGAACAGCATCGAATCCTTGTCGTATAAATCACATCGAACAGAGGCATTCGACACGTCAGCATCAAACACAGAGGATTCGATACGTTATATCAATCTTGTAATTTATTTTACCTAGTAAGCTTGTAATAAGTGTCCGGACCAAGCTAGTACGATAATAAAAGTTGGATAGCATTATTTTGGTTATTTATATCTCATTTGTATTATTTTATTGTGTTCTATTACCGTGACGAAATAAGACCAAAATAACAATGATAACTTAGAGAAAGAACTCAAACATGACTTGTGGGTAAGCGCAAAACTTGGAACAGCCTGCATTGCACCATGCATCAAACCTGAAGCTAACTTCCTTTTGGCAGTGGGACTTGGTTGATTACTTCTAACAGAAAGCGTTCTTTTGTTGCTAGGAAGCAATGAGGTAATCGAAAAATTTTCACGGTGAGTAGTAGGAACGGCCCTTTCTGAAGTTCTCTCTACCAATCTCGTGGAGTTACCTGAAGTTTGTTTTTTCATCTTCGGCCAACTGAGGAGGCGTTTTAGCCGTTGTGCGGCATAATTTACCGAGCCACGCCTATTTATTTTAGTGGAACCATTTTTCCTTGTGTTTGACTCATGCTAACTAACATCAGGGGAATAACTGTTCAGTCGATCATTAAAATTGTAATCACGTGTACTCTCTATGCCTTTTACGGAGAAATATCTCAACGTTGCTTATTCTGAAGGAAGTGCCTGGACTGCCTCCCATACTTTGCCTTTTTTTATGAGAAGCAATAATACTTCTTGCTGAATAGTCCTCACAGTTTAATGCCCCACCAGCTGATATCAGTTGTCTTGTCAGTAGTTGCGATGACAGAGAATTTGGCCGTTCTCTCAGTATATCAAGAGGGGTCATGCTATTCGAGTCACAGATGTTCACATCGATGCATCTGACAGTCATGAGTAATTCCACCATATCAGAATGAATATTTCCCATTATGGCTAAATGGAGGACGGTTCTACCACCATAGTTCTTGGCATTGATGATTTGCTCAGTGTTGAAAAGCTTCCCACTTACTAAATGCTTCATCAGCTCATTTTGGCGATCTAATCGCAGGAAGCCATGGGTGTGGAAACCAGTTACAGCTGAATGCATAAATGTTTCTCCAGTGTTATTTCTGGCACTAACTAACGAAGGTGACGCAAATATTAAAGCTTCAACAATGGCAATATGTCTTCAGTGAGCAACTACGTGCAGTGCAGTGTTGCCATGGTTGTCAGTAGAGTTGATGATCTCAGAATATGATGCAAAGTTTTTGATTACCTGCAAGAATACCAAAGGTGAATCACCATACCCAGAAATAAGTATTATAGAACAGAGCAGCAGAGGTCACTTTCTCCCTTCACAATGCAAAACTATGACTTTCAGGTCTCCCCTGAATTTTGGCTGGAAAACTTCACTACAAGGAAGAATTATAATATAATGACATACATGACAAATACTAAAGATTAATAAGCCTCTTCTATTCAACCTCTTCAAAAACCTTACGAAATTGCAGACTTGAGGTTTATTATATATTGAGAAACAGCTTCTTTCTGATGCCAAATGTTGGTTATGAGACCTTGTTAGGAACTGTGAAAGCCCTTTTGGTAGAGCTTGACAACGAACAAGAAGAAAAATAACTTGAAAAAGAATTAAAGAGAATTAAGGGGAAATAACTTGAACGAAATAAAATTAAGGGAAGACGAAATATCAATAATCAACGAAAGGTGTCCAATAATAAAACTTGTTAGCCCTATATATTTAAAGGCTAATTACATAGCATAATCTTTAACTGACAAAATATTTACTAAACAAAGACAACTAATCCACCAAAGAAGAAGAGAACATCAAATCTTCACCTCAACTTGACCCCGGAAGGACGCCGCATGCAAGATAGATGCTCCCTGTACATCCCTATGTGCCAAAATATTATCCCAACTAATGGGGATTATTTAGGATAGGCCGAATTTCGACATTGATCCGGCGCAACAGCGAAGGCTCGTAAAGACGGGAGCATCGAACGGCAGAGGTTCGATGCAGATTCAGTATCGAACGACCCCTGTTCGATGCTTGCTCTTCGACGCCTGAAGGGTCCCACGGAACGGGGTCTATAAATACCCCGCCCCTTAACCCTCTGACGGAGGATTGGAGACTCACACAACACACACTACCACATCGAACACCTGAGTTCGATATACTTTACTGTTCGACATTGACCCAGCTTACTTTGACTAAGATCGAACCGGTCCCCATTCGAGGTTTTCTGTATCAAATCGGCTCAGTTCGACACACCAACATCGAACCAGGACAGTTCGGCACTTCATCAATTTGACCGACAACACTCTCGAACCATTCGAGTTTGACTTATAACAACATCGAACGAGTCACGTTCGAAGCGCACATCAAACGCCCTCTATTCGATCTGCACTGTTCTTTGTCTTATTTAGATATCTAGAGCGATTGAATACTTGTAATAGACAGTAGGTGTTTCGGACCAAGTCAGTTCGTTCATTATATTGGATTAGCATTATTTTGGCATTGTCAGGCCCATTTCTAATTATATCTCTGGTGTATTGTAACCCGGACGAAATAAGACCAAAATATTGGCGCCGTCTGTGGAAACACCATTTACATTGTTTTCAGATATAAGTGGCTAGAATGACAAAGAGACGTTGCACGCAATCAGATGGAACAAAGAAAACAAGAAAGAAGACCAAAGTGGTAATTGACGAAAATGGAAAGCGACCCGAGCCTAAGGAGCAGGGACGAGAAAAAGTAGAAAATCAGTTATTGAAACAATGACAGGAATGTAAAATAGAACCCTTAGGGAAATTCAAGATTGTATAGTTATTCAAGGAGAGCGCCGAAAAAATAATAAAAATTGGGGCAGGATTGGAGCGAATAATAGAGGCATCTTTGATGGACTGTCTCAAGTAAAATTCAGATATATTTGCCTGGTCTGATTCCGACTTGCACATAATAGACTCCAAAATCATAGTGCATCGGTTAAATGTAGACAAGAGCGCAAAACCGATAAGACGGAAGAAGCGGGATTTTAGGGAGGAGAAGAATGAAGCCGCCGAAAAAGAGGTGCAAGAACTCTGAGCGGCACAACACATTTATGCACTAAGATTTTCAGAATGGTTGAGCAATGTCGTATTGGTTATGAAAAAAGAAGCGACGTGGAGAATGTGCGTGGATTATACGGACTTGAACAAGTATTGTCTTAGGGATCATTTTCCATTGCCTAGGATAGACTTACTAGTTGACTCGACTGCGGGTTGTGCGATGTTGAGCATGATGGATGCAAAAACTGGATTTCACCAGATATTCTTGGCGGTACTTGATCAGAGCAAACAGCTTTTGTCAAAGATACAAGAGTGTATTGTTACGGAAAAAACAATATCAGAAATGAGGTGCAAACCCTATATAGTTCGCTAAAAATATCAGAATTTTTTCTAAGGCACTAGGTCAAACACTTCCCGTTCGATGCATCAAGCATCGAACGTCATCCAACATCGAACATTGACCGTTCGATGTTCCTTACCTTTGTGCGTACGTTGGCTAGAAGAATAATGGGCTTCGCACCACCCCTTCCCCCTTATATAGGCAGCAAAAAGCCCATCAAGCCCATTAGAGAAGCGCATCGAATTGCCATGATTCTACACGTAATTCAACATCAAATGCCCCTGGTTTTTCCATATCGAGCATTCGATACTGAACCATATCAAAGACCTTGCATTCGATACTCAGTACCACATCAAATCAAGCTAATTCAATACAGTATAGTTCGACACAGGTCCACTATAGTATATTCAGAATCAAAAGACCATGGTTCGATATGCCTATATCGAACGCAACCGATTCGATGCACTACATTGACTTTGTAATTTACTTGTTTTACTTAGTAAGCTTGTATTAGGTGTTTCGGACCAAGCTAGTCCGATTATTAATTGATTAGCATTATTTTGGCTATTTGTAGTCTAATTATTACATTTTACGGTGTTTTATTACCTGGACAAAATAAGACCAAAATACTTAGTCAAATATGTAAATAGTTTTGGTTAAAAATATCATATTGTTCAACAAAATAATATATACAAGAAGAGTTTGTGAAAAATATTTCACAAAGTCTCACATATATATATAAATGCATACACAATTACACAACTTCTTTTCATCATAATCCTAAAATATAAAATAATAAGACAGAGGATTATAGAAAGATATCAAAATCTTACCGTTTTCTCCTAGAATCATGAAATATCATAATTATTTAGATTTTTTATAAGACTCTTTGTATTATTTGTAGCTATGGTATTCATTAAATCTTGTCGGCAAGTAAAATATATTTAGCTTATGGAGTAAAGTAATTCTTTTTAAAAGCTAAATATATTTGAAAATCATGTGACTAATATTGCATTTAATTTATTAGTTTAACCAATAGGTAAGTTATATATTGAGAATTTTAACTTTGGAGTGAAAAAAGTTAAAATCAATTCTAGATGCAAGCACAAGTAAAAATCTTCATAAAAAAAATTATTCCGAATCTTAGAAGGTTTATTTGCACAGTTGAAAGGATGTCTACTTGTCACCAAGATTATCCACATATTTAATCCGTGATTTGATATAATCCAAAAGTTTAATTACATTAATTAAATCTAAAATTTTCAAACCAAGTTTAATTATTTTAAATCTCCAGCGTTGTTTTTCTCATCCGGTATGTTCTTAATACTACTAATCTATAATTATGTATTTAAAGTAGTTGCTCGAATTAAGGGATATTGACTAACAAACATATATTATAGTATTAAAATTAAAAAAAAAAGAACTAATTAGTTACTAGAATTTTCTCTTCTTTTGGAATAAGAACACCTTTGAAACAAAATATGAAAATATTTAGAACTCAAATCATATAAATAAAAGCATAGGTAAGAAAAGAAAACACATCTACAAACTATCACAATTATTCTGAGAATATCACATAATATTATATGGACAAACTTCCTGATGACTAATAATTAATTTTATTGTTTAGTATATTATTTAAATAACTAAACAGTAGAAAATAATATTATTATAAAATCTGATTGAAGAAAAAACAAAAAACATTACCCGGGAAAAAGTTTGAATTTTCGAATCAATTTGATCCAAAAAATAATATTAAAAAAAAGACAAAAAAGAATGGGAATTGGGATGTCCATCCAATTAATTAATAATTGACTGTGATGTGTTGAAAAGTTGGGCCAGAAAGTGTTTGGCTGTCAAGATTTTGAAAGGAAATCCAAACGGTTTTGAAAAGTTGAAATAGTTAAATGGGTGGGCCAAAGGACATCCAAACATGCCCTATATGTTTCGTGTGCTCGTGGTGAACTGGATTCACTGCTAGACAGTGTGCAATCCGATTGTCAGTATAAAGAACTGGGATTTTGGATTCAGCAACATGAAGATCTGCAAGACATTGACTGATCCAAACCATTTAACAGGTGGTTGAGGCTAAAGATCTATATCTGCCTCTGTTGATGAACGACTAAGACTGGGTGGTTTATTGGATTTCCAAGAGACAAGTGAATCTGCAAGATAAAGTGCAAACTTTGCAATGCTTCTCATTGTATCATGACAGCCTACGCATTCTGAATCATAGAAGTCTTTAAGATGTAGTTCAGATCCTGGAGAATAAAATAAATATTTTCGAGGAGAAGATTTCAAGTATCATAACACTTTGAGAGTACATGCAAGTTGTTGAGTAGTAGGATGAGCCATGTGCTGAGGCAGACACTATATGATATAAAAGTCTTCCTACTAACCTCCTGTAAACAGAGGCATCATGAAGTAAATCAGAATCATTAACTTTACATTTAGTAATAGAGTCCATATGAATAGAACTTGGTTTAGATGCAAGATAACGAGATTTCGTCAAGATATCTAAAGTGTACTTACGCTGACAAACACTTATGCCCTTATTACTTCTTGCAACTTATATACCAAGGTTGAACTCTAGATCACCATGATCCTTGATTGGAAATTTTTCATCTAAGTGTTTCTTAACACTTTTGATTTCAGATAGGTTGTTTCCTGTCAATATAATGTCATCAACACATATACAAAGAACAGTTATAGAGTTATATGAGTGTTTTATGAAAAGTGAACAATCACTTATAGCCTGAGAGAAACCAAAATCAGTTAGGCATTTTGTCAATTTGTTGTACCATTGTCTTGAAGCTTGCTTCAAGACATAAAGGCTCTTCTTCAAAAAATACACTCTGGTGTCAGTTTTATCATAGAATCTAGGAGGAGGTTGCATGTAGATTTCTTCATCCCAGTCACCATGCAAAAATGCATTGTTGACATTTAGTTGCTGAAGAACCACCCTTTAGCAGCAGCAATAGCTATAAGAATGCTCAAATAAGTAAGCTTAGCATCAGGTGAAAAAGTGTTAAAATAGTCTAACCCTTCCTCTTGTGCACACCTTTTAGCTACAATCCTAGCTTTATATCCTTCTATTCTACCATCTGATTTATGTTTTCTCTTAAATACCCATCTACAACCAATGCAGTTCTTTCCAGGAGTTAAAGCCCACGTATTTGTCTTTTCAAGAGCTGCAATCTCAACTTTCATCGCCTCTTGCCATTCCACAAAGTTCTTAGCTTGGTTATAGGTGTTAGGTTCAACTGCCATAGTGAGAGAAACAGTGAAGGCCTTGTGGGCCAAGTCTAGTAGTTTAAATAGAAGATTCAATAAGATATCTAACAGGATAGCTAGTAGCAAACGTAGTAATGTTATTAGCCTTGTGAATAAATTTAGGCAAATTAACATCATAAACTTGTAAATAGGACGGGGGAGTAATAATCCTGCTGGACTTTCTCTGAGCTACTGGAAGAACAGTAGAAGAAACAATATCATATGTACCTTGTGCAACAGGATGTTGTTGCTCATGATTAGATTGTCCAGAATCAAGTTGCGTCAGTGTAGGAATTTGAGAGGATGAACTAATATGAGAAGAATCCTTGAGTGAAGAGGTGGAGAGCTCAAGATGATGGTGTATCTCAGAGGTAGAGGGAAGCTGAGATTGAACCTCATTATCAGAAAAATGATTAGACATGTCACCGTTAGAATCAGAAACATGAGGTAAATCCTGTACATTATTGTTATTCATATTGAGAAAGTCATAGTGCCAACTCTCACATTAGAAACAATATCAAAAGAATCAGTGCTCATAGTGGCACTATTCTTGAAAGGGAAAATGTTTTCATGAAAAATGACATGTCTAGATATAAACAGTTTATTTGTTAACAAGTGTAGTATAATATAACCTTTTGGGCCTCATGGATATCCTAGGAGAACAAACTGTATAGCTCTTGGATCAAATTTTTGTCTTTGAGCTTGGAGAGTGGGGGCATAAGAATGGCAACCAAACGTTTTCAACAAAGTATAATCTACTGATTTTTGAGAAAGGACTTCGCAAGGAGACATTTTTCCAAGAACTTTCGAGGGTAACCTGTTGATCAAGAAAGTAGTTTATGCTAATACATTGACTTCAGCATTCAATAGGAATACCTAATTGGAATCTCAAAGCCCTTGCCACCTACAACAAAATGTTGGAGCTTTTTATCCACAAGTCAATTTTGTTGTGGTGTTTCAACACAACTGGTGTGGTGGATTATACCAAGTGACGAATAAACGTCTTTCATAACAAATTCACAGCCATTATCACTCCTAATAACTTTGATATCGGTGTTGAACTGATTAACAATAAGAGTGTGAAAGTGTGTGAGATGAGTTCTGACTTCATATTCTAATTTCATAAGGTAAATCCAAGTGCAACGAGTGAAATCATCCACAATTGTGAGAAAGTACTTATATCCTTTATGAGAAACATTAGCTAGAGGCCCACATATATCAGAGTGTATCATGCCAAAAGCATTTAAACAAGAAGAAGTGCTGACATGAAAAGGTAACCTTTTCGGTTTTGCCAAATAACATGTTTCACAGTGTACATGATTATTTGTATTTTTTACAACAGAAACACAGTGAATAGAAGTCAATTTCTCGAAATATGCATGTCCTAATCTTATATGCCAACATTACGATTAGAATTCACAGAGTTACAAAAAACTTTATTCTCAGCATGTCTAGAATGCAGGATGTACAGGGAGTCTTGCAGCTTAGGAGAACCAATCATCCTCTTGGTGACTGAGTCTTGCAAGATGCAAATAGAGTTAGAAAAAAATAGAGAGATGTTGGACAAAATAAAAAAGCATAGAAACATATAGCAAATTAAGACTAAAGGTAGGGACATATAGTACATTATGCAAACTAAGACCATTGGTCAATTGAGCACTGCCTATTTGAGTAGTTATAGTCATGATATTATTAGGCAAATGAATGGTAATATGCACATGTTTATGAGTAGATATGCACTAATGGAGTTGACCGATCATATGATTTGTTGCTCTGGTATCATGTACCCAAGAATCAGAACCATAAGCAAGAGATAATTGAGCAGAATAACATGCATTAACAACGTGATTACCAATGACAGTAGCGGCTGCAACAGCATAGTGATGATCCTCATCAGGAGCTTTGTGCTTTAGTGTTGTCTGAGCCTCTTTATATGCCCAAAACTCATCAAAAATCGTTTTGTTAGAATTAGTAGAAGACTGCATAACTGAAGCAGGCTGAGAAACAAAGGTATTTTTCAGTTTGAACCGAATTAACAGAAGTAGTGTTAAGGGTTCTCCTCCCAGTGGGACCATCCCAACCATCAGGATACCTTATGATTTGATAGCATTTATCAATAGTGTGTCCTGGATATCCACAGAAGGTGCACTTCAACCTTTTTTTTCTCCTGTTTAGACAACTTATATGGCTTAGGAGGACCACTAGAGCTTGAGGGAGAATTTCTGGTTGTATTCTGTTGGAATGGACCTTGTTGTGATTGTAGATATGAGCCTTGTTGGTAAGAACCTTGTCTGGTAAACATAGACAATGAACCCATAGAGGCATGAGGATTGGAATACGGACTTCTCTAATCTTCCTGTTGAAGTAGTAGGGAATATACACTGGAAAAAACAGGCGGAGGAGAATACAATAGAATTTGACTTTTCACAGCAAATAGTCATTGAGGCCCACTAAAAACTTAAGAACATTGTCAGATTGCTGTAAGTCACTTATCCTCTTGTTGACATTACAAGTACAGAGGCCACAAGAGCAATAGGTCTCTGGCTCAAGAATTAATCCCAAATAGATCTAACTGAGTTATAGTAGTCAGTGATGGAGGCATTTCCTTGTGAAATAGTGGCATGGGATTTCTGAAGATGAAAGACTCTGGAGCCATCGATTCTTTTATATCCGAGCTTAAGTTCCTTCCATAGTTCATAAGCATTCTCATAGTAGAGTAAACGTTTCTGGATTTCATATGAGATTGAATTCATAATCCGTGACACAGCGAAAGTGTTGGCTTGTTCCAACATGTGAGTTTATCAACATCACCATCAGTTGGCATACGTAAAGTGCCATCAATAAATCGAGATTTGTTTTTGATATTAAGTGCCATTAACACGGGACTGTCTTGGCTGTTGTTACCTGTACAGCTGCCAAGCACCCCAATTTCTTCTTTTTTATTGTATAAATTGGCCCCATAAAATTCTCTTCTTTTTTTTTTACAATTAAACCCCAAAATTAAATTTCTTTTTTTCTATTAAAACATTTAACTTATGTTACTTGTTTTTTTTCTTAAGGACACTTATATGGTATGCTTATATATATTATTTTATGTAATCTTTATTTTATTTTAATAAAAGTGATTTTTATCTTTCCTACAATAAAGGCTTCATATAAAATAATTCAAGCTTTGGAAACACTTATTGTATGTTAATTACCTTATTTAAGTTGTGGGTTATTGAAAAAAATCATATAACTTAATAACATTTGTTTCTAAAAAGTATTAAAAGATCGGAAAATCATATCAGGATATTAATGTGCAATGATCTATTACCCTATTCGTTTTATACTATAATTTTATTTTTCTTAAACATTTCTATGTTATATACAATTTTCTCAAAACAAATGAAACTTGGAATAATTTTTAATATAAAAAGTAGACTTATTTTAATAAGGCGTTGTTAAAAGGATATACAGTCAAAATTATTAATCTATGAGGAATAATTTTTTATTATAAAAATATTATAAGCGTAAGACAAAGTATGGGATAAGTCATTATTGTTAAAATAAAACAATTCAAATTGTTAAATAAAATACAATATTTAGCACATCATTTTACAAAAGTATGTTAAAGACAAATATAAATATATATATATATATATATATATATATATATATACTAGTTAACCGAGCACGGGCTCTTATTTTCTTTGTCCCGAAACTTTATGTCTTTTGGAATTGCGTCAAAATAGTTACTAATCCTTCATTCTCTTTTTTCCTCTTCAAAGACTTTCATACTTTAATTCCATGATCAAACTTTTCGTTTTCTTGTCACGAAACTTCAGGGGTTTCTTATACACGAGCAATGTCTTTTAAATACTAAATTGAAATCGTTTCTCGCAAACGCAACAATTTTTTTTTCTAGTAACCACCTTCATAGCCCTCATCTCACCGTTTATTGGTAGTACCACTTCAGCAATATACGGTTCCACAAACAATTTATTCCACGGTTGTTCATGTTTGTCCTGTTTACCCTTTTTTCACTTATTTTCCTGTGGCTGCCTATCTAGCATTTCTCGTTTTTTTCATTTTTTTTTCGGGTTCGACGTACTGGAGTCAAAACTTGCAGTTGGGTATTTATTTATTTATTTGTAAATTTGAAACAACAATATGGACCTAATTGGGAGGAAGAAGTTAATGCCTAAACTTTTTTGATACTTATAAGCGGTAGTTCGATTGGGCATGGCTTCGACTATTCCCGTAGCCCGCCAATTAGATTTACAATAGGGCCCAAAAAATAAATAACATAAAACTTTTGGGTTGAAAACCAAAAAAATAAAAATTTAAAGGACCATTTGGCAATTTACAGCGGGATTGTAAGTCCGAAACGTTAAAATTTTGAGGCGAGATCGAATTAATTTAGAAAAAAAAAGAAATGTTCTGCAATATTTTAATACTTAATAGTTTGTGGGTCCCAACTAATTAATACGTGTGAGCCCTCAAGATATTCATTACTGTAAAACAAAACAAAATACAGTAATTAGTCGAACTTACAGGGGTAAAATCAACAACAGCAACTTGCCTTCAGTGTTAACATACATTCTTATTATATAGTAATATATATATATATATATATATATATATATATATAAGCATTTTAGAAAAGTTTGGTTAAGAATTTTATAAGGCCTAATTAAACGAAAAGAAGAAATTTTATTTTAAAACGTAACTGTATATAAGTCATAGGGTCTAATTTATAAGAAAAGAAAAAAGTTAGGGTGCTTGACTGTTGTACGGGTAACAGCAGCCAAGACACTCCCGTTAACACATTCCCACTCCAGGAAATGTAATTAGATCCATTAAAAACATCACGCACAATCAAGGTCCCAGTATAGTCATGAGATCCTAAGTAATAAATCAAACTGGAATCCTCACAAGGATTCTTAGTAGTTGTTGCACTAGTAGAGGAACTAGCATGAGTTGTCATAGTGAATCAGAGTAATCAAACAGAAACAAAAATATCGATCGAAACTCAGCGAGATCAAATTGAACAACGAAGTAAACGCAGGATCACAGAGAATCAAATTGTGAGAAGAGATTGAGTAGTAAAGTGCAATTGATGAGAGATAAAAAAGAAAAATGCACAAAATCCAGAGAATTAGGGTTCATGCGATTGTATGGACAAATCAATCGTGAAATGTAGGTGCGGAAGTGAGTACGGATCGAAAAACTTGAGCTACTGATACCATAACAAGATCACAAATTCACATTCGAATGACAATCAACAACTATCGAAATATTAACACAAGTTTTATTAATATGAGTCGAAAGACTTACAGAAGAATGATTGATCATGTCGAATCGAATGAGTCGCCATTGAAGGAGCTTGAGGAGCATGTTCTCCAATCGTCATAATCTTGTAAACTAACTGAATGAATTAATTAAACTAAGGAAACTTTGTTTACACTACTACGGTCCGAATTAACCAAAAAAGGAGAGTAATGAGTTGAGCCATTTTAACTAATCTTTAAATAGTTTTTATAATAGGAAAATTATAAAAAGTGAGAAATATTGACGTTAACAAGTTGGATATTATTCGCTATTTAACGGATTTATTTTTGGGTTGGAACGCCCTACCCGTGATTCAAAAAGCGATGGTTTTATAGAGGAGAACAATGCGAGAATATTCCTTCCTTTATTCACTGAAATTTACTCCTCAATTTTGTAAGTATATGATATTATGTGTGTCCGAAGTCTTTTTTCTTCAATCGATCAACTCCCTTTATATAGAGTTTGTTAGGGACAGGTGTCGGTATGCATGTGTTTTAGTAAGGTACAGGTGTCGCAATATGCGTGAAAGTGTAAAAAGATAAGATAAGGTATATCTTGAGTCTACTAGATGCTGACTAAGCTGATCTTTTCCTCTTCCAATGGCTTCGAGGGTCTCCGAGGGGCTGTTCTTTGGGATGTTTAGTTTTTCGAGGGGTCCTATATTTGGTGACGACTTGAGAGACCAGTTAGGATCTTCTCCAGGGGGTGTTGTTGCTTTGGTAAGGGTTTATTCTGGTGTAGTGACTTTTGTACATGTTCTCCGAGGGGTGTTTCCGCCTTGGACTTGGACTCTGAGGGTTGGGTATGTTTTCCGAGGGGTTTGACTTGTTCTTCTGGGTCTTGACTTGATCTCCGAGGGCTTGACATGATCTCCGAGGGCTTGACTTGATTTTCGAGGGCTTGACTTGGCCTTCGTGAAGTCGTACTTTAGTGTCCAAGTCCTCGTAGAGTGTCAGCTAGTGGCTCTTGGTATCAAGATATGGCTTTGTTCTTAGATTTGGTCTTTGGAGTGATGTTCCGAGGGCAATTTATGTTGAGGAGTGTTCAGCAAGGAAGCATTCTCGCAAGATTATGGGATTCGGGGTCCGTTGTGGCCCCTCTTGGCGCATTAATGGATATCGGAGTCGCGCGGATCCATCAGGGTTTACTCTTTTTCCGATGATGCGTTGATATCTCTTTTTCATTCATCGTTGACTCTCCAAGGGACGCTTAGGTATCTCTTCGGAGGTTCCTTTGTACTACTTTGGGTCAGTGACCGAGGGGTGTGGTAACATCCGATGGGCCTCCTCAGTGGGAGTGGGTACATCTCATCGGAGGTACTCGTGACAATAATATTGTCCGTATATTAATTCCTATATTTAGGATTAATATTCTTCTTTTAGTCTCATATTTATTTTTTATGGTTAACACTAGACCCCCCAAATTTCAATCACCTTCGTAGAGGCGAGGGAAATTTTATTTCGTGTACTCGATGAGGTGAGGGGTTAGTCCAAGCTTTTTCCTTTGATGTACTTATTTTTCGTACTTTTCCGAGGGGGTATGTATATATATTTATAATTATTTGAAAATGGATCATAGGGAATTTACCTGATTGCCCTTGAGGGTGCTGTCCTTACGCACGCGGAGGTTGCGGAGCATCCGTTGCAGGTGACCGTTTGACTGCTTAAACTTCAAAATATCTGACCGTTTGTAACTGTCATATTGTTTAACGGCGTGGCGCGGCTGAGCGGAAGATACGTGGAGCTTTAATTAGGCTCCACGGTTTAAAGGTTTGTGACCGTTGTCACATTTACTCCTATAAATAGGAGAACTATTCACTCTTCCTTCTCACTTTCACAATCTTCTCTTGCGGTAAAATCTTTTCAGAGCAAAGAGCTTTTTTGTTTCTTCTTCTTCTCCTCTCGTACTTCAATCCTTTAGCAAATTCATACACTCTTCGTCTCTTTTTCTTCAGAAAAAACACTTCTTCTTTATTATTGCACAAATGGCTTCCTCTACCAATACTGATTCCATCGCTGCCTCCACTATCTCTGGAGTTACCGCTCCAATTGATTCTCTGGCGAGTATGCGGGGCGCTCCGACGGGAGTTATCACCCGTAAACGAAAGGGGGAGTCTTCTACTGTTGCCGAAGGTGGCGCCGCTTCTTCTAAAAAAGATAGGGTTCCTAAATCGAAGAAGGCGTCTGTTCGTGACTTCGCCAAAATTGAGAGAGGGCCTTCCAAAAGAATATGGTGTTCCAAATTCCGACAAAGGACGAGAGGGCCTGTCGTCCACCTCCGTGGATGGTAACGGTTTATTTTGCCTAGGTAAAGTATGGGTGGCGCTCATTCACGCCGCCCTTCTTCTGCGAAGTGTTCAAGGCGTGCAATATCAGTCCGAGCCAAATGGTTCCGAATGGGTTTGCTGTTCTCTGCATCTACGTCTTCTGGTGCCAAGTGAATGGACTAGAATGTGGGGTTGATCACTTTTTTCTATTTTTTACGTGGTGATCTCACCCGGGGCGTATTCATTCTACCACGTTCGCCATCGAGACAACACCAAAATCTCCACAAAGAGGATACTGGATGGGTCAATAAGCTCGCACAGCGTCTGGAAGAACAGGTACTTCTTCGTGCAACCTACTCAAGGTCAATGGGACATGCCTTTCGACTGGAGAGAAGGTGCGTCTCCCGTGCGCACCTTGGATCAGGATATAGTTCTGTCTCCGGTGATTTCACAGCAACTTCTGATGGAGTCAGATGATTTTCTGATGTTGTTCGAGACATTCGGGCTTCATCACGTGGTATTCACTGGCGATGCAATCGAGAAGCCACTGTCCCTATCTTCTGATGCCCTGAACCTTTTCAGTATGTATATTTTATTTTCACTCTCGTTTTCGTTCCCTTTTCTAACACAGGAGTAGGTTATAACTGTATTCGCTGGCTCTCGAGTGGTGCAAGGGATTTTTTAGCAAATTATTATTCGCAGTTGGGTCCCGTGGAACCCGTTCCGAGCGGTGTTTCCGATGCTCCGGAGGAGGGTGACCATGAGGAGGAGGAGGTTAATGCTCCTGAGGGCGCGCACGTGGGTCCGGATGCAGGAGGGACTTACGAGGATCATGCTCCTCTGTTTATAGATGCCGCAGGGGTGATTCAGAACGCGGTTCTGCTATGCCAGGTGGGCCCTTTCTCAACTTTGGCTCTGGTGCCGGTACCCGGGTCCGAATCGGGAAGTTCTCTGAGGGTTTCAGAAGAAGAGATCTCCCCGAGAACTGATGGAGAAGAATCTACACGGGAGGCCGTTGGGGTGGGGGTCCTATCTTCTAGGGATATGTCTCACATTTCTCTTTGTAAAGGCGAGGTTCCTTTGCCTTTGTATCCGATAGTTACGGAGTTCCCGGAAGGGGCAACGTTCGAGTCTGCTTCCCTCGGTGAGTTTTTTGTTAATCCTTAATACGATTTCCTAAAATGTTTTTAAGGAGTTTGATCATATACCGATGTCTTCTTTTCTGGTGTAGGTACCGTTTATAAGGGAAAGGCTCCGATGGTAGAAGAGTCTTCTCTTCTAGGTAAGCATTCTCTACTAACCTCTTTCTCTCCCGCGTAGTTCTTGTTTCATGACTTTTCTAGTTTCGTTCTCTCTTCTTACTTACACATATTGTCTTTGCAGAGGAGGAGTTTTTGGCGCAGTTTATCAATCCCGTCCCGGAGGCTCCGTTGGGTGACTCCGAGGACATTCACGAGGAGTTTGATCCATCATCCGACGACCGGGATGCTAAGGTGGAGATTATGAGTGCGTTGGTCGAGGAGGCGGGCCCATCTACAGCTTTGGGAGGTCTTCGGGCGGTATTTACCGACTCAGATGTGGTAACGCCAACTTCGGGAACTATTCCTCCAATGAGTCACGTCCCAGTCACACTCTCTCCGAGGGGCCTCACCTTTCAAACTCCGTTGGCTCCTCGTAATCTGGAAGATATGCCCTCGATGCAGGTTCTAAATGAAGCTTTCTAGGAGATTCTTCGAGTCTTTGCTTCGTTGAAAGCGACTCCTGCCGATGGGTTCCATTTTATGCATACGAGCCTTAATTGGATGAATCTTATGGTAAGCTTAACCCCTTCTCTTCTTTATTTCTATTCACCCTTCTTTTTGGTAATCGGTCTTAAGTTCTGATGCTTTTTCTTTCCTTCCCGTAGGTTGAGGAAATCCGAGATGCAATGGATGTGATAGAGCAGGGCTACCACATGAAGGGGGAAGAAATAAGACTTCTCCGAGCGCAAGTGGCTTCCCTCCTCTCTAGGGACAAGGAGAGTCAAACGAGGGAGGATGTACTCCATACGAAAATTTCAGATCTCAATTATGCTCTGCAAGAGGCTCAGAAGGCAAATGAGAGCTTGCACTTCAAGTTGGAGAGGGCAGAATCTGCATACGAGTAGATGGAAACATCCGAGAAGACTGCCAAGGCTAGGGTGACCCTTCTGGAGAAGGAGAAGAAAGAGTCCGAGGGGACTCTTAAGGCCCAGATCGTTGCTCTCGAGAAGGAGAAAACCGAGGGTTTGGCGAGGGAGAAGGGACTTCAGGAGTTGTTGGGCCAGCTCACCGATAGGGATGAGTCGGTCGAGGAGAAGTTGGTGAGGGCTCTTTCTCCCGAGGAGGTACATGCTAAAATTAACGTCGCGATGCTATGGGCCGCCACAAGAGCTTTTAACAGGTCACATGCTTTGGGGTTACTTGGAATGCGCGAGACTGGCGAAGTCACTATTGCGGCCTGACGTGGATTTCTCGAAGTCTTTTGACCTCCGTAGGCTGAAGAGGCCATCCTACGAGGACTGTCGCGTTCTTGTGGGGAGGTTTAGTGGTATGTTATCTCCTCGGGAGTCTCCTCCCTCCCCGATGCGCTCCGCAAGTAGCCCGAGTCCGAGGGCCAGTGGCTTCGGAGGGGTATTCTCACCTATCTCCCGTCTTGCTCCACTGAGTACTTCCACTGAGGCGACAACCCCTTCGCACCCCTCCCCGCATCCCTCAACTACGGGGGCGTAGTCTAGGGTTTCCATTTATTGTACCTTTTATTCTCGTACTTTTAATAAATTTCTTTTGCCAATGTAATTTTTTCCGAGGACTTCTCGGCTTTCGAATGAATGAATAGTTGTTTTTCTTCCATTATTTCTTTCTCTGCCTTCTTTACTTTTATTATTATTGACAACTATAATAATTATTCTCTAATTAAATTTAATTGAGAGAGACACGGATAAAACATTTAACCTTGCTGACCAAGTTTACTCCTAAATAGGAGGTGTCAGTTTGCATGGCAACATCAAGTATGTCTCCTCCTTAAGTAGGAGGATTTTCTTGACACGTGCCCCTTACTTTAGATAATGGGGATTAAGTCTACTTGTTTAATCAAAGGGTGATAAATATATAAGAGCTAAATGTTAAGCAAATATGTTTATCCTTACCCCAAAGAGAAGTTTACTAATTCTCCTGCAATTTTAGCTTTTTAATCTCACCTTCGATTCCTCTTCCTCTTCAATTAAATAATCGTGAGAAAGGATAAGATACTTACTTGAGGAAATGATGCCCCCACATTATAGGCGAGGAGGATCCATCTCATCTCATAATTCTACTCGGAACTCGGTCCGGACCCCTTCGCTGTCGCTGGGGGTGCGCCATGCTTCTTCGGATAGATTTTCTTTTCGGAGAGACAGTCTAGAGGATGACATAGCTGCCGTTTTGGGTATTTCCTCAAGGGGAGCAACGGCAAGGTCTTCTCATACGAATTCTCTTAGGATGAATCACATCCGAGAGGTATTCATCGGCCGGGGATCTTACACTCTTGCGGATCAATCTTCGGTCCTTGAAATGCTTCCCTTGAGTCCCTCACAATTAATGGGACGAGGCCGTGTCGAGATTCCCGGGAGCAACGAACATGAGGGGTCCATTATGACCCACTTCGCTGAGTATAATATGGATTACACTAAGTATGATGTACTTGTACCGTTTTATGATCAGAGGGCTTACGATCCTCCCTCGGGCTATTTAACAATATATTGTGACCAGGTACGTTATGGGTTACGAGTGTTCTTCCATCCTTTTCTTCAAACCCCTCTTTCGTTATTGGCAGCTATGTCCCAGCCAGTTGACACCGAACTCTTACCGTCACTTGGTGGGGTATATCCTTTGTTGAGAGCTCTTAAATCTCCCTATGACTCCTCATCGAGTGGGGGCTATTTTCTCCTTGCGCCCCTGTTCGGGTGGTCCTCCTTTCTTTAGCCTGGTCTACCGGGAAAACATTAGAGCATTCACTCGTGTATCCAACCCTTGCTCTCGTAGAGGGGATTGGAAGCGGAGGTTCTTTTTTGTTCGTTCGAAAGGCCAATCGGCTAATTTGTGGAGAGTACCTCTCTGATGGGTTTTAGGGTATATTACCCCCAACTCCGAGATTGTGTTGCGTGAGGGGGAGAGGTTGTCTTGTTCTGGGTTGTTCTCGTGGACTTATGAAGTGAGTGGTTTGTTGAAATTTCCTGAATCCATGATCTTGGCGCGTCTTCAAGAAGGGGTAGAGACATTTAGTCTCCCTGTTCAGCCGCTTTCCCGTAATTTCTATTTTCGTAAGTTTTTCCTCGGGTCTTTATCATCCATAGTGCTTTTATTCTCTTCGTGACCATAATATGCTATTCTTTGTGACAGGTTCGGAGATGGCCGCATTTGCGCTTGAACCTTTTGACAAAGCTTTTTTGACACAAATATCATATGATGATTATATTTTACCGGAATAGGGTGATTCTGATCAGCAGAGTTTTGAAGAGGTGACAAGTCCTTCCTCGGAGAGAGGGAATCAGAGGGTTTTGCCTATCGCAACCCCCCCAGTGAACATTCAAGCTCCTGTTGTTGGGGAAGATCCAATCTCCACTCTTTTCCAAATGGAGTTTCCGATTCCTCATTGGGTATTGCGTCATTCTCCGTCGTTAGAGGTTGGTGTTATTAACATGGTAGAGGAGGACCTCTCTCCTTCTGTCCCGGGCGGATCTCAAACCTTGGGGGCGGGCCTGGATCGTGTTGCTCGACCACCTCCCGAGAGAAATCCTCTCCTCGTTGGGGCACCACCCCTCGGCGAAGGTGGTGCCGCTCCTACGTCCTCTTCAGTTACTGATTTTTGAGTGGTCTTTTGAACGCACCGGATTGTGAGCTAATGAAGACCCTCCCTCTATCAAGCCTTCAGGATTTAGCCTACAAATATTTGTGCGAGGTATAGTAATCTTTATTCGTTCTATTGAATACTAACCTTTTTACCATCTTTGTGGTAATGATTTGTCTTCGTATAGATTTACATGGTTCTGAATGCCATTGGATCCCGAGGACATTCCTCTTCTGATCCTGATTTGGTCTATTCCGTCGGGATGAGCTGGAGAAGTGTTTATTTGTGGCTCACGAAGGGATAGCTCAACTGATTGCTGAAAGAGAGACCGCTAGAGATGTTCCCGGAGAAATATTGCAATCTGAAAGGAACAAATCTTGGGAACTGGAGCGCCAGTTAGTGCTTGAAAAGGCCCGGGTCCTGGGTTTAGATAAGAGGATGGGCGCTATGAAGGACCAGATACGGTTTTCTGATGAGCGGTTGATGTGTGTTACAAGGGAGAGAGATGTAGCTAATCAACTGCTGCTGGAGACTACTCGGACTCACGAGGTGGCGTTAGTGATGGCTCAGGTCCAAGCAGTGTTGCAAGTGGTGTATCTATCTAGCCCTCGGGAGTCCCTTCAGGGTGAGATGTGTCATTTGGTCCGTATAGGCTATCGATTGTGCCGAGATGCGGTTCAAGCTTTGCCAGGGTTTCCTTCGGGCTTGATTATTCCAGAACTTGACATCCGTAGGGTCTTTGCAGGAGATTCTTCTTCAGCGCTCAAGGATTTCGTCGTTTCGATAGGTGATCCGGTTTCTTTATCCGAGGAGCAACATCGTCATCTCATCAGGGAAGGGAAACGTCCAATCGAGGATGCTTAGTTTAGGCGGGGAAAATGTTGATCTATTTGTATCGGATATGATCCAATATCCCATTGGGGTGAGGATTTGTTGTTAGTGCTAACTGTTTTGCATAAGTTGTTTGTATTAGATGGCTCCTCGGAGTCAGGTTGCTGTGATGACATTCTTGTAGAGTCATCGTTTTGTTTTGCAACCTTTTCCTCCTCTTTTTCCTTTGACTTTTGTATCGGAGCCTTCTATATATAGAAACAAATTTTTATTTATGTACAACTGTTGCATTACATTAAGCATAGTACTTCCTAAGATTGATTGAGTTCCAGGTGTTGTGGAGCACTGAGCCTTCGGAATTGGCGAGAAGATAGGTTGCGGGTCCCACAATTCCCGCTATCTTATAGGGTCATTCCCATCGTGGATCGAGCTTGCGTACGTTCTTGGAAGCTCCGACTTGTTTCATTACTAAGTCTCCAACTTGAAAAGTTCTAGGTTTTACCTTAGCATTGTAGTATCGTGACATCCGGGTTTTGTAATCTTCCATCCGAATGGCTACTCGGGTCCTCTTCTCTTCAAGTAGATCAAGGGCTAAGGCTAAGTTGGAGCTGTTGGTTACTTCCTCGTATTCTCGGACTCGCCAACTTTCTATGGAGACTTCCGAGGGCAGAACTGCTTCGCAACCATAGGCTAGGCTGAAAGGGGTTTCGCCCGTAGCAGTGCCTTGCGTAGCCCGATAGGCCCATAGTATGCCAGGTATTTCTTCAACCCACTTGGCCTTGTGCCAATCAAGTCGGGCCTTCATGTTCTTCAAGAGGGTTCGATTGGTCCTTTCTACTTGTCCATTTGCTTGGGGATATCCCACCGAGGTAAAGCAATGTTTGATTTCCCAGTGGTCACACCATTTTTCTAACTCTTGGTTCGTGAATTGTAGACCATTATCACTTACCAGGTTCCGAGGGATGCCGAAGCGGCACATAATGTTTCTCCATAGGAAGTTGATGGCGGCGCCCGCGGTGATTCGAGCTAAGGGTTCCGCCTCTACCCATTTAGTGAAGTAGTCAACTGTCACGAGTAGGAATTTCTTTTGACCAGAATCGGGGATAAGTAGGCCCACTATGTCTATGCCCCACTTGGAGAACGGCTAAGGGGTCACATGGGGTTCCTACGGGGCTGCGGGCTGATGGACCCGAGTGGCGTAACCTTGGCACGGTCTACAACTTTTGTCATAGGTTTTGCTATCTTTTGCCATCGTGGGCCAGTAATAACTTTGCCGAATCAGGCGTCCGACCATGCTTTTGCCGCTGGAATGGCTTCCACATGCCCCCTCGTGAATTTCTGCTATAGCTAATTGAGCCTCTTCTTCGTTCAGGCATCGGGCGTGGGGGCAGGAATATGTCCTTCGGAATAGTATCCAGTCATTGAGGAAATATCGAATGGTTTTCTTAGACATTGTTCGTTGTACGACCTTTTCCGCGGAGTATCCCTCCGGATCTTGAAAGTAGGTTTTAATTGGGATCACCCAACTAGAAGGGGGATCCATGGCGGCATTTACGTCTTTACCTTTGGTCTTCTCGGACTCGTTGATCTGGAGTAGAGTGATCCTTCGGGTGTGGACGGCAGCTATTTGACTGGACATTTTAGATAACCCATCTGCTTCCTGGTTTTCCCCTTGTGAAATTTGGATGACTTTGCATTCCTCGAACCATCCTTGTCTTTGATGAACTACCCGGAGGTAATCCTGCATCCTTTCTTCTTTGGCTTCGTACGAGCCATTGACTTGCTGAACAATTAGCTGAGAGTCACTGTGGAGAAGTATCCTTCTCATTCCACCTTCTTTTGCAAGTCTCATCCCGATGAGAAGGGCTTCGTACACGGCTTCGTTGTTGGAAACAGGGTAATCAATTATGACCGCAAAGTGGAGTTTCTCCTCTTCCACGTCTTAGTTTACAAATACTATTCCCCCTCCCCCGCGGGTCCTTACAAAGGATCCATCAACATAGGCATGCCATAAGGGCTATTTTTCCTCGGACCCGATACCTGTTAGTTCCATTACAAAGTCTACCAAGACGTGTGCTTTGATGGAAGGTCTCGGGGCGTAGGAAACAACATTCTCAGTGAGTTCTACCGCCCATTTTATCAACCTTCCCGATGACTCGGGTTTATTAAGAATCGCCCTTAGAGGGTGTTTTGTCAACACAGTAATCGGGTGGGAGAGGAAATAGGGGTGTAGCTTACGTGCCGTAGTAACCAAAGTTAAGACAAGTTTTTCAGTCAGGGTATACCTGGTTTCTGCTCCGAGGAGAGTTTTGCTGACATAGTACACCAGATGATGCTCTCTGTCCTGTTCTTTGACTAGGACAGAACTGATGGCCTCTTCTCCGACAGATAGATAGAGGAAGCGTTTTTCTTAAGGTAAAGGTTTTACCAGCAAGGGGGGTTTCAACGTATATCTTTTCAATTCTTCGAGGGCTTCTTCGCACTGGGAGGGCCATTGGAATTCCTTAACATTTCGGAGTATCTTGAAAAGCGGGAGTCCTTTTTCTGCCGACTTTGAAACGAATTGGCTCAAGGAGACCATTCTGCTTGTCAACTTTTGAACGTCTTTGACGGTCTTCGGGGTGGGTAGCCCCACAATAACCTCTGCCTTCTCGGGATTTACTTCTATTCCCTTATCTGTAACCATGAACCCTAAGAATTTCCCTCATCGGATGCCATAGGAGCATTTTCTAGGGTTAACCTTCATTCCAAAATCTTCCATAATTACTAATGCCTTCCGTAGGTCCTCGGGATGCTCTTCAGCAGTGTTACTTTTAACTACTGTATCGTCCACGTAGACTTCTACCGACTTTCCGATAAGTCTTGCGAACATAAGACTTACCAGCCTTTGGTAAGTGGCTCGGGCATTTTTGAGTCCGAATGGCACTACCAAGTAGCAGAATGTGCCTGCGTCAGTAATGAAGCTAGTTTTGTCCTGGTCCGCTGCTGCCATCGGGATTTGATTGTACCCCTGGTCTCTGCCTAGGGTTGACAATAGTGCACACCCAGCGGTGGAGTCGACTAGTTGATCTATACTAGGCAAGGGATAACAATCTTTCGGGCAAGCTTCATTGAGATTGGTGAAGTCAACACACATCCGCCATCTCCCTCCGTGCTTGGGAACTAGCACAACATTAGCTAACCATTCGAGATAGATAAACTCTCGAATTTGCTTCAGATTGAGAAGGTGTTGTATTTCCGAGCGAATGATTTTATTATGCTCGGGTCCCATCTTTCTCTTTTTCTGCAGGATAGGCTTAACCCCAGGTTTCACATTAAGAAAGTGCTGACATACCTTGTCACTGATTCGCCCGGGCGAACCCCCTTCCCATGCGAAGAGGTGATGGAATTGTTGGAGAACAGAAGTCAGTTGGGCTTCCACCGCGGGTTCCATGTTGGTACCCATCTTAATCACCTTCTCAGGGTGTCCTTCCACTAACTCCACTATATTTAATTCTTCTATAGGTTGAACCCGAATCTCTTCTGCTTTGCACTTCTTATTGTTTCCGAGGGCAAATTCGTCCCCTTCCGAGGGAATTGCGTTCATGCGGCATTCTCTAGCCTTAGATTGACTTCCTCGGACTTCTCCGATACCTGAAGAGGTGGGAAATTTTACCTTAAGATGTAGGGTAGAGGGGTTCGCTTCGAAAGTTTGGATGGGTGGCCTTCTGCATATAGCGTTGTACGTTCGTGACGAGGACTCCACCACCCAAAATTTGGTTGGTTCTGTTCTTCGAAGGGCCCCCTCCCCCCATGACATCAGAAGGATCACTATTTCGAGGGTGCTGCAGGCTTCTCATGAGAAACCTACTAAGGGAACTTCCGCTACTCCCAGCTGTTCTTTCTTTAATCCCATAGTCAAGTAGGTAGAAAGGAATAGGAAATCCACAGAGCTACGCGTGTCGATGAGGATCCACTGAATTGCAAATTCGTGGATAACGGCCGTAAGTACTAAGGGGTCTTCGTGGGGGTAAATTATACCTTTCAAATCCTCGGACCCGAAAGTAATGCTGGGTAGCCTTGTTCCTTGAATGGAGCACACGGGGGGTCTTTGTTCTGTCCGCCTGGCTTCTTTTAGATATTTCTTCTTCTTACCTTGGGGCGCTATTGGGATCTCTCCCCCCTCCATCATGTTGATTGTTCGTCCTGAAGGGCGTTATCTTCGTACAAGTCTGGTGGAGGGGGTAAATTCCGATATCCCGTCGTCCTTTCTCGTAAGTTCTGTTGACGTTCCTCTGTCCATGTTCGTGGTCGCCTACGCTCTGTGGTTCTTGCCCGAGACCGGCGGTTGGGGGTCGCTTCTTCTTCTCGTTCCCTTCGTGACCTCTTCCATACATTTGCCTTGGGTTATTCGGGGTTATTTTCTTTAAGGTAATTCTTCAAATATCCTGCTTCCAAAAGGCGAAGCAGTTCACTACGAAGGGTAGTGCATTCCTCGGTGGTGTTCCCATAGGTTTTATGGTATTTACAATAATTACCCGTGTTCTTGTCTCGATTAGGGAATTTGGCTAGCAGGGGCCAATGCAATTCATTGTTGCCTCTCATCACGTTGAGTACTTTCGGGGGAGCAATAGTCATCGGGGGTAACGGTACGGGTCGAAGGATTTTTTTTACCACACCACCCTCGTCTTTGCGCTCGGTGGGATTTCCTTCTTTGCTCTTCTCCTTAGTTTTTGCCTCTCGTTCGGAGCGCTCCAAGTGCTCGTTGTCATCGTGTTCCTTGCGCTTCTTCATACCTTCCGCTTCTTCCATCAAGATGTAGACTTCTGCCTTTTGCATGAGTTCATTCATGTCCGTGACACGATTTCCCATGAGATATCCGATAAAGTCCCCCGTTCGAAGCCCCTGAGTTAATATGTCCGCCAAGATGGTTGGGCTGACATTAGGGACATCTAACGCCTCGTCCGTGAAGCGCTTTATTTACCCTTGTAGCGATTCATCTTTTTGTCGTTTGACCGTAAATAGATGAGTGGCGGATTTGGGATACCGTCAGTTGCAAGCAAATTGTCGAACAAACAGATGAGCAAGTCGATCAAAGCTCATAACAGAGATAGGAGGAAGGTGAGTAAACCAAGCTTGGGCTCGTCCTCTGAGGGTAACAGGAAACACGCGGCATAAGACATGATCCGGGGTGGAGGATAGATCCATTCCGACCAAATATTGATGGATATGATCCTGCAGATCCCTTCCATCAGCTTCCCCGGTATACAAGGGAACATTAACGGGCCGCATCCCCGAAGGGATAGGGGCTAAGGCAATTTCAGGGGTAAAGGGGGAAGTTTTGAACGTGGGATCTTCCTTGGGGGCCATGGTTTTCTTAATATCGCTTAGTTCTTTACATAGGCCATCCATGATTCCCCATAAGGTATGATCACATTCTCCACGATACTCCGAGGGGCAGAAAATTTCTCCCCCTTGGCCCATCCTCGGGGTTCTTTCATAAATACCTTTGTGATTCTTACAGGGGTTCGTGGCGCCAGGGGACGGGAGTAGGGCTCCATTCCGCATGGGGTGCACCTTCTTCCGAAGGGAAACTTCTATGTCCGGTAGAGATAGAGGGCCAGTTCATGAAGTTTCCCCCTCTTTGTTGCGCTCGTATGGCTGTAGTATCTACAAGCCTTTCATAAACAAAGCGGAGAATATTAATAAAATCTCTTGTACCTGATTGGTAGTTCGACAAAGTTTCTTCCGAGTTGTTGCGGCGAGTTTGGAGACTTTCGCTTTTGAATAGATCATCCATCGTAACCAACGTTTGTTGAATTCTCTCGAGGAAATATATTATGGCGTTCCCACAGACGGCGCCATTTTGTTAACAGGTTGGATATTATTCCCTATTTAACATATTTATTTTTTGGTCTGAACGCCCTGCCCGTGATTCAAAAACCGATGGTTTTATAGAGGAGAACAATGCGAGAATATTCCTTCCTTTATTTACTGAACTTTACTCCTCAGTTTTGTAAGTATATGATTGTATGTGTGTCCGAAGTCTTTTTTCTTGAATCGATCACCTCCCTTTATATAGAGTTTGTTAGGGACATGTGTCGTTATGCATGTGTTTTAGTAAGGTACAGGTGTCGCAATATGCGTGAAAGTGTAAAAAGATAAGATAAGGTATATCTTGAGTCTACTAAATGCTGACTAAGCTGATCTTTGCCTCTTCCAATGGGTCCGAGTGTCTCCGAGGGGCTGTTCTTTGGGATGTTTAGTTTTCTGAGGGGTCCTATATTTGGTGACGACTTGAGGGACCAGTTAGGATCTTCTCCATGGGGTGTTGTTGCTTTGGTAAGGGTTTATTCTGGTGTAGTGACTTCTGTACATGTTCTTTGAGGGGTGTTTCCACCTTGGACTTGGACTCCGAGGGTTGGGCATGTTTTCTGAGAGGTTTGACTTGTTCTTCTGGGTCTTGACTTGATCTTCGAGGGCTTGACTTGATCTCCGAGGGCTTGACTTGGCCTTCGTAAAGTCGTACTTTAGTGTCCAAGTCCTCGTAGAGTGTCTTCTAGTGGCTCTTGGTATCCAGATATGGCTTTGTTCTTAGATTTGGTCTTCGGAGTGATGTTCCGAGGGCAATTTATGTTGAGGAGTGTTCAGCAAGGAAGCATTCTCGCAAGATTATAGGACTTGGGATCCGTTGTGGTCTCTCTTGGCGCATTGATGGATATCGGAGTCGCGCGGATCCATCGGGGTTTACTCTTTTTCTGATGCCGCATTGATATCTCTTTTTTATTCATCGTTGACTTTCCAAGGGACGCTTAGGTATCTCATCGGAGGTTCCTTTGTATTGCTTTGGGTCAGTGACCGAGGGGTGTGGTAACATCCGAGGGGCCTCCTCGGTGGGAGTGGGTACATCTCATCGGAGGTACTCGTGACAATATTATTGTCCGTATATTAATTCATATATTTAGTATTAATATTCTTCTTTTAGTCACATATTTATTTTTTATGGTTAACAATTGACATGTTAAGACTACACTGGGCTAAAGGCCAATACCTAAAGCGTGCTCATAACGTTAAGTCATGATGAACACAATAAGGACATGACGATAGTTTAAAGTTTTGAAATTGTTAACATGTTTGATATTATTACCAAATTAACGGGTTTATTTAGGGTTGGAACGCCTTGTCCGTGGTTCAGAAGCTTGCAATATTACGAAAATATCCCTCTTTGTATTCACTGAATTTCACTCCGAATTCTCTTGTATCTTGGTGTGTATGTGTGTGTTTTTTCTTGCCACCCTTCTTTCTATATGTTCTCAACCTGTCCCTTTTTATAGAGGTTTTTAGGGACATGTGTCGTTATACATGTTTTAATAACGTAGATGTGTTACAATATGCGTGAAAAGATAAGATAAACTTCATATTTGTTGACTAGGCGCTGACCGGGACGAAATTTTATCTCTTCTGATGGCTTCAGGGGATTCCGAGGAGTTGGCTCGTTTAACTTCTTCTCTCCGATAAGCTGGGTCTCTTAGGAAGGCTTGATAAGTGAACCAGGGTACTCGTCCGATGTGCTTGTAGTTTCGACAGCAGTCTATTTTGATGTTGTTTTCTTCTTTCATATGTGCTCCGATACGTAGATCTGCACTTTTTTACGTACGGCGTGAGCTCCGATGGCTTTTTTACCCTAGCAGTGCAATGCTCTTGCGTTAAGATCTTTATGACGTGTGCTCCGAGGGTTTTTCGACTTCAATAGGGCATTGTTCACATGCTTTGACCTTCAGGATGAGTGTTCTGATGGCTTTTTAGACTTCAGAGTGTTCAGTGAGGGGATGTTCTCGTATTTTCTGGGACTCGGGGTCCGTTGTGGTCCCTCTTGGCGCATTGATGGATATCCAAGTTGCACGGGTCCATCGGGGTTTACTCTTTTTCCGATGCCGCATTGATATCTTTTCTTCACTCATCGTGACTTTCCAAGGGACGCTTTGGTGCACCTTCGGGTGCCACTTCTTACCGCTTTGGATTTGTGACACTCGGTGGGCCTCCTCATCGTGAGTATATGTGACGATAGTATAGTCCTGGGGTTAATCTCTATTTTTAGGGTTTAACGTTTTGGTTAATCCCTATATTTATTTTTAAGAGTTAACACTAGCCCCCCCCTCCCCCCAAATTTCGATCGCCATAGTAGAGGCGAGGGGAATTTTATTCCTTTTATTTTTTTGTCCTACGTGAGGAGAAGTTTTTTATATATTTATTATTTTTTTTTTATCGTTGACGGTGTAACGGACGCTCATCTGATCGTTGGTGACGGTCAAACCCCAACGGCTAGTTGGGGGTGAACTTGTCCTGCACACGCGTCGATTTTGGGGTTACGTGGGGAGCTATTAACCCCCCACGACCGTTGTGGTGTTGGCAATAAATATAGCCAACATCCTCTTCTTCTTCTCACTTCTTAATTCCAAACTTTTTTTAGCAAATTAACGAGCAAATTCTCTCTGCCTTATTTCTTCAATCTCACGATTTCTCATCAAATCTTTGCCAATACTTTTTAATTCTCCTTAATCAACTCAGTTGGCATCCTCTGCTATCGATCTTACTATTGCCACTTCGGCTTCGGGGGCCGTGCCTTTCACCTCCGCCTCTGATTCACCGGCGGTCATCGGCGGCGTTACAGCGAGTGGTTCTGCTGCGGCTAATTGTAAGAAGAAGGTACGAACTCATGCGGCGGAGGCGAGCGGTGCTGCTTCCTCTAAGAAGGATGGGGCTTCGAAAACAAAGAAGTCCGATACTCGCAATCTTCAGAAGGCCGAGAAGACTGCTAGTACTGTTATTGGGGGCATACCAAAAGAATATGACCTTCAAGATCCCGAAGAAGTAGGAGAGGGCCAACAACCCTCCGATGGGTTACCTCACAGTGTATTTTGCCCAGATAAGGTATGGCTGGCAATCGTTTATGCCTCCTTTTTTCTGCGAGGTTTTCAAGGCATGTAACGTTTGTCCAAGTCAGGTAAGTCTAAATAGTTTTTCCCTCTTATGTATTTTCATCTTCTGGTGCGAAGTGAAAGGATTGAGATGTACTGTGGCTCAGTTCTTTTCAATTTTTGACCTCGTAATCTCGCCTGGGGGTCTCCCTTTTTATCATTTCCGCCATTGGGATACCGCGAAGAACTCCACGATGAAGATTTTGGAAGAGACTCTCAGTTCTCACAATACTTGGAAGGATAAGTACTTCTTCGTGAAGCCTGTAGAGGGTGAATGGATATGCCCTTCGACTGGAGGGAGATTGATGGAGTCGGAAGCGTGTCTCTCTCCAAAAATTTTGCAAAAATCTTTGATGGAGTCGGATGACTTTAGCATGCTGTATGAAATGTCAGGGCTGCATCAGGTGGTGTTCACCGATGCCTCTGTCTTGGAGCCCTTTTCCATGTCCTCCGAGGGGCGAACGATTTTGGTTCAGTCTTGTTTTTGCCTTCTTTCGAACGATTTTTGATTTCCCTTGTTCTTATGTGTTCTCGCGTAATACATGAGAGATTTTGGCAAAATATTTTTTGCGTAAGAGTTCCTTGGACCTCCCCATGACTGTGAGGCCATCGGAGAAGGATGCTCTGGTCTCGTGCAGTCGGAAGAAGGCTAAGGCACATGCTGCTTCCTCGGCTCGTTCGTCTCGTGGTACCTCGAATGCTCCCGAGGATGAAGACGAGGAGGTAAGTACCCCCGAGGATCATGACATGCCTCTGATGGAAGAGGAAGAGGATCATTGGCCGTTTGTCATCGAAGAGGATAACGTGATCTAGGGAGTCATCCCTTTAGCCATGGTGGATCTGCGGTCAGCCCTGGTTCTAGTAACGGGCTCTATCTCTGCCCCTGAGGGTTCTCCGAGGACTTCGGGGGGGAGTTTGATTCGGAGGGAGGCTTTCTTTCGGAGAAAAGTCCGACCGCGGAAGGAACGTCTTCATTGGTTTCACCGGAGTACGTGACCATTTCCTCCGACGATCCTTCTTCTTCTCCTCGGAAGGAAGTGGAGGAACCTTCTATTGTGCCTTCGGTTGGGCCAATTTCTGAGCCCTCTGTCCCCGGTAAGTTTTTGCAATTTTTTCCTAAGTATTTTTGATACCCTCGTTCTTTTTTTAGGTTAAGTTATTTCTCCCTTGCTTTCAATAGGTTACGTAGATAAGGGGAAGGCTCCAATGACTCAAGAAATGGAGTCTTTGATTTCAGGTAGTTTACTCGGTTCCATTTCCTGATTTATAACTGTAAACTATTTATAGCTTAGTTTTTTGACTTATGATATTTTCTTGTAGGGAAGGATTTGTTGGCGCAGCTCCTCACGTCCCACTCGGAAATGTCGTTAGGTGATAACGAGGATGTTTCGGAGATTCCTGAGGCGCAGCCTGAAGACTCCTTGGACATCAAGGTCTCGCTCTTGGATTCTCTTTTGGGGGAGATGCACCCTTCAATTCCTATGTGTGTTCATCGGGCTTTGATAACTGACTTCGCTACCATCGCCTCGGTTCCGGTGACCGTTTCCTCAGGGGGCATTTCTTTTGGGATGCCTGTTCCAGGGGGTCCTCCCCATCTAGAAGATTTACGTCCTTAAAGGCTTTAGAGGCTACCTTCGAAGAAGTCCTCCGCTTCTTCGTCTCGTCTCACGCCACGCCCTCCAATGACTTTCACTTCATGCAGACATGCCACAATTGGATGGGGCTCATGGTAAGTTTTCTCCCCTTCCTTTCTATTTGTCCTCTTTTTGTAACTTTATCCTTGTACGAATTCCTTTTAGGATAGGAGGACTCATGCTTGATATTTCTTTTTTCAGGTCAGAAAGGCTAGGGAGGCAGCTACCGTGGCCGAGCAGAGGTATAACCATGGTGGGGAGGAGATGAAGATCCCCTGAGGACGGTGGCGGCTCTTGTTGGTAGGAGGGAGGAGGATCTGATGGAGATGGATGTCCTCCGCACCAAGATATCATCTTTTAACTTCCGATAGTAGGAAGATCAGAAGGAGTTAGTGAGGTAGGGCGAGCTGATAAAAGCGCCTGCAGGTTGTGGCTGATGAATCGGAGAAGGCTTAGAAGGCCGAAATTTTGCTCCTTAAAAAGGAGAAGAAAGATGCTCACGAAAGGGAAAGGGTCCTCCAAGTATAGCTAGGCCAGGCCTTGGACCAGGCTGAGTCGGCCTCGGAGAAGCTAGCAGTGGCCATCTCTCTCGAGGAATTGCAGGGCAAGGTTGAAGCGGCGGTGAAGTACCCCCAGTCAAAAATGGTTCGGCAGTGCACGAACCTCTTCGAGAAACGTCACCAGGGCGTTCTGGCTGGTCATACAATATGGGGATACTTGGAGGGCGCCAAGTTGGTAATGGGGATGCTAGGACCCGGTATTAACTTTGTGAAAGCCTTCGACATCCGCAAGTTAAAGAACGCAGCCAACCCCGAGGAGGCCTACGCCTTCTTTGAGACGCACAAGGGTTTGTCTCCTCGGGCTTCTCCCTTTGCTTCTCCCACCAGGTTGGGGAGTGTGAGTCCGAGGCCTAGTAGTTCCGAAGAGGCGTTTTCACCCGATACACAGATGCCTCCGATAGTGGTGCCGACTAGTTTGCTGAGTTCGAGGATTCTTCCACCCGAGGGGACCAATGCTTCTACCCCTCCGTCCTCGGGAGTTTAGGATTTTTTATTTTAGAATTTCAGTATTTAGATTGTTTAGGTTTTATTTTTCGAACTCTTTATTTCGCAGTTTAGTACTTGTAGTATTTTTTATATGATTGTGAATGTACTCCGAGGACTTCTCGTTTTTTATGAATGAATGGTTATTCTGCTCTTTTTTTTCTTTTGTCTTTTTGACATTTGTAGTTGACTAAAAAAGAGATTCCTTATTATATATAAATAATGGGACCCCCTCATTAATCTGGAGTTAATTTTGCATTCTTGCTTGCCAAGTAATTTGTTCAGCAGGACATGTCCGTTTGCATGGTAAACTTTGGAGTTATTTTACTATATATAAAGATATCCACTGACACGTGTCCCTACCTATGTTTTTACTTTGACAGCTCTAACTTTTAACTCAGTTCTCGAGGAATGTCTGAGTACATATATATATATATACATATATATATATATATATATATATATATATTTGGAGTTTAGTGAGTATTCTCACACTCACCTCAAAATTGCTAAGTTATTGGACTAAGCTGTTTACTTCATCAAAGCTAGATTTTCTTTTTACGTTTTTGCTCTCTTTTGGGTTAGTTTTTAACTAAGCATTAAAAATTAATAAGGAACTTACTTGGAAAGATGATGCCTCCTCATTATAAGCACGGTGGCTCAATTTCCTCAAGGAATTCCTCGCATAATTCGTCTTGAAATCTTTCACTACGGCTGGGCGTCCTTCGTGCTTTCGAGGAAGGTTCGGCTGCCCTTGTGGGGAGTTCTTCAGCGAGGGCCATGCCAGGATCTTCGTAGGAGGATTCCCGCAGGATGAATCATCTCAGGGAGATATTTATGGATAGAGAGCCTTATTCCCCCGCTGACCATTCATCGGTGTTTAATGTGCTTTCCTTGAGTCCTTCGAGGATGATGGGCCGAGGGCGCGTTGGATCCGCCATGAGTACCGAATACGGGGAGTCTATTATGACTCTTTTTACTGCATATGCTTTAGATTTTGATAAATATGACGTAGTTGTACCACATCCTGATCAGAGGGCATATGATCCCCCTTCGGGTGATTTAACAATTTATTGTAAGCAAGTGTGGTGTGGGATGCGGGTGTTTTTCTACCCTTTTCTCCATGTCCTTATTCGATATTGGCAGATATGCCCTAGCCAATTGACGCCTAACTCTTATCGTCATTTGGTGGGACATGTTCTGTGTTGCGACCTTTTAAACCTCTCGATGTCTCCCTATCGGGTGGGGTGATATTTATCCTGAGCCCTTGTTCGGGTAGCCCTTCCTTTTTTAGCATGGCTCATCTGGACAATTGCAGAGCCCTCACGCATGTTTCCAATAATCATTCTCATCGAGGGGATAGCAGGCATAGGTTCTTTTTTGTCCGTTCGAAAGGCCTATTGGCTAGTGCGTGGGGAGTGCCTCTTCGATGGGGCTTAGGATATATCGTCCCTAATCGTGAGATATCGGTACGTGAATGGGAGGTTTTGTCGGGTTCGGGGTTGTTCTCGGGTACCTACGATATCAACGGGTTGCTAGAGCTTTCCGAGTCTCTAATCCTCGCAGGCCTTCAAGAGGGGGTGGAGATTTTTAATCTCTCTCATCAGCCCCTTCATAACAACTTCTTTTTTTGTAAGTTCTTCTATTATGTCTTCTATTTAAGATATTCCTCAATAATTCGGGCTTATAATACGCTTGTGCTCTTGATAGGTGTGAAGATGAAATGCTTGCCATTAAGCCATTTGATAAGGCTTTTTTAGGGCAAATACCGAATGGTAGCTCTACCTTATCCGAGGACGAGGGCTCTTACCATTCGAATTTTGAGGTAGTAACAAGTTCTTCTTCGGAAGAAAGGGATTAGAGGGCTTTGCCAATTGCAGCCCCCCCAGTGAATCCAGTGGAGCTTATAGTGCCGGAGGGTCCGATGGCTGCCGTCTTTCGAATGGATCCCTCTACGCCCCCTTTGATTGTGCGGTCTTCTCCCGAGAGAGATGTCTTTGACATGATAAACGTGGTAGAGGATGGTCTTCCCTCTCCTAGTCGCGGGGGGTCTCTTTCCCTCGGGGAAGGTTTTGGTCACGATAATTCCCCATCCCTTGAGGGGAATCTTATTCCTGAGGGGTTTCAGTCCCTCGGGGAGGGGCACTGATTCCGTTTCTCCAGCTACCTCAGCCGCGGATTTTAGCCGGAACTTCTTAAGTGGTTTGTTGAACATGTTGGATTGTGAGTTAATGAAGACTCTCCCTTTATCCAGTCTTCAGGACTTAGCCTACAAAGATTTATGTGAGGTATAGTATTTGTTCGTTCATATAACGCTAACCTTTACGCTTTCGTTGTGGTAATAGGCTTCATTTGCGCAGATTTATATGGTGCTAAACGCCATTGGTTCCTGATGGGGCTCTTCCTCCGATACAGCCTTGGTGTATCGCCGTCGGGATGAGTTGGAGAGGGGTCTGCTGGAGGCCCAGGAGGAGTTATCCCGTCTTAAGGCGGATCGCGAGTCTTCTCATGAAGTTCATGGTGAGATGTTACAAGGTGAGAAGAACAAGTCATGGGAGTTGGGACACCGATTGGTGTTAGAGAAGGCTCGTGTATTGGGTTTGGAAAAGTGGATGAGAGACTTAAGGGATCAAATCTGCTTTTTCGATGAGCAGTTGTTGCGTGTTACGAAGGAACGAGACGCAGCAAACCAAAGAGTACTAGAAATGACTGGTACTCATAAGGTAGAGGTGGTGATGGCCAAAGTTAAGGCCGTTTTGGACATAGCGGGTTCGCCCGCTCTTCGTGAGTCCTTTCAAGGAGAGATGCGGCACTTAGTCCGCATCGGATATCGATTGTGCCAGGACACTGTTCGAATTTTGCCAGGGTTTCCCTCGTGACTGGCAATTCCTGAGCTTAGCATTCGTCAAGTTTTTTCTGAGGTGCCTCCGGAGGTTCCAGATGATTTTGTGGCTCCGACTGTGGTATTTGAATATCCTGTGAATTTTTCCAAAGAGCAACGTCATCGCCTTATCATGGAGGGAAAGCGTCCGATCGTGGAAGATTATGATGTGTAGGTTTGTGTTTTAGTGATGTAAACACCTTTGTATAGGATATGGTTTGATTTACCTAACATAGTTTGTTGTTTTGTAATAGATGGCCCATTGGGATTAGGTTGCTTAAATGACCACGTGTAGGGTCATTATTTTATCGTGCAACCATATTTCCCCATTTGTTGGTATAGGAACCATCTATATATAAACAACTCCTTTATTTATGTGCAACCTCCACTTCACAATAAACATAATATTTTCTAACGTTAAGGGCATTCCTGGTATTGTGGAGTATTGCTCATTTGGAGTTGGCAAGTTGATATGTTGCTGGTCCGATGATTCCCATGACTTTGTAGGGTGCTTCCCATCGGGGATCAAGCTTTCCAATGTTCTTGGAAGCTCCAACTCTTTTCAACACTAGGTCTCCAACTTGGAAAGTCCTAGATTTTATCTTGGTGTTTCAAATTGTTGGATCGTGGATTGACACAACAACTTTGAGAGTTAAGTTGGCGTTGCATTAACTCTATTATCATCTTCTTGATTAGAGTAAAATATGCAGCGGAATTTAAAACACAAGAAGATATAATTTTCAGAAGTTTTCAATATTATTAAAAACTTCATAGCCTTAGGGGAAATAACCAATAAAGGTTTTAACAAAACGTTCCTCACAACAATTCACTCACACTCTTTGTTGATCGGACTCAACGAAGCAGACAAGCACGGACTACTTAACTTCTAAGAAATAGACTTAAAGTAGTTGATACAAAAGCTTCGCAAAAGCAAGACAAAGACAATACAAAGAATAATCTCTTGGATTATTTAGCACTATTGTCTTGTAATCATCTTGATGAACTTCACACCTATATATATGTTTCTTGAAACTTGCACTCCAAGGTGTGTTGTTCACAGCTTTGGTAACTTTTGTTGTGTCCTTGTTGAATTGGACTTCTTTGTAAACTCGGTCTCTTTCTTGAATAGGTGTTTCATTTATTACAGACCTAATAAGGTAACACACATTCTTCAATTCGGAGTAATACTGGAAAGAATCCAAGTTGCAGTGGAACTCCAATTTGTTTCCTTCTTTGCAAACTGAGTTAAGTTGATTATTTAACTTAACATGAATTACGGAAACTTCAAGTAAGGAACCTTCCATAGCTCTTCCTTATGATTAAGATACCTTCATGGGCATAAACATAAACAACTAAAACCGTGGAACTTGATTAATAAGGGAATAAAGGCAAAACTTAAATTTAGCAGTTAAATAACAAATTTCGCACATGCTCTCTGGTTTCAATGATATCCTCAATGTTGTCTCAACATTGCATAACATTGATTTCAGAATACCTTGCACTTTCAATCTCCCCCTTTTTGCCTTTTTTCACAAAACCAATACCTGTTCCAATCAAGTTTTATATCCAGAAAGTTAGAATCAACAAGAAACAAATTAAAACTACTAAACTGCTCCCCCTCAATGCAATCTAACATATTCAAAGTTAAAATAACAAAGACTAGTATTAAGGTCATCACTACATCAAAAGGTGTTCAGACCCCAACATTCATCAATGTTGCCTCAACATTGAAACTAGTGAGTTTCCTGCATAAAAAGTTAAACAAAAAAATAGTTCAAAATTTGCTTTCATAAGCAACAACAGTTAGAGCAGTTCAAACAGTAGCCATACTTAGAGTTACAGACCATAGCTAGATAACAAGGACATGTTCCTTGATCAAATCAAACCACATAGAGATAATGTACCAACAACACAAACATAACAGCAGTTTTAAAAACAAAACATAAAACTAGAATTAAAAATTAGAACTACTCTCCCCCTTTTTGTGAAGAAGAGAGTTTCTCCAATTTTTTTACCAAGCTCTATAGCTCTTTGAGATGTTCCTTCTTATCCTCAACCTCCCCCTGAGTGTCAGCAATGTGCCCCCTAAACCAATTAAGCAGATGATCCACAAAAGTTGAAGTTATGACCATGCAATCTTCCTCTTTGTACATAGGCACTGAAGTTCCAGCAAACTTCTGAGCCTTCTTCTTCTCTTTGATTGGTCCTAGCACTCCTTTTGGGTTCCAAGGAAGATCTCTCACTCTTGAACCACACAAGTAGTTTGGGAGAATTGTAAGTTCAGCTTCATTCTTCCTCCAGCCCACAATGGCACTTGTCTTCAATCCTTGCTTGATAAGGATTTGGCAGATGAGTGAGGGAGAAGGTAGCATGCCATTCTTCCTTCCAGCAACTTCAAACATTGACTTCAAAATCCTCTCCCCCATACTCACAGCTAGCCCATTCTTGATTTTGTACACTAAGATTGATGATTCCTTAGTCAGTACAGTAACATTCTTACTTGGCAGCCAGTTGAAGCATGCAACCTTATGCAAGAAAGCACAAAGGGAAGTGAGTTTTATAGTTGGTAGAGCATCTTTCCAGATTTTTACCAACCCTCCTGTCAAATATTCAATCACATCATCATAGTAGGGGTGCTCAGATTTTTCAGCAAGTGGGAATCCACAATTCTTGTTGATGGTGAAGGGTTCAATATTGAAGACTCTCCCCTCACCCATGTTTTTCCATATTTTGGAGATCTGTAATCCCTTATCCACTTGGAGAGATTCAGATAGAATTCCATAACAATCCGAGGAGCATAATTATTCAACTCCATCACAGATTGATGAATCCCTCTTGCTTCAAGCAAGTCGATCACTTTGTGTTCTTTAAAGCTGGCCATCTCTACAGCTCTTTCAAGGTGAATTTCCCTTCTCTTGAAAGAATCCCACTTCATCTCCAAATATTCGGTAAGATAATAGAGGGAGAAGTAGTCCTCCTCATCTTCAGGGTAAATCGCATATAGTCCATCAGAGTATTCTTCTGTCCTTGATGTTGCCTTAACATCAGCATCAACATCCTGCTTTTCTTCATCAATCTTCTCCTCTTCTTTCTCCTCCTCTTCCACTTCATCCTCAGCTCAATTTCCTCTTCCATAATTTGCTTCCCCTTCCTCTTTCTCTCAGCAGTAGCTGCAGCAGCAGATTTTCGATCTTTTTCAGCCTTTTTCTCAGCTTCAGCAGTCCTCCTCCTAGCTAACCTCTCAATTTACCTTTTTCCTAGCCTCATCACGTTTCTTTGCAGTTTTAGACATTGTTCGACCACCACTCAACTTCTCACCAGTACCATTGCTCTTTTTCTTTTGAGCCCTAACCCATTTCCTCACCAATTTATCCACATGTTCACCAACCTCCCCCTCAACAGATACATCAACATTAATCTGAGGGTTAGGTTCAGCCATATTTACCTCAATTTCAGGCTCATTGATGATTGGAGTGGTTGACTCAGCAGTTGGCTCGACATTAGAAGTCGATTCTCCCTGCTTCGATTTCTTTCCTCGTCGTACGTAGGGGATCGTCTTTTTTTCTTGCAGCAACTTGAGCATCCTCAGATTTTGCAGCATCACCTTGAGTGTGAGAACGAGTGCGCGCAGCTGTAGGTTCACAGCTTAGAGCAACATCTGCAAGAGTATGCATAGGAGACTTGCTCGCCATTGTTAGTGAGAGAGATTTGCAGAGAAAAATTGAGAGAATTTTGAGAATAGAGAGTAAAATTGCAGAAATTGTAAGAACAAATAGGAAGTTATAAGCACAATTAAGGAAATTAGGTTTTTGATTCCTAATATAATCATGAGTGGTGTAGAGAGAGTGAATGTTAGTGGGTAGTTATTGATTCTTAACCAAATAAAATCATCCAACTATGCTTTCCCGCGAACACGCGCCAATGTTTAAGTAACGTGTAACCAGAGCGGTTTTCAAAAAAAATCTGAAATCTTATAAGTTCATGTTTTCAATGTTGGCCTGCGACAGTGCACAATGTTGGGATAACATTCAATAACATTCAACCAAAAGGTGGAGGTACAGGCTTCACCAAGGCAAATTCATGTGAGAGCTTGAGATACATCCAAAAATACATCTGAAACTTAACAAATTAAGCAAGTGAGTACCTCAGACATAATGTTCAGATCAAAATCATGAGTAAGCAACATAGTAACACGAAACACACAGAGATAAGCAGTTATGAATTCAATGAAAAATTCACTTCCACAGCATAGAAAGTCACAGAAAAGTGTGTCACATGCAGGTTGCTAAACATAAAGCTAATGTCAATACTGAATGAAGGCAGCCTGATCTCCACACACCCTAGTAAAAACATTAATAGCAGCAAGTTAGGCAAGTACAAAAGGCCTTGAATGTTGGAAATTCATTTATCAAGCACCCCAACACCCCAATTCCTTATGCATACTTGTTTACCAACCTGCATTCAAGAGAAATCACCAAGTGATCAGTCCTACTAAATGTAAGAAATCTAAACCTCAAACTCCCTAGTAGAAAGGATCATCCTTATGTGTTCTTTGGCCAAACAAACAGAAACATGTAAATAAGCACAACTGAGTAACACTGAAGCTGTCAACATCATGTACCCCAGCTTCTCCCCATGTCTTGTACACCTTTCATATGAATAAAACACAACTGAATAGACATCAAAGTAGTGAACTTTGTGTAACCCAGCTTCTCCATAGGCTATCACAATCTCATACAAACAGAAGAGTTTTATTACTTTTTCAAAACAAAGATGTGAAACTCATAACTAGAAAGAGTTGTTCATCAAAGAGTTCAACCACATAAACCAAATATGACAAAACAATGATCAAATGAGACTCACAAGGAAATTAATTCAACAAAGGAAAACAACAGAATACCTACTTCACCACAACCAATATACCAATGCTAGACAGTGGTGTTATGTCAACACTAGTTTCTTGAACATTCTCACATATTGCACATGCCAAGAGATTTCCTCAAGCTGAAGAATCTCTCACTATCTAAAGGTTTTGTAAACATATCAGCAAGCTGATTTGTTGTCTCAATATGTTCAATGTTGATCACTTTGTCCTCTACCACATCTCTCAGGAAATGATGCCTTGTGTCTATATGCTTAGTTCTAGAATGTGGGACAAGATTCCTAGATATACTTATGGCACTTAGATTGTCACAAAACATGAGAAGTGTATGACTATCTAACCCATAATCTGAAAGCATGTGTTTGAGCCACACAAGTTGGATAACACAGCTGCCAGCAGCTACATATTCTGATTCAGCTGTTGATAATGAAACACATTTATGTTTTTTGCTATACCAGAAGACCAAATTATTCCCCAAATAAGAACAACCCCCACTTGCAGATTTCCTATCATCCACATCACCTGCCCAATCAGAGTCACTGAAACCAACCAAGTTAGTGTTAGTGTCATAAGAATATCAAATGCCTAAAGGTGAAGTTCCAGAGATATATCTAAGAATCCTCTTCACAGCAATCAAGTGAGATTGCCTTGGCTCAGCTTGGTACCTAGCACAATAACATACTGAAAGCATGATATCAGATCTAGAGGCAGAGAAATATAGCAAACTACCAATCATGGATCTGTACAATGTTGGGTCAACATTGGTGCCAGTGCCATCTTTTGTTATCTTCACTGAAGAGGACATAGGAGTTTTGCAAGGCTTGGACTCTTGTAGCGCAAATCTCTTCACTAGATTCCTTGCATACTTCTCCTTGTTCAGGAAGATACCATTCTCCATATAGTTTACTTGTAGTCCTAGAAAGTAGTTAAGCTCACCAATCATGCTCATCTCAAATGTTCGTGTCATATACTCAACAAACTTGTCTAAAGTAGACATGTTAGTAGAGCCAAATACTATATCATCCACATAAATTTGAGCAATACATATATCAGAGCTTTTTCTAAGGACAAACAATGTCCTGTCTCCATCTCCTCTATTGAAACCTAGGCCTAACAGAAAATTAGTTAGCCTCCCACACCAAGCTCTAGGAGCATGTTTTAAGTCATACAAAGCCTTCTCAGGTTTGTACACATGGTCAGAATGTTTAGGGTCAGTAAAGCCTTTAGGCTGTTGTACATAAACCTCTTTGTCAATTAAACCATTGAGAAAGGCACCCTTAACATTCATTTGGTAAAGTTTAATCTTAAGACATCAAGCAATAGCAAGAAGTAATCTAATTGATTCTATCCTAGCTACTGGAACAAAAGTCTCATCAAAATCTATACCTTCTACCTGAGTATAACCCTCTGCAACCAACCTAGCTTTGTTCCTCATAATTACACCATTCTCATCTGTTTTATTTTTGAAAATCCATTTTTTACCTATTACATTCACATGTGAAGGCCTATGCACTAGATTCCAAACTCTGTTTTTGGTGAATTGTAAGAGTTCCTCTTGCATGGCATTAATCCCGTAACTATCCTTAAGAGCTTCAGTTACATTCTTAGGTTCAATGGAGGATACAAAACAAGATGCATTTTCAACAGTACATGAAGAAGACATACCCACACACAACCTTACCATATCCTTGTAATTAACTCTTTCTTTGTTGCGTGTTCTCACCCTTTCAGTAATTTGACCAATTACTTGAGTGGCTGGATGATCTCTTTGTATCCTAGCAGGAGGCTCTCTTCTTGATTTAGTAACTATTTCGTATTCAGAATCTAACAGTATAGATGTTGGCCTAACATTGGGGGTGTTTGGTGTTAAGTCAGCATTTGTTCTAGTTTCCAGTTCAGCATCTCCAGCTTCTGTGTTCAATGTTGGGTCCAATGTTGGAGCAAAATCTGAAATAGTGACTTCTTCAGTACATGCAGAAAAAATTAACTCGTCAAAAATGACATTAACTGATTCGTGTACAACATGCAATCTTGGATTGTAGACCCTGGAAGCAGCACTATTAGGAGAATATCCAACAAATATACACTTTTAACTTTTGGCATCAAATTTGCTTAAATAATCTCTATCTTTTAGTAAATAGCAGTTAATACTAAACTCATGAAATTGTGCAACTGTTGGTTTTGAACCCTTCAAGATTTCATAAGGTGTCATAGTAGTACCAGGTCTAAGATAAACTCTATTACTAATATGACATGCAGTATTCAAAGCTTCAGCCCATAGTTTCTTGGATAAGTTTCCAGAATTCAACATTACTCTAGCCATCTTTTGAAGTGTTCTATTCTTCCTCTCAGCAATCCCATTTTGCTGAGGTGTCTTAGGTGCAGAGAACTAACGGAAAATGCCTTTAGTTTCACAAAAATTAGCAAAGCTTAAATTTTCAAACTCTTTTCCATGGTCAGACCTAATTCTTCCTACAGAAGTGCCATACAGATTTTTGATACTAGCATGCAAAATCTTGAATGTATATCTTGAAAAATCATCAACAATAACAAAAACATACTTCTTACCATTCAGGCTACTAACCTCAATAGGACCCATGAGATCCATATGTAGCCATTCAAAGCACTTATTGGTTCTAGGGTTAGTACTCTGTACCTGGAGTGGTATATGAACAACTTTTGTTTGTTTACCTTTCAGGCAGTCTTCACAAACAATTTTACCTGGACTAGTCAACTTAGGCAGACCTCTTACAGCCTCTAACTTATGTAGTTTCTCCAGATTTCTATAGTACACATGTCCTAACTTCTTGTGCCACATGACAGATTCATCTACCTTGGCATGGTAGCATTAAGCTTTATCTTGAGCAAGATAGCAGTTATCCTTTGATCTTGTACCTGTCATGACACAGACATTGTCACTATTTAACACATCACATGAACTTTTATCAAAAGTAACTAGCAAGTTATCATCACAAAGTTGACTTATGCTAATTAAATTTGCTTTCAATCCCTCAACCAACAACATATAGTTGAGTGGTGAAAATCCTTCAACATCCAATACTCCTTATCCAATGATTTTCCCTTTAGAGCCTCCTCCATAGGTAACTGTTCCAACAGTCAAAGGGATTAAATCTTTCAGGTTGTCAATGTTTCCAGTCATGTGCCTTGAACATCCACTCTCAAAATACCACTTACCTGCAAGGTTAAAGTAAACAGCAGAAAAGACAACATTGCAAACAATTTTAACTTTAGGAGTTTTTATCTTTTCAATCCAAGTTCTACTTTATGTCCTTCAGCTTTGTTACCTAATATTGGGATAACATTCAGATCAGAGGTTCTCCTAACATTGGTCCTGCTATTAATTACTATTTTCTTCTCAATCACACTTTTATATTTTTTTTACAATAAGGCTTAATGTGACCAGGTTGAAAACAATATTGACAGATAAAAGTAGGCTTTTCACAGTGTTGAAAGGAATTTCACAATTTAAGCCATTGCTTTCCTTGATAAAACCAGCTTTCAAATAGGCATAATTAATATTTTAAGAGGGAGGTTTCTCAACATAGCCCAAACCAGTTTTACCTTGATTTCCTATACTCAGCATCTCATCAAGCTTAGAAGAAGATGAGTTCCATTTGGCAATGGTTTGTTCAGCTTTATTAAATTTTACCTTTACCTCCTTCAGTTCAGCCTCAGTTTTGTCAAAGTCTTTCTCATACAGTTTCAGCATCTCCTTCATGCATCCAATCTCTTCCTTCAGGCTTTTGTTGCTCTTGATGAGTTTGTGGTAGATAGACTTCAGGTCTTCAATGATTTCCTCCTCGAACATTTCACCTTCAAAGAAATATTCTTCACCTAGATCCACTGAGCCATGAAAACAATCAAAGTTAGATTCATCATTGTTAGACACAGGATTAGGTTCAATATTAGCATCATATTCATCCCAATATGCAAAGAAGGTCTCTTGTTCTGATGTAGGATCCTGAATGTTGGGGTAACATTGAGATCCGAGGCAATTCAGGGAGTCTTCTGGTGTCCAGTCAATTTGAGTGAGTAGCGCAGCAGTGTGAATCTCTTCTAATTATTCTTCAGCTTCTCTAAAACTAAAGTCATCGTCATTGAAATCATCTACACAAACCCAATGAGAATTTCCTCTTTTTCTAAGAGTGTTAGCACATTCATTAGCCATATGACCATATCGTTTACATTCAAAACATTCAACATCTTTTAACTCATCAGCTTCTAAAGGAGTAGGTTTTGATGCCATGTACTTCACAAACTTAAGAGGTAATTTCTTATAACCTGGAGAACTATTACTAAGATTTTTTTCTTTGCCTTTTTCTTTAAAGTCCATCTTATTGAATTTCTTAGTAATGTTACCATAGTTTGAAGAAATTAATTCACATTCATCATCACTTTCATTATCAGGACTTGATCCTCTTAAGGCATCATCCCTATGTTTGCTAGGTTGTGAGGCAAGCTCCATCTCAAATTCTCTAAGAGTATTCATCAAGACTTGAAACTGTAGATTAACTAGGTTCCTAGATTCACCCATTGCAATTTTCGTGAGAGAAAATTTAGATGAAAGTGTTCTCATTGCTTTATAAATCATCTCTTGATTAGTCATAGCAAAACCTAGGTTTTCACATTGGTTAGCAATATAAAGAATTTTCTCAAAATAACTATCAACACTCTCATCTTCTTCCATCTCAAGTTTTTCAAATTCCTAAAGCAGTTGTCTATGTTTAGAATCTTTAACAGCAGAATCTCCTTCACAATGTAATTAATGTATATCCCAAGCATGTTTGACTTTTGTAAAATTCTGGATTAACTTGAACATGTGATGATTAACCCAATTAAAAATAGCATTAACAGCCTTTTCAATAAAGTTGTAGAGACTTACCTCTGCTGCTGTCCAATCTGCTTCGGGTTTTGGTACTAGATCACCTTCACCATCTCTTGGTAATGTTGGAAGAGAGTATCCATTGATCACAAATTGCCAGGCTCGAATATCAATAGCTTTGATGTGAGACATGATCCTGAACTTCCAGTATGCATAATTGGAGCCATCCAAAACTGGAATCCTGTTGACATTATGATTGACATTGTCCATTGTGTTGTATCACCAACAAACCACCAGTGTAGTCGGTGTTTGGCTCTGACGCCAATTGAAATTATCGGATCGTAGATTGACACAACAACTTTGATAGTTAAGATGGCGGTGCCTTAACTCTATTATGATCTTCTTGATTAGAGCAATATGCAGCGAAATTTAAAACACAAGAATATTTAATTTTTAGAAGTTTTCAATATTATTAAAAACTTCCTTGCCTTAGGCGAAATAACCAATAAAGATTTTAACAAAACGTTCCTCACAACAATCACTAACGCTCTTTGTTGATGGGACTCAACGAAGCAGACAAGCACAAACTACGTAACTTCTAAGAACTAGACTTAAAGTAGTTGAAACAAACACTTTGCAAAAGCAAGACGAAGACAATACCAAGAATTAATCTCTTGGATTATTTAGCACTATTGTCTTGTAATCACCTTGATGAACTTCACACCTATATATAGGTTTCTTGAAACTTGCACTTCAAGGTGTGTTGTTCACAGTTTTGGTAACTCTTGTTATTTCCTTGTTGAATTGGATTTCCTTGTAAACTTGGTCTATTTCTTGAATAGGTGTTTGCTTTATTAAAGATATAATAAGGTAACACACCTTCTTCAATTTGGAGTAATCCTAGAAAGATTCCAAGTTGCAGTGGAACTCCAATTTGTTTCCTTCTTTGCAAACCGTGTTGAGTTGACTATTCAACTTAACTTGAATTATGGAAACTTCAAGTAAGGAATCTTCCATAGCTTTTCCTTATGATTAAGATACCTTACTGGACATAAACATAAACAACTAAAACCGTGGAACTTGATTAATAAGTGAATAAAGGCAAAACTTAAATTTAGCAGTTAAATAACAGTTTTCACACAGGCTCTCTGGTTTCAATGTTATCCTTAATGTTGTCACAACATCGCATAACATTGATTCCAGAATATCTTGCACTTTCAGTGTTGTAGTGTCGTGACATCTGGGCCTTGTACTCCTCTATTTGGATAGCGCCTCGGACTCTCCTTTCTTCGAGGAGGTCAAGCGCAAGGGCTAAGTTGGAACTATTAGCTACTTCTTCATACTCCCGGACTCGTCAGCTTTCCACTACCACTTCCGAGGGCACCACGGCTTCGCTACCGTACGCCAGGGTATAGGGAGTTTCACCTGTAGTCATCATTTACGTAGTCCTATAGGACCATAGGATTCCAGGTATCTCTTGGACTCATTTAGCTTTGTGCTAATCCAGTCTAGCCTTTATGTTTTTCAGGAGGGTTTGGTTAGTCATTTCCGCTTGGCCATTTTCTTGGGGGTATCCCACCGAAGCAAAACGATGTTTGACTTCTCAATGGCTACACCAATCTCCTAACTCTTTACTTGTAAAATGGAGCATGTTATTGCTCACTAGACTCCGAGGAATGTCGAATCGGTACATGATATTGCTCCATAGGAAATTAATGACCGCACTGGCTGTGACTCGGGCTAGGGGTTCTGCTTCTACCCATTTGGTGAAGTAGTCCACTGCTACCAGCAGAAATTTCTTTTGCCCAGCATCGGGAATGAGGGTCCAACTATATCGATGCCCCATTTAGCAAAGGGGCATGGTGTTAGGTTAGGTTCCAATGGTGTCGCTGGTTGGTAGGTCCTCGAGGCGTAAGCTTGGCACGGTTTGCACTTTTTGGCATGTTCCTTGCAGTCTCTGGCCATCGAGGGCCAGTAGTATCCTTGTCGAATCAAGCGTCTGCCATGCTGTCGCCTCCGGTATGACTCCCACAAGTTCCTTTGTGAATTTCCGATAGGACTTGTTGCACCTCTTCCTCACTAAGGCATCGGGCATGCGGGCAAGAGTATGTTCTTCGAAACAGTACTCCATCCTTAAGAAAGTATTGTATGGTTTTCTTAGACATAATCCACTGTACAGTTTTTTCCTCGAAATAACCTTCGAGATCTTGTAGATAAGCTTTGATGGAGGTTATCCAACTCATCGGGGGGTCTGACGTGGCGTTTACTCCTTTGCTTTCTGCTTTTCCCGGCTCGCATACATGGAGGAGAGTGATCCTTCTGGTGTGGATGGTGGTTGTTTGAGTAGCCATTTTGGACAAAGCCTCTGATTCCTGGTTTCCCTCTCAGGTAATCTGGATGATTCTGTATTCATCAAACCGTCCTTGCCTCTGGTGAACTACCTGAAGGTAATCTCGCATTCTTTCTTCTATGTTCTCGTAAGAGCTATTGACTTGTTGAACGATTAGCTGGGAATTGGTGTGGATGAGTATCCTTTTTATTTCTTCTACTTGAAAGAGTCTCATTCCGATGAGAAGGGCTTCATATTCTGCCTCGTTATTTGATAGAGGATAATCAACCCTGACCGCGAAGTGGAGCATTTCCACTTCAATTTCCTTGTTTACTAGGACTACCCCGCTCCCCCGTGGTTACTTACAGAGGAGCCATCCACATAGGCGTGCCATAGAGGTGCCCTATCTTCAGCTCCGATGCCCGCTAGTTCCGTCACAAAGTCCGCCAGTACTTGTGCTTTGATAGACGGCCTCAGGGCATAGGAAGTATCTTACTCCATAAGCTCTATTGCCCACTTTATCAATCTCCCCAAGGTCTCGGGTTTATTGAGAATCGTACACAATGGATGCTTGGTCAGAACAGTAATTGGATGGGAAAGGAAATATGGGCGCAGTTTTTGTGTTGTAGTAATCAAGGTTAGGCCAAGCTTCTCGATTAAGGTGTACCTAGTTTTTGCTCCGAGGAGAATCTTACTAACGTAGTACACGGGATGATGCTCCATGTCCTGTTCTTTGACCAATACGACATCGACGGCATCCTCTCTGACAGATAAGTAGACGAAGAGTTCTTCTTGGGGTGATGGTTTTACCAGCAAGGGCGGTTTCACCATGTAAGTTTTTAGTTCCCTCAGAGCCACTTTGCACTGTGTTGTCCATTGGAAATCTTGGATGTTTTGGAGTACCTTAAAAAATGGGAGTCCCTTTTCCACTGATTTGGAAACAAATCGGCTTAAGGACGCCATTCGGCTGGTCAGTTTCTAGACATCCTTCACTGTCCTCGGAGTGGGTAACCCTACGATGGCTTCTGCCTTTTCGGGGTTAACTTCTATTCCCTTTTCTGTGACCATGAATCCCATGAATTTTCCTCCTTGTATTCCAAAGGAGCACTTTCTTGGGTTAACCTTCATTCCAAAGTTGCCCATGATGACTAGCACCTTTCGTAGATCTTCGGGGTGATCTTCGGTGGAGTGGCTTTTGACAACCGTGTCGTCCACATAGACTTCTACCAATTTTTCAAGGAGTTTGACAAACATGAGACTTACCAACCCTTGATAAGTGGCCCCGGCATTTTTGAGTTCGAAAGGCATTACTAAATAGCAAAAGGTACCTGCATCGGTGATGAAGCTAGTTTTATCTTGGTCAGCCCTTGCCATCAGAATTTGGTTATATCCCTGATCCCCGTCTAGGTTTGACAAGAGTGTGCATCCTGCGGTGGAGTCAACCAGCTGATCCATGCTAGGTAGGGGATACCAATCCTTTGGACATGCTTCATTGAGATTTGTTAAATCCACGCACATCTGCCATCTTCCTCCATGTTTAGGGACTAGGACTACATTAGCTAGCCATTCGGGATATATGACCTCCCTAATTTGCTTTAGGCTAATGAGGCATTGTATCGCCGACCGAATAATCTTGTTACGCTCAGATCCCATTTTTCTTTTCTTTTGCTGGATTGGTTTAGCCCCAGGCTTTACTTTAAGAAAATGTTGGCACCTTATTACTGATTCGCCTGGGTGGCCCTCCTTCCCATGTGAAGAGATGGTGAAATTTTTTGAGGACGGCAGTTAGTTGGGCTTCTAATTCAGGCTCCATGTTTGTGCCCATCTTAATCACTTTCCATGGCTCTCCTTCCATAAGTTCTACCATCTTTAGTTCCTCCACGGGTTTAACCCGTATTTCTTTGGTCTTACGCTTTTTGCTATTTTGCAGAGTGGGTTCGTCCTCTTCCGGAGGGATGGCATTCATGCGGCACTCCTTGGCTATGGCTTATCTTCCTCGGACTCCTCCGATACCTGAGCATGTGGGGAATTTTAGCTTAAGGTGAAGGGTAGAGGGGATCGCTTAGAAGGTCCGAATGGAGGGTCGTCCACATATGGCGTTGTACGTCCGGTACGAGGCCTCCACCACCTAGAACTTGGTAGGTTTCGTTCTTCGAAGGGCTGCCTCTCCCCATGACATCGGAAGAGATATTGTTCCGAGGGTATTGTAGGGTTCTCCCGAAAAGCCTACGAGGGGGACTTCAACCGCCTCTAGTTGTTCCCTTTTCAATCCCATAGCTACGTAAGTAGGTAGGAACAGGACGTCCACGAAACTACCGGTATCTATTATGATTTGTTGGATCCTGAATCCGTGGATAGTAGCTTCGATTACCAAGGGATCCTCGTGGGGATAGATTGTCTCTTTCAGGTCCTCAGGTCCGAAGGTGATGCTAGGCAGCCTGGCTCCTTCAATAGAGCCCACGGGGAGTCCTTGTTCCACTCGTCTTGCTTCCTTTAGATACTTATTCTTATTACCTTGGGGCGTCATTGAAATGTCTACCCCCTCTATCATGTTAATGGTTCGTCCACATGGGGCATTGTCTTTGTAAGATTTCGGGGGAGGAGGTTGACTCCGATGCCCCGTGGGCTTCTTTCGGGACCGACTCTAGGGGTATTTTCTTCCTCTTTTTGCTCTTCTCGGAGTCCTTTCCACACATTTGGCATAGGTTCCTCGGGGTTGTTTTCCTTCAGATAGTTCTTGAGGTACCCTGCCTCTAAGAGACGGAGCACTTCCTTTTTTAAAGTGGTGCACTCCTCGGTAGTATACCCAAAGGTTTTATGGTACTTACAATATTTCCCCGAGTCTTTATCCCTGTAAGGAAACTTGGCTGGTGAGGGCCAATGTAATTCATTACTACCTCTCATCACATTGAGCACTTCTTCAGGAGCGATAGTCATCGAAGGCAAGGGTACGGGCCGAAGGAACTTCTTGACCGTGCCACTGTTATACTTGCATTGGGATGGTTTCCCTTCTTTACCCTTCTCTTTATTTTTTGCTTCTCGTTCAGCGCGCTTGTGGTTCTTGTTGTCATCGTCCTTCATACGCCTATTCGTGCCTTCTGCTTCTCCATAATGATGTAAGTTTCCGCCTTTTGCATAACCTCATTCATGTCTGTGATATGGTTCCCCATAAGGTATTGGTAGAAGTGTCCTACTCGGAGTCCTTGAGTCAGGATGTTGGCCAAGATAGTTGGGCTAACATTCGGGACATCTAACGCTTCATCGGAGAAGCGTTTTATGTACCTTCGCAAAGGTTTGTTCCTTTGCTGATTAACCGTGATGAGGTGTGTAGCGGATTTAGGGTATCGCCGACTACAAGAACACTGTCGTACGAATAGGTTGGCCAATAGGTCAAAGTTAACTATAGAGTTAAGTGGGAGGTGGGTAAACCAAGCCTAAGCCCGTCCTCCGAGAGTAACAGGGAACACTCGGCATAGGGTGTGGTCAAGGGTAGAGGATAGGTCCATCCCTGCCAAGTATTGGTGGATGTGATCTTGAGGATCTCTTCCATCGGTATCCCCTGTATACACGGGGACATTGGTGGGCCGCATCCCCGAAGAAATATCGGGAACAAAGGGAGAGGTTTTAAACGTTGGCTCCTCCTTGGGGGCCATGGTTTTCTTTTGTAAACCGTCGAGTACTCCCCATATGGTATTGTCTCCGTCCACGGGGTAATCCGAGGGGTATGGCCTTTCTTCTCTTTGGCCTACCCTCGGGGTCTCTTCGTAATTATAGTACATCCATGCCTCTAGTATGGGTTCATGGTGCCAAGAAGCGGGCATAGGGCTCCATCCTAAACGGGGTTTGCCTTCTTCTGAATGGCAATTTCTCCGATAGGCAGATTCAGAGGGTATGTTATGGAGATTCTCATACCTCCGTGGAGTCCTTCGGGTGGTGGCCTCCACGACCCTTTCGAAGACAGATCAAGGGATATTGAAATAAGCTATGTCTTCGGATCGATGAACTCAAGGGGTAGTTTACGAGTTTTCTTGGTGTGTCCAACGACTCTCGATGTCAAATAAATCGTTCATAATATACAACACTTGTTGAATACGCTCAAAGATAAATTTTATGGCGTTCCCACGGACGGCGCCATTTTGTTAACATGTTTGATATTTTTACATAATTAACGAGTTTATTTAGGGTTGGAACGCCATGTACGTGGTTCAGAAGCTTGCAATATTACGAAAATATCCCTCTTTGTGTTCACTGAATTTCACTCCGAATTCTCTTGTATCTTGGTGTGTATGTGTGTGTTTTTTCTTGCCCCCCTTCTATCTATATGTTCTCAACCTGTCCCTTTTTATAGAGATTTTTAGGGACATGTGTCGTTATGCATGTTTTGTTAAAGTACAGGTGTTACAATATGCGTGAAAAGATAAGATAAACTTCATATTTGTTGACTAGGCACTGACTGGGGCAAAATTTTATCTCTTTCGCTGGCTTCAGGGGATTCCGAGGAGTTGCCTCTTTTAATTCTCCTCTCCGATAAGAAGGGTCTCTTAGGAAGGCTTGATAAGAGAACCGGGTTACTTGTCCGATGTGATTGTAGTTTCGATAGCGGTCTATTTTAATGTTGTTTTCTTCTTTAATATGTGCTCCAATAGGTAGATCTGCACTTTTTTACGTACGGCGTGAGCTCCAATGGCTTTTTTACCATAGCAGTGCAGTGTTTTTGCGTTAAGATCTTTATGAAGTGTGCTCCGTGGGTTTTTAGACTTCAATAGAGCATTGTTCCCATGATTTGACCTTCGAGGTGAGTGTTCTGATGGCTTTTTAGACTTCGGAGTGTTCAGTGAGGGGATGTTATCGGATTTTCTAGGACAGGGGGTCCGTTGTGGTATCTCTTGGCGCATTGATGGATATCGGAGTCACGCGGATCCATCGGGGTTTACTCTTTTTCCGATGCCGCGTTGATATCTTTTCTTCATTCATCGTAACTTTCCAAGGGATGCTTTGGTGCCTCTTCGGGTGCCACTTCTTACCGTTGTGGGTTTGTGACACTCGGTGGGCTTCCTCGTCGGGAGTATATGTGACGATAGTATCGTCCTAGGGTTAATCCCTATTTTTAGGGTTTAACGTTTTGGTTAATCCCTATATTTTTTTTTTTGGAGTTAACAGAAATACTTTTTTAGAATTTGCCATATGGGACACGGGCACAAATACAACCTGATACGAAATAATGTTTTGGAGTGCCAGTGCAGCCTATGTAACAAGATATATCACATCTACGATTTTATTTTTTGTTAATTATAACAATTGGAGTTGAAAATGCATTTTAGTTTGTACTTTACAATCCAGAAATCCACCTTTGCTTTTAATTTGACAATAGATTGTATATTACAATAATATGGTAACAAATATTTTACAAATCAGGTCTCCTATCACTAATACTAGTTCTAGGTATACTTTGGTCCGGAACACCTCAAAGTAACACTCAGATGCTTGGCAAGATGTGGAGGATGAAGGTATACCGAATCTGGGCGGATGCCTAATATCTTCTATATCGGGTATGCGACTGATAACGGGGCTATTGCCATATCGGGGATATATATCAGGGATGTATATCGAAAGTGTACTTCGAAGGATACATCGGAGGGTATATCAGATGATATATTGGGTATGGATATCGGGTGAGGGTTCAATATCGAATGTGGATATTCTGTATACGAATGAATAGTGTGGGATAATCAATGAGCTTACCTTGATTAGCGGAACCTGAATATATATAGGTCTCGGCATGCGAGGACCGCACATGTGATTTTCACGTGCGTTGTACCATATCAAATGTTATACTCGATATTGGATGCTATATCGGGTGCCATCCATGATATAAAAGCTTTGGGCCGGCTTCTTAATGGGCTTGGCTAATATGATCAGGACAGACCGGTCCAATACGGGAATTGCCCATATCATGTAGTCCCCCATGTTATGAGTTACAGTTGTAAACAATAACTTATAAACCAAGAAAATATGAATTACCAGTACCTCTTGTCCCCTCCAGTTCAACTTTGAGAGCTAGGATACATAAATTTTATTTAGGACAATGGTGGACCCGGAATATAATTACTGTAACACCGAGGTTCGCATTTGAACTATGAATCGAGGGCATCTACGCACATGGTTGAATAACCGACCTATATTTCAAAAGTGATTTCGATATTGAATATTTTCATTATTGATATCCGGATGCCAAACTTCGATTTCTATATCATTGAGCATAAATGCGGAGTCGAAAAGCTCAATGTTTATAAATAGGCATTAAGAGGAGAGAGAGAAAGTATTTGTCTTCTAGCGAGCGTGTACTTCTTTCGGTAATGGTATGTCGAGGATATTCAATGTGGTTTTCGATATAAGCTTTTGAAATATCTTTCGTTTCGGTATAGCTTTTGATGTATGTTTTCGATATATCTTCCGATATAGCTGCGATATAAGACTTTCATAAGGTTTTGATATCAGCTTCCGATATAGCTTTCGATATAGCCGAGTATCTATTCCCGGTATTCATGATAACCATATCCGATATATTGAATATATATTTAGAAATTTCTATTCCCTAACTTATTTTATGATTGTTATTTGATTTAATTATATGGCTAACCTTTGAGTTTGAAATGCTAGATTTTGGTGATTGCATCCGTCAAGCCTCGAAGGTCTTTCATTTTCAGTCGACGTTAGTTAGTTTGTGAGACGGAAATGTCGGGAACAAGAGACATGAACATGCCTCATGATAATGTTGGCTCTATCCCTGGTCTAGAGCCAGGGAATGACGATGTTCAGCAGCACTATTCTCCTGCATTCTCATCTGAGATGTTGGACTTCCATTTGTTGGTGGAAGATTATGCAGGGGATGCCCTTCGGGATGAGTATGACAAGTATGAAGATGACAGGGATGATGCTGAGGATGGGGATGAGGAAGATAGCGAAACTACGGGCGAGAGAGAAAATGAGTTTGGCCAAATAGATGTGCCGGAGGTGAAAACATATAAGACCGCTATCAAATATGAGGACATGGTATCTCATGTCCCGCATTATCCTGATTACTATCGTACTGAGTACCATATTAATGGGTATGGGATCAGATTTCTCGATCCCAGCGAGCGGATGCATAAACCCCTGAAGGGTTGGATCACAATGAACGCCAAACACTTCGTCAATGGGTTAAGTTTCCCTATTGATCCTTCAATTCTCGCAATTCTAAAGAGCATCGGGGTCTGTCTGGGGCAACTTTCTTCGAATTATTTGGACGTTATCATGGCATTCATTCTGGTGATGAAGGCCTTAGGGGCGCCATCTAGCATTAACGAGTTATGGGAGTTATTCTCGGTCATCACGAATCAAAAGGTCGGGGATAGAGGGTTTTTCTTTGTGAGGTCTCGTGCTGGGCAGAAATTTTTGAAATTCATATAGAGCAGCATGAAGATGACAGGGATGATGCTGACGATGGGGATGAGGAAGATAGCGAAACTGCAGGCGAGAGAGAAAATGAGTTTGGCCAAATAGATGTGCCGGAGGTGAAAACATATAAGACCGCTATCAAATATGAGGACATGGTATCTCATGTCCCGCATTATCCTGATTACTATCGTACTGAGTACCATATTAATGTGTATGGGATCAGATTTCTCGATCCCAGCGAGCGAATGCATAAACCGCTGAAGGGTTGGATCACAATGAACGCCAAACACTTCGTCAATGGGTTAAGTTTCCCTATTGATCCTTCAATTGTCGCAATTCTGAAGAGCATCGGGGTCTGTCTGGGGCAACTTTCTTCGAATTGTTTGGACGTTATCATGGCGTTCATTCTGGTGATGAAGGCCTTGGGGGCGCCATCTAGCGTTAACGAGTTATGGGAGTTATTCTCGGTCATCACGAATCAAAAGGTCGGGGATAGAGGGTTTTTCTTTGTGAGGTCTCATGCTGGGCGGAAACTTTTGAAATTCATATAGAGCAGCCATGGCCCTAGAGGGAGGAATGAGTACTTCTACGTCCAAGAGAGGATTGTTGGGGAGTTCACGGATCTCCTAAAGAAATGGTCAAAGAATAAGAAGTACCGACGCACCACTTCTATGAGCGCATCGAAGTGGGCCGCTGGCTTTCTTGATGTCCTGATGGGACACAAATATGATCATCCCACCCTCGTGTAAGAAGAAGTACTTAGTGCAGGAATCCAGCTCCAGAAGCCCCGGGCAGAACCCTTACACAAGCGAAGAGAAGACGGGTTAAGTCTTTTAGAAAGGCTACTCATCCATCTAGAATTTCCACTACAAATGGAGGGAGTGTGATTTTTCGAGCGGTAAGTTTGTAGTTTGTATTTATGATTGTGTCGCATGTTCTACTAGAAATTTGTATCCAGTATGGTTATTTATCATTATTTATCTTGCACAGGTCGGACAGTTTTTTCTAACATCTTGAGGGTAGCTAGTGATAGCGACCCCAATAAAGTTAAGGCCATTGCACGGACAATCGCCAATTTAGAGGCAATGGGCAATTACGATCCTATTGCAGCAGCTAAGGTCGCGGTTGAGCGGGAGGAAGCCCTGAACATACTCACCGACTGTGAAAGTAACATTGAGGCTCTCCTTGGCGATAATGGGAGATTGACTGCCGGATTGAACCAAGTAATGATACTGCCCTTCATGAGAAGGAGAAGAGAGAAGCCGTAGAGGCAGAAATTCACCATGTTAAGGCAGAGCTTCCACGAGCTCCGAGGACCGTACGGTATGAGGTAATGTCTCTCTCGACTATACTTGTGGTATTTCACTCATCGAATATTTATTACCATATCCTGTTTTGTCACCATAAGAACCCACTCGAGAGCAGAAATTGAGAATCGCGAAGGGTTTCTTCTTGAGCAAGACCTATAAAGAAAAAGCGTGAAGAGAAGATTGCATAATTGAGAGGACGCAATGGATGCCATCATCGGTCAAGCTAAGCTGAAAAACGAATTTAGATGAGGATTTGATGCTGAGTCGGTTGATCTGCTGCTTGGAACCGACGAACAAATCTCAAAGATTCTGAGTCCGGTGATGATAGCGGGGACTCAATGCCGCATGACTATGCTGACTGTTACTAAGATTCTTTTCTTTGCCTTTTCCTTTAAAGTTCAGCTTATTGAATTTCTTAGTAATTTTACCATAGTTTGAAGAAATTAATTCACATTCATCATCACTTTCATTATCAAGACTTGATCCTCTTAAAGCAACATCCATATGTTTGCTAGGTTGTGAGGCAAGCTCCATCTCAAATTCTCTAAAGAGTATTCATCAAGACTTGAAACTGAAGACTAGCAAGATTTAGATGACAGTGTTCTCATTGCTTTATAAACCATCTCTTGACAGTGTTCTCATTGAGAGAAAATTTAGATGACAATGTTCTCATTGCTTTATAAACCATCTCTTGATTAATCATAACAAAACCTAGATTTTCACATTGATTAGCAATATCAAGAATTTTCTCAAAATAACTATCAACACTTTCATCTTTACCATCTCAAGTTTTTCAAATTGCTGAAGCAGTTGTCTATATTTGGAATCTTTAACAGCAGAATCTCTTTCACAATGTAATTCAAGTATATCCCAAACATGTTTGGCTTTTGTACAATTCTGGATTAACTTGAACATGTGATGATTAACTGAACTAAAAATAGCATTAAGGGCCTTTTCATTAGAGTTATAGAGACTTACCTCTGCTGCTGTCCAATCTGCTTCTGGTTTTGATGCAAGATCTCCTTCACCATCTCTTGGTAATATTGGAAGAGAGTATCCATTGATCACGGATTGCCAAGTTTGAATATCAATAGCTTTGATGTGAGACCTCATCCTGGTCTTCCAGTATGCATAATTGGAGCCATCAAAAACTGGAATCCTATTGGTATTAGGGTTGACATTGTCCATTGTGTTGTATCACCTCCAAAGCACCAATGTAGTCGGTGTTAGGCTTTGACGCCAATTGAAATTGTCGGATAGTGGATTGACAAAAAAACTTTGAGAGTTAAGCTGGCGTTGCCTTAACTCAAGTGTGATCTTCTTCAATATTGTAACATGCAGCGAAATTAAAAACACAAGAAGATATAATTTTAAGAAGTTTTCAATATTATTAAACTTCCGAGCCTTAGGCCAAATAACCAATAAAGGTTTTAACAAAAATGTTCCTCACAACAATTCACTCTCGCTCTTTGTTGATCGGACTCAACGAAGCAGACAAGTAAGAAATACTTAACTTTTATGAACTAGACGTAAATAGTTGATACAAAAACTTCGCAAAAGCAAGACGAAGACAATATAACGTATGATTAACTGCTAAGATTGTTTTGCACGATTGTCTTGTATTCATCTTGATGAACTTCACATTCTTTATAAATTTCTTGAATCTTGCACGCCAAGATGTGTTGTTCACAGTTTTGGTAACTCTTGTTGTTTCCTTGTTGAATTTTGGATTCTTTGTGAACTGAGTATCTTTCTTGAATATGTGTTTCCTTTATTACCGATCTAGAAAGGTAACACATCTTCTTCAAATCGGAGAATCCTGGAAAGGATCAAGTTGCAGAGAGCAGCCAATATTGTTTCCTTCTTTTGCAAACCGTGTTGAGTTGACTATTCAACTTAACTTGAATTATGGAAACTTCATGTAATGAATCATCCATAGCTTTTTCTTATGATTAATATACTTTCCTGGACATAAACATAAACAACTAAAACCGTGGAACTTGATTAATAAGTGAATAAAGGCAAAATTTAAATTTGGCAATTAAACAACAGTTTTTGTACACTCTCTCTAGTTTCAATGTTATCCTCAATGTTGTCCCAACATCGCATAACATTGATTCCAGAAAACCATGCACTTTCAATCTTGAAAGAGACTAAGAAAAGGTGATAGTGCAAGTTAACGTAGTTAGCGAACCTCTAAACTGGAGCAGTCGAGCCGATATTTTGGAAGCTATATTGATTTGTCGCGAGATAGTTTGTTGAGATATCATGAAGATTCCTCGTGACGTCAACGTGGATGCTCATAACACCACTAAATGGGCAATGGCGAACAATTGGTCGGGTGGGATTGCTTTGGAAACACTGTTCGACAAAATGCTCTAAAAAGTTTTTTTTGGTTTTTGTCTTCTATTTGTTGTTTTAGCTATGTTTAGTTCTTTTCCTCTTGTAATCATGTACACTGGTTGTTGAGTTTATATATTTTTCTTTTCGTATAAAAAAAAACACATCTTGAAGCAGAAAACTTTAGTTCTGATTCATACCAAAGGTGCCCCTAAGTATCCCCTCTGATATCTGTGCTCGTTGTTTTGTAATTTTTTCAACAGTAGTTTTCCTTCGTAATTTTTTGAACGATATCTTGCATGTCTACCGTTTTGTGTTTGTCCCCTTTTATTGAAAGAAGTTTATTTTATCATTCGTTCGTATTCATTATCCTGATAGACGGGAACTTCTTTGTCGCCGAAATTTTTCTACTTCTCACCTCTTTGGGTGGAGGATTAGCATGTCGTTTCTTTTCTCTGTGCCCTTTATCTCGATGGATAGGGGTTCTTTTTTTTTTCTTTGTCCTCTATATCCCGATGGATAGGGGATGTTTTCTTTCCTTTGTCGTCCTTATCTCGATGGATAGTAGATCTTTTGTTTTTCTTTACCCTCCTTATCACGATGGATAGGGGTTCTTTTTTCTATACCCTCCTTATGTCGATGGATAGGTGGGTCTTTTCTTTTTTTCTTTTGTCCTCCTTATCTCGATGGATAGGGATCTTTTCCTTTTTCTTTCGTCCTCCTTATCTCGATGGATAGGGGATCTTTTCTTTTTTCTTTTGTCCTTCTTATCTTGATGGATAGAGGATCTTTTCCTTTCTTTACCCTCCTTATCTCGATGGATGGGGATCTTTACCAGCTAGGGTATATTTTTACCTTTTCCCATAGGGTAGGAGATTATTCGACCTTAATAGGTACTTTTCCCCGTATCTCATAGGATATCAGAGTCACTCTTCTTTTCTGACGAAGTGTATCCCTGCACCTGCCAATTAGCAGATAGCAATATACATAAAAGTATAATAATAGATTGTTAGATTTGTCTACCCATAGGACATGAGACATTCTACACGTTAAGGTATGTTTTTGTCTCACCCCATATGGTGGATTTATCCCTACAAGCATATCGATATCATAGAAGAGAGATACATATCACATTCTCAAGATAAAGGTTTATAACAGATAACGATCGAGAACCAGGTAAATCCCAGTTTGCCTACGTATCCCGTTGACAAGGGAATCAAACCGGCATAGTTCTCCCTGTTTTAGTTTTCTAAGATAGCCCACGGGGCGCAATTTAGGTAAAACATAAAATGTTCAGACATAATAAAAATTCAAAACTTAAGGAAATAAAGGAATGATGCTACTCCACCATTTATTGGCCGTCATCATCAACGGCCACTGGTGCTTCAGCTTCTCTAATCCTTGGTAGTGTAAGAGAGGATATAGCATAGACATCCTTCTGTGTGACTAGCAATGATTTCACCAATTCCTGTGGGGAACTTCATTTCTTGGTGCTCGTGGGGACCACTGCCAAGATTGCATTTATAGACAAAAAGATGATCCACAATCATATACTGGACGTTCAAGGTTAGGTTCTTCTATATGGTTCTTTCCTGGAGGAGGTGGGCAAGTTGACCTGTCCCAACGGACTCACCTAGCCTCCCCCAAATCCGACCAGTGTGGGTGCAAATTTGCTCTATCACATTGTATCCTAGAGCCATCTTCTCCAAAGCATGTGCGAATATGATATCAGTGGAACTCCCGTTGTCTATTAGGACTTTGCGCACCCTGTAATTAGCAATATCTAGCTTAACTACGAGAGGGAAGTCGAGTTTACCTGCTTGTATAGCCTTTGGTGATAGATCCATCAAGTCCCGTATTGAAAAAGTGATGACATCATCCGGTAGTCCTTCTTGGTCGAAAAGCATTCTGAAGCCAACGTACCTATCCTCCTGCATTCCTCGGGTAATTTTCTTTGTCCTGTTGGTGGAGTCGGCCCATATTGGTCCACCATTGATCATGGTGATTACCCTCCTAGAGGGTGCATTAACTATCGCGTTACCCCATCTGCCCGGAGCCTCGATGGCCTTCTGCTTATCTCTTTGAGGAGAGCGGGATCTTTCCTCACGATCTCCAGAGTCCTTGGCATTTTAGACATATTCAACCAATTTTCCTTCACGGATGAGCCTCTTTATCTCATCCTTCAATTCTATGCATTCCTCCGTTTTGTGCCCTCTCTGGCGATGATACTCACAATATCTATTTGAGTGCTTGGTTCTCGGGGTCTCTTTCAATTTCCTTGGTTAGTTCAGCCATTTCTTTCTCTGTGTCATTGCAAACACGGTGAGAATGTCTTAGTTCAGTTGAGTGTATCTCCTTGAGGATCTGTCACGGCCGTTCCTATCTCTGTTCCAACCTTCTTTCCCTTTGGAGCAGTTCTGGGCCTGATACGGGGCTTGCCTGATTGCCATCATGTTGTCTTGATAAATCATTTCATACGTTTCTGCATTTATCTAGTCGGTAGGGGATTTCATCTTGAGCTAGTTGGCTGCAAACCTTCTATGGGAAGTCACGTTGAAAAGGATGAGGGTCACATGTTCGCTCTTTAGTTTATCCACCTTGAGCAACTCCTCGTTGAACCTTTTCATGTACTCCTCGAGAGTCTCTTTCTCCTTCTGTTTCATCGAGTTCAAGTGGATCATGCTTGTGTACATTATTTATTGGATGGAGAATTGGCTCTCAAATCTTTATCTCAACTGCCCGTAATTGAAAATAGAACCGACCTCTATCCATGTAAACCAGTAGAGCGTGGCCACAGTTAATGTCATAGATAATATATGTGCTTGCACGTTGTCGGGGAAATAGTGAAGGTTCAGGATACCATCTATATAGTATAAGTGCTCGCAGGGGTCGCTCTTTCCGTCATAAGTCTTGAGCTGTGGAATCTTATCTCAATTTTCTAACACTTCGACCCCTATTTTTTTACTGAAGGGGGTCAACCTTCGGTGTCCATTCACCAATGCCAATTTTTGGTTGACATCTTCCTTCTCTTTGTTCAACCATTCCACTCTCCTAGATATGTCTCATCTCGATGCTAGGGTCAGCAGGTTCTTCAATGTGAGCTCTAGAAACCGGGCGTTCCCTCCTGGTCTCCATCATCTCCTTACACTCTCGAGTTCTGGATCTTCCCTAAACCTCTTGTCATGGATTGCTGAGGTTGATCAGGTAAGTTGCCGGCAACCTGGTTGATTAGGCATGGCAGCAGTGTCTCCAGTGAGGATTTCAGAGTTGGTGGACCATGGCGTTGATTTGTGCCATAATCTCTAGAGAGACGCCAGTAGGGTTCACGGGCACAGCCTCTGGGGCCGCCGACGCTTGAGGAAAAGGTAGGTAGTATTGTTGTTCAATATTGGGTTCACGCAACGGAGCGTGTGCTGGTGCATTCTCTGCAGTTGCATTATCATCGGTAGGTCTTATAGATCGTGATTGGGTCACCCTACGCCGCATCCTTGCGTGTTCCTCTTGAATTGTGGTGTTCCTACAGACGGCGCCACTAATTTGACAATAGATCATATATTATAAGCGAAGTGCCGGATTACAACAATACGATAACAAATCTATTACAAATCAGGTCTCATATCACTAATACTAGTGGACTTAGGTCCGGAACACCTCAGAGTAACACGTAGATGCTTGGCAAGATGTCGAGGATGAAGGTATATCGAATTTTGGCGAATGTCGAATATCTTCTATATCAGGGATGCGGCCGATATCGGGTATACTGCCATATCAGGTAAGGTATATCATGGATATATATCGGGGATGTATATCGGAATTGTACGTCGAAGGATATATCGGAGGGTATATCGAATGAGATATCGGGTACGGATATCGAGTGAGGGTTTGGTGTCGAATGTGGATATTCAACATACGAATGAACACTGTGAGATAATTAATGAAGCTTACCTTGATTAGTGGGAACCGGACATATATAAGTCTCGGGATGCAGGGACCGTACACGTGATTTTCATGTGCATTGTACCATATCGAATATTGTACTCGATATTAGATGCTATATCGGGTGCCATCCTCGATATAAAAGCTTTGGGCCGGCTTCCTAATGGGCTTGGGTCATACGATCATGACGGACCGACCCAATACGGGAATTATTCATATTAGTTTTCTTATGGGAATTTGGTTGCATGATACTGAAAAACTCTAAGAAAATCAATGGGTATTAATTTGTGATTTTGATCTTGCTATATCACCTCCCCGAAAGAAAAGAAAAGGAAATGAAGTGATCATGCCGGCAAGTTTGCAATGGGATTTTTCTTATTATAAACGGGATAGCATGTTGAAATGAAGCAAGCGTTTATGTTAATAATGATACTAAATAAAATACACTATTCGACGAGATTATTAATTTTCTCATCATTGAATGAGCTGTGTTCTTGTGCAGATACATGTGCAAGCAAGTAAGCATCATAAAAAAAAGAAACCATCAAATTAAATTAACCTAAGTAATGAAGAGTTTGTGTGCACTTCTTGACTAACTGTATAACAGATTAATTAAAGTTAATAATGCTTCCTGTCTTATGATTAGTTGTATAGCCGAATGAAACTTTTTAATTCATCAATCTTTACCTGTTGAGTATGACGTTTTTAATTTAAAATATTTAGTTCTCATCTTGGTTTTGTATATCATACACCCATGTGCTGAAGACGGGGGAATATGGGAGGCGGTAGGTTGCCCCTTGACTTCCAACATAAATAAATGGTTAGGAGTTAGTTAATCAATATTTAAAACGTCGCAATCGTTTATTTTCGGCTCTTACTCGTCTTCAGATCAAATCAAATTTTGACCGCGACAACACAAGTTTCTAATGTCAATTAGAAAATTTATGGGCATAAAACTTGGAATCAGCTTAAAAATAGTAGTCGTCTTCAAGTTTGAACCTCGTCAATTGGAAGATTGAGAATTATTAGTGTTGCTCACACTGTATAATGAAATTCTCCATCGAATCACGTATTCCTAACTGAGTGACGAAAAAAAGGCCATATTCTTGAGATTGATGACATATTTACACATTGTTACGTACAAAAGCAGATTACCTTTCTAAGAAAGTATTATCGCACAAGATACTTTGTAAGTTACGTGAAATAGCTAGGTATATTACACAACTATTAAATAAATAGACTAATTATAATCATCAGATTTTAAAAAATTGCACACCCAACGTACCAGTTCTAAGATTTTGATACGTGACGGAAAAGTAACAAGGCTATTTCACATAAAACATGAAGACACCTCTTTAATTAACAAGCCTTTAGTTTTTAACCAAAAATAAAATAAAAGGAGTGAATTTCCTACCTTTTCCACCTCATTTTCTCGCCATCACTTATGTCCTAATGTCAAGATCTCATGCTTGTCGTTAATGTATATATATATATATATATATATATGTAGTTCCTCGGACGACTTTGCCTTAACATTTACCCTTATTATTTCTCAAAGTAAATGGCATCAGAGGTTTCTAATTATGAAACCAGCAGCTTATTCTCCCATAAAAGTGTAAGTCTTCTTTTGAGTGCATATGTATAACATGATATATCCATACGTGATCCTGCAAATTGAAGAATCAGAGAATATAGTTGCACCAACAGATTAAAATATTTTGCGAGTTTTCTCATGTTGTTATAACATAGTAATCTATAACTCCATCAAGTTTTGGTATGCACACAGATTTAATTTGAACTTTCTGCTTTGTTGAATACTGTGCGCCACTTCGATCTTTTTGTGCTTTGAATGGTTGATTTGTGTCATATATTCAACTCCATCGATCCTTCTATGCTTGCAAATACGAGAAAAGTTCCACACGATTAATAGTTTCAATGATTTATCTATGATCAGCACTGGTATTCTTTGCATTAGTATGTCTGTATAAGAAGAAAAATCGCGTTTTTATTGAGGCGTACGATGTAAACGTAAATTTCAAAAGTCTTCTACTTTTAGACTAACCTTACTATCTTTGTTGAATAACTTCTTAAATTCAAAAAACACAGGTGGATGAGAAATCCGCAGAGCAGAGGGCAATAGACGATTGGCTTCCGATTACTTCATCAAGGACAGCAAAATGGTGGTATTCAGCTTTCCACAATGTTACCGCCATAGTAGGAGCTGGAGTCCTCAGTCTTCCCTATGCCATGGCCGAAATGGGCTGGTAAAATTTTCTCCCACAACACTTGTTGAACTGTCAATACTTATAATAAAATTACCTAGCTGAGAAAAAAAAAAGAACAAAACAAAAGCGTGAGTTGATAGTAGAGAATTGATTTCATTTGCTATATGTTCGTAGAGAATTGATTTCATTTGATATATGTTCGTATTCTCAGGGGGCCTGGAGTAACATTGCTAGTCATTTCTTGGATCGTCACTCTGTACTCTCTGTGGCAAATGGTTGAAATGCACGAAATGGATGGAAAACGTTTTGACAGATACCACGAGCTCGGCCAATACGCTTTTGGCGAAAAGCTAGGATTGTGGATTGTTGTGCCTCTCCAATTAATAGTAGAAGTTGGGGTGGACATAGTTTACATGGTTACCGGAGGACAATCTCTACGTAGATTCCACCACTTGGTGTGCAGAGACTGCAAAAACATCAAACTTTCTTATTTCATTATGATCTTTGCCTCGGTTCACTTCGTACTTTCTCAAGTTCCCAGCTTCAATTCTATCTCTGGTGTGTCTTTAGCAGCCGCAGTAATGTCCCTCAGGTATATACTAAGCCTAAATATCATAGCAGAATAATTTTAAACTTTAATTTGATCAAATTGATGGAATGGAATCTACCTTCATCAAAAGCTTCCTTATTAAAAAAATCAGGGGTGTGAATGTAATTTTCCCCCCAAAATCAAACAAGAATAAATTTCCTATACAAAAGTATAAGATCTTAGTTCCTGTGCATTGGGATGCTTAATCTCCTTATTTGATGCAGTTACTCTACAATAGCTTGGGGAGCCTCTATCGACAAGGGTGTGCAGCCAGATGTGCAATATGGCTACAAAGCCGATACTAGAGCTCGTACCGTCTTTGATTTTTTCAGTGCAGTGGGAAGCATCGTGTTTGCGTATGGTGGTCACAATGTTGTGATGGAGATTCAAGCAACTATGCCTTCTACACCAGATAAGCCTTCAAAAATACCAATGTGGCGAGGAGTGGTTGTTTCTTATATAGCTGTTGCTTTGTGCTACTTCCCTGTTGCTTTAATCGGATATTGGATATTTGGAAATGAAGTAAAGGATAATATCTTGTTCACGGTACAAAGACCGACGTGGCTCATTGCGATGGCTAACATGTTTGTGGTAGTACATTTGATTGGGAGCTATCAGGTATAAGGCCAAATTAACATTCTATTGTTCCTTAGTTGTATTTGATGAAGTAAGAAAATTAGGTTAATCTGTTGCATTCCTACAAGTGTAGGTGTATGCAATCCCAGTTTTTGATATGATAGAAACTGTGCTTGTGAAGAAAATGAGATTCAGACCAACTTGGTATTTGCGTTTAATTGCAAGGAATATATATGTAGGTAAGTTTACAAGTAGCTTAATTTCTTCCAACTAATGACAAAGTACTTTTTGTTTTAATTTCTAAGAGACAAAAAACATGACTTGTGTTGTTTTTTTCAGCTTTCACAATGTTCGTTGCCATAACATTCCCTTTCTTTGATGGGCTACTTGGATTTTTTGGAGGATTTGCTTTTGCGCCAACCACTTACTTCGTAAGCTTCTGAAACAATGATTGTTTACTATAGCTGTTAGATAAAAATTGTTTTGACACTCGTTTGTTTGCAGCTTCCCTGCATTATATGGCTAGCCATTCACAAACCAAAAAGATTTAGCTTATCTTGGTTCGCCAACTGGGTAACTGCAGGCTAAAGTTTTATTGAATTTTTAGTTGTTGAAAATATATATATGAGAATAATATATATAGTCTAATTTGAACTTACCGATCAATTTCAGGTTAGTATTATATTTGGTGTTGCCTTGATGATTCTTGGACCCATTGGAGGGCTAGTGCAGATTATACGTCAAGTGAACACCTACCATTTTTATGAATAAACATGGTCTAGGAAGTGGTGAAGATCTTTTGAGACCAATATTTTGTGCGTTTGAAAGACTTTTCAGTTTTCCGTGGAAGTGATTTAACTGTCTTTCAAAGTTTGAACGTAGCGACAAGAATAGGGTGATAGGTGTAAGTGTAAAAAGTTTCTCTATATGGTGTTAACTTATCTTTTATTGTGTAATCATTGGTTGGGTGATGGAGGTGATACTCTTGATTTATACTACTTTTGCTGTATGCGTTGAATAAGTTGCAAATGTAGATAATTTCATAGGTATATAGTACATGGGAGACAAAAAATTAGTGTTCGAATTATAAGCCTTTTGCACGTAATTATTCAAATTTTAAAAGTTTGCACGGTGCTTTATATCTAAACTTTCATTTTGATATAGAAACAAAATGAAATAGAAACATGCCTCCTGAACAAACTTATGCTTTTAAATCATTGAACTACAATAATGCTGGTTCAAGAATTCAAAAAATACCTCGACAATCGCCTGAAATTCCAGGAAATGGAAAGAGTGCTCTTTCTCAGAATTGGCACCAAGTGCTAACATTCTTGCATCGTCATATGCTAGTGTGGTTGTGCAACGTGCGAAGATGCTAGTGTGGTTGTGCAACGTGCGAAGAACAATGATGTCTGAGTTGATGGGGCAAAACAGTTGAGGAACGTAAGTTCATTGAAATCAAAGAAGCTGATAAGAAAATCCCCTTCAAACAAGTTCATATCAGGAAAGAATTAAGGTACAAAATGAGCAAACAGTGGGAGGATACAATTATCATCCGCATCTGTGGTAAACCATGGTACTATACTGTACTCTAGACAAGGCTTGACATCATGTGAAAACTCCACAATGAATTTGAGCTTGTTGATATAGGCCATGGTTGCTACAGCATGAAAGGTCTATCAGCAACCAAAACAGAGTTTATATTAAATGAAGACCCCTGGCAACCGGCAGAAAGTTTTATGAACATTAAGAAATTGTCTCCAAAATTTTGTAGTGCTAGAGATGATATTAAAAGCACAATTACTTGGGTTCGAATTCTTAATCTTTCCATTGAATATTTAAGGAAGGCAGATGTCCAATCTTTGGCTTCTTGTATATGAGATCCTATAAAGATTGATGGTAACACTTATAATGCCTCGAGGGGAAATTTTCCAAGATTTTGTGTTCAAATCCGCACAGATCAACCCCTTGAGTTAGGTTTATGGATTGATAATAAAGTTTACTAGGTGGTGTATGAGAACATCTCATCTATGTGTTATGAATGTGGTAAAATAGGCCACTTAAGAGCAGACGACATCAAAAAGATGGTAGATCTTGAAGGGATGGATACAGTGGAGAGATCTCAAGAGTTGAGTAGGAGATCATATTCTGATAAGAAAGAAGAATGGTTGATTGAGAAGGCCAAGTCTAAAGAGTATGAGAGTTGGATGTTTGTTAGCAGTAAGAAGAAAGTTCAGGCTGTTAATAAAGAAAGAGTGAATGTTAAGGAGAACTCTAAGTCTTTCAAGGATGTGGGACCAATCGAGAGATCACCTCTCCAATTCTTAATATTGGATCACAATCAAAGAGAATTCTTCCCGCCTCTCTGAATCCAAATTTGAGAAAAGAATCAATTACTAATAAAAGAGTGGCAGTTACTAAAGTAAAAAGAAAACCTAGGGTCTCTAACTCATAAAAAGTAACAAGAACGGTTCAAACAGAAAAATACCTTTTGCAATTCTGTCTTCAGAGAATTCTACAAAGTTACCAGAAGGCTGTGGTAGTGAATCCTTATCAATTCAAGAACCAACTACCAATGGAGAATGCATTGGAAGTGATGGATTGAATTCATCCATGGGAGTTCATAACTTTCTACTACCAGTTCCAGGCACCAACAATGATCAAAAACATCAATGTGTGGGATCGAGTGGTGTCAGTAACAACAATCCCATCAACCAATTGGGAGACAAAAATACAAGTCCACATGGTGGATCACATGTATATCAATCACTTATGGTAGTGGAGGATCGATCTAACCCCCTCGGAGATGAACAGACAAAAAACTCTAACTTTGGAGATTCTGAACCAACATCTGGCGACATGGACCAGGATTCTAGTTGAGAATCCAGTCCTCCCTTGTCAACTCTTCAATTTTGATATGAAAGTAGTATCATGGAATTGTTAGGGGGCTGGTGGTGATGATTTTTGAAGGAATTTTAGAGAACTGGTAAAGATTCATCATCCAAAAGTAGTTTTTATTCTTGAAACTAGAGTTTTGAGGAACAGGCTTGGAACATAATTCCATATCTAGGATATAATTGTTATGAGATAGCACCAACTGAGGGCATGGTTGGTGGTATGTGGATGGTGTGAAATGATTTTGAGGAGGAGGTGGAGGTGGAGACTACAAATACTGACTACCAAGAAATTCATGTTGTCATCAGACCTAGCATGATGGACAGGTGGAGGTTAACAGGCATATATGGCCAACCAAGGAAAACAGCAAAAGTGAGAGTGTTTGATGACCTGGTCAAGTTATCTACTGATCAACCAATGCCTTCATTGGTCACTGGAGATCTTAATGAAGTGGCTTATGCTCATGAGAATAGAGGGGGCAGAACAAGAACAGTAAACAGATTACCATTCTTTAGAAGCTTCATGATTGGCAAGCTCCGAGCTGGGTCCACAGCGTCAATCGTGACTATGGACGAGGCCTGAGCTCTCTTGAGGTTGGTCAATTTTTTTTCGGATCAGGTTGATGTGATCATTCCTACTTATCTATAGAGGGCGTACAATTTCCCGGAGGGCTACATGACATTGTACTCGGAGGAGATTCGTTGTGGGCTCTGCTACTTCTTTTGGCAGATTTGCCCGAGTCAACTAACTCTCGCTTGTTTCCTTTATCTGGTAGGATTCATACTGTGCTGCCATTTTTTGCACATTTCGTGCACCCCCCAGAATGTCGCAGGGGCATTTGTGTTGAGGCCGACTGCGCCCGGTTCGCCTTTCTTTATGTTGTTCGTTCGCAACAACAAGCGCATGTTTCTAGTGTCTACGCCGAGAAACGAGTTGTTCGGTAGCGGGGATAGGCGTCGGAGGGTTTGTTTTCTTCAGAAATTGTCTTTTATAGTGACCTCATTACGAAAATAGTCATTTATCACGGTTATTTCCACATTTAGTCCTTTATCGTGATTTTTCATCCAATTTTGGTTCTCCGAACTTTTTTATTTCTTTTTGCCCTTTAAACTATATTTATTAACAAAAAAAACTCCACATGCATTATTTATAATTAGTAAAAATCTCCCATTTATTATATACTCACCTAAAATTTACATATTCCCTCAAAAATGCTAAACAAAAGTACTATAATAAACTAAAATACATGAATACTAAATATTAAATTTAAAAAAGTTTCATGTATTAATTAATTAAATAATTTATCTTCAATTCTAAAATAAAAGCCCAAAAAGGTTTTGTTGTATATTTATAATTTTGGAAATACTTATTATTTTATTTTTAAACTTTTAACAAACTTAAAACAAAGATTAATATAGTATATTTCACAATTCAAAAATATTATTAATTTTTTATTATATATTTAAGTTTTTATTTATAATTCTATCTTGAGATATGTAATAAACATAGACTAATTGAGTGAAGTGGAATTAAAGCAATGAATTCTTTCCTCATTTAATTTTCTCAAAGGCCATAAATATTAATTTAAGCAATGAACACTGTCCTCATGTATCATTTTATTTCTTTGTCTTTTGGTTCTTAAATTTCTTTGGCTACCGTTATTTGAAAAATAAAATTAGCCCCTCAAAATCCTATCCTTGAATACACCACTCCTTGAATTAGGGAAAAAAATCACTTTTAGTCCTTTATTGTGGCATAGTTACGATTGTAGTTCCATAATGTGGCATTGTCCACATTTAGTCCCTTATTGTGACATTTTGTACAATCTTGGTCGCATAGACAAGTTTTTGTCCCATAAGTTATTTTTATTAGCAAAAAACACCCCCATAAGTCATTTCTAATTAATAAAACCCCGTGTGTTATATATTCCCCTAAAACTATATTTTCACCCAAAAAAGCTAAAAATAAAAAATCCTCTTGGTTACAATGTAAAATTAGATTTTTTAATAAATTTTAATTGCTATAAATATTTTTATTTTGAATTTTAAAAAGAAAGAAGACCCAATATAATAAAATAAAATAAAAAAAACTTCTCCTCCGCACCCAACCCCACCATCATCGCCACCACCCAATTTTTTTCTTCTTTTTTTCGTTCATTTTTAAGCCAACATTTATGATTTTCACTTAAAATGGAGAATTATAAAAAATTCAGATTTACGTTCCCTTATTTTAAGTAACTCAATTTATTTAATTATTTATTATTTAAATTTTTTGAAGTGCTTAACATCAGAAAGAAATAGAAAAATAGAACAAAGGAGTCGAGAAGTCTGCCCCAATCCTCGATGACCAACCACTTCATCACGCGCAACGTCGAAACGTAATTACCAACAAAATAATCGGTGTCAAAGGACCTTAATTTGGATTTTTATGGATATGTTAGTAGAGAAAAAACAGTAAAAAAACAAAAACAATGGGTGGTGGCGGTGGGAAAGGGAGGAGAAGGTTTTGTTTTTTTTTTAAAAACAAATATTGAAATATTTTATTATAATTAGGTCTTTTCTTTTAATTTTTACATGAAATAAAAAATTTCTTTTTTCAGTGAAAAATCATAAATTGGACTAAAAAATGAACAAAAAAGAAGAAGAAACAAATGGGTGAGAAGGGAGTTGGTTTTTCTTTAAAAACTATTTTGAATTATTTTGTTATAATTAAGTCTTTTTTATTTTTTGACGTGTGATAAATAATTCTTTTTTTTAGTGAAAAGTCTTAAATTGGACCAAAAAATATGAGAAAAAAAAAAAGGAAAGAAAAAAAATTGGGTGGTGGGGGATGGGTGGTATTTTGGTCTTATTTCGTCCAGGTTACAATACACCGTAAACTGTTACATAGGGCCTGTCGAATGTCAAAATAATGTTAATCAAACAGAAATCGGACTAGCTTGGTCCGAAACACCTATTACAAGCTGACAAGACAATATAAGTAAAATTGCAATATCTTGATAGTATGTCGAATTGCAGAAATTCGACATAAGGAGTATCAAATCAGGTGTACTCGATGCAGGGAATGTTGATTTGTCCAATGTCGAATCAGGGTCCTTCAACATAGGAGTGAGTTGAGTATCGAATTGTGAGGCTTCGATGTTGGGCTGAATAGAGTTTGATGAGTATCGAATTAGGTAGCTTCGATCGAATGCGGTGTATCGAATACATGAGCCTCGATCGAGTGGTTAGTATTGAATGCTAAGACTTCGATATAGAGTTGGTAAGAGTCGGTCTTGAATGCCTCTCGAGAATGCCATATGATGGGGTTATTTATAGCCCCTGTCCCACGGGCCCCAATGACAATTGGTGAATGAGTATCGAATCGGGATGATTCGATCTATCGCTTAGATCAAATTCGGCCCATTCGATGCTCGTTCAACGTCGAATTACACCTGTTCGATGTTCAATTTCATGAGCTTTCTTTCGTGGGCCGACCCAATATTTATATTAGGTCTCTCCTAAAATAACCTCATCATATAGTCCTCCCAGTTCGGGAGACGATCTCGTTCAGAGAGCGGGTGCTAAACATGAAAGATTTAAATTTATCTTTCCTTCGCGTGCGTGCAATCTTCATAATGTTGAAAATCATGCCTCCGATTGGGATCTAAGATCTGCAGGACGTTGGTCCTAAACATGTTTTTTTATCTGCCGAGTAAGGTCTTAAACCATATCGAAACCTTGTCTTACGGGTCTGCCTTTATATTCGTATATGTGCATGTAAAGATAATTAACTGAAAGTACTTTTTAATGATGGTGTTATCGATCGAATGGGTTTCATTCAATTTTAGTTTCTATATTGAATGGCGGTGGTTCGATCTACATTTCGCATTTATTCGCGCGTGGATTGAAATGTTGTCGTTCGATACTGTAATGAATATTGAGTTGGTCCGATTGGATGCTTGTTCTGATGGGACTAGTGGCCTTTTTCCACTTTTATATAAAGGAGAGAGGGGCTCGAAGAGCTCATTTTTCCTTCCGCATAGCTCATGTGCAAAAGTGAGTAACATCGAGCGGGCACGGTTCGATACCCCAGCATCGAATGTGATTGATTCGATGTTGGCTGTATCGAGCGAAGATCATTCGATCTAATGCCTTAGACAAAGTTTTTTCTTACTTTTTGTTGAAAATGTAGATTTTTGCCTCTAACTTCATTTTTCATTGCTTCTTTTGTAGGTAGTTTCTTTCATAATCGTTTGTTAATTTTGAGCTATAATCAAGGGAAATGATTATTCGCTTATTTTTGTGTGTTGATAGTGTTTAAACATATCGCGTAATTGTCGTAAGTGTCGAGAGTGACGTATTCGCATAGTCAATTTGTGTCGATCAAGATGGTGAGTTCTGAATCGACATCGTGGAGTGAGTCTTGTAGCGGATTAAGCTCTGGTTCTGTCAACTCTGTAGTGGGTCCTGCAGGTGCTCTCGCGGGTTCGAATATACCCCAAGGAGATGATAATGACGTACTCGACATAGATTTTGTCGATTCGGCAGGTGATGCTCATCCCGGCGAGAATGATGACCAACCGTCCTCGCAAGCTGGGGTAGACGATTTACAGTCATTTTCTATTGAGGATAATCGTGTTCCCCAATGAAGCAGGTGAAGAAATTGAAGTCATCAATAAGGAGATTGATGACTATGTTGAGGTATCGGGGATGGCGTACAATGCTTATGTATCACGGCTGCAGCATAATCGCCTTTTCTTGCGCGAAACATACAACATTGCAAATAGATATAAGATAGTTATCCTTGGCCCGGACGAGCGCATGAATACTCCCCCCCATGGTCACCTCACATTGTTTGTGGGTCAGTTGGCCAACGGGTTGCGATTTCCTATACCAGTCAAGGTAAAACTTATTCTTAGGTCCATCAGGGTTGTGCCGAGCCAGCTGACATCGAACTCGTTTGGCCAATGAGTTTTGGGCTCTTTTCGAGGTTTGTAGGAGGGAAATAGGGTTTTATCATGTTAAAGCATTAAGACATGACAAGTTTCTAAGTGGCGAGGCCTCTAGTTACGGAAAGGACTGGAAAAGACGATACTTTTACATTGAAGAGAGCTATGAGGGTGAATTTGATATGTATCGTCGTGATTGTTTTGATGGTGCGAGAGTTGCGAAACCACGGAGTGTGCGCCCTCCTTCATGGGATTGCAATTTTATCGCGAACTTAGTTTGTGACCACCAGTTTAATAAAAAAAAAATGGTTGGAAATCGTGTGTTGTCTTTAGCGGGGTTGTCCTTAGTTCGTTATAATGGGGGATTTACGCTTGGTATAGATTCTGTGTCTTTACTTGATTTTTTGTTCTAGTTTCAACCTTATAATCTTACTAACGCTCGTTTATCTGTTTAGGCGAATTCATCATGAACCGTCACACCCGGATAAGTCGAGCTCTAGCTGCTGACAATGAAGGTTCTCAAACTACCGTTGCTGCCCCGGTACCACCCCCGAGGAAGATGAAGAACAAGGGTAAGAATGCCACAGCTGAGGCTTTCGCCTCCACCCGGGTTGATGCCCCGTCTGATCTTTTTAAGGATATTATGGGCCAGGTTCGTGCAAATACTCATCCCCCGTCGAATTTAATCATGCGGGAGGTTTTGATGGTGCTGGCGCAGATCAGAGTGAGAATGCTTAACAGGATGAGGTTGCAGTTCGTGCCAAACGAATGAAGGTTCCCCAGGGAGGATGCAATCAATACCTTAAAAATCCTTCTCCCGAATCTCGCAGTCCCTTATGCGGCTTCCGCCGAAGAAAGGAAGATGGTGGAGCAGAATGCGCTTCACATGGTCGGCGCGATAATATTACACTATGTCGGATAATGTCGTATATGTGATTCGTTGTTTAAACATTTTTGTAACCGTTTTAGCGTGTGTCCTTCGGTCTGGTAGAGTTATGGGGGCCATTATCGCGGGGTTAGTCCGGGCTCACGAGGAGAGGATGAGCGGGCAACAATGCTTAAGGTCTGAATTTTGGGATAGTGATCCCGATGCTCTGAAAGCAGCTCTAGATGTGAAGGATAAGGCCATGCAACATGTGAGGGATTACGCAGCTCGAGCCTCCCCAGACCGGGAGGCGGTGAAGCTCGTAAAGGAGACCGTTGATCGGCTCGAGTTGCAAGTCACGAACCTTTTGTCTAGTAAAAGTGTGCTGGAGAAACGGGTTGCTGAACTTGAAAGGGAGCCTGCTGCTGAGAAGTAGAAGAACAAAGAAGCTGAGGAGATCGGGTAGGCCCGCAGTATCAGCGAGGTAAATGATTGTATATAACTTTTAAGTAGGTATCTTCATATTCTTCCTTGTTAATCTTGTTTTGTCACTCGTGCAGGCTCCTACCGCGTAGCAAAGGGTGGAAGTTGCCGAGGAGTTTCTTTGGAGCAACACCTTTCAAGAGATCAACGCTCGGAGGGGTACTGAGGATGCCAAGAAAGCCCAAGTTCTTACTGTCCAGCAGATATATTGCACAAAATATCTCCACGACAGTTTTGACCCGAATGGCTGGACCTTTCATTGGAGCCTAACAGAGAAGTATTTCCGCCTGCCGCCGATGATCAAGCGGTTGCTTCGGATGAATTTTCGGTTCTGCTTAAGAGTGAAAGCCTTGTCTTCCGGGGAATGCCTCCAGCTCCTGCCATGCCTTCTGCTTATCCCTCTTCCGAAGATGAGGATGACGCCGACGCCTAAAGGCTTCGTTCTTAATTTTCTGTCTTTATGAACAATTTAAATTTGATTTGGTGCTGCGTCGCCCTTTTATGTCGAACAATTTGGCTAATTGAATTCCTGTCGTACTTTTTCTGGTTGAATCTCGCGATATTTTGCTTGCTTGTTTGGCTCATATTCGTTTGCCTTTTCTTTCAAATGTTATCGTCGCATTTACTTTTATTTTGACAATTAAAATGTTGTTTTCACATTTGTGGAGAATCTTACATTTTTTGCTTATGCCAGCCGGATCGGTCGGTTGCTATGTTTTCCCCACCAATTTGTTGTATAATTCATAGACTTTGTCTTTCTAGACAGAATTCATGTGGTTGTTTTTCGGGTAGGTTTATAATTAATGTTCATCGTTTTAGATACGGTGTTGGATCCCTATATTTTTCTTTTGGGATTTACGATGCATTTTTCATTTTAGACATAACACTGTTTGTTGCCTCTGTCTTTATGGATCGTTGATTAGAACTCGTCCATTTAGACATAATGTTCATCACATTTTTCATCTCTCGGTATTTACGATTAGCACTTATCGTTTTTTAGACATAGTGTTCGTCCCATTATTCATTTGTCGGAATTTACGATTAGCACTTTTCGTTTTAGACATAGTGTTCGTCCCCTTCATCATTTCTCAAAATTTACGGTTGGCACTTGTCACTTTGGACAGAGTGTTCGTCCTGTTCTTCATTTTTCAAGATTTACGATTAGCCCTTGTCATTTTGGACAGAATGTTCGTCCTGTTCTTCATCTTTCGAGATTTACGATTAGCACTTGTCACTTTGGATAGAGTGTTCATCCCGTTCTTCATTGTGTCGAAGTTTCTTAGGTCCTACTCTTTATCAATGTTATGTATTTCACCGCATAATAGGGGTTTTGCATTTGCTAAGACAGTGATATAACAGATAAATCAAAAGTGTCTCACGTGGAGACATAATCATAATTTAGAAATAGATCGGAGCTTGACTTCAAATCTCTTTCTCCTATGTTCCCTGAGGCAGTCCTCGGGCTCAAGTCTTCGGTGTCCCTGTTTTAAGTTAGTACATGTTTGCCCCTCATGCTCGTCAGGGCAGAGGGGATGAATAATAGTTGTTCAAAATGTTCAAAAAACCTAAGACTTGCAAAAAATGAGACAGGAGCGATTCAATCGATCTATTCCATCTCCATAGGTCCCAGCGCTTCCATTGCTTCTTGCTCCTCCTGTGGTCGCGATCGAAGCGATGCTACATAGCATTTCCATCTCTCTATATGGTTCGCGATGACTTCACCTGTTCCGGCAGGGGTTGGAAATTTTACCATTTGATGGTAGGTTGAAGGCAATGCATGGAATGCATTCAACACCGATCTTCGTAGAATGGCATTGTATGGGAATTGCATGTTGACCCCGACATAATCTGCCAGCAGTGTTCTTCTTTGGGGCTCGGTTCCTAGTGAAGTAGGAAGCCAAACCATTCAACGGGGCATTATCTCTGGGCCCTCGAAACCATGAAGCAAAGTTCTGACCGGCCATAACATCTCGTTACTCAACCCCATTTTCTCCCATGTGGAACTGAATAGCACATTAACAGAGTTGTCCTGGTCTACCAATACTTTCCTTATGCCAAAATTGGCTATGTCCACCGTTATCGCTAACGGAGAGTTCCTATTTGTTGTTTGAAGGGCTTGGGCGCTTAGCTTGCGCATATCAGCAGTCGAGAATGTAACTACCTCCTGCGGCATCTCCTTAATTCTCCGAAAATCAATGAAACTGACAAAATGGTCCTATTCAACCAGTCTGGATATCTTTTTTCTGCCATTTACTGAATCTGCCCTTACTAGGCCACCTGATATCATATTTATCATCCTTCTCTTGACGTTGCTATCTACAATTTGGGGATATTCCATCACATGTGGGGTGTAGACTACTTTTTCCTTGTATTTCCTAGGCGAGCGAGATCTATCCCTGTCAGCGTTGTCTTCCTGCTTCTTCATATTTCTTACATATTAAACGAGTTTTCCATCCTTTATCAATCGCTCGATCTCATCCTTAAGATCTTTACAATCCTCAGTTTCATGCCCATTTTGCTTGTGGTGTTTGCAGTAATTGGTTGACAACCTGGTTGCCTTGGAATCCCTCATTTTCCTTGGCTCCTTCAGCCAAACTTTCTTCTTTGCCATCTCAAACACCATCATGATGCTAGCGTTCAGGGGCGTGTATCGCCTTGGCAATGTTTCTCTGTACATGTTGTTCATGTTTCTGTTGCAATGTTGGTCCTCCATTCCTCTCTCATTTTCTTTTGGCGGTGCAACAACGACTGCTTAGGTGGCCATCATTTCCTCGCGGTGCACAACCTGCTGCCCAATTTTGTTTATTTCTTTGATAGTTTTTGGGCTGCAGCCTGAGCAAATCCTTGGTGAAGGCTATGTTGTTGGTTTCGCGGAAGACTATGCTCATGATCATTTCCCCTTTGGGGCAATCTATCCTAAGCAGTTCTGCATTGAAGTGCGTCATGAAGTCCTTCAAACTTTCCTTGGTGTCTTGCTTGAGAGAGTATAGATGGGAGTGGTCCAGTACCAGTCTTGCCTGACTTGAGAATTGATCTTCGAACATCTTTCGCAACTATTTGTATGTATTAATTGACCCTGAAGCAATTCTAGTGAACCCGTCCATCGCTACCCCAACCAACGTTGTGGCAAATATTATGGCCTATACGTTCTCCTTAAACCCGTACATGGTCAGTTGTTGTCCTATTGAAATAAACGATCGTGGGGCTTTGTATTTCCATCGTAAGGTTTCAAATCAGGGATTTTCTCCTTTTGCCCCTGAATTTATGCCTCTATTTCCTCACAAAAAGGGTGCTCCGGAGAGCACTTCCCAAGCGTTGCATTCGGCTTTCAATCGCCGTTTTCTCCCTCTCGAGCCTTTCTAGCTTCCTTGATACCTCGCCAGGCTCCCCCCCCCCCCCCCGCGTCTTCTCTCATCATTGTCCTATTACCTTTTGGTTCATCCTTTCGATTTTCCTCTTTTCTTCTTGTGTCGTGGTGCCTTTTTGATTGCACCTCCAACAAGTTAGGTGTGCCTCTTCGGTCCTCCACATGAGATTTTCCTTATTTCCTCCATCTGGGCCTCTCGACGCGGAATCCTATCCTCGCAAGGCCTCATCGTGACCCACTAGTGGCTACGTTTGCGTTGACGATGCGAGTGTCAATGCCGCAGCCACCGCAGATTTGGCCATTACCATAATTTCATCTTTCAGATTGTTTGGGAATGAAGTTGTCGTAGCCATCGCCCCGGTCGCACATGCGTTTGGCTTAGGTACGCCCACTCCATGTGGTCCATGCATCTCTCGCCTCACGGGCTATGGTACCCCAGCGGGTAATGTTGTTGGTCCCTCGACCTTCAGGACAGTCTGACTTGCAGTTGCCCCATTCAACTTCAGCGTTTGTGCTTTCCACTGCTCTACTTTACGATCTGGTGGTAACTCTAGGCGTCATGCGTAATAAACTGGGAAAAATGGTGTTCCCACATACGACGCCAATGTTTTGGTCTTATTTCGTCCGAGTTACAATACACCGTAAACTGTTACATTGGGCCTGTCAAATGCCAAACTAATGCTAATCAAATAGAAATCGGACTAGCTTGGTCTGGAACACCTATGACAAGATGACTAGACAATATAAGTAAAATTACAATATCTTGATAGTATGTCGAACTGCAGGAATTCGATCTAGGGGGTATCGAATCAGGTGTGCTCGATGCAAGGAATGTTAATTTGTCCAATGTCGAATCAAGGTTCTTCGATGTGGGAGTGAGCTGAGTATCGAATTGTCAGGCGTCAATGTTGGGCTGAATAGAATTTGCTGAGTATCGAATTAGGTAGCTTCGATCGAATGCGGTGTGTCGAATACATGAGATTCAATCGAGTGGTTAGTATCGAATGCTAAGGCTTCGCTATAGAATTGGTGAGAGCCGGTCTTGAATGTCTCTCGAGAATGCCAGAGGACGGGGTATTTATAGCCCCTGTCGCGCAGGCCCCAATGGCAATTGGGGAATGATTATCGAATCGGGATGATTCGATCTATCGTTTAGATCGAATACGGCCCATTCGATGCTCGATCACCTGTTCGATGTTCAATTTCATGGGCCTTCTTTCGTGGGCCGGCCTAATATTTATATTGGGCATCTCCTAAAACAACCCCATCAGGTGGGGAGGGCGAATGTTTTTGTTAATTATTTAATTATAATTGGGTATTTTTTTCTTTTAAGTTTTTTATTTATTTATAATAATTAAAATTTATGCAAAAATCTAATTTTACATTGTAACTTAGAAAAATTTTTAATTTAAATTTCTGTAAGTGAAAATATAATTTTAGGAGAACATATAACACACATAAGCTTTTTACTATTGATAAATAACATATGGGGTGGTTTTGGCTAATAAAAATAACTTATGGGGCAAAACATTGACCGTGAGACCAAAATTGTACCAAGAATCACAATAAGGGACTAAATATGGACAATGCTACATAATGTTACTAAAATCGTAAGTATGCCATAATAAATGAACAAAAGTGAGTTTTTCCCCTTTAATTAGTCTTGAGTAGTTGAGCATAATTCATAAGCTCAACTATGAATTTTGTGAGCATACATTAATAATTAAACCCAAATTTCTAAATTAAAGTAGGAACATGAATTTATGAGCCAGACTACCAGACCAGTTTTACTTGAAACAATGCAATGTTAGTTTCTATTCAGTAGGCATGCCAATTGTCTATAATGTTGGGTTATTAAAAATTTGAAACATACATGATGTGTTAATTTATGTTATCCTAACATATGATCGATCAATCTCATTGTCACACATGCACCATCATAAGTTACACGACTATAATACCGTAATCTAAATCCAACTCATCTATTACTATATACAATTTTTTCTCACATACGGAAGTTACCCTTACAAAAAGGTAGTTGTTATACCAAAATTGTATTTTCCATATTTGCCCCTCCCTTGCCTATTTAATTAACAAAAAGAAGGTTAAAATCGTGTCATTTAATCCATTTTCTTAACTTTAAAATTTAAACTATTTTTGATATAATTTTACGTAATTAGATAAAGAAAAAGAGAGACAAATTCGGTTAAATCAAATTCAAACTCAATTCTCCACCTCTTTCGGTTTTAATTTTCAAATTAATTGACTCTCTATCTTTTGAAAATACTTTGTATTTATATCAATTATTCTCTCCTCTTTCGATTTTAATTTTCAAATTAATTGACTATCTATCTTTTGAAAATACTCTGAAATGTCGCGAGTTTATATCAATTAGTTTCAATTTTAGAACGTCGCACGCAGTCCCCGCGTGCGCCCGGAAGCTAGTACTACCAAAAAATATGCATTAATTTCACTACTACAATCCATGCATATGGGAATCGAATTGTGTAAACAAAATTTAAAGTCTTGTTTCTATAATCATAGGAACAGAGAATTCGGTTCCCATACGCCTTAAAAAAAAAAGGAAAAATAAATTGTTTGGTCAACCAAAGTTAAAGTATGGGAACTAACAATGCGATTCCCACGTGGACATGGAAACCGAAAATTCGGTTGCCACATGGGAACCAAAATTTCGGTTCCAAATGGGTACCAAAATTTCATTACGCATCTATTATTATATTAAAAGTAAAGCCCTCCCAATCACAAAAAACTAGTTGGGATATCAACTTTTGATTTTCCAAAAATACCCATACTCCTCTCAAATAAAATAAAAGAATAAAGGGGTTATATTGTTACTTTACTCACTTGAATAAACTGCAATCCTAAAATATAGCTATTAACGTAATCTTTCAAATTTTCATTTTTTAAAATTAAAATAACTTGTACGCGGTCCCGCGTGTGTCAAAATTTCTAGTTTTAATTAAATGCAAGGTTGAAAAGGATACCTTCTTCCCCACACGACACACAATCACACTTTACTCGCACTCCACTGCCTTCACGAATTGCACCGCCGTTCTCTGGCCAATTATTCACTAAATAACATCGGGTAAGTGTTCTATGCCTCATGCGGATCAATTTGACATAAATTATGCCCATTTTTCACGCGATTCATTTTCATTCCGATTTACCCCTTTTTGATTTTTTGAATGTGTATTGTTTATTATGTTTAGATTACTTGTTAAATTGTTGTTTAAATGACATTGTTAGTATTTTTGTAAACGTTCATATTGTTATCAAAATACTGGGGTTAATTTTGGTAATGTTGGGAATAAATTTGAAATAATAAGAAACATTAGGATTAGAAAATTAATTTAGGTGCTTTAGGATCTGAATATGGAAATTGAATTTTATTTGTGGTAGAAATGAAATTCTGCGAAAGTTTTGAGTAGAATTAATCATAATTTTTATAAGTTGTATTTGGACGTTATTACAATTATTTTGCCATTTAGGGGTTTATAATGTAAATAATTGTATTAGTATCGTATTGAAAAATTAATATTAATTTTGGGTGATATTGTAGTTTTCTAAAACCTTTTGGTAGAATTATAATTTTAGAAGGTGCATTTGAGCCTTTATTGCAAATATTTTGCATTTAGGGATATAAGTGTAATTATTGTTTTAGTATCATTTAACTTAGTTGGGGTGAAAACTTTTTGGTAGAATTTTAATGTTTAGAACTTGTATTGTATTTGGACCTTAATTGAAAATATTTTGCTATTTAGGGATGTTAATTGTAATTAACTGTTGTATTATCAAAAGGTAGAAATTGAAGTTAGTTTGGGGGTAAAAATATAGTGTTGTGAAACTTTTGGGTTCAATTGTTATTTTTAGAAGATGCATTTGGGCCTTAGTTCTTTAGTACCGAAATTTAGCCATTGAACTTAGTATAGGAATTTAGAAATAGAACTTAGTTTTGGGTAAAATATTGATGGTTGATAATGATGGCACGTCGAACCAGGGTAAGAGAAAGAAGAAAGAGAAGGCACCAGCCTCGGGGCGAGGGCTAGGTGGGGGAGAAAGGCCACCACGACCTTATTTTACACTATGTCTATAGGTGATCCCCATATCGAACCGTCCACGTATCAAACTGTTATTTTATCAATGCGTCCGCCAGGAATTCTTGCGGTCGAACCAACGGACAGGTTCAACGGAGATATGATATAACATCAACACTGTATTGCAAGCTCGACTACCAGTCTACCATAAAAAAAAGGAGATTTGAGCACATGCAATTTTTTTATGAAATTGAGTTTCAAAATAGAAAAGTCAAAGAATAAAATTTACATAGAAAATTCTTACTTTAAACTCAACGTGAAACCAGAGTGGAGTTCCTATCTAGGATTTTTGTGAGTTGTGTCTGCCCTTTTTGCTGCGAATTGTCTCTTCTTCTTTTTTTTTTTTTTACTTTTTTTAAATACAATTGTGTATGCCTGTCAAGAGAAGGGTTGTAAGTTTGTTTTTTATATTTTAAATGTTCTTGAAGCTAAAAATGACACGCGTTAAGTTGCATGAGTAGAAACTGAGATATAACAAAGCAAGTGGGAAATGATGTATACCCAAACCAAGTGAGATATAACAAATGGGAAATGATGTATACAAAGCAAATTCCCTCCATACATAGTAATTTCTATGAAGTTTTATTTTTATTACCCTTTCTAACACTACAACAGATTTGGCCATTTCCGTCGGGCCCGGCGTTTTGGCCCGACGGAAATGGCCCAATTATTACCGTCGGGCCCAATCCCGACGGTAATAGGTTATACCGTCGGCTTTGGGCCGACCGTACAAATGGCCAAGCTTTACCGTCGGCCCAAATCCGACGGTAAAGCCCATTCCCGTCGGGTTTGGGCCGACGGGAATGGCCGTTTTATAAAAAAAAAATAAAAAAAAAATGGGCTGCTTTACCGTCGGCCCAAACCCGACGGTAAAGCCCATTCCCGTCGGGTTTTGGCCGACGGGAATGGCCCATTTAATAAAAAAAAAAATAAAAAAAAAAAGAAAAATTTATGTCAGCCTTTTCTTTTAAAAAAAAAATTTAAATAATAAAATTAAAAAAGGATGTCAACCAGAATTTTTTAATAAAAAAAATACAAAACTGATGTCGGCAAGTTTCTTTCTTTTACCAATACAAAAATAAAATTACATTTTTGACCACAAATATATTTTTAACGTGTTTTGCTTCTCCATTTGTCGATAAAATTTGAATTTACATGCCTCATTAGTGTTGTGAAAATAGTTGTTCAAGAAAAAACAGAATTTGAAGTTGTTTTGCATCTTTTGTATAATTGCGCTTTCTTCCCCAAATTGTTTTTTAAACATCTTCCGACATTCCGTTTTGTACAAAATTTGGAGGAACACTCCTATTTTACATATGTTAGTGTATGGTTAAAAAATATTAGTGATTAAAGGTGTTTTACAACCTTTATGTATGAAAATACAAGTTAGAACTATGTTGTATAGGTTTTAAGGATAGGGTTTAGGGCTTATAGGGTTTAGGGTTTACGGTTTAGGGTTTAGGGTTTAGGGTTGAAGAGAGGTATAGTATTTTATATTATAATGTTTGTTTATCGTATTTCGTTACTTCGTTTTGGACGAGATTTGAAATGACCCGCTTAATTAGTGTTTTTAAAGGATTGGTAAAAGAAAAAACTTAATTCGGATATTTTTTTAACTTTTCTATAATTACATAAATCACCCGTTTATTTGTTTATCATATTTCGTTACTTCGTTTTGGACGAGATTTGGAATGACACGCTTAATTAGTGTTTTTAAAGGATTGGCAAAAGAAAAAACTTAATTCGAATATTTTTTTAACTTTTCTATAATTACATAAATCACCCGTTTATTCGGATATTAAACACGCAAAATCGTAATTCAAACACTCATACTCGAAAATTAAACACACATACTAGAAATTTAAACACTCATACTGGAAAATTAAACACACATACTAGAAATTTAAACACTCATACTCGAAAATTAAACACACATACTAGAAATTTAAACACTCATACTCGAAAATTAAACACACATACTCAAAATTTAAACACTCATACTCGAAAATTACACATTAATGCGACCCCGGCTATCATATCCAAGATGGACCACCGTATTCTGTATTCACGTCACTGTTCCAAGCTTGATTAGTGTAGTCTTCAGTTGGTAACTCCAAATTGTTTAGATCAATTACGGGTTCGACTTTATAACCCCTTGGACGAGCACGTCGTGGGTCATTTGGACGAGCCCCACTATAACTACCAAATCTCGTCCAAAACGAAGTAACGAAATACGATAAACAAATAAACGGGGGGTTTATGTAATTATAGAATAATTAAAGAAATATCTGAATTAAGTTTTTTCTTTTACCAATCCTTTAAAAACACTAATTAAGCGTGTCATTCCAAATCTCGTCCAAAACGAAGTAACGAAATACGATAAACAAATAAACGGGTGATTTATGTAATTATAGAAAAGTTAAAGAAATATCCGAATTAAGTTTTTTCTTTTACCAATCCTTTAAAAACACTAATTAAGCGTGTCATTCCAAATCTCGTCCAAAACGAAGTAACAAAATACGATAAACAAATAAACGGGTGATTTATGTAATTATAGAAAAGTTAAAGAAATATACGAATTAAGTTTTTTCTTTTACCAATCCTTTAAAAACACTAATTAAGCGTGTCATTCCAAATCTCGTCCAAAACGAAGTAACGAAATACGATAAACAAACATTATAATATAAAATACTATACCTCTCCTAAACCCTAAACCCTAAACCCTAAACCCTAAACCCTATAAACCCTAAACCCTATCCTTAAAACCTATACAACATAGTTCTAACTTGTATTTTCATACATAAAGGTTGTAAAACACATTTAATCACTAATATTTTTTAACCATACACTAACATATGTAAAATAGGAGTGTTCCTCCAAATTTTGTACAAAACGGAATGTCGGAAGATGTTTAAAAAACAATTTGGGGAAGAAAGCGCAATTATACAAAAGATGCAAAACAACTTCAAATTCTGTTTTTTCTTGAACAACTATTTTCACGACACTAATGAGGCATGTAAATTCAAATTTTATCGACAAATGGAGAAGTGAAACACGTTAAAAATATATTTGTGGTCAAAAATGTAATTTTATTTTTGTATTGGTAAAAGAGAAAAACCTACCGACATCAGTTTTGTATTTTTTTTTTTTATTAAAAAATTCTGGTTGACATCCTTTTTTTAATTTTATTATTAATTTTTTTTTAAAAGAAAAGGCTGACATCAAATTTTTTTTTTTTTTTTAATTAAATGGGCCATTTCCGTCGGCCCAAACCCGACGGGAATGGGCTTTACCGACGGCTTAGAGCCGTCGGTAGAGCTCTTTACCGACGGCTTAGAGCCGTCGGTAAAGATCTATACCGTCGGCTTAGAGCCGTCGGTAAAGATCTATACCGTCGGCTTAGAGCCGACGGTATAGATCTGATCCGTGTGATTTCATCACACGGATCAGATTTCGCCACGTCAACGATCCGTGTGATAATTCACACGGATCGCTGACGTGGCACCCCCCACCCCCTTTTTTTTGGTTTTTTTAATTTAACCCTACTCCTTCTAAATATCTATAAATACCCCTTATTCTACCCACTTAATTCATTCATTCTTTCCATTCTCCAAAAACTATCTACTTTCTCTCCAAAAAATTCTAAATAACTAACAAAAATTTATCCATATATATTCACTAACTTATAATTAGAGTTTATTATTTGTTTTATTGTTTTATTTCTACTTATGTTTTATTCATTATCTAACTAATAATAACTATAAAAAACTTATATTATCAAGATTTTATTTTAAATACGAAATTTTATTTATTATAATTAATAATTTAAAAAATTACTCGAAAATGTGAATGTTATTATTTAAATCGATTTATTTTAAATTAAATCGCCAAATAAACATAAAAATTTTATTTAAAATCGTTTCTTTACAAAAAATCGCCAAAAAATTATAAAATAATTATTTAAAATCGATTTCTTTTAAATAAATCGGAAAAAATCATAAATCAATTTTTTTAAAACGATTTCTTTTAAGTCAATTGTTTTAAATCGTTTTTTTAAATCATTTTTTTAAATTGTTTTTTTTTATTATTTTTTTAATATTTTTAAACCCTTTTCCGTCGGCTTTAATCCGACGGAAAAGCCCTATACCGTCGGCTTTAAGCCGACGGAAATGCCCTATACCGTCGGCTATAAATCATTTTAAATCCTTTTTTCAAATCCTTTTTTTTTTATTTTTTAATTTTTTTTTATTTTTTTTTAATATTTTTAAACCCTTTTCCGTCGGCTTTAAGCCGACGGAAAAGCCCTATACCGTCGGCTTTAAGCCGACGGAAAAGGGAACTATACCGTCGGCTTTAAGCCGACGAAAAAAACCCATTTTCCGTCGGCTTAAAGTCGACGGTATAGGAAAAAAGCTTTTCCGTCGGCTTAAAGCCGACGGAAAAGCCCTATTCCGTCGGTAAAAGTCCGACGGAAAAGCTCTTTACTTACGAGCTTTTTTCCGTCGGCTTTTACCGACGGTTTTTGCCGACGGAAATAACCATTTCCGTCGGAAAAGGGGCCTTTACCGACGGTTTTTGAGCCGTCGGTAAAGGCGATTTCTGTTGTAGTGTAATTTATATTGTCATAGAAGTAAAACTAGTAATCCTCATAGTTAGTGGAAGTTTATTCCATAATTTTAGCTAGATTCTATAACGTTCCTTCACAACTAAATCAAAAGAAATCTCCTCGCAACATTGGATTCATGAGAATTAGAAAGTAGAAACCCAATATAACCAGACTGATTCTTTTCGCTTTTTTTTTTTTCCTTCATATCAACAAACATAAATACCAATCTACTCACTTATTTCTCTTTAGATAATTGTTCAAATACAAATGAAAATGCAACTGAAGTTTTATAAAATAAAATAAAATTGTAGTCAAAAAGAAGATCTTTTTTATTTTATTTTAGTTGCCAATAGTTTATTCAATATTGTCAAAAGTAGTTCACAAGAATATATTTAAAAAAATGAAGAGAACTCTTTGTTCACAAAAATCGTTTATAGTATAATCATAATTTTCACATCATGACATAATCCTAATTAAAGCTATTATGAGAAACAGAAATTCCAGAACTGGGAACTTATGCATTCATTAGAAAAAAAAGTATCTTCATGTAAGTTTTTAAACAATTATATTAGTTTTTTTTGTTGATCTTACATTTTTGTCGTGGTTATAAATCAGTCATTTAAGCTAATTTTGAATAATTTAATCGTGTGAAATTATTTCCCAACTTTTGTATAAGGAAATATAAACCATGTCATTTAGAGGAGAGAAGCACAATCAAGTCATAAGAATTCTTAAGCATTGCCCAGTAATAAAAGGAAAGTTTATTAGACAATTGATTTGGAAAGGGTATGATAGGGAATAATTAAAAACTGCTTGTATGGAGGGATTTTGCTTTGTATATATATCATCATCTCCATTCTCCCATACCAAATACATGTGCTTTCTTTTTCTTTCTTGGAGACTAATACCTATGTATATATAGAGTGGGCCCAAGTTGACCCCGGGCTACAACCCATGTTAGTCCTTGCTTTTGGGTTGGCCCGTGGTTATTACATAGCCTAATGTACGATTGTAATGTAATGCATTTAGAAAAAGCATCGTTAGGGAAAAGTATTAATGCCAGTGTTCAAATGCAGTACACGTACATTCTTATCCGCTGAAGGTATACACACGGGGACCCTTTTAATTGTTTATGAACAATAGTTATAACAAAAGCATATACCATAGAGCTGTGATCTTACAGCATGAACATTAACATAAATATTCTAATTTTCCATTTATTAGACAAATATGTTTATACACACAATATTTTCAAAACAAGCCAAAAAACGACATCCATCATCATGAAAATTCATTTTAGCTTCTACAGTAATGGGTAAGAAACAACCACTCCAAAGCACACCAATTTAATTCACTTGAGAGAGTGCTCATGAGTAGAAAGTGTAGTCTTTTGCTGTAAGTATGATCTGCCTCAGCGCGCCAATTGGTGCAACAATCATCAAAAGAACACCAAGAATGATGCAAACCTGATTTCATGACCAATCCAAATTCCAAATCAACAACAAACTCATACAGTATATACAACATATAATGTCAAAACTTACCCAATTGGAGATCCAAGAGAAGCTATATTTTTTTGGCTTGTAGATGGCAAGCCACATGATACATGGTAGCTGAAGAAAGTTGAATAATCCATTGTTAGTGATCTTCCGACCCAAAGATAGCTGATTGTAATCCATAAACATAGATCAAATACTAATATAAAAAGTAACAGAATAGGTGAAATTTGCTCACGAAGTATGTTGTTGGCGCGAAAGCAAATCCTCCAAAAAACCCAAGAAGCCCACCGAAGAAAGGAAAAGATATGCCAAGAAACATTGTGAATCCTGAATTCAAATAAACATCACATTGCATGCTAAACAAAAATATTAAATCAGACTGTCAAACTAATGATCATTGAGTACAAACCGCGGTGGTTGTTTACTTACCTACATAAATATTCCTCGCAACGAAACGCAAGTACCAAGTAGGCTTGAACCTTAACCTCTTCACAAGGACTGTTTCCATCATGTCAAATACGGGCATTGAATACATCTGCGCTAGTCAAATCAAACACAATCCCTGCCTCATTCTTTTCCATACAAAAGGATTCCTAAAAACATGATAGAATTGTGATTAGATAATATCACCTGATAGCTTCCAATCACATGGACTACGACGAACATGTTAGCCATGGCAATGAGCCATGTAGGTTTGTTCAATGACATAAGGATATTATCCTCAACCGAGTTACCAAACACCCTATATCCAACAAAGGCCACTGGAAAGTAACATAGTGCAACAACGATGTAAGCAATGATAACTCCCTTCCACATTGGTCCCTTGGAAGGCTTCTCTGGTGTTGAAGGGATAGTGGCTTGAATTTCCAACACTACGTTGTGACCAGCATAGGCAAACGCCACGTCTCCTAATGCACTAAAGAAGTTGAATACTGTACCAATAGTGGACTTAGCTTTGTACCCATATTGCACGTTAGGTTGCACTCCCTTGTCGACTGAGGCCCCCCAAGCAATCGTAGAGTAACTTAACAAAATAAATATCAGACAAAATCACTATTAGTATTTTAATTTAGCTTTTTATTACAAATATCTCAGAATAGTGTATATGCACCTTAAGGACATGACTGCTGCTGCCAAGGAGACACCAGAGAGTGAGTTGAAGTTAGGAAGATGAGAGAGTACGAAGTGAACCGAGGCAAATATCATAATGAAATAGGTAAGCTTGATGTCCTTGCAACTATTGCAGACCAAATCATGAAATTTCTTGAGGGATTTTCCTCCAGTAACCATGTAAACTATGCCTAGTCCAATTTCGACAACTAGTTGTTGAGGCACCACGATCCATAATCCGAGCTTTTCGCCAAAAGCATGTTGGCCAAGCTCATGGTACCTATCGAAACGCTTTCCAGGGACCATTTCGTGCATCTCAACCATTTGCCACAATGTATAGAGTGTGATGACCCAAGATATGATCATCACGGTTACTCCAGGGCCCCTGAAGAAGAAAGAGATCGACAACAAAGATACGAAAATAATTGAGGAATGGTTATTAAAGTTAATTTTCTGGAAGGGAGTAGAGATTGTTACCATCCAAGTTCGGACATGGCATAAGGAAGACTGAGGACTCCTGCTCCAACCATGGCGGTGACGTTGTGGAAAGCAGAGTACCACCATTTTGCATTTCTTGAAGAAGTGATTGGAAGCCAATCATCTATTGCCTTCTCTTCCGCAGATCTCCCATCCTACATTCATATATTTGTTTTAAATTCTTATATTGGTTATGCATGTAAAATAGACCTTTTGTTAAATGCTTTGTGTTATACATCCGTACAAATACAATGTTGGCAACACATTCACTAATGTACTAATTAATCAAATTTTATTATTCATACAGTTAGCACCGGTCAGTGAATATACAAAGAATATGAAGAACACGTTGAGGGTATATCTCAGATTTTTCAGGTATCTCTTGAAATTAAGTCAATTTTTTCGTGTAATCACATTGAATTTTGCAGCACCGTCACCACCACGAAACCGTCTCGATAAAGAGAAGATAATGTTCAAAATATGTTTTTCTGTTATATTTGGTCGAAAAACTGTCAAAAAATAACAATAGGGCAAATCGCACAAAAGACAATACTTTGGACTTTAATAATGCTAAAAAAAATAAAAAAACAAATTGATCCTGAATCTATAAAATAGGTATAGTTTAGGGGGTCTGGTCATCTGGTGAGATTATCCCTTTGTTTAATATAAGTAACCTCATTACATTATAAATAAGGAATATTGAAAAGCTTGTGAATTTTGGCTAGCAAGAAAAAAATACGTACTATTATTCAATGTTTTCAATGTCTTCCAAGAAGTTCTCAAAAGTTTGTAACATGTGTACGATAAAGGGAAAAATGCTTAAAACCCACGTGTGTTATTAGAAACATGCACGAAACACCACCGTGTTATTGAAGTAAAATCCCTCTATAATTTGAATTTTTTTTGCAGTAAAACCGCTTATGTTATTTATGTTGCACGAAATGCTCTAGTGTTTTCAAAACCTTGCAACAAACCACTTCGAGTTGTTAAAAATTTGCACCTCGTATTTAAAAAGTCATTCAGAAAACCCTCTCTTATTAAGAAGGTAAACTGACAATTCACATTTAATTAGGGGATTTGGTTTATAGTTTTTGAAAGTACAAGAAGGTTTCGTGCAACATAAATCACACGAGGGGATTTTGTGCAAGTTCTTGAAAATACGAGGCCCTTCAGTGCAAAAAAATTTAGAACCCAGGGGATTTCTACGCTTAAAAAAACAACACAGGAGTGAATTGTGTGCAAATTTTTAATAACACAAGAGGGTTAAATGTCCCGGTAGAATAAACATGTATAAAATAAAAAAATTAAATATAAATTAACAAGAGACTAAATTATCTACTATATATAGTACATGCATAAAGCAAATGGTTGTGCCGGTGTTTAATTGATTTGAAAACTTAAAGCTTCTCATAGCGAATGGGTATATATATATACGATGAAGTTTTTCGATTTGGGTGGAAATGCAAGGAACATTTATATTAAAATAAACAATAAGACGTGTCACGTGATTCCGAAAGACAAAAAGCACGTCTAAGACACGTTAAACCAGTCGGATAGAGGGACTCGGATTTTTATTAATTATGACTACATCTAACAAGTTCTAGCAAAGATAAATATTGAGCAGATGTAAGGTTGAAAACTCTCTCACCTCCTGAGTTGTATGTGCATATTTCCAGATAAGAAGATTAGAAGCCAGAGAATATAACGAACTGATCATCGCCAAAAAGGTTACTAGAAAAAATGAAAACTGAAAAACAGAGAAGTTTTCATACTAAAACAAACTATAAATCCTAACATGGATATTTCTTCCGCAAATTCTCCTGAGTGTTTCTATAAAACAAGAAATTCAAAAACCTCTCACTGAATTTGAGGATTTAAGATACAAAATCAATATTAATGACAGGATAACAAAATCAAATACTGATATTCAACACATCCATCCGACGCATCAATTTGATCACACATTAATGCATGGGAACTTACAAATTTCTGGTAGGTGCCGTCACCATTAGGAAACTCTTTTGTTTCCATCGCCTTATTAACTGTATTTGCTGCAGAACCCAATTATAAAAGCAAGTTAAACTCTATTTGAAATTCTGAAAAATATCCTGCTGCCAAGGTTCAATAAATAATACAACGCCTAAGCAAGAGAGAGAACATTTTCTTGTTTGACTTTATTCAATATTATTATAAGACAACGAATATATAGCTAATTTAAGAGCATTGACTTCTGACCATTGCTTCTGAGTTATATCTGTATTTTCACAAGAAAGTTCATGGAATCTTTCAGCACTCTTAATAACTAATCTAAACCTCTCCAGCACGCATAATGTTTTGGGAATCTGCATAAAATTCTGTAAAATATGTTAGTTGTCTAAACTCTCTTAATATTGGTAAAACCCATGTCAAAAACTCATCATAGACTGAAATAATCCACGTAAGATTTCATTTTTGTTCAACTCCTGATATGTTGGGCTAGCCCAAGGGCCTCGTGTAAACTCATTGCAACTTACATTCCTTCAGCTTATTTTGGTAGAATACTTTTGTTGAATGGTTTTCTATCTCTAGTTTCAGTTGGAAAAAAAATATTATGTAAACAAGATACAACCATCTTTGAGATATATCGATCTTAATTTTGAGTTTATGCAATTTGTCCACTGCTAACCGGGATCGGGGATTCCTCCCTTCCCGGCCGGGAATCCCATCCGCCGGGAACACTGTTCCCGGCGGGAGGAAACGGGAGCTGCCTGCAGCTCCCGCCTCGGCCAACTCCCGTGGGCCGGGGTCCTGATCTGGCGGGACCTCGGCCCACAACAGGCCTAGGAACGACCCCCGATATGTATATTGAATGTAATATTCGATATGTTACAGATCACGTGGAAGTCACGTGTGCGGTCCCCACATCCCAATGTCTAAAAATATCCAGGCTGCGCTAATCAAGGTAAGCTTTAATATTCACATATCTTGTACACCCGATATCGAATATCCTCGACATCGGTCCCTATATAACACCTAATATTGTACTCGACATAACCCTCGATATATATCACCAATACCATTCCCGACGTCATACCCGACATCACCCTCGACATCACATCCGACATCCATTTAGACATAACACACGACATGTATTCATCCCCGACATAGAGGAGATTCAACATCATCTTCGATATCATATTCGACATCGCCTTCGACATCAGACAGTGCATCCAACCATCAGTCTGAGGTGTTCCGGACCAAGTCTACCTAGAGCTAATCATAGTTATAGTAGACCTAATTTGTAATAGAATCGTAGCACTACACTTGTAACATCCCACCTCGTTATCAATATACGATCTATTGTTAAATTAACTCCGTTATAGAGTAATTTATGCCTCTCATTGTATAGTCGAAAGTAGTTTTTAGTGATAATGCATAAAGTTAAGACATCTATCATTGGAAGTATCTTCATATGATTACTAATTATGCTCAACTTATACTGCCTTCTTAATATAAGTTGTTATACCTTCCTTTTCTACATGCTAGATTAGTGGGATTGGTTCTTGTTGAGCTGCATATATAATGTTGTATGCATTAATCTCTTTAGTTCATCAATGAAACAATACATTCATTATAGAATTCTTCACGGTACAACAACAATCTCTATTTTTAATAGAGTTTGGAAATTTGGTCTATTGCAACTGCATTTCCCTTGCTCCATCAATGAAGACCTTTGTGGCTTGTAGAACTTCTACTGCAGATTCCGAGCCAGCAATTGTCTCAACACCAGTGAACAATTCAACCCAAGATAAATATATCTCCCTAATGGTAATCTGATATCTATTAATACGTCTTCACAAATCACATTCAAACTAGCAAATAATTGTGAAAACTATGCATCATCCAAGTATCAAATGACAAACCTTCTACTTGGTTTTGTTAATGGAACTAATCCATGCCGTTGCAAACCGACCCTGGATAGTTTTTCTGGACTCATCAAGATTGTCATGTCTTACTTGGCATTTAAGACGCTGTTGATAGTGCAATAAGCTCCACGATAAATAATCGCATCAACTCCGTTGAAGCTTGAAACAAAGTACAACCAAGCTTTGCTAATCAATCTATACCACATGTATGCTTTCCATTATGTCAAAGACGATGGAACAGAGCAAAAATCCTTCTTGAGGATCCAATACTCATTGGGCACCCATTAATGATGTTCATGTTATGTCGTAAACGCTAAATGTTTGGTCACAACATTTTTATTAAAAAATAAATTGACAGCAACGGTTCTTGTACGCGATACAAACACCACATTCGAGAATATGTATGATAAACTTCTAGACTAGGAATGGTTGAACAGCAAAGGTCAACCCAAAGAAAAATAGTCACAAATCACTGCACAATTTACTCAAACAAGAAATGCCATGGCAGCTGAGGAGGCTATCGTGGTGGTCGAAGAGGTTACTGCGGTGGAAGATATTATCCTCGCCAATAATGCCTCCTAAGCTTGATTGTGGTTCCCCTAGCCATAATCTAGCTGAATATCGACTAGTTCTAGGCTTCTTTCAATACTACTATTTGAGCAGACCTTATGTTACCTACACTGCCAATAACTGGGCTCAATTCATGCATAAACTAACTCAACTCACTGACTATATGTCAAAATAGTACTTAGTTACCTCAAGGTACTTCTGATTCAGCATCTTGATCTCAGCTAACTCTCCTCTTCGATGATTAAAACCCTATGGGGAGCGACCCCTTTTATAGTCTAGGTCGTGAGAAGGTTGGAAGACTTAGCCATCAAGAAACGAGTTAAGATAATTACGAATCTGGTAATTAAGATAATTACAAATCCTGTAATTAATATAAGTACAGATATCGCAAAAACAAAAATATAAAATATTGATATACAATATTTTTGACTTTAGTTAGTCAACGTCGAGCATCAATTTCTTATTAACCCACGTACCAAACTCGACCCAAGTTGATTGTACAAACCTGGTTCCTTGAACCCATTTTTCCAACATAGATGTCATGATTCAATTTAATTAGTATCCCATCTAAAACAAATATCTATATATGTAGTCATTACGTACATCATCATTATAATTAGTGAAAAGAGTCATTATGAACCGTCGTCTTTTTGAATATGCAACGAAACTTATGATTTGTGTTTATTTAACGAATTTTTAACTAGTATTGTTGTAATTAACAATTAAACCAACAATATGCCTTAAAATATCATGTGAAATGCGTAAATTTCTAACATGAATATTATTAGTGACCATCGGGCGGTTGCAAATGACACTCATTTGCAACTTTCGGCGGTCGAAAATGTTAGACTGTCCGGAGGTCACAAATGAAACTCATTTGCAACCTCTCGGCGGTCGAAAAATGGTGGTGACCGTCGGGCGGTCGCTAAAAGTCGTAGCGACTGCCCAGCCGTCGCTAATAGAGGGCCACCATCAAGCGGTTGCATAAGCCCACATTTTCTTGTAGTGTGCTATATCTCAGATCTATTAGACATGCAAACATCAAATAACTATCAAGTATTGTAAGTAGATATATGTAGTTTGCCTATGAACTATTATGGTTAAATCATTGTAAAAGCCGACCTCTAAACAATCTTTCCAATTATTGTTTACAACGATAATCAATCAATAATTAAATTTTGTTCTTTAGTTTAGTTTTGTTAAGTTAGTTAATCAATATTTCTCCCAGCATTCTCAGTTAAATTGCTTACTTGCTTTCAATAGTTTGATAGTTTAATTATTTTCTTGCATTCAAAACCAATAACCAAAAATATATTAAATTATTGTTTCTGCATTCCTATATTAATTTTAGTTGCATTCTAGATTAAGAATTCTTAGCATAAAAAGCATTCATATCATTTATAAGCATTCATTAAATCCTGCAAACACAAGAGAAAAATCGTGTCAATTGTTAGAGTTTTGCATTTAAGTGACTCATACATTCATCCACCACTTGCTTGGGATACGATACTTGGTTCGTAATATACTTATCATTTTATTATTACTTGATTCGTACACTTGCGATAAAGTGGGATTTAGGTGTAACATTATTGTGTTGACTTATATTCTATTCTTTTACACTTAAAAATCACCCATCAAACGCTGATACTCTGAATCTTCAGATTTCCTTTGCTTTGCTTTTTTCTTTACATCTCTTGACACTTTGACTCTAAGACTAAAGCTATGGATTTCTCTCGGACGCTCTCTTCACGATTTCTCTTCACGTTGCATTTCTCTTGTATTGTATGATTGTGTATATGGTAGCCCTTGTTTTTGACCTAGATCAACTCCCTCCTTTTATAGATATTTCGTATTTTTGACCTAGATCAACAGCCGTCACTTATTTCCCTTGAAGTTGTGATTGCCCAAGTTGTGTTTTGTCAGGCTCTATGCCGTGCTTCCCTAGTGTTCAAGCGTGACTAGCGCGTGGTTTTAGGCACAACTCGTGTTTGCTTTGTTCCTCGCGCACATCGTGTGCTGCCACAGTAGTAGAAAAAATAAGGCTAAAAAGTGAAAAAAAAAAAAAAAAAAAAAAACCTCATGTTTTGTTAAGTTTTTTGCCTGATTTCTTTTCCAGTTACACAGTTTTAGTTTTTACTTTTGTAATCTATTAGTGTTGTTATTTACCCCAAAATATCTCCCATTAGGTTTACCTTTTCCAATATCAAGTTCTGTTCACTTACATATTATTAAGTGATAATTCCATCAAACCCCCTAAACTATAACGACTTTTGAACACCACTCCCTAAACTTTGTAAATAAGCACTTTGCCCATAACCTTTGCCAACTCTGTTTCAGTTGCCCCCTGACAATTTTCCGACCAAACAATCGCCAAAAAAATTTATTTTTTTCAGAATCTTCTCCTCGTCAAGACGGTTCCGATAGTGGTGACGGTAATGAAAAATTCAAAGCCATTACACGTGAAATTTTGTTTTAATTTGTCGAATTTCCAGAAATTGTGATGAACACCTTCAAGTGTTCTTCATTTTTTTCGGAAATTCGACGAAATAAAACTAAATTTCTCGTATAATGGCTTTGAATTTGCGATACCGTCACCATTACTTGAACCGTCTTGACGAGTAGAAAAGTCGAGTTAGAATAAAAAAAATTAGACAAAAAATTTTCGGCAATCCGCGGCGGCGTAGTGGCGGGTTGCAGGAATGTTTTGCTGGAATTCCTAAATTTGGAGTCAATATTCTCCTTGTCGAAAAGGTTCCGTTAGTGGTGACGGTATCGGAAAATTCAAAGTCATTACACGGGAAATTTAGTATTAATTCATTGAATTTTCGAAAAATATGATGAACACCTTCTAGTGTTCTTCATATTTTCCGAAAAGTCAACGAGTTAAAGCTAAATTTTCCGTGTGATGACTTTGAATTTTGCGATACCGTCACCACTACCGGAACCGTCTCGACGAGGAGAAGATTCTAAAAAAAGAAAAATAATTCTCGTGATTTTTTGGTCGGAAAATTGCCATGGGGCAACTCGAACAGGTTGACAAAGGTTAGAGTGGTAAAGTATTTATTTATAAAGTTAAAAGGTGTTGTCCAAAAGTCTCTATAATTCAGGGGTTTAATGGAACTATCCTTATTTTTAATTATGTAACAAGCTTTGCGTAAATATACATATACACTAAAATTAAATATTTATATAGTTATTTCTTCAAGCGTATCACTATAGTAACATGTAAGAACCTTTCAGAGGAATAAAGATAAAACTCATACATAAGCATGATAGGCAACACGTAAGTTATCATAAATTAAACAACAAAAGTAAACAAGCAGTAGATTTAGGCGTAAAATTAAATAAAATTTTAGATTATAAGAAAGTATGGTTAAATTCTTATCTATATATTTTTGTATAAATACACGTAATTTTTAATTATTCATCCTAACAAAAAATCTCTCTTTATCTATGTACTAGGATAAATGGCACGTGGTACGCATATGCCGATTTATGTAGGCACGGTTGATATTATTAATATTATGGTGTAAATATTTTATATTTAAACTTTAATATAATAATCGAATAAATTTTGCCTTATCAATGAAATGGTCCATCTTGTTGGTCTTTGTTAAATAATTAAACTTGTTTGACAACTTTTAAGATATTTTTGTAATTTTTTGTGTAGTTTAAACATGCAATTCTCTAGTATATAAATGTATCTTTATTAATGATAGTCAGCGAAAGCGGCAAAGAGCAAATGATAGAAAAAAGAAATAGCAAACTAAGAAAATTAATGTTGAAGTATGGGCAATATCGAAACTCAAAAAATGTAGTCCCTTCACCATCTCTCTCACCACCGCGACTTTTGCCACCCCCACCACCTCCACCACCGAGTTCCTCATCGATGCTCCCGACACATTACCTACTCTACTGTGCGCCACCACCACCACATCACACGTCACCGGCGACGCGCACAACCACCACCACATCCCGCCCCTCCAACGACGCGCACCATCACCACCACATCCCATTTCTCCGGAGACGCACACCACCGCCACCACCACCTGCCCCTCCCTCGACGACACGTACCATCACCACCATATCACACTCCTCCGGCGACGCACACTACCACCACCACATTCTACGCCTTCGACAATGTGCAATACCACCACCACATCTCACTCCACCGAAGAGGCGCACCGCCGCCACCACAGCCCACGCCTTTGACGACGCGCAACACCACCATCACATCCCACTCCTCGGATGACACGCACTGCCACCACCACACCCCACGCCCCCGACGACGCGCACCACCACATCCCACGCCACAAAGTCCAAAATTGCTGCTGTTTTTTTTTTTTTTTTTGGAGCTACAACATATTGAAAAGTAATTCGATGAAATAATATGGGCAAAATAGAAAACAAAAAACTGCATGACAAAAATCCTTCCCCTTTATTATATAGTGTATATATAGATATACCAATAAGTTGAATAACATAAATTTTTGGGGTGAAATTAAAAGAAGTTTAAACTAAAAGAGTTGTTCTGCAGTTTACATCGAGCCACTAAGTTAAACAACATAATTTTGGGGGCGAAAAAATAAATAAATCCAGTCTACCACAACAAACTTCCAATTGAATAAAATAGATCTTATATATCATGACAAATAGTGGCGAGCCCAAGTATCAGGGGTGCAAAATGAAGTAAAAAGAAAATTCACTTGAGTAAAAATAATCTCAGTAACCTATTACTACTTAACAAATCAGGAGAGTCTAGGGGATGCAACAAACACTCACATGCACCCCCCCCCCCACCCCCCCCCCCCCCCCCCCCCCCTTGTCTCTGCCCTGATTGATAGTCCGACTAACTTATATATTGGCGCCTGATAAGAACGGAAATTCATTTTAAATTGAAATTTAGTAGCTAGTAAAACACCTCGTACAACATTATATCGATTGGTCATACCGGAAACGGAACTGAAAATTTAATTAATATAGAATATTTAATATGACCAATGCTTGCCTTCACTGGTTGGAATCTTTGTTTGATAATTGTTTGTTTGTTTATTGTTTCTTGTATAGGATTTGATTGGTTTGATAATTAGTTGTCTTCACAGATCTAGCTTGTGGAATTTTATAAACTAAAGGGAGTTCATAGGATGGCTGACTTGTGATCTGATAACAAGCCAGTCCTCACATCATGTTAGGCATGTTACCACTGTGTGAAAAAAGAACGTATGTTACACGTACCTCAGCTTTGAAGAAGGATTTGTTTTTTAATAAATAAAAATAACATAAATAACTACTTCATGTCTTTAGCTATTAAGCTAACAATACAATACGAGGGAGTACTATCCCAAAGGATATCTCCTACATTACTATTTTCACTAAAATATGTCAAAGCATCCGCCACTTTGTTCGCGGAGCGAGGGATCCATTTGAAGTTAACACTCCATGACATATGGAGAAGTCTTCTGCAATCATCAACTAGAGCTTTAAATTCATGTTAAGGCTTTATATCTCCATTCACTAATTTAAGCAAAATAAAAGAATGAGTCTTCACTTCTAATTTGTGAACTCTTTTGTTCCAAGCTAACTCCAAACCTTTTTGTAAGGCACTCAGCTCCACTTCATCAACTGTGGGAGAATGATAACTAGCATTGAATCCCCATAACCAATGACCTTCATCTGATCTCAATAGACCAGCTGTTGTTCCAATGTTCCTCCTCAGATTAAGACCTCCATCAACATTCAGTTTGCACCAACCTTGACTTGGTTTTTGCCAACAAATCTCCTTTATGGGACCTGCATTCTTTCTCTTCCCCTGGTACAGATCAAAGCTGAGTTGTTTGATCTGAAAAAGCCTCCCCTGGAAATTGATTTCTTTATTGTGAAAGACTCTAGCATTCCTATGCTTTCAGCATGTCCATATAGTAACCAAGAATATCCATTTCCAGATTGCATTTGAGCTAATATTGTTCCTGATTTTTAGATGTTATGTATTTAGCTGCAGCCATTTCTCATCAGATATGCCATCAAACTTAGATAAGTCCTCTAGATTGATGATCTTCACCCATATTTCTCTAGCAGCGTTGCAATACCTCATCAGGTACATTCATGTCCCTTGAGATGCATCACATAGAGAACACATAGCAGTAAGAGAAGCACGCCTATTGTAGCGCACCTGATTTGTAGCCAGGCGTTCTTGGGATAGTAACCACGGAATATGTTTTATCTTGTTACTAGTATCAACCTTTCAGACCCACTGATTGTTCACTTTCAAGCTTTGTCTAGAAGCATTTCTCTTTGGAAAGCATTTGTATGCTGCTTGACATGAGAAGATACCATTGTAGGATTCATTCCAAATGACCCTATCTTCCTCATCACTAAGTGTAATATGTCTGCTGGTAATATCATTCAACAGTTTCTGAGGAATGGTTGTTGCAATGTGTTCCAAATTCCCCTCTCCTGCTTTATCAATCACATCTTTCAGAGTAATATTTCTGTCAGCTTGATGAGAATTTATCACAATGGCTCCCTAATCCTCTCTAGTTGTCATACCATAATGAAATCTTGTCTTCACTCCCTATCTTCCACCTGAGGTAGGGAATCATCAGCTCCATACATCTTAGAATCCCCTTCCAGCCAGGGTTATCAATCATCTTGTTGGAGTAGTTGGACAATGTTTGTTTTTTCAAGTACTTGGCATGAATAAGACCTTTCCAAATAGTGTCTTCTCCTGATATAATCTTCCATGCAAGTTTTTTCAGTAGAGCTTCATTGTCAGTTCTTGATGCTCTTATACCAAGTCCCCCCCCCCCCCCCCACCGCCTTGTGGTTTTGTGACTTGATTCCAGTTGATAAGATGCATCTTGTTCTTGTTGACATCATTGGACTAGAGGAAATCCCTCTTCAGTTTGTCAAGTCTCTTACATGTGTGCTTAGGTAGCCAGGCAAATTGCATAGTATATACTAGCATTGCTATTGACACTGAGCAAATCAATGTATGTCCTCCTGCTATTGAGAGTAATTTTCTTTTCTAGGTGCCAAATTTATCAATCACCATATCCATGATATCTATATACGTCTCTCTTGAGATCCTACCATGAACCACTTTCACACCAAGATACTTGCCAAGATTGCAAGTTTGGCCAAAACATAGGAGATCACTAGTTTCTCTTTTAAGGCTTGCCACATGAGACTTAGAAAATAAGATTTTGGACTTATGAGGGTTCAGTTTTAATTCAGAGGCATTACAGAATTTATTCAGAACCTTCTTGATGATATGAGCTGTTTTCAGAGTAGCTTTGCCCAGCAAGATTAAATCATCAGCAAAGAAGAGGTGAGATAACTTTGGACCTCCTCTTTATGGCACCACTGCACTCCACTGTCGTTTTTCTACTTCCTCATTGATTAACTAAGAGAATCTTTCAACACATTGCACAAATAGATAAGGCGATAGAGGAATTCCTTGTCTCAGCCCACAGTGATGGTCAAAAGAAGGCATAGGACTGCCATTCCAAAGGATCCTTGTTGAAGCACTTGTAACACAGTGCATTATCAGTTCCACTATATCCTTTGGAAAGGCGAAACCATATAAGGTATTTTCAAGAAACTTCTAATTCACTTTATCATATGCTTTCTCTAAATCTAACTTCACTATCATGCAACCAGTCTTATTATTCTTCTTAGATCTTAAAGAATGAAGAACTTCTTGCAATACAAAAATATTATCTTATGTGCTTCTTCCTTTAATGAAGCTAGACTAAGTAGGAGCTATAATCTTGGGCATGATATCTCTTAGTCTAGATATGATACATTTTGTAATTATCTTGTACAACACATTGCAAAGTACAATAGGTCTAAACTTATTAATACCTTCTGGATTCTGAACCTTTGGGATGAGGCACATTAAAGTCTTAAAGAGTTCTCTGTCAAATGATATATTCTGGAAAGCATCTTGAACAAATCTTTCCACTTATTTCTCCATCCAACTCCATACTTTCTGATAGAATACAACTTGAAGTCCATCAGGTCCATGTGCTTTGAGATGATGCAAAGCAAATGCAGCCTTGCTGATTTCCTCAATATCAACAAATGCCTTTAGAATAGTTTGTGCTTCATCATCAAGATTGATCAGGAATGTTGAGACTGGTAGGGAGTTATGTTGATGATTTTGAGAGGGATCTGAATCTGAAAAAAGCTTCATGTAGTACCTTCTTGTGTGTCTATCAGAAACTCCTCTTTTTTCTCACATACTCCTTCAATCTTCAGCATTTTGATTTTGTTCTGTCTCCTTCTGTCCATAGTTGATCTGTGAAATAATTTAGTGTTTTTTCTCCTTCACATATCCACTTGACTCTTGATTTCTGGTACCAGATGAGTTCTTCATGTTGCAAGATGCTACTATATTCTTGCATTAGTTCATATTGAAGGTTGTAAAGAAAAGGAATTGACCTCTTGCTGAGGGCCTTCTGAAATCCCCGAGTCTTGCAATAAGTTTCCTTTTTTTTTTTGAAGATGTTACCAAACTTCAACTTATTCCATAGCCCCAACACCCTATGCACTTCTTCCATAGCTTCAATGATGGTGTTTTTATCTTCCGAGGTTTGTTTTAGAAGCATACTACATTCTTATTTGAGAACCACATTGCTTCAAAGGGCGTTCCTTATTCTGCTGATCTCTTCCAAGACATCTGATAATGATAGGGTGGTGATCTGAATAACTTCTGTAAAGATTTTCTACTTCATAATCAGTGGGCTTATCCAACCACTCATGATTAACTAAGGCCCTGTCAAGTCTGGCTTGAATCAAGGCTCCATTTTTCCTCTTATTAGACAACGTGAATTTTGGTCCAACAAAACCAAGGTCAAGTAAATTGTAGTTCTCTATGAACCTATTGTAGAAGAGTAGTCTATTGACAAATCTTGTTCTTCCTCCCTTTTTTCATTAGCCAAACTAACTTCATTAAAGTCTCCAGTGACTAACCAGGGTATAGGTTCAGTGTGTGCTTCCTTAGCAATGATCTCAAAGGCACTGATCTTAGAAACTTTCATTAGTTGAGCATATACTCCTGTTAGTCTCCATCTATCTTCTGAACTGGGCCTGACAATTGGAGCAATTTCATAACAATTGATACCAAGATAAGGAACAATGTCCCATGCCTGACCCGGACTAGCTCTTATTTCTAGAACAAAAACCACTGAAGGTTGATGAAATCTTATCAAATCTCGAAAGTTACGGCGAAACTCCCAATCACCAGCTCCTTCACAGTTCCTATAGATCACTTCCATGTTGGAATTGTACAAGTGATTAGGGTGCACTGGATTCTCAAATGGAATCCCTATCCATGTCGCAGCTAACTGCCTTAGAATCTCTAAAAACAGGTTCCTTTCACGGTTCTTCTCCCATGTTGTTAGTTGGAACTTCTGCCACCAATTGTGATTGTCATTCCATTGATTCTCTATGTATACCTTGGCCTCTATCTCCCATATGGTGGCTGGAATTGATGTTACTTGTACTAGCCTATCCCATGTTTCTGTTAGTAATATCAGAGAAGGGACTCAAAATTGACTAAACATTGCCCCGAACTTCCACGGTTGTAGTTATGGATCCCGCACTATGCCTACTTGAAAGTTGTAAGCCATGAGTTATCTGATTGATATGATTCTCATGATCAGTAGTTTCACCACCAGTTGTATCCGAGAGAATAGCAAAAGAATTACAAGAAACTAAAACAAGTGTCTTATGTTCTTTTAATATAGAAGAGACTCTTGGTTTTCTTTTGATTTTTGTAACTGCCTCTCCTGGCATCATGGTCACGTTCTTTCACAAAGTATGATTGGAGAGTTGCTGACAATATTCTTTTCCCTTTGGCACCTAGAATTCCCATCAAACATGGACTCTGATTAGGATCCAAGTTCTCATTGCCCTTTCTTTTCATAGTAGTTTTAGTTCCCTTAGGAGTCCGATCAATAGTATGTCATTTAATTCCCTTGTTCACATGCATTTTTTCGTGTGATTCACCAACATTCAGTTACCAAACTCCTTTCCTTTTGCCTTATCTGTCAACCATTCAGACTCCTTGTTGACTGATATGATAGCATCCAATAGATCACTTGATCCATTGGAGTTTATATCCATGTTAGGTTGTATCTTATCATTAGCCTTGCATGTCCCTTTTGTGCATGTGTCCAATTCTACCACAAGCATGACAAAGGCTAGCCACATTTTCATACACAACTTGGTAAACCTTTTCATCAATACATAAACCAAGTTCAATTTGCTTATCAGTTCGGATTTGAACACAAAAACAGGCAAAGTTACCTCTTGAAGCATTGTAAGTGTTACCATCAATTTTGATTGGTTCTCCTATACATGATGCCAAGGATTGGATCACTGATTCCCTAAAATATTCAATAGGGAAATTTAGTATTCTCACCCACATAATAGTGCTTTGAATGACATCTGTATCAGTACAAAAGTTTGGACTCCATTTCCTGTTTGACATGAAGTTACCAGCAATTTGCCACGACCCCTGAGTGAGGATCATTTCCCTGTTGAGTGGTGATAATCCCTTCATGCAGTAGCATCCCTTGCCTAAATCCACAAGATCAAACTCATTGTGCAGTTTCCACATAGAGTCTAGTCTGGTCTGGAGAGTAGTGAAGTACCATGATTTTCCTAGGATTCGATTAATGATCGAATTCTCCCATCTGAATTGACTTCATTCTCTGAGTGTCGGAGCCTTTTGTGGTTCCTTTCATTAGGCTTCTCCTTTGATAGTATTCTTTGAGCATTGAACACTGGAAAGAGAAGTTCAAGCGGTTGCGGCAGGATCGGATCGGAGTTTTCCTCCATGGCGATAGTATTTTCCTCCATGGCAGTTATTTTCAGTTAATAAGGGTTTTTTTATTAAATTTTTGCACCATTTTAAGTTTAAATGGAAAAAACAATTTTGAAAAAGTTGCACACTGTTCGACTCTATGTTTCATGTTGGTTTGTAAACACCAAAACATAAACCTATTGTTAGTTTTCATTTCTTTTCATTGTTAGGGACAAACTACAAATGTCTTCTTAAGATACTACCAGAATAATATGTTATAGTATTTTAACAATAGAAGTACTATACATTCTCATTATATCTTATGAAAACTTGCATAAAATTCAAGTAATAATGAGCATAGCTCGTTATATATAGAATTGCAGAAAGGGTATAAAGGTATATAGTTGCGACATGGTGGGTTGTTTTACCATATGGATCTATGGGGTTCCGCTGCGAATTCTCATGATATTTTTACTTTTATAAGATGTCAATAGTAAATTGGGATAAAAGCATCAAACTCCCTAAATTCTAACGACTTTTGGGCACCACCCCCTAATCTTTGTAAATAAGCACTCTGCCCCCTAACCTTCGCCAACATGTTAGAGTTACCCCATGGCAATTTTCCGACCAAAATAAATTATTTTTTTCAGAATCTCTCCTCGTTGAAACGGTTCCACTAGTGGTGACGGTATCGCAAAATTCAAAGTCATTACATGGGAGATTTAGTTTTAATTCATAGAATTTCCTAAAAACATGATGGTGACGGAATATCGTCCGGGACCGTATAGTCGCGGTGTATGGAGATATTGTTACTCAAGTATTTGTGTTCGGAACGCCAATCTCGAGCTTGAGGAAAGGAGGCACAATGTTTTTATTAAGGACTTTGAGTAAAGTACAAGGGGACGTGTGGAGTGCACGAGTTAGAGCTAGAAAAATGTGATAAATTCTAAGACAAGTGAAGTGTATGACAATGGAGAATATTGCTTCTCTCTTGAGGAGTGACTGGTTTGGAAATATGAGCTTGTGGATTGTCCAAAGTGACTTGTCTTCTTTGCTGAAAATGGGGGCTATTTATAATGTAAGCCCAAGGGTCTTTGCCCAATGGTAGCCAGTCTTTGCCGTCATCGCTGGTGCCCAATGGGGGCGAGGGTCTTCTGCGCCAATGGTCTTCGGGGATAATCTGCGCCAATGTATGCAGCCCGGTCTGCACCAATAAATACTCTGCACCCAATGTTTGTTGCTTTCTGCCCCAATGAATGAGTTGGACCAATAGGGGGATGGTCTTTCCTCGTTATCATGGTAGTCATGGCGTGGAGAGACTTGGACCAATGGGGGATGGTATTTCCTCATTATTAAGGTAGTCAGGACATTGGGAGTGGTGATGACGAATAATGCATCCTCCGAGGTGAGTTGGAGGTCGTGGTCAATTTAGGGCTGTCTTTGCGGGTCGTTCGTCGTGATGGAGTCTCGGGGCTGTTCTTCGATCATGGACGGCTAATATGAGATTATGGTGGGTCTTTGACCGTGCATTGTCTTTACTCGTGTCGTTAATGTTTGTTTTGTGCTACTGTTTCTTCAATTTTGGCTAAGTGTTGGTTGTGGTTCCTCGGGCTCCTCAAAGGTCGTCGTGGGCTCCGAGGAGAGTTGCTCTTCTGGCTAGGGGGTTTCAAGAGGATAGTTGTAGGTTCCCTATTTTTAGATAGGCCCAGGGTCATTGGTGGGTCGTGTTTAAGCCTTTGTGACCACACCGTATTCCTTTAAGAAGTGTTGGTCGGATCCGGGGGTACCTTTCTCTGAGTGTTTTGACCGAGTACCCTTGGTGGGTGTTTTCTGGTCATACTCGGGGGTACCATTTACGGGGCCCGGGCTGTCTACCTCTATCCAGGCGAAGGCGGGTCGTGGCCGTTACGTACCTTTCTGCAAGACCGTGGACAATTTTTTGCAGGGTACCCACTTTTCCGCCCTTCTCCGAGAGTGGTGCAGATAATGCATCATCAGGAGTCCCCCCACAGTTCCAAGTGTAATTTGTAGAAATCACTTGGAACTCATTTAATGAGTCTATGTGCATTCGGGTTTTTTCTTAAATTGTGGTCCTGCATGCTCCACGTGGCGCTGGGTTGGCCACGCGTCGAGGGCGTCATTAGGGGTGCTCTGCCTATAAATTGAGGGGACTCGTAGTGCTTTGTCTTTATTCACAAGAGCTTTTCTGTTTTCCCTTCGTTTTTCTCTTTATTTGGTGTTTTGAATTTTCATCGGCGATCTCATGGCTTCCATGAGCAGTTCCGGTGAGGAGGCATCTGGTATGGTAAGGCGGCGGACGGAGTCTGCTGTGGTGATGGGTGGTGCTAGAGCGTCACCTTCTGTCGAGGAGACATCACGAAGTCGTTGCGTTGTTTCTGGTAAAGCGGAAGCTTCCGCACAAAGGGCGAAAAAATCGATGGCGACGGTGGCGCCACCTAGGGTTTTGGCTAGTGGTCTACGGAGCCCAGTGAGATCTCTGGATGTGATTAGTGCTAAATTTCCCAAGTACGGGGCAAACAGTGATGGTCTGGAGCTCATGGTGCGAGATGGCTACTTCTCTACGCTCCGGCTATTACACCGCCTATTTTGTGCAGATCAATGCGGGGTTGATATCTTCCCTCCCTGCTTTCTATCAAGAGGTCTTCAAGGCATGCTTGCTTTGTCCGAGTCAACTTTCCCCAAGCGGATGGTAGGCTTTTGAGGCGTTTGTCTTTATCTGTTCGACCTACGGGTATCACTGCACGGTGGACAGGTTTTTTGAGGCTTTCGATTTTTTGAGCTCGTCGTTGGACAAGCTCTTTTATACTTTTACGATGCGGAAAATCGGCGAAGAGAATTCTTCACGCCCTCTCGGGTTCCTAGAGCAGCTGGAAGGAGAAGTTTTTCTTTGTTCATCCTACCGTAACGGGTCTTTTGGATGATGTTCTGATAGAGTGGAACCAAGATCCCCGAATTCCTGCTAACTTGGACTAAGGAGGAGTTAACGAAAGAGGGGTTCTTTGATCAAGGCTTTAGCTGGAACAAGATGTCCCATGTCAGAGTGTTTTTGGCCCATTACGCGAAGTGTGGCCTAAACGACCTACTAGCCTCGGAGTCCTCGGTGGCAAACAATTGCCCTGAGATCAGTAAGTGTTCTTGGATAGTTTTCGTAGGTATTTTTTCTTCGACTTTTTCTTCCTTTTGTTGAATCAGAATATTAATTTTGCAGGGACTATCATGGAGAAGCTGAGATGCGATGTTGCCCCCCACGCCCTTCCAAGAAGAAGAAGAAGAAGAAGGCCATTGCTTCCAAGCCTCAGAGGATAGGTGGGTCGACGACTTCTACTGCATCGGTGAACGAGCCTTCTAAGGAGAAGAGTGCTTCGGTCAAGCCCCTTTCTCGCTCGAGTCGGTCGAGTGAGAAGGAGGTCGGTCTGGTAGGAAGGAAGCGGCAATGGGAACAGGCCGAGGTTTCCTCTCAGAACAAGGTGATCTTAGTTCAGGATTCCGAGGACAAGGGTCTTATTCTGGCACAAGTGGGTGATAGTCCTACCACCTCTCGTCTTTCCCCCTTTGGGTCGGGAGCGGCCGAAGATTGGTTCACGGCGCACTACCCCTCGACAACGTTGGTAGACCTTAGGGCTATTTCTCTGGGTCAGCCTTCTACTCCTCAGCCCCCGACCGCAGGATCAGAGCTAGTGGCTGAGAGGTCTTCTACGCCACTTCCCAAGCATCGAGAGACGGGACCTTTGGAATCCCAGGCCACCCCTACTTAGGAAGTCGGAACTTGGAGTCTGATTGCTTTTTCTCCAGTGCAATCTTTTTTGAAGAGTGCTGCGAGCCTAAGAGCTCAAACTATGGGTTTTGCCGACGAGTTGGCTCGCCTTGGTGCTTCTCCAACCCATTATCTACTCGATGCCCAGGAGTTGGGCTTGGTTCCGCAATTATGTGCGACCTTGGTAAGTGGTGTTGTTGTGAATATGATTTATTTCTTCTCGCATTTCTTTGACTGCACTTGTTTCTTCTGACATACCCCCGTGAAAGGGAGAGGTCTGTCTCAGTTATGTAAGGAGGCAGCCCGAGAGAGGGATGCCCTGAAGGGGTCCGAGTAATGACTCAAGGAGCGCATTCCAGCCTCAAAAAAGGCAAGAGAAGCCTTGGCCGGGAGGGAGGCTGAGTTGGTCGGGAAGCTCGAGGATTCTCACAAGCTGGTGACTTCTCTCCGGGGGCTTGTGGAGAAGCCATAATGGAGCAAGACGAACGTCTAGCTCCTCATGAGAGGGAGATAAATGAGAGGCTCGACTCCTTGTTTGAGGTCACCTTTTGTAGGGTTTTCGAGCTTCCCGACAGATTGGCATTTCGAAGAACTTCTTCTGCTCCGAGGTTGACCCCCTAAATTTTTCCTCGACCCGGATGTTCCGTCCAGAGAAGCCGGAGGATACTCTGAATCTCCTACCTGGTTGTAGTGTGGCGGTGCGAAGCTCTCCTGCCCCTTCCACTATAGTAGGCCCCAGCCACACTCTTCAGGCGCAGATAGTTGTACGGAGTTTTGCGGCCGTTTTGGTCTTTGTTTAGTCTACTTTTTGTTTTTCCTTTTCTGGGGTTGTAACAGGTCGTCCCCGCCCGGAATTCTTGATTATGAATGAATTTTTTTTTGGAGGTCTCCATATGCTCTTTCTTTGCGCTTTTCTATGCCTAACCCTTCGAGAGGATTTTAATTTTGAACTGCTCAATGTTTCTGCACTTACCACAACCATAGGGTTTTTGAGTTTGCTCTAAGTATTTGTCGTCGTTGGAGCTCGTGATTACCGCGGTACCGTTTTATGCAACCTGTATGAGGGTATTCCATTTTTTAGGGGACGTCGTTCGAGCTTTCCCTTTACGGACCTCGAGAAATCACAGTGGGTACCATGCGTTCACTCTGAATTTTCAAAACTTTTAAGTTGCCCTTCTGGTTGTGGTAGGCATCTTCGGATGGGGGTGGTCGGGTTTTTGCGACTGACGGGGTAATCGTGAATTTGAATTAGCCCGCCATTTTCTCTCCCAACTACCCGCCTTGGGAAGAGATGCCTCATTTATTGTGAAATAACGTGGGGAATTGGTGCGTCGGTCTAGCTCCCCTATGGTGACGTCTGACATGCCAAGGTTACAGTGATTCGAGGAAGGTGGCGGTTCGTCTGGGTCGTGAGTAGGGAGTCGAAAGGTCCCACCTTTTGAACCGAGGGCATGGAAGTGAGACAACTCGAGATATGAACTGTCTTTTCCCGCCTATATAAACATAGCCACCTCCGTCCTTTTCTTCATCACTTCTAAACACATCTTTCCTTTGTGAAAATATTTCTTTCTTTCTTTCTAAATAATGGTTTCTCAGGAAACTACCGTGTTTTCTAGCCATGAAGAGTCTCGTGACTCTTCTGTGTCTCGTCCTCCCCCATAGCAGAGTAGCGCTTCCGCTGCTTTCCGTAATCAGCGGAGGAGGGCAGCACGTTCCTCCCTTATACGTTCAGACTCACGACGGCGAGAGCGAGGCGGTGATGCTTCCGTTCTGCATGTGACAACGGCGAATCGTGTTCATGAGGTTTTCGACTGTCGGGCTCTTATAGAATGCAGAAGAGGATGCCATATTCATTAGCGAGCACCTGGACCCACAGCACATGACTGGTAGGCTTAGGGTTGGATCCACGCCCTCCGTGATGAATATAGCGAAGGTCGGCTCTTTACTGCTAGAGTATAACATTTCCCTCGAGCAGTTTCACATCATCATCCCCTCGGAGACTCATAGGGCTTTCGACCCTCCCGAGGGTCATATGACGATGTATGCGGAGCAAATTCTTTGCGCACTTTGCTACTTCTTCCATCCAATTGTGAGGAAGCTCTTTGAGTTCTGGCAATTGTGCCCGAGTCAACTGACTTCGGATTCCTACCGCCAACTAGTGGGTTTCATTCTTTGCTGCCCTCTGTTGGACCTTCCCTATACTCTTGCGACCGTAGTGCAGGCGTTTACGCTACGCACCGCCGCGGTTGGCTCGCCCTTCATTTTGCTCTTGGTGCCGGACAACAAGGGAGTGTTTCTGACTGCCGTGACCAACGGTTCTGCGAGCAATGGTCATTGGCATCATAGATACTTTTTCATGGCTCCCCTGGGAGAGTCGTTGACCCTTTGGGAAGGTGTGCCCCTTGTTTGGGGGTTGAGTTATGTTTACCTGTCCCCATCGATAGCTTCGGATGCCGCTTCCTATTTGGAGGAGAGGGGACTTTTTTATGGCCTCTACTATGTGTCGTCGATGCTGAACAGCCCCATGGTTCTGCTCCTGGCCGATCTCTATAATGGATTGGTGGAGGAACGCACTTAGCCGCAAACACTTCGATAACACTTCGAGTTTCGTAAGTGCTCTTAAAGTTTGTTTTGTAAAAAATTTAAGAATGTTCATTGAAACCTCTTATGCGCGTATATAGAGTATAGTCCCTCTTTTTTTTCCTTTTAACCCTTCATGGTGCTGGTCTATAGGTGCAGAGATGGAGTCCCATTCTCGTCGACCCTTTAGAGGTGACGTGCTCGCACTATCTGACGGAGGCTCGGAGTCGTTGCATCAGAGGGTTGTGGTGTGACCCTACAGGAGAGCGCCGCCGCGACAGCCATTCCGCCGCGCCTCCAGTCACTGCCATTCCGCTGCGCCTCCACGCCACCACACAGCCCGAGCAGAAACTTCCGAGCTTCGTGTCCGAACCTCTCTTCACGCCACCACGCACCGCTCGACATACGACTGTCGCCACCACCTCTCGCACGCCGCCGCCACCGTTCAACCATCACACGGAAGTCGCTATAATGGGGGAAACACAGTAAGTCAGATCTGTTTTTCCCATGGGGGCGACACTCCCCGTGGCGGCGGAATCTGCTCCGCCGCCAAAACCGCCGGAAAATTTGAACTCACCTCAAAGGTCGTACGCCACAGTTGCTCGCGCTCCATCTGGACTCACGCTCTTGAAGTCATGTGTTGACGACCCGTCGTTACAGATCCAGAATCGAAGAATTCAGCCCAAAAAAATTGAGATTTACAAGGGAAAACGTTCAATTTTTATTCCTGATGATGAAATTCGCGTGCTCTTACAACCATTTAAGTTGGCGTTGGTTGGAAAATTCTCCCATGGATGCCCCAAATTGCACGGATTAGCACAAGGTTTCAGATCGTTGGGATTGCGGGGCAAATACTCGATTGGGCATCTCGATCCGAAGCATGTGTTGATTACATGCACGGTGGAGGAGGACTACTCACTGTTATGGCTGCGACGCGACTGGAAAATTTGGGGTTTCCCAATGAGGGTGCTCAAATGGACGAAGTCGTTCAAGATCGAAGAAGAATCCCCAATCGTTCCGGTGTGGATTACGATTCCGATGCCGCCAGCATATTTGCTATCCAAGGATATTTTGATTGAGATAGCAAAGATGATCGGAAAACCTCTCCGAATCGACGAATCAACGGCGTGTCGCACCAAACCGGGAATCGCAAGGATTTGTGTTGAACTGAACCTCCTAGAGAAGCTTCAAGACTCGGTGGTGGTGAGGATGAGTGACGAGGAGGTGTTATTGAAGATTGCGTATGAAAAGTTGCCCAAGTATTGCACGGTGTGTAGGCATTTGGGTCACGAGCAAAACATGTGTTTGTTAAATGGAAACGAGCATAATGAGAAACTTGGACCTGTTACTGGTGTAAATCGAAAAGAAAAAGGAGCGGGGAAGGTTATGGAAGCTGAAAAAGAGCAAGCAATAGCAGTTGAACATCAAGTGTTCGACAAAATACCGCAACGAGAACAAAACAAGGGAGCATTGGAATCTGCTCAAGAACCGCGTGTGACGACACCAAAAACTGCTACAAATCCAGCGACGAATATATCGCCAAGGTCAGTGTGTGAACCTTCTAATAGGTTTGAAGTATTGACTTGCTTGGTTGAGAATAAAAATGATTTGAATTCTGGAACATTTGTTATTGATGCGGAGAATTGGAATTCAAAGGATGTTGATGTGGAGGAGAATAATAGTGTCTTAAATTTGGGGCAAAAAGATAATGAATTTGTTTTAGAAGTTGTTCATGGGAATTTAGCGTTGGATACTCATTTTAAGGAAAGTAGTTTTGTTGGTGATGTTATTTGTGAACAAAATGATGTTGCTGCCAATGATGGCTATGAAGGTGTTATTGATGTGAATACTAACATACAAAAGAGTAATGTCGATGTTCTTGATTGTGACCAAATTGCTAAGGAAGTATCTACCAATGATGGAAATGAATATGTTGGGGGGTATTTTAATCTTGATGAAGGAGGAGGTAATTTAAATATGGATGAGGGAGATGAAGTTTCACAAAATATTAATGTGGGGGTTGTTGTGGAGGAGGAGGAAATTGAAGAAGGGGAAATGGTTGCCATGGTTAATAGTAACAATCAGCAAATTGTGGTGCACGATTCTACAATTTTGGGGACTGAGCAAGGAAAAGAAATGGTTGCCATTTCTAACTCGACGGATGATGTTTTCCGAGATATTATTGATAGTAGAGGTGAATGTTCGGATTCGGAATGTCAAAGGCATATTGACTTTGACTCAATTGATAATATTATTATCAACGATACCATAGATGATAGGGGCATGCAGTCGGATTTCGAGTGCTTAAAGAAATCTCGTAGGGTCTCCCCCAGCCGCAAAGACAAAAAAATTCAGCACGAAATTGATTATGTCAATGCTTTCGGGGATGATGAGAGCGGGGGAACTGTGAGGAAGGAAACAAAGGAGGCGTTGAAGTCCGTTGACGACAAAAAGATTGGGAAGAGGAAGGTTGCGCCAAAGGCCGATAAAAGGAAGGCTAAGAAAGAAAAAAATGCGAAGAAAGATCCCAACAAGCCAAAGAGGCCTCCCAGTGCCTTTTTTGTGTTCCTGGAAGAGTTCAGGAAGACTTTCAAGCAGGAAAATCCTAATATCAAGGTTGTATCAGCTGTTGGAAAGGCTAGTGGAGAAAAATGGAAATCCTTGACTGCCGCCGAAAAAGCGCCATACGAAGCTAAAGCTGCAACGAGGAAGGCCGCGTATGAAAAACTAATGATTGCATACACTGATGAATGTGACGAAGGATCTGAGAGATCAAGATTTGAAGTTCATGGTGATAACGAGGATGCACAGAACGAGGAGAGGGAGACTCAATTTTCAGTTCTTTGAGTTTGTAATCTTTATAGCATGCTACTCTGCTGTTTTCATTTACAGTACTACTGAAAATTTTGTATTGGTCTATTTGGTTGAGGACTCCAAATATGACTTAATGTGTTAGTCCTCGTTTTATTTATAAAACTCTATATTTCCTCCTCAGAGCCTGCTGAGCCCTCGGGTTCTCTAGACAGCGAGTACTACCCCAAGGCTCCTGGGAGCCCATCTGATGCCGATCTAGATGTTGTGATGAAGGAGGCTGACGAGGGGGTCAGCTCCAAAGGTATACCTCAACTTATGGAGCCCGTGATGGCTAAGCATTTTGCCTATCATTTCATGCCTCCGTTTGGTAGTAAGCTTGCCAATAGCCTCGTTTAATCTGATAGATAAGGCGCATACTATTGGTGACCCGTCAAACAATTGAGCGGGATGCGGGTGCATCTTCTTCTAGGAAGGATAAGGGTAAAGGGGTGATCGACCCTTTCCCAGCGGTGAAGGATTACCGCCCCAAGTCTCACCCGAAAAAGAGCAAGTTTAGGTTGACCCCGGAAGGGGAACAGTTTCTTCGTACTCCCGCGGTGCCTTCAATTTTTGTCGAGGGACCTAAGGATCTGGACCACTATAGGTCTGTTGTTAACAGAACTTTGAACCGCAAGGATCGTGAGACCCTAGGGGGCTACGGTGATGCCGCTCTGTGTGAGTGTGTTTGTCAAAGCATCTGTGAGGTAACACCCTCCTTTTATTCTTTATTTTGCATGTAGTTTTCTTGTAACAGTCGTTGGGCTCACGACTTGTTTGTGTTTTGCAGCTTATTGTGCTTGGAGAAGCTCTTGGCATGTATAAGACCAGCCCTAGTGTCCTAAAGGTTGTGGTGGAGGAGCGTAATGCTCTCCTAGCCTCGCTTATGCATGCTAATGAAGAGAATGCATCGCTGGAGGCTCCGGGCGCATGGTGGAATTGAAAGCGTCCTCAGATCGGGACTTGAGGGACTTGAATAGTTGCCTGAAGGAGGCTGTAGCTAAGTCCAAAGCTAAGGCTGCGAGGTGGGATCAGAGGGCCAAAGAAGCCATCTGGATTGCGGATGAGGTCAACCCGCTTCGAGAGGAGCGGGGTCGATTAGCTCGCCAACTCAAGGATACGAGGAGAGAGCTTCACGTGGGTGTTGCCACTGCCCGCCTTGACCCGGTCGGGCCCCCCGAAACCATTTTATGTCGTCCCATATGAGGGACCTTGTCAGGATCAAATACGGGATGGCAGTGTCCCCCTTCGTTTCTCTCCCCGATGTCCCCCATGGGCTAGTACTTCCAAAGTTGGAGTTATTTTCTACCTCCTCCGGTGCTGCCTCGTTAGACCTTCATAGGGCCCCTTCTGAAGTGTTGGTGATGCTTGACCCGATAGAGTTATCTGCAAAAGAGTGTCGGGCCTAGATCAAGGTCGGAAAGCACCCTGCAAAGGAGTAGTCATAGATGGGCGTTGCCCTTGTTTCTTTTTGTGTGCCGCTATAGGCTTGACGTAGCTGCTTAGGGCGTGATGTAGCCGCTTTGTATGGGTAATTTTTTTTTGTTTTGCCGCTATGTATGGGCAAAGTCCTTCAATTCTCGTTTTTGTTTTGTTGGTCAATTTAGACCTTTTAATAGAAGATTACATTTTGGGCATTTTGTGAGTCGTAAGACTGAAATTTTTATCGAGCGTAGTTATTTTATTGTCGACGGTATGTTTGCCTTTCAACGGGTATAACCGCTAAGTAAAAATACAAGCATACTAACTACGTGAGCAAAATTGAGTCGCCACAAGGGGTCGACTATAGAGCGCCTTTTAAAGGTAATACTTTCGAAGGTTAAGGCTATTCCAAGCTCGTGTGAGCTCTTGGCCATTCACGTCCTTAAGTAGATAGGTGGCAGGCCCGAGGATCTTAGAGATATGATAGGGGCCTTCTCATTTTAGATCCAACTTTTCGACGTTCTTGGAGGCCTCTGTCCTTTTAAGGACGAGGTCTCCGACTTGGAATGCACGGGGTCAAACATTGGTGTTGTAGTACTTGGCCATGTGGGCCTTGAAAACTTTCGCATGGGTAGTGAATCTTATTCGCTTTTCTTACAAGATGTTTAAGGTTAGGGTGAGGTCGGCGCTGTTTTGGGTTCCTGGACCCGTAGACTTTCTTTCACCACCTTGGAATGGATTATTAATTCGGTACTGAAAACGAGGTTGTAGGGGGTTTCACCTATCGCAGCTCATGGGGTAGTATGATAGGCCCACAGTAGACTGGAGACTTCTTTGACTGATATTGGTCGAGACGGGCTTTTAACATTTTGAGGAGGGTTTTGTTGGTTACCTGTACTTGGCCATTTCCTTGGGGGTATCCGACCCCTGTAAAGTGGTGTCTGATTCCCCATTTGTCGCATCATTTTCCAACGAGTTCGTTGCAGAACTGCAACCCGTTGTCGCTCACCATCTGTTGTGGGACTCTGAATCGAGTCAAGATATTTCTCTAGAGGAAATTTATTACAACTTGGCTGATGATTTTAGAAAGGGGTTTTGCTTCGACCCACTTGGTGAAGTAGTCGACTGCTACTAGCAGGAGCTTCTTTTGACCCCTTTCAAGGGCCATGGCTCAAACGATGTCGATTTCCCTCCGGGAAAACGGACAAGGGACGTTGTAAGACTCCCATGGGGCAGCATGTTGGTGCCTCATGAGGGCATGTAATTGGCATCTCCTACACCTCTGGGCGTAGTCTTCGCAATCTGCTGCCATGGTCGGCCAATAATATCCTTGACGGATAATTTTAGTGGCACAGCATTCGTCGTGAATTTCTTTTAAGATTAACTGCGCATCTTGCTTGTTTACACATCGGGAGGTCGGATAGGACCATGGCCTTTGGAACAGAACCCATTCTGTATGTAATATCGGGCAGTACGCCGGTACATGTCCTCCTCAATGGGGGCTATCATTTGAACCTCATTGCCTTGGGTTTGCCTTTCAGGCATTGGGGTCGAGAAGAAGGTTATCCTCCGAATGCTGATGGTTTGGGCCTGGCTGGCCAGCTTAGATGGGGAGTCGGCATCTTGATTCTCTAATCTTGGAATCTGCTTGATCGAGAATTCTTCGAACATGCTCGTTCCTGCCATGACTGCTTCCAAACATTTCTTCATGTTCTCTTCTCGAGCCTTGTAGGTTCATTGGATCTGTAACATCTGTTGAACCACGAGTTGTGAGTCATTGTGCACTGATATTCTTTGTATTTTTGCCTCGTTAGCTAGGCTCATTCCTAATAAGAGGGCTTCATATTCGACCTTGTTATTAGAAACGGGGTACTCCAGATGTGCGATGAATTTCAAGACGGTCTCTGGCTCATCTGGCGCTATTTTCCTGAAGATTATGCCTACTCCCATGTGGGTATTATCGGAGGATCCATCAATATATAGGTGCCATAGGGGTTCCAGCTCATCCTCTTCTAGTTCCTCGTGTATTTTAGTGATGAATTTGGCTAACACTTGGGCCTTGATCGCGGGTCGGGGGAAATACGTAATATCAAATTCCCACTTGGTGGCCCACTTGATCATTCGTAATATCGATGGCCCACTTGATCATTCGTCCTGACACCTCCGGGTTATTGAGGATAGTTCAGAGAGGATGCTCGGTAAGGACGGTGATCGAATGGGCTAGAAAGTAGCCTATAAGCTTTCGAGCTGCGGAAACGAGGGCTAACCCGACCTTTTCTATGCGGGAATATCGGGTCTCAGCGTCAAGGAGGGTTTTGCTAACGTAATACACAAGCAGATGTTCCCTTCCTTTAGCTCGGACTAGAACTGCGCTAACCGACTCTTTTCCTATGGTTAGGTATAGAAAGAGAATTTCTTTAGGGACGGGTTATACCCGAAGGGGTGGATGGACCAAATATTCTTTCAGTGTTTTGAAGGCTTCTTCCTATTGGTCGGTCCATTGAAAATCTTTATATTCCTGAGAATTCTAAAGAAGTGAATGCCTTTCTAGACATGTCGCACGGTTTCCATGTCGAGTAGGGCCTCAACTTTTTTTGAGTTAACGTCGATCCCCTTCTGGGTGACCATGTACCCTATAAACTTTCTTCCTCGGATACCGAAGGAGCATTTTCAAGGGTTAATCTTCATTCTGGATTTTTACATAATCTCGAAAGCTCTAGCGAGGTCGCGAGAGTAGTTTTTCTCCCACTGGCTTCTTACAATCATGTCGTCAATGTAGACCTCCATGGTGTCACTGATTAGACCCTCGAACATTAGGTTGACCAGTCTTTGATATGTGGTGCTGGCGTTCTTGAGGCCGAATGGCATAACTAGGTAGCGATAGGTGCCGATATCTGTGATGAAGCTAGTTTTTTCCTGGTCGTGGCTTGCCATCGGGATTTGATTGTAGCCTTGGTCCCCGTCCATGGTGGACAAGAGGGCGAGGCCAGTGGTGGAATCGACTAACATGTCAATACTTGGTAAAGGATATTAGTCTTTTGGACAGGCGCTATTGAGGTCGGTGAAGTCAACGCACATACGCCATAGGCCTCCTGTTGTTGGGACTAGGACCACGTTGGCCAGCCATTCAGGGTACCTGACTTCACAGATCTGGTGGAGGTCTATGAGCCATTGGACCTCGGCTCGGATCACTTTGTTTCGCTTCGGCCCCATGTTTCTCTTTCGCTGTTGGACGGGCTTGACTGTGGGATACACATTTGCCCAGTGGGCCTATCTTTCCAAGCGAAGATGTGGTGGAAGGACCTAAGGGTGGCAACGACGGCCTTTTCAGCATCTTCTTCGACCTGGGTACCGAGTTTTATAGTTTTGCCCTTGGCACCTTCCATTAATTCTATCATTTTGAGCTCTACATCGAGCTGGACTTGGATCTCCTCCGAGCGGTCTCACTTGTTAGAGAACTGCGGCTCAAGAAGACCAAATGCAATTGGCAATGCGTTTATGTGGAATTCCCGTCTGAGGGTCTAATTTCCTTTGAGTACTCCAATTTCGAACGTGGTTATAAATTTGACCTTCAGGTGGAGAGTGGACGTAACGTCTTTGAAGCTTCGAAGGGCGGGTCGTCCATATATGACATTATACGTTTGTGAGGGGGCGTCCATTACCAAAATTTTGGTGGGCTTGGTACGACGAGTAGCGCCTTCTCTCCACGACATTGGTAAAACTATAATTCCCACTGTTCGGCAATGCTCTCCGGAGAATCCTACGAGGGGGACCTCGATCGGATCCATCTGACTCTGCATAATTCCCAGAGCCAGGTATGTTGGCAGGAAAAGAACATTAACTGAACTTCCCGTCTCTATGAGTACTCTTCTGACTTTGGTCCCCAATATGGTAGCCGTGACTACGAGAGGGTCTTCGTGAGGGTACACGATTCCCATGAGATCCTCGGGGCCGAAGAAGATAACTGGTTTGTTAGCTACCTTGGTGGCGAAGACTTTTAACTTATTGTCCGCATTGTGGGCCTTTCGTATATAGTTTCACCTTTGTTCGAGAGATACGGAAAGCACTCCCCCTTCAATCATATTCACGGTGCGACCCGTAGGGGCATTATCGCGGTACTTACGAGGTGGCGGGGGAAGCTGCTCCTGCTTGGCAGACTCTGAATCATCGTCCTCATTGGGTGATTTTAACCTCTATTTCTTTTTCTTGGGCACCTCTTCACGCCCTTTCTTTCTTACGGGGTCGCGCTCATCGAACATCACGTACTTGTCCAAGTAGCCCAGCTTTAGGTGCCTGACTATCTCCCTTTGGAGGTGGACGAAGTCATTCATCCAATGCCCGTACATTCGATGGTACGTGCAGAACTTTCCTATATGCTTGAGCCTCAGGGTGTCCCTCGCAGCCCGAGGCCACTTGAAGTAGCGCTCTTTCCCCCACGATGGTCATGATTTCCATGGTGGATATCATCAGGCACGGCAAGGGTACCGGGTCTAGTTCTTTCTTGGCCCTTTCCCTCTTGTCTTCACGCATTTATTTCCCCTTGGCAAGGGCCCTCGTGGATTCTGCAGCTTCCAAGATCTTGCGTGTCTCTTCCATTTCACAAACAGGACCACTTCCCTTACTGCATGAGAGAATTGGCGCATGTAATTCTGAAGGGGCTCGTCTGTGTTTTGTCAGATGTTGAACAGGTGACCGCAAGCCTTTGGGAACACCTTGTTGCAGGAAAACTGCCTTACAAACATTTGGGTTAACTGGTTGAAACTATAGATGGTACCTAGAGGAAGATGAGAGAACCAGGATTGGGCCATTCCGGTGGGGGTTGTGCGGAAGATTCGGCACATGGCGTAGTCCAGGGCTGACGACAAGTCCATGCATGCTAGGTAATGGCTGATGTGGTCACGGGGGTCACGATTAGTGCTCTCTCCAGCGTAGCTCGGAAGTCCGGCGGGCTTCATGGTCAGGGAACCTGAGATTACGGCGGAGTTCCAGCAATTCTCTCTGCATTTGTTCCATCATGCCTCATAACGAGGTATCGGGTGTTGGCGAGCCTTGTCGTCTTTCCACAGGCTCTGGATAATATGGCTCATAAAGGTCAGGCGCGCTGCCCCTTGCGGGCGAGGTGTCCTGGGGGGTTCACCTCCTCGCAGCGCACCGACTGAGCTGGGAGTATTCGGTAAAGGTTGTCTTCCTCTTCGTCGTGGAGGTGATGCTCAGGTGTTGTTTTGTGATAGTCCCTCTAATCTAGCCCTAGGAGGTGGGGCCAATCGGTGATATGGGGGGTTTCCCCTTTCCTCGGAGCGTTCCCTGTCCCGACCCCGAGCATTCTCCGAGGCTGTGGCTCCTCGTCGGTTGAACCGAGCGAACATGTTGTGATTTATGTCCAGGGGCACCTGTACATAACCCATAGCGGCTCCCATTCCCAAAGGTACGTGTTGGTGGTGCGGCAGTATAGGAGCTTTAACCGCAAGTGGTGCCGAGACTTCAGGGGGAGGCATCAGACCATCTAGTTATGGGACCTCGTTAGGTGGGAGTGGGAGGCTCAACTCCCTCTATATCATTATCGTGATTCTCCATGGATTCGACTTCGGTATGGGATCGTGAGGACCGTGAGGATACTCGAACTGGTACTCTTCTAGCTCTTTTTCTGGCCATGCAACTTTCCTTAAGCTTTTCTAAGAGAACTTTTAAGGCGTTCCGACAGACGGCGCCATTTGGTGAGGGAATATCATCTAGGCCCGCATAGTCGGGGTGTATGGAGATATTGTTACTCAAGTATTTGTGTTCGGAACACCAATCTCGAACTTAAGGAAAGTAGACACAATATTTTTATTAAGGACTTTTAGTAAAGTACAAGGGGTTGTGTGGAATGCACGAGTTAAAGCTAGGAAAATGTGAGAAATTCTAAGTACAAGTGGAGTGTATGACAATGGAGAATATTGCTTCTATCGTGAGGAGTGAATGGGTGTTGGAATTATGAGCTTGTTGATCGTCCAAAGTGACTTGTCTTCTTTGCTGAAAATGGGGGTTATTTATAGTGTAAGCCCGAGGGTGTTCGGCCAATGGTAGTCAGTCTTTGCCGTCGTCGCTAGTGCCCAATAGGGGCGATGGTCTTCTGCGCCAATGGTTTTTGGGGATAATCTACGCTAGTGCATGCAGTCAGGTCTGCAGCAATGAATAGTCTGCACCAATAGTGTTTGTTGCTTTCTGCCCCAATGAATGAGTTGGACCAATGCGAAGATGGTCTTTTTTCGTTATCATGGTAGTCATGGCATGGGGAGAGTTGGACCAATAGGGGATGGTCTTTCCTCGTTATTAGGGTAGTCGTGATGTTGGCGGTGGTGATAACGAATAATGCGTCCTTCAGGGTGAGTTAGAGGTCGTGGTCGATTTGGGACTGTCTTTGCGAGTCATTCGTCGTGAAAGAGTCTCGGGGTTGTTCTTCAATCATGGACTGCTGATATGAGATTATGGTGGGTCTTTAACCGTGCCTTGTCTTTACTCGTGTCCATAATGTTTGATTTGTGCTCGTGTTTCTTCAATTTTGGCTAAGTGTTGGAGGTGGTTCTTCGGGCGTCTCGAGGGTCGTCAAAGGCTTCTAGAAGAGTTGCTCTTCGGCCTGGGGGGTTTTCAAAGGGATAGTTGTGGGATCCCTATTTTTAGATAGGCCCTGGGTCGTTGGGGGGTCATGTTTAAGCCTTTGGGTTGGTCGGATCCGGGGGTACCTTTCTCCGAGTGTTTAGACCGAGTACCCTTGGTGAGTGTTTTCTGGTCGTACTCGGAGGTACCGTCTCCGGGGTTCGGGCTGTCTACCTCTATCCAGGTAGAGATGGGTCGTGGCTGTTACGTAACTTTCCGCAAGACTGTGGACAATTTTATGTAGGGTTCCCACTTTTTCGCCCTTATCCGAGAGTGGAGCAGATTATGCATCATCACATGAAGAAGGTGTTTATCATATTTTTCAGAAATTCGACAAAGTAAAACTAAGTTTTCGATGTAATGGCTTTGAATTTTGCAGTACCGTCACTACTACCGGAACCGTTCCGACGAGGAGAATATTGAGTCCAACACTAAGAATTCCAGCAAAAAAAATCCGGCAACCCGCCACTACGCCGCCGCGGATTGCCAAAAAAGTTTTGTCGAACTTTTTTTATTCTAATCGACTTTTCTACTCGTCGAGACGGTTCAGGTAGTGGTGACGGTATCGTAAAATTCAAAGCCATTAACGGGAAATTTAATTTTATTTCGTCGAATTTTCGGAAAAAATGAAGAACACTTGAAGGTGTTCATCACATTTTCTGCAAAACCAACAAATTAAAACTAAATTTTCGGTGTAATGGCTTTGGATTTTTTGATACCAAAACCGTCTCGACGAGGAGAAGATTCCGAAAAAAGTAATTTTTTCGGACGATTTTTTGGTTGAAAAATTGCCAGTGGGCAACTCGAACAGGTTGGCAAAGGTTAGGGGCAAAGTGTTTATTTACAAAGTTTAGGGTATGGTGCCCAAAAGTCGTTATAGCTCATGGGGTTTGGTGATTTTATCCTTATTAAATTAATAGGCCTTGTAACAATTTATTGAAGAATAGGTTGTTACTTCAAAGTCTAAATCACTGAATTTACATATTAATAATATTTGTTTAAATTGTAAAGGTCTTCATATTAGGTCAGATAACCACATTCCATGGAAAGCGATAGTTTGCTGAAATTTTCGGTGAAAGCTCTTAATATTTCATGACTGTATAGTCAATTCTTAAAAATAACTGATAATAGGCCGTGGTTGAAACAAATTAATAGTCACCGTTCACGCCAGATATTGCATGGACTTAGTCCAATTAATCATTTAGAAATAACAAACATAAGGGGAATAAAAAAGAGAAGACGAACGTCATTTAGTTGATTAAATACAACTAAAGGAGCAAATACAGCCACGATAAAGTGCGGTATTTCATAGTAAATTGTAGCATTCTGATGATTTCGTTATTGAAAAATATTAATTGATGAGAACGAGATGTAGACTTGATGTAGAATTCTTAAATAATTGAGGAACGAACCAATTTCCTGAGTTTTGTGTTGGCGTGTAAGCAAGTTGGACTGATGCTTTAACAATATATTCATATCATTCATAGATTATTATAATAGAAAAAAGAAACGTTATAGATATCCTAAACTTCTTCTTCAGGAAAAAAAAAGAAAAAGGAAAAAAGATATCCTAAATCCCACTTAGTGGGCTTGCTGTTAAACTGTTAACAAAAGTCAACGTCCATATCATGAAATGGTACAGAATTAATTGCACAAAACCTGTAGAGGAGGACCCGGCGACAAGAATAAATGGGAAGAATTTGGAAATTAATCAATTTTTATAGGGGAAGATATATTGTTAAAGAAATATTTTTGCTGAAAAAATAGTAATTAAAAAAAATTTGATGAGGTATGAATCATGATATTACGAATGGTTGGTTTTTTCTCGTTCTAAAGATTAAGAACTAAGAGCAAAATATTAATAAGAATAGCTTAAGTATTTATTTCATGGGTAATGGTATACGGGGGACCAAAGTTCTTGAATTACAAAGAAGAGTGGGAGGCTATACATATAGGTTTTTTCGGAGTAGTCTCGTAGATGTACATCCTCGAATGGTGGTGAAAGCTGGCTCTAATCAGATTTTGACAGGTATCTTGGGTCTTGATTAGAAGATAAGAATTTCGAGGAGCTCGTGCGTCAGTTTCGATTTTAATGCGCAGTGATGTTGAAGTAAGATAAGGCTTCGAGGGGCTTCTTGTCAGTTCGGTCTTTAATCCGCACTAATCCTGAAATATGATAAGGTTTCGACGGGCTCCTTGTCAGCTTCGTCTTTAATGTGTACTAATCTTGAAATATAATAAGGTTTCGAGTAGCTCCTTATGAACTCCGTCTTTAAAGCATTAAATACCACTTCATAAGAGGATTCATATTTCTTTGTATTATCAGGAGTCCCCCGATTCTTCTCGTATTCGTAGAATACGAGTAGAATTTAAAGCGTTGCTTTGGAAAACTCAAAAGTCTAACTTTAATGAGATGTGACTCTCCATTTTACGATGGATGGATTGGACGCATTGATTAGGGGTGTAATTATGACGAGCTAGTTGCTCCTGAGGTGGCGCGACTCTTTGACGTTTGGTTCGACATGTGCCTCTCCACGAAGCGATTCATTTTGGGAAGAAATTAAATGACATTGTTCCTCCGTCTATAAAAAGGGGTACTTTGCCATTTCTAATACACATCACACAAACGACAAATTTTCTTCTTCCTTGCAAGAAAAAGCTTTGTTCTTTTGATTTCTTCTTCTTCCTTAACTTTCATCCCAACTCATTTTTATATCTTTAATGGCTTCCAACGTTCATGTTGCGATGGCTTCATCTGGTGGAAACAAGAGTGCGACGTCGCCGGGGGCTGGAAGAGGGGTTCCTGAGCAAGGTGGTCGCCGCTTTGGGTCAACTTCCTACCGACGGAGGGGAGCGGACGTGGAGGACAAACATGTTCTGGTGGGCGAAATTCCTTCCATCGTTTCTGAGACATTTGTGGTGGATAAGTTCGTAGAGTATGCGGTGGACGCTTTGAAGGTGGAAGTCAGGGTTCATCTTCCCTCCGAGAGGAACAATGGGCGTCTTTCTGGGTTTGTGACAGTGTACGAGGCCCAAATTAAAGCGGGGTTACAGGCATTGATTCCCCCTTTCTTTTGCAAAGTCTTTCAGGCGTGTGGGCTATCTCCCAGCCAGCTGGCGCTTAACGGACACTCGATCCTGGCCTGCTTCTTCTATATGTGATTGATAAAGGGGGTTGAGTGCACGGTGGAGCATTTCTTGGCGGTGTATAGGGTGAGCTTATCACCTTCGAGGGGGAGGGAGGAGGGGGGCTCTTTTCTACTTTACTCCTCTAAAGGGTCATTCTCAATTTTGTGCAATACTTCCTCATCTTTTGGGGCCTGAAAGCCCTGCTTCTTTTATGTTTGTCCTTAGAGGCGTCGTGGTTGGTTCATTACGCCTGGAAGGAGTGACCCTTGGTTCATAATTCTACTCGTTTGGATGCGGTGATGTAGACGATGCGTGACGGTGGAGCGTTTCTTGGCGGTGTGCGATGCTACCAAACTCCTAGATCCCAAAGCGTCGGATTTCTTCTATAGGAGCAGCAATCTTTTGTCAGTGGGCCATGGTCGTTGGACTCTTCTACATGTGGATTAGAGCGTTATTTGTAAGAATTTTATGAGGGTCTTGGTGTGCGTATCTTTTTATGTTTATTTTTAAAGTTGGTACATCCAGGTGCTCGTATAGATGCAGAGTTGTTGAAGCAGGAGCGTCATAGGTTCGGCCTTCAAAAAAGATAACGTGGGGGACGAAGCATCCTCCGGAGATGGATCGGGTCGATTAGCGGGTGACGGAGGTGTGTAAGAGGTCGGGGTGCGGGTCCAAGTGAGAAGAAGAAGAGAAAGAAGAAGAATAAGACTAAGAAAGATGGCAAGAAGAGGATTATGGTATCTTTCAGGAGGAATTCCTTAGTGTATATATATATATATATATATATATATATATATATATATATATATTGTTAATTTAGATTTTGCATACTTACCGTGTCTACCTTGGTAGGCCTTTGCTTCGACGGGGAAGGAATGAGGTTATATGATCAAGCAGCGGCTCGGGGTGCCGGAGCTGGAAGAAAGGGTGCGTATACTAGAGGGCAAGAGGCTCGCCAGGAAAGTTTCTCTTTGGAGCGGGGGAAGTAGCGGAGTACGAGGATGTGGAAAAACAGCGGGAGGAGGCGGCTCAGGCGGCCGAGGTCTGTAGACGTGAGCTAGAGAAAAGGGAGAAAACTAAAACTATTTCTTTATTGTGTCCTATTTATAATTTTTTTTTGGTCCTTTATTGTTTTTTCTTTCGATTTTAGGCCTCCGGTGGAATTTTCAGCCGAATTGTCACGTGCCAACCAAAGTTTGAATTTCTTTAATTCCCACGTGCGAATTCACACGAGAGAACGTCGATTTCAATTTTTATTTTTATTTTTCTTGTTTGACCCATCCGACCCGGTCAAATCTTTATTTTTTTAAAAATTTCTAATGCTCTATTTAAAAGTCTTAACCCGACCTGCCCCATTCGGTAAACCCCCCAACCCATCGCAATTTGTCACAAACACACACTAATCAACAACATTTTTCTCTCAAAATTCTCCGAATCAACAAGCCCTAATCCCAAAATTGATAAAAACACTAACCCCCAAATCCGCAATTCTAGCTCATCCGAAACTAAAATCTTCAAATTGCTCTTAACGCATTGAATCTCCAAGCCCCCAACCCTGGAATCAACACTAATTCCAAAATAGAATGTCGTTTTCATTTTCCAACGCGAGAGGGATCTCCAATTTGTCCCAAGTGCGTGAACTTGTGGTTCAAAAATGCGGTCGATTGGACTCAGATTTTAAGCAAACGCGTGTCGATTATGGAAATAACATACAAGGTTAACTCAATTTTCAGATTTGTGGGTGGTTTTAACTCGGTTTGGACATTTGGGTGTTAGGGTTCTTATCAATATTGAGGTTAGGTTTGGGAAATTTTGGGAGAAATGTTATGTGATGTGTGTGTGTGTGTGTGTATGTGTCGACCGAATGAGTTTGTTGATTCGGGGAAAAAGGTAGGTCAGGTAAGGCTGTTATTTGGAGCAGTCCAATTAAAAAAAAAATCAAAAGGGTTGACTGACTCGATGGTTTTAAAAAATATATATTTGACCAGGTCTAAGGGGTAAAAAATAATATTAAAATCGACGTTCCCACGTGGGAATTCGCACGTGGGAATTCAAAAAAAAAACAAATTTTGTCTGACATGTGACCCTACGTGACACTTCAGGCTGAAAAGACCAAATCGGAACAAAAAACACAATAAAAGACCAATCAAAAAACGAAGACACAATAAAGGGCTAAAACTATAACTAGGTCACAATAAAGGACTAGTTTTGATTCTTTCCCCCCAGAGAATATGCAGATAGCTCTGGATGCTGCAAGGATGGAGAGAGAGGAGGCCTTGGTAGAGGGTCGGCAGGCACGCCGGGATAATGACCAGTTTACATTGGCAGCGAAAGAGCAGGCTGTAGAGGTGCTTCGACTACATGAGGACTTAACCAAAGCTCATTTTGATGCAGCCGCAGCGGAAAAGTCGGTTCAAGACATAGATTCACCAGGATGGCTCGTATACATGACAAGCATACGTACGAGATTGTGAAGGAAGTTGCTCTGGTGGCGGTGGACCAGTACAAGGGGTCCAAGAAGTGCGACTCCGTCCTGAAACGCTACTATGTCAGCTATGTTTTGTTCGGCTATGTGGGCTGTCAGGAGAAAGGGATAGAGCTTGGTATGTACAAGGATGGCGCTGATCTTCCAAGGCTTCGTCCTCGTGAGTTGTGGATGTCGGTCTCTCCAAAAGAAGATATGCCTTTGCTGGGGGCTAGGGGCGGTTCTTCTAGTTCAGCGATAGGGCGGACGACTCCGGCAGTGCCCCAGTTCTATGAGAATGTGGGTGCAGAGAGAGAAGAGAAAGAGGAAGAGGACGAATGGAGGTTAGAAACTCAGGATGATAAGGGAGGAGAGGCGACCGACTTTGTAGTAGTGTAGTTTATTTTATCTTGTTTCGTGTATTTTTTGTTTGTCTTGCGAGTAGGATTTGATGGAAAAGAGTAGCTTGTATTTTAGTACTATGAATAAAATTTAATAATCTTTCGAGCAGCTAGTTGTTTATTTTTATCGAAGTTGCTATATGTATATATGTGGGGGCTAAAAGTAAAAAGAAAGGATTTTGTCGAAGATTGTATACTTAAATTTTGATCGTAAGCGGGGGTAGTTTAAAGGATTCTTGCAAGAAGATAGGAAAAGGCAGGCACTTTTTTTAGGGTGGGGCCCAAAAAATGGATATTGAGAACATTAGATAATTGGAGGAACGATAAAAGATTTTAAAGGAGTTTTCTTAGGAATGGGGTTATAGGGAACGAGGCATATTTAAATAGGGGGAGAACCCTTTTTGGAGCAAGCGTGAACGCCACGAAAATCGAAGCGACATTTTTATTTTTTTTCTTCTTTTTATAACATACAGAGGTTTTGTAGATTCATTTGGTTCTTCATAAGACAGTTACAGTAGTGGGTTGTAAGGGAAGATCACGATTCTCCACTAGAGGCGATGTTTAGGGATAGGATCTCCTAGCTGTGCGAGGGTTCGGGTCATAGCCTTTTCCTTTATTTTTTACACGTGGTGGATTTATTTTGGGCATGCAAGAGTTCCCTCAAATCGACTCCAGGGCCACGAGACTCCTTCGTAATGTGGTCGTTCACGGGGATCGCGGTTCCCCTTGAACTATTTCGAGATTAGGTGATATTTTGCGGTTGGATTCCATTAGAGCCGTGTGTCTCTTTCGGGGATATGCATACGATGGTAGCCAATAGGCTATACATGCATATGATGGTATGATAACAGGACATAGTTAGTTTAAAATGTGGGTAAAGGAGAGGGGCGCTTGTGAGCGTGACAGAGAGTAAACCGCGGTTCGTAGATGGTTTTTCTTTTTCCTTATTGCTTGTTGTGGGAGACTTTTTGAAAGGGAGTCGTGCAGTTTTCGGAGGCTGGACGAGATCATGCGGGCATTTCAATGCGGATATTTCAAGTAGAACAGTTCTTTTTCATTCGAGGGGGGCACAATTTTCTTTGTCGAGGGGTCTTTCGTATGCTTGATGGAATGGCTTCGAGGAGGACGCGTGGAGGGGGCATATATGTCGTGCTGGCGGTGCAAACTTTGAGTTATCTTGCTGAGTCGGGTGACACCTGAACATAAAATTGACATGTCATAACTTCGCTCATTTAAACGCATTCGTGTTTGGTTGCGGTGGTTTGTTTGCCTATCCACGTGGACTTCCGTTACGTCTCTACGATATGAATAGGTACAGGTGAAGGGTCGTGGCGGTTTCTTCGAGCACGTATAAATATAAACTGAAGAGGTGCTTGAGGATGCCTATAAGTAAGTTCAGTTCTCCCAAATTATCTTTGCTTTCCAGTTTCCTCACTTAGTATATTAGCACATTGAAATCCTTTTTGCTATTATAGGATTATTTCGCTTTTTGTTACCATAGTAGAACATCATCATGTAGCGCACGGTTTCTGAAGTGTCGGGCCCTATTATTGAAGAGTCCGACTCTATGGACACTTCAAGTTTACTCACTGGGCGGTCCTCTTCTTCAGTAATGATGGGACAAGGTTCGAGCTGGAACCCTTTGCCGAAACATGGAGAGGTCGCATTATTGGAGGCAGTGGTGGCTTTGAGAACACGCTGTCAGTTGGCGGCCCATCTTAAGGCTATAGTAAGGTTGCGCCATAACCGGGCTAATCAGGGGGTGCTAGAATTGGTGCATAGGGGAAATTTAAACTTGGGTGAGGTTGTTTCCACATCAAGGGTTCCTTGTCATGCGACGTTCCTTCAAAGCGAACCTTATAATCCCTCTCTTCCTAGGGTTAACTTATTGCTAGGTTATTTTTGAGTCGGGCTCTATTGTGGGAGCATAGAAAATGGGGAGTATTTCTAGCACAATATCGGAGGAGGTGTGCGCAGACTGTTCGAGGGGGTTTCCCTGGATATGTTTTGATTTAACATCCTCATCACGACGGCGGTTCAATGGGCTTACGATCCTTCTGCTAGATTTTTGACAGTGTACACTAGTCAGATTCGATACGATCTTCGCTGGTTTTTTCATCCCTTCGTGCAAAATTTGCTATAGTTTTTACGTGTTTGCCCTAATAAACTTCTCCTTCCTTGTTCTAGTACGTGATTGAGTTCGTACTGTGTTAGGGTTGTCCATTGTACTCCATGTCAATTTGCGGCAGCTTTTCCTTTACGAGTCGCCTCTTCAGACCCTCTTTTTTTTCGAACCATACGGGTCTTCTTCCTTCTTGGAGGTTGGGAATTTTATGGGCGGAGAGAATAACTAGCGAGAGGAGTTCTTTTATCTTGCCCTCGGGAAATGACAGTTTAAAGGTGGCAGATTCGCACGCGGCAGGGTATGCGGGTCGATACGACATGGTGACAAGGATGACCCCGCCTTTAGAGGAGCATGCGAGGCAGGTGTTAGAATGAAGGGGTTTATATGCGGGTCGATACGACATGGTTTCTATGCTAAATTATCCGATAGCTATGATCATGGCTGGGTTGCAACAGGCCCCAAAGTTATTGGAGTTTCCGGAGGGTCCCCTTCATACAAGTCGCTTGTTTAGTAAGTGCTCCTTTTTTTTAACAGTATATTTTCTATATTATTTTGATTGTTGTAGTTACTTGCCTTCGGGTTGCGTTGTTTTTCTAACGGTTACAGACGAATTTCAAATGCTGAGGTTAACGTTCATGTTCGGGAGGTTTATTTGGTGGCCCCACTCATTTGCTAACAGTTCTCAGCGGACGAGAGGATATTAGAAACGTTGTCGAAGGAATTTTATTTGATTACTTCCGCCTGGCCTACTTCTTCGGTAGAGATATCCCCGTAGTTTTTGTCAGACTTAGATCGGGGCGTTCTTCGTGCAGAAGGTCGTTTATCCCTTGAATCTAGTGAAGGTTCTAGTCATACCTTTTGTTCCTCTAACGTTCGGATAGAAAAGATAGGGCAATCTTCTCTGTTGGATATGCATATGGTTTTTCCCTTTTCACTAGATGCCGAGAAGTCTTGAGTACTACAAATCGTACTTGTGTGGGCTTCGTAACGAGCGGGATAAGGAATTTCTTCTTCCTTTTACTTTCTCGGCTTTGCAGAATGTTTTTAGCTAAAACGCTTGTGAGGTACGTGTCTTTCTCTTCACGTTCGCAGTGGGTTGTTTTGTGCGTGACTTTTTGTGACCAGTTTGTTTTTTTTACTTTGATGGGGAGTTAGTTGTCACTTTTGGTGGAGGCCATGGGTGAGTGTTTTTGGCCCACTCCATTTAAAGTACCAGCGCTTCGGAGGTGTTTTTGAGTGCTTGAATCAGCGCTGATAGAGGCTCAAGATCAATTGGATCATAAGGACGTGGAGATCGAGGTTCTTTGGGCCATGAACGCACAAAAGTCTGATGGAAGTAGGGAGATGTGGAGTGGAATCTGAAGGTTATGAGTGATAGATGGAAGCAGGTGAAGAATGGTTGGAGAGTTTGCTCTTTTATCTTGCCCAGTCGCGCGAGATGCTTTGTACGGAAAAGCAAAAAAATATGAATACAAGCGTCTTTTGATGGATTTGGGTCGTAGGTTGGAGGAGAAGCTGGCTAAAGCGCAGGCCCTAGCCGCCTTGGGCGGGGTAAGTACTATGCGTGCAGTTGATTCCTTTGACGAGGGGGCGCGATAATTCATGTTGATGGGTTATAACATATGTGACGTGGTTTAATCGATGCCAGGGTTCCCCTCAGACTTGGTGATTCCTCGATTAGTGGTGGTTCCTGTAATGGAAGGTTCTTCCTCATCTGGACCTTCGCCTATGGAAGGATCCAGGGATCCCAAATTGTCGGAATCGGGGCGGATAGGCACATCCTCGTCAAATCCCCGACCTCTGTCAGCGTCTTTGGCAGAGGTATCTGATGGTGTTCGCCGGGCAATTGTACGGGAAGGAAAACGTCTCGCTCTTTGATTAAGAAGAAGGTTTGGGTAGGTGTAAGGAAGTTTGACAGATTCTCTTCGTCTGTCTTTGTATAGTAAGGTGGTAACCTTTTGTAAAAAAAAAGCTTTTGTAGCATAGGTTTTTTGAAGAGGGACGAAGGGGATATGAATATCTTTGTAAAATATGTTGGTAAGTCTCGTATATATAATGAACCTGGCTTTCTTATTTCATATATAATTTTCTGTTTACGAGGTGGCAGCGGTGCGATAAGGGGTTCTAGACATATTTTCACAATTTTTGTTTTCCTTTTTATCTTCTCCTTCTTTCTTTATTGTTTATAAACAAGGGAACCTGCCGAGTTTAAGGTTGGGAGAATCGGGTTGCTGTGGTAGCAAAGGGAGGGGCTTGCAGAGTGGTCATTTGTCCATACCAAGACGCATGGTGATCCGAAGTCCAACAATTCTTCGTTGATTTCTTCTTTTCACTGGGTGGATGGTTTATATGGGGTTAAGAGAAGTGGACAGGTATGGGTCTTCTTTAGACTTCGAAGGTTCACATGGAGTTTTCATATCTTTGGACCTTTTCTCAGGGGTGAAAAGACGGTTCCCACAGACGGCGCCATTTGATGATGTATGAATTATAATATTACAAATGGTTGGTATTTCCTCTGTCCAAAGATTAAGAACTAAGAGAAAAATATCAATAAGAATAACTTAAGTATTTATTTCATGGGTAATGGTATATGAAGGACCTAAGTCCTTGAATTACAAATGTAAGATCTTAGATCTATGTTACTTGAAGTCGAATAAAGTTGCACTTGTCAATAGTTGTAATTGTACTTGTAAGTAAGACAGATGACAGTTCTTTAACGTTTAAAACATGTTTGACTATTGCAACTACGAGAAGACAGTTAAACATAAAATAGTAAAGAACACAAGAAATTTTAACGTGGTTCGGTCCAAATGGTCCTAGTCCACGGGGTTTGCGCCCAAATGTTGACTTAAATAGTACCTTACTTAAGAATTACAATGTAGGTTTTATATCAACCCAGATCTTAGACTCTCTCTAATATTCGCAATTGCAATACTTATCCCTTAATTATTTTTGGTGTACTCGATGGAGTCGAGGAACACATCAAGATACTCCAAAGTTCATTTGACTTTATGATCTTCTCTAAAAGACTTTGACTCGATAGAGGACTGAAATCACAAACTATCCTTTTCAAAGTGTCCTTCAATTGTGTCAAGTCTTTTCCTTATAAATGCATGAGCAGAATCTCTGCAGATCTTCAGTTGCAACCCTCGCATATCTTATTTCCTTAACAGATAAGATCTGCGTATCTCCAGTTGCAATCCACGCGGATCTTCTTTCCTTATCTAATATATTCTGCAAGATAAATCTGAATAGATTCAATGTACATGCCTATTAAATATGTCTAGAGACATAATAAAGAGATAATATTAAACAAATATAATCTTGGAAGATCTTGAAAGTCTATCTAAAAAGATAAGGAAAATATCTAAAATATATTCCATAAAAACATTTGACATTCCATAACTCAACAAAATATATTTGACGAAGATTCTTCCCTTAACGATCAGATATCCAATTATACTTTTAAAAAAAACGAAATATTTTCCTTTTAAATATAATTTCCAGAATACAGAATCAAGGAAATATTATGTTTCGTCAATATGCTGATTTGTGTTGTTGCAACTGAGCTGTCTAGATGACGTTGCAGCTGACAGATTCACTGTCCGAAAATAGCGTGACTTTCTTGCATAAACAGCCATTGAATACTTTCCAACATATAATCAATCAACATGATTTAGGAAAGATATGCAACACAACAAGGAAAGTCAATTACATCACAATCCAAAGGGCAAGTCAATCAAAAGGAAAGTTTTCCTTCTTTTAAGATTATCACAATAATAAGCATGGAAACATCTGACCTGCAAAAAAGATAATATTCCATAAATTGAATTCCTAAATAAGGCAATCAAAGATTTCATTCAATTAATGGAAACTATATCTCACTTAATTTCTTTTATTAAACCAATTGACATTGATTTAAATAATTTCCTAAATGGTGTCAAACATAATCTTCAATTTATTTACGTGGAAATAACGTAGGTCCTAACAATATCCCCATTTGACTCATTTTGGCAAAATCATGTATGTCCAGAGAAATTAAGTAGAACTATTGCAACCAACAAAGAAACTTTGTCAGTGATTAAATAAAGAGATGAGTGAAAACACAAATCACTGCAGCAATTGTTGCAACAATCATAAAACTGGAACTGCCATGAGGGCACCAGTCAAACTTTATCTCCCCTATGGTTCATGCATACCTTTGCTTTACCATTTAGGTTGAGCTTGGCATAATTCATTTCTTGGCTAACTTCTCACCCTTTTTGACATAACGAGTCAACGGGTGTAAATCTGCAAAATGCAAAGAGAAATTCTCTAAACATGCATTACCAAGATAATATTAATAATCATCAGGGTTGTACTAGCAAGCTATAAGCCTAGAACCCAAGTTGCAGAATGGAAACAAACAAGGGGTCATATGCTCTTTCGCTTTGTGATGATTAGACGACGCCTTCAGTTGCAACAATGCAACAACAAAACGATTTGAGCTAGGACTCTAATATATTTCCAATTAACTCAGCTCCTTCTTTGATTTATTGACAAAAGCAATGACTTGCATGAAGCAGTTAGACAACAAGCACAAGATATAATAATATATCTATAAGTTGCAACTGAATTATATATGCCATATGTGGACATACAACATCAACCATTTACTCCACAACTAGATGAGAGTGATGCTCAAGAGAGGGAATATTCACCATCTACTTCAGCTCCTATAAACAAGTTGAAGTTGAAGAACAAAAAGTGAACGAGAGAGAGAAAAATGGAGAAAACAGAGAATGTGTAACACTTATTGTGTGAGTGAGAATATATATATGTATTTGAGTGTTGGTAAATTGTGATTTTTGTGAAATAAAATAGTTTGTTTAAACTCAACAACTGGTATCAAGAGCTAAGGTTGTGTTTCCATTCTCTGTAAAAAATTTGGCCGAACTTTTTTGTCCTGAAACTGTGATTTCTTATCACGGTTGCGAAACTCTCGTTTCGACGATTCTGAAAATATAGTTTTCGAAGGTTTTTAATTGCCGGAGAGTGGTGTTCGAGGTGGACCCGATTCGTTGTCAAAATTTTTCCATTCTGAAAAAGTGTTTTGCTACTACCATTGCGAGGATTCCGAATATATATGTTTTGGAGTTTTTTGGTCGCAGAAAAGTGTTGTTTCACGTCAACCGAGTTAACGGCTAGTTAACTCGGCCCAACTCAAATTGTCGGGTGGAGAAGGAGAAGACCGACCCGGATCATCCCAAATCCGACCCGCCCATATCCTAATCCAGTCAATAGGTGGTCAGACCGGTCAATGCTGTGAAAATCGAATTTGGTTTGGTTCAATTCTCTCCAACTTTGTTTGGCCCAGTTCAACTCATTTCTTGTTGGTTTTTGACAAGGTCAGAATGGTTCCCAAGGTTTTCAACCATTTTGGATCCAACCGTGTGCTCCGTTTCCCCAAATTTGGCCTCTAAATTTCGGTACAAGCAAGCTTGTTGAATTTTAACGTGGAAAATTCAACGTCGGACACGATGGTGCGGTTGACGCCAACAAATTACAGCATGTGGAAGTCTCGCATGAAAGATTTACTGATTTTGAAGGATTTAGCCGACTCAATTGAGAGTAAGGGTGTGAAACCGGAGAAGAAGACAGATGAAATATGGACAAAAATGAACAAGAAGACGGTGGCTCAGATCCGTCAATGGATTGACCACAGTGTGTTCCACCATGTTGCGCAAGAAACTAAGGCGTATGATCTTTGGAAAGAGCTTGAGAATATGTATCAAGCAAAGATAGCTCGGAACAAAACTCTGTTGATGAGGCGTTTGATGAACCACAAGCTACAAAGTGGTACATCTATAGCAGAGCATACGAGTCAATTCCAGGACCTCGTGAACCAAATTGTTGCTGCTAATTGGGTCCTGGAAGACGAGGAACAAGCCATCTTGCTTCTCAGTTCTCTACCGAATAATTGGGAGACTCTCGTCATCACTCTGAGTAACTCGGCTCCTGGCGGTAAAATATCCATGGAGATGGTCACGGACGCTCTCCTGAACAAGGATGACCGAAGAAAGGAGAATCATACTGAAGAGTCATATGCTCTCATTTACAAAAGTAGAGGACGAGGACGAGGAAGAGGTAGAGGCAGGGACAGAAGAAGAGGCCAATATAGTGGAAGTGGACCACAAGAATCGAACAATGTCACAGACGACGTTAATCACTATGAAGACAAGCTGATATGCTATCATTGTGGGATTGAAGATCACATGAAAAGAATTGTCGTAAGTTCTTGAGAGAACAACTAGCAAAAAGCAATGAAAATAACAAGTCAGAAAATGGTGATGCGTTGGTCACCATATTTGATGATGTGGCATAGATCGTACGAAAGGGTATACCTTTCTCCATAGTGATGTTGGAGAAAGAGAGTGACGAAGCAGTAGAGAGATTAAATTCTCTATGGTGATTTCCATTCTTTTTTGTTGAGTCGAGAAAAGAGAATGATGGTGTAAGGAGAATAGTTATATCTCCACAATTTGATTTCTTTTCTCTATAGGTTTTCGAAGAAAGAGATAAGTGTTTGTGTTCCTTTCTTCAGGGCCATTCAAAGAAAGATCGGGTATACGAAGATACGGTATATCTCTATATTTTGTTTGCCTTTTTTCAGGGTTATTCGAAGAAAGATTGGGTATACTGAGATATGGTATATCTCCATATTTGTTTGCCTTTCTTCATGGGATTATGGAGAAAGCGAAGTTTTGAGCAAGGGGGTGTGTTCGCCCTTACATATAAAGTCGTTCGAGGATGATCCTGGTGAGCGATAAATCGTATTCCTCTTTTGGCAAGACAATAAGGAGAAGGAGATATGCGTTGAGGCTGGAGGGGAGATTTGTTGAGTATTTCCAGCCGTCAATCTTGACTCTTCTCACATCCCCAACTTGCAACCCGTGGATCATGTTGGACATAAAACATCAACCATGTACTCCACAACTAGATGAGAGTGATGGTCAAGAGAGGGACAATTCACCATCTACTTGCAGCTCCTATAAACAAGTTGAAGTTGAAGAACAAAAAGTGAACGAGAGAGAAAACAAGAACGAGAGAGAGAAAAAGGGAGAAAACAGAGAAAGTGTAACACTTACTGTGTGAGTGAGAATATATAAATATTTGAGTGTTTGTAAATTGTGATTTGTGTGAAATAAAAGAGTGTGTTTAAACCCAACACAAACTCCATGCGTTTGGAAACAATAGTCGAACCTGCCACTCGAATACTACAACTTAAGCGCTCTAGCAACCATCGGAGGCCTCATCGGAAAACCGGTAAAAATCGACTTGCATACTACCCGATTGGAGAGAACAAGATACGCTCGCATTTTCGTACAAGTCGACACCGCCAACTTGCTGAAACAGTCAATCCAGATTGGATCTCATACCCAAACCATAACCTACAAGCTAAAATCATCTTTCTATTTCAAATGTAGGTGTATCGGCCACTTCCAAACGAAATCCCCAAAGTACTCAGTGCAACCGACGCCGATACAAATGCAAGAGAAGGCGTTGAATAGGAGGTGAGAATCACAAAAGATGTGACGGCCCGACCCTTAGATCCACAACCGAGGGGATCTACTACATTAGATGAACCCAATATATCAACAATCGAAAGGTAGACTATCATTTCTAGTCGTTCGCTAAAATCGCCGACATCAAAATTTCCCAAAAAAGCGTCATGCAGCCATCCCACAATTCCACCTCTGTTGGGCCTGAGACCCTCTACAACAGCCCACAAAAGTAATTCCTTCAGCCCATTACAATCAACAGCTACGAGACAACCCACTCCATCAAGTTCAAAAAATAAAAGCCCACTTGCCCAACACCCATCAAGCCCAATAGTGAATAACCAACCTAACCCCACTTCCAACCCACCTCCAAGCCCAGAACCTGACCCAAATCCTCAACACTCTCTTTTTCTTTCTCCTCACCTCACTCACCTTGTCACCCACAAGTCCGTCACCAACAGTCCTCACCTCACCCACACCAGTCCGTCAACCGCACCTCACTCACCAACTGTCATCCGCTCCTCCACCTGCGGCGCCGCCATCCGTGATCGACAACAACAACATTCTCCGATTACTCTTTGGCATAAGACGATGAGGATTACATCTCTCAGATACAATTCTCCAATCAAGATTTGGAGGGAGCTGAGTTTTTGGTCGTACAAATGGGGAAGACGATGAACTCGATTGTCCTCGAGATTGAAGAAGGGGAGAGTTAATACCCTAATTAATGACACGAAACTCCCGACGGGATTCCCGTTCTCGCCGGGATCCTGCCCCACCGGGACTTCCGTTCCCAGCGGGAGGGAACGAGATTTGGCTACCAGATCCCGTCCCATGCTACTCCCGGGGGCCGGGGTCCCGAACCCGTGGGATCCCGGCCCATAACACCCATACCCGATCCTCTATCTCTTCCACCACCCATCTACCCGCCACATTGGACCCGCCCCAACTCACCACTACCGCACCCACATTGGTCGACCACCCTCAACCCACTAAAACATTCCCTTCATCCGCCTCATCCCATCTCGACCACACCACCAACCTTTCTCCTTCGAATTCCTCACCACCACCACAACCACAATAACAACAATATGTTTCCGTCTTCACCACCGCACAATAGTCGTCGCACCACCTCTAAACATCCACACTAACACCCGAACCCGCCACAAACCCCCACCATATGACCACCAATAACCACCTCCCACCACCACCATCCTTCGTATTCCAACGCCCCACCCAAACTCTCTACGTTTCTCAACCACTTCCTTTTCAACCGAACTCGACGGGATCCACCGGAGGCATCTCCTTCGCTACACCTCTTCAACCCACCATGAGTCCTTCCCAATACGGCCTTGATTTGGACCCAAAAAACGGGGGATATGTTTTTAGTACAAAGTCATACTTCCCCCCAAAACCAATTAACCTAATTGGGCCCACATCAAGTGACCCATATCACATGTACACCAATTCTGGATCTGCTACTACCGGCCCATCTACTCGTCACGTACATACTGGCACTACTCACTTACGCTCTCGTATTTCTACTGAAACCCTCTTCACCTAACATTTTCCTACATTAAATACTCAGTACAAAAGTGATCCTTCAGATTGATTTGTTGAGCAAATGCCAAGCAACTTCGTTGCCATTCACATCAGCTCCAAAGCGGACAGCGAAATATAGACCAAAAGTGTTTCAGTGGAGCAGAGTCCAACACCTCATCAATATCTCCGATCATGGTAAGCATTTTAGCATTGAACAGTAGATGACCAGCCAGATTAGCGTTCTGAGATGAGTTGCGTCTACTCATTTATATGCATCAACCGACAGTTATAACTATTCTGGTAACAAGATTATCTCACGAAGAGCCATGTCAATCGTAAGACTATATTGTACCATCGATTGGCTTTTCATGTGGTATTTGGATTTTTTGGAACACGGCTCAGATCAACCTCACACTTATTGGTAGTTCGCCAAGAACCGTTCATATGGTAGCAGCTGACAACAACAGAACCGATGCCTTCATCCTTTCAGCAGTCTACAACCCCCCACAACAGCCATTGCAAGAACAGGTATGGTCTGAATTAACCCAACTATCTACCTCCATTACGTGTAAATGGATTGTGTCGGATGATTTCAACAATATACTTGTGTCACATGAAAATTTTGGAGGACGCCATCAGTCCCAAAGTGCTATGCAAAGATTTACTAGTTGTATCCAAACATGTGGCCTTGAAGACCTGGGTTTTGTAGGACACTCGTTCACGTGGACTAATAGTAGATTTGGTTAGCATTTTATTTGTGAACGGCTTGATCATTTCTTTGCTAACACTTCTTGGTTATCTGCTCACCCAAATACCCTTGTTACCCACATTGTATCTCAAGCATCCGGTAACTCTCCTATTATCCTAACAAATTCTCCTAACTCCCGTCAACCCTATCGGCCTTTTCAATATGAAACAGCCTAGGATGAACATCATTTCCCCCTCTAATGGCAGCCACTTGGCATAATTTCAATAACTTTGTCCCAAAAGCACCACCATTCTTTCATCAATGCACTCATTTTAGTACAGTGGTGCGTCGGTGGAAATCTAAGTGTTTTGGCAACTTAGATAACAACATTTCTCAGGCACAAGGATTACTAGATAATGTTCTATGTACTTTGAATCTATCTTCTCCTATGTCCCTCTTCTGTTGAGAGAGATCTTTACGTACCTACCTTAATCGTCTAATCTCTCAAAAACAAGCTTACTGGGCGCAGAGAGCAAATAATTGGTGGTTCAAATATGGGGATTGTAATACTAAGTATTACCATGCCTATGCTACTAACTGTCGTATATCGAATACGATCCAGGGTATCAAAATCTCTCTAGATCAATGGAACACTTCGCAGCCCATTTCTAGTGCACATCCACTTTAACCACAACGAACAACTTTCCATTCCACTCATTCACCCCACCTTGTGTCCCCGTGTCGTCTTTTGAGTCCCTCTACTCAGATTCATTCCCAAAAGATATCTACAATGTGGCAAAAAGCATTGGCCCTCTAAAGGCTCCAGGACCCGACGGTCTCAATGCACATTTTTACCAAAAGTAATGGTGTCATGTGAGCTAATCTGTTGAAAGTTTTGTAAATGACTTTTTTGAGCACGGTATTCTGCAACCCCATATGATACCAACATCGTTCTCATTCCTAAATGTCCCCACCCCACCTTTGTCACTGAATTATGTCCTATTAGCTTATGTAATGTAAGCTATAAAATCATAGCCAAAATCCTCATAGAACTAATCTCCCCCTTCCAAAATGCGTTCGTCCCATGTCGGCAAATTTCTGACAATATTTTGAAAGGCGCATACAGTCTAAGCGCAAGAGGAAAAAAGGACATATGGCCCTAAAACTCGACATTGAAAAAGCTTATGACAACCTTAGTTGGTTATTCCTCCGGAAAACTCTTGAAGCTTTCAAGTTCCCCCCCCCCCCCCCCCCCCCCCCCCCACCCCCTTGGCATTCAATAAATTATAACATGTGTCACAACAATCACCTTCACGGTTTCCGCAAACGGAGCCATTTCCGCTCTGTGGAACCCTAACAAAGGGTTTCGATAGGGAGATCCTCTATCACCCTACTTGTTCATCCATCTTACACTACAAAGTTCTAAAATGGAACCTATGGTTCCAAGAGTGCAAATCGCACGGGACAAAAAAAAAATTGATTCTAAGTTTTGCTGATGATTGCTTCCTTTTTTGCGACACGTCATCAAGAACGGTCCGAACATTGCAGCAAAACCTCCACCTATTCACTGAAGCAGCGAAACAAACTATTAACGAGTCCAAATCAAAGCCCTATTTTCCCCCTCTGTTTCCCCATACCGTAAACAAGCGTTGATAAACACATTGAATCTAGAAACTATGTCCTCAGAGGATAAATATTAGGTCTTCCAGTCTGGTCTGGACAATCAAAAGTTCATAGCCTCACATTGTTGGTCATCGTAGTTCTTATAAAACTGACACATACTACACTCGTCTCTTATCGTTCACGGGGGGCATCGTTCTCTCTTCTTCCTCTCTTTTCGCTCTTCCCACTCATGTTATGTCGGATCTCAGGCTACCACGTACTACATTAACTCAAATCCAAAAAGGAACCAAAAAGTTCCTATGGAATGTCAGCCCAGCTGGTAACAACCGAGCAAAATTTAATTGGAATACAGTTTGTCTCCCTAAAACTCTAGGGAGCTCGTAATTCGACAACTGCCGGCTATGAATGATGTTTTTCTTATTAAATTGGGGTGGCACTTTCTTACTGAACCCAACTCACTTTGGACCCAAGTTATGCGAGAAAAGTACTTCCCTACTACGCATCTCTTTCTGGCTCCAGTCAAAATGCACCACAACTAGGGCTAGAAATCTATTCAACCCGTCATCTCCTTCCTTCCAACTTCTATTAGATGGTATATAAACCAAGGTTTTTTACTTAACTTCTGGCACACCAAGTGGTTGGGAAACTTTACAATTGGTGATTTCATGCCATCTATTATGCCAGCACCTTGCTACTCTTACGGTAGCCAAAGTCATTGATCACTCCACCCATACATGGGACCTCCACCAAGTTGTCAACTTCCTCCATCATTCATAGCATCTTTGTTACCCCATTACCAGTTGTTAATCATCTTGAGGATTTCGTCTCTTGTGTATGGACTTCCAATGGTCGATTCTCAATATCCAGTGCCTACCGTGCCTTGACTCAACAAAGCCATCAAGTCAATTCATCCTCTTTGCCTTGGTTTCCTTTATACAAACTGAAAATTAACCCCATGTTTAAATAATTTTTTCGATCTAGAGTCATGATAGCTTACCTACCAAGCAACGCCTTTTTCAGCAACAAGCCATGCCAAACCCTGATTGCCCACTCTCCCAACAGGCACCCGAAACTATTCATCATATCTAAGGTGACTGTCCTGTAACTCAACACATAATCCAGGAGCTTCTTCATAGTTTGCTACCACTTAACAACACTCACCCCCTCATCCATCTTAACTCCCTCTCACGTACAACTCGAGATTGTTGGACGACTCTGGCATGGACTATCTGGAACGCCCGCAATTTGCTAGTGTTCGAAAATCAGTCGATCCCGAGCCGTCATATCCGTTCATCATACTACTATCACCTTCATTCTAGATCCTAACAGATTAAACCCAGAACCACTCATCATACATCAACCCGTTCCACCTTCCTTCTCAAATGGAACCCACCACCTCTAAGATTTGTCCAACTCAATGTAGAAGGTTCCTCATACGGTAACCCAGGTCAGGCAGAGATTGGGGGCATCATCCGAGACTCTAATGGGACTTTTGTGGTGGCGTTGTTGGTGTCAGTGGGGCACACTACAGACAATCAGGTTGTATTTTGGGCACTTCGAAACGGACTCATCTTAGCTCAGCCATTGCAGCTCACACGACTCGTCATCTTATTGGACTCTACGTTCTTGGTTGACAGTCTCTCCAGGACACAGTCTCCCCCGGCTTACCTAAGTGGTATGCTTCACGAGATTCGGAGTAGATTGACCACATTTCAGACAGTGATTACCGGTTTCACCTACCGAGAGACGAATGAAACAACAGATTTTCTTGCTAAAATATGAGCTTCTTCCTTGGTCACTGATGTAATACAGATGCCACCATACCATATTTGGGTTACATGCCCAACCTGGTTGCAGCCTTTATTATTATTTGATTCTACTACTGTTGTACCTCATTTCTCTTATTCCAGTTCCCCTTGTACTAAAACTGTTTACTTGCATTAATTGAATTGACTGCGATTTGTTAAAAAAAAAATCAAAATTCATTTATAGTGACAAATGAATGCAATTATACAATCTAGGACTCACATCTTCCAACACTTTTATTGTTAGATCAAACATAACAAAGATTCTGTATATATTTCGAAGCTATTCAAATATCCAAGTAAATTTTAATTTCAGACAATTGGTTTCTCTTTTAACTACAAAAAATGTGTTTCAAAATCATATCCAGAAAAAATGATGAATCCTATTTGTCTACACGGTAAATTTAGCGTTAATAATAAACAATTGAACAATCAATTTATTTTGTGAACATGTTAAAATCGATGTGCTGCGACTATAGCTTCAATTCCTCGTCGGCTCTAATTTTAAAGTATAAAATCCTTGTATGGAACAACCACGTGAAGCTAAAACTACTCCCTTCAAACACTTTTAATATTTTACATATCACATAACTTGTATTTTTGTATATTATTATTATTATTATATATATAATCTCCGTCTTTGAGTAAATTATACATATATATAATATCCGTCTTTGTGTATATTTATATTATATATATATAATCCCCCCCACCCCCCCTCCACTGGCTATGACTCTCATATGTTAATCTTAAAACATGTGTTAAGGGAGTTGTAGAGTTGTGGTGAACTAGGACGCGAGCACACATGTCTCTTATGGATAGGCGGTCTTTTTCTTTTAGTGAAATTTTATTTATTAGTTTAAATAAATAATTTTATATTAAATTTATAGATCCAATTTCACGTATTTTAATATTAAAAACCTTGCACACTTAATTAGTTGGCCAATTGTTACTTTAATGACGTCGAATGGCTTAGACATTATACAATACGAAGATTATATATAGAGATATATATGATATAATATACACGAAGACGAGTTATGTGATATGTAAAATATCATGCTATAAGTTTTATGCTAATTTAAATTTCTGGATCCGCTCCTATTCATAGCTTTCTATATCAATGTGAGACAAGTCCCATGTTTTACCTCTCAATGAGCAGAATGCCAAATTTTGAATTAAAAGATGTGCTTTGTGTAATTTATCCGTACATGACGGAGAATTTGTATAATTATCATTTATATAGATAATTATGGATACCTCCCCTGATGTTTGGTGTAATTACAAATAACTCCCCTAAGGTTTGGGTAATTACAATCACTTCCCCTACAACAAAAAAATAGAAATGAACTACCAACTTTGCCCTTGGTCAATTTATATGTTAAGAGATTTAGATTAATGCTAAATAAAAGACTATTTAATTAACTTGCACAAGTTTTATTTAAGAAATATTGATAAATTTAAAATAATAGTAAAATAATTTTATTTATATATTTAATGTATATTATTGCTATTCATTAATTTAAAAAATCATTTAACTAATCCCCATTTTAAATAAAAATATGATGTTAGGGAAAATAAACTAAATATTCTAGCTTGTGAATGCTTATTTACATTGTTTCTTGTACCACATATTATTAATTAAATAACTAATTTCTAATTCACCATTGTGGCATGCATATTTTATTCTTGCACCAATAGTAAATTTAAACTAATAAAGATTTAAAAGATAATGTAACATATCATAAAGTTTTTGCTAATGACGTTGGTTTAATTAAAAAATAAGTAATAATAATAATTATATAGTTGAGTAAAATTATTTTAGTGTTGAATTTAATACTTCAAAAAAATTATTAATTACTTTTAAAATGAAAATATGGTAAATATGTCGTACAAGAAACATTGTAAATATACATTCACAAGCTAGAATATTTAAAATTATATTTTTTTCTAGGATCATACATTTATTTAAAATAGGGAAAGTGGGGATTTGTTGAATGAGTTTTAAAATTAATGAATAGTAATAACATACATTATATAAATAAATATAATTATTTAACTATTATTTTAAATCATTCAATATTTTTTAAATAAAACTTGTGCAAGTTAATTAAATAGTCTTTTATTCAACATTAAATCTAAATCTGTTAACACATAAGTTGACCAAGGGCAAAGTTGGTAGGTCATTTTTACTTTTTGGTGGGAAGGGAGGAGATTGTAATTAGACAAACTTCGGGGAGGTGTTGGTAATTATTACACCAAGCCTCAAAGGGAGGTATCTGTTATTATCCCTTATTTTTAACTAGCTTCTGCGTTTCTTCCCTATCTTTTTCCTGAACTCTCCTCGTACTTGCCTAACGTTGGAGTTATATTTTAGAATCATGCTCAAATAAATGCTCAGGTATATGATTATAACAATTATGTGTTTGTTGACATAAAAAAAGAATTCGTTATCAATGAATAATGACGCTTATTACTTAATTAGTTAATTAAGACCACTCCCAGAGAGAAAGCTCACAATATCATGGAAGTCCACTATCAAAAAACACTTTGATGATTCTTTGAACGAATTAAGCGTTTATTGTATAATACTGTGAATAGCGAGAGTAGTTGTGGGCCAAAAATATTACACTAAAGTCGCATGTCATGCGTGTTTCGTTCATTTATTTATTGATAATTAAAACGTTGGAAGTGAGAACACAGTTCTTTATCTAATTCTTAAAAGAGAATCCACCAATAGAAATTAAAGTGTACAAATGCGATGTTCAAAAAAAAAAAAAACGTGTGCAAATGCTTAGTAAAGTATACTTTCGTCATGAATTGTAAAAATAACGTAATTTACCAAAATAATTGTTAAAGTTGTCACTATTCCCAAAATATTTGTCAAAATATCTATATTTTTGATTGTCAAACTATTACTCCCAATAGTATTTGCCAAAGTATCATTCTTTTGTCAAATCAACTGCCATGTGTACAAAAGTAAATTGCCAAACTAACATACATATAATAATTTCTAAAGGGGCTAATGAAACGTTGGAGGAGCATAGCAAGAAAAATTTTGAGGAACCATATTCATTAAAGGGCAAATTGGAGGGACAAACATAGCTACAAATCAGTGTTGTTATGGATTCAACTTATCTCCAAATCCCACGCACAACTATCTTATCATCTCACGACCCTGGACTTGGACCACACAAGCACAAATACTGGTTTATTAACCTCCTATTGACAAAAGAGGCCATCTTCTTTTATGTTACTGGAGCATGCCGGCTTTGCCTTTGCCCTTCCGGTCTCCCTTTTGTGTACTCAAAGAACTTTGCGAAGACAATGATAACTTAGAGAAAGAACTCGAACATGACTTGTGGGAAAGCACAAAACTTGGAACAGCCTGCATTGCACCATGCATCAAACCTGGAGCTAACTTCTTTTTGGCAGTGGGACTTGGTTGATTACTTCTAACAGAAAGCGTTCTTTTGTTGCTAGGAAGCAATGAGGTATTTGAAAATCTTTCACGGAGAGGAATAGGAACGGCCCTTTCTGAAGTTCTGTCTACCGATCTCGTGGAGTTACCTGAAGTTTGTTTTTTCATCTTTGGCCAACTGAGGAGGCGTTTTAGCCGTTGTGCGGCATAATTTACCGAGCCACGCCTATTTATTTTAGTGGAACCATTTTTCCTTGTGTTTGAGTCATGCCAACTAACATCAGGGGAATAACTGTTCAGTCGATCATTAAAATTGTAATCACGTGTACTCTCTATGCCTTTACGGAGAAATATCTCAAAGTCGCTTATTCTGAAGGAAGTGCCTGGACTGCCTCCCATACTTTGCCTTTTTATATGAGAAGCAATAATACTTCTTGCTGAATAGTCCTCACAGTTTAATGCCCCACCAGCTGATATCAATTGTCTTGTAAGTAGCTGCGATGACACAGAATTTGGCCGTTCTCTCAGTATATCAAGAGGGGTCATGCTATTCGAGTCACAGATGTTCACATCGATGCATCTGACAGTCATGAGTAATTCCACCAGATCAGAATGAATATTTCCCATTATGGCTAAATGGAGGACGGTTCTACCATCATAGTTCTTGGCATTGATGATTTCCTCAATGTTGAAAAGCTTCCCACTTACTAAATGCTTCAAAAGCTCAATTTGGCGATCTAATCGCAGGAAGCCATGGGTGTGGAAACCAGTTACAGCTGAATGCAGAAATGTTTCTCCAGTGTTATTTCTGGCACTAACTAACGAAGGTGACGCAAATATTAAAGCTTCAACAACGGCAATATGTCCTCGGTGAGCAGCTACGTGCAGTGCAGTGTTGCCATGGTTGTCAGTAGAGTTGGTGATCTCAGAATATGATGCAAAGTTTTTGATTACCTGCAAGAATACCAAAGGTGAATCACCATACCCAGAAATAAGTATTATAGAACAGAGCAGCAGAGGTCACTTTCTCCCTTCACAATGCAAAACTATGACGTTCAGGTCTCCCCTGAATTTTGGCTGGAAAACTTCACTACAAGGAAGAATTATAATATAATGACATACATGACAAATACTAAAGATTAATAAGCCTCTTCTATTCATCCTCTTCAAAAACCTTACTAAATTGCAGACTTGAGGTTTATTATATATTGAAAAACAGCTTCTTTCTGATGCCAAATGTTGGTTATGAGAGCATGTTAGGAACTGCGAAAGCCCTTTTGATAGAGCTTGACAACGAACAAGAAGAAAAATAACTTGAAAGAATTAAGGGGAAATAACTTGAACGAAATAAAATTAAGGGAAGACGACGAAATATCATCAATAATCAACGAAAGGTGTCCAATAAATAATAAAACTTGTTAGCCCTATATATTTATCGGCTAATTACATAGCATAATCTTTAACTGACAAAATATTTTTACCAAACAAAGACAACTAATCCACCAAAGAAGAAGAGAACATCAAATCTTCACCTCAACTTGACCCCGGGAGGACGCCGCATGCAAGATAGATGCTCCATGTACATCCCTATATGCCAAAATATTATCCGAGCAATCACCAACAAGTTCATTCAACAACTCCAAATTACCTCCTCTAGCAGCAGCATGGAGAGCTCTGTACATTATCTCCAACTTATAACCAGAAGGCACCTCCGCAACACTTCCCTCCATAAACCTCGGACACTCGGCCAAATCAAGAACAATCTTAAAAACCTCAGCATTCTTGCTCTGAGCAGCGGCGTACAATATATCCGTCACGCAATATTCTCCCTCCCCGAAGACTAAAAGCGGATCCTTTACCAGCAATTCTCGGACAAAGCTCAAGTCCCCAGCGGAAGCAGCAGTGTACAAAAGCCATCCGTTGAGGGTACTGTTTTTGCCTCTACTTATTTCGTTATGGAAGAGGAGTTTTCTCGCAACCTCTGAGCGGCATTTGGCTACGTCGTGGAACTGGTCTTGGTCGTCCCATACAGTTTCAAGGCGGCGGATTCTGCGGAGGGAGGTGAGTTTGATTAGTTGGTCGGCGTCGAGGCGGAGGAGTTCGACGACTAAGTCGTAGTGGCCATTGGCAGCGGCGTAGTCGATTGGAGAAGCGTACCACCATTGGTCACCGGTGCTCTCCCATCTCAATGGGAAGTAGTATTCTGTTTGAGGAGTCATATTATTACTTTGTAAATTTCAACCACATAAAGAACACAACTTTTCCTCTATTAAAATCTTAGGCACTGATCAACAGTCAATGCAGCATGAAACTCAGATATGTTATGACAAATTTGACAATTAGATTCTTCAGATGATCTTTGTCTTATATTAATATATTACAGTTCTGGAAAAGCTGAATAGGAATTAGAGGATTAACCCACGCTAGCTACCATGAGTACTTTTCAGCTTTAACTTGGAAATAATCATGATTAAGATTATCAATTAAAGAATATGGAGATCAGGGCACGTATCAAAAATGAATAATTAAGCATTATTTTTTTCTTATTACCCACAAAAGAACATGTATATGTTGACAGGGCAATATGGAATGGATTGGTCATACATAACTTGGACAGAAAGTGAAAGACTATACATAATAAGAGCTGTACAGATAATGAAAGTTCTGAAGTGCACAACACAGATTGGTCATACTTTCGTGGCTCCCAAGATACTATAATTGTCCAAACATCACTAAACTAAAGACTGAAAATTTCATTCAATGTGATATGGTCAGACGAATAACAGAATATGCTAATATTGAAACACTTGTCTATTCCCCTTCTGCCCAATAGAAAAGAACTTTATTTTAAAAGGCTTGATTAGGAACTAATCTGTGTGTATCACATGGGATCACACCAATGTAAGGGAATCGAGCAATAGATTAAATGGTGGATAACTATTCCTCTTTAAACTTCCAATAAACTAGCAAAGACATTTTACCCAGAAATTATTTCATACCATCCTTATATTGTTCGACATAGTGCGCTATCCACAAATGTACACGGTTGAGATTAGGTTATAGGTGGTTAATTTTTACATTCTAAATAAAATATTTTAATCTACATCGTAGGTGTAACAGTTTAAGCCATGTACCTGTTGCATAAAATATTTTTTTCGTGTAAAGGCTAGATTTTCATTAGGTCCCCTCTGCATCTAAACATAATTAGTTTGGACTTATTCTCATTAAGATACAAGAAACTGTCTAGACTCAACGCTCATTGGATATTTAATTATAAAAGATCTAAACTTCAGAGAATATAAGACAGATAAATTTTATACTTTTTGAACATTACAACAAGTTAAAGCCTTATTAACAATGGTTTGGATGTTTTATAGGGTATCATCGTATCGTTGTTGTACGCTCCGAAACGGACATATCAAAAGCAGGTTGCTCAAAGCACACTCACCTCGTCTGAAGATAAGGCTGAATCTTCTTCTCGATTTCGGCATAGGCAACAAAAAAAGCTTTGGAAAGATGCGTGTTAGGCTTGGCTTTTTGCAATATACCGTACCATTAAAGCTCACTTTAAAAGTGAAATACTAAACAAATCGTTAATGGGCATGCTCGCATGTTTTTTTTTTTTTTTTTTTTGCAGAATGCTCGCATGTTTTCAAGGAAGGGCGAAGTACTGTTCTATCATCTGTCACAGAGAGCGCGAAATGAACGTAAGGTTTTAGTTTATTAATAATGAAGGTCTTTCAACTAAAAATAATAATTAATTGAACAGATACATCATAGTTTCTTTAGATGCGAACACAGTATTCAGTGACAATGGTCGTAGACAAATTCTGCTGCATTTGGAATCTGGAGAAAGTATATGGTCAATTTTGATATAGATATCACTTGTACTGAGGTTCCCTTAACTATGGTGTTAGTGCTAACAAGTTAGTCTCATGATTAGAGTGTTGAATAAATGATTTCATGAAAAGCAATGGACATAAAGAACCGGTCCAACTTCACCGACCAAATTTGACAAAAGAAAAGCAAATTAGGACACTCAAATAATTCCTTCAGATTTTCCCTTTTATAGTATTTTGGTCTTATTTCGTCACGTTAATAGAACACAGTAAACAGTACAATTGAGATATAACTAACCAAAATAATGTTAATCAACTTTATTATCGAACTAGCTTGGTCCGGAACACTTATTACAAGCTTACTAGATTGAATAAACAAATTACAACATTACAGTAGCGTGTCGAATTCTAGGCGTTCGATGCTGACGTGTCGAATGCCTTGTTCGATATGAACTGTGCTGCAAGGTTTCGATGCTGAACTCAAGGGTATCGAATTCAATAGATTCGATGCCCCAACTGTATCGAATTCGATGCGTCTTCTGTCGTATCGAATGAAGTGGATTCGGTTCGGTCACGTGTTGAATGTGATTCGTTCGATCTGATCCGCCTCGAATGAACAGTGATTCGATGTTGACTGTGCTGAAGTGATTCTCTAATCATAATGTGCACGAATAACGAGGGGACGTGCTATATATAGCCACCGTCCCGCGGGGACCAATGCCAGATGCGGAAAGCGCATCGAATCTTGCCTATTCGATGCGTGATTCGATGCGGTTATGGGCCTGCCCAATACTCGGGTATTGGGTCAATCATAAGATATCCCCATCACATAATTCCCCCAGTTTGGGAGTCGATATCAATTTGAGATCGAGTGCCAAACTTAAATAATAATGTTCTGCGGACTGATGAACGGCCAACGTTGAACCGCACGGATAAGGTTTATTAACCTGACACCAATTATTTTTTACTGATTTGGGATATTCCAAATCATTCGTTAATTCAGAACAGATTGCAAATGCCCGCAATCGGTATCTGGTAATTTATATAACGCATCGAACAGAATATATTCAATGCGGTTGAATTGTCGCATCGAATCGCACGTGTTCGATGCGCTGATTCGATGCGCTGAAGATATGAGCCTGGTGGGCCGCCCGTGGCCTATATAAATGTTGGCCTGCGGTGGAGGCTTCATTCTGCTCCTGTCGCGTTTTTTTTTCTCAAGGTAAGGCGCATCGTACAGATGCAATTCGATGCGGCCCGCATCGAACAACATGAATTCGATGCTCTTGGCATCGAACCGTGGTTGTTCGATGCAATGCCTTTGCATTATTTATGCAATATTTATAATGTTACTGTCTGCTTTTGAGTATTTGACATTTTGCTGCTGTTTAACATATCAATTAATCAAGCAAAAACCTTTCACTTGGAACTTCAGTTAAGGTAAATCATACGCCCTTATATTTAGGTTTTATCTTGTCGATAAATTGATTGTTATGCATGCTTGAGAGTTATGCGAGAGCGTAGAATGACGTGTTAGCCGTTATTCAGTCTCCGTTTCTTTTGAATCCATTTCAGTTCGTTCTCGTCAAAGATGGTGAATAGTGAATCAACGTCTGGGAGTGACTCGAGTACCGGCTCGAGCTCTAGTTCGATTAATGTGGCGGCCCCATCTAATGCTCCCGCGGATTTGAGCACAGTCGCAGTAAATGAGGTTGAATTAATAGATATAGAAATTGTTGATTCACCCGTGGGGAATAATCCCGACGCAAACGTTGATCAAGCAGCGTCTCAAGTCGAAAATAATGATTCGCGAGTGTCATCGACTTGGGATAATCGCGCCCCAAGCGAGGCCGATGAAGAAGTAGATTACATCAACAAGGAGTTTGAATATCATGTTGAGGTTCCTGGGATGACGTATGATATGTACGTTTCTCGTCTCCAACATAATCGTAAGGGACTGCGCGAAAAATTTGACATACCCATTCAGTACAAAATTGTTGTCCCTGGGCCGAATGATCGGATGCACACCCCACCTCCCAGGCATATGACTATGTTTGTTGGTCAACTCCTCAACGGTCTTCGGTTTCCCATTCCTTTAGAGTTAAGATGGCTTCTGAGGATGATCAATGTCGTTCCCGCTCAACTCACGCCAAACTCTTATGGGAATTTGATTGGCTTCATCATTGTCATGAAAGCATTGCGCCAACCACAAAGTCCCAATGAGTTCTACGCATTGTTCGAAATTACGAGGCGGGAAGAGGGGTTTTATCATATTAAAGCACAAACACATCGTAAATTCTTGAATGGTGGGGCGACCGGATATGGGAAAGATTGGAAAAGACGATATTTTTATATCGAGAAGAGCTATGACGGCAAGTTTAGGCAATACCGCTGTGAATGGTATAATGGCTCAAGGGTGGCGATACCCCACGACATTTCTGTGACATCTTGGGATTGCGAGTTTATCCCGAATTTAGTTCGAGAACATCAATTAGATGTCAAAAAATTAGTAGAAAGCCGAGTCATGTCATTAGCTGGCTTGTCCCCAGTGAAATATAATGGGAGGATGACCCTTGGTATAATTGCGTAACTATTTTGATATTTCTGATATATGCCTCATGAGTATTCTAATGGTATGATTTTCTTCCAGAGAAATATATAATGGACCGCCATGCCCGAATGAACCGAGCAGCTGCGGCTGATCAAGCTAGCTCTCAGACCAACACTGCTACCGACATTCCTCCCCCGCAAAAAAGAAAAAGTAAGGGCAAGAAAAATATTGTCGGTCCTTCTAAGGTTGGTGCTGCTGATTCAACAGTCGATCCTTTCGGGGATTTATAGGGGAAAATCGCGACACCGCTCAAGGTGGTGCTGAGGCTTCACAGAACCCGGGAGCTGGTCTAGACGACAATATCGAAGGCGCCGTCCAGACCAAAAAGAGAAAATTGCCCCAAACTCAGTCACAAACTGGAGGGGCTATTCCACCTCCCGTCCGAGCGGGTAGGCTAAGTGCTTCCGATGCCCCGGCCCATGCAACTGGACCGAGTGCTGGGATTGGGTCCAGCCAAGGCCCTCGTGCTCGGGCCGGTGGGTACGAAATTTCAGAGGTCGAAGCTATTGACCATCTGAGAGCTCTCTTGCCTAGCCTTGATGTCCCTCTTACGATATCTGCTGAAGAGATGAGGAGGGTAGAGCGGAACACGCTTCATTTGCTGACAGCGGTAATTATTTCTCTTCTCTGAGCTAACATTCGTTCGACCTGAAATTTAAATGTTGATTTGATTGCTCATTAATTGTTAGGCGGGCGGTTTCGTGGACACGATGTTTTCGGCACTGATGGAGTTTCGAGAAACAGCTGCGGGTGGTGATTCTGCTGCATTTAGAGCTGCCCTTGAGGATAAAGAAAAGGCATTGCAGCAAGTGAAGGATTATGCTGCGAGGGCACATGCCGATAGGGAGGCAGCCAAAAAGGCGCGGGAGGAAACTGATCAGCTGAAAGAGGAGTTGGTTGAGCTCTAGAGGGAGTTGGCGGTGGCGCATGAACAAGTTTATAATGCCGATAACGAAGGATATCTACGCGGCTTAGGCGAGGTATAGAATCCCAACTCTTGACAATGGGCATTAATTTCTGCCATTATCTCATTAATTTTGCCTTTGCCTCTATATGTTTCTCCTCAACAAAAGGTGGAGATTGCTGAAGAATTCCTTTGGAGCAATACCTTCGAAAAGATTTCCACTCGGCGAGGCGATCTAGAAGCGCGTAATGCTCAGGTTCTGACCGTTCACCAGTTTTACGCGACGCAATACGTCCGCGGTGGCTTTAAGCCAGAATGGTTGAACCTTTCTCTGGTGCCTAATCGAGAAACTCTTCCAGCTCCAACGACTTCTCAGCCTGAAGATCCTGACGAGTTTGCCTCGTTGCTGGAGAATCAAAACCTTGTGCTCCGGGGACTCTCATCACCTCCACCCATGCCTGAGCCATATCTCTCCTCCGAGGACGAGGAAGATATTTAAAATTACAGTTTGAGGATTTTTCTATTTATTTTAATGTTTTATGAACAAATTTTCTTATTTTAAGTTTTATTTTAATGTGGCGTTGTCTCGCCTCTATTTAAACAATTTGATATTTAGCAGCTTCATGTTTCTGAATGCTCGTATTGATTTGCTCAATTTTATAAGCTCATCTCGTTGTCTTTTATTTCAATTTCCTATATTGGTTCTTTACTTTATTTTGACAACTGGCTGTTCTTTAATCTTCATGATAGAATTTTCATTTTGCAACCGAGTATTGAGCGATGTTGTTATTGCTAGGAATTTGATCGTCCTGTTTGTTTTTATTTCCCATTGGGATAGATTTCAACTGTCGTTTGGAGATAGAGTACTTATATTTTTGTACTCTTGTTTGGTCATTATAATTTTCCTTTTGAGAGTTTCGTTCACGCTTGTATGAACTGCGGATTTCAAATAGCACTTACAGTTTATGTGTAGTGTCCGCCCTTCCTTCTTTTTCAAGCAATTGTGGTAATAATTGCCACCTCCGAAAGAACCTTTCGCCTTTCTTCGTCATTTATGTGAGATTCTGAGTGTTGTAGCACCATTGATAGAATCTCCATTCCTCCCTTGTATTCTTTGGGAATCGCGGTATCTCGTTTCACATCGGATAGAATTTCCGCCTTTCTAGTATTTCCAAGATTTTTCGGTATTTCGTGCCACGATGGACAGAACTTTCATTCTTCTCGTTTTGCTAGGGATTTCCGGTATCTCGTGCCACGATGGACAGAGTTTTCGTCCCTTTTGTTGCCTCTGGCTTTTTCCGGTATCTCGTGCCACGATGGACAGGGTTTCCGTTCTTCTCGTTTTGCTAGGGACTTTCGGTATCTCGTGCCACGATGGACAGAGTTTCCGTCCCTTTTGTTGCCTCTGGCTTTTTCCGGTATCTCGTGCCATGATGGACAGAGTCTCCGTTTTTTCTTGTTCTGCTAGGGATTTTTGATATCTCGTGCCACGATGGACAGAGTCTCCGTCCCTTTTGTCGCCTTTTGGACGTTATGTCCTGCATACAGTTTTACCATGCAAGTTAGATATATTTAATACATAACTCGGTTGATTTAAAGGAAAACTTTTTGAAAAAAAAACTGAATCCGATTATGGAAGCAGATCGGAGCTTGAGACACCGCTCGTTCTCCCTGATTTCCTATGTCGCCTTCCAGATTCACTTTGAGTGTTCCTGTTTTAAGTTTATACATGCCTGCCCCTCATGCTTGTCATAGCAGAGGGGACGAATAAATATTGTTCAAAATATTCAAAATACTGAGGACTCTTATGAACTGAACTAGGATCTCTTAATCAATGTGCTCCGTTTGCCCAGGAGCCAATGCTATTGCTGCATCTTCTTCCTGTTGCGGCTGCGTCCGGAGCGAATTTACGTAACACTTCCAACCTTCGATATGGTCTGCTATGACTTCGTCAGTGCCGGCAAGGGTTGGAAATTTTACCATTTGATGATAGGTTGATGGTAGCGCTCGAAATGCATTCAACGCCGGTCTTCCTATGATTCCGTTGTAAGCAAAGTGCATGTCAACGATTACATAATTCTCCAGAATTATCTTTCTCTTTGGCGCTGTACCCAATGAGGTTGGGAGCTTGAGCATTCCTAGCGGCACTATCGATGGACCTCCAAATCCGTCAAGTGACGTTCTCACCGGTTCTAGTGCATGATTATTCAATCCCATTTTAGCCAATGTAGAGCTGAACAACACATTTACAGAGCTTCCATGGTCCACAAGCATTTTGGTGACTCCATAATTAGCTATATCGACAGTTATTACCAAAGGGCAATTTAAATTGGACATCTGTATAGCCTGTGCACTCAGTTTCCGTAGGTCTGCCATAGAGAATGTGACCTTCTCATGTGGCATTTCTTCAATTCTCAGTATGTTGGCCATATCGACAAAGTTATCTGATTCAACAAGCCGTGTGATCTTTCTTCGCCCATTGGTGGAATACGCTCCCCCCCCCCCCCCCCGTCCTCCTGATATCATATTGATCATCCCCTTTCTTGCATTTCCGTCTTCAATCTGAGGATACTCAAATAGTTGTGGTTCGTCGACCATCCTCTGTTTATCCTTCCTGGGAGAAGGAGTTCTCTTCCTATCGAAATTGTTTTCTTGTTCTTGATTTTTGTTAACAAACTCCACAAGTTTGCCATCCTTTACTAACCGTTCAATTTCATCTTTCAAGTTTATGCAATCCTCAGTATCATGACCCTTCTGGTTGTGATATTTGCAGAATTGATTCGAGTACCTTGTAGCTTTGGACTCCTTCATTGGTCGAGGATCTTTTAACCAACATTTTCTCTTTGCTGCCCCAAAGATTACCATGATGTGAGCATTTAATGGTGTGTATCGTCTAGGCGAACTCTCCCGGCCCTTGTAATTCTTGCTCCTGTTGTTGTAGTTATTGCGGTTGTGATCTTCTCTGCCTCTTTCTCTCTCTTTCACGGGTGCAATAACAGGCACCTTAGTCGCCATCATTTCTTCAAAATGAACCACCTCATGTGCTATTCTGTTAATTTCTTCGATGTTGGTGAGCTTGCGTCTGAGTAAGTTCCCACTAAACATCGTGTTGGTGGTCGCCCGGAATAGTATGCTCACGATCATTTCTCCAGATGGGTTGTCAATCCTAAGTAGCTCCGTGTTGAAACGCTTCATAAAGTCTTTCAGACTTTCATTGGTTTCCTGTTTCATTGTGTAAAGATGTGAGTGGTCCAAAACCCATCTTGCTTGGCTGGAGAATTGATCTTCAAACAGTTTTCTCAATTGTTTGTAGCTTATAATCGATCCCAGAGAAATACGATTAAACCAATCCACAGCTACTCCTGATAGAGTCGTCGCAAATATCCTGGCTTGGATATTGTCTTTAAAGCCATAAAGGGACAGTTTCCTATCCAATTGAAAAAGATGATCTCGGGGATCAGATTTACCATTGTAAGTTTTCAATTATGGGATCTTATCCCCTGGTCCCAGGATCTCTGATTCTATCACTTGACAGACTGGACTTCGATTGGAAGTACTGTCCTCTTGTATGGGATCTTATCCCCTGGTCCCAAGATCTCTGATTCTATCGCTTGACAGAATGGACTTCGATTGGAAGTATTGTCCTCTTGTATCCTCTAACCTACGACTATCGCTTTCTCTTTCTCCAGCCCTTCTATTTCCCTGGCCATCTTGTCATGCTCCCTTCTTGATTCATGACCATCCTGACGTCTCCTGTCATGCTCTCTTCTTGTTTCTTCCCTCAGATTTCTGTCCTCATTACGTTCCCTTCTAGAGTCATGACTCTTCGAACGTCTTCGATCATCCCTTTCTTCATCTCTCCTCAATGATATCCTGCGGTCTTCCTCCTTTTCTTTTTCTCTCCTTTCACGGTGCCTTTTCGATTGTACCTCCACAGAAACTAACTTCCGTCCCTGATCGTCATGAGTTGATTTTCCCTTACTCTGCAATTCCCCTGACGCAGATTTAGTTCTTTTATCATCTTGTCGAAATCTTTCTTTCTCCTTTCCTTTCAATATTCTGGCAGCGGAACCTTGTTCCCTTAACACCTCTGGATGTTCAATAGGCGGTGGTGTCAGTACGGGCGGTGCATGAGTCAGTACTTCTGGCACTACAGCTTTTACCATTGCCATTATTTCATTCTTCATTTCGTTTGGAATTGAAGCACTCGTTGCTGTTGCCCCTATTGCTGCGACTTCAGTCATCGGTGCCTCCTCGCCTTGGAGTCCTTGCATTTCCCTTCTTGCAGGCGTTGGTACTGGTGCGGGTATTGCTGACGGTCCCGCATTATCCGGTGTTATTTGCTCAGGAGTTCTTCTCTGAACCTCTTCATTAGTTCCTTCGACAACTTTGCTACGAGATCTGGTAACCCTAGATGTCATACCTAATAAACTAATAAACTTAGTGTTCCCACAGACGGCGCCAATATTTTGGTCTTATTTCGTCACGGTAATTGAACACAGTAAACAGTACAATTGAGATATAACTAACCAAAATAATGCTAATCAACTTTATTATCGGACTAGCTTGGTCCGGAACACTTATTACAAGCTTACTAAATTGAATAAACAAATTACAACATTATAATAGCGTGTCGAATTCTAGGCGTTCGATGCTGACGTGTCGAATGCCTTGTTCGATATGAACTGTGCTGCAAGGGTTCGATGCTGAACTCAAGGGTATCGAATTCAATAGATTCGATGCCCCAACTGTATCGAATTCGATGCGTCTTCTGTCGTATCGAATAAAGTGGATTCGGTTCGGTCACGTGTCGAATGGGATTCGTTCGATCCGATCCGCCTCAAATGAACAATGATTCGATGCTGACTGTGCTGAAGTGATTCTCCAATCATAACATGCACGAATAACAAGGGGACAGGCTATATATAGCCACCGTCCCGCGGGCCCAATGCCAGATGCGAAAAGCGCATCGAATCTTGCCTATTCGATGCGTGATTCGATGCACGCATCGAATCGTACCGATTCGATGCGGTTATGGGTCGGCCAAATACTCGGGTATTGGGCCAATCATAAAATATCCGCATCATATAGCATCTAGTGTTCATCAAGAAATGAAGTACTAACAATAAGAGGATTTAAATCCGAACCACATAATTGTCATTCCCCCCACCCATTCGATTTATTTTCTTCCAAAACTTCCCCACACTTTATTGTCTATACCACTTAAAACTTCTACAATGCTAAGAAATTGAATGGCATGTAAAGAACTTCAATTGTTTATAATCACAACTTTTTCTATCACCTCACGTGCGCATAAAGGCAGGCATGCAGATGTGAGAAAAGAATGATCGATCATTTCCAAGAAAAGGGTGAGCCATTGATAACGGTCATATTGTCTCAATGTTGATGTAGCTCAAAGGATATCATAGCAAAACCAAGATAGCATTAGAAAGACTCCTATAGCAGCAAGGACCACTCCGCAACTGAAACTCTAAACATAATGTCGCACTTACTAGATGGAAGCCAAGTTACATTCGGCATATCTCAACTATAAATTGGAACTCAACAGAGGAAAAGAGAATCTCAACTATAATGGAAGTTGGCCAGCAAAATATAAGGAGAGAATGACAAGATAAATTGTTATTAATCTGTATATCTTAATAGAGTCATCCAAACAGCCCCCACTGACTTTGGTAGCCATGGGACGTCGCACTGGGTAGAGGTGGAGGCCTCCCAAATGAATTGGCTTGTTGCATCAAAAAGCATTAAAGTCAAACATACATAAACATTGTGAACCAACCACAATAACACTGAGGCAATAATCGTACATTAAATTAAAGTGACGAGACTCAAAATATGCCCATTTCATTTCAATTCTCCTCAAGTAATTGGCCAGTACGTTCCGTTCATTGACAGTCAAGTTTTGCTAGAATGCAGCAAGTAAAACATACCACTTGATTAATTATTTTAGCCTAATCTGACTGGAAAGTGCAATATCACCTGCAAACAAATGAACAGGTGCTCGAGCTTCAAACAAACTGAATACTATCAGCGATCTTTCATAATCAAACTCAACTACCTCCACAGCACAGGTAATTGTCAAAGCATCTGAGGTATGAAAGGAGGATCAATATTAAAACATATCGCCTTAGTTTTTGGCTTTAATAGAATTATTCTCCTTGATCCTTGCTCGATTATCCAGCTTGACAAACCGCTTCAGCTCCTCAAATGGAAGAGTTTCTACATCTTTCCTCCTCAGCTCACTAAGAGCTGGACGTTTATCCACCAAGTGCCACAACCAATCCGGGTATTCAGAATCTGGCAAAAGTTTTGGGTCTTGCCCATCCTTTAGAATATTAGCGCCAAACACTGTAGTCGACTTCACTTCTTTGCTGAGTGAAGATGCTTTTGGACCATCCGAAGCAGCACCACCTTTAGAGCCTTTCTTTGCTTTACCACCAGCTGCAAAGGTTCGCCGGCCAACCACCCCAATTGCGCCCTTGGGGATGGTAACGCTTCTGATACGAAATATTGACATGTCTTTTTGCCTGCAGCACGAACAAAGACTACATAAACTCATCTATGTGTGCATATTTTGTACAATCTTAATAAAATACGACACTTGTGACATTTCCTGTTTCACAAGCGCTGACAAGAACAGATTCTGCATCTACAACATTAGAATCACATTTCTAATTAGTAAGTTCCCCACTTTGCATTCTTCCACAAGTTAACTGCCTTTGTCCTTGCAAGCAATTTAACAGTAATTGATTTCTTATTACAATGATATATTAGCTATTTCTACACAACTAAAAACAAAGTGAACAACACAGAATGAAAACTTTCCAAACTTTACTAACTACGCACTTCTAACCACTAGAACAGTGAACTGATCGAAACCATATCCGAAACTAACTAGAACTAACACTTTCCTAACAAATCATATATGCGAAACCTTAACAACTTCACGGCTTCTAACAACTGGAAACAGGGAACTGCACAAAACTATATGTGAAACTACATGGATATACTACTAAATTACTTGATTTTATAAACTTCAAAGGTTAACCTAGAAATATGCACACCTCTTGATTTGGTCGCAAGAGAACATTGATTACATTAAAAACAGAATTACCACCCCACTCAAGGTTTACTTCGTAATCTGGAGTTTTACTACAAGAAAAATCTTCTTATAACAATATGTACGAAGTTTATTGACATTTTCTTCTTCAGACAAATATCACGACATAATTAATAATTAGAGTGTAAGAACCTTTAACTAGTTCTATTCCAATGCAGCCTGCATTACTGAATTATTCAAAAGAAAAATCGTATGAAGTTCTACTCTAATACAAACACTTCCTCAGTTTCAAAAGGGATATTAAAACTTAGTTTTCTCCTGAAGCTTCCTAATTCAATTTGTTCAGTTAATAGATGTTGAGGTGGCAGTTCAAATTCACTTTACAAGTTGATATAAGAAAAATCCAAAATTTCATTCATCCATTTTTTCTAAACATACAAGGGAATTACTTGCATCTAAAACTTGAAACCAAATTATTGGGGGATATGTTAGTACTACATCAAACTTACTCTATAGGTGCTAGTCGCACAAAACCATTCTTAAACTTACATCAAAGTGCATTCATTTTTAGAACGCCGTGTAGTTTCAGCATTTCCAACTTCTTTTCTTCAAGTCTCAAACACACAAATGAGGTATTAATTCATAAAGTGGAAGCTTAAAAAGGAAAATCTTATCCCAACACAGGCATTAAGGTTTATTAATAAACCACGAACAAACTGGATATAACCATCTGGTCCGTAACTAATTCTCCACAATGTAACCAGTTAACTATATGGGAACACAGAACATATTGCACCATCCTGAACAGCAACAATAACGGAAGACATGGATTAAGATCTGACTAATAACTTGAAGCAATTTAAAATATTCAAAATCACAACTGGGACACAAAAAATAATAACCAAAAGAAAAGGAACTGAGACCCCTCTATCAGCAGAGTATCAGGCTGAGCGATCTTCCAATTGGAGTATTAACAAGAGTGTCCATGTTTTATGGATATCTATGTAACATCAGTTACTGCATATGCTATTTGATATTATAAGTTCACATTCTATTTGATATGTATATTTGGAAATGGAAGTGTTTTCTATTTATGGCTACTGATTCAGACTCAATCGAAACCAAAAGCTGAAAAACTTACTGATTCAGACTCAATCGGACTCAATCGAAACTCAATCGAAACTCAATAGGACTCAATCGGACATAAATTAAAAAAAAATGGAGAGAGTTGAAGAACTTACTGATTCAGACGGGGAAGGTGGTGGCGTGGTGGCGTCGGTCGTAGAGCGGGCGTGGAGCGGGCGTGCAGCAGCGGTGTCGTTCGTTGCGTGGTGGAGCAGGAGTGGCGTCGTTCGTTGCGTGGTGGAGCAGCAGTGGTGTCGTGGTGGAGTCGTTTGTGGTGGCGGTGGCGGAGGTCGGAGAAGCGGGGTTGGTGGCGGGCTGGCGGCAGAGAGTGAGAAAGGTGAGGTTTTTCTTTTTTGAGAGAGAAGAGAGGAGAACGGGGCAAGTAGGTGAAAAAAAAAAGCCCTAACTCAAGGGGGTATATCTTTTTTTTTTTTTTATATTAAATGGCAGGCAGGGGTGGGTGAACTAGGTAACCCGCAACTCATCCGTCAGGCAGCGGGTTAACATTTTTTCAAACTGTTTTCTTTGCAAAAATTCACTCAATTGCGGGTTTGCAGGTTTGCGGGTCGGGTGGATGGGTAGTCGGATGGGCCGCGGTTATATGTACACCCCTAATTCAGACCAGTAAGTGTATATATATACTAGAAATTTTGACACACGCGAGGACCGCGTGCAAGTTATTTAATTTTAAAAAATAAAATTTTGAAAGATTACCTTAATAGCTATATTTTAGGATTGCAGTTGATCCAAGTGAGTAAAGTAACAATATAGCCATTTTATTGTTTTATTTGAATTGAGAGGAGTAGGGTATTTTTGGAAAATCAAAAATTGATATCCCAACTATTTTTTTTGTGAGTGTGAGGTTTGCTATATATATATATATATATATATTCCTAAAGTGCATTGCATGCGTTGCCCTCAGACTTGGCGTCGGCGCCACCGCAGCCAACTCTTCACTCTACATCGTTGATGGCGGCGAACGAGCCGTCCTCTTTGACCGTTTCCGTGGAGTCATTCCAGATACTTTCGACAAGGGAACCCACTTTCTAATCTCATGGCTTCAGGAAGGAACCCTTCATCTTCGACATTCGCACGCGCTACCACACCTTCTCCTCTACTTTTGGTAATACCATTCATCAAATGTTTTGTTTCAATAGTATGTTCTGGTTCTCTAAATATTATTATAAACTTTTCGTGAATCTTCGAGACGTGTTTCGAAAAACTCGTTACAATTATAATTACAAATAACTTAAAAAAAAATACTTGTCTCTATTGTTTCAATAGAACAAAAATAAAAAAGGCTTTGGTACGTTTCTTTAAAAAGAATAGAAACTTTCGTCCACGATCAACGCTATATCTTTCTTACTATTATAATGTGATGGATTTCTGACAATCAACGCGAGAGTTTGATTAGGAGCGCGAAAGATTTCAACATAGTGCTGGACGACGTGGAGATCACGCACCTGTCCTACTCCCCGGGAGTTCTCTCGGGCGGTGGAGCAGAAACAGGTGGCGCAGCAGGAGGCGGAGAGGTAAAAATTCGTTGTCATGAAGCCGGAGGGCAGCCATTATTAGGGCGGAAGGTGAGAGTGAATCCGCAAAGCTGATCTAGGAAGCAACGGAGGCGGCAGGGATGGGGCTGATTGAGCTGAGGAAGATTGAGGCGGCGAAGGAGAATGCGGCGTCGATGAGCAGAAAATGGGATGTCATTTATCTTTCCAGCACCAATAACGCCCTTGTAGGTCTACCTGCAGCACCCCATATATATATGTTAACATATTTCCTGATTAGGATTTATTTTCTTCTATTCTTTTTCTGGTTTTACTTACATTAGGATGTCACATTTTCTGTGTTTTGAAAGACTGATTATTATTTTAAGTTCTTTAATTTTATGATAGATACTTCATCTGAATCCAGAACTGAAAAAAGGTTAATCGGATTTGTTTCAGATAGAGACCCGTTTTTTTTCTAATTGGGTAATTTATCTAAGAGTCTTATTTCTGAATCTGATTGCTGAATTTGAGTTTTCTATAAAGTACTCTACTTTCAATAATGTAATGTCTGTAGTAACATCCAGGATGATCTCATTCCATGGCAAGTACCGTGTGTGTGTGATACGTTTATACTATTATCTCGCTTGTTCTCCACAACCGAAAGAATAATAAGCAAAACAAATACAGGGTAAAAAAAGTGCAAAGTTTTGCTCAGATTCGACTTTTTGACAAATGAAAGATTGGTGGGGAATGTATTAACTTGTATTGTTTAAAACGCATCCATCGCGTCCTGGTTGACAATACAGTTCGAGAGAAGGGAATATTTGATAGTAGCCTCGAATTTCCTATTCGAGGGCAGAGAAATTCGATAGAAGCTACATGTGTCCTGAAAGCTATGTGAGTCAGAGTTCCATATCAAGAAGCGGATCGAGGTCTCGACCAAGCAATAGGAAGATATGGTCAAAATAGATAAGTTGCGCAATGTAGATCAAGTGAGGCAAATAGTTTGACCAGGGCTTGACCCTTAAAGGCTATTCAAAAAAGACAAAACGGTCGGCATGCTTCCCTCAATGTGATACGTAGGCAGCTTGGCACGGTCCCAAGTTCAGTCCAATATCATTAAGTATCTAACCCCTCATGTCGCGATGTTTGGAGTGTAGATATGTAAAAGACAATACTAATTATAATGAATCAGTCTCATGTGAAGTGCCTTGTCAGCTTGCCAAGTCATCAGACAAAAACACCCAAAATTAGCGGCGATGTATGTCGGAACACACTAAATGTACTCGAAAACAAGCACGCAATGTCAAAGTCAATGCTAGCTATATCGAGCTTCGGATGAACAACTACAAAGTTGACAGCATGGAACCCGGTGCCAAGAAAACAATGAGTGGAAGTAATAGTAATAATAATCCACGCTTTGACCAAGGAAAAGAAAAGAAAAGAAAAGAAAAAAAGAAAGCATGAATTAAATTCATCGAGAATAGTGGCATTGATGATTGAAACATCGCGGGGTATAGACTTTGCATGAAGCTCGTTCCTCCATAAATAACACTCATCAAAAGAAAGATTCGGGAGTCTCCAATCCCAATCCTATACGTTAATCATTTATATTTTCTTTAATGCCAATAGATTTCTATACGAGCATATGCCTTGTCTTTTTACAGGCAATAGTGGAGAGGAACTTCCCCTACAAGGACAAACAACTACACTCCAAATATTGTCATGATTTTTTTTACCCTTAAGCGGTATTAAAGAATATTATCTTCAAGCGGTATCAAAGAATCTTAAGCTTAAGTGGTATAGAAGAATCTCATCCTCAAGTGGTATCAAAGAATCTTACCCTTTGGTGGTATCAAAAGAGTCTTACTTCAAGTGGTATTGGTGGGGGCAAATTAGGTTAGCCCAACGTAAAGGATTGGGTCGCCCCACTTGGATAAGCCCCAACAGAAAGTGTATAAAAATGGCAGTTTGATACATCTATATGTTAGTATCGAATTAGTAATTCGATACTCCGTGCAATTTGAGAGACTTACACCTTCTCTACTTAACATCGAGAGTTGAATATTTCGAGAGTTAAGCGTCTCGATACTTCAATGCTTCGAGACTTTAGCATTCAGGCAGAAAAATATTTCGAGAGAAGATCATTTATTATTGTTCCACCTACCTGCATAATCATTGAACCTTGAATTTGATTCTTAACGCGACCCACAAGCGACGAATGGGGGCTAGGGAAGGCCGACGACTACATGAGGGTCGCAGCATTCGGTAGGTTATGTTCCACAGTTAGTACTTTGGTCTCTAGAATCGAAGCCAGGCTTATTCAAAAGTCAGAGATTCGACAATTTTACATTGTGATAGTTCTTCACTACTGACATTCATGTGCTTATAGTGTAATTCAGTTCGATTGTCATGTAGTTTGATAGTTGCCCAATTCAAGAGATCTAGATTCGAAGCCTCTGGTTCTTCTAGTCATTTTTTGACTGTTATCCCGTGTAGTCAAGGTGTTTCGGACAAAACTAGTCAATTTTTACAATAGATTAACATAGCTTGGTGTCATTCAGGTTTGATTATATTCTTGTGGTATGATGAAAGCACTGCCCAAAACATCCTAATAGACATCTACCGATCACGACACGATGTAAAATTGAAGTCTCAAGAGATGGACATCGACCTAATGAGGTCAGGTGCAAACCATAAATCTTAAAAGATGGACATCGGCCCCAGGAGGTCAGATGCAAACTTAAAATCTCAAGATGGACATCGACCTAACAAGGTCAGATACAAACCTGAAGCTCAAGAGATGGACATCGACCTGATGAGGTCATATGCAAGCCTAAAATCTCAATAGATGGACATCAACCTATCGGGGTCAGGTGCAAACCTGAAATCTCAATATAAGGACATTGACCTGACCGGGTCAGATGCAAACGTGAAATTTCAAGAGATGAACATTGACCTAACGGGGTCAGATGCAAGCCTAAAATTTCAAAAGATGGACATCGTCCCCATTGAGGTCAGATGCAAACTTAAAATTCAAGAGGTGGAAATCGACTTGACGGGGTTAGATGCAAACCTGAAATCTCAAAACATGGACACTGGCCCGATGAGATCAGATGCAAGTCTAAAATCTCAAGAGACGGACATCGACGTGACAGGGTTAGATGCAAACCTGAAATCTCAAAAGAAGGACATTGACTTGATGGGGTCAGATGCAAACCTGAAATTTCAAGAGATGGACATCGGCTCAATGTTGTCAGATGCAAGCCTAAAGTCACAAAAGATGGGCATTAACCCAATGCGGTCAGATGTAAACCCAAAATCTCAGGGATAAACATTGGCATAACATGGTCAGATGCTAACCTAAAATCTCAGAGATAAACATTGACATAACACGGTCAGATGCAAACTTAAATGTCAAAAGATGGACATTTACCCAATATGGTGCGATGCAAACCTACCCAAAGCGGTATGACGAACATCTATCTACTATGCCACATAAAAAACATGTCCAAAACGACATCACATACATCTACACAACATCGTACAATGAAAACTTACCTAGATGAATACAAATCTAGACTATTGTGAAAGGCGTCTAACCTTAAGAGGTACGAATATCAATTCTTTAAATTCATTATCAATGCTGACAAGCAATAACAAGAAAAAGCACAAAATTCCATAAACTCTTATAATGGTAGATAAAGACCGACTTCTAAATGTCAAAGGATGGACATCGGCCTGACATGTTCACATGCAATCCTAAGATCTCAAGAGATGGGCTTCAACTTGACATTGTTGAATGCAAACCAGAAATCTTAAGAGATGATCACTGCCTTAACATGGTCCAAAACACACACGTGAACTCAATAAAAGAACATTAGCCTTATATGGCCGTTCTACACCCCATATCATTTTAACCGAGGATCATTTGTGCATCGTGTGTAGCCACAAGAAGCTTGTGAACCTTCTCAATAGCTCGCATAAGATCCATCACTTATTTGTCATTTTCATTGTTATTATAGAAGGCCTCCTACCTGATGACCTCTCGTTCAATTGGGTGCTTACACGATATCCAAGTCATTTATCTTTCAGAATAAAATGCAACATACCCTATGTGGTATCCAAGTCATCTACCTCTTAAGGTGCAATATAACACACCCAACGCGATAATCATGTCATGTGATTTATTCAACCTAGAATCCTAAACGCCTACCTTTGAAGGTACATGAAGAATTGTTCTCGGTATTACGCCTGCCAAACCAACCTATAAAGGTTCTAGAGACATATTGAGATACTAACTCAAACCAAGGTCTACCTTGACTAACTTGAGAAATACCTACAAATATTAGATAGGGCGGGTGCATGTCGTGCCCTCACACATTTCAGCCACGCTAATGCAGTAGCCGAGATAGAACAATCAAAAGTATCAAAAACCATTACGCGAGTGAGATCATAATCCTCAAAATGTTTACAAGAAGGAATAATTATTCACTAACCATAGGGCGACACAACGCCCACTCCTACCTCAAATAGCTATGTTCTTCTGTATCTTCACTTCTGAGGACAAATGTACCGGATCGTCTTCATGAGTTCACCTTCAAAATGAAAATTGACATCGAGGAGCTACAACACCTTGAACTTGAATTCCACTATAGCAAACTCCTCACAAAAGAGAAAAAAAACAATTTTCAGCACATGCACGCCGCACAGACACGAAAAGAGATTTCGCTCATAAGCAAGGGGAGCAACTCATTTAAATTATCCAATTGTGGTAAGCCTTGCTATCGACAATTACATCATCAAGAAGATCGTGATCGATAAGAGAAACTCGGTAAAGGTCATCTCCAAAGATGCATTAGAAAAAATGGAGATAAATGATACTCATATGAAAAGAGTAGTAACCTCGCTACTCGACTTCGGTGGTTCAAGAGTTATAACAATATGTACAGTAGTTTTACGTACCTCATTCGACATATCACCAAGAATAGGGACTCACAAGTTGGACTACCTTGTGCCTGACACCTTGTGGTTAACACACCATTTGTCTACAACAACATCATCAGCCGCCTAGGCGAGAATGGATTTCAAAGAACTAGTACCTAGTGATAAGAGAACTATTATATGGATTTGGGAACCTGATTTCTTATGGTTTTGTACAATCCTTGTGGCAATTTTACTTGTTTTAGTATTGTTTTATTGTTTTTGTAGTTTGAGTCAATTTGGAGCAAAATGATGCTTATTTGGAGGATTTCATCAGTAACAAGGGGCAGTAGAGCCGCGGCGCTACCAACCACGCTATTAAAGGAACCAGAAGATAGAATGCAGGGTGAGTAAGAGCAGGATCGCGAGAGAAATTTGGAGAAACATGGAGGTGCGTGATCATGACGAAAAATGGGCCAATGCCAGAAACCCTAAAACAAAGAGAAAATGTACGTTCAGCGGCTAGGGTACATTTTTACAAGATCTTTACAATCAATTACAAACACTTACAAGAGCATTTTAGGGTTAGAATAGCATAAATTCTACCATTCGTAGCACAAAAATCATAGTTGATAGAGAAAGGTGAACAAGACGAATCGGCAATTAGAGTTGATGAAAGGAGCAGGGAGATCAGGAGTTTAATTATTTCTTTTCCTTATTGAATAATCTATGGTGAATTATTGTGATTTGAATATGAATATGAGTAGCTAAACCTCTCAGTATCTCACGGAGGATATAGTTAGTCTCATATAGATGCACCTTGAACCTATGTCTTGATTATTTTTATTAATGACTTTGTTTTGTTCGATATTATTTGTTCCTTATGCTATTTGGCTTGTTTGACGTACGCGTTTCTATGAGGACAGAGTAGTGACATTGAACAACCTTGTATTTTGTTGAGTTATTCATAGGAGATTGTTAGCACAACACTCGCATAGTAGACCAGGCTGATAAATCTTTAGACCTTCGACATTAGCGTGTTCATGGAATCTAAATCATACTTGGTAACTCTAATTCACTTCTAAAACGTTGTATGAGTCCTATGACATGGTGAACTTTTGGCGAGGGAAAAGTGCTAAAGGCCTGACATCATTAGGGATTAGAGGGTTCTTTAGTCCATTGAAAGGTGGCTAATTTTCCACATGAACTTGGAAACAAAACAATCATCAAAAAATAGAGTATTGCATATAAGTCATTGGTGTTTTGTCTATGAAATACATGCATCCAAGATTTAATGAAATCCATCTATTTGATACCTTTTAATTAATTTGTTTTACAACCTTAGATAGCAATCAACCAATTTTTTTTTTTTTAGTTAGTTAGTTTAGTTTTAGTTCTTTAATCAATCTTCCCGATTACAATCTTTAGTTAATCTGACTTCAGCTTTCTAGTTTAAATGTTTAGTTGTTAATTAGTAAATTAGTATTTCTCTGTCTTTATTTATTCAACGATAAAAGCCAAATTCATTTCATTAAGTGTGTAACAATATAATTGCTAAATTACAAATATCTACTCTATTTGGATTCGATACTTGGGTAGTAACTGTACTTTCTATTTTATTATTACTTGAATCGTATACTTGCAAACATGTGTAATTGAATAATAGCGCATAGTTGAATTACGCATCACCTACTTACCATTGAAATGAAATTCCCCGCCAAAGAGTGGTGCGGGTGAAGTCCATGGTAACTACAAGGAAGCATGAACATCCTACCTAGTCTCGTTGTAAGAAGATTCAATCCAAAATATAACATGATTCACAACCCTCACGACAAAGAGAAAATGCTAGCCACTTCTGGGCCAAGTTACAGCAACAATATCGAAAATATCCTTGAGACGAAAATCTTACCAGAACTTAAGAAAAAATACTATGTAAAATAAGGCAACAATTAACCGACATGACTAAGGTCGAAACCTCTTGCAAATCAAAAGAGGTATGCTTATGTTCTTATAACTCAAACCTAACGATACACATCGACGCTAATATGCCAACCACTGTGGAGCAAAAGCTTATCCAATGTATTTGCGACAACACGAATGTCTTTGTTTGCATTGGTCAAGACCGTTAGATGGACACTCAAACCGAATTTCATCAAATACTAATGACTATTTACGGTACAAGCACAATCGCATTTTGCTATAGACAGAGGCATGTTCCGCTATAAGGTAATTCCCTTCAATCTAAAAAATGTTGGTACTACCTTCCAGAGGTTGGTGGCCTATATATTTCACAACCACATCAAAAAAACAATAAAGGTCTATATCGACGAGATATTCGTCAAAGGCATCATCACTAAATATGTTGTTGATCATTTACCTATCGCGTTTGCAATTGTGAGACAGTATGCCAAAGAAGTGCATCTCCGTAATCCACAAAGTTTACCAAAAAGACTTATCTTGAGATCAAGAAATTTGCGCTAGTTGTTCTCATGGCACGTAAAATGTGCCCATATACTCAATTTCACCTCATAGTAGTGCCGACAAACAAACCTCTCATTTTGTTGGCCCGACTAGTGTATAATGGTACATGTCACCCAAAAATGAGTAGATATGACTCTAGTGCCTTATAATAGTTTAAACTATGATTGTGCTCTAAAATCACACTCCAAACTGAGGTACTAATGGTGTGACATTATATGGTAACGTTACGTGTCGTGTCACGAAGAAGCCACACTAGTGTGGAATTGACCCATAAGTGTCAAGAAGGCTGAAAGGTAGAACTAGGTGAGCCGTAAATGGTTCAACATTAGTTATATATATATAATAAAATAGACATTGAATTATATTTCATTAGAAAGTCACATGTGTCTACGTTACAAGGCAACAGGCGAAATGCAATTTGTTGGTTTCGAGAGAAATATATGCTCAAAATGGTAGAGTTACGCAGATCTGGCGCAACCACAAGATCATATAATTTTTGGTAACTATAGAATTGTAAATTCAATATTAAGCACCAAAATTACACTTAAGCCCCTCTTCTGATGCCTATATATACCCCCTCACTCCTCACAAGCGAGGGAGCGAATGGAGAGCTCTTGGATCGAATCCAAGTAAGCCTCAAAATCCCAAATTCAATACTAAGCCTTGAATTCCCAGATTTGATAGAATCCGCATATTTATGTAAAGCTACTTGATTTAGGGTTCCATATCAAGAAGCGGATCGATGTTCTAAACAACCAATATGGAGATATGGTGAAGGCCGTGAACACGCACAATGTTGTTCGAGAGAAGGGAAGATTCGATAGTAGCTTCAAATTCCCAATTTTTTGGTAGGGAAATTCGGTAGAAGATACATATGAACTAAAATCTACGTGAGTCAGGGTTCCATATCAAGAAGCAGATTGAGGTTTTGACCAACCAATAGAGAGATATGGTCTAAACCGTTAAGTCGCGCAATGCAGAACCAAGTGAACCAAACAGTTTGACCGGAGCTTGAACCTTAAAAGGCAATTCAAAAGAGATAAATGAACAATGTTCGACTTGATTCCCTAAATGAAATACGTAGGTAGCTTGGCATGGTCCAAGTTCATTTCGAAATCATTAAGTATCCAACCCCTCATGTCGCGATGCTTGGAGTGCAGGTCTGCAAAAGAGTAAACTAATTATATTAAAACTATGAAACAATCTGATGTGGAGAGTCTTGTCAGGTTGCCAAATTAGCAGACGACAACACCCCAAATCACACATTATTTTCATCAATACTTTACTACAAAAATGTTTAGACACTGGTAGTTTTAATTTGTAAAGTATTTTGTTTTCTATTATGACCTTTAAGGAGGGGTGGGTAATCGAACCCGAATTTCGGGTACCCTAATCGTTCGGGTAGTAAAACCCGAACCGTACCCGAAATTTCGGGTACCCTATCCGAATAGGGTATTTCTGGTAGGGTTTCGGGTAGGGTTGCGGATTCGAATCGGGTACCTGAACCCGAATCGAGTTTTCCTTTTTTTTCCCCTTTTTCCTTTTTCTTTTCCTTTCTTTTTCCTTTTTTTTCCACTCTTTTTTTCCACTCTTTCCAGTTTCCGCTCAGTGCTCACTGTCTCACTGTTTTCTTTCTTTTTTCAAAACAAACATATAACACACACACACGCACGACGCACCAAACAAAGTAACAAACACACACACACAGGCGGGCGGCGGCGCGGCGACAACCACACACACCGGCGGCGACCCAAGCTCTCCCTCTCAAGCAACGCACGACCCCAAGCTCTCTCTCCCTCTCAAAATCGAAAAATTGGTAAAAACTAAACTCAAAATTAATCTTTTAATTTGTATGTATTGTGTTATATGATATGTATGGTGACTAAATTAGACTCAAATGGAGTTGTATGGTAACTAAATTAGACTTAATTAGATTAGTTAGGGTTAATGAATTTGGGGATTTTTTAAAATTAGAAGAATTTGGGCATTTTGGTAAAAAAGTATTGAAATTGAAGTATGAAATTGAAGGTTTTGAGCATTTTGTTAGAAAAAATATTGAAATGTGTTTTTATGAGACTATTAGTAATTTACTATATGGTAACTCAATTAGACTTGATTAGATTAGTTAGGGTTAATGAATTTGAGCATTTTGTTAGATTAGAAGAATTTGGCCATTTTGGTAACGAAGTATTGATTATTGAAATTCAAGGTTTTAAGCATTTTGTTAGAAAAAATATTGAAATGTGACTTGTGAATTAATGAAGTGTGTAATGTGTTATATGAAACTATGAGTATATGACTAATTATTTGGGCATTTTGTTAATGAAGCTTGTGATTTGATAAATTGATATACTTTAAATGATAATTTGATATGAATTGTTATTGTGTTAAATGAATGTTGAAACTTGAAATTAATTTCCTATGAATGTTGTAACTTGTAACTAAGTCATTTTCTTAATTTATAATTTTATATAGGTGATGGCTCCTTCAAATTCGAAGGGAAAACAAGTCGCATGTTGCACGTCCAAGTTCAAAAACAAAACGCTTGAGTGCCAAAGCCAAGGGGAAGCGAGTAATGGACGAGAGTGCGAGGAAAACTCCTAAAAAGAATCCAAACTCGTAAATATCTATCAACGATGAAGAGGTGCGATCTTCACATTCTATTTTCAATCAAGATTATGATGATTCTTCCGATAGCGATGTTGCCGAGAGGTTGGAAAATCCAGACAACATTGAGGTTGATGATGAAGGAAAATGGTGGAGTGACACCAGTGATAGTTGTCGTGATTGGAGTAAAGTCACGGAAGAGAAGAGACTTGTGAGGAGGAAGGCTATTGGGAAAAGGGACGAAGTTTGGGACCATTTTAAACCGTGGTACTGCACAGAAGAGAAAGAAAATAAGGCGACTTGTAGATATTGTTAAAGAACTTTGGCTGCCGATTCTGCATTACATGGTATATCTAGTTTGATAACTCACCAAAGGAATTGCAAATTGAAGCCAGACGAAGTTGAAACTAATCAACAACGTCTAAGCTTTCAGCCACCAAGAGGGAGTCGTAATGGTGGCCTATTGAATTGGCATTTTGAGCAGGAGACGGTCACGGAAAGCTTTTGCAAGATGGTTATCATTGATGAGATGCCATTTAAGACTGTAGAAAATAGGGGGTTCCGGATTTTCATGGCAGATGCATGTCCTATGTGGCAAATCCCTACAAGGAAGACGTTGTCGAAAAACATTTTGGCGATGTATTTGAAAGAGAGGAATAAGCTAATGTCTTTCATAAAGGCGAATGCTCAAAGGGTTAGCATTACTACGGATACTTGGACTTCAATTCAAATAGTCAACTACATGGTGATTACCGTGCATTTCATCGATGATTCTTGGACTTTGAACAAAAGAATCATCAACTTTGTTACAATTTCTAGTCACAAAGGTGAGGCCATTGGGTTTGATGTTGAGAAATGCTTGGTGGATTGGGGCATTGACAAGTTGAATACCGTTACAGTCGACAATGCTTCGTCGAACGATGGGGCGGTTAATTACTTGAGGGAGAGATATACGGCGAGAAGAAATGGAACCATGCTTGAGGGAGTGAATGTCCATGTTCGGTGTGTGGCACATATCATCAATCTTATTGTGCAAGATGGCTTGAAGAGCACTGAAGAGATGAGTTGTGTTTCATGAATAAGAAATGCCATAAGATACGTGAGGAGTTCACCGAGTAGGTTTAAGAAGTTTAAAAATGCGGTTGATCGACAATGGCTTCAAAGTAAGAGGTTGGTATGCTTGGATGTCCCTACTAGGTGGAATTCAACTTACCAAATGTTGGATACGGCAATATCTCTTAAGGAGGTATTTAGTGCTTACGAGTGGATTGAAACCGATTATTTGTTGATTGATGGTGGAGTTCCAGATTCATTGGATTGGGAAAGGGCAACTAACTTCATGTTATTTTTGAAGCCATTCTACATCTTGTTCAACCGTGTCTCGGGAAGTTTGTATGTTACATCCAACACCGTTTTCAAGGAGATTTGTGCAATCCATACTCTTATTAACATGTACGCAAAAGAAGACATTGGGAAGCAATTGACTCTAATGGCACATGCAATGAGAGAAAATTTGACAAATATTGGGGGGATACATTGAAGATGAACAAGACTCTTTATCATGCCGTGCTTCTTGATCCCCGCTCCAAATGGGTGTACTTGAATTATGCTTTGGAGCAAATGTATTATGAAGATCTTTCGAAGCCGCCTCCAAAAAAAGTAACTGATCTTACGAGTTCAATTCGTGTTGGCTTCGAATCTTTATTCAATGAGTACAAGCGAGTTTATGGGAGTTCTACTCCTTCCACTCAAGGTCAAAGCCATGGCATATCTTGTACAAGTGTGGATGACTTTTCTTTATCGGAGGATGGCCAACAAGCTTATGATTTGGTGCAACTCAGTTTTGAGGCAATGTTGGCACAAATAAACACACAAGAGAAGTCTGAGCTTGAGAGGTATATGGCCGAAGAAGTCACGAGGAATACATCTGAACATTTTGATATCTTGGGATGGTGGAAAGTAGAAAGCCATCGATATCCAATCCTTTCCAAGATGGCTCGTGACATTCTAGCGGTTCCGGTCTCGATGGTAGCTTCTGAGGCGGCATTTGGCACGGGAGGGCTTGTGCTAGATGCATTTAGGAGTTCGTTGTCTACCAAGATGGTACAAGCTCTCATTTGTGCCCAAGATTGGCTTCGCGAAGATTATGTGCCTTTGAACTTGGAAGAGAATTTGTACGAGGTGGATAAATGGGATGAAGATAATATCATTTTCTTATTGTTCTTTAATTCAATTTGTAAATTTGATATGTATATTAGTAATAGTATATATATACTCTTGATTTTACTTATTTTGTAATACTAATGATTTTCTTTAATTTTTATTGTAGAATTTAACGATTTGGGTAAAGATGCTTCGATTCTTGATCCTTGAATGACGAAGAGTGAAGACTTGTTGGGAGAGTTAGTTAGGTGTCGTCGTGTCGATGCCGAATGAACAATTTTTACGTTGATTTGTTGATGATGTTGTTTGAATTTGTAAGATTGCATATTTTTGGATTGCTCGTTGTTTTGGATTAAATTGCTTGTTGTTTTGGATTGATTGCTCGTTGTTTTGGATTAGATTGCTCGTTGTTTTGGATTGATTGCGATGATGTTTTGGATTAGATTGAATGTTTTTTTTGCGAATTATTGACGAGTGATGACTTAGTAAAACAGGCAAAGACGAGGCAAAAACGAATTGAAAATAGGGGATTTTTAAAAAATCCCCTGTTTTCAATTCATTTAACAGGGGAAGGCCGGAATCATTGAGATCAGACCACTGTGGCACTGTCCAGGAGAACAAAAAATTTGGCTCCTGGACAGTTTTCGGGTACCCCAAACCCGGGGTTTGGGGTACCCGACCATCCAGTGGTCGTTCCTTGGCCACTGGATAACTTTCGGGTACCCCAAACCCGAAGTTTGGGGTACCCTAAAGTTAGGAAACTTGATCGGGTACCGGGTAGGGCAAAACCCCTACCCGTATTTTTGGGTACCCTACCCGAAAATACGGGTACCCTACCCGATCCTACCCGAACCCACCCCTACCTTTAAGTGAATCTTTTCTTATTTTGTGAGTTGGATACTTGTAATTATGGCACACCAATAGTGAAAATATTTTTGTTAATCAAATAAGAAAGTAGAAAATTTCTCGTCCAATTTTTTATGCTATGCTAACTTTCGTAGTGGTTTGAGCAGCGGAGAGTGGAGCGACATGCCAAAATGAGAGTTCATAATGAAGTCATTCACGATGAACCTGTTAAATTGAACCACAAGTGGTCTCTTTGAGAAGGTTGCACAACTAAACATTATTTGCAATGCCTAGAGTTTACATTCTCTACTGCCAAGAGTATGATTTCAAAATAGAAAAAATCTCCTCTCATTTTCACATGCCATTAAAAGCAAAAATTATAAATTGGATTAATTCCATGAGAAAACCCATAATTATGGTGGGAATTGGCCACATTGCATAAAGGATCAAAATAAGTTGGTGTAAATATGTCTTCGAAACCAAATACGACTTAAACGACAATGTTGAGTGATGTAAAGCAAGACTAGTTGTCAAGGGAATTTTTTTTTGGTAAACAACGGAAAGCAAGGTCTTAGACCATGGATTTGCCAAAGTAACAATAAAAGAGGGAGGCCTTATTCCAAAATAAATCTCTCTCCCTATAACTCGTCACAAACTTTGTCAAACCATTGGCGACCTTGTTTGCTGATCGCGACATCCATTTGAATGTATAATTCCAAGGCATATGAAGCAATGTTGGTCATTCTCGTACAAGCTCAAAACTATTCATTGTGGTTTAAGTTCTCCCATCACGAGTTTATGAACAACTAAGGAGTCCGTCTGAATTTCAATATTTGCCATCCTTTGCTCTAAAGCAATTTCCATTCCCTTCTCCAGCTCTTTAAGTTGTGCAATTTCCACCGTTGGCAACGTTAGCACTTTCTTGAACCCCCAAACCCATCCTCCAACAACTGACCGCAGTACCTGGCCGTCACACTAGTATTCTCATCCGCCACCATGCTAACATCCCCATGTAATTTCACTCAATCCTTAGCCGACTTTTTCCACTTTTTCTCACTTGTAATGCGATTTGCCACCTCCCTTCGTTCGGGCATCAAAATGTCCAAGACTCAATTTTTGGATTTGGAAAATCCGATTATTAATGCACTCAGACTGGCCTTGAAAAAATTTAACATTCCAACTCTTTCATATTATCTAGATTACCACTATGAAAGTCCAACTCCAATATTCTTTCGCTCTGATCTCGTTATTAAGCTCCAGGTTCTCGCAATTCTTCTTTAGCTAGTGTCATCCTTGAGGCTATTGAATTTCATTAGATCAACACAAGAAATTATTTTTTATCGTGAGGTCCAATAATGTTGCAACAAATGTGTTTCCGTTTCATCCGGTATCTCGCTGTTTGGACACCCTGCATCTTGAATAATCTTCTGGATTTTCTGAAGGTGATTTGTTGCAAGCCTCTGTTGTGCAGCCAACCGAAGAAAGTGTTGGAGTTTGGTGTTCAAGTAAACCTTCCACGCCAACAACAATTTTTATATTGCGCCACATCAGTTGAGTAATACTTGGGGAAGGCTTTGTAGGAAGATTGCAAGAAGACACTCCATTCCTTGTTTCGTTCCAAAGAATCTTATCCACAACATTACTCAGTACACAATTTCCCCCAAGTAATTCGTCTCGGACGACCCCCAGTATATCTGACCTCATCTCGTCAAATCTACAAAACCGAATTCATCCATAGCATCACAAAGTCTCAACTCCATCGTGGATGGGTTTATAATCACCCCCTCATCACACGACTTTTTTGACCCTCTCCAATTATCGTATCAAAAGGATATACCATCTCCTTTTATCAATTTCCATCTAAAAAGCTTCTATTAATCCCATGCATTGAACTATAACTTTTCAAGTCGCATTATCTGGTTTAGCAGTATATATGGGGATACTCGACTTCTTGATAATTCTCCAAGCAAGTTTTCGAAAGGATAGCTTCTCTACTTGTACGCGACAATTGAATTCTTAGACCCTCTTCAGCTTTTGATTTCATCACATTCTTCCATCCCACAAGATATACCTTTTTTTTAGATAAGTTCGTGGACCACAAAAAAATCTTAGTTCAATTTATCAAGTTGTTCACAAACTCTCGTGGGAAGCCTACTTAACTGCATATTCTATATCGACATAGCCAATCCAACCGAATGAGTGAGGGTCGCTCTGCCCGCAATGGGTAGGAACTTACTCTTCCAACCGCTAATTTTTTTCATAACTGTCAAATTTTTCTACATGTGTCTCTCTCATCACTTGTCCATGCACGAGTTTTACTCCTAGATATTTCCCAAGGATCCTAGTTTGACCAAAGCTGAGAATCTCGCTGATGGTTCTCTTCAAGGATGAGCCTTCACTATTTGAGAAAACAAATTGGAATTTTTTGGATTTAGCTTCAAACCCGACGCGCCGCAAAATTCCTCCAAAACCTTATGAATATTTAGCGTCGTTTGGATGTCTGTTTTCCCCCATTGAAATCAAATCATTGCCAAAGAAAATATGAGATAACTTTGGTCCACTGCATCATACAAAAATAGGGTGCCAATTCTTTTCTCAACCGCCTCGTTAATGAGATAAGATAATCTCTCGACGCACAACACAAACAAGTACGGTGATAAAGGAACCCCCTATCTGAGACCACAAGAAGGACTAAACGCATCAAGAGGCGTACCATTCCACACAATTTTTGTAGCAACGTTACGCATGCAAAACATAATCAACTCAACCAATTCCTTCGGAAACATGAACGCGCACAAGGTATTCTCCATGAAATCCCAACTCACCTTGTCATATTCTTTCTCTAGATCTAACTTAATGATCATACAACCTACCTTATTTTTTTTCTTAGAGCGTAATGAGTGTAATATTTTATGGAGCACAAAATTATTATCTTGCGTACTCCTACCCTTGATGAAACTGGATTAAGTAGGCACAATAATTCTTGTTATGATCGTAATGAATTTTGTAATCATCTTATACAGTACATTACATAATGAAAATGGCCTAAATTAAGAGATTACCTCCGGGTTTTGGACTTTTGGTATACGACAGAGATGTGCTTTGTAGATACAGAGGTCGAACCGCTTAGTACGGAACACGTCCTAAGAAAATTCTTCCAACGACCTATTGATCCGGTCCTAACCCTTTTGGGAGAGAATTTCTTGCAGACCATGGGGCTCCAGAGCTTTCAATGGACGCATTGAGTTAACAACTTCCTTCAGCTCAACTAGATCGATCTTTCACATGAGTTCCAACTGATCTTCTGTGGATAACGCGGCTTCAAAAATAGAACTTGGAAGGTTATAGATTCTGGAAAGCTGGCTTGGACTATCTGAATCAGAAAGTAATCGAATGTAGTAGTTTCCGGCATGATCATGTAGGATCATGTCGTGTGTAACCCACTCCTGGTTAATTTTCAACATGCGTATTGTACTCTTTCATTGTCTAGACACGGTGGATTGGTGGCAGAACTCAATATTCCTCTCGCCATTCTATACATATTTAAATCGAGATTTTTGTAGCCAAAACAACTCCTCATGTTTCAACACCTCATTATATTATGCTATCAATTCAGACTCGGGCCTGTAGGGGAACTCATTCGGTTTATATCCCAAAGATTTTTAGATGCCATTCAGACGTGCCATAATAGTCCTATTATGTTGAAATATGTTCCTGAACCTCTTTTTATTCCACAACCCTAAAACTTTTGGAAATTCAGCTATAACTTCAAGAATTCATTTGAGGAGTTGTTTGCATTCAAGGTTGTGAAACCAAATCACCTCAAACATGAATGGTCTCAAACCGCTTTGGGTTCCCTTAATTGGATCTCCAGTACACGAGGATAACGTTTGGAATACTGATTCGCGGAACAGTTCTACTGGGAGCTTGAGGATCCTGGCCTATGTAATTGCATTTTCCATTTTGTGCATATCCGCACAAAAAATTGATGTCCATTTTCGGATTGAAAGGAAACTACCCGTTAATTGCCGAGGTCCTTGCCTGTTTCTCTTTTCTTCGGACTTAGCCCCCTCATACAGTAGCATCCGAAATCTAGGTCAAGTAAGTCAAATTCATTATGGAGAGACCACATTATATGGATATTCGTTTGAAGAGCTGCAAATTCTGGGTTCCCATGAACTCGGATAATAATTGTGTCATTCCGTTGATCGTTCATCAACTCTATGAATTCATTTGACTTGTTTGAACGGCATGGAATCGTTGGCTAGAACCATATGTATGTTCTTCCTCTCTTCCATTGTTTTATTCTCGCCGATTTGAACATCTTTCCTTGTATTTCTTTGCATGTTTATCACCGCATATATTCTCAAAGGAAACTTAGGGTTCCCATTCATCGTCGAGTCGTCTTGCATTACATATGTCATCTTGGTGTTTTCATCCATTTGTCTTAATAGTTTTTGGACTCTTGGATGCGATGATTGTAAATCCGAAGATATTAATTCTATTGGTGCGGGAATCAAGTATTCCAGTGGTGGAAAAGGCTTTAGGTTGTTCGGCGTAGGGTTGCTCGGCATAGGGTTGCTCATTTCTCTTGTGTTGTCAAGTGATTTACTCAATGAAATGGCATGATTCTAACGAAACATTTTTCCTATTTTAGAGAAGGATTTCTTAGAATTATTATGGCAACTTTAGATCATTTAGACTTATAGTTACATTAAATGGACGTGAAATCCGCATTTGTAAATTGAACCTTATAAGAGGGAGTATATATGTTATAACCAATGGTTTTTCAGTTAGGGATAAGTAACACATGGTGTGTAAACTAAAATATTATGAGCTCAAACAAGCATGTGTCTTATGTTCAATGATGTCATTGTATCCTTTGAATTAAGAAAAACACTATAGGTCGATGCATATATCTCAGATCAATTAATCAATTTCATCGTCCAATTCCTATAGTTTGATTATGTGCTTGAGTTATGGGTGTCTAATGGATCTGTGACCTAAAGCTGAAGCTATCCTAACTATAAAATCCTTAAGTATCTAATGACCTACCTCATAGAAAAATCAGTCCAGTTGTTATCTAGTTTAGAAGAGATATTAAGTCTGCAATCCAATTAACACGTGAACTTTATGGTAACAAAACGTACATAATTAAGATTGATTTAGTGCGATTTAGGGATTACTTAATAGATGTGTTAGCGTACCAAAGTCAAAAATCACATGTAAACATAATTTGCTTAACGCTTACATAATTTGGCGGTCTGAGGGTAGTGCTTCCGTTCTTCTATCGAGAGTAAGAGTAATCATGCAGACTAAGAACTAATAAATCTAGACATGTGAACTCTCAAACACAAATAAACATATTCATAAATCAGAATTACCTCCCTACTCCAAACAATGAGTAGTTTAGCTACTCAATAGTCTTGAGTTCAATAAGAAATAAAAAGTTAAATAACATGAACAAAAACAAAAGAGTTAACAAAAGCTTCTCAGATCCGAAAGAATATTGAAGCCTTGGTATCTTCTTGACTCCTTGTTACCTTCTTCTTCACAAACTATTGACTTTTGAATATGAAAACATAACTCTACTAGTGTTTTTTTCTCTTTCTCTGTTTTTCTCTCAGCTTCCTCACAACTCTACTATAAGACTCTAGGTTGTAAAATTGTGATGAAGACAATGAAAGCAATATCTTAATTGCTGATCGTCCTCTCTTATTTATAGGGAAAAAAAAGATTTGCCCTAGGAATGCGCGACTTGTCATATCGCGTGTGTATGTTCTGGGGGGTCCGCATGGGTCACGCGTGTCTGGCTGTTGTCGCTCCAGTATTTTAGAGATTGTGCAGCTCTGTTTCCTCAGGGCCGGATGTTGGGCTTCTTCCCATGTAAGAGATTATGGTTGCTTCATTTTTCGTAGTGTCGTGGCACTTGAAGTGGTGTTGTAGCGCCCTGATTGCATTCCCTTCCAAAAGCATCCATTTTGCTCTTTTCCTTTGTTTTGTCTTGACTCGACTAAAAACCTATAAACTGACAAAACAATATTAAAAAACAATATTCACCAAAAACTATACAGAAGTGTTGGAAACCTAATACTTAAATCACACTAAATAAACGCTTATCAAATACCCTCAAACTTAAACCTTTGCTTGTTCTCAAGCAAAACTTACTAGTTTGGCTCAATCCAAATTAGAACTCAAGTTATCAACATGTCAACACTCATGCATAGGGATATATTCTTAGAATGTAACCTATGGTCAAAACAAGAGATGGGTGGGAGTATACAAGTAAACATTGCACATCAAGCTTAATAAACTCATTGCCACGCCAATTCATGTGCTCATAAGTGGGTGCCAACATTGTTCATTCATAAGAGTAAGCAACAAATTCACTCTTATTTTCTACTTTTCATGCCATCTTCAAATCATGCAAACTTCGTATATTTAGGATCTTTTAAGACTTTTCCAGCTTGTAATGTTAGACTAAGGTGTGGGTTAATAGAGTAAAAGATAATTTATGAGTTCTAGAGATGCATGTAGTAAATTAACTCATTTATTTCTTTTTCCTCCCTTATGGCCTTACATTTTTATAGGCTCTTTTTCTTTTCCTTGCGCTTTCATTTGCGCAAGTTCAATCCACCCTATACTTCATTGATTTTTGAGACGCACCCCCAAACTTAAAGTTTTCAATGCGGTTATTTTTGCTCTCTATTATATTCATTCTCCTTTTGATTTTCAGCCGTTCCTTTTCATTTTTAGTAGGCTCATGCTTTTGTTTTTAGCTCCTTCATTATCCCTCTTTAAGATTTACTACATCCATCTCTAGAAAATGGTATGATATAATTCATCGACTTAGGGTAGGCTCATGCCTTTTATTTTACCTATTCCTTCTTTATGTCTCCTTTCTTTTCGTGAGATTTATAACATCCATCTCTAGAAAAGTGTAGGACATAATTCATTGGATCAATGGTAGATAAATGTGACTAATTAACAAAAAGTCTTCACAAGAAATGGATTCAACGTGGTATCTGATATACTTTATTTGTAAAGAGTTTTGGGCTTAAAAAGGCTATAACGCAATAGAAAAGATGGCCTAATTCGTTTCCTCAACACATGTAAAGTCTAGAATTATCTCAAACAACAATCAAGCAAATCACTTAACCTTCATAATCACATCTTATCCACTAATTTCTCATGAACAAACAACACTCTTCTCACATCTTCTACACTCGTAATAGATTGATAGGCGTATATGAAATAAAACATGCTTTTGACAATATTACTCAAGATGTACTCAACTCACAAACATATACTCTTTGCATCTCAAATTCGTACCATATTATGCATATATCATCATTAGATTCCTACTTATTCATGATTTCATGCTTTCATGCTTCAAACTTTGTTCTAAGGACTCGGTCCTAAAAATAATAACTTGACTATAGGATAAATACATAGCACGGATAACAAAAGTAAAGCTTCCCACCCCCAACACAGAATCATACGATGCCCTCATCGTTAAAACATATAAATAAAGAAATATCCCCAAAGATCTGAGATGGACATTTGACCCGACGCTGTCAAATGCAAACCTGATATCTCCAAAGAGCTGAGATGGACATTTGATCCGAGCGGTGAAATGCAAACCTAATATCTCCGAAGAGCTAAGATAGACATTTGACCCGACGCGGTCAAATGCAAACCTAAAATCTCGTCAAAGGACAAAAATGAACATCTGACCCAAAGCGGTCAAATACCGACCTAACATCTCGTCAGACAAGGGATATAGACATTCGACCCAACACATTCAAATGCTAACATAAAAAGTCTCCCAAAAACCAGAGATGTAGTGATCCCACACTATTCTCAGTTTTCTTAGAAGATACAACAGCTGCATGTGCCTCTTGCACAACTTTAACCTTAGCTTTCTCGGCATTTTGAGCTTGGTAGTGAGCCGCAAGAAGGCTGCAATCAGCTTTAATATACTTGTATTCTGTCTTGTCAAGAATTTTGTTATGCTGATTCTGCACCTCTCTCAATGCCTTGTTATCACGGCATATCTTGTATACAACAATAGTCGTCGCAGCAACAAACAAGCATCCAAAACGACCCAAATCTCAGTACCCAAGGTACTCAATAGCCCCATTCCGATCGAGTTGGGACCCCAGGCCTCTCGTAATCTGGTTATCTTGTTCTTGCCACAATCTAAACCCCATCAACTTGATATTCAAGGACTCAGAGTCCTCATCATTCAGGAAGCTGTAGTCAGACCTGCTACCAGGTGGCACCAACCTTAGATTACCAGAGGGTCGTGAGCGCTTAGAAGGAAAAAGTGGGATCCCGATAGTCTTGTTTGGCAGCACGCTTTTTTACTGCAGTATACTAGTTCACATTACTTCCACCAACCGAAACGGGCATAGATCGTCACCGACATCCGCAACTCTGACTTGTTTCTCTGAGTTATACCACGCCTAGTTCTCTGCATCTTTTCGATCGATAGCATCTACGTTCTCTGTCATTCTAATGTGCACGTCGGAACCGACTTTTAACCTACCCCCTTCAGCAGTGGGACTCATAACATTCGACGTCTCTCAAATTTGATGCGATGCTCATAGTGAGGCACCCAAGACACGCAAACCCGAGAAGACACTCCCCAAATTCTTTTAGCGGAAGTATCCTCTGGTTCCATAACCTTGTGATCGGTACCCCAATTTGTGGATAAATTGCCCGACACCCTTACAGGTACAGAACTACGAGAGTTTTTTTCTTTGGATTCATCTCGTGGTACACTGTGAGTTGTTGAAGCACCCGCACCTGCATTCCCTACCGTACAAACGTTACTTTAACACCTCGCCGCATGAATGTTCACTGAGGGTCTCACGACTTTGCTTCGACCCTTCGCTTTACTCCGATCCATAAAATAAATCGACCACAGTAAACTTATGCACAGTCGATTTTGCTGGTGCTCGACCTTTTTTTTTAGTTAGAGACTCCTGTTGTTCGATACTGTTGAATTACTTATCCCACATTGGTTGGGGACTACCCTGGGCTACTGTTTATTAATAATTTCCCCCTCTCCCTCTAATAAGGCCTTTTAGGGGGGAAATATGAGGGAGCTCTAATTTCTATATGGTATCAGAGCCTACCCCAGCCAATGTTGGGCTTGCCCATCTATTTCTCTCACGTGTAGTTCCGTTCGGTATTGCCCCGGCCTACACGTGAGGGGGGCTTGTTGAATTACTTATCCCACATTGGTTGGGGACTACCCTGGGCTACTGTTTATTAATAATTTCCCCCTCTTCCTCTAATAAGGCCTTTTAGGGGGAAATATGAGGGGGCTCTAATTTCTACAGATACTCCTAACGATTTGATACTGAATTGTTGTTCGATACTGACCTAGCATTCGACACTCTTGCTGTTCGGTACTTATTTTTAAATGGACAGAGTTTAGCCACACAATGACAAGTAACCTGGCAGCCATAGACCCTATATATTCACCCCAACACCGCCTCATAAACAGTACTTGCACTCAATCAAAAGGATTCAATGCTTAAGTGTCGAGTGCCTCCAATTTGATACTGCCAACTCCAACCGAATCACCAAGATCCGATACTTTCAATAACAATCGAAGTGCCGTTATTCAATTATGTCCATAACAACCGAATCACCATAATTTGATTATGCCCTTAACAATTGAATCCCAAATGATTTGATACTTAGTAAAATAGACGAGACGAGTACCATTTGATGTTGTTTAACATTAAATACGATACTATATGCACTTGGATGGCCAATTTTGTTTTAGAAAAGCGAATGAATCTATTGAATGATGACCCCTAAATAGGAGGCATATTTCGAAGCTAAATTTTATTTGGCACCCAATCCTTCGAATTACGGCTATCAAATGTGGGGCATATTTTCCAGTTGAATTTCATTATTTAGTACCCGATCCTTTGGATTATGGCTCCCAAATGGGGGGCCTACTTTCAAGCCGAATTTTATTTTGGCACCCAATCCTTCGAATTATGGCTTCCAAATCGGGGGTATACTTTCAAATCGAATTTCATTATTTGGCACTCGATCTTTGGATTACGACTCCTAAATCGCTAAGTTTTACAAGGCACGAATGGGTAAGTTTTACAACGCCCGGATCCGCCCTGGATCTTCCAAGTTGGGGACCTCGTCCTTAAACGGGTAGAAGCCTAAAAAAATTTGGGGAAACTACAACCAAAATGGAGCATTCCCTACCAGATCTCCAAGATCCTCGGGTCAGCTACCTATTTGCTAAGAGATATGAACGACAGGGAACACACCCGAGTCTGGAACAATCTCAATCTCCGAAAGTATTATCTTTGAAGCCCGAAGATCGACCTTTTATGGCGACTCTATATTGTTAACGTAGTTAAATGTTTGTATTTTGACTTAATGGTTTTACCCGTGTAAAGCAAACATACTATCGAAAATAAAATAACTATGTTGAAGTGTCTATCAACTTGAGAACAAATGCCAAAATGAAGAATGTATTCAAAGTAGCAAGACTGCCATAATAGATAAAAGGGGGGACCAGACCCTTACAAAAGACGTCCCAAGTAAATAAGGGCTAGACACGCCTAACTCGCACTAATCCTTCATGGGGCGCTTCCCAGTGTTGATCCACTGCCGACGCTCTTCCTTCGAGAGCTCGCTCGAGTTGTACATTCGTACAGATGGGACATTAGGGTTCACCTCAGAAGGGCAAGAGGGGGATTTGCAGAGTGAGAAAGCGTGGTGTAAAATTTCAGCTCGGGAAGTACCATGTCCTAAGGAAAACCAGGGAGAGCCCTAGCAGCTGATTGCACCATCCTATAGCCCACTCGGACTAGATCCTTAAGCTTGAAAGTCAGACACAATTGGTTCTTCGAGGAATTGACCACGCCCAGTCGGACGGAAGCAAGGCTAGCTTGGTGATCCGTCCTCATATCCTTAATCTGGCGAAGCAGCCGATCCCGCTCCTCCAGCAGGGGTTGGACCTCCTCGAGAGCCCAAGCCGCCCCCTTTGCCTTTTCCTCCCATTTCTCGGCCATAGCGTTGGCTTGGGCAAACCCCTTCCCAATAACTCTTTTTAGTTCCCCCATGACCCGATCCGTAGATTCCCTTACCTCAGTGTCCTGTCCACGAGCTTCTTCCAAGGCAGGCCCTCTCCAGTCGAGCATCCTCTTCTCGATAATTCTGTAGAGAAGCTCGGAGGGCGTTACGCTCCTAGACAATGGTTGTCAGAATAGTCATACTCGCGGTCCATGTGCCTAAGGCATCCCCGAGCACCATTAGCTACAACACTAAATCAAGGTCAGAAGTCGCACGACGGTAAAAAAGCCAAAAAGAAAAAAATAATCATAAGGGAAGTAAGCAAAGCAAGATATCACCTCCCAGATACTCTTGCAGAACTTCTCCCACAAGGCTCCTTCACTAAAGCCACCAAGAAGCTCACGATCGCCTTAATTCAAAATAATGCACACAAAGTCACGATAATAGGAGAGATCCACATAACCCTCCACAAAAATTGAAGGCGCAATTGGATCAAGGAGTAAATCCTTATCCGGGGAGGCTCTCTTCCTACTCTTCGACCTCACTGGAGGCAAAGGGTCTATAAGAGCTTTCCCTTTGATCTTCTCCAACGACCAAGCTGACAGGCCCTCATCCTCCCTCCTTGAAGCACTACCAACGAAGGGGATCCGACCTGCCAAGTAATTTGGAGAAGCCCTTAGTGGACCAAAATTAAGAGCAGTACCAAAAGGAGGCATAAAGTAGTTAGTATAGTGTTTCGCCAAAACAGGATCCATGGGCTGAGGAATACCTTCGGCCAAAATCTCCTCACTTCTGGGACAAATCTTAGCCATAAACCCTGAGACCTCATCAATAACGGCAGATGTAGGACTACCCGAGGTACGTGGATAGTACTCACCATCACCAAAGAAGGAAAACTCATCTGCAACGGCCCTTACAGACTTTGCGAGCTTACGACGCTGCTCTATGCTCTACAATTCCCATTCGACAGACGAACCCCAGGATCTCGAGATAGAGTAGTCTGAATTAATATCTGTTAGCACAAGGAACATCCCCCGAAATGGAGCATGTGCGTGGCTGGCCATCTCATCCCCTGAGAACAGGAATATAGACTCGGTTAGAAACAAAGAGAGAGGGAGAGAGAAAGAGAGAGAGAGAGAGAGAGAGAGAGAGAGAGAGAGAGAGAGAGAGAGAGTATACTATACATACTCGGGTTACAGTTTCAAGACTACATTCGAAAACAAAAAATGTTAAAAGTGAAAAGAAAGAAGTACTTACGAAACCTATCATGAAGAAGCAAGGCCGTGGCAGGGTGCTCATACAAGCCACCTTGCAGACCCTCCAACACCATGGCCATCAGGTGGCATAGCATCAGGGATGTGTCCTACACCCCGCTAAAAAGTCCCTTCCGACGCAGAAATACGGCAGCCTCTAAGTGCCCCTCATTAGAAGGAACGACATACCCTAGGCCCCATTGGGTGGGTATGCCTTCCCACTCGGGAGCTGACTCTCTTATATAGGCCATATAAAAATATCTCTAGCACCAGTCCTCCATCGCTAGAGGACTTGTTCCTCGCTGTTGAGACCAGAAACATGCGCTTATTATCAAGAGTGAACAACATGAAGAAAGGCGAGACAGTCGCAGTCGTCCTCAAAACATTCTGGGGGATGCATGGGATGCCCAGAAGATGGCAACAGAGTATGAATCCCACCAGGTAATGTTATGAGGAAGGAGCTAGTTGATTCGGGCAAATCTACCAAAAGGCAAAAAGATCCATTAGGATTGGGTGAAAACACCAGAGCTCGCATCAAATCTACTTCAAATACACTATCATATAGCATTCCAAGGGATCGAATGCCCTCTGCAGGTCGAAAAGCGTTCACATCAACATGCTCCAGAAAAATGTTAAAACACCACAAAAGAGCTCGGGCCTCCATGGTCACGACTGATGTCGAGGACCCAACTCGGAGTCTGTCTGTCATGCACTTTGGCTCCAAGTTCTCCCAGGTGAAAATAGAGCCATCAGATGGAGGATAGTAAGGAGTACGGCGAGAAAACGCCGCAAAAATATGATTTTTTGGAGTAACTGGCAGAGCCCAGTCTTTGATAAACACGTGTTCCCTATGACGTTAGCTAAACAGACTGAAAGGCGGGGCGATTCAAAAAAATGACCACATTGGGAACCTCTAACCACGACTACCCCCACGGAAAGGTCGTAAACACCTATTATGTCACGGCAACTACGAGTGATCATGCAAGGAACCAAAGCTAAGCACCCTCATGGCACGGTGCTCACGGACACTTACACGGAGATCGTAAAGACTCCCACAAATGATGTCCACGAGCACCCACCTAAATGGTCAAAAAAGTTTATAAGTTTGATGGCCGGGCCTACCCACGTGAAAAATGGAGAAAATACTAAGAAGATCTACGCTCGTAAATACCCACGCAAAAAAAAGAGATGGGGAGTCGGAACCTTCCATGCACGGTAAGAGCGGGTACCCATGTGGGAAAGCAAAATTTTTTTAAGTATAGATTTGCCAAAACAATATACGTTAAGTGCAAAACATTTGGTCGTATTCCAACCGTGAAAACGCGAGTCGGTAGACAAAAATTCCATTAAACAAAACAAATCCCCGGGGGGGTGGAACTTCCCTGTACAACCCCAAAACAAGTCCATATGGCCACAAAATCATCCATAAGCTACCTACAACTAGGGGAGGGAAGACCCCATGACAAAAGAAGGGGTCAGAGAATCACGGGAGCTCAAAGCGCCCTCTTACAACTATGGCAGGGCCGCTTCAGGATTTCGAGGTTGAGTCTTCTTGGAGAAGGCTAGCCTCGGAAGATCAGCAGTTCGGCTTTCTGGCTTAATAGCCCAACATTCATGCTCATCTTCTTGCAAGCCTTGAATCCCCACAAGAGGTACGCATCACAGTAAGAGGAAAGATTCTCACGGAACACCTTCTCCACGATCGCCTTCTGAGCTGTCAGTCTCCCATCGTGTTCTAGCACGATCGGGGCCAGCTCAGTGCAAAGTGATGCTCCACCTCATCCGCAACTTACAGCTTACGCGCCTTCCTGGCCTCCCTCTCTTGGAGAGACTCATTCTCCCCCTCCACGGCAGCCAATCGCTTCTTCAAAACATGCTCCGACTCTTCCAGCTCCCTTAGATGAGTCAACCGACCCTCAACTTGGGATTACAACTCCGAGCAGCGAAGAAAGCAGGAACAACCCTCTGCCTCGACCTCTCCTAGCCTCTTCTTCAAGGCATCCCTCTCACGAGTGCCTCATTGTAGGTGTGCACGAGCCTCTTCAATCCTATTGGCCCCTGCATTGCAAAATGAAAACAAGCACCAAGCACTTGAATAGAGATTAGGGCACATAAATGAATATACTCACCAAGGCCACGAAAAACTGTACCATGCAACTGTACTCTCGAGGGCTAAAAAGAGACGAGTTCGGAGAGGAAACTAAAGAGGCCACTCAATTCCACGATGTTCGAGCCTTGGAGGCAATGACTTTTTGGCTACCGACTCCACCCGAGCAGTCAGAAGCTGAGGCGTTGGTGGGTCACCTTTCTCAGTCCCTTCAACGTCCACTCTGCCCTTTGCTTGGAATATACCCTTGAGGTAGTCGGCCTCTACCTCATCTCCAGACAAATCCGGAAAATCTTCTAAAACACGAAAGGCTTAAGGACTTCCCTCAACCTGAGTCGGCAAGGTAGCATTGTCCTCTGAGTCCAGCAAAAAAAATATGTGGGCCCTTGGAACTCACCTCAGGGTGATCTCTAAGAGGCTTCAGCTCCGAAGGAACAACACCCTTCTTGCTGGCTTGACTCGTATGGGACAGAGCCTATCGAATCGGGCATTCCCCCTCCAAAGGACCGTTCACCGGTGCATCCAAAGTTGCGGACCCCCGGGTCCTCGGAACCTTATTGGCCAGAGCCTTCTTCTTAGTTGGGCTAGCTTGTCCATCATCGCCTTTACAGATAGGGAAACACAAAAGGCAAAGTTAACAACCTAAGGAAAGAAGTGACTTAAGAATAAAAATTACAAGGAAAAAAGACTTACTTAAAAAATGACGCTTGTCCTTAATATCAGGAACCATGGCAGTAATATCGTTTAGTCCATAGTCGGAGTAAGGAGACATGAAGACATGGGTCTGCAACATCTCACTCCAACTAAAAGCCTTGCCGAAAAATCCTTCTGCTGAGTGTGGGGCCATGGCATCCACCGGGTCGTACTCAGCTGAAACTCGCGGATCCGTGTTCCATGCCCTTAAAACCCCCCATTTTTGTTCGAGTGATGAAGGAAGAAGAACTTGTCTTCCAACTACTGTGGGACCCGGGAGCTCGTGGATAGCCCTCTTGGTCGTCTTTCACATAGAGAAGGTGTACAAGAGCTTATCCTTAGAAGAGCTCGTCAGATCAAAGGCACCAAAGAATCGAGCTACAATACATGCATAGTTGTAGGCCGTGCAGATGAAGGCAAAGGCTGCCAAAGTTGACCACCCCTTGGAAAAAAGTTGACTCGGACCGTGTAAACAGGCCTTAAAAACCTCCCGATAGAACACCGGAAAGAAAGACCTGAACCTCGCCTTAATCTAGACAAAGTAGACCGTGAAAAAACTCTCACGAGAGGAGGTCTCCCTCTTAGTTTCCCGAGGAACCTCCATCTCCTAGCCGGACACATCCACCCCATACTTGGTGAACTTGGCCATGACCTCCTCACATGACCTAACCCTGCTCCTCACATCCATTGCCAAAACCCTAGGTGGCGCCGCTGCAGCTGTCGACTTCTTCCCCCTCTTAGAAGATGTCTCCGCCACCCCAGAGGCGGCGCGACGTTGCTGCGAAGTCTTTTTAGCCACAAATAACGTTACAACCATAATAGTCACCATCTTTTATGTTGCCCTGCATCTTTCCACACCATTAGCCCTCTCATCGGAGTTGCTTTGAGACGCCCTTAAAAACCTGAAATTCTAGAAAGAAAGAAGAAGGAAGAAAGAGAGGAAAAGTAAAGAATGCTCGTGTCGAATGAGGACAAAGATGTAGAGCCCCTCAATTTATAGGCAGAGAAGCTGGATCAACGCACTTTGATGCTTGGCCAGCACAACGCCACGTGGCTCATGCAGGACCACAACTCCTCGAGTGCGCGACAACACAATGCTCATTTAAGTTCCTAGTGTTTTCTACAAAATACACTCGGAACTGGGGGGACTCCTGATGATGCATATAACTACCCACCCTCGGGTATAGGCAAAACGGTTACCCTACATAAATGACCAAGTGTCGGAAATAGGGTATTCCCGAGTCACGACCGTCCACACGCCCCACATAGGGTATACGGTGTGCACAAACAACCCAGATAAACCTTACTCTTCTGTCTAAAGAGTCACTCACCCTACTGGGTACCCCTAAGAATCTAAAAGGCCCACCCTCGAGTCAACAAAGACCCACCAACAAGCTAACTCCACTACCCGGATCTCACGGACCCATAATAAGGGACCCCCAATTGTTAGTTTAACACTTAACTGTATCACTTTTGAGAAAGGAAAGTAGTAGAAAACAATAAGGGAAATAAGGCATACAAGGAAGGCTATATGGGGAAGGCCTCTCATCAACAACCTATAAATAACAACCTGAAGATAATACGACACGAATGACCCCTCTTAAACCACCCGGAGATAGCGCAACTCGGAGGGCCTAATTGCACAAAGCTCGGAAATAACACGACTATGGTACGACCCAACTCAAGGAGAGTGTCAACTACCCACATTAAAGGGAGCTCTCTACTGCCCGCCATTATAAAGAAAGGACCTCGTCTCATTGGTTCGAGATCGCTCTTGGGGTAGTAGGCGACAAACCTTATCGACCCTCTTCCACCAAGAAGGACTATTGGAGCAGAGCCAGTCCGCCCGCATTGACGGAGGACACCCTTCAAGATGATTGGAGCATATATAATTATTATCTGGTGAGAAAGACCCCATCAAAACCACGTCATTGGGCAACTTTCACCGAGCCCCCTTAATGGTGCAGAAGACCCCATACTGTATTTGGCACCCCCATTTTCAAGAGTTATGATGGGAGACCAACCCTCATTACACAGAAGACCTTCAGATCATCACTATAAATAGCACAACACTCAACACCAAAACACCAAGTGAACATTCGCTAAGCTCATTATAAGCATCTTTGTACTTGGAAAATTACTAAAAAAACCTTCTTTGCGATAGAAAAAGCTATCTTCCCTCACATACGACCCTCTTTGTAACTCACTCTATTCCCTTAATATACTTACACTACTTTATTTCGGCGTTTCGAATAATATCAGTGATTATATCCATGAATTCCCCAATTTCTCTGCCCTTGGACGATAATGCATCACCAAATAGCGCCACATGTGGGAACGTCGAAAATTCCCTGAGATAAGCCTGAGAAAACCGCATGGCAAGAAGAAATGTCAGGAAAGAAAAAGAAACTATAGGAGCATCATCAAGATTCGCTCCCACTCGTGACCAAATGGGGAATCATGATACTGAAACTGAGACCCAACAAAGTTCCCCTTCTCACGACGATGTTGCTCGAACTTGAGCCGGTTCAACTCCCAATCTGAACATCCCTATGCCTCAAGCACCAGGTCCACAAGCGCAGCAGGAGGCAGGACCAGGAGTGGCCTATGTTCAGGTGCCCTGGGATATATACCGTAATATGTTCGCCAGATATAATGGAAACAGAAGGCCTACCTCCGAGGAAAGTCGTGGGCGGGGGCAGAGTCGCCTAGAAGAGCCCAGGAATTCTCCTCGACATCGATCTGCCATGCCTCCTCAGGCCAGATCTAACGACTCACACCATTGTAGAGTGTAAATGTATGGACTGGGATTGGTACCCTTTTCTTTTGATTCACACATTGTGTGTACACTGAATGTTGTGCCAACACCGATTGTATTAGGTGTTGTCCCAACACTCGTTATAGAGTATTTAAGCAGCGGAATGAAGAACATAGTAAGATGAATTTTAAGCAGGTTATATGAATATAACCTGCCAAGCCTTACGGCCAGATAATCATTAAATGCTAATTCAATGATTTTACCAAATACAGCTGAGTAGGAACCCAATCCTGATACTAACTAACCTACGAACTATAGTTTAGCTAGCTAAAATTCAGTAAAACAAGACCAACAAAATACAAGAATTTCTTCTATGTCGAGCACGCCTCTTTATAGGATTTGATCGTCCTTGAGCAATTGCGTGATAGACATGAGTTTGTTGATTGCTCTCTTGTCACTTGGATAACTCCGAGATCTTCTTCAGCATTATCTTCATAAGATTTTCATCTCTTATCTTCAAGATCTTTTGTGAATCTTTGGTTTTTATCCCTTTGTTCCTTAGCAATGTTCAGCACGTTCCTTGATACTCTGAAACATTCACAGATAACTACAATTGTGGAACTAGATGAGTTTACGAATAAAGGCAAAACAATATATTTAATATAATTAAATCGGAAGGAACAATGTTGAGTTTAGTGTTGTGCCAACACCTCTTTCCAGAGTGTTGGACCAACACTTCCTGTCAACACTTGCACTTTCAATCTCCCCCTTTTTGCCTTTCTTCACAAAACTCCACTTGCAGCCAATTTCTTTTAAGTACCTGTTATTCAGAACATAAGAACTACTATTTATTCTAATTTCCTCCCCCTTTATCTATATGTGAAGTACTGCAGTGTTGAGCCAACACAGTTGACAGTTGTGTTGCCCCAACATTTTTATTTGTCATTTCAACACCTACAATTAGTTCAACATTGTGAATCCAAGCAAAACTGGAATAATAGTAATGTGCATAATTTTGTTTAACTTACATCCCAGAAACAAAATAAACAGAGAACATGCTCTCTATGCAAAAAAAAACATTGTTCAAAAGTAACTTAAAGTACAAAAACAAAAATTGGTGGCTAATCTCCCCCTTTTTGTGATGAAAGCACCACCAACAGGTGCTTCTTGATGGTGTCCAGCTCCCTGATCTCTTCCTCCCTATCAGCAATCTCCCTTCTTCTGTCAGCTACCATCCTGTCCTACCACTCCACCTTCTCTTCAATGAAGGCAGTGTTGATGGCCACAGACGGGCTAGAATCATCCTCAGTAACTGAGGCAGTGGTGAAGTTGTGTGCCTACTTATTCCCCTGCTGAGCTCCACTACTTTCTGGAGCATTGATGTCTTTCCATGGGAGATTAATAATTTTGTCTCCTCCAAAGTAGTTCTTGGTGATGGGCAACTGACCATCCTTGTCCACAAATGTCTCGTTGTTCCCTTTCTTGAAATCTTGGTCTGTGAGAATCTTGTAGATCAAGGAATGGAAGGGCAAGATTGCATTGTTCTTGTGTGCAGCCTCTGCAATGGTTCTAAAACTTCTCTCCCCAATGTTCACTGCTTGCCTCTTCAGTAGTTTAAAAATAAACACAACCATTTCATGAGTGAGGACTGTGGAGTTGGTTGAGGGTATACAGTTGCATGAGGCGACTTTGCACAAGACAGCAGTGACGGAGGTGAGTCTAGTCACCTTCTGTGTATTCTTCCATTTCTTCTCCAGTCCCTATCCGTTCCTTCATCATGTTGTCATCATCAATCTCAACCTCTGTCTTTTGTCCTCCAGGTATCCCACAAGCTTTGTTTATAATTGAGGGATTGTAGCATGCACAAACTTGGACAAATTGCAGTAAAATTCCCTAACAACATCAGGGACATATGGGACAATATCTATCAGAGAATAAACTAAGCTCTTAGACTCAAGAAAATCAAACACCTTGTACTTTTTAAAGTTATCCATCACAATGTTCATTTTTGCCCAATTTTGCCTTGGATTCATAATATCATAATTATCACTCGTAGTTTTGGTCAAAAAGTACCTATTATGAGGTTCAGTAGGAAAATTCACCTCAAATGTTTCTGGTGGTTCAGGCTCAGACTCCTCGTCGGACTCTAGTGTTGCGTCCGCATCGGCCTCTGCTGGTGTTGGGTCACCTAGCTAATTAGTGGGTGTTGGTCCAACATTACTGCCAACCAATGTTGGCACAACATCAAGCTGATTTTCTTCCTCAGTATCATCCTCTTCCTCTTCTTCCTCAGAACCTCTTCTGCATCCTCATCTACAGAGTCATCTTCTTCAGAAGATGAGGATTCCTCTTCTTCAGCAGGATTCTCATCTTCTTATGTTGCTTCATCCTCAGCAACTTCCTCCTCAGAAGCTTCCTCTTCATCTTATACCTGTTCTTCTTCATTCTCCCCCTCAATTTCAGAAGGAGGAGAAGGAGGTTGACCCTCCTCGAGTTGTTCCGCCTCTGGAATCACATGTTCGAGGCTAATGGGAGCTTCTACAGAGACAGTGGGTGGTGCTGTCTCATGTGTGTCCACATCCATGGGTTCGTACACTGGCCCAACATCCTCCGGAACTTGTGTTGGCTCAACACTGATAGAGGCACCTTTTTTGGACTTGGCGTACCTCTTGGTATAAATAGGGGCATTTCTTTTTTATGGTTAACTGGTTACCACCATGTTGCGAGTGCGGGTGCTTCTCCATGGTTGGACTCCCCTTGCCTCTAATGACATGGCAGCAGCGATGTTGGCAAGATCAGTGATTGTGGATTTGTTTCCCATTATAGCATGCGTGAGTAAATAAGGTATGAATAAAGAAATTAGAGTTTAATCAATGTACAAAAACTAAGATCAGGGCAAAAGAATGAAAAAAAAGTGGAAATTAATAAGGAGTAATGGGCGGGTAAATAATGAGATCGTGTGCCATTCCCGCCATGTTGAGTCAACACGTGCTGATCGTGAATGTGTTGGTATGACACCTGACTAGAGAAGTTATTGTGTATAACTTATGAGTCACAGTGTTGAGGTGAGAATTGAGACAACATTCCCGGATCTGGTGTTGGCCCAACATTCGAACTTCAACTTCCCAACATATAGTACTGAGCCAAGTGTCTGTGTGGTCAGGGTCTTACCAAGGTCTTCTTTACATACTGGCATAAGCATATTCTAAGCAAGATGACTGGAACCTCCTGAGTTAGAATGTACCATACACAACAGTAGCTTGCCTTAGATCTGAAACAGGAGTGGGACTTAGGTAACAGAAAAACACACAAGAGAATAGTAAGGGGATTAATATCACAGAAATAATTAAGCTCCTATAGTTCAATGAGAAATAGACTTGTGTGTTACTGGCAGCTAATAACCTAGGAGATATGCCTTTGCATATAACATTCATGAATCTGAAGAAAATTAAGAGATATTCCCCCTTAAGATCATGACAACGCAATAGGATAAGCAAGCATAGACGAGGCAAAGTGAAGAAGAATGTTAGTCCAACATTTATGAGCCCCGTGTTATCCCAACACCACATATCAGTAGTCTCAGATATAAACTCTTTACTTATTCAATTTGCAGACCTGAGTAACAAAAATAACTTTCAAGTTTTGCATGATGAGGCAAGAAGGATCATGTCTTCACAGAACGTAGGCAGTAACAGGACCCCTAACACCCAGTGTCAACAAAATCAATGCAGATGCACAGGAAAGTACATACGGTTGAATGTAGGCAGCACATGACCCATACACCTCAGTTACCTAACATTAAGACGATTTTAGCACAAGTGAGCAAATACACTGCATGAAAGACAGTACAGGACCCTAGTCACCCCAACATACAAGTTCACCATAATATGCCCCTTCAGTAAGCAAAACAACATAAATAAGTCACAACTAAATACAACATAGTTTTCAACTCTGTGCACCCCAACTTCTTTATATTGTTTTGTGTGTCTTTCACTTGAACAGGGCACAACTAAATACAACATAGCTGTCAGCTCTGTGTACCCCATATTTTCCAAGGAAAGACACTACCTTAAAGCCAAGAAAGTTTTAACAAAGAAATCAACAAGATTTTGTAAACAGTAAGCTATCTAATCATGATGACATGTAAGTGAGGCTCTACATGGGTCAAGATTGTAGATAAACAAGCATGAGTTAACAAGAAGATCACAAGAACTAACCAAACAAACAAGAGAACAATTTGGTTACATCACAATCAATCACTGGTGTTAGCCTGTGATGTTAAGGCAACACGTGTATGTTCAGTGCATTCACAACACGCTCATGCCAAGAGCCTTCCTCAAACTGAAGAATCTATCAGTGTCTAGTGGTTTAATGAACATGTCAGACATATGGTTGTTGGTCTCAATATGCTCAATTGGGATTGTTTTATCTTCACCCAATTCTATTAAGAAGTGATGTCTAATATCAATGTGTTTGGTTCTAGAATGCTGCAGAGGATTTTTAGATATACTAATAGCACTCAAGTTATCACAGAACATCAACAGAGTATTACTAGTTAACCCATAATCACAAAGCATATGTTTCAACCATATCAGTTGGGTTACACAGCTGCCAGCTGCAATATACTCTGACTCAGAAGTAGATAGAGAGACATAATTTTGTTTCTTACTGTACCAGGAAACTAAATTATTTCCAAGATAAAAACACCTCCCACTAGAGGATTTTCTATCATCTAAGTCCCCTGCCCAGTCACTATCACTAAAGCCAACCAAGTTTGAATTTGTATCATGAGAGTACCACATTCCTAACTCAACAGTTCTAGAGATGTATCTTAAGAATCGTTTTACTGCAGTTAAGTGAGATACCTTTGGTGCTGCCTGATACCTGGCACAGACACACACATAGTACATTATGTCAGGTCTGGTGGCTGATAAGTACTGGAGACTTCCAATCATTGATTTTTAAAGTGTTGAGTCAACATCTTTACTAGCTACATCCCTTTCAATCTTCGCTGTAGTGGACATTGATGTCTTACATGGCTTGGATTCCAGCAACCCAAATCTCTTCACCAAATTTCTGGCATACTTCTCTTGAGACAGAAACATCCATGTTTCCTTTTTCTTCACTTGCAATCCTAGGAAGAAGGTCATCTCCCCTATCATACTCATTTCAAATGTACATGTCATAGTATTCACAAACTTGTCCAAGGTGGACTAGTTAGAGGAGCCAAATACTATATCATCAACATAGATTAGGGCAATACAAACTTCCTTATTAATGTTTATGATAAACAGTGTTCTATCACCCTCACCCCTAGTAAAACCAAAACATAGTAAGCATTCAGCCAACCTCTCATACCAAGCTCTGGGAGCTTGTCTCAATCCATATAAGGCTTTTTCAAGTTTGTATACATAGTTAGGGTGATGGGGGTCAGTGAATCCCTTAGGTGGCTCAACAAATGCTTTTTTGTGTATATAATGCACCCTTAACATCCATTTGGTATAATTTGATTTTTAAGAAATATGCAATTGCAACAAGTAGTCTAATAGATTATATTCTGGCCACAGGAGCAAATGTTTCATCAAAATCAATCGCTTCTACTTGTGTATACCCTTGGGCTACTAATCTGGCCTTGTTCCTCACTATCACTCCATTCTCATCACTTTTATTTTTAAATATCCACTTAGTTCCAATTATATTAGCGTGAGAAGGCCTAGGAACTAGTTTCCACACTTTATTTTTAGAGAATTGTATGAGTTCTTTCTGCATAGCATTTATCCAGTGAGAGTCTTTAAGAGCCTCATTAACATTCTTAGGTTCTATATCTGAGACAAAGCAAGTAACAGAGTCGCACACAGATGACATAAAAACACTAAGTTTAGCCATATTCTTATAGTTTACTCTTTCTTTGTTTCTGGTTCTTACTTATTCAATAAGATTTCCTATAACCTGAGAAGTTGGATGATCTCTCAGTATTCTGGCAGGAGTGTCCCTTCTAACTCTTTCTCCAGAAAAATCTTCAGTGTCAAAATCGATGTGATTTGGTGTTGATCCAACATCAGCATCTTCTGGTGTTGGCTCAACATCATCATTCTATGTGTCTTCTGTGTCAGTCTTAGGTTGAGTCCACACTGTCTTCTACTGGAGTTGGCACCACTTCGCCAGTCTGTGGCAATCTTAGTTGACCTTCAGTGATACCTGTAAAAACATCTTGATCATTAAACACAATATTGACAGATTCTTAAATAGTATTTGACCTAGGATTAAACACTCTATAAACACTGATATTCACAGAATATCCAACAAAACGCACTTTTCACTTTTGACATCCAACTTTCCTAATGGCTGTCTATCTTACAGAATATAACACACACAACCAAACTCATGAAAGTGGCTCAAGTTAGGTTTAACTTTCTTGACAAACTCATAAGGAGTCATTAATGTGCCTGGTCTAAGATAAACTCTATTTGAAATATAACATGTAGTACTAAGTGCTTCAGCCCAAAGTCTTTTAGTTATTTTTTTGGAGTTCAACATAACCCTAGCTATTTCTTGCAAAGTTCTATTTTTTCGTTTAGCAACTCCATTTTGTTGGGGAGTGATAGGGGCAGAGTATTCATGAGAGATTCCTCTAGAATCACATAGATCACCAAACTTTCTATTTTTAAATTCCCTGCCATGATCTGATCTAATCCTAATAACGCATGCATTTTGGAGTACTTTAATACTGTGAGCTAGTATCTTGAAAGTCTCTACAGCTTTAGATTTTCCCCCCAGGAATTTAACCCAAGTGTACCTAGAGAAGTCATCAACAATCACATAAACATACTTCTTACCAGAAAGGCTATAAACCTCTATAGGACCCATCAGATCCATGTGCAACAGTTCAAAGAATTTAGAGGTTCTAGAGATCTGACCTTCTACATGTATGGGTGCATGTGTAGTCTTAGTTTGTTTACCTTGCATGCAATCACCACAGACCATTTTACCTAGACTTTGAAAGTTTAGGTATGCCTCTCACAACTTCTAACTTGATGATCTTCTCCAGATTCCTGTAGTGGACATGGCCTAACCTTCTGTGCCACACTATTGGTTTATCAACCTTCACATGTAAGCATTGAGCATCCTCATGAACCAAGTAGCAGTTGTCCTTTGACCTTTTTTCTGACATAACACAATTGTCAGAATCATCAAAAACGTTACATGAATACTTATCAAATTTCACAATTAAATCCTCATTACAAAGCTGACTGATGCTGATGAGATTAGCCTTTAGACCATCCACCAATATAACCTCAGTAAGGTGAGGGAAACCATCCATATTGAGATCCCATTTCCCTATAATATTTCCTTTGCTTCCTCCACCATATGTAACAGTACTAGTGAACACAAGTACAAGTTCCATAAGATTTGCCTTGTTACATGTCATATGTCTAGAACAACCACTGTCAAAGTACCAGTCACCAGTAAGAGTATGAGTAGTTGGGAACACAAGATTACAAACAATCTTTATTTTAAAAAGACCAGAGTCTATTCTTTTGAAAACTGTTGTTTTGTTCCCTAATGTTACTTTGGAATATTGAGCCAACATTAAAGTGACCTAGTGTTGTCCCAACCCCCGATGCAACACTACTACTGTAGTTATAGTTTTCACCAAACGTTCTGTACTTATGGTAGTATGGTTTTAAGTGACCAGGCTGGAAACAGTATTGACACAAGTAAGTTACCTGCTTAGACTGTTTAGTGTGACCACTAATTCTATTAGAACCAGCCTTTACAAAGCCAGGAATGACATTCTCATATCTGTCTGACCTTTCATGGTATCCTAAACCTGTAGCGTCGTTATTCCCAATATTCAGTGCTTCATCCAGCCTGCTTGTGCTAGAGTTCCATTTGGTAATGGTTCTTTCTGCCTCTTCAAGTTTTATCTCCATCTTTTCTATTTGGCACTCCTTTCTGGTGATATCTTCTCCAGTTCGGTTATAGTTTTAATCAAAAAACTGTTATCGCTAATGAGTTCTTTTTCTCTTTTTATGATTTTCTTTACCTCATCAAGCAGTTCTCTATAGACAACTTTCAGCTCATCAACCATCTTATCTTGATCCATTTCCTCTTCAAGGAAGTATTCCTCATTTAAATCTATAGATCCACCAAAACAAACAAAGTTAGAGTGTTCCTCAGATTCATTTATTTCAGAAATAAGACATAAAGGTCTAGCAATATAGTCATCATCCTCCTAGTTATCGAAGTATTCTTTCTGGTCCTCTGGTTCTGTCTGGGTGTTGTGCCAATATCCATTTGACCCGATGTTATCCTGACTCTCTGTCTAGTTGACTTGGGCAAATAGAGTTGATGTGTGAATCTTTTCAGATACCTTTTCTTCTGGTAGTTCCTCCAAACCTGTATCATCATCAATATTATCTATGCATACCCAGTTAGAGCTCATTTGGTTCTCAAGGTGTTAGCACACTCATATGACATATGTCCAACGCCTTTACATTCAAAACATTGAAGTTCTTTCAGTTTCTTAGTGTGACTCTCAGTAGGCTTTTTGAAGGAATACTTGACCATTTTACCAGGAAAACTTCTTCTTAGATTAGGAGGCACATTCTTCTCTTTTTTTTTTACTTTATCATTTAAGGTAATTTTATTGAACTTCTTTACTATAGAACCTAGATAAGCACTTATTTCAGTTTCATCATCTACTTCTTCTTCAATGGCTTTTAGGGCAAGACATGTGTGTTTTGCAGTTGGTTCTGAGTTCGTTTCATATTCTTGTAATACATTCAGAAGAGTGTAAAAGTTAAGTGATGATATGTATATGGCTTCTTGCATAGCAATCTTCTTGACCTCAAACCTACGAGACAGAGTTCTCATAGCTTTGTAAGCAAGTTGTTTATTAGTTAAAGGATCACCTAGACTTTGACATTCATTTGATAAATCCATTAGTTTTGCAAAGTATGAAGTAACAGACTCATTATCACCCATCCTAATGCTTTCAAATTTATGTAGAGAAATTTGAAGTCTAGCTTCTTTAACACTGGCATCTCACTCACAGTGAGTTTGTAGGAGCAACCAGGCTTGCTTAACAGTTGTACACAATTGTACTAACTTGAACATATGAGGATCAATCTTGCTAAAGATGGCATTCAATGCTTTCTCATTGTTGACTGCTTCATTGACTTCTGCTTGAGTCCAGTCAGCTTCAGGTTTCAGGTGTACATCATTATCATCGTCTCTGGCAGTCATTGGTGGAGTGTAGCCATCAATGATTGATTTCCACAGCATGAAATCTAAGGATTTGATGTACTGTCTGAGCCTGATCTTCCAATAAGCAAAATTTGTCCCATCCAGCACTGGTAACCTATTGTTAGTATTGGGGTTCGCATTATCCATGGTATGGTACCAAATCCAAACACCAATGAATTAGGTGCTTGGCTCTGACGCAAATCGTAAATGTATGGACCGGGATTGGTACCCTTTTGTTTTGATTCACAAACTGTGTGTACATGGAATGTTGTGCCAACATTGATTGTATTCGGTGTTGTCTCAACACTCGTTGTAGAGTATTTATGCAGCGAAATAAAGAACACAGTAAGAGAATTTTAAGCAGGTCATATGAATATAACATGCCGAGCCTTACGACCAAACGTTAATTTAATAATTTAACAAATACAACTGAGTACGAACCGAATCTTGAAACTAACTAACCTACGAACTATAGTTTAGCTAGATAAAACTCAGTAAAACAAGACTAACAAAATACAAGACTTACTTCTATACTTTCAGAACTTAATTCTAGTCTTGTGTTGTTTTTGATGTCGAGAACGCCTCTTTATAGGATTTGATTATCCTTGAGCAATGGCGTGATAGACACGAGTTTGTTGATTGCTTTGTTGTCACTTGGATAACTCTGAGATCTTCTTCAGCATTATCATCATAAGATCTTCAACTCTTATCTTCAAGATCTTTTGTGAATCTTTGGCTTTTTTCCCTTTGTTCCTTAACAATGTTCTGCACGTTCCTTGATACTATGAAATAATCACATATAGCTAAAATTGTGGAACTACGTGAGTTTATGAATAAAGGCAAAACAATATATTTAATATAATTAAATCAGGCCGAACAGTGTTGAGTTCAATGTTGGACCAACACTTGTCGTCAACACTTGCACTTTCACGGAGCTACTTTGCTGAACTCTGGAAGATGGCTACTTTGCTGAACTCTGACACCAATGTTCACCGACTCCTGAGGCACCCTGAGGCACAAGATGGAAGAAATGCAGAGAAGGTTGCAGAAGCTCCGATGTAACCTCAACCCTAGAGAGAAGATGACCTACATGGGATCACTATTTTCACCTCTCATAGACAACACCCCTTGTGATGAAGCCACCGGGACTCCCGACCTACACAGGGGAAGGGAACGACCGGGATCCTCATGACCACATCAACCAGTATCTAGCATACATGGATCTCGTGTCCCCACACGACTACGCACTATGCCACATATTATGGACAACCCTCACTAGTCGAGCGCAATCCTAGTTCCCCAAACTGTCGATAGGAACGGTGCACAACTTTGAACAGCTAACACAGATGTTCGTAAGGCAACTTGCGGGTAACCCAGTTTTTCCAAGACATGTGGACACATGTTCAATATCCGGCAGAAGATGAAGCCTTTCGATACTACATAAAACGATTCTCCTACGAGGTCATCAGCGTCTCCCATGTGGACCCTCTCATGCTATCTGACATCTTGCTACAAATGCTTCAACCCAGAGACTTCGCCACCTATCTTATGACAGCGCGAGCTCGAAAACTTAATGCAAAAGGCGAAATCTTTCATGGAACTGGAATAAACTTGAAAGACTTTAGAGGCAACTGAAGTTGCTGCAACCCCAACCCTAGTTGCGGGAAGAGGGAAAGACAAAAGGGACAAAAAAGATGGTGGTAGGAAGGAAAGAGATAAAAAGAACTTAGAGCTGATGCCCTTACCTCCTATGATGGTAACAATCGCGGATGGTATGGCTATAATGGGGAAAGATTTTACCTTCTTGTCCTGCAAAGGATCCTCAGAAGTACAAAAGCTCGGGTAAATTCTACACTTACCACTGAGCCTACGGGCACCTGACCAATGATTGTTACCACCTCAGGGAGGAAATCAATCGACTATCCTGGTCTATCTGGAGAAGTATGTAATGCCAGATAGAGGGACGTTCACTGTAAAAAGATGTCGGAAGGAGGAGCCCAAAAATAAGAAACCGTGCTCTGACACCTCTGGGGACAGTGAGCCCCTGCCTATGACGCAAGCGCGATTACCCCATCCACCTCGAACCTATCGCGACTACGCTTCCACCGGTTGAATTTTTAATATGATTGAAGAAGGAGTAATGGCCGTATCTTCCAAGGAAGAAAAGCGAAACTATGTAAGAAAGGCTCGGAATGCTGGAAACAAGTTGGAGGTCTTCGCTGCCCGACTCGTGGACCAGCCCACCATCTCATTTGGACCCGACGACCTATTTGGTATTGTATACCCTCACGAGGATCCCCTGATAATCACGACCACCATACTCAGAACATAAGTCTAAAGGATCCTTATGGATACATGAAGCTCGATAAACGTTCTTTTTACACCACCATACCTTGCCCTAGACATTCCCCAAGACCACATGGAACCCATGGATGTTCCACGAATGGGATTTTCCCAAGAACAATGCCAGACAGTAGGACTCATAACCCTGCCAATGTCTTGGGGCGAGGGATAAACCCGTCGCACCGAGCCTACCAAGTTTTGGGTAGTAGAGGCCCCCTCGCGAATGTACAACGCCATATGTAGCTGACCATCCCTTCAAGCTTTTGACACGGTCCCCTCTATCCTACACCTGAAAATCAAGTTCCCCACCTTTTCGGGGATAGAGGAAGTCAAGAGAGATCAGACCGAGGGTCGAGAATGCCGCATGAACGCCGTATCACCCGATCCCTGGCCTTCAATCCAACAGCTAGCGGAAGAGCTTAAAATGATAGAACTTGTGGGAGGAGTCGAAGGAAAAACAATTAAGATCCACACAACATCGTAGAGGATGTGAAGAAGGCCATCACGACTATGCTCAAACAGTACCAGTACCTCTTTGCCTGGAAAAATGAACCCTCCGGGCGAATCAGCCAAGAAATACGTGTGCATGAGCTAAATATGTATCCCACGGCCAAACCTGTCCAGCAAAGGAAGTGCAACATGGGTCCTGAGTGCAATGAGGTAATTTGGACCGAAGTACAACAATTGTTTGACCTCCACCAGATTCGAGAAGTGGTTTACCCGGAGTGGCTAGCCAACACGGTTCTCGTCCCAAAGACAGATGGAATGTGGCGCATGTGCGTGGATTTTACCGTCCTCAATAGTCTCTAACCTAAGGACTACTACCAGCTTCCAAGCATTGACCAACTGGTCGACTCCACTGCTGGATGTGCACTCTTGTCCGTGATGGATGGGGACCAGGGTTATAACCAGATTCCGATGGCCACCAACGACCAGGAGAAAACTAGCTTCATCACCGATATTGGCACCTTCTACTATATGGTCAAGCCCTTCGAGCTTAAGAATGTCGGGGCCACATATCAGAGATTGGTCAACCTCATGTTTGAAGGATTGACCGGAGATACCATGTAAGTATATGTCAACGACATGATCCTAAAAATCTAGAGGGAGACAGACCATGCACAAGGTCTTGCCAGGGCCTTCGAGATCCTGGACCGCTTCGGAATGAAGGTGAACCCCCAGAAATGCTCCTTCAGCATACGATGAGGGAAGTTCCTTGGATATATGGTCACCCAGAAAGGGATGGAGGTCAACCCGGAGAAGGGCGAGGCCATTCTCAACATGGAGTCTCCAAAGACGGTACGAGAGGTACAGTAATTAACCAGAAGGATGGCCATATTGAGCAGGTTTATATCTCGCTCCTTGGAAAAGGGCATGCCCTTCTTTAAGGTTCTCAGAAACGTGAAGGACTTCTAGTGGACCGGCTACTGCGAATAGGCTTTCAAGGAACTAAAGGAGTACATGGTCAAGCCGCCCCTTTTGGTGAAACCCGTTCCTCAGAAAATGCTCTTTCTCTACCTCGTTGTGGGTCAGAAATCTATGAGTGTTATCCTAGTTGAGCTAAAGGAAGGGAGCCCTTACCAATCTACTACGTTAGCGAAGCCCTCCTAGATGCCTAAACTCTTCCGAATAGAAAAGGTCGGGCTAGCTCTCGTTTCTGCCGCTCGGAAAACTCTGGGTCGACTTTGTGGCTATTCAATCATTGTGCTCACGCAGCACCCAATCCGCGCTATCCTCAACAACCCCCAAAACTTCTTGGCGAATGATCAAATAGGCCATATAGTTATGGGAATATGACATCACCTACGCCCCTCGGTCGGCCGTAAAAGCCCAAGTGCTTGCCGACTTCATCATCAAAATGTACGAGGAACCCAAAAAAGAAGAACCAGAGCCTTTGTGGCACCTTTGCATAGATGGTTCCTTTACCGACACCCACGGGGGAGTGGGCATAATCTTCATGAAAAACCTTCGGATGAGCCATATGTTATTTTGGAATTTTCCATTCGCCTATAATACCACGTATCCAACAATGAAGTGAAGTACGAGGCACTCCTCTTTGGAATGTGGCTTGCTCAAGAGGCTGGGATAAGAAGAATACTTGTGCATAACGATTCCCAGCTCGTTATACAGCAGATCCACGGGACCTACGTGGCTTGGGAAGAAAAAAAATGAAGGAAAGCCTGGAGGCCGTCCTCGCAGGAATTACCTCATTCCAAGAGTTCTCCATTAAGTAAATCCCTCGCTCGGAGAATCAAGCCGTGGATGCCTTGTCAAAACTTGTCAGCCTAGCTCAGCCTGTAGCACTTGGAGAATCACGTTCTTCACTGTACACAAATCAGAAACGCACAGTAAGGGTGGAGAGGTCCAAATGGTGGCCGCCATTGAGGAGAGTTGGATGATAGAAATTATAAAACTCATCCGAGATCCTAAGAGGTTCGCCTATGATCGGGCCAAGCAACGAGCTATTTACCGACGGACAACTTGGTACTATATACAAAAATGAGTGCTTTTCCGACGCTCGTGGTCTTACCCTACTTCTCAATGCATCAACAAAGAAGAGGCCAAACATATCGTTAGAGAAATCCATGAAGGTTGTTGTGGCAACCATGCAGGGGGAAGAAGCATGGCAGCCAAAATCATCAAGCAAGAGCACTACTGGCCACAATGGGAACTAATTGTGAGAAGTTCACGAGGAGGTGCCGAAAGTGTCAGATACACGCCCCCATGATACACCAGCCTACTGCCCCCTAGGAACCCGACATTGTCCCTTGTCGGTTCGCCCTATGGGGAATTGACATCGTGGGAGCCATGGTCCCCGATAGAGGTCAGAAGAAGTTCCTACTAGTCGATGTGGACTACTTCATGAAGTGGGTCGAGGTTGAGCCTCTGTCCAAGATTACCATCTAGGTCGTGATAAACCTCCTCTGGAAAAACATCCTCAACCGCTTTGGAGTACCCCAACAACTAGTAAGCGATAACGGGCTCCAATTTTGGAACAACCTCGTGGAGAAAATGGTGTAACAAATAGGGCTGATTGCACCATCCTGTAGCCCACTCGAACAAGATCCTTAAGCTTAGAAGTTGGACCCAATTGGTTTTTCGAGGACTTGGCCGCGCCCATTCAGGCGGAATCAAGGCTAGCTTGGTGCTCCGCCCTCATATCCTTAATCTGACGAAGCAGCCGATCTCGCTCCTCCCACAGCGGTTGGACCTCTTTTAGTGCCCGAGCCGCCCCATTCGCCTTCTCCTCCCATTTTTTGGCCTTAGTGCTGGCTTGGGCCAACCCCTTCCTGAGAAATCTCTTTAGTTCCCCCATGTCATGATCCGCAGATTCCCTTACCTCAACGTCAAGTCCACGAGCTTCTTCCAAAGCCCTCTCCAGTTGAGCAACCTCTTTTCACGCATTCCGTAGAGAGGGTCGGAGGGCGTCAAGCTTCTGGGCGACGGTCGTCAGAACAGTCGGACTCGCCCTCCATGTGCATGAGGCATCCCCAAACACTGTGAGTTACAACAATAAATCAAGGTGAAATGCCGCACTATGGTAAAAAGGCCAAAAAACAAAAATAATCATAAGGGAAGTAAGGGAAGCAAGATATCACTTCGCAGATACTCTTGTAGAACTTCTTCCATAAGGCTTTGTCACTAAAGCCACCAAGAAGCTCACAGTCACCTTAGTTTAAAATAACGCACACAAAGTCGCGATAATAGGAGCGATCCACATAACCCTCCACAAAAATTAAAGGCATCACCGGATGGGGGAGCAAGTCCTTATCCGGGGAGGCTCTCTTCCTACTCTCTAACCTCACTAGAGGCAGAGGGTCTATAGGGGCTTTCCTTTTACTCTTCCCTGACGACCGAGCTAACGGACCCTTGTCCTCCCTCCTCGAAGGACTACCAACGATGGGGATCCGGCCTTTCAAGTAATTTGGAGAAGCCCCCAACGGACCAAAATTAAGAAAGGTACCAAAAGGAGGCATAAAGTAGTTAGCAAAGTGTATCGCCATAACATGATCCATAGGCTGAGTGTTAATAGGTTTGATATTATTCCCTATTTAACGGATTTATTTTGGGGTTGGAACGCCCTGCCCTTGATTCAAAAAGCGATGATTTTATAGAGGAGAACAAAGATACGAGAATATTCCTTCCTTTATTCACTGAACTTTAGTCCTCAGTTTTTTTTTTGTATATGATTGTGTGTTTTTTCTTCAATTGATCACCTCCCTTTATATAGATTTTGTTAGGGACATGTGTTGTTATGCATGTGTTTTAGTAAGGTACAGGTGTCGCAATATGTGTAAAAATGTAAAAAGATAAGATAAGGTATATCTTTAATCTACTTGATGCTGACTAGGCTGATATTTGCCTCTTCCGATGGGATGCTATTTTCCGAAGGGGCCTACATTTGGTAGTGACTTGATGGACCAGTTAGGACATTCTTCGGGTGGTGTTGTTGTTTCAGTAAGGGTTCATTCTGGTGTAGGGGTTTCTGTATATGTTCTCCAAGGGGTGTTTCCATCCTTGACTATGGCTCCGAGGGTTTGACTTGGTCTCAGAGGGCTTGACTTGGTCTCCGAGGGCTTGACTTGGTCTTTGTGAAGTGGTACTTTCTTGTCCAAGTCCTCGTAGTGTGGCTTCCAGTGGCTCTTGTACTTAGATCTGGCTTTGTTCTTAGATTCGGTCTTCGGAGTGATGTTCCGATAGTAGTTTATGTTGAGGAGTGTTCAGCAAGGAAGTGTTCTCGCGAGATGATGGGACTCGGCGTCCGTTGTGGTCCCTCTTGGCGCATCGATGGATATCGGAGTTGCGCGGATCCATTCGGGTTTACTCTTTTTCCGATGTCGCGTTGATATCTCGTTTTTATTCATCGTTGACTTTCCAAGGGACGCTTAGGTGCCTCCTCGGTTGTTCCTTCGTACCGCTTCGGGTCAATGTCCGAGGGGTTTGGTAACATCCGATGGGCCTCCTCATCGGGAGTGGTTACATCTCATGGGAAGTACTCGTGACAATAGTATTGTCCATATATTAATTCCTATATTTAGGACTAATATTCTCTTTAATCTCATATTTATTTTTCACGGTTAACACTGAGGAATACATTCGGCCAAAATTGCCTCACTTCAATATCGACAAACCTAGAATTACCCAGGGCACGTGGATTGTACTCACCTTCAGCAAAAAAGGAAGACTCATCCGCAACGGCCCTTGCGGACTTTGTGAGCTTATGACGCCGCTCTATACTCTGCAATTCCCAATCGGTAGATGAGCCTCGGGATCTCGAGACAAAGTAGGTTGAATCAATATTCATTAGAGCAAGGAAGCTCCCCCAAAGTGGAGCCCATGTGTGGCTGGCCATCTCCTCGCCAGAGAACGAGAATAGAGACTTGGTTAAAAAAAAGAGAGAGTATACTATACATACTTGGGTTACAGTTTCGAGACAGCATTCGAAAACAAAGAATAAAAAAAATGAATAGAAAAAAGTACTTATGAAAGCCATCATGAAGCCAAAGCAAGGTCGTGGCAGGGTGCTCACCCAAGCCACCTTGTAGACCAGCCAACATCATGGCCATCGGGTGGTGTAGCATCAGGGATGTGTCGTACACCCCGCTAAAAAGGCGCATCTAACCCAGAAATGCGGCAGCCTCCAAGTGCACCTTGTTAGAAGGAGCAACATACCATAGGCCCCATTGGGTGGGTACGCCTTCCCATTCGGGAGCTGGCTCTTCGATAGGGGCCACATAAAAGTATCTCCGGCAAAAGTCCATGTTACTAGATGACTCGTTCTTCACCGTTGAGACTAGAAACATGCGTTTATTTTCACAAGTGAACAACATGAAGAAAGGCGAGCCAGGCGCAGTCGACCTCAACACAAATGCTCATGTCACGTTCTAGGGCGTGCATGTGATACCCAGAAGATGGCAATAGAGTATGAATCCCCCTAGGCAACGGTACGAGGCATGAGTCACTTGACTTGGGAAAATCTTCCAAAAGGCAAAAAGATCCCTTAGGATCAGGTGGAAAAAGCATCAGATCCCACAGTGAATCTGCTTTGAATGCATTGTCATATAGCCCTCTGGGGATCGTACACCCTCTGCAGACCAAAAGGAATGATCACATCAACATGCTTTGGAAAAATGTTAAAAGACCCAAAAAGAGCTCGGGCCTGCTCCATTGTCACGACTGATGTCGAGGACCCAACTCAAAGTTCGCATGTCATGCGTTTTGGCTCCAAGTTCTCCCGGGTGAAAACAAAGCCATCAGAGGGAGGATGGTAAGGAGCACGATGAAAAAAAGCCTGAAAATATTATTTTTCATAGTAACTGGAGGAGCCCAGCCTTTGATGATAGGAGGACCACTGCCACGGGAGCCATCATAACTAGAACTGTCCGCATTCCTTCTGGAAGAGGAAAGAATGGACGGCGAACTTGTAGCCCTTTGGCGGGGAGTCTGACGAGACGCTGCAACGATGGTACGGAGTGAGAAACTAGGGTATTGAAATAATAATGTGAGTTCGCCTCACTAGAATAAACAGAGGTGGCACGAGAAACCATGGCCCGAAAAAGAACAAATCTTGAGGAAAGGGAATGATTGCAAAAAATTGGAGAAATGAGGAGTGTGAGAAAGAAGGTTAGAAGAGGCTCCCTTTTATAGGCGAAAGAGACGGTTTACGTTCAAAACTGGATTGAATTCCTGCCCACATTCAAAAGGTGAGACCCTCATGTCGCCCACTCATGACCCTTCATAACCGCCACGTTCCCCGAATCATTGCTACCCTAGAATGATACACATCGCCATAGGGGAGGTAGACCGGTACTTTAACTCCCCACGTCTAATCGCATTTAATAAATGCTCGTTCCCAATGCCGTCAACTGAACTGACTGAAAGGCGAGGTGATTTGAAAAAATGACTACACTGGGAACCCCCAACCATGACTACCCCCACGAAAAGGTCGGAAACACCTATTATGTCACGGTATCTACGAGTGATCATGCGAGAAATGAAAATTTTTCTAAGTACAGTAGCCTCGGGCTTTGAACCAAAGCTAAGCACCCTCATGGCACGGCGCTCACGGATACTTACACGGAGATCGTAAAGACTCCCATAAATAATGCCCACGAGCACGCACCTAAAGGGTCAAAAACGTTTCTAAGTACGATGGTCGGGGCTACCCACGTGAAAATGGAGAAAATACTAAAAAGCATTAATCTTGTAAATACCCATGCAAAAAAAAAGATGGGGAGTCAGAACCTTCAGATCGGGTACCCAAAATAATATACGTCAAAAAAATTGGTCATAATTCCAACCGTGAAAACGCGAGACGGTAGCCAAAAATTCCATTAAACAAAAAAAATCCTTGTGGGGGGGGGGGGGGGGGACTTCCCGGTACAACCCCAAAACAAGGCCATATGGCCACAAAATCATCCCTAAGCTACCTACAACTAAGGGAGGAGGGAAGACCCCGAGACAAAAGAAGGGGTCGGAGAATCCCGAGAGCTCGGAGTGCCCTCTTACAACAACGGTAGGGCCGCCTCAGGATTTTGGGGTCGAGTCACCTCGCACCGCCTCGGCCTCTCTCTTTAGAAGAGACTCATTCTCTCCCACCACGGAAACCAAGCACTCCTTCAAAAAATGCTCTGACTCTTCCAGCTCCCTTAAATGAGTCGACCGACCCACAACTTAGGAGGCTAACTCCGAGCAGCGAAGAAAGCTAGCACGGCCCTCCGCCTCAACCTCTCCTAGCATATTCTTCAGAGCATCTCTCACGAGCGGCCTCATTGTAGGTGTGCACGAGCCCTTTCGAACCAATGCAAAGTGAAAATAAGTGTTAACACCAAGCACTTGAACAAAGATTAGGGCACACGAAGGAATATACTCACCAAGGCCGCGAAAAGCTACACCATGTAACTGTACTCTAGAGGGCTAAAACAAGAGGATACCAAAGAGCACACTTTATGAGAAATATTGAGAAATTTCTCTCCCAAATCCACATCACCCTTTAGAAAGGAGCGCAGTGGGGATGAGATGATGGTGCCCCAAGTAATAGCTTCCTCGCTCGGAGCCACTAAATCTGGAACTGTTGGAGTACTAGAAGACTCAGTGCCACGATGTTCAAGCCTTGGAGCAATGACTTCTCGGTTATCGACTCCACCCGAGTAGTCAGAAGCCGAGGCGTTGGTGGGTCACCTTCCTTAGTCCCTTCAATGTCCACTCCACCTTTGGCCTGGAACATACCCTTGAGCCAGTCGTCCTCTGCCTCATCTTCAGACAAATTAGGCAAATCTTCCAAATGACGAGAGGCCTCGGTACTTCCCTCAACCTAAGTCTGCAAGGTAGCCTTGTCCTCCGAGTCCATATACAAAATGTGTGGGCCCTTGGAACACACCTCAGGGTGATCTCCAAGAGGCTTTGGCTCAGAAGGACCAACACCCTTCTCGCCCGCTTGACTCATATGGGATGGAGCCACTCAAGCCCTGCTTTCCCCCTCCAAAGGCTTGTTTGTCTATAGCACGATAGATGTGTCAATTTCTATGCATATTCTTTCGTACTGTGCTCGGGCTCGAGAGGCCATGTGCGTATCAATTTCTATAGGGCGGCCAAAGAGACTGGTAATATAAAAAAGAGCCTCTAAATTGTAGAAATCGAGAGGCATGCCAGGGATTTGTATCCACATACACATTTTACACGGGGGGCAGTAGAGACGGAAAAGTTGGCGTGCCACTGGCGGACGACAAGATAGTGGTGCATTTAAACCAAGGTCCTCTTGCCAGAGCTATGGTATAATCCTCTTGGTTGCTTAGACGGGCTACATACGCACCCCAACCAATATTCGTGATTTTGATTGGTTGGAAAGGCATCCACATGAGTTGAAGCTTAGTGGCCAGATCATGAATTGATCGAGGGATGCCGACCGTTTGTAAGAGGAGAGACTTATTCCACGGTTGGCTTAGGCGCTACATCTCTGAGGTCGTGAAGGTGATCTGAGGATCAATATCCGTCATCTCATTGTCTCTGGGGCCAACCATCGGCTTTTCCTCTCGTTCTTCCAACGATTGAGGCCCCGTGGGGAAGAAGAGGTGGTTAGTGGATGAGATGAGACGGGATTGGTAGGAAGGGGGCGGGAGGTTGTGGGCTCCGGGTTGGTTTGTGGCGGTGGTTGGGGTCGACGGTGGATGGTAATGGTTGAGGGATGATGGCGGGAGAGAAGTGACCGGTTGGGGTGGAGGGGGATCGGGTGGCCGTGGCGCAAGAGGAGTAGTTGGGTTGGTTGGGGGCGAGAGAGAGTTTTCCATTGTTTTTACTACTGTAAGTGTTGTGATAATCTCTTGAGTGAACTCCATCTTTAAGTGACATCAACTTGAGACACAAAATTAGATGGACAATCGAAAGCGTCTACAATAGATAAATTCCAGCCATGAGACTCGTGTGTTTATTAGTTACTAGGGATAAAAACATCAAGCCCCCTAAACTACGCACGTTATTGCGACTTGCACCCTAAACAAATTTAATAAGGGTTTGGCCCCCTAAACTATGCACGTCTGTTCGATTTACCCCTTCAATGGATTTTCGGCCATTTTCAACCGGAATATTCTCCCTACCTGACTCATATGTGTTGTACTAGATGTATTATGCTAGTTGATGACAAATAGTTGGGGTAGAAACACATCGAACAAGGTATTCCAGCCAAAAATAGTCGAAAATGCGATTTACTGCTTCAATATATTTTCGGCCATTTTTGGTCAGAATATTTCCCCTACCCGACTCATATATTTTTTACTAGATGTATTTCGGTAGCTGATGACAAAAAAGATGCGAAAAAACACCTCGAACGGAGAATATTCCGGCCAAAAATGGTTGAAAATCCATTAAAGGAGCAAATCGAACATGCATGCATAGTTTAGGGGGCAAAACGCTTATCAAATTTGCTTATGGTGCAAATCACAAAAAACGTGCATAGTTCAAGGAACTTTATGCTTTTATATTAATTACAAATTAAATTGTATATGCACTCTTAAGTAAATCAAAAGGCTATTGAGCAAATCGTGGCACAAATGAAAGTGGTTAGAGCTAGTATTTGAGCTCATGCCCTTCAAAAGTATCAAATATGAACGATCTTAGATCTATATTACTTATTTTGGACGCAGTTGCACTTGACAGTAGTTGCAACTGCACTCGTAAGTAAGATAGATAACAGTTCTTTAACGTTTAAAAGATGTTTTACTGTTGTAACTAAGAGAAGACAGTTAAACATAAAAACAGTAAAGAACACAAAGAATTTAACGTGGTTCGGTCCAAATGGTCCTAGTCCACGGGGTTTGCACCCAAAAGATTGACTTAAACTGTATCCTACTTAAGAAATACAATGTAGGTTTTATATAAACCCAAATCTTAGACTCCCTCTATTATTTGTTACAACACCTATCCCTTAACTTATTTTCGGAATACTCAATTGAATCGAAGAACACACTAAGCTACTCCAGAGTTCCTTTGACTTAATGCTCTTTAAAAATGCTTTGACTCGATACAGGACTGACTCACACAATATCTTTTTCAAAGTGTCATTTAATTATCTCGAGTCTCCTCCTTATATAGGCATGGCAGAATCCTCATTAAATCTTCAGTTGCAATCCTCAGGAAATCTTCTTTCCTTATAGATGAGTACGTCTGATTATTCTGTTGCAACCCGAATGCATCGTCTTGCCTTATCCGAAAGATTCTACAATATCATACAAGATATCCAATTGTATATGCCACTTAAATTTGTCTAGATACATAATATGGAGATATATGGAAGTTAATCGATAATATGGAATAATATATTATAAAGATATGGAAATATTAATAAGATAACTACCATCTTAAGATTTATCTTAACCTAATGATTTAAAACAAAACAAAATTAATTAAGTAGATTGGGCCGAAATAAACTAAGCCCACACGGGAATGTTGGGAACGGCCCTAACAATCTCCCCATTTGATTTGTTTTATCAAAATTATTGACCTATTTACATAAAGGGTTAGCACAAGACACATATTTATGAAGTTTTTAGCTTCAACCCAAAACGATGTGCATAAAATTTATTTCAAAAGATGGAGTTGCAACAACGGTGCAACCATCCGTCAAAATGAAGCAGAAAGATAAAGCTCCCCTCAACTGGGTCTCCCTCTTTTTGACTGAAGAAATCAAGGGGTGCCAGCAGCGTCAGCTTATTGCAACATGCGATCCAACTTGGAGTTCATCAGCGCCATGGAGGTGCTCATTGCCTCGTGTGATTTGCTCAGGACCCCCACCAGGCTGTTAAGATGGGCGAGTTCCATGTAGAGGCCGTTAAGATTTGCGGTCGCATCAGGCAGAGATCCCGACCCCTTTTTTGAGGAGCCGTCAATTGCAGTTGGTGAGGGAGGTGGCTTATGCAACACTTTGGGACTTGCACGCATGGGTTGAACTCCAGTGAGGTCCTCTTGCTTGGCTTTGAGGGAGGGCACATGGGCAACGATAATATGGTAGATGAGCGAAGGAAAACCAAGGGAGTGATGTGCATCTTGGAATGCTTCCGGATATATGCGCTCAAACACAAGCTTGCCTAGGTCAATCGCGGCACCCGTGCCAATGCGGTAGAGAACGCTAGCAACATCCGCATTCATGGAGGAGACGTGGGTGTAGGGCATCCAGTGATACACAAGAATGCAAAAAAGGAGATTGTACCTGTTGGTGAGGTCACTGGTGGTGAGGGGGCCTGAAGGCCAGGAACGAATAGACCCACCAGTGAGTTCAGTTGAAACTTTATTCATGTTACACTTCAGTCGCAACTCTGACAGATCGCCAGTGTCCATTTTAGGGACACCCATGGCAACAGGGATAATGGCAGGGGTAAAGGGGCACACATGCTTGCGCACATAGTTCGTGTGCCTTTGGAGGGAACCCTTCGCATGCAACTGGGGTGTTAAGTTGGCATAGAATTCTTGCACCAGCACCTTGGAGTAGCTGCTGGCCTTCTGTGTTGCGACTAGCCAACCCCGCTCATTCAATGAGTTCAGGATGTCAGTGTTTGTATAGGTCTTTTCTTCAAGAGGTTGTTCCTCCACCAAAGTGCGCTTCAAATAACCCGTGAAGCGAGCTAGGGCCTCACGAGTGTAGAATCAGGCAGAGAAGGCATGCACAGATTTCAAGGCAAGAGTGGCAGGTGCAACTCCAGGGTAAGCAAATTGTTCCACAACGTTTTTAGGCGCCGTCTTTTTAGGCAAGAGTGGTGGTGCCGTCTTTTTAGGCAAGAGTGGCAGATTTCAAGGCAAGAGTGGTGGTGCCGTCTTATTAGGCAAGAGTGGTAGATTTCAAGGCAAGAGTGGTGGTGCCGTCTTTTTAGGCGCCGCGGCTTGACGGCGTTTCTTGGTCACTAGTTCCTCATTAGTAGCAGCATCAGTGGGCGCATCTTTATCGTAATCAGCCCCAGATACGGATTTCTCAGAAATTTTATGCAGACGCATGGGGCGAACTGTCTTGCATGTAAGGATCTTGGTTCGCTTCTTGGTTGCAACACCAGAAGCAGTAGACTGAGAAGGAGTAGCCGTCTCTTCCAGATCATCACCCAAATCCTCTTGGGCTTTAGATGATTCACCCACTTTGGCCTTTCCCTTGGCCTTAGCAGAAGCCCTAGTAGGCGATAGGGGTGAAGAGTCAGGCGGAGTGAAGGTCATAGTAGAATGATCAACATCAGGTGGCGGAGCACGATCACCGTTTCTGTCAAGATGCACGACAGTCGATGGTGGTGACGATGGGAGCATTTGCAAGGGTTCCATGGTGATGGGCTCATCGGCGTCGGATTGCATGGTCGCAAACCGCTTGAATGATCCACCCATCCGTAGAGAAAGAGACAGTAGCTAGAGAGGCGGTGAGAATTTTGTGAGGAGAGAGAGAAAGAGAGAGAGAGGGGGTTAATTGCAAAGAGTAATGAACTAAGTGGGAAGTAAGTTGCAATAAATAAGTATCACAACCCTAGAGAAAATGGGGTAGATTTTCCCACCAAAATAGCAATCTTATCACAATTAAAGATAATCTTTCCTTGAAAGTGGATATACATAAATCGGAGAGAGGATCAAGGAAAATCATGTTCAAGATAATCACAAGGCAACATCCTCATCTTAACAAACATTAGTCAAAGTTTCCTAATATCACACGAAAATAACCACGATCGTGAAATAATTAGGGCTCTACAGGTTAAGTAAAATTGAGACCAATGACATAGCAATACCAAGGCAATAAAATTTGCTAAAGATAATTACAAATTCCATAAGAGAACTAAGTCCTAAAAAAAATCATGTCACGATGTCTCCTCAGTTACAACAGTACATTATCAACTCAAGCAACTGGTAGCTTTCAGTCTAATGCAATTGTGAACAAGGTAGCTCTTTTTAATGAGTGGACGCGTGGGATAAGAATTGCTAGCTTTCACACTTATTTTCTTTTAGGTTAGGTATCTTTTTCTAGTTGCGACTGAAAACTAGTGTGAATAGCTTTAAATGCATCACCTTGCTGGGTAGGTCTCGTGCTCAGCAAAAACACAACGTTTTTCTTCCTTTTTTATTTTTTTGTACATGGAACACTGAGGAGAAAAACGAGAATACAATAGTAACTTAGAGGACTGTTCATCAATGGGATAAGTAATTAGGTTTAGAAAAGTCACCCTTAGGTGCAACAGTGTCCCTGTTGCAATTCACATAAGGTAGAGCCCCAATGATTTACGAAGGTGCTCAAAACGTGTAACATCGAGAGCCTTAGTAAAAACGTCTGCAAGTTGAAGGTCAGTGCACACATGATATAACTCAACAGTCTTAGCCTCTACCAGTTCACTGATGTAGTGATATCGTATATCAATATGCCTAGTGCGAGAGTGTTGGACATGATTCTTGGAAATGTTAATGGCACTAGTATTATCACAGTAAAGGAGAATCTCATTTTGAGTGATACCGTAATCTTCCAACATCTGCTTCATCCAGACTAGTTGGGTGCAATAGCTTCTTGCAGCAATATATTCAGCCTCAGCTGTAGATAGAGTAATTGAGTGTTGTTTCTTAATGAACCATGACACAAGATTGGTGCCAATATAGAAGCGTACTCATGTGGTACTCTTTCTGGCATCAGCGCATCCGGCCAGTCAGCATCACTGTAACCTGCGAGTGAGAGGTTATTGTTAAAGTTGTAACTGAGACTGAAATCAGCTGTACCTGAGATATATCAAATGTTTCTTTTGACATCTTTTAGATGTGACTCCTTTGGGTCGGCTTGATAGCGAGCACACACTCCAATACTAAAGTAGATGTCTGGACGGCTAGCCGTGAGATATAGCAGACTACCAATCATGCTGCTATAGAGATTGGGATCCACCGAGTTGCAACCTTCGTCTTTGCTGAGTCGGTCAGTTGAACCCATGAGAGTCTTCATTGGTTTGGCATGTTCTAGTCCAAATCTTTTAATCAGATTCTTGGCGTACTTTGCCTGAGATATAAATATCCCATCATCATGTTGTTTCACCTGTAAACCAAGGATGTATGTGAATTCACCAACCATGCTCATTTCAAACTCATTTTTCATAACAAAAATGAATTGTTGCAACTCGCTGGCGGACGTAGAGCCAAACACTATGTCATCTACATAAATTTGTGCATTATGAATATGTGTTCCAAAGTGTTCATAGAACAGTGTTCGATCTACACTTCCTCTAGTGTAACCTTTTGCAAGAAGGTGGATGGTAAGTCTTTCGTACCAAGCACGAGGTGCCTGTTTGAGACCGTAAAGTGCTCTCTTAAGTTTCAACACATGAGTGGGGAAATTGGGGTCAAAAAAACCTTTGGGTTGTTCAACAAAAACCTCTTCATTTAGATACCCATTTAAGAAAGCACTTTTAATATCCATCTGGAAAAGCTTAAAGCACAACACACATACAACATCAAGTAAGAGATTCTAGTCTTGCAACTGGTGCAAATGTATCATCATAGTCCACTCCTTCAACTTGTGTGTAGCCTTGTGCAACAAGTCTTGCTTTGTTTCTAACAATGTTTTCCAGCTCATCGGTCTTGTTCTTGAATACACAATTTGTACCAATGAAGTTTACATTTGCTGGTCTGGGCACTAATTCCCACACATCATTCCTTTCAAACTGATTGAGTTCCTCATACATGGCTTCAATCCATGCTTCTTCCAACAATGCCTCTTTTACATTCTTGGCTCAATTTTGGAAGTGTAACTCACAAATTGCACCATCTAGTCATACCTTTTACGAGGGAGATCTCGTGTACGAATGCCCTCACTTATCTCACCAATGACCACTTCAGGTGGGTGATTCCTTCTGATGTGAGGGGGTGCCTCTAGGTGCTCCGTTCTTCCATTTGATTCTGGTGGGGATTCAACTTCCACTGTGACCTTAGGGGTAGTTACAACTTGTGGTTCTACTGGATCAGTTGCAACTTGAGGAGTGATTCTGGGAGCACTTGGATGTTGTTCATCCTCTGCTTCTCTCGAATCGATCAGCTCCGTGATCTTGAACTATGAAGAGGTTGAAGCAAAGTCTCTGTAATCATCAAATTCAACGTTAGATGATTCTACAATAGTTTGAGTGTGCATGTTGAACACGCGATAGAAGTGACTATTGTGAGAGTGACCAACAATCATACCCAAGTCAGACTTGGATTAAAACTTACCTCTAGATTCCCTATCATTGAGTACATAGCAGGAACAACCAAAAATGTGAAAGTGATATACACTAGGACGTTTACCTTTCTAGATTTCATATGCAGTTTTAGTTGTACCTGGGTGTAGATAAACACGGTTTGTAACATAACATGCGGTATTTACTACTTATGCCCAGAACTTAAGAGCAAGTTTCTTCGAGTTTAGCATAACTCGAGCCATTTTGACCAGTGTTCTGTTCTTTCTCTACCACACCGTTTTGTTGTGGTGTTATGGGTGATGAGTATTCATGAAATATTCCCTTGTCAGTATAGAGATTGATAAAACTGGAATTTTCAAACTCTTTCACATGATCGCTAATCATCATTTTGATGGTTAAGTCCTTTTCAATTGCAACTGTGTTGCAAAGGTTTTTGAAAAACACAAACGATTCGTTTTTCTCTTTCAAAAACTCAACCCAAGTGAAATATGAGAAATCATCTACACACACAAATATATAACGTTTACCCGAGATGCTTTCCTTCTGAATTGGTCCCACAAGATCCATGTGAAGGAGTTCAATAATTCTCACTGATGGGGTGTGTTGCAACACTGCATGGCTGGCCTTCTTCTGTTTTCCCTCAAGACATGAGCCACATTTCCCTAGAGGTTTAGGGCCAAGTTTGGGTAATCCTCTCACATCTTGATTGTTGAAAAGATGTGCAAGAGACTTATAGTTTCTGCACTAGAGTCCTAATAATAGCTTTACAATTTGTCATAGTATAGCAGTTTCTGCACTAAAGTCGCAAGTCAGTGTCCTAATAATAGCTTTACAATTTGTCATAGTATAGCAGTTTTTAGTACTTCTTAATCCATGTAGTACCCTGTTTTGATCTTGATCAATAACCTCACATTCATCTTTAGTAAAACGAACATATAAATCATCATCACACAGTTGACTAATACTAATGAGGTTAGCATGTAGACCATCAACATAAAATACATCCCTGAGTTTAGGGAATCCCTTCACATTCGGTGTTCCTTTACCGAGGATTTTTCCTCAGTTGCCATCTCCAAACACCACATAGCCTTTTCGTTCATGAACAAAGTTGTTTAAGATGCTTTTATCTCCAGTCATGTGCCTGGAGCAACCACTGTCAAAAAAACCAGGAGTTAGAGAAGGATTTACGTTGAGAAGTGGATTTACAAGCAGTAAGACATGTAAGAGTACTAGATGATTTTTCAACCCAAACTTGTTTCAATTGTTTCTATGTTGCAACTGGTGTTGCACTCTGCTTGTTTTTCTTCTTCTTTCAGTTCCTTCTCTTCTTCTTGATCATTACTTCAGCTTTGACAGGTTGGGATGTGTGGTGTGATTCCCAAAGTTGATAGCTGTAGGGTCTGATGTGCCCTTGGACACCGCAGTGGTTACATGTTGGAACAAAGCGTCCTCTTGGAAATCCGTTAAGAGAGTCAGAGTTAGATACATGAACTTGAGAGTTACAACTTGGGTGTACCTGAGCCTGAGGAAGTTGAATCTCAGCGTAATCAAGTGGAATTTCAACTCCTTTGGGTACTCATTTCTTTTTAGATATGATGATTTTGGTATCTCCAAGAAACTTTGGGCTGATGGGATCAACATATCCGACTCCAGTATTCCCAGTTGCGACTTTCTGAGTGTCCAGGACCTTCTCCGGATTTTCGGTTTCCGGATGAGCAAGTTAACATTCTTAAATAGAGAGTCTAGCTCCTTTTGAGTTAGATCACACACATCTTCCAGCGCCTTGTGTGCCTTGAGTGATGTGTCAAGATCGGTGGATAGGAGATCTCTTTCCCTTGTGAGTGAAAGGACTTTTCTTTCAAGTTCCATGATCTTGTTGTTCATCCTGACTGGGCTACCAAACGAAGAAATAATTATGAGTTGCGCCTCTAGTTCTGAGTTTCTTTGAGGATGGTATCCACGTCATTTATGGGCTCATGTTCATCACTGTCAAGTGAATTAGAGTCGGATTCTATAAAGTTCTAAATTGCAATTGCCATGTTGGCTCTGGCAAACAGAATAAAGGATGAGAATGCAACATCAGTAACTTTTTCCGAATCTTCCTCACTCTCCTCGGATTCGTCATCGCTCCACGCAAGTAGCGCTTGGTTCTTGTTTTTCTCAAGTAGGTTCGCACAATCTGCCCTAATGTGTCCAAAACATTGGCATTCCCTGCATTGAATACCCTTTTCGGACCTTTTGTTGTCAAGTCTACTAGTAGCAGAAGGCTTTTTAAAGTTATCAGAGGGACTTGCAACAACGCTAGAAGAGTTACCTTTACTCTAGTGTTTGTTCATTTTATTGAACATTTTTGTGAGGAGAGCCATCGATTGGACCAGTTCGGTGTTGGAACTGCACTGAGGGAGGTTTGCTTGTAGTGCTACTCCCTTGGAGATAGTGTCTAATTCTCTCTTGAGTTTCATTTCTCATGATGTGAGGGAACCATGAGATCAGCAATGGGTAGGGTATTGATGTCTTTTGCCTCTTCAATGGCTGAGACCTTCATTGCAAATCTTCCTGGAAGGGATCTCAGAAGCTTTAGCATAATTCTGGATTCTGGAAAGTAAAGTCAGCTCCAAGAATGGTAGCTTCACTTGCTAGGTGCATGAGTTTGGAGTGAAACTGTGCAATGGTGTCTGTTTCCTCTATTCGTACGAAGTTGAACTGGTCATTGAGCAGTTGCAACTTGGATGCACGTACTTTAGCATTTCCTTGGTGCGCGTTCTCAATAGCCTGCCAAGCATCTCTTGCAATTTCACAGTTAGAAATACTCTTATACTGGTCATAATCAACTGCAACTAAGATAATATTTAAAGCTGTAGAGTTATAGTTTGCAAGAAGTGCTTCTGCGTTAGTCCATTCCAGTTCGGATTTGACTCTTCCCTGTTCGTTAGTTGGTGGGGTCCACCCTTTTAAAATGCTTTTCCACGCCTTTTGGTCCTGTTGTTTCATAAATTTTTGCATGCGATTCTTCCAGTAGGAGTAGTTTGTTGCCGTCAACATTGGCGGTTTTATGGTCGACAGACCTTCCCTCATTTCCTCCATAATAAAAACACTTAAACAAAACAAAAGATCTTTAAACCAGAATCTACACTATGTAATATAGTGACCCGCTCTGATACCAATTGAAAGATCTTAGATCTATATTACTTATTATTGGACGCAGTTGCACTTGACAGTAGTTGCAACTGCACTCGTAAGTAAGCCAGATAACAATTCTTTAACGTTTAAAAGCTGTTTTACTGTTGCAACTAAGAGAAGACAGTTAAACATAAAAGCAGTAAAGAACACAAATAATTTAACATGGTTCGCTCCAAATGGTCCTAGCGCACGGGGTTTGCACCCAAAAGATTGACTCAAACAGTATCCTACTTAAGAATTACAATGTAAGTTTTATATCAACCCAAATCTTAGACTTCCTCTAATATTTGCGGTTACAACACATATCCCTTAACTTATTTTTGGAATACTCGATTGAATTGAATAGCACATTAAACTACTCCAGAGTTCCTCTGACTTAATGCTCTTTAAAAATGCTTTGACTCGATACAGGACTGACTCACACATTATCTTTTTCAAAGTGTCTTTTAATTGTCTCGAGTCTCCTCCTTATGTAGGCATGGCAGAATCTTCATTAAATCTTCAGTTGCAATCCTCAGGTAACCTTCTTTCCTTATAGATGAGTACGTCCGATTATCCTGTTGCAACCTGAATGCATTGTCTTGCCTTATCCGAAAGATTCTGCAATATCATACAAGATATCCAATTGTATATACCACTTAAACATGTCTAGATACATAATAAGGAAATATATGCAAGTTAATCGATAAGATGGAATAATATCTTATAAACATATGGAAATATTAATGAGATAACTACCATTTATCTTAACCTAATAATTTAAAACAAAACAAAATCAATTAAGCGGATTGGGCCAAAATAAACTAAGCCCACACGGGAATGTTGGGAACGGCCCTAACAAAATATATATACACTTGACCTGAGCTTCATATGTATCTGATATACTGTCGTGCTGTGTGATATATGATGAGAGAATCCCGAGAAGTTCAACGCATGTAGGTGCAAAAGTTCACGAATGAATAGCGTTGTTGACAATTTTGGTCTACATCCATTGTTTACAAATTTCAATTATTGATTCTTCTAATTTTTATTGAAATAAAAGTGTGGCATTTAACCCAACTAACCAGATTGCGTAAGTATAATTCACTACTCCTATAGTCCGAAGGGCTAATGGAAAAAATTCGAAGTAGTTGTACATTTTGGAAGTAAGATTTATTAAAGAATAGTCGCCCCAACGACAAAACTATCCAGCCTTGATGGCACCAATGTGCAAATTAAAGGGGCACCCAATCATTGATTTCATGTACCTATATTTTCTTATTGAACGAATACAATTAATACTTTAATTTTGTTTTTATCACTTTTAGTTTTGTATATTACAATTTTGTCTTATAAAAAGAAAAAGAATCCCTTTATCCATTTCTTCCCCAATCGATGACAAAACTTACTCCAAAAATGGATTAGTAATAACTAAGCATATTTTTATATAGTGTCAACAAAGCTAGGCGGCAATTATTAATAATTCATTCCATGCATACTTTTTAGGCCTTTACCCCCAAATAAACCTATTGCCATTCAATCATGTACCTCCCCCTCTCAACCAGCACTTCTCATTGTTTTATGCTTTTTGATGATCTGTCAAAAACTTTGTTGCAAATATAAACTCCTCCAACCTTTCTCACATTCTTGCATTAGTCCCAATTCTGACAGTTCGAGAACAGAGTACCTACCTCTGGTACACTTAACTTTAATTGGAGTTTGTGGCTTGCTGATATATACTAGTACTAGAAAATGGGAAGACAACCGTGTTGTGAAAAACTTGGTCTGAAGAGAGGTCCATGGACTATAGAAGAAGACCACAAACTCATGAGATTTATTCTCAGTAACGGCATTCAATGTTGGCGAACCGTTCCTACACTTGCAGGTTTTGGTCTTTTTCCTTCTTTTAAATGTTTTTAGTGAGTTAAAGGTAAAAAGGTAATGTAGTAATAGTAATGATTTATGTAACACATGTAGGTTTGTTAAGGTGCGGAAAGAGTTGTAGATTACGATGGATTAATTATCTGAGGCCTGATTTAAAAAGAGGAGCACTATCAGAAACTGAAGAGAATCAGATTATAGAGCTTCATGCGCGCCTTGGTAACAGGTCCTTTTTCTTAAGGTTTATCTTTTTTACGGCGTTTGAGATTGTTAGAAAGTGAACGTGTGTTGACGGATAGGCGTTTTGTATTATGCAGGTGGTCTAAGATTGCTTCACATTTTCCTGGGCGAACGGATAATGAAATCAAGAACCATTGGAACACTCGAATCAAGAAGAGGCTAAAGCACCTAGAACTAGATCCCGTTATTGAGCATCACCTCGTTGATGAACAAAAGGAAAATGCTTTTCAGGTGAAGAATGAGGCTGATGTTGGGTTAAATCTTCAGAATGAACAAGAGAAGTTCACTGAGAATCCACGGGAGGGGAATAAGAAGAATGAAAGGAATGAGTTGTTAACCGATATGGTAATAAATAGCCAAAGTGAAAATTGTAACATGATAAATAACTATGACTTGATGTGTCAATGTTTGGACATGAAGTTCTGGATGACAAATTCTAAAGAGATGAACCAGAGTTCTACTTGTTACAGCTCTTCGTTTTCGGCTGAAGACCAAAACTCGATCAGTACTTATGGTGGTTCAACAAGTAAATCGACTGTTACCATTCACGATGAAAGTAACATTTTGCAGCAATGGGTTGAGAGTGTGGATTCAATGCTTTCGTGGGATGGCTTCAATGAGCTTGATCAGCAGTTCTTTTCTGTTTTTCAGCAAAATGGCAGTAATTCTTGAACCATATATAATGTGGTTTAATTGATTAGATGATCACTGTAATTAATAGTTTGTTTCTTAGACTTGATCAAATAATAATATCCTTGGTTAATTGGTCATATGCGCTCTTTGTGATTTCGGTTGTTCTTCTGTATGTTATTTTCTTTTGAAATGATTTCGAAACTTCAGTATTTTCTGTCCTGTTCAAGAAAAGAAAAGAGTAGACAGATGAGGATTGCGGTTTTTTTAAAAGTTAAAATTGGTATTCTATATGCATATGTACAGTCCACTATTAGATGTATCCAAAAAACAATCAAGCGCATATAATCAGATGAAGTGGAATATAAATCAATGATTTCTCACCTCAATAAAAAACAAAATTAAAGATTGTCAAAAAACAAAATAAAATAAAGAAGGGGACAATGATATGGGTTTGAAGATTGTATCCAAAACCATAGCCAATAAGCTAAAACCGTTGCTCAATGATATTATTTCGTACTCTTATTCTGCTTTTATACCTATCAGTTAATTAGTGATAATATTTTGTTTGCCTTTGAAATTAATCATTTTGAAGAGTAAGAGAACAGGAAAACGGAGTTTAATTGGAGCATGAGGAAAGCCTATGATAGAGTCGAGTGGTCCTTCCTAGAGTAGGTAATGATTAGATTAGGTTTTGATTCTACATTTGTTAGATTTAATTATGCTTGGAGTGCATACTTTTTCTTACGAAAATCATTGGGGTTTAGGTGGCGAATAAGTATGAGCAGTATCTTGGCCTTCCATCAATGGTGGAAAAGTTGAAGAAGGAGCTTTTTGATCATCTGAGGGAGAGAATATGGACGATGGTGTAAGGGTCAAAAGGACAAAGTTTATCTAGAGCGGGTAAGGAGATTCTTATTAAGGCTGTTTTTCAAGCTATTCTTTCTTTTGCCATGAGTTGCTTCCATCTACTCGACACTCTCATATCCGAGCTTGAATCGCTGATTTGTAATTTTTGGTGGGGAAACGGGACTTCAAACAAAATACATTGGATGGTGTGGGATAAACTTTGTATGGGAAAGAAATAGTGAGGTATGGGTTTTAGAGATTTTGAAAGCGTTTAACTTGCCGTTGTTCGCAAAACAAGTTTGGTGCATTTTCAAAAACCAAGATAGTTTGGTGGGACAAATATACAAAGTGAAATATTTTGAGATGCTCCTTGTTTGATGCGAAGGTTGGACATAATCCATCGTTGTCTTGGCGCTGCATTTGGGAGTCAATATCTATTCTTGAGAAATGCCTTCGTTGGCGAGTGTGGAACGGTGAAGCTATATCCATATGGAAGGACAAGTGGGTGCCGAGACCATCACTATTCCGTATTTTTTCCCGAAGTCGATTGATACAGATAGGCGAGGAAACAGCGCGACATCAAGTGATTTGGGATCTAGGCCGTGGAAGCTAATTTGGAACCTGAGGTGCCCGAAAAAAATTAATATCTTCTTATGCAAGGCGTGTCTTGATAGCTTACGAACGAGTAATTTAGTTAAAAGGGGGGTGATCATGGAGGATCAATGCCCGGTGTGCAACATTGGTAATGAGGATATTCGTCACTGTCTCTTCTCGTACGATGTGGCGCGTCAAGTTTGGGCCCTTGCAAATTTCTCGATGATATCTATGATTCATAAAAATGAGGATATACTCTCATGGCTGCATCGAGCAACAAAGAATAGTACATGTATTGAACTAATTAATGTTGTTATATTGTGTTGGTCTTTGTGGGAGAACCGAAACCGTATTGTTGTGGGAGAAGGGGAGTCTAGTCCAGCTGCAATTTTGGAGTTTGCGAATACATTTGGCGATGTGTGGACTATTGCCCATCTGGGATTAGCGGAGGATGAGCGAAGAAGGTCAGTTCTTGTTTGGTAACCACCGAGAGTCGTAACAATAAGAATCAATTTCAATTGCGCTCACTTTTTGGGTAATCATGTGACTGGTTTGGGAATGTTAGCGAGGGACAGAAACTGATAGTGTGGGCTCGAAGAAGACTCCCGCCTTTGTTTGAGGTGAGTGTTGTAGAATTATTGGTGGCTCGATTAGCAGTTCTTTTGGCGTTAAATATGAACTGGACGGATGTAAATTTTGAAGGGATTGCTTGGGCGTGATTAATGATCTCATGCATAATACGGATGGGGGAGCAGAAAATTTAAACATTGCGAGGGAGGTTCGTGACCTTTGTGTGGATAAAAGAGTTTTATTGGGTGTTTCGCGAGGAGAATATAATGTCGATGCACACATGCTGGCCCAAAATGCTGCTACAAATTTAGAATTTCCTATCAACTGCATTTGAGTTGTGTTCGTCTTTTCTTGAGTAGTTTCTTAGTTTGCTCATTATTTGCGATGTATCTAATGATGTTATGTTATTTTGCTATTGCAATTGACTTTTGGCTGTTCAAAAAAAAAAGCATAAATACTTGTGGAGAAAAAATAGTTAATAGCAAAAACTAGTTCGATCAACTAATCTAGGCCACGGGGCTTTTGCTCGAAAGTACATCCAAACATTTTTCTTATGATAAAGGCCTTACATAAAAAGCTTTACTTAGAGTAATTGAAACTCCCTCTAAAACACAAGAAATTATTATGTCTTTTTGTGAGCTTATTTCATGTTTTTGGAAGTATTTCAAGATTTTATGAACACCTTTGAATTTGAAGTCTTCTTCTCCTGATTCGTGAAGTGATAGACATTTTGGAATGAAACTCATACTATGAATCTCTACATAAATTGTCTCTCAGATTGGTTCTTCTTATAATTTTCCAACTTATCAAGATAAAATATTACTTCCTTATAAAAAAATTGTAAATATATTCACAACAAAATATGCCGATTGACTCATTTCGTAGATTGGTAAAATTATATGAAGCAGCAACATAAAAGTATTTACATCACATTAACCGAATTCAGTCCTCAGGATTACACGTCCCAAATCAATTACAATAAAATGAAACGCTCCAAAATAACAATTACACCAATTGTTTTTTTTGATTTTTTGTTTTTTTAAAGAAATTATTTAGTGCAACTGCTACACAATTAGACGGGTTCTCATAAAGCTATGAAGAGGTTTCTTTTTAAAAAAATAAGTAATTAGGGTGGGATCAGTTTTTTTATGCGGGCTCATTTAGAAGTAGTTTTATACCACAAGCAAAAGCACTACACTATCCAAAAATGTATAACACGCATGCACTAAAAAGCAAAATGTCCCATATATTAGCGACAACTTTTAGAGGGAAAATTGAAAAATATCTTTCGTAATTGTATGATTAAATCCAGATTCTGCAAGTGAGCATTATTATTGGGCTCTATTCGATTGTTAATTGTTATCCGAATCATTAATAACGAAAAAAATTAAGTTGGCAAGAAACAAATTGGGTTGTCTCTATGATGGTGCAAGCATGATGATGATGACATAGTTCCCTTCTAAGTTACTGTTCATCATACATATTATTTTGTGAGAAACATCACTTAGCCAACAATATAAAATTAAATTAAAATTCACATAAATTTCTTTATTTTTTCTGGATGTAACATAATAATAGTAAGAAAGTGCATTTAGTTTAACAATAGATTGTATATATAGAATAAGGTCGGTTACAAGTGTGGTACAACGAGTCTATCACTAAACTAGACTTACTTGAACTATACTAGTGTCGAGTAGGCTTGGTCCGGAACACCTCGAACTAACGTTAGACGTAATGGCAGATGTCGAAGGTATATCGGAAATGACATCGAAGGCTATATCGGGGATGATATCGGAAGGCTTCTATGTATATGATGATCTTCTGCTGACGTCGAGGGTGACGTCGAGTATGATGTCGGATAATAGGTCGGTGATATATATCGAATGTTATGTCGAGCTTTATATCGGGTATGTTCGATATAGGTGTACAGTAATTGCTGATAATTAAAGCTTACATTGATTACCGGGATGCGGGTATTTATGGACATTGAGATGCAGGGACCACTCACGTTATAAACACGTGAGCTGTACTATATCGAAAGTTATATTTGATATGCATGCCAGGGATGATCTCTGACATAGGTAAAATATGGGTCTGGCCCACGGCCGACCCAGTACGGGAAATACCCATATCATGTAGTCCCCCAATTTGGGAGTTATTATTCGAAGATAATAATTTGCAAATTAAAATCTAAATTTTTGGCTTACCAGTCCCTCTTGTTCCGCCAGTTCAAACGACGGAACTCGGATGCGAAAATTCATTGTGTTTGAAGAAATGTTGGTGGACTCCCTAATGCAATTTGCGAATCTCAAAGGTCATCATTTGAATTCTTGAATTTATGTGGACTCTATTTTATATCGAATTTTCTTCGATATTTATATTGAATTTAAATTTCGATATGTTGGGCATTTAATGCCTATCTGTGGGGTTTGCGCGTATAAATAGTAGCTACTTTAGAGAGAGAATAGTTCATTTTATCCTTTAGCGAATTCCGATCCTCTTCAGACAGGTATGTCAGGGGTACCCGTTATGGATTTCGATATGTGTCCTCGATGTGATACTCGATATGAGTATTCGATAGTTTGTTCGATATGTTTTTTGATATGTATTTTGTCGTTTATTTTGATACCCGATATGTGTTTCGATATGACATTCGATATGTCTTTCGATTTGGGTTTTTACTTTGGTTATTGTTTTTGCAGATTTCGAACCTTCTTGCTTGTTTGTTTCCTCACCTTTTGAAAAACATGGTTGGAATTCGCGCCCGTATGCAGAGAATTTTGGAGCGCCGAGCGAAGGAGGCTGCTGCATTAGCAGCGAGAGAAGAAAGAGGCTTGTCTGCAACCGGTGTGGTCGCTGGTGTTCTAGAGGGTGTGGTCGCTTCTCCGATGATAGGGGAACAAAATGTCCCAATCGTTGGGGCCTCCATGACTGGTGGTGTTCAATCTCTTGTAGGGAGTGTTAGTGTCGTGGAGGAAGTTGCTCATGTTGCTGCCGGAGATGGTGGTGAGAGGGTCCTTGACATTGTCAGGGGGTGGCCGGAGCGGATGCATTGCTCAAGGCAGTATCTTTGGCCAAAAATGTTGTCGGATCTTCCCAAGTTCGGCCTTCGCCAGTGGGGCGGACTGAAATCTGTCCCCCCGCAGTTGGGGAAACTGTTCTAACAGCAGCTGCAGTTGGTCATCCTGTGGAGAGTAATCCTGCAGTTGTAAGGGTTGCAGCCATAGCTACACCTGTCGCGACAACTGATGAGGAAAAAGACGTTCGTCTAAAGTCCCTATATCACTAGATGAAGATGCTTCTGACCCGGTCGCTACTGCGGCTAAAGGAAAGGGTTCTGCTATAAGCTTTGGTTCTCATATTCCTTCTGCCCAAGGTTTTGGGGGTAACCCTGCTCAAAGACCGTCTGCCGCGACTGCCTCGCAGTCTTCTCAGTCTAGTTAAAAGAGGACTCGAGGTGAAGGCTCCTTAGTGCCACGACCCACTACTGGGCAAGGGCGAGCGAGGACTGGACCTAGCGTCCAAGGTAAAAGGTCGAAGTTTCGGAAGGCTGATACGGTTCGCGGCATAACGTGGGCCTTCCCTCCGCCGGCTAGGGTCCCTATTTTGATCGAAATAGAGCGGGCGCAGAACGTGCATCGAAATATGCATGTTTTCCAAAGTGTGAGTTGTTGAGACCTTGCAGTGTTTCGTATATTTCTCCAAAGTGCTTTTTATTTAAGGTTGTTGTTTCTGCAGCTCGGAAATATGTTGGTTACCTCTATGAGGACTTTTCATCAATCAGAAGGCGATAAGGATGCTATCACTGCTCAACTCGAGGCTGACATTATGAAGATGGTCGACTTTTGCCCTATGGCCTTAGAGAAGCTCGAGGCTGATAAGGAAGAGGCGTTACGCAAAGGTCGACTGATGAAGGAAGCATATGATGATGCTTGTGCTCAGCATGAGAAGACGACAGTCATTTCCAATCAGTATAAGAAGCATGCTCTCAAAGAGCAGAACGGCCATCGTTGGGCCGAATGTGAGCTTGCAAAGGTAAAGGCAAAGAATCATCATTTGTTGTCTGAGCTTGTGAAAGCCCAAGCTGATCTGGAGAAAGTGGTAAGCATGCATGTCTTTAATGTGTAATTTTCTCTCGTGTTGAGATTTCCAGTTAATGTGTTGTGTTTGTAGGACGAGTCTCCTTAGGTCTTGATGCGTGTTGCCAAGAGATTTTTGGCAAGTGGGACCTATCAAGAGTTCCTTGCGGAGCGTGCTGTCATGGAGCGGGGGGAGGCCTTTCAATCATTGGTTGGGCAGGTAACCGCCAAGAAGGGGTTCAAGGATGGATTCAAATTCATGGAGTTAAACGCCATGTGTGGCTCGCATGGGTTGCCCCTTGAAGACCATGAGTCTATAGATACTGCACCAGAGCAGGCCGATCCGTTTACAACACTATTGAAGAAGAAGGGTCCTGCCTGAGCTGAGTCGCTTGTTTTGCTTATTGGCGTTGCACCGCCTTGTTATTCATTTGTTGTGTAATAATTGTCTGAATAATGCTACTTTAACCTTGTAGACTTATCTTGTTATGTCTTGTGTTCGAATGATTTCGGATAATGCAATCCTCCATGTTTTTCTGAGTATGGCATTTGCGATATATCTATACTTTGTTCCTTTACTTGATATCCACTTTGATTGGTAGGTTACCAGCTTGTCGGGTTCTCTTCTTCCGATCACAGTGGATAAGAGAGTTATACCGTAGAGATTTATATGACTTGCGCCTTTTGGTTGCTCTCCTGCCTATCGTGGTGGATAGGGGAGTTATGACCCCGTGGGGTGCGTTCTTTCCATTCCGGGTTCTCTCATTCCCACAATGGATAGGGGAGTTATTCCCCTGGAATTGTAGATGTTTGTCCATTTGGGGTGCTCTCCTGCCTATCACGGTGGATAAGGGAGTTATAATCCCATAGGATTTGTAGATTCTTCACCACTCTTTGGGTGGTTGGTATCCCGTAGGATTTGTAGGTTCTTCACCCCTTATCGGGTGGTTGATATCCCATAAGATCGTAGATTCTCGCCCCTTATCGGGTGGTTGATATACAGTAGGATTTGTAGATTTTTCGCCCCTTATCGGGTGGTTGATATTCCGTAGGATTTGTAGATCTTCATTTCCTGTCATTTAAACAAGACAACACAACATGCATTGGAGAGTATTTGATAAGAAATGATCGAAAAATGAATTCCAGTCGACCCAATTTCATCTCGAAAGGTGGGAATTATGTTCTCCCATGGCCATTAATAGGGAATGTTATTGTACCTGCTCTAGATAAGTGAACAACTATATTTGCAAAAAGATATAACGACATTGCCCTTTGACCATAGGATATTCTATGAGGGATATCTCAAAATCTATGTGCCTTTTGGGCATGCTTCATCTGGACCCCCTAGTGAGGTAGGTCACTGTCATATCCTGTAGGATACATTCCTGCAATGAGTTACGAATACTGTAATGCAGTTATATCAGTTTGAACGATAAGAGATAACGATAGATAACGGTTAGGGGCTAGGTAAATCCTAACCCGCCTACGTATCATGTGTATAGGAATCAGATCGGCGTAGTTCCCCATGTTCTGTGTACTTGACCCCAATTGTCTTTTTGCATGGTTCCTCCCCGAGTGATGTGGCCAGTATGATTTATCCCAACGAGATTACTTCTCCTCCTCCAAAGCCAGTTAACGGGGTTGAAACCGTCTCCGTCATGTTCTAGGCCAATACCATTTTCTCAAGGACGTGTGCGAAGATAATATTGGAGGAGCTACCGTTGTCGATGAGGGCTTTTCGTACCTGATATTCAGCTATATCAATTGTAACAACAAGTGGGCAGTCGAGTTTACCTGCCTCCAGTGCGTACGACGTGAGCTGCTCCAGATCTCTCTTGGTGAATGAAATATCCTTGTCCAAGAAACCCTCATCCACAACCGAGGTAGTATAGCCTACATATGTCCCAACCTGCATCTGGCGAGTTATTCTCTCGCGCCATCAGGCTGAATTAGCACCTATCGATCCTCCATTGATAATATTGATCATTCCTCGAGTCGGGGCATTGACAATAGCTTCAATTGCCTTCTGTTTATCTCTCTTGGGGGAGCGATAATGGTCCATGCGAGGCGAGCGAGATCCAGCGTCCCTACAGTGATCATTCTTTGAGTTCCTCACAAACTCCGCTAGCTTGACCTCCTTAATGAGCCTCTCAATCTCATTTTTCAGATCGGTACACTCTTTTGTTTCGTGCCCCATTTGGTGATGATACTCACAATACTTTCCTAAAAATTTCATTCCTTTGCTTTCCTTCAGTTTCCTTGGCACATTGAGCTACCAGTTTTTCTGCGCTACGACGAATATTTCCAATATTCCTCTGTTCGGTGGGGTATATCTTCTTGGGGACCTATCCCTATATCGCTCCTTTCCTAGAGGCCTACTTTGATTGGGGCTCTACGTCCTATTCTATGTTTCATTTTACATTTCCCCCTGTATTGATTATAATATTTGTTGTTTCTTATTATTTATGGAATAGATTGAATAGAAGATCTTTGCTAAATTCCTACTCGCTTTTTCCTCCAATTTTAGTTACTTTCTCCTTAATGGGCTTGGATTGATAAAAGTGTGATTATATGTACTTAAGGGTGGGAGGGAAGGGTCGGTTTCCCGCGACCCGACCCGATCGGATTTTTCCCGGGCGGGAAAAATCCGATCCATTTCCCGACCCGCAGCTGCGGGTTTTCACTCCCGCAACGTAACCCGTGGGTCGAGTCGGGAGTTGGGGTAAATCCGACCCCAACTCCCGAAAATTCCAGAGAGATGCGGATACTCCCTGTTGTTATTATAAAAAAAAAATTAAAAAAAAATATTGGGGCCATATTGGGTATTGGGTTTGAATTAATTCAACAGCCACTACTGAATTGGGTATTGGGCCTGAATTAATTCAACAGCCCAATAATTCCAAAAACCCTAGCCCAAATCAGCACTCCCCATCCAACGGTCCAAACCAGCCCTCCCCATCCAACGGTCCAGATCGGTCCAGATCAGTCCTCACCCTTCCCTCCTCTTTTCACGTGCGACACCACCGTCGCCCACCTCTGCAACACCATGCTGACCCTTCACCGCCCACACCTTACGCCCCTCCACCGCCCAAATGTCCCACAACCAAAACCACCATCTTCTTCAACCACCGAGCAACCTTTCACCTCCACCACCGCGCCATCGCAACCCAACGCCACCACCACCACCATATCAGCCGCGCCACCACCAATCGCCACAATTTCGGGATCGCGGGACCCCGACGGGATCCCGAAATCCGCGGAACTCCCGCGACTGCGGGAGTTCCGCACTCCGCGGTGCGGATCGGGAGCCGCGGCGAGCTCCCGATCCCCGCCGATTCCTGGGGGTCGGATTCCCGATCCCCGCGAAAATCTAGCCCAACTCACCCCTATATGTACTAACGTTTGCCGCCATATTGATGATATGATGTAGTTAAAGTTGAAGATTAAAAAAATTTCTTAAATTATAGAAAATAATTATCAATAATTTTATTAACATTGTTTAAGCAAAAACCAACTAGATGTACTTTCTACCTCATCGTGCATCTAATAAATTTTTTTTTGGACTAAGACAAACATTCTAGAGCTCATATATTATTTTTTTGAACTGTTAAGTTTTGAATTTATAAATTCTCAGCTATTGAAGTTATTAGTATTGTAATTTTAGTATTATATTATTATGTCTTCCACAAATTTCAAAAATACTAAATATTGATTTTTTTTTTTCAAATAATTCCTTTGGCATGGCGCATTCCAAAATTTTAACAAATGTCAGTTTATGGAACAATCGAATTCATATAGATGGATCAACCTATGATAATAGAGGTCCAACATGAATAGGCGACATTAGGGGTGTTATGGGCCGGGATCCCGCCGGGACGGGACCCCGGCCCATCGGGAACTGCCGGGACGGGAGTTGCCGGGCAGTTCCCGTCCCTCCCGCCGGGAACAATGTTCCCGGTGGCGCGGGAGTCCCGCCGGGACGGGAGGGCTCCCGTGATCCCGGCGGGCAGCGTTCCGACCATGCCCAACTTTTTTTTTTTACTTTGATGATGAGTGTGTGTGTGCGTGAACTAGAGGAAAAAAAGAAAGAGTGAGAGAAAAATAAATTATATTGAGGATGTGCTGTCTCCTGTCTATGCGCGTGAGTGAATACCTTTTCATGCTCAATTTGAATTTTAAAGTGTTAAGGGCCCATAATTTTATTCTTTTTTTAAGTTTCTTTTTACTTTGCTTTTTGTCCATCTTTTATTATAATATAATATGCTCATCAAATTGCTTTTCAGAAGTTTATCTTCACGCCATATTTCAAGGAATATTCCCAACACCACTCACTTTAGAAGTAAGACAAAAAAATTTGAATAATTTATTTGACTCTTGAATTGTAGCTTTTGACTCTTGAATTGTAGCCATGACTCATATTAAGTCATCATCAGCATCACCACTACTAAGCCTAAAATTCGAGAAGGAAAAACAAACAGTACGAAAAAAAATGAAGATGACATGGAAGAAGAAGACGCGTGTTAACGACAGCAAAAACAAGGGCACGAAAAGGGCCTTCTCTTTAAACCCTAACCTTCCTTTTGATGATGATGTCAAGTCCAATGATGATACCGTTGCAGAGCCGCAGGGCGAAACAATTGCAATTGTTGCAGTCTTCTTAGTGCACTTGGCCACCATCCCCATCACCGGAACGGGCTCGGCGGCGTGGGGCGGTGGAGCCGTGGAGGTGAGGCAGCGTCGCAGCGATGCGGCGTCGTGGATGAGGGCGTGAGGCAGCGTCGCAGCGTCGTGGCCCTCGTGGGTGTTTGTGTGTGTGTGTGTGTAGCGTGTTGTGTGTGTGTGTGTTGTTGTGTTTTTTGTTTTAAAAAAAACCTACTGGACCGAGCAGAGCAGATATAAGAGTAATTAAAAAAAAAAATTATGTACTGGGTGTCGGGATCCCGCGGGAGGGAACGGGATCCAGTTTGGATCCCGTTCCCTCCCGGCGGGAGCCAGACCGGGACCAATTTCCCGGTCTGGCCGGGACGGGAACACGCCGGGTTTTTCCCGGTCCGGGAAAAACCCGGCGGGTCGGGTCGGACTCCAAAGTCCCGACCCGGCCCAAACACCCCTAGGCGACATCATTAGGGACTTTTCTAGTCTTTTTTATTGTTGTTTCTTCTGTTTCAAAGAGATATACCACCATTAATCAAGCTGAATTTTGAGCCTTTAGTTGGTGTAATGTAATCCTAGCTCAAGCGAAACAGATTCCGTATCTCATTAATGCCACAAGTTCACATTTGATCAACCTTTTTAAGAAAAATTAAGACTAAATAATTTGCGTTTGGAAATGTCACAGGCTAGATCACATAATCCTTCACATCGTCAAAAATTTTGGCGCACCGTTCTCGCACTGGCGCATTCAGTGCCCGTGCTTCGCACTGAGACGCATTATAAATTCTTAGTTCTCGCACTAAGATTTCTTAGTTCTTTTATTCAAATTTAATGAATAATCGTAGAAAATTTGTAAAGAACGAAACAAATGAATGATATTAAAAAAGAGTCGAAGTAGATGGAGAACAAAACTAGGTTGAAAATAAAATAAATATAGAATATTAGAAGTAATTTAAGACTTATACCTTTGTCTTTCCACCATAATAATTTAAACAATATTATATAAAATTAATTATCATGGTAGTTATTAAAAAATACTCAAATATATACGAAATTATGTATCAATATTCAATATTTAATTATTTTTAATAAACGCATTAAGGCGCATTGAAATTTAAGTATTTTTAATTTTGGCGAACTGGCGCACCCGCATCCGCACTCGCACTCGCACCCGCACCCGCCTTATGTGACCTAGGTCACAGGTACGTTCTGCTACAGAGAAATAAATTAGATAGTGCATTTTTTAGCTAAGATCAAGGTTTTACTAACAACCTATAATCAATAGGAGTGTTGTTACAGTGCATCCAACATACAACATATGAGACACATTTACTTTTGTTTGATTTAGCTAGTGTAACTCGTATTTTTCGTTCTTTTATTTTTGTACTAAAATTATTATTTTGCATTAGTTTATGACATTGGTCATTGTTAGTTAACCTAAAAAAAAAAATATTGAATTTCATCAGATTTAAATATTACACAGTTGAGCCAGGTAAGTAAGTGTATCCATACTTGCACAAAGCAAAAATCTATACCTTTTTACTCTTTCCTGTTTAGTCTCGAAGCTCAGCTTCTCTCTTTCACTGAAGTAACCGCCAAATAGTTAACCATGAGCATCGGTTCCACTTCAATCCTCCGCCAAAAGCTACCGCCGTTCCTATCCGCCGCCATATTCCGCCGCCAGAACCGGCTCATAGTGACCGCCTCCTCCCCAGGTCGGCTCCACCGAAACCCTAAGCAGCAGCCTCAGAAAAACCTCCTCAAAGCTCGTGAAAACTTCAAAAGGCAAATATCCACTTTATCTCCCGTGCTGTCCCCCAACGACAAGCCTCCGCTCTCCGATAATCAGGCAATCGGCACCGTCGCCTCCTCGCAGGCCAATTTCATGCGCGTCGTTGTCAACTCCGAGGAGAATTCTGGAAGCTTCGGCGTTGAATTGTTGTGTGTGGTGAAAGCGGTGTTGAAGAAGATAAAGAGGCGAGTGCTTGTAGGAGATGAGGTGCTGGTGGGATCAATTGACTGGGTGGATAGGAGAGGCATGATTGAGAATGTGTTTCAGCGGAGGACTGAGATTTTGGATCCTCCCGTTGCGAATGTGGATCACTTGTTGGTGCTCTTTTCCTTTGAGCAGCCCAAGATTGAGCCGTATGCGCTCACCAGGTTTCTTGTCGAAGCCGAATCTACTGGAATTCCGCTCACTCTTGCTCTTAATAAAGCAGAGCTTGTGGATGATGCAGTATGAGGAGTTTGCAATTTCAGTTGCGCTTATTTATCATCTATTTTTACGTTTCATGTTATATAACTTGAATATTTTTTGAAGGCACTGGCTGAGTGGAAATCTCGGGTTCGTGGTTGGGGCTATGAGCCAGTCCTTTGTAGTGTCGACACTGAACGAGGACTAGATACGCTGAAACTCATTCTGAGAGACCAGACTTCCGTCATTGTTGGTCCTAGCGGTGTTGGTAAATCAAGTTTAATCAATGCCTTAAGAGGAAACAAAAATGTCCTAGGAACTACAGAAGATGATAATTGGTTTGATCCTGTAGGTTTACCTACCCGTTACCATGTGATTATTTGATCTTATAAAACTCAATTGTCTCATTTTTCACCTCCTCAATGGATTGTTTAGATTCTTGGCAGTAAGTGGTTGGAAGAGCAGCGTGTTGGGGAAGTATCAGTGAGAAGTGGAAGAGGAAAGCATACTACTCGTCATGTTTCACTGCTTCCATTGTCTGGAGGAGGATATCTTGCTGACACTCCGGGGTTTAGCCAGCCAAGTTTGATGAAAGTAACAAAGCAATCGCTTGCGCAACACTTTCCAGAGGTTTCTTCTATTGAATTATTCCATTTCATGATTATTCATCTATTTATCGCTTGATGCCTGTCCCTTCTTACCAATCGGAACTGAATGATTCACCAACATTGTGTTTCAGATCCGGAAGATGCTGAAGGACAATGGACCTGGTAGATGCTCGTTTAGTAATTGCTTGCATTTGGGTGAACCAGGATGCCTCGTGAAAGGGGATTGGGAAAGATATGGTTACTATCTTCAATTGCTTGATGAGATTAAGATTAGAGAGGAATTTCAACTGAGAACTGTTGGAACTAAAAGAGAGAGTGATGTTAGGTATGGTCTTTTTGAAAATGTTCATGATGTATTTACATTTTCTTCACTGCAAGTTGATGAATTCTGAGTACAATCATGTGATGCATGTTATACAAGACCTCTTTTCTTCTTTTATGGTGTCAAAGCTACAATGTGGTTTGAAGATGATAGAGGAATCAACCAGAAATGTAACAGATTGGTGATTGGTCAACATGTTTACTTTACTTTCCTTATCAGCCTGGATTCTGTCCCTTCCCCTAAATCCCCCCCTCTTGTTCAGTTGTTTTCTTAGATCAGTATTTGCCTTTCTCGGTGGAAATCAACTGTTGAGTTTTCTATTCCAACATGCAGTAATTTCTTACCGGGAGAATTAAGCCATTGAAAAAATAAATTCTTATTTGTATGCTCTTACTGTCAATTAATTCTTGACTTGTATGATTGTTTTCTTTAGACTCTCATATCATTTTTTGTTTATGGAATGGAATTTGTTTTAGGCTGAAGACTGGAGGCCTGGGTGTCGGGCAAGCAGAACCTAGATTGGAACTCAAGAAGCATAGGAGAGTATCGCGCAAGAGTGTGAACCAGTCATTTCTTGATGAATTGGATGAGTTGGATGATGATGATGATGATGATGAAACAATTACACAACGACAACCATAGGGCAACCAGAGACGAAGAAAATCAACTATAGTCTTTTCACCTCTACATGTCGTAAGAATTGGTATGGTTGCATATCATCTATCTTTACCATTGTAAATAAAGAGTTTTAATTCCCCAACCCTTTAGGTGAAATTGTAAAAATGATGTACATGTACTGCTCATAGTGAGGGCCAACAGTTGAAACCTAACATTCGGTAGTAAGATTAGAGACAAGTTGACCTTTTTGTGCACAAGCAATCAGTTGATTGTAATACACGTTGCTCCTTTCTTTGATGTTTGATAGGATCCTCTTATGTCTGATTGTGGTGTACTGCAACGACATAATAGAGAGTCAAAGGGATTTAGAATATGAAATGTATAGTTACATTGCAAACATGAAGCTGCGCCTAAAATCCAACGAACAATAATTGTTTTTTTTTTTTTTTGGTTGGCATCTTTCCAATTGCTGCGAAGATGAAAACGTGGCTTGTAAAGAAATCATTGTCATCCAAGCTATGGACGAATATCAACTTCCCTAAACTTATAAATTCAAGAAAGAGAATCACCCTTATGCCTATAGGCAATACGCAACACGGAATTTGAAGATAAAGAAGTGAAATGGTTTGCAGTAATCCGGATTTGGATGTCAAAGTGTCCCGCTTTATTAATCTACATTCTTCTTTCATACTCAAACAGTAAAGTACAAGTTTGACAAGAAAGAATTAAAAATTGATACAAAAGCACGGTGGCACAACACCATTATCCACAATCGCTCAGTTAAGTTTATTAGGCAATGTATCCGTAATGAGAAAATCCCTTGATAACAAAACCAAATTATGGACGCTTGGGTTGGGACGTCAGTCAAATAATGTGCCAAATTACCGCGATCATAAATTTCAATTTCAAGTTCATAGTGATGAATTAGATGCACATATTAGATTTATTTGATTGTCCCGATATAATCTAAGTACAATATTTGTCACAGGCCACAAGATTGCATCCTTAAGCAACTTCCAGATATTCAAAGCTATAGAGGTCATAGTGCTCTCTTATTGATCACAAGGTGGTCGTGCATCGTGTAAATCATTTTAAAACACATAAAAAGGTTAAACACTGCTCGACTAGTCTCAAAATAATTGTGCCAACCAGTCGATTTAACTGCTCGATCAGGATAAATATCCACAAAATGCACAAGTAACAACCATGGAGCAGCTGGTATGGTATAGATTTCTAATCTACATCTAAAATAGGAAACGGGGATACCTAGAATACACTTACAGCACGGGCATCTCTGGTCCAGCGTTTCAAGACGTATCGACTAGGAACTATCTTTACATTCCTATAATCTAGCACTTTCAGTGCATGGCTACACAAAATTCCTACAAACTCAAACTTCATACAACTGCAGGCAACCGAATCATCTTCTGAGTTATACAGAACCATAAACTGTCGAACTTCACCGTATGTACTGACTTTATACTCTGATGAGGACCCATTATCGATGCATTGGTCGATCACAATATTTAGACATCTTTCGTATTCCTGGTGAAACATTTCATATATTATTGGGGTGTATACTTCTCTTAACTGCTTCAGCATTATGATATCTCCCATTAATCTTGGCATCTTCTGACCCATGTCGTAGTTAGATTCCAATTCTTTGTAACGCCAGTCATTCACCACTTTACCAAAATGCTTAACAAATCGAAGTATGTGTGATTCAGGGTTAAGGTGTTTCTTCAAGCTAGGAATGGAATCCTCGGAGAGGAGTGCACTTTCTATGTCGGCCACAAAAACTTGTTTATGACATGGTAAAGCCCACCTCTCTCGTTCCTCAAATACTCCATGCAACCACTCATTTTCCCACAGACCATAAGTATCCAGCATGACTTTCCAGGAATTAACAAAATCTTCCTCATCTTGATTAAGAACGCAACTGCATAAATAACTGGGAAAAGAATCTAAGCTGACTACTGCGTCACTGAGATGTGTAAGTACACTCTGATATATGTGCCATGTGCATAAGCGATGACGAGTTTCTGGCCACTCAGACATGATTGCTTCAGAAATCACAGCATCTTTATCAGAGAGTATGGTCTTTGGTCTTTTCCAAGAAGTTGCTTTCATGAAAGTTTGAAACAGCCACTTGTAAGATTGAGAAGTATCATTGTACAAAAATGCTGCACCAAAGACCAGTATTTGCTTATGATGATTTATTCCATAAAAGAGCACAAGAGGCCGCCAATCTTTGTTGAGACGATATGTTGTGTCAAAACAAACCACATCACCAAAATCACCATAGTCCCCCAGCATCTTCTCATCGGCCCAAAAGAAATTGGTCATTTGGTCTTCTACATCGAGTTGAACAGCATAAAAGGATGATGGATCCTTCAATTTTTTGCTCTGGAAATATTGGTGGATGCTTTCTGCTTCTTCCTGTTTTAGATGCCACATACGCTTAGATGTCAGCTTCATTTCATAATCTATGGAATCATAACCTAAATCTTCCTGAACCCCAACACCAGTTAATAACAACTCCGCAAGTGATTTTGACCGCATGTCAGAACTCCTAGATGCCCTGAAATCTATGCCTTGATTTGACAAAACCCTCTTCTGTGATCGTAACATGCGAATTTTACAAGAAGGCACAAGTTCATGATTATGGCGTTCTTCAAAGTGGGTGACACGGTACCTACCATCACCTTGACGAGAAATCACTAGTTGCGCCATGCAACCAACTCTGGTTTCTTTTCGAGGCCTCTTCACCTTTAAACCTCTTTTGTCTTTTTGCCTGTAACCTTCTCTGAAACAAGTATATCTCCTGGATCCAACTGCGCCGTCTATTTTACTCCTATTGACATAATCCTTCCTAACACTAAAACCTACTCTTGCTGCATATGTATTATAAAACTCAAAAGCATGCTCTTCTGAGACAAAACCCATACCCAGCTTTGGTACCCCCTCGGGGACTGGAGAACCGGTTGGTTCACCCTCAACTGACTCAACAGCTTCAACAAAGGATATTCTCTTCTGTGATGGTAGTAAGTGAGCAGTAAATGGTGTCACAAAATCATGATTATGCCTTGTTTCAAAGTGGATGACACGATATTTCTCATTTGGTTGGCGTGTGATTGTCATATGAGCCAGGCAACCAGTTCGTGTTTCTTTTCGAGGTTTACTCGCATTCACATCACCCGTGGTAGTTCCATGACCTTGCCTGTGACAGGTATACCTCCTTGATAGCACCAACCCCGTAACCTTACTTCGATTAACGAAATCCTTCCGAATGCTGAAGCCTTCGACAAGAGCATATCTGGTGTAACACTTGTACGCATGGTCTTCAGAGTCGAATTCCACACCAAGATTTGGCACTATGTAGTTGCTTATTCCATCCATAATTTGAACAGAGTCAGATGAAGCACTTGAAGGAGCTTCAGGAGTCGGAGATACATGCTTGATTTCAGTATCCATTCTGAGTTGGTTGTCTGAGGCAATACCAGGACTACAGTCCAATTGCTTGGTCTTGACATAGGGACCATTATTGGCAATATAGCATGCTGTTGGACTCCGACCCCCATGTTGAGAATCCTCGTTATGGTCAATGGATGAACCATATTGGCTAGTGAAGTTCTGTTCATCGCCGCTATCAATAGTATTTCCGTCGGATGAAACATTAATGCAGCTATATGTGGTCTCACTATCTACATCCATAGGAGAGGAGAACTCCAGGGTGACCGATGCATCCTCAAACTCAAAGACCACTTGTGCAGCAGCATTCTTCAACCCAGCACCCTGGCCCGAGTCCATCGACATTCATTACAATATACAAGAAGGTAATAAATCCTGCAATGCAACGAAATAATCATTTTATATTTCTGCCAATTAATTTATAAACGATAGTCTCTGAAGCAGCAATTAGTATTCCTACTCCAACACTGAACTTCACGAATCAGATAACACAAGCTACGGCCGGCTAGGGCACTGAAACAAATCCCCAAAATTTAATTCAATCTATCACGATGAGATGAGGAGAATATCTGTTGCGAGCCAATTTCTAATAGTAAATAAAATTTCATAAAAAATACAACCATTCTACATGAACATGTGATCAAATGCTGCGACCCATACAAACCTAAAACCCTTCCCTGTGTTGTTGCTGTTCTAATAGATTATTCGTTCCGTGTTTGTTTACAGATATTTATATATACAGAGAATCCAACGGAGGTGGAAGAAAGAAATGTACCCAAAAACGACGCCGGATCTGCAACGCCGACGGTAAGAGAGAGAGAGAGAGAGAGAGAGAAGAGAGAGAATGAGCGCAAGCGCCTCTGCGGTGAGGTTGACTCCAATCTTATCCAGTGTGAAACAAACGATGATATAACACACGCGACTTCAAGGTACAATTGCGACTAACGATTTCAAAGAGGAGAGGGTTAGTGAGAATAAAAAGAATACGAAAATAGGATTTTGGAATTTAGTTACATTTAAAAATTTTATGTCAAGAAAAATAATATGTATAAGTTGATGTAAATCAACTCTTAAGTTGAAAGCATGGGTCGCTATACCTTTTATTTGTTTACAAAATGTGAAGAATTCAAAAACAATTGCAAAACAAGCAAAATAATATTGTTATATACGGCAGAAATGTTAAAACGCCATATAACAATAACAATTGTTGACCTTTGTCAAATAACTTTCGACGCCCTATAACAATAACAATTGTTGACCTTTGTCAAGTAACTTTCGGGCGATAGAAAAGTCCAATAACTCTTGAAATTGAATTAAAAATGCCTTACCCAATTCAGGTCGGGCTTCTAGCCAACGTGGACGTCAAATGTATAAAAACCTTTTTTAGTTAGATAAAAATGATCGGCGCGTCGAATGTATCACATTTGTACAAATTTATGTTGCACGGTACGTATCGAATACGGATACACCTCGAATACATGCCGGATACATATCATATATGACACGTGGCGTATCTTAATTAAAGATTAAATAAAAAATCTACGGCCACGTATGGGTCACGTTAAGAGGGCGTATCTGGTACATATCCGTCAAATAATAAGACACTGTGATGTTAATTTGACTTTATTAATATTATTAGAGTGTAAAATCCTTAATATTCTTGTTGAATATGCTTGACGCACTAGTACTTTGAGTATTTTATTTTGATATTGGCATTTCCCGCATATTGGGCCTAGCCCAAACCAGACCCATATTAGACCATATCGGGGACCACTTTCGATATCATATCGGTAATAATCACCGATATGTTACTGTGGTCCCCGGATCCCGAGGTCTATAAATACGCGGTACCCAGATCCCAAAGTAAGCAATTATTATCCATCAGCTACCATGCATCACATCGAAATACATCCCCGATCTCACTCTCGATATCCCGGAAATACCTTGTGTTCCTCTGATACATCATACCACAACACTACTGATATCACATCGAGGGGCATCCTCGATATCATGTCGAAGACAATCACCGACATAAATCTGATCTAGTCACCGATATACCATTGCCATCCAAGCATCGAGGCGTTAGTTCGAGGTGTTCCGGACCAAGTCTACGCGAGATACATAGTGTAGGCCTGATTTGAGATAGACTCGTTGTATTATTAGATCATTCACTTGTAACCGACAAACATATATATATATATATATAATACGATCTATTGTCAAATCAGTGGCGCCGTCTGTGGGAACACCATTTCACAGACGAGGACGCCAAGATGCAAGGAAGGAGGACCCGATTCGAATTCAATGGAGTTGTGATTAGGAACGCGAGGATGGAGGACACGCAACTCCCTCAACAGCCGACCGACCAAGAACATACAGTGACCCGAGCCGAGATGGAGTTCCCTCCAGCACATAATGAGCCGCGACGAAGGCGCGGGCCCGGGAGGCCACCGCGAGCCACGAATGCAGGACCAACCTTTGCCTCACCGACGAAGGCGAAACCCGCGACTGAGGGCCCGACCACTGAGAACCCTACGGTAGACGTTCCAATGACCGAGGCGCTGAATGTGGATTTTCCCGGCTCGGAGGAGATGATGGCCGCAGGACAAAGCGCCCTTCCCCCTGTCGCCATAACCCCGGAGATGCAAGCGCAGATCAACGCCTCTGTGAAAGCGGCGTTGGACACTACATTGGAGACTTTGTTTCCACGACTAGCGGAACAAAGGACAAGGGACATTCGGGCAAGGCCCCATGAATCCGGAGCGGGTGAGAGAAGGGCAAGGCAAGGATATGATGAACAGGAGGATACGGGGGACTCATTCAGAGAGATATCGCCCGCTGCTTACGACAGGTCGGAGAGACGGGACCCTAGGACCCTGGATCGAGAGATAGCGAGAAAGATGGAACGACTTGACCGCGAGAGAGCGAAAGTAATCCAGAGAATGGAACGTGGTCGCGACCGCGCTGAGATTGCATATTCAAAGAATGAGGATGCAGAAGTACTGCATGTAATATCAAGGAGGATGGAACAACTAGACCGCGAGAGGGCGGAGTTGACGAGGAAGATGACTCAGAGTCGTTTGAAGGGACGCAGCAGGACCCCGTTTTCGGATGAGATAGAGGCTGAGGTATTGCAAAGAGGGGACAAGATCCCAGTGATCAAGCCATACGACGGAAGAAGTGATCCTACAGATCATCTCCATCAGGTCGATAGCATTTTGAACCTGCACAACTACTCAAGAAAAATAAAGGCAAAGATCATATCCACCACTTTAACGGGCGCTGCACTGGATTGGTTTGCTAGGCTGGAGGCCAGATCCATAACGGACTACGAGCAACTAAGGGAAAAGTTTGAGAACCAGTTCTCTCGCCAAAAATGAAGACCAACCTGTTACACCTCGGCGCGGTGCAGCAGAGGGAAAGGGAGAACCTCCGGGAATATATGAAGAGGTTCAATGATGAATTGTTGAAGGTGGATGAGCCGCATGGCGGGCATGTCATGATGATGCTGTTCAAGGGTACGACCCATCGCAGGTTCGCCGGCGAGCTAATTGACTGAGCCCACCATAGCACAGATCAACATGCTCGCGAACCAAATGGTTTACGAGGATGAGATGATGGCAACGCATCAATGTTCGTATTCCAGCAGGAACGCGGACAGAGATTAAAACAGGGAAAGGCCCCCAAGGACGTACACCCCGTTAAATAGAGGCATTCTGGAGGTGATGGCCGTGGCGAAAAGAAACAGATGGTTGACGGAACCTAGGCCGTTCAATGAGACTCTCGGGATGAAGTCGTCGGGCAAATACTGCGCGTACCACCGTCAACCTGGACACAGGGCGGAGGATTGTACGCACCTGAGGAATGAAATTGAAAGATTGATTAAAGAAGGAAAATTGGTCGAGTTTTTCAGAAACGCCAAGGAAGATGCTAGAGGGGCAGAACATTCTTTATCCCCTAGAAGAGATTACTCACCCAGGAGAGTAAAGCAGAAGATGATTGAGGCACCCGAGGAGCGTGGTAGGACCATAGGGAATGCCCCGAGCAGAGGCGTTATAAACGTGATCAACGGTGGGGGCTAGGGAGCTGACACGGCTCACGGCCGAGAAACCATAACACAAAGACTCTAGGGTGGAGCCTACATTGGGTACACAAATGCAATCATGCCGGAAGCGTACTTGGAGCAGGAGATCTCTTTCACCAAGAGAGACTTGAAGCAACTTAGTCCGTTGGCCTTGACCGCAGGTAAACTAGATTGCCCATTTATTACTATTAATGTGGATGAATATCAGGTGCATAAAGTGCTGGTGGATAGCGGAAGCTCCACAAACCTTATATTCTCAAAAGCCTACGAGCAGATGAGGATAGCCCCAGACCGGCTAAAGCCGATATCCACTCCATTGACCGGATTCGGCGGAGCAGAGGTAGTTCCACTCGGACAAGTTATATTGCCCACAATGTTTGGCAGAAGCCCACGCACCCGGGCGACGCCGATAAAATATACAATTGTCGACATCCCATTTCCCTACCACGCCATCATTGGCCGACCGACACTCAACCAGATCAGGGCAGTGGTCTCTACTTATTACCAGAAGATTAAATTCCGGACACCTCAGGGAGTCGGCGAAATTCTAGGTGACCAGATACAAGGATGAATGTGCTATGTGGACTCGCTGAAGCACCCTAGAATCAGAAGAAGACAAGAAATACAAGTCCCACACCAAGAATACATTCCGCGCACGGAGTGATCACCATGAGGAACAAACAGAACAGTATTTTAAATTTCAGTAGTTTTTAAATTATACTCAAACAATTGAAACATTGCCCCATCGTGGGTTAGCCTGTGAGCTTAAAACAGGGGGAACTACGCCGGTCTGATTCCCCATTCAACGGGATACGTAGGCGGGTTAGGATTACCTAGTTCGACCGTTATCTCTTATTTTGCCCCTTCGTGGGTCGGCATGTAACTTAAAACAGGGAGAACTACGCCGGTCTGATTCCCCATTCAACGGGATACGTAAGTGGGTTAGGTTTACCTAGCCTTCGACCGTTATCCGTCATTACTTTTTTATTTTTTGCTTTGTGGAATCTCATATTTCATGCAGGGATATATCCTAATCGGACATTACGGAAGTGCAGAGAATTGCACGAAGAATCGGGGAGAATTCCCATAGATATGTGTTTAGCACATCGCCCTCTTACAAGTACATAGCCTGAAGGACCACACATTACTATATCCGAAAAGGACATAGGGAATATTAAACCCTCGCTTTTTAAAAGGATGGATTCACGGGGCATTGCCTCAGATTATCCAATATCATCCATCTAAACAGGTACAACATGTACAAACATGTACAACATGCACGTTAGAACACAATGGAAACTCCTTTTCTTGCATGAAACTGAAATTCCCAGATTGAGGGAACATTCCACAGATAACACATGCGCATCATTTCGTGCTTTCATATTAGCTTTTACATCGAAAATCTTTCTGGTCTGTGATGTTTTACAGGGCTTAATGACCTATAGACTCCACGATGATAGAGTCACCAAGGGACATAGACAAAAAGACAAAGAAAAGGCTCCTACCCATGAGCGGTAACGGGTTCCCCTGTGATAACGGGCGGGCTCCTACCCATGAGCGGTAACGGGTCATCTACAAAGAAAAGACTCCTACCCATGAGCGGTAACGGGTTCCCCTGTGATAACGGGCGGGCTCCTACCCATGAGCGGTAACGGGACATCTACAAAGAAAAGGCTCCTACCCATGAGCGGTAACGGGTCCCCCTGTGATAACGGGCGGGCTCCTACCCATGAGTGGTAACGTGTCACCTACAACAAGAAGAATATCCCATGTGATAACGGGGTCGATCATAAATATTGCAACGGTAGCGGGTTCCCTATGATAACGGGATGCACCCCTACCCACAAGAAAAACATCCACTGTGATAACGGGGTCGACCATTAGCGATACATGATTTTATACGTAAAGTAGATGCACTAGACGAGGATTTTCTACAATATGATAATGATCCAGATTACAATCCATAAAATGAAAATGAACAAGTAAACCGTACAAATAGAGCAAACTCTGGCATCAATGATGATGGATCAATGAATAAAGTCGTATATACCGTTTGCGAGGATTGGAATCCCCGTTATATGATGTTTCATTATTGCTACTCATCACATTTATTTAAATTTGATGTAACACCAATAATTTAAAATTATTTGCACTTGCTTTTGCTTATGATAAACACCTCATTGATGTTTTTTATTTTTCCTTTTCTTTAGTTTGCTATTTTGCATATACCATTAATTATTTTTTAGGTCTTTTAAAAAGCATAAAAAACGGTTTACGTAAACACGTGCAAGAAGAATAGAGAACATATTGTGGTATATTTTAAAGTAATATGTTAATTGGTATATTTTAAAGTAATATGTTACTATTATTGAAGAAGAATAGAGAACATCTTATAGAAAAAAATGGTTTACTTAAACACAACGTCCAAGACAATTTTACACTAACAATTTTAGACACAATTATAAGTTTTAGCAGATATATACATAACTAGCATAGTTATACAAATCAAATTGTTCATTTTAGTGTGACAAACGTACTATTAGTTAAACTGATTTTTTTTTAATTGTAACTATCTATCGCTTGTTTACAAGTTTATGTAAATGTGAGTGAAACATTTAAAAAATTATACTTTAAAAGAAGGCAATTCATTTAAAATAAAATAAAGAGCCATTAAGTTTTATTATATTTTAATTAATGCTCAAAAGTTACTTCTCATTAGCTATTGCAAACATCACAAAATAAATCTTGACTGCTTTAAGTATTTTTAAAGAGAGGTTTGCAAACGTTCATGACTTTAAGTCAAACGTAATTTTAAGTAAAAGCTTGAAAGAATAAGCTTCTATAAACTCTTCTATAAACTGTCACATAACGTATAAAAATATTTATCTCATATCTCTGTTACTATTTAGTTAAAACCAGAATCACTTATTAAAACTTGATAAAAGTTTACATATAAAAAATGCTAAAGTTTGATAACCATAGACGGCTCCAATTTTTTTATTTTTTTAATTAACATCTTTTTCTTCACGTTTTTGTTGATGGAGATGTTATTAACTCCCAAAAAAGATAAAAGAATGAGCCCTCCTACTTAATTTCCCCAGCAATACACAAGAAAGGCCATCTCATCTTTCATCTGCCAAACGATATTTCCATCACCTTGCCTCGACGTCTCTCGATTGCTCTTCGGTCACCTACAATAGAAATTTAGAGTACATTCAAAATGAGGCACCATTTGAATTGAAGTCGAATCAAACGTGAACTTTGTTTGGTCAACCAGGTGCCCAGAACCGAGCCCCTGTTTCATGATTCTTCAAATAGAAGGCTACACACTCCAGATATCCAGTTTCGGACTACTTCATCGCTATTTACATCCAAAACTTCTCTAATTGAGTATTATGTGAAAGTGTCTTTTTTTCTTTTTCTTTTTACCCATTGTTTTATATCATTCTCAGGAGAAGGGGCAGAATCAGACTTGATTCTCCACTGACCATTGGCAACAGTAGTGGACGCAATCTGCTTTCTTTCCCTAAGAGCAGTATGTATAAAATCATAATCATCTGTTAACTGTACAGGCATCACACTAAACATAAACATAAAAATTTGACTATTACAGTACGAGTACACTTTTACATCGAGTATGGAATTGATTCCTAAGTTTATGGTTCACTATACACTATCCGAGTGTAGGTGATCAGAGGATTTAAGAAGCGGCTCCTTGCTTACCACGTTACGATTGGATGTACAAGCCGGTTTATTGGAGGGATATAGCAAATAATGTTGCACCATGAAAAGAATGTCAAAGAAGATGGACACCTGCACAACAAAAGGCATCAAGGCACGGTTCTCCTAAGATGTAAATAATAAGTAAAACAAATGGTTTTAGGAGGTGGGAGATGGATGATAAATCATGCAATCCAAAATTGTTATGAATCCCAATATTTTCAATAATTCAAAAGATACCACCACGTTTTCAGTAGATTATAATGTTAGAGAAGAGTATCAGCTAGAGAAGCACTGCTAATTTCTTAAATGGGACTACGTCAAATTTATAGGAGCTGAAAGAAACTGATTATTACCACGACACAAATTTGGTAAAGAACAATAAGGAAAAGAAATAAGCAGTTACATACCAAGGATATCATAGTCTTCCCAATGTTGCCATAGAAGTTTACCCAAGAATCTGCAAAGTGACAGTAACCGTAACGAATGAGATACAGGTCTACTTGTATTTCTCAAACTAGCAAATCCATTTAAGATTCTTGGACAACATACTTTGATCAATGGATTGCACTGCCATCTGAAAGTAATTTGTTAGTCCTCCAACAAAATCGAGCAAAATGTTGCCAATGCTAAACCCAATTGTACTTTTCCGGCGGAAGTTTGAGATGGCCTGCATTGGCAGCATAACTCTGTTTAGACCGCAAAAAATAAATTCTAGAGTAATATGTAAAATTTATATACTATTGAGCCCCCAAATCAGAAGTCGAGTACAATATGGAGTGTAATAGACATAAAAAGTTATAGTTTCATACTCTGATACTCACCTGAGGAATGTATTTGATGATAGTCATAATAACCTGAATTGTGCTGCAATGCGACAGAGCCCAAGTAAAAAGGTAAGAATTTGGTCTCTTGACTAGTTATTGTTGAAAAAACAGGTAGATGAATTTGCAAAGTTACAAGTAACTTTTGGCTTGAGACCACAAAATTCATTATTGAGACTGGATACATAAACATTGTAAAGACACTTGTTACTGCAAAATGGATCATACAAACATGAGCAATGCTTAATACCGCAGTCATTCTTTACAAAAATGTGCGAGACTGGTAAGAAAATACAACCTCATGTAAGAGAAAGTGTCTTACTTGAAGCACGATACCAGCCAGAACCAAGAATGTCTAGGTACAGCTACGAACACACAAACTGCAGCAGCTACCCAGACCACGGAAAGAATACCTATTGAAATTTTCGATACTTTCTGGCTTCCGCGCTGAAAGGCAATAAAATCCAAACAGAGAACAACAATGTTGAAACGAAAAGATTTCTTATGTATAAATATTCTTGAAAACCAAGGTCCTTCAGCTATTCTGACAGAGACTATAATTATTCGAGACATTCGTAAGTTCTGTTAATTAATTAGATCCACACTTTCTTTCTTGTTACAGAACCACACTCTGTCAATTTTATTATGTTACAAAAAAAGAAAAGATGAAGTAACAACTTACATCATAAATTGCAATCTGGAACAAGGTAAAAGCAGTTAGGAGAACAGCATGTATGGAGAAAGCTACATCGTTGGCAGCAACCGGTATCAGCTGCAATCATCAAAGACAACAAACAAACAAACAAACAAGCTATATTGCATTTCGTTTGTGTGAACCTCATCAGAATACACGATTATTTAATAATGATTACCTCATTAAGACCAAATTTGTGTCGGTACTGTCTCTGTACGGTGGAGCTAAAGAAGAGAGAAGCATTGTATATGAGGTACGAAGAGTGCTTCGTCAAATTCAACAGTACAAAATCGAAATTCAATCCCACCACACTGCAAAAAAAAAAAAAAAAACAAAAAAAATAAAGACTTTAAAAACCATAATTAAATTTATAAAAAAGGAAATTAGTAGACAGGTAAATAAATACCTTTTCCTTTGATAATTGAGGATGAGCTGAGGGTAGAAACTGATTGACCATGAGGAAAATGCAATCCATCCAAGAACATTGTACAACACCTCCAAATGAACCGAATTCCACGATGCCATTAAAGCAACAAAGAAAGAAATCTTATATTCAACAAATAAAAAAAAGCTCTTTCTGTTAGGATTTAAATGTTAAATTTTGGTTAAGTAACAGGGTGCCTTTAAATTCGGGGGTCCGACATGGTCCAGTTACTGGATTTTCTTACCTGATTATATAGTAATCTGGTAATGTAAGGAAAAAAATATAACGAGTCCCAATGAGCTACAGTTGAGGTTGTGGGACCCCTGAGTAGTTGTTCCATGCAGTACGAATCTGACCGGTCTCTCGTCCCGATACCTACAACCTCGGACCATGCCAGGAATTAATGAAACAAGATATTTTGTTTAGAGAATAAATACAGGATTGTTGCATTTATTTAGAACATTTGTTTTGAGAATTTTGAATTGAAAATGCTCTAATTACTCTGAAATTAAAAATATGAGCTTTAATTCCCTGAATATATATTGAATTATTATAATGTGATTAGTTATTATAGTCTAATTTACTATCTATTAATTAAGATAATAAGATGTCATATGCAGTGGCTGATGAGGGTATTTTAGGAATGACCCAATACTAATACTGAGCCGGCCCAAGGAGAAAGGTACACTAAAATAGTACATCGAACAGTGAAATTCGATACTGAACGAGCATCGAACGGACGCGATTCGATCTAAGGAGTCGATCGAATCATCCCGGTTCAATGCACTTTCCTCAACTACCACTGGGCCCGTGGGATGGGGATTATAAACACCCCGTCACAGTATCGACACGCACTTTGAAAACCAGCTCTCACCTATTCAATATCGAACCCGTAGCATTTGATACTTGACACTACATCGAAGATACATCATTCGATATTCAACAATTTACTCAATCCTACATCGAAGGACACCAATTCGATACACTTATAGATCGAAGGACCCAACTTCGATACTGGACCACTCATCACTCACTGTATCGAACATACCCGATTCGATACAACCTAGATCGAATTCCCTCAATTAGATACAGCATATGTCGAATTCCCTCAATTCGATACACACCAGATTCGATATAGGCCAATTCGAGATACCCTATATCGAATCTTCTCGATTCGATCGTCATCAGATTTGACTTATCATGGATCGAACAACACAGATTCGGCCAATCTTGGACCCTTATAGATATGAACTACGTTCGGCTTGATTTCCTCAATGGGATACGTAGGCAGCTTGGCAAGTTTCCAAGTTCACTCTGAAATCGTAAGTATCTAAAGCCCTCAATTCGACCATCATAGAGCATCGAAGTTGTCCCGTTCGACAGTTCCCTCAACTTGGCAATTTAGGGATTTTCCCGTTATCTTATACCTTTTATATGTAATAGGTGTTTTGGACCAAGCTAGTCCGTTCATTGTAATAGAATAACATTATTTTGGTTAAGTCGGGCCTCATTGTATCGATTTCTCGCTGTATTTTAACCTAGAAGAAATACGACCAAAATATTGGTGTCGTCTGTGGGAACACCATTTCGCTTACACTTAAGAGTCTATTTAGATAAAATGGCAAAAAAAGGAATGGCCCTACGAGGAAAGAACCGTGAAGAGTTCTGTTAGCTATATCAATGTGAGGAAACAACTACGGAATTGACAATATGGAATTCGGTCCCAAGCAAACAAGGAGTGGTGCTAAGAGCAATAATCAAATCCACGATAAAACGAAGGAAACCTACATCATCGAAAGAAGGATTAGGGAGTTTTCAACCCCAATCCTATACGTTAATCATTTACCTTTATGTTTAAAATAGTAACAGATTTAAAAAAAAAAGGCCTTATCTTATTTACAAGCAACGACTGAGAGGAGATTCATCTGCAAGGACGAATAACTGCACTTCGAACAGTGCATAATCTATCTTACCCGTATGAGGTATCGAAAAATCTTACCTGTATGAGGTATCGAAGAAACTTACCCGTATGAGGTATCGAAGAATCTTACCCGTATGAGGTATCGAAGAGTCTTACCAGTATGAGGTATCGAAGAAACTTACCCGTATGAGGTATCGAAGAAACTTACCCGTATAAGGTATCGAAGAGTCTTACCCGTATGAGGTATCGAAGAAACTTACCCCTATGAGGTATCGAAGAGTCTTACCCGTACGAGGTATCGAATATACTTACCCGTATGAGGTATCGAAGAAACTTACCTGTATAAGGTATCGAAGAGTCTTACCCGTATGAGGTATCGAAGAAACTTACCCCTATGAGGTATCGAAGTGTCTTACCCGTATGAGGTATCGAAGAATCTTACTCGTATGAGGTATCGAAGAAACTTACCCATATGAGGTATCGAAGAATTTTACCCGTATGAGGTATCGAAGAAACTTATCCGTATGAGGTATCAAAGAGTCTTACCCGTATGAGGGATCGAAGAGTCTTACCCGTATGAGGTATCGAAGAAACTTACCCGTATGAGGTATCAAAGAGTCTTACGCGTATGAGGTATCGAAGAGTCTTACCCGTATGAGGTATCGAAGAAACTTACCAATATAAGGTATCGAAGAATCTTACCCTTATGAGGTATCGAACAATCTTACCCCAAAGCGGTAGCCAAACGTCTACCCAAAGCAGTACGAAGAATATGTCCAAAGCGGCACCCAAACGTCTACCCAAAGGGGTACGACGAATGTGCCAAAGCGGCAGGCAAACGTCTACCCAAAGCGGTACGACGAATGTGCCCAAAGTGGCAGCCAAACGTCTACCCAAAGCGGTACGGTAAATGTGTCCAAAGAGGCAGCCAAACGTCTGCGTGAAACGATATGAAGCAAACTTGTCCAAAGCGGCACCAAGAAAGTCCACACAAAGCGGCACGATGCAAACCTGCCCAAAGCGGTACGATGAATGTGCCCAAAGCGACAGCCAAACGTCTACCCAAAGCGGTACCGAATGTGCCCAAAGCGGTAGCCAAACGTCTACCCAAAGAGGTACGACAAATGTTCCCAAAGCGGCACCCAAACGTCTACCCAAAGCGGTACCATGAATGTGCCCAAAGCGGCACCCAAACTTCTACCCAAAGCGGTACGACGAATGTGCCCAAAGCGGCACCCAAACGTCTACCCAAAGTGGTACGACGAATATGCCCAAAGCAGTAGCCAAACGTTTACCAAGCGGTATGACGAATGTGCCCAAAGCGGTAGCCAAACGTCTACCCAAAGCAGTACGACAAATGTGCCCAAAGTGGCAGCCAAACGTTTACCCAAATAAGTACGACGAATGTGCCCAAAGCGGCAGCCAAACGTCGATCCAAAGCGGTACGATGAATGTGTCCAAAGCGAAAGCTAAACGTCTGCCCGAAGCGGTACGGAGCAAACTTGTCCAAAGCGGAACCAAGAACGTCCACACGAAGCGGCACGATGCAAACCAACCTGAAGCGGTACGAAGCAAACTTGTCCAAAGCGACAACAAGAGCATCAACCCAACAAGATAAGATGCAAACCTAAAATCTCAAAAATAAAATATTGGCCCGAAACGGTCACAATTAAAATATGAAACATATTGGAAATGGACACCGGTCCAACGTGGTGAGAAACAAACCAAAAACCACAAATGATAGACATCTGTTGACAAAAACATGATGCAAACAACATATCCATATGCCTGAAAAGCTGGATATGGCAATAGACTTCACATGGCAAATTAGTTACATCTACCCAGCATGGTACAATGCAAATCTGCCCAAAACAACACGATAAACATCTAATAATCACAATAATATGAGAATGTGTCCACATCAGCACCACGGGCAACTATCCAGCTTGGTACAATGAAAATCATATTTAGACTACTACAAAAAGATTATCACCTCAAGAGGTGCAGATATCCATTCGTCGAATTAGCCATCAACGTCGAAGAGTAATAACATGTAACAACACAAAGTTCCATAAGCAAAACGCGAGCAATCATTGAACAAGAATGCAACAAAATATCCAAACAGGAGCGACACAATTTCGGAGAGTCAAAAATCGAAATTGTATAGTAGATTTTAATGCCAGAGCCTTGTGATTCATGTCTTGGCACAACTTTGCCTCTTTTCACCGTATCCGACCCGGATAAAGGCAAATCGAAGGCCTTCGTCAAGATGACCTCTCGCTCAGTCGAGGCACTTAACACCAGAACCATGAGTTGTCTAAACAATCTACCTTTCAAAGTCAACAACGTTTGACTCCAAAAGTACCTGCGAAAGCGTATTATGCGAATAACTCCATGGAGAGCTCCTTAAGAGTAGAGCGCCTAGTAGTCTTCTCAGATTTGCGGCTTGTGGCTAATCAGTCCATTGGCTCCTAAGATGCCAAAAAGGGTATGCACCAGACCGAAAAAAAGAATTGAGTAGGCTATGAACCAAAGCAGATAAACTTCTGAGCGACCAAGTCGCCGCAAAAAGGCTAATATACATTTACTCCATCGTCGAGAAACAAAAATAGTTGACATGTACGAAGTTACACAAAATTGAGATTTCACATATCGTTCAAGAGACAAACAAAGGGCCACCAGCGCGCTATACATGTTCATGTTGCGCAAGTGAGGATGATAAAACAAGTACTGGTATGCGGGAATTCAGCTCAACGCAAAAGCTATAAAGCTTCAAAGAGATGGACACTTCACCTAAAACGGCAAGGGCTAATCGCAATTCTCGAAAAATAAAAAAAAGGACAAACACTCTGTCCAAAGTGGCAAGTGAATACTGTAAATTCTCAAAAATAAAAAAAGGGACGAACACTCTGCCCAAAGTGGCAAGTGAATACCACAAATCACGAAAAATGAAAAAGACTCAGGAACAATATATTGAGATTCGCGTCTTTCAGACCCCCTCCTAATCTGGGGCATGATTTTCAACAAAAAGCGTTCAGGTTCCACCCGCTCTCTGATCGAGACTGCCTCCCAATCGGGAGTATGATTTTCAACATTATCAAAATAACAAGCATAAAGCGACAAGTCAAAAATACAGTTTATAAGTTTGGAACCCACTCTCTGATCGATACCGTCTCACAAACTGGGGGGACTATGTGATTGACGTATTTTAGAAATGGCCCAATACTAATATTGGGCTGGCCCAACGAGAAAGGCCCATTGAAATAGTACATCGAACAAGCAAAATTCGGTACTGAACGAGCATCGAACGGACTCGATTCGATCTAAAGAGTCTATCGAATCATCCTAGTTCGATGCACTTTCCCCAACTACCATTGAGGCCCACAGGACGAGGGTTATAAATACTCCGTCTCCTAACATTCTCGACACGCACTTTGAAGATCGGCTCTCACCTATTCAATATCGAACCTGTAGCATTCGATACTTGACACTACATCAAAGATACATCATTCGATATTCAACAAATCTACTCAATCCTACATCGAAGGACCCCAATTCGATACACTTATAGATCGAATGACTCATATTCGATACTGGACCACTCATCACTCGTTTTATAGAACATTCATGATTCGATACAGCCTATATCGAATTCCCTCAATTCGATACGGCCTAGATCGAATTCCCTCAATTCGATACACACCAGATTCGATATAGGCCAATTCGAGATACCCTATATCGAATCCTCTCGATTTGATCTTCATCAGATTCGACTTATCATGGATCGAACAACACAGATTCAACCGATCTTGGACCCTTAGAGATAAATGAACTACGTTCAGCTTGATTCCCTCAATGGAATACGTAGGCAGCTTGGCAAGTTCCCAAGTTCAGTCCGAAATCATAAGTATCTAACGCCCCCAATTTGACCATCAAAGAGCATCGAATTTGTCCCGTTCGACTGTTCCCTCAACTTGGCCACTTAGGGATTTTTTCCGTTATCGTATACCTTTTATATGTAATAGGTGTTCCTCACCAAGCTAGTCCGTTCATTGTAATAGAATAGTATTATTTTAGTTAAGTCGGGCCTCATTGTATTGATTTCTCGGTGTATTGTAACCTACACGAAATAAGACCAAAATAGGGGCGTATTAAGATAATTGAAAACTCTTTTTTATTACTTATATATTTTAAGATTGAGAAACTACAAAACTGCCTATATAGTATCTCTAATTCGAAAATAATCTCTAGTTATATTTTAATAAGCAAAAATCTCTAATAGATGATTAAAAATTACCAAAAAGACCTCTTCTGATATTAAAAAATCAGCCAAAAAGTTATATTTCGCTGTTAAGAAATTAGCAAAAAGATATATTTTGCGCTAAAAAAACTTAGCAGAAATCCTTTTTTGATGTTAAAAAATTTGTGAACGATCCTTTTGATGTTAAGAAGCAGCGAAAAAACTTCATTTGACATAAAAAGATTGCAAGGAAAAAAAAAGCCTTATTCATGTTAAGAAATTAGCATGAAAATCGAAAAGAATAGAGAAAACCCCCTTTTGATGTTAAGGACTTCACAGGTTAGCAAAAATCCACTTTATGCTAAGAGATTCGCGAAAAGACTTTTAAATATTTATTTTTTATTTATTTATTTCTTGTCTATTATTATTTGAAAAAATAAGATTTTAAACCCACTTAAACACAAATCCTGCCTACGCTGGTCAGATGAAGAATATGCATTAGTTAATAATAGGGAAACTAAATTATGGAATACTTTTGCACTTCTGTGAATTTTGTTTCACAAATTTACAATTAGACAACAGTTTTCATGTTGTCATTTTGAGTATATATGCATGGATTAAAGTTTCGGTTTTGAAGTATGTTTCGGCTCCTAAAAAATTAGAAACGTTTCGAAATATTTCGAGAACTTTTCGGCATGTTTCGAAGAATTCGAGAAAATGTAGTTATAATTAACATGGAAACTACACGTATGTTTCGTTTCTATGGAGTCAAAAACGGAAACGTTTCGGTACTTTTCGAGGAAACGCACGGAAATTTTGATCCATGTATATATGTATGTCCCCAACGAATGATTTTTTTTCCTTCTTTCGAGTGATTGATAAAATATTTGTGCAATGCCCTTTCTTTACAGACATGCGTTATCTTACTGGAAAATAAGCCTTCACAAGAAAAAGTAAACCAGAACCAGGACCATAACACCAACACACTTCAAATTCTACAAATTATTTAAGGAAAACTACATTATATTATCAAAAATTTGCTCTAGTTATCATTTATAACTGCGAATATACTGTTTGAATAATTACATAAACTTCTCAAAAATAATATTTAAATATCGCCGAAAGACTCACTTGAAGCTCAAAAATATCAAAGACATCCTTTGAAGTTAAGTTTGAAATATTGCAGATACCTTATTTGTCGGGTTCTTATGCGTGTCTCTATTATTATTCAAATCATACGAGACGTTCTAGTAATTAAACCAGACCAAATCTTAGGAAATGTAGACTTAATTATCCCAACTATCAACTTTCTTCAACATAATATTCATGCCCATCACCAACTCTGGAAGTGGATTAGGCGTTATTTTGGGTACACGTGATCTTGTGTTCATAAGTGTGAGGTCTAAGTAGAGGTTCCTCGCTCACTGCATTACAGTCGTTGAGACAAATGGGCGTGTTTCTTGAAGGATATAGCACATAATGCTGGACCATGAAAAGAATGTCAAAGAAGATACACACCTGCAAATTTCATACAATCAGTACATAATCCTATTTGATTTGTTACGCATAGTTCACCATTCCATACCAGAGATAGCATGGTCTTGCCCATGTTTCCATAAAGATTCACAACAGAACCTGATAAGATAGGATTTGATCATCATTTTCATTCAAAATCAGACATATGGCTGGATAAGAAAAGTTTGTATGTATGGTTTTGACATTTTTAGCAGTCCACTCACTCTGATCAATTGATTGCACTATCATCTGAAAGAGGCTCGTGGTGCTTCCAAGAAAATCAAGCAACACATAGCCAATGCTGAATCCAACTGTGCTCCCACGTCGAAAGTTGAAGATTGCCTACATTTTCAGCCCCTCAAGTTTATACTAAATAAACTAAAGATAATGCAACATCAAAATGCCCATTAAAGATGTGATATTCAAGCCAGTATTGGAAATCCTGGAGCAGAGCAATCTTAAGGTGCAAATAACTACACTCCAAGGGCGCTATAGCATACTAACCTGAGGAATGTATTTTATGGTTGTCATAGCAACCTGCAATGTGCTATAACGAAAAACCATAGTATAAAAATTCACAATTTGAACTTGAGATATGAGATCACTGATAAGTGCATAGTAAACACAGAAAAGCGAAGGGAAAAACACATTAGAAGAAAAGAACACAGTTGCTATTTGCTCGCCTTCTTTCTTATCATGCTACTAGTAATATCTTTCTATATTAGATCAACTGTACAGGATACGAGCGATAACCCGGAAGATAGCAGGCTGTTTATACATGGATCTTCACTAGAGAATATTTTTGCTCACATCTATTACTAAACGTGTGGAGAAGCTCCATATTTTTCACGTCTTTAAAAATTTAGGTGATGTCCCTGTAGTAGTTCTAAAATTAGGGAATGTTTCTGTTTATCATTTTTTTCTTCTTAAAAGAGAATATCCGGATGAAAAGGCATTTTTACCTGAAGCATGACACCAACCAGTACCAGGAGTGAGTAGGCACAGCAATGAGAACACAAACAGCAGCTATTAACCACGCTACACAAACAACTATTACAGATATTCTCGAGACTTTCTGGTTCCCACGCTGCCCAGATGAAAAACGATTCAAGATAACATACGATACAGATACAATCATACAACAAAAATGATACATACAAAGTCGACCATGGTCTTAATCTAACAAGTGGAAGCATTATATTTCAGTATTTATTCGCAATGCAATTCAAACACAAGCGGCGAAGTGACAAAGATGACTTACATCATAAATTGCGATTTGCAACAAGGTTAAAGCAGTCAACAGAACAGCATGTAGTGAGAAAGCCACATCATTTGCAGCTACCGGTATCATCTGCAATTTCATACAAACAATAAAAACTAAAAGCCCTTTTTTCACAATATAATACAACTCTGCAACCAGTCATAGTTAGTTAAGACACACACATAGAAATATACAATACATATTCACGTTATACATTAATGAATAAGTATTAGTTAGTACCTGATCAAAGCCAAATTTCTGGCGGTACTGTTGTTGAACGGTGAGGCTAAAGAAGAGAGAGGCGTTGTATATCAAATAACATGTGTGTTTCGTCAAATTCAACACCACAAAATCGAAATTTAACCCCAAAACACTGCCAAAAAAATGGTTAATCAAAATCAAGAAGAAAAAAAAAAAAAACAAAAAACCCAAAGAGAATAGAAATATGATAAACCTTTTTCTTGTGAAGTTTAAGATCAGTTGAGGATAAAAACACAAGGCCCATGCACTGAATGCAACCCAACCCAGAACATAGTAACTAATTTCTAACTCCACTGAATTCCAAGACGCCATTTCTCTTTATTTCTTTCTTTCTCAACACTCAGGAGTCAGGGGTGACTAGCTGTTGAAAGACCGTGACTTATGTCTGAGATGGAGTTTGCATCAATATTGGCCATGTCAGAAAACTCTGAAATAATGGTAATAATCAAGTATGATAATGATAATGCAAAGATATATATGTCGGAGCAGAAATTGAGCAACTTATGTGATTAACTAATGTGGTGGCGAGCTGGCCCCATCTTGTCGTATTGGTTTAACTTTTTGCTCTTTTTACTATCTTTGGTTGGTTGGTTTCACTTAAAATAATTAGAAAGCATTTATTCATTGTTTAATAATGAAGTAGATAGACATGGATGAAAAATGAAACTAAGATGCATAGACACGAACGCGTCAATGTAAGTTTTCTTTTTTATGAAATTCAGCACGACTAAGTTCCGGTTGTATTTTTTTTTTTTTAAATATAGAGTAAATCTAGTTAAGCTTCTTAGAATATACCGTATTTCTCACTTTGTGCTTTAACATTTATAAATTAGCAATATGCCGCCTAACGTATTAATCAAATAAGACCTTCACTGAAATTCAAGTACAAGTGTCAAATACAAACCAAAATAAATAATAATCAACAGTTATACATTACTCAAAAAAAGAAACACTACTCAATTAAAATCATGCACCAACTGGAAATAATATATGTGTATGTCTTTTACTTAGGTGTTTAAGTTTTAGGAATTTGTTTTTATCGATTTATAATTTTTTTAAAATATTTTTTATAATTTTATCTCGAACAAGGATAAAACATGGTGGAGACGGTCTTCTCAAGTGTCGGACACGAGTCGGAGGAGTGCCGAAAAAGTGTCAAAATTAATTTTTATTTATATTAATATAGACACGCCACGTAAAGTGTTTAGCACGTGTTGGAGAAGTATCGAACGAGTGTTAGTGTCTGATATGTGTCAAACAGAGACACGACTGATGTTTGAAAGTACTCATGCATCATAGATGGATACATACTCTATACATGTCAAATGAAAAGAAAAAAAAAGAAGAAAAAAATGAAACAAAAAATACTCCAAACCCAATATTATTGATGATGCATAATATGCCACGCCCTTGGAAACAGGCAAAACGGGTTCCCCACAAAAACGACCAAGGGATAGAGTAAAGGTACCCCAAGGTCACGACCAACTATCACTCTAATAAAGGCACACGGTACAACCCTCCGGAGAAGGTATCCCCGAGCCACGACCACCAAACACCCTCAATGAGAGTACTTGGTCCAAACGCCCGGAGAAGGTACCCCGGACCACGACCAATGCCCCCAGGAAATGAGTACGGCCCAGATCTAAAGACTCGCGTATACCTCTCCCAACGACCCAAAATCGGTCCAGACCTCGGGGTACCTGCAATGAGAGATTATAGAGAAACATCCAAGACCGATATGGTTAATTCCCCGATTGGTTAAACACTAATTGGATCTCACGGGACCCCCCGGTGGTGTTATCCAACACTTAGCCAAAATATCATGGAAGAAGGAGGACAATACAAAACAATAAAGAAATGAGTGAATACAAGAAATGGTCAAGGCCATCTAACTGTGGATTGAGATAGCATAAAAACCTCCCACAAACGATCACGCAACCGCGAAGTACGACTCTATGAATCCCTCTCGGAACACACAACCCGGAGACCAACCCGATGCTCCAGGCGGGATCAACGCCCCAACGACACGCCCAACTCGAAGAACGTGCTTATTACCCTTTATTTTAAGCAACTCCCAACCACCCTCATTATAACAGAAGACCATGCCTCATTGGCCCAAATTAGCTATTGGGACATAAAGTGGCAAATCTTATCGGTTCAGACCAACGATTGAGGCAAACCAGCTCTCTCTCATTGGTTCAGAGCCACCCTAGAAGACGATATGGGCATACGTCATTACTGCCCACTCAGGCAAAACTCAGTCAAACTCACACCATTGGTCGACTCCTGACAGACAACCCTCATTTGCGCAGAAGACCTTCGTATCATTGGCCACCAACACCTCTCGGAGTTAAGACAGAAAGACCAGTCCCCATTGGCCAAAGACCCCAAAGGCTAGCACTATAAATAGCCCCTCATTTCAGAATTAGAGGAAGAGTTTTCCACAACACAATATTAGTGCATTTTCGCCAAAATTCTAGGCACAATTGTACTTAGCGAAATAACACTCCACAAATATTAGCTATCTCATCATACGACCCACTTGTAATTCACTCGGCATCCTTAATAAAATATATACGTTAATTACATTATATTGCATAACTTATTTTGTGTAAGCATTTCTCGTTAGAAAGTATGACTTTATCTAAAAGATGTTAATATAAATATGTCGTACTTGTTGTTGTTAAGTAAAAAAAAGATTTCTAGTCAGTTTATGAAGAAATTAATATTTAAAATTGTGACAATGTGGGATAATATTTCTCAATAATTTATTTCATATATACGTACACAAAATCTCTTAAGATTCGTTACATTGGATGAAATTGTAAAGAGTAAATTTTCATTAGTGTATCTAAATCGCAATAAAATTTCACGGATACACCTTAATAACTCATTTTACTTGTAATTGGCTTAGAAAGTACGTTGCTTCCCCATACCTAGAAACTATCAAAATAAAAGTTGGTGATGAAATAATTACCGTAAATTCATAAGAAAGTCACGGTGTATTCCATTCTTAATATTTTACATAATCATACAAAATATTTGTAATATGGTTACAACAACATACATGATATGTAATATGATTACAAGCATCATGACAAATAAGGTAAACAAATGACAAATCTTTTTATCAAATGAAAACTTACGGCATAACTTTTTACCAAAAAAGAACACGACCAACCATATATTGTTACGATTGTTCTTGCAAATTTCACCATAGAGACTGGGAGTAAATACAACAAGATTTAAGATTTATTTTGTAGCTTTTAATTTGTTTTAGTGATTCATGTTGTTGATATACACATGCAAAAATGTTAGATAAGATTCATTATATTGGACAAGCACAAGTACTATAAGTAAAATTAGGGAGAGAATTTGAATTCACAAAGTATTTCTGGGATACATTTTGAATATTATTTTACTTGTACAAGTTTAGAAAGTACATAAATTCACATCATCTAAATATTATCGAAATAAAAGTTTTTCAATAAATAATTGAACTAAACTAATAAGAAAGTCAACATGAATTCCAATCATGATACTTTTACATAATTCAACAAAATATTTGTAATAGAATTACAATTGTATATTCGTTAAATAATATATTGCACACAAAGAGACACTCTTTACCAAACAAAAAAGTAATACAACAAAACATTTTAACAAAAAAAAAAGAAGGAAAACAACCAACTATATATTTTTCCATCCTTAGCTTTTTTCCAAAACAATAATAATTTGCACGAAAGACAAATAATCATTAATAAGATTTATCTAGTACTGTTGATATACACGTACACAAAGCCAGGTATACTCATTTCATAGGACAAGCACAAATATTAAATAGTAAGTTAAGGATGGCATCTGAATTCCCAACAAAGGTTCACTGATAAACCCATAATAAGTCATTTTACATGTAATTGGGCAAGCACAAATTTTACAAGGCAAGTTAGCAAAGTATATCTAAATCCGCAATAATTATTTTAATTTCATTGTATCTGAAACTTGGTTAGGGAAGTGCATTGATTCAAAACACCTAAAATATACCCGAAGAAAGAATTTGATATAAAAATTACTTAAAAAGCATAATACAATTAGTATGTGTTTTAATAATTTCAGTATTTTTTGCACGATAATACTAATTAAAACGATGGTGTGTATAGTATGGTTACAAATTTATTCGTCAGGAGCGGTTCTAAAATCATTATAAATTTAATGTTACAGTTAATTTAAAAATTATTTTAGTAATCAATTTTCAAAATCTTTAATCGTCATTGGCATTGTTTGACCAAACGTAAATTAAAACAAACTGGATTAGGAAAACTCAACAAATAAGTGTATGAGATACGAAAAGTAAATATACAACATCCAACAATAATATTGTTGAAAGATGCCCCCAACTATTAAAAACAATAACAACAAGTATTATGAAAAAGGACTAAAAGAAAAAAATGATAAAATTATATCACTCATACCCTATAAATATCCCACCATTTTCCACTTTGCCTCATCACTCCACTCTTCAAACACTTTCACTCCCATACAAATTGTACTCCACCACCACCACCACTTTTAAGGTCGTCAATGTCGGTCTCCGCCACTCAAATGAACTCTCAAATCTGGAATGCAGTCGTGGGATCCCCCATCAGAATTCCCGCCGTAAACTCGTACGTTTACTATTTCCCTCAAGGTCACTTGGAAAACGCATTCATTACTAATTACGACGGGATTCATCCTTGTCCCATGATTCTATGCCGATTACTCTCCCTCGATTTCTTCTCATGTTCTCATTTCGACGAGCCTTTCCTTAAATTCCACCTTAAACCGATTGCCTCGTCGGTCCAATCGACGCTAAAAACTACCAAAAACGAAGTAAAATTCGAGATCGAACAGATCGATGTCGTGAATTTATGCACGAAGGTCGTAACTCTGTCCGACACCAACAACAACGGCTCATTTTCGGTTCCCGCACGGTGCGCCGATGCAATGTTTCCGCCATTAAATTATTCAAACAAGCCACCTCAACATGATTTATGCGTGAAACATGCGCACAACTGTATGGCACTTTCGTCACATTTATCGTGGAAATCCTCTTCGACATTATCTGAAGAAGAAATGGACTAAATTTGTTTCCACCAAGAAACTAGCCGCCGGAGATTCTGTCGTGCTTATTAAAAGAACACAAAATGAGGAAACACGAATAATAGAGGAGTTATTTATTGGAATTAAGAGAAAGGTTGGGTCGTCTGCATTTAATTATGACGATATTAAGAGGAGGGCATTGTCGGCGATTGGGAACGCCGGGAAAGGAATGGTGTTTGAGGTCGATTATTATCCGATAGGTGGGTCATTGCCGATATTTGTTGTAAGCGTGAATAGGGTGGAGGCTTCGATGAATACACATTGGGCAGTAGGAATGAGGGTGAATTTGACAAGCATGATGTCATGTGAAGGGAGAATTGCCGCGGTTAATGCACAAGTTAGTCGTCAGTTGCCGCAATCACTTTGGCGCAAGCTTCAGGTTTACATACTATAATTTTCAATTTTTGGATGAATTAATTCGTAATTGTGATGACGTGATTATTTATTAGATTTGATTGCCTCTACTTGCGAATATTAATCGTCTGTGCTATTCTTAATTAACGCTATTATATTTTCATTCTAATTTCCTCTACATATTTTGCAAATCCAAACTTCTCATAATATTTCATGTTAATTGATTCAGGTCAGGTATCTTGGCGCGATCCTAAAATATCTCCAAACATGAACCATTTGAGCCCCTGGGAAGTCGAATGCTTAGCCCCATCATTGTCATCAGCTGCCCTTTTATCAGCCTTTTCTACTAGTAAGAAACACAAATTCAATGACGGGGTCGGGCCGTCTTCCTTTCTTTTGACAGAATCACATTATCCAAGCTTGGCGGCGTCTTTGCCATCTTTCCATCTTGTCTCTTTTTCTACCAACGATGATGACTTCTTTCCATCAAGCACCAAACTTCTGACAAGGGGTGTGGATGATGAAATTGATATGGTCTCTACTGTGCTTAATGCTAGGGGTTCAAATTCGGATGTTTAGAGGGTCAAATAGGCAGTTTATTATTTCCTGTTAGAATATTATGTTTATTTATTTATTTTAAGAGTCTTTTGTAATTTTGGTATCGTTTGATCTAGGGGTTTATCATTATAAGTTAGGCATCTTTCAGTGTTAGGGAAGTTGTTGATTGAATAAAAAAAACTAAACCTGAGAGTTTTCTCAGTTAGCATCAATTTTCTCGGTATTCTACGGAATCAACGAGTCTTTGATTTCTTGTGTTATTTCATCTTCTCTTATGGCTTCCGCTGGCTACATCAGTTTGCATGAGAAACAGGTTCGTTCATTCACCATGTCGGTGAGGAGAAACCTTGAAGTCCACGATGTTCCCATAGAAGAAGATAGATGTGATGAATACACAAAGTTACGTCAACAACTTCACTTGTTGACGCAACAAATTACGGTGATGGTTGCTCGAAAACTTGAACCCGCACCTACACCTGGAGCTCTATTATTTGTGGATTTCATAGAGAATCCATTTGTACCACTAGAACAACCACTGAATCCGCCAATTCACCGGAGACAAGATGATCTAGAGGAAAAACATTGGAATTAGGGTTTCAAGGTGATATTCTAAATTTACATGGTGATTATGAAGAAGAATGTGAATCTTCATATGATGTTGTTTATGATAGCGTTGGTGATGATATTGTGGATGAGTTCGAGATTTCTACATTAAAAGCTTTCATGGAGGGTGTGGACGAGAAGATCACAATGGAGAATCTTGTGAAAGAGACGAAGATGTCGGAAGAATATGAGGTTGATGCAAAAGTTGATATACTTGAGGGTGTTGAAAAGGAAAAAATGATTTAGGCGTGACAATGGTCAACGTGCAGAAGAAAGATATAGTTGCTGTCACAATTGAAGTTTTAGATTTTATTTTGTGTTGTGGTGATAAATTTATATGTACTACACATGATTCAGATTTGAGGACGAATCTTTTTCAACCAGGGAAGAATGATGAAGTGCAGAAAAGGGATTATTTCAAGATTGAGAAGAACATATTCAAGTTTCAAATGAGTTGAAGTTTGACCAGAAAATCAACAGAGCCCGTTTTTTACAAACGACACCACTTTTCTAAGTAGAAACGACCACCCGAGCAAAACGTAAAGACTTTAGTCTTTACGCCACCACATGATTTTAGGCAAATTCAAACGTTTAGAGTGTCAAATAGGATGTTTATTATTTTCTACGAGAATATTATGTTTATTTATTCATTTTAAGAGTCTTTTGTAATTTTGGCATTGTTTCATCTAGGGTTTTATCGTTATAAGTTAGTCGTCTTTCAGTGTTGGGGGAAGTTGTTGATTGAATAGAAAAAACTAAACTTGAGAGTTTTCTTAGATTGCATCAATTTTCTCGGTATTCTACGAAATCAACGTGTGTTTGATTTCTTGTGTTATTTCATCTTCCCTTACGGCTTTCGCTCGCTACATCACATTGCAAAGAATATGACTTGGTATTTAAAATGTAGCCGATTGTTCACTCGACTTTAGGCGAGGCATGACATTTTAATCGGTCGTATCCAAAGTTTATTGCAGAGCATAGTTAACTCGATTTATGCTTGGATGGTTTCATACCGTTTGGTCTATCTTTCACCAATTACTCGTGATGGCCTATGTTTGTCACCCTGTATACCATCCCTCCTGATCTTTGCATGTGACATGAGTATATATTTCTGTGCCACATTATATCTGGTATAAAGAGAGTCCATAGAAGAACCTTGATGTATTGCTGAGACCACCCCTTGACGAGCCGATCTATGGAATAATGGTTTGTGGACAAATATATGACACCTCTAGGGAGAAAAACTTTCAATTACGAGCGGCTGTGGTGGGGCGAAATATTGAGTTTGCCAAGATTTTAAATGAGAAGGTAAATCAATATGGAATGAGGTTCTGAGTGCGAATCATACTGCCACCCAATTATGAAAAAAATATCACGTAACATGCGTAACAGACAGATTTACAATCGGTACGTGAAGGGGCGTGTTAGAAATTATTTAAATGCCTACCTTCTCGAACAACTTAAGCTTTCACTACACGGGAAATGGTCTTTAGCGATCAGAAATCTGGTAGCTAATGACATGTCTCTGGTCGCAAAGACCATATAGCGTCCGGATTCCGGTCGCTACTCTTCGATCGCAATTGTTTCCGTCGATAAAGTTTTAGTGACCGGAATGTGGTCGCAACCAGACAATTGCGACAAGTATCCTATCACTAATTTTGTGACCGGATTCCGGTCTCAAATTTTGAGACTGGAGTGCGATCGCAATTACTATTTGCAACCTGAATTCGGTCGCAAGTTACCTAACAAGGTATTTGCAATCGGACTCCGGTTGCTAATACTTTTGTAAGGCATTAGCAACCGAAACCCAGTCAAAAATACCTTTGAAGGTATTAGCGACCGAAGTTTGGTTGCTAATACCTTTCAAAGTATCAGCAACCAGAGTCCGGTTGCAAATAATATTCAATGTATTAGCAATTGGACTCTGGTCACTAATAATATTCAAAGTATTAGCAACATGATCCACATTTTTTACAAAGACAAGGCAAGACCTGCTACATAATGGACAAACAAGCCTCGTCCTATGAGAATAAGGTTATCTTGGACTATAATGGCGGTTTATGATGAAATTAACTAGTGATGGCTTATTAACAGGATAGCAATACGCCGTATGAAGTGATACAATTGATGAGAGCGAGAGGTGATTCGATAAAAATAGATGATGGTGTAAGAACATTGATCTTTTAGGCCAAAAATCGAAGAGGAAATAAACTCCCTAAGATTTCGCATAATAGAAAATAGTCTTCTTATTAGTAATATAAGTGGAAATATGTGACAATACTGAAAAAAAATTACTTGAGCTAGTACATGGGTTATGGTCGCCTTAATAACATGGGCTCTTTACAAGTGAAAACAAAGTGCCATTCATAAGGATGGGTTAACCTTGTGGCTTGGGCTAGTCTATATTGAGGAGAAATTTCACAATGAAGCCTTGTTGACAAGGTTAAATTTATAACTTGTAGATGAGAAAAAAATCAAAAAACTTCTCCTCGAAGGTCTAGGCCTAGAGGTAAGGAAAGCGATTTTTGTGCCCTAGCTTAGGGGTGAGCTTTTCGATTTAATCTAATTGTAGTTTCTATAAGTAAATTATTATTGAACCATTTGAGATGGTTTGGTCCGGTTTAAATCATTACAAGTTTGGTTTATACGTTTCTCTTTTTTGTTGTCTACAAAAAGTTGAAAAAGATATAACGCTATAGCGTAAAAATAAGCCCTTTGAATAAAAATTAGAAAAAAACCTTGATATTACAACATATAAAAGAAACAAATATAAATCATTTACAACACTTAATTTATAGATGTTGTTAATCAATCACGAAGCATTGTGAACAGACAACAATTCAAAAATATGAAATATCAACTATCAAGAAAAAATAACAAACACATTTCAATATAACGAGCAAAACTTCTCTCTTCTCACTCCCTCTTTCCTTCTCTCTTCCCTCAATCACATAGTGACATGTGGCAAATGAAAGCCCACATAAATAAATCTCTCAAAATACCCATCAAATTAATTTCCGTTAGTTTTTTTTTTTGTTAGAGTTAATCTCCGTTAGTTACAAACGTTAATCCATCAATTGATTTAGCTAACTATATTATGAAATTAATTATTCTCTTTTCTCAAATAAAATTACAAGGAAATCATTTTTCCCGCCAAAAAGAGGGAATCAACATAATTCCTCTCCTCCTTTCGGCAACAACTTCCTCTGCATTATTTAAACCCTACCTGCTGCAATTATCAGTGAATCGTGAAGCTTCATTAACATGGAAGGTAAGTTTTTGAATCAATTCCCAATAATATTCTGCATTGTGTGATTATATAATGATGATTAAATTCGACTACAATTATAATGCGCTCAAAACAGTAGAATCCAATCATTATCACTTGCAAAAAAAATCAAGTTACTATAAGGTTCTACGTCTTTGAACCCTATTTGTTAGAGATTTAATGACTAAAGAGTCTCTTTTTCATTGACTTAAGTTACTGGAACTTTTCCATTTGGAAAACACCAAGGCCAGCCTTCAAAGAAAGTTCACTTCAAAGAAACTTTTCCATTGACTTAATTGTTCCTAACATAAAATTTGCCTGCAATAGGCAAATTTTGTGTTAGTAATAAAAATAAAAACATAAAGGAACAATTAAGCTGAAGAAAGACTAGTTATATATTAAGAATATACCCTGAAAATATTTCTTTCTTAATTCACTGACTAAAGTTACTGTAACTTTTTCATTTGTAAAATACACAAAGCTCAACCTTCAACAAAAGTCCAATTCTTTAATCGGTTAGTTCCCTGCAATAGGCAAGTTTTGTGTTAGTACATATCTCCAAAAAATAAAAACAAAAACCAAAACAAAAAAGAACAATTAAACTAAAGAAATACTAGTTATTATCCATTAAGAATATACATTGCAATGATACTAAAACTAATTAAATAACTTTAACTATTAATAATCAAGACAACGTGTCTAGATATTATAACTTCAAAGCTAAATCCATTAACATGCCATATTATTCTCATTATCATAGTTTAACATCAATGTAATATGTAAATTTGTAGGAATGGAATATGAGGCAGATATCAGGGACGGTGTGACGTCGTGTCATACGGATAAGACCAGGGATAATCCTCATTTAATTTCTAAAGCCAACATTCCCAAAATGGAGTTTTACGATGTCGATGAAGCATATGAACTTTACAATGAGTATGCACGTCAAAGTGGGTTTAGTATTAGAAAGGATTCAGTCCACGAAGACAGCCATGAAAACATAGTCACGAGACATTTTGTTGTTCTTGTGCAGGTATAAGAAAAGTAGATAAACGAGATGTGAACGTTAAAAACTCTCGACCTGGAACAAGGAGATGTTGTCATGCTAAAATGAAGATCAGCTGTCTTCATTCAAGAAAATATGTAGTAGTTGGGTTTATTGCTGAACATAATGGACATAACGTGGTTATTCCAAAGCAATCTCATCCACTAAGATCTCACAGATAATTAACTGATGAACAAGAATTAGTTATAAATAACATGGATAAGGTGTGAATAGCACCAAATGCAGGACTATACTTGATGGCTGAACAAACTGGAGGGTGTGAGAAAGTTGGCTTTATTCTAGAGGACTTGAGGAATCATTTGAGTTTGAAGAGAACTAGACAAATGGAAGAGGGTGATACCGGTGGGGTACTTAATTATTTAGGACTCAAGCAATCTGAAGATCCAGATTTATTTTTTGCTATTCAAGTGGACAAAAATGAATTGATATCTAGTGTATTTTGGACTGACGGGCAAATGAAGGCTGATTACGCATATTTTGGTGATGTCATTTGCTTTGATACGACATATAAGAAAATAACGATGACAGGCCATTTGCACTCTTTGTAGGTGTAAACCATCATAAGCAAACAATTGTGTTTGGGGCAGCATTATTATATGACGAGACGGCCGCAACATTCATGTGGTTATTCGACACTTTTGCAAAAGCCATGAATGGTAAAAAAACAGAAACTATTCTTACGGATCAAGATGCCGCTATGGCGAAAGCTCTAGTAGAAAAATGGCCCAAAACATGTCATCGGTTGTGTATTTGGCACATATACCAAAATGCAGATTTCTTAACAGATTTTAGCTCTTGTATCTACGACTATGAGGAGGAAGAAGAGTTTATAAATGCATGGCACGGAATGCTAGAGAAACATTCATTTCAAAGTAATGTTTGGCTAGACAAACTGTTCAAAAAGAAAAATGGGCACGAGTGCACGGGAGAAATTTATTTTGTGTAGATATGACTACAACTCAAATGCGTGAATGTAAGAACAGTATGCTAAAGAAATATGTGAACCGTATGCATAACATATTACGATTCTTTCAACATTTTGCTAGATTGATAGATGATCGTTGGTATGAAGAAATGAAAGACGATTTAAGGACGAATCAAGGTATCCTTGTTCTTTCATTATCGGTTGAAGTTCTAAAGCATGCACGAAATGTTTATTCACATGAGGTATTTAAGTTATTTCAAGAACAATTTAGCACATCAGTTGACTCCAAGCTGGAGATTGTTAGTGAACTAAGTGATGTATTCACATACATGGTGACATCTCTTAAAAACCGATTTCAACACATAGTCACTTATCATGCTTCGGAGGAAAATATTTCATGTAGCTGCTAAAAGTTTGAATTTGCAGGAATTTTTTGTTCCCATGCTCTCAAGGTATTTACCGTGCAAAATATTGTTAAAATACCTGAGTTTTACATCAAGAAAAGGTGGACAAAAGAAGCAAAAATGGAAATACACGAAGCCTCTTCTCAGCCTTCTACTTCATCCAAGCTAACACCTGGAAATATGAAAGAAGAGAAAGAGAATGAGAATATAAAATTGGAGAGCGCTACAGAGACATATGTCAACTGATGATGCAGATTCAACAAAGGTAACGCTGACAGAAAAAAAACATGCAGACACATGAAATCTTCTTTGTAGATCCATTGAAGAATTAGATGTTACAGACTGTGGCGTAAAAAACTCCTTCGTATCTAGTGTCACAAAAAATCATGCTCCAAATTCTATAACATTAGATGAACCAACTTTTGAACACTAAATAATCTGAGAAACTCCTTGGAAAAAGCTGGGACTGATTCTGAAGAAATCAAGATAAGAGGATAGAAGATAAAGCGAGATACAAAGATAAAATCTACAAAAAGACTGAAAAGTGGACTGGAGAAAGCTACAAGAAAAAAAAATCAAACAAAAAGTTGTCTTCAAGTATATCAGCCTCTCTTCTAATACCTGGAAATGGTGGCCAGGTTAGTTGTTTGAGTTATACTAATTTCATTACAATTTATCTATTTGAATTCTGTAAGAAAATACTTTCATTACAAATAATTCACATGTACATGCAGAATTCTTCTACTACAAGTAACATGACAGACACGACTGCTCTTTCTCGAATGAATACATATTCTTTATCACAACCTTCCCAGGTCGGGACCCTTTGGCGGGAAAACTCCCGCCAAAAGGTGCAACCCTACCATTCACTCGGCCCAATTGGGCTGAGCAGTTCCGACCGCAATAATAACCTTATTCCCGATCGCAATGCGGTTGTGATTGATGGAGGTATTTTTATACATACCTCCATACTCCTCATTTCTCACACAACAAAATCCTCTCTCCCTCAACTATTGTCAACCGACCTTCCTCCATTTCTGACCGCACTTCGGTAACAACTCTGATCCGATAAGTTTTTTCATCTTTTCTCGTTTTTATGTTGTTTTTATTATTTTAATAATTATTTTATATGTTTAATTGTTAGATATTGTAGAAATTGTTAGGCTTTAATTGGAAATGCCTTTAGGAATTGTTAGTCTTTAGATGTTAGAGTTTAGTAATTATTTATGCCTTTAGGAAATGTTTTCTTTATGCATTGTTAGTCTTTAAGCTTTATTTATGTATTTAAGGATTCATGATGCTTTTAGGGATTTATGATGCTTTTATTCATGTATTATGCCTTTAGGAAATTAGAATTCATGATTCTTTTAGGGAATTACTATACAGTAGAAATGATTATATTTTTAGAATATCTACTTGAAATTTCTGTTTTTAGGTACTCTTGAAATATTTATATGTCTTTTTAGGTAATATTATTTATCTTAGCATTGTTTTATTTTATATGATTTTTATATGTGTTAATTTAGTTATTATGGCGTTAAATTTATGAAATGTTGTTAGATATCTTAGAAATAATAGTTTTTATAACATAGTTCATGCCTTTAGAAAAACTATATAACTTAGTAATGATTAAATTTAGGTCATCTCTATAATTAGAAATATTCTAACTTAGATGCTTTTACTTAGTACATTGCACTTTAGTCGAGGACATGTCGGACAATCCTCCACGCTCGTCTTGTGATACCAGCCATGGCCAGCCCTCCAAGAGAGGGCGTTGTGGTCCACCGAGTGCCGCAGGGCCTAGTGCTCCACCGAGGTTAGGTCCTCGTCTTCGGATTGTGCATTCTGGCGCTACACCACCCGATATTGTCGATGCCCCTGCTATCGATCCTACCGAGTTCCCTTCTACTTCCCAGCCACCTAGGCGTACGACTGGATCGAGCGGCGGTACTCCACCAGATCGAGTAGTACCACATCGACTATATGATGATCACGCAACATCGACGCCCGACGCCACCTACGTATTCTGGATCGAGGCGTAGGGCACCTTGACCACCATCTACGGATTCTACAGCTGCGGTTCCCAGCACTTCTTCTCGATAGACGTCGCCGGTGCATGACCATCTACAGCAATGCAGCAGCGACCGGGCCGAGGCATATCCAGAGGCGATCAGGTTCCGTCTGACAGTAAAGCCCGCCCTAGAGTTGTTTTGGATGAGTACGACATATTTTTGAAGGGTCACAAGATATCGATGATGATTACAGAGATCATCTGGTCATTTATGAGGACGTGTATTCCTTCATACAATGAGGTTGATGAGAACGTCAAAGGTCAAATGTGGACTAAGTTTAAGGTGAGATTTCGGAACACACACACACACACACACACACATATATATATATATATATACATAGTAAGATTTTTATTTAACAAAACCTTAATTAAAAACATGTTAATTATTTGCAGAAAACATACAACATTAGTCCGGATGAGTTGGGTCTGGCACATACGGCCTACAAGGCTAAGGCCATGAAGAGTTACAAGGAGATAGTGTATAATGCAAAGAAGAACTACTATGCGAGAAGGATGATCCGAAGTGGGCGGGGCGTCCGAGGACTGAGTGGATGAACGACAAGTTGGAGGCTGAGTTTGTGAAGCATTGGGAGTCTAAGGATCATCTGGATAAATTATCTACATGAAAGAAGAACAGGCGAGGAGGACATGAGCCACGCCCTGACCGTCCTGCACGAGAGACGCATGCTAGTGGGTCCTGTAGCTACACGGAGATCCAGCGTAGGATGGTATGTCTTATTAAATTTGATTCTATAAAATAACTTTTTTCTTAAATTTAAATAGTTTAACAACAATTTTATGTCGATATGCAGGCGCGTTCGAGACCTCAAGAGGCCCCTGCGCCTCGGCATGATGAAATGTATCGATATAAGTATACACATGTTCCCAAGGATCTGCCAGAGGGAGTTCGACATCGCCGCGTTTGGCTACACCCCGCGTATGGGGCTATCTACGTAAGTATGTAAGTATTTAACTTGTAAAGCATTTTTTGATTACTATATTAACATATGCATTATTAATTATGTACTAACTATTGTATTAAAATGAACAGGATGCCTACATAGGCTTGATGACCGAGAGGTACACGACGGATCGTATTAGCTGGCCCTTCATAGATCAAGAGTTGTGGAGTCGGGCGTCTGGCAGAGTGAATAAGGGGAAGGTTGCGGGCCTCCCTTCTGAGGAACGTCACGATCAGTTTGGTTTCAAGACGAAGAAGGTGCCTTACCAGAGACAGGCCTACGCGAGGGCCTTGGAGGGGGAGAACCATCGTCTTTGGACTGCTACTGATCGGAGGGTTGACGTCCTCTTAGTTCACATAGAGAAATTGACCCAACACATCACCGAGGCGACATGTACTCCTCCATCTCGACCCCTTCCTATTGGATTCATGTCCTCCGCTCGTCGAGCCTACCAGGGTACCGTGTCGACAATGCAGTTCCCGCCATCGCCCCCCTCGTGATCCATTTGCCCCTACTGATTCAGATGCTATGATGTATGATCCTGAGTACGAGGATGACTACGAGGATGGCGATCTAGATGCTGATGATGACGCTCTCAGTGGTGATGATGCCGATCTTGGTGCTGATGATGACGCAGGTGGTGGAGCCTCCAAAGATGATATATTTGGCTTTCAGGATGAGGACTACGAGGAGTAGTAGTTTAGTTGTTCGTTTTTTTAAAGTATTTATGTAATTTAAACTGGTTAGTTGTTTAAACTTTTTAAGTAGTAGTTTAAACTGTGTTAGTTGTTTGTAATCATGTAATTCGTTAGATGCTTGGACAAACTCATTTATGTTTATTGCACTTGGTAGTTTTATGTAAAGGGTTGTTTTGTTGTTACTTATATATCTGTGATACAATGTTATGACCAAATTACTTATATATGAGATGCAACTATAAAAACATCCAACACGAATCCAAACTATAATATTGAGTTAAATAGCATGAATCCAAATTTATTGTACAATAGAAATTGACCACTAAACTATAATCGCACGCTATTCATACATACCATTCTCAAACTCTGAGTCACTCATTAACTCTTCCTCTTCCTCTTCCTCATTGTCCTCCTCATCCTCGTTGCCTATCCTCAAACTATTACGGTGCATTTGTATGCCTCCCAAATGCATCAATTTGTAAAACTCCTTCACCTCGGGACTTGGATCTTCGTTGCGCACCTCTCCCTCAACAAATCGACCCCCATATGCATCCACCACCAATTCTCTAAACGAAGTATCACCATGAACCAAACTATCCACGTGTTGACACTTAAATTTTGTGTCTAATTAAATTAAGTGATGATAATTCTTAAGATGCAAGAAATACAAAATATATTTTATTTAATCTTAATATTTTGAGGGATTAAAATAAATATATTAATTAAATCTTAAGACAAGGAAATAATTGCTCATCAAATCTCAAGACATGGAAAGTCTTCTCTTCCAAGTCTCAATCTTCAAGAGATGGCAAGAATTCTCCACCAAATCTCAACACAAGGAAAGAATTCCCCACCAAGTCTCAATATTCAAGAGATGGAAAGAATATTATTTTATATAAATTCTTCCATATCAAGAAATTGTAGACGCGATCTCAACCGTTCATCCCATCAAGAGATTCTAATTGAGATTCACTCCACAACTATAAATAGAGGTGGTCTTGAAGAAGAAAAAAACACACACAAATATTCACAAGTTGAAGAGGGAAAAGCTCCAAGTTTTTCGCTCCACCAAGTTCATTAATCTTCAAGGCGTTCTTCGCGGGATTCAAGGCGTTCTTCGCGAAAACCTCCATTTGATCCGGCGTCAAGCTCCAAGTCCATCAAATAACCGTTTTTTGAAGATCGCACTTCTGCCGAGGAAGATCGAGCTTCAACAAATTCAAAAAATTCAGGTCAAGTTCATATCGTTCTCCGACAATCTTCAAGAAAGAAAGTCCATTTGATTCGAGAACAAGCTGCAAGGCCCTCGACAAACTGTTATTGAAGATCAAGTCCCTTTCAAAGAAGATCAAGGTCCACATATCCGAAGAACTGAAGACGAAGATCATATCGTTCTTCAACAATCTTCAAACCAAATTCAAAGTCAAAAGTCCGTTCGATCCGAGATCAAGCTGCCAAGCCCTCGCATCAACGTTTGTCAAGCATCCAAGTATTTTGAAGATCAAAATTCTTCAAAGAAGATTGACGTTCAACAAGTTCAACAAGTCAAGACGAAGATCAAATTGTTCGTCGCGAAGATCAAGTCAAATTGTTAATTCAAGATCCAGCTCAAAAGCCCTTGGATTAACGTTCAACTTAAACCGCGTGGAAGCAATCAAAGTCAATTCTGCCGTCAAGTCAACCAAGTTTCATAATTAGAAAAGAATCAGAGGATTACTAGAGATTGTAACCCCATATTCATTTGAATAAATAAAAATTATTTGTACTTAATTTTTCTTGTCTTTTATTTTAAAGACTTAGAATTTTTAACGCTACAAATTTTGGCACGCCCAGTGGGACAATCTCTACCTCTCATCTCTTTTCTAGCAAGTCTACAAGTTTGAAGTCACAAGAAGTCAACGTTGCCCAACAATGGACAAGTCAATGGGGGCAACAAGCGGAGGCTCTTCGCAACCGATGATGAAAGCTACACTCACACCGGGGGCAAGACACGAAGCAAAAGAAAAGACTCATGCATCTTCAATGGAGGAGCGAGTTGCTGCACTGGCGAGAGCTATTGAGAGCTTCACAACACAAATGCATAGACGTGAAGAGCGCTTGAATTGTCTTCTCCAAAAGATAGAGATCCGAGAAGGAAATCACAACATTGAAGAAGTCGCTGACAAAGTCGAAGTTCAAGGATGCATCAAACCTTCGAGCAAAGAAGTTGAAGTTGCCACTCTTCCCGCAAAGCAAGAACACAGAACAAGCAACGGTCGAAGCATGGCGCATGAAAAGGCTACTCAAGGAATTGAAGCTCAAGAATTTGGTGAAGTCCTAAGTGAAAGAATCCGAGCCACTTCTCTTTTTCACAAGCCAAGTTTCGCAAGGAAGGAAGATCAAGGCGTCATGATGCACAAAAGGTTTTCTGGAGAGATCATTCAAGAGGCTGAAGTGGGAGAACATTCCAAGTCCTCAAGTCAACAAATCCAAGTCTCCCCACAAGGTCTTGTCTCTGCCGATGAATTGAAGAAGCTCATCAAAGAAGTTGCAAATGATCATAAAGCGCAACAGAAGACTTTCAAAGCTTACATGAAGCCTTATACTCAAAGAATAGAGCACTTGCAAATGCCGGAAAGCTATCAACCGCCAAAGTTTCAGAGATTTGATGGAAAAGGAGACCCAAGACAACATGTTGCTCACTTCGTCGAAACATGCAGTAGTGCTGGAACTGATGGAGATCTTCTAGTCAAGCAATTTGTTCGATCCTTAGAAGACGTCGCTTTTGATTGGTATATTAATCTTGAGCCAAACTCCATTGACAACTGGAAAGATTTTCAAAGTGAGTTCTTTAACCGCTTTTATAGCACTCGACGCACTGTGAGCATGATTGAGCTAGCAAAGTCCCATCAACACGAAGACGAGCCGGCGATTGAGTACGTCAATAGATGGAGAAATCTATCCTTAAGCTGCAAAGAGAAGTTGTCTGAAACTTCAGCCATAGAGATTTGCATTCAAGGGATGGATTGGGGTATCGCATACATACTTCAAGGAATCAAACCAAGAACATTTGAAGAGTTGGCGACGCGTGCGCATGACATTGAAACAAGCATGAACTCTACTAAAGAAGAAAACTCAATTCGTGTCCTTGATACTGAAAGTGATGATATGGATGACACCGACGATGAAGAGGGCGTGACATCAAATTTCATTACAACCAATATGCTCCTTGATACGAGCTTAAACTATCTAAAATCTTCAAATTAAGTGACAAATTATGTACTCCTTGATAAGAGTATAAACTATCAACATTCTCCTTAACACGAGTATAAACTGTTTGCATATTTGAATTCAAAGTAAATTCTTCAAGTCTTCAAAGCAAATCCTTCAAATCCAAGTCTTCAAGTAAATCCTTCGAATCTTCAAGTCCTCCTAGACACGAGCCAAAAGGTTTGCAAATTCTTCAAATCCAAGTCTTCAAGCAAATCCTTCCAATCTTCAAGTCTCCTAGACACGAGCCAAAAGGTCTACAAATTCTTCAAGTCTTCAAACTAAATGCGTAAGTCTTCTAAACACGTCAAAGGTCTGCAAATCCTTCAAGTCTTCAAGTCCTCCTAGGCACGAGCAAAAAGGTCTACATGTTCTTCAAGTCTTCAAATCTTCAAGTCAATTGCTCCATGATGCACGAGTCTAAACTGCACGTTACTCCTGGCCCGCATGAGTAGAAACTGTGTACGGCACCCCATTTAAATCAATCTTGATTTCTTTTGAACTACGTCATGACTTGATTCCTTCATTGGATACGTAGGCAGCTAGAAGTTCATTCTAAGCCCAATCATATCCCAAAAAAAAATGCTCATGCAACATTCAAGTTGATGGATCTAATGATGAAGCTCACAAATGTTCTAAGCTCAAGAAGTGGATATATGGTGGTTGAAATTGAAGCACGAGAACAAGAAGAAGAAACATGTCGAGACTTATCCACTCACTCATGCGTTTCAACACAAATCGTGAACAAGTCTCGAGGGGGCAATTTGTTGACACTTAAATTTTGTGTCTAATTAAATTAAGTGATGATAATTCTTAAGATGCAAGAAATACAAAATATATTTTATTTAATCTTAATATTTTGAGGGATTAAAATAAATATATTAATTAAATCTTAAGACAAGGAAATAATTGCTCATCAAATCTCAAGACATGGAAAGTCTTCTCCTCCAAGTCTCAATCTTCAAGAGATGGCAAGAATTCTCCATCAAATCTCAACACAAGGAAAGAATTCCCCACCAAGTCTCAATATTCAAGAGATGGAAAGAATATTATTTTATATAAATTCTTCCATATCAAGAAATTGTAGACGCGATCTCAACCGTTCATCCCATCAAGAGATTCTAATTGAGGTTCACTCCACAACTATAAATAGAGGTGGTCTTGAAGAAGAAAAAAACACACACAAATATTCACAAGTTGAAGAGGGAAAAGCTCCAAGTTTTTCGCTCCACCAAGTTCATTAATCTTCAAGGCGTTCTTCGCGAAAACCTCCATTTGATCCGGCGTCAAGCTCCAAGTCCATCAAATAACCGTTTTTTGAAGATCGCACTTCTGCCGAGGAAGATCGAGGTTCAACAAATTCAACAAATTCAAGTCAAGTTCATATCGTTCTCCGACAATCTTCAAGAAAGTAAGTCCGTTTGATTCGAGAACAAGCTGCAAGGCCCTCGACAAACTGTTATTGAAGATCAAGTCCCTTTCAAAGAAGATCAAGGTCCACATATCCGAAGAACTGAAGACGAAGATCATATCGTTCTTCAACAATCTTCAAACCAAATTCAAAGTCAAAAGTCCGTTCGATCCGAGATCAAGCTGCCAAGCCCTCGCATCAACGTTTGTCAATCATCCAAGTATTTTGAAGATCAAAATTCTTCAAAGAAGATTGATGTTCAACAAGTTCAACAAGTCAAGAAGAAGATCAAATTGTTCGTCGCGAAGATCAAGTCAAATTGTTAATTCAAGATCAAGCTCAAAAGCCCTTGGATTAACGTTCAACTTAAACTGCGTGGAAGCGATCAAAGTCAATTCCGCCGTCAAGTCAACCAAGTTTCATAATTAGAAAAGAATCAGAGGATTACTAGAGATTGTAACCCCATATTCATTTGAATAAATAAAAATTATTTGTACTTAATTTTTCTTGTCTTTTATTTTAAAGACTTAGAATTTTTAACGCTACACCACGTGAAAACTAGTGGACAGTGATTCAAATACATACGATGTGGATGTTCCGTTTACCTCTTCACCATGCAACACCCATACCCAATATTGATACGTAAAGCCCGACTTATAAAGATGATTTCGGACCTCGTTTCGATCAGAAAACTTTAAATTGTTGCATTTCAGGCACGGGCACCTAATACGAATTCTTAGATCTAAGTAATCTCTTTGTTGTGATGCAAATTGTATGAATGCACGAACCCCAACCACGTAATGTTGATTCAAATAACCAGTATTACTATCTATCCTATCGTACATCCAAGATCTATCGGCAAGATAATCCATTTCGAATCGAAGAAAATTAAAAATAAATTGTTACAATTTATTCTACCAATCAACATCTTTATCATCTATATTAAATTTCTAAAACATGATTACATAGAAGTCAAAGAAATACTTACTTGTTGTAGCGTAGAAAATACTTAGATCAAGTATTGTTTGCACACTGACGCCCCTCGTTGCATTTACCACAATATCTAATAATACACAAAAAAACACATATATATATATATATAAAATTAAGAGTAATCCTTTTAATAAGAAAATATTGAGAAAACAAACACAAAATAGTAATAACAAGGGAAAACAGTGAATACCTTGCAAATGAAGAAGAATTGAATGATTTTTACAATTGGAAAGGGGTGGGTATTTATAGGGACATCCGACCACTTTTCCGACCGCAATGTGGTCGGAAATGAAAATAGTTGTTATTCCCGACCGGAATGCGGTCGGGAATAGCAACGTCTATTTGCATTTCCGACCGCAATGCGGTCAAAAATGCAAGTATCCGTTGTTATTTCCGACCGGATTGCAGTCAAAAATAACAACGGATTTTATCATTTCCGACCGCATTGCGGTCGGAAATATTAGGGTTTAGGTTTAAGGCCTTTTCCGACCGCATTGCGGTCGGAAATGCATGAAATTCCTACCGGAATGCGGTCGGTAATAATATTCATATTTTTTATTTTCCAATTTTCGTTATCCAATTTTAGGTAAATCGTTGGTTTAATGATCAATTACAACAATATTAGGTATATATAAGTTACAAAATTAAAAAAAAAACTTATTTTCTCGCACGTTGAATAATCATTCAAAGCGTCGGTTGATAATGTCACTTGTTAATACATTAGTATATTTTTCTAATTAACTAACTTATGATTATGTGTTAATTGAATGTAACATCTAAACACACACACACACACACACACACACACACACACATATATATATATATATATATATATATATATATATATATATATATATATATATATATCAAGTGCCTTCTCTATACTAACGTTTCTAACGAATGCTAATCGCAAATGAGAGATTACTCTATACTACATATGATGAATATATGTAGAACTTCAAACGAATTTAATCATAATCTTACTATGTTAATCAATATTAACTATATACTAGTTCAAAATAACATTAAACTACCTAAGTATTAATTCAATTCATGTATTTTTAGTAAATTTATAGTTAAACTCACAAAAAAATCAATATTTGTTTTAAATCAAGCAAAAAAAAATTGCATTATTTCCAACCGGATTCCGGTCGGAAATTTTGGCGCTATTTCGAAAATTTCAAATTTTAAACTTTTTTCGACCGAAGTTCGGTCGGAAAATATCGAAAATTTTGGCAGCCAACGGTGGGAAATTCAAAATTGTACCTCAAATTCTATGAATACACTTCATTTTTCACCCTATTTTCATAAACATATTATCTTCATCTTTAAATACTCTCCAAACACAAATATTTCACCAACAAATTTCAACTTAAACAATTTTTCCATCTTTCAATATTCTTCAAACACAAAATTTCAATATATTTCAATTTTTAATTTCATATTGAAATAAAGACTCATTTCTTTCTTTCATCTTCCAAATAAAGACTTTATTCTTCGTTCCATCTTTAATAAACACTTTTTTTCATCTTTAAAATAAACATTTTTTTCTTTCTTTGATCTTAACTAAATATTTTTTGACTAACAATCACTTTTTAGGTTTTAGATTGGTGCAATAAATCGAAATATTTCAAAAAACGAAAAAAAAGAAATATGCAGGTAATTTTTACCGGAATATTATTATTTTAATTTTGTTGAATATTATTTCCGACCAGATTGCGGTCGGAAATACTTTAAACGTTATTCCCGACTGGATTCTGGTCGAAAATCCCATAAATAATACTTCCGACCGGAGTCCGATCGCAAATGGTAAAAATATTATTTTCGACCGGTATCCGTTTGGAAATAGTGTAACCATTTTTTCGATCGGATGCCTGTCGGAAAATTACAGGTTCTGACCGCGGTCCTGTCAGAAATTTGGCCACCGAACCGCGGTCAGAATAGATTCTTTCGACCGGAGTCCGGTCAGAATAAATTCTTCCGACCGGAGTCCGGTCGGACTACTTCCGACTGTAATCCGATCGGAATGTGTTACGTACCGATCGAATTTTGGTCGGAAATATTCCGACCAGACTCCGTTCGGGATAAATTATTCTGACCAGAATCCGGTCGGAAATACTGTCTGGAAAAGTGGTGACCGAACTTCGGTCGGAAAAAGTGATTTCCGACCGCAATGTGGTTGAAAAAACTTTTCCGACCGAAGCATCGCCGACCGAATTTTTCTGACCGAATCGGGGTCATCTCCACCGAATATTTGGTCAGAGATTACCCTTTTTTCTTGTAGTGTTTACTCTGATTTGTGATCTTATCAAAAAAGTGTAAATCACGGCAAACATGGTAAATTACCTTGTAAGTTGCAATTTATACATACATATATATATATATATATATATATATATATATATATATATTATTTCTTCTTTTATTCTAATTATTTTTCACAATAGCTAGGAGATTAACACGCATACAGACACACACACAAACACACACACGAATACACACACACACATATATATATATATACATGTATATTTATTCATAGTAGATAACTTGATAATTTACTTAGGGGGTGTTTGCAAGAACTTATGAAAACTACTTTTTCATAACTTTGATTTAAAGTTACTTAAAATTGCTTGACTTAAAGAAAGCAATAAGTATTTGCAAATATGTTTTTAAAAGTTACTTAAAGCAGTTAAAACTAGTTTTTGGGGCGTTTGCAAGAGCTTATGAAAGCTCATTCTTTATAACTTCTACTTAAGGTTACTTAAAATTGCGTTTGACTTTTTTTTTTTTTTTTGATAGTGTTAATAGGTTTGATATTAATACCTAATTAACGGATTTATTTTGGGGTTGGAACGCCCTGCCCGTGGTTCAGAAGCTTGTAATATTACGAAAATATCCCTCTTTGTATTCACTGAATTCCACTCCAAATTCTATTGTGTGTGTATGTGTCTTTCTTCTCCTTTTTCCTCCTCCGCTTTTCAACAATGAGGAGCATCCCTTTTACAGAGGTTTTTAGGGACAGATGTCGTGGTGCATGTGTTGAATAAAATACAGGTGTCCATGCGTATAGAGGAAGATATTATTCATCTTATCTTTTCGTTTTTTATCTACTAGGCGCTGACTAGGATGAACTTCGATTTCTTCTGAGGACTTCAGGGAAATCCGACGGGCCGGCTTTTTGGGGTTCTTGTCTTCGAGGGGATAGACATGTAGGGAAGGCTTCATAAGGTGGCTGGGGATTCCTCTGATGGCCTTTTAGTTCTGATAGGGGTCTATTCTTGTGTTGTTTACTTCGTGATATGTGCTCCGATGGGTGGTTGAGTTGTGCTTTCGTACTTTATTCTTCGTGGTGTAAGCTCTGATGGTTTCCTGACTTTGATAGAGCAATGTTCTTCTGCTTGGGTCTTGGGGAGGAGTTCTTCGATGGCTTTTAGAATTTGATAGGGCATGTTTCTCCAGCTTTGGCCTTCGGGATGAGTTCTCCGATGGCTTCAAGAATTTGATAGGGCACGTTTCTCCTGCTTTGGCCTTCAGGATGAGTTCTCTGATGGCCTCTAGAATTTGATAGGGCACGTTTCTCCTGCTTTGGCCTTCGGGATCAGTTCTCCGATGGCTTTTAGACTTTGGAGTGTTCAGTGAGAGGATATTATCGCATTTTCTGGGACTAGGGGTCCGTTGTGGTCCTTCTTGGCGCATTGATGGATATCGGAGTCGCGCAAATCCATCGAGGTTCACTCTTTTTCCGATGTCGCGTTGATATCTTTTCTTTATTCATCGTGACTTTCCAAGGGACGCTTAGGTGCCTCTTCGGGTGATACTTCGTACCGTTTTGGGTTGGTAACACCCGATGGATCTCCTCATCGGGAGTGCGCACTCCTCATCGGAAGTGCATGTGATGATAGTATCGTCCATGCATTAATCCCTAGATTTAGGGTTAATGTTTCACTTAATCTTATATTTAGTTTTTATGGTTAACACTAGTCCCCCCCCCCCCCCCAAATTTTGATCGCCATCGTAGAGGCGAGAGAAATTTTATTTCGTGCCCTTCGTGAGGCAAGGAGTTTTTTCTTATTCTTTCCTTGTCATTTTTATTTTTCGACAATTTTACGAGGGGTGCAGGTATATATTTATATATATTATAGGAGTTTGTATGGAAATTACCTTATTACCCCTGGGCGTGTGATCCTCGGATGAGCAGACTTGGTGATTTATTTATGGCGATGAGTAACGGTCTGCCCCGTTAAAGGCGTAACGGCTCGTAGTCGACCGTTTGTAACGGCTGCCTCCAACGGCTAGTTGGAACGTGCATGAGACACGCGTCAAGCGAGTGGACGACGTGGAGCGTTGGACACGCTCCACGTTATTAATGGAGTCGGTTATAAATAGTCCGCATGCCACTCCTTTCTCTTCACTTTTCATTCTTCAACTTTCCGGCAATATTAATCGAGCAAAAATTCTCCAACTCTTTCTTCTCTTTCGTGAGTTTCTCTCAAATTTTTGTTGAGATTGTTGGATCGTGGATTGACACAACAACTTTGAGAGTTAAGCTGGCGTTGCCTTAACTCTATTGTGATCTTGATGACTAAAGTAATATGCAACGGAATTTAAAAACAAGAAGATATAAATTTTAAGAAGTTTTCAATATTATTAAAACTTCCGAGCCTTAGGCCAAATAACCATAAAGGTTTTAACAAAAATGTTCCTCACAACAATTCACTCACGCTCTTTGTTGATTGGACTCAACGAAGCAGACAAGTACGAACTACTTACCTTCTATGAACTAGACGTAAATAGTTGATACAAAAACTTCGCAAAAGCAAGACGAAGACAATACAACATAAGATTAATCTCTCGGATTGTTTTACACGATTGTCTTGTGTTCATCTTGATGAACTTCACATCCTTTATAGATTTCTTGAATCTTGCACGCCAAGATGTGTTGTTCACAGTTTTGGTAACTCTTGTTGTTTCCTTGTTGAATTTTGGATTCTTTGTGAACTCAGTATCTTTCTGGAATATGTGTTTCCTTTATTACCGATCTAGCAATGTAACACATCTTCTTCAAATCGGGGAATCCTGGAAAGAATCAAGTTGGAGAGAGCAACCAATATTGTTTCCTTCTTTTGCAAACCGTGTTGCGTTGACTATTCAACTTAACTTGAACTATGGAAACTTCAAGTAAGGAATCATTCATAGCTCTTCCTTATGATTAATATATTTTCCTGGACATAAACATAAACAACTAAAACCGTGGAACTTGATTAATAAGTGAATAAAGGCAAAACTTAAATTTGGCAATTAAAGAACAGTTTTCGTACAGGCTCTCTAGTTTCAATGTTATCCCCAATGTTGTCCCAACATCGCATAACATTGATTCTAGAAAACCCTGCACTTTCAATCTCCCCCTTTTTGCCTTTCTTCGCAAAACCAATACCTGTTCCAATCAAGTCCTATATCCAGAAAGTTTGAATCAACAAGAAACATATTAGACTACTAAACTGCTCCCTCTCAATGCAAGCTAACATATTCAAAGTTAAATTAGCAAAGACAAGTATTAAGGTCATCACTGCATCAAATGATGTTCAGACCGCAACATTCATCAATGTTGCCTCAACATTGAAACCAGTGAGTTTCCTGCATAAAAGGTTATCAGACAAGCAGTTCAAAATGTGCTTTCATAAGAAATAGCAGTTAGAGCAGTTCAACATTAGTAATACTTAGAGTTACAGGCCATATCAATATATCAAGGACATGTCCCTTGATCAAAACAAACCAAATAGAGATAAATGTACCAGCAACACAAACATATCAGTAGTTCATAAGAAACAAAACATACACTAGAAGGCTAAAATCTAAAAACTTGGAACTACTCTCCCCTTTTTGTGAAGAAGGGAGTTTCTCCAAATTTTTCACCATGTCCTCTAGCTCTTGGAGATGCTCCTTCCTTTCCTCAATCTCCCTATGAGTATCAGCAATTTGCCCCTATACCAGTTCAGCAGATGATCCACAAAAGTTGAGGTTATGACCATGCAATCTTCCTCTTTGGACATAGGCACTGAAGTTCCAGCAAACTCCTGATCCTTCTTCTTCTCAGTTCTTGGTCTCACCACTCGTTTTGGGTTCCAAGGAAGATCTCTCACTCTTGCTCCAGACAAGTATCTTGGGATAATTATCAGTTCAACATCATTCTTCCTCCAGCCCACATTGACACTTGTCTTCAGTCCTTGCTTCCTAAGGATTCTGCAGATGAGTGAGGGAAAAGGCAGCATGCCATTCTTCCTTCCAGCAACTTCAGACATTGACTTCAAAATCCTCTCCCCCATATTCACAGCTAGCCCATTCTTGAGTTTGTACACTAAGAGTGCTGATTCCTTAGTCAGTACAGTGACATTTTTGCTTGGCACCCAGTTGAAGCAAGCTATCTTGTGCAAGAAAGCACTAAGGGAGGTGAGTTTTGTGGTTGGCAGAGCATCTCTCCAGATTTTGACCAACCCTCATGTCAAGTATTCAATCACATCATCATAGTAGGGGTCATCTGATTCTTTAGTGAGTGGGAATCCACAGATCTTATTGATGGTGTAGGGTTCAATGTTGAAGACTCTCCCACTCACCCAAGCCTTTCCATATTTTGGAGATCTGTAGTCACTGATCCACTTAGAGAGATTCAGGTAGAATTCCATGACAATCTCAGGAGCATAGTCATGCAACTCCATCACAGACGGGTGCATCCCTCTTGCCTCAAGCAAGTCCATCACCTTGAAGCTGGCCATCTCTACAGCTCTTTCAGTGTGAAGTTCCCTTCTCTTGAAAGAGTCTCACTTCTTCTCCAAATATTTGGTAAGATAATAAGGAGAAAAGTAGTCATCCTCATCCTCAGGGTAGATCGCATATAGCCCATATGTGTACTCTTTTGTCCCTGATGTTGCCTCAACATCAGCTGCAACATCAGCAGCACCATCTTGCTCTTCCTCAGTCTTTTCCTCTTCCTTCTCCTCCTCTTCCACTTCATCCTCAACATCCACCACCTCTATTTCCTCTTCCATCACTTGCTTTCCTTTCCTCTTTCTCTCAGCAGCAGCAGCAGCAAACTTTCTCTCTTCTTCAGCCTTTTTCTCCGTTTCAGCAGCCTTCTTCTTAGCTAACCTCTCATTTTACCTTTTCCTAGCCTCAACACGTTCCTTAGCAGTCTCGGACATAGTTCTTTTGAGCCCTAATCCACTTACTCACCGCTTTATCCACAGAATTATCCACAGATTTATCAACAGATTCACCACCCTCCCCCTCAACATCTATATCAGCATCAATTTCAGGGTTGGTTCAGCCATGTTTACCTCAATTTCAGGCTCATTGATGATTGAAGTGGTTGACTCAGCAGTTGGCTCCACAGTAGAAGTCGATTCTCCCTGTTTAGACTTCTTTCCTCGTCGCACGTAGGGGGTCGCCTTCCTTTTAGCAGCAACTGAAGCATCCTCTGATTTTGCAGCAGCACCCCGAGTGTGAGAACGGGTGCGCGCAGTTGTGGGTTCACTGCTCAGAGCAACATCTGCAAGAGTATGCATGGGCGACTTGCTTGCCATTGTTAGTAGGAGAGATTTGAGAGAATTTGCAGAGAAAATCGAGAGAATTTTGAGAGTAGAGAGTAGATTTTGCAGAGTAAGCACAAATAGGAAATTGTAATCACAAATAAGGAAATTAGGGTTTTAATTCCTAATCTAACCGTGAATAGTGGACAGAGAGTGAATGTTAGTGGGAAGTTACTGAATTTGAATCAAATAAAATCTTCCCACTATGTTTTCCCGCGCACACACGTCAATGTTTAAGTGACAGGTAACCAGAGCGATTTTCAAAAATTTGAAAACTTATAAGTTCCTGTTTTCAATATTGGTCTGCGACAGTGCACAATGTTGGGATAACATTCGATAACATTCAAACCAGAAGGTGGAGGTACAGGCTTCACCAAGGCAAATTCATGTGAGAGCTTGAGATACATCCAAAAACACATCTGAAACTTAACCAATATAGCCAGTGAGTACCTTAGATATATTGTTCAGATCATGATCATGAGTAAGCAACATAGATAACAAGAAACACACAGAGATAAGTAGTTATGAATTCAAGGAAAAATTCATATCCACATCATAGAAAGTCACAGAAAAGTGTGTCACCTGCAATATGTCACCCAAATTGTATGCCTCAACGAATGAATTATACTCCCCCTAAGCCTAGATCGACACAACTCAACAACATGAAAGAAAAAACAACGCAGTTCTACAAGAATGCAACAATGCAATGTCAGATTGGTAGATGGTAAACACATATGAAAAAACTCCTCAAACCAGCACAACACACATCTTCATTATTTCCATAACTCATCTGAACCAAAGCTGAAGGTTGCTAAACACAAAGCTAATGTCACTACTGAATGACGGTAGCCTGAACTCCACACACCCCAGTAACAACATTAACAGTAGCAAGTTAGGCAAGTACAAAGGCCTTGAATGTTGGCAATTCATTTATCATGCACTCCAACACCCTAATTCCTTATGCATACTTGTTTACCAACCTGCATTCAAGAGAATCACCAAGTGATCAGTGCTACTAAATGTAAGAAATGTAAACCTCAAACACCCTAGTAGAAAGGATCACCCTCATGTGTTTCATGGCCAAACAAACAGGAACATGTAAATAAGCACAACTGAGTAACACTGAAGCTGTCAATATCATGCACCCCAACTTCTCCACATGTCATGTACACCTTCCATATGAATAAGACACAACTGAATAGACATCAAAGTAGTGAACTTTGTGTACCCCAGCTTCTTCATATGTTAGGCTATCACAACCTCAGACAAAGAGAAGAGTTTTATTACTTTTTCAAAACAAGGATGTGAAACTGATAACTAGAAAGAGTTGTTAATCAAAGAGTTCAACCACACAAACCAAATATAACAAAACAAAGATTAAACAAGACTCACAAGGAAATAAATTCAATAAAAGAAAAACAACAGAATACCTACTACACCACAAACAATATACCAATGATAGACAGTGGTGTTATGTCAACACTGGTTTACTCAACATTTTCACATATTGCGCATGCCAAGAGATTTTCTCAAACTGAAGAATCTCTCACTATCTAAAGGTTTTGTAAACATATCAGCAAGCTGATTTGTTGTCTCAAATGTTCAATGTTGATCACTTTGTCTTCTACCATATCTCTCAGGAAATGATGCATTATGTCTATATGCTTAGTTCTAGAGTGTTGGGACAGGATTCCTAGAGATACTTATGGCACTTAGATTGTCACAGAACATGAGAAGTGTATCACTATGTAGCCCATAATCTGAAAGCATGTGTTTGAGCCACACAAGTTGGGTAACACAGCTGCTAGCAGCTACATATTCTGATTCAGCTGTTGATAATGAAACACAGTTCTGCTTCTTGCTATACCAGGAGACCAAATTATTCCCCAAATAAAAACAGCCTCCACTTGTGGATTTCCTATCATCCACATCACGTGCCCAGTCAGAGTCACTGAAACCAACCAAGTTAGTGTTAGTGTTATAAGAATACCAAATGCCTAAAGGTGAAGTTCCAGAGATATATCTAAGAATCCTCTTCACAGCAATCAAGTGAGATTGCCTTGGCTCAGCTTGGTACCTAGCACAAACACATACTGAAAACATGATGTTAGGTCTAGAGGCTGAGAGATATAGCAAACTACCAATCATGGATCTGTACAATGTTGGGTCAACATTGCTGCCAGTGCCATATTTTGTTATCTTCACTGAAGAGGACATACGAGTTTTGCAAGGCTTGGACTCTTGTAGCTCAAATCTCTTCATAAGATTTCTTGCATACTTCTCCTGGTTCAGGAAGATACCATTCTCCAGCTGCTTAACTTGTAGTCCCAGAAAGTAGTTGAGCTCACCAATCATGCTCATCTCAAATGTTCCTGTCATAGACTCAACAAACTTGTGTAAGGTAGACTTTTTAGTAGAGCCAAATACAATATCATCCACATAAATTTAAGCAATGCATATATTCGAGCTTTTTCTAAGGGCAAACAATGTTCTATCTCCATCTCCTCTATTGAAACCTAGGTCTAACATAAAATCAGTTAGCACCTCATACCAAGCTCTAGGAGCCTAGTTTAAGCCATACAAAGCCTTCTCAAGTTTGTACACATGGTCAGAATGTTTAGGATCAGCAAAGCCTTTAGGTTGTTCTACATAAACCTCTTTTTTCAATTAAACCATTCAGAAAGGCACCTTTACCATCCATTTGGTAAAGTTTAATCCTAAGACATCAAGCAATAGCAAGAAGTAATCTAATTGATTCTATCCTAGCTACTGGAGCAAAAGTCTCATCAAAATCTATACCTTCTACCTGAGTATAACCTTGTGCAACCAACCTAGCTTTGTTCCTAATAATTACACCATTCTCATCAGTATTATTTTTGAAAATCCATTTTGTACCTATTACATTCACATGTGATGACTTAGGCACTAGATTCCAAATTCCGTTTGTAGTGAATTGTAAGAGTTCCTCTTGCATGGCATTAATCCAGTAACTATCCTTAAGATCTTCAGTTACATTCTTAGGTTCAATGGAGGACACAAAACAAGATGCATTTTCAATAGTACAAGAAGAAGACATACAAACACACAATTTAACCATGTCCTTGTAATTAACCCTTTCTTTATTGCGTGTTCTAACTCTTTCAGTAATTTGTCCAATTACTTGAGTGGCTGGATGATCTCTTTGTATCCTAGAAGGAGGATCTCTTCTGGATACTGGAACTATTTCATCTTCAGAATCTGACAGTACAGATGTTGGCCTAACATTGGGAGTTTCTGATGTTAGGTCATCATTTATTCCAGTTTCCAGTTCAGCATTTCCAGCTTCTGTGTTCAATGTTGGGTCCAATGTTCGAGCAACATCTGAAACAGTGACTTCTTCAGTACCTGCAGAAACAGTGAAATCATCAAAAATGACATTCACTGATTCTTGAACAGTATGCAATCTTGGATTGTAGATCCTGAAAGCAGCACTATTAGGAGAATATCCAACAAATATACACTTTTCACTTTTGGGATCAAATTTTCTCAAATAGTCTCTATCTTTTAGCAAATAACAGTTAATACCAAATTCATGAAAGTGTGCTACTGTTGGTTTTGAACCCTTCAAGATTTCATAAGGTGTCATGGTAGTACCAGGTCCTCTATTACTAATATGATATGCAGTATTCAAAGCTTCAGCCCAGACTTTCTTAGATAGGTTTCCAGAATTCAACATTACTCTAGCCATCTCTTGAAGTGTTCTATTCTTCCTCTCAGCAATCCCATTTTACTGAGGTGTCTTAGGTGCAAAGAACTTATGGAAAATGCCTTTAGTTTCACAAAAATTAGCAAAGCTTACATTTTCAAACTCTTTTCCATGGTCAGACATAATTCTTCCTACAGAAGTGCCATACAGATTTTTAATACTAGCATGCAAAATCTTGAATGTGTTGAATGCCTCTGGTTTTTCTTTCAAAAACTTAATCCAGGTATATCTTGAAAAATCATCAACAATAACAAAAGCATACTTCTTACCATTCAGGCTACTAACCTCAATAGGACCCATGAGATCCATATGTAGCAATTCAAAGCACTTATTAGTTCTAGGGTTAGTACTCTGTATCTGAAGTGGTGGATGAACAACTTTTGTTTGTTTACCTTTCAGGCAGTCTTTACAAACAATTTTACCTCGGCTAGTCAACTTAGGCAGTCCTCTTACAACCTCTAATTTCTCTAGTTTCTCCAGATTTCTATAGTGTACATGTCCTAACTTCTTGTGCCACATGACAGATTCATCTACCTTGGCATGGTAGCATTCAGCTTCATCTTGAGAAAGATAGCAGTTGTCCTTTGATCTTATACTTGTCATGACACGGACATTGTCACTATTAAACACATCACATGAACTTTTATCAAAAGTAACTAGCAAGTTATCATCACAAAGTTGACTTATGCTAATTAAATTTGCTTTCAATCCTTCAACCAACAACACATCCTTGAGTGGTGGAAATCCTTCAACATCTAGTACTCCTTTTCCAATGATTTTCCCTTTAGTGTCTCCTCCATAGGTAACTGTTCCAACAATCAAAGGGATTACATCTTTCAGGTTGTCAATGTTTCCAGTCATGTGCCTTGAACATCCACTGTCAAAATACCACTTACCTGCAAGGTTAGAGTAAACAGCAGAAAAGACAACATTGCAAACAATTTTAACCTTAGGAGTTTTTATCTTTTCAATCCAGGTTCTACTTTTATGACCTTCAGCTTTGTTACCTAATGTTGGGATAACATTCAGATCAGAGGTTCTCCTAACATTGGTACTGCTATTAATTACTGTTTTCTTCTCAACCACACTTCTATATTTTTTACAATAAGGCTTAATGTGACAAGGTTGAAAACAATATTGACAGATAAAAGTAGGATTTTTCACAGTGTTGACAAGAATTTCACTACTCACACTACTACTTTCCTTGATAAAATCAGCTTTTAAATAGGCAGAATCAACATCTTTAGAGGGAGGTTTCTCAACATAGCCCAAACCATTTTTACCTTGATTTCCCATACTCAGCATCTCATCAAGCTTAGATGTAGATGAGTTCCATTTGGCAATGGTTTGTTCAGCTTTATTTAATTTTACCTTTACCACCTTCAGCTCAGCCTCTGTTTTGTCAAGGTCTTTCTCATACAGTTTCAGCATCTCCTTCATACATCCAATCTCTTCCCTCAGGCCTTTGTTGCTCTTGATGAGTTTGTGATTCTCAAGCAACAGTTTGTGGTAGATAGACTTCAGGTCTTCAATGATTTCCTCCTGGGACATTTCACCTTCAAAGAAATATTCTTCATCTAGATCCACTGAACCATGAAAACAATCAAAGTTAGATTCATCATAGTTAGGCACAAGATTAGGTTCAATATCAGCATCATATTCATCCCAATCAGCAAAGAAGGTCTCATGTTCTGATGTTGGATCCTGAATGTTGGGGTAACATTGAGATCCGAAGTAGTTCAGGGAGTCTTCTGGGTCCAGTCAATCTGAGTGAGTAGCGCAACAGTGTGAACCTCTTCTGATTGTTCTTCAGCTTCTCCAGAACTAAAGTCATCTTCACTGAAATCATCTACAAAAACCCAATTAGAATTTCCTCTTTTTCTAATAGTGTTAGCACATTCATTAGCCATATGACCATATCCTTTACATTCAATACATTGAACATCTTTTAACTTATCACCTTCTAAAGGAGTAGGTTTTGATGCCATGTACTTCACAAACTTAGGAGGTAATTTATTATAACCTGGAGAACTATTACTAAGATTCTTTTCTTTGCCTTTCTCTTTAAAGTTTAACTTATTGAATTTCTTAGTAATTTTACAATAGTTTGAAGAAATTAATTCACATTCATCATCACTTTCATTATCAAGACTTGATCCTCTTAAAGCAACAGCCCTATGTTTGCTAGATTGTGAGGCAAGCTCCATCTCAAATTCTCTAAGAGTATTCATCAAGACTTGAAACTGAAGACTAGCAAGATTCCTAGATTCACTCATTGCAATTTTCTTGAGAGCAAATTTAGATGACAGTGTTGTCATTGCTTTATAAACCATCTTTTGATTAGTCATAGCAAAACCTAGATTTTCACATTGATTAGCAATAGCAAGAATTTTCTCAAAATAACTATCAACATTTTCATCTTCACTCATCTCAGGTTTTTCAAATTGCTGAAGCAGTTGTCTATATTTGGAATCTTTAACAGCAGAATCTCCTTCACAATGAAATTCAATTATATCCCAAGAATGTTTGGCTTTTGTACAATTCTGGATTAACTATAACATGTGATGATTAACCCAACTAAAAATAGCATTAAGGGCCTTTTCATTAGAGTTATAAAGACTTACATCTGCTGTTGTCAAATCTGCTTCTGGTTTTGGTACTAGATCACCTTCACCATCTCTTGGTAATGTTGGAAGAGAGTATCCATTGATCACAGATTGCCAGGCTCAAATATCAATAGCTTTGATGTGGACCTCATCCTGATCTTCCAGTATGCATAATTGGAGCCATCCAAAACTGGAATCATGTTGGTATTAGGATTTACACTTCCATTGTGTTGTATCACCTCCAAACCACCAATGTAGTTGGTGTTTGGCTCTGACGCCAATTGAGATTGTCGGATCGTGGATTGACACAACAACTTTGAGAGTTAAGCTGGCGTTGCCTTAACTCTATTGTGATCTTCTTGAATAAAGTTATATGCAGCGGAATTTAAAAACAAGAAGATATAAATTTTAAGAAGTTTTCAATATTATTAAAAAATTCGGAGCCTTAGGCCAAATAACCATAAATGTTTTAACAAAAATGTTCCTCACAACAATTCACTCATGCTCTTTGTTGATCGGACTCACCGAAGCAGACAAGTACGAACTACTTAACTTCTATGAACTAGACGTAAATAGTTGATATAAAAACTTCGCAAAAGCAAGACGAAGACAATACAACATAAGATTAATCTCTCGGATTGTTTTGCACGATTTTCTTGTGTTCATCTTGATGAACTTCACATCCTTTATAGATTTCTTGAATCTTGCACGCCAAGATGTGTTGTTCACAATTTTGGTAACTCTTGTTGTTTCCTTGTTAAATTTTGGATCCTTTGTGAAATCAGTATCTTTCTTGAATATGTGTTTCATTTATTACCGATCTAGCAAGGTAACAATTCTTCTTCAAATCGAAGAATCCTGGAAAGAATCAAGTTTCAGAGAGCCGCCAATATTGTTTTCTTGTTTTGCAAACTGTGTTGAGTTGACTATTCAACTTAACTTGAATTATGGAAACTTCAAGTAAGGAATCATCCATAGCTCTTCCTTATGATTAATATACTTTTCTGGACATAAACATAAACAACTAAAACCGTGGAACTTGATTAATAAGTGAATAAAGGCAAAACTTAAATTTGGCAATTAAAGAACAATTTTAGTAGAGGCTCTCTGGTTTCAATGTTATCCTCAATGTTGTCCCAACATCGCATAACATTGATTCTAGAAAACCATGCACTTTCATTTGTCAACACCTTTTAAAATTCAAAAGACAAGTACTTCTTCGTGAAGCCTGTGGAGGGGGAATGAGACATGCTCTTTGACTGGAGGGAGGCTGAGGCACCTGCTCATTCTTTGGACTGGGAGGCAATTCTTTCTCCGATAATTCTGCAGAAATGTTTGATGGAGTCGGACGATTTTGGTATGCTGTACAAGATGGCTGGACTACATCACGTTGGGTTCTTCGATGACTCCGTCAAGGAGCCTTTATCCACGTCCTTGGAGGGGCGAACTATTTTTGGTAAGCATTTTAGGTTCAGCTTATGTCTTTTTTCGAGTGGTTCTTCATGGTTCTTATGCGTTTTTGTGTGATGCATGAGAGATTTTGGCAAAATATTTTTCGCACAAAAGCCTTTCGGATCCACTTGTGATCCCGATGCTGTCGGGGCAAGACACTGCAGCCCCGAGTGGTCGAAAGAAGTCTACGGCACAGGCAACTTCATCGGCCTGTTCATCAAGTGGCACTTCAGACATTCCAGAAGAGGAGGATCCGGAGGATGAGAAGGTTAATACTTCCGAGGGTGCCGATACGCATCTGATGGCAGAGGAGGAGGAAGACCATTCGCCCTTTGTTATATGGGCGAATGGCGTGATTTATGGGGTTGTCCCCCTTACCACCGTGGATCTGCAATCGGCTAGGGTTCTGGTGTCCGGCTCGCGTTCTGCTGCGGCAGGCTCTCCGAGGACTTCAGGTGGAGAGTTTGCCTTGGAGGGAGGCTTTCATTCGGAGAGGAGTCCGATTGCGAATGGGACGTCTTCGGTGGTGGCGCCGGACTACGTGACTATTTCCTCCGACGACCCTTCCTCTTCCCCTCGGAATGAAGTAGAGGGACACTCTATGGCGCCTTCGATTGGGCCAGTTTCTTTGCCTTCTGTTCCCAGTAAGTTTTCATGATTTTTTCTTAGGTACTCTCTGATATTCTCGCTTCTTCGTAGGGCTAACTTATTTCTCTTTTGCTTTTTATAGGTTTCATATACAAGGGGAAAGTTGCGATGATTGAAGAAGAGGGAACCCCTCTTTCCGGTATTTGGTCACCTTCCTTACCTTATTTATTTCAGTTTGTTCTTAACTTAGTAGCTAGTTTCTTCGCATATTTGTAGGAGAGGATCTAATGGCGCAGCTCCTCAAATCTCATTTGGAGTTCTCGTTGGGTGACTCCGAGAAGGTCCCAGAAGTTCCCGAGGTGCAGCCATGTGAGACTTTGGACGTCAAGGTTTTGCTCTTGGATTCTCTCATGGGGATGGCGGGTCCCTTGGCTGCTGCGGGAGTTCATCGGGCGTTGTTTACTAATTCCGAGACGATCGCCTCGGTCCCGGTAACGCTTTCTCTCGGAGGCATTTCCTTCAGAATACCCATCCCAGGGGGTCCTCCCCGTCTGGAAAATTTGGCATCCCTAAAGTCGTTGGAGGCTTCTTTTTAAGAAGTCCTTCGCTTCTTCGTTTCTTCCAACGCTGCGCCCTCCGATGGATTTCATTTCATGCAGGCATGCCTCAACTAGATGGGGCTTATGGTGAGTTTCTTCTCCTTGTTCCTTACCTATCCTTTCTTGCAATTTTATCCTTGTATGATAAAATTTACGCCTGATTTTTCTTTATTTTCTAGTTGGAAAGTCTAGAGAGGCGGTTACTGTGGCCGAACAGGGGTATTATCAAGGCGGGGAGGAGATGAAGATCCTCCGAGGGCAGGTGGCTGCCCTTGTTACTAAGAGCGAAGAGGATCTGGCAATGATGTACATCCTTCAGACAAGGATATTCGATTATGAGTTTCGATGGGGGGAGGACCAGAAGGAGCTCAAGAAGTAGGAGGAGCTAATGAAGAGCTTTTAGGCTTCTTACGAGAAGTTGGAGGACTTGGAGAAAGTTTCCCAGTCAAAGATCAAGCTTCTCGAGAAGGAGAAGAAGGAGGCTCAGTCAAGGGAGAGGGGTCTTCATGAGCAGCTGAGTCAGACCCTTTATCGTGCGGAATCAGCCGAGGGGAAATTATTCGTGGCTATTTCTCCCGAAGAGTTGCAAGCTAAGGTGGACGTGGCGGTCCAATACGCTCAAAAGGTGACGGAGCGACAGTTGTCAGAGGTCTCCGATAGTCGTCTGCGAAGGGATCTTGACAGGGCATATACTGTGGGGGTATCTGGAGTGTACCAAGTCAACAATGGGGTTGTTGCGGCCGGGGATTGACTGTGTGAGGGCCTTCGACGTTCGCAAGTTGTAGAGGCCTACTCCCGAGGAGGCATACGCTCTTCTGAGAGGCACAATACAATTTTATCTCCTCGTGCCTCTTCTTCTCCCTCTCCGATGAGATCAGCCAGTGGTTCTGGAGGGATTCTTTTGCCCCCTGCTCAGTTACCTCCAGCGACTCTTCCCTCTGAGGGGTCAACTCCTACTACTCAGGCCCCATCTCTTCTGACCACGGAGGCTTAGTTTAGGGTTTTATTTTCCGTATCTTTAGTATTAGCATTTTCGGACTTTTAAATTTCGTATCTCTAGCACTTGCAATTACTTTTTCACGATTGTGAATGTTTTTCGAGGTCTTCTCGGGTTTTACGAATGAACAATTATTCTGCTCTTTGTTTCTTTTGTCTTGTTGATATTTCTCGATTACCAATAAATGCTTAGCACCTATAACTGCTCTGACCGTTCCTTTAATGTGTGAATTAAAATTGAGTTCAGAGAGATTAAGATAAAATCTTATTCTTGTTGGCCAAGTTTGCAACTAAGCAAGACGTGCCAGCCTGCATGGCAGTCTTAAGGATGCATTTTTCCTAAGTAGGAGCATCTTACTGACACGCGTCCTTAGGTTTAGCTTATGATGGTTTAAGTTTAATTCTTAATTAAATGAAAGAGTCATGAGTATATATATGTGCCGAGTGTTCAATAGACATGGTTATACTTACTTCAAAGAAAATTCATTTTAGATATTGAGCTCACTGATTTTCTTGCAAACTTGCCTTCTTATTTTCGCATAGTTAGCTTTTGCATTTCAGTTCTCATTTCTCTTTAGTTTTCAACTAATCGTGATAGAAGAGTGAAAACTTACTTGGAAAGATGATGCCCCCACATTATAGGCATGGAGGATCCGTCTCTTCTCGTAATTCCACTCGGAACTCGGTTCGGACTCATTCGTTGTTGCTAGGGGTCCGTCATGCTTCCTCAAACAGTTTCTCTTCGAGGCGAGATAGTCTGGATGATGATATAGCGGCCATCTTGGGGAGTTCTTCGAGGGGGGCAGTTTCAAGGCCTTTGCATGCAGATTCCCGTAGGGTGAAACACATCCGAGAAGTATTCATGTGTAGGTAGTCTTATACCCTTGCGGATCAGTCCTCGGTGTTTGATATGCTTCCTTTGAGTCCCTCGAAGTTAATGGGCCGAGGACGCCTTGGGACTGCCGTGAGCAATGAGTACAAGGGGTTTATTATGACCCACTTTGCTGAGTATAATTTGGACTTTAGCAAGTACGATGTGGTCAAACCGCACTTCGATCAGAGGGCCTACGATCCCCCTCGGGCTATTTGACCATGTATTGCAAGCATGTACGTTGTGGGATGTGGGTGTTTTTCCACCCTTTTCTTCAAACCCATTTCCAATATTGGCAGATATGCCCTAGTCAGCTGACGCTGAATTCGTATCATCACTTGGTGGGGTACATCTTGTGTTGTGAGCTCTTGAATATCCCCATGTCTCTTCATCGGGTGGGGGCTATTTTTACCTTACGCCCTTGTTTGGGTGGTCCTCGTTTTTTTAGCTTGGCCTATCGGGACAACAGTTAAACCTTCACTCATGTATCCAACCTACGCTCTCGTAGAGAGGATTGGAGGCGGAGGTTCTTCTTTGTTCGCCCAAAGGGCCAATCAGTTAATTTGTGGGGAGTACCTCTCCGATGGGGTTTGGGATATGTTATACCCAACGCCGAGACTTTGGTGCATGAGGGGGAGGTGTTATCCCGTTCCGAGATATTCTCGGGTACTTGTGACATAAGCGGCTTATTGGCGTTTCCCGAGTCTTTGATTTTGGCGGGTCTTCAAGAAGGGGTGGAGATGTTCAATCTCCCTGTTCAGCCGCTTTTTAGTAACTTCTTTTTTCGTAAGTTCGTCTTCTTGTCTTTTTTATTTGAGGTGTTCTTTGTCGCTTCGGGCTTATGTTCAGAGATGGAAGCATTTTCGATCAAGCCTTTTGATAAGCCTTTTTTGGCGCAAACATTAAATGATGGGTATGCTTTATCGGGGGATGGTGGTTCTGATCAACTAAGTTTTGAAGTAGTGACTAGTCCTTCTTCAGAGAGGAAGAATCAGAGGGTTTTGCATGATGCAGCCCCCCCAGTGAACTTTCTAGCTCCTGCTGTCACAGAGGATCCGATTGCCACTCTTCTCCAAATGGATTTTCCGATACCGCCGTTAGTGTTGTGCTCTTCTTCTCCTGAAGGTGTTAGCATTTTGAATGTGGTGGAGGATGTTCTTCCTTCTTCTATTCCAGGCGGATCTCAACCCTTAGGGGAGGGTCCTGATCGTGTTGCTCGTCGGCCCCTCGAGGGCAACCCTCTTCTTGCGGGGATCCGACCCCTCGGAGAGGGTGGTTCCGTCCTTCCGGCCTCTTCGGTTGCAGAATTTTGTTGGAACTATTTGAGTGGGCTATTAAATGCGACGAATTGTGAGTTGATGAAGAACCTTCCTCTGTCCAGTCTTCAGGATCTAGCCTGCAAGGATTTATGCGAGGTATAGCAATTTTTCGTTCGTTCTATTTAGCACTAACCTTTTTACCCTCTCTGAGGTGATGGGCTGGCTTCATGTGGATTTATATGGTATTGAACGCTATCGGATCCCGAGGGGATTCTTCTTCTGACCCCGACCTGGTGTACCGCCATCGAGATGAGCTGGAGAGGGGTTTGCTAGAGGCTCAGAAAGAGATAGCCCAGTTGACTGCGGACAGGGAGACCGCTCGAGAGGTTCACGACGAGATACTGCAAGCCTAGAAGAAAAAATATTGGGAGTTGGAGCGCTGGTTGGTGCTTGAGAAGGCACGAGTGCTAGGTTAAGAGAAGAGGATGGACGACTTGAGGGACCAGATACGGTTTTTCGACGAGCAGCTGATACGTGCCATGAGGGAGAGGGATGTGGCAAATCAAAAGTTGTTGGAGACGACCCATACTCACGAGGTGGCACTAGTGATGGCTCAGGTCCATGCAGTGTTGGACGTTGTAGTTCCATCTGGCCCTCGCGAGTCTCTACAAGGCGAGATGCGTGACCTAGTCCGCATAGGGTATCGACTGTGCCGGGATGCAGTTCAGACTCTGCCAGGATTTCCTTCGAGTTTGGCTATCCCTGAACTTAGCATCCGTCGGGTTTTTGCAGAAGTTTCTCCATCGGCTTTCGAGGATCCTGCGGTTCCGACGTTAGTAATTGATGATCATGTTTCTTTATTCGAGGAGCAGCGTCATCGTCTTGTTAGGGAGGGAAAGCATTCGATGGAGGATGATTAGCCTAGGCGAGAGCCGTGTTAGGTTCTTTGTATTGGATAGGATCCGATATACCTTTGGGGTGAGGATCTGTTGTTTGTACTAGATGGCCCATCGGGGTTAGGTTACTTAAGATGGCGTTCACCTAGGGTCATCATTTTGTTCTGCAACCCTTTTTCTTCCCTATTTTTTTTTGTTTATTTTTGTACAAGAGTCTTCTATATATAAACAACTTTTTATTTAGGTACAAACTTCCACTGTTACCTTAACTATTACATTAAGCATAATATTTTCGAAGGTTTAGGGCGTTCCAAGTATTGTGGAGCACTGCGCCTTCGTAGTTGGCTAGCTGGTAAGTTGCGGGTCCGATAATTCCCGATATTTTGTAGGGTCCTTCCCATCGGGGGTCGAGTTCTCCCACATTCTTTGAGGCTCCGACTCTTTTTAGCACTAAGTCTCCGACTTGAAAGGTCCTAAACTATACCTTGGAGTTGTAGTATCGTGACATTCGGTCCTTATACCCCTCTATTCGGATTGCGGCTCGCGCCCTCCTTTCTTCGAGGAGATCAAGGGCCAAGGCTAAGTTGGAGCTATTGGCGACTTCCTCGTACTCTCGGACTCGCCAGCTTTTCACTACTACTTCCAAGGGCACCACGGCCTCACTTCCATATGCTAGGCTATAAGGAGTTTCACACGTGGCAGTTCTTTGGGTGGTCCGATAAGCCCACAGGATGCCAGGTACCTCCTCGACCCATTTGGCTTTATGCCAATCAAGTCTGGCCTTTATGTCTTTCAAGAGAGTTTGGTTGGTCCTCTCTACATGACCATTTGCTTGGGGGTATCCCACCGAAGCAAACCGATGCTTAATCTCCCAATAATCGCACCATTTTTCTAGTTCTTGGCTTGTGAACTGTAGCCTGTTGTCACTCACCAGGTTCCGAGGGATTCTGAATCGACACAGTATGTTCCTCCACAAGAAGTTAACGACCGCGCCCGCCGTGAATCAGGCTAGGGGTTCGGCCTCCACCCATTTGGTGAAGTATTCAACCGCTACCAACATGAACTTCTTTTTCCCGGCATCGGGGATAAGGGGTCCTACTATATCAATGCCCCATTTGGAAAAAGGGCATGGGGTTAGGCTAGGCTCCCATGGAGCCGCGGGCTGGTGGACTCGGGAGGCGTAGGCTTGGCAAGGTTTACATTTTTCTGCGTACCTTTTGTTGTCTCTAGTCATCGTGGGCCAGTAGTAGCCTTGCCGAATCAACCGCCCGACCATGCTTTCGCCTCCGGTATGGCTTCTACATGTCCCTCTGTGTACCTCCAATAGGACCAATTGGGCTTCTTCTTCATTGAGGCATCGGGCATGGGGGCAGGAGTAAGTTCTCTGAAACAGCAACACATCCTTGAGGAAGTACCGTACGGTTTTCTAGGAAATCATCCCTCGTACGGTCCTATCTTCGGAATAGCCCTCGGAATCTTGCAAGTAGGCTTTAACGGAAGTTATCCAGCTCATCGGAGAGTCCTTTCTGGCATTTATCTCTTTGCTCTCCTTCTTCTCTGATTCACTTGTCTGTAATAGGGTAATTTTTCGAGAATGAATGGTGACTATTTGGGTAGCCATTTTAGACAAGGCATCCGCCTCCTGGTTTTCCCCTTGGGGAATTTGGGCGACCTTGCACTCATCGAACCACCCTTGTCTCTGATGCACTATCCGAAGATAATCCTGCATCCTTTCTTCTTTGGCTTCGTATGAGCTATTAACTTGCTGAACAATCAACTGAGAGTCGATGCGGATGAGTATTCTCCTTATCCCACCTTCTTGTGCGAGTCTCATTCCGATGAGAAGGGCTTCATATTCAGCCTCGTTGTTGGATAAGGGGTAATCAATCCTGATTGCAAAGTAGAGCATTTCCTCTTCCACTTTTTGATTTACTAAAACTATTCCCGCCCCTCCAAGTGTACTTACAGAGGAGCCATCTACGTAGGCGTGCCATAGGGGATCTCTTACTTCGGTCCCGATGCTTGTTAGTTCCATTAGGAAGTTCGCCAAGACTTGCGCTTTGATAGAGGGCCTCGGGGCGTAGGAGATATCGTACTCTGTGAGCTCTATGGCCCATTTTATCAATCTTCCCGATGACTCAGGCTTGCTAAGGATCGCCCGTAGGGGGTGTTTCGTCAACACAGTAATCGGAAGTGAGAGAAAATATGGGCACAGCTTCCGTGCCGTAGTAACCAAGGTCAAGACGAGTTTTTCAGTTAGGGTATACCTGGTCTCTGCTCCGAGGAGAGTCTTGCTGACATAATATACTGGGTGATGTTCTCTGTCCTGTTCTTTAACTAATACAGCACTGAAGGCCTGTTCTTCAACAGACAAGTAGATGAAGAGCTCTTCTTGGGGTGACGATTTTACCAGCAAGGGCGGTTTCACCATATACCTTTTTAGCTCTCTGAGGGCTTCTTCGCACTGGGGGGGTCCACTGAAATTCCTTGACGTTTCAGAGTATCTTAAAAAAGGGAAGTCCCTTTTTTGCTGATTTAGAAATAAATCGGCTCAAGGAGGCCATTCGGCCTGTCAGCTTTTGAACGTCTTTCACTGTCTTTGGAGTGGGTAGTCCTACGATGGCCTCAACCTTTTCGGGGTTGACTTCTATTCCCTTCTCCGTGGCCATGAACCCCAAGAACTTTCCTCCTCGGATGCCAAAAGAGCATTTTCTAGGGTTAACCTTCATTCCAAAGTTATCCATGATGACCAATGCCTTTCGTTGGTCCTCGGGATGGTCTTCCGCTGTGTCACTTTTAACAACCATGTCGTCCACATAGACTTCCACTGACTTTTCGATGAGTCCAGCGAACATGAGGCTTACTAGTCTTTGGTAAGTAGCTCCGGCATTCTTGAGTCCGAAGGGCATTACCAGGTAGCAGAAGGTGCCTGCGTCGGTGATGAAGCTAGTTTTGTCTTGGTCAACTGCTGCCATCGGGATTTGGTTGTATCCTTGGTCTCCATCTAGGGTTAACAACAGCGCGCATCCCGCGGTGGAGTCGACTAATTGATCTATGCTGGGCAAGGGATAGCAATCTTTCGGACATGCTTCATTGAGATTGGTAAAGTCCACACACATCCGCCATCTTCCTCAATGTTTGGGGACTAGAACTACATTAGCCAGCCATTCGGGGTATATGAATTCCCTAATCTGCTTTAGGCTAAGGAGTCGTTATATCTCCGACCGAATAATTTTGTTGCGCTCCGGCCCCATCTTTCTCTTTTTTTATTGGACTGGTTTAACCCCTGGTTTCACATTAAGAAAGTGTTGACATACCTTGTCGCTGATTTGCCCGGGCGGTCCTCCTTCCCACGCGAAGAGGTGATGAAATTGCTTGAGGATAGAAGTCAGTTGGGCTTCTACCGAGGGTTCCATGTTGGTGCCCATCTTAATCACCTTCTCGGGACTTCCTTCTACCAACTCCACCATCTTTAATTCTTCCACGGGTTGAACCCGTGCCTCTTCAGTTTTACACCTTTTATTATTCCCAAGGGTGAGTTCGTCCTCTTCTGAGGGGATAGCCTTCATGCGGCATTCTCTAGCCTTAGATTTACTTCTTCGGGCTTCTTCGAAACCTGAGAAGGTGGGAAATTTTACCTTAAGATGAAGGGTTGAGGAGATGGCTTCGAAGGTTCGGTTTGACGACCTTCTACATGTAGCGTTGTACGTCCGTGACGAGGCATCCACCACCCAGAATTTGTTGGGTTCTGTTCTTCGAAGGGCTCCCTCTACCCATGACATCGGAAGGATCATAGTTCCAAGAGTATGGCAAGCTTCTCCTTAGAAACCTACTAGGGGGACCTCAGCTACCTCCAGTTGTTCTTTCTTCAATCCCATAGCCAGGTAAATAGGAAGGAATATAACGTCCACGGAGCTACCCTTGTCAATGAGGATCCGCTGGATTTCAAATTCGTGGATAACGGCTGCAATAACTAAGGGGTCTTCCTGGCCAGTGTAACTCATTGTTACCTCTCATCACGTTGAGCACTTTTTGGGGGCGATGATCACCAGAGGCAAAGGTACGGGCCAAAGGAACTTTTTGACCATGCCACCATCGTCTTTGCATTGGGTGGGTTTCCCTTTCTTGCCCTTCTCCTTGGCCTTCGCCTCTCGTTCGGCGCGTTTACGGTGCTTGTTTTCGTCGTTCTCCATGCGCCTTTTCGTGCCTTTCGCTTCCTCCATAAGGATGTAAACTTCTGCCTTCTGCATAAGTTCATTCATGTCTGTGACATGATTTCCCATGAGGTATCGGAAAAGGTCTCTTGTTCGGAATCCCTGTGTCAATATGTCAGCTAAGATGGTTGGGCTTACATTAGGGACATCTAACGCCTCATCCGTGAAACGTTTTATGTATCCTTGCAAAGGTTCATCCTTCTACTGTTTGACAGTGAAGACATGAGTGGCGGATTTGGGATATCGCCCATTGCAAGCAAACCGTCGCATGAATAGGTGGGCTAATCGGTCGAAGCTCACTACGAAGTTAGGGGGAAGGTGGGTAAACCAAGCCTGAGGTCGTCCTACTAGGGTGACGGGAAACACACGGCAGAGGACATGGTCGGGGGAGGAGGATAGGTCCATTCCGACCAAGTATTGATGGATATGATCATGTGGATCTCTTCCATCAACATCCCCGGTGTAAAAGGGGGCATTGACTGGCCGCATCCCCGAAGGAATTGATGCTAGGGCAATTTCGGGAATAAAAGGGCGAGGTTTTAAATGTAAGATCCTCCTTAGGGGCCATGGTTTTCTTGATATCACTCATCTCTTTGCGTAGGCCATCCAGCATCCCCCATAGAGTATGATCTTCACCCCTATGGTATTCTGAGGGGCGGGTATTTCTTCTCCTTGCCCCCCCCCCCCTCGGAGTTCTTTCGTAATTATCATACCTTGGTGATTCTTGCAGAGGTTCGCAGTGCCAGGAGACGGGAGTAGGGCTCCATCTAGCACAGGGGGCGCCTTCTTCCGAAGGGGAATTTCTTCGTCGAATGGATTCGGAGGGCCTATCCCAGAAATTCCCAAATCCTCGTGACGTTCTCCGAGCCGTAGCTTCTACGAGCCTCTCAAAGATAGTGCGGGGTATGTTGATGAAATCTCTTATACCGGATCGACAGTTCGATAAAGTCTCTTCCGAATCTCCTTGACGGGTCTGACTACTTTTACTATCGAACAAATTATCCATAATAAACAACGCTTGTTAAACACGCTCAAGGACAGATTCTATGGCGTTCCCACAGAAGGCGCCATTTTGTTAACATGTTTGATATTATTACATAATTAACGGATTTATTTTAGGGTTGGAACGCCCTGCCCGTGGTTCAGAAGCTTGTAATATTACAAAATTATCCCTCTTTGTATTCACTGAATTCCACTCCAAGTTCTATTGTGTGTGTATGTGTCTTTCTTCTCTTTTTTCCTCCTCCCCTTTTCAACAATGAGGAACATCCCTTTTATAGAGGTTTTTAGGAACATGTGTCGTGGTGCATGTGTTTAATAAAATACAGGTGTCCATGCGTATAGGGGAAGATATCAATCATCTTATCTTTTCGGTTTTTATCTACTAGGCGCTGACTAGGATGAACTTCGATTTTTTCCGAGGACTTTAGGGAACTCCGACGGGCCGACTCTTTGGGGTTCTTGTCTCCGAGGGGATAGACCTATGGGGAACGCTTCATAAGGTGGCTGGGTATTCCTCCGATGGCCTTTTAGTTCTGATGGGGGTCTATTCTTGTGTTGTTTCCTTCATGATATGTGCTCCAATGGGTGGTTAAGTCATGATTTTGTATTTTATTCTTCGTGGTGTAAGCTTCGATGGTTTCCTGACTTTGATAGAGCAATGTTCTTCTGCTTGGGTCTTCGAGAGGAGTTCTCGGATGGCTTTTAGAATTTGATAGGGCATGTTTCTCCAGCTTTGGCCTTCGGGATGAGTTCTCCGATGGCTTCTAGAATTTGATAGGGCACGTTTCTCCTGCTTTGGCCTTCGGGATGAGTTCTCCGATGGCTTCTCTAATTTGATAGGGCACGTTTCTCCTGCTTTGGCCTTCGGGATCAGTTCTCCGATGGCTTTTAGACTTTGGAGTGTTCAGTGAGAGGATATTCTCGCATTTTCTGGGACTCGGGGTCCGTTGTGGTCCTTCTTGGCGCATTGATGGATATCGGAGTCGCGCGGATTTATCAGGGTTCTCTCTTTTTCTGATGCCGCGTTGATATCTTTTCTGTATTCATCGTGACTTTCCAAGGGACGCTTAGGTGCCTCTTCGGGTGATACTTCATACCGCTTTGGGTTGGTAAAACCCGATGGGCCTCCTCATCGGGAGTGCGCACTCCTCATCAAAAGTGCATGTGACGATAGTATCGTCCATGCATTAATCCCTAGATTTAGGGTTAATGTTTCGCTTAATCTTATATTTATTTTTTATGGTTAACAGATAGATAAATAAATAAGGCTGTTAAACACAAGCCTAAACATGAAAGGTATCGACCAGAGGGAAACCCCATCACAAAATACAATGGATGGGAGGATTTTGAGGGGAATGGGGCCAAAATAGCTAGCAGTCGAGGCCCATCGAGCCAAATTATGGGCTCCCTCATTACAATTACGATGAACAAAATTAAAAGACCAAAAAAGATTAGAGTCCCGGAATCTATGTATATCTTCAATGATCGAGGCAATTGTCCAATCCGGGATGAGATTAGTGTTGTTGATGAGAGTCACAGCATGGAGACAATCAGACTCGAAGCATGCTCTACTGATCTTGAGAAAATGGCACCAAATACAAGCCTTTTTAATCGCAAAAACTTCTGCAACAAGGGCATCCTCTGCAATTTTTCCATGCGCAAAGGAGAACAAAATAGAGCCGTTATGGTTTCTACAGACTCCATCCACTATTGCTTTGTTGTTGGAGAATGCCACATCCACGTTGAACTTGAAAATGTGTTTGCGGTGGGGGGGGGGGTCTCCATTTCTTAGGTGTTCCTGATGATTTCCAGGCTTGCCTCTTGAACATTTGAGCATTATAATGCTCCGATGAATTAGCTTCAATAATAGTCTTGATCTATAGAGGATCAAACGGGCCCCCTTTAAAAGTGGATTTATTCATACTTTTCCAGATGAAATCAACACAGCAGGCATAAAAGATGAGGAACTCTTCCCTCCACTTATTTGAAGGAAAAATTGGAGAGTCCTTATCAACAAGTGATTTGATCCATTGACAGATGTTGGGAGTGGGGACTTTATCCAGCTTCAGACTCCATTTTGAGGCAAAACATACAGCTCTAATCATGGGGCATTCCAGGAATAGGTGATCCGTTGATTCCTCTCCAAGTAGGCAGATTTTGCACTAAGTATCCTGCACATTAAATCTCAAGTTAATTATGGAGGCAGTAGGTAAAATATCATTGTAAACTTTCCATAAAAAGAGTTTCAATCTGTTATGCAAGTTAGATTTCCAAAGCAGTTTCCAAAAGATGTCATCTGCATCAATGTAATTTGATTGGATAATCAAATTATAGGCGGATTTAGATGAGGACTCCTGTCGAAGAGTAAGTCCAAAAGAAATTTCCATCAACAGGAGAGTCACAGAGCTTTATCTTGGCAATAACTTGGCATGTAAGATCATCAAAGAGCTGATTGATAAGAGCAGAGTTCCATGCCTCTCCAGATGGAAGAATAAGATCTCCCACTACAAGAACAGTGGGGAGCTGAAACAAAGATGACACTTTGGGGACTGGTTTGTGATCTTCCAGTCCTGGGATCCAAGGGTGATCCCAAATAGGGATCTTAGAGCTAGATGAAACCATGCAGCATGCTCCTTTCATGATAAAGTCCCAATATTTCAGGACATCTCTCCAAAACCATGAAGCATTAGCTGGCAAGGGAGGAGGAGAGAGCAAGTTAGAGTGATGTTGATATTTAAAGGATATAAACTTCACCCAATTCTTGTGTTTAGCAACAAAAAGATTCCATACTTTAGTAGAAAAGATGGCAAGGTTAAAATCTTCCATTTTCCTAGACCCAAGACCCCCTTTTGCTTTAGGTAAGCAAATATCATCCCAAGATTTAAGGGCAAAATACATTATTATTTTTATTCACCCCCGGCCCCCACCAAATCTCATACATAAGTGATCAATCTTGGCACAAATAAATTTAGGGATCATGCAAGTTTGCATAGAGCTCTGTATAAAGCCCCATATTTTTTTTTATAAATAATCTTAATTAAATGTATTAGTCTTCGCAGTAGGGTGTTATAGGTTTATGGCATTAAAACAAAATATTTGATTTTAATTTGCAGAATTTAGCTAATTAAAGATTTATATTATATATGTGATTTGTTGCGTCCTATTAAAGCCTATTTAATTTTTAGGAGCCCAAGTAAAAGCCCACGCCTGTTTTCGAGCCCTATTACACTAATTAATTACAGATTAAGGTTTCTTTTTCGCTAATGTTTATTGTTATTAAGCATGCTTTGATAGTTTATTGTTTTGAATTGAATAGGGACTGGGAAATAAGAGGATTTCTATATTAGTAAATTGTGTATTACGTGGCTTAATTAGAGCAAGGCAACTCTTTGGGTATTTGATATATTAGAATGGACGTACATGGATTAGGGGTTCAAACGTGTCACCGAGTGCATACATTAAAATAATGAATGTGAGATTGTAATTTCTAATTATTCCTTGATACTTTATTGCTAACTTGGACCGACATGTTAGGCTTAGGGAAGAGTTAGAACTAATTTACTGTTCATGTTCTTAGAATAAGGAATGATGGTTAATATGGAATGTATATGATAGGCATATATATATATATATATATATATATATATATGAATAAAATAATGCATGTTGTTGTCCACGAGATGGCCTGCACCAATTTGCCATATATTAGATGAATAATAGCTCATGTAGTATACTTCTATTCATTAGGATGAAAATCTTTGATGATACATTAATCATTCAATATTAATACTCTAAACCTTCATATATTGTTCTATTAATCAGGGATTATTTATGTGAACTACTGAATGTCACCATTACTAGTTTTGGAGGAATGTTGGCCTGTGAATACGGTAATATATTTCATATAGGATATTTTATTAGTTATTTGAGTCCTATTTCTAGAAGGGTTGATCACGTAATTCTGCAAATGTTCTGTATGTGTGTTTGTAAATGGGTAAGTAAAACGGGTTAGTAAACATGACTGTAACTTGCTTAGGCGGTTAGGATTAGAACTCGTACAGTCTCTTATTGACATTCTTGTGGTTCATAGGGAGTTCAGATTAGACATCGAATATTTGCTTTCGTTTTCACTCTGCAGTCGTACTTCAGGTGAATGTTCCTAAACTATAGTATTTGTGAAAATTGGAAGAAATGTGTGTATCTATATGTAAGCACGTATATCCATAAATATAAACTCTTTCATTTTAAACTATTTTTCTATTCCACTACAGTGCAAACTGTTTTTCGTTTCTTCGCCATTTGTAGGCTTTCTGCATTGCAAACTCTTTAAAAGCTAATTAGGTAAACGTGGTTTATGTTAAAAGGTATTGATTTGGATATGATGAAGGGTGTCACATTGAGTATTATGATTTGATATGTTCTGTTGGATCCGTTGGTGGGGTGTATAAGGGGTACCCCGGGAAGCAACGGGCTTGCCGGTAAGGCCTTTTGCCCCCTTGGCCCATTCCCTCGCATGCACAATGGGAGTTCATTGTGTTCTGTGTTGGGCATTATGTTTATGTATATATCATGGCATACAATCTGATTATGGGGCCACTCCTCATACGGAGCGATAAGGACGTTCGTGTGGGGTTATAAGGTTGACTGGCATCAGCAAACACGGGGCACGTAATCATCATATGATTTATTGTTTAGTTAAAGTTCTATCTTGTCAAGTTACTCATGTTTTATAATTGCATAAAATTCTTGCATGGCATATGTGTGCGCTTTCGTTAAAGTGTTTTGTTAAGCACAAGTTTTTCTAAAATGTTATCACTTGCATACACGCATTAACATTCACTGAGATTTTTATCTCATAAAATATTTTTGTTTTTCTTTCCTTCCTTCCAGATTAAGATGAGCTAGGTTGCTACTGTGTCCAGACTTGGGAGCCTTGGTTTTGGGGAGTGTTCAAGTTAAGCAAGATGTTCTATTAGTGATTGTTCTTTTCCCTTGTTTTAGTATGCTTAGTTGATCCTTGCATAGAGAATTTAATACTTAGACTTGCTCTGATATTGTTCTGTTTGACCCTAAATTTTCGGGGTGTTACACTATGAGTGTTTGCAAATCCTTCATTAAAAGTAACTTAAAGCAGATAAAGTTAGTTTTGTTGTTTTTGCAATAACTACATAGAAGCAGCTTTTGAACCTTAACTAAAATAAAATAATATTTAATTATTTTTATTTTAAATACAGATATAGAAATATTAGGGGGATAGTCATATATTAAAAATTAAAATAATTAAAATTTTAATATACTGTACTCAATATATATATATATATATATATATATATATATATATGTGTGTGTTTATTGCATTATACAAGTTGTTTGGTATAATTACATCGCGCATATATCTTCTAGAAATAATAATTTTTTTCTAGAAATAATAATTTTTTTCCTTTTCTTTTTCATAATTATTTTTTCTTTAAAAATCTTCTTGTTAATTATTATTTTTCTAAAAATATAAAATTATGGAAAAGAAGATCGCGTTAATAAGGAAAGAGAGAAAACATGGATTTATTTGAGGTAAAATTGGACTTTTAGAGAAATTTAAAGGATTGATAAGTCTAAGTATGGTATTCACCAAGATTTTGGGAGAAGCTCCTTATGGAAGCAGCTCATGACATGTTTATGGACTTTTTTTTTTAACTTTTTTTTAAGAGATTGAGAACCGAAATCAGTAGCTACAAACACTCATTAAATGTTTTTCAGTGATTTAAAGCCCATAAGGAGCTTTTGAAAGCTCTTGCAATAGCTAGTAGCTTTTGAATATTAATGAAAAGGCAATGAGATTTAATTGTGATTATGTAAAGTATAAAAAATATTAACGTTTCACTCACACATTACACAATGACGGTTATATTCAAATATAAATCATTTAAATTTAATATAATTGAATTAATATCTACATTAATTACATTATATTGCGTAATTTATTTTGTGTAAGCATTTCTTGTTAGAAAGTATGACTTTATCTTAAAGATGTTTATATAAATATGCCGTACTTGTTGTTGTTAAGTCAAAAAACCAATTTATATTTGTATTATTTTTCATTCTTCTTTACTCGTTTTTCATTATTAATTTATTACACTTAAAACGCCAAAATTTTAAATTACAGAGAATATCATAAAAAAATAGAAAGAGAGAAATCATGAGATTTTTTTTAAAAATTAATTGAGACTAAAATAGAATGTTTAGAGAAATTTAAGGGATATATAAGTAGAAGCTGTTTATGAAAGCACCACATGCATGCTTCTGGTCTTCTTTTTGTTTTTTCTTTTAACATTTTTTAAGAGAAGGAGAAGCAAAAGCATCAATTGCAAACACTAAATAAATTCTTTTGAGTGACTTAAAACCTATAAGCTACTTTTAAAAGCTCTTGCAAACATCCCCTTAAGGTTTCATTAAAGCCAAAAATAAACAAAAAAAGAGAGTGAGAGAGATTCAAGCAAGAACAACGAGTAAGTTGGTAGCCATCTTTATTGTTTTTCTAGTTAGTTTATGAAGAAATTAATATTTAAAATTGTGGCGATGTGGGATAATATTTCTCAATAATTTATTTGATATATACGTACACAAAATCTCTTAAGATTTGTTACATTGGATGAAATTGTAAAGAGTAAATTTTCATTAGTGTATCCAAATCGCAATAAAATTCACGGATATACCTTAATAACTCATTTTACTTGTAATTGGCTTAAAAAGTACGTTGCTTCCCCATACCTAGAAACTATCCAAATAAAAGTTGGTGAAGAAATAATTACCGTAAATTCATAAGAAAGTCACGGTGTATTCCATTCTCAATATTTTACATAATCATACAAAATATTTGTAATACGATTACAGCAACATACACGATATGTAATATGATTACAAGCATCATGACAAATAAGGTAAATAAATGACAAATCTTTTTATCAAATGAAAACTTACGGCATAACTTTTTACCAAAAAAGAACACGACCAACCATATATTGTTACGATTGTTCTTGCAAATTTCACGATAGAGACTCGAAATAATTACAACAATATTTATTTTGTAGCTTTTAATTTGTTGTAGTGATTCACGTTGTTGATATACACATGCAAAAATGTTAGATAAGATTCATTATATTGGACAAGAACAAGTATTATAAGTAAAGTTAGGGAGAGAATTTGAATTCACAAAGTATTTCAGGGATACATTTTGAATAACTTATTTTACTTGTACAAGTTTAGAAAGTACATAAATTCACAACATCTAAATATTATCGAAATAAAAGTTTGTCAATAAATAATTGACCTAAACTAATAAGAAAGTCAACATGAATTCCAATCATGATACCTTTGCATAATTCAACCAAATATTTGTAATAGAATTACAATTGTATATTCGTTAAATAATATGTTGCACACAAAACGACACTCTTTACCAAACAAAAAAGTAATGCAACAAACCCTTTTAACAAAAAAAAAAAAAAAACCAACTATATATTTTTCCAGCCTTAGCTATTTTCCAAAACAATAATAATTTGTGCAAAAGACAGATAATCATTAATAAGATTTATCTAGTACTATTGATATACACATACACAAAACTAGGTATACTCATTTCATAGGACAAGCACAAATATTAAATAGTAAGTTAAGGATGGCATATGAATTCCCAACAAAGTTTCACGGATAAACCTGTAATAAACTGGAATTGGGCAAGCACAAATTTTACAAGGCAAGTTAGCAAAGTATATCTAAATCCGTAATAATTATTTTAATTTCATTGTATCTGAAACTTGGTTAGGGAAGTGCATTGATTCAAAACACCTAAAAATATACCCGAAGAAAGAATTTGACATAAAAATTACTTAAAAAGAATAATACAATTAATATGGGTTTTAATAATTTCAGTATTTTTTGCACGATAATACTAATTAAACTGATGGTGTGTATAGTATGATTACAAATTCATTCGTCGGGAGTGATTCTAAAATTATTATAAATTTAATGTTACAGTTAATTTAAAAATTATATTAGTAATCAATTTTCAAAATCTTTAATCGTCATTGGCATTGTGTGACCAAACGTGAATTAAAACAAACTGGATTAGGAAAACTCAAAACTCAACAAATAAGTGTATCAGATACGAAAAGTAAATATACAACATCCAACAATAATATAGTTGAAAGATGCACCCAACTATTAAAAACAATAACAACAAGTATTACGAAAAATGACTAAAAAAAATGATAAAATTATATCACTCATACCCTATAAATATCGCACCATTTTCCACTTTTCCTCATCACTCCACTCTTCAAACACTTTCACTCCCATACAAACAGTACTCCACCACCACCACCACTTTTAAGGTCGTCAATGTCGGTCTCCGCCACTCAAATGAACTCTCAAATCTGGAATGCAGTCGTGGGATCTCCCATCAGAATTCCCGCCGTAAACTCGTACGTTTACTATTTCCCTCAAGGTCACTTGGAAAACGCATTCATTACTAATTACGACGGGATTCATCCTAGTCCCATGATTCTATGTCGATTACTCTCCCTCGATTTCTTCTCCTGTCCTCATTCCGACGAGCCTTTCCTTAAATTCCACCTTAAACCGATTGCCTCGGAGGGCCAATCGACGTTAAAACCTACCAAAATCGAAGTGGGATTCGAGATCGAACAGATCGACGTCGTGAATTCCTGCACGAAGGTCGCAACTCTATCTGACACCAACAACGGCGGCTCATTTTCGGTTCCTGCACGGTGCGCCGAGGCAATGTTTCCGCCATTAAATTATTTAGACAAGCCACCTCAGCAGGATTTATGCGTGAAAGATGTGCACAATTGTGTATGGAACTTTCGTCACATTTATCGTGGAAATCCTCTTCGTCATTATCTGAAGAAGAAATGGACTAAATTTGTTTCCACCAAGAAACTAGCTGCCGGAGATTCCGTCGTGCTTATTAAAAGAACACGAAAGGAGGAAACACGAAGAATAGAGGAGTTATTTATTGGAATTAAGAGAAAGGTTGGGTCGTCTGCATTTAATTATGACGATATTAAGAGGAGGGCATTGGCGGCGGTTGGGAACGCCGCGAGAGGAATGGTGTTTGAGGCTGATTATTATCCGATGGGTGGGTCATTGCCGATATTTGTTGTAAGCACGAATAGGGTGGAGGCTTCGATGAATACACATTGGGCAGTAGGAATGAGGGTGAATTTGACAAGCATGATGTCATGTGAAGGGAGAATTGACGCTGTTAATGCACAAGTTAGTCGTCAGTTGTCGCAATCACTTTGGCGCAAGCTTCAGGTTTACATACTATAATTTTCAATTTTTGGATGAATTAATTCGTAATTGTGATGCCGTGATTATTTATTAGATTTGATTGCCTCTTCTTGCGAATATTAATCGTCCGTGCTATTCTTAATTAACGCTAATGTATTTTCATTCTAATTTCCTCTACATATTTTGCAAATCCAAACTTCTCATAATATTGCATGTTAATTGGTTCAGGTATCTTGGCGCGATCCTAAAATATCTCCAAACATGAACCATTTGAGCCCCTGGGAAGTCGAATGCTTAGCCCCATCATTGTCATCAGCTGCCCTATTATCAGCCTTTTCTACTAGTAAGAAACCCAAATTCAATGAGGGGGTCGGGTCGTCTTCCTTTCTTTTGACAGAATCACATTATCCAAGCTTGACGGCGTCTTTGCCATCTTTCCATCCTGCCCCTTTTTCTACCAATGATGTTGAATTCTTTCCATCACGCACCAAACTTCTGACAAAGGGTGTGAATAATGAAATTGATATTGTCTCTACCATGCTTAATGCTAGGTGTTCAAATTCGGACCATTTGACAAATGAGGGTCAGATCAGGGACAATTTTGCACTGACAAGAGACACCACTGTAACTTCAATACGCTTATTCGGAAAAGATATTCAGGAGGCAGAAATTAATCTTGGTGAGGATCTGGCGCCTAATTCCTTTCATAGAAATGTGGCATGGCTTACAAACAACACAAAGGGGAAAAATATTAGATGATTGGTGAACAAAGTTGTTATTGTTTTCTTAGAGTCCTTATGAGTAAGTTTGATTTGCATCAATTATTGAATAATGTAGCTTAATTATTCTAATTTTGAAGTGTATGGAAATTAACTTAAAATTGTTTCTTCTAAAGCAGAGAATAATGTACCTTACATGCCAGAGTTTTATCCATTTTAGTGCGCAATTTCTTTGCCAAATAATGTCACATATAATGCGATTAAAGCTCTATCTAAGAATCTATTTTAAGATCTTCGTATAAATCAGGTCAAGGTGTATTTTAGTTTTTAGCAATTTCCTCCAAACGTAACACAATATCAGCTTGATATATTCATAGAAATGTAATCACGTACAACATTTGCCAAGTCACTCAAAGAATAATGATGCATGAATAAATTATTGGAACAAATATAAGCTTGGATTTGTACTAATCATGACCAAAAAAATGAGTATTATCTGAATTCGCAATAATGAATCATGGATACAATCAAACTCATTGTACATGCATAATATTCAACGAGCAAAGTTTACAAGCTAGTTCACAAAATCTATAACATACCAACGTAAGATTTTGGGGAGAATTACACAAACTATCCCTAATGTATGGGATAATTACACAGACTGACCCTTATGGTTAAGAAATTACACAAACACCTTTGTGTAAAAATATTAAAATAATACAAATATCTTTACAACTTTAAATCATAACAGAAACTCAACTTCGTAGATATTTATTTCAACTTTCCAGAAATATCTCTTGTTTTGTATTTTTCTTTATCTCTTAAAACAAAAATAAATGAGGCTTAATATCTATCTTCTTAGTAATTTTAATTTATTATTTATTTCTTGTGAATAAAAAAAGCATGAATCTACATTTAATAAAATTTAATAATTTTAAGGGAAAACGTACGGACTATACCCATCGTTTAGCCTCTTTTACGAAACTATACCCAACCTTTGAACTTTTGCAACACTATACCCAACCTTTGAAAATCGTAACTATACTATACCTATACTAATTTTCCGGCTAAAAAACGTCATTTTCAGACAAAGTGACATCATATCTCGGCAAGTGAGGGGGGTAATATAGTCTTTTCGGTATATTTAAATAAAAAAATAAAAAAAATCGTAAATATAATTTTTTGTTATTGAAAATTAAAAAAAAAACAAAAAAAAAATTGCACCCCCCCCCTACCCCCCCCCCCCCAACGGGGCTGCAACCAGCAGCCCCCTACCCCCCCCACCCCAAACGGGGCAGCCCCCCTACCCCCCCACCCCCACCCCGCTGCACCAGCGGGTTGCAGCGGTGGTGGCGTCGATCGACGCCGCCACCGTTGCAACTCGCGGTTGCAGCAGTGGTGGCGGCGATCCACCACTGCTGCAACCGCGAGTTGCAGCGGTGGCGGCGTCGATCGACGCCACCACCACTGCAACCCGCTGGTGCAGCGGGGGTGGGGGTGGGGGGGGGGTAGGGGGCTGCCCCGTTTGGGGTGGGGGTAGGGGGCTGCTGGTTGCAGCCCCGTTGGGGGGGGGGGTAGGGGGGGCTGCAATTTTTTTTTTGTTTTTTTTTTTAATTTTTTTAAATTTTCAAATAATAAAAAATTCCATTTTACCCGAAAATATAGTTGATACCTGTTTTACCCCTCAAAAATTTGAATTTTGGCCGGAAATTTAGTATAGGTATAGTATAGTTACGTTTTTCAACGGTTGGGTATAGTGTTGCAAAAGTTCAAAGGTTGGGTATAGTTTCGTAAAAGAGGCTAAACGATGGGTATAGTCCGTACTTTTTCCCTAATTTTTAATACACAACTCATCTATAGAAGGTGTTTGTATAATTTCTCATAGGGATAAAAGCATCAAACCCCCTAACCTATGGGGTGTTTTGTGCATTGATCCTTAAACTATGTTTATCAGCGCTTTGCTCCCTAAACTATAGGGTGTCTGTGCGATTTGGTCCTTTTTTGCATTTCGGACAATTTTCGGCCATGTTTGGTCGGAATATTCCCCTCTACCCGACTCATATGTGTTGTACTGGATGTATAATAGTAGTTGGTGAAAAAAAAAAGACAAGAAAACACCTCAAAGTGAGGAATATTCCGGCCACAAAAAGACCATGAAGGCGCTACGGGATTTGCCCATTTTCGGCAATTTTTGGCCATTTTTGGTCGGAATATTCTCCTCTACCCGACTCATATGTGTTGTACTAGATGTATAATGATAGTTGGTGAAAAAAAAACAAAAAAACACCTCAAAGTGAGGAATATTTTGGCCACAAAAAATCGGAAATGCAAAAAAGGACCAAATCGCACAGACACCCTATAGTTTAGGGAGCAAAGTGCTGATAAACATAGTTTAAGGACCAAAGCGCAAATCACCCCATAGGTTAGGGGGTTTGATGCTTTTATCCCTTTCTCATACGTGAGGAATGGTCTTTGTAAATTCTCTATACCTTAGAGGTAGTTTGTGTAATTCTCCATAAAATTTATACATAGAAAGAAAGTACCATATAAAAGAATAATTAAAAAGTATTTGATTATTTCAATGGTTCATAGTGGCGTAAATAAAATTTCAAACATTTGTAATGTAATTATACACGTATGTATACGGGTTATGTATTATGTTTACACGCAACCTACTTAAAGATCGAAATTCTGCTCGCCGACAAGTATGTATATATTTCAATTAGTTTGTGACGTAAAGTAATTGTTTTATATTGTATATTTTTTTAGTAGAATCAATTATGAATAAATGCTTTTTACATAAGGAATTTGTTATCACGAAGATAGATTTTGGATGTACAATAGGTTAGATAGCAACGGATATTTGAAAGAGAGTTTTATCATTGGCGTTCATAGAATATGCTTCACAACAAACAAAATACTTAGATCTAAACAACTCAATTAGGTGTCTGTGTCTCAAATACGACAACATAATGTTTTTGATCAAAGCACAGTACATAGTCATCTTTATAAGTCGGGCTTCACGTATGAATATTGGAGTTGGGTGTCAGATGGTGAGAATGTGCACGGGGCCTCTACATCGTACTTAGATGAATCACCCAGCCCACCACCTACTCTTACTATCGTAGACAGCCCTGTTGACATTGATGCATTTAGAAAGCTAGTTGTGGATGCATACGGGGGCCAATTTGTTGATAAAGTGGTACCCGAAGAAGAGGCAAATTCCAATGCCAGGGCATCCTATGAGTTGCTGCATTTGGATGCCAGAAGTTAGATGGTAAAATAGAGAAATTTGTACTGCAGTAGGTAGCATAGTTCTTAACATACAAGACCATGGAAAAAGTTAGTAATGTCACTTGTGACCGGTACTTAAAGTTGTCTAAAGATGGCATAGAACCAAAGATTCAGAATTTGATACCTCATACGATTTACGAGTTGAATAGGATGTTGACAGGCTTGGGGTTGGGGTACACGAGGATTGATGTTCGTAAAAATCAGTGTTTCTTGTACTATAGTAAGTACGCGAGTAGGGAATAGCGTTCATGACGGGTATGCAAGAAGGAAAGGTACAAGCCTAGTGGAAAGTCGTTCGTCTCGAAGAAGAAATTGTGGTACTTTCCTATAGGTCCTCGTCTTTAGAGGCTGTACTATTATAGAGACCATGTGATGAAGTGTAGAAAAGAGATTATTTCAAGATTTAGAAGAACCTATTCAAGTTTCAAATGAGTCAAAGTTTTACCAAAAAAGTGAACGGAGTCCGTTTTTGACAAACGATACTACTTTTCCAAATGGAAACAACCAATCGAGCAAAACGTAAAGACTTTAGGCTTTATGTCCACGTGATTTTAGGCAAATTCAAACGTTTGGAGGGTCAAATAGGCAGTTTATTATTTCCTGCGAGAATATTATGTTTATTTATTTATTTTAAGAGTCTTTTATAATTTTGGTATTGTTTGATCTAGGTTTTTATCATTATAAGTTAGTCGTCTTTCAGTGATGGGGGAGGTTGTTGATTGAATAAAAAAACTAAACTTGAGAGTTTTCTCAGGTTGCATCAATTTTCTCGGTATTCTGCGAAATCAACGAGTCTTTGATTTCTTGTGTTATTTCATCTTCTCTTATGGCTTCCGCTGGCTACATCGGTTGGCATGAGAAACATGTTCGTTCCTTCACCATGGCGGCAAGGAGAAACCTTGAAGTCCATGATGTTTCTATAGAAGAAGATAGATGTGATGAATACACAAAGTTACGTCAACAACTTCACTTGTTGATGCAATAAATGGCGGTGATGGTTGCTGGACAGCTTGAACTCGCACCGATACCTGGAGCTCCATTGTTTGCGGACTTCATGGAGAATCCATTTGTACCACTAGAACAACCATTCAATCCGCCAATTCACCGAAAACAAGATGATCTAGAGGAAAAACATTGGGAATCATAATTTCAAGGTGATATTCTAAATTTAAATGGTGATTATGAAGAAGAGTGTGAATCTTCATATGATGTTCTTTATGATAGCGTTGGTGATGATATTGTGGATGAGTTCGAGATTTCTACATTAAAAGCTTTCATGGAGGGTGTGGACGAGAATATCACAATGGAGAATCTTGTGAAAGAGACGAAGATGTCGAAAAAATATGAGGTTAATGCAAAAGTTGATATACTTGAGGGTGTTGAAAAGGAAAAAATAATTTAGGCATGACAATGGTAGATGTGGAGAAAAAAGATATAGTTGCTGTCACAATTGAAGATTTTCATCCCTAGGGTTTTGTTGTTCTTGAAATTTCAGATTTTATTTTGTGTTGTTGTGATAAATTTACATGTACTACACATGATTCAAATTCGAGGACGAAGGGAGAATGATGAAGTGCACAAAAGGGATTATTTCAAGACCGAGAAGAACCTATTCAAGATTCAGATCAGTCGAAGTTTAAATAGAAAGTCAGCAGAGCCCATTTTTTTACAAACAATACCACTTTCTAAGTGGAAATGGCCACCCGAGCAAAATGTAAGAGTCTTTACGTCACCGCATGATTTTAGGCAAATTCAAATGTTTGGAGAGTCAAATAGGCAGTTTATTATTTCCCGTGGGAATATTATGTTAATTTATTTATTTTAAGAGTCTTTTTGTAATTTTGGTATTGTTTGATCTAGGATTTTATCATTATAAGTTAGTCGTCTTTTAGTGTTTGGGGAAGTTGTTGATTGAATAAAAAAACTAAACATGAGAGTTTTCTCAGTTTGCATCAATTTTCTCGATATTCTACGGAATCAACGAGTCTTTGATTTCTTGTGTTATTTCATCTTCCCTTATGGCTTCTGCTGGCTACATCAGTTGGCATGAGAAACATGTTCGTTCCTTCACATGGCAGCGTAGAAAAACCTTGAAGTCCACGATGTTCCTATAGAAGAAGATAGATGTGATGAATACACAAAGTTACGTCTACAACTTCACTTGTTGATGCAACAAATGGCGGTGATGGTTGCTTGACAGCTTGAACTTGCACCGACACTTGGAGCTCCATTGTTTGCGGATTTCATGGAGAATCCGTTTGTACCACTAGAACAACCATTTAATCTGCCAATTCATCGGAGACAAGATGATCTAGAGAAAAAACATTGGGAATTAGGGTTTCAAGGTGATATTCTAAATTTATATGGTGATTATGAAGAAGAGTGTGAATCTTCATATGATGTTGATTATGATAGCGTTGGTGATGATATTGTAGATGAGTTCGATATTGCTACATTAAAAGCTTTCATGGAGGGTGTGGACGAGAAGATCACAATTGAGAATCTTTGTGAAAGAGACGAAGATGTCAGAAAAAGATGAGGTTGATGCAAAAGTTAATATACTTGAGGGTGTTGAAAAGGAAAAAAAATGATTAGGGCGTGACAATGGTCGACGTGGGAAAGAAAGATATAGTTGCTGTCACAATTGAAGTTTCAGATTTTATTTTATGTTGTGGTGATAAATTTACATGTACTACACATGATTAAGATTCGAGGACGAATCTTTTCCAACGAGATAAGAATGATGAAGTGTAGAAAATGGATTATTTCAAGATCGAGATGAACCTATTCAAGTTTCAAATGAGTTGAAGTTTGACTAGAAAATCAACAAAGCCCATTTTTTACAAACGATACCACTTTTCGAAGTGGAAATGACCACCCGAGCAAAACGTAAAGACTTGAGTCTTTACGCCACCACGTGATTTTAGGCAAATTCAAACGTTTATGGTGTCAAATAGGCAGTTTATTATTTTCGACGGGAATATTATGTTTATTTATTTATTTTAAGAGTCTTCTGTAATTTTGGCATTGTTTCATCTAGGGTTTTATCATTATAAGTTAGTCGTCTTTCAGTGTTGGGGGAAGTTGTTGATTGAATAGAAAAAACTAAACTTGAGAGTTTTCTTAGATTGCATCAATTTTCTCGGTATTCTACGAAATCAACGTTTGTTTGATTTCTTGTGTTATTTCATCTTCCCTTATGGCTTTCGCTCGCTACATCACATTGCAAAGAATATGACTTGGTATTTAAAATGTAGCCGATAAACTGATTGAATTGTTCACTCGACTTTAGGCGAGGCATGACATTTTAATCGGTCGTATCCAAAGTTTATTGCAGAGCATAGTTGACTCGATTTATGCTTGGATGGTTTCACACCGTTTGGTCTATCTTTCACCAATTACTCGTGATGCCTGTGTTTGTCACCATGTATACCATCTCTCCTGATCTTTGCATGTGACATGAGTATATATTTCTGAGCCACATTATATCTGGTATAAAGAGAGTCCCTAGAAGAACCTTTATGTATTGCTGAGACCACTCATTGATGAGTTGAATGATCTATGGAATAATGGTTTGTGGACATATATATGACAACTCTAGGGAGAAAAACTTTCAATTACGAGCGGCTGTGATGGGGAGAAATATTGAGTTTGCCAAGACTTTAAATGAGAAGTCAAATCAATATGGTTTGAAAAGTCTAGGCCAAAGAGGTCCTGAGTTCGAATCATACTGCCACCCAATTATGAAAAAAATATCATGTAACATGCGTAATAAATAGATTCACAACCGGGACATGAAGGGGCGTGTTAGAAATTATTTAAATGCCTACCTTCTCTAACAACTTAAGCTTTCACTACACGGGAAATGGTCTTTAGCGACCGGAAATCCGGTAGCTAATGTCCTGTCTCTGGTCGCAATGACCATATAGCGTCCGAATTCTGGTCACTACTCTTCGATCGTAATTTTTTTCGTCACTAAAGTTTTAGCGACCGGAATGCGTTCGCAACCGGACAATTGCGACAAGTATTCCATTGCAGATTTTGCAACCGAATTCTGGCCTCAAATTTTGAAATTAGAGTGCGATCGCAATTACTATTAGCAACCTGAATTCGGTCGCAAGTACCTAACAAGGTATTTGCAACCGGACTCCGATCGCTAATGCTTTTGTAAGGCATTAGCAACAGAAACCCGGTCAGAAATACCTTTGAAGGTATTAGTGACCGGAGTCCAGTTGCTAATACCTTTCAAAGTATTAGCAACCAGAGTCCGGTTGCAAATAATATTCAATGTATTAGCAACTGGACTCTGGTCGCTTATAATATTCTAAGTATTAGTGTGTAAGAACATTGATCTTTTAGGCCAAAAATCGAAGAGGAAATGAACTCCCTAAGATTTTGCATAATAGAAAATATTCTTCTTATTAGGAATATAAGTGGAAATATGTGACAATACTGAAAAAATTACTTGAGCTAGTACATGGGTTATGGTCGCCTTAATAACATGGGCTCTTTACTAGTGAAAACAAAGTGCCATTCATAAGTATGGGTTAACCTTGTGGCTTGGGCTAGTCTATATGTCGAGGAGAAATTTCACAACGAAGCCTTGTTGACAAGATTAAATTTATAACTTGTAGATGAGAAAAAAATCCAAAAACTTCTCCTCGAAGGTCTAGGCCTAGAGGTAAGGGAAACGATTTTTGTGCCCTAGCTTAGGGGTGAGCTTTTCAGTTTAATCTAATTGTAGTTTCTATAAGTAAATTATTATTGAACCATTTGAGATCGTTTGGTCCGGTTTAAATCATCACAGGTTTGGTTTATACGTTTCTCTTTTCTGTTGTCTACAAAAAATTGAAAAAGATATAACGCCATAGCGTAAAAATAAGCCCTTTGAATAAAAATTAGAAGAAAAAAAACTTGATGAAAGATCTTAGTGTCTGCAATACTTGTAATTGTGTCCAGTTGCACTTAGCAATAGTTGCAACTGTACACTAAAGTATACAGACGACAGTTCTTTGACGTTTGAATCAATTTTTGCAGTTGCAATTGCGAAAAACAGTAAAACATAAACCGTAAAGAACACAAGAGATTTTAACGTTGTTCGGTCCAAATGGTCCTAATCTACGGGGCTTTCACCCAAAGTTTGACTCAATCTGTTTCCTACTTAAGAATTACAATGAAGGATTTAAATCAACTCATATACTAGACTCCCTCTAACATATGCAGTTGCAACACCTAACCCTTAACTTGTGTTCAGAAACACGATTGAATCGAAGACACACTAAGCTACTCCAGAGACACTCTGACTTAATGTTCTTCTCAAATGACTCGATACAAGACTGACTGCTTAATATCTTTTTCAAAGTGTCTTGTAATGATCTCGAGTCTTCTCTTTATATAGGCGCACCAGAATCTTCTATCGAATCTTCAGTTGCAATCCACTGGCGATCTTCTTTCCAAATACGATGAGTACGACAGCTGTTCTTGTAGATCCGTGAGACTGTCCTTCCTTATTAAGGGGATTCCAGGCGATCTCCACGGATCATTTACGAACCTGCATGCTTATTAGTCCAAGTGCAATATAAAGAGATAAGGAATATAGATCATGATTTAGATAATAACATATCTTTTAAGATAAACCAATATCCTTTAAGATAATTGCCAAATCAGGTTATCAATTAGGGGTGTTATGGGCCGGGGTCCCGCCGGGACGGGACCCCGGCCCATCGGGATCTTCCGGGGCAGGAGCTGCCAAACAGCTCCCGTCCCTCCCGCCGGGAACACTGTTCCCGGCGGAACGGGAGTCCCGCCGGGACGGGAGGGATCCCGTGAACCCGGCGGGCAGTTTGGAAGCTTTTTTTTTGTTGTTTTCCAACCTCTTAAATTTTACATTGTTGGAGTGGAGGGAGATCAGCGGTGGTGATGTGTGTGTGTGTGTGAATCTGTGTGTGTGCGTGACTAGAGGAAAAGAAGAAAGAGTGATAGGAAAAAAAATATTATATCCGGGTTGTGCTTTGTGTCATTGTGTGTGCGTAAAGGACAGTTGATAGTAAACAATTTTATTCTTTCTTTAAGTTTCTTTTTATATTGCTTTTGGCCCATCTTTTATTATAATATAATATAGTCATCAAATTGCTTCTCAAAAGTTTAACCGCACGCTATGTTAAGAAATATTCCCAACACCCACTCACTCTTAGTACAATTATTAAATATTGTTGTTCTACTCATACCCACTCACTTTTAGTATAATTATTAAATATTGTTGTTCTACTCATGTAAATTGAAGTCGCAGCTGCCAACCGCCATGTCCGTTCGGTTGTAAAGCAGAGAAAAAAGAAGAGGGCTAATGGCAAAAAAAAATGTTTACACCCCCCGGGATCCCGCGGGAGGGAACGGGATCCAGTTTGGATCCCGTTCCCTCCCGGCGGGAGGTAGAACGGGATTAATTTCCCTGTCTGGCCGGGTTTTTCCCGAGTCGGGTTTTTCCCGGTTCAGGAAAACCCCGGCGGGTCGGGTCGGACTCCAAAGTCCCGACCCGGCCCAAACAGCCCTAGGTTATCTAAATCCTAATAATTTAAACAAAACAATATCAATAAAGATAAGAAATGGGCCGCATGGTTTAGAGCCCATCCGAAGGGAATTCGGCCCTAACACTTGATATTACAACATATAAAAGAAATAAATATAAATCATTTACAACACTTAATTTATAGAGGTTGTTAATCAATCACGAAGCTTCGTGAACCGACAACAATTCAAAAATATGAAATATCAACTATCAAGAAAAAATAACAAACACGTTCAATATAACGAGCAAATTTATCTCTTCTCACACCCTCTTCCCTTCTCTCTTCCCTCAATCACATAGTGACATGTCTCTTCCCTCAATCACATAGTGACATGTGGCAAATAAAAGCCCACATAAATAAATTTCTCAAAATACCCATCAAATTAATTTGCGTTAGTTTTTTTTTTTTTTTTGTTAGAGTTAATCTCCGTTAGTTACAAACGTTAATCCATCAATTGATTTAGGCCAAAAATCAAAGAGGAAATGAACTCCCTAAGATTTCGCATAATAGAAAAAGTCTTCTTATTAGGAATATAAGTGGAAATATGTGACAATACTGAAAAAAACTACTTGAGCTAGTACATGGGTTATGGTCGCCTTAATAACATGGGCTCTTTACTAGTGAAAACAAAGTGCCATTCATAAGGATGGGTTAACCTTGTGGCATGGGCTAGTCTATATGTCGAGGAGAAATTTCACAATGAAGCCTTGTTGACAAGATTAAATTTATAACTTGTAGATGAGAAAAAAGCCAAAAACTTATCCTCGAAGGTCTAGGCCTAGAGGTAAGGAAAGCCATTTTGTGCCATAGCTTAGGGGTGAGCTTTTCAGTTTAATCTAATTGTAGTTTCTATAAGTAAATTACTATTGAACCATTTGAGATCGTTTGGTCCAATTTAAATCATCGCCGGTTCGGTTTATACGTTTCTCTTTTCTGTTGTCTACAAAAAATTGAAAAAGATATAACGCCATAACGTAAAAATAAGCCCTTTGAATAAAAATTAGAAAACAAAAACCTTGATATTACAACATGTAAAAGAAACAAATATAAATCATTTACAACACTTAGTTTATAGAGGTTGTTAATCAATCAGGAAGCATCGCGAACAGACAACTATTCAAAAATATGAAATATCAACTATCAAGAAAAAATAACAAACACGTTCAATATAACGAGCAAAATTTATCTCTTCTCACTCCCTCTTCCCTTCTTTCTTCCCTCAATCACATAGCAATCCCTCTTCCCTTCTTTCTTCCCTCAATCACATAGCAATCACATAGTGACATGTGGCAAATAAAAGCCCACATAAATAAATCTCTCAAAATACCCATCAAATTAATTTGCGTTAGTTTTTTTTCTTTTTTAGAGTTAATCTCCGTCAGTTACAAACGTTAATCCATCAATTGATTTAGTTAACTATATTATGAAATTAATTATTCTCTTTTGTCAAATAGAATTACAAGGAAATCATTTTTCCCGCAAGAAAGAGGGAATCAACATAATTCCTCTCCTCCTTTCGGCAACAACTTCCTCTCCATTCTTTAAACCCTACCTGCTGCAATTATCAGTGAATCGTGAAGCTTCATTAACACCGAAGGTAAATTATTGGATCAATTCCCAATAATATTCTGCATTGTGTGATTATATAATGATGATTAAATTCGACTACAATTATAATGCGCTCAAAACAGTAGAATCCAATCATTATCACTTGCAAAAAAAATCAAGTTACTATAAGGTTCTACGTCTTTGAACCCTATTATTAGAGATCTAATGACTAAAGAATCTCTTTTTCATTGACTTAAGTTACTGTAACTTTTCCATTTGGAAAATACCAAGGTCAGCCTTCAAAGAAAGTTCAATTCTTTGACCAGTTCCCTGCAATAGGCAAATTTTGTGTTAGTAATAAAAACAAAAACATAAAGGAACAATTAAGCTGAAGAAAGACTAGTTATGTATTAAGAATATACCCTGAAAATATTTATTTCTTCACTGACTAAAGTTACTGGAACTTTTTCATTTGTAAAATACACAAAGCTAACCTTCAACAAAAGTCTAATTCTTTCATCAGTTAGTTCCCTGCAATAGGCAAGTTTTGTGTTAGTACCTATCTGCAAAAAATAAAAACAAAAAAGAACAATTAAACTAAAGAAATACTAGTTATGCATTAAGAATATACCTTGCAATCATACTAAAACTAATTAAATAACTTTAACTATTAATCAAGACAACGTGCCTAGATATTATAACTTCAAAGCTAAATCCATTAACATGTCATATTATTCTCATTATCATAGTTTAACTGATCAATGTAATATGTAAATTTGTAGGAATGGAATATGAGGCAGATATCACGGACGGTGTGACTTCGTGTCATACGGATAAGACCAGGGATAATCCTCATTTAATTTCTAAAGCCAACATTCCCAAAATGGAGTTTTACGATGTCGATGAAGCATATGAACTTTACAATGAGTATGCACGTCAAAGTGGGTTTAGTATTAGAAAGGATTCAGTCCACGAAGACAGCCATGAAAACATAGTCACGAGACATTTTGTTGTTCTTGTGCAGGTATAAGAAAAGTAGATAAACGAGATGTGAACGTTAAAAACCCTCGACCTGGAACAAGGAGATGTTGTCATGCTAAAATGAAGATCAGCTGTCTTCATTCAAGAAAATATGTAGTAGTTGGGTTTATTGCTGAACATAATGGACATAACGTGGTTATTCCAAAGCAATCTCATCCACTAAGATCTCACAGATAATTAACTGATGAACAAGAATTAGTTATAAATAACATGGATAAGGTGTGAATAGCACCAAATGCAGGACTATACTTGATGGCTGAACAAACTGGAGGGTGTGAGAAAGTTGGCTTTATTCTAGAGGACTTGAGGAATCATTTGAGTTTGAAGAGAACTAGACAAATGGAAGAGGGTGATACCGGTGGGGTACTTAATTATTTAGGACTCAAGCAATCTGAAGATCCAGATTTTCTTTTATGCTATTCAAGTGGACAAAGATGAATTGATATCTAGTGTATTTTGGACTGACGGGCAAATGAAGGCTGATTACGCATATTTTGGTGATGTCATTTGCTTTGATACGACATATAAGAAAAATAAAGAAGACATGCCATTTGCACTCTTTCTAGGTGTAAACCATCATAAGCAAACAATTGTGTTTGGGGCAGCATTATTATATGACGCGACGACCGCAACATTCATGTCGTTATTCGACACTTTTGCAAAAGCCGTGAATGGTAAAAAAAACAAAAAATTCTTACGGATCAAGATGCCGCTATGGCGAAAGCTCTAGTAGGAAAATGGCCCAAAACATGTCATCGGTTGTGTATTTGGCACATATACCAAAATGCAGATTTCTTAACAGATTTTAGCTCTTGTATCTACGACTATGAGGAGGAAGAAGAGTTTATAAATGCATGGCACGGAATGCTAGAGAAACATTCATTTCAAAGTAATATTTGGCTAGACAGACTGTTCAAAAAGAAAGAAAAATGGGCACTAGTGTCCGGAGAAATTTATTTTGTGCAGATATGACTACAACTCAAATGCGTGAATGTAAGAACAGTATGCTAAAGAAATATGTGAACTATATGCATAACATATTACGATTCTTTCGACATTTTGCTAGATTGATAGATGATCGTCGGTATGAAGAAATTAAAGCCGATTTAAGGACGAATCAAGGTATCCTTGTTCTTTCATTATCGGTTGAAGTTCTAAAGCATGCACGAAATGTTTATTCACATGAGGTATTTAAGTTATTTCAAGAACAATTTAGCACAACAGTTGACTCCAAGCTGGAGATTGTTAGTGAACTAGGTGATGTATTCACATACATGGTGACAACTCTTAAAAAGCGGTTTCAACACATAGTCACTTATCATGCTTCGGAGGAAAATATTTCATGTAGCTGCAAAAAGTTTGAATTTGCAGGAATTTTGTGTTCCCATGCTCTCAAGGTATTTACCGTGCAAAATATTGTTAAAGTACCTCAGTTGTACATCAAGAAAAGGTGGACAAAAGAAGCAAAAATGGGATACATGAAGCCTCTTCTCAGCCTTCTACTTCATCCAAGCTAACACCTGGAAATATGAAAGAAGAGAAATAGAATGAGAACATGAAATTGGAGAGCGCTACAGAGACATATGTCAACTAATGATGCAGATTCAACAAAGGTAACGCTGACAGAAAAAAAACATGCAGACACACGAAATCTTCTTTGTAGACGTTACAGACTGTGGCGTAAAAAACTCCTTCGTATCTAGTGTCACAAAAATTCATGCTCCAAATTCAATAACATTAGATGAACCAACTTTTGAACTCTGAGAAACTCCTTGGAAAAAGCTGGGACTGATTCTGAAGAAATCAAGGTAAGAGGATAGAAGATAAAGCGAGATACAAAGATAAAATCTACACAAACACTGAAAAGTGGACTGGAGAAAGCTACAAGAAAAAAAAAATCAAAACAAAAGTTGTCTTCAAGTATATCAGCCTCTCTTCTAAGACCTGGAAATGGTGGCCAGGTAAGTTGTTTGAGTTATACTAATTTCATTACAATTTATCTATTTGAATTCTGTAAGAAAATACTTTCATTACAAATAATTCACATGTACATGCAGAATTCTTCTACTACAAGTAACAGGACAGACACGATTGCTCTTTCTCGAATGAATACATCATCTTTATCACAACCTCCCAGGTTCTAATCAATTCATGCTTCAAATATGATTAGCATAAAATATTATCTTTACAGATTAAATTAAGTTTAGCTTTGTATTATTGTACTAGAATTTAACTTAAAATTTGGATCATTTTTCGTTTGTTTAATACTTAGAATTTCCAAGTTGGTTTGTCTGATTGGATTTCACATTATCCTCACTTGAGTGCCCGTCACCCTAATACACGACAATCATTTTCGTACGTGCCGCAATCGCAATTGATAGAGGTATATCGTACGAATTTCTTTTACCATTAGTTAAAAAAGTTTATATTTAAGCATCTTTGGTATATCTGTTATATGTATCATGTATACGATTTTGTACTTTTGTACAGCTAACACGCCCAGCTCAGAGCGAAGAATCGAGAATTGATCACCCTAATTCACATGTGCTTCCATACATGCCACATTCTCAATACACAGAGGTATAATTATCTAGAGTTTATTTATCATTAATTAAAAAAGTTTATTTCTAAGACTCATCTTCTATACTTATATAGATATGTGTATTTCATCCTAATTGATGCATCCAAGTCAGCACCAACAACTCAATTTGAGCACCACTCACACTAATGCACCACATGAACTTCCCTACATGTTGCGATCTCAACCAACAGAGGTATGATCATCTAAACTCCCTTTACCTTAATAGAAAGATGTTTCCTTTTAACATTATGAATGTATCTACTATATGTTATCATGTGTTATAAATTTAAACTGAAATACAGTTAACACATCAAGATCAAGACCAGCAACTCAATCTTCGCACTTCACACTTGGGGAACAATCAAAATGAAGGCATGAGCTTGACTAAGTTAATACAGGTGATATGTATTTTAACTGAATAGCAGTCAACAAAACATATGATAAAACTACTATAATATTGTTGATTAAGATGACCAATTCTACTATACCTTTGATGTATAGACACAAGTGCTTCAGCCAGGAGACTTTGGAACTTTTTCCTTTCAATGACTCCAGATCCACTCCAGACCTGAAACCCAACAACCAAATGAATGGAATGGAAATGCTTATGCATTTAAAAAATGAAGATTCTTTTTCAGTCGAATAATGATGGAGCCTTGATATATCCCTAAGAAAAATGTGGAAGGATTTCTTCTTTTCAATGTTCTTATGAATATTAAGTTGTTACATACAGTCCTTTTAGTGGATCAATATGTTTTACTTTGGTATCAACATTTTTTCTGGGTTTAGGGTTTAGGCAAGTAAATGGATATCATAAAGAAGATGTGCTCTTTCGGCAAATGCCATTGAAGAAAGAGCACAAGGTTCATACATCTCTTTCGGAAAAGATTAATCTTAATTCTGACGGTGAGAGCTTGACAATAAGTTTGTACTCCTAACAACTTTACTCGCTTGCATTGTTTTGATAATTATCTGGGTTTAACTTTGAAATCTATGCTTATAAGTTAGTGATGATGTGCTGGTTTCATGATATCCATTCTCTTGTTAAGCATAGATTTCAAAGTTAAACCCAGATAATTATCAAAACAATGCAAGCGAGTAAATTTGTTAGGAGTACAAACTTATTGTCAAGCTCTCACCGTCAGAATTAAGATTAATATTTTCCTAAAGAGATGTATGAACCTTGTGCTCTTTCTTCAATGGCATTTGCCGAAAGATCACATCTTCTTTATTAAGAAAAGCTCCCTGAATCTTATGCTTTTCCTTCGATGAAATCCCCGCATAATGTTGTCATCCGAAAGGGCGCATCTATTTTTCATTAAGGACAGCTTCATGTGCTGTAATCGTTTCCAAGAGTCAAAAGAATATTGAAATCATCACAAGTAATATTGAATATGCCACATGATATACGATTAACATGCTCACCATCAGAATTCAACATATTTTCTTTTCTGAACTAGACCTATGGATTTTATCCTTTTTCGTCAATGACATTGGCATACTGTTGTGGTAATTTAGTGTGCATAGGAGCTCTGCTAAGGCTAACTTTTTTAGTCTCTTCGTAACCTTAGGATTAGGATCGACCCTTTCAGTCTTCAGTTTGCCCTCAAGTGATTTCAACTTCCTACTAAAAAAAGTCATTATACAACATTGCATTATAAAAAAGGTTAGTCTGACATCATTAGAAAATTCCTCTTTGTTCAAGAAGATATTCTCCTCTAGTTTACCTTCTCAATTAAGACATCTATTGGTGTCAGAATGATTTGAGCCAAATTTGAATGATTTTCCTACAATTAAAGAGAAACTAGCTGAAATCTAAAAAATACATACATATATAATGAGAGGAAAAAGTAAAGGACAAAGGTCAAAGCTTAAAAAGACACTTCGAATTCAACTGCGACAACATTTCAGGAAGAAAACCAATTTTTTTTTTGATAAATTGCAATACCTTTGATGAGAGAGAAACTGGAGCTGACCATTCTTCAAGAACTTTTTATGAATTTGGGGGAAGTGAAGATTTTTTACTGATAAAAGCTTTCTTCTACAAGTTTCTACAAGTGAACACCAAAACCTCTCAATTCATTAAATCTCTCAACTTCTCCATAATCTCCATAATTCACGGCAAAAACAAATCTCTTACTAATATAAATTCACACCAAAGTTTTGGGTAATTTTCATTCACCTCCCCTGAGGTTTGATGCTTTGGCAAATACCCCCTAATGTTTGAAATTTTAGCAAATACGCTCTTCCATCAGTTAACTGTTAGTCAATGGTTAAATGTGATGGCAATTATGTAATTTTATATCCAACATATAAAATTATATATTCCAAATCACCAATTTATTTTAATAATTTGTACATATTCCATTTATTTCCACTTTTTGAATAATAAAAATAAATTTAGTTTCTATAAAATTTTAATTTTAATAATATCGGTTCACGCATAAACTTTATACTTACAATGATTTTGGGCAATTTACCTCCTTGTGTTATGCTAAATTGCCAAGTTACCTCTCTGTGAAAATAAGTTGACCAAATATATCACTATGATGTCTAAAGTTAACATTTTACCTCCTTGTGAGGGGAGGTGAAGTCCACTCTCACATAAATGAGAGTGAGGGTTAGTTTTATTTATTTATTTATTATTATTTGAAAAAGACATTTATACCACTGTTGTTTCAAAAAACAATTACATCTTTTCTATTATTTAAAATTATCAAAAAAGTAAATATAAATCACTATTAAAATTGAATTACAAATCTAAAATATATATATATGGCTTGTTTATTAAACTTCTATTTTTATAAAATAGAAAAATATAGTATAATTGTATTCAAAATTATACGTGCTAACTTTTGAGATCATGAGTGTATTCGATCAACTTATTTTTCACAAGGAAGTAGCTTGCCAATGTACTACAAGATTTCGGACTCATTCCCGACCGGAAAATCCCGATCGGATTTTGGTCGGGAGCATTCCCGACCGAATATGACTTTTCCCCACCGCATATCGGTCGGAATTTTTTTTTTAAAATGCCCGACCGAACATCGGTCGGGAAAGGCTATTCCCGACTGCAATTCGGTCGGGAATATTATTCTGACCGAATTGCGGTCGGGAAACCCTGGGCGGGAAATGTCCCGCCCAGGGTGTAGCCCTAATCTCGGCCCAGCTGGGCCGCGCAGCTGGGCCGAGACTTCCCGACCGAATTCTGGTCGGGAAAGAGGGAGGTATTTCTATAAATACCTCCCTCCTCCTCTTCATTTTCACACTCACTTTTTTCTCTCTCCCCTATAATTCCTAATCGCCTCCCCCTCTTTCGCGACCGAATTTCCGTCGCCACTTCCGATCCGGTAAGTTTTTTCACTTTTTTCTTGTATTTTATATTTTATTTAATGCTTTAATATTATTTATTTATGTTATATTAATGTTTTAATATTAATTGTTAGATATTGTAGAAGGTGTTAGGATTTAATTAGGAAATGCCTTTAGGAATTGTTAGGCTTTGGGAAAATATTAGATTTTTATGCCTTTAGAAATTGTTAGGCTTTAGGAAATGTTATAGTTTTATGATTTTAGTAATTATTTATGCCTTTAGGAATTGTTAGGCTTTGGGAAAATGTTAGATTTTTATGCCTTTAGGAATTGTTAGGCTTCAGGAAATGTTATAGTTTTATGATTTTAGTAATTATTTATGCCTTTAGGAATTGTTAGGCTTTGGGAAAATGTTAGATTTGTATGCCTTTAGGTATTGTTAGGCTTTAGGAAATGTTATAGTTTTATGATTTTAGTAATTATTTATGCCTTTAGGAATTGTTAGGCTTTAGGAAATGTTATAGTTTAGTAATTATTTATGACTTTAGAAAAACTATATATGATTTTTATATGTGTTAATTTATTTATTAGGACGTTAATTATGGAGGTATTTATGTTATATTTAATGTTTTAATATTAATTGTTAGATACTTTAGAAATTGTTAGGATTTAATTAGGAAATGCCTTTAGGAATTGTTAGGCTTTGGGAAAATATTAGATTTTTATGCCTTTAGGAATTGTTAGGCTTCAGGAAATGTTATAGTTTTATGATTTTAGTAATTATTTATGCCTTTAGGAATTGTTAGGCTTTGGGAAAATGTTAGATTTGTATGCCTTTAGGTATTGTTAGGCTTTAGGAAATGTTATAGTTTTATGATTTTAGTAATTATTTATGCCTTTAGGAATTGTTAGGCTTTAGGAAATGTTATAGTTTAGTAATTATTTATGACTTTAGAAAAACTATATATGATTTTTATATGTGTTAATTTATTTATTAGGACGTTAATTATGGAGGTATTTATGTTATATTTAATGTTTTAATATTAATTGTTAGATACTTTAGAAATTGTTAGGATTTAATTAGGAAATGCCTTTAGGAATTGTTAGGCTTTGGGAAATGTTAGATGTTTATGCCTTTAGGAATTGTTAGGCTTTAGGAAATGTTATACCTTTATTATTTTAGTAATTATTTATGCCTTTAGGAATTGTTAAGCTTTAGGAAATGTTATAATTTAGTAATTATTTATGACTTTAGGAAAAAACTATATAACTTAGTATTGATTAAATTTAGGTCATCTCTATAATTAGAAAAATTCTAACTTAGATGATTTTACTTAGTGTGTAGCACTCCTCTTCGACGACATGTCGTCCCGTGATAGCGATCGTAGCCAGCCCTCGAAGAGAGGGCGTAGTGTTCCATTGAGCACTCCATCGAGTACTACACCTACTGGTCCACCGAGGATAGGTCCTCGTCTACGGATCATTCATTGTGGCGGTGCACCACCCGATCCTGTCGATGCACCTGATACCGATCTTGGCGAGTCCCTTGCTTCTTCACATCCACATAGGCGTATCGGACCGAGCGGCGGTACTCCACCAGATCTAGTAGTACCATTTCGACTAGATCATGATCACGTAGCATCGACGCCATCGTCATCATCTAGGCCATCATCATCATTGAGGCCACCATCATCATCGAGGCCTACGGCACCTAGGCCACGCTCTACTGAGTCTACACCGGCGGGTCCTAGTACTTCTTCCCCTGAAGACGATGCCGGTGCAGGACCATCCTCAGCGACGCAGCAGAGACTGGGCCTAGGCATATCGAGAGGGCCGCAAGTTCTGGCTGACCGTAGAGCCCGTCGTAGGGTCGAGCTGGATGAGCACGGCGTATTTATGGATGGAAGCAAGATAGCGTCGGCGATTACCTCGATCATTAGGGGGTTTATGAAGACGTGTATTCCTTCATACACCGAGGTCGATCCAGAAGTCCAGGGACAGATGTGGGCTAAGTTTATGGTGAGATTTTGAAAGTTTACTAAATATATATATACAGAGTAAGATTTTTATTTAACAAAACCTTAATTAAAAACCTTATTTAATTGTAGAGCATATACTACATTGATCCGGCTGACATGCTTCGGGCACATTCCGCATACGAGACGAAGGCTAAGAAGTGTTACAAGGAAATCATGTACAATGCGAAGAAGAACTATTACGACATGCTCGATGATCCGAAGTGGGCGACGCGTTCGACGATCAATTGGATGAGCGACAAGTTAGAGAGGATGTTCGTGAAGCATTGGGAGTCGACTGAGCATGCGAAGAAATCAGAGTCAGGCAAGAAGAACAGGCGAGAAGGAGAGGCACCAGACCCTGATCGTCCTGCACGAGCTACTCATGCTAGTGGGTCCCAGAGCTACACGGAGATTCGACGTAAGATGGTATGTTATTAAATTGAGTTTCTATACGAATAATATTATTGTCTTAAATTTAAATAGCTAAAATAACAAATGTATATCAATATGCAGGCTGCTTCTAGACCTTCAAGGGCCTCTGAGCCTCGGCACGATTAGGCATATCGTTATCAGCACACACATGTGCCCAATGGTCTGCCAGAGGGAGCTCCACGTCGCCGTGTTTGGGTTCACCCCAAGTATAGAGCTATCTACGTAAGTATTTAACTTGTAAAGCATTCTTTGATTACTGTATTAACATATGTCTTCCTTAATTATGTACTAACAATTATGACAAAATGAACAGGAGGACTACATAGGTCGTATGATCTAGAGCTACGAGGTGGATCGTTCTACGTGGCCACCGCTAGATCAGGAGCTGTGGAGTTTGGCGATAGGAGGATTGAAGAAGGGGAAGGTTGCAGGTCTCCTTACGGATGCACGTCACGATCGGCTTGGTTTCTCGACGAAGAAGAAGCCAGACACGAGACATGACTATGCAAGGGCGTTGAAGAGGGAGAACTGTCGTCTTAGGACTGTTACTGATGAGAGGGTTGACGAGCTTGTTACTCACGTTGAGTACTTGACCCAACACATCACCCAGACTACATGTACTCCTCCTTCTCGACCCATGCCTACATGGGGATTCATGCGTGATGCTCATCGAGCCGGCCAGCGTTCCTCGGCCCCCCTCTTGATCCTTTTGCGCATGGTGCTCCGGACTGCACGATGTTTGATGATGAGTACGAGGATGACCCCGAGGATGACACTCTCGATGGTGATGCAGCCGATCTTGGCGGTGATGGCGATGATGGTGCTGGACCCTCCACAGCTCCTGATACATTTGGCTTTCATGATGAGGATTATGAGTAGTAGTAGTTTTATTTGTTAATTTTATTTAAGTATTCGAAACTGTGTTAGTTGTTTGTTTTTATGTAATTCGTTTGATGCTTGGACCAATTATGTAATGTTAAACTAGTTTCGTATTTATAATGTAATTATGCGGAGTAGTAGTGTATTATTTGTTCGTTTTATCTAAGTACTGAAAACTGTGTTACTTGTTTGTTTATTGGTAATTATGTAATGTTGTTATTACTACAAGCACGAATACAAACTATAATAAGAAATTAAACAGCGTGAATCAAATTTTTTTATAAAATAGAAATTGACCACTAAATCATATTCGATGCTAGTCATACATACTATCCTCAGAATCTGAGTCACTCATTATCTCTTCCTCTTCCTCTTCCTCATTGCCCTCGTCGTCCTCGTTGCCCTCCTCTTCCTCGTTGTCCTCCGCTGCTGCCTCCTCGTCAACCACATCAAATCCCTCGTTGGCCAAGTGGATATTCATATCGAATGAGGAAAGGTACACGCATGTTTTTCTTGGTTAGCGAATACAAACGGCTCATTGGTGCTGAGAGTACGCCTCGGGTTGATGCCAAACAACTTGTACGTTGAATGCTCCTGCGTACCTGCGTTTATATCATACCAAACACATTTGAACAAGACTATGTACAGGGGTCTGATTCTGCCCCAATATTCCACATGTATAATGTCTTTCAACGTTCCATAGAAGTTGGTAGCATCGGATCCTCCCATGTCTCCCTTCACATAAACACCGCTACAATCACTCTTCTTCGGGCCCAAAATCTTATCGGTGTGAAATCTGAACCCATTCACAATGTATCCCTCGTAGGTTGCCACTGAATTAACCGGACTTGTGATTAGAGGATCTATTCATACGTCGGTCTCGTATTTCCCACTTGAATATGTCTGCTTGAACCATTCTACGTACTCTTGGTTCCTCTTGGATTGTATCTCCATTGGACTAAGTCCACCGCACTCCTCTTCTACAAACAGTCTGCATAGGAAAATCCTCATAAGTTAGTTGTCTTTAAAGCGCTTAATCATTTCGTTAATAAAAATAATTAACGACCACTTACTCCACCCATTCGTCAAGCTCTTGACAGTTTAGAAGCGTGTAAATCTCTATTTGCTCCATCTCATTGGAAGTCAAGTATCGCCTTTTGTTTAGTGGTCCTATAGGCGCCCCTTTCTTTTGAAATATTATGAGCTCATCATCCCACTCTGTGCTATCTAGTGTCTCGTTCATGTTGAGTTTTTTATATTTAGTCTGAAAAGATACATCCAAATATTGAGAACACATATTGGACAACTCAGCAAGTAGGTATTGATTGGCTATGGATCCCTCCACCCTCGCCTTGTTCAGTACTAAACCCTTCATGTCGAACATCCGCCTAGTTCATAAAAACGAAAGATTAGGCAAAGAATCGATATTTGTAAAAGATAATTGTTATTAAAATATGAAATCTTACCTCTCGAATGGATACATCCATCTATAATGAACTGGACCACCAACTCTAGCCTCGTACGGAAGGTGTATGGCTAAATGCTCCATAGAGTCGAAAAATGAAGGAGAAAATATCATTTTCATCTTGCACATGGTAACAATAAACGATTCCTCCAATCGCTCCATATCCTCGGCCGACACCTCTAAGGCGCAAATCGCCTTGAAAAAAAGGCTAATCTCTACTAAGGTCCCCCAAATCTTGGGTTCCAATAAGTCGCGAAATGCAATCGGGATCAATCTCTGTATGAAGACGTGACAATCATGACTATTCATTCCATACAATTTTCCTTGTTGCTTTTTCACACATCATCCCAAGTCCGAGGCATATCCATCAGGAAACTTCAGTTTGGTCAGCCAATCAAGCACCATGTTCTTTTGATCACTCGTAAGATAATATTTTGCCTTTGGCTTTATATACTCACTTCCTCTGCCACTGGGTTTCAAGAACAATTCTTTACGGTTTGTCAACAGCTTAAGATCGTGCCTCGACTTAATGTTGTCCTTCGACTTAGCATCATCCAACACCGTGTTGATGATGTTCTCAAAAATGTTCTTCTCACAATGCATGACATCTAGATTGTGGCGAATCAAGTTCGTGGACCAATAAGGTAGTTCCCAAAAGATGCTTCGACGACACCAGTTATGAGTTGTGTTAAATCCCGGAAGCTTTGTGGAGTTTGCCCTAAATCTAACCGATCGTAGCCTATCCACAATTTCCCTCATCTCCGCTCCTGTCTTCCTTCGAATGGGCGCTTCAAGTACCTCCCTACCCTTGTAGAAATCCTTCTTGTTGTACCTCTATTTATGACCCTCTGGTAGAAACCGACGATGATAATCGAACCACGAGGCTTTTCCACCATGCTTAACTGTAAAAGAATCTGTCTCACCCATGCAATAAGGACACACCAGCTTACTGTGCGTGCTCCACTGGGACAACATTCCATAAGCAGGAAAATCGCTAATAGTCCGCATTAGGGTCGCTCGCATTTGGAAGTTTCCCTTTCATGAGCTGTCATATGTCCACAAACAATTACTCCACAAATCATTCAACTCATCAATCAACGGTCTCAGCAAAAGATCCAAGTTCTTTCCAGGACTCTTTGGACCGGGTATAATAAGGCTCAAAAAAATGAACTCCGGTCGCATGCATAAATCCGGCGGAAGGTTATAAGGGGTAACAAAAACGGGCCAACAAGAGTAGTTCTTCCCAGATTGCCCAAACGGTGTGAACCTATCAGTGCATAGGCCGAGTCGGACATTTCTAGGCTCCAATGCGAAGTCCTTATACGTACGATCAAAATCTCTCCACGCCTCGCCTGCAGCTGGGTGAATAATTCTATCAGTTGACTCTCGACACTTCAAATTCCAAGTTATATGTCTCGAAGTGCCTACACTATAAAACAACCTCTGTAATCGAGGGCATAGGGGGAAGTACCACAATTTCTTCCTTGCGACCCTGGACTTTCTACCAGCCTCGTACCTATCGGTCTGGCGTATCGGACACGATGTGAGATTCTTGTTGGCATTATTGTCGTAGTACAAGAAACAAAAATTCCAACATACGTCGATCTTTTCGTACCCTAAACCAAACCCGCGAGCATCTTATTCTTGCCTGGAACCGTATTCGGTAGCATTTCCTCAATCTCTGGGTCCATAATATCTTTAGACAAACTTAAGAACTTTTCGCAAGCGACATTAGCTACTTTGTGCATTGTCTTTGTACTTAAGAACTCGGCAAACCACTGGAGCACAGTCTTCGACTTCTTACTGTTCATTTTTATGTCTCCCATCTGCATCAATTTGTAGAACTCCTTTGCCTCGGGACTTGGATCTTCGTTGCGCACCTCTCCCTCAACAAATCGACCCCCATATGCATCCACAACAAATTCTCTAAACGAAGTATCGGCATGAACTAGACTATCAACGTGAATACTAGCGGACGGTGATTCAGGTACATATGATGTAGGCGCCTCACTCGCCTTCTCTCCATGCAACACCCATATTTAATATTGATACACAAATCCCCACTTATGAAGATGATCTCGTACTACGTTTCGATCAAAAAACTTTAAATTGATGCATCTCTGGCACGGGCACCTAATACGATTTCTTAGATCTACGTAATCTCTCTGTTGTGATGCATATTGTATGAATTCACGAACCCCAACCACGTAATGTTGATTCAAATAACCGGTGTTACTATTTATCCTATCGTACATCCAAGATCTATCGAGACGATAATCCATTTCTAATCTAAGAAAATTAAAAAGAAATTTTTACAATTAATTTCACCAATCAATATATTTATCATTTATATAAAAAAAATTAAAACACGAGTACATAGAAGCCAAGGCAATTAATACTTACTTGTTGTAGCGTAGAAAATACTTAGATCAAGTATTCTTTGCAAACATACGCCCCTCGTTGCATTTACCGCAATATCTAAAACAAAGAAATATTAAAAAAGTTAATAAAAACGATCTTAATTGAGAAAAACTAACAAGAAATAGTTATAACAAGAGGAAATCGTAGATACCTTAGCAAGTGATGAATGTTGGAATGATTTCTCAAGTGGAATAGGGAGGGGTATTTATAGGGGGGTTGACAGTATTCCCGACCGAATTTTGGCCGGGAATAACGCTGACCGTTGTTATTCCCGACCGAAATTCGGTCGGGAATAACTGTTATCGTTGTTATTTCCGACCGAATTTTGGTCGGGAATATTAGGGTTTACGGTTTAGGATTTAGTGTTTAGGGGTATTGGCGACCGAATATCGGTAGGGAATAATATTCATATTCTTAATTTCACAATTTTGCTCTCCATTTTAGATAAATCGTTGATTTAATGATCAATTACATCAATATTAGTTATATATTACTAAAATCTCAAAAACAATTAAATTTAGTTGCACGTTGATGAATCGTTTGAAGCGTCGATTCATATTGTCACTTATAAATCAATTGTTATATGTAGCTGCTAATAATGTAACTACTTACGATTACGTTAAACATATATATATATATATATATATATATATATATATATCACAATTAGCCTTTATATACTAACGTTTGTAACAAATGTTAATCGCCAATTGTGAATACTCCTTTACTACGTATGATTAATATATGTAAAACTCCAAACTAACTTAACTTATATTCCGGTAATCTATACTAATTTCATAATTAAAAGTATAATAAACTAACTAACTATTAGTGTAATTCACGTATTTAGTAAGATTCTATAGTTATACTTAACAAACACATCAAGTGTTTCCAAAAGATCAAAAAGAATAGGAAAAACGAGGATACTAGACGCAACCTATTTGCGCTTTTGCGATGTTGTACACAACCTTTGATTTTTTACCCCGCTGTACCCAACCTTTCATTTTTAAAATATGTTACCCAAACTAACTTTCCGACCAAAAAACGTCATATTCTGATCTTGTGACATCAGCAATCCGATTTGCACGAGGGCAAAATAGTCATTTCATTTATTTATAATAAAAAATAATAAAAAATAATAAAAAATAAGAAAAAACAAAAAAAAGACCCCCCTTCCTTCCCCGTCGCCCCCCCCCCCCCCCACCCCACCCCCACCCCCACCCCGCCGATTTGCAGCAACACCGCTGCGAATCGCGGTGATTCACCGCGATTTGCAGCGGTGTTGCTGCAAATCGGCGGGGGTGGGGGCGACGGGGAAGGAGGGGGGGTCTTTTTTTTTGTTTTTTCTTATTTTTTATCAATTTGTTTTTTAATTTTTGAGTGTAGTACCGGTTTTTACCCCTGCAAATTTCCAATTTTGGCCGGAAAGTTAGTTTGGGTACAACATGTTTTAAAAATGAAAGGTTGGGTACAGCGGGGTAAAAAATCAAAGGTTGGGTACAACATCGCAAAAGCGCGAATAGGTTGGGTCTAGTATCCCCAAAATTTACTATTTTTTCAGACCGATTTGCGGTCCGGAAAAATATTCAACGGCATTCCCGACCGATTTTCACTTCTTTCTTCAACTTTTAAATAATCAAACACTTATTTAATTTTTTTGTGTTTGAGATTGAGCAATGAATCAAAAATTTAATTGCTCATCTAAAATACAAAAAAGCTAAATAATGTTTTAAAATATTTCAAAATAGTAAAAAAAATAATATTCTGGTAATTATTACTGGAATATTATTTTTTTTATTCTGATGAGTTTTATTCCCGACCGAATTGCAGTCAGGATTACTTGCAAATATGCCCGACCGGGATCCGGTTGGGAATACCGAAAGTTACACACGACCGATATTTGGTCGGGAAATAAATTGAGGAATTTCCGATCGAAAATCGGTCGGAATTTTTAAAAAACTTCCCGACCGAAAAGCGGTCGGGATATATTTTTTCGACCGTTGACCGGTCGGGACTTTTCTCGACCGTTATTCGGTCGGGATAACCGGTCGATAATTTTCCGACCGAAATTCGGTCGGGATTGCCGGTCTGGAAAAGCCAAAGCCGACCAAAGTCTGGTCGGAAAACTTTTTTCGATCGAAGCAATGCCGACCGGCCCGTCCCGACCAAAAATCGGTTGGAAATAGACAATTCCCGATCGAAAAGTGTCATTCCCGACCAGAATTTGTCAAAATATTTACAATTTCAAATTATATATACTTTTTAAATAGCAAAAAGTTCTATTTAAACTTCTATAGTAATTGGATAAGATAACATAAATAGTAAAACTCTTTAGTGCATTTTTAGAATTGAACATTTGTTTATCTATTAATAACATATTTAGCTCACATAATATCTACTATTAATTTTAAACATATTGTTTACTATGCCTACTTGTTATTGGTTATATCTTCTTTTCTCTGTGAATGGACTGAAAAAGAAAATATTTTCACTTTTAGAACAACTATTAATAAGAATAGGACAACTTATATACATTTTATGGTATTTTACATTGATCATTCCCTGTAGTTTTTTTTTTTTTAAAAAAAAAGAATAACCTTTTCGTAATTATAGTTCTTAACAAAAAATTCACATATACTACATTATATTTATTTTGATTATTTAAAATTGTAAAATTAATGAATTACGTACAAATTATTAAAATAAATTGAAAACCTCAAACATATTCTAATATTGTTGGGTATTAGAATTACATATTTGCCATCACATTTAACTTTTGACTAACAGTCAACTGATAGAAGGGGGTATTTGCCAAAGTTTTAAACCTCATGGGATATTTGCCAGTGCATCAAATCTCGGGGGAGGTGAATGAAAAATACCCCCAAAGTTTTCTCTCACATAGTATGTTTATTTTGAATTAATGCATATGTACAAAAATTCCTGAGTTCCTTGGTTCCTAATTTTCTTCTTTTTGGTCCGTTCAAATTTGAATACAAAAATTGCAACTTCCCACTATTTGAAGGCAACTCTCCAATTTTATTATTTGTGATTGTGATGCTTAGTTTTATTGCCATGCCAATCTTTTCTCTAAATTAGTTTATACAAAATTTGATAGATTCTTTTTTTTCTTAGCGCGTAAATTGCTTACAAGTATTTGCTGATTTTTTTAATTGTTTTTTTCACTACTTCTTAATTTTGTTTTGGTTGTTGATACTTGATCCAGGTGGGAGCAAAAAAAATTGGCTCGTTTCTAAGGAGGTAATTGTATGTTAGAAAGGGGATCTGAAGATCTGAAGAGGGAGTGGGTTTTTTGAAGAGCATTTTAGTTATTTGCCGCTTTTGAGAGTCGCGTTTGGAGTACAAGGCAAATTGGCGGCGTTCTACGTAGCAGCTTTAAATTCCTATTTTAATTTGTTGTCCTTTATTATTATTACTATTGCACTTTTCATTTCTAACGGTTTAGAATATTCTGTTTGGTTAAATTGTACTGGAGCGCATCATGATGATGTCAGTCACATGGCTATAGGTGAACCTGGCGTGATATCATTTAAGGCAAAATTATAATTTTACAAGTTATTTTTGAACTCTCTTCTCTCTCACTGTGAGCTAACTTCTTCCTCAAGCTCATTTCCTTCTCTTAACCTAAATTGAGGGTCACGATCGTAACATCGGCCTCAGAGCTAGTGGATCCGTGTGTACTCTGATTCAAAAATCCCCAAATGGCGAAACCTGGAACAAACAACACGACAAGAATCATCTAGTTAGAGGCTACTGCAGCTGAGCTTGTTACTGGACAAAATGAGCTCAAAAGTGATATGCATGAGCTAAAAATATGATGAGTCAGTTGTTGCGTAACCAGACAGTCGAGGCAGGGCAACGGTCACCTACTGTCAACCAAACAACCAGAGCAAGTGGGGATTCTGAAGTTCTCAACTCACCACACTCGCGTGGGGAAGATATGACACTTAGGGGTCCTAGGTTGGATTTTCCAAAATTCGATAGAGAGAACCCACAGTCTTGGATCTGGAAGTGTCAAAAGTATTTTCTAATGAACAACGTGTCAGGTCTGGAAAAAAATCGTCACATCAAGGGTTCACATGGAGGGGCTAGCTGATAATTGGTACTTGGATGTGGTGGATGGAAGGAAAAGTATGTTGTGGTCAACATTTGTTGATCTAGTGGTTGAGAGGTTCACTTCAGCTAGGGGTGATAATTTAATTGGGGAATTCAATAAATTAAAACAAGTAACATATGTGGATGACTATATCATGAAGTTTGATGAATTAAAACCTTACATGTTGCAAAAAAAAAAAAAAAAAAAAAAGGTATTTGGATGAAGAGTACTTTGTTAAAAGTTTCACTAGTGGATTGAAAGAGGAAATCAAAGGAATGGTAGAGATATTGAGTCCTATAACACTGGGCCAGACTATGCAAATTGCTAGAAAATAAGAAGTGATGATGGAGACATTAAACAGGCAGCAAAGACAGGGAGTGAGGGTACATAATAACCCTTCCAAACCTAAGCCATTGTTGGGAAGTTCTGGAGAGGGGAGTAAGGGACCTTCTATACCAGAAAGATACCCACCCTTGAAGAGATTGACAGCTGAAGAGATGGACAAAAGAAGGAGACATGGGCTATGTTTTAACTGTGATGAAACATACCACTTTGGGCACAAATGTAAGAGGTTATTTGTGCTGAAAAGAACAGAAGAAGAGGAAGGGGAAGAGAGTGCGGAGGATAGTAATCATGAGGATCACAAAACAGTAGTTACTAACCACAATAGTGTAACCTCTCGGGGGCAGAGGCAACTATTTAAAATATCAACTCATGCACTATCTGGAGCGGTAGTGCCAGAGACTATCAAACTATGGGGAAGAGCAAATGGAGAGAGTTTTTCTGTTTTGTTGGACACAGGGAGCACACATACATTTTTATATATTAAAATGGCTGAGAAAATGCAATGCAAAGAAACTCCCACCAGAATGATGGGTATAACCATAGCCAATGGGGTTTACCTAACATGCAACACTAACTGTGTGGATTTTTGTTGGGAGATGAGGGGACATCAATTCTCTAATGATGTCAATTTGCTAAATATTGGAGGTTATGACATGGTATTAGGTGTAGACTGGATGAGGACCAGAGGAGTGGTATCATTTGACTTTGATAATTTGAAGTTTATGTATAAACACCAAGGACAGTGGGTAACTCTACAAGGAATTCAAGCTGAAGGGGCATTGAGGATGGTAACAGGGACACAAATGATAAAAAAGACTAAGAAATAGGAGCTGGTATACTTAGGCTTTATTAGACCACTGGAGAGTAAGAGTAAAGACAAGGAGGTGGAGGTACCTAAGGAACTACAATGGGTAATGGAGGAGTTTGAGGAAATCTTTAAGGAGCCCACTGAATTACCTCCTATTAGGGGGCATGAGCACACTATTCCCATGGTGCCAGGAGCACGGCCTTTTAAGCAATCTCCTTACATATACCCTTATCTGCAACGAGAGAAGGTGGAAAGGTTAGTTCAGGAAATGCTCAAGGTTGGATTAATACAGAGAAGTGATAGTCCCTATTCTTCACCTATTTTCTGGTTAAAAAGAAGGACAGTTCATGGAGATTCTATGTTGATTACGGAAAACTGAACTCCATCACTGTCAAAAACAGTTACCCAATCCCACTAATTGAAGATCTTCTAGATGAACTAGGGCATGCTAGAGTTTATTCTAAAATTGATCTAAGGGCAAGATACCATCAAATTAGAATGGAACCTGATGACATCCAGAAAACAACATTTGTTACAGTTTCTGGACATTATGAATTCAGGGTAATGCCTTTTGGGCTTACTAATGCCCCAGCAACATTTCAATCCTTGATGAATTATGTATTCAAAGAACAGCTAAGGAAGTCAATCCTTGTGTTCTTTGATGATATTTTAGTCTACAATAGCGACATGGATGAACATAAAGAACATTTGAGGATAGTTTTTGAGAGGTTGAGGGAACATTCCCTGTTTGCTAAGGGGTCCAAATGTAGCTTTGGACAGTCAAGAGTGGAATATCTGGGCCACATTATTAAAGGAGGGAATGTGGCAGCAGATCCAGAAAAGATTAAATGCATGAGGGATTGGCCTAAACCTAAAGATCTTAAGGCTCTTAGAGGTTTTTTGGGCCTCACAGGTTACTACAGGAAGTTTATAAGACATTATGGAATGATTGCAAGGCCATTGACAGACATGACCAAGATAGGTAACTTTAGGGGGACTGACCTATCATTGGAGGCTTTTGATAAGCTTAAAAAAGCTATGACAACTGCAGTACCGCAATTACCATATTTTGACAAGGAATTTATTTTAGAGACTAATGCTTGTTACCAGGGCTTGGGGGCAGTCCTTAGCCAGGATAAACATCCAATTGCTTATTTGAGTAGAGCTCTGGGTCCTAATAATCTGGTCCTATCAGTGTATGAGAAGGAATTTCTTGCCATACTCATGGCAGTGGAGAAATGGAGACCCTACTTGATACATGGGCAATTTGTGATCAAAGCACATCAACACAGCTTGAAGTACCTTCTTGAACAGAAGATCTCAACACCCTTACAACAGAGGTATATGACCAAGCTTTTGGGCTACAATTATAGAATTGAATTCATAAAAGGGAAGGAAAATGTAGTTGCTGATGCTCTCTCCAGGAGAGAACATGAAGGAGGAGAGTGCATGTCCCTCACTACTACACAACCTAGTTGGGTGGAAGAATTGAAGTTGAGTTACAATGGAGATGAGATAGCTACTGAGGTTATCTCTCAAAGTTTAGTGGGGTCCTATGATGTCTCATTCTACTCTTACAAGAATGATATTATCAAGTACAAGGGCAGAGTGTATGTAGGGACACATGCTGAGATGAGGAGGAAGGTTCTGCAAATGTTTCATGGAACCCCTACTAGTGGACATTCAGGAGTAAGTGCAACCTATTAGAGGGTTCAATTGGTCTTCTTACGACCTGGACTGATTTGGCAATAGATCGTATTATATATATATATATATATATATATATATATATATATATATGTGTGTGTGTGTGTGTGTGTGTCGGTTACTAGTGAGTGACCTAATAATACAACGAATCTATCTCAAATCAGGCCTACACTATGTATCTCGCGTAGACTTGGTCCGGAACACCTCGAACTAACGCCCTGATGCTTGGACGGCACTGGTATATCGGTGACTAGATCAGATGTATATCGGTGATTGCCTTCGACATGATATCGAGGACGTCCCTCGATGTGATATCGGTAGTGTGGTGGTATGACGTATCAGTGGAGCACAAGGTTATCCCGATATCAAGTACGATATCGAGAGTGAGATCGGGGATTTATTTCGATGTGATGCGTGGTAGCTGAGGGATAATAATTGCTTACTTTGGGATCCGGGTACCGCGTATTTATAGACCTCGGGATCCGGAGACCACAGTAACATATCTGTGATTATTACCGATATGATATCGAAAGTGGTCCCCGATATGGTCAAATGTGGGCCTAGTTTGGGCCAGGCCCAATATGCGGGAAATGCCCATATCATGTAGTCCCCCAATTTGGGGATTCTTATCTTAGAGATAAGAATTCACAAATTTAATTTTGAATTCCTGGGCTACCTGTACCCTTCGTCCCGCCAGTTCAAATGACGGGAGTGCATTTTGTGATGAACTTCGATGGGTCCCCTAATGCAGTGGACGCATAGTTTGAGGTCCTCGTTTGAATTCTACGTTTCTTGGGATTTTAGTTTCTTATAAATATGGGAATTGCACTTTGAGAGTTGTGATGGGGCCGCCGGTGTAATTGTTATATTTTCGAGGCTTTTTGCGTAATAGGATAGGATATCGGGTCTCATCGTCGATATTATGTCGAAGCGCATATTCGATATGATGTCGAAAGTATCCTTCGATGTGGTTAAAGCTTTTGTCTATAAGTAGGGCTTGTAAGAGACCTTGAAGGTCATAGTTTTCTGTATCTTCTCTGTCGTTAGCGTAACCACATCGGTATGTATATCGATAATTATATTCGATATATTCCTCGACGTGTATTTCGATCTCGCCGTTGTACTAGATTTATTTATTATTATTTTCTCATGCTGATACTCTGATTATTCTGCATGTGCATTATATTTTTCTGAAATATTCTGTCAGAATGGGTTTCAGACAATTGATGCGTAAACTTCAAGCCGACCGTCATGCTCAGAAAGCTGCTGAGACGGCAGCAGTCGCGGTGGCGCCTGAAACAGGGTATGTGTCTAGCTTTGACCTGAATAATTCTGCCACTGAGGTTCTGGCAAAGGCATCGGGAGTTGAGCAACCTCCCCTAGCACTGTAGTACCTGAAACGTATTAGTGAAGAATGTTTCGAAAATGTTCTTGCAACGGTTGGGTCCTTTAGCCAGGACATTCTTGATGTTGTGGGAGGCCTGGACGGTGCGGCCAATCTCTTGGAGGTGTTGACCTCAAAACAGAAAGGTGCGGTTCATCCGCCTGACGAAACTGTGTTGACTGAGAGACCAGTTGCTAGGTCTCCTTCTGGTGAATACGTAGCTCCACGTTCTGAGTCGATTGCCTACATTCCTTTGACCGAGAATGTTGGAGGTTCGGAATCGAATACCCCTGTCATCTTGGGTGCTTCAGTGGATGCGCCTTTTACCGTGGGGTCAGGTTCTTCAAGCCCGAACCCTATTAGCGACAAGGGAAAGGCGACTGCTTCAGGTACGACTGACAAGGGTAAAGGGCCACTGCAAGAGCCCTCGATATTGGGGGGCTTTGCCCCTGTCTTTCCTGGGATTCTGATTACGAAGCCTGTCGTTGACCTGGCTAGGGTATTAGGTAATAAAAGGTCTCGTGAGGGGACTGTCCACAATGTCCACTCGTCTTCGAGTTCGGGCCCCAAGAAGGCGGGTGCAGTCAAATCCTCCAAGCGAGTAGAATTCCCTGAAGCAGATGTTGTACAGGGAATGATGCGGGCTTTTCCTCCTCCCGCAAATGTGCGGGTGCTCACCGAATTCGAGCGGGCCCATAATATACGCCGCAACACTCACCTGTTTTAGAGTGTACGTATCTTAACACGACTTAGATTGATTTTATTTTGACTGTTTAACATAATGTTACGTATTGTATTGTGTAGATGGCAAAGCTGGCGGTCTCATGTCTGGAGACAATTTGCGAGTCCAAGGGTGACCCTGATGCTGTCACTGCCGATCTCGAGGCTGATATATTGAGGATGGGGGAGTTCAACCCCATGATGGTAGAGAAGTTGGAGGCTGAAAAAGAGGATGCGCTGAAGACATGTCGTAAGCTCCGGGAGGAGTATGATTTGTTGAAGGGCAACTTCAAAACCTTAGTGACTGGGATTGACCACGAAAAAGCGCGTGAACTTGCGGCTAACAAAGAGCTGGAGAAACTGAAGGCTGAGGTGTTGGCGGTGAAGGCTACTAACGAACGTCTCTCGTTGGAGCTCTCGACTGCCAAATTAGCTCCATTTGACTTGGTATATATCTTGTTTACGATATATGTTTCTATTTTTTCCTCTTGTATTTAATAGAGTTCAATTTGTAGGAACATCGTCCTGATCTCCTTCGGGTTGGAGCGGAGAAGTTCATGGAAAGCTCGAGCTTCCGAAATCTAATTTTAAAGGTTCGAGAGGCAGCATTTCATGCTTGCGTAGGGCAAGTATTGAGAAATGACGCTTTCAAGGACTCCCTCGAGTTGAGTGGGTTGAACCCAAGGCATGATTACGACGACCTGCCGATTGGTGGCCTAGATGAGGTGGAGGATGGTCCGGTCAACCCTGATGTGTTTTCCGAGGTCGTTCAGAACAAGACTGAAGGGTCCTCGTGGGAGTAGCTGTTTTGATGCCTTTACTGTAATTCAAATTTATCCCTTTCCGAACTATCTCAGATTTGTGGTTCTGTAACTGAATGTTTATTTCTCTATTATCTTCATAATTTGTGACTCTGCGTGATCTCGTTGTCTAAGAACTTGTAGATTTTTGTTGTCGTGATGATAGAGTGTGCGGTATTTTGATATCTGACACTGCATTCATTTCGTTCTCGTATCGATGAGATTTCTTTACTTTGCTTGTCGTCAATAAAGGATGATTTGAATTCCCTCGGTGTTGGTGGAAACATGGGTAATCTGCCACCACTCATTGGCGGGAGCCCATCCCGTTAGCACAGGGAAACCGTTATTGCTTGAATGTTTATGATCGACCCCGTTATCACAGGGGATATTTTTCTCGTGGGTAGGGGCGCACCCCGTTATCACAAGGAACCCGCTACCGTTGAAATGTTTACGGTCGACCCCGTTATCACAGGGGATATTTTTCTCGTGGGTAGGGGCGCATCCTGTTATCACAGGGAACCCGCTACCATTGAAATGTTTACGGTCGACCCCGTTATCACAGGGGATATTTCTCTTTGTAGACGACCCGTTACCACTCATGGGTAGGAGCCCGCCCGTTATCACAGGGGAACCCGTTACCGCTCATGGGTATGAGCCTTTTCTTCGTAGATGACCCGTTACCGCTCATGGGTAGGAGCCCGCCCGTTATCACAGAGGAACCCGTTACCGCTCATGGGTAGGAGCCTTTTCTTTGTAGATGACCCGTTACCGCTCATGGGTAGGATCCCGGCCGTTATCACATGGGAACCCGTTACCGCTCATGGGTAGGAGCCTTTTCTTTGTAGATGACTCGTTACCGCTCATGGGTAGGAGCCTGCCCGTTATCACAGGGGAACCCGTTACCGCTCATGGATAGGAGCCTTTTCTTCGTAGATGACCCATTACCGCTCATGGGTAGGAGCCCGCCCGTTATCACAGGGGAACCCGTTACCGCTCATGGGTAGGAGCCTTTTCTTTGTAGATGACCCGTTACCGCTCATGGGTAGGAGCCCGCCCGTTATCACAGGAGAACCCGTTACCGCTCATAGGTAGGAGCCTTTTCTTTGTAGATGACCCATTACCACTCATGGGTAGGAGCCCGCCCGTTATCACAAAGGAACTCGTTACCGCTCATGGGTAGGAGCCTTTTCTTTGTCCCTTGGTGGCTCTGTCGTCGTGGAGTCTAGAAGTCATTAGGCCCTGTAAAACATCACAGACAAGCAAGATTTTTCGAGGTAAAAGCTTATGTGACAGCACAAAATGATGCGCATGTGTTATCTGCGGAAAGTTCCCTCAATCTGGGAATCTCAGTTTCATGAAGGAAAAGGTGTATCCATTGTGTCCTAACGTACCTGTTGTACCTGTTTGTACCTGTTTGTACATATTTAGATGGATGATATTGAATAATCTGGGGCGATACCCCCCGAATCCCTTCTTTTAAAAAGCGAGGGTTTAATATTCCCTATGTCCTTTTTGGGCATAGTAATGTGTGATCCTTCGGGTTATGTACCTGTAAGAGGGCGATGTGTTAAACATATATCTATGGGAATACTCCCCAAATTCTTCGTGCAATTCTCTGCACTTTCGTAATATCCGATTAAGACATATCCCTGCATGAAATATGAGATTCCATAAAGCAAAAATAAAAAGTAGTGACGGATAACGGTCGAAGGCTAGGTAAACCTAACCCGCCTACGTATCCCGTTGAGTGGGGAATCAGACCGGCGTAGTTCCCCCTGCTTTAGGTTTACAAACTAACCCACGATGGGGCAATGCTTCAATTGTTCAAGCATAATTTAAAAACTACTGAAATTTAAAATATTGTTCTGTCTGTTCCTCATGGTGATCACTCCGTGCGCGGAATGTATTCTTGGTGTGGGACTTGTATTTCCTGTCTTCTTCTGATTTTAGGGTGCTTCAGCGAGTCCACGTAGCACATCCATCCCTGTACCTAGTCACCTAGAATTTCGCCGACTCCTTGAGGTGTCGGGAATTTGATCTTCTGGTAATAAGTAGAGGCCACTGCCCTGATCTGGTTGAGTGATGGTCTGCCAATGATGGCATGGTAGGGGAACAAAATGTCGACTATTGTCTATTTTATCGACGTCACCCGAGTGCGTGGGTTTCTCCCAAACACTGTGGGCAATATAACTTGTCCGAGTGGAACTACCTCTGCTCCGCCAAATCCGGTCAATGGGGTGGATATCGGCTCTAGCCGGCCTGGGGTTATCATTATGCGCTCGTAGGCTTTTGAGAATACCAGGTTTGCAGAGCTCCCGCTATCCACCAGAACTTTATGCACCTGATATCCATCCACATTAATAGTAATAACCAAAGGGCGGTCTAGTTTACCTGCGGTCAGGGCCAACGGACTAAGTTGCTCCAAGTCTCTCCTGGTGAAAGAGATCCCCTGCTCCAAGTACGCTTCTGGCATGATTGCATTTGTGTACCCAATGTAGGCTCCGCCCTGGACTCTTCGTGTTATAGCTTCTCGGCCACGAGCAGTGTCGGCTCCCAAGGCACCTCCATTGATCATGTTTATGACGCCTCTGCTCGGAGCATTCACTATGGTCCTACCACGCTCCTCGGGTGCCTCAATCATCTTCTGCTTTCCTCTCCTGGGTGAGTAATCTCTTCTAGGGAATAAAGAATGTTCTGCCCCCCTAGCATCTTCCTTGGCGTTTCTGACAAACTCGACCAATTTTCCTTCTTTAATCAATCTTTCAATTTCATTCCTCAGGTGCGTACAATCCTCCGTCCTGTGTCCAGGTTGACGGTGGTACGCGCAGTATTTGCCCGACGACTTCATCCCGGGAGTCTCATTCAACGGCCTGGGTTCCGTCAACCATCTGTTTCTCTTTGCCACGGCCATCACCCCCAGAATGCCTCTATTCAACGGGGTGTACGTCCTTGGGGGAATTTCTCTGTTGCGATCTCTGTCCGCGTTCCTGCTGGAAAATGAACCTTGACGCGTTGCCATCATCTCGTCCTCGTAAACCATTTGGTTCACGAGCATGTTGATATGTGCTATGGTGGGCTCGGTCAATTTGATTAGCTCGCCGGCGAACCTGCGATGGGTCGTACCCTTGAACAGCATCATCATGACCTGCCCACCATGCGGCTCATCCACCTTCAACAATTCATCATTGAACCTCTTCATATATTCCCGGAGGTTCTCCCTTTCCCTCTGCTGCACCGTGCCGAGGTGTAACAGGTTGGTCTTCATTCTCTTTTGGCTAGAGAACTGGTTCTCAAACTTTTCCCTTAGTTGCTCGTAGTCCGTTATGGATCTGGCCTCCAGCCTAGCGAACCAATCCAGTGCAGCACCCGTTAAAGTGGTGGATAGGATCTTTGCCTTTATGTTTCTTGAGTAGTTGTGCAGATTCAAAATGCTATCGACCTGATGGAGATGATCTGTAGGATCACTTCTTCCATCGTATGGCTTGATCACTGGGATCTTGTCCCCTCTTTGCAATACCTCAGCCTCTATCTCATCCAAAAACGGGGTCCTGCTGCGACCCTTCCAATGACTCTGAGTCACCTTCCTCGTCAACCCCGCCCTCTCGCGGTCTAGTTATTCCATCCTCCTTGATATTACCTGCAGTACTTCTGCATCCTCATTCCTTGAATATGAAATCTCAGCGCGGTCGCGACCGCGTTCTATTCTCCTGATTACTTCCGCTCTCTCGCGGTCAAGTCGTTCCATCCTTCTTGTTATCTCTCGATCCAGGGTCCTAGGGTCCCGTGTCTTCGACTTGTCGTAAGCAGTGGGCGATATCTCTCTGAATGAGTCCCCCGTATCCTCCTGTTCATCATATCCTTGCCTTGCCCTTCTCTCACCCGCTCCGGATTCATGGGGAAGCAAAGTCTCCAATGTAGTGTCCAACGCCGCTTTTACAGAGGCGTTGATCTGCGCTTGCATCTTCGGGGTTATGGCGGCAGGGGGAAGGGCGCTTCATCCCGCGGCCATCGTCTCCTCTGAGCCGGGAAGATTCGCATTTGGCGCCTCGGTCATTGGAACGTCTGTCGCGGGGTTCTCAGTGGTTGGGCCCTCAGTCGCAGGTTCCGCCGTATTTGGTGCGGCAAAGGTTGGACCTGCATTCGTGGCTCGCGGCGGCCTCCTGGGCCTGTGCCTTCGTCGCGGTTCATTCTGTGCTGGAGGAAGCTCTATCTCGGCTTAGGTAACTGTCTGTTCTTGGTCAGTCGGCTGTTGAGGGAGTTGCGTGTCCTCCATCCTCACGTTCCTAGTCACAACTCCGTTAAATTCGGATTGGGTCCTCCTTCCTTGCATCTTGGCGTCCTCGTCCGTGAAATGGTGTTCCCACAGACGACGCCACTAATTTGGCAATAGATCATATTATATATATATGTGTGTCGGTTACAAGTGAGTGACCTAATAATACAACTAATCTATCTCAAATCAGGCCTACACTATGTATCTCGCGTAGACTTGGTCCAGAACACCTCGAACTAACGCCCTGATGCTTGGACAGCAGTGGTATATCGGTGACTAGATCAGATGTATATCGTTGATTGCCTTCGACATGATATCGAGGACGTCCCTCGATGTGATATTGGTAGTGTGGTGGTATGACGTATCAGTGGAGCACAAGGTTATCCCGATATCGAGTACGATATCGAGAGTGAGATCGGGGATTTATTTCGATGTGATGCGTGGTAGCTGAGGGATAATAATTGCTTACTTTGGGATCCGGGTACCGCGTATTTATAGACCTCGGGATCCGGAGACCACAGTAACATATCGGTGATTATTACCGATATGATATCGAAAGTGATCCCCGATATGGTCAAATATGGGCTTGGTTTGGGCCAGGCCCAATATGCGGGAAATGCCCATATCATGGACTAAGGGAAGAAGTGAAGAAGTTTGTCTCTGAATGTGGTGTTTGCCAAGCTTGTAAACATGAGGTGGTCAAATCTTCTGGTTTGTTGCAACCATTACCCTTACCAGAGAGGGCCTGAAAACATGTAACCATGGATTTCATAGAACAATTACCCAAGTCTGAGGGTAAGAGTTCTACTCTGGGTTATGTAGATATATATACTAAGTACTCACAATTTATTCCACTCTCTCATCCCTATACTTCTTCAAGTTTAGCTCTTATTTTCTTGGATTCTATGTGTAAGCTGCATGGGCTACCTGAGTCCATAACTACTGATAGGGATAAAATGTTCATTAGTTTATTTTGGAGGGAGCTATTAACTACTATTGGAATTCAACAGCAACTTAGCACTGCATATCACCCTCAGACTGACTATCAGTCTGAGAGAGTGAACCAATGCCTTGAAGGCTATTTGAGATGTATGGTAGGGAATCAGCCCAAGCAGTGGGGTAAATGGATAAGCTTAGCTGAGTGGTGGTACAGTACCTGTTACCACTCAGCTATCAAAATGTCACCATTTGAGGCTATGTATGGCTATAAGCCACCTCAAATGGGTTCTGGGACTCTACAAGAGTATAAGGTCAATGGAGTCCGCTTTAATGCAAGACATGGAATTTATCAAGCAACAACTACAACACAATTTAACTATGGCACAACACCACATGAAGAAGAATGCTGATAAGAACAGATTGGAGAGGAGTTTTACTGTTGGGGACTATGTTTACCTGAAGCTCAAACCCTATAGACAGCTGGCAATCAGGAAGAGCCATATTTGGAAACTTTGCCCTTGTTATGCAGGTCCCTTCCTGGTACTTGAACGAATTGGGGAGGTGGTATACCGCCTGAAGCTCCCAGCAACAACCAAGCTTCACCCCATATTCCACGTCTCGGTTTTGAAGAAAAAAAAGTGGGATCTTTCGATAACGTGACTGCTGAGTTACCTGTGATGGACGAAGATGGGAAGTTAATCATACTTCGTGAGAAGGTACTAGAAAAGCGCATAATCAAACAGAACAACGCAGCACACTCACAGTGGTTAATTAAATGAAGCCACTTACCTGAGAGCGAATCGGCGTGGGAGGATTGGGATTGGGTGCAGCGTAATTTTCCGCAATTGGACGCTTGAGGTCAAGCTCATGAAGAGGAGGGGAGTAATGTTAGAAAGGGGATCTGAAGATCTGAAGAGGGAGTGGGTTTTTTGAAGAGCATTTTAGTTATTTGCCGCTTTTGAGAGTCACGTTTGGAGTACAAGGCAAAACGGCAGCGTTCTGCGTAGCAGCTTTAAATTCCTATTTTAATTTGTTGTCCTTTATTATTATTATTAGTATTGTACTTTTCATTTCTAACGGTTTAGAATATTCTGTTTGGTTAAATTGTACTGGAGCGCGTCATGATGATGTCAGTCACATGGCTATAGGTGCATGAACCTGGCGTGATATCATTTAAGGCAAAATTATAATTTTACAAGTTTTTTCTCTCTTCTCTCTCACTGTGAGCTAACTTCTTCCTCAAGCTCATTTCCTTCTCTTAACCTAAATTGAGGGTCACGATCGTAACATTGCAACATTATTTTTTAGATAATCTTACTCTTTATTTCTTTCCTTCCTTTTCTTTTTTAAAGGTAAGATCTTTTTACATTATTTTTTTCTATCTAATCTTCTATCGTCTTATGGTTTATATCTTTTCTGCGCAACTGTATCTATCAAAGTATCCAATAGTTGATTTTACTTTGGTTTTTTTTTTTTTATATATTTGAACTTTTCGTAGGATCATTTAAATTAATATTATCAAAATTGTTTTTAGTGTGATTATTACTCATTATTTTCTTCCATTTTTTGGTTTTTGCAGGTTTCGTTTCAACTTTCAACTAAGATGAGATATTTTACATTATTTGTTTATATTTAATCGGCTATGGTCTTTTTGTTTTTGGATGAATGATATCTTCTATAGTTTATATCTTTTTTTGCATGTGTATATATCAAAGGATCCAATAATTGATTTTACTTTCTTTCTTTATTTTAAATCTCCGTTGGATCTTTTAAATTAATCTATTATTACTCATTATTTTCTTCCCTTTTTTTTGGCTTTTGCAGGTTTTATTTTAACTAAGATAAGATCTTTTACATTATTTGTGTATCTCTAATCTTCTATGGTCCTTTTTAAGCGTTTTTAGCAGCCTTCTAAAATGTTGATTAGCACTAGAGACGTGTGAGAGAGAATAAATCAAAATGTATCTACTATCTAACACTTGAGGTGTAACAAAACTAATCATGATTTTTGAGAGAAAAACTTTAACCATAATTCATTTCATTGTGAAATAAATGGATTTTAATTAATAGATCACCCTTTGGCACAATTTGTTATTGCAATGATAACATGCTGTTATATGATTCAGTAGAAAAACATGTAAAAATGAATTCCAATTCAAATGAAATTAATTACTATGTATGTACTTTTCAAACGAAATTCATATTCACGTTTATTAGATAAACTTTTATTTATTGTCTCATATATAATAAGATAACAATAACACATTCTAACCCATATACTCTTTAAATTAGAAAGAATTTTACATGCGATCCCGGCGTGCGCTTCTTTGCTAGTATTATATAAACGAATCTCCTTTTCATGCGGTTAATTGGAGCAATAAATCGGAACCATACCATATACAATCAATTTTTTTCTCTGTACCAAACATCCAAACGATCTTTCGGCTCGATTCTTATACTCACCGGTTCGGCCCGTTCCTTGTCCATGGCCCAACTATTAGCCCAATACAAGTAATTTCGGTGTCCTTTTACCAGATATAGATTCGGGTCGAATACCCATTTAATTTTCAACCTGTGATTTTGGCGAATTTCCGACATTAAACCTCAATTTGAGGTTGAGCAAGACAGAGCATCCATCCATCTCTTGACTTGACTGAGTACTGAAAATGTCGTTGTGGAGAAAACCCTTTAAAGCCCTACAAAACCCCTACCACCTCCTACTCAGAACCACCTTCTTCCGCTGTGCCTCCACCGCAGCCGAATCCGAACTCCCGTCCTCGTCGTTCACCTTTTCCCCCGACGATGAAGACGACACAGGCCCCAAAACGCCGCCGTCTTCAGTTTCGATGCCGACTTCATTCTTCATGACGTCGGGGTCAGTAGTAGGGAAGCGATTCTACGAGAAGGTGAGTACGAGAGAAGCTGATGATGATGGGAATGGTTGGAGCGTCATGCTCGATTACAGGACGCTTAAAACCCCTTCCAAAAATACTCTCAACTGCCCCACTTTACCTCTTGCTAAAGCCATTGCCGCTGAATGGGACTACCAGGTGCATTGCATTTTTTTTTTTTTAACTTGCTACTACTTATCAAGGATTATTCAAGATCATATTTTTATTTGATATGAGATGAGTATCGTGTGTTTATTGTAATGATCATCATGTTTGTTTATCGATTCTTTTCATTTATTTTGTGTTAGCTTCTCGTTGTTGTTTTGTTTATGCAATTTCATTTGCGTTTTCTTGATTCTTGTACGCCTCGCCTCGCTCACCTGACGCTTTTAAGTTCACCTTTGTAAAATTGAGTGTGCGAGGACTCCAGGGTGGTAATGGATTATTTTGTTGCTGTAGCAAATAGATGGAATAAGGCCCTTTACAATGCCTCTGATGAAACTTGCATGTACAGCTCTCGAAACCGTACCTTTAACGCGACCCAAGATAATTGAAAACTTGATGAAGAAATTCAGCCAGGATCTTGTGTTTTGCCGTGCCCCAACAGACACTGATCTATCAGCTGATCTGCGAGGTACACATACTGTCTTTTTTATTTAATCAAACTACTTTCTTTTGCATTGCTGTTTGCACAATCAAGGATTCATTACTGCCACCTGCTTTAGCATGTCATGATACCATTTGTATACTTTAATTGTTGATCCTTCTTCTACCATTTCTCATGTTGTAAACAAAGTATGGGTCCCTTTTTATAAATAAGTCTCTTTGAAAGGCTACTTCTTTTGATACCCATCTGACTTTACTGATTAGCAGATACGGAAGATAAACACTCATTCGTCCTAGGACATGTTACAGACCAATTTCAAACCATGTCATGTTGTTTAGAATTTCCTTCGTTAGGTGGAGAACTAGATAATTTGAGAACACGGTGGCAACTCCATTGCAAATATAAAAATGGGTGATTGGTCATGAAGTTTATTGGTTGGACTTTTTTCAACTGAAATACCAAAAGCATATTCTGGAAATATGAAAGGGCAGGGCTCTGCTCTGGGGATATATGAATTAGGAATTAGTTATCAACAGAAAAGATAGGATGAAACAGGGGTAGATATGCATTTGGTAAAGTTGTCGAACCTACAAAGAAATTGGAAAATATACCTCATATTCGACATTTTTGCATTAGAACGCAGTATGAGTGAAAAGGGGAAATGACCGATGAATCTAGTTTGTGAAGGATTTAGGCTTATTTTTAAACTACCTCATTTTTCCATTTACTGATTGCTGCTTCATATTTCTCTAAAGAGTATCTACAGTAGAGAAACTAACAAATGAGCCTACTGGTATTTTAGAGTAAGTTCTGTGAAAGGATGTCGCATTCCTACTAACAATATATGTGATTGAATATCTCTGATTAAGGAAAAGTTCCTATGCATGGAGGAGGTGTTTTTGTTTCTGAAGTTTTTGGGATATTCCTAATATATGCTTGTTAACTGCAGAACGTCAAGTGGAGAAGTTTGGGCCTTTATTAAAGTGGGTAGAAGGTGAGTTTGGTTTCAGGCCTGTTGTATACACTAGCTTTTTCGGTGGCAAGCAGCAGGAAGGTCTTGTGAGCGCCATTCAGAACGTTCTTATAGAGACGAATGACTGTGAACTAGCTACAGTTGACGCAATTGCTTCAGCAGCACATTCTTTGGTCATTGCTATTGGAATTTTTCGTAGTCGGCTGAGTATTGAGCAGGCCATTGAGTTGATTAGGCTGGAGGAAGATTTACAGGTTGATCGGTGGGGATTGGTTGAAGGTGGTCATGACATTGATGTTGCTGATCTGAGGGTTCAAATCTCATCTGCTGCTGTGTTTCTTGGACTTTCAAGAAAACACTAATTTCTCTTCTTTCAGTTTTGACATAGGCAAGCACTTTTGAATAAATTTCCCTTTGGACTGTGTTAGTTTTTGGTTCAATTATGTCTTCAGTATGATTGTTATACTGAGTCCTACAAGAACTTGTGATTACCAATATTTTCTGTTGTATTATAACACTTCTGTTGAAAATAAATATACTAAAGTAAACAAGTCTTGCTTTTTAGTGGTTGGCTTTGTAGCAGTATGTGGCAAAACCGCAAAATGGATAGAAAAGGATTCATCAGATCGCAACCCCCCAGGATTCTGTTTCACAAAAGATGGTTTCTTGATGATGGGGCCGGAGGAGTTGATCAGCTACTATGTTGATCAATTCTTCAATCGTCTTTATTTATATACCTGTAAAGTGGAGCTACCCCATACTCCACACGTACTATGTGGATTGCAAAGTACTCATAAATTCTGTAAATTTAGGAGATGCCAGCTCCATTTGCATTTGCTGCAAGGCGATAACCTATAAGAACTATGTTCCACATAAAAGTAAGAAAACTATGCAACTCTATTACTATGTTCCACAAAAAAGTAAGAAAACTATGCAACTCCATAGTTCCCAAGAGCAGAAATGAACCTCATCAAGCATATGAATGATGAAACAGGAGGTGAAAACAAAGAATAAAATAGACTGTAACATTTTAGCAGCAAGTACATTCATAAGATTGTTGCATTCCCTACAATCAGGTTCTCCACCTATTCTCCCATGACTCCATGGAGGATACCATGTAAAGTGAACAGTAAATCAAAATAAGTGACAAGAAAGGCAAGAAACCAGAGATCCCTACTAACAAATTATTTATTTTTAAAGGACCTTTTGTAAGGTAAAAATCTGGCTTAATTTGCCAAAACCAGTGTTTACATTATTTTTCACAGTTATCAAAATCATTCCTGCAGACAAGCAGTGAAAGTTTCCATCTTCAAAGGAATTTAACTTCTCATCTCAAGTTTCTTGATGTTTTGGATTTGCATTCCAGGATTTAGCCCCTTGGGACAGGCTTTAGCACAATTCAGAATAGTATGGCACCGATACAGCTTGAATTCATCATTTACAGCATCAAGGCGCTCCTTGGTATATTCATCACGACTATCCATTATCCATCTGCATTGCAAAGTCGAAAATGGGTTTACAAGAATACAAAAAAGAAAAAACTTGTCTAGATTTGCCAAATTCCGAAGAACAGCAGTCAAGGCACAATGAATACACAGTCAATCAATTACAACAACCACGCCTTTAAGTATGAATACACAAGTGACAAGTCAAGTCCATTGGTCAAGCATAATAAGGATATAAACATTGGGGTACTACCTACGAGAAATTGCGAGAAATTCTACAAATAGGTGAATCATGGTGTAAGCCAGTGACAAATGCTCTTAGCAGTAAAGACACTACACATTATCACATACTAAAATCTGGGAGCGGCACAAAGAAGGTAATTTTTCATCTAAACTCGACACCAGCATGCACACAAAAAAATATCCAGAAACTGCATCGCTCGCAGCCACCTATACTTGCTTGAATTAATTTAAAAGAGTCGCCATCATTTGAAGACACCAAACAAATTTTTGTAACCAGATAATTATTCTTAGTGAAGTCCAAAGGTAAATGGATATTCTATCACTGCAAGACACCAAAAGAACACATGCAACTGAAACATAATTATTACCAAAAAATGTAGAATCTTCCCACTCACGAAATAGCAAACCAAAATCAGTGATGAGCTAAGCACTTCTAATCTGATGAGTATAGGCTATGCACAAGGAACCCAGACCATCATTTGGGGTATAAAGGCCAAATGCAGTTTACCATTAACCACTGAAACAGTTTCATCAAACATTCCATACTAGCCATAATCATTAGAGATGAGTATATTACCAAGGAGATTTGAATGCTGTATGAAATGGTCACTAATTATAACTCATACTTTCACAAGATTGCATGTGAGACATAAAAAACTGGAACATAGCTCCTTAGGATCCTACCTGAATATCTTACATATAAAGTAATATAGAGAAGCACGCCGGTCATTGATCCTACTATTTGTGCACGATAAATAGAAATCCACTCACCTTTAATCGTGCACAATGTGTCTAATTTTCGTGCACAAATAGAAATCAGGTCAGAACCAGCAAATGGAAAGTGAAGGGGGGCAAAGGAAAAAATTAACATGGATAACTATTAGTGAACAAGAAAAGTAAAAACGGGAAAGGGAGGAACATCTTCTGAATTGAGCCAGTACAACAACCAAAATCCTTCTTAACAACCACCACAACATCATATGTCCTTTGTCACTTATCTTTTTTCCCACAAAGACCACAAGTCTACAAGGTCAACAGAAACTCTCAATGTAGACACATGGACCCTTAGCAGAACGTCACAAGAGTTTTAACTAGAGGTGACGAAACAGGCTCAAATTGCTTTCACATTTTATCAAGGCTCTTCCTGAAAATCATCTCAAATAACAAACGACACGAGCATAACACATAACTAATAATATTTCAGTAAACCTCGGCGGCCTATAACTAACTATACACATGATAATCACAATTCAGAAAACAAGCTACAACACATTCGACATGTCATGATCTCAACAAAACAAAAAAGTAGAGTAGAAAAAGGAACTAGTTACCTATTGGCGTGCAAGAGAGCAGCAGGACCCAAGTAAGACTCGGGGTTCCACCAATAGCTGGGGCAGGAGGTACTACAGCAGGCACACAGAATGCACTCATACATCCCATCGAGCTTCTTCCTATCCTCCTTAGTCTGCAGAATCTCTTTCCCGGGATTCTCGGGGGGGCTCTTCCTCTTGAGCCACGGCTCAATCGACTTGTATTGATTGTAGAAATTAGTCATGTCGACGACCAAATCCTTAATGACGAACATGTGAGGCAGAGGGGTAATCATGGTGGGGGAGCCCGAGGTGATTTTGGTCAAACAGGCCAATCCGTTCCTTCCGTCGATGTTCATAGCGCAGGAACCGCAGATACCCTCGCGGCAGGAGCGGCGGAAGGTGAGGGTGGGGTCAATCTCGTTTTTGATCTTGATAAGGGCGTCCAAGACCATGGGCCCACACTCTTTGAGATCGATTTCGTAGTCCTGTAGCTCCGGCTTCTGAGGAGAATCCGGCGTCCATCGGTAGATTTGGAAGGTTTTCGGGGTGGTCACGGGTTTGGCCTTGGTCTCTTCGAGTTGGGCCTGCGCCTCGGAAGCGTGGGCCCGGTAAACGAAGGCCTTTGAAGCCGGTGAGACTGAGGGGACCCTCGATATCACTCGCCGGAGCAGACCACTCGCCATTGAAGATTGATTTTTGAGAGAGAGAAAGTAAGGTAAGGAATAATGGGTGCGATTGATTGATTTAAGAATGGGCGTGTGTTTGTGTAATTTTGGTTCAATGAATTGACGAGAATGGGTCTGCTTGGATTACAAGAGTCATTAATTCTGATCAGGGGTAGTTTGGGGAATGAGGACTTTGAGGGTCGGACTACAATTTCGTGCGGAATTACTGATAGCCATCGAGTTCGATGACGTGGAGGAAATGGAGACGGAATCACTGTGGAACTTTTTTTTGGTTCGCGTGGAGCTCTTTTGAGCCCCTATTTCTTAAATCGAAAATTCGAATAACCCTAAATTAAAATCAACATTTCACTTTCAAAATAGTCTAATTATCAATTTGGGCCCCAAGAAAAACAAAAAAAGGCTACTTTTTAATCCATTGAAATTAAGATTAATTATCACTTTGCCCCAACATTTAGTTTTAGTCATTCACCTTTGCTAGAAACAGATGTTTAATTTAGTAATTTTTCCAAATAAAAATAGCCAAAATTACCAAATGCCCCTTTCCTTTTGATCTCCAATACGCAAGTTTCAACTAGTCCTTGAGAAATGCGTGATCATACCAAGCATTGAAGATTTTGTAAATTTCAACAAAGCCTTCACGCAAAGGCTATAAGAAATCCTTTGGGTGAATCATTTACCATTATTCAACTCGTTGAAAAAAAATGCCACAATCCCTAAATCATCTAAGCACTACAACGGAATCCTAACACTTTTGTATACCGTCATCTCTAATATGGATTCACTAACACCTCATTGTGCACTAAAGTATGAAAAAATCATCTCTCTGGTTGGATATGTCAATAATCACTTGATCCAAACTTTAAAGCGGCCATAAAACATATCTCTTGCGTTTTGCCACAATTATTGCTTCAAATCATACCTCACTTGATTCCAAGCAAAACAGTGAGCATCCAAACTAAGTATATATTTTCCACAAGTTAAGACTACAACATGACAAGGATCTCAGTTCTAAGCTTACTACAATGTATGTAGCTCATCTTGCCAATGGCATTTTTTAAAGTTAATTTGGGATCAAATATGCAAATTTTTTGGTTAAATTTATAGATTATAATTTAATGTGTGTATGATACTCGGAAAACTTTTGTGAAGTATCACTTTTGTACTCGTGGATTTTGTCACGTGAAGCTTATGCATGAGCTATTTGATGCAGTCAAGATGTATTCGTCACCAGATTTCCTCATAGGAACTATTCGACTATGATGTGTCATTATTTATGTTTATGTTTCTATTGAGCAGAAAAACTGATTATTATCCCTACTATAGGCTATTTTGCACTTTGATATCCAAACTTTAAAAGTTTCACGGTGGGACCTAATCTTTTTTTCGATTACCATGTGCAATTCGTACATTATATGCAAATTATAATCTCCTTTGGGCACGTTTGCTTGCCCCAAAGAGCCAAGATAAAATTAATAATTTTGGCTAATCTCGCGTTTGGATGACCCTCCTGAAAATGGCGGGCACCCGTGATAAGTGGGGTATTTGGCATTATTTGCAAGATAAGAAATCTACCCAAACCCCTAAGATTATTTATCTCACATTTTATGTGCTTCTTCAAATGACATCTTTGCCCCCAAATTCATCTTCCGCCTAAACTCAATGTTTAAATTGGAGGTAAATGTGTAATTCAATTTCATGTAAGCCAAGATATCTTGCAAGCCAAACATGGAATAAGAAATGGTATGAAAGTTATAGGTAACTTAGTGTTACAATCCAAATGTGATATTAAATAAAAAAGCTAACAAGCAATACCTAGATTAATTGTTTCTATGATTAAAATTTGGGACAACCAAACGTGCCCTTTATATACATCAGATACAAACTGCAATCTCCGTTATGTAGAGCCTTAGATCAGTTCCCTAGTATAGTTCTCGCAATTTGGCTAGGTTGTTACATAGTTAAGGCATCATCAATATATAGTGGATGAAGGATTGAGGTAAGTTTACAGTTTATATAAGAATATTAGTGAATTATTTTATTCATGTGGTATTCATACAATGTACATAATTCTTAAAAGAGGAAATACCCTAGACTAAATACAATGAAATATCCTTACCACAATACAAGGAAATATACTAAAGATATATACTAAGGACTATATTTAATACGCTTTCGCAAAATTAATGTCCCATCGGCGACATAAATTTTGGAACGCAAAAGCAAAAATCGCGCACGAGTAAGTGGTTTGGTGAGCAAATCTCTAAGTGGTCAACAATGCTAACATATAAGACGATAAGGAAACCTTTGTTGACAAGATCACGAACCAAGTGAAGATCAATAGAGATATGCTTCATGCAGGAATGCAACACCGGATGAAGAAAAAGACGTGTAGCTCCTAGATTATCACAAAGTGCCCGAAGTGTAGGGAGAGGAACATGCAACTCAATAAACAAGTGGTGTAACCAACTTACCAACGCACCTCAACAACAACGTTGGCAAGGGCGTGATACCCAGACTCTGTAGAGGAACGAGAGACCACGCTGGCAACAAGAAGACCACGAGATCGGATGTGAGCCAAGAACACCACATAGGCTGAAGTTGATGCCGCAGAGGTGTGATCACCAACCCAATCCGCATTGGCGTAGGCAGTAAGGCGGACAGAGTTCTCACGGCGTAATAGAAAACCATGCGATAAGGTACCCTTCAAGTACCGAAGTACACGCTTAAGTTCACTCCAATCGAGTTCCGTAGGAGCAGCGGTTCATTGCCCAAGCCTATTGACTGAAAATGATATATCAGAGCATGTAAGAATAAGGTACTGAAGGGAGCCAATAACACTTCGATACTCCTTGGCATCAGGAAAGAAATATGTAAGAGTCGAGAAGGTGGATGCCATGAGTGTAGCAAGTGGTTTGGCACCATCCATTTTATGGCGACCAAAATGTCACAGATATACTTGTGTTGAGACAAGAACAACCCTTCACGAAAATGAAAAACCTCAACACCAAGAAAATAGGAAAACTCACCAAGGTTCTTGACCGCAAATTTAGAGCTCAATTGCGCAATAAGGGGCGTAAGTAAAGTCCATTTATTTCCCGTGACGATGATATCATCGACATATACCAAGACAGAGATCAACTCTGAATCTAGAGAGTAAATGAAAAGAGAAGTATCAGATTTGGATTGCAAGAAGCCAAGGAGCCGAGAGCAGAGCTCAACACAAGATACCAAGCACGAGGCCATAGAGCAATTTCTTGAAAGGACATACATGCGACTAAAAACTAGAGTTTGAGAACCCCGGGGGTTGAGACATATAGACATCCTCACTAAGATCACCATGCAAAAACGCATTACTCATGTCAAGTTGGCGAAAGGGGCCACAAGTGCATAATGGTAAGAGAAAGCACCGTAAGAATCGTGGCACGCTTGACAACATGGTTGAACATCTCCTTAAAGTCAAGGATTTCACATTGGTGAAAGCCCTTAGCAACAAGGCGAGCCTTGTACTTGTCAAAAGTGCCATCAGAGCGATGCTTGATCTGCATAACCCATTTGGAGCCAATTATATTCTTGCCAATCGGACGAGGAACAAGGTGCCATGTACCATGATTCATAAGAGTTGTATATTCCTCGGCCATGGCCGCGCGCCAATTAGGATCCTTAAGAGCAGTGCTAACACATGTGTGCTCAAGAGGACCCTCAATCGGATGTATCGTGGCAAGATTAAGTTGTTTAGGCTTGAAGATGTTGTTCATGGATCGTGTGGTCATGCGATGTGTGCGAGGCGGGTCAAATGGCAAAGGAGATGGTATAGGAGACGTTGTGTCATCATTGTAAGAAGATGAAGCAGGCAATCTTGAAGAGGACACAGTCAAGCATGGCGCGGGCGGAGGCATGACATATAGTGGTACAGCCACATCCAAGAGTGTGACCGGCGGCACAACGTGCATGGGTCGGACTTGGGGGTGCGACCTGAGTTGCGACGTACAAAGGCTATGCCACATTCAGTCGTGAGGGCGCGTTCAACACCGTGACTTGAAGTGGTCGCGTCACGGGCAGACTTAGCGGCGTGGGCGGCCCAGTTGGCATTAGTGCGAGTGATATTGGAACTGTAGAGGCATGGGTGAAGGGAATGACCCGTTGTGCGGGGGCAGAATAACAAGAGAGGACGGAGCAGTCCGACATAGAGGTTGAGACACAGATGACGTAAGAGAAATACCCAAAAATTCAGTCTCAACAAAACGAACATGACGAGAAACAAGACCTTGCCTAACTCTGCAACATGGCAACGACATGCCTTCTTAGAGGTAGAGTACCCAACAAAGATGCAAGCCCGAGAAGGAGAGTTGAGTTTTACAGAAACATAAAGTTGCAACCACGAGAAGTAAAGGAATCCAAAAGTCTATAACTTCAAGTAATTTGGTGGATGACCAAAGAGGATACCGAAAGGAGAGTCCTTGCAAAGAACCGGTGTATGAAGGCGGTTAGAGAGATACACCACAATAGCAAACACAAAATCCCAAAAGGAGGGAGTCAAGTGTGCATGTTGAAGTAGAGTGCGACCCAAACAAAATGCTTGACAATGACGGCGCTCAACAATGTCGTTCTGTTGGGGCCTGTACGGTGCAACGGTAAGGCAACTAATACCAGTCTCAAAGAGATAAGATCGTAAAGCCAAAAATCTGCCGCCATTATTAGAATAAAATTCTTGACACTAAAACCAAATTGTGTCTCAACTTGCCGATGAAATTGGCGAAACATTGGTGAGGACCCGAGATTTGTGAGATAAAGGATAAAACCAAAAATAGTGTGAGTAATGATCAACAAGTAACAAGTAATAACGGTTGCCATCAACAGAAGAAACTGAACAAGGACCCCACACATCCCCATAAACATAATGCAGAGGATGAACAAATTGCAAAGAACTCATAGTAAATGGTAATTGAGTACTTTTATTTGAATAACAAAAATGATAAATAGTAGCATCCTTAGAAGTTAAATTATATGGTAAATCAAACTTCTTAAAGATAAAAAAATTAACAACATCAAAAGGATGTCCCAAACAACAACGCTAAATGTCCTGATTCGTCCGGACTCCCAAAAACGCCATAGGGGACAAGCGAACCGAGGGAGGAACCCTGAGGTGATAAACTCCATTAGTGCAAGCTCTGCGCAATACTGATAATAGATTTGTGTTTCAGGATAGAACGCACAAAATAGGAGATATATCAAAACGACAATCAAACAAGTGAAAGAAGTGGAACCAATATGAGAAATCGGCAAACCTGAACCATCGGCAATGACAACCTCATCAGTACCATCATTCTCAGACTAAACGGAACTTTTTTGAAGATCAGAGGTAAGGTTGTGAGTAGCACCATAATCAACCAACCAAGTGTTCTGATCTTGAGGCGGCAGACGTGGGGTCGTGGCTAGATTGGCAAGAGGTTGCTGGAGCTAGTGACATGTATGAGCACCATGACCATATATGCCACATATTGGGCATGTAATTTTATGGTGATTACCCGAAGAACCCTAACGACCATTGTTGCGAGAGTTAGAGGAGTTGGAGGGTTCCGTTGTGCTGGCCCCCACGACCATTCGAACGTCCACCATAACGATTGTTGTTGTTGTTGTTGTCGCGACCACCTGGGTTACCACGTGATTAATTGGAGTGAACGCCGATGGCGTTGGCAGTAGCAAATAACGATTGGTTGTGCGCATCAAGACGTTGGACTTACGTCTCATGGGCAACTAATTTATCATGCAACTGCGCAAAACTGAGAGATGAAGCATTGATATGGGCGACAATATCACAATAGGCACCACCAAGACCATTGAGAACATAAAAGGTAACATCATCGTCGGAAAGAGGATGATCAATGATCGCCGATTCATCCACCTTCATCTTAATAGTTCAAGGAACTCAGCAACGGTGCACGAGCGGATCGTCATGGTGGAGAGAGATTCCTTTAATTGCATGACACGGGAGCGTGACTTGTTGGCATAGATGCGCTGCAAGGTTTGCCAAGCCTCGGCCGAGGTCTTGGCATCAGAGATCAGACGGAAGCGAAGAGAGCAAACAAGATGAGAGAATCTTGTTGTGTCCAATAGCTGAACGTTGCATTGGAATCCGAAGAATCACCAAAAGGAGGGCACATATATGAACGATCAACAAAGCCAAAAAGGCCATAGCCATAAAACCAATGGCGGCACTGAGCATTACGTGACGTGTAGTTGCTAGAAATAAGTTGTAGGGCAGATGAGTGTGTGCAACAATAAGCACAAGATGGTCGAAAGGAGGACCAGTCGGCGACACTTACACATGAGAGGTGACCGTCCGCATAACAAGGAGAGCGGCGACGGACGACGTAGAAGTCGTGGGCTCGGCGGCAGTGGTATTAAGGTTAGGGTTTGATGAATCCCCGGAAGACAATCTTTTTCTCGTTAGAGAGATTTTCCTGCTGATGTTGAAAAGAATTATAAGTGAATGACTTTGTTCATAATAACTTGTGGTGTTTATACTTTATACAATGTACATAATTCTTAAAAAAAAAATACCCTAAAGTAAATACAAGGAAATATCCTAACCACAATACAAGGAAATATCCTAAAGATATATACTAAGGACTATATTTAATAGTTTAAGAGAGGCTCAAACCTTCCACCAGACTTTTTGTAACCGGTATTGACGTACACAAGGTGAACTTGTGAAAAGCTTCAAATGCTCTTTCAAGTTAGTCGTGATTGAGTAGAGGCTATCTATACAAAGTTCATCAAAAGTCCTCTTGAATTTATGTGAAGGGTGTTTTTAGGGGAAAGGAAGTCCCAGGATTAAGGTCCTTCATCTTCAAGGTTATGGCCCTTCTAAAAAACCAGCGTTATGCGAGTATAGTACCTGCTTTTATGACGTTATGCCAGCTACATGGATTGGAGGGAGATGAGACTTCCTGCGGCAGGGCACTCTTCTACTTCATTAACGAGATAGAGGATCTCTGCTAGGTTTGCTGGGAGGCATGTCGGAGGCTAGGGGTCATGGAGGTGAGGAAAGAGATGTGACTGGTTGATTAATGGAATTAGCCCTGGCTTATTGGAGTCATTACAGGAGATATGTATCAATAACCTTCTATGTTGATCCATTGTTGTTTCGTTCGAATAAAACTGTCTAGATGAAAGCTTGTGTAGATTTAACTAAAACATTTAGTCATGTCCACTTTAACTGATATTATTTTGCCTCTTAACATTTCATTAACAAGAAAGATTTTGATATGGAAAAATTGAGCAGTAAACAGGGTCAACCATGGTCTTGTCACAAAGTTCAGTATTGATCTTCTTACTACTTATCTATGTAGAGTTCACTCGCTTAGTTTATCATGATTTTCCTGGTATCTATTTAGGGAAAATGATTTATTATCGAATTATTTTACACTGCATTAACAAGTCAAAACTTATATGTAGAGTTAATTCCAGTACTTACAAAACGTTTTGATGCTTTAAATGGAGATCGCAGTATATTTGCCTATTGAACTGATCAGGAGTAACTTTGCTTTTTGAGTACACTATTATTAGATACTCCCAGTCTTTGGAGAACTAGGCATTCGATCGAAATGCCTCATGGCCCTCATCCATCATGCATACAAATATTACCTTCAGATTTGTGTTTCAACAACTCTTACTAGATATAGGCCCAATCTAGTTCACGATTAGTATGACCTCAAGACAAAGATTTAAGTAGTCTTGTGGATTTTATTTTTCATTTTACACATATATGGGGGATAATTAGTTTCTCAAGACAATTTATAAACAAGAACAGTAACATCCTTGCAATCTAAATAATACTAGTACAATAACATTAGTTAAAGCTAAAACTAAGCAAATTAATCGTTCATAGAAAAATAAATTTAAAAACATTGCAGGAAAGCAAACTGGAAAGCAACCATTAAATAGACTAATATTCCATATGAGAGCATGGCACTGGAACTGGCTGTAGAATCCTCGCCCTGCCCGATAACCCATACGATCATTTTCTGACCCTTGTCACAATGCCCGACCATCCCGCTTATGAAGTAGAAAAAACCGGTCCGGTTTAGGGTGTAGAGTGTCTTCCCAGAGTTGGAAAAGAACTTAGGAAGGTTTGAGTTGCATTCGTTGTAGTTGGTCTTGTTCACTTCCATCACTGAATCTTTCGTGTACTTGAATCCTAAAATTATCATACAGTTAAGAAAGATAAAAGGATAGATTGCTATCACTAGCTAGCGTTCAGATCTCCTATAGTTATGTCACATGTAATCCAAAGGAGTTCTAATACAATTATACAAATATTGTGACAATGAGAAACGTCATTATTTTGTAACAAAAGATTAAAAGCAGAAAACAGATCATACGCCAAGCATGCAACAAATGAATAACATGTTACTACTTAGCACACGAAATAAAGAATTGATTTCTATGTATATATGTATTTACCAACAAATGTTTTAGGCAGTTTCTCAAAACGCTTCATAAACATATCATGAAATCAGTCTTTTGCAATCAATTAACGAAGAAAATGTTTTAAAGTTGGGTTCCAAGTTCCAACAATCCAAGGATTAAAAGAAAAGGTTCCTATTATTATGAGATATTTTAAAAACTTTGCTTAAACAAGACATGAAATAAGACATATCTTTGTTTTAGTTCTTAGTACTTACGGATGGTGTCGCCAACCGTAAACCTTTTTTGTGAAGCCCATTCATTGTACACATTGGTGTCATTGTCCGGGGGCACGACCCAACCTGCTCTCTCGCCCACTTGAAATTCAATGCTATAAGCGCATCGAATAAAGCACAAAGTGGTGCCAAGTACAACCAGAAAGGCGGAAGTAGTTAGACATTTTGTTAAATCCATTCTTAGAACGATAATGATTGAACTCAGCAGTGGTAACTGAAAATGTGATTGATTTATCTAGATAACGGAACTGCGATAGTTATAATGAAAGTGGTAAGTGAATGTAATACTTTACGTTGTGGTGTGACGATAGGGGTTATCTATTGAGTTAGTTAATACGTGATTAATTAGGAACGTGAAGGTTGTAATGGCAACGTGGAGATGGCAGTTGTGAAAGCTAAGTTTATTCACTCGGTCAACTTCTTTTTTCAGTTCCCATTTAGATAAAGAATTATCAGACACTTAAGTTTAAGAAAACTGAGTCTTATTCATTGGTATGTTAAGTTCTGTTATTGCTATTGTTACTGCTATTATTAATGTTTCCAATATTATTATGGGGAAATGACTTTTTTTGCCTTATAATTTGGGCTAAATTTGCCTTTTGCCCTTTAATTTTACGGGCTTTATTTTTTTTCATTAATTCATGGGTTTTTTTAAATGCCCAATGGGCCAAAATTGAAATCCGGTTACTGTTCTGCCAATGTGGCGGCTGACTGGGCTGTTACAGTGCAGCCACGTGGAGCCACGTAGAATTCTAGGTGGATTAAATAAAACTATATATATTTTTGAAAAATAAAAAGATCATCATCTTCTTCATTTTCCACCACCACCACGAGTCCACCACCACCACCACCTTCCAAACGCACTATCACCATCATCTTCTTCATCCCAACCAGCAGCACCACATCCCAAACCCAGCCCCTAAAAAAACTCTAACAATCAAATTCAACCACCACAAAACCATCATCAAATTCGGCGCCCACCGCCACTGCCATCGGATCTGTCATCATCTCCGGCGAACAACCACCCCCAACAAAACAACTTTCCTCAACAACCCCAATAACCACTCTCTCAATTGATAACCACACGTCGACCACCTACGACCACACCCCCACCGCCACTACCACCGGATCCGTTATCCTCTCCAGCGAACAACCACCACATAACCACAAACAACAACTCTTCTCAACAGTCCCCCCCATGAACTCCTCAATCATCGTCAAAGCTTCCAACTTTGCCTTGTCTTCTCCGCCATCACCTCCAATTCAGCTTCGGCGTCACCGTCAAAGCTTCCAATTCCGCTAACCTCAACCTCCCTCGCGAATCGAACAACTCATTATCCAGCTTGATATCGCGATGCGCGACGCCTAAATGGTGACAATACGCGTTGGATTAAGAGAGTCGGTTGCCAGTGGTGATTCGATTGAAGAGATCGCCGCCGTCGCAGAGATCAGTGACGAGGTGGAGATTAGCCGGGCCATTCAAAAATAAAGGTGCCAAATCCGAGAAGACGAGTGGTGACGATTGGAAAAAGTTGAACAAGAAGACTGTTGCTCAGATTCGTCAGTGGATTGACAATAGTGTGTTCCATCATATCGCACAGGAAAGAAGTGCCCACACGTTGTGGGATAAGCTTGCTAACATGTATCAGGCAAAGATGGCACGTAACAAGACCTTATTGATGAGACATTTAGTAAACCACAAGCTTCGTAGTGGTAGGTCTATACCAAAATACATGAGTCAGTACACGTTGTGGGATAAGCTTGCTAACATGTATCAGGCAAAGATGGCACGTAACAAGACCTTATTGATGAGATATTTAGTAAACCACAAGCTTCGTAGTGGTAGGTCTATACCAAAATACACGAGTCAGTTCCAGGACCTCGTGAACCAGCTTGCTGCCGCCGATTGAAACCTCAAAGATGAGGAACGAGCGATATTACTTCTAAGTTCCCTGTCGGACAATTGGGAGACTCTTGTTGTCACCCTCAGTAATTCTGCCCCCAATGGTAAAGTATCTATGCAAATGGTGACATATGCTTTACTTAATGAAGAAGCCAGAAGAAAAGAAGTCAGCGTCGACCAATATTATGCTCTTGTGTCAGAAAGTAAAGGCAAATGTGGAGGTAGAGGAAGAGGTCGTGGCAGAGGCAGAGGCAGAGGCAGAGGTCGAGGTCAAAATCTTGGACGATCTCAAGATCGAGGTAGATCCCATGAGAGAGGTAAATCCGTTGACAACTCGAGTCGATTCAACAGAAACTGTAATTATTGTGCAATTTACGGTCATATAAAGAGGGACTGTCGAAAGATTTTGAGGGATCAACCCCAAACCGGCCAAAGCTCCAACAAGGATGAAAGTGAAACCATTGTGACAGTATCATCAGAAATTGCTCTTGTTTCTTATGGAGACGAGACATGCCTACATGTAGGCAACCAAGACATTGAGTGGGTGATTGACTCTGCAGCTTCATTTTACGCCACTCCACATCGTGATTTGTTTGCTACATACAAATCAGGGACTTTGGTACCGATGGGTAACACCAGTTACTCCAGTGTAGTTGGTGTTGGTGACGTGCACGTGAAAAACAACATAGGATGTTCTCTTATCCTCAAGGATGTTCACCATATTCCGGATCTCAGGCTGAATCTGATCTCATGACTAGCCCTTGACTGACAGGGTTATGAAAGTAATTATAAAAATGGCACTTGGAAGCTGTCGAAAGGTGTAATAGTTGTTGCGAGGGGTCATATATGTGGCACACTGTTCAAAACTCATACAAAATTGTGCGAGTTAAGCCTTAATGCCGTTGAAGAAGAGGCGTCACCAAATCTTTGGCACAAAAGAATTGGTCATATGAGCGAGAACGGCTTGACTACACTAGCCAAGAAGGATGCTATCAATCTCGCGAAGGATGTTGCACTAGATCCTTGCGAGCACTGTGTGTTCGGGAAACAACATAGATTTTCTTTCAGTTCCACCAGGAAGCAACGCTCCGAGTTGCTGAGTCTCGTTCACTCTGATGTGTGTGGACCGATAGAAGAAGAATCTCTCGGCGGAAGCAAATATTTTGTGACCTTTATTGACGATGCTTCACGGAAATTACGGGCCTACTGTTTAAGATCAAAAATCAAGTTTTTGTTCGCTTCAAAGCATTTCATGCGTTGGTGGAAAGACAGATAGGGAAGAAGTTGAAGTGCATTCGCTCAGACAATGGAGGCATATACACTTCTCGAGAATTTGCAGCGTATTGCACTGAACATGGTATCAGGCACGAGAAGACGGTGCCAAGGATCCCACAGCATAATGGTGTTGCTGAGCGAATGAATCGAACCATTGTTGAAAAAGTTCGTTGCATGCTCAGTATGGCTAAGCTGCTAAAGCATACTGGGCCGAAGCAGTCCTCACAGCTTGTTATCTGATAAATAGGACACCGTCAATTCCTTTGAACTTTGAAGTTTCGAAGAAGATATAGACAAGGAAGGATATTTCATATTCTCACCTAAATGTGTTCGGGTGCAAGGCTTTTGCACATGTGTCGAGGGAGCTCAGGCAGAAACTTGATCTCAAGTCAACTCCATGCATCTTTGTTGGCTATGGTGATCAAGAATTCGGTTACAGATTGTGGGATCCGCAATCCAAGAAAATTATCCGCAGAGAGATGTGATTTTCTACGAAAATCAATTCTATGACTTTACCCCAGCTGCTCTAGTTCGATGACGTACTAGTGCTCCGTAAGAAGTTACTTCCACACCAGAACCTCATATTGAAAATGAGGATGCCCAAGATAATGTAGACGATGCTGACGAGGATGAAGGTGTTATGAAGGGGGGAGCTCTCACCTCCTTTACAAGAAGATGGTGAACCTCGACGATCTGGACGTGTGCCGATACCATCAACAAGGTATCCTGCATCCCAATATATCATTCTTACGAGTGAGGAGGAGCCTGAAAGTTTCAAAGAAATTCAATCTCACACTGACAAAGAAAGTTGGAGGTAAGCCATGGAAGAAGAAATGAATTCTTTGCAGAATAATCAGACTTATGACCTTGTGAAACTTCCGAAAGGAAAGAGAGCACTGAAGAATAAATGGGTGGTCAAACTCAAGAAAGATGGTCGTGGAAATATTATAAAATATAAGTCCAGGCTTGTCGTCAAAGGATTCCAACAAAAGAAAGGCATTGACTTTGACGAGATATTCTCACCAGTGGTAAAGATGACATCAATCCGTCTTATACTTGGGTTAGTTGCCAGTTTGAGTTTGGGGCTTGAACATATGGGCGTGAAAACTGCATTCCTTCATGGTAATCTAGAAGAAGAGTTATATATGGAGAAACCCGAAGGTTTTCAAGTCTGCGACAAGGGGCATCTTGTCTGTAAATTGAAGAAAAGTTTGTATGGCTTAAAGCAAGCTCCGAGGCAGTAGTACAAGAAGTTTGACTCTTTCATGGAGAGTCACCAGCATAACAAGACTGCGACAGACCAGTGTGTTTATTTGAAGAAGTTCGCTGATGGCAAATTTATCATCCTTTTGCTCTATGTCGATGATATGTTGATAGTTGGCCAGGATGTTGCGCTAATCAACAATTTGAAGAAAGATTTGTCCAACTTCTTTGATATGAAAGACTTGGGTGCAACACAACAGATTCTCGGCATGAAGATTATGTGAGACAGGAAAACGAGAAAGTTGTACTTATCTCAAGAAGATTACGTTGAACGGGTTCTCAAAAGGTTCAACATGGGTAAAATAAAGCATGTTTTGACTCCGCTCGCAAATCACTTCAAGTTAAGCAAGAGACAATGTTCTTCTACGATGAAGGAGAAAGAAGAAATGGAGGCGATACCATATTCCCCGGCAATGGGAAGTTTGATGTACGCGATGGTGTGTACTAGGCCAGATATTGCTCATGCAGTTGGTATTGTTACCAGATATCTGTCAAATCCAGGGAAAGAACACTGGGAGGCGGTTAAGTGGATTCTTTAGTACATGAGATGTACATCTAATCTATGTTTGTGTTACGAGGGAGCAAAGCTAGGTCTGAATGGTTACACAGATGCTGACATGGCATGAGATCTTGATAGTAGAAAATCTACATCAAGTTACATATTCAGTTACGCAGGGGGAGCTGTTTCATAGCAGTCCAAGCTACAAAAGTGCACTGCTTTATCCACCACTGAAGCCAAGTACATTGATGTAGCGGAAGCAGGGAAAGAGTTATTATGGATAAAGCATTTTCATCAAGAACTTGGCTTTACACAAAATGAGTACATTATTCAATGCGATTGTCAAAGTGCTCTACACTTGAGCAAGAATGCAATTATCATTCCCAGACAAAACATATCGACATTCGGTATCACTAGATACGCGAAGTGATGGAGCAACAACTGTTGAAGCTGGTTAAGATTCACACAAGCAAGAATCCTGCAGACATGCTAACAAAGGCGGTGACACGAAAGAAACTTGGTCTGTGTACGAACATAGTTGGGCTGGAGGGGGAGATTTGTAGACTAAGTCAGTCAACTCCAGCCTCCTACCGACACACCCCCTCCTGTGATTCACACCCGACAGCCATCCACCAAAATTCATTGCTCCAATTATCAGATTATGATGATCAAGACTTGGGTATCTTATCTACTACTACTCAATTGCCTATAAACGTAGCTGCATATGATTAGGAAAAATACACACCAAAAAGAGAGAAAAACCGATAGAAAGAAAAAAAAACTCCGTAGAGTTCAAACGTGAGATTTGAGGGTTGGTTTTTTGTAATAGTCGAGTGTGAGAGTCGCTCCCCCTATTGTAATTCGTTCGTATTGTTGAATAAAGAATTTTTCAACCCCAATAACTCTTGCATAAAATGATTTGTGAATTTTATGAATTTGCTTATGGAGATTTTGCTTCTGTAACTGGAAAAGCTGGAGCATAATAATTCACAAGTCTGGAGATTTGTGAATTTTCTTCTACGGCTGTTTAGAGGAGGAATATGGTAGAAAAAAATGATTTTGCCTCCTATCAATTAGGTTTGACAGAGATTAAATGGGTCAATAGAGGGTATATTGGGGTTTTTGCTCATAAGCTAATCATGTAACATGGAATCGGAGGGGGGGGGGGGGGGGGGAACTGGGCGACTGCAAGTTGTGAGATTAGGGCATCCTAGCCCACTTATCGCGGGCTTCGTGTAAATGAGTGGGACGATCCAAACATTGTATTAAACCCTTATTATTAGTCAATTTGGGCTTCTAGGGCCATCCAAACGTTCTCTTACTGAAGTGATAAGGACTCGTTTGCCTTGAATGTTTTTTGCGTCATGACTATTAAAACTCCCTTATTATTATACCTTTGTATAACTTAGCAGGTTGAATGGTTTGGCAAATGAACACCCCGACTAAAGCCCAACTAAAGCAAATAATTGGTTGTTTGCTTGGAGTAATTCACCCTATCTTTTTAAACATCTCATTAAATTGTGAACAATATTATTTTACCCTTAATATTTTGGTAATACATTATAGTGAGGGATATTTTAGTCCTTGAATTTTAATCTAATTGGGGTTACTAACAATAGAAGAGGGGAGGATATGTTTAATAATCGTATGCTAAGTCTTCCACGTAGGACGCATGTTACTATTAAACTTGTAAAAAATAAGATTATATCTACAACTATTAATTTTATTAGGCTTAGTTGGCCCAAGCAAACGGGTCCTTAAATCTTCAAAATTAAAGGATAAAACAAAAATCCCTTCGAGCCACAACCAAACTAGAAAGTGGGGCAACATAATGTTAGAAATGGGAGAGGTGAGGTTACGTTAGTGGTTTGCTTCGTATACTAATTTTTAACTAGAATATTCAAATTTCGTTTGCTTTCAAAATTAATAGTTCCATGGTTATTATTATTACCCCTACTAATATGCATGAGCATTATTATTATGTTGCATGGTTAGCCAAAACACTACCCTAGATTAAACTTAACTCAAATAAATAATACTATGTTTGCTTAGGTTAATTGACCAAATATTTTTAATCTTGCCACTTATTTGTGTTAAATGACCTCCTTATCCTTATTCTATTTTTTAACTACACACCCACTTATCATAACAAATGTTTATACGTCCTTAAGAGAACCAAAATTTTACATTTGTAGGAAACGGTCATTCAACAATATTTTCGGGAATTAAGGATTATTGCGTTTGTACGTTTTCCCCCTTATATCGGGTTTTTGGTTTTTTTTTTTTCCCTATATGTGGTATTATAATGGCGTGATACATGTGTCCTTAAAGGCTCATTTTGAAGTCACTACATGTTGTAACTTTACGCGATTATTCGCATTAAAAATTATTTTCTTTAGGATATTCTTTTTCATCTCCTTCTAAACAATCATTTATATTTTAGTTTTTCGTTTCAACTCCAGAGAATACAACACGCGAAATGAACCCTCTTGAACCTGCTTATTTATCTCAAACTTTCAAAAAAAATAGAATATTACTATTGTGATTTTGCCGCATGCATGCGTCATGTTTATAGCTAGGATATTTTGTCAAATAGAAAATTAACCTTGACATGTGTACCATATATATATATATATATATATCCAATATTAATAATTATTAGAAGGAAGAGAACAACTCCTTAACGACATTTTAAGTTATATGCGAATTCGACTAATTTTGGTGGAAAAACGAATATAAATATATATCATGTATTTCCTTTGAAAAAGATAATCAACGAGTTACTGATTATACGATTGAACCAAACGGACTTATGGCTGAAATTAGCAATTATATCATCTTTAGTCTAATACAAATTATGGGTGCCAAAAATTACACAAACATGTAGTGCCAATGACTTTACGCTATAATACACAAGTAGACCATAATACATTATAATATAAATTGCTCCTTTCCACTTAAAATCATGCACGTAGTGGCTATATAATTCCAAAACGCACAAAGTTGGATTTGACGAAGATGTGATTAAACAAGAAACAAGAAAAAAATACAATATGAAATTAATTATAAAACCATAGATTTTGGTTTAAGTTGTAAATTGCAAGACCCACAAGGTTAGTTTAGTCTAAAAAACTAAAAAGAGAGGGGTATTTGGATCCTTGTATTTTAATCTTATTTGGCCTAATTTGGGTATTATTAGTTGGGTGGGTATTATTAGGATGCCACGTATGATAACACCACTATTAATTATACAAACCAAACGACCTTATATCTACGACTATTATTGTAATTTGGCTTGGTTGAGCAAAGCGAACGAGTCCTAATAGTTTTACATATGTAAGAGTCAAATCATACCTAAGAATATTTTATTACTTAACATGAAAAGTGAAATTAATTTTATTTTTATTTTGGTTCTTAAATTAGAGTACCTTATTGTTTTTTATGATATTGTTAGAATTTTGTGGGGGTGCTGCCACTGCCGCAATAAAAACGAAGAATGTGTCACTAATATATACTTCAAATTTATTGCAAGGCCGCCCAGTTGAATATTGAGCTACATCCATCAATCACCTAATGGAAAGAATGGCTACCTAATTCTATTTTGTTTATCTACTTTCAACAAACTTTTCTCATGAATGCTTCAACTGCCCAAGTTCCCGCCTCTCTGCCGGCCAATATGAGTCAAAGTCGTAATAAATGTGGCCATCTGTTTCATTTTGGCAAATAACCACTAGTTATTTATCAAAATAACAATATTGATAATTTTACTCATGCTATAAGCAGCTAAGCAAGTAATGTGACTAAATATAACAGGAAATTGCATCAATAATTACCAACTTACTGTAAGAGAATCATTTTCACAAGTTAGCCAACTAATCAGAAATGCAGCAATTGAGTTTAAAGAATAATATGCTACTATTTTTAGAAGTGAAATAACCTGAACAACTTTGTTTGCCTCTGGATTTTGTAAACAAAAAAAATCTTGAAATCTGATAGGTATTATATTCATTAGAAGTCAGAACAGTACAATAATTTCGAATATACACACAAAGCCCGATTATAAGTAACTCATGAATCATAATATTCTGTTTTTTAACAAAATAAATGTAGGATTTGATATGTGTATTGCAATTTTGCATTTTCACACGTAAAAAGACCTTATTTCATTTTTTTTATTTTTTTTTTCGCTTCACACGCACACACACTGATACGGCCCAACAGACTATACCTATTAATGCTAGGCCCAGTCGTATAAAGCATAAACCCGCATGGCTTAGAGATTATGGGAAGTAGTTAATTATGTTATTTTGTTCTTCTTAATTTAGGAGTCTTTCTTTAATTATGTTATTTCCTTTTAAGAAGTCTAGGTTTAATTGGTTAAGGATTATTAGTAGTAGTATAAATAGTCTAAGTCTTGTACTTTTTATTCATTCAAGAACAATAAATTTTAGTTTAAATTAATTTTAGTTCTCTCTTCTCTCCCAATTAATTCTTGGAGCCCGTTCTAGCTCGAATAGAACCCTAACCCTAACAATTGGTGCTTTCATTGCTTTTTGAATTCATTAATTTTGGCTCGTAATCATGCCTCCTCGAAAAGATGGAACAGCTACGTCTGAAGATTCAAACCTCGCTGAGTCCGTTCGCCAAATACAGTCAGACATGACAGACTTCAAAGCAACAACAGCAAAGGATATAGCAGATTTACGAGCAACGTCAGATTTCATGTTCCAGATGCTGGCTGATATAAAAACAGCCATGGACCAATCTCGTAATAATACTGCCCCACAGGGACCACAACATCAGTCGTATCAGGTTCATAGCCCATCGCATTCACAAGCTTTTAATTCTTATGCGCCGAGCACTGATTCGTTGCCAAAGCCACCTAAGGTGCATCTGCCGCCCTTTGATGGCTCCAACCCTAGAGATTGGGTCGCTCAGGCCCAACACTATTTCAGACTGTACCATGTTCCGCCCGAGCATCGTATTTCGCATATTTCATTCTATATGCAAGGTACAGCCTTGAGTTGGTTTAATTGGATGACTAATAACGAGATGATCAGCACATGGGAAGCGTTTGTTCAAGATTTGTTTTCCAGATTTGGCCCGTCATCCTTCGAGAATCATCAGGCTGAGCTTTTTAAACTACGTCAAGTTGGTACAGTTATGGATTATCAAAAAGAATTTGAACAACTTTCTAACTTTGTGACGGGTTTATCACATGAAGCGCGCATGAACTGTTTTATTTCGGGGTTGCGAACAGATATTCGTAATGAATTGGCAGTTATGAAACCACACTCCATGCATCATGCTGTTGGATTGGCTAAGTTATTTGAGAAAAAGATTTTGGAGAGCAGACCCCGATTTGTCCCTAGACCGCAGGCGGCTTCGCCACCAATTCTGCCTACCCCGAAGCTCGCGTTACCCCCACCCCAACCTAAGCCTCCTCTACCAATCCGACGTTTATCACCTAGTGAGATGCAGACACGCAGATTAAAGGGCCTTTGTTTTAATTGTGATGAAAAGTTTGGACCGCTACATCGGTGTAAGACTCCTCAATTTTTAATGCTACTGGAAGAAGAGGGCCCCACTGAGGATGTCGTGGATCAAGATAGTACTACTTATTCCTTCCCAGAGCACGACAATGTACATTCTTTGATCGAGGAATCGCCAGTCGGCCAGTTTCACCTATCATTGGCAGCATATCTGGGTCTCTCATCACCACAAACATTGCGTTTGATAGGCTCTATTAAAGGTCAGCCCCTAACCATTTTAATAGATACTGATAGTACTCATAATATTATCCAGCCACGCTTCGCCACTCAGCTGCAGTTGCCTGTTTTGGAAGCAACTCCAATACAAGTCATGGTGGGTAATGGAACGTTTCTACAATGTGAGGGTCGCTGTGCCAACACAAAGCTACGCCTCCAGAACACAGACTTTTGTGTTCCCTTACTGGTTTTACCAATCCAAGGTGCAGATCTGATTTTAGGCATTGAGTGGTTGCGTGAGTTAGGCGAAATAAAGGCTAACTTTGCCATACCTTGAATTTCCTTCGAATGGGGAGGGCAACAGCTTGTCCTCGAGGGACACTCTGCAGTTTCTGAAGCCACTCCTTCACAGGTTAGGCGCATGCTACAAACAGACTCTGTTGCATCTATTCACATGTTATCGGTGGTTCCCAGGCAAGAGGCGGAGAGTAATCAGCTCGACACAGCATCGCAGGTCCCACCTGAGATAACCAAACTCATTTGGGACTTTGACATTATCTTCTCTGAACCTAAGAGTTTGCCTCCTCACCGCATATATGATCATCATATTCACCTTGACCCACAATCAAAGCCTGTGAACTCCTGACCTTACCGTTACCCTCACTACCAAAAAGCCATCATGACTGAATTAATTTCAGAGATGCTGGCAGCAGGTCAAATTCGTTCGAGTACCAGTCCATTTTCCTCCCCTGTTTTGCTCGTAGGCAAGAAAGACGGCACATGGCGTTTTTGTGTTGACTACAGGGGTTTGAACGCTATCACAATCAAAGACAGGTTCCCTATTCCCACTGTTGACGAATTAAAACGGGCAACGATTTTTACCAAGTTGGATTTGCGGTCGGGATATCACCAAATCCGTGTTGCTGCAGGAGACATTCACAAAACCGCATTTCGGACATGTGACGGGCACTATGAATTTGTCGTTATGCCTTTTGGCCTCACAAATGCGCCGTCCACGTTCCAATCAGCCATGAACGATCTGTTCCGTGAGCATTTACGTAAATTCGTTTTGGTGTTTTTCGATGATATTCTGATTTATAGCAACACCTTGGATAGTCATTACCATCATTTGAAGTTGGTTTTCCAGCTACTGTTGACTAACCAATTTTTTGTTAAACTCTCTAAATGTGTGTTTGCGGTTCATCAAGTTCATTATTTGGGTCATATCATTTGTTCTGGTAGTGTTTGTGTTGATCCAGATAAAGTGCATGCAATGGTTGTTTGGCCTGTGCCAACGTCACTCACGGCCCTACGGGGATTTTTGGGGCTTACGGGGTACTATCGTCGGTTTGTTCATCACTATGCTACCGTCGCCGCTCCCCTCACATCTTTATTAAAGTCAGACGGGTTTACATGGGGTACACAGGCTCAACAAGCCTTTGACGAGCTCAAACAGAAAATGCAACAGCTACCTATGCTAACATTGCCCGATTTTAATACAACTTTTGAACTAACTACTGATGCCTCCGCCATCGCAGTTGGTGCAATGCTGTCTCAAAATCAGCGGCCGTTGGCATTCTTCAGCAAGAAATTATCCCCACGCATGAGTGCAGATTCCGCCTACAATAAAGAGTTTTATGCATTATCAGAAGCTGTCAAGAAGTGGCGACACTATTTACTTGGTCGAAAATTCATTATCTATACTGATCAGTAGAGCCTACGACACCTTCTTAACCAAAGTATACAAACACCAGCTCAACAAAAGTGGATGGTCAAATTACTTGGGTTCGATTATGAGGTTCGTTACAAACCTGGACGTGACAACGTCGTGGCCGATGCCTTGTCCCGGGTTGATGCAAGTGCTCTCTTGGCGATATCTTACCCCTCATCTTCCTTACTCCATGAGTTGCGCCAATTTTTCACATCCTCGCAAGATGGCAAAAAGTTAGTCAAGGAGTACGAACAGTTGGCAAACACAGATCTAGCATATAAAGTACATGATGGTTTACTGTTTTTCAAAGATCGAATACTTGTCCCTGAATCTAGTGGCCTTCATCCTACCCTACTTGGTGAATTTCATTCTACCCCCCAAGGTGGCCATTCGGGTATTGCAGGTACGTTGTCCCGCCTTACATGAGTTTTTTATTGGAAAAACATGAAGAAAACAGTTCAAGCATTTATACAATCTTGCCAAGTGTGTCAACAACAGAAATATCTCACCACAAAGCCCTATGGTCTGTTAAATCCATTGCCAGTTCCAGAACAAGTTTGGTGTGACGTTAGCATGGATTTCATAACTCATTTACCAATGTCTCATGGAAAAACGGCGATATGGGTTATTGTTGATCGATTGACCAAATTTGCTCGTTTTACAGCTCTCCCTACAAAATTTACTGCTGCCTATTTAGCTTCCATCTTTTTAACTGATATCTATAGTGTGCATGGTTTACCCCGTTCCCTTGTTTCCGACAGAGATCCCATTTTTTTAAGTAAATTTTGGGCAGAACTTTTCAAGCAAATAGGTACAAATCTACATTACAGTTCAGCCTATCATCCGGAATCAGATGGCCAAACTGAGGTGGTGAATCGTTCTTTGGAATGTTATCTCCGCTGTTTTAGTATGGAAGAACCAAAACAGTGGTCGAGATTTCTTCCGTTGGCGCAATTTTGGTACAATTCATGCAAACATTCAAGTACACAAGTTTCACCATATGAAGCACTTTTTGGACGAAGCCCATATACTATTCCGATCTACATAACAGGTACATCTACTAATCAAGCAATTGACACAACACTTACAGTTCGGACTCACATGCTCAACAAAATCAAGAATAGTTTGCACACCGCACAACAACGTATGACGAGTCAAGCTAACAAACATAGATCCGACATAACGTTCGAAAGCGGTCAGTGGGTCTACCTGAAGTTGCGCAGCTACCGACAGATCTCGGTGCGTCGTGCGGACTTTCACAAGCTGTCCCGCCGCTTCTACGGTCCTTTTCGCGTGGTCCGACGCATCGGAGCGGTCGCATACGAGCTCGATTTGCCCCCCGGGTCGCGGGTCCACCGTGTGTTCCACGTGTCGCTCCTTCGCCCGCACCACGGACCTCCACCGGACAGCACCGCCGCGCTACCGCCGTTGACCGAGGAGGATGTCTTCATTGCTCCGCCCGAGCAGGTGCTAGATCGAAGGGTGGTATGGCGAAATGGGCGTAAGGCCACGGAGTGCTTGGTAGGTTGGAAGGGCGCGTCTATTGCGGACGCGACTTGGGTTGTGGAAGGAGATTTGGAGCGGTTTTTGCAAGAGAAAGAGGGCGCAATGGCGGATCGGGAGGAAGAAGATCCTTTACGAGTAGACATGGAGGTTGGTGGAGAAATGGCGGGGGCGGCTGAGTTGGGTAGGAAGGAAAATGGTGAGAAGCGGGTGGATGCGGCCGAGGTGGAGCGGTTTTTTGCGGAGGGACGGAGCGGTAGCGGGCGTCGGGCGGGCGACACTCCGTTGACGGAGGAAACGACGGAAAAAGAAGTAGCGGTGGCGAACGGGGGCGGACTAACGGGCGGAGATGCCGCGTCTGGGGTTGAGGAAGGTGAAGTCGTGAAGCTGTTGGGCAAGGGAGAGGGCGTCGTCGGACTTCGGGTTGAAGCTTCATCCTTGGGTGTGGATGAAGAAGGAAATGGCGAAATGGGGGAGAGTAGTGAAATGGGGAAGGGGGCGGCTGGTGATGAAGAGTGGGAGACAAATGAAAACCCTAAAAAGGAAGCTCAAGGCTTTATAAGGGAGGGCCATGACCTATTGGGCCGTGCTTCACTTCAACTGGGCCAAGACCTAATGGGCCGTGATGTACTTCAACTGGGCCAAGGCAATTTGGGGCTTGAAGACCTGCAATTGGGCCTTGAGGACAAGGCCTCTTCTTCAGAGGCGGGCATTGATACGGCCCAACAGACTATACCTATTAATGCTAGGCCCAGTCGTATAAAGCATAAACCCGCATGGCTTAGAGATTATGGGAAGTAGTTAATTATGTTATTTTGTTCTTCTTAATTTAGGAGTTTTTCTTTAATTATGTTATTTCCTTTTAAGAAGTCTAGGTTTAATTGGTTAAGGATTATTAGTAGTAGTATAAATAGTCTAAGTCTTGTACTTTTTATTCATTCAAGAACAATAAATTTTAGTTTAAATTAATTTTAGTTCTCTCTTCTCTCCCAATTAATTCTTGGAGCCCGTTCTAGCTCGAATAGAACCCTAACCCTAACACACACACACACACTCACTCAATATATATATATATATATATGTATATTTATTTTTTACGTGTATCTCACTGATCAATCATTATATTCGTAATAGTCATGGCGGAGTTCACATTAGAGCAGCTAAAATCGGAGCCCTCATGGCTTCTCATCCCTCTCATCCTCGGATTATTCTCTCTCCTCAAACTCTCACTCACCATTCTCAAATGGGTCTACGTCAATTTCCTCCGACCCGGTAAAAACCTCAAGAAATACGGGTCATGGGCTTTGGTCACCGGACCCACCGACGGCATCGGCAAAGCCTTCGCCTTGGTGGACCCAGATCAAGAACGTCGTGGTGGACTTCTCCTCCGGCGATTTAAACGACGGCGTCTCGAGGATTAAGGACACAATCGAGGGATTGGATGTCGGGATTTTGATTAACAACGTCGGGGTGTCGTACCCTTATGCGAGATTCTTGCATGAAGTGGATGAGAAGCTGTTGAGTGATCTGATTAAGGTTAATATCGAGGGCACGACGAAAGTGACGCAAGCCGTGTTACCTGGAATGGTGAAAAGGAAGAAAGGTGCTATTGTGAATATAGGATCTGGTTCTGCTGTTATAATCCCTTCTGATCCGCTTTACTCTGTTTATGCTGCTACCAAAGCGTGAGTTTTTACAAATGCTCTTCTTCTTATGAATAATATATATATTGGCTAATATCTTACAAGTTTGGTATGTGTGATTTTCAGATATGTTGATCAGTTCTCAAGATGCCTGTACGTGGAGTACAAGAATAGCGGTATCGATGTGCAGTGTCAGGTATGTATGTTTGAATTTCGGAACGATTTTATGTAGTCCATCAAATTTGACCTCCCTTGCCTTTCATCTTTATTCCACATTTGATTCCACCATGGCTTTTCCAAAGTCTAGTAGATGAAAATTAGATAGTGTCCACCATAGTTTCCTCTGTTTCATATCATTTGCTATTGGCATTTTGATAGTTCTATGTTGGGATTGTTTCAGCTTATAATTCTACTATCTGTAGGTACCATTGTATGTCGCCACAAAAATGGCATCGATCAAACGGTCATCCTTCTTTGTCCCATCAACGGATGGCTATGCTCGAGCAGGTCTACGTTGGATAGGCTATGAACCTCGGTGCACTCCCCACTGGCCCCATTCGCTTCTGTGGGCTTTGATAAGTTGTTTGCCTGAGTCGATTATGGATGCTTGGCGTCTCAAGTTCTGCCTTAGAATTAGGAAGAGAGGACAACTCAAAGACTCAATGAAGAAGGAATAGAAGTTATCTCTCTCTGCCATTCTCTTTCTGTACCTTTCGTTTAAACTAAACTGGTTATTTGAGATAACAATCTCAAGAGAAGTTAACCACTTGAAATTCGTGCTGCCTTCTCTGCTTACAAAACTTTTATGATGCATTGGTATGATATCGACGCACTAGAGAACTTTTGATTATTTTTTCAACTTGGATGGATTTGTGAAGCAAAGTTTATTATCTATAGTTTCATGTAATTTATTATCTGTAGTTTCATGTAATTATTCAACACTCTTACACTAGGAAAGATTCCTATAAGCCCAAACTTCAAATGATATAGCTAAATTGTACAATGCGAGCATTAAGTTAACATAAAAAAGTAATAACAAATGCTACGTTGTATATACCAACATACAACAGCGGCCGTACAGCTTTGCAAAATAACCAAATCACATCACATTTTAGAACAAAATATACTACAATTTACAAGATTTGCCTATGTGATTCCTCCGTCTGTGATGCATAAATTTCTTTTCTATCAAACGGGTTGCTTCTCCTAGGAACATCAGCTAAATTACAAAACTCTGATAAGTTTTTCCTAATGTGCACTTTCTTCTTTCTCTCGGGAGGCCGAGGACCTAGACTGCTTACATCAATCGTTGCACCATGCGTCTCTGAAGATCTGATGACAGCATCATAAGCCTTACTAGACAGGGCAAAGCCCTCATTCTGAGCCCTCAAATGCAACTCATAAGCAAGCCTAGGTTTACCATCGCTTGCAAGACCCTCGATCAGCATTTCATAGGTCACCTCATTGGGGTCTATATTTTGAAGTTTCATGCGCTGGAACCACTCATATGCAGCGCTTCCATGATTATTACGAGCACAACTACTGATTATCGCATTGAATGTGACAACTGTTGGCGCAATCCCTACAGTAACCATTTCCCGGATAATAGAATCAACAATATCAAATTTCCCTTGTCCGGCATGAATTGAAGCCATGATAGTATAGGCATACAGATTTGGCTCAACGCCCAATTTCACCATATGTTTCCAAACCCGGAGGGCCTCATCATAAAGCTTCCCTTTCTCAAGAGCACTAAGCAATGCCCCATATGAGATTATCGTGGGTTTCTCACCTTGTTCGACCATTCTCCTGAATATCTCGACAGCAGCTGAAGTTTCTGAAGCCTTAGAACATGCAACAAGAACCGAGTTCCATTCTCTAGTGCCCGGTTTAAGGCCTTTCTCTTCCATCTTATTGAGCAACCTCACACCCCATCTCCAAATTCCTTTTTTCCTGGCCGCAGAAAGCAGTATATTAAATTGAGAGACAATAAGTTCATAAGACAAGTTATTTGGTTTTGGTCCTTTGTCCAGCAAATCCTCGTAAATCTCTAAAGCTGCCCACCACTTCTTTGCCTTGCCCATGAGCCAAATCACATGATTGCATACAGATAAGCTTATTTCAGTTTCCGTTTCTCTTATCCTAGTGTATAATTCCTTGGCCACAATATAATGTTCTTCTCGAGTACATGCCCAAATGAGGCGCTCGTGTTCTTCACAACCAGGTTGAAGGCTAGCCTTATCCATCTCCCTTAGTAATCTTATTACCTCAGTGCTTAAATTGTCACTTGCTACAAGCCAACGCCGCATCACTTGGTGACAGATCCTAATTATATAGTTCTCTAGCTTGAAAAACTCGTTATCCCAGTCTTCATCATGGTCTTTTCCAATTTCACCGTTTTGGTATTTATTTCTTATCTGAACAAAAAGATTTAAAGCACCAAATCCATCTTCCAGTTTACGATAAGCAAATAAGACTGTAGAGTAAGATGCAGGAGATGGGGATACACCTTTCTTTGACATCTCTTCAAAAAGTTGGAGTGCCTCGACTTCTCGCCCTTGTTCGATATAAACTCCCATCAAAGTGTTGTATGTGACAACATTAGGTTGCACCCCTTCAACAGCCATGTCACCTATTATTTCGTCGACAAGATTGAAATTTCCCGCTTGCTTCATTGCTCCCAAAAGACTGTTATATATAAAAAGGTTGGGCTGGATAGAACTATCAGTTTCTTTGGTCTGTCTCTTAAGCCACTGAAACAGAGCCACAGCTGCATCTAGCTTCTTCTCTTTCCCGAAACCTCTAATAATGGTAGAGTACACTTGAAGAGGAAGCTTTCTCTTATCCTTGAGAACTTCTTCGACATCATCTGCAGTTTTGGACAAGCGCAATTTCCATGCCAGCGCACGGACATTAATCCTAGGAGTATCCCCATTTTGAGCCATTTCCCCATGATCATTACGACCCTCTTTTTCATCAACCTCTCCATGATCAGCATCCTCATTGCCACCATCATTTTTTAGGGCAAGAGCAGACTTCATATCCTCTGCTTCATCCAGTTGAACTTCTCTGGCACCATCACTGGAGTTATTTATTTCTTCTTTGAAATCTTTACCAACTGTTGGTTCCTCCAATTCCCATGCCAAAGCTATAGATGCACCAAGCTGACCATTCTTAGACAAGGGATTCGATGTGCCTTTGCGGTACAAGGAAAATAATTTCCATCTTAACTTACAGTTCCTACCAACAAAAGTAGCCCGACTTCTAGAACCACTTAAATTGCTTGATAAATTCAAAACTTGGCAAAGATCAAATCTTTTTCTTCTGGGTCCCCATTTAAGTGAACTGCTACAAGAGTATGAGTCCAAATCCAACTGGGTTACCATAAAAGAGTCACTTGCTGATGGCCAAAGGGCGAGAGCTTGCATATTGATAGTGAAAAAAGACAGAAACTCAAGTTCGATAATTCAGTAATACAAGTGGCTGCATATTAGGTTACCTCAGCCTAGTATTCACAAGTTTCCAAACTCCAAAGATTAAAACGAGAAACGAGGATTGTTGCCTGTAATCAAGTTCGTTTGATTCTACTTTTCTATAACATTAATTAATCAAGAAAAGACATACCTCCAATAAAAACAGCTCTAAAATTTAGGTTTAGATGATGGATATAGTCAGAATTCAACAAATGACGCTTGATATCTCACAGCCATTCAACTGTATTGGCAAAAGGATTTTGAACCACAAGTGACAGAGTTAGACAAAAGACATCAAAAGACGACAGCGTTTAGAGTGCCGGCCCAAAATCTGCCACGCTGACGCTGTTCATTACTCTGGCCTATGATTTTCTGAAGCTTGTTGGGCCTAACAATTTGTAATTAAAGGAGGCAAGGCCCTATACAATATGTGCTATTTTTTATTACTAACCGCTCTCCTTAAACTACGATATCTATTACTATATAAAAATAAAATTATTTTCCCCTCAACGGCAGTTTCCCTCAAAAGAAGAGTTGTTATATCAAATTTTGTGATTTCTAATTTTGCCCCTCTTCTATTAATGAAACAAACAAACAAAACAAGGTTAATATTGTATTAAGAACAGACCCACGTTCACTCCATTCCTTCCCCCGCGCACCAAATATTTCATTTGTCTGTTGAATTTCAAATTCAGCTTAAAAACTGCCACGCTTTCAACTTAAAAACTGCCACGCTTCTTCAATTATTGTTTCTTTTGAAAATTGGGTTACCACAACTTCAAACTTCAAGTAGAATATCTAATCTGCTGCCTACATCTCATCTCATCTCATCTCAAGGTAATTTGTTTTCCAGCGCAGCCCAATCAATTTTCTGCAATTGCATTTCTTCTCCAAATTATTTTATGGATTTTAGTAATTTTATAATTAGGTGTAAGTATTTTGTTTTACCTGAAACAAGCATCTATTTGGTTGCAAACTCACTCTCTTCACCGATTGCAAATGCGACAGAGGTAGTTATGTATATTGTTGTTACATCACTTTCACGTTCTTGCTCTGGGCATTAATTATATGTATTTTTTGGTTTACTAGCAACTCTTTCATGTTATAGATAAAGGCTTTCATAAAACAAATAAAAAAATATAAGGTTCACATAATATTGTTTCTGATTTTATGTAGCAAAGCATATATAATCTATATAACATATGGAAGGATCATCCCATGCTTGCGCAAATCTTGCATCCGAAGTTGAGCGTGTACAAGCAAGAGCTCGCACACGAGCCCGACAAATATTGGAAGCAATGGACATAGAACAGAGAGAAGCATATCGTGCTCAACGGCGTCAATATTATTACATGCGCAGAGCTAGATTAGCCAATGAAGAAAGGCAAAGTGCAGATTGCGGATCGAGTAAAGTCATATCGAATCATTTGTACTACACCTTCATTTTCCTCATGTCATGGTTCCTTTATAAATAACAAAAATTCGACATACAGGGTTCGGTATTCCTCATAGTGCTCGATAATCTGCTCGCCTAGCTTCGTCCGTTCCAACTCAAAAAGTCAGCTCAGTTCTGAGTCACCACCTGAATGCATCAACTTCACAAACTCCATATAACAGATCTGAAGTGTCAACTTCAAATGTGAACGATTCAAATATAGAAAGTGCACAAATAATCATAGATAGCTGAATTAGTTAATTACTAAGTCATTAACCATTACTACTGTTTGGTATGCAGGGTTTCGTTTTTATCACGGGGCTCGCCAATCCGCTTGCCTTGCTTCGTCCATTCATACAACAAATTTCACTTCATTGTCGTATCACCAATTCAACGCATCAACTTCACGTAGTCAGAATAACCAATTCAAAGTTTCAACTTCACAGAGTACAAACAACCAATTCGAAGCTTCAAATTCGCGTAGTACGAACAACCAGTTTGAAGCTTCAACTTCCCGTGCAAATGCTTCAAACATAGAGGGTAACAACTATATCCACACTCATCCCCAATGCAAATATTGCTTCAGTAAATTGTTGTCGCCATATTAAATAGTTAAGATTTTGCGAAAATTGTAACCTAATCTCTAAAAATCTAGATAGCGATACTAAAATGCAGACAAGTGATGTCGAAGATGCTGATACAAACTCCAACGATGTTCGTAGTGGACCAGGACATGGAAATCATACGCACAAAATTGCGCGCGATTTTAGTGAACGACAAGGATTTCAGCCGTTCCAACTTCCATCTCCGAGGAGATGTAGGTATTGTCAGGCAACATTGTTTCATGATGAGCCCCTAGACTTTTGTTGTAAGGGAGGCAGAGTGATCCTGCCAGCAATACCTGTTCCTTATGAGATGCTTAGATTGTTCACTGATAACTCTGCTGAAGGAAGGATGTTAGGCAAAATATACGAGCTTACAATCACGTTTTCTCATTCACATCTATTGGTGTTCAACTTGATCAAAATGTAACCAGAAATCCAAGGGTATATGCTTATAGAGCTCATGGATCCATATATCATAGGATTGGTACGTTACTGCCCTCTCCAGGACTAAGGTCGTGGTACATTCAGATGTTCATTTACGATACAGAGCATGAGACTGAGAATCGTCTGTGTGAGAGTAATGAATTGAGTAGGGAACTACTTGATAAGATAAAAAGGATATTGGATGAGCATAGAGTATTTGTAAAGACATTTTGTCAGCTTTATCAACGACCTGATATTCTTCAATGTAAAATGGTTATTAAAGAACGACCAGTCGCAGACCGACAATATGTACTTCCTACTGCATCACAAGTAGCAGCTATTATATCAGGTGGTGAAGATTTGGTTCATGCTACTAACAGAGACATAGTTGTTCAAACCATTGGAGGTCAATTAATGAACTTTAAAGAATTCTCAGGCTACTATGATGCATTACAATATCCTCTATTTCTTCCTTATGGCACTTACAGCTGGGATATTAACAGTCGTACAATCTTTAACACAAAAGTTACGTGTTGTGATTATTATGCATCTATGTGGCAGGTATAATTTTACTTCTTATTATTCTTAACATGTGGTATCAAAAAAATTATTTGATTTCAGTACGTATATCTTAAGATACCATATTTAGACAATTTTTCATTTGAGACGTAATATGGAAATAATTGTCTCTTTGCACCTATGTCATTCATCACAATTCACTTTCATTATTTTCCAAATTCGAATGAATAATCCATCAATCCTTTTATATGGAGGTCGGCTACTGCAATAATATGTTGTCGATAATTACGTGAAGATAGAAACGCAAACGCTTCGATACATTAGAACACATTAGAAAGAGATTAGAGCGGAGCTGTACCAAGGCTTGCAAGACTGTTTAAATGGTGGAGAAACTGATGCAAGTGAGTATTTTGATTATTTTCTAAAGCAATACTATATCTCTTCATGTGTATATCATACTATTCTGATTATGAAAATTTTCTTAGGAATTGTTGGCCGGTGCACGGTTTTACCATCATCATTTATTGGGAGCCCTCGAGATATGTACCAAAGGTACCTAGATGCTATGGCTATAGTACAAAAATATGGTAAACCCGATCTGTTCCTAATAATAACTTGCAATCCGAATTGGAAGGAGATTCAAGAACAACTTCTTCCGGGACAAACCGCTCAAGATCGTCCTGATTTACTAACTAGAATCTTTCGAGCAAAATATGAGATGCTAAAGAAGGACATTTACATGCAAGGGGTGCTTGGTCGAGTTGCTGCTCACGTTCATGTTGTTGAGTTTCAAAAGTGTGGTTTGCCTCATGTGCATATGTTGGTGATTCTGCATGAATATGACAAACTAAATAATCCAGATGCTTATGATAAGATTATCAGGGCAAAATTGCCTAATCGAGAAGAAGAACCTTTGCTTTATGAGGCTGTCTTGAGGCACATGATTCACGGACCATGTGGAGAAATGAATCATAATGCTCCTTGCATGAAAAATGGAGAATGTAAGAAAAACTATCTGAAGCAATTTGCACCATGCACAGTACAAGGAAATGACTCTTACCCAATTTACCGTCGTCGAGATGATAACAGGTGCATTGCTTTAGATAGAGATGGAGAGAAAGTTATTGATAACAGATGGGTTGTCCCGTATAATCCTTGGTTGTTGTTGAAGTATGATTGTCATATTAATGTTGAAATATGTTCAAGCATCAAAAGTATAAAGTACTTATACAAATATGTGTACAAGGAACCTGATTGTGTAGCATTTGAATTGCGTCCAGAGCCGAGCTATGACAAAGTAAGTCGATATGTTGAAGGACGATGGATCTGCCCTCCCGAGGCGTTATGGAAATTGTATAAGTTTCCAACAAGTAAAATCTATCCTTCAGTTGTGCGTTTACAACTTCATTTACCAAATATGCAACAAGTTCATCATTATAGCCAACAGAGGATTTTCGATGTAGTAAATGATGCACGAAACTCACGCACTATGTTGACGGAATTCTTTCGTGTATATGTTAAAGACAGAGAAGTCAATAAATATTTGTACAAGGAGTTTCCTACATACTACAGGTGGCTCACAAGAGAAAGAACATGGCAAAGGAGAAAAACAAACCAGAAAGTTATTGGTAGATTATATGCTGCATCACCAAATCAAGGAGAAGGATTATATTTGCGCATGCTTCTAAATCACATCAGAGGACCTAAGTCTTTTGATGATTTGATGACAGTAAATGGAGTGCATTATTTGACATTCAAGCAAGCAGCCGAGAAGTTGGGTCTTCTTGAAGAAGATGAAAGTGTACGATAATGCTTAATTGAGGCAAGAGTGGTTCGAATGCCATCTGCACTAAGGAGGTTATTTGCAACAATTCTGATATTTTGTGAGCCAACCATGTATACTAATCAATGAATGAAAACTACAATTACATGATTCAGGATTATCCTTCATCCAGTAGTACAAATAATTTGGTGTCCATGAATAGACTTCTCCGTGATAATAATAGTACACTATTGCAACATAGCAGAAGTATTATAGAGTTTGACTTGCCTCAAATGGGTGAATCTTTTCAAGACCATGGTAATATATGCACCACAATAGAGGAGGAACTTATGATGCCCATCTCAACAGATGATTTATATTATGTAAGCAAACTAAATGATGATCAAATGTTTGCATTCAACACAATCAAAGATTCAATTGTAAGAAAAGAAAGTGCAATATTCTTCGTAGATGGTCCTGGTGGAACTGGAAAGACTTTCTTATACCGAGCACTTCTCGCATGCCTAAGAAATGAAGGCCTTATTATGCTTGCCACAACCACATCTGGCATCGCGGCAAACCAACTTCCAGGTGGACATACAACGCCTTCTAAGCTGAAAATACCAATCAAGTTCCATTCTAATTCAGTGTGTCGTTTTAGTAAACTGTCAGATATGTGCAAGTTGTTATGTCATGCATCGACAATCATTTGGGATGAGGCACCAATGGCTAATAAAAAGGCTATTGAAGTTGTCGACAACACTTTGAGAGACATGCTTGGTGTTAACAGGCCGTTCGGAGGTGTTGTGGTGATTTTTGGAGGTGATTTTAGACAAGTTGTTCATGTGGTGGTTGGAGGCACAAGATCACAATTTGTTAAGAGTAGCATAGTTGAGTCAAATTTATGGTCCAGTGTCAAGCTTCTACACTTGACGCACAATATCAGAGCTAATAATGATAGAATATTCTCAAGTTTTCTTCTTCAAGTTGGTAATGGTGAAGAGCCTACATTGCAAGATGATATGATAAGGATTCCAAAACCTATGGTAATACGATGGGAGGGTGAACATTTAGTTGATCAATCAATTGACTCAACTTTCAGAGATTTGGGTTCTCATACATATGATGCTGATTACATGAAGAACATGGCGTTGTTAACTCCTAAGAATGACGACGTGAACAAGATAAACGATAAAGTACTTGAGATTTTCCAAGGTGATAATCAAGTTACATATTACTCCTTTGACTCAGTAGCCGATGATGTTCGGAATTTGTTTATGCCTGAATTCCTAAACTCACTCTCTCTTGGAAATCTCCCACCACACAAGTTAACGCTAAAGAGAGGGTGCCCAATTATGCTTTCGAGGAATATTGATCCAAAAATTGGTCTTTGCAATAGTACTAGACTAATTTGTCATAGATTTCACAGAAATCTTATCGATGCAGAGATTTTAAGCGGTGAGTTCAAGGGAACAAGAGTTTTCTTACCACGTATAACTCTTAAAACAACAGAAGATGCAAAATTATCGTTTGAAATGATCCGCAAACAGTTTCCAGTTCGGTTGAGCTTTGCATTGACGATTAATAAATCTCAAGGACAAACTATACCTCATGTTGGAATATATTTACCAGATCATGTTTTCAGTCATGGACAACTGCATGTGGCTCTATCTCGAGGTGTTTCTCAAAGAACAACTAAGATCTTGGTTAAAAAATGAAGCATTGATGGCCATGAAGGAGTTTATACGAGAAATGTGGTTTATCCAGACTTCTTTGACAAGCTTCGGCGCGGTCACAGTTAAACGGTATTATACACAAAGAAGTTCTCATTTCTTTTAATAGAACAGTTTGTGAATTGTGATCATATCTTAAAAACACCACACTCAACATTTTGAACATTGTAATGAGAGCATCGCTTTGAATCTTTTTCTTCTATTAACTAAAGTAATACTGTATAAGAGACTGATTAAATTCATATTTTTTGTGATTTATTATAAAATAATCAAGGTGAGACATAAATAGTTATGATTAAACTACTATTTTCCCCTATAAATATTCACCATTGTTCAACATTTTATACAACCCAAAATAATCCGATTCTCCAAAGGTACCCAGAAATAAAAGTTGTTCCTTTATGTCTTTTCGTTCGGAATTGTTTTTTCCAAATTTTTATCTTGTTATTTCTACCCAAAAAGTCGCCAAAACTTTAACTGCACAGAAAATGCCGATTCTGCCCCTACACCTTAGAAAAATCATATCATATAGTAGAAAAATTATTTTACTACCAATTCTCGAATATATACCATTTTTGGTGTCTTCTATCTTTTGTATGCAGACATCTTGCCTAAATAATATGATCTAAGAGACCGTAATTCGTAAACCGTAAATTGCTGCCAAGAAATCCGATAGCAACTCTTATGTTGCAAGAATTATTTAGCATAACAAACCTTTGTGTTTTCTCAAAATCTTGGATACCCATATTCCTCATGATGCTAGAAGCCATAAAACATAAAAAAGGTTTAAAAACCAAGTTCATTTGGATGTCCGATCAAAGGTAAATCGAAATTGCGGTGATTTTTCAGTTTATTTGGCACAACCTTTATTTTCTTAGTTTATAAGTTAAATCACCATCATAATTCATGTATTTATCACACGCATGAACTTAACATGATTTTGTATTCGTTATAATCAGATTATTGTAATTTATAATCATGAATTGACATTTTGTGATTTTATTTATATTATTTAAATGTTAGATTTATCATGTTTAACATACTACTTTCGTAAGTCTTACAAGATTATTCTTGCCACTTCATGACTTAACATCAAATAAGATTATTTATCATAATAAACATTCCTTATTACATGTTTTGATAAATTATTCATGTTATGTCTTTATATTTAAGTTACAACATAATTATGTGCATTTTAAACTAACTATGTAAAATAAAGTAATAATTGACTAAGTTTGACCTTTTAAGGTGTTACGTCGTATGGTACTTATTTGATGTGTGGTTATTAAAAGCTTTGAATTGATTAAGGCTAAAAAGACGAGTTTTCTTAGAGTTGGTTAAGTATATTTTAAGGATTGATTATGTATCAAACTGGATAGTTAATCAAACTTTACTTGTTACAGTTACTTGTCGTCCGAAATAACTTTACCATGAACATTCATAGTCATAAGTTTGAAAATATGGTTGTTTAATATAATTTTGAGGTATGAATAAAGTGGTTAAAATAATAGATATTCAATATTCAATTAAAGCATATGTTTTTCTTTAAATATTTTCATGTTTTGTGTAATGACATAAATTAAGATAATGTGTTATCTACTAAGATTTACATTGTAACTAGCATTCTTAACAAAAACGTTCTCAATTTCACCAACATCAGAACTGAAGAAAAAGTACTAATATTTGTTGTGGTAATTTATAAATTCAGTTGATTAATATTTGACGAACTAATCAACGACATCAAGGTTCTCCATAAGAGTAAAGGTGAGGTTCCATTTCTGATTTGTTCTAGCCCCGTTTGGCATCCGGCCCTGAGGAACTTGGACAGAAAAGCCACTACTCCAATACCAAACCTCGAACGACCTGTATTTCATCATATTTCTATTTTTGCATCTCATCTCATAACACTATTTTCTTACTCGTCCTTAAATCATATCCAATCATTTATTAATCATATAGATTCATAATCATGGTAATTCTATGAAATAATCTCATATGTTGGTTGTTGAACTGTGCAAAGAGCAACGGACTGTGTTCGGGACATGTAGCTCAAAGAGAAACAGATATTATCCGGTTTACTAGATTATTTGTTTATCTGTTATACCCATTGGGACGCATTTGGGAAGTTGGGCTCATGGATCGAGTCGACTTACTGCTGCTGAGTAAGGATTGTCGGTTTAAGTAATTTCGATTGATACCCATCTATCTAGGCGCCGCTTGCGGTGAGGAGTTGACTGTAACACGCGTGTTGGATCGACATGTACTCTATCATGTCTCTTGATTGTTTGCGAGGTCGCTCCTCGTCGGGAGGTATAAGGTAGAATATTAGAAGTCATATGGTTGGATTTGTTTATTGTTAAGCAGAAGTTCATTAACTAATCTATGAAAATTCTATTACCATTGCTACATCAAATTATCTAGTTGAACTGTTTCTACCGGTAAGATCACTCCTCGAAATGTATCCAGTAGGTCATAGTTAATTCTTGCATTACCAGTTCTTTTATATGAATCTCACTAAGTCATTAAAGACTTACTCCTCGTTTATTCTGTCCATTCCTTAGGATAAAATCAACATGGCAATATAGATCAAGTGAATAATTGTTCAAGCGTGCATTTTGGAATATTCGTATTTTGTCACAAGTGCATAACCATTAAAATAGTCACATTGTTTGTCATACTAAGACTTCCGCTGTATATATCAAAATATAATTTATAAAACATGTATGGTTTTGATCCTGAACAAGTGAGACCCTGCCTATGAGTTGCACTTTAGTCTGAATTGAGTAAAGTGACTGGCCACCACTGAACCAACTTGGATCGGAGTAGGGCTCATGGGGCGCGGTCGTCACATCAAGCATTCACAATAAGCTTTTTTAAAAAAACTGATAGAAATAATAAGCCTAAGTTTTTGTGAATTTAAAAAGTATATTATCTTTTTGACACACAAAAAGAATCGTGATTTAAATAGATTGGGCATTAATGCACAAGAAATATTTTGTTGGAACAAAGATTATGTGAACCTGTAGAAATTAGTAATTGAAATGAGTGAACAAAATATTGAAAGCTTCATTGAAACCGAATTGAAAAATGACAGAAGTTCATTAACTAATCTATGAAAATTCTAGTACCATTGCTACATCAAATTATCTAGTTGAACTGTTTCTACCGGTAAGATCACTCCTCGAAATGTATCCAGTAGGTCATAGTTAATTCTTGCATTACCAGTACTTTTATACGAATCTCACTAAGTCATTAAAGACTTACTCCTCGTTTATTCTGTCCATTCCTTAGGATAAAATCAACATGGCAACATAGATCAAGTGAATAATTGTTCAAGCGTGCATTTTGGAATATTCGTATTTTGTCACAAGTGCATAACCATTAAAATAGTCACATTGTTTGTCATACCAAGACTTCCGCTGTATATATCAAAATATAATTTATAAAACATGTATGGTTTTGATCCTGAACAAGTGAGACCCTGCCTATGAGTTGCACTTTAGTCTGAATTGAGTAAAGTGACTGGCCACCACTGAACCAACTTGGATCGGAGCAGGGCTCATGGGGCGCGGTCGTCACATCAAGCATTCACAATAAGCTTTTTTAAAAAAACTGATAGAAATAATAAGCCTAAGTTTTTGTGAATTTAAAAAGTAGATTATCTTTTTGACACACAAAAAGAATCGTGATTTAAATAGATTGGGCATTAATGCACAAGAAATATTTTGTTGGAACAAAGATTATGTGAACCTGTAGAAATTAGTAATTGAAATGAGTGAACAAAATATTGAAAGCTTCATTGAAACCGAATTGAAAAATGATTGAACGATTGTTCGTCTGATTCTTCTCACAAGTCGAGAGAGAATCGAAGTGTTTGCATGAAATCTAGAAATAACATAATAAGTTCAAAATTATAAAAAAAAATGGAGCTTAAATAGGATAGGAAATAAACGACATGCAAAAAAATCTAGTTCATAGAAAGTCGTTGGCTAACGGCTTAAATAAATTTGGAATATTAACCAAAATGGGGGGTATGGATATTCAAGAGGCCCATTTTGTATATAATGAGTTGAAGCAGTTGTAACGACACATGTTTGATCAGAACATCGGCCGCTTGGTGAACATTTGAAATGTGCAGAACTTCCAGGGAATCTACCTGATTCTTTTCTTAAAAAAAAAACAATCGATTTATGTATGTTTATGCGTCAATGGTGGACATGATTCATTGCGATGCATTGAGCACTCTTGTTGTCAATGTACAAAATAGGAATTATGGTGGAAGTGCATCCAAGATTAGTTAGTAGTTGTTGAATCCAGAGGATTTCACAAGTGGTGGCTTCTGAAGCTCTATATTCTGCTTCAATAGAGGACCTACTCACTTTAGAATGCTTCTTGGATTTCCAAGAGACCAATGAGTTTTCTAATATAAAGCATAATCATTTATACTCCTTAATGTGTCCTGGCATCCCACCCAGTCAATATCAAAAAGGCTTTGATGTGTACTTATAAAGAAGAGCTAAAGAAAATGTCTTGTCCTGGTGTCCCTTTCAGATATCTCAATACCGTGTGAACTACATCTTGGTGTTGAGTTGTTGAACTATCCATGCATTGAGTTAAACACTAAATGTTATACGACATATCAGGTCTAGTGATTGTGGAGTAGAGGAGTCTTCCAACTAAATAGCGTTATATAGAGGCATCATGCAATGGATCAGAGTTATTGTCCTTGAACTTTCAACTTGATTCCATTTGTGTATTGCTAGGCTTACATCCTAAGTAACCAACTTCAGATAGAATGTCAATTGTATAATGCATTGATAAATGTTGATTCCCTTGGTTGATCGAGCAACTCCAATCCCTATAATGTACTTTAAAGAGCTAAGACCTTTAATGGTGAAGTTGTCATCGAGGCGTTTCTTAATAGCAGAAATTTCATCTAAGTCATCACATGTCAAATATGTCATATCCATATATGGATAGGGCTAACAATGTCGTGAGACTTAATGACTAATAATGCATAAATACACCGTATAAGAAAATGACCAGAATACCCAAGGAAAAGGGCCTCGTTGAGGACCCCTCGTGAAAGGTACATGCCGACACCATGTCTATCAAGGACTAAAGAGTTGTTCCACACGGAGGAGCCTCCATACCTAGTTAGATTCTTTAAATGACCCATCTAGAGGAATCACGTGTGCCATAAAGGAAGGTAGACATTATTATCTCAAAACCCCCTTAAATCACAGGCAACTCACATTGAAGTACTATCAGCAGATCCATCTCTCACTAAACTACATTAATAAGCGACCATCCTCTACATTAATGAAGTATAAGTTGCTGCTCACTCAACTTATCCTGGATCCTATAAATAGAATAGAAATTCCCGCATTGTAACCAACATAGATACATTTTACTTACTTGTACTCTATATTCAGTTTTTAGTAATGTAACTCATTTATTTATTTATTTAGTAATCGCATTTTTTTACGCATAAAGGGATTTCATAAACCAAAAATCCCCGTCATAAAAGCCTTTATATTCATACACTTTCTTCTTTACGAATCACGGAAAATGCGTTTTGAACCATATCTTTTCGATAATTAAGGAATTACTCAACCCAGATAAATTTTTATCATCAATGAATAAGAAAGAATCATTAACACACTAGAGGAAAACTATAAGCAGTTTAGAATTGAGTAAGTTTATTGAATCGTTGTCTAGATGCATTTTTAAGCTATATAGACTTTTCTTTAGCAAACAAACTCTAGTGTCACTTGATTTGCAATAGCCCAACAAATGCTTCATGTAGATTTGCTCATCAACATCTCCATGGAAGAATGCATTGTTGACATATAGCTGGTGAAGGAACCATAGTTTTGAAGAAGTAAGGGCAAGTAGAACTCCTACGGTGAAAAGGTGCAAAGTCGTATAGGTCTTTCTATTGAGTGTACCCCCTTCCTACTAGCCTAGCCTTGTACCCTTCAATATTTATTGTATTATCTCAAATATCCTTTTAAAGCACATGTTGTAATGCCATGAGGTAGAGTTGTCAGACTCTAGGTGTTAGCCTGTTCAAGAGTAGTTAACTCATTATTCATTGCTTGTTGCCATTCTTGTATCTTGTTGGTTTGTGTGTATTGAAAGTGCAAGATTTCTGGATGTTAGGATAACATTGAGATTTTCAATGTTAGAGTAACATTGCACGTCCAGAAACTGTTTTACAATCTAGTTATTATTATTATTATTGTTTTGCCTTATTCACTTAACTAACTGAGTTCCACAGTTGTAGTTGTCTTTGATTATTATTCAGGAAATAAACTTGCATTAGGTTGGACGCTCAAAGTTTCCAAGATGAGAAGTTTCCTTAATTAAAACAAACAGCTTATAAAAGGAAAGAGGAAGTCGAGTGCGACTAGGAAAGCTTCCAAGGGAAAGTCCTGAATTGAAGAAGGAGTCTTTCCTTAGCTAGATCACTGGCGAAGGAACTATTATTCAAGAAGGACTGCGAGAACAAGGAAGAGGAGTTCGAGAAGGAAACAAAGAGAATTACCAACCGTGTACAACACACCTTGAAGTCGAAGATCAAGAACCTATATATAGGTGTGAAGTACATCAAGACAAACAACAAGACAAGAGCTAATCAATCCAAGAGATTAATTTATAGTTGTCGAGAGTTTGTCTTGCTTTAGCAAAGTTTTTGAGTTGTTAGAATAGATCTAAGAGTGAGGAGCTTTTAGAGATAGTCGAAACATCTTTTGTGTGCTTTGCTTAGTTTGAACAATTCGAGAGTGAGGAGCTTGAGAGTTGTGAGAACGCCTTTGTTAAACCCTTGTGGTATTTTGCCTACGGCTCGGAAGTTAATATAATCCTATATTCACTTCTTAAATTCGTGTTTGTTTATTCCGCTGCAAACTGTTACTCTGGTCTGCTGTTAAAGTAACATCGTTGAACTAACAGCAAACACAAACTGCTGTTAGAACTTCAGTGTTAAGTTAACATCAACAACGTATCAACCCGATCCACAATTTCAATTGGTATCAGAGCAAAGCACCAACTTCATCGGTGTTTGGCGTTGATACAACAAGATGGACAGCTCCAACCCCAATACCAGCAGGTTGCCAGTATTGGAAGGTCCCAACAACTATGCCTACTGGAAGATCAGACTCAGAGTCCACATCAAATCCATCGACCTCAAAGCTTGGGAAGCTGTACTAGAAGGCTATACCATCCCTTATCTGCCAAGAGATGGAGATGCTGACCTGGTGCCAAAACCAAGGGGACAATGGACAGCCGCTGAAATTGCTCTCTACAACTACAATGAGAAGGCTCTCAATGCTATTTTTAGCTGGATAGGTAATCATATGTTTAAACTTGTTCAAACTTGTGATACTGCTAAAACTGCATGGGAAACACTTGAGTTACATTGTGAGGGTGATGTGGCTGTGAGGGATTCTAAGCATAGGAAACTTTTGAGAGACTTTGAGAAGATTGAGATGGGAGAAGAGGAAACTATTGATAGTTATTTTGAGAAACTCCTTGATATATCTAATCAATGTCAGAACTTAGGTTTTGTGATTCCTAATCAGACCATGGTGTATAAAGCCTTTAGAACACTATCTTCTAAGTTTACAGTCAAAAGAATTGCTATGAATGAGTCTAAAGATCTTGCCAACATGAGTTTCCAGTCCTTGATGAACACTATGAAAGAATTTGAATTAGAATTTCTAGGAAAGTCTAGCAAGCAATTAGCTTTAGCCCTTCTTGGAACTAGTTCAGATTCTGCAGGTAGTGATGAGGATGAATATGAGTTGATCTCTTCTAACTATGGCAATATTACCAAAAAGTTTAGTAAATTAGGTTTCAAAGGTAAACAGAAAGAAAAACTAACTGGTAATGATGGCCCCGGTTACAAGAAATTGCCCCCTAAATTTGTTAAGTACATGGCATCTAAGAGCACACCTCAAGATGTAGAAAAATTAAAGGATGTTCAGTGCTATGAATGTAAGGGGTATGGTCATTATAAACATGAATGTGCTAACACCCTCAGAACAAGAGGGAATTCTCATTGGGTTTGTGTAGATGACTTCAATGAAGATGACTTTGAATCTGGAACAAGTGCCGAAGAACACTCAGAGGAAATCAAAACTGCTGCGCTATGCACAAGGATCACCTGGACCAATGAAGACTCCAGAAATTGCCAAGGATCACAATGTTACTCTAACATTGGTGAACCAACAGCAAAGCAGGAAATCTTTTTTGGAGACTGGAACAACAATGATTCCCAGGTTATCTCTGATGAACTCTCTGATTGTGATGATACTAACTTTGACTGTTTTCATGGTACAGTTGATCTAGATGAAGAGTACTCCCAAGAAGAAGAATTATCCCAGGAGGAGATTCTTGATGATCTGCACACAACATTCCTCAGGCTTGAGAGAGAGAATGTGAAACTCATAAAGAAGAACAAAGCACTGACTCATGACATCGAGTGTCTGAAGAACATGTTGAAACTCTATGAAAGAGATCTTGACAAAGCTGAAGCCGAGTTGAAAGAGGTAAAGGATAAACTCAAGAAAGACACACAGATCATAGCTAAATGGAATGCAGGTACTTCTAAACTTGATGAGGTACTAAGCATGGGAAATTCAGGTTCATGTGGTCTGGGATTTGTTGAGAAACCTTCCTCTTCTATTGTAAATTCTGCCTATCTATCTTCTAGCTTTGTTAAAGAATCTGATTCTAAGAGTTTAGGTACCATCAACACTGTAAGAAGTAAACCTACTTTTATCTGTCAATACTGTTACCAACCAGGCCACATAAAACCATTCTGTAGAAAATTTATAAGAGAATGTGGTAAGAAAACAGTTACTGAACCCAATGTTAGAACAACAGCAGTTTCTGATGTTAGACCAACATTAGGTTCAGGACAGAAAGGTAGAACTTGGGTAGAAAAAGTTAAGACCCCTAAGATTAAAGTTGTTTGCAATGTTGTTTTCTCTGCTGTGTATTCTAACCTTTCAGGTAAGTGGTACTTCGACAGTGGATGCTCAAGACACATGACAGGCAACATTGACAATCTTGTGAATATGGTTTCTTTGAGTACTGGCACTGTGACCTATGGTGGTGGTACAAAAGGGAAAATCATTGGAAAGGGGACACTGAATGTTGATGGATTTCCACCCCTGAAGGATGTGTTGTTGGTTGAGGGGCTACAGGCAAACTTAATCAGCATCAGTCAACTATGTACTCGGTCCAAGGACAACTGCTACCTAGCTCAAGAGGAAGCAGAGTGTTTCCATGCTAAAATAGATGAAGCATCTATATGGCATAGGAAACTTGGACATGTTCACTACAGGAAACTTGAGAAATTGCAAAAAGTTGATGCTGTAAGAGGCTTACCTAAGCTATCTTGCCCAGGTAAGCTTGTCTGTGGTGATTGTCTCAAGGGTAAACAAACTAGAGCAGTTCATGCCCCCCTACAGGTACAGAATGCTAATCCTAGATCTAGTAGGTGCTTTGAACTGTTACATATGGACTTGATGGGTCCCATTGAGGTGAGTAGTCTGAATGGTAAGAGATATGCCTTTGTTATTGTAGATGACTTCTCTAGATATACTTGGGTAAAGTTTCTTAAAGAAAAGTCAGAAGCTTTTGATCAGTTCAAAATTCTTTGTGCTAGTATTAAAAACTTATATGGCTCTTCTGTGACTAAAATTAGGTCTGACCATGGTAAAGAATTTGAGAATGCTAGTTTTGATAACTATTGCAATGTTAAAGGAATTTTCCATGAATACTCAGCACCTAAGACACCTCAGCAGAATGGGATTGCTGAAAGGAAGAACAGGACACTTCAAGAGATGGCCAGAGTCATGCTGAATGCCAAAAATATATCCAAGAGACTCTGGGCTGAAGCTTTAAACACTGCTTGTCATATTAGTAACCCGGTGTACCTCAGACCTGGAACTAACATGACTCCATATGAACTCTTGAAGGGTGTGAAACCAAATATTGCACATTTTCATGAATTTGGATGTGACTGTTATCTGCTAAATGACAGGGATTATCTTAATAAATTTGATCCAAAAAGTGAAAAATGCATCTTTGTAGGATACTCTGCCAATAGTACTTCCTTTAGAGTCTACAATCCTAGATTGAAGACAATTCAGGAATCAGTGAATGTTGTGTTTGATGATTTCATACTTGATACAGGTACTGGTAATATTGATGTCTCCAATGTTGAACCAACAGTGGAGATTGACGATGTTACTCCTTCCAATGGTACTCCAACATTGGACCATGAAGCTGGAAATGCAGAACAGGAGACAGAACCCAATGTTAGACTAACACCAGCTAGATCTGATGTTAGACTAACATCAGAAGATTCTGACTCTGAAGTTGAAACTGTCACTGGATCTAGAAGGGACCCTCCAGCTAGGATTCAGAAAGACCATCCAGCATCACAGGTAATAGGTGAGATCACTGAACGGGTAAGGACACGCAACAAAGAAAGAATTGACTATAGTGATATGGTCAAGATGTGTGTCTGCATGAATTTCACTTGTACTGTTGACAATGCCTCATGTTTTGTTTCCTCTATTGAACCTAATAATGTGACTGAAGCCCTTCTTGATAACTTTTGGATTAATGCCATGCAGGATGAACTATTACAGTTTACTAAGAACTGTGTTTGGAAGTTGGTTCCTAGACCACCTAGTGTAAATGTAATAGGAACTAAATGGATCTTTAAAAACAAAAGTAATGAGGAAGGAGTCATAGTTAGGAACAAAGCTAGACTGGTTGCTCAGGGATACACTCAGGTTGAAGGTGTAGATTTTGATGAGACTTTTGCTCCAGTTGCTAGGATAGAATCTATTAGATTACTCTTAGCCATTGCATGCTGTCTTAAGATAAAACTATACCAAATGGATGTTAAGGGTGCTTTTCTCAATGGGCTGATTGATAAGGAAGTATATGTTGAACAACCTAAGGGATTCACAGATCCTAAGTATCCAAACCATGTGTACAAGCTTGAAAAAGCCCTTTATGGTCTTAAACAAGCACCTAGAGCATGGTATGAAAGGCTTACAAAATTTCTATTAAGTCTTGGTTTTGTTAGAGGTGGAGGAGATAGAACTCTGTTTGTTTTAAAGAAAGATTCTCATATCTGTATTGCTCAAATCTATGTTGATGATATTGTGTTTGGCTCAACTGACAATTCTATGTTAGAAAAGTTTGTTGAATCAATGACAGGGCAGTTTGAAATGAGTATGATGGGAGAATTGAATTTCTTCCTTGGTCTTCAAGTGAAACAAACAGGTACTGGCATATTCCTTTGTCAGGAAAAGTATGCAAAGAATTTGGTAAAAAGGTTTGAATTAGCAGATTCAAAGCCTTGTAAGACTCCCATGGCATCTGCAGTGAAGATGGCCAGGGATGATACTGGTGTCAATGTTGATCCAACATTGTACCGTTCAATGATAGGAAGCTTGTTATACTTGTCTGCTTCAAGACCTGATATTATGTTCTCTGTGTGTGTATGTGCAAGGTACCAGGCATGTCCAAAGCAGTCACATCTGATTGCTGTGAAGAGAATACTTAGATACATTTCTGGCACTTTGGCCCTTGGCATATGGTACTCTTATGATACTAACACAAATCTTGTAGGTTTCAGTGACTCAGATTGGGCAGGTGATACTGATGACAGGAAGTCTACAAGTGGAGGATGTTTTTATCTGGGGAACAACTTGGTCTCATGGTACAGTAGAAAGCAAAACTGTGTGTCACTATCCACTGCTGAGGCTGAATACATTGCAGCAGGTAGTTGTGTCACCCAGTTGGTATGGCTCAAACATATGCTACTGGACTATGGGTTGGACAGTGATACCTTACTTATGTTTTGTGATAACCTTAGTGCTATAGGCATCTCTAAAAATCCTGTGCAGCATTCTAGGACAAAACATATAGACATTAGGCATCACTTTCTGAGAGACATGGTGGAAGACAAGATTATTGACATTGAACATATAGAAACTAACAATCAGCTTGCTGATATGTTCACTAAACCATTAGATACTGAGAGGTTCTTCAGTCTGAGGAACTCTCTTGGCATGTGCATTGTTTAGAGATGTTAGTTCACCAGTGTTGACATAACACCACTGTCTAGCATTGGTTATTGGTTGTGGTGTAGCTGTAATTCTTTTATGTTCCTTTTTTGCATTCTTCCTTCTTGCATATTACATCCTTGTTAGAGAAACTGTTGGTTGTGTGGTTAATCTGTATGAATAGCTAAGGTGATTGGTGAACAGGTACATATCAAGAGGTTTGGAACGAAATTACTCTGATGTTAGTCTGTGAATGTTAACCTAACATCATGGGAGAAGCTGGGATACACAGAGCTCACTACTCTGATGATATTCAGTTGTGACTTATCCATGTTAGGTTTGACAAGGTATGAAGAGAAGCTGGGGTACATGATGTTGAAGGCCTCATTGTCATTCAGTTGTGCTTATTTTCATATTTTTGTCTATGGCCAAGGTTTTTTACATGATAGTGATCTTTCCTACTGGGGTGTATCAAGTTTAGACTGTGTGCATTCAGTAGCATTGATTACTTAGTATTTCCTTGATAAACAGGTTAGTAAACAAGTATGCATGAGGAGTTGGGGTGGAGAAATATTTGATAAAAGTGTTGTCTTCATTCAATTTCTTTGTACTTGCCTGATCTGTAGCTGATAGTTAAGTTGCTGGGGTGTGTGGAGTCCTGTGCTGCCCACATTCAGTGATGAGACTGTCCTTTAACATTCATCAGTTTTTTTATTCAAAAGAGTTTCTAAAAATAGTGAAAGTTAAAGATAAATTGATATGTCCTGTTCTCAGTTAGCAAGGCGGTTTGTATGTGGTTACCATCTCTCAAATGTTAATCTAACATGGTTGCATTCATTCTAGTTCTGCATATTTCCTTTTGTCGGTTTGGGCTTAGGGGGAGTAGTTAAGTATCTTGTGTTGAGGCATACTTCTTGGGTGACCAGCTACAGGTAAAAGCACTATGTTTTGTGATCTTCTTGCTGTGGGAAAATCCTTTCCCTGGATAAGTATATCCTCTATGTTTTTCCTGTTTGATTTGTCACTTGCTTATACTGATGATCTTAAGTTTTGTCATTGTACCTGTGTACGAGGTTGAAGCTTTAGATTAGTACAGGAATATCTCACGCTCTCACAAGATGATGCTACTTTGGATGAAGCCCTGCACCTCAAACTTCCCTCCCTGATGTTAACTTGCCAATGTTAGTCTAACATTGTAACATTGTAACTTATAAGTTTTCAGGAATGGAGACTGCTCTGGTTACGTGTTAACCTAACACTGACACGTGGTAAGAATAACATGTAGGGGACGTAGGATAGTGGTCAGATTATTATGGTAACATGTTACAACACCACTATTCCATGCTCTTCATCTGAATCTTATATATAATTTGCCCTAATTTCTTCTTCATTCTAACGCTAACAACTGTGCAAAGCAAATTACTCTCAAAATTTTCAAAATCTTCAATCTTTTTATCTCAAAGTTACTCTAACAATGGCTCGCAAGTCCAACATTGATGCTCTTGCAGAAGCAGCTGCGCAAGTCGAGCGAGCGCCACGACGCAGTACCAGACGCACCGCTGCTGAAACCCCAGTCGCCGCCTCTCCAAAGAGGAAAGCTACCACTCAACGGCGCAAGGGCAAAAAGATCTCAAAGAAAGATGTTGGTTCAACATCAGATGCTGTCGAGCAAGCCCCTGCTCCCACCAAGCCTGAAATCGAGGTAACAATGGCTAACCCTACTCCGAGTATACCTGCTGATGTTGATGTTGGTATTGAGGGGGAGAATGAGGCCCCTGTGATTGGGTTGGGTAGTGCTGAGATTGAGCCAGCTGAGGCTAATGTGGTTGAGGAAGTGGTAGAGCCAACTGTGGCTAGTTCTGTTGAGCCTAATGAGGCTAATGATGAGGAGTTTGCTGCTGCTGAGGAGAGTGGACATGCTACTGGTGAGCATGATGAGGATTTGTCTGAGGAGATTGCTGCTGATGGCAATCTTGGTGTAAATAATGGGGTTACTACTGAAGGTGACCAAGCTGTTGTGAGTGATCAACCAGCTGAGGTTGAAGGAGAAGAAGATGATGAGGATGAAAACCTTTCCTTGGCTGTCCTTGCAAATGCTGCCAGGAAGAGGAAAGGTAATGAGGTGATGGCTGAGTCTTCTGAGGATGAGTCAGAAGAAGAAAAAGAAGAAGAAGAGGTTGAGGAGGAAGAGGAAGAGGAAGTTGAGGAAGAAGAGCTTGTGGCTGATGAGCTAGAGGAAGCTGATGTTACTCTAACATCAGATGATGATCAGTTTACTGATCTGATGATGAAAGAGTATCCACATGAAGCTTACTCTGACTTCTATGTGTCCCCTGAGGCTGAGGAGCAATGGGAGGCATACCAAGCCAGGGTAATCCACAAGGAAAGGGCTATTGAGGAGGGTATTTTCAAAGAAAACAGGGTGTTTGAGTTGCTTGAGGCTAGAGGAGTCTTGGGCTCTGTGCAGAATCTGTCTGCATATGTTCCTGATGTGGTGAGAGAGTTCTACATGAATCTCTCTCAGTGGGTGACCAACCTGGATTCTCCTAAGTATGGGAAGGCTTGGGTTAGGAAGAAGATTTATGACATCACTCCTGCCATGATCAATGAGGCTTGGGGTCTTCCTGATCCTGAAGAGTCTGAGGATCCTACTATGGAGGAGATCATCACTGATCTTACAGGTGGTCTCACTAGGCAATGGAGAGAGAGCTTTCCCACAACCAGGCTGACTTCTCTTAGTGCCATCCTTCACAAGATCAGCACTTACAATTGGCTTCCTTCTTCCAACACTACTGTGATGACAAAAGAGTCAGGAAAGTTGGTGTACAAGCTGAAGAATGGACTGAGTGTAAATATTGGTGAAAAAGTGCTGAGACACATGAAGGAAGTCACTACAAAGCCCAAAGGAATCCTTCCCTATCCCTCTCTGATCTCATGCCTATTGGTGAAGCAAGGCTTCAAAACCAAGAAGACTGAAGGATGGATCAGCAACAAGGCTGTAATGTCAATCACCAGGAGCTACTTCACTAATGTGAGGATCCAGGATTTGCCTTGGAACCCTCAAGGAGAAGCTGGTCCCAGCAGGAAGAAGAAGAAGAAGACACACAAGTTTGCTGCTTCTTCAGTTCCAGTGAGCAGTGGTGACAGCTGCTCAGTGATTGCAGATGCTTTTGTTGAGGAAACCTTGGTCTGGCTGGATAGGGAGTACAAGGACACCCAGAGGGAAATAGCTGACAAGCAAGTCAGACTGCAGGAACTGGACAGCTTGAGGAAACACTTGAAGGATCTGCCTTCCTCACAAAAAGGGGGAGAGTAGATCAAATTTCAAAATTTCCTGCAAGTTTTTTAGTTTCTGTTTCTAATGCCTTTTGAACAATTGTTTTCTTTTTTATTCTGATCAAGGAGTCTGTTCCTTGCTGCTAGTATGGACTGTAATTAAGTACCTTTTAATTTTGGGTACTTAGTGTTTCTGCTTATGCTATTATTGAACTGTGATTACTGGTACTAACTCTGTTTTGCAGGTGTTAACTTTCTGATGTTAAACCAACATTGATAAAGCTGGATGTTATAACATCGAGAGTATCAGTCTTAGAATAACATTGGATTAGTCCCTTCTGATATTCAGGGGGAGAGTACTTAGTTTTCATTGTTATGATATAATGAAGTTTTTCTGAATAATTTGATCTGATAAGAACTGTTTCTTAGGTTTTGTGATTAAGGCAAAAATGGGGAGATTGAAAGTGCAAGATTTCTGGATGTTAGGATAACATTGAGATTTTCAATGTTAGAGTAACATTGCACGTCCAGAAACTGTTTTACAATCTAGTTATTATTATTATTATTATTGTTTTGCCTTATTCACTTAACTAACTGAGTTCCACAGTTGTAGTTGTCTTTGATTATTATTCAGGAAATAAACTTGCATTAGGTTGGACGCTCAAAGTTTCCAAGATGAGAAGTTTCCTTAATTAAGACAAACGGCTTATAAAAGGAAAGAGGAAGTCGAGTGCGACTAGGAAAGCTTCCAAGGGAAAGTCCTGAATTGAAGAAGGAGTCTTTCCTTAGCTAGATCACTGGCGAAGGAACTATTATTCAAGAAGGACTGCGAGAACAAGGAAGAGGAGTTCGAGAAGGAAACAAAGAGAATTACCAACCGTGTACAACACACCTTGAAGTCGAAGATCAAGAACCTATATATAGGTGTGAAGTACATCAAGACAAACAACAAGACAAGAGCTAATCAATCCAAGAGATTAATTTATAGTTGTCGAGAGTTTGTCTTGCTTTAGCAAAGTTTTTGAGTTGTTAGAATAGATCTAAGAGTGAGGAGCTTTTAGAGATAGTCGAAACATCTTTTGTGTGCTTTGCTTAGTTTGAACAATTCGAGAGTGAGGAGCTTGAGAGTTGTGAGAACGCCTTTGTTAAACCCTTGTGGTATTTTGCCTACGGCTCGGAAGTTAATATAATCCTATATTCACTTCTTAAATTCGTGTTTGTTTATTCCGCTGCAAACTGTTACTCTGGTCTGCTGTTAAAGTAACATCGTCGAACTAACAGCAAACACAAACTGCTGTTAGAACTTCAGTGTTAAGTTAACATCAACAACGTATCAACCCGATCCACAATTTCATGTATGACTTAGGTTCTTTAGATAGGAGCTATAAAGAATTTGAAAATGTGGCTAAGTGTTTAAGAGCTTATATGAGAGTGAACATGAAATCTGATTGTTTTTGCAGTTTTGGCTTTATGCATGCCTTTAGGAAGATTCAAATCTTATATATTCAGGTATTGAGGAGAAGTAGTGGTTCTTGTGGACCTTTTTTGCAACGTAGTATCAGGAATAGATGGTTTGTTGTGACGTTGAGTTGTTGCACATGTTCTAGAGGTGGTATAGGTTCTAAATAAGGCATTGTAGGAGGAAATAGATGAGCTTTGTAGAAGTGAATTGTCTACTTCCAAGTTATGGTGTATTTCAAGCGTATGAGGTAGATGGTTAGTTACTCATTATCAAAGAATTGATCAGATGGTAGAGGTTTTTTTTTTTTTTTTTTTTTTTTTTTTTTTTTTTAATGCGGTGGACTAGAAGTAGTTGAGTAATAGTACTAGATGGGTAGATGAAGGAATCAATACATATTTTGGCTTAAGATCTTATGAGTTAGTAGGTCTAGAAGCAAATAGCCTTTAGCACCCACAGGGCAACAAAGGAACACAAACTACATAACTTTAAGATCAAACTTATGTCTTTAAGCTGTGAGTGTAGAAGCATAACATAGACATCCAAAAACCTTCAAAAGAGAGTAATCATCAGGTTAATTCCAGAGCCTCTCATAGGGAGTCATGTTGTTTAAGACCTTAAAAGGAATTCTAATGATGATAAATGCGGGAGTTGAAACAAAATTACTCCAAAAATGTAAAGGAATAAAAGACTAAAATCCCAAAGCCCTTACTATCTACAAGAGATGCTAATGTTTCTTTCAACAAGATCATTTTGCTGTGGTGCTTCAAGGAATCTGGTTTGATGTATTATTTCATTAGTATAAACTCCTTCATAATGAATTAACAACCATTATATGTTCTAACAACTTTGATATTAACATCAAATTGATGCAAGACAATTTTTTGGAAATTGATAATGCGAGTCTTAGTCTTAGACATAAATTGATAATGTGAGTCTCAACAATCATCCACTATTGTAAAAAATACTCAAATTGAGACACAATAGATAAAGGACCCCAGACGTCACAATGTATAAGCTCGAAAGGTATTAGAGACTGATTAGTACTCAAAGAAAGAGAAATTGTTTTGCTTTGCAAGATGATATGTTTCACAGTGCATGTCCTTATGTTTAGCAGAAAATGGAATACATGGAATAGTAAGCTGTTTATCCACAAAAAGGTAGCCTAATCTTGCATGACAAAGATGTTAATTAGTAACAACAACATTATACATGAAGCCAAAGCCTTATTAAATATTGTACTGGAATTATTTAAGTAATGTAAGATGTAAAGATTATCTTGCAGCTCAGCAGAAATCAATTATTTTCTTGGCGATGGAGTCCTGCATTACACATGGAAGAAGACAAAAAAGTTGGTTGATGAAGGAAAAAAATCTATTTTTGGTCCCTTATTGTGGCCGAGTTACGATTTTAGTTATGTAGTCCGATTTTAGTTATTTTAGGTGAAAATATAATTTTAGAATAATATATAACACATATGGGCTTTTTACTAATAAAAAATAACACATTAACACATGGGATGTGTTTTGCTAATAAAAATAACTCATGAGGCAGAAGATTGATTGGGTGGCCAGAATTGTACAAAAAGTCACATTATGGGACTAAATATAGACAAAGCCACAATACGGGACTAAAATCGTATCTCGACCACAATAAGGAAAAATGATTTTGTATCCCGTTGATGAGCGTTTATTTAGTCTGATTTAAGTACTAGATTTCCAACCCTTTCGTACAGTTCTTAGTGCATATTTATTAGTTTATACTGTTTTATCATTTTATAGGGTTCAATCGAGTCAAGACAAAATGAAGGAAAAAGAGCACAAAATGGATGATTTTGGAAGAGAATTCAATCAAGATGCTATGGCACCACTTCAAGCGCAACGACACTACGCCAAATAATGCAACCCTAATCTCTTGCATGAGAAGAAGCCTAGTAGCCGGCCTAGAGGAAGCAGAGTCGCGCGACATGGAGGATGTCGCGTGGCACGAATAACCTAGTCTGAATGTTTCGCGAGCTGCGCCACGAGTGGCGCAACACTGGCACCACATGCGCGAGTTGCGCGGACATCCGCGTGACATACACACGCGACACAACATGTCACATTCCCACATGGAAAACTCTTATTTTTTGTAGTGTAAGAGGCAGCCAACTCTGGAACCAGGGCAACACATATTTCCTATAAATAAAAGAGAACGGCCAACACTTAAAGAAATTACGATTTTACAACCTAGGGTCATATAGAGTTTTGAGGACGTTGTGAAAAGACGAAAAAAAAGAGAAATCATAGTTAGAGTTTTGTTCTAGTTTTTCTTTTCATATCCAAGAGTCAATAGTTTGTGACGAAGAAGATAGCAAGGCGTCAAGAAGATAACAAGGCGTCAACGTTGCACCAGATCTGATAAGCTTTTCTTATCTCCTTTATTTATGTTCATGATATTTAATTTTTTATCTGTTATTGAATTCAAGACTATGAGCAACTAAACTACTCTGGGTTTGGAGTAGGGAGGTAGCTCTGATTTAAGAATATGTTTATTTATTTTGTTTTATTTTTGTTTGAGCGTTCATGTGTCTAGATTGATTAGTTCTTATTTTGAATGTTTAATCTTACTCTCGCTGGAGAAACAAAAGCACTACCTTGAGACCGCCAGAGTGCAGATGTTAAGATAATTACGTATACATGTGATTTGTGCATTTGAAACGCTAACACAACTATTGTGCAACCGCTAGATTACGTTAAATCAATCTTAGTTATCTATGTTTTGTTAACATAAACTGGATGAGTTAATCGAATTAAGACTTAATACCTCTTATAAAATATTTGACAACTTGACTGATTTTGCTAACACAGTAGATCATTAGGGACTTAAGGACTTTATGGTTAGGATAGCTCAAGTTGTAGATCACAGATCCATTAGAGGCCCAGAACTCGAACACATAATCAAACAACTCAAAGAAGCATAGGCAGTTTGTCTATGAACTATTATGGTTAAGCCGGCAGTGAAATCTAACCTCCAAACATCTTTTAATCATTTGTTTACAACTAAAGCAATCAATTATCCATCATCTTAAATTTTGTCCGTTTACATTCAATGTTGCATTAGTTAGTTAATTTGATCCTCGTTACTTTCAACCTGCTTTCATTCAAGTTCTCATTGCATTCAAATTATTTTCTTGCATTAAACCCATTCTCTTTGTTGATAAGAGAATTATTATAGTGATTTAAGTACTTGATTTTCTAGACCTTTTTACAGTCCTTGTGGCAATTTTACTTGTGTTAGTATATTTTTGTTGTTTTTGTAGTTTGAGTCGAGCTATAGCAAAGCGATGCTTATTTTGAGGATTTCGTCACTTTTTGATAACAAAGGGCAGTAGAGCTAGGACGCTACTAACCATGCTACTAAAGGGACCAAAAATAGAATGTAGTGCGAGCAAGAGCAGGATCGTGCAAGGAAGCTGAAGAAACAAAATGGCGCGCAATTAGTAGGCATTGCACGCCTCGCGGGCGATCAAGACTAAAACTGGGCCGACATCAGAAACCCTAAAACGAAGCCCAGAGTGAAGAAAAGCTATAAAAAAGTCTATGTTCAGTAGATAGGGTACCATTTTTAGAGGTCACGAAACACCAATTACAAGCATTTACAAGAGCATTTTAGGGTGAGAAGAGCAGAAATTCTACCGTTCTTAGCACTACAATCATAGTTGAAGGAGAAAGGTGAACAAGGGGAGCCAACGATCAGAGTAGAGAAAAGCATCAGGGAAAGCACGAGTTTAATCTTTTCTTTTCCTTATTTGAATAATCTATGATGAATTGTTGTGATTTGAATATTACTATGAGTAGCTAATCCTCTCAGTATCTGAGGGATGATGTAGTTAATCTCATATGGATGCACCTCAAACCTATGTTTTGATTATGTGTATTGTTGACTATGTTTTGTTGGATATTATTTGTTGCTTAGGCTACTTGGTTCGTTTGATGCACGTGTTTCTATGAGGTAGAGTAGTGACATTGAATAACCTTGTATCATGTTGAATAATGCCTAAGTGATTGTTGATGCAATACTCGCATAGTAGATTAGGCAGATAAATCTTTAGACCTTCGACATTAAAGTACTTAACCGCCTGACATCATTAGGGATTAAAGCGTTCTTTAGTCAATCGAAAGGTGGCTAATTTACTTCATCAACTTGGAAACAAAACAATCATCAATAGATAGCATTTTGCGTAGGAGTTATTGGTATTTTATCTATGAAATACATGCATCCGAGATCAAAGAAATCCATCTCTTAGATACCTTGAACTTTACTTGTCTCACAACCTTAGATAGCAACCAATAAAAATCAATCAATTAAATTTTATTTTAGTTAGTTAGTTTAGTTTTAGTTATTTTATAAATCTTTCCAATTGCAATCTTTAGTTTATATTACTTCAATATTTTGGATCTTTAGTTGCTAGTTAGTTAAGTAATATTTCTCTGTCTTTATTTATTTCTTCAACGATAAAAGCAAAATGAAAAGAAAATTTTCATTGAGTGTACAACAATATAATTGCTAAATTACAAATATCTACTCTCTTGGGATTCGATACTTGGGTTGTAACTATACTTTCCATCTTGTTATTACTTGACTCGTATACTTGCGATAGAGTGTGTATTGAGATAAAATCAAAATACATATAAAATACGCATCATTGTTATTCATATTGTTTTCATTACATTCTAGTTTAGTAGTCCATTGCATACAAACTTTTTTTTTCTTTTGAAAACCTGCATTCAAAGCATTCTTTATACATTTACCCATTTAGCAATCAACCTGCAACAATTTAAGACAGTCGTTGTGAAAAATTAGTGCTTTTACATTTAAGTGATTTTAATAAGCAATCCACGACTTTCTAGGAATGCGATACTTGGTTCATAACTATGCTTACCATTTTATTATTACTTGACATAGCACTTGAGAAAAAGAACATAGGTGTAATATTATATTTACATACTAATTTTATAAACAATATGTGTTCCCATCATTGGTGACAAATGAGATCTATTTGTTAACTTAGAAGATAAATAGATGGTTATATATGAAACCAGGAACAAATAACAAATCCTGCAAATGAAATTAAGGAATGTCATAACGCTGCTAATGTTTGTTACAACATTTGTGCTTTTATTAGGCAAGTGTACAAAAATGTGTATAACTTTAGAAGGTGAAAGATACTAATCATAGTCATATAACATGTGATCTGTGGCGTTTGTATCAATAATCCATAAAAAATTTCTATCTAAAAGGGACTAAGTGGAAAATATTGTTAATTTTGTGTTACCAGAGACAGCAGCAGCAACATAATGTTGATTTTGATCTAGACCAGAAAAGGCCTAGAGAGCATCTTGATGCTTCTTGTAGGCTAGGAACTGGTCAAAGGGCTACTTATTGTTTGAGGGAGAAACATGTTTAAAATATTTGTCTTGATTTTGTCTTGATTGAAGTTAGCAGGAGGTGAAGAATCAACTGGAACTAAAAATATTAGTTCACGGATTGATAAGAAATCTTCTACCAATTAGGACATCTCAGCAAGGTGGATAACCAATCATCTGATAGCAGCAGTCAACATTATGACCATTATAACCACAAAAGGTGTATAGCAACTTTTTTCTCCTACTTTGACAAAGGTGTCTTATACGGTCTAAAACCACTAGGCTGAGAGGATGAGGCATTTTTTTATTCTAAAATTGATTTGTGTTCTGATTGTTTTAATTTGCAACTTGTCCTCCTGGTCTTGTGAACATGGCTAAATATTTTGAGAAGAGGAAGCATGGGAATACTAGTTCTCCCCCTGAAGTAGAAAAGATTACACTTGGAAAGAGGAGGCAAAGGACAGTAAAGCAAGATGTGACTCCTCAAACCACAGAAAGAGTCACCCAAGCCAACCAAAAACTTGATCACTCTGGCATTGTCTTGTAATTCAATCGTCTAGGTGTTAATATTGTAAGTACATTGAGAGCATGTGCAGGTAATGATAGGCCTTTGACTGGTGAACCCGTCCCAGAGAGATAGTGCCTTCTATAAGCTGAATTATGATCTTTATATTGTGTTCCATGAAAAACTCTTACCCCATGATGTAATTAGAGTCATTAAACATACCACTCACAATATATGTCCTTGTATAGTCATGAGTGCCTTATAAATACACATATCCAAATTCCTCACTAGGATTTTTAAGGGAATAATAAGAATAGTTGTTGAAGCACTACTAGTAGAAGTCATGATCAATATTAGGACACATGATTGGGATCACAAATTGGACGCGAAAACGAGCAAAGCAAACAGATTACACAAGAACCAGATTAATCCATATAATCAAATGCATGCACAATGAGTGAACGCAAGATTAGTAGTGGCTATCAAACTAAATGCATAAAAGAGAGAAACACAAAAACAAATCAAAGTTGAACTAGCAATCAAGTGCGAATGTGAGGATTAAACCAAATCATCAAGTCGAATGATACCATGCGAATATTGAAATCAATTATCGAGATGAGAGAACAAAAATATTGAAAACTTCACTGAAAAGTGATCGAACAATTGTTTGTGCGATTCTTCTCACAAGTTGAGAGAGAATCGTAGTGTTTGAATAAAATTGATAAGTAACAGAATGAATTCAAAGTACAAAAAAGTGGAGACTAAATAGGCGGAGAAATAAACAGCGTGCGAAAGTTTGGGTTAATAGAAAGTCGTTGGCTAATGGCATAACTAAATTTTGGATATCTATTAATAATATAAGCAAACAAGCATCCCTCATAATTTTTGACAATTGGGAGTCCAATAAAGCGTTTTCCAAATTTACAACTACCTCCTACATTCGTTAATCATTCAAAAATGAATTTAAAAGAAAAATAAAAACTACAAATCCGTTATATGAAATTTGAAAAAAAAACTTGAATTGTAACTTGCTTGAGTAATGGGATAACTACTTTCACTATTTTCTCTATTTAAAAATTCTCCACTAATGAGTTAATTTCTCAAATTATCACGTGAGGAAACACATAAAGCAAATAAACCACTATTTCATACAATTATTAGCTTTTCCTCTCTAGCGCCAAAAGAAAATAACCGTTTTTTATTTTTTGAATTCAAATTTCTATGATGGAAACCGACTCCGACTAGGTGCCGCCGCAACCGTCGGACATCCACTTTCCGGTGTTCAATGCTCAACGGATTGTAGCACACCATTCATCGAAAACAAGGAATCAAAAACGATCACGACAATCGGATGGACTGTCTGATTTGAATCTTTGTTCACATTTTTCTCCAGAAACTGTTGTTTCTCCACCTAAGGTATCATATGCTAATATGATCATGCAGAGGAATCGGAACGAGGACATCCGCATGGATCATTTCAAGAAGATTGAATAAAGAGAACTGATTGAAATCCTTGAAGCGGATGATTGCATTCCCTTCAAACAAATTCGAATCAAACAGGAACTTCAAGACCACATGCGTCAACAATGGGAAAATAATATTATCATTAGGATCCTAGGCAAGCCATGGTATTTCACTGCTCTACAATCCCGACTAGACATGATGTGGAAATTACATGGCGAGTTCAATTTAGTTGACATTGGAAAAGGTTGTTATTGTAAGAAAGGTTTGTCCGAAGACAAGATGGATATGATTTTCACTCAAGGTCCTTGGCAATTGGAGGGGAACTTTTTGTCTATCAGAAAATGGACCCCAAATTTTCATGCTGATACAGACACTGTGGAGAGCACTATAACATGGGTGCGAGTGATGAATCTCCCTATCGAATACCTTGGGGAAACAGTCATTCAAACTCTTGCTTCCTGCATTGGTGATCCTATTAAAATTGATGGGAATACATATTCTGCAACTAGAGGAAATTTTGCTCAGTTTTGTGTCCAGATCAGAACTGACCAGCCTCTAGAACTAGGCTTGTGCATTGATAATAAGATTTATCAGGTGATCTATGATAATGTATCCAGTTTATGCCATACGTGTAGACGAATAGGACACTCAAAGGACAAGTGCACCTTCACAAGGAACACAGAGAGTGAAGTGGATACTTCCTCCTTCAATGTTCAGGAAGAGACTTCTACATATGCCCATAAGAAAGAGGAGTGGTTGATCAACAAAGCCAAGGATAAAGAGTTTGGTGACTGGATGCTTATCCAGAAGAAGAAAAAGCCACATAAACCTAAAAGTCCAACTCATTTGAAAGATGCAAATCCTACCAGGATTCTCAAACCTGATAGGAGCAAGGGTAATGAAAAGCTTGTAGTAAAAGAACCTACATTGTTGGTGGAAAATGCAGGAACAAGAGGGACACGTGTACTCCCCGCTTGTCTCAATCCTGCATTAAGATTGAACGTGTCTAAGACAGTTCAAAAAATAGTTACTAATGTCAAAAGAAAACCAAAGGTCTCGCCTGCAGTTAAAGTCATTCATGAGTCTGAATTCGGTTCTCAGAATACTTTCTAGATCGTCTCAACAGTGGTGAACTATCTAAAATCCATACATCAACCCCTCCAAATCCTCACCATGGCCAACAACAATCTCGATGCATGGGACTAGGAGTTGGATCACATGTTGATGGAAGCATGGAACTTCGAAACAGTATTCAGCAACTTCCAAGAGCCCCCTCTAGTTCTGTTGACAGAAACTTGGGACAAATTGATAAGAGTGGTGAATATACCTGCCATTCACTGGGGAATCCAAGTGGCAGTGTGATAGAGATTGACAACCAATTTGAACGAACAATGAAGAACACAAAGATAAAGTAAAGAAAACTATAAGCTAAATAATATGTCAATATCAATAATCATCACAATCTGTCTCAAAACAAAGTCCTGGCCTATATTTATAGGCTAGATAAAAGAAACCTACTCTAATTAAGACTCTAACTAAAAGGTAATTAGAGCCCTAATTCTATCAAACTTACCAAAATAACTCATACTTAAAATAATGTCTTAACTACTAAGAAATAAACTAATTAGGAAATAAATAATTAAAATATATTCAAATTAAGCCTTCTCCTTTGGTAGACTTTAACTTGATTCCTATCATCTCTCCCCGGCTTGAAAAAACTCGCCCCCGGAGAGTTTGCATTGATGTACTCCTCAGGCAAGTCCGAAAAGTGAAGATGAAGCTCTTCTTCTTGAACCCATGAATTATCAGAAGCGGGGCAACCTTTCCATGAGACAAGGTAGCGCTAGAAACCTCCATTAGTGGTACTAACAATCTCATCCTCAAGAATTGCTTCAACCTCATCCATGACCAACGGTGGGGTAGGGGGTAACTTGGGCACCGAAATAGGAGAAGTTGCAGAACTACCTGTGACACTAGCAGAAAATGTAGGAGGTTCAAAAGTACCTCGATAAGGAGTCAAATCCCCAACATTGAAAATAAGACTAATAGTTAGTTCAGGAGGCAAGTCTAACAAATAAGCATTATCACCAAGATGTTTTATGATACGAAAAGGTCCTAAAGCACGAGCAAAAAGCTTCTTAGATGTATGTTTTGGAAAACGTTCAGGACGAATACGAACAATCACAAAACCATCTTCCTTAAACTCCAACTTTTTACGATGTAAATCAGCAGCCAATTTATAATTTGCATTACTTTGTGCTATTTTCATTCGGATATCAGCACGTAAATTATGAATATGTTGTATAGAAGTTCAGCAAATTCAGCTGCTTTATGAGAAATAGGCAATAGAACCAAATCAATAGGAAGGCGAGGAGCTACCCCTTGAACAATCTCAAAAGGACTATTACCAGTGGACTTACTCGTATAATTATTGTAGGCCATCTCAGCAACAGGTTAGATCAAGTCCCAAGTACTAGGCCGTTCCCCCACAAGACATCTAAGGAGATTACCTAAAGTACGATTGACAACCTCAGTTTGACCATCAGTTTGAGGATGAAAAGCACTAGAGAACTTCAAGTGTGTACCAAATAATTTCCACAAAGAGCGCCAAAAATGACTCACGAACTTCCCATCCCTGTCGAACACAATGGAAGAGGGTAACCCATGTAAACGTACCACTTCGTTGAAGAAGATCCTCGCAATGTTAGAAGCATCAGTGGTTTTCTTGCATGGAAGAAAGTGGGCCATCTTAGAAAACCTATCCACCACAACTAAAACAGAATCATGACCTCTAGCAGTACGAGGAATTCCTAACACAAAGTCCATGCTAAGGTCTTTCCAAGGGGAGTGAGGAATAGGTAAAGGGGTATAAAGACTAGTGTTTTGCTTTTTTGCTTTACTAAGTTGACAAACACGACACTGTGACACAACCCGAGCCACATCCTTGCGTAAAGATGGCCAAAAGAAACGATCAACAACAAGGATCGTAGTCTTGTCTCTCCCCAAATGACCCGCGAGACCCCCATCATGAAGCTCCCAAATAAGAAAATCCCTCAGAGATGTATTAGGGATACATAGGCGAGTCCCATGAAACAAGTACCCATCAACCACTTGGTAATCAGGAAGCTGACTACGATGACCCGCTGAAACCTCAGAATAAATCTTAGAAAAATCAACACACGAGACATAAGCATCACGCATCCTATCAAAACCAACAACCGTAGTAGACCATTTTTGCAATAGAAGTCCTATGCGACTTAAGGCATCAGCTACCACATTCTCAACACCAGAACGATGTTTAAGAACAAAAGAGAAGTCTCGGAGCGTTTCAACCCACTTAGCATGTTTCTCTTTAAGCTTCTTTTGATCATTGATGAACTTAAGAGCATCATGGTCCCTCCAAAGAACAAACTCCTTAGGGAGGAGGTAGTATCGCCAATGCTTTAAACAACGAACTAAAGAATAAAACTCCTTCTCGTATGTGTTGTATTTGGTACAGCGAGACTCATTGAGTTTTTCACTAAAGAACGCAATCGGGTGATTATCTTGGCTCAGAACATCTCCCATGCCTACTCTAGATGCATCACAAGCAACCTCAAAGACCTTGTTAAAATCAGGGTGGCGTAACACCGGGGCTTCCGTCATCTTCTTCTTCACCAACTCAAAGGCTTCTGTAGCAGAGGGACTTCATTTAAACTCACTTTTACGGAGACAATTAGTGATAGGAGCCATGATGAAGCTAAAATTCCTAATGAAGCGCCTATAGAAGGTAGCTAAGCCATGAAAACTACGAGCCTCAAACACAGTTTTGGGCAAAGGACACTCAACAATGGCTTTGATTTTGTCGGGGTCGGCGAAAACACCTAGATCAGAGACGACAAAACCCTAAGAAAATCACACGGGACTGAAAGAACGAGCACTTATCCAAATTAACATAAAGTTTCTATGCCCTAAGAACTTCAAAAACTAACCTAACATGTCGCAAGTGTTCTTCCTTAGTGGTACTATATAGCAGAATATCATCAAAGTAGACCACCAAGAACTTCCCAATGAAGGGGCGGAGAATATGAGTCATAGCTCGCATGAAGGTGCTAGGGGCATTGGTTAACCCAAAAGGCATGACTAACCACTCGAATTGTCCATCCGGAGTCTTAAATGCTGTCTTCCACTCATCTCCTGGCCTAACCCGTAGTTGGTGGTATCCTGCCCGCAAATCAATCTTAGTGAACCACTTTGATCCTGCCATGTGATCTAACATATCATCAAGTCTAGGTATGGGAAACCTATATTTAACAGTGATCTTAAATGGCTCTACTGTCGATACACATCCTCCATGAACCATCTTTCTTAGGAGTTAAGAGTGCAGGTACAACACAAGGACTAAGACTATCACGAATAAACCCTTTACCCAAAAGGCCTTCTATCTGCCTATTCAACTCGTCCCGCTCAGTGGGGTTCATCCTATAGTGAGGTAAATTTGGCAACTGGGAGCCTGGAACTAAGTCTATGTCATGTTGGACATCTCGCATAGGTGGTAACTGGTCGGGCAATTCGTCAGGGGTGATGTCCTTAAACTCCTCTAAAAGAGCACTAAGATCCGAAGGCATGTGGCAAGATGTGTCATAAGGAAACTCTAAGGGAGCCTTAGCAATCAGGGGTTGGACCTTGGGCGGAAATCGTGAGGAAGGGTTTACTGGTTTACCCGGAGCTAGCCTAACACTTGCGCCCTTGTGAGTGAAGACATAACTATTGTCCCTACCATAATTAATAGCATTCTTATCATAAAGCCATGGACGTCCTAATAAGATGTGGGCCACATCCATATATAAGACATCACACCAAATGTCTTCAGAGTAGGGTCCCAAGCGAAGAGGAACCAAGCAACGCTCAGAGTCGGTCAAAGAAGTCTGACCAACCCAAGCGACCTTGAAATGAGAAGGGTGAGGTTCGGGCTTTAGATCAAGAAGCCGAATGGCAGAAGTAGAGACCACATTCATGGAGCTACCATTATCTATGACGACTCGCAAGGTTTTCTCCCCATATCGAACACTAATCTCAAAAATGGCAGTGCGTTTCCAAGAGTCTTGGTCGACTATGGAAGACAAGATACATCGCATGACATGTAGGGCGCCTTCATCAATGTCTTCACCATCAAGTGTGCCGTCGCATTCTTTGGATTCCACGAGGAATTCTTCATTTGGCTCGTCGTCGTGGGTGTCGATGCCTAAGTGAAGAGCATGATGTGGACAACGGGAGGCTATGTGACCTCTTTCATGAAACTTGTGGCATATAACAGAAGAGACAAATGGAGACGAGAGTGAGCTACCCATAGCGGAGCGAACAGGCTGAGATTGTTGAGATGGTTCGCCACTATTCTTGATAGAATTAAGAGGTGGCTGGAAGGTCGAAGATTTTGGAAATCTGGAGTTAGTGGCAGAAGAAGAAAATTATCGAGAAAACGGCGGCCTTAGGTGCTTTTCTATCTCTCTCGCTAAGTGGAGGGCATCATGAAAGGTACGAGGGCGTTGCAAGGTAACCTCGCGTTTAATGTCATCCCGAAGTCCATTAATGAACTTAGAGATTGTGATCTACTGATGCTCTTTGATCTTGCACCGAGCCGTCAAATCTTCTAATCCAGAAAAGTACTCTGTGACACTGAGGGTTCATTGTTTGAGATTGAACCAGTCTTGTATCATCTGAGTCTCATGGAAAGACGAAAGATATTTAGTTGTCAGAATGCGCTTCATCTCCTCCCACGAAGTGATTGACGGCTCATTATCATACACATGATTGCACTCGACATTTTGCCAATATTTTTGGGCTGATCCTACTAGCTTCATTTTGACAAAGAGAAGTTTCTGTGTGTTGTTCAAGCCATAAAAGACAAAATAAGCTTCAAGATGATCTAGCCAATCTATGAAGAAATTAGGATCGTTTGTACCCTCAAAGTCAGGAATGTCAACTCTTACTTGCCGCGTAACATCGTAAGAATCATCACGAGGTGGATACCTATGGTGATCATAAGGGCGTCTACCGTGAGACCTATGCCTAGGGTCATAGCGTTCGTCGAAACTATTCTCACCATACTCGTTGGCGTTGATGGTCTGCCTCCTAGGTGCATCATGGTTATCACGGGGGCTTCTAACACCTGCATGACTAGCCTGACCTAAGGTTTGATGAATATGGGTGGAATATGACGCATGACTGGGTCGTTGATGAATATCGTCCTTCTAACACCGTATACGACGCCTGTAACATGAGGACAGTCAGAGGGTGGAGGGACTTGACCGGACACGTGTTGTTGGCACTGGGAGTTGTGATCATCTAACTTAGCGTCACGTGTGGTAAGGGTGCTATGAAATTCGGCGCGCATTATCTCGAGTCCTTGAGTGAAAGTTTTGGAGAGTTCCTCAATCTTTTGTTCTAGTGCCATTGATCTCGTAAAAGGCATGCACAAGAAGATTTTTGTTTTTGTTTTTGTTTTATGCTAATACCAAAATAAAAGCACAAGTAAATTAACTATAAACTAGAGCCAATTGTATCGCAGAAGATCAAAATAAAGAAAAACAATTAAGCAACTATTCAAAGATTTTATTTTTTTTTTTTGCTTTTTTTTTCGTCTTTTAGATAATATAAATAAGATAAACTAGTCAACGAACAAAAAGTCCTAAAGTCAATGATGGGACAAGATTGTTACCGAAATAAATCCGAGCACACCAAGATCCCGATGTCACCGTAGTCCACGCCTAGGCCAATTTAGGGCTTTAGTATTCCAAACACCACTGAAAATCAAAAGACGAAAATATTAGCAAAAATTTGGGATTTAACTGCAAATAACCAAACAGGGACTAAAATTGCAATATTGCTTCTTCATCTTCCTGGACAGTCCGTGGATTTCGATCAGTGTAGCGGTGGGGGAACACGACAGCGCGTCTAGACAAGAAGGCCTGTAAGACGCGATCTCTGAAAGAGGACGACCGGTGATGAAGAAGTTGGTCGGAGTGGTGGCGGTACGAGTGGTGGTGGCGACGGCGTCTATGGAGGGCGCGATGGTGGACGGCTAGAAAGAGGACCGCGATCGGAGGGCGGCGGCGTGAAGCAAGCGATCAGGTGATGTCGAAATGTGGCAGCGAACAGCGGTGAAGGTGGATGCGCGGTCAACGCCGGTGACGGAGGCGGCGACCCGCGGCTAGGGTTTTGCTGCAAGTGTCTTTTTTTTTGTTAAGAAAATTGCAATCTAAACCCTAAACTATGAAGAACAGAAAAAAATAAACACAAAAATTGACTCAAAACTGAAATTTGACGGCATCGGAAATCGAGGAAAACATCGTATAGCTCTGGTGCCAATTTGATAGAGATTGACAACCAATTTGAACGAACAACGAAGAACACGAAGAGAAAGTAAAGAAAACTATAAGCTAAATAATATGTCAATATCAATAATCATCAAAATCTGTCTCAAAACAAAGTCTTGGCCTATATTTATAGGCTAGATAAAATAAACCTACTCCAATTAAGACTCTAACTAAAAGGTAATTAGAGCCCTAATTCTATCAAACTTACCAAAATAACTCATACTTAAAATAATGTCTTAACTACTAAGACATTAACTAATTAGGAAATAAATAATTAAAAGATATTCTTCTTAAGCCTTCTTCTTTGGTAGACTTTTTAACTTGATTCCTATCACAGTGCACAGGATAGACAAAGGGGATGCCAATCATTGGTGGCGGCAGAGGTTCAATCACACACCCTGGGAGAGGAACATACAGAGGTCCCTTCTGTTGGAAACTCTGAAGCAACTTGCACAAATATGAAGAGGGTTTCTAGTTGAGAATCTTGTGCAACCCTCTCAACTTTATAGGTCCAGCATGAGAGTTATTTCCTGGAATTGTCAGGGAGCAGGTGATGAAGATTTCAGAAGAAACTTCAGGGAATTGGTAAGAGTTCATCAACCATCTGTGGTTTTTGTGCTTGAAACTAGAGTAGGTCCAGCACAAGCATGGGACATTGTTCCCTTCCTTGGATTCAACTCTTATCATATTGCACCTACTGAAGGAATGATGGGGGGGATATGGATGCTATGTGAAAGTGCAGGTATTCTGGCAATGTTAGATTAACATTGAGAAGTCAATGTTAGAGTAACATTGCTGAAGCCGAATCCGTTTTACAATTTTGTTGTCATTGATTATTACTGTTTTGACTTATTCATTTAACTAACTGAGTTCCACAGTTGTAATTGTCCTTGATTATTATCCAGGAAACAAACTTGTCATAGGTTGGACCCTCAAAGTTTCCAAGAAGGAAAGTTTCCTTAATTAAGCAAACCGCTCTACAAGGAAAGAAGAGTTCAAGTGCAACTAGGAAAGCTTTCCAAGATGAGTCCTGATTTGAAGAAGAAGTCTTTCCTTAGTTAGATCTCTAACGAAGGAACTATTATTCAAGAAGGACTGCGAGAACAAGGAAGATGAGTTCGAGAAGAAAACAAAGGAGAATTACCAACCGTGTACAACACACCTTGGAGTCCAATTCAAGAACCTATATATAGGTGTGAAGTACATCAAGACAACTAACGAGACAAGAGCCAATCAATCCGAGAGATTAATTTACAGTTGTTGAGTGTTTGTCTTGCTTTAGCAAAGTTTGTGAGTTGTTAGAATAGATCTAAGAGTGAGGAGCTTTTAGAGATAGTCGAAGCAATTCTTGTGTGATTTGCTTTGTTCAATCAATTTAAGAGTGAGGAGCTTGAAAATTGAGAGAACGACCTTTGTTAAAACCTTTATGGATTATTTTTCCTACGGCTCGAAAGTTAATATAATCTTATATTTACTTCTTAAATTCGTGTTTGTTTATTCCACTGCACTATTGCTCTGGTCTGTTGTTAAAGTAACATCGTCGAATTAACATCATACAAAACTGCTGTTAAAACTTAAGTGTTAAGTTAACAACAACAACGTATCGACCCGATTCACAATTTCAATTAGTATCAGAGCCAAGCACCAACTTCACCGGTGTTTGGCGTTGATACGACAAGATGGACAACTCCAACCCCAATACCAGCAGGTTGCCAGTATTGGAGGGTCCCAACAACTATGCCTACTGGAAGATCAGACTCAGAGTCCACATCAAATCCATCGACCTGAGAGCTTGGGACGCAGTACTAGAAGGCTACACCATCCCCTACTTGCCAAGAGATGGAGATGCTGATCTGGTACCTAAGCCAAGAGGATAATGGACAGCGAATGAGATTGCTCTCTACAACTTCAATGAAAAGGCTCTCAATGCTATTTTTAGCTGGGCAGGTAATCATATGTTCAAACTTATTCAAACTTGTACAACTGCTAAAACTGCATGGGATGTTCTTGAATTACATTGTGATGGTGATGTGGCTGTGAGGGACTCTAAATATAGAAAACTTTTGAGGGACTTTGAGAAGATAAAGATGAGTGAGGATGAAAGCATTGATATTTATTATGAGAAACTTATTGATATTGCTAATCAGTGTCAAAACTTAGGTTTTACCATCCCAAATCAAACCATGGTGTATAAAGCTTTTAGGACATTATCTTCTAAGTTCACTGTCAAAAGAATTGATATGAATGAGTCTAGAGATCTAGCCAACATGGATTTCCAAACATTAATGAACACTTTGAAATAATTTGAACTAGAATTCCTAGGAAAGTCCAGTAAACACCTTGCTTTAGCTTTACTAGGAACTAGCTCAGATTCTACATGAAGTGATGAGGATGAATATGAGTTTATCTCTTCTAACTATGGAAACATTACCAAGAAGTTTTGTAAATTAGGCTACAAAGATAAAAATAAAGAAAAACAATTCGGTAATGCTTCCCTTAGTTATAAGAAATTACCCCCAAAATTTGTAAAGTACATGGCATCAAAGAGCACGCCTCAAGATGCTGAGAAATTGAAACATGTCTAGTGCTATGAATGTAAGGGGTATGGTCACTTTAAACATGAATGTGCTAACACCCTCAGAACAAGAGGGAATTCTCATTGGGGTTGTGTAGATGACTTCAATGAAGCTGACTTTGAATTTGGAACAAGTGCCGATGACTAATCAGAGAAAATCAACATTGTTGTGCTCTGCACTCGGATCACCTGGTCAGGAGAAGACTCCAGAAACTGCCAAGAATCTCAATGTTACTCTAACATTAGAGAACCAACAGCAAAGCAGGAGATCTTATTTGGAGACTGGAGCAACAATGATACACAGGTTAACTATGATGCACTCTCTGACTAAGATGATACTAACTTTGATTGTTTCATGACTCAGTTGATCTAGAAGAGGAGTACTTCAATGAAGAAGAAATGTCCCAGGAGGAAATCCTAGATGATCTACATACAACCTTTCTCAGACTTGAGAGAGAGAATGTCAAACTCATGAAGAGTAATAAAGCACTGATGCATGACATTGAATGTTTGAAGAACATGTTGAGACTTTATGAGAGAGACCTTGACAAAGCTGAAGCTGAGCTGAAAGAGGTAAAGGAGAAACTCAAAAAGGATTCACAGATCATAGCCAAATGGAATTGAGGTACTTCTAAACTAGATGAGGTACTAAACATGAGTAACACAGGTACATGTGGTCTGGGATTTGTTGAGAAACCTTCCTCTTCTAATGTTAATTCTGCCTATTTAACTACAAGCTTTGTTAAAGAATCTGATAATATGAGTTCTGGAACCATTAACACTGCAAAAAGTAAACCTACTTTTATCTGTCAGTACTGTTTTCAACCAGGCCACATTAAACCATTCTGTAGAAAATTCATAAAAGATTGTGGTAAGAAAACTGCCCTCTGTGTCCAATGTTAAAACTACAACAGGTTCTGATGTTAGACTAACATTAGGTGCAGGACAGAAAAGTAGAACTTGGATAGAAAAAGCTAAAACCCCTAAGATTAAATTTGTATGCAATGTTGTTTTCTCTGATGTGTACTCTAATCTTTTAGGTAAGTGGTACTTCGACAGTGGATGCTCGAGACACATGACAGGCATCAAGGAGAATCTTAAGCAAATGATACCTTTAAGTGCTGGAACAGTGACCTATGGTGGTGGCACAAAAGGAAGGATCATTGGCAAGGGGATACTAGATGTTGATGGATTCCCACCCCTAAAGGATGTGTTGTTGGTAAATGGGTTAAAGGCAAATCTAATCAGTATTAGTCAGTTGTGTGATGATGACTTGCTGGTTACATTTGACAAAGTATCTTGTGATATTTATGATAATGATAATGTTCTTGTTATGACAGGTACGAGATCCAAAGATAACTGCTACCCAGCCCAAGAGGAAGCAGAGAGTTTCGATGCTAAAATAAATGAAGCTTCTATCTGGCATAGGAAACTTGGACATGTTCACTATAGAAACCTTGAGAAATTACAGAAAGTTGATGCTGTAAGAGGCTTACCTAAGCTGTCTTGTCCAGGTAAGCTTGTGTGTGGCGATTGCCTCAAGGGTAAACAAACCAGAACAGTTCATGCCCCCTACAGGTACAAAATGCTAATCCTAGATCTAGTAGGTGCTTATAACTGTTGCATATGGACTTGATGGGTCCCATTGAGGTAAGTAGTCTAAGTGGTAAGAAATATGCCTTTGTGATTGTAGATGATTTCTCTAGATACACTTGGGTAAAGTTTCTTAAAGAAAAGTCTAAAGCTTTTGATCAGTTCAAAATTCTTTGTGCTAGTATTTAAAACTTGTATGGCTCCACTGTGACTAAGATTAGGTCTGATCATGGTAAACAATTTGAAAATGCTAGTTTTGATAACTATTGCAATGCTAAAGGTATCTTCCATGAATATTCAGCTCCTAAGACTCCTCAGCAGAATGGGGTTGCTGAGAGAAAGAACATGACTCTTCAAGAGATGGCCAGAGTTACGCTCAATGCTAAAGATGTATCCAAAAGACTCTGGGCTGAAGCTTTAAATACTGCTTGTCATATTAGTAACAAGGTGTATCTTAGACCTGGACCTAACATGACTCCTTATGAACTCTTGAAGGGTGTAAAACCAAATATTACACATTTTCATGAATTTGGGTGTGACTGTTATCTATTGAATGACAGGGATTATCTGAGTAAATTTGATCCTAAAAGTAAAAAATGCATCTTTGTAGGATACTTAACCAATAGTACTTCCTTTAGAGTCTACAATCTTAGATTGAAGATAATTCAGGAATCAGTGAATGTTGTGTTTGATGATTTCACACTTGATACAGGTACTGGTGATGTCTCTGTTCCCAATGTTGAACCAAAAGTGGAACCAGAGAATGCTACTCTTGACAATTTTGCTCCAACATTGGAACTGGAAGCTGGAAGCACTGAACAGGAGACAGGGAACGATGTTAGACTAAAAACAGCGAGATCTGATGTTAGATTAACAGCAGAAGACTCTGACTCAGAATATGAAATTGACTCTGGACCTAGAAGAGACCCCCCTGCTAGGATTCAAAAGATCATCCAGCCTCCCAGGTAATAGGTGAACTCACTGAACGGGTAAGGACACGCAACAAAGAAAGACTTGATTATAGAGACATGGTTAAATTGTGTGTCTGTATGAACTTCACTTATACTGTTGATAATGCCTCTTGTTTTGTCTCCTGTATTGAACCAAAGAATGTGAATGAAGCCCTCCTTGATAACTTTGGGATTAATGCCATGCAGGATGAACTAGTACAGTTTACTAAAAACAATGTCTGGAAACTGGTGCCTAGACCATCCAATGTTAATGTAATAGGGACTAAGTGGATATTTAAAAACAAAAGTAATGAGGAAGGGGTCATAGTTAGAAACTAAGCTAGAGTAGTTGCTCCGGGGTACACACAGGTGGAAGGTGTAGATTTTGATGAGACCTTTGCTCCACTTGCTAGGATTGAATCTATTAGATTACTTCTAGCCATTGCATGCTGTCTTAGGATAAAACTATGCCAAATGGATGTAAAGGGTGCTTTTCTGAATGGGCTGATTGATAAGGAAGTCTATGTAGAACAGCCTAAGGGATTCACAAATCCTATGTACCCCAACCATGTGTACAAGCTTGACAAGGCCCTGTATGGACTTAAACAAGCACCTAGAGCATGGTGTGAAAGGCTTACAAAATTCCTATTAAGTCTTGGCTTAGTTAGAGGTGAAGGAGATAGAACACTGTTTGTCTTAAAGAAAGATTCTCATGTATGTATTGCTCAAATCTATGTAGATGATATTGTGTTTGGCTCAACTAACAATTCTATCTTAGAAAATTTGTTGAATAAATGACAGGGCAGTTTGAGATGAGTATGATGGGAGAATTAAATTTCTTCCTTGGTCTTCAAGTAAAACAAACAGGTAATGGGATATTCCTGAGTCAGGAGAAATATGCAAAGGATTTGGTGAAGAGGTTTGAATTGGCATATTCAAAGCCTTGCAAGACTCCCATGTCTTCATCTGTGAGATATCCAGGGATGTTACTGGTGCAGATGTTGATCCAACATTGTACCGTTCAATGATACGAAGCCTACTCTACTTGTCTGCTTCAAGACCTGATATAATGTTCTCTGTTTGTGTGTGTGCTAGGTACCAGGCATGTCCAAAGCAGTCACATTTGATTGATGTGAAGAGAAACCTTAGATATATATCTGGCACTTTGGCCCTTGGAATCTAGTATTCTTATGACACTAACACAAATCTTGTAGGTTTCAGTGACTCAGACTGGGCATGAGATACTGATGACAGAAAGTCTACAAGTGGAGGATGTTTTTATCTGGGGAACAACTTGGTCTCATGGTACAGTAGAAAGAAAAATTGTGTGTCACTCTCCACTGCTGAATCTGAATACATAACAGCAGGCAGCTATGTCACTCAGTTAGTATGGCTTAAACACATGCTACTGGATTATGGTTTAGACAGTGATACCTTACTTACGTTCTGTGATAATCTTAGTGCTATAAGCATCTCTAAGAACCTGTGCAACACTCTAGAACTAAACATATTGATATAAGGCATCACTTTCTGAGAGACATGGTAGAAGATAAGCTCATTGACATTGAACACATTGAAACTAATAATCAGCTTGCTGATATGTTCACTAAACCCTTATATTCTGAGAGGTTCTTCAGTTTGAGGAATTCTCTTGGCATGTGCACTGTTTAGGGATGTTAGTACACCAGTGTTGACATAACACCACTGTCTAGCACTGGTTATTGGATGTGGTATATCTGTAATTCTCTTATGTTTTGTTTTCTGCATTCTTCTTTCTTGCATATTACATCTTTGTTAGAGATTCTGTTGGGTTGTGTGGTTAATCTGTACAAATAGCTGAGTTGACTGGTGGACAGGTACATATCAAGAGTTTTGTAAAGTAAGAACTCTGTTGTTAGTATGTGAATCTTAACCTAACATCTGGGGGAAGCTGGGGTACACAGAGCTCACTACTCTGATGTTATTCAGTTGTGACTTATCCATGTTAGGTTAGACAAAGCATGAAGAGAAGCTGAGGTACATGATGTTGAGAGCTCCATTGTCATTCAGTTGTGCTTATTTTTGTGATTTTGTCTATGGCCAAGGTTATGCATGATGGCGAGCCTTACTACTGGGGTGCTTGGAAGTTTCGACTACTTGCATTTAGTAGCATTGCTCACTTGGCATTTCTCTTGTAATCAGCTTGGTAAACAAGTATGCATGAGGAGTTGGGGTGGAGAAGTATATGATAAATGTATTGTCTTCATTCAGTTCCTTTGTACTTGCATAATCTGTAGCTGATGGTTAAGTTGCTGGGGTGTGTGGAGTCTTGTCCTGCCCACATTCAGTGATGAAACTATCCTTTAACATTCATTAGTTTTTGTTCAAAAGGGTTCATAATAATAAATAAAGATAAATTGATTTGTCCTGATCCCAGTCAGTAAAGTTGTTTGGACTTGGTTACGATCTCTCAATGTTGATCTAACATTGTTGCATTCTTACTTGCTCTGCATTATTTCTTTGTGTCGGTTTGGGCTTCGGGGGAGTAGTAATCCTAGGAATCATGTGTTGAGGCATACTTCGTGGGTGACTTACTGCAGGTAAAACACTATGTTTTGTGATCATCTATACTGTGAGAACATCTTTTCCCTGGATATGTACATCCACTCTGTGTTTTTCTGTCTGATGTGTTACTTACTCATACTGATGATCTTAATCTATGTCTTGGTACCTATGTACTTGGGTGAGGTTCCAGATTAGTATATAGGAATATCTCACGCTCTCACATGATGTTGCCTTGGATGAAGCCCTGCACCTACAACTTCCCTCCCTGATGTTAACTTGCCAATGTTAGTTCAACATTGTAACATTGTAACTTATAAGTTTTCAGGTTTGGAGACTGCTCTGGTTACGTGTTAATCCAACACTGACACGTGGTAAGGTGATCATGGGTATGATCGTGTGACAGTGGTCCGATTATTTTGGTAACATGTTACAACACCACTATCACTATTCTTCAGCTGATTGACTATATAATTTGCCCTAATCTTTTCCTACTATTATCGCGCTCTAAATTTTTGCAAAATCGACACTCTCTGCAAATCAAGTTTCCATTTTTCTTCTCTAAATCACTCTAACAATGGCACGCAAGTCTTCCATTGATACTCTTGCAGCTGCTGCTGAGCAGATGGAGCAACCACGTCGCCGTAGCACCAGACATGCAACCACTGAAGCCGTCGCTGCCGCTGCACCAAAGAGGAAATCCACCTATCAACGGCGCAAGGGCAAGAAATCCGCTACGGGTGATGTTGTTTCAACATCAAAAACTGTTGAGCATACCTCCACTTCCACCAACGACGAAAACGAGGTAATGATGGCTAACCCTACTCATGATATGACTGCTGAAATGAGTATTGAGAAGGAGAAAGAGGCCCATGTTGTTGCTGTGGGTGAGTCTGAGGTTGTGCATGAGGTCCATGAGGGTAATGTTTGGGATGAATATGTGGTTGTTACTAAGGAAGGTGAAAATCTTGAGGTGAATGCTGAGCCGTCTGAGGCTAATGATGCTGCTGCTGCTGAGATGGACACTCTTTCTGAGTAAGATGATCAGGTTGAGGAGACTGTGGTTGAGGAGGTTACTACTGAAGGTAACCAAGATGATGATGATGAGGGTGACAATCAACCTGAAGAGGTTGAGAGAGAAGAAGAAGATAGCCTGACTCTCTCTGCCTTAGATTCTGCTGCTAAGAAAATAAAGGGGAAGCAGGTGGTGGTTGAAAATTCTGAGTCTGAGTCAGAAGAAGAAAAAGATGAGGAAGATGATAAGGAGGAAGAAGAAGATGAGGAAGTTGAGGAAAAAGACCAACTGGTAGGTGATGACCCTGCTGATGTTACTCCAACATCAGGCAGTGATGAGTACTTTGATGTGCTTGATGAGGAGTACCCCAAAAAGCCTTATTCTGGCTTTTATGTGTCTGCTGAGGCAGAAGAACAGTGGGAGGCTTATCAAGCCAGGGTTATCCACATGGAGAGGAACATTGATGAGGAGATGTTCAAAGAAAATAGGCTGTTTGAGTTGCTTGAAGCTAGAGGAGTGTTGGGCTCTGTGATGAACCAGACATCATATGTCCCTTATGTGGTCAGAGAGTTCTACATGAACCTCTCTCAGTGGGTGTCCCACCAGGATTCTCCCAAGTATGGTAAAGCTTGGGTAAGGATGAGTGTCTATGACATCAGTCCTGCCATGATCAATGAAGCTTGGGGTCTTCCTGATCCTGAGGAGACTGAGGATCCTAGCATGGATGAGGTGATTACTGACCTTACTAGTGGACTCACAAGGAAATGGAATGATAGTTTTCCAACAACAAGGTTGACGTCCTTAAGTGTTGTACTTCACAAGCTCTCTACCTATAACTGACTGCCTTCTTCCAACACCACTGTTATGACAAAAGAATCTGCAAAACTGGTGTACAAAATGAAGAATGGGCTGAGTGTGAATATAGGGGAGAAAGTTCTGAGGCACATGAGGGAGGTCACAACAAAGGCAAAGGGAATCACTCCATATCCCTCTCTGATATCCAGCATTCTGGTGAAGCTAGGCTTCAAGACCAATAAGACAGAGGGCTGGATCAAGAACAAGGCCAAGATGATCATCACCAGGAGCTACTTCACTCAAGTCAGAATCCAAGACTTGCCCTGGAATCCCAATGCAGAAGCTGGTCCAAGCAGGAAAAAGAAGAAGAAGACTATCAAGTTTGCTGTTTCTTCTGTTCCAGTGGCCAGTGATGACAGCTGCTCTGTGATAGCTGATGCATTTGTGGAGGAGACTTTGGTGTGGCTTGACAGAGAGTATAAAGATACCCAAAGAGAGATAGCAGACAAGCAAGTGAGGTTGCAGGAGATTGACAGCCTCAGAAGCATTTGAAGGATCTGCCTTCCTCACAAAAAGGGGGAGAGTAGATCAAATTTTCAAAATTCATGAGTTCTTTTAATTTTCTGTTTTCTATGGCAGTATGAACAATTCTATTTTCTTAGCTTTTTTCTGTTTCATCAAGGAGTGTGTTCCTTGCTACACAGTATGGTCTGTAATTAAATACTTTCTGCTGGTGCTTAGTGTTTCGACTTTTGCTATTTGAACTTTGGTTACAAAGTACTAACTCTGTTTTGCAGGTGTTAACTGTTCTCTGATGTTAAGATAACAGTGAGATGTTCAATGTTAGAACATCTGTCTGGTTTCGATGTTAAGTTAACATTGACAAAGATGGATGTAATGACAACATTGAAAGTATCAATGTTAGAATAACATTGAGTTAGTCCCGTCTGATGTTCAGGGGGAGTGTACTCAGTTTTCCATTAAGATAGTAAAGTTTGTCTGAATAATTTGATCTGATTAGAACAGGTTCTTAGGTTTTGTGATTAAGGCAAAAAGAGGGAGATTGAAAGTGCAGGTATTCTAGCAATGTTAGATTAACATTGAGAAGTCAATGTTAGAGAAACATTGCTGAAGCCGAATCCGTTTTACAATCTTGTTGTCATTGATTATTATTGTTTTGCCTTATTCATTTAACTAACTGAGTTCCACAGTTGTAATTGTCTTTGATTATTATTCAGTAAACAAACTTGTCATAAGTTGGACGCTCAAAGTTTCCAAGAAGGAAAGTTTCCTTAATTAAGCAAACCGCTCTACAAGGAATAAAGAGTTCAAGTGCAACTAGGAAAGCTTTCCAAGATGAGTCCTCATTTGAAGAAGAAGTCTTTCCTTAGTTAGATCTCTAACGAAGGAACTATTATTCAAGAAGGACTGCGAGAACAATTAAGAGGAGTTCGAGAAGGAAACAAATGAGAATTACCAACCGTGTACAACACACCTTGGAGTCCAATTCAAGAACCTATATATAGGTGTGAAGTACATCAAGACAACTAACGAGACAAGAGCCAATCAATCCGAGAGATTAATTTACAGTTGTTGAGTGTTTCTCTTGCTTTAGCAAAGTTTGTGAGTTGTTAGAATAGATCTAAGAGTGAGGAGCTTTTAGAGATAGTCGAAGCAATTCTTGTGTGCTTTGATTAGTTCAATCAATTTAAGGGTGAGGAGCTTGAGAATTGAGAGAACGACCTTTGTTAAAACCTTAACGGGTTATTTTGCCTACGGCTCGAAAGTTAATATAATCTTATATTCACAGATTAAATTTGTGTTTGTTTATTTCGCTGCACTATTGCTCTGGTCTGTTGTTAAAGTAACATCGTCGAATTAACATCATACAAAACTGTTGTTAAAACTTCAGTGTTAAGTTAACAACAACAACGTATCGACCCGATCCACAATTTCACTATGGAATGATTATGAGGTCGAAGTTGAGATTACTCATACTGATACCCATGCAATCCATGCAATCATTAGGCCTAGCTCTGTTGATAGATGGAGATTAACTAGAATCTATGCACAACCCAGGAAAGCTGCTAAGATTCATGATTTTGATAGCATAAGACAGAGAGCTGACCATGATCCAATACCATGGCATATCACTGGAGACTTCAATGAGGTTAGTCTCAACCATGAGAAAAGAGTAGGGACCACCAAAATAGTTAGAAGGCTGCAATTCTTCAATAAGTTTATAGAAGATTGCCACCTTGTTGACTTGGGATACTCTGGTCCCAAGTTTATCTGGTTCAACAAAAGGAAAAATGGAGATTTAATCCATGCAAGATTGGATAGGGCATTGGCCAACCAAGAGTGGTTAGATAGATTCCCTGACTATGAAGTTGAAACTCTCCCCAGAACTCACTCTGATCATAATCCACTCATTATCAAGATAGAGGGAAGAGGAGTTCATACTGGAGAAAAACCATTCAGATTTGAGGCTTTTGGTTCTCCAATGAGGAGTGTCAAGTCCTTCTGCAACAGATATGGGCTGCCAGACCTGGACTTTTAGAGGCCATTAGAGAGATTCCCAAGGTGATAAAGCCTTGGAATCAGCATAAGATTGGTAATATCTTTAAAAGGAAGAGGAAGTTGCAAGCAATGCTGGGAGGAATCTAAAAGTCAATGGAACACCATCACAACTCCTTTCTCAGTCAGTTTCAAGAACAACTCATGAGGGAGTACAATGATATTCTCAAACAGGAAGAGTTGTTCTGGTATCAGAAATCCATAATCAAGTGGATAATAGAGGGGGAGATAAATACTAGATTCTTCCACAAATCAACAAAAGTCAAGAAGAAAGAGGAACCAGATCACTATGCTTAAGGTGAAGGGATTCTGGGTGAAAGATGATGAAGTTCTGCAAGCTCACACTAGGAACTACTATTTGAGTTTATTCTCTGTTAGTTCCTCTTCCCAACATAATAATCCTTCATCAGTTATATCAGAGCTTCAGGTTACTTTGGAGGAAGAGGATTATTCATTCCTGAACTCCTCTATAAACCCAGAGGAGGTTCACTCTGTTGTCTTTGCCGTGGCTCATCTTAAAGCCCCTGGGCCTGATGGACTTCAAGTCCTCTTCTATCAGAAGGGCTGGGAGTGGCTAGGCAACTCGGTAACTGATTTTGTGCTGAAGACATTCCAAGACAAAAGTTTTGACAAAAACGTTGCTGAAGCCTATATCTGCCTGATTCCTAAAGTTCAGGAGGCTGTAAGTATAAACCAATTTAGACCTATTGCACTATGTAATATCCTTTACAAAATAATTACAAAGTGCATTACTTCTAGACTCAGAGATATCACGCCTAACATAATTGATCCCACACAAGCTAGTTTCATAAAGGGAAGAAGCACTCAGGACAACATTATAGTGCTCCAGGAGCTGCTACATTCCCTTAGATCCAAGAAAAATAATAAGGTGGGTTGTATGATTATGAAACTAGACCTGGAAAAAGCTTATGACAAGGTAAGTTGGGCTTTCCTTGATAAGACTCTTTCTGCATTTAACTTTCCAAAATCTCTGAGGGAGCTAATCATGTTCTGTGTGACCAATGCTTCCACCAGGGTCCTTTGGAATGGAAGCCCTCTCAAAGCCTTTGATAACCAATGTGGTTTAAGACAAGGTGACCCCCTCTCTCCCTACCTATTTATCATGTGTATGGAGAGACTATCCTATTTAATCAAATAGGCAGTTAGTAGGGGAAAATGGCAACCAATCATGCCATGTAGAGGCGGTCCTCAACTGTCACATCTGCTATTTACATATGATATTATACTGATGGGAAAAGCCACTAAATCCACCACTCATCATATTAAGTAAATTCTGGACAACTTCTGTCAGAGGTCTGGTTTGAAGCTGAACCACGGTAAATCCAAGGTCTATATCTCCAAATCCAATGGCTCCACCTTCAAAAGATATCTCTGTCAGATTTTGGGATTTGGTCAAACTTTGAACCTGGGGAGGTATCTTGGCATGTCTTTAGTTTATGGGAGAGTCACCAGGGATACTCACTCTAGCACATTTGAGAAAATCATGAGCAGATTTAGCACTTGGAAGAGCAAATTACTTTCTCTTGCTGGAAGAAATACTCTGTTATCTTTAGTGTCCTCTTCAATGGCAGTGTACTTAATGCAGAACTCATGGCTCCCTCAACATGTTTGTGATAAGTTAGATGGCCTAAATTGAAGCTTCTTATGGTCTTCTGACATTTCATCTGGTTAACTAGAATCAAGTCATGTTACCAAAGAAAGAGGGGGGTCTTGGCATAAGATCCTCCAGAACAAGTAATGAATCCTTACTGTCAAAACTTGTTTGGAAGATCTTAACTAATGAGCAATCTCTCTGGAGCTCTTTCATTCAGGCTAAGTATTTGAAGGGCAATAAGTAATCTACTTACGAAATAGAGTTACTGATAACCCTGTATGAAAGAGTATCTTACACTGCCATGAACTAATGAAACCTTTTTTGAGGTGGAAAGTAGGGAGGGGTGATCATATATCCTTCTGGTTTGATAACTGGAGAGGATCAGGGAGCCTGTATGAAGAAAATATTACCATTGCCCCTTCTGATTTCCAGGTAACACTTAAAGATGTGCTGAAAAGATATGCTGAGGCCTACTGGTGAATGGAACCTGGATATAATTGAGTCAGTCCTACCTCAAGAGATCACATGTGATATACTCAATAGACATATACTGCTGTCGGATCAGGAGGATTATGTCATTTGGAATGGTAACTCCAATGGTCAGTTCACATGCCAATCAGCCTACAGATTGTTCAACATGGAAAGGAAATTTACTAACATAGATTTCAGCAAGTATGCTTGGGTTTGGAAGCTGGATTTCAGTAATAAATTCTTGCATTTTCTTTGGTTTCTTTCACAAGACAGGCTAGCAACCAATCTGTTAAGATTCAGGAGACAACTCTCCCTTACTGCTATGTGCACATTTTGTGATGCTCCTAAGGAATCAGGCCTGCACATCTTCAGACACTGCTCAGTTGCAAGAAAGTTGTGGGAAAAAATTATTGTCCAAGAGGAACTCCAGCTGTTTGATTCCATCAGTGATGACATCTGGCTTAGAGATAACTTGGAAATGTTACACATCATGAACAGAAACAGACCTCATATTAGTTGGAAGTGGATTTTCATGTCAACTTTGTGGGTTTGTTGGAGACATAGAAACTCAAGAGTCTTCCATAGAAAGGAAACTAATGTCGTAGGACGCCTTTGCCAGATTAAACAACTAAACTATGAATTATATGAAGGCAGCAATACTCGCAAGAAACACAAACAAATCATTGGTTGGAAAAAACCTGCATCTGGTTGGCTGAAGCTGAACACTGATGGTTGTGTTCTTCATGCTCATAATACTGGTGCAGCTGCTGGCATTCTTCGAGATGAAGGAGGCAATCAGATTTGGGGTTTCATGCAGGAATTGCAATCTCCACCAGTGGAAGAAGCTGAAATGGTGGCATTGCAAAAGGGACTTGACGCGCATGCAACGTATTGCCCTTGAAGTTTATTCTCAAACGGTGTTCAAACTGATATCAGGCCAGTTAACTCCAACGGCAGATAATGTTACGATGGTGGAGGAATGTCGAAGATTTTACGGATGCCATGGGATGTATCGTTTAACTAGATTCCAAGAACGGCGAATAAAGTAGCCGATGCATTAGCTAGAAGTGTTAGTTATTTAGGTGAGAGTAACGTCTTTTGGGACAAAGCTCCTACTCCATAATTCTTATTTTATCTTTATTTATCAAAAAGAAAAAAAATCACATAAAGCAATTTCACATTTGAAATTTAACTACCTCCATCTCTCCATTAATTAAGCAAACTTCCACCCTTTTGTTTTTCTCCAATCTCTCCATTATTTAAGCAAACTTCCACCCTTTTGTTTTTCTGCATTTTCACTTTTTTTAATTATAATCTTTTTTCTTCATACATTGATTATATTTTCTTATATATTACTAAGAATTATGGAGCTATGGAATGTAGCAAGTCAATTGTTTTTCTAATGGTTTTATACGATATTTTATTTTATTAATTTTTTATTATATTTCACGCCCTACTTTTTTGGTGATCAGATTCAAGGAATTTCGTTTTTTAACGAAACAAAGAGGGCATATGATGGTGATGGTCTCATGGTATTGTTTTTATTTGCTTATCCTTCTTTTTGCTTTTCGTAACTATTTGTTATTACATGTGCAGATGAGTTTTGAACATGCATCAATCAGAATTCGACATAAACAAAAAGAAGTTGAGAGTTGAGTCATAAGGTTTTTTTGATTTAACGCCAATATGGTAGAATGGATATATTTAGTAGAACTTTCCTCTTTTATATCTTCATACTAAAAATTATGAGTTTGTTTTGATTGCATGATTTCTTTCGTATTCAGATCTTTTTCTTCTTCTTAATCTTATCTTTTTAGTATGATCACTAAATAACGGTTCACATTCTTTTTCATTTTAGAATTTGATCTTATCATGAGTTTGTTGCAATATTTAGTCCTATCTACACGTTTATTTATTTAATCACTTACCATTGAACTATTGCAATATTTAGTCTATCTATATCTTTATTTATTTAATCACTAGCCATTTCAATTGAGTGTAAATACTGTTGTGCCTACACAATTTCTGTAATTTTCTTAAAGTTATTGAGACTAAAAAAAGTATTCGTAATTTGGTGAATGCTCATATAAGTAAATCTAAATAACTATTCCTTTTCTAAAAGAATGTTTAATTATTTACTCAAACAATTGAAAGCAAATCCATTAAGCATTAAAGTCAAATGTAAACTATTTGCAATAGGATAAATGAGAAGTCACTTTCAAAATATCTCTGCAAATTAATTTGTGTTGATCTTATGTATGATAACAAATAAATGGATTAAATAATTCTTTAAGATGAGTAAAGCTCTCCACCACAATATATTATATTCGTCTAAGAGGATGTTAGATTATAGTATAAGAACAATTTTAATAATCTCCTTAAAAACGAAGATAAAAGGAAATGAAAAACGCTAGCAGACTGCCTAATCAGACTGATTTCTCAATTTGTTCGTGACATAGTTTAGTTTACACGGTTTCTCCTTTCTTTTCGTTTTGACAAGTAGTCGAGTTTCAGTATCTTATATGATAGCCATATCACTTTTGATATGAAATGCAAAATACTTCAATCAGTCAATGATAATCCGTACTTTCTGTCAATCCACGTAAAACTATATATATTGTTAAATTAAAAAAATGAAGTGTGCTAAATTATATGTCATACACATGAAAACAATTATAGTTACATGAATATTTAATAGAAGAATCAATGCCATTATTAAACTCTTTTAACACGAACGGAACATTTACACTAATTTATATACCATACACATATGGAAAACAATAATTAAGATAATAACGCTTGGATATCTACAAGATTTAGCACCAAGAATACATTTATACTATATTTAAACATGTAAACTTTTAGGATTGTATAAAACCAATTATATTAAAAAAATATATATATATAAAAGGTATTATACATTATAATTTTTAATATAAAGAAAATGTTGCGCGCGGTCTCCGCGTGCACCTCGTTGCTAGTTAACTCTAAAACAGAAAGTTAATGGTGGTGTAAAAAATCGAGCAAATTGAATTGGCTAAGAGATTCATCATTACTCTGATTTAATATTTGTGATTGAATAATGAATTGGCCACTTTTGTTTCTTCCTCTCTTTTTGGATTTTTTCAATCACGGGAGAAAAGTGGGTCCGTTGTGCTTGGAGATCCTCAGGCGGGACCATGGCGAATGACAAGTTTGCGACGCGAATCACATTATATCTAATAATCCCTATTTTGGGTTCATATGGGCTAATATAACGAGCTAATGATTCCAAACAAAATATAGCGAGTTGATCGTGGAGTAATCACTACAAGAAAAAGGATTAGTAGTCACGAAAATTTTCCAATGACCAGGTCCTTGGTAGTATTAGGGACGGCTTGGCCGTTCCTAATGCACGTTACCAAGGGACAAGTCGTTGGTACAAATAACTACCAACGACTGAGCCGTGCCTACGGTTTTGCGGGGAAATTTCCCCCAACTTTCATTAGTACCGAGGGGCTAGGCCTCGGTTGTAAGATAGGGTTGCGACCCTTTAAGTTGGGCCACAGCCACGCGGTCCAACGAGGGTTAGGTTAAGACTCAGTACCAATGGCCAAGCCGTTGGTACTGAAGTCAGTAGCTAAAAAATGCCACCTCCATATTAAAAAGATTAATATGCTAGATAGTAGAAAATGAGACATACGTCAACTAAGAAGAGGAGTTGGAATGAATTCTCAAAATCAAAGAGGAGAAGTATTTGTAGAAAAAAGTTTAACATTTCCAACGGCCATGCCGTGGCAAATTTCAACGGTAACAATCATTACCAAGTGTCGGACCGTTGAAAATCCTAGTTCCCGTTGACATTTGCCACGGCTTGGTTGTTGGTAATAAGAGTTACCGTTAACATTTGCCACGGCCAAGTTGTTGGTAATGAAAGTTACAATTTACATTTGCCAATACGCGGCCGTTGGTAATGATAGTTACCGTTAACATTTGCCACGGCCAGGCTGGTGGTAATGAAGGTTACCATTGATATTTTCTACGACTCGGCCGTTCGTAATAATGTTTGCAATAAAACTTTAGGGGGAGAAAGTGTAAATAATAAAAAGTTGAAAAACACCTCCAAACTCTATTTTCTAAACCAATACACTTTTTAAACATAAGTAAATGTGTTTACTATAATTTCATCAAAAATGGATTTAAGAAAAACAATAAACAAAACTTTGGGGGGTGGGGGGGGGGGGGGGAGGGGGGGAAGGGTGTAAATAATAAAAAGTTGCAAAACTCCTCCAAACTCAATTTTTTTAAACCATACACTTTTTAAACATAAGCAAATGTGTTTCATAAAAACACATCAAAATTTGAGTTGATAATACGATAAATAAAACTTTACGGGTGGGAAGTGTAAATAATAAAAAGTTGCAAAACGCCTCAAAACTCAAGATTTTTTAAACCGTAGACTTTTTAAACATAAGCAAATGTGTTTCCTAAAATTTCATCAAAAATTGAGTTGAGAATAAGATAAATAAAACTTTGAAGGTGAGAAGTGTAATTAAAGAGAGGTTGTAAAACGCCTCCAAAATTATTATTTTTTAAAACCATACACTTTGGAAACATAAATAGACGTGTAGCCTAGAATTTCATCAAACATTTAGTTGATAATACAATAAATAAAACTTTAGGGGGTGGGAAGCGTAATTCATGAAAAGTTGAAAACACATCCAAAACCCTAAACCTCAAATCCTATACTCTATACCCTAACACTACCAATGGTGCAGCCGTCTCTATTGACATTATTACCAAGGGTTGGGCCGTTGGAAAAATACTCTAACGGTAGTTACGGCCTAGCCGTGACTAATAATGCTCATTACCCACGGCTGAGCGCTTGGTAGTAATATTCATGTACATAAATCTTACCTTTTGCATGATTGTTTAACATTTATGGATGTTTTATTATCGATTACGACAAGGATAAGTATAAGTTAATTTCATATACATAAATTTTAGCTTTCGTAGCACAATCATGCATCATTTACATACTCTGGGTGTTAATGACAAAATAACTGAATAAAGTTGTTCGTAATGACTTATATTTGCTACTAATTAAATCTATGTAACATTCGTAATTGCACGCTGTAACGATCATTGATTAATTACGAGGGATCATTACAACTTCGTAAGATCTTATTAAAAGTGATACATACTTAGTATATATAAGGATATAAAACTTAACTTAGTATGTAATAAACGTATGAGAATATAAAATGTATGACGATCTAATTCTATAATGTATATTTCGATAACTCAAAAACTATCACACTCTTGTTTATAGTTCTTCATTTTACATATCGTAAGAGTATCTTAACTAAATCATAAACAAATCAATTTAAATAATGCAAATCATGAAAACTAAATATTTAGGGGTTAGTACCAAGGGCCTAGTCGTCCCTACTAATATTCAAACATGTTTACCCAGTTTTACCAAGGGCCTAGCCGTCCCTACCAATATTCAAACATGTTTTTACCCATGCAAGAGAATATTCAAAATGTTTTACCCAAAATTTTCAAAATTTTGAAATTGGTACCAACGGCCTGGCCATTAGTAATGATTCGAGAATATGTGGGAAAATGAAAATTTCATGAAAATTTGAATTTTTCATCCAACATTATAAATACACCTTCCCTCAACCCTTCATTTTCATTTTCCACGAAAATACCCAAGTTTCTCTTCATTGTTTTCAAGTTTTTTCTTCCCTCTCTTCCAAATTTGTCTTCATATCTTCAAAGTTTTTCCTTTCTTCAAATCTTCAAAGTTTCTTCATATCTTCAAATATTCGAAGTTTCTTCATTTTCTTTATAGTTTTTTTATACATCTTAAAAATTATTTTCAAACATATATTTCTTTTTCTTATTCAAAGATTTTGTTTCTCTACACACGTTAATTGTTAAAATGCATCCAATAATATTTCGGCAATTTACAAAATTGCCAAAATATTATTGGTTTTTTTTTATTCAGTTGAATATTAGTAGCAACGGCCGAGTCATGGCTACTAATATTTAAACGTAAAATGTGGTTCAATATTAGTACCAACGATGGGGGCTTGGTAATGTCATGAATATTAGTAACTACGACCTAGCTAGGTAATATGATCCATGTCATTAGCTAGGACGCACCCGTAGGTACTGACCTCCATAACATTAGCCACGACGCAGTCGTTGGCAATGCGTGCATGTTATTAGCCACGGTCCAACCCTTGGTAATGGTTTTTACCAAGGGCTTGGTCGTGGGTAATATATAGCTAGGGTTGAGCCGTGCCTACTCATTAGCAAGGGCCTGGCCGTTGGTAAAGAACTCATTACCAATGGGAAATGGGTCTTTACCAACAGCAGAGGGCGTGGTTAAAGCCAATTTTTCTTGTAGTGAATTTTGTTGCATTAAAATTAAAGTAGTTCACATGTAGCTATCTCAAAAGAAGGTCAGTATTCCAAATCACGTGTATGTAGACGTTTTATTCTTCTTCGAAAGTGAATGAAAAATTTACTTTTAACTTATAGTGAGGTAATTTATCTTCTTGATATTAAGTTCGCCTCCAGAATTAAGTAGCTTGATTTTACGTTTTTTTAGATTTGTGCTTATCAACGTGGTTAGCCTAGAGTAATTTGTCCGATTAACAAAATTTGCAGGTTATTGTGTTAGCACGATAAATTACCCAATACACACGTTAGAGTAGATTCTCACGTAATTAAAAAAAATGATAATATTAGCCACAGGCTTCGGGGCGTACTATATCATGTACTCTGTCTAATATTCATTTTGAAAATGATAAACGAAGATTCCAAAGGCAATTACAAAACTTTTTTTATTAAGCTGATCAAAAGGGAGATTGACGCACGTAATGCACTCCCCAAAGTCACCTTCTAAGACAACGAAAGTATGAAAAGGTTTAAATTAACTGTGATATACATTACATAGTCAACAAGCTATGGTCATATACGGAACCACTTGTCCACCCAAAGGACCCTCTTATCTTATGCTTAACCAGGACACAAAAACCCTCATTTTTTGTTTACCTGCCCCACCACCACAAAAACAAAGAACAAGAAGAGAAGTGCTCAGTTTTTTTTTTTTTTTTGATAGTTAGAAGAGAAGTGCTCAGTTACGTTAAGCGGTTAAGGTTGTAAACTCTTAATTATGCTTTTCAATGTTATGTACTCCTATTCAAAGTGGGTGGTGTATGATCAATTATTTCTTTTCGACTTGCAGGTGTCAGTGTTGAATAATTTACTTCAACATTTGTGAGTGTGCAGAGTTTTGTTTTTAGTTAATAATTGACAGAAGATAGAGAGCACAATTGAGCATGCACAATATACGTAAAAGAATGATCAAGATTTAATTATATATGATTTGTGTTTGTTCGAATTTGTGCTCTCTGATCTTCTGTCAACGAATTTCAATCAAACTCACTACAATTATCGATGAAGCAGGCGGTAAACAGGTGGAGGTAAGGTCATTTTTTTTTTAAGGTCTATTTAGTTTCTTGACCAAAAAAAATAAAAAAATCAAAACCCTATTATAATCCGCATCCTCCTTTTTATTTGAGATTAACTGAAAATCAAGGAAATACTTTATTCCATTAATGAGTTCAACCAAATATATAATTAATTTTCTACAAGCTTAACATGTAAAGTACTAAATAATTAACGTATTACTATATGAATTTATGGATGGAGTCTAGTTTATAAATCTTCCGCAAATTAAAGTTTCAATCCAAAGCATTATCTATGTTGTAATTCAACTGTATTCTACATGGCACATAAAACAAATCATGATTTTTATGTATATATATATATATATATATACAAAAATCACAGTTACACAGCCTAGTTTTCTGTGATCCAAATTGAACAGGTCTTCTTTTAGAATATGTTTCATGACGTTATTGAATTTCCCAAGAATGAATAGGCGACCTAAGTTATTTTAAGTATTCTTTGACCGAAGTAAATTATTGACTCTTTAATGCTTTCCACATTATATTGTAATGTTTTAATCATGATTTATCCAGTAGACCTTGTAACAAACTTTCTGATTATTTGACGACTAATGCTGGCTAAACATAGACACACCCGGGAATGATCGAGAGGTTACCATTTTAATCATGGATAAGTGTGTATTTGCTCTCAAATATTTTAAATAAAACTTCTCTACTATTTGAAAAGAAGAATTACCAATAATCTCCCAGTTATTTAAATAATTATTAAATCCTATCAATTTAATAATATGTTACAGATAGATTGATCCTCTTTTCTTTTCATGTTTCCAATGCTTTAAGAGTGTGTGTTTCCATAATATTTGGTTTTATATCTGAAATATAATTGAATTATTGGTAGAAAAATTGAATGGTTTGGTCCTATAACTTGGCTCTTTTTTTAATTTTGATACAATAACTTGGCGCCCAGGTTTGGTCACACAACTTGGCACTTTCACTTAATTTTAGTCCCATCACTCTCGCTCCGGCCAAATCTGCCGTTAAAAGCCTATGTGGCATCCGTTGACTGTACAATAACCAATTTTGACCCAATTTTGGGACCCGCTTCGCCATGTGACACCAACGTGGCAGACACGTGGATAATAATAAAAAACAACACATATTACTAACCTTCCACAACATTCTAGCGCCATTCACACATAACACAGAAAATCTCGCGCCAAATTCTATCACCGGAAAACTTCTCTCTCACTGTCCTCTCTTCGCCGCCGTCACATATTACCAGCGACGCCGTTACTCGACCATCGATTTAGCTCGTAGACATGGCCCGCAGAGTGAGGAAGCTGAAATACGAAAATCGGACAAAAATGATGATCCCACGCCGAATTACGGTAAGCCATTTAACGAATTCTTCTTAAATACATGTTAATACATACGTTTGTAGTCGTATACCATGATTGTATTCTTAAAATAATAGGACATAAGACACACCACTTTATTTAAGGAATAGTTCATGTCAATAACCACCAAATGATGGCAGTGACAAAATGTTCAAGACATTGGTGCTCCAGAATCAAAACGCAAAGAAAAACATCATAACAAATAGTTCCAAAACGATCAAATATCTGAAAGCATAAACAAACAATTAATTTCAAATAGTTTAGTCCACTTCATTCAACCATCCACCCATCTAGCCCTGGAAGGTGCTCCAGATCCACTAGATTTACTCTCCTCCTCTGCAACAACTTCATGAATAGCTGCATCATATTGAGCATCCATGATTGCATCAGCCTCATCACCTCCTTCAAGGACAACAACATCAACTTCATGTGGGGCAATTGGCTGCCCTACTATAGGCTCATCGTCGGACAGATCAATAGGATTGTCAGCATTGTTGTTGTCCTTATCTCCAAAACAAAACACTCATATTTCTTCAAAAAGCTTGTATAGTAAAGTAGCATGAGGCAGGCCACAATGGCGGAAGTAATAATCAGCATCAGTCTCCTACAATATCAACAAATTAGTGTCTTTAACAAAATATAACAATTACCAAAAAGTTTAAGCATTGAGATCACATGATCGTTGTCTCTAAGGTAATGAATTCAATTAACATTGACTGCATATTCTGGTGCCACGCAATGAACGCATGGAAGGGTTCAGAACTTGTTAAACAACTCAATCTTATTCCTCAATTTGCCAACAATACGGCGCAAGTGACCAACGTAGAAGTAGTGGCTAGTGATGCTCTCCAGCCCTGGTATGGCCAGCTTCAACGCTCGTAGCATAATCTTTTCATTCTGGATACTATGATGTCTACCGTGATTGCATAGGAACTCAAGGAGGTACTTCTCTCCATCCTCCCAAAACATATCATCATTCCAAGGAAGTGACAAATCAACCATCATTGGATTAACCATGATTCTAAACCATAACACAAGTATAAGCAAGTAATAATATATCCAACAAATCACATAAAACAACACAACACAATAAAAGTACCATTAAAATAGATCCATAACTTAGTTTTACATAAGATCAAACAAGTAAACAACTTAAAGTTATTACATCCAAGAATAAAAAACAAGTAGCAGACAAATCAAAATAACAAATACAATAAAAAAAAAGGGGACCATCCTATCAAATAACAAATCATGGCAGTCCTAGTATGATTCATATTCATCACATAATCCACAAAAGGGCTTGGTTGCTCAATGGGAGTGAAGCTTTGCCCAACAATGGCTTGAGTGAAAATTTGCCCTGAACTTTCATCACCACGAAACATTCTACTCCTCCTATTTGAATCTCATTCATGTCGTCAGCCCACACGAAGTAATTCGGGTGACGAACATGCGATGGACATATGTAGTAAAAACTCCCGAGTCGGGACGCGGTGTTACTAGTCTAAAAATATAGCATAACTCCATGACCACAAACGCACGGGAATGGGCATGGATGAGCCATCTACAATTCAAACGGCACAATCATTTGCATCAAAGCTTAAACAAGTAACCAAAGCCCCTAAATCAAAATAAGTACCACACAACAAACACACACAACAATTAACCTAATTTCGATTACAAATTGATAAGCTCCCTAAATCAAACACTATTCTCTAAAATTGATTCGAAGAACCCCAAATCACGTGGATCTAAGCATTGAAATTACGAAAAACGTGAAAAGCAACAAAAATTAGGGGGGTTAACCTTCGATTAGCAGGAAATGAGGATTACAAGTGTGACAGATTGTGTTGATGTGAAGAAGTGAACCGATTACGACCGTTTTTGTTTTGTTGTGAAGAAGTGAAAAGGCGGGATGTTCCATATAAAAAGGGTAGAATTGTGGTCTTTTTTTTATTATACACGTGTCTGCCATGTTGGTGTCACGTGGCGAAAGGGGTCCCAAAACTAGGTCAAAATTGGTTACTGTAGAGTCAACGGGGCCCACATAGACTTTTAACCGCGAATTTGGACGGAGCAAGGGTGATGGGACCAAAATTAAGTGAAAGTGCCAAGTTATGTGACCAAAATTAAGGGGGTGCCAAGTTATGGGACCAAACCATTAAATTTCCCATTGTTGGTACGTTATGTTGATGTGATCGCCCTTCTAATTAACTCCACTCATAGTAATTGATGTTACAATGTGATCAGGGCCGCAAACAGAATTTTAAGCATAGAAACAAAAGGTGTAAAACGTGCTTGTAGTGAGTGAAATAATTACGATAATTAAGAAACAAATTCCATTGTATTTTGGTCTTATTTCGTCTGTGTTACAATACACCAAGAGAACAGTACAATTAGGCATGAGTCAACCAAAATATGCTAGCCTATTACAATAATGGACTAGCTTAGTCTGGAACACCAGTTACGCGTTACAAATATGTAAAATAGACCTAAGTAACCTTAAGTGGCCAAATTCAAGCAACGGTCGAACGGCAGGTGTTCGATAGATAACTTTCGAATTCACAGACGATCGAATAATGATGGTTTGATACTCCCTAGTATGTTGAATCTGCTTAATTGTCGAACCTACGTAGTTTGATACTGAAAACTCTCGAACATGAGTGATCTGGTTCACCCAAGCCTGGAATCTGGAAAACAGCCGGACGACCTAGGTTTGATTCTGATAAAGGACGAACGGAGGAACAATCGAATTGGAGTAACAGTCGAACCTGTGAATTCGATCGTTATGGGTTGGCTCCGAGTAAAATGAATGTGTCCATTAATATCGAGGGATGGGGTATTTATAGACCCCGTCCTGTTGGACCCGCACGAGTGCGAATTGTAATAGTCGAACGAATCTCGGTTCGACAGTCTTAATAATAGTTGAACGAGCCCGATTCGATAGTTTTATTTTTGGGCCTTTTTTCAGTAGGCAAGCCCAAGAATCTTTTTGGCCTCCTAAAATACCCCCATCGTATAGTCTCCCCAGTTTGGGAGTCGTTCTTGTTGCAAGAGCAGGTTCCAAACTCTAAAAGTTTACTTGTTCAAGCAGTGGTTTCGCTTCGTGCTTCAGAACGTGCTTTTTCAACCTTGGGACATGACACTGTGATGTTGGTTAACAACTATATCTAAAAGTATGCCCTCTATCTGGGGAGTTGTGACCCATAGTGTGGTTGAAACAGTCGAACTGGTGAGTTCGACCATTATAAATAAATGTCAAACAACCTCTGATTCGACTGTTAGTTGAAAATTACTACTGTCTAATTCGAACAAATTCGAGTGTCTTCTGATTTGCTTTTGAAGGGTCGAACCCCAAGGGTTTGACTGTTATAGTAGGGACTGTTGAACGTTGGTCGATTTGACCGTTATCTCCAGAATCGAGAGTAATGGCGGTGGTGAGCCTATATAAAGGCCCACCCTTGCCACCCCATTTACGACTTGCGGAAAGTCACTGTCCGCTGAAAATAACTGCTGAATTCCCATGATTTGATTATTTTCAATAACAGTCGAACGATTAGGATCCGATCTTTCGATAAGAGTCGAATCTTGGTGGTTCAACAGTTCTCTAAAAATTCGCAGAGTGTTCGCAGTGCTACTTTAAGATTGTAGATGGATCAAAAGAAATCAGAGCATCGTAGTAAACATACCATGTCGCCCGAAGACATCTATGCTTCCTAGAGGTGTGCAAATAGGCCCGACCCTTCGAATGGAGGTCCATCTGCAAGTAACACAGTTTTGACCGAAGTCTCTTCAGGAGCCTCCCAGGGGCGGCAACCTGTTGCAAGACCCCCTGGGAGTTTATCTGTTATTTGGGGTGTCGAACATGTAGTGCTGGAACTCGTGGATCGCTCAACTATGACACTCGAGGGAGTCTCAGCGGGCACTCGTGTCCCTCTCGTATGCTACTTTGAGAGGCACGATAAGTTCATTCACCGTAGGATTGCAATGACTGCCACTGCTTCTAGAGGAAGAGTTAAGGTTGGGAGGAACGCCAAAAAAAGGATGATGTAGGAGTTTAACGCGGTTGATAATAGGATCGCCGTAAACCAGGCACGATTCAACGCAGAGAATCAATTTGTAAATTGTACTCCACGGTCAGCTACCGCGGGCGTCTCCAGCGTGGGTGGCGAGGATTGGTATGCGTCTGCCAAGAGATGCGTTTCGGAGACCCTTGCTACCGCTGAAGCTGGCAAAATCTCACTGCCTCTTGGCAAACGTCCTCGACCATCTGGGAATCCAAGGCCATCGCCACCTCGTAGTAGGGTCGATTATAGGTTTCTGAATGATGAGAATTCGGAGTCCTTGAACATCAAGCTGCTAGGCTATTGATCGCGGGAGGAGCAGTCTGTCGAAATCATAAATGGGATGTGGCCTCGACTTGATCGTTGTGTCGTGCTTGACGTGCTCAGTTATCGCGATTTGGCGGGCTTTGGGCATTTATTCTTTGCTGCTACCAGCATTGTGATTTACAAACTATGTCGCGATTACAACGTTTTGATTGAGATCCAGGGTAAGCATAATGAGGTGGTCGATAAACTATACGCGAATGTCAGGAGTATCGATACTAGTCTTCTTGTCGCACTTAAGCCTGCTCGTGAGTCAGAAAGGGCACAGAAAAAAGTCGTTCAAGATGCCCTTGTTGCTGGCGCAAATGCTAAGAAGGTGGAAGACAGCATGGGGTCCCTTCGTGCCGGAATTGCCGCTCTAAAGAGGGAGAGGGACGCCTTGAAGAAGGAGAGAGATTCCCTAAAGGAGATAAATATTGGGGTTGAGTCTGCGATCGTTAGATTGGTTAATAAAGTTTGATATTTCGAATCGAAAAGTTATCGATGCGATGTAAGATCTTTTATGAAGAGTAGTGTTTATCGCTGGCTCGAATTACGCCAGGGGGCGAAGGATGTAAAATTCGGTATGGAACTTGAATGAGACCAGGCTGATCACCTGGGGTTCGTAAACGATGGTTTTCGAAAAGATATGCTCGACGTTGGTCTCGGTCCCCAAATGGAGACTTCCAAGGTTGATGACGGTGATGAGGAAGAATTCACTACTCCAAAGGTTGGTGACCCCTTCTTTCGTATTTAGCAAGAGCGATACTTCAACACTATGCATGATTCCGGTAGACAGAATCTTGTTACGCCTAAGAGACGAGAAATTGCGGAGTTTGGTGGTATAGGCGAGTCTCATGGTAACCCGAGTGGCATGAAGGACGCCATTCGTGCTGTTTTTGGTGGTAGCTATGATGATGTGATTTCATAGACAACCCTCGAGAACTCGTCGTGGAGCCTAGTGGCACTATTTCTTCATGTGATTGTCCAATTGCTATGTCATCGATGCAGCATGGCCTATATCATCTGCTCGGAACACTCTGGTTAATCCCATGTCATCTAACGAAGCGACACTGATTTCTGTTATGGGGCGACTCCATCTCGCCTTGGCATTGCGGGGCAAGCTCTCGTTGAGGAGAATCTTATCTCTCCCAGCATCTATGAACTCGAAAAAGCGTGGGGCGGTGCTATTGAGGAGGGGGAAGTTATATTTCCGGATAGGTGGGACTAAATGGGCGAGCTCGTTTTGTTAGAGAAGCAAATTGAGAAGAGTTGTGTTAATTATGCGCGGTCCCTTGGTTTCGTATTGCATCCGGAGTCCCCCGAATCGATGGAGTAGCAGTGTTTAACTGCATATATATTTTTATTGGTGTGGCATCAGGCTTTGTTTTGTGTTTCTAATTTGACGTTTGTTTTGATAACATCTTTAACGGTATTCTCAAGAAACCAATTTTGTGATTAATATATCAACTATTTTTGAGTTGCATTTGCGTCGTACTTTATATCGCTGAGCCATTGTGGTCATAAGTTTTATTTGCCGTAAGAGTCGTTTGGAGCTGAAGTTAACCCTTTCTTGGCAGGTATTGATATCTGGCTTCTAGCTGGCCATTTGAAAGGCAAAACGGTCCATTCAGATTTTTGCAGAACGAGATATTAGGTTTGCATTTGTCCTTGTCGGGTCAAAGGTTCATCTCGATTTTTGTTGAATGAGATATTACGTTAGCATTTGTCCTCATTGGGTCAAATGTACATCTTGGTTTTTTCTGAATGAGATATTAGTTTTACATTTGTCCTCATTGAGTCAAATGTCCATCTCGGTTTTTGCTGATTAAGATATTAGGTTTATATTTGTCCCCATTGGGTCAAATGTCCATCTCGGTGTTTAGTGAATGAGATATTAGGTTTGCATTTGTCCTCCTTGGGTCAAATATCCATCTCGGTTTTTGGTGAATGAGATATTAGGTTTGCATTTGTCCTCATTGGGTCAAATGTCCATCTCGGTAGCGACACTTATCGTGCTCGTTCCTTTGTTTTATAGTCCCGGAAGCATTGTTTTTTTACGATTCTTCTTGCAGTGATAGAAACATAAATAATAGATATTTTTAATTTTTAATTAAGGTAGGGCTGAGCTCAGTTTCATGCTGAGTTGCCTACTTTTCCCGATTGTTGTGTCGGGACTCAAGCCTCCATAGTTCATGTCTCCTTATTACATTACGGATCTGTTGGATAATCAAACACTCATGCGTAATAGCGTCTCAGATGTTGCACATTCCATAGACGAGGCAACTTGCAACCTTGCATATCCTCGAGATAGTAATACCCCCGTGAACTAGCATGTATGACCTTGTGCGGTCCCTTCCATTTTAGTTCCAGTTTTCCCACGTGTTTGCTGGTCGCGATACTTTTTATCACCAAGTCTCCCACTTTGAAGTTTCTAAACCTGAATTTCTTGTCGTAGCTCTTGGCCATGGTTGCCTTAAACACTACGGTGCGCTGGTGAGCATCTTCCATAGTGGAGCCAATCATATCAAGATCCATCAGACGTAATTTGGCCGATAGTTCTGGGTCATAATCGTGTATCCTACGCGTGGGCATGCCAATTTCGCCTAGAATAACTACTACTATCTCATATACCATAACAAAAAGGGTTTCTCCCGTCGACGTTTGAAGTGTTGTCCTATAGGCCCACAATATTCCATGAAGCTCATCCGTTCAACTATTCCCGGTGTCCCTTAATCTTCTCTCGAGATATTCTTCCAGTGTCTTGTTGGTCGACTCCACTTGTCCGTTCGCTTGAGGGTGGTAGACGAACGTCATATTACGAGATATACGTAGCTCATGAAACTAGGATTTGATCTCTTTGCCAATGAATTGTCTTCCATTGTCGCACACCATATACATAGGAATAACGAAGTAGCTAAAGATATTCTTCCATATGAATTCGATCATATTCTTTTTTGTAATTGCCGCCATGACTTCGGTCTCCACCCACTTAGTGTAATACTCAACTGCCACCGCTAGAAACCTTTTATGGCCCTTGGCAAATGGTAATGGACCCATAATGTCGATCCCACATTGGTCGAATGGGCAAGCTACATTGAGTGGTTGCAGCAGCTATGCCGGCATGTGTATGAGTCGGGGATGATATTGACAGCTTTCACAACGTCGTGAGAATGTTGTGGCGTCTTTTAATAAGGTAGGCCAATAGTATCCCCGACGTAGGATCTGTTGTGCCAGTGCTCGGCCCCCTGATTGATTTTCATAACTCCCCACGTGTATTTCCTGCATCACGTAGTCTGCTTGCGGCAGAGTCAAGCAACACAATAGAGGACCCTCAAACGATCGCTTATACAGTTCTCCATTGTGGATCGTGAATCTGTGGGCCTTGTAGCTCATTCTACGCCAGGCGTTGGGATCTGCGGGCATCACCCCATCTGCTAGGTACTTCGTGATCTCATCCTTCCAGAACGGAGCCTCCCTAATCGGCAATATATAGTCAATTTTCGCACATGCACTATTGCATTTTGATATCCCAATGGATGGCTTGTCAGTTGCCAAGAGCGTGACTCATTTATTCACGAAGATTTCTGACGAGCTGGCAAATTTTGACAGCGCGTCGGCCTTGGTATTTTCGTCGCGCGGGATTTGGGAGATGTAAAAAACCTTGAACTGGCCAGCTAGCACCTTGAACTTTGCGGCGTAGAGTTTCATAGTTTCCTCCCTTGTCTCATATTTGCCCGAAAAGTGATTTGACACTAATTGTGAATCTGTGAATACGTCTAAATGCTCGACGTCAAGGGTTCGTGCCAAGTTAATACCCCGCTACAACAGCTTAAACTTATGGAAAATTCAAACTCTTGACGGTCAGGGGAGAGTAGATGCACCCCCACTCCCCCTCCGTAGTTTGTGGCCGATCCATCCATATGTTGTATCCAAGTGGTAGTTTCTCGACTTGTGCTGACTTGGTCCGAAATTGACAAGATGTAGTTTGTGGAGCCTGCCACGATGTTGCCTAATGTCTCGGCCATGAAATTCAACAATGCATGAGCCTTGATGGAGTTACAGGGGCATAACTCGAACCCAAATTCACTTAGTTTGACCACCCATTTGACCAATCGCTCGGAAGTCTCGGGCCTTGCCAATACTTATTTTAGAGGCTTGTCCGTCACAATCGTGATTGAGTTTGATAGAAAATAAGGCCTCAACTTTCTTGTCGTTGCTACAATGGCAAGAGCGAATAACTCTATCTCCAAATAGTTTCTTTCTGCACATTGCAGAACTTTGCTCACATAATGTATCGGGAGTTGCTGAACCCCTTTTTCCTTTACTAAAATTGTACTGATGGGCATGTGATGACCCGGCCAAATACAAGTACAACATCTCACTCTCGTCCGACTTGGCGAGGAATGGGGGACTGACCAGATATCTCTTCATTTGCTAAAAAGCTGCTTCACATTCCGTCGTCCAAGTGAAATCCTTACTTTTTCTCATGGCCTTAAAGAAAGGTAAATTCTTTTCTGCTGAAGTTGGTATAAATCTTCCCAAGGACGTTAGGCGGCCTACTAAACACTGCACCTCCTTCACTGTTCTAGGTGAGGACAGATCTATCACCGCCTTGATCTTATCAAGGTTGGCCTCTATGCCCCTCTCGTTTACCACGTAACCGAGGAACTTCCCCGCCATGACCCCGAACGTGCACTTCTTTGGGTTCAGCTTCATCCCGTAAGTGCTCATGATAGCAAAAGCCTCATCCAAATGGTGGACATGCTCCCCCGCGTTCAGACTTTTGACTAACATGTCAGCTATGTAGACTTCCATATATTTGCCAATCAGATGCTAGAACATCATTGCTACCAATCTTTGGAAAGTAGCCCCGGCGTTCTTGAGACCGATAGGCATCACCCTATAACAGTAAACTCTGGTATTTGTTACAAAAGCTATCTTGGTCTGGTTGCCTACGGCCATGAAGATTTGGTGAAATCCGCTCTTTGCATCCACAATGTTGAGCAAAGCGCATCCCGCCGTAGAGTCCACCATCAAATCTATCATGGGCAAGGGAAAAGGATCCTAGGGACAGTGTTGGTTAAGGTCTGTGTAGTCCACACACATTCTTCACGTCGCTTCTTTCTTGAGTACCATTACCACATTGCTCAACCATTCTGAAAATCTTATCGCATAGATATGACGTGCCGCTAACAAGTCCTGAACCTCCTTCTCTGCCGCTTCATTCTTCTCTTTATTGAAGTTCTGCTTCTTCTGCCAAACAAGCTTTGCATCGGCATTCACGTTCAATCGGTGTAGTATTATCGTGGGGTCTATCCCATGCAAGTCCGAGTATGTCCAGGCGAATATATCTGCATTCCGCCTGAGACAATCTACCAGCACAGTCTCTATTTCCGAGCTTATTGTTGCTCTGATTCTAATAGTTATGTTATAGTCTTCCTTGAACAGTTGTACCGCTTTGAATTCCCCGAGTGGCTCCAGTTTGCACTCCTCTCATTGCTTCATCATTTGAAGCTCACCTTTCTCTCGGCCTTGCTCCTGAGGTTCGAGTTTCTTTTCTCTCTCAGCCCTGCCAAGCCTGATCTTCTTCCCAGCTTGCGTTTCTATGCCCGTTGGGCCATTTCCTCTCTTCGCCATCTATGCTACTAAACTCTTTGTGTAAACAAAACGGCGTTCCCATAGACGGCGTCAATATTTTGGTCTTATTTCATCTTGGTTACAATACACTAAGAGAACAGTACAATTGGGCATGACTTAACAAAAAGGGCGAATTATTATTTCTGCCCACTTTGCTCAAAATTACTTTTTGCCCTTTTTACCTGAGTCGACTTTTTCTACCCTCCTAGTTTTCATTTTTCTATCAAAAATGTCCAATTTCTCTTATTCAGGCTAAATTGCTAATGTGGCAGCCAAGTCAAGAAAGTGATTCGCCTAGTCAATAAGTTGTCACGCCACGTCATATTTTTCAGCCAAAAAAATGTTTTTTGGACTAATCCTTGTTATATTTAAAATTGCACTTGCACCCCAAAATAAATTGCACTTTGCCCCCCAAAATATATATTTATATATATATATATATATTTATAAATAATAAAAATTTATATATATAAAACTTATATATAACTATTTGGTAAAAATAATATATATATATATATAAATAATAATAATAATAATAAAGCTATATATATATAGATAATAATAGTAAAAAAAAGCTATATATATAATAATAAACATATATATAATTATTTATAAATAATAAAATACAATTAAAAAAAAAAAGTCACATCACCCCAGCGTCACCACCATCCCCCGTCACCACCATTCCTCTGTCACCACCATCGTTGCCCCGCCTCCACCACCATCAACCCAATCACTCATCAATCCAGCACACAAGAAATCTAAAAACGCATATTTAACTGGATTCAGCTCTGCTCGCGGCGGTGCTGTTGAACGATGGTGGAGAAATTGGCCGATAACGTTAAATCGGACGCGATTCCGAGAAGAATCAAAAACTACAGCGAGGTGCGGCGAATCAGATTTTGACATTGACGAGCTTTAGTAGTTGGTATCTTTGTGTAATGAGTGATTGGGTTGATGGTGGTGGAGGCGGGGCAACGATGGTGGTGACGGCGGGGTGGTGGTGACAGTGGGTGGGGAGGGGTGCCGTGAACATCGCTGTGAACAGTGCAGTGAACAGCACAGTGAATAGTTTAGTGAACAGTGACCGCGACTGGCTAGTGATGATGGCGGCGTGGGTGGTGATGAAAATGGGGTGGTGAAGATGGCGGCAGCTGCAGGGCTGGGGGTGGGGGGTTGAGCGAAGATGATGACAAATTGTTTTTTGAATTAATGTATTTTATTTTTATTTGTTTTTTACAATTTTTAGAAATTATTAAAATATTTTTAAGATATAAAAAATTGAATATATATATATATATATATATGTGTGTGTGTGTGTGTGTGTTTAATATATATATATATATATATATTAGGGGTGCAAAGTGCAATTTATTATGAGTTCAAGTGTAATTTTTAATATTACAAGGATTAGTCCAAAAAACGTTATTTAGGCTGAAAAATATGACGTAGCGCGACAACTTATTGACTAGGCGTAGCACTTTCTTGACTGGGCAGCCACATCAGCATTTCAGCCTGATTTAGTAAAATTGGGCATTTTTAATAGGATTTTTAAAACTAAAGGGGCAAAAAAAGTTGGCTCGGGAAAAAACGGGAAAAATATAATTTTTGGCAAAGTTATTGGGCAGAAATAATAATTCCCCCTAATCAAAATATGCTACCCTATTACAATGATGGACTAGTTTAGTTCGGAACACCCGTTACGCGTTACAAATATGTAAATAGATCTAAGTAACCTTAAGTGGCTGAATTGAAGAAACGGTTGAACGACAGGTGTTTGATAGATAACTCTCGAATCCACTGATGATCAAATGATGATGGTTCGATACCCCCTAGTATGTTGAATCTGCTTAATTGTCGAACCTACGTGGTTCGATACTTAAAACTCTCGAACCTGAGTGATCCGAATCTCCCAAGCCTCGAATCTAGAAAACAGTCGAACGGCCTAGTTTCGATTCTGATAACTCTCGAACAAGAGGAATTCGATAATAAAGACGAACGGAGGAACAATCGACCTAGAGTAACAATCGAACATAAATAACAGTCGAACTAGTGAATTCAATTGTTATGGGTTGGCTCCGAGTAAAATGAATGTGTCCATTAATATCAGGAGACAGGGTATTTATAAACCCCTTCATGTGGGACTCACATAAGTGCGGAGCGAAACAGTCGAAAGGGGCTCGGTTCGACAGTCTAAATAATAGTCGAACGAGTCCGATTCGATAGTTTTATTTTTGGGCCTTTCTTCGACAGGCCGGCCCAAGAATCTTTTGGGCCTCCTAAAATACCCCATCACCTTCCTATAGCAAAAATGTGGGAAAAACAAATCACGTTTGGTACTTTATTTTGGGCTATGTTTCTTTTAATACCTTAACTTCTCCAGCCATTTTTTGGTACCCTATGTTTCGAAATTTCGTCAAATATAGGACCCCCGCGACGGAGCTCCAAAATTGCCACCCCAAATGTCTACGTGGACCGCTGTTGACTCCTAAAATCTCAATTTTGACTTTTTCCTTGCCACATGGTTATGCTGACTAGATTAATGAATAAAAAAATAATAAAATTTTATTTTCACAATTTCTGATTTATATATTTCTTTATAATTAACTTTATTATATAAATTGTAAAAACTTTTTATATAATCTTGTTTTAAAAAAATAATTTTTATAACTACTGAATTTTAAAAAAAAATAAAAAGTAAAAACAAAAAACAAGTCAAAATAATTTATAACTTTAAAATCTATAAATATTTATTAATAACTCTTTATAATTTTTATAAATCTTTGTAATTAACTTTAAAGTAATAAGTATTATAAATATAAGATAATTTTGTAAACAAAAAAACTCAAATCTAAAAATTAATTAAAACAATACATCATCTTCAACAGCCTTCCCCCACCCCCTACCCCCACTCTCATCACCCCCACCCTCCCCACCACTACCACCACTACCAATAAATTCATCATCTTAATTCTTCAACAGCCCCTCAACCCCTTCCCCCCCGCCCCCACCCCTTACCATGTTTCTTAACCCCACCCACCCCTACCATCTATTCAACTATCATTCTTCAACAATCCCGCTCCTCGCCGCCCTCTTTCTTCACCCCCACCACCAGTCCATCTCTACCCGTCTTTCATCAATTAATTAATATTATAAAGTTAAGAAATAGTTAATTTATGTTTAGGAGAAGAAATATGAATAAGAGTTCATTGATTTATTGTATATAATTTCTAATATTAATTAATCTATATATTAATAGTTAATTTCTTAGTTTTTTATGATTTATTTTTATTAAATAATACATGTCATCATGGGCATGTGTCAAAAATAAGTCAAAATCCCCAAATTTGGGTCAACGACGAGCCAGTAAGCAATTTGGGGTGACAATTTTGGGGCCCCACGCGGGGGTCCTACATTTGACGAAATTTTAAAACACAGGCTACCAAGAAAATGTTGGTCAAGTTAAGATACCAAAATAAAACATGAGCAAAAATAAGGTACCATGATTTTTTTTCCCAAAAATGTTATGTCATAGACTGAGCTGGGTTTTGCAACAAGGTTCAGTCGTAGAAAATGCATTATTATTGATTACTTTACGTGACAAAGTTTTTATAGCAAATATTCCAAGAGTTGTAAGCTAAAACAGGGGTAGGTAATCATACCCGAAATTTGGGTACCCTATCCGACTCGGTCGGGTAATACCTTAATTTTGGGTAGTAATACCCGAACCGTAACCGAATATTCGGGGTACCCTATCCGAATAAGGAAATTCGGGTACGGGTTTTGAAAAAACACACTTTTCTTTTCTCTTTTCTTTCTCTTTCTTTCACTCGACGCTGACTGTCTCTCAAACACACGCACGCACGCACTCAACTCAAAGTCAAACACACGCACTGTCTCCGGCGACCATCTCCGACTCCGGCGACCAATCAGGCGACGCTCTCTCTCTCTCTCTCTCTCTCTCTCTCTCTCTCTCTCTCTCTCTCTCTCTCTCTCTCTCTCTCTCTCTCTCTCTCTCTCTCTCTCTCTCTCTCCCTCTCAAAATCGAAAAAAGTAGTAAACCTTAAACTCAAAATTAATCTTTTAATTTGTATGTATTATGGTTATATGATATGTGTGGTAACTCAATTAGACTCAATTGGAGTTGTGTGGTAACTCAATTAGACTTAATTAGATTAGTTAGGGTTAATGAACTTGGGTATTTCGAATTTGTAAGATTGCATATTTTTGGATTTCTCGTTGTTTTGGATTGATTGCTCTTTGTTTTGGATTGAATGCGTTTTATTTTGGATTTGGATTGAATGCTTTTTTGGCGAAGTATTGATGACTTGATGTTAGTAAAACAGGAAAAGAATTACCTCCGAGGAAATTGGCATCAACAATTAAGGTTCATTCTGTCCATATTCTTCTTTTCTCTAACAAGATCATAGTACTTACTTGCAGTTTTGGTCAAGAAGTACCTATTGAATTGATTAGTGGGAAAATTGGCTCCAAATGTCTCTGGTGCCTCATCCTATGACTCCTCACCAGACTCCAGTGTTGTGTCAACATCCTTGTCCGCTAATGTTGGATCAACATTCTGATCAGTAGGTGTTGGGTCGATATCAGGGTCGGCCAATGTTGGCACCACATCGAACTGGTTTGGTGCACTAGCTTCTTTCTCCTCCTCTGATTCTTCATCCTCATCATCCTCTTTTTTTTTCATCTGAACCTTCATCCTCATCTTCATCATCAGAGTCCTCCCCTTCAGAGGATTCCTAGTACTCATCATCAGCAGCAGCAGCAGCAGCAGCAGCAGCATCATGACCTTGCACCTGTTCAGCTTTTTTCTCCCCCCCCCCCCCCCAGTGTCAGCAGGCGGAACATGTGATTGAGTCTTCTCAGGTTCTACAACCTCTGTGTTCACGTGTTCATCATTGAGAGGAACATCCTCAGTGATGTTGGCTGAATTCAGCATCGCTCTGACATATGTAAGATCCTATATTGCGATAATATCAGCAGGTTATGGTGTTGTGACAACATCAGCAGGTTCTTGTGCTGGCACAACACATTATGGAGCAGATGTTGTCTCAGCACTGGTAGAAGCGTCTTTCCTAGATTTCAAATTCCTTCTGGTGTAAATAAGAGTCGCCTTTCTCTTGGGTGGTTCAGGTGCAACCACATTGGTTCGTGTGCGGGTTCTTCTTCGTGGTTGAACTCCCCCTGCATTAGTGCCATTGCTGCAGCAACATTGGAAACATCTGCAATTGTGGGTTTCTTTCCCATTATAGGATAGAGAGTAAATAAGGAAGATAATGAGTTTTTAGGGTTTAATTAGATTTTAAGAATCTAAGCATAAATTTAAGGAGGTGAAAAAAAGGAAGTGAAGATGAATTAGGAGTCGTGGGCGGGTAAATGTTGAGAACGTGTGTAATTCCCGCCATGTTGAGTCAACACGTGCAGTCATGTTGCCTTGACACGTGATCAGAGAAGTTAATGAGATAATTATAAGTCACAGTGTTGGATCAAATGTTGAGGCAAGATTCGGAGTGAGCAGTGTTGGCAAAACATTCTGGAATAACATCCTGTCAGTACTGAGGCAAGTGTCTATGTGGTATAGGTCTTACCAAGGTCTTCTTCAGATAAAGGCACAAGTAGAATCTAGAACTCAAGATTTAGATGGAATCATTCATAAACCAGCATCTTAGCATAGATCTGTGGAGAAGTGGGGAGTTAGATAACAGGAAATACACCAAGAAAAAGCAAAGAAATTTAAAATCACAGCAATAATTAAGCTCATATAATACAGTGAGAAATAGTCTTGTGTGTTACTGGCAGCTAACAACCCAAAAGATATGCCCTTCATATGAGATTATGACCTGATGATAAATAGATATACTCCACCTTAAGAGCATAACCACTCAGCATAGGATAAGAAGAAAGAAGATAAAAGAACAATAAAAGCACAAGATGAATGTTTGGCCAACATATATGAGTAGAGCGTTGTCTCAACATAGCATATCAGTAGACACAAATACAAACTCTTGACTTATTCATTTTAAATCCAGTAGTAAAAACAAATTTCAATCATTACACTTTGAGGTAAATAAAAGATTATTTATTCACTGAATGTAGGCAATAATGGGACCCCTAACACCCTAGTTTCAACATAATCACTACAGATTCACAGGCAAGTAGATAGGGCTGGATGAAGGCAGTATAAGACCCCAACACCCTATTTTTCTAACACATACTTGTTTACTGAGTATTATAAAGAATGTCTTAGCACCAAACGAACAATTATACTACATGAAAGGCAGTGCATGACTCCAGATACCCCAGTATAAGAATTCACTATCATATGCCCCTTCTGCAAGCAAAACAATACAAATAAGACACAACTCAATACAGCATGGTTGTCAACTCTTTGTACCCCCAACTTCTTCATATTGTTTTGTGTATCTTTAACCTGAATAGGACACGTCTGAATACAACATAGTAGTCAGCTCTGTGTACCCCAGCTTCTCCAAGTTAAGATACTACCTTAAAGTAAAGAATGTTAGGTAAGAAATTCAAGAAACATTTGTAAAGAGTAAGATATCCTAAGTATGCTGACAAGCCAGTAGGACCTACAAGATTCAAGTATGCAGACAAACAGACATAAGTAAACAAGAGGAACACAAAATCCAACCAACCAAATAAGAGAACAATCTAGGTATATCACAATCAGTCACCAGTGTTGGCATGTGATGTTAAGGCAACACCTGTTTGCGCTGTGTGCTCATAACACACTCATATCGAGGGCCTTCCTCAAACTGAAGAATCACTCGTTATCTAAGGGTTTTATTAACATATCAGCTAGTTGGTTGTTTGTTTCAAAATGTTCAATCATATTAGTTTTATCCTCAACCAAATCTCTCAAAAATGATGTCTTATGTCAATGTGTTTGGTTATAGAATGTTGAATATGAGTTTTGGATATGCTTATAGCATTGAGGTTGTCACAGAACATCAAAAGAGTATTACTAGTTAACCCATAATCATAAAGCATGTGTTTTGACCATATCAATTGGGTAACACAGCTGACCGCAACAACATACTCAGATCCAGCAGTTGATAGTGAAACACAGTTTTGTTTCTTACTATACCAGGAAACTAAATTATTTCCTAGATAAAAACACCCTCCTCTAGTGGATTTTCTATCATCAAGTTCCTCAGCCCAGTCAGAGTTAGTAAAGGCAACTAGATTTGAATTTGTATCATGAGAGTACCAGATTCCTAAATCTGCAGTTCCAGATATATATTTCAAAACTTTTTTTACTACAGTTAAGTGAGATACCTTTGTTGACTGATACTGGCACAAACACAAACTGGGTACATGATGTCAAATCTGGTGGCTAATAAGTACAATAGACTCCCAATCATGGATCTGTAGAGTGTTGAGTCAACATCTTCTTCAGTTTCATCCTTCTCAATATTTACAGTTGTGGACATAGGTGTTTTGTTGGGCTTAGACTCTAGTAAACCGAATCTCTTCACCAAGTTCCTACCCTATTTCTCCTGAGATAGAAACATCCCAGTCTCCTTCTGTTTCACTTGTAGTCCTAGGAGAAGGTGAGCTCCCTTATCATACTCATTTCAAATGTATCTGTCATTGTACTAACAAATTTGTCCAAAATGAGCTGATTACAAGATCCAAATACAATTTCATCTACATATATCTGAGTAATGCAAACATCTTTGTAATTCTTCATAATAAACAATGTTCTATCACCTTCACCTCTTGAAAAACAAAAACGTAGCAAGAATTCTGTCAACCTCTCATACCAAGCTCTAGAAGCCTATTCTAAACCATACATTGATTTTTCAAGTTTGTAAACATGATATGGGTGATAAGGACTAGTGAACTCTTTTGGTTGCTCTACGTATGCTTCTTTATCAATGTAACCATTTAAAAAGGCTCCCTTAACATCCATTTAAAACAGTTTAATCTTCAGAAAACATGGTATAGTAAGTAACAACCTAATAGATTCAATTCTAGACAAATGAGCAAAAGTTCATCAAAGTCAATCCCTTCTACCTATATATATCCTTGAGCTGCTAGTCTAGCCTTATTCCTAACAATTACACCATTTTCATCACTTTTATTTTTGAAAATCCACTTAGTTCCTATTACATTTGCATGAGTAGACCCAGGAACCAATTTCCAAACTTTGTTTTTAGTGAATTGCATAAGTTCTTCCTGCATTGCATTTATTTAGTGTGAATCTTTTAGAGCCTCATTAACATTCCTAGGTTCCACAACAGATACAAAATAGGAAAAAAATATTACATACAGAAGACATGCAAACACTTAGTTTAACGATATGTTTATAATTTACTCTTTCTTTGATTCTAGTTCTTACACTTTCTGTGAGATTCCCTATAACCTGTGAAAAGGATGATTCTTCTGAATTCTGGCTGGTGTGTCTCTTCTCACACTTTCACCAACAAATTCTTCTATGTCAGAATCTGTATAGCTGGTGTTGTTCTAACATCCGGATCAGTAAGTGTTGACTCAACTTCAGTGGCCGCAGTTGCTTCGTGTTCAGTCGTTAATGTTGAGTCCACATTGTTACTTGACGATGTTGGCTCAACATTTCCTGTCAGAGGCAGTCCATTTTGATCAACACTGGTACCTACAAAATCAGACTCATCATCAAACACAATGTTTACTGACTCTTGTACAGTGTTTAGTCTAGTATTGAACACTCTATAGACACTACTGTTCATAGAATATCAAACAAAAATGCATTTCTCACTTTTAGCGTCAAACTTGCCAAATGGTTGTTTATCTCTCAAAACGTAGCGCACACAACCAAACTCATGAAAATGACTCAGATTAGGTTTGATTTTCTTAATTGTTTCATATGGAGTCATGGTTGTACCTGGTCTTAGATAAACTCTATTTGAAATATAACAAGCAATACTAAGTGCTTCTGCCCAAAATCTTTTAGTTATCTTTCTGGAGTTTAACATTACCCTAGCCATTTCTTGCAAAGTTCTATTTTTCCTTTCAGCAACTCCATTTTGTTGGGGAGTGATAGGAGCAGAGTATTCATGAGAGATGCCTCTAGGATCACAGAGATCATCAAATTTATTTATTTTCAAATTTCCTACCATGATCTGATCTAATCCTAATTACATATGCATTGTAGAGCATCTTTATACTATCAGCTAGTATTTTGAATGTCTTAACAGCCTCAGATTTTTCTCTCAAAAACTTAACCCAAGTATACCAAGAAAAGTCATCAATAATTACATAGGCATATTTCATACCAGCAAGGCTACAAACTTTTGTAAGACCCATTAAATCCATGTGCAACAGTTCAAAGCATTTAGAAGTGCTAGAGATCTGGCCTTCCACGTGTATAGGAGCAAGTGTAGCCTTGGTTTTCTTACATTGAAGACAATCACCACAAACTAGTTTACCTGGACTGGTCATTTTAGGTATGCCTCTCACAACTTCTAGTTTGGTGATCTTTTCCAGATTCCTATAGTGAACATAAGCAAGTCTCATGTGACAAACCACTAATTCATCAACCTTGACATGTAGGCACTGTGCATCTTCATCCAGTAAGTAGCAATTGTCCTTTGATCTCTTTCCTATCATAACACAAGCATCATCATAATCAAACACATCGTAGGCGTACTTATCAAATTTAACTATCAAAAATTGTCATCACATAGTTGGTTGATGCTGATGAGATTTGCACGCAGCCCTTCCACCAACAGTACATCACTCAGATGTGGAATGCCATCAACATTGAGAGCACCCTTTCCTATTATTTTTCCTTTACTGCCTCCACCATATGTACAATACCAGTAGTTAAGGGCATAGTGTCTATGAGATTAGTCTTGGCACCTGTCATATGTCTAGAACAACAACTGTAAAGATACCAATAACTAGTAAGAGTATAAGTAGCAGAGAAAACAACATTACAGATAATCTTAATCTTAGTAGACCACATTCTATTTTTTCTAAAATTGTTATTATGTCCATTGGTGTTGTTTCTAAATGTTGCGCCAACATCAGAGGACTCCGATGTTGACCTAACATCAGATCCAACATCACTGTTTTCATAATTGTATTTCTCACAAAACTTTTTGTACTTAAAGCAGTACAGTTTTTGAAAGTGCAGGTATTCGGTCGATGTTAGTTTAACATTGAAGTGCAGGTATTCTGACAATGTTAGCTTAACATTGAGAAATCAATGTTAGGATAACATTGCTGGAGCAGAATCCGATTTACTATCTTTATTAATTTCTTCATTATTGTTTTGCCTTATTCACTTAACTAACTAAGTTCCACAGTTGTAATTGTCTTTGATTATTATTCAGGAAACAAACTTGTCATAGGTTGGACGCTCAAGTTTCCAAGAAGGAAATTTCCTTAATTACGCAAACCACTCAACAAGGAAAGAAGAGTTCGAGTGGAACTAGGAATGCTTTCCAAGTTCAAGTCCTGATTTGAAGAAGGAGTCTTTCCCTAAGTTAGATCACTAACGAAGGAACTATTATTCAAGAAGGACTGCGAGAACAAAGAAGAAGAGTTCAAGAAGGAAACAAGGAGAATTACCAACCGTGTACAATACACCTTGAAGTCGAAGATCAAGAACCTATATATAGGTGTGAAGTACATCAAGACAAACACGAGACAAGAGCCAATCAATCCGAGAGATTAATTTACAGTTGTTGAGTGTTGTCTTGCTTTAGCAAAGTTTGTGAATTGTTAGGATAGATCTAAGAGTGAGGAGCTGTTAGAGATATACGAAGCAATTCTTGTGTGCTTTGCTTAGTTCAATCAATTTAAGAGTGAGGAGCTTGAGAATTGAGAGAACGACCTTTGTTAAAACCTTCACGGGTTATTTTGCCTAAGGCTCGGAAGTTAATATAATTCTATATTCACTTCTTAAACTTGGTGTTTGTTTATTCCGCTGCACAATTCTTTTGGACTGTTGTTAAAGTAACATCGCTGAGTTAACAACGTTGCACTTCTGCTGTTAACTCTCCAGTGTTAAGTTAACAACAACAACGTATCAACCCGATCCACAATTTCAATTGGTATCAGAGCCAAGCACCAACTTCACCGGTGTTTGGCGTTGATACGACAAGATGGACAATTCCAACCCCAATACCAGCAGGTTGCCTGTATTGGAGGGTCCCAACAACTATGCCTACTGGAAGATCAGGCTCAGAGTCCACATCAAATCCATCGACCTAAGAGCTTGGGACGCAGTACTAGAGGCTACACCATTCCCTACTTGCCAAGAGATGGAGATGCTGATCTGGTACCTAAGCCAAGGGGACAATGGACAGCCAACGAAATTGCTCTCTACAACTTCAATGAAAAGGCCCTCAATGCTATTTTTAGCTGGGTAGGTAATCATATGTTCAAACTTATTCAAACTTGTTCTACTGCTAAAGCTGCATGGGAAATTCTTGAATTACATTGTGAGGGTGATGTGGCTGTGAGGGACTCTAAATATAGAAAACTTTTGAGGGACTTTGAGAAGATAGAGATGGGTGAGGATGAAAGCATTGATAGTTATTTTGAGAAACTTCTAGATATTGCCAATCAGTGCCAAAACTTAGGTTTTATCATCCCTAATCAAACCATGGTCTACAAAGCCTTTAGAACATTATCTTCTAAGTTTACTGTCAAAAGAATTGCTATGAATGAGTCTAGAGATCTTGTCAACATGGACTTTCAAACATTAATGAACACTCTAAAAGAATTTGAACTAGAATTCCTTGGAAAGTCCAGTAAACAACTTGCTTTAGCCTTACTAGGTACTAGCTCAGATTCTACAGGGAGTGATGAGGATGAATATGAGTTGATCTCTTCTAACTATGGTAACATCACTAGGAAGTTTAGTAAATTGGGTTACAAAGATAAAAGTAAAGAAAAACAACCCAGTAATGCTGCTGTTAGTTATAAGAAATTGCCCCCAAAGTTTGTAAAATACATGGCATCTAAGAGCACTCCTCAAGATGCTGAGAAATTGAAAGATGCCCAGTGTTATGAATGTAAGGGGTATGGTCACTTTAAACATGAATGTGCTAACACCCTCAGAACAAGAGGGAATTCTCATTGGGTCTGTGTAGATGACTTTAATGAAGCTAACTTCGAATCTGGAACAAGTGCTGATGAACAATCAGAGGAAATCAACAATGTTGCGCTCGGCACTCGGATCATCTGGTCAGGAAAAGACTCCAGAAACTGCCAAGAATCTCAATGTTACTCTAACATTAGAGAACCAACAGCAAAGCATGAGATCTTCTTTGGAGACTGGAACAGCAATGATACACAGGTTAACCATGACACACTCTCTGATTGTGATGATACTAACTTTGATTGTTTTCATGGCTCAGTTGATCTAGAAGAGGAGTACTTCAATGAAGATGAGATGTCCCAGGAAGAAATTCTTGATGACCTGCATACAACCTTTCTCAGACTTGAGAGAGAGAATGTCAGACTCATAAAGAAAAATAAAGCACAGAAGCATGACATTGAATGTTTGAAGAACATGTTGAAACTCTATGAAAGGGATCTTGACAAAGCTGAAGCTGAGCTGAAAGAGGTAAAGGAGAAACTCAAAAAGGATTCTCAGATCATAGCCAAATGGAATGGAGGTACTTCTAAACTTGATGAGGTACTGAACATGAGTAACTCAGGTACATGTGGTCTGGGATTTGTTGAGAAACCTTCCACTTCAAATGTTAATTCTGCCTATCTAACTACAAGCTTTGTTAAAGAATCTGATAATGTGAGTATAGGAACCATTAACACTGTTAAGAGTAAACCTACTTTTATCTGCCAGTACAGTTTTCAACCAGGCCACATTAAACCATTCTGTAGAAAATTCATAAAAGAATGTGGTAAGAAAACATCCTCTGTGCCCAATGTTAAAACTACAACATGTTCTGATGTTAGACTAACATTAGGTGCATGGCAAAAAGTTAGGACTTGGATAGAAAAAGCTAAAACCCCTAAGATTAAAGTTGTATGCAATGTTGTTTTCTCTGTTGTGTACTCTAACCTGTCAGGTAAGTGGTACTTCGATAGTGGATGCTCAAGACACATGACAGGCAGCAAAGAGAATCTTAAGCAAATGATACCTTTGAGTGCTGGAATAGTGGCCTATGGAGGAGGCACCAAAGGAAAGATCATTGGCAAGGGGACACTGAATGTTGATGGATTCCCACCCTTGAAGGATGCGTTGTTGGTAGACGGGTTAAAGGCAAATCTAATCAGTATCAGTCAGCTGTGTGATGATGACTTACTGGTTACATTTGACAAGATATCTTGTGATGTTTATGATAGTGACAATGTTCTTGTGATGACAGGTACTAGATCCAAAGATAACTGCTACCTAGCCCAGGAAGAAGCAGAATGCTTCCATGCCAAGATAGATGAGGCTTTTATATGGCATAGGAAACTTGGACATGTTCACTACAGAAACCTTGAGAAATTACAGAAAGTTGATGCTGTAAGAGGCTTACCAAAGCTGTCTTGTCCAGGTAAGCTTGTGTGTGGTGATTGCCTCAAGGGTAAGCAAACCAGAGCAGTTCATACACCCCTACGGGTACAGAATGCTAACCCTAGATCTAGTAGGTGTTTTGAATTGCTGCACATGGACTTAATGGGTCCAATTGAGGTAAGTAGTCTCAGTGAGAAGAAATATGCCTTTGTGATTGTAGATGACTTCTCTAGATACACTTGGGTAAAATTTTTAAAGAAAAGTCAGAAGCTTTTGATCAGTTCAAAATTCTTTGTGCTAGTATTAAAAACTTGTATGGCTCCACTGTGACTAAGATTAGGTCTGATCATGGTAAAGAATTTGAAAATGCTAGTTTTGATAACTATTGCAATGCTAAAGGTATTTTCCATGAATTTTCAGCTCCTAAGACTCCTCAGCAGAATGGGATTGCTGAGAGAAAGAACAGGACTCTTCAAGAGATGGCCAGAGTTATGCTCAATGCCAAAGACTTATCCAAAAGACTCTGGGCTGAAGCCTTAAATACTGCTTGTCACATTAGTAACAGGGTGTATCTTAGACCTGGAACTAACATGACTCCATATGAACTCTTGAAGGGTGTAAAACCAAATGTTGCATATTTTCATGAATTTGGATGTGATTGTTATCTACTGAATGACAGGGATTATCTGAGTAAATTTGATTCTAAAAGTGAAAAATGTATCTTTGTAGGATACTCAGCCAATAGTACTTCCTTTAGAGTATACAATCTTAGATTGAAGACAATTCAGGAATCAGTGAATGTTGTGTTTGATGATTTCACTCTTGATACAGGTACTGGTGACATCTTAGTTCCCAATGTTGAACCAATAGTGGAAACCGAGAATGTTACTCCTGACAATGTTACACCAACATTGGAACTGGAAGCTGGAAACACTTAACAAGAGTCAGGGAATGATGTTAGACTAACACCAGCGAGATCAGATGTTAGAATAACATCAGAGGATTCTGACTCAGAACATGAAGGTGCATCTGAACCTAGAAGAGACCCCCCGGCTAGGATTCAGAAAGACCATCCAGCATCCCAGGTAATATGTGAACTCACTGAACGGGTAAGGACACGCAACAGAGAAAGACTTGACTATAGAGATATGGTAAAACTGTGTGTCTGTATGAACTTCACTTGTACTGTTGATAATGCCTCTTGTTTTGTCTCCACCATAGAACCTAAAAATGTGAATGAAGCTCTTCTTGATAACTTTTGGATTAATGACATGCAGGATGAACTATTACAGTTTACTAAGAACAATGTCTAGATACTTGTACCTAGACCACCTAATGTTAATGTAATAGGGACGAAGTGGATATTTAAGAACAAGAGTAATGAGGAAGGGGTTATTGTTAGAAACAAAGCTAGACTAGTTGCTCAGGGGTACACACAGGTTGAAGGTGTAGATTTTGATGAGACATTTGCTCCAGTTGCTAGGATTGAATCTATTAGGTTACTTCTAGCCATAGCATGTTGTCTTAAGATAAAACTATACCAAATGGATGTAAAGGGTGCGTTTCTGAATGGGCTGATTGATAAGGAAGTATATGTTGAACAGCCAAAGGGGTTCACAGATCCTAAGTATCCAAACCATGTGTACAAGCTTGAAAAGGCACTGTATGGTCTTAAACAAGCACCTAGAGCATGGTATGAAAGGCTTACAAAATTCCTTTTAAGTCTTGGTTTTGTTAGAGGTGATGGAGATAGAACACTGTTTGTCTTGAAGAAAGATTCTCATGTCTGTGTTGCTCAAATATATGTAGATGATATTGTGTTTGGCTCAACTAACAATTCTATTCTAGAAAAATTTGTTGAATCAATGACAGGGCAGTTTGAGATGAGTATGATGGGAGAATTAACTTTCTTTCTTGGTCTTCAAGTGAAACAAACAGGTAATGGCATTTTCCTAAGTCAGGAAAAGTATGCAAGAAATTTGGTGAAAAGGTTTGAATTAGCAGATTCAAAGCCTTGCAAGACTCCCATGTCTTCATCTGTGAAGATATCCAGGGATGTTAATGGTGCCAATGTTGATCCAACATTGTACCGTTCAATGATAGGGAGCTTACTCTACCTGTCTGCTTCAAGGCCTGACATAATGTTCTCTGTCTGTGTTTGTGCTAGGTACCAGGCATGTCCAAAGCAGTCACATCTGATTGCTGTGAAGAGAATACTTAGATACATTTCTGGCTCCTTGGCCCTTGGTATATGGTATTCCTATGACACTAACACAAATCTTGTAGGTTTCACTGACTCAGACTGGGCAGGTGACACTGATGACATGAAGTCTACAAGTGGAGGATGTTTTTATCTGGGGAACAACTTGGTCTCATGGTACAGTAGAAAGCAAAACTGTGTGTCACTCTCCACTGTTGAATCTGAATACATAGCAGCAGGCAGTTGTGTCACTCAGTTAGTATGGCTTAAACACATGCTACTGGATTATGGGTTAGACAGTGATACCTTACTTATGTTTTGTGATAATCTTAGTGCTATAAGCATTTCTAAGAACCATGTGCAACACTCCAGAACTAAACATATTGACATAAGACATCACTTTCTGAGAAACATGGTAGAAGATAAGCTCATTGACATTGAACACATTGAAACTAACAATCAGCTTGCTGATATGTTCACTAAACCCTTAGATTCTGAGAGGTTCTTCAGTTTGAGGAATTCTCTTGGCATGTGCATCGTTTAGGAATGTTAGTACACCAGTGTTGACATAACACCACTGTCTAGCACTGGTTATTGGTTGTGGTGTATCTGTAATTCTTTTTGTGTCTTTCTGCATTCTTTCTTCTTGCATATTGCATCCTTGTTAGAGATTCTGTTGGGTTGTGTGGATAAACTGTATGGATATCTAAGTTGACTGGTGGACAGGTACATATCAAGAAGTTGGTTAAGTAAAACTCTGTTGTTAGTCTGTGAATGTTAACCTAACATCTGGGAGAAGCTGGGGTGCACAGAGCTCACTACTCTGATGTCATTCAGTTGTGACTTATCCATGTTAGGTTAGACAAAGCATGAAGAGAAGCTGGGGTACATGATGTTGAAAGCTTCAGTGTCATTCAGTGTGCTTATTTTTGTGTTTTGTCTATGGCCAAGGTTATGCATGATAGTGATCTCTACTACTGGGGTGTTTGAAGTTTCGACTGCTTGCATTCAGTAGCATTGCTCACTTGGTATTTCGCTTGTATACAGGTTGGAAAACAAGTATGCATGAGGGACTGGGGTGGAGAAGTATATGATAAATGTATTGTCTTCATTCAGTTCCTTTGTACTTGCCTAATTTGTTGCTGATAGTTAAGTTGCTGGGGTGTGTGGGGTCTTGTGCTGCCCACATTCAGTGATGAAACTATCCTTTGACATTCACTAGTTTTTGTTCAAAAGAGTTCATTAAGATAAATTGATATGTCCTGATCCCAGTCAGTAAAGCTGTTTGTACTTGGTTACCATCTCCCAATGTTAATCTAACATTGTTGCATGCTTTCTTGTTCTGTTTTTTTTCCTTGTGTCGGTTTGGGCTTAGGGGGAGTAGTAATCCTAGGAATCATGTGTTGAGGCATACTTAATGGGTGACTCACTGCAGGTAAAACACTATGTTTTGTGATCTTCTATGCTATGGGAACATCCCTTCCCTGGATATGTATATCCACTCTGTGTTTTTCTGTTTGATGTGTTACTTACTCATACTGATGGTCTGAATTTATGTCTTGATACCTAAGTACTTGGGCAAGGTTGCAGATCTGTATACAGGAATATCTCATGCTCTCACATGATGTTGCCTTGGATGAAGCCCTGCACCTACAACTTTCCTCCCTGATGTTAACTTACCAATGTTAGTCTAACATTGAAACATTGTAACTTATAAGTTTTCAGGTTTGAAGACCGCTCTGGTTACGTGTTAATCCAACACTGACACGTGGTAAGATGAACATGGGTGTGATCATGTGACAGTGGTCCGATTATGTTGGTAACATGTTACAACACCACTATCTCTACTCTTCAGCTGATTATTGTATAATTTGCCCTAATCTTCTTCTACTGTGTACGCGCTCAAAATTTTTGCAAAAAACAACTCTCTCTGCAAAATCAAGTTTCGATTTTTCTTCTCTAAATCACTAACAATGGCACGCAAGTCTTCCATTGACACTCTTGCAGCAGCTGCAGAACAGATGGAGCAACCTAGACGCCGCAGGACCAGAAGCGCAACTGCTGAAGCCATTACCGCCGCCGCACCAAAGAGGAAATCCACTTATCAACGGTGAAAGGGCAAGAAAGCAGCTAAGGGTGATGTTGATTCAACACCAAAACCTTCAGAGCAAGCCTCCACTCCCACCAACCCTGAAAACGAGGTAATGATGGCTAACCCTACTCTGGATATACCTGATAGCACTGTTGTTGGTATTGAGGGGGAGAAAGAGGCCCCGGTTGTTGTTGTGGGTGAGTCTGAGGTTGTGCATGAGGTTCCTGAGGGTAATGCTGGGGATGAATCTGTGGTTGCTGAGGAAGTGGTTGAGCCTACTGAGGCTGATGAGGATGAGCAGGATGCTGCTGATGAGATGGAGACTCTTCCTGAGAAAGATGATCAGGTTGAGGAAATTGTGGCTGAGGAGGTTACTACTGAAGGTAACCAAGATGCTAGTGAGGATGACAGTCAATCTGAAGAGGTTGAGAGAGAAGAAGATGAGAGCCTGACTCTCACTGACTTAGCTATTGCTGCTAAGAAAAGAAAGGGAAAGCAGGTGGTGGTTGAAGCTTCTGAGTCTGAGTCAGAAGAAGAAAAAGAAGAGGAAAGGGATGAAGAAGAGGAGGAAGATGAGGAGGAAGTTGAGGATGAATGCCTACAGGGAGGTGATGACCCTGCTGATGTTACTCCAACATCAGATGAATACTTTGATCTGCTTGAGGAGGAGTATCCCAAGAAGCCTTATTCTGGCTTCTATGTGTCTGCTGAGGCAGAAGAGCTGTGGGAGGCTTATCAAGCCAGGGTGATTCACACTGAGAGGAACATTGATGAGGAAATGTTCAAAGAAAATAGGTTGTTTGAACTGCTGGAAGCTAGAGGGGTGTTGGGCTCTGTGATGAATCAGGCATCATATGTCCCTGATGTGATCAGAGAGTTCTACATGAACCTCTCTCAATGGGTGTCCCACCAGGACTCTCCCAAGTTTGGCAAAGCTTGGGTCAGGATGAATGTCTATGACATCAGCCCCTCTGTGATCAATGAGGCTTGGGGACTCCCTGACCCTGAGGAGACTGAGGATCCTAGCATGAATGAGGTGATCACTGACCTAACTGGTGGACTGACAAGGAAATGGAATGACAGTTTTCCTACTACAAAGCTGACCTCCTTAAGTGCTGTCCTTCACAAACTCTCCACCTACAACTGGCTGCCCTCTTCCAACACCATTGTGATGACAAAAGAATCTGCAAGGTTGGTGTACAAACTGAAGAATGGGCTGAGTGTGAATATAAGGGAGAAGGTTCTGAGGCACATGAGGGAAGTCACAACCAAGGCAAAGGGAATCATTCCATATCCCTCTCTGATATCCAGCATTCTGGTGAAGCAAGGCTTCAAGACAAAGAAGACAGAAGGCTGGATCAAGAACAAGGCCAAGATGATCATCACCAGGAGCTACTTCACTCAGATCAGGATTCAGGATCTGCCATGGAATCCCAAGGATGGAGCTGGTCCAAGCAGGAAGAAGAAGAAGAAGAAGACCCACAAGTTTGCTGCTTCTTCAGTTCCTGTGGCTAGTGGGGATAGCTGTTCTGTCATTGCTGATGCCTTTGTGGAGGAAACCTTGGTGTGGCTGGACAGAGAGTTCAAGGATACCCAGAGAGAGATAGCAGACAAGCAAGTAAGGCTGCAAGAGATAGACAGCCTCAGGAAGCATTTGAGGGATCTGCCTTCCTGACAAAAAGGGGGAGAATGATCAAATTTCAAAAATTTCTGAGTTCTGTTAGGTTTCTGTCAGCATGAACAATTTTATTTCTTTGTTTATTTTTCGGTTTCATCAAGGAGTGTGTTCCTTGCTACTTGTATGGTCTGTAATTAAGTGCTTCTGCTTATGATCATTGAACTTTGGATACAAAGTACTAACTCTGTTTTGCAAGTGTTAACTGTTCTCTGATGTTAAAATAACATTGAGATGTTCAATGTTAGAATATATGTCTGGGTTCGGTGTTAAGCTAACATTGACAAAGACAGACAGGTAACATTGAAAGTATCAATGTTAGAATAACATTGGAATAGTCCCTTCTGAGTTTCAGGGGGAGCGTACTTATTTTTCCATTGTGATCTGATAGTTAAGTTTGTTTGAATAATTTGATCTGATAGGCATATTTCATACCAGCAAGGCTACAAACTTTTGTAAGACCCATTAAATCCATGTGCAACAGTTCAAAGCATTTAGAAGTGCTAGAGATCTGACCTTCCACGTGTATAGGAGCAAGTGTAGCCTTGGTTTTCTTACATTGAAGACAATCACCACAAACTAGTTTACCTGGACTGGTCATTTTAGGTATGCCTCTCACAACTTCTAGTTTGGTGATCTTTTCCAGATTCCTATAGTGAACATGAGCAAGTCTCATGTGACAAACCACTAATTCATCAACCTTGACATGTAGGCACTGTGCATCTTCATCCAGTAAGTAGCAATTGTCCTTTGATATCTTTCCTATCATAACACAAGCATCATCATAATCAAACACATCGTAGGCGTACTTATCAAATTTAACTATCAAAAATTATCATCACATAGTTGGTTGATGCTGATGAGATTTGCACGCAGCCCTTCCACCAACAGTACATCACTCAGATGTGGAATGCCATCAACATTGAGAGCACCATTTCCTATTATTTTTCCTTTACTGCCTCCACCATATGTACAATACCAGTAGTTAAGGGCATAGTGTCTATGAGATTAGTCTTGGCACCTGTCATATGTCTAGAACAACAACTGTAAAAATACCAATAACTAGTAAAAGTATAAGTAGCAGAGAAAACAACATTACAGATAATCTTAATCTTAGTAGACCACATTCTATTTTTTCTAAAATTGTTATTATGTCCATTGGTGTTGTTTCTAAATGTTGCGCCAACATCAGAGGACTCCGATGTTGACCTAACATCAGATCCAACATCACTGTTTTCATAAATGTATTTCTCACAAAACTTTTTGTACTTAAAGCAGTACAGTTTTTGAAAGTGCAGGTATTCGGTCGATGTTAGTTTAACATTGAAGTGCAGGTATTCTGACAATGTTAGCTTAACATTGAGAAATCAATGTTAGGATAACATTGCTGGAGCAGAATCCAATTTACTATCTTTATTAATTTCTTCATTATTGTTTTGCCTTATTCACTTAACTAACTAAGTTCCACAGTTGTAATTGTCTTTGATTATTATTCAGGAAACAAACTTGTCATAGGTTGGACGCTCAAGTTTCCAAGAAGGAAATTTCCTTAATTACGCAAACCACTCAACAAGGAAAGAAGAGTTCGAGTGGAACTAGGAATGCTTTCCAAGTTCAAGTCCTGATTTGAAGAAGGAGTCTTTCCCTAAGTTAGATCACTAACGAAGGAACTATTATTCAAGAAGGACTGCGAGAACAAAGAAGAAGAGTTCAAGAAGGAAACAAGGAGAATTACCAACCGTGTACAACACACCTTGAAGTCGAAGATCAAGAACCTATATATAGGTGTGAAGTACATCAAGACAAACACGAGACAAGAGCCAATCAATCCGAGAGATTAATTTACAGTTGTTGAGTGTTGTCTTGCTTTAGCAAAGTTTGTGAATTGTTAGGATAGATCTAAGAGTGAGGAGCTGTTAGAGATATACGAAGCAATTCTTGTGTGCTTTGCTTAGTTCAATCAATTTAAGAGTGAGGAGCTTGAGAATTGAGAGAACGACCTTTGTTAAAACCTTCACGGGTTATTTTGCCTAAGGCTCGGAAGTTAATATAATTCTATATTCACTTCTTAAACTTGGTGTTTGTTTATTCCGCTGCACAATTCTTCTGGACTGTTGTTAAAGTAACATCGCTGAGTTAACAACGTTGCACTTCTGCTGTTAACTCTCCAGTGTTAAGTTAACAACAACAACGTATCAACCCGATCCACAATTTCAGTTTTAAATGACCAGACTGAAAGAAATATTGGTAGATATAGGTCATTTTCTTAGTTTTATAAGAATTACCTTTAATTTTACAAAATCCAACTTTTACAAACCCATGAATAACAGCATTAGATTTACTTGACCTTTCTTAGTATGCTAAATTAGTAGTACGTTCATTGTCAACACCCAGCACTTCATCAAGCTTACTTTTTCCTGAGTTTCACTTGACAATTGTTCTCTCAACTTCTTCCAACTTTATCTTCATCTTCTCCATTTGACATTCCTTTCTGGTGAGGTTTCTCTCTAGTTCAGTCACAGTTTCAATTAAGAAATTGTTTTCTTTAATGACCTCATTTTCCCTTTTGATAATCTTCTTTACTTCATCAAGCAGTTCTTTGTAAACAACCTTCAGTTCATCAATAATTTCACCTTGAACCATTTCTCCTTAAAAGAAATACTCTTCATCCAAATCTATAGAGCCACCAGAATAGAAAAAGTTAGAATGGTTCTTAGATTCAGTTATATCAATAATAAAATATTGAGGATTATATATATATATATATATATATATATATATATTCTTCATCTTTCCAGTTGTCGAAGTAGTCTTTCTGTTCTTCTAGATCAGTCTGAGTGTTGAGCGCACATCTATCAGTCGCAATGTTGTTATGGCATTCTGTCCAGTTCACCTGAGCAGACAAGGGTTGTGTGTATTTCTTCAGACACTCGTTCATCTGGTATTTCCTCCAAACATGTCTCGTCATCAATATCATCTATGCACACCCAGTTATAGTTACCTTTGATTCTTAAAGTATTAGCACATTCATAGGACAAGTGACCATAAGCTTTGCACTCATAGCACTGAATTTCTTTCATTTTCTTAGTGTCACTTTCATAAGGCTTTTTGAAGGAATACTTCACCATTTTACCAAGAAAACTTCTTCTCAGATTAGGAGGCACGTTCTTTTCTTTTCTGACTCTATTATTCAAAGAAATTTTGTTAAACTTTTTAACCACATAACATAAGGTGGCACTTATTTCAGTTTCATCATCTACTTCCTCTTCAATAGCTTTTAGAGCAAGTCCTCTTTGTTTGTTAGCAGGCTCTGAATTTATTTCAAATTCTTGTAAAACATTTAGAAGAGTGTGAAAATTAAGTGCTGACATGTGTATGGCCTCTTGCATAGCTATCTTCTTAACTTCAAACCTAAGAGACAGTGTTCTCATAGCTTTATAAACAAGTTGTTTATTAGTTAAAGGATCTCCTAAACTTTGACATTCATTTGAAATAACCATTAGTTTCTCAAAGTAAGAAGTGACAGACTCATCATCACACATCCTAATACTCTAAGATTTTTGTAAAGCAATTTGAAGTTTGGATTCATTGACACTTGCATTTGCTCACAATGAGTTTGAAGAAATATACAAGCTTGCTTGGTAGTTGTGCAGAGTTGTACTAACTTGAACATATGTGGATCAATCCAATTGAAGATGGCATTTAGTGCTTTCTCATTGTAGGCTGCTTCATTGACTTCTGCTGGAGTCCAATCAGCTTCAGGCTTCAGATGTACATCATTGTCATTGTCTCTTGTTGTCATTGGTGTAACCATCAATGATTGATTTCCATGCCCGTAGGTCTAAGGACTTGATGTATTGTCTTAGCCTGATTTTCCAGTAGGCATAGTTGGTCCCATCCAGCACTGGTAGCCAGTTGTTTGTGTTGAGGTTCGCATTATCCATGGTATGATACCAAAACCAAATACCAACGAATTAGGTGCTTGGCTCTGAAGCCAATTATAAATATATGGATCGGGATTAGTACCCTTTTTGATTCACACGCTATGTTGAAGCAGAATGTTGTGGCAACACAGATTGTATTCAGTGTTGTCCCAACACTATTTGAAGAGTAAATTACAGCTGAATAACAAACACAGTATATGAATTTTAAGCAGGTTATATAAATATAACCTATCGAGCCTTACGACCAAATAATCACTAAATATGTATCTAATTATCTTATAAAACTCAACTGAGTAAGGAACTCAATTTTAACACTAACTTACTATAAGCTATGGGATTTATAGCTTCGTTAGATAAAACTCAGTAAAAACAAGACTAACAACTATTACAAGAATATTTCTAATCTCTCGGAACCTATTCTAGTCTCGTTGTTAAGCTTGATGTCGAACACGCCTTCTTATAGGATTTGATCGTTCCTTCTCGTAGACGTGATTGACACGAACGTGATTGCTCTCTTATTGCTTGGATAATTCTGAAATCCTCTTTGATGTTTATCTTTAAGAGATCTTCTGGTATTATCTTTGATTCTCTTCGGCTTATCTTCTTTCTTCAAGTATTAATCCACACGGTCCTTAGAATCCTTGATATCCTAAAATATATCACATATAACTACAACTTGTGGAACTAAGTAAGTTTATGAATAAAGGCAAAATAAAATAATATAGTTGAAAATACTCGGACAGTGCAGTGTTAAGTTCAATGTTGTGCCAACACAAGTTCCCAGAATGTTGGACTACACTTCACTGCGACACTTGCACTGTCACTGCTCACTTACACTTGCAAGTTTATAAATGAATAATTTTGCGGTTGAATTGTGCACAAGCTTCAATTTACATTAGGATTAATAATTTATAGGGAAATTTTCAGTTACATATCCAAACTTTCGCCCGTTTGACAGTTACCTGTCCAAACTTACACTTTTGACACCTGACGGTCCTAACTTTCACTTTCTTGACAGTTTACGGTCCAAACTTTCATTCTGACATATCTCGAACAAAAAATGTCACTTTTCAGCTTTGTGACATCAAGCTAACATCATTAGAATGCACAATTTTGTCATTTTATATATTAGGAAGTGTAGTGCAATATGTATAATTAATGGATACACCATAAATTTTATTTTACTATACATTTTCTATTTTTTTTTGTTACTTAAAAAATATTCAAAAAAATAAAAACTAATAAACTTTAACTCATCTAAATATAAAGTAAATTCCTTTTGTTTACAAGTTTATTAGTAAATATTATCATTTTTGTTTTTAAGAAAATGCGTCTTCAAATGAAATTATATTTTTGGAAATTAAAACTTTTCAACAAACTTAATTAGTAATTTTTTAAGCTTGATTTTTTTAAGTTTGATTTATTAATTAGTTGATAATTTAAAACTGAAAAAAAAAATCATATTCTCCAACACACCCACCCATGCCCCACCCCCCTCCACACCCACCAAATCCACCACCACCAAACCCCAAATCCACCTCATATCGACCTAACTCCATCACCTTCGCACTTCCATGAACTCGATTTTCGGTTTTGGAGTTTTAAAATCCACCACCTTACAACAAATCGTTCAAAAATCCAGCACCAAAAAGCTCATAAAACCGGAAATTGAGGTCATGGAAGTGAGAGGGTGATAGAGTTAGGTCGATTTGAGGTGAATTTGGAGTTTGGTCGTGATGTATTTGGTGGGTGTGGAGTGGGGTGGGTGTGTTTGAGAAGATGAAGTTTTTTTTTTCAGTTTTAAATTATCAACTAATTAATAAATCAAACTTAAAAAAATCAAGCTTAAAAAATTACAAATTAAGTTTGTTGAAAAGTTTTAATTTCTAAAAATATAATTAATTTGAAGACATGTTTTCTTCAAGAAAATTAATAATATATACTATTAAATTTGTAAACAAAAAGAATTTACTTTATATTTAGATGAGTTAAAGTTTATTAGTTTTTAATTTTTTGAATATTTTTGAAGTAACGAAAAAAAATGCAAAATGTATAATAAAATAAAATTTATGGTGTATGAATTAATTATACATATTGCACTACAGTCCCTAATACGTAAAATAACAAAATTGCCCCTTCTAATGATGTCAGCGTGATGTCATAAGGCTGAAAAGTAAAAAGTGACTTTTTTGGCCAAGATATGTCGGAATGAAAATTTGGACCGTAAAATATTAAGAAAGTGAAAGTTTGGACCGTCGGGTGTCAAAAGTGTAAGTTTGGATAGGTAACTGTTAAAGGGGGGAAAGTTTAGATAGGTAACTGAATTTTTCTCTAATTTATATATAAATGGTCACTTTCAACAACTTTTGCGTATGACATCATTTTTAGCAAAATGTTCACATTTTGGATATTATTATTAAGCACTTCGCGACTTTTAACAAGCCTCTCTAGATAAAGTTCTTTCAGTTTTTGTTATGTTGAGAAATTGGTCTTCTGATTAGTGTTTTTCCTAAGGGTCATTTATCCCCTAAAGAAATATGCAAGAGATATAGTTGAGATTATTCTTATGCACATAATATTTTTGAATCTCCCAAACCTTCTGTAAATTGCAGTATATATTTCAGAGATTAAGGTACGCCTCATACTTTAATTAATTTGTTCTAACTGCAGTTTGTGCATATTTAAGAGTAACTGCTTCTTGTTATTATGCACAAGTGACTTACATATATACTTGGTTAAATTTGCCTTTATACTACATCTAAAGATAAAGTGTTGTTACATGAGGTGAAATGAACTATTTCTAAAACCTTTGAGATATAAGCGATTCTTATTACGTCCTTGACATTAATATCTAGGGTGATGTCGTGGGATTTTCAACCTATATTCAGAAGCTTATATCAATATACATGTGCTAAGTTTTGAGAAAACTTATTCACCTATATCAATATACATGTGCTAAGTTTTGAGAAAATTATTCACCTAGTGTTACATGATTTATACAGAGTAATAAAATCAACTTTAGTTATTATCTTAAGTATGATCGTAAAGGAAACCTGGAAGAACATTCCATTGGCTTCTGCTGTTGGAAATCTAAATCCTCATGTCTGAAACAGACTTGATATTACAATTAAGAACCTTTTGACAATATCAGAGCAGCCCATGATTTGACCACTAAAGAGTTGCGAAGACCATTAGGATACAAAATAATACATGTTTATGTTGAATAAAGCTCTCACATGTACTTCTTTTACAGAAGAAAGTCTGATTCATTTTTTAGGTTACATCTCACGGTGTATGATTAGGGAGTTTCATTAGACTTAGAATCATTGATTCTATCTAAGGGACATTAAGAATATTTTGCGATATTCAGTTGCTAATTTTTATGGCTAAGAACAAACTAAAGAGCTAGTTGATGCATATACATCAACATAAAGTATTTAGTCATATTTTAGAACGTGTTACAGAAAGAGAGTGGTCACTCAACACGTTAGCAACATATGATCGTTGATCCATTAACAAAAGGGCATGCCCCCACTTAAGTATAAGGATCATAAAGAGAAGGTTCGTTCCATTTTAATAACTTTATTTCAATTGTGTACACATTTCATTCTTTTATTTTCTCATATTCAGTATCATCTACGTGTAGCTTCATCACTTCGAGAAAATTAACTTTAGTATGAACCCATAATAAACATAAGGTTTATTAATTAAGAAACTCATCGAGGCAATGTGTAGTGTAATACAATAAAGATATTACTCTCCACTAAGAGGACCTATCGCCATGATTCATACATTTTGTTTCTATATAAGTTGAAATAGTGAAGTATTTGGACAAGTGGGAGAATGTAAATGCACTTAGACCTTTGGTCTTATTGTACCACTTCATATGTCCTATGATCACACATTAACAACCTTAATTATATTCTATTCAGGCATTCAGGCATTCAGGCTTAAGTATGCTTCCATCTTTCACCATTTACACCTAAAGAATATGAATCACTTTGATAGTAAGTGACTATATAATATAGATAATTGATAGGGTCCCCAATTGCACAAGAAGAAATAATATAGAATTCACATACACAATCTGTGAGAAAATTCTTTGAGCAATTGGAAGCCCCTATTGATTTTAATCAAGTAAGGCTTCATTTCAAATTCATCAATGGCTAGAGGTAACAAGATCTTTTATTTCTCTTAAGCTTTTATCTATGTTTTATATCGTTTAAGAATAATTTAGTCTAACATAAACGACATGTCATACATCAAAACTGATAAGGGGGATTTCCATGATTGGGTCGGCCCATATCCAAGGCACATGGATGTCTATGTCGGGGATGAAGCCCGATATACTTCTGCATATCGAATATTACATTTGATATGGTACAAGGCTAAAATCTATGAATATCTCGTTCCGCATACCGAGACTAACATAACAATTACCACCTAACTTTCCTGTTGATATCAATACGCATATTCGATTTTGTCCCCGATACATCCCCGATATCAAGCCCAATATAGCTTGCAGGATCACATTCGACTTAATCACCCGATTTCACCCTTGGCATCGTGTTCGACATATCCCCGACGTCACCCTCGACATCATCCTTGACGTCACCTTCGACATATCCCCGGCGTTACCCTCGACGTCATTCTTGACTTCAGATTCGACATTACCCTCTATATTTAGTGTGTGATCCGGTCGGACCTTCTATCCCGGTCATCTGGTGTTCCGAACTAAAGTTGTCCTAGAGCTACCATTAGTGATATGAGGCACAGTTTGTAATAGAGCCGTAGCACTACACTTGTAATATCTCACCTCGTCATATATATATATTGTCAAATTAGTGGCGCCGGCTGTAGAAACACCAGTTGGCGGATCAGAGGGCTGCAGGGTAGTCAGTGAATGAAGAGACCTCAGAAGACGAAGGAGTTAGGACATAAAAAGAGGAAGACAGTAATAGGTCTTAAGAAGATAGAAGCTAATCCATCCGATGAGATTTCCAAGAGAGAGAAAGCAATTTTACCCATTCCAGAATGAGGCAAAAATAGAACATGTTGGAAATTTTGTTACTATTAATATCGACCCCGAGCGGACAGACCACACCATGCAGATTGGAGCAGCATTGTCACCCGATATAAGGACTGTCTTAGTGGAGTGTTTAAGTATGAATGCTGACATATTCACATTGACCGACTCGGATTTAAAAGGAATCAACCCCAAAATCACCATGCATAAGTTGAACGTTGACCCTCGGGCTAAAACGGTGAGGCAAAATAAAAGAAACTTCAGTAAGAAAAAGAACTAGGCAGCAGATAAAGAAGTGGTTGAGAAGCGGCATGCCATACTACGAGATACGTTATTCCGAGTGGCTTAGCAACATTGTATTGGTTTTGAAGAAAGGGGTTGAATGGAGAATGTGTTTTCTTTGATTATCCAATGTGTACTAAAGGATATTATTTGTTTGATCTTCAATCTCAAAATATCATCATATGAAGGAACGTCATATTCTATGAAGGCATATATCCTTTTTCCAACGCTACAACTTCTCACACTAACCAACAAACACAAACTACTACACATGTGTGCACATACTCTTTTACCTCTATGCAGAAGCCAAGTGTTGCTCATATATATGAGGCGTCTCCAGTTCTCACCCCTCCTCCAATTGTTGTCTCAAGCTCTCACGTCAACACCTTCTCTCAAGCCCCTAATACTCCACTTGAAGCAGACATCAGTTTCACTAGTGATTCAATCACTGCTCTAGAAGATACCTTTGTAGCTCATGTTGATGAGACCTTACCACCTAAACCAAGAAAATCTGTCAGGACTACAACTCCTTCTGCCCATCTCAGTGTGTATAACTATCTCTTCGCACTTCTTTACACAAAGAACACTTATATGTTCACCAAAATAAAGTTAAAGGCAAAGAACTTCTTATTTCAGATTATCTTTCCGTTGAATCTCTAGAATACTCTCATAAAGCATTCACAACAGCTACTACTACTATAAGTGAACCTAGAACTTATTCCCAGACCAGCATAACTAAAGAACGGCAAGATTTCAAGAAATTGGAACTCTCTTCCTTAGAGAAAACCAACACATGAAAACTTACTCCTTTGCCTCCTAATCAAAAATGTGTAGGGTGTGAATGGGTTTATAAAGTCAAATATAATCATGATGGTTCTATAGAACGTTATAAGGCTCACCTAGTTGCGAATTGTTATACTCTTAAACTTATTTGATACATTTTCACCCGTAGCTAAATTGACAACAGTGAATATTCTCTTAGATATTTCTTCTTCTAGCAACTGGTTCCTCCATCAATTAGATGTCAACAACTTCATTCTCCATGGAGATTTTGATGAAGATATTTACATGCAACCACCCCTTTAGTTATTGTGATCCTACTGATAAGAAAGTATTCTTATTAAAGAAAAGTTTATATGGGCTTATGCAAGCTTCCCGGCAATGGTTTACAAAACTAACTTCTTCTCTTCTCTCTTTTGAATACTCTCAATTAGTTTTGGATTCCTCTTCGTTTCTCAAAAAAGCATGGCTCTTCTTTCACTGCATTGCGTATATATGTTGATGATATTGTCTTAGCATGAAATGACTTGAATGAGATACAGAAACTGAAAGCAAGGCTGGATGAAAAGCTCACAATTAAGGATCTTGGTGTCTTGAAATATAAATTAGACATTCAGATTGCCAGATCCAAATCTGGTAGAAATCTTTCCAGCGCAAGTATGCATTGGATATACTAACTAAGTCTAGATATTAGGGATGCAAACCTAGCACAACTCTCATGGATTCCAACGACAAACTCAAAGCAGATGAGTCTCATTTGTTACATGATGCCAATATCTACAAAAAGTTGGTTGGTAGGTTGTTATACCTAGCAATAACTAGGATTGGTTTGAGTTACAGTGTCCAATTTATTTCACAATTCATGTCCATACCTACAACTAACCACTTAATTGTAGCTCACAGGGTACTTAGGTACTTAAAAGCTACTCTAGGTAAAGGTTTTTTCTTCCCCTCTTCCTCTGAATCTCACCTTAAATTATTTTGTAATAGGGATTGGGCGTGTTGTCAAGACAAAAGAAGAAGTGTCGCAGGTTATGTCATCTTATTTGGCAACTCTTTTTTTGATAAGTGGTCTTGTTTGGCAACTCACTGGTGTCACAGAAAACAAAGAAACAACTGATAGTGATCATGTTCTCAACAGAGGTGGAGTATAGAGCCCTTGCTTCCACAACCTGTGAAATACTTTGGCTCATATAGTTGCGGAATACCAAAATTCCTCTTCTTTCTACTGACACCAAGAGTGCATTTCACATAACAAATAATATTGTTCACATGAAATGACAAAACACATCTAGATTGACTCTCATTTTGTAAGGTAGAAGGTGCACCAACATATCTCCAATGATCATTAGGTATCCTCCCAAAGCCTATGAGTGTTCAGCCCTTCAATATCAAGACTTCCAAGTTGAACATGTCAATTACCATGTTCAACTTGCGGGGGATCTTAAAGTATAAATCGAATTCCGAGTTTATAAGTGAGATTGGTTAATGTTGGTTAGCCTTTAAATATCAGTTTACAACTAATTAGTCAAGACGCGTCATTCCCTCCATCTTGTATATAAAGTCTCAACGACCATATTCTGTATTTTACTTTTTCACTTTTAAAATCTGATCGACCACAGAGGAAGAGAAGGAGAAATTCTCCCAATCTTGTGACTTCATTTTTTTTTTCAAGCCATTGCTCAAATTTTAGATTCTAACAGATCACCAATATACTATATAGGCTACGACTTCATGTTCGAATATCTCGACCAAAAACATTTACAATCATCCAAAGTGTTATAGGTTTCTTTATGAGAAAATAATAAAATGAAAATTCATGGTAGAACTATTATATATTCATCACCTTTTTCAAACAAATATACCATAAATTTTGACTTCTAATATTTCCTTGAGTTTTACTATTAGAAGGATCCTATTGGAAATGAAAAATACCCCTCGAGAAGTTCTATAAGTTGTAGTTGGCAAAACAAAAGTCGCTAATAGAATTACTTGATCGGAGTTCTTGTCTAGCAACTCACCTCCTACCTTTTCTAGTGGGGAAGGACGGACAACGCTTATGTTTTCAACAAAGTTTTGGACCAAGACTCTTTTCTTTCTCTCTGGGATTCAAGTCTTCGATTGCATCTATAGACGTAATAATAATAAATAAATACACAACAACACAGATTGATAAGATAGATTATATTCCTAAGTTCGTTCAACCATATATATAAGAAAACTCTCAAGCTGAACGAGCACAACCCACATTTTTTAAAGAAGGAACTACATATGTCCTTCCACGGTTCCACCTAGGTTAGGATAACCAAGCATATATAATTAATGATACACCCCGTAATAACATTTATTTTTCCCTTTGAAAATCAGATTGAAATATATGTCCATGCTCCCCGAATTGTAGACGACATTATGAACATTACTTGTTAATAATATATTAAACATTAAGTTACAATACCACAAGTCCACAACCTTTGTTAAAACACCAGACGGGGTTCCGCAGTATGAAGAAATCAATGGAGCTTTATTGAATTTACATAAAAGAATAATTACAATCCACAGAAAAAAGTAAACAGAATAAATCCCAATAGAAATTCTTCTTGTTGTCCTTTTTCACATCGTCCTATCATTCTAACAAATGAATAATGAAAATAAATTAATAAAAGATTTAGCAGAAGAAGAATCCTGCAACAGCGGCAGCTCCGACAGTGGCGGAGACCTTCAATGCGGCGACACCACTTCTGGCAGGAGTGGCGGCATCAGCAGGTGTGGTTGAAGCGGGTGAGGCGGCAGGGGTAAAGGCAGAGTCGGTGAATGGGGCGGGGGCATCTGCAGTCTGCACGTCTGGGGTCGCAACGGGTGATGCCACCGGAGAGGTTCTAGTGGTGGTAGGTGCTGGGGTCCTGGGGGTGGTGGTGGTGGTTGGGGCGGAAGCTGGCACAGGGGCTGCTTTTGTTGGTGGCACGGCGGTGGTGGCAGTTGTTGGGGCGGGAGTGGCGGATTTTGAGGGTGCGGCAGCGGGGGATGAAGACGGGGAGGCGGATGGTGAGGTTTGTGCGGAGACCGCCAGGGCCGCGGAGAAGATGAGGGCGAGAGCAACCACTTGACGTGCCATTTTATTTTTAATTTTTTTGTTTTTAGGTGAAGGTAGGTTGCTTTTTCCTTCTTTTTTTATCTTTGTTTATGTTTTTGTGATTTTTTATATGTGATTTTATACGTCGGAGCACTTGTCCTTTTATACTAGGAGGAGGGGCACATTGTCCGCTAAAGTATGAGTGGTGGCGGGAAATAGTGGTGTGCGTTTGTTGGTTAAAGAATTAAAATGATTGCGATTAGTTTATTAACCGAGTTTGATGGTTCATGGTTAAAAAATACAGACATAATAATATAATATTGTAATAGAATTTGAAACTACACAAAGAAAATAATACAACCACCTAGAATATTTGGGTTATAAGTATTTTTAAAATTACACATACACAATTATTCAAGGGTTATATCATATGTTAATATTTAAAATCACCAAAAGGTATCTTGCAATTTATTTTTCTTAAGACAATTTGCTGGGGTAAGAGTTTAACATAACACAAGAGATAACTTGTCGAATCCTTTTGTGTAGCATATCCTTACAACAAGTTGATTTCTTCCTCAGTAAAAAATTAAGGGCCTGCTTGGAGTAGTTTTCTTTACAAATATGACGTTTTCTTCTCTAAGCTAATTTTTGCTGTTTGGAACGTTATTTTGAAACGCATTTTGAGTTTTTTTGTTTTTTTTGTTTACACACTTTTTTTCTTAAGTTGAAGATCATACGTGCATTTGGGGGAAAAGCAGCTAATATCCACTTTCACATTTTATCACTTTTCTATGACAAGTATTTTTACATCACTTTTTACTTTTAAATCAACTTCTTTCTTGTGAGTTATAAACAAGTAGAAACAACTCAATCTTCCAATCTTCTGTTTAATTTAGTAATTATTGTAATATTTCCCATTCGACATATTGATTCATGTTTTAATGGTTAAATTAGTTGAGTTATAAAATTGTTAAAATACACCCATTTATATTCTTTTAATTTATAATTATTTGAGGAAGACTGGTTAACATCATGTGAAATACTTTAGCGCAAGGAATTCCAGCTGCCGGAGAAAAGCATGAAAGATTGCAGGTCATCAGACGAGAGATACTGAGGGAGATCAGAGATGTCCCAATTCACGGTTTACGTAAATAAAGTGTTCAAGTGAAAAGAAATCGTAGAGTCCTAGAAATGAACTTCGCTTTTTTGGTACTTAATAATTTATAATTTATTGATAATTATTTACATGGATTACTTCAGTTAGTATAATAATTTTACACTTTTTAAGGTCTAAAGCTCAATACATGTAAATCATCATTATTATATTGAAGAACTATTGTAACTTACGATAGATTTAATAAACTGAAAGTAATATTTATAAATAATGCAAACATGGAAAATATGGATATATATATTATATAGTCTTAGACTGTTGTTTTGTCTCCCTAATAACCTATATACCTTGTTACGGTTCTTAAATATATTAGTTCCTACGGTGGGGTATTATAGATCCAGTTTATTTCCAAATATTAAGATGATTAATTTTGTTGAATCATGTTTCATTGACAAAAAAAGTTTTTCTCCTCAAAAGACTGTATCAGAATACTTATTTTTTTTATTTCTCCTTAAAAGTTTTTTTCTATTTACGCAGTACTCCAATAACCAATTAAAAGTTAAAAGAGAAGCTGTCGATAATAAACTACTTGAACATGTAAAATTAGTTGCTTTAAACTTTAAAGGAAGCTAATCACGAAAACATATGCTTGTAGTTGTAGAGAGCTGCTATGTGACTAATTAAGATCACAATTTATGGAAATATAAACAATCGCTTTTTTATTCCTTAGCCTTTCGAACTTATTAATCTAAAACTCCACAAAGCAAATAATTCTAGGTGTATTTTTCACTACTGGTGATAACAATTAATTAAAAACATATATATTAAATATGCAATTCAATCAAGTTAAAATTTAATATGCATTTTATGACAGGAACTCACCACGTTGTAATTGTAAGTTAAAGTAAAACCATAAAATAGAATGATAATTTGCGACTAGTGTAGCTAAACTAACTAAAAACGTAATTGCAATACATAAAATTGCTCGGTCTTTCGGATAATCCAAGATCATAACATTTACACTGCTGGTTCTTTTTCATAGGAGGTTATAAACTAGACGCATTAATATGTCAAATTAGCCAGGTTTATCAAAACTCAAAAGCCACATATTAGATCAAGCCCATACATTTTCACTATTGTACGACCATTATGCCCAGACCAAGTTAATAGTTGGTATGTTTGGTTAGGCCTTACAGGGGCTTAATAAGGGCAAAGTCTTGGCAAAACAGACTAATTTGCATGTTTGGTTATTGTGTAATAAAGCAGGGTTACAGTTTATTCTTTTTCACCGGCATTTAAGTGCATGATCCAATCCATCATAAACCCCCAGTTACATATTACCACCTGTACAGTGACTTAAGACTTAAGAGGTGGCAAATAGCTATTAAGTACTAACCAAACAATTTAAAAAACTAACTGTATTGGGAGAAGTTGGCAGTCTGATTGAATACCACATAATTTGAAATGCAAACCAAAAACGGCCTAAAGGTATACTACTAGGGTTGTGGATAAATAAACTTAGTTTACTGAGGCTCGTCAGCTGGAATAATAAAGCCTAACATAGAGCTCAAGCCCAACAGCACGAATGGGAAAATTAACAAACTCAAAACAAGAGAAAAATCTCAACATGCAAGGGAGCACAATGCCTAGATGCGAGAACGATATCATGAAATTGCAAATGATTTACCAAATGTCATTCAATCTTAAACCCCGGGTTCTAAAAGAGAAAAAGTGCCTAATAAAACATTTTCTACAACTTAATTTTTTGTCCACGTGTCAATTATGTATGATGTAAACCATAAACATATGAGAAGGCAAATAATAGTGTGATAATAATTATCAATATTTCACAACCCTACATCATTATGTTTGTGCATAACTTGCTAAGCCACAAGATTTCAGAATACAAAAATCAAACATTGCCAAGGTGACTTCTAAACAGCTTACTACAGATGTTGAAGGAAAACAAGTCAACCAAGTTTTTCTACGTGCGAACTCGCAAGAAATGGTCATCAAGATTAGAGCAAAAGTGAACACATCAGGAGAAAATTAGAGCCAGATGAACATGTAGAGCATGATGTGACGGCCATGAAACATGGCACTTATGTTCTGCAATTCACGAGCCCTAATGACAGACGATTTATGCTGAGTTATGAAGCTGCATTTGCATGTGCATACACACTTCAGCAAACTAATTATCAGTTTTTTTTTTTTTGGTTGGGTCCTGTACATATTGGCATTAGGTATTAGTTCAAATGAACTAGGACTGTAATACAACATACACCGTGACATTATCAGCATAATTTCCAGAGAGCAAGCTAACACAGGCACACCATCAATATTTTATCAAGATCTCAGTCTCCAACTAACTGTACAGGAAACACAACGATAAACTTCTGCTTGTTTAAGGTGCAATAAAAGCATGTCAGGCAAGGAAAGCTCCAGCAGCTAAAGTAAAGAATCTTTGTGCTCAGCTTGCAAATGGCAAACAAAGAAAAAAAAGAATGAAAGAAGAATATCCACATAAGTTCTCGAGAGATTTATCTTAGAATAAAATTACTCTTAACTGTCCAGATTCTAAGCCATTTAGGACCACCAGTTGTATCAGTGTGTAGTCTTATGTGGCACCACTTAAACACTACTGTAATACCATTGCTACACCCATTTGCAATCATAGACCAAGAAACTTACTCCTGCGTCAACCTTGAATGTAGCGGCATATTTATCTTCAGTAAGTTACATGTAGTGGTCAAATTTGTACATGGTCAAATATGGCATATACGGAAATAGAAAAGCAAAATACATATTTCTTACGTATCAGCTGTGAGAAGGTTTGTCTTATGCGGTATTTCGAGACACTTAAGTTGGTAATCAACAAACACAAAACAGATTCTAGGCAACTTCAACCTGTTGTATCAGGGGATAGCATTATGTTGTGGCATAAATCCAGTTACAAGCATGCAAAACAGTTGACGCAGTGGTTTTCTAACAAAGCAATTGAGCAAATTAACAGCTTGGCAGTTTACTTGACTATACAAAGCAGGAAGCACAAGCAGAATTGGCATGAGCTACAAATGTCTGATCATAATCCCTAGTATACAGGGCAACAGCGACCGGAAGTAAGTACTCAGACTCTACATGCCAGTGTAGCACAAAGGATCATGTAACGACATAAGCAGCTATAATCATATAAGAGATGTAGTTACTAAACTACTGAACAAACAGTGTGTGTGCCCAAACAGCTACACAACATCTCCATATAAATAATAGTCAAAAATCTGCTGAAAACCGGCATGATTAATTAATTAATTAGTCTGCAAAATGAACCAGAGTACATACATACTCCATCCAATTCAAAAGTGAGACAGAATGATGAACAATTAATTATTGGTAATCTTCGCTAGTAAAGTTGAAATGGAGCGATAAATAAGTTAAACAACATATATCTAAATTGCGAAAAGAAAGGCAAATGAATCTCACAAAACAAGTTTTAAGTCTTGGTTTTTCTTCGGAGACGCTTCCTTAGCTTCCTCAACTTATGCTTGTTCATCTTCTTCTTTCTCTTCTTCTTCACACTATCAGCTCTAATCGTACGAGAATCATCCGACGTCGTCGTATCCTCCGACGGAATCAGCATTAATGGAGGTGGGGAAATCGGGTTGAGTAAATACCCGAAAGAAAAGGTCGGGTAAACATGTGTAAAACCGGAAGGAATAGGAATTGATCTAGAAGAATCGGCGGCTTTTTGGAGGTGATCGGATTCGGTAAGACTAGGGATTTGGATTTGGGTGAGTAGCGGTTTGTGGGAGCGGGCGAAGACTAATTTGACGGCGGATTGAGATTGGCTTCTCCTTAGGAGTTTCAGGAGAGTCGATGACACCATTGTTAGAGATTCAATTTAGTGGAATGGTGAAGACATTGATTGGAGTTTGCTGATTAGGGCTTTGGAGGTTTCGAATAAAACTGGGATTCACAGGCTCACGCCGAAAGAGGGTTAGTTGCACTTTGCACCCTCTAATCAATTATATTTTACCCATTTGTCTGCGGAAATAGAGAAACAAGGTAAAAAGGTCCACTCGAAGAAAAAAGTGATTGTTAGATTTATTTATTTTTTCTTTTACAATTGACTATAAAATTCACAAGTATCAATTATGTATCTAATTTCATAACAACTCACTATAACTAGACTGATAACACTATATTCTCTGGGTTGCGGAATTCTTCGATTATCGTGAGAGAATTAGTCGAGAGAAAATATTTGAGTACAAATACTTTTAACGAAAGGGCTTTGAATTACAAAGTCCTTTTGAATATGAAAATAGAAGGAAATACGAAGAACACTTAAAGAGATATATTGTTTCAACTGAAATTAAAATACAGTATGTTGAGTGAATTTTACTTGGTTACACCCTTCTCCATTTTTATGATCTCGAGTGTAGTTATGAGTGTGCAACTTGACCTCCATTAATGTTGGAGATGGGCGCCTATTAATATCGTCTTGTGGGAGATGGGTTTGCTGACAATATTTAATGTGGGTCGCCCGTGTTTTAAGGGTAGTTCATGCTAATAATGATTGGCATTCCTTAATAGCACGCGTGATCTCCAAGTGGACTATTAGAGCATATGACTATGTCGAAGAGGTCCTTCGTATAACATGGGTGAATTTACGATCCCTCCGTAGTCCTTCGAATGGCAAGATGATTTGTGAGTTCTGTATTCAAGGGACCTATTCTTTCTTCTCGGGGTATTTTGGTCTTCTCCTTGTCCGGTGTATATATATATGTATTATCAGATGTTCTCCAAGTTTGTTGGTTCTTAGTATATGGGGCTGGAGACCTGTAAATTCTTCGGGCTCCCGGTTTTCTTTGAAGGGGATTTTAGGAAGGGGAAATCCGTTTTTCTAAAGGCTTTGTCTACATAGTCCGCGAGTCCTATTCTAGTGACTTCCCGCCTTTTGATCTACAACGCGTGTAGATTACTTGCGATACGTGTTCTGATCCGAACTGATGGTTTTGAAGAAACTGGACGGTCGTATGCCCTAACTCTCTACCTATTGTTAGTATAAATAAGAGATATGGGCGAGTTCATCGTCCCTACGCTATCCTTCGCACTTAAAGACTTCTCGATGCTTCCATATTTCTATTGATTTTGACATTTTTCTTGATTTTTCCTTTCTTCTTGCTTTAATGGCCTCTTTCGATTGTCACTCCCTTACTCTAGTTGTTGATTCTGATATCGTGGGGTCTTCCACAGGTGTCGTGAAGGAAGTTCACTCTAACATAATTGAAATTGGCATTGTTCCGGTGACGCTCGCCTCTCCCCACGGTCCTCTGTGTCCTAAAGGTATTGCGAGGGTAAAGCAAATAGCTCGACGCGAGTCTTCTAAAGGAAAAAAAAAGAAGGTTGTTGTTTCCAAAACATAATCCGATGAAGAGGACGTGCCTCAGAGGCAGTCTCATCCCGTCCCCGACATGGTTAGTACTTAGTATTATGTCCCTCAACGAGGTGAAGAACCTCTTGCATTGGTATCATATCGATGTCGGGAACCTAGACATAAAAGCTTCATATTTGGAGGATTGTGCCAATGCTCCTTTTACCCATTACTTAATGATCTACGATGAGCGAATTTGACAAGGCATTCATTATTTCTTCCCCTTGTGGTACATGGAGGTACTGAACTATGTCGGGGCATGTCTGAGTCAGCTGAACGGAAACTCTTATGGGGTAATGGCTAGTTTTTGGTTGGTTGTCGTCTGCTTGGACTCACTTGTACGACTTAGTCACTTCTTGTCGTGTATCACGTTGGCACTAGCACGACGGCTGCTTCTATTTACCACCTCTTCCCCCCGCGAGAAAATCCAGTTCTTAGTTGGTAATCCTTCCTCTGCAGGTGCTTGGAAGTGTCGTTTCTTCTTTGTGAAGCCCAAGGGCGGGAACGCTTTTGTTGACTGGGGTGTGAGGAACCAGTGAAAGGTGGAAGATGAGGGGCCCCAAGATCCTGACTGTGAAGGATCCAAAGTTTGTTTTAGGGCGCTCATGAAGGTCCTTGTATCTTGAACTCTTTGACTTGTTCAGGTTAAGGGAGAACCATATTCTCTTTATGTTGGGCGACATGTAGTGATACTCTGGTATTTACGTTCTTTTTCCTGATGATCTTCATCACGACGAATATTTTCGTAAGCTTTGTTTGCCTCCATGCTTTCTCCTTTGTGAGCTAATCCTTCATTCTTATATTTTCATCTTTTCTTTCGTAGGCGAACAAATGCGCCTCTTTGTTGTCTCTGAAGAGCACTTCTATAAGCTCCATCTTTCTTCCGAGGGGTGTGTGTTTTGACTCGAGCTAGTTTCTCTTTGTAGCTCATCCGAGGGGTCTAGAGATACTCTCCACCGAGCTGGCTTCGATTGTGGCGGATGCGGTAGAGAGGTTTGTCGCCAAGAAAGTGGGGCGACACCAGAATCCCCCCGCCTCGTGGTTACCGTTGTCATGCTACAAGTTGACGTGGGGACTTCGAAGAAGAAGAAGAAGAAGAAGGGTTCCCAGCTATAGATTTCCGAGGTTATAGCTCAAGTCATTACATCTTTTGCCCTTCTTCTAAGAAGAGGCCTTTCTCGGGGGCTTCCGCCAATGCGTCGGGTGAGCCATAGCGTTCCATAAGTATCATATACCAAATTGTTGAGAACCAGTGAAACAATTGCTTTGAAAGATTCGGAAATAGAAAGAACAAATTAAACTAAAACTATAGCTAAGAAACTAAAGACAATGACAAAATTAAATTAATTGATTGATTGGGTTGTAAAACGGATTAAGAAAAACGTATATAGGAGTAGGATTTGGTTAATCTTAAATGCGGGTATTTCATAGACAAAATATCAATGGTCCCTATGTAAGGCCTATTTTTATTGACTATTGTTTTGTTCTCAAGTTGACATGATAAACTTGGCGCACTCTCGCATCGCCTAAAGAGCCCCCTAACTCCTAAGGATGTCAGACCATTAGGTACTTTTCCTTTTCTAAAAGTTCACCTTGTCAAGGATCCATACAGTCTTAGAAGACTAGTGCCGAAGGTTTAGAGATTTATTTACTTGATCGACTATGCAAGTGTTTAATTAACAATCTCCAATGCATAATTCAACAAAATATTACGTAATTCAACATCGCTACACTGATTCAAAGAATCGCGTGTGCCAAATATATTGATGGGTGCAGAACTCGGTATAGGTTTTGAATAGGATAAGTAGTTAACAATTAAACTGTTACACCTGAATTCCTCCCTTCGCAAGTGCACGAGTCAAGTAATAATAAATTGGTAAGTATAGTTATGAACCAAGTATCGTATCCCAAGGGAGTGGTGGACATATGCTTGAATCACTTAAATGCAAAGCACTAATGGTTGTCACGATTGTTATCTTTGTGTATGCAGGATGAGTGTAATGTAAATCTAGAATGCTTTGAATGCAAAAAAACTATGAATGCATGTCTTATAAAAATAGTTTTGAATGTCAATGACTATTAACTAGAATGCAATGAAAACAATGTAAGAATGTAGAGAATGGTTTTAAATTTTAATGCAAGAAAATAGTTTGAATGCAAAGAGAACTGAATTGAAATCAGATTGAATGCAAGGGAAACTATTCTAACTAAACTAATGCAAGAATGCAAATAAGACATAATTGAATAGGATTGATTGGTTGAATGCTTTAGTTGTAAATATATGATTAAACGATGTTCTGAGGTTGAGTTTCACCATTGATTTAACCATAATAATTCATAGACAATCTACCTATGCTTACTTGAGATGCTTGATGCAAGTTTGAGTTCCAAGTGTCTAATGGATTTGTGACTTATAACTGGACCTATCCTAACTATAAATCCTCTAGCCTCTAATGGCATACCGCGCTAGCGAAATCGGCTCAATTGACAGTTGTTTAAATAGAGATACTAAGTCTGCAATCCAATTAACTCTTTCAAATTGTGTTAACACAAACGTACGCAATCAAGTTTCATATAGAGGTTGCGCAATAGTTGTATTAGCGTACTAAAGTCACAAATCACATATATACATAATTAGCTTAACATCTACACTATGCGGTCCCAGGATAGTGCGTCCGTTCATTTAGCGACAGTAAGACGAATTATGCAGCATAAAGACTAATCATTCTAGACACAAGAATACATCAAACACGCTTCAACCAAAGCAGTAAACATATTCTTAAATTAGAGTTACTCCCCTACTCCAAACAACGAGTAGGTTTGCTCCTCATAGTCTTGAGTTTAATTAACAAATAATTAAATGTCAAAAACAAAGTAAAGAGATAGAGGAAAGCTTCTCATATCTGGTGTAACATTGACGCTTTACTATCTTCTCGACCCCTACGTGCTATCTCATTTCTCACGAACTATATGAAAACAAAACTAGAATAGAGCTTCGATTGTGTTTTTCTCTCTTCTCGCAACTTTCTCACAGCTCAGAACGAAAAACGAGTCTGTTAACTACTTGCCTTGCCGGATACGCCTACCTTATTAGATTAGATTCGGCCTACAGAACAGGACTTATTGGATTTACATTCCTTTTTTTAGATAACTTCTTCACTGATCAACTTCTTAGATTCTTCAGAACAAATTATGCATAACTATGAGCGATAAAGCATAGTGTTCTAAGTGCTAGTAGTTCTCTCCTATTTATAGAAAAGGCGTGTTACCCTGGTTTTGTAGTTGGTCGCAACATAAACTGTTGAAAAGAATGGTGTTTCCTTAGAGAAGAGCGACTTTCCATGTCGCGCGGCTCGCGCAACCTTGTCCGTTGTAGCATATCTCTTTGCATATTCCCTGTGATGTGACGATGTATCCGCCTCTTGCGCTACATACTGGCTCATGTGCGTTGTCGCATTGTGTGTTGTCACGCCGCGCAACTCCATCTTTGATTGGGCCAACTTTTGGACTTCTTTGCGTATTGCAATTAAGGTTGCCTCGATTTGCATGTGATGTAGCACCTAAAGTTGTGTCGATTTACTTGGCTTATAATGTTAGGCTAAGATATGGGCTATAGTGGAAAAAGATATTTATGAGTTCAAGATATGTGCGTAGTAAATCAACTAATTGTATATTTGGTCTCCCTCATTTTTTATTTTTATTGGCCTCTACATTTTAGGCTCTTTCCTCTTTTCCTTGCGGTTTAATTTGTGCAAGTTCAATCCACCCTATTGATTTTCGGGATGCACCCTCAAACTTAGAAGTTTTTATGGGGTTATTTGAGCTCTCTATTATGTTCATCATCCTTTTTGATGTTCAGCCTTTCTTTTATATTTTTCATAAGCTCATGCTTTTTTTTTTTGCTCCTTCCTTATCCCTCGTTGAGACTTACTATATCTATCTCTAGAAAATGGGTAGGATAGAATTCATCGGCTAAGGGGTAGGTAAATTGGCCTTTATAAACAAAAGGCTTCACAAGAAAAAGCTTCAGCGATATTTATGAGTTCAAGAGATGTGCATAGTAAATCAACTAATTGTATATTTGTCCTCCCTCATCTTTTATTTTTATTGGCCTCAACATTTTAGGCTCTTCCCTCTTTTCCTTGCGGTTTCATTTGTGCAAGTTCTATTGAAAAGATGGCCTATTTCATTTCCCCAACACACCAAATTCACACTTCTTTCGAATAGCAATAGAGTAAATTACTTGAAATTCATATTTTTTTTATGCAATTCCCTTCTTTCTCATAAACTCAATGCAATTATCTCAATTTTTACTTATGCCCATCATTAATGGTGTGTATGAAATAAACATGATTCTAAAAAAACTAAACAAAGTGTACTCGAGTCATACAAGCATAATTCCGTTCTCCCAATTTCCTCTTATATTAGGTATATATCTTAGGTATATATCATCATAGATCCTAGCTCAGGCATGCTTTTATTACTTCAAGTTTGACTCTCAACAGACTCATTTATCACTCCATTGGCCTTCTATGACTTTGCGAAGCTTGGCAATTTCAGTTTTAATAAACTCTTTGAGCTACTTCGTTTGCTCCGCTAAGGCCTTCTGCATTGCATCTTCAATTGATCTTTGTTTCTTTGGTGTATCAGAACTCATCCTTGTTCTTTCATAACCATTGAGTTGTTTCTTTGTGATCATGCCATTCACAGTTTCCTTCTCGTTAGACTTTCATGAGATAACTCTTGCCCTTTTACATAATTTTGTAATAAGGCCCACCATGGGGAATTCTCCCAATGTCATGGCGCTCACAAAGTGCTTGATGGACGATATAATCTCTCTTCCCACATTCATATAAAACCCATAATGAGTCCATTTAAGTAATCTTACCTTAATCCATGGTACGCTTGTCAAATGGTTTGTAGGTAGAATTCATGAGACTATGAAGGTGTACCAAGCCTCGTATTTTGATAGTATTCTCGAGTACACAATGATTGGTTCCTTAGTGGACTCCCTATGAAAGTATATATGTGATCGGGGTTGTAACATTCTTCACGGCCCGATCCGTTGCCTCGTCATCTTACTCATGGTGCTCGCCTTCTTGAATCTTGTCCTTGTCCAAATGATAATTCTCATTGATTATCTCTATTGCCACCTTCTTTCCTCTCACCATCATGTGCTCCATCAAAGGGTAACTAACATTGGCATAGAATTCCAACACCATTGTCTTGCTTACCTCTCTTAGCGGTTTCATGAACTTTTTCCATCCCAATTGCTCAATTTACTCTGAAAAAAGGTTTTGATGAAGGATTGCTTCTTCAACTCTTCTCTAGTTGATGAATTTCCTTTTCTTCTCTGGTTACATGGTGGGCTGTGTCGTGATAATGGTGGAGTGTCTTCATCGTCGGAATATAGAAAGTCTATTTGGCATTTTGTAGTAGCTATCTGGAAAGTCATGGTAGCTTTTAACAAGTAAAAAGAGATGTGGAAGAAAAATATGAGTAATGTAAAAATTATGAAGAAAAACTAGGAATTTCTAACTTGCGTAGTAGAAGAACAACACATAACCTATTATTTACCTATATAAATAGTATAATTATAAATGTAGGTTTAGATGAACTAGGATTCCACCCTATAGGTATGTTAGGAGTTATGGAAATATTCCACCACATAGTTAACATTATTAGGTAACCTCTATCATGCAAAATCTTGAAACTTTGAATTAAGGGGAAATAAATAAATTAAAGAAACTTATTCCGGGATCAGTAGTGCAGAAAATGCGTTTCCCGAGCAGGCGACACCTCGTGTCGCGCGGCAAGTTGCATAGACCTCCTTGCACACGTATACCGGCACGAGACACGTCGATTGTCCAGTGACCTGCGCGTGCTGCGCGGATACCTTGATCTTAAGAAGGAGTATCGGGACCTGGATCTTCAATGGAAGAATCTATCCCAATCTCATGAACATGCTGTTACTCAGGCGGTAGCCCAAGCTATGGATGAGTGTAAAGGTTCGAAGGCGCACCGAGCTTATTTTGCTGCTCATTTGAGGGAAGGTTTTGATCGCAACACCTATCAGTGGGGGCGGTATAGGTTCGTCGTGGAGGGTTACAACATGGATTTCTTGGATCTGCTGACAGTATTTAATGTGGGTCACCCATGTTTCAAAGGCGATTCGTGCTAATAATGACACATTTCTTTATGGCACACATGATTCCTCTAAGTGGATAATTAAGACGTCTGACTGTGTCAGAGAGGTCATTGTATAACATGGGTGAGTTTACCATCCCTCCTTAGTCCTTCGAATGGCAGGATGATTTGTGAGTTTTGTATTCGAGGGACGTACTCATCTCATCTTCTTGGAGTATTTTGGTCTTCTCCCTGGTCGATGTATTTATGCATTATCACTTTGATTAAAAGTTTGTATGTTATTTTCTTTTCTAGATAATAAATTACGAGTACTTAGTATTTAAACTTGTTAACAGTAGGCTTTTTTCAAAAGCCCCGTACTCACTCCCCGATGCCTTCTAAGCATCACGGAGGTCACCCCGATATCGGTTGACTTAAATGATTATTCCGATGTTGGATATACGATGTTCTATCCCTCATGATATGTACTTCACAGAGTAAAAATCTCGCGCGAGGTATTGAGAGCTTTAAATAGCCTCACAAATACCCCATAGGGATACGATACTCTCGCACTTACCTTATCACTCGAGGCCTATACCCTCGTGACTCATGACCCCAAAGAATATCGGAAGCAAGTATGAAGGAATATTCTCTATCGGATAAAAATTCCCTCCTCACCTATCGTAAACAAAGTATCGTGATTCTTCACCTATCGCAGGCAAGGTATCGAGACAAAAAGAAACGGTATACGTCAAATGGGAAGCAAGTATGAAGAAATATTCTTTATCGGATAAAATTCCCTCCTCATATATCGTAAACAAAGTATCGTGATTCTTCACCTATCGCAGGCAAGGTATCGGGACAAAAGGAAACGGCATACGTCATGATCTCATCCTTTTGAAATGATAAGGCCATCCACAAAGCCGACTCAGCACGCTGGAGACACTTGTCCAAGTATACTCGATAACATACACACCCGGAAGCTATGTCAGCATCCTTGAAGACAGTTGTCGAATACTAAATCAGCAATTCAATACTTGTTCCCCCAATATCGGACGCATGTCCCAAGAAAGATCTCACTTGTATGAATATTTGCCCCTATAAAAAGGGACTCCTTGGAAGAAAAAAAGAGGATAAGGTGACTAGGTTCTTTTCAAACCCAGGCAGAGACGTTGTTACCCACTCCCCCATCTAAAATTTCTCACAAAATAAAGAACGGTTAACAAAACTATTTAGTAAACAATTAAGATTTTAAAGCTCAATCTTATACTTTTATTGGGCTATTTTATGTTATCTTAATTCAAACAACAGAAAATCAAAAAAAATATTAAATAAATCATTAAGAAAGAAACAAAAGAGATTATAAAAATATTGGGTAAGTAACTAAGTATTTTTCAGGGAAAAATGACAAACTAGTCCCAACCTATGGACGTTTTCGCGAAACTATACCCAACGTTTGAAAAGTTGCAAAACTATACCCAACGTTTGCATTTCGGAAAAAACTAGCCCTAACGTTTAATTCCGGCCAAGTTTGATTTTTTACAGAGGCAAAATCGGTACTACACTTCTAATTTATAAAAAAAATCATTATTTTACAAATATCATTTTTTTATTACTGAAAAAAAAACAAAAAAAAAATAATCCATCTTCTTCCCCCGACCCACGCCCCCCCCTCCCACACCATGGAATTGGAGCTGCAGCGGTGGTGGCGTCAATTCTACGCCGCCGCCGCCACCACCACGAGCTGCAAATCGCGGTGGTGGCGTCAAATCGACGCCACCACCACCACCACGAGTTATTTTTCGTCAGAGTGATTTTCGACTATATCGTGGCCTTAACCACAACGGCGTCCGCTCTAAGTGCGTTTTTCGAACTCCTTGCATCATTTGGAGTCTAACCACGTTTGATTTGGTCGATTTTGGTTAAGTTTTGAGGGAGTTACGTTGGTTTGAAGCTTCGTCGGAGCTACTCGGTTTTTCCTTAAGCCGACCGTCTTGCTCTCGTTTGCGTCGTGTGTGAAGGAGATTTTTGGAATCCTTGCATGATTTCGCAACGGAGGGCGTTGGTTTCGATCGATTTCGTGGAGTTTCGGTATTTACCGGCGAATTCTGTTGACTCCGGTCACCACCACCGGCAGTGGTGTCCGTTCCGGTGGGAGTGTTGGGTGGGGGAAGGGTGGGTCTGGTGAGGCAGGTGGTGGGGTTGGGGGTTGGGGGAGGGGGGCTGGTGAAGAAGACGACTGTTTTTTTTTTTTTGTTTTTTTATTTTAATAATAAAAAAATGATATATTTTAAATTTAATGTTTTTTATGTATATATTTGTGAAATGTCTATTTTGCCCTCGACCAAAACGAAATATGATCTCATAACGTCGAAATATGACATTTTTTGGGCGGAATTAAACGTTAGGGCTAGTTTTTTCCGAAATACAAACGTTGGGTATAATTTTGCAACTTTTCAAACGTTGGATATAGTTTTGCAAAAACGTCTAAACGTTGGGGCTAGTTTGTCATTTTTCCCTATTTTTCACCCACTTTTTTGATAGTGTTGTATTATTAAGGAATCAAGGAGGAAACATGCATGGATATGAAATCGTATAGATTTTATTTAATCATTAACTTGCCACAAGCTAAAAGTTAGAATGAAGCAACTTCTGGATTATGACAATTGCAACTTTTGGATTACGACAACTTTTAGCTTACAAACTTAATAAAATTTTAACTTATTAATCAAACACTAAAAGATATTTGAATTAAATTTAAAACTGATTTTAAATATTTTTTAAGAGTTTGTGAACATGACCCTCATGTTAAATGTATTCCTATATTTTGTATCAATGTTCCAACAATGGATTAGTGATACTAATGAGCCCTATTAGTAAAATTAGAGATTGCTTAACTTATATTAAAAAAACACATAAACAACAAAAATATGAACAAATTTGTTTTTAATGAAGTCAAAGCACGCGGCGTCCTATCTACGTCCTATCTAGATACACGATATAGATGGGAACTACAAGAACACAATGTTAATAGAAGTAAGTTCAAATAAGACTACTATGTATTATTGCAACAAACACATTAAAACGGATAATAACCTTTTATTATGCTTAGCAATTGGGAAATAGTAGACATTTTTTTTACCATATCAACTGGTCTTTGAAAAAGTTACTCGGCTTATTTCAAAGTGTTACTATCCTAGCTTTAATCTTATGTTATCTTCTTGCTTAATACTTATAAAACTATTGTACAATCATAACTATTGTTAAACTATTGTGATGCGGGGTAATTTCGTCTGCTGACTAGTCACTCCACGTCAGACTAGCTCGAGCTCCTGATTGGTCCAAGTTAGCTTTGAGTTCGGAAAACCTGCACTGAAAACACGGCACATGAACTAGGCGGGAGCTGACCCCGCGAAGGCACTCTGATGCCTAAGTCAGTAATGGGCCTTTGTAGGAATAAGCCTATAATGCCAATTATAGGCCTCGTAGTGTTAAAATATGCGAAAATATGCTGAAAACGGACTAAACTGCTCAAAACAGGCCAAATAACTCGAATTCAGCCTTCAACTCGAATTCAGGGCAAAATAACTCGAATCCAGCTTCAACTCGAATTCAGTCTCAACTCGAATTCGATGCAGCTCAACTCGAATTTCTCAAGTCGAATTCGATGCAGAATAACTCGAACACCTCAAGTCGAATTCCTCAACTTGAATTCTTCAACTCTAACAGAATAACTCTAACTCGAATTAGGTTAAAGCTTCTCCGAAAAACGTACCTTAACAATGAAGATTAGCCGGGTATTTATAGGCATAAGCCTTGCTTAATTATAGGCGTGGGCCACGCTAATGGCCCCCGACCTTTTAGGCCTGATTGGTTGGCTTCAACTCGAACAAGGGTTTTCAACTCGAACGAGGGCTTTCAACTCGAACAACATCATTTCAACTCGAACAAGGGCTTTCAACTCGAACAAGGGCTTTCAACTCTAACACAACATTTCAACTCGAACAAGGGCTTTCAACTCTAACACAACATTTCAACTCGAACAAGGGCTTTCAACTCTAACACAACATTTCAACTCTAACATGGCATTTAACTCTGATTGGACTTATAGGTCAAATTGGGCCCAAGTGTTGATTTATGGCCCAAATTTGACTTATTAATCCAATTTCAAAAAACAAAAAAATTTATGGCCCGTCATCGACTTGCCACGCGTCACGAGCTTATAGGTCGCATATTATTTGGCATAACATAAGTCCCCCAATTTGCACGGGCTCGTGGTACACGAACGTTTGTAAATTTGATGCTTCAATCTTTTTTTTGGCGCGTCAAATTTTTATTTGACCCTTCATATTGTACAATCATTCAAGATTAAAATGAATTGTAAGTTTTTGTTTTTCCTGGAATGAATTGTTAGTGAAATGAAACTAAAATGGACTACAGCTTAAGCGACAATTGAATATTTGAATTCTATCCACGTCATGTTGCAGGTTAGGTGATTGTATACAAATTATATAATATTGAAGATGAGAAGGCGCCAATAGTCCATTCTCTCATCACGTGTATTTACTGTGATCATATGGAACAATGACTACCCATTCTTGGACAATATCTTTGTGCCTACAAATATCGTTATGAAATATTTTTCCAACAAAGATGGGAACTTATGGTATACCACTTGATGCACAACCACTCCCACTCACATAGAGGTGTGTTCTACATATATGGGGCCCATCTCTATATGAGAGGGCATAAGGTGGTATATCAGACAATTCCAACAAAGACCTAGACCGACTGCCCAACATAGTCACATCGAAGAGCTATACAATATCAAGTTCACATATATTTTTTTAACTAAAGTGACTGAAAATGTTGATGATAATTTTGATACTCAGAAGTGGTGAAAGCAAATGAGCAAGTGTAACATGTATTGTTGTATTTTTCGTGATATATTAATATCTCAAATGTCCCAACAACATTGCTTCTTGTTTTAGTACAAGTAAAAGCTTGATTTAGAGAGAAGAAATCAACTAGGTCCAGGATATCTGAACGAAATCGTGAAATTACTTTGACACCAACTCGAATCATATCTTTGGATATTCTCGGATGACGAAGAAGGCGAAGATATTATTGAAGAAGAAGAAGAAGTTAACATTTCATAAACTTTTGAGTTTACCTTTTAACTTGTTTTTAATATTAACCTTTTTATGTTTTGTTGACCCACATATTTCATAATTTTTTGAGTCCATCTTATTCGTCTTTTTTACGTATTAAAATATATCATAATCTTGAGTTTACCTTACACGTCTTTTTGAACAAGTATTTCATTATTTTGAGTTTACTTTTTATGTGTGTTTACATACCAAAATTGTTGGCCATGGATCATCTCCTACATAATTGTGTTACATCTCCTCCTACACCATTTGGATGAATGCCATGTGGACAACATTTGAGATTCTTTAATTCATTGTTTGTTTAGAATTAAAAGAATTATAGAAGCATCTTACTCTTTTCAAACTTAAACAATATTTCATTTTCTTAATTGTTGCTGATTCTCTACTAATTGGAACAGATTTAGCTTTCAAAATTAATCTTCTAACTAATTTTATTTAAGAAAGAATTTATTTTAATTGCCGTAACTCACACATAATGGATTTTAGGGCATTGTGTTTTGTTAAAAGTAAATTATATTTTTTTATTTAAACTTAATTAAAGTACACAATACACAAACATACATGTTCTTAATTAATTATACGAGAAGGATCTGAACTGAATATTTATAACTCACAAAAATGAAAAAAAATACATGGTTAAATCTCAAATTATACAAAACTCTTATTACCACAATCAAATTCAAATCTAACTAAAGTTTGTTACTAATTAATTAATCTGATTACTCACTAATTGGTAACAAATGTAAAAAAATAAAATGGAAATGTATTTTAACAATCTCTCTATATATATACTCCATATAATTTGGTCTTTCTAATATCTATTTGAATTCTACTTGTTTTTCTATTAAATACAATGTCTATGTCTTGTCAGTTATAAATATTCATTTGAGATGCATTTTTGTATAATATTGTTTGCTTATTTTATGCGTACCTTAACTTAGTTTAAATTCTTCTATAAATTAAATTTGTTAGAAACTTTGGAAGTTAGAATATCTTCCAATTAGAATCATCAGCAACAATTAGGAAAATGGAATATTTGTTTGAAAGTAATTAAATATGTCTAAGTTTGGAAAGAGTAAGATGCCTCTATAATTCTTTTAATTCAAAACAAACACTGAATTAAAGAATCTCAAATGTTGTCCAAATGACATTCATCCAAATGGTGTAGCAGGAGATGTAGCACAATTATTTAGGAGAGGACAAAATTGTTGGTTCGTAATTTTTTCATCAAATATATCTTTCATGTTTTTAAAACTTTACTTTTTGGGATGCATTACTTTTTGTTACTTAAATGTGATAGAAGAAAAATAAAAAATGGATTTTTATAGCCAATGATAGATCGAGGCGAGCTGGACCGGGCACATTAGTGCCAAAATTTGGTGGATTATGTCGGGCTTAATTTAAGTGAACTGGGTTTTGAGCAAGCCCATTAATGTCAGTGTATATCTGCTAGATAATGACGTAGAAGGTAGAACCAGTAGTTGACATAATTTTATTATAGGGAGAATTATACAAATTATCCCTCAACTATGAGTAAATTACACAAAGTACTCTTCTTTTTTGGGAAATTACACAAACTATCTTTATAGCCGAAAAAATTAGAATAATTAAGACAACCTTTCGAATTCAAATTATAGCAGAGACTAAAATTTTGCAGATAATTTATTTTTTTATTTGAAGAAATTATTTGTTTTCAATATATTTTGTCTTTTTAAACGAGATAAATGGGGTTTAATGCTACAATTTTGACTTATTTTTTGTTTTTTGTGCAAAATAAATGAAAAGCATGAATTTACATTCAATATTTTTAAAAAAAAAAATTATGAAAAATCGATCATAAGAGTAGTTTGTGTAATTTCTCAAAGAGGAGGGGTACTTTGTGTAATTTACCCATAATTGAAGAGTACTTTGTGTAATTCTTTCTTTATTATAATTATAAAAAATAACTACTCATAACCCATCCCACGGTGTATTTATAGAAAATCGCCTTGTATTATCGTCACATCATTGTACAACAACTGCATGCAATAATCTCTCCTTTAAAAAGGATTCTGAGATAGAGTAAGTTGCAATTTGCACTTTTTAATCAGTTATATTTATTCATTTGTATGTAGGAAATAGGAATAGAGAATAAATTATTCTTGCATCCTTAAAATAATAACATAATATATATATAAATTTGATATCATAGAAGATGTTTACTCAGTAATTGTTGTCTAAATTTCAATACTATTAATAAATTTATAATAGATAATTTCAGAAGTGTGTATTTTTGCTATCCTTTTTATCGAATATGTATACTATATACATATTGTGTGTATATATATGGATATGTATATATCATCACAACAATCATAAAATGAGAAAATGCTATGGTCGAGCTGTTCTCTGTGATTTGTTTAGAGACTGAATCAACTGCTTATCAACTTCGAAAACTCAGAAATCAATTAATTAATTATTATTTATTGGTTATAAAGTACAAGTGGAAATGTGGAACCGATCAACAATCGGGAAATTTAATGGATTGGTCCCATAATTTGGCAATTGCGTTATTTTGGTCCCATAACTTGGCATATGTTGATTTTAGTCACTCAACTTGGCTATTTGACTTAATTTTGGTCCCATTGACCCATTCCGTCAATTTTTGCCGTGAAAGTCCTACGTGGCGTTCGTTGACCGTCAAGGCTCCAATTTTGACCAAAAATTGGTCCCACATACACACTTGGCAGCCACTTGGCACCCCAATATATATATATATATATATATAAATAATAAACATATATATAACTATTTTATAAAAATAATACATATATATAAAATAATAATAATAAACATATATATAAATAATAATAATAAACATATATATATATATATAAATAATAATAAGAATAATAAACATATATATATAATTAAAAAAGGGTCATATGTATATAAATATATATGTAACTATTTTGTAAATAATAAACAAATGTAATATATATGTTAATAATAATAGTAATAAAGATATAAATATATATAACTATTTTGTAGTAATAATAAACATATATATATATAATAATAATAAAGATATACATATAACTATTTGTACAAATAATAAACATATAAATAATAATAATAATAAACATATATATATATATATATATAGTTCATCCCCTTCCTGTACACCCCCCCCCCCCCCCCCCCCCCCCGGCCGCCGCCGCCGCCTACCACCGCCGATCTATACTTTGAAATTGCTGAAAGTTGGCGGATCTCGACGGAAATCGATTGGAAATCGACGGAGATCGATGAAAATTGCCCAGAAATTGAAGCTCACTCCCGTCGGAGATTTGTGTGACAAAGATGATGACGATGGGGCGTGGCGGCGGCGCGACGTGGGCAGGTGGTGGTGATGGCAGGGGGGTTGGGGGGTGGGTACGGGTGTGATGGAGATGATGACGACGGGGGTGGCGGCGGCGGCGCGAGGTGGGCAGGTGGTGGTGATGGCAGCGGGGGTTGGGGGTTGGGGGGTGGGTACGGGTGTGTGATGAAGAAGATGCCGACGGGGTGGCGGCGGCGGCGCGAGGTGGGCAGGTGGTGGTGATGGCAGCGGGGGTTGGGGGTTGGGGGTGGGTACGGGTGTGTGATGAAGAAGATGACGACGGGGTGGCGGCGGCGGCGCGAGGTGGGCAGGTGGTGGTGATGGCAGCGGGGGTGGGGGTAGTCAAAATTCTACTTGAGATACGAGGAGGTACGTATTGCTTCGAATACTCCGACTGTCACTTCCGGCACCGGCGGAAACTCCGACGAGGTACATATTCAACTTCTTTCAAAATTCAGCATGATGTTTAATATTTCCGATCTAATCTATCCCTGCAATTGATTTTGTATTTTGAATCTTCAGAAGTTATACACTGGAGTGGAATTTCAGTATTTCATAAATTATGTGGGACCAAGTGGCTGCCAAGTGTGTATGTGGGACCAATTTTTGGTCAAAATTGGAGCCTTGACGGTCAACGAACGCCACGTAGGACTTTCACGGCAAAAATTGACGGAATGGGTCAATGGGACCAAAATTAAGTCAAATAGCCAAGTTGAGTGACTAAAATCAACAGATGCCAAGTTATGGGACCAAAATAACGTAATTGCCAAATTATGGGACCAATCCATTAAATTTCCCTCAACAATCATATAAATATTTAATCAAAAGAAAAAAAAAAGATATAGTGTTTTAAATGTTATTACCTAAATAAAGTGTAGGAAAAACGTAGTGGCCCATTAGCTCAGTTGGTTAGAGCGTCGTGCTAATAACGCGAAGGTCGCAGGTTCGAGACCTGCATGGGCCATTTATTTCTACTTGCAAAAATCACTTTATAAATAGAACGTTTTAATTTTGGAAAAGACTAATATAAACAACAATTATTTTTCTCACAAAATAAAATTGTGATTATTTGAAATATATTAATATAACCAAGAGATTGAAAGTTTTAAATTACTTTAGTTAGGGTTAGCACAAGTCAAAGGCATATATATCTGTACCAGTAACCAGCTTTGAGGAAATGATTGCTGCTAGTTTGTTTCTTAAACCCATATTGGATGAGTGATGACCATCAAAGGTAAAATTTCATATAGTTCCGTTCTTCATGGCTTTGTGACCTAGTAGGCGTTTTTTTTTTTTTTTTCCTTTCAAAAAAAACCTATACTTGGCAGGACACTATATAGTCTTTTCTTCAACTTTAAGCCTGAAAAGATGAATTAAAAAGAAATAAAACTTTATCAAATAATGCCTTCACAAATGACAGAAGAATCAGAGACATTTGGGCAAGTAGAATTCTGGGTGTATAACAATACGATCTAGTTTAAGACCATTAGAATCTAGTAGCTACGTATTCACAACTTTTACTCGTACATAGGTTTGAAGTTCTTGTAAGCTATGATTGCATAAAAAGGATCTGATCCTGCTAACAACCCAAACACTCCCATAATCCGACTGAAGATCGAGTTGTCCTCTTCAGCATTGGGTAACCTGCGAACGACTTGAGGCTCTGTAAACCCCTCCACGCATTGAAAGTATTGTTTGACCAGCTGTACGCGGCTGTACGCCGTTCCCTCTCTCCAAGCGGTTATCGCCTTCTCGTAGAACAATCTATTACTGAAGCTTACAATGAACACTCCTCCAGGTCGTAGTACTCGAAATACCTCGGCAAATACCTGAAACATCATTGTTAGAGTTAGTTCATCACTTGTTTTAACTTCAAGAATGTCACTGAAATCATGCCTCAAATTATTGCCACATACATATAGTTCTTCTTATTGGTTCCCAATGTTAAGATTTGTAGTTCTGTCCAAGTTAATTTATGGCCAACTGTAGAAATTAGAGCCCCCTCATATTTCCCCTTAAAAGGCCTTATTAGAGGGAGAGGGGGAAATTATTAATAAACAGTAGCCCAGGGTAGTCCCCAACCAATGTGGGATAAATAATTCAACACGCCCCCCTCACGTGTAGGCCGGACAATACCGAACGGAACTACACGTGAGAGAAATTGATGGGCAGGCCCAACATTGGTTGGGGTGGGCTCTGATACCATGTAGAAATTAGAGCTCCCTCATATTTCCTCCTAAAAGGGAGAGGGGAAAATTATTAATAAACAGTAGCACAGGGTAGTCCCTAACCAATGTGAGATAAGTAATTCAACACCAACGTTGTTCCAGAAGATTTGGGATGGTTCATCAGACTTCCCTTAATAAGATCTTCTAAAAGAGTGCTTCAGTTTCGGTATTCAATAAATATACAAGACCAGTGATGAACTTAAGAGTTATGCTAATGAAATAAACATGAGATCAACCAAATTTGTATTCTAGAAATTGCCCTGCATAGCTTTTAACAATTCATGGAAACGAGTTTAATTAATAGGAGTTTCGGTTTAATTTGGGGACTAATCTTAACTGACCTTTTCAGGCTGCTGAAGATACTGCACGCTCACAGTGCACAAAACCGCATCAAAACTGGCACTCTCCATTTCAAGTTCTTGCTCCTTATTCAAATCCTTCACAAAGAAATAATCGAGGCGACGATTCCTAGCGAGCTCCTGCGCGTTGAGTCCGTGTCCAACGACTTTTTTGTAGCTGACCTCTTCAGGCAAATGGCTGATCCACGAGCTCATCAGATCAAGAATTTCCATTTCGGGTCTCAAGTTTTCTCTGTAAAGATTGGTCAGTGTGGAAATGAAGTTGTCGTCAACGTGTGTGACGAAGCGAGGATACGTGTAGAAATCCCTGTCGGGGCGGTTGTCGAGCTTGGTTCTGCCCTGTTGAGGGAGAACCAGGCGCCTGATTTTACCTGCTGATGATGAATTGGAACTATTATTATCATTGTTTGATGCATTACTTTGAGGGATGAATGTTCGAATAACGGGTGGAGGATTAATGAATTTGTGTTGTTCAGAAAAATGCCACGATTTTGAGTTGTGGCGAAGAGTGAACATGGCTTTTGGATCTCGAAATTTTGTTCAGGTGAACTTGCTCTGTACACCAGAAACGGAGAGATTGGATAATTTGCGAGATAATTGCATTTTCAGTCCTCATGTTTGATCTAATTAAACCAAAAACGTCTACACTTTATATAACTGTATTTACACTCTTAGATTTTTTGAAGAAAACATTACGGGTAGTAAATATAAGAGATGTATTTTGTAATATGAAAGTGATATGTATTTCATTGATCAAGGAAGTATAAATACAAGAGTACAAGCCTAACTATAGAATCTAAATCACTATAATGAAGGAAAGATAAATATAAAACAAGAAGATATGAAATATTCTATTTAGGTATATTAGTAAACCCATGTTAGATTTGAATCTTTTAGGAGACATTTGTGTCATAAAAACATGCAAGCTCTTTCGGTTTTCTTTATTCTTATAAAACTTCATGGTGTTTTTAAGAACTTTCGACTTAAACCTCATCCTGTTATTTTATTTTTTTGCACGAATCTCCCCCTCCTCCTCCTCCTATTATTATTATTATTATTATTATTATTATTATTATTATTATTATTATTATTATTATTATTTTCTTTCATAGAACTTCGTATATTTATCAAGAATTCTCACTAAACTTTCTCATGTTTTCTTGCAGTAAGCTTATAGTGTTTTACAAAAATCACGCGCAAAACCACAAATAGCACAGAAACCATGCACCATACTCCATGATGTTTTGAAAATCTTTCCCCAAATTATTTTAATTAAAAGGGTAAAATTATTCATATTTGATGGCGTATAAAATTCCACCCTTGTATCAAATGGGGATATTAGAAATTTATCTCATAAATACCATTTCCCTGCAAAACACTAACTCCTCGTTTTGGAGGCGATAGATGAGTGAATAAACTATTTTGCCAACTCACCATATCTCATTTTCCGCGGTGTTGACATCACCTTCACCCTTAATCCAAACTCCCAGGTTGCCATTGATAGAAATTGAAGCTCATATTACTCCACTTAAAAGGCCTTGTTAAGTGGAGGGGGAACTTCTATTTATTAACATTAATCCAAAACCAAACCCAAGCGATGTGGGATAATATTTCTCAACACGCCCCCTCACGTGTGGCCCGGTAATTATCTTCGGTGCCATCACGTGGGTAAGTCGCAGAGCTCAACATACGTCTTTGGGTTGGCTCTGATACCATGATAGAAATTGAAGCCCATATTTGCTCCACTTAAAAGGCCTTGTTAAGTGGAGGGGGAACTTCTCTTTATTAACATTAATCCAAGACCAAACCCAAGCGATGTGGGATAATATTTCTCAACATGAAGAGCATTTACTACCTTTTATGTTACTAAACACATTCTATTCCATGCTCACACATGCATGAGAGCACAATCCTTTCTTTCTCATAAATATGTCAGACCAATCAGGTCGAGTGAATCCACTAAACACCTCATAAGAACTTGTACTATGAGGATGATCGACCTCGTAAATGTCTTCCTCGCACATGATAAAAACTTTAATTATGTACCATAGACGAAGGCAGTTGACTCCCCAGCCTCATATATCCACTCAACAATCATAAATGGCCTCCATGTGAACATATAAGCTGGAAATGCATAGCTTATCTAATCTGTGATTGTCCTACCAGTCGCAACGTTTGGCTCAATCTCTTACCTCGGTCTGAAACTAGTGCTTTCGTTGCCTTGCCACTCCGCAATTGGCTTCATGATAACTTATATCAGAATGCCGCTATCTACGGCCACATTACACCATGGGCTACAATATTTGCCACGACTTGTTGGAAGATATGGACTTGGCAATGTAAGAAAGTATTCGACAACCATGATATAACTCCAGCCCGCGTTGCAAGCCTTATTCGGCAAATTGTGCATGATGACACGACCGCTTAGGCGAAGCTTTCTATGTTTCAGCACCCAAGTCATAAATAAATGACCCGCAATCTTAGTTGGAATTGACCTCAACAAGGCATAGTGAAAATCAACGTGGATGGAAGCACACTCGGGAATCCTGATCTAATTTCTTGTGGAGGCGTCGCACATGATAGTTATGGTCATTGGCTTTTTGGATTCACGGCAAATATCGGTTATGGTAGCATCACTATAGCTGAACTTTGGAGGGCTCATTATGATCTCTCTGAAGCTATTCGTCACGACATCTGCCATGTTACTTTGGCATGTGATTCCAAAGTTGTAATTCACCTATTGTAGGACCATATTCATGATCACCATCCTCATTACAACCTCATTGAATCATGTTAAAGACTCGTGAGAACGTTCATCTCTTGTGATATACATTATGAATATCGAGAAACCAGCATGGTAGCTGATTGTCTTGTAAACATTGTCACTCCCACAGTTATGGCATCCAAACTCTTGAGCGGCCTCCACTACCCATAGCTAGCATTCTTCTATACGATGTTTTTGGTGGCTTTATGCCACGAGTTATTTCGGCTTAGTTTTTTTGGGTCTCCCCCTTCATCTGTATCAAAAACAAATAGCTTATCTAGGTTACCTTACTTATTTCTGGGGTTGAGAAATTCTTCATTCAACGCTATAACAAATTACAATAGGAGGAGCAACTCTCACACTCGACTATTACAAAAAACCAACCCTCCAATCTCTCTCGTATTTGCGCAATGACTTTTTTTTCTCTCTTTTTCTTTTCTCTCTGTAACTTTTGTCTTTACCTTGTTGTGTTTTTCTTCTTTGCTATTGCATCATGTTATAGCACAAGGAAGAGAGGACGAAATGCCCAAATCGAAGCTTTGATGAACCAATGCAATATGCCAGAACCACTTTCACGTGGTCTTCTATGGTGGGCTGGAAATATCAACAAATCTTCCACTCCAGCCTCAACCATATCTTCTTTCTTACTTTATCTCTTTTCTAAAGAGGAACACGATTATCGCTCGCCAGGATCATTCCTCGAACGACTTTACATGAAGGGGTGAATGCTCCTCTTTGCTCAAAACTTCTCTTTCTTCGAAATCCCATGAAGAAACCCAAACAAACGTGGAGATATTCCACATCTCCGTATACTCGGTATTTCTTCAAATAACATTGAAGAAAAGGCAAACAAACATGGAGATATACCGCACCTCCGTATACCCGATCGTTCTTCGAATGACCCTGCAGAAAGGGAAAAAACATAGAGATATACAGTATCTCTGTATACACTTTCTTTCTTCGAATAACCCTGAAGAAAGGCAAACACAACACCTATCTCTTTCTCCAAAAACCCATAGAGAAAGGAAATGCGATCATGGAGATATAACTACTCTTCGTACACCATCATTCTCTTTTCTCGAATCAACCAAGAGAATGGAAAACCCACCGTCTCAACTCCTTCGTTCTCTTTATCCAACATCACTATGGAAAAAGGTATACCATCTCATACAAACTATGCCACATCATCGAATATGGTGACCATCGCATCACCACTTTCCAACATAGTTTCCACGAAAAGTTTGCTTGCACTGCGATTTCAAAGTAGAATCTGGGCAAACAGAGTGCACGGTTGAATTCAAAACGCTCGAAAACTTTGGGAACCGTTCTAACCTTTTCAAAAATTGATCAAAATTGTATTGAACCGGACTGAAACAAGTTGGAAGGAACTGAACTGGACTGCTTGTCCAATGCTGACCGGTTGAACCAGCTGTTGACCAGGTTGGGTCGCGGGTCTGGACCTTTTCTTCCTCACCTGCCCGGTGAGTTGGCCGAGTTGACTCGCCGTCAACTGGGTCGGCGTGAAACGGTGGGTTTCAGCCATCAAAAAATTCTGAAAAATATATATTTGGAATCCTCGTAACACGAGCTTCGCAACGGTAGTAACAAAACACGATTTTGAGATGAAAATTTTTTGACGTCGAATCGGGTCGACCTCGAACGCCACTTTTCGGAGACCGAAATCCTTTGAAAATTATATTTTTAGAATCCACGCAATAAGAGCATCATTAATATGATAACGAATCACAATTTCAGAACAACAAATTTCGCACGAAAAATTATAGAGATTTAGGAAACGAAAACTCGGAGCTCTGATACAAATTGTTAGGGTTGAAAAATTCTTCATTCAACGCTAGAACGAATTACAATAGGAGGAGCAACTCTCACACTCGACTATTACAAAAAACCAACCCTCAAATCTCTTTCGAATTTGCGCAACGACTTTTTTTTATTTCTTTTTCTTTTCTCTCAGTAACTTTTGTTTTTCTCTTGTTGTGTTTTCTTCTATGCTATTGCAACATGTTATAGCACAAGGAATAGAGGTTGAAACATCCATATCGATGCTTTGATGAACCGATGCAATATGCCGGAACCACTTTCACGTGGTCTTCTATGGTGGGCTGAAAATATCAACACTTATGTATAAATAAGGTGATATTCTTTTGATAAAGTTATAGCCTCTTTTACACTTGCATACTCAAACACGGATTTTTACTTTTGATCAAAAGTGCTCTACAATGCTAAAATTTTGCATTCTCGACTTGCAGTCATGAACTTTAAACACGAGGGATTTTGTTGAATGTTTTCTAAAATACAAGGTATTTTATGCCTTTTTCACATGAATCTTTCAAAGATTGAAAAACATTATAGATAAATCCTCAAGTTCAACATAATTTTAAAGTTTTAAGAAATCTTTTTATATATTTTTACTATTTGAGAAGTTGAATCAAGAAATTATAGTAGCTATGGGTCAATGAGGTAAAGGATAGTCGAAAACCAAGTGGGGCAATGGACGTCATTTAAATGACACAAGGCCTTTTGTAACCTTATATATTAGAAGTAATAGATGAAATAGTTTGCATTTTATATTTCACACGGATAATATTTTTATTTTGCAAAACTACGATTTTTGTATTAATGCCTTTAGCTATTAAAGTAAATTGCATTTGTTATTAGGCAAGAGTAGTTACAATTAGTTGCTTATCTCTGAATTTAGTTACTAAATTGTATGTATATACAATGTACTCCTTTTTCAGTTGAAATCAATTGATTATTTTTCACTTTTGTCATTTTGTGTTGCTCTCAATCAATATGGTATCAATGGTCAGTATTGTACTTGTTCTCATATCATCTTCTTCAATCAGCCATTAACGAAGCTCCACAAATTTTTTTGCACTGTAATTATGACGAAACATGCTTCGTCTTCTTCTACCGCTATGGAATTACCTGCTTGAATCACCAATGGCCGTCTGTAATTTCAAGGATTTGACATGAGCTTAACATTAATTATGCTATTTGAAATTGCAAATTACCTTCTTCGCAGCAGATTCGTGAGGATCACACTTGGCATGAAGCGTAAATAGTGTTTATTATTGGTGCCATACCTAAACCTGGGCTTGACGATCTAGGTTACCAGTATTGGATCTGCGTCAACTGCATCTTACTTCCTGGATTTTGCACTTCTTTTAGAAAATCTTGATAATGCATTTCTTTATGCATATTCTGCTTCCAAATTGTGGTCACAATTGGAGAAACACCATGGCTTGAGCAATGGTCCTCTTGCCAATTGTAGCATGAAGTCGCCTCCATTTCACAAGGTTCGTGCTTTGTCTCACAGTACTATATCAAACTTAAGAAGGTATGGAGTGAATTGAGTCGTTTGATTCCTGTATTTCTCTTTCATTGTGAATAAGTTATACTTTGTACTTGTCAACTTGGTCAACATAATCTTGATGCTTCTTCCTTGAACAAGTTGATGCAGTTTTTTATGTGGTTAAATAATTGTTCTGATAATGTTAAAGTCGGATACTAGGACTTAAGCTTTTACCAAGGACTCTTGTTTCAAACTAGTTGCCACTCTTGATTGCTACAAGTAGTTAAAGGAAAAGACGAAAGATGGTCACTCTATCACAAATGTTGCTCTTTTTTGTGGACACCAATGCCACTTCTCTTGCTTTTAACAGTACATCCCCCTCTTCTCAACAAGTGTCTTCGACACACTTTCAGAACCAGCTTCTCTAGATGATGAACTCATGATGACACCGATAAACATGCAATTTCTCTCTCAACATGGAGTTGGCAAAGTTTACTTTGCTCACCTTGGTGATTTTGCTGGTACCAATCTTAGTCTTCTCACCTTTCATCATATTAAACCTACTAGCTGGATTCTAGATAACGGTGCCTCTAATCACATAGTGGTTCGCTTGAAATGAATGACTGATCCCAATCCACAATTTACAAAACCATTGCTACCTCCCTAATGAATCTGTTAAAACTTGTTCATCACATCATGAATGTCACTCTTATACCACATATAGGCCTGCGAAATGCTTACACGTGCTCGACTCCAAGTTTAACTTTCTTTCAGTTTCAAAACTTACTCAAAATCCTCACATCAAATACACTTTTTCCCCACTTATTGTGTTTTTCTGGACCTACTAGCTAAAGAGGTCATCGCTACTGCTGATTTGGTGGGAAATCTCTATACACTTTAAAGTGTAATCTCTTTGGTTTTAGTAACACTTGTTCCCAACTTCTCCCTCATACAAATACTTTACATTACATGTTGAGTTACAATAATAATAGTATGCCTTGTTGATAGGTTTGACCATGCCTTTTATACTTCTTGAAGACATTGCTTGCTTATCTGATTTTAGTCACTCATTTGTGAATGTATGTGTTTGTGATATATGTCACATTGTCACTTGTCTAAGCAGCGCAAAGTTCCCTTTCATTTAAACACCACACATTTGCATTGTTGCACGTTGACCTTTGAGGATCATATAATGTCTCTAATGATCACTATATCTTGACTATTGTGGATGAGTTTGGTCGTTGCACCTAGAGTTTTTTGTTAAACAACAAAACTCAAGTGCTTTCAACTTTTAATCATTACGTGACCTATGTTACAACTCAGTTTAACGCTAACATCCTCAATGTAAGAACTGATAATAGGCCAGAGTTTACTAATCATGCTTGTCAACATTCGGTGCTGTCCCATGGGATTCAACATCAGAAATTCACACCTTATAGTCCACCAACATAATATGGTGGTTAAGCACAAGCATAGAGACTTTCTTCAGGTTACTAGGGCATTATTGTTTCAGGCTAACTAGCCCATAACTTTCTGGGGTCATGTTGTTTTCATGGCAGAACCCCACATCGTATCCTTACTACTCCCTACGAGTTCTTGATTTATTTTCCTTCAAACATCTTAGCACTAAAAATATTTGGTTGTTTGTGCTATTATACAGATGCTAAACACCACAAGGACAAGCTTGCACATAAAGTTTCTAAGGGCTACTTTTTGGGTTTGCCCCTGGTTAGAAGGCCATTAATGTGTATTACTTAACCACTAAATAGGTGGTGATTACAAGAGATGTGGTGATTTCTAAATCCTCATTTACATTTAAATCATACAACTCTAAGCATATTGAAGCATCATTGCCATCTCTACCAATCACAGAGTCTGACCATCTTGATAGACGTATGTCTCTACCACACACAGACAGTTTTGATCCCTCACATAATCACACACCTGCTCATCTAGATCATTGTGCAACCCCTGCTTCTTCTTGATCACCACATGAGCCCATTGTACCTCCCAGAAGAAGCACCATAACACGTACACGTCCATCTCATGTAAATGACTACTTACCTTCATGTGTGGATGATCCTCTGTGCACCCCACACCTACTTCCATTACCTCATCACCTTATACTGCTTGTTCATCCCCTTACACTAAACCATTTTATTTCTCCATTTCTTTTGTCCAGTTCTTAGCCAATCTGTCTTTAACTACTGAACCTACTTCATACAAATAGGCTTGTCTTGACCCTAAATGAATGTTGAGAATTGTCCTATGCATATCCGCATCCCAAATCCAAGATCGTTTTCTCATCGAGTCATTTATATTCGAATAATCAAATTTGCAGAAGTATGAATTTGTGAAAATAATTTCCCACTTGCATCGAACATCGTGAATATTTGCTTGTGATCTTCACACAGTCATCTTACAATTTTATTAGTAATTTGATATTTAATAAATCATGCAAAGACATAAACTAACGAATAGAAAATATACCTTTCAGCCCTTATAGTTTGTATGTTGGTGAAGATTTCTTTAAGGCTTCAAAGACACCGTTTGACCCCACTTTAACATTGTTTATGAATCCGATTAAGTGATCTCTTTTGCTTTTTGCAAATTCAATTCAAGCATCAACTACCGAACACTTTAGTTGAAATTTTGAATTATCAAAATAGTGTATATATTTTTATTAATTTTGTTCAAACATTTTCTTGATTTCTATTAATTTAAAGAGAAACCCAAGTACAAGATATGATGAATATTTCATGGCATGTCCTTAGGAGGGAGGATACATGCAATTTACCTTTTTCGGAGGAGGACATTGTTGTTGGTCCACTTATAAATTCAAGGCCCAACCATGGGAAGATAAAGCCCACATGGCTTTGTGATTAGGAGAATTAGTTTATTAGGATTATTATGTTAGCCTTAGATTATTTAATTAGTGTAGTATTAGAGTTTTAGTTCATTAAGGTTTCTAGATTTATTTGTCTAGGTTTATTAGTATTATAAATAGGTCAAGTCCTATAACTTTTTATTCAATTCAGAAAAATAAAGCTTTGGTTATCTTAATTTTAGTTTATCTTCTTCCTTAATTCTTTCTTGGAGCTTGTTCTATCTCTAATAGAACTTTAACTCTAACAATTGGTGCTTTCATTGCTTGTGATCATGCCTCCAAGAAGGACTAAACGACCACATCAGATGAACTGAACCTTGCTGAATATGTTCGACAATTGCAAGCAGAATTGGTGGATGTCAAAACAACTATGGCTTCTCACACCAAACAATTCGAAGCAATGATGTAGATGATGACAGCTATGAAACTTGTTTGTGAGAAAACAAATTCACTGGTACAACAAAGAAATATTGTGGATGTCAAAACAACTATGGCTTCTCACACCAAACAATTCGAAGCAATGATGTAGATGATGGCAGCTATGAAAATTGTTTGTGAGAAAACAAATTCACTGGTACAACACAGAAATATTGCACCCCTACAGAGACAACCACATAAAACATATCAGGTTCACAACCCTTCCCATTAACAAAATTTTAATTCCCATTCACCACACCAATATATGTTACCAAAACCTCCTAAAGTGCACCTAACAACTTTTGATGGCTCCAATCCAATGGATTGGGTGGCTCAAGCTCAACACAATTTTTGTTTGTATCATGTGCCACCAGAGCATCGTATCTCACATATATTGTTTTATATGCAAGGCACAACCTTAGGATCGTTTAATTGGATGATAAATAATCGTTTAATTGGATGATAAATAATGACATGATCAGTTCGTGGGGCACGTTTGTGCAAGATATCTTCACGGTTTGGCCCATCATATTTTGAGAATCATCAAGTTGAGCTCTTTAAATTACTACAGGTAGGGGCAGTAATGGATTACCAGAGAGAATTTGAGCAACTTTGTAACATGTTTGTCTCATGAAACCCGCATGAATTGTTTTATTTTGGGTTTGAGATCAGATATTCGTAATGAGTTGGCCATCATGAAACCGCATTCAATGAATCAGGCAGTCGGCATGGCTAAGTTGTTTGAAAAGAAAATTTTGGAAAATCAACCTCGTTTTGTTCCTCATTCAAACATGCATTCATTTCCCACTATACCTAACTCCCCATCCGTATTACCACCACCCCAAAGTAAGACACCCTTGCCCATTCAACGTTTATCTCCTAGTGAAATGCAGGCAACGACGTTTGCAAGGCGTCTATTTTAATTGTGACGAGAAATTGGCCCAAATCATCGATGTAACTCACCACAGTTTCTAATGCTTCTTGAGGATGAAAGGTTGCAACATTACTCTTCAAGTTTCAGCCATGGCTTTATACCATCGGTTGAGGGCGGATCAAGCCGAGCAGATCGAGTCGTGTCCTTGAGGTTGAGGACAAGGCCTCTTTTTCAAAGGAGGACATTGATACGGGCCAACAAAGCACAATTGGTCCACTTATAAATTCAAAGTCCAACCATGGGAAGATGAAGCCTGCATGGCTTAGTGATTAGGAGAATTAATTTATTAGGATTCTTATGTTAGTCTTAGATTAGGAGTCCTTATTTAATTAGAGTAGTATTAGAGTCTTAGTTCATTCAGAAAAATAAAACTTTAGTTATCTTAATTTTAGTCCATCTTCTTCCTTAATTATTTCTTGGAGCTTGTTCCAGCTCGAACATATGTTTAGCCCTAATAATTATCAATTTCTTTTTTTTCCTTTTTTTTCCTTGCTTGAATGGAAAAAAAAAAAAAGCAATCCAAGGAAAAATTGTCCTACAAATCCATTAATAAAACTATATAAAAGAATTGTTTTTCTTGTTGTTTGTATCACATGTTTAAAGATTACTTGAGCACCACTCGAGTCATCGTGAATTAAGAAGTTGAGATAAATAATGATTTAATTATGTCACATGAAGGATAAGATCATGTCGCGCGTTAGACGAGTTTGTAACTATTTAAGGACCCTGAAAATTCATGTACAAGCCACGGTAGTTCTAATTCCCATTTGGTGCTATTTATCTTTTACATGTGCTCCAAACCTTGAAATTTAATTTAAGTAGGATAAGATCATCACAGTAGATTTGAAGAAAAGCTCAATATAAAATGACAAGCATGAAAATCGGTATAATTATGAATTCAATGCACCAACTGAGGTCCAAAATATAATTACATCAAACCAAAATCCTTGTTATTTTCTTCAAATCAAAAACTGGTGTTTATGTCATTTAGGGCGCTATCGGCACTAAACAATTTTATTACTCATTTATTAGTGGTGGGGTGTTTTAGATTGCCCAGAAACGAACTGGCAGGCCTGCCTCGTTAGAAGCCCAAACAGAAAAGAGTCGAACCAAGGTGGTTCGACTCTTGTGGGACAATCAAGCGTCTCCGTTCGATTATTATTGCCCTTTCGTGGAGCGGGTCCTACAACCCAAGATCTATAAATACACCGCTCCTCGAGATTCATGACACACATTAATTATTATTCACTAACCATACAACAATCGAACCAAGTTGTTCGATAACGTTCGATGGATATCAACCATTCTGCTCTATTCGAGAGTTTTTAGAGTCCAACTTGTTGTCATTCGACGGTTTAGGAAATTGACTGTTACCTCTACATCGAATCGTGCTATGTTCAACTATTTTCAAATTCGTCCATTCGAGGTTACTTTAGTCATTTTAGGCTTCCTAACGTGTAATAGGTGTTCCAGACAAAGTCGGTCCCATTTCTTGTATAGGCTAGCATAGTTTGGTTTATTTCAAGCCAAATTATTGACGCCGTCTGTCGGAACACCAACATTGCACGAAGGAGTCCAGATTGGCAGAATGGCAAAAAGAGGGAACGCAACTCCGGCGGTTGGAACGCTGAAGAAGAAGGCCAAAGCTGAGAAGCTTGAGAAAGAAGTGGGACCCAAGTCCCAAGAGCAGGCAGAGAGAAATGTGAGCGAATGGCTATGAGACAGTGGGAAGAGCCGAAGATGGAATTATTAGGGAAGTTCAAGTCGGTGATGATTTAAGGGAGATGACGATAAGCCATTCAAATCGGCACGTCAGTAACCTGACATGTGGAAGTGACGTTGGTGGATTGTCTCAGGCGTAATGCAGATATATTAGCATGGTCGGACTCGGACTTGCATGAAATTAACCCGATAATATTACACAGACTGAATGTCAACCTGGATGCTAAGTCGGTCAGGCAGAAGAAAGACAATTTAAGCAAAGAGAACAACGAAGCAGCCAAAAAGGAGGATCACGACTCATGTCAAGTATCTCCTTTCGAAACCCCTCATTCAGGTACCCCAGATATTCAATTTGGTCAGCACCAAGCTCCATTCCAAACTTCACATCCTTCGCTCCTTGACGAAGCACAATCCAACGATACACACCCCCTCGTCATGAAAGCTTTTGCCGCATCACACAGATAATCCTCTGATTCCAAATAGAGAACCCTAGCATTCAGTCGGTTGACTACTAGTTCAGCTTCTAAATTTGACTCCTTATACGAGTCCCTCTATCGCCTCAACATGTCTTTATATTTTAACAGGGCGGCGAGCTCAACGCTAGCAAACCTACAATGTCTTCGGTTTTCTGTTCACTCGTTGTGGCCGTGAAGGGATCTTTTATAGCCTCCACCCTGGCCCTCTTAGCATCGCGATCTCGGCAATGGATTGCGAAGCTGTTGTCATCAGTTCTCCTAAATTTCTCTTTCATCTTGTCAATGACTCCATTATGCTTATTCTACACCTCCCTCGGCCCATTAAAATTCCTATATAGCCTATACACCACAATGCTCGTGACGGCACTGAACATGCGACCAAAGTGAGCTAGGTCGTGATACCCGAGATCTTCAAACGCTGCATCATGATTAGTCGAGGCCACATGCCCCTCATAATCTAATTTGCATGTTCTTCTCTCAACATGTATCCCATAAGCTTAATGTTCAAAGATTCAAAGTCATCATCGTTCAAGAAAGTGTAATCGGACAGGCTGCCAGGAGGTGCAAACTTTGGATTGCTAAATAGTCGATGACGTTTTAAAGGCCGAGGAGGAACCCCGAAGGCCTCATCCACAACTTGAGCTTCGAAGACCCGCCTTTTAGAGGCCATATGCCAGTTCTAGTTGCTTGTGCTTGTTGGGGCATCACTCGCTTTGTTCGTCCTGGAATCAATGCCTCAGGTTTGCTTCTCAGCATTAAATCGCGCCAAATTCTTCACAATCCAATCGTTAACAGAATCCACTTCCTTCATCATCCTAACTTGAGCTTTAATACCAACTTTGACCCTACCACCCTTAGTGGTAGGGGCCAAAACGATCATGCGTACATAAAATCCTAAACACGAGATACACAGACTCATGAGGACACTCTTCCTAGTTTCTCAGTAGACGTGTCCACTAGCTCACTAACCGTGTTACCTGCGTCCCAATTAGCGAATAAACTTCCCGACGCCCTCGTAGGAGCAGAACCTCCTAAAAGACCATTACTAGACCCAGTAGTTGGAGCATCTCAACTCGTTGAAGTACCCACATTTGAACTGCCCACTGTGGGATTAGTCCCATGACCCCGGGTTGCATGAATGTTCACCGGCTGTTTCACGACCATAATATGACCCCTCGACTTACTCCGAGCCATTACACAATAAAATAGGCTCAATTTTCAGAAAATTAACATTGTTGGCGTTCGACTGAACATGTGTTCGATACTCATGATGTTCGACCATTTTTCAATTTGATCGATACCCTCGTTCAATTGTTCGGTCGTTCAAAACTTTCTTTGGTTCGATTATTATTTTGAAACTGACAAGAGTCTTCCACACAATGAAAAATGATCTGGCATGCATGGGACCTATTTATATAGGCCCGTCGCCGCCTAAAAAACGGTAATCAGATATAATGCTACGAGTCCGAGAGTTAAGTGTCAAACGCAAAGGGTTCGATACTCACTATAACAATCGAATTGCGTGCGATTCGATACTCACCATAACACCCGAATCGTGTACGATTTGATACTCACAAAAGCACTTGAACCCGACTGGATTTCATGCTTCCAAAAACAATCGAATCACCAAGGATTCGATTGATTTCAGAACAGTCAAATCACCCAAGATTCGATTCTCTCCATAACCATCGAATCGACCAAAATTTGACACTACCCTTTACAATTGAACCTCCTATGTTTTGATATTGTCCAGAACAATAGAATCGGCGATAGTTTAATTCTTTCTCAAATATTATTATTGGAACCCCAATCCTCCGAATTTCGGCACCCATGTGGGGTGCATATTTTAAAGCCATGTATTATTATTTGGCACTCGATCCTCCGGATTTTGACTCCCAAATGGGGGCATATTTTAAAGCCATATATTATTATTTGGCACCCGATTCTCGCCTTTTGGCTCCCAAATGGGGGCATATTTTAAAGTCAGTTATTACTTATTGGCACCAAATCCTTCGGATTCCGGCTCCCAAATACGGAGCATATTTTAAAGCAGAACGCAATCCAATTTCAAGGGCAAAACCAAACGCTAAGACCAACTCCAAAACTGGGGGGACTATATGGTGGGGGTGTTTTAGGTGGCCCAAAAATGAACTGGGCCAACCTGCCCCATTAGAAGCCCAAACAGGAAAGTGACAGAGGTTGGGGAATTAATTCCCAGATTTCAGATCTTGGAGGGATGAGGGAAAGAATAAGAAGAACGAGAAGACAACAATTGCTCGGCAATTCAATAATCAATAATCATTCATAACTTATCTAATAATAAACCCTTAGCCTCATAACTTATAAGCTAAGTAATAAAAACCTACCAAAGCTAGAGTTCTTAATGAAAGCAACAATATAACTTAGAATCCTAAACTTACCAAACTATTAAATCACTACCTAATAATAATTAAAATACTAGGAAAGTAATATTTAAATAATATCCTATCTATTATTTCTATCATTCTCCCCGGCATGAAAAACTCGCCCCCGGAGAGTTTGCATGAAATAATTCCATTGAGGTAGAGCAAGTGAACTTGAGAGCTGGTCAAATTAGGACGACCTTTCCATCGAACTAAATAAATGAACTGCACATCTCTTGTGTTGTTGACTACATAGGCTTCCTTCAAAACCAAAAATTGGATCGAAAGTAGAGGAGGCACCAAAATTGAAGTCACAGAACCACCAGGATTTGCCTCCGAGGATAGGGGTGATGTAGGAGACAGTGTAGGCACTAAACTTGAAGAAGTTGTGGAACTCCATGAAACACTAGCATAAAAATAAGAAGGCCAAATATCACGATAAGAAGTTAAATTCTTAATATTGACAGTAGGACTCTCATATATATTTGAAGGCAAGTTCAACAAGGACTCATCAACTGTAGACAAGGAGTGCAACAACTGGCTTTCGGTAGTGGCTACAAACTTTTGGTTGCTAGTTATATCCACATGGGATTGTGAAGTAGGCAAAGTAGGCGAAGTTAACCTTGGTATGGGAGTAACCTCACAGTTTAGATACGGGAAATCCTTAGGCTTTGAAGTCTCTGGAGATTTATGGTGCATGTCTAGGGTTTCGTGACCTTCATTTGTAAGATGCATGTCAACTGGAGGAGAAACATTGGGGAGCAATGGAGAAACAGATATATGAGCATTCAATTTATTCTCAATATTAGTCTGTAATGTTGTGAATCATTCATTAATTTCATTCTCATTGATTGAATCGTACCATGCAATGCTTCAATCCTACTACATAATTCTTCAAGTTGCTTATCCATCATTGCTCTTGTAACGGTCATGCCAAACTTGCCAACAAAAAATTAGAAGTCCTAAAATCAATAAAAAGAATAAACTTTTACCGATAATATGAGTCAACCAAATTTTCGTTGTAATCCAGGCAGCCCGCTTCCTCGACAAAATTAGGCTTTAACTGGCTCCGCATCACCTGAAACCAATTGGAAGGAAAGTACGAGAAAATCAGCAACTTGAAGGACTGAATTGTAAATAATCAAGAAGGGTTAAAGTTGCAATTTATGCTCGTGTCCCCTTGACGTTTTCTTTTTCCAACTCCGATGGCGCCGCAGCGATGTAGACGGCAGCGCGTCGGATTGGGCAGGCCGGGATCGACGTGTTCTTCGCCAGAAGCTGCTGGGTGGCGACGGGAATCGCGCGGTGGAGTAGAACTCAGAAAGGACGGTGAGATTGCTTTTTCGAGACTCGTAGCGGGCGGCGCTGCTGGAGATGGTGGGTTCCACGACGGTGATGGAGGATGTTGTGGTGAACGGAAGTTATGGCAGAGACGGGTGCGAACGGCAGTGAAAAGCGGCGGCGGAGATGGCTGCGCACGCAGTAGTGCGTGAATTATTTTTTTCTTCAGAATATCGAAAATTACAAACTGAACCCTAAACTATGAGAAAAGACTGGAAATCAACTCGATAATTTTTTGTGTTTTTTTGTTTTTTTTTTGTTTTTTTTTGCTAGAACTTGATTAAATCTTAACTGAAAATATTGACGCAGCGGAAAAAAGAAATGATACGAATGGCACTGATGCCAATTTGATAGAGGTTGGGGAATTAATTCCCAGATTTCAGATCTTAGAGAGACGAGGGGAAGAATAAGAAGAACGAGAAGAGAACAAAGAGAAGACAACAATTGCTCGGCAATTCAATAATCAATAATCATTCATAACTTATCTAATAATAAACTTTTAGCCTCATATTTATAGGCTAAGTAATAAAAACCTACCAAAGCTAGAGTTCTTAATAAAAGCAACAATATAACTTAGAATCCTAAACTTACCAAACTATCAAATCACTATCTAATAATAATTAAAATACTAGGAAAGTAATATTTAAATAATATCCTATCTATTATTTCTATCAGAAAGAGTCTCCGTTCCATTGTTATTGTCCTTTTGCGGAGCGGGTCACGCAGTTTTAGATCTATAAATACCCCGCTCTCCGAGATTCACGACACGCATTAATTATTGTTAACCAACCCTACAACAATCAAACCAGGTCGTTCGAGTGATCGAGAGTTTTAGGATTCGATCGATCTGCCTCAACAATCAATTGATATCAACCATTCGGCTCTGTTCGAGATTTTTTAGAGTCAAACTTGTAGTTGTTCGACTGTTCAGGAATCCGACTGTTACCTCTGCATCTAATCGTGCTCCATTCGACTGTTTCTAAATTCGACCATTCGGGACTACTTTAGTCATTTAGGCTTCATAGCATGTAATAGGTGTTACTGAACAAAGCTAGTCCCGTTTCTTGTAATAGGCTGGCATAGTTTGGTTTATTTCAAGTTAATTTATATTGTAATCTCAATGTATTGTGACCCAGACGAAATTAGACTAAATTAATTAGGATTTTCAATTTTTCTTTATTAAGTAGGATTAAAATGTGTTAATGAGGACGTTGTTTTGCTTTTAAGTTAGGTTATTTGCAAAGCTATATAAATCTCTCATTACTGTTGTTCTTTGATTTAATTTATAAAATTTAGCGGCTTCAATTTTGGTTAAAAAAAAACAAATTTGTTTCATTTATTGTTACACTTTTTGCTCATCGCCGAAACAAATAAAGATTAATGTTGTTAATATGTAAACAAATGTGCGTTGGTTAAACTCGGCTTGTTAGAAATTCAATAAGGTGAAGAAATTCTGAAACTCGAATGAATTAAATCTGCCAATTATAATGCAAATGATCATTCTATCGCCACCAAATAGCACAAGATAAAGCAATATTAGGAGTGGTACAGCAACTAATGCGGACCCTTGATAACAATATCAGCATAACAACTTACAAGACATTTCAGGGGAGTTGCATGAAGAGATAATTTCCAGAGAAAAGATAACTAAAATTGGACCGGCTCTCCTTCAATCTCTTACAAACCTTATTCCATGCTAACTTATACTTCATGACCAAACTTGTTTTTCTCTTAATGAACAATCTTTTCGGTATTTTCACTTTCAATTTCCGCCTGACGTTGATTGCTCGTCTGAACCTTGATGATGAATTTTTTAATCTCCCAATAACCTTCTCTCTGATATCATTATCTTCTTCCTCCTCCTCGAACCGAAGCTCCTGTCTCAATCTCTGGTAGGAGAGATTATTATTGGCCATTATTCCCATCGAACAAGACTGATTGTATAATATATTTTCTATGTGCATATATAATTGAGTTTTCTATGTGCATATATAATTGAGTTTTACTAGTATATGTTACGGAAGTAGTGGTTAATTAGTTTGCTGAATTTACGATGTGCAACCATAATATTCATTGTTCGCATCAACATTTTTCTGGTGAAGATAGTTATGAGGGTGTGCCTTATTCCTTTTAAAACCAACTCTATAAATCAAAATAAAGGTGTGCGATATAAAGAGATATTTAAATAGATGACTGCGGGGAGTTAAAATTATTAGCAGCTGCGTGTCTATATAAAGTTATAAACTGAAGTTATGCATATCTACTCAATAAAATTAAAATTCATTACTTAGGCGGAAAATAAATTGTCAGGATATTTGATATCAGCTAGCCCAAAGAAAATATAGTCATGAAGGCCAAATATGTTTGGATTCATTGACTTATGAGTTATAAGGTGCATATATAACTAATTTCAAAAACGTGTTTGGTTTAGTAGATGAGGTGAGATGAGGGAGTTAAAACGTGTTTGGTTCGAATGTTAAAAAAAAGGGCTTGTGAAAATAGTAGTCAAAGCCCGGTCCTTAGCTGACTTTCTGAACTTAAATAATAACTACTCCCCACATGATATTATTTTATATTCAGATTTTGTCAACAAGCTAGTCTATTGAAAAGTCTTTTTTGTCCTTGCTTTTTCTGATTTTGGTATTCTAACAGCTATATCAGGGTTATAATGGGAAAAACGCATGTATAAGAACTTTAAAACTCGGATAACTGACGAACCAAACACGTTTATAAAAAAATTGCTAAAATAATATCACTTGATAACAATCGAACCAAACAGGGTTACTAAAAAGCGAGATAAAATTAAAACACCAATAGTAGCCAAATAGTATAACCATGTATAAGGACATCTTAGAAACCAAACATCCCACAAGTATCTAAATTAATGTAGTATTACGTGCTGCCCTTTTCTTTGTTTGTTTTACATCTCATGCCAAGCTAATTGTTTGGGCCTTTTTCTTTTCTCTTGGCCCAATTTGTCAGTTCACATGAGCCCACTTCTTTGACTCTTTCTTGAGTTAATAACAAAAAACACCCTTATGTTGTTTCTACTTAGAAAAAAAAATGTTATTTTTTATTAGCAAAAAGTCTTCTATGTTATTTGAGCAATTACGTCCGCAAGTGCACGATCAAGAAATATAAAATAGAACGTAGAGATTGCATCCTAATTATGGAATCCCACATAAATTGTCCTAATTAGTAATGGACTAAAAGTATATGCAAGAAATGACTTAAAAAAATTAACTAATTAACACTAAATAGCATGAAATAACCGAGAACAAAAATGAATCTGAATGAGTTGTTTATCAGAATGTGGAAACATATTTAGGATTCGAGTTTATTATCAAATTGAAGCATGCACTTCATAGACAAACAAAATACGAATATACCTAAGTGACGTTTCTTTCTATTGACTTTACATTTTGTTCATAACCTCCCTCCTTTCACAGAACCTAAATAATGATTTAATACTTTAATAGCTTAGATCGTTGATCGGATGGTCTCCTCAATTTTCATTGTATAGCTGCTGCGAATCGAGTTTTATGAAAGCTTTAAAGTGGGTTATTGATCCAAATGCCTTTGAATACTGTTTGTGTGATCTACTATGCACGAGTTGTGTTAACAATCCCTAATGCATTATTTAGATAATATAGCATCAACAATATGGCTTCTTAGAAACAAGAATAGCTTCTATCATGTAGCATTTAGAACAAACAAGATTTAATAAAATACATAAACTCAGTAAAAATCTCAATACATATTTCAAGGTACATCAATCGCTAGTTACATCCCAATCCAGGTAAATTAGTTACTTATGATCTCAAGTTCAACACACAATTTATAAGAACGACATAAGAAAAGTAAAGAAAAGGTTAAACTCGTGATCTAGGTGAGATGTTTGCGTGTCTTTTTCTCAATTTTTCTTTACTCCGCTTCTAATGATTGATCTTGCTTCAGTCAACTTTCTCCCAAACTATGACCGCAGTACATAAGTATGAAATGAAAGAAGTGTATTGTGTGTAGTGTGTTCGCAATCCTTTATAAGAAGTAACGCCCCATATTTTTATACGTTATCTTCTACGAACTTATTATCGCAGGGGTTTTAAGCCCGCCGTCTCAAGCATAACTTAAGGACAAATTATGCATGCAAGTCGACTGTTAACATGTTAGCAGTGCATATCCAGCGCTCAGTTCTATTGTTCATGCGCGAGTAGCGACTCTCTATATGGCGGACGATGATCAAATCAAGAATACAGTTCAAGCATTGGCAGTGCATGATGAGATGCTAGTAGTGCTTGCACAATCTACACCCATTTTGTCTTACTTTTGTTTGTGAGCTCAATACATCCTTAGTTCTAGATTATTTTTCCTTGTTGTGCTTCGACACAACTTTAAATTATAAAATAACAAAAAAAGACCTAAACCAATAAAAATGCTACAATGATTATAATAAATTTAGGTAAAGTAGGTACTAGAATTACACGTTTACACACTTGTCAATACGTTAATTAAGTGCCATAACTTGTCTTTTGGTGAAATTCATGTACCGAGATAGGTAAATTATGATTGATGGTACATAAAATTAGCTGGGTTTAGGTTAGAATAATCCCATAAACTATATATAATCTATTCATTTTATAACAAGTGCATTTTTACAAGCACTTCCCGTTCACTTTCTATGTTTGTGCTATAAATTGAGTTTTAAATTGCTACATGAAATTCTTCCAACGAAGTAAAATAAGAGAAATTTATTTTTTTAGACAATTAGACAATCTTGAAGAAATGATGTAGAATACGATCTTTTTTCAAGTTTCAAAGCTTAAGAGAAAGTGCACTCTAATGAAATTTTCTTGGAACCTATAATATTTTGGTATATGTGGAACATGACGTTGAAGATGAAGATTTACCTGCCATAAAGAAAGGTGAAAAGTCGTTCACATGTTCATAATAAAGTTTGGATGTCAAGACGTTTAAGCGGCTAGTGCAAACACCTCCAAGCAAACATTGGTAATCAATTTATCAAGCTTTTATGAAATGTATTAATAATTCATCTTGAGCAACTCAACGATGCCTTCATGCTCAAGCTCGAGTGGCAACTGTTACACAATACCGATTCGCTATGGGGCCACGTATGCACGCTAAATACTTCTCTTACCGCAACCCACTCACAACTCCAACTCCCAACAACTTCAGCCGGAATTGAAAATTTATTTCCCGTCTTTTTCTGGTCCTCCACCCCTCCATGCGATGAGTAGTAGGAAATGGCGGCTCAATCAATATTTAGCATTCATGTTGGCTTGGCCCCATTCAGTATAACCGACTATGGTCTCTCCATTCCTTGTCATCTCATAAACCTTACGGTTCGGGACATTATCCTTCCCATTGACTCTTCGTACTTACCGATATGGGCCCTCTCCCCCGGCGCCATATAACAGAGTGCATCTTTGGGATCGTAATACCCACACTCGGCATCCCATTGCTAGGCCTGGAACCTCGGAAGGAGCTTCACTATTAAATCAGCCTACAACTAGCTAATAGACACCGCCTTTCACCACTCACATCCCAGCCTTTAATGGAACGCTTTATGTCGCTCTCGGGTGCTTCCCCGCATTAAATTATTTGGTTGGTTGTGGGGATATGAGGCCTTAACCTACCGCAAGTTCCTCTGTAGCCAATGTGTGCCAGTCTCTGATCACTGCTCTATAGTACACCACTTTGTTGAATGGACCCTCTTCTCGAAAATCTGACAGACCTTCCCCAATCTGCTACCCCGCCTATGGAGGTCAACATAACCCCCCACCTCACTCGCCTCGTTCACCAGGCCACCAACCTCATTGGGTGATGGGCACTTTGGTAGGCCTGGAATGAACTGGTCTTTTGTCAGAGGCCTATATCAGCCCCTAACAATAATACCATCATCTCCTAGACAGTCACTCCCCCTCGCTCTGCACCCTAAACCACCCAAACTCCAAAAGTTTCAACTCCAATGCCCCCCCCCCCCCACCCACCAAGGGGGGTCATCAAACTTACTTATGATGGGCTCGGTTCTAGGCAACCCATGACCTACAAGTACCGGAGGCGTGTTACGTGATTTTGCAGGTACGATGGTTGGTGCTTTTCGAAGTGACATGATACAACACCAACAATATGACTGAACTCCGGGCTACCAGTCAATGAGTGCTAATATCTTTACAGTTGTGAACAAGTAAAAGAGATATAGAAGAAAGACATATGGTCGGATCCATAATTATGAAAAGAAACTAGGGGTTTCTAACTTATGTAGTAGAGAAATGATACATAACCCATATTTACCCATATATAGGCTGATAATACATGTAAGTATAGATGGACTAGGATTTCACCCTATAGGTAAATTATGAATTATGACAATATTCCCAGCATAACATTATTATGATTAGGTAACATCTGCCATATAAAACCTCGAAATATAGAAGGTATTGAAAGAAATAAATTAAGGAAACTTATTCCCGGATTAGCAGTGCAGGAAAATGCATTTTTTTAGACGGGCGACATGGCATGTCGTGCAGAATATTGTGCAGTTTCATGTGTCTCACGTATACCTATGCGGGTCATGCAAGTTGTCATGTATGTCACGCACGTGGGTGCTTTCTCCGCGTCGCGCCAAACCTCCAGTGAGTAGCGAGACTCGCGCCACTTTGTATGCGTCACACGGGCCTTTATTTTTCAAACAATCTGTTGTTATTGATCTCGTGCTATTATAAAATTTGCACTCATTTCTTCATACACCATTTTCTTATTTTTCATTGAAAAGACCTTTCACATTCTCCTTTCCATAAAATGCAATCAAAATTGGACAAATTAAAGGTATCTATAACAAGATTTGAAGCAAAAACACTGTTGTTAAAGGTGCATCCCCAGGCGCGCCTGAGGCGAAGTTCAGCATGTGCCCTTGGGGGCTGTTATGGAGCGTAAAATTGATTGGGCGTGCTCCCAATACGATTATTGGCATTCCTTCCGTGCAATAAGTGCGCTTTTTGTGCGCCCAAACAAAGAAGTGCACGCCTCTTTAGCGACCATCAGCTTTTAGCACAGCCCCATTAAAGATCGTAGAAATAAAAGCAATAAAAATAATAAAATAATTAAAAAGTACAACCGACAAGCAATGTCTTAGTTAGAGTAATTAAAGAGGTGTTTAAATGTTTTTCAGCGTTATCAACGGTCCTCCACGCTTTATGTATTTTAGAGCACTCATAATCGCACTCTATATCAAAAAAGCATGTCTAGAGTTTGATACATACATTCATCACCAGAATACATGCCACATCAATCACGTTGCGAGGCAAGTGATAAAACCTACATTCCATACTAACAAGAAATTAGCAATAGAGTCAATTGAAGAAACTCTTCACCTTCGTCGAAGAAACAAAAGATTGCGTGCGAGCAATTGCAAAAGGTGAAAGAATGACTAGAAAAGGAAAATGCTAAATTTGTGAGTCAATTGGAAGAAAGCAAGGAGCACTTCCAGAACAACAACACTCTCCACTGGAGAGAGTTGAGAGAAATTGATGAGAGTTTCACAAATGTAGAAAGCAACACCACCACCCGTCCGACGAGTATCCTTTGAGCTCGATCAGGGGAGTCCTCTGATCTTTACTTTAATTCTTTCTATTTTATTCAATGAGAACATCGCATGATTTAAAGTTCGGGGGTAGTAGCTACGCTATTTGTCTTACTTATTTACTAGATATTTATCTTTAGAGTCTATTTTAGAGTCTAGTTTTTTCTTTCCAAATAAGTCATTAGAATGGAGTTTGAATCATGAAAGCATGAGTAAGTAGTATATGTTTAATATTGTATGAATTTCAGATGAAGGAATACATGAATATATTTGGTACATCTTGTGTAATATGGTCAAAAGCACGTTTTAGTTTCATATACACCTTCCAATCTGTTGTTGTGTATAATTGTGAAGAGAATGTTGCTTATTTATGAGATTATAGTAATGAAGCATGTGATTATGACTCTTGAACAAATTGCTTAACTATCGATTGAGATAAGGGTAGATGTGAATATGTTGAGGAAATAAAATAAGCCATTGTTTCGAAATATTGAGTTTTAGCCTTTCAAGCCAAGAACCCTTTATGAACATAAGAATATCCACATAACTCCATTGAAGCATTTTTTATGAGCCTTTGTTTATGAAACCTACTTTTCCACCATGATCCAAAAAAGAAAAAAATATATATCCTACCCATGTCTACATATGGATGTAGTAGATCGAATGAGAAATAAGGTATGAGCTCAAAATAAAAGCATGAGCTAAAAAATGAAAAATCTAAATAGAAAATTAGGATGAACATAATAGAGAACGCAAATTACCCATGCAAAAGCTTTAAGTTTGGGGGTGTTTCTCAAAATATCATGAAGTATGGGATGGTTTCTCAAATGAAAGATGCTAGAAAGAGTCTAAAATGTATGGCCAAATAAAGAAGGCACAAACAAGGGAGGAAAGAGTAATATATGAGTGGATTACTACATACATCTCTAGAACTCAGATATGACTTCTTTCCATTATAGCCCACACCCGAGCATACTCAAAAGCTTATAAAGTCCTAAATGATCCTCAACATATGAAATCTAATTGAGTCAATGGCAATAGAAGAGTGAAAAGTGAAAAGGTGAAGTGATTATATGTTAAAAGCTATGGTTTTATAAGTTTGCAACATGAAAATAACTCTTATGCATCAACAATAGTATCACAAACTATTAGAGCACATGAAACGTATATGAAGATGACTGTATTAAACTTGATGTGCTCGTGTCCATTTATTATATCTCATCTCTTGTTCTGACCATAGGTTGCATTGTGAGAATTCCCGCTTATGCATGTTGGCATGTCAATGACTACATTCTAATTTAGATCGAGTCAGTTAAGTAAGTTTGCTTAAGGACAAGCAAAGACTAAAGTTTGGGGATATTTGATAAGCGTCTCATTAATGTGACTTAAGTATTTGTTTTCTTATGATAGCGTATTTACTTGTTGTAGTATTCTTTTATGCTTTCTTAGCTATTTAGGGAGTCGAGACGAAACGAGGCTAAATAAGGCAAAAAATGGATGTTTTGGACGAAAATTGATCAAAGACACTATTTTGGGACATTCAAGTGCTACGGGAGAGCTTCAACACTACAAAAAGGTGAACTTCCGAATATAGCGGGATTAGAGATAAGACACCAAGTGACCGCATGGAAGAAATCAAAAAGGAGTGCGATCAACAATGCATCGCGCGAGTGGCGCGTGATGAGGAGGTTACATTGTATGGGGTCGCGCTATCAGACAAAAATTGGGTCGCAAGTCAGAAACCCTAAAACGCAGCCCAGAGCAGAGAAAAACTTTAAATAGGAGGCTACGTTCAACAATAGGGCAACACCACACTCATAATTCTCAAAACCAATTTTCCACCACTTTCAGAGTTTAGAAACCCTAAGAGTTGTCACCAAAGAGAAAACACCATCAAAATCTTGTTTTAGATTAGTCGAGTCATTGTTTGAGAGAAGATATTTAGGGAAGAAGAAGATAGCAAAAGGGAGTACAAAGAGGGCCAAGCAACAACGCTCCACCAGATCCGAGAAGTTTTTCTTTACCTTTTTACTTTGTTTATGATATTTAATTTTTTGTTGATTGTTGAACTCATGACTAGGAGCCAGCTAACATGCTCATTGTTTAGAGTAGGGGAGTAACTCTGATATTATAAATATATTTATTTGCTTTACTTGATGTGTTTGATGACCTCGAATGTCTAGATTGAATAGTTACGTATGTTGTGTGACTAACCTTACTCTCGTTGGGATAAAACGAAAGCACTCGAGTGGGGCCGGCGGAGTGTAGAATGCTAAGGAATATATATATATATATATATATATATATATATATATATATATATATGTGTGTGTGTGTGTGTGCGATTTTTGACTTTGGATTTGCAAAATTGCACAACTTTTAGATCACACTATATCAATCTTGACTATGTACATTTTGTTAGCATGAATCGGATGACTTAATTGGATTGCAGATTTGATATATCTTCTAAAATAATTGACAACTGGGCTGATTTCGTTAACACGGTAGGTTATTAGAGACTCATAGAGATGTGGTTGGGATAGCTCTTACCATATGTCACGGATCTATTCGACATGCAAACAACAAATAACTATCAAGTACTGTAAGTAAATATAGGTGGTTTGTCTATGAACTACTAAGTTAAATCATTGTGAAACCCAACCACTAAACAATCTTTCCAATCATTATTCACAACCTAAAAGAAATCAATCAATCATTCTAAATTCTAGTTTAGTTTAGTTTAATTAATCTTTCATCTTCCCAACATTCGTAGTTTAATTGATTTCATTAGAATACGTAGTTTAATTCTTGCATTTAAAAACCAAAAAATCCAAAAAGATATTTGATCATTCTTGCTTTCTTAGTTTAATTCCATTGCATTCTATATTAAGCATCCTTAACAAAAGAGTATTCATAACATCCTTAGTTTAGAAATCATTCATAAGCATTCATTACATTCAACAAATACAAGAAAAAAGATAGTGACAATAATTAGTGTGTTTGCATTTAAGTGATTCATACACACAACCATCACTCCCTTGGGATACGATACTTGGTGCCTAACTATATTTACCATTTTATTATTACTTGATTCGTAAACTTGTGACATAGTGGGATTTAGGTGTAACAATTATGTGTTGAAATATATTCTATTCTATTTTACACCCAAACGCACCCCATCACTAATTTAAGCATTCTTAGAATAAAAAGCATTCAAAATATCTTTAGTTTAGAAAGCATTCAAATCATTCATAAGCATTGATCATGCAAGCACAAGAGAAAAGTATAGTGACAGTAATTAGTATTTTTGTATTTAAGTAATTCATACATACAACCATCACTCACGTGGGGTACGATACTTGGTCCGTAACTATACTTACCATTTTATTTTTACTTGATTCGTGCACTTGCGACAAAGTGAGATTTAGGTGTAACATTCATGTGTTGACTTATATTCTATTTTATTACATCCTACATGTCCATCAAGTTTTTGGTGCCGTTGTCGGGGAGTAACGGTATGATTATTATTTTGTGTGAGTCATTAAGCTTAGTTGTTGAGACACTAATAGCTTTTGTTGTTTGCAGTTAAGGAGCACGCATGGAGTCACTCAGCAAAAATATGCCAACACTTTTCAACAATAAGAAGAAAATACCCAAAAGTACGCTGAGAGCATTGTTTCTTTCAAAAGTTGCACAAGTTCTACGTCCCACGACACCAGTTGAAGAAGAGGAAGTCAACAGGGAAGTGCACATATTGTTCAGCAGGCAGGTTGGGATATATCAGTTTAATGGGATCTACAATGATGATCCGGTGCACATATCACATGATTCGAGAGTTTGTATGACGGTGTGATCTACAATAATTCACCAAGAAAGCTAATCTTATTTCCTATGTCCTTGTCAGAAGTAACATTGTATTGGTTCACTAAGGTCACGACGAAGGATGCAACATGGGAAATTATAGTTGAAGAATTTAAAGCAGAATTTTGCTAACCTCTGAATAAATGATAGCGAAGAGGACAATTCTAAACTATGTGCAAGATGTGGCAATTATGCAAGCGTGGGACAAGTTGAAAGAACTAATTAGAAAGGCCAAACCACTACTCAGAATTCGTAAAGACACAATGTTGCAAGCTTTCTACTACAGAATTAGCATGAAAAATAAGCTATTACTGGATTACACTGTCCAAAGAGAAAGATTTTTGGGAAAGAACGAAGATGAATCTTCTAAATTGTTGGAAGAATTTGAAGAAGCTTACGCAAAACTCCCTAAGAGTCTGCAAGTGAACTGTTACGTGCGACACGTGGACCTGGTTGGCCACACAACTGCTGACTTGGCACCACGCGGGGCTATGTTAGCTAGCGCTATGGATGGGGACGGGTGGTTTGTACGTGGTCAGAATGACCTTCTCTACTGGATTTTTTTGGTGGAATTGGGGGGCTTTCGAATGTAAATAGGGTGTATGGTTCCGAGCGGCTGGCGAGGAAGGGGAACGAAATTGGACAAGTTATGGTGGGCTAATAGGAGGAGGGAGTCATGGCTAGAACTGGGTTTGGGCATACGCAAGGCTATGAGGACGAGGATGCTAGGCTATTGGTGCGACAAGATGACGGGCATGCTTTTTTACGAAGTGCCATTTGGGTTTCGGGGTAGTAAGGCGGTGACTGACGAGGTAGGTGTGGCCGCGACTACAGGCTTTGGACACTTTGTTCGTGTGTGCCCCAAGCAGCCACATTCAAGGCAAAATTCCACCTTGAGTTCATAAATGACCTTCTAGAAATGGCCATTAATACGAACACAAGCGAGGAGGGAATTGGGCGTGTCAATTTGAACACAGAATCTTGGTTAATGAGCTCACGCACGACTGGTAATATGAGTATCAATTTTAATCGAGCATCAAAATAGGCCTAAAGGGCGTCAAAGTCGTAGAATTTGAGAGGCAGGGCAAAGAGTTGGATCCAGGTACTGATTTTGCACGGAGAATCATCAGAGTCGGAGAAGTTGGGGTGCCATTGACGGATGGCCAAATAGTGGTTGAATGAAAACCACGGGCCACCCGCCAAGGCTACAATGTAGTCCTTAGGTTAGACAAACAGACAAACATAAGCACCCTGAGTGAGTTTCATGAGGCCAACTGACTGGCTGAGCTTACAAAGTCGTTGAAGTTTGACCGCCATGCCGGGATAGAACATGAGATGCCCACCGTGTGCACAATGAGTGATGTTTTCCATGATTCATTGAGGCGGCGCATCCCAGAGGGTGTAAAGGTGACCTGAGGCCCGACATATGTCATCTCTTCGTTGCAAGGTTTGAGCACCGTTTGGTTCTCACATTCCTATAACCCCCCTTTAGTGGGGAAGAAGAGGCGGTTGGTGGAGGAGTGGAGACGCTATTGGTAGGAGGGCGGTGGGTGTCGTGTGTCATTGGGGGGAGCGGTGGTTGCTGGGGTCGGGGATTGGAAGAGAGGAGGGAGGGCCAGAGAGAGGGGGTTGGGGGGGGGGGGGGGGGGGAGGAATTGCAGTAGCTTAGACTGAAGGACTGGGTGTTGGTAACAGGGACGAGGGTAGATGAGGCGGTTCCAACGGTCGGGGTTGGATGGGGGAAAAGAGGATGGAGGCTTGAGAGTTTTTTTTCTTTGATCAATATCATCTGATATCTCAATTATTTCTATATAATAGTAGTAGAAGTCTTTGTGGCTATCATGAAGCTGGCAAAAGTCTCTAGAAAAAGACAATAAGAGGGGTTGAAATTCATGTATATCATCTGATATCTCATATCTCAATAGTTTCTATATAATATTAGTAGAAGTCTTTGTGGCTATCATGAAGCTGTCAAAAGTCTCTAGAAAAAGACAATAAGAGGGGTTGAAATTCATGTATATTAGTAAGATAATTCAACATAAATAACGAATTAGTAGATGAAATAATGTGAGAGATCTAAATGGAATAAACAATAGAAAAGTTGTCATAAAAGCACCCAAAGGTTGCCATATCTGTGGCTACCACGTCTTCCTATGGAGTTCTCAGAAAATAAATCAGCAAAAAGATTATGATGTGCCATAATATATTAACAATATGTGTCGTATTACGTGGACACCACAATGGCATTGATTGACCAATGAGTGCTTGAAAGCATAAGAAGGCTAGAAAGTAGAGCTAAGTGAACTGTATATGAATCACTAATATTTTTAAACAAATAATTTGGGATTTTTGTCGTATGTCATTGAAAAGCTACGGATATCTAGGTTGCAATGCAACAAGCAAATCACAATTTGGTGGTCCTGGGTGAAAGTTATACCCAAAACTGTAGAGCTGCGTATATCTGGCGCAACAAGCAAACATGTAGAGTTTTTGGGCTACATGTCGAGTTTTATGATATACATGCTCACCAAACTCTACATAACCCTCCATGTTGCCTATATATACCCCTCCACTCGCCACGAGAGGAGAGAGAATGTTCTAGGAGCGTTCGGAAGGCCTTATGTTGAGCATGTCTGCTTGACATGTTAAACTCAACATGTAGGAAATTTGACATGTCCACTCGACATGTGCCATAAAATATATTCAAGATACGATTCCATAGCAAGAAGCGGGTTGAGGTTTCAACATACATGGAAGAAGATATGGTCTGAATCATGAAGCCGCGTAGATATGATTAACATGTAAATTCTACAGGTTCACTAAAAATTTGCCACATATGACGAAAAATGTATTCGAGACATGGTTCCATAACAAGAAGTGGATCGAGGTTTTGACGTACGTGCAATTAGGGGTGGGCATTTTTTCGGGTACCCTATTCCCGTCCCCGTCCCGATCGGGTATTACCCGAGTGATTCGGGGAAAATGGGTTAGGATACCCGATTCTAAGATTTTTTTGAGTACCCGATGAGATACGAGTACGATATCAGATAGAAAATTCTCACTACTCGTATCCGATCGGATACCCTATTATATATACTATATATTTTTTACCAATATATTATTACATAGAAATACATAATTACATAATTTTTCTTTAACACACAAAACATATACACTATCTTACACACACTTAACACACAAAGTTCATACACAAAACCCTCTATCTCTCTCTTACCAACACTGCGCCACACCACCTCTCCTCACTAGCGCTCCGACTGGTGACCATCGCTCCACAGTAAGTATGACTCTCTCTCTCTCTCTCTCTCTCTCTCTCTCTCTCTCTCTCTCTCTCTCTCTCTCTCTCTCTCTCTCTCTCTCTCTTCGCCATCGACTCACTCTTTTTTTTCTTTCTTTTTCAGCCTCTCCTCACCAGCACTCCGACCAGCGACCACTGCTCCACCGGCGACCATCGCTCCACGGTAAGTATGACTCTCTCTCTCTCTATCTCTATCTCCCTCTCTCTCTCTCTCTCTCTCTCTCAGTTTTTCTCGCTCTCTCTCTCTCTCATTGTCGCAGCCTCTCTCTTCGCCATCGACTCACTCTTTTTTTTTTCTTTTTCAGCCTCTCTCTCTCTCTCTCTCTCTCTCTCTCTCTCTCTCTCTCTCTCTCTCTCTTTCTCTCTCTCACACACACACACACACACACACACACACACACACACCGTCGCAGGCTCGCAGCCCACTCTTCGACCGACCAAGTCTCTGGCCGACCAACACCAGCCCACTCTCTAAAAAGGTAATTTTTTTTTCAAATTTCAGCACAACCCATTATTTTTCAATTAGTTGCCGCAATTCGAATTTTTCAATTAGTTTCAGCACAACAATGTGTTTATTTCAGTATGTATCTTTCACCATTTCAAATTGATGTGTATTTCAGTTTTTGTGTAATTGTGTAATTGTGTATATTTCAGTATCTATTAGCCTAAGTATTTTAGGTTTATTGTATTTCAATTTTAGATTTTTAGATTTTTGACAGTGAGCAGTTTTCAATTTTGAGTTTGAAATTTGGCACTTGACTTGACACACTTTGACATAAATTAGAATGTATTGTTTATTGCTATTCCTTTGACAAAAACTAATTATTGTGTGTATGTTCTTTTTTCTTTCAGAAAATGGAAGGAAGTGCTTCAACTCCTTGTTCTTCATCACAAGTAGCTCCTTCAAGTTCAAGTGAAAATCTACCTTCGGAGTCTGATGTGAATAGCACTGATAACGCTCATGTAGATGGTGATGTGGTGGAGATTAAGATTGATGAGGTGGGTGAGAATGGAAACAAGAGGTCGAAAATTTGGAACCACTTCAAGTGCTTTTTGTGCAAGAAAGAGAATGTTCACAAGGGTAGATACCATTGTTGTAAAAGAGATATTAAGGTTGACTCCAAAAAGCACAGGACAAATGGGCGTAAGAATCACCATAGGACATGCAAAAAGGCCCCTCATAATATATAAGCCAATCAAGCTCGACTCAACTTGCAAATGCATATCTTCGACGCTTCTGGTAACAATCAAGTTGTTCCTTTTACACCTTTGTGGAAATTTGATGAAAATTTAGCTAGAAAGGCATTAGCTATCATGTTTATTGTGGATGAATTCCCATTTAAACATGTAGAGCATGATGGGTTTAGGAATTTGATGGCCACAGTATGTCCCATGTTTCGCATTCCCTCTAGAAAGACATTAGGGAAGGATGTACATCGTTTGTATGGTGAGGAAAGTCGTAAGATGAAGGCTTTTATGAAATATACTTCTCAGCGTATGTCATTCACCACGGATACGTGGACTTCCATACAAAGAATCAACTATATGTGCTTGACTGTTCATTTCATTGATAACGGGTGGAAGTTACAAAAAAGAATTTTGAGCTTTATCCCTATATTGAGCCACAAAGGGGATGAAATTGGTAAAAGCATTGAGAAGTGCATTAGGAAGTGGGGGGTTGAGAAAGTTTTCATGGTGACTATGGATAATGCATCGGCTAATGGGGTGGCACTAGAATATGTGAAGAAAAGAATGGATGTGTGGAAGACGAGCATATTAGGTAATAAGTATGTTCATATGAGGTGTATTGCACATATATTTAATCTAATTGTGCAGGATGGTTTAAAGGAGAAAGAAAAGGATGATGTTATTTCTCGTATTCGTGACACTGTAAAGTATATTAGAAGCTCTCCTGCAAGAATGCTAGCGTTTGCAAAATGTGTGGCAAGTGAGAACATTAATACCAAGAAGCTTTTATGCTTGGATGTGGCGACGAGGTGGAACTCCACCTTTCTTATGTTGGAAACTGCATTATCATTGAAGAACATTGTTACAGCCTTTTTTGAGAATAATGACAATTTCAAAAAGGACTTGGAGCAAGCTCCTTTCACTGGTGTTCCACTGGATAAGCATTGGGCTACTTGCGAGTGTTTGGTGAATTTTTTGGGCCTGTTTCATGATGCAACAAAGGTGGTGTTGAAGACATTACATGTTACTTCTCATGCCATCTTCCATGAAATGAGTGCCATCTTAATTGATCTTCAAGAGGCGATAGGGGACATTGAAAACAATGAACTGATGGGAAGAATGGCATTGAAGATGAAATAAAAATTCGACAAATATTGGGGGCCTTTGGAGGAACCATATCCTTTACTATGCTGTGATTCTTGATCCTCGTCACAAAATGGGGTTTCTTGAATATTCTTTTGATAATATGTATGATGTGAAGACTATCATTGCAATGAAGTTCGAGATTGGAGATGGTATGAATGAATTTTTTGAGGATTACAAAGCAAGATGTGATGGTGATGATACTACATCCTCGACAACCACAACTTCATCGGGCAAGTCCCCGCTTCCTGAATCTGGAAAAAAGAAAAAGAACTACTCTTAAGCAAAAGTTCCAGAATTTGAAGAATGTCGAGGGTAATGATTCTGTGAAAACGGAGTTAGAACGTTATTTGGCAGAAGTTATAGAGCCGGAAGGTGAAGACGTGGACTCATTCGACATCTTGATGTGGTGGAAGGTCAATGTTGTGAGGTTTTCGATTCTAGCGCGTATAGCACGTGATGTTTTGGTTGTTTCGGTGTCTACAGTTGCCTCTGAATCTGCCTTTAGCACAAGTGGAAAGTCCTTGATCCATTTAGGAGCTCTCTATTGCCTAAAACTGTTGAAGCATTGATATGCACTCAAGATTGGATTCATAAGGCAGGAACGATTACTACCGTGGAGGAGAAAATCGACAAGATTGGCTACCTTGAAGAAGGTATTGAATTTTAATAAGTTTTAATATAAAATATCATTTTATTTGCTCTTTCATTAGATATAAAAACATCGTCATAATTTGTATGTTTGTTTTGTAGAATGGACAAGTCTGAATTCGCATGCATCGACCACTACTACTTATTCAACTCCAATGTCGCCATTGGCGGTTGATAGCTTTTAAAGGAATAAATGGTAGTAATTACTTATGTGGAAATCATTCATAACTCGATAGACTTCAATTATTTAGTTCATTGACTAATTTATTATGTTTTGATGGTTTTGTGAAAGATTGAGAGAAAAGGATGTCCAAGTGTGTTCAAGTTGAAGAATGAGTTGATCTAGACTCATCCAACATCTTGTTATTTTGTTATGCATTTGAGATATTGACGTCTTTTGTTATTTTGAGATTGTAATGGTTGATGGCGTGACACCATGTTGGATATTTCTTTTTTTTTTTGTTTTGTTTTGTATAGCTTATTACTTTGACTATTTTGTTGATGTCTTAACAATGATGTTTGTCGTTTGAAATGTGATGGAATATCGATTTGTGGTATTGAATGTGATGGAATATTGTGAAATGTGATATATTATTAAATTTTTTGAATTTTGAAATGTGATATGCCATGTCGTTTTTGTGTATTTTGTTTTGGCCTTTAAGGGAAAACCTCAAAACCATGTGTTGTTTTTGGAAATTGGCAGAAAGTTTCTACCAAATTTCCCCGTTTCAGTATATAAAACTGAAACATAGTACATGCGGGTACTCTATACACCTGCATGTACCCAAACGGGTTATCCGAAATAGGGTACTCGACTCAATCGGGGTCGGAGTCGGGAAAAAATTTCCGAATACCCGAACCTGAAACTATCCGAAACGGGTATCCGATTGGATCGGGTATCTGACAGTGCCCACCCCTACGTGCAATGAGATATGGTTCGAACCGTGAAGCCGTGCATATATGCTCGACATGTTGGAACCTCGACATGTATATTTGACATGTAGAAACTTTGACATGTCCCCTAGACATGTGCCATATATGCATAGAAAGCTACATGAGTCTAGTTTTCATATCAAGAAGCATATTGAGGTTTTGACCTAAACACAAAGAGATATGGTCAAAACTATACAGTCGTGCAATGCAGAAACAAGTGAATCACGCAGCCTGATCAGTGCTCGGTCCTTAGATGAGACAAATGAACTACGTTAGGCTTGATTCCCTCAATGTGATACACAGACGGCTTGAAACGACCCAAGTTCAGTCCAAAATCACTAAACTAGTTCCAGCACAACCAAAAACCAGTCTGACGTAGAGTGTCTTATCAGTCTGCTGAGCAGACGATAACATTCAAAATCACATTAGTTAGCTCTAATGCTAGTTATACCAAATTCATAAGTTTTTGTTGCATCTATTGTTTCTACGTCTAGGTCAACACATCACTCGATCCCAGAGTGACGTAGATCAACAAATCACTCGATCCCAGAGTTGCTAATGCGTGTGGCCCATTTAGTTGACTGGACATTCAAAATTAAAACACTGTTTGACAGCGGGCAGCAAAAAATGGTATCAAATTTAGCGAAACTATGAATACCATATTATGTGACCTCAAAATAACAGTTGCGAGGGTCTGCGAGTGATACTATGTTTGGCAAAAAAACAAAGAGAACAAAAAAAACAACTTTGTGTTATGCTCCAAAGTATAAAGTAATAATCAAAGAAAAGACAAACCTCCAAAAGGGATATCAACATAAAGCAACCAAAAGTGTAGAAGAAAATAAGAGAGTATTTTTTTTATACATATATTTCTTGCCTGATTTTATAAAGTTAGTCGTTTATTAGGTTTTCTTGTTTAATTTTCTTATCATGGATATGTGCAAATTACGAAATAAATGAGATTTTCTTTTCTAGGAGAGATTTCCGAGTCAAGCAAACAAATGAAACGTTTTGCTATTAGTTGCGTTTGTTAATCTGAGGTTAGCATTTTTATATTTGGATGCATGACAATATATAGGACAATGACTATCTAGTTGCATCTCGAGAAAAAATAATAGTATAATTAGGTAACTTTAGATCTGGAATATTAGTTAACTATGGGCGCTTGGACATTGAAACTAGAAAAAGAAAAAACTATATTCTCCTATGGTGGTTTCCATCTGCCTTTGCATCAAACCTGGTATTGAGAAAAATAACATGAATCACTCTATGTTGCACGAACACAGACAGGACACGGATACCGTGACACGGGTTTCTTAAAAATTCGATATGAGCGGAACACGATTGTATTTTCTTATTATCAAAAAAATACTAAATATCAGTAAAACTTATAAAATTAACATATCTGAATCCAAGTAAAAACTCATAACATACTTAAATTCAAATAAAATGATCAATTATCACTCACTAATTAATAACAATTTTCTTTTTTCAAATAAAACACTTACTTAAATTCAACTATCATTGTCAAGCATAAATATAATGGAAAATAAATTAGTAATAATACTTAAAAACATACATACTACTAAAATTAAATCATGCATTAATTGAAAATCGTTTAAATTCAGGCCTTTTTCTTAGTTATTTAAGTTTTAACAATTTGGTTCTAACTCTTTTATCTTTTGTTGGTTAATTTATAATATGATTTTAAATAAAATTTAGAACACAAGTAATTAAAATATATAATTTCTCTTGAACAAGTTTAAAACATGTTGGACACACTCTTATTATGTGTCAGACACGACACACTCAAGTATCGGACACAACATGCTCAATTGTCGGACACGGGTGTCAGATTAATTTTTATTTATTTTAATTGAGACACGTCACGTGGCGTGTCCGATACGTGTCGGAGGAGTGTCGGACGAGTGTCTGTGTCGAATACGTGTCAGACACGGACACGGACACAGACACAAACACGACTGATATTTTGAAGTATCGGTGCATCATAGGCAACAACTCATAATTGTTAATTAGTACCTCACATAGAGCACATCTCGTATTAACACGCGAAGGGTATCGTTGGGTGGGGGAGTGTTACGGTTAAGGTTTTATTTTTAAGTTTTTGTTTGGCGATTTGCATTTAAGTAAGTTATTTTGGCAAACTAAGAAGTCCAAGCCCATTGTACTCCATTTTTTTTTTTTGGGTTTTATTTTCTGATAAAAAAGAAGGCAAAGGGAGTGGAAAAGAAATATGCATCTCTTCTGTTTGGCATCAAAAATAAAAGAAAAAAATGCAAGGTTTTATCAAAATAAGTGCTCAAATAAGATTATTTTGATCTATATAACTAAATCACCTAATCATGTTTTACTTGAACAAATTTATAAATATGCATACCGAAAACTGATTTCAGCTCTGAACATTGGAGGCAAAACGATATTTTCACAAAGGCTAAATGATCTTTTCACAAAGGCTAAATGTGTCTTGGACTAGTCATGATGAGTGATGAGGGGTTCAGTGCCTTTTTTGCCATATTAGTTGAATTAATTGTGCATGTATGGTCAATGGACTGAAAGTATAATTGCACTCTTGAGAATTGCCGCAATCATCTTAATTTGGAAGAAATGGTGATTAAAGTACAGTCTCCTATGTTCGTGCCTTTCCCTATTTATAAAGGATAGATTAAAAAGGCTTGTCGGTGTCCTTTAGTTGGTTAATAAGTATTTCCTCCCATTGGTTGATGAAAAAGTAGCATTGCATTGCCACAAAGAATTTCACCGAATTAGATCGACAACACCAAAAAGTATTGTAACCCACTCCCCATGTTTTATGCCTTATAAGAGAAAATTGGCATCATTCAAAAAAACTATATATATATATATATTTACTAGTAGCTCTTTTGGCAGAATTTTATTCATCTGAAAACAAGGGTTGGCAGAATTTTATACTAGTGTAAAGAGAAAAATGGAAGTAAAATCATTGAATTCTGTTATAATTACTATAAATACAAATTAAAGCACAAACGGTTCGTTGCTAATTTGTACATACACCCAAAAATAATATATAGCAGGGTAGGAAAATCGGTGCTGCTAGTGAGTAGTAACCACAAGTGGCACACCAAAACCAAACTGATTTTATTCTAGAACCCAGCCCCACCCAAACCATTTTTTTTCTTTTTCTTTTTCTTTTTATTTGTTATTAACCAATATAGTTTTTCCACATAGACCATCTCTCTCTCTCTCTCTCTCTCTCTCACACACACACACACACACACATAATAAGGAATAAAATACACTCACAGTCACACACAGAGAGAAAAGAGAGAGAGAGAGAGAGAGAGAGAGAGAGAGAGAGGGTACTAAGTAAGCAGTGTGAGCAGGTTAGCTTCTCAATCTCAACTGTGAGTGGGAAACCAAAACGGCGGTGGTTGAAACTTGAAACTTGAAACTTTGATACGACGTCGTCATCCAAATAGCCACCTCACCATTCTCTTATTCTCATTTACATTACACACACACACACACTGCGCGTTCAATTCTACTGAATCCTATAGCAATGGATCCCGCCACTAGGGTTCTAGATTCTTAAATATCTCCGCATATTTAACTCGGAATCCTGTTTTGTTTTTTTCTTTTTTTGAAAAAAATAAAATAAAAATGAGGTTGAAGTTAAACAGTGAAGGTATTCGTTGGAAGAGGCTGCTGAGATATGTGCCTTTCGTGCTGCTACTGTCTCTCGGTTTGCTTTGTCTCTACAACGGTGCGCTCTTCTCCGCCGGTCTGCCAAGCGCCGACGACTCGTTCCACGGAGGCGTTGACGAGTTGATTGATGTTGATGTTGCTGTTGATGAACGACACTTTCCGGAAGTTCCGCAAACTATTCCTGTAAGCTAGTGTTCGTAACGAAATGTTCATTTGCGTGTGTGTGTGTCTGTGTGTGTAATGGATTCTGATTAATGTGTGATTCTTCTTTGTACAGGTTTGTGATTTGAGACACTCGGAGTTAATACCTTGTTTGGATAGGAATTTGATTTATCAGCTGAAATTGAAGCTTAACTTGAGTTTAATGGAGCATTATGAAAGGCATTGTCCGCCTCCCGACCGCCGTTACAATTGCCTTATTCCTCCTCCCACTGGCTACAAGGTCTCTCACTTCATTTACTCTCTGTTTTTGAATATGCTCGAGTTTTGAATTGTTTTGGTATTTGTAAAGAGGTGAATTAAATCTTCTGTTAATCGTCGGGTAATGACTAATCAGTGGTACTTCTTTATCTGAACTTAAGATTTGAGTGCCTTTGTTCAATCCTGATTCTGGTAATGCATGTGATGTGTGTGACTGTGCTTCGTGTTATATAGTTTCGATTCCAATGGATTTTTCTGTTAGAAGTCCAGATTCCAGTTAGATGGCCAGCCAGTCGGGACCAAGTTTGGAAGGCAAACATACCTCATACACATCTTGCCAAAGAGAAGTCCGACCAGAATTGGATGGTTGTGGATGGGGATAAGATCAAATTCCCAGGTGGTGGAACCCATTTTCATAAAGGAGCAGACAAATATATAATGGCTATTGCGGGGGTTAGTTTTGTGGGCGTTATTTTTCATTTATGTGGTTATATTATTAGTTTTATGTACATACTGTTGATACCAAATCGGTTTTACTTCTTTAGATGCTTAAATTTCCTGGTGAAAGACTCAGCAACGGTGGCCATATCCGTAATGTTCTTGACGTGGGCTGTGGAGTTGCTAGTTTTGGAGCGTATCTTCTCCCTCTTAATATCATAGCCATGTCGATTGCTCCTAATGATGTCCATGAAAATCAAATTCAGTTTGCACTAGAGAGGGGAATCCCAGCTACTTTAGGTGTCTTGGGCACCAGAAGACTACCGTACCCCAGCAGGTCATTTGAATTGGCTCATTGTTCCCGTTGTCGGATTGACTGGCTCCAGAGAGATGGTATTCTTCTGTTAGAATTGGACAGATTGCTGAGGCCAGGAGGTTATTTTGTCTATTCATCACCAGAGGCTTATGCACATGATGCTGAAAACCGAAGAATTTGGAATTCTATGTATGACCTTCTCAGAAGAATGTGCTGGAGAGTTGTTGTCAGGAGAGACCAAACTGTCATATGGGCTAAGCCATTAACTAATAGTTGTTATACAAAAAGAACTCCTGGTACTGTCCCCTTCATGTGTAGTTCTGATGATGATCCAGACGCAACATGGAATGTGATCATGAAGGCATGCATTACCCCATATTCTGAAAGTATGTCCCTCTTACATATTTTATCTGTACCTTAACGTTAAAGTCAGTAGTATTGCTATGAGAAAAGTGAATAAAAGCCACGGGTCTTTATCTACATGTATAACTTTAACATTTACTAACCACGTGTATTACACTTAGACAGCAGGGTACACATTCAGTGACCCAAAGCTTTCAACGCTAATTATTAGTCTAGCGTCTTTTTCTGCTTAGTTTGATGCGTTAGAATCGTAATTCACTTGCCCCAATGTTATTGACCTAAAAATAACACATGTTATCATCTTGTTGTTCCCTTTATAGCGGTCGAATTCAAGTGAGTAATCTTGGTGGCATTAACCAAACAGAAAACAATCTACTGACAAAATTTGATTCTATGTCTTACTGATCCAGCAGAGATACTTAACATTACCCTATTTGAGTTTGTATGTTTATCTTTATTATGATATCTAGGGCTAATTTTGTTTATCTAAAGATTCTAAGCTGATGCGAAAAGTTAAAAATGCCAACACGTCTAATAGATCGTTAATTAGTTTAAGCTTGAAGTTCATCTTTCTGATTGGTGGTTGATAGAAATAACAAATAAAGAGATTTTGTAAGGGTGTTTCAATATTGTTTTCCTTCATCTAACAATTCAAATCGCTATTCTTTTGGATAACAGAGATGCACCAGGAGAAGGGGACTGGACTAAAACCCTGGCCACAAAGGCTGACAGAAGCTCCACCACGTTTACAAGAAATTGGTTCAACTGTGGAGGAGTTTCAGAAAGACACGGTAAGGATCTTAAATTACTAGATTGGTCCCATCTAGAGTTTTTTGTTTTTGTTTTTTTTTTCTCTTTTGTGCTTGATGAGTTACAACTTAACTTATCAGCTTAGTATACGCTTCAGAATGTCTGGCATTACAGAGTGGCTGAGTATTGGAAGCAGATGAAATCTGTCATTCGGAGGAACTCATTCAGAAATGTCATGGACATGAACTCTAACCTTGGGGGATTTGCTGCTGCTCTGAAAGACAACGATGTTTGGGTGATGAATGTTGCTCCAGTTAATGCATCGTCCAGATTGAAGATTGTCTACGATCGGGGCTTGATTGGAACAGTTCATGACTGGTAGGCACTTGTTTCTGTAAATTCTTTTATCCTTCGCGGACCAACACTTTTTTTACATTATTGTTCAAGCTGGTCATATGCTCACTACCATATAACTAGGTCACTTATCTGCCTCTTATCAGTGATGTCGGTATTGTTGTTCAGAGTTGACTTGTCTGCTCCCTTGTGGGTTTGACTAAGATTGTATAAAAAATGGTGCTGTTTTAGCTATTTCTGTTGCAAACACCAAGGTAGTGCTTCATTAAATAAAGGATGTAGGTGAAGAATTTACTCCCGCAAAGTGCACCTTGAAGATTGATTTCATTTGCTTGAATTAATATAGTGCCTATATCTAGTAAAATCACAGCAGATTTAATTTTCATTAACCAAAAGGGAATCAGAGAAAAGAAAAAAATTAAGAACTTGATCCTACGACTTTATATAGTCAATGAAAGCAGCAAACGTCAGGTGAGAGTTTCAGACCTGATAACTTCAAGTGCAAGTTATGAACTAGCGAAGTAGTTCAGTTATTATACAAGTGAGAGTTATCATTCAGTTACGACCGTATGCAAGTGCTTTTGCCACTAGAAAGAAAGAACAATCGTAACAAACGCAATCTTTTGTCCAAACTCTCTCTCTCTCTCTCTCTCTCTCTCTGCAGGTTTTAAATAATAATCCTCCATATGTTTGCAGGTGTGAATCATTTTCTACTTACCCACGCACCTTTGACTTGCTTCATGCTTGGTCAGTCTTCTCTGAGATTGAGGAGAGAGGTTGTAGCTCAGTGGACTTGTTGCTAGAAATGGATCGAATTCTAAGACCGGAAGGTTTTGTCATCATTAGAGACAAGCCTTCTGTCATAAATCATGTACGGAAATATTTGTCTTCCTTAAAATGGGATGGATGGTCATCAGAGGTCGAACCAAGCGTTGATCCTCTCTCCACAAACGAAGAAAGAACTTTGATTGCCAGAAAGTCGTTGTAGGAAGATATCACCGTGCCTGAAATCTGCTTGATTGGTACATATTATATGTTTTAATCTTCTATCAATTACATGGCTGAAAGTTAGTTTTTGTCTTCTATATCAATAGATGCTATCGATTAGTACTCCCATGCGACGTGCATGCAAAAATGGGCATGTTTTACAGACACTAGAAATTTGATTATGCTATACAACTAGATTTACCCATTTGTAATTCTAACCAAAAGAGTGACATTTTTGTTTTCAGCATAGTCTCTCAATGTAATCCTTTTTTAGTCAGGTAGTAATAACCCAGTGGATTTCATTGTAGACTTGATGATACCCAACCTTTTTTTCTTTTGGGTTTTGAAGATTTGTGTGCTTTCTCGGTGCTAGATCAGGATGCATGTATTTCAACAAGCTCATAGCATATTGTTTCAATGTTTTTTATTTACAAGTTTACCTGCTTGAAATTTTTGGGCGAGGGAAATCAATCATGATATATATTGCTGGGCCATTTCTCTTATAGTAATTTAAAATGTCAAGAGCGACTTTATCTTCAGAGACCGGAGTGATGCAACCGTCTGCTCCTATTCTTTTCTACTCTTACAACTACGAGCTAGTAATCTAAAAAAAAATAAAAAATCAAGGATGATCAACAGGCGAAGTTAGAATCTAAAATATTACAATCTTTTGATTCTTTGTTGTCCTACGGTTTGTTGCCGCATCTCAAAATCATTTTTGTGGATAATCCAATAAAAATAGAGCTTTAAGAGACGTGTACAAGAGAAGAGGATAATCTAACATGACTTCGTTGAAGAAAATATGGTATGTAAACTGAATGAATCTACTGTAGGGTAACCACTAACCATTCAATTCATAAACTATCATCAATTCATTTCAAAACTAAGAAATTATAATACATTTCTTAATAATAAATTATGTGTGCATAAAAAAATTGCATCGCAAAATCCCCAAACATGGCTAAGGTTTCCTTGGTCACTCTTTTCTCGTGACAATTTAAATCTCCTGGCCTGAGTGAGTATGCCTTTCCAACTAAAACATTAGCAGCATAGGGGACTTCGAAGTTCGAACCCCAACTGCTGTTGCACTCTCACACAGCGCTTGTCTTCTTTTTCTTCTTCTTTGAGGCCAACTTACCAGATCCATTGTCAAGTGACGATCGCTTCTTCCTGTAGATTCAAAAACAGTATATTACAACAAGAGAAAAGGATAGATTCCATTGGGTGCCCACTAATGTAAAAATAGTTACTGACTATTACTTAAGGTATGAACATACTTTTTGGACAGCTTCTCAGATTCATTTTTTTCCTCTTCCACTTGAGCATCTGTCACAAGTAAAACAAAATCTGTAACGCAGAGGGAAAAACAATGTGGATCACAATTATACTAAGGGCATGAAGAAACAAACAGCTTTGTCGAACACCACATTTTAGTGATTTCAATTTTAGTAGGCTTAACCCGATCAGATACAGAGCTACTTAAGCAAATAACTTAAATGGAAAAAAATTTTAAAAAATTAGGACATGGGGATGCTTGACTACAAACAATATCTCTCTTACAACAGTGAAGACACACACACACCCCCCTTCAGACGAAATTATCTAGTCGATTTAAGCAATGAACAACAGCAAATTCTTCAAAATGGTTATACACTAAAAGCACATTTTTCCAGTACTTAGGTGGTGTTTGCAAACTCTTAAAAAAAGCTATAGTCAGCTTTTTATTTGAATAAGTGATTTTGGGGTGTTTGCAAATGTAGCTTTTTTGGTTACATAACTTTTTTTAAGTTGAGAAACTCCCCACAATCTTAAAGCTAGCATGGGAATGCTTTTGACTTATGGTGAGTATTTTTTTTATTTTTTTTTGGTAAACAATGAAACTAAAATAGGCCGTTAGGCCAAATCCGAATGATACAATCCAAGAACTAGAGTAGGTGGCGACTCCCAAAAGTGATCTACTCTTCTCTAAACTACGCTCATCTTCCCTATTGCATCCGATAGTTTATTCGACTTATGGTGAGTATTTTTAAATAAAATAATTGAATAATTTCAAATTCAAGATTATCTTGCAAACACTCTCAACTCTTTTAAATTGCTTTTGAAACCTACTTAAAATTATAAACTTCTACTTTTCCATTAAAGTTTGCAAACACCACCTTAAACAGCAAAGTTGCTTGTAATGAGTAATGACATCTAGGCTAGTGTATAATATCATCTGAACATCAGATGGACGTATGTGCATTAGTCAAAAACTTTAGCACTTTCATGCAGTTAATGTTTTAGGGCTCAGTAACCCATAGCTTTTCAAGCTAAAAACCTTCCTAAAAAACTCTTGCAAAGTGATACTCGACCTAACCAGAATGCTTTTGCGATAATTAATGTGCATATTAAACTCAAGAAGCCTACCTTCTTCAATGACATCATCATTCTCTGATCCTGACTCTGAATCAGAGCTCCATCGATCACCCCCATCATCATGGTCCCAACGTTCCCCAGGAGGAGGCATCCAGAATTCATCTTCGCTCTCCATATCATGACCGTTTTCTGCAGAATCCCTAACATCACTGATAATTTCATCAATATTTTCAGTATCTTCTGTAATCCTCATCTCCTTCTTCAAGCCTCTGTTTTTACTTTTCTTCTCTTTCTTATTCTTCTTCTCCACCTCTTTTACCTCATCCTGCTTAGGTGCTTCTCCATTCGGCATTTCTTTTTCCGCCTCCTTTTTTCCTGTCAACATTACAAACGCAAAATAAACGCTCAAACACATCTCTCTAACACTCGACTGAATGAAAGTTGCAAGAGGATTAAACAAACCTAACATGTTGAGAAAGCGTTTGCCATTGATATGCTTCCAGATATGCTCCTCCGACTTATTAATCACATCTCCAGTTAACTTGCAAATAACCTTCGACCTGTAACAACACAACTCATAAGCTAAATTGAACCAAAATCTTCTGCAAACACAAACCCATTACTCAGGTTTGAACCTTCTCTCAGAGGAAGAAACATCAATCAATCAATTGCTCAACAGATATAAACACTGCAATGTTTTTATACATACAAAGCTACTCAAACTGACACATATTCAATTCAAATTCTTCAGTTTCCAACATCTTTTGATAAACCCTAAATTAGAGCTGAGGCCAAAAACCCTTTTTGCTCAACTACGCAAAACAGGAGTTAAAGTAAAAAGAGAGAGAGAGAGAGAGAGAGAGAGAGAGAGAGAGAGAGATTTACCGGGAAGCAGGGTCCTGTTTAAACATATTAAGAGGTGGCTTTTTGCGAGCGAGTGCGGAATCGATGAGGCCCAATCGACAGTGCTTCGACTGAGCGTAAGAGCCAGTGGCGTGTTCGGGCAGCTCGTGGCCAGTTTCGACGCATTTGAACCTGCCGTTATCGAGCTTCTCGAAGGTCGGAGAGCCGAGTAGATTGTGACCTTCCTTCTCCTTCTCCTCGCCGGGTGCAGGTGCAGGTGCAGGGTTTACTTCTCCTTTCTTCTTCCCCATTTTTGCAATTAAGGTGTTTGTCGAAATTCCCAACTCAGTTTTAGGGCAACTACTAGTTAAGTTTAACTGTGCGTGTGGCGAGTAATGTGTCGGCCCTGGCCCTAATGGATGGACTTCAACTTTTGGGCTTATACTTTATAAAGATGTTATTTTTCTGTCTACCAATATATATTTACACAACAAAACTGATTATCAATAATATATAATCACACAACACAATTGGTTGGTTCCCGATAATTACTAGAAATGTATTTGTCATCGTCAATTATAAATAACAGAGTCTTTTTGGCCATTTACTGTTTAATGTTTATATTTGTTTCTGAAACGGCTCGTGGATATTGAATCATATATAATAAGTATATGTATGGAAGGGAATTGCAAATCTTTATTATAAAGCTTGCCAGCAGCTAAAGAGTACATCCCATCGGTCGTGGAGTATACAAATTGGAATTAGTGTTTTATTTGTTTTGAGAGGGGAATGCTATTACTTTTATTAGGAGGACAACATTCCTATATTCCTAAGCAATAGACGAGAATACTACTACTTCATGAGATGTCAGAGTAGTTGAAAGTTAGAAACTCAAACATCATATATAATTAAGTTTCTACCTTAAAATCAATACGATACACACATGATGAAAGTTCAGGAGTGGCACCGCTCATAAGCCATGCAGCAAATTTGAAATGAGTTTTAAGCTGATTAAAAATGAGTTTTAAACTCAAATTTGAAATTAGAAATTTGAAATGAGCTTTCACCTAATTAATCATGGTTTAAGAGTGGAGAGTGACCCTCGCACTACACAACAATTACCTAAGAATAAGATAATAAAACAACTAAGTTATAATTACACCAACATAAACATGCAAAAACAGAATTATGGTATGTCCACTACTTAAGTGACTGCAATTATAATCATATTGCTGTCTTTTCCACCACGTTATTGCCCAATTGGTCAAACTAGCAGAATTATATGATGAACATATACACCAACTGTTTCCTGCCATGAGTTATGTGTATTGAGAACTAAATCTGCCCTTTATATAAAGGTGTGTGTGTTCATGTGATTTTCCAGCATACAAGTCCCCAAAAGAAGTTATGAACTTTTTCATAAGTTTGGTTCAACTTTTAGTTTTCTCAGCAACCTTAACGACAAAGGCTGATGAGACACCAACCTGCAATTACACTGCAATATACAACTTTGGAGATTCAAATTCAGACACTGGAGGAATATATGCAGCATTCTATCCCCCGGCATTGCCCTATGGTGAGACGTACTTTGGTAGGCCTGTCGGAAGGGCTTCTGATGGTCGTCTGATTATAGACTTTATTGGTAAGAATCAATTTAACTATATTTAAAAAACATGCCATAACTATGCTAAAACATGCTCTGATTCATTGTATCACTAAGCTGATCACCTAGGATTACCGTTTCTGAGTGCATACCTGGATTCGCTAGGATCCAGTTACCAGCATGGTGCGGATTTTGCAACGGGTGGTGCAACCATTTTGCGTCCAAATGGGACGTGGTTCGACACTGGTGCTAGCCCATTCAATCTTGAAATCCAAGTGGAGCATTATACTCAGCTTAAAGACGGAACAGCTTTTTACTACAGTCAATGTCAGTTAGAAACTCACCTAACATAATAAACATTTTAAAGCCTTCACGTATCCTCGAATTTCTAACTTTTGAGACTGCCACTTTTCAGCCAATGATGAATGTCTAAAGCAGAGGCTCCCGATTTCTGAGGACTTCTCAAAGGCTCTATTCACACTCGACATAGGACAAAACGACTTGGCTGCAGGTATTCGTAGTTTAACTTACAAACAACAGCAAGCAACCGTAACCAAAGTAGTCAACGAGTTTGTATCTCAAGTCAGTGTAAGTTCTTAAAATTAATCTCTCTCTCTCTGAAAGCCAAATTAGAGGCACTACTTTAACTTGATTTTCAAGAATTACTTAAGGTTTGGATTATGTACAGGTTCTTAATCAGAGAGGGGCAAAGACATTTTGGATCCATAACACGGGCCCAATCGGGTGTTTGCCCACGTCAACTGCTAAAGTGAAGGACCCTCCACCTGGGTATCTTGATCATATAGGTTGTATCAAATATCAGAATGAGATAGCTTTGGAATTCAACAAAGAACTTAAGAATGCAATTGTGAAGCTAAGAACTGAGCTTTCTGATGCCATCATAGTATATGTTGATATGTATAGCGCCAAGTATGAATTAATCTCCACCGCAAAGAAACAAGGTGATCTAAGTCAAGAAACTCCCTTCATCTTTGATTCAAAACTTCCATGATATATCAAGCATAGTTATATATGAAAGGACTTCCACCATATCTCGTTTAGTCATTTAAACACGTATTATAATCCATCATTTTACTTTTCTGGAAAAAAGTTCACAACTTCCAACAAGTTATTACCTTTGAATTTATAGGATTTGACGACCCTTTCACGATCTGCTGCGGCTATCATGGGACTGACTACAGCGTGTACTGTGGAAATAAAGGAAAAGTGAACGGAACTGAAGTATTTGCTGGTTCATGCAAGGATCCTTCGAAAGTCATTAGCTGGGACGGTGTACACTACACCGACGCTGCAAATAAATGGATTGCAAACCTTATAGTGAACGGATCTATATCCGATCCTCCAGTTGCGATAACAAGAGCTTGCCTTGAGCAATAACCACATTCTAGCATTCACAAAACTTTGAAGCAATTGTAGTGTGAGTTTGTTGAAAATATAATACATTTTTCTTAGTCTAATAAATTCCATACATGAATAATTAGAAATGATGTATTGTAGGATGCAACTGATTATTAGATGCATGAATATTTAGATACATGAATTTGCAAGTTCATGGACTTGTTAATTCATAAATATATGTGGGGGAATTATTATTTTTGCCCAATAACTTTGCCAAAAATTACTTTTTGCCCTTTTTTCGGGCTTACTTTTTCTGCTCCGTTAGTTTTAAAAATTCGATCAAAAATGTCAATTTCTCTTAACCGGGATAAAACGCTGACGTGTCGGTCAAGTCAAGAAAGTGCTTGTCCAGTCAATAAAACGCTACAACCATGTCAGATTTTTGAGCTCAGAAAAACGTTTTTAAAAAATACAAAAAAAAAACAATATATGGATTTCATCTTCTTCACCTCCCACGGCCATTGCGCCGCACCATTCCGCCGCACCATCGTCGGCGGCATACAACAACATTGGAGTTGAACGAATTGAACCGCGAATCCTCTCCATTTTCGCAGGAGTTTTCGATTCTTCTCGGAATTGCAGTTGTCCGATTTAACGTTTGTTTATAAGGGGTGGTGGTGGGGGGTGGCGCGAAATCGGTGATGGTGATGATTGGGGGTGGTGATGATGGTGGCGCGAAATTGGGGGTGGTGATAATGGTGACGGGGGTGGTGATGATGGCAACGGGGGTGGTGATAAAACTGGGGGTGGTGATGATGCCGACGAGGCTGGTGATGGCGACAGGGCTAGTGATGATGGCAACGGGGTTGATGATGATGGCAGCGCGAAATTGGGGGGTGGTGATGATTAAGGGGGGGGGGGAGGGGGGGGTACAGGTGGAGTTTGATGAAGATGATGACATTTTTTTCTTTTTTTTTAATTAATGTATTTTATTTTTATTGTTTTTTTTCAATTTTTAGAAATTATTAAAATCTTTATTATTTTTAAAATAGTTTTTAAGATATAAAAAATGAATATATATATATATATATATATATCGGGGGTGCAAAGTGCAATTTATTATAGGGTGCAAGTGTAATTTTTACTATTACAAGGATTAGTTCAAAAAATATTTTTTGGGCTAAAAAATATGACGTGGCGCGACAACTTATTGACTAGGCGTAGCACTTTCTTGACTGGGCAGCCACATCAGCAATTTAGTCCAAATAAGAGAAATTGGGCATTTTTGATAGAAAAATGAAAATTTGTGGGGCAGAAAAAGTGATACCGAAAAAAGGGCAAAAAGTATTTTTTGACAAAGTTATTGGGCAGAAATAATAATTCCCCCAATATATGTTAATACTATATATTTTTTTTATTCACGATGCCACCAAAGTATCACAAATTTCTCCCGAGTCACGAACAAATACTATACCTTTTTTTATTCACGATGCTTACCCCAGTATCGATTGCCTTAGATGTTGCACTCGATGCTTGTAAACGGTGTCCCACCAATTTCTCCCGAGTCACGATAGCGACTTATAAAATACAGCTCCCGCGCGAGGTATCAGAAGTTTTAGATAACTTTACGAATACCCCATAGGGGCACGATGTCCTAGCAGTCGCATTATCAAGATAGGGTACAGATATGCTGCAACGCGGGGTATAAATACCCAAAATTCACGATAGAATCTCTCACTCCCGAAGGGTAAAAATACTGGTTTTCCCCTCCGAAAGGATATCGGAGCATGATAGGTCATATGAGCAGCAGTACAATAACATTTGTTAGCATCCAAAAGACAGCTATCGAAGATAGAGCAAAGCTACTCAGCTCATAAGATTACATGCATATGACACTTGTCAAGAAACATACATGCATAAAAGTCACTTGTATACAACATACTCCTCATGGTAGCATATTGCAACTAGCCAACCCTGCGGTCACTAACAAAATATGCTTTACTGCCAGTTGCTAGTATTATTCGCCGAAAACTGTCAACAACAAGCGAGCATTCCACATGTTGCATATTCCATTTACTAATTGGCTATCCCTCATATAATTAATGAGGTGTATATTATGTATGATTCGAAGCGCACATGGGGCTGATTGAAATAGTTGTTGTTGATCGGAGAAGATGTCATGACCAAGGGCGGAGCCATGATTCTTTTGGACCCCGAGCTACAATAACTTAAATAATATATATATATATATATATATATATATATATAATTAAGATGTATACAATATAATGAAAAATATTTATCATTTTATACAAAATGATAAAAATTACATGTTTAATAAAGATGTTATCAAAGTTCAGCTCTACAATTCTATGAAAAATAAAATTAATCAATACCACTTATATACAAATTATTAGGAATATAGACGCTTCTGATTTAATCAAAATATTTGTTACCTATAGAACTACAAAAATAAAACTATAAAGACTTTTAATAATCTTGACTAAAACTCCCAACAAAATAATATGTTTAGTTTGAATGCACAAGACTATCATCTACTAGAAAATAAAATTAAACAATAAAATTATTATATTCCTTGTATATAATAATGTAATTTGGTACAACATGTTAAATATCTCAAGTTTTGATGTTGAAGGTTTAACAGAAAGAGGAGTGTTTTTTCAAGTGTAAAGAATTCAAATATGGATATTCTTTTTACATTTAGTGATGGATCGGGATCATTTGGAGATATTAAATTTGGGCTCCTTAAAGAAAAATCTAATAAGAAAATTAATTGTTGCTACCAAGTTTTGAACTTATGACCTATGAAATGTAACGGCAACGACATTATTGTTAGCACCACGACCACAATTTGTGAGATCCATGTTGAGTGGACCATGAAGCCCTGCGGGGCCAAACCTTGGCGAGAATACTTAATCTGATGGAACGGAAAGTCGGAAGCAGAGGCGAGCTTGGAGACCGAGAATGAGTTATGACAGTCTCGAGAGGAGGTTAAGCATGTTGGACTTCCGAGGCGTAGGGACATCGTCGATTCCGATGGGGGAGGATTTCACGGGCAACTACACTTTCGTTAGATCTGTCGAGCAGGAGCGTGCATCATCGAGCTAGCAGCGCACGCCAGACACACAAGTAGACTAAACGACGCACTTGAAGCATGCACAAATGCCCCACACTTTGGCTGACCAATCCAACAACGGAAGTTCTAGGGTTGCTACATAATTTCTCCAACACTTGGGCTCTATCATGTAAATAAGCTAACTCTAGATTATATGGTGTTGTTAGAATTCTCTAGAGTGGTGACCTACTCATTTTATTGCAAGAAGATTGTAGAACATTTCTTTAGCCTTTAGATCCATTAGATTAAATTGATTTGGGTCGTTCATTAAGATTAACTCATTGTATATATTAACCTAGAACTCTCACTTTTTCAGACATCGAGGAAATTTTTTCTTTTACCTCTAAATTTCCTTTAGATTTAGAGTTAGGTTAGGTTAATATCGAAGCTTTTTTCGATATCTTATGGGTAACCAAATTAAGGATATGAACGAACTCATGCAAAAGGTGGAATGACGATAACGAACACGAGTTAATATGTGTTAAAATACATGCTTATTACAAATGACGTATTCATATAGAAGCTCTCAATCGAGTCCCATGTCTACAATTATGGAATTCGACTGATACGGTTGCGGACGAAGTTGAGCTCAACGTTAAGGGGGGACGTCATTGACATCGACAGGGAAGGGGACATTACAGCCACCACCAGGGGGCGTAACCGCCAGGGGGACGTGACAGCCAGAGAGGGGGACATTACTACCATCGCCAGGGGGGACGTCATCGTCACCGCTAGGGAGGGGGCGTTAACGCCACTGTCAGGGAGGAGGACATTAACGCCACTGCCAGGGAGGGGGACGTTAACTCTATCGCCAGGGGGGACGTCATCATCACCGCCGGAGGGACGTTACCGCTAGCACTACAGTGGTGGGCATGCCACTTTGAATAGAAAATGACACCTAACAGAATGAGACAAGCTAACTGGCAGAAGGCGCCGACGATATTGAATCCGAGCCCCCAAGTCCTCTTCGAATCATCAGCGATAAACACCTCATTGATAATGTGAGGGTTAGCCCGTTGATGAATGAAGTCTGCACCGTGAAGAATTATCGCGCGTTGGTGAGTGTCGGTGGTAGTCAAAGGCTACTCCGAAGAAGATTTAGGCGAATGACACTCGCACCTTGAACCGTAGCAAATTCTGTTGATAACGGTAGGGCTAGCAGTTTGCAAAATGTTACCAGAAGTATCGGAGGTGGATGGCGGTGGTGGTGATTGTTATGGAGCCGATGAGGTCGGTGGAGATCCAGTCATCGGAGCAAGTTCTATGAGAGAAAATGCAGGCGTAGGAGCAGAGTCAGATCTAGGCAGAACAGGATCTTCGGGCGGCGGAGCAAAGTCAGTAGGAGGAGGAGACTCTACCGATTCAGTAGGCGGAGGAGGAGGTGGTGCATCAGTACTATTGGTACTAAGAAGAGACGTCGGAGAACAATTACGAAGCGGCGGAGGAGGAGAATTCTGTACCGGAAGAGGATGGGGAGGAGGTGATGTCCTGGCGGCGGCGAAATACTAATTGAAGCTAATCAGAGACAATGTTGCGGCCTAATTTAAGTAGGTACTGTTGACAAGAGATGTTGCCGTAACGGCGCCGCCGGCACCAGTGGATTCGTGCGTTCCATTTGGTACGATCCGCCTCGCGAAAGCAATGGCGGCAACAAATAACAAAATCGCCACAACCCTTCCAAATCCAAACCCCAACATTTTGTGCAATTTTTGAATGCGAGGTATTTTGGCTAGAAGCTGAAGGTACTATATATAGTGTATGTGCCACCTATTAAAATCCAACATGTGGCATCCCACACCACATGAGATGTAGTGAATAATCCTCTTCTCTTCCTTATCATTTCCTCCGAAGAAAAAGAAATTGCTCTCCATTCTTTTGAAAACTAAACGTATATTAAATTTTTGTTTAACTCAAACTTTGAAATTAGTTTCTTCTTTTGCAATTGGCATATTCAAAACAATAATTTTTTTAAAAAATGATAATTTAAACAAAAAGAATAAAGAATAATGTCTTAGACAATTTTATATTGTAAGCAAAGCGACAATATAAAGTTTGAGTTAGTTTAAATTCAACATCATATAAAATGTTAAATCACATATATATAAATATATACACACACATATATATATGTATATATATATTTATATATATAGAAAACACTAAACACTTAATTTTGAGATTTCTTCAACCATACAAATTAATATTTTTTCACATGAATAATTCAATCTCTGCATTTTTTCTCTCCTTTTATTTTTTGATAGTGCTCCCCTTATTTTAGAAGCTAAACATGTTTATTTTTTGTTCCACTCAAGGTTTGAAAATTAGATTGACATATTCAAAAAATATTTTAAAAAATGATAATTTAAACAAAAAAAATAAAGAATGATCCTTTAAACATTCTATATAAAGCTTAAATTACTCTAAATTCAACATCATATGAAAATTAAACTACACATATATAAAGAGAACAGTAAACACTTACTTCTGAAATTTTGTCATAAGAAAAACATGTGTTGATACAATATTGAGTTACTTAAAATGTATATCCGATTATTCACGAAAAATGGTGATAATTATTCAAGAAATAAAAATAGAACTATAAATTTTATAGATATCAATTCTACCTTAACAATGTAAAAATGAAAAAAAATAGTATTCTGTATTTATTTTATTTAAATTAATATATATTTGTAAATCTTTTTTAAATACTAGCTACCTGGTGCATGCGGAAACCGCGTGCAACGTTTTCTTAAACATAATATAGTACTTTAGTTTTAATGCATTTATACATTTAGAAATCATCAAAATAATAATAAAGAACACATATTCTCGTAGGTATATTGTGCGTGCAACGGTTTTTAAGCATATATATATATATATATATATATATATATATATGTCCATCTACTATGAAAAATTAATTTTGAGTTTAGCAAATTAACATTCATGACAATTAACCATGAGGTACGGAATCGAAAAAGTCACAAGGTGACCTATCATCACCCATATCCTCACGTTCATTATCACAAGCTTAATTTCTAAAGAACAAAATATGTAAAGTTTTAGGTGAGAACTTCCCAAATTCTTCCAACCTTAGAACTCCCACTCGAATTTAGTACAAAGTCTATAAATGTGCATTTATCAAGTACACAAAAATACATTCTAGATAAATAGCACGTAAGGAGATAAACATGTATTCTTGACAAACAGACAAGAATATAACATAATCATGCAATTCATAAATACATGTTATTTTCACTATGTAACAATATACAACACGTCACATGATAAGCATAATTGAACATGTTCATGTATATATATATACAATTATCTCCCTAAAAGAAATCCTAACACCGAATCTTTATGGCATCACTTATAACTTTTAGATCCCCAAGCTAAATATTAGCCAATCAAGTATGCATGATAAAATTCTCTTAGGATTTTTATGATTCCCATTAACCATATCGAACAACGAGCTACAACGCTCGGGGTTTTCGTTCAGAAGATCTCACAATGTTTCAAAAATGACAAAATCCAATACAACAAAGTGTATTACATCTTTATTGTGGTTCTCTAACCACTTATTGTCCATTAGAACAATATAAAGCATGCATATTACATTTACTAATGTAATGGAGCAGCATTATATACCCAATTTTGTACCAATAGTCAACTAATCAAAGAAAAAATTAATTTCTTCAACTTTACAAAATTAATTAAGGGTCATTTAAATGCCCATACACTCTCACGAGGCACAAATGCCTAAAATATATTTTCCAGAGTCTAAGGAAAAATTTTAAAAAATTTCCCAAATTTACAATACATTTTCTTTAAAGTTTTTTTTTTAATAAAAAAACTTTATAATAAAGAAAATATTTTCTCACTCTGAAAAGAAAAACTATAATGCACCATTTAATCAGAAATTAAATTCTGAGAAGAACGGTGCTGATTTTGTCAAAGTCGGATAATAGAAACATATTTAATGCGCCCAAACATGCCCTTAACGCAAATAGCTAAAAATGTGCCACTTGGCACACTCACAGGTCCCTTTGACCGGTCATACATCAGCACAATGACGTCACCATCGCATCACGCTGACATCACGCGTGTTCATCTTCTTCACAAATTCGCAGAAAACCCTAGAATTCAACTTTGTATTCAAATGGCCATAACTCTCTCAATTCTTGGCCAAAATTTATGTTCTTTACATGGTTGGAAAGCTCTCGATGAGTACTTTCTAAATATATCCGCCTCATACAGAAATTAGTAACGATCAGTGAACAGTACTCAGTCAAGATTTCGGGAAAAACTCAAAGACTTGATTATAACTCAAAATCCACATATCTAAATAATATCAAACTTTGCAGATCTTATAATCAATGTATAAGCATCATTCAGTAAAAATTTGAGAGCATAATTCGAAGAAAAAAAAATCTTCGCCATTAACGTTCATGAAACATGCTTATACGAATTTAACCTTGGATCATTGCATATGAAGCATAAATTTCATGCTATTTCATGCTTTAAAACATCAGGAAACGAGTCAAATGGCTCTGATACCAATGTTGGGAATTTACTAACCTTTGACCCATTGAAAATGGATCCCATAATACTTCGATTATGTTGATCTTCGCCCGACTCGAATCCATGATGTATTCTGCATTTGATTCGCTCCAAAATGGCCGGATTCCAATCACAAACGGAAAGGAATCATTGCCACAATCCAAGAGCCCAAAAAGGATAAGTTTTTGTGGTGAAAAATGGCCACAAATGGCTTTTCTTTTTACCCTCATTTTGTACTACCGTCGGGTATTCTACCAGATTTTACGAAGACTCCTCGCCCTCAACCACTCGATCGCAACCGATGGTTCTGTAATAGCTCCTTCAACGGTAATCAGCACAACCCTGGTTCGTTTCTTACTCCGGGTGTAAGAGGCAACTTAAAATGGAATGTTTAAAAGCTCATCATCAACATACTCAGGCGAAAGTAAATCAATATTTATTTATGTGGAGACTTATTTATTACAACACACTCATAACCCCTTTAGAGAGGAGTTACTTGTTTAGCTACTCATAGTAGCTATGTCTCTCTCGTACATACACTTACTATTACAATTGAACTGAAATTTAAACACTCAGAATTTAAACACTCAAAATTAAAAACTCTCAAACTTATTACAATTTTATTCTGTTTTATGTAAGAAAGTAGTGGAGAAAACTTGTTTTCCTCAGTTTCCTTCAGCTCGTTTATATAGGTGAGGTCTCCGGATTTCAAATGTGGACTTCACTACATTTTTGAAGTGGAATCGTCATGGCTTGCGTGTTCCACTTTCTCTTGGGGTCCTCCATTATTCTTCTGATAAGGTGGTCTTTTAATCATGTGGTTACTTTTGTATCCACTTGGTCTTGTGGTCCCTCCATTATAAGTCTGATAGTGGAGGTTTTGTCTTGGTTGTTCACCCGTCTCGATCGTTCTCGCGGGTGGACCTGGCTGTTCACATGGTTCATTTTCCTTTGTCAGCAAAAGTCGTCCTTTTGCCTGCCCGCGGCATCTTTCCCTTTTGTGAGGGTCCCTCCTTGTTGTTTTCCCATTTGTCTCGTTTCATTAGGAATCCTTTTCCGAAGAGGGGTTCTTTCTGCTCTGGACACTTGGAGCATACGTGTTCCTTCCATCGTCCGACATGTATCATATTACAGAACTTCCGGCTCGTCTCTGCCGTTGCTGGCATCTCGTTTTTCCACAGTATTTGCCGTTTCTTTTCGAATGCGGTTTCTGCAATTCCTATGGTATTGCTGGTCATGCTGTTGAGCATGAATGATCCGTTCTCAGTATTGTGAAATATCTTGAATGAATATTTGACTTTGTCCATCTCGGTGAGACAGACCCACAATCCCCATGCCCTTCTTGTCGATATTTCGTCTTCGGTGATAGGGGAAACCAGACAAAGTCCCTCGGGTGGTGGCTTGATGAATTCCATAGCTTTCGTATTTGGTCTTTGTATTTTTATGAAGTGAAAGCTCTGATGGAATCACTTTCCTGCGATCTCTGGAGCTGCTGAAATAAATTTTAGCTCCAAGGTGTCTCCTCTTTCTAGTGTAGGATTCATCTTCCATGTCTCGTACACCTTCTCGTAGATCCATCCTGGTAATTTTGAAATTTCCAGGAAACTTGGTGATGTGGTGAAAACTGAGGCCAGATAGCCAAAGTCAAACCACTCTCGTATACTATCCGGTTTTGATCCTGACAGTGCCCAGATTCTCGGATACTTTCCGGACCAGTCGGCCACGGATTTTCCAGGGATTAATCCCGTTCTTGTGTGGAGTCTTTCCCATGTCCTTTGATATTCCATCAAAGGTACTCTTGGCTCGTTTTTAATCTTAGATGATCCCGTATGGGGTCTAAGACTGATCTTGTCTTCTTTCTTAGAAAAAGTATCCTGAGATTCAATCGGAGTATTTCCTTTCGAATCAATCTTGTCTTCTCTCTTAGGAGAAGTATCCTGGGATCCAATCGGGGTTTTCCCTCTTGAATCAACTTGTTTTTCTGATTCTCCAGGTGTTTCCACCCTTGAATCAACCTGTTTATCAGTGTCTTCCTCGAAAGGATCATTGATTGGTCCGATTTTACTCGGATCGTCAAACTCGTACGTATTTGCTTGTATTTCCACTTCAAGTTTTGATGTGGAAGCATCTCGGAAAAGGGGTATCGTGAGGCTATCCCACAAACTTGTACTACCCAATAAAGTCACCTTCATTGAGCTTTGGACCTTGGTAAGGTCCCTTTCCTGCACATGACCGGAAGCCTGAGCATTAATAGCTAGACCGTCGATCGCCTTGCGGAGCTCCTCCAGGTTACCCCTGTGGTGTATCCATCTCGTAAGGATGGTGTTGGCTTCACATGCCTCCATCCCTTGTCAGAAAATCTGCAAGAATGTTTTCATGAGATTTTATAACAAGAATATCAAAATTGTAATATTGACATTCAACTTGCCATCTTAATAGCCTAGCTTTCTCGGGTTTACTTTCTATTTTATTTTTTAAGAAAGCCTTGACACTAGTATTATCAATTTTAAGTGTGAACTTCTTAGCAAGTAAGAATAAGGGCCATTTTTTAAAAGCCTTTCGAACTGCAAAGAATTCTTTCTCGTTGATGTGCCATCTTGCTACTTCATCTTTTGATAAGAGACCACTACAGTATCTGCATGGCACTTCTCCTTTTGGTTCAATCTTGGTTAGAACCGCCGCCCACCAATGATCGCTTGCATCCGTATAAAGCACAAGGTCATCTCCATCATTAGGGATTGCAAGTTTGGGGAGGTCTTGACAGATAGCCTTGAGCTTCTGTACCGTTTCCTTGTGTTCATCCGTCCATCCGAACTCTGCGTCCTTCTTCAGTAATGGACTAAATGTTTTCCTGTAACTGGCCAGATTGTTAATAAACATTCCAGCAAAATTAACTAACCCCATAAAACTTTGGAGTTGCTTAACTGTCTTGAGGTCATCAGGAAAAACACGTACCTTCTCCACCAAATGATTTTGGAGGATAATACCTGATTCGTCAATCTCGACTCCAAGGAATTCGATCTTCCTTGTAAGAATTACCGCCTTCTTTTCTGATAGCACTAATCCTTCTTTGTGGCAAACATCTGAGAAAATCTCCAAATGTTTGATGTGTTCTTTGACATTCTTCGAGGCGATGAGAATATCGTCGACATACACGAACATGAATTTGAAATAATCCTTGAAGAGATTATCCATCTTTCTTTGATATATATGGGGCGCATTAGCCAATCCCATCGGCATGCCATTCCAGATATAGTGCCCTTGTGGTGTGGAAAAAGCTGTAAACTTCTTGCTTTCTTCTTCCATCTTGATTTGATAGAACCCTGACTTGGAGTCGAACTTAGAGAAAACCCTTGCGTTCTGGATGCAGTTGATCAGGTGCTCCCGGTTCGGGATATAGTATCCGTAAAAATCCAAGATTTTATTAATCCCTTGGTAGTTGATTACTAATCTTGGTTTCCCTCTTTTGATCTCTCCATGGTTCCTGACTAGGAATCCAGGTCTGCTGTATGAAGATACTCCTGGTGAGATGAGCTTAAGGTTCAGATGTTCCTTAAGAATCTTCTGCATATCCTCCCGATCCTCTTGGTTCATCAAGATGGGTTGCCTTGAGTTCATTCTTGTTCCACCATGCAAGAGGACTTTCTTCGTAGTTCCTCCGAATTTTTGCCTTGACATCTTCTATTGAAATCTGCTCTTCATTAGTGATGTCAATGTAAGGACTTGGTTCTAAGCTGGCCTTGAGGATCTCGATTGTTTCTTCTCTGATCCTTTTGGTCTTCTGGCCACCCAGACTCTCAATCCTAAGCTGTAGGATTGCCTTACCGTATTTCCTCCGGTCTTGCATTTTTGGGTGTAGAAGTCTTCCCTCATCACCACGCTTGCTGCGAAATTGAATCGGCAGTCTGCGGTAAAACGCCTGCGTCAATCTTTGCACCAAGATCTTATGATCTCAAGTGGTTGTGAGAATAAGACGTTTTGTTTCATTATCATGCGTAAAACGTTTGAACGTTTGTAGGAAATTGTTGCCGAGTAAGATATCGGCTCCGGTATCATGGAAATAAATTGGGGGCGTCTTGACTTTGTACCATGGGGTACCACCAGCTCCGCCAATTAATATTTCTGCCTGTTTTATTCCTCGTTTGAAGATGATGATCTTCTTTGAGAAATCTCTTTCGGCAATCGCTGGTAAATCTTCTCCGATTTCTCCTGGAAAGACTCCCGGTTTTGCTGTGGAAATTCTTGCTCCCGAGTCGATATACGCTGCAAAGTATTCGGCTCGATATTCCCCGTATAACATCCCTACTGAGATGTAAATTGAGAATGGACTGATGGTCATTTGAGACGGTATCTTTTTCCTTCCACCGTAAACTCCATTCCTTCTGGCAATCTTTCCCAAGGCTTGTGATCCTCGAGAAATTCGATTCCAAGAACAAGTTGTTCTGGGATCTTTCCTGCACGTCCATTGATGATAAAATCAAATCCGCCGAGCTTAAGATTTCCTTGATACCGCCCAACGAATGGCTATTTTAGATAATACAATGCGTCGCATGGTAATGTATTATCCTTATGGGTGGTGTCAAAGATGACTTCGACTTCTCCCCATCCTCATGGACATTGAAGTTCACCTTTCGTAGTGAATTTCTTTGGCTCGACCACAATCTCAACGATTGGTTTCTTTCCCCAGGTGAGACTTTGCATCCTGTTTTCTTGGAAAGAAACTCTTCTTGGCTCGAACCTCTGACTCGTATCTTTGCCAAAGACCGGTTGATCTCGGATGATCATATCCATTTCATGGATATGAGGCAGACGGGAGATCTCTGGTCTGACCGCATGGGCAACCTTCTCAAAGATTTCTGGTATCTCGACAAACTCATTTGTCTGGAAGAGATCAGAATGGTGAGTATTTGAGAGTGCGTAGGAGATACTGTATGTAATGGAGTAAGGTCGGTTTCCTTCCTTCATTAACTCCTTGTTTTTGAAGTCCTGATGTAGAGTTAGGACTCTGCTGAAATCTTTATCGGCAAGGTTATAGGCAACTTTTGGATAAATGAATGTTGCCACTTTTCCCGCGAATAGATTTCCTGAAATCCCTCCGAGACAGGCATCTCGTAGGTTTTGGATTCTTCGATCAAAGATGGCAATGTCAATTGGGGAATTGATTCCTTCTTTGAATGTCGCTTTGATCAGAATTCTTATGGCTCCGATATGGATCCATGACATTTTCTGAGCAACTTCTGGCTTGAGTCTCATTAGTTCCTCTTTGATCTCATTAATAGGAACTAGTTGCATTTCCATCACATTATTGGTCAGCTCCATTGGGATTGCAATTTCTCTCGCCGTAACCTTGTAAATTATGTGATGTTTTCTTGGCCTGAAGCTTAGCTGAGCTAAGGTTCTCTCCATTTTTCCGATGGTGAATCCATCGTAAACTCGTAATTTTGGATCTTCCCGCATAATTCTCATCAGGGCTTTATGAGAAATGCTGGTTTGTGAGAAGAATCCCTTCATGTCTTCTTGAACTTCATGTGGAAGATTTCCTCGTCTTCAGTCTGATTCTGATTCTGACTCTGAAGACTCATCTGGTCCTTCGTCTTCCTCATATATACTTTCATCTGAGGGAATATCCTCAAACTGGTATACCTGAACAAGGTCTTGAAAGTAGACAGCTTCCTCGAACTCCGGTGTAGCCTCGAACTGTCTGACTCCTCTTTTTTGGTTTTCCGGGCAATCTGTTGAGATGTGTCCCTTGGCCCCGCACGTCCAACAGTTGCAGTCTTTGAAGCTTTCATTAGCACGTGTGTGTGCTCTCCTGAAAGTTCGCCTTGCTGGTGTTCTGTTAGCACTCCCTTGGCTGGAAGACGTTCTTCCTCGGTTGGGTCCTGGTCTGTGCCCTGATTTGTAACTTCGGGCCTTTTGTTTTGACCAGAATCTTCTTGGTCTCCACGAGGTTCTCCCGGGGAGCTTGCTTCTCCGCTCATAGGGTTGATCCCTATGTTTCTTCTTTCGATGTCTCTCTGGTGCACCAATGACTGCTGGGATGTCATTGTTGTCGCAGCAAAGACGAGCTGATTTATTGATCCTTTTCAGCCTCTTGAAATTCTTTTGAATTGCTGCCTTCTGGCACCATTCGCTTAGTTTGACCTTGAGAAAGGACATCCTTTGGGCCACCGTGTCGACTCCAATAGGTGTATATTCTCTTAGTAACATTTCTCGCCATGGACTTGGTATTTTGGCGAAGAAAAGGGGAATCGTCGTATCTTTCCCAATTCGGCTCTTCCACCTGTACTCGGTGAATAGATTAATGTATAGATCAACACTACATATGTCATGTAGCTCCAAGCTATACAACGCTTGTTCGTATCTCCTGACTTTCTCCTGGTCACCTCCTCCGGTTTGGGGATCAACAAAGTATCCTTCTCCGATGAAGTAGATCTTAAAAAGCCTCGTCATTCTATCAACAATATCTTTGAGAGAATCACCGGATAGGACCCCACTTCTAATTTCTGGAGTTCCATGTTCCCATCCGATCTTGACCGATCCTTCGAGACTCATCTGTAACATCATGATGAATCCCTCTTTGTCCAGTTCGAGCGTAGCCGCTGCAATTCTCATTGTCGATGCCCATTCATCGATTAGGGCTTCGCGATTCTTGAAGTCCAGAGTATCCAGATTGAGCATAAGCCCATACGGGTGTATTAGATCGAGTTGGGATCTCCCGTAGGGTGTTCCATGAACATCTGGCCTCCTTGCCCTAGCTCTGGTCGGAATCATGTTGTACATGGATCCTGCAACGAAATCATGCTGGTGCGGCATGGGTTCCTCTCGACTTGGCTCTTTCCGAATTGGTTCCGGATTTGGGATAGAAGATCCGACGCCCTCTGTAACCGTAGATTGTCCCTGGGGAGGGTTCTGACTTGGCACAAGTGCACTTTCATATGTCTGGACATTTTCCAGGTCAAGTCTTGAAAGTGATTCAGCAAGATCAGAGAGGTCTTGCCCGATTTCGAAGTTGAAATCGTCAATCTTGAATCTGGACATGATCTCAATATGTGTTGGGTTCTCCACGTATCCGTGCTTCCAGCTTCTCGCTCATGGTCAACTCTCTTTTGACCTCGACTGCTTTGCCCTTTTGATGTAATAAGGGCTCCTTCCCGAAAGATGGTGGCAACCATCCAACTCTCCTTCTTTCAGATGATCTTTGCATGGATTCCAAGTTCTTGACTCTTTGCTGGATATCCTGTAAATTTCCCAAGATCTCCTTCTGTCGTCGAGACATGGCTTCAAGCTTGTCTCTGATTTCCTGTAGATGCTCTGGCATATGGTATTGACGATTGCCATATGCTTGAACCGTTTTCTGGACTTCCCTGAGGTCCTGGGATAGCTTGGAGCTATCTGGCACGAGCTCGTGAAAATCTGGCAAAACTAGATTACTCATGAAGAACGGTTATTTCGTTCAGTGATTAATCTATTAATCATTGTGATCTCAGCCGTGAGGCCATTAATTGCCACGAATTTAGCCCTAATGCCCGGGAGAGTGTTAGGTCTAAAACTAGCTAGATTTACTAACTTGTTCATCAAGAGTTGGAGCTCTTGTTCTAGTGTTATACCAGGCATATTACAGGCTTAGTATAGAACTTTGTTTTTTGGCCTTTTCAAGTCTATCTTGTAATTTCTTGACTCCTTCGAGTCTAGCCTTGTTAAAACCACAAGTGTTTTGTTCTAAGTCGCAACATAGAACCTCGTGATGTTCAATATAATTTTGAAGCCGACCAAGGTGTTCATTTAAAGCATTGATAAAATACTTTATACCTGTGGTTTTCGGTCCTCTAAAAGAGAACTGAATCGGGGGGTACCAGATGTCATCCATTACTGGATTATTCATGTATGTAAAATACTCCTCTCATGAGATGATTAAGAGTTAACGTAATAAATAAATAGCCACACAAAATAAATAAATCATGCTCTGATACCATTTTTCGTACCGAGATAAAACATATCAATATATGGGGTAAAAGCGAAATATTTCAAACATAGAGATCTTTTAAAAGAAAAGGATAGAGGGTTTTAATGTAAATAAGCAAAGTGGGTGGGTCCACTGTGTATTGAGCACCGGGTAGCTAAGATGGAATCCCCCTGAGGTTTGGTCCACTGTGTATTATAGTTTTTAGCTCTTTTAATTTTGCCCCTAAAGTTTGTTGTTATTTACTATTGGGCTCCACAGTAAATTGTAACACAGTCCTTCAAGTTTAATTTTTTTTTTTGCACCAAAAGTTTTTGTTATTTAGCTCTTTTCGTCGTTCATCTTTTTTGTTTTAATTTTTCCCTTGTAAGTTCAACTAATTACTATGTTCTAATATATTATTTCTATCTATATGTACTATATCTATAAATTGCTACGATTTTGGTCTTGTAATTTGATATGTCCATATTTTGCCCATGTTATTTCATGTAATTACTTTTCAATATACTGAAGCTCAAACACCAAGAAAAGGGGTGGCCGCAATTGTAGACTTTGTGGCGTAGAATGTACTGGTGGGCCTCGTCGGAGGCGTATGATGTGGTGGTGATGATATGCGCAATTGGAGGGGACGAATGTAGTGGTGGTTATGCGCATCGCCGATGGCGTATGATGTGGTGGTGGGAGCTTAGTTGCGATGTGCTGGAAAAAAATTGATTCGGCCGCTGGGGAAGAGGAAGCTGGGCATCATAGTGGGATTTCAGCGAAAACACGAGTGGTGGGGCGGTCAGGGGAATAATTTATGATTTATTATTGCTTCATATAAAAATAATACATGGAAAACAGTTTTTTGGGTTTTAATCTTATTAATTAGCCATCGAATAATACTAACTAAAACATTAATAAAAATTTCTACATGCCCAAGTTTCTTATTGTTTGCTTTTGGGCTCCATGGTAAATTGCAGAACAATTATTATGGTTTTTACCTCTTTTACTTTTGCCCCGCAAAGTTTCCTGTTATTTGCTAATGGGCCCTATAGTAAATGGTAACACAGTCCTTCAAGTTTGAACTTTTTTGATTTTTGCACCAAAAGTTTTTGCTATTTAGCTCATTTCGTCCATTTTTCTTTGTTTCAATTTTGCCCTTGTAAGGTTAAGTAATTACTATGTTCTGTTATATTATGTCTATCTATATGTACTATATCTATAAATTGCTACGATTTTAGTCCTGTAATTTGGTATGCCCATATTTTGCCCATGTTATTTCATGTAATTACTTTTCAATATACTGAAGCTCAAACACCAAAAAAAGGGGGGCCGCGATTGTAGATTTTGTGGCGAAGTATGTGCTGGTGGGCCTCGTCGGAGGCGTGTGATGTGGTGGTGATGATATGTGCAATCGAATGGGCCAAATGTAGTGGTGGTTATGCGCGTTGTCGATGGCGTATGATGTGGTGGTGGAAGCTTGATTTTGATGTGCTGGAAGAAAATTGATTCAACTGCTGGGGCAAAGAAAGCTAGGCATCAGAGTGGGATTTGAGCGAAAATCGGGTGGGCAAATAACAAAAACTTTTGGGGGAAAAAAATAAGAAAATATAAAATGTGAAGGGCTATGTTACAATTAACTATGAGGCTAAAAAATAAATAATAAGAAATTTAGGTGCAAAAATGGAAGAGTTTAAAACTACAAAGACTATTTTGCAATTAACCCCTTGACAACATTATTGTCGCTTATATATAGTATATAGTGAATAGGCACGTGTGTCATTTCGTCATCCATCTTTCTTTGTTTCACTTTTGCCCTTATAAGTCCAACTAATTACTATGTTCTGTTATACTAGGTCCATCTATATGTAATATATTTATAAATTGCTAAGATGGTCATGTAATTTGGTATGCCCCTATTTTGCCCATGTTATTTCATGTAATTACTCTCCAATATATTGAAGCTCAAACACCCAGAAAAGGGGTGGTCACAATTGTAGATTTTGTGGCATAGAATGTGTTGGTGGGCCTCGTAAGAGGCGTGTGATGTGTTGGTGGTGATATGCACAATCAGAGGGGCCGAATGTAGTGGTGGTTGTGCGCGTCATTGGGGGCGTATGATGTGGTGGTGGGAGTTTAGTGGCAACGTGCCGGAAGGAAAATTCATTCGACCTCTGGGGCAGAGGAAATTGGGTGTCAGAGTGGGATTTCAGCGAAAAAATAGATGGTGGGGCAGCCAGGGCAAAGGTGCAGCGGTAGAATCAGAACCATGGGAAGGGGTGGTGTCGTGCGCTAGATCACATAATCTTTCACATCGTCAAAAATTTTGGCGCACCGTTCTCGCACTGGAGCATTCAGTGCCCGTGCTTCGCACTGAGACGCATTATAAATTCTTAGTTCTCGCACTAAGATTTCTTAGTTCTTTTATTCAAATTTAATGAATAATCATAGAAAATTTGTAAAGAACGAAACAAATGAATGATATTAAAAAAGAGTCGAAGCAGATGGAGAACAAAACTAGGTTGAAAATAAAATAAATATAGAATATTAGAAGTAATTTAAGACTTATACCTTTGTCTTTCCACCATAATAATTTAAACAATATTATATAAAATTAATTATCATGAGTAGTTATTAAACAATACTCAAATATATACGAAATTATGTATCAATATTCAATATTTAATTATTTTTAATAAATGCATTAAGGCGCATTGAAATTTAAGTATTTTTAAATTTGGCGAACTGGCGCACCCGCATCCGCATCCGCACTCGCACTCGCACCCGCATCCGCCTTATGTGACCTAGGTCGTGCGTGGTGAAATTTAATAATTTATGATTATTCACATAAATACAGTAGTCAATCATAGTAGATTAATTTATGATTTATTATTGCTTTATATAAAACTAATACATGGAAGATAGTTTTTGAGTTTTAATCTTCTTAATTAGCCATGGAATAATACTAATTAATAAATTAAAGAAAATTTGTACACGGGCTTATTTAACTAGTATATATATATATATTTTGTTGTTGTTGTTGTTGATAAATTCAACTGTAAGTTGAAAAAGTAATTTTCTCATACCAACTTAAATTATTACATGGCACACTAAATTATTAATGGCATGTGCCATGTAATGAAATGGGATAAATTAGATCTTACCAACTCCAATATTCTTTGTATCCCAGTGTTATTTATTTATTTTTGTGGTTAAGAATTCGAGTGTTTATTTAACTTAGAGAATTTAAATCATGGTACATGTTTAAGACGAGATGATTGATCAAAAGAAATTGAGAGTTCCAATCGAATTTAGAATGACTAGATCTTAGATGACACTTATTAATGCATGCAGATTAGAGTGAGAAGATGAAATATTAATTTTGTATTGTACTACAATTGATCGAGTCGAGATAAGATGGTCACTTTAGGTCAAAAGAAAACATAATAAAACGAATATAATTAGTTACCATATAGTTTTTATATTTTAGATCATTTTTAAACAATTTAATAATATTTTTTTATTTTTAGTGGGGGACCAAGAGCTAAGCACAGTATATCCCTATCCCCCGGACTTGGACACAAGCCACGTGGCATCCATCCTCAATAGAAAATACATGTACATTCGATCGGAGCCGCATGTTGTCTTTCTTTTTATCGCTTGTTAAATAAATTCTATTTGAATTTTGACCCACCGCAACCCAACAAACAAAAATTTCAGATTCTCTCTTTTTTTGCACAATAAATATAAAAGGCAGTGAATGTTGTTGTTGACTTTGTGGGATCTGGTGGTCCGGTCTGTTGACAATTAAAACGATGTCGTCGGCGTCTCCCGACATAGGTGGAATATTGGACAACTCGAAAGAGCTCGATCGGCTGAGGAAAGAACAGGAGGAGGTGCTCCTCGAGATCAACAAGCTTCATAAAAAGCTACAAACTAGTCAGTCAATTAATTGTTTGTTATCCCAAATTTATGGTGTTTTCTTTTTCGAATTTTAGTATTAAATGTTGTGTGTGTGTGTGCTTGTTTCATATTATTATTAGGGATTTTGGATTCACTCTCATTATTGCAATTGATCACTTAATTTTTGGTGGAAAAAAAAACAAAAAACAAATTCCCGTTTTGTTGAACTATGTTCAGTCCTTTTGACTTAGTAGCATTTTCCCTCACACAATACCGAATCTAACAATTTAATATGCCCTAACTACAATCAGCTTTAGCGGCTTTCGACGACTTTCTGTAGATTCTAACGTCTGTTAGTTTGTTTAGTTGAGCGGAGATGGTGTTTTCTGTTCGCTTAATGAAATGAAATCCTCTCGAACAAGCTTTCGTGAATTCTGCTGTATGATTATCCTCTAAGCCTTGGTGGGAAGGAAAGTAATGAATCGCTTGCTTACCCATTGGCTTCAATGGTCTTACCACATGATCTTCTTTCTGGTGGAGCTAACGTAGGTTGTAAGGACCTAAGAGGTTTAAGCTGATTTGAATAATTGAGGTAATGTACATTGATAATTTTACTCAAGCTGCTGAATATTGTGGGGCTCGGCTCAGCAACGTTGCATGCTTATAGTTATGTTTTTATTGGCTACACATTTATTAATGAAGTGGAGCATTACTCCGCATAATCTGATTTTGAACACAGTATTACGTATTTATGATTGCGGATTAAGAGAGTGCTTTTTAAGGAAAAGGATAAGTACCTTTATTTTTACAGTTGTAGCTGTAAGGACAGGTGTAATGTTATCAATTTTTCGTTTGTTTCTGCAGCACCGGAGGTGGTTGAAAAACCGGGTGATAATTCTTTATCCAGGCTTAAGACATTATATATTCAGGCCAAAGAGTTGTCTGAGAGTGAAGTGACGTATGTCCTGATTCTCTATTTAATATGTTTCGTTGTTTTCTGAATTTCCAGTCTCATCATTTAAGTTATAAACTGCTGTGCTCTTTGTCGCAAATTCCCTTTTGATATTCCTTAACCTCCTCTCCCCTCATTAACACAAAAACCTACCAAACACCAAGTATACATCGATTTTTGTTAGATTGCATAATGTGGTCACCCTATTATCAAAGATTTGGTCAATGATTATGGATGCATAGTTGTTCTCAACTACTTTATTGCTTTGTCATTGCAGGGTTTCTAGTCAACTGTTAGGACAACTGGATGCGTTAATGCCTTCTGGAACTACGCAACATCGCAGAAGGATAGGAGGTTTGTACCTGCAATAAGCAACACCACTCTCTCCATATATATATATATATATATATATATATGTGTATATATATATATATATACATATGTGCGTGTGTGTCTGTGTGTTTGGAGAAAAATTATAGGACTGCTGTAAACTAATCTTAGAGTTCTATTCCTTGGGTCATACTGGCGTGCTAGGCATATTTAAACAATTACCCCGAAAGATTTATCCTTTTGCTAATCATTCTTTTTTCCGTTTCTTGAAAGGATTTAGGTATGTACGTAAAATTTGAACCTTTCCCAAAAAAGAGTCAAACTATTGCAGGAAAGAAGATTAGACTCTAATGTATCAATCGTAGCATTAAGTTTTTTTCTATGTTAGACTCAAAAGCTTAACATTAATAACTTGAATACTGAACAAGATGACAGCCACTTAAGTTCAATAAGCTATACTTTTTGGGAACTTCTATCCACGAATCTTCATCCTCTCTTTTTCTTTAACTTTGGAATTGCAGATGGCACTAAAAAGAGAAAGGCCGATCCTGATGCCCCAAGAATGTCCCCTGCCATGCGAAGCCACCTCGAATCTCTTGCAAATCTGAAGGGTGAACAGGTAAGCATTCTGTTGACACTCTTATCCACACAGTTTTTGTCCTGTCAATTTTCCTTTATTAGATGGATGTTGAAAGCTCTCTCTCTCTCTCTCTCTCTCTCTCTCTCTCTCTCTCTCTCTCTCTCTCTCTCAGGTTGCAGCAAAGGTCACTCAAGAGGATGCTGGAAAGGATGAATGGTTTGTGGTTAAAGTAATCCATTTTGACAAGGAAACAAGAGAGTAAGTGTCAGTCCGTGGCTTTAGAAATTTCAGTGATGAGCTCCTTTATTTTCTTGCAAGTTACATTATTCAACATTCGCTTAGTTCACATCTTCAAGTTGCATTTCAATGTAGATTTGAAGTTCTGGATGAGGAACCAGGAGATGATGAGGAGAGCACTGGACAAAGGTTGACACTTCTTATCTCCTTGATTTTATGTTATAACATTGCAGCTTAGCTGGTCTCTATTAGTCTGGCAAAAGTAGGCAGGATGCAAAATTGCTGGTGCTGTAATGTTTTTGCATTTGATTGATCACTCTAGTTGTTTTTTCTATCTTAATCCTTTCAGAAAATACAAGCTGCCCATGTCACATATCATACCTTTTCCGAAGCGAAATGATCTGTCAACAGCCCACGATTTTCCTCCAGGAAAACATGTTCTGGCAGTATATCCAGAAACCACTGCTCTATATAAGGCAACCGTTGTCCAAGCTCGCAAGGTATTGTGCTCATTATATTTCATTTACAGATAAGACGAGCTATACTAACTTTTTTTTGTTTTATATGTAACGTGATGCTCGTGATTTGAAATGGTATAGAGGAAGACTGACGAGTAAGTAGCTCTACTGCTCCTTAAATTTATCTGGATGAAATAAATTGACCTTAATTAGAGACATTGGAGTGGACATTTTCCCATTCATTTTTTACTGTTAATTTATCGATAACTTGAGTTATCTGGGTTTTTGGACAGTTACCTTTTGGAATTTGATGACGATGAAGAGGATGGATCTTTGCCTCAGCGCTCAGTACCTTTCCACAGGGTTGTTCCTCTGCCTGAAGGATATAGACAGTGATTTGACTTTGTTTATATGTATTAAAAAAATATGGTGTGTCTGCTTATTATACGTATTTAATACAATATAGAAATTGGACAGTGAGCTGTTAATATCTAAATGAGAGCAGCGTTGCTCTATTAGGTGTGTGATTGTTGAAAACTGTAGTAGTTTCTCTGTTACCAAATATTGCAGGAATGCCATGATTTGGGTATTATATAGTCATATCAGTTACTTGTAGAGATCCTGGCTGCTCTGTCGTAGACACAACATACTATTCAGGACATCTATATGCTGCAGTTTATGTTGGATTGCAATAGCACATTCTATACAAGCACAAACTCTCACTAATAGCTTTTTACAACTTGAAGATTTATAGATCTGTTGCACCTTTGTGTTCATAAAATGGTTAAATTTGGCTAAATTTTTTAATTGGCAAGCATCCTTATTTGCTTATGCATGCATCGGCTGCAATTGGCGGATGAGGCACCCATGAGTCGCAATACAGTTTTCTATCCACTTAATGGTTTGCTGCTTCAGTATAATGTACACCATTCCAGTTAGTCACGTCACAACGGGTGAAAGCATGCCATTTGCAATACAGGTTGACGTTTGCTAGCTTTAAGAGCATATCTGCTTCATCTTCCTTTTTTTGTCTTTTAAGCTGTTTATTGGATCCAAGAGCCGTGCAATTGCTGCAAGTCACACATCAATGCTCGTCAAAATATAACGGATCATTATCTTTCGTTTTAAAGTTCTCTCATGTTATGTGTTGAAAAAGTCATGGGCATTCCCCTGAAAGAGATTCTGCTACGTTTGGGATATCAATATAGATTTTTATTGTTTCAAAGTTCTCAAGAAATAGTAATAGTAAACATGAAACAGTTAGTTGCCAATCAAAATAAGTCTGCTGTCTATTTGGCCGTGTAATGGTTGTTCAATTGTCTCTGAGTTTGAGTTGAAGTCAACGATGTTGCATATTGCACAGGGCGGTGAGTTTATCAGCATTTGCGCTGATGGCTGATGAAGAAAGGGCAGATAAAAACCATGTTCTTTGACAACTTCATTACAGGACTGGTGTGGATTAAAATAGTCAACGCCTTAACTGAGAGAAAGCTCTTATTGAAATGACTTCGCTATCTTTGTAATGTTTTCTTAGGGAGTTTTATTGCACGAAGAAAACTTATGAACAGAATAACAGAACAACGTTTCTAAGCCCAGACAAATGTCATATTGTGCGTACATTACATTTATAGCTAAAGCAAAAACTCCTGCATGTTCTTGTGTGCCATAGAGCATTGCACTTTAAAGTCGGTTTGTTGTTCTTTTTCTACAATATCATTTGCGTTGTTTTTACGATGAGGTAATTATTTCCATTATCATTTATGTATATCTGTCGCACTCATAAATGACTTGTGGTTATTCGGGTATTCCCCTTTTATAGCGCCCACTCTAGGTGGGAGTTCACGACGGTGGACCTGCGAATCGATAGTTATGCTCCACCTGTTGTCGTTAAGCTAAGAGGTTGGTGCCTCGTAGTGCCGTTCTCCTCTTCGTATTGTAGATGATGGGGTAGTCAGTATCCCGTAGGATTGTAGATTTTCACCCCTTTCGGATACTCTATTTCGTATCTCGTGGGATCGGGGAGTCGATATCCCTTAGGATTGTAGATTTTTGCCCCTTTTGGGTACTCTCCTCTGTATCTCGTGGGATCGGGGAGTCGATATCCCATAGGATTGTAGATTTTCGCCCGTTTTGGGTACTCTCCTCCGTATCTCGTGGGATCGGGGAGTCGATATCCCGTAGGATTGTAGATTTTCGCCCCTTTTGGGTACTCTCCTCCGTATCTCGTGGGATCGGGGAGTCGATATCCCGTAGGATTGTAGATTTTTGCCCCTTTCGGGTACTCTCCTCCGTATCTCGTGGGATCGGGGAGTCGATATCCCATAGGATTGTAGATTTTGCCCCCTTTCGGGTACCCTCCTCCATATTACGTGGGATTGGGGAGTCGATACCCCGTAGGATATATTTGTCCCTGCAAGCATTCCATTAATATAAAGGTAGTAGAGTTATAACAGTTCACAAGATAAATATTGATAACGGATAACGGTCGAGAACTAGGTAACTCCCAGCTCGCCTACGTATCCCGTTGATATGGAAACCAGATAGGCGTAGTTTCTCCTGTTTTAGTTACAGGCTAGTCCAATAAAATGGCTATTTAGGTAAATAAACATTGTTCAAAAAATAACAAAACATAAATTAACTCAACGAGCCCCCCAAGGCTCTTTAGGCGGTTACTCCGTATCCGACATGTATTCGATTGCGGCTACCTCTACCTACTGTCCCTCCCTAATTCTGGGGAGTCTGAGTGATGCCACATAGCACAACCAACCCTCCTTCTGGACGCCTAGAATTTCGCCAACCCCGCCCTGAGTAGGAAATTTTATTTTCTGGTGGTAAGTGGATACCACTGCTCTTATTACGTTGAGGGCGGGACGTGCAATAATGACGTTGTAGGGAAAAGGGAGATCAACCACGGTGTACATGATGTCGATTGTCCTTCTGCAGGGCTCCTCCACAAACGAAGTAGGTAATGTGATTTGTCCACTCGGAACCACCTCCCCGCCACTGAATCCTGTCAATGGGGTGGAGACTTCTTCAACCATATCTAGGTTTACCACCATTTTCTCAAAAGCGTGTGCAAATATTACGTTTGACGAGCTACCATTGTCAATGAGCACCTTCCATACCTTGATTTGGCTATATCATTTTAACGACAAGAGGGCAATTGAGTTTACCTACCATAAGTGCTTGCAATGTGAGCTGCTCCAAGTCCTTTTTGTTAAAGGACACTTCTTGATCTAGGAAAACTTTCTCATTGGTGAGGGCAGTAAAACCCACATATCTTTCTTCCTGCACCCTTCGAGTTATCCTCTTGCGCCCCTCCACAGAGTCAGCACCTATTGGACCCCCATTGATCATGTTGATCATTCCCTCGTAGGGGCGTTGACAATCTCTCTCCTGCGCTCGCTAGGAGTCTCGATAGCCCTCTGCTCATCCCTCCTAGGTGAGTGTGACTGATCTCTCCGAGTTGAGCAGGACCTATCATCTCTGTCTCCCGCGTCCCTCGAGCTCCGCACGAACTCCACCAGCTTACCCTGGCGAATTATTCTTTTCTTTCTGCTTCATTGAGTTCAAGTGATTCATGCTCGTCCGCATCCTCTTTTGGCTAGAGAATTGACTCTCAAACCTTTGCCTTATCAGCTCGTAACTTGTTATAGAACCAACCTCTATGCTTGTGAACTAGTCGAGGGCTACCCCAGTCAAAGTCGTAGCCAAAACCTTTGCATGCACGTTGTCAGAGAACTGGTGCAGGTTCAGGATACTATCCACATAGTATAAGTGCTCGCATGGGTCACTATTACCATCATATGTCTTGAGCTGAGGGGTCTTATCTCCCCTCTCCAGTACTTCGGACTCGGTCTCCTCATTGAACGGGGTCAACCTACGGTGACCCCCTGCCAATGCCAGCTTGCAATTAACCTCTTCTTTCTCTTGGTTCAACCGCTTCATCTTCCTTGCTATGTTCCTCCTTTCGACCATGGGGTCGGGTCCCTCCTCAACGGGAGCTCTTGAAAGCGGGCGCTCCCTTCTGGACTCTGCCATGTCCTCTTGTTCGCGAGTCCTAGATCCAGCTTCAGGTACTCTTGTCCTAGATTCTTGAGGTTGCAGGGGAACATTGCCGACACCCTGATTAATCAGACGGGGTAGCAATGTCTTTAGTGCGGCATTCAGGGTCGCTTGAACCGTGGCGTTGATCTGCGTCATAATCTCCGGTGCGAGGACAATAGGGTTCACGTGCACGGGCTCATGTGCCACCAGGGGTTGAGGAGGCAACGGGTCATGTTGTTGTCCAGTGCTGGGTTTCGGTACTTGAACCTAAGGTGGGGCATTCTCTGCTATTGAGTTATCAACAAGGGGTCTCGTGGATAGCGATCGGGTCACCCTGTACTGCATTCTAGCGTCTTCGTCTGGGAACGTGGTATTCCCACTGACGACGCCACTAATTTGACAATAGATCGTATATTAAGTACGAAGTGCGAGGTTACAATTATGGGGCTACAAATCTATTACAAACTAGGTCTCCTATCACTATCACTAGTTCTAGGTAGACTTAGGTCCGGAACACCTCAAATTGACGCTTGGATGCACTGCCTGATGTCGAAGGCGATATCGAATGTGACTTCGAAGATGATATCGGGGATGATGTCGAATCTCTTCTATGTCGGGGATGTATCCATATCGGGGATGATATCGGGATGAATGTCAGTGATATCAGGGTGTATGTCGGATATGATATCGGATATTATATCGGGTGCGATATCAGGTATGCTTAATATCGAGTGAACAATGTATGTAGTAATTAAAGCTTACCTTGATTAGCGGAGCCCATATATATATAGACCTCAGGATGCGGGGACCGCATGCGTGACCTCCGTGAGCTATACTATGTCGAGAATGATATTCGATATCACCACTCATATCGAGTGCCATCCCCGATATCAATGAACATGAGCTTGGCCCACGGACCGACCCAATACGGGAATCAACTATATCAAACTCATCTACTAAAATATACCATATGTTTACAACATGCATGTAAGGACCGTAATGGAAAAAGTTGAGATTGTAAATGATACAATTCAAAGAAAAAAAAAGACCTTTAAACTTAAGTTTATTATAATAAAGAAAAAGAAAAAGAAAACTCTTCAATACAAAAAAATGTCAAAATACAAGCATCAACAATTGACTGCATAAACGAATGAAACTTGAAAAAAAGTATCAACCTTTTAAATTCCAACTCCTTTAGTTAGCCATCACAGTGCTAATGAAACTAAAAATTCTCAAGCATAAAAAAGCCACCTTTTGTGGCATTGTTGCCAATTATCACTTATCAAACACAGAGCATTTCTTACAAAACATTACAACAACAAGAACAAGGCTTCATATAATCCACTGGACACTAAGCAGACCTTGGTGATCGAGAATCGAGAAAACAGTGCAGATGATTTCCTCACGGCCTCACCAAAAGAAATCATTATCACACGATGCTAGCAGAAAAGAAAAACAGAAATCTCTTGACAAAGACCTCTGTCAATGCTGCACGTTACGTCTGACTAGGTCGAGACCTTGAGAAATAAGAGTGATAAAAGAAAATAAAGTCAAGTTAAGCTATTATTCATGCATCGTTTAGGCAAGGGAAGTAGTGTTGTGCTGTAAGAAATTGTGATAATAGTTTGATATTTAATTATTCTAATTATCATTTGGATTTGGATGATAGCACCGGATATTTGTCAATTTTGCAAAAGAAGCAAATTGGCAGATGTTCCAAAAGGGTCGAAATATTCAAGGGATGTTGCTACAAATCGGTTATTACAAATTGGATGAGGATGCAAGTGACTGAGACTAGGCTGGATGAAATATTGTCATAGTAGTGGATATTATGAGGTTAAAATTTGTAATAGTAGCCTTATGGCTTGTTAGTTTATTAGATTGAGGACTGAGATACATGAATTTCTTTGATTATAGAATTGTACTATAACAACAACCCCACATTGTAGTTTGATACTATTTTTTTGTTAATGATTGATGAATACTAGCCTCCTGGTAGCATATTCACCCACATAATATGCTTTGGTTCCAGTTGCGAGTATTATTTGCCGAAAGCTTCTTTTGTGCCGCCTTTGACTACCACCACCAATCACCAACAAGCGAGCATTCCACATGTTGCATATTCCATTCACCAACTGGCTAACCCTCATATAATTAATGTGGTGTATATTCCGTACGATTCGAAGCGCATATGGGGCCTTGGATTTGATATCATCATCGCGTTTTGCCAGTTAACTGGTGTCGTTCTCATATTTTGCATACTTGTTTCATAGTGGCGTGCCTACAATGAGAGGCTATGTGCCTCCCGTGGCGGTAACGTTCCTTGTTAGCTCTTCTGGTCGAGTTCTTTTCCAGACATTGGGCTTGGTAGGCTCTTCGTTGATCTCTTTTAAGTAGTTTTCCAAGTAGCCGACGTCTAACAGCCGACGTATCTCTTTTTTCAAAGTCGTGCAGTTATCTGTAGTATGCCCATAGGCTTTATGGTATTTGCAGAACTCACCTGAGTCTTTTTTCTTGTAAGGCTTCTTAACAGGTAGGGGCCATTGTAGATCGTTACTCCGCCTCATAACATTAAATACCTTGGCGGGGGTGATCGTCAGGGGTGGCAATGGTACCGGCCGTAAGTGCCTTTTAGTGAGAGAAAGAGACAAAAAGATTGTCCAAAGCTATGCAAGTAAAGAAAAAATTTCCCCGATGTCTGAAAAAGTGAAAGTTCTGGGTTAATATATACAACGAGTTAAGCTTAATGAACGACCCAAATCAATTTAATCTAATGGCTCTAAAGGCTACATAAATGTTCTACAATCTTCTTGCAATAAAATGAGTAGGTCACCACTTTAGAGAATTCTAACAACATCATATATAAGGAAGAATCTAGAGTTAGCATATTTACATGATAGAGCCCAAGTGTTGGAAAAATTCTGTAGCGGCTCTAGAACTTTCATTGTTGGACTGGTCAACCAAAGTGTGGGGTGTTTGTGCATGCTTCACGTGCGTCCTTTGGTCTACTTGCGTACCTGTCGTGTGCTGTTGGCTCGATGATACAGGCTCCTGCTCAACGTATCGGGCGGAAGTGTAGTTACCCGTGAAATTCTCCCCCACCGGAATCGACGATGTATCTACGCCTCAAAACTCCAAAATGCTTAACCTCCTCTCGGGATTGTCATAACTCGTTCTCGGTCGCCAAACTCGCCTCTGCCTCCGACTTTCCGTTCCATCAGATTAAGTATTCTCGCCAAGGTTTGGCCCCTCAGGGCTTGATGGTCCGCTCAACATGGATCTCACAAATTGTGGCCGTGGTGCTAACAATAATGTCGTTGACATTACATTTCATAGGTCATAAGTTCAAAACTTGGTAGCAACAATTAATTTTCTTATTAGATTTTTCTTTAAGGAGCCCAAATAACCAACAAAATTAATATCTCCAAATGATCTTGATCCATCACTAAATATAAAAAGAATATCCATCTTTGAATTCCTTTACACTAGAAAAAACACTCCTCTTTCTGTCAAACCTTCAACATCAAAACTTGAGATATTTAACATGTTGTACCAAATTACATTATTATATACAAGGAATATAATAATTTTATTGTTTAATTTTATTTTCTAGTAGATGATAGTCTTGTGCATTCAAACTAAACATATTATTTTGTTGGGGGTTTAAGTCAAGATTATTAAAAGTGTTTTAAAGTTTTATTTTTGTAGTTCTATAGGTAACAAATATTTTGATTAAATCAGAAGCATCTATATTCCTAATAATTTGTATATAAGTGGTATTGATTAATTTTATTTTTCATAGAATTGTAGAGCTGAACTTCGATAACATCTTTATTTAAAATGTATTTTTATCATTTTGTACAAAATGATAAATATTTTTATTATATTATATACATATATATATATATATTATTTAAGTTATTGTAGCCCGGGGTCCAAAAGAATCATGGCTCCGTCCTTGGTCATGACATCTTCTCCGATCAACAACAACTATTTCAATCAGCCATCCACTGATGATATCAAATCCAAGGCCCCATGTGCGCTTCGAATCATACAGAATATACACCTCATTAACTATATGAGGGTTAACCAGTTAGTGAATGGAATGTGCAACATGTGGAATGCTCGCTTGTTGGTGACTGATGGTGGTAGTCAAAGGCAGCGTAGAAGAAGTTTTCGGCGAATAATACTAGCAACTGGCACCAAAGCATATTCTGTTAGTGACCGCAGGGTTGGCTAGTTGCAATATGCTACCCGAAGGAGTATGTTGTATACAAGTGGCTTTTATGCATGTATGTTTCTTGACAAGTGTCATATGCATGTAATTTTATGAGCTGAGTAGCTTTGCTCTATCTTCGATAGCTGTCTTTTGGATGCTAACAAATGTTATTGTACTGCTGCTTATATGACCTATCGTGCTCCGCTATCCTTTCGGAGGGGAAAACCAGTATTTTTACCCTTCGGGAGTGAGAGATCCTATCGTGAATTTTGGGTATCTATACCCCGCGTTGCAGCATATCTGTATCGTATCTTGATAATGCGACTGCTAGGACATCGTGTCCCTATGAGGTATTCGTAAAGTTATCTAAAACTTCAGATACCTCGCGCGGGAGCTGTATTCTGTAAGTCGCTATCGTGACTCGGGAGAAATTGGTGGGACACCGTTTTACAAGCATAGAGTGCAACATCTAAGGCAATCGATACTGGGGTAGGTCTTTGTGATGCTTTGGTGGCATCGTGAATAAAAAAAAGTATAGTATTAACATATATTTATGAATTAACAAGTCCATGTACTTGCAAATTTATGTATCTAAATATTCATGCATCTAATAATCAGTGCATCCTACAATACATCATTTCTAATTATTCATGTAGGGAATTTATTAGACTAAGAAAAATGTATTATATTTTCAACAAACTCACACTACAGTTGCTTCAAAGGTTTCTGAATGCTAGAATGTGGTTATTGCTCAAGGCAAGCTCTTGTTATCGCAACTGGAGGATCGGATATAGATCCGTTCACTATAAGGTTTGCAATCCATTTATTTGCAGCGTCGGTGTAGTGTACGCCGTCCCAGCTAATGACTTTCAAAGGGTCCTTGCATGAACCAGCAAATAATTCAGTTCCGTTCACATTTCCTTTATTTCCACACTACACGCTGTCGTCAGCCCCATGATAACCACAGCAGCTCCTGAAAGCGTCGTCAAATCCTGTAAATTCAAATGTAAGAACTCGTCGGAAGTTGTGAACTTTTTTTCCAGAAAAGTAAAATGGTGTATTCCAGTTTCCAATACGTTTTTATATGACTAAACGAGGTATGTTGGAAGTCCTTTCATATATAACTATGCTTGATATATCATGGAAGTTTTGAATTAAAGTTGAAGGGAGTTACTTGACTTAGATCACCTTGTTTCTTTGCGGTGGAGATTAATTCATACTTGGCGCTATATATATCAACATATACTATGATGGCATCAGAAAGCTCTGTTCTTAGCTTCACAATCGCTTTCTTAAGTTCTTTAATTTGTTGAACTCGTAAGCTATCTCATTCTGATATAATCAGACGACCATCAGAAGCCCTTCCGACAGGCCTACCAAAGTATGTCTCACCATAGGGCAATGCCATGGGATAGCATGCTTCATATATTCCTCCAGTGTCTGAATTTGAATCTCCAAAGCTGTATATTGCAGTGTAATTGTAGGTTGGTGGCTTTATCAGCTCATCAGCCTTTGTTGTTAAGGTTGCTGAGAAAACTAAAAGTTGAACCGAACTTATGAAAAGGTTCATAACTTCTTTTGGGGACTTGTATGCTGGAAAATCACATGAACCCACACACCTTTATATAAAGGGCAGGTGCAGTTCTTAATACACACAACTCATGGCAGGAAACTGTTGGTGTATATGTTTATCATATAATTCTGCTAGTTTGACCAATTGACCAATACGGTGTTGGAAAAGACAGCAATATCATTATAATTGCAGCCACTTAAGTAGTGGACTCCCCATAATTCTGTATTTGCATTATAACTTTGTTGTTTTATATTCTTAGGTAATGTTGTCCAGATGTGTAGTGCGAGGGTCACTCCACTCTTAAACCATGATTAATTAGGTGAAAGCTATCCCTTTTCAGCTTAAAACTCATTTTTATCTCATTTCAAATTTGCTGCATGGCTTAACATTGGCGGTGCCACTGTTGAACTTTCACCATGTGCACCGTGTTGATTTGAAGGTAGAAACTTATATATGTTTCAGTTTCTATTTTTCAACTACTCTGACATCTCATTAAGTTGCTATACAATACATTTCTGAAGCTAAAGCAAGTAGGTCTGTGGAATTCAAGTTTGTACAATATCTGTTCATTAGATGCATTAAGTAATGCAAGTAACTGGAGTCTTCTAGAAAGAGTTTTAAGCCCTGACAAATGTCATATGTAAGCACTTGCATGTTTGAGCTTGTATTTTGCGTTTGTAATGTTGACAGAAAAAAGGAGGCGGAAAAAGAAATGTCGAATGGAGAAGAAGAAAAAGAATAAAATGGAGAGGAAAAGTAAAGACAAAGGTTTGAAGAAGGAGAAGAAGATTACAGAAGATACTGAAAATGTTGATGAAATTATCAGTGATGTTAGGAATTCTGCAGAAAACGGTCATGATATGGAGAGCGAAGATGAATATTGGATACCTCTTCCGGGGGAACGTTGGGACCATGATGATGGGGGTGATCGATGGAGCTCTGATTCAGAGTCAGGATCAGAGAATGATGATATCATTGAAGAAGGTAGGCTTCTTGAGTTTAATATGTACATTAGTTATCTCGAAAGCATTCTGGTTAGGCCGAGTATCACTTTGCAAGAGTTGTTTTTAGCTTGAAAATCTATGCGTTGCTGAGGCATAAAACATTCACTGCATGAAAATACTAAAGTTTTTGGCTAATGTAAAGGTTATCTGATGTTCAGATGATATTATACACTAGCCTAGATGTCACTACAAGCAACTTTGCTGTTTAAGTATTGGAAAAAAGCGATTTTAGTATATAATCATTTTGAAGAATTTGCTGTTGTTCATTGCTCGAATCGACTAAGATAATTTCGACTGAAGGTGTTGTAAGAGGGATATTGTTTGTAATCAAGCATCCCCATGTCCTAACTTTTTTTTTTTCGTTTAAATTATTTGCTTAAGAAGCTTTGTATCTGATCGGCTTAAGCCTACTGATGTAATAATATGAGTGGGTCGTCCATGCGGGCTAAACACAACTCTTTTATGCAGAAAATGAACGAGAGAAACATAGAAAATATAGTATTTTCGTGTCAAACGAGGTACCTTTTGAAGTTATGTTTTAATTGTTTTATACGGAAGCATGCTGGACCTGATATGGTCGTAATGGACTATATCCATTTTAATATCAAAGATAAAAAATATTCAATCTATTGGGGTGGAATTTCAGTTTCATGAAAGATGGCTTCTTTTAATACAAATAGGAAAGAAGGGTTATTTTGAAAAGGAAAGTACTCTGGGGGACCACAGTGTAGTGAAGACTGGGTAACATAGATAGAACCCCTCAGGGTAGGTATCCAAAATTATCCCTATATATTATTAATTGCCTTTTTCAAAATATGTTGACTTTAAATAAAAGTTGTTGGAGCATTGATTTTTTTTTTTTATATATATTGGAGCATTGATTTGAAAGAGTCGGTCTGGCTAAATCCAACTGAATTGTCAGCGAACAGTAAATTTATGTAAGTAAACAAAGTACATCAAAATTTAGCATTGATAAAATTTTGAGCTTTGTATTATTTTGAAGCTTTTATTCCAACCAACTTCAAGATCACAGGGTAAAAACTAGATCACATCATCCTCTTACTATTCATGTCTTACTAGCGCGCTAGTCGCGAACTGACGAACTAAGAATCTTTAATTTTGGAACTAAGAATTCTTATTAACTTCGAGCACTTTTTTTGACATTTTTTTGTAAATTAGGTTAGGTTTCTAAATATTTCTCTTATTCGATAGAAAGGATAGCGATAGAGAAAGATGGTACTTTGTGGGATCAAGACAAATAAGAAAGAACAAAATAATAAATAATAACTAAATACATTGAAACTCTTATCTCAATTATCAAATAAATCATAGACTAGATTTAGCACATGTAATAACACAAATAATCAACATTTATTTGATTTATCACATGAATATATATAATTGAACCTTAAAATATTCAAATTTTTATTTGTTGAATCATGTAAATATTTTTGTTTTTATTTTTTAATTGACGCATTATGACGCACTCAAATTAATGCATTACTAACGTATTCGCGCACCCGCAATTATGTGAGTTGGGGTTAACTTTAATTCGTTACTATTTGATATGGTCATTTCCCGCATATTGGGCCTGGCCCAAACCGGGCCCATATTAAACCATATCAGGGGCCACTTTCGACATCATATCGGTGATAATCACCGATATGATACTGTGGTCCCCGGATCCCGAGATCTATAAATACGCGATGCCCAGATCCCAAAGTAAGCAATTATCATCCCGCAGCTACCACGCGTCACATCGAAGGACATCACTGATATCACTCTCGATATCGTATTCGATATCGAGATAACCCACATACTCCGCTGACACGTCATACCCCCGCACTACCGATATCATATCGAGAATGGTCTCCGATATCACATCGAAGATGATTACCGATATACGTCTGACCTAATTACCAATATACCACTGTCGTCCAAGCATCAAGGCGTTAGTTCGAGGTGTTCTGGACCAAGCCTAATCGAGACACCTAGATTAGGCCTAGTTTGTTAAGATAGATTCGTTGTATTTCCCTTGTACTCCATTGTAACCGACCCATACTTATATAAACGATCTATTGTCAAACTAGTGGCGCCGTCTGTGGGAACACCAGTTCCCGGACGAGGACGTCAAGATGCAAGGAAGGAGGACCCGATCCGAATTTAACAGAATTGTTACTAGAAACACGAGGATTGAGGACACACCACTCCCTCAACAACCGACTGACCAAGAACAGACAATGACCCAAGCTGAGATGGAGCTTCCTCAAGCACAGAATGAACCGCGATGTAGACGCGGGCCCGGGAGGCCATCGCGAGCCACGAATACAGGTCCAACCACTGTCGCACCAAATATGGCAGAACCTGCTACTGAGGGCCCGACCACTGAAAACCCGGCGGCGGATGTCCCAATGACCGAGGTGCCAAAAGCGGATCTTCCCGGCTCAGAGGAGACAATGGCTGCAGGACAGAGCGTTGTTCCCCTTGCCGCCATAACCCCGGAGATGCTAGCACAGATCAACGCTTCTGTAAAAGCGGCGCTTGACGCTACACTGGAGACTTTGCTTCCACGACTGGCGGAACAAAGGACAAGGGACGTTCAGGCAAGGCCCCATGAATCCAGAGTGGGTGAGAGAAGGGCAAGGCAAGGATATGATGAACAATAGGATACTGGAGACTCATTCAGAGAGATATCGCCCGCTGCTTACGTCAGGTCGGAGAAACGGGATCCTAGGACCCTGGATCGAGAGATTGCAAGAAGGATGGAACGACTTGACCGCGAGAGAGCGGAAGTAATCAGGAGAATGGAACGCGATCACGACCGCACTGAGGTTGCATATTCAAAGAATGAAGATGCAGAAGTACTGCAGGTAATATCGAGGAGGATGGAGCAACTAGACCGCGAGAGGGCGGAGTTGACGGGGAAGGTGACTCAGAGCCATTGGAAGGGTCGCAGCAAGACCCCGTTTTCGGATGAGAATGAGGATGAGGTATTGCAAAGAGGGGACAAGATCCCAGTGATCAAGCCATATGACGGAAGAAGTGATCCTACAGATCATCTCCATCAGGTCGATAGCATTTTGAATCTGCACAACTACTCAAAAAACACAAAGGCAAAGATCCTATCCACCACTTTAACAGGCGCTGGACTGGATTGGTTCACTAGGCTGGAGGTCAGATCCATAACGAACTATGAGCAACTAAGGGAAAAGTTTGAGAACCAGTTCTCTAGCCAAAAGAGAATGAAGACCAACATGTTGCACCTCGGCGCGGTGCAGCAGAGGGAAAGGGAGAACCTCCGGGAATATATGAAGAGGTTCAATGACGAATTGTTGAAAGTGGATGAGCCACAGGGGGGCAGGTTATGATGATGTTGTTCAAGGGTACGACCCACCGCAGGTTCGCCGGCGAGCTAATCAAATTGACTGAACACACCATAGCACAGATCAACATGCTCGCGAGCCAAATGGTTTACGAGGACGAGATGATGGCCACGCGTCAAGGTTCATTTCCCAACAGGAATGCAGACAGAGATCGCAACAGAGAAAGGTCCCCAAGGACGTACACACCATTGAATAGAGGCATTCTAGAAGTGATGGTCGTGGTAAAGAGGAACAGATGGTTGACAGAACCCATGACATTGAATGAGACTCCCGGGATGAAGTCGTCGGGCAAATACTGCGCGTACCCCCAACAGCCCGGACACAGGATAGAAGATTGTACGCACCTGAGGAATGAAATTGAAAGATTGATTAAAAAAGGAAAGTTGGTCGAGTTTGTCAGAAACGCCAAGGAAGATGCTAGGGGGACAAACAATTCTTTATCCCCTAGAAGAGATTACTCACCCAGGAGAGGAAAGCAGAAGATGATCGAGGCACCCGAGGAGCGTGGTAGAACCATAGTGAATGCCCCGAGTAGAGGCGTCATAAACATGATCAATGGAGGAGCCTTGGGAGCCGACACTGCTCACGGTCGAGAAACTATAACACGAAGAGTCCAGGGTGAATCCTACATTGGGTACACAAATGCAATCATACCGGAGGCGTACTTGGAGCAAGAGATCTCTTTCACCAAGAGAGACTTGGAGCAACTTAGTCCATTGGCCCTGACCGCAGCGGAAGCTCCGCAAACTCGATATTCTCAAAAGCCTACAAGCACATGATGATAGACCCAGGCCGGCTAAAGCCGATATCCACCCTATTGACCGGATTCGGCGGAGCAGAGGTAGTTTCACTCGAACAAGTTATATTGCCCACAGTGTTTGGTAGAAACCCACGCACCCGGGTGGCGCCGATAAAATACACAATAGTCGACATCCTGTTTCGCTACCACTCCATCATTGGCCGACCGGCACTCAACCAGATCAGGGTAGTGGTCTCTACTTATTACCAGAAGATCAAATTCCCGATACCTTAGGGAGTCGGCGAAATTCTAGGTGACCAGGTACAAGGATGGATGTGCTAGGTGGACTCGTTGAAGCACCCTAAAATCAGAAGAAGACAAGAAATACAAGTCCCACACCAAGAATACATTCCGCGCACGGAGTGATCACCATGAGGAACAAACAGAACAATATTTTAAATTTCAGTGGTTTTTAAATTATGCTTGACCAATTGAAACATTGCCCCATCGTGGGTTAGTTTGTAAACCTAAAACAGGGGAAACTACGCCGGTCTGATTCCCCATTCAACGGGATACATAGGCGGGTTAGGTTTACCTAGCCTTCGACCGTTATCCATCACTACTTTTTTATTTCATGCAGGGATATGTCCTAATCGGATATTACGGAAGTGCAGAGAATTGCACGAAGAACTTGGGGAGTATTCCCATAGATCTATGTTTAACACATCGCCCTCTTACAGGTACATAACCCGAAGGATCACACATTACTATGTCCAAAAAGGACATAGGGAATATTAAACCCTCGCTTTTCAAAAGAAGGGATTCAGGGGACATAGCCCCAGATTATTCAATATTATCCATCTAAACAGGTGCAACAGGTACAAACAGGTACAACAAACACGTTAGAACACAATGGAAACACCTTTTGTTTCATGAAACTGAAATTCCCAGATTGAGAGAACATTCCGCAAATAACACATGCGCATCATTTCGTGCTTTTACGTAAGTTTTTACATCGAAAAACCTTTCTTGTCTGTGATGTTTTACAGGACCTGACGACCAATAGACTCCACGACGACAGAGTCCCCAAGGGACATAGACAGAAAGACAAAAGGCAGGCTCCTACCTATGAGCGGTAACGGGTTCCCCTGTGATAACGGGTGGGCTCCTACCCATGAGTGGTAACGGGTCACCTACAAAGAAAATGCTCCTACCCATGAGCGGTAACGGGTTCTCCTATGATAACGGGCGGGCTCCTACACATGAGTGGTAACGGGTCACCTACAAAGAAAAGGTTCCTACCCATGAGCGGTAACGGGTTCCCCTATGATAACGGGCGGGCTCCTACCCATGAGTGGTAACGGGTCACCTACAAAGAAAAGGCTCCTACACATGAACGGTAGCAGGTTCCCTGTGATAACGGAATGGGCCCCTACCCACAAGAAAAAGATCCCATGTGATAACGGGGTCGATCCTAAACACATGAGCAGTAGCGGTTTCTCTGTGATAACGGGATGGGCCCCTACCCACAAGAAAAAGATCCCTTGTGATAACGGGGTCGATCCTAAACACATGAGCAGTAGCGGTTTCCCTGTGATAACGGGATGGGGCCCTACCCACAAGAAAAAGATCCCATGTGATAACGGGGTCGATCCTAAACATTTGAAAGGTAGCAGGTTCCCTATGATAACGGGATGGGCCCCTACCCACAAGAAAAAGATCCCTTGTGATAACGGGGTCGATCCTAAACACATGAGCAGTAGCGGTTTCCTTGTGATAACGAGATGAGCCCCTACCCACAAGAAAAAGATCCCATGTGATAATAGGGTCGATCCTAAACATTTGAAAGGTAGCAAGTTCCCTGTGATAACGGGATGGGCCCCTACCCACAAGAAAAAGTTCCCCTGTGATAACGGGGTCGATCCTAAACACATGAGCAGTAGCGGTTTCCCTGTGATAACGGGATGGGCCCCTACCCACAAGAAAAAGATCCCCTGTGATAACGGGGTCGATCCTAAACATTTGAACGGTAGCAGGTTCCCTGTGATAACGGGATGGGCCCCTACCCACAAGAAAAAGATTCCCTGTGATAACGGGGTCGATCCTAAACACATGAGTGGTGGCAGATTACCCATGTTTCTACCAACACCGCGGAAATTCAAATCATCCCTTGTTGACAACAAGCAGATTAAAGAAATCTCATCAATACGAGAACGAAATGAATGCAGGGTCAGATATCGAAATACTGCATACTCTATCATCATGACAATAAAAAATCAACAAGTTATCAAACAACAAGGCCATGCAGAGTCACAAATTATGAAGATAACAGAGAAATAAATATTCAGTTACAGAACCACGAATTGGAAATAGTCCGGAAAGGGAAAAATTCAAGTTACAATAAAGGCAGCAAACAGCTACTCCCACGAGGACCCTTTAGTCTTCTTCTCAACAACCTCAGAAAACACGTCAGGTTCGGCCGGACTCTCCTCGACCTCATCTAGTCCACCAACCGGTAGGTCGTTATAATCATGCCTTGGGTTCAACCCACTCAGTTCGAGGGAGTCCTTGAAACCGCCATTTTTCAATACTTGCCCTACGCAAGCATGACACGCTGCCTCCCGGACCTTCAAAATTAAGTCTCGGAAGCTCAGGCTTTCCATAAACTTCTCCGCTCCAACCCGGAGGAGATCAGGACGACGTTCCTACAAATTGAACTCTATTAAATACAGGAGGAAAAAATAGAAGCAGATATCGTAAACAAGATATATACCAAGTCCAAGGGAGCTAATTTGGCAGTGGAGAGCTCCAATGAGAGACATTCGTTAGCGGCCTTCACCACCACCACCTCAACCTTCAGTTTCTCCAACTCCTTGTTGGCCGCAAGCTCACGCGCCTCTCCTGGGTCAATCTCAGTCACCAATGTTTTGAAGTTGGCCTTCAACAAATCATACTCCTCCCGGAGCTTACGACATGTCTTCAGGGCATCCTCTTTGCCAGCCTCCAACTTCTCTAGCACCACGGAGTTAAACTCCCCCATCCTCAAGATATTAGCCTCGAGCTCGGCAGCGACAGCATTAGGGTCACCCTTGGACTCGCGAATTGTCTTTAAACACGAGACCGCCAGCTTTGCCGTCTGCATAATTCAATCAGTAACGTTATGTTAAACAGTTAAATATAATCAATCAAAGTCATGCTAAGATACGTACACTCTGAAATATGTGAGTGTTGCGGCGTATATTCTGGGCCCGCTCGAATTCTGTAAGCACGCGCACATTTGCTGGAGGAGGAAAAGCCCGTATCATTCACCGCACAACATCTACTTCAGGGAATTCTACTCGCTTGGAGGATTTGACTGCACCCGCTTTCTTGGGGCCCGAACTCGAAGACGAGTGGCCACTATTGACAGTCCCGTCACGAGACCTTTTATTTCTCGATACCCTAGCTGGGTCAACGGCAGACTTCGTAATCGGAATTCTAGGAAAGATAGGGGCAAAACCCCCCAATATCGAGGGCTTCTGCAGTGGCCCTTTACCCTTGTCGGTCGCACCTGAAACATGTGCCTTTCCCTTGCCACTTATAGGGTTAGGGCTCGAATAGCCCGACCCCACGGTAAAGGGCACATCCACTGAATCACCCAAGTTGACATGGGCATTCGATCCTGAACCACCAACGTTCTCGGTCAAAGGAATGTTGGCCATCGACTCAGAACGTGGAGCTACGTACTCACCAGAAGGAGACCTAGCATCTGGTCTCTCAGTCAACACAATCCCTTCAGGCGGAGGAACCACACCCTCCTATTTCGAGGTTAACACCTCCAAGAGATTGGCCGCACCATGCAGACCTCCCACCACATCAAGGATGTCCTGACTAAAGGACCCAACGGTTGCAGGAACACTTTCAAGGCATTCCTTAGTAATACTTTCAGGTACTACGGTGCTAGGGGAGGTTGTTCAACTCCCGATGCCTCTGACAGAACCTCAGTGGATGCATTATTCAGATCAAAGTTATATGCAGACCCTGCTTCAAGCGCCACCGCGACTACTGCCGTCGCAACCAATGCAGCCTTCTGAGCATCATGGTCGGCTTGAAGTTTATGCATCAATTGTGTGAAACCCATTCTCACGGGATATCTAAAAAAAAAATATACCTGCAGAATAATCAGAATATCAGCATGAGCCCGATATGCTATCCTATTACGCAAAAAAAAAACCACAAAAATATAACAATTGCACCGGCGAGCCCATCGCAATTTTCAAAGCGCAATTCCTATATTTATAAGAAATTCAAATCCCAAGAAACATAGAATTCAAACGAGGACCTCAAACTATGCGTCCACTGCATTGGGGGGTCCATCGAAGTTCATCACAAAGTGCATTCCCCGCAAATTTGATCTCCGTCATTTGAATTGGCGGGACGAAGGGTACAGGTAACCCATAAATTTAAAATTAAATTTGCGAATTCTTATCTCTAAGATAAGAATCCCCAAATTGGGGGACTACATGATATATGCATTTCCCGCATATTGGACCAGGCCCAAACCAGACCCATATTAAACCATATCGGGGGCCACTTTCGACATCATATCGGTGATAATCACCGATATGATACTGTGGTCTCCGGATCCCGAGATCTATAAATACGCGATGCCCAGATCCCAAAGTAAGCAATTATCATCCCGCAGCTACCACGCGTCACATCGAAGGACATCACCGATATCACTCTCGATATCGTATTCGATATCGAGATAACCCACGTACTCCACTGACACGTCATACCCCCGCACTACCGATATCATATCGAGAATGGTCCCCGATATCACATCGAAGATGATTACCGATATACGTCTGACCTAATTACCGATATACCCCTGCCATCCAAGCATCAAGGCGTTAGTTCGAGGTGTTCCGGACCAAGCCTAATCGCGACACCTAGATTAGGCCTAGTTTGTTAAGATAGATTCGTTGTATTTCCCTTGTACTCCATTGTAACCGACCCATACTTATATAAACGATCTATTGTCAAACTACTATTATATCAACAATCCGGAGGCTACTAAATTTTTAAGGACTTGACCGAACTTTTGCTGGTAAAACATATCGTGATCCAGTCCAATAACACAGCATATCAAGATGATGATAAAATAATTATTATTATTATCTATTAATTAGTTACATATAATAATGAGATTAAAATAAATGTTATTATAGCGTATTAGGGTTTGTTAAATTTTTTTTTTTTTTGGTAGAAAGAAAGTAGAACAACGGACCCTTAGGCCATGTCCAAAGTTAAAATAGCGCTGACACTAGGAGGAGGTATATCCCAAAATATCTCTCTTCCGTTATCAAAAGTGTTCCCTCTTGTAAGTCCGTCGGCGACCCCGTTGGCACTTCTCGGGATCCATTTGAGCTCGCATCTCCATGGTTTGTGAATTAACTCCTTGCATTCGTGCACGAGATTTCTCAAATCCGGAATTGGGTCCATGTTCTCGGTCACCAGCTTAATGTTATTTACTTATGTGCATGGAATCATAGTACATAAACTGGTACCAAAGTAACAATTTGATAATTGACCTAACGAACAAAAAAATTGTGTGTATTGGGGCAAAATAACTTTAGAAACATTGACTAGTGTTTGCCAGTTATTACCATCAAAAGTTCAAAACTCTAAGGCGTCTAAGTTTTGGAGTAATATATAGATTTTGAAGTTGCAACTTTATTTATAATAGCGTGGCTATTGAAACTAAAAAACCTATAGATTTAATAGTTGATTTCCGAAAAGAGTGGCTCACGTAAGTTTAAACGTCAATAGGGTGTCTAGGTTGTATAATTTAAAAAGCCAAAAGTCAAGAAAAGTAAACCAGACATCATACTTTCTAGTAAAACTTGATACATCTTACCTATTATGAATTGATATTGAAGTGAATTAGGGTTTGAGGGGATCGTGGATTGGGGATAACTGTTCAATCGTGTTTTGAAATCGTGTTTTGAAATTGTGTTTTGGACTCAACGTTTTTGGGCTGGGCCATTTATATTCTCGTTGAGCCATATTTGTGGATTGCGACGTCGAATGGATGGGCCGAAACTACTATTGCGTTTATTTTCTTTTATGCTAGTTTAAGTACATTTTAATTTTATTATTTGTTTTATCTATTTTGGAAATAGTTTCTAGACTCTGTATTTGGGATCACAGCTTGACTTGGGATCATTATGAAAAAATGTTATTTAAATTTCTCTCTTGTTCTTCCATGCAATCATTTGAAGTTAGCCCTCTTTAGCTTTTCTTCATTATCTTCTTATCATCTACAACAAAACAAAAGAAAACGTTAAAAAGTTAACTAAGAACATATCATTGGCTCCAAATCAATGATCTTGTATGCTATATATGATTAAGAGAGAGAGAGAAGGGGGGGGGGGGGGGAGGGGATGGCTGAACTTTGTTCTCATGCTTTTCGATTGGATGATGTAGAACAAACACAACAAGAACAACAAGAAAGTCTTACTCGATTGGAGGATGGTCAGACCAACCTCCAGACTCAAATGGATGAAGTCAAAGAATCTTTGAAGGAGATTCTGCAAACACTGAAAATTGACAAAGGTAAAAACCCCGAACACTCTACTTCTATCAACTATGGGACTACAAACATGACAAGCCCATCAAGAAATCTAGTTGATTATGGGCTATTAAATAACCCTCCTCGTGTGGAAGGACACATGGGGTTGAGATTTGAGCTGCCTAAGTTTACTGGTGAGGACCCCGGGGGTAGGTGAGAAGGTGTCGGACATATTTTCTCTTGAATAACCCTTTTGACCTTGAAAAAATCATGGGTGCTGGTATGAGCATGGAAGGAGCTGCTGAGATTTGGTATATGGATAATATTGAAGGGAGGAAGCCATGGGTTGGCCTAGGTTTGCAGATTTGGTGATTGAAAGATTCACATCTGCTAAGGGAGAAAATATGATTGGTGAGTTAATAAACTCATGCAGATACGGATTGTGGATGAATACATACAGAGATTTGAGGAGTTAAAGTCATATATGATTTAGAGAAACAGAAATCTAGGTGATGATTATTTTATCAAGAGTTTCCTCAGTGGAATAAATGAGGACATTAGGGTTATGGTGGATATTTTGCTACCTAATACCCTCAACCAAGCCATCTATATGGCAAGAAAACAAGTGGTTCAGGTTGACAGCCTTAAAAGCATTATAAAGGGACAGTTAAGAACCATGCAGAGGTTTTCAAACCAAAACTGACCCCAAAAGGTAACTGAAGACAAGTACCCACCCATCAAGAGGTTAACCTCTGCTGAAATGGATAATAGAAGGAGGAAGGGTTTGTGCTTTAATTGTGATGAGCCATATCACATAGGGCACACATGTAGAAGGTTTTATGTGATTATGGGGGTAGGGAAAGAAGGAGAGGAGGAGGAAGAGGTTGAAGAGGATGTTGAGAACTTTAAAATCTCAGCTCATGCCTTAAAGGTAGCTAAAACACTGAAGTTGTTGGGTACCTATAAGGGAAATACTTTCAAGATCTTGGTGGACACTGGTAGTACTCATAGTTTTCTGGATGAGGGTAGTGTTGAGCAACTTAAGTGTAAGTTAGAGTACACTAAGCCCATGTTAGTTACAGTAGCAGAAAGATGGAAGATGAAACGTATGCCCTGGTGTCCTAAGTTCCTGTGGAGATGGAAGGACAAGAGTATGTTGCTGATATGAGGGTCTTGAAATTAGGAGGTCATGGCATGATTGTGGGAGTGGACTAGATAAAAGGGTTGGGGAGGACTACATTTGACTTTGACAAACAAGAACTGGAATACAAGAGAGGATGGAAGGCTCATGTGATACAAGGCATAACTGCAGATGGGAAGTTACATAGGATCACATGACAGAGGTTGATTAAACTAATCAACAAAGGAACCGAGGACATAGAGGGATGTCTTTTTCATGATGGCACCAGTGAAGGAAGTTGCAGTGGAGTGCAGTAGTCCTAAGTTAGCAGATGTACTACAGCAAAATGAGATTGTTTTTGCTGAGCCAAAGGAATTACCTCCCCTAGAGGACTAGAGTAGGGGATTAAATTGGTGCCAGGGGCTGAAGATTTCAAAAAAACATATCTGCATGTACCCATATCTCCAAAGAGAGGTTGGTTAAAGGAATGTTGGGTTCTAGAGAGGTTGGTTAAAGGAATGTTGGGTTCTACACTAGTTCAGGTCAGCAATAGTCCTTTCTCTTCACCAGTGCTCTTAGTGGAGAAGAAGGATGGGAGTTGGAGGTTATGTGGATTACAAAAAGCTCAACTCCCTTACTGTGAGGAAAAACTTCCATATACCTCTCATAGATGATCTGCTAGATGAGCTCACACATGCTAGAGTGTTCTCAAAGTTGGACTTGAGAGTTGGATATCATCAAATCTTGAAGAGGAAAGAGGATATTCCCAAAACTGCATTTATCACATTTTTAGGGCATTATGAGTTTAAGGTCATGCCTTTTGGATTTGATGACATTCTCATCTACAGTGAGAATATGGAGGATCACAAAAGGCACTTAGAGTTGGTCTTTGGTATATTGAAGGAGCAATGGCTATATGCAAAGAAATCTAAGTGTATTTTTGGGTAGCCTAAGGTTAAGTTCATGGGCCACATTATTGGAGGGGGGGGGGGGGGGGGGTAAGTGGGGCCAAATCTACAAATTATTTAGTGTATGGCTAACTGGCCAAGACCTCAAAATGTAAAGGCTATTAGGGGTTTCCTAGGGTTAACATGGTACTACATGTATTTCATAAGGCACTATAGAGTTATTGCTAAGCTACTGACTAACCTAGCCAAAGAGTGGGGGAAGTTCATTGGACAAAAGAGATTAAGTTACATTTTGAAAAGCTAAAATAAGCTATGACCTCTGCCCCAATGTTGCAGATGTCAGATTTCAAGAAATCATTCACCATAGAAACAGATGCATGTTACTATGGGTTAGGGGCTGTCTTAAGCCAAGAAAGACACCACATTGCCTTTGTCAGCAAGACATTAGGGCCAAAGAATTTGGGATTATTTGTTTATGAGAAGGATTTTTTTAGCCATTGTAATGGCTATGGATAAATGGAGAGCCTACTTATTTCATGGTCCATTCATTATCAGAACTGATTAGTAAAGTTTAAAGCACCTCATAGGGCAGAAGATATTAACCCCTATGCAGTAGAAGTATATGACTAAACTGTTGGGGTATGATTATAATTGAGTATAAGAAGAGGAAAGAAAATGGAGTTGCAGACTCCTTATCTAGAAGGGGAATGGAGGAGGGAGAATGCAAGGCACTCAACACCTTGCAATTTGAGTGGGTTGGAGAGTTGGATGAGAGTTACAAGGAAGATGGGATGGCCCAAGAGGCCATACTAGAATGCATGTTAGGATCTTACAATGTGTATTATTACTCCTACTGCAGTAGAGTGTTGGGATATAAATGGAGGATCTATGTAGGTTGTGGTACCAAGTTGAGGGAGCAAGTTGTGCACATGATGCATGCGAGCAACATAGGTGGTCACTCAGGAGTACAAGGGGCATATCATAGGGTCGGCTATCTTTTCCTCTGGCCAGGTATGAGAGTTATGGTAGGGACATAGTAGCCAGTTGCATTGTGTGTCAACAAAGCAAGCATGAATCCACTAAATACCCTGAATTGCTACAACCATTGCAAGTGCCAAAACAAGTCTGACAACATATAATAATGGATTTTATTGAACAATTGCCTAAATCTGGAGGGAAGGATACTTTATGAGTGATAGTTGACAGGTTTACTCAGTATTCTCACTTTTTCACTCCCTCCCATCCTTATTCAGCATCTAGGTTGGCTACCTTATTTTTCGATACTATTTACAAACTTCATGGATTACCAGCTAGTATAAATACAGATTAGGACAAGATCTTTACAAGTGATTTTTGGAGAGAATTGCTAACTGTATTGGGGGTGGACCAACACTTGAGCACCACCTACCATCCTCAAACAGATGGTTAGACAGAGCATGTGAATCAATGTATTCGAAGCATATCTTAGATGCATGGTGGGGGTAACCCTAGACAATGGTCTAAGTGGGTCACCATTGTTGAGTGTTGGTATAACACCAACTACCACACCACTGTTCAAATGACCCTATTTGAGGCCTTATATGGTTATAAGCCTCCCCAAATTGGGGTAGGCCCATACCAAGACCTCAAGGTGGTAGGGGTGGAGCAATTAATTCAGGAGAGACAATTGATCAATCAACACATTAAGCATCTATTGACGCATGCACATAAACATATGAAAGAGTAGTTAGACAATAATAGAAGTGACATGCAATTCAAGGCAAGGGATTGGGTGTTTCTTAAGCTCAAACCCTACATGCAAAATTCAATTAGGCAGGAGATTTGTTGGAACTAAGCCCTAGATATGCAGAACCATTTAAAGTAATTGAAAAAATCGGGGCAATTGCATACAAATTAGACTTACTTGATGGAACTAGGGTTCATCCCGTTTTCCACGTGTCATTGCTGAAAAGAAAGGTTGGAGCTTCAGAGGCAATCACTTGCATTGTACCTGAAATTGATGACAACCAGAAGAAGGAGTTAGAACTTAAGTTAGTACTAGAACGAAGGATTACAAAGAAGAACAATGTAGCAAAAGTTGAATGGTTGGTGAAGTGGAATGGGTTGCCCAAATTGAAGGGCACTTGGGAAGTTATGACGAGATGATGCAATGTTTTCATGGATTCCAAGCTTGAGAGAAGGAGGGGGTAATGTTATGAACTGAAATTGAAGTGAATTAGGGTTTGAAGGGATCATGAATTGGGGATAATTGTTCAATCGTCTTTTGATATGAATTATCTCTATTTGGAGGCAAGCGTTTTGAAATTGTGTTTTGGACGTACACTTTTGGAGAAGACTCAACATTTTTGGGCTGGGCCATTTACATTCTCATTGGGCCATAATTTTTGGCGGACTGCGACGTCAAACGGATGGGCCAAAACTACTATTTGGCTGAAGAATTTTTATTTCCTTTTATGCTAGTTTAAGTACATTTTGCTTTTATTATTTGTTCTATCTATTTTGGTAATAATTTCCAGACTACGTATTTGGGATCAGACGCCTGATTTGGGATCATTATGAAAAAATGTTATTTGAATTTCTCTCTTGTTCTTTTCTCATGCAATCCCTTCATTTCTGAAGCTAACCTTCTTTAGCTTTTCTTCATTATCTTCTTATTATCTGCATCAAAATGAAAGAAAAAGTTAAAAAGTTAGCTAAGAACATAGCATTACCTACAAAAGAACAAACATCTCAACAATATCACATATGGGAGATATATATGCCCCTCCCGACTACATCCACTACTATTTTTTAATACTTTTAGCATTATATCTCGTAATTCTTATTCCCTTACCCAATGTACTAAAAATGTTATTAATTAAGAAGTCGTTTGGTTCTATAGATAAAGTGAGATATCTCATCTTATCTCACTTTATCTCTCGTTTGGTTCTATAGATTGATTTTTCGGGCAGATGTGAGATATGCCCGAATTTTTTGATTTTATCTGAGAAATTGAGATAAATAATCTCACCTCTACCCCTAAGATAAATAATCTTGATTTTGCCTTATTTTTACTTTTCATTGTAATTCTACTTTAAATTCTCTATAAATTTATAAATTGCTTCACTTTTCAATTACATAATAGGAATAATATTTATTAAAGCTCAAAATTAAAATTTGAACAAAAAAATTAATATGTTATATTTATAAGATTCTCGTGGATAACAACTGTATAGTTTATTGGTCAATATAAAATAATGTTAAAAAAAACTCTTTTGATAGTTTATTTTCAGATTTTTAGTATTTATATATTAAATTTTCATTTGCAACATGCAACAAAAATTTCAATTTTATCGCTCTTACTTTTTTCTTCTTCTTTAAAGGTGATTAAAATATAATAAAAATAAGTTAAAACTTTGCTAAATTATTTTATTTGTCTTTATAATTATAAAAATTCTTATAGATCATAAAATCAAAATAGAAAAGGATAAGATTCTAACTTCTTTTTCCCCTTTTACTCAGTCCTATCGCCCCCATTTTAAAAATACGTTTATTGTCATAACTTATTTTTATATAATTTTTTTGGTAATATATAATAGTGAGAAAAAATATACAATATGTCATTGCGTTGAAAACAACAATATTTTTTTATTTAAAAAAATTATAAAAAAATGGTTAGTTGAATGCTAATGACCCCAATCAAACAAAAGGTTATTGAGGTAACCATTTATCTTGACACTTAATCTTCAACCAAACAAGTGGCACATATTAGATATCACAAAAATTTTGAGTTTTTATCACATTTCTAATCTATATCATGTTTTTGAGATAAAATTCATCTCATAAACCAAACGGCTTCTAAGTAAACAATGGTCTCTTTAAGGAAAAATATAAAATCTTACGACGTTAAATTGAAGAAGTTGTGCTTTGTATCGGAAATTTACTGTTTCTTATGAATGTTTGTCCTAACTCTAAACTAGAAAATATACTTAATGTTGCGTGAAGAATCAAGAAATCCAGACATATAAATAAAAAATTGCGAAACTACATTACCCAAAGATGTCTGAGACTATTGAGTCTTCATAATCATCAACCCATCGATACATAAGTATGAAATGATAGAAAAAAATCAATCAATATTACGTGTATATCAAAATCTCTATTTTGTTCATAAAATAAATTATTTTTCAAATTGTGACTTGTTTGGCTGGCAGGAGTTGACCGGTTAAAAACGTGACTTTTTTTCCCTTTAATCTCAAGTTTAAAATCTTCACACAGAGCAACTTGATTCTATTTCTCTTAACTCTATGACTGTCATAAAGGATTCCCTTGTGTGTTTTGTTCAACTAAGAAGGTTGGCATCCATTTTACTAAGCTTCTCTTAGTTCATTTACTTATTTTTACCAATATTGTCAGGTGCAACTGAAGTTCTATACCTTAAATGTAGTTGATCTAATTCCCCAATAAATTCACATTCCAAAATTATTAACTATTTTGATTTCGATGCTAACCCATTGTGTGTTGTTACGTTTATTCCTTATTGTACTAAACTAAAAAAGTAATGCAGAAAAACAATTAATATACCTGGTGGTAGTAAAAGATTCAACGGTGCAGACGATGTTGGTCAGCTGGTGAAATAGGCACACAATTTGTGCTCCTAATATGTGAGTTGCTTATTTTGAGCCGCGTAGAGTAAAAAAAAAATAGTGTTGCAATTGAGTTGTTACTTTCTATGAGATATGTGATTTCACATTTTAAGTGTTATTTTATTGACCTTTTATAAACAAAATAAGGAAAATGTTATTTGAAGAAAGACAGAGGACACCTTTTTATCTAAATTAATTTTTTCATACATTTGATTATTAGTGTGGTAGACCGTAGACCATGTTATATTGAATTAGAGAATCTTGTTTTTCTTTTGTATTACGATAAGTAGATACATACATTAACTTTAATTACATTTGTCACATATATAATTATTGGTGTAGTAAAGGATGTTACACACGTTTGAACAGGAGGATCTCATTTTGTTATTGTATTAGGTAAATCGCTACCTATAACAACTTATGTTTCACCTGCTATTTTAATTGTTATTTTGTTTTTGGTAATAAAAGAAATCAACAAAAAAACTAGCAAAACAAAACTAAGTTATGCTACATCATCCTTTAGCAAGCTAAGAACCCGGGTCGGAGGTGCATCTCAAAATACTTCTCGTTCTCTATCGTCAATCTCAATATTTGCCAGAAAATCCACAACTTTATTGGCCTTCCTTGAAATCTATCTGAACTTAATCGTCCAAGGTAGTGGGAGCATATCCCGACATTGTTGAACCAAAGTATCAGTGATTTTGTTCGGTTATCTAGTACCTGAATCAAGTCGGACAAGTCTTTGAATCTGTATTAATCTCTATATTTGAGATTCTCTTGTCGCAACTATTTTTAACCCTCTTCTTAGTGCGAGTAGCTCGGATTCCTCCACCGTCGTAGCCGCAATCTTAAGCTTGAAACTACATAACCATTCACCCGCATCAGACCTCAAAACTCTCCCAGTTGCGCCCATATTTAGATTACTACAATAGCTACCATTAATGTTCAACTTCGTCCACCCGCATTTTGATCTCTTCCATTGCATGTTGTTGTTCTGCATTTGCTTCTTCCTTCTTGCCAAGCTTAACTCAATGCTGAGTTGTTTGATCATATGCAGTGGCGAATCCCGGAATTTGAATTAGGGGGTGGGGGGTGAATTATACAAGAAAAATGTACGTAGCAAATAATATTTCTATTTGTAAGTTATAACAATATGAATTAGTACAAAGTTACAAGCACAATTCCATTGACATGAGTATTTAGAAACAATTAAATCATTTGGTATTGTGGCATATTTGCTCTTTACATAGGAATCAATAAGATAAATGTTATAATTTCAATTTCAATCACCACCAGATGAAAAAATTGCATGTATTGTAATTTCTAAAAGAAAAAAAAATTAGAATCCAAGTTTCCATAAACTAACTTCATAAACAAAAAAGTAACTTATTTACTGTGAGGTATTTTGAACATTTGTCTCTATCTTCTTTTCAACTTTTTCATAACGTTTGAAACTTTTTTTTCTTTGTGCGCTTTAATCAATTTTTTCTTTGTTATTACTCTTCTAATGTCAAAAGGAACTAGAATTATAGTAAAATCCAGTTACTTCTTTTGAGATAAGAGTAGATTTATATTATAAATGATAACTGTGGATAAGATAGCAAAAAAATCTCTAAATAGTTTATCCAAATCTCATTTTTACTGTGTATATACATGTTCTAATCTTATCCTCTTCTTTTTAAAATTTTCTTGTACGTTAGTTTCCTAATTCCATACTAAAATTATATATTCATACACATTCTTTTATATGAACATATATATAAGGGAAAACTCAAAAGGTTGGGGGGGGGCCCTGATATGCACACAACTTGAGGCCGGTTCCATTTGTCAACTAAACACTAGATTATTGCGCGACCTCCAAATACACCAAAGTGTAGCTGCAAAATATAAACTCCTAGTGCACGTCTGATAGAATTACACAGTTATAACTCCTGCATTGTAAATTAATTCGGATCCACACACCATCTTATGTTCCATGGAAATTCGGCAGATCATGATCATCGGGCATACACCTCCAAATCTTACGTGCGGGTTTACACTCTTTAAAAAAATGTAAACATCGACTCTTTCAGATTGTCACAAGTCGGGAAATACGCTGAATCCGTTATCTTTTTAACCTTCCTCAGTTGGTTAATTGCCAAACGGTTTTTAGGTGCTAGCCACATAAAGTGTTGCAATTTGTTGCTGAGATTGGACTTCCAAATCCATTCGCTCTTAACGTGCCCCCATGTTTCCTCACCATATAATTTACGGAATGCTTTGTGTGTCGATTGGTACGAAAATACTTCATCTCCGGTTCCGTTCCATAAAATCACGTCCTCTTGTGTTGTAAGATGAACAACTCTTTTCCTTATTTCATTCTCGATGTTATGGGAAAAAGAGTATGCAAAACCTTCAAGTTCCAGTCACCAATTTCTAAAATCATGTCGCAAACTTTCAACTTTATATCCTGCGCATCAATACTTGGCACGCCATCACAAAGTCTTGACTCCCCCATCCAGTTGTCAAACCAAAAGGACGTCAATGACCTGTTTCTGATCTCCCAAAGCAAGAAAGGTTTCATCAAATCTATAAACTGTATAGTCCATTTCCAAGAAGCACACGCATAATTCTTTGGCCTATATTCAAGGATTGACTCATGTCAGAAATATTTTGCTTTAATGAAATCACTCCATACCGTATCTTTATTTTTCAGAATTCTCCAAGCTAACATCGTTAAAAATGATTCATTACTTTCGCGACTTGTACGTAACCGCATACCACCCTCTTTATTTGGTTTTGTGGCGTTATCCCAACCTACCAAGTGAAGTTTCTTCTCATAAATGTTTGGACCATAAAAAGTCTCTATTTAAGTTGTCAAGTTTAGAACAAATGCTTTTCGGGAGCCATGATGATTGTATATGATAGATAGGCATTGTCGATGGGATGGATGGGATTAAAGTAGCCCGACCCACCAACGATAAAAAATGCCTTTTCCACCCCCCCTCCCCAAACCGCTTCATAATGCTATCAATAACTTCAGTAAATTCCTCATTGTCCCCTCGGTCATGAGATAAATAGATAGACTACATATGCTTACTTGAGATGCTTGATGTGAGTTAAGTTCTAAGTGTCTAATAGATCCGTAACCTATAGTTGGACCTATCCTAATTATAAAATCATTAAGTGTCTAATGGCATACCACGCTAACGAAATCAGCCCAATTGTCAATTATTTTATTAGAGATATTAGTTCTGCAATCCAATGAACTCTTTCGAATTGTGTTAACATAAATGTACGTAATCAAGAATGATTTACTATGATCTAGGGGTTGCGAAATAGCCGCGTTAGCGTGCTAAAGTCACAAATCACATTTATACATAATTTTCTTTATATTTACGCTATGGCAGTCCCAGGGTAATGCATATGTTCATCCAGCGAGAGCAAGACTAATCATGCAACATAAAGACTAATCATTCTCGACACAAGAATACATCAAACACACATCAAACAAGATAAATAAACATATTTATAGTCAGAGTTTCTCCCTTATTCTAAACAATGAGTATGTTAGCTACTCATAGTCATGAGTTCAACAATCAATAAAGATTTGAATAACATAACCAAAGTAAAGAGATAGGGAAAAGCTTCTCAGATCCGGTGGAACGTTGACGCTTTGCTATATTCTCGACCCATATGTGTTATCTCCTACTTCACGAACTATCAACTCTTGAATACGGAAACAAAACTAGAACAAAGCTTTGATGGTGTTTTTCTCTCTTTTCACAACTTTCTCACAACTACTTCAAGACAAAGCATGAATAACTATGAGCGGTAAAGCATTGTGTTCTAAGTGCTAGCTGTACTCTCCTATTTCTTGGAAAGTCTTGTCGCCCGTATTTCATAAGTAGCTGCAATTTAAACTGTAGAAAATGTCGGTGTTTCCCTAGGGACATGTAACTTCCATGTCGCGCGACTATGTTGTGTGGGCACCTGCATTGCTCGCGCACATGTGTTCGTTGTAGCGCAACTCTATGCCTACTCCGTGCAATGTGATGATGCCTCATGTGCACTGTCGCGCAGCTCCATCTTCGATTGGCCCGACTTTTGGACTTTTTTGCATGTTGCGACTAGGGTTTACCTCAGTTTGCATGGTTCTGTAGCATCTAAAGTTGTGTCGTGACACCGTATTTTAAATCTATTCCAAAAATATTCATTTTGTGCTTTTTCCCATCATTTTGTCTTGACTTGATAAAATCTTACAAAATGACAAACAATACTAAAACCAATAAATATGCACCAAGAGGTATACAAAAGCCTAAGAAAACATATACTTAAATCACGGTTAATAAATTCTCATCACATCACTAACGTCCTCTGCATGCCCATTTACCTCAACGACATCCACATTTGTCTTTAGCAACACGACAAAGGCCTCTAACTCGGCGATCTTGGCAACTAAATCATTTTACTATATCACAACCTGCATGCTCGGCAGCCTATCAACCATTGGCTCATTGGCCTTGTTCAGGGTCCTCTTCTTTTATGTCAATACCTCTTGCAACTCTCTTGGATTTCCAAGAGATCTCTTCAGTTTATTCAGTAACTTAGTGAACCTCCATATTGAGAAGGCATGGGCCATCGGGAAATGGAGGTTCACTTACTCATGCCTAACCTCCATCACCTTAAAGGCACATGCCATCACGTCTGAAACCCCACCAACCTAAATAAAGCAAAGTAACTCATCACAATCACAACAAAAGCACGAACCAAATCACACAAATGTTAAGTCGTTTACCGGCTAGAACATATGCAACGACATCTTGTTAAATTGGTCTTGTGTCTTCTCATTTCTTTAGGTTCAAAAGCCCAATGTCGAGAAGATGGTCCGCATGTTACAAATAGCCTCATCCTCCGTCATCTCATGTCATCTGACATTTATTGTTAGGCCCTTCGTCTGTCACCTAACACACGAAATTGTTCTTTTGCTAGCATTCATCATGGTCGTATCACGTGTCGCTCTCTTACGCCCTATCAGGGTCTCAGTCTCCTGGTCATCTTCTTTCTCAACCATCGGTACATTGTTGGGACCACCAGCAAGACCGGGGGATCGTCATCTTATGTCATCAATTGCTTCTATAGAAGCCTGGGCAGTCTGTGAAAAACCCTCCCCGTTAATTGTGTAAGGCTAAAAAGGGTCCAGTGGTGTGCTCCTCATACCCTCCTCGGGTTTTCTTCACAAGGATAGCTACGACATTGGCGAGGTCTTTGGTCTCTCAGCCTCTGTTGTCGTCATCTTTCTCATCTGATTTTGACGACTCATGATAAGATCCGCTAAAAAGTCAAATCACATAGTTCGTAGGATACTTGACAAAGTTGCCGCAATGCTACAATAGAAACACAATTATAAGACAATGACAGTATACCCAGGGTTTAATCACCCTCATATGCAACAAGGGGACAATCTTCCCTCCCTTAGAACCTCCTCCTAAACTAAGGCCGACAAGTCCAGATAATAGTGACCAATAATATCATCCTTGAAACCCTCGAACCAGCCAAGCAATCATATACCTACCAATGTGTAAATATTCTTATCAATGTCCCACTCACATGGGTATGCACTAAACTCCCCTCCCGTCCTTCTCTTAAAGTAATTTTTTTTCCATTTCTTTCCATAGCCACTCAGTGTCCCAGACCGAAAACTATAATTCTCATGCACTCCAACGTAGTAAAATCCCTTATCCTCGAATTTTGGGTTGAACATCACGGTAAATAAAACGCCAAAATTCCTATGGTCCATACATCATCCCGAATGCGTAGGGGGTGTGCAAAGTGAAATTATCGTATCAATAATTCGGTATTTAGATAAATACTTTGATTCGATAATTCTAAACCACGAATCGTTTGCCAAATCAAATTACTTTGATACAATGTGGTAATTATCTAATTTGAATTTGTTACTTTCGACCGATTCAATATTTTTGTCAAACTTTTCTTAACATTTTTTCATTGCAAAAATAAAATAAAACAAAAAAGATGAGAAAATGTATCGTTATAACGGTTTTAAAAACTATTAGTCAAATTGAGACAAACATATGAAAAATATAATAAATATATTTTGAAGAACTCAACAAGATATAACAAATTTAACTCTAAAACTCTTTACTTTAACCAGTAATACATGATAAAAATCATATGACATTCAGCAAAAAAACAAACATAGAACCATCTCAATCAAGATATATTAAATTCATCATTCGTCCATAAAAAATAATGTATATTCTTTAATTTTACATGGGTCTTAAACATAATTGCGTACACTGTAAAAATTGATTCACTTAATTACTTTACTTAATTAATGATATAATTACTTAATGGTGAACAACAAATACATATGCTTAAGAGTTGAAGTCCTTGACTTTAATATATATATATATATATATATATATATTAAATAGTTCGATAATTCTATGCAATTCGGTAATCGACTATAAAATCAAATATTGTATCAAACTATAATTTGGTATTTTACATCGGATCGTTTGTCGGACCACTTAGATGATTCGATAAATAATACGATTATCAATATTCGATCAATTTGAATTGTTTTGCACACCCCTACGAATGCCTTCATCACTAGTATAAACACAACTAGCTTTCCCATTGAGTTTGGTGTCGAATGAGTAGGGCATAACCCTATATTATTCAACAACAATGCTAAGGGTTCAAGGATAGGAAACTACAATTCGTTAAGAAAATGTTGCAAATAGCGTCATCCAGACATATGAAGGATTACACATTCTCTCATTATCCTCCAGAAACCTTAATTCATATCCTCCGTCTATGTTAAAGGTCGTCCAATAGTATTCCATTGTGCAAGGAACCGACAATACAATCTCATGATACAAAATGTTTGTCCTGTATTCCTTAATGACAAGTCCTAATTCCTTCTCGCTATCAAAGTCTATAACGCCATACTCAGGGTCGTTAGGTATCATCTGATCGTCATAATCCCTTGCCGCTTCCACATTTTCCAAATACTCGTCAAACCATCACGACTATAAGTTTCCATCACCGGGTCCATAGGTTCTTGACGAGTTATGAAGAGACGGTCATACAAGAGCGTGCCACACTACTAGCATCTAACTCATAGCCGAAACTACTTGACTCACTCCTCGACTTTGACCTACACTAATAGTATTATTGTCTCAAAGATCATACATGAAGAATACTAAAAATACAAAGAAAGAAATACTACTCTAAAGAGAATGCTAGATGGCATGAAAATTATTACACATACAACGAACACTACCTTAGTAAATTGTTTAAAAAGGTGTGAAAGGGTTGGAAAAACAACTACATTCATAACAAGCAAAATAAGAACCAGTGCAAAAATCAAAAAAAAAGTTTTTATTCCAAATACATTGAGTAAATTGCATAGATCCAATTCTTTGGTTTGATGTACCTACCAATTTTGACCTCTATGACAACTTATTGTAAGCATAAAAATGTTGGAACAACTTGTCAAAGTTAAAATGGCGCAATACCAGACACCACCCTCTATTTATAGTCGATGAACTCAAGTGCTCCACATTAAGTGCGGATTCATCGAGTTTTGTATATCGAAATAAAAATTCGATGTATTTTCTAAAAACAAATTTTACATCGTGTAAATAAGCTCGATGTATTAGGTAACTTCGTAATTTATTGCGTTTTATGAAGTTCATAGACCAATATGCCCACTTTATTGCCCTATGAACTTGGTATGCAGTTACAAATCAAGAAAGCCTACTGTGAACTTTGACAAATACAGTAAAATTTAAAAATCGACCACTTCAAGAACGACTTTCAAAGTGGGGGGCTACATAAGGTGGACTTATATCGCTGGGCCACGCGAGATTGGGCCTGAGCCGACCCAAGCACAAAAGTGCACATATAGGGTAAAAGTCCTACATCGAGTATATTTACTCGATGTATGAACAAAACTCGATGTACTCGAGAAATGCGTCGCGCGTTCCTGTATTATGAGGCCTATAAATACACTGGACCCGAAATTAAAGTAACTCGTTTATTGTATTTTACTGTCCATGGCACAAACATCGAATATTTATACTTAGCGTATTATATTCAACGTATCTACCATTTGATATATCCTGGTATTCGACATATTCAAATACTCAACGTATACAGATATTCAACGCATCCATATATTCGACATATTCATATCCCTGAATTAAACGTATTGTCTTGTGTAGCACCATGTGTTACGAACAAAGCAGCTGATTCTGAAGATCAGTTTGGAAGCTCAAGAGTAGTCCATTTGATGCATTAGAGTTAGCTCACTTGTATCAAAGGAAAGTAGAATCAAATAATAGTTATGAAAAAAAATAAGGAATAAAAAAGTTAGGCAAGCAGACAAGATACACGGATCATAGAATTTACTCATAGTATTGGACAATGGATCTCACCCTCTTTTTCTTCCCGTCTTCATTTCTTTAATCAAATCAAAAAGGACTTATTAAATTATTCTCTCATAATTGCAATGGTTTTGTCTATTTTCGCCGTTGCAATTTATTCTCGTAAACACCATCATTAATCTCCTTCATTGTCCTCCTCTTCAATACTTTTGCTTGGACCCCTAACAACATCATCTTTTTCCCACAATCAAAATCTGGGTCCTATTGGATTCAAAAGCTGATTCCAGATTCTCGTCTAAAAAGGTATATTTTTTTCACATAATATTTTACGTATATATTGATTCTTATCTTTAACTGGGGTTTTCAAAGCAACTGTTGGGAGATTTAAAAACGGAATCTTTATTGTGATTTACGTTCTACTTACTGAATTTGTCATGGGATTTAGATTTCAGACTTGGTTATTGGATGAATGGGAAATTGATTGCCAACTGATTTGTCAGAGAAAATATTGGCAACCAATATGGGTACACCTAGCCGGAGGTCTACTATTTCCAAGTAATTCTCAAGCTCTAATTTAATTAATGTATAAATAAAATTAGTGGTTTATCACAAATATCAGGTAATGACAAATGTATTTCCTTGTTATATTGCAGTTCAAATATAAGGAGGACAAATGAAACAATGAGGCTAATTGTGACAACTATTGTGGGAATTGTATTTGGCTTCTTCCTAGGGGTGTCATTTCCTGCGATTTCGTTGACAAAGGCAGGCCGAGTTACTCCTTGTAGTTTGTTACAAGTACAATATGGGTTTAATACCAAATTTATCAAGATTTTTTGTACGTATGTTTTGATATCTTTCAGGTTAATTTACCATCAAGTATATTTTCTTCTATTGATCTCTCTCACATTGAGGACAAGTACTCGGGTCTCTCGACTCAGGCACTGTTGAATGTATGGTCTTCTCTTAAAGGTCGGAGAGGTACCTCAAACAAGTTCAATAATACTAAGGTCAGCATTTGTGCTAGTTAAGGAAGTTTATTGTTTTTCAGCGGTCTCCAGTCTAGACTCCGTTTCTTAACTTGTCTCACCATTTCTCCTGACCTTAACTAAGGTTGTTATAGGTATATATGGCTTTGTAATGTTGGAATAGCGATGAGTAACCCGTGTCGATATAGTTTGGCTGTTTCTGGTAGTAATCAAAGCAATCCTGAAATTTATCGAGAAGTTGTATCCCTCTATAGTGTGGAGTACATGACTTCATTCAACTGGTCTTTATTTCCTCTAGACAGTAAGACAGCCATCGCAAAGGAAATGTTACCAGAATACTTCAATTTCTAGCTTGAGTTCTTGGTTGAGTCCAATGTTTTTGTTGCTCTTAGCAATTTTAATTTGATGAATCAAGCTGAGCCAAGCGTCACTGTCTTTTTTTTTAACCAATTTTAAAATAAAATGCTTGCTTTTTATAATCCTGTTTCAATCCTCTACTTTAGACAAAATTACGTTGCCTGTTCTTTTTATAGATTTTTCTCTGAATAGAGCCAACCACTTTAAAAAGGTCAAGCATGGGTACCGTTTGTCTGGATTGAATGCTTTTTCTGTTATCTTGATTGTAAGAGATTCTATTCAGATCTGGGTGCCAACCAATCCCCGAGGAGCCGAGAGACTACCACCTGGTATTGTTGTACCTGAGTCCGATTTCTACCTCCGCAGATTGTGGGGTTTTCCTCGTGAGGTACATGCACTCTGCAAACTCACAAACCATATTGTTGTTTTTAACTGTTAAACAGGAAGCTTTTATGTCTGCCTATTCTGGAACAAGGTTTTATGCTGTCCTTAACCTAATTCTTTCGGATGTATGTTGATAACGAAATTCACGTCCATCAGTTCAAATATATAGGAACGTCTGTCGACGGGTTTTAAGTTTATCTAATTTTGCTGTTTATTTAGTGTGATCGGGCACTTAACGTGAGACAGTAAAGGTCCTTGACTGTTGGCAAATACTTGCACCTAAATTGTCTTTTTATTAAATTGTTTAGCGTTATTCTTTCACTCTTGCGTAATTAAAATTGGTTACTGCAGGACTTAATAATTAGACCAAGATATCTCATCACATTTACCGTTGGATATGATCAGAAAAATAATATTAATGCTGCAGTGAAGAAGGTAAACTGGAAACTCCCTTTTTCCTCCCCTCAAAGACAGCATTTGTAGTTGATTTTCTTTGAATGCATGTTTTCGTTACTTGACAAAGTTTTACAGTTGACAGAGAACTTCACAATCTTGTTGTTTCATTATGATGGTCGGACTAGTGAATGGGATGAATTTGAGTGGTCAAAACGGGCTATCCATGTGAGTGTGCGGAAACAAACTAAATGGTAATTGTCCATTAGTAATTTCTTATGTCATCTACTCTAATTTAAATGGCAATTAGTTGTGATGGAAAACAAAAATTATTATCTCCATGGATCTTGTTAGGTGGTATGCTAAGCGCTTTCTGCACCCAGACATCGTGGCACCTTATGATTATATTTTTATCTGGGATGAGGACCTAGGGGTGGACAACTTTGATCCAGAAGGGTGGGTATAAAAGAAACAGATTTAGCTTATTTCCGCGTTTACAAAGTAGTTTAAAAGTATTTGATAAAAACTATATTCCTTCATTACAGATACTTAAAATTGGTGAAGAAACATGGTTTGGATATTTCACAGCCAGGTTTATCTGCTGATAGCGGAATGACGTGGCAGATGACGAGAAGGCGTGAGGACACTGAAGTCCACAAGTGTGAAGAGTGAAACTTTTTGCTTATAGTCTACAGCCGTTCGTTGTGTTTCAGAGGCTAATGTGTAATAGTTCTAATTACAGGGATACAGAGGAACGGCCAGGCTGGTGTGAAGATCCTCATTTGCCACCCTGTGCTGCGTATGCATATCAGACTAGAAGTTGGCATATGTGCTTTAAATGTATTTCCATATATTATGAAATGATTTTATTTTGTACTTGCAGATTTGTTGAGATCATGGCCCCAGTGTTTTCCCGTAAGGCTTGGCGCTGTGTGTGGCATATGATTCAGGTATCGCTGTTTCTTCATATATTTGGTTTGTTTGTATGAGGTGATATTATGCGTCGCGCAGGAGGCTACGGGTGTGGAGGATTAGTAAGGACATGGAAAGTTACATTTGCACTCTTGATGTTTGTCCTAATTACAGAGACTTTCCTACTGTTTGAGTATTTAATTGCAGCAACACTCACAAAAATTTTAAACGAACATTAGTGGTATGCTTCCTAGCATCTGAATAATCGTGAAGCGACTCAAGAAGTTTCTAATACAGTACCTATAAGAGCTTCTTGCTTTTTTCCATATTCTTAAAGCTTCTACTCTCAGTGGAGTTTTTTGTGGTTAGCCCAAATCTTAAAAGGTGTAGATGTAGTTATCTGTGGAAAAATATCACCTAAATTGGGTTCAGTGATAAACTAACAAGTATTTCATTGAGAAATAGTCCTGCCCTGGCTACGCTTAAATCTGAAATATTAGTGGCATTGTTACAGAACGACTTGGTCCACGGATGGGGTCTTGATTTTGCTCTTAGAAAATGCGTGGAGGTTAGTTAGCACTTCATTACCATTTCAATTGTGGCTTTGCTCATAAATACAGTGCATTCCCTTGTGTTTACTGCAAATTATTCAATGAACAGCCCGCCCATGAAAAAATAGGAGTTGTTGATTCTCAGTGGGTCGTGCACCAATCTTTTCCATCACTGGGGAACCAGGTTTGTAATATGTACAATGTTTTTATCTCCGAGGAGATCCATTTCTTTGTATTTCTACATTTGGTAATCGTTACTTCCTTTACAGGGTGAGGCAGAAGATGGCAAAGCTCCATGGGAAGGGGTACTATACAAACTAACTCCAGCCTTCTTCCTATATGACATTATGCATATAAAACCATGACTATGTATTAGAATTGTCTCATTTTACCGAAATCATTCATGATCTGCTTTTTAGAAGTTTTGAAGTTTGGTCTTCTTTTTATGGCTTAGGTACGAGAGAGGTGTAGAAACGAATGGTCTATGTTTCAGGATCGCCTTTCTGCGGCAGAGAAAGCCTATTATGAAGCTAAAGGAATCACTCCGCCTAATTCCACGGCGTTAGGTGGATTTTTCAATTAATTTATTTTGACGTTAGTACTAATCTTTGTGTTGTATGTATCAGTTATCTATGCTTTTTTACTTTACTGGACAACTGGTTAACAACGTTTTTGTTATGAGAATATGCTAACAAGAGTATACGGGCATACATTTTATTCAACTACCTTATGAATGAGCGATTTTGGTTGAATGGCATTTTCGGATTTATATTTGTTAGCATCATATAGATTGAGCTATTATTGAAATGTAATATCTTTCACCAGAATATGTTTTTACAAAAAAAAAAAAAACAAAGATAATGAAATGAGTTTATTATTTTGAAGGAAAGAAAGTATCGAACCCTTATGTGGTATAGGTCAATTCGCAACTGCTCTCAAATTTTTCGGAAAGGAGAATTTCGTCATCCGATATACCAAAAAATGTAAAATTTACTTTGGTTAATTTTTCTGCAGTTTTTTTTTGTTGTAACAATTGAGAGAGGGAAATCATTTCTTAGGCTAAGTTCTTCGAAAAAGAGTATACCATTATGACTTTCATTGTATGGATGTGGATTGTGGATTCTGTCGTTCCATATCGATTCCCCTTTCACTTCACAAACAAAAAAGATGTTTATTAAGAGATTGTTTATTCATTAAAAAATTAATGTTATACCAAATAATCTACTGCCTATAAGCTTGTAACACGTGCCAACTCGACAACGAACGAGCGATAATTTTTTTTTAAAAAAATTGGTCAATAAGTCAAAAGTAGACCCTAAATCAATACTTGGACCTCATTTAACTTATGAGCCCAATTAAAGTTGATACATTTTCTACAAGTTGCAACTTTTTTTCAAGTTGCAAACATTTTTTCTTTTACTGGAGCTACATAAGCTTGAGCTATTTACCTAATTTTACTTTAATAGTGTAACTTGTAATTAGAATAAGTAAAAGTAATGCTTGTTTTAGTTTGATTTGATAAATCGAAAGTATAAACCAAAACAAAGCATATGTAAGGTCTACCAAGCCATATACACGTCATCTGGTTCGGTTTAAGAATCGAACATTCGCTTCGAGAACTAACCAATTTGGTCGATATTTGCTTTAACGTCCGTCCCTAAATTTGATGCTTTTTACCAATAAGAAAATATGTCACACAACCAAATTTGGCTCACAAGTTCATAACACCTTCTACAATGACCCGGTTGAATCGATCGATTCGGTGTCCGGGTTGAAAAACAATTTCAAGAAATAAGAAAAAAAGAAATCAACAAAATGAACTTACGAGAAAAACAATTTAAACAAAATGAACTTTACCAGAAAATTGATTTCAAGACGAATCTTGAATTCATTAAATCTTTGGGGGCGACTTTACATAATATCGCAAATTAAAGGGCAAATTGACAAACCCAAAAACAAGAGACTCAAACGGATTCAAAATTTCCATCCGCTCAATTTTAATTCTCTCTCAAAATCTCCCGCTCGTAGCGAATGCAGCCATGGCCGCTGCTGCACCTGACTACGAAAACTCCGACGAGTGGGAACTAGTAAACGACGACGGTTTTGTCTACAAGCGTAAGAAGCGCCGCACCGACCCCTCATCCTCCGCCTCCGCCCCACCGCCACCGGATCCGGCCGTAGAGAGGAAGCACCGCCGCGAACGGAAGAAGAGAGCTCTTCTTAAGCTGAGAGACAAGTATTTACGAGAGATCCGTCACTGGGAACATTTGTCGAACGCCTTAAAGGATATGGATCAGAATGCTCAAGCGCAGCGCCAGGAGCCGGTTCCAACGACGTCGTTCGGTGAGGCTTCAACCTCGGAAGAGTATTCATCTTCCAGTTCCACTGGCTTGAGGCTCGTTGAAGATTTCCTCTCTCAGGTACTACTAAAAAGACTTTCCCCTAATTCTTTGGTAAAATCGATTTTAGGTTTTAACTTTTTGTTTTTTAGGTTGAAGGTCAAGAGTGTATAATAAAGGCTGCGACAAATTTATGTGATATGGCTGAAGCATTGTGCAGCGCGGAAGAGGAAAGATTGAAGCAACAATTTACTGACCTGCCTATTTGGGATCCTTCCCCTGATGAGCTCATGGCGGCTCTAGGCGGCGCAAGTTAAGTGTAGTGTTTTTTTAGGACTATTTAATTGCGGATTTTTCTTGAAAAAGGTAGCAACATAGTTGTTGAGTTTGTATCTTTTTGTGTAGCGCAGCAGATAATTTTTATTAGCTTTTTTTTTTTTTGTTTCCCCCTTTGTAAATGTGGTTCTTTAAAGGATTGAAGCTAGGTTTCCACATAGTGGGTGCATTCAAAAAACAAATCTTGGGTTATAATATTCTTATGTGAGAAATGAAGTATGGTTGGTTATCTTGTATGTGCTAACTCACTGCAATTAGTTTATCAAGCATGTCTGTGTTTAGGACTAGAAGGTATCTTGTGATTTGGTGTCTCAATGGATGAATCAGGAGTTTGTAACTTTGTATGCAGCCTGTAATTTGGATGCAGTTTTCTTATTTGGAAAGCTTTCTGGTTTAAATCATGTGAGCATTTGTTATTCTCTTGGTGAAAGTTTATTATCTGTTTTACACCATCCTCATTGCTTAGTCTTGAATTTCTACATGATACTTATAAGGAATGTTTTCTGGACTAGCTGTTTGATATTGCATTCTACTGTTACATTACGGAAACAAAACCATGTATATTCTTCTGAGTTGCCCTGGTTACAATTTTGCTTCTTTACCTTGCCACTTTTTTAACAGTTGCTGGTTTTGACTTGTTTAATAAGGATATGTGGTGTGTGTTCCTTTACTTAACTATAAATTATTTCTTTGTGTTTATCACTACCATATTGTCTTCCCAGGGAGTTTTTAAAAATGGTTCTCATCAGTTATTATGGCTGCTGCTTCTAGAAAACAGAATAGTGTCTGTCTTTGCTTTCATTGAATCATTCGACTTCAATCTTGGGGTGAGTTGGGTCATAGTCTGTTGGCTAGCTACCCTCCTCACCAAGGGCACAACAACTATTGAGGGATAACTCATTTAAGGGTGGCCCAACTATTATCTAGGGGTATGGTGTGCCAGTGACAGAAATGGTTGTTACTGGCATGCACATGAAACACCGGTTTGTGTTGAATTTCTTGTTATAGTTCAAAAGACACATTTCTATATTCGAGATTTGGATAAGCTGTGTATGAATAGGTTGTGCGAATAGAAATAGAGAATTGAGTGATTTTATTTTGAAATAGAATCTTAACGTTGTACTTTGATTTACTATATAATGGATCTTTTGCATATTTGTCCTTGATTGTATTTCTCAAAGTAATTAGAGTTTTTAATGTAACTTTTTGTTGCTATTGTCGTCTAAACTGATAAGTGTGTTTTTTGTTTTAATTTGAGGTTCATTTTATAACTTAGTGAATCGATTTTTCCACAATATGAGGATGAATACAGGGATGTTCTGTTGCTGGCCTGGAGGGGAACAAATTAAGTATATGGTTATGATCCTTTATTAGTTTCTCCTGTGTTAATTTTGGAGAGCATCGTGCGTACTGGGATGTGTAAAACATTCGATACCAGTACCGATTGAATGGTACGCTAATTTTACTGAAACACAAGAATTGTACGCTAAGCTTAGGTGTTAAATTGTTTTGGCGACGAAGTCACAAAACATAAGGTACATGCATATTGAGATTGTCGCATTTGAGTGCTTTTATGATTGATTATTAAGTGCCTTTCATGTAGTAGTGAAAGATAAATTATTGTCGGATTGATGTTGGGGTATTTGAGATATTGGTTAAACAACTTTGTGCTTAGGTGATTCTAAAATGATTACATTGTGTACATAACTAGTTTATTTTTGTAATTTCGAACTCAATTATTTAAGAGCTACATCGTCATTTTCTCCAAAGTAAACAAAACACCATACCAAAACTCAACCACAATCGAAACAAATCGATGTTAGTTTGCATGATAACCCTTCTTAATTTTTGTACGATGGTACAATGTTAGCCAATCGCACTGCCATAATCTTGGTCGTTGACTATTGATTTTAAATTGTGTGGGAGCGACCTTCACTAGAAATCTTTATTGGTGAAGTGAGCAACTTTTCGATGTCAAATCAGATAACTGATAAACTAAACCCAAATGTATTTGACCGCTAATATCCAGTTTCTACGAACAAAATATAAATGAAAAATCCCATGTACTCTTTCGAAGACTATTTGAAAATAAGTTTCTAGTTAAGGCTAGGACTTTGGTACTCCGAGACCATGGACATTTGATATTCAAAAATAAACGACCTAGACCACTGGAATAATTCAGATCCATGTGTAACGATCGTTAGTTAGCAATGCATCCATCCAATAGATCACATCAAATCTCATTGTGAAGTAACAACGGTGATCCAATCGTATAACCATAACCATAGAACAGCCAAACTACTTAATCCGTAAGCAACGCACATAAGTGCAAGTTGTCCAGAATGCTCAGGGACATTTCTATTACAGTTGTAACAATGAGTTATAGGAGACAAAAGGTTGGGAGTAGAGATAAAGTCATTAATGCCATAATGCTGATTATAGAAAGGCACTCATGGTACAGCCAGCTGATCAAAAAGAAAAGCAAAAGGAAAAAAATAACATGGTACAGCCGGAAATTTGTACACGTAAAATTACTTTAATGTGCAGACGTACGATAATAAAAGATTTTCAGAAGTTAGGGCAACAATGAAATGAAATTTCACCTTGAAGACATAGTTAGAAGATCTGCTTCATTGAGAAAAGACGGCACAACTTGAACTGGTTCGAAGGCAAAACCAGCTATTTTGCACTCATCCTCCAAAAGTTTAGCTTGTGAAGGTCCTTCAGGACAAAATACAACAACAGCACCACCACTGCCAGTAAATTTTGATGCAGCGCCGACCCGTCTAGCAATCTCAACCATCTCTATGTTCAAAGCCCCAAGGGCATCATCTCCAAACATTTGCCTGGTTAAACAATGTTACATTTTGTAAGCATTTACGATTAGGAATAAGTTGCAGTCGCAAAGCAGTACAGAGCTTGACAGGCCAACTAAGAGTTGTGACCACGACAAATTTGATTAGGGACACATAACAAATTAAGATGACCCCTACTGTGCATATAGTAATACCTTCGCAGATCAAAGTTACGATTCATGAGGCTTGCAAGTTTGGCATAGTCCTTCTCAAGTAACGTTTTTCGGCCCTCTAGGGCAACATTTGCAACCTCTTCCATTGAAGATATAATGAACTCGTCGCCATTTAACCATCTCTGTCGAACTGTACTGTGTACCTGCGTTGCTTATTTTGTGAGTAAGTGTTCACAACTTATATTAAAAAGGTCGTAGTGCAGGAAAGAAAAGGTCCAACTCTTGCTTGCACATTCACTCACACAAACAAAGAGATGGTGGTTATAAAATAAGATCAGAACTCTCCGAGGAACTAGGTCCATACTTGATGCTTTTCATCCAAAAAACCTTATAACAGGATCAATCAATGACTTCTCCTTCTTAACTCTTGGTCTCTTAATTAACTTTTTATTAGCAGGACTTACAGAGATTAATTATATAAAGCTGTCCACAATCATGTGTGGAAGTTGAAATAATTTCATGCGCACACACACACCCACACACAAGGCACAATCACGAAGTACGACGTTGATGTAATATCCACGTAAGAGATTATTACCTTTCCAGAATCACTGGGATTTTCGGCATAAATAAGATAGAGTGGGGGAAGAAGGCCAACATCCATAGGTATATATTCGCCATGCCCAAAATCGTCCATCTGTTTCTTATTAAAATCCTGGGAACAATGGGATTAAGGGACGCATAATATAAGTTCACGCTGAAAGAAGAATAAAAAATGAAGTGCCAGTGTCACCGCATACCATATATACAAGGCCCCCATAAACCTGAGCCACCCTATCCTGGAGACCAGCAACTATACCAAGTTCCTTCTCTGCATTAAGGATAAGGTTAGGCCGAGCCTCAACTTTAATCAAGTGCCTGACTTCATAGAAATCGAGAAGGCAGCTAAGAGCAGCACACACAATTGCACTGGAACCAGAAAGCCCTGTCTGATATAGTAAAAAGAAGTGCCTCAGGTCATGTTTATGAAAACACAGAATGGTTAAAAAGAAAAACACCGAGACATATAGTTGGAACACAGAATTTATACTTCCATTTACGGAAGGATCTCAAAGCAAAATCACTTGCAACGAAGAACATCAGCACACACAGAGACTGAAGAGTAAATAAAAAAGCAACAACTTTAGTTTTTCAATATAATCCCAGAAGGAATCTTCTTACAACTTATTGAAGCAACAACATACAGTAAAGAAATGCAAAGCGCCATGTGTCAACTTATGCAGTTATTTTCAAAAGAAAGTGAGATTGGAAACCTAAAAGAACATAGGAACTCAACATATCGTATTTGTGGTCTCACGGTAGAGTTTGAATATTGCTTCAATCAGAGAGAGAAGCTGGTATTAGTGAACTATCTCTTCAGCAACACGAATCGCATAAGAATTATACATGATGTACGACTGATAAGGCAACGGAACGGAGTCTGAAAAACAGAGATGGAGCAATGATAAAGTAGTACCTGACGGGGGATGTTAGTGTCATAGGACAAGGTGAAATTTCTGTGATGCAAAGTGATGTGATTATCCTTGCAGTAAGAATGGAAGATTTTACAGAGTGCCATGAGCAGACGTACTCCTCCATAGTAACCATCACTTTGTAACCGGTTAACCTATAGATAAGGAGGAAAACCGTTAACACAACACACATTTCTGCCAAATTTCCTATTCAGCAGAAACCCAATCCAATTAAGACACAACTGAATCAAGAACCCTATTGACCATTGTAAACACAGCACACTGTAGAAATCAACAAAAACACACAGTAGTTGAAGACAGACAAGGGAGGGCATAATAATAATAATAATAATAATAATAATAATAATAATAATAATAAAAAGAGACAAGAGAAAGAGAAAGAGATTGACCACCGACCAGATGAGGGAGGGATTCGAATTGAACTAGATCGTGAGTTGGGTGAGGGACAATGATGAGATCCTTGGAGGGCAGCAATTTAACGGAAGCCCAGAAATTAGCGAGGCTGAATGAAATGGCGCGGCCGTAGTACACATCACTCGGGTTCCCCAAAAACCCGACCCGAGCATACGCTCTGTGCTCTATCGCGTTTCCATCACTCCCCACCATTTTTGATGACTCACTCATCTCTCATCAACCTGAACTCCTGAAGAGGAGAGGAGGGTTTTAGCGTATAATAATAATAATAATCAATAAATTGATTCTGGCTGGCTGGCTGGATTGGAGTATAAAGTATAAACAAACGTGTCACTGTGAATCGGATATTATCACAAAAGTTGCGGAATTTCGAAAATGCCAAATCAGATCAGATGATCGATCGCACAATGCACATCCAAAAAAGAGTTTTCCCTTTCTCTTCATCTTGACTATATTTCTCTTTCTTTCTTCTCATCGGTTTTATTTTCGGTGCCACATCATATCCTCGTCACTGATTATCCAACATATTTCTTTAATTATTATTGTGCACAAACAAGTGCCACAACAAATCACTTATTATGTTTATTTATCAATACACAATACTACATATTAATTAATTATGTAGTGATTATTTATTATAATTTAAGAAATTATTTTAATTTCAATCCTTGAATGCACCACGTCATTAATGTAGAGACTACACATAATTGTTTTTAGGTGGAGTTTTATTGATCCTCAGATAATTATCTATATTTCTCTACGCTCTTTTCTCTTAAGAATTCCTCCTCGCTCTTCCTCCATTTTCGTTGAATGGAGAAAGAATTTTTTTCTTTCGGATGCTCGAGTTGGCTTGCTTAGGTCGAATAAGCTAGCTCTCCGGGTTCCCACTACTAAGTAGCACTTCCTACAATCCGTTTTGAACCTTTGAGTAGACTATGCCTCATATCACTTCATCTGGACGTACGAGAGGGGTATGGCTCAAAGGGTGCGCTCCCCACCTCTTTCTTCAATTAAAAAAAATAAAAAATAGACATTCATTTTTTCTTCTTCGGGGTTTTAGGGCATCTGGTATTCAAGGTTTGGTTCCTCAGCACCAAGCAAGACCGCAATTGTCCCTTTCTTTTCCCCACTCCACTCCTTTCTTTGGAACTATTTTCTCATCTAAATCTTAAGGACACTGCCCTACCCTCCTAGCAAAGGTTTCCAACTCCGCAACTTCGGCTTATTGCTTAGCCCCATTCATCTAGTTAACTAGTAAATTGACTCATCAGATCGATTTTGAAATATTTTAATCATTTCGATTGCTCTTATATACTCCTATATACCTAGTATAATAAAACAAGTACTCATAAGATAATCATTTCGTGCAATTTCATTAGTTATTATCAATGTTGCACGACTACGTTAACAAATTACATAGTACACATATTCGATTCGTCCCCACCGCATCATATTTTGATATTTTTCGGTACTCTAAAATTGATATGGTTATAGAAATTTTATATTGTACAAATGTTTTAGTTGGTATTTAGATAACATGTGTTTAGATACAATAACTTGTAAAGTTCGAATTCCCATTGAATTGCAGACTCAACTTATTTAGGAATTCTTGAAATCTAGTTTCCAGAGAAATGTAGAGTTTGAGTAATTGTATAAGTGACTGGCCGTTCTTATTATAAATAGTCAACTGATACGTAATTGCTATTTACACTAATCCAAATATTGAGATTCAGGCTTGGTAGTGCTCCCAACGGTACCGAGTTTGACGAACTAGGTAAATAATTTTTTGTAACCTTTTGTTATTTTTCGTGTTTATGATTTTTCGTCATAGGTGGGCAATATATATATATATATACTTTTGAAACATTAGATTAAATTTAACATATTATAGATAAAATCTCATATTATGCATATATTAATATATAAATAAAAAAAATCATATTCATTTCGTACAATATCCACCATTTAAAAAAAATCTTGACGATCCACCAATTTTTGGCCGTACCATATTGGTTTATTAGTATCTTGCAAAGAAGAATCTATCTGCTTTACATGAAATCTCATCGTCAGTTGCTTGATTCTGAATAGGTTGTCGACCTTTCTTTTACTTGAGTGACCGTAGTTTATCTCAAGAGACTTACATCAAGAAGATGATTGAACAATACTAAATGCATAATTGTAAACCTGTAGAGACTCATGCGGGCCTAGTCCTAACACCCTAGAATAAAGAATGAAGATGTCAAGAGTTCCCTATTCGAGCGCAGTCAAAAGTCTGATTTATGCTATGCTGTGTACATAACCCCATATTTCTTAGGCTTTTGGGCTTTCAATTGTTTTAATACGAACACGAGACATGTGCACCAGAAGATGGTAGGATATTGCAAGAAGTTTTTGAATAGACTTTCTACCACAAAGGACAACCTATTCCTCAAGTTGCATGGCATGCGATAGTCTTTATGTTTTCTGCATTAAGTTGTTGGACTCATGCTTATGTATTATAAATATAATACAATGGGGGGATGGAATGAGAGATTGAAAAATGACCTACTCTAACTATTGAAAAGTAAGAGACAAAGAATACGCGAAATGTATTCTTTGTATTCTTGTATGTTTCAAATAGTTTTGTATAACCATATATATAGGAGAATTTACTAGATCACTGTAATTACATTCATAATTAAGATTACAAGATTCTAGCAATACAATAATAACATTACTATAACAAAGGATCAATCGTCTTCCCCATCTCCATATTTGTTGCTGAGGTTTCTGAAATTCTATCGCTACAATTTCGATCATTACCGTCAATGCATGACTCTGCATCTTCCGCTTTTACCTCCATTAGGCTGACTTGATTTTCTACATGCCCCCTCAATCTGGCTGGTAGTTCATGGACACGCAGATTGTGTTGAACGTCTTTATACTTTAACGAAGGTAACGGCTTGGTAAGGGCATCTGCTAACTGATATTGACTTGAACTAAATTGAACTACCAAGTGTTTGTTGAGTACGTGATCTCTTAAAAAATGAAAATCAAGGAAGAAATGCAGAGCACTTAAGTCTTTGATAGCAAAAGCATATTTTTAGCAACTAATTACATGATTAATTGCATGTGAATCTAAACACGTTATCAAAATATCACCGACCTAGATAAGGATGCATATAATGTCAGATTGATGACAAATGACCAAGGAAGAGTCATATTTGCTTTCGAGAAAATCCAAAGACTTTAATTTATTTGACAACTTTGAAAACCATGCTCTAGGAGCCTGCTGCAATCCGTAAAGTGACTTGTGTAATTTACACACATGGTTAAGGATACCGTGGATGAACACACCCTTGAGGCTGTGACATAATGACCTCTTCTTCTACCTCATGGAGAAGTGATTTCTGTACGTCTAATTGTTTTATAGATCATTTATGAGAGACAACAAGTGAAAGTATTAATCAAATAGTAGTATGTTTAATCACTGAAGTGAATGTTTCCGAAGAATCAATCACTTTTTGTTTGTGAAAGCCTTTAGTAACTAGACATGCTTTATACTTTTCGATGCTCCCATCCACATTTTTTTTAATCTTGAACACCCAATGACAACCTACAACATTGGTGTGATTTGATGGGGACACTAGTGACCATGTACCATTTTCTAGCAGCGCATCAAATTCCTTATTCACAGCATCTCGCCAATGACTAGATTTGACCGCCCCCGTGTAAGAAGTTGGTTCTTTTTTAATATGTGATGTTTCTGCTATCAAAGCTCGAGTAACGAGTGGCAAATATAGTCACCAGATTAACGTCGAGGCTTATGGATATGGTTCTTTGATCTGGCCATAGGAGTTCGAAGGAGGAGGTTGCTCATTATCCCATGCCATATTTTCGGAGTCAAGTGCATTAGTTACTGGCTGAATAGAAGTTTCATCATCTGTACATGCAAAACCGAGCAAAATGGTGCAAATTCAATTCTTGTGGGAATTAGGTTAGAAAGTGTATCACTAGAACTCGTTGATGGGGAAGAAATAATTGGTGCGAGAAGTATGATTGTGTTAGAGGTGGAAGGATTAAAATTTTTGATGATATTTTTTGAAGTATATGGAAAACGATTTTCATCAAAAATAACATGTCTAGAGTATTTTTCCAGTAGAGAGATCAAGACACTAGTACCCTTGATGACCAATGCTATAGCCAATAAAAATGCATGGTTTTGAACGAAAATTCAGCTTGTGTTGGTTGTAAGGTCTTAGGTTAATTAGGCCAACATGCACATCCAAAGAAACGCATGAATGAGTAATTAGGATTTAGGAGTGCGATTATACAACATCTCATATGGTGATTTTAGTTTTACAACATGTGTTGGAAGCCTATTTATTACATAACTTGCTGTTGGAAAAGCATCCTCCCAAAATGTCAAAGGAAGATCGAAGTGAGCCAACATGCTTAAGCCAATTATGACAACGTGTCAGTGTTTTCGCTCAATAGAACCATTTTGTTGATGTGTATGAAGGCAAGTTAGGCGATGACTAGTCTCAAAGTTACGGAATATGTTTAGTTTTATATTCGCCACCCCAGTGGTTGATAGGAGAGAATAAAGCTCGTCAAGCATCAAACCATCTAGATGAGCAGAAATAGAGGCTACAAGACTGTTATAGTTGTGACCAAGTCCTGCAAGAATATATGTTATAATATCATCTAGCGGTACTAACTGCCCGACGGTTGCTAGTTTTTCTGTGAGCTTCTTGATAAAATAAAATTATTCAGTGGCAGATTTACGGTTTTTGGTTGTCGTTGCCAATTGAATGCGAATTTGAATAATACGAGCACAAAATTTGGAAGAGAAGGCTTTGTCTAATGCGCACCAAACTTTATGGGAGGTTTCATAATTAATGACTTGAGCAAGTATCCCATCAGTGAGAGAAGACATAAGGGTGCTAAGGATGAGAATATCCTGCTTGACCCATTGTGAATATGTAGGATTAGCTGTTACACAGTTAATATTATTTTTGGCGATCGATATGGAAAGTGTTTGTGGTGGTTTTGTTGTAGTGTCATCGAGGTAACCAAAGAGACATTGTCCTTGAAAGATGGTACCATCTGAGCCTCCCACAAGAGATAATTATCATGGTTTAGTTTAGTAGTAACAAAGGTAGTCATGGAAATAATGGAGAAAGACATGTAGATTGGTGGTCTATTTGTGGCTATACTGATACCATATAGAAAAGTTATAGACAAAGAATAGGAGAAATGTATTCTTTATATTCTTGTATGTTTAAAAGAGTTCCGTACAACTATATATATATGAGCATTTACAAGATCAATGTAATTACATTTTTAATTAAGATTACAACATTTTAGCAATGCAATAATAACATTCTTATTACAGAGGATCAGTTAGTCTTCCTCATCTCCAGATTTGTTGCTGAGATTTTCAAAATTCCGCCGCTATGATTTTGATCATTACCGTTAATACCTGACTCTGTATCTTTCACTTTTACTTCCATTAGGCTGACTTGATTCTCTACACTAACCAACGAAATCCTAAATGATCAACATAAGAGTTTGGAGTTAGAAAATAAAGTTTATGGAAAGAGAGATTCGTGAACCAATTTTAGTGACAACATAGAGACCGAAAGTCTTCAATAGCATCATAATTCCTCTTGTTGCAAAAGCGTTATTGTTATAATTTAGTAATACTATTTGATTTGGGCGCCGACTTATAAATTAGTTCGAGTAATTGAACATGTAAACATCTATGCCTTTTAACTTTCCATTTTTGCATAAAAAAATTATGTTTAGTTACAACTCAAGCTAAAACTAAGTAACCCACTCATCAAAAAAAAAAAGCCCAGCACTACAAAAAAATCGGGTCATTCCCGACCGCAAAGCCGGTAGGGAATGACCCACCGGCGGTCGGGAAAGGGTCTTTCCCGACCGCTATTCGGTCGGAAAGCCCCGGTCGACGTTGCTTCGGTTGGAAAAAGTTTCCCGACCGCGGCTCGGTCGGCAAGGGAATTTCCCGACCGCTAATTCCGACCAGATAACGGTCGGGATATATTCCGACCGTTATGCGGTCGGGAAATGCTTGAATATTAATCCCGACCGATATTCGGTCGGGATTATATGAATGTTTTTCCGGACCGAATGCCGGTCGGGAAACTTCCGACCGAATGCCGATCGTGGTGCCCCTAATTTTTTTCCCGACCGAATTCCGGTTGGGTATTTTTACGGGAACTCCCGACCAACCGCCGATCGGGACGTTTCCCGACCGCATATCGGTCGGGATTAATATTTATGTTATTCCCGACCGCGATGCGGTCGGGAATAATATTCGAATTAATCCCGACCGATATGCGGTCGGGAATAATATTCATCTTATTTCCGACCGATTTTCGGTCGAGAATAATAATCATCAGAACAAAAAAAATAATATTCCGGTAATTACCGGAATATTATTTTTTTACTATTTTGAAATATTAAAATATTATTTAGATTTTTTGTGTTTTAGATGAGAAATTAAATTTTTGATTCATTCCTCAATCTCAAACACAAAAAAATTAAATAAGTGTTTGATTATTGAAATGATGAATAAATAAGTGAAAATTTTAATTTTGAAATTGAAAGAAAAAAGTGTTTGAAGATGAAAAGAGTGTTTGAAAAAGTGTTTGAAGATGAAAAGAGTGTTTGAAAAAGTTTTTGGAGATGAAAAAAATGTTTGAAGATGAAAAAATGAGGAGAATAATGAAGTGTATTTATAGAAAAAGTTAAAAAAATTTGAGTTTTCGTCAAATTTGAATTTCCCACCAAGTCCCGCCAATTTTTTCGATTATTCCCGACCGAAAATCGGTCGGGAATGTTGGAATTTTTTCAAAAATTTCAAAAAACCGCCAAATTTTCAAAATTTTCCGACCGAAATTCGGTCGGCAATACTATGCTGCCCAGAAACGCGGGAAATGCCGACCGCATATCGATCGGGAATAACGTTGAATATTATTCCCGACCGCCATGCGGTCGGGAATAAGTTAAAATTTTTTTCCCGACCGCTATGCGGTCGGCAATAATTGTCATTCCCGACCGAAAATCGGTCGGGAATGGGTTGAATATTTCTCCCTACCGCAGATCGGTCGGGAAAAATAGCCAATTTTACCTTTTTTCGATCTTTTGGAAAATCTTGATGTGTTTGTTAAGTATAACTATAGAATCTCATTAAATTCATGAGTTGCACTATTAGTTAGTTAGTTTAACGTAATTTTAATTATTAAATTAGTATAGTTTACCGGAGTATAAGTTAAGTTAGTTTGGAGTTTTACATATATTAATCATACGTAGTATAGAGGAGTTCACAATTGCCGATTAACGTTTGTTACGAACGTTAGTATAGAGAGGCTAATTGTGATATATATATATATATTAACATATGTTTAAAATAATCGTAAGTAGTTACATTATTAGCAACTACATATACTAATCTATTTATAAGTGACAATATGAATCGACGCTTCAAACGATTCATCAACGTGCAACTAAATTTAATTTTTTTTTGAGATTTTCAGTAATATATAACTAATATTGATTTACTTGATCATTAAATGAACGATTTATCTAAAATTGAGAGCGAAATTGTGAAATTAAGAATATGAATATTATTCCCTACCGATCTTCGGTCGCCAATACTCCTAAACCCTAAACCCTAAACACTAAACCCTAAACCCTAATATTCCCGACCGCCATGCGGTCGGGAATAACAACGGTAACAATTATTCCCGACCGCATGTCGGTCGGGAATAACAACGGTAACAATTATTCCCGACCGCATTGTCAGCCCCCCTATAAATACCCCTCCCTATTCCACTTGAGAAATCATTCCAACATTCATCCCTTGCTAAGGTATATACGATTTCCTCTTGTTATAACTGTTTTTGTTAGTTTTTCTCAATTAAGATCATTTTTATTAACTTTTTTTTAATGTTTCTTTGTTTTAGATATTGCAGTAATGCAACGAGGGGCATGTGTTTGCAAAGAATACTTGATCTAAGTATTTTCTACGCTACAACAAGTAAGTATTAATTGCCTTGTCTTCGTCGTACTCGAGTTTTAAAACTTTTATATAAATGATAAATATATTGATTGGTGAAATTAATTGTAACAATTTCTTTTTAATTTTCTTAGATTAGAAATGGATTATCGTCCCGATAGATCTTGGATGTACGATAGGATAGATAGTAACACTGGTTATTTGAATCAACATTACGTGGTTGGGGTTCGTGAATTCGTACAATATGCATCACAACAGACATATTACGTAGATCTTAGAAATCGTATTAGGTGCCCGTGCCAGAGATGCATCAATTTAAATTTTTTTGATCGAAACGTAGTTCGGGATCATCTTCATAAGTGGGGGTTTGTGTATCAATATTGGATATGAGTGTTGCATGGAGAGATGGCGAGCGAGGCATCTACATCATATGTACATGAATCACCGTCTGCTAGTATTCACGTTGATAGTCCGGTTCATGCCGATACTTCGTTTAGAGAATTGGTTGTGGATGCATATGGGGGTCGATTTGTTGAGGGAGAGGTGCGCAACGAAGATCCAAGTCCCGAGGCAAAGGAGTTCTACAAATTGATGCAGATGGGAGACATAAAAATGAGCAGGAAGAAGTCGAAGACTGTGCTCCAGTGGTTTGCCGAGTTCTTAACTACTAAGACGATGCACAAAGTAGTTAATGTCGCTTGCGAAAAGTACTTAAGTTTGTCTAAAGATATTATGGACCCAGAGATTGAGGAAATGCTACCGAATACGGTTCCAGGCATGAATAAGATGCTTGCGGGGTTTGGGTTTAGGGTTCGAAAAGATCGACGTATGTTGGAATTTTTTTTTCTTGTACTATGACGATAATGCCAACAAGGATCTCACATCGTGTCCGATATGCAAGACCAATAGGTACGAGGCTGGTAGAAAGTCCAGGGTCGCAAGGAAGAAATTGTGGTACTTCCCCCTAGGCCCTCGATTACAGAGATTATTTTATACTGTAGGCACTTCGAGACATATGACTTGGCATTTGAAGTGTCGAGAGTCAACAGATAGAATGATTCACCCAGCTGCAGGCGAGGCGTGGAGAGATTTTGATCGTACGTATCCGGACTTTGCAACAGAGCCTAGAAATGTCCGACTCGGCCTATGTACTGATGGGTTCACACCTTTTGGGCCATCTGGGAAGAACTACTCTTGTTGGCCCGTGTTTGTTACCCCTTATAACCTTCCGCCGGATTTATGCATGCGACCGGAGTTCATTTTTCTGAGCCTTATTATACTCGGTCCAAAGAGTCCTGGAAAGAACTTGAATCTTTTGCTGAGACCGTTGATTTATGAGTTGAATGCTTTGCGGAGTAATGGTTTTTGGACATATGACAGCTCACGAAAGGAAAACTTCCAAATGCGAGCGACCCTAATGTGGACTATTAACGATTTTCCTGCTTACGGAATGTTGTCCCAGTGGAGCACGCACGGTAAGCTGGCGTGCCCTTATTGCATGGGTGAGACAGATTCTTTTACACTTAAGCATGGTGGGAAAGCCTCGTGGTTCGATTGTCATCGTCGGTTTCTACCAGAGGGTCATAAATGGAGGTACAACAAGAAGGATTTCTGCAAGGGTAAGGAAGTACTTGAAGCGCCCATTCCAAGGAAGACAGGAGCGCAGATGAGGGCAATTGTGGATAGGCTACGATCGGTTAGATTTGGGGCAAACTCCACAAAGCTTCCGGGCTTTAACACAACTCATAACTGGTGTCGTCGAAGCATCTTTTGGGAACTACCTTATTGGTCCACGAACTTGATTCGCCACAATCTAGATATGATGCACTGTGAGAAGAACTTTTTTGAGAACATCATCAACACGGTGTTGGACGATGCTAAGTCGAAGGACAACATTAAGTCGAGGCACGATCTTAAGCTGTTGACCAACCGTAAAGAATTGTTCTTGAAACCCAGTGGCAGAGGAAGTGAGTACATAAAGCCAAAGGCAAAATATTGTCTTACGAGGGATCAAAAGAACATGGTGCTTGATTGGCTGACTGAACTGAAGTTTCCTGATGGATATGCCTCGGACTTGGGACGATGTGTGCAAAAGCAACAAGGAAAATTGTATGGAATGAAGAATTATGATTGTCACGTCTTCATTCAAAGATTGATCCCGATTGCATTTCGCGAATTCTTGGAACCCGAGATTTGGGGGAAGATTAACCTTTTTTTAAGGCGATTTGCGCCTCAGGGGTGTCGGCCGAAGATATGGAGCGATTGGAGGAATCGTTTATTGTTACCATGTGCAAGATGGAAATGATATTTCCTCCTTTATTTTTCGACTATATGGAGCATTTAGCCATACACCTTCCGTACGAGGCTAGAGTTGGTGGTCCAGTTCATTATAGATGGATGTATCCATTCGAGAGGTACGATCTTATATTTTTAATAACAATTATCTTTTAAAAATATCGATTCTTTGCCTAATCTTTGATTTCTATGAACTAGGCGGATGTTCGACATGAAGGGTTCAGTAAAGAACAAGGGGAGGGTGGAGGGATCCATAGCCAATCAATACCTACTTGCTGAGCTCTCCAATATGTGTTCTCAATATTTGGATGTTTCTTTTCAAACTAAATATAAAAAACTCAACAGGAACGAGACACTAGATAGCACGGAGTGGGACAATGAGCTTACAATATTTCAAAAGAAAGGGGCGCCAATAGGGCCACTAAACAAAAGGCGATACTTGACTTCCGATGAGATGGAGCAAATAGAGCTTTACACACTTCTAAACTGTCCAGAGCTTGACGAATGGGTGGAGTAAGTGATAGTTAATTATTTTTAATAACGAAATGATTAAGCGCTTTACAGACAACTAACTTATGATGATTTTCCTATGCAGACTGTTTGTAGAAGAGGAGTGCGGCGGACTAAGTCCAATGGAGATACAATCCAAGAGGAACCAAGAGTACGTAGCATGGTTCAAACAGACATATTCAAGTGGGAAATACGATACCGACGTACGAATAGATCCTCTAATCACAGGCCCGGCTTATTTAGTGGCAACCTACGAGGAATACATTGTGAATGGGTTCAGATTTCACACCGATATGATTTTGGGCCCGAAGAAGAGTGATTGTAGCGGTGTTTATGTGAAGGGAGACATGGGAGGATCCGATGCTACCAACTTCTATGGAACGTTGAAAGACATTATACAGGTGGAATATTGGGGCAGAATCCGGCCCCTATACATTGTCTTGTTCAAATGTGTTTGGTATGATATAAACGCAGGTACGCAGGAGCATTCAACGTACAAGTTGGTTAACATCAACCCGAGGCGCACCCTCAACACCAATGAGCCATTTGTATTCGCTAACCAAGCAAAACAGGTGTACTATGTGCCCTATCCAAAAAAGACGACAGGGCGACCGAGACAGAGAGGATGGTTGGCCGTATCCACTATTCCTGCCAGACACATAATCGATATGTCAAAAGATGTCGACGCAGGGATGCCGAACCAAGTGCTACAAGAGAATGCATCTGAAGGGTTTAACTTATGCGTGGACCTTTCCTCATTCAATATGAATATCCAATTGGCCAACGATGGATTTGATGTGGTTGTCGAGGAGGCAGCAACGGAAGGCAACGAGGAAGAGGAGGGCTACGAGGAAGAGGAGGGCTACGAGGACGACGACGGCAATGAGGAAGAGGAAGAGGAAGAGATAATGGGTGACTCAGATTCTGAGGATAGTACGTATGACTAGCATCGATTATGGTTTAGTAGGTCAAATTTTATTTTATAAAAAAATTTGATTCACGTTGTTTAATTTCATATTATAGGCATAATTTCCAATAAATAAACAACTAACAACGTTTTCAATACTTAGATTAAACGAACAAATAATACTACTACTCCGCATCAAACGAACAAATAATATACAACATAATTACAGAATAAATACGAAAATAGTTTAAACATTACATAATTTGTCCAAGCATCAAACATATTACATAAATACAAACAACTAACACAGTTTTCAATACTAAAATATCCCTAAAATAAATAAAACTTTTCCTACTCATAGTCCTCGTCATGAAATCCAAATGTATCAGGAGCTGTGGAGGGTCCAGCACCATCATCACCATCACCGGCAAGATCGGCTGCATCACCACCGAGAGTGTCATCCTCGGGGTCCTGATCGGGGTCATTCTCGTACTCATCATCATACATCGTGCAGCCCAGAGTACCATGCCTAAAAGGATCAGGAGGGGCGTCTCGACGAGCATCACTCATGAATCCCCCTGTAGGCCTAGGTCGAGTAGGAGGAGGAGTACCTCCAGTCTGGGTGATGTGCTGGGTCAAGTAATCTACCAGAGTAGCAAGCTCGTCAATCCTCGCATCAGTAACAACCCTAAGACGACGGTTCTCCCTCTCCAATGCCCTCGCATAATCATGTGTCGTGTCTGGGTGCTTCTTCATCGAGAAACCAAACCGATCGTGACGTGCATTCGAAGGGAGACCCGCAGCCTTCCCCTTCTTGAATCCTCCTATCGCATGACTCCACAACTCCTGATCTAGTGGTGGCCACGTAGAACGATCCGCCTCGTACCTCTCGGTCATAAGGCGCATGTACTCCTCCTGTTCATTTTGTCATAATTGTTAGTACGTAATTAATGAAGACATATATTAATACAGTAATCATAGAATGCTATACAAGTTAAATACTTACGTAGATAGCCCTATACTTGGGGTGAACCCAAACACGGCGACGTGGAGCTCCCTCTGGCAGACCACTGGGCACATGTGTGTGCTGATAATGATATGCCTCATCGTGCCGAGGTGGAGGGGCCCCTTGAGGTCTAGAAGCAGCCTGCATATTGATATACATTAGTTATTTTAGATATTTAAATTTAAGACAATAATATTATTCGTATAGAAACTCAATTTAATAAGACATACCATCCTACGTCGAATCTCCGTGTAGCTCCGGGACCCACTAGCATGAGTAGCTTGTGCAGGACGATCAGGGTCTGGTGCCTCTCCCGATCGCCTGTTCTTCTGGCCTGCCGTGGATTTCTTCGCATGGTCCTCCGACTCCCAATGCGTCATGAACATCCTCTCTAACTTGTCACTCATCCAACTGTTCTTCAGACGCGACGCCCACTTTGGATCATCAAGCCTGTCGTAATAGTTCTTCTTTGCATTGTACATGACTTCCTTGTAACACTTCTTAGCCTTCGCATCGTATGCGGAATGTGCATGAAGCATGTCATCCGGATCAATGTAGTATATGCTCTACAATTAAATAAGGTTTTTAATTAAGGTTTCGTTAAATAAAAATCTTACTATTTATATATATATATTTAGTAAACTTTCTAAATCTCACCTTAAACTTAGCCCACATCTGTCCCTGGACATTTGGATCTACCTCGGTGTATGAAGGAACACACGTCTTCATAAACTCCCTAATGATCGAGGTAATCGCCGTCGATATCTTTCTCCCATCCATAAATACGCCGTGCTCGTCTAGATGGGCCCTACGACGGGCTCTACGGTCAGCCGGAACCTGCGGCCCTCTCGATATGCCTCGGCGCGGTCTCTGCTACGTTGCTGAAGATGGTCCTGCATCGGCAACGTCTGCAGGGGAAGAAGTACTAGGACCCGCCGGTGTAGACTCTGTAGAGCGTGGCCTAGGTGCCGTAGACCTCAATGATGACGGTGGCCTAGATGATGACGATGGCCTAGATGATGACGATGGCGTCGATGCTACATGATCATCATCTAGTCGAAATGGTGCTACTAGATCTGGTGGAGTACCGCCGCTCGATCCGATACGCCTATGTGGATGTGAAGAAGTAGGGGACTCGCCAAGATCGGTATCAGGTGCATCGACAGGAGCGGGTGGTGCACCGCCAGAATGAATGATCCGTACACGAGGACCTATCCTCTGTGGACGAGTAGGTGGAGTACTCGATGGAGTGCTCGATGGACCACTACGCCCTCTCTTCGAGGGCTGGCCACGATCGCTATCACGGGACGACATGTCGTCGAAGAGGAGTGCTACGAACTAAGTAAAAGCATCTAAGTTAGAATTTTCCTTATTGTAGAGATGACCTAAGTTTAATCAATACTAAGTTATATAGTTTTTTCCTAAAGGTATACATATTTCCCAAAGCCTAACAACTCCTAAAGGAATTTACAAATTAAATCCTAAGAATTTCTACAATATCTAACAATTAATATTAAAACATTAAATATAACATTAATAATTAATATTAAAACATTAAATATAACATAAATAACTCCATAATTAACGTCCAAATAAATAAATTAACACATATAAAAATCATATATTGTTTTCCTAAAGTCATAAATAATTACTAAACTATAACATTTTCTAAAGCCTAACAATTCCTAAAGGCATAAATAATTACTAAAATCATAAAACTATAACATTCCCTAAAAGCATAAATAATCACTAAAATCATAAAGAACTATAACATTTCCTAAAATCTAACAATTCCTAAAGGAATAAAAGTCTAACATTTCCCAAAGCCTAACAATTCCTAAAGGCATAAAAATCTAATATTTTTCCAAATACTAACAATTCATAAAGGCATTTCCTAATTAAATCCTAACAATTTCTACAATATCTAACAATTAAACATAAAAAATAAATATTAAAACATTAAATATAACATAAAAAACAAGAAAAAGCGAAAAAATTTACCGAATTTGAAGTGCCGACGGAATTGCGGTCGCGAAAGGCTGATCGGCGGTCGGGAAAAGTAGGAGGGAGTGAAATTTTTGAGAGTGAAAATGAAGAGGTGGAGGGAGGTATTTATAGATATACCTCCCTCTTTCCCGACCGCAGTTCGGTCGGGAATAACCATATTCCCGACCGCATTGCGGTCGGGAAGTCTCGGCCCAGCTGGGCCGAGATTAGGGCGACACTCTGGGCGGGAAATTTCTCGCCCATTGCGGTCGAGAATGGTTTTGAAAAATTTCCCAACCGCATTTCGGTCGGGAAAAGTTGTTCCGACCGAATTGCGGTCGGGAATGCTTCCGACCGAAATCCGGTCGAGAGTTTCCGGTCGGGAAAACTGCTGAAATCTTGTAGTGCAGGTAACCTACGAAAAAAAGATAATTACATGTAGCCGTAGAAATTGAAAAAACTGTAAGATAGTATTTTGCTGAATGAATATTCTCATTAGTCATCTTTCAGTAAATACATACAGTACAAGCTAATTAGGGTAAACTGCCTATAATCTAAGATATATACAAAAGGTAAACTACCTAATCTAAGATATACAACAATCAATAAAGAATATACAACATATATATCTAATAATATATACCAATCAATAAAGAATATACAACATATATATCTAATACACCCCCGCAGTCGAATTGGGAGGTTCACAAACGATAAGACTGGAACGGAAATCATCAAAGAGAACCCGAGGTAATCATTTGGTGAAGATTTCGGTAATTTGCGACCGAGAAGGAACATGAAGAACCCGAATTTGACCCCGAGACACTTTTTCGCAAACAAAGTGAATGTCAAGTTCAATGTGTTTAGTACGTTGATGTTGCACCAGGTTGTTAGTGAGATAGATAACGCTCAAATTATCACAATAAACCAATGTGGCATTCGAGAGAGGAATGCGAAGCTCCAATAATAAGTTACGAATCCAACAAGACTCCAAAACAACATTAGCGACTAGACGATACTCAGCTTCGGCACTGGAACGAGAGAGAGTGGGTTGTCGTTTAGACGACCAAGAAATAGGATTATCTCCAAGAAACATGCAATACCCCGAAGTGGAATGTCACGTGTCGGGGCAACCAGCCCAATCAACATCGGTATAAGAGACAAGAGAGTCGAGACTAGATCATGAGAGATGGAGTCCGAGGTGAGAGGTGCCTTGGACATAACGAATGATTCGCTTAAGAGCGACCATATGCTCCAAATGAGGGTCGTGCATGTGAAGACATATATGCTGAACAATATAAGAGATATCCGGACGAAGGTGAGATACATGAGAGCACCTGCCAAACTGTAAAACAATGTCAGGTCGGGAAAAGGAGGACCCAAGGATCCGACCTTCGGCTTCGTGTCAACCGGCGTGGCCCCGGGTTTGCATGAGGCCATGCCCGCGTTCTTAATGATCTCTGTTGCATACTTACTTTGTGAGAGAAAAAGACCGCCTGCATAGCGAGAAATAGCAATGCCCAAAAAATAGTGAAGGGTACCCAAGTCCTTCATGGAAAATTCAGCACTAAACTGATCAATAATGAAGTAGCATAGAGTGACAGATGAAGCATTAAGTATGATATCATCAACATAAAGAAGTAAGTAGGCAACGTCATTACCTCGGTGATAGATAAAGAGCGAGTGGTAGGATTTACTGTGAGAGAATCCAATGGTGAAAGCTAAGTCGGCAAACCATTGATACCAAGTCCGTGGGGCCTGTTTAAGACCATAAAGAGATTTCTTCAAGAAACAGACATGGTCGGGCTGGCGGGAATCCTGAAAGCCGAGGGGCTGGTGCATGTAGGCGGTTTCATTGAGGTTGCCATGCAGGAAGGCGTTATTGACATCAAGTTGGTTGATTTGCCAAGAACGAGATAGAGCAATGGTTAGGACAATGCGAATAGTCGCGGGTTTAACCACGGGGCTGAATGTATCCAAGCAATCAATACCAACCTGTTGAGACCTGCCATCACCAACAAGACGAGCCTATAGTGCTCAAAAGAACCATCAACGTTAGTCTTATGGCGAAATATCCACATAGATCGAATAATATTCACATTAGGCGGACGAGGGACTAACTCCCACGTCTCATTCTTAATCAAATCATTATATTCATCTAGCATGGCTAATTTGTAGTTAGGATCAGATAATGCAACTTTTAGGTTAGAAGGAAGAGGAGAGAGAGACATGGAAGTAGATAGATTGAAAGGACGTTTGGGAGTGTGGATACCGTGTATGCTACGAGTGACGATGGTGCGAGAGGGAGGAGGAAGAGGAGGGTGATGGCTTGTGGCGGTCGAAGGAGAGGAGCCCATGGTTTGGGCCGCGGTAGAGAGGGCCGTGCTAGTAGAGGCCGAGGGTGATTGGGCCGTAGGATGGGGCGTGGATTGGGCCGGTGGGGTGGGATAATGGACCGGACATGGGACGGTTTGGGCCGTAGGTGGGAGTTGGGTCAGTAAGTGGGTCGAAGAGGGGTTGACCGATTGCAAGTGGGCCGAAGAGGGCGGTTGGGCCGGGTGAGTCGTGGGAAAGAGGTAAGGGTTGACGGGATCATCGAGGAATGAGTAATTTTGTGGAGATGACTTGGGGAGATTTTGGAATGGGAATTTGGATTCGTCAAAGAGGATGTGACGAGAGATGAGTAGTTTGTTGGATTGGAGGTCGTAGCACTTATATCCTCTATGATTGGAAGGATAGGCGAGAAATACACAAGGAGTAGAGCGATGTTGGAGTTTATGTATAGTGGTGGCGGGGAAGAAAGGATAGTATAGACAACCGAATGTGCGTAGGTGCATATGGGATGGTGTTTGGTAATATAAGATTTGAGAGGGATTGAATTGTTTGAGTGTTTTGTGAGGAAGTATATTTGTGATGTAAGTGGCCATTTGGAGGGCATGAGGCCATAGAGAGGGGTGTGTGGATGATTGAGTGAGGAGAGTACGGGCAATATTGTTGATGGACCATATTTTTCACTTGGCTTTTCCGTTTTGGGCGAATGTGTATGGGCAAGAGAAGCGAAGGGTCATGCCCGTGTTGTGACATAACTTTTTGAAGTGGTCGTTGTCAAATTCCCTGCCATTGTCACATTGTAAATTTTTAATAGTTGCACCAAATTGAGTACGTATGAATGTAACAAAAGAGTAAAGATGGAGTACACCTCGGATTTGCGCCCAATAGGAAACGTTCATAGAAAATTAGGGAAATCATCCAAGAATAACACATAGTATTTATGACCACTATAACTTAAGACCGGCGAGGTCCACAAATCGCTTTGTATGATATCAAAAGGACGTAAGCAAGAGTTAGAGGATAAAGAAAAAGGAAGTTTAATATGCTTCCCCAAAACACAAGGTTCACATAATGTTTGTTTATCAAAAGTGCTACAACGAATAATTTTTTTTTTTGGAACAAGTTTAGCGATTTTATTCCAAGTATAACCAGGTTCGTACATCATCTCAACACCAATGACAATCTAAAAAAATCTCAGCAACTTAGGTCCTTAACCTCAAACTAACACCTATAAAACTGGATATCCTACCAAAGTATGACAAAAGGCAGCAATTTTCGGTATTTTGAAGCAGCGAGTAAATGTTCTGCTGGTAGCTTCACGCAGGAGCACAGAAAACTGCCTCACTTGTTGTTGAAAGATCCTCATATTACGTTCTCTCCACAGTAAGTATATAAACTCAGTGATCATTGCCTTGAAGAATCTGTGTCGTGCTGCTCGTCCCTTCGTAACCTGGTATATGTATTCTCGTACTTCTTCCCATGTACCAGCTGTAGTCGCCATGCCAAGCCAGTGCAGCAGGGCCCTCCAAACTGGTTGAATGATAGGACAACTAAAGAACAAATGTTCTATATCCTCATTCACAGTACCACAAAACACACAGAGTGGGTCCACCTATATATGCATCTTCGACAACCTATCCTTTGTAGCAAGCCGTGCCCAACAAGCTAACCATAAAATGAATCTAGCTCTAGGGGTAGCTACATTGTTTAGAACAACCTCTCTCCAGTCAACTTTATCTCTACAACGAATAAAATTGTTCTTATGTATAAACTATAAAATAGATAAGCCCGGATGTCCCAATCGTTGGTGCCACAAAGTGGGAGAGATGGCGGCAATAGCGGTTGGGGGGCAGCTAGATTGGATAGAGGAGGGTGTGACGGTATATAAGTCACCAGTGCTATTACATCTCATGAGGATTGTCCCCGTCCGAAAATCCTTCACATAGAAACCAAACGGATCAAATTCAATAGACACATAATTATCAGTAGTAAGGCGCCGTACATAGACAAGATTCTTAATAAGATTAGGACCATGCAAGATGTGTTTTAAGTGTAAGGGAAACGAAGAAAAAAGGGAGAGTTGCATTACCATGACCTCTAACGGGAATTTCATTACCATTACCAATAAGAATATTATTAGTGATGCTCGACAAAGAATAAGACGAGAGAGTACCTTTCACCGAGGTCATGTGAGAGGAAGCATCAGAGTTCAAGTACCACTATGGATCCGAAAAATCCAAGGACATGGTCTGCATGGATTGGTCAATGTCTGTTGGTGCATATGAGGACTGTAGAGGGCCGTGAGCGTTGTAAGCTTGTGATAGACGGCTATCCAATATTCCGGGCTAAGAAGAAGCCAGAGGTCGAGTCCAACCAGTGGTCAGACATGGGCACGGTGGATACGACCAGGGGTCGGGCTGCCAAGGTGGGTACTGGGCCCATGTATTGGGCTGATGGGCCATGGGTCGTGGAGAAAAGGACCCGGGCTAACCGCGGCCGCGCCCACGGTTGTAGGGGCCACCGCGACGTCCTCTTGTGGGGGAAGAGTAGCCGCGGTGGGGAGGGGCAGAACCGCGTCCGTGGGGGGTTGATCCGATGGTGGTGCGATGTGAATTAGGGCGGCGACCGTGACAACATTGGCAACCTGTTTTGCTTTGCGGGTCTCCTCCATGATGAGGCGGGACCGAGCCTCATAGAACGGAGGGAGGGGATCACTCTGCTGAATGAAAGTGGTGACACTGTCATAGTTCTCATTGAGTCCTGCAAAGAGTTGGAGAACTAGAAGTTGATTGGGTACGGGTGCGCCCATGTTCGAGAGTTGATCTGGAAGCATTTTTAGTTCTTGACAATAAGAATATATATTCAAAAAATTGTCCAATTGTACCTGAGAGAATTGGTTCTCCAAATAAATGGCCCGTGAGTTCTTATTATCTTGGAAGATATTTTCAAGGTGGACCCAGGCTTGATGAGGGGTGGAATCCTTCTCAAGAATGGTGTGTAGAAAGTCGTTGGATATTGTTCCATATATCCACTGAAGCACGATTGCATCGAGGCGGGTCTAGAGAGTGAGGTCATCACCCGTCAATTTAGTCAGAGCAACATCGAAAGACGAAAGGGAGGCCTCCTTTGTTGCGTCCGTGACGACGGGTGGTGATGGCATTTTTGATTTTACGGAAGGTGGGAGTGGTAGTATGTGATCTATGACTTGATATGCACGACAATGAATGCGAAAAAGTTCCGCCCAAGAAGAGTATTGACCTTTCTCAACTTCAAGGGTGATAGGAATAAAGTTACGAATATTTGAGACTGCGATAGCGGGGTGAAATTTTGATTCAGCCATTGAAGAAAGAAAGAGAGAGAAAAGAGAGGAAGGTGCGGACGGCTATTAGAGGGGAGAGAAGGGTTTCGCGGCTAGGTTTAGACTCGTAATACCATGCAAGATAGTATTTTGCTGAATGAATATTCTCATTAGTCATGTTTCAATAAATAGATACAGTAGAAGGCTAATTAAGGTAAACTGTCTAATCTAAGATATATGTTCAAAAGGTAAACTACCTAATCTAAGATATACATCAATCAATAAAGAATATACAACATATATATCTAATAATGTTCACCAATCAATACAGAATATACAACATATATATCTAATAAAAACAACATTCATTGGTAAAACGAAGTAACCCACTCATCAAAAAAAATAAAAAAAACCCAGGTAAGCTACTAAAAAAAGATACATGTAGCTGTAGAAATTGAAAAACAACATTCATTGGTAGGACTTATTCTTAGGTTTTGTGGAGTCTGAATAATTTGGAGATGGTTTCAAACGCATAACAAGGCACTACGCGTTTGGACTACAATAGGTAGGCATGTCGCCCACATGGATTAAGATTTATATTTCCTACTATGTTTTGGTGTACAAAATATTAGAAACATTTCAAAAATTTCGAGATTATTTCAAAAAGAGTAGTAGAAAACAAAATAAAAAATAAAGTTCATTAAAATATTCAACAAAAAAACTTTACATCCTCAATTTATTATGAGTTAATTATTATCATATTTTTATGAATTACGTAACAAAACACTTTATAGGTTCCAATACCTAATAAAGGCATCATAATATTTATTTCACCTACATTAATATGCAAAATCTTCAAATTATCTATAGCTTATTAGAATGTTCATATTGTCAAATAAGAATTTATATTTTTGCTGGGCTATCTCTTAAAGTTTTCTTTTCTTGATTAAAAAATTCATAAATAAGTCTACGATAATATATATTTGGTCTTGTTAGTATATAAATCAATATTTTGTACAAGTAATGTTGAGAAACGAATACGTTACGTATATATGATCAAAGAACTTACAATATATATGTGATGCCCCCAAAATTTGGAAGAGAAATATAAACTTATATTTTAGTTCTCAAACTTTTGAAAATATTATTTTGACCTCAAATATTTTTAAAAATTGCATTTTAATCCTTGAACTGAAAATTAGTCATTTTACTATTTTTATGAGCTTCACTTATCCTTAAATCATATGTTTTAAATGTACATATTGACTGATGAATGAAAAATTATAGCGATTGAAGTACCAAACTTTTTATTCTTTTGCATAATCTTTGTAGCAGTTTTACTTGCTTTAGTCTTGTTTTGTCGTTTTTGTAGTTTTAGGAGTTGGGGGCAAAATGAGGTTTATTGGAGGGATTTAGTTCAAGAATGAAGACACAAAGAAGAAGCGCTACTGGCACGGGATGTTTTCTCTAGTCTCGAGATTACCTCCCTACCAGACTCTCTTGCCCCTTATAGGCAACACAAGAAGAGCTTTTGGTTAGACGAAAACCTGCACTTAAAGACGACATTGTTAGAAATAAACAGTTAAATAAGTACGTAACGAATACTAGGGAAGGATACGAGTGTTACTTTCTTGCGACTGGGCTCAACGCGGTGTTGAGCTGCCTACGTATCTCTCTGAGAAGAAATAATCAAGTCAGAAGTAGTTCATTATTAAGTTTTACCCGCGAAGGGTCTTAGATGTCGTAATGCTAGCTCATGAGCTGTATGTATTGTATTGGCCCTAACGCTCGATTTGGACTATCCCGAAGGATGTTTGTCCTGTAGTCGAGGCCCGAGTGACCTAAATATTGACCTCTGCCGGGTATATCATGTTTGAATTTCATTGAGGCAGCCTATCGGTATTGAGGCAGCCTGCCGGGACCTCAGGCGATTTGCACCACAAAATGGTCAAAAATCGGTTCAAATTCTCGTACTTTAGTCCAATTGTTGACAAATGAATGTCTATGGAAAAGTAGAGGATAAAATACTCTAAGTATTTGCGTTGACATACTTTCGGTGGACATGGAAATGATTGACGTGGATTCCGTAAGACTTGGAATCCTTAAGACGTGGAATTCTTGATGTGGAATACGTAGGGCGTGGAATTCTTGATGTGGAATCCGTAAGACGTGGAATTCTTGACGTAGAATTCTGTAATACGTGGAATGCAAGACGTGCTTTCTCTCAATAGAATTCTAGAGAGAAGCTAGAGCATCCAAGCTTCCAAGTGACCTACCCCTCAAGTGTCCAACCCCTCAAATAAAGAAGTGAGGGGGGTACTTATAGAAAATGGGAAAAGGTAAGGCATGAGAGCATGCCCACACATACTAGTGGTGTATAGTAAAAAGAGAGAGAGAGAGGGTGCACCATATGATTGATGCACCCGTGCCGCACCAAAGCAAAATCTAGGCGGCCCGATGGTCGACGTGCCATGTGGCATGTCGAGCTTGACCGACGTGCCACACAGAACACCAGTTCGACCGACGTTCCATGACATGCCATCGTTGACTGACATGTTAGGGCACATCAACGTTGACCAACGTGCCTCGTGGAACGCCGACTTGACCTGACACAGGCCACGTTAGTTTGACCGACGTGGCTGGGTTTCGTTTGATGTGCCGCATCAGTTTGACCGACGCGGCTCATGTTCGTGGGCGGTTGCCATTTTGCTCGATTGCGTAGACTTTATGCCCAGTGTTTTTATCGTAACTGACTGTTTTCTCGAGGTCAATGGTCTTGACTTGAGGGAGCGTTGTTCTGATATCTGGATTGTCTAGTTGGATTAGGAGAAAATTGGCTTTTGCCCCCTCTAATTCGAGATATTCCAAAGATATCCACATATTTTAGAGGTGTTGTAATTATGGTACACCATAAGTCCCCTATCTTGAGATGGGCTCGACTTTGTTGAGCATAGTGCAAACTTGAAAAAAGAAGACTAGGCATAATTACTATTTCCATTTGTCGATATTTCAAAAAAATTAGTTTTTAGCCATTCTTGATAATTAGCAAGAATTTGGGCCAACTCGGTAATTTTGAAAAAATATCCCGGCTAAGGCAAAATTTTTCTTGGAGAAATGTTGTTTGGCCCTAAAATATCAACTCACTAATTGTTTAGATGAATTGGGCCCCTATTATTTGGACTAGGAGGCTCTTTTAAATGACATGGCCTTTAAGGGACTTTGGGCCCATTAGGGCAACCCTTAAAGTGGAAGAGTCTTCCATCTTGCCTCCTTTTCCCACCTTTAGAGAGAGAAAGTAGAGAGAGAGAGGAGAGAGCTTCAAGATGAGGAGTTGGGAGAAGATCAAGAGTTCAAGTCATCTCCAAATTTAAAGGTAAGGATATCCATGAACTTCCCATCATATTTTATACATATTTTGAAGGAAAGGCGGTGGTGCCGCATGGTACGTCGAACGAATTGACGTGGCCACGTGGCACGTCGAACGAACTAACATAGCCACGTGGCACATCGAACGAACCAACGTGGCCACGTCGAACTAACCTACGTGGCCACGTGGCACGTCGATTTGGTCGACGTAGGTGTGTCGACTTGGATCGACGTGACCCACGTCGACGCCATCGACGATAATTTGCTATACTCAACTTACTTTATTGAGACTATGGGGTTGGGGAAGCGTTTCCCTGAAGAGTTTTTTGAGGTGCATGTTAGTACGCTCTCCAAGCATAAGTCGGATTGTGAAGATGAGTGTGATGAGGTTAGCCGTACATATTATCCGGCTATTAGCCTTTGAGATGTGTTGAGAGCTAGTCATATTTCGCCCGTTGGGTATAATATTTGATTTTTACATCTATGTGATTTACAATTACTTTTGCATGCATACATACTTGTATTTAGCATTTTTGGTATTGTGTTCTCATCGGATCTCTCTTTGTCGTTTGTAGTTGACATAGTGAGAGATAGATCCGAGGTGTTGCACAAGATTTTTTCACGAAACCGACTGCAGCTGGCTTTGTGCCTTCTCGTGGTATAGGTAGAGGGGGCCACGACGAACATGTCGCTTCTATGGCCTTTGACGAGGAGATTAAGGATGTTCCCTTGGAGGTTAGGAGCTCTCCTGTTATGGAGCGGGGTTTACATGGTAGTTCGCCCCTTAGGGTTGAGGAGATGGTACCTCCTACTATTGCAGATCCACCCGCAGTGATTAGTTTTGATGATGAGGTGTTAGAGCTGAGTAAGTTATGGGGATTACCACCCAGATTTGAGGTTGATCCAGGGAGTGGAGCTAGTGCTTCACATCCGCCCCGCTGTGATACTGGGTCGTACTCTGCCTGGTACCGACCAGCAGTGTTGGCTGAGTGGGAGACAGAGTATACACGCTCCAAGCTAGCGAGTTTAGACCCACGTGGTCTTCCACCCAAGGTTCCTAAGAGGAGCAGGAGAGATCCCCATCAGTGCCGCACTACCTACAACCACAATGATCTTTCCTTTAGTCCTAGTGACATGGTGTTTATGGACACTGATGTAAGTTTTGACGAGTCAATTACTGACTCCTACTCCTTGCAGAAGGTGAAAGGGATGTTTCCCTTGTATAGTGATGCATAATTTTTGTCCGTTGTCGGCGATCATGAGGGGTTGAAACGTTCACTAAGCCAGTCAACTGTAGTGGTCAGTCTCTTGTCCTTCCTCCTTCCTTTTAGTATTCTGTAGGTGTTGTTGCCATACTGTGTACTTGTTTATGTCGCTGAATTGGATAGACGACCTTAAATTAGCGCGTCCTCCTAAAAAAGATCGACGAGTTGGAGCTCATGAATTTGAGTCATGATAAGCTATTGCAAAATAAAATAATTTACATGGCTAGCCTTCAAGGGATCAGCTGTGAAAGAGTTAGGGCGTATTTCGCCAAGGTGAGCCACTTAAAGGATGTATCAATCAATTGCCAGAAGTTGAAAAAGGCTCCTGACGAGACTTTAGGGCTTTTTAGGAGATGCAAGGGTCGTCTCTCTGAGGTACAAGCTAGCAATGAAGTCTTTGGGAGTTCCATTATAAACCATGATTCCACCATCAAAAGGCTAGAGCGTGAGCTATATGTGGCCAAGAAGGCACACGCCGAAGCTTTTTGAGAAGGACAGTCTGCGTTAAGTGTTTTCCTCTTGAGAGAACTCTTATCAGACTATTTATCCTTCATTATTGCTATCTCTTATGAAGATATTGATTTGTGTTTGGCTTTATGTGAATAATAGCCTTTGGATTGTGACCGAAAGGTTGAAGTGAATTCCTGGCCTCGAGGACCTGGAAACATATTGCTGCGAGTGTGGTGTTATTGATGACGGTAATGGGTACAAGGAATGTATGGGCGATATCATGTACTATGAGGAGATGGGTTCGACTTTCGACCCTGCCAAATACTTTCTTGGATGCCGATTATTGAACGAGGACTACGTGGAGCCTAATCCTGAGGATGTGGCCAACGATGATCCTGTCGTAGAGGGTGCATATGCCTTTATCAGTCTGAGGTGTTGACGGAGCCTTTGGCTTCGTGACATTGATCCAAACGCTCAAGATGAGGTGATAGAGGATGCTGCAGTTGAACAGACTGCACTTGCAATTTCTGAGGATATAATGGCTCCACGCGAGGCAGATGTCGCCACTGCTATTTCTTTTGAGCTGTCAGAGTGCATTGAGCTTTCCATAGCTCATACTGACGTGCTCACCACTGTACTTGGTACACCATAGGTATTTTTTGCACGAATGAATCATTGTACCACGCATGTTTCATTTATTCGTGTTGACGTTTCGTCTAATTCGCATTCTACCGAAATGAACTCATGTGAGTTGCATATTTAGAGCAAGTTGGTTGTAGATGGAGCACATGCCAAGGATAATTTTAATGGCATTGTGGATACTCCTACATTCTTGAAGGAGGTAGAGGCGTCGTTTGGAGCTGCTGGCCCGGGGACCAGTTTTAGAGTAGCCGAGGAGGTTGTGACTAAGCTTGTTGTTTGAGCATTCTCTTAGGTTTAATTGTTCAGCCGTGTTGGCTTTGTGTTGCGTATGTGCCGTATTATTCATAGTTTTCCTATTACAGTATTTTTCGAATGTTGGGTGTTGTTGGTAACCTTTGATATTTTGCGGCTTTGCACCATTATGTAGCATTGTATTTGTTTTGCACTTTCGTGCTTTGGTAGTTGCCGTTGGTGGTAATAGGATTTGAGACTTAGTTATGCTCAATATGACTTGTTTATGAATGTTATGCACGTAGCATGTTTTTCCATGTCAGTCGTTTTTGTTGGATAAGTCTTACATGCTCCGTTGCTTACTTATCATTGAATGTTTTGATGTCGAATTATCGTTGGTGATTAAGTGACATTTTGCTTTATCGGTCATTTATTGTTAAAGGAGACGTTTTCTTAGTTAACCGAATTTTAATCTTGGCAACATGTTGTAGCGTTGGTATGTTTGAACGTAGCCTATGCACATAGATTGTTTAGGGAAACATAATTCCTATTTTCAGTTGATAAGTTGTACTCAATCAATTTATATGCCTTGGCACATGGGCTATGAAGCCTTTATGGGATGCCATCTCATTAAGATCATGGAATAGATGAGTACTGGGCTTGATTTAAACTTTTGGACACCTTGTAGGTATGTTAGGCGTAGGATCCGTAGTGCACAACATTCTTTTGGAATGCGGCGTTTTAGGTTAGAACTGAGCTTGATCTAGTAAATAACACAGTATATACGTGTTAGGCGTAAGAGCCGTAGTGCGCGACATTATTTTGCAATGCCGGCTTTAGATGAAAACTAAGCTCGATCTAGTAAATGACACCATATAAGCGTGTTAGGCGTAAGAGCCGTAGTACACGACATTCTTTTGGAATGCGAGCTTTAGATGAGAACTGAGCTCAATCTAGTAAATAGCACCGTATAGGTATGTAGTATGAGATTTGATATCTTTAAGGCGCGCAGAGCCTGTAAGTAACTCGTGGTGTGTTGTTTTATGGCGTTGTGTGGGTCTTCATAAGTTGTCGGCTGTACACTCCTTAGCTCCTTCGAGCTAATAACAATTCTCTTAGGTTTTATGAAACTTGTGCTACCTTTCATATTAAGCGCGACTTTACGCGAGATCTCTAGTATAACCTATTTCAAGGATGTTACATACTCGGACGCTACCCTAGCACTTGTCTGTTTGTGTCTTTAAACATCTGAGGCAACCAAATCTTTTGTGGATTTACGCATTTAAGCAACCAAATCATACATGGTGTTACGCCTTAAAGGCTACCAAGTCTTGCATTTCTTACGCATCTAAGGCAACCAAATCTTTTGTGGATTTACACATTTAAGCAGCCAAATCATACATGGTTTTACGCCTTAAAGGCTACCAAGTCTTGCATGGTTTTACGCATCTAAGGCAACCAAATCTTGTGCTATTGAAGTGCTCCTATCCAATGAACCCACAACCATGTATGACATGTCACCGACAAGAAACTATGCTATGTTGTTAACCTGAGCGTCAATAAGTATTCTAACAAAGGCTTTTACACCCATGCGCAGTTTGAGTGCAAATTGCAACAAAAGCTTTCACTTTTGCATAGTATTGTGCGTTTTTTGCTTCAAAATATGAAGTCTTAGTGGTAGGGTGGTAGCCCAGCTACGGGGTGCTACTCCTTCCCTTTTCCTTTAAAAATTGGCTTGGGCATTTGCATCAAGTTGAGCGTGGAGGTGACCCAACTACGGGGTGACACTCTTTTATTTTTTCCACGAAAAAAAGAATTTGGGCTCACGGGCTGATGTGTGCTATTCCTCCCTATCTTGTCAAAGAGTAAGTTGAAGTGTGTGCACGAAACCTGTTCATAGCAAAGACAAACAGGAAAGATTTTTATTTATTTTTAGACTACACTTGGCTTTTGACCAAGTTGCATTCTCGCGGCTTCTTCTTAGTTGTAAGTGAGTATGCGCTGTGTTGGCATGAGATTTTATGCAGGTATGACTTCTGAGTCGTATACTAGTAAGAATGGTGCTTGGCCGCTAGAAGTCCTTGGGATTGTGCGGTAGGCCTATAGTATGCCAAGCAAGGCTTCCACCCAGGATTCCTTGAGTTCATACATTTTCCTCTCAAGGTATTCCACAAGGGTCTTGTTTGCATTTTCTACTTGACCGTTGGCTTATGGATGATAGACTGCCATGAAGTCTTGAGTAATGTTCAAATATTTGCACCATGCCCGGACGTTCTATCCCACAAATTGTGTGCCATTGTCTGAAACAAGTACTCTGGGTATTCCGAAACGGCAGACGATCTGTTGCCAAATGAATTCAATAATGCTTTGCTCTGTGATGGAGGACAATGCTTGAGCTTCGACCCATTAAGTAAAGTACTCGACTGCGACACTCAGAAATATTTTTTGTCCCTTCGCAGGTCGAAAAGGTCCGACTATGTCGATGCCCCATTGATAAAATGAGCATGATGCTTGCATCGCAAGAAGAGGTTGTGCAGAGACATGCGTAAGACGCGCAAAGAATTGACAACTTTGACATCTCTTAATGAGATTCATCGCATATTTAGGCAAGGTTGGCCAATAGTAGTACCCTTGGTGTAACACCTTTTGAGCCAAGTAGCGCCCTCTTGAATTATTTCTACAAGCTCCACTGTGTATTTCATTTAGCACAATTTCCACTTGGCGAGGTGATAGACACCATAATAGTGGTCTTTCGAATGATCTTTTTATAAAGCTCATCATTGAAGATGGTGAAACAATGTACGTTGTATTTTAGTCTTCGCGCCGCAACTGAGTTGCTTGGAAGCTTTCCCTCCTTGAGGTATGTGTATATTTCATCCTTCCAAGAAGGTTCTGACAATATTGACATGGCCTGTTAGACACTTTAGAGAGTTCTCAGATATCCAGTCTTGCATATGATGGATTGCTCTGCCACTAGTAAGACGACTCTTTTTTTAGTGTAAACCTCTGTTGAAGTGGCAAACTTGGAAAGCACATTGTCCTTGATGTTCTCACTTCTTGGGACCTGACACAATGTAATACCGTAAAAGATTTCACAATATCTTTGAGTTTGTTCAAGTAGAGGATCATAGTGTCCTCCTTGACCTCATATGAGCCGTTGAAGTGATTTGCCACAAGCTACAAATCTATGAAGGCTGCAAGTCGTTTGACTCCCAATGATCTTGCCATTGAGGTACCGGCGAGGATAGCTTCGTATTTTGCCTCGTTATTAGTTACGGTAAAGATTAAAATTATCGCATATATTAATTCTCTGGCGTCGGGAGATCTTAGGTATACACCTACTCCTCTGCCTTTGTTTGTAGCTGAGCCATTAACATGTAATGTCCATATGGCTTTTGCTGGGGCGGTACTCCATACCGTACTCGCCAAGCTCTATGGCCCATTTAGCTAACCTTTCGGATGTCTCAGACTTCAACAACACTTGCTTAAGTGGTTTGTCTGTCAACACCACAATGGGGTGTGATTAGAAGTAAGGACGCATTTTTCGTGCCGTGACTACGACGGCTAACACGAACTTTTCGATCTCGATTTAGTTGTGTTTAGAAGCTTGAAACACTTTGGATACGTAGTAGATTGGTTGATGGACTATGCCTTCTATGCATACCAAAACTTTGCTAAGAGCATTCTCAGATACCGCTAGGTAGAGATACAAGATTTCTCCCTCGACCAGTTTTGCCAACAACGGTGAGGAGGCGAGATACTGCTTGAGTTGCATGAAAGCTTCTTCGCATTCGTTGGTACATTCGAATTTTTAACTCTTCTTTAGGACTTTGAAGAATGTCAAGCTTTTTTCTACCGCAATTGTGATGAACCATCCTAAGGCTGTCATACGACCCACTAGGCATTGTACATCTCGCACACTTTTTGGAGAAGGTAGCTCTGCAATAGCATTTATTTTGATTTGCTTCGATCCCTCTTTGGTTGAACATGTAGCCAAGTAATTTTCCTCCATTGACTTCGAAGGTGCATTTCTTTGGATTTAATTTCATGTTGTATTGTCACATAATCAAGAAGGCAGTTGTGAGATGATCAACGTGATCTTCAGCTTTGATACTTTTGACAAGCATGTCATCGATGTAGACCTCCATGGTTTTGCCAACGTGGTCATAGAACATCTTGGCTACCAACCTTTGAAAGGTGGCGCCAGCATTTTTAAGGCCAAAAGGCATGACTCTGTAGCAGAATACTCTTGTGTCTAGGAAAAACTCGATTTTGCACGTGTCGTAGACTGCCATCAATATTTGATGCAATCCACTCTGAGCATCCATCATGCTTAGGAGTGCACATCCGGTTGTTGAGTCGACTAGCAAATCGATTCGTGGTAGTGGGAACGGGTCCCTAGGACAATGCTTGTTGAGATTTGTGTAGCCTACGCACATGCGCCAATCTTGGTTGGGCTTTGGTACGAGAACCATATTGCTGAGCCATTCGGAGAAGCGTACTTTGTAGTTGTGGCATGCAACCAATTCACGTTTACTTCCCTGTCAGTGGCACCGTTCTTCTCTTTGGTGAAGTTCTATTTCTTTTGTCTGACAGGTTTTGCCTCTGGATCGACATTTGACGTGTGAACAACAATACGAGGATTAATACACTTTAAGTCGTTATCGGTCCAACGAAGATATCCATGGTGTCACAGAGACATTTAATAAGCTTACGCTCCACATTCTCAGACATGTTATTGCCGATGCGATTTATCTTTGTTGAATCGATCGGAGACAAACATATCTCTTTCGATTCACCTAGAGGTTCGACTCTAGCAATGCCTGCCAATTGTTGTATGATTTTACGGAGTCTCTTGTCCTCCAACTCTGGCGATATTTTTGTTTCGATGATGTTTTCGGGACTATTGCTATATGACGGCTCTTGTTGGTGCTAGCATTTTCCCCTTATCATTGAGCGTGTTGATCATGTTGACCTCCAAGGCTGGATCTGCTTGAAGTGAGGCCATATAACATGTCCAAGCTTCTTTATAGTCTCCTGGACTTCACCCGCACCACTTTTGGTGGGAAATTTCATATTTTGATGATACGTCGATACCATTACCCTAAAATCGTTGAGACCTGGGTGGCCGATAAATATATTGTAAGCAAATAGTGTGTCGACAACAAGGTACTCTAGATTAAGAGTCCTTCTTTCTAGAGCAGTCCCGAAGCATGTTGGAAGCACAACTGTCCCTATTGCTGCCACTCTTGATCCTCCAAAGCCGTATAGTGGAGGTGTTACCGTTTTCATGTGCATGTTGCCTAGTTTCATTTCTCTATTGCATCTAAAGAGATGATGTTGATCGAGCTTCATTGTCAATCAAGATTTTTGGATGTTGTAGTTCGTAATGTCTAGGCTTACGACGAGCGGGCAATTCAAACTCGCGGCTTCCATTGCTTGTGGATCGAGCTTATCTTCATTATCTTTGTCGAATGTCAAAGCATCCTCAATTGTTTCTATCGTAGATATTGTATGAGATACACGTTGATAGTTGTCTTGTGCCATATCACGTGTAATCCTTTTGCATGCTTTGTTTGAGTCTCTCCCCGTTGGGCCTTCAGAGATCATAGCGACGTCGTTCAGGATTTGGATTCTGGTAATCATATATAGCTCTTGCTTAAGGAACCATACTGCAGCTTGTGCAACATGTTCAACGACTTCTTTCTTCGTGAAGAATATTGAACTGTAGAATTCATACTCCTCTTGTTTAAGCTTATCGACGAGTAGTCTCACTTTGAAAGTGAACTCGCATAGATGATTTGGTCTCTCTTCCTTGTAACATTCAAATATTGGGAATATCCAATGTCGTATTGCGCAAAACTTGTAGAGTTTGGCACGTGCTGTAGTAGCATGATGAGCATGGGAAATACTCATCATTATCATACTTTTACACTTGTTTAATTGATTATTCTTGATAGTTTTGTGGTATATTTATGTTTGTTTTCATGTTTAGTAGGTTAAAATATGATTTGTCAATCAAGAATCGAAATTTTAAAACTTCACCGACACCTGTGTAGATTGAGTTATGTTTGGTTCTTTATATCACTGGAAAGCCACATATGTCTAGTTTCCAACGCAACAAGAGGTTTGTGATTACGACAATTGGAGAGAAAGTTATGACCAAAACGGTGAAGTTGCGCAAAGCTGAAATGTACATACGCAACTCGCGCGCTCGATGACCGTCAGATCCAAATGGCTAATCAATGGTCTATATTCAGTCTTGCAAGCTTCCAAATAGAAGACTCTAGAGTGTCATGACTTTTGTGATCAATAATTCATCAATTAGATGACTTTTGTGATCAATTAGATGACTTTTGTGACAACTTTGGACCATTGGATCAAAACGAGATGAACGGTCGAGATGTCGTCTTATGCTTTTGCTTCAACTATAAATAGACCTCACATTTTCCATATTTCAACACACCAATCTTCTTCATTCTCTCTTCACTTTGTAGTCTTTCTATAGTAGTAGTATTCACTAGTAGTTTGTAATTTTGGAGGAGTAATTCGGAGTTTGTACGGGGGAGTCCACCGGAGGCTTTACGGAAGTAAAAATCTGTAATGATCTCTAAACTCTCTTTACTTTTCTCTATTTACTTTATGATGTTATATTTATCTTATAATCTTGTTCTATATTCCATTATGTGCTAAATTTACTTTGCTGGGATAGTGACGTAGCCTAATTACGATGATCTAGCCTTTAATTAAAACGTATTGTTACGATGTCAAAATAGTTGGTGTATTTATTTGTGAATATAATGCTTCTAAAATTTTGGCCAACTTTTGGATGAACTAAGGATCGAATTGAAACCGAGAGGAGATTTTCGTGAAATAGCTTTGAAGTAAAAACCGTGAATTCTCAATAAAATAGAAATATATCTATCGTTTTCACGTGGTTCATAAAATCACCACCGAACATACATGTGCACATCTTCGTAACTAGACTCATTTTCTAGTTGTAAAGCTGTAGAATTTAAGTATAACTTGAGAAAGAGTACATAAAGCATAAATGGTGATAACCAACAACAATTTTGAACGTGAAACTCGTAATAATATGCTTAATTAAAAGTTAGATCAGACTAATGACAGTGAAATCATGATTCCCAACTCTTCTCTTATTGTCTACACTTATTTATTGAAATACTCTTGTTATTCTATTGTCTCAACGCCATACTTTGTTAAAAGTTTTTACTGTAGTTAATAAATTGTTAATATTTTCGCTTGAACAATCTGATATCCGATTTCTCAAATAAAATTAGAGTCAATAAATTCTGGTAATTAATTATTTATTCCTCGTGGGATCGACAACCCTATCTTTCATTTTATTACTTGTTACGATTTCGTGCACTTGCGAATTTATCCACAACATAACATCCGACTCCAGTGTAGCCATTTGTTTGTGCAGATTCTGTCTCGCCCATTCTTTGATGGTGGTACCTGCAATCATATTAATAACTCCCTTTACGGGCATATTCGAAGTATCATCACTTATGACTGGGACAATGTATGTCTTTCCTCTTTTGGTTGGAGAGGGTGTGTCAGAATTGGAGGTTGCTTGCTTGTTCTAATTGTCGGGCTGTTTGTATCCTTTGACATATTCTGCCAAGTAGCCATTTTTTATCGAGCGCTCTACCTCAGCATACAGTGCACGACATTTTGAGGTGTCATGGCCATATTGCTCATGATACTTGAAATAAAACTTTGATTTGCGTGTTTCCTCCATTTCTCGGATCTTTCTCGAAGTGTTGAGGAGATTCTATTTTTTGGCGACATAGTAGATGTTGCTCATGGTGGTGGTAATCGGGAGTTTTTCTCTCGGAAGAGATCTTCTACACTTTGTGACACTCTTACGATTTCTATCGTTACGTCGTGAGTCATTTTGCTTAGACTAAGTGTTGTCGCCTCAGACATTTCTCATCTTGTTGCGCTCCTCAATATCCATGTCCCATTGAGCGATCATGTTGATTTGTTCGATAGTCTGCAGTTTCTACCTCAAAAGCTCGCTGGCTAGTAATTTGTATCTCAAGGTGTTGAACAAGATGTTTTCAATGATCTATGCAGAGGGCATTTCAACTCGCAACATCTCGGTATTGAATCATCTGATGTAGTCTCTGGTTGATTCATTGTTGCCTTGTATGATAGTCTTCAAGTATTATTGTGTCAACTGTGTCCGCTTTTGCATTACAAACTGTGACTTGAACATTGTTCTGAGCTGATCATACGTATGTATGGAAAGCGGTGGAATCCTCAAAAACTGATCTTGAGCTACATCTACGAGAGTGATAGCGAACAATCGTGCTTGTATGCCTTTTTAGTAGCCTCCCAAGTTGAGCATTCCATCTAGGAGATGCAAGTGAGCACTAATGTCCCCTTTACCATCGTAGGTCGACATCTTCGGGATTTCACGGCCTTAGCCTAGCATGTTTGCTGCATATCTGGTGAGAATGGAGAAGCCTCATCAATGAATTCATCGACTACCCGAGGAGTCCTTCAATAAGGCCAGGAGGAGTGATTCTGATGGGATCTCCTTCTCTTCTCTCTTGGAGCAAGAAATTCTAGCCTTTCGACGCGCGGTTGCCCTTGTCTCTCATGTACACGGTCATCGCGTGATCTAGTCCATGTAGTGGATGCCTCAGAACATGGTGGTGATGGAGAGGACTGATTTCTCTTGCCGCCAGGGTGTCTGTGGTCCTCGGAAGGTAATGCAGTAGTAGCCGTTATTCTTTCACGTGTATGTACCCTAGGAGTTGAACCTTGGGAGTGATTGTCAATCTGATCCAAATTTGTAACGCAAATTAGAGGTAGCGGTACTAGATTTGCAGCCATGTGTTACCTAACCATACTCATCAGTATATCAAACTGCTCGGGAGGAAGTGGCAGTGCACTTGTTGACACATTGTTTCCGGTATGCACATTAGTTGGTGCAGCGGGCGTAGCTTGTTGATCTGTCGCTTGCGGTTGTTGTCGTTGCATTCCTACACGCGATGTCGTGTAGGAATGAGTCGAAGAGTTATTCCGAGAGGTGGTAGGTTGTCTTCGTGTTGTAACCATGATGCCCTTTAGAACGTGCGTCTATTGGTTTCCCACAGACGACGCCTCTGGTGCGAGGTATTTTCGCTAGTCTCGAAATTGCCTCCCTACCTGACTCTCTTGCCTTTTATGGGAAACACAAGAAGATCTTTTAGTTCGATAGAAACCTGAACTTAAAGACGATATGGTTAGATATAAATAGTTATATAAGTAAGTAACATATACTAGTGAAGGATACGGGTGTTACATTCTTGAGACTGAGCTCAACGCGGAGTTGAGCTGCCTACGTATCTCTCTAAGAAAAAAGAATCAAGTCAGACATAGTTCATTATTAATTTGTGCTCGCATAGGGTCTTAGATGTCGTAATTCTAGCTCGGGAGTTGTATGCATTGTATTGGCCCTAAAGATCGATTTGGACTATCCCGGAGGATGTTTGTCTCATAGTCGAGGCTTGGGTGGCTGTAGTATTGACTCTTCTTGGGTATATCATGTTTGGAGTTTATTGAGGCAGCCTATCGGTGTAGTATTTCATCTAGCCTCAGAGGCTCGATATTGGACCACAGGCGATTTGCACCACATAGTGGTCAAAACCAAGTCAAAGTCTTGTACTTTAGTCCAATTGTTGACATATGAATGTCTATGGAAAAGTAGAGGAGAAAATACTCTAAGTATTTGTGTTGACATTCTTTTGGTTGATGTGGAGTTGATAGATGTGGATTTTATAAGACGTGGAATTCCGTAAGACGAGGAATTCTTGACGTAGAATCCGCAGGACGTGGAATTCTTTATGTGGAATTTCGTAAGACGTGGAATGCAAGACGTGCTTTCTCTCAGAGCATCCAAGCTTCCAAATGAGCTACACCTCAAGTGTCCAATCCCTCAAATGAAGAAGTGATGGCGTATTTATAGAAAATTTAGAAGGGTAAGGCATGAGAGCATGCTCACACATACTAGTGGTGTAGTAGGTGAAACAGGGGGTGCACACGTGCTGCACCAGAGTGGAATCTGGGCGGCTCGGTGGTCGACGTGCCATGTGGTACGTCGACATTGACCGATGTGCCAGAGTACCGCAGTCAATCTGGTCTTAAATAAAGGCCTTACGGGAGATATGTGGCACGTCGACTTGACTCGACGGTGGCCACATCTGTTTAATGGACGTTGACAGCTTTTGTTGATGAGCCGCGTCGTGTTCGTGGGTGTTGCCCTTTTGCTCGATTGTGTGGACTTTATGCCCAATGTTTTTGCCGTAACAAACCATTTTCTCGAGGTCAATGGTCTTGGTATGAGGGTCGCGTTGTTCTGATATCTAGATTGTCTAGTTGCATCAGGAGGAAATTGTCTTTTGCCCCCTCTAATCCGAGATATTCCAAAAATATCTGCATATTTAGAGGTTTCGTAATTACTGCACACAGCTACGGAACAACTAGCCGCGTGACAGCACTGGAGAGATAGAAGGTCGTGCCACCATCGCAACATGACGGACCATTGCAGCAACCATCCAGGGAGCTACGCGATAGTAAGAGAAACATGTGCGAGGCGTGCAGGTAGACGCGCGATAGAGCCGCGCAACATGGAGATGGACCGACTTACTCAAGAACCTTATGAGCTGCAGTTTATAGACATAAAACTATAAATAGAGGAGGACTTTCATCAGCTAGGGCAGATTTCTGTCTTAGAGTTCTTCATAGTTCACAAACACATTCATAGCTAAATTTCATCTTTCGAAGTATTGCGATCATAGTTGAAGGAGAAAGTGATCATAAGGAGCAAGTATATTAGTGAAGGAAGGCAATAAAGAATCAAAAGGGAAAGACACCCCGCAATCTCACCGAGATCAAGCGTTTAATCTTTTGTTTTATTTATTGCACAACTTTATTATGAATTGTTGTTGAGATAATATGATCATGAGTAGCTAAATCTCTCAATGTCTAGGAGAGGATGTAGTTATCTCACATGGATGCACCTTGAACCTATGTTTCGATTAATTATATTATTTTGTTTTGTTGGATATTATTTGTTGCTTATGCTACTTGGTATGTTTGACACACGTGTTTCTATGATTTGATATAGTGATGTTGAAATACCTTGTATTATGTTGAATTATGCATAGAAGATTGTTAATGTAACACTGGCATAGTAGATCAAGCAAATAAATTTCTAGACATTTGGCACTAGCGTCCACCTTCTCTTCCAAAACTTTGTATGGATCCTATGACATGGTGAAATTCTGGAGAGAGGAAAGTGCCTGACATTATTAGAAATTAGAAAGTTCTTTAGGTGATATGAAAGTGCATAAATCATATAAATGTGAGAATAAAATAAGAATCAATAGAAAGAGGCTTGCATAGGGATCATTTTTATTTTGTCTATGAAATACCCCGCATTCGAGATTAACGAAACCAACTCCTAGATACATTTTTCTTAATCTGTTTTACAACCAAATCAATCAATCATTCAATTCAAATATGTCATAGTTAAATTGGTTTAGTTAAAGTAGCATAGTTATAATTGTAGTTCAATTAGTCTTTCTATTTCACAAAAGTATTCAAAGTATTGTTTCATTTAGGTTTTCAACAATTCGGATTGCCAATAAAAGCTTCATACTCTCTTGGAATTCGATACTTGGTTAGTTATATCACTTATCATTTTATTATTACTTGACTCGTATACTTGCGAAAATGTGCATTACTCTTATTAATAACACGTGAAAAATACGCATCAAGTTTTTGGCGCTATTGCCGGGGAGTAACGATATCTTTTAACAATCATCTTTTTTTTTGTCGATTTTTGAGAATCACTTACGGTTCAACCACACCAGTCCAGGCTGAGACAGAAAGAGCAGCACAAACACAACAACCATCAATTAATGAGATGAACGGTCAGAACACTAGAGGAGGTTATTATCTTTGACCGGCGAGGCAAGAGGTTTTACCAACGCTTGAAGGAATAGGATCGTGCATTGTGGCTGACGAAAACCATGAACCTATCAATTCATCAGTATTCTCTATGATTGGCCAAAATGAATTTGGAGGAGGATCCGTTGAAGATCCAAATACATCTTAAGGATTTTATTGGGACATGCAAAGTATTTCAAATCAGGGCTGATTCTGCAATCTTGAAGCTGTTTCCATAGAAAATCTTACATAAGTAAATATCTATTTATGTATATATGATTTTTATTAGAAATATCACTTCATGGAGTAATGAATAAGAACCAACCACATCACCATCTACATGACTGAAATCTGGATAAGATGGCTATTTATAAAAAAATTAGGGTGGGACCTTAATCTAAATTATTTTAACATGTATAAATAAATAAATATGTATAAAATATCTATTTAGTTTAGTTTAATTATAATAATAATAAAAGAATTATCACATCATGGGTTTATGAACAAGAATCAACCACATCACTATTTACATGATTAAAATCGGGTTTAGGTGATTAATTATAAAAAAACTACGGTGTGACCTTAATCTTAATAAATTTTAACATGCATTCTTGGCTATAAATAGTAGGCATTTCTTCAAACAATTTCCACATTCAAACCATTTCGGTTATACAGACTTTCTTCATATCAATTTCTTTATTTTTGAGTGTAACTTCATGAAAAATACATCTCAAGGCTTTATTTCGTCGTTTTCTACTAAAAAGCACCCCAAAAATTTTATTGCGCGAAAACTATTTATTTGGCCTTACACCTTAGTGAAATCATAACAAAAAGTAGAAAATTTATTTTTGCTCACTATTTACGGCCACGTACTCTCCATGATATCCATTAACTTTTGTATGAGATATATTTCTCAAATAATATGATTTATGGGGTCGTAATGCACGTAGACTGCTGTCCAGAAATCCAAGGAAACATCTATGTTTACAAAAATTATTTAGCATAACAAACCTTCGTAATTTCATCCAATTTTTGATACACATGTTTCTCATGATGTTAGGGACCAGAACCCACAAAAATATTTGGAAACAAAGTTCATTTGGATGTGTGATTAAAGTTAAACCCGAGACTGCACGATTTTCACCTTATTTGACATAACTTTATGTTCGTAATTTATGTTTGAAAATAATCATCATGATTAAAATATTGATTACTCACACATGTCTCTTAAGTGATATAACAATGGTAAGAATCACTTTATTACAATTTATAATTATGAATTAATATTCTTGTGATTTCTCAATAACATTAAAATAGTATATTTCTCATGTTTAACATACCTTACTTAAATTTTGTAAGACTATCATAGCTACTTTTATGATCTAATCATCTAATATGATCATATATCATAACATTATCCTTTATTGAGCATTTATTTTAATTAATTTACATGTTTATATTTTTATAAGTTATAAAAATAATGTTATGTAATTTAAATAATAATCTTAAAATGAAATAATAATTAACTAAGTTGCACATTTTAAGGCGTTACTTGATAGAATATTTGTTTGATGTTGTGATTATTAAAAACCTTGGATTGATTATAGGCTTAGATTTTTTTTTTCATAAAGTTAGTCAAATAATATATTTTAAGGATTCATTATGCATCAAATTAGATACTTTATCTTTAATAAAAAAAAACGAAGAAGATAGTTTATCAAATCTTACTTGATATTATTACTTGTCATTTGAAATGATTCTTAGCTCTCGTTCATTTGCAGCTGGTTCACTGAGTCTTCCAGTTAAGGTTATGCCGGGAAGCGGAACTTTTGCTTTTGGTCAGTTCAAAGTCACTTGTGCAACTCGAACTTACTCAACTTTCTCTCTCTTCACGTTTGCTCTCCCCTCTCTCTACCCACGGTCTTCTTGCACGGCACCACCGCACCTTGATCAGAGCACGTTTTCTTCCTCACGAAGTTGTCGATGTCTCTCCGATGAATGGTAGGTGCTTGTTGTGCATCTCGTGGTCGTTATGGATTTCTTGGCTTCAGATAGGCTCTATTTTGGTCTCTTTTTTGTGATCTTTGGTTCTTGCTTCTTTCTCTTGATCATCACATACATGTTTTCTTCTCAAGCCTCTTAGAACGGTCTTCGGATCTTCTTCGCTTAGGTCTGGATTGGGACATTAAGTGTTGTTCTTTGGAAGGTTTGCTTCTTTCTTGGCCACGGTTTTCTTGATTGGCAGGTTGGTATTTTTTTTATTTTTTTCTTTCTTCCATAAGTGGTGTTTCTCTTCATAGACTTGCAACGGTAACATCATTTTCACGTTCGACCCAATTTTTTCGCTACCACTAGTCACTTTCTGGCCAACCGCCGCGCATCACCACCATGCTCCGCCTCTACACCGCCGTCCACCCATCCTCTTGGTTGTGCATGTCATAAGTGTTAGGGGAGGGGCCTATTTTGGTGTTAACTTGGTCTTCAAGGCTTGCATTCAATAACACACCTTAGGTTAAGAGATATAGTGTGAATGCTACTAAAGGCTTTGTGCTATTCACTCCTTGGTCCCTCCATGGTTGACCGTGAGATTAATGACACCACGAGCGGCCACATTGAGGACTGCTCTGCCCCTCACGCCACCAGCTCACTGCCGGACGCTGCCATGGTCGTGAAATCCCCTACTTTTCTGGCCGAACCCACTTTGATTGTTTGGACGGGACAAACTAATTGCAACCGTCGAATTTACTTAAAATAACCTTGAACATTGTGAAAAATTCTATTACAGCCTCTTCGTTGCATGGAAAAGGCATGTTTCCGTCGATTTTGGTAAATTTTGTGGCTCGTCGTAATATTACTCCTATTGTGCACGTTCTAGGCCTATTATTTCGAATGCCACTCCATCAAATCCTCGTTCTTTTCAATTGCGTCAACCTTTGAAAGGTGTTTCTTTTGCTAAAATGGCTAATCCTAAGTGAAATTATAATCTTAATCGGTCTCTTGTTGATGACCCCTTGCTTGTTCCTAAGAAGTTTCATAATCTCAAAGGCAAAGCGATGATAGTATTTGAGTAAAAGGTGATTAAGGAACTTGATGATCGGCTAAATTTGGTGCTTATTGTACGGTTTCCTATTGCTAAACCAAGATATTTTTTTATGCATCGTTTGATGGAAAGATTCGCTCTTAAAGGAACATATATTATTGGTCCAATTGGTCTTCGCCATATTATTCCTAAACTTGAAAAGAAGAGGACTACACGAGGCTATGGATGGAAAAACTCTTTAGATTTTCAAAGTGTGTCCGCTAAGGTCTTTAAATGGACTCCTTTTAATCCAGAATTGGAACCGCTCATCACGCCTGTTTGAATAGGGTTTTCAAACCTGAATTTAAGATATTTTGAACGACGGGTGCTTATGTCTTTGGCACAGTATATTGGCAAACCCTTCAGGTTAGACGAAGGGGTTATTACTTTGTCTCATTCTGATTACCCATGAGTCTGTGTTAAATTGAACTTATTGGAGCTGATGCAGAAAGAAATTGAATGGGGTGTTGAAGTTGGCGATAAACTAACTTATGTCAGACAGAAAGTCATTTATGAAGATTTCCTCAACTTTTGTCGGAAATGTCTACGCATGAGCCATCTCATTGAAGAATGTGGCGCTAATAAAGAAGCAGAGAAAAATGTAGAAAAATTGCAAAAGTGCCCATTGAAAAAGAGAATCTGAAAGGATCGAAACAAGCTTGGGTGTTGGTTCGTAATAAGAAATGAGTGACAGCGAAAGTGGCTCTTCTTCTCCGGTTAAAATCATGAAACGAGATAACGAAAACTCTTTTGATGCTCTTGTTATTGATGATTTGATTGATCAGGTTGACTGTGAGGTGATTAATATTGTGTCTGATACCAATCCGCAGGGTCCGAGTTTAACTGATAAAGAAAGGCTGTTCTGGTGTCTAATGATGTTGATGACTCGCATGTTCTCGCTGATAACTTGGGTGCTGATAATTTAGCTAATACGTCGACTGTTGTGAATGTTTCTGATGATGTTGTTGACGTTGGGGATAATGTGGTTAATGATGATATTATTTTATCGTCAAAGGATATTAATGAAACATCTGTGGTCGTTTTGTCTACTATTGTTGATCCATCTTTTCACCCTAATGCTCCAGAGAATGATATTTTGAAGGATACTTTTGATGATTTCGCACAACATTCTGGTTCTAATATTCAGCAGAGATCTCGTGTTATGTGTCCACGTTTGTTTGGGGTTAAATCTATTGAAGCGGAGTCTTTTTCTTGTGATACTTTGGAGTCACGGGGGGCTGATCTTGGTAAATTATGGCAACATTCTGTTAGTGGGGTCGCTGAGGAAAGTCATCACTCGGATGGTGACGATGAAAGTGAGGTTCAGCCTTAAATCATTCACTCGGCAGAGGTTCCGCCCGAAACACTGATTAAATCACATGAAAATTACTTGGAAGATCCAATTGGCACGGCCGGGAAGCCTTCGTTGCCAAAGAAACATGCAACAAAAAATGTTAAAAAACTGGCTCGTAGTCTGTGAAGCCGTGATCGTACGTCTTCCACCCCCCATTGTTGATTATGCTGATTTTATGTTGGAATGTTCGGGGTATTAGTAATGATAATGCTTGTGATATTGTGAAAAATTTGGTTTTAATTCATAAATCAAAAATTTTGGTGCTTATTGAACCTATGATGGGTCTGGAGAAAGATAAGGCTGTTTATCTGCATTGTATTTGTTACGACAAAGTGTTTGGCAAAGTGAATGATACTATTTGGGTTTTTGGTGACATTGATATTGGTATTGAGGTCATTGATAATGACGAGCAGTTTCTTCATTGTTCGATCACTTCCGTTACTTTATCGCAACCTATTATTTGCACTTTTGTTTATACGACATAATCTTGTATCCTTAAATGCTTTGTTTGATGTGGTTTGCGGTGTAGTGATACTCAGAAACCTTGTATGGTCGTGGGTGATTTTAATACTATTCTTAAGGTGGAGGAAAAACAGGGACGTGGCTGCCCCACTTTGGGGGTATGGATGATTTTAATGAATGTGTGGATGATTGTGGTGTTCAAGGATGCAGAGTATGAGGGTAATCCTTTTACTTGGTTGGCTCGTGGTACGAGAACGCGGGTTGACCGTGCTCTGATTAATTTTGTTTGGAGTACCTGTTTTGTTACAACGAGGGTGGTTCATCTACCTTGTTTGCAGTCTGATCATTGTCCTCTGCTTATTTATGTTAAGAGAGATTCGATATGAAAGCCGTCTGCTTCTAGATTCCTTAATATTCGGGTGAAGCATCATTCTTTTCTTGATATTGTGGCACATGGTTGGAATCAGACAACTCCGTGTGGGAGTCTTTTTGCTCTTGGTGCTAAAATTCTGCGGTTAAAAAAAGATCTTAAATCTTGGAACAAAAATACTTTTGGGAATATTTTTTAGAAGTTACTTGATAAAGACGAATCTATCCGACTTGCTGAGATCAAGCATGATCAAAGTCCTTCTTCGGCTTCTCGTACTATTTTTCACATGTGCTTGGCTGAGTATACTCTTACTCGGAAAATGGAGTCGGCCTTTTGGCGACAACGGGCTACAAGCAAATGGACGATTGAGGCTGAGAGAAATACTTTCCTTTTTCGAGCTATGGCAAAAAAGAAGCAATCTATGTCCCGTATTTTCAAGATTATGGAAAATGGAGTTCTTATAGATGATCCTAATCATGTGGGCTCTTGGGCCGTGAGGTACTTTGAGCATCTTTTGTCATCCCCTGTCGAGGTACTTGTTTGTCACAATCTCAATATTATTCCGCAGTTGGTTACTTCTGATGATAATAATTGGTTATGTCGAGAACCCTCGTTGGAGGAAGTTAAAAAAGTGGATTTTGAGATTTCTCCTGATTATTTATTCAGATATTTTATCTGCGGTGCTTGATTTATTTAGAAAGACGACGTTCCCGATGATGTTTAAAGCTACTAATATTGTTTTGATCCCAAAAAAAGTTGATCCTCAGGAATGGAAAGATTATCGGCCTATTAGCATGTATAATGTCAGTTAAATGATCATTTCTAAGCTCCTCAATGATAGGTTTTCTTGTGTTTTTCCTAAGGCTGTTACTTTGTCGCAAAATGGGTTTGTTAAAGGTCGCCTTATTGGTGATAATATTTTACTTGCACAATAAATGGTTTGTAATCTGCAAAGGAGTCGTGATAAGTTTAATATTGTGGTCAAATTGGATATGGAAAAAGCCTATGATAGGCTTGATTGGTCATTTCTTTATCAGTGCTTGGTGAAGTTTGATTTTTCTCGATCTTGAATTTGGCATATGAAGAATTGTGTGGAAAATTGTTTCTTCACGGTTCTTGTTAATGGAGAAACCAATGGATTTTTGAATCAAATCACGGGGTGCGGCAAGGGGATCAGATCTCGCCCTCTCTTTTTATTATTGCCACATATTTTCTCTTGCGGGGGTTTGACCGCCTTTATGATCAGAATCAGAGACTATTTATTGCTACGGTTGAGAGTCAGCCGGTTTCTCATCTTGCCTATGATTGCATCAATTTTATCTGAGGTATGGTGGAGAATATAGCTATTCTGATGAAGTTTCTCCACCTCTACGAGATGGTTTCAAGGCAACATATTAATTCGGCTAAAAGATATTTCATCGCCTCCAATTTTGTTCCTCTCACTTATCTTGGTGCCCTACTTATTCGTGGTCAAATTTTGTGCAGTTATTTTCAAATGTGGATTGATCAGATTAGATTTTTTATTAGCGGGTGGGAAATGAAATTCTTGAATTTGGGGGGTGGGGGTGGGCGTCTTACTCTTATTAAAAGTGTGCTCTGTGCTATCCTTTGTTATTTGTGCCAAGTGTTGGAACCTCTGAAGGGGGTTATTGAGGATATTGGAAAAAAGTTCGCCAAATTTCTTTGGGGTACAACTGATGAGAGACGAGGGTTACATTGGCGTAGTTGGGCGTGAATCTGTCAACCTTATGATAATGGTGGTATTATTGTTAAATCTTTGGCGGATATGATTATGGCCTTTGGTATGAAATTGTGGTGGAGATTTCACTCACATGAATATATGTGGGCTAGATATTTGATGTGCCATTATACGACACGAGTGCGTGGCTTAGAGATTGTTGGGTGGGAGACGAAAGGTTGGAGACGTGATTTAGGGTTGCGTCTATTACGCAACCACATATCTTTTGGCACCTTAAAAGCGGGAATGCATTCTTTTGGTTTGATTCTTGACTTAAGGGAAATCAACTGATTATGTGGGTGGACGTTGAAGTGCATTCGAACGAACGTGTCAGAGAATATTGGCTGGACACCAAGTGTGATCTACTTAAATTGGACCAGGTCCTTGATGAAAATGATATGTTTCATGTACTTGATCGTCCTATTTGGCAAGAGGGAAATGATCTTATGCTTTAGAAGTTGCACCCAAGTGGCACTTTTTCTACTAAATCAGCTTGGGAGTCATTGCAAGTATCGTATGAACCGCGGGGAGTTTTTTTCTTTATTTGGAACAATCATCTTATGCCGAATATCTCTTTCTTTTCTTGGAGATATCATCAGGATCTTATTCCATTGGATCAGACAATAACGATGTCCAAGCAAATGGTGATTCTCAGTGCAATTGATGTCGCAACCTCGAAACAATGGATCACTTATTTTGGTCGAGCAACCTTGCTCGGGAGGTATGGAAGTATTTCTTTGATCTTTTTCAGATAAAACAACCTCTTTTTATTCACTCGAAGCATAATATTATGTTTTGGATTGGAGCGAGGAGAAACACAATACCTGGGCATATTCATGCTATTATTCTTATTCTTGTATTGTGGTTTATTTGGACGGCAATAAATGATACGAGGCATCGTGGGATTCCTATGGATTCTATGAGGATTATTTCAAAGGTTATTTGCCATGTTTGTAATCTTTTTGGTATTTCTCCTTGTGATGCGAATTATTTGAAATGAAATTGGCATGCCGTTGTTTAGGTTATTCGCCTTTCTTACCCGATTGCAAAACTACCTATCACGGTCTGTTGGAAAAGACCAGTTGAGAGTCGTATTAAACTCAACATGGATGGTAGTTCCAAAGGCAATCCGGGTTTATCAGATGGGGGAGGTGTACTTCGGGATCATCTTGGCAATTGCCTTTGGTGTTTTCACATTGCGTTGGATCCTATGACCAATTTCAAGGCAAAGATTATTTATATTCACCAAGGCCTTTCCTATTGTTGATATTTGGGCTTACATGTTATTGATGTTGAAACTGATGCTCTAGCCACTATACCAATTATTAATTCTCTGCCGGATGGACCGTGGAATATCATTCACTATTTGGAGGACATTCGCACTTGGCTAGTTCAACTGAGGGGCAGAATTGTTGATTCTTTTCGGGAGGGAAATTATGTTGCAGGCCAACATGAAAATGAGGCGCGCGTGCATTCAACACCTCAATGGGAGGAACACTTTTGGAGTTTCAAGCATTAAAGTGCGCAACCTCATTGCTAAGGATCAGGGTGGTTGCACGTATTTTAGGATTCCAAAACCGCATGAGTAATGGTAACCTTTCTCTGTACTTTTACCGCATATGTCTTTTCTTTTCAAGTGCGGTATTCCATAGCATTAGTTACTCCTGATGATTCACTTTTTATCTTGGTTGATCTTCGGCTTTACACGATTGATGTATGTATGTTTTCTTTGGTTACTTTTCACACGTGTGCACATGTCCGGATTACATGCATCTTTCAGATCTCTACACACTACTATTATTATGTATACGTTGATACTTATTATTATTGTTGGTATGTTGTGCTTCTCGAGATACACCGTTTGATCCTTGAGATGGTCCTCAATTTTGTAACATGCCCATGTTACCATAGACATTCTTTCATAGATGGCCTTGTTTCAGCTGCATTTAATCATGTGGTTGCACTCTTCTCTATCGTTGTTCATTGCTTCACTCAAGTTCTCCCAATTTCATACGTTATATTGGCTCAATAATTCACACATTGGCTCAATCATTTACACACATTCACAATTGAAAGAACTCGAAGATCTTTGCACGCTACGACTTTATTGTGGTTTATTGTATATGGTTACTACATATGTCTTTTATTTCCTACCTCCCTAATCTTATATATATATTCATGTTTATGGGGTAAGGAATCTTATATCATTATTTAATCATGATGACTCACGTTTTTTTTCTCACTATGCTTGTGCCTTACACGCACCCTATCCTTTTTGTCATTGTTGGCTATGTTTCACACACGTCGCACATTCTTTATGAAGGAAGGGTGCTGGTCTATGCATACTACATGGCTACTTACCGGTCGTCGTTTATGATTATTGATGATATAGTCTTTTGCTCCCTATACGTCAATGTTATTTATTCTTTTGAGAAGTACTCTGTCGGCTACTCATTCGGACATCATATGGAAAAAGATGAGATCCCCTTTCTTATTCTTTTTTCGGGTGTGATTACGTGGTCGTGGAGTCAAATGGAAGATTGGTCAACCGACCTCCCTACTAGTTTCTTTTGAGGACAAAGATATTGGGACGCTGCTGCTAGCTCGATCTGTTGCGCTTTATATTAATTTACATATTTTTTCTTTTGCTATTAAACTCTTGTATTGTTGCTTTCTTTACAGTTTTTTTGGTGTAATTATGTATAATGCTTATTCCATGAAGTACCCTTCTCTGAGGTATGCTCTTATTTGTAATAGTACTTTAGTTGGTCATTTAAAAAGTTGGAAGCCAGTCCATGTGACGGTCGCGCCCCATGAGTCGCGTTCTGATCTGAGTTGGTTCAGCGTTGGCCAGACACTTCACCCAACTCAGACTAAAACACGTCTTCTAGGAACGGGTGTCACTGTCTAGGATCAACCATACACATAATGATAAAATTTGACTTTAATATACACAGCGGAATTCTTGAAAATACAAATATGTTGATAACTTTGATAATTACGCTTTGTTGATAAATATTTTCAATTACATGAATATTCCAAAAGGCAAGATTGGCAAAATTACTCATGTGATCTATGCTGCCACGTCGATCTTATCCTGAGGAATGGACATACATGAAAAAAATGAGGAATAAGTCTTTGATGACTTAGTGAGATTCATACAAAACAAGTGGCAATGCAAGAATTAACAGTGATTCAATTGATATATTTCTAGGAGTGATCTTACCGATAGAAACATTTTAACAAGATAATTTGATGTAACAATGGTTCTGGAATATTCTAAAAATAGTTTATGAACATGTGCGTTAACAGTAAACCAATTCAACCTTATACTTCCAAATACTACCTTATTCCTCCCAATGAGGAGCGACCTCGCAAAAAAAAAAAAAAACAGGCGACATGCTCGAGTACATGCCGATCCAGCACGCAGGTTACAACCAACTCCTGACTGCAAGCGTCGCCTAGATAAATGGGTATCAAGCAAAATTACTTAAACCTACAGTCCTTACTGCCCGGTAGTAAATCGACTCAATCATTGGGCCCAACTTCTCAAAGGCGTCCCAATGGGTGATAACCAAATAAGCTAGTAAACCAGATAATATCTGTTGCTCCTTGAGCTACATGTCCCGAACATAGTTCGTTGCTATTTGCACAGTTCAAGAAAGAGCAGACGAGATAATGACGAATTACCATGACTATGAATTAATATGTGATAAATAATTAATGGTTGAGTATGATTTAACGATGAGTAAGGAAATCATGTTATGAGACGAGATAAGATGCAAAAATTGGAATACTGTGAATGATAGGTTGTTCGTGATTTGGTAACGGGGTAATGTCTTATTTTTGTCCAAGTTCCTCAGGCCGGATGCCAAACTGGGCCAGAACAAAATCGGAAATCAAACCTCACCTTTATTTGTACGGAGAATCTTGCGCATCGTTAATTAATTTGTCAAACCTTTAATAACATTATGATAACATCAGTTAACTGAATAATCATAACTCACCACTATAAACATATGTACTATTCAACTTTTGTGTTGATGAAATTTGAGGATACTAATTTAAGTAAATAACACGTATTATTGATAAAAATCTTACGCGATAAACTTTGATGTCGTAAGGTTAAGTTAAATATCAAATATACTTTGTATACATAATTTATGTCTCAAGATTTATCTTAAGTAACCATATATTTATAATTATAATTGTAGTTATAATTTTTCTAATGTTTGAAAACCATTTCAAATGGTAAGTATACAATAATATTAAGTATAGTTTGATAAACTATTTAATTTGATGCATAATAAATCTTCAAAATATATTACATAACTGATTTATGGAACATCGTTCTTTAAGTCTATAGTACATCCAAAAATTCCAGGAATCATGACATCAAACAATTACCTTATGAAGCAATCCAGTAATTTGTATAACTTATTAATATTATTTTGTTTCAAGTTTATCTTAAATTACATAACATTGCATTTATAACTTAAAAAAATATTAATACGTAACCTAATCAAGGTAAATGATCAAAGAATGTTTAAGTTACGATACATAATCATGTAAGAGGATTAGACCTCAAAATTATATATGATAATCTTATTAAACTTATGTAAGGATATGTTAAACATGATAAATGTACTATTTATATACTATTAAAAAATCTCAAAAATATTATTTCATGAACAAAAATCATATTAAAGTGATTCTAATGATTGTTATATCTTATAAGAGTCATGTGTGAGTGATCAATCATAAAATTGTGATGATTATTTTCAATCATAAACAAAGAACTTAAAGTATATAAAATAAGCTGAAAATCGTCGTAGTTTCGAGTTTACCTTTGATCGGATATCCAAATGGACTTTGTTTCTAAATATTTTTGTGGCAAATGATTCCTAGCATCACTAGGAACACGTGTACGGAAATGGGAAGGAATATCCAAAAGTTTGCTATGCTAAATAATTCTTGAAAATATAGAACATATTTTCGGATTTTCAGACAGCAGTCAACGATTTAGGAATTTTGACCTTCTACATCACATTATTTGAAAAACATTTCTTTGTATAAAAGGTAGAAGACAGCATGAGGAGTATTCAGCCATTGGCTTTGATCAAAAAGGATTTTTGTACAACTAGTTAAGATTTTTCTAAGGTGAATGTATAATTTCAGCGCAATAAAGGTTTTGGGGTATTTACGGGTAGAAAATAATGAAATAAGAACCTGTGATGAATTTTTCCTGAAGTAGACTTACTGACTTAGAGATTCATAGCAATAAAGAAGGAAAAACCGAAATGATTTTTGGTGTGAAAATTGCTGGAAGAAAGCATACTATTTATAGCCAAAAAATCAAATTAAAAATCTTTTGATTAAGGTCCCACTTTAATTTTTTTATCCTTGGCCAACTAATGAAGACTCTAATCTGATAATAGGGAGATGTGGCTAATTTTTCTTCCATAACTTAAAATATGATATGTCTAATTCAAACAAAATACATATAACTACATATTTATTTATTTATACATGTTAAAACAATTTAACTAAGGTCCCACCTTACTTTCTTTAACAACTAATCACCAAAATCTAATTTCAATTGTCATAAGGTTGATGTGGCTGATTTCAAAACCATTCACCTATGATGTGATATTATTCTTATTGTTTATAATAAAAAATATGAATAAATTGATATTTTTACACATATTTACTTATGTAAGTTTTTCTAGGTAAAAAACTCCAAGATCAATATTTACATGTAAAATATATTTATTAAAGATATTAGAAGCATATAAGATAATAAAAAATGGTTAATGTTCGTTCAAGGACTAAAATGTAATTCTCTCAAACATTTGGGGTCAAAAATGCTATTTCCAAAAGTTTGAGGACTAAACTATAAATTTATATTTTTGTTTAAATTTCAGGGGCGTTACAGTCCCCGTGCGAGAGTTTGCGTCAAGGTTGCACACTCCATCTTTGGGTGTGATTCATGGCCGCAATGCCATTGCTGGACATGCTGACAACCTCTACTTGATTTCCTTGCGTGCTTGGGGGTATGTTTTTAGACCCCCACAGGTTCGGTTTTTTTTCACGGTAAGTTGCGGTTGAGCGCTCCTTTCTAGCCGGTTTTGTATAGTGCTCATATTTTATTTATATAAAACCTTTATTTCGTCAAGGTCACTCGTGAGCTGTAGGCTGTAGGCAGTGTTGAAGCGTTCTTCTTCTCCAGAGTTTTTAAATTAGTAGCAAATATAAAGAAGATTACAGACATAAGGGTAGGGTTGAGTTATTGGGCAAAACTTAATTTCAAGCTTTCAGAGCGATAGAAAGAAAGACCGCTCCAATAAGCGGAAGGATAACGTAATGGCGAAGCAAGACCATATGTCATCACGCTTTGGACATAGCCACCGGGATCGTTGAGTGCATGGGAGCAGCTCAAACAAAGAAGGGTCTGGTCCGCGTATCGATTTGAACCTCCCCAGCCAGAGCTAGAACCAGAATCAGAGCCCCCTGAACCATCCCTTATGCTATGATTTGATCAGAGAAGATTCAGAGATAGAAGTCAGGAAGATATCGACATAGACACTTTCCTTTATATAAGCTAATATAGAGAAAAGTCTTTTCCTAAACCACTTCTCGTTCAGTTGCCAAGAGTCACTCTTCTGAGCCAGTGAATTCAAATTTTAATGTGCCGGTGCGCAAAGCAATATTGCTTACAAAAATATGAAATATAAATTTAAACATATGTTGCTTAAGATAAATCTTGAGATATTAATTTAGTATACAAAAGATGTTTGATATTTAACTTAACCTTACGACATCATAGTTCATCGCCTAAGATTTTCATCAATGACATAAAAATAAGCTTATGTGCTATTTACTTAAATTAACATTAACTACCATTTTTAACAAGAACTTCCTCAAACTTCATCAACATCAGAAGTTGAAGGGTACATATATGTATTATGATGAATTACGATTATTCAGTTAATTGATATTATGTTAATTTATTAAAAGTTGATAAATTAATCAACGATGTGGAAGATTCTCCGTAAGAATAAAGGCGAGGTTCGAGTTTTGATCACGTTCTAGCCCCGTTTGGCATCCGGTCTTTAAGAACATGGACAGAAATGTCACAACTTCGTTATTAAACCATGAAAAACATAGAATACGTCATATTCCTCTTTTTTCATCTCATCTCATAATATGATTTTCTCACTCATTGTTAAATCATACCCAATGATTCCTTATTTATCACATATTTATTCATGACTGGGGTAATTCTTCAATATTATAATCTCATCTGCTGGTTCTTGAACTGGGCAAAGAGTAACGAACTATGTTAAGGACATGTAGCTCAAGGAGCAACATGTATTATCTGGTTTACTAGCTTATTAGTTTATATGTTATACCCATTGGGAAGCCTTTGGGAAGTTAGGCCCTTGTATTGAGTTGGTTTACTACCGGGCAATAAGATTGTCAGTTTAAGTAATTTTGCTTGATACCCATCTATCTGGGCATCGCTTGCAGTCATGCATTGGCTTTGACTGCAACTTGTGAGCTGGATTGGCATGTACTCGAGCATATCTTCTAATTTGTTTGCGAGGTTGCTCCTAGTTGGGAGGTATAAGATAGTATACTGGAAGCCATAAGGTTGAATTTCTTTACTGTTAAGCACAAGTTCATTAACTAATTTATGAATATTTCAATACTATTGTTACATCAAATTATGATTTTGAAATGTTTCTACAGGTAAGATCACTTATTGAAATGTATTTATTAAACAACAATTAATTCTTGCATTGCCAGTTCATTTACACGAATATCACCAAGTCATCAAAGACTTATTTCTCGTTTCTCCTGCTTGTCCATTCCCAAGGATAAGACCCATGTGGCAGCTTGGATCAAGTGAATATTTCCAAGATTGAATTTTGAAATTTTTGTGTAATTATTAGAAAAGGCTTATTGTCAATACGTAATTATTAAGGTTGTCTAACTATTATTTTTCCAAGACTTCCGCTATATATGCTGATGGGAACACATATGATGTTTATGAACTTAGTATGCAAATGAATTATACACCTATGTTCATTTTTACAAGTGTACGCACGGTCAAATAATAATAAAATGGTGAGTATATTTACGAACCAAGTATTGTATCTCAAGAGAGTGGTTGATTGCTTATTAGAATCACTTAAATATCAAAGCACTAATGATTGTCATGAGTGTTGTCTTCTATATTGTAGAATATATGCTATTTGAATGCAGAATGTGACGAATGCAAAAAACTATGAATGCAGGTTTAGGAGGTTGGGTTTCACAATTGATTTAACCATAATAGTTCATAGACAAACTACCTAAGTTTACTTGAGATGTTTGATGATAGTTTGAGTTTTGTGTGTCCAATAGATCCGTGGCCTATAGTAGGACCTATCATAACTATATAATCATTAAGTCTCTAATAGCCTACCGCGTTAGCAAAATTAGTCCAGTTGTCAATTATTTTAGAAGATATATTAAGTTTGCAATCCAATTAACTCATCTAATTCGTGTTAACAAAAGTGCATAATTAAGATTGATTTGATGCGATCTAGGGGTTGCGCAATAGCTGTGTTAGCGTACCAAAGTTAGAAATCACATGTGTACATAATTAGCTTAACATCTACACTCTGGCAGTCCCAATGTAGTGCTTTCGTTCATTCAGTGAGAGTAAGATTAATCATGCAGAATAAGAACTAATCAATCTAGACACATGATCTCTCAAACACAAATCAAGCAAAACAAATAAACATATTCATAAATGAGAGCTACCTCCCTACTCCAAACATGGAGTAGTTTAGCTACTCATAGTGTTGATTTCAATAACAAATAAAGAGTTAAATAACATGAAAAGAAATATTGGAGATAAGAAAAGGTTCTCACATCTGGTGGAACGTTGACGCCTTGTTATCTTCTTGACAACTTGCTATCTTCTTCACGAACTATTGACTCTTGAATATGAAAATAAAACTAGAACGCAACTCTAATGGTGTTTTCTCTCTTTCTCTCTTTTTTCACAACTTTCTCATAACTCTACTATATGACTTTAGTTTGTAAGAATAGCAATTTTGAGCAATACGTAAATGTTGGTCGCCCCCTTATACATATAGGTAAAATATGTTGCCCTAGGTCGGTTCTAACTTAAACTGCAAGAAAAGACAATGTTACCGTAGGAAGTGTGATATGTTATGTCATTTGGTCATGTCGTGTAGGGGTCCGTGCGGCTCACGCTTCTCTAGTCGATGTCGTGCTAGTGCTCTAGTGGTTACGTGTGTCATGTCACTCATGGCGCGGATTGCAACACATGCGGTATGGACTGCGTGTGTTACACGACTCTGCCTCCTCTGGGCCGGCTGTTGGGCTTCTCCTCATCCAAGAGATTAGGGTTGCATCTTTTTTCATAGTTTTGTGGCACTTGAGGTGATGATGTAGCGCTCTCATTCCCTTCCAAAAGCATCCATTTTGTTTCATTTTTCCTTCACTTTGTCTTGACTTGGCTAAAACATATCAAATGACAAAACAATACAAAAATCAATAAATATGCATCAAGAACTATACAAAATTGTTGGAAAGCTAGTACTTAAATTAAGATAAATAAACGCACATCATATACCAAAAGTTATTTTTAGGATAATATGTATGGTTGATCCTGGACAATGATACCATTTCCTACGAGTTGGGTTTCAGTTTGGGTTGGGTAAAGTGATTGATCACCATTGAACAAACTCAAATCGGATCATGGCTTATAGGACATGGTCGTCACAAGATAAAAAACTAAACCAAAGAAATTTTGACAACCTAATATGTGCATAACATTACATATTCGGTCATACTATTTTGATGTATGTCATCCAATAGTTAAAGGATGACTCGACATTAATTAAGTTAACATAGTTTCACAAATTTACTTGTGAATCATTTCGGTCTTTCCAATTAATCGAGAAATTTTGGTCATTTCATACGAATTAGACCCAAATTTTAAACCATGGTCACGTATGACCGAGCATTGGTCGCGCCTGGATGGCCATAGGTGGTGCTTCTCGCGCCTGGATAAGTGCTTGTCATGCGTCAAAGGTTGATCACGCGGCGTGTCATGAACATGCAAGTCACAAGTGTGCAAACTTACACAAAAACCCTAATTGCTTTTGATTTGACAATAGATCGTATTATATATATATATGCGTGTCGGTTACAAGTGAATAGTCTAGTAATACAACGAGTCTATCTCAAATCAGGCCTACACTACGTATCTCGCGTAGACTTGGTCCGGAACACCTCGAACTAACGCCTCGATGCTTGGATGACAGTGGAATATCGGTGACTAGATCAGATGTATGTCGGTGATTATCTTCGACATGATATCAAGGATGCCCCCCGACGTGATATTGGTGATGTGGTGGTGTGACGTATCGAAAGTGCACGAGGCAATTTCGATATCGAATGCGATATCGGGAGTGAGATCGGGGATGTATTTCGATGTGATGCGTGGTAGCTGAGGGATAATAATTGCTTACTTTGGGATCCGGGTACCGCGTATTTATAGACCTCGGGATCCGGGGACCACAGTTATATATCGGTGATTATTACCGATATGACATCGAAAGTGGCCCCCGATATGGTTCGATATGGGCCTGGTTTGGGCCAGGCCCAATATGCGGGAAATGCCCATATCATGTAGTTCCCCAATTTGGGGATTCTTGTCTTAGAGATAAGAATTCCCAAATTTAATTTTAAATTTCTGGGTTACCTGTACCCTTCGTCCCGCCAGTTCAAATGACAGAGATCAAATATGCGGGGAATGCGCTTTGTGATGAACTTTGATGGGCCCCCTAATGCAGTGGACGCATAGTTTGAGGTCCTCGTTTGAATTCTGTGTTCTTTGGAGTTGAATTTCTTATAAATATGGGAGTTGCACTTCGAGGCTTTTTGTGTAATGGGATAGGATATCGGGGTTCATCGTCGATATCACGTCGAAACGCATATTCGATATGATGTCGAAAGTATATTTCGATGTAGTTAAGGCCTCCGTCTATAAGTTGGGCTTGTAAGAGACTTTGAAGGTCATAGTTTTCTGCGTTTTCTCTGTCGTTTAGTGTAATCACATCGGTATGTATATCGGTAATCATATTCGATATATGCCCCGACGTGTATTTCGACCTCGGCGTTGTACTTGAAATATTTATTATTATTTTCTCATGCTGATACTCTGATTATTCTGCAGGTGCATTATCTTTTTCTGAGATACTCCGTTAGAATGGGGTTTAGACAATTGATGCGTAAACTTCAAGCCGATCGTGATGCTCAGAAGGCTGCTGAAACAGCGGCAGTCGCGGTGGCGCCTGAAATAGGGTATGCGTCTAGCTTTGACTTGAATAATGCAACTGCTGAGTTTCTGGCAGAGGCGTCGGGAATCGAGCAACCTCCCCCTAGCACTGTAGTGCCCGAACGTATTAATGAAGAATGTTTTAACAATGTTCCTGCAACGTTTGGGTCCCTTAGCCAGGACATCCTTGATGTGGTGGGCGGCCTGGATGGCGCAGCCACCCTCTTTGAGGTGTTGACCTCGAAACAGAAGGGTGTGGTTCCTTTGCCTGACAGGGCTGTGTCGACAGAGAAACCAGTTGCGAGGTCTCCTTCTGGTGAATACGTCGCTCTACGTTCTGAGTTGTTGACCAACATTCGTTTGACCGAGAACGTTGGAGGTTTGGAATCGAATACCCATGTCAACTTGGGTGACTCTGTGGATGCGCGTTTTACTGCGGGGTCGAGTTTTTCCAGCCCGAACCATATTAGTGGCAAGGTAAAAGCGACCATTTCAGGTATGACCGAAAAGGGTAAAGGGCCACTGCAGGAGCCCTAGACATTGAGGGGACTGTCCACAGTGTCCACTCGTCTTCAAGTTCATGCCCTCGGAAGGCGGGTGCGGCCAAACCCTCAAAGCGAGTAGAATTCCCTGAAGCAGATGTTGTACGGGGAATGATGTGGGCTTTTCCTCCTTCTGCGAATGTGCGGGTGCTCACAGAATTTGAGCGGGCCCAGAATATACGCCGCAGCACTCACTTGTTTCAGAGTGTACGTATCTAAACACGACTTCGATTGATTTTATTTGAGTGTTTGGCATAATGTTACGTATTGTCTTGTGCAGACTGCGAAGCCGGCAGTCTCATGTTTGAAGATAATTCGGGAGTCCAAGGGTGACCCTGATGCTGTTGCTGCCGATCTCGAGGCTGATATCTTGAGGATGAGGGAGTTCAACCCATGGTGTTAGAGAAGTTGGAGTCCGAAAAGGAGGATGCGCTGAAGACATGTCGTAAGCTCCGAGAGGAGTATGATTTGTTGAAGGGCAACTTCAAAACATTAGTGACCGAGATTGACCAAGGAAAGATGCGTGAACTTGCGGCCAATAGGGAGCTGGAGAAACTGAAAGCTGAGGTGGTGGCGGTGAAGGCTGCTAACGAACGTCTCTCGTTGGAGCTCTCTACTACCAAATTAGCTCTCTTGGACTTGGTATATATCCTGTTTATGATATCTGCTTCTGCTTTTTCCTGCTGTATTTAATAGAGTTCACTTTGTAGGAACGTCGTCCTGATCTCCTCCGGGTTGGAGCGGAGAAGTTTATGGAAAGCACGAGCTTCCGAGACTTGGTTTTGAAGGTTCGAGAAGCGGCATTCCATTCCTGTGTGGGGGAGGTATTGAAAAATGATGGTTTCAGGGACTCCCTCGAGTTGAGTGGGTTGAACCCAAGGCACCATCATAACGACCTGCTGATTCGTGGATTAGACGAGGTGGAGGGGGGTCTGTCCGACCCTGACGTGTTTTCCGCAGTCGTTGAGAAAAAGACTGAAGGGTCCCTGTGGGAGTAGCTGTCTGCTGCCCTTATTGTAACTTGAATTTATCCCTTTCCGTTATATTTTTGATTCGTGGTTCTGTAACTGAAATATCATAATATGTGACTCTTCGTGGCCTTGTTGTCTGATAACTTGTTGATTCTTTTATTGTCATGATGATAGAGTATGCAGTATTCCGATATCTGAGCCGCATTCATTTCGTTCTCGTATTTGATGAGATTTCTTTAATCTGTTTGTTGTCAACAAGGAATGATTAGAATTTCCTCGGGGTTGGTCGAAACATGGGTAATCTGCCACTGCTTATGTGTCTAGGATCGACCCCGTTATCACAGGGGATATTCTTCTTGTGGTTAGGGGCCCATCCCGTTATCACAGGGAACCCGCTACCGTTGCAATGTTTATGGTCGACCCCGTTATCACAGGGGATATCTTTCTTGTGGGTAGGGGCGCATCCCGTTATCACAGGGAACCCGCTACCGTTGAAATGTTTACGATCGACCCCGTTATTACAGGGGATATTTTTCTTATGGGTAGGGGCGCATCCTATTATCACAGGGAACCCGCTACCGTTGAAATGTTTATGATCGACCCCGTTATCACATGGGATATTTTTCTTGTGGGTAGGGGCGCATCCCGTTATCACAGGGAACCCGCTACCGTTGAAATGTTTAGAATCGACCCCGTTATCACAGGGGATATTTTTCTTGTGGGTAGGGGCGCATCCCGTTATCATAGGGAATCCACTACCGTTAAAATGTTTATAATCGACCCCGTTATCACAGGGGATATTCTTCTCGTTGTAGGTGACCCGTTACCACTCAAGGGTATGAGCCTTTCCTTTGTCTTTTTGACTATGTCTCTTGGTGACTCTGTCGCCGTGGAATCTATGGGTCATTAGGCCCTGTAAAACATCACAGACAATAAAGATTTTCGATGTAAAAGCTAATATGAAAATACGAAGTGATGTGCATGTGTTATCTGCGGGATGTTCCCTCAATCTGGGAATATCAGTTTTATACAAGAAAAGGTGTTTCCATTGTGTTCTATCGTGCCTGTTATACCTGTTTGTACCTGTTGTACCTGTTTAAATGGATAATATTGAATAATCTGGGGCAATGCCCCCTGAATCCCTCTTTTAATATTCCCTTTGTCCTTTTCGGATATAGTAATGTGTGATCCTTTGAGCCATGTACCTGTAAGAGGGCGATGTGTTAAACATATATCGAGGGAAATACCCCCTAATTCTTCGTGCCATTCTCTGCACTTCCGTAATGTCCGCTTAGGACATATCGCTGCATGAAATATGAGATTCCATAAAGCAATAAATGAAAAGGTAATGACGGATAACGGTCGAAGGCTAGGTAAACCTAACCCGCCTACGTATCCCGTTGAATGGGGAATCAAACCGGCGTAGTTCCCCCTGTTTTAAGTTTACAGGCTAACCCGCGATGGGGCAATGTTTCAATTGTTCGAGCATAATTTAAAAACTACTGAAATTTAAAATATTGTTCTCTTTGCTCCTCAGGGTGATCACTCCGTGCGCAGAATGTATTCTTGGTGTGGGACTTGTATTTCCTGTCTTCTCCTGATTCTTGGGTGCTTGAGCGAGTCCACATAGCACATCCATCCTTGTATCTGGTCACCTAGAATCTCGCCAACTCCCTGAGGCGTCGGGAATTTAATCTTCTGGTAATAAGTAGAGACCACTGCCCTGATCTGGTTGAGCGTTGGTCGGCCAATGATGGCGTGGTAGGGAAACGGGATGTCGACAATTGTGTATTTTATCGGCGTCACCCGGGTGCGTGGGCTTCTGCCAAACATGGTGGGCAATATAACTTGTCCAAGCGGCGCTACCTCTGCTCCGCCGAATCCCAGGGTGGATATCGGCTTCAGCCGTCCCAGGGTTATCCTCATTTGCTCGTAGGCTTTTGAGAATATCAGGTTTGCAGAGCTTCCGCTATCCACCAGCACTTTATGCACCTGGTATTCATCCACATTAATAGTAATAACCGATGGGCAATCTAGTCTACCTGTGGTTAAGGCCAACGGATTAAGTTGCTCCAAGTCTCTCCTGGTGAAAGATATCTCTTGCTCCAAGTACGCTTCCGGCATGATTGCATTGGTGTACCCAATGTAGGCTCCACCTTGGAGTCTCCGTGTTATTGTTTCTCGGCCGTGAGCCGTGTCAGCTCCCAAGCCTCCTCCGTTGATCACGTTTATAACGCCTCTGCTTGGGGCATTCACTATGGACCGACCACGCTCCTCGGGTGCCTCAATCATCTTCTGCTTTCCTCTCCTGGGTGAGTAATCTCTTCTAGGGGATAAGGAATGTTCTGCCCCTCTAGCATCTTCCTTGGCGCTCCTGACAAACTCGATCAATTTCCCTTCTTTAATCAGTCTTTCAATTTCATTCCTCAGGTGCGTACAGTCCTCCGTCCTGTGTCCAGGTTGACGGTGGTACGTGCAGTATTTGCCCGATGACTTCATCCCGGGAGTCTCATTCAACGGCATGGGTTCTGTCAACCATCTGTTTCTTTTTGCCACGGCCATCACCTCCAGAATGCGTCTATTTAACGGGGTGTACGTCCTTGGGGGCCTTTCCCTGTTGCAATCTCTGTCTGCGTTCCTACTGGAAAACGAACCCTGACGCATTGCCATCATCTCGTCCTTGTAAACCATTTGGTTTGCGAGCATGTTGATTTGTGCTATAGTGGGCTCAGTCAATTTGATTAGCTCCCCGACGACCCTGCGATGGGTCGTACCCTTGAACAGCATCATCATGACCTGCCTGCCATGCGGCTTATCCACCTTCAACAATTCATCATTGAACCTCTTCATATAGTCCCGGAGGTTCTCCCTTTCCCTCTGCTGCACAACACCGAGGTGTAGCAGGTTGGTCTTCATTCTCTTTTGGCTAGAGAATTGGTTCTCAAATTTTTCCCTTAGTTGCTCGTAGTCCGTTATGGATCTGGCCTCCAACCTAGCGAACCAATCCAGTGCAGCGCCCGTTAAAGTGGTGGATATGATCTTTGCCTTTATGTTTCTCGAGTAGTTTTGCAGGTTCAAAATGCTATCGACCTGATGGAGATGATCTGTAGGATCACTTCTTCCGTCGTATGGCTTGATCATTAGGACCTTGTCCCCTCTTTGCAATACCTCAGCCTCTATCTCATCCGAGAACGGGGTCCTACTGCGACCCTTCCCATGACTCTGAGTCACATTCCTCGTCAACTCTGCCCTCTCGCGGTCTAGCTGTTCCATCCTCCTTGATATTACCCGCAGTATTTCTGCATCCTCATTCTTTGAATATGCAATCTCGGCGCGGTCGCGACCATGATCCATTCTCCGAATTACTTCCGCCCTCTCGCGGTCAAGCCGTTCCATCTTTCTCGCTATCTCTCGATCCAGGATCCTGGGGTCCCGTCTCTCTGACCTGTCGTAAGCAGCGGGCGATATCTCTCTGAAGGAGTCCCCCGTATCCTCATGTTCCTCATATCCTTGCCTTGCCCTTCTCTCACCCGCTCTAGATTCATGGGGCCTCGCCTGAATGTCCTTTGCCCTTTGTTCCGCTAGTCGTGGAAGCAACGTCTCCAATGTAGTGTCCAGCGCTGCTTTCACAGAGGCGTTGATCTGCGCTTGCATCTCCGGGGTTATGACGGCAAGGGGAAGGGCGCTTCGTCCCGCGGCCAATGTGTCCTCCGAGCTAGAAAAGTCCGCATTTGGCGCCTCGACCATTGGAACGTCTCCCGCGGGGTTCTCAGTGGTGGGCCCTCAGCCGCGGGTCCCGCCGTATTTGGTGCGGAGAAGGTTGGACCTGTGTTCGTGGCTCGCAGCGGCCTCTCGGGCCTGCACCTTCGTCGTGGCTAGTTCTGTGCTGGATGAAGTTCCATCTCGGCTTAGGTCACTGTCTGTTCTTGGTCATTCGGGTGCTGAGGGAGTTGCGTGTCCTCCATCCTGGCGCTCCTAGTCACAACTTCGTTAAATTCGAATCGGGTCCTCCTTCCTTGCATCTTGGCGTCCTTGTCCATGATGGTGTTCCCACATACGGCGCCACTGATTTGACAATAGATCATATTATATATATATATATATATATATATATGCGTGTCGGTTACAAGTGAATGGTCTAGTAATACAACGAGTCTATCTCAAATCAGGCCTACACTATGTATCTCGCGTAGACTTGGTCCAGAACACCTCGAACTAACGCCTCGATGCTTGGATGACAATGGGATATCGGTGACTAGATCAGATGTATGTCGGTGATTATATTCAACATGATATCGAGGATGCCCCCGACGTGATATCGGTGATGTGGTGGTGTGACGTATCGAAAGTGCACGAGGCAATCTCGATATCGAATGCGTTATCGAGAGTGAGATCGGGGATGTATTTCGATGTGATGCGTGGTAGATGAGGGATAATAATTGCTTACTTTGGGATCCGGGTACCGCGTATTTATAGACCTCGGGATCCGGGGACCACAGTTACATATCGGTGATTATTACCGATATGACATCGAAAGTGGCCCCCGATATGGTCCGATATGGGCCTGGCTTGGGCCAGGCCCAATATGCGGGAAATGCCCATATCAGCTTTGGCATTGCAAACATATATATTAAAATTTGTTGCGCATGAAGTGGTACCACAGCATGAGGTAAAACGCAAAAATACAAAAAAATAATGGGTAGAATTATGAGGACTTACTGAGTGGTAAAGATTTGTGAAAACCATTGAAGGCTAAACCAACGTAGATTTTAATTACAAACTGGAAGGTCCTTGATAAGAATGCAAGAATGTGGTACACTTGACTCTAGAGAAAAATGTGGCGGTTCTACCCCACGAAGGAGACAACCACGAAGAGCATAAAAAAAAGGTTCTTTTAGATATGTACGAGAAGCCATACGCAGTGCACAAGGTTCATTTGTTGCAACGTTTGTTTTACCTGAAAATGACAGAAAAACTATAGTATCGGATTATCTTAATGAGTTCAATATAATAGCGCCAAAGTTGAGCTCGGTCGGAATTGATTTTGATAATGAAGTTAAATCATGACTTTTGTTGTCCTCTTTGCCTAAGAGTTGCAGAGAGACAATTTCCGTTGTCATTACATATGCGGGGAATGAGAATTTGAAGTTTAAAGAAGTGAGAGACTTGATTATTAGTGAAGAGATTTGCAGGAACAAGTCAGGTGATTCTTCATGATCAGTTCTAACTACACAGAATATAGGTAGATCAAATAACAGAAGCTTGAATCCGAATTGGGGAACACAAAAATCCAGGAAGTCAAAGAAGGACAAAAGTTCCATTGAGTACTGGAATTTTGGGAAGAAGGATCATTCCAAAGCTAGTTGTCGAGCACCGAAGAAAGATGAGAACTCAACAAATGCAGCCACATAGGATATTAATGATGCATTGATATTGAGTGTATGCGATCCATTGAAGCCGCGGGTCTTGGATTCTAGAGCATCGTTCATGCTTGCCCATACAATAATACGATGGCGAGTTACGATGTTGGAAATTTTGGTAAGAATTATCTTGGTGATGATGAGCCTTTGAAAATCGTGAAAAAGATGTTTGAATCAAGTCGCATGAAGTCTTACGGATGCTGCAGGGCATGATGCATATTTCTAGCCTAAAGATAAACCTTATCTTTGTTGAGCAATTAAATGATAAGGATATCATCTATCATTTGGTTCAGGTAACATGGAATATAAACAAGGAGTCGTGGTATTGCCTCGCAATTTGATGGAAGGCATGTTGTACAATACTACAATTAAGAAGGATATCATAGCAATTGTAGTGGGCAAAAAGTGATGCTTGAGGGGAATTTTGGTGTAGCGAACAAATAATATAAAGTTAACAAATCAATTATTACACCTAAAATCTTATTCTTGCACGTGCACAGATCAATTAATAATATAATAGTACGTATAGTTACGAACTAAGTATCGTATCCCAAGGGAGTGTTGGATGAATAATTAAATCACTTAAGTGCAAAACACTAACGGTTGTCACGGGTGCTATCTCTTGTGTTTGCAGGATGAATGCATGATGCTTTTAATGCAGAAAACTATGAATATAGTTTTTATAAAAACAATTTTGGATGCAAAGAATAAATAGACTAACATGCAATGAAAACAATGAGAATTATGAAAGAGAATAATATGAATTCATAAAATGAATTAAAGCAAAATGCAAGAAAGTAAATAAATAGAATGTAAGAAGATTGATTGGGTGAATGCTTAAGTTGTAAACAATAGAATAAGAGATTGTTTAGAGGTTGGGTTTCACAACTAATTTAACCATAGTAGTTCATAGACAAACTACCTATATTTAATTGAGATGCTTGATGATAGTTTGAGGCTTGTATGTCTAATGGATTCGCGACCTATAGCTGAACCTATCCTAACTATAGAATCTATAAGTCTCTAACCTAATTGTCAGTTATTTTAGTATAGATATCAAATTTACAATTCATTGACTCATCCGAATCGTGTTAACATAAACGTACCTAATCAATATTGATTTAGTGTGATCTAGGAGTTGTGCATTAGTTGCGTTAGCGTACCAAAGTCACAAATCAAGTGTATATATAAATCGCTCGACATGTACACTCTGACTGTCCCAGGGTAGTGCATCTGTTATTTCAGCGAGAGTGAGACTAGTTACAGAGCATAAATAACTATTGAATCTAAACATAAAAGTTCATTAAAAACACATCAAAGAAAACAAATAAATGTATTCATAAAGTAGAGTCACACCCCTACTCCAAACAACGAGTTCGTTAGCTCTTCATAGTCATGAGTTCAACAATCACCAAAGAATAGAATAACATAAACAAAGTTAAGAGATAAAGGAAAGCTTCTCTGATCTGGAGGAAGGTTGACTCTTTTGCTATCTCCCTTGACTCCTAAGTGAAATCTTCTTCTTTACGGACTCTTGACTCTCAAACAATGACAAAACTAAACTAGAACATGACTTCAATGATATTTCTCTCTGAAAGCGGTTATACGCCTTTATGAGCTGTAAACGTGGTGTCTTGAGTGCTAGCCATCCTCCCCTATACATAGGAAAGTCTTGATGCCCTAATTTCATGCACAACTGCAACTTAATCAGCAGGAAAAGATGTTCATATCCTTGGTCGCGCGACATGCTGTGTTGCATTGCATTGTCGCGCCGCTTGATTTTTCATCTCGTTGTGCCACTCTCTGTTTCTCGTCTGATACATTTTTCTTCCTTCCATTGCTCGCACTACCTTTGGCTTCAGTGGCGCTGTCGCGCAGCTCCCCCCATATTGCCCAGCTTCATCCTCGGGTTGGGCTGACTTTTGGGCTTTTTCACGTGTGACGATTAGGGTTTGCCTCATTTTCATAGCATCGTAGCCATTGAAGTAGTGTCATGACGCCTTGTTACTAAAAACCTCCATTTTGTGCTCTTTTAGCTTCGTTCATCGTGACTCGATAAAATTCTACGAAAAGATGAAACAATACTAAAACCTATAAATATGCACTAGAAATTATACAAAAGCATAGGTAAATGAGTAATAAAATGAAGCTAAGTAAATGCTCATCAATGCTAATTTCTGACATTGTTGACTTGGTCACATAGCGAGAAAGGGATGAAGATTATGTGTTCGAAGGGTAAGCCGCCTAACTTGAAATTAGTTGACATGGGTGTTTGTGAAGATTGTGTGTTCGTGAAATAGAAAAGAGTTAGTTTTTCAAGAAGTTGTAGTATCCTGAAGAAGCAAAAGTTGTAGCTAATACATAGTGACTTATGGAGATCGATTCCAGTCACATCTCTTGATGGAGCACAATATTATATGACTTTCATCGAGGACACTACGAGAAAGTTATGAGTGTATATCATAAATTAGATGATTTTGATGTTTTCAAGAAGTGAACGGCACGAGTAGAAACTGAGAATGGTCAGAGCCTAAAGTGTCTAAAGCCCGACAATGGTGGTGAATATAGTGAAGAGAACGACATTCTCATGGAAAAGACAGCTAAAGGAGCCCCTCGACAAAATATGATTGTAGATCGTGTGAACGGAAGACTTAACGAGAGAGCTAGATGCATGACGTTGAAGTGTGGGTAACCAAATATGTTTTGGACAGATGCAGTGAATACTGCAACTCTCATAATTAATCGAGGACCATCAGTTCGCTCCAAAATGGACTACATGAGACTTGGAGTGACAAAGAGGTAAACCTATCATACTTGAGAGTATTTGGTATGTGTTGTACGTTCATATTGATATTGTTGTTGGAGTAAGTTTTACGCTTAGTCTATGAAGTGTACATTTTTTGGTATGGTGGTGATAATTATGGTTATAGTTTTGGGATGACCAAAACCGGATGGTAATTCATAGTCGGGATATCATACTTAATGTGCATGTGTTGTACAAAGACAGGTTGTGTGCACAAATTACCGGTAGTGATGATATTTGGGTAGAGAACCCGAATTTCGAGGAATTGGTTATTTTCAATCTAGAGGAGGGTAAAGTTTGAAAGAACTTGATGATATTTTGGCCGAACCTTGTCACCAGAGAGCTCTCAAGAGATATGGCTCCAGTCTATGCAAAAGTAATGCATAGTGTTGATTCGAGTAAGTGAGAGCTTACAATAGAGGATGAGATGAACAAATAACACATGTGAATTTGTAGAGATTCCTAAAAGAAAAAAAGCCTTGCATAAAAAAGTGAGTGTACCGAATTAAAGAAGAATTTGATAGAGGCAAGTGTTATAAAACAAACTGTTTGTGAAGGATTTTAACAAAAGGTGTTAATTACATAGGTATATTTTCTCTAGTAGTGAAGCTGACGACTATTAGATTGGTTTTGAGTATAGCCGGGGTGGAGAATTTATTGCTAGAACAGATGGACGCCAAGACCACTTTTATTCACGGTGATCTTAAAAAAAACATCTACATGAATTCGCTAGAAGGATACTTGGATGAAGGTAACATTAAGCTTGGTTGTAAGTTAGAGAATAGCTTGTATGTCCTTAAACAAACTCAACGGTAGTACATAAAATTTGATGGTTTCACGCACGATATTGACTTTAGCAGATGCAATGCAGATTACGACTATATCAGGAGGTTTGACATTAACTTTATATTATTTTATTATTTGTTGATAGCTGGTGCTTGTATTCCAGAAGTAAAAAGTTGAAGAAGCAATTGTTCAAACGTTTCTCTAAGAAAGATCTTTGCGAGGCAAAGAAAATCCTGAGCATGCGGATAAAATGAGATAAGTTAGCGGGAAAGTTGGATTTTGGTAGGCTGAATACATTGAGAATTTTCTTAAGAGTTTTAGTATGATGGATGCAAAGCTAGTAAGTATTCAATTACGTAAAAAGTTTAGACTATCTAAGAGAGAGCCACCTAGTAGTGAGTGGGAACATGCTTAAATCGGTAGTTGACAATCTTATTTATGCTATGGTAAGTACTAGACCAGATATTGCACATGTAGTGAGAGTTGTGAGCAGATATATGAGCAAACTAAGAAAACAACACTGGGAAGTAATGAAGAAGTGAAGTGGATTATGAGGTACTATAGAGGTACTACTGTCAAGACACTATGTTTTGAAGGTACACGCATAGACATGTGTGATTATGTTGATGCTAATTTAGCAGGTGATCTAGAATGGAAATGGTACTAGGGGATATGTATTTATATTAGGTGGGACACCGATTTCTTGGGGATCCAAGTTGCAGAAGATTTTGACTCTATCTACTACAAAAGCTGAGTATGCAGCGGTGACAAAGGTCAGTAAAGAGATGGTATTGTGGCAAGTCTTTTTGTAGTAATTTTGGAAAATGGCAGACAAATAGCATTCTGTATAGCGATAGTTGATGAGTGTTTAAAGCACTCATCTTTAGTCCTTAATATTATACAATATATTCCAAATCCTTGACACTTTAGTTTATTTCAGGTAATTTTTTTATCTTAGGTTTAAAATGCGATTGTGTTAATAGTATGTGTAAGGACAAGAAAACGAGCATACCGAGAATGATTCATTCATGGAAGCCAAAGCTTGGATTGCAACGAGAATGATAAATCAGTTCAAGGACATGTAGCGGAGCAAAGCAACAGAACGAGGAACTAGGGACTAAGAGAACATTGTAAAAATACAAATGAGGCGTCGTTAACACCTAAATAGACGTTGAACACATTTGAATAGGGGCACTACACGCGCTTGGATGCCAGAAGAGAGCGCGACTAGTGTTTGACGCTACATGTGCGTGGGAGGCACAATGAGGCGTGACTCGCGTGATAACGGGCAACATGAGAGGTGTATCATGGCTATGTCGGTGTACGTAGTGTACATCTAGAAAAAGGGAAAACTCTTGCAAAATGTAAATTCTAAATCCTAGACGCGAGGCTACATAGACTCCAGGTATAGATAAGAAAAATTGAGGATAAAGTGGATTTTATTATGAATTGTTTCCAAGACGTATTTATTCTAATCCATGGCTCTGATACCACTTCATGGATTTGTTTGGAAGAATGTCTACTGTTCAGAACAGTATCAATGTTGAGTGCGAAATTCCAGAAAATCTGGAATCTCTTAATAAGTGGACGATTCCTAGAATCGAACCTAAGACAATTTATAAATTAGGTACTTTTGAAAAATTAGGATTGAAACAAGTAGTAAAAACTACTGAAGAATCAATCTCTCTTAATAATGAAGAGATGATTATTAGACTCTTAGGAGAAAAAGATATAGCTTTTTATAAAGTCAATCATAAATTTTTACATATAGGTTTAATTCAGATAGCTTTTAAACCTTTAACTCTTGAAGGTCTTCCAGAAAGCTTCATAGCAGCTTTAAGAGATGGAAGAAATTTAGATTGGAAAAAATCTCTAATGGGTATGATCCAATCTAGTTTAGCGCATGGTCCGGTATATTTTGATGTTTATCCGAACCTTCAATTATCTTTATCTGACGTTAATATTCTTGATGCTTTGACTCTAAATGTCAAAACTCATGGTTATAACTATTTACCTGGAACAGAAGTTATATGTATTTGTTATCGTGTTTATTATAAACCTCTTTATACTCTTAACCCTCAATGCAGAAGGGTAGATAAACCACTTAATGAAACCATCCTTATAGAAACTAATTTTAAAAGGTCTAAAATTACGACTAGACGAACAATTAAATGGGAAGAAATTCAATTTCCAGAAAATTGGATTATTAATAGAGCTGTTCCTATTCAGCAACCTAGAATCAATTATGATTCTATGGATGTTGTGCAAACATCGGAAGGAACTGTTCAAATACAGTTCGAAAAGGATAAAAGAATAAGGAAGACCGAGTCTTCTAGATCTTTTATTTCTCCTTTTGATTACATTGTTGAAACTCCTTCTGAGATATCTTCGTCTCAGAAAAGAGAGAAGGTTTACACACCTTCACGACAACCTGGAAAGATTGAAAATCTTTTTATTAATGAGGAAAAAATGGTTCGTGGAATGTACAAAAATGTTCCTGATAAGGAATATAACAATGTCCATGACATGGAAGAGGCAGATATGACTGCTTCAGAAATGGGATACAATCTTTAAATGGATTTTACACCCAAGATTGATTTTAGTCCTGGATCTCCAGCCAGGCATGAAATAAGTGGAGAATTCAAATCTCATAAGTGGGATGAATTCAGAAATTGGTATTTTAATAATTTTACCTCTGAGGAAAAAATTATGATTTGTGATGAATTTTATAATTATTGTGAAAAACATAATAAAAAATGTTTATTTGTTCCTTGGTTTATTCACCATTATGTGGAAAAATATATTTCGGTTTTAGAAAGAAATTATAATCTTCTTAATGGTAAAGTGGTCCAAGGGATTTATCCTCCACAGGATGCTTTTGAAAAGGATAAACTTAATTTCCTTGCTTTTGCTAAGTTAATGGAAACGGATACGTTACCTTCAACTTTAAGACATATTAATAATATAATAAAACAACAAAATTATACTAACTTGTTCCTTGTTGTTATAGGGGAACAGATTACTTCTCTTCATAATAGAGTTGAAATGATTTTCAAGGCTATTAATAATATTAATGTCGTCCAGCCTGAGGCTAGACCTCAAGCTATTCAGATTACTACTCCTACTATTCAACCTCCTCCAGAGATTGTAGGTTTTAAATTAAAATCGATGGGAGAATTTGAGAAGATTATAAATGAAAAATTTGATATGAAAGAATTTGAGAGAATTATAAGCGAAAAATTAAAAGGATTAAAGTTAAACACTTTAAATTCTGATAATAAGAATCAGGATAGTATTGAGAAGCTTAAATGGGCTGATAGGCCTACCCAACGTTTGTACTATTACAGACGGCCTTCTCCTATGGATACTCTCCATGAAGAAAATGAATTCGTCATTAATAACTCATATAGTGGTAAGCACATTTATGAATGGAATATTGATGGTAATACTGATAAACAAGTTTTTGATGTTGCTCATAGAATGCTAATGTATTCTACCATTTGCAAACAGAATAATAGTTCTGATAAAGCTATTGCTGAAATGATTATTTCAGGGTTTACTGGTCAACTTAAAGGTTGGTGGGATAATTATTTATCTCAAGAGATAAAAACTCAGATTTTGAATACTGTGAAAATTGAGAACAATGTTCAAGTTGAAAATACTGTTTATAATCTTATTGTTACCATTATAGAACATTTTACGGGTAGATTTACGAATAATAGTGAAACTATTCGTACCCTTTTACAAAATCTAAGGTGTAAAACACTAACAGATTTCAGATGGTATAAGGATACTTTCCTTAGCCGTGTTATGGAACTTCCAGAGTGTAATAGCTCTCATTGGAAGTCAAAATTTGTTGATGGACTTCCTAGTCTTTTTGCAGAAAGAATTAGGAAAATTTTAAGAAAAGACCACACTTCGATTCCTTATGATAAGTATACTTATGGTAATATTATAGGAACCTGTATTCAGGAAGGCTTATCTTTATGCAATGACATTAAGCTTAACCAACAAATTAAAAGACAAAATCTTAATGAAAGGAAGCAACTTGGTCAATTTTGTGACCAGTTTGGTATTGATACACCTAGACTTCATAAGCCTAGTTCTTCTAAACATATTGGACCGAAAAAGGATAATAATGAAAGAACTTATAGAAAGAAGAAGTTTTCTAAAAAGAGAACTGAAAGAAATATTGATAGGAAAATCCAACGTATTCAACGAGGGAAAGATAAGAAAGATAAAAGCAATCTTATTGTTTGTCACAGATGTGGTAAGGTTGGCCATTATGCCAATCGTTGTTGGGTTAAAAAGAAACTTAATAGTCTTACTTTGGATGAAGGATTAAAAGATTCTTTATCAAAGCTCTTGCTTAATTCTGAAAGTGAATCCACTTCAGAAGATGATAATTCAGAAGATAATATCGATGAATTAATTCATGAAGAATCCACTTCTTCCTCTGAAGAAGAATGTGAGGAATGTCCATTAGGACTTCCTTGTGCGAAAGATTCTTCAAATAATCAGGATGAGTTTTATAACCTCTTCTCTCAGTTTCAAAATTCTGAAATTAATGTTTTAACAGACAATGAGCTGCTTGAAGGGCTAAAACAGCTCAAGAATCCTGAATTAAGGTCAAAATTTATTGATCAATTTACTTCTGATAAAGATGAAAAGCCAGAAATAACTGGTACAAAGGATAAATGGTCTGACATACCTATTATCCCTACAGGACCATATTCAATGAAAGAAGTTCATAAACTTCTAAAAGATAGGAAAATTGGAAAGGATCCTGCATCTTTTTCTGATCTTGAAATTGAGGTTAACAATCTCAAAAAGGAAATTAAAGATCTTAAAAAATTTACTAATTTCCTTGATACTAGGATTTCGAAAGTTGAAGAGAGTGCTCCTTCTTCTTCTACTTCACATAATGAGATGAAGGAACATGATTATAATCAGACTTCGTCACATAATGAAATGAAGGAATTTGATTATTCTCCAATTGATGATAATTATCTTTCAACAATGGAGATTATAAAAGCTCAAAAATGGTATACTGAAACTACCATCTTAATTGATAATTATTTCTCAAAAACGTTTGATGTTCTGCTTGATAGCGGAGCAGATTTAAATGTGATTCGTGAAGGATTAATACCTACTAGATATTTCCAAAAAACCACTCATGCTTTATCACAAGCAGGAGGAAAGCCTTTACAAATTGATTACAAAATTCCTAAGGCTTATATTTTGAATAACAAAACTAGTATTCCTACAAGTTTTCTACTTGCAAAGGATATTGTCAACCAAATGGTTTTAGGAACTCCGTTTCTAACAAAATTAATTCCTATTACTGTAACCTTTGAAGGTTTAGGTGGTATTTATGAAGGTAAAAAGGTGTTTTTTAAATTTAAACAAAAACCTTATACTAAATTCTTACATGAGATGTTTGATTCCATTCTTTATAAAGAAAAGCATTTGAATTTCTTAAAACATGAAATTGCTTGCTTTAATATCGAGGATAATTTGAAAAATCCGAGATTGCAAGAAAAAATTAGTTTTATTACTAATGACTTTTCTATTAGTATTTGCAATGATCATCCCAATGCTTTTTGGGATAGAAAGAAACATATGGTTTCTCTTCCTTATGAAGAAGATTTTGAGGATTCTCAAATTAAAACTAAGGCAAGACCTTGTCAGATGAATAAAGAACATCTGGAACTTTGTAAGACTGAAATTGATTCTTTATTAAAAAAGAATTTAATCAGTCCTTCTAATTCACCATGGTCTTGTACGGCCTTCTATGTTAATAAACATTCTGAACAAGAAAGGGGTGTCCCTAGACTTGTTCTTAATTATAAACCTCTTAATAAAGCTCTTAAATGGATTAGGCATCCTATTCCTAACAAAAAAGACTTACTTGATAGATTATATAATGCTATCATCTTTTCAAAATTTGATTTAAAGTCTGGTTATTGGCAAATTCAGATAAATAAGAATGATCGGTATAAAACTGCTTTTAATGTTCCTATTGGACATTATGAGTGGCATGTTATGCCCTTTGGTCTAAAAAATGCACCATCTGAATTTCAGCAAATTATGAATGATATTTTTACCCCTTATAGTGAGTTTATTATTGTCTATATTGATGATATCCTTGTGTTTTCAAAATCTATTGAAACACATTTTAAACACTTAAAAATATTCAAAGATATCATAATAAAAAATGGTCTGGTCATATCTAAACCTAAGATGTCTTTATTTCAAACTAAGGTTAGATTCCTAGGACATTTTATTGAAAAAGGTAGTATTATACCTATTAATAGAAGCATTGAATTTGCTAGCAAATTCCCTGATGAAATCATTGATAAAACTCAGTTACAAAGATTTTTAGGAAGCCTTAATTACATAGCTCCTTATTATAAAGATCTGGTTAAAGATACTTCTATTTTATATGATAGATTAAAAAAGAAACCCTGTCCTTGGACAAAAGAACATACCATGACTGTTCGACAAATCAAAGAAAGAGTTAAAACTCTTCCTTGCTTAATGTTAAGCAATCCACAATGGAAGAAGATTGTGGAAACTGATAGTTCTGAGATTGGGTTTGGAGGAATTCTTAAACAAATCAATCCAGAAAATAAACAGGAAATTCTTGTTAGATTCCATTCTGGAAAATGGAATAATGCCCAGAAAAATTACCCAACTGTGGCCAAAGAGATTTTAGCTATTGTTAAAAGTGTTTTAAAATTTCAGGATGATTTATATAATCAACATTTTCTTATTTACACTGATTGCAAATCTGCAAAGTTTATGTTTAATAAAGATTTTAAACATGACGTTTCAAAACAAATGTATGCCAGATGGCAAGCACATCTTGCACCTTTTGACTATGAAATCATCTATAAAAAGGGAGAAGAAAATAGTCTTCCAGATTTCTTAACAAGAGAATTTCAATCATGACTACAGCAAATTTTCTCAAAGTTTTAGCAAAGAAAATTGAGAAAGATAAAGAATTTTTAGAATTCATGAAAACCCATACTCTTGAAGAGTTGGGATTTACTGAATATCAGTACGATATTATTTGGAAAGCTCAGAAATCTGTGTTAAGATGCCATGAAAAAATGGCAAGCTTATTACTTGTTTAATCATGACTTCCATTTTTGCAGACATGCAGGGAAGAGGAAATGTTCCTTTCTCTTATAGAGGAAGGGGAGGACGTGGTCCAAATTTTCAGCAAAGGCCAGGAAAACAAAAGCTCATAGCTGCAGATTTGTCGCATGACAAAGAGTTTCGTGAATGGCTTAAAGAAAGACAAAATAAGCCGCATAATTCTCAAGAATCAGTTGAGAGCCCTGAGGGAGCTAGTGCATCATATGCTCAAATTATTGATGATGATAATTCCACAGGATTCATTGATAATATCAAGCAGAAAACCATGGTTTTCATTGAAGATTCTGACCTCAAATGGAGAAAAGAGGATATTATCAGAAAAAGATTAAACTCGAACCAGTTCAAAACTGGCACTTATAAATCTATAAAGTTTTATGAGAGAATTCTCATAGAAACAAACTGTGAGATTCAACATTTCACAGGAGGTAATCAAGAAGTTTTTAACTTCTCAAAAATTATTATTAAATCGGTTATTCATATGGAAGAATGGGGTACTACTCCAAATCACGAAAGGGAAATGATTCATCCCTCTACTAGAGTCCCTATAAAGTTCAATTATTGGGATTATATCAAAGCTTTTAGTAATGTTTTCTTATATGAAAACAAAAATCAAAAGCACACTTGGTTTATTAAACTTTGCAAAGACATCTTTGAGAAGGATGTGCCAAATTGGTTCTTCCAATGGTGGCAATTTTATGGCACCTCTGTTAGAATTCTTCCTGAGGATCTCAAAGAAAAGTTCAAAATTTGGGTTGATATCTCCCCAAAAATTCTTGAAAGGCAAAATAATACTATTTGTCCCGAAGGTATATCGTCCTTCTATTTTTTCCTTGAATTTTCCATACCATGGATATGGAAATGGACCTTTGATATTGGGAAAAATGAGAATAATATTCCATGTTTGGTCAGAAAAAGTGCTTCGAAATTCTGGTCAAAGATGAAGAAGTTTAATACAGAAACTAAGCAGGTCGAAGGACAAGTAACTTTTGACCTAATTGATGAGAAAATTGAGTCTTATAAAAAATTGGCTGATAGCAGAAGACAGAATGAAATTAATACTCCTCTTGATTTTTTCAAGCGGAAAGCTCAAATGAAATCAGGAATTATGGACAAGAAGAGCATGCTTAAAGCATTCCTTAATGAAGTTCAGGAAGAACTTTCAAAAGAAATAAATAATTTCAAAGAGGACATGTCTATCAGTTCTAACAATGATCCTCAAGATTCAAATGAATCCCTTCAGGATGCTCAGGATCCAAATGATGAGGATGATGACTTCAATATTGGAGATGTGTTCGAGATTCTTAGATCCCAAATGGAGAACGAAATTAGGCCCAAAAACAACAAGCCCAATAAAGGCGGAGTTTCTAAGGACCCAATAACAAAATCCATGGAGACCAGCTAAATGATGTCAGCCATGATGTCATCCGGAAGGGCAAAATAGTCAATAGACTTTTAACTTTTATAAAGTAGTACTGTTCATTTAACAGATTGTAATGTTTTCATATCCGGCCATCTATATAAGGCCTTTCTTTCCTTTCATTTAGGCAGAGTTTGTTTTGGATTTTGGTTTTCACTCTGCTTTGTAAGCTTTTCCTTTCTTTTGTAATCGTCAGTTTAAAGTTTGTATAAAAGTTTGCCGGTTTGAGGTTTGTAAGCTCGGAGTTCAAGTAAGTTTTTACTTTTCTGTTTTCATTCTTTTCATCTGTGTTCTTGCTTAGCCTAATGGAAGGCTAAAGCTTTTCATGTAATGGATTGAATCTTTGATGTATTTGTTCTAAGTAAATGGCAAAGAAGCACCTTTTGTTCAAAGAACTAAAGAGTATCTATCTTTGCTTATAACAACTTGTTAAGAACAATTGTCATTACTGGGTTTGAACCAGAGACTGTTAGTTTAGATCTGTGGCATGTGTTGCAAAGCCTTCACCCCTTTTTGCCCTGGTTTGGCGTTGTTGTAGGGATCTCTGGCTGTTGCGTTTTGCCCAATCTAAACATTGACAGACTCAAGTTCTAGAATATCTCCCTAGTTTCACTTTTGTTCTTTACATGTTGATATGAACTTAGGTGATCTTCTTGGGTCTGGATCTGAAGCTCTTGGTTTTCTGAAGTCCTTGAGTTCAGTTTTAGATCTTTGGGCATGAAGTGGTATAGAATTGCATAATATGCATTATTCTCCTAGATTTTCTTGATATGCCGTTTGGTAAAGAAAAATAAGAAAAAAGCACACAAACACACAATCATACTAGGGTTTCTATGGTGCTAATTAAGCAACATTATGCACTGTTGTTATGGGAAAAAATCGAAATTGGTCCTTTATAGTGTCCTAGTTACAGTTTTCGTCCTTTATTGTGTCCTTGTTTTATTTTGGTCCTTTATTGTGTGTTTCAGTACGATTTTGGTCCTTAGGAAGAAGTCAGAGTCGAAAATATCACGTGGGAACACTTGCCGGCCAAAATAAAAACTTTTTTAATTTCCAAATGCAAATTCACATGTGGAAACGCTGGTTTCAATTTTTTTTATTTTTATTTATTTAAAATTATGACCCGGCCAACCCGATTTGACTGGATTATCCGGATCCGACGGATCAAAATTTTAAATAAAAAAATTAATATTGTTGTTCCAACATGCGAATATGCTTGTGGAAAATTCAAAAAAATTGAATTTAAGGCAACACGTGCTCGTACATGACATTTTCGGCTGAGATTCCATCTGAAGGACCAAAATCGTACTGAAACACACAATAAAGGACCAAAATAAAACAAGGACACAATAAAGGACGAAAACTGTAACTAGGACACAATAAAGGACTAGTTTCGATTTTTTCCCCTGTTGTTATCAATTAGTGTGATTCTAGGCCACAAACTTGCATTCTATAGGTTTTGCATTTTAAATAATTCTCTTTTGTGTCTTTAATCTCTATCATATTATTTAATTCATTCTGGATGCGTCTCTAATGTTTCTCAAATCTTAGGAAAATAAGCTACACAGATCATTCCCCATCACCTCGGATGTGGGTGCATAAAGTCTCTCTCTGCCAAACGACATTACCTTGGATAGGACATATTATGCGGAGGATATGATATTTGTGGAAATAGAGCTGCGACAAGACGAGTGCACCTACATCCACCATTACAATTGATGAAATTTGAGGTTTTAGCTTGCAAGGAGCGTCCTTTTGTTCTTATCCTTTTATTTTAAGTGTGGTGGTTTGAAAGTCATTATTTGCTTTATTTGTTGTAGTAAAAACAAATTCTAGTCTGAAAGTCTACATCGGAAAGATCTAAGAGAACTGGCCTATAATCATGAATTTTGGGAAAACATTGAAATTGGTCCTTTATTGTGTCTTAGTTACAGTTTTCGTCCTTTATTGTGTCCTTGTTTTATTTTGGTCCTTTATTGTGTGTTTCAGTACAAGTTTGGTCCTTCAGATGGAATCTCAGCCGAAAATGTCATGTACGAGCACGTGTTGCCCTCAATTCAATTTTTTTGAATTTTCCACAAACATATTCGCATGTTGGAACAACAATTTTAATTTTTTTATTTAAAATTTTGACCGGTCCGATCCGGATAACCCGGTCAAATCGGGTTGGCCGGGTCAGAATTTTAAATAAAAAAAATAAAAAAAAATTGAAACCAGCGTTCCCACATGTGAATTTGCATGTGGGAATTAAAAAAGTTTTTATTTTGGCCGACAAGTGCTCCCACGTGATATTTTCGACTCTAACTTCTTCCTGAGGACCAAAATTGTAGTGAAATACACAATAAAAGGACCAAAATAAAACAAGGACACAATAAAGGACCAAAACTGTAACTAAGACACAATAAAGGACTAGTTTCGATTTTTTCCCCATGAATTTTGGTGGTTTTATATGACGCATGTTTAGATAGAAGTGGTAGTGTATGTGGAGGAAATAGACACGAATGTAATGTGAGTAATTTTACTACTTAACTTTTATCAAAGTATGTACAGTTTCCCACAAAAGACACATGCTTGCTTTTTGAAAGTTGAGAATATTTGAGACCGGTGATCAAACAATAGGGAAAAAGAAGCTGCCTAAAACAGAAGAGCCATCGAGAAAAAAGAAAAGAAAATCTAAAAAGTAGACCACCCAAAAAGAAGAAAAAACAAGAGAAGGCTTAAAACAGAAATGCCAAGAAAACTAAAGCACAAATAAGTCTCGTATTAAAACATACATGTTGGATGTACAAGAAGAAAAGAAAAAGAATCACACCTAGAAGAGGGAAGAGGAAGCGAGGAAAGTAGACTTCTAATCTTTAGAATAGTCAACTCAATGGAATAGTCTTAAGCCAGTCAATATAAGAAACTCAGTTGATCCCTGCTTGCATAATTATACACACGATGGACGTGAAACATGCTCTATAATGATCTAGGTTAATCCTTGAAATTATAACTATATCCATCTCTGTTAAGATTCATCACACACGTTGGCATTGATTGACACAACTCGAAGCATAATATTTGTGACTTTTGTGACATAGATAGGTTTAATTAGAAATTTCTACAACCTAGTATGTTTTTATTTGCATCACTCGAGGATGAGAAACGAGATAAGTGTGGAGGCATTTGATGAGTGTCCAAAACACTCATACGTAGACCCTATCATCACAAGTTAAAGTGCAAATTTCTTAAGTATTTAATTTATTTCAATTCGTTTCCATGTGTTTCAAGTTTTACGAGTCTATTGGTGAGAAACAAAGCATTTAAGTTGAGTAATGGGATAAAAGAGGATAGATGCGCACAATGCAATATAGTACAATCTTTTAGGATAAGGTGTCGTTATGTTGATACAGGTGTAAAAAATTAGAATAAGGTTTATCTTTTAGTCTACTAGATGCTGACTAGACCAATCTTTATGTCTTCCGATGGCTTTGGGGGTCTCCGAGGAATGGTTTTTTTGGGACGTTACTCTTCCGAGGGGCTATGCTTTTGTTGATAAATAATTAGGATGCTCGTCCGGGGGTACCATGCTTTGGCATAAGTGTATTCGGGAGTAGGGACTGTTGTATATGCTCTCCGAGGGGTTTTACTTTTCTTTCTCGATTCGGGTTCATTCTCCAATGGCTTGGTGTGATCTCCGAGGGCGTAATGTGATCTTCGAGGGCGTGATATGATCTTTGAGGGCGTGATATGATCTTCGAGGGCTTGATTTGCTCTGCTTGAAACGGTATGTTTTCGTTTAAGTCCTCGGAATATATTATCCAGGCGCTCTGTTATTTGTTTCTGGTTTGTCTCTGAGAATAGGTCCTCGGGTGATGGTCTGAGGGCTGGTCATGTTGAGGAGTGTTCAGCAAGGAAGTTTTCTTGTAAGTTCGTGGGACTCGGGGTCCGTTGTAGTCCCTCTTGGCGCATTGGTGGATATCCGAATCGCGCGGATCCACCGCGGTTTGCTCTTTTTCCGATGCCGCGTTGATATCTGTTTTTTACTCACCATTTGACTTTCCAAGGGACGCTTATGTGTCTCCTCGGGTGTTCCCCCGTGCCTTCTTAGGTCAGTGACCGAGGGGCAGGGTAACATCCGAGGGGGTCTCCTTATTAGGAGTGGGTACATCTCATCGGAAGTACTCGTGACAATAGTATTGCCCTTTTATTAATTCCCATAATTAGGAGTAATAATTAACCTTCAATTTATCTTTATGGTTAACACTAGCCCCCCCCCCCCCCCCCCCCCAAATTTTGATCGCCTTCGTAGAGGCGAGGGAAATTTTATTTCATGTCCTCAGTGAGGTGAGGGGTTAGTGCGAGCTCTTCTTTCCGAGGTACCTGTTTTTTGGCCTTTTTCCGAGAGAATATATATATATATATATATATATATATATATATATAATCATAATAAAAATGGACCGAATGGGATTTTACCGGATTGCCCTTGAGGGTTCTGCTCCAACGCAGGCGGAGGATGCGGAGCATTCGTTGCAGGTAACCGTTGGCAATTTAAAACTTCAAAATATATGACCGTTTGTAACGGTCAGATTGTTGATGGCGTGGCGCGTGGATATGGGGGTTACGTGGAGCTTTAAACAGGCTCCACGTTTTAAATATTTGTGATCGTTGTTTTCTTCGGTTATAAATAGGAGTACTGTTGATCTTCTCTTCTCATTCTCACAATTCATTCTTGCGGTGACTTTTCTTCAGAGCAAAAAAAAAATTCTTCTTTTCTTCTTTTGCACTTCAAATTCCTAGCGTACTCTTTTTCTCTTTTCTTCTCGAAGAAAAAACACTCCTTTTTTATCTTCGTATAAATGGCTTCCTCTGCCAACGTTGACCCAATTGATGCCTCCACTGTCCCCGAGGTCACTGCTCCGGTCGATTCTTCTGTAAATTTGAGGGGTATTCCGATAGGGGTGGTTACTCGTAAGCGCAAGGCAGAGGTTGCTGCTGCTGCCGAGGTCGGCGCCGCTTCTTCTATAAAAGCTATGGTTCCCAAATCGAAGAAGGCGGCTCCTCCTCGGGATTTTTCCAAAGTTGAGAAGGTTCCCAGCGTGGTCACTCGTGAACAGGTGTTGGAGTTATTCACCTCGACTGGGGCTTTTCAAAAAAATATGATCTTCCAAATTCCGACAAAAGATGAGAGAGCCTGCTATCCTTCTAAGGGGATGGTGACTGTCTATTTTGCTCAGGTGAGATACGGGTGGCGTTCGTCCATGCCGCCTTTCTTCTGCAAAGTATTCAAGGCTTGCAATATCAGCCCGAGTCAACTGGTTCCGAATGGGTTCGCCGCCCTCTGTATTTATGTCTATTGGTGTCTATTGGTTCGCCCCCTTTGATTGGAGAGAGGGCGCATCTCCCGTGCACATTCTGGATCCAGATATAGTTTTATCTCCCGTAAGTTCTCAGCAAAAGTTGATGGAGTCAGAGGACTTCATGATTTTGTTCGAGACATCCGGACTTCATCATGTGATTTTTACCGATGACGCCGTGGAGAAGCCCTTGTCCCTGTCTCCCGATGCGAGGAACCTTTTTAGTAAGTTCCTTAGTTTCTTCTTTTGTTCCTTTTCTGAGTATAGCAATGAATTATACTTATATCTAGCGGTTTTTTTTTTTTTGGGGTGGTGCAGAGGAGGTTATGGCAAATTACTATTTGCAGTCGGGTCCGAGAGAACCTACTCCGAGCGGTATTTCAGATGTGCCAGAAGAGGGTGATCATGAAGAAGAAGAAGTTAATGCCCCCGAGGGCGGGCATACGGGTCCGGAGACAGGAGGGGCTCATGAGGACCATTCTCCTCTGTATATAGATATGACGGGGGTTATCAGAAGTGATGTTCCATTACGCCAGATAGCTCCTTCTTCCTCTTGGGCTTTGGTGCCGGTCTCTAGGTCCGACACGGGAGATCTGCCCGCCTCTGGATCCAATATAGGAAATTCTCCGAGGGTTTCCTAAGAGGGGATATTTCCGAGGGCTAGCGAGGAAGAATCTGTTCAGAAGACTACCGAGGTGGTAGACTTGTCTTCTAGGGATCCCTCTCCCGCTTCTACTTATGGAGCTGAGCCTACGCCCCTGATAGTTCCTGAATCTGTCCCTCGTGGTGAGTTCTTATGGGTCTTTAATGAAATTTTCCATACCTTTACTGAAGAGTTTATTCATGTGCTGATGCTCTCCTTCTTGATGTAGAGACTGTGGACAAAGGTAAGGCTCCGATGGTGGAAGAGCCTTCTTTGTATGGTAAGCGTTCTTTCACTTGTCCTTTTTCTTCTAGTGATAATTTTTTCTAGTTTCATTCTCTTTCTTACACACAGATGTTACCTTTTGTAGAGGAAGATTTCTTGGCACAATTCAGTGTTCCCGGGCAGGAGGCTTCACAAGGGGATTCCGAGGATATTCAAGGGGAGTTTGATCCCTCGTCCGAGGACAAAGATGTGAAGGAGGGGATCTTGAATTTGTTGCTGGGGAGGCTGGCCCGTCCGTCGTAGCTGGTGGTTCTCGGGCCGTATTTATTAATTCGGAGGTGGTGACTCCAGTACCGGGAAATACTCCTCCGAGGGGTCACATTCCAGTGACTCTGGCTGTTCCTGTGACTCTATCTTCGAGAGGTCACACTTTTCAGACGCCCAAACCTCCTAGTGGGCCAGAGGGACATTTCTCGTCTCGGACCGTGGGGGAGGCCTATCAGGACATCCTCTAGTTCTTTGCTTCTTCTAGTTCGACACCCGCCGAGGGGTATCAATTTTTGTATACCAGTCTTAACTGGTTGGGACTCATGGTAAGTTTCTTCGTACTAGTCTTCTTGGGGTTGTATGATTTATTCGTAATAATTTCTTTTTTCGCTTATCCTTTCGTAGATTGGAAAGACTCGGGAGGTAGTTACTGCTGTAGAAGAACGTGGTCGAATGGAAGGGGAGGAGATGGAAGCTCTGCGAGCACAATTGTCACCTCTTTTGTTCCGGGACAAGGAGAGTCAGACGAGGGAAGAGGTTCTCCTTACAAAAATCTCTGACTACGAATTCATTCTTCAGGAAGCTGATAAGGCGAACGAGGGCTTGCACCATAGGTTAAACACTGCAGAGTCTGCCTATAAGAAAATAGAGGTCTCCGAGAAGGCTGCAATAGCCAAGGTAGACCTTTTGGAGAAGGAAAAAAGGGAGTCCGAGGGGGCTCTTAATGCTCGGATCGCTGCTCTCGAGAAAGAGATAGCGGCAGGTTTGGAGAGGGAGAGAAGTCTTCAGGAGACATTGGGTTAGGTCACCGACAGAGCTGAGTCGGCCGAGGGGAAGTTGGAAAATTTCCTTTCTCCCGAGGAGGTGCAGACTAAGATTGATGCAGCGGTTCAATTTGCTCAACGAAAGATCTCTAGACAGCACTCGGGACTTTCCGATACACCTTCTCAGGAGCTTTTGACAGGTCATCTTTTGTGGGGATATTTGGAATGTGCTAGGCTGGCCAAGTGTTTGTTACGGTCGGATGTGGACTTTTCCAAGTCTTTTGACCTTCGTAAGTTGAAAAGGCCAACTCCTGATGACTGTCATTACTTTGTGGGGAGATTTGGGGGTTTGCTATCTCCTAGGGATTCTCTTGTACCCTCTCCGATGCGTTCTTCCAGTAGTCCGGGTCCGAGGGCTAGCGGCTCCAGCGGGGGGGGGGGGGGTATTTTCACCAATTTCTCGCCTTGCTCCGCTGGGTACTTCTGCTGAGGGGACGACTCCTTCGTACCCTTCCACTACAAGGGCCTAGTCTATTTATTATAATTTTTGTTTCCCGCTTTTAATGAATGTCTTTTGTACATACTACCTTTTCCGAGGGCTCTTCGATTTTTAAATAAATAGTCAGTTTTTCCATCTTTCATTTCTCTACCTCTATCCTTACCGTTAAAATCTAATTAAGGAAGATAATGATGAACCACTTAAGGTTGCTGACTAGGTTTATCCCCTAAGTAGGAGGTGTTGTCTTGCATGGTGACGTGGGATACGTGTCATTCTTAATTAAGAAGATTTCTTGACACGTGTCCTTTGCTTTATGTAATGGGGATTTAATCTTATTTCTCTAGTCAAGGGGTGAAGAATATATATGTACGTAGGCCATTCAACAGTCATGTTTACTAATACTCTCACAATCATAACTAGTTTTTGATTTTCTTACCTTTTCAATTTGACAATAATCGTAAGCGCGAGGATAATACTTACTTGAGAAGATGATGCCCCCTTATTATAGGCGAAGTGGTTCAGTTTCGTCTTGTGGTTCTTCTCGAGACACTGCTCGAAGTCCTTCTGGACCGTCAAGGGCTCCTCCTATTCTCTGTGAGAGTTCCTCTCCGGGGCCGAGGGATAGTTTGTCTGGAAATCAGGTGACACTTGGCGCGAGTTCCTCTTTGGGAGTAGCCCATAGGCTTTCATCTACAAACTCTCGTAGAGTAAACCATATTAGGGAGATATTTATGGGTAGGGAGCCATATTCTTTGGCAGATGAGTCTTCGGAATTTGATTTGATTCCTCTTAATCCGTCCAGATTGATAGGTAGGGGACGTGTGGGATCCACTACGAGTACGGAGTGCGAGAGCTCAGTAAGGTCTCTTTTCACTAGGTATAACTTGGATTTTGAAGAATATGACGTGATAGTGCCTTCCGCGGGTCAGAGAGCTTATGCGCCTCCCTCGGATTATTTGACTGTCTACAACGAACAAATGAGTTGCGGGTTATGAATGGTTTTCCAACCTTTTTTCCAAATACTCTTTCGGTATTGGCAGGTATGTCTGAGTCAGCTAACGCCAAGTTCATATAGTCATTTGGCGGGGTATGTCCTGCATTGCGAGCTTTTAAACCTTCATATGTCCCCTTATCGGGTGGGAACAATATTCGCCCTTCGACCCTGTTCAGAGGGGAATCCCTTTTTTAGCCTGACCTATCGGGACAAGGAAGATACCTTCACTCGTGTATCCAATACCCGCTCTTATAGAGGGGACTGGAGGCGGAGGTTTTTCTTTGTCTGTCCGAGAGGTCAATCAGCCAGGTCGTGGGGGGTGCCCATCCGATGGGGTCTGGGATATATTGCTCCCAACACCGAAACACAAGGTTGCGAAAGGGAGGTATTGCTTCGCTCAGGACTTTTTTCTGGTTCCTATGACATATCCGGGCTACTGGACTTCCCAGAGGCCTTGATTTTGGCGGGTTTGCAAGAGGGGGTGGAGGGATGTACCCCCCCCCCATCTCGTCATCTACACTGTAACTTTTATTTCCGTAAGTTTTTCTTATCACATTTCATCTGTTCAGCTTGTAAATTCTCTGGGTGTCCTCGGACTGTTTGCACACTGATGTTTTTTGCAGGCGCAGAGATGGGAACATTTTCCCTCGGGTCATCTAATGATGTTTTTCTGGGGCGGGCGTTGCATGGTAGTCCCAGGATGCCAGAGGTTGGCGGTTCTGATCCACTCGTAAATGAGGCGATGGTTGATATTTCTTCGGAGGAGGAGGGACTGGAGGCATCGCTTGTGGCAGCCCCCCTAGTAAGCTTTATAATTCCTCTCGGGGTGTCAGATCCGATAACGGCTCCCTCCCAGACGGACTTTCACACAACTCCAGTGGTGTCACAGCCTTTTCCTCGTGACTCTGCTGTAGTGAATGTGTTAGAGGGGTATCTTCTCTCTCCTGATACGGGGGACTTGCAGCCCACTGAAGGTGGCCCTGATCGTGTTCGCACCGCCGCTCGAGGGGAACCCTTCCCTCGGGAGATCTTCCCCCCCACCCCCACCCCCGGGGATAATCAGGATATTTCTCCCCTCGGATCAGCGGTGGGATTTTGTCGAAACTTTCTCAGTGGTTTATTAAACATGACGGATTGCGGGCTGATGAAAACCCTTTCGGTATCCGTTCTTCAGGACTTAGCTTGTAAAGACCTGTGTGAGGTATTCCATTATTTTATCTATTTTATTTAATACTAACCTGTCGCCCCTGTCTGATGTAATTTGCTTTGTTCCTGGGCAGATTTATATGGTGTTAGATGCCCTCGGATCTTACGGGAGTTCTTCTTCTGATCCTGGTTTAGTGTATCGCCGCCGGGACGAGTTAGAGCAAGGTCTCTTAGAGGCTCAAGCGGAGATAACTCAATTGAGGGAGGTTCACGAGTCCACTCGGGAGATCCACGACAATGCGTTACAATCCGAGAAGGATAAAGCGTGGGAATTGGAACGCCAACTGATGCTCGAGAGAGCTCGTGTATTGAATTTAGAGGAGTTACGAGACCAGATGCGGTTCTCGGAAGAGCAACTAACGCAGGCTACGAAGGAAAGAGATGCCTTGAGTCAGCAACTACTAGGGATAACTCGTACCCAGGCGGTGGCGCTGGTTATGGCTCGGGTCCAGGCAGTGTTGGAAGTGGTGGGTCCATCTAGCGTTCGTGAGTCTCTCCAGGGTGAGATGCGTGATTTGGTTCATATAGGCTACCGATTGTGCCAAGACGCTGTTCAAGCTTTGCCAGAGTTTCCCTCGGGCTTGATCATTCCGGAACTTAGTATTCGTCAGATTTTCGAGGAACTTCCTCTCTCACCCATTAGGGATTCTACAGCTCCGATTGTGTTTGTTGATGATCCGGTTTCTTTTTCCGAGGAGCAGCGCCGGCGACTTATTCGAGAAGGAAAACGCCCTATAAGAGGGGCTTAGCTTGTAGAAGGATATTGTGTAGTTTAGCTCGTAATACGAGGGACTTTTTTGTTGGGTTGCTAAGATGACTCATGTGTAGAGTTATCCTTTTTGTCGGGCAACCCTACTTTCTTTTGTACTGGAACCCTTCGTATATGAACAACCTCTTTTATTTATGCATGACTGTTACATTAAGCATAATACTTTCTAAGGTTGATTGAGTTCCAGGTATTGCGAAGCACTATTCCCTCAGAATTAGCAAGAAGATAGGTCGCAGGTCCTATAATTTCCGCTATCTTAAAGGGTCCTTCCCATCGTGGGTCAAGTTTGCCTACATTCTTGGAAGCACCGACTCGTTTCATCACTAAATCTCCAACTTGAAAAGTTCGGGGCTTTACCTTGGCATTGTAATATCGTGACATCCGGGTCTTGTATTCTTCTACTCGGAGGGCTACTCGGGTTCTCTTTTCTTCGAGTAGATCAAGGGCGAAGGCTAGATTTGAGCCATTGGTTACTTCCTCGTATTCTCTGACTCGCCAGCTTTCTACGGAGACCTCCAAGGGCAAGACGGCTTCGCACCCATAAGATAGGCTAAAAGGAGTTTCGCCCGTAGCGGTGCTTTGCGTGGTCCGATAGGCCCATAGTATGCCGGGTATTTCTTCAACCCACTTGGCTTTGTGCCAATTGAGTCGGGCCTTCATATTCTTCAAAAGGGTTCTGTTGGTCCTTTCTACTTGTCCATTTGCTTGGGGGTACCCCACCGATGCGAAGCTGTGTTTAATCTCCCAATGGTCACACCACTTTTGTAGCTCTTGATTCGTGAACTGTAGGCCATTATCACTTACCAAACTCCGAGAGACACCGAAGCGACACACGATGTTTCTCCATAGGAAGTTGATGACGGCTCCCGCTGTGATCTGAGCCAAGGGTTCCGCTTCTACCCATTTAGTAAAGTAGTCAACGACTACCAGTAGAAATTTCTTCTGACCAGCGTCAGGGATGAGGGGTCCAACTATATCAATGCCCCATTTGGAAAACAGGCAAGGGGTCAGATGGGGTTCCCACGGGGTCGCGGGTTGATGAACCCGAGGGGCATAAGCTTGGCACGGTTTACACCTTTCGGCATGGCTTTTACTGTCTTTAGCCATCGTGGGCCAGTAGTAGCCTTGTCGAATCAGGCGTCCGACCATGCTTTCGCCGCTAGTATGGCTTCCACATGTCCCCTCGTGAGTTTCTGCCAAAGCCAGTTGGGCTTCTTCTTCATTAAGGCATCGAGCAAGGGGGCACGAGTAAGTTCTTCAGAAAAGTATCCCATCTTTGAGGAAGTATCGAATGGTTTTTCTGGACATCATTCGCTGGATACTCTTGTCCGAGGAGTATCCCTCGGGATTCTGTAAATAGGCTTTGATAGGAATTACCCAGCTAGACGAGGGATCTGAGATGGAATTTACCTCTTTGCCTTCGCTCTTTTCGGATTCATTGACATGAAGTAGAGTGATCCTCCGAGTGTGTATGGCGGCTGTTTGAGTAGCCATTTTAGATAAGGCGTCCGCCTTTTGGTTTTCTTTTCGGGGGATTTGAACTATATCATATTCCTCGAACCATTCTTGCCTTTGACGAACAACCCGGAGGTACTCTTGCATTCTTTCTTCTTTTGCTTCATATGATCCTTTGACTTGCTGAACAATCAATTGAGAATCACTATGGAGGAGTATTCTCTTCATTCCTCCTTCTTTTGCTAGTCTCATACCAATAAGGAGAGCTTCATACTCAGCTTCACTATTAGAGAGGGGGTAATCTATTCTGATTGCAAAATGGAGTCTTTCTTCCTCCCCTTCTTGATTTACAAAAACTATTCCTGCCCCCCCCCTCCCCCATGCATGCTCACCGAGGATCCATCTACATATGCGTACCACAATGGTTCTTTCTCCTCGGATCCGTTGCCCGTAAGTTCATTACAAAGTCCGCCAGGACTTGTGCCTTGATGGAGGGTCTCGGAGTGTAGGAAATGTCATACTCGGTGAGTTCTACGGCCCATTTTATTACTCTCCCCGATGACTCAGGCTTATTAAGAATTGCCCTTAAGGGATGCTTTGTTAGCACTGTAATGGGGTGGGAAAGAAAGTAGGGGCGTATCTTGCGGGCCGTAGTAACCAATGCTAGGACGAGTTTTTCAGTTAGGGTATACCTGGTTTCGGCTCCGAGAAGGGTTTTGCTGACGTAATATACCAGACGATGTTCTCCGTCTTGTTCTTTGACTAAGACGGCGGTAATGGCCTCTTCTCCGACCGACAGATAGAGAAATAACTCTTCTTGAGGTAAAGGTTTTACCAGCAAAGGTGGTTTCAACATGTACGTTTTTAGTTCTCCGAGGGCTTCCTCGCACTGGGGGGTCCATTGAAATTCCTTGACATTTCGAAGTATCTTGAAGAAGGGAAGTCCTTTTTCTGCTGACTTGGAGACGAAACGACTCAACGAGGCCATTCTACCAGTCAATTTCTGGACGTCTTTCACAGTCTTTGGGGTGGGTAGTCCCATAATGGCCTCTTCTTTCTCGGGATTTACTTCTATTCCCTTCTCCGTAACCATAAACCCCAAGAATTTTCCCCATCGGATACCAAAAGAGCATTTTCTAGGGTTAACTTTCATGCCAAAGTTGTTCATAATGACCAACGCTTTCCGTAGGTTCTTGGGATGTTCCTCGGCAGTGTTACTTTTAACTACCGTGTCGTCCACGTAAACTTCTACTGACTTTCCGATAAGTTCTGCGAACATAAGACTTACTAACCTTTGGTAGGTAGCCCCAGCATTTTTTAGTCCGAAGGGCATGACTAGGTAACAGAATGTGCATGCGTCCGTAATGAAGCTAGTTTTATCCTGGTCCACTGTCGCCATTGGGATTTGGTTGTATCCCTAGTCTCCATCTAGGGTTGACAGTAGTGCACATCCAGCGGTGGAATCAACTAACTGATCTATACTCGGTAAGGGATAACAATCTTTTGGGCATGCTTCATTCGCTCGGAAAAGCTCCGGGCTTCACATTAAGAAAGTGTTGGCATACCTTGTTGCTGATTCGCCCGGGTGGTCCTCCTTCCCATGAAAAGAGGTGATGGAATTGTTTGAGGAGGGAAATCAGCTGAACCTCTATCGCTGGGTTCATGTGGGTACCCATTTTGATCACCTTCTCGGGGCTTCCTTCTACCAACTCTACCATCTTTAATTCTTCCACAGGTTGGACTCGTGTTTCCTCGATTTTATGCTTTTTATTGTTTCCGAGGGAAGGTTCGTCCTCTTCCGAGGGGATGGCATTCATGCAGCATTCTCTGGCTTAAGATTGACTTCCTTGGACTTCTCCGATTCCTGAAGAGGTGGGGAATTTTACTTTAAGATGCAAGGTAGAGGGGATGGCTTCAAAGGCTCGAATGGATGGTCTCCCGCAGATGGCGTTATATGTCCGTGAAGAAGCTTCCACTATCCAAAACTTGGTGGGTTCCGTTCTTCGAAGGGCTCCCTTTCCCCATGACATTGGAAGAGTCACAGTTCTGAGGGTATGGCAGGTTTCCCCAGAAAACCCTACCAAGGGGACTTCAGCGGTTTCCAATTTTTCTTGTTTCAGCCCCATAGTAAGATAGGTAGGCAAGAAGAGTACGTCCACAAAGTTGCCCGTGTCTATGAGGATCCGTTGGGTTTCATACCCGTAAATGACGGCTGAAATAACTAGTGGGTCTTTGTGAGGGTATATTATGCCTGTGAGATCTTCGGGTCCGAAGGTAATGCTAGGCAGCTTTGACTCTTGGACAAAGCAGACAGGGAATCCTTGCTCTGCTCGTCTGGCTTCTTTCAAATATTTCTTCTTTTTACCTTGGGGCATCATTGAAATTTCACCTCCTGCAATCATATTGATGGTTCGTCCTGACGGGGGATTGTTTTTATAAGAGTCAGGTGGAGGAGGCAAACTCCGATACCCTGTCGTCCTCTCTCGTGAATTTTGTCGACGGTCTTTGGTTCTCTCTTGGGGTCGTAGGCGTCCAACTGTCCTTTCTCGTGAACTCCAACTGAGCGTCCTTTCCTCTTCTTCTTCCTCTTCTTCTCTTCGTGACCTCTTCCATACGTTTGTCTTGGGCTCCCCGAGATTATTTTCCTTGAGGTAATTCTTCAAGTATCCTATTTCTAGGAGACGAAGTACTTCTCGACGAAGGGTAGTACATTCTTCAGTGGTGTGTCCGTAGGTTTTGTGGTATTTGCAATATTTCCCTGTGTTCTTGTCTCGGTTAGGAAATTTAGCTGGTACGGGCCAGTGCAACTCGTTGTTGCCTCTCATTATATTGAGTACTTTCGGGGGGTGATAGTCATCGGAGGCAAGGGCACGGGTCGGAGGAATTTCTTAACCACCCTGCCCTCATCTTTACGCGGAGGGGGTTTTCCCTCTTTACTCTTTTCTTTAGTCTTTGCCTCTCTCTCGGCGCGCTCTAGGTGTTCATTATCATCCTGCTCCATGCGCTTCTTCGTCCCTTCCGCCTCTTCCATCAGAATATGGACTTCCGCCTTTTGCATAAGTTCATTCATGTCCGTGACACGATTTCCCATAAGATATCTGAAAAAATCCCCCGTTCGAAGTCCTTGAGTCAATATGTCCGCCATGATGGTTGGATTGACGTTGGGAACATCTAGTGCTTCGTCCGTGAAGCGCTTTATATACCCTCGTAGAGGTTCATCCTTTTTCTGTTTAATAGTGAAAACATGTGTAGCGGACTTGGGGTACCTCCGATTGCAAGCAAATTGACGTACAAACAGGTGAGCTAATCGGTCAAAGCTCGTAATGGAACAAGGTGAAAGATGAGTGAACATGCCTGAGCCCACCCTCCGAGGGTGACAGGAAACACGCAGCATAAAACATGGTCGGGGGCGGAAGATAGATCCATTCCGACCAAATATTGATGGATATCATCCTGCGGGTCTCTCCCATCAGCTTCTCCGGTATATAGAGGGATATTAATGGGTCGCATCCCCGAGGGAATAGAGGCTAAGGCAATTTCAGGAATGAAATGAGAGGTCTTAAATGTGGGGTCCTTCTCTGGGGCCATGGTTTCTTTAAGGTCGCCCAATTCTTTTCGCAAGTCATCCATCATTCCCCATAAGGCGCGCTCAACATCTCCCCGACACTCCGAGGGACGGGAAATTTCTCCCCGACCCCTCTCCGGAGTTCTTTCATGATAAACATATCTTCGGGACGTTTGTCGGGGTTCCTGGTGCCAAGGGATTGAGTTTGGGTTCCATGCCGCCTGGGGTGTGTCTCCTTCCGAAGGGAAGTTTCTATACCCAGGGGATATAAAGGGCCTATTTCTGAAATTTCCCCCTATATGGGGCGTCCGCATAGCCGTAGCATCTATAAGTCTTTCATAGATAGATCGGGGAATATTAATAAAATCTCTCGTACCTGATTCGTGATTTGACAAAGCTTCTTTCGAGTCGCTGCAATGGATTGGAAGGTTTTCACTTTCGAAGAGGTCATCCATCCTGGTTGATGTTTGTTGAATTCTCTCGAGGGCAGATATTATGGCGTTCCCACAGACGGCGCCATTTTGTTAACGGGTTTGGAATTATTCCCCATTTAACGAATATTATTTTGGGTTGGAATGCCCTGCCCGTGATTCAAAAATAATAATGGATGGAAATAATTGGAAATAACGAGGGATGTAAGAATATTCATTCCTTTACTCACTGAACGTTTTCCTCCTTTTATCTCTGTGTGCATGTGTCAAGTTGTTCTTCTTCTATTGATCACCTCCCTTTATATAGACTTTGGTAGGGGCAGGTGTCATTGTGCATGTATTTTAGTAAAGACAGGTGTCGTTATGTTGATACTGGTGTAAAAATTAGGATAAGGTTTATCTTTTAGTCTACTAGATGCTGACTAGACCAATCTTTATGTCTTCTGATGGCTTCGAGGGTCTCCGAGGAATGATTTTTTTGGGACGTTACTCTTCCGAGGGGCTATGATTTTGTTGATAAATAATTAGGATGCTCGTCCGGGGGTACCATGCTTTGGCATAAGTGTATTCGGGAGTAGGGACTGTTGTATATGCTCTCCGAGGGGTTTTACTTTTCTTTCTCGATTCGGGTTTGTTCTCCAATGGCTTGGTGTGATCTCCGAGGGCGTAATGTGATCTTCGAGAGCGTGATATGATCTTCGAGGGCGTGATATGATCTCCGAGGGCTTGATTTGCTCTGCTTGAAATGGTATGTTTTCGTCTAAGTCCTCGGAATATATTATCCAGGCGCTCTGTTATTTGTTTCTGGTTTTTCTCTGAGAATAGGTCCTCGGGTGATGGTCCGAGGGCTGGTAATGTTGAGGAGTGTTCAGCAAGGAAGTTTTCTTGTAAGTTCGTGGGACTCGGGGTCCGTTGTAGTCCCTCTTGGCGCATTGGTGGATATCCGAATCGCGCGGATCCACCGGGGTTTGCTCTTTTTCCGATGCCGCGTTGATATCTGTTTTTTACTCACCATTTGACTTTCCAAGGGACGCTTATGTGTCTCCTCGGGTGTTCCCCCGTGCCTTCTTAGGTCAGTGACCGAGGAGCAGGGTAACATCCTAGGGGGCCTCCTTATTAGGAGTGGGTACATCTCATCGGAAGTACTCGTGACAATAGTATTGCCCATTTATTAATTTCCATAATTAGGATTAATATTCTTTTTAACCTTCAATTTATCTTTATGGTTAACAGTGGCCACACAGAACCAAAATTTGAAAAGAACACTAACCTTCCACCAAAAAGTAAATGACTAGGTTGCCATATATTTGCTGTTAAATTGGTTAACACCTTGGGACTGGTACGGGCATTCGTAAGTATTTTGTTGAGCGAACAGTAGAAAGCAATTCTCCAAATCAACAATGAATGATAAACTTCCAAACTAGTAACGGACAATCAGAGTATCCAAAGGTTAAATAATGAACAAAAATGTCAAAACCTATCCAGATTAGTATCTGGCTAACACAAATCGCTTAGCTTGTTGCATTCTTTTTAATTTGTGATCGTATCAAGAAATGCTTTCTCCCTTACTTAACTATTTCTTATCCCAAAATATTATTAGTAAATAAAAATCATTGCAAACTTTCTTGATCAAATTTGCTTAAGTGACTTTGTTGACAATTCCATGAATAACATTAATTATTAGCTAGCGAATTAATAAACACGATACATTGATAAAAATAAATAAATTAAAATGATACAGACAGTTTGACTTTTTCTGTTTATAAGTACAAAGATGAGATTGTATAGTTATAACGTGTTCATGTTGTGCATTATTACTTAACCCTGAGCTAGAACAACCAAATTGCCCATGGAATTGAATTATCAAAGAAAATAAAATATCGGAGACGCGAGGTTGATTCTTACTTTACTTGTGTCAGCTCTTGTATATGCAATTTTGATGTTCTTAATCAAAAAATTGTTGTATAAAATATATATATATATGTGACAAATTTTAGTTATAGATAATTACACGAAGCCATAATTTTTGTACTATAGCGCAACTGTGTTATATTATATGATCTATACTATAATATAAAAAAGGCAAATTGTGACACCAAACTTTTAATTTCCTGTTTTAGCCTTATAATTTAGTGCTGACACAATATTTTATTATTAAGTTCTTAATCTAGACTTAAAATTTAAGCAAAATCATTAATTATAATAATTATGATGATCGGTGATTTAGTTTCCTAAAATTTAGAACTTTCTACATAAATTCTCTATCATATTTATTCATTGCTCCTTTAAATTATTGTCTTTACCTTACAAATTAAAATAAATTCTTAATCACGAGGGGACCGTGTGCAAGCATTTCTAGTTATTATTATATATATATATATAAAGGAAGCCATATTAACACAAATTTTTTGATTTCCTTATTTACTCATTTACATACATTAAATTTTGTTATTAGTTGGGTTATAACAGTAATTTAGTTTAAATTTATTATGATTGAAACCTCCTTGTTATAGGGAAAAAAATCATTACCTAAATCTCTCTTACAGAAAAAGAAAATTAAGATATATAGATGTTTTGTCCTTACATATTAATCTTTACATATCTAAGTTGTAATCTTTACCAAACGAACTAATCATACTATACTTAAAATAAAATTTAAATCATGTGGGGACAGCGTGCCTACATTTCTAGTATATATATACCTTTGGTTTGGTGTAATTACTTTAAGGGAACAAAAGCATCAAGTCCCCTGAACTATGCAAGTTTTTGTGACTTACCCCCTAAACAAATTTAATAAACGTTTTGCCCCATAAACTATGCACGTCTGTTCGATTTGCCACTTCAGTGTATTTCCGGCCATTTTTGGCCGAAATATTCCCCGTCCGAGGTGTTTTTTTCCTACTTTTTGTCCTCAACTACCAAAATACATCTAGTACAACACATATGAGTCGGGTAGGGGGAATATTCCGACAAAAAATGGCTGAAAATACACTGAAGCGGCAAATCGCATTTTCAGCCATTTTGGGTCAAAATACCCCGTTCGAGGTATTTTTTCCCCAACTTTTTGTCATCAACTAGCATAATACATCTAGTACAACACATATGAGTAGGGTAGGGGGGGGATATTCTAGCAAAAAATAGCCGAAAATTCATTGAAGGGGCAAATCGAACACACGTGTATAGTTTAGGGAGCAAAATGCTTATTAAATTTGTTTAGAGTGCAAGTCGCAAAAACGTGCATAGTTTATGGGGCTTGATGCTTTTATCCCTTACTTTAAACACTTTTTGAGCTTTAAAAATTACTGAGACCTCCTCTAATCTAACGACCTTTAAGATTGTGGATTTGATGATGTAATGTAAGTTTCCGCTATATCATTTTAAAATCTACATCGAATATTTAAGTATATTCTAAAAAAGTAAGAGTACCACTAAAATATTTATATATTATATTCTCCAAAAATATTTGATATATTTGCTTTATGTTTCTAAGAACCTAAATTCTTTTTAATATTTGTATAGTGTTTTAGTTCCAATAAATATAGAACTTATTGAGTTTCACATTGTATAATAAATTTAGGTTGAAGTCAAGCTCCTTAAAATCTCACAAAACTCTAATGACTCATTTGCTTTGAGATATTTTAGTCTCATGACTATTAAAATCTCTCTATTAATATAACTTTGTATAATTATATGTTCAAGGGTATGCCAAATAAGCATCCCAAATAAAGCTCAATTAAAGTTAACAATAGGTTGTATGATTGGAGTAGTTCACCCTATCTATTATTCATCCCACTAAATTGTGAGCATGGCTATTTTACCTTTATCATCAACTTTTTCCCACACAAACCTTTTAAATTGAGGGATATTTTGGTCGTTGGGTGTTGTAATAACAAGTTCTTGATTTCTGAAATTAAAAGACAAGAAAAGTTTACAAAGAAAATATGAATAAATTCAAAGTACAATTTATGGTGTAATCTCTCTATTTGATCATCTGATTCTAATTCTTTTCTAGTCTTGAAACTTGGTTGACTTGAGAATGGATTTGATTTTGATCTCTTCCATGTGTATTTGAGTGGAACGTTAATCCAAGGGCTTTCGAGCTTGATCTTGAATTAGCAATCTACTTGACTTGATCTTTGCGATGAACAATATATTTTCATCTTGAACTTGTTGAATGTCAATCTTCTCTAGAGGAATCTTGATCTTCAAAATACTTGGATATTTGACAAACGTTGATTTGAGGGCTTGATGGTGTGATCTCGGATCGAACAATTTTTTGATTTGAAGGTTGATGAAGAACGATATCATCCTCGTCTTCAGTTCTTGGGATATATGGACTTTAATCTTTCTTGAAGGGAATTTAATCTTCAAATATGGTTTTTCGAGGGTCTTGTGACTTGGTCTCGAATCAAACGGGGTTTTTGTCTTGAAGATGGATGAAGAACAATATGAACATGGATTTGGATTTGTTGAACTTCTTGTAGCTCGATCTTCCTCGGCAGAAGTGCAATCTTAAAAAATGGTTATTTGATGGACTTGAAGCATGGCGCCAGATCAAAAGGAGGTTTTCACGAAGAACGCCTTGAAGATTGGTGAACTTAGTGGAGAGAATTTGTTGAACTTCCTTGCTGTGAATGCTTGAAGTTGAATTGTGATTTTTCTTCTTCAAAACCACATATATTTATAGTTGTGGAGAGAATCTAGATCAGAATCTCCTAATGAGATGAACGGTTGTGATCACGTCTATAATTTCTTGATTTAGAAAACTTGATCTAAGAGAATCTTCTTTCCATCTCTTAAAGATTGAGACTTGGTGGAGAATTCTTTCCATGTCTTGAGACTTAATGTTTAAGTATTTTTTTTTTGAAAATTGATGAATATAATTTATTTTAATCCTTGAATGTTGGGATAAAGTAATATATATTTTATATTTCTTGCATCATAAGATTTACCATCATTTAACTTAAATAGACATAAAATTAATGTGTCTACAGGTGTTAATCTGATTGTGGATACTAATAGTTGGATGGGGATGGAGTACGTTTAATAATCGCATGATAACTCTGCCATGTAGGATAAATGTGACTAATAAACTTGCAAAGAAAACCCAATTATATCTGCAACTATTAACCTTATTAGAAGTAGTTGAGCAGAACAAACTAGTCCTAATTAAAATTAAGATCAGTACCCTTTTATTTTAACAGCTCTTATTAAAGTAAAAAACATGTAAACCTTCAAGATTATCTTATTTGTTAATATTAAGATAAAACAATTAGAGCGTATTTGGTTCGGGTTATTAAGTCTAATTAGCGGTGTAGTTTGAATAAGTAACTCGCGTGGTTCGTGTGATTTTATTTTTGGTTTTTTTGCCAAACATGAGATTATAATCCCAGGCACGACACTGTAGCAACTAATACCCACTATTATAATCTCCACCTCCCCCCCCCCCCCCCCCCCGATTATATAATGTCACTTTTGCTACAAAATTGCTTGCATCAAAACGACTCAATTGCCCTCGTTTTTTAATCATGCATTATAAACTATAGCCACATACATTATAATTATATACATTACAAGTTATAGGCATTTACGTTATTATATGCATTATACATTATAGTTATATACTTTGATTACATATATATATATATATATATGTATATTATACTTTTACTTGATAATTAAATACATTAAAAATTGTAGGCATGTACAGAGATACGTTATAATTATATACATTATAACTATGCACATTACAAAATTATAGCCACTTACATTATAATTAGGGATAAATGCATCAAACCCCCTGAACTATGCACGTTTTTGCGAAATCGTCCTTAAACTAAATAAATAAGCGGTTTGCCCCTTAAACTATACCATTCTGTTCGATTTGCCCCCTGGCCGGGTTTCGGCTGTTTTTTGCCATTCTTGGCCGGAATTGCTCCCCTTACCCGACACATATGTGTTGTACTAGATGTATTTTAATAGTTGATGACAAAAAGTAGGCGAAAAAACACCTCTAACGGGACATATTCCTGCTAAAATACACTGAAGAGAAAATCACATTTTAGCCGGAATATGTCCCGTTCGAGGTGTTTGTTAAAACTCGATTTGTCATCAACTACTAAAATACATCTAGTACAACACATATGTGTCGGGTAAGGGGAGAAATTCCGGCCAAGAATGGCCAAAAATAGCCGAAAACCCGGCCAGGGGGCAAATCGAACAAAATGGTATAGTTTAAGGGGCAAACCGCTTATTTATTTAGTTTAAAGACGATTTCGCAAAAACGTGCATAGTTCATGAAGTTTGATGCATTTATCCCTTATAATTATATACATCACTAATTATAGGCATGCACATTATAATTATATACGGAGATACATTATAGCTATATCATTATAATTATATACATTACAAATTATAGGCATGTACGTTATAATTATGTCATTATATGTACATTGGAATTATACACTACAATATATATACATTATAAATATATATGGAGATACATATTAGTTATATACATTATATATTATAATTATATACATATATTATATATATTATAATTATACGTTATGATTATACACATTAAAAGTTATATACATTACAAATAGGGATAAATGCATTAAACCTCCTGAACTATGCATGTTTTTGAGTTTTCGTCCTTAAACTAAATAAATAAGCGCTTTGCCCCCTAAACTATGCACGTCTGTGCGATTTGCCCCCTGGCCGGAATTTCGGCTATTTTTCGCCATTCTTGGCCGAAATTTTTCCCCTTACCCGACACATATGTGTTGTACTAGATGTATATTAGTAGTTGATGACAAAAAGTAGGCGAAAAAACACCTCGAACGGGGCATATTCCGGCCAAAATGTGATTTTCTCTTTAGTGTATTTTAGCCGGATTATGCCCCGTTCAAGGTGTTTTTTCTCCTACTTTTTGTCATCAACTACTAATATACATCTAGTACAACACATATGTGTCGGGTAAGGGGAAAAATTCCGGCCAAGAATGGCGAAAAATAGCCGAAATTCCGGCCAGGGGGCAAATCGCACAGACGTGCATAGTTTAGGGGGCAAAGCGCTTATTTATTTAGTTTAAGGACGGAAACTCAAAAATCCGCATAGTTCAGGGGGTTTAATGCATTTATCCCTTACAAATAATAGGCATGTACATTATAAGAATATATAGAGATACATTATAATTAAATACATTATACATTATAGTAATAAACTTTAAATTATATAAATTATTCATTTTGAGAGACACTAAGGCTCCGTTTGTTTCCCCGAAAAATAGAGAAAAAGGGAAAAAAACGAAGGAAAATCTTTTTTTCCTGCTATTTGGCAATTTGAGATTTTCTCGGAAAAGAAAGAAAATCTTTGAAAAAGATAGGAAAATATTTTAAATTTTTTCTCCTATAAGTAAACTGTGTGAATTATAAATTTAATCCCAATAGATTTAATTTTAATCTGTCTTCCTACAAAAAAGGTGGGAAAAACCTTGTTAATATATTCTTAGATCTTTCAAACATTACGAAACTTTATGTTTTTACAACCATCATGAAAATTCGAATTTCTTTTTAGCTCTATATAAACGAATCCAAGAAACTTTTGAATCTTTATCATTTATGTTTTTTTTTATTTTATTTTGATGAGTATCATTTATGTTCTTTGATTTTTGAGTTAATTTAAAATATTAAGATATTAAAATATATAAAAGTAAAGATAAATATCATAGTATTTATAAAATAATGTTATGCAAGTTATTGCTTTATGTACATTGATAATTTACATAAAGGAGTTTTAAGGAGAACATCAAAAATAAAAATATTAACTAATTTTGTAGAATTTTTTGGTCTATTAAGTATAATCATGGTTATTAAACATTTAGATTAACAATATATACAAAAATCATTTACGCATAATAAGAATTTTTCGTGAAAAATCATTATGAGCCAAACGCTGGAAAATAATGGAAAATCTTTTATTTTCCCTAAAAACAATCCTGGAAAACCTTGTTTTCCCTCATTTTCCCATTTTTTTTTCCTTTTTCCGTATTTTCCCCGGAAACAAACGGAGCCTAAGTGGCAAAATAAGTTAGTAAACGATTAAAAGGTATACAATAAAGTATAAACCAAACCATGTATTAGGAATAAATATAAATTTGTCTCAAATGTAATATTGTGAACCGCGCGATATAAAAAGCAGCTACTAAATTATTCGACTAATAATCCGACTTTAGTAACAACTCAAATCTAATAGCTTCAATTCGCCAAAATAGTTTTATTTTTAAAAGTAGATGATAAATTATAAGATTATCGTTGTGACAGTTGAAAAAAAGAATACTTTGATGCTAATTGGCACTAACCACCTTATAACCTCATGACCTTGTGTGTGCCAATTTCTTAAAGTTGTACGTGTCAAGGAAACAACATCTCCTTTTTTGCCCTTGGTCACTCGTTTCCATAAATCAAAATGATTTTTCATTTTGTTTTTGATAATTAAAAAAGATCTTTCATTTTTCATTGGACAAAGTAACTGGTTGATACGCCCGCGCCCTTCTATTTGGTTCAAATTTGTTGGAATTTTTGAGCCCCGCGAGTCCTAACTTCCATCCACTTTTTGTGGACACCTTTTTACCAAATCTAACTTTATCCCAATTTCATTCTCTAACACAAGTTCCTTACGCCACGTTCCATATATATATATATATATATAAAAAAAGTTCTAGTTCTACCACACTGGTATCTTTCTTCTTAACATTGTATCTTATATTTTATCCCTTGTCTATAAAAAGGTAAACACAGACTAGTGCGGGAAAATAGTTAATTGAAATTAAAGAGTGATGCTCTAGAGTCTCAAAAAAAAAAAGAGTGATGCTCTAGTGAGTGGCGACATGATGGCACAATATTAGTGTGTTGATGCTACGAGCTGCTAATTAATATTTACGGAACACTTCAATTATTTTGCTTCTTTTCGATTATCTGGCAGAGCAAAAGACTTCCCTCAATTAAGTTTTTGCTATAAAGTCAACGCCACAAATTTAATTTAGTTTCTTGGCAAATAATTAACAATTGATTGGTCATTCTTAATTTAGAGATTATGAGATTTTTTTTTCACTTAGTATTTACAATAATCTCATCGTATATAATGCGTGACGAGATTGTGTTAGATTGACAAAGAAATCGTTAGCATAGAAAATTTCATCATGGAAATTCAAGGAAATATTGCCTAATTAATCCTTCTCATGTAATGCTCTCAAATAATAATAATTGTTATAATATACTACTAATAATAATTAGTTATTATCCTAAATTAAGTTATTCGCACGTAGATAATACCTACGCCGCGTGTGCATGCACGCCAACAACTATGGCTTAAACAATATTCTTTTCCCCTAATAAAAATATGTTTTAAAATCTCTATTGACCTCATGATAATAGTACAACAATAATCGTAGCAATAAAAAATGTTATGAAGAATGTGAAAATAAAAAGGTACAACTGCTCCTTTTTATACACTCTCGCCCTTTCCCACTAAAAATAACTATTGGAATAAGTTATTAAGAATATTCTTTCCTATTTATCTTTAGGATATTTCCTTCTATGATTGGTTATAATATTTTCTTATATTTAGTATATACTTTTTTAGGATATTCTCTTTTTTTTTAAGAATTATGCACGTTGTATAAATACCACGTACAATTTGTGATGAATAAAATCATTCACTTACAACTCTTATATAGTATTAGCAGAAAAATATCTCTAACGAGAAAAATATCCTACAATATCTTCCGGGAATTCATCAAACCTACCCTAATATTGAAGCCGCCGTCGTCGTCGCACCGTCGTCTGCTACTTCTCTTTCCTTTATGCGGAGGACCTCCTCTCCTTTGTTGGTGCCACCAGCTAGTCCTCCTCTCAACCATATTGTGCTTGTAATGACAAATTCTTGATCTCTATAATCAAAGGACAAGAAAAGATTACAAAGTAAATTTGAATAAATTTAAAGTACAATTGTGGTCTATTCTCTATTTAATCATCTAATTCTTTTCTACAAGAACAATGTTGAAGTTTGGTTGACTTAAAAGTGGATTTGATTTCGATCTCTTCCACGTGTATTTGAGTTGAACGTTAATCCATGGGCTTTGAGCTTGATCTTGAATTGACGATCTAATTGACTTGATATTTGTGATGAACAATTTGATCTTCGTCTTGAACTTGTTGAATGTCAATCTGCTTTAGAGGAATCTTGATCTTCAAAATGATATTTGACAAACGTTGATTCGAGGGCTTGATGGCTTGATCTCGGATCGAACGAAAATTTGATTTGGAATTTATTTTGAAGGTTGATGAAGATTTGTATGATCTTCATCTTTAGTTCTTTGGATTTTTTGGGTTTTGATCTTCTTGAATGGACTTCAATCTTCAAAAACAGTTTTTCGAGGGTCTTAGGACTTGATCTAGGATTAAACGAATTTTTGACTTGAAGCCGAATGAAGAACGGTATGAACTTGGTTTTTAATTTGTTGAACTTCTTTGAGTTTGATCTTTCTCGGCAGAAGTGCAATCTTCAAAAACGGTTTTTGGATGGAATTGAGACTTGACGACGGATTGAAAGGAGTTCTTTACGAAGAACACCTTGAAGATTGTTGAAGAATGCCTTGAATGTTGCGAAGAACGCTTGAAGATGGATGAATTTGGTGGAGGGAAAAACTTAGAGCTTTTCCCTCTTCAACTTGTGAATATTTTATGTATGTTTTTTCTTCTTCAAGACCACCCCTAATTATAGTTGTGGAGTAAATTAGAATCTCCTAATGAGATGAACAGTTGTGATCGCATCTACAATTCATTGATATGGAAGACTTTATCTAAGAGAATCTTCTTTCCATCTCTTGAAGATTGAGACTTGGAGGGGAAGACTTTCCATGTCTTGAGATTTGATGAGAAATTATTTTCTTGTCTTAAGATTTAATTAATATATTTATTTTAATCACTAAAAATATTAAGATTAAATAAAATATATTTTGTACTTCTTGCATCTTAAGAGTTACCATCATTTAATTTAATTAGACACAAAATTAATGTGTATACAGTGCATACTGTTGCACACACTCATCTGCCCATGCAACTTACTTCTAGCAACTACACGTCATGGAATGCTCAGTTCCGCCATCTATTTTATGGCTATGGCCTCTCCGAAATCTATTGCAACGTTCAACTATTGAACCCGACAAGATTCACTCATCTAGTCTTCTCTCTTCGCTTTCGTCTCTCCTGATATCATGGGGTTGATTTGTGAAGAGAGTTCTCGAGAAGGGATTGGCCCAAGCCAACGCTAAGGCCGAGAAGTGGGAAAATAAGGCAAATGGGGCAACTCGGGCTTTGGAAGAGGTCCAACCACTGCGGGAGGAGCGGGATCAGTTGTTTCGTCATGAGGGAGAAGCACCAAGCTAGCCTTGCTTCCGCCCGACTCGACGCAACCAAGTTCTCAAAGAGCCAAGTGGGTCTGGCTTCCGAGCTTAAGGATCTAGTCCGAGTGGGCTATAAGATGGCGCAATCAACAGCTAGGGCTCTCCCCGATTTTCCTCATGACGTGGTACTTCTCGAGCAGAAGTTTTACTCTATGCTCCATCACCTTGCAAATCCCCCTTCTACCTCTCGGGGGCGAACCCTAATGCCCCATCTATGTAGATGTTCGACCCGAGCAAGCTCACGAAGTAGGAGCATCAAATGTGGATCGAGGTTGGGAAATGCCCCATTAAGGATTAGTGTGAGTCAGGCGTGTGTAGCTCTTATTTTGTTGGGACGTCTTTAATAAGGGTCTGGTCCCCTCTTTTTTATCTATTATGGCAGTTTTACTACCTTGAATATAATATTTGTTTTAGCATTTGTTCTCAAGCCGATAGACTTTTGAACATAGTTATTTTATTTTCGATAGTATGTTTACTTTACAAGGGATAACCATTAAGTCATAATACAAACATTTAACTACACGAATAAAATAGAGTTGCCATAAAAGGTCAATCTCAGAGCCTCAAAGATAATACTTCCAGAGATTGAGACTGTTCCCAGCTTGGGTGTGTTCCCGACCGTTCATATCTCTTAGCAAATAGGTAGCCGGCCCGAGGATCTTGGAAATCTGATAGAGACCGCTCCATTTATGCTCTAATTTTCCCATATTTTTTAGGCTTTTACCTGCTTAAGGACAAGGTCCCCGACTTGGAAGGATCAAGGGCGGATTCGAGCATTGTAAAACTTAGCCATTCGTGCCTTGTAAAACTCAGCGTGAGTGGCTGCTCGAATCCTTTATTCCACAAGCAAGTCTAGGGCTAAGGCGAGGTTAGCGCTGTTCTGTGCTTTCTCGTACTCTTGCACCCGTTGACTTTATTTTACAACCTCGAAAGGGACCACAGACTATGTCCCGTACACGAGGCTATAGAGCGTTTCTCCCATAGCCCATTGTAAGGTGGTGTGGTATGCCTATAGGATCCCAGGGATCTTTTCGACCCACTTAGATAGATACTGGTCTAAGCGAGCTTTTATTATTTTCAATAAGGTTTGATTAGCTACTTGTCCATTTTCCTGTGGGTATCCTACGCATGTGAAGTGGTGTCGGATGCCCTATTGTCACACCACTTCTCTATGAGGTTGTTTTGAAATTTGAGCCCTTTGTCGCTTACTAGTTGTTGGGGTACCCCGAAGGGGTTGGGGATGTTTTTCCAGAGGAACTTTATCACGACCTGGCTCGTGATCTTGGAGAGAGGCTCCGCTTCGACCTACTTCATGAAGTAGTCCATAACGACTAGTAGAAACTTCTTCTAACCCCTATCAGGGACCATGGCTCCTACGATATCAATTTCCCATCGGACGAAGGGACACATACATGGGATGCATCGGGTTCCCATGGGGCGGCATGCTGGTGTATCATGGGGGCGTGTATCTGATATTTTTGGCATTTTCGGGAGAATTCCTCGCAATCAGCTGCCAAGGTTGGCTAGTAGTTCCCCTACCTGATAATTTTGGCTGCCATGCTTCGCCCCTGCATGGTTGCCACAGCAACCTTCATGGATTTCCCTGGTGATGTGCAAGGCCTCTTCTTTGTTGACACACCAAGAAGTAGGGTAAGACCACGAAATCGGGAAGAGCATTCCATTCTATATGTAGTACCAAGCTGTCCGACGGTACATAGCTCCTTGCTTGGCCCGATCGTGGGCGAACCTCACTGGATCTTGGATGAAGTCTATAATCTCTATAATCCAACTCTCTTCGATGGTGGCCACCATTTGCTTGCCATCCTTACGTTGCCTTTTCGATTTATGTGCACTAAAAATGTGATTCTCTGAGTGCTGACAGGCTGAGCTTGGCTGTCAAGTTTTGACAAGGCATCCGCGACTTGATTCTCTCAGCGAGATATTTTCTTGATGGAGAACTCTTGGAACAAGGTCGTTCCTCTGAGGAAGGACTCCAGGCACTCCTTCATATTTTCTTCCCGAGCCTTGTAGGTTCCGTGGATCTGTTGTACTACGAGCTTGGAATCGATATGCACAAGTATTCTTCTTATCCTAGCCTCTTGAACAAGTTGCATTCCAAATCGGAGTGCCTCGTGCCCTGCTTCACTGTTGGATATGGTCATTCCAGTGGAATGGCGAATTGCAAAATAGTGTATGGCTCGTTCGGAGCTATTTTCCTGAAGATTCTGCCCACTCCGTCGCGGGTACTGGTAGAGGACCCATCTATGTGCAAGTACCACAAAGGCTTTGGTTCTTTTTCTTTGGGTCCCTTATACATTCCGATGATGAAGTCGGCGAGCACTTGGGCTTTTATGGTCGGCTGGGGGCGTAGGTGATGTCAAATTCCCCTAACACTATGACCTATTTGATCATTTGCCCAAAAGTCTCGGAGTTGCATGAGCACAGTGATTGGATGAGCCAAAAGATAGGCTCAGAGTTTCTGAGCGGCAAAAATGAGTGCTAGTCTCGCCTTTTCTATCCTTGAGTATCGGGTTTCGGCGTCTAGGAGGGTTTTGCTGACGTAGTAGATTGGTAGGTGCTCCATTCCTTCAACTCGAACCAGGACATCACTCACAAACTCCTGACCTACAGCGAGGTAAATGAAGAGCATTTTCTGATGAACGGGCTTTCTAGAAGGGGCGGCTTGACCAGGCACTTCTTTAGTTCCTTGAAAGCTTCTTCGCAGCGGTCGGTCCACTGGAAGTCCATCACGTTTCTGAGAAACTTAAAGAAAGTCAGGCCCTTTTCTGAAGAGCGAGAGATAAACATGCTCAGTGAGGCCATCCTTCTGGTTAGTTTATATACCTCTTGTACTGTCTTTGGAGACTCCATGTTGAGAATTGCCTCGGCTTTCTCTGGGTTGACCTCTATTCTTTTATATGTGACTATATATCCAAGGAACCTCCCTCCTCGTATGCCGAATGAGCATTTTTGGGGGTTCTCCTTAATTTCGAAGCGATCCATGATCTCGAAGGCTCTGGCGAGGTCTTGTGCGTGGTCTTCCTCCCTCTGGATTTTTACGATCATGTCGTCGACCTACACTTCCATGGTGTCCCTAATCAATCCTTCGAACATGAGGCTGACCAATCTCTGATAAGTGGCCCCGACGTTCTTGAGCCCGGAGGGCATGACCATATAGCAGAAGGTGCCAATGTCGGTGATGAAGCTAGTTTTCTCCTGGTCACTGGAGGCCATTGAAATCTGGTTATAACCCTGTTCTCCATCCATCATGGACAAGAGTGCGCATTCTGCAGTGGAGTCGACCAGTTAGTTGATGCTTGAAAGCGGGGTAGCAGTCCTTAGGGCAGGCACTGATGAGGTCGGTAAAATCCAAGGACATGCGCCACCTTTCCTCTATCTTTGGGATGAGGATCACGTTGGCTAGTCACTCTGGGTAACGCACTTCTCAGATCTGGGGAGGTCAAGCAATCGTTGTACTTCAGCCCGGATTACTTTGTTGCGCTTCCTTTGTTGGACAGGTTTGGCCGCGGAGTACATATTTAGCTCGTGTAGACATATTTCCTAGCTGATCCGCCTGGGGGGGTCCATCTTTCCAGGCAAAGAGATGTTGGTACTGTTTGAGCGTAGTCGTGATGGCCTTCTCAACATCCTCTCCGATGTTGGTGCTGATCTTAACTGTTTTTCCCTCTGCTCCTTCCACATGTTCTATCATTTTAAGCTCTTCTGCTGGCTGAACGCAATCTTTCTCAGTCCAAGCCCTCTTGACTGGAGGCTCTTGAATAGTAGGCTGGAGATCGGGTGGTAGGGCATTCATGCGGCATTCTCGCGCCTGGGTCTGGTCTCCCTTGACTTTCCATATCCACGAGGAGGCGGGGAGCTTAATTTTCTGGTGAAGGGTAGAGGGGACCGCGTCAAATGCTCGAAAGGCTAGTCAGCCACATATGGCATTGTACGTTCGCAAGGAGGCCTCTACTACCCAAAACTTGGTAGGCTTGGTGCGACAGGTTGCTCCCTCGCCCTAGGACATTGGCAGGGTTATAGGTCCCACTGTCTGCCATTGCTCTCAAGAGAATACCACAAGTGGAACTTCCAAGTGCTTCATCTGGTCTTGGGGAATGTATAGGGCAAGGTATGTGGGTGTAAAAAGAACGTTTACCAAGATCCATGTATCCACGAGGATTCTTTTGACTTCTATTCCGAGTATGGTGGCCGTAATCACCCGATGATCCTCATGGGGATATACAATACCAAACAGGTCGTCGAGTCCAAAGGAGATGGTGGGCTGGTCCACGAGTCGGGCAACGAAGACCTCCAACTTACTAATAGCATTTCGAGCCTTTCTCACATAGTTTTTCTTTTCTTCCTTGGAAGATACGGCCATTACATCTCCTTCAATCATGTTAACTGTTCGGCCGATGGAAGCATTGTTGAAATAGGTTCTAGGTGGAGGGGTAACCGTGCTCTAGTCGGAGGCAGAGGATCGCTGTCCCTGTAGGTGTCGGAATGCGGTTTCTTATTTTTGGGCTCCTCCTTCTAACCTCTTTTTCCTGCGAACGTCTCTCTATCTGGCATCACGTACTTCTCCAGTGAGCCCAGGCCTGATAATCAATTTATTTCCTCCCGGAGGTGGTAACAATCATTGGTCGGGTGTCTGTAGGCTCGGTGGTAAGTGTAGAATTTACCGGGATTTAGTACTTCTGATGATCATTACGAGACGAGGCCACTTGATGATACGATCTTCCCCAATGATAGCCATAACTTCTAAAGGGTTACCGTCACAGGAGGTAAGGGCATCGGCTCCAAGTTTTTCTTTCCTCATTCCTTCCTTTTCTCTTTCCCCCTTCCCACAGCTGGGGCTGGGGTTATAGCTACTTCAGTTGCCTCTAGGGCCTTTCGAGTTTCTTTCAATTCCATGAAAGATTTTGCCTTTTGTATTAAGTCCTCGAGCTCGTGAGCTCGCGCCCTCAGGAGATAGGTGGTGAAGTCTCCGGGTTGAAGCCCTCATAGCAAGATGTTAGAAAATATGAGAGGGTTGACATGAGAGACGTCGATGACTCCGTGGGAGAATCATCTCATGTAGTCTTGGAGGGGTTCATCTCATTTTTTGTAGGACATTGAACATGTGTCCACATGTCTTGGCAAAAACCCGGTTACACGCAAATTGTCTTACAAACATCTAAGTTAGTTGTTTGAAGTTTTGCAACGTTCTTGGCGACAGTTTGGAGAACTAGGATTGTGCCCGACCAGTGAGGGCTGTCCGGAATATGCGGTAGAGCGCGTAGTCGGGTGGGGACACGATATCCACGCATGCTAGATACTGGTTAATGTGGTCATTAGGATCCCGGTCGTTCCCTTCTAAAAGTGCAAGTGTTGACATAGAGTGTTGGGACAACACTAAGAATCACAGTGTTGGCTCAACACTGAACTCAACACTGCACTGACTATTTTAATTATATTAAATATATTATTTTTCCTTTATTCATAAAGTCACCTAGTTGCAAAGTTGTAGTTATCTATGATTATTTCAGAGTATCAAGGAACGTGTAGAACACTGCTAAGGAATGAGAGGATAAAAGCCAAAGATTCGAAGAAGATCTTGAAGATAAGAGTTGAAGATCTTATAAAGATAATGTTGAAGAAGATCTCGGAGTTATCCAAGTGACAAGAGAGTAATCTACTACTCGTGTCTATCACGCCATTGCTCAAGGATGATCAAATCCTATTAAGAGGTGTGCTCGACATCAAGAACAATGATAAGACTAGAATTAAGTTCTGAAAAGTAAAGAAGTAATTCTTGTATTTAGTTGGTCTTGCTTTAACTGAGTTTTATCTAGCTAAACTAGTCATAGGTTAGTTAGTATCGGGATTGGATTCTTACTCAGTTGTATTTAGTAAAATCATTGAATTAACGTTTAGTGATTATTTGGCCATAAGGCTCGACACGTTATATTCATATAACCTGCTTAAAATACATCGCACAATGTTCTTTATTTCGCTGCAAAATTACTCTACAATGAGAGTTGGGACATCACCGAATACAATGAGTGTTGGCACAACACTCAGTGTACACACAATGTGTGAATCCTAACAAAAGGGTACCAATCCCGTTCCATACATTTACAATTAACGTCAGAGCCAAGCACCTAATTCACTGGTGTTTGGATTTGGTATCATACTATGGATAATGCGAACCCCAATACTAACAACATGTTACCAGTGCTGGATGGGACAAATTATGCCTATTGGAAGATCAGGCTCAGACAGTACATCAAATACTTGGATCTCAGGGCATGGAAACCGATCATTGATGGCTACACACCACCAGTGATGGCCAGAGACAACGACAATGATGTACGCCTGAAACCTGAAGTTGATTGGTCTCAAGCAGAAGTCATTGAAGCATCCAACAATGAGAAAGTATTGAATGCCATCTTCAACTTGATTGATCCACACATGTTTAGGTTAGTTCAATTATGTACAACTGTGAGGCAAGCCTGGTTGCTCATACAAACGCATTGTGAGGGAGATGTCAGTGTCAAAGAAGCTGGCCTTCGGATTGCTTTACAAAAATTTGAAAGTATAAGGATGGGTGATGATGAGTCTGTCACTTCATATTTTGCAAAATTAATGGACTTATCAAATGAATGTCAAAGTCTAGGAGATCCTCTAACTAATAAACAACTTGTTTACAAAGCTATGAGAACGATGTCACCTAGGTTTGAAGTCAAGAAGATTGCTATGCAAGAAGCCAGACACATGCCATCACTCAACTTTCACACTCTTCTGAATGTATTACAAGAATATGAAATGAACTCAAAACCAATAACAAAACACAGAGGTCTTGCTCTGAAGGCTACTGAAGAAGAAGTAGATGATAAAACTGAAAAAGTGCTTTTCTAGGTTCTGTAGTAAAAAGGTTCAATAAATTTACTTTAAATGATAAAGTGAGAAAAGAGAAGAATGTGCCTCCTAATCTAAGAAGAAGTTTTCCTGGTAAAATGGTTAAGTATACCTTCAAAAATCCTACTAAAAATGACTCTAAGAAACTAAAATAACTTCAATGCTTTGAATATAAAGGCTTTGGACATTTGTCTTATGAGTGTGCTAACACCTTCAGAGCTAAAGGTAGCTCTAACTGGGTCTGCATAGATGATATTAATGATGAGACAGGTCTGGACGAACTACCAAAAGAACAGGTGTCTAAAGAAGTTCACACAACAGCAATGTCTACCCAAGTTAACTGGACAGTGTGTCAGGACAACATCAGGTCAAGCGGGTGTTGGTGCAACACTCGGACAGAACCAGAGGACCAGAAGGATTACTTCGACAACTGGGAGGATGATGACTATATTGCTAAACCCTAGTGTTTTGTTACTAATATAAATGGTTATGAGGAACATTCTAACTTTGTCTGCTTTGGTGGGTCTGTAGATCTAAATGAAGAATACATCTTTGAAGAGGAAATGGTTCAAGACAAGGTGGTTGACAAGCTGAAAGTTGTCTATAAGAACTGCTTGATGAGGTAAAGAAAATCATAAAAAACTGAGAAAATGAGCTCATCAAGGAGAACAATTTCTTGAATGAAACCATAACTGAACTAGAGAGGAACCTCACTAGAAAGGAGTTTCAAATAGAAAAGATGGAGATAAAGCTTAAAGAGGCAGAGAGAACCATTGCCAAATGGAACTCTAGCATGAGCAGGCTGGATGAAGCACTGGACATTGGGAATGACTGTACTACAGGTTTAGGATACCATGATATGGGAATGTCATTCCTGGCTTTGTAAAAGCCGGTTCTAACAGTAATAATGGTCACACTAAACAGTCAAAGAAGGTAACTTACATGTGTCAATATTGTTTCCAGCCTGGTCACGTAAAACCTTACTGCCATAAGTACAGGAAGTTCTGTGAAAACATTAACTACATTCACAGTGTTGCATTGGGTGTTGGGACAACACTAGGTCACACTAATGTTGGCTCAACATTCCAGGGCAACACCAGTGAACAAAACAATAGTTTTCAAAAGAATAGACTTTGGTCTCGAAAAATTAAAATTGTGTGTAATTTTGTGTTCTCAGCTACTCATACTCCTACTAGTGACTGGTACTTTGACAGTGGTTGTTCTAAACATATGACATGCAACAAAGAAAATCTCATGGAAGTTGTACATGTGTTCGCTGGTACTGTTACATATGGTGGAAGAAGCAAAGGAAAAATTATAGGGAAAGGGGTTCTTAATGTGGATGGTTTTCCTCACCTTATTGAGATTCTGTTGGTGGATGGTCTAAAGGCTAATCTCATCAACATTAGCCAGCTTTGTGATGATGATTTAATTGTGAATCTTGATAAGTATTCATGTGATGTGTTTGATGGTTCTAACAATTGTGTTATGTTAGGAAAAAAGTCAAAAGAACTCTGATATTTGGTAGATGAGGATGCTCAATGCCTACATGTGAAGGTTGATGAATCACTAGTGTGGCACAGAAGGTTAGGCCATGTCCACTACAGGAATCCGGAGAAAATCATCAAATTAGATGTTGTGAGAAGCGTATCTAAACTATCAGGTCTAGATAAACTGGTATGTGGTGACTGCCTGCAAGGTAAACAGACTAAAACTATACATGCACCCATACATGTGGAAGATCCGATCTCTTTAACCTCTAAATGCTTTGACCTGTTGCATATGGATCTGATGGGTCCCATAGAAATTTCTAGCCTTGATGTTATGAAGGATGCATATGTGATTGTTGATGACTTTTCTAGGTACACATGGATTAAATTCTTTATGGAAAAATCTGAAACTATAAAGACCTTTAGCATACTTGCTGATAGTATTAAAATGCTCTATAATGCTTGTGTTATTAGGATAAGGTCAGATCATGGCAGGGAATTTAAAACTAGAAAGTTCGAAAAAATACTTTGCACCTATCACTCCCCAACATAATGGAGTTGCTGAAAGAAAAAATAGAACTTTGCAAGAAATGACTAGGATTGTGTTAAACTCCAGGAAAATAACTAAAAGACTTTCGGCTGAAGCACTCAGTACTGCATGTTATATTTCAAATATGGTTTGTCTTAGACCAGGGACAACAATGACTCCTTATGAGATTGTCAAGAAAGTTAAACCTAACTTGAGTCACTTTCATGAGTTTGGTTGTGTGTGTTATATTCTAAAAGATAGACAGCCATTAGGAAAGTTTGATGCTAAAAGTGAAAAATTCATTTTTGTTGGATATTCTGTGAATAGCAGTGCTTATAGAGTGTTTAATCCCATGTTAAATACTATTCAGGAATCTGTCAATATTGTGTTTGATGATCATGATGTTTCTGCATGTATCACTGAAGACCAATCAAGATTGTCACTAACTGGCGATGTGGTGCTAACACCAGCAGGAGGCAGTGTGGACTCAACACCTGCAATTGAGTCGGAAGACACATGGAATGGTGATGTTGAGCCAACACCAGAACACACAGATTTTGACACTAAAGAGTTTGCTGGAGAAAGAGTGATAAGGGACACTCCTGCTCGATTACTGAGAGATCATCCTACTTCTCAGGTTATAGGTAGTCTTACTGATGGAGTAAGAACCAGGAACAAAGAAAGAGTAAACTATAGGAATATGACTAAACTTAGTGTTTGTATGTCATCTATTTGTAACTCTGTTACTTGCTTTGTTTCTGCTATAAAACTTAAGAATGTGAATTAGGCTCTTCAGGATTCTCACTGAATAAATTCTATGCAGGAAAAACTCATGCAATTCTCTAAAAAACATAGTTTGGAAACTAGTTCCTAGGTCTTCTTATGCTAATGTAATTGGAAATAAGTGGATATTTAAGAATAAGAGTGATGAAAATGGAGTGATAGTGTGGAACAAGGCCATATTAGTAGCCCAAGGGTATACACAAGTTGAAGGGATTGATTTTGATGAAACATTTGCTCTTGTGGTCAGGATATAATCTATTAGGCTTCTTCTTGCTATTGCATGCTCCTTAAAATTCAAACTATATCAAATGGATGTTAATGGTGCATTTTCGAATGGTTATATTGAAAAAAGAAGCTTTTTTTGAACAACCTAAGGGATTGACTGGCCCACATCACCCTGGCTATGTTTACAAACTTGAATAAGCTTTATATGGATTGAAATAAACCCCTAAGACTTGGTATGAAAGGTTGACTGAATTCTTGTTATGCTTTGGCTTTACTAGGGGTGAGCGAGATAGGACTCTGTCTATCATGAAAAATAGTAAAGAAGTCTGTATTGCTCAAATCTATGTTGATGATATAGTATTGGCTCCTCTAACCAGTCCACCTTGGACAAATTTGTGAACACTATGACAAGTACATTTGAAATGAGTACAATAGGGGAGTTCACCTTCTTCCTAGGACTACAACTGAAGCAAAAGGAAACAGGGATGTTCCTGTCTCAAGAGAAGTATGCCATGAATTTGGTGAACAGATTTGGGTTGCTGGAATCTAAGCCATGCAAGACACCAATGTCCACTACAGTGATTATTGAAAGAGATGTTGCTGGTGAAGATGTTGACTCAACACTCTACAGGTCAATAATTGGAAGTCTCATGTATTTATCAGCCACCAGACCAGACATAATGCACTCTGTGTGTGTCTGTGCCAGGTATCAGGCAACACCAAACGTATCTCACTTAACTGCAGTTAAAAGAATCTTAAAATACATTTCTGGAACTGCTGAGTTAGGGATCTGGTATTCTCATGACACAAATTCAAACTTGGTTGGATTTAGTGATAGTGACTGGACATGGGACTTAGATGATAGAAAATCCAGTAGCGGAGGTGTTTTTATCTTGGAGATAATTTAGTTTCCTGGTACAGTAAGAAACAAAATTGTGTCTTTTTATCTACTGCTGAGTCAGAGTATATTGCAGCTGGCAACTGTGTAACCCAACTGATATGGTTGAAACATATGCTTTGTGAATATGGGTTAACTAGTAATACTCTGCTAATGTTCTGTGATAACTTGAGTGCTATTAGTATTTCTAAAAATCCAGTGGATCATTCAAGAACCAAACACATAGATATTAGACATCACTTCTTAAGAGACTTGGTTGAAGATAAAACAATCACAATTGAACACATTGAAACCAACAACCAACTGGGTGACATGTTCACTAAACCACTTGACACTGAGAGATTCTTCAGTTTGAGGAAGGCTCTCGGCATGAGCGTGTTGTGAACACACTGAGCATACATGTGTTGCCTTAACATCACAAGCTAACACCAATGACCGATTGTGATGTACCCATATAGTTCTCTTGTTTGTTTGGTTAGTTCATGTGATTTTCTTGTTATCTCATGCATGTTGGTCTACATTACTGAACCGCGTGAAGTTTCACTTACATGTCATCATGATTAGACTGCCTACTCTTTACAAATGCTTATTGATTTCTTTGCTAAAACTTTCTTAGATTTGAGGTAGTGTCTTCATTTAGAAAAGTTGGGGTACACAAAGCTGACTGATATATTGTATTCAGTTGTGTCTTATTCAGGTGATAGACACACAAAACAACATAGAAAAGTTGGGGTGCACAGAGTTGACTACTATATTGTATTCAGTTGTGACTTATTTGTGTTGTTTTGCTTGCAGAGAGGGGCATGTTATGGTGAACATGTATGATGGGGTGACTTTGGTCCCGTGCTGCCTGTCATGCATTATATTTGCTCACTCGTGCTAAAACCTTCTTAATGGTGCTCAATAAACAAGTATGTGTTAGGTCACTGGGTTGTAGGGGTCCTAAGTTGCCTGCATCCAGCCCTATGTACTTGCTTGTGCATCTGCTTTGATTATGTTAACAATGGGGTGTTAGGAGTCCTGTTATTGCCTACATTCGGTGAAGATATGATCCCTCCTACCTCACCATGATAAGCTAGAAAGTTATTTTTTGAATCAGGTCTAAAAATTGAATAAGTAAAGAGTAGGACGAATTATTATTTGTGTCCTGTACGTTTCACTTTTTTATGAAAATGCCCTTTCGAATTATTTATGAAAATGCCATGTAACTATGCCTTTTTTGTAGAAACTGCCCTTTGCGTGCCACATGTGAATTTTGGACGACGTGGCATCTACCGTGGCTGCCACATGTAATATATTTTGTCTATGTGGCTGCCACATGTAATATATTTAAAATATAAATATATTTATATCCATAATATATATAAATATATAAAAAGAATATACCTTTATGTATTAAAATATATCAAATATATATAAATATATAAAAAAGGAAAAAAATCATAAATATAATTTTAGTTACTGAAATTAAAAATAAAAATCTTTTTTTTTACTGAAATTAAAACCAAAATCATTTTTTTTTTACTGAACTTAAAAAAAAACCAAAAAAAAATGATTCCACCCCCACCCCCGTCAACCCCCCCTCCCCCCCCCCCCACCACACCGCTGCAACTCGCCGGTTGCAGCGGTGGCGGCGTCGATCGACGCCACCACCACTGCAACCGCGAGTTGCAGTGGTGGCGGGTTGCAGCGGCGGTGTCGATCGACGCCGCGACCGCTACAACTCGCCACCAACAGTGGTGGCGGCGTCAATCTACGCTGCCACCACTGCAACCTGTGGTTGCAGTGGTGGCGGCGTCAATTGACGCCGCCATCGCTGCAACTCACAGTTGCAGCAGTGGTGGCGTCGATCGACGCTGCCACCGCTGCAACCGGCGAGTTACAGCGGTGTGGTGGGGTGGGGTGGGGGGGGGGGAGGGGGGTTGACGGTGTGTGGGTATTTTTTTTAAATTTCAGTAAACAAAAATGATTTTTTTTTTAATTTCAGTAAAAAAAAAGTTTTTTTTTTTAATTTCAGTAAAAAAAAGATTTTTTTTTAATTTCAGTAATAAAAAATTATATTTATGACTTTTTTACCTTTTTTTATATACTTATATATATTTGATATATTTTAATACATAAAGATATATTTTTATATATTTTTATATATATTATGGATATAAATGATATTTATGATTTTTTTCCTTTTTTTTATATATTTATATATATTTGGTATATTTTAATACATAAAGATATATTTTTTTATATATTTATATATATTATGGATATAAATATATTTAAATTTTAAATATATTACATGTGGCAGCCCCGGTGGATGCCACGTCGTCCGAAATTCCCATATGGCACGCAAATGGCATGATATGGGCATTTCCCGCATATTGGGCCAGGCCCAAACCATGCCCATTTTGGAGCATATCGGGGATCACTTTCGATGTGATATCGGTAATCATCACCGATATGTTACTGTGGTCCCCGGATCCCGAGGTCTATAAATATGCGGTGTCCGGATCCCAAAACAAGTAATTTATTATCCCTCAGCTACCACTCGTCATATCGAAATACATCACCGATGTGTCTTTCGATATCTAATTCTACATCTTGACTACAACACACGCCTGTTACACGTCATACCATTTCATCACCGATCTCACATCGGGGGTCATCCTCGACGTCACATCGAAGGCGATCACCGACGTCCATTCGATCTATTTACAGATATTCCGCTCCCATCCAAGCATCGAGGCGAAGATCCGAGGTGTTCCGGACCAAGCCTACACGAGACTCGTAGTGTAGGTCTGATTTGAGATAGGCTCGTTGTATTGCTAGAGCACATACTTGTAACCGACACTCGCATATATATATATATATATATATATATATATATATATATATATATATATATATATATATATATATATATATATATATAACGACCTATTGACAAATCATGGCAGTTTCTACAAAAAAAGGCATAGTTACAGGGCATTTTCAATAATTCGAAGGATAACGGGCATTTTCATAAAAAAGTGAAACATACAGGGCATAAATAATAATTCGTCCTAATGAGTATATGTCTGTGACCGCTGATATGTGGTGTTGGGACAACACTAGTCTCATAAATGTTGGACCAACATTCATCTTCACTTTATTTTCTTCTATGCTTCTTATCATACTATGTTGTCATGATCTTAAGGGGGATTATCTCTTAGTTTTATTAGCTGCCACTAATACACAAGTTTGTTTCTCATTGAACTATAGGAGCTTAATTATCTCTATGATGATAATTCCCTTACTGTTGTCTTGCGGCTTTTTCTGTTATCTAACTCCCACTCCTGTTTCAGATCTAAGGCAAGCTACTATTTTTGTATGGTTCATTCTAACTAAGGAGGTTCCAGTTATCTTGCTTAGATTCTGCTTATGCCAGTATGTGAAGAAAACCTTGGTAAGACCTTGACCACACAGACACATAGCTCAGTACTATATGTTAAAAAGCTGGAGTTCGAATGTTGGGCCAACACCAGATCCCACAGTGTTACCTCAACACTCACCTCAACACTGTGACTCATAAGTTATGCAATAACTTCTATGGTCACGTGTCGCGCCAACACGTTCACGTTCAACACGTGTTGACTCAACATGGCGGGAATGGACCACAATCACATTATTTACCCGCCCATTACTCCTTATAACTTCTACTTTCCTTTTTTCCATTAATTTTACTTGAGCTTAATCTCTGCAAATCAACTAAACCCTAATTCCTCTCTTCATACCGTATTTACTCACGCAAGCTATAATGGGAAAGAAATCCACAATCACTGATCTCGCCAACGTCGTTGCTGCTATGACTACTGAGACAGGGGTAGCTCAACCACGTCGAAGTACCCGCACTCGCAACACGGTGGTAACCACTGAACCACCAAAAAGAAAGGCCCATATTTACACCATGAGGAACGTCAAGTCAAAAAAAGGGCGCATCGACTAGTGCGGAGCCAACACCAGTTCCTGAGGAGGTTGCGCCAGCACTTGAACCCATGGATGTGGCCACAACGTCGCTACCTGAGGATGTTGACACGACATAGGATACAGTATCGTCCGCTATCTCTGAGGAAGGCCCCATGTCCAACGAACAGGTGATTCCAGAGGTGGAACAACCCAATGAGGGACAATCCTCTTCTCCTCCTTCTGAAATTGAGGGGGAGAAGAAGGGAGAACAGGGGCAAGAGGAAGAGGAAGCTGTTGAGGAGAACGTTGCTGACAAAGAAGCAACAAAAGAAGAGGATGGTGCTGAAGGAGAAGAATCTTCATCCTCTAAAGAAGATGACTCTGCTAATGAGGATGCAGAGGAAGGGTCTAAGGAAGAAGAGGAGGATGATGATGAAGGATCAGATGAGGATGTTGAGGAAGAGGCTCAGCTTGATGTTGTGCCAACATCAGCTGGAAGGAGTGTTGGACCAACACCAGCTGACCAGAGTGTTGATCCAACACCAGCAGAGGCAGATGCGGACGCAACACTGGCATCTGATGAGGAGTTTGAGCTAGAGCCACCAGAAACATTTGAGTCAGACTTTCCTACTGAACAGTACAATAGGTATTTCTTGACCAAAACTGCAAGTGATAACTATGATTCTGTAACTGGTAGGAAGATATGGGCTGAAAGAACCATTTTGATTGATGACTTTAAAAAGTACAAAGTGTTTGAGTTCCTGGAGTCTAGGAATTTTGTTTATTCTTTAATTAAGATAGTGCCTTATGTTCCTGATGTTGTGAGAGAATTCTACTGCAATCTCTCAAAATTTATGCATGCTAAGGGTTCTCCCTAGTATGGGCTGGTGTTTGTGAGGGACAAATTCTACAAATTCAACCCCTCACTCATTAACAAAGCTTGAAGGATGCCTCGAAGGAAAGAGACAGAAGTAGAAATTGATGATGACAACATGATGAAGGAACTGATATGGGGATTGGAGCAGAAGTGGAGAAATAAACAAAAGGTGACTAGGCTCACCTTCCTTGCCGCGATCTTGTGCAAAGCCGCCTCCTACAACTAGATACCCTCAACCAACTCCACAGTCCCCACTCATGAGATGGTTGTGTTGATCTTCAAACTACTGAAGGGGCATCAGGTGAACATGGGGGAGAGGATATTCAAAACCATTGCTGAGGCTGCACACAAGAGGGATGTCATCTTACCATTCCCTTCCCTGATCTACAAAGTGCTCACTGACCAAGGCTTCAAGAAAGGTGAGAATGAGACTGTTGTGGACAAGGTTGGTCAGCTGCCCATCACCAAGAACTACTTTAGAGGAGACATGATTATTGGCCTTCCATGGAAGGACCGCAATGCTCCTGAAAGTAGTGAAGCACAGCTGGGGAAGAAGAAGGCACACAACTTCACCACTGCCTCAGTTGCTGACGATGATGATTCTACCCCCTCTGTGACCATCAACATTGCCTTCATTGAAGAAAAGGTGGAATGGTGTGACAGGAGAAGGGAAATTGCGAAAAAGGGGGAGAATAGCCACCAATTTGTTGTTTCTGTACTTTAAGTCTATTTGAACAATATTTTTTTGGAACGGAGAGCATGTTCTATGTTTTATTCTACTTCTGGTTTATAATTTGAATAATGTTATGAACATTACTATTAGTCTAGTTCGCTTGGTTTTGGGCTGTTGAACTAACTGCAGGTGTTGAAATGACAGATAAAAGTGTTGGCTCAACAATGCAGTACTTCTATTATATATTAAGGGGGAGCAAATTAGAATAAGTAGTACTCCGTATGTTCTGTATATCAGGTACTTAATGGAAATTGGTTGCAAGTGGAGTTTTGTGAAGAAAGGCAAAAAATGGGAGATTGAAAGTGCAAACGTTGACATAGAGTGTTGGGATAACACTCAGGATCACAGTGTTGACTCAACACTGAACTCAACATTGCACTGACTATTTTAATTATATTGAATATATTATTTTGCCTTTATTCGTAAACTCACCTAGTTGCACATTTTTAGTTATCTGTGATTATTTCAGAGTATCAAGGTACGTGCAGAACGCTGCTAAGGAACAAGAGGATAAAAGCCAAAGATTCTAAGAAGATCTTGAAGATAAGAATTAAAGATCTTATGAAGATAATGCTGAAGAAGATCTCGGAGTTATCCAAGTGACAAGAGAGTAATCTACAACTCGTGTCTATCACGCCATTGCTCAAGGACAATCAAATCCTATAAAGAGGTGTGCTCGACATCAAGAACAATGACAAGACTAGAGTTAAGTTCTGAAAAGTATAGAAGTAATTCTTGTATTTAGTTTGTCTTGCTTTAAATGAGTTTTATCTAGCTAAACTAGTCGTAGGTTAGTTAGTGTCAGGATTGGGTTCCTACTCATTTGTATTTGGTAAAATCATTGAATTAACGTTTAGTGATTATTTGGTTGTAAGGCTCGGCAGGTTATATTCGTATAACCTGCTTAAAATTCATCGCATTGTGTTCTTTATTTCGCTGCAAAATTACTCTACAACGAGTGTTGGGACAACACCAAATATTATCAGTATTGGCACAACACTCAGTGTACACACAATGTGTGAATCATAACAATAGGGTAACAATCCCAGTCCATACATTAACACCTTCCCCTGCGTAGGTTGGGAGTCCCGACGGCTTCATCTCGGGAGGGATAGGGGCATTGGCTATGCGGGGTGCAAATGGTGATCCCCCGTACTCCATTTCTACTCCAGTTGAGGTTGCGTCGGAGCTTCCGCAACTCTCTCTGCATTTCCTCTATCAAGTGCCTCAGGGGGGCCTTAGGGGTCGGTGAACGTCGGTGATGGGGTTCGGCAAAGTTTCCCTCTTTCGGGACTTGGTGATTCCCTGTTGCTTCCCTTCTTTAGGGAGGGTACCTTGGCACCCAAGTCTCCGGGGGAGCATCCATTGAGCTTCTCGAGTGCAAGAATGGTGGTCCCCTCCTTCGTTGGGGAGAAGGAACAACATAAGTTCCGCTATGGTGTGAGTCGTTAGATATTGCCCAAGACGGTGAGGCAGATCGATGTCTGGGACGATTTTTGGGCTTTTCTGGGTGACTCTACCCACGACCATGACTTTTATCCGAGGTAGGCCTTCTGTTTCCATTATATTTGGCGAACATATTACGGTACATGTCCTAGGGCACCTGAACATAGGCTATTCCTGGCCCTGCCTCCTGCTGCGCTTATGGACCTGGTGCTTGAGGTATATGGATGTACGAATTGGGAGTTGGACTAGCTCGAGTCCGGGCACCATCTTCGTGAGAGGGAGGACTTTGTTGCGTCTCGATTTTAGTATCATGATTCTCCATTTGTTCACGAGCGGGAGCAAATCTTGATGATGTTCCTACGGTTTCTTTTTCTTTTCTCGCCTTTCTTCTTGCCATGCGGTTTTCTCAACCTTATCTCAGGGAATTTTCGACATTCCCACCGGCGCCATTTGGTGATTTAATATCGTTTGAGGCCCAGGAAACGGGGAAATTCAGGGATATATTTACTGATATTGTTCAGAACGCCGATCCCGAGCTTGAGAAAGAAAGCATTGTAATTTTATTGAGGGAATAGAGTGATTTACAAAGGGGGCCGTGTGTGAGGGGGTATAGTTTCTTCTATTGCAGAATATGCTTTTAAGTATTTTTCTAAGTACAAAGATGTTTATAGTGAGCTTGGCGAATGTTCACTTGGTCTTTTTGGCATTGAGTGTGGTGTTATTTATAGTGCTGATCTGAAGGTCTTTTGTTCAATGAGGGTCGGTCTCCCATCATAACTCTTGAAAACGGGGGTGCCCAATACGGTATGGGGTCTTCTGCGCCAATGAGGAGGGGCCAGTGAGAGTTGCCCAATGACGTGGTTTTGACGGGTTCTCTGGCCGGATAATAATTATATCTGCTCCAATCGTCTTGAGGGGTTTCTTGAGCCAATGAGGCCGGGCCGGCTCTGCTCTTATAGACGTTCTGAGGAGGTAGGAACCGGTAAGGTTTTCTACCTTCTGCCTCAATAGCAGTCTTGAACCAATGAGATGATGTCGTTTTCTTCTTAATGGCGGGCAGTTGAGAGCTGCCTTTAATGTGGGTAGTTGACACTCTCCTTGAGTCTCGCCGTGCCATAGTTGTGTTATTTTCGAGTTTCGGGCGATGAAACCCTCTGAGTTGTGTTGTCTCCGGGTGGTTTGAGAGGGGTTCTTTATGTCGTGTTTGTCTCCGAGTTATTATGCTGAGGTCGTTGATGAGAGGCCTTCCTTGTATTCACTCTTTCCCTTATTGTTTTGTAATACTTTCCTTTCTCAAAAGTGATTTAGCTAAGTGTTGAGCGCTAATGACAGGGGGTCCCTTATTATGGGTCCCGTGAGATCCGGGTAGCGGAGTTAGCTTGTTGGAGGGTCGTTATTAACCTGATTGGGGGGGGGGGGGAGCTCTTTATATTGTTAGCGATACCCGTAATGTGGGTGACTCTTCGGGCAGATAAGTAAGGTGTATCCGGGTGGTTTATATAGACCGTATACCCGTTGTGGTGTGTTGGTTGGTCGTATACGTATGCAGACCGTATACCCGTTCTGGGGTGTTGGTTGGTCGTATATGTATGCCTCTACAAGGGGCGGGTAGGATTATGCATCATCATTTAGGATATTTCCTTGTATGATTAGTTAAGTTATTTCCTTGTATTTGATATATATCTTTTAGATTTTTTTTTTAGAATTATATAGATTGTATAAATAGCACAAGTTGTGATGAATAAAATCACTTACTTATGATTCTTATATAAGTCCCATGACTTTATTTTAGCCAATTAACAAACGCAACTAAATAAACTTCGAGGTAATTAGCTATTTGAAATTGTCAGTAAAAGAATAAGTAATCATTAACATATATACCGGAGGTGGATAAAGTGTGTTCGGCGAAGCAGCCTCTAAAATTAATAATGTCTTGTATTTTACTATTTTAATAGTGAATTCCATGTTCCATTTATTTTCAACTGTGGTTCGTGTTTGTCTATTATATATATCTTTTAATAACAAAAGGTGAAAATCAACAAATCAGAAACCTAGTACTTTATCTTCAAAATGTTTTATAAATGTGAAGTTAAAAATGTTGGGAACAGAAAAACATCTATTATCATTTTTATTAATAAGATGTAGACGCTATTTTAGTACACGTTTATCCGTTGTCATTTTTTCACTAAATGCAGAAATTTGAAAAGTTCTTTTCTGCATAAAAAAGAAGAAGAAAAAGAAGCCTTTTCTGTATAAAATAATTTACTTTTTTCCATTCCCCATTTCCACTCTGTGTGTGTAAAAGTAATCAGATTTGGTGAAGGGAGGGAGAGTGAGAGACGAATAAAAGGAAAACTACCAAACCAAACGGCTATAAATTTGTGGTTTAGAAAACAAACAGATGCAATTACCTAATTGGAAAAAGAAGAGACCAATCCTATTTTAAGGAAAAGTGCCCCATTTTAGACAAGAAGAAAAATACAAATTCGTGCCCTGTTTTTCTCTCCAAATTCCTGTTTTTCTCCTATCGAGGGTTTTTTTTTTTTTTTTGTAATCCAAATTCTTTTTTAAAAAAATAATCTCTTTTTCTCTCTCTTCCCATCAGCTTATATATTTGATCAAGCAATCTATAAGTGTATATGTGATCACTGGGAGAGGGAATAAATAGGGATTTTGATATAAAAAAAGAAGAGTCTTTTCCAAAGTTTCTTCCTTTTCTTTTTATTTACAGAGAAGAGAAGAGAAGAGAAGAGAAATAAATAAGGACACAAAAAGGAGAAATTTGTAAATTAATTAGTGGTGGATGGACTTGAAAAAAGAGTGACGATGATTTCTGTCACCAAGTTTGTGCTCAGGTATTACTATACTTTTCTAATGGCAGATGATTTAATTAATTACTTTTGAGTTTTTTGGCAGATGATTTAATTAAATGGTTTATTGTTTTCTTTTCCCTTTTCCGTTTTTGCGAATTCAGGCTTATGTTTTTTGCATTTTACCTTTCTGCATTGGTATTAGGGATTAGGGTCTTAAAATTTTAGACTTTTGGTTTCTTTCAAATTTATTATTTTTGGGAATTCTGTAGTGGGCTGCATAATTTATGGGGTTTGTATTATTCTCTTGTTTCAGGGTTTAGCGTTTAGGAGGCTTACTCTGTTTGTTTCCTACGGAATTTGAAAGGTACAAATTTAATAACTAAATTTGACTTAGAATTAGTTTTTTTTTTGGAATTCAGTCAGACTCATAAATTGCATGCAGTAGCATGATTTTGGGTTTTGAGATCTCTTGTTGCAAGCAAGCAAGCAAGCTACTCTGTGTTACTTTTGGAAATTGATTACGAACTACTTGTTTTTTTTTTTTTTTTGCAGCAGGGTTCCCCAGCATTTATTCTTAACCATGTCAAGACTCCGGTGCTGTGCCCAAGCACTCGATCTCAAAGCAGTCGTCTTTTTCTTCCTCATCGTCCCCATAGGCATTCTTGGCATCTACGTTCACGGTCAGAAGATTACCTACTTCTTCCGGCCCTTATGGGAATCTCCTCCAAAGCCTTTCATCCACCTTACGCACTACTATCACGAAAACGTCTCAATGTCCACCCTCTGCAAGCTTCATGGTTGGGGCATTCGCGAGTACCCGAGGCGCGTGTATGATGCGGTCTTGTTCAGCAACGAAGTTGACATGCTTAAAATCCGATGGAAAGAATTATATCCTTACATCACAAGTTTTGTTCTACTGGAATCGAACTCCACGTTTACTGGCTTAGTGAAACCTCGCAACTTTGCCTTAAACCGGGACAAGTTCAGATTTGTTGAGCCTCGATTGAGGTATGGACATATTGGCGGAGGATTTCACAAAGGCGAGAATCCGTTTTATGAGGAGGCGTACCAAAGATATGCGCTCGACCAACTTATCAGCATCGCAGGCATTGAAGACGATGATTTGCTGATAATGTCTGATGTGGATGAGATTCCAAGTAGGCACACAATCGATCTCTTAAGATGGTGTGAAGATATTCCTCCCATTCTTCACCTTCAATTGAGAAATTACATGTATTCATTTGAGTTTCAGTTTGAGCACTTGAGTTGGAGAGCTTCAGTTCATCGGTACCAAACAGGAAAGACAACATATGCCCATTATCGTCAAACTGACTATTTGCTATCGGACTCAGGCTGGCATTGTAGTTTCTGCTTTAGATATATAAGTGATTTCATATTTAAAATGAAAGCATACAGCCACACCGATCGAGTGAGATTCTCTCATTTCCTGAGTCCCAAAAGGATTCAGGATCTTATATGTAAAGGCGCGAATCTTTTTGACATGTTGCCTGAGGAGTATACATTCAAGGACATCATTGGAAAAATGGGTCCGATTCCTCACTCCTATTCAGCAGTTCATGCTCCCTCGTTTTTACTGGAGAATGCTGACAGTTACAAGTACCTTTTACCGGGGAATTGTGTAAGAGAACGTGGCTGATCAAGTGAGTTTGTAGGAGGCAGTGAGGTTCATTATCTTGACATGATTCTTTCAGATGTTAGAATGCACGTAGGAGTGCAACGCAATGTCTTCATCTATGATGTTTAAGGAAGAGCAAGAAAAAGTGTTTAGTCATGTATATATCTTCGTATAAAAGTTCATATTTTTTTCGTTCGAAGAGAAGATGCTTATTCCATTTTTTGTGCGAACGGCTTAGTTTTGGAGCGTGAGTTGATTGCTGATGAGTTCTGTTTTCCCTGACTTATGTACTTCAGAACTCTTGGTGAATGTAGCTGGAAACCCATTTCTAGGTTGTCCATTTTCAATCATTAGCTTCTACACTTTCTTGCAGATTTATTTGTGCATTCTCATAGCTTGTTCTGAACTTTGGTTTGTGGATTTTAGCTTTATAGTATTAATAATTATATCACTAATCTTTTCTGTTGCAAAGGATATTCTGACTTAACTTGTTTTTTCTGTTTTCTCAATTCCCTTTTCATGTATTTTGCTTAGTGTGTTGCCATTTTTATTTTTCCCCATGGAGAAGAGAAGAAACGTGTTGCTTTTAAATGCTAACTTAAAAATAATGGTGTTGAATGGAGTAAGATTCCCCACTTGTTATTGACTTCGCTTTCTCAATTGTTTCGGTCTCATTCTTTAATTGTTGCTGATGACACTGAATGCACCAGATAATTGGTGGGGATGTGTTTGTCCACATTAAGTTACATTCTTTGGTTGGAGAATTGTTCTTCTTTTCTTTTGACGCGATTTTTCTGACATATTATCTTTTCATGAGAATTATTTACCCTTTTTTTAGCTCAGCAGAAGTCAACCGCTATTATTAATCCGCATCTACAAGACAAATGGAGACTTTCGGCCATATATGCACAGCCACGTAGAAAATAGAAAATCAGTGTCTTCAGTAATATGAAATATATTGCGCGAGACTCGGAGTTACCGTGGTTAGCCATGGGTGATTTGAACGAAGTGGGGTTTGCGCGGGAAAAATCCAGAGGTAACACGGTTGTTGTTAGTCGATTTCGCTTTTTCAGAAATTACTTGGAAATATGTGGGCTCGTTGATGTGGGATTTAGGGGTATGGCTTTCACGTGGACAAACAAACGGGAAGACGACGCTATAATTAGAGAACCGATTGACCGCGCTCTTACGAATTAGGCGTGGTTAGATAAATACCCGGAGAATGATGTCCAACACCTGCCTAAAACGCATTCGGATCATCACCGTTACTCATGACATGCCTCAGCCGTGAGATGAGTAAATCGGAAAGACCGTTTAGGTTTGAGGCGGCTTAGTTTCAACATCCATAATGTATTCCTTTGTTGAAGAATATATGAAAGAACAAGCCAAAAATACTTGATGCTATTAAGGAGGTTCTGCGGGTGATGGGTCCATGGAGTAGGGATCGATTCGGGAACATATTCCGTAGAAAAATGGTGCTAACCGCGCGTCTTAACGAGATTCAAAAAGTGCTTGGGCATTGGTATAACGCCTACCTTGCGCAACTGGAAACCAATTGGATTGCGGAATATAATGCCGTGCTATGCCAAGAAGAAACTTTCTTGTTTCAAAAATCGCGCGTCAAGTGGATAAGGGATGGTGAGCGTATTACTAAGTTCTTTCAACGTTCAATTATGGTGCGGCGTCGTCAAAATAAAATTCCCTTTTTGAAAGTTAATGATGATTGGTCCAATGAGGAGGAAATTCTTAAGAGACACGAGCATGAATTCTTTGTGACGATTTTCACGAATCAAAGGGGGAAGGAAAGTTTGAACTCAAAAATCAGCCTTCAGGACTAGATTAACCAAGCACGTTTAACAGAAATAATCGAGAAGCTCTCGTGAAACATCTTGATTCGGTTGAGCTGCGAGAGGTGGTTAAGGTTAATTCTTTGAATCCATTCAAGGCCACGGGACTCGACGGGCTACACTCAAGTTTTTACCGAAAGGAATAGGAATGGGAATGGATCCACTAGTCGTTGGAGAAATTTGCAGATGAGGCATTCAAGAAACAAAAATTTAATCATAAAATATGTGAAGCATTTCTCTGTTTAATACCGAAGACCCACAACCCAGAATGCATATCTTAGTTTCGACCAATCTCCTTATGTAACATGCTCTATAAATTCATTATCAAGAGCATAACGTCGCGCCTTGAAGTATGATATCGGAGATCTTTGCACCAACGCAATCGAGCTTTATCAAAGGGAGGAGCACCTAGGATAATTTTGTTTTGCTCCACGAAATATTACACTCTTTGAGAAGCAAAAAGAAAAATAAAGTCGGTTGCATGATTATGAAACTAGACTTGGAGAAGAGGTACGATAAGGTCGATTGGGATTTCTAGGAGGACACACTTCACGTCTTTAATTTCTTGGTCGAGATTGAACTGATTATGTTTTGCGTTCGCAACGCCGCTACAAGGATTCTTTGGAACGACTCCCCTCTTGAACCTTTCCAACACTCATGCGGACTCAGACAAAGTTACCCTCTTTCGCCGTATCTGTTTGTATTGTGTGTTGAGCAGATATTCTATCTGATACAAGAGGAGGTGGACCGTAAAAAATGGCAACCACTTGTTCCATGTAGGGGAGGCCCAGGGTTATCCCATCTTTTTTCTTTCTTCGCCGATGATTTGGTATTGATGGGTAAGGCTACAAAAGTCACAGTGAAAGCCATCAAAGGGGTGTTGGATAAGTTTTTTGGCGCATCCGGACTTAAACTAAGCCCATTAAAATCCAAGGTGTTTTTCTCTAAGAGTGAGGGATCTAGCTTGAACGAAACATTTGTGATATTTTGGGTTTTGGGCAAACACGAAATTTAGGGAAATCCTTGGGGTACCTTTGATTCACGACCTGATCACGAGAGCGAACTTTGCCGCGTTATTTGATCCGCTTATGCTGCGATTTAATGCTAAGAAGAGCAAACTCCTGGTGCTCGTTGGTCGCGCAACACCTATCCAGTAGGTGTCCTCAAGCCTTGCCGATTTATAATATGCAAGCATATTGGCTCCTCGAGAATGTTTATATGCAGCTTGATAAATCGAACTGGGATTTTCTGTGGTCCTCGGATACTGGCAAAAGGAAACTACATCTTGTTGGGTGGAAAAGATTAACCAAATCTAAGAAGACTGGTGGATTAGGAATTCATTTAGCAACAGTGAGAAACGAGGTGTTGTTATCAAAACTAGCTTGGAGAATAATGCGTGGGGAGAACATGGTTTGGAAGGACTTCATTACTGCAAAATATTTGAAGAAATGAAGGTTGTTAGAATGTTTAGCAGCCAACGGATAGTGTGACGTGGAAAACTATTTTGAAGTGCATGAACCGTTTTTGAGATGGAAAACTGGAAACGGTGAAAATATTTCCTTTAGTATGATAACTGGCTCGGGGCTAAAAGATTATGTGACGAGTGTTATATTATAAATCTAATGGAGGCAAATCTCAAGCTTAGGGAGTTGCTGGACGACGAGGGGAATTGGGCTTTGGAGGAACTATAGTCGGTAATTGAAAATCAGATGAAGGAAGAGCTGCGTAGGAGAAGGGTTGTTCTTAATTGGAGTGAGGATTTTATTTTGTGGAATGAGTCATCTAGTGGTATATTCAACTGTCAATCGGCATATAGAGCTTACTTGGACGCGGAACCTTTTAAAGAGGATGTGAAGTGGGTTTGGAAGAAAGACATAAGTAATAAAATTCAAAAACAATTTTGAGTAGCGACCAGTGTTTTAAAAAAAGTGCCCCAGGGCTCGCCCTGGATACGCCTTAGGGCAGAATGCACTAAAAATGCCCTAGGACACATGTTCGGGGCTTAAACTTTGTGGGGATTACGCCCTAAAGATCAAAGCTTACACCTAGGATGCTAAAAACTCGTTTTCTACGCCCCGAAGAAAAAACGTATGCCATTATTAACTTGCGAGAAAAAGGAAGATTTTATGAATACCAAAATATACTTCAATAATGAGGACGATTACCCTTTGATGACGTTTTGATTGAAGATGATGCATACGGTGAAATATATAGATCTGATGTCGCCGACTATAATGAGCTTGGTGATCTAAACGAGGAGATTCTTGAAAGTGATTAAGAATTGATATTGAAGTTAATTTTCCCATGTTAAGTTGGTTGTGAAAATACTTAGTTGGTCATAAGTTTCAACAAGCTAGTTTGCATCTAGCTACATATTTGTGCAAACAATACTTATTAACAAATGAAAATATGCACACATTTCTGATTATTGACTACTCATTATCAAACTTAAGTAAATTTCATATATCTATGGGTTATTGGATAATTTGATGTGATTGTGGAAGTGTGGATATTACTTTTTGAGCTTTTTGTAAAATTCAAGTGACCTCAAATTATTTTATGAGCTATTATCATTATCTATATGATTTTAAATATTAAATTTGGAAATTCACGGGGCTTATGCCCCGCGCCCCAGAGCTTATGCCCTCACCTCTAGCAACATAAAATGCCCCAACCTACGCCAACACCTTTTAAAACAATGCTCACAACAAGAAATAAATTGGAAACGAACCACCTCCGGAATGCGAGAGGGATTCCCACGACTTCTGCGTGTCAAACTTGTCTCTCACATGCCAAAACCATACACCATCTGTTGCGACATTGCAAGATGACACACGGATTATGGCAGAAAATTGTGTCGACCAAGTCCTTAGAAGACTTCAACGAAGTCTCAGACGAATGTTGGATTAAGGAGATGATGGAGAGCACAAAACTAACGAGAAACAATATGGAGGGTGTGAGTTGGCAATGTATATTTGCTGCATCCTTGTGGATCATCCAGAAAAATAGGAATTGTTAACCATAAAAAATAAATATGAGATTAAAAGGAAATATTATTCATGAATGAAGGAAGGAATTAATATGCGGGCAATACTATTGTCACGAGTACTTCCGATGAGATGTACCCACTCCTAATAAGGAGGCCCCCTCGGAGGTTACCACACCTAGGTCAAAGACCCGTAGCGGTACGACGTAACCTCCGAGGAGGCACATAAGCGTTCCTTGGAAAGTCGACGATGAATAAAAAATAGATAACAACGCAGCATTGGAAAAAGAGTAAACCCCGATGGATCCGCGCGACTCCGATATCCATCAATGCGCCAAGAGGGACCACAACGGACCCCGAGTCCCATAATCTTGCGAGAATGCTTCCTTGCTGAACACTCCTCGGAACATCACTCTGAAGACCGAATTCAAGAACAAAGCTATGTCTAACCACAAGAGCCACTGGAAGACACTCTACGAGAACTTGGACACAAAAATACTATTCCACAAAGGCAAAATAAAGCCCTCGGAGATCAAGTCAAGCCCTCGGAGATTAAGTCAAGCCCTCAAAGATTAAATCAAGCACTCGGAGATCAAGTCAAGACCCCAAAGATCAAATCAAACCCCTCTGAAATCATGCCTAACCTACAGAACCCAAGACCAAGATGAAAATACCCCTCGGAGAACACATACAGAAGTCCCTACACCAGAATAAACCTCTACCAAAGCGACAACACCACCCGAAGAAGATCCTAAACCAGTCCATCAGATCATCACCAAATATCGAGCCCCTCGTGAAACTAACATCTCAAAGAAACAGCCCCTCGGAGACCCTCAGAGACCTTGGAAGAGGCAAAGATCAGCTTAGTCAGCATCTAGTTGACTTAAGATATACCTTATCTTATCTTTTTACACATGTACCCATATTACGACACATGTACTTACTAAACACATGCATAATGAAATCTGTCCCTAACAAAATCTATATAAAGGGAGGTGATCGATTGAAGAGAGGAGGAGAGTTCGGATACACAATCATACATACAAAGTTGAGGAGTAAAGTTCAGTGAATAAAGGAAAGGACATTCTCGCATCATTATCTTCTATAAAATCATTGTTTTTCGAATCACGGGCATGGCGTTCCAACCCTAAATAAATTCGTTAAATAAGGAATAATATCCAACCTGTTAACAAAATGGCGCCGTCTGTGGGAACGCCATAACATCTGTCCTCGAGAGAATTCAACAAACTTTGATTACAATGGATGATCTGTTCGAAAGTGAAAGTCTTCAAACCCGCCGCAGCGACTCGGAGGAAACTTTGTCGAACTACCAATCAGGTACTAGACACTTTATTAATATTCCTCGCTCTGTCTATGAAAGACTTGTAGATGCTACAGTTACACGGGCACAACAAGAGGGGAAAACTTTAGGAACTGGTCCTCTGTCTCTCTCTGGGCATAGAAATCTCCCATCGGTAGGAGGTACGCCCTATGCGGGATGTAGTCGTACTCCTGTCTCCTGGCACCACGAAGCCCCAAAGAATCACAAAGGTACGTTAGTTATGAAAGAATCCCGATGAGGGGCCAAGGGAGAGAACTTTCCCGTCCCTCGGAATATTGTGGAGATAGTGATCATACCTTCATGCGCAAAGAATTGAGTGCTATTAAGAAAACCATGGCCCCTAAAGAAGATCCCACGTTCAAAACTTCCCATTTTTCTCCTGAAATTGCCTTAGCTTCTGTCCCTTCAGGGATGCGGCCTGTTAACGTTCCCTTGTACACGGGGAAAGCTGATGGTAAGGATCCAGAAGACCATATCCATCAATATCTGGTCGGAATGGATCTATCTTCTGCTCCGGATCATGTCTTATGCCGCGTGTTTCCTGTTACCCTCGGAGGACGAGCTCAAGCTTGGTTTACTCACCTTTCGCCTAGCTCCGTGATGAGTTTTGACCGACTAGCTCATCTATTTGTACGACAATTTGCTTGCAATCGACGATATCCCAAATCCGCTACTCACCTCTTCACGGTCAAACAACAGAAAGATGAGCCCTTACGAGGGTATATAAAATGCTTCACGGACGAAGTTTTGGATGTTCCTAATGTTAGCCCAACTATCCTGGCCGACATATTAATGCAGGGGCTTCGAACGGGGGATTTTTTCCGATAGCTCATGGGAAATCGTGTCATGGACATGAATGAACTCATGCAAAAGGCAGAAGTCTACATCTTAATGGAAGTAGTGGAAGATATGAAGAAGCATATGGAACAAGACGACAATGAACACCTAGAGCGCGCCGAGAGGGAAGCAAAAGCTAAGGAGAAAAGCAAAGAAGGAAAACCCAACCAGCGTAAAGACGAGGGCAGTATAGTCAAAAAACTCCTTCGACCCGTACCGCTACCCCCAATGACTATTGCTCCCCCGGAGGTACTTAATGTAATGAGAGGCAACAATGAGCTGCATTGGCCCCTACCGGCCAAATTCCCTAATCGAGACAAGAATACTGGTAAGTATTGCAAATACCATAAAACCTATGGGCACACCACCGAAGAATGCACTACCCTTCGCAGAGAAGTGCTTCGCCTTCTAGAAGCGGGATACTTAAATAATTACAACAACAACAACAACAACAACCAAGCCTGTAATCCCAATTAAATTGGGGTAGGCTATATGAACCATGAATCAATCACGTCGAGTCGTGAACATGAATCTTCTGCCTCCATAGGTTTCGGTTGACGAGCATGTCTTCATTTAGATCTTTTAGCTTCATGTCATTCCGTATGACCTCCATCCACGTCTTTTTCGGTCTCCCACGAGCTCTAGCCATCTGTCCTAAGTCGAGATCTTCAACTCGTCGTACCGGTGCATCTATGGGTCTGCGTTTAACATGCCCAAACCATCTTAAACGATTTTCTCGTCAATGGCCGCCACACCCAATTTATGCCGAAAATCTTCATTGCGCACTTTATCTCTCCTAGTGTTACAGCACATCCACCGAAGCATGTGCATCTCTGTAACGTTCATTTTTTGTGCATGACTTTGCTTAATAGCCCATCACTCAGAGCCATAAAGCAAAGCAGGTCTAATAGCCGTACGATAGAACTTTCCTTTAAGCTTTAAAGGAAAGTTACGATTGCACAAGATCCCTGTCGCACTCTTCCACTTTGTCCATCCAGCTTGGATGCGGTGGTTGACATCTCCGTCTAACTCTCCATCCATCTGCAGTATGGAGCCTAAATACGGAAAATGCGCACTTCTCGGTATCTCTTGGCCATCCAACTGAACCGTGCCATCGTTGTTTCTTCGTTGTTTGCTAAACTTGCATTCGAGGTACTCTGTTTTTGTTCGACTTAGTCGAAATCCTCATGCTTCTAATGTTTGTCTCCATCGTTCTAATTTAGCGTTAACTCCCATTCTCGTCTCATCGATGAGGAGAATATCGTCTGCACACAACATACACCATGGGACTCGGTCTTGGATGGTTCTGGTAATTTCATCAATTACAATGGCAAACAAAAATAGGCTCAAAGCTGACCCCTAATGTAAGCAAATTGTAATTGGAAAGGCGTCTGTTAAACCGCCACAAGTTCGGACACTTGTCACCACATTCTCATACATATCTTTTATGATGTTGATATATTTAATGGGTACCCCCTTCTTCACCAAGGTCCACCATAATACATCTCGAGGTACTTTGTCATATGCCTTTTCTAAGTCGATAAAGACCATATGCAAATCTCTACTCTTTTCTCGAAAGCGCTCAATGAGCTGACGAATCAAATGGATGGCCTCTATGGTCGACCTTCCGGGCATAAATCCAAATTGGTCCTCAGATATGGGAACAATTTGTTCAATCGGTGTTCGATCACCCTCTCCCATAGCTTCATGGTATGAGACATAAGCTTTATCCCACGATAGTTAGAACAGTTTTGGACATCGCCCTTGTTCTTATATAGAGGTATTAGCGTACTCTTCCTCCACTCTTCTGGTATTTTATTTGTTCGCCATATTTTGTTAAAGAGGTCCATCAACCAGGTCACCCCTATCTCTCCCATGCTTCTCCAAGCCTCGATAGGGATACCATCTGGGCCAACGACTTTTCGAGTCTTCATCCTCTTCAAAGCATCTTTGACTTCCGACCTTCTAATACGGCGCATAAAATTGCGGTTCAGATCCTGAGGGGACTGCGAGATGTCACCCACTGCTTGGGTGGGGCCTCCATTGAACAGGCCCTCGAAGTACTCCCTCCACCGTGCTTTGACCTGATCCTCACGCACTAAGACAGACTGGCCTTCATCTTTGATGCATTTCACTGCACCTAGGTCTCTAGTCTTCCTCTCTCTAATGCGAGCAATTTTGTATATATCCTTCTCGGCCTCCTTGCTACCTCTCTTCTCATAAATTTCCTTGTACACAGCCTCTCGCGCTAGTCCAACGGCTTTCTTTGCTTCTTTCCTGGCTAGCTTATACTTTTCAAAGCTTGCTCCATCATGGTTCTTCTTCAAATCCATGTAGCAATCCCGTTTGGCCTTGATTGCCGCCTTTACTTCTTCATTCCACCATGACGTGTCTTTACCTGTCAGGCTACTACCTCGGGATTCACCTAAGAGGTCTTTAGCTACCTTCTTGATACAACAAGCCATTTTGGTCCAAGTTGCATCTGCATCGTCCTCAGTCTTCCAGTCTACCTCTTGAACCACTCATTCCACGACGGCCTTTTAGAATTAAAGAAAATAATTACCTTAAAGAAAATAACCCTGAAGAACCCAAAGCAAATGTATGGAAGCGGTCACGAGGGGAACAAGAAGAAGCAACTCCTAGCCGCCGGTCACGAGGGAGGACCACAGAATACCACCGGTCTCGGGAGAAAACCTCGGAGCATGGGCGACCCCGGGAGTGGACAGAGGAACGTCAACGGAACATACGAGAAAGGATGACGGGGCATCGAAATTTACCCCCTCCACCAGAATTGTACGAAGATAACGCCCCATCAGGATGAACAATCACCATGATCGAGGGAGGAGATATCTCAATAGCGCCCCAAGGTAAGAAGAAGAAATATCTAAAAGAAGCCAGACGAACAGAACAAGGACCTCCCGTGTGCTCCATTCAAGGAATACAGCTACCCAACATTACTTTCCGGTACGAGGACTTGAAGGGTATAATCTATCCCCACGAAGACCCCTTAGTAATCATGGCCGTTATCCACGGATTTGCAACCCATCGGATCCTCATTGACACGGGCAGCTCTGTGGATGTCTTATTCCTTCCTACCTACCTGGTTATGGGGTTGAAAAAAGAACAGCTGGAAATAGCGGACGTTCCCTTAGTAGGTTTCTCCGGAGAAGCCTGCCGCACCCTTGGAACGGTGATCCTTCCAATGTCATGGGGAGAGGAGCCCTTCGAAGAACGTAACCTATCAAATTTTGGGTGGTGGAGGCCTCGTCACGAACGTACAACGCTATATGTGGAAGGCCATCCATCCGAGCTTTTGAAGCAATCCCCTCTACCCTACATCTTAAGGTAAAATTTCCCACCCCATCAGGTATCGGAGAAGTCCGAGGAAGCCAATCTAAGGCCATAGAATGCCGCATGAACGCTATTCCCTCGGAAGGGGACAAGTTTACCCTTGGAAGCAATAAGAAGCGCAAAGCAGAAGAGGTTCGGGTTCAACCTGTAGAAGAATTAAATATAGTAGAATTAGTGGAAGGACACCCTGAAAAGGTGATTAAGATGGGCACCAACATGGAACCTGCAGTGGAAGCCCAACTAACCTCTGTTCTCCAACAATTTCATCACATATTTGCATGGGAAGGAGGGCCGCCCGGGCAAATCAGTGACAAGGTATGTCAGCACTTTCTTAATGTGAAACCTGGTATTAAACCTATCCAACAAAAAAAGAGAAAGATGGGGCCTGAGCGTAATAAAATCATTCGCTCGAAAATACAACGCCTTCTCAACTTGAAGCAAATTCGAGATGTCATCTATCCTGAATGGTTAGCTAATGTTGTGCTAGTTCCCAAGAACGGGGGAGATGGCGGATGTGTGTTGACTTTACCGATCTCAACGGAGCCTACCCGAAAGATTGTTATCCCTTGCCCAGTATAGATCAACTAGTCGACTCCACTGCTGGATGTGCACTCTTATCAACCCTAGACGGGGACCAAGGATACAACCAAATCCCGATGGCGGTAGTAGACCAGGACAAGACTAGATTCATTACTGATGCAGGCACATTCTGCTACTTGGTAATGCCCTTCGGACTTAAGAACGCCGGAGCCACTTACCAAAGGCTGGTAAGTCTTATGTTCGCAGGACTTATCGGAAAGTCGGTAGAAGTCTACGTAGACGATACGGTAGTTAAAAGTAACATTGTCGAAGAGCACCCCGAGGATCTACGGAAGGCATTGATCATCATGGATGATTTCAGAATGAAGGTTAACCCTAGAAAGTGCTCATTTGGCATCCGATGGGGGAAATTCTTAGGATTCATGGTCAAAGAGAAAAGAATAGAAGTAAATCCCTAAAAGGCGAAAGCTATTGTGGGACTACCCACCCCGGAGACTGTCAAAGACGTTCAAAAGTTAACAGACAGAATGGCCTCCTTGAGCCGATTCGTCTCTAAATCGGCAGAAAAAGAACTCCCCTTTTTCAAAATACTCCGAAATGTTAAGGAATTCCAATGGACCTCCCAGTGCGAAGAAGCACTCGAAGAATTAAAAAGATATATGATGAAGCCTCCCTATTTGGTAAAACCTTTACCTCAAGAAGAACTCTTCCTTTATTTATCGGTCGGAGAAGAGGCCATCAGTGCTGTATTAGTCAAAGAACAGGACAGAGAGCATCATCCGGTGTACTACGTCAGCAAAACTCTCCTCGGAGCAGAAACCAGGTATACCCTGACTGAAAAGCTTGTCCTAACTTTGGTCACCACAACGCGTAAGCTACGCCCCTATTTCCTCTCCCACCCGATCACCGTGTTAACAAAAAATCCTCTAAGGGCGATTCTTAATAAACCCGAGTCATCGGGAAGATTGATAAAATGGGAAGTAGAACTTACTGAATATGATATCTCTTACGCCCCGAGACCTTCCATCAAAGCACAAGTCTTGGCAGACTTTGTAATGGAATTGACAGGCATCGGGTTCGAGGAGAAGGGGTCCCTATGGCAGGCCTATGTAGATGGATCCTCTATATGCACACACGGAGGAGCAGGAATAGTATTTGTAAACCAAGATGTAGAAGAGGAGAGACTCCACTCCGCTGTCAGAATTGACTACCTCATTTTCAACAACGAAGATGAGTACGAATCCCTTCTGATTGGAATGAGACTTGCTCGGGAAGGAAGAATGAGGAGAATGCTCGTTCATAGTGACTCTCAGCTGATTGTTCAACAAGTTAATGGCTCGTACGAAGCCAAAGATGACAGAATGCAGGATTACCTCCGGGTAGTCCGCGAAAGACAAGAATGGTTCGATGAGTGCAAAGTCACCCAAATCCCACGAGGAGAAAACCAGGAAGCAGATGCCTTATCTAAAATGGCCAGTCAAATGGCTGTTGTCCATACTCGAAAGATCCAGATCAATGAATCCGAGAAGACCGAAGGTAATGACGTGAATGCCACTATAGATTCCCTGACCAGTTGGGTGACACTAATCAAAGCCTACATACAAGATCCAGAAGTGTACTCCACGGACAAAGCCATACAACGGACAATGTCCAAGAAAATCATTAGATACTTCCTCAAAGATGAAATACTGTTCCGAAGGACTTATTCTTGCCCCCACGCCCGATGCCTTAATGAGGAAGAGGCTCAACTAGCCCTGGCAGAAACTCACGAGGGAACATGCGGGAGCCATACCGGCGGCGAAAGCATGGTCGGACGCCTGATCCAACAAGGTTATTACTGGCCCACAATGGCAAAAGATAGCAAAACCTATGCCGAAAGATGTAAATTATGCCAAGCTTACGCCCCCGGGTCCATCAGCCCGCAGCCCCATGGGAACCCCATTTGACCCCTTGGTCGTTCTCCAAGTGGGGCATTGACATAGTGGGCCCACCTATCCCCGATGCCGGTCAGAAGAAATTCCTACTCGTGGCAGTTGACTACTTCACTAAATGGGTAGAAGCGGAACCCTTAGCTCGAATCACCGCGGGCACCATCATCAACTTCCTATGGAGAAATATTATGTGCCGCTTCGGCATCCCTCGGAACCTGGTAAGTGATAATGGCTTACAGCTCACGAACCAAGAGTTAGAAAAGTGGTGCGACCACTGGGAAATCAAACACCGATTTACCTCGGTGGGATATCCCCAAGTAAATGGACAGGTAGAAAGGACCAATCGAACCCTCCTGAAGAACATGAAGGCCCGACTCGATTGGCACAAGGCCAAGTGGGCTGAAGAAATACCTGGCATACTATGGGTCTACCGGACCACGCAGAGCACCGCTACAGGCGAAACTCCTTTCAGCCTAGCCTATGGTTGCGAAGCAGTCCTGCCGTCGGAAGTCTCCATAGAAAGCTGGCGAGTCCGAGAGTACGAGGAAGTAACCAACAGTTCCAACTTAGCCTTGGCCCTTGATCTACTTGAAGAGAAGAGGAACCGAGTAGCCATTCGGATGGAAGAATACAAAGCTCGGATGTCACGCTACTACAACGCTAAGGTAAAACCTCGAACCTTTCAAGTTGGAGATTTAGTAATGAAGCGGATTGGAGCTTCTAAGAGCGTAGGCAAGCTTGATCACCGATGGGAAGGACCCTATAAGATAACGGGAATTGTGGGACCCGCAACCTATCTTCTCGCCAACTCCGAAGGCGTAGTACTTAGCAACACCTGGAACTCAATCAATCTTAGGAAGTATTATGCTTAATGTAATGCAACAGTTGTACATAAATAAAAAAGTTGTTTTTATATATAGAGGGCTCCAATACAAAGATCAAAAGAAAAAGATTGCAAAAAAAAATGATGACTCTACAAGAATGTCATCACAGTAATCTGACCCCGAGGAGCCATCTAATACAAACAACTAGAGCAAAACAGTTAATACTAATAGCAAATCCTCACCCCCAAAGGGATATTGGATCACATCCGATACAAAGTGATTAATGTTATCCCCGCCTACACTAAGCATCCTCGATTGGACGCTTCCCTTCCCGGACAAGACGACGATGGTGCTCCTCGGATAAAGAAACCGGATCACCTATCGGAACTACTGAATCCTCAAACGCAAAAGAATCTTCCGTAAAGACCCTACGGATGTCAAGTTCTAGAATGACCAAACCGAAGGGAAACCCTTGCAAAGCCTGAACCGCGTCTCGACACAACCGATAGCCTATACAGAACAGATGACGCACCTCTCCCTGAAGGGACTCACGAGGGCAAGATGGACCCACTATTTCCAACACTGCTTGAACCTGGGCCATTACTAGGGCCAGCTCGTGGGTACGAGTAGTCTCCAGCAGCCGTTGATTAGCCACATCTCTCTCCCTCGTGACATATAGCAACCGCTCGTTGGAAACCCGAATTTGGTCCCTCAAAGCTTCCATCCTCCTCTCTAAACCCAGGACCTGGGCCTTTTTAAGCACCAACTGGCGCTCCAGCTCCCAAGATTTGTTCTTCTCGGATTGCAATATTTATCCGGAAACATCCCTAGCGGTCTCCCTTTCAGCGATCAAATGAGCTATCTCTTTGTGAGCCTTAAACAAACACTTCTCCAGCTCATCCCGACGACGATAGACCAGATCGGGATTAGAAGAGGGATCTCCTCGGGATCCAATGGCGTTCAGAATCATGTAAAGTTGCATAAAGACAAATCATTACCACCCAAATGTTAAACAAGGTTAGTATTTAGAATAAATAAAAACTACTATACCTCGCACAAATCCTTGCAGGCCAAATCCTGAAGGCTTGATAAAGGAAGAATCTTCATTAGCTCACAATCTGGTGCATTTAAAAGACCACTCAAAAAATTCCGGCAAAAATCTGTAACCGAAGGGGAAGCAGGAACGGAACTACGCTCTCTGAGGGGTGGCGCCCCTGCGAGGAGAGTATTTCCCTCGAGCGGTGGGCGAGCAACACGATCGGGGCCCTCTCCTAAGAGTTGGGATCCGCCCAGGACATAAGGGAAGAGATCCTCCTCTACCATATTAATAACACCAACCTCTGACAAAGGAGAAGAACGCAATATCCGCTGAGGAATTGGAAACTCCATTCGGAGAAGAGTGGAGATTGGATCTTCCCCAACAGCAGGAGCTCGAATGTTCACTGGAGGGGCTGCGATAGGCGAATCCCTCTGATTCCCTCTCTCCGAGGAAGGACTTGTCACCTCTTCAAAGCTCTGCTGATCAGAATCACCGTCTTCCGATAAAAGGTAATCATCATATGATGTTTGTGTCAAAAAAGCTTTGTCAAAAGGTTCAATTGCAAATGCGGACATCTCCGAACCTGTCACAAAAGAAGAACATATCATGGGCCCGAAGAGGATAAAAACAATATGGATGATAACGACCCGAGGAATAACTTACGAAAATGAAAATTATGGCAAAACGGCTGAACAGGGAGATTGAACGCCTCTACCCCTTCTTCAAGTTGCGCCAAGATCATGGATTCAGGGAATTCTAACAAACCGCTCACGTCATAAGATCCCGAGAACAACCCGGAGCGAGACAACATCTCCCCCTCCCGCACAACAGTCTCGGAGGTGGGGGTAACATACCCTAAACCCCATCGGAGAGGTACTCCCCACGAATTAGCCGATTGGCCCTTCGGACGAACAAAAAAGAACCTCCGCCTCCAATCCCCTCTGCGAGAGCAAAGGTTGGATACACGAGTGAAGGCTCTAATGTTTTCCCGATAGACCAGGCTAAAGAAAGGGGGACCACCCGGACAGGGGCGTAAGGAGAAAATATCCCCCAACCGATGAGGAGTCATAGGGAGATTCAAAAGCTCACAGCAAAGAATATACCCCACCAGGTGACGGTAAGAGTTCGGAGTTAACTGACTGGGACATAGCTGTCAATAGCTAAAAAGAGTTTGGAAAAAAGGGTGGAAAAATACCCGTAGCCCATAACATACTTGATCACAATACACTGTTAAATAGCCCGAGGGGGGATCATAAGCCATCTGATCGTAGAACGGTACAAGTACATCGTACTTACTATAATCCATGTTATACTCAGCAAAGAGAGTCATAATGGATCCCTCGTGTTCGTTGCTCACGGCAGTCCCGACACGGCCTCGCCCCATTAACTTCGAGGGACTCAAGGGAAGCACTTCAAGGACCAAAGATTGATCCACAAGGGTGTAAGATCCCCGACCCATGAATACCTCTCGGATATGATTCATCCTAAGAGAATTAATATGAGATGATCGCACCGATGCTCCCCTCGAAGAACTACCCAAAATAGCAGCTATGTCATCCTCCAGGCTATCTCTCCGAGAGGAAAAGCTATCCGAAGACGCATGACGCACCCCTAGCGACAATGAAGGGGTCCGAAATGAGTTCCGAGTAGAGCTATGAGATGAGACGGATCCTCCTCGCCTAAAATGTGGGGGCATCATCTCCTCAAGTAAGTATTTTCTCCTCTCTCACGATTACTTAATTGTAGAAAGTGAAAAGAAAGAACTAGCTACAGTAAAAGTAAAAAGCTAAATTCACGGGAGAGCTAGTGAATTTCTCTTTAGGGGTAAAGATCTATATATTTGCTTAACATTTAGCTCTTATATATTTATCACCCTTTGATTAAACAACTAAAATTAATTCTCCATTAACTAAAGCAAGGGGCACGTGTCGATAAGATCCTCCTACTTAAGGAGAACTCATAGCTAATTAACCATGCAAGATGACACCTCCTACTTAAGAGAAAACTTGGTCAGCAAGGATTAAAACTTTGTCCTTATTCTTCTTAATTCAACTTAAGTTAAAGAAGTAAGTAGAAGACTCATTAATGATAAGATTAAGATAAAGTAGAGAAGGACAAAATTGAACAAAATAAAAGAGTTGTTTATTCACTAGGAAAGCCTAGAATTCCTCGGAAAAGGTTGCATTAACAAAAGAAATTTATTGAGGGTACGAAAATAAAAGTTACAAATAGATAGAAGTCCTAAACTATGCCCTTTGGTTGATGGATGCGGGGCAGGATGCGAAGGGGATGTCGCCTCGGCAAAAGTGCTCATCGGACCATCACGAGAATCAGAGAGAACGCCCCTCCAAAACCACTGAATCTTGGACTCGGACTACTGGCTGAACGCATCGGAGAAAGCGCAGGAGAATCCCGAGGGGATAACACACCACCAAACCTCCCCACGAGTACTCGACAGTCCTCGGAAGATGGCTTCTTCAATTTTCGAAGATCAAAGGACTTAGAGAAGTCCAGCTCCGGCCGCAGTACGGACTTCGCCAGTCTAGCACATTCCAGATAACTCCACATCATATGACCCGTTAAAAGCTCCTGGGGCGGCCTCTCGAAAGTTTCTGGTTGCTGTCTGGAGGCCTCTTGTTGAGCAAATTGGACTCCCGCATCAATTTTGGCTTGTACCGCCTCGGGAGAAAGAAACATCGCCAGCTTCCCCTCGGCCAACTCAGCCCTATCGGTGACCTGACCCAACAACTCCTGAAGTCCCTTCTCCCTCGCCAAACCCTCGACTTTATCCTTCTCGAGAGCAGCGATCTAGGCCTTAAGAGTCCCCTCGGACTCTTTCTTCTCCTTCTCCAAAAGGGTCACCCTAGCCTTGATAGTCTTCTTGGATGTTTCCATCTTCTTACATGCAGATTCCGCCCTCTCCAGTCTGAAGCGCAGGCCCTCGTTCGTCCTCTGAGCCTCTTGCAGAGCATATTCGTAAGCTGGAATTTTTGTGTTGAGTACATCCTCCCTCGTTTGACTCTCCTTGTCCCTAGACAGGAGGGGCGCCAATTGCGCTCGGAGTGCTTTCACCTCCTCCACATCCTTTAACCCGCGCTGCTCAATAGCGGTGATTGCCTCCCGAGTCTTTCCTATCTACAAAAAGAGAAGCAAAATAAAGAATTGTTGAGAATAGAATATATAACACAAATAAGCATATATGAATAACAGAAGGGGAGCTTGAAGCTTACCATAAGCCCCATCCAGTTAAGGCTGGTATATAGAAACTGGAACCCCTCGGCAGGTACAGAATTGGAAGAAGCAAAGAACTGGAGGATCTCCTCATAAGCATCCCCCACAGTCCAAGACGAAGGATGCCCCTCCGGTCCACAAGGAGGCGCAGACGTCTGAAAAGTATGCCCCCTCGGAGATAAAGTCACCGGAACGTGGTCCCTATGAGGAATTGTCCCCAGAATTGGCGTCACCACATCCGAGTCTGTAAACACCGCCCGAGGACCTCCAGCCACAGTACATTTGCCCGCCTCCCCCACCAGTGAGCTCAAAAGCTCCACCTTAGTCTCCCTGACTTCAGACGAAGGACCAAACTCCCCTTGGGTGTCCTCGGAGTCCCCTAAGGAAGCCTCTGGACCAGGAACATGAAACTGTGCCAAAAAATCTTCCTCTACAAGAGATAACATACATGTGTAAGAAGAGAGAATGAAACTAGAAAAATTATCATGCAAAGAATAAAAGACAAACAGAGGACACTTACCGAAGAAAGTGGACTCTTCAACCATCGCAGCCTTCCCCTTATCTACAACACCTGCACCAGAAAAAAGAGCCTCAATGCATGAGCAAAACTCCTCCAAAAGTTCAGAAAATCTTACTAAGAATCACCCATAACTTACCGAGGGGGACAGGCTCAGGCGCTGCCTTCTCCGAGAACTCAGGAACTATCGGAGACATAGGCTCAGCTCCACGAGGAGGATCGAGAGACTGATCCCTGAAAGATATGACCACCGCCTCTGCAGTATTCCGGACAGAACCTTCCCCGCTAGTCCTCGGAGAGAACCCTTCTTCGGAAGCCCTCGGAGAACTCCCTGTATCAGACCCGGAGACTGGCACCAGAGCCCAAGCTGAGTAAGGACCAACTTGGCATAATGGAACCGCATTCTTAATCACCCCCGCGGCATCTATGTATAAAAGGGAATGATCCTCGTAAGTTCCTTCTGACTCCAGACCCATATGCGCCTCCTCGGGAGCATTAACCTCCTCCTCATCATGGTCATCCTCCTCCGGAGCATCAGAAACACCGCTCAGAACGGGCTCTACGGGACCCGACTGTGAGAAATAATTCGCCAAAACATCCCCTGCACCACCCGAGAGCCAACAAACATAAGTATAATTTATACCCATAACAAAGAAGAAAACAAAAACAAAAATGAGATACTTACTGAAAAGATTCAGGGCATCGGAAGATAGGGACGGTGGCTTCTCGATCGCGTCGTCAGTAAATACCACGTGGTGGAGCCTAGAGGTCTCGAACAACATCAAAAAGTCGTCCGATTCCATCAGAAGTTGCAGAGAAATTACCGGAGACAAAACTACATCCTGATCCAAAGTGCGCACGGGAGATGCACTGTAGACAAATTAATTTTGTCTACTCCAATTAAATATTGACAAGTGTCAAATTGATTATTATAAATTAAATTAATTATTTCTATTTTTAATTTGGAATTTTACTAAATTAAATTCCATTTATTAATAGGTTAATTAATTGATTTATAATATAAAGATGGAGAATTGTTGGCCGATCAAATAAAGCCATGTCGAAATACGATGTGTTCTAAGAATTTCTTGATAAAGGGTAGCCCAGTGCACGAAAGCATCCCCGCAATACAAGGTTCCGGGGAAGAAGTCCACCACAAGCTAAATTAAATCCATGCCTATATTAAAAAAAAAAACTGACCAATCACAAGGGAGGAGGCTCGGTTTTACAACTATAAATAGATGAGCTCTTGAAGAACAAAAAGACAACAATTGAAGCTTCAAGAATTCAGAGCAAGGAAGTTCAACAAATCCTCTCCACCAAGTCCATCAATCTTCAAGGTGTTCTTCGTAAAGAACTCCTTTCAATCCGATATCAAGTCTCAATTCCATCCAAAAACCGTTTTTAAAGATAGCACCTCTGCCGAGGAAGATCAAACTCCAAGAAGTTCAACAAATCCAAAACCAAGTTTATACCGTTTTTCAACAACATTCAAACTAAAAATCCGTTTGATTCGAGACCAAGTCACAAGACCCTCGAAAAACCGTTTTTGAAGATCAAAATCCATATTGGAAAGATCAAAACTCGCAAATCCAAAGAACTGAAGACAAAGATCATATCATCCTTCATCAACCTTCAAATCAAATTCCAAATCAAATTTCCAATCGATCCGAGATCAAGCTGCCAAGCCCTCGCATCAACGTTTGTCAAGTATACAAGTACTTTGAAGATCAAGATTCCTCCAAAGAATATTGACATTCAACAAGTTCAAGACGAAGATCAAATTGTTCGTCGCAAATATCAAGTCAAGTAGATCGTCAATTCAAGATCAAGCTCAACGCCCTTGGATTAACGTTCAACTCAAATACACGCGGAAGAGATCGAAATCAAATCCACTTTCAAGTCAACCAAATTTCAATATTGTTCTTGTAGAAAAGAATCAGAGGATCAAATATAGAGATTGCACCACAATTGTCCTTTGAAATTACTCAAAAATTATATTGTAATCTTTTTCTTGTCTTTTATTCTAAGAGAACTTCAAGAATTTGTCGTTACAAATTTGGCACGCCCGGTGGGACAACTCTACCTCTCATCTCTTTTCATCAAGAACAACAAGTCAACAATATGTCATCAGGCAAGACAAGAAGGTTGTCCGATCTATTGGCTGATCCATCCACGAAGATGCCAAGTGAAGTCGTCCACGACATTGTTCAAAAGGACTCCTTTGTCTCCGACAATGTCAACAATGATGAGGATGTTGAGAGCGGCGACTCCTCCCCACCAACTCCTCACTTCGCATCGGGTTCTTCACCTCCGTTGGATACAGTGCACAAATTGGGATGTTGACCAAAGCCATAGAGATGCTGAACAAACATGTGCAAGACCAAGACTCTATGATAGAAAAATTGATGGGTAGGGAAGTCAAGGTGGAAGAAAGTCATGTAAAGGACCTGAAGTTTGGAGGCTTTGAAAAGGGTGAAACATCCATGAAACAATTATCCAATGAGAAGGAAAAGTCTATTGCCAAGGAGTTCCAAGTCTCTTCAAATGGCATGATCCCTGCTGATCAATTAAAGGAGTTTATCATGGGAACCATCAAGGACAAACTAGACAGAAGTTTCAAATCATCATTCTCATATTCCAAACCGTACACTCAAAGGATAGATAACCTCAAGATGCCGAATGGCTACCAACCACCAAATTTCCAGCAGTTTGATGGCAAAGGCAACCCAAAGCAACATGTAGCTCATTTTGTTGAGACTTGCAACAATGCCGGAACTTACAGTGATCATCTTGTCAAGCAATTTGTTCGCTCGCTGAAGGGAAATGCATTTGATTGGTACACTGACTTGGAAGCAAACTCGATTGATAGTTGGGACGAGTTGGAGCAAGAATTCCTCAATCGCTTCTACAGTACAAGAAGGACCGTCAGCATGATTGAACTAACAAATGCTCGCCAATGGGATGAAGAGCCGGTGATTGATTACATAAACCGTTGGAGAAACTTGAGTCTCAAATGCAAGGATCGGTTGTCCGAGACCTCGTCTATAGAGATGTGCATCCAAGGCATGCAATGGGGGCTCCGTTACATTCTTCAAGGAATACAGCCAAGGACATGTGAGGAGTTAGCAACTCGTGCTCATGACATGGAACTGAGTATGGTGGCAATTGGAGTTAATGAACCGCCAATGCAAGATCCGCGAAGATTCAATGACAAGCAAGATGCAAGGAAAGGAGGCAAATCTTTCAACAAAGCACCTACCAAAGAGTCTATAGCGGTGAATGTTGCTCCGTTGAGAATCCAGACCAAGACAAATGATAGCAACGACCAACGAAAAGGTGTTTTGGTCTCTGAAAAGGCCAATAATTCACAAGCTAATGACAAAGGAAGACGACACTCAAGGAGATGCGGTCAAAGCAATATCCGTTCCTCGATTCTGACATTTCAGCCATATTTGATGACTTGCTCAAAGCTAATCTGATTGAGCTGCCTGAAATGAAGAGACCAGAGGAGGCTGGTCGCACCGATGATCCTAAGTATTGCAAATATCACCGTCTCGTAGGACACCCAATCCATGATTGCTTCATATTCAAAGATAAGGTGATGCGGTTGGCTCGTGACAGAAAGATCACGCTAGAAGAGGATGTCGTGTCATCAAACCTTGTCGCACTCTCAAGCCCAGTTGATAGCCTAGATGACTCCCACATCATTGTTTCATGCAATGCAACTCACGAAGGAGAGAAAATTGAAGACTCTACTTCAAACACTGCTCATGTCACAAACCAATATATGTCCACTATATGCTTCACTGATGAAGACCTTCTACTAGGTTCCAAGCTCCACAACCGACCATTGTTTGTCGCCGGCTATATTCGCGAGAAAAGAGTCAATCGAATGTTAATTGACGGGGGCTCTGCGGTTAATATCTTACCTCTACGCACTTTGAATACATTAGGGATCTCGGTGGATGAACTATCAAGTAGTCGTCTGATGATCCAAGGTTTCAACCAAGGGGGGCAAAAAGCCATTGGTATCATAAGATTAGATCTTCTTATTGAAGATATGCCGTCTAGTACGCTATTCTATGTCATCTAATCCAACACATCCTACAACATGTTATTGGGTCGACCTTGGATACATGAAAATGGCGTTGTTCCTTCAACATTACACCAGCGCTTTGGATATTATCAAGATGGAGTCGAAAGAAAGGTACATGGTGATGTAAAGCCTTTTTCTGATGTTGAATCACACTTTGCAGATGTAAAATACTATTTTGAAGGAAAGAGCACTGTGAGACTAAATGAAACTGAGCAACTCTAGCAGGATGGTGTAAAAGGCTCTGATAACACAAATGACACAGAGAAGAGTAAAATTTATGGATCTCCCCTTGAGTCAAAGCCTTTGAAAGAACTAACATTCCCTCTTACAACGCTTGAAAAGAAAGGGCCGTCTCCTCCACTTGAAGGATTTGTTCGTCCATCCAAATGACCAAAAACAGAGCATGGAACATTGCCCACAGGGAAGATTGAGCAATGCTTCGACCCGAAAGCTTTCAAATTGCTAGTTAAAGCTGGATATGACCCTAATGAAGAACCACGATTGGAGGGCCTCGCTCTTGATGCTGCTACAGAGAAGCCATACGGACTCAATGCCACACAAGTTATGCTAAAGGAAAAGGGGCATACCATTCCAAACATTCGGATAGGCCTTGGCTACAAGCCACCAAACCCAGTTCGTATTGCTATAAAAAGAGCTAATGCCAACTACATAGGCGAAGTAGAGGGTTCAACAACAGGCTGTGAAGAGAAGATACCACACTTGTCGGTCTTCGATAGACTTGGTCCGAATAAAACAGTCTTTGATAAGCTTGGTCCTAATAAAACAGTCTTCGATAGGCTCGGTCCAAATAAAATATTTTATTGGAAGAGGTTGAGTGCTCCACATATATCGACACACGCTAAGAGAAACCTCAAGTCATCAAACTCTAAAAAAGTTCAAAGTCTGATCCCATCTCGAATGACTCGCCGCGAAGACTTGATAGTGTCCTGTGGTGAAACTCTCAAAGTCAAGTTACAAACCGTGGTACTCACAAAAACCAAAGACGGAGATGAAGAGAGTGTAGGGTCGTCATGCCATATCACTTCTCGTGAAGAAGATGTTGAAGAAGACGCCGAAGATGCGCCTATTGAGTGGGAGGAGGGTGTCAAGGCCACTGTTGATGAGTTAAAAGAGGTAAACTTGGGCAACATCGATGACCCAAGACCGATTTACATAAGTGCATTACTCGGAGCTGATGAAGAACGAAGTTACATTGAGTTGTTGCACTGGTTCAAGGATGTGTTTGCTTGGTCATACAAAGAAATTTCAGGCTTGGACCCAAATGTGGCGGTACATAACTTATCAGTAAATAAAGATGTTCATCCCATCAAGCAAGCCCAAAGAAGGTTTCGACTTGACTTAGTCCCATTGCTCGAAGCTGAAGTTAACAAGCTCATTGAAGCCGTGTTCATCAGAGAAGTCAAATACCCAACTTGGATTTCTAGCATCGTGCCGGTAAGAAAGAAGAATGGACAAATCAGGGTTTGCGTTGACTTCAGAGACTTGAACGAAGGATGCCCTAAGGATGACTTTCCTCTACCAATTGCTGAACTAATGATTGATGCTACCATGGGACACGAAGCCTTGTCTTTCATGGACGGATCTTTCGGATACAACCAAATTCGAATGGCTCCAAGGGATGAAGAACTGACTACTTTCCATACTCTGAAGGGTATATATTGCTACAAGGTGATGCCGTTTGGATTGAAGAACACCGGTGCTACCTATCAAAGGGCAATGCAAAATATCTTCGACGACATGTTGCACAAGAATGTTGAGTGTTATGTGGATGATCTTGTCGTAAAGTCGAGAGAAAAGAAAGATCACATAGATGACTTACGAAAATTCTTTGCGCGATTGCGAAAGTATCAATTAAGGATGAATCCTATGAAGTGTGCATTTGGCGTAACATCGAGAAAGTTCGTTGGTTTCATTTTTCGTCGGCGAGGCATTGAAATCGAGCAAGGCAAGATTGATGCAATAGTTAAGATGCCGGAGCCACGAAATATTCATGAACTCAAAAGTTTACAAGGAAAATTGGCATATCTCAGAAGGTTCATCTCGAATTTAGCCGGTCGTTGCCAACCTTTCAGTCATTTGATGAAGAAAGATGTTCCATTCAGGTGGGATGAATCTTGTCGCAATTCTTTTGAACGAATCAAGTTGTATCTGATGAAACCTCCCGTTTTAGCCGCTCCTGTGCCGGGACGTCCCTTGATCCTATATATTGCTGCCCAAGAAAGATCAGTGGGGGCATTACTCGCCCAAGAAAATGACAAAGGGAAGGAAAATGCACTTTATTACCTGAGCCGAACAATGACGCCGAATGAGTTGAAGTACACTCCTATTGAAAAGCTTTGCCTAGCCCTTGTGTTCTCAATTCAAAAATTGAAGCATTACTTTCAAGCTCATACTATTCGTCTTGTATCTAGAGAAAACCCTTTGAAGTATGTCATGACGAGGCCGGTGTTGTCTGATCGACTTGCAAGATGGTACCTCCAGTTGCAACAGTTTGAGATTGCATATATCCCTCAAAAGGCTGTGAAAGGACAAGTATTGGCGGATTTTCTAGTTGACCACCCTATTCCTGCCGAGTGGGAGTTAATGGACGACTTTCCTGATGAAGATGCGCTCGTGGTTGAAGTTACTCCTCCATGGGGAATGTACTTTGATGCTGCCGCACATAGAAATGGAGCCGGCGCCGGCGTTATCTTTCTCACGCCTAACGGAGAGGTCTTGCCGTATTCCTTCACATTAACTCAAAATTGCTCAAACCATGTTGTGGAATATCAAGCTTTGATACTTGGGTTAGAAATGGCAATTGAGCTGAGACAACCTCATCTAAAAGTGTATGGCGATTCCAAGTTGGTCGTCAATCAATTGTATGGCGAATTTGAGGTTAAGAAGCCAGAGCTCTTACCATATGTTGAGTATGCAAGAAGATTGATAAAAAATCTTGGTGACGTTACAGTAGAGCATGTGCCGAGGAAAGATAATGGGCAAGCTGATGCTTTAGCTAAACTTGCTTCTATGTTGGTCACATCAGAAGAGATGACGTTCGTACCCGTGTGCAACAAATGGGTACTCCCGCCTGTTCTAGAAGATAACGGTGAGCAAGGTAATAACAATGAAAGTCATGTTGTGGAGGTATACGAAATTGAAGTTGAAGATTGGCGATAATCATTCGTGGACTACTTAAAGAACGGGAAATTGCCCGATGACGTACGACAAAAGATCGACATTAGGCGTCATGCAGCTCGCTTCATCTTCTATAAAGACACACTCTATAGGCGCTCGTTTGATGGGGTTTTCTTGCGCTGCCTAGGAAAAGAAGAAGCTATGCAAGCTATGGAAGAAGCACATTCCGGAATTTGTGGAGCTCATCAGTCTGGTCCAAAGTTACATTTCTGCATCAAAAGAATGGGCTACTACTGGCCTACCATGGTTTTAGATTGCATGAAGTATGCACGAAGATGTCAAGTTTGTCAATTCTACGCAAACTTCATCCATCAGCCGCCTGAACCTTTACATCCGATTGTAGCTTCTTGCCCTTTTGATTCGTGGGGTTTGGACGCTGTCGGTCCCATGACAAAGTCTTCTGGCGGGCACTTGTACATCTTGGCTGCAACCGACTACTTCTCAAAATGGGCCAAAGCTGTGCCTCTCAAAGAAGTCAAAAAGGAGACTGTTGTCAACTTCATTCGTACCAATATCATTTATCGCTAAGGAGTTCCTTGATGCATCGTCACTGATAATGGAAAGCCGTTTTGCAATAGTTTGATAGACAAGTTGTGTGAAAAGTTTGGATTCAAGCAAAGAAACTCTTCCATGTATTATGCTGCTTCTAATGGCCTCGCCGAAGCATTCAACAAAACTCTCTGCAACTTGCTAAAGAAAGTGGTGGCGAAGTCAAAAAAAGATTGGCATGAAATAATTGGAGAAGCTTTATGGGCATATAGAACTACACACAGAACGCCAACTCAAGCGACCCCGTATGCATTGGTCTATGGAGTAGAAGCAGTTCTCCCTCTTGAGCAACAAATCCCGTCTTTAAGGATAGCTCTGCAAGAAGGACTCACCAAAGAAGAGAATGCTCATTTGCGCTTGCAAGAACTAGATGCTCTTGATGAGAAAATATTAGAAGCGCAACAGGAACTTGAGTGCTATCAAGCTCGTATCTCCAAGTCTTTTAACAAAAAGGTCCGCCGACGCTCCTTTCAAGTTGGTGATTTGGTTCTTGCAGTGAGAAGGCCCATCATTATCACTCATCGAACCGGAAATAAGTTCACTTCAAAGTGGGATGGTCCTTATGTCATCACAGAAGTATACACGAATGGCGCATATAAGTTGGTTGCCGAAGATGGATTAAGAATTGGTCCTATAAATGGAAAATTCTTGAAACAATACTACCCTTGATGACTGAAGTATGCTCCATGACGCACGAGCTTAAACTGCATGTTACTCCTGGCCCGCATGAGTATAAACTGTGGATGGCAACCACCAATGGTAAATTATGTGGTTAAAATGATAACTTACCCCACTAAAGGTGTTTTATGTGGTTAAATTTTAAATACCCCACTTTGTTCAAAGTGGTTAAAGAATGAATACTCCTGGCCCGCATGAGTATAAACTGTGTACGGCACCCCTTTAAATCAATCTTGATATCTTTGAACTACGTTATGACTTGATCCTTTTTATTAAGGTACGTAGGCAGCTTAGAATTTTTCTAAGTTAAGTCATGAAATTTGCTTAAGTTGGGTTTGTTGCGTTACGTTACAGTATTCATGAGAAAGAAACATGATGCCAATGCAAATGAATAACTCAAAATGAGGTAAATAAAGGTCTCCTAGACACGAGCCAAAAGGTCTACAAACCATTCAAGTCTGCACAGCAAATTCACAAGTCTCCTAGTCACAAGCCAAAAGGTCTACAAATCCTTCAAGTCTTCAAAGCAAATGTGCAAGTCTTCGAGAAACGTCGAAAGCTTGGAAATACTTCAAGTATTCACGTCTCCTCGACACAAGCACGAAATTTCTTCAAGTCAATTGCTCCATGATGCACGAGTCTAAACTGCACGTTACTTCAAGCCCGCGTAAGCATAAGCCATGAATGCCACCCCTAAATCCAAATTCATGTATTTTGAACTACGTCGTGATTTGATCCTTTTTATCGAGGTGAAGGACGTGCTTGTTAAGAAAGTGTAAAAAATGACTGATGATCATGTAGATACGGCCTTATTGCTTGGTGGAATTTTGACTCGTCCTTCTGTTCAGCCGGACCAATCCGATAACAAACATCATGAAGCGACGAGTCATACAGGCTGAGGAGACAGAATGGAGTAGTTGAGCATTGGATTTGTGTTTTCTGCCAGCTGCTCGAATGGGAAGCATTTGACCCCAAGCGCCGTCGTTGGATGACTTTACCGAGTTTGAATCCTAATCAATGCTTTGTCTTTGGAAATAAGGAATCTTTGGCGGTTGAAACTGAACTTCTTCTTTTCGGTAGAGAACTCGTGTCTTACGCTATCTATCGTTACAGTTTGTTGACAAACACGTGGACTACTAGAATGAGTATGAATGCGCCTAAATGTTTGTTTGGTTATGCGAGCCTCGGGGAAATCGCAATATTGGCTGGTGGTTGTGATTCAAATGGAAATATTCTTGATTATGCGGAGTTATATAATTCTGAGTTCGGTCATATTCTTTTGCCAAGTTATGTTGCGTGGAAGATGTTACATGAAGATCCTTGAGATATGACGGGCCAACAAAGCTGCGCGCGCAACCAAGTCTTGAAAGCAAATATCTCCCTTTCGGATGCCTTTTGATGTCGAGTCGTGAAAACAATGTGCTCCTTCAAGGTGTCTTTGAGTCCAAGTCATGAAAATGATGTCTCCTCGTTCAAGCGGCCTTTGATGTAGGGTCAACAATGTCTGATCTTGTTGAATGTCTTTGATGCCAAATCTTGAAACCAAGTCGACTCCTGCCGAATATCTTTGACGACAAGCCTTGAAGACAAGTCCACTCCTGCTGAATGTCTTTGATGCTAAGTCTTGAAAACAAGTCGACTCATGCCGAATATCTTTGACGCCAAACCTTGAAAAGTCCACTCCTGCTGAATGTCTTTGATGCCAAGTCTTGAAAACAAGTCTACTCCTGCTGAATGTCGTTGTTGCCAAGTCTTGAAAGCAAATCTCTTCCGTTCGGAAACATTTGAAGCCAAGTTACGAAATGAATGTGTCCTTCAAGGTTTCTTTGATGACGAGTCCTGAAATGAATGTCTCCTTTAAAGTTTCTTTGATGCCGAGTCGTCCAAAGAATGTCTACTCTTTCAAGCTCACAAATGATGTTGTGTTAATTGAGGTTTGATTGTGCTCTTCCTCTCTTTGCAAGAGATCCGGATTTTGTCAAGTACAACACGCGCATAAAACCTTCACGATCTCCAAATTGCAATTATATGTGAATAAGGATGCATAGGCAGACTGGCAAGGTGTTCCAAGTCCCATAGGAAAACTGAGAGCTCTCCAAGTGAAGTGACAAGTGTATTTGTAGACGGTGACCACGCTTCGCACAAGACTTCACGATCTCCAAGTTGCAATTATATGTGAACAGGGATGCATAGACTGGAAGTAAGTGTAGGATTGCACCGAACAAGGACATCTTCTGTCCACTCCCAATATCCGGGAAAGTAATGGATTTTGTCGGGAAAGTGAAGAAAGGCATCGTCCCATATGGCATCACCTTTGGCAATACGTTGCCCCAAGGTAGTGAAAAGAATATCATCGTCTGATACTCGGCGTAGAGAAGACCCGAGCACGAATGACGGCAGAGATCGATTGGAGGATTTGGGAAACTCTTCGGTCCAGTCTTTAGATTTAATGGTGTTAATCAAAGTGGGCCATCGGCTTGTGAAAATTCCGGCAAGAGGGGTACCGACTTCCAAGACTGTGTCCCGTTGGGTCGATTGGTTTTCATCTCCGGTAATGGTTAGAGTCTCAATTCCCTTCGAATTATAGGCATGGCCGAATTTCACCATTGTGTGAACTGTCGACATAAAGAAGCAAACAAAAGAGTTAAAAAAAATGAAGAAGAACACGTATGACCGCTTGTGCATAAGAAGCGCATCTAATTGGAGCACGAACTTGATATGGTCTAGGATTATCCGGTGCCGCATTAGGTTGCTTATCAAGTATAAGAGGCTTCGCGACTCTAGAAAATTTATTCGAGAGAGGCAGGAAATGACCGGATCCAAGCTTAGGCTTTTCAAACAAAACGAGCTCCGAGTTCATCTTTGGGATTTGGTCAACATTTGCCTTTGGAGTTGACTTTTTGAGGGTCAACGTTGACTTAGTCAACGCGGCTGATGTGGCACGCGGGTCCACATTTGTCTTGCAAGGTGAGGTGTCTAAATTGAATGACAAGTGTGAGGTAGGGGCCACAACCATAATGGGGGACACAAAGACAAAGCAAGAGCACTCTTGTCCCCTAGGAGACAAGGACAAAACAAAAGAGCACACTTGTCCCCTAAATGCTCTTACACCTCCACTAAGTCACAAGACTCAAGGTAGTGCTCTTACACATCCACTAAGTCACAAGACTCAAGGTAGTGCTCTTACACCTCCACTAAGTCCAAAAGTCCAAAGTAGTGGAATATGTGAATAGTGGCCGCGTGAATAGTACTCGGGTGAATAGTGGCCGCGTGAATAGTGCTCGAAAAAATGCGGCGGTGTAGCGTCGGAAAGTCGTCGGAAAAATCAAGGCGGTCGGAAAAACGCGGCGGTGTAGCGTCGGAAATTCGTCGGAGGTGCGGAAATGGAATGTTCTTGACCCCCACGACTAAACCTAGCACCAATATTGCCGCCGCCACCACGTCGTTGACCGGAGAGAGAGGTGGACGGCGGAGGTGCGGCGGTGTGTCGTCGGAATCTCGTCGGAGGCGCGGATGCGGTCGGAAAATGCAATCGAAACCACTAAAATGTAGCCACGGACGAGGCGGATCCGATAACACCGGCTTCAAGATGGAGGAGACGATGAGCACTTGCAAAAAAACGTAATGAGCCGAGAATGGAGATGGCGTGACCACAAGAAAGTACCTCCAAACCACCACAATACACACTCCTCTTGATCTCATGAGTATGATGATGAATTCTCCGAGTTGAAACTCGATCACCGTCGCATGGAAACTCCGGTGAAAGGGGCAGCCATGGGAGGAGCTAGAGGAAAGAGAAAGGATTTTTTGGTTCCTCTTTTGTTGTTGTATAAGACATACTACACGGTTCCTATATAGGAAAGAAAGAAGAAGAAGGAAAAATGACATACTAGCTACATGTGAATATGTGTGTGATGGGAGTAGCCAAAGCAAAAAGTCAAGTGTCACATGCATGCACAAGACAAAAAAAAAATGATTTGATATATAAATTACATTTTGGTCCCTAAAAGCAATTGCCATGGAAGCCCTCCAAAGTTTTCATTCTTAAGAGAAGTGCACAATCTTATATCAATTTCATTGGTGGCACGAACAAAAATATATGTTGCGACATATTCGCTTCAAGACGCATTTTTACAATGCTATTCGTGACAAGTCGCAAGGGGGCATTTGTAGACAAATTAATTTTGTCTACTCCAATTAAATATTGACAAGTATCAAATTGATTATTATAAATTAAATTAATTATTTCTATTTTTAATTTGGAATTTTACTAAATTAAATTCAATTTATTAATAGGTTAATTAATTGATTTATAATATAAAGATGGAGAATTGTTGGCCGATCAAATAAAGCCATGTGGAAATACGATGTGTTCTAAGAATTTCTTGATAAAGGGCAGCCCAGTGCACGAAAGCATCCCCGCAATACAAGGGTCCGGGGAAGAAGTCCACCACAAGCTAAATTATCCATGCCTATATTAAAAAAAAAAACCGACCAATCACAAGCGAGGAGGCTCGGTTTTACAACTATAAATAGATGAGCTCTTGAAGAACAAAAAGACAACAATTGAAGCTTCAAGAATTCAGAGCAAGGAAGTTCAATCCACCAAGTCCATCAATCTTCAAGGTGTTCTTCGTAAAGAACTCCTTTCAATCCGATATCAAGTCTCAATTCCATCCAAAAACCGTTTTTAAAGATAGCACCTCTGCCGAGGAAGATCAAACTCCAAGAAGTTCAACAAATCCAAAACCAAGTTTATACCGTTCTTCAACAACATTCAAACTAAAAATCCATTTGATTCGAGACCAAGTCACATGACCCTCGGAAAACCATTTTTGAAGATCAAAATCCATACTCGAAAGATCAAAACTCACAAATCCAAAGAACTAAAGACGAAGATCATATCATCCTTCATCAACCTTCAAATCAAATTCCAAATCAAATTTTCGTTTGATCCGAGATCAAGCTGCCAAGCCCTCGCATCAACGTTTGTCAAGTATACAAGTACTTTGAAGATCAAGATTCCTCCAAAGAATATTGACATTCAACAAGTTCAAGACGAAGATCAAATTGTTCGTCGCAAATATCAAGTCAAGTAGATCGTCAATTCAAGATCAAGCTCAACGCCCTTGGATTAACGTTCAACTCAAATACACGTGGAAGAGATCGAAATCAAATCCACTTTCAAGTCAACCAAATTTCAATATTGTTCTTGTAGAAAAGAATCAGAGGATCAAATATAGAGATTGCACCATAATTGTACTTTGAAATTACTCAAAAATTATTTTGTAATCTTTTTCTTGTCTTTTATTCTCAGAGAACTTCAAGAATTTGTCGTTACAGCACCTTCTCTCCAGTCGAAAGGCATGTCCCATACGCCTTGTGCGGGTTGCACGAAGAAGTACCTGTTCTTCCAGACGTTGTGCGAGCTTATTGACCCGTCCAGTATCCTCTTCGTGGAATGTTTGCTATTGTCCCAGTGACGAACATGATAAAACGGAAACCCCCCGGGCGAAACCACCACGTCAAATATGGAGAAGAAGTGATCCACTCTGCATTCCAGCCCATTCACCTGGCACCAGAAGACATAAATGCAAAGAGCAGCGAACCCGTTCGGAACCATCTGGCTTGGACTGATGTTGCACGCCTTGAACACTTCGCAGAAGAAGGGTGGCATAAAGGAGTGCCACCCGTATCTTACTTGGGCGAAGTAAACCGTGATCATCTTGGGAGGTGGACGGCAAGCCCTCTCGTCCTTCGTAGGGATTTGAAACACCATATTCTTCTGGAAGGCTCCAGTAGTGGTGAACAAATCCAGTACCTGCTCACGAGTAGCGACAGTGGGGATTTTCTCAATCTTGGCAATGCCGCGAACAGTCGCCTTCTTTGATCCATAGCGGTACGACGGAACCTCCAAGGTGGCACATAAGCGTCCCTTGGAAAGTCAACGATGAATAAAAAAATAGATATCAATGCGGCATCAGAAAAAGAGTAAACCCCGATGGATCCGCGCGACTCCGATATCCATCAATGCGTCAAGAGGGACCACAACGGACCCCGAGTCCCATAATCTTGCGAGAATGCTTCCTTGCTGAACACTCCTCGGAACATCACTCCGAAGACCAAATTCAAGAACAAAGCTATGTCTAACCACAAGAGCCACTGAAAGACACTCTACGAGAACTTGGACACAAAAATACTATTCCACGAAGGCAAAATAAAGCCCTCGGAGATCAAGTCAAGCCCTCGGAGACCAAGTCAAGCCCTCGGAGATTAAGTCAAGCCCTCAGAGATTAAATCAAGCCCTTGGAGATCAAGTCAAGACCCCCAAAGATCAAATAAAACCCCTCGGAGATCATGCCTAACCTACATAACCCAATACCAAGATGAAAATACCCCTCGGAGAACAGATAAAGAAGTCCCTACACCAGAGTAAACCTCTACCAAAGTGACAACACCACCTAAAGAAGATCCTAAACCGGTCCATCAGATCATCACCAAATATCGAGCCCCTTGTGATACTAACATCTCGAAGAAACAGCCCCTCGGAGACCCTCGGAGACCTTGGAAGAGGCAAAGATCAGCTCAGTCAGCATCTAGTAGACTTAAGATATACCTTATCTTATCTTTTTACACTTCTACCCATATTACGACAAATGTACTTATTAAACACATGCATAACGACATATGTCCCTAACAAAATCTATATAAATGGAGGTGATCGATTGAAGAGGGGAGGAGAGTTCGGATACACAATCATACATACAAAGTTGAGGAGTAAGGTTCAGTGAATAAAGGAAAGGACATTCTCGCATCATTATCTTCTATAAAATCATTGTTTTTTGAATCACGGGCAGGGCGTTCCAACCCTAAATAAATTCGTTAAATAGGGAATAATATCCAAACTGTTAACAAGAATGTTAAGGAATTTGAGGATAAAATAGAAAGCACAAGTGCATGCATTTTTCATATTAAAATGTTGAGCAAGGACATGTGGGCGGGGAGACAGAAGTATAAGCCGTGGATTTGAGGTTTCATGAAGGAATTGAGGTCGCCAATGGTGGATGATGCGGAGTTATAAGCTATTAATAGGGGCTTGGAGCTGGTATGGGAAAGACGAATTCCACGAAGTGAAGCGGAAAAGGATTCACTTATAGCTTTCAAACAAATCAATGGTGAGCTGGAAACTCAAGAGCAAAGAGCAACTCTAGTTCAAGAGTGCAAACATTTATTGTGAATGTTGTGAAATATAAAGATCACGTGGATACTGCGTGTGATGGCCGCGCCCCATAAGTCGCGTTCCGATCTGAGTTGGTTCAGCGTTGGCAGACACTTTACCCAGCTCAGACTAAAACACGTCTCGTAGGAAGGGATGTCACTGTCCAGGATCAACCATACACATAATGATAAAAATTTACTTTAATATACACAACGGAAGTCTGGAAAATCCAAATAAATTGACACTTAATAATTACGTACTAATGATTAGTCATTTTCAATTACATGAATATTCCAATAGGCAAGATTGGCAAAATTATTCATGTGATCCATGCTGCCACGTCGATCTTATCCTGAGGAATGGACAGGCAGGAAAAAAAATGAGGAATAAGTCTTTGATGACTTAGTGAGATTCATACAAAATAAATGTCAATGCAAGTATTAACAGTGATTCAATTGATATATTTCTAGGAGTGATCTTCTCGATAGAAACAATTTAACAAGATAATTTGATGTAACAATGGTATCGGAATATTCTGAAAATAGTTTATGAACATGTGCTTTAACAGTAAACATATCTAACCTTATACTTCCAAATACTACCTTATACCTTCCAACGAGGAGCGACCTTGCAAACAAAATAGGCGACATGCTCGAGTACGTGCCGATCTAGCACGCGGGTTACAACCAACTCCTTACTGCAAACAGCGCCTAGATAAATGGGTATCAAGCAAAATTACTTAAACCGACAGTCCTTACTGCCCAGTAGTAAATCGACTCAATCCCTGGGCCTAATTTTCCAAAGGCGTCCCAATGGGTGATAACCAAATAAGCTAGTAAACCGGATAATATCCGTTGCTCCTTGAGCTACATGTCTCGAACATAGTTTGTTGCTCTTTGCACAGTTCAAGAATCAGCAGACAAGATAATGACGAATTACCATGATTATGAATTAATATGTAATAAATAATTAATTGTTGAGTATGATTTAACGATGAGTAAGAAAATCATGTTATGAGACGAGATAAGATGCAAAAATAGAAATACGATGAATAATAGGTTGTTCGTGATTTAGTAACGAGATTATGTCTTTTCTGTCCAAGTTCCTTAAGCCGGATGCCAAACTAGGTCAGAACAAAATCAGAAATCGAACCTCACCTTTATCTGTATGGAGAATCTTGCGTGTCGTTGATTAATTTGTCAAACCTTTAATATCATTAAGATAATATCAGTTGACTGAATAATCATAACTTACCACTATAAACATATGTACTATTCAACTTTCGTGTTGATGAAATTTGAGGATACTGATTTAAGTAAATAACACATATCATTGATAAAAATCTTACGCGATAAACTTTGATGTCGTAAGGTTAAGTTAAATATCAAATATATTTTGTATAAGTAATTTATATCTCAAGATTTATCTTAAGCAACCATATATTTATAATTTTAATTGTAGTTATAATTTTTCTAATATTAGAAAATCATTTCAAATGGTAAGTATACAATAACATCAAGTATAGTTTGATAAACTATTTAATTTGATGCATAATAAATCTTCAAAATATATTACTTAACTGATTTATGGAACATCGTTCTATAAGTCTCTAGTACATCCAAAAATTCCATGAATCATGACATCAAACAATTACCTTATGAAGCTTTCCAGTAATTTGTATAACTTAGTTAATATTATTTTGTTAAATAACTTAAATTAGATTTTCTTAAATTAGATAACATTGTATTTATAACTTAAAAAAATATTAATACGTAACCTAATCAAGGTAAATGATCAAAAATATTTAAGTTACGATACATAATCATGTAAGAGGATTAGACCTCAAAAATATATATGATAATCTTATTAAACTTATGTAAGGATATGTTAAACATGATAAATATACTATTTATATACTATTGAAATGTCTCAAAAATATTAATTCGTGAATAAAAATCATATAAAAGTGATTCTAATGATTGTTATATCTTATAAGAGTCATGTGTAAGTGATTAATCATGGAATTATGATGATTATTTGCAATCATAAACAAAGAACTTAAAGTATGTAAAATGAGCTAAAAATCGTCGTAGTTTCGAGTTTACTTTTGATCAGATATCCAAATGAACTTTGTTTCCAAATAGTTTAGTGGCAACTGGTTCCTAACACCACTAGGAACATGTGTACCCAAATGGGAAGGAATATCTAAAGGTTTGCTATGCTAAATAATTCCTGAAAATATAGAACCTATTTTCGGGTTTTCAGACAGCAGTCTACGGTTTAGGAATTTCGACTTTCTAAATCAGATTATTTGAAAACAAAATTCTTCATATAGAAGTTATAGGACATCATGAGGAGTATTCAGCCGTTGGCCTTGATCAAAAAGGATTTTTTTACAATTAGTTGTGATTTTTCTAAGGTGCAAGGCTGAATGGATAATTTCTGCGCAATAAATTTACGGGTATAAAATGATGAAATAAGAACTTGCGATGAATTTTCCCTGAATGTAGACTTACAAACTTAGAGATTCATAGCAAGGAAGAAGGAAAAACCAAAATGATTTTGGGTGTGAAAATTGTTGTAAGAAAGCCTACTATTTATAGCCAAAAAATCAAATTAAAATACTTTTGATTAAGGTCTCACTTTAATTTCTATATCTTGACCAACTAATGAAGACTCTAATCTGATAATAGGGATATGTGGCTGATTTTTCTTCCATAACTTAAAATATGATATGTCTAATTCAAACAAAATACATATAATTACATATTTATTTATTTATACATGTTAAAACAATTTAACTAAGGTCCCACCTTACTTTATTTAACAACTAATCACCAAAATCTAATTTCAATTGTCATAAGGGTGATGTGGCTGATTTCAAAACCATTCACCTATGTTGTGATATTATTCTTGTTGTTTATAATAAAACAAATATGAATAAATAGATATGTTTACACATATCTACTTATGTAAGTTTTTCTAGGTAAAAAAACTTCTAATTCAATATGTACATGTAAAATATATTTTTTAAAGATATTTGAAGCATATAAGATGATAAAAAATGGTTAATTTTCGTTCAAGGACTAAAATGCAATTTTTCTCAAACATTTGGGGTTAAAAATGCTATTTTCCAAAAGTTTGAGGACTAAACTATAAATTTGTATTTTTGTTCAAATTTCATGGGCGTTGCAATCTCCCTCCTTAAAAGAATCTGATCCCCAGATTCTTACTTCGATTATTTCGAAAATAAAGTGTTATTGCTTCATCTTTTATTTTTCAAAATCAGTGTAATTCTCTCCGACTAGTGATTCATGCTAGTATATTCTATAATATTACAATTTGATTCTCGGATTTTGAAACATTCAATCAATTAAATAAATTATTCAATCTTTTCAAACTTAAAAATCAAATTTCTCCTAAGACTATAGTTACAAGAAATCTTCACATATTTTGTTGAATCAATACTTTCTCAATAAAGATATTCATAATTTAAGTTGAAAGTTCTCAAATAAATAATTTTATAACTAGGAAAATGTAAGTTATAAATCTGAATAATATCAAAAGTAAGAAATAAAATTGGTTGATGCAAATGACAAGGTCAATGTTTATAATTTCAAAAATGATTTACGGAGAAGATCTTTTTTTTAAGCTTGTCTTTGAAAAATACGAGGGTCAGCTTTGTTTTGATTTCATTTGCTAAAAATAAGAATGTGTACATCAAACTTTGACGGTTTTAACATTATAAGGGCTATAATTATAAGGGAGAGAAAAACACCTACTCAAAAGATGTGTTATTAATCAAGATGCAATACTTTAAGTTAACTTACACAATTATAAACTCAATTCAAAAGAAAAAGTAGAAAAAGATGTTGCGAGCCTTAAAAATACAAAAGCAAATTATGTGGTAGTGTTTTCTCTGGGTTAGAAGAAAATCAAAGAAAGATTTATAAAGTTTACTACAAGAAATATGTAACTCCATTAAATTAATCCATTTTTGGTAGGAAGAAATAAGATGTTGGAGCAGATTATTTTGTGAAATGAATTTTAAAATATAATCTATGTACTTGAGTACATAAGCGATGAAAAACATAAACCAATGTTGACAAAGTTCTAGCTGGTTTGAAAATCTTCAATTTGTTTTTCAAATATTCAAAAGTAACTCATGTAGAAAAATTATGTAACTGAAGAGTTTTGATTGACAAAACCATTTTATATATTTTGCAAAATTTTCAAATGAAGAACTGAAGCCATAATAATATAATTATCTAAGGTACTAGTGTAAGATGAAGATTAATTAAAAAGACACGCTTCAAGTTACAAGAGATAGATTGCACAACATGCTATTCAGTTATTTATTATTTTTATTTGAAGATATTATATTAATCTATTTTTTCTTTCAAAGCTTTCCTCATACGCTTACTATGTTTTTTCTTATAAATACCGTTTTGTATGCTGATGAGAACCTCACACTAACATATACCACATTATACAGGAAGAAAAATAATTTCAGATGGAAAAATCTTCAATTCGAGAGATAAATACTATTTGTATCTTTTGTGGATCTAGTTTCGGGAAAGCTTCTGAGTTTCTAGAGGTAGCAAGCAGCTTGGGAAACATATTGGCAGAGAGAAATATAAAGCTAGTCTCCGGAGGAGGAAATTTAGGGCTAATGGAGTGTGTAGCAAAAAACGCATTTTCTATAGGTGGTAAAGTATTAGGAATCATACCAAAAGCCTTAGTGGACATGAATCCCGGTAGCCCAATCGTAGGTGAAGAGCTTATTGTACCTAGCATGCATGAAAGAATAGCGACTATGTTGTATAATTTCGATGATTTTATAGCATTACCTCGGGGATTAGGAACACTAGAAGAGATTTCTTCCATAGCTTCATGGGCTCAATTAAACATGCATCGAAAACCTATAGGATTGTACAACGTTAATGGTTTCTATAACGGATTGTTGTCGTTTCTAGATCATTGTGTAGAGCAGGAGTTTATGAAGCCGTCGGCTCGTGAGATTCTAATCTCTACATATATTGCCAGTGAATTGATTGACAAACTTAAAGCATATGTACTGAATGTAGATCCCATATTGTCACAAATTAACTGGTAGACGACTAAGAGCAGCAGTAGTAATAATAGTAGTAGTAAGAAACATAAAATAGATTTAAATACGACACCCCAGTTGTGACTCTTTTAATGTAAAAATAATGATGGCTAGTGCTTAATGCAATAAAATCTTTGTTTATCTTTAAGAATAGTTTGTAAAAGATATTTGAAAATTAGCGTATATCATATTTTTTAGTATATGGCAGTATGGCACTGATACCATACTATGACGGCCGCGCCCATGAGTCACGTTCCGATCCGAGTTGATTCAGCGTTGGCCAGACACTTTACCCAACTCAGACTAAAACATATTTTGTAGGAAGGGGTGTCACTATCCAGGATCAACCATACACATAATGATAAAAAATGACTTTAATATACACAACAGAAGTCTGGAAAATACAAATACTTTGACACTTTAATAATTATGTACTAATGATTAATTATTTTCAATTACATGAATATTCCAAAAGGCAAGATTGGAAAATTATTCATGTGATCCATGCTGCCACATCGATCTTATCCTGAGGAACGGACAGACAGGAAAAAAAACGAGGAATAAGTCTTTGATGACTTAGTGAGATTCATACAAAATAAGTGGCAATGCAAGAATTAACAGTGATTCAATTGATATATTTCTAGGAGTGATCTTACCGATAGAAACAATTTAACATGATAATTTGATGTAATGATGGTACCGGAATATTATGAAAATAGTTTAACATGTGCGTTAACAGTAAACCAATCCTACCGTATACCTCCAAATACTACCTTATACCTCCCAACGAGGAGCGACCTTGCAAACAAAACATGCGACATGCTCGAGTACATGCCGATCCAACACGCGGGTTACAACCAACTCCTGACTGCAAGTGGCGCCTAGATAAATGGGTATCAAGCGAAATTACTTAAACCGACAGTCCTTAATGCCCGACAGAAAATCGACTCAATCCCTGGGCCCAACTTCCCAAAGGCGTCCCAATGGGGGATAACCAAATAAGCTAGTAAACCGGATACTATCCGTTGCTCCTTGAGCTACATGTCTTAAACATAGTTCGTTGCTCTTTGCACAGTTCAAGAACTAGCAGACGAGATAATGACGAATAACCATGATTATGAATTAATATGTGATAAATAATTAATGGTTGAGTATGATTTAACGATGAGTAAGGAAATCATGTTATGAGACGAGATAAGATGCAAAAATAGGAAACGGGTGAATAATTGATTGTTCGTGATTTTGTAACGGGGTAATGTCTTTTTTAGTCCAAGTTCCTCAGACCGGATGCCAAACTCGGCCAGAACAAAATCAGAAATCGAACCTCACCTTTATTTGTATGGAGAATCTTGCGCGTCGTTGATTAATTTGTCAAATCTTTAATATCATTAAGACATAATCAGTTAACTGAATAATCAAAACTTACCACTATAAACATATGTACTATTCAACTTTCGTGTTGATGAAATTTGAGGATACTAATTTAAGTAAATAACACATATTATTGATGAAATCTTATGTGATAAGCTTTGATGTCGTAAGGTTAAGTTAAATATCAAATATATTTTGTATACGTAATTTATATCTCAAGATTTATCTTAAGCAACCATATATTTATAATTATAATTATAATTATAATTTTTCTAATGTTAGAAAATCATTTCAAATGGTAAGTATACAATAATATCAAGTATAGTTTGATAAACTATTTAATTTGATGCATAGTAAATCTTCACAATATATTACTTAACTGATTTATGGAACATCATTCTTTAAGTCTCTAGTACATCCAAAAATTCCAGGAATCATGACATCAAACAATTACTGTTAACAGGTTTGATATTATTTCCTAATTAACTGATTTTTTTTAGGGTTGGAACGCCATGTCCGTTGTTCAGAAGCTTGTGATATTACGAAAATATCCCTCTTTGTATTCACTGAATTTCACTCCGAACAATCTTGTATCTTGATGTGTCTGTTCTCTCTCTTCTTTTTTCAACTTGTCCCTTTTTATAGAAGTTTATTAGGGACAAGTGTCGTTATGCATGTTTTAATAAAGTACAGGTGTTACAATATGGTAAATGGATAAGATAAACTTCATATTTGTTAACTAGGTGCTGACTGAGATGAAATTTTATCTCTTCCGATGGCTTCATGGGATTCTGAGGAGTTTGTTCTTTTAACTTCTTCTCTTCGATAAGCTGGGTCTCTTAGGAAGGCTTGATAAGTGAACCGGGGTACCCGTCCGATGTGATTGTAGTTTTGATAGCGGCCTGTTTGACCAATACGGCACCGACGGCGTCCTCTCCGATGGATAAGTAGACGAAGAGTTCTTCTTGGGGTGATGGTTTTACCAACAAGGGTGGTTTCACCATGTAGTTTTTTAAGTCCCTCAGAGCCTCTTCACACTACTCAAGGAGGTCATTGGGCCGGTCAGTTTTTGGACGTCTTTTACTGTCCTCGGAGTGGATAACCCTACGATGGCTTGTGCCTTTTCGGGGTTAACTTCTATTCCCTTTTCTGTGACCATGAATCCCAGGAATTTTCTTCCTCGTATTCCAAAGGAGCACTTTCTTGGGTTAACCTTCATTCCAAAGTTATTCATGATGACTAGTGCCTTTCGTAGATCTTCAGGGTGATCTTTGACGGAGTGGCTTTTGACGGCCGTGTCATCCACATAGACTTCTACTGACTTTCCGATGAGTTTGGCAAACATGAGGCTTACCAATCTTTGGTAAGTAGCCCCGACATTTTTGAGTCCGAAAGGCATTACTAAATAGCAAAAGGTACCTGCGTTGGTGATAAAGCTAGTTTTATCCTGGTCAACCACTGCCATCGAGATTCGGTTATATCCTTGATCCCCGTCTAGGGTCGATAAGAGCGTGCACCCTGCGGTGGAGTCAACCAGCTGATCTATGCTAGGTAGGGGATAGCAATCCTTCGGACAGGCTTCATTGAGATTTGTGAAATCCACGCACATCTTCCATCTTCCTTCATGTTTGGGAACTAGGACTACATTAGCTAGACATTCGGGGTATATGACTTCCCTGATTTGCTTTAGGCTAAGGAGGCATTGTATCTCCGATCGAATAATCTTATTACGCTCCGGTCCCATTTTTCTTTTCTTTTGCCAGATCGGTTTGGCCCCAGGTTTTACGTAAAGAAAATGTTGGCATACCTTATTGCTACTTCGCCCGCGAGGTCCTCCTTCCCATGCGAAGAGATGCTGAAATTGTTTGAGGACGACGGTTAGTAGGGCTTCTAATTCTGGCTTTATGTTTGTGCCCATCTTAATCACATTTTCTAGCTCTCCTTCCACAAGTTCTACCATCTTTAGTTCCTCCACGGGTTGAACCCGTATTTCTTCGGTCTTACGCTTTTTGCTTTTGCCGAGAGTGGGTTCGTCCTCTTCCGGAGGGATGGCGTTCATGCGGAACTCTCGGGCTTTGGCTTGGCTTCTTCGGACTTCTCTGATACCTGAGCATGTCCGGGACAAGGCCTCCACCACCCAGAATTTGGTAGGTTCTGTTCTTCGAAGGGCTCCATCTCCCCATGACATGGGAAGAGTTATGGTGCCGATGGTATTGCAGGCTTTTCCCGAAGAGCCTACGAGGGGGACTTCAGCCACCTCTAGTTGTTCCCTTTTTAATCCCATAGCTAGGTAAGTAGGTAGGAACAGGACGTCCACGGAACTGCCCGTATCGATTAGGATTCGTTGGATCCTGAATTCGTGGATAGTAGCTTCGATTACCAAGGGACCCTCATGGGGATAGATTATCCCTTTCAGGTCCTCGGGTCCAAAGGTGATGCTAGCCAGCCTTGCTCCTTAAACGGAGCACACGGGGAGTCCTTGTTCCGCTCGCCTTGCTTCTTTTAGGTATTTCTTCTTCTTACCTTGGGGCGTCATCAAAATGTCTCCCCCTTCTATCATGTTAATGGTTCGCCCTGATGGGGTGTTGTCATCGTAAGATTTCGGGGAGGGGGAGGTAGACTCCAATACCCCGCGGTCTTCTCTCGGGACTGCCTACTAGGGGTCCTTTCCTCCTCTCTCTGCTCCTCTCGGATCCTTTTCTACACGTTTGACCTAGGTTCCTCGGGGTTGTTTTCCTTCAGATAGTTCTTTAGGTACCATGACTCTAAGAGACGGAGCACTTCCTTCTTCAAAGTGGTGCACTCCTCGGTGGTATGCCCATAGGTTTATGGTACTTACAATATTTCCTTGAGCTTTTATCCCTATAAGGAAACCTGGCTGGTGTGGACCAATGTAATTCGTTATTACCTCTCATCACGTTGAGCACTTCTTCCAGAGCGATAGTCATCGGGGGCAAGGGTAAATGCTGAAGGAACTTCTTGACCGCGCCACCGTTGTCTTTTCGTTGGGAGAGTTTCCCTTCTTTACCCTTCTCTTTAGTTTTTGCTTCTCGTTCAGCGCGCTCGTGGTGCTTGTTGTCATTGTCTTCTATACGCCTCTTCATGCCTTCTGCTTCTTCCATAAGAATGTAAGTTTTCGCCTTTGCATAAGCTCATTCATGTTAGTGACATGGTTCTCTATAAGGTATCGGAAGAAGTCTTATGCTCGGAGTCCTTGAGTCAGGATGTTGGCCAAGATAGTTGGGCTAACATTCGGGACATCTAACGCTTCATCAGAGAAGCATTTTATGTACTTTTGCAAAGGTTCGTTCCTTTGCTGCTTAACCGTGAAGAGGTGTGTAGAGGATTTAGGATATCATCGATTACAAGTAAACTGGCATACGAATAGGTTGGCCAATCGGTCAAAGCTAACTATAGAGTTAGGTGGGAGGTGTGTAAACCAGGCCTGAGCCCGTCCTCCGAGAGTAACAGGGAACACTCGGCATAGGGCGTGGTCGGGGGCGGAGGATAGGTCCACCCTGCCAAGTATTAATGGATGTGATCTTGCGGATCTCTTCCATTGGTATCTCTTGTGTATAAGGGGACATTGATGGGTCGCATCCCCATGGGAATAGATGCTAGGGCAATCTCGGAAACAAAGGGAGAGGTTTTAAACGTTGGCTCCTCCTTAGGAGCCATGGTTTTCTTGAGGTCACCCATCTCCTTTTGTAAACCGTCGAGTACTCCCCATATGGTATTGTCTCCGTCCACCGGGAAATCCGAGGGGTATGGCATTTCTTTCTTCTGGCCTGCCCTCGAGGTCTATTCGTAATTATAGTACATCCGTGGCTCCCGGAGGGGTTCACGGTGCCAAGACGCGGGCATAGGGCTCCATCCTACATGGGGTTCGCCTTCTTCCAAATGGCAATTTCCCCGATAAGGAGATTCGGAGGTCATGTTATGGGGATTCTCAGACCTCCGTGAAGTCCATTGGGTGGTGGCCTCCACAAGCCTTTCGAAGACGTGTCGAGGGATATTAACAAAATCTTTGTCTTCAGATCGATGAACTGAGGGAGTAGTTTCTGAATTTTCCTGATGGGTCCAGTGACTCTTGCTGTCAAATAAATCGTCCATAATATACAACACTTGATGAGCACGCTCGAGAAAAGATTTTATAGCGTTCCCACAGACGGCGCCATTTTGTTAATAGGTTTGATATTATTTCCTAATTAACGGATTTTTTTAGGGTTGGAACGCCCTGTGCGTGGTTCAGAAGATTATGATATTACGAAAATATCCCTCTTTGTATTCATTGAATTTCACGCCGAACAATCTTGTATCTTGACGTGTTTGTTCTCTCTCTTCTTTTTTCAACATGTCCCTTTTATAGAGGTTTTTTAGGGACATGTGTCGCTATGCATGTTTTAATAAAGTACAGGTGTTACAATATGGTAAATGGATAAGATAAACTTCATATTTGTTGACTAGGTGCTGACTCGGACGAAATTTTATCACTTCCGATGGCTTCAGGGGATTCTGAGGAGTTGGTTCTTTTAACTTCTTCTCTTCGATAAGTTGGGTCTCTTAGGAAGGCTTGATAAGTGAACCGGGGTACCCGTCCGATGTGATTGTAGTTTTGATAGCAGCCTGTTTGATGTTGTTTTCTTCTTTGATATGTGCTCCGATAGGTAGATCTGCATCTTTTTCACGTACGGTGTGAGCTCTTATGGCTTTTTTACCCTAGCAGTGCAATGTTTTGGCATTAAGATCTTTATGACGTGTGCTCCAAGGGTTTTTGGGCTTCAATAGGGCATTGTTCTCATGCTTTGACCTTCGAGGATGAGTGTTCCGATGGCGTTTTAGACTTCGGAGTGTTCAGTGAGGGGATGTTCTCACATTTTCTAGGACTCGGGGTCTGTTGTGGTCCCTCTTGGCGCATTGATGGATATCGGAGTCATGCGTGTCCATCGAGGTTTACTATTTTTCCGATACCGCGTTGATATCTTTTCTTTATTCATTGTGACTTTCCTAAGGACGCTTTGGTGCCTCTTCGGGTGCCACTTCTTTCCGCTTTGGGTTTTGTGACGCTCAGCGGGCCTGCTCATCGGGAGTATATGTGACGATAGTATCGCCCTATTTTTAGGTTTTAACGTTTTGGTTAATCCCTATATTTATTTTTTAAGGTTAACAATTACCTTATGAAGCAATTCAATAATGTGTATAACTTAGTTAATATTATTTTGTTTCAAGATTATCTTAAATTGCATAACATTGTATTTATAACTTAAAAAAATATTAAAACGTAACCTAATCAAGGTAAATGATCAAAGAATATTTAAGTTACGATACATAATCATGTAAGAGGATTAGACCTCAAAAGCGGAAAGCGACCAAACAATCCCTCAAAGTGTGTATGATAAACTTATGTAAGGATATGTTAAACATGATAAATATACTATTATATACTATTGAAAAATCTCAAAAATATTAATTCGTGAATAAAAAGCATATTAAAGTGATTCTAATGATTGTTATATCTTATAAGAGTGATGTGTGAGTGATCAGTAATGGAATTATGATGATTATTTTCAATCATAAACAAAGAACTTAAAGTATGTAAAATAAGCTGAAAATCGTCGAAGTTTCGAGTTTACCTTTGATCGGATATCCAAATGAACTTTGTTTCAAAATATTTTTATGGCAACTGATTTCTAACATCACTAGGAACATGTGTACCCAAATGGGAAGGAATGACCAAAGGTTTGCTATGCTAAATAATTCTTGAAAATATGAAACATATTTTTGGATATCAGACAACAGTCTACGATTTAGGAATTTTGACCTTCTAAATCACATTCTATGAAAAACAATTCTTCATATAAAAGTTATAGGACTTCATGAGGAGTGTTCAGCCATTGGCCTTGATCAAAAGGGATTTTTTCTACAATTAGTTATGAGTTTTCTAAGGTGCAGGGCCGAATGGATAATTTTTGCGCAATAAATTTAAAAGTAGAAAATGATGAAATAAGAACTTGAGACGAATTTTCCCTAAAAGTAGACTTGCTAACTTAGAGATTCATAGCAATAAAGAAGGAACAACCGAAATAATTCTGGGTGTGAAAATTATTGGAAGAAAGCCTACTATTTATAAACAAAAATCAAATTAAAATACTTTTGATTAAGGTCCCACTTTAATTTCTTTATCCTTGGCCAACTAATGAAGACTCTAATATGATGATAGGGAGATGTGACTGATTTTTCTTCCATAACTTAAAATATGATATGTCTAATTCAAATAAAATACATATAATTATATATTTATTTATTTATACATGTTAAAACAATTTAACTAAGGTCCCGCCTTACTTTCTTTAACAACTAATCACCAAAATCTGATTTCAATTGTCATAAGGGTGATGTGGCTGATTTTAAAACCATTCACCTATGATGTGATATTATTCTTATTGTTTATAATAAGAAAAATATGAATAAATAAATATTTTTACACATATTTACTTATGTAAGTTTTTCTAGGTAAAAAACTCCAAGATCAATATGTACATGTAAAATATATTTTTTAAAGATATTTGAAGCATATAAGATAATAAAAAATAGTTAATTTTCATTCAAGGACTAAAATATAATTTTTCTCAAACGTTTGGTGTCAAAAATAATATTTTCCAAAAGTTTGAGGACTAAACTGTAAATTTATAATTTTTTTCAAATTTCAAGGGCGTTACACTGCGGGAATTGAACAAAATGGCGGATATGCTTGGAAAAATGCCTAGTGCTGATAGGGGGAGTGAGTCCTTTCAGGAGAGCCCACCTTCTCATGTTACGAGCGTGTTTAAGTCGAACATGGTCCTTTGTGATGTTCTTTGTTAAAAAAAAAAAAAAAAAAAAACATTGGGCTTTCTTTGTGTTAAGGGATTACAGTTTATACCGATTCCAATGTTATAGAGCTATATAAGACTTTCAAATCTCATGATTATAAGATAGCATATAATTGAGAACTTGAGAAAGGAATTTGTCAAGAGAAACAAATAGAATGAAACAATAGAGAATTCAAACTTAGGTTGATAAATAGCCTTATTGTACCATAATATTGCGCACTTTATTATTCTCAGTAGAATCAAGGAACAAGCCGCTCGTTACGTACTCTTATATACATGTTCCGATGTGGGAGAAGTATAATAATTTTTTGGTTTTTTTTTTTCTGGAAAAGTATAATAGTTAAACAACATTAAAATTAAAAATCTTATGGTAAAAGGGATCGGAATCCGCACCCCACATATGTGGCTTCAAATCCTCTACTCCACATCCCCTCCTCCACTCTCCTTTTTTTTGGAAACTTATGGTGTGCATCAGGGGGCACAACTCCCCCCACTCACAGAGAGGTGGGCCCCACACACATGGGGCCCACGTGAAGCCCACCTCTTTGTGAGAGAGGTGAGTTGTGCCCCTATGACAATTCTCCTTTTTTTCAGCCAATGTCACATCACCCTGCTATTACTAATTATAATTAAAGCCAATGTCACATCACCCTATTACTAATTATAATTAAATAAAAATATAGAGTAATTAGTTTTCGAGCAATTAGTTTTCCAAATGTTCCCTTTTAAAATTCCCTCTAATTCCTTAATAATTTAATTTTCAAAAGCTGAAAAATATTGTATTTACACACACAGTCAGGAGTGCCCAATGACTTCATTAGAGTCAATGTCTAAATGATCCTATTTTAATACACACACGTATGTCGAGCTCGGGTGGGTGAGAGCTGAGGGCAAGATTTTTGCCAGTTTTCGTCATCTTTAAGTTAGAAAATTAGCAAAATCTACCAAACTTCGTGATCAGGTGGAAAAACACCCGAGGTGTTACAATTTTACCATATCTCAATTTTTATATGTTGGCTTCTTGGGTCTTATGTTGTGAGTCACATTCATATAATTATTTTGGCCTAACAGGGTCTTCTTATTCAAGGTGACAGGAACTTGGATAATTACTTGAAAGTGCAGGTATTCTGACAATGTTAAATTAACATTGAGAAGTCAATGTTAGAGTAACATTGCTGAAGCAGAATTCGATTTACAATCTTGTTTATATGTATTATTATTGTTTTGCCTTATTCATTTAACTAATTGAGTTCCACAGTTGTGATTGTCTTTGATTATTATTCAGAAAATAAACTTGTCATAGGTTGGACGCCCAAAGTTTCCAAGAAGGAAAGTTTCCTTAATTAAGCAAACCGCTCTACAAGGAAAGAAGAGTTCGAGCGCAACTAGGAAAAGCTTTCCAAGTTGAGTCCTGATTTGAAGAAGGAGTCTATCCTTAGTTAGATCACTAACGAAGGAACTATTATTCAAGAAGGACTGCGAGAACAAGGAAGAGGAGTTCGAGAAGGAAACAAAGGAGAATTACCAACCGTGTACAACACACCTTAAAGTCCAAGTCAGGATCCTATATATAGGTGTGAAGTACATCAAGACAAACACAAGACAAGAGCCAATCAATCCGAGAGATTAATTTACAGTTGTTGAAGTGTTGTCTTGCTTTAGCAAAGTTTGTGAGTTGTGAGAATAGGTCTAAGAGTGAGGAGCTGTTAAAGATAGTCGAAGCAATTCTTGTGTGCTTTGCTTAGTTTGATTAATTTGAGAGTGAGGAGCTTGAAAATTGAGAGAACGACTTTTGTTAAAACCTTAACAGGTTATTTTGCCTACGGCTCGGAAGTTAATATAATCTTATATTCACTTCTTAAAACTTGGTGTTTGTTTATTCCGCTGCACTATTACTCTGGTATGTTGTTAAAGTAACATCGCTGAGTTAACAACATATCAATCTGCTGTTAACACTCCAGTGTTAAGTTAACAACAACAACGTATCAACCCGATCCACAATTTCATTACCCAATTACGATTCTTAGTTATATCAAATTTAATAAAAGAATCTCAACAGTCAATGTCCCGTTGTACTGAAAACTACTCTACACCTATATAAATTATTCCATTCTAGTTAAATTTTTGGTTTATAGAGCGGAAAATTTGGACTCCATGGATGTTAACAAAGCGCCAATTTCATCATTCCTCATAATGAGTTCAAAGTGAAAGCACCAATTGTTACAGAACCAAAACAAGAAGGACGGAGCACTGCTTCGAGTTGTGCAAAAACTCCAAGAAGAAAATAAACTTTATTGCCAAAACTCTTACTCCTTCCTGTTCAGTACATTGCTTTTATACTCAAAGCACTCAGCAACTTATGGAAATAAAATCTCACCAGCAAATTAAAGGAAGAAAATATAATACAAATCAAACGTAATTAGGAAATATGAATCAAACAAAGTCATGAAAATAGGAAATACAAATAATCATCGAACCCATCGCTCTACGACGTGCATCTTCAACTCATAACAAAATCATCGAATCTCGTTGGAAATCTACGTGCTCTTGTCTTGTCCCACGCTCTCCTTCCTTTTTTTGAGCTTCGCTATCTTTTACCAATTGATTTTCACTTTCCTCATGTGTAATATTTCCTTGGGCTTGTGCAGTTTCCAATTTCAGCCCCTCCCATGTAACATCTATTGAATGTGCACAATAAGTTGGTAACATGAACCTTACGGCACATTTGGTTGCCCCATGAGCTGAAAACTCATATAATTTAGTGTCAAGATTATATTAAATAAAACAATTAATCTTACATTTGGTTGCTAAAAAAAATCCCACCTTGTAGCATTTAATTTTACTAAAACCCATGTTTGGTTGCACATACACATCCACATAATTTCGTGAATTACCAAACTACTCTTAAGTTGCTTCGTAATTCGTGATTCTACTTTATGTCATTCTAATGTGATGTATGCACCTTTTTAGGGGTAGGAAAATGTAATTTTTTTTTGAAAAAGTGGGGGCAGAACGGTATTTTACTTGAGTGGCTGAAATTGATGATTGAGGCATTAAATTATTATAGGGGGGATGTGAGATTAGTTATCTTGGAAAATGCTCTAAAAAGGCAATTTATCTTGGGCTCTTTCAACCTTTTATTTGCCAACCAAATGTGGTATAAACCCACACTATTTAATTAATATGGGCTATTAAGGGCATCCAAATGTGCCGTTAGAGTATTTTGGTCCATTCACATTCGCTACAAAATTATAGTATTCACCATCAGTTCTGTGTACAACTAAACTACTAGTCATAGCTCCAATTTTGTCCAACTGAACTGTTTAGGTTTTGAAAACAAAACAAGACAACATGGATACGTTTTTTGGGCTAACCCATTTATCTAATATTAAAATTTAAAATCTAAATTTTTTCAAGATTGTAAATTTTGAATTTGAACTTGTGTCCTTACTCCTTACCTATACCTATGTTGCACAAATACTCTGAAAATGGTTTCGTATCCCGTATCGAATACCAAACAGATAAAGGTACGCTTAGAATACGCCCTGAATACGTGTTGAATATGCCACGTGGCGTATCCTATTTAAAAATTATTTTTTTAATAAATGGAATACGTATGGAATACTATTCTAAGGTGTATCCGGTACGTGTCCTCAATAAAATAAGCCATTTTATTGTTTTTGAAAATTTTAGGAGCAAAAAGTACTTTGTTTATACTACAAACACAAAAGGCAATTTTTTAATTTAATAATCTGATTTAACTCATATAATAGTTTTCAAATTGCAAATCTTTCTCTTGATGAACCCGACTTTGAGTCGTTTTTGTTTGTTGATGATGTCGTTTAACAATAAATAAGCTATTGCAATATTAATCTTGTTTGTTATATTATAAAACTTTGTAATATTCGTGTTGAACATGTTAATCAATTAATATTTGAGTTTGTGGAAGAGTGGATCTTTATATATGGTATATGTTAATTATTTTTTAAATTTTATAAGTATTTAATATTTATTATTTACATATTTACGTAAATAATACATATATATACATATATAATTTCTTAATATTAAATATTCGACGTATCATTGACGTATCTCAATATGTAATTTTGAAAAAACTCGTATGTTCGTATCTATATCTTGTCCGATACGTGTCCTCGTATCCGTGTCCGTGCAACGTAGCTCTTTACTAACTTCAAAAAAGGCTCTTTGTACTTCAAATTTAGATTTAAAGAACATCCAATTTACTGAATAATATACAGAGTACAGAGGTTAAAGAACTTTTGGATTTTAGAAAAAATAAACTCGAAACGATTAATAGGTTAGCTCATGGTTTTAATGTATAAATTTTGTCTCCACCTTGTCATTTCTTGCTTTCATGTCACATTTGGTGTACACATACATACATTAATAGAACATCAATGTATGTCAAAACAGAAGTCGATGAGAAGTGGTAAACAACACACACATACATATATATACTACAGCATTAAAATTCAAAGTACATACCAACATGTTCATAAGTTCTAATCGAATGGCATAAAACCGAATAAAAATGATAAATAGTCCTCAACCTAAAAACTCCAATCCCCAATCTAAAGTTTACGCTTAGCATTGACGGCAGCATAGTAGAATGCTCGAATCTTGATTGGAATTCGGAACAGAGCTGCGCCCCCAAATTCATAACAGTTACCTCTGTCTTGAAACTTGTGGCCATAAACTCTGAAAATTCATTGACAAAAAAACACAGGAAGGAAAAAGTTCATGGAATCCCAGGTTCCCCTGTCAGTGCACATTTCCTTTCTGTAATCAGAGGGGGGAGCACAAAATTCAGATCCATCTTAGCCATCATAAGACGGGAATGTTGCTGTCACTTGCCTCCGTCTATTAGCGCTCCACCCAATCAAACACGCTGTCTTGGGAGGCAAACGGTAAACCCTGCACCGTTGAATAAGATGGAAATTATACTAACAAATTATGAACTCGGATGCATGAATCTAATCAAAGTACATAAGTAGCCTGAAATAAGGACTTACTGCGAGCTGGAAATCTGGTGGAGTGTCGAATTCCAGGTTGTCAAGATCACTAATTCCACAGGAAGGATTGGCATTTCCAACACTTAAGTGACCGCTGTTCACTTGAGTTAGAGAGGCGTTGTTCGGTCCGAAATCTCCAATTGTAGCATAAGAGTCGATTATCTCCTTGCACAGAAGGTAGTCTGGCTCACTTAAATCCATCGCTTCAGATTCTCCAGCCAAGCAACTGCCAAAATCTATATCATCCTCAAATCGAGAACCACTTGAAGGATGAGATGAAGAACTGATATTCGTTGGGTCCTACATATTGCCAAAAATAGTTGCTATGATAAGTAAAAATAGAAGTGGTAATCCTTTTTAGTGACTAGATAAATATGACAGATGTGAGACCACGACCTCTTGGTAAGTTCAGAAATTTATAGAGAGATATAGCAATGCGAAGATGTGAGACCACGACCTCTTGGTAAGTTCAGAAATTTATACAGAGACAAAGCAATATGCTGATGTGAGAAAACTTTTAGCATCCTACCACATTCTTTATACTTCAAAAGCAAACCATGTGCTTTCAACAGTGAAGACCAAGCTAACTAACTCAAGTTCAATAACAAAATTTAAATTGAGAAAGCTAATGCTCTTTGTCTTTGTTTCATTAATTTGTTAGGTTAGGCTTTGTATTCAATTGAAGGTTCTGTATCGTTATAGCGTGAGCATGCCTTACTACTGCAGTAGTTCAGTACCTGGACAAATGATTGGATATAATAACCGTCTGAGCCACAATCTGAAGAGGGTGTTTTCCCTTCTCTATGAGGAGGAGTTATTGTATTAGGAGTCCTTGGGATCACTTGAATTGTCCCGGTATCACATTCTGAAATAACCAAGGAATTCTCACTGCTCTCTGTCTTTTTCTGTGGTTGATGGAAGATTTTCGAAACAACATATTCTCCTACTCTCTCTTCTTCATCTGTTCCCAGGTGGTACTGATGCATAACCCAGTTACATTTGTCGGGTTTGGGTCCCCTCTTTGCCGTTGCATACAGAACCAATATCTTCTTATAACCTTTCTGAACTCCATTTTCAATCACAGGTTTAGTTTTACCAGTTTTGTGCCAACGAACATTTGTGTTTGCCATGCTTTCTTTATCTATTCTTCTGCGCTTCCGCTGACCACTAGCATATGCATTTGCAATCTTGTAAAAGAAATGGATACTGGTTCCATCCTTTTTAGCACCTGAAGCAATTGTAACGTAAACATTAGAAATTGTATCATTAGCCAGAATGACCAAAAATTACATCAAACTTATGAACCCTTCAAACAAATTTCATGACAACCGTAGAGTTTAAAGATAGCAGGAACTATATGAATCAAGTGTGGGAACTGAATCAGTAGCGGAAACTAGCTTAAGAGCAAATGAGCAAGCTTTAGAATTTCACCGTGAAAACATTAGACCCAACACATGTATTAATATATTTTATCTCTACATTATTTGTAAAAGATAATCTTGATAGATCGCAGGAAGAGCAAATGCGCAAGAATAATACTTTTATGGAGTATTAGTAAGACCACATATTTTGTAAATTAAAAATATCATAAACAGCATCCTCTTTTGGATCAAAAAGAATGACAACTAAGCAAGATTGTTGCAATTACTTACTCCCGCACTTTGTAACAAGACATGCGGACATGGCAGATACCTCATGGTTTCAAATTAAGATGAAGCGTGTTAATTATTTCTCCTTCTCGTGTGCGATACTTACCAACATGAACAATATAACTATTCACCATCTAACTTTTACCTATTGTCAAATATATGTGAAACTAGATTCACTTTCCAAGAGTGAAATGATGACTCACCAGGAAGATTTTCTGGATGACTGTAACAAATCCCTTCATCACCTTCCAGGGTTGGGATGAATTCGTCAATAAACATGTGCGGCTTTAAATCCCCCACCCCACATTTTGCAGCTAGATGATCTAAAAGCTCGACGTCAGATGGGTCAAATTTTACCCCAACAGGCAAGCCAGGCCAATCATGCGAAACCTGAATGAGGGTACATACATGTAAAACTTCACTAGGAAACATAATCAGGTACATTGAATCAAGTTCATAATTTAGGAGATATTTTACAGCACAATCTTGCCACCATTGTCAACAAAAACAGCTACAGATAAACATATTTCTCTGCCCCCCCAGGTGTAGTTGATAACAAAAGAAACACCTTATTCAGTAACTTATTGTTGTAATAATATACCCCATAAGGAACTTCTGAAGGAGTTGATGAGCTACATGCTTTTTCATTGTATATATTTACACATTAAGAACATAAGAGCTTACATCACTGTTGTCAATGCGATAATTGCAGTTGGGGCATTCCCGTTTAGCTCCACAATCCTTGATTTGGTGTGCAGCAGGAAGACCAGCATTTTTCACCTTAGTTGCAAGTCCCCGGCTATCGATAAGCCAAGTCCTGAACCATTTCAACAGTAAATCAAACTAAATAAAGGAAACACATAACAAAGCACTTGTATAAGCTTCGGGAAACCAACACAATGCAGCTGTTCCAAGATTTTATAAACACATATAATATATATATATAACGTTGGAAGAGAGAACTCCTAATCATCATAGGTAATCACATTTAGGTAAAAAAAAAATCCACCTTTCTCCCATTGTGTATCCATATTTACAAACACTATGCAGGATTGCAATCAAGGTACATTCGTAGATTTGCACATCTCTAATACATTATACCCAAATCCTTAAATCCCATGTTTCAATAAACAGATACAAAGTTATTGCTCACAGATTAATCAGGTTTCTTCTTTACCCAGTGCATTTAGAATGATTTAGCTACTAACATTCAAAAGATTATTCATCACAGTACAAAAAAAAAAAAAAAAAAAAAAACCTTCACAACAGAGAAGAACACTGTAGCCCTCAAACAGAAAAAAAGCTCAGTGATTAAAGATTCAAACTTTAACTCATTCCGATCATTCTGAATCAGACCCAGAACAGATTATAGTCAAATGAAAAGTCTCTTGATATTCCAACTGTGAATAATTTTACCTATGCATATCAAAATTATTGAAAATACATAAATCCCAGATGGAAAAATTGGTCTTTTAAATATACCTAGCCATAACATTAAGAGGAAATGGTATTAATAGTAGTACTAGGTACTAGTACTACAACACAAGCGCAGGTGAAGGAGCTGCAAGAAGAAAGAAGAGTGTCTGATACATTGCTCTATCTCCACTCGGTTAAGTAAAAGCGAGTGTGGGTGTGAGCGGGAAAACCCATTACTTGGCTACGGATTTCCAAGCCTCAGGCTCGGGGAGAGACCTGTAGTGAGAAAAGATGGGCCCACCGTTGACCGAAGCTGACACCGAACCTCGTTTTGCTGTAAAACGGTAAGAATATGTGGGGATGCAATGGGACTAAATACTTGCTCCCCAAGCTATAAATGGAAAACGAGACACTTACCGGTTTTGCCCTCGTTGTTTTTTGTTAACATTCGTTCTAGGGTGAGGGTAGTAATGGGAATTCAGGGAATAGAAAGTACTGTTTGCCTTAATAGTTGAATGAATTAATTAATAAAATTACTTTTGTGACGAGACAAGGAACAGTGTGAGCAATAAAAGCTAGAGATTTAGAAAATCCAGCAGGTGGATATGCCATGGGTCCCACTTATGTTCGTTTCTTGCTGACACGTGGTTTCCCAGTTTTAAAACAAATATCCAACTTGGCTTTAAAATTTAGAATCTATTCATTACATTTTAACCGCTTGCTGCGAGTAAAATCTTTAGAATTGTTTGTGAGATATGGAGGAGGTGGAAGTGTCTGATAATTATTTATCATGTATGCGTACTTTAGAAAATTGCAGGGTGTTATTCTACCAAAAAAAAAAATTTGCAGGGTGTTGTATTTAATATTTGTACACCTTTGATATATGTGCGATATGTATCTGATACACAATGAACGATTTGTTAAAGAAAAAAATATCAGACATAAAAGGGTCATTTTTGCTAATTCATTTGACTTTTCTTTTAACATTATGACTTTAGATAGTTTTTATGTACGAATTGATTTACTTATTATTATTATTATAAATGCGTTATTTAGATTTTGTACTATTAGAAGTTTTTTTGTGTGTTATAATTTATATCACATTTTTATGTTTTTCTTTTGTAAATATTACATTTTGTAATATTACGAGTTTTTACACTAACATGTTTAATTTTTATATCTATTATATATGTGTAGACAAATACATTTTGTCTCCTTCAATTAGATATTGACAAGTGTTAAAATAATTATTAGAAATTAAATTATTTTTTTATTTTAGAATTTTACTAAATTACATTTTAATTGAAAATAGATATATTAATTAATTTTCTAATATATAGTTTGTTCGCCAGTCAAATAAAGTCATGTGGAAAAGATAGAGTATTTTAATCAATTATATTAAGCCATGTGAAAAATGATGATGTGTTTTGACCAATCAAACAAGACCATGTGGAAAAGACGACGTGTATCAACCATCACATCATTACACGTAGATGTGTTCTAGCGAGTCAAAATGTTTCTTAATAAGCAAGCTAGATTAAATCCATGTTTATCTTGAAGAGAAAAACGACTAATCACACAAGCAAGTTGATTGAGTGAAGGGGTCTAGGTTTTACACCTATAAATAAGGGTCCTCCCTAAAAATGACACCAAAATATTCACAAGTTTTGAAGAGAAAAGCTCTAGGATTTCTCTCCATCAAGTCCATCCATCTTCAAGGCGTTCTTCACGAAAACTCTCGTTTGATCCTATGTCAAGCTTCAAGTTCATCAAATAACCGTTTTTGAAGATCATGTTTCTACCGAGAAGATCAAGCTTCAAAAAATTTAAGAAATCTAAACCCAAGAAGTCAACAATCTTCAAGTCAAAAGTCTGTTTTGATAAAGTCACAAAACCCTCGAACAACCGTTTTTGAAGATTGACGAAATAAAAGTTTTATTTATAATAATATCGGGTACTATACAAGAGCGGACATGATGGAGTACCCAACAAACTGACTGAGAGTTACGAAACAAAGTTAGGGGGTCTAGACAAGTGACCCAAATAGCGAAAGCGAGCCAAACAAAAATGGCATAACATTATACTATTGAAAAAAACATTAAAATCAAACATAATAGTCTTACAGCCATAGCGAGATTTCATTCAATTAAAAGACGTCGCGACGTAGAGAAGATATGTCACGGCTTCGCAAGTTACGAACAGATTTTTCAATCGGCTTTTGAACTTTTTTCTTAGTCGCATTGGTAGTAGCTTGCCCCTTTCTTTAGTCGGAGACTTTGAAGGCAGAGATGTGTTGTTATATATCATTAGCGGGGGAAATTCCCTTTCATCGTCACCAAAAGCATTGGCATAAGCACTTTCCATCGCGGATACTTGGTAAGATTATGAAATTTTTATGGAGTACTCGAAATTCGAGTTAGGTCTGATATCATCAGTGTCGTCCTAAATCATCTCATCGTTCGTTGTGGCATCCTTGCCAAGATGTATTTTGCATTCTGAATCCGAACGGTCAACCCAAGTATCCATCACATCCTTGAAAACATCGTTGTAGTACTATAAGCTCTTTCTTCTTCCACCAAAATCCTCTTTCCTTTGTCAATAGCATTCGACACACTTTCAGTTTCAACCGGAGCATTAGGATCGAAAGAATCATCTTCACTCAAAAAGCTGTTAAGTTTTGACAACACTTTCAAATCTTTTCCCGAGGCACCCAATTCATCATTAATCAAGTTATCCCCAACAACATTCAAATCATCACAATCATTCAATTCGTTAGATGACGAACTTAATTCTTCAATAACCAAGTTATCCCTAACGGCATTCACATCATCAAAATCATTAGAAACCAATATCGTTTTACCTTTATCAATTAAAATCGCAACCTTAGGTGGAACAACCTCAACAAAATCAACACGTACAACCGGTTGTTCATTAATGAGAGTATGAAAAGGATTATCATTACCTCGTGTCAAGATTTTAACCGGTGAAGTAGGGTTTCTGCGCGGCAAAGATGCGTCTACCGAAACCCACATTTGCTTGGATCCTTTGGGATCCTCTTTTCCAATAGGCACTTTATCAATCATTTTCTCAACATTTTGCTCAGATTGTTTATGAAATTGTGGATAGGGTCGATACATTGTTGTTGTTAACTTAACACTGAAGTTTTAACAGCAATTTTGTATGATGTTAATTCGACGATGTTACTTTAACAACAGACCAGAGCAATAGTGCAGCGGAATAAACCAACACGAATTTAAGAAGTGAATATAAGATTATATTAACTTCTGAGCCGTAGGCAAAATAACATGTAAAGGTTTTAACAAAGGTCGTTCTCTCAATGCTCAAGCTCCTCACTCTTAAATTGATTGAACTAAGCAAAGCACACAAGAATTGCTTCGACTATCTCTAAAAGCTCCTCACTCTTAGATCTATTCTAACAACTCACAAACATTGCTAAAGCAAGACAACACTCAACAGCTGTAAATTAATTTCTCGGATTGATTGGCTCTTGTCTCGTGTTTGTCTTGATGTACTTCACACCTATATATAGGTTCTTGATCTTGGACTTCAAGGTGTGTTGTACACGGTTGGTAATTCTCTTTGTTTCCTTCTCGAACTCCTCTTCCTTGTTCTCGCAGTCCTTCTTGAATAATAGTTCCTTCGTTAGTGATCTAACTAAGGAAAGACTCATTCTTCAAATCAGGACTTGATCTTGGAAAGCATTCCTAGTTCCACTCGAACTCATCTTTCCTTGTAGAGCGGTTTGCTTAATTAAGGAAACTTTCCTTCCAGGAAGCTTGAGCGTCCAACCTATAACAAGTTTGTTTCCTGAATAATAATCAAAGACAATTACAACTGTGGAACTCAGTTAGTTAAATGAATAAGGCAAAACAATAATAAAGAATATAATCAAGATTGTAAATCGGATTCTGCTCCAGCAATGTTACTCTAACATTGACTTCTCAATGTTAAACTAACATTGACCGAATACCTGCACTTTCAATCTCCCACTTTTTGCCTTAATCACAAAACCTGAGAACCTGTTCTAATCAGATCAAATTATTCAGACAAACTTTACTATCAGATCATAATGGAAAACTAAGTACACTCCCCCTGAACTTCAGAAGGGACCAACTCAATGTTATTCTAACATTGGTACTTTCAATGTTGTCATAACATCTGTCTTTGTCAATGTTAGCTTAACATCGAAACCAGACAGAAGTTCTAACATTGAACATCTCACTGTTAACTTAACATCAGAGAACAGTTAACACCTGCAAAACAGAGTTAGTACTTTGTAACCAAAGTTCAAATAGCATAAGTAGACACACTAAGTAACAATACAGAAAAGTACTTAATTACAGACCATACTTAGTAGCAAGGAACACACTCCTTGATGAAACAGAAAAACAAAGAAAATAGAATTGTTCATACTGGCAGAAAATTAACAGAACTCAGAAATCTTGAAAATTTGATCTACTCTCCCCCTTTTCGTGAGGAAGGCGGATCCTTCAAATGCTTCCTGAGGCTGTCTATCTCCTGCAACCTCACTTGCTTGTCTGCTATCTCTCTTTGGGTATCTTTATACTCTCTGTCAAGCCACACCAGTGTCTCCTCCACAAAAGCATCAGCAATGACAGAACAACTATCACCACTAGCCACAGGAACTGAAGAAGCAGCAAACTTGTGAGTCTTCTTCTTCTTCTTCTTCCTGCTTGGACCAGCTGCATCATTGGGATTCCATGGCAGATCCTGAATTCTGACCTGAGTGAAGTAGCTCCTGGTGATGATCATCTTGGGCTTGTTCTTGATCCATCCTTCTGTCTTCTTTGTCTTGAAGCCTTGCTTCACCAGAATGCTGGATATCAGAGAGGGATATGGAATGATTCCCTTTACCTTTGTTGTGACCTCCCTCATGTGCCTCATAACCTTCTCCCCTATATTCACACTCAGCCCATTCTTCAGTTTGTACACCAGCTTTGCAGATTCTTTTGTCATAACAGTGGTGTTGGAAGAGGGCAACCAGTTGTAAGTAGAGAGCTTGTGAAGTACAACACTTAAGGATGTCAGTCTTGTAGTTGGAAAACTGTCATTCCATTTCGTTGTGAGTCCACCAGTGAGGTCAGTAATCACCCCATCCATGCTGGGATCCTCAGTCTCTTCAGGATCAGGAAGACCCCAAGCTTCATTGATCATAGCAGGACTGATGTCATAGACACTCATCCTTACCCAAGCTTTGCCAAACTTGGGAGAATCCTGGTGGGACACCCACTGAGAGAGGTTCATGTAGAACTCTCTGACCACATCAGGGACATATGATGACTGGTTCATCACAGAGCCCAACACTCCTCTAGCTTCAAGCAACTCAAACAGCCTATTTTCTTTGAACATCTCCTCATCAATGTTCCTCTCCATGTGAATAACCCTGGCTTGATAAGCCTCCCACTGTTCTTCTACCTCAGCAGACACATAAAAGCCAGAATAAGGCTTTTTGGGGGTACTCCTCATCAAGCACATCAAAGTAATCATCACTGCCTGATGTTGGAGTAACATCAGCAGGTCATCACCTGCCAGTTGGTCTTCTTCCTCAACTTCCTCATCTTCTTCTTCCTCATTATCCTCTTCCTCCTCTTTTTCTTCTTCTGACTTAGACTCAGAAGTTTCAACCACCACATGCTTTCCCTTTCTTTTCTTAGCAGCAGTAGCTAAGGCAGTGAGAGTCAGGCTCTCTTCTTCTTCTCTCTCAACCTCTTCAGGTTGATTGTCATCCTCATCATCATCATCTTGGTTACCTTCAGTAGTAACCTCCTCAACCACAGTCTCCTCAACCTGATCATCTTCCTTAGGAAGTGTATCCATCTCATCATCAACAGCATCATTAGCCTCAGACGGCTCAACATTCACCTCAAGGTTTTCACCTTTCTCAGTAACAACCACAGATTCATCCCTAACATTACCCTCAGGGACCACATGCACAACCTCAGACTCACCCACAGCACCAACAGGGGCCTCTTTCTCCCTCTCAATACCAATAACAGTAGTAGCAGGTATATCCAGAGTAGGGTTAGCTATCATTACCTCGTTTTCACGGTTGGTGGGAGTGGGGGTTTGCTCAGGAGTTTTTGATGTTGAATCAACATCACCCTTAGCGGCTTTCTTGCCCTTACGCCATTGATAGGTGGATTTCCTCTTTGGTGCGGCGACGGCGATGGCTTCAGCGGTTGCCCGTCTGGTGCTACGGCGACGTGGTTGCTCCACCTGCTCAGCAGCAGCTGCAAGAGTGTCAATGGAAGACTTGCGTGCCATTGTTAGAGTGATTTAGAGAAGAAAAATAGGAACTTGATTTGCAGAGAGTGTAGATTTTGCAAAAAATTTAAGCGCGTAAACAGTGAGAAGAGATTAGGGCAAATTATACAATTAATCAGCTGAAGAATAGAGATAGTGGTGTTGTAACATGTTACCAACATAATCGGACCACTGTCACACGATCATACCCATGTTAACCTTACCACGTGTCAGTGTTGGATTAACACGTAACCAGAGCGGTCTTCAATCCTGAAAACTTATAAGTTACAATGTTACAATGTTGAACTAACATTGGCAAGTTAACATCAGGGAGGGAAGTTGTAGGTGCAGGGCTTCATCCAAGGCAACATCATGTGAGAGCGTGAGATATTCCTGTATACTGATCTGGAACCTCCCCCAAGTACATAGGTACAAAGACATAGATTAAGATCATCAGTATGAGTAAGTAACACATCAGACAGACAAACATAGAGTGGATATACATATCCAGGGAAAAGATGTTCCCACAGTATAGATGATCACAAAACATAGTGTTTTACCTGCAGTGAGTCACCCACAAAGTATGCCTCAACACATGATTCCTAGGATAACTACTCCCCCTAAGCCCAAACCGACACACGACATAATGCAGAACAAGAAAGAATGCAATAATGTTAGATCAACATTGTGAGATGGAACCAAGTACAAACAACTTTACAGACTGGGATCAGGACAAATCAATTTATCTTTATTTATTATCATGAACTCTTTTGAACAAAAACTAGTGAATGTAAAAGGATAGTTTCATCACTGAATGTGGGCAGCACAAGACCCCACACACCCCAGCAACTTAACCATCAGCTACAGATTAGGCAAGTACAAAGGAACTGAATGAAGACAATACATTTATCATATACTTATCCACCCCAACTCCTCATGCATACTTGTTTTCCAACCTGTTTACAAGAGAAATACCAAGTGAACACTATTCCTGAATGCAAGTAGTCGAAGCTTCCAAGCATCCCAGTAGTAAGGCTCACCATCATGCATAACCTTGGCCATAGACAAAACACAAAAATAAGCACAACTGAATAACAATGAAGCTCTCAACATCATGTACCCCAACTTCTCTTCATGCTTTGTCTTAACCTAACATGGATAAGTCACAACTGAATAACATCAGAGTAGTGAGCTCTGTGTACCCCAGCTTCTCCCAGATGTTAGGTTAACATTCACAGACTAACGACAGAGTTCTTACTTTACAAAACTCTTGATATGTACCTGTCCACCAGTCAACTCAGCTATTTATACAGATTAACCACACAACCCAACAGAAACTCTAACAAAGATGTAATATGCAAGAAAAAAGAATGCAGAAAGGAAACAAAAAAAAATTACAGATACACCACAACCAATAACCAGTGCTAGACAGTGGTGTTATGTCAACACTGGTGAACTAACATCCCTAAACAGTGCACATGCCAAGAGAATTCCTCAAACTGATGAACCTCTCAGAATCTAAAGGTTTAGTGAACATATCAGCAAGCTGATTGTTAGTTTCAATGTGTTCAATGTCAATGAGCCTATCTTCTACCATGTCTCTTAGAAAATGATGCCTTATGTCAATATGTTTAGTTCTAGAATGTTGCACAGGTTTCTTAGAGATGCTTATAGCGCTAAGATTATCACAGAACATAAGTAAGGTATCACTATCTAACCCATAATCCAGTAGCATGTGTTTAAGCCATACCAACTGGGTGACACAGCTGCCTGCTGCTATGTATTCAAATTCAGCAGTGGAGAGTGACACACAATTTTTCTTTCGACTGTATCATGAGACCAAGTTGTTCCCCAGATAAAATCATCCTCCACTTGTAGACTTCCTGTCGTCAGTGTCACTTGCCCAGTCTGAGTCACTGAAACCTACAAGATTTGTGTTAGTGTCATAAGAGTACCATATACCAAGGGCCAAGGTGCCAGAAATATATCTAAGGATTCTCTTCACAGCAATCAGATGTGACTGCTTTGGACTTGCTTGGTACCTAGCACACACACAAACAGAGAACATTATATCAGGTCTTGAAGCAGACAAGTAGAGTAAGCTTCCTATCATTGAACGGTACAATGTTGGATCAACATTAGCACCATTAACATCCCTGGATATCTTCACAGATGAAGACATGGGAGTCTTGCAAGGTTTTGAATCTGCCAATTTTACCAAATTCTTTGCATACTTTTACTAACTTAGGAAAATCCCATTACCAGTTTGTTTTACTTGAAGACCAAGGAAGAAGGTTAGTTCTCCCATCATGCTCATCTCAAACTGCCCTGTCATTGATTCAACATTTTTTTCTAGAATAGAATTGTTAGTTGAGCCAAAAACAATATCATCTACATATATTTGAGCTATACAGACATGAGAATCTTTCTTCAAAACAAACAGTGTTCTATCTCCTTCACCTCTAACAAAGCCAAGACTTAATAGGAATTTTGTAAGCCTTTCATACCATGCTCTAGGTGCTTGTTTAAGTCCATACAGGGCCTTTTCAAGCTTGTACACATGGTTGGGGTACTTAGGATCTGTGAATCCCTTAGGCTGTTCAACATATACTTCCTTATCAATCAGCCCATTCAGAAACGCACCCTTTACATCCATTTGATATAGTTTTATCTTAAGATAGCATGATATAGCTAGAAGTAACCTAATAGATTCAATCCTAGCAACTGGAGCAAATGTCTCATCAAAATCTACACCTTCAACCTGTGTGTACCCCTGAGCAACTAGTCTAGATTTGTTTCTAACTATAACCCCTTCCTCATTACTCTTGTTTTTAAATATCCACTTTGTCCCTATTACATTAACATTAGGTGGTCTAGGTACAAGTATCCAGACACTGTTCTTAGTAAACTGTAATAGTTCATCCTACATGACATTAATCCAAAAGTTATCAAGAAGGGCTTCATTCACATTCTTAGGTTCTATGGTGGAGACAAAAAAAGAGGCATTATCAACAGTACAAGTGAAGTTCATGCAGACACACAATTTTACCATATCTCTATAGTCAAGTATTTCTCTGTTGCGGGTCCTTACCCATTCAATGAGTTCACCTATTACCTGGGATGTTGGATGATCTTTCTGAATCCTAGTTGGGGGATCTCTTCTAGGTTCAGAGGCAACTTCATGTTCTGAGTCAGAATCCTCTGTTGTTAGTCTAACATCAGATCTTGCTGGTGTTAGTCTAACATCGTTCCCTGACTCCTGTTCAGTGTTTCCAGCTTCTAGTTCCAATGTTGGTGCAACATTGTCAGGAGTAACATTCTCGGTTTCCACTGTTGGTTCAACATTGGGAACTAAGATGTCATGTTTCCTGAATCAAGAGTGAAATCATCAAACACAACATTCACAGATTCCTGAATTGTCTTCAATCTAAGACTGTAGACTCTAAAGGAAGTACAATTGGCTGAGTATCCTACAAAGATGCATTTTTCACTTTTAGAATCAAATTTACTCAGATAATACCTGTCATTAAGTAGATAACAGTCACATCCGAATTCATGGAAATATGCAACATTTGGTTTTACACCCTTCAAGAGTTCATAATGAGTCATGTTAGTTCCAGGTCTGAGATACATCATGTTACTAATGTGACAATCAGTATTTAAAGCTTCAGCCCAAAGTCTTTTGGATAAATCTTTAGCATTGAGCATAACTCTGGCCATCTCTTGAAGAGTCCTGTTCTTCCTCTCAGCAATCCCATTCTGCTGAGGAGTCTTAGGAGCTAAATATTCATGGAAAATACCTTTAGCATTGCAGTAGTTATCAAAACTAGCATTTTCAAATTCTTTACCATGATCAGACCTAATCTTAGTCACAGTGGAGCCATACAAGTTTTTAATACTAGCACAAAGAATTTTGAACTGATCAAAAGCTTCTGACTTTTCTTTAAGAAATTTTACCCAAGTATATCTAGAGAAGTCATCTACAATCACAAAGGCATATCTCTTCCCACTGAGACTACTTACCTCAATTGGACCCATTAAGTCCATGTGTAGCAATTCAAAACACCTACTAGATCTAGGGTTAGCATTCTGTACCTGTATGGGTGTATGAATTGCTCTGGTTTGCTTACCCTTGAGGCAATCACCACACACAAGCTTACCTGGACAAGAAAACTTGGGTAAGCCTCTTACAACATCAACCTTCTATAATCTCTCAAGGTTTCTGTAGTGAACATGTCCAAGCTTCCTATACCAGATAGAAGCTTCATCTATTTTAGCATGGAAACATTCTGCTTCCTCTTGGGCTAGATAGCAGTTATCTTTGGATCTTGTACCTGTCATAACAAGAACATTATCACTATCATAAACATCACAAGATACTTTGTCAAATGTAACTAGTAAGTCATCATCACATAGCTGACTGATACTGATTAGATTTTGCTTTAACCCATCTACCAACAACACATCCTTTAGGGGTGGGAATCCATCAACATCCAGTATCCCCTTGCCAATGATCCTTCCTTTTGTGCCACCACCATAGGTCACTGTTCCAGCACTTAAAGGTATCATTTCCTTAAGATTCTCCTTGCTGCCTGTCATGTGTCTCGAGCATCCACTGTCGAAGTACCACTTACCTGAAAGGTTAGAGTACACAGCAGAGAAAACAACATTGTATACAACTTTAATCTTAGGGGTTTTAGCTTTTTCAATCCAAGTTCTACTTTTGTGTCCTGCACCTAATGTTAGTCTAACATCAGAATCTGTTAAAGTTTTAACATTGGGCACATAGGCTGTTTTCTTACCACATTCTTTTATGAATTTTCTACAGAATGGTTTGATGTGGCCAGGTTGAAAACAGTACTGACAGATAAAAGTAGGTTTGCTCTTTACAGTGTTGATGGTACCATAACTCATATTACCAGATTCTTTAACAAAGTTTGTAGTTAAATAGGCAGAATTACCATTAGAAGAGGAAGGTTTCTCAACAAATCCCAGACCACATGTACCTGTGTTACCCATGTTCAGTACCTCATCTAGCGTGGAAGTACCTCCATTCCACTTGGCTATGATCTGTGAATCCTTTTTGAGTTTCTCCTTTACCTCTTTCAGCTCAGCTTCAGCTTTGTCAAGATCTCTCTCATAGAGTTTCAGCATGTTCTTCAAACATTCAATGTCATGCTTTTGTGCTTTGTTACTCTTCATGAGTTTGACATTTTCTCTCTCTAGTCTGAGGAAAGTTGTATGTAGATCATCTAGGATTTCCTCATGGGACATTTATTCTTCATCGAAGTGCTCCTCTTCTAGATCAACTGAGCCATGAAAACAATCAAAGTTAGTATCATCACAGTCAGTGAGAGTATCAAAGTTAACATGTGTATCATTGCTGTTCCAGTCCCCAAAGAAGATCTCCTGCTTTGCTGTTGGTTCTCTAATGCTAGTGTAACAGTGAGCATCTTGGCAGTTTCTGGAGTCTTCTCCTGACCAGGTGATCCGAGCGCAGAGCGCAGCAGTGTTGATTTCCTCTGATTGTTCATCAGCACTTGTTCCAGATTCGAAGTCAGCTTCATTGAAGTCATCTACACACACCCAACGAGAACTCCCTCTTGTTCAGAGGGTGTTAGCACATTCATGTTTAAAGTGACCATACCCCTTACATTCATAGCACTGGACATCTTTCAATTTCTCAGCATCTTGAGGCGTACTCTTCGATGCCATGTACTTTACAAATTTTGGGGGTAATTTCTTATAACTAAGGGCAGCATTACCAGATTGTTTTTCTTTATGTTTATCTTTGTAGCCTAATTTACTAAACTTCTTGGTAATGTTTCCATAGTTAGAAGAGATCAACTCATATTCATCCTCATCACTTCCTGTAGAATCTGAGCTAGTACCTAGTAAAGCTAAAGCAAGTTGTTTACTGGACTTTCCTAGGAATTCTAGTTCAAATTCTTTCAAAGTGTTCATTAATGTTTGGAAGTCCATGTTAGCTAGATCTCTAGACTCATTCATAGCAATTCTTTTGACAGTGGACTTAGAAGATAATGTCCTAAAAGCTTTATACACCATGGTTTGATTTGGGATGGTAAAACCTAAATTTTGACACTGATTAGCTATATCTAGAAGTTTCTAAAAATAGCTATCAATGCTTTCATCCTCACCCATCTCTATCTTCTCAAAGTCCCTCAAAAGTTTTCTATATTTAGAGTCCCTCACAACCACATCACCCTCACAATATAATTCAAGAATATCCTATGCAGTTTTAGCAGTTGTACAAGTTTGAATAAGTTTGAACATATGATTACCTACCTAGCTAAAAATAGCATTGAGAGCCTTTTTATTGAAGTTGTAGAGAGCAATCTCATTGGCTGTCCATTGTCCTCTTGGCTTAGGTACCAGGTCAACATCTCCATCTCTAGGCAAGTAGGGGATGGTGCAGCCTTCTAGTACTGCATCCCAAGCTCTCAGGTCGATGGATTTGATGTGGACTCCGAGTCTGATCTTTCAGTAGGCATAGTTGTTGGGACCCTCCAATACTGGCAACCTGCTGGTATTGGGGTTGGAGTTGTCCATCTTGTCGTATCAACGCCAAACACCGGTGAAGTTGGTGCTTGGCTCTGATACCAATTGAAATTGTGGATCGGGTTGATACGTTGTTGTTGTTAACTGAACACTGAAGTTTTAACAGCAATTTTGTATGATGTTAATTCGACGATGTTACTTTAACAACAGACCAGAGCAATAGTGCAGCGGAATAAACAAACACGAATTTAAGAAGTGAATCTAAGATTATATTAACTTCCGAGCCGTAGGCAAAATAACTCGTAAAGGTTTTAACAAAGGTCGTTCTCTCAATTCTCAAGCTCCTCACTCTTAAATTGATTGAACTAAGCAAAGCACACAAGAATTGCTTCGACTATCTCTAAAAGCTCCTCACTCTTAGATCTATTCTAACAACTCACAAACTTTGCTAAAGCAAGACAACACTCAACAACTGTAAATTAATCTCTCGGATTGATTGGTTCTTGTCTCGTGTTTGTCTTGATGTACTTCACACCTATATATAGGTTCTTGATCTTGGACTTCAAGGTGTGTTGTACACGGTTGGTAATTCTCCTTGTTTCCTTCTCGAACTCCTCTTCCTTGTTCTCGCAGTCCTTCTTGAATAATAGTTCCTTCATTAGTGATATAACTAAGGAAGGACGCATTCTTCAAATCAGGACTTGATCTTGGAAAGCATTCCTAGTTCCACTTGAACTCATCTTTCCTTGTAGAGCAGTTTGCTTAATTAAGGAAACTTTCCTTATAGGAAACTTGAGCGTCCAACCTATAACAAGTTTGTTTCCTGAATAATAATCAAAGACAATTACAACTGTGGAACTCGGTTAGTTAAATGAATAAGGCAAAACAATAATAAAGAATATAATCAAGATTGTAAATCGGATTCTGCTCCAGCAATGTTACTCTAACATTGACTTCTCAATGTTAAACTAACATTGACCGAATACCTGCACTTTCAGTTTATCAACATCACATTCTTCTATAAGATGGCCAATTTGTTGACATTTTCGAAAAAAAATGGAAGTCTTCGTACATAACTATCTGTTTAACATAAGTTATCTTTTCTCCAACTTGAACAGGCCAATCAATCTCCTCCCTCTTCGACTCCAAAAAAATTAACCTCAACACAAATTCGAGGATAATAAGATCGAGACAAAGTAATCGTACCTTCATCCAACCGCAACAATTTTCCAATATATTGTGCTATGGACATAAGTGATCTTCGTTCACAACATCGCAAATTCAGATTAGGCAAACCTATCCAAACAAGTGCAATAGGCGGTTCAAACTCCGGTTTGAACGTAGAAGTCCATTTGAAAACCTTGGACGAAACTCCTTGAAATTCTAAAGAATTTTTTATCCAAAGTCTTGTATAATCCTCTTCTTTCTCAAGTTTGATCATGATGTGACGCGGACCAATTGGACCAATAGTATATTTTCCTTTAAAAGCAAAACTTTCCATCATACGATGCATAAACATATACTTCGTCTTTACAATCAGAAAGTAAATAATTAGGACCTAATTCAAGCGTTCACCAAGTTCTTTAATCTTATTTTCATTAAATATAATCATAGACTTTCCTTTGAGAATATGAAACTTTTTCGGCTCAAGCAATGGATCATCCACAAGTGATCGATTAAGTTCTTAATTGTGAGCCGGATTAGCAACTTGTGCAAATGAAGCCCCTTTCAAATTTTGACGCAACTGAAAAGGACAGGAGTCGATGGTGCAACATTAGAAGACTTAGTCGTAGGTGCAGTCACCTTTTCTTTATCAATCGGAGCAATCAGAACCATATTACGACGACGTTCAAAGTTCAATGAAATGGACGAGAATATGCCTTCACCATGAACTAAATCCTTAGAGATGTCCCTCGGAACCAAAGAATTCATCACATTGTCACCCAAATCTGAATTCAAAGGTGCCGAATCGCTAGGAATAGCATTCGCACCTATAACTTCCTCAACTGCCACCGCGGGCGTGGCGGTGTGCACCGCCGTGGAGCCGACGTTCATGGAAGGGCTGCCATCATTCATAACCTTCAATAGGCTGCCATCATTGACCACGGCATGGTCTACCATGTTGAAAGACAAAGAACTAAATGATCACACCAAAATAAATGGCGTTCATACTATGTCCCCTACCAAGATGTGGATAATAATGAATAAGTGACCCCAACCCAAATTAAACAGGGCCCTACCCAAATAATCTGCACCACCAGCCACCTAAGAGGATGAGGGCAGATGAGGGGAGGTTTTCGGTGAGAGGGGCGGCAGAAAACAACTGGAAAGAAGCAACCAAATCCTCACACAAGGAGGTGCACACAATATGAACTGATCCATATGAAATGGAGAGCAACAACACAACCAAAAACGTGGAAAAAACCACGATCCAGGAAACAACACACCCTCTAAAATACTCAGAAAAAAAGAGCAAAAAATCACAAAAGAAAGCAAAAAATCAACTTCGACGAACAACATAAAGTGTGCGAAACCAAACCAAAGAAATGAAGATTTGAGGACCATTCTAAGAGGCTTACGGAACACACACTAGAAAGTGAAGTTAAAAGAAAAAGAACTAAGAATCCAAGAAGAGAGCCAAAAGAGAAAACGGAAAACAACCAAGATTTGAAACCAAAGAACAACAAAACCTACACCAAATCCGTGAGATGAGATTTCAACATTCAATCTAGCAAGAAACCCAACTTCATACGTAAAACTGCTTTAATTTTAAAGGTTCTAGAAGGTATGCTGCATATGGTTGGAAATCTCTGCAAGTCCTCTTTTCAATGAAGCAAACGAGAGGTAATTTTGAATTTTCTAGAGAATTATACTGGTTTTACTGAGACTGCATAGACTGCTCTGATTAAGACACGCAGAAATGAAGAATAATCTTCATTTTCTTCTTTTCCATGTTGTGATTCGTAGATGATGGTTTCACTTGTATCACGAATAATTGAACTCCAAATAAAAATGTAAAACATCCACGGATCTTGAAGATTGATATTGCCGGTTGTTATTTTTTAGAGAGTGGTGAGAGCATTTTGGAATATTTCTCTCTCTGGGTTTTTGAAGAGTGAAGTCCCTTCAAAGAAGATCAAAGCCCAACATATTTGAAGAAGTGAAGACAGAGATCGTATCATTATTCAACAACCTTTAAACTGAAAATTCATTGGATACGAGATCAAGCTGTGAAGCCATCGAGTTAATATTGTTTTGAAGATCAAGATTCCTCTAAAGAAGATTGGCGTTCAACAAGTCAAGAAGAAGATTAAATTGTTCATCGCGAAGATCAAGTCAAGTCGATCATTAGTTCAAGATCAAGCTCAAAAGCCATTGGATTAACGCTCAACTCAAATACGCTTGGAAGAGATCAAAGTCAAATCCACTTTAAAGTCTACCAAATTTCAAGATTATTTGTTCGAGAAAAGCATGATGGGATTTGTTAGAGATTGTAACCTCATATTCCTTTTGAATAAATAAATTTTATTTGTATTTAATTTTTCTTGCCTTTTATTTTAAAGACTTGGAAATTTTGTTGCCAAAATATGTAAATATACAGTATAAATATTAATATAAATTTATGCAGATTTGTCTCTCTTCTGCTTCGTCCACCGCCACTTGCGTGGTGGCCTCCATCTAAGGCGAATTGTCGTATCTGTATCGCCTATTTTCTAAACTCAGCACCAATCCAGATTGTTGTATCCTTATCAATTAACATATCAAAATCCAAAGTCTCTCCTAGTTCCCTTTGGTTCTGACGACCGCGTCCCAAGAAGCATGTCCAAATAAGCTCGACGCTAGCCTAACTCAGACTGAAACGTGACTCCTAAGCAGCGCGTCATTATCCAGGATCAAAATCATACACGTTATAATAAAATAAATTTTGATGTATACAATAGAATCCTTGAAAACATAAGGTGTGTGAAAACGTTAACGGTCATGCACCGGTGATAACTTATTTCCAATTACATGAATATTCCGTAATGCAAGCTTGAGAAACCATTCACTTGATCCATGTTGTCACGCCCGTCAAATTTTTGAGGAATGGACAGACCCAAGAAACGAAGAATAAGTGATGACTTATTTAGATTCATGTAAAACAACAGGCAAAACAAGAACTGACCATGATTCACTAGAGTCCAATACCAAAATGTCCCCATTTGAGGAGACCTTATGACTTTCAATTACTACATTATGCCTCTTAACATGGAGCAACCTGCAAACAAACTGGTCAATAAATGTGCTGGAGTACATACATGCCTATCCAGCACGCAAGTTACAACCTATTGACGATGAGTTGTAACTTATTTTTCTATATCCACCCCAACCTCCAATAGTAAGGAGTTATAACGTATCTAGGAGCGTATTTTACAACCCTTGTGAATGTGAAGTGATAAATAATCGATAGACACCTTATTATTTTACGAGCTAAAACTTACACAAGGTCATTCTTATACTAAAAGCAAATAATCCAACATTCTCTCCCGAACTTCCTCAAAATTGATGCCCTGCTAAAAATGACAACTTTTACTTGGAAAGTTATTCTCAACAAGGTTGCTACAATTGATAATTTCCTAAAAAAAGAACCATCATTGAAAATAATAATTATGCTTGTTGACGAGTATGTGCAACATTTTTTTTTGTTAGTGTCAAATGTTCAATCTCAATGCCTTCTTAACTCCCAATGCAGCTTCTGAATGATCACGGGTTGAATCACAACGCCTTTTTGGATGAAGCTGCTTAAGTGGATGGATATTCAGTCGGTCATTTCTAGAAATGTGAAAAATCATTTTCTTCAATTCACAGTGTTGCTCCCATCAACGCATGAAGCTAAAGTCATGACATGGGTTTGAATTCTATGAAACATCATAAATGCTATTATTTTCGAGACGGATTAAATTGATGCCAGTGGTGGACAACGTTAAGATTAAATCTTGGTCATGGATAAAAACTAGGACTAAGGGGGTGTTTGGTTTCGTGTATTATGCAATACGTGGATATACTAGAACTCATCATAAAAGGCGTAATATATAATAAAGGTGCGGTTAATACAGGGTTTGTTTCTGTGTTAAATTCTTATATTACTAAGCACACTTTTCATGAAAACTCTTTGGTTTACCAAATTAAATTCCATATTAGTGTCATTTGACTACATTGCCCTCGAAATCGTGGGTATAAAAGGGTTGAGGCTTCATTTCCTTTTACAGACTTCTTCAATTTCATCCCCAAATTTGACCGTTGCTAACCCTAGTTCTAATTTTGTGGCGATTGAGTCGATTCGGTGTAGTAAGCGAGCACCCATTACGAAACTCAACTCTCACTAACAAGGTAAGTCCGATTTCAACCACTTTCTTCATCATTAATTGGGATTTCGATCTCATGCTAAACATCTCATCTTTGTCTTGTAGCACAACATACCCCTCTCTCCACTCCTTCAGATGATACCGTCTACCACGATACCGCGCCAAAAAACCAACACAGTTTGCGTACCCCGCATCAACCAAGTAGTAACAACATGGTTGTAATTTAACAACAAATAAAGCAAATATTAGCTAGAGATTCAATAATTGTCAAAAGACATGAGCTACTAATAATCTGAAATGACTACCTTGTGGGACTCTAAACCCATTTGGTGCGGGTCTATATAGTGCATCTCGAAGAACTCTGCCATCCGTCGCAGAACCTTCCCACCCACACAACAAGTAAACGAAGCTCATCTCAGTGTCACAAACCCCAAGTATGTTGTCTTGCACTCTACCCTTACGGGACCGATACTTTGGTTGTTCAAGAGTAGGAACTGTCACATCAACCATAGTTCCATCCAATGCTCCTAGACATCCCTACAAAGCAATATGACACATTAGTAGATGATCAAAGAATATGCATTTAATAAGATATTGATATGTTGGTCTCACCTTAAAATGTTGCAAAGGATCCTCACGATTCCCATTGTCCTCAGAGATTGGCTTAGGTGTCACCAGCAATAAATCATTACACTTGACCAGTGCCTCTAAAGTACGTTTGAAATATCGACTCACTGTCTGCCTGGATCTATACCAATCAAATCCTACTATTCTGTTGGTGTCATGGTGAGCTAGTATCTTCAAGAATAAAGTTACTTGCTCGCGTAGGGTAACGAACTTCTCATCCTGTAGGCCATTTACATGCATCTAACCTACATCAGTTCTGAATCGTAAGGTTTCAAGTATAAAAAACAACAAATTTTATGTAATGACCTCAAAATACATTGTGAGGGGTCACATAAACACAATAAAACAGAACCTTAAACAGTTCAAAATTCTGAGTTTCTTTCTTTAAAGACCACATGAATTCATTTTGAGACAATCTTAAACTAATTAACACAACCCGATCGAAGAACAACATAATAATTAAAAATTAAATCAAAGAACACATGTATATCACGCTAATAACAATATTTAAACGAAAAAATTATGAGGAATCTTAACTTTTACAACTCGTGAAACGGAGTGAAAGTTAACAACATGTTGAAACACAGAAACGAAGAGCACAATAGTTAGGTTTCGGCATTAACGAAGGCGCATATGAATGATTACAAGAGCATATGAAGGATTACAAGTTATTAGTACTCGACCTCACCTTTGTTTCAGATTTGACAACCTAGGGTTCGAGCGAAATTGAAACACAAAGCTCTGCATAAATTAAGAACTGCGAGAAGTAAACAATCTGTAACAATGGCAAAAAATTAAGATGAATTTGTGGAGAATCAAAGCGAAAACATACCGTCGCCTGAAAATTTGCCGCAGAGCTAGGGTTTTTTCCCCCGTAATTTTTTCTGTTGTGATGAAGTGAAATGAGGGTTGAATCGAGTGTTAAAAAACACTCCAAAAGTTGCTACACGATTTTAGAAAACGCCTAAAAATTGTGTGGGTCCAGGGGTATAATAGTCTTTTCACAAAAGTTACAATTCTTGTATAAGCTAATCACAGGGGGGCTGAGATTCTTATTCGAGGATAAAGGTGCTACAGTACCGGGCTTTGACGGGCTATCCAAGTTTTGGTAATAAGCTCGAAAAAATAATCTAACAAACCAAAGAGCTTATTAACTTTTTTTCGGTCTGGATAAAGACCTAATCCAGTGAACCAAACACCCCCTAAAGGTTTTATCTAGTCAATCATCAATTGGTGTAATTTGCTTAGAATGTGCCTTTAAGCTTTCTTGGATTTGTTTTGTATGAGTACATTCTTGGAGTATTTATTATACTCCCGTTGATATGGGCTAATATCGCGGTCCAGTCCGTCGGCCCACCAAGGATTTGGGCCAAACCGCAGAGTGAAGCTTTCGATGGAGTATGTCGAGTATTTTTACTCAACATACCAAAAGTCGAGGATTTATCCTGGACATACACTTGATCCGTTCCAAAAATCGCGGGGATGGTCATCGCTCTCCGAAGTCTATAAATACCCTTGTTTTGGAAACCCAAGTAGATTTATTATTTGCACAACACTTTTTACACACACATCGAGTATTTACACTCGAGATGCCATGTCTACATATATATTTGACATGGCACAACTACTTGATGTGTCCTAGTCCTTGATGTGTCCATCATCAATGTGTCCTTGCTACTGGACGTGTCTTGATATTCAATGTGTCCTGATATTCGATGTGCTCAGATTCTCGACATGCTTCAGATCCTGAACATGTTCATAATCCTAGACATGTTACAGATCCTTGACATGTTCTATGTCACGGTGTCCTCCTAAAGCTAACCCTTTGTAGTCGGTCGTACTAAGGCATTTATGACGGGAAGAGTGACCCTCGCTGGCACTTGTTCAATGTCGATGGGATACTTACACTACACGGTTTCAATGAGAATGTGCATACAAGGATTTTTGCCACAACCCTTGCAGGTGCAACCCTTGATTGGTTTGCCAAAATTTTGGACGCCTCATTAGTCAGTTATGAACAACTTAGAAAGAGGTTTGAAAGTTAGTTTTCTAGTCAAAGAGGATGCACACCAATCTCAATCACCTCAACTCGGTCAAGCATGAAGAGAAAGAGAACCTTCGAGATTTTATAAAGAGATTCATAACGAGTTGCTTAAGGTAGACGAACCTAAAGAAAATCAGATGGCAAACATTCTCTTCAATGCAACTGGACACAAAAGATTTGCGACCGCACTCCTAGCTGATGAGCCAAAAACCATAGATCAGATCAATGAACTTGCTTACAAGAAAGTCTATTACAATGAGATGATGGCAACGAAGATACCCCAAACCAAGCACATAACAGACACAAGCGAAAAGATGGCTAGAATCACGATAGGTATGACCGCAACAAAGACATATCATCTAGAAGGTACACTCCTTTGAACAAAGATATCATTAGAAAAATGGGTAGTTGAATGAGCCAAGCAAGTTGAAAGATACCCCAGGTATAAGGTTCTCAAAGAAATATTGTCAATACCGCCGCCAGAGCGGGCATAACACGGAAGACTGCAAGAATTTGAAGGATGAAACCAAAAGGTTGATCCGAGAAGGGAAAATGATAGAATATGTCTTTGATTTGAAGGAATTGGAGAACTAGGATGAGAGGCACCAATCCTGCTCATCACAGAAGGACAAAAAGAAAGCTCTCGAGGCCCCCGAGCAACTATAGTCAAGGCGTCGTCAATGCACCATCTAGGGGATGATCACCATGATAAATGAAGGGCCAATAGGCGCAGACTCAACCAATGGCAGTAAAAGGATATCCTGTTAGATATGAGCAGATAGATATGTAGGCTTTACAACCTTGCTCAAAATTGAGAAGTTGCCTGATGAGAAAATCACTTTCACAAAGAAGGACCTGCTGCAACTCTCCAAACAGGTAAACTACATTGTCCCCTTATGGTAAGATTAGATATTGCCAACTATGTTGACTTTAAGGTTCTAATTGATAATGTGAGCTTGTCAAACATGATACTTGCCCATGCCTTGGACAAGATGGCCTTAGAACACAATATTATTGAGCGTATATCCACGCCACTCCATGGTTTCAGCGGGGCAAAAGTCGTTCCCTTGAGACATGTAACATTGCCAACTTCATTTGGAGATGAACCACAAAGAGGACACTCAACATTCAATAGTTGGTGGTTGATGAGCCCGTCACATATAATGTCATCATTGGTTGTTGCACACTCAATGTTATTCCAACAATGGTATCTATATTCCACTAGAAGATGGAGTTTCCAAGCACATGAGGCACGGGAGAAATCATTGGGAACCATAGGGAGGCATGGAATTTCTACATCGCTTCCTTCAAACTTTGTAGGCCAGGTCGGATTTTGGGTTCGCCTTATCTTATATAATAGACTCCAACCTGAGGTTTGCAGGCGTGAGGAAGCGGCGAAGCTTGAAAGCCTCACGCCCAAAAATCAAGCATGGCGGATTGACTTGGCAATTTTCTCAAGTTGATTATCCATTTTTAATTATGTATGAAGAATTTATCTTTATGTCTAAACAATTTTATTTTACCTAAAATTCCTCATAGAGGGCTAAACTATAATTAAATAGAGAACTATGCTGGCTTGATTCCCATAGCACGAGATACATAGGCAAATTGAGAAATACTCAATCTCAACCATTATCTTTTCAACTTCTCTATCTTTTTGAGCATTCCTTATTCATTTTCTATTTGTTTCAACTTGATGAATAAGTAAGAGCAATGCCATAAACGGTAATGGCTAATCTCCTATCATATGTGATATGATAGAAGATACCTTAACAGGCAGAGATGCATATCCTATTCAAAGGGATACGACAGAAAATATCTTAACATGTAAAGAGACATCTCATATCTAATGGGATATTATAGAAAATACCTTAACGGGTAGAGATTCATATCCTATTCAAGGTATACGGCATAAAATACCTTAACAGGTAAAGAGATATCTCATATCCAAAGGGATACGACAGAAAATACCTTAAGAGGTAAAGTTATATCTCCTATCCAAAAGGATACATCGGGGAATACCTCAACAGGTTACGATATACCTCTTATCCAAATAAACACGACATGAAGTATTTTGACATGTAATAACATCACTCATATAAGCTACAATACAGAAGAAAATGCCCCGAAGGCAAAAGAAAATAATTGGTTCCTCAAAGGGTAACAAGATTGTTCTGCCTACGCAAAATACGTAAAATATTGTATGAATGCAAGGATAAGTTCATAAAACAAGTGAGGCACTCCGCCAGGCAGTGTTTTGAAAATCGGATCGGACTGGCCGGTCAGACCGGTCCGACCGCTGTTCGGCACTTGCTCCGGTCCGGAATGAGTGACGAAATTGCGGGTCAGTTTGAACGAGCTGGACCACCCAAAAACTTGGGTCAACCGGATCGAACCGGTCACCCGGACCAGTTAGTGAACCGGTCAAATTTTTTTTCCCTCTTTTTTATTCCTTTCAAAATAAGAAAAAAAAAATACATAAAAAACTGATGCAGATTTGATTATGAAGAAATCTAATTCAAACAACCACACTGAATTATGATTTTGATTTTTTGCTTGGAAAGAAGCCGAAGTTTCAGCCCATTTTACGCTGCTAATATTTGGTAAACGAAAATTTCAAGATATGGAATACTGAATTGAACTTAATGCATGAACAAATAAAGTAGAAAATAGAAAATGTAGTAGAAAGAAACTTGATGCAACTGCTGCGAATTGAAAAGAATGAAACCATACCTAATGTGCTTTACCTAGGCTAGTGTTAGGGTTTTTTTTACTCTTGTGGGCCTGGGCTTATTTCATAAAAGAGTTATGGGCTTTGTGAGCTAAAATACACATATATTTGGATGAATTTTGTAATTGTTATAGAATAACTAAAACCGTTGGGGTTTATAATAATATATTAAAAAACATAGGAAAAGAAATGCAAATATTAAGTAATAGCACTTGTGAATTGGTATCATTTTACATGGAAGAGTGTTCTTTATATAGAGGCTTTTCCAACATAATACACTATTTCAATAGTGTTTATAATAATTATTATTACTATGCTAAATAGTAAGCCTAAGTATAGGTACAACAATTTCCACAACGGCCACATGTATGTATTATTTATAACACTCTCCCTTGACCGTTTGAAAATTTTGTAACGTATATGATTCGTCTTCTGCACACGTCTTATGCTGCCTCCTTAAAAACCTTATAAGGAAAAACCCAATGGGATAAAAACCTTAATAAGAAAAAAAGAGTGCAACCATGTGAACTCCCCCTCAAGTTGGCATCTCCAATTCTTCATAAGTCTCGTAGGTGACGCATCCCAATACTTTGAACATGTTTCTTAAAAGTTACAGTAGGGAGTGCCTTTGAAAAAAGATCTGCCATATTGTCACATAATTGAACATATTGGATATTAATTTCTTTGTTCTTCTCGAGTTCCTGAGTGTAGGCAAAATATCTTGGGGGTATGTGTTTGGTTCGATCACTTTTTATATAGCCTTTTTTCATCTGTGTAATACATGCAGAATTGTCTTTGTATAATGTTGTAGGACCCTCTCTAATAGGTAAGCCAGATGTACTTCTTATATGATGTGTCATTGATCGTAGCCATACACATTCCCTGCTTGCTTCATGAAGTGCAATAATCACGACATGATTCGATGATATTGCAACAAGTGTCTGTCTCTAATAACGTCATGAAATAGCAGTGTCTCCATACCTGAATACATATCTAGTTTGAGATCTGGATTTCTGTGAGTCTGATAGAAAACCTGCATCTGCATAACCAATCAATTCTTGTACCGCATTGTTAGGATAAAATAGACCAAGATCCACAGTTCCTTGAAGATAACGGAATAAATGTTTAATTCATTTCCAGTGCCTTTTTGTGGGTGATGAGCTAAACCTGGCTAATAAGTTCACAGTAAATGATATATCAGGTCTAGTACAATTAGCTAGATACATTAAAGCTCCAATGACACTTAAATATGGAACTTCAGAACCAAGAATTTCTTCATTTTTTTCACAAGGACGAAATAGATATTTATCTATAGTTAATGATCTTGCAATCATATGATGGTTCAAAGGTGTTGCTTTATCCATTTACAACGTTTCAATATCTTTTTAGTATAGTTAGATTGATGCACAAGTATTCCATTTTTAACATGCTCAAATTGCAAACCAAGACAATATTTAGTCTTTCCAAGATCTTTCATTTCAAATTCATCCTTTAAATAATTCATTGTTGAATGAATTTCTTTGGCAGTGCCAATGATATTTAAATCATCTACATAAACCGCAATAATTGCAAAACCAGATGATGCTTTCTTAATAAAAACGCATGGACACAAAGAATTATTTATATATCTTTCTTTTAACAAATATTCACTCTAACGATTGTACCACATGCGACCTGGTTGCTTTAACCCATATAATGATCTTTGCATTTTAATTGAGTACATTTCTCTAGGTTTGGAACTTGATGTTGCGGGTAATTTAAGTCCATCAGGGACCTTCATGTAAATATCATCATCAAGTGATCCATAGAGATAAGCAGTGACAACATCCATGAGATGCATGTTTAGATTTTCATAGACCGCTAGAATGATCAAGAATCAAAATGTAATCGTATCCATTACATGAGAATACGTTTCTTCATAATCAATTCCAGGTCTTTGAGAAAAACCTTGTGCGACAAGGCGAGCTTTGTACCTTACAATTTTATTTTTCTCATTTTGTTTGCGAACGAAGACCTTTGAACCCTACGGGTTTCACACTTTTCAGTGTGAGAACAATGGGTCCAAATACCTTTCGCTTATTAAGCGAATCTAATTCAGCTTGCATAGCATCTTTCCAGTTATCCCAATCATTCCTATTTTGGCATTCAATTACAGATTTGGGTTCAGGATCATCATTTTCATTCACAATTTCATAAACGACTAAATATGAAAATATTTCATCCATATTTTCCATCTCATTTCGATCCAATACCATTCCTGTATTGATATAATTTATAGAGATTTCAACGTTTTCTTTATTTATAGGATATGATTGGATAACTTCTTGAGGTATCTCATATGTCACATTTTGCGACTCATCCAGCATAGATTCCTCAATAATAGGATCATTAGGTTTTGATGCTCCTTTTCTTTTTCGAGGATTTTTGTCCTTTGAGCCAGCAGGACGCCCACATTTCTTAGTTATATCAAAGATATCATCCTTTGATGTTTCTTTTAGAATTACAATATGAGCAAGAGCGTTTGCAGCTGGTATATGTGATTTTGTTACCCTGGTTATGTCAGTAAATGCATCGGGTGATTGATTTGCAATAGCTTGTAAATGCAAAATATTCTTTACTTCCTAATCACATTGCTTTGTTAGCATATCAAAGCTTGTCAAAGATGAATTATATCATGATATATCATTTTCCAACTGCTTATTTTCTCCCCCTAAGGTTGGAAAATTTGTCTCATTAAAATGGTAACTGGCAAAATGTGTCATAAAGACATCACCTGTTAGAGGCTCAAGATATCTAATTATTGATGGTGAGTCAAATCTAACATATATTCTCAACCTTCTTTGTGATCCCATTTTTGTTCGCTGTGGTGGTGTAATTGGAACATAAACCGCACAACCAAAAAACTTTATATGGGAAATATTAGGTTCATGACCAAAAGCAAGTTGTAATGGAGAGTATTCATGATACGAGCTTGGTCTAATGCGAATTAGTGATGCAGCATGTAAAATAGCATGACCCCATAGAGAACTTGACAAGTTAGCTTTCATCAACAATGGTCTAGCAATTAATTGAAGACGTTTAATTAATGATTCAGCTAAACCATTTTGAGTATGTACATGTGCAACACTATGTTCAATCGTAATTCCAGTTGACATACAATAATCGTTGAAAGCTTGAGATGTGAATTCACCAGCATTGTCAAGTCTGACTTTCTTGATCGTATAGTCAGGAAATTGAGCTCTTATTTTAATTATTTGAGCCAAAAATCTTGCAAATGCCATATTGCGAGTAGCCAATAGACAAACATGTGACCATCGACTTGAGGCATCAATTAATATCATAAAATATTGAAATAGTCCACATGATGGATGAATAGGTCCATATATATCACCTTGAATTCTTTCAAGAAATGTGGGTAATTCTGTCTTAATTTTAACTGTGAATGCTTTATAATTAGCTTTCCAAGAGAACATGCTTCACATGGACTATTGTTGCTCAGATTGAGTTTGGATCATTTTAATGAATGTCCAAGTGTAGTTTCATTTATCCTTCGCATCATTGTTGAACCAGGATGACCTAGTCGATCATGCCATTGAGTCAATAATTCTGGATTTTCATTGACTACCATATTTGATTCGATTTCATTAATATATGTATAATTCAACCCTGATGAGATATATGGTAGTTTTTCAAGAAAATGTTTCTTTTCTGGTATATTCTTAGTAATGAAAACATATTTAGCTTTATTCAGAGTCATTGACTCAGTATCATATCCATGAAGATATATATCTTTAGAACTCAATAAATTTCTTCTGGATTTTGGGGCAAATAAGGCATCATCAATGATAAACTTTGTTCAATTTGGTAAAGTAAAAGTAGTTGTACCAGATCCTTCAATCAATTTAATAGGACCTCCTATTGTACCGACTTGAAATTTTAAGGGTTCTAAATATGTAAAATATTTCTTACTTGTGAGAATTGTATGAGTTGTACAACAATCAAGTAGGCAGAAATCACCAATATGCTCCATATCACGCTTCAGTTCAAATAAACAATATTAAAATAAATATTACAATAAACAGGGTATATATTTGAAAAGAGATTATTTTATTGAAAGCACACAACAGGAATGCAGGAAGTAGATAATACAACTTAAAACATAAATCACAATAAGCATATTTAGCCAGAAGATCACATAACACATATTAAGCCAAATGAACATCATAGTCATCAGTAAAGTCTACCGCCTCCATAAAGATGGAATCACCATTTAGATTTTGTTCGACAAGGTTAACTTCCTTTTCTTTACCCTTCAAACTTTCTTGGTACATCTTACAAAGATGTTCTGGTGTACGACATGTGTTGGCCCAATGCCCTCTCATTCCACATTTAAAACAATAACCTTGAGGGTTTTTATTATGTTTTTCTTTGTTCTGGTGGTTATATTTAAAGACAGTGTTGGTATGTGAGGGGTTGTGAAAACCCCTTCGACCACGACCACGACCACCTCTTTTACTGCATCCACCTCTATAGCCATATCCTCCTCTATGAACACCTCTACCTTGACCATGACCACGACCACAACCTTGATTGACATTCTCATTGTTACCTCGTCCATAAGAGTTTGAAAAGTCAATGGCATTTGCCTCAGGTAATGCATGTGCTCAAGGAGGACGAGATTGATGATTTTTCATCAATACGTTATTGTAACTTTCTGTCATTAACAACTTTTGTTGCAAGTCGTGATATTTTGAAATATTCAGCAATCGGTATTGTTGTTGAACATTTATCATGGACACATGGAAAATAGAAAGTGTTTTCTCTATCATTTCTCTATCAGTAAGCTTTCTTCCACAATAAATTAAATCTGAACGAATCTCCATAAGCGCGAAGTTGTATGCGCTTATAGTTTCAAAATCTTGGAACTTTAAATTGTTTCAATCATCGGTGGCTTTTGGTAACATGGTTTCCTTTTGATGGCCATATCTTTCATGTAGGTTTGTCCATAATTCACGAGGATCGGTAACATCGAGATATTCTCTCTTTAAGGTTTCATCTAGATGTTTTCTCATGTAGATCACAGCCTCACATTTTTCTGGATCCGTATTTGTATTTACTGCAGCAAGAGTTTCAACGATACTCTTTGATCTGAGGTACAATTTCGTATCCGATTTCCATTGTCCATAATTCTTGCCAGTGATATTGAGTATACAACTAACTGTACTCATGAGGTAAGACATTTTGCTAGCTAAATACATAACCAAGAAAAACATAATTAGGATCGAGACAATTTATTTAACACATAATCATAAAAGCATAATTATTACAATAATACAATGCAATTATCTCATCTCTAGCCAAATCTTAAAATCGAACATTATTATGATAAAAGGGAAGAATATCATAGGGACAAACATAGGAGTGTCTTCATCTACTAGCATAAAAATAAAAATTGAAAGGTAAATGAGGATCAAGATCGCTGTCATCGTAGAGATCATTTTGCAAGATAGGAGAAATAAGGTGAAGATTTGTGTGGAGTTTGTGTTATGAAATTTGTGTATTTATAGAGGAAAAATATCTGTAAGTAGCCGTTTATAGCCGTTAGAAAAACAATCATTTTTTTTTATTTTGGCATGTTTTAGGAACGGTAATGTCTTTAATAATTTAGCAACAAAAATTAATTGTAATAACATGTAAAATAATTTTCGCCGCATTAATGATATTTTAACAGGCATATGGAATAATATTACGATAAGTAAATACATATATATTTTCCGCCACATTACTATGTAAAAACTTTTATGGGCTTACGGAATAATGTAAACAAGTAATATAATTGCAATGAATTAAGTGCGTAAATAATTTCTGTCACATTACTATGTAAAAACTTTCATGGGTTTAAGGACGAATATAAATAAGTAAAATAATTGCAATGAATTAAGTGCGTAAATAATTTCCGCCACATTACTATGTAAAAACTTTCATGGGCTTATGGAATAAAATAAACAATATAATAGGAGGTAAAACCTTTCATAATAATAAATTCTCAGCAGTAATAGGAGGCAAAACCTTCCATAATAATAAATTGTCAGCAGTAATAGGAGGTAATATCTTCCAAATAATAAATTGTCAGTAGTCATTTCTATCTTGGGGTTAACTCAAGCATCAACGAAAGTTAAAATTAGCTTTAGTGTTAGAGTTAGATGACAGTAAAATATAAAGAGGATTTTCATCTAATCATAAAATTATAGATAGGCGGTAATCTGCCTTGTCTATAATAATGGATATAGATGAACAAGTAAATATAAACTTTCGTACCTTTTAACGTTGAACATTTTCTTTAACGAATGAACTAAATTCTTCCAGATCGAGCACTATCGTGCTGATAACGTGTTATAGAATGACTAAAACTGTTGGGGTTTATAATAATATATTAAAAGACTTAGGAAAAGAAATGCAAATATTAAGTAATACCACTTGTGAATTGGTATCATTTTACATAGAAGAGTGCTCTTTATATAGAGGCTTTTCCAACATAATACACTATTTTAATAGTGTTTATAATAATTATTATTACTATGATAAATAGTAAGCCTAAGTATAGGTACAACAATTTCCACAAAGGCCACATGTATGTATTATTTCTAAAGTAATTCGCTTTTTTTAATAAGTAATGTTATCGTTAGTTTAGTAGTATGCCTTTTACATATGACTAATCTTTATTTGTTTCTTATAATGAATACCTATACTTATTATATAAATATGTATTAATGAATGACTTTTAGATAATATCTATTATTATATATCAATAATTTGTTTGTATGCACATATGTTGGTATTTTCATATTTAGATTTTGGATTAAAAAACTATTTATGCTTTTATACTTTAAATTTGTTCAGAGTTCTTCGGGATGATGACTCAAAGTAAGCGTATTACATATTTGATATATATATACATGTGTGTATGAATAATTAAAATATATAAAAGATACATGAATATATAAATTAACTAGAGTAATATTGTGTTTGACATCGTTGATCGGTTCAACCAGTGGTTTAACCGATTCGACCGATCAAACCAGTAATTAGTAAGTGTACCGGTTTAGTATCAGGTCCGGTTTTAAAAACACTACCGCCAGGAATGCAGTAGTTCACAACTTATTAGAAAACTTAAAAAGACGATGCAGCGCTTGGAATTACTGAGATATCTGTATTCGAATGAGCATTCTTCATGCCAACAAGGACCATGCTCTCGTTTTAGAGGATGTGGGCAAAGACGTTTGCATTCGGCTCGTCATCCTCATCATCATCAGACTCGTCCACCGGCTTCATGTTGGCCCCAGTGACAGATCCAACAAGGTTACATCGAAATGGTCAACGCGTGAGCTTCCAAACGATCCTTGTGGCCACGTTCCAAGCTTATATCTTGATAAGTTACACTCAAGATGAACTGCTTGGCAATGCGCGGTTTGATCTTCGATGAGGGATTATATATCCATTGAGAAATATTAAGCAAGGCAATTACACTTTATCTAATGTACAAGTATTTGAGTAATACTTCCAAATGGAGTTTCTTATGAAGAGCCTCCACCCCTGCCTCCAAGTATTTTGCCTTATTCTCCGCAACATCCTTCTTCTTCACAACCTGTTCCATAGCCTTATTGGCCTGCTCCAGCTCATCCGTAGCTTTCTGGTGGGCTTTAGCGTACAACACGGATACTCCCGTTTGCATCCTTAAACTTAATGAGAGCTAGGTCCTTCTATTTGAGAGCATCCTCCGCAACGGAGGGATCATAGGCTCACAGTTTGTCTATCTCGTCCATAAGCTTTTGGTGGCCTCAGTCTTGTCAGCTTCAAGCCTAGTCACAATTTTGGCAGAGAAAATAGGAATACCCTTCTTGTCTATCAACTCTTGGGATTTCTGGTTCTATATTGGTTCTTGTGCCAGTACCAGAAAGAAGGTTCACATACCTCTCACATCATCCTCCTCGATAAACTCATACCCCCCACAACATTTATACTTGGCCCCCCAGAGGCCCTACTAGCGGGCCTTGGGTTAGAGGCCCTGCCTTCTAGTGCTGGCCTCTTGCGATCGGTTAAGCTTTGGGTAACCCCTTCTTGCCCCTGATCTGGTACCCGGAGAACACCACTGGTACCAGCTTTTCCAAACCCCGCCTGACTTGATGGCTCATCCTCAGGTCCAGCACCCACAAGATCTTCAGAGGCACCACCCTCAACACCTTGAGACTCAAAGGGATCTAGAGACTGCAACAACAATCCCTTCCCCCCTCGTGTTTTCTCCACCAAAATAACCTTAGCATCTTGCTCTCGCTGTGTTGCAACAAACTTCCTCATATGACTTTTTCAGTCCATCGTCAAGGCAACTGTATGACAAACATATTACTTATTAAACCACAAAAACAACGAGGGCAATCATGAAATATATTACAATCCTAAACTATATATGTATATACCCAGACTATGTGGGCCAACATATAGTTTTGGCGAGAAACTCCCAACCTTGACAACCTCATCCTAAGTCATCTTTGAGAAAACCATCCTCCCACGTTGGTGCACCCACACTCTAAGGGATCATTACACTCTTCACCTCAGACCGAACTCGAGCCAGACCGCACTCAGGGGAGCGATTCAATCTCCCCATTTATACAAAATTACTCTTTCTTTCCTCGGGCCCCATATCTGATAAGTGCTCCCTTCAAGAAGCTACAATATTGATTGTCCCGTACAAACTAGAACCATTTATCTGCGCCATTCACATTGGTGACCATTTGAAAAGGCCGCCAAAACTCGTTAACACCGTGCGGGGCAAAAAAGGCCTTCATCACAAGGATGAATTCCACCAAGCAAATGACAAAATTAGGTGATAGTTGAGCTATACAGACACCTATGCTATTCAACAGAATACTCAACAAGGGACTAATCGGGAAGCAGAGCCCATTCACAAAATGCTTGGCATTTACAATAATCCATCCCTTAGGAGGAGTATGCATCCTCTCATTTGGGTCGGGAAATCACAACTCATATCCATCCAGGTCGTATTTTTCTTTGTACCATGTTGGGGTGCGCAGTACATCAGCTACCATATCTTTGTATCATTCCTGAGTCCCAAACCGTCACCCCCAACCCCTCCTCTAAGATCCAAATCTCCATAATCACCCCGATCCATATCGAGAGTATCTTTTCTGATCCTCCTCCCCATAATTATCGTAAACTAGAAGTTGATACGCGTCCCGAATCTCATCATCTTGCTCTGACGGCTGAATATTTTCTAAATCTTGGATTAGAGCCATGCTTTCATCCCTAGATTTACCACGATGAGACCCCGATCCGTGGTCAAACATACTATCACTTCGGTGAGACATTTTTCTAGCAATCACAATAAACAAGCTAATCTAAACCTCACATGCGTTGGAAAAGTGATTAATATAAAATTGCAAATAGAAATCATAAAACCCACATTTTCTTGTCAAAGCACAAGCAGCAAAAAATACTTGAAAATCTGAGATAACAATCAGAAAACTTCATTAAAAAATTAAATTTTTTTTCTATGGCAAGATGTCGAATTTGTATTAATATGTCAAGTATTTTCTTTGACTTGAACGATATGTCGATTATTATTTTTAATACTCTATATATTACCCACATCGAGCATATGTCGAATTTAATAACACTCGACATCCCATGCACTTTAAATTTGCATATGTCGAAACAATAAAACTCGACATACCTAAATACTCGGCATGTGTAGCCAATCGGAGTGCAAATGATTTGTCTCTCCTCTTTAGCCTTATTTATAGTCTCCACCCAACAATAATCGTTAAAAATGAGACTTTCCAACTTCCATGTCGAGTTTGATATCCTTGGCATATGCGTAGCAGAACAAATGTCGAGTATTTACCCTCGATATACAACACATGTCAAGGTCTTTTACTCAACATACCATAATTTTTAATTTTTTATTATTTATTTTCTTACTATAAAAATTATTTATGTCGAGCATCGTATCCTCGACATGGTAGTATTTTCACTTGACATACTAAAGCATTATTCTTTTTTTAATTTCAACACTTTTCCAACCATGTCGAGCATCGTATCCTCGACATACTGCATATATCAAGTTATTTTTCTCGACATATCAAGAATTGTGGTTTTTACTACAAACTGTACCCTTGTTCTACATCTTCTATGTTTCCAGACACACAATCAACATTTTAAACAGTTACCCGCACTCACCTAGAGCACACTTTGCGATACAACAATATGATATTATCCCAGAACAGCAGTTTCCATCCCGATCTCTCCTATCAATCAACCATGATATTAGGGGAGCGATTAACTGATCAAATGGAATATCAACGTCTTTATTTTCTCTCCAAGCTCGGACTGAAAATTGGGGGGACCCGGGATACCTAGCAAGATAATTTGAAAATTGTCCTTGACAACGAACAATTCTCAAACTGATGGGCTACAAGATATGGGCTAATATCGCTGCCAATCTGCCGGGCCACCAAGGATCTGGCCCAAACCACGGAGTGAAGTTTTCACTGGAGTATAATACTCCATGTTGTGGGTTTATCCTCGACATATACCTAATCCGTTACGAAAATCACGGGATTGGTCCTGCGCCCCGAGGTCTATAAATACCCTCATTCCGGAAACCCATGTAGATTCATTAATTGCATAATAAGCTAGTCACCTTTCGTATGTACTAAAGAACCCTCTAACTCCTAATGATGGCACACTATTAAGCACTTTCCCCTCGCCATAATTTCACCATGTCATAGGATTCATACAACATTTTAGATGAGAATTAGAGCTACGAACTACAATCTACATTCCACGATGCACGTTAATATCGAAGGTCTAGAGATTTATCTCCCTGATCCACCATGCTAGTGTTGTGTTAACAATCTCCTGTGCACAATTCAACATAATACAAGGTTGCTCAACATCACTACTTTGAATCAAGGAAACGCGTGTGTCAAACATACCAAGTAGCATAAACAACTAATAATATCCAACAAAATAGAGTCATTAATAGAATTAATGAAAATATAGGTTCAAGGTGCATTCATACGAGACAACTACATCCTATCCCTGACACCAATAAAATTAGCTACTCATAACCACAATCAATATCACAAATACAAAAGAACATTGTAAGAAAATAGTAAAATAAAGATAAATCTCAATCGTTGTAACCTTGCTACTGGTTGTTGTTGCCTGCTTGTGTTTGCTCTTGTGAATATTTGTGAACATGTATGTGTTAGTGAATTGGTGATTAATGGTGTATGAAAATCCGCATCCCTAGTGCCCTTACATAGTAAAAAAAGCAGTTGGGTCGAAATTATGGTTTTTGTACGTTTATGGGCCTAAATAGTAGCGGTACAGGACGGTCGCACATGGGTGGTGCGATTGCACTATGGTCCCGCTACGCTCAGTATTTTGTCTGAATGTGGCGCGACTTTGCAAATCGCACCTGGCATTTCTGCTCTGCGCGGCGTTACAGTTTTGGCTATAAATTCCTCTATGGATGTCGGAATCTAGATTCGTTTGTTGCATTAGAACACTGACTTCTGTGGATTTCCAATGGTATGTAGCACTACCTCTAATTTCCCTTGTAACTTTATCCATATATTTAAATCAATGGCTTCCTCTGGATTCTCCTCATTGCAAAGTTGTATCTTGAAGCCATGTGTCCAGAAACATCCAATTCTAGGCTCGTTTAGCTTCGTTTTGTGTCAACACACTCAAACACAAAATCATACTAAAACCATTCAACATGCACCAATAATTATACAAAAGTATAAGGAAATGAGTATTGAAATGACGTTAAATAAACGCCCATCAAATACCCCCACACTTAGATCGTTCCTCATCCTCAAGTAACTGAAAACTAATAACTAACTCAATCTAAATTAGATTTCAAGTTATCAACATGTCAACACTCATGCATAGGGATATTTTTTCAGAATGCAACCTATGATCAAAATAAGAGATGTGCTATGTACATCAAGTTTAATAAAGTCATTGTCAAGCCAATTTCATGTGCTCAAATAGTGTGTGATACTATAGTTCATGCATAAGAGTTATCTTCACATTGTACATTACGAAGATCATAGTTCTTAACATGTAATCACTTCACTATCACTCTATTTTCATGCTCCAATCGATTCATGTAGACTCTCTATGTTGAGGATCTTTTAGGACTTGTTTAGCATGTAATGTTAGGCTCGGGTATGGGCTATAATGGAAAAATACATTTATGAGTTCTAGAGATGCACGTATTAAACCGCTCATTTATTTTATTTTCTTCTCTTGTTGTGCATTTTTCATTGGTCATACATTTTAGGCTCTTTTTGCATCTTTTTTCTTGCGTTTTTATTTGAGCAAGTATCAATCCACCATATACTTCATTGGTTCAGAAATACTCCCCCGTACTTACATTTTCGTGTGGGAGTTATTATATGCTTTGTATTATATTCATCCTCATTTATATTTTTCAACCTTATTCATTTTTCTTTTAAGCTAGAACACTTTTGTTTTCAACATCCCATCCTTTTTCTCCTCTTCTTTTCTTTCATATGATTTAATCAATGCACTTCTAGAAAATAGTGGGATAGTATATCATCCGGCTCAAAGGGTAGGTAGATGTGTAAATAAACAAAAGGCTACCATAGAAAAGGCTGCAGCGGGGTTTAGTGGATTCGCTTTATACAGGGTTTTGGGCTTTAAAGGCTCAAAGTTGATAGAAAAGATTGTCTATTTTCATTTCCTCAACACATAAAAATCTACAATCATCTCCAACAACAATCAAGAAAATTATTCAAGATTCATAATCACATGCTTCATCCCTAGTTTCTCATAAATGACAAAATTAATTTTCCCATTATACATTTGTAGCAGATTAAAAGGTGTATATGAAACGTAAACATGCTTTTGACAATATTACTCAAGATGTACTTAATTCACACACGTATCATGCATATATCATCATTGATCCCAACTTATTCATGCTTTCATTCTTAAAACTTGAATCTAATGACTCGATCCTAAAAAAAAAACTAGACTCTACGATAAACATATAGCATAGATAACAAAAAGTAAAACTTTTCACCCCCAAACACAGAATCAGATGATGTCCTCATCGTCAAAACATATAAAATAAAGAATAGATGAGAGTACTCCCCCTGAACGAGCAACAATCTTATGGGATGCTTGTCGAACTGTGGGTGTTGATAATTTCTTCATTTGTTATCTTCTTTTCAATGTGCCTCAATTCCATGAATTGATGGTTGTTGATATTCTGGTAATGTTCATTGATCTCTTCACATGTGTTCACTACCTTTGCCATTGCTACACCCATTGTTGATGCTAGTGACATGTGTATGCTATCCTTCTCGTGGCTAGATCAACGGTGTAGTAACTCCCGCACTCCATGTTCTTCTACAAAGAACAAAATAAGAAATAAAATATTTTCACAATTAAATAAATTCATTGAGAACTAAAAATAATAGAAAGAGTCTTATGAATTCTGAGAGACGTTTCAACAAATAAGAGTTCTTAATAAAATTTTGGTAATTTTTCATAAGTTGCATAACTCTTCCATATTAATTGTAATCACACAAGGAATAATTCATGTACATCGATGAAATTCATGCACTATGGTCGTGCTACACTCAGTATTTTGTCTGAATGAGGCCCGACTTTGGCAGGTCGTGCCTGACTTTTCTGCTCTGCGCAACTTCATGGTTTTGGCTATAACTTCATCTCTGGATGTTATAATATAGATCCCTTTGTTGAGTGGCTTTTCAATGGTATGTAGAACAGCCTGTGATTTCTCTTGTAACTTTGTCTACGTGTATTTGTATCAATGGCTTCCTTTGGATTCTCCTCATTGCAACGTTGTGTCTTAAAGCCATGTTTCAAAAACATCCAATTTTAGGCTCTTTTAGCTTCGTTTTGTGTTAACTCACCAAAGTCCTATAAAAGCACAAACCATACTAAAGCCAATCAAGATGCACCGATATTTATACGAAGGCATAAGGAAATGAGTATTGAAATGACGTTAAATAAATGGTCATCAACATACAACCTCGACATATATATTCGACATGGCACAACTACTCGACATTCCCCAAATACTCAACGTGTCCTGATCCTCGACATGTCCTGATCCTTGACGTGTCCTTATCCTCGACGTGTCCTGATATTCGACGTGCTCAGATCCTCGACATGTTCCAGTACCGCAAAGTCATGGTGTCCTCCTCAAGCTAGCCCTTCGTAGTTGGTCCTACTAAGGCGTTTTGTCTGTTGGTGTTCAAGATAAAGTTACACTGGAATCTTGTATAGGATTATGGTTTAACATAGTTCGTGTATAAATTCATTCTATTTGTACTACGTGTACCCCAGATAAATTTGTACCATTTTACCCATTATAGTTAAATTCTTTTTGCGATAAAAAAACTTGCACGAGGTCTGATAAGAACTCTATTATGCAATGAGCTATAACTTACACGAGTCTTGTACAACCACTATTATACAGTGAGCTACAAGTTAGAAGAGACCTCCTATAACCCCTATTATTTGACGAGATATATGGTACATGGGGTCTCTTCTATCCTCTACTATATGTAATTTGACAATAGATCGTACGTATATATATAGAATAGGGCCGATTACAAGCGTAGTACAACAAATCTATCTCAAACTATGTCTCATATCAGTAGTTATAGGATGACTTTGGTCCGAAACTCCAGGTATTCGAAGTAGAGGTTCAACTGGATAGCCTAACCGATATCGGGTGTGATGCCGAGAGTATGTCGAGGATAATATCGGAAGTATATTGGAGATTATGTCGGAATGATATTGGGAATGATATCGGGAGCGATATCGGATTAGACACGTGATTCAATGTCAAATTATGTACTATGTAATATATCAGAGTCTATATCGAAAGTAATATCGAATATGAGTATTTGATATTGGCGGAAGGATCTAGGTCATAATTGTGTGTCTTCTCGTTATACGGAATGGGGTATTTATAGAGTTTGCATTGTACTATATCGAAGGTGAACTTCGATATATATGTCGGAAATGATCCCCGATATAGCTGATCGTGGACCTGGCGTAGGGCCGGCCCAATACGGGAAATATCCCTATCATGTAGTCCCCTTATTCATAAACTATTAATTTTTATAATAATTTATGAATTTTTCTTGTATATTTTCTTTTCCTCGGAGTACCCATAACTCTCCCCAAGTTGGCGACTGATTGGGCGAAACTTTGGTTTTAGAAAAATAGCTGTTACGATGCTCCCCCATTTTTCTAAATATTACCATCAATGAGTCGGGAACTTTCTTGTATTGAATATATATCGAATATGATCTTCGATATGTCATCCGATATTTTGAGCATTAATTGCTATGTGGGCCCATAACTTCTTGTTTATATAAGTCGGTCCAAAGTCTTGTCGCTTTTGCGGTACTATATCGAGGTTTATATCAATGATCTGCGAGATATGTCGAAATTTATCTTCGACATACTGCCTTTTAATTTTTGATACGGTCATTATGTTTTTCGATTAATTTTCGATCAGTTTTTCGATGTCTCTTCGACATATCCCCGATATAATATTCGATATATATATATATAATATATATATATATATATATGTTTTATTATTATTTTTTTTATTTTCCATATATTTTATAGGTTTCTTGTCCATGATTTTCTTCTTGCTTTAGTGCTAAGGATGGTTCGAGTGAAAAATCCTCCTCATCGGAAGTTAGGAAGTGTGTCATGTCCCCACGGCCACATGTGTCGGTGCCTCCGCGATGCAACGCATTTGTGGTTTCTGATGGTGAATCCTCAGACTCAAGTATTTCAGCCGATAATGTGAGTGTGTCGGACAACCTGCCAGCGGATACCACGCTAGACGATGGTCTTATGCGGGTTCCCGGTATTGCTGCAGAAGTTAGGCTTTCATGTGTTCGTCTTCACGAGCAAAATTCCTAATTTTCGAGTCGTTTCTTAGTGCTACAGCCAAACCAAGATGGTGGTAGCATTGTTGTCAGAAGTCGTGCCACTGTTGAAGAAGGTTTGGTATTAGAGCAGAAGAGACTGCAGGCTATAAAGGTAGAGCTTTTGTCACAACGACGACTCGCTGCTAATCCCCCTAGAGTTGTTTTGACGCCGCTTTCGCCTGGAGCGCCCTCTAATTATTGGCGTCCCAGTGGTAGGGCGCATTTTGAGAAAGACGTAAGGAGTCGAAAGGCTAGCGATGGGTCTCGAGCTAAAGATCTTAATAGTATTGTTCCTCTCTCGGATGGTGTTAGTGGTGCCTCAGCGCATCCGGATGTTGGGGAAATAGGATGGCTTAAGCCAGGGGAATTTGTGCCTTCGCCTGATAGGGCTGGCAATGTCAAAACTGGTTGGACTACTTCTAGTAGGCGGACTCCCCCTAGTATGGCAACTGCATCAACATCTCGTGGTTGTGGTTCTCGTCGTCGGGGAACATCGCGGATGTCTCCGGGGTCTGCCCCATCTTCGATGGAAAATTATGACTTCCTGCGAGATCCTACTTTTAATCATCTAATTATGAGGATAGGTGGTGAAACGATTTGTGGGCAGGATGCGATTCAAAGTATGAACAACATTTATTTGGATTTCGACCCTGATGTGTTACTTCAGAATCTGGGAGCTGCCTTAGTGCCACGGGTGTGCGAAATGCTTTATTATGTGGTAAGGTCTTCTCTTTTGAGATCTTTTTATCTAGTTGATCATTGTTTCCCTTTTTCTTGTGATATCTGACGTGTTGTGATTGTTCATCAATTAGGGCATATGTTTTGTGCTCTCTGCAACGATTATATGTTGCTTGCTGAGGTGCAACCCAGTCAAGATACGAGAGTCGATGAGTTGCGGGCGATGATTTATCGTAGCAATATTTCTCGATATCGAGCTAATGTGCGAGCGCGTTCAACCAAGGTTCTCACGCGAAAGGCTCACGATAGAGCTTGGAAAGTGCAGGTTGATAAGAAAAACTAACTAAGGAGTTGAAAGAGGCTAGAGCCAAGCCAATAAGCTTCGCAAAGAAAAATGATTTTGGAGAGAGAACGCAACTCTTATAGGGATTTCGTGGTGTCACTTGAGATTCAAAATGCCAAGTTGACGTAATTGATGATTCGTAATGGTATAGCGTGACACCCTCTAACCCAAGCGGAAGTCTGAAATGTGCTGGGAATGAGGATGGTGATATAGCCCCTTCGGGCCACGTAGAACGGAATTTTTCACCAGAATACATAGTTCAAGGATTCTCTGCAAATTCTGGTAACAATTCTAACCAGTCTATGGATGTGGACGTACCTGTAAATGGTGGTGACGGCAGTCCTATAGCTGACCAGCCTATTGTGCGGGTTTTAGCAGAGGCATACCCGAGGGTGCGTTATAGAGTACCTCGTGCATTGCGGTACGTGCCTCCCACAATGGACCCTGAAAGTGATAGTCCAAAATGGTACATGTATCAGACGTTTTGTCTCCTAGGGCAATGGATGAGCTTGCTACTGATGTATGCGACGAGCCATGGAAGTTTCTTGTGGATATGTCAGAAATGGATTTGTCCTATGTTGGTTCCGTCAATATGGATGAAATTCATAGTGAGCAGTTTACTAATTTCGAGGGTGATAAGTTTTTTCATAATTTGTAGATTGCCCTCGAGGTCTACAATGTTGATTAAGTAGTATTCTGATAGGGATTATCTTATGAATCGCGCGGATAACACACGGTGTAGCTACTTTAAGTATCTATCTGATCATTGTTGAATATATTCGAATGGCAGTTTCTCGTTATATGGTTTTTGTGACGGTCGTCCTCTTTCGAATGTATGTGTCACCTTATTGTTGTAGGTCTTCACCATCTTATGTGGTTTGTTTTGTCCAAGATCCATATAATATCTTTTCCTTGCTTGTTTTGTAGGGAAATGGACAATCGCCTTTTCAAGCGATATGTCCTGAGGGCGATTCCTCTGAGGGCGATACCTTTGTGATGTTTTGTCAGCATTCTTTTTTTTTTGCCGTGTAAGCATGTGGATAATCACCTTTTCAAGCGATATGTCCTAAGGGAGATACCTCTGAGGGCAATACATATGTGATGTTTTGTCAGCATATTTTTTGCCGTGTAGGCATGTGGATAGTCGCATTTTCAAGCGATATATCCTGAGGGCGATACCTCTAAGGGCAATACCTCTGTGTTGTTTTGTCAGCATCTTTTTTGCCATGTAGGCAAGTGGAAAGTCGCCTTTTCAAGCGATATGTCCTGAGGGTGATACCTATGTGCTATTTTGTCAGCATCTTTTTTAGTGCCTTCCGCCAGTTAGGCCTATTGGGAGTAGTCCTGCTCCTGCAATCATCCAAAATAGTATTAATTTATTAAATTGGTGTTGGGCCATGAAGGTGGCTGCCTACGTATCCCATATAGGGAATCAAGCTTTATGTAGTTCTATTTACAAGATGTGATAATTTCAACAGTAAAACCAGCGCAGATGTTGCACATTCCATGTTCGGGGTAATGGATCTCCATGCATATCTTCTAGGTAATAATAACCTTTTGATCTAACACGTGTGACCTTGTAAGGTCCATCCCAATTTGAAGATGCACTCGTTTATCCAATGTGCGCGCCATGGCTAATTTGAAAGCCACAGTGCACTGGTAAGCATGTTCCCTAGTGGATTCAATCATATCCAGCTCCATTTGGCACATGCTCGCTGAGTGTTCGGGATCGTACTCTGTAATGCGATAGGTTGGCATACCTATCTCTACTGGTACTACTACCTCGGAGTTGTATACTAAGGTATATGGTGCTTCCCCGGTCGAAGTTCTTGGTGTAGTGCGATAAGCCCAAAGGATGCCTAGGAGTTCCTCCATCCAACTCGTCTCGGTCGCATGTAGGCAGCGTTCAAGATATTCTTTTAACGTCTTGTTGGTGGACTCCACATGCCCATTAGCTTGTGGATGTGCTACTGCCGCGAAGTGCTGAGAAATTTTTAAGTCCTTGCACCATGAAACCATTTTTTTCCATGGAACTGAGTTCCGTTATCTGAGATGAGGACCCGGGGTAAGCCGAAGCGGCATATAATGTTTTTCCATATGAATTCTATCGTATTATTTTCATTTATCTGTGCCAGCGCTTCTGCCTCCACCTATTTGGTGAAATATTCAACTGCTACCAGAAGGAACTTCTTTTGCCCTTTCACTATTGGAAGGGGGCCCACTATGTCATTTCCCATTGATCAAAGGGGCATGTGATTTCCATAGGCTGCATCAGAGCTGCTGGCCTGTGAATGAGCCTCGCATGGTACTGGCAGTTTTCATAGGTTCCGCAGCACTGTGTTGCATCTTTTCTCAATGTCGGCCAGAAATATCCTTACCGCAGAATTTTCTGTGCTAAAGCTCTCCCACCGGAGTAATTACAGCAGCTTCATGCATGTGTTTCTCTCATAATGTATTGTGCATCCACTAGAGATATACATCTCAATAAGGGACCCTCGAAAGATCTCTTGTAAAGTTCGCCATGATATATGGTGAATCTGTAGGCATTGTATTTGAGGCACCTCCGTGCGTTAGCATCCTCCGGTAGTATCCCGTTTGAAAGATATTGGAAAATTTCATCCTTCCAGCAAGGGGTGTCTGCAATCGGAAAAGTGAGTTCAACATCGGCCCACACCTTACTAGCCTTAGTAATACCAATTACAAGCCTTGTGGTGGCCAATAGCGTGACACGCTTCTCAACATAGTTATCTGATGAGCTTGCAAATTTTGATATTGTGTCTTCCTTGGTGTTCTCAGATCTAGGAATCTGGGTTAAGTTGAATGTGGTGAATTCAGAAGTAGCTCCTTCAGCTTTGCCAAATATAAGACCATCGTCTCATGTTTTACTTCAAAGAACCCTGAGAAAGGATTTGCCACTAGCTGGGAATCCTTGAAGACCTCTAGGTCATCTAAACATAGAGTTTTTGCCATCCTTACACCCGCAAGGACCGCCTCGTATTCCACCTCTTTGTTTGTTATTGGAAAGTTCAAGCTTATAGCAAAATCAAACTCCCGTCGATCTAGTGAAATCAGGTGGATTTTTGCACCCCCACCATTTGCGGTTGAGGATCCATCCACATGGAGCAACCATGTTGAATGTCGTGTATTGGGCCCCGAATCCTTTGTTATGGTAAAAATATGGTTGCATGAATAATCCAAGTTGTTTCCTAATGTGTCTGCCATGAAATCTGCCAGGACTTGTGCTTTAATGGCGGTACGCATGCGGTATTCAATCCTAAATTCACTCAATTCAATTACCTATTTCACCAATCTCCCCAAAGTTTCCAGGCTCGCCATAAGCTGGCAAAGTGGCTTATCTGTGATAACCGTTATAGGATGTGATTGAAAATACGGCTTCAATTTATGTGTTACCATTATGATCGGCAAGGCGAATAGTTCGATGTGCAAGTAATTCCTTTCTGTGCCATGAAGTACGCGACTAACATAATGTATTGGTGACTACTTGCTGGCCACGTCCTTAACCAAAACCATACTGATGGTGTTGGTTGAGACCGCAAGATATAGGTAAAGCATCTCTCCTCGTTTGGGCTTTGCTAGTAATGGTGGGGCCATCAATACTTCTTTAATTGCTGGAATGCGACCTCACAATCATATGTCCGTTGAAAGTCCATTGCCTTTTTCAATACCTTGAATAAAGGAAGACTCTTGCACGGATCGCGAGGAGGGCAAACTCATCACTGCTTGAATCTTTTCGGGGTTGGCCTCTATTCCCCTTCATTAACCATATATCCCAAAAACTTCCCCGCTATGACACCAAATGTGCACTTATTCGGGTTGAGTTTCATTCTGTAGTTTCTCATTATGCCGAAAGATTTCTCCAAGTGCTTCACATGATCCTGCGCCTTTAGGCTCTTGATCAACATGTCGTCTACATAAACTTCCATGGATTTCCCTATCAGTTCATAGAACATCGTTGAAACCAACCTCTGAAATGTAGCGCCCGTGTTTCTCAATCCGAAGGGCATCACGCAGTAGCAGTATACGCCAATGTCCGTGACAAAGGCTGTTTTAGGTTGATCTTCAGTTGCCATAAAAATCTCATGGAAACCACTTTTAACTTGTGTATAATGATTTTTAGGTCGATTCCCTTCAGATTCGAGTCGCACCATGTGAATATGTCGGTGTTCCTCCTTAAACATTCTATCAATGTTGTTCTTATGTTGGATGACATCGTTGCCCCCGATTCGTAGGGTATGCTCAGGGTGCATCGGATCGATGCCAATAGTGATAAAGTCTCCACAGGTTCCATTTTTGGCTCATTCTGGAATGGTATGATTGCCTTTTCTCTTTTAGTAAGTTTTTTAGTTGGTTTGATTTCTAATTTCTTCTTATTTATGCCCATCTTTCTTTTCTTCTTTTAGTCCAATTCCCTTGCACTCTGCAGTCTCTTTATCCTTAAGATATCTTGTGAGCCTCCAACCTTGAGAACTAGTGTTTCCACAGACGGTGCCACTAATTTGACAATAGATTGTACGTATATATAGAATAGGGTCAGTTACAAGCGTAGTACAACGAATCTATCTCAAACTATGTCTCATATCACTAGTTATAGGATGACTTTGGTTCGAAACTCTAGGTACTCGAAGTAGAGGTTCAACTGGATAGCCTTACCGATATCGGGTGTGATGTCGAGAGTATGTTGAGGATAATATCGAAAGTATATAGGAGATTATGTCGAAACGATATCGGGAACGATATCGAATTAGACACATGATTCAATGTCGAATTATGTACTATGTAATATATCAGAGTCTATATCGAAAGTAATATCGAATATGAGTATTTGATATTGGCGGAAGGATCTAGGTGTGTCTTCTCGGTATGTGGGATGCGGTATTTATAGAGTTTGCATTGTACTATATCGAAGGTGAACTTCGATATATATGTCGGGAATGATTCTCAATATAGCTAATCGTGAGCCTGGCGTGGGGCCAGCCCAATACGGGAAATATTTCTGTCAATATGAAAAAGTAGGACCTACATACATATGGTCTGCAACAATATTGTTAGTGAGCTACAATTCCACGACACATTATATTACCATTATTAGTTGTGATAACATTAGGCTTTGAGCAACTCTCCAGGTACAAATAACGACCGCTTGATCACCTAACGGACCACATTGTGTCCCAGCCGTTCTCCTAAAGCCTAGTATATTCTACGACTAGACACTAGACACAGTCATACATTAAGTACACTTCACATGCCCCTATCCCATTAGTGAAGTCTCGTCCCATCTATTCAAAAGAGACATTTGGATGTAGGTTTTATAGTCAGAAACATGGGAGTTTAATTAAATTGTAGGTGTTTAGCTTGAAGCAAAATAGGATAATGAGATCAAATTAAAATAAAACACATCACAAACTCTATCCAATAAACTCACATGTCGTAAAAACGTCTTTGGCGTGTCAATTATCATGGAGAATTACAGCCAACTACTCCAACGGGCACCGAAGATTCCTATATCACGAAGCCATTTCGATCAACACAGTATATGCATACGATTAACGTGATAGATTTCAGAAACGCAGCAATTGTCGGGCTAGAATCATCAGAAGAACTTGGCACTCAAAAACGATCCATTTTCTTATGAATTCAAGGCTACCAATTCGAAGGACAATCGAGGACTCCGGTAGCTAGCAATTTGATCAATGACAATATGTCCTATACGAATAAGGTCAGACCAAAAGACATTAGAATTGGTGAAATTATAACTTCGAATGAGAGGGAGAAAATTGTCAGCCATCCGAAGATAACCCATTCAAATCTATTAAATTCTAGGAGGAAATGGAAGAACTTATGTCCGAGCAATGGAAAGACACGGTTCTCGTCCGAATTCCCCGAAAAAATGTGGTATTACCCGAATTTAGTGAACGCACTAAGTGCAATGTGGGAATTGACGGATGTCATTGATCTTGTCCATCAAGCGTTTGGTAGCTATTGTCTTAAAGGTATCATACCCATGCAAAGAGATTTAATCCTAACGCATCATGGCAGATTGCTGGAAACTCTCTTTACTCGAAAGTAGACACCAGACTATCGAGCGAACAACTGTAAGATTGAACATGCCATCACTTGGGTGCGGGTTATGAATCTCCCAGTGGAGATGTTCGGGGATTCGATGATTCAAACTATTGCAAGTTTCATCGGGGATCCTATAAAGATCGATGGAAATACTTGCACGGCATCACGAGGTAAGACTACAAGATTCTATGTCCATGTCCCTACAAACAAGCCACTAGAATGGGGTATTAGGATTATGAGGCAACTTTATCAAGTAATGTACGAAAACTTACCATAACTCTGTTACACGTGTAGACGTGTCAGACATTCGGCGAACCTATGCGCCAAGACGAGTTTGAATGTTGCTAATAATGACATCGAGGATAAAATAATTATCACAGAGTCGAGGGGAAGCAAAACGTTGAATGCAACACAATGGTTGTTGGGTAAGGCTAACAATAAAGAGTATGTCGATTGGATGGAAGTCACTTGCAGAAGGAATGTTTTTAAGAATGTCCATGAAGGAAATAATAGTATGAAAGGGAAAATAAAGAAGTGGCAGAAAAAGGGAAGTCTACCTTGGCAAGGAACCAAACTAACGCGCTGGATCAATTTATTCAAAAGGAGAGCGCTTTCCACTCGGGAAAGGAAATCGAGACTCCGAAGAGTTCATCGGCAAAAAGGATTCTACCTGCGACTATTTCTATACTTAAGAGACGGGCTGCTAAAGGGAACAGAAAGGAAGTCCGAGCGGGACAAAAAAAATATGCCCAACTCTAAATCTGCAACAAATAAAAACTCTTTTTTTCTATTTTGGCTAACTCTAAGAAGGCCGAAAGCATAACAAACTCTTCAAATTCAATTAAGTTTCTTGGCACAAGCGATGAAAGAGAATAGTAGACCCTAAGGAAAATCTAATCTTGGAGATGGGGAACGGAGTTCTCAACATGCTAATCCAACAACAATTCTGGGAATTCCAGACAAACTACCTCAGGTCTGACGATCCCTCGAGGATATTACAAATAGAGTCGAGTGCCATCAATGTGATAGAAATCTCACCACGGATCTGGGAGCAGGAGATAAACACCTAGACGATAACAAAAAATGGAGAATATTCAGATATGCTGGCAGAAACTGCTAATGAGCAGTTGGGAAAATATCAGGCAGCAGTATCCAGCACGAGAATTATTGAAACAACTCATGTATTGACAACCCCATTCATCCTACCCACCTCGTTAATCCATTAATGAAGCTTTTATCGTGGAACTATCAAGGAGCCAGAGATGAATATTTTACAACCAACTTTAGGGACTTAGTTCGCGTGCATAGTCCAGAGGTGGTTTTCCTTCTGGAAACACGCCGCACCAGACTGAGCATACAATGTTTCCCCTCATCTTGGTTTTTCAAATTTTTGGATCGCGCCTAAAGATGGTATCGATGAAGGGGTCTACATGCTTTGGAGTGCAACTACTATTGACGTGGAGATTAAAAACATTGAAGACCAAGGTACCCATGCCTTAGTGGGACCGAAAAGGCAAGAGAAGTGGATGTTGTCGGGTATATACGCTAAGTCGTACAAGGAAGACAAGGTACAAATCTTCAATAATTTAGAGAGCCAGTCGAGGATTATTGATGTGCCATGGTTGGTTCAAGGAGACTCCAATGAAGTAGGGTTCACGCATGAGAAACAAGAGTGCAGTGGTAAGGTGCACAACTGATGTATCGCGTTTTAGCAGAGAATGTATTCTTGGCGACTCCAAGATCTAGGTTTTCACAGACCTAATTTTACTTGGACAAATAAGAGGGAAGGTCGAGCCGTGATAAAAGAAAGAATTGATAGAGCTGTAGCTAACACTAAATGGGTGGAATGCTTTCTAGACAACGCGATTTTTCACTTACCACGCACACATGGTGATCACCACCCAATTTTTACTAATAACATCGTCTAGGTATCATCTTATTTCTCGTCCGTTTCGGTTTCAAGTGGTGTGGTTGAACACCATGGATTGTGAGAAAATTCTAAGACAAGTTTGGGAGCAAAAAAGACATCTTTTCAAAGCCATTGATTATGTTCCAGAGGTGATAGTTCCATGGAATAGTGAATGCTTCAGTAACATATTCCGTCGCAGAAGAGCTCTTGCAACTAAATCGAATAATTTTCTTGAGAATTTGGAGAGACAACTACTCGAGGATTATAACTCCATTCTAAGAAAAGACGAGATACTTTGGCATCAAAAATCCAGAGTCAAATGGCTCGGGGAGAGGGATCGTTACACCGCGTTATTCCATAGAACGACGATCACGCGTAGGAAAAAGAACCAGATATTAATGTTAAAAATCAACATCACCTGGATTAAGGATCACGAGGAGTTGCATGTTTGTGCGCTTAATTTTTTCCAACGAGTATTTACGGGTGCAGATCAACATACAACGTTTCTTCTAGTATCACGATTTCAACAAATTTTGGATATCGATTCTGGTCAAGAGGTGACTTTGGCCGAGCTAAGAAACACGCTATGATACACGCATGATGGCGTATCTAGGAATTAAACTTGGGGGGCTACCACGAAAGAAAATATAAAGAAGAAAAAAAAACCTTAATTTACCAATACAACTTGTACAAAAAAGGGATAAAACGCTTGATAAAAGTTAAAATTAGCGCACCGTGAATATTCAAAATAAAAATCATATTGAAGTTGTACACGATGATCACTCATACAGTAGAATTCATCAATCATCGAATCAGAATCAATATTTTTTGTCAACTCTTGTTCAATGAAGACAACCATAGAGTTCAACAAGAATTCCTCCTCCATTTTGTTCCGACGTGCATATTTAACATGTTTCATCGCTGAAAATGCATGCTTTGTTGTTGAGGTAAAAACATGAAGAGTTAAAAACAAGACGAATTAATTTGTCGATCAAGTCGTAGTCTTGTGCCTTATTTGTCTCCTTTAATTGTTGACACAATTCTAAATTTTTGATATATCTTGAAATTTCTTGTGGCCAATAACTTCAAAAAATCCAATTGATATCTCAAACAATGCAAATTAGGTCCATTAAAATCCACATGATAAAATTTCTCGGCAAGGGTACAAATGCGATCAATGTTGAATGACATGAAGTTCTCTTTAGGATCCAAAGCATAGCTTAGCTTCAAAAGCTCATATACCTCATCACTGAATCTTCTATTGAGCTCCGCCACTTGAAAATCTATTGTAGCATGAAACACGTCGCAGCGATAATGATGCTCAAATGTGATTGGATCCTTTTGCTGATGACCCATATCTGATTTGTAAAAACCTTCCATGTCTGGTATCTTAATACCATGTTTTTTACAAGCATTTTCCACAAGTAGGATAAGAGAATCATAAGTATCATCTTCTCTCAATTTTTGAAACAAGGCTTTTGAGGTAAAAACACGATCCATTGCATTAAAAATATCAGGAGACTTAGTCTACAAAGCTCGGCAAAGCATATCTATAATCCCCATAACTTTATGCATAAAATATAAATTGAACAGAAAATTATATGATCTCATCTCAGTCAAATGACCAAAAGCTTCCCCTCGGTAGAGCTTGAAAACCTATCATTCATCATAATTTCAAAATATTAACCGATGCATTGTACTCGTCAATTAAATTTCAACTCGAATCAAAATGCGAACTCCAACGAGTCTTCCCAGCACGTTGTAAGCTACCACCTTGATTAGCTCTTGTACCGGTTGCGCATTCACCGCTAGCTATCTCTCGTTCATTTTCAACAACTTGTGCAGAATGTAACTCGCTCAAGCGTTTAGAAGAACCACCAATATGATTAACTATTTTGTTAAGTTTTGGGGGGGGGAAATAACCAGATAGACATTTCTTGCTTAGCAGCCCCAACCAATGCTAACTGTAATCGATGGGCAAAATAATGAACATGATAGGCATACGTAGAACCCCGTAAGAAAAGGGCATGCAACCCATTCCATTGGCTTCTCATGTTGCTAGCCCAATCATAACGTTGGCCTCTGAAATCATATATTTGTTGGTTATTTTGAGCAAGGACTCTTGAAATTTCTTTCGTAAGAGTAACAACAGAAGTATCAACAATAAGAACAATCTCAAAAAAGCGCTCTCGTATAAAATCACCAAAATCACCAAATCTCAATGCAATCACCATTTGCTCTTTACCTGATATATCCTTAGCCTCATCGACTAAAATATAAAACTTTGCATCACCTATTTCATCGCGGATTTTAATTCTCACCCTGTTAGCAAGAATATGCAAAATATCTTTTTGAATGCATGGTGCTATGTACTTAGCATTTACAGGAACCTTCCCTAATAAAATACTATCAATCTCTAGATTCATTCTTCCAGAAACTTTGATCAACTCAATGAGATTACCTCAATTTTTAGAAGATATAGATTCATCATGTCCTCTAGATGCACATCCTTGAAAAGTAAGATAGCAAATGCATTCAATTGTTATCTGAAGCCTTAAGCGGTTCTTCTAAACTTCCTCTGATAATTGTGCATTCATAACTTTATCAATATGTCTTGTTGGATCTTTCAAAGCAAAATAAGACTTCATAGCATTATTATGTGGTGAAGTAGGACCTCCCACGTGCTTCAGAAAAGCACAACTATCTCTATTGCATACTTTCTCCCAATTTTTAAATCTATTAACAGTAAAAGAATGGTAACAACCATTGTCATCTTCAAAAAGATAACACTGAAAGCAAAATGTTATGTCTTTTGCAACTTAGTATTCCAACCATGAATACCTCTTAAATTGTGCGCTTTGAAAAAGTCGAAATTGACCTCCTATTTTGGTTGATGGATAATCTTTAATAACACGTCGTTGTGCGCCCACACCTATATAACGTCGTCTAACACCATCTTTTTCATTAGTAGTGTATTGAGATGTTGGAATTCGTAGACTCGGTTCAACTTCAAAAGCACAAACATTTTTCTCAACGTTTTGAGATGTTGAAGGGCCCTCCTGATTGTGATTTGAGTTATCACCATTTGAAGGAGAACTAGCTTTCCTCGTAGATGCCTGTTCTTGAGGCCTAAAGAATGTAAGGGTTTTTTCCTCTTTTTGACTCCTTGAATTTTCAATGTAATCTATAAAAATATATGAAATTTGATAAGTGAATTCAAAATTAAAATCAGATATTGCAAAAAAGAAGCAAGTCAGTGCGTAAGAAAGTTAGCAACAATATTGTCCATTTATTAGGTTTTATCTAAGATTCCCCAATTCCCAAATCATACAAAATCCTAAAGTAACTCATTTTTTATGCAATGAACATATGCATAAACTAACAATAGTCTAATTATCTTGTTTCCTAAATAAAATACAACTCTAGATTTTCAAACTATCTAATACACAATCAATTTATACAAATCCTAATTTTAAACTATATGAACATTAAACAATATACTAAAAGCTAAAAGAGTACTAAAAAGGAATAATACCTTAAAAACACAATGGAAACTCTTCCTCGTACTTGAAAGAGGAAAAGGACAAATGAAGATTTTTTTTTTTTTTTTTGTAAAGTGGTTGGGTGGACTGGTGCTTGCAGTGGAGAAGAAAATGACAAATGGGGTTTGTATGTTTCAGTCGTGGTTCCTTTTTTTATTAAGCAAATTTCTATTTGAGTCTTATACTTTATTAATAATATAATATACACAAGGGGTTATTCTTTATTAATAATATGATAACATGGACCAGCCCATATCTAGGCCCAACCATGTTATACTCTTCCAAAATGAATCCAAAACTTTGTACAAGTTTATCTACCCAATAATATTATATATATATATGAACAATCTAATTGATATATATATATATATATAATCAAAAAATGGGGGTTGGGGGTAGGGGGTACTCCACGCCAAAGCACACCTCTGCCCCTACATACGAACCAAGCAAAGCTCCGGGCCTAGATGGTGTTCAGGCGATGTTCTACCAAAAAATATAGTTTTGGATGAGTGAGACGCTACTTAAATTAATGCATGATGCGTTGCGTGATGGAGCCTTCGACCCCAAAGTTTGCGCAACACATCTTTGCCTTATTTAGAAGGTGAATAGTCCTAATCTCATCTCTTAGATTGCCCTATTGCTCTTTATTATGTGGTGTATAAAGTCATTACCAAGTGCATTACATTGAGACTTAGATATATCATGCCTCAACTCATTTGAATTTTATTAAGGGTAGGAGTACACAGGCATATTTATGTCATGATGGAGGTATTGCATTCTTTGCGCCTTAAGAAGAAAAATAAGGTTGGTTGCATGATTCTTAAGCTGAATTTCGAGAAGACTTACGACAAAATCAGTTGGAAGTTTCTTGAGGAAACCCTAAATGCCTTTAATTGTCCCTGAAATGTGATCACTTTGATTATGTTTTGCGTTCGTAATGCTTCCACCAAAATCTTATGGAATGGCGAGCCCCTTGAAGAATTTAAGCATGGGTGTGGGCTGCCACAAGGAGATCCACTATCTACTTATTTATTTGTCCCATGTGCTAAGAGATTGTCTGATATGATTCACGAGACAGTGGAAGTTAATCATTGGGAACCGATCGTACCTTGTTGGGGGGGGGGGGGGGGGGATAGACCTTGTTTGTCGCATCTTTTCTTTGCAGTGATCTCTTTCTTATGAAGAAAAGCCACGTTGAAGACTACTCGAAACTTGAATAATATTTTGGATGCATTATGTGGTTTGTCAGACCTCAAATTAAATTCAGATAAATACAATATTTAATTTTCAAATAGAGGGGGTGTGACTTTGAAAAGGAGAATATGTGCGAGTTTGGGATTTACTCAAACCATGAACCTTGGAAAATACTTGGGTGTAAGAGTGGTGTATGGTTCGTGTGAAGCAAGAACACTACAAAGACATATTTGATAAACTTTTAGCACAATTTACAAGTTGGAAGAGCACCACATTATCCTTTGCATGTAGGGCGACCTTAATTCATTCAGTGTCGACGACGATTCTGATCCACCTTATGCAGTCTAGTTGTTGGTTACCGGAGAAGGTTTGTAATCAATTAGATTAAACTAATCGTGACTTCTTTAGTCTAATAACCTGAAGATTCAAAAGGTGCACCTTGTGGGATGGAATCAAATTACGCGCAATAAGAAAGATAATGGTTTGGGGTTGCACATGGCAAGATTGAACAATGAAGCCCTTCTATCTGAACTTTGTTGGAAAATTTTGTAAAATCAAAAGTGCATCTGGACGAATTTGGTCCAAGCCAAGTATCTCAAGAAGGTACGTCTTAGTGAGTATATTGTGAAACCAAGTGATAGTCCCACGTGGGTATGGTGCATGGCGCTCATATCCCCCTTTATTCAGTGGAAAATTGGGAACGGTAAGGAAATCTCCTTTTGGTTTGATAATTGGTTAGGAAGTGTGAGAATTAGTGATGTGATTCCAAATATCAACGCTTCGAATAACAAATTGAAGTTAAATGAGTTGATTGATGAAGATGATAACTGGGATCTCGCGGGTATCAGCACGAGAACTCCATTGGAATGGAGGAGTGAGATCGAGCACAATGAATTACGTTAAGGGAGGAAGAAGACACAAGAATTTAGCGCAAAACGGCGAATGATTTATTTTCGTGCCAAAGCGCTTATAAAGAGTTACATCGCATGTACACAGACCCTCCATATAGTGTTAACCGTATGGATTATATTTGGCGCATACCATGTAGTCACAAGATAAAATTATTTGTTTGGTTGGCTGCTCAAAATAGACTCGTGACCAATCAATTAAGGAAAACACGGAAGATGATGGAAGACGCGGATTGGGATATTTGCACGAACATAGAAGAATCAGTCCTACACATTCTTCGGGATTGTAAAGCGGCTAGGAAAATTTGGCAACGTCTTCCTACCCCTGTATATTGGACGAATTTTATGCATATAAAGGATGATCAATGGTTGCGTAAGAATTTGATGTGCATGGAGCAGTTCTGCACGATGTTTCCTCTTGTCCCGTGGAATATTGTCTTCATTTTGAGTATTGGTTGGTTTGGAAAGCACGGAACTTTTGGGTTTTTAAGGCAAAGAGGAACCTGTGAACGTGACATTATTCAGATAAAAAACCTGGTGACTGACCACATGTTCATACATAAGAAAACAAAACTCAAGAGGAGTATTGCATGAGAAAAGCCGAAAAAGGGTTGGATGAAACTTAACAGAGGTGTGCATAATCAGCGAACTAATGGTTCTACGGTCGGAGTTTTACGTGATGAAAAAAGAGCGTGGCAATGGGGTTTTGTGATCAATATCCCACACCCGGCTATTCTCGAAACCGAAGTGGGTGCTATTTGGATTGAACTCTCTATTGCATGGGAAAAGTGAATTCAAAAGATTGAGACCGACTCTAGAGAAGCCTTCTCACTAATTATAGAGGATCCTATTGATAGACGTCCGCTCAGATAGAAGACTGAAGAATGTCGTGCTCTTCTTCACAAACCATGGGATCAGAATTTTAGATGGATTGCTAGATCGAAGAACCTACTTGTTGATGCAATGGCAAAGTTGCCAAATACTACAGATGGAGAAATTAGCGTTTTGCTTATACCACATCTTTTTTATTGTCTACTTTAGATATTTTAGTGACAGGTGTAGTCTTAAAGACTTTTCATTCAATTTTTTTTCTAAAAAGGATAATGATGTAAATCGTCTTTAGAAGTACTCATAAAATCAATTATTATTTTTTTGTCTCATAAAATCATTATCGAAGGAAACAGAATTTTAAATGGATCGCTAGATCGAAGATGCAATGGCAAAGTTGCCAAGTACAACATATGGAGAAATTAGTGTTTTGCTTATTCCACATCTTTTGTTATTGTCTACTTTAGATATTTTAGAGACGGCTGTAGTTTAAGGACTTTCTATTCATTTTTTTTTTTTAAAAAAAAGGGGATAATGATGTAAATCGTCTTTAGAAGTACTCATAAAATCAATTTTTTTTTGACTCATAAAATCATGATCGAAAGAAAAAAGCTAAGAAAAAAGCCAAGAAAGGAGGGGATGTTATTCATGTGGTCACTACTCACTAGTTTTATTTTTATTACATGAAACGAACAATGATCAATGCCGAATTGTATCTAACACGTTTTCGAAGAAATTCGAGGCATTCAGCTGGTTTATCTTCCAACCTTCGGAAATACAAGGATACGAGTTAGAAATAAAATATTACTTACATTCTACCCAACTATCTCACAGTCGGTACATTTATTAATTATTACAATCTAAATTCCTATTACATTGATGCAGTAAGGCCACGAGTGGACCTTATTTTACCACTATAATACATCACAGCATCTCTCTGTAGGCTACAACAATAGTTGGTAATATTGATTAAATTGATATTGAACTTTTCTCAGTAGATAGATGAATATTTAGCCCTCATTCTAATTAAAGGTTAGTAGCATTGGTTAAAGCAAAAGAAAAACCCTCTTGGCTTGTCTTCTATTGGTGTTTTTGGGGTATCGCCTGTGTCGTCTCTCTTGGCCATTAAAGAGCTGGTACCTGGAGATTCTGGTGGAAATACAGCATTTTCGGAAGTGAAAATCCGCTGTGGTATAGCCGGTTGAAGCGGTGAAATCGTAGATAGGTAATGGAGGAGCATCTGTATTATCTGACTGAAGTTGGGCCTGCTGTTGGGGTCTTCTTTCCAACATGAAGTCACTATAAGAGCTAAATCCTCAGGGAGATCGTTGGCGCTTGGCCTCACGTTCTGAAAAAGAAAATGTACAAGTTCGATAATGATAGATGTATTATAGGGTTGAACACAATCTTATGACCCGTCCCTGTAACTGATGTTTGCAACAAAGTAGCATAATAAGCTACTGAAGTTTTTCCACTTATGTGGTCCTCATTCCTCAAAAATTGATATAGGATGGTATTACTAGTTAAACTGGTTCCTCTGGAAAATAATCTATCACAAAATAATGCTGATAGCAACCCCCCGCCCCCACCCCCACCCTGCGTCCCCAGGCCCCAACCAAAACAAGGTATAATCAGATATACAAACCTTAGAGTTTGGTCTAATTAAGGTTTAATTCACAGAGGCACTCAGCAGGTTCGCTCAAACATTGCAAACGAGTTCAACTCAAGGGTGTTTTTGTAATGATCGTTAGCTTGTTAATGGTTGTTCTCACTAGTTTCGTGAGCTCTTTTCGAAATTATTTTATAATTAGACCAAACCAAACTCAAGATGCTCAGATCTAATTATCCAAAAAATGGCCAACGGCGACTCAATTTTTAAGAGGGCAGAAAAATAAATTTGATAGAGAGACGAGGGATGGAGGTCACCTTAAAAGCGGCAGCATAGGCTGCCTGAAGATTTGACATGCCTTCAAATGGCAACTTGTTGTGTATCAGCTCCCAGAGCACGATGGCAAAACTGTAAGCATCCACCTTATGGTTATAATGCTTCTTCTCTCCATGTCTAAGTGTGACTGTGCTATAGAGCTGCAACCAAAAACAAGGAAAGAGAGACATATAAATATTTTCAGCAATCTTGTCAGACCCGATGATAAACGAAACAATTGATAGTGGGGCAAAACGCCCGATAAACTACCTCCGGAGCCATCCAGCGATATGTTCCTGTCTCAGCAGTCATCATCTCAGTCAATGTCTCTTCTCTTGCCAAACCAAAATCTGCAAGTTTCACGGTTTTGTGGTCTGCAGTCAGGAGCAGGTTTTCTGGCGGAAAAAGAAAATCAGTGAAGCATGAATAAAGAGTTCCAAAAAACAGAAGTGGGGAATGTATAGAAGACTTAGAGAGGATGAGATAGAGTAGCACTAATGATTACATTTATAGTAGATTCCAGTCCCACAAACAAATTATGAGATTTCTACAGTAAATTTAGATACTCATGCATATTAAACATCATTAAAAACACAAGGTGTTCCTCCTATCGTAAATAGCGATTATTCAGATGGAAAAGCAAGATATTCATATTCCGATTGCTCACTCCTCAATCATCAAAACAACTTAATTAGCCTTGATTGGTAGCACCACTCATCATATCTGCCGGACAAGTTACCTAGTTTTAATAAGCATTACGCAACAAAACAGAACTTGATGCCAGATAGACGGAAGCCAAGATAGATGTAGTCCCCATAAATGAGTAGTAGTAAGATAACTCTTGACGGTGGTTTGGTGATGTGAGGTGCAGCCCTATGAATGCCGCCAGTACAGAGCGTTGAAAAGGGCAAAAGAATGAAGGGGCTACTTAGAAACATAGATAAAGGTGTTGCGAAATGATATGATTGCCAAAGAACAAGTTGAGATTTATTTCGCAAATAGCCTGAGATAAAGAGGAAAGTTAGATGCACTTGAGTTAGAGTGATTCTTACTTTCACATAGCCCAGGTTTGGCTTTTTCTGTATCTTGTTTATGTAGAGCAAGAGGTTATCATCACGATACTAAAAAATGAAGCAATCATTTGCTTCATGATAGTAGACATAGTAGAAGTAATGATTGTATAACATCTACAGAGTAAACTTCATCTTTCCCCATCATTATTTCTTCATACAGAAGTGAAGTAGGTTTGTTATTTGAACAGGATGTGCAGGCAGAACGACAACTTATCCTACATAAATGAACCAAGTCTCAACATGTCGATCTCCAGCATGTTTGACATTACGACTCAGAGTGTCGTTGCCTACCAAGTCTTGAGCATAGTAAGTCCTAACAACTCAGAAACAGGAAACAAAATTTTTACCTGGTTTCAGGTCACGGTGTATAATTCCATGGGAATGCAAGCATTCCATGGCACGAGCTATGTCAAGTGCAAATCCAATAGCAACCCGCATATCCAGGCACCTTGGCCTGAGATTTAGCAAGTATTTCCGCAATGTCCCACCAAGCAGAAGCTCCGTTACTATGACCATGATAGGTTCCTTGCAAGCTCCAATAAACTGCAAAGAAAAGAACGACACGTATGAGGCTATGACAAATTTAACTAGTTGTTCAAAAATTACACATACTCGTACACACTTGCAACATGTAAGTGAAAACCATATCTAATTTATAAACCAGATCACGGTTGCTTAACAGTCCAACAATACCTTGACTAAATTCTTGTGTTGGACTCTTGATAGCATCGCGACTTCTCTTCCAAACCTGCCCTCCTTTTTGGTGATCTCATCCGGCGTCTCTCCTCTATTAACAATTTTGATAGCAACATTCTGGTTTTTGTATCTGAAACATTGAGCAATCAATACTATCTCTGAGTTAACTTTTGCAGAAATAACCAATACTATCTGAAATTCCAATAAAAGAAAAAAAAAAAAAAAAAAGCCTTAGACTTGTGGATCGTATAACCGTATATTTGGGAATTAAAAACCATTATACCGCCGAGATCAATAATGAGAAGAATACCAAAAAAAAAAAAAAAAAAAAGTCAACTTACTTTCCTTCATAGACTTTGGCATGGGCACCTTCTCCAATCTTAGGGCCAACAAAGAGAAGCTTGGGATCAATCAGCCATTTGGGGTCTAAGCTAAACTCTACTCCTGAATAAAAACTATCCCCAGATCCCATTTCTCAGTTCTCACACCAAAAAAAAAAGTCTCCCTTTTAATCACTCGAATACATGGGGAAGAAAAAAAGAGAGAGAGAACTATTGAACTGAAACACCACCAAGATCAAACCTTTATCACTTCATCACATATTTGGAGTAAATCCCACAAGACAAAAACGATCCCAATATATTTTCTGCTCAACGAAATACAAAACCGGAAATAAATCCGTCACAAACAAATCCACCGGTTTTGACCATGAACTTTCACAACTGAAATCACTGTAGTTGAAACTAAATTTCTTTCTTTGATGATGTTAAAGAATCATGCGATTGTTGACAATGGATTTGTGAGAAAAAAAGTAAGGAAAGAGTTTTTTTCTTCTGTTGGGAGTGTATGATCGATCGATCTGCAGAGAGAGAGATAAAGCCGCGGTGAGGGAATTGAGCTTGTGTCAGAAAAACAACAGGGGAGTGGGGTCTTTCTTTTTTCCTATAATATAATATATTTTTTGTCTTTTTGAACTGTTTCAATGTACAGTAAGCGTGTGAGGAGACAAAAAAAAAAAGGGAAGAGGGTATAATAGGGATTTATTATTTTAATATGAAATATGCTTGTACTTCTTTCAGCTATATATTATTAAATTTGCACATGGAAATGGATACTTGTATAGGGAACAAACCCACTCAAACAAGTGATCATGATCATGAATCATGATCATCATCCCACCAGTTTCTGTTTCTAGATTAAGATTCCATTTTCTAAGGTCAGATTCTGCAATTAATTAATTTCCTCGATCCATTTGCTTAATTATATATACTAATACACTGCAAGTCTGCAACACTTTCTAAATTGTTTTTCAGACATAAGATTCTCACTGCCGCACTATCATTCTTAAATTTGTTAATTAAACTCTATATCATATAGAGTGAAAAATAGTTCATCATATTGTAAGTTGTGTACTAGTCGAAACTTTAATGACATCGATAACACTAAACACTCTCGCAAACACAGATATCTTCCCAGTATCTATTTACGAATATATATTGTGAATCCAAGAAAAATAAAGGGAAAAGATGTGTGATTGTGAATGAAGTAGATATATAGCTGTATCTGATAAAAAAAATAAAAATAAAAAGATAATATTGTTGTAGCTAGACTTGTTTATCTATTTGTGCATGTCGAAGAGTTGAAAGTACGTACACTAGTATGTGGGTCCGTTGTTAGCAAGGTAATAAAATTACTAGAAACCTAATTATCTACTTTTCTAGCTATGAAGACCTTGAAAACCGTGTAGGTTTAGTGTGATAAGCAAGTGTTCTCTTATCAAATTGGAATTTCAAAATAGTTTTAATCATTAACATAGGCGTTCACACGTGAGTTTTTGCCGATATCAATAAAAGTGGGAGTAGCAAATGATGCTGGTGTGAATTATATAGTACATACTGGTGATATAATGTCATTATTAACTTGGTATGATCGATCTCTCTAAGTTGTGTCGCATTACGATAACTTCAATGTTTTTATTGCTAAAGTTATGTATGAATAAAGTACTTAAACTATATAGTTTCGAGTCAAATATGAACATATACAAATCTAGTTATATGCAAAGGGAAGCAAACCTACGAGAATTGATGGGATTTCAAGGTCCGTAAATTACTTTTTTTTTACTGGTAAATTATTAAGTTTTTTCACATAGTGTGACTCACTTGTTTACCTCTAATCATCGTGCTTACATGGTTATGGAATACCGTGCTTCGAATAAGTTTTTTTTTCTTTTTTGATAATTATAAGTTACATGACTTTATTTTCTTATGCGTCAATTGCCAGTTTGCCACACTTTATTGTTGAAACACTAAATTTTTTCATAGATCAACATTGGCTGCAGGCCGCAGGAAGAGAAACAAGATACAACAACTTAAGGTTGAAGGAATATGGGGAAATGAAGTAAAGGTCCTTCAGGAGCATACCAGAAGTTATTATATCCAACTCTTCTCAGGAGCTACGGGAACCCCCACTGTATACAGGCATATGCACTGCAGATATCTAAATTTCCAATGTGTCTGAACTGTGAGTAGTATAACAAACAACTTGGAAGCAAAAATAGAAAAAGCTGACATAAAAAGGCAATTTTTTCAGTGCATGCTTTAAAGGCACCAGGGCATGATGGGTTACATGTTGGTTTCTATCACAAGGGTGGAGCTAGCTTGAAAATCCAGTTACTAAATTTGTCCAAGATGCATTTGAAAACATATGTCAAGCTTATCTTTGCATTATTCGTAAGATTGAAAGTCCAGAGTTCATTACACAGTTCAGACCAATCTCTCTTTGTAGTGTTCTATACAAACTGATCACAAAATGCATTACAACCAGATTAAGGAATCCAATACCAAAGCTGGTTGCTCCAACTCAGTCCAGCTTTATTAGAGGCAGAAGTACACATGATAACATCTCAGTACTACAAGAAGTCCTCCACTCTCTGAGAACTAAGAAGAAGAATAAGGTGGGCTCTATGATCATGAAGCTAGGCTTGGAGAAGCTTATGATAAGGTTAGCTGGAACTTCCTTCAAGAAACCTTATTGGCTTTCAATTTCCCTTCTTCTCTAGTTCAGTTGATTATGTTTTGTGTGAGTAATACTTCTACAAAGATTCTGTGGAATGGCTCTCCACTTGAACCTTTCCAACACAATTGTGGTCTAAGACAAGGTGATCCTCTATCACCTTATCTTTTTGTCTTGTGTGTGGAAAGCCGTCTTACATTATTAATGAGGAAGTTGAGAAAGGTCACTGGAAACCAATCACACCCTCCAGAGAAGGGCCAAAGCTTTTACATATTTTCTTTGCTGATGACTTGATTCTCATAGGGATAGCTACATCTGGTACTGCTCATAGCATCAGGAAAACTCTGGACAAGTTTGTGAAGTTTCTAGTTTGAGATTGAGCCATCAGAAATCTAAAGTTTTCTTCTCCAAAATACATTGAGCAAATCTTAAGAGACATATCAGTGATTTGTTTGGTTATGGTCAGACTTCTAATCTAGGAAAATACCTGGGGGTCAAACTCATTAATGGAAGAGTAACAAGAGAAGATTATGTTGAGCTTTTTGACAGTTCTGGGGAGATTTGGGACATGGAAGAGTAAACTACTCTCCAAGAAGGGAAACACTAATTAGTTCAGTGTCATCAGCTTTACCAGTCTATTCAATGCAATCACAATACCTCCCTCAACATGTTTATGATAGACTTGATAAATTAAATAGAGATTTTTTATGGTTTTCTGATGTCAACCAAAAGAAGCTTTATCTTGTTATCTGGAAGAAGGTTACAAGACAAAAAAAGAGGGAGGACTAGGGATCAAATCATCTAGGACCTGCAATGAATCTCTTCTTGCAAAACTTGCATGGAAAGTTCTGACTAAGAAAAATTTCATTTGGATAGATCTGGTAACTGCTAAATATCTTAAAAAGCAAGGTCTTTCTGAGTATATGGTGAAAGGATCTAATAACCCTTCATGGAAGGGAGTTGTGAAGTGTATGTAGCTGATGAAGCCTCATGCCATATGGAAGATAGGAAATGGAGATAAAATCTCCTTCTGGTATGATACTTTGAGAGGAGATGGATGCTTGAAAGATGTATATGTTGTCATCCATGAATCAGAAGATAATCTGAAGATGTGATTGATATTGATGGGTGATGGCTCCTGGATGGTCTTCTTTATCACATCCCTAAGGAAGTTCTAGGTGATATTGAACACGTGAGAGTTATTCTACAAGACCAGGAGGATAGAATTCTCTGGAATGGAAGCTCAAGTGGTTACTTCACATGTCAGTCTGCTTACAAGCTATTCCAAGAACAAATTTCAGGTCCACATAGAAATGGAATGCAAAATTCTTGGGTATGGAAGATTAATATAAGCAACAAGATACAACACTTTCTGTGGTTTTTAACTCGAGAAAGACTTGCTACAAACTCAATGAGATTCAGTAGGCAGGCTTCCTTAACAACCATGTGTTCCTTGTGCTATGATCATGATGAAACAGGATTACACTTATTGAGATATTGCAAAGATGAAAGAGATGGATGGATCCAAATCATACACCCTGATGATATTGATAAGTTTAATGAAGTTCCTGATAATCAGTTTTTAAAAAAATATCTGGAGATTTTAAAGATCACGAATGTTCTTAGTCCTCAGGCCCAATGGAAGTGGATCTTCATGGCTACCTTGTGGATTAGTTGGAAGCACAGGAACTCTAGAGTTTTCCACCATCAGAAAACTAATGTGCAGGGAAGGATGATGCTAATCAAAAGACTTATCTTTGATCTCTTCTTGGGGGCGTAGAAAGAATATCCAGTTGAATAGATGGCAGCCTTCAACAGTCATCTAACATGGGGAACGCTGCTGGACTCCTTCGAGCAGATCATGGGAGGTGGTGTTTAATGTCTCCTTAAAGCTTGGCCTTGAGATTGCATGGGACAAGAGAATCCTTAATATTGAAGTGAAAATTGATTCTCTGGTGTTTAAGTTAATTACAGGTGAGGAAGAGCACAACCGGATTATGTTTGTTTGGTGGAAGAATGCAAGAAGTTACTACATATGCCATGGAATCATGTCCTGAAATGAATTCCAAAGAACGCAAATAAAGTTGCTGATGCGTTGATGAAGTTTAATAGAGTTTTTAACGAGGAGATAATCCTTTGGGAGTATACTCTTCTAGTTATATTTATAGTTTCCATACTAAAGACATGATGTAATATTTATTTTCTTTAGTTACCAAAAAAAATCTATGTATGCTTAATATTTCGATGGAAATATATATATATATATATATATATATATAGTGTGTGTGTGTGTGTGTGTGTGTGTGTGTTTTGTGAATCACAAAATTAGTGGCTATGACGAGCTCGGCAGGGTTTGTTAGAAAAAATAGTCAATTTCTGCAACTCACGTCACTGTGCATTTGTGCTTGTTGGATAGGCACATATTATAGATCAAAGGTTCCCCAACTAGTTATATTCTAGTTTCTCCTTAGATCATTATACAATTATTCAATACTGTATAACGCACAACGAAATACTAATGGTATCCTCCAATGTTGCAAAGCCTAATATGGACAAACATGAACCCCTTTTTTTATGAATGAACATACATGAATTGCCCTCTTATTTTGAAGAGAATTATAAGATTATCCTCTAGTTTTTGAGTGTGAGCTCCTATTTCTTTTGAACCAAAAACATCGTGACATGAGAATACCAATACCTAATAAAACATATGAAATCCAGAATTGCAATTAAAATATACCTTAGCTCTAAATCAACCAGAAAATACAATAGCCATAAATTATCATGTTCATGTGAAACTGTTGGTTATAGAATGATAATCTCGTTAACCAAGCTTTGTAACTATAGTGATGAAACCATGAAAGTAAAATTGCTATTAAACAACTAATATATTTTTAACCAAGAAGTATACAATATGAACCATTCTAGTCATTGAGATGTACAGAAATAAAATAAAAAAAATGATCGCACTGAAGACGCAATTTTAAAAAAGCAAAGGCAGAAAGATACAGAAGTAGAAATCAGTGAAGTCAGTTGTCGTTGGCAGGTGAGATTGTCTTTAACTTTTCCCAGTGAAGATGAATCCTGTGAGCCTTGTCGGTGAATCTTTTGGTTGGTATCATTTAAATCATTTTTAATTTTATAGCTAGTACAAAGAGTCGGTCAAACCTAATCAAATCTGCAATTGACGATCTTGCTGCACGGCTGAAGTTTCTTCCGGTTTCATTATTTGTTGTTAAATACAAGACAAATAGTTTATTAATGTCACAAATCGCATTCTGAACAAGAGAAAAATTGATGCAAGAAAGAAGTGTAAACACGTCGACGATTCGCATTCTTGGAGAAAAAGATATATTCATGTTACTTGATATTAAATCATCACGAGATAATTACAAAACGTTTTACATTATCATATAATCATAAATTTATTACAGGGACACAGAGCCATCCTCTAAAGTTTGAAGAAAGCACACAAACACTTATCTTTACATGTTTCCAAGTTTAGGAAGTATCTCTTCAAGTATTTAAAATCAAAGAGAGGATCTTTTGCAATTAAGCTAAACCTCAAGAAGTAATGATTTAAGTGCGCCCCCCCCCCCCCCCCCCCCCCCAAACATTATTTGATTTGGTCAAGTCAGATACAGGCGGACGCTTATAAAATTCACAGCTGTAAGATAATTGCGTTTGTACTTTCAACATATGATTATTTTGAGTTAATACAAACAACAGCCAAGCCTATAATATCAATTAATTGGGGGGTAATTTCTAGTTAAGGGATGGAAGAAAAAAAACGTGCTTGAAAACTGCTAGAAAAGAAGGAAAGTATACAACAGTTTGCTATTACACAAAAATAGTTCAAGGCATTGCCTTGAATATTTTCAAGATAAATTATAATTGTGTCCCAAAAGCCTTGTATAGAACATCTCTTGAGGCTTACCTACGCTTGTACAAACAAGGTTTCAACTCCGGCCATGTAATATCTTTGGATTTTTGTTTCTCCTACAGAAAAACATCAATAAAAAGCTTGTAAGCTCAAAGGCTCTAGAGCCACATTTGAGGTGATAAGAAGTCAAGAACAGAGAATTATAGGAAAATAGGGCGTTCAAGTACCGACCTTCTTTTGAAAGAATAAGAGTATGAACATTTTATTTGAGAAGTCCTGCAAAGAACAAGTAACTTTTAGTCTTTCAATAAGTGGGTGAAATTGTCCGTACTGATGAAAGGAGTCATGTAAAACCTTAGAGATTGAAGTGAATCCTAGTTCACTTATGGCTTTCACAAACTTTTCTGGGTCTGCTCCTCCTGTATTAGGATCAAGCCTACTTTTCACTTCGGCTATTAAAAGCCAGCCACTACACAAGGTCCAACATAACTTACGTTAATCACAATTAAATGTAGAAAACACTTGCGACCTTTAAAAGGTTTCTACAACATCAAAAGCGTACTTAGGTTTAAGAACTCTATTTGCTTCTTGAAGATAACTGGGGAAGTTTGTTCCCATCAGTGAGAGACAAAAGACAGCAACATCCACACAGGACGAGTCGAGGGGTGTCTGCATGTCACAGTCAAGACATTATTGGAAGTGAGAAACAAAAAACTAGAGGAAGACTATGCAGGAAGTATATCTGAATCAATGTGTGGCAGGGAAGCTACCCAACAGACTCAAGCAGAGTAGTTCCCCTATACGTACACACAGAAATGCAAAAAATATGGGCACATACACTGGACATATCACATGCAATCACTGAAGGATCATTTGAGACAAGATCAATTGAGAAAACTTTGTTCTTCACGCTTCTAGCAAGACGCGCATCCCCTGAATAAAGTAACAGACTTTTAGAAGCATGTTAGGCAAAGTGGAGATTCATTTTTCTAGTTAAAGGTTCTTACCGCAACCAAAATCGGCAACAACCAAAGAGGGGCTGCGATCTTTTATCCATTTAATAATAATATCATTTGGCTGCTGAGGCCAATGTGACATTTGTTCCTGGTAACCTGTATGATACTGTAAGTTAAGTAGACGTAAGTTACGATATATAACTAGAGGAAGTATTCAAAAAAATATATATATATATTAATAATAATAACAACACTTCCTCCTCCTAATGAGGAGGCGCAGTCAAGATGGTATTGCGAAAGCAAAATAGGTTTTATGAATTTCGGCGAGATGCAATCCTAAGTCAGCAAATTTAATCCAATGGAGTTGAATGCCCTCAAGTCCATGAACATAATAATTCTATCCAAATGAACTAAATACAAATATTTGATAATATTAAATAACCTGGTAACAACTAACTAATTCTATCGAAATGAAGTAAATACAAATAAAGAAAGTAAAATGTGTAATTGGGTGAAGAAAGGTGCTTAGCCAGGAACATAATATCAAAAGGTTAGCTAGCAGTAGCAGAGGTACCATATTGAACAATGAAGGGTCTTCCTTAAAATAGTGAAGGGCCTCATCTCCACTGTAGAGAGAGAAAGTAAGTATAGGTAAGTAAGATGAGCTGAAAGCGAGTAGAAGAGTATTATTTTTGTTATTACCGGCAAGTGTAGAGCTTCTCATTAATCTGGCGGAAGAAACCACCAGATAATCTCGCTTTCATCTGCCACCAAATAAATATACAGCAAAAGGATGTATAAAGTAAATATTAATGAATGAGTGAATAATAATAATAATAATAATAATAATAATAATAATAATACCTTGTCAAGGAAAGAAGAAGAGGAGGGTTTGGAGGCGCTCTTAGTAGTTGCAGTAGTAGTAGTAGTAGTAGTAGTAACAGAAGAAGGTGTTTTATGGATATTTTTGTTTCCCTTCTGATGGCGGCGGCCACCTCTTTTCCGCTTCCTGCTCCGCCCTTGCTCCTCCTCCATATTCTTTCTCCCTAATCAATTTCCCTTCCAAATTCTCCTCTTCTTCGTCCTTCCTTCCTTCTGGTGAAGGAGCTAAAACACTGGGCTCACCAGCCCAATTAACATATCCTTATAAGTTGGGCCTAACATGTTCGTGCGTGGGTTATATTTTCTTTTAATTTATTTTCTGTAATTAAGAAAAAGATAAAAAGGAAGGGGTGTTAAGTAATATATTATTAGTATCTATTACTAATATAAGGAAAGTCATCCCTCTCACAAAATTGGTGATTTGTGACACCAAAACCAAAATCATCCACTCTCTAATTTTCTAAACTTCTCAAAAATTCTAAAATAAAATAAAAACACATTAAACAAATTTAAAATCTATTAATATATAAGCAAAGCCATTAGCCCATTACTCCTTCACATAATCGGATAATCACAATGTAATTTTTAAATTTAAAGAAAATCTCACAATTACTATGTAAAGAACACACGATCACCAAATTTGTATCTTTGATATTTATCTGCAGCAGTTATCAATTTCAAATTCAAAAACAGAATTTATGTAAGTGGGCACTATTCTTCTGGATTTGTTGTTTATTTAAAATTCAATTACCATTTGTACGGATTTATTTGAAACAAAGAAACATGAACAATGTGACTTCTCTTTCTCTCTCTTTAATTTCTCTTTCTATTGAAACTTATGCATAATTAGTTTTCTTTCCTTAGGCAAATTTTTTATTACATTACTTTATTTATTTATTTATAAGTTTCCAAATTGTACAGAATGAGGTGTTCTAATATTGGTATCGAGCATATATAGAAGATTAGAATTGGAGATTTTGATATGAGGTCAGATTTTTATTTTAATTTTGTTGTGGATCATATGTTCACTCATCGAACTATATAAGAAAGCAAAATAAGAAGATCTAAATATTAAGTAAGTCTATTGATTAGCTTTAGAATTTTGCTATTGATTTTATTTTTATTCCGAATGAATTTATATTTTCTTGAAATTACGTATATTTAACAAGTTTTAACATGTTTTTTTGTCTTTCTTCGAGATATGCATGTTATCAATTGCAGTTATGTACTAGATATTGGCTTTTACATATATGTTGCGAAGAGCGAATTTATTTTCTAAGTCGTTTTCTATTTGCAATTTTTCTTAGCAGATACTGAAATTTATATGATTCGTACTAGAGATAATTTAACATCAAGTTTATCATTTGAAATTGATTTCGAATTACTGCTCTATTTACTTTTTTTCCTTCAAAAAGTTTGATTTACTCGGTTGTTACATATTACTTTCTTTCAAAACTGTACACTACAATTTTTTAGCCTGTAGTTATCAATTTTATGTTTTAGGTGTTTTAATTATATTATATATGTTATAGATCCATAAAGATGTTTTTTTTTAAAGCTGGGAACTTATATTGATAAGGATCAGTCATCAGAGTTCTAAGGAAGAGAATATTATATTGCTAGGAAGTCAATAATGTCTCCGGATACGAAGATGGTAACGCATCAGCGAAGATCTAAAAACTAAAACGTTTAGTTGATTTGTGGTTTTTTTTCCCTTCTAATTTGCAGATTATCTCGCATTTACAATAGAATAGGTTGCTTCTTAATTTTGCTAAAAGTTTGAAAAATTCTTCCTTTTTCATTTTCCCGAGAATCTTCTGTTACTTATTGTAATTATAAATACTAATTTATACTTTAAGTTGGTGTTTTAGTTTTACTTAATTCATTCAATTATGTGCAACTAAACACTAATAATGAAGCAATAGCATTCAATTGTAGAAACTTAGATTATATTGTACGTGAAGTATTGCAATTTTTGTCAAAGAAAAAGGAAAAAAAACAGATAAGCATAAAATCTAAAATACTCCTTAAATAAATAAATAAATAAATTGCAGTGATAGTATTGCAATGTAACTAATAAGTTCTGTGTAATACACGCCATAATTTTTTGTCAATATTTAAGGTTCTTAACAAATTATAGTCACATTGTTGAATACTATTTCATTTGTTGTCGCACAAGTTACGATAAAAAACGCGTAAATAATATACTCTTCACACTAAAGAAAATTTAGCATGCGGTCCTCGCGTGCGCTTTTTTTCTAGTATTACATATGTAAAGAGCACAGTTCGTCGCTAGTTTGTCTGAATTCTTGTGGTTGGTTGGTTCCTATCCTTCTTAGTGATTGTCATGTGACGCCTTCAAGTTTCAACTACTAATGGTGATACTACATAAGATAGTAGCAATATGTGATATATCACGTGAATACCACAATTGCAAGGATCACCATTATTTGTGTATAACGAACTAGGAACCCTATGATATGTCATTGGAAAGCCACATATGTCTACGTCGTAATGCAATCAGTGGATTGCAATTCGAAGCTCCAGAGTGAAAGTTATCCCCAAAACGGTAGAACTACGCAGAGTTGGACACCATATCGAATATCATATTCAATATGCCATGTCGGGGGCCATTTTCGACATACCATGGCCCCCTTGCCTATAAATATTCCTCCAATTGGCCATAAAACAGAGAGAGAATGCCTGAGGACCTCCCCCGTAGCCCCTATATCGAATATAGACCTTCGACATCCGACATCGAAGTCTACTTTCGACATACATTCAATATGCACAGACCCAACTTGTATTCGACATAGAGAATGCTCTACATATCCATTCGATATGTACCACATATGTATGGAAAGCTACATGAGTCTACTTTCCAAAGGAAGAAGCAGATCGAGGTTTCAATATACCTACATTGATATATAGTTGATATGGTGAAGCCTTGACATCGCACCCGACATGCAAGATACCAGACATGATATTCGATGTCGAAGCTATTATACATGTCTCCCCAACATGTACCTTATATTCTTGGAAATATAAGGTAGTCTACTTTTTATATCAAGAAGAGGATCAAGGTTTGGACCTTCTTACAAGGAGATATGGTCAAAGCCGTGAACCCGCGCCATGCAGAAACAAGTGAATCACATAACCCGACTAGTGCTCGGTCATCAGAATAAACAAATGAACTACGTTCGGCTTGATTCCCTCAAAGGGATACGTAGGCATTGCGATAACCCGAGTTCAGTCCAAAATTATCAAAGATCCATCCGTTCTCTCACCACGTCGCTTGGAGTACATGCGTGCAAAAGACAAAGTTGGTTCCATCGTGGCCTAGAACCAATATGATGTGGAGTGTTTCGTTAGCCTGCCAAGGCAGCATACGAACTCGCCCCAAATCATTGGCGTCGTATGTGAGAACACACTGGAATGTACTTGGAAAGAAGCATGCAACCTTAAAATTCAGTCTTGTTCAGGATTTGGACCCGTGCCTTACATCAAGCTCATTATTACGATTCTGGATTGACCCACATTCATCAAAACCATGGAGTATATCGAGCACCCAATACCCCCGCTTTGCCAATCAAGACAAGTCATACTAATTACACTATATTATTCACCTGCACATTCTGCAATTAATTACGTTATACTTATTCACTTACGTATCGAGAATATTTTCGATATCGAAATCTCTTTTCAATGTCGAGCCTATTTTTAACATCGAGCCAATTTTTGATGTCGAGCCTATTTTCGATATCAAGCTTACCTTTGATATAAACATCCACCTTCGATATACACCATTCTCGATATGGAGACTATCTTTGACATATCTTAAGCCCGATATCATACCCGGTATCAGAACTTACCCGATATACGTATGCACTCGATATCTCGTATCACCGATATAATCCAATATTCGATATCGCCCATATTCGATATTGTCTCAGATTCCATATCGCTCAGATTCGATATTATCTCAGATTCCATATCGCTTAGAGTCGATATAATCCCAGATTTGATATTATCTCGGATTTGATTTCGTCCAGATTCGATACCACCCTAGATTCGATTAATTTCAGACTCGACAAGGTGATTACCCATGAATTACTTGGGCTTGTTAATTTCTGCTTTTAGTTATGTTGGAACAATTTATATTTACCTGAATTATCTTTCATCTATATTAGGCGAGCTGGGCTTTACCTGATTTTTGGCCGCTATCTATTATTATTCTTTATCTTGCGAATGCTATATATCTCTCTCTTTCATATTAATAGACTGATTGCAGGAGCGAACCTATCCTACTAGATAAGATAGGAATATACCTTAATGGGTAAACGTATCTCCTATCATACGGGAAATGATAGAGAATGCCCTACAGCCACTTCTACTCTCAGTTTGGACACTACGGCGCACACTTCACGCCACTCAACATAAGACTATTTTTCTTTAGAATCTCGATAACGCCATCAGGATTAGCATTATCATACCTACCTTCTGCGCTGGTGATAGCTCAGAGATGCAACAATACTTGAGGCTACATTCTACAGTAGCTTCAGCTAGAAATTGCCCAATTATGGTATAATAAAACATACCTTGCACGGTATCCAAGTCATTCACCGCTCATGATACAATGCAATATTCTATACATGGTATTTATGTCGTAGGACATACTGAACACGTTATCATATATGATACCTCACAAGGTATAACAAGAATCGTTTGTAATACGATATCAACTACATCTACCAATAAAGGTAATAGAAGCGCAGTCAGATACCACATCTGATAAAGTACTCAAATAATTCAAGAGGTCCCTACAAAGTTTGGGTTGGTTATGTACCACCTCACCAAACGCGAGACCCATCCGCACTAATGCTATGCCCAGGCTAGAGCATTCAAATATTTTCACATATCCCAAAAATCCAAAACCATAATCAACAATAAAGAACGCAAGGTTGGTAAAAACAATCTTTCCATAAATTCATATATACACAATCGCAAGTTATATCACATACAGCCTCGCACATGAAAATCCCAAGCGGTTCAATTCATCTCTAGCATTAATGCCTTGGGGGACCACGACAGCGTGTAGAGAACAACCTCCTCGTGTTCTACACTGCACTCTACCAAGACATATTGTCGCTATATTGTCATGGGAAAAAACCCGACATACCTTGTTGTTTCGATATAATGGAAATTCGATATCTAGGGCCGGAATGACAAAAGGTCCCAAATAAAATAATAGCACCCTGACAAGAGGTGTGGACCAGCTTATACAATAAACACTTGTGGGCCCCGTCAACAATAAATGGTTTTCTATATTGCAGGAGACATCGAAAACGTATATTTGATATCCACCCAATATCGCAGAATTTCTGACTTCCATCTTAACAAATTGTCTAGGAAAATGGCGGAGTATCCGAGCTCTATTTCCACTATCCCAATTCGTTATTCATGCAACTCGAAAACTGGGGGGAATGAAGGATATCCCTCAATAAAATACTCATTGATACAAATTAAGTTTATGAATTATCATCTATAATGATAACTCCAAACTGGGGGACTAATGGTATGTATAAATATATCATTCAATTAGAGTTTGAAGTATGCTCATGCTCCAAAAGCACACTCCAAACTGAGGGACTACTGAAATGTACAAGTATATCGTCCAATTAAAGTTTGAAGCATGCTTATGTTTCAAGAGCACACTCCAAACTAGGGGACTACTGATACTACATAAGATAATAGCAATACGTGTTATGTCACGTGGATGCCACAATTGCAAGAATTACCATTATTTGTGTATAATGAACTAGGCACCCTATAATATGTCATTGGAAAGCCACATATGTCTAGGTCGTAATACAACAAATGTATTACAATTCAAAACTCCGGAGTAAAAGTTATGTCCCAAACGATGGAACTACGCAGAGCTAGACAACATATCGAATATCATATTTGATATGCCACGTCAGGGGCCATTTTCGACATACCCTTGCCCCCTTGACAATAAATATCCCTTCAATTGACCATAAAATAGAGAGAGAACGCCTGAGGACCTCCCACGTAGCCCCTATATCGAATATAGACCTTCGACATCTCACATCGAATTCTACTTTTGACATACATTCGATATCACATTCGATATGCACATACCCGAATTGTATTCGAAATAGAGAACTCTCTACATATCCATTCAATATGTACCACATATGTATAGAAATCTACAGGAGTCTACTTTCCATAAGAAGAAGCAGATCGAGGTTTCAATATACCTACATCGAGATATTGCCGATATGGTGAAGCCTCGACATCACACCCGACATGCAAGATACCCGACATGATATTCGATGTCGAGGCCATTATACATGTCTCCTCGACATGTACCTTATATTTTTGGAAAGCTAAGGGAGTCTACTTTCTGTATCAAAAAGTGGATCGAGATGTGGATCTTCCTACAAGGAGATATGGTCAAAACCGTGAACCCACGCCATGCAGAAATAAGTGAATCACATAGCCCAATTAGTGCTCGGTTATCAGAATAGACAAATGAACTACGCTCGGATAGATTCCCTCAAAGGGATACATAGGAAGCTTAGAATAACCCGAGTTCAGTCCGAAATCATCAAAGATTCATCCGTCCTATCACCATGTCGCTTGGAGTACATGTGTGCAAAGGACAAAGCTGGTTCCAGCGTGGCCTAGAACCAGCATGATGTGGAGTGTTTCGTTGGCATGCCAAGTCAGCATACGAACTTGTCCCAAATCAAATGGCTGTCGCTCTTTTGCTCAAACGAAAAATAAGTGATTATAACACTCACTCAGATCAGTTGTCTCTCTTCGACTACTTGGGGAATATTATGCATGTGGCTGACTGAGTGTTTGCCGTGTGAATCCAAGTGAAGATTTATGTGGCTATATTTGACAAAAAAATCCACTTGTCAAAAGCTCCAATGCTTTCATTTTGTGTACATTAACATAACCCACCTATTTTTTTCCCATGCCTGATATTGATCAACAAAGAAAGTTACTATATCTCTCTAAATTAGACAATTTTCCCCTCAGCACGTAGAGAAACAACATACCACTTCTTTCACCCAGTTAATACATATATATAAACTCAAAACCACAAAAAGAAGATGGGAAAGCTCACTGAAAAACAACTAAGTGGAATTAACACTATGGCCACAAATGCAAGACACACTTATATACTCACACATACTATAATCACATAATTCAGTAGAATGCCAAGCAAGATGTGGTTGATGGCGGAAAGTCAGAAAAGATACATGATTTTTTATTTTATATTTTTACATTGTGCAAACTGCTATGCGGTGAAAAGTCTAGCTAGCATACTTTACATTGTGTACAATGGCTACACAATAACAGAATCTTAATATTCATTTAGCTGAACCCCTGAAGAATTTTACGAAGGTCAAACTGTCCGCTGCAATAACTCGACAAGACAGTAGACAACTCTTGACGACCCCTCCACTCTTCAAAGGGTTTCAAGACTATTGGGGTTTCAATAGCAGCAGAATCCACACACAACATTGTTTTGTAATCTTCATCGCCTAAATCTGGAAGAGCCTTCGCTTTTTTGTCCCATGGATTCCATACGACTGCAAGTCATGGTCATCCATTTCATATATATAGTGGCCAGCAAACATATATATGCAAAGCTTCAGATTAGCATTATATAACAATAACATAGACTAAGAGAGAGAACCTGCATCAGGCATGCCTTCTTTACGAATCACAAATGTTCTCTTCTTCTCATGGTCTATGATGGCTATCTTTGTGGGCGTGCTCAAATATACTCGGTCAATCTATGAGGAAGCAGAAACATTTAATCGGACTGGAATAACATTACGTTTCAAACAAATGCAGTCACTATAAGGACAGAGTAATATATGTTTACAAATTCTCATCTTGCAAGATTGGGCTAAAATTATAGCATAACCAACGAGAATAACAGAAACAGTGTAGTGAGTAGTCAGTGTCCTCTTGTAGCATATGATTACACACAAAGGCAGACAAACATAATATTTGTTAAAACGAACTAGATTACCTCGCCATCAAAAGTAATTGCATCTGCTTGCTCCGTGAACCTTTCTCGTTCTAACAGATTATCAAAGTAGTCAAGTGTCTCCAAATCCTCCACTCGCACTTCACTGCAAATGAAATGGCAATATGCAACCTATCTGTAAATGATAATAGAGTGGCGTGGCGCCTAGAACATTCAGATTTATCAAAGAAGAAAAAAAAAGTATCTTTCACTCATGCGAAACATATAACACGCAACGCAAGTGAATATAATAATATCGACTAACTATAATAACAAGGAGCAAACAAGAGAAGTGACGAGGCATACCTTATATCAGACACAGACAGGTAGTTACACAAGGCAAATGTAAATGAAAATGACTTGGTGTCAATATTCCGCACACGAGGGATAATGGTGAGTTTGCGAGCACTCAGAGAAATACGTAAACGTAACTCGAATCTGCACGAGGACCGAGTATATATGTATAAGCGCGGTTCCATTACCATATCAATATTAGCGAATTTTGTATCCTCCTTACCTATGTGGCCAAGTTTTGAAATCCTCTTCTGTAGATTTTAGTATAAGATCCACAGTTGACACATTGTCAACGGACGCCAAAGGTGCAGGATCGCTGTCCAATGACCATAATCTATTCCGCGCAAATCCGTGTTGCTCCAGTGAACCAAGATTGGAAAACTAAAAGTTGCAAATAAAATATATAAGAATGTATTTGACCAGTTTGATATATAGAAGGCTATGCTTATTATTTTGTGAGTGAGTTAGCAATCGACCTGTGGAAAGCAAATTGGTACACCGCCCCTGATGGCCTTAGAGTTCTTCCCTGTGCCCTGCTGATCAATAATATCAATTTTACATTGTCATGCTCATGCATGCTGTAGACACTTATACTCACAACTGCTTCGAAATCAAATAAACGAAGTGTTCTACCACGACAAATATATTACAATGCAACGAGATCCCCTGCATATATATATATATATATATATATATATACTTTTGTGTTGGAAATAGATTCACCTTATTGCTCATAAAGAGCATTTCTTCTCTTCTTGCAGTTTTCCAAGATACCACATGCCCACCATACAAAAGCACCTGCACCCAAATTTGTTTTTTTAAATGAATGGGTGTTATTATATTGCATCCGGTACATGAATATTGATCAATATGCCTTTAATTTATCATCTAATTAATAAATGAATTATTACTACGAATAAGTGGACCTCAGCACTTGAACCAATGGGCTCCGACAAGATGATCCGAGGAGATCCATCATCATCTTCAATTATAGTATGCGACATCGATCCTAATTCTCTCTCCACAATTTCTCCAGCAAAATATGAAATTAATTGGATTTGAATTAGCGGCAAAGGTGACCGTTAAAAATCATACCTAAAATTCATAATCCAAAACGCAATAATGCTAGTGAATGATAGAATTTAAAACTACTCATGCTTTTATATCCATATTTTTCAATCATGACTTTACACCCGCTTGCCAGCTGTTCCGCCATGTCATCACGTAATGCTGATGCACATGAATTCGACTCCAATTTGACTCCAATTTCTCTATACCATATTTCTATACCTTTTTATATACCATCTATAGCAATAAGATATGTGTACAAGCTTTTATTACCCGGTGGTCCTACTAAGTTCTACTTCTCTCTTCATTTTTATTATTTCTCTCTCATCACTCATTTAATTAGTTTCTCTCCCCTATAAAGCAAATAAACCTACAAAAAACAATTATCTCTTCATTTTTATTATTTCTTTCTCATCTCTCATGCAAATTAATCTCTTTCTCCTATAAACTATCATAAACATCCGATAAAAAAAAATCATCCTTGTTTATAGGAGTATCTAAACTGCATTAGCAAATTTTAAATACTAATGCAATAAATTATATTTTCACTATCCTATATTTTTTTATGAAATAAGTTATTAAAAAACTTAATAAAATTTATCATCCAGTCCATTATTGTTGCCTTTTCTTATGAATCACATAAATTTTTTTCATTTTCATAAACTTTTCTCTAATCATACATAATCTTTTACCCTTGTTCTTAGGATAACTGGAAAGCAAATACTGTTTTAAATCTTATATTATAGTTTAGTTTATTAGAAAACGTGTAAAGGCAATAATGTCCAATAAACTAATTAGTCCTTTCATTTGCACAATAGTGTAATTTTTCAAAAAATTAAACCTTAAATACGAAAATGAGCTTAGTAGCTCGGTAAAAATAAAAATAATATCATGATAGAAGATAACATAATATGAAAAAAAGTTACTTGTTATATTATATGACAATAAACTTGGAGATAATAAGTTTTTGTCATTTTTTGAGTGTTTAGGGACTAAATTAAAAATAATTTAATTTTTTTTATTAGGTTAATATAAAGACTTGCAAAACTTGTTTTTTTGCACAAAACCACGCAATGGTACTTTTTTATTTACTAAACATATTGCAAATCTAAATTCAAAAATCAAAATGAGAAGAATTCAAAATTTGTCGGGAAAGCAAATTGAACTATAAAATTTGATGCTTTTTTATCTCATAACCTTTTTGCATGGAAGGAGTAGAAACATATAAAAAATAAGTTCAAATATAGAACTTAACTAATTTATTTCACAAAAAAATAAGATAACAAATAGTGAAAATATAATTTATTGTATTAGTATTTAAAATTTGCTAATGCAGTTTAGGTACTCCTATAAACAAGGATGAATTTTTTTTCCCGGTGTTTATGATAGCTTATAAGAGAAAGAGATTAATTTGCATGAGAGAGGAGAGAGAAATAATAAAAATGAAGATGGAATTGTTTTTTGGATGTTTATTAGCTTTATAGGAGAGAGAAACTAATTACATGGGAGAGGAGAGAGAAATAATAAAAATGAAGAGAGAAGTAGAATTTAGTGGGACTAGAGGGTAATAAAAGCTTATACACATATCTTATTGCTATAGAGGGTACATACAAGGGTTTAGGGAAAGAGTATAGAGAAATTGGGGTGATCCAATTCTAAAGAAGCCCGTTTGGGTTAAGGATACAATCCTACAATATATATATAGCCCGAATTAAGTTTGCCGTTTTTATGAATATGCCCATAAGAATTTCGGGCTTAAAAAATGACTTGTAACTATACGTACTTTCTGTTAAAAATGCCCAATGACTCTTTTCGGGCTATTTGTCCGTCGTGGCTGCCAACACAATAAAACGCCCTTCAACGTGAAAAAACGTTGCACCGACGAATTATTAAAAATGTCTTGTAACTTTGCCTCTTTTATAAAAGTGCCCAAACTAATTACGGACTTTAAAAATGCCCGATATGTTTTCGATTTTCGTCAAAAGTGCTCAAAAGTGCCAAATCGTTGAAAAAATTATTTAAAATTTGACTAGAATCTTTCCCTCGTCGAGACGATTCCGATGATAGTGATGGTCATGAAAAATTCAAAGTTATAACATTGGAATAATAAGCTTCATAATTAGATAGATAGTACTCGGGGAGTTTCCGTGTATATTTTATCTTCTATGAACGTGGGTAATGTTGTTACCATACACTTTTAAATTTAGAAAACTTAATTACAAAATGAAATAAAACAAGGTTTTTATATCACTTTTTGGCACTTTTAGGCACCATTAATTTTTTACACTTTAAATAAGAGCCTTTGGGCACTTTTGGCGAAAAATTGAAAACATACTGGGCATTTTTAAAGCCCATAATTATTTTGGGAACTTTTATAAAAGAGACAAAGTTACAGGGCATTTTTAATAATTCATCGGCGCAACGTTTTTCCACGTGGAAGGGCGCTTTCTCGAGTTGGTAGCCACGTCGCACAAATAGCCCGAATAAGAGTCATTGCGCATTTTTGGCAAAAAGTACGCATAGTTACGGGACATTTTTTGTCACGCACCGAAAAAAATAACGTTTTCAATTTATTTTAGTTAAATTTGCACTTTAGTCCTTCAACTTACACAAATTAGGATTTTGACACCAATTAGTTTTATAATTTGCAAATTTAGTCCTAAACGTTTATGATTAGCTTATGATAGCCTTTACACAATTTATGTGTTCTTAAATTAGGTTCATAAACCCTAAATAATAATGATTATTTCGAAATTAGCTTAAAACATGTTAATTATATAGTTATCTACTTAATTATGTATATATATCTTTTATATAATAACTATATTTGCATAATAGTTATTCAATTACAACTTATGAATTATTTAAGATGAATTTATGATCTGAATTTGATATTATAAGGTGTATAAAGTAAAATAAAATAAAAAAATAAGTGATAAGGAGACAACTATACAAGTTGTCAACTTGTTACTATAATTGACATGAACCTATCAGCATCTAGATCTGACTTTGAACAATTTTAATTGCCATATTACTCACGTGAATGCATCGTTTTTCTTCATTATATTCAACCATTTTGAGTCTAGTTTCATAAAAAAATTGCTTCAGAATTTTTCCCATTGTCCTTCTACCCTCCAAAGACCAAAACTTTTCATTGTGCAGAAAAACTGCTTTCAAATTCGAGCACTAAAAACATCATAACTCATCCAAATAAAGTCCACAAATTCTGAACTTTTAGATCTGGACTCCCCTCTAAGTTAGGCATCTTTCATATTCAAAAACCATTTCCAAAAGAGAAGTTTTTGAAGGCCGAAAGCAAGCAACAATCAGCATCTATCCAGAAAGTCCGAAAACAGCTTCTATCACACAATGATTTTTACAAAATAGTATAACTCTTTATTTATCACTCATACTCCATTAATTTATTCCTATATATATGTTGATTCCTTAAAAAATATTTAACTATGATATTCATTTGTTTACAAAGGTCAATTTAGTATAAGAATCTAAGCATGTCACTATTTTAGTTATTTGTTTTAGAATACTATGTAATATTTCACCAATCTCTTCATATGATGCTTAATATCAAGATTTGAAATGTAAATTCATGATAGATCTACTATATTGAAGGTTATTTAAGCAAATCACTCATTAGATCATAGTTTAGACGACAAAGATAGTAGTAGCCGAACATGTTTTATTTTTACTAATGATGATGCATGTTTTTAAGTGATCTTTAGTTAACTTTCATATTAATCCTTTGTATGGATCTTTGATGCATATTAAGACACGATTCTCTCACATTTTAACTTAGTTAGTATTAAAGGGTAGCCTAATTACTAGTTAGAACAACTTATAAAAAACATAAACTTACAAGCTAATTGTATAACTATTAACACTTTATAAACCTATTTAGGGATTGACGAAGTTAACGAGGACAACTAGCGGTAATTGTGTGGAAAAGGTGAGGTTTGATTTTGATTATTCCAGCTCCGTTTGGCACCCGACCCTAAGGAACTTGGACAGAAAAATCTTGATTTTTGTTTTCGAATCACGAGCCACTTCTTTCATCCTTTATATTGCCTTTATGTTTCATTTACTTATTCTATTTGGCGATTCAGTTTCTTTTATCTATTGTTACTTCATGTTCAAATGCTAAATATATGACATGTCAATACATAATCGTATTACCTGATCTAATATGATAAACTATATATTGATTCTTGGACTGTGCAAACGAGCAGCGGATATTATCCGGCTTACTAGCTCATATGATATTATGTTTCACCCATTGGGACGTCTTTGGGAAGTTGGGCCCGGGATTGTGTTAATTTACTACTAGGCAGCAAGGGCTGTCAGTTTAAGTATTTTTGCATAATACCCATCGATCTAGGCGCCGCGTATAGTCAGGAGTTGATTATATCCCGCGTGCTAGATAGACGTGTACTCGAGCATGTCTTTTCGTTTTGTTGCGAGGTTACTCCTCGTTGGGAAGTATAAGGTAGTATGTTCGTTGATATAAGGTTGAATCTAGTTGTTATGTGCACATGTTCATTTTCATTACTTCATGTTCATATGTTATTAACGTTCAATAGTTATTTCTTGCCATTCTTTCCCGTTCAGTTCATTTTCGGGTTTTACTTATTCTTGTTCAGTTTACTGCCTAAACCTATAAATCTCACTAAGTCATTAAAGACTTATTTTTTTGTTTTGTATGTCCATTCCTCAGAATAAAAGGCGACTTACGCGTGGCTGGTGTGAGCGGTTTTTTTTCAAATCAAGAAGTTATTTTGCTAAGTGTGATTTTGAGTATGCATTTCAATAATCATAAATATTTTAAATAACTAACTATTGTTACTTTTATTCAACTATGACGTTATTTGTATTTTATCAAGACTTCCGCTGTGATATGTAATAAATTAATTTTCTTTGTGTATGGTATGATCCTGGCCGTGAGACCTTTCCTTTAGACTAAATTAATATCGAGTTTATTTCTGTGTTGTTCAAAAACATGGGACGAGCTTGATATTAACTAAATCTGGAGGTACGGTCCTCACATTTTTAAAGCCCAAAATTCTTTTGGTCACTTTTATAAAAATGAGAAATTTAATGGGTATTTTTAATAATCGTCCATATATATATATACTAGTAACACTGGCACGCGGTTCCCGCGTGATTAAGAATTTATTTGAAATATAATATAATTAATTTAAATGATAAAGATTACAACTTAAATTTCTAGAGATTAAACATGTTAAGATAGAAAGTTTATATGTCTTAGCCTTACTTTTATGTAAGAGAAATCGAGTAATGATTTTGTTTCATTTAATGAGAAAATTTAAATAATATTAAAGCTAAAATAAATTACAGTTATATCCCTATCAATAACAAAGTTTAATAGTATAATAAGGGGTAAATAAAGAAACCAAAATATTGGTGTACTGTGTGTCTTTATGTAATAGTATATATATTAGTATAAGTGGCACATGCGTCAATTCTAATCGTTCTATTTAATTATCATTTAAGAAATATTATTCTAATTTTATTGATTATTAGTTTGAATATCTCGGGTCCTCGAAACACTAATGGTTAATTCCTTATATATTTCCTGGGTCTGATTGGCTATATGTGTGCGGATCCCCCAACTATTAGCGTGTGGGGTCTCTAAACTACTAATTAATAATTTGTTTAATATTAGGTTGACCCCAATCGATTAATATGCACGAGGCCACAAAGTAATTATTACTGCAAAACAAAACAGAATATCAAGACCACTCTGTTAAAGAATATAAATATTTGGGACAAAATAGGAAAGTTTAAAACCAAAAAAATTGTTCTACAATTTACATTAGGACCCAAAAGTAAATAACAAAAAAAAATCATGGGCATGTTTCTCATTAATATTTTAATTTGTATTATTCGTTGCCTAATTAAAACCCAAAAAACTGTTTTCCATGCGTTATTTTTATATAAAGCAATTAAATAAATTATGTCAGTAGTCATAAATTAATTCAATCTCACGAGGCACAACACCAGCTCTTCCCATGGTTCCAATTCTACCGCTGTACCCCCGCCCTGACCACCTCACCACCTATTTTTTCGCTGAATTCCCACTGCGACGCCCAACTTCCTTTGCCCCAGCGGTCGAATCAATTTTCTTCGAGCACGTTTCCCCCAAGCTCCCACCACCACATCATACGCCCCCGGTGACACGCACAACCACCACTACATTTGGCCTCTCTGATTGCGCATATCATCACCACCACCACATCACACGCCTCCGACGAGGTCTACCAACACATTCCACCCTTTTTTCTTGGTGTTTGAGCATAAGTATATAGAAAAGTAATTATATGAAATAACATGGGCAAAATCGGGGCATACCAAATTACATGACTAAAATCTTAGCAAATTTATAGACACGGTACATATAGATAGACATAATATAACAGAACATAGTAATTAGTTGAACTTACAAGGGCAAAATTGAAACAAAGAAAGATTGGCGATAAAATGAGCTAAATAACAAAAAACTTTTGGTGCAAAAATCAATAAATTTAAAACCTGAAGGACTGTGTTACAATTTACTATGGGGCTCAATAACAAATAATATGAAACTTTAGGGGCAAAAATAAAGAGGTAAAAATCATAATGAGTGTTCTGCAATTTACTATGGAGCCCAAAAATAATAAGAGGACACTTTAGGTGTGAAAGTGAAAGAATTCAAAGGTGCAAGGGTTGTTCTGAAACTTACAAGCCAAATAACAAAAGCATTTGCGGACAAAAATAAGAAAATGTAAAATTTGAAGGGTTGTATCACAATTTACCATGGGCCCAAAAATAATTAATAAAAACTTTAGTGGCGAAAATAAAAAAATTCAAACCTACAAGGACTATTTTGCAAATTTACAAGCCAAATAATAAAAACATTTGCGGGCAAAAATTAGAAAATCTAAAAATTAAGGGGTTGTATCACAATTTACTATGGGTCCCAAAATAATTAATATAAACTTTAGGGACAAAAATAAAGTTCAAACATACAAGAACTATTTTGTAATTAACCACTTAACAACAATTTCACCGCTTATACATAGTATATATATATATATAGTAGAAGAAGAAAGATATAGATATATCTATATACTAGTTAATTGGCCCGTGAAATTTTATTGGAGTTTATAAAAGTGTTGTTCTAATTAGAAAGAAAACAAATTCGAATATTTGTTTAAATTCAAATTTGTTAGGCCTTTATATATAAACTAGTTAATTGGCCCGTTTCATTCACATTTATAAAAGTGTTGTTCTAATTATAAAGATAACAAATTCGAAAGTTTAAATTCAAATTTGTTGGGAATTTATATATATATATAAATAAACAATGCAAAACCTTTGGGGGTAAAATTAGAAAAAAAATAAAAACTAAAAAAATTGATCGACAATTTACAGCGGAGCCCATAACTAAACAACGAAAAAATTGTGGGGTAAAATTGGAAGGATTAAAACTGAAAGGGCTGGACTACAATTTTACGGCGAGCCCATAAGTAAGTAAAGTAAAAGTTGTGGGGCAAAATTGGAAGGGTTGAAAAACTAAAAGGACTGGACTGCAATTTACAACAGATCCATAAATAAGTAACGTAAAAGTTGTGGTGCAAAATTAGAAGGGTTGAAAAACTAAAAAGACTGGACTGCAACTTACAGCGGGCCCCAAAGCAAGTAACTTAAAAGTTGTGGGACAAAATTAAAAGGGTTGAAAAACTAAAAGGACTGAACGACAAATAACAGCGAGGCCCCTAAGTGAGTAACGTAAAACCTATGAGGCAAAATCGAGAAAATTAAAAACTAAAAGTACTGTCCACAATTTATGGCGGGCCTCTACGTTATTAATTATTAAACAATGTTATATTAAGCGGGTCCCAATAGATATAGTAATTAGTTGGAATTACAAGGGTAAAATGGGTACAACGAAAGATGGATGACCAACAACATTCACACTTATTATATAGATATATAATAGAATATAGTAATTAGTTAGAATTACAAGGGCAAAACTTCACACTTATTATATGACATAGTAATTACATGGAATTACAAGGGCAAAACGGGTACAACGAAAGATGGACGACCAACATCATTCACACTTATTTTATAGATATAGAATATTATATAGTAATTAGTTGGAATTACAAGGGCAAATGGGTACAACGAAAGATTGACGACCAACAACATTCACACTTATTATATAGATATAGAATATAATATAGTAATTAGTTAGAATTACAAGGGCAAAACTTCACACTTATTATATGACATAGTAATTAGTTGGAATTACAAGGGCAAAATATGTACAACGAAAGATGGAGGACCAACATCATTCACACTTATTATATAGATATAGAATATAATATAGTAATTAGTTGGAATTACAAGGACAAATGGGTACAACGAAAGATGGACGACCAACAACATTCACACTTATTATATAGTATAGTATACACTTATTATATAGTATAGTATAGATATAGATATAGATATAGGTATCTCTCTTCAGCACGTATTTGGTGGACGGAAATTAAAGTCACATGACGTTTAAATCAATCATTACACAATTATGCTATTTCGTGTTGTATGTACTAATCAAAATGAAGATGAACACTAATCATATCCGTTTGGTGACATTGCAACAAAAATTATAATATCATATATCTCAAGCAATCATATGCCAAAAAAGTTAAGGTCTTATGTCTTTTTGTGTAGTCACCTCTATTTAGATTTTGACACGACCTCGTTGATTATCACTTATGCATTTGTCAAATTTGGATTTTTGACTTCTTTGGTTATTGTATCAACCATGTAAGAATTACTCGTACACCACTATGGGCCCTCCTAATCTCTTGACAATTGCAAAAGTTGCCATATGGCACTTAGGATTTGAAAGTCATTGCAACCTTAGTTCTATGTAGCAAGCAAAACATGATATTCTAAAGTCACACGCCTCAATAATTGAATCTGACTTGACCTTATTGATCAATGAATTCGCAAGTTTATTTCCTTACTCCATGCTACTCTATCCATATTATTATTATTATTTAAACTTTTTATTAGAAGGGTTTTACTTTTAGATCCAGATGTCTGAATTCAAATGTTTTGTATCAGCATGATCTCCACTCCAACTCGATGGTTCATCCAGATTATAAAAGAACATTATTAGCAATAATCCAACTACTCAGATTGTTCATAAGAATTATAAACAAATTTCTAAATTTTTATTTTAGTAGAAACTAGAAATGTTGGCACGCGGTCTCCGCGCAATTAATCACTTATTTTAATTTTAAAGTAAATATGGTAAGAATTTTAATTTAAATATGGATAGAAAATCCTTATATCCTAACATTCTTTTTTATGTAAGAGATTATTTAATAATTATTTCCTTTAATAAAAAGATTTAAATAATAATTAAGGTAAAGTAAATTACAGTTATATCCCGACTAATAATAAACTTTCATAGTGTGTAAAAGTGTAAAAAATAAAATCAAGAATTTGGTCTCAACATGCCTTCCTTTATATCTATACTATTATATAAAGAAAGGCAAACTGTGACACCAAACTTTTGATTTCTGGTTTTAGCCTTATAATTTTATTGTTAGCACAATAGTTTAATTATTGAGTTCCTAATTTAGCCTTATAATTTAAGTAGAATCAATAACTATAGTAATTATTGTGATTGAATATTTAGTTTCCCAAAATTTAAAACTTTCTATATAAAGTCTCTATCCTTATTTATTTAATCTTTACTTATTCAAATTATTCTTTTACCATATAAATTAAAATAAATTCTTAATCACGCGGGGACCGCGTGCCAGCGTTTCTAGTAATAGTATAAATAATCCAAATGTAGTCATGTTGACGTAAAATGAAAGCACAAATGTGTTTATGAAAAGAAACTCTAAAACCCGTCTGAATTAATTTCGATTTTATTATTGAAATATCAAGAACCAATAAATGAGGTCGAGACTTATATAGCTCTTAAACCTAAACCAAAAGAAAATAAAGTTTTTTTTTTTTTTTTGTTAAAAATAGTTGTTAAAGTACTTAAAATTCAGAAAGAATGATTTAAAATGCACAAGAAAACTAATTCGATTTGATAAATTTTAGGCCAAAACAAATCATCAAATTAAAATTTATTGCTATCTCCGTGTTTTTTTTTTTCTCTTTATCGATGTTTTTTTCTCAAAATCCGGGCTCTTATTTTACATCACATACTCTTGAGTTTGCAATAATTCAAACATGAGGCATATCTTATATTTTGAATTTATGTCTAATGTTGTATCTATAAGTATATGTACAACCTGAAACATGATAAAAAAATATTAAATTATTCTAGCAGGTATGAGAGTGGATTACTCATGTATTATTCGAATTATGTACAGAAATATTTAAAAACTTAACCTGATTGTCAACGCTACGACAGATGTAGAAGCCGTTCTTTGACAATTCTTCGTTTCCAATATCCTATCATTTTGGATATCCAATGATTTCAAGAAGAGCTTTTAGTATGCCCAATCTTGTTAAATGGAGATGTAAGAAGCAAAGATTTGTTGCTCACTCAAGCGCGAAAACTGAGTTTAAATCTCATCTAAAAGCTTAAGTTGTTAGAGAGGGTAGAAATTTAATATTTATATATATTATCTTCAACATGCCCCCTCACGTGTAGATAAATCTTTTTATTACGCCTGTCACGTGACACTTTTTTGATAATTGAGTGGAGGTGGGATTCAAACCCAGGACCTCTTGTGGCATGAGCTTTGATACCATATTGAATTGCACCTCACCTAAAAGCTTAAGCTGTTAGAGAGGGTAAGCATTTAATATATATATATATATATATATATATATATATATATATATATATATTATCTCCAACAATAACTCATTGTCTTTGTGAAACTATGTTGCTGAAATTTCTCTTACATGATTTAGGATACCCGCCTCGTCAACCAATTCACTTGTATTGTGATAATAAAGCAATGCATGATACTTCATACAATCATATCTGTTATACCAAATTATAATCGCATTACGTGGCACCAACCAAAGGAGGATACTCTGTCAAGGACGTGAAGAAAGATATGTTAAATCAATCCAAACAATATTATCTCTAAACTATGTCTAATTCAGTCATTAAATAGATAGTACAAAGTTATGTAAAACTATCTCTAACTCGAAACTCACCCACGAATTGTGAGTTAGAGACAAACTTAAACACAACCCAAGACATAGGCATGATTTGTGCAATCAAAGGAGGATTTAGTGGCATGATTAGTGGAGTCAATCCTCTATATATACCCCAACCTCAACCACAAAAGGTACATCACTTTTACTCATGAAAAATCGAAGCTCTCACCTATATCTCGAATCCTCTCAACAGTTACAAGAATTGAGCTATCTCTAATCTTGTCTCTTGAGCTTAAGAGGAAATTACAGACATAGAGCTATTTCGAGATACAATTCGAGACAGAGCACTCACCTATATCTCAAATCCTCTCACGAGTTATAAGAATTGAGTTATCTCTAATCTAGTCTCTTGAGCCCAAGAGGAAATTAGAGAATAGAGCTGTTTCGAGATACAATACAAGACAAAGCACTCACCTATATCTCGAATCCTCTCACCAGTTACAAGAATTAAGCCATCTCTAATCTTTTCTCTTGAGCCTAAGAGGTAATTCGAGATATAGATTTGTTTTGAGATACAATTCAAGACATATAGCCTTGGTTTCTAGTGACTTGAGCATGAGAGTGCCCTCGCCTAGTTCATATCCAGCACGGATTGGCATCCCATTTGACCTGCTCAGTTCGATGACATCTCATTTTACAGTGTTGGCCCTGAAAGTGCAAGTTTATGGGTCAATGTTAGAACAACAGCGTGACGACAATGTTGGGTTAACATTGGAAATAGAAACTTTCTAACATTCCACTTTTATATCTTATAAATTATTGTTTTACCTTTATTCACTTACTAACTTAGTTCCACGAGTTGTAGTTGGTATTTGTATGTACTCCAAGTCAAGAGACTTCAAGGATGGATCTATTTCCTTAAAGAGAAGTTGCCATTCAATGAGAAGTTTCCAAAGAAGAACTTTCTATAATTAAAGAAGGAAAGATATGTGCGCTGTAATGGAAAGATCAAGGCGTGTGAATTGCAAGATGGAAAGAAAATTACATACAGTATGATTCTTTCCTTAGAAGACTTCAAGTTAAAGAAGGAAACGAGAGTTCTAGTTAAAGAAGGAAACCTTTTCATTGGAGACTTCAAGTTGGACAAGAAAACCTTTCCCTATTGAAGGAGACTTGCCATGAACGAAATTAGAGTCATACAAGGAAATCTAATAGCAACCAAAATCGTGCACAACATGTCTTGGACATCAAGGAATAACACACTAAATAGACATGTTGGGCATCAAGAAAAAGACACGAAGACAAGAGCGAAAATATCCCGTGAGAAAATTATTGAGTCGAGTGTCTTTGTCTTGTTTTTCCAAGTTCGTGTTTAGCAAATTAAGTCTAAGTTTTAGAGTTAATGAGCTTTACTTGTAAGGAGTTAGATCCTTAGTTTCTTGGTTGAGTTCGATCAATTCGAGAGTGAGCAGCTTGAGAGTTGAGAGAAACATCTTTGTTAAACCCTTGTGGTATTTCGCCTACGACTCGGAAGATCATATTAATATATTATCTTCTTAAAATTACATCTAATTGTGTTCTTTACTTATCTGCTGCATTATATTCTCTATCAAGTAGACTTGTGCCAACGTTAATTACTGTTAAACGGATGTTAAGATAACATCAGAGAGTCCAGTGTTAGCATAACATTGGAGAAGCAGATCACCGTTAGACTAACATCAAGTTTAACATTGTGAGAAAAGTATCAAGTCCCTATCCAATAATTTCAAGCTCAATAAGCTACGAGCCCTATATACAACATACACTTCAACACGACCCATTAGTCTGACGCTCAATAATGGCCGCCACAGAGAAATAAGAACTATGTTTAACTTGATTCCCTATACGGGATACGTAGGCAGCTTTGGCCTAATCCAAGTTCAGTCCAAAATCAACAAACTCCAAGTTCAGGTATGGTATTTTATAGTGCATGTTTCTCGAACTCAAAGCTAACTTGGGACCAATCAGGATCTCGAGTTAGTCTTACGTGGAGTGACTATTAAGCAGACGAAATTATCCCGCATCACTATCCATCATAGTAGTACAAAGCATGTTGAGGTTTATAGATTCTTTGTCGAAGGGAAGCTTAACGAAAATATTGTAGAGTTACCAACATTTCACTCTGAAAATCAATCGGCAGAAATACTCACAAAAGCAGTCACAAACAAAATTTCACAAATGTCTTGATTAAGACATCATCGATGCACCAACTTGAAGGTGAGAGTATAGGTTTTCAATAATTCAACGCGCAGGCATATCTTATCTTTTCTATCCCATCTCAACCACTATCAGAAATCTATAATAATACCCAACCTACTAGATTAGGTTATTAAATTCTTATTTGTAATGTTGTATCTATAAGTATTAGTACCGCCATCGTGAAGTATAATGAAAAACTTCAACTCATTTTAACTCGTACAAACATTTAGATATGGTCACTGGTACAATGCCAACTGTTGTGATACTAAATACAAAAAAATAGACAGACAAATTTGAACTTGTCTTGTAGTTGTGAATAATTTTTGAAATTGGATAGAGAGCTAAAAACAAAAGTTTTTATTTCATCCATGACTATAGAATATGATTTAGGACTAACAGACCTCCAAAAATGGATAACATTATTTAACACCCACGCTAACAACAAAACCTTCCTTTGCGATTTGAATAAGTCCAGAATCTTCTTTGAGGTTTACAGTAAATTTGTAAAAGGAGGAGGTATACTTTGTGATATTGTTCAAATAATAAGAGTGTATTATCATTTTGTCATACTCAAGAAATTGAATTTATAATACCTTTGTTTTTAAAAAAAAAACTGTGAAGAATATTTGTACAAATAACGTAAAAAATTTACATAGTTGAATCCAACTTTTAGAAGTGTTAGCATATGAATACCTAACTTTGATGGATGTCCCAAAAGAACTTGCTCTAAGCTCTAACTAAAGGTCTAACATGGGACCAAAATCAAGTCCTTAAGACAAGTTATGGGACCAAAATCGAGGCCTGCCAACTTATGGGACCAAAATCGCGGTTAAGCCAACTTAAGGGACCAAAACGTTGAAAATCCCGAGCCACGTACGATTTTACCGGTCAAAATTGCCACGCAGTCGGTCATAAGTTGCCACGTAAGGTTTTAACGGCTAGAATTTTAAAAATGTTGACCAAGGGACCAAAATCGAGGCCTGCCAACTTATGGGACCAAAATCGTTGTTAAGCCAACTTAAGGGACCAAAACATTGAAAATCCCTTCTTTAGACATTGGGCTTTAGATTTTAACGTAGAGGAAAATTGAGTACCGAGCCCAAAATTCATGGTCTAAGAGAACGAAAGTGTAGTATATATTGCTTACGGCGTACAATACATATAATTAAGGTACGCGGGCTACTGCAAGAAATGGCCCGAAAATGCGCATTAGTTCTTCTGTTCTTTTTTTTTTGTCTAATAACACAAACTAGTTATTTATTTATTTAGACCGAGACGAAAGAGTACACAATGGGGTGCGGGGTCTAGGTTAGCGGAATAACTGCGAATACGTACAATGGATATCACGCAATTCCAAAAACGCAAAACTCGGACAGACGCTCCAGGCTGCACAAAATGTGGCTATTCTGGGCAATCCACACTAGCTCAGTTGAATCCTGCTTTTTAAACATGTCTGCTAACCTATTCACCTCACGCTACATACAAGAGACAAATAAGATGGAAATGGTGCCTCCTAAACTTTGCAAGTCACAGAGCAGAGCTTTCATCGACGTAAAGACTGTAGGGTCCTGCATCCTGGTCAGGTAAGCATATACAATTTCTGAGTCTGTTTCGATAATTAAAGCAGTAATCGAAAGTTGTAAAGTAAGTAACACTCCCTGGCGAATAGCCCAGAGTTCAGCTATATTGTTAGTGCTAGATTACGTCGCTTCGAAAAAAGCACCATCGATATTACCTGTAAAATTGCGTATCACACCATCAATACATCTGGGCCCCCGTTTACCCAGTGCTGAGCCGTATGTGTTAAGTTTGAAGAGACATTGCGGTGGTGGAATCTAGCGGATTGAAAACATGTTCGTCCTGGGTGGCTTGGGTGGTGGAGTGGGTGGTGCCTGCGCAAGTGCATGTGAGATGCGAGCGAAAATAAGGGTAGTTAAGATGGGAGTAGCGCAAAAGAGGCATTCATTTCGTGCCCTCCAGATGGCCCAACACCCAATGGGTATTGTAGTTTGTTGGGGTAGACGTAGAAGGTGTGAAATGATGTGGACTCCTGAGGGGTGGTTGAAAGAGGGGAAAATTCCCCCACACTTTCGAGAAGAGTGGGCAGTCAGCAAGCAATTATGTTACGGTTTCATTAGCCTAGTGGTGAGGGCAAGTTGGGATGATATGCACAAGCCTGCGTGTGAGGCAGACGCGAGTGGGTAAGCGTCATGTCCCCACAACCAACCAAAAACATTTATACGAGGAAGAGTACAAACTGTTCATAGGTTCCATGCCGAGGATATGAAGGAGTTCACGACGCCGCCTACGTGGTATGTTGGGGGAGAAGAGGACGTAGGACTTCTCGTAGCTCACCCTTGGCCCAGTCATTGCATGTAAAGAATTAAGAAATCCGATGAGGAGATGAATGGTAGTGGGTGATCTTCGCAGAAGATGAAATAATCATCCGCGAAGCTGAGGATATGTATATGGAGTTTTTTGCAACTGGCGCGAACTATCCCGCATCAGTGGCCCTGACAAAGGCAACAATGAAGAGTTCCATGCAGAGGATAAAAAGATAGCGGGAGAGAGGGTCTCCCTGCCTGAGGCCCCGATTAAGGTGCCATCCCGCGGATCAGACTCCATTGACACTAACACTGAATTCGATTGTATGCACCCACTCCATTAACCAGGAGATAATCGGGGGGCGGGGGGATGGAATTGTTGTAGAGTGAATTCTACGAAAGACTAATTGACATGGTTGTAAGCTTTAGCCAGATCGATCTTTTTAGCAAGTAGGCCACGACCTCTATTTTTATGATTATTAATGGTGTGGATTAGTTCCTAGGCAATGAGAACATTGTCCGTGATAGAACGGTGAGGAACAAAGGTGTTCTGGTAATGTGAGATTCTGGAGTTCATGGCATGGCGAATTCGGTAAACCAACAATTTAGAGATGATTTTGTAACTCAAGTTACAAAGACTGATAGAGCGAAAGTTTTTGGTAGCTGGGGCTTTTCCCATTTTGGGATGAGGACAATGGTAGTCTGACTGACGTCGAGTGGCACATGGGAAGTGGTAAAGAAATCAGAGACAAGAGTCACAATGTGAGGCTAAAGCTGGGTCCAATAATGTTAGAAGAAATGGCCGCAGAGGCCATTAGGTCCGGGCGTCTTGATAGGTCTAATGCTAAAAGCCACTCCTCGAATTTCTGCCTTGTCAACTGGATTAGTGAAATTGGGGTAAAAGGTAGGGTCAAGGGTAATAAGGGGGCGATATAGGAATTAGTCTCGGGGTAGGGGAGGGTAAAGTTCAGGAGATTGAAAGAAGTGGCAGAATTCGTGAAGGATTTCTACAGTCGTGTAGAGCCATCGGTCGGAGGGATTACGTATCCTCTGACACGCATTCATTCGATGGCTGTACGATACGAAGGCATGATATAAATTGGTGTTGTTGTCGCGACCCGAGATCCAGCGTTTGCGGGAGCGCTGTGCCCAATAGAGTTTTTTATGCACAAGGCAGCAGGTGATTGAATCCCTCAGTGAGCATTCCGCGAGAAATGTTTGCGGAACAGGGTTAGTTATAAGTTGAGGGAGGATATTAGTGAGTTAAGACTGCAAGGAAGCAATCTTGTTGTCCAGATTGGGTACACTTCCAATGGCGGAAGGCTGCTGCGAAGTGGCGGAAATTGGTGGACAATGGTTGCACCACACTTATTGGATTATCCCAAACGCGTCTGACTATCTCTAAAAATGTTGGGTGAAGACCCCATGCCATCTCGTAGCGAAGTGGTCGGGTCGGGATAGGTTCACGGTGAAGGAGATCCATAAGAATTGGGGAGTGGTTAGGGGTATGGGATGCCAAATAGCAAACCCGATCTTAGGGGAATGAATTAACCCAGGGGTTCGCAAAAAAACAGTCCAAGCATTCACATATGAAAGCTTGGCCAATGCGCCAGTTCGTCCAGGTGAACATGTGTCCAAAGAACCCAATATCAGAAAGACCACATGATTCAATGCAAGAGCAAAAACGGGTAATAGACGACCCCCGTGTTTTTCATGTTGGTGCAAAATAACATTAAAATCGCCAGCTAGTAACCAAGGCGAATAAACCTTACGTGCATAAGATATAAGAGAATCCCATACCTGGTCCTGGCTGGCGGGTTTTGGGGGATTGTAGATTGCACTAAGATGGAAGGTCTGGTCCATATGAAACGTTACCTCCATGTGTATAGTTCGAGAATTGATAAGCGTCTCATTAACGTGATTTAAATATCTGTTTACTTATACTTTTGAATACTTAAGATGACATATTTACTTGTTTTAGTATTGTTTTATGTTTTCTTAGGTATTTAGGGAGTCGAGTCGAAATGAGGCTAAATAAGACCAAAAATGGATGTTTTGGACGACAATTGGTCAAGAAACTATTTAGGGATATTCAAGTGCTACGGGAGCGCTACGACACTACAAAAAGGTGAAATTTCAAACATAGCACCATTGAAGAGAAGACACTATTAGATCATAGGAAAGAAATCAGAAGGTAGTACAATCACCACCGCATCGCGCGGGGGACGCGCTATCAGAAAGTTGCATCGCGCGAGGGTGGCACGATCAGATGAAAATTGGGCCACAAGTCCAAAATCCCAAAACGCAGCCCAAAGTAGAGAACAAATATGAGTAGGAGGCTACGTTCAACAGTTAAGGCACCACACTCATAACTCTCAAAACCACTTTCCGATAGAGAAACCTTGAGAGTTGTCACCAGAGAGAAAACCACATCAAAGTCTTGTTCTAGTTCAGTAGAGTCATTGTTAGAATAAAAATAGTTGGTGAAGAAGAAGATAAGAAAATGGAGTATGAAGAGGGTCAAGCAACAAAGTTCCACTGGATTCGAGAAGCATTTCTTTACCTTTTTACCTTACCTATGATATTTACTTCTTTCTTAATTGTTAAACTCATGACTATAAGGAGCTAACCTAGTCGTTGTTTAGAGTAGATGAGTAACTCTGATTTACGAGTATGTTTATTTGCTTTACTTGATGTGTGTTTGATGACCTTGAATATCTAGATTGAATAGTTACTTATGCTGTGTAATTGACCTTACTCTCGCTGGGATAAAACAGAAGCACCCGTGTGGGGCCGCCCAGAGTGTAAAACACTAAGGATAGTTATATATATATATATACACACACACACACACACACATACATATATATATATATATAAATATATATATGCGATGTGTGACTTTGGATTTGCGAAAACAACTATTGTGCAATCTTTAGATCACACTAGATCAATCTTGACTAAGTATGTTTTATTAATACGATTTAGATGAGTTAATTGGATTGCAAATTTGATATCCCTTCTAAAATAACTAACAACTGGGCTGATACGTTAACATGGTAGGTTATTAGAGACTCATAAGTGCATGGTTGGGATAACTCCTGCCATATATCACATATTCATTAGATATGCAAACATCAAATAACTATCAAGTACTGTAAGTAGATATAGGTAGTTTGTCAATGAACTATTATGGTTAAATCATTGTGAAACCCAACCTCTAAACAATTTTTTCAATTATTGTTTACAACCAAAATCAATCAATCATTAAATTATATTCTTTAGTTTAGTTAGTTAATCAATATCTCTCCCAAGCATTCTTAGTTTAATGATTTACTTGTTTTAATTAGTTTAATTGCTTTAATTGCGTTCTTGCATTCTCAACCCAAAACCTAAGAAGATATTTAATTACTGTTCTTGCATTATTAGATTAGTTTTATTGCATTCTAATTTATGCATTCTTAGCATAAAAAGCATTCAAATGATCTTTAGTATAGAAAGTATTCATATCATTCATAAGCATTCATCCTACAAGCACAAGAGAAAAGATAGTGACAATGTTAGTGTTTTTTGCATTTAAGTGATTAATACATACAACCATCACTACATTGGAATACGATACTTGGTTCGTTATTATACTTAGCCTTTTATTATTACTTGATTCGTGCACTTGCGAAAAAATGGGATTAGGTGTAACATCACTATGTTGACTTATATTCTATTTTATTACATCCTATCCGCCCATCAAGAATCATGCGTGAGTGTCTAAATCATGACCTGCTGCATGCAGAAGAGTATTCAAATGCCGCGAGAAAAGCCAATAGAGGGAATCATAATGCGACCATCAAATGTGAGATGATTAACAATGTTCACACTCTCCTCTACAGTGGGTCTCTAACAGGATTATAACGATAGGGCTGTGCGGAGGATCAAAACTCGAGTAGCGGGCAAGAATTCAGATTGGCTAGCACCACGAACATTCCAACTGATTATCTTCATAGATAAAGGTAGTAGGTGCGGTGCCAAAGAGGCGTGGGTATTGGCTGGGGTGGAAGCTGGTAGATGCAGCGGCGTATTTGCGGCTCCGGCTCACATATAGGTTGAAGTTAGAGGCGGGATCGACGATATGGTGATCACGATATAAGACATTACCGTGCAACACACTCTTTAAGGTTCTGTGCCACGCCAATGCTGGAAATGACGCATGGAAAGTTCTAGGTAGGGTAACTTCGTATTGTTGTGCCCGCTTGCGACATGGTGATAAGGAGTTGGTTCTAGAACCCGAAGGATCCATCATGCGTGTCGAAAGGGGCTGCAATAGCATCATTGGCTGTAGGTAGATCAAAAGTGACCTCAAGTGAGGTGGGGTGGCAGTCGAAAAGGTTAGTGGGGTTGTGGCCCCTAAGGACATGATCCCGGCATGGTGACTGCGGTCTGCTGAGCTTGCGGCAATAGGGTGCAACATAGAGGGCATAAGTAGGAACGACAGTATACTGGTCCTACAGTGAAGGATGGCTAGCCAGTTGGCAGAGGCAAGTAAAGGTTAACTCACAACTATCCAAGCAAAACACTCGTTGGGACTTAGTGGTACCATCGAGTTTTTGGCATCATGCAGGTTTGGCAATATGAGATTATCGTTGGAGCTGATAAAGCATTACGTTAACATGGCACTAAATTTTGGTGGTGGTGGAAGGTGGTTGTGGTGGGAGAGGGAGGGGCGGAGGTGGTGGTTGCGGTGGTGGTTGGGGAGGTGGCATGGGTGAGGCGGAGGGTGGCTAGGAAGGAGGTGGTAGAATAAGTGGGGGAGAAGGTGGGGATGTGGTCAATGGCATGTCGGGTGTAAGAGGCGATGGCGTGGTGATGGCGAGTGACGAAAGAGGTGGCATATGGGTGGTAAAAGGTGGGTCAGACGTGGTGGATGCTTGTGGTAGTGTGACAATGGGAGTTGTAAGAAGAGAGGGTGAGGGGCGGGTAGGAGGATAAAGGGAGGGGTGGGGGGTAGGGGAACAGGTGGAGGGTAGGGGGAAGGGTTGTGAGGCTGCACGAGACCCGTAGGACACATGGCGTCCGTGAGGGATGCATGATGGGCCTGCTCACCGTATGTCCCTCAGTTGGTGACGTGTTACCGTAGAGTAACACGTGGTGACACGTGTCACCTAATGGTGAAATTATGGATAAGTGGCAGTTATATACGCCACTTGTCCATCCGGATACAGATCCAGTGCTGAAGGGGCAGATAAGATCGCCACATTGGCGTGACATGTGTCGACCCTAGATGACACGTGTTTTATTAGGTCCATGTAGGTCTCTTTGTGTCCCACGATTGGTGACATGTCTTTGCACGGCGCTTCGGTATTTGGCGTTGCTGACTTGGCATGATTGCATTTCACATCAGTGTGCGAGTGTCTGGTAGGACGATGTTTCTGGCTCCGCACGAGGTCATAATTGGATTTCGAAAATGGTGTTGGGTTCTGGTCACAGCCGCCTTCTGTGCGGGGATGAGTAAGGGTGGAGCTGAAGTGCTTGGGGCCCATTTGGGATGTAAAAGTTCCGATGGTCGAGTCAGAGAGGGGGCTGGAATTGGGCTGGGCACATTCTGACTGGCCCAAGCTTGGGTACCTAGGGGATGAACTAGTTCCGGGAGTGTGTAGGGTTGGGTGGAAACAAAAGTCCGACCACTGGGGTGATAGGATGATGGACGCTTGGTCACAACGTTCCATTCTGGCTCAGATGGGGCAGAAGACGTATTAGGTGGGCTATGGGTAGCCGGGACGACTATCGCAGAGCACTTATTGTGCGTATGGCCCAAACGGCCACAATTGAGGCATAATTCGACCTTGAGTTCATATGTGACCTCTTGTGTGTGTCCATTGATTTGAATCTTAGCAGGCAACGGGCTGGTCGTGTCGATTTCTACACAGGGTTGAGCATAACGAGCTCCGCTCGCTAGGCAATGTGAGTATCCATTTTAATCGGACAACCAAACCAGCTGATAATTCGAGAAAGGGCTTCAAAATCATAGTATTCCAGCAATAATCTAGAAGGAACCAAGGGCCGTAGCAACAAAGCCAGAGAAATTCGTGTACAACTAGCGAATCGCGAGGTAGTGATTAAGAAGGAACCAAGGGCCGCCAGCCAATGCAACGATGTAATCCTTCAGGTTACTCCGGCTTGCCACATAGGCACCACAACCAATATCGGTGATGCCAAATGGCTGGTTGAGCTTCCACAAGCGCTGAAGTTTGGCAACGATGCCAGGGACGGTCCTCGAGATGCCCACCGTCTGCACAGTTAGGGATTTTTTCCACGGTTCACTCAGGCAGCGCATCTCCTTGGGGTTAAAGGTGATTTGGGGTCCCGAACTTGTCATCTCGTTGTCGCAAGGGGCGGTCATCGTGTAGTCCTCCCGATCCAACGCTAGATCCAGGTGGAGAAAAAATGTGATTAGTGGAGGAGATGAGTCGTGATTGGCAGGTCAGGGGGTTGTTTGTGGGTGGAAGGTGGGGAGGCGGGATAATTGGGGGGTTGAGGAGCGGGGAGGCGGGTTCAGTGGGAGAAGCGGTGGGGAGGAGGGTGGTGGTGGTGGTTTGGCAAGTATTAGATGGGTTCCATCCTTATGTTCTTCTAAGGCAAGTATTAGATTGTTTCAAATAAAATAACTTTTGAGACTCAAGTCAACAATACATTTTCTTTTGAGTTATAGGGTATTCTTCGCCTCTAAATGGAAATTGCTTGCTAAGATCCGTTGAATCTCTTTATAATGTTGAGCAGCTGTCCGGACGTGTTCAAGTGTTTAAAGATTGTTGTAAACTTTGAAAGAAACGATTGAATTAAACTGGAAATACGTATTTACAGTGTATTTGTTTGTTGAAGGAGAGGAGAGAACTTTAGGGTGTCTCTCATCTTATCGTGAAGTGTAAAATGACTAAATGAATGGAACATATTTACAATTGCCCTTTTATACTGGCCACTCAAATAATAAACTAAATCTAAAGGACCTAAACGCAAAAAATAAGATGCGGACTGGGCTTTGTGACACGGGCCTGGATGAATGGGCTAACACCCCTCCTCAAGAGGGGCATGTGATGTCAATAATGCCCATCTTGGACATTATTCGAGAGAACGGTTGGATGTCCAATGGCTTTGTAAAAATATCAGCCAACTAGTGCTCGTTAGGAATGTGTTGAACTTTGATAATGCCTTGGTGTACTTTTTCTCGAACGAAGTAGCAGTCAATCTGGATGTGCTTCATTCGCTCGTGCTGGACCGAGTTTACTGCAATACAAGTAGCACTTTTGTTATCTGTAAAGATGACATGAGTCTTGGTGTGCTGGATATGAAGATCTTTGAGTAGTTGAATCAACTATAGAACTTCACAGGTAGTGGAAGCCAAAGTTCGATATTCGACTTCTGTTGAGGAGCTGCTAACAGTCGGCTGCTTCTTGGCCTTCCATGAAATAAGTGAGTCATCCAGATATACAACCATTCCAGTAACACTTCTCATTGAATCAACACATGTGGCCCATGCACTGTCACAAAATGATTTCAAGTGAGATTCACTGTTGGAACCATAAAATAACCCCTTACATGGGCTGCTCTTGACTCTTGATATATCTGAGAATTTTATGTGCTGCAGCCAAGTGACTAACTGCTGGATGAGCCATATATTGTGTTAAACAATGAATATTGTAACTCAAGTCAAGCTTGGTAATAGTCAAATATAAAAGCTTGCCAACCAATCTTATATATTCAGTTGCATCAGTTAAAACAGAAGTGTCATTTAATTGTAGTTTAACATTTGAATTTATAGGAATATTACAAGGCTTAGCAGTTAAATAACTAGAATAAAAAAAGTATGTCTAAGGCATATTTTCTTTGACAAATGGAAATTCCTTGTTTATTTCTAGCTACTTAATGGCAAGGATATATTTCAATGGACCTAAGTCTTTAATAGTAAATTTATAATCTAAATTATGTTTAGGATCAGCAATGGCAGAAGCATCATTACCAGCCAAAATTATGTTATCCACATAGACACACAAAACAGTATAAGAACCATTTGAATTTTTAATAAACAAAGAACTATCAGAAACAGTTTGAGGAAAACCATAAGCAATAAGGCAAGATGTTAGTTTGTTGTGCCATTGTCTAGAGGCTTGTTTGAGGCCATAGAGACTCTTTTGAGGTAAACAAACTTTGTTACTGTTAGAACAATAGACCTGGGGGGGGGGGGGGGGGTCATGTATATAACTTAACCCAAATCCCCATGAAGAAATGCATTGTTGACATCTAATTGATGCAAGTGCCAGTTATGAGATGCAGCTAATGCAAGAATCATTCTAACAGTGGTAAGTTTGGCTACATGAGAAAATATATCAAAATAGTCTAGGCCTTCTTCCTGAGTGTACCCCTTAGCAACTAACCTAGCTTTATACCTTTTAACACTACCATCAGACCTAAGTTTGACCTTATAAACCCATCTAGACCCAATGCAATGTTTACCAGGAGGTAAATTAGTAAGTTTCCAAGTATTAGTACTCTCAAGAGCATGAATCTCAGATTGCATAGCCTGTTGCCATTCACTATGTTTACATGGCTGTTTATATGTCTTAGGTTCAACAATGGATGTAACCGCAGAAACAAATGCTTTATGAGATGCACCAAGATGAGCAGTAGAGATGCATGATTCAATAGGATATCTAACTTTAGAAGTGGATGCATATATAAACTGGCATTGTTCTTATGCAGAGAACGAGGGAGTTCATACTCATAAACATTTAGATATGCAATAGGAGCATTTGACCTAGAAGATTTTCTAACAGGCAAAGGAGAAGGATCAAAAATGTTCAATAGGCTGCTGTAAAACAGCAGAAGATGATGCAAGAGAGAAGTCAGCTAAAAATGGACTGGCAGGAACATGAGAGGCAACTTCACACAAAGCAACATCCAAGCAAACAAGAGGCAATGTAAAGGGAGGAGCAACAGGAACTGAAGCATCCACCAATTACTCTAAAGAAGGAGAAGGGAGTTCATGCAAAGTCAGAAAAGTATTGGTGTAAGCACCATTTGTGTCTTGCCCTTAAGGGTCAGTAGAAACAGTAACATGTTGATAAGGGGAAATGTGTTCATAAAAATAAACATTTCTGGAGATAAAAGTGGTCATAGTAGTCATATTCAGTTGAAGATACCATTTGGTACCAAAAGGATACCCCAGAAAAATGCACTTAACAGATCTAGCAACAAACTTATTTCGATGAGCACTGAGAGTAGATGCAAAACACAGGCAACCAAAATGTTTAGGCAAGGTATAATCAGGAGGTTTATTGTAAAGCACCTCATAAGGGGATTTAAAAGAAAGAACCTTAGAGGTGATTCTATTAATGAGAGATGCAGCAGTAGTAACGCAATTGCTCCAAAAAGTTAAAGGTAAATGAGACTGAAACCTTAAAGACCTAGCAACTTGCAACAAATGCTGATGCTTTCTTTCAACCAAACCATTTTGCTCATGGGTTTCTACACAACTCTTTTGATGAATTATTCCAGAAGAAGCAAAAAAATCATGCATTAAAAATTCAGTTCCATTATCAAACCACAACACTTTAATTTTAGAACCAAACTGGGTGTTAACAAAGTTAGAAAAATACTGAATTTTAGAAGAAACTTCAGATTTATGTTTTAAAAGAAAATCCAAGTGGATCTAGAAAAATCATCCACAATTGTAAGAAAAAACTGAAAACCATCATGTGACATTACAGAAGAAGGGCCCCAAACATCACAATATATGAGGTCAAAAGGTTTACAAGAGATAGAAGTGTTGAGAGGAAAAGCAAGCATTTTCTGTTTGGACAAGTGGCAAGTATCACAAACTTGAGTAGGACAGGTAGAGGCATGCAAAGAAGGAATTTTAACTAATTTGTCATAAGCAACATGACCCAAACTGATATGCCAGAGTTCAGTGACAAATAATGTTTTAGACACATTATTACAAAGAGAGTTATTGACAAAGTTAGTAGACTTAATATCAAAAACAACAGAAGTATAAAGTCTAAAATGTAGAGTCCATGTTGGAGACTAGAAGAACCAATCATCTTCCTCTTGGAGATGTCCTGCAAGTAACACTTGGAGGAGCAAAAGAGGATAAAGATTTCAGAAGAAGAAGTCAACTTAGATACAGACACTAAGTTGAATCTAAAATCTGGAACATATAAGACATTCCTCAAAGTGAGAACACAGGAAATATAGATATCCCCCATAAGAGTAGCTATAATACTACTCTTGTTAGGTAGCTGAATAGCAATGTTAACAGAAACAGGAGTGGATGTATAAAAAATAGGTGTACAAACCATATTGTCTGTTGCACCAGTGTCTAGAATCCAAGTGTGACCAATTTTATTTGATTTTTTTTTGAAAACTAGTAGCATTAAGAGCAAAAACAGTGACAATGGATGTACCAGTTATAGTGGTAGCAACAGTGTGTGAAGGAGCAGACTGGCTTGTTGAAGCTTGATTCTGACTCTGAGTTTGTTTAAAAACCATGAACTGTTCAAAAAGCTTTTGAAGAGATGATTCAGAGGCACCAAAAGCCTCTGAGGGGTGAGTATCATGAGAGGTGGAAGCTGAGTTAGCTCCAGTTTGAGGAAGCAAAGATCTTCTTCCCCTAGGACCATCCCAACCAGGGGGATGGCCTATAACTTGGTAACACCTATCAGAGTTGTGACCAGGGTAACCACACTTCTTTTTATTCTTTTGAAAACCTTTATTGTTGGTCTTGGTAAAGGGACCAGGAGCAGAAGTACGTTGAGAGTTGTTAGAAAAATCTCGAGTCTCTTGAGTAGAGTTCCCTCTAGAGTACATATCAATAGAATCCACAGTGGGGGAAGCTAAAGAACACGTTAGTTCTGTTCTTGCAGCAAGAGAGCATACACACGAGATAATGATGACATATGAGACATGAGCAATATTTGACTCCTAACAGCAGTAAAAGACTCACGCAACCCTATCAAGAACCCTAACACACAATCTTTCTGTTGTAAAGAGGTGAGATTATGATTAACGTGACATGTACAATGACCACAAGAGAAAACAGGCAAAGGTCGCTGAGTTACAAACTCATCCCAAACAGATCTAAAGAGATTATAGTATTGGACCCTGTGAAATTGTGTACAACGATTTTTGCAACTGGAAAACCCGTGAGCCCTCACTACGGTCATACCTCATGCGAAGTTCCTCCCAAAGTGCAAGCGCGATGTTCTGGTCGAGCAGGCTGCGACGCAACTCCTTCGAGACGGGATTTATCAACCAAGTCAGAACCAAATTGTCAGCATGTGTCCAACAGATACACAAAACTTCATTCGTCGCTGGAATGTGAAGAGAACCGTCGATGAAGCATCCTTTGTTCTTAATGTTGAGGGCGAGGCGAATGGCACGACTCCAAGAGGCGTAGTTGTCGCGAGTGAGTGGATCGCCAACAATAGAGGCGCCGTGAACATCATACGAGCCCAAATAATAGACCAATGAGAGATCGTCGATTGGATTCTTCGGCGGAACAAGCAGCGGAACAGTAGAATCAGAGGCGATAGATCATGCCGAATCAGAGACACGACAGAATCAGTGTTCGAATTCGTCATCAGAATCGGGGGAGAAGAGATCTAAAAGCAAATCGAAGAGAAAAGCACAAATTGCCAAAATTAGGGTTTCATCGAAACCTAAAAATTGGGGAAAACTGAATCGGAGATATGAGGATGTGCAGCAGAAGAGAATCGATATCAGGCTATACGTCTAATACCATGTAAACTTTGAAAGAAACGACTAAATTAAACTGGAAATATGAATTTACAGTGTATTTGTTTGTTGAAGGAGAAAAAAGAACTTTAGGATTTCTCTAATCTTATCGTGAAGTGTAAAGTGACTGAATGAATGGAAAATATTTACACTTGCCCTTTTATGCTGGGCACTCAAATAATAAACTAAAGCTAAAAGACCTAAACGCAAAAAATAATATGCAGACTGGGCTTTGTGACACGGCCTGGATGAATGGGCTAACAAATGTTCATGCGTGGTTCTATGACAGTTAATTGAGATAGATATAAGCAGTTTGTATTTATTTGTTTGTCAAATTAGTCTCTTAGAGAGTTCACGGATTAATGCGCACGATTCATAAAATGGGATTGTTGCACACTCTGGGTGTGTACGCTATTTAATCATATAAATGTTTGAGCTTCAAAATATCTACAGACCAACTACTCTACTGAAAAAGTAAACTACTTTTTCCAGTAAATTGGGTCCTCGTTTAATGTAATTTGGTAAGAAAATACGGAGTGTCAAGTGGCGCCCCCAGTATTGTAGCAGCCACTGTTTGAAAGGGTGGTATTTATTTTTCAGGGGGCAGGGCAGTGTGTTCAAAGCACTGACAAATAACTGTATCTGTGGTCAGAAAGAAATCCGAATTGAGAAATATATATTTATTAACTTCCATTTTAGTACATTACCTTAAACTAATGCATCTTTAGCGGAAAAAACGATGAGCGAGCTGCCGTATAAATGCAAGAGAACAAGCATAGATTTTCCTCAAATTACTAAAGGATAATGACTTCTAATCTCTATGACTCTTTCTTTTCTTCTTTTTATCAGCGCCATGAGTCGTTTTTTCTTTGATAAATAATTGTACTATTTAATTGCTGTTACAACTCTCGAGGTATACATATCAGATCTTTAGAGTAATTTTTTTCTTTTCAAATCTGTGTTGTTATGTATTCAATAAAAAAATAAAAAATCTGTGTTATTGTATCATTGTATGTGAGATAGAGAGAGAGTTTCAAATAGATGAGGGGCATCACGATGCACATTCTCTTCTTTAATATTACACACATTACCAAGCCATGTTATTTCAGATCTTGCGGCTGAGGGTCATATTTCCATGTGGCATTTTGTTTGTGGCTCATAGCATGTGATTGTGGTGAATCGCCACAGGCCATTACATATCGCCACAGTCAGATTTATTTTAATTCCATCCTTATATTCTTTCATTTCTTTGGAAAATTGTTATTTTTAAGGTTTTATTGATTCTTGTATGGAAAAAAGTTGTCTTTGGATTAATGTTAAATATATGTATTCCAAAAAATGTGTAGAACCTTGAAATACTTATCGAGATTGAAAGATTTTAGTTCTATATTACTTTAAATATTTTGTAGTTATAAGTTAGAACAGTTGTAATAATAAAAAAAGCAACAAAGAACAAGAAGTGTTTTTAACGTGGTTCGCGCTAACAGTGCCTAATCCACGAAGTTTTTGCCCAAATTCAACTCAAAACCCTTATACTGATTTTAAATTTACAATTTTAGAATTTATGTTCTAAATAAACTAGACTTCCTCCATTTACTGTTGTAACATCCAAGTATACACTCTTATCAGTATACTTATTTTGAATCTAAAAACACTCAAGATGCCTCAAAGTTCCTTTGACTTAGAATGTTTCTTACAATAAAATAGCTTTGACTCGAATCACGACAAGTGAGTATGAATTTAACTTTCAAAGCTTGATATTCACTGTTCTTGAGTCTTCTCCTTTTATAGGCTGCATAATCCTTCAGTCCACGTTGCAACTCTGACAGATTTTTTGATTGTTGCAACTAAATGACAGATACCAAAATTAGCCGGGTCTTAATCTTCAATCAAATCTGAATATATTTTGTTTCCTTAACATACTACATATGCAACATATAACAAGACAATCACAATCAACTACCATATTAAAAGAGATTCAAAAGTTAATTAATCGAATAAGAAAATTATATCAAATAACTTCCATTTTAAAACCATTGACTAATGATTTTTGATTTCAAAGCAAGATCAACTTAAATAACATAGTATCCAAGAAAATCGTTCTTAACAATCTCCCCTTTGGTTTGTTTTCTCAAAATTAAATTCAATTGTAAAAAAAAAGTTATACAATAAAGTATCATAACATAAAAGTGCAACTATCCGTAAAACAAAAACAAATTGTTCAAAAAGCAGTTAAAGAGTTAGAGAACTCCCCATGAGTATCAGATTTCCCAATTTTTAGCATAAACAAATCACTGTTTCAGAAAGTTGCTGACGATCCGATCAATCTAGGAGTCCATCACTACAACATTCGAGCAGAATCATCAAGTAGAACACATGCGTTTATAATTGTTGGAGAGGCCAATCAACTTAAGTTGAATCCCTTCCATGCTAACATCAGAAGATGGGGTTGAGCCTTTGTCATTCTTTTTGTTAGTTGCGACACCACCAGAAGAGTGTTGCAATCCTAATGGTCCTTCAGAGTCGACAGGCTTGTTGATGACGTTGATACTGACACGTATTTTCTTGGAATGGGCAGCCTTGAGATCAGGCCGTTGTTTAAGAAGAACCTTGTAGATTATGAAGGGAACCCAAGAGACAAGCGAGCGTGGGGGTAAAAAGCTTCAAGATATAGGCGTTCAAAAACTAGCTTACCCAGATCAATTGCAACACCATTATTACCATTTCTATACAACACCGAAACAGTAGTGGGATTGATCATAGAAGTTTGGGTGCATGGTAACCAATGTTTAATCACAATGCGAAACAACAAATTGTACCTTGTGGTCATTGTGCCATTTGGACAGAGCTCAACCAGTCAGTTTTGTTGCAACTTTGTGCATACTCTTCTCCAGTTGTAACTCTAATTTGCGATTAGAGTTAACCTAAGGAACAACCATGACAGAACATAGTATAACAAACACTTGATGCCTTTGCTTGGATCCCTCCACATTGAATTAGATGGACAAGTTCGCATAGAACTCGTGAATGATGGCATGGACAAAGTTAGATGCACGCTGTGGCAGCAAGCCAACCGTGGGTTTTGAGCTTTGGAATGATGTCAGTGGAGTTGAAAGAATCGAATCAAACTTCTTTCACTCACTAGAGCTTCACATACTCTTCAAAACGTTTCTTATTTGCAAAAAAAAAAAAACATAAAATAGGAGGAAATGACTTATCCTTGTCCTAGGGGTGAGAAGCAGGCTCAACTTCAGGAATTTTAACAAACTCATCATAGGCATGAGGGTTACCCATTTTGTCAGGAGTAGGAGTTGGAGTTGCAACAGATGCAGTGGTCTTGCTCTTCTGTTGTAAAGTGGACCCTTCGGATATAGCGTAATAACACGGCAATAAATGAAAGATTGAAAAATACGACACACAGATTTTTACGTGGAAAACCCCAAATTAATTTAGGGTAAAAAACCACGGGCAAGGTAGAAGAACTTCACTATGAGTGTAAAATAGGAATTACAACTCTCCGACTTTTATCGTAGTAAAGTCGCACAAACTCTCTATTTTTACCTCACACTAACAACACTCTTTTCTCTAATTACACTTAATTATAAGAGAAGAATTGTTATTTCTTGGGATGGATTTCATGGCTAGAATGGGCTGCTATTTATAGCCTCAAACTGAGCTCCAAAGCGTGTAGTAATCAAATCAAAATGAATTTTATATTCTAATTAATCATTCTAATCACCGCCCCAATGATTCTCAGCCGACTTGTTGCACCAATGAATTATATTAATCACTGCCCCATCAATTTGGTGCTGCATTATGCTGCATTATTGATTAAATAATGCCGCCCCACTAATGCTGCCCCAACAATCTCCCACTTGAAGATTTGATTAGGGACTAATCAGATCTTCACACCATTCTTTCTACCTCACCCTTCATGTTGCTTACGTTTTCACCAGACCACACGAGGACCGACACTGAACAAATTTGTCAGCATTAACACTCTTCGTCATGAAATCAGCTATGTTATCTTTAGTGTGAATCTTCTGCACATCCACAGTACCCTCCTCGACGTTCTCACGAACAAAGTGATACTGGACCCGAATATGCTTTGTCTTGGAATGAAACGCTGGATTCTTTGCAAGATGCAACGCACTCTGACTGTCACATAATAGAGAAATACTCTCTAGTTTGTGCCCGAGTTCCTCCAGAACCATTTTCAACCAAATCGCCTCTTTACTGGCCTGCGTAGCTGCCACGTATTCAGCCTCCGTTGTTGATGTCGCAACAACTGACTGTAACTTTGAAACCCAACTCACTGCACCTCCAGCAAGAGTAAACACATATCCTGTCGTGGACTTGCTTTTGTCAAGATCACCTGCATAGTCAGAATCAACATAGCCCCTGACTGTAAAACCCGATCCTCCATTACATAATGCAACATCTGAGGTTCCCTGAATGTATCTCAGAACTCTCTTTACTGTACTCCAATGCTCTCTTCCCGGATCCGCCATGTATCGACTAACCACTCCCACTGCATGTGCAATGTCTGGTCTAGTACAAATCATAGCAAACATTAAGCTTCCCACTGCTGATGCATACGGTACTCGAGACATTTCCCTCCTCTCTTCTTCACTGCTAGGACACATACTTGAGGATAACTTGAAATTAACAGGAAGAGGGGTAGAGATTGGCTTACAATTCTGCATACTGAACCGCTGCAAAATCTTCAACAGATAGTTCCTCTGAGAAAGCCAAATCTTCCTACTATTTCTGTCTCGGTGGATTTGCATCCCTAGAATCTTGTTTGCTGGTCCTAAGTCCTTCATTTCAAATTCCCTAGCCAGTTCAGCCTTCAGTTCTTCAATACGAGCTTTGTTGGGGCCTGAAACCAACATGTCATCAACATACAACAGTAAAATAACAAAGTCATCACCAGATCTCTTGAAATATGCACAAGGATCTGCATTCAGTCTGTTGTATCCAAGGCTCATTATGAATGAATCAAATCTTTTGTACCAACACCTCGGTGCATGTTTGAGACCGTACAAAGATTTGGTCAACCTGCAAACCAAGTTCTGCTTTTCTTCTTCAATAAATCCTTCTGGTTGGAGCATGTAAATATCTTCTTCAAGATCACCATGAAGAAAAGCCGTCTTTACATCTAATTGTTCAAGATGTAAATCAAATGTAGCACACATCGCCAGAACCACCCGCACAGTTGTCATTCGAACCACATGAGAAAATATTTCGTTGAAATCAATCCCCTCCTTCTGAGCATATCCTTTCACCACCAATCGTGCACGATACCTCTCCACTTGGTCATCACTGTTACGTTTGATTTTGTATACCCATTTGTTGCCAATGGGTTTCCTCCCTTGTGGTAGAGACACAAGTTCCCATGTCTTATTCTTATGGAGTGCTTCAATTTCCTCCTGCATTGCTGCCATCCACTGAGCTGCATCTGAACTACTCATTGCTTCCTGGAGAGTTGATGGCTCCTCGTCCTCAGTTAAAAGACAATATGCAACATTGTTCTCCATAGAATAGTCTGAGTGCCAGCCTGGTGGTCTCCTGACACGTGTCGATCGATGTATCCCCGAGACTCCAGACTCCATTGTCTCCTCAGATTCATGCTCTGGTTCGACAGGACCCTCCTGCTCAGCATCCTTCTCGACTACTATTGTCGTAGTTCCTGGATCTTCCCCTGTACTGCTATCATTTCCTTTCTTATCTTCTGTGAAGATAACATCCCTGCTTACAACAATCTTGTGGGCAGTGGGGTCCCACAAGCGATACCCTTTTACTCCTTTAGCATACCCTAAGAACAAACACGTCCTGGATTTTTGGTCCAGCTTTGTTTTCTCTTGAGTATTAAACATAACATAAGCGGGACTCCCAAATACATGGAGATTAGAATAATCAACTGGTTTACCTGTCCACACCTCCATCGGTGTTTTCAGTCCCAGTGCTGTTGACGGAGATCGGTTCACCACATAACAGGCCGTATTGATTGCTTCTGCCCATAACGACTTTTCTAAACCTGCAGCCTGCATCATGGCTCTTGTTTTATCCAACAAGGTCATGTTCATCCGCTCTGCAACCCCATTATGCTGCAGAGTGTATGCCGTAGTAAACTGCTTCTTAATCCCAGCATCTTTACAGAAGTCTTCAAACTCCTTGCCAGTATATTCCCCTCTATTGTCAGATCTCAGGCACTTGATCTTTTTCCCAGATTCAAGTTCCACCAGCGCTTTGTACGTCTTGAACATCGAGAACACCTCGGCCTTACTCTTGATCATGTACACCCAACATATCCTGGAATAATCATCTATAAAAGACACAAAATACTTTGCACCTCCCATGGATAGTACTGGTGCTTGCCACACGTCAGAGTGAATCAATTCTAGAATGACTTTACTTCTAGATTCTGAACTATGAAACTTTATACGATGTTGCTTGCCAACAACACAATGATCACAAAAAGGTAAAGATACCTTTGTGAGGCCCGGAAGTAGTTTCTTCTCTGCAAGAACCTTCATGCCTTGTTCCGACATATGCCCGAGCCACTGATGCCAAATCATTGATGATTTCTCAATCGACTCAGATGAAGCCACTGATGCTTCTCCCACTTGCAGAGCCCTCCCCTGTACCATGTATAAGTTTCCGGCAATCTTGTCCGCCTTCATCAGTACAAGCGCACCCCTTTTAACTTTCATGATCTTGTTTCGTGACCCAATCTCACAACCAAGATCATCGAGTTGTCCATAAGACAACAAATTCTTGCATAATCCCTCCACGTGTCGGACATCTTGAATGGTCCGAACAATCCCGTCATGCATCTCCAGTTTGATCGTACCAGCGGCAACAACTTTCAAAGGTTCATTTTTACAGCTATACACAGATCCTTCAGCGATCGGTGTATACTCATGAAACCACTCCCTCCGGGGAGTCATATGAAAACTGGCTCCTGAATCAATAAGCCATACATCATCGAAGCCACGCATACCTCGAATAGCTGTTGCTGCTTCACAGCATAGTACATCACCATCATCTGAAGTGCTAGTAACGTTCCCCTGAGGATCAGAACTCTTTTTGTTCGAATCCTTAAGATTCCAACAGTCCTTCTTCAAGTGACCTTTCTTGCCATAGTGCCAACAACTGCCCTTGGTCTTTGACTTGGATCTCCCCTGTTTCTTACTCCCACTTGCACCGCGCTCCGTCGTTCTCCCTCTTGTCACCGACAAGGCACCTGCTTGTTGCGAACCTGCCTCCCTGTCTTCTCTGTTCTTGCGCCGACTCTCTTCTTCCAGAATAGCGGCTGCAATTTCGTCGAAGACCAAATAATCCGTGAGGACATAATTTGTTAAGTTGATGACAAGCTGGTCATACGAATCGGGCAGACTTTGCAGCAGAATTTCAGCACGTTCAACCACTTCTATTTTATGACTCAACGATGTCAATTGAGAAAATAGAGTATTTAAAACATTGAGGTGCTCAGTTACTGGGGTAGATTCTGCCATCCTCAGTGTGTACAATTTCCGTTTAAGGAAAATTTTGTTGTGTAGGGACTTCGCCTCATACAGCTTGTTGAGATGGTCCCATATCTCCTTAGCTGTCCTCTTCTCCTCAACGCTTGACAATACGCCATCACCTGATGCCAGATGAATATTTGCGATAGCGTTGCCGTCCATCTCGTTCCACTTCGTATCATCTGTGATTTCTACCGGCCTGTCGCCAATCGCCGCGAGACACCCATCTTTTCGCAAGATGGCTTTGATCTTCAGCTTCCACAACGAGAAATTACTCCCGTTGAATTTTTCGATCTCGAATTTCGCCGTCATTGCTTCTATCACGTACCACCGTTACTGAAAAATAATTTCAGCACGACACCCACAGATATCACCGAGACCCCGGATATGAACCGATGCTCTGATACCACTTGTTGTAAAGTGGACCCTTCGGATATAGCGTAATAACACGGCAATAAATGAAAGACGGAAAAATACGACACACAGATTTTTACGTGGAAAACCCCAAATTAATTTAGGGTAAAAAACCACGGGCAAGGTAGAAGAACTTCACTATGAGTGTAAAATAGGAATTACAACTCTCCGACTTTTATCGTAGTAAAGTCGCACAAACTCTCTATTTTTACCTCACACTAACAACACTCTTTTCTCTAATTACACTTAATTATAAGAGAAGAATTGTTATTTCTTGGGATGGATTTCATGGCTAGAATGGGCTGCTATTTATAGCCTCAAACTGAGCTCCAAAGCATGTAGTAATCAAATCAAAATGAATTTTATATTCTGATTAATCATTCTAATCACCGCCCCAATGATTCTCAGCCCACTTGTTGCACCAATGAATTATATTAATCACTGCCCCATCAATTTGGTGCTGCATTATGCTGCATTATTGATTAAATAATGCCGCCCCACTAATGCTGCCCCAACATCTTCTTCAAGGGTGCATTAGGTGATGAGGAATCAAGAACAATGGGTTCCTGTTCTTCGCGGATGACGGATTTTTAGCAATCTTATGCAAACTTCGTGCCCTATGTGTCATTTTGACCCAATGAATCTGGGCCCTGGTTGTGATGCCAGTTGTTAATGGAGTGCTTTGAGCAACTAAGTGGTGGTTGTTGTAGGGGATTCAGAAGTTGCAATAGGAGAGCGGTTTCTAGACGGTTCTCCAACTTTGGCTTTGCCTTTTTGAGCAACAGATGATACTTTTGGGGAGTTTGTGATAAAGGAACCTGATAGGGTGCGTTTAAGTGTAAATTGAATATAATATATTTTGGCACATAATTATTATACCTAAATCCTACTATGTCGCAAGTGCACGAATCAAGTAATAATAAAATGGTAAGTATAGTTACGAACCAAGTACCGTATCCCAAGGGAGTGATGGTTGTATGTTCGAATAACTTAAATGCAAAAACACTAATTATTGTCACTATCTTTTCTCTTGTGTTTGAAAAATGTCATGAATGATTATAAATGACTTCTAAACTAAAGATGCTATGAATGTTTTTTGTGCTAAGAATGCTTAATCGAGAATGCAATGGAGTTAATCTAAGAATGCAAGAATGATCAAATATCTTTTTGGATTTTTTGGTTTTTAAATGCAAGAAAATGATTAAACTACTTAATCTAATGAAAGCAATTAAAATAAGAATGTTGGGAAGATGAGAGACTAACTAAACAAAACTAAACTAGAATTTAGAATGATTGATCGATTGCTTTTAGGTCGTGAACAATGATTTGAAAGATTATTTAGAGGTTGGGTTTCACAATGACTTAACTTAGTAGCTCATAGACAAACCACCTATATTTACTTACAATACTTGATAATTATTTGATGTTTGCATGTCTAACGGATCCGTGACATATGACAGAAGCTATCCCAACCACATCCCTATGAGTCTCTAATAACCCTCAGTGTTAACGGAATCAACCTAGTTGTCAATTGTTTAGAAGAGATATCAAAACGTACATAGTCAAGATTGATCTAGTGTGATCTAAAGGTTGCACAATAATTGCTTTCATAATTCCAAAGTCACCAATCGCGCAACATTCTACACTCTGGACGGTCTCACTTGGGTGCTTCTGTTTTATCCCAACGAGAGTAAGGTTAGTCACATAGCATACATAACTATTCAATCAAGGTATTCAAGGTCATCAAACACACATCAAGTAAAGCAAATAAATATATTCATAATATCAGAGTTACTCCCCTACTCTAAACAATGAGTAAGTTAGATCCTCATAGTCATGAGTTCAACAATCAACAAACAATTAAATATCGTAGACAAAGTAAAAAGGTAAATAAAAGCTTCTCGGATCCGGTGGAAAGTTGTTGCTTGGCCCTCTTCGTACTCACTTTTGCTATCTTCTTGTCCACTAATTATCTTCTATCAAACAATGACACAAATAATCTAGCATAACACTTTGATGGTGTTTTCTCTCTGGCGACAACTCTCAAGGGTTTTTCTTTGTGAAAGTGGTGGAAAAGGCTGTGAAAATTGTTGTGAAAGTTGTACCCTAACTGCAGAACGTAGCCTCCAATTTATAGTTTTTCTATACCCTGGGCTGTGTTTTAGGGGTTCTGACTTGCAGCCCAATTTTCCTCTGATTTCCAATTTTCTCCTTGTGGTCTGCTAGAGTCTTCTCTTCTTTGGCGCTATGTTCGGTGTTTTCTCTTCTTGTAGTGCCATAGCGCTTGAACATCCTAAAATAGTGTCTTTGACCAATGTTTGTCCAAAACATCAATTTTTGGCCTCGTTTAGCCTCATTTTGTCTTGACTTCTTAAATATCTAAGTAAACATAAAATGATACGAAAACAAGTAAATATGCCATCATAAGTATTCGAAAGTATAAGTAAACAGATACTTAAATAACGCTAATGAGCCGCTTATCAAATACCCTCAAACTTAAACCTTTGCTTGTCCTCAAGAAAATTTACTTAAATGACTCGATCTAAATTAGAATCATTATTGACATGCCAACATGCATAAGCGAGAATTCTCAAAATGCAACATACGGTCAAAACAAGAGATGAGATATGATAAATGAACACGAGCACATCAGGTTTAATATAGTCATCTTCACATCCGTTTCATGTGCTCTAACAGTGTGTGCTACTATTGTTGATGCATAAAAGTTATTTTCATGTTGCAAACTTATAAAAGTGTAGCTCTTAACATGTAACCACTTCCCTTTTCACTCTTCACTCTTCTATTGCCATTGACTCAAGTAGATTTCATATGTTGAGGATTTTGGACTTTGTAAGCTTGTAATGTAGCGTGGGTGTGGGCTATAATGGAAAAAGTCATATATAAGTTCTAGAGACGTATGTAGTAAACCACTCATGTATTACTCTTTCCTCCCTTGTTTGTGCATTCTTCATTTGGCCATACATTTTAGACTCTTTTTGGCATATTTTCATTTGCGTTTTCATTTTCACAAGTATTCAAACCATCCTATACTTTATGATTTTTCGAGAAACACCCCCAAACTTAGGGTTTTTGCACATGTTATTTGTGTTCTCTATTATATTCATCCTCATTTTCTATTTAGATTTTTCTTTTTATCATGCTTTTGTTTTTAGATCCTACCTTATTCCTCCTTCAATCTACTACATACATCTCTAGAAATGGGTGGGGTATAAATTTCTCTTTTTCGGCTCATGATAGAAAAGTAGTCTTCATAAACAAAGGCTTATAGAAAAGGTTTCAGTGGGGGTAACGTAGATAATCTTATATTCATAAAAGGGTTCTTGGCTTGAAAGGCTAAAACTCAAATTTTTGAAACGGTGGCCTATTTCATTTCCTCAACGCATTTACAACGTCCTTTATCTCAAACAATAGTCAAGCAATTTGTTTCAAGAGTCATAATCACATGCTTCATTACTATAATCACATAGATAAGCAACATTCTCTTCCCAATTATACACAACAGTGGATTGAAAGGTGTATATGAAACTAAAACATGCTTTTAACCATATTACCCAAGATGTACCAAAGGTATCCACGTATTCCTTCATCTCAAATTCGTACAATATTATGCATATACTATCATAGATTCCTACTTATTCATGTTGTCATGCTTCAAATTCCATTCTAATACCCTATTTGAAAAAAATAGACTCAAAACTCGACTCTAAGGATAAATATATAGCAAAATAAGTAAAATAAAAAAGCATAGCTACTACCACACCCCCAACCTTAAAATCATGCGATGTCCCCATTGCATAAAATAGAAAGAATTAAAGTAAAGATCAAAGGATACATTGATCGAACTCAAAGGACACTCGTCGGACTGGTGGTGGTGCTTTCTTCTTTTGCAAAACTTTCTTCAATTTCTCTCAACTCTCTCCAATGGAGAGTGTTGTTGTTCTGGAAATGCTCCTTGATTTCTTCCAACAAACTCACTAACTCAACATTCTCCTTTTCTAGCCGCTCTTTCACCTCTTGCAACTGCTCGTATGCCATCTTTTGTCTCTTCGACGAAGGTGATAGAGTTACTTCAATTGCCTCTACTGTTGATCTCTCGCTAGTGGGGAATGTAATTTCTATCACTTGCTCCACAATGTGATTGATGGGATATATATCTCTATGATGAATATCTATATCAAGTTCTAGACATCCTTCTTTGATACAGAGTGCGGTGCTCCAAAATACATAAAGCGTGGAGGACCATTGATGGTGTGATCCTTGATAGCTATGATTATGATTTCTTCTATGTTTGGGGTGTCTCCTCATTTGATGCATACCATAATCTTGACTTGTTCCCATGAAACTTTTCCTACATTGGCAGGTGGTAGAATTCTCGACTTACAAATAGATAAAGCTCTTTGTAACAAGCTTTAAGTGATCCATAACCGGTTTCAAGCTTTCGTTGGTGGTTGAATTGAAACGCCCTCTTTCTTGTAGCTAATTGCTCTGATGTGAACTCCTTTGTTATTTTCCGTTAGGCGCTCCTCATCTCCATTCCTTCTTCATGTTGTAATGTTCGTTTATTCTGTGTAGTGAAATAGACCTTATGAAGTCGGATGATAGTTGATGGCTCCCTACGATCATAGTGAGCGTAAAACTCACGTACTAGGTTGTCATTGATGATCCTTTCAGTGCAACTTACCCCAAGTCACTGTGCAATAGTTGGATATATTTCTCATAGCACTTTCTTGGTGCAAATTTTATCAGATCGTAGCTTGGTTTTGGTATGTTAAGTTTCTCCATTATTGTTGGTCTTCCTATCTTTGGATCAATAGTATAGTAGTGTCCAGATGCCATATTCTTCTGCAAAGAACAACTAGAAAAATAAAATTTTCTTTCAAGAATTTTTTATAGATAAGAGAAGTAAAGAAGAAATAGCCTTTTGAATTCTGAGATAGTATAGAATTGTAAAAGCAATTAGAGTTATAAATAAGAGAGTTCTTAATTAGAATTTTAGAAATTTTCATTAAGTTGCATAACTCTATTATAATAAATAAAATTACAATGAAAATAACTCATGTATCAATAGAATTTAAACATAAGTGTTAACGGGTTTGGAGGTACGACCTAATTAACTGAATTATTTATTTGGGTTGGAACGCCTTTGCCCGTGGTTCAAAACTAAGCGCTATTTAAAGAGAGAAAAAATGACAAGAACATTCCTTCCTTTTATTCACTATGATCCACTCTCTTTTCCGAGTCGATATGCGTATTTCCGAGTCTATACGTGTGTTTTCCTTTCATTATCCGACCTCCCTTTCTTTCCCTTCTTCCTCTGTTTATATAGAGTTTTTAGGGACAGGTGTCGTTATGCATGTTTTTACCGGTGTCGTTATGCATGTGGTGGTGTTCTACACGTGTTACAATGTTCATTTAACCAATAAGATAACGTGTCTATCTTAAGTGCTGACTGTATCTTTTCTTCTTCCAAGGGCTTTGGTCTTCTTTATGATAAGAGGTAGACTGCCTTCTTTGCTTCCGAGAGCTCATTGCTTCTAATGGTGATTCGAGGGCCGAGTCTGAGTGTTCTCTTAGTGACAATGCTTCTCCAATAGGTGTGTATTCTGGTATGTTTGTTTCAGGATATTCTCCGAGGGGGTGTTCGTTCATGGGTTAATCTCCGAGAGGTTTTTAACTATTGTGGGTAGGTGTTTTCTTTCTTCGAGTGCCCGGAGAGTGTTGTTCTGTAGTTGTTGCATTATTGTGAAGTTCCGACCTTTGGGTTGGTCGACCGGGGTAGTGTTCCGAGAGCATTTGTGTTGGGAGTGCGTAGCAGGGAAGTATTGGGGTAGTGTTCCGAGAGCGTTTGTGTTGGGAGTGCATAGCAAGAAAGTGTTTTTGTCAAGGTTCTGGGACTCGGGAGTCCATTGGGGCCCTGCTCGGTGTCGTGATGGATATCTGAATCAGGTGGATATATCTGGGTTTGCTCTTTATCCGATGCCACCCTGATATCTAGTTTTGAGTCATCGTGACTTTTCGAGGAACGCTGGGTGCCCTCGTCGGATGGCCACTCCTACCGCTTTGGGTTAGTAACTGAACAATATTGGTCACATCCGAGGGGCCTCCTCGTTGGGAGTGGGTACAACTCATCGGAAGTACTCGTGACAATAGTATTGTCCATTTATTAATCCTTTTGACTTAGGACTAATATTCTCTTTAATCTCGTACTTTATTTTATACGGTTAACACTAGTCCCCCCAAATTTCGATCAATCTCGTAGAGACGAGGGAAATTTTATTTCGTGGCCTCTGTGAGGTAAGGGGATTATGTTTTATTTTTTGGCCATCCTTGCGAGGGGAGGAGAATTTCTCCTTTTTTGGGATTTTCGGGGATATTATGTGCAGATAAGTATATGTTTATAATATCGTGAGAAAATTACCTTTTTGCCCCCGACAAGCAATGGTCCAGATAATTGTAATGGTTCTTTTTTGATCGTCGGATGTTTTAAATGGGGCTTTACTCATCCGTCCGTTGATCTCAAGGACACGTTGCTTCACGAGTGGGGACGTGGGTCGTGGAAAATGTGGCACGTTTTGATGACTGTTGCTTATAATTAGGCTCGTCCGTACCATCTTCCTCACTTCACCCTTCTTTTATCTCCCAAACTCTTGCTTTCTTTCTTTACTGATTTGCCAACTCATTTTCTTGCTCAAACAAAATGGCTTCTTCTGTCAACCCTTCCACCGTTGATGTTCCCGCCGCTTCGGTTGTCAATGCTCCCCTTGCGGAGCCTGCTGCTGCTACCCGTAAGAGGAAATCTGCCGCCGCTGAAGGGAGCAGCGCTGCCTCGGCTAAGAAAGCTAGGGTTTCAAAATCGAAGAAGCCCCTTGTTCGTGATTTCTCCAAAATTGAAGGGGTTCGGTCTGTTGTCACCTACGAGCAGGTCATGGACCTGTTCCAGGCGATGGGACCGCTATGAAAAATGTGACTGTTCACATTCCAACTGAGGATCAGAGTGCTTGTTATCCTCCCGCGGGTATGCTCATGGTGTACTTTGCACAGGTAAATTATGGGTGGCGTTCGTTTATGCCACCCTTTTTTGTGAAGTTTTCAAGACCTGTGGCATATGTCCGAGCCAATTGGTGCCCAACGAGTATGCTGCACTTTGTATCTATGTGTTCTGGTGCCACGTCAATGGGTACGAGTGTGGGGTGGACCACTTTCTTTCGATTTTTGACGTGGGGGTGTCGCCCGGGGGGTACCCCTTTTATCATGTCTGCCATCGAGACAATTCTGGGAATTCCACGAAGAGGATTCTGGGTGCAACGATTACCTCACATAGTGTTTGGAAGGACAAGTTCTTCTACGTGAAGCTTGTCCGAGGGAGATGGGACGTTCCCTTTAAGTAGGGGGAGGGCGCGACTCTAATTCACACTATCGATGAAAATATGGTGCTTTCCCCGGTGGTTGCTCAGCAAATGTTAATGGAGTCGGAAGATTTCCCGCAACTATTTGATTGGGCTGGGCTTCACTATGTAGTATTCACTGATGATAAGGTGAAGAAGCCGCTCTCTGTCTCGTCTTTGTATCTGCCAGCTTTTAGTAAGTTCTTTCTTATTCTCATGCTTTTTCTCTAGTAATTATATTTTCAATATTAATTATCAACCATTAGTTGCAATATTCCTCCGAGTAGTTATTTGTATTCTTCTGCTGCCCGCCCTGACTTGCTTTTGTGTGGTGCAGAGGAGGTTATGGCGAGATACTGCCTTGTGCCAGGTTCTGAAGAGGCAGTTCCGAGTGGGCATAGTGAAGCTTCCGAGTGGGGAGACCATATGGATGGAGAAGTACGGTTTTCTACAACGGTAAGGGTGGATCCGGAAGCTGAGGAAGTTCACTGGGATGCCCCGTGTCTCTTTGTGGATGCTGAGGGGGTATGTCTGGAGGCTGTTCCATTGCGACGTGTGGATCCCACGCTCGCTCTGGCCTGGAGTTCAACTTCCGATTCAATTGCTGGTATTTCTCCGAGGAGCTCCAAGGGGGCTCTGTCTCCGAGGGTGGGAGAAACAAGGCCCGTACCTCCCGAGCCATAGGTTGTGCATATCTCTTCTCGGGACCCTTCTCCCTCTCCTCCTCGTAAGTTTTCTTCTTTTTTCTACTCTTTGTTTTAAACCTTGAATCTTTTTAGTATGATTACTTAAATATATCCATTGTTCTGGCAGTGGCAGTCAATAAGGGAAAGGTCCCTATGTTCCCGGGTGCTGGTCTATTTGCCCAACTACTCCAATTGGATCCGGGGGAGCTGTCAGAGGGTCTCGAGGTGTTTTCCAAGGGTCCTACAGACTCGTCGAGGGACTTGGAGGTGAAAAAAGAAGTCCTGGGCACCCTGCTCAAGGGAGAGGGTTCATCGGCTGCCATGGAGGTTCCCGAAATGGTGATGACGGAGGCAGTAACTGTAACTTCCACTGCGACTGTCCCTCCTCCGACTACTGATCTTCCGAAGGGGGCTATACTGCGGAGGTCTGCTTCCGAGGGAGATTTTTCTCAGCCACCCGGGAAAGAGCCTCCTACCGTGGGGGAAGCTTATCACGAGATCCTTCACTTTTTCGGGTCCGCTCTTTCCACGCCTACGGAGGGGGTACCAGTTTTTGCGGGCTAGTACTGTTTGGATGGAGGCTATCGTAAGTGTCTACTGCCTCTTAATCTTCTTTTGCCCTGGTTTTCTTACATTTTTATTTATATTCTTCTTTCTACCCTGCAGTCTAAGAAGACTCGGGAAGTTATTACTTCCGTGGAACAACGTCATTTAAGGGAGGTGGCGAAGGGGGGTACTCTTCGGGGACAAGTGGCTTTTCTGCAAGCCCAACTCCACGAGGCCGAGTCGTTGGCTGCAGTCCTTCGTACCAAGTTGGAGGCCAGCGACTTCAAATGGAAAGAGGATCAGGAGGCAAAGGAGGTGATGCGTCTTGTCTTGCAGAAGGTGCAATCGGCTTATGATCAGATGGAGGCCTCCGAGAGGGCTGTTCGAGCGCAATTTTCTCGCTTGGAGAAGGAGAAGGCAGAATCCGAAGAATTCCTCCGTGCTCGGATAGAGGCTCTGGAGAAGGAGAAATCCGAGGGTTTGGAGAGGGAGATGAAGCTCCAATCGCGGCTACATGAGCTAGTGGAGCTGAGATTAGTTGATGTAATGCCCCTGAAGGACGTGCAACCCCGGATTGACGAGGCTGTTAGGTGTGCGACAGCAGAGGCAGAGCGCCGGTTTACTTCCCTGTCCTCTCGGGATACTCTTGGGCATATGCTATGGGGATATTTGGAGTGTGCCACCTTGGCTCGAGAAGTGGTGCCTTCGGGGGTGAATTTCGGCTGCATATTTGATATCAAGAAACTTGCTAGGCCGTCCCCCGAGGAGGTTCAGAACATCTTGGAGATGTGTGATAATGTGATGACGCCAAGGGCTTCTCCTATCCCCCCTTCGATCACCTCCGCTCCTGGCGCTAGTAGTTCTGGTCGGGTTCCCCTCCCAGGTCCCTCTACGGGAGTCCCCGAGGAGTTTTGCACCGCTCTATCCCCGCCTCCTCCGAGTACGGGAGCGTAAAATAGGATTTCTTTTATGTTTTTATTTTACGCAATTTTAATATCCCGTCTTGTAAGTTTTTTCCGAGGGCTTCTAGGATTTTTTTCCTAATGAACAAACTCTTTTTCGAGCATTTGTCTATCCTGAGCAAATATAATCACCTGATTTATTATCTTTAGTATTTTTTAAAATAATAGAAAGGCTTGCTGACTAGGTTAAAAACTAAGGGTGAGGTGTCGCTTGGCATGTAGCCCCTTTTCTTAAGTAAGAAAATTATTGGACACGTGTATCCCATTAACTAGTTTAGACAGCTCAAGCTTTTCACTCTCTTTCTAAGATAGTATAAGTAGTTGTTCAGTAATTCTTTCAGAATTACATAAAGTTTTTATTGTTTAAGGCTTGTCACATTTTTCTGAAAAGCGGAGTTTCCTTTTGAAATTAAGTAAAGCAAGTAAATTACTTACCTTGTCAAAATGATGCCCCCGTTTTTTAAGCAGGATGATCCTTCTTTGTCTTGTCATTCTCCTCGGAATTCTGCTCGGACTCCTTCCTTATCGTTAGGAGTGCGACACGCGGCCTCGGAGAACTCGGTTCAGGGGAGCAGGCATACTGAGCGCAGGGTTCATGGGGGGAGAGACAATTCTGTGAGAACCGTGTCTATGTCTCCGGAGGAATCTCTCTCCCGTATTAACCACATACGCCAGGTGTTCACGGGTCGTGACTCTTATCCCTTGGTAGACGAGTCGTCGGTGTTTACCAGGCTCGTGCTGGAGCCCGAGCGGATGATGGGGCCAGGGCTTGTCGGTACTGCCGTTGGAAGTGAGCATAGTGCCTCCGTTACGACGCTTTTTGCCCAATACAACTTGGACATTGATGAATATGACATAGTAATACCGCACCCCGAGCAGAGGGCTTATGATCCTCCGTCGGGCTATCTCACCATTTTCCGGGAGCAAATGCGGTGCGGGTTACGGGTGTTTTTTCACCTTTTTCTCTAGACTTTGTTCCACTATTGGCAAATATGTCCAAGTCAGCAAACTCCGAATTCTTATCGTTACCTGGTGGGATATATTTTGTGTTCCGAGTTACTGAAGTTGCCACTGTCTCCTTCTCGGGTGGGGGCTATATTCAACCTTCTTCCCTGCTCGGGTGGTCTCCCTTTCTTCAGCCTGGCCCATCGGGACAAGAGGAAGGCCTTTCTAGACGTGTCCCACTTCCGTAATAATAGAACGGATTGGAAAAGGGGGTTCTTCTTTGTTCGTCCGAGGGGCTTATCGGCTAGGTCATGGGGAGTACCGGTTCAATGGGGGCTTGGTTATATTACCCCTACCGAATCGATTTTGCGGAGAGAGTGGGACATCCTGTCTGATAGCGGGTTGTTTTCGGGGATGTACGATATCAGTAGTCTGTTGGAGTTCCCGGATACATTGATCATGGCTGGCTTGCAACAGGGGGTGGAACTCTTCAATCTTCCACAACAGCCTCTCTATAGCAATTTCTTTTTTCGTTAGTTTCTTTTCTTTCATAACCTTTTCGTGTGGTACTTTAATGTCCCCGTTGTCAAGTTATTTTCTTGCTTTGACAGGAGCGGAGATGGGGGCTTTTGCCATTGAGCCTTTTAATGAAGCTTTCCTAGGAAAAGCAATGAATAGTAGGTATAATACTTCGGATGATGAATCATCCAAGAGTTTTAGTTTAGAGGGAGTGGCTGGTCCCTCGAGGGTAGGGGATTCGCCCGTGGCAGCCCACCCAGTGAGTTATGTGGCTCCTGAGTATGATCCAATAGTTGCGCTTGCGCAGGCGGATATTCTCTTGCCTCCATTGATCCCGTATTCTTCCTCTTGGGGGGATACGAGAGTTGTGCACTCTGTTGCGGAGGGTTCTTTGTCTCCAATTGTGAGAGCTTCTACGCCGCTTGGAGAGGGTTTCGACCGCATCCCGGGGTCGGGGCCATCTTTTGAAGGAAATCCTCCTGCTATCGGGTCGGAGCCCCTCGAAAGCGGTGTCTTGTCCCCCTCTGTTTTGGCGACGGTTAGCTTTTGCCGCAACTATCTGAGCAGTCTTTTGAAAGCTACCGATTGCGAGCATATGAAATCTCTACCCTTATCGGGTCTTCAGGACTTAGCCTGCAAGGATTTATGTGAGGTAATAGTATATTCTTATTTTATGTGATACTAACCTTTATGGGTTTTTGGCAATTATGCCCTTGTTTGTCCACAGATCTACATGGTATTAAACGCCATAGGGTTTCGGGGCGAATCATCCTCAGATACAGAGTTGGTATATCGTCGTAGGGATGAACTAGAGCAGGGTTTGCTGGAGGCCCGAGAGGAGGTAGATCAATTGCGGACTGATCAGGAGAATTTTGATGAGGCTCATGCCCTTCTCTTGCAGTCAGAGCGGAACAAATCCTGGGACTTGGAGCGTCTTTTGGCGATGGAAAAAGCTCGGGTAGCAAGTCTGGGGGACAGGTTGGGTGACCTCCGGGAGCAAGTTCACTCTGTTGATGAACTATTGTTGCGGGTTACCGGGGAAAGAGATGTAGCGAACTTACGGGTGCTGGAGTTAACTCGAGCCCATGAAGTTGCGTTAGTGTTGGCCCGGGTTCAAGCAGTTTTGGGCATTGTGGGGCCTTCTGTCTTTCGTGAATCCCTTGCGCAGGAAATGCGTGATCTAGTCCGCGTGGGATATTACTTGTGCCGGGATACAATGGAGGCTTTGCCGGGGTTCCCTTCGGATATGGTGATTCCAGAGTTGGATATTCATCAGGTGTTCCCAGAGGCTCCTTCCCCGCAGGGGCCGATCACGTCTTCCGGAGATCCGAATCATATGTCCGAGGAGGACCGCTGTCGCCTGATTAAGGAGGGAAAGCGTCCAATAGAGGATGCTTAGTTTGTGTGAGTGTTTGGTTGATGTAAGGGCCCTTGTATAGGATACGGCCCGACATACTTTTAGTGTGGGATCTCGCGTTTTACGCTTGATGGTCCCTCAGGTTAGGTTGCTAGTATGACTCATATATAGGGAGTCATTATTTTGTCGGGCAACCTTATCTCCCTTGTATTGTACAGGCACCATCTATAAACAACTTTATTTATGTACAAAGCTATTTTGTTACATCATGCATAGTATTTCCTAAGGTTAAAGGCATTCCAAGTATTGCTAAGGATAGCGTCCTCGGAATTGGTGAGGAGATATGTCGCAGGCCCGACGATCCCCGCTATCTTGTACGGTCCCTCCCATCACGGCTCGAGTTTTTCTACGTTTTTGGAGGCTCCGACCCGTTTCATCACTAGGTCCCCGACTTGAAAAGTCCTGGGTTTCACCTTTCAGTTGTAGTACCGGGACATCGGGCCCTTGTATTCTTCATTTCGGGCCGCGGCCCGCATTCTTTTTTCTTCGAGGAGGTCGAGGGCGAGGGCCAAGTTAGAACTGTTAGCCACTTCCTCGTATTCCCTAACTCGCCAGCTCTCTATAGAGACTTCCGTAGGTACAACAGCTTCGCAGCCGTAGGCTAAGCTGAAGGGGGTTTCGCCCGTGGCCGCGCTTTGCGTGGTCCGGTAGGCCCACAATATGCCAGGTATTTCCTCAACCCACCTAGCTTTGTGCCAGTCGAGTCGGGCCTTCATATTCTTCAAGAGGGTTCGGTTAGTCCTCTCTACTTGACCGTTGGCTTGAGGGTACCCCACCGAAGCGAAGCGGTGTTTAATATCCCAATGGTCGCACCACTTTTCTAACCCCTGATCCGTAAATTGTAGACCATTATCACTTACCAGGTTCTGAGGGACACCGAAACGGCACAGGATACTCCTCCATAGGAAGTTGATAACCGCGCCCGCGGTTATACGGGCCAGGGGCTCCGCTTCTACCCACTTGTTGAAGTAATCTACTGCTACGAGGAGAAACTTCTTTTGCCCGGGTCGGGTATAAGAGGTCCCACTATGTCTATGCCCCATTTAGAGAACGGGCCGGGGGTTAAGTGCGGTTCCCATGGGGCAGCGGGCTGATGAACCCGAGGGGCATAAGCTTGGAACGGTTTGCACCTTTCGGCATGGCTTTTGCAATCTTAGCCATCGTGGGCCAGTAGTAGCCTTGGCGAATCAGGCGCCCGACCATACTTTCGCCGCCCGTATGACTGCCGCATGTTCCCTCGTGGGTTTCCGCCATAGCCAGTTGAGCTTCTTCCTCATTTAGGCACCGAGCATGGGGGCAGGAGTATGTTCTGCGGAATAATATTCCATCTTTAAGGAAATACCTGATAGTTTTTCTGGCCATAAGCCGTTGAGCGGTTTTATTCGTGGAATATCCTTCCGGGTCCTGTAGGTAGACTTTGATTGGGGTCATCCAGCTGGACGGAGGGTCTATAGTGGCATTCACTTCGTGGCTCTCGGCCTTCTCGACTTGGTAACTTGAAGTAGGGTGATCTTCCGAGTGCGAATAACGGCCGTTTGGGTGGCAATTTTGGACAGGGCGTCCGCCTCTTGATTCTCCTTCCGTGGGATTTGGACCATTTTGCACTCGTCAAACCATTCCCTTCTGCGGTGAACCGCCTGGAGGTATGCTTGCATCCTTTCTTTTTTAGCTTCATACGAGCCATTGACTTGCTGTACAATTAGTTGCGAGTCGCTGTGGATGACTATTTTTTTGATGTCACCTTCTCGGGCAAGCCTCATTCCTATGAGTAAAGACTCATATTCGGCTTCGTTATTTGACAAGGGGTAGTCGATTCGGACCGCAAAGTGGAGTATCTCCTCCTCGACTTCTTGGTTTGCTAGAATTATCCCTGCCCCCCCATGTGTGCTCACAGAGGAGCCATCCACATAAATGTGCCACAGGGGTGTCTTCTCTTCAGCTCCGATGCCCGTCATTTCCGTCACAAAATCTGCTAGGATTTGTGCTTTGACAGAGGGTCTCGGGGCATAAGAAATGTCATATTCGGTGAGCTCCACGGCCCACTTTATCAATCTTCCATAGGTCTCGGGCTTGTTGAGAATTGCTCGCAACGGGTGTTTAGTTAACACAGTCACGAGATGGGAGAGAAAGTATGGACGAAGCTTCCGAGCCGTGGTAATCAAAGTTAAGACAAGTTTTTCGGTTTGGGTATACCTAGTTTCGGTCCCGAGAAGAGTCTTGCTCACATAGTACACGGGGTGGTGCTCCTTGTCTTGATCCTTAACTAGCACCGCGCTTATGGCTTCATCTCCGACTGATAAATACACAAAGAGCTCTTCATGTGATGCCGGTTTCACTAGTAAAGGAGGTTTCACCATGTAACCCTTCAACTGTTGGAGAGCTTCTTCGCATTGTGGGGTCCATTGGAACTCCTTGATATTGCGTAACACCTTGAAAAATGGAAGTCCTTTTTCTGCCGATTTGGAGACAAACCGGCTCAGGGAGGCCATTCGACCAGTAAGTTTTTGCACATCTTTGATCGTCTTTGGGGTAGATAACCCTAGGATGGCTTCGGCCTTCTCGGGGTTGACTTCTATTCCCCTTTCTGTAACCATGTATCCGAGGAACTTGCCCCGTCTGATGCCGAAGGAACATTTCTTAGGATTAACCTTCATCCCGAACCGGTCCATGATAACTAGGGCTGTTTGTAGGTCCTCGGGATGGTCATAAGCGGAGCGGCTTTTAACGACCGTATCATCCACATAGACCTCCACCGTATTTCTGATAAATCCTGCAAACATTAAGCTTACCAATCGCTGATAGGTGGCCCCTGCATTCTTGAGTCCGAAAGGCATTACTAGGTAACAAAAGGTGCCAGCGTCAGTGATAAAACTAGTCTTGTCTTGATCCATAACGGCCATCGGGATTTGATTGTATCCCTGGTTCTCATCCAGGGTGGACAATAGTGCGCAACCCGCTGTTGAGTCTACCAGTTGGTGAATACTTGGGAGGGGATAGCAATCCTTAGGGCATGCGTCATTCAGATTTGTGAAATCCACGCACATTCGCCACTTACCCCCATGCTTTGGGACTAAGACCACGTTGGCCAGCCACTCGGGGTAAATGACTTCTCTGATTTGCCGTAGGCTGAGGAGTCGCTGAATTTCCGACCGGATGATTTTGTTGCGCTCCGAGCCCATCTTTCTCTTTTTATGTTGGACTGGCTTGGCCCCGGGTTTCACATTAAGGAAATGTTGACATACCTTATTGCTGATTTGCCTTGGCGGGCCGTCTTCCCACGCGAAAATATGGTGGAATTCTTTCAAGATGGGAATCAGTTGGGCTTCCACTTCAGGCTCCATTTGGGTACCTACTTTGACAGCTTTCTCCGGACTTCCCTCTACGAGTTCCACTAATTTTAGCTCTTCCACGGGTTGTACTCGTACTTCCTCTGCTTTTCGTTTTTTGTTGTTTCCGAGGATAGGTTCGTCCTCTTCAGGAGGGAGAGCATTCATACGGCACTCCCAAGCCCTTGACTGGCTCCCTCAGACCTCTCCGATACCTGACAAGGTTGGGAATTTTACCTTGAGATGGAGGGTTGAAGGGATTGCCTCGAAGGCCCGAATGGAGGGTCGCCCGCATATTGTGTTGTACGTTCTTGATGAAGCCTCTACCACCCAAAATTTTGTGGGCTCCGTTCTTCGAAGAGCTCCCTCTCCCCATGACATCGGGAGCATCACGGTTCCGCGGGTGTTGGAGGTTTCTCCCAAGAAACCTATTAACGGAACTTCGGCTACTTCTAATCGTTCTTTCCTTAATCCCATGGCCAGATAAGTGGGAAGAAATAGGACATCTACGGAACTACCGGTATCAACTAATATTCTTTGGACGTCAATCCCATATATCACGGCTTCTATTACTAGGGGGTCCTCGTGGGGATAAATCACTCCTTTTAAATCTGCGGTTCCGAAGGTGATGCTAGGAAGCTTTGCACCTTGAATAGACCCCACGAATAATCCGTGTTCTGCCCTCCTAGCCTCTTTCAAATATTGCTTCTTTTTACCTTGCGATATCACGGAGAGATCTCCTTCTTCTATCATACTAATGGTACGCCCCGAAGGCGCGTTATTTTCATATGTTTCCGGGGGAGGGGTGGGGTCCGCTGCCTCGCAGTTTTCTCTCGAGGCTTCTGATGGGGAGTCACCCGGTCTTTTTCTTCCTCTTCCTTTCGGGGTCTCTTATAGGTATAACGAGGGGGATTCTCGGGGTTGTTTACCTTGAGATAGTTCTTAAGGTATCTGGCCTCTAAGAGGCGGAGCACCTCCTTTTGCAGGGTGGTACACTCCTCGGTGGTATGCCCATAAGTTTTGTGGTATTTACAATACTTACCCGTATTCCTGTTTCTGTCGGGGAACCGGGCTTCCCTTGGCCATCGCAATTCGGTGCTGCCTCGCATCACATTGAGTACTTCTACGGGGGCAATGGTCATTGGGGGCAAGGGTACCGGATTGAGGAATTTCTTGACCGGACCACTCTCGTCTTTACGTTGGGGAAGTTTCCCATCCCGGTTTCTTTCCTTGGCCTTTACCTCCCGTTCGGTGGATTCGCGATGTTCATTGTCATTGTCCTCCATTAGGATATAAGTCTCTGCTTGCTGCATCAGCTCGTTCATATCCGTGATATGATTTCCCGTAAGGTAACGGAAGAATTCGCCCGCCCGGAGCCCTTGTGTGAGTATATCTGCCAAAATGGTGGTACTAACATTCGAAACATCCAGCGCCGCATCTGTAAAGCGCTTTATGTACTCTCGCAGAGGTTCATTCTTCTTCTGTTTAACGGTGAGGAGGTGCGTGGTGGATTTAGGGTACCGCCGGTTGCAAGCAAAATGCCTTACGAATAGGTGGGCTAGTCGATCAAAGCTGTCGATAGACCCGGGTGCAAGATGAGTAAACCACGACTGTGCCCGTCCTTCAAGGGTTACAGGGAACACGCGGCAGAGTACGTGGTCCGGGGCGGAGTTGAGGTCCATCCCGACTAAGTATTGGTGTATATGATCCTGTGGATCCTTTCCATCTGCATCCCCAGTATACAGAGGACCATTTACGGGCCGCATCCCCGCGGGGATAGAGGCTAAGGCTATCTCGGGGGTAAAATGGGATGTTTTAAAGGTAAGTTCTTCCTTGGGTCCCATTGTTTTTTTAATATCACCCACCTCTTTCCTAAGACCATCAAGAATTCCCCATATGGTATGATCCTCACCTGAAGAGGGGAAGGGTGCGGGCAGGTCCGGAAGCACTCTTCTACGCTCTTGTTGACCAGCTCGGCGCATTTCTCGATAGTCGTAATGCACTTGGCTATTCTGAGGGGTTTCGTAGCGCCAGGGATCGGAGGCAGGGCTCCACCTAGATTGAACCCGACCTTCCTCGGTCCAGGGATTTTGATGGCGAGAGGATCGAGGGGATAAATCGTGAGGATCCACGTATCCAGGCGGGGTCCTTCGGGCCCTAGTCTCTATAAGTCTTTCAAAGATGGAACGAGGGATGTTGATAAAGTCCCTTTCTTCGCATTGGCGATTGGATAGAGTTTCTTCCGAAAATTGAGACTGCTGAGGATGACTCTCGCTATGGAATAGGTTCTCCATGATAGGCATCGTTCTTGAATGCTCTCGAAGACAAATCTTATGGCGTTCCCACAGAGGGCGCCATTTTGTTAACGGGTTTGGAGGTACGACCTAATTAACTGAATTATTTATTTGGGTTGGAACGCCTTTGCCCGTGGTTCAAAACTAAACGCTATTTAAAGAGAGAAAAAATGACAAGAACATTCCTTCCTTTTATTCACTATGATCCACTCTCTTTTCCGAGTCGATATGCATATTTATGAGTCTATACATGTGTTTTCCCTTCATTGTCCGACCTCCCTTTCTTTCCCTTCTTCCTCTGTTTATATAGAGTTTTTAGGGACAGGTGTCGTTATGCATGTTTTTACAGGTGTCGTTATGCATGTGGTGGTATTCTACACGTGTTACAATGTTCATTTTACCAATAAGATAACGTGTCTATCTGAAGTGCTGACTGTATCTTTTCTTCTTCCGAGGGCTTTGGTCTTCTTTATGATAAGGGGTAGACTGCCTTCTTTGCTTCCGAGAGCTCATTGCTTCTAATGGTGATTCGAGGGCCGAGTCTGAGTGTTCGCTTAGTGACAATGCTTCTCCGATATGTGTGTATTCTGGTATGTTTGTTTCAGGATATTCTCCGACGGGGTGTTCGTTCATGGGTTAATCTCCGAGAGGTTTTTAACTATCGTGGGTAGGTGTTTTCTTTCTCCGAGTGCCCGGAGAGTGTTGTTCTGTAGTTGTTGCATTATTGTGAAGTTACGACCTTTGGGTTGCTCGACCGGGGTAGTGTTCCGAGAGCATTTGTGTTGGGAGTGCGTAGCAGGGAAGTACTGGGGTAGTGTTCCGAGAGCGTTTGTGTTGGGAGTGCATAGCAAGGAAGTGTTTTTGTCAAGGTTCTGGGACTCGGGAGTCCATTGGGGCCCTGCTCGGTGTCGTGATGGATATCTGAATCAGGTGGATCCATCCGGGTTTGCTCTTTATCCGATGCCACCCTGATATCTAGTTTTGAGTCATCGTGACGTTCGGAGGGACGCTGGGTGCCCTCGTCGGATGGCCACTCCTACCGCTTTGGGTTAGTAACCGAGCAATATTGGTCACATCCGAGGGGCCTGCTCGTTGGGAGTGGGTACAACTCATCGGAAGTACTCGTGACAATAGTATTGTCCATTTATTAATCCTTTTGACTTAGGACTAATATTCTGTTTAATCTCGTACTTTATTTTATACGGTTAACAATAAGGAATATATAAGTGTGGTAGAAAACATAAAGATAGAGACTGCTCAGCCAAATTCTGTAGATTCTGGTTTCTACATGTCTCCTATTACCCTTTGAACTGAGAAACGTGTACGACAAGAAAAAGTTAACCCGCGATTAAGCTTGATCGTGCATCCTGATCGCATGGCTGAGGTGCGGTATTGGACGCGGTATATTTTGGAATGCTAGCGCCACTACATCAGATCATGCAACTTGATCGCGTGTGTGAGGCGCGATGGGAGCAGTGGTCGCGCGCGTGATCGCCCGTGCTACTAGAAAACCTGCTATGCGTGCTCTAATTTGTGTTGTTCTCACTTTGTCCATTATCGTCTTGATTTCGTCCTGTTTGTCTGTCCACTTTTGGTTTCTTGCCACTTTCTTCATTTTTCCTATATCAATTGTTAGCTCAACAAGAAATTAAAATACAATGCTATATATGACTCAAAATAGAATTAAACTAAAGACTCGATAATCATAAACTTACTATTGTGGGTGGCCTCCCGCACATCGCTGAGTGTATTATCGGTTAACTCGACAATTAAGGTGAAGAATCAGGGGTCATTTGGTGCACCAATTGCACTGTGGTCTTTTTCCTCTTATAGTCCTTTTTCCACTTTACCTCTGGTAGGCGGTTTGACATTTGGTTGGAAAAGAGTGTCTTCAAACCTGGCCAAAGTGGATAGCAAAGTTTGACTCTTGTTGCATGGCATACCCAAGAAATCACCTCCTTTCGGCATCATGTCCAGAATGTTCTTACTAATTGGAGTCGGGCTATAGTAGAATGTGGTCATATGGCAAGGAGTTGTAAAAGTGGTAATAGGGCATAGCCGTGAAATCATTCCATATCGCCTCCATGCTGAGTCTACGAACTCCCCCTCTAGTTGTTTGAATTTCAGCAATACCCTTCTCCTCTCACTCTCTGAGATTGATGTACTATCCTTCTTCAGGTCCACCAATATATCCATCATAATATGTTGCTTCCTCTTCCGTTGCTTCGTACAAGCCCCGTTCATCATGATATGAACCTCATCAGTTGGCATCTTCAAGTATCCTTTATTAGTGATTGAATCTTTGAATATTTTGTTCTCAAATTCAAGTCCATAGTAGAAGTTCTCTAGTAATGCTTCCTCCCGGAGGTTGCAATTATCGAAGCGCCATGATCATATGCTGATATCTCTCCAAGGAGTCAATAATCGCGTTACCATCATTGTTTTTTATGACGGGGAAACCCACAGCCCCTACCCTTCGGGTGCGCATAGGGTAAACCCTCGGGTCGACGAAATAGCCTGCAAACCTCACCAACCAGATAAACCACACTAGGCTAACCATGTGTGATAGGCTCAAACCTAGAAGGTATAGAATTAATTCGCTCCCAATGGGATTCAAACTTGAGACCAAGGAGAGGAGACCCCTCCTCTTTAACCAACTAGGCCACACCAAGGTGGCTATGATCATATACTGATATCTCTCTGAGGCATCAATAATAGCTTCACCATCATATTGTTTGAAGCTAAGAATCTCCACAATTGTCGCTTTATCTTCAGTGGTCATGAACTGGCTACAAAATTTGTTCTTCAAGGGCTTCCACGAGTATGACATTTTGTTGTAGATTCCATTGTACCAGGCTCTTGATGCTCCCTTAAGTGAAACAGGGAACCAACGTGTTGGTATGTCGATGTCACTCCACCCAAACTTGTTGCATGTTTGGATTAGTGCTTCTATATGTGGGTCAGAGTCTTCTTATAAGTCTCCGTTGAACTATTTTTCCTCAATGAGTCAAAAAAAATCCAGACTATATTTTCCTTGCATAACCTCCCGTGGATTCTTGTCCCCTTCGGTCTGTACATCGCCAATTTTGGGTACATAATGTCCTCCAAATCCTTTGATTTGTAAACTTTCAGCAAAATGAGTGTTCAAATGTTCACCCTTGAGAATTGTAGGTGGAAAATCATCAAATGACTCAATGCGTGCTCCTCAACTGCAAACAACAAAAGCTATTAGTGTCTCGACAAATAAGCTCAATGATTCACACAAAACAATAATAATACCGTTAGTCCCCAGCAACTGCGGCAAAAAATTGATGTGGGTGGGTTTAGGTGTAAATAGAATAGAATATATATCAGCATATAATTATTACACCTAAATCCCACTATGTCGCAAGTGCACGAATCAAGTAATAATAAAATGGTAATAGTTACGAACCAAGCATCGTCTCCAAAGAGTATGGTTGTATGTATGAATCACTTAAATGCAATAACATTAATTATTGTCACTATCTTTTCTCTTGTGTTTGCAAAATGTAATGAATGCTTATGAATGATTTTTAAACTAAGGATGCTATGAATGCTTTTTGTGCTAAGAATGCTTAATCTACAATGCAATGGAATTAATCTAAGAATGCAAGAATGATCAAATATCTTTTTGGGATTTTGGTTTTTAAACGCATGAAAGTAATTAAACTAAGAATGTTGGGAAGATGAGAGACTAACTAAGCAATACTAAACTAGAATTTAGAATGATTGATCGATTGCTTTTAGGTTGTGAACAATGGTTGAAAAGATTGTTTAGAGGTTGGGTTTCACGATGACTTAACTTAGTAGGTCATAGACAAACCACTTATATTTACTTACAGTACATGATAGTTATTTGATGTTTGCATGTCTAATGGATCCATGACATATGGCAGGAGCTATCCCAACTACATCCCTACGAGTCTCTAATAACCTACCGTGTTAACGAAATCAACCTAGTTGTTAATTATTTTAGAAGAGAAATCAAATGTGCAATCCAATTAACTTATCTAAATCTTACTAACAAAACGTACATAGTCAAGATTGATTTAGTGTGATCTAAAGGTTGCGCAATAGTTGCTTTCGCAAATCCAAAGTCACAAAGTTCCCTCTTATCTGAACTTTGGCATTCAATGCCTTAGTCAAGTCATGGCCAAACCTACCATTTCTTACTTAACAACAACTCATAAAGTGTTGCATTATCTTAAAACAACACCAAGTATGGGTTTGTATTATTCTTACAAAATTGACACTTATCATAAATCATTTTGTGGCAATGCCTGGGCCAGCTATCCTAACAAGGGGTGGTATCACAAGCTATGTAATGTATCCACTGACAATTCTCTAATCTCCTGGAAAGCAAAAAAGCAAGCCATTGTGAGCTGATCCTTAGCTTATCCTCTATAGAAGTTGCGTGCAGGGCTTTGGCCACACTCACATGTGAAATCACTTAGTTTACTCATCTATTACAAGAACTCACATTCTCCTCAAACAAAAATTCTTTGATTTTCACGTAGAACAAGGGAAGTTCTTGCATTATCAACAATCGTGTTCATCATGAACGCATTAAGAATATTCAAATCAGTTACCACTTCGTGTGAGAAAAAAAGTTTAAAATGGAGAAATTTATTTTATGTATATATCTAATTTGACAATAGATCGTAAATATAGAATAGGGTCGGTTACAAATGTAATACAATGAATCTATCTAAAACTATGTCTCCTATCACTAGTTATAGGATGACTTTGGTCTGGAACTCCAGGTACTCGAAGTATTGGGTCAATTGGATAGCCTTACCGATATAGGGGTGATATCGAGAGTATGTCGAGGATAATGTCAAAAGTATAATGATATTGGGGATGATATCGGGTCAGATACGTGATGCAATGTCGAACTCTGTATCAGGTAATATACCGGAGTCTATATCAAAAGTAATATCGAATATGAGTATTCGATATAGGCGGATGGATCTAGGTATTAATTGTGTGTCTTCTCGGTATGCGGAATGCGGTATTTATAGAGTTCGTACTGTACTATATCGAAGGTGAACTTCGATATGTATGTCGGGAATGATCCCCGATATAGCTAATCGTGGGCCTGGTGTATGGCCGACTCAATACGTAAAATATCCTTTTCATGTAGTCCCCCAATTCATAAACTATTAATTTTTACAATAATTTATGAATTTGTCTTGTATATTTTCTTTCCGGAGGGGTACCCATAACTCCCCCCAAGTTGGTGACTGATTAGGCGGAACTTGGGTTCAAAAAAATAGCAGATTTGATACTCCCTCATTTTTATAAACATTTTACGATCAATGAGTCGGGAACTTTCCTATATCAAACATATATCGAACATGAACTTCGATATGTTTCCCGATATTTGATCATTAATTACTCTGTTGGGACGGGTAATTTTTGGCTATATAAGTTGGTCCCCATGTTTCGTCATCATTCGATTATTTTATTCTGAAATCTTGTCTTTTTGCGGTCATATATCAAAGTTTATATCGAGGATCTGCTAGGTATGTCAGGATTCATTTTCGACATACTGTTTTTTAATTTTGGTTGATTTAATCTCGATCGATTTTTTCGATGTCTTTTCGACATGCTTCCGATATAGTATTCAATATATATTTTTATTTTTATTTTTTATTGGTTTCTGACCATCATTTGTCTTACAGCTTAGTGACAGGGTAGTTCGAGTGAAAAATTCTCCTCATAGGAAGCGTGTCGTGTCTCCACGACCACATGTTCTAGTGCCTTAACGACGAAACGTATTTGTGGTTTCTGATGGTGAAACCTCGAACTCGAGTCTCTCAGCTAATAGTGTGGGTATGTCGTACAGCCTACCAGTTGATACTGTGCTAGATGATGGTCTTATGCGGGTTCCCGGTATTGCTGCAAAGGTTAACTTCCGCATGTTCGTCTTAACAAACGAAATTCCCAATTTGGGAGCCGTTTATTAGTGATGCAGCCAAACCAAGATGGTGGTAGCATTATCGTCGGGAGTCGTGCGACTGTTGAAGAACGTTTGGTATTAGAGCAGGAGAGACTACGGGCGATGGAGGTAGAGCTTTTGTCACAACGACGTCTCGCTGCTAATCCTCCTAGAGTTGCTGTGATGCCGCTTCCGCCAGGTGCGCCCTCTAATTATTGGCATCTGAGTGGTAGGGCACGTTTTGAGGTGGAAGTATGGAGTCTAAAAGTCAGTGATGGGTCTGGAGCAAAGAATCTTAATAGGACTGTTTCCCCCTCAGATGGTTTGGGCGGTGCTTCGGCGCATCCAGATGTTGGGGAAACAGGAGGGCTTGAGCCAGGGGAATTTGTGCCTTCACTTGATAGGGCTGACAATGTTAATACTGGTGGGACCACTACTAGTAGGCGGACTCCCCCTAGTGTGGCTACTGCATTAACATCTCGTGGTTTTGGTTCTCATCGTCAGGGAAAATCACAGAGATCTCAGGGGTTTGCCCCATCTGCTATGGAAACTTATGACTTTCTGCGTGATCCTTCCTCCGATCAGCTAATCATGAGGATAGGTGGTGAAATGGTTCGTGAACAAGATGCTATTCAAAGTATGAACAATATCTATCCAGATCTTGACCCTAACGTGTCACTTCAGAATTTGGGAGCTGCTTTAGCGCCACAGATGTGCGTAATGCTTGTTTATGTGGTAAGGTCTTCTATTTTGAGAACCTATTTTTTATCTTGTGACGGTTTCCTTCTTCGTGATATCTGATGTGTTGTGACTGTCTATCAGTTTGGACATATGTTTCACGCTCTCTGCAACAATTATATGTTGCTTGCGGAGGTGAAATTTGGTCATGATACAAGGGTTGATGAGTTGCGGGTGATAATTTCTCGTAACAATGTTTCTCGAGACCGAGCTAATGCGCGAACGCGTGCAGCTGAGGTCCACGCGATAAAGGCTCATGACAAGGACTGGAGAGTGCAGGTTGACAAAGAAAAAATAACTAAGGAGGTGAAAGAAGCGAGAGTCGAAGCCTAGAGGCTTCGCGTAGAAAAAATGCTTTTGGAGCGAAAGCGTGACTCTTATAGGAATTATGAGGTGTCGCTTGAGATTCAAAATGCCAACTAACGGAAATGATGGATCATAGTGGTATTGGGGTGCCATCCTCTAATCCGAGCGGAAGCCCGATTCTTGTTGGGAATGAGGATGTAGACATAGCCCCTTCAGGCCAAGTAGAATGGGATTTTTCACCAGAATATGTAGTTCAAGGCTTCTCTGCGGAATCAGATGACAGTTCTGACCAACCTATGGACATAGACGTACCTGTAAATGGTGGCAACGAAAATCCTGTAGTTCGCCAGCCTATTGTGTGGGCTTCGGCGGGGGCATACCTGCGAATGCGTTACAAAGTACCTCATGCTTTACGGTACGTGCCTCCTGCCATGGATCCTAAAAGTGGTAGCCTGAAATGGTATATGTATCCAAACGTTTTGTCGCCTAGGGCAATGGATGAGCTTGCTACTGATATTTGCGACGAGCCATGGAAGTTTCCTGTAGACATGTCGGAAATGGATTTGTCCCATCTTGGTCCTTTTAGTAGGGATGAAATTCGTACTGAGCTGTTCACTGACTTTGAGGGAGATGAGTTCTTTCATAATTTCTAGATTGTTCTCTAAGTCTGCAATGTTGGTTGAGTAGTGATAATAGAGATGACCTTATAAATCGCGCGGATTGAGCATGGTGGAGTTTCTTTTTTGTATATGTCCGATCATTGTTGAATATATTTGAACGACAAATTCTTGTCATATGGACTTTGTCATGGTCATCTTCTTTCTAATGTGTGTGTCAAATTATTGTTGTGGGTCTTCACCATCTTACATGTTTTGTATAGTCGATAATCTGTGTAATTTTGTTCCTTGCCTGTTCTGAAGGGATATGGACAGTAGCCTTTTCAAGCGATATGTCCTGAGGGCGATACCTCTGTGTTGTTTTGTCAGCATCTTTTAACCATGTAGGCGTGTGGACAGTCGCCTTTTCAAGCAATATGTCCTAAGGGCGATACCTCTGTGCTGTTTTGTTAGCATCTTTTTGCCATGTAGGCATGTGGACCGTCACCTTTTCAAGCGATATGTCCTGAGGGCGATACATCTGTGCTGTTTTGTCAACATCTTTTTTAGTGTCTTCCGCCAGTTAGGCCTATTGGGAATAGTCATGTTCCTGCAATTATACAAAACAATGTTAATATTATATCGGTGTTGGGCCATGAAGGTGGCTGCCGACGTATTCCATATTGGGAATCAAGCTTCGCGTAGTTCTAATTACAAGATGTGATAATTTCAACAGTAAAATCAGCTCAGATGCTTCACGTTCCATGGTCGGGGTAGTGGATCTCCATGCATATCTTTTAGGTAATAATAACCTTTAGAGCTTGCGCGGGTGACCCTGTAAGGTCCATCCCAATTTGCCTGTAGTTTTACTACGTGTTTGCTAGCCCTTACGCTTTTTAATACCAGGTCTCCCACTTGGAAATTGCAAAGATGCACTCATTTATCAAAGGTGCGCATCATGGCTGATTTGAAGACCATAGTGCACTGGTAAGCATGGTCCCTAGTAGATCCGATCATATCCAGGTCCATTTGGCACAAGCGGGCTGAGTGTTCAGGATCATACTGTGTAATATGATAGGTTGGCATACCTATCTCTACTGGTACTACTGCCTCAGAACCGTATACTAAGGTACACGGTGCTTTCCCGGTCGAAGTTCATGGTGTAGTATGATAAGCCCAAAGGATGCCTGGGAGCTTCTTCGTCCAACTTGTCCCAGTCGCATGCAGTCGGCGTTCTAGATATTTTTAATGTCTTGTTGGTGGACTCGACCTGCCCATTAGCTTGTGGGTGAGCCACTGCCGCGAAGTGCTGAGAAATTCTCAATTCCTTGCACCATGAAACCATTTCCTTTCCACGAAATTGAGTCCCGTTGTCCGAGTTTAGGACCCGGGGTAGGCCAAAACGGCATATAATGTTTTTCCATACGAAGTCTATCATGTTATTCTCAGTTATGTGTGCCAGTACTTCTGCTTCCATCCACTTGGTGAAATATTCGACTGCCACCAGGAGGAACTTCTTTTTCCCTTTCGCTACCGGAAGGGGGCCTACTATGTCAATTCCCTATTAATAAAAAAGGCATGTAATTTCCAAAGGCTGCATCAAAACTGCTGGCCTATGAATAAGCTTCTCATGGTATTGGCATTTTTCACAAGTTCGGCAGTACTGTGTCGCATCTTTTCTCAATGTCAACTAGAAATATCCTTGTCGTAGAATTTTCTGTGCTAAAGCTCTTCCACAGAGTGGTTACCGCAACTCATTGCGTGTATTTCTCTCATAATGTACCGTGCTTCCACTAGAGATATACATCTCAATAAGGGACTCTCAAAAGATCGCTTGTAAAGTTTTCCCTGATAGATGGTGAATCTGTAGGCATTGTATTTGAGGCGCCACTGTGCGTTAGCATCCTCCGGGAGTGTCTCGTTTGAGAGGTATTGGAAAATCTCGTCCTTTCAGCAAGGGGTGTCTACAATAGGAAAAAAGAATTCTATGTCAACCCACACCTTACTAGCCTTAGCAATACCATTTCCAGGCCTTGTGGTGGCCAATAGCGTGACATGCTTCTCGACATAGTTATCCGATGAGCTTGCAAATTTTGATAATGCGTCTGCCTTGGTTTTCTCAGATCTAGGAACCAGGGTTAAGTTGAATGTGGTGAATTCAGAAGCCAGCTCCTTCAGCTTCGCTAAATATAAGACCATCGTCTTCTGCTTTGCCTCAAAGAACCCTGAGAAATGATTTGCCACTAGCTGAGAGTCCGTAAACACCTCGAGGTGGTGTGAACATAGAGTTTTTGCCATTCTTACACATGCAAGGACCGCCTCGTATACAACCTCGTTGTTTGTTACCGAAATGTTCAATCTTATAGCAAAATTAAATTCCCTTCGATCTGGTGAAATCAGGTGGATTCCCGCACCGCCACCATTTGCGGTTGAGGATCCATTCACATGGAGCAGCAATGCTGAATGCCATGTACTGGGCCCCGGATCCTATGTTATGGTAAAAATGTGGTTGCATGAACAATCCAAGCTGTTTACTAATGTCTTTGCCATGAAATCTGCCAGGACTTGTGCTTTAATGGCGGTTCATGGGCGGTATTCAATCCCGAACTCACTCAATTCAATTGCCCATTTCACCAATCTCCCCGAAGTTTCTGTGCTCGCCACAATCTAGCGAAGTGGCTTATATGTGATAACCGTTATAGGGTGTGATTGAAAATACGGCTTCAATTTTCGTGTTGTCATTATGATCGCCAGGGCGAATAGCTCGATCTGCAAGTAATTCATTTCTGCGCCGTGAAGTACGAGACTAACGTAATGTATTGGAGACTGCTTTCAGGCCACGTCCTTGACCAAAAACTGTACTGAAGGCGTTGGTTGAGACCGCAAGATATAGGTAAAGCATCTCCTGACTCGAGCAAGTCATGGTGGGGCCATCAAATACTTCTTTAGTTGCTGGAGTGCGACCTCACAATCATGTGTTCATTGAAAGTCTGTTACCTTTTTTAATACCTTGAAGAAGGGAAGACTCTTTTCTGCTGACGTTGTAATAAATCGCCCCAGTGCCGTTATCCGTCCTACCAGACACTGTACATCTCGTACCGATGTCGGGGAGGGAAAACTCATCACTTCTTGAATCTTGTAGGGGTTAGCCTCAATTCCCCTTTCATTAAACATATATCCCAGAAACTTCCGTACTGGGACACCAAATGTGCACTTCTTCGGGTTGAGTTTTATTCCATAGTTTCACATTATGCCGAAAGATTTCTCCAAGTGCTCCACATGATCCTGCAGCTTCAGGCTCTTGATCAACATGTCGTCTACATAAACCTCCATGGATTTGCTGATCAATTCATAGAACATCTTTGCGACCAACCTATGAAATGTAGCTCCCGGGTTTCTCAATTTGAAGGGCATCACACGATAGTAGTACACGCCAGTGTCCATGACAAAGGCTGTTTTAGGTTGATCTTCCGTTGCCAAAAAATCTGACGAAAACCACTCTTAGCATCCATAAAACTGAACAAGGCACACCCCCATGTTGAGTCCACCAAGAGGTCTATTCTTGGCAACGGGAAAGGGTCTCGCGGACAGTGCTTGTTCAGGTTTGTGTAATCCACACACATCATCCATTCTGCCTCTTTCTTCAAGACTAACACTATGTTACTAAGCCATTCCGAGTAGCGTATCTCGTAAATATGACCTGGCTTGAGCTTCTCTACCACCTCCTTTTCTGCTGCTTCATTCTTTCCTTACTAAAACTTCTCTTATTTTGCCTCATTGGTTTGGCTCGAGGATCGACATTCAAGTTGTTTACGATGATTTTTGGGGTGATCCCCTTTAGATCCGAGTCGCACCACACGAATATATCAGTGTTTCTCCTTAAACATTCTATCAATGTTGTCCTTATGTCGGGTGACATCATTGCCCCGATTCGTAGGGTACGCTCGGGGCATTTCGGGTCGATGCCAACAGTAATAAAGTCTCGGCTCCATTTTTGGCTCGTTCTGGAATGGTATGATTGCCTTCTCTCTTTTAGTAATTTCGCCAGTTGGTTTGATTTCTAATTTCTTCTTACTTATGCCCATCTTTCTTTTCTTTTTTTGGTCCATCTCCCTTGCACTCTGCAGTCTCTTCATCCTTAAGATACCCTATAAGCCTCCATACTCAAGAACTATTGTTCCTACAAACGGCGCCACTAATTTGATAATAGATCATATATATAGAATAGGGTCGGTTACAAATGTAATACAACGAATCTATCTCAAACTATGTCTCCTATCACTAGTTATATGATGACTTTGGTCCGGAACTCCAGGTACTCAAAGTAGAGGTTCAACCGGATAGCCTTACTGATATCGGGGGTGATATCGAGAGTATATCGAGGATAATGTCAGAAGTATATCGAGAATGATATCGGGGATGATATCAGGTCAGATACGTGATGCAATGTCGAACTGTGTATCAGGTAATATATCGGAGTCTATATCGAAAGTAATATCGAATATGAGTATTCGATATAGGCGGGTGGATCTAGGTATTAACTGTGTGTCTTCTCGGTATGCGTAATACGGTATTTATAGAGTTCGCACTGTACTATATCGAAGTTGAACTTCAATATGTATGTCGAGAATGATCCCCGATATAACTAATCGTGAGCCTGGTGTATGGCTGGCACAATACGGAAAAAATCCCTATCAATATCAAACCAATATTTACTGATATTATGACTAAGCCGCTGCCATTACAACCAAAAAACAACATGAAGACAAAGATGGGTCTCTTCAGGAAGTTCACGCCTATCGTAAGGGGGGTATTGGAGCCTAAAATTGAACTATATTCATTTTGGGAAACATATCAAAACTTTGTTGACTGTATGTTGGATCTAACAGTTCCTTAATATAGTAAAGTACATTCGCTTAAGTTGATCATATTGATTAGTAGTTAGCGATGTGTGTAACGGCCTAAGCCAGCATTCCTTCTCAATTCCTTCACTTTTCTTTTCGCAATTTAGTATAACAGAACACTCATGAAGATTCATCTCGAATCTTTCGGCTACACTTGAATGTTGAATGCAATTTTAATATTTTCGATTTTGTTTTGTTCTTTGACTAGTATTGAATCTCAAAACTAGTCCTTGTATTTTATGATTCACCTACTATAGTTAGCTTGAATACATTGTCAAATTTTTATTGGCGTCAGCAAATACTGAGAGGTATTCTTCACCGCATCAATCTTCTATATACCCTATAAAATATGTCGATGGATGTTGTGACAATTGGGCAACCAATGTATCTTCAATGCATGTCATTTTTGACTAAAGTGTACCATGGGCATAGGTAGACATGGGTTATGCATGCATCATTTTAATTAGTAAAGAGTGAGAGACACACAAGAGAATCACATGCATACTTTTAAGATTGACGGCGGTCCCTTCTATAAATGGAAAGCGAAGGATTCACTCCAACGATATTTCCACTTTAAGAAGTTACCCAAAGCTGAAAAGAACAACAGTGCAGTGCTTTGCTTCATTCCAACTCAAACCAACAACAACAACGCTAATAATATCTTCTCCCTCAGATCCCAAATCAAGAAACTTTGCATCACACTAAGCAGTAACACTACATTATATATGCACTTTTTCTGTAGTACAACAAATTATATAATAGTTAGGAGCTTTGACAAAACTAGGACACAAGAGCTTATAGTTAACCGAGTTTTCCACAATGGCGGAATGTCTTTTATTCGGCAAAAGGGAAGCGCATATTTTAGCAGCCAGAGAAATTGGGAAGCTTAACAGCAAGCAAAAACAGAGATTAGCTGAAAATGGATTCATTTCTCAACTGGTTTTCATGCTTCAAACCCAAGATTATGAATCCATTGAAGCTTCTCTGTTTGCTCTGCTCAATCTTGCTTTCGGAAGCGAAAGGTTGGTAACAAAAATCAATAAGATAATCAGTGTTAGTCGCATCTTTTCATTTAACTCAATTGGTCGAACATGTACAGAGGGAGATTGAATTTTTATCTTTAAATTTTTGCAGGAACAAGCTTCAGATAGCGAATTCAGGGGCCATACCGGAAATACTAAAGATCATTCAATGGCGTAACGAGTCGTCATTGGTGGAGTTATCATTGGCAGCGCTTTTGATACTCTCCTCTTGCTCGGCAAATAGGCCTGAAATCGCGTCTTCCGGTGCAGTTCAACTCCTCTTCGAACTCTTGGACTCGACGCTGTTTCCGATTAGCGAAGGCATTATTATCAGCCATCAGGCCAAACTCGACATCATATCCACACTACACAATCTCTCAACTTCGCCTCAGCTCGTCCCGTCAATGATTATTTCCGGCGGCTTAATCTCGTTGATTAAGTTGATTTACGCCTCCGAGAAATCATCCGAGCTGACGGAGAAGGCAATGGGTTTGTTCGAATCCATCGTTTCTTTCTCAGAAGTTGCCTTAAATCAGGTATATACTGTCGCCTCATTTTATAAAAGTCTAGTAAACTCTATTATAAATTGAGTCTTAACTCTTAAGTATTAATAAAGAAGAAACATCTAATATTGTTGTAAACATGTATTAAAAATGCCAAACTTGGCGTTCAAAGTTTTTAAGTTTTAAATGAGACGGCAATTTAATATGTAGTATTATAATGGTTCAGGCTTCCGAAACTGGGTTTGTGATCGGGATGCTAGTGGAGGCGGTGGAGGAGGGGTCGGGGGCGTGTAAAGAGCACGCTGCGGGGATATTGGTGCTGATATGCCAAAGTTGCAGGGAGAGATATAGAGGGTTGATTTTAAGGGAAGGGGCAATGCCAGGGCTTTTGCAGTTGAGCGTGGACGGTACGTGGCGGGGTAAAGAGAAGGCTAAAGCATTGCTTTTGCTGCTTAGAGATTGCTCCAACGGTGGATCACAGTCATCAAAGCTTAGGCATTCAAAGAAGAATGTGTTGTTGGCAAAAGTTATGAAGCAAATTGATAGAGGGGGAAGGGCTGGGACTTCTATTCATATAGTGGAGGAGATGATAGCTAAACTTAGAACTTGACAGCTTTTGGTCACAACCTTTTATAGTATGAATGTAATTATTTCTGGATGTACAGAAGCAATAGGTGGATTCTCGTAAAGAAAAAAAGTAGCAGGTGCAGTTTTTTTTGGTGTTTAACTTAATCTTTTTTTGCCTCCTCGCGGAACAAATTAAATTAATGAATGATGCTACCATCTTATAATTTACATTTCTACTAATTTAAACGAAATATATTAATCCAGTAAGTCTTCAAATCCAAACGTTGTTACTACGTCGAAAATGGACTTGGAACTTTCTTTTCACGAACACGATCCGTGACTGACACAAATGACTAAGTCGAACTCTCAAAAAAATGAGAATCGTTGAAAAAGATAAATGTAGGTTATGTCAAAGGGGGACTGAATTTCACGCACCTTCTCAGTTGTACTTATGGGTAGACAACATGAAATATTTCTTTGAAACGCGCATGACCCGAGAAAGGATTAAAACCATTCTTCTTTGAAGGATTTAATTAAGTTTCATTCTTCAGAAACATGGCAAAGAACACATTATTCCTGTTGACAACATTATGCCTTCTGATTGGCCCGGTAGTAGCAGATTGGAACATTCTGAATCAGATCAAAAAGCCTCCAAGTTTGAAAAACTATCGTGAGAGCTGGAGAATCAATGTTGAGCTGAACAACATAAGGGAATTTGAGGTTGTCCATTAAGAATGCATTGAGTTTTTAAGAAAATACATGACTTCAACTCAGTACAAGGCTGATTGTCAGAGGGCCATTGAAGAATGCCAGCTCTACTTGAGCAGCACCCACTGCAGTCTGAAAGGAGATGGGAAAGATGCCTGGATCTTCAATGTGGACGACACGTTGATTTCCACCGCGCCTTATTTTAAGAAAAACGGGTTTCGGGAGAAAAGGTGAATACTACATCACTGGAAAAGTGGATGAAGCAGAGCAAAGCGCCCGCAGTTGATCATACACTTGAGCTTGGTTCATGAGATCCGAGCAAAGGGATTTAAGATCTTTTTGATCTCGACTCGATGGGAGGCACTGAGAGACGCCACTGTCGACAACCTAGTCAAGTCCAGATACCATGGATGGTCTGGTCTTGTTTTAAGGGCTCTTAGCGACGAAAATAAGCTTGTACAAAACTACAAAGCAGAGGCGAGGAAGAGATTGGTAAGCGAAGGGTACCGTATATGGGGCATTGTAGGAGATCAATGGAGTAGTTTTGATGGAAGTCCAAGAGCCAAGAGAACTTTCAAGCTTCCAAATTCCTTGTACTACGTATCTTGAACCTCGCCTTGTAATGCATCCGCATATGTACATACATATATCATAATTAGTTGAATTATTTTAGATCTCTCTCTGTATAGTTTGTGTTACAAAGAATAATGAATTAATTGAATTAAAAATAAAATAAGTCCCCTATTTATATTGGGCCTAAAAGGAGAAAGTGGAGAAGAAAAAAAAAAAGAAAAAATACAACATTAGCTATCGAGTTGCTTTCGCACGATTTGATAGGAGAAAAGAATTTTGAAGCGGCTATCAAGTACTGTATATGGAACAAAAATAAAAAAGGGGGTGACATCCATCACAAAAGACGAGATCAATTGGTCCAAAAATATGGGAGGGGGAGCAAAGCTGCTAAGCTAAGTTATGAGCCGCGCAATCAAAATTACGGTACGAGTGTTTAAAGCCCATTTCAGTCACTTATTCCAAAAGCAACTAAACTTAAGGATAAAGAGGGTGGGGGAGACTTTCTAATTTAGCACCAAAGACGGGTTGATAATGTATGAAAACACTTGAAAATTGTCGTTGTCATTGTTGAAGTATTCACAATACGACAATTTTTGGAGGGTGTTTTACTCTTTTCAACACTCTTATGGTTTGTTAATTTGGCAACACTCTTATGGTTTGTTAATTTGGCAACCCGCTCATTACATGTCGGGTGATGTGCATATCTTGTCACCAGCCAAAAAGTAAAAGAGTTTTAATTGGGAATTTGGGGGTTCAACTTCTTTATGGGTCGACGAGTGGTGAGTCATTTCAATTTGGGGGTTCAACTTCTTTATGGGTCGACTATCTTGTCACCAGCCAAATAGTCATTTCATTTATTTATAATAAAAATTAAAAAAAAACTAAAAGAACCCCCCCCCCCCCCATCCCACCCCCACCCCCACCCCGCCTATTTGCAGCAACACCGCTGCAAATCGCGGTGATTAAAAATTTTAAAAAAACAAAAAAAATAATTAAAACATAGACCCCCCCTCCCTCCTTCCCCGTCCCCCCCCCCCCCCCCCCCCCCCCGCCGATTTGCAGCGGTGTTGCTGCAAATCGGCGTGGTGGGGGGGTGGGGGGGGCGACGGGGGAAGGAGGGGGGGTCTTTTTTTTGTTTTTTCTTATTTTTTATTCATTTTTTTTATTTTTGAGTGTAGTACCGGTTTTACCCCTGCAAATTCCCAATTTTGGCCGGAAAATTAGTCCAGGTATAACATAGTTACGATTTACAAATGTTGAGTATAGTATTGCAAAAGTTCAAAGGTTGGGTATAGTTTCGTAAAAGAGGCTAAACGATGGGTATAGTTCGTTCTTTTTCCCTTAATATAATCGCATATGTTATTTTGATAAAAAAATATTTTTAATGTTAAAAAATAGCATAATAATATGTACTACTTAATTAATTCAAATGCAATGAAATCTCAGAGCTTTGCTTTTTATTTTTTTATTTGATGTGTAAATAACTTGTTTAAATTTAATAATATGCATGTCTTTTTTTATATTTTTTTAAAAAAACATTAGTTTGTTGATCTATAAAAACATAAGTGGTGTATACATTAGTTTTAGTGATGCTTTTATTTAATTTCAAAAATAACTATAAAACAGTCATTGCATAGTTTAATTCTTTTGTTTTAATAAATATATTTTGATAAGAGTGGTAATATAATGGAAAAAAGATCTCCATTATCGATATAGTCATGATAAAAATTATCATAAAATAAAATCGCTAGGAACTAAAGGCCGAAACAAAACACAACCAGAATTCTCTTTCTCAAAAGTCCCAAAAAAATAATTTAATACAGTATTTCTTAGAATATGATTTCAATTCTTTCTCCTCTTAATTCTCTTTCAGATTCTCCACATATATAGCATTATAAATATTTTTCTTATATGTTATTGTGTGTATTGCTATCATAGTTTTCGCTTTAATTAATTTGAAACCCTCTACGCCATCCGCTCATTAGTAGTGGGTTGCTGTTATCAAATAATTACAATAAATCTTATTTTCTTGCACGCCAAAGCTAGGTTTTACATCGTTCCAATGATGAGCTGCAAAACGGAGAAGAGCAACGTGTATATTTCTGCTTTAAAGATAAAAGATTAGTTGACCCGACAAATTCCATATACTTCGACATAAGCTAGGGTTGTCACGGCCTCCCGGGCACCCCACCTAGGCCCAGGATTAATTGGGTCACACTTTGGCACATGTGCGTCTGATATAAGTATATAACCCAATCACTTCTTGAAAACAATTATATGCTCAGGTGCAAAGTATTTGAACTTACTCTCTAATGATTTATTGCTGCTAGTTGTACCACAATTAGGTGGCCAGTTGTTACTTATATTTGTTAATAGTTTTCTATAGAAAAACAAGTGTCCGAGTCGATTAGCGTGCAAACATTTAAACTTCAATGACAACCATGGAAAACTTTGGTGAACAACAATGATTATATTGAACCAATATGATCAATCATCAGATCTGAAAAAAGAAAGAAATAAGATAAAGATAAACTCTCTATCTTTATTTGCTTCAATTGTTCTTCGTTTGGCTTCTACGATTTATCATGAACATTGTTGTAGTCTCAGCTATCATTCATAAAATAGCATTGTTGTGTAAATAGGATCTTACTCATCCGTTTGTATCGTGACTCAGAAAATAAATTTAGTGATTGTTACTTACTTGGTAGTTAGTACGTACTACTTGATCACAAAAAATCATTGCCAGTTCACTTATACCCTTACCTCATGTCAAAAAATCATTGGTCCCTCCCATTTATTTGATCTAAATTGATGAAGTTAACAACACAACCATATGAAGTTAAGTCAATAGTAGGAGTACCTTCCTTACGTATCCAAGATTAACTACAAAGAATAGAATACAGAATGGAAAATGTAAGAGCCTGAAATAAAATTTCATTTATACCACCGCGCATTCCTTCATTCCGCTGCATAGCACTGCAGCAAATTACACTTAGTTCATGGAAAGCAACAAGAAACTTGCATTCCTTCAAATCAGTCAGAAGAAATCAATTTCATAGTAATTGCCTGAGGGCTTCACTTCAACACCTTGTCCCTTATCTGCAGTTGGGACGTCAGGTGGACTCGCTCCCTCTTGCATAACAAACGGCACTGGGATGTCTGGTGGAGTAGCACAACGTACCAAAGCCCAGTTCACACTCTGGAAAAAAGGATGCTGCTTTATTTCAGTCGCGCCACGTTTATATGCCAGACGATGCTGCGGCTCTTTCACTAGCAGCCCCCTGATCAAGTCTCTTGCAGCGAAGCTAACTGTAGGCGAATCAGGAAACCTCAGAGGTTGTCCAACAACGTTGAACAAAGTAGCTCTATTGCCAGCTCCCTTAAACGGTGTTCGACCAAACAAAAGCTCGTATAGGAAAATCCCGAAAGTCCACCAATCCACTGCACTGCCATGCCCTTCACCTTTGATTATTTCAGGCGCTAAATATTCATGTGTGCCCACAAATGACATGGAACGGGCGTCAGTGGGCTCGGCTACAAGTTCCGGGAGAGAGGTATATTGATTTCTTATTTCGGTCTTTGGTTTTGATTTCTTTTCTTTCTTTGACTTGCCTAGGAAACGCGGTCCAAAGCATGTGGGTTGGATGACACATGAGGGCTCAATGCAAGAAGGTTGAACGCAGTACCCCGAGCTCTTGGATTCGAAGTTGAAGTTAGACGATTTGATCAAGGTTGGGCTGAATGTACACCTCAAGGAGAGGTCAAAATCTGAAAGCATTATGTGGCCGTCTTCTCTTACCAGAATATTTTCTGGTTTGAGATCTCTGTAAATGATCCCAAGCATGTGTAGATACTCCAAAGCTAGGAGAACTTCGGCCACGTAAAACCTGAAAGTGTAGCATAGTATAAATGAACAGAAATCAGGGGTTGAAATATCCATTTATCATCACATAACTTGCTGTCTTCTGTATTAATCAAGACACCAAGAAGAGGATCACAAACTTTGTACAGATATCTAAGACAGAGATATGCAAAGCTCCAAGTAACATTGAACTTGTTGGAAGAGTTAATGATGGTTTAACAGGTAGACCAAAACATATCATTTTAATGTACCACTTTGGTGCCCACTTCTTAAAGGTCCTTGGGCAATGAGATTCCTTCCCAAGCCCAAATATACCATACTTTTTACGATGACCACCTTGTTCAAGGTAGTCTTATGACAAACATATGAATGGTAAATATAATAAGAACATAACTTCCTGCTAATGTTCACTTGATTAAGAAGAAGCAATAATCTAGATAGTCATCAAAACATACCGAGCAGCATTCTCTGAAAAAAACTTTCCAGGTTGTCTTTGCCGAAGTGCATGCAAATCTCCACCAGGACAAAACTCCATGACCAAGAACGACAACTTTTCTGTCTCAAAATGAGAATACAAGGTCGGGAGAAAGGGATGATCTAGGGATTGCAGAATCTCTTTTTCCGTCTGAGTTCTAAGAAGCTTCTTCCGACTAGCTAAAGCTTCTTTATCCATTACTTTCATGGCAAATAGAGTTCTTGTCCCAATCAACTCGGCCAGATGAACACTGCCAATATCTCCACTACCCAATCTCTTGAAAATCCTGAAATGTTTCAAGTCTAATGCCCCATTGTTAAGAGATCGAACCACTTGAATTGCTTCCCACCTCATATCATTTGCTTTGTGGGGTTTGTTTATAGCACTGCTAAAACCACTAGAACTGCTGTCATCACTAATATCGCTACATGTACTGCCTCTATAGATACTGGTTCTTCTACTCTCGACAAAATCACACGAATTGTTTCTAAGGTCCTGGCTTTCAACAGACTTCCCAACACTGCTTGCGCATTCACTGACTTCGGTGTTGGTGAAGCTCTCCTTAGCTTCAGTGTATTGTGTTGTAGAGTAAAAACTATTCTGAGGGCTCGGACAATGATTCATTCCAACTTTAGGTGATACATGCGCATTTAAATGCTCAATACCTTCTTTCACTGGTAATGAAGTATAATCTACTAGGTCCAGAACACCCATGGAATTGTGGTTCTGGCCATCATCAACGGTTTGCTTGCTATGATGATCGGTTTCTGGAGTCATAACTTCCTTCTCTGGCTGATCTTCTCCTGTTGCTTTATCTCTATCCAATTGCTCATTTTCCTTATTGAATTTGTTGTCGTATCCTCCATTCCGCAAAACTACATGAGAGGTTTTATGGGACCGTTTTGAAAGGATCACGGAGCCTGATGGAGCATAGGCATTCTTCACTCGGCCATCTGTCGGTAGTGCATGAGATCCAGATGAGCTACCCTCATATCTATATTGTTTTGTGCATGGGTAATGTGGAGGACGGCTAGTCCCAGGCACAGAAGGAGGAGTATACTCGATACCAGTACTGAAATTGGATGTCATCTTTAAGGCTTCAACCCCATCAACAAGTAAATCTCCACTTCCGTAAGTCATAGTCACTGAAACAGAAATACAAACTAAATTAAAGTTTCTCAAATATAGTTTGTTGCAAGAATCAGATTTCACATGAAGCATAATAAAAAAATGCGCAAGAATTCAAAATGACAAAATCTGTGATGCCAACGAATTCAATGACTCAGAATGAAATACTATGATTCACCTACTCTAAAGAAAGATCTTCACATTATAATCCAAAAATAGCACAAACATAAAGACAGGATTTTTTTTTTCTTGATAATGAAGTGATTCAAATCTTGTATACAATTGCAATCAAGATTCTCCCTTTTCCACTTACATTGACACAAACACCAAAAAACAAGTAAAGGGTAACCAAATCTCATAAAAAAAAGATGAAAAGAAAGAACAAGAATCATTGGTGGTACCTTAATGGTGTGAAGAAGCTTTCATTGGTGATTGAGAAAGTAAGTAAATAGCGAGCTATTTTTCCCGTACTGGGGGGGATCACGTCCTTTTCAGATCCGATCAAAACAAGAAAATGGACTTTGACAGCTTCATTAAAATTCATCAACCAAAAGAGACAATGGCAATAACAACAATAATAATAAATGCCAATGGAAATATTTTCTTTCTTTTTCCCGTGGAGAAAAAAACAAAAGAACTAAAACTGAAATCAGCTAAGCTAACGAGCAGAGCTTTTCAAGTAAGAAAAGAAGGCAGAGGAGAAAAATAAAAATGAAGAGCCAATGGGGTGGGGTGGCGTGGGGTGTCTAAGTCTTATATTTGATTATATATTTATATATATGATTTTGATGAAACTGAAAGAAAAAAACCTTTTTTATTCAACAAAGTAAGAATATTTCCCTCCCTTCAATTTATTTTCCAAAAATTTCCTGTGTTTGTATTCTGTGTGCATTTTTCACGCAGTGCATGTGTGTTGGTGTGCGCGAAAAAACCAACCGAAAAATATTATTTGCAGATTTTTATATTATATTATATTATATATGATAATATTGATATGTAGGGGTTAAAGGGCGTGAGATTCGCCTTGGTTTGAGTAATTCTTACTTCTTCCGCCCCTTACCTGTAATTTGGCGATAATATGTTGATAATACTAATATACGGATTCTTGTACAAAGACACATATAATATGTAAAAACTGTAAAAATGCGATATGGTTAGAATATGGCTGCATTTTTATATTAAAATATAACAAGTATTCACTAAATTTTATAAAACTAATGTATTTAAACTTCAAGTAAAAACTCATAACAGCGTTAAGAAGCAGCAATGCGATCAAGAACATGTAACAGTGATGCTTAGTATTACGTAGTCTTGTAAGCCGTTGTGTTTATCCTAAAACTTTACTCATGTTGCAATAAACGATGCAATGCATAGGCTAGAATAGCTAGAGGAGGGGTGGTGCGGATCAAAATCCATTGAACTAGCAAACGATTAGGGTAGTACGGGCTAGGATGGTCCAGCGACAGCAAATGTTTTTATCATCACATCGTATAGTCACAGTTGATTAAGTAGTGAATTTAGTAGATTCTGCGTGCAAAAGTCAACTCTGCTACTTGGGGACTAGTTTAATTTTCGTTTCAACATATCTTGTAACTCTTTTATCTTTTGATTGTCAATTTATAATTTTTTTTCTTAAATAGCTTTTACAACACAAATTATAAAGTATTTATATATATATATATATAAATATATATTTTTTCTTTTACGCGTCTAAACATTTCGAACAATCTATTAGACTAGATAATTATTGTATATAATTATAGTCCATATTGTGCTAGACTAGTTATCTTACCTTAATTAGGTTTCCTTGTAAGTTGTATATAAACTACATTGATAAATGAAATACACAAGGTTTATTTCCTACAAAATCCACTCTCATGTTTATGACATGTTGCTCCATTTGGTTTTTATTTGTTTTAATAGAGACATGCCACAAGGCGTGTCGACTAACACGTGTCAAGGAAATATCGAATACGTGTTGAATACGGATACGACTAATATCTTAAAGTTTCGGTGAAAAACTGGCAATGAAATAAAATAAACCGTCTATGTATCAAACTTCAAATTAAATAGAAACTCTTTTTTTTTTTTAGTGTTATCAGTTTTGTTATAAGAAATACATGCGAAGCAAATACTGCAAAATGTAAATCATGATGAGGTAGAATTGATGATAAGAAGTTATTTCGTGCCCACAGTGAAAATTTATGGTCTCTTTAAAATTCAAATGTGTACATACTGTCATTTAATTAATTCTCCATTATTGTGCAATAAATAACAAGAGGTTGTACGTTACAAATTGCCATGATGTTGGCAATTTCTATCCTTTTCCGATCTAGCTATCTCTCTCCCCTCGTTAGTTTTAAATTTTGAAAAACTTGCTGCTCTTGATTAAATTATATCATATATAGCTATTTGTGATTCTGGAAGAGTTTAGAGCTGTAAGTCAGCATGTGCTTTTTGTGAGATGAGCTTAGCTTATTAAATACCACTACTAATTAGTCTTAAAGTCGTCGCTATCGAATACTAATTAAGTCATTTTGCATTTATAACTTTCTTGAAATATTACATAAAATGATAACATTGCAACTTGAAGTTTCACTCAGTGGGTGGTGGGAAATGTGGTTTTATTTTAAATTACAGTTATACATAGGTGATAGTATAGTATATAACACACACACACACATATATATATATATATATATATATATATATATATATACGTGATAGAGATATTTTAGGAGTGGCCCAATATTAATATTGGGCCGGTCCAAGAAGAAAGGCCCACCAAAATAGTATATCGAACAGCCACGATTCGATATTAATCGAGCATCTAATGGCCTCGATTCGATATAAGCGATCGATCGAACCGTCCCAATTCGATGCACATCACCCAATCACCATAGGAGCCCACGAGACGGGGTCTATAAGTACCCCCTCTCTTCGCCTTCTCAAAGACATTCAACAATCACTACCCACTCTAGTACATCGAACCAGCTCAGTTGGATACACTTTACAGTTCGATACACAACCCGGCTCGATACAGTTCACTTTGACGTTGACCAAGATCGAATCGCATCTATTCGAGATTCTTCACATCGAATCTACATCATTCGATACACAGCAGATTAAATACAGCAACATCGAATCACCGTAATTCGATACACATAGATCGAACGCAATCGGTTAGATCAACCAAATCTTTGTCTAAATAGGATATCAAGAGTAATTCATTACTTGTTATATAGTAGGTGCTCTGGACCAAGTTAGTCCGTTCATTGTAATAATTTAGTATTATTTTGGCAATTAGTCATTTGTAACGTTTTACGATGTTTTGTTACCCGAACGAAATAAGACCAAAATATTGGCGTCGTCTGTTGGAACATCGCTTAAATTGCTTTTAGATATAAGTAGCTAGGATAACAACAACAACCAAGCATGTAATCCCAATTAATTGGGGTAGGCTATATGAACCATGAATGAATCACGCCGAGTCATGAACATGAATCTTCTGCCTCCATATATTTCAATTGACGAGCATGTCTTCATTTAGATCTTTTAGCTTCATGTCATTCCGTATGACCTCCATCCACGTCTTTTTCGGTCTTCCACGAGCTCTAGCCACTTGTCCTAAGTCGAGATCTTCAACTCGTCGTACCAGTGCATCTATGGTCTGCGTTTAACATGTCCAAACCATCTTAAACGGTTTGCTTGCATTTTCTCGTCGATGGCCGTCACATCCAATTTATGCCGAATATCTACATTACACACCTTATCTCTCCTGGTGTTACCGCACATCCACCGAAGCATGCGCATCTCTGTAACATTCATTTTTTGTGCATGACTTTTTTTAATAGCCCAACACTCGGAGCCATAAAGATAAGCAGGTCTAATAGCCGTACGATAGAACTTTCCTTTAAGCTTTAAAGGAAAGTTACGATCGCAGAGGATCCCTGTTGCACTCTTCCACTTTGTCCATCCAGCTTGGATGCGGTGGTTGACATCTCCGTCTAACTCTTCATCCATCTATAGTATGGAGCCTAAATACCGAAAATGCGTACTTCTCGGTATCTCTTGGCCATCCAACTGAACCCTGCCATCGTTGTTTCTTCGTTATTTGCTAAACTTGCATTCGAGGTACTCTGTTTTTGTTCGACTCAGTCGAAATTCTCGTGCTTCTAATGTTTGTCTCCATCGTTCTAATTTAGAGTTAACGCTCATTCTTGTCTCATCGATGAGGACAATATCGTCTACAAACAGCATACACCTTGGGACTCGGTCTTGGATGGTTCTGGTGATTTCATCAATTATAATGGCAAACAAAAATGGGCTCAAAACTGACCCCTGATGTAAGCCAATTGTAATTGGGAAGGCGTCTGTTAAACCGCCACAAGTTCGGACACTTGTCACCACATTCTCATACATATATTTTATGATGTTGATATATTTAATGGTTACCCCCTTCTTCACCAAGGTCCACCATAATACCTATCGAGGTACTTTGTCATATGCCTTTTATAAGTCGATAAAGACCATATGCAAATCTTTACTCTTTTCTCGAAAGCGTTCAATAAGCTGACGAATCAAATGGATGGCCTCTATGGTCGACCTTCCGGGCATAAATCCAAATTATTTCTGAGATATGGGAACAAGTTGTCTCAATCGGTGTTCGATCACCCTCTCCCGTAGCTTCATGGTATGAGACATAAGCTTTACCCCACGATAGTTAGAACAGTTTTGGACATCGCCCTTAGTCTTATATAAAGGTATTAGCGTACTCTTTCTCCACTCTTCTGGTATTGTATTTGTTTGCAATATTTTGTTAAAGAGGTTCGTCAACCAGGTCACCCCTATCTCTCCCATGCTTCTCCAAGCCTCTATAGGGATACCATCTGGGCCTATAGTTTTTCGAGTCTTCATCCTCTTCAAAGCATCATTGACTTCCGACCTTCTAATACGGCGCATAAAATTGCGGTTCAGATCCTGAAGGGACTGCGATATGTCACCCATTGCTTGGTGGGGCCTCCATTGAACAGACCCTCGAAGTACTCCCTCCGTCGTGCTTTGACCTAATCCTCACGCACCAAGACAGACTGACCTTCATCTTTGATGCATTTCACTGCACCTAGGTCTCTAGTCTTCCTCTCTCTAATGCGAGCAATTATGTATATATCTTTCTTGGCCTCCTTACTATCCTTCTTCTCATAAATTTCCTTGTACGCAGCCTCTCGCGCTAGTCGAACAACTTTCTTTGCTTCTTTCTTGGCTAGCTTATACTTTTCAAAGCTTGCTCCATCATAGTTCGTCTTCAAATCCCTGTAGCAATCCCGTTTGGCCTTGATTGTCGCCTTCACTTCTTCATTCCACCATGATGTGTCTTTACCGGCCAGTCTACTACCTCGGGATTCACCTAAAAGGTCTTTAACTACCTTCTTGATACAACAAGCCATTTTGGTCCAAGTTGCATTTGCATCGTCGTTAATCTTCCAATCTACTTCTTGAACCACTCGCTCCACGAAGGCCTTTTGGGTAGACTCCTTAAGCCACCACCTTTTTATTCTAGGTTCCACCCGGCGCCTACTCCTCTTCAATCCTTGCCGCAGTCTAATATCCAACACCAAAAGCCTATGTTGCATAACCACACTTTCTCTGGGGATGACCTTGCAATCTAAGCAATGACTTCTAACTGCCCTCCTAGCTAAGAAGAAATCTATTTGGCTCTTTTTGACCCACTCCTATAAGTGACCAAATGAGATTCTCTCTTCTTAAACCAAGTATTTGCTACAAGCAAATCATAAGAGAGGGCGAAGTCTAAGATAGCGTTGCCCGACTCATTGCGATCCCCAAAGCTATACTCGTCGTGGATGTCCTTGAACCCATCACGGCTAGATCCTACATGACCATTAGTGTCACCTCCAATGAAGAGTTTCTTGCTACTAGGGATCTTTTGTACCATCTCGTCCAACTCTTCCCAAAACTTACGTTTCACAGCTTCGACTAGTCCTATCTGTGGTGCATAGGCACTAATGACATTCAAGATATCCTCGAGCCATGCGATCGGATGGCTCAGCCAATCCAAGAAAGAAAACCAGGGTGGTTAGAGATGAGAATGGAAAACAACCCGAGCCACAGGAGCAAGGTCGGGAAAAAGCAGAAAATCAATTACTGAAGCAGTGGCAAGAATGTAAAATAGAACCTTTAAGGGAATTCAATATCGTGCAATTATTCAGAGAAAGTGCTGAGAAGATAATAAAGATTGGGGCAATAATGGAACCAATGATAGAGGTCGCATTAGTGGATTGTCTCAAGCGTAACTCAGATATATTCTCTTGGACCGATTCCAACTTACACGGAATAGGCCCCAGAATAATAGTGCACCGGCTAAACGTGGACAAAATTGCAAAGCCAGTAAGACAGAAGAAGCGAAACTTTGGCAAAGAAAAGAATGAAGCGGCTGAAAAAGAGGTACATGAACTCTTAGCGGCTCGACATATATACGCCTTGAGGTTCTCGGAGTGGTTGAGCAATGTTGTTTTGGTCACGAAAAGGGAGGCGACATGGAGAATGTGTGTGGACTACACATACGTAAACAAGCATTGGCCCAGAGATCCTTTACCTTTGCCCAAAATAGATTTATTAGTTGATTCGACTGCAGGATGTGCCTTATTGAGTATGATGGATGAAAAAAGTGTTTTTCATCAAATTTTCGTGGTAGTGCAGGATCAGAGCAAAACGGCATTCGTAACAGAAACATTAGTATATTGTTACAGGGTAATACCTTTTGGTTTCAAGAACACTGGAGCGACTTTTCAAAGACTTGTCGCAAAAATATTTTATCACCAGATCGGAAAGTTTATCGAAGTGTACATTGACGGCATGCTTATCAAGAGTCTCAAGGCTGAAGAGCATGTGCGTTACTTAGATAAAGCTTCCGCCATCATGAAAACTTACGGGATGAAGTTAAACCCAAAAAATACATGTTTGGGGTAACAACAGGAAAGTTTTTAGGATATGTGGTGAACGAAAGAGGAATAAAAGCCAACCCAGATAAAATCAGGGCAGTATTGGATTTACCGTCGCCGAGGACGGTAAATGATGTGCAATGTTTGGTAGGCCGCTTGATGACCTTGGGAAGATTCATATCAACTTTTGCAGAGAAGAATTTACCTTTTTTGAAGGTCATGAGAAAGAGCAAGGATTTCATTTGGGGACCGGAATGTGAGAAAGCGTCTCAGCAGATGAAAAAATACTTGGTGAGCCCGCTGCTATTGGCCAAACTTGAGGAGAGCGAAATGTTGTATTTGTACTTGGTAGTGTCTTCCCACGCCATCAGTACAGTCCTGCTCAAAGAAAAAGGAACCCAACAATTACCTATCCACTATGCAAAGTAGGGTGTTGCAAGGGACATAGAGGAACTATTTGGAGATAGAGTTGTTGACTCTGGCGATGGTGGCCACCGCACGAAAATTGAGGTCGTACTTTCAGTCTCACCCAATCACGATTGTAACAGATAAGTTGCAAAAGCAGGTGCTAGCAAGACCGAAAACCTCTGGAAGACTGGTGAAATGGACAATTGAACTCAGCAAGTTCAGGTTGGAATTCAAGCCGCGGAACGTGATAAAAGCGCAGGCGTTAGCGGATTTCATGGCTGAGACATTTGTAAACAGAGTGGTCGGCTCCACAAATTACATTTATTTTATATCAGACCAAGCAGAACCTAGCAGGGTCGCCACCACATAGATACTAGATACAGATGGGTCCGCCACCAGTCATGGAAGAGCGGTTGAGATTCACCTCTTATCCCTAGTTTGCAGAGAATTCGAATTCGCCATTAGTCTAAACTACACGGTGACAAACAATGAAGCCGAGTATAAAGTAATTATAGCGAGAATTAAACTGCCATTGGGGCTCATTGTTGAACATTTGGACATATTTACCCATTCACTATTGGTGGCAAATCACTTTTCAAGGAAGTATGAGATGAGAGAAGAGTCGATGAAATTGTACGCCTCCAAGGTCAAAGCACTGACTGAGTGCTTCAATTTCTTCAACATCACCCAGATTCTGCTGGATGAGAATGACAAGGCCGATGTGCTATCAAAATTTGCCAGTTCTTCAGAGATTTTGGTTAAAAAGTGAGTTACATTATTAGCCACGGACAAGCCTTCAATCGAAATATCAAAATACAACGGTACTGCTGCAAGAGTGGAATATATAATGTCGATTCAAGAGGATCTTTCATGGAAGGACGAGATTATAACATATCTACGGGAAGGGATACTTCCAATGAATCTGAATGCGCATCGCAGAATGCGATACAAGGCTTACATGTTTACAATTCACAATGGATAACTATACAAATGCTCATTCGAAGGCCCGCTGCTCCGTTGCCTGACACCAACTCTGGCTGGTTACGTAATGAAAGAAATCCACGCTGGATGGTGCGGAAATCATTCTGGGGGAAGGGCATTGGCCTAGTGAATTATGTGCCAGGGATGTTATTGGCCAACTCTACTAAAGGATGCAACGGCTTTTCGCGGCGATGTGATATCTGTCAATACCATGCTCGGCTTATTCACAGTCATGTGCAACCACTACAACCACTCGACGTGGCATGCCCCTTTAATCAATGGGAAATCAATATCGAGGGGCCACTACCTGTCGTCAAAGGTCAAAAAATATTTCTGATGGTGGCAGTAGAATACTACACTGATTAAGTAATGAAATAAATCCACGCTGGATGTTGCGGAAATTATTCTGAGGGAAGGGCGTTGGCCCAGCGAATTCTGCGCCAGAGATATTATTGGCCAACTCTACTAAAGGATGCAATAGCTTTTTCACGGCGATGTGATAGCTGTCAATACCATGCTAGGATTATTCATAGGCATGTGCAACCGGTACAACCACTCGACGTGGCATACCCCTTTGATCAATGGGGAATCGATATCGTGGGGTCGCTACATGTCACCAAAGGTCAAAAAAAATCTGGTAGTGGTAGTAGAATACTACACCAAATGGGTCGAAGCAGAAGCTATGTGATTGATCACCGAAAGGAACATGATTGAATTTATTTGGAAAAACTATCATATGCCCCAGGTATATGGTATGTGATAACGGCACACAATTCGTTGGGAAGGAGATCAAGTCCTGGTTCGCGAAACTGCACATATCACATAGCGTGACATCAGTTTATCATCCACAAGCGAATGGCCAAACTGAATCCACCAACAAGACATTGAAGGCTTACCTCGAAATGAGGATGATAGACACTAGAAAAACCTGCCCAGAGGAGCTTCAAGGAATATTGTGGGCGCATAGAACAACTCCAAAAACGTCGACAGGAGAAACACCTTTCTTTCTTATTTACAGCACTGAGGTTGTTTTGCCTGCCGAAATAGGGATGACGACGCTTAAGATTCACGACTATGATCCTAAACAATCATCCCGCTTACGTTAGATGCACCTGGACATGATAGGCACAACAAGGGAAGATGTGTACCAACGCACTGTAGCTTTCAAGGCAGAAATGGCCAAAGCTACGATAAAAGAGTCCAATTTTGAAATTTTGAAGTAGGTGATCTAGTTCCGAGAAGCATAGCAGCAAAGCATCACATCGGGAAATTCAAACCGAAATGGGAGGGGCCTTTCAAAATTATACAAGCCAGTTCACGAGGCTATTATTACTTAGAGACTATGCAGGGTGAAAACTGAAGCGACCTTGGAATGTGCAGCATCTTAGGCGTTATTATGCATAGAAATAAAAACAATTGCGATCAAGAGATAACAAATTAGATGAACTACAAAGGCTTGAGTCCCTCACAATGACTGGGAAATGTAAGCACTTCGGTAAGAAACTGAGCTCAGCCTTTTTCCGATTATTAAATATTTATATCTATGTACAAGGCGCATGTGGAGTCTTATAGAAATGATTTTGGAAACCCAAGTAAGGAATCAGGGAGTTCACCAGCAAAATTCACCCCTCATGCACCGCAAAGCGTCATGACGGAGGTACGTTTGGCAAAAAAGCGGTCAAACGCAAAAATTCACCCCTCATGCACCGCAAAGCGTCATGACGGAGGTACGTTTGGCCCAAAAGCGGTCGAACGCAAATATTCACCCCTCATGCACCACAAAGCGGCATGACGGAGGTACGTTTGGCCCAAAAGCGGTCGAAAGCAAAAATTCATCCTTATGCACCGTAAAGCGCCATGACGGAGGTACGTTTGGCCCAAAGCGGTCGAACGCAAAAGTTCACCCCTAATGTACAACAAAAGCGTCATGGCGGAGGTATAGTTTCCCAAAGAGGCCGCACGCAAAGTTCACCCCTCGTGCACCGCAAAGCATCGCATCATAACCAAATTAGACCTTGAGTAGCCACACGAGGAAGGCAAACACCCTTAGAGCATACTCGGTTTCAAAGGTTCAACAAAATAATGCAATGCAATAAATAAATATGCACTTAATAAAAGAACAAAATGCGATTGATTAAAAGATTAAATCAGTCACTGAAACAATAAACTATACAGTAAAATATAGGTCAAAAGACTATGATGTCAGGCCACAAAATCGGTTTTATAGGAGAGCCGTTACAGAAGTGACATGTAAGAATTTTAATAAACAAAAAAGCCTAAAACCATCTAAAGTATTGCTCCTCGGCGGACGATTGGACTCGGAACGAAGGACAAGACCCATTGAACGAGCAAAATTAGCGCAATGTCCATGAATCTGATCCTTCGTAAGCACAAGTTCATCTGCTTGCGCCAAACCTTCGGGCAATGCAATTTCATTTCCCTTTGATGCACCGCTCAGTGCTCCGCCAAGCTCATATCTGCTGGGAGAAATCAGGTTCCGATCTTTAATTGTTGGCTCAGACATAGTTGCAACACTGATGTCTCGAGGCAGACACATGCCAGTTGGCACTATCATGGTTGGCCCCAGAATAATTGGTACTTCAGGGATCCTTTTTCCTTTATCATACCTATTAGCTGACAATTCCCGAGAGCCAGCTGTCCTATTAGGACTCCCCAAAAATATGGTGGACCTAGTTGTGGTTGGGGGTGTAACTTTTGTGGGAGGCAGACTGATTTCATCATTGTTATTCCCGAAAATAGCATGGATGGCGTCCCTAAATTTTCCTCTTTCAGTATGAGAATCATCGACAACATCTCATTCCCTTTCTCCCTGCCTCAAAGGTGGACTCATTTCCAAAGGGCCTAACTCAGGCACATTACCACCTTTACGATCACGCCAAATAGCTTAAAATGGATCACCTGGCTTCGGAGCACGGAACTCTTCTTCATCGTCGTTGTCGAGTTCTGGGGTCTTCATCCTCGGACCGCGGCTAGCATCCAGCATATCTTTTCAGAAGCTCTCCCTAAGATATCCGAGATGATCGGTCTGATCAACGTCAAGCTCCATGCCATATTTCATATCTACGGCACTGCGAAGCAATTCAAGCGTTTTATAAACGCCACTCTCCAGGAATGATTTGGCAACAGAGCCTTATAATTCTCCGATTCGAGATAGCGTGCTTTGCAACCCAAATCAGCTAAGGCCTTATCAGCATCCACATTCGTTTCCCTAAGAGAAGGATTCTCTCACTTCAAGGAGTCGTTTTCCTTCTTCAGAGCAGCAATTTCAGCACGCAATGCTGCAACACTATCTTCAGCCTTCTTGGCTACTAACCCAGCCTCGTGAGCATCCTATACTGCTTTAGTAGTGACTCTCGCTGATTTATTAGCGCGCGATAGTGCATTGCGTCGGCTATTATCACTATTATGGATATGCTCATTCAGCTTATCGATAACAAAATTATGTTTGTCTTGCACCTCAATTAGACCGTTGTAATCCTGGCACAACTAATATACCACTATAGCAATTGCAGTAAAAAATAGGTGTCTGAAGCGCGCTAGACCAAGATACCCGAGCTTATCCACTACAGCACGGCGGTCCAATTGAGGCCACAAACCCCTCATTATTTCTGTCGACTGCTATTCTCGTAGCCGATATCCACCTAATGTGATGTTCAACGACTCCGAGTTCTCATGTGGACAGAGATGGCCTTGGATTACCAGATGGTCGCGGTCGTCTACGTGGGGCAAGGGGAATCTCACCAGCCTCTACAGCAGCTTCTGTTTCATCAATTTTTCTCTTGGCCGCAGTATACCAATTTTCGCCCCATGAATGGGAAGTACCCTCTCCAGAAGATCTTGGTTCGCGCCTGAATGAAGGATTTCTGCATTGAAATTAGCAAGGTTAGCAGCAATTCTCTCATCAACTGCATCAATCTCTTCCATCGATCTGATTTGAGAGTTCGCTCCAACTTTAATGCGACCACCGACAGCAGTCGGTATCATCACCAATCTCCGTGGGACAAAGTCCCCGTGTCTCTTATAATTGCTCACTACTGGCACTCTGGTACCAACTCTAATCCCACCGAGCCTGACAGTAGAATGATCACGGGGTGATGGGGCAGAATGGCCCACACCCCAGTTCTTAGATAAGCTCCCGGAAGCCCTAACTGCAGGCTAAGTTCTTGTGTCAATTTTCGAGGACTCTTCAGCAGAAAGATTATCAGACAGGGGGCTCGCATTCGATGCACTAGCTCTCTCGTCTCTAGTCTGAGTCGTGTATATATTCTCCGGAGACACCACTGGTTTCTTACGACTCTCGAATTTTTTCCTCGCCATTACGGGACAATAGTAGGGGAAAAGCGCAAACTCCTTAAAAGCAGATAAAAATTTTCTCAGTATCGAATCGCCAGGATTCGATGTTTCTGCTAGATCGAATTCAGAGTATTCGATGTAAGTAAATCGAACTGGGGCGGTTCGATACAGGCAGAGAAGTGGACAAAACTTCTCCTTGAAAAAGAAAATGAGAATGAGCTGGAAATTGGGCCCTTATATAGCCCCACCACCGCCTTTCTCCAAGATTCGATACAAGTGTATCGAACGAGGTGAATTCGATGTGCCTCGATCGAACGACCTCGATTCGATGTTGATTTCTGGGTAGATCGAATGGTCCAAATTCGATCTAATCGCGAATTCAATTATTTTTAAAATTAATGATATATATAATAAACTTACACGGCTGTACTGAACAGAGATGTTTGGAACCCGGTCTCTATTCAAGACCGTCTCCTAATCGGGCACATGATTTTCAACGCAAAGAGCGCGAGCCTCATAGCTTGGAACTCGGTCTCTGTTCAAGACCGCCTCCCAATGGGGCGCAGGATTTTCAACATTATCAAAACGACAAGTCAGAAATACAATTTATAAGTTTGGAATCCGCTCTCTAATCGACACCGTCTCCCAAACTGAGGGGACTATATGATGGGGATATTTTAGAAGTGGCCCAGTACTAATATTGGGCCGACCCAAGAAGAAAGGCCGACTGAAACAGTATATCGAACAACCACGATTCGATATTAATCGAGCATCTAACGGCCTCGATTCGATCTAAGCAATCAATCGAACTGCCTCAATTCGATGCACATCACCCAGTAGCCATAGGGGCCCAGGGGACAGGGTCTATAAATACCCCGTCTCTTCGCCTTCTCAAGGACATACAATAATCACTACCCACTCTAATACATCGAACTAGCTAAGTTCGATACACTTTACAGTTCGATACTCAACCCGGTTCGATACAGTCCACTTTGACGTTAACCAAGATCGAATCGCGTCTGTTCGAGATTCTTCACATTGAATCCACATCATTCGATACACAACAAATTAAATACAGCAACATCGAATCACCGCAATTCGATACACATAGATCGAACGCAATCGGTTGGATCTACCCAAATCTTTGTCTAAATAGGATATCAGAGTAATTCATTACTTGTTATATACAGTAGGTGTTCCGGACCCAGTTAGTTTGTTTATTGTAATAGATTAGCATTATTTTGGCAATTGATTAGCTCTTTATAACGTTTTACAGTGTTTTGTTACCCGAACGAAATAAGACCAAAATAATATATATATATATATATATATACTGATCAAAAGAGCATATGTATACACATTATATACATGTAACAAGTTAAATCATGTCATTAGGTTAAACTCGGATGCAAAAGAGTAAGATATAAGTTCATCACACATTCACACTAGATATTTTTAATTCCTTTTCATAGATCACACTAGATTATTCAATAACTGTTCATTAAAATTTAATTCACATACGTTACGTTAGCGATAACAAGGAACGGCACATGACCCCGCACATGAACCATGGCGGCCACATGTCGGACGGCTTCTCAATCGGCGGTCCATCAGCCTATAAGTAACACATTTAGCAATTCAAATAATATGATATATATATATATAAGGAAAAGTGACGTTATGTGACGTAAATAAATAAAATGTTATGTTCCAAATAAGAAAACTGAGATTACATTATTACTATGTTATTAATTTTTGTTTGTAGCAATGACCATGTTGCAAGAAAGGTTTCACAAAATTTATCCTTTTTTTTTATTATACTAAATTGCCAGTTCCCATTACATGTGACCCGACAAGTGCTCGAATTGCTAGCTTTTTTTCATTTATTATATATATATATATAATATATATATATATATATATGTATATATAGTATTAGGGAATGAGAAAAGGAGCAGTCTATGATATTTACATTTAAAGCCCAGTCAAATAGTAAATTACAAAACCTCCCTATTTGTTAGATTTAGTAAGAAAATAACTTATTTGTTATTTTAATTTGCAAAAAATTCTTCGTGGTGTTTAAAATAGCAAACAATTTATTCTACATTTCATTAATTCGTACGTGTTGAATTTAATTGTATCTTAACATACTTCTTCGATACGCAAAGAATCGATGTTATTCAAATTATATATATGAATACCTTTTATCATATTTGTGAAGAGAACATTAGCTTCAAAATATATAAAAACATATATACAAAGTGTATCAAGTTTTCCTTTGCTTTTATCTCGTTCAAATATGTCTAAAAGTTTATAACACATTCTATAATTTTACCTTGATAAATATATATTTGATAAAAAAAATATTTGTTTGGTTATCGTTGTTGTTATTGTAAATATTTATTAGTGAATTTTTCGGTTAAAAACTAAAAGTTAATCCAAAAAATTTCTTGTACGCATGCATCTTCTCTAAACACTCCAAAAAATTGGTTCAAAACAACATTTTTTTCTTTACTTAGTATTTCGATTTTTCTCTTTCTTATTTCTTTCGTACTGTTCTCCAAAAAAAAAAAATTTAGCCCCCCGATATACAATTCCTGGATACGCCACTCCTTTCAGTGTTGTGTCTCAGTGTTGTGAGTTGTGAGTAGCAGAGGAAGACTTTTTAATAGAAGATCCCGAGCACCTAGATGACTTTGTCAGCACATGCTTCTCAGAGAAGACTGATTGACAATAGCCGTAAGACGCTTTTCGTGGGAAGAGGTGAAGCGCCTGAGGAATCCACCGCATCAACGGTAGCAACCAATGTAGGAGAAGAAGAGTTAGAAAATCACCACTTTTGGGAGGAAGACGCGGCGAGGGAGAGAACGGACTCATTGGGAATAGTCTCAGACCAAGACATGATAACCAGAGGAAAAGATGAAGAAAGAATAGAAGGGAAAGATGAGTACAAACTTTCACCCCAGGGACATGTACAGTGACATGTTTATAAGATTAAAAGTGGGAAGACAAACGGATGTGTCAATATCTCCCCAACTTCACACTAATACGAACGACAAGTGGTATTTAAGTAGAGGAAGTCCCACTGATCTTGAGGTGACGATGCCTTAGGATAGTTAATGAAAGAAACTACGTTCGCAGAAGCACAAGTCCCCCAACTACAGCTGGAAGAGGACCCATCAAAGAAGAGGCCCAGGTATGTGGGTTATACGCCATGGTTCCAGAAATAATCTCAAAAAGAAATTCAAATAAATGAAAGAGTACCCCTCCCCCTAAGCCTAGGGACATGTGACGAGAGAAATGGATACACGACAAGGGTGAATAACGAATTCATAAGGAACCCAACCCAAAAAAATGGTTTAGCAAGACGTGGAAGAACACAAGTTTCTACCATCTTAGATAACGATCTCCAAGACTTGGGCAACATCTAATGACATATGAAAAAACCATGAACCAACAAGGCCCCCTCCAATATCAAAAAAGGAGAGAATGAGGACCCCTGAGATACGAGGACCTAGAGAAAAGATCTTGTAGGTAAAAACTCGAAGAAGCTTTCATGAACTTCTCCATCGTCATCCAACAACCCAAGATAAGGGCCAATATGAGGCTCTCTCGTATCAGTTAATACTATAGTAAATGCACCTGGATTAGGTATGATGAGATATATATATATATATATATATATATATATATATGTGTGTGTGTGTGTGTGCGGTCAATTGAAAAAGTGCCCATACAACAAGTGCAAAACGTTGAAGGTGTCGGCCGCACCATATTAAAAATAAAATGTTAGATCTATCTACTCGATAATAACATTAAAGGCAAGTTACACGCCTATTGAATGTAAAGTAGATGACCCATTAATGAGAGACTAAGTCTAAAAATAGGATATGAATCTCATTTGTAAAAAGTCGGCTAAGATCAGCAAAACGAAGCATATAGTTAAATCTCTTGTACTCTCTCTCTCGCTCTCCCTCTCTCTCTCATATTTTCATATATAAATACATTATGAGGGCAGAAGTCCCACGAAGGTGTTTATTCCTCCCTCATAAGAACATTATTTCTCTTAAGACTACAAAAGCGTGTACGAGTCCCCTATACTTTCTTAATTAAGCCCTAGGGTTAATTTGGGATCATCACGTTGTAATTTATATTCCACTTTATTATTTTATTTGTATACTTATTAAGTTTCGCACTTTTATCAAGCGCGGACAGATCAACAACGTTTTAAAACGTTGACCACTAAACATCTTTAAACTTTGTCATTAACTGTTTTGAAATGATCGATGTGGGTTTTGATTTATTCTATAAATATTCAAAGTTAATTAAATATTAAAATTGAGATTTCACTTAATTTAGATGTACAAAATTTCACCTAAAAGATAGGACAACCTTTGCAACATGAACAAGCACGGCGTGGTGGGATAGACCAACGACAAACCGAGTCGCATCGAGTCGGCTACATAGATGATAATGACTTACGAACATCTTATTTATAGGCGTACAAGGAGCTCATCAGGTAAAGAAAGTTCATCAGGGGGCATTAATATGAACATACAATTTCTTCAAAAATGGCACACTGTAACTTCATTTCGATTGATGGATTTTGTGTTGAATTAAACAAATTTTATGTCAAATGGAAGGTCAATGAGGTCTACTTTCTAGTTTAAAAAGTGGTTTCCAAATCCGACGTATGCAGAAGAAGTTATATGCAAAATGATTAAGATGTGCAAACTAGATGTATAGGTCAAATCCGACCAACGCCAATTCGACATCAAGATTTTGACCGCAAGTCGACACAAATCTAATGAGTGTTACATAACTAGAAATAAATGGGAGTCCAATTACCAAATTAAAAGTGATTTGCGAATTGTAAGACGTTGTAGTCAAAACGGTAAAGTTGCGCATAGCTGAAACATAGGTCAAACTAGATTGTTCGTGCCAACTTTGACCTCTAATTCAATCTTGAGAAGCCAGTTCATCGCATGAGCCCTAATCTTGACCTCAAGCATAATTTTACCTTCAAGTGTTGAATCTAACATAGGAGCACAAATTCGACCAAGGAGCGACGGACACGACCTTGAAAAGTTGAATTCCTCTTATTTGACTAATTTACCTAGAGACTAAACCTTATTAGTGAAACCATTCAGATCACTTAAAGTCCGGTCTTCACCAAGACACAATGAACTACATGAAATTTGATGCCATAGATGGTATGCGCGAACAACATGACTTAGTCCAAACTTAAAAATCAATAAATGAGCGGCGCTTACTCAGATGTGCTCTTGGCACCGGCTACTTTAACTTAAATATTGTTTAAGCATTAGAGGTCCTACATCGGGTCCACATCAGTCTTCTTTACATGATTGTCTTTCTGAAGTGCGGGTATGTCGAAGAGCAATCTAAATTAGTTAAAATCAGTTTCACGTGAAGCATTTAATCAGGCTAGAAAATCAGCTACAAAATACCCACATGATAATGGAACTAATATCTCCAATGTTTTTTTGTGTGCCATATTTCGATTTATTCTATTTCAAAATTTATAATCTATAAAACTGTTTTCTGTCGTTGAAGTAACAACAATATTTGTACTTTGATAAGAAATATAAGATCCATTTTTTAGGCATGATATTAAATCTATAATATGAAATGAAACTATTGGGAGCGCATGGAGTGGCCGGATATGATTGAGCAGCTCGCACAATCATGTACATGGAATGCATGCATATAGTTGAATAATTTGGAGGAAGATGAGAAATTCATCAATTCTACGCGACATATTTAATATGGTTGTCTGAAACATTTGCTTATAAATAGCAACATCTCTCACCATATTTCTCATCCCAAACAAATCTTCTTCTCTAATCTATAATTAAGCAAATAATTATATATCAAGAGTGTTTAAAGAGTGTTGTTAGTGTAGGGTAAAAATAGAAAGTTTGTGTGACTTTACTATAGTAAAAGTCTGAGAGTTATAACTCATATTTTACACTCATAGTGAAGTTATCCGTGGTTTTTCACCCTAAAGTAAGTTGGGGTTTTCCACGTTAAATCTATGAGTCGTTTATTTTGTGTCTTTCAATTATTGCCGTGTTTTAGGCTCTATCTGAGGGTCCACTTTACATCAAGTGGTATCAGAGCCTCAATTCATATTCAGGGTCTCGGTAATATTTGTGGGTGTCGTGCTAAAATTATTTTCAGTAATGGTGGTACGTGATAGAAGCAATGAAGGCAAAATTCGAGATCAAGAAATTCAACGAGAGTAATTTCTCGTTGTGGAACCTGAAGATTAAAGCCATCTTGTGAAAAGATGGGTGTCTCGTTGCGCCGAAGACAGAACGTTGGAAATCACATATGATACAAAGTGGAACGAGATGATGGCAATGCTATTGCAAATATTCACATGGCGTTAAGTGATGGGGTGCTGTCAAGCGCTGAGGAGAAGTGGACAGCTAAAGAGACATGGGATCATCTCAACAAGCTGTTCGAGGTGAAGTTCCTAGACAATAAGATCTTTCTTAGATGGAAATAATACACACTGAGGATGGCGAATTTACCCAAGTAAATGAGCTCCTTAACGTTTTAAATACTCTATTTTCTCAATTGACGTCGTTGAGTCGTAAAATAGAAGTGGTTGAACATGCTGAAATTATGCTGCAAAGTCAGCACAATTCGTATGATTAACTTGTCATCAACTTAACAAATAATATCCTAAGGGATTATTTGGTCTTCGACAAAGTTGCAGCCGCTATTCTGGAAGAAGAGGGTCGACGCAAGAACAGAGAAGACAAGGAGGCAAGTTTGCAACAAGCAGGTGTCTTGTCGGTGACAAGAGGGAGAATGGCAGAGCATGGTGCAAGTGGGAGTAAGAAACATACAAGATCCAAGTCAAGGACCATGAGCAATTGTTGACACTGTGGCAAGAAAGGTCACTTGAAGAAAGATTGTTGGAATCTTAAGGATTCGAACAAGAAGAGTTATGATCCTCATGGGAACGTTGCTAGCACTTCAGATGATGGTGATGTATTATGTTGTGAAGCAGAAACAGCTATTCGAGGTATGCGTGGCTTCAATGATATATGGCTTATTGATTTAGGAGCTAGTTTTCATATGACTCTTCTGAGGGAGTGGTTTCATGAGTATACACCAATCGATGGAGGATGTATGTATAACTGTGAAAATGAACCTTTGAATGTTCTTGCCATCGGTACGGTCAAGCTTGAGATGCATGACAGGATTGTTTGGACCATTCGAGATGTCCAACATGTGGAGGGATTACGCAAGATTTTTTTGTCTTATGGACAACTAGTTGATCTTGGCTGTGAGATTGGGTCGCGAGACAAGATCACGAAAGTTAAAAGGGGTGCACTTGTAGTGAGGAAGGTAGAAAAAATTGTCGGAAACTTATACATGGTACAGGGGAAGACTCTGCAAGTAGGAGAAGCGCCAATGCCTTCATCTGAGTCAACTGAGAAATTATCAGTGATTTGGCATCAGAGCCTCAGGCATATGTCAAAATAAGGCATGAAGGTTCTTGCAGAGAATAAACTACTTCCGGGCCTCATAAAGGTATATTTATCTTTTTGTGAGCATTGTCTTGTTGGCAAGGAACATCGTATAAGGTTTCGTAGTTCAGATCCTAGAAGTAAAGTCATTCTAGAATTGATTCACTCTAACGTGTGGCAAGCACCAGTACTATCCTTGGGAGGTGCAAAGTACTTTTTTTCTTTTATAGATGACTATTCCAGGAGTTGTTGGGTGTACATGATCAAGAGTAATGCAGATGTGTTCTCAGTATTCAAGACGTACAAAACGCTGGTGGAACTTGAATCTTGGAAAAAGATCAAGTACATGTGATCTGACAATGGAGGAGAATATACTGGCAAGGAGTTTGAAGACTTCTGTAAAGATGTTGGGATTAAGAGGCAGTTTACTACGGCATACACTCCACAACAGAATGGAGTGGCAGAGTAGATGAACAGAACCTTGTTGGATAAAACAAGACCATGATGCAGGCTGCAGGCTTAGAAAAGTCGTTTTGGGCGGAAGCATTCAATTTCGTTTATTATATGGTGAATCGTTCTCCATCAACATCATTGGGCCTGAAAACATGGGATGGAGGTGTGGATAGGTAAACCAGTTGATTATTCTAATCTCCATGTATTTGGAAGTCTCACGTATGTTATGCTCAATACTCAAGAGAAAACGAAGCTGGACCCAAAATCCAAGAAGTGTTTATTCTTAGGGTATGCTGAAAGAGTGAATGGGTATCTCTTATGGGACCCCACTGCCCACAAGATCATTATAAGCAGGGATGTTATCTTCATGGAAGATAAGAAAGGAAATGTATGTTACAGATGATCGAGTTTTACAGTCAGGGGGTATGTTGATTCTGATTATGCAGGTCATGTTGACAAAAGCAAATCCACGACAAGATATGTGTTTACTCTTGCTGGAGGGATCGTACGCTAGGTTTCAAGTTACAGTCAGTTGTTGCGACTTCAACAACGGAGGCTGGGGTACGTGGCAGCTACGCAGGCCAATAAAGAGGCGATTTGGTTGAAAATAGTTCTGGAGGAACCCATGCACAAACTAGAGAGGATTTCTCTATTCTGTGACAATCAGGCTGTGTTGCATCTAGCAAGGAATCCAACGTTTCATTCCAAGACAAAGCATAATCGGGTCCAATATCACTTTGTTCGTGAGAAAGTCGAGGAGGGTACTGTTGATGTTCAGAAGAATCACACGTAAGATAACATAACTGATTTTATGACAAAGAGTGCTAATGCTGACAAGTTTGTTCAGTGTCGGTCCTCGTGTCGTCTTATGGAAACGTAAGCAACATGAAGGGCAAGATAGAAAGAGTTGTGTGAAGATCTGATTAGTCCTTAATCAAATCTCCAAGTGGGATAATGTTGCCAGCACATGGAGTAGCCGGATATGATTGAGCAGCTCGCACAATCATGTGCTTGGAATGCATGCATCTAGTTGAATAATTTGGAGGAAGTTGAGAAATTCATCAATTTTACGCGGCATATTCAATAGGATTGTCCGAAGATTTGCCTATAAATAGCAACATCTTCCATCATATTTCTCATCCCAAACACATCTTCTTCTCTTATCTATAATTAAGCAAATAATTATTTATAAAGAGTGTTTAAGGAGTGTTGTTAGTGTGAGGTAAAAATAAAGAGTTTGTGTGACTTTGTTACGATAAAAGTGTGAGAGTTGTAATTCTTATTTTATACTTATAGTAAACTTTTTTTACTCGTGATTTTTTATCCTAAAGTAATTTGAAGTTTTACACGTAAAATCTGTTAATGGTTTATTTTTCGTCTTTTGATTATTTGGTCCACTTTACAAGAGAAACAAAACACAATTCTCACAAACTTACATAATTGAAACGAATCAAAAACAACAGATAATGATTGGATAGTGGTACGAAAATGCGCATTGATGGTATATGCAAGAATAAATAATTGAGAAATATAGCAATTTGTCGGCCATTTTAGTTGGAAGTTAAGGGTGAATGGATCAGGAGACAAGAGGTCATTATATTATCTTCTTCTCGTGTTCGGCCATACATTCTGTATCTAAAACAATTATTAATTTGGACACACTAATTAGTGCTGCAATCGAGACGGTACTCTTTAATGTTAGATAAGCTATCCCATTATTTTATATATAATATAATAGGAAACCGAAAGGTGGTCTAACGGTCTGACTAAAAAAAAACCACTCTAGATTCAGCTAAACAACACAAGTTTGGGAATTGAATTGAGTCGAGTGTGCTAACTCGCTACTAATCCTATTTAAAATAGTACCCTTTTGAAAAATTGTAGCAACAGTTTCACAATTAGAATGATTTCATTGCGTGCATCATGTTTGCCAACTGGAGTAGACGCCCACCATGGGCAGGCTTAACAGAAATTACACAGTTGAAATTTGAGTACACGACCCATGTTTTGTTTCTACTTGTCACGCATCTGTTGTCTCTTGATTCAATAAAACTGGTGGCAATTACAGAAGAAATAAAAATAAAAAATAAAAACCGCGAACGAGACATACAGATACAGTGTAGCTTCTCAAGGGACCACCAGTGTCACCACTCACCAACTAAAGTTGTTCAGTAATCTTACTGAGACTGCAGCTTTGCATCATTAATATCCATCTTTTTATGATAATCAATCATTAATATCCAATTGGCACATAGTTTATTCATCACAAAAAAAAAACAATTGGCACTTATTCTATAAACTATATTCATAATGAAATATATAATGCACACTTTATCCCGTTATATTAAATGTCTTCATACAGTAGCTGCTAAACTTCGTACCTTCAACTAATTACATCAGTTTGATGAAATAGAAAATCACAAACTATACACAATATCCACAATATCCAATCTATTTTTATTTTTATTTATAAAAAACAACATAAAGAAAACCATGAGTGGGTGTTTATAGCCAAGGGGGCAGAGCAATGAACGCAAAAACGAATTAATCATTGTGAGAAGCCGAAAGATGAAACGATAACACAAGGAGCATAAGCTTTAAAGTTTAAACCAATTCTAAATTAATGAAAAGAATATAATATACCAAGTACTTTTCTAAACCTACTGTTTGTGCTGGCCCCTGATCTTTAAGGTGCGTTGTCAACTAACACAATTTATGATCAAAAGCAATAAGCAATAGGGAGTAATGTGGTAGACTTAGAAGTTAGAACTGGATTATTACATAATTTTCACAAACTGATTTACATGCAACTATGCTTCATAAGATAGTGCAACTAACTCAACCTTTTGGTACAGTAGAGCAAAGGGACAAAGAACATCTCAAATAAAATGACATGGAAAACTAAGATTGTTCTAGCAAATTTTCCAAATACAAGTTTAATATGTATCTTCCACTTGACAATACATCAAGTATTTTCTCGCTAGGTTCGTATTTGCCTTTCCTGAGCTGGTACCGATGAGTAACGGCTGATATGATATAAGCTTGGTCACCAATTGTCACACTCTCCCCGCACTGCAGGTTCTGTCATTGCAAAGTAATAGTTGGATCAGTCAAAGTCTAATAACACTAGCTAATTTTCAGCGGTAAATTCAAAATGAGGCATATTTGCTTCATATTACAGTAGATTAAAATATGCCAGCAAAACAAAGTCAGCCATAGTGACAACTAAACATACTAACTCTTGCATGTATAGTCAAAATACAAATGAAGACAGCTTACAGATGAAGCCTAACTAACTTAATTAGCAGGATTTTGTCAAAGTGATTATGCTTTTGTCATATGGTGGATATTATTGTGAAATTGTTGCATAATAACAGAAATAAAGATAAGAAGTAGTAAGTATCCTATATATATCTTCATTTGATTAGAGCTCATTCAACAAGTATAGTTAGTTTAGTATCCTCCTATATCTTCATATCAACTAATTATTAAGGCACAACCAAAAGTAGTTGCGTTGCAGTTGCAAATGACAAGCAATTAAGATAAATTAAAAACCAAAATGAGCGTGTGGTGCTTGCTTACTGATGGAAAGCAGCGGATGCCGAGGTTCTTGGGCGGAGGAGTAATTTCAATGACTTTGTAAGGGTAATTGTTTTGTCCTCCTCCTCTCTCTTTCTTTCTGCAAAACACTTGTTGTTGCGGAATCTGAAATTAATTAATTCAACCAACATCTTCAAATTAAGTTTCTCAAACGAATCATACAAAATAAATATCAACAGCAATTCATAGATATATAATAGAAACGCGTGATGGATTGATTGATTGTACCTTCCGCAATGTTGAAAAGCTAGTAGAAACGCATGCCATTAAACCTGTGTGTGTTTGTTTGTTTGTTTTTGCCCTGATATTTTCGCCCCTGCCCCTCCACTCCACGATTTCATGTTCGACGACAAATTTGTGGCTGGGAACTCATTTCCTCTCCACCCACATTTTCATTTTCTTTTCTTATTTCTTTTTTCTATATTACCAAACGTTGATGCTGTTTGTAGTGTACAAGTGTACATAATAAACAAACCTATCTTTTATGTTTTCACAATTACACAAATTCCTCTGCTGCCCGACTTTAATATTAAAATTATTATGTTTTTAATGTATATTCATATTCTCATTTAATATGTACAAAGTCAAAAATTTAAATTTCTTCAAAAATATCAAAATAAACCTCATTTATTTTGTTCAAAAGACCAAGAAAAACTAAAAGCGCAAGATATCTTGAAAAAAAATAAAAAAAAAATCTTATCTGTAATTTTAGTTTCTGCTTTTCTTTAAAGTTGTAAGCTTGTTTATCATTCTAATTTTTTTTTTACATAACCAGTGTTGGTGTAATTTCTCAAACATGAAAGGTAGCCTATATGCAATTACGTACACCATACTTTAAGGATAGTTTGTATAATTCCCCCTTATTTTTATAAATGATCAATGTCACGATCCTGCAAGAAGAAATTGGAGATTATAAGTTAATTGAAGAAGAAATGAGAAAGAGGGTTCTGCAGACAAAAAGATTGAGTTTGATTTGACTAAGAAAAGGGGAAACGGCGTCGTATCAGTGTGAAGAAGGACGACCCAGATGAATCCACGTGTCGCGCATCTCTCGAGTCTTTAATTTAGCTGTAGTCGCATTTTTGGTTTTGCGTTTTAATTACATCATATCAGAGTCAGGGAATTGTCCGTTTCACCCTCATGTTAGTTATAATATGTTGTCGTGTACTAAACACATGCACTTTATATGTTGTGACTATTTCATTTATGAGATTTTATCGAGAGAATTAGTGATCAAATTCTTCTTTCCTTTCTCCTTTTCTTCTTTATCGCAATTCTTCATATCTGCATGTAAAATTCTAGAAAATATAACAAAAATCATTACATTTGGTACATCAGAGCCAATTCAAATTACTGGGCACACGATGGTTGATACCAGGCTTAAGGACCTTCAAGAATCACAAAAACAAACGTAACAAAAATTGTTGGAAGAAACCAACAGGTGTGCAACAATGGAAATGGGCTTACAGTAACAAATTGGAATGATCAATACCCAGATCCATGATCACATAAGGCATATTGATGAAAAATAGTCCAAATTTAATGTGAAATTAACTAAGCGCATAACACACTGATGAGAAACAAACTGAGTTTACTGCTACGATAATTGGGATGCAAAATCAAATGTCTCAATTAATGGCTATGATGAATCATGCTACTAATGTCATGGGTCATCCTACCCCTGTGATGGTTGGTTCACCCTCCGTCCAGAAGGGAGAGGGTCAATATCAACTAGCACATGATAAATCTAACCCTAAGACGGGAGATCAGCACTTTCAATGCTCATTGCCTAGTCCTAAAATTGAATTTCACATATTCAGTGGCACCAAGGCAAGGGATTGGATGGTCAAGTGTTTGGAATATTTTGAGCTGATGTCTTACACTTCTGATGTTCAGAAAGTGACCTTAGCTACACTCCACTTTGAAAGAAAGGCCACAATATGGCATCAAAACTATAGGACTAAGGTTTTTGGTATCACTTAGGATGAATTTGTGAAGGAAGTTACCTCTAGGTTTAAGGAATTGCAGGAGGCTAGTATGATTGCTGACTTCAATAGACTTAGACAGAACCATTCCCTAGATGAGTATAAGGAGATGTTTGAGGAACTTAAACTATACATGGAAATAGTCTCTAACAGGGAATTTGATGATGCTTACAATGTAGCATGTTTTGTGAGTGGTTTAAATGAGGAATTACAATCCCAAATCTCACTATTCAATCCCACCAATTTACCACATGCTATGGAGATTGCTACTAAGCACGATAGAGTGAATGAGACTGCTAGAAAGGCCAAGCCCAAGTCTTATGGGTTGCCTTATATTAGTCAAAAGGAGCTCAATGATTTTAGCACCCGTCAAGCTAAGGTTACACCTGTGCAATCAGGGAACTTTGTTAGGAAACCCTTGCAGCAGCTGAAATACAAGCTAGAAGAGCAAGAGGACTGTGATTTTATTGTGATGAGCCTTTTGTGTTGGCTCATAAATGCAAGGTGAAACAATTCTATTTTTCGTTGAGTGAAGATAAGGAGAAATCTTACTTTTAGGCTATAATGAGAGCACCTGAAGGCCAACAATAGTGGTCTCTTGAGGACACAACTGAGATTGAACACCATAGAAGGCAATGCTACCAGAAATACTATGAGGTTAATTGGGGAGTATGGAGTGCACAAACTCCCAATACTCATTGATTGTGGTTATGACTACAATTTTATAGACACTGTCTGGGCTAAGAGGATGGGATGAAAAGTAGAGAAGGCACCACCCATCTTGTTGAAGATAGTTGATAGCAGAAAGCTAGTTAGTGACCATATGGCACTAAATTTCCAGTGGTCTATGCAAGGACAAAATTTCCAGTTCCATGTCAGGTTACTGGATATGTGAAATGGTCATTTAATCTTAGGAGGGGATTGGTTGAAGCCGAATGGACAAATTTAATTAGACTATCAGGATATGGCCTTCAGTATTAGGTTGAAGGGAGAGAAGGTGACATTTTAGTCCCTTACTCAAGGAGCAGAATGTCATATGATATCAGGCCTTGCTATGTCTAAGCTGCTGGCATCAAGGGATGAGGTAATGGAAACATGAGTATTTGCCATCACAGTAATTTTTGAAGGAGGGATTGAGAACCCTGAATTGAATGATTTGTTAAACACCTACCAGGACATCTTTGATGAGCCTGTTGGGTTGCCACCTGAGAGGGAGAGTGAGCATCAGATTGTGCTCAAGCCTGATAGCGCACCAAAGAGGCAGTACCCTTACGGGTACTCACATGACCAAAAGAGTGAAATATAGATTATAGTCAAGACATTGCTTAAGGAAGGTACTATACAACATAGTAAGAGTCCTTTTGCATCACATGTGCTTTTGGTGAAGAAAAAGGACTCCACTTGGAGAATGTGTGTGGATTATAGGTATTTTAAACTCATTGACTGTGAAGCATGGTTATCCTACACCTGTTATTGATGAATTATTGGATGAATTACATGGATCTATGTTTTGTTTTCTAAAATGGACTTAAGGTCAGGCTATTTTCAAATTAAAATGAGGGAGGAGGACAGGTTTTTAACTACACTCTAGACACACCATGGTCATTTTGAGTTCATGGTGATGTCATTTGGGTTGTGTAATGCACCTGCAACTTTCCAGTCACTTCTGAATCAAGTGTTTTCTGAATAGCCGAGGTAGTACGTGTTGGTTTTCGTTGATGATATTTTGGTATATAGTAAGGACTGGAGTCTCATTTGAGGCATCTTAACATGATTCTACAGTTACTAAGGAAGAATAAGCCGTTTGCCAAGAGAAGTAAATGTGAATTTGGACAGACCAAGATAGAATACTTGGGCCACATAATTACTCAAGAGGGAGTTGCTACTGATCCAAGTAAAATTAAGGCTATGTTGAGTTGGCCTAAGCCTAAAACAACGAAGCAGTTAAGGGGTTTCCTTGGTTTTACAGTGTATTATAGGAAGTTCATTGAGAACTATGGAATTATTAGCAGACCACTAACTCAATTATTAAAGAATGATTGTTTTATTTGGGGAGAATAAGCAAATGATGCTTTTCTCAAGTTGAAACAAGTGATGACAACTGCTCCAGTTTTGGCACTACCTGGTTTCACCAAATCATTTTTAGTGGAAACTGATGCTAGTGGTAAAAGGATAGAAGCTGGTTGATGCAAAAGGGCATGCCAATTGCATTTTGGAGTAGAGTGTTATGCCTTAAGAATCAGTTACTCTCCATTTATGAGAAAGAGTTCCCGACTATCTTACTGGTTGTTCAGAAGTGGAGACATTATCTCCAAGGTTCTCATTTCATAATCAAGACAGATCAGCAAAGTCTGAAGTTCTTGTTGGAACAAAAGGTTACTACTGCACTTCTGCATAAATGGGTGGCTAAGTTGTTGGGTTTGAATTATAGTATTGAGTATAAAAATGGAGTAGAAAACAAAGTGGTTGATGCCCTGTCAAGAGAATTTATTGAAGAGGGGGTTTGTCTAGCCACTACATTGATACATCCTTTATGGTTGCAGCAGGTTGTACTGAGCTATGATGGAGATCAGTTTTTCACTAACATTCTGGCTGCTAAGGCATTGGATTTGAGCATTTTCAGTGATTTCACTGTTACTGGAGGAGTTTTGAGCTTCAATGGGAGAGTTTGTGTTGGGAGGCATTCTGATATTAGGATTCCTAAAAACTATGCATAGTTCACCTCTTGGTGGTCATTCAGGGAATCTGGGAACTTATATGAGGGTTAAGGCACTGTTTTTCTGGCCCAAAATGAAGGAAGAAGTTTTTGCTTTTGTGCAAGAGTGTGATGTGTGGAAAATTATTAAGGATGAGCACAACTATTTCCTTGGTTTGCTTCAACCATTTCCAATACCAGATTAAGCATGGTCCCACATTGCTATGGATTTTGTTGAAGGGTTGCCAAAATCTGAGGGTAAGTCTGTGATTTTAGTGGTGACAAATAGACTGACCAAGTATGGTCATTTCATTGCCTTATCTCATCCCTCTAATGCTAAGGATATTACTAACATTTTTCTGGCACATATTTATAGACTTCATGGCGTGCCTGTGAGCATTGTTAGTGATAGAGATAAAAAAAATTACAAGACTGTTTTGGAGGGAATTCTTTGGGCTATTATGTACTCAGTTGGATACGGTATCAGCTTACCATCCCCAATCAGATGGTCAAACTGGAAGATTGACACGGTGCCTTGAAATTACCTCAGAGTCATGGTGTTTGATTATCCAAAACATTGGATAAGGTGGTTGCTTCAAGCAGAATATTGGTATAACACAAATTTACACTCCAGCTTAAAGCTCACTCATTCCAGGCACTCTATGGCTACACACCTGAACCCCTAGCTATGAGTTCTTACTTTGACAAACTGCATACTGATGCAAAGGATGCCATTTTTGAACGCTTGAAGCTCAATACACTGTTAAAAGATAATCTTTTAAGAGCCTAGGAACGTATGACACACTACACAAATAAGAATCGTTGTGACAGAACACTTGAAGTAGGGGAATTTGTGTTTCTCAAACTCCAGTCCTTTCGCCAGAACTCGGTGAGTTTGCGCAAGAACTTGAAGTTGAGTTGTAGGTATTATGGGCTCTACAAGGTCTTGGAGAAGATTGGGGCAGTAGCTTATCGTTTGAAACTACCCCCTGGGTCACAAATCCACTAGTATTTCATGTCTCCCTATTGAATAAGAAGGTGAGCCCTACTATCTTACCCAGCCCCACCCTCCTATTTACTGATCCTAATGGTGCTTTCAAGGTTTTTCCTGCCCTAATACTGGACAAAAGGTTTATTAAGCGGGGTAATAGCAGTGTACCTCAAATCTTGGTCCAATGGGAGAATTTTGGCCCTCAGTCAGCCACTTGGGAGCTTCATTGCTGATAAATTTCAAACATTTGGTCTTCGGGGACAAGGATCAGTTGTGGCGGGGGTAATGTCATGATCTTGCAAGAAGAAATTGGAGATTATAAGTTAATTGGAGAAGAAATCACACGAATTGATCAAAAGAAGAAGAAACTGAAAGCAAACGGCTTATTTGTGCGGAGAAATGAGAAAAAGGGATCTGCAGACAAAGAGATTGAGTTCGATTTGACTAAGGAAAGGGGAAACGGCGTCGTGTCAGTGTGAAGAAGGACATCCTAGATGAATCCACGAGTCGCGTATCTCTCGAGTCTTTAATTTAGTTGTAGTCGCATTTTTTGTTTTTGCATTTTAATCACATCATATCAAAGTCGCGGAATTATTCGTTTTACCCTCATGTTAGTTATGCTATGTTGTCGTGTACTGAGCACATGCACTTTATATGATGTGACTATTTCATTTGTGAGATTTTATCCAGAAAATTAGTGATCAAATTCTTCTTTCCTTCCTTCTTTTCCTCTTTATCGCAATTCTTCATATCTGCATGTAAAATTCCAAAAAATATATCAAAAATCATTACAATCAAACGCGCTCATTGGGACTTATTAACACTTTACAATAAATGATCTACACGAATGCATTCAGTTTTATTCGACTAATGTTATTATAATTTTAAACATTATCCCAATTTTATCGATACTCAATTACAAGATTCACAAGATTCACATAAGAAATATTAATATAGCTTTCAAATCTACGTTTATAAAATATAAGTGCGATACCAAATTACCAATTATTCGTAATATATTTTTATTTTGTTTCAAACAGCTATAACAAATGTACGTTTTATGTAGATGAGTTTAGTATATTTAATTATTCAAAACCAATTTGGGATGAATGAGAAATTAAATGTTAAATTTAGTTAGTTGAAATAAGTTATCTTGAAGAAAGAAAGGAATAAATGGGAATGTGAAAAGTCACAATCTCACATAGAAAGTTTGAGCCAAAATACTACAGACTTACTAGTTGCTTTTTTGCATAAGGGTTTGGAACCTTTGGGGTACCACGTGTCTTTGAAATAACTAATTATAAACGTGATGAGGTGTAAATAAACAAAAGACTTACATCGAATATGCTTCAGTGGGGTTTGGTGAATTCGCTTTATACAGGGTGTTGGGCTTGAAACTTGAAAGGCTCAAAGTTAGAAAAGATGGCCTATTTTCCTTTCCTCAATACATAAAATGTACAATCATCTCCAACAACAATCAAGCAAATTATTCAAGATTCATAATCACATGCTTCATCCCTACTTTCTCATAAATGATAACATTAATTTCTCCCTTATACATTTGCAGCTGATTGAAAGGTGTATATGAAACATAAACATGCTTTTGACAATATTACTCAAATACTTGATTCATGCACGTATACTCTTTGCATCTCAAATTCAAACCATATTATGCATATATCATCGCTGATCTATAACTTTCATGCTTCAAACTTGAATCTAATGACTCGATCCTAAAAATTAACTAGACTCTAGGATAAATATATAGCATAGATAATAAAAGGCGAAGCTTTCCCACCCCCAACACAGAATCAAACGATGTCCTCATTGTCAAAGCATAAAAAATAAAGAATAGATGAGATTACTCCCCTGATCGAGCAACAAGCTCACGGGATGCTTGTCGAACTGTGGGTGTTGGTGATTTTTTCATTTGTTATCTTTCTTTCAATGTGTATAAATTCCACGAGTTGATGGTTGTTGATATTCCGGAGTTGTTCCTTGATCTCTTCCAATGTGTTCACTAGCTTCGCATTGCTACGCCCATTGTTGATGCTAGTGACATGCATATGCTTTCCTTCCGTTGCTAGATCAATGGTGTAGTAACTCTCGGACTCCATGTTCTTCTACAAAGAACAAAATATGAAGTAAAATATTTTTACAAGCGAATAAATTAACTGAGAACTAGAAACAATGGAAAGAGTCTTATGAATTCTAAGAGACGTGAGAATTATGTATGCGATTAGGATTCAACAAATAAAAGTTCTTAATAAAATTTGGTAATTTTTCATAAGTTGCATAACTCTTCCATATTAACTATAACCACACAAGGAATAATTCATGTAAATAAATGGAATTTAATCATAAGAGAAGTATAAGTATGATAGGAAATGTAAAGATAGATATTGCTTAACCAAATTCCGTAGATTCTGATTTGTGCATATCTCCTATTGCCTTTCAAACTGAGAAACGTGTTTGGCAAGAAAACTTCACATGAGGTCGCACATGAGATGTGCGATGACATGTTACAAGGATATGGAACGTGTTACATTCTGGAATTGTGGCGCTACGGAGCTCAGAACCCAGTCCTGGTCGCACGTGTGAGGTGCAATGTGAACACTTGTGGCGCTGGTCGCGCCTGATTCTAGAAAAATCTGCTATTTGTGCTATAGTTCGTGTTGTCCTTACTTTTGTTAAGTCGTCTTGCTTCTGTCATATTCCTCTCTTCACTTATATCTTCTTTCTCTTTCTTTTCCTATCTCAATTGTTAGCTCAACACACATTGGAAAAAATGATATATATGAACTAAAAAATTGAACTAAATGCAAGACTCAAAATAAAAACTTACTATTGTGGGTTGCATCCCCCACAACGCTTGGTTTTACGTCGGTTAGCTTGACGTTATTGATGGATTCATGGAGGTTCGAATATTCTGATGAGACTCCAATCTTCAAAATATGTCAATGTATTAGCTTTAAGCAATTTTCTCGCCCTCTTCCTATAGAGACTCTTTTGCATAAATATTTTCTCCAATCTCATATCCTCTCCCATCGTTGCTTGCAAATGAACTCTCTTTCTTTTGGCCTTCCTATGGGGTAGCTCACGAGTTACATGTTTCATAAAACTCTTCTTCAAATTTCCATATTCATCTGCCACAACAGTTTGCATACGAAGTCTCTCTCTTTTTGCTTTCTTATGTAGTGGTTCAAAAGTTCCATGTAGCAACTTTTTGATATAACATTGAAATATGGTGCTTTCTTTATCCTTTCTTTTCAATGAAGTGGCTCACTCTTTTCAACTCTTCGCCTTTTTGATAGTAGTGTTGTGATTTCGGTATATATGGTTGTTTTCTTTTTCTTCACCTTCCGATGAGTTGGCTCTCCGCTTCCAATTCTCGATCCTGCATATGTTAAATATTCAAACTCCACACATTGTAATTTAAAGATTACTTCAGCTTCCAATGAGTTGGCTCTCCGCTTCCAATTCCCAGTCCTGCATATGTTAAATATTCAAATTCAGCACATTGTAATTTAAAATTGTCATACCTCATATGATTCTCCATTGTGGATTCTTCAATTATAGGTGCATAATGAAGAAGCCATTCAGTATTTGGATCCACGACCATATTGTTCCTCATTGGCTTCTCCATCAATGCAACCATATCTTTAATTGGTAGTAATGGTGATGCAGTCGAGAAGGTGTTGGATTTTATGGAGAAACTGGGATCATCCCAAGATTAGAGGCCTCGAAAAGGCCGTTTTGTCTTTTTAGTAAACAAAAATTATTATATCTTTTTTCTAGAATTCGCAATTGCATTCCGCTTGTTGGAGTGTGTTCCACATGAGTAGCACTTTTAGTTTATGCTTTTATTTCAATTTTTCCATTTTTGAAAAAACAAAAAATGCTTTCCCACCCCCCAACACAAAATCAAATGATGTCCTCATCGTCAAAACATAAAAAATAAAGAATATATGAGATTGCTCCCCTGATCGAGCAACAAGCTCATGGGATGCTTGTCGAACTGCGGGTGTTGGTGATTTTTTCATTTGTTATCTTCCTTTCAATGTGTGTCAATTCCATGAGTTGATGATTATTGAATATAATTTTGAGAGTTTCTCTCTTTTGCAACAACTTCTTGGCATTCTAAACGGAATCAACGAGTCTTTGATTATCGTGTGTTGTTTCAATCTTTCCTATAAGCTTTCGCTATGTTAAATGATTCTCTTTGGCATTGTCATCCACGCCAAACTCAATATTGAACTCGGTCTTCTCATCATTAGCGCTGAGTGTTGGATCACACACTTGTATCTCCACTACCTCTTCATGTGCATGAACAATAGGCAAAATTGCTAATGGTAAAATTTGTGAGATTCAATCAAGCCATGCGAAAGAAGGACAATTGTGCCAACCATGACGCACGCCCTGGGACGATGATCATCGCTCGCGTGAAAAAAAGGACTAAATGAGAGTCAAGGGACTCTTGGTGACATGGCTCCTAATCAAGACTTTAGGCTCAAATACGTGATGATGCTTGCATCAAGTGTCCCTTTGAGTGGTTCATCCATCATTGGGGGCTAGCAAGGCTTCTAATTAGGCGAGGCCTATAAGGAGTATTGAGAATGAGGATTGTGCTCGTGGGAAGAAACCCATGGTTTATGATGTTGATAGCCAAGTTATCCCACCTAGCCGAAAGTGTCTAGTGGGTTTCGATGCATTGAGCTCGGAAAGGCCTCGCTCAACTTGTTCGGTGGTGCGCTCACTGATTCAGCTGCTCTGGATTCAATTTTCAAAGCTTGGCCATCTTTGAATCGTGACAAAGTGATACAGAATGGTTAGTGGATGACTCATGCATGGAGATTGCGATGCATGATACTGCGATAATCTTGTTTTTTTCTTTTATTATTCTCTAATTGATGTACTCTTTATATATTTAACCCCGAAGTTTATGTTGGATTTGATGGTGACGGCGCTAAAATAATGCTTAATGATGCTTGCTTGGGATGTTGAGGCGACCAAGATTCTAGCAAGTGAACAATTGACTTTTGTGAAAAGAGGGAACCACGAATTAGACGCATGCCGTGAAAACTTGAAAAAGCAGTTGAAATAGGCCACAATAGAGGTTTCTGTAGTGAGAAAGTCTTGGGATTCCACGAAGAAATAACTCGAATCAAAGAAGAATAAGGTTTCTGCTTTGAGTCGTGAGTTAGTGCAATTGAAGAAAGAGCTTCAAAGGAAAAAATCGGAATTTGAGTACTATTTGGAGGAGAGCAAAGAGTAATTCTGATAATATGATTTTTGACATGAAAATTGAGATTGATGCGTTGCTGAAAGATTTGGGAGTAAAAGATGAGATTATTAAAGCACTTGAACAAAGGTCCAAGATAGCGGCACATCAGTTGAAAATGAGCATTGCCCAGAAATTTGTGAAATCTCATACTTTTGCTGAAGGATCCCTTCTGAAGCATGGCAATGAAGTCTTTGAGGCCTTCGACTTGGCATTAGAGTAACTAAAAACTTTGAAGGTTCTTCAAGAGAACTTTGATAAGTCTCGTGTCTATGTATGATGGAAATACAATTTAAGTAAGCACGAAGAGCTTCCCCCTTTGCCTTCTTTGGATGAGGATGTTTTTGCACTACTAATTGACAAATAAGATATTTAGGTTGACAAAAAGGAAGAAGTTGTTGCCACTATTGTTAAGGAAAATCATTCAAATATTACCTTAATCTCACTACAAATGGAGGAACACGTGCATGCCCCTCTCACCCTTACCAGCTAATGTGACTAGATTAATGAATCAACTAGCTGCAACGCGTTGTCTTAAGAATGAATATTTGGTTATGAGCTGGACTAATTGATCCTGATTTGTGTTTTGGAGATGATGACCGATGATCGTGTTGAAGGTGAATCCCTCGTGGATGATCGTGCTTATACACCCATAGAGAATCCTATTAATCTTGCTCGTGCGACTACTTGAAGAGTTTTACTGCTTTTTTTTTTGTTTTTATTAGGTCTAGCTTTGATTTTATCTAATATTGTTTGACCTATGGAATTGCCGATTTGACCGCCATAGTAAATGGTTTGTTGAGTTCTTTCATACTCTTATTGTTCATTTACGTCTCTATGTCCAGTATTTCTTTGAGAGCGGACATGCTCCCTCGCATTGGATGATCCATGATATGTGAGAGATGGTGAATGCAAATGTGTTCCATCATATGTAGGAGACCAAAGATGCGGTGGATCTGCTCTATAGTGGTTGCGAGAACGGGAGTTATGCGATTGTCCTCCTTTTCCGTTTGGAACTATATGTCGCACAGTAGGTGCCACTATGACAAAACGTATCGCACTTCCTAGAGTGGATTGTAGAGCTTGAGAGAGTTGAGCCACATGCTGAGGCGATAAGGTGTTAACAGGCAGTTTAATGGAAAGTTGATCAACTGCCGGAGGTGCAGCTCTGTGACCTAGCTCAAAAGTGGCCACATACGCCTCATCCATCTTCTAAGTAGTAACTATCATGGCGACCCATTTGATTTGCGTTGAAGGGTCATTTCGTTGTTAGTTATTGACTATTGCATTAGCCCTTTCGGTGGGTTTGGTGGATCTAGTCATCATGGTTAACACGGGTGTTTCTTATACGATGCACTTAATGGTTTCTCACGAACGGCGCCACTGATGCAAGGTGATTTTGTTTGTTGTCTTCGTCAGACTAACCCAAACTTCTTATTGGTGCTGGGCTAGCTTTAAATTCGTGAAACCTGCACTGAAAAACAAAGAAGTAAACTAGTCGGTGACCTCGGTGGAGGCACCCCAACGCTCAAGTTAGTAATAATCCAGACAATTAAATTCTAGAGAAATAAATATTTAACTTAGAGAAGGAAAAAATCAACGTTGGTACCTTAACTTGTCATCTTAGCAAACTTGGTACCTTAACTTGTTCAGCCTCACAAATGGTGCCATAAATTTGTATTTCCCATCAAAGTGATACCTCCTGGTGGAGTTGCACAATCGTCGCTCCAAATGCATACGTGGGCCACCGTTGACCTTAGAATTAGTGATTTTGACCTTTTTTTTTGCCATGGACTGATGACATGTATTAAAAAAATAAAAAGCTAAATTGACATTACCAAAACATCTAACCCTAGGTAAGTGACGAAAAATTCAAGGGGGTTTCACTAATCATACAACTATACGAGCAAAAATCAACTTTACCAAGCAAATAAAAGAGACTTGCATGTTGAAAAGGGGAAACATAACATAGAGAGACGGCGGGTCATCGGATTTCGATGGATGGCAAGCCTTCAAGTTTGACAGGCCAACAACCACCTTCAGAATGTCGTGAATGGTAAGCTCACAGTGGTAAAATGGTCAGAGTTCTTAGCAACAATGGCAAAAAAGGCCTTAGAATCCGTGGTGAGAGAGTGTGTGAGCTAAAATAGGCGGGAGAGTTGTGACGGTGAGCGGGAGAGAAGAGTTTTATTTAGTTATTTTAAATGCATGTCGTCAGTTCTTGTGGCAAAAAAAGGTCAAAATTCGTAATTTTATTTAGTTATTTTAAATGCATGTCGTCAGTTCTTGTGGCAAAAAAAGGTCAAAATTCGTAATTCTAAGGATAACGATGGTCCACGTGCGCATTTGGGGCGACGATTATGCAGCTCCACCACGGGGGTACCACTTTTGAGGTAAAAGTAAAACTTAAGGTATCATTAGCGAGGTTAGATAAGTTAAGGTACCAAGTCGGCTAAGAGAACAAGTTGAGGTACCTAAACGTTGATTTTTTCCCACTTAGAGAGGAAAGTAGAAAGTGAATTTGCTTTTAGGGGATGAGGTATTTATAAATACCTCATGGGCCATCTGACGGGATTTGGGTATTGATGGGCTTGGCCCAACCCTAATGGGTTTATGTTGAACCTTAAAAGGTGAAAATGCAACAAGGAGAAAATTCGATAAGGCGACAATCTTGGGCCCTTGTCTCTTGAGAAACTATATCATGAACTTAATACATGTATGCAACTTGCATCTGAGAGAATTCAAGTGTGGCACTTGATCAAGTGAGAAAATGTCAAGTATAGATTTCAAAATATCGTACATCAATGTATAATTAATTGGGGATTTTTGGCTTTTTAGTCACTTATAGTACGTCGGGCCCTTTTTGTCCTCTAAAGTAACCCAAGTTTCATTTTTGGTCCTCATGCAGCGGAATATTCCGTTATTCCCCGAAATATTCTGTTTCCCCTAGAATTATGTATGTGCCATGCACGTGACTTCGAATCTCAGTTTCTTTTTGTATTTTTCATCCAATAACTTTATAACTACACTCACACCCCAACATTTTCTAAAATAATGACGAAATGTAGTTATCTCAAATTTAATTAAATTAGAAATAATAATAATAATAATAATAATAATAATAATAATAATAATAATAATAATAATAGGGTTTTCAATCTCATTTGTATTAAATTGGAAAATTACTTTAAAATTTTATATATATGCCACTTAACATAATATTTATAACTTTTAAAATGCACTTATTTTAAAAATATCACAAAATTAATGCCATTAACTTAAAATATTGATAAGATTTCATATGTTATAAATTACTCATAAAATTATATTAAATATTATAAAATTTAGTTTTATAATCTCGACATTTTTTAAAGATTCGTTGTATAAGGTATTTTGTATTTTTATCTTTAATTTTTTAATAAACTTAAATTTAAAACTATATTACTTTAAACAACAACAAAATTCTATATTTTACTTAATTCAAAATTACATTTAATTTTATTATATATCATATAAATAATTAAAAACTTTTCGTATAATCCCAATTAAACTAATTTTGATTTTGAAAATATAATATATAAAAAAAAAATCTTCATCCTTTCCACACAACCTGCCCTCCCCCACCCCCACTAGCCCGCAAAACCGACCCACCCCTACACCCTACCATCGAAACGCAAATCAGGATCCTTGAGCTCAGCAGTCCTTCATTATCGCACCCAATGACATCAAATTATAGGATAACACGTCAAAAGTGGCGGCTTTGGTGCGACTTTTTCGAAATCGCCGAGGTGGTGAGTGGAATTGTCTGATATGCATCAGGGGGCACAACTCCCCCCTCTCACAAAGAGGTGAGCCACATGTGTGTGGAGCCCACCTCTCTGTGAGTGGGGGGAGTTGTGCCCCTGATGCACACCAGAAGTTCCCGTGGTGAGTTGGGCTTTTCGGCGGCGAAGCAGAACTCTTAATTTAGAGAAAGCTCAATTGCCTTTCTTGCCTCTCGATTTTTGTACTGGTGGGTGTGCGCGTGTACATGTCATTGGGTGTGCGTGTGTACATGTCATTGGGGGGGGTGGGGGGGAGTGATTTTGGCCGTGGATTGGGGGGAGGGGGGGTTGCGTGCTGCTTTTTCTTTTTCCTGTTTCTTGTTTTAAGTTTATTATATATTGAACAATTAAGTTTAATTATATTAAAATTATACAATAAGGTTTATAATTTAGTTGAATAAGAATATAAATATACATCATTTGATATTGTACTTTTTAAGATAATTTTAGTATTAAGTTAGGTTTAAAAGATATAAATTAGTGAAATCATCAAGTTTGAGGACAAAGATTAAAAGTCTCTCAACTATTTTTTTAGTATCAAAAAGTTTTGAAAACAAATATAATTATTTCAAAATTTTGGATGTAAGTATAATTATATAAAAGTATTTTGGAGGGGAAATCAAGAATTGTCGCCGGAGGACCAAAAATAAGACTTTGGTTACTTTAGAGGACCAAAAAGAATCCGACGTACTATAGAGGACTAATTTTGGAAGGAGGACTAAAAAGTCAAAAAAAAACCCAATTAATTGGATAATTATCACCAAAAAAAATCAAACTATCCTTAACTCTTAACTAAGTTCAACGACAACAAATCAAATACTTTTAAAGTATCAATGACAATAAATTTAGTTAACATAAACTTTTGTTTTTCGGTAAGCAAGAGTTTTATTGAACAAAAATGTCCAAATTGAGTACAAGGCATACTCACACAATACCAAATAAAAAAAACAATCTAGAACATCCCAAGTAAATCCACGGAATAGAAAACCAATCTAAAAAAAATACTGAAAAAAATTATTGTGCGCCTTCACCCAACACCATATCTTGAGAACAATAACTTCAAACAATTTCTCGATCTCAACCCTATTCCCCCAAAGGCGTTTCTGTTTCGACACGACCATATCTCCCCCATTGTAAAAACCCAGACACATTCCCATTTCTCCCTTCCGTACTGACATGGATAAACTTCTTGAAATTGTCGAAAGTTGTTCGTTACCCCTTTATTGATGGATGCAGTAATGTTGAACCACTGACAGACCTTCATCATCTATAAGAGACGTCACATGTGAAGAAGAGATGATTAACATCCTCAAGGGCATCAAGACAAAAAAGATATCTAAGATTCGATTGATTATTCAGAACACCCTTACACATTAGGTTCTTTTTGGAAGGGAATTTATCAAGAGCAACCTTCCAACAAAGGATCTTATTTTTGAGAGGCGTTTTCACTTTCCAAAGTTGCTTGAAAAAGTCTCCATCCTCAATCGAAACCTCATCATGGTTCAACAACAAATACGCCGACGTGACATAATACATCTATGATCTTACTCCTCTCCACACCCATTTGTCTTCGATCCCGTTCAAAGGTCAAAAGTTCTGGGTAAGTCTATTAAGGTCCTCAACAAGTTCTTCTTCTCAAACGAATAACATTCTGCTCCAACTCCACTTCCACTTCCACACGCCGTTACACCATTCCTGTGTAATCTTTCGAAGTTGGAAAGAGTATATTAGTTTTGTTAAACAACACATATTTTATTAATATGTATTTACTCAATCTTAATAATAACATGCTCATTCTTCCTTCTAGACTAGGTGTATACTTTTGTATATCTAGTAATATCTTTTGTAAGATAATATTTTTCGGTGTGTTTCTTATTGAGCTTCCTCCAAGATACACTTCGAGACTCTCAACTAGAATAGAAAACTGATATGAGCCAGGAGCATAAGTCAAGGCCCAACAGATACAAGAGAAGCCCCATTTGGTTTGATGATTATTTGTTGAAGTAGTCATCACTCATCATCATGTTGCCGTTGAAGATTTGAAGCAATCAGATTAATTATCACTTAATTCCGTTATTATCTTTGTTATCCATAAAATAGCTGTTATTTTAATATTATCCAATAAGTCTAGCAATTCAGTTATTCTCTAGCATTATTTAAGAAGACATAGTCTGTACACATTTTTTCAAGAAATAATATTGCATAATTTAATTTTTCCTTTAAGCTCTCTTCTCTCTCTAATTTTATTCTTAGGAGTTTGTTCTTGCTCGAAATAGAACGAAAATCATAACAATTTGGTGCTTTCATTGCCTTGAATTCATGCCTCCGAAAAACATGAAACTCACCTCTACGGTGCCCTTGTCTCCGACATCTTCTGCCGACGACTTCGTTATGGCGGAATCCATGCGAACCATGCAAGAAACCATCTCGACTTTGGAATCTCGAGCTGCCCAAACCGAAGCCAAGTTCGACACTATGCTCGCACTCATGGCTGACATGAAAGCAATGTGCGAACGTACAAATGAGATTGCCCACAGAAATCATGTCATCCCACATTCACCACCACCACCCCCACCACCACCACCGCAATCGTACCACATTGGTAGTACATCCCAGACAAATAACTTTAACCCACTCTACACTCCTAATCCCAACCCACTACCCAAACCACCACAATTGCAACTTCAGAGTTTTGATGGAAACAATCTCATGGATTGGGTTTCCCAAGCCCAACACTACTTTAAGCTTTATGATTGCACCGGAACAAAAGGTTTCTCACATTTCCTTTTATATGCAGGATCCAGCAATGGCTTGGTTTCATTGGATGGAAAATAACAACAAGCTCGGCATGTGGGAAACGTTTGTCCAAGCATTACTTCTACGTTTTGGTCTTTCTACTTACGACAATCATCAGGCAACTTTATTTAAATTACGCCAAACAAGTTATGTTTTTTAATATCAAGAACAATTTGAAAGAATTGCAAATTTTGTAACAGGTTTATCTCAAGAAGCTTTCATGAACTATTTTGTTTCGGGTTTGAAACCAGAATTACGCGCTGAATTAGCTGTTTTCCAACCAAAAACTCTTGAAAATGCTATGGGAATGGCTAAACTTCTTGAAAAGAAAAATTTTGAAACTCGATCTCGCTCGACTTACCCAAGATCTGTTACGCACAACACAACCCCTTTGTTGTCTACTCCTGCTGCACCAGTTGTGCAACCCAAAAACACACTTCCTATACGTCGCCTATCCCCTGCCGAAATGCATGAACGACGTTTGAAAGGTTTATGTTTTAATTGTCATGAAAAGTTTGGTCCCCGTCATGTTTGCAAAACAGCCCAATTTCTTACTTTAGTTAGTGATGTTGAAGTTTCCAACACTATGGATACTGAAGAGCTGCCCCGTGACTATGCACTAATTGATCATACATTTTCGACTAACCCCATTGATTTCGGTCCCTACCATTTGTCTCTTGCAGCATATAGGGGTGTACGCGGGTGGGTTATAGCGGGTGGCAACGAAAAAAAACACCATACCCAATCTTGGCGGTTTACTAATTCTTTCACCCGTGCGGGTGGTAACAATTTACAAACCATGCGGGTGACGGGTTGAGCGGGTGGCAGGCGGGTGGCGGGCGGGTTACATTAAATAGATTACCCAAAAAATAGCACAACAACGTATAATATGTATCAGCAGTTATATTAGAATAGACCTTTCATGATATATTAGAATCAATACTAACAATCAGTTAAGAAGAATATATACATTCTAATATGCATCATGAATCAACAGAATATATACATTCTAATATACATCATGAATCAGCAGTTACAGTCTAATATATTAAGAAGAATATATACATTCTAATATACATTCTAATATACATCATGAATCAGCAGTTACATTCTAATATACAAAGGCAGTTACCAGTCTTGGTGGACAACGGAGCAGTCGTGGCGTCGTGGTGGAGCAGATGGAGACCGCGTCGTGGTGGAGCAGATGGAGTTTGATGGCGTCGTGGTGGAGCAGCGGAGCAGTCGCAGCCGTGCCGTGGTGGATCCGTGGTGGAGCAGCGGTGTTTGATGGGGTGGAGCAGATGGAGACCGCGTCGTGGCGTCGTGGAGCAGCAGAGCAGCCGTGTCGCGGTGGATCCGTGGTGGAGTAGCGGTGTTTGATAGGGTGGAGCAGCGGTGTTTGCCGTGATGGCAATGGCGGAGGTGAAGTTGACACAGCAGCGTGGCTTCGTGGAGAAGAAGAGAGAAGGGGCGGCTGGAATGGAGAAGAAGATAGAAGAGAGAAGAGAGAGGGGGCGGCTGGAAGGCTGGAAAAAAACCTAAATGAAGGATAATATATATATTTTTATTATTATTAATATGAGGCGGGCTGGTCGGGCGGGTAGAATGGGTAACCCGCGACCCGCCCGCCCACCAGCGGGTTACCAAGGTTTCAAATTTTTTTTTTGGTAAAAAAACACTAAACTGCGGGTTTGCGGGTTGTGGCGGGCGGGTGGCAGGCGGGTCGGGCGGGTGGCGGTTATGTGTACACCCCTAGCAGCATACATGGGATTATCTTCTTCCAACACTTTACGCATTTCAGGTACAATAAACGGACAACCAATTATAGTTCCCGTTGATTCTGGGAGCATACACAATATCATACAGCCCCGCATTGCGACACAGTTGGGTCTGCCTATGTCAGCTGCCCCACCAATCGGTGTCACGGTAGGTAATGGTGAGTATTTAAATTGTGAAGGATTATGTCTTGATTCGCCTCTTTATTTGCAAGATACATTATTTAGTATTTCCATGTTGGTCTTACCAATTCGTGGTGCAGATATTGTTTTAGGCGTACAGTGGCTTCGTATGTTAGGTGATCATTCTGCAAATTACAACGTTCCACGCATATCATTTTTTAGGAATGGTAGAGAAGTTACTCTTCTTGGGGAACCCTCAGTCACTCAGGCTTCTTCGGGACAAGTTCGTCACCTACTTAATACACATTCAGTATCCTCTCTACATTTGTTAACATTTGAGCCACAGGCTGCTCCAGCCACTATTTCCACACCCAACCATTCTATACCACATCCAACTATTACCCAATTACTCACTGTATATAAAAGTATTTTTGACAAGCCAACTGACTTCCCCCCACATCGAGTTCATGACCATCACATCCATGTAGATCCTACATCAACGCCAGTCAATATTAAGCCTTACCGTTACCCACACTACCAAAAATCTGTCATGTCAAATTTAATTTCTGAAATGTTAGCTAACGGACATATTCGACCTAGCACTAGTCCATTTTCTTCCCCAGTGTTGTTGGTTGGTAAAAAAGATGGTACATGGCGCTTTTGCGTTGATTATCGTGGATTAAACGCAATTACCATCAAAGATAAATTTCCGATTCCGACGGTGGATGAATTACTTGATGAATTACATGGTGCATCCATTTTTACTAAACTTGATTTGCGTTCAGGATACCACCAGATTCGTATTGCTCCGTGAGATATTCATAAGACTGCATTTAGAACGTGCGATGGGCATTACGAGTTCGTTGTCATGCCTTTCGGTCTAACGAACGCACCATCCACTTTTCAAGCAGCAATGAATGATCTGTTTCAAGCTCATTTACGACGGTTTGTATTAGTGTTCTTTGATGATATTTTAGTTTATAGCACTTGTATTGAGGACCACCTTACACACTTACGTATTGTTTTTGATTTATTATTATCTCACTAGTTTTATGCTAAACTTTCTAAGTGTGTAGTAGCCACTACTACTGTTAACTATTTAGGTCATATTATTGGGCCTAACAGTGTTTCTGCAGATCCTGAGAAAATTGTTGCCATGCAGGAATGGCCTGTCCCAACCTCTATCATGGGCCTACGGGGTTTTTTAGGGCTTACGAGGTACTACCGTCGTTTTGTTCACCACTACGCTACCCTCGCCGCCCCCCTCACTGCTTTATTAAAATCAGGATGTTTTACATGGGGTACAGAGGCTCAAGTAGCCTTTGAAAATCTCAAACAAATAATGCAACAACTACCTAGCCTTACTCTACCAGATTTTACAAAAACTTTTGAACTAACTACAGATGCTTCTGTTGTTGCTATTGGAGCCGTTTTGTCCCAGAATCAGCGCCCACTTGCATTCTTCAGCAAGAAAATGACTGCGCGCATGAGTGCCGAATCTGCCTACAATAAAGAACTATATGGGTTAACCGAGGCTGTTAAAAAGTGGCGTCATTTTTTAATTGGCAGGCATTTTATTATTTATACTGATCATCAAAGTTTAAAATATTTGCTAACTCAATCTGTACACACAGCTTCACAACAAAAATGGCTATTCAAACTTATAGGATTTGATTATGAGGTTCGGTACAAATCTGGGCGCGAGAATGTTGTCGCTGATGCACTGTCTCGCATAGTTGTTCCCACTTGTCTTGCCCTTACTTTTTCGGTGAATCATTGGGTAGACGACCTCCGTCAGTTTTTTGCAAGCTCACAAGAAGGAAAACTGTTGTTAGACCAATACAGCAAACAAGGTAACACCAACGGTAATTTTACAGTTACATATGGCTTAATATTGTTTAAAAACAGATTATTCGTGCCAGAGGCAAGTCAATTGCAGCCTAAACTCATTCATGAATTTCATGCTTCGCCCATGGGCGGCCATTCAGGTAACAAAGGTACGCTGTCACGTTTAATTTCAGCATTTTATTGGCCACATATGAAAGACACAGTTCACAAGTACATCAAATCCTGTCTTATATGCCAATCACAAAAATATCTCACCACAAAGCCATATGGCTTACTCAACCCTCTGCCTATCCCAACTCAAGTTTGGAGTGATATTAGCATGGATTGTATCACATATTTGCCTAGTTCACAAGGGAAAACTTCTATTTGGGTGATCATCGACCGATTAAGTAAATTTTCTAATTTTATTGCTTTACCTACAAAATTTACAGCAGCATATCTAGCATCGATTTTTCTGACTGACATCTACAGTGTTCATGGATTTCCCAGATCTATAGTTTCAGACAGAGACGCGTTATTTCTAAGTAAATTTTGGCAGGAGCTTTTTAAGCAACTTGGCACATCACTGCATTACAGCTCGGCCTATCATCCTGAATCAGATGGCCAAACCGAAGTGGTGAACAGATCTTTGGTATGCTATCTCAGATGCTTTACGATGGAAGAGCCAAAGCATTGGGTGAGATTTCTTCCTACAGCTCAATACTGGTATAACACATGCAAACATTCTAGTCTACAGGTTTCCCCCTATGAAGCGATGTTTGGCCGCGCAGCATACAACATGCCGATCTACTTAACAGGAAGCTCAACAAACTCTGTCATCGACACGACATTAACTACTCAGACACAAATGCTCAACACAATCAAACAGAGTATGCACAAAGCCCAACAACGGATGATACATCAAGCCAACAAGCATCGAACCGACATCCATTTTGACAAGGATCAGTGGGTATACCTCAAACTCCGCAGTCATCGCCAAATGTCAGTGCGCCGCTCCAAATATCACAAACTCAGGCGTCGATTCTACGGCCCGTTCCGCATCCTTCGCCGTATCGGTGCCGTTGCCTACGAGTTGGATCTACCTGCAAGCTCTCGCATCCACCGAGTGTTTCACGTTTCTCTCCTCTGCCCCTTTTATGGAGAGTCGCCGTTAACCACACCAGATCTGCCTTCATTAGACAAAGACGACCATCTTGTTACGGGCCCCGACAAAATACTCGATCGTCGCGTCATTTGGCAAGAAGAAAAACAAATAGCTCAAAGTTTAGTTTCTTGGCTGGGAGCATCTATGGAAGATGCAACTTGGATCGATGACACAGATCTAGAAGAATTGATGCAGAACAAAAAAGAGGGAGACATTGCTTTGACAAAAGAAGAAGAAAATGATATTCACTTGACAACTAATCATGAACTTCACAGAGATTTTTTGGACAAGGAAAAGGAGGCGGATGCTGCGCCAATTGAGGGTTTATGTCCTAATGCACATCCGGATCAACCTTTTATATTGCAAGATGTTCTAGGGTCTTCTAACCAAATGGATCAGCACTCAAGGCTTGAGGACAAGCCCAGTCTTGAAGGGGTGGGAATTGATATGGGCCAGAAACATAAATCAGGGCCCAACAGATACAAGAGAAGCCCCATTTGGTTGATGATTATTTGTTGAAATAGTCATCACTCATCATCATGTTGGCGTTGAAGATTTGAAGCAATCAGATTAATTATCACTTAATTCCGTTATTATCTTTGTTATCCATAAAATAGCTGTTATTTTAATATTATCCAATAAGTCTAGCAATTCAGTTATTCTCTAGCATTATTTAAGAAGACATAGTCTGTACACATTTTTTCAAGAAATAATATTGCATAATTTAATTTTTCCTTTAAGCTCTCTTCTCTTTCTAATTTTATTCTTAGCTCGAAATCTAATTTTATTCTTAGCTCGAAATAGAACGAAAATCATAACAAAAACTGCCAAATTACTAAAGATATTCTAAAATATACACAAATATATACGTAGTATGTTAGTCTCTGCCCACCGATCCCGACTTTCGTAAGTGTGGTTGTCCATACTGTTTCTTTGTTCATGTCATTGCCACCTCTTTCTTATTTGTGAGGACTCTTTGTTCATTTTGCATAAGCCGCTCAGCCGCCTTGGAGCGGCTCAATGCTTAGGTGGTCAACTTGAGTAGTTCCTGGCAGGCTGCGCCGCTGCGGTTCCTTATCCGACGATCTCCCAGATCATTGATCTTTGTTCGAATCATTGGCCTCACGAGGATGGTCTTCCCAAGCGCAACATGGTGTAAATTAGCGAGCTAATGGAAATCGATCGAGGGCATGAAAGCAGAAACCAATCCCAAATCAGGAATGAACAGCGTGACCAACGCGAAGCAGAATGAATAGTGTATGTTGGCAACATCGTTTCACAAAATAGAAAGAGTTCTCTATCATTATATATCATCTTCTTGGCTAGTATTGTGTTAATTAATTTAATGAATAATGCGTGTATTGTGTCTACTCTACTGAAATTATATGCGCTCAGGACCGACCAACTGCGTAAGGAAACCGCCTAGAGGAGAGCTGGAATAATTTTCTTATGCTAACACGTATCATAATTAGAGACACCTGGTATCTGGAATTGCATGCAACGTGTCCAACCACAATCCCTACCTTTAACTGTGTATAGGCTACATATGTCGTGATGAAGTTGCTAAGTGAACAAAAGGAAGAGAACTCGTAGCTGCAACCTCTAAAAAACTACTATAGCTGTGTTTATCAGAAGAAGAGAAGACAACAAGCAGAAGAAAATGGAGATGGAGAGAGAAAAGGAAAATCCTAAAGGAGAGAAACAAGTGACAAATGATTCCATAAAACATGATGACAAGGAAGAAGAAGAGAAATTGGAGGAGGAGCACGAGGTTAATAAGCTTCCTCATCAAGAAGTCCCACAACCCAGTGATTTCAACACAGAAGCCCTTGAACACCTCTAATTAAGATCGAACAACAAATGCAAATTACATTACGCTCAGCCTTGTAATAATTAATAATGTTTGGTTTTCATCTGTAAGTACTAGTTTAGTGTTTGCCTCCGGGACAATACAGAATGAGTGACCTTCATAAGCGAGTCGCAATGTGTATTTGAGTGCATTTTGAGTTTTTTTGTAGTATGTATCCACGTGTTCATTGCTAGAAGAGCACCACAGTTCAAGTTTGGTCAGCAACGCACATAAAAATGGGATTTCCTTCTCCAACACAAGTTTGAGAGGATCAATCAACTCCTATATCAAGTTGCCGACTTTCCAAAGTTTTCTCCAAACACTGTAAGGGTTGTGTCTGCAAATAGTAAAGTATGGATCAGGGGCTCCCTCTGGCACGCATGTGCTCAAACGAGCAGAAAACAACGGATGCCTGAAATTGGTAGTTTCTTTGATATTCATAGAGAGCTCATACACTGGAAAAAATACACCTACGCAGATAATTTCAGTAAGTAGTCAATAGTCACTCTAGGGACTACAACCGAACTAGAAAAAGAAGAAGAAAGTAGTACGCTAAATGTGGTTGCAACATATGTAAGCAACATATTGTACCTATGAGGTATAAAATACACATTAACGGACTTAACACTACATCTTTACCCAACCTTAACACCCGAACTAAAAAGATTTGGATCAACGGGTTCTTTCGTTAGTATACTATCCATTTTGCTCATTACAATTCATATACGTGTTCATAGGAGAAAAAAGAAAAAACGCAGACATGTAGAAGCACTTATTTAAACTTAAGTGGCCGAGATTGAGGTTTCCCGCTGACATTAGATAACCTTTTCTTTTATGCTTATTTTTAGTAGAATGTCGATGGAGTTTTCCACCATGGCTGTATTGTTCGAAAGGTATAAGGCAGTGAACCCTCAAACTGTTTGTCCTTTCACAAATTGCGTCAAACTGTTTGATGATTCATTCTAACCTCAACCAATGTAATTTGAAAAATTTGCATCTGGTAATTGATCAACAGCTCAATTTAGACATGTATCGATATTTTTGCCCTTTAGATTTTGCCTCAAGGTCAAAACTCGCTGAATCAATAGGTTGAGTTTTTTAGGAGTATTTTATACAAAGGGGTAGGGGGAATTTAATTGCTTAAACCTTTTGCTAATCAAATTTTTTTACTCAGAAGGTGATCTTGTTTGGTCTTTGAAGAGAGAAGGAAAACTCATGCAGCTTACAGATAAAGTATGCTTTTAAAGTAAATAACGTGGCAGAAGAATAGCCTGTATTTCAAGTTTACAGGCCGAAATACCTCTGAAGTTATATTCACTCAACAGGTCCCTCCTTTCGATGTCATGTAACAGATGATGCATCTGCCTGTGATTTGAATAGGCGTGCATAATGTCCATTCCTCTGAAGGAGCTCGATGTGATTACCAACCTGCATGAATGAGTCTGTTTTTCAGTGCTACATGAAGAAACAGTCAGCCCTAGATACCGCTATATATTATTGTTGATCTATTGGTTAGATTTATGTGTTTAGATGGTACGAGATGACGCTCTCTGATCATAATCTGCTTGTTCCAGCCTAATCCTTCTCAGCAACCAAGAGTTGCCTAAAGGAACAAAGGTTCGTCAATGCACCTTTTCAATTTTGCATAGCCTTTTCGCTCACGAAAACGTGGAGTTGTGGCAAAGGACCCGGTTCTGTGTATTAGGCCCTCTAGCAAAAAATAACAAATGCTAAAGATGTCGCTCGCTGCCTCATTCTGTATTTACTTTCAAAGGTGAAAATGCATCCATTTATATCTACGCTGTTTACCATTCTTTTATTTTACAAGTGTAATGTGATAAACAGGCATAATATATGATATTGATATTGTTATTTTCAAGCATAAGAGTATAGTTATCATCCGTATTTACAAAACATGAGAGTACAATAACGACTCGTGATTCCAAATAGATGCAAGTAGAGCATACTTTCTTTCAAGAAAATATAATTTATCCCGTATAATTATGCACGAGGGGTATGCTACCTATTCTAAAAGAGGAATTAACTACTTCATCATCTTGTACAAGATAGATGGATAAATCCCGAAAACTCATTTTCAAGATCATTCTCTGTTTTACAGAACAAAATATTTAACCAAGGATTTCACACCTGAGCTTTGGAAATTATGGGGGACCTGAGTGATTGAATGATTTACCTCAACAATTTGTCCATCGTTCATCACCAGTACTCTATCAGCTATTTTTACAGTGGAGAGCCTGTAGAATCTGGATGTTACGAATTGCAAGTGTGAATCACATACTAGTAGGGAAAGATGGAAGAGGACAAACCTCTGTGCAATTATGATAATAGTCCGTGTTTTGGAGTCGTTTTTGAGAGAAAGAAGAATCTCCTGCAGGCAAACAAGGATTGGAAGCACCAAGGGCATCAATATGCTACCTCTCAATCCTGCCTAGTACTTATTTTCTATAAAAGCTCAGGAAAGCACTCGGTGAGCGTGTATTTACCTTGATATAGCTTTCACTCGCAGCATCAAGAGCACTGGTCGCTTCGTCAAGTACCAGAATAATGGGATCTCTGAGGATGGCCCTTGCTATTGCGATGCGTTGCTTTTGCCCACCACTTAGCAGGTTATCATCAACAATGGTATCAAAGCCATTAGGAAGGGCAGAGATGAATTCATGTGCATTTGCAGTCTTTGCAGCAGATACAACCTCTTCATGTGTAATGCTTCTAGGGCAACCATAACTTATATTTGACTTAACATCCATGTGAAAGATACGAGGTTCCTGTTAATAAATAAGTTTCAGATATCCAGTCTTAATAGAAACTCAGTCACATGTGAGTTTTCCAAAATCTAACCTGTTCAACATATCCAATTTTTTCTCTCAGCCACCTGATATCCATCTCCTTGAGAGGAGTTCCATCGATAAAGATCTGAAAAATATGAAGGTATGATTATAGTTAGGGGATATTCTTGACGTAGACTTAGATTAGATTTGTAAACAGGCACATAAATAGCAAATAGGAGATTTGAAATTTTCCAAACTCCAGTGTGTGCCCATCTTAATTTTGGTCCTCCTGCAAGAAACTTCACCGGATTCGAGTCAAATTTGAGAACTTTCTAGTTTCCTCCAAATCCTTCTAATAACCTGACACCTTTAAACTTTGGAATAATTATAGTCTGAAAAACACAGCGATGCCACATTTGCTACCATAAACTTCGTTGGCGATGCTTGCCCTTTGCTATGCTGCTCACACAGTGCCAATACTGAGACACCACCACCGCAGTGCTCTGTTGAGCTCGTGCCGTGTCCACCTTAACCAATCTATGAACCATTTTGTCACTAGGGCTGAACAGGGAGCAGCTGGCTAGGCGCACGACACCACTGCCATCACCATCTTGCTCTGCCGCCGGAGGAGCACTTCGCTATCCCCAGCTTCAGATCGCTCGATGGTGGAGGAACCAACATTCACATCTATTCTTGGAAGAGATTTCCGGTGGGGGTGGAACAACACAGGCGGGAAGCAGGCTGGGTGAGTAGAGATTATTAGATACAACGGTTGCATGATAATGTGGCTCAACCAATTCGATTTTTGGTGTTAATACATAGGTGGGATGGAGTGTTAGGAAGTTACAGCACTATATTTTATGAGAAAATGCAATCTCAGCCCCTAGTTGTACTACATCATCACAGAGTGGTTGCATGTAAAAAAACGAAAACAAAAAACAGGTGAGAAGAGTGTTTTTTCTTTAGCCTTTTTTTAAAATATAATAAATAATAAAGATTTTGGGGGAATCCTTGATAGGAATCCCGCGAAATTGACTGATATTTCTTCCTGGATGACCGAAATTGGAGATTTACGATACAGGACCAAAACTGAATCATATTACTATAAGGACCAAGGACTAAAACCGAAAAGGAACACACACACAAAGGACCAAGTATGAGAAATTCATTAGTAAATAGTAACTTCAGATTTACTGCAACAAGCTACCCTATGAAATTACATATGTGACTCATCTGAAATGACAGGAAAGTATTCCTCAACTGTTGAAAGCATGCATTCAAACATTGATAAAAAGGAATGCACGTTTTTCGAGTCACGCATTTCAGTTCTTTTTCTGCAAGGATGTTTTTTTTAAGATGGAAATCATCAGCCTACTTCAGATAGAGGCAATTCACTAAGTTATGTACATAGCTTTTCCAAAATAAAAATTAAAAAAATGTATGAAGTAGTTCTGATTTTCTTGTAGCATTTGCAACCCATATTATGGTATATACTTTTTGCATGCTGCCAGTTGCACAGCAGTAATGTTCTGAAAGATTGTTGTGTCAGGCCTACCGCAACTACATAAGAAGACAAAAGGTTCGAGATACAACTTATTATTAGAACCTGGTCCTCACACAGAAGCTCTGTATAGTGCGTTCCAAAGGTACGAGAATCAAACTATATTGCAGACAGACTGATATTACAACCCAAGAATAATACACAGTGATAATCCTAACAGACAGCCGACTATTTTTCATGGAATGGAGTTAAATTCAACTCTATGTACTGTAAAAGAATAAACAACAGATGATGATTGACAGAAGGAGGAAACTCCCAGCCTAAGCTGCTAAAGCTTGACAACTTTGCTTATTGTTTTTGCCAGGCTTCTTACTAACAACCACCTTATGCATATAGGATTCTTGCATTGTTGATAGTAAAAAGCTAAATACAACAACAAACAACAACAACAACCAAGCCTGTGATCCCAATTAAATTGGGGTAGGCTATATGAACCATAAATGAATCACGTCGAGTCGTGAACATGAATCTTCTGTCTCCATAGGTTTCGGTTTGCGAGCATGTCTTCATTTAGATCTTTTAGCTTCATGTCGTTCCGTATGACCTCCATCCACGTCTTTTTCGGTCTCCCACGACCTCTAGTCGTCTGTCCTAAGTCGAGATCTTCAACTCGTCGTACCGGTGCGTCTATGGGTCTGCGTTTAACATGACCAAACCATCTTAAACGATTTTCTCGCATTTTCTCGTCGATGGCTGCTACACCCAATTTATGTCGGATATCTTCATTGCGCACCTTATCTCTCCTTGTGTTACCGCACATCCACCGAAGCATGCGCATCTCTGTAACGTTCATTTTCTGTGCATGACTTTGCTTAATAGCCCAGCACTCGGAGCCATAAAGCAAAGCAGATCTAATAGCCGTACGATAGAACTTTCCGAGGAAAGTTACGATCGCACAGGATCCCTGTTGCACTCTTCCACTTTGCCCATCCAGCTTGGATGCGGTGGTTGACATCTCTGTCTAACTCTCCATCCAACTGCAGTATGGAGCCTAAATACCGAAATTCGCACTTCTCGGTATCTCTTGGCCATCCAACTGAACCGTGCCATCGTTGTTTCTTCGTTGTTTGCTAAACTTGCATTCGAGGTACTCGGTTTTTGTTCGACTTAGTCGAAATCCTCGTGCTTCTAATGTTTGTCTCCATCGTTCTAATTTAGCGTTAACTCTCATCCTCGTCTCATCGATGAGGACAATATCGTCTGCAAACAACATACACCATAGGACTTGGTCTTGGATGGTTCTGGTGATTTCATCAATTACAATGGCAAACAAAAATGGGCTCAAAGCTGACCCCTGATGTAAGCCCATTGTAATTGGAAAGGCGTCTGTTAAACCGCCACAAGTTCGGACACTTGTCACCACATTATAAAAATAAAAAATCAAATCAAATAATCCTTCCTAAGGTAATATTCAAGACTTGAGGCATCTCCTGTTCCTTAGATTCAGTTGCAACAGAGATGCTTACACAAAGAAATTGAAACTACAAGGGAGCTTAACAAACTAAGGAAATGAAACTAGACGGAAGCTCAAAAAAGCAGGAAAGAACAGGGTAATTTCAACTTTATATAATGGATCATCAACATTATAAGTATCAAATAAGGAGTAGGCAATGATAAGGAGCAGTACTCACCTCACCACTGATTGGTTCATATAGGCGAAGCAAAAGATTAATTAATGTGCTTTTCCCGCTACCACTCAAGCCAACCTTTACAAAAGGCAAGCTTGAATTAGTATCCAGATTCTTAGATAGACAACTTATATAGGGAACAAGGAGCTACATTCTTACAATTGCAACCACTTCATTTGCTGGAATAGAGGCGTTCATGTTTTTCAAAATAGGTACCTGTTCGTACGTCAGGCACCAGTTAGCTATCACTTAGCACAATAAATTAAGGGTAAAAGGCATTAAACCCCCAAACTATATCCTTGTTTTACAATTTTGCCCCAAAAACATAAAAGTTGCATTACCTCAACCTATTGATTTTGAAGTTTTGCCTCAAGAGGCTAAATCTAACTGACATAAACGCAGACACGTGTCCATATTGAACAACTGATCAACAACTCGGGGCTATTTCAATAGGTTGGGGGTTTAATGTAAATTTTTATACGTTTGTAGGCAGTATGTAAAAGGGGTAGAGTATGAGGGTTTAATGCTTTTTATCCATAAGTTAATAAATTCCAGCAAAGGTAAAATTCAAATATCTCACATATACTCATCAAAAATTAAGAAATATGTTGGCACTGCTTGTTTGGAAGTGTTTTACAATTTTCTTCATATGATCTACCAATTGAGTAAACTTAACTGTTACTGTAGAAAATATATTAGCAGTATTATAGAATTTATCCTTAGAGTGTAACAGGATTCTGCAAATTGAAAAAGATAATATTGTTGCAAATTTCCACCATAATATCTGTGAACGCACAATATACCATCTTCCTCGAAGAATAATAGAAAGATAAGTTGACAAACTTGATGCACCCAGTCAGACTTTGTAGTTCTATTCCTGCATTTCAGAAGTGGAATTGATTATGATGCAAGATAACATCATTCCTAAATAGTACATGCATACACTACCACAGTGCAAATTAGAAGAATGGCAACGCATGTGGTTAATGTATGGTCACTGTCTCAAGTGTTGGATCAAATAGAAAAGACGTCAACAATGCAGATGCTGCAAAACTAATTGAGTAATGATTATAATTACTTTTAAAAGGTTTGATACAATCCAATTACTTAAAACGCTGAACCTGAGAATGCATGTGTTAGAAATCAGAAAGCTTTAGGACTAGATTCACAGCATTACGAAAACTTCTAGCTATCAGCAAACGAAATGCAACAAAGATGCAGCTGAAAACTCCAAGGCTATTATAAGAGGGCCCAAAGAAAAGGAGGGATGGTTACAGAAACCTCCAAATAAAGGTTACCTGCTTATGGGTTGAAACTTACTTATACGTCCCTGAGCTAATGGATATTGAAAGTCCCAATGGTTTTCTAAAGTAATTTGTCTGTCCCGCGATGAAAATTATAACTGCAAGCCAGTAGTTCTGAAATTACACTGACCTAGTGTATAGGGTGATAATGTATATTTTTAGTGAACTAAACAAACAGAATGAGAAATTCAAAAGTAAAAATTAATTTTCCACCCATTAGTTCACCAAAAAAAACACAAAAAGGTTGCAAAGAACTTCCCTCCCAAATCCGTTAGTCAACCAAATCAACATAGGGAAGTGCCATGATGGTTTAAGAGGCACACAGATTCAAACACAAAAATTCTGAAGGTCCATTCCATTCATCATGTTCCATTTCATTAATTTTGGAGACAGGGTCTCACCCTTGAAATACCAGATAAGTTGGTACCTACAGCTCTTATTCAGCTCTGGTGATAATTTACAAAAACAAGAATGTAAGAAAAGAAAAAGAAAAAAAGCGAAACAGAAAGAAAGTATCCCCAAATATCCCCTTGTACCCAACTTCAACTCAGTTCCTTCCATTTGGAGCTTCCCTCTCTGTTTATTTTCAGTAATTTCTTAATGTATTTTCTTGTGTCAATCCACTAAATATTTAGGGGTATTTTTCTTGTACAAGCTACCCTTGCCTTATGGGTGTTTTACATGTAAATCCTCTGAAACAATGAATGCAAGGGGTAATGAGTTTTTCATTGTACATATTTTTCATAACTGTTGTCGTCCTACATCAGGGGCTAAAGGAAAGGCTATAGACACGAGAAAAGCAAACCTCATGGTAGTTAGATGCTGGAACCAACAGGGTATACCTACATCCAGAACTAACTCATATAGAGGTTTCTATAATCACCCAAATTATTATAAAGTGCCAAAAAGGGGTCGCCTACCTTTCAATAAGAATTGACAACTGGGTCTAAGTTGCATCCATTGGAAAACTTTCTCACAGGCTCCAAAAGATTGTAGTAAATGTGATATGTTGTCTTGTACCCTCCAGGCTGCAAAAATTAACCACTCACAGTACAAAATATACTTGGTTAGCTGCTCAGTGGACACACGACCGGTCAAAATAGAAGTTCCTCCTAAAAGGACAGCCAAAACCTACAAAAGATAATGTTACTGACTTCTGAAGATATCATAAAACAAGCCTTTGCAGAATTACAAATGTCCACTTTTTATTAGCAGTAACCAACTTCACCAATTGTTATCGAGTAAACTTGAAGAATGAGCAAACCTGTGTCATGCGATATAACACCAGGAAACTCAGAGTCCAAAATCCATTAGCTACACTTGCTCGCAAATCCACAAAGGCTAACATATCCAGCCATTTCACGAATCTAGAAAGCAAGTTAATATTGGAAATAAGCCGGCCATGGGTCCAATTAACAAAATATAAATATCTTTTGTTTCCAGATGTGTTTACAGGATTTAACATTCAGTATATACACATTTGAGGCCGATATTTCCAAATAGTAATCTCAAGACCTTTGCAACTCTTCCCATTCTGTTCCATATGCGTGAATAGTTCTTATTGAAGAAAATGTTTCTCGTGAAACCTGAAATTTAGTGAAAAATTAAAATAAAAGGTTCAATCTGAGTGAAACTAGCTGAAGACGTAAGAGATATGCTTGAAATATTTGTCATTATTCACCTCATTTGCAGAAGCAGTAAAATCTTGAGAAAGCATTGCTGCCTTCTTCTGGTACCTATTTTAAAAAAAAGAACATAAGGTTCATAGATTAATGAAGGTGCAAGGTAAACACTTCATTTATCATCAGGAACACTATGTAAACAATAAACCGAACATTGGAAGTAAGAGGTCAGAATGCAAACACGGTATTTCATATGCATTTGCCTATCCACAGAAGAACTACATTCAGCGGCAAAACTCCACCTAGGTCAAAGTCATTCAAGATTACAAATACTTGGAAAAGCTTGATTCATGCTACATAAATTTCGCATTAATATGTCAATGGAAAAAGAACGTAACTCCACAAGATAAATGTGACATAGAAATCTACAAAATCAAGAGGTATATAGCCCTTTTTGTTTTTTCACAACATAACAACGGTGGAGACTGCCACAAGTTCTAGTTCAAAAAAGATATATGATTCCACACCTTCCAGAATTATTAGAGATAAAACTAAAGTAAAAAGTTAAAACACAGATGTATGTACGCATATGCTGGGTCTGAGCACATGTGTGTGTGTGTGTGTGTGTGAGAGAGAGAGAGAGAGAGAGAGAGAGTTGGCACTATAGTGAGTTCTTGCACAAAAAGAAAGCACTGGAAAAGCCACAATTCTCTGAAAACCGATCAAAAAGATAAAATTGTGGATTCATGAATTGCCAGAGATATTTATACATTTCTAGATAAGGAGAGAAAATGGGTCAGAGGTCATGGGAAACTTAGCACCATCCATTTATGACAATAAGTACCATGTGCTAGACTTCACACCATGGACATGTTAAAACGAAAGTTTCTCCTATCCATGAGTTTTATTGATAAATGAAGATGTCATTGACTAGACTTTTGTAGTAAATCCAAACCACTGAAACTAGACAGGTGATAGTTCTGTCCGAAACTCTTGTGATACTAATGGTCAAAGAATATAAACATATACATTTGGAAAAGAAGAAGGAACTATCAAGACTTACTGGCCGTAAAAAAGGAAAATCACAGATAAAATAAAGCATACGACCAGTGACGACAGTGCTAGAGGCCATGATAAACTCATCAAATTGATAAATGCACCTGTCCCCTGTGAATACAAGTCAATTGGGGATTAGATAACAAGAAACTTAGAAAGAACATTAATTTTACTTGAATGGAAACCTGAAGAACATTTCGCAACATCCACTGTATATCTGTTCCGATGGTATGAGATAAGCGTTGACAATCTGAACCAATCCTGCTAGTCAAGTCACCAACTGTTTCTCTGTCAAAAAACGATATATCCTACATCAAATGTAAAATCAACATTCGTGTTAATCCGTCGAAACATATAGCAATATGTTAGAAACACCAGTGTCAGATAAATATACATAATCTCTGTTAAGTTCAAACCTGAAGAATCAGAACTCGATAAATGGTTTCCCTGAGGCGCTTCACCTGCAAAAAATTAGAAGCACCAGCTGATAACTGCATCCTTGTTTTGGAAAAGAAGAAGCCAAGCTATATCACGAGACAAGGTTGAAGTACTCTGAAAAAGCTTAAGAATTAAGAAAAAATATCAGAAAAAAAACAGGTCAATGTTTATTTTAAGAGCACTAGATCAATGAACTCAAGATGGGCTAGGTTCAGAGAGATATACAGAAACCAGGACATTTGCGATAGAAATAATATAGAATGGCCAAGTGAGAAGAATAAAGTGATATGGCAAGCTAATGCTTCCTATTTCCATGAAACAAATATTTCCAATGTCCAATCATATAATATGCGCTAATGCATACAGTATCCAAATGCTACTAGTCGAAATACTTTGGGACAGGGAGGGGAGAGGGATAGAAAAAGAAACCATTATGTGAGGCGCACCAATATCATATTTAAAATAGCAAAGCTTCCGCTTCGCAAGCCACTGCAATCCCAAAAAAAAAAAAATAACGAAACACAGGGTAAGAATTCTAGTTGAAATAAATTACATTTAGAAATAAGAGCAAACGCTGCAAATCGAATATAAATGTCAACCTGCATATTCCTGAGATAACACACAGAAGAAACAAAATCTGTGAATTTCTGTAGAACACCGCGATTTCACCATTTTGTGCCGAAAAAATACATGTTGTGATTATTGCCGGCATTGATATCTCTGATAGCTGCACAAGTATATCATAAAAGTTAATGTTAGGGCCTCGACACCATTGACCTTGGCCAAAATCAAACCAAATAATGAACAAATTGGTAGTTAAAACAGTATGATTCCATTTGGTTCCATTCTAAGAAGAGATGGAAGAGTTAAGAAAAATATTTTTTCTCCAAACTTCTAAAAAAACACGTCCACGGTTTTATGTAAGCAATCTACAAATACATTTGGCCAAAATCATAGTGAATAATGTACAAATTGGTCTGTTAAACAGCATGATTCCAGTTGCGGGTTGGTCAAATTCTAAGAAGAGATAGAAGAGTGAGGAAAATACTTTTCTCCAAACTTCTAAGAGCATATCTACAATCTTATGCAAGCTAATCTACAAATACATCCACAAGTTTGGAAGCTATAACAAGATTCAGCTCGAAATCTCTCTTCAAATGCCCGCCTTGGCATTCCACGGACAGAGTACATGACATCGTGTGGAGAATTGCGACTTACCCATTTCGTGACTTCAACATTAATGGTCCTGAAATGGCACTATACTAATTGCTATTTCTGTTATATGAAGGTAAAGCTGTCCACCAAGGAGGTACTACCAAACACAAAGAGACAGAATATTATTTCTTCTAGCATTAAATGCTTTACTTTTCTACTGTAATCTTATACAGAACCAGCATGCAGCCTATATCTAACTAGTTTTTGGCAACTAAACTGTACGTGTAAATTGGAATAGACAGTCTAAGTGTAGAATCCATGCCACTTGAAGTTACACGGCAGGCCCAACTGTATGGCAGATAGCACTAGTGACACCAGATAATCAAGAAAATATGAAAAATTCATGAAAAAGATTGGCATAAATTGAATTCAAAGCATCTGACGTCCTAAATTAGACCGATAACCACGCGGTAAGTCATTTATGCTGGATCAACCAGATAGAAGCTGCTTAACCAAATACAACTACCGTAAACTAACTGCATACCAATCTTCCTCCTCTAATTTTGAAGATATAAGTAAATAAATGCAGCATGGTCGTCAAACACATATTATGCCCCCATCAATCTAGCAGTACAATGCCACGAAAGAACTATCACATAAGCGACACGGCAACGACAAACAAAAAGTGACATAAAATTCCAAGTGAGTAAGTGATTTCACGCACGGCGGCAACAGTTAGTGAACCAAATGCCGCAAACAATAACCATTTCTCATCAGCTACCAACGCCCACAATTGGCTGAGAGCTTTCAATGCAGTAGTCGGCTTCGCCATATCAACCGAGCCATCGAAATCGGGTAAGGTCCACCAACCTCCACCGGGCAATACTGCCCGAACGAACTCCATCCAGTTTTTGATATTCTGAGATTTTTCATCTCGTTCGTCGCAATAACCACTTGCGTTTTGCTTAGCTGCATTTGAAACTAAAAGGATTCGAGATGATTTTGATGTTTGGTAATTATTGCAGGGACGAAAAGAGTGTAGCAGGGTTGTGGTGGTAAAGGAAGGAACTACTGAATTGATTCTGTGATGTTTGGCGACGGTGTTATTAATAGTGTAGCAGCGGAGATTGGTCGGAAGAGAAGTCATTGAAGGCACCCAGCCACCACCGCCACCACCACCACGGCCGGTTTCAAAAACCGGCGGCGAAGGATAGTGCTCTTCTCTTGGAATTCAGTTCTAAGTTGGGGAAATTTTCAAGTTGCCCCCGCTATATTGGCAAGTGTTTAAGTTTAAGGCCACTAAGTTAACACTTATAGCAATTTATCCTCGATTTTTACACGCATTGCTAAAATTGCAACCCAAACAGCTTCGCTTGAATATATACAAAGTAGACTCACTAATTTTGGTGCATTTCAATTTCAAGCTTTCAAGTTTCAACCTACTACATAGCCACATATGCAATTTTCAATTTAAGCACATTAAGTTGGCACATATCATGCAGGGAAATTTAATGGATTGGTCCCATAACTTGGCAATTCCGTTATTTTAGTCCCATAACTTGGCAGCTGTTGATTTTAGTCCCTCAACTTGGCTATTTGACTTAATTTTGGTCCCATTGACCCATCTCCGCCAATTTTGGCCGTGAAAATCCGAAGTGGCGTTCGTTGACCGTCAAGGCTCCAATTTTGACCAAAAATTGGTCCCACATACACACTTGGCAGCCACGTGGATGACACCTGTAAAATCAAAATAAAAAAACCGTCCCATATTTATTAACAATAGCGAACAGAATGGCGCCATTATTCACTTCATTTTCGCTCTCTGGCGCCATTTTCGCTCTGAACAGAATTCTCCCCAACGTCCCTCCCTTCACCGCCGTCACACAGCTTCGTATTGTCGCCGACGGTACTCAACTGGTGAAGTGTTCCATGGCGCGGACTGTACGCAAGCCAAAAATTCACAAACAAGCAAATAATGAAGAGCCCATCCCGAAATATGGTAAGTATTGACGATTTTTTGCTAAATACCAGTAGTTATATACGTTTGTAGTCGAATAACCTGATTGCATGTAGTCCTAAGCCCTAATTGCAGAAACCCCCAATTTTTGAACCCTAATTTCAAAAACCCCCCAAATGATGAACCCTAATTTAAGATAACCACAATTGTTGAACCCTAACCATAATTATGTTGACGAAAACCCTAATGTTGGGTTGTTATGTTGTATTTGGGATGTTTTAATTTAATTGGCTCAAGTAAATATACTAATCAAATCACTTATCATTCTGTAACAGGTTGTGGAACATTGCATGTTACTTCACATTTCCAGTATGGTGGAAATGTTACAGTTGAGGGTGTTCTTGATAATTATGGGAATGCTGAGGTTGTGGTAGATTACTTGGGGCCATCACATATAAGCTTTAGTGGCATGCAAGCCCTGTGCCAAGAACTTGGCTTTTTTAATGTGAAGGATATGTATATCAAACAATCAGCTGGTTATATCCTTCTCCGGAAGGATCATCAAATCACTTCCCACTTCCTGGAGTGTCAATTGAGTAGAACTATGATGATATTTGTTGATTGTGAAGGAAGGATAAATACAGAACAACAAAGAATGTTTGAAGGTTAAGACAGTGTGGTTGATGAGGGTGCTAATAACATGGAGGCTGAAGAAGTTGAAGGGGAAATGGTAGGTGACATTTATGTAGATAATGATCTTGAATACTTTAGTGATCCTGAATATGGTATGGAAGAAGACAGAGAAATGGGGGAAGATTTGAATGAGAGTGTTGTTGAATCATTGTTGTTTGAAGCCCAAATTAGAAAGAGAGGGAAGGTGAGGAAGAAGGCTCCTAGCAAAAGGAAAGGAAACACTGGAGTAGGTAATGAAGGATGCTCAGAATCTGGTGTAGAGGTTCCTGGAAATGTACAAAGGGATAACACCTTTGTAGTTGACACAGAAGTGAATGAAGCTCCTTATGAGTCATTGTCTGATGAAGGGTCAGAGGATTTGAACTTGTCTGCCAATGAGCTAGAGAGTGAATGTGGCTCAGATGAAGAAAGACAGGTGAAGCCAGGGGAGCTATTTGACATAAAGAATATTTTCCAGCCCAAATTTACACTCGGTTTGAGGTTTCCATCCAAGACTATTCTTAGAGATGCTATTCATGCAGATGCAATCAATGAACAGAGGTCAGTCTGGATATTCAAGAATGACAGAGCAAGAATGTATGCAAAGTGCAGTGACTCAAGGTGCAAGTGGAGATTGAATGCAATGAAGATTAAAGGTCAAGAAGCCACTTTCAAGATCAACAAATATGAGTTCAAACATGGGTGTCCTGGAGTAAAAAAATCTAGGAATATGAAGAGCAGTTATCTGGCTAAGAAGTACCTGCACTTATGGCAATCTGATCCTAACAGGAGTGTTAAGGGGTTCAGCATAGATACTGGGAATGCATCTGGTGTAGATGTGACCATTAATCAGGCTTACAGGGCAAAATTTCTTTCATTAGCAATGCTGAATGGTACAGCAACAGAACAATATGGTGCACTTTGGGATTTCAAAGAGGAGGTGGAGAGATCAAATCCTGGTTCAACGGTTATTCTAAATGCAAACAATGAAACAGGAGAAAACAAGTTTGATAGGATTTATATGTGTCTAGCTTCATTGAGACAGGGCTTTCTTAATGGATGCAGAAGAATTATTGGAGTTGATGGAGCACATTTAAAGGGCCCTCACAAGGGTATTTTGTTGACATCAGTGGGTATTGATGCTAACAACAACATATTTCCATTTGCATGGGCAGTAGTGGACAAAGAGGATGGAAGAAACTGGGAGTGGTTCCTCCACATCCTCAAGCTTGATCTGCATATATTCAGAAATGAAAAGTGGACATTTATGTCTGACAAGCAAAAAGGGTTGTTGAATGCATTCAAGGCTGTCTTTCATGGTTCAATTCATAGGTTCTGTGTAAGGCATCTCCATGGAAATTTTAAGAGGGCTGGCTTCATTGGAGATGCTTTGAAGGATGCTCTATGGATGGCTGCAAGAGCTACAACTAAGAATGAATTTACAAGGAAAATGGATTCTCTGAAAGCCATCAGTCCAGCAGCATGGAAATGGTTGCAAGATAAGCCACCTGAGCATTGGAGCAGGTCACATTTTGATCCTAAGTTGAAGTGTGACATGCTACTCAATAATGGTTGTGAGGCCTTTAACTCATGCATATTGGATGCAAGGAAGATGCCAATTCTTTCAATGATGGAATGGATGGTTCAGTATCTTATGACAAGGCATCAAAAGAACAGAGATAGAGCAAAGGCAAGATGGAAGAGAGAATGGTGTCCAAAGATAAAGAAGATTGTTTGGACTTTGATGCAGATTCATGCAAAATATTGTAGACCAATCAAGTCTGATGACACTCACTACTCTGTGAGAACCAGTGATGGTGATGCATATGTTGTTGATTTGGAAGAAAGGAAGTGTGGATGTAGAAAATGGGATATTAGTGGGATACCTTGTATCCATGATGTAAGTGCTATAGTTGCACAAAGTGATGATGTACTTAGTTACATTCACCACTCATATATCATTGGTTGTTATATGGAAGCTTACAACAGGCCTGTGTATCCTATGAATGGAAGAAAAGAGTGGAAGAAAATGAATTACCTGCCAATAAACCCCCCAAATGGAAGATCTGTTGGTAGACCAGAGGCAGTGAGAAGAGGAGAACCAGGAGAGCAACCAATCAAGAAACAAAGAAGATGCAGAGGGAAGCCTGTTTCAAAGTCATCTTCTGATCCTAACAGAATGAAGAGAGACCAAAGAACAGTGAGGTGCAAGCATTGCAAAGTGTTGGGGCACAACAAAAAAGGGTGTGCAAAAAGGAAAGCAGAGGAGGTAGAGGCTGCAAGAGTTGCTGAGTCAGAATCCAGTAGGCCTAAGGAGGCAGATGCAGCAAGAGTTGTTGATACATAATCAAGTAGGGCTACTGAAGCAGATGCAACAAGGATTGGTGATGATCAAAGAAATGAGCAAGAAGAAGTGGCTGATAATGAGCAGCAAGTTGATGACCAGTATGCTGATGATCTGGATGAATTACTATTTGGTGGAAAGATGGATGTGGAAGTTGAAGGAGTGGATGCTGCTCAGTCTAATGAGCACAATATGGTAGTCAATGTTCAAGAAGTAAACATTCCAACTGATGAGGTTGTGGTGGAAAGAGTGGCAAGTGATCCTATGAGTGAAGCTGTGACAAGTGATCCTATGAGTGAAGCTGTAATAGAACAGCATGGAAACATGTCTGAGATTCAATGCAGTGGTTCTCAGCCAGTTGTTGACCTAACTCAAGATTCAGGAGTTGATGAGCCTGTTGAGGTAACATTCTAATACAGATCACTAATACTTGACCTACATAGTTATGTATCTTACTTGAATTTGTTCCAGGGTCAAGATAGTTGGACAAATAAGTGGGTGAACTTACTATTCGGCCAGCAACACTCACCTAGACCATCAGAAGGTCCTTCAATGAATGAGCAATTGCAAGCTACTGGGAAGTTCAGATGTGCCAGAGTTGAGAAGTTGAAGACTAGAGGAGGATCTATGCTGTTGCAGGTGCATAATTCAACCAATAATGGTTCCAAGAAGAAATAGAGATAGTTGGCAATGTCCACTTTTGTTGTTGACTGTTAGTGTTAGTGTTGAACGATTTACTTTTGATGTATGACAGTTTATGGCAATGTCCAGTGCAGTCTTTGTTTTGAACAGATGTATGGCAATATCAAGGTTGTTTATCTAATCCCATGTTTAAGCATTTTGAGTATGGTTATATGTGTATATATACAAGATATCATATACAGCTAAAATAGATGCATAGCAAAACCACACATAATGACCATTTTATTAATAGAACTTTATGCCAATAATTGGCAATTTGTCCAAAACCAAACATTCATCATAATGCTGAATAATCCAGACAACATAAAACAGTAAAACTCAAAACATTATCCATCAAACAAAAAAGCACAAATTAATCAACATCATTCAGCCATCCAGCTCTCATGTATGGAGCTCCAGAACCAGAACCACTAGCAACATCCTCTGCAGCAACATCATCAGAAACAACATCCTCAACAGCAGGCTCAACCACCACAGGCTCCACCACAGCATGCTCTTCATCATCAGTCAACACAACAGGGTCATTCACAGTGTTGTTACCCTCTTCCTCAAACTTAAACACTCTTATTTCTTCAAATAGCTTGTGAAATAGGGCAGCATTTCGAAGACCACGAGTGTGGAAGTAGAACATCAGATTCCTACATTATAAGAAAATTGATTCAAATAAGCACAATTTCTTTAAATTGTTTCAAAAAAGTTGATATTTACTATAAGAGGTAAAGTGAGTTAATTTACCCCAGGTTGGGAGCAAAAAAGGTTAAACAACTCCAGCTTTAGTATCAACTTTCCAACAATCCTGCGCATGTGAGCAGGGCTGAAACACTTGCCAGTTGTTTTCTCCAGGCCTGGAATGGCAAGCCGCAATCCGCGCATCAAAGCCTTCTCATTCTGGATTCTGTGACTAGAACCATACTTGATGAGGTACTCCAATAAAAACTTCTCGCCATTCTCTCCAAGTGTTTTGTCCATCCATGGCAGATCAAGGTCAACATTCATTGGATCCATAATTAGATTCTAAACTCTATAACACATAATAAAACAGTAACTATTAAAACAATACCATTTAAAGCAAATAAACCAAGATAGTCTTACAAAATAATAACCATTAAAACATAGTCTTACATATGACAAACTCTCAAAATAACTTAATGTTATTACATCCTGGAATAGATAACAAGTAGCAACACAAGCAACAAAACAAATACAATCAAAAACAGGGACCACCCTATGAAACAACAAACTAATGCAGCCCTAGTATGATTCATGTTCATCACATAGTACATTAAAGGGCTTGATGTCTCATTTCCAGAATGACTTTGACCAATATTTGCTGCAGTTGAAACCCTACTAATCTGGGGTTCGGTTTCATTTTGTCCAGAATATCCATCACCATGAAACATCCTTCTCTTTGAATTTGAACCCTCAGGCATGTCGCCAGCCCACACAAAATAATTCGGGTGACGAACACGCGACGGGCAAATGTAGTAAAAACTACCAGGGCGAGATGCGGTGTTACTAGCCCTAAGGTAGAGCATTCTTCCACGACCACAAATGCACTGGATTTGGCGTGGGTCACCCATCTTCGATCAAATCTAACAAAATCAACAAAATCCCCTAATTTATCAAAAAATATTCATAACCATCATCAACGAATAAAAAAAACAATCTAAACCTAAACTCGCGTCGAAATTATGAAAAACTCTAAAGCATAGTCGAGATTTTAAAAAACCCTTAATTCGAATGTCAACTAAGAACCCTAGTCTCTAGAAATTGTGCAAACAAAACATATAACATGAAAAATACGAACGCCTAAATTGAAGTGAGTGACTGACCTTCGGTTTAGTGGCGAAATTGAAGTGGGTGACAGATTTCGATTCGGATCGCTTTGATGAAGAAGAAGGCGAAATGAACAGGCGGGATCAGTTCGTTTTCTTTTTTAATATGTGATGTTTTCGATTTGGTTGTTAATAAATATGGGACGGTTTTTTTATTTTGATTTTACAGGTGTCATCCACGTGGCTGCCAAGTGTGTATGTGGGACCAATTTTTGGTCAAAATTGGAGCCTTGACGGTCAACGAATGCCACTTCGGATTTTCACGGCCAAAATTGGCGGAGATGGGTCAATGGGACCAAAATTAAGTCAAATAGCCAAGTTGAGGGACTAAAATCAACAGCTGCCAAGTTATGGGACTAAAATAACGGAATTGCCAAGTTATGGGACCAATCCATGATTTTTCCCTATCATGCAATTTCCAATTTAAGCATGTTAAGTTGGCACATATATTTTATTAACATGTATGCAAAAGTTGCGCCTGACCCACACACTCCATGCAACTTACTCTTAAATTGCACTATGGAATTATCCAAAGCCTCATTAAAAAACTCATTGGGGGTAGTCTTTATGTGATAGACTATGTGGGACCTAAGCACATCACAACAAGTGCTTTAAACGGATTTTATGAAAAACTAGGATTTGTTGTTTTTGACAAAGTTTATTTATTTCCAGCAGTGACTTGGATTTTAGGCCGTTTTTGCCTAAACAAAAGTTCAGGAGAGACTTCCTTGGAATACATTATAGTACAGCAAATAATGTTATACACATGAATGTCGAAGCATGGTGTTAGATGGTGAATTGCTCTACGTTCCAAATACGCCTCAGGATTATGAGCAACTCTAGGATTGGCTCTAATGATATTGATGATGTTGATGAGAATGGTGATAATGACTATGAGATAATTTTAGAGTATTTTAGCGACACTGAATTCGAGATTCGAGATTGATGTTAATACTAACTATCGTTAATGAAGATGATGAACTAATGAAATACCTCTAAGTCACAATCTTTTTTATTTAGGATATAGAAAATGACTTGGTAATAAATAAATAAAAATCCAGTGTGTTAATATTCATGTGGTGCATGTAGGTCACGTGTTGCTTGTGTGGCAATCTCGACAATATGTGTTAAAATTAGGTAAAGATTGACATAATTGTCAATTAAGTGGACTTGAATTGGAACTTGCCAACGAGTTGAAACTGAAATAATGCCAACATAGTGTGCTAATTTTGAAAATATCCAGTTGAATTTATTACAAAGGAAAAATAGATGGTAAAAGTAGTTGTAAGTAAAGCTACTAAAATATAATTGGAATATCTTAACAAGAAAAATATATAATGAGAATAAGCAATTCAATAAGATTGTTGAATTTGATGGCAAAAATAGGTTTTTGTTTTTTTTAATACATTAGAAGTGAAACATGTACTAATATTTGTACCCTTAGATTGCATAAATTAACATTTTATATTCCTTAAGGCTAACACTTTACTTCTATGATCTATCTGTATATTTATACATGAAGTCAATAAGTTAAAGAGACAATTTGGTATTTTTAACTTTTTAGTTTCAATTTTTGCTTATTGCACCAAGTTGTATAGGAGAATTAGTTTATGTATTCAATTTACAGAAGAGCAAACGTAAGCAACCAAGACTCTTCAAAACCACTTCCGAACTATCAACCTTCAAACTTTAGCTCTCAAAACGTGTTTACAATCATTTGAGTGAAAATGCGTAGGGCTAGTTTAGTTGAGAGTGAATAGGTAAGAAAATATAGATTATGGTGGATTGTATACAAAGAGATTATGGGAGATTGATATATAATTAGACTTATATGTCCGGCCGCCTTGAAACACAATTTCCACCAAGCGGCGGGTAGAATCGTTTTCATACGACTTACATCATGTGGAGTATTGTAAGCAAAAGATTGGCCTTGCTGCCACGATTCGTTAAGATTCAGCTCTTTACCATCCATATTCGTCTCTCATCCCCTCCTTACGTCTCTCCCCTTACACGTTTTCTTCTTTTTACGAACCGGTCTGCCTTTTTTTTATTTTTTTCATTTGTTTTTCTTTTGGTCAATTGCAAACCAGTCTCCCTATTTTTTTTGCTAATTACAATCCTGCCTCAAAAATTGGAAAAAAAGAAAGAAAAAAAATGCAAAACTTTGAAAGGCCATAACTTTGCGTAGGAGCGTCCGTTTTGGACGCATTGTTTTTTGATTTCGAGTATCTCGATGAGATCTATCCACCACAACAGCCTACGGCGGTTTGGGACAAGAAATTTTCAAAAAAATGCTATTTTTCATACTTAATTTGATTTTGAAGTGAAACGTGCATGCATTCAAGAATTTCAAGCCTAGTAATTCGTTCGATGCTAAGTTCATTTTCTAGATTTTAGTTTCACATATTGTTGTTCTTGTGTTATATTTTGTGATACGGTTTGCCAACATTTAAAAATCCAAAACAATTTCTTAACTTGTATTAAATATATAGTTTGTTGGATTATTTATTAAATTGTTGGAGAGTTCAATGGTTTCCAATAATTTACAAGAACTTGTTTTGTTGGAGGTCACGTGTTCAAGTCCTAGTATTGTGATAACCATATTCATATTTCTCTTATAATATAAGAAAAAATATTAGTGGCTTAAAATATTTCTCACAATCTTATAATTTTTTTATACAAATAATTTTTATATTATATTTTTTATTGAACGTTGACTAAAGTCAACAAACCGGTTCACCAAGTGGTCCAATCGGTCCGACATATTGACTCGCTACCTAGTAGCCTCACCGGTTCAGTGACTGGATCGGGTCTGAAAACACTGGGTAGGACGGAGTTCTGGGGTGGGCACCGGTGTGACAGAGTGTTGCAAAGTCGGGGCCCATTGGTAATCCTACTAATTGAACCCATTTGTAATTACTATTTTTGGACCCAAGGCTCGCTTCGGCGGGTCGATCTGGGTGGAAGACATTGTCAGGTGGAGAGTTTGGCTGGGGAGGCACATCTGTTAAAAAATAGCGCATGTGTCCTGAGATGAGCTCAATGACAATGGAAATCTCGTGTGGAACAGAAGGGTAAAAGCTCGTTTGATTCTGATTTTCAGTACGAATCATGAAGGTGTTGTTTTATTTTTTTCAATTCCCCGCAAGGTGTTACTAGTAAGTATGATTTCATCAACATACGCACAAAGAAAACTGTTATATTGCACAATGAAAAGAGGTAGCATAATTTCTTCCAAAGATTATACCATATATCTTAGCAAATTGGAGGATGTACTAGTTGTGTGACATATTAGTGAATTACTTAGTATGAACTAGTTCGAATCATAACATTCACTTACACGAGTTAAAATCATTGATATCACGCAAAGGCATTTGGTGTGTCTTTAACTATTAACTATTTCTGAATTCATTTAATATGCTTCTCGTCGCCAATCTAATGTGACATCGAATTACTATAATTTATCTTCTTTTGATACGTTATTCATCGATGTGAGAGTCAAGATATTTGTTGCCGAGAGTCGTTATGACATTCAAGAGAGAGAGAGAGAATGGGGTTTAATTGCTGGTAAAAAATGCATTGGATGTACTATTGTTGTGTACGTAGTATATTATCTATCCTATGGGTCAAGTAGTATATTATCTATCATATGGGTCAAGTGCAAGTAGTATATTATCTATCCTATGGGTCAAGTGCAAGTAGTGTATTGTCAAATGAGCCAAATGTGCCTTACGCCAAGTTGGGGCCACAAGTAATTAACAAAGATAATTATTTACAGTGAGTGTGATTAGCAGGGGCAGACCCAATGGGGGAGCATGTAGGGGCACCCCTCCCTCAGCCCAACCCCCTCCCTTTAAATATATATAAGTATATATATAATGCACATATATATTGTTAACCATAAAAATATAAAAAGAGAAAAGAAGAAGATTAATCCTACTCGGAAAAAATGATACATGGACAATACAATTGTCACGAGTACTTCCGATGAGATGTACCCACTCCTAAATAAGGAGACCCCATCGGAGGTTGTTCTACTTCTCGGTTACTAACCTAACAAAGGCATAAGAGAGCACACGAGGAGGAACATAAGCGTCCCTTGGAAAGTCAAAAGATGAATAAAAAACAGATATCAACGCGGCATTGGAAAAAGAGCAAACCCCGATGGATCCGCGCGACTCCGATATCCACCAATGCGCCAAGAGGGGCCACAATGGACCCCGAGTCTCATGAACCTACAAGAAAACTTCCTTGCTGAACACTCCTCAATGTAAACTGCCCTCAGAACTTGTTTCCTCAATAAAAGTTGCCCTCAGAACATTAGCCGAAGACTCATTCTCAAAGGAAAAATCACAGATGAAGAAAAGAGTGCCTAATAAGTATATTCCGAGAACTTAGACAGAAACATCTCATGTCAAACAGAGCAAATACAGCCCTCGGAGATTAAATACAGCCCTCGGAGAAGAAGGAAAGCCCTCGGAGATTAAAATAAGCCCACGAAGATCACATTATACTATCAACGATTCTGTTACCGTGTCTTCAGAGATCACCCCAGTCATTGAAGAACAAACCCGGGTCAAGGAAGAGAGATAAAGCCCCTCGGAAGGCATATACAGCAGTTCTTACTCTCATACGAGCATTCTTATTATGTGTCAACAAAAGCCTAGCCCCTCGGAAGAATAACCCTATCAAAACAACCGTACATCAGAGGTCCTCGGAGCTATCAGAAGATACGAAGATTAATCTAGTCAGCGCTTAGTAGATAAAAGATAAACCTTATCCTAAATTTTCACACCTGTAATAATGAAACGACACATGTCTTTACTTAAGCACATGCACAATGACACTTGCCCTTATCACAGTGTATATAAAGGGAAGTGATCAATAGAAGAAGGATAACTAAGTCCAACTTAGTACAACTTACTAGTACACAAAGAGGAGGAAGAATTCAGTGAATAAAGGAAGGAAACTTTCTTGTAATTCTGATTATTTTCCAATCATTTCCACCTGCGATTGTTTCTGAATCACGGGCAGGGCGTTCCAACCCAATATAAATATCTTCCGTTAAATAGGGAATAATTCCAAACCCGTTAACAAAGTGGCGCCGTCTGTGGGAACGCCATAATATCTGTCTTCGAGAGAATTCAACAAACATCGGTTGGTATGGATGATCTCTTCGAAAGTGAAGACCTTCCAATCCATTACAGCGACTCGGAAGAAACTCTGTCCAATTACGAATCAGGTACGAGAGATTTTATTAATATTCCCCGGTCTGTCTACGAAAGACTGGTAGATGCTACATGGGCACCCCCGATGAGGGAACCTCTCGGAAACATGTCCTCAATATCTTCCGCGGACAGCAATTTCCCTTCGGAGAGGGATACCCCTCAGGTGGTGCGGAACCCCAACTCAATCCCTTGGCATCAAGAACTCCGACAAATGCCCCGAAGGTATGTTTATTCTGAAAGAACACCAGACAGGAGTCGGGGGGAAATTCTCCACCCCTTGGAGTACCAAGGAGATGTTGAACACTCCTTGTGGGGAATGATGGACGACTTACGAAAAGAATTGGGTGATCTCAAGAAAACCATGGCACCCGAGGAGGATCCCACATTCAAGACCTCTCCTTTTATACCCGAAATTGCTTTAGCTTCTATCCCTTCGGGGATGCGACCTATCAACATCCCGCTATATACCGGAGAAGCTGACGGAAGGGATCCACAGGACCATATCCATCAATATCTGGTCGGAATGGACCTATCTTCTGCTCCTGACCATGTGTTGTGCCGCGTGTTTCCTGTCACCCTCGGAGGACGAGCTCAGGCGTGGTTTACTCATCTTCCACCTAGTTCCATTACTAGCTTTGACCGATTAGCTCATTTGTTTGTACGACAGTTTGCTTGTAATCGAAGGTATCCCAAGTCCGTCACACATCTATTCACCGTTAAACAAAAAAAGGATGAACCCCTGCGAGGGTATATAAAGCGTTTCACGGATGAATCACTAGATGTCCCCAACATTAGTCCGACCATCATGGCGGACATATTGACTCAATGACTTCGAACGGGAGATTTTTTCAGATACCTTATGGGCAATCGTGTCACGGACATGAATGAACTTATGCAAAAAGCAGAAGTTTATATTTTGATGGAAGAAGCGGAGGGAATGAAGAGGCAAATAGAGCAGGAGAATAACGAGCACCTAGAACGCGCAGAAAGAGAAGCAAAGACTAAGGAAAAGGGTAAAGAGGGAAAACCTCATCCTCGTAAAGACGAGGGCGGGGTGGTTAAGAAATTCCTACGACCTGTGCCCTTACCTCCCATGACCATTACTCCCCCGGAAGTACTCAATATAATGAGAGGTAGCAATGAATTTCACTGGCCCGTACCGGTTAAATTCCCTAACCGAGATAAGGACACGGGTAAGTACTGCAAATACCATAAAACATACGGACACACCACTGAAGAATGTACCACCCTTCGTAGGGAGGTACTTCGTCTCCTAGAAATAGGATACTTGAAGAATTACCTCAAGGGAAATAATCTAGGGGAGCCCAAGACCAACGTATGGAAAAGATCGCAAAGAGAAGAAGAGGAAGAAGAAGAAAGGACACCTAGTCGGAGGTCACGAGGAAGGACCCTCAGTCGGAGGTCACAGGAAAGGATAGTTGAACGACCACGACCCCAAGAGAGAAACAAGGACCGTCAGGAAAATTCTCGAGAATGGACCATGGGGTATCGGAGTTTGCCTCCTCCGCCAGATTCATATAAACACAACCCCTCGTCCGGACGAACCATCAACCTGATTGGAGGAGGTGAGATTTCAATAACACCCCAAAGTAAAAAGAAGAAATACCTGAAAGAAGCTAGACGAGTAGAGCAAGGATTCCCAGTTTGCTCGGTCCAAGAATCAATTCTGCCTGACATCACCTTTGGTCCCGAGGACCTTACAGGTATAATATACCCCCATCAAGACCCGTTAGTTATTTCAGCTGTTGTTTACGGGTATGAAACCCAACGGATCCTAATAGACACAGGTAGCTCTGTGGATGTACTCTTCTTGCCTACTTACCTTGATATGGGGTTGAAACAAGAAAAATTGGAAACCGCCGAAGTTCCCTTGGTAGGATTCTCTGGGGAAACGTGTCACACCCTCAGAACCGTGACTCTTCCAATGTCATGGGGAAAGGGAGCCCTTCGGAGAACGGAGCCCATCAAATTTTGGGTTGTGGAGGCTTCCTCAAGGACATATAATGCCATTTGTGGGAGACCATCCATTCGAGGCTTTGAAACCATCCCTTCTACCTTGCATCTTAAGGTAAAATTCCCTACCCCCTCGGGAATTGGAGAGGTACGGGGAAGTCAATCTAAAGCCAGGGAATGTTGCATGAATGCCATCCCCTCGGAAGAGGACGAGCCCACCCTCGGAAACAATAAAAAAACGCAAAACCGAAGAAACACGAGTCCAACCTGTGGAAGAATTAAAGATGGTAGAATTGGTGGAAGGAAGCCCTGAGAAAGTTATCAAAATGGGTACTCACATGACATCAAATATAGAAACTCAACTGATTTCCCTCCTCAAGCAATTCCACCATCTCTTTGCATGGGAAGGAGGACCATCCGGGAGAATTAGCAACAAGGTATGCCAACATTTTCTTAATGTAAAGCCCGGAGCTAAACCTGTTTAACAAAAGAAAAGGAAAATGGGGCCCGAGCGTAATAAAATTATTCGTTCGGAAATACAACGCCTTCTCAACTTGAAGCAAATTCGGGAAGTTATCTATCCCGAGTGGTTAGCTAATGTCGTATTAGTCCCCAAGCATGGAGGGAGATGGCGAATGTGCGTAGACTTTACTAATCTTAATGAAGCATGCCCGAAGGACTGTTATCCTTTGCCGAGCATAGATCAGTTAGTTGATTCAACCGCTGGATGTGCATTATTGTCAACCTTAGATGGAGACCAGGGATACAATCAAATCCCAATGGCGGCGGTAGATCAGGATAAAACCAGCTTCATTACGGATGCAGGCACCTTTTGTTACCTAATCATGCCCTTCGGGCTAAAAAACGCTGGCGCTACCTACCAAAGGTTAGTAAGTCTTATGTTCGCAGGACTTATTGGAAAATCAGTAGAAGTTTATGTGGACGACACGGTAGTCAAAAGTAACACTCCTGAGGAACATCCCGAAGATTTAAGGAAAGCATTGGTCATTATGGATAACTTTGGCATGAAAGTTAACCCTAGGAAATGCTCTTTTGGCATCCGAGGAGGTAAATTTTTGGGGTTTATGGTTACGGAGAAGGGAATAGAAGTAAACCCTGAGAAAGCAGAGGCCATCATGGGGTTACCTACCCCGAAGACAGTAAAGGACGTTCAAAAGCTGACTGGTAGAATGGCATCACTGAGTCGTTTTGTCTCCAAGTCAGCAGAGAAAGGGCTTCCCTTCTTCAAAATACTTCGAAATGTCAAAGAATTTCAATGGACCCCCCAGTGTGAGGAAGCCCTCGGAGAACTGAAAAAGTATATGTTACAACCACCCTTGCTGGTAAAACCTTTACCTCAAGAGGAGCTATTTCTATATTTATCGGTCGGAGAAGAAGCTATCAGTACCGTGTTGGTCAAGGAACAAGATGGAGAACATCGTCCAGTGTATTATGTCAGTAAAACCCTCCTCGGAGCCGAGACCAGGTATACCTTAACTGAAAAACTTGTCCTAGCATTGGTTACTACGGCCCGCAAGTTGCGCCCCTACTTCCTTTCACATCCAATTACGGTGTTAACAAAGTACCCCCTGAGGACCATTCTTAACAAACCCGAATCCTCGGGAAGGTTAATCAAATGGGCCGTGGAGCTCACCGAGTATGATATTTCCTATGCTCCAAGACCATCCGTCAAGGCACAAGTCCTAGCAGACTTTGTAATGGAACTTACGGGCATCAGATCAGAGGAGAAGGAACCACTATGGCACGCGTATGCAGATGGATCCTCAGTGAGTACGCATGGGGGTGCAGGAATTGTCTTTGTGAATCAAGAAGAAGAGGAAGAAAGGCTCCATTTCGAAATCAGAATAGATTATCCCCTCTCCAACAATGAAGCTGAGTATGAAGCTCTCCTTATTGGTATGAGACTAGCAAAGGAAGGGGGAATGAAGAGAATACTCTTCCATAGTGATTCTCAACTGATTGTCCAGCAAGTCAAAGGATCGTACGAAGCCAAAGAAGAAAGAATGCAAGAGTACCTCCGAGTTGTTCGCCAAAGGTCCGAATGGTTTGAGGAATATGATATAGTTCAAATTCCCCGAAAAGAAAACCAAGAGGCGGACGCTTTATCCAAAATGGCTACCCAAACAGCCGCCGTACACACTCGGAGGATTACTCTACTTCATGTCAACGAGTCTGAAAAAAGCGAAGGCAGAGAGGTGAATACCATCTCAGATCCCTTGTCTAGTTGGGTAACTCCTATCAAGGCTTATTTATAGAATCCTGAGGGATACTCCTCGGACAAGAATATTTAGCGAACGATGTTCAGAAAAACTCTTCGATACTTCCTCAAAGACGGGATACTTTTCTGAAGAACGTACTCGTGTCCCCATGCTCGATGCCTTAATGAAGAAGAGACCCAACTAGCTTTAGCAGAAACTCACGAGGGGGTATGTGGAACCCATACTAGCGGCGAAAGCATGGTCGGACGCTTGATTCGACAAGGCTACTACTGGCCCACAAAGGCTAAAGATAGTAAAAACCATGCCGAAAAATGTAAACCGTGCCAAGCTTACGCCCCTCGGATTCATCAACCTGCAGCCCCGTGGGAACCCCATCTTAATCCTTGCCCGTTCTCCAAATGGGGCATTGATATACTTGGACCTCTCATTCCTGATTCCGGTCAAAAGAAATTTTTGCTAGTAGCTGTTGACTACTTCACCAAATGGGTGGAAGCGGAACCCCTAGCTAGGGTAACCGCAGGGGCCGTTATCAATTTTCTTTGGAGAAGTATCATTTGTCGCTTTGGTGTCCCTCGGAGCCTGGTAAGTGATAACGGTCTGCAATTTACAGATCAAGGGCTACAAAAATGGTGTGATCATTGGGAAATAAAACACCGCTTTGCTTTGGTGGGGTACCCTCAAGCAAACGGCCAAGTAGAATGGACCAACATAACCCTTTTGAAAAACATGAAGGCCCGACTTGATTGGCACAAAGCTAAGTGGGTTGAGGAAGTACCCGGGATACTATGGGCCTATCGAACCACGCAAAGTGTCGCCACGGGTGAAACTCCTTTCAGTCTATCCTACGGATGTGAAGCCGTCTTGCCCTCGGAGGTCTCAATAGAAAGTTGGCGAGTTAAGGAATACGAGGAAGTAACCAACAGCTCGAATCTAGCCCTCGCCCTTGATTTGCTCGAGGAAAAGAGAGCCCGAGTAGCCCTCCGAGTGGAAGAGTACAAGGCCCGGATGTCGCGATATTACAATGCTAAGGTAAAGCCCCGAACCTTTCAAGTTGGAGATCTAGTGATGAAACGAGTAGGGGCTTCCAAGAATGTAGGCAAACTAGATCCCCGATGGGAAGGACCCTATAAGATAGTGGAAATTGTAGGGTCGGCAACCTATCGCCTTGCTGATTCCGAGGAAGTAGTACTTTGTAATACCTGGAACTCAATCAACCTTAGAAAGTATTGTGCTTAATGTAATAATCATACTTGAATAAGAAAAGTTATTCATATACGAAGGGTTTTATTACAAAAGAAAACGGAGTTGCTTGACAAAATGATAACTCTACATATGAGTTATCTTAGCAACCCAACAAAAAAAAAAGCCCCTCGTACTATGAACTACACTGTATAATATCTCTCCACGAGTTAAACTCCTCCCATAGGACACTTTCCTTCTCGGATAATTCGTCGGCGCTGCTCCTCGGAAAGGGAAACGGGATCGTCAACAAACACCATCGGAATTGAAGAATCCCTAATAGGTGAAGAGGGAAACTCCTCTAAAACTTGACGGATGTCGGAATTAGCAAGCCTGGAGGAAACTCTGGCAAAGATTGTACAGCATCTCGACACAATTGATAGCCTATATGGACCAAATCTCGCATCTCCTCTTGAAGGGACTCACGAAAGCTAGACGGACCTATCACTTCCAACACTGCTTGAACACGGGCCATAACCAATGCCACAGCTTGGGCACGAGCAGTCCCTAGTACTTGCTGATTAAGGGTATCTTTCTCCTTCAGGGTCTGCGTCAATTGCTCTTCCGAAGACCTCATTTGGTCATGCAACTCTCCTATTCTCCTCTCCAAATTCAATACACGAGCTCTTTCTAGTACCAGGCGGCGTTCTAAGTCCCACGCCTTATCCTTCTCGGATTGCAACACATTGTTGTGGATTTCCTGGGTGGACTCGTGAATCTCCTTCAGTTGAGTTATCTCCGTTTGAGCTTCTAAGAGACCTTGTTCCAACTCGTCCCGACGGCGGTATACTAAACCCGGGTCAGAAGAAGAACTTCCATAAGATCCGAGGGCATCTAGTACCATATAGATCTGCTCAAAAAAACAAAGCAAGCTCCATCAGACATTAATGACAGGTTAGTAGCAAACAGAATAGATAAAATAAATAAAATACCTCACACAGGTCTTTGTAAGCTAAGTCCTGGAGAACGGACACTGGAAGGGTTTTTATCAACCCGCAATCAGTCACATTCAGCAAGCCACTAAGAAAATTTCGACAAAACCCTACAGCTGATCCGAGGGGAGAAACATCCTGACTGTCCTCGGGCGGAAAAGATCTCCCTAGGGAGGGATTCCCCTCGGGTGGCGGTGCGGGAACACGATCAGGGACACCCTCAAGGGGCGACAAGTCCTCCGCATGGGGAGAGATAAGATACTCCTCTAGCGCATTCACCATGGCAGAAGTGCGGGGTAAAGGTTGTGACACCACGGGAATTATGTGGGAGTCTGCTGGGGAAGAATCTGCTATCGGATCCGGCCCTCCGAGAGGAGTTATAAAGTTTACTGGGGGGGCTGCTATAGGCGATGCCTCCCGTCCCTCATCCTCCGAAGAGATATCAACTATTACCTCATTTACGAGGGAATCAGAACCACCAACTTCCAACAATCTGGAACCACCGTGCAAAGCCCGTCCCAGAAAAACATCATCGGAAGACCCAAGAGAAAACGCTCCCATTTCCGCGCCTGTAAAAAACATCAGTATGCCAACAGTCCGAGGACACCCAGAAAATTTACAAATTAAACAAGTAAGGAGTGATCAGTAAAACTTACGGAAATAAAAGTTACTGTGAAGAGGACGAGAAGTAGGAGTACATCCCTCCACTCCCTCTTGCAAACCCGCTAAAATCAAGGCCTCGGGGAAGTCCAGCAGCCCGGATATATCATAGGAACCAGAAAAAAGTCATGAGTTGAGCAATACCTCCCTCTCGTGACCTTGTGTTTCGGCGTTAGGAGCAATATATCCCAGACCCCATCGGAGGGGTACCCCCCACGATCTGGCTGATTGACCTCTCGGACGGATAAAGAAAAATCTCCGCCTCCAATCCCCTCTACAAGAGTAGGTATTGGATACACGAGTGAAGATATTTTCCTTGTCCTGATAGGCCAGGCTAAAGAAGGGAGTCCCCTCTGAACAAGGTCGAAGGGCAAATATTGTTCCCACCCGATGAGGGGACATTGGAAGGTTTAAAAGCTCACAACGCAGAACATATCCCACCAAATGACTATATGAACTTGGTGTTAACTGACTCGGACATATCTGCCAGTAGCGGAAGAGTATTTGGAAAAAGGGGTGGAAAAACGTCTGTAACCCACAACGCATTTGTTCGTTGTAAACAGTTAGATAACCCGAGGGAGGCGCATAAGCTCTTTGGCCCGAGGAAGGCACTATTACATCATACTCTTCGATATCCAGGTTATAGGTGGCAAAAAGAGATCTTACCGAGTTCTCGCACTCCGTACTCGTAGTGGATCCTACACATCCCCTACCTACCAATCTGGATGGATTAAGAGAAATCACATCAAATTCGGAAGACTCATCTGCCAAAGAATACGGTTCTCTGCCCATGAATATCTCCCTGACATGATTTACTCTATGTAAATTTGTAGATGGAAACCTACGAGCTACTCCCAAAGAGGAACTAGCCCCAAGTGTCGCTTGGTTTTCGGATAAGTTATCCCTCGGAGAAGAATTCTCACGAGAAATAGAAGGAACCCTTGATGGTCTAGAAGGACTCCGAGCGGTGTCCCGAGAGGAACCACAAGATGAAACTGAATCACTTCTTCTATAGTAAGGAGGCATCATCTTTTCGGGTAAGCGTTATTCTTATGCTCACAGCTATTGGCAAAGTTGAAAAAAAAGATCAAAAACTAGTTATGACTATAAAGTTATGATCATAAAGTTAAGTATGTAACCTAAATATATATACACTCTTTATTTCGTGATTAAAAGAAGGGGATTAGATTCATATTGCATAAAGTGAGGGACATGTGTCAAGAAATTTTCTTAATTAAAAGTGACACGTACCTTACTTAATCATGCAAAGCAACACCTCCTACTTAGGAGATAAGCTTAGTCAGCAATTTTATATGGTTTATCATTATCCTTCTTAACTAAAAATTTTAACAATAAAAATAAAAGGTAGAAAAGTGAAAAATGAAAAATGTTTATTTATTTAAAAAGCCAAAGAGCCCTCGGAAAGGAAAATAAGTACAAAGAACATTTGTTTAGAAACAGAAATGAAAATTACAAGGAAAGGACTATGTCCTCATGGTAGAAGGGTGAGTTGTCTCCTCGGCAGAAGAACCCAGCGGGGCAAGTCGAGAAATTGGGGAAAATACCCCCCAGAACCACTAGCCATCGGGCTTGGACTACTGGCAGATCGCATCGGAGAAGGCGCGGGAGAATCCCTAGGAGATAGTAAACCTCCAAATCTCCCTACAAAGTAGTGGCAATCATCGGGAGTTGGCTTCTTCAACTTGCGGAGGTCAAAAAACTTTGAAAAGTCAACATCTGACCTTATCAGAGACTTGGCCAGCCTGGCACACTCCAAGTATCCCCACAAAAGGTGGCATGTTAAGAGCTCGTGAGAAGGTGTCTCAGAAACTTCCGAGTGCTGCCTAGAAATCTCCCGTTGAGCAAATTGAACTGCCGCATCAACCTTAGCCTGCACATCCTCGGGAGAAAGGAAGTTTGCTAACTTCCCCTCGGCTGACTCAGCTCTATCGGTGACTTGGCTTAATGTCTCCTGGAGACTCCTTTCCCTCTCACCACCTTCTGCCACGGCCTTCTCAAGAGCGGCGATCCGAGCAGTGAAGACCCTCTCGGACTCTTCTCTTTCCTTCTCCAGAAGAGTTATCTTGGCTATTGCATCCTTCTCGGATGTCTCCATTTTCTTATAAGCGGACTCGGCAGCGGTCAACTTATGGTGCAAGTCCTCATTCGCCTTCTCAGCTCCCTGAAGGGCGAATTCGAAGTTAGAAATCTTGGTGAGGAGGACATCCTCCCTCGTCTGGCTTTCTTTATCCCGAACCAAGAGAGGCGCCAATTGCGCTCAGAGTACTTCCACCTCCTCTATGTCCTTTCGACCACGTTCTTGTACGGCAGTGACCGCCTCCCGAGTCTTTCCAATCTGCGAAGAAGTTAATAAGAAAAAGTTAACACAGATACATCATATAACTTCAGAGGACTAGTATGGAGAAACTTACCATGAGCCCCAACCAGTTAAGACTGGTATACAGAAATTGATACCCCTCGGCGGGTGTTGAACTGGAAGAAGCAAAAAACTGGAGAATATCCTGGTAAGCTTCCCCCACTGTCCGAGATGAGAATTGCCCTGCAGGTCCACCAGGAGGAACGGGCGCCTGGAAAGTCTGACCTCTCGGAGAAAGAGTCACTGGAACAGAGGAGGATACTGGAATACGACTCCCCGGAAGAGTAGCTCCGGGTACTGGAGTCATCACCTCTGAATTTGTGAACACGGCCCGAGAACCACCAACTGCTGTGGGTGGGCCAGTCTCTCCCAACAGTGAATTCAGAATCCCCTCCTTCACATCTCTGTCCTCGGAAGAAGGATCAAACTCCCCTTGAGTGTCCTCGAAATCCCCTCGTAAAGTTTCCTGCCCAGGAACGTTGAACTGTGCCAAGACGTCTTCCTCTATAAGAGAAAATCACTGAAGATAAGAAAGAGAATGAAACTAGAAAAAATTATTAATAAAGAAGGACATGTAAGGAACACTTACCATATAAAGAGGGTTCTACCATCGGAGCCTTGCCTTTGTCCACGGCCACTGTATCAAAAAGGAAAAAATCAGTACATGAAGAAAGTCTACAGTGAAAATGTGAGAAATTTTACTAAGAACTCGTAAAAACTCACCACGAGGAACTTCTGAAGACGTAGGCTCAGTAGAGGCAGGAGAAGGATCATCGGAAGATAAATCCACCACTTCCATGGTCTTCTGAATAGATTCTCCCTCAACCGCTCTCGGAAATACCCCTTCTTCAGATGCCCTCGGAGAACTCCCTATGTCGGATCCAGAAGTAAGCAAATCCCCTGTACTAGACTTAGAAACTGGCACTAAAGCCCAAGAAGAAGAATGAGCCACCTGGCGTAGGGGAACAACACTTCTGATAACCCCTGACATGTCTATACACAGTGGAGAGTGATCCTCGTGAACTCCTCCCACCTCCGGAGCTGCGTGCTCGCCCTCGGGAGCATTAACCTCATCCTCTTCGTGCTCGCCCTCCTCGGGCGCATCAGAAACACCACTCGGAGTAGGATCAATTGGACCCGACAAGTAATAGTTGGCCATAACCTCCTCTGCTCACCCCAAAGTCAGGATACATAAGTACAATTTACCATTATACATAGAAAAGGAGTAAAAGAGGAAAATAAGGAACTTACGAAAAAGATTTTTGGCCTCGGGAGACAGGGACAAGGGCTTCTCCACAACATCATCGGTAAACACCACATGATGGAGACCGGACGTCTCGAACAACATGGTAAAATCCTCCGATTCCATCAGCTTGTGTTGAGAAATCACGGGAGATAAAACTATCTCTGGGTCCAATGTATACACTGGAGTTGTGCCCTCTCTCCAGTCAAAGGGCATATCCCATTTACCTTGTGCGGGCTTCACAAAAAAATACCTGTTTTTCCAAACGCTATGCGAGGTAATTGCCGCACCCAATATCCTCTTCGTGGAGTCCCCCGAGTTGTCCCGATGACGAACATTATAAAAGGGATACCCCCCGGGCGACACCCCCACATCAAAGATTGAAAGAAAGTGATCTACCCTACACTCCAACCCGTTCAATTGACACCAAAAAACATAAATGCATAGGGCAGCAAACCCGTTCAGAACCAATTGACTCGGACTAATGTTGCAAGTTTTAAAAACCTCACAAAAGAAAGGGGACATGAATGAACGCCACCCATACTTTACTTGAGCAAAATAGACTGTCAACATACCCGGAGGAGGATAGCATGCTCTCTCGTCCCTAGTCGGAATTTGGAACACCATGTTCTTTTGAAAAGCCACGGTTGAAGTGAACAAATCTAACACCTGTTCACGAGTGGCAATACTCGGAACCCTCTCCACTTTAGCGAAAGTCCGAAGAGGCGCCTTCTTTGGTTTGGGAACCCTAGCTTTCTTAGAAGAAGCAGCGCCGCCCTCAGAAGAAGAAGCGATCTCTCCTTTACGTTTACGAGTAACAACTCCCACCGGAATACTCCTCACATTTGTAGAAGTATCAATCGGAGCAGTAATTTCCGAGGAAGTAGCAGCGGCAACATGGTTCATATTGGCAGAAGAAGCCATGGATACAAAAAGTGGATTGTTTTTTGAAGAGTAAGAAGAGAACGAGTAAGTCTGCTAGAAATTTGGAGTACAAAAAAAGAAGATCAGAAATTAAGGAAGGAAGTTTTTTGCTCTGAGAGGAAGTAATCGTAAATTAAAATTGGGAGAATGAAGAAGAAAGAGCAACAGTGCCCCTATTTATAACCGGAGCCTACAACGGTCAGATGCCCTTAAAGACGTGGCATTTATTTACGGCTCCACGTAACCGTCGCCTGATCGCGCCACGCCGTCAAAATTCTGACCGTTGCCAACGGTCAGATACTTCAAATTTCAAAGCTGGTCAATACCTGCGCCCCGAGATCCTCGCGTGCACAATAATGATACCCTAAGGGTATTCAGGTAAAATCCATATAAATTCTAAATATCTATGCATATATCTCTCGGAAAAATATCAAAAAACAAATATAGAGGATACCAGAACGAGAACTAACCCCTCGGCTCATTGAGGACGATGATTAAAATTTCGCTTGTTTCTACGAAGACAATCGAAATTTGGGGGGGCTAGTGTTAACCATAAAAATATAAAAATGGAAAAGAAGAATATTAATCCTACTCGGAAAAAACGATACATGGACAATACAATTGTCACGAGTACTTCTGATGAGATGTACCCACTCCTAAATAAGGAGACCCCTTCGGAGGTTGTTCTACTTCTCGGTTACTAACCTAACAAAGGCATAAGAGAGCACACGAGGAGGAACATAAGCGTCCCTTGGAAAGTCAAAAGATGAATAAAAAACAGATATCAACGCGGCATTGGAAAAAGAGCAAACCCCGATGGATCCGCGCGACTCCGATATCCACCAATGCGCCAAGAGGGACCACAATGGACCCCGAGTCTCATGAACCTACAAGAAAACTTCCTTGCTGAACACTCCTCAATGTAAACTGCCCTCGAAACTTGTTTCCTCAATAAAAGTTGCCCTCGGAACATTAGCCGAAGACTCATTCTCAAAGGAAAAATCACAGATGAAGAAAAGAGTGCCTAATAAGTATATTCCGAGAACTTAGACAGAAACATCTCATGTCAAACAGAGCAAATACAACCCTCGGAGATTAAATACAGCCCTCGGAGAAGAAGGAAAGCCCTCGGAGATTAAAATAAGCCCACGAAGATCACATTATACTATCAACGATTCTGTTACCGTGTCTTCAGAGATCACCCCAGTCATTGAAGAACAAACCCGGGTCAAGGAAGGGAGATAAAGCCCCTCGGAAGGCATATACAGCAGTTCTTACTCTCATACGAGCATTCTTATTATGTGTCAACAAAAGCCTAGCCCCTCGGAAGAATAGCCCTATCAAAACAACCGTACATCAGAGGTCCTCGGAGCTATCAGAAGATACGAAGATTAATCTAGTCAGCGCTTAGTAGATAAAAGATAAACCTTATCCTAAATTTTCACACCTGTAATAATGAAACGACACTTGTCTTTACTTAAGCACATGCACAATGACACCTGCCCTTATCACAGTCTATATAAAGGGAAGTGATCAATAGAAGAAGGATAACTAAGTCCAACTTAGTACAACTTACTAGTACACAAAGAGGAGGAAAAATTCAGTGAATAAAGGAAGGAAACTTTCTTGTAATTCTGATTATTTTCCAATCATTTCCACCTGCGATTGTTTCTGAATCACGAGCAGGGCGTTCCAACTCAATATAAATATCTTCCGTTAAATAGGGAATAATTCCAAACCCGTTAACATATATGATATATACATATAAGAGATATAATTACTGTGGAAAGTGAATAATGTTATTGATCAAGAGATTACATATTTATACAATTTGCAGAGATAATTATGGAAGATGTACAAAGATATGATCGTCTAAGATAGAAAAGATACAACAAGAATATTTCCTAAGATACACTATTGCCTAATATGCCCCCTCAAAATAGACGTGCCATCGGCAACAGAAATTTTGGAGCGTAGCAATAAGTACCGTGACCGAGCTAACGATTTCGTGAGGAGATCCGCAAGTTGATCTCGAGTATTAACGTAGGAAACTCGAATGAGACCCTTGTGAACAAGGTCACGAACAAAATGAAGATCCACAGAAATATGTTTCATTCTCGAGTGTTGCACCGGATGTAAGGAGAGACGCAGAGCTCCCATGTTATCGCAGCGGATAAGAGGTGCAGTTGGAAGCGTGATACCGATTTGTCCAAAAAGATGTTGTAACCAACGAACTTCAGCCGAGACATAGGCAAGAGCACGATATTCCGCTTCAGTTGAGGAACGAGCAATGACCTTTTACTTGCGTGACGACCAGGAAATCGGGTTAGTGCCAAGAAAAATAATGAAGGCAATAGTAGAAGTGCCCGTGAGACTATCTCCCGTCCAATCCAAGTCAAAAAAGGCCGTAAGCGAGAGAGAAACGGGGTGGCGAAGGAGAACACCATGTATGAGAGAGCCCTTGAGATAATAGAGCACACGTTTAATGGTTGTCCAGTCCGTGGCGACGGGAGATGCCATATGCTAAGCTAAGGGATTGCCAGAGAACGCGACATCGGGACGAGTAAGGGAAAGATATTGGAGGCCACCAACAATTTGGCAAAACTCCGTAGCACCAACAATTTTGGCAGACGTTCAGGCAGGAGGATTAATGGCCATAGGGGTCGTGAGAGGTTTGGCACCATCCATCTTGTGACGCGACAATAGATCATGAATATAATTCTGTTGAGACAGAAACAGACCTTTACGACAACACACTACTTTCACACCCAAAAAATATGAGAGAACTCCCATGTCCTTGACTGCAAACTTGGTTGCAAGATGTTTGATAAGAGAAGAAACCAATTTATCACATGAGCTGGTGACAATTATGTCATCCACATACACAATCATAAAGATATGAACCGAATCTCGCAGGAGCACAAAGAGTGACGTCTCAGATTTGGTTTGAACTAAACCAAATGAGATAAGCGCCACACTTAGGGCAAGATACCATGCACGGGGAGCCTGTTTAAGGCCATAAATAGACTTATGAAGATGACATACATGATGAGGACGAGTCGGATCAATGAACCCCGATGGCTGCCGCATAAATACTTTTTCCGAGAGAGCGCCATGAAGGAAGCATTGCTAACGTCTAGTTGATGAAGCGTCCAGTTGTGCATGAGAGATAAAGAGATGATAGTTTGTATCGTGAAATGTTTAATCATCGGGTTGAAAGTCTCCTTGTAGTCAAGGTCGGGTCGTTGATGAAAGCCATTGGCTACAATGCGTGCCTTAAATCGGTCAATAGAACCATCAGGATGCCTCTTAATGCGAAAGACCCACTTTGATCTAATAATTCCACGATCAGATGGGGGTGGAACTAAGGACCAAGTGCCATGTGAAGTGAGGGCAGTAAATTCTTCATCTATGGTTGCACGCCATTTGGGATCCGCAATAGCATGAGAGATGCAAGTAGGTTCAATCGGACCAAGAACCGGATGGTTGGTAACCACTAAATAAACCTTAGTTTTAAATATATTGTTGTGAGACTGTGTGATCATAGGATGAGCACGATTCGAATGCAAGTCTGCAGGCTGAACGGCCGGGACAGTAGTCTCTGGTTGCAATGTTGCCCCAACATTGGACCCAACATTAGGAACATAAGGTGCAGAGATGGGCACCAAAGCTTCTGGTTGAAATGTTGCCCCAACATTGGACCCAACATTGAGAACAGAAGGTGCAGAGATGGGTGTCGAAGCCTCTGGTTGCAATGTTGTCCCAACATTGGACCTAACATTGGGAACAGAATGTCCACAGACAGGTGCCAGAGTTTCTGGTTGCAATGTTGCCCCACCATTGAACCTAACATTAGGAACAGAACATGGAGCTGAACTATCTAGAGGGACAGAAACCTTGCGAGGAGCTGCCATAGGTGAACTGGAGGGAAAAACCAGATGAGGTGTTGATTCACTCAAGGAAGGGATGCCCGGAAAACTCGTTTCAACAAAACAAATATGCCTGGAGATGAATAACCGTCATATACCAAGATCAATACACTTGTAGGTTGCCTGAGATGTGGAATATCCAACAAACGCACAAGCTCGAGAAGGAGGTGATAACTTGCCCGAAATATAAGGCCGTAAATAAGGGTAGCATAAGCATCCAAAAACTCGGAGATGGAGATAAATAGGAGTGCGACCAAATAACGCTTCAAAGGGCGAGCTATTTTGCAAGACTAGAGTAGGGAGCCTATCATATAAATAAGCCGCAGTAAGAAATGCATAATCCCAATATTCTGGGGGAAGCCTAGCGCATGTAAAAAAGTGTGCGACCAATTGTAACTATATGACGGTGACGCCGCTCACTTGTGACATTTTGTTGAGGCGTATGCAGGGCACTGGTTAGCCAGCTAATGCCATTCATAGAAAAATAATCCCGTAGAGCCAAAAACTCCCTGCCATTATCCGAGTAAAAATTCTTGATTGAGGTGGCAAATTGTTTTTCAACTAGAGTGCGAAATTGAACAAACACTGTAGAGACCTCAAATTTTACAGAAAGCACATACACCCAACAATACTTAGTAAAATGATCAACAAGAATTAAGTAGTAGCGTGCACCAGTAACAGACACAACCGGAGAAGGCCCCCAAACATCACTATAAATAAATAGCAAAGCATGATCCGAAACAAGAGATGATTTATTAAAAACGAGCTGTTGGCTTTTGTTCAAAAAAAACATGAACTACAATGATCAAAATCCAAATCACTGGGCGAAAAACAAGGTAATTTGTTTTTATTCAAAATCTAAATCAGGACCTTCATACTCAGAGTGAACAGTGAGGTTCTGGAGATCCGATGTGAGATTATGAGAGGCCCCCGAGTCAACGAGCCAATCTGTATTGGGAGGAGAGTAGCCACATGGGATGTAACAAAGTGAGCATGCGGTGGTTCCTAACAGCGACATGTGCGTGCACCATGACCATAAATACCACAGAGTTGACAAGTGATATTAGGTCGAGAGTGTTGTGGTTGTCCAGTGGAACGTGAATGAGGTGGTTGATAAGAGGTCGACGAGCCTCGTGTAGGATTAGAATACCCACGCTGTTGACCATATTTTTGACCACGTGCAGGGCCACCACGACTACAGCCTGATCCATGAGAGTTGGAGCGCGACTGTGAGGAAGTCGCGTTCGCAGTGGCAACGAGAGTCTATGCTTCTTGCTCAAGACGGTGCAAATAAGCCTATTGACTAAGGAGCAAATCTTGAAGTTCTAGGAATTGAATTAGATGTTCCCGAGCACGGATAGGGCTTACTATGTCACGGTATGTAGAGCCGACACCATTGAGTACATAGAGTGTGATATCATCATCTTTGAGAGGTCCATCGATGATCGCCAATTCATTTGCCTTTGATTTGACTAGTTGGAGAAATTCAGAGACAGAATTCGAGCCCAACTTGATGTTTTGCACATCATCCTTGAGTTGCATCACCCTCGATTGAGAATGATTCACATAGGAACGTTGAAGAATATCCCACGCACCTGTCAAAGATTTGGCATTTTGGAACAAACGCACGATCGGAGAAGTGCAGGATCCCATCAAGGCAGAAATAAGAAGAGAGTCATGATGTGTCCAGTACTCGTATGCCGCCATACTTTCCAGAGTGGAGCCCATAGGAGTGCAGGGGATTGCACTATCTAGGAAGCCAAAAAGTTCGTACCCATAGAGAAGGTGACGAACTTAGGAACGCCATGAGGCGAAATTTTCTCCATTGAGGTGCAACAATAGTTGTTGATGAGCATTGATCGGAATTAACGCTTACCACCGGAAGAGGGGTTGGCTGCTATATGGAGCGGACGCAGCTGCGACGAGAACGTCGAGGCGTTGATATGACCTCCAGTCGTGGAGTTGTCGGACGTGGTGGAGTTGTCGGAAGGGTTCGTCATAGGATCAAGATCTCGTTAGCGAGATTGCCGTCTTGATACCATATAAGAGATATAATTACTGTGGAAAGTGAATAATACTATTGATCAAGAGATTACATATTTATACAAGTTACAGAGATAATTACGGAAGATATACAAAGATATAATCATCTAATCTAAGATAGAAAAGATACAACAAGAATATTTCCTAAGATACACTATTGCCTAATAATACATACATATAGTTCTATATATATGACGTGTAAAGTTTTTTTTAGGATATATGTTGTAAGTTTCGATAAGTGTAGAGCAAATACTACATATTATTTTATATTTCTAACACTAATTCTTAATTTGTTGGGTCATTATTTTACTATAGTTGATTGTTTATTTTGCTATATAAGTATTTTGCAGTTCATTTGACTTTTCGTACTACTTTTTTGTGAGTGTATCTCTACTTTTTTTTTATTGATATGAGAGTTTATCTTTACTAATCTTATGTTTACAATAAAATTTAACATAGGAAATGAACATTTATAATATTATTGTAATGTATATTTACTTCAAAATGATTATTGTGTAATATTAATACTTAATATTAATTATATTAATACTTAAAATAAAGACTAGTCACATGAGAACCGTGTGCCAACGTTTTTAATTTAAGTGAAAGATATCAAGACTAAATCTCATGTGATATACAAAATAAGGGAAAACCTATGTGCGAAATAGGCCAAAAAAGCATGTATTACGTCCATTAAAGAAACTCGTGAAAAAAAATAAACATCTCCAACATTTTCTCCTCCCCCCCACCCCCCCCCCCCCCCCCCCCCCCCCAAAAAAAAACTCAATTTTGGGTCCGCCCTGGTGATTAGTGACTAATTAAAATCTCCAATAGGGAGAGGTGATAGCTTAAGAAGGAACCATTGAACAAGTGTAAATAATCATGTGCAACAATTAAGCAAGGAATTAATCACTTCTTTCGAATTGATGAATAGTTGAGATAATTGTATCAAATAATTATTAACAATTGTGTCACGTGTTCTTATCTTTATTGTACAAAATTAAACACTTGGTTCCATTGATGGTCGTGGTGAGCAACGTTAGATTAACACATGGCTACATTGTGAGTTAAGCATATGCGTAGCATGCAAAGGCATTTATGGAACAGTGTGAGTTGTTTGAGCAACAACAATAAACCATGGTTGGTTGTTGGAGACTGTAATGTTGTGCTTAAAGATGAGGAGAAAACTGGCAAAGCACCACCTATTGTTGGAGTTATGGAGGATTTTCAAGAGTGTGTTGAGGATTGCGGTTTGCAAGATGACGGTTATGAAGGTAATCCTTTTACTTGGGCTAGTAATGGCACTCACACTCGGATTGACCGTGCACTTATTAACTTTGAGTGGAGTACGACTTTTGAAAACACTATAGTCACACATTCTCATCGACTTCATTCGGATCACAACCCACTATTGATCCAATTTGAACGTGATACTACTAGAAAGCCGATGCCTTTTTGATTACAAAATATGTGGGTCAAACATCATACATTTCAATTGAGGGTGGCGGAGAATTGGGGGTAACACACTCCTTGGGTTGGTCTTTTTAAGCTTGGAGCTAAATTACTTCGATTGAATAAATATCTTAAACTTTGGAATCATAACACTTTTGGCAACATCTTTCAAAAGATTCAAGAGAAAGAAGAGACTCTTAAACAAGCCCAGATTGCTCATGATCAAAATCCAACTCCAAACTCTCAGAATCTCTTGAATAAGTGCTATGTCGAGTTCACAACGACTTGAATTATGGAAGAAGAATTTTGGAAGCAACGGCCACGGTGTAAGTGGGATATTGAAAGTGAACGCAACACTCGACTTTTATAATTCATGGCAAAAAAAAAAAAAACAAGACCAAGCCAAAATTCACAAAATCCATGAAGAATGTGTTCTTATGGATAATTTGAATGAGATTGGAGCTTCGACCGCCAGTATTTTGAACATCTTCTTGCTTCATCTATTGAGGTAACGACTTGCCATAATCTCAATTTAATTCCTCAAATTATTACTGTTGGCGACAATGTTTGGCTATGTCGACCGCCGGTTTTAGAAGAAGTACGGGAGGTTGTTTTTTGTTTATGTTCAGATAGTGTTGCGGGTCCGGATGGCTTTAATGCTTTCTTTTACCAATCATGTTGGGATATCATCAAAGACGATCTTCTTGAAGCGGTCTTAGGTTTTTTTCTGGGGCACCACTTTCCCGAGAATGTTCAAAGCTACCAATGTAGATCTTATCCCGAAGAAACAAGATCCCAAAGAGTGGAAGGAGTATAGACCGATTAGTTTATGCAACATAAGCTATAAAATCATCTCCAAGCTTCTTAATGATCGGTTAGCTTCTTTCCTCCCTAAGCTTGTATCTCCCGCTCAAAATGGCTTTGTCAAGGGTCGTCTTATTGGAGACAACATCTTATTAGCTCAAGAATTGGACTCGAATATTATCAAGCGATGGGATAAACACAACACGGTGGTGAAGCTTGATATGGAGAAAGCATATGAACGGCTTGATTAGGGATTCTTATATCAATGCCTCTCGAATGTTGGGTTTTCACGGCAATGGGTTTGGTTTATAAAAAATTGTGTGGAGAATTTTTTTTTTTACAATTCTTGTAGACGGTGAAGCTCATGGTTTCTTCGAATACAAACATGGTGTGCGCCAAGGTGATTCAATATCTCCCACTCTTTTAATTACTGTCGTCTAGTTTGTTTCACAAGGACTTGAACAACTCTATGAGAGGAACCAAAATCTTTATCTTCATATGGTCGGTGGGATTCCGGTTTCTCATTTGGCATATGCGGATGACTGTATCATCTTCTTGCGGGGTACGATGAATAATATGGCTAAGCCTATGGAGTTTCTTCATTTGTATGAGATGGTCTCGGGTCAACTTAATGACACGGACAAGAGTTTCTTTATTCCTTTGCCTCACATCAATGCCGCACACTCTCATGACGTTAGGGACATCACCGATTTTTGTGAAATGTGAGTTTCATATTATTTATCTTGGAGCTCCTCTCATTCATGGTCAAATGAAGTTTTCATATTTTACTATGTTAATGGAGCAAATTCGTGGGTTGATTAGTGGATGGGAGATGCAGTTTTTTAATTTTGGGGGTCGTCTCACTCTCATCAAAAGTATCTTATGTTCTGTCCGGGTCTACTTATGCCAAGTACTTGAACCTCTGATTAGCGTGCTTGAGGAATTGGAAATGATGTTTGCTAATATTCTTTTGGGTTCAACCGAAGACCATGGAAGGCAACATTGGCGGAGTTGGGAAAGAATCTGCAAACCATTCGATATGGGGGGGGGGGGCTTAACATCTCTTCTCTTAGTAGCTCAGTGAGGCTTTTGCATGAAGCTTTAGTGGCGGTTTCGTATGCAAGAATCTCTTTGGGCTAAATACATGATGGCTCGATATGCTACTCAGGATCAAATCCTTACCATAAAAGGTTGGAAATCTCGCGGTTGGAAGAGATTGCTTAGAACAGCCCCATTAACTCAACCCCATCTCTATTGGCATCTCAAGAAGGGTAATGCTCTCTTTTGGATTGATCATTGGTTACAAGGAGGACTTTTACAACCGCGTGAAGGAGTTCTTATCAAGAATAATGCCTTGGTAAGTGATTTTTGGGTTGGAGGCGAGTGGGCTATTACAAGACTTGAGGAATTTCTTGAAGAGGATGAGGTGTTAAGGGTGATAAGCCATTCGACTTGGCAAGATGGGAAGCATGCCCTTCTTTGGAAGCTTGATCATAACAGTTTCTTTCCACGAAATTCGCGAGACGTACTATATATGAGCCTTTACATACCTCATGATATTTATAAGTTTCTTTGGCATAAGCTTCTTCTTCCAAACATTTCTTTCTTTGCTTGGCATTATATGCAAAATCTAATACCGTCAGATCAAACGGTAGCTAAGTGGATGGAAATCGTTTCTCAATGCAATTGTTGTCAAAGCATTGAAAACATGGACCATATATAGTCAAGCAAGCTAGCTAAAGAGGTATGGTCTTACTTCTTTCACACTTTTCATATCAAGCAACCTGTTATCATCTCATGGAGAAATTTGATTGCCTATTGGATCAATGCTCGTCATCGCACCATGCCCGGTCACATTAGAGTCCTTGTACCTATTGTGATTCTTTGGTTTATTTGGGTGGCAAGAAACGCGGCTAGATATGATCGTATTCCTATGGATGCTACACGCATTATTGCTAGGGTGATTCGACACTTTAGTGAATTATTTGCTCTTACTCCATGTTGAGAGAAGTTGTGGAAATAGTCGAAACATGTGGCGTACTTATGGGGGATCAAACTTGCTCGACCCGCCATAAGGTTACCTATTGTTGTTACTTGGAAAAAATCGAGGGAAGGTCGTTGGAAATTGAACACGGGTGGGAGCTCAAAAGTGAATCCCGGTATGGCCGGAGGAGGAGGAGTTCTATGGGATCATTTAGTGAATTGTGTTTGGGTGTATCACATTGCGCTTGAACCAATGACTAATGTGGAGGTGAAGATCATAGCTATTTATCAAGGGCTTACATATTGTCACGATCTTGGGCTTTGGGATGTGGAAGTTGAAACGGATGCTTTTGTTACTATACTGATTGTGGATGCCTTGTCGGGAGGACCATGGAAGATTATCAAATAATAGAGAACACTCGGTCTCTTTTGGCATTTATGAATGGTACTATACAACATGCTTTTTGAGAGGGGAACCAAGTGGCGGCGAACCAATTGGCTAATGAAGCTTGTCTTCAAAGAGTTAATGGTCGTGTTCCTTTAGAGGCAAACTTGAAAGTTCGGATTCTTCTTGAGTGGGATAAGAAAAATTGGTCTTATATTCGTACCCCAAAACCGAACTCGTGAAGGTACCACACTTGTCTTTTTTATTGCATTTGCTCTGCATACACTTTATACACTTTTGCAAATGCGATATTCTATATTACTGGTCAATCCTAGTAATTCACGTCTTACATCTCTTGTTCCCCCCCCCCCTCCCCGTCACACGAACAATGTATGGAATTTTTCTTTTTTCACGATGCACACACATGAGCACGATTTATATCTATGCATTGTTAAAATCATTGCATACACGACTTGTTGCATGATGGGGAAGAATGATAATTTGTGGTTTGATATGAGAACTATGGGATTCAAATGTAGTTGCTTAATATGTCTTCTAAGATACACCATTCGAACCTTGAAAAAGACCATTTTTTTCTTGTCCCTTGCTTCTTCCCTTAGCCCTTCTCATACCGTTAGCCTTTCTAAAATTACATTTCACCATGTAATTGCACGTTTAGAATTTGTAGGTTGGATTATCACTCGAAATGCCTTGTCTCCCTCTATTATCTTTGATCACTTTTGCACACAATTGCACATACAAGGCATTTTGACACTCTTTGCATGCTATGATTTATGGTTGAGCTTATGTGATGATGGAAATAGGACTATTGTTGTGGCTATGGCATCTTCTCGGTCCTCTTGGTCTTACTTTTTTCATATACACCTATCTCAAGGTAAGATCTTTCAAATCTTCATTTCTTCATGAAGATACACATTTTTATTTCTCCTCCTTCGTGCTTTACACGCATCAAAGTTCTCAAGTTCTCGGTTCTCACTTAACAGACACACTCCACATGTTGTTAGAGAACTTTATGCTACTCTTTGCACACTATGTAACATCTTTGATGCATTATTTGAAAAATATGGATTTTCGAGAACAAAGATTATATTTGATTCAAAGTATAGAGGAAGGTACAAGAAGATTGAAGGCTAGAAAGTACATTCAAGCTACAAGTCAAGACTATAGCCATCTAAGAATCTTCCACTTGAGTTGTCTTGACACATGACAACATTGTGACGACTTGAAGATAAGGAAAATATATGGTATGGCCCCGGTGGAGCATAACTCAAAAGCAAAACCTAATCTAAGAACTCCTAGCCGGGAGAAAAGAACAAAAAGTACAAAAACTACTCATTGGAGGTTGCAACATGATACTCCTATTTTGTATGCTATTTATTGTAATAAGCCTCTCCCTAGTAATCAAACATTAGGTTACATTATTTTACGAGGTATCCAATTTTGAGATAGGCTCTTTTTTGTAATAGGGATAGGGCTCTCGGTTTTTAATGGAGTTGGATAGACCTCCCAATGCGGGAGTGGATATTCGGATTGCACACTCCACCTTTGGGTATGATCTCTGACTATCTCACTCCAATGAGATGTTTACAAAACTCCATAAAAACTCCTTTTATGTTCATGGGGGCATGCTTTTAGACCCCCCTAGTTTCATTGGTTGTTTGATTTGGTGATTGTATGGGTAGGGTGCACCATACGATCTCGCTATGTAGTACCCCCTCCCATTTCTTTCTTTATACATCTTTTAATTTTGTGGTATTATGTTTTAGACTACTTTACCATTGTGAGAGGATGCTACTCCGCTTGTATTCTTGAACATTGCGTAGTGGTGCGTGAGTAGTGATTGACGCATGAGGGTATGTTAGATCCCTGCTTGTATAGCGACAACGGACCCATGTTGTTGAATTGCTTGAATTTGCGAATTCAAAAGTACAAAGAGCAGTTGTAGGAGCCCTCCAAACCCTCGCGTGTAAAAATGATGAACAAGAACCAGGGTTTTTCACTTCATTGATACATGAAATGCTTTTTTTCTCTCTCCTACAATTTTGAATACTTTTACTAATGTGTATAAGATCATGAAAAAACAACTTGCACCACATGATTTTGTATTTATTTTTGTATACCTAATTGAAATTTATTTGATTTGCATACTTCTATCAAATGCATGATATGTTCCATTGGCTCCCTTTTGTTTCTTATGTAGTATATCTGCCCCCCGTCATTTTATTTGGATAAAACGATGTCGTTTCCACTTATTGTTGTTTTCCATGCGATTGTGGTGCAATGTGGGGCCAAAAAGCAACCCGCGTGTCTCCACCTCCGTTGTACGAATGTGCATGAATGTTGGCCTACGCTAGCATGCTCGATCTCTTGATTGTGGAATATAACGTGGGTACAAGGTCCTTTGGGTCTTGTTTTCCCCCTAAAAACAAATTGTTCTAGGCTTCATGTGAACGACTGTTAATCTTGTTTGGTTGTGTTCTTGTGGCATGATTATCGGGTGAAACGTCGATGAGGAACACTACCTAGTTGATCATGTTAGTAGTCATTTGCTTGTCTCAAAGATTAAGTCATGCATGTGTAAGTATGAACTAATTAAGAATGTAAAAGCGAGAATGACTCATTAAATCAATTATAATTTGTTTGATGGTAACTACTACTCGGATATACAAGATTAATAACCATGAGTATATATTTAAAATTTCTCAAATATATATAAACTGTATATCAATATTTAATATTTTAACAATTTTAAAAAACGGATTAAGGCGCTTTGAAATTTATGTCTTTTTCAAATGTGGCAATCTACCGCACCCACATCAGCAACTGCACTCTCACCCGCATCCGCCTTTTAAGAATATCTGTAGTTATAATACGTGAAGAAATAGGAAAACAAATATGAGATCATAATAAAAGAAAATCATTATGTCGGTGCGGATCTTGGTGGTAGTAGCATAATGTGTCAAAGTCACAACAACCTTAGACAATAACACCAACTCCTAAACAACACAAAAAATCCTTATAAGCAAAATCCAAGCTAGATTTGTTGTCAAAAGATTAAACGGGGACCAAATAAAAATGGCCTAGCATAAGAGTTAGAATAAAAAGATGGAGTTCAAAAACGATTAAGTAGCTTTAATCATGTCGATAAACTTAAAGGTGTACCAAGTACGATTATAGGAGACATGCTTCATATCTGGATTAAAAACAGGGGTGGGGGTTGCCTTTGAACAACATGTTCTTGTTGACTATCTCGACGTCAAAGACCCTCAAGACCATTTTAATCATCACCTGTTTGGTAAGCTCCTTGGAGGAGGTCTTACTCTTCATGTACGTTGATGACGACCTTTGAGGACGTCTCAACCTCAAACATTTTTTTAAAAGAGATTTGAAAATTCAAGAGCAATAGAGACTTGTTCATTGTACCTAGAACTTCAACCACACACAAACCAATCCACCTCATGCTATGAACACCATTTTCTTTACAGACCTCACACATGCAAATGGGACTAAACTCATAGAGTGCCAACTCAATCGACATCTCACTTTTCTTCTTATGCCAAGCACCATAATTTGTAAGAAGTTTCCAATGCTTTTCTAGATCCAAGATTACATGCTTCAAGTTTTCATTTACCTTGAATTTAGAACTAGAACCTTGTTCAACATTCTTTGGAACTTCATTGAAATTCATGTATCAATAGTTATTTTTGCAACCATGTCTAAATTTAGGAATGGAGGTATCAAACACGAAAGGGAGATCTTCTAAAACAAAGTTTCTGTTGATCATCCACACGTTGGAGACCCTAGAGACGGACACAATTTATACATTTTCATTTAACAAAACATGAAGCTTTACGAGTAAAACACTCTTGGTCATGACTCAGGCAACTTCAAGCAATTGGTCAAAATTCCATCTCGTGCTATGAACACTAGGTATATTCATAACTATCTGGTGGGCTTTGGTAAGACAACCATTGCACAAACAAAGAGGCTTAATTTTGAGAGTACCAACTCAACACGAACCTTATTCCTCTCTTGAATCAAAGAACTATCATCCGTATGGATCTTCAAAGGAGTCCCAAAATCAAGGACCACAGGCAAAGGATTTCCATATATTTCAGTAGATGTTGCAATGACTTTTAAAAAGTCAAATGTGTGAGGCATGAAGCGGAGGGATTTTCTTGGTGGTAGTAGCATAAAATAATGGTTATACAAATAAAAGGAGGACTATACAAGGTGCATCAAGCTTGGAGTCCCCAACCAAGCAAGATCAAATACAATAAAAGAAAGCTAGGGAGGCTTATAATTGTGCCTCTCAAAACGAAGCAAGGCCAAAATGAAGTAGCAAACATCTACCCCAAAAGTTTTGCATCCGGGGCTCACACCCAAAGTTGGAGTGTGCAAATCGGCTTTGAGCTTTTGTAATGGAACTTGTTTGCTTCTTCTCACATGGGGCCAACAAGGAGGTAAGCCTGCTTAGGATCGTAAACATTTTTCTCAAAAGTTTCGCAGCCGAGGATCACACCCAAAGATGGAGTGTGTAACTCGGTTTTGAGCTTTTGATATGGTACTTGTTTTGCTTTCCATATGGAGGCTACCAAATAGGAACGTACAAAGAAGATCATGCCCAAAAGAGGGGCACCTCAAAATAATAAAAAGGTACATGGAAATAAAGGAGCATAAATGAAACATAAGATCCTTATAGTAATTACAGTTAAAAACATAGTAGATACTATTAATCGAACACCAATAGATAGCTAAGTGATCGTACATAAGGTGCGAGTCTCCAATCCAATGGACCTTCGACCATGCAGTGGCAGGGGCGCTCAGGATGACATCGCTGCCAAGATGAATCTCAACCGCAGTGCGAGATGAGTGGCCGCACATAAGTCTCGCCGATTTTTGGATGATTAGACCGCTGGAACTGTGCGGTCTGGAATTTACAACGATCGGCGGGAAATCTTTTGATACAACAAGTGACCAACCAACAATCCAACAAAGGCGCCTAGCGGTCGGAGAGCTCGGGAGCCTATTGTTAGGACAATTTTCTCTAAAAAAAATCGCATGAGAGTGACCGTAAAATCCATGCCAACACCACCAAAACAAAATGTAAATACCACTCATCACCAACTCCAATACCACACAAGGAGCGCAACAAGTAACTATAAATATCATGAAATACAATCAAGCTCGACAAGTAAACCGAATGACCAATCCCAAAACCACAAGTGGGACGCGGTTCTAGCAACCAAACCGCAATAATGTCCACAATAATATAATAATCAAATACAACCAAATCGAGGTCCAAGAAGCACCAAACCGAAACAATCAAACCAACAAGCCAAGAATCGTCGTGTAAGGCTATGTGTATGGAATGGATCGATTAGAATGCAACATGTAAAGAAATTGAGGTACTCCCGAGGGTTCAAGTGGTGTATCTCGGGAGGGGAGTAAAGCCACTAATATGTACCATCCAACCAATGTAAAGTAACCAAGTAGTGTGCAAAGAGTTGAGTGAAACCAATATCATAGAAGTGCTCAAGTGTGTGTAAGTTGGCCAAGGAAAACAAATTACCTTCACTCGTGTAAAGCCGAATAAGACAAGATGTGAGCCAAAAAGATTAACAATTGGCAAAGAGCACCTCATCCCAATGTGGAGGACGGATGTGGTAGAAGGGACGATGAGGGAAGCCGTCAATTCAAAAAATTTCATATAAAGAGATTTAACTTTCAAACTAGCCTCAATTAGAGGAATTCTCCAATTAAACCAAAGCCTACAAGCCTCATTAGCAAGTTGGTCCGCCACAAAGTTTCCTTCGCGGAATACATGTTTGATGGAACCATGTAACTCCCGAAGAAAGAACCGAATCTTATCAATATATTCAATGATTTTCCATGGACCACCGAACTCGGCATAGATAATAGGAAGAGTGATACTAGCATCCATCTCAACCTCAACATTAAAATTTTCAAGTTCATAGCAAAACACAAGGCCTTGATAGATAGTCATAATTTCCACTTCAACATTAGTAGAATGATCTAACGCCAAATGAAAACACCACATATTATTGCCAAGGTGATCACGAAGAATGCCCCCGGATCTGGCCAACCCCGGGTTGCCTTTAGAACTACCATCGGTATTGAGCTTAAAGTATCCAACTTTCGGCTTCTCCCAAATAACAACAATATGTGGCTTCAAGACCACACTACTAAGCCGAACTCCCTAATCATTGGCGACATTTTTATCTCCAAGCCAAAATTTTCTGGGACACGGGGTAATGGCAAAAAGATCCCGAATGTGACTAATCACCTTGCCAACAATTTTCTTAGCATCCATAGGAATTCTTCTATGCCTTGTTTCATTACGAGCCGCACATATGAACCAAAGCACAAGAATTGGAATTAAAACCGAATGTGACCCATAATAATCTTCTTTTTCGAGTAAATCCAATAAGCAATAATGTTCCGCCACGATATAACTCTCGGTATCTTAATCAAGAAGGCATCAAAAAATATTTTCCACACTTCTTGGGCAAGCTTACTTGACCAAAAAAGATGATCATGAGTTTCGGCATTCTTGTTACAACAATTGCACATGGAGACCATTTCAAACCGCTTAAGATTACCATCTGTAGGCAAAAGATTTTACATATATCTCCAAATAAAAAAGGAAATATTAGGCATAATAAATTTGTGCCAAAGGAATTTAAACACATCTTGAGATTTATGCGGTCTTTGAAGGGCTTTCCAAGCCGATTTAGTAGAAAATTGACCGCTCGGTTCATGCTTTCAAATAGGAGTATCTCTACCAACTTGAAGAGTTGGTTTAGCCACCACATTAATGAAAGATTCTTCACAAAGAACCTCATCAAGCTTGACCAGATCCCATTCATCATTTTTCCAAAAGTCACAAACTTTGTGGCTTTTATCAATTTCGGCCCCTTCCTTCGGTTGTAAAAGTACTTCTCCAATCCAATGATCTTGCCAAAAGAAGGCTTCCCCATTTTTCACAAGCCAAAAAAGATGAGGTTGGGCAACAACCGCCTCTTTAGTGAGTCTCTTCCAACCACTTGATTCCCAACCCCGAATGCCAAGAAAATCTTGTTGGTTAGTGTATCTTGTCATCATATACCGAGCCCAAAGAGAGTTTTGAGCCCAAAATCTCCACCACAATTTGGCCCCAAATGCAACAACCATACTCCTCAAAGATTTCACATTAAGGCCGGCCAAATCATAAGGCGCACAAATGCGTTCCCAACTTCTCCAATGCATTCGCTGCTTCACATCATTCGAACCCCATAAAAATCGAGCTAAGATTCTTTCAAGATCCTCCAAAACACAAAGAGGTGGTTCAAATATTTGACAAAGATATATCGGAATGGAACAAAGAATGTTCTTAATAAGGGCAAGCCTACCTCCAAAATTAAGGAACTTCATGTCCCACCAAGATATGAGACCACAGACTTGATCAATCCACATTTGGAAATGTGTGGCGTTTAGTCGGCCACGAACAAGCGGGGTACCAAGATAAGTGATAGGAAAACCACCTCAAGAGAACCCGTGACTTCGCAAACTCTTCGGATATGAGCATTACTCACAAAGATAGTAGGAATGAAATAACTCTTCGCGGCATTAATATATTGTCCCTACACCATTTCATAAAGCAAAAGAAATTCCTTAAGCACTTTCATGTTCTTCACCGAGCCACGAACAAAGATAATACAATCATCAGCATATGCTAAATGAGAAACCGAACACCATGCTTAGATTCAAAGAATCCATTAGCTTCGTCATTCACAAGAATAGAAATGAAACAATGCTCAACACAATTCTTGATATACCATATCCAATTCCGAGAGAAACTGGATTTAAAAAGGCATTGATATAAAAAGTTTCGATCAAGACGATCATAAGCCTTTTCCATATCTTGTTTCACAATCGCATTGTGTTTATCATGTCTCCTCCCAAAGTTGGAAACCATTTATTGTACAAGAAGAATATTATCACCAATGAGACGATCTTTCACAAAACCACTTTGAGAATGAGAAATAATTTTTGGAAGAATTAATCCAAGCCTATCATTCAATAACTTAGCAATAATTTTATAGCTCACATTGCATAGGCTTATGGGCCCCGAAAACCTTTCCATTCTCGTGGATTCTCCTTTTTGAGAATGAGAGCAATATTTGTGGCCATATACATCAGCGGGAAAGTATTATTTGAAAAAATCAAGAACGGCCGCAAAGAGATCAACATGAATAATATCCCAACACTTTTGATAGAACAATCATTGAAACCATCCGGACCGGCCATACGCTATCGAGTTTGAGGCTGAACACAATAGATTTTAATTCCTCGAGAGGTGGCTGACGAGATAGCCATATATTATCATCATTAGTAACAATATGAGGAATAAAAATTAAGATCATGGATTGCAAGTACCTCCACGGGACCGACAAGGAGATTCTCATAATAACTCGCGGCGAAGGGACCAATCGCATCTGGATTATCCATAAGCATCCCATTCTCATATATTTTAAAAATACGAGCCTTTGATTTTTTTGCTTTTGCCATGGCTTGGAACATCCGAGTATTCCTTTCCCCTTCAACCGCCCATTTACAACGTGCACGTTGCTTCCAAAAAGCTTCCTCCATTTTTCTAGTAAGATTGAATTCCGCAAAGCATTTTTGGAGATTAGTGCAAGTGGTAGTAGATGGATTTATATAAAATTCAATCTCGGCTTTCTTAAGGGATTCCTCCTTATCAATGATCTTTTGGAATATATTACCAAACTTCTCACGGTTCCATGTCTTGATATCTTTTTTCAAATGAATAAGCTTAGCACCAAGAATGTACATTCCAACACAATCAACCAGTTTTTCTCAACTATGTTTCACAAGATCAAGAAAAGAGTGGTGATTCACCCACATACTTTGGAACCGAAACAGACTCGATTTTCTCCTCGCTTCCCTTTTAAATAAAATGATAAGAGCATTGTGATCGGATTTCTTTCGAGAAGAATGTTCCACTTTTGTTTTTTTCAAACGCCGTACCCTACTCAAAATTAACAAGGGCTCGGTCAAGTCTAGTCCTCGTACCATTACTAGACCAAGTAAAGAGGTTTCCTTCAAAACCAACATTTTTAAGACCACAATCATTAATACAATCATGAAAATCCGCCATGTCTCCAACCCGAGGAGGAGTGCTACCAATTTTCTCATTCATATTAAGAACACAATTAAAGTCCCCCGCCACCATCCACGGCCTAAGGTCATCACTCCTCCTCAAACCATCCCAAAAATGACGCCGAAGTAAATGGCTTTAAGCAGCATAGACAAAAGTGCACATAATCGGAAGAGGGATTAAAGTCGATCGCAACACACAATGTATAAATTGATCATGAAGCTCAATAATATCAAACTCAATATCACAATCACCAAAAACCCAACTCATGTTATTCGGATTCCTAAAAGCTTTATCATATTGAAATCTCCTCAAATATCTCCTTTCATCAAAAGCCACTTTCGGTTCAAGAAGAACAAGAAATTTTTTCTTGTTTCTCTTAATCAAGTCATATACATTTTCACAAGCTTTTTCATTCCCGACCCCACGAACGTTCTAACAAGCTTCATTTATTTTGAGGATTTGGAAGACTTACTTCTCAAATTACGTGTCGATTTCTCAATCTTACGTTGCTCTCGATTTTTTAGAAGAGGTTCGGCCGAGAGAGCCATCGCAATTCCTTCCCTATAATAATCTTCCATTGTCTTTCACCATGTTCTTTTAGACCGAGAGTCCTCAATTGCCTCATTCTCATCATCACCATCCAAACTACAATGCACAAATATCTCCATACTAGTGTCCTCGGATTCATGCCTAGTGGTATCATCATCCTCCTCATTTTCAGTCACTGGATGCATACTTCCAACTCCTCCATGATCATTAGGAAGGGAACACATTCGGGGTGAGAGAACCTGAGACTTTTTGTTAACTCGAGAATCCAAAAGCTTGGCAAAATCATTATATACATCATAGAGGATATCATCACTAAGAAAATCATCATTCTTAGAAGCTTCGGCCTCAACACGACTATCCAATGACAAACTTTCTTCAACATTGTGTTACTTAGAACCACCTTCCTCCACATTCACAACTTTAACTACATCATCATTATTCTTTTCTTCCTCTTCCACCTCAAGACTATCAAACAAATTAATCTTTCCTCTTTGAATAATTTTAATAGGAGAAAAAGAGAGATTTTTCTCTTTTGAAGTAACCTTTGTGTTGGAAGTGCTATGTTTTTTGTCAACCGGATGCCACTCCATTTTTTGTGGATCATTTTGCTTTGCCTCAAGCACCATAGGATCATTAGATTTTTTTCTTCTTCCCACCACAATCACCAACAATGTGTCCAAGATTTTTACACTTAGTACAATAAGTAGGATAAATTTTATACACAACTTTTTGTTTTTCATAAAACATTCTTGGACCAATGGTAACACCCCATTCAATGATATATTTTTTCGGCTTGAGCAAATTAACCGCAACACAAGCACGGGGATTATCGGGCCTCGTCATAGTAAGAGTTCCTTCATCAACTCTCAAAGTCTTTTCAATATATTGTGCAAGATTAAATAAAGCACCTTTCTCGCAATATCTCATGTTTAAACCCAGAAAAGCCATCCAAAGAGCCATGATAGGAGGATCCGAATCCGGGTTAAAATTTGGAGTCCATTTGATGATATGCCCAAGCATATTCAAGAAAGACAAATCTTTTTTAAGCCACAATCTAGTATAGTCCTCCTCTTCGTCCAACTTTAACATCACATGGCGAGGACTAATAGGACCGAGAGTATAACCTCCTTTCAGATTGAGATATATTTAATCCTCCGATGAATATAAGTATATGATGGAGTCTCCACCAAAAATCTTGAGATCAAGACAAATTCAAGCCTTGCATCAAGTTCCTTAATTTCCTCCTCCTCGAATATAAACATCGGCTTACCCTTAACCATTCTAAACTCCTCCGACTTAATGTTATCATCTCCAATAAAAGATTTGTTCATCTCATAGGAAGCTTTCCCATTCACGGCTTGAGCAAAGGAGGCGCCAAGAGATGGCGGTTTCAATTGATACGTCCTCGGATTAACAGGAGCCGCTTGAGGATAAGCAATCCTTTTACCCTTATCTTTCCAAGTAGCATTAGGGGTCTTATGAGAAATTTTAGAAGGATCGCCCTTCACAAAATTACATGAGATTTGAGGAAAAGATCCTCTCATCGTCGCATTCGAACCACCCGTATCGGTACTTAAATCGGGGGGACGAATTCGGAGCAATACCAACCTCAACCGAATTAATCCCATCACCTTTTGCATGAGCATGCATCTAATGCACATTGGAGTGCAATAATCCATCATCAAAGTTGGTTGCATGTGCTGCCATTAGTGGGGAACATCAATTAGTGGGGAACAACAATTAGCTTAATTACTAAATTATAAACCTCCAACACTCGGCCGCCCTAGCTGTTAGGCACCAATGCCACGGTCAATAAGTCAAACACATCAGCACACAATTGTTGACTAAGGGAAGACTTGACTAAGTGATGATGAATCCGATCAACATCAACAATACCGACGCCAAAAACACTCGCCGGAAACTGAAAAACTGCACGCCAGACCCGAGAACAAATGCCCAAAAAAGCACCACGAATTGATAGAGAAAGAACACGGGATCTCCAAAATTGAAACACAACAAAAGAGCTTAGAACACAACCCAAAATCATGCAAAAATCCAGCAACACCCTGCTCCAATTCAGCCAAACCCGAGAGCAACAAAACTGCACGCTGAAATCGACAAAAACCAACCAAGAAACGCCACAACTTGATAGCTAAAATCCAGGGACTTCCATAAATATAGCAAGATCACTTGAGCATCAAACACAACCCAGAAGCAAGCAAAAATCCAGCGAAATCCTGCTCCAATCCTGCCAAACCCGAGAGCAAGAAAACTGCTCCAAAAAACCCGAAAATAGAAGAGCAACACCCCACGGCTTGAACAAGCAACACACCATGCCAAGATCGAAACACCAACACAAAAACATCACGAGAACACGGACAAGAACACCATGAACCAAAAAGACCGAAAAAGACAAGCAAAAATAACAAAAAGAAGAAGAATACTTAGCAAAGAAAGATCAAGTCATGACGGGCAATCCAACACACACTTAATCCCTCTCCAAAGTTTTGTATTAACACCACCTCAGGTAGAGGTGTGCAGATTTTGGTCGGTTCGGCCGAACCCACCAAACCAAAACCGAACCGGTTGGTATACGGTTCGGCTTCGGTCGACAGTTTTTTTATTGTTCGGTTTGCGGTTTTTTCGGTGACCGAACTCAAAAAACCGAAAATCGAACCGATTATTATGGGCTGATTTAATTCATTTAATTTAACTTGTGGGCCGAAATAAAAGTTGAGCTTGTTATTAAGCAAATAATAACCGGTTGAGCTTGTTTAAAAGCTGGACTTGTTAATTCTTACTTGTGGGCCGAAATAATAAGTTGGTTTTAGCCTATAATAATATGAATTAAAAAGGGGGGGGGGGGGGGGGAGAGAAAACTAACAGCAGAGAAAGGGATTCAGCAGAGAAGGAAAAAAAAAAAGAGAAAAGAGCACGCCGTTTGTTACGGGTTCTTCCTTTATTTATGGTTTGTTAGTAGGGTTATTTCAACAACACATTAACATTATAATTATATAAAAAAAAAGAATAATAGATATAAATAACTAGATAACTAGATAAGTATTTATTGAAGATTATTGGATTCTTGTTAAAAAGAAAAACAAATCTTGTAAGCAATAATTTGTCTTCTTGTTAAACAAATACACAAGCTTTCATGACTCATGTTTTGACAAATAAAGGGGCAAAAATAAATTCTTAATAGTTTTTATCATTTGTTTTGTTTATAGTTTACAGTGCGTTGTAATTTCGACGACGTATTATATATTTGGGGGTCAATATTATACTTTGTACAACAATATTGAATAAAGAGTTAAAACATTGTTTTTTTTTTAGAAAAATGGTAGCTAAGTAGTTTGTTCAAAGTTAGTAAAAAAAACAAATGAACCGACTGAACCGAACTGATTTATAACCGATTTTGACCGAATCGAACCGGTTGGTATACGGCTTGGTTTCGATCGACCGAAAACCTCTTGTTCGGCTTATTGGTTTGGTCGGTAACCGAACCGACCGATATACACCCCTAACCTCAGGGGCAATCCAAGAATAATGATGATTCACACTCAACTAAGGGCTTCGTATAGAAGGGTTAAAGGAAAAGTGAAAAGAGAAAAGCAACACACAAACAAGAAAACCGAAAGCAAACACCGAACGAGCAAGAACACCACAAATCGACGAAACGAACAAGACTAATCCATCAAAACCAAAATGATGTACAGAAGAACAAGATCCAACCACAACAACAACACAAACCAAGCTCACACACTCGGATAAACATAAACAAAAGCAAAAAACTAACCGAAAGAGAGCTCCATCGGTGAGTGAAAGCCGATAATGCAAGAAATGACGAACGAACACCAAGCTTCCTCAAGTCCAACCGTCCATCAAAGAGTTCTCCATCATCACTCGTGAGGAGGTGATATGCTTCAACGGTACCGACGACAAAGAGAGGGAGCAAAAATTCACACAAGGCCGAACCCTAGGTGAAGAGAAAATCCATGAGCGAGCTTGAGACTTCACAAAACCACCACTTGGATCGATCCCCTTAACTCCCCGAAGATGATGAGAGGATTTTTGATAAGAAACTCACTCAAAATCGAGCAAGAATGGTGAAGAGATGAGCTGTCGTGAATTGTTTTCTCTCGTCTTGTTCTTGGTGGTAGTAGCAAATCTCTTGGTGGTAGTAGCAAATATTCAAATGAGAACATTGAAGGCCGAAGAGGGGAAATGTTCCATGTGAACGACACTTGCACATGGGTTAGTTGATCCTAGAGACCAGGAGAAGCCCGAAAAATAACACGTTTCATGCGTGCTCTTAAAAGGAACCGAGTTTAAATTTTTGAACCGGGATGCGCCGGTCAACGGCAACATTAAGGAGTTTGAAGACATCGGTGGAAGCCTCGGGAAAAGTTACATTTTCTGTTTAACATCCTGCCCACCCTGGAAATAGCTCAGTCGGAGGTAGGGTCCAACGGTTGGAAGAGCATTGCACGTTGTGTGGTGTCTGGTGTGCCCCTGACAGCCCTTGAAAATCCAGAGGACCGAGTACCGTTCATCCCCGGTTGTACTCATAACCGCATCAAGTCTCCAAGGTTACAACCTTTGGTCGAAGGAACAATGTAGGCAAGCAAAGTCGGCAAAATAGATCTGTAACCTCGGGTAAGGATTGGCTATGAGGGCTAGGCACGGAGGCGGAATGTAAGCCTATTGGTTATGATTTATTTAAATATAATAATTTAACACAATGCTGATACAAACTAAAGAATAAAAAAGAGAGCTCAAAAGAGCGTTTAAAACATATTACAACATAAAATATATAAGTTTGTATAGTGTTTGGTTTAAAAATTAATTAATTAAAAAAATGTGAAAAGCTAATCACCATAAAATGGTGAATGGAAGAATGTGAGTTATTAATGTAATTTTCTATTTCTATAATTATTTAAAATATCTTAAAAACATAAGGAAATAAAAAGGTGAAATTGAAAATAAAGAAGCTTAATTAAAACTAACTTGAAAAATTCAAGCACCATGTTAAGTCTATATTGGCCATCCAACTCTAAGTACATAATCTAATGAAAAGAAAAACAAACATATATAAGGACTTATTTGCTTGTACCCACTAACTCATATAAACTATCAAGCTCATTTGGTTGTGACTATAAAGAGTGTAAGCGGGTAATTATCAGTATTAAATAGTAAATAGTCAACTTTGGTTGTTGCGATTTAGTATCAGGTTTCACAGCTTTAATCCATTTGGCCCGGTCCTTAGCCGCAATAATTATCTGCTCTTACCCTCCACATTTTCACAATCTATATTCAACGGTTACTTTTGTTGCATCTATACAATGACACAAAAGTCCCTCAAAATATTGTTTTGTCTCCAAAATGACCTCAAACAAATGAATTATATACAAGGTCAATTTTCTCTCTCTAGAAATCGTTTACAATCTGAATCTATAGCCTAATTTTCACGTCATTACTTCATGACAAGGGATAAAATTGATTTTTTTGCTTATGCTTTTGAAAAGTAGATTTGTGTATTTTACTTCAATTTTTTTCGCTTGTGAGTAAATTATAAATAGATTTGATGAGATTACTGACCATCAATATAGACGACTCTCTCTTTCCAAAATCATTGATTCATCTGTGTCATAACTAATTTTTTCACTAATTCTTTTGCCTAACTCCGTAGCATTCCTAGTATTTTATGTTAGATTTTGTTATTTTGCAGTTTGGAGTCAAGCTGAGACAAAACAATGGATTTAGAGCATGGAATGGAGGAAATCACGAAGACACGAGTTTAAGGACAAAAAGAGACTGCATATGAGGCACCACAATTCCGCAAAGTAGCATAACAACTTCATAAGATTTAAGTGGCGAGTGAAGATCAGCCCTAGGGCAACACAAAAGATTTTTTTTTAAAAAAAAAGTTGGTCTAGGTTAAAATGTGTGTGATTTATGTCTTTTATTTTGTGAAAGAGAGGCCACATGAATTTTAAAGAGAGAGTCCGAGAGAAACATCACATCAGCTCTTCTTCTATTGTTTTAGTGATAATGTCAAAGAGTCAAGAGTTGTAAGGAAGAAGACAAAGCAAAGAGATATGAAGATTGAAAGCATCGACGTTCCACCAAGTCAAAGAGTTATTGTACTCTTTTGTGTTTCATTATGTTGTTTAAAATTTATATGTTGTTGAACTTGAGATTAAGAGTAGATAAATTGTTGTGTCTTTGGAGTAGGGACTAGCGCGAATTTATGAATATGTTTCTTTGATTTATTTGAGTAATAAAGTGTTTGAAATGATTTGTTTTATAGGCTACGTGATAGGACTAATGATGAGTGTCTAATTGATGCAATTTTAGCAGCATTTTTGCTTGTTCTTTATGTTATACTTGTAGCATTCCCAGTGTTTTATGTTAGATTTTGTGTCTATTGTAGTTTTGAGGCGAGTCAAGATAAAATGATAAAAAATGAGCACAAATTGGATGAAAAAAAGATGATACATGTGTGAGGACTAAATGAGATCGCATTGGAGGATCCACAAAGCATCAACATAGTGCCACGATGCAACGAAAAGGATTGCAGCCCTAATTTCACACAAGACGCCCAACTACCGCCATGTAGTACCCATAAGAAACACTGCTAATGTCCCACAATCAAAACGCAGCACAACCAACACCACTGTCGTATCGCACCTACAAAAAGAAGTGTGTGTAGCGACACTGTCGTAGCGCGACAAATGCCAGCTTTGAAGCGCGACCATCTTCACCATGACCAAATTGTCATGATGTTGGTCGGTTTGTCCCATTCAACCATTGGGAACTCCAATCCAAACTTGAATAGTGTGAAGTGATCACGCATGAGCTTGTAGTGCAAATGGTAAAAAGTCTTTGAGTATCAGGTAATGGAAGTTATATGTCATTAGAGCTGTGACAATATGTAAACCTTTGTTGGTTGTTTTGTTTTCGTCTAATTCAACAAATTATCGTGCCTTGAACAACTCATCAACAAACGGGCGTAGTTCGAATATTCTTGAAAGCATAAGGGAGTCTTCTGTTTCTAAGTACATGTTATTGTTCAAATCCAAAGTCATTCTAATACAAATTAAAGCCCTCAATTTGTTTAGAGATAAAAACTAGTGTTTGAATGAATTTTGATTACCACGATAGACTCTTTAGTGTAGGCCTTAACTAAGTGAATAGTTATTAAATATCATTACTTTCTCCTAAATTGATTTTTGACTACTCAACTTTGATGTGAAAAATGTGATGTTGACTACTCAACTTTGATGTGAAAAATGTGATGTGGCTTCCAGCATTAGCAGCAAAGAACTTATGTATATAGTAGATGGATGTTATAATGCTTGTGGTAGATGGGTGTTATGATGTTTGTAGCAGATGAATGTTATAATGCTTATAAGTAATAGTCTGTATGTTGTATGGTATGCATGGTATCCTTTAAGACTCTCCAAACTTTTATTAGTCTCTACTATTATTTGGCCACTTAGTTAACAATAAATTAGAAAAAGTATTTGTTACATCTATATGCTTTACAGATTATTGTTATTAACACAAGAGAGGCGAACATTATGAATACGATAACACAAGTTTTATAAATGGTGTGGAATTTACATATGTATAATAATTTTTACATATTATTTGTATACCGTGGTCTGACATTCTTCTAGTTGATAAACTTAACAGTTTATTTTATTTGAAAGTTGTAAGTTACGTTATATCCAAAGTGCACGTGTTTCATAACAACATGAAGACATAGTTTATTCAATGACGACAATAAAAGAGATCGGTGGAGAATATTTTTTGGCAAACTCGGAAAGCCTTCCAAAGGCAAGGACGAGTAAAAAAGTGTGAGGTTCTTCACCATTGGGCTATTTGGAATTGGAGAAACTTGATCATTTTTGATAGGGAGGCCAATACAAGAGAAAAGATGGCTGACGTTATTAAAATCAAAACATGATGTTGGGTCAAGGAGCGTAAAACTAATTTTCATTGCTCGTTCACATATTAGTGTTTTTGGCCTTGGTTGTTCATGGGTTTTATTACTTGATTGCTTCTTCTTCTTCGTTTTCGTTTTCGTTTGCATTTTCAATTTTTTTTCTTTCTCATGAACTGTTGCCTTGTAAGAATATCCCATATATTCGTTTTATTTCTTAAAATAAACTTTACCAATTAAAACAAAAAAGAGATTGGTCGCATCAATCCCGAGTCTTTGTAATATGAAACTACAAAGGATCATGTTATTTTTATTGACTTTCTTTTCTATAACGTGTGACGATAAATGTCATTATAGATCGTGCAGTAAATCGTTGTCAAATGTTTGAACGTGCTCGGCCTTGTCCACTCGCAAGAATGAAACTCAAATGAATTGATGGGGCCACACACAAGTGGTGGAGCATGTGATTTAATTCCCTTTCAAATGAGGAAGTTCATTACCAAAATCGATGTAACGCCAAACATTTTTTAGTATCCATTTACACATGTTTCTCTATGTGGTACTCTAAGCAAAAATTTGAGTCCATTCTCCATAGTAAGGATAGGACTTCATCCGCATATCAGCAAGTTCGAAACTATGAATGATTAACAGTTAATTAATATTTTTTGGATAGTAATTCATACAATGATGTAGCTTTCCCTTGCATCTTCACTAGTAATCATTATGGTATGCATTTTAGTGGTCTATGCCATGAATGCAATGAAAGTGGCAGTAGTTTTATAATTATTTGAACGCTCTCTTCCATATTTCAAGTTTGTATTGAACATTTGTGCGTTCGTTGAAGTAAGTTCGAAGAAATTAAGCTCGTATTATAGTTGTTACTACTCTTTAAAACTTATGTTTCTTCCATCCATGTGTCAGTTTCCATCTATCAACTTGCAACCCATTCACAACATTTTGTAGGGATATTTTCTCTTCCTTGGACCACAATTGTCGTATAGTAGAACCTCAACGTTTTTCTTGGGATATACCATTTGATATTGCATTTAAAAGTCAATATATTAGTAGTTGAGACACTTTCATGTTACGCAGTTGATGTACCAGCAAAGCAAGTCCGATAATGTACGAATGTATTAGAGGAGTAAGCCCATTTAACAAAAAAACTGAATTAAAATGATGGTAAATAGCTCCACAACATGTAATAAAAATTTGCAATGATGCAATTTCTTCCAATTGAAGAATAGTAGACTTCGCAAACGACCTTGAGACCTTCACATAGAGCGCCTCACAGAATTGTCAAAAGTAAAAAAACAACTGCGTAAACAAAAACATTTTCTTGTCAGACCCATCTAAAAATTAATTGCGTACAATCATATAAATACGTAAAAAACTAAGTGTCGCTGTGTAATTGGATCCATACCTAGAATGTTTTTGGAAGTTATTTGCAGCAGTGACTATCGTTTTTTTTTTTTGGGAAAACATTGTGGCTATAGTCGAATACAATTCATAAGAACGCAAAAGCAACTAAGTTAGGGGACGTTTCCTAAATCAACAAGAATGCTTGCATTTAAGTATGGATTAAAATTTCGGTTTTGGAGTAGGTTTCGTTCAGCTAAAAATTAGAATCGTTTCGTAATATTTCGAGAACTTTCGACATGTTTCGAAGAATTCGTAAAATTGTGGTTACAGTTGACATAAAAATTACATGTATTTTTCGTTTCGATATAGTCAAAAACGTAAACATTTCAGTCTTTTTCGAAGAAACGCACAATTTTTTTGATCCATGCATTAACCTCTAACTCATTTTAACTACTTGAAATAAGGATTAATCATATATATTATATTTAGGTAACTAACAAAATAAGTGTTTGCTTTCATCTGCTTCAGTAATAGTTCGTAGGCACTAGAGACACTGACCATATGACATGTAATTCTCATGTTATCATTATCTTTCAACCCACACATTATGAGTCATGTAAGTGTTCCTAACACTGTGGTTCTCCAACTTCTTTTGTAATTATAATATTTTTTAGAAAAAAAAATTATTTCTCACTAACGATTCAAATTCCCAAAGCTTTAAGTAGTTTCTAAAAAAATTCTTGCACACTATAAAATCTTAACCAAAATTAACTATAAGCAAATCTAAACAAAAGTAGCAAATAAAGAACGTCGATATGCTCCTGCAAATTCACCTTAAAGTTTAATGATCTTGTATCTTTTATTTATCAAAGTTGTGATGGGGTATAACAAAGTCGTGTCACAATGTATCTAATATATATCATAGTTTCATCGAAGTTGTATCTGCATATAAAAGTGTATGTTACGTGTATATGATGATTTGTTGTCTGTTAAAGTACAAGAGTACATTAATTATAAGATTGTACATAATATATACCCCTACTATTCTATTTATCATTATAAGAGAAGAAACATTTTAATCTATCATATTTACATGTAACGATCAAACTCATTCTTGTTTTGTTTTTTTTTAAGCTAACTCCATTTTAAGTGGTGTTTGTGAAGCTATGGGGAAAAAATCATGGTTCATACCATAACTTGACACTTTCTCAACTTTGGTATCATAACTTGTCACCTATCAAGTTTAGTACTCCAAATTGGCAAACTTGTCGAATTTGGATACCCCCACGGCGGAGCTACCCAATTGCCGCATATAATTCACACGTGGCTGCCTGTTGACTCCCAGTTTGGGGATTTTGACCAAATTTAAAAACTTGAATGATGACATGTCATTTTTTATGGTTAAAAAATTAAAATTTATATCCCTTAATAATAATAATTTAATTAAATAAAATTTTATATTATATAACTAAAATATATTCTTTAACTCTGAGAAAAATCATATTAATATTCCTTAACATAATTAGTCAATTCTTAAAATTTATATTTTTAAAAAAATTAGATAAATCTTAAATATTATTTATTTCTAAAAAAATCTTAATTCTTTCTAAAAAAATCTTTTTATACAAATCTTTTTCTTCTACAAACAGCCCTCCTATTTATCATTATAAGAGAAGAAACATTTTAATCTATAATATTTACATGTAAACGATCAAACTCATTCTTGTTTTTGTTTTTTTTAAGCTAACTCCATTTTAAGTGGTGTTTGTGAAGCTATGGGAAAAAAATCATGGTTCATACCATAACTTGACACTTTCTCAACTTTGGTATCATAACTTGTCACCTATCAAGTTTAGTACTCCAAGTTGGCAAACTTGTCGAATTTGGATACCCCCACGGCGGAGCTACCCAATTGTCGCATATAATTCACACGTGGCTGCCTGTTGACTCCCAGTTTGGGGATTTTGACCAAATTTAAAAACTTGAATGATGACATGTCATTTTTTATGGTTAAAAAATTAAAATTTATATCCCTTAATAATAATTTAATTAAATAAAATTTTATATTATATAACTAAAATATATTCTTTAACTCTGAGAAAAATCATATTAATATTCCTTAACATAATTAGTCAATTCTTAAAATTTATATTTTTAAAAAAATTAGATAAATCTTAAATATTATTTATTTCTAAAAAAATCTTAATTCTTTCTAAAAAAATCTTTTTATACAAATCTTCTTCTTCTACAAACAGCCCCCCCTCCCCCACACACACCACCCTTCCACTACATGACACCCAAACGCACAAAACTCATTCTGAACTCGACCTCGCCTCCCAATCGTCGACCTTTCTTCTCCGACCACATAACCCGCCGTGTCATTTGTTATGATTGTAACTATTTTTGTTGATTTTATATTTAATTGTTTGCATGATAAAAAGAGAAGGAATAACTGAGTTAATCGATGTAACTTGAGGAGGAAGAAACAGAGTTTTAGAGAGAGAGATTAAGAGAAAAGAGAGAATCAAATATCATAATTTTCATATCTGCAAATGGCAGGGCCATGATCCCTTTTGTAACAAACTGCTGACTCAGCCACATGGCTTAACAAAATGCGGAAATACTAATTGTACGGACAAAATAGAAAATGCAATAATAAAATGATAAAACATAAAATGAAATTAAAATCCACAAATAGCAAAACGACGTCGTTGCACTTAGTAAAGCAACTCTTCGATTCTAATCCTGTTTTTGAACTCACGCGCGACTTCACTTCTCAACTCATCATCATCATTTGTTCTGACATTTCTTCACAACCCTAGATTCAGAATCTTAACAAATCTTCCCCCTCACAACATCATCGTCGTCGCCGCCAAAGTCAGCGACATTTAAGCTAACATCGCTTACTCAGACGACTCCATCACTATCAATCTTCAAATCTGAAAACGTTATCACCTCCACTTTCAAACTCCTCTTCTTTGGTTTCTCCCCATCTACCCCAACTTTATTTTACGAGGCGAACGTGGGTTGATTGGGGACCTACTAGTTTGGCAGTGGTGGTTCATTTCTTTATCGATGGGTACATTGTCTCCAACGAGTAATCGTCGATCGGGATTCGTGACTCGTATTGTGGTAGTCGTTGGATTGGGGTGGGGGGTTGGGTGGGTTGGGGAAGAAAGCATCTTCTTTATTTAATTATAAATTAATAATATAAAAACTTTAATTATTTGTTAATATTTGGTTTAATGTGAAACTGTTGGATCGGGATTGATACAACTTTTCCAAAGTTTCAGAGCTCAAGTTAAGCTGGCGTTGCCTTAACTTGATCTCAAACAATCTTCTTGATAGAGTATAATGTGCAGCGGAATTAAAGAACACAAGAAGATAAATTTTCAATGGTTTTTTATTATAAATAATCAACCATCTAGCCTTACGGCAAAATAACCACGCAGGTTTTACCAAAGATGTTCCTCACCAAAAAATCACTTTCGCTCTTTTGTAGATTGGACTCAGCAAAGCAGACAAGAATTTTCTCCTTAAATCTAATCCTAGACTTAACTCGAAAACTCACAAACTTTGCAAAACAAGAAACACAGCAACAATGCTTAAGATATAATCTCTATGGATTTATAAGCTCTATTGTTTCTCTATGTATCTTGATGTACTTCACACCCTATATATAGGTTTCTTCAAACTTGATCTCCAAGGTGTGTTGTACATAGTTTTGGTAACTTATGTTGTTTCCTTGTTGAACTCTACTTTCCTTCTTGAACTCGATCTCCTTCTTGAATAATAGTTCCCTTTATTAGATTGAGTTCTAATAAGGAAATACTCCTTCTTCAATTCAGAGTTGATCTTGGAAAGATTCCTAGTTGCTCTTGAACTCCAAAACTTTCCTTCTTTGAAACCGTGTTGACTTGACCGATCTCCTCCTCTTGAATTATGAAAACTTCAACTTAGGAAACTTGTAATGTTCTTCCTTATGATTAAGAGATATTCCTGGACATAAACAAAGACAACTAAAATCGTAGAACTTGATTAATAGGTGAATAAAGGCAAAACTAAAATAAAGCAGTTAAAGACAGATTGACAGAAAAGTTTCTGGTTTCAATGTTGTCCTGTGAATGTTGGCTCAACATCCATCCAACATTTAATCTAGAACACTTTACTTATGTTCAGAAACATGTTTTAGGTTAAGACTGTTCTCGGGTTTCAATGTTGTCCTCTGGATGTTGGCACAACATCCATCCAACATTGATAACAGAACATGTTTCAGATTAAGACTTGTTCTCGGGTTTCAATGTTGTCCTCTGGATGTTGACATAACATCCATCCAACATTGATAACAGAACATCTTACACTTTCAATCTCCCCCTTTTTGCCTTTCTTCACAAAACCAATCAACTTGTTCACATAACAGATAATATGTCCAAACATCCCTTAAGCATAATAATCTAAACCAACTAAAACTGCTCCCCCTTAATGCAAACTATCAAGTATTAACTTGGCATAACAAAGATTAATCATTAAAGTCATCACCACAACTCAAAACAAGTTGTTCAGACATTTAACTCATCAATGTTGTCTCAACATTAAGACCAGAATGTACCTGCACATCAGTTTATCAGCAGAAACAGCAGATATAGACTATTTTCATAAGCAAAAGCATTAAGAGCAGTTAGAGCTAAGTAGCATTACCATTACAAACCAAAACAAAGAAAAAGAACTAGCAACTAAATAGAAACAGTTCAAAACATATCAAAAAGAAAAACATAAAAACCAGAAATCAAAAATTAAAAACTAGATCACTCTCCCCCTTTTTGTGAAGAAAGCTCCTCCATGTTCTTAATCAAGACATCCAGCTCCTGCATTTGTTTTCCTTGAAAGCAATTTCCCTCTGAAGATTGACATAAGCACTTCTATACCAAGTCAACTGCTGATCCACAAACGATTTTGTTGTTACCCTGGTTTCTTCCTCATCAGATTGAGGCACTGAAGCTCCAACAAATTGTTGAGCCTCTTTTTCCTCTCCAGGTGCAACTCCACCTTCAGGATTCCAAGGCAAGTCCTTCACTCTTGTGCTAGACAAGTAGGATTGAGTGATGGTGAACCTAGCCTTGTTCTCTGACATTCCTCCAAACTCTTTCTTGTTCATCTTCTGTTTTAGCAGCAGAGTTGTGATCAAAGAAGGAAATGGTAGAATCCCTTGCTTCCTCCCAGCAGCATCTTCCATAGCCTTTAAAATTCTCACCCCAATATTCACAGCAAGCCCATTCTTCAGTTTGTAGACCAAGTAAGCTGACTCCTTAGTCAAAACAGTAGAATTTCTAGTAGGCAGCCAATTATAAGATGCACATTTGTGCAGAACAGCACTTAGGGCAGTGAGCTTTGTTGTTGGTAATTGTTCAACCTAGGTTCTCTCTAGACCACCTGTGATATCCTCAATCACCTCATCTGGCTTTGGATCTTCAGATTCCTCAACATGTGGCAGTCCCCAAATCTTATTTATCTTCTGAGGACTAATGTCAAACAATTGTCCTCTTACCCATGCTTTACCATATTTGGGAGACAACTCACAAGTGATATTCTTTGAGAGATTCAGGTAGAATTCTTGTACAAGCTCAGGAGCATAATCACCATGCTTCTTCATTGAATTTTGAACCCCTCTTGCTTTCAATAACTCAATAACTCTGTTTCTTTTAAAGCTGTCCATGTCCATGACCCTCTCTTTGTGAAAATCCCTCTTTCTAAACTCATAAGCCTTGTCCTCTATCTCCTTATTAAGATAGTATCTAGACCTAACTTCCTTACTATAATAGGATAACGCAAGAGTGTCACATTACTCTTCTTCATTATCATCATCATTATCACCACTAGCTTCAAACTCTTCAGCATCAGATTCCTCTTCCTCTTTCTCCTCTTCTTTCTCTACATCAACTACCTCAACTTCCTCATCCACAACCTATTTCCCTTTCCTCACTCTCTCAGCCTCAGCCTTAGCCTTATCCTCAACCTTTTTCTTCTCAAGTCTCTCTCTTAGAGCTCTTCTAGCCTCAGCTCTTTGCAAGGCTATTTGACTCATTGGCCTAGACCCAATAGGTGTTTTCTTTCTACCAGAACCAGCTCCAGATCCCTCCCCCTCAATTATATCATCAACATTATTCACTTGGGGTTTAGGGTTAGCCACATTTACCTCAGATTCAGATTTATTGGTTTGAGGAGCATGGGCTTCTAATGTTGCACCAACATTCGACTCAGATTCCACATTCTTAGCTCGTTTTGCCCATCGTTGATAAGGAATCGTTGGTCGTTTTGCAGCAACTTGAGCAATAGGCCGTCCTTGATCCTCACGCGCAGCAGCCCTGGTGCGTGTTGTTGTTTGCTTGACATTCACGGCCAAATCTGCAAGAGTGTCTAAAGGAGTCTTGCTCGCCATGTTAGTTTTGAGAATTGAGAGAAAAATATGAGAGATTTTTAGATAATTATTTGCAAAGAGAAAGACAAATTGCACAAGTGACAGAAATTAGGGCAAGGTGTTCTTTTAAGTTGTGAAGAGTGGAGAGAGAAGGAATGAATGTAAGTGGGATTATGGAATATGATCAATTAAGTTTTCCCACTCCTCTATTCTCGCGTAAGAACTTCACCACGTGTCATTTAAAAACAACAAGTAACCAGAGCAGTTCACAATAAAACAATAAAAACTCAGTTTTTAAAATTTTAAACAAACTTATAAGTTACTGACTTCAATGTTGGGCAGACCGTGTGGCAATGTTGGAATAACATTCAGCTCAGAGAGTAGAGTAACATTCAAACCGGAAAGTTTTCAAACCATAATATTTGAGGTTTTGGGCTTCTTCAAGGCAATTTCATGTGAGAGCGTGAAATATATCCAAACTTATATCTGAAACTTCACCAAATTAGCAAGTGAGTATCAAAAACATCAGATCTAGATCAAAATCATGAATAAGTAACATATCAAACAGAAAACACACAGAGATAAGCAGTCATGAATTAGAGAATTAATCCACTTCCACAGCATAGAAGGTCACAAATAGTGTGTCACCTGCAGAATGTCACCCAAAGAGTATGCCTCAACACATGAAAGGGACTATATACTCCCCCTAAGCCCAAACCTAGTCAACCACACTAATCAAAGATGAAAGACAATGCAGTTCTAGAATGAATGCAACAATGTTATGACAACATTGACAGATGGTATACACAGTGAATCACTTTTCAAACCAGCAACAGTTCACATCACATCAAATCTTCACTATTTTCATTATCTCTTTAGAACAAAAACTGAGGGTTGTTTTTTAAAAAAAAGGATAATGACATTACTGAATGAGGGCAGCACTAGACTCCACACACCCCAGTAACAACATTATCAACAGCAAGTTGGGCAAGTACAAAGGCCTTGAATACTGGCAACACATTTATCATGTACCCCAATACCCCAATTCCTTATGCATACTTGTTTACCAACCTGCATACAAGAGAGCACTAAGTGATCAATGCTACCAAGTGAAGGCAGTCGAAACCCCAAACACCCTAGTAGAAAGAACCACTCTTATGTACCCCTTGGCCAAAACAAACAGAGACATGCAAATAAGCACAACTGAGTATCATTGAAGCTGTCAACATCATGAACCCCGACTTCTCCACATGTCCCGTAAAACCTTTCCATATGAATAAGACACAACTGAATAGACATCAAAGTAGTGAACTTTGTGTACCCCAGCTTCTCCATATGTTAGGCTACCACAACCTCAGACACACTTTAGAGATTTATACTTTTCAAAATCTTAGATGTGAATCTGCAAGCTAGAAAGATTAGTAAAACACAGTGATCAACCACATAATCAACTATGCCAAACAAAGATCAATGTGACTCAAAAAGAAAAGAAAAGAAACAAACAAAAACAAAAAGTTACATACTACACCACACATATTAACCAGTGCTAGACAGTGGTGTTATGTCAACACTGGGACCCTAACATTCTCACATATTGCACATGCCGAGAGATTTCCTCAAACTGAAGAATCTCTCACTATCTAAAGGTTTAGTAAACATATCAGCAAGCTGATTATTTGTCTCAATATGCTCAATGTTAATCATTTTATCCTCAACCATGTCTCTCAAGTAATGATGTCTTATATCTATATGCTTAGTCCTAGAATGCTGAACAGGATTCCTTGAGATACTAATGGCACTAAGATTGTCACAAAACATGAGGAGAGTATCACTATCTAACCCATAGTCCAGCAACATGTGTTTAAGCCATACTAGCTGGGTAACACAACTGCCAGCAGCTACATATTCAGATTCAGCTGTAGATAATGACACACAATTCTGTTTCCTACTATACCATGAAACTAGATTGTTTCCCAAATAGAAACAGCCCCCACTTGTGGATTTTCTGTCATCTACATCACCTGCCCAATCAGAATCACTAAACCCAACAAGATTTGTATTTGTATCAAAGGAATACCAAATGCCCAATGATGAAGTTCCAGATATATATCTTAATATTCTCTTCACAGCAATCAAGTGAGATTGCTTTGGATCAGCTTGGTACCTAGCATAAACACAAACAGAAAACATAATATTTGGTCTAGAGGCAGAGAGATATAGAAGACTACCAATCATAGATCTGTACAATGTTGGGTCAACATTGTCTCCAGTGCCATCCTTAGTAATCTTCATAGAAGAAGACATGGGAGTTTTGCAAGGTTTTGACTCATGTAGCTCAAATCTTTTTACCAGGTTCCTTGCATACTTCTCCTGGTTTAAGAACATACCATTCTCCAGTTGCTTCACTTGCAATCCCAGAAAGTAGTTAGCTCTCCAATCATGCTCATTTCAAATGTCCCTGTTATTGACTCAACAAACTTGTCTAGAGTAGACTTGTTAGTAGAACCAAAAACAATGTCATCCACATAGATCTGAGCAATACAAACATCAGAACTCTTTCTTAGAATAAACAAGGTTCTGTCTCCATCTCCTCTATTGAACCCAAGACTTAACAAAAATTGAGCTAGTCTTTCATACCAAGCTCTAGGTGCCTGTTTTAAACCATACAAAGCTTTCTCAAGTTTATACACATAATTAGGATGTTTAGGATCAGCAAAACCTTTAGGTTGTTCAACATATACTTCTTTGTCTATCAAACCATTAAGGAAAGCACCCTTCACATCCATCTGGTAGAGCTTAATCTTAAGATAACATGCAATAGCAAGAAGTAATCTAATAGATTCTATCCTAGCTACTGGAGCAAATGTCTCATCAAAGTCAATTCCTTCTACCTGAGTCTAACCTTGTGCAACAAGCCTAGCTTTGTTTCTTACAATTACACCATCTTCATTAGTTTTGTTCTTGAAAATCCACTTAGTTCCTATAACATTCACATTAGAAGGTCTAGGTACTAGATTCCAAACATGATTTTTGGTGAATTGCAGCAGTTCATCTTGCATAGCATTTATCCATTTACTATCCTTAAGAGCTTCATTCACATTCTTAGGTTCAATATTTGAGACAAAACAGGAAGCATTACTTATAGTGCAAGTGGAAGACATGCAGACACACAACCTTACCATGTTTTTATAGTTTACCCTATCTTTGTTGCGAGTCTTCATGCGTCCAGTGATTTCACCTATCACTTGTGAAGCTGGATGATCCTTTTGAATCCTAGTAGGGGGATCTCTTCTAGGTTCATCAACAACGTCGTCCTCTGAATTTGACTGTGGGGATGTTGGCCTAACAGCATCAGGTGTCAGCTCAACATTAGAACCAGTCACAACTTCAGTGTCTTCAGCTTCTGCTCCTGATGTTGGGACAATCTCTGTTTCCAATGTTGGGGCAACATCAGAGACAGTAACTTCATCAGTACCTGAATCAAAGGTGGAATCATCAAACACTATATTTATTGATTCTTGAATAGTCTTCAATCTTGGATTATAAACCCTGAAAGCAGAACTATTCACAGAATAACCAACAAATATGCACTTTTCACTTTTTGGATCAAACTTACTAAGATAGTCTCTATCATTCAACAAGTAACAATCACATCCAAATTCATGAAAATGAGCAATATTTGGTTTCAAACCCTTCAAGATTTCATATGGTGTCATATTTGTACCAGGTCTAAGATAAGCCCTATTACTTATATGACATGCAGTATTTAAAGCTTCAGCCCAAAGTCTTTTAGATAGGTTTCTAGCATTAAGCATAACTCTGGCCATCTCTTGAAGTGTCATATTCTTCCTCTCAGCTATCCCATTTTGCTGAGGTGTCTTAGGTGCTGAAAACTCATGGAAAATTCCATTCTTATCACAGAAATCACTGAAACTAGCATTTTCAAATTCTTTCCCATGATCAGACCTAATTTTACAAACAGAGGAACCATACAGATTTTTGATGCTAGCATGTAAGATCCTAAATGTGTTGAATGCATCAGATTTTTCTTTAAGAAACTTAACCCATGTATATCTAGAGAAATCATCTACAATAACAAAGGCATATCTCTTACCACTTAGGCTGCTCACCTCAATAGGACCCATGAGATCCATGTGTAATAATTCAAAACACTTACCAGTCCTGGGAATTGTACTATGTACCTGGAGGGGTGTATGAATAGCTTTGGTTTGCTTACCCTTCAGGCAATCCCCACATACAACCTTACCTGGGCTGGATATCTTTGGTAAGCCTCTTACAACATCAACTTTCTGTAATTTTTCAAGGTTCCTATAGTGAACATGTCCTAGCTTCCTATGCCACAGAACATCATCATCAACTTTAGCATGAAAGCAATCAGCTTCTTCCTGAGCAAGGTAGCAATTATCTTTAGATCTGGTACCTATCATAACAAGGACATTATCAGTATTAAATACATCACAAGAACTTTTATCAAATGTAACAAGCAAGTTATCATCACAAAGTTGACTAATGCTTATTAGATTTGCTTTCAATCCTTCAACTAGCAGAACATCTTTGAGAGGTGGAAATCCTTCAACATCTAGTACTCCCTTTCCAATGATTCTTCCCTTGGTGCCTCCTCCATATGTGACAGTTCCAACATTGAGAGGAATCAGTTGTTTAAGATTTTCCTTGTCTCCTGTCATGTGTCTTGAACATCCACTATCAAAATACCACTTACCTGCAAGATTAGAGTACACAACAGAAAAAACAACATTGCATACAAGTTTTATCTTAGGAGTCTTTAACTTTTCAATCCAAGTTCTACTTTTCTGTCATGTTCCTAATGTTGGGATAACATCTGTACCACTGACCAGCTCCACATTGGAGACAGTTTCTGTTTTCTTCACATTCTCTTTCAAGTATTTCTTGCAATAAGGTTTTATGTGACCTGGTTGAAAACAAAATTGACAGATATAAGTAGGTTTACTTTTGTTGGGATTAGCACAGCTCAAGTCTTTTGATTTCTTAACAAGACCTTCTTTAATGAAGACAGGGTTTGCAACTCTAGAGGTAGGTTTCTCAATATATCTAAGACCATTTGTTCCTTGATTACCCATACTCAGTACTTCATCAAGTTTAGATGTACCTGAGTTCCATTTAGCAATGATCTGACTATCTTTTTCAAGCTTTCCTTTTACCTCTTTAAGTTCAGCTTCTGTCTTGTCAAGGTCTCTTTCATACATCCTCATCAATTTCTTCAATCCATCAATCTCCAGTCTCCGAGCTTCATTTTTCTTGTTGAGTTTCTGATTTTCTTTCAGAAGATTATGAAAAGTAGACTTCAAGTCTTCAATGATTTCCTCCTGGGACATTTCACCTTCAAAGTAATACTCTTCATCTAGATCAACTGAGCCATGAAAACATTCAAAGTTAGATTCATCATTATCAGACAAAGAATTGAAATCAATATGGGTATCATATTCAGTCCAATTCCCAAAAAGGGTCTCATGTTCAGATGTTGAGTCCTGGATGTTGGAGCAACATTGGGACCCGAGGCAGTTATGGAGATCTTCTTCTGTCCAGTTGACATGAGTAAATAGCGCAGCAGTATGAATCTCTTCAAGGTTTTCTTCAGTATCAGCACTTGATCCAGAGTTATAATCCTCTTCATTGAAATCATCTACACAAACCCAATGAGACTTTCCCTTCTTGCGGAGGGTGTTAGCACATTCAACAGCTATATGACCATAACCTTTACATTCATAACATTGAGTTGTTTTCAACTTTTCAATTTCTTCAGGACTAGATTTTGTTGCCATATATTTAACAAATTTGGGAGGCAATTTTCTATAACCAGTGGAAGTATTGCTAGGTTGTTTCTCTTTAGATTTATTTTTAAAGTTCAACCTACTGAGTTTCTTGCTAATATTTCCATAGTTAGAAGAAATAATTTCATCCTCATCCTCACTCTCATGATAATTTGTTCCTAACAAAGCAATAGCTTGTTGTTTGGTAGTCCTAGCAGGAAACTTTAGCTCAAATTCTCTAAGAGTGTTTAGCAAGGATTGAAATTCCATGTTGGCAATATCTTTTGTCTCTCCCATGGCAATTCTCTTGAGAGCAAATCTAGGTGACAAAGATCTAAAAGCTTTATAGACTATAGTTTGATTTGAAACAGGAAATCCTAGATTTTCACATTGATTTGTAATGTCAAGGATTTTTCTCAAAATAACTATCTATACTCTCTTCATCACCCATCTCAAGTTCTTCAAAATCTTTAAGCAATTGTCTATGTTTAGAGTTCCTAACTGCTATATCTCCTTCACAATGAAGTTCAAGGATATCCCAAGCTGATTTAGCTGTGGTGCAGTTCTGAATTAACTTAAACATCTGATTGGTAACATAACTAAAAATAGCATTAAGAGCTTTCTCATTATAGTTGTACAGTGTTACCTCGTTTGTTGTCCATTGTGACTTCGATTTTGGTACAATATCTGCATCTCGGTCGTTCTCAATCTTTGGGACATAATATCCATCAAGAACGGCATCCCATGCTTTCATGTCAATGGATTTGATGTGAACTCTGAGCCTGGTCTTCCAGTAAGCATAATTGATGGATCCTTCCAAGACTGGGAGTCTGCCAGAATTAGGATTGATGTTGTCCATCGCATTGTATCACCTCCAAACACCAGTGAAATTGGTGTTGGGCTCTGACGCCAATTGAAATTGTTGGATCGGGATTGATACAACTTTTCCAAAGTTTCAGAGCTCAAGTTAAGCTGGCGTTGCCTTAACTTGATCTCAAACAATCTTCTTGATAGAGTATTATGTGCAGCGGAATTAAAGAACACAAGAAGATAAATTTTCAATGGTTTTTTATTATAAATAATCAACTATCTAGCCTTACGGCAAAATAACCACGCAGGTTTTACCAAAGATGTTCCTCACCACAAAATCACTCTCGCTCTTTTGTAGATTGGACTCAGCAAAGCAGACAAGAATTTTGTCCTTAAATCTAATCCTAGACTTAACTCGAAAACTCACAAAATTTGCAAAACAAGAAACACATCAACAATGCTTAAGATATAATCTCTACGGATTTATAAGCTCTATTGTTTCTCTATGTATCTTGATGTACTTCACACCCTATATATAGGTTTCTTCAAACTTGATCTCCAAGGTGTGTTGTACACAATTTTGGTAACTTATGTTGTTTCCTTGTTGAACTCTACTTTCCTTCTTGAACTCGATCTCCTTCTTGAATAATAGTTCCCTTTATTAGATTGAGTTCTAATAAGGAAATACTCCTTCTTCAATTCAGAGTTGATCTTGGAAAGATTCCTAGTTGCTCTTGAACTCCAAAACTTTCCTTCTTTGAAACCGTGTTGACTTGACCGATCTCCTCCTCTTGAATTATGAAAACTTCAACTTAGGAAACTTGTAATGTTCTTCCTTATGATTAAGAGATATTCCTGGACATAAACAAAGACAACTAAAATCGTGGAACTTGATTAATAGGTGAATAAAGGCAAAACTAAAATAAAGCAGTTAAAGACAGATTGACAGAAAAGTTTCTGGTTTCAATGTTGTCCTGTGAATGTTGGCTCAACATCCATCCAACATTTAATCCAGAACACTTTACTTATGTTCAGAAACATGTTTTAGGTTAAGACTGTTCTCGGGTTTTAATGTTGTCCTCTGGATGTTGGCACAACATCCATCCAACATTGATAACAGAACATGTTTCAGATTAAGACTTGTTCTCGGGTTTCAATGTTGTCCTCTGGATGTTGACACAACATCCATCCAACATTGATAACAGAACATCTTACACTTTCATAATGAATAATTTGAAATTTATACTATTATATAAAGAAAGGCAAACCGTGACACCAAACTTTTAATTTTCAGTTTTAACTTTATAATTTTAGACTTTTATTGTTGGAATAAAATTTTATTATTAAGTTTTTAATCTAACTTTATAATTTAAGTAGAATCATTAATTGCAATCATTAAGGTGATTCTTTATCCTTATATTTGTAATCTTTACTCATTTAAGTTATTTTCTCCACTATACAAAATAAAATATTTTTTTAATCACGGAGGACCGTGTGCGAGCGTTTCTAGTATAAGTATAATTAGATGTATACATATGGGTTCTATATTAACGTGTTGGGGCTTTTAATTTTATATCAAGGATTGGAATTAATAAATGCAGATACTAATGAGATGTATCTTTTGTTGGATTGAAAAAAAAAATGTATACAGATTAATTATCTAAAATCTAATAATCTTTTTAAGATTAAATAACTTGTTAGAGAATTCAATTATAAATAGCTAAGAATTAGTTAACTTATTTTTAGGCATATAAGTACAATTTATCTAGAATTATTTAATTTTAATTTTTTTTAAGAATTAATGAATTTATTTAAAAATATATTATATAAATATGTATGTTTTTTTTTAAAGAAAATACATGTCATCGCAAATGTGGTCACTAATTAGTCAAAATCCCCAAATTATGAGTCAACGATTGTCCGCGTGTCAATTGGGAGAGGCGATTAGGGTGGTCCACCATGGGGTATCCAAATTCGACTAGTTTGTCATCTTGGGGTACCAAACTTGATAGGTGACAAGTTATGGTATGAAACATGATTTGTTTTTCCCGTGAAGCTCTTATTGAAGGAGCATAAGTTGATAATTTACAACTCATAAGTTAAGAGCATTTATAAAAATATCAGAAAGTAGTAAATGTGTGATGTTTGAAAATTGCTACCATAAGTCAAAACATGTCCTTACCAACTTTAGAATTATGAAAAATAAATTTATCTTTACAAAAACTTAGCTTTGCAACCACCCTAAATAATAAATATGCTTGTTCAAACTAAAAGTTTTGTTTGCCTATTCTTTTGTGATTTTTTATTCTATTAGGCACACTTTTGTATTAAGGCTTAGTTCTAATTCACATGACACGGGTTATAATGGGCCTGATCAGCCCAGTCCATAATGGACAGAGCAGAAACAGTAATTTTATTTAACTCAAAGTGAAAGAGAAGAAGAAAAGCTTAAAAATAAATCTGAGCACCATAGCAGAGAAGCTCGACGGCGATCGCGATGGCGGACAAGGAGCAGGAGCCACTCCTTACCAAACCAAAGCCTCGACCATTTATTCGCATTGGTTTATTTCTCATGTCTCACACTCTCATAGTCAGGTATATATATAAATGGCAATTTATTGAACAGTTAATTTGAGTAGAATGTGCCCGTGCCCTAATAATTGTAGTGTGAATCAAATGTTACTTCTCGCAGTACGTTATGCTGCACAGCAGGAATAGTAGCTCTTCTTCTTCTGCCAGTTCTCGCTAAGAACACATATATTTCCGAAAATGCGCTCATGCCTGGTCAGAATCTTTTTACTGGAATACTGTTAATACTTAATTATAGTTCGAGTTCAATCTTCATTATCAGCGTTGCGTAGCATAACGTAACGTGCTTCTGATGAGCTGATTCTGGTCTTAGAATATGATGGGTGTAATTTAGGATTGGCCCAATATAACGTTATTGGGCCGGCCCAAAAGCGCATCGAATAGGGAGAATTCGAGGCGCGTATCGAATCAGCGGTATAAGCTCTCCCAACTGGGCCAGCCCACCAGCGCATCGAATACGCCTGATTCGATGCGTGTATCGAACAACAGTGATTCGATACGAATTACTATATTGGATTGTGGGCTCCACGGGACGGGTTCTATAAATAGCCCGTCCCCTTGTGTTCAGAAGGGACTTTTCGAGAACTGAACCAGCTTAGTACAGTCAGCATCGAACCATCCTCATTCGATACGACCCATATCGAATCGAGCTCAATTCGACACGCACAGAAATATTGTATCTCTGTTCGATACCTTGATACGCATCGAATTCGACATCTACAGCACATATCGAATTCGATACCTTTCAGATTGCTTTTCAGTTGGTGACAATTGTACCGCATCGAATCGACTCTCATTCGACACGTCAGTATCGAATACTTGAAATTCGATGCGTTTCATTAACATTGTAATTTAATTATTCTGTCTAGAAAGCTTGTATTACGTGTTCCGGACCAAGCTAGTCCGTTAATAATATTGGATAGCATTGTTTGATCTCATTTTGTACAATTTATTGTGTTCTATTACCGTGACGAAATAAGACCAAAACAGAATATGTAGAACCTGTTGACTGACTGGCTGATTTGATTACTATTTGTCACTCTGCAGGTTCTGCCACTTCTATGCTTTCTGATAACGACGCTTCCCAGGGAAACAGATTTCTCAACAAATTATTAAAACTCGACGCCAGCGCAGGCATGTATGTGTTTGATGTTGATGTTGGAGTCTTGTATTCTTGCCTTTGCTTTTCCTTTTTGCCTATAGACTTATTTGTTAGTTTCATGGATGCAGTGGAATTAAGGAGGTGATAGCAAAGCATATGATAGAGTTGGGTGGTGAAGTTAACTATCACATGTTCCAGCCTGCATACAATAATAGATTTCATCCTTTGCACTTTTTCTTGGCTCCTGATGCTGGAAGCATCAAAGAGAACTACACTTGTTCATCCTATGGAGTCAATACAGTGGGGATAATTAGAGCTCCTCGTGGTGATGGAAAGGAAGCTATTGTTCTTGTTACACCTTATAATTCCGCCAATATCACTATGAGTGAGGCCTTATCACTTGGAGTTGCTCACTCAGTCTTCTCTTTGCTATCTCGTGTTAGTTGGCTTGCAAAGGATATAATATGGCTTGCCGCAGATTCAAAACATGGAGAATATGCTGCCGTTGCTGCGTGGTTGAGAGACTATAATACCCTTTCATTTAGTGACTTGAAGGAAACTTGTGCTGTAAGTATTATGCCTGCAGAACAACTGACCCAATCTACAGGAGAAGTAATATCAAATGGCTTCCGGCGTGCTGGCACAATGGCAGCTGCCCTTGTCATTAAGGTTGCCGATAGCAGCTCGGCGTCTGACAAAGATGTCCTCAAGATTTATTCTGAAGCATCCAATGGGCAAATGCCAAATCTAGACCTCGTCAACATTGTTAATTATTTGGCTGTGCAAGGGCAGGGGTTACAAGTGAGGGTAGAGAAAATCTGGTCGCTGATTGACTCTTGGTGGTTGAAGAGTCTGGGAGACGTAATTGAGATGGTTGGAAAGCTGGCTAAAAGCTTAAATCCACAATGGAAGTTTGGCATTCCTGCCGCGGATTATGTAGAAGGCATTTTTACTCTGACGAGTTCCTTGTATAACCAGGTACCAATTCCATATCCTGAACAACCATTATCTTTGAGGGCCAAAACTTCATTCTCACATGACTATTACTCCTTTCTCCATTATCTAGACAGACTTTTCATTTACGGAGTAAATCGATTTCCACTCAAGATCTATGCTTTTCCACTTTATGCTTGAATATACGGTTGATAGTTGGTAGCTTTTCTTTCTTTGCCAAACCTGTTGACTTATTCTAATTTATTATATCAGGCTTTGGGTGTACCGACTGGTCCACATGGCGCCTTCCGGGATTATCAAGTTGATGCCATCACCATGGAAATCTCGCCAAAGTTTTCTTCAAGTCACAGGACAATCCTTTTGCGTACTGGCCGGTGAGTGTTAATCACACTCCTCGCTTTTCTTTTCTTTTCTCCTATTTTTGTGAAATCTTTCATATCGAGCATTTCACTTGTCCTGTTATAGTGCTTTTACATTTGTATATGGTGTTCAGAATATAGTATTTATTCTTACTGTGTTACTTTTGAAATTATTTTCTCCAGGTTTCTACTTGCATTGTGTTATTTTTATGAATAAACTTCTTAGCTTGTTTACATGCTGATTGGAAATGTAATTTCCCCAGTTGATATGAGTTCCTCCGCCTCATGCCTTGCAGGTTGGTTGAAGGAGTCATACGATCTGTGAATAATCTCCTTGAGAAGTTTCACCAGTCCTTTTTTCTATATCTCTTGACAGCTCCTAGTAGGTTTGTGTCGGTTGGAGTGTACATGATACCCTTTCTATTACTCATCGCTCCTCTTCCTCTTGTTGCTGCTTCTCTTTTCTCAGGCGCTAGCAAATCAAAGTCAAGGAAAGATAAAAGCCCATTTAAACCCAGTGTGCCTGGTGAATCTGTCCAGTCATTTGCTTCATGGGAGTGGCTTTATGCTGCCAAAACTGTGCTAGTTGTCCACTTGTGGAGTGTGGTTGTAGCGCTACTTCCTTACTTTATCACCCAAATGTCTAGTTCATCACCATCAAACAACCTTTTTACCTGGATCATACTTTCTGTTGTTAGCCTCATCTTCATATATGCAGTATCTGGTTCTTTTTCATTCTTTAGCACAAGTCAACCTCCAAGAGCAGAGTGGGTTCGCCTTAAATCAGTAACTGTGGCAGCTTCTTTCATAGGACTTTGTCTTATGTCAGTTATAAATTTTGCAACAGCAGAAATTGGAGCATTGCTTCTGGTTCCTATGTGTTTGATTGCTGTACCCTTGAGGCGGGATGTCAAATTAACTACCATTAGGGCTTTACTCCGGGGAGCTTGTAGTGTTTTATTAGTATTTCTGGGGTTTCCCCCAACTTTTTTTGTTGTATTAAAAGGTGCATTAGATGGTTTTGACAACGCAAGATTTGGTGACTTCTGGAACTGGGCTGAATCCCTTTGGGCGTGGAACAGCGCGACGTACGTCTACATATGTATGATTCACCTTCCTTGCTGGGTATTGTGTATTCACATATTACAACATCGCTAATGCATTTCCATCTTCAGACTCTTCTATTCCTGTATCATTAAACAAACATCAGCAACGGTGGGCATGTCTTGCTTCAGTTCGGCCTAGTTGGTTCTTTTTTATTTTTTTGGGTGAACTCTGGATACATGTTTGTATAAATTAAATATTATGTCCTTGCTTTAGCTTAACACGGCTTGATAAAGAAATCATGATGTGAAATGTTGGCTTCTTGGTTTTGTGCATATCAGTTTGGAATTATACAGGTTAGTGATATGAATATCTTTATCTTGTCAGCTTGATCCTACACTTTTTGTAATTTTCTTAACGTTAGTTTATGTATTTGGACATTTTGGTATCCTGGTCGGGTTTGCGCCTTGTACAGTTCAACGAGGAAAATAAAGAATGTTCATAAAGCATAATATAAATTATAGTGCTTCCCGGAGAAACTTCTATTGGCAAGGTATGCGAGCTATCCTATCTTAAATTTCTCTGTTTTTTATTCATTGTCTGCTGTTTCTTAGATTACCTGCCGAATGTAATTTCTCCAAAGTGAATTGTAAAACATAGAGAATAGCCATGTACGTTTGTCACAGCAAGAAGTTTCATAAATATTCTTATACTTATAATTTTGAAAGAGGCACAATTGAAAATCAAAAGTAACACAAGTTTAGCGATTTTAAGGTTGTATATAGACTTATAGATATAGATGATGCTAAGCAAGTTACCAAAGAAGTCCGAGGTGTCCGCCCACTAATGGTGACATGGCTCTCAACTAATCTGTCAGTGGAATAGGTTTGCAACATTTATCATTTTCCCAAAAGACAAAACAGGAAAAGTGTGGTGACTAGTCTTTTTTTTTCCTTCTCATGTTTTTATGTGTTTTAGATTTTTTCCATCCTTGTCTAGGTCACGTATATTTCACCTTACTGTGATAAATATTATTGTTTTCCTTATAATATAAGAGTTCCGCAGTCCATTTAAAATGACCATCTTGCCCGTTAGATTGCCATTTTTTAACTAACATTATCGACTTAACACAGACGGATTTAGAATGTCTTTGAATCTATATGAATCTTCTAAGGTAGTGTTAACTTAGTTGGTAGTTTATATTTTACCATGCAAAATCTTGAAGACAAATCAAGATATACCTCAACAAGTTAAAGCAAACGGCAGCCGGCGAGAAACGCAACGCGGCTCATGTCACTGACCACAACTACCTAGTTCATGTCATTAATTTATTAATCTTGTTTACCATGTGTGTTAATCATCTATATACTATTATATAAAGAAACCCATTGTGACACCAATCTTTTGATTTCCAATTTTAACTTTTGAGTTTTAGCTATATTGTAAAAGTATACTATTAAATCCCCAAAATAACCTTACAAATTAAGTTAGACTAATTAATTACACTATTCATTGCAATTAATGATTTACTTTCCCTATAATATATTTTTCTTTCATTGTTATACTCTAAATTTATGGCACATATTATCTAGATAAATTTTCTTCTTTAACCCACATAGAATGACATTGAAAAAAGAATTATGCTCGCGGGAACCGCGTGCTCCATTTGCTAGTAGTTAATTAATGAAAGAGCACAAGTCTTTGGATTTTATTTGATTTTAAAATGGAATGTGCTTTTGAAAGCACCTCAACCCTTGCTTGTGGAACTTATACTTTCTTATATTTTGCGAGAAACAAGGAAGAACTCCACCTCAACCTTCCCATGAAGTCTTTAATCCCAAAACCTCAAACACTAAACCCTAAACCAACAACGATTCTCTTAGAAAGAAGCTCGCATAATAGGAGTTACAAACAAAATTTATCCATAATAGGGTAACCAATTGCAAACTAAGGGTTTTTTAGTGAAGAAAAATCCACAAGCTGCATTAAAAAATATTTTCAAACATCCCCTTTTAATTATCATTCATTTTCTGTGACAAGTGTTAGGTTAAACCGTTAAAGAAAATAAATGTATTAAACTTCAATAAATAAATTGATTTCATATGATATAAAGTTCTAATGATATTTTTTCTCTCTCTAAGTTTTGGTCCTAAAATAGTTACAGATAATTTTTCATTTACATGTGAATGAAAATACTTTATTAAGAAAGCAAAAAAATTTATTCAAGTTTAGGATAACTTAAAATAAAATATATATTTAACTCGATAAAATATATGTGCATTGAAGGTTTTGAAAATAAAAAATAAAATACTTTACTTAATAATAATTTTGTATAAATTTTAATATTTAACTCAAAACTTGTTGGAAATTTATCTAGACAAAAATGTTTCATAAAAAATTTAATACCAATTTTTAGTTGCATGTTGGAAAAGAAATCAATTTATTTATATGTAACACTTGTCACAAAAAACAGTTAAGGAAAAGATCATGTCCAAATTTTGGCCCGTATTGCAATTACTTGACCAAACTTTCAATTTTATGATACTCGACGGTCTAAACTTTTATTCCAACTTATCTCGGCCAAAAAACGTCACTTTTCAGCCTTGTGCAGTCACGCTGACGTCATTAAGGGGGCAATTTTGTCATTTTATATATTAAGGAGTGTAGTGCAATATGTATAATTAATTCATACACCCTAAATTTTATTTTATTATACATTGCACCCTAAATATTTTAAATTTTTAACAAAAATACCATATTCTCCAAAATAAAACACCCTAATTTCTTTTTACACAATGCACCCCAAATGTTGTAACTTTTTAACAAAAGATCATCTTCTCCAAATATATTTCCTTAAACTTTAAATAATTATAAGTATAAGGATATAATATATTAATTAAATTGTAAAAACATATATTACATGTAAAAACATATATTACATATATATTACTTAAGTTTAAGGGGAAATATTTTAATAATTTATATTTATGTTTTTTTATTTTTTTTGTTACTTCAAAAATATTCAAAATATTAAAAACTAATAAACTCTAACTCATCTAAATATAAAGTAAATTCTTTTTGTTTACAAAATTTAATAGTAAATGTTATCAATTATTTTGAAGAAAATGTCTCTTCAAATGAATTATATTTTTAGAAATTAAAATTTTTCAACAAACTTAATTAATATTAATTTTTAAGCTTGTTTTTTTAAGTTTGATTTATTAATTAGTTGATAATTTAAAACTGAAAAAAAAACTTCATCTTCTCCTACACCCTCCCCCAGCCCCCAGTCCCCAGCCCCCACGCCCCACCCTCTCCTCCACTTCCATCAAATCCACCACCACCAAACCCCAAATCCACATCAAATCGACTGAAATCCATCACCCTCTCACCTCCATGACCTCAATTTCTGATTTTATGGGTTTTTTGGTGGCGATTTTCGAACGATTTGTTGTAAGGTGACGATTTTTAAAACTCCAAAACCGAAAATCGAGTTCATGGAAGTGCGAGGGTGATTGAATTAAGTCGATTTGAGGTGAATTTTGAATTTGGTGGTGGTGGATTTGGTGGGTGTGGAGGGAGGTGGGGCGTGGGGGTGTTGGGGTGAGGGATGTTGGAGAAGATGATTTTTTTTTTTCCAGTCATTATTTTTAATTTTTTGTTGTTTAAAGTGTATTATTTTTGGAGAAGATAGTATTTTTGTCAAAAAGTTAAAATATTTGGGGTGCATTATGTAAAAAAGTTAAAATTAGGGTGTGTTAATCTGGAGAAGATGGTATTTTTTTAAAAAAAAAAATTTAAAATAGTTTGTGTGCAATGTATAGTAAAATAAAATTTAGTGTGTATGAATTAATTATACATATTGCACTATACTCCTCAATATGTATATGATTAAATTGCCCCTCTTAATGACGTCAGCGTGATGTCACAAGGCTGAAAAATGGCGTTTTTCGGCCGAAATAGGTTGGAATGAATGTTTTGACCGTCGAGTGTCACAAAATTAAAAGTTTGAACCATAAATTATAAAAAAATATAAGTTTGAATAGGTAATTGCAACGGGCTAAAGTTTGTATCGATAACTTATTTTTTCCCAAACAATTAATCAATATGTAAGATGGTCCACTAAAACTTTCTGACAACTATCTTTGAGAGATGCACATGATAATAGTTTATTTTGCGAGAAATATGACTAAAAATTGACTCGAGAGGACAAAGCGCTCTAACTTATATAAAAACGTGCTTGATATTGATTTGTGGGGAAGGAAGGGTCAAAACAGGTCGGGGAAGTGCTCTTTTCCCTTTTTTAAAAACAGAAATAATTAAAATGAAATAACTCCTAACAGTTTGAATTATTTGGAGTGCTTGGAGTTTTGAATCAATTTTTAAGATAATTCGTACTTTAATGTTGAAATAAAAAAGAACTACTTCTAGAGTTGGGCTTGGCACTTTTCCCAAACGTAACATTTTTCCTGTCAGCGTGTGAATACTACTATATAGTCTATATATTTTTCTAATTTGATAGATAAGGTGGATTCTCTTTACCAAATCTGCATTTTGATATTCTTGTGGCCATTAAATTTCGAATCTATATTCCCCATGCGCACAATTAATATTAAAACCACTATTAAAGTTTAAAGCCATAGCCAAAACCTGACAAAGAACGAACCCACCAAAATAAATAAACGAGTGGTAGGTAAATATACCCTTCTTCCTGTCACATCATTTCTTTCTTCCAGTAGGTATTATTAATTAATAAAAGGTTTGTTTTCTCATTTTTCTTTGGTCAGAAATTAAGTATCAATCCAATAATATAACTATATAAGTTTATTTATATTACACACAAGAGAGAGAGAGAGAGAAGTACAGCAAAGATTCTTATGGACACAGTTGTCTGCGATGAGCTCCTCCAAGAAATCTTCCACCGCCTTCCACCACCGTCCTCAGCCACCGTCTCCCTCGTCTCCAAACGGTGGCGCCGTCTCCTCCGATCATCCACCACCTCTCTTTCCCTCAACTTACCCTTTTCCAATAATAATAATAATAACCCCACCACCATCACTTTATTCTCGACCTTCCTTTCTCAGCACCCTTTTCTCTCTTCTCTTTCAATCGCCGCCGGAATATTCGACGGAGATTCCGTCCTCCTAACCGTCTCCTCTTCTTGTCCTAACCTCCGCCATCTCCGGTTCCTCAGCTCCCCTGTTTCTCCTTTCTCTCTCTACACTCTCTCCACTTGTTGCCTTCATCTCTCTTCAATTGCCATCTCTGTTTCCAGGCCCCTATCTTTCGATTGGCTGCCCTCTTTCAGCTCTTTGAAGGGTCTGTCCCTTTTCTTCTCGAACCCTCGTGTCGAAAGCAGTAATCTTGATGATGATGATGGGGTCGTTGATGTGGAGTTAAATGATTTAGAGAGTGTTTCCTTGTGTGGAGTCATGGCAGGTGATTATGGGATTAGTTATCTTTGGAGAAACTGTAAGAATGTTAAGAAATTGCACCTCAAGAGCTGCGAGAGCCTCGGGGATTATTCGGGTTTTGTCAAGTTCTTGAGTGGCCTCCAAGTGGTGGAGTTGAGGACTTGTAGGAGTATAGCCGATGGTGTGTTGTCGAAATTAGCCGAGAGTTGTGTTTCTCTTCAATCTTTGTTGGTTTATGATGGTGGCAGCAAGGGAGGTTTGCTTCATTTCATTAACAATAGCAACTGTAGTTTGAAAAGGCTCGACTTGAGATTGCCGCTTGATCTCGACAACGCTCATTTGATTGCTTTGGCTGAGAATTCCAATTTCAGGGGTTTGGTCAGTCTAACCTTGCAAAGTTGCTGTCTTGTTACTGGAGAGGGGTTAAAGGCTGTTGGGAGGGCGATGGGTAACGGGCTCGAGGAGCTTGCGTTGATTAATTGCGACGTTGTTGAGAGGGAAACCGGCCTTTTAGCCACTTTAGGACAGGATTTGAAGAGGCTGAGGAAATTAGACTTGTCTTATAATGATATGTTGGTGGATAAGGAACTGGCGTCGATGCTCGTTTCGTGCAGTTGCCTGAGAGAATTGATATTGAGGGGTTGTAACAAGTTGACCAATGTAGTTGTGAGTTCCATGGTTAGAAGCTGTAAGCAGCTGCAGAATATTGACATAACTTATTGCTGTGGGATTGACATGGAGGGAGTGGAGTTTCTTTTACTTAATTTGCCGCGTTTGAGAAGGGTGGAGGTCGAGGAAAGAAAACTTTCTGAGGTTGCCAGGGAACGGGCATCAAATAAATTGATTGAGGTGGTATCTTGATCCGTAAGAAAATGGAAGCGTATAGAGGTACACATTTTTTGTGACCTTGTTGCTATTGTAATTGTAATTATATTGTGTGTGTTAATCGTTTGTTGATGATATTGAATAAGGGAATTCAAATAGCCCTACGAGAAATTGTGGATACTATGGGCTAATTATGCCATTATGTATACAATGTCTGGGATAAGTGTTCTTAAGATTATTATTTCAGCACCCTTGACTCTTTGCCGCCTTTCACATTTGTATTGCACCTCTTCTTTCGTTTGTTAATGTTCTCTTATACAATGAGTATGCATGATTCGCTTTAATCTTGAAATCCTATAGAGTAAACATATATGGTGTTGTGTGCTTGTGCTATGCTGCATCACACCTTTTGCAGATTGCCCTTTTGAGTTGGTGGGAAATCTGATCTTTGGTAACACTTTTGGTTAATTGGGCCAGTCAAAACTCAAAACCATGGTAAGAGCATACTTAAAACGCACCTATATGTTATGCGTAAAAGAGGCAAGAGAACTTCATTTGTTTTTTAAATTACAACTTACAATAATATATAAAAAGGCCCGCATAAGAGAATGGCCTCTTTATAAATCAAAGAGGGCTTTTGCCTATCAATCTTTCACTTGGTCTTTATATCACTGACCAGAAACAATGAAGGATATTGCTCCTTTTATTTCATATGGTTTTTTTTTGGTCTCTATTATGCGCTAGTCTCTCTTATGCGCGCAAACACATGAGGTTATTCGATGTAAACTCCATAATTAATGGGCGATTTGCATGATACGAAACTGCTCAATGGGAAATGAGTATAATGGCAGTTTTCATCTTTGAGAGTCCCGGGTTACTTCATTAGTGGAGCATTTGATGATCGTTGCTTGACAAAATCGGTGTTTTTTTCATTAGTAGAGCATGTGATGATCGTTGCTTGACAAAGTCAATGTTTATTATTTGAGAATTTTAACTTGATCTGGCCTGACCGACTCAGCCGGCAGTGAGTTTGATCAGGAGCAACTAAAAGAACCGACCGCTTAGTATAATGGTTGAAACCTCTTAGTTTATCAGTCGGGTAGCTGACTGCTTCCGAATCTTGAACCGTTTCAAGAGTTTATCCTTCTTTTTTCGGGCCAAAATGCTGTAATAATGAGTTGTGAGTTATGGCAATTTGGTGTAGAAAACTCAGAAAACATGAAATATGGAGAAGGAAAAGAGAGATGATTGAGATGAAGAAAGAGAGAGTAAATTGCGAAAACAAATGTGTTTATGTCTAATGAGCCAGTAACCACCCCTCTCCCCCCCCCCCCCCCCCCCTCCTTCCAACATCTTAATTAGAAGGATATCTATTTGATGTTAGACTTGACAAAGTTTTTAAGTATATCTTTGTTGTATATTTTTAATATATAAAGGATTTATGTTGTTCAAATTGATTTATATGCATATAATTTTTCTTATACTTTTTTGAATAAGACGTAAGTTTCTAATTTGTAAACATAAGCAGAGAGCGGATTAGTTGTCTTAGGCTTCTATACAATTTCAATACAGTTCCTAAAAATCATTGTTTGTAATATGTAGTTTTAAAAAATGTGTTTGATAAAAGTTATGATAGATTTTATTCTCAGGTCTCTTTTGTCCTACTTTAAAACTTCTCAGGTCTCTTTTTTCCTACTTTCAAATTTCACAATGAATAAAACAGTGGGTTATTCACTTATTTGCCCATAAAAAATAACACACGGTTAATTTTTACTCTCTACACGAATGTAAAAGTAAAGGGAATGGGGGACCGGGGGAGGACGCAAGAGAGGAGGGATGTATTTTCATTGTTTTTGTTTGTTTCATTTTAGTTTGGGTGTTTGGAAGATATTTTTGAAAAACGTGTCAAAAAAATGAAATTCAGTTTGGATGTAGTTTGTTAGGAAGAAAAATAATATAAAACATCAAATCAATGTAATAAATGAATAGCATTTTAATTAATAATTGTTGCTAGTTGATTAATAATATTTGAATACTATTACTTAAATATTGTAATTCACAATTATTTTTTCTTCCATTCCAAATGATGAAAAATAATTTACTGTACGCTGGCATCTTATACAGTGTTTGTATTATGCCAATGTCATTTCATAACTAATTAATGATATACATAAAAAAGTAGTCACTTTCTCTTGAGAATTTATAATTAACGGATATGTTGATATGTAACTCGTATATTTGTCCTAATATTGTGTAACTATATATATGGTAAATTTGGAAATTGTAGGCACATGAGAATTTTGTCACCATATCATGTTAGAAGGGTTTTTATTTATTAAATAAATAAACTTATTCTCAAAGATAAAAAGGTGTTTCATATTCTGAGTAATCGTGAGATTTTACAAAGGTTTATGATATATATAAACAAGAGCACTCTTTAGGCAAAAAATAAAAATAAAAACAGGAGCACTAGTCCTTGAGTTTCAATTTCTAGTTAATTTGTTTTCGCTATTGTTTGTTTAGTTAGTAATACTAATACTTGTACTTTCACCTGAATAAATTTCTTAATTCGCCCAACCAAAAAAATGATAAAATCTTATTAATGAAAGAGAATAGAATTGAGCTATTTAACTAACAGTGATCTATTAGTAATTAAATGTTTTATTTAGGATTACAGACTTGTAGTAGAGACATACTGGATTAAAAAATAGTGCAATTTGTAGCTACACGCCTATGCCACTTGCAATTGGGCAAATGAAAAGACCACAAATAATATATCATTACTTTTGACTTATTTATTACTTATGAAAATTATACTATCTTATTATATAAAAGAAATTATCTTTCTATCTTATCATACAAAAATATTATCATTAATTTTATTTTACTTAATATTAATTATTTAGTTAAATAGTTTAATTTTGATATAATCCTTTTAAAATATTATTTGTGTTATTATGACTGAATAATTAAAGAATATTTTAGTTACTTGTAAATTTTCGAAAATTAATGCAAATGGGGTGTAATACACGTGTTCATACACAATATACATGGTCATATTTTATATATTTAATCATTTTTTTTCACAATTGTGTTCTTATCAAGGTGTATTATTAGTAATGTGGATGTCTAAATAGTTTATAACTGCAACACAAATTGCATTATTAATACCACAAACTGTTTTTATATTCGACCAACAGCCGAACCAATGCTAGCTCACTGCAAATTTAAGTATACACACACACATATATATATATAATATAAATATAAAACGAGTAGCCTACTAAAATTATTATCTACAGTTTTGCATGCATATTTCTAATATTTGAATAAAAAATTATTACGTGATTTTGTTCCATGAGAAATGGATATTTTATAGCACAATGCAGAATGTTTTACTTTAAAATACAAATTGATTGTTGTTAATCTTAATATTCTATATGCAGTATATATTAGTTACAAGTTCCACTATGATATACCGACACTTCAAAACACCAGTAGTAGAAAGTAGAAACCTTGTTTGCTTCTGAAACCTTGAAACTGCCGGGTGATCCGCGATCCAAACAGAGCCAGAGTTTTTTGTTGAGATTTGTATTATTAGGCTTTATTAGTTGTTGGGCTTTTAAAGTAACCACATATCCGACGCCAGCCTTCCTATAAGTATATCACCAGTAATATATTAAGTATTAGCTAGTGGGCTTTATGAAATATAGCCCAATTGTGTATGAGTGTTTTTTTTTTTTATCAGTTTTGTCATGTCTCTGAAGACTCTTATTTTACACTTTAATAACATAAGAAGTATTACAAAAACATTGTAAATAAATATAGCGCTACATTTTCGTTTACAAGTAGATCATTTTTTTTACATACAAATGTATCTCCCTAACATATAATTGGTATATGGTATGAACCAATGATTGGATTGATCCGGCAATTAGCCAATTAGATTTCTGATTATGTGTCTGGTTCGTGATGCGCATCGATATCATAAATAGAAAATTATTCTCAAACGAAAAGCAAGAAAACACGAAGATTTGTTCAGCCAGTTCGCCTATAACTATCTTAATATCTTTGGGGGCGATACCAAACCAGGATTTCACTGTATGTGGTGATGCAATATCGTCTGAGGCCCGTAGAGTTTGGAGAATTCGGGGATATTATCACTGATTATTGTACGGAATGCCAATCCCGAGTTTGAAAAAAAAGAAAGCAATATTATTTTATTAAGGGGTTAGAGTGCATTACAAGGGGGTCGTGTGAAGATAGCTTTTGCTTCTACAGAAGATGATTTTAGTATTTTGCTAAATACAATGGTGTGTGTAGTGAATTTGGCGAGAATGCACTTGTCCATTTGATGATAAATGAGGTCTTGAGGTCTATCGTCCAATGGGAGTCGGTCTTCCTTCTTAATTTCGGGTGGTGGCGATGGCCAATGCTATAGAGGGCCTTCTGCGCCAATATGGGTCGTTTGGTACGAGGTGCCCAATAGCGTGTTTGACTGACTTCTTATGACTGGAATTATATCTGCTCCAACCGTCTTGCGGGATTTTCCGAACCAATGAGGGTGAGCCGGCTCTGCTCCAATCGTCGTTCTGGGTAGGAGCTGACCAGTAAGATTCGTCGCCTTCTGCCCTAGGTTGCACGGATACAGATACGAGTATCGGTATCCGTCGGATACGGATACGTGGATACAATATTTTTTTAAAATTTACAAGATACAATACGTATACAATACGTCAAATATTTAATAAAATAATAATATATAAGGATATAACTTAAATAAAAATATCAAATAATATTATATCTAATCATTTGCACAATCATTAGTCACATACTATTATGAAGCATATCAAAGCTTTGTGTGTTGTTTTTATTTTGGTTAGGAATAGAGGGTTTTCACGATTTTATATTTAATTTTCTGAAAAGATATTGCAATTTGGTTCTTGTTGGGCCTTTTCTAGTTTAAGAAAACTACCACACTACTCTTATAAATTGCTGATACTCCTCGGATACGCCTCATAGCGTATCCGATATGTGTATCCATCTTTATAAATTATTTTTAATACAGGATATGCTACGAGCGTATCTGATACGTATCTGAAAAGTATCTGTAGAGTTTCGATATCTGATACGTATCCGACATTGACCGACCATTTTTTTGTAGTATCCTTGCATCATAGCTTCTGCCCCAATGGCAGTCATGGACCAATGAGGCGGGGTCTTTTATCATAATGGTGGGCGGTTGGGAGCTACCTTTAATCGTGGGTAGTTGACACTTCCTTTGGGTTGGGTTATATCGTTGTCGTATTTGCATCAGATCTGAGGGTGATAAGACCCTCCGAGTGGTATATGTCTCCATGCGTTCTGAGGGGGTCTTCGAGTCGTATTTCGTTCGAGTAGCTGCAAAATCTTTTGAGTTACACTTGATCTGTTATATTAAGACCGTGGATGAGAGGTCTTTTTCCTTCGACCCTTCCTTGTATTCACTCGTTCCTTTATTGTTTTGTATTGTCTTCCCTTCTCAAAAGATATTTTGGCTAAGTGTTACATGCCTCCACCTGGAGGTCCCTTATCGCGGGTCCCGTGAGATCCGGGTGGTGGAGTTCACTCGCTAGTGAGGAGTTTTATTGACCCGAGGTGCAGGGGCGCTCGTGGCTTTCCTTGGGGTACCCCTGAACGTGAGTGGCTCTAGGCGGTTAGGTGAGGCGTGCCCGAATCATTTTATTCATGCGGCGTACCCTCATGGGGGTGTTAGGGGGTTGTGACCGGAGATGCCTTTTTCTTATCCATTGGTCGCTTTTATGGGAACCGGTTTTGCCTATTTCCGAGGGCGTGATGGATTATGCATCATCAGTATGTTATGTTGTAGGGTTATAATTACAATAGAGGCTATTTATATTAGGGAGACTCCTAATATTATTTTACATGGACTGTTGTATGACCCGAGTCAACTTAGGCTCCACAACCCAACAATCTCCCACTTGGAGACTAAAGTCATCGTAACCTCATCTTCACTCTTCCAAATAGCAATCCTCTAGCAATGGTACTGCCAAGCCTTGAACTCTTCAAGCTCCAAGTCCAGTTGAAGCCATGTAAAGCTTCAACTTCTCTAAGGTCACAACCTTAGTCAACATATTAGCGGGGTTCTCACTTTCCCTAATCTTCACAAGTTGCAAAGTCTTATTCTCCAAGAGATACCGTATGTAATGATACTTCAACTTAATGTACATTGTCCTTGAATGAAATGTCGAATTCTTAGCCAAGAAAATAGCACTTTGACTATCATTGTAGATAATACTATTTATTTTCCAATTCACCCAAGAAATTCTGCACCATACCATCTCTTTACTAGCTTCTGTCACCGCTACATACTCAGCTTCTGTAGTAGAAAAAGCCACAATCTCTTGCAACTTAGATCCACACTGAATAGCAGCACCACCCATTGTCAAAACATAACCAGTAGTACTCTTTCTACCATCAAGATCACCCGCCAAATCAGCATCTACATAACCACTCAAGTTCTTGTGTTTTCCCTCAAAACACAATGACATATCACAAGTACCACGCAAGTACCTAAAGATCTACTTCACTACTTCCCAGTGTTGCTTTTCTGGACTATTCATATATCTTCTTACAACTCCCACTGCATGCGCAATACCCGGCCTTGTACACATCGTGGCATACATAAGACTTACACTGTTGAAGCATATGGAGTTTTCTTCATCTCTGCATGCTCCAAATCACTACTAGGTGACTCACTTTTAGATAGCCTGATATGACTACATAAGGGAGTGCTTACCGGCTTTGCATATTGCATACTAAATCTCTGCAACATTTTATCAATGTAATGCAACTTACCCGCCACCTTGTCCTGATTAATCCGCATACCCAAGATTTGCTTTGCCTCGCCAAGATCCTTCATGGCAAACCGTTCATATAGTTGCTTCTTCAACTTGTTCACTTCTTGAACACAGGAACCTGCTATCAGCATGTCATCAACATATAGCAGCAAAATAATGAAACTACTATCAAACCTCATAAAGTAACATCAATGATCAACATTGCATCTACCAAAGCCAATCTCATGCATGAAGCCATCAAACTTCATGTACCATTGTCTCGGTGTTTGACACCATACCAGCTCTTCTTCAACTTGCATACTAGCTCAACGTTACCCTCAAGCACATACCCCTGTGGTCGCTGCATGTAAATCTCTTCTTCAAGATTACCATGAAGAAAAGCTGTCTTCACATCCATATGCTCTAACAATAAATTCTCCACTTCAATTATGCTCAAAATCATCCTAATAGTTGTCAACTTCACCACGGAAGAAAAGATGTCACTGTAATCAACTCCTTCATTCTATTGAAAACCCTTCACAACCAGCATTGTCTTGTAACGTTTGCTACCATCTACTTCATTTTTTATTATGTAAACCCAATTGTTAGGTAGTACCTTTTTCCCCTTTGGAAGCTCAACAAGATCCCACGTGTTATTTGACTTCAAAGAATCCATCTCATCATCCATTGCAAGCTCCCACTTGCTCGAATCAACACTTTTCACTGCCTCTGCATAAGATTCTGGCTCACGGCTATCAGTTAATAACTAATAATGTAAGGCAGGGGAATACCTCTCAAGAGCACGATGTTCCCTACTTGATCTCCTCAAAGTAGGCTCTAGAGTATGGGGTTCTTCCTCATCAGTCGCCTCGTTTTCTATAATCTTGTCCTCACCTGAATGGGAGATATCATATTCCACAATCTTCGGGTCCTTAACCCGAGTATCAACACCCACATTGTTTGATGCGCCCAACCTGTCTTTTGTACAAAATCTGCTCATTAAACACGATATCCCTACTACGAATAACCATTTTGTATTGGTCATCCCAAAATCTATTCCCATAATCATCGCCGCATATCCAATGAACATACACTTCACAGACTTTGCATCTAACTTGCTCCTAGCAGTAGCATCATTATAAACATAAGAAACACAACCAAATACTTTAAGGTAAGATATGTTTACCTCATTTCCTCTCCAAGCTTCCTATGTAATGTCGTTTTCCAATGGAACGAATGGTCCTCGATTGATTAAGAAAGTCGCAGTGTTAACTACTTCTACCAAAAACATCTTCGGCAACCACACTTCAACCTCATGCATCTAGCCCTCTCATTCGATGTTCTGTTCATACGCTCTACAACCTCATTCTGTTGCGGTATTCCTCTAACTATCTTCTCCATGCAAATGCCATTCTTTGCACAATACTTCTCATACTCTCCACCATTCTCAGATCTCAGACACTTCACACTCAGACCAGTTTCAGTTACAACACGTGCTCTCCACTTCTTGAAAATCTTAAACGCTTCAGATTCCTGTTTCAAGAAGTACACCCATAACTTCCTAGTGGAATCATCAATGAAAGTCATGTAACACGACACTGAGAGATGTGACATGTGTTGGTCCCTACAGATCACTATGCACAAGCTCCGACTTCTGTACCTTAAGAGTTCTGCCACCCTTGGAGAAACTAACCCATTTCTGTTTTCCAAACACACAATCCTCACAAAGACCCATATTAACTGTTTTTAAACCCGGTAGTTTACCCTTCAATCACAGATGTTTCACCCTTTCTCACTCATGTGGTCAAGTCGACAATGCCACAAATTAACATCACTATGTGCATCAACAATTCCAATGATATCATGTTTGATATTAGTCATATATAAGGTGCCACTTTTCAAACCTGGAGCCACCACCCTGGATCCTTTCATTATTCTCCATGCAACTGAACCAAAGTTAAGATCATAACCGTCATCATCCAACTGCCCTATAAAAATCAAATTTCTCTTAAAGCCAGGAATGTGTCTCACAACACGCATCATCCAAACACTTCCATTCTCAGATTTAACACGAATACCTCCCTTCCCCACATCATCCAAAGGGAAAATATTGCCTAGATATACCCTTCCAAAATTTCCAGCAACATAATTCTCCATTAAACTGTTGTCAGGGCAAGCATGAAACAATGCTCCAGAATCTAAAATCCAAGACTCTTTTGGACTGAATACGGGCAGAATTAGTGCTTCACTATTCTCTTCAGTGGCTGCGTTTCCTGAGTTATCATCTTTCGTCGGTCCTCTACAATTAGATTTGTAATGACCCATTTTTCCCGCAGTTCCGACATTCAATGAAACTCTTGTCCTTCTTCAACTTTATGTTCCTCGACTTCGATCTGCCCCAATTCTAATTCGAATTTCTCTTATCTGATCTGTCTCTACTTTCTATACTCAAGACCGAGCTTGAAGAATTTCTCGACGAGTTACCTGATTCTCTCGTGTAAATTTTTTCACTAACTATCAGACCTCTAACCTCGTCAAACTCCAGCTTTACCCTTCTTGCGGAAGCACTAATAACCGTTACTATCCTACTCCAGCTGTCCGGTAAAGAAGACAACATAATTAGGGCTTTAACTTCGTCATCAAACTCGATATTCACGGAATTCGGTTGTTGTGTAATTAAAGTAAATTCGTTCAGGTGATCAGACGCTGCAATGTTTTTTGTCATCTAAAGATGAAACAGACGACGCATCATATTTACTTTGTTGGCTGTTGATGGCTTCTTGAACATATGAGCGAGAACCCTCAACACTCCCTTCGTAGCCGTTTCCTTTGCTGTGTGAAATGCCACGTATTGCGACATCGATAACCTCACCGCGTTCATCGCCTTCCTGTCCAGAAGCTTTTCGACTTCATCTTTCATGTCTACCGGTTTATCATTCAACGGTATCCAGAGATCCTTGCTGTGCAAGTAATCCTCGATCTACATCCTCCAAAACCCATAATTAGACCCATCAAACTTCTCGATTGTTGATTTCCCCCTTTCATCGTAACTGCTCTCACTGAACCTAATGCTCTAGATACCACTTGTTGCGCAGCGATATGATAAATAGAAAATCATACACAAACGAAAAGCAAGAAAACACAAAGATTTATTCACCCAGTTCGTCTATGAATACCTCTGGGGCCGATACCAAGCCAGGACTGCATTATATGTTATGTTGTACGGTTACAATTACAAGAGATGCTATTTATATTGGGCATACTCCTAATATAATTTTACATGGACTATTGTACGGCCCAAGTCAACTTAGGCTCCACAACCCAACAATTAGATCCCAATAACACTTTTGTATTCATGTTAAACCCTTTTAGACACAGTTTATCAGACAAAATGGGGACATGCACAAAGATCACACACCCTGCACGATGCGCACAAGGACAAGATAGTCACATTTGTTTTGCACGTGGGCACTTGGCACGCTAAGAAAAAACAATCCTAATAAAAGAAAAAACAAAACAACTATAGAAAATAGAAGTTCTAATCAAGTGGAACACTCTAACAAACGGATTGCAATTCCAAATTTTACGGAAAGAGAAATGACTAAAAAAACTACTAAAAATAGCAAACATGCACGTTTCAAGGCCTAAACAATGGAATTTGTCAATAAACAGGTCAAGCACATGACAAAATAATGGTTATTGCTAGTTGCCTCGTTTCTCATGCAATTAAATTACTAATTAAAAAACAATATATTTGGTACTTTAACTTCTTCATGATGAACTCGAATTCTTTCTTGACTGCATCACAATTCCACTTCAAGTAGACGTTAAAAAACTCAACCGCAGAGCTATAACTATACGCAAGACACCGATGAGTTGTGTGTACTTGTAACTATTAATTTTGTTAATAATCAATGATTTGACAGAAAACTTACTCTAAACATATTGTGCTTAAAACTGCTTTGTGTTATGAAAAGAGTAAAAATCAAATTACTCCTTGAGTTCTTAAATTTTAAGTGAGAAACAAAATCACCCCAATATTATGTTGAAACAAATAACATGCAGTTTACATAAATAAAATTGAAGAACGTTATTCTATTGTCCAATGCCAAAAAGAAAAAGAAAAAAAAAGTTGAGCAATTGCTAACAAAGAAATTACATGGGTTTTCTTAATTAATGATAAACATAATTAATATAAATTTTTGCTTTCAATTTTAAATTTCAATTAGCTATGGATAATTTGGTCTCTTTCTTACAAGGAAAAAATATTCCACCAACAAATTGTGCAATGACAAGGTTCCTCCAGTCCCGCTCTTTTACCGCCAAAAGAAATCCATGGCAGACAGAATTTTCGTTTCGATGGTATTCGAGCTAGGGCTATGAGATTTGGTATTATCGTACCAATGATTCAGTAAAATAAGGTTTGATTAGAAAATTTAAAAATTTAAATCATTTGCCAAATCGAACTCATTCGGTACGATTCGGTAATTAAAGTAGTCGATTCGAGAATTATCAAAAGGTGTGGTATTTTTGTCAACTTGTTTTGAGTTTTTTTCCCTATGATAATCAATAAGAATTCGACAATATAACACATTAAAAATCTATTGTAAAAGAACATGTATAAACAAAACACTAAATGCATACGTTCAACATTCAAGCATAGTACTAAAAATCAATATTCAACGCAACTTCAACATGTCATCACAAAACCAATAATAGACAATTAGATATTTTTTCCCTTGCATGTTTAAGCTTTCATTCATATGCATGCAACCATAAAAAATAAAAAATAGCAAGAGTATAGGATTTGAAGTAAGTTAGCAAAATAGCAAGTGAAATAGCGTTGAAACTATGCTTGCCAACTGGTGAGACTGAGATTACCAGAGGTGAAAGACGAGAGAGACTTGACAGCAACATGACGCCAGTTTTGTGGGTTTGCTTGTTTACTTTCTAGGGTTTAGTTTATGTAAAGTGCGCTTTATCATTTTATTTGTGATTTATATGTGTTTGTTGTAAAGATACAGTTTGTTCGTGATTCTATATTTTTATTTGAAATAATATACATAAAAGAGCTAATGATATATAATTTGTGATTAAGTTTAGGTAGTGACTACTTGTTTACTTATTAGTTATCAGCAATTTATGAAAATTTTAACTATTGTTTCCTATTTAATTTTTAATAGAATCTAGATGCATTAATAGAAAAAATAGCTTTATTTAATATATACTTTAAATATAAAAAAGTTGATAAGCGGTACGACGCGATTATTAACCCCTCGTACCAGATACCAAATCAAATGCTAGTTAGGTATTTGAGATATGATCGTTTGCCGAACCAATTCAGTTAATTTGGTAAAAAAAATCGTACCATTGATTCGATTAACAATCGATATAATCGATCTGGTACACTTTGCACGTCCCTAATTCAAACTGCAATTGAGATGTTAGATGCAAATTTTGAAATTCAAAAAAATAAAGGAACCGAAAAGGTTGAGTTGAATTTATTTGAAAAGGGGTTGATAATATTTAATAATAGCATCATTATTTATAATATTAGAATCTTCTTCTTCATAGGATTCCTACAAATTCAAGTCCCTCCATGTGTAGACGTTTTTCCGGCTGTGCCTGTATGTGTGTATCTTCATGCATCGGATTCCTACACTATTAAAAATATCAACCCAATTATGAGATGTGATTATATATATATATATATATATATATATATATATATATATATACACAATGAATGTGGTAAACACATTACGACAAACTTCTTCATCGGTTTGATATATTAAAGTGCAAAATTAACAATGGTATAGTTATATGCATATATGGAAAATTAAATGAGTGGAAAATTATGTAAGTTTTACTTGCCGCTGTGAAGTATTTATGCTTCCATCTCTTTATTTCTAACTTCAATTTGACTATCAGCTAAAATATATAATTTTTTTGTAAAGAATAAATAAGTCTACTTTGCCTGTTTCACCCGTAGCTGTGCCGAAGCAAGTTTAGAGTTCAAGCAAATCAAAGTTAGCTTATTTATCCTGGTTACAATATATTTTGGTCTATTTCGTATGTGTTACAATACACCTCAAATCGATTACAATGGGCCCAACTAATGCCAAAACAATGTTATGCTATTACAAAGAATGAAATAGCTTGATTTGGAACACCTTATACAAGTTGACTAGGCAATACAAGTAGAAATGACTTAAATTAGATAACAGTAGAATCAGGATGATTCGATGATAAAACCCTCAAACTGGCCGATCGGTCAAATGGAGGCAATTCGAGGGTGATAAGCCTCGAATCGGCTGATCAGTCGAACGGTAAGAATTCGACTGTGATAACTGTCGAACTAGGAGCACTCGATCGATATGAGTCGAATCAAAGATGGTCGAATTCAGAACTGTCGAATTCATATTAATCGAATAGCTCGATTCGATATTGAGTAGCTGCTCGATATTAATCAACGCATCCATTAATGTCGGAGGATGGGATATTTATAGACCCCGTCCGGCAGACCCCAGTGGTAGCTGGAGAATAACAGTCAAACGGGTTTGGTTCGACTTTCCTTATAACAGTCGAACGACCCTGTTCGACACTTCAATTTCTGGGCCTTTCTCTTGTAGGCCGGCCCAAACACATTTTTGGGCCTTCCTAAAATACCCCCATCATATAGTCCCCCCAGTTTGGGAGTCGGTCTTGAGTAAGGAGCGGGTTTCAAACTCTAAAGTCCGTGTTGTTTGTTTTGGATTTCAAATTTTGCCCTTACGCCCGTGGGCTGTTTCTTTGCCAAGTGAATTAGCAGCGAGATTTAGCTAGTGTTGAAAATACTCTCCCCATTTGGGAGCCGTGATTCGAAAGCACGAGTGCCAAATGAAGCCGAATTCCATGAAAATATGTTCCAAACTTTAATCGTGCTTCGTATTGTCGAAATCGTAAAAAATTAGATTTCCAAAACAATCAAATTGGGACCAGTTCGATTGTAACTTATTATCAAATTGTACAAGATTCGATAGTTTTATTACATCGTATCTCTGAGTTCGACCGTTTGGAAGTGTTGAATTGCAGGAATTCGATTGTTACGAACTGTCGAACTGAGTGGAGTTCGGGCATTATGTTGCAATCGAATTGCATATTTGTTTTATTATTATTGTCGAATTGCATCTGATTCAATGGGTTTTTAAAGTGTTGAATGTGTAGCTTCGGATTGTTGCCTGCGATCGAACATATGCAAATTCGATTGAAGAATACAATCGAACAGTAGTGAGTTCAATTGTTATTTTTCTATCGAATCGACGCAAATTCGATTGAAAACCACAATCGAACGGAGCGGATTCGATTGTTCTTTTGGTGGGCCTTATGGACTGGCCTCCCTCTATATAAGGGTGAGAAGAGGTGGGATAGCTCATTTCACAGCTTTGGATATCTTACTCTAAAATGCAAGAAGCATCGAACGAGCCCCATTCGATACTCTTTTGTATCGAACAACATGCCGTTCAACTGTTTGCCTTAGATAAAAATTAGAATTTTTTTTGAACACTTTGCTTTTCTTTTCTCTAACTAGCTTCATGTTTCTTGTTTTATGCAATGCAATTTCGTAGCTGATTTGGTGAATTTGAGACTTTAATCAAGGTAGTCAATTGTTTATCTTTTATTTCTCGTTAATTGTATGCTAGTTTATTTGTTCTTCGCGTGCATCACGTTGCTGTTGTGAGAGTCGAGGGTGACGTACATTCGTAGTCAACTTTTTTTTTTATTTCAGTTTGTGTCGAATGAGATGGTGAGTGCTGACTATGTATCTAGGAGTGAGACGAGTAGTACCTCGAGCAACGATTCCAGTAGTTCGGTGAGGGGTCCCGGTGCAGGGTCCGCATGTAATACGTTGGGTGAAGAGAATGTCCACGATCTAATTGATATAGAGGAGGTTGATAGCGAATCGCTGGAAGAACAGCCACCAGCTCTGCAGCCAGGGGTCGGTGGTGTGTCTTTGCTCGATATAGTGGACAATCGAGCTGATAGTGAAGCAGATGAGATTATCGACATAGACTTTGACGATTATGATTATGACGTTGCACGCATGGCGTGTACTGACTATGTGTCACGCTTACAACACAGTCGGCCCATTCTTCGGGAAACCTTTGATATAGGGATTACTATAAGATAGTTATCCCTAGTTCAGAGCAGCGTGTGCATACTGCACCACCCGTTTATCTTAATATTTTTGTTTGGCAGTTGTCCAATGGTCTACGGTTTCCTGTGCCATATGAAATGAGGGCAATTATAATGTCCATTGGCCTGGTCCCTAGCCAGTTAACACCAAACTCGATCGGACATATAATTGGTTTCAGCATCGCCATGAAAGGCTTAGGGGCACCTTGCGGGCCTAATGAGTTTTGGGCCTTGTTCGATGTTTCACGGAAGTGGAAAGGTTTTTATCATGTAAAGGCGTTGAAACATCATAAGTTCTTGAACGGGGAACCTTCCGTTTATGGGAAGAATTGGAAAACCGATATTTCTATATCAAGGAGAGTTGGTGGATGTTCCAAAAAATCCAATATCGCGCGGGGTGGGTGGTACTAGATGGGGTGATCATTTTAGGGCGAATTTGATAACTAACCATCAACTTAATATAAAGGCTATTGTTAGAATCGCGGTTTTGTCGCTTGCGGGGTTATCTCCAGTTCTCTATACGTGGACACATACTCTTGGTATATATATTGTTAACTGCCATGAATTTTGTCTTGTGTTTAACTTTGAATAATAGTAATGATGGGTGTTCTTCTTTTGTAGAGTCTTTCATAATGAGTCGCCACGCCCGCATGAGCCAAGTTCTCACCACCGATGCTGAGGTATCCCATACGACAGTCCCTATTCCCGTTCCCCCTCCTAGGAAGAGGAAGGATAAGGGGAAAAAACCAGCTACCGAGGCCACGGTGTGTCCACACGTTCCAGTGCGCCGCGTGATCCTTTTGAGGAGATGCTCGGTGGAGGTCGCGAAGACTCTCCTCCTCCGGTTGATTTCAATCAAACGGAAAGGTTCGAGGCACCCGCTGCCGATGATGGTGAAGCAGCGGGAAGAGCAGAGGTGGCTGCACCGACAAAAAGAAGGAAGGTTCCCCAGACTTGGTCTCAAACTGGAGGTGTTGCACCCATTGCGCCTCGTTCAACTGGTTTCATGACCTCTGGTGGCTCAGTCCCCCATGTTGGGGTGAATACTAGAGCAGAAACTAGTCAAGGCTCGCTCACTTGCGTCGAGGAATTTGAACATTCCGAGGAGGAGCCCATTAATACATTGAGAGTGATCTTTCCTCACCTTTCTACGGCTTTCCCAACCTCGGTCGATGAAAGAATGAAGGTGGAGCAGCTCGCGCTTCACTTAATCAGCTCGGTAATGTGATGTTTGAATTTGATATTGTTACTTTGATGCATGCTCAAATTACGTATGACTTTCTTTGTTTCATTTTCAAAACGTTGGGGTCGTGGATGCCATGATCGAAGGCTTGATGCGGGCCCACAAAGAGAGGACGACTGGGCTCGAGCGCCTGCGGGCAAAATTTTAAGATAGCGGCCCTGAGGCGCTGATAGTTGTTGTAGCTGAGAAAGAAAAGGCCTTGCAGCATGCTAAGGATTGTGCCATCTGGGCGAGCGGCAATCCGAGGTTGTGAGACTTGCTGAGGAGACTATTCAACGGCTTGAGACGCAAGTCAACACACTGAGGACTAGCAAGACCGCGCTGGAGTTGTGGTTGCAGAGCTCGAAAAGAACTTACCGCTAAGAAAGAGAAGGTCGCGGAAGCTGAGGAAATTGGATATGCTCGCGGGTTGAGCCAGGTATGTTGCTTTGTCATTGATAGTCATTGTCTTGTTCCTTCCCTCTTATTAATTTCGTTGTGTTATTCGAACAAGCTCCCACCGTGCAACAACGAGTGGAGATTGCGGAGGATTTCTTATGGAGAAATACCTTCCAGGAGATGCCAAGAAAGCTCAAGTGCTCACGGTGCAACATATTTATAGCACCCGCTACTTGCGTGGGCGATTCAACCCACAGTGGTTGGATTTATCGCTGGGTCCTGATCTCCAGCCTCTGCCCTTAGCTCTCGAGAACGCGCCTGCCATTGCGGACGAGTTTGCCAGCCTACTGGAGAATGACGACATGATTTATCGCGGAATGTCTCCACCCCCTCCCATGCCTGCTGCTTATCCTTCCTCAGAGGATGAAGATGGCGCCGAGGGCTAGACCACTTGGCTTAAATTCCTGTTTTTATGAAAAAATTGTGATGTTTTGTTTTGGAGCTACGTCGCCCTGTTGCTTTGAACAATTTATTTGTTTTAAAATTTCTTTTTTTGTTGAATATTTGCTGATATTTTCTCACGTTTATGAGAATCGTTTGTGTATTTCATGCTTCCTGGTTTCTTTAAAATGCGAGCTTAGTACATATGTCGTTGTTTATGCCTTAACTTGTTGATTTTATCCTGCATCGTGTTGTTGAAACGTTTAGGCATGTGTTGCTCTTTGAGCATAATGTTCTTCCCTTTGTTTTGTGAGGCCTTTGTCACATATGCCATCTTCTTGGCAAAAGCTTTATTTCTTTTTCTTTTGTGGAGCTTTTCTGGTCTGCACTTGCCTTATTTTGGCAAGTGTCCATCCCTTCATTTTCGTGGGACTTTTTAGTTTGCACTTGCCGTATTTTTGGCAAGCGTCCATCCCTTTTTGTGGGACTTTTTGGTTTGCACTTGCCGTATTTTGGCGAAGTGTCCATCCCTTTCTTCTTATGTGACTTTTTGGTTTGCACTTGCCGTATTTTGGCGAAGTTTCCATCCCTTTCTTCGTGTGGGACTTTTTGGTTTGCACTTGCCGTATTTTTGGCAAACGTCCAACCCTTTCTTCGTGTGGGACTTTTTGGTTTGTACTTGCCGTATTTTTGGCAAGCGTCCATCCTTTTTTGTGGGACTTTTTGGTTTGCACTTGCCGTATTTTGGCGAAGTGTCCATCCCTTTCTTCTTGTGGGACTTTTTGGTTTGCACTTGCCGTATTTTGGCGAATTGTCCATCCCTTTCTTCGTGTGGGACTTTTTGGTTTGTACTTGTCGTCTTTTGGTGAAGTGTCCATTCCTTTCTTCTTGTGGGACTTTTTGGTTTGTACTTGCCGTATTTTCGCGAAGTGTCCATCCCTTTCTTTCTTCGTTGCCCTCATTACGAGTTCCTGCATATCATCAGTGTCGTATAACATATATATTTTTGCAGTGTGGGGTTCCACTTTGGCTGTGTTTGTTAGAATACTTCATAAAGTATCACTGCAGATTATTTTTAGATATTATGTAACATTTGATCGTTATAGGCCTTGCAGCTTCGCCCTGGATATACCTGTAGTAATCCTTAAGCTTCGTCCATCCTTTTTTGTGGGACTTTTTGGTTTGCACTTGCCGTATTTTGGCGAAGTGTCCATCCCTTTCTTCTTGTGGGACTTTTTGGTTTGCACTTGCCGTATTTTGGCGAAGTGTCCATTCCTTTCTTCGTGTGGGACTTTTTGGTTTGTACTTGTCATCTTTTGGCGAAGTGTCCATTCCTTTCTTCTTGTGGGACTTTTTGGTTTGTACTTGCCGTATTTTCGCGAAGTGTCCATCCCTTTCTTTCTTCGTTGCCCTCATTACGAGTTCCTGCATATCATCAGTGTCGTATAACATATATATTTTTGCAGTGTGGGGTTCCACTTTGGCTGTGTTTGTTAGAATACTTCATAAAGTATCACTGCAGATTATTTTTAGATATTATGTAACATTTGATCGTTATAGGCCTTGCAGCTTCGCCCTGGATATACCTGTAGTAATCCTTAAGTGAACTTGTCATTAGAGGTCAAAAGTATCCCCTGTGGAGATTGAATTTAGATAATAGATAGGTTGAGCCTAGTGCAAGGCCAAGTTGCCTACGTTTTCCAAGGGGTTCCCCGGGACTCAAGCCTTCTTAGTTCCTATTTTAGATCATTACATGCCAGCCCCTATCGAACAAGGTGATTGAGGGGACGAATGGAGATTGTTCGGAAATTGCGAAAACTTAAATAAACGACGGAATTAAAGGAGAGGTTTAGTCGATTTGTTCCATCAACATGGGCCCTAATGCTGCGAGTGCCTCTTGCTCCTCTTGTGGCGGCAGTCTAAGTGATGCCACATAGCATAGCCAGCCTTGCATGTGATCAGCTATCACCTCACCCGTCCTTGTGCTCAGAAAGCATTGAGCGTCGGCCTTCCCAAAATAGTGTTGTAAGAGAAGGGTAGGTCAACCACCACATAGTCGATGAGCATTTTCTTTCTTTGAGGCTTGGTTCCGAATGATGTAGGGAGAGATACCATTCCACGGGGCACCACCTCCACTCCACCAAAACCGTGCAGCGAGGTTTTTACCGTATCTATCTTTCCATCCCCCAAGCCCAACTTTTCCCATGTTGAGGTTTTTACTTCTTCCTCAGCTCTTTGTAGCTTCTCATAGATCCAACCGTGATTCTAGTGAACCCATCTAACGCTACTGCGACCATACTGGTGGCAAAGATTCGGGCATGTACGTTTTTCTTGAATCCTTACAAGTTGAGCGTAGTGTCCAAATGAAAAAGATTCTCATGCGGGTTTGTCTTCCCGTCACACGACTTCAGCACTGGTATCTTTTCACCGTGCCCCAGAATCTTCGCCTCTATTTTGTTACAGAACGGCGTGCTCCTCCGAGCTCTTCCCAATAGCATCATCCTGTTTTCCACCTCAGTCCTTTCCTTTTTCAGCCTTTCTAATTTCCTTGCGACTTCCGCTCGCTCCTTCCTCGGGTCGTCCTCATGACTTTCCTCTCGCCTTCTTTCGTCACGGTGCCTCTTTGACCACACTTTGACCGAATTAGATCTTGTTCTCCGATCATCCACATGTGCTCTATTCTACCCTCTTCGGTTGGGCCCTTGGCTACTGATCCCTTCTCTCGCGCACCTTCCTTTGAAGCTCGGGTGGTAGCATTTGCAATTGCGGCGCGGGCAAAGCAGCGGCCATGGTAGTGCGAATCATTGCCATGATTTCATCTCGGAGCGCGTTCGGTAGCGAAGCCGTAGCAGCTATCTCCCCCGTATCTGGCGCGGGTCTATCCTCTTCCATTGGCCCGACCTGATCTCGTCGAACCGGCGTGGGCACCCCAGCAGGAAGTACTGATGTCGCCCTTGCTCCTAAAGTTGGCGGGGCGGCGGCTGTTCGTTCTAAGTCGGGATTATTACTATCTGCTGCTCTACTCTGCGATCTAGTCATTCTATGCATCTTGCCTAATTAACCGGGAATAAATGGTGTTCCCACATATGAGGCCAATATTTTGGTCTTATTTCGTCTGGATTACAATACACCTCAAATCGATTACAATGGGCCTGACTAATGCCAAAATAATATTATTCTATTACAAGAAATGAAATAGCTTGATCTGAAACTCCTTATACAAGTTGACTAGGCAATACAAGTAGAAATGACCTAAATTAGATAAAAGTCGAATCGGGATGATTCGATCATAAAACCCTAGAACTGGCTGATCGATCGAATGGAGGCAATTCGAGGGTGATAAGCCTCGAATCGGCTGATCGGTCGAACTGTAAGAATTCGACTGTGATAACTGTCGAATTGGGAGCACTCGATCGATATGAGTCGAATCAAGGATGGTCGAATTTGAACATGTCGAATTCAGACCGATCGAGTAGCTCGGTTCGATATTGAGTAGTTGTTCGATAGTAATCAATGCGTCCATTAATGTCGGAGGACGGGGTATTTATAGACCCCGTCACGCGGGCCCCAGTAGTAGCTGGAGAATAACAGTCGAACTAGTTTGGTTCGACTGTCCTTATAACAATCGACCTGCCCGTGTTCGACACTTCAATTTCTGGGCCTTTCTCTTGTGGGCCAGCCCAAACACATTTTTGGGCCTTCCTAAAATACCCATCACAATAAATATATATGCTTAACAATTGGTGGTAAACAATAATTGCAGCTAGCATACTTTAATTTTAATAACCTACGCCAATTTCTAATACAATAGCACTATTTTACCTGTGTTGGGAGATGACACGCCCTGTGTGTACCAAATCAAGAAACAAATTTCTTCAAATTTCGAATTTAATATCTTGGAAAAGTGGGTATGGTTTTGTCGACATTCGAGCCTCTGTTTGACGAGAGATTGAGAATCAAATTAATTTTGGTTTTAGATTTAAGATTCTCTTAACTCCTTATTGTTCTTACTAATCATATCGTGTTCTTACTAATTATATCCGAGTTACTAGCAAAACTACCCCAGTGTTATTTCTAATTGGCAATATAACTCCATATATATATATGTTATTCTTACTAACAAATACCCCTTGTGAGACTTATTTGATTTGGTATGTTTTCGCCTACAAACTTGGCAAGCTGATAAGACATTAGTTGTTTTAGAATCAACTTTATCCTTTATACACTTGCACTCCAAGCAGTGTTTTAAAAATTAGATCGGTCTGATCGGTTCAACTGATGATCGGCGTGTCGTCCGATCCGGAGCAACCAAAAAAACCGCGGCCATGGTAAAGCGATCTGAACCGCTCAAAACTGGTGAAACCCGATTAAATCGGTGAACCAGGCCGCTCTAAAAAACGTTTTTTTGGCCAGAATTATGATTTTGATATTTGCTTGGCAAGAAGTGGAAGTTTAAACCCGTTTTTACGCTGCTATTATTTGGTTAACGAAAATTACAAGGTATGGAATATTGAATTGAACTTAATGCATGAACAAATAAATTAGTAAAATAGAAAATGAAAAAGTAGAAAGAAACTGCAGCTGCTGCGAATTGAAAAGAATGGAACCATGGCTAATGTGTTTTACCTAGACTAGTGTTAGGGTTTTCTTTACTCTCGGCTTATTTCATAAAAGAGTTATGGGCTTTGTGAGATAACATACACATATATTTGGATGAATTTTATAATTAGCTTTTTTTAATAAGTAATGTTATTGTTAGTTTAGTAGTACGGCTTTTAGTCTTTTACATATGGCTAATCTTTTATTTGTTTCTTATAATGAATATTATTATATAAATATGTATTCATGAATGACTCTTAGATAATATTTATTATTATATATCAAAAATTTGTTTGTATGCACATATGTTGGTATTTTCATATTTAGATTATGGATTAAAAAACTATTTATGCTTTTATACTTTAAATTTGTTCGGAGTTCTTCGAGATGATGACTCAAAGTAAGCGTATTACATATTTGATATATATATATATACATGAGTGTATGAATCATTAAAATACATGAATATATAAATTAATTAGAGTTGTGTAGAATATCGTTGATCGGTTCAACCATTGGTTTAATCGATCTGACCGATCAAATCAATAATTAGTAAGTTTACCGGTTTAGTATCCGGTTTGGTTCTGAAAACACTGACTCCAACTATTGCGACAAGAGGGGTTGGATACTTATGATTTCAGATTGGGCTTGAAAATGTGCCAAGTTGCCTATGTATCCCATAGAGGGAATCAATTTCGAACTTAGTTCATTTATCTCTTTTGAATAGCCTTTAAAGGGTCGAGCCCCAGGCAGACTGTTTGGTTCACTTGGTTCTACATTGCGCGACTTTTCGATTTTGACCATATCTCCCTATTGGTTGGTCGAAACCTCGACCCTCTTCTTGATATGGAACCCTGACTCATGTAGCTTTCAGGATATATCTGGCTTTTATCGAATTTCCCTACCATCAAATTGGGAATCCGAGGGTTACTATTGAACTACATTGCACGACTTCATGGTTTCGATCATATCTCTCTATTGGTTAGTCTCAACTTCAATCTGCTTGTTGATATGGAACTCAGACTCATGTAAATAACGGACATATGCGGCCTCCATCGAATTTACCTACTATCCAATTGGGAACTTGAGTCTTAGTATTGAATCTTCCGTACTCTCGAAATGGGAATTCGAGACTGGCTTAGATTCCACCTAAGAGCTCTCCATTCATGTCCCTCGCTTGTGAGGAAGGGGGTATATATAGGCATAAATAGAGGGGCTTAAGTGTAATTTTTGGGCTTACTATTGAACTGATAATTCGATAGTCACCAAAATTCGATAGTCCTACAGCTGCGCCAGATCTATGCAGCTCTATTATTTTGAGTATACCTTTTGCTCCGGACCTCTAAATTGCATTGCTCTTATTGCGTTGTAACATAGACACATGTGGCTTTCCAATGACATATTACTCAATTTGTAATTCGTTATATACAATTAATGGTGAACCAAATACGACTCAACTAGTTATACCTTTCAGCCTTCGTGTGGCACGTAATGTTACCATATTATGTCACACCATTAGTCCCCCAGTTCGGAGTGTGATTGTGGAACAAAAGCATACTTCAAACTATGATAAGATACTAGAGTCTTATCGACTCAGTTTGGAGTGATCAGTGTCAATTTGGTGTTATTTCGTCTGCGTTACACGATAATAGAAATGTGTTACAATTCGGCCTGAAATATACTAAACTATGCTAATCTATTACATAAATCGACTAGCTTTGTCCGGAACACCTATTACACGGTAGAAAAGCCTAAAATGACTAGAATAACCCTTGAGTATGAATATGAAAATGTCAAACATAGGTGGATCGATGCAGAAATAACTATGGAATCCTAAGACAATCACACGGTCCTGGATTCGATACTAAAAACTCTCGAATAGGGACACTGATAGAATAACCAACGAACAAGGCACATATCGATCGAACGGTGGAACTCTCGAATAGAAATAAGTATCGAATGCTTGGTTCGATGCTTGTAGGGTCGATGAACAGTAATTAATGATTTGGCATAAATCTCAAGATTCGGGATATTTATAGACCTCGTGATGTGGGCACTGTTCCAGAAAAGGCAATAACTATCGAACGGGAGAGTTCGATAGTCCAAGAAGCATCGAACCTCTTCGATTCGACACTTACCCGTTTAGGCTGTTATCGGGGCAGGCCGACCTAGTTCATTTCTTGGCCACCTAAATCCCCACCTCCCTTTACCATATAATCCCCCCAATTCGGGAGTTGGTCTTGATTCAAAAGCAGGTGCCAAATCTAAGAATTGTTTGCTGATGTTTTTGAGGTGTTGCTAAGAAAGTATCTTGCTTCAAAATATGTCCCCTCCCCCTACCCCCCCCCCCCCCATTTGGAAGCCGTGGTCCAAAGGAATGGTGCCAAATAATAATATATGGCTTCAAAATATGCCCCATGTTTAGGAGCCGTAATTCGGAGGAACGGGTGCTACATATAAAATTCTGCTTCAAAATACACCCCCATTTTGGAGGCGTAATTCGAAGGAACGGGTGCCAAATAATAATATTTTGTTTCAAAATATGCCCCCGTTTGGGAACCGTAATCCGAAGGAACGGGTGCTAAATAATAATATTCGACTTCAGAATATGCCCCCATTTGAAAGCCGTAATCCGAAGGAATAATATTCGGCTTCAAAATATACGCCCCATTTGGGAGCTGTCGTTGACTTTGAATCCTCCATTGATAACAAATTCAGGCATCCTGGGACATATAGTGTTGTACTTAATTTGAATTTTTTAATAGAATTTAATAGTGCTTGGTTCGACTATTTTGGACGGTATCGAACCCTGAGTGATTCGATGGTTTTGAAAGTATCGAGTCGTGAGTGATTCGATACTTCTACAGAGTATCGAACCGTAGCGGTTCTATTGTTCAATTTATGGGTCACGTTTTGGAGGCCTGGAATAGTGGGCCTAGTGCTGCTATACATATGGGAGACGAAGCTCATTTTCATCTTGCATCCAAAATCTTGCTAATTTTTTGCAGTATTGAACAAGTGAGCGTTTGATAGTTATCTGAGTGTCAATTCGTTGTTCGATACTTACGTTGTTCGATCGTTTTACTTAGAATTGTTTTTTTTTTTCAAATTTTTCTGACTTGTATCTTGGTTCCTTGTAGCTATTCTTCAATTTCTTTCAAGCTGGTAAGTTCAATCTCGTAATTGCAAATGTAGTTTGGCTTTGTTCTTGAGGTTTTTAATTTTCATTTATTTATTTTTGCCCTAGTTATATCCTTCCCATTATACTGAAACCAGAGCAATTTGTTGTTGTGAGATGCACGATATTATTAAATAATTTACAATTATTTTCCTAGTGTCTTTAGTTCTTTCTGTTTATTTTACCGATGGATTTATAAGGTAAAACAAGAAAATTCTTGTTTGACCCGCGAAACACCTTATTTTATATAACATCATGTTGTGTTTTGTAGTTTTAATCATCACTTTTGATTTTTACGTAACAAAATATCATATTCCATTAGATAAACTTAGTCTAGTTGAATAACACTTTATAAATCATATTTTAACAGAATTCGTTAGTGATTACCCGCGATTCATCATTTTCTGTACGTACGTTCTGTGTTCAACGTTGTATTTGTTGGAAAATTGGTAAATAAAATGGGTTTGTACAACTGACTTCGGGTCAGATTTTGAGCGGGTTTCACTTGTCGTTTTGACGAGTTCAAGATGGGGACGTGCTCTCCTATGTGAGAGCATCGAAATTGTATATTGTTAACCATAAAAATAAAAAAAGGGAAAAGAAGAAGGTTAATCCTAATCGGAAAATCAATAAATGGACAATACAGTTGTCACGAGTACTTCCGATGAGATGTACCCACTCCTAATAAGGAGACCCCCTCAGATGTTGCCCTACTTCTCGGTCCCTGACCTAACAAAGGCATAGAAGAGCACACGAGGAGGAACCTAAGCGTCCCTTGGAAAGTCAAATGGTGAGTAAAAAACAGATATCAACGCGGCATCGGAAAAAGAGCAAACCCCGATGGATCCGCGCGACTCCGATATCCACCAATGCGCCAAGAGGGACCACAACGGACCCCGAGTCCCATGAACTTACAAGAAAACTTCCTTGCTGAACACTCCTCAGTATGAACTGCCCTCGGATCGCGTTCCTCAATGAAAATTGCCCTCGGACCATCATCCGAAGACTTATTCTCAGAGAAAAAAACCAGAAATGAAGAACAGAGTGCCCAATAAATATATTCCGAGAACTTAGACGGAAAAGTCTCATTTCAAACAAAGCAAATACAACCCTCGGAGATCAAATACAGCCCTCGGAGATCAAATCAAGCCCTCGGAGATCAACTCAAGCCAGCGAAGATCACATTATGCCATCAGAGATCCTGTTACGCTATCGCATTACGTCCTCGGAGATCACCCCAGGTCATTGAAGAATGAACCCGAGTCAAGAAAGAGAAGTAAAACCCCTCGGAAAGCATATACGACAGTCCTTACTTCCATACGAGCATTCTCATTATGTGTCAACAAAAGCGTAGCCCTCGGAAGAATAGCGTCCCAAAATAATCATTCATTGGAGATCCTTGAAGCCATCGGAAAGCACAAAATCGGGTCTAGTCAGCATCCAGTAGATTAAGAGATAAATCTTATCCTAATTTTTACACCTGTATCAATGAAACGACACCTGTATTTACTAAAGCACATGCACAATGACACCTGCCCTTATCAAAGTCCATATAAAGGGAGGTAATCAACAGAAGAGAGATAACTAAGCTTAACTTAGCACAACTTACCACAAATACACAAAGATAAGAGGAGGAAAAGTTCAGTGAATGAAGGAAGGGAATATTCTTGTATCTCTTGTTATTTTTCAGTCATTTCCACCTACGATTGTTTCTGAATCACGGACAGGGCGTTCCGACCCAAATAAATATCTTCCGTTAAATAGGGAATAATTCCAAAACCCGTTAACAAAGTGGCGCCGTCTGTGGGAACGCCATAATATCTGTTCTCTAGAGAATTCAGCAAACATCGACCAGGATGGATGATCTCTTCGAAAGTGAAAATCTTCCGATTCATTACAACAACTCGTAAGAAACTCTGTCCAACTATGAATCAGGTACTAGGGATTTTATTAATATTCCTCGATCTGTTTATGAAAGACTTGTAGATGCTATATGGGCACCCCGGAGGGGGGGAACATCTCGGAAACATGTCCTCTATATCCTCCGAGGACAGAAATTTCCCTTCGAAAAGAGGTACACCCCAGGCGGTGCGGAACTCAAACTCAATCCCTTGGCATCGGGAACCCCGACAAATGCCCCGAAGGTATGAAAGAACCCCGGAGAGGGGTCGGAGAGCAATCTCTCATCCCTCGGAGTATCGGGGAGATGTTGAACACTCCTTATGGGGAATGATGGATGACTTACGAAAGGAATTGGGCGATCTTAAGAAAACCATGGCTCCTGAGGAGGATCCCACATTCAAGACCTCTCCTTTCATTCCCGAAATTGCTTTAGCCTCCATCCCCTTGGGGATGCGACCCATCAATATCCCGTTATATACCGGAGAAGCTGATGGAAGAGATCCGCATGACCATATCCATCAGTATCTGGTCGGAATGGACCTATCTTCCGCTCCGGACCATGTGTTATGCCGCGTATTTCCTGTTACCCTTGGAGGACGGGCTCAGGCGTGGTTCACTCACCTTCCACCTAGTTCCATCACGAGCTTTGATCGGTTAGCTCATTTGTTTGTACGACAGTTTGCTTGCAATCGGAGGTAACCCAAGTCCTCCACACATCTTTTCACTATTAAACAGAAAAAGGATGAACCCCTACGAGGGTATATAAAGCGCTTCACGGACGAAGGCCTAGATGTTCCCAACATTAGCCCGACCATCATGGCGGCCATATTGACTCAAGGACGTCGGACAGGGGATTTCTTCAGGTACCTTATGGGCAATCGTGTCACGGACATGAATGAACTTATGCAAAAAGCAGAAGTCTATATCTTGATGGAAGAGGCGGAATGAACGAAGAAGCAAATGGAGCAGGAGGATAACGAGCACCTAGAGCGCGCCGAGAGAGAAGCAAAGACTAAGGAGAAGGGTAAAGAGGGAAAACCTCCTCCGCGTAAAGACGAGGGAGGGGTGGTTAAGAAATTCCTCCGACCTGTGCCCTTACCTCCCATGACTATCACTCCCCCGGAAGTGCTCAGTATAATGAGAGGCAGCAACGAATTCCACTGGCCCGTACCAGTTAAATTCCCTAATCGAGATAAGGACACAGGGAAATATTTCACATACCACAAAACATACGGGCATACCACTGAAGAATGCACCACCCTTCGTAGAGAAGTGCTTCGTCTCCTAGAAATAGGATACTTGAAGAATTACCTCAAGGAAAATAATTTCGGGGATCTCAAGACAAACGTATGGAAGAGGTCACGAAGAGAAGAAGAGGAAGAAGAACAGGAAAGGACGCCCAGTCGGGGGTCACGAGAAAGGACACTCAGTCGGAGGTCACAGGAAAGGACAGTTGGACGCCCACGACCCCAAGATAGAAACAAAGACCGTCGGGAAAACTCCCGAGAACGGACCATGGGGTACCGGAGTTTGCCCCATCCACCCGACTCGTATAAAAACAATCCCCCGTCAGGACGAACCATCAATATGATTGAAGGAGGGGAAATTTCAATGACGCCCCAAAGTAAAAAGAAGAAATACTTGAAAGAAGCCAGGCGAGCAAAGCAAGGATTCCCAGTCTGCTCGGTCCAAGAGTCAAAGTTGCCTAGCATTACCTTTGGACCCGAGGACATTACAGGTATAATATACCCCCACGAAGACCTGTTAGTTATTTCTGCCGTTATTTATGGGTATGAAACCCAACGGATCCTCATAGACACGGGCAGCTCTGTGGACGTACTCTTTTTACCTATTTATCTTGCTATGGGGTTGAAACAAGAAAAATTGGAAACCGCTGAAGTCCCCTTGGTAGGATTCTCTGGGGAAACTTGTCACACCCTCGGAACTGTGACTCTTCCAATGTCATGGGGAAAGGGAGCCCTTCGGAGAACGGAGCCCATCAAATTTTGGGTAGTGGAGGCTTCTTCAAGAACATATAATGCCATTTGTGGGAGACCATCCATTCGAGCCTTTGAAGCTATCCCATCTACCTTGCATCTTAAGGTGAAATTCCCCACCCCCTCGGGAATCGGAGAGGTCCGAGGAAGTCAAGCTAAAGCCAGAGAATGTTGCATGAATGCCATCCCCTCGGAAGAAGACGAACCTTCCCTCGGAAACAATAAAAAGCGCAAAACCGAAGAAACATGAGTCCAACCTGTGGAAGAATTAAAGATGGTAGAATTGGTGGAAGGAAGCCCTGAGAAAGTGATCAAAATGGGTACCCACATGACATTAACAATAGAGGTTCAACTAATTTCCCTCCTCAAGCAATTCCATCACCTCTTTGCATGGGAAGGAGGACCGCCTGGGAGAATTAGCAACAAGGTATGCTGGCACTTTCTTAATGTGAAGCCCGGAGCTAAACCTGTCCAACAAAAGAAAAGGAAAATGGGACCCGAGCGTAATAAAATCATTCGCTCGGAAATACAACGTCTTCTCAGTTTAAAGCAAATTCGGGAAGTTATTTATCCCGAGTGGTTAGCTAACGTTGTATTAGTTCCCAAGCACGGAGGGAGATGGCGGATGTGCATTGACTTTACTAATCTTAATGAAGCATGCCCGAAGGATTGTTATCCTTTACCGAGCATAGATCAGTTAGTTGATTCAACCGCTGGATGTGCACTACTGTCAACCTTAGATGGAGACCAGGGATACAATCAAATCCCGATGGCGGCAGTAGACCAAGATAAAACTAGCTTCATTACGGATGCAGGCACATTCTGCTACCTAGTCATGCCCTTCGGGCTAAAAAATGCTGGGGCTACCTACCAAAGGTTAGTAAGTCTTATGTTTGCCGGACTTATTGGAAAATTAGTAGAAGTTTACGTGGACGACACGGTAGTCAAAAGTAACACGGCCGAGGAGCATCCCGAGGACCTACGGAAAGCATTGGTCATTATGAATAACTTTGGTATGAAAGTTAACCCTAGGAAATGCTCTTTTGGTATCCGAGGAGGAAAATTTTTGGGATTTATGGTTACGAAGAAGGGAATAGAAGTAAACCCCGAGAAAGCAGAGGCCATCATGGGGTTACCTACCCCGAAGACAGTGAAAGATGTTCAAAAGCTGACTGGTAGAATGGCATCACTGAGTCGATTCGTCTCCAAGTCAGTAGAAAAAAGGGCTTCCTTTCTTCAAGATACTTCGAAATGTCAAGGAATTTCAATGGACCCCCCCAGTGCGAGGAAGCCCTCGGAGAACTGAAAAGGTATATGTTGAAACCACTCTTGCTGGTAAAACCTTTACCTCAGGAAGAGCTATTTCTATATTTGTCGGTCGGAGAAGAGGCTATTAGCGCTGTGTTGGTTAAAGAACAAGATGGAGAACATCGTCCGGTATATTATGTCAGCAAAACCCTCCTCGGATCCGAGACCAGGTATACCCTAACTAAAAAACTCGTCCTAGCATTGGTTATTACGGCCCGCAAGCTACGCCCCTACTTTCTTTCCCACCCAATTACAGTGCTAACGAAGAACCCCCTAAGGACAATCCTTAATAAGCCTGAATCATCGGGGAGGTTAATAAAATGGGCCGTAGAACTCACCGAGTATGACATTTCTTACGCTCCGAGACCCTCCATCAAGGCACAAGTCCTGGCGGACTTTGTAATGGAACTTACGGGCATTGGATCCGAAGGGAAAGAACCATTGTGGTACGCATATGTAGATGGGTCCTCGGTAAGCACGCAATGTCCCCTCAGCGGACTCAGCCCTATCAGTAACTTGACCCAATGTCTCCTGGAGACTCCTCTCTCACTCTCACAACCCTCTGCCACTTCCTTCTCGAGAGCGGCAATACGAGCATTGAGAATCCCCTCGGACTCCCCTTTTTCCTTCTCCAAAATAGTTATTTTGGCCATCGCAGCCTTCTCGGAGACCTCCATCTTCTTACAAGCAGACTCCGCCAAATCCAACCTATGTTGCAAGTCCTCGTTGGTTTTCTCTGCTTCTTACAGCGCAAACTTGTAGTTGGAAATCTTTGTAAGAAGCACTTCTTCTCTCATCTGACTCTCCTTATCTCTGGATATAAGAGGTGCTAATTGCTCTCGGAGAGCTTCCAACTCCTTCACGTCTTTCAAACCACGCTCCTCTACCGCAGTAACTGCTTCCCGAGTCTTCCCAATCTGCAGAAGATAAGCACAAAAAGAAGTTATTGCGGATAAATGATACAACCCTAGAAAAAAACCGGTGTAAAGGAACTTACCATGAGCCCCAACCAGTTAAGACTGGTATATAAAAATTGATACTCCTCGGCTGGTGTTGAGCTGGAGGAAGCAAAGAAACGGATAATGTCCTGGTAGGCCTCCCCAACGGTCCGAGACGAAAATTGCCCCTCTGGCCCACTAGGAGGTATGGGTGCCTGAAAGATGTGACCTCTCGGAGAAAGAGTCACGGGAACAGAGGAAGATACTGGAATGTGACCCCTTGGAGGAGTAGCTCCGATTACTGTAGTCATCACCTCCGAGTTAGTGAATACGGCTCGAGAACCACCAGCTACGACGGATGGGCCAGTCTCCCCCAGTAGCATATACCTTATAAATTCTGGATATTCAGGTAAAATCCTTATAAATTCTGGATATATATGCATATACCCTCGGAAAAATATCAAAAAATAAACATAGAAACCGGAACTAACCCCTCACCTCACCGAGGACGATGATTAAAATTTCGCTCGCCTCTACGAAGGCGATCGAAATTTGGGGGGGCTATTGTTAACCATAAAAATAAAAAAAGGGAAAAAAAGAAGGTTAATCCTAATAGGAAAATCAATAAATGGACAATACAGTTGTCACGAGTACTTCCGTTGAGATGTACCCACTCCTAATAAGGAGACCCCCTCAGATGTTACCCTACTTCTCGGTCCCTGACCTAACAAAGGCATAGAAGAGCACACGAGGAGGAACCTAAGCGTCCCTTGGAAAGTCAAATGGTGAGTAAAAAACAGATATCAACGCGGCATCGGAAAAAGAGCAAACTCCGATGGATCCGCGCGACTCCGATATCCACCAATGCGTCAAGAGGGATCACAACGGACCCCGAGTCCCATGAACTTACAAGAAAACTTCCTTGCTGAACACTCCTCAGTATGAACTGCCCTCGGATCGCGTTCCTCAATGAAAATTGCCCTCGTACCATCATCCGAAGACTCATTCTCAGAGAAAAAAACCAGAAATGAAGAACAGAGTGCCCAATAAATATATTCCAAGAACTTAGACGGAAAAGTCTCATTTCAAACAGAGCAAATACAACCCTCGGAGATCAAATACAGCCCTCGGAGATCAAATCAAGCCCTCGGAGATCAACTCAAGCCAGCGAAGATCACATTATGCCATCAGAGATCCTGTTACGCTATCGCATTACGTCCTCGGAGATCACCCCAGGTCATTGAAGAATGAACCCGAGTCAAGAAAGAGAAGTAAAACCCCTCGGAAAGCATATACGACAATCCTTACTTCCATACGAGCATTCTCATTATGTGTCAACAAAAGCGTAGCCCTCGGAAGAATAGCGTCCCCAAAATAATCATTCATTGGAGATCCTCGAAGCCATCGGAAAGCACAAAATCGGGTCTAGTCAGCATCCAGTAGATTAAGAGATAAACCTTATCCTAATTTTTACACCTGTATCAATGAAACGACACCGGTATTTACTAAAGCACATGCACAATGACACTTGCCCTTATCAAAGTCCATATAAAGGGAGGTAATCAACAGAAGAGAGATAACTAAGCTTAACTTAGCACAACTTACCACAAATACACAAAGATAAGAGGAGGAAAAGTTCAGTGAATGAAGGAAGGGAATATTCTTGTATCTCTTGTTATTTTTCAGTCATTTCCACCTACGATTGTTTCTGAATCACGGACAGGGCGTTCCGACCCAAATAAATATCTTCCGTTAAATAGGGAATAATTCCAAAACCCGTTAACATATATTACACTCTCAAAATGGTACACGGGTGAATGACAAAATGATGCTCAAAATTAGCTACACAAAGCTGAAAATAGTGGAAAAAATGAGGAAAAACTCAAAAGGAAAGAGGGTCATCCCACATGGAAAAAAGAGCACTTTCTTTTGGGGTTTATCAATGGGAATGCATTCTTAACATGGTAAGAATGTGTTGGCTAGTGTCTCATTTCTCCCCTACGCGCGCGCAGGTGGGGTGCAAATCTTGGGCCAAAATCCATCGGATTAGCGCGACTCGGGCTCGCGCACACGACGACGTACGCGTCGAATGTCGATCTGTTTGGCATGTTGGGCTCCTGCTCGCGTGAGCCTTGTTTTGCAATTCCAATATTTTTTTCTGTTTTGTTTAACATAATTATTTATTTTTTGATATATATTTTATATATGGAAAATTCGTAGCATCATTTTGGTAATTAAAATTACCTTACGAAATAAAATATTTCGTGATTCAGTTTTAACTGAAAACGTGTCCAAGTTCATCCAAGATCTTTGCGAGATATGTACTTATCTTAATTACACGATTCGTAATTACCTTAACTACATATTCGTATTTATCTTTTAACTCGTTTACTTGATGACCAAGTCGTCCAACCCTCTCCCAAACTAGTATATAAATGGGTCGCACCCCATAGGTTTTAATCATCCAAAAAAATACTTTGCATACACGAGAAAAAGGCTTTTGCGCAGCTAAATATTTTTTATCATTGTGTGGTGGTGAGGAAAGTTATTGTGTGAGTTCGCCAGAACTATTTTACCAGTGCTAGTAATCCAGTTCGTATGTCGTTTTATCCTGGGAGGTGGTAGTCCAATGTTCTCGGCACGGTAGATAATGACTAATCTGCTTTAAGAAAATTGAAAGAGGCTCGACCATCTTCACGTTCGATTCACTACGGTTGAGGTTATAATTTATAACTTCCTCTTATTATAATATTTTTGATTGCTTATTTATTCGTCAATATATATTATATTTGTTCGTTTCCGTGCTACTTGTCTAACAATCTTAAAGCAGATTATCTCTTGAGACGAACAGGTTACAACATTGGCGAAAAGTTTTTTTTTTCTGGAAAATAATTTTTGTTCAAAAATCGGTTTATTAACCGTAGTATTTTTTTTTCGTTACAATAAATTAAATATATTATTTTCTGGAAAAGCTTTCTTAAATATAAAAGTATAGTTTTTATTCGTGAAGGATTGTCCGTATCTTCACCTACTATAACAAGAATTTCTTTTCGTATTTTTTTCAAAGCAACTGTGAAAATTTTCATAATTCTTCTGTTTTCCAATATCAAAAATTTTCTTTAAAACGTTTCAGATATATCTGAAAATAACAACTCATCGGATATGGTTATTAAAGATACCAATCTGAAGACGCCTGATACATTGAAATCACAGGCCTCTGGTTCTGTTCTGAAAACTCAGCCTCCGAGTATGGCGAGTTTGGAGACTTCGGTTGTTCCCCCTGTTCCGATGAGCCATAATGAGAAATCGACGAAATTCGATGGAGCGAATTTTAAAACATGGCAACAAAAGATGTTGTTTTATCTCACCATGCTGAATCTTACGAGATTCTTTAAAGAGGATCCTCCTTCTGTTAAAGAGGATGAAATTTATGCACAATCGCAGACTGCAATTGATGCGTAGAAGCACTCTGAGTTTCTTTGTCGAAATCTAATTCTGAACGGTTTGACATACACGTTGTATCAAGTTTATAGCGAGAAGAAAACGGCAAAAGAAGTGTGGGAATCCTTGGACTATAAGTATAAGACTGAAGATGCTGGTGCCAAGAAATTCCTAGTGGGTCAATTCTTGGACTACAAGATGAAAGACTCGAAGATTGTTATTAGTCAAGTGCAAGAGCTTCAATTGATTCTCCATGGAATTCATGCTGAGGGAATGGTCTTGAGTGAATCTTTCCAGGTAGCTTGTATCATCGAAAAGTTACCACCTAGTTGGAAGGATTTCAAGAACTATCTAAAACATAAACGAAAGGAGATGAGTATTGAAGATTTGATTGTCAGACTTCGTATAGAAGAGGACAACAAGGGTGACGATAAAAGGTCTTCCAATGTTGTTGTTAACACCAACGTTGCTAGGGCAAACGTGGTGGAGCATGACAAAGGCTCGAAGAACAAGAAGCCTAAACCTGGATCGAAGACTGGACCAAAAGGTGGAATTTCTAAGACGAAGAAATTCATGGGGAAGTACTATAACTGCAACAAAGCGGGGCACATGTTGTCTGACTGCAGAATGCCGAAGAAGAAAGGCAAAGAGACTAACGAGGCCAATCTGATGGAAAATGTTGCTCGGGATGTGTCTGATATAGACCTATGTGCTGTGATCTCTGAAATGAACATGATGGATGCTAATCCAAAAGAATGGTGGCTCGATACTGAAGCAACACGTCACGTTTGTGTTGAAAAATCGAGCTTCTCCGAGCTTACTCTTACTGAAACTGGGGAGGTGATCGACATGGGCAACTCTGCTACCTCTGAGATCAAGGGAAAAGGAACGGTGCGCCTCAAGATGACTTCTGGAAAGGAGGTTACGCTGCAGAATGTGTTGTATGTACCAGACATTCGTAGGAATCTGATTTTTGGATACTTGCTAGACACTCATGGCTTCAAGATGGTGTTTGAATGCCAGAAAGTTGTGATTTCCAAATATGGTGTTCATATTGGAAAGGGTTATGTGAAAGAAGGGATGTGGAAAATGAGTGTAATGGCTGTTAAGCCCACTTCTTTTAATTCTGGCAATAAAACTTCTACTTCCGTTTATTTGCTTAAGTCTTCTAATCTATGGCATTGTAGATTAGGACATGTTAATTATGATTCTTTACGTAGACTAATTAACATGAATCACATACCAACGTTTAAAACTGATTCCAAACATAAGTGTGAAACTCGTGTAGAGGCAAAACTAACGAGAACATCGTTGTCAACTGTTGAAAGAAATACAGAACCCCTTGATTTAATTCACAGTGACGTATGTGATTTAAAATTTGCACAAACAAGAGGTGGATATAAGTATTTTATAACTTTCATTGATGATAGTACAAAATAATATTATGTATATTACTGAAAAGTAAAGATGAAGCTATATACAATTTCGTTCTATACAAGCAAGAGGTCGAAAACCAACTTAATGAGAAAATTAAGATGGTTAGAAGTGATCGTGGTGGTGATTATGTTGAACCATTTGATGAATTTTGTTCACAACATGGAATTATTCACAAGGTCATTGTGCCATATTCTCCTCAATCCAATGGGATTGCTGAAAGGAAAAATCGAACCTTAAAAGAGATGATGAATGCCATGTTATTAAGTTCTGGATTACCGCAGAACATGTGGGGTGAAGCCATTTTGTCGGCTAACTATCTTTTAAAAAAGATACCGAAAAAGAAAGAAGAAAAGGCTCCCTATGAGTTGTGAAAAGGTCGAGAACCTTGCTACAAATACTTAAAAGTATGGGGGTGTCTTGCTAAGGTGTCATCACCTTTGCCTAAGAAAATGAAAATAGGTCCAAAGACGGTGGATTGTATTTTCATTGGCTATGCTCACAATAGCACTGCTTATCGGTTTCATGTGCATGAATCTAAAAACCTCGAGATTCATAAAAACACGATAATGAAATCAAGGAATGCGACGTTCTTTGAACATATATTTCCTTGTATACCCACTGTGGCTGGACCAAGCTCTTCAAAATGAACTTTCGAGGATATTGACAATAGTCAAGATCAAGAAGAGATTGAAGAAACTAGCAAGGTCCAAGAAGAGCCGAGAAGAAGCAAAAGGGTAAGGACAGAAAATTCTTTTGGGCCAGATTTTCTAACCTATATGATAGAGGTTGAGCCTCAAACTTATAAGGAAGTTGTAAGGTCCACTGAAGGTCCTTTATGGAAAGAATCCATAAAAAGTGAGATTGATTCCACCGTACACAATTACACGTGGGAACTGGTAGACCTTCCTCCGGGATGTAAACCATTAGGTTCCAAGTGGGTTTTCAAACAAAAAATGAAAACGGATGGAACAATTGAAAAGTATAAGGCTAGACTTGTGTCGAAAGGATACAAGCAACAAGAAGGCCATGATTACTTTGATACTTATTCTCCTGTAACGAGAATAAATTCAATACAGATGATTTGGCGATTGCTTCCCTCCGAAATCTTGCAATACATCAAATGGATGTAAAGATTGCTTTTCTTAATGGAGATCTCGATGAAGAAATCTACATAGAACAACCCGAGGGTTATGTAGCTCCTGGAAAAGAAAAGAAAGTCGGTAAATTAGTGAAGTCTCTGTATGGACTTAAACAAGAACCAAAGAAATGGCACGAGAAATTTGACAACGTTATGTTGACAAATGGCTTTAGAATCAATGATTGCGACAAGTGTGTCTATGTCAAAACTACATAAGAAGGATATCTGATTCTCTGTCTGTATGTTGACGACATACTCATTGTGGGAAGCAACAACCAAATGGTAAACTCCATTAAAAGTTTGCTGAATTCAAGGTTTGATATAAAGGACATGGGGCTAGCCGATGTAATCTTAGGAATTAGGATTAGAAGATCGTTAGAGGGTCTCATATTAACTCAGTCACACTACGTGGACAAGATTCTTGAAAAATTCAGCAAGGGTGATTCTGGTGTAGCCAGAACTCCAATTGACACGAATCAACACTTGTCTAAGAATAAGGGAGAAAGTGTTGATCAAGTGGAATATGCTAGAGTGATACAAAGTCTGATGTATTTAATGAGTTGTACACGACCAGACATTGCCTATACGATTAGCACGTTGAGTAGATTCACGAGTAACCCAGGGCATGAGCACTGGAAAGCAATTGTGAGAGTACTTAGCTACTTACGTTATACTCATGACTACGGGTTGCATTATACGAGGGATCATGTTGTGCTTGAAGGTTATACCGACGCAAGCTGTATATCTGATATACAAGACTCCAAGGCAACAAGTGGATACGTATTCACCGTAGGAGGTGCAGCCATGTCATGGAAATCTTCAAGATAAATGGTTATAACTAGATCCACGATAGAATTTGAGTTTGTGGCATTAGACAAATGCAGTGAAGAGGCTGAATGGCTTCGTAACTTCTTGGAAGATATTCCTGAGTGGCCCAAACATGTGCCATCAATGTGCATAAATTGCGATAACCAATCTACAATTGGAAGGGCACATAATGTTTTATACAATGGGAAGTCTAGACATATACGTCGGTGACATAACACCGTTAGACAACTGATCTCGACAGGGGTTATCACCTTTGACTACGTGAAGTCAAAAGATAATATTGCGGATCCGCTAACCAAAGGGTTAAACAAAGATCAAGTTGAAAAGACATCGAGAGGAATGGGACTTAAGCCTATTGAATAATAAGGTTCTTATGAAGGAAAACCCAACCATGCTGACTGGAGATCCCAAGATCTTGGTTCAATGGGACAAACTAATTGTAAGAACTTTGCACGCTCACTGTGGGGTTTAATCCTTGTCCATTCTTAGATGAAACAGTGATACCCGTAATGGAAAAGGTTAAGCATTGTACTTATAATGATTCATACGCGTCAGAAATCCAAGCGGAGTAATGCGGATTACTCTTGGATAAGAAATCACCTATGTGAGAGAGAGGAGGGGCCGCCTCTAAGGAAAATTGTGGGGGCTTAATTTTCTAAAAAACTCTTGCAGAACCAGGCGTATGTCCATGGCCAAAATGGACATAAACCATGAGAACCGCAACTGTAACAGAAATATACATGTGTTGAGATTTATGGAGATTTTCACATATAGTTCAAAGACATCAAGATCATACTATCGGCTAGCAAAGAAAGTATTTCCCACAAGGGAAGGTTCAAGGGTGTGTCCTACCTATCCTATCCAGGCATAGATCGTAGAACTCTACCACCACATGATGTATGCATGATCATTCAATTTCATTCATGTGGGAGATTGCTAAAAAATTGGTAAATAAAATGGGTTTGTACAGCTGACTTCGGGTTAGATTTTGAGCAGGTCTACTTGTCGTTTTGACGAGTTCAAGATGGGGACGTGCTCTCCTATGTGAGAGCTTCGAAACGGTATATTACACGCTCAAAATGGTACACGGGTGAATGAGAAAATGATGCTCAAAGTTAGCTACACAAAGCTGAAAATATTGGGAAAAATGAGGAAAAAAATAAAAGGAAAGAGGATCATCCCACATGGGAAAAAGAGCACTTTCTTTGGGGTTTATCAATGTGAATGTATTCTTAGCATTGTAAGAATGTGTTGGCTAGTGTCTCTTCCCTCTCCTACGCGCGCAGGGGGGTGCAAATCTTGGGCCAAAATCCATCGGATTAGTGCGACTCGGGCTCGCGCACACGACGATAATGTTGATCCGTTTGGCCTGTTGGGCTTCTGCTCGCATGGGCCTTGTTTTGCAATTCCAATATTTCTTTTTCTGTTTTGTTTAACAAAATTATTTATTTTTTTATATATATTTTATATATAGAAAATTCGTAGCATCATTTTGGTAATTAAAATTATCTTACGAAATAAAATATTTCGTGATTCAGTTTTAACTGAAAACGTGTCCAAGTTCATTCGAGATTTTTGTGAGATCTGTACTTATCTTAATTATACGATTCATAATTTCCTTAACTACAGATTTGTAATTATCTTTTAACTCGTTTACTTGATGACCAAGTCGTCCAACCCTCTCCCAAACTAGTATATAAAGGGGTCGCTCCCCATAGGCTTTAATCATCCAAAAAAATACTTTGCATACACGAAAAAAAAAAGGCTTTTGTGCAGGTAAATATTTTTTTATCATTGTGTGGTGGTGAGGAAAGTTATTGTGCGAGTTCGCCGGAACTGTTTTACGAGTACTAGTAATCCAGTTCGTATGTCGTTTTATCTTGGGAGGTGGTAGTCCAACGTTCTCAGCACGGTAGAGAAAGACTAATATGCTTTAAGGAAATTGAAAGAGACTCGACCATCTTCACGTTCGATTCACTACGGTTGAGGTTACAATTTCTAACTTCCTCTTATTATAATATTTCTGATTGCTTATTTATTCGTCAATATATATTATATTTGTTCGTTTTCGTGCTACTTGTCTAACAGTATTAACCACTTACAACTCTCCCTAGCGACTGATCATGCATGTCTGTGTTCAAGTAAATGTAGGAAAACTTAAGCGTACGCGTATGTACTCAGTTTGGATTAAGAATATTTGAATACAATGATCAAAAATAGTCTAACACAGTCGTCAAAAGTTAGAAGATTGAGATATTTTAAGAGAGTACTAAACTTAGACATACATTATTATCGGAAGGTCATCTACGTTAAACTTGCTTCAAGCTTTTGCAGTATTTTCGTCACCAATCAGTTTTTTTTAACATATAATAACTTATGCTTATAGTTAAGTTAAGCATTCAAAAAAAAATTCACAAAAAATATAATGTGGTAAATAATGAGGTGGTGTTTACAAGAGCTTGTAGAAGCTACATCTTCCAAGTTTTTACTTAAAGTCACTTTAAGCTATTGTTGACTTAAAGCTTTGAGTGTTTGCAAATATTTTCAAAAAACTAGCTTAAAGCAGTTAAAATTGATTTTGTGGTGTTTGCAATAATAAGTTAGAAGCAGTTTTTATAATGCAATAAGACTTAAATATCCTTATTTATCAAGCATACAAATAATTAACATGCACCTAATTTAGGCAAATATACGTTCAGTTAAATATATATATATATATATATATATATATATATATATATATATATATATTTAAAAATATAATAAATCATTTGATATAATTTTAATCAACATATATGATTGTATAATTACACCAATCAAGTGCTCTATCTTCTAAACAAATTAACATTATTTAGAAATGTTAATTTATTAATATTTTATATATTGTGGTTAGATAAATTGAGGTTCAACATGGAAGAAAAGATTAGAGAATATTATTTTTTCTAACTCTAAGGGAAAGAAAAGATTAGAGAAGATTTTTTCCCCCTAATTCTAAGGTATAAACAACACTTTTGACGGGATTAGCCGATTAGGAGTGAGAAACATAATAATTAAAAGTTGCTTATAGAAGCACCACTACTCTGTTTTTTGGCTTGTGCTTGTTTTTGGCTTATTTTTAGATAAAGTGAAGCAAAATCCTGTTTTCAAACACTAAGTTATAGCTCATTAGAGAAAAACTCACAAACTGCTTTTGAAAGCATTTGCAAACACTCCCTACGTATCTCAAAGCAGTTCAAGCAACCATCACTCCACCACTAACGTGTGCAAAACTTAGGGCTCACAAATCCAATAAATAATCCTTCTCTTGAGATGGAAAGATTTGTTGTAATTTGTAAAACAATGGCTAACTTGAAATTTTAAAATCCAATTTATTTGAATTGAGCGCCAAGGGATAGAAAGATACTGGTGATATAAATTTTGGTACCCTAATAGGCCATTTAAGACTACTATCATCAATAGCTTTGTCGGGAATCATCTAACTAGGATAAAAAATAACATAGTCAACAGTATGTTATAGACTTATGGACCTAGAGCTGTATTAATGATCAATCAAGCTAACCCGTTTAGGGTTTTACTCTATTTTTTTTCATATTGTTGTTTTCGGTTTTACTCTGTTGGAGAGGAGAAAAGAGGATAAAAGTGTTGTTTCCTCGAAGGAAACAATGGTGAATTATTGACACACATTCTAATAATACATTATCTTATGTCCTCTTATAACATTTGTTTAGCATCTTACAAAGGAATCCAATGAAAACCATGTGGCCTAGCTAGACTGCATGTCAATATGTCATACATTAGATTAATTGATAGATCTTTCCTAAAAATAGGATGTGTTTGTTTACAAGTTACACGGATCTGAAGATTTTTTTGAGCAATCTGACAAAGGTAATATAGATTTTAGCTTCTCTCTCTTTCTCTCTCTCTCTACTACAGTAATTAGATTTGATTCACCATGCGATGATCCCAATAAACTTTCTTCACGATAAAGCTGACTCTACCATGTATCCTTAATTTAACTACCCTAGTCACCTTTTTAACAAAATAACGAAACCATTCTTCGTTTAAGACCAAAACTCAGTGACTACTCCTTAGTACACCATCCCCATTATCACCGGAATTCTTTTCGAGTAATTAATCTTTAGCCCTTGTAAACGTGTCACGTTATCAAGAATATGGTATTAATTGATTACGATAAGAGCTCATCGAAACATCTTCGTCGAGTCCTTCCAATTCCCTGGTTAAATATTTTTCAGGTTTTACTGGCCAACTTAAAGGTTGGTGGGATAATTATTTATCCCCGGAGGCTAAGGCTAGCATTCTTTGAACAGCATTATAAATTTGTTTATCAGTATTGCCATCAATATTCCATTCATATATACTTCTACCATTATAGGAATTATTATCAACAAATTCTCTTTCCTCATGGAGAGTATCCATAGGAGAAGGACGTCTATAATAATATAAACGTTGAGTGGGCCTATATAACTTAAATATATTAATTGAATTGTAAGCATAACCATAACCTTACTCCACATAATTTAATATTCTTTGGTTGTTTACTAGCTAGGTTAATGTTCCATGAAACACAGATGAAAACGTGTTGACTTGTGTGATTCGTTAGTATAATATAAAACCCTAATGATGTGCCTTAAATTCCTTTTGTTTGAGTTAGTACAGAATGCATCAAGTGGGAAAAATACCGTTTTGGTCCCATAACTTGGCATCTTTGCGATTTTGGTACATTATCTTGGCAGACTTAAATTTTAGTACCATAACTTGGCAACCGTTTGTAATTTTGGTCCCCCCACCGTATCTCCGTCCCTTCTCGTCGTTAAATGTCTACGTGGCGACTGTTGACCCAATTTTGACCCGATTCTGACCCCACCCTTGCCACCAGACGCCTACGTGGCTGCCACATATTATTTTAAAAAAATATTACAAAAAGAATAACATATATATATATATAAAACATATATCTTATATATTAAAAACAATAAGAATAATAATTCCTTCATATATATAAATATATAAAAAAAGTATATCTTTATATATTAAAAACAATAACAAATTTAATCCTTAACGTATATAAATATATATAAAAAAGTATATCTTTATATATTAAAAACAATAAGAATAATAATTCCTTCATATATATAAATATATAAAAAATTATATCTTTATATATTAAAAACAATAACAAATTTAATCCTTAACATATATAAATATATAAAAAAGTATATCTTTATATCTTTATATATTAAAAATTAAGATATATTATTTTTTATTATTGAAAAAGAAAACCCCCCCCACCCTACGCCTCCCACCCCCCCCCCCCCCCCCAACCCCCACCATCCCTACCCCGACCCCATGCCGCCGCGTACAGAATCGCGGCGGCGTCACCACCACTGCAGTGGTGGCACCCCCACTGCAGTGGTGGCACCCCCACCCCCACCATCCCTACCCCGACCCCACGCGGCGTCACAACCACTGCAGTGGTGGCACCCCCACCATCCCTACCCCGACCCCACGCCGCCGCGTACAGAATCGCGGCGGCGTCACCACCATTGCAAATTCTTCGTCCTTCCACGAATCCCCTTCTCCCAAAACGCTCAAAAATCCAAACTTTACTTCAATTCGCCCCAAATCACTCCAATTTGAACTTCCGTTCGTGACAGGTGGGGGTGGGGGTGGGCGCTGGTGTCGGGTGGGGGTGGGGGTGGGGGTGGTCCGATATGGTGGTGGGGGTGGGGTGGTGGTGCTGGTTTTCGGATCTGGGGGGTGGGGTGGTGCTGCTGGTTTTCGGATCTGGGGGGTAGGGGGTGGGCTGGTGTGGACTGTGGAAGATGGCAATTTTTTTTTGTTTTTGTTTTTGTTTTTTTTATTCTTATTGTTTTTAATATATATAAGATATATGTTTTTGGTGATTTTATAAGATATATAAGATATATAAGATATATGTTTTAATATATATAATATATATAAGATGAAACTTTTTTTCCTTTTTAAATTAAATAAAATATATTTTTGGTGTTTTTATAATTTTTATGAAATTATTAAAGTATTTTATATGTTTAAATTTTAAAGATACAAAATACCTTTTTTTTAATTCTTTTTTTTTTAATATGTGGCATCCACGTAGGCGTCAGGTGGCGAGGGTGGGGTCAGAATCGGGTCAAAATTGGGTCAACAGTCGCCACGTAGACATTTAACGGCGAGAAGGGGCGGAGATACGGTGGGGGGACCAAAATTACAAATGGGTGCCAAGTTATGGTACTAAAATTTAAGTCTGCCAAGATACTGTACCAAAATCGCAAAGATGCCAAGTTAGGGGACCAAAACAGTAAATTTCCCTGCATCAAGTATTGGGCGCCTAAAAGAAGATCTCCTTTTCAGTGGAAGTATATTTTAAGCTTGGAGTAATATATTCTTTCTTAGTTTTTGTTTTTCGAAGTATTCAAATTTCAAAGAGACCAAGCAAGGAAAATAATAAATACTTAATTGTGACCAACATTTAATTTATTTTTGCTCTCGTTTCGCTTGTTTTACTATGCAAAATTACGCCGACCAAATATTGCAAATCGCAAATACTTCATTTAACAAATCATAAAAGAAAAATGAAAAAAAAACTGGTATTTTGGAAAAAAGAATTTGTAATTTACTTTATTTTCAAGCGTTTTAGTTCCCATACGTACTATCATATGTGGCCAATAAAATTTGACTGCACCAAGAGACATTGAAGTCATAAAAACCGCACATAGGATTCTCATTCGTGGACACGCCAAATTATGCAACTGTGTGTACATTTATTACAACAAACGCTGGTGCATTACGAGGAGACTTGACTCGGGTTTTGCCAATCCGTATATAGAGTTCTTTTTTTTTGATAGAATCCGTGTATAGAGTTCACAGTTGGGTGGGACTCGGGAAACACACAAAAAGAAGATGAATATTTTAGAAGCAAAGTAATAAAAATTAAAAACTGGCACTTGGTGGCCAAGAAATGAATCAAGTACAAGAGTTTTTAACCCATTTAGGAACATGAAAAAGATTTTACTTTTGACTTGAGATGTTGCTTTCATAATCATACGCTTGTTCTATAGTATTTGTTTAGTAGTTTTCTTTTTCCTTGTTCATGAAACTCAAAAAAAGAACCGCAAACAAACAAGAGGCCTATTTATTTAATTTTATATATACTCCCCTGAAACCAGTAATAATATATATATATATATATAACATAACTAAAGTACTGCATAGTTAAATCATAATTATCCCTAGCTAAGATAAGTTGCTGAAGCATACATAGAAGAACAGGTGCAGTAAGCCAACCACTAAAAGCCTTTTCCTCTGAGTCTGAGGAACTTAGTTTAAGGACCAGAGTTCAACACACTAAACACGAAAATTGTGTATTTCTTTCATGATGTTGAGCTTGAGTTATTCAAAACAAAACATAATCAACAAATATTTTACATATATATTTAACTCAACAAGTAACAGATTAATTAACCCATATTAAAAGCTAGACAAGACACTGAGAATTGGTAAAAAAATAATAGTTAATATTAATAGGCAAACACAAAATAAATAAAAATCACTAGAGTAGAAAGGGAAAGATGCATACTAATAATAATGTCTATTGAATTTACATTACACATAAGTTATGATAAATGGTATAATAACAACTTATTGTTGTATCGTACTTACTAACTAAACTACTAAAACTTGAGCTAGAAAGAGAAAAAAGAAATTGACTAACAGAAATTAGCAACGACGACAGGTAAATACTGATTCAAGATCCGGGGGGTTAAAAAACTCTCTAACTCCATTAAACTGACAGGTGGGAGTTGGTCGGCGCTTCCTCGGTGCAGGGGGGCAGGGAAACTTATCCGGTATCTTTGAGCCACGCGCCGTCGGGGTTGTTGAAGTTGAACACGCGCCTGTGCCTTCTTCTACTTGTGATCTAGTGGAAATCGGTTTGAGAAGTGGTGGTGGGATAATGGAGATTCCAGATATTACCCATATTTGCTCTTCCGATTCTTTGCTCACTTCAACTCTGTGATTCTTCGAATACCTCATATCTTTCTTTTACAGAAGACAAACAAACTAAAAAAAATTAAAAATTTTGGAAAAGGGAATGATTTATTTAGTGAGAGGAAACCAAAAGGGTTGATAATTTTTTGAGGTATGGATGTGAATAAAAAAAAAGGGGGAAAGAGAATTTGAAGGGGTTTATGTAGGAGGAGCAATAGGCGGCAAATGTGTTTTTATTATTTTGTGGGTTTAAACTTAAAACAGAGAAATTTGCTAACTTTTATATTTATTTATTTTAAATTAAAGATGGGGTCGAATCGAATCCAATCGAATAATAATAATAATAATAATAATAATAATAATAATAATAATAATAATAATAATAGGTAATGTGTTATGTGAAAATTGAGGAATTAAGAATTTAAGATTTGTACGAATTTATCGGCTAGCTGAAATTTTGGGATATTTGGCGCCAATGTTTCGCCAAACAACGGCTCTCCTTCCCGCGCTTTCCAGCTTTGTTGGGCCGAATAATGAATGATCCACTATTTAGTTTACTTCGTAAGGGTTTTTCCATTTCCATGTCTGTTTGGACCTATATATGGGTTTATTCGTGTGGATTGGATCCAAAGGATTTAATGGTTTATACTTTGTATAGCCTAAGCGTTCCCGTTTTCTTTTTTCACAAATTTTATGGTGGGAAAAGTGAAAACTCCTGTCTTAATTATAAAAATTTCTTATAAAAAGAAAAAGTGAGGAAAATAAAACATGACAATAATTTTAAAGCAACGCAACAACCAATTTTACAATTTTATGAAGAGATATTAGAAACGTTGTCAGAGATTTCTAATATTACCAAATGAAACACACATTAAAATCATGACGTTGACAATTGATCATGGATGGATCACACTTTAATATTTTATCAAAAATACTCTATTTGTTGACACGAAAGTGTATTTCCAACGTGCATGATAACAACACTTTTTTGACAAACTTTTTGAGGTACATTTTGAAAAGATATCAATATTGCGAGAAAAAAAGAATCATTAGGCAAGAGAAAAGAGATTCTTTTGTTCCATGATTATTTAAGATTTTCATGTCTAACGAATATACACGGAAGTACATCTCTTTTTCTTTTTTTATGATTAACAAATATATAGTGAAGTAGAGCAGTACGTAACAACATGGTTAAAAAATAAAAATAAAAATAAAAAACTACGTGGTTTGTGATCAGGAGATATTCACGGAGATTTAATATGCATTTTTCTCCTATTACTAGAGCACATTATCAAACTCACCAAGTATGCTCATAAAAGAGAGAGAAAAAAATATCGGCAGTAATAAACTAAACACTAAATTTACACACAAAAAAAAGGTGCTGCCCTTGAACGACACGAGGAGATTTGGATTTGATTCATAATGCTTTCCACACATGAAAACAGAAAACATCCCATGATTCATTTGTTCAGCAAAATTTGGCAAAAACTCCAAATCGAATCGAAAGTATCAAATTAATTTTATTTGACAATCAACCCGATTTTTTTTATTACGAAATTACACTATTCTGTCGATATAGTGAATCTTTGGTACAAAATATCGTTTGCACTCTCCTAATTAATTATAGGACCAAAATTGTTCTTTTCCCATCTGTCAATAATAATTGAGATTTTTTTAAAAAAAATAAATAAAATCATATAGGGAAATTAATGTTCTAAAACAAGAACATATATCATTAAGATTTCAAGGTTTAAGCCAGCATTTTTGTCTAATATATGCGGATTTATCCATTTAAGAGACCATCTTCGTAAGATGATTATAATTACCTTTATATTTTTATACTTGCTAATTATATTCTATGAAATCCTAGTCGCTAAAAAAGCTTCAGTATCGTGTCAAATATTTAGGTAGCCCTCTACTCACAATTTACTTGCGATCTTCACAAAGTTGCACTCATAAAGCTGTTAAATTTTAAGAAAATATTGGCGAGTTTATTCTGTTATTAATGTTTTAAAAAGAATTCTAATAACAGAAACATGACAGAATTATCGTCATGTTTTCGATTAATTATGTACTGAGTTGATATAGACAAAGAACTTCCGTAATTAAGTTTCACAGTGTTGAAACTTGAAAGAGTAAGCTTCTAGATTAGATATAACGGCCTAATGTTAATACTATTGTTCCTTAAAAGAAGTAGCATGAAATATACGCACACTCGCAACTGTAAAATGAGCACAGTGCGTACAAGAAGAGTCTGCTGATAAATTATGATACATTGAGTACAATTATGATGGCTGATGGGTCCAATGGACGGCGACCACCTCCTTATCTCATTCCATCAGAAATCATAATAAACAAGGAAATGACATGGCGTCCAGCAAGCCGCCAAGAATTTGATGGACTGAATTCTTTGAACTACAAATCAAAAAATGATCTCTTCTACTTTTCTTATAATGTGGACCAACATAGCTTTATACATTGTTTAATTCTTTCGTTTTATCTATTTCCAAATTGATTATTATAATTCATTCTCAAGTTCATTTTTTCTTGAACGATGACGAAGCGGCCCCTCGGTCTCGACTGAGCTGGAGGATGCCACGATGGTTTTTCACTACATGGAACTTGGAAGTGGTCGTGAATGCATCAACGATAGTGGGATCTGAACAAGCTTTATTCCCTTCGATCTTTGAGGTCAAAGTGTGTCGTACATTTTTAGACCAAAAGTCTGTTTTGATTGTAGCAGGCTAGCAGTTGATTCGGAAGCAAGGATAGTTAACGTATTTATGCACATCCACCCCCCCCCCCCCCCCCCCACCCCGTAAACGACAGTATAAAAGGGCAACCCGGTGCACGAAAGCATCCCCGCAATGCGAGGGTCCGGAGAAGGGTCCCACCACAAGGGTGTATAAGGGGCAAGCCTTCCCCTGTCAAATTTGACAAGAGGCCGCTCCTAGCCCGTAAACGACAGTATAATTAGTAGTAATAATATTCCTTGTTCAAAAAAAGAATTATTGTATTTTAAAAGTAATTTTTTGGAGTAAAATGCAAAAAACTACCCTGTGTTATTTCTAATTGGCAAAAAAACCTCTGTGTTATTTTTATTAGCAAACCCCCCCTGTGTTTTTTCAACCTTAGCACACCGCCCCCTACTCAAATTTAATAGTTGACCGCTCGCGAAATGACTATTTTACCCCTTTCTTAATTACCTCAAAATTAAACCCCACAAGGGTAAAATAGTCTCAAAAAAACTTTAAAAAGCCGAAATTGTGTAAATAGCAAAAACTACCCCTGTGTTATCTCTAATTGGCAAATAACCCCCTGTGTTATTTTAATTGGCAAAAAAACCCCTGTGTTATTTCAAAATTAGTAAAAAAACCCCTACTACACTGAATTAATTCGCACATACTAAGATTGATCTCAAAATATGATATGTATTGTATGTCTTTGATACATATGGAACTAATAATGTTCGAATTAAATTGTATGCATATTTTTGTTTATTAATTTTGAAGAAAACCTTAGTTTTTAGATCTGTAAAAATATAATTACGGTACCGACTAATTTTATTATGTTTTTATACAATTTTAAAAAAATCTAAAAAATTTATAACACGATGCATAATATTTATTGTAACAAGTATATGTTTATTATAAAATTATAATACTTATAAATCCTTAATTATTGGTACTGTCATTATAAAATATGTCATGACGGGGGTTTTTGCTAATTTATGAATAACACAGGGGGGTTTCTGCCAATTAAAATAACACATGGGGTTATTTGCCAATTAGAGATAACACAAGGGTAGTTTTTGCTAATAGCTCTGCCGAAATTTAAAGTTCAAGTCGCGGTTCAGGCGCGTGACTTACAAAATTGTACGATAGGGAGTTTTTCGCCTTTGACCAAATAACTCAGGGGGGTTTTTGCTAATAAAAATAAAACAGGGGTTTTTTTGCCAATTAGTATAACTATGCCTGAAAAATTAGAATAAGGATGCATGGATTATTTACTTTCAGTGATATTAGAGGATAAATAACAATCATCATATGTTAATTATCATTATTTTCCACAATTAGAAACTAAATACAATTTTCAATTATTAGCGGTTGTTTTATTTCCACTATTAGAAACTATTAGAAAGCGCCCTTTTAGAAACACGTTTTAGTAGGCATATGACCGTTAGTCGTATAACTGTATAAATACAACTCTTAGCTTAGTTTTTCATACTAACTTTTGTAATTCCAGTCCTTCAATTATCAGAGGAGAAGAATTTTCTCGCGATTCAACAATGTATTCACGATCAATCGTTTGATTTCCAATCGACAATTGATTCAATAATATTTTACTTCATGTTTTCTTCAACTTTGATTGTAGCAGGCTAGCAGTTGATTCGGGAGCAAGGATAGTTAACGTATTTATGCACATACATCCTACCCCCCCCCCTACCCCGTAAACGACTGTATAATTAGTAGTAATAATATTCCTTGTTCAAAAAAAGAAAAAGAATTATTGTATTTTAAAAGTAATTTTTTGTAAGATACGAGATTTTCGATTTGATCTATGTTTGACATTATTCATGAAATTGGATAAAGCAAGAATTCATTTTCATTTGAAAACCAAGGGTACTCTTAGTATTATCTAAGATCAATATACAATAACAAAATTTACCTGACAGCTCAATTTCTATTACCAATTAGTATAACTATGCCTGAAAAATTAGAATAAGGATGCATGAATTATTTACTTTCAGTGATATTAGAGGATAAATAACAATCATCAGATGTTAATTATCATTATTTTCCACAATTAGAAACTAAATACAATTTTCCATTATTAGCGGTTGTTTTATTTCCACTATTAGAAACTATTAGAAAGCGCCCTTTCAGTAACACGTTTTAGTAGGCATATGACCGTTAGTCGTATAACTGTATTAATACAACTCTTAGCTTAGCTTTTCATTCTAACTTTTGTAATTCCAGTCCTTCAATTATCAGAGGAGAAGAATTTTCTCGCGATTCAACAATGTGTTCATGATCAATCGTTCGATTTCCAATCGTTCGACATTTGATTCAATAATATTTTACTTCATGTTTTCTTCATGAATTTGTTAATCACGCGAATTGTATAATTCAACATGGTATCATTTGCTAGATTCTACGATTCTTATAATTTCGCTGCGATCTATCTTGAGTCTGCGTAATTTGATCGATAATTGCGTATGTGTTCTTTCTTTTCTCTGATTCAAGCGTGTTACGGTTTGGATTTGATCATTCAAGTGTTGATTTGCCCTGCATTTTGATCTACAGTAGTTTCCCTCTTTTATGTGATTTGTTAGTGTAAACCTAGGGAGAAAAATAGTAGCCATCGGAACGTTAAGCCATCGAGGGAACAGGTAAAATACTTTATCTACGATGATATACGGATTACTACACTCACAGAGCATCCGATGCTAAAGGCACTACCAGTCTTGGATGACTCTACGATGCCTAACAATCGCCGATGCCTAACATCCCGATGGCTATACATTATCAAGCAGAATAATCCGATGGCACAACAAAGTGCACATCATAACGTCCCGATAGGAAGACATGCTAATAACAAAACTACTCGATGACACTATCACGAGCAGAATAATCCGATGGCAACCACTTCGAGAGAAAAAGGGTTCGTCCGAAGATGGGAAGGAGAAATGCTTCTAGAACTATAATCAGGTGTCATCCTTCGAGACATTCTAGCCATACAAAGACCAGGTGTCATCATCAACATCATGCGTCAATACTAAAATCACCAGGTGTCAACATATGAAATGGCACCTCAGCATAAGATGATCATAAAGACAACTGTATAGTAGCTGTGTTAGCCTATGAACATGGAAAAAATGCCACCCAGTATAGGGCATGTGAACGGATGAAGGCTATAAATACCTTCATAATGTAAAGCAGAAAGGGGGGGAACTATTTTTTGGACGGAAAATATGCCCTAAAAAACCTGACTAGTCATAAAACAAGACCAAACACAAAGAACTTTGATAAGGAAGTTATTTCCTCTTTTACTTCTTGCAAAAGACCGACTAGATGGGCAAGGCGTTCCTCGAATAAAAATATAGAATCACTTCTATGAGTTAACAAATGGCATCGTCTGTGGGAACGCCATAAATAATTGCCTTTGAGTTACGTCGGAAAAACTTGCATTTAGTACGGCCGAAGACCACGATGGAAAGATCACCGCCATCTGAGCACCGATCCATAAGCCGGGAGGAGAGCATGTCTCAAGAATCTGCAAGTGATGCGGCCGGAAATCCTTCATCATCAAATACTGATTACATCAATATTCCACGGGCAGTGTTTGAAGATCTGGTGGAAGCAGCTCTGCAAAGGGCTCGAGCTAATAAACGACTCCAGGAACCACAACCTATACTACCCTATGGAGAAAGGTATAGAGTAGAAGAGCAAGGATCGAGAATGATGCCGACTCTGCGGCAAATGCCACCGCCACCCGGACATCGACATGAAGGGTATTCGAGGGCAGTGCCTCCACCAGGAAATGGTTTCAAGGATGGAATGCCACCTTATCGCCCTAATATGTTCCCGCACTCGAGCAATGAACCAGCTCTATGGGAAATGTTGAACCATCTCCGATGAGAAATGCTCAACATGAAAAGGGTCATGACGTCAGAAGATGAACCAGTATACCAGGGTTCTCCGTTCATACCGGATATAGCACAAGCTACGATTCCGATCCATGTGAGAGCAGTTAATCTACCCATGTATTTCGGAGAAAAGGATGGCAAAGACCTGCAGGATCATATCAATCAGTATATGGCAACGATGGATCTGCAGTCAGCTCTGGATTTCGCATTATGTCGAATTTTCCGAACTACATTAACAGGAAGAGCGCAGTCATGGTTTACCCAGATACCACCAAGCACTATATCCAACTTCTCTCAGCTGGCTGGTTTGTTTGTACGGCAATTCGCTTGTAACAGGCGTTATCCAAAATCAGCGTGCCACTTATTTACCATAAAGCAACAAAAAGATGAATCCTTGAGAGATTTCATGAAGCGCTTTTCTGATGAAGTATTGGATGTTCCTAACGTAGACCCAATCATGATAGCAGATATTCTTGCCCAGGGGTTACGATCGGGAAATTTCTTCCGATACTTAGTAGGAAATAGAGTGAAGGACATGAACGAACTAATGCAGAAGGCTGAAATTTACATTTTGATGGAAGAAGCGGAGAAATCCAAGTTGAAGGCAGAAAGCGCCGATGCCGACGAAAAGCCAAAAGAGAAAGAGGAATCTAAAGGTCCCCCGCCTCGAAGGGACAATCCTAGAGTAGTAAAAAGACATCTCCAGCATGTGCCATTACCAGCTTTGACCATCACTCAATCAGAAGTGTTGAACGTGATGCGAGGAAATAAGGATTTCTCTTGGCCAATGCCGATAAGGCAACCATACAAGAAAAAGGACTCAGGAAAGTTCTGCAAATATCAAGGCATTTGGCCACACAACCGATGGTTGCAAGAATTTACGAAACAAAATTCATAGGTTGTTGAACTTGGGATACCTCAGAAACTACTTGAGCAGTAGCAGAGAAGATCAGCTGATAGATCGAAAGAAAGCTAGGGGCAAAGAAGGTGAGATTGTCGTGGAAACCCCCTCGGGAAATGAGGAACAAGATGAGTTTAACCAACAATTACCACCTCCGCCAGATGTATACCGAGATAATCCCCCATCGGGAAGAACTATCAACATGATTGAAGGGGGAGATATATCCGTGTCCCCTGCTGGAAAAAAGAAGAAGTATCTCAAATAGGCTAGAAAAGGGATGCAAGGATTATCGGTTTCCGCAGTACAAGGAGTCAGGTTACCAACAATATCCTTCGGACCCGAGGACGTTCAGGGAATCGTATACCCTCATGAAGACCCACTGGTAATTACAGCAACCATAATGGGTTTTGAAATACAACGAGTCCTCGTGGATACAGGAAGCTCAGTGGATGTGTTGTTTACCCCAACCTTCGGAGCCATGGGACTAAAGAGGATACATCTCGATCCCACAGAGATACCCTTGATAGGCTTTTCCGGAGAAACTAGCCGAACGTTGGGGACCGTCATACTTCCGATGTCTTGGGGTGAAGGGGCATTGAGGCGTACCGAGCATGTGAAGTTTTGGGTTGTTGAAGCATCCACGCGAACGTATAATGCTATATGTGGAAGGCCATTGATTCACGCCTTTGAAGCCATACCCTCTACTCTTCACCTCAAAGTGAAGTTCCCCACGATGTCAGGCATAGGAGAGGTCCGAGGCAACCAGATCAAGGCTAGGGAATGTCGTATGAATGCCTTACCGACAAGTGTGGAAGAAGAACTTAGCCACCCAGAAAAGAGGCAGAAAATGGAGGAAATACGAGTCCACCCAGTGGAAGAGTTAAAATTGATAGAATTGGAAGAGGGGAGAAAAAAGTAAAGATAGGAACAGGAATGGGTTTAATAATAGAAGAAGAAATCGTCTCCATCCTAAAAGAATATAGGCACCTCTTCGCCTGGGAGGGAGGCCCACCTGGAAGAATCAGCCCGAGGGTATGTCAACATCGCCTCAATGTTAATCCCATATTTAAACCCATCCGACAGAAGAAAAGAAACATGGGCCCAGAAAAGAATGGTATTATCAAGTCATAAATATTGCGACTCCTCGGATTGCAACAAATAAGGGAGGTTATATACCCTGAGTGGTTATCCAACGTCGTATTGGTACCTAAGTCAGGAGGACGATGGCGAATGTGTGTAGATTTTACCAATTTGAACGATGCATGTCCAAAGGATTGTTATCCCTTACCTAGCATCGACCAATTGGTAGATTCGACGGCAGGATGTGCACTATTGTCCACAATGGATGGTGACCAGGGATACAATCAGATTCCGATGGCGGAAGAAGACCAGGAGAAAACCAGCTTCATTACTGATGTTGGCACGTTTTGCTACATGGTCATGCCGTTTGGACTCAAGAACGCTGGCGCCACCTACCAAAGGTTGGTAAATCTGATGTTCGCCGATGTCATTGGGGATACGATGGAAGTTTACGTGGATGATATGATTATAAAAAGCAAAAGAGCAGAAGATCATCTGAGGGACTTACGACAAGCTCTAGCCATCATGGATAAGTTTGGCATGAAAATAAATCCCAAGAAATGTTCTTTCGGGATCAGGGGAGGAAAGTTTCTAGGATATATGGTAACGGAGAAGGGAATAGAAGTCAACCCGGAAAAAGCTAAAGCTATCATAGAAATGAAATCCCCAGAACAATAAAAGAGGTGCAAAGGTTAACGGAAAAAATGGCATCACTTAGACGATTCATATCACGATCAGCAGAAAAGGGTTTACCATTCTTTAAAGTGTTAAGGAATGTGAAAGAGTTTCGATGGACCCCAGATTGTGAGAAGCCTTCAACAGCCTGAAAGATTACCTGGTAAGTCCTCCGTTACTGGTCAAACCTGAACCTGGAGATAAGTTATTTGTGTATCTGTCAGCAGGAGACGAAGCTGTAAGTGCTGTGTTGGTAAAAGATAAGGGAGGCGACCATCATCCTGTGTATTATGTAAGCAAGACCTTACAGAACGCCGAGAAAAATTATGTGCAAACAGAGAAGTTGATACTAGCCCTCGTAACGGCAGCTAGAAAACTAAGGTCATACTCACCAAGTATCCATTAAAAGCCATACTCAATCATCCGGAAACATCGGGGAGAATGGTAAAGTGGGCCATAGAATTAAGCGAGTATAGTTTGTCATATGCCCCACGGCCAGCCATCAAAGCACAAGTCTTGTCTGATTTTGTAGTAGAGATGAAAGAAATGCAAGAGGAGAAGCTACCCACACTATGGCACGTGTATGTAGACGGATCGTCCGTCGGAACCCATGGGGGAGCAGGAATAATCCTGAAAAATTACGATGAAGAAGAAACTCTATGTTTTGCAGTCAGGATTAATTACCCTCTGTCTAACAATGAAGCAGAATACGAAGCTCTCCTGATTGGAATGAGATTAGCCATGGAAGGGAATATTAGTCGGGTAGTGGTCCACAGTGATTCACAGCTAATAGTGCAACAAGTCATGGGAGAGTTTGAACTGAAAGAAGAGCGATTGAAAGCCTACGCCTTAACGGTGCGTGACAGACGAAAGATATTTGAGGAATTCCAGTTAAAACAAATTCCCCGACTGGAAAACCAAGAAGCAGATGCGTTATCCAAGATAGCAACTCAGTCTGTGGTCGGAACACGACGGATCACATTGTTACAAGCTATGGTCTCAGAAAAACAAGAGCCTCGAGAGGACATCAACAACATCGTAAATCCAGTGACAGTAGGATGGATGTCAGACATTGTTGCCTACTTAGAAGATCCTACACAATATTACGATGATGATACAGAAAGAAAAAGGATGGAAAGGAAGGCAGCACGTTATTTCCTACACAGAGGGGTGTTATTTCGACGATGTTATTCTAATCCTCATACCCGATGCCTAAACGAGCAGGATGCTTTGGGAGTCATAAAGGAAATGCATAACGGAACATGCGGAAATCATTCACATGGAGCGAGTATGGCCAATCGTATTATAAGGCAAGGGTATTATTGGCCCACAATGATTCAAGATTGGCAAGAGTACGCGCGCAAGTGTCCTGCATGCCAAGCCCATGCTTCCCAGATACACCAACCAGCGGCCCCATGGGAACCCAATCTATTAGCGTGTCCCTTCGCCAAATCGGGGGTAGATTTGGTCGGGCCCTTGATGCCTAACCCAAGGCAAAAGCGATATTTGATAGTGGCAGTGGATTATTTCACAAAGTGGGTGGAAGCAGAGCCGATGGCCAAAATCACAGCTGGCGCTGTGATAAACTTCTTGTGGAGAAATATACTCTGTCGGTTCGGAATTCCTCGATACCTTGTGAGTGATAACGGGCTACAATTTGAAGACAAGAAGGTAGAAGACTGGTGTAAGCATTGGGAAATTAAGCATCGTTTTGCTTCCATCGGATATCCCCAGGGTAACGGGCAAGTTGAGAGAACAAATCGAACCCTGTTGAAAAGCATTAAAGCAAGATTGGACCATCACAAGGAGCGATGGGTGGAAGAAATTCCAGGAGTGTTATGGGCATATCGTACAACACCTAGTTCAGCCACTGGTGAAACACCGTACAGCATAGCCTACGGATGTGAAGCCGTAATCTCGCCGGAGATCGTAACGAAAAGTTGGAGAATCCGAGAATATGAGGAGGTTAGTAATAGCTCTAATCTAGCCTTAGCTCTGGAGGCATCGGGCCTCGATACGAATGGAAGGATACAAAGCCCGAATGGCTAAACATTACAACAAAAATGTCAAGGTTACGACGTTTCAAGTCGGAGATTTAGTTCTTAAGCGAGTAGGAGCATCAAAAAGTGTGGCTAAGCTACATCCTAAATGGGAAGGACCCTACAAGGTAAGCAAAATCATTGGCCCCGCCACTTATCAGCTAAGTACCCTTGAAAGTATCGTACTAACCAGAAATTGGAATGCGTTAAATCTAAGAAAATATTATGCCTAGTACCGTGTAAATATGGAACTAATGTAAATATAGAAACCTTGCTCGTGTACATGTAAATAAAGTCGTGGTGGAATAAAGATGGCTTTTATTTATATACATGGAATTCGTACATAGATACAAACGCGGTTCATTCCGATACAGCCATCTAACCCGACTAACTTGCATACACACATACAACACGTAGCTGGACTCGGATAAATTCCGAGGTGCCTACGTATCCCATGTTCAGGGAATCAAGCTACTCGTAGTTCGGTTTGCATACAAAGTTTTAAAAAAAAAGGGGGAGATTAGTTTTGCATGGGACGCTTTCCCTCCCGAATGAGACGACGACGTTGTTCCTCTGAAAGGTCGATAGGATCCGCGATAGTTACCGAGGGAATAGGGGGCCTTCGGAGAGGTACGAAAGGAACTGTAGTACTAGAGGAAGTGTTAATTTCAAGATCGGGAAGATCCAAGTGGGAAGGAATATTTGGAAGTGCCCTCACTGCTTCTTGACAGAGTCGAAAACCCATCAAAACCATCTCCCGCATTTCCACGCGCAGAGTTGCCCTTATTTGTTCCAGGCTCGGAGCTGCTAAAGTAGCTTCTGCACGAGCAATCATTACAGCCACATCGTGGGACTTTTCTAAATTCGACAACTTGGCTGCCAGAGAATCCCTCTCGGTTATCAGTGAAGAAATCAAGGCATCAGAAGTACGGCTTTGCTGCAGCAAATTGGTTATCCTCTCCACTAATTCTTTAGTACGTTCACGTTCCAAAGTAACCATTTGGCTCATATCCAAAGCAGTATCTTGAGCATCTTTCAGTAAGGCTTCCAAAATTCCTTGATCAGAGTCATACTGAGCTTGCAAGCTCACAATTCGATTGCGCGCACGGGATAGATCCTTCTCCAGATCGGCTAGATATCGGAACAAGAAACCAACATTATTGGAGGCATACTCGTGTTGTGAGCCTAGGGTATCCGCAATTAAAAACACCTACAAAGGGATAAAAGGGAATTGAGAAATTATAAAAGAAAACTTATAATGACAAAGAAGCCAGAACGTAATGTACCTCGCATAAGTTACGGCATAATCTATCCCGAAGAAGATCCATCGGAACCGAACCTAAAACTTCGCAATCAGCCTGATTCAATAAGCCACCTAAGAAGCGACGATAGTAAGAAACGTCGGAAGTCAACACAGGAAAGTTGTTATGAACAGCTTCCGCAGCCACACCGCTCGGACCCTCACCCGATGGTGGAACCATTCTAGGAGGGGAAGGACTCACACCATCAGGGCTCGTAAGTGGCACACTCGGGGTATCATCATCTATTACATTAACTGAAGAATCGGGAAACGATCGGACGGCCAAAGTCAACGCTAGGGGAGATGAAGCGTCAAGATGCCTATCTGGATCAGGCAGAGCAGGGTCCTCAAAAAGTGCATTGATAGAAGGAACATCGGAATTCCCCAGAAAGTCGGGTCTCGAAGTCACTAAGAGATCGTCGGAGTCAAGACAATGATTAGTGAAATTACCCTCGGCCGGCGAACCCGAGCTACCAGAATATTCAGGAAAGGAGGACAGAGGGCCAAGCATTTCCTCGGAGTAACACACGATCGCAAATTGCCCCATTTCAGATCCTAGAAAGAAGACTAAAAGGTTAGTCATCAGGACCTAATGATAATGCTCTTCGAATAAATAATCAAACTTACGAAAAGCGGGATTTGAATGCAATGGCATCGGGGGGAAATCCAGTTGCTCCAATCCATGTTGTAAACCAGCCATAACTAGGGCCAACGAATTAGCCAATATAGAGCATACATCGTAACTACCCGAAAACAAGCCCGTGGAAGTTAAGTATGTCGTCTCACGAACCGAGACCTCGGGACGAGGGATTACATATCCTAAACCCCATCGTAATGGTACACCCCACCATTCGGACAAGGATGAAGAATGAAAGCCGCACTCACACGATAGGGAGTTAGGGGTATGTTTAGGAGATTACAGCGGAGAATGAAACCCACTAGGTGGCGAAACGAGATGGGGGTCAGTTGACTAGGGCAGATTTGCCAGTATTGAAATAACAGTTGTATGAAGGGGTGGAAAAGTATGCGTAAACCACATCGAATCTGTTCGGAGTATAGAGTTAGATAGCCTAAGGGAGGCTCAAAAGCCCTATGAAAAGAGCGAGACACGATAATGTCGTATTCATCCGGGTTCAAACCATATTCCCGCAGAATGTGGAAAACAGACTCTTGCGACTCAAGGCTTCGACAGGAACCTACCCTACCTCCCCCGATCATGGTATTAACATTTAGGGCAGAAGTATTGAAGATAGAAAGATTGTCAAGAGGAAGGTACGGTTCCCGACGGAGGAATGTGAGGCGCAGAGAATCTGCGACACTCGATCCAAAACGAGATGAAGGTGCTCGATGCACCGCAGAAGAACTCCTGAAAATCAACGACAAACCACCCACTGTAGGCCTAGCCCTTGTATTCCCGTTTGAACGTTCATCCCGAGTATGAATGGGAGAAGATTCCTCAGAAGATGATGATGATCTACAGATAAGGGAAGGCATTAGGGTAAAAGATATGGAAAGTAGTAGAGGAGTTATATTTGCTGCAGTAAAGTACAAAAGAGAACCAAGGACAGTAAAAAGACAAGAGCAAGATTCTGCAGAGAATGATGTTGGTTGAGAGTGATAGAGGAAGGAAATGACGAAAAGACAATTTATAGAAGCACCTGGAGACAACAAAGGTGTACGTGTCAAAATGAAATTGACATCTGGAACCCTCAAAGTATGGGTAAACAAGGATAAAGACACGTGAGAAGAATGTTAGTAATAATGGCAGACATCAGACATAAAAAGTAGTGCATAAAGTGACAAGAAAAGACAAAACGGTAGAATAAAAAAAAAAAAGGGATGGGACAGTAAAACTTGCTCGATAATTTATAAGGTAATGAATAGTCATACATTCATTTAGTAAGCCGATAACTTGTTCAAGAAACATAATTACAAGTTGAAAGGTAAAAAGCAAAATAAGCTGAAGGACTAAACTAAGAATGACGTTCCGATGGACGAGATGGAAAGCCAGAAGAAGATGCAGGGGAAGGAGCCCGACCCAATATCTTCTGATAGGCATCGTGAGCTTCTTGGGAAGAAGGAGGTCGCATCATCAAGGCCTGAGGGTTTAACCGCCTCCAATTCTCCGAATAAGAAAACAGTCGATCTTCGCGACATTGATTGATGCATCCCAGGTATCCGAGTATGAAGTTACCCAGCAGGTGACTCTTATGCCTCTGTTGGTACTTCTCTTCACAATGCCTCTGAACTTCGTCTTTGGTGAGAATAATGGCCCCGGATAGATTGTTTTCCAATACCTCGGGAGCGATAAAACCTGAAGGAAGAGGAGGTGGTTTCTTCAGATCTTCCTGGAGCTGAGTATACTGATTTTGAAGGGTGGAGATTTCCTTCTTCCCATGAATCTTTCTCTATCGATAGCGCAGAGAGCTCATCCTTAAGCCTGTTACACTCAGAAGTATGCTCGGATAGGAGGTTGGTTGTCTCATCCAGTTTGGAAGTCAACATTTGCTCCCTCACTAAACTTTGAGCAAATGCCTCTCGAAAGCTCTTCAACTCGTCATCGGCCTTCTTCAAAGCCACCTTCTGAGCAGCTAGCTCTTCCATGGACAATTGCCTGATGGCTTGAGCAGCATCCACCTCTTGCCAGATGGACGGGATGATCTTGGGAACCTAGAAGGGTATAAAGGGTAAGTTCGTAGCGATAAAGTCTAAAACAGAAATAGCAAAGAAAAATAAACAAGAAAGTTTACCATAGCAACCATCAGCTCGGAAAAGAATCGAGTAGTGTGTTCATCATGAGGAGTTGCCGTTGTAGTAGCATTCAGATATTGTGTGATAAGATCGAAAGTTGTGCGCATATCCGGAGCACTCGGCCTTGTGCTGGATTCTGCGTGGGCCCCAGTAGTATGGATAAAGAAAGGGGAACCAGTCGGAGTAAAACGGCTGGAAAAAGACATCCCCTCGAAATAAGGAGAAGATCTCGTAGAAGTGCCAGCAGGATCATCCGATGGTGCGTTCCATACATGTTTTTGCACCAGAGAGGGCAAAAGTTCATCCAACAGCTCCAAATTAATGGAGCGAGGCAGAGCAGAAGATGAAGGATCGTGGGCATCGCCTTCGAAAGCTTGACCCTCGGAGGAAAAAAGATCATCAATAGATGGATCCTGATGAACCAAAGGCGGATGCTTCTGGGCATCCGAGGGTGAATTACCTGCTCAAAAAGGAGAAGAGAAGTAAGCACATAACCTGAGCACAGAAGATAAAACTAACACAAAGATAGCAGTAAGAAGGGATAACCTGTTCGAGCATCCTCGTCCCCACTATCGATCAGGATGACCTTCCCTGTGTTGGCTGCAGAATAATAAAGGAAATAAATCACACTACTCAAAATAAAATAAAAAACCACACGTGAAATATTTTTGCGAAATACCTAAGGGAGAAGACACCACGGGGGAGTCGAGCTTCTCTTTGTCGGGCTTCTCTTGGATATCAGTTGCGCCAAGGGATGATTGTGAAGGCATGAGAGAAGTTTCCACAGCTTGCTCAGGATGAATAGAAGGGGAGGGCGAAGAGTTTAAGGCTTCAAAGTTATTTGGAGTCTCGTGCACCTCCTGGACAGTAGCAGTAGTAGGAACATCCTTTGAAAGGTTCTCGTCCTCGGTACAAGGCAATGCATCGAAATTCGTCGGAGATTGGTGTATTTCTTGAGTAGCGGTGGTATCAGGAACGTCCCCTTGGAGGTTTTCATCCTCGATACATGGCTCCACAGATTTCTGAGATTTAGCCCCGTGTGAGCCCTCGGAGTCAGAACCCGCATCGGATGTTCGAGAATCACTGTCGGAGGGCGGCACAATCTTCTTGGATCCTTTACCCTTAGCACGTGGAGCAGTGGGACGGGGAACGTCGTTTACATCCTTCTCGTGCTCCTCCAAGTAAGAAACTGCGCGAGAGAAAGGCATGTGAGAAAATATAAAACATCGATGAGAAGAATATAAATGGGAAAATAATATTATAACTCACCAAATGTAGGCCGCTCCTCATCGGAGAGATATATGAGGTTTTTCCCTACGAAGGAAGCATCCAATGGAGCCGGAGTATTTAACCCCGCGGTATCGTACAAGGGCAAGTAATGGGCTGACTTCAGCAGAGCAGTAGCATCGAGTGCCAAAGTAAAAGAAAGAGATGAATCTGCTTTGTAAGAAGGGGCCTCGGGATGGCGCTAGGAGTAAGGAAAGTCCCACTTGCCAACGAGGGGCTTAATGAAAATGAACTTATCCTTCCAACTACTATAGGATAAGGTAGTTCCTATGACTATCTTCTTCTCAGGGTCTCGATGCGAGAAAAAGTATGACGGATGACCGGTAGAAGAAACATTAACCGTAAAGATAGAAAAAAACCTCCTCACTGTGCATTCTACCCCCCTCGATAGACACCAAAAGAAAAAAAAGGCCAGGATGGTAAAACTATTAGGGGTTACCTGGCTAGGGCACACATCACAGGCTTTGAACACCTCACAATAGAAGGGAGGGTAGAAAGATCGGAGACCTGCTCGTACCTGAACCAGATAAAGGGTAACATAGCCCTCGGGGGGAGCATGGCCCCTATCGACCTGAGAAGGAAATTCCCGATGGATGTTCAGGGACGACACCCCAAAATCACGGAAGAGATGGTCAACTTCTTCCTTGGTAACAGTGTTAGCAACGTGCTCCACCTCCTTAAAGCGACGATTACCCTTCGTCTTCACATGAGCAGCTGAAGCGACAGCAGCAACGGACGACTTCCTTGACTTATTAGAAACGCGTACAGGTTCATCTCCCTTGCCCATAGAAGCTTCGCCCTTCCTCTTACGGCGGTAAGTTTCAATACCGGAAGGGTTAACCTCCGGTAGCAGAGCCACAGTGACGGTGGCGGCGTCCACCGCAGCCGTCAAAGGGGCAGTAGAAGTAGCGACGGAATCCATAGGAGTTACAGGAGGAGCACCAGAAGCATCCACCAAAGCGGTGGCTAGGGAAGGAGTGGCGGAAGAAATTTCACCGGCCATTATGCAGGAGAGAGAGAGAAAGAAAAACTTAGGGTTTTTTGCTGCTTAAGAAAGAGGAAAAGCTTGAAGGAGAGAAGAATAGTGAAGAAGAATTATAGAAGAGGGGTGTTTATAAAGACTTTCGTCTGAGAAAAGGGGAAGTTAATGCACATCTGCATTAAAGAGCACGACTCCCCGTAAATAAAGGCCGTTGAAAAACCCTTGGAATTCTCCCATTAATGCGAAAATAATTCGTTCCCCACGTTCTCCAAGGGCTATATTTCCGAGGACCTCTTCCCTATAAGTTTCTGATGATTACCTATAATACACCAGGAACTGGGGGGACTGGTGTAAACCTAGGGAGAAAAATAGTAGCCATCGGAATGTTAAGCCATCGAGGGAACAGGTAAAATACTTTATCTACGATGATATACGGATTACTACACTCACAGAGCATCCGATGCTAAAGGCACTACCAGTCTTGGATGACTCTACGATGCCTAACAATCGCCGATGCTTTAGCCAGTGAACAATCCTAAGAAGCGGGAACACGATAAACCCGTTCATCCCGATGGCTATACATTATCAAGCAGAATAATCCGATGGCACAACAAAGTGCACATCATAACGTCCCGATAGGAAGACATGCTAATAACAAAACTACTCGATGACACTATCACGAGCAGAATAATCCGATGGCAACCACTTCGAGAGAAAAAGGGTTCGTCCGAAGATGGGCAGGAGAAATGCTTCTAGAACTATAACCAGGTGTCATCCTTTGAGACATTCTAGCCATACAAAGACCAGGTGTCATCATCAACATCATGCGCCAGTACTAAAATCACCAGGTGTCAACATATGAAATGGCACCTCAGCATAAGATGATCATAAAGACAACTGTATAGTAGCTGTGTTAGCCTATGAACATGGAAAAAATGCCACCCAGTATAGGGCATGTGAACGGATGAAGGCTATAAATACCTTCATAATATAAAGCAGAAAGGGGGGAACTATTTTTTGGACGAAAAATATGCCCTAGAAAACCTGACTAATCATAAAACAAGACCAAACACAAAGAACTTTGATAAGGAAGTTATTTCCTCTTTTACTTCTTGCAAAAGACCGACTAGATGGGCAAGGCGTTCCTCGAATAAAAATATAGAATCACTTCTATGAGTTAACAGTTAGAACCTTAATTTGATTCATGATAAGGCATATATGCACCAGATGAGGAAAACATCGGAATACCCAGAGAAAAGTGCCTCGTGGGAAGGCCCTCGTAAAAATATGCATGTCGACATTATCTATCGAAGGATCAAAGAGAGGATCGTAAGACCAGCCATTCCACACGAAGGGTCCTCCCTACAAAGTTAGATATCATAACAATCCACTTGGAGGAGTCACGTGGGATATAAAGGTGTGTCGACATTATTAGCATACAACCCCCCTTAAATCACATGCGACCCAGATTGAAGTATTGTCAGCAAATCCATCTGCCACGAAGCTGCATTAATAAGCGCCCATCATGTACATTAATGAGGGACAAGTTGTTGCTCGCTCAACAGGCCACAGATCCTATAAATATAGTATAAAACTCCCTCATTATGCACAACTTAGACTCACACAACTTACTTGTACTCATATTCACTATAAGCAATATATCTCTCTTTTATTATTCAACAATAGCATAATTTCACACGTAAAGGGACTTCGTAACCTGAAAATCCCCTTCGTATATGCCTTTATATTCATACACTTTCTCTCTATGAATCACATGAATTGCGTTCTGAAGGACATCTTTCCGATAATTAAGGAATTACTCAACCCGAATAATTGCGTGTTATCAATTCACATTGTTATCCGATCATGACCACACCCGCTGATTCATCTACTATAGTACTTGTTAAGAATCCATGTGAGGATTCTAACATAGCTTATTACTGAGGATCCCATGATTTTACTGGTACAACGATTGTTGTTGATAGATTGAATGGCAAGAACTATGGTATTGGAGCAAAGAGATTTTGATGGCATTAACTATTAAAAATGAGATGTGTTTCATTGATGGCACAACAATTCAACCCATTGGTCCTGCTATATCAAACTATTGGATTAGAGCCAATGGTTTGGTCCTTTCTTGGCTATTAAACTCTGTAGTTTATGAGATTCGACAGAGTCTCCTCTTTCATACTTCTCCTCTAGAATTATGGGATGATTTAAAGACAAGATATGCACGCATTGATGGTTCAAGAGTGTTCCATATGCGCAAATATTTGGCTTCTCTCACTTAAGGCAGCAACACCATTACCGAGTTCTACAATAACCTCAATATTCTTTGGGATTACTTCCTTAGTCGATGCCTTATAATTTCTTGTTCTTGTGGTCTCTACACATGCAATGTAAATAGGACCATGTTTTGCCTTACAACAATCTGACTGTGTCATTCAATTCTTAATGGGACTCAATTCTTCTTACTCTACAATTAGAGTCAAATTCTAATGATGACTCCCTTACCTGATCTGTCAAGGGTTTATTCGCTCTTACTTCAGGAGCAAAACCAAAGAGAGATTTATTATTCCACTGCTCTCTCTCTATGGAGTCTATGGCATTGTTCACTCAACAAAGAAATTTCTAGGACTCCCAGAACAATGGCAGCGCATCAAATTTTAACAATGGTAACAAGGCTTACAAACCTCCATTGTCTAAACAGGAAAGTTGAAACCAAAGTGTACCCATTATGGCTACAATGGTCGCACTATTGATAAGTGTTTTAAGGTTTTTGGTTACCCCCTGGTTGAACTGGACCTACTGGAAAATACATCTCCCAATGATAACTCTGTGATGGCTTCCTCAATGATGAGTGATAATACTTTGGCTCATGTAGCTGTACCTAAAAAAGTTTATGCCTCTACTTCAAACAAAGAGCGTTTTGAACACTTAATAGCCTTCAAGCAAGCCCGGGATCAACAACTACAACACTCCACTAGACCTGAGCCTTCTTACCACTATGTTGCTACTGCAACAACTATTATTTATAACTCCAATGCATTCATTTCTAAGTCTATTTCCTCTTATAATCATGTTTGGATTTTAGACACAAGAGCTACATGCCATATCATATGTGGTTTACATGGTTTCAGTCTCCCCTACTCCTCATACTACTATAATTCATCTGCCTAACAACAACACCACATTTGCAACTCATATTGGTTATGTTGCTCTATCCAATGGGTTCATTCTGCTTAATGTCCTTTTTGTTCCCAGCTTCACTCATAAACTCCTACCCATCTGTAAACTAACTAAGTCTACTAACATTTCCCTAATGTTTATGGCTTCTTCTTGTCTGTTACAAGACTTAAGAGCGAGGAAGAAGATTGGTTATGTTGACTTGATAAATGATCTATACATTTTGAAGCCTTATGATGTTCAGTCTAATAATGGAATAACCTCTTGTAATTCTATCACTAGTGGTTCTCAAATCTAGCAATATAGACTTGGTCATCCTTTAGTTGAAAAATTACATTCTAGTACTTGTATTCCTTATGTTAAAGAGAATAAAGAACACCATTGTGACGTATGTCATTTGTCAAAACATAAAAGATTACCATTTTCTCTTAGCAACTCCAGAACTTCTTCTGCTTTTGAATACATTATGATATTTGGGGACCCTTTTCAGTTGTCTCTCATGATGGATTCAAGTGTTTTTTAACTATTGTTCATGATTACTCAAAGTGCACTACGATTTATCTAATAAAACAAAAATCAGAAGTTATGCCTATTCTCTTGCAGTTTCGAAAACTTGTTTTCAATCACTTTGCTATCAATATCAAATGTAAAAGGTTAGATAATTGTAGTGAGATCATGATGCCCTCTTTTTACAACTCCATGGGCATATCTCATCAAACTAGCTATGTCGAGAGTCGAGAGTCCACAACATAATGGTTTAGTGGAAACAAAGCACCATCACATTCTCCAGGTTGCTAGGCACTTAGATTCCAGTTTGATAGTCCATTGGCCTTTTGGAGCAACTATGTTAGAGCTGATGCATTTATAATCCAACAAGCTTCCTTGCAAATTCATTAACAACAAAACTCCATACGAGCTGCTTCATAACAAGCCACCCTATTACACTTTATTAAGATCATTTGGTTGCTTGTGTTATGCATCTACACTCTCTGCTCACAGACAGAAAATTGATGCAATGGCTACTCAATATGTTTTATATGCTATCCTCCTAGCAAAAAAAAAATACTTGTTACTTGACCGGTTAACTAACAAAGTGTTCATTTCCAGGAATGTCATGTTCTATGAACATATTTTCCCATTCAAGAACAAACCTCATGTTATTGATGGCTTTACATCTCATAGTTCTGATGTTCCTTTATGTCATGATCATTTTATTGATGTTTCTCATGATGTTTCTCAGGTTTAAGTGCCATTTCCTCATGCACCTTCTCAAGCTGCATCACTTGACAATTATGCCCTTAAAAACAACTACAATACTCCTCATACTTCTGATATTCATCAAACTATGGATATTGAGAGTTCATTTACAATTGATACTCCACAGAGTACTGCACCTAAAATCTTCCCTACACAATTACCATCAGGAGACATTCAATCTCCAACCACAATTGAGGTGCAACCTTATAGTGTTGCACCAAGTAACACAACTACACAACTTATGGGTGCTGTGTTGTATCCAGAAATTTTTTTAGGACTCATGAAACTCTTGCATATTTAATAGTATACGAATATCCCCCCTCCCTCAATCAGGGTAAATTATCCAATGACTCACTATAAATATTCTATTGAGTAGTATATCTGTACTGTAAGATTAGAATCTAAACACAATGCTTTCACAACATCCATCTCTGCTGCAGCTGAACCAAAGACATATGCTCAAGCTAGCAAGTTCTCTGGACAGCAAAAGGCCATGGCCAATGAAATTGTTATTTTAGAAAAGACTCAAACTTGAACTCTAACTACTCTTCCTGCAGGTCATAAATGTGTTGGTTGCAGAAGGGTATACAAGATAAAATACAACTAGGATGGTTCTGTTGAAAAATATAAGACTCCTTTAGTTGCAAAAGGATACACCCAAGAAGAACATTTAGACTACTTCGACACATTATCACATGTTGCTAAGATCACAACATTCATAGTACTCATTGCCCTTGCAACTTCTCAAAATTGGTTTCTGAAGCAGTACATGAAACTCTCTCATGGGTATGGCTATCCTACAGATAAAAGAGTTTGCCTACTCAAAAAGAGTTTATATGGCCTAAAACATGCTTCAAGACAGTGGTACAATAAGCTCACCACTTGTCTCATTTCCTATGGTTTCACACAAATTGTGTCTGATTGTTCTCTCTTTGTTATGCAATCTAATACTTCCATAACTGCTCTATGTGTGTATGTTGATGATAGTATGCTCACTGATAACAAGTTGCAGAAAATCGAGAAAATCAAACACCACTAGGTGACTTGAAATACATACCGAGAGCTGTGGTCGCAAGAAGTTCCAAGGGTGTCACTCTTTGTGAAGAGAATGTGAGCTCTACACATACTCGCCGAATCAGGATACCTTGCATGTAAGCTTTCAACTACAACATCGAATTCATCAACAAAATTACACTATATTGACTCGGCTCCTCTTGCTGACCCTCTGTATACAGAAGATTAGTAGGAATATTGTTATATCTTACTATCACCAGGCCTGATATATATCTCGGTTATAGTATTCCATGTCTTACTCAATTCATGTTTAATCCTACTAACTCTCACCTTGCAAAGCACATAAAGTTCTGAGATGTCTCAAGACTAGTGGAGATGGTGTTTTTTATTCATCAAGATATGTACCTCACTTTAAAGTCTTTTTGTGAGTGATTGGGATGGTTGCAAGGACACAAGGAGTAGTATAACAAGTTATACTATATACCTAGGGAACTCAATCATATCTTGGAAGGCAAAGAAACAAACAACAATCAGCAGATCGTCATGTGAAGTTTAATATGCCACCACCACTTATGAACTGATTTGGTTAAGCTAACTTCTTAAGGATTTATCTCTCCAACCCTCAAGAATGCCTCTCCTATACACTGACAACAAGAGTGTGTTATGTGTTGCCAATAGTCCATTGCATCATGAATGCACTAGGCACCTACAAATCAACTGCTACTTTGTTAGAGAAAAGGTGCACCAATAGTTACTCAAAATTCTCTACATTTCCAATCAGCACCAAGTTGCTGATATTCTTACCAAACCGATGCCCTTTGAACCATTTAAAACTATGATGGATAAGATGTGCTTAATGAACAATCATGCATGCCCCTCTTGGAGGGGAGCACTACAAGATTTGGGGGTCTTTAGGGACCGCCCGGGCGGTCCCTAAAGACCTCCGGGCGGTCCCTAAAGACCTTTAGGGACCGCCCAGCGGTCACCAAAAGGCGGTCGCGGTTGCCCTTGGTCCCCTACCCTTTGGCGACCGCTTGGCGGTCGCGGGGACCATTTTTCGCGACCGCAAATTTAGGGACCGCCGGGCGGTCCCTAATGACTTATGGGGACCGCCGAGCGGTCCTCAATAATATTCAGACTTTTAGGGACCGCCCAGCGGTCCCCAATAATATTCAGACATTTAGGGACCACCCAGCGGTCCCCAATAATATTCAGACTTTTAGGGACCGCTAGGCAGTCACCAGGGCTATGAATATTATTGGGGACCGCTGAACGGTCTCTAAAAGTCTGCGGCAGAATAAAAAAAAACCCAATAATATTCCGGAAATTTACCGGAATATTATTGGGTTTTTTGTATAAATTGCGTGTAAATATGTGCAACAAACATTTACAAGAACAAAAACAAACAAAATAATGATAAAAAAGTAAAATGAAATGAAAGTTAACAAAATAAAACAAAGAAAATAATGAAATAAAAGTAAAAACAAATGATAGTTATTAAAATAAACCAAAAACAATGAAAAAGAAATGAAGCAAAATAAATGAAGAGCATATTGTTGGTGTTTTCTTGACATTTGTTAAAAGAAAAGAGAAGAAAGGATGTGTTTTGGGATTTGAAGAAAAAAGAAAGGTTGAGAAGAAAGGAAGAAATGTTGTGTTTTGGATGATTTTTATTTTTGGGATTTAGGAAGAGAAAAATGAGAAGAGAAATTTTAGAGTTAGGTGTTTTTGAAGAGTGTTGAAAAATTGGAAAGAAGAGTGGTGGTATATATAAAATTAAGGTGAAAATTTTGAATTTTCGGAAATTTTAAATTTCCCCCCAATCCCGCCTATTTTTTAAACATTTAGGGACCGCCGGGCGGTCCCTAAATATACTTGGTGACCGCCGGGCAGTCCCTAATGACTTGTGGTGACCGCCCGACGGTCACTAAATATGCTTTTTAGGGACCGCCCGACGGTCCCTATTAATATTCATACTCTTTTTTTTCGATTTTATGAAACGATTTCCATGTATTTTTGATATTTAACAACAAAATTCATTATAACATGTCAATTGAAGTAACAAACGATCATAAAACCACTAATTTAGTTATTTAATTGTAGATTGAATGAGATTGAGAAAGTTTTTAACGTTAAAACTATTTTATGTTATACGTACAATTAATCATCGTATGTTGTTTCGATTTGTATGAAACTTTGTAATTTTGTTCTTTTAACTATTATTAGGATATTTATCAACTACACAAACAACGCGGCACCTTAATTGTTCCATAAAATCAAAAAAAAAGTATGAATATTATTAGGGACCGTCGGGCGGTCCCCAAAGCCACCTTTAGGGACCGCCGGGCGGTCCCTAAAGATAATTGGTGACCGCCCAGCGGTCCCCAAAGGTGGTATTAGGGACCGCCAGGCGGTCCCTAATAATATTCATACTCTTGTTTTTCGATTTTATGAAACGATTTCAATGTGTTTTTGATATTTAACAACAAAATTCATTATAACATGTCAATTGAAGTAACAAACGATCATAAAACCACTCATTTAGTTATTTAATTGTAGATTGAATGAGATTGAGAAAGTTTTTAACGTTAAAACTATTCTATGTTATACGTACAATTAATCATCGTATGTTGTTTCAATTTGTATGAAACTTTGTAATTTTGTTCTTTTAACTATTATTAGGATATTTATCAACTAAACAAACAACGCGACACCTTAATTGTTCCATAAAATCAAAAAAAAAATATGAATATTATTAGGGACCGCCGGGCGGTCCTCAAAGCCACCATTAGGGACCGTCGGGCGGTCCCTAAAGACAATTGGTGACCGCCCAGCGGGGTCCCCAAAAGTGGTTTTAGGGACCGCCAGGCGGTCCCTAATAATATTCATACTCTTTTTTTTCGATTTTATGAAACGATTTTCATGTGTTTTTGATGTTTAGCAACAAAATTCATTATAACATGTCAATTGAAGTAACAAACGATTTTAAAACCACTAATTTAGTTATTTAATTGTAGATTGAATGAGATTGAGAAAAATTTGAACGTTGAACCTATTCTACGTTATACGTACACTTAATCATCGTATGTTGTTTCAATTTGTATGAAACTTTCTAATTTTGTTCTTTGAACTATAATTATGATAGTTATCAACTAAACAAACAACGCGGCACCTTAATTGTTTCATAAAAAAAAAAAGTATGAATATTATTAGGGACCGTCCGGCGGTCCCTAAAGCCAATTTTAGGGACCGCCGGGCGGTCCCTAAAACCCGTTTTGGGTTGGGGACCGCCCAGCAGTCCCCCTTTTGGGCTGGTGACCGCCCAGCGGTCCCCGTTTAGGATGGCAACCGCCCAGCGGTCCCCGTTGCTCTGGGCGGGGGTCGCGAAAACCCCCCAAATCTTGTAGTGGAGGGTATTAGAGAATAATTAACAATCATCAAATATCATTATTTTCCACAATTAGAAGCTAAATTTAAATTTCAATTATTATCAGTTGTTTTAATTCCAGTATTAAAAAAAGTCCTTATATAAATGCGTTTTAGTAGGCATAAGACCGGCAGTTGCATAATTGTATTAATACAACTCTCAACTTAGTTTTTCATTCTAACTTTTGTAATTTCAGTCCTTCACAATCTGAGGAGAAGGGTTCTCTCGCGATTCAACAATGTATTCACGACCAATTGTTCGACATTTGATTCAATAATATTTTGCTTTATGTTTTTTCATGAATTTGTTAATCACACGATCAAATTGTATAATTCAACAAATCACGGACCATTATAAAGATGTCTCCATATATTGGATAAAATGACAGTCTCGGACCCAAAAAGAAGAGCAAAACAAAAATTAGAAGTCTTTCAAGTTGGGATATGTTCTGAAGTCCACATGAATGTGACTCTTAACGCTCAGGTCTTTTTCTGAAAGGGCTGTTGATATTGTTTTAAAGACGCGCGACCCAACTGCCTAGCAGCCATCTAATTTGCTTTACGTTTCGAAATTGTATATCTATGACCATTGCTCATTACTAAGGACAAATCAGAATTCGTTCACTTATTTAATTAACTGGAAAACTTTCGGAAGGCAACTCAAAAGTCTTAAAACAGTTTGACGATGAGTGCTGTTTTGCAATAGTCAAATTACCAAGAATATTAATTTATATTTGATGATGGCACCATTTAAAAAATATGCAAAAAAGTTGCCATTCTTCTGTTGCGCTAAACACTAATTTCTAAGAATAATTGGGGTTTTTTTTACTTTTGGTACCCTAATTTGGCACCTATCCAATATTGGTACCCTAAGTTGTCACCTCTCCAAAATGGTACCTTAAGTTGTCTCCGATCAAAATATTTAATCCCACTGTGCCTATATTTTTGCGTTTTTGCCCCAAAACTTTATACAACTACACTAACACCCTACTATTTTTTAAATAACACATATTTGATCCTCCAGCGATAATTTGGGGATATGTTCAATTTAAACTCAATTTAAATTATGTTTTAAGTTTTTATTGTAATTATATAAAAACTTATATATAACTATTTGGTAAAAATAATATATATAATAATAATAAAGCTATATATATAGATAATAATAATAAACATATATATAATTATTTATAAATAATAAATATTTTAACAATATATAAAAAAAATAGAAAAAAATTAAATTAAAATAAAAGTCATCTTCATCTCGTACGCCCCCCCCCCCCCCCCCCCCCCCGCCGCCGTCACCGCCCTCCGACCCCCTACCCCGCCCCCACCAGAATCTCGGCGGCTTCACCACCACAACAGTGGTGGCCCGCGTCGATTCGACGCCACCACCGTTGCAGTGGTGGCCGCGTCGAATCGACGTAACGCCACCACCAGTGGTGGTGGCGTCGAATCGACGCGGCCACCACTGCAGTGGTGGTGAAGCCGCCGCGATTCTGTACGCGGCGGCGTGGGGGCGGGGTAGGGGGGTCGGGGATGGTGGGGGTGGCGGGGGGGGGGGGGGGGGTCGGGTGGGGTAGGGTTGGGGGGTGGGTGTTTTTTTTTTCCTTTTCAATAATAAAAAATAATATATCTTAATTTTTAATATATAAAGATATACTTTTTTTATTATTTTTAATATATAATGATATACTTTTTTTATATATTTATATATGTTAAGGATTTAAATTTGTTATTGTTTTTAATATATCATAAAGCAACCTTCGAAACAATTAAAAGAGATATTTTATAAACTTTACATAAAAAAAAAAGATATCTTATAATTTGAATTTTTTATTTATTTTAATAAAAATATTATGCTTTTTTGGTAATTTAATTTTTTTTATAGGATGGTAAAATAACATAAAATAAAATAAGATTCTTTCTATTTTTAATCAAATATGTGTTATTTAAAAAATATTAGGGTGTTAGTGTAGTTGTATAAAGTTTTGGGGCAAAAACGCAAAAATATAGGCACAGCGGGATTAAATATTTTGATCGGAGACAACTTAAGGTACCATTTTGGAGAGGTGACAACTTAGGGTACCAATATTGGATAGGTGCCAAATTAGGGTACCAAAAGTAAAAAAAACCCAAATAATTGTGATAAAACAGGCTCAAGTTGCACATTTATCCAGATAAGGGGCGGCACAGAAAGACAATTCAATTTTGGTTGGGCGGTTTGATTTAGATTGTTGCTTTTTTATATTACAATAATCTGCCTTTTCGGCACTTATCATATACTAATAACATACGTGAGCAGGATAAATAAAACTTTAACATTTGAAGTGGAATAACAAGTTGCATGGGTAATGACATGTAGCACATCAATTTTCCACATAGACAATGCATATAATAAACAAGCAAATTAAATGAAGTTTTGATGCCTGAACCGACTAACTGGCTCATGTCCATATCTTAAGCCTAATTTTACTTTAACAGTGCCTTAACACCAAACGCGACAAAAAGATTATTCAGCATGATACGACTTTTCTTTTTTGATATAGAACTATATATATTTCCTTTACTCTGCGGGACGATGTATGTTGGAAATGTTAGAAAGTTAATCTACTTTTAGATCCAATTGATGCAACTTATATGCATATACGTGTCCTAGATTAAACTTAACTAAGTTTACAAAGAAATTCTGAGAAAAAAAATCTTGCAGTAGTCACAATACTTCTGACCATTTCTTACAATCTACAACTGACGAGCACTTCGGTTTTCAACAGCTTTTACCAATTTGAGGATATCAAAACAATATTAGGATAAATTTGTTTGAGATTATATGTAAAGCTAGCCGGGCTGCGATGTTCCAATTAATAAATAGAGATAATTCCATCAAACTCCCCGAACTACAACGACTTTTAGACACCACCCCTAAACTTTGTAAATAAGCACTTTGCCCCCTAACCTTTGCCAACATGTTCGAGTTGCCCCCGACAATTTTCCGACCAAAAAATCGTCGGAAAAAATTATTTTTTTCAGAATCTTCTCCTTGTCAAGACGGTTCCAGTAGTGGTGACGGTATTGAAAAATTCAAAATCATTACACGAGAGATTTAGTTTTAATTTGTCGAATTTTCGGAAAATGTGATGAACACCTTCAAGTGTTCTTCATTTTTTTCAGAAATTCGACAAAATAAAACTAAATTTTCCGTGTAATGGCTTTGAATTTTGCGATACCGTACCGGAACCGCCTTGACGAGTAGAAAAGTCGATTAGAAAAAAAAATCGACAAAAAATCTCCGCAATCTGCGGCGGCGTAGTGGCGGGTTGCCGGAATGTTTTGCCGAAATTCCTAAATTTGGACTCAATATTCTCCTCGTCGAAAAGGTTCTGTTAGTGGTGGCGATATCGAAAAATTCAAAGCCATTACACGGGAAATTTAGTTTTAATTCGTCGAATTTCCAGAAAATGTGATGAACACCTTCAAATGTTCTTTATATTTTCTGGAAATTCAATGAATTAAAGCTAAATTTCTCGTGTAATGACTTTGAATTTTGCGATACCGGAACCGTCTCGACGAGGAGAAGATTCTGAAAAAAGAAAAAAATGAAAATTACCATGGGCCAACTCGAACAGGTTGTCAAAGATTAGGGAGTAAAATGCTTATTTATAAAGTTCAGGGGGTGGTATCCAAAAGTCGTCATAGTTCAGGGGGTTTGAAGGAATTATCCCTAATAATTATACCACGAGTCAAATGCAAATAGTACCCTTGTGTTATTTCTAATGGAGAAAATGACTATTTGTTACTCTTTAATACTAAAAAAGTCCGTTGTGTTATTAAATTTAAGGCAAGAAAACATCCTAAAACACTACCCATGCCGCCTTATCTGCTAGTGGCATTGAAATGTTTGAAGTGAAATCACAAATTTGCCCTCTAATTCTCTTGAAAATATTTTTCAAAAAGAAAATAAAAGTAAAAGGTTATCAAAAGAGAATAATGTACAAATCACATCTCTTCAACAAATATGATGCACATGACTTAGGGTAGAAAAGTGTGTAAAGGATTATTTAGAATGGTATTTCATCAAATGATTAGTAAAGTGAATTACAAGGATATATATACAACTACAAGAGTATACAATAAGGAAAGATTCTTCTATCTAAGTATGGTAAAGATAACTATCTAAGTATGGTAACGATAGGCTAGAATTCCTTAATCAGGGGAAGAAGATTCCGTAGTATCTTCCTTCCTAATAAAGTGACGATTGATGAAGAACATAAATCACGGAAAATTATTTGATTTCCTCTCTCTCCTTGCATGCTTTCTCGTTTCCGCTTAATTTTTACCAGTATATAAAAATCGATTTAGCTCTTTCGCATTTCCAAAAAGTCGACAATGTCCTCCCAAGTTTTGTATTTTACATTCTTAATCAACGTTTGTCTGGAATGGTTGTGGTCTGGGAGTTGCAGTGTCCCAAGGCCGGAGGTAAGGAGGGGCGAGGTCGAGTCTGAAGCAGGGGCTGGGCTAAGAGGAAGAGAAGTGATAAATTTTTTTTAATGTAAACGTATTTGATCAAAAGATGGGATTAAATTTGTCATCTCATCTAAAAGCTTAAACTATTAGAAATGGTAGACATTTATTTATGGACGAAATATTAAAACTGCCCCATAACTTTTTTTGAAAACTTAAAATGCCAGTTTTTTTCGGGCCTTGTAAAACTGCCCCGTAAGTCTTACAAAATCTTGAGAAAATGCCCGTTGGCCTTAATCGGGCTAAAAATGCCGACGTGGCGACACAGTCATCAAAACGTGTCGCCACGTCAGAAACGCTTCTTTTAATCTACAGCCAACAAAACGTTTTTGGTTTATTTATAACATATATATAGACAAACACTTAGCTGAAAATTATAACCATAATACTAAAAACCGCGGCAAAATTGCGAAGAACCCTAATCCCCAAATTCTACAACTCCAATTCGTCGCGACCAGCTAAAATCTTCAAGTCTACGAGGTCGACGCACATTGAAGGGCCGAAAGATGGTGAAAATTAGACCATCGGTTGAAAATGGTTTACCCCCGCCCGATTATGGTGAGTGCGCTCGTTTTTTTTTGTTTTTTTCCTATAATCCTCTCGTGATAGTGACTGGGTTAGGTTTTGAATTACCTATTGTACCATTTTGTTCAAAGTTTATCCATTCGTTGTTCATAGTATTATTTTTTATTGATTTTAGGGTTTGGAGTCAAGTCTGTGACCTTCTTAACTAATTTCCTTTACCTTTTTGCAGACCTAGGAAGCAAATTCGTGACTTTGGTATTACACTATGGAGGGAGGTATGACACATCTTCATTTAATGGTGGGCAGTATGAAGGCTCAGAATCAAAAAGAGTGTACGATTACGTAAATTACAGAGAGTTAAACACATCACTCCTTGATAAGCTATATACTGATATTGGTGTTAGAGGGACAAAGAAATACTTTATTGTTTCCATGGGATATCATATTTGTGTAAGTTATGACAAGTATTTGTATCGTGGCGCTAAGTTAGCTCATAAGGAAATGATGGAGTTTCATGTGTATGTAGTGGACCCTAACAATCGGGCAGTTGAACTTGAGGGTGAAAGTGAAGGAAATTATGTGCCTGTGGTGGATGAGGTTGTAGATACAGACCTTCTAGCTAGTGTCCCAGTTAGTGTGCCTGCTAGTGTCCCTGTTAAGGAAGTTATAAGAACAGATAAGGGTGCTCCTATTTCTGCAAATGAGGGTGATGGAAATGGAGAGGGGATTAGTAAGGGTGCTCATTTTTCTGCAAATGAGTGTGATGGAAATGGAGAGGAGATCAGTAAGGGTGCTTCTGTTTCTGCAAATGAGGGTGATGGGAATGGAGAGGGGATTAGTAATCCACATAATTTAGATAAGGGTAGGGGGATAGCTATTGATGTTGATGAAAGTGAGGATGACAGTGAGGATAAATCATATCAAGCATCTAATGAGGAGATTGATGATGAGTTGTTTGCACATGTAGATGTGTTTGATGATGATTTGATTGAAAGTGAGTTGGGTGATGAAGATGTTGTACCTGATGTAAACTTGGGTGATGAAGATGTTATACCTGATGCAAACAGTTCTGGAGTTAAGGAAAATGTTGATGGTGGACCATGGTTAGATGAACCAGATGAACCAGATGTAGCAGATGTAGAAGCAAGGGAGCCTTGGTTTTTCACAGATCCTAGGGGAAATGCTGACCCAGAGGTTGAGTGCTTTAACAAGGTAGACATGTTTGATCCTGTGTTCAAATTGAAGATGTTATTTCATAGCAAAAAGCAACTCCACTTTGCTGTTAAGTCACTGGCAATCAAAGAGAGAAGGAGTGTATATGTTTTCAAGAGTGATCGTGGAAGGGTGCACTACAGATGTGAGGTAAAAGAATGTCCATGGAGGCTGCATGCAAAAAAGGTTCTAGATGAAGAGACATATCAGGTAAGGGAATACAAGCCAGGACACACTTGTTCAGAGACATTCTATGTCAATAATTTGAAGTCAACATGGCTGTCTCAGAAGTTCTTGGATGTATTTGTCACTGACCCTAAAAGAAATACCATTGGATTCCAGATGGACTCAATCCATAAGCTCCATGTCAATGTTTCCTACAACCAAGCATACAGAGCCAAATTGATTTCAAATAAGAAGCTTGAAGGTACTCCCTCCTTTCAATACTCTAAACTATTTGAATATCAGGCGGAGCTTAGAAGGACAAATCCAGGAACCACAGTTGCCATATGCACAGAGGACATTGGTGGAGAGACCAGATTCAAATGCATCTATATTTGTTTCCAGGCACTGAAAGAAGGCTATAAAGCAGGCTGTAGACCATTCATTGGTGTGGATGGTGCACATTTGACAGGTCCTAATGGGGGTACATTACTCACTGCAGTTGCATTAGATCCTGCTAACAGCATATTCCCTATTGCATGGGCTGTTGTATCTGTTGAAGACACAGACAATTGGATGTGGTTTTTATCCCTCTTGAAGAATGACCTAGAATTGTATGAACCTGAAAAGCTGACATTCATGTCAGATAAGCAGAAAGGGTTGATCAATGCATTCAATGAGATTTATCCAGGAGCCACACACAGGTTTTGTGTGAGGCATATGATTGGAAATGCTGGAAGATCTGGATTTAGTGGTGAAGACTACAGTGATGCCATTTGGGATGCTGCTCATCAAACAACTGTTCCTGAGTTTGAAGCTTCAATGAAGAAAGTAGCAGACATGTCTGAAAAGTTTAGGAGGTGGTTTGATGATAAGGAACCAGCATTTTGGACAAAGGCTCATTTTAATACAAAAGAATGCATTGATTTGATTTTGAACAACCATTGTGAGACCTTCAATGGTGTCCTTATACCAGCAAGGGAGAAGCCTATTCTTACATTATTAGAATGGATGAGGGAATATTGCATGGTGAGGCATGCAAAGAACAGAGATATTGCAAGACACGGATGGATTCATAAGAAGCCAAGTCAACAGAAGGTACATCTGCCACCAAATATCCAGGAGAGGGTTAACAGGGTTGCCAGACTGGTTTGCACTACAATGCCCATGAAAGCTGATGATTTCAGATATCAAGTTAAGGGGTTTGATGACACTCTTCATGCAGTTGATCTGAAAGAGAAGACATGATCTTGTAGGTTATGGCAGTTGACAGGAATACCATGCAAACATGGAGCCAGTGCCATTCTTCATAGCAAAGGACAAATTGCTGACTATGTGGAACAATGGTACACCCTTGAAACTTACAACAAGGTGTACCAATTTGCAATCTATCCAGTCCCTGGAGTAACACTTTGGAGAGAGGAGGATTACATTTCCCCTCTTCCCCCTAATTTTGGGAGAGGGCCAGGCAGGCCCAAGAAAGCTAGGAGAAGAGGACAGGATGAACCACCACCAGTAAGAACCAAGAAGAGTCCTTCTGCTCCTGCTCCACAGAGGACATATGCAGGGAGAATGCAGTATGGTCTGAGATGCTCAAAGTGTGGCCAGAAAGGACATAACAAGAAGACCTGTGACATAAGGAATGCAAACTCAGAAACAAATGCAAATGTAAGTATGATTTATATTGGAGATGTGTTTGATGATGATGAATGATTTAATGAACATCATGGATGGCATATATAGGTTGAAGCTGGTGATGGACATGGGAGCAACCATAGCACTCATACTCCAGTCGAAACTAACACCTACCAGGGAAGCACCTCAAATCCCATCCCTCAAACAACAGTGAATCATATGGAAACTGGAGAACAGAGTACCAACTTCGAGGGGAGCCCATCAGATCATGCATCACAAACTCCAAGAAGGGAGAAATCTACTGTCGCAGATGATGGTGTTGTTCCAAATACAGAAGATGGTATGATAGGTGAGGAAGTGGGACCAGTTGAGCATGTTGGTGAGAGTTCAAGGTCAACAAGGAGACACAGAAGGGAGAAGTCAAGAGTTGTGGTTCCACCAGAGAATGACTTCACTTTAGATGAACATCCTGGAGATTCAGCAAATGTTGATATTGGATTGTATGATATTGATGACATATTTAATAAGTCTAGGTCTTGGAGGAGACAGAAGAAATCTGCTGCTCAGAAGGTTTTTTATTTGTGTTAACAACTTATCAAATTTCTTATAGGTTACAATTTTACACATTCTTTTATAAATGATTTGTACTGTTGATGATGGTAGGCAACGAAGGAGGTAGTAGAACCAGCAAGAAGTGGGAACAATGATGCAGATGGTGCAAATTTGAACAATGCACAAACCTCAAGGTCTGTCAGGAAGCATAAAGTGGCAAACAATAGAAGGGTATGTTCATAGTAGCACATTCTTTTTTGGTTTAAAGGTTCAAATATTTTTGAACTATCTAGTTTTAGCTCTCAACATCGTTTTTTTAGGTGTCATTTGCTGATCCTGTAACTGGTGAGATTACTTCATCAGTCCAGCATAAACTTCATCCACCAATGCCAACCAAGACAGGTACATTGTCTAAAAAAAGGAGGGCTCTGCATGAAGAACTGGCAGCTCAGTCTGCAAATAGAACAGATGAAGTTGATTTGACTGAGTTGGGACCTGCTAATGATGGTTGGTTGACAAATTTGGTAAAAAAGAAGCAGAAACAAACTACACCAAAAGTGACAACTCAACTTAAAGCCAATCAAGAGGCACTAAGATCAGCAGACAATCAGACTCCAGACTTGGTAAGGGGAGTAAGCAGGAAGTATGTCAAATTGGCAGATCTTGGTGCAGCAATGGCTGATATGAACAAGCAAAACAATGAGTCATGGATTGGCAAGGGAAAGGGCAAAGGAAAGAGGCAGAAGAAGTAGTGGTCTAGTTTCAGAATTGATTTCATCAATCCATTGATCATTTTGTCTTTTGGTACTGCAAAGTCTGTTGACTATGAGTGATGTAGATGTAGGTTTTTGAGCTTCACTCAATTCCACTTTGCAATTTTGGTCTCAAAATGTGGTGCTGTAGATTCAGTTTATGTGGCTGGGCAAAACAGTTATATTTTGGGTACAAAATTGATACATTTGTGATGGAATCAATTCTGTAATGATATTATATTCGAGGCTATGAAGTTGTTTTGTTATTCTATTGCCTAAATTCCATTTTTTGTTTGTTGTTTATACACATACAACCGATGCAAACTGTAGATGAATACACATACAACCGATGCAAAATGTATCATGATTAAAAAAGGCAATCTTATCCATAACATAACAATCCACAAACTCGAAAAGCATTCACTTGTATACCACAAAAAATATCAAAACAGTGCTCAAAATCCTATTCTTCTTCCATTTTGTCATCTTCATCAGAGTTAGGTGGTGGCCCCTCTCCATCAGCTTCAATTTCATCAACTACAACGCCAACACCCTCATCTTCAATAAAATCCTCATCATGCCTAATAGGCGCCTCGCCGGGAAATATTGCGCAACGCATTTCTTCAAACAAAATGCACATATTTCTTGCATTCGTCAGACCATATAGCCTAAAATGCATTTCCCACCTTGTCTCCTGTGTTAACATAAAAATCATTACTTAAAGAGAAGAGATAATGAATTGAATGACAAAAGCTTTTAAAATATAGTGATCATACCACGGGAATAATCCAATTGTAGGCGGCACCAATTCCAACATTTAAATCATCCCCGTAGAGATGAACTCCAGGAAGGTCACAGAAGTTTTTAAACAAGGCAAACTTTAATCTCAACTCTCTAATCTTCATCTCTAATTGGTCTATTGTATAAGGAACATGAACAATCGTGTTCAACTCCTCCATGATGATACGCATTCCTCTCTTCAAAGCATATATATTGTTTAATTGATGCCTCTTGCCATATTTGACTAGTCGGTCCAAGAATACCGCTTTGGCAAGGCGGGTGAAATTAGGATCATAATAGAAGAGTTGAATCAACATGGTTGTGGTGATAATCATTTTGCTATAATTTTATGTAAGAGAACAGAGTAGGGAATTTAAGTTGTTGATAATTGGTTCTAATCTTTGGATACATATTTATATGATAAAGTGGTGTCTTTTCATATGCAAAATCTTGTGAATTGGGACAGATTCATATGAAGAGTTACAGAGAGGTGACCATTCGGTTACAACACCAAACTACCAAAAGTCAAAAGAAATCGAAGAGATACAACAAGCACACGACAGAAAACGATCACTCCAAACAACACAACACTTTCCCAGACCCTAACAACATCATATCATCCCAACAACGACTATAAAAACAACAAATAAGGTAATCAAAGAAAGCCTAATCCATTTACCCAATTTTTGGTTCTCGATTTGCAGATTCTTCACCTTTTCCTCCAAATCCATGATCTTGTTCTCGTACAAGCGTTCAATCGTTTCCAAACCTTGATTGTTCATCGACCCGAGATCGGCCGTGAGTTGCTTCACCTTTGCCTCGCTCCTATCGATTTTCGCACGAAGTAGAGGCACAATGGTCCTAAGCCTTTCACATACGGGTGGGTCTAGCCAAACGAAAAATTGGCAACCGAATTGGCCCTTCCAACATCCATTAAACCTGCGACCCGGATTCGCGTCGGTTGTTGCAACCCTAACGACAGCGGGTCTTCCGCAATCGCACATTATACTCGAGCTAGTAGTTGAGGAAGACATTTTTGCACAGTCAATTTCGTATGGGAGGATTCAATTTGGGATTTTGGGGATTTAGGGTTCTTGCCAAGCTTATTTCAAAATTTAGGAATTATGACCGTTGAAGACATTGGTCCGTTTTAAATCAACCAAAAACGTTTTGTTGGCTGTAGATTAAAAGAAGCGTTTCTGACGTGGCGACACGTTTTGATGACGGTGTCGCCACGTCGGCATTTTTAGCCCGATTAAGGCCAACGGGCATTTTCTCAAGATTTTGTAAGACTTACGGGGCAGTTTTACAAGGCCCGAAAAAAACGGGCATTTTAAGTTTTGAAAAAAAATTATAGGGCAGTTTTAATATTTCGTCCTTTATTTATAGATGGTCTGCATCACGTGTAAACAAACAGTAAACATTTGTATTATGCATATCACTTGATATTTTTTTGATAATTGAAGGTGACGGTGGGATTCGAACACTTCTTTAGCCTAAGCACTGATACCATATTGAATTTGTCATCTCATCTAAAAGCTTAACTCTTAGAGAGGATAGGCATTTATTTATAAATTGTCTCTAACAAATAGAAAACTCAAAAAAAAAATTGCAACCTAATGTTCAACTAATAAATTAACAATATGAAAGTTATATAAATATTTCAAGCGCTTTTTTATGTTTTATTAATTATTATATAATAAATGTTAATTAGAAAAAGTGACATTAGTTTTACAATTTTGTTAAGTATAATGTTTTAAATTATGTAAGGAATAAACTAACTTTTATTCAGGTTTTGAAGGTTCTATAAAAAGCTAAACAGACGTTTTCATATCAGGTCGAAGAAAAAATAAATAAGGGGTGCGTATGCAATTAAACTAATAACAATGCGCTTGTGCTAATAAAAACATGAACAAGTTTTTAGGCCGATTAAAAAATAACAAAGTTGAGGTTTTTCCTTTTAACTCATCATAAAACTTTCTCATAATCCAAACGAGTAGGGGTGTGCGTTTGGATCGGATCGGATCGAATCGGATCGAATCGAGACTGGAAGTCGATTTCGATCCTGGAGAAATGAGGATCGAAATCGAATCAATTTAAAACGATCCGATTCGATCCAAAATCATTCGATTTCGATCCGATTCGATTCGATTTCGATCCTTTTTTCTTTTTTTTTTCTTATTTAATTTAATATCAATGGGATCAACCACAACATTCAAACATAGTTACTGAATTACAAAATTCACTTTCATATGGTTCTCAACCACACTTTTTGACACAAAACACAAATCAATTATAAAAGATACACTTTCACAAATTAATTTCACCATTTACACTTTCCATTCAGACTATGCACTCACTTATCAGCAGCTTCATTCAAGGTTACTATTTACTCCAACACTCCCAATTTTGATTAATGTTAGTATCACCAACAATATATAGAAATATCTTAGTAGCATCTTAATAGGCTTAGCATTATCAAAATATAATATTATATATATGTTATTATATATTTATTTATTTTTAAAAAATAAGATGAGTATTCGATCCGATCCGATTCTCAGCCTCTAAAATCGAGGATCGAATCAAATGGGGGTTCGATCCTAAGGCAAAAATCAAAAGTCGGATCAAATATTCGATCCGATCCTCGGATCGGATCATTCGATCGATTTTCACCCGATTCGATCGATTCGATTCTTTTTGCACAACCCTACAAACGAGTAACTTTATCAGGGTTCTAATATTAAAATCCCATAATTTATAATGTATACGTAAGCTTGAATTGAATTACACATTATTATATATTATAAACTAGCTGAGTATGCTAAAATTAAAGTGGATCCTAAGAAACTACTAGTAAATGCAAAATTAAAAGCTAAAATTTGAAGATATTTACGGTACCAAATTGCTAATCGTAATGATTCGTTCGAGAATACGTGAGGAAAATCGCAGCGCTGTCACATGTCAGGCCTTTGAATTATCATAATTATAAGATTCCTGAAAACGCATGTTATCAGCTAATAAACATTTAATTAAAGCATCATTTTGTTATCAACCATCCTCGTCACTGTAGAATATAAATTTTGGCTCCTACTGGAGTCTTAGACTCGAGATATCTCATTCTTTAGGTTATTGTTCCTTAACAATATAAAGCTTGTACTCACAATTTTATTGGTTAATTAGTTATAAATTTATGATACCAAACGTACAATAAATAGCTGTGTCATGCATAATAGGCCAAATATTCCCATGTGAAGAAAGCCAAAAGAATCAAGGCTTCTTTGGCTCGTTTTAGAATCTTAAAAAAAGGGCTTTTTGCTGCTTCTTTTTTTAACATGGGTGTTCTTTTGTCAATTACCAATAACACAGGGTTTTGCGTAATTTTTACATGACGCATGTTATAATGGGATCTAGTGCCATTATAAAAATGGGAGCTAAGCTAACAGCAGAAACTATCTGTGTTATTTCTAATTGGCAAATAACCACATGTGTTACTTTTATTAATAAATACCCTGTTTGAAATTCAGAAATTAGCAAAAGAAAAAACGGCCTTAATAATATTTTTATAATGACCATACATCGAAGCAACAAGTGTTTGCTTGGAGAGTTTTCTATGATAGAATCCCCTCGAAATTGAATCTGATCCGTCGTGGCATTACTCCTTTTGGAGATAACCACCGTTGTACTTTTTGCGAGCAATATCAAGAAGACACAGATCATATTTTTTGCAAGTGTTCATATTCCGGTGATGTTTGGCGGTATCTTTTTGGATGGTTGAGTTTTATAACTGTAAGTGCGGGAACACCCTCTTCCCATTTTTATCAGTTTATTAGTCTTTCAGAGAAAAATGAAGCTAAACATATGTTAAGCATTATTTGGATCTTCTCTATTTGGTATATCTGGAAGGCCCGCAACAACTCGATCTTCAAGGGAAGTTTTCTACAGACTCATGAATTGGTGGACTTGATCAAAACTCGCACTTGGATTTGGATTAAAACGAGGCACCCTTTTTTTGCTTCCTCATTTTCGGATTGGGATTGTTCTCCCTTAAATTGCTCATTGTAATTTCTTGTTTTTGAACTTTTGGAGTATTGCTTATACTCCGCCTTTTCTTCTTTATTTCAATAATATTGTTTTTTGCCGATCAAAAAAAAAAAAAAAAAAAAAACATCAACCTTAGGGTTTTTATGGGTTAAAGAACTAATGGTGACTTGAAAGTAAGTGCTAAAAAAAATCCATGCAATTCAGTTTGAGCCTATATGCCTCAAACTAATGCAATAAAAAACAAGTTGGTGTGCTCACTTTCAGTACGTAACTGTGAATTAATTTAACGTAGAAGGGTTTTTTTTTTGCTAAATTTTAAATAACACCGGGTTTTTTTTGGCTAATTTAAAATAACACAAGGGGTTATTTGCATGAGACATAACACAGGGCTGGTTTTGCATTTTACCCAATCAAAAAATGACATATATCTTCACTATAAAATTAAACTTTCAAGATGAGTTGGCAGAAATTAATAAAAACTTTACTCCCTTCAAAAGATATTAGAAAGAGAAGAAAAAAAAAATGTTTATATAGTACATTAAACGACTCCACATATTGGCTAATATTTTACTTTTATCTCATCAAACGAATCGATCGCAGACCTATCATTAATTTTTAATAGTCATAAAACTTTGATATCATATTGAATTGCAACACAGTATCAAGCATTGTGTCTAATGTTTGCACATAATGGCACCATCTAAGAATTTAATTTTATCGTACAAAAGTTCACAAAAAGTTTACATAACACATTCTTTATGTACTAAGGTTTCTAAAAAACTACATATTGCACGTGAGAGGACATACATGAGTCTATTCTGACGAACATACTTTATTAACTATACTAGCTTCTGGGCGCACGCGGGGACCGCGTGCGACGTTCTGAAATTGAAACTAATTGATATAAAAACAAAGTATTTTCAAAAGAGAGAGAGTCAATTAATTTGAAAATTAAAACCGAAAGAGGTGGAGAATTGAGTTTGAATTTGATTTAACCGAATATGTCTCTCTTTTTCTTTATTTAATTATGTAAATTATATCAAAAAATTCCTAAGATCGTGGGGATTCCCAGTTTAAATTTCAAAGTTAAGAAAATGGACGATTTTAACCTTCTTTTTCTTTAATTAAATAGGTAAGGGAGGGGCAAATATGGAAAACACAATTTTGGTATAACAACTATCTTTTTGTGAGGATAACTTTCGTATGCGCGGGGAAAATGTCTTTCTTTTTATATAGTAATAGATAATAAATAAGGTAATATAGCAATTCGGTATTATCACTAACTTTTGTCACACGGGTAATAATATGAGACAGTGAAAACTGTAAGGGCCAATAAAGATCGGATATTACTTTTCAAAATCTGGCCTCGTGTTATTGTTTGCGCCAGTCAATCAGTTAGTGGGAATAATAATAATAGAACTATTTTAGAAGTGTAATTTTATCAAAGCAACTTGGACATGTGACTGGTCACTCGCCAATAGGACCATCGTCAATTTCTAGCCAACTCATAAATAATAGCACAAGTGAAGTGGCATTTTGTCAGTGTTCGACAACTTTAGTGATTGTATCAATCCAGCATTATTACATGCATCTACCGTAGTCCATATATAATCAGAATATAATACCAACCTCATCAATCAAAGGTCAAAAAATTCCAGCATATAATAAAAGTATTTACGTCGTAAGTTCAGATGCTTTAGAAGATCCATATACCATTCACTGTTTGATCCCAACGGTTGCAACTGGGTCTGGGATGGCAGCGAACGCAGATATGCTAGCACCTATATGTGAAACAGTAAGCAACTTTCTGCAATATTTGAGTTAAATAACCTTTTTTTCATACAGCAAATGATTTAATTAAGTTGAAGTATGATCGTCATGCATGAGTCTAATTGTGTACGTATATGAGTGTCAGTGTGTGATATGATTCAAAAGCTATTTCTTCAGTTTAGGTTACCATAGATGATTCAACAGGTCATGCTGCTATTGCTTGAGACTTGAGTTCTTGAAATTAGTCAACTGGTCGCTTAGTATGCATAATTCTTCAGAAACGGTATGCGCACTTGCTCGTTTAGTTTCTAAACCTAAGAACCCATCATATATAAACATATTATGTGCTTTTAAATTTTTCTAGTCAGCGATCATCGATAACTTTAAGTTTACTCTTGAACATATTTTTCTTTTGGGATAAAAGCATCAAGCCCGTTGAACTATGCGCAGTTTTGCGACTTGCCCCCTAAACAAATTTAATAAGCGTTTTGCCCCCTAAACTATGTACGTCTATTCGATTTTGCCCCTTCAATAGATTTTCGACCATTTTTTACCTGAATATTTTCCCCTACCCGACTCATATGTGTTGTAATAGATGTATTATGCTAGTTGATGACAAAAAGTTGAGGAAAAATACCTCGAACGAGGTGTTTTGGCCAAAAATGGCCGAAAATGAGATTTGCCGCTTCAGTGTATTTTCGACCATTTTTGGCCCGAAATATTCCTCCCTACCCGACTCATAAATTGTGTACTAGATGTATTTTGGTAGTTGCTGACAAAAAGCAGGCGAAAAAATATTTCGAACGGGGAATATTACGGCCAAAAATGGCCGATAATCCATTGAAGGGGCAAATCGAACAGACGTGCATAGTTTAGTGGGCAAAACGCTTATTAAATTTGTTTAGGAGGCAAAGTTCCAAAAACGTACATAGTTCAGGGAGCTTCATGCTTTTATCCCTTTTTTTTCGAAACTTCTCCTGCAACTAAACGAGTACACAAACACGTATCGAGAGACTTTACATAAGTACGTAGGAAAGGATTCTAGAGATATTTAATTTGTCCTAAACAAGATGATATTTATATTGTTCCAAATCAAACAGAGGAAAGGTTCATCTAAAAGTAGGATTCTTTTAGAGCGTACATATCTGATCCTGGAACAAAGCTTGTCTTCCTTTCCAACTTAACAGCAAGATCTGTTCACTTTAAAGGTAAACCCGCTATAAGAAACCAGATCAATGGGGATCTTTGTATTTTACTAATTGAATCGGCTGTACGATAACAATAAAGTTGTTCATGTACAATACAGATGATTTGCTTCTTAGCTACAAAGAAAATATAAAATCAATTATTAAAAATTAAGTAGCCCATATGGGGGAAGAAGAAGAAACAACACGGAGTAATCTATATCCATGAAAGAAACAAAAATCACAGATTCACAGTAAATCAAGTCATGTTGGTGCTGAAGAATTGAGGTGCAGCAACATGTGAGTAAATAGTGAATTCCTGGATAGAGGGAAAATCGGGATGAGGAATTGATAATGAAGTTTTCAAAACTATATATAGCAAACAATGTAGCAACTCTTCAACATGTACTGACATACCAAGTGCTAACAATGAAGTCACTAAAAATGGTCTTGTAATCCAATCCTATTTTCTTTACTTAGAGTATTGAAGGGATAACTAAAATCGTTTTTTGTACTGGTGAACACAAGTTCTCTGCTAGTAATTTGTTATTATAAGTTGACTTCCAAATGCTTCTATTCCACCAAGGAATTGTTTTGATGCATCTTCAGATCTTTAAAGAGATTAATAATTTTCTTTGCAGAGAAGGGAAGAAGGTGAAGAAATGGTAGATCACGCTACAAACGCTTCACTCAACAAAATCCACCAAGAAGAGGTATCCCAAGCTGAAAGACTTTATGAACATCCTGAAACACTGGAAAGTAATTTTGGAGTGAAACATGTCACGGAAGGTAATGAAAGCAGTGAACAAGCAATTGAGGCTGAGCAATTTTTAAGATCACCCTCAACCACCAAGGATTCTTGTGAAGCTAATCACATTTTGACTAACGCTTGTAAAGTTGCTGAACAGCCAGTTCAGACGGTCAAAGAAGATACTGAGATATCACTCCTCAGAGACACCAAAGTAGATGATCAACCAATAGAACATGTCGGCACTGAAGGGAACTTATGCGACACCAGCATTTCAGACAGGGAACGAGAGGAAACAGTGGTCTCATCTGTGCCAGAGGCTGAGAAACCGAATCTTGAAGAAATGATATTAAAGGACCAAGGTGAGGACACCACAGCAATAGAACCTTTGATTCTCACTGGTGACGCGTTCGAAAGAGAGCACCCGAGCGAACAAAATATTGCAGTAAAAGGAGAAGGTGAAAATGCAAAGGAAGAGGAGGGTGGCTTCTTGAAGTCTAAATTGACAGATAAGCCAAACTCACACAAGGTTGGATCAGGTGAAATAAATCTTGAAGCAATACAGTCAAATGACAATATCAAGGATAGAAACATTGATAAAGAAGAAATATTATATGATGGCAATGCAACCCCCAGCACGCCTATATTGATTCCATCTGAAGAAATTGAGCACATAGAAAACAATAGCAGAGCTGAGAAAGACATGTGTAATGAAACCATGATAACTGCGATTCCTGACAAACATGAACTTCACGGAAAGCAGGATACAGAATCTTCTTTCCTTCAGGAAAACAACTCAGTCATCCAAAAAGATGGAACCAGTGTGACAACACAGGGGGACTGCAACATGATATTAGAAAGTACTGTGGAAAAGGAATCTAAGACCATAGAAGAAGATGTTACGATTCAAAGCATTCCAACAACCATGGAGGAAACTGAAGAGACCTCTACCCAAGCTGATGATTCACAGTTGAAACATGATGATCATTTGGAAAACGAAAATGATATGTTGACAGAAGCAACAAGAGATGAGATCAACAACGATGCTTCAACAGATATGCTTAAGGTCAATCTTAAGGATCATGACCTTACAAAAGCTGCTGTGTTCCAAAAAGAGAAAGATGCAAATATAAGTTTACTGAAGGAAGAAGCACAGAAGGATAAGTCCGCAGAATTCTTCCCTGCAGCTGTGGAGGATATTAATGCATCGGCATCAGCTCAGGATACAGATACAACTTCTCTCGAGGATGGACAACTTACTGCAGATGTACAAGTAGTATCGAGTGCCCCAACAAATGAAAGAATAGCTGATGCAGTTGACCCAAAAGAAGACTGTCTAGAGATTCAGGTGAGAATTACTAGGAATTTAACTTTATTACCTTAAATGAAAAATGAATAGCTAGAACAAAGAGATTGAAAAACTTTCAATTAAAGACGATCATGAATGATAAGTTTTTTTCTGCAGAATGTTTCAACAACTGTTTCATTTGAGGAGAGAGAAAAGAACTCAATGACTGAAGTTGATGACTCGCAAGTGAAGAACTTGGAAAAGGAAAGCAAAGAATCAACAATGAGCAAAGTTGGTGACGGTAGTTATGATGGGAAAGTAGCCATCGACGAGCCCAAAGTTGAGAACGAAGAAGTGAGTGAACACGCCCAGAGGTCCTTAGAGTCCTTGAATATCATTCCTGAGGATATTAAAGCATCTCCTTCAAGTCAATGCGTGGAAACAGCAATTCCTCTTCAGCAGCAAAATATAACTGCAGATCATCAAGAAATCCTCCATAATGAAGAAAAAGGAAAAGCAATTGATGCAGTCGAAGAGGAAGAAACTCAGAACATAAGGGTAAAAGTCATACAAATGTCATGTCAGGATATTTAGTGTCATTAGCTCAGTTGGTACATACATGATCATTAATAGCAATGATTTGATAAAAATGAATGATTTGATAAAATGAAAAGCAGCAAATGATCTATTTTGTTTAAACCCAAAAGAGTTGATATATTTATTACTCTTTCAGCAGAATGTAACAATAGTAGTTCCGCAACAGGAAAATGAAGAGAACACTTCTGTCCAAGTTGATGGCTCACAAATGGGACATGAGCATTTCACGGAAAATGAGAAACCATCTTCGGCAGAAGCTTTCGACAAAGGTGCCAATGATGACAAGACTACTGTTGTGTACAAACTTGAGACCGAAGACGAAGACCTAAGAAGAGCTGAACCATATGCAAAAGAGGAAAATACAGTATGTAGTTCACTGGAGGAAGAAGCGCCAGAGAAGGAACCTGTAGAGTCCTTGCATGTGACTTCTGATGCTATTAAAGTCCTTGCTTTAAGTCAAGAAAATGAAACAACAAACTCTCAGGGGGATGACAGTCTTAATGCAGATGCACCAGGAATAACAGAAGAAAAAACAACTGATGAGGCAGATAAAAAAGGGGAAACATTTCAAACAGAGGTGCGAAGTATATCAGAAACTAAACATTATTTTGGGCACACTTGCATATTAATAGCTTCTTCTTTTTTTATGAACTTTTGAAACATTTATGACAATTTTTTCTTCACATTCAACAAACTAAAAAGAAAGAGTTTCTTGCTGCAGAGTGCCCTAACAACTGTTGCTAACGAGGATACAGAAGGGGACTCAGCAATCATCGCGGATGGCTCACAAATGGTATTTCTGAAAAAGGAAAACGAAAAGCCATTACTTACTGAAACTTTGGCAGGGTTCAGAGATGCAGGTCTATCAGAAGTCATGCATGAAGCGGAAACTAACGATGAAGACCTCAAAGAAGCGGAATTAAAGAAGAAGTTAGAGAATACAGTTCTCAAGAAAGAAGTGTCAGTGGAAAAACCTACTGAGTACTCGCAAGCAGATCCAGCGGTCAATGAGGCACATGCTTCATGTCAAGACATAGACACAGACAATTGTCTTGGAGATGAAAACTTAACTGCAACACTAGACGACCAAACCGAAGAAAAAATAGTTGAGGCATCAGACACAAAGGAAGTAACTTTGCGTAAGGAAGAAGAACAGATGGAGAAATCTGCAGACTTCTTGCATACAGTTGTGAAGGATATTAATGCATCTACATTAGGTCAAGACACGGATGCAAATTTTCTTGAGGATGGACGACTTGCTGCAGATCCACTGGAAATACAAAGTGCCAAAACAGAAAGAATAGCTGATGCAGCTGACTCCAAGAGAGAAAGTATAGAGGCTGAGGTAAGAATTATAGTAGGAAATTAACTTTATTACCTTCGTTGCAGAATGAATAGCTATAAAAAACAAATGAACTTTTTTTCAATTATAGATACTCACGAACACTGAACTTTGCTGCAGAATGTTCCAACAAGTGTTTCATATGAGGCAACAGAAGATAACTCAATGATTGAGGCGGATGACTGCCAAGTGAAGAACTTGGAGAAGGAAAGTAAAGAACCAACAATAAGAGACGCCCCAGTTGATGATGATAGTGAAGCTGAGAAAATAGTAATTAACGAACCAAAAATCAAGAATGAAGAGGTAGATGCACACAATCGGAAGGCCATAGAGTCCTCGGACTTAGTTCCTGAGAATATTCAAGCATCTCCTTCAATTCAATGCATGGAAACAATGATTTCTCTTCAGGGGCAAAACGTAACCACAGACCATCAAGAAATCCTTGACGACGAAATAGAAGGCAAAACAGTTGATGCAGTAAAAGAGAAAGAAACTCTCAATGTACAGGTGAAATTCATGCTTCATCTCAGAATATCACTGTCAATAGCCCAGATGGCACATACATGAAGAATTGATATATATAATATGATAAAACTGAAATAGAATAAATTATCTTTGTTTTTCAAACTCGATACAGTATTTATATGTTTATTCTTGCTGCAGAATGTAACAGCAGTTGTTCCAGAACAGAAAAGTGAAGAGAATTTTTTCATCCGAGATGATGGCTCACAAATGAAAAGCGAGGAACATTTCAAGGAAATAGAGAAACCATCTTTGGTGGAAGCATTCAACAACGATGCTAATGATGGTAAGTCAAATATTATGCACGAGCTTGAGACTGATGAGGACCTAAGAAGAGCTGAGTTGTTTGAAAATAAGGGGAATTCAGAATGCAGTTTACCAAAGGCAGGAAGACTAGCGGAGAAACATGCAGAGGCCCATGTTGCTGATGAGGGTATTAAAGCCACATCAAGTCAAGAAAAAGAGACATCAAATTCTCTTGAGGATGACAGACTTAATCTAAATCCAAAAGGAATACTAGATGGCACAATGGAGCAAAAAATAATTGATGAAGCTGCAGCAAGAGAAGAAACCCTTCAGGCAGAGGTGAGAATTATACTAGAAACTGAACATCATTAGCGTAGTAGACACATACTTGAATATAAATATCTCAAAAAATTGTGAATTTCAAAAAAATAATAACAAAACTAGTTTCTTCAACTCAACAAACTGAAAAGGTAAAGTATTCTTGCTGCAGAGTATTCCAACAATTGTTGCTTGCGAGGATACAGAAGAGAACTCATCAATCCCCAAGGACGGCTCACAAATGGTATTTCTGGAAAAAGAAATGGAAAAACCTTCAGTGACAGAAACTTCAGCAGTGTTCACAGGTGTTGATTCATCAGAAGTCATGCATGAGGTCAAAACTGGCGATGAAGACCTTAGAGAACAAGAGAAGATTTTGGAAAGTACAGAGCTGAAGAAAGAAGATCCGGAGGAAAAACCTACTGAGTATTCCCAAGACTATCCAGAGGACAACACAATACCTGCTTTATGTCAAGACATACACGCAACGAGTTGTGTTGGGGTTGAAACTTTGACTGCAAATCCACAAGGAGTACTGGACAACAGAACAGAAGAAAAAATATATGAGGCAACACATGCAAAAGAAGAGACTCATGAGCTACGGGTGAGAATCATCTAGGAAAATAGAATTCTGTTGCCTTTAATAACATGAGTAGCTTATCCACAATATGATAACTCGTTGAATCTCTTTAACTCATTGTCTTACGGATGCTTCACCCCGCTGCAGAATAATTCAACAATCGTTCCAAATGATGAAATAGAAGAGAAGTCATCAACCAAAGTGTTTGAGTCACAAACGAAGCATGACGAGCACTCACTGAAGGAAGGCGAGGAGCCTATACAGAGAAAAGCTCCCACAGGGGAAGCTAGTGATGCCGAGTCCAATGTTATTCATGACTCAAAAATCAAGAATGAAGACTTGCAGGAATCTGAGCTATCCGTAAATTCATTGCTGAAGGAAGATGCTCCACCAGAACAGTCAGTAGAGTCCTTGGGAATTGTTCCCCAGAATATTGAAACATATGATTCAAGCCAAAATATGAAAACAATAAGTACACTTGAGGAGCAAAGTTTAACTTCAGACCCTCAAGGCATACTGGATGACAACATAGAGGAAACAAAAATGGTTGCAGTTCAAATAGAGGAAACATTTGACGAGGTACAGGTCATACTTATCGGTTGTTATTTAACATATTATCACTATGTCTGACCACATGCTTACAGAATTAACAATTACTATTTGAAGCATAAACGAAAGAAACAACCTTTTTTCAACTCAACAGTATTGGTTTATGTTAATCATGTTGCAGAATATAGAAAAATATGTTCCAACTGAGGAAACCAAAGAGAGCATATTGATCCAAGTTGATGACTCACAAGTGAAACATGAGGAACACATCAAAAAGGGAAGTGAAAAACCATCTCTGATGGAAGCTTCCAGCAAGGACATAGATGTTAATGAGTCAATCACTGCGCAAAGATTAGAAACTGAGGAAGAAGACCTCAAAAGAGCTGAATTTCTGGGAAATGATGATGACACTGAAAGTACTCCGTCAAAGGAAGAAACAAAGGAGGAGAGTACTGTAGTAGTGTTGCACATAGATCCTGAAGATGATAGCACAGTCGCCTCAAGTGAGAACAGGGAAATATTAAATTATCTTCAGGATGAAAGCCCTTCAGAAAATGCACATGAAAGCTTAGACTGCAAAATGAAGGAGAAGATAAACGATGTGGCAAATCAAAAAGAGAAAAGTCTTGAAGTACAGGTGAGAATTATACCAGAAACAATGAAAACTAAACTACTCCTTCTAAAACTACAGAGTATTAAGTTTAATTTCCTTGCAGAATGTTACAGCAAGTGTTGCGAATGTGGAACCTGAAGAGGACTCATCAATCCAATTAGACAGTTCAGTAACAGAACATCTGGAAAAGGAAAAGAATATAGAATCATCAGAAGCCTTGATAGGGTTCCAAGGTGCTTATTCTTCAGAAGTTGTGGATGTGCTCGATACTAGGGACGAAGACCTCAAAGAAGCGGAGTTGAGCCATAGCAACACAAATATTGAATGTGCATTGCTAAAAAAGGAAGCACAGGTGGAAAAGCTTACTGAGTACTTGCAAGCAGATCCACATGATATTAAACCATCTGGTTCAAGTCATGAAACAGACACAAGTTCTCTGGAGGAGCACAGCGTGGCTGCCAACCCTCAAGCAATTGGGGGTGACCAAACAGCGCAAACAACTGGTGCAGCTAACCTGAAGGAGGAGTCTCTAGAAGCACAGGTGAGGATCACTGAAACTTAATTTAAAAAAATGGAAGCTCAGCATACACACTTCAGTTATGTTCTCATAAAATTAAGATAATTACATGTTTTTTTATATACAAATTAATTAAATACTCGTGCTGCAGAAGGTCGCAACAATATTTTCAAAAGAAGATACTAAAGATGATTCATTCATCCATGAGGATGGCTTAAAAATGAAATATATGGAAAGTCTAGAAAAGGATAGAGAAGAAACATCTTTATCAGAAGCTGCACGGGGAGCTGCCAAAGATGACGAGTCAATGGTTATGGAGGAAACCTTATCGGTAGATGAGAGTGAAACAAAAGCCGAGTTCACCGGAAATGAGCAAAATAGAGAAAGCACTTTGGCAGAGGAAGAGAGACAGATGGACAAATTCGCTGAGTCCTTACAACCTCCTGAGGATATTAAAGTATCAGATAAAGACACAGATTTGACTAGTTCTCGTGATCCTCAAAACAACCAGGGAGACTCCCACCAAACAGAGGCCACAACAACCAGTGAAACTGACATGAAGGGGGAAACTCCTGAGACAGAGGTGAAAATTTGCAACATAAGTTTATATTCACGAAGTTAGTTTATGCCTACTTGAAGACTCATAGCTATAACAAAGAAATCATATGGACTACAATATTCTTACCAGTAGCATCAAAAAAGTTAACAAGTGTTTCATTATTTCTACAGAAATTTTTCACTACTGCTTTAGATAATACGGAACAGAGCCGATTGATCCAAGTGAATGACTCACAAATGAAACACGATGAGCATTTGGAGATCCATGGGAAGATGCTGACGGAGACTTTGACAAGGAACAATTACAATACCGAGTCCAAAACTATTCATGAAGCCGGAACCGGAGTTGAAGACGTAATAAAAGCTGAACTGTTTGGAAAAGAACAAAACACAGAAAGTACTCTGCTGAAGCAAGGAGCAGAAACGGAGCAGCCTTTGGAATCTTTGCAGGTAGTGCCTGTAGATATTAAAGTGTGTGCTACTGGCCTGGATACAGAAACAAGCTCCCAAGAAAACCAAAGGCTGGCTGTGGATCCTGAAGGAACCATAGCTGACAAAGCAGACGCTGAAACAACTGATGCAGCTGATTCAAAGGACGAAAGTGTTGAGGTACAGGTTAGACAATACATAAATGATGTTTCAGTTTGCAGATAGTTTCAAAAATTCAATGGACATCATTTGAAAAGGAAGAAAAAAATGAAAAAATACTTTAGTTTAACGCGACTAATTAAATAGTTCTCTTCTAGCCAAATGAACCAGTTGTTTCAACAAAGTGGTTAATAGTGCCATTTCTTACTGAACTGGAAATAAGTCAAATTCTAAGGATGAACTAGTTGTGCTCTTAATAAAAATAAAAGACGAGCGATCTTTTTCTCTTTTTGAGCTCCACAAAGTCATTGGATGTTTCATTTTTGTTGCAGAATACGGCAGTTATTTCAAATGAGGCGATTGATGGTGTCATTTTACACTGCAATGCCGATAATAAGAATTCTTCTGGTGTACTGGAGGAAGAAAAACCAAGTGAGAGTGTCTCCGTTGATGTGAACCAGATCCAAGATGTAAATGGTGCTAGAACAACTTTGGAGGACAATAAATATACATCTGCCAGAGAGGTGTTAACCACTGACACTCTCTTACCAGGTGAAAGAGAACCCCAAAGCGATAGTGCATTTGAATCCAAAGAGATATCACAAGACAAGAACGCTGGGAGCAACATAGGAGAAACAAGTCCTCAACTTGGAGCATCACCATGCAAAGAAACCTCTGAATTAAAGAGTAAGTGAACCCAAAATCACATGGATGTTTTACAATTGAGTGCGCATTTTTAACAACTTGAACAAATAATAACACTAGTAAATTGGTTTGAGAAAATAATGTCGACCATATCTGGCAGCCTGCTTTATTTCATATGCAACCAAGAAACGAGATTTAACTGAGCCAAACGTGACAGACTCAGTAGCTTGATTTTTTATTTTTTTTCCTTTTAGTTATACACAGGTAAAATGAGCTTGTATATTGACACAAAATGCAGGTGGTGCAGATACAGTTAGTATGCTAGAAGAAGTTCCACCCGTGAAGGACATTAACATTTACAATAATAATGACCAGTACGACAATGTCAAGAATCAAGATAAGGAGAATATTATCGAATCACATGAAGCATCAGAAGTTCAAAGCAGAGAAACAAAAAATGAGGTATATGACAAGGGAAAAAAAGGTTTTGCAGACCCCTTTAATCTTTAGTTGTCCAAAACCTTCTTAGTATATGGCATATTGCATGCAGGTGCAGGAGGATCCTGAAATTACAAGTAAAGGTATTGATTTACAAATGTTAGATGACAAGAACCATGTCAAGACCCACGCAGAAGCTACTGCTAATGAAACAGTTAAGACTTTCCAGGAGGTATAAATCTAGACAGTACAGTGTGAAAACTCTCGAACTGATTAGAACTTCACTCTTTTAGGACACTTTTCTTAATATTGGTTCACCTTTATTTATAATAGACACCTTCTATCATTACCGCCCTAGTTTCAATGTTTTTAAAAGCCATTACATATTTTAAGGTGCTACCACGAGCAGCAAAAACTAATAGATTATGAGTAAAATATCAATGAAGAAAATAGATATTGTAAACGAGAACTTAAAAGTTCTAAAAAAAGCAAGTTTCAACAATAATATAAAATTTGAGGATGATTGTTTTACCAATTACAATTTTTTATAGATTACTTGGCAGATAACGTTCATCTTTGTGGATCCTGCAGGTGACTGTGGAAATTGAGCATGCTGCCAACAAAGTTAAAACTGCAGAAATCAAGGAAGAAGGTTACATACGGGATCTTCATACAATAGCTGCTGGCGATATGGCAATTGAAGAGGTCAGTACACTCTGATGTTAGTCAAAAAATTTAACACTTCTGGCAGTCAGCTGCACTTAGATCTGCTTATCTAGATGATGATTTATGTCTGAAATTCTGCCAAACAGGAAAAGGGCATAGATTCAGACATTAAAATTCCTGAAAGAAAAGTTTCAGATGTTAGTGAAGACGTGGTGGTAAACACTGCTGAAGATCCCAACTGCGAGCAGAACGAAACAACTATTATGGAGCCCTCAGACGAAGAGGCACAGATGAGTCATGAGAAATTTGCAGATATCACCAGCGTTGCAACTGAAGCATCAGAAGAGAATAGTGGTCACGAAAGTGTTGCAGAAAATAGCTGCACTGAGAAGACAGATTTTCTGAAAATGGAAGTGCATGATGACAACCCAACCACAATTCCAAGAGAATATAATCTATTAGAAGAAGATGCTAAAGACAGCACAGAGACCCAGGAACCGCATGTAGAAAGTAAACTGGACATGCAACAAGTATCAGTTGCAGGAAATAGCCAGAAAGAAACAGAAGAAGAGCAGCTCTTGGCATCAGAGGACGTCTCATCATCAGAACCTTTTCAGGAATCCAGAAGAGAGACACTAATGGACTCAGAAAAGGAAGAAGCTCAAAGTCAATATCAGGATTTTCATCTTTCGGCCCTCATCAACGATTCGCCTATGGAAGCACAAAAGGATGTTCAGTTGTATGTTGCAAACACTGAAGATTCTGACATCACTCAAGAGAGGCAAAATATTGAGGGAGCAATCCCACCTGCTCTAGATGAGAGGATAATAGAAAAGACTGACAGCAAGGAGAACGAAGTTGCTGAAAGTACAGCCAACTACGAGCATATTGAGCAAGTGCAAATGGAAGACACCACAGAAAGCATCCCAAATGATCTTAAGGAAACAGAAGGAGAGCAAGAGAAACTAAATTGCAAAGAAGAAAATGTAATACTGGACGAAGAACAAAAAGAAATCAAAGATTTAAAATCAATAGATACAGCAAATAACTTCCTTCAAGAATCCGTGAACCTTTCAGCAGAGGTGGAAGACCATTCTACAGTTGGAAGAGAGCTTCAGGTAGATGATCAAGAGCTACAATTTGGAAAGACAGCAGCAGATGAAAATGAAGAAGCACGAACTGAAGGAGAGAAAGGCAGGGAAGAGGAACCACGCAAACAGAAGGTATCAGATGGTGATTCTGATATGATAGAGGCAGACCGCAAGGATCTCATTGGATCGGCAAAAGAAGCACCAGAGGAAGAATTTACAGGCAAAGTTGCAGAAGAAGCAAAAACTCTTTGTGGGATGACTGATGTTAGAGAAAACACGGTAATAAAGAACGATGCAAGATTGAAGGATATTCATGTCAATGACAAGTATGTTGAGGAAATCACCACCAAATCAAGCGATGAGATTCCAGAAATTGCAGAGATAACTTCCACAGTTACAGCAGGTCGAGCAGTCCAGAGCACAAGCTTCGAGGAAACATCCACGTCAGGATTTATACCTGAAGAGGCTGAACCAGAAGATGAACATATAGCCAGCCCAATAGAGAAGAAGTCAGAGTTGCTGGAAGTTGAATATGCAAGCAGAGAAAATTCAACTGGAAATGATCCTACTGCACAGAATATTGAATGTGAAATCTCAATTCCAGGAAATAATTTTGAGGAGAGTGAGAAGGACATCGTTAGCAGAGAGCATGAAACAGTTTACGATACCAAAAGTGAGAGTCTTGAAGAGGTGGCTGACAACAATATCATCACCCATGTTCCGAAAATGCAAAAGAACCAGGATCCAGTAATGCTGTACAAGGATGCATTTCTAGAAACTTCCTCCAAATACGAAGGAAGTACAGATAATGTAACCACAGAGAGTTATGCAGTAAACGAGACAAGTCCGAGATGTATAGAAGAAGATACACTAAACTATGAAGAAAAAATGGACCTCAGTGCCAGAAAGGAGGATGTTGACAGTTTTTCAGAAAGCAAAGAAATTATTGCCCCAAAGAATCATAATTTAAGCTCAAAGGATGCTGAAGCGAAATCTGAGGAAATAAAATCAGACAAACTATTGTCTGAGGAAACATTTGAACCAGAAGAGACAACTGAAGCCAACATGTCAAGAGAAAAGGTATAATACCAGGACTGAATCCCTAGGTCTGAGATCATGTCATCATTATCATAATTAATATTTTTCATATTATTGTTATCGAAATTAAACTTCATTATAAGTGTTTTACTATTATTAAGTATTAGATCTGAGAATGGCAAAATGCAGATCAAGGAAGTAGATGAAGATGCTTATAAGGAAGAAATAATCCTACCTAGTCACCAAGAAACAGAGGCAAGTCAAAAAGAAGAACCAAGAGTAAACAGAGAAGAAATATTTGAAGTCATGAGGAATGACAATGAAGAGGTCAGCAAAGAGTAAATAAATGCATTTCTTAATAAAGCTCTACAACTTAACTTTGTTACGATTCTCTTTCAACATGCAGGCACCCAAAGTTCTTGAAGAGACTGATGTTTCGGAAAACATCATTACACAGGTTGCTTCCAGTGACAAGGGTGATTCACTGGAAAATGAATCTATCGACAGGAGCCTCAACCAGAAGGAAGATAGAAAGAGTTCTCAGGAGGTAACTACTATATTTGATATTAAAGAAAGGGCTCATATTATTTAGATTTAGAGGTAGGGATGGAGGGTGTCTAGTATACTATAATCATTAGGAATATGAACTTAATTTTGAGAAAGATAGTGACAAGAAATGTTTATTGTGTTTTAACACATAGGTTCGCATGTCATGCAAAACCTTTACATCAAAGTCATCATCCTCTGATTCATTGTAGCATATTCAGTTTTTTTCTCAGTGTCTCATCCCTTTTCTGGTACATAGGTAAAAGGCTCTGCTGTTGAAGACAACATCGCAGGATTTGATGAGCTTGACAATCAGACAATAAAAGATGCAGGATCACTAGATGAAAATACAATTCCTACTGCTGTAATTTCACCAGCAGAGCTACCAGAAAAACTGGATGATAATACAATATCTGAAGTTGTACCTACTGAGGCAACGCATGCAGCCATCGAGGATTTCGAACTTAAAACAGGATATGAAAATTCAAGCACTAATCAACAGCAAGAGACTGAGAAATGGGACAAAAAGAACGAAATTTGCACTTCAGAGAAAGTGCAAGTAAAGGATCAGGTAAAAAGCCACATTCATGTATGCATAACATATCCACCATTAATTTATCAACATACTAAGATTGATTTCTTAAATTACTTCGACAGGTAACTGAGATGCTTTCAGCGGAAAAAAGTGAGGAGAAAGCAGGAGAAGCTGGTGTCACAGGTGGATTAACTGAAGATGATGATGTAAGAAACTGCATGGAGACAGGAAAAGTTGATTTCTCAATTGATACCAAGGACCAAACAGAAATTTTACAAACTGATTGTGTCCAGGAAGCCAAAATTGAAACTGATACTGGTGCGGTACCAGAAATGACCAAGGTAGAATATGAACAAGAGGAAAGCACTGAGAACGTTTTATCCACAGTCAAGAAGGATATTGAAATTATAGAGCAAGGCTCAGAAGTAACGGAAATCAATGCTGAAATGCAGGAACAAAGGGCCGGAACTGATTATGTAGCTGTTCCAGAAGCCATTGCAGTTATATGTGGGGAAAAGGAAATAGTGAGTGATGATTACAAAGGACAGGCAGAGTCAAGGGAATCTACTAAGGTTTCCACATCAAAGATAATGCAGGAAAACACCCTTGAAGGCTCATTGCTGTCGGAAGACCAAGAAACTCGAAATCATTTCCTCAATCTTGATGAGTCGTCCAACGTACCCCATGTCGAAAAGTCTTCTGCGGCAATTGCACAAAAAATTGGTCCAATGGATCTTCTAAGTGCCAGTGAAATGACTGGAACTGTGCAAGTGTCAGACAAGGGCTCCGGTTCACCATCAATTGAAGAGAATCTGATACAGGCTGATGCAAGTAAAAACGCAGATGCCAAAGTATCGATTGGAGGATTAGAAGCAGTTACAATTCAACAACTCACGGTTTCAAATAGTCTCAAGCACGACACTCAAGAAGAACAGCCTGGAAAACCATCAGAGGCTGCATCTGCATCTGAACCAGATAAACATGTTGTTCTTGAAGCGGATCAAACAAATAATGCCAATCCTGACAAGAAAATACTTGCACCAGAAGCTACAGACCCTGGGGAATCTTCACCCGTACAAGGTAGCTGTGAAGAAGAGGAAAGAACAAGCGATGTAAGGGAGAAGCTTGAGTCACTGGAGACGGATAAGCCAGCTTCACTGTCAGACCTTCTTCAGGTACCTGGAAAAGAAGTTGCGGCTATGCCTGATGATTTAAAAACTAACGAGGATCCAGATGTTCACAGAAAAGAGCTGCAGGCAGAAAAATCAGATAAAGAAAACGACTATGAAAAGGAATCGAGCGGACAGAAAGATTTGGACTCATGCTCTGAAGCTCCGGTGATGGTGGATGCAGGAGACGCAGACGTGAAGGCTGCTCACAAGAAATCACACAACATTCTATCAGGTGTAGGATCAAAAGTGAAGCATTCGATTGCCAAGGTAAAGAAAGCCATTACTGGCAAGTCTTCTCATCCAAAACCACCATCTCCAAAATAAGGTTCTAAATGCAGTTACCATAGAATATAGTGTTTGCTGTGATTTTATTCTACTGTGTTTTGGCTTGATTTTTGCAAATCTGTACAAAGATACAAATTTTGTGTAAAGTGTGGCAAATTCCAGTTTGTTATTCAAAAACTATATATAATATAATCCTCCGTTTGCGTTATATAATCAAAAGCATTATTACGAACCAATATAAATAAATGGACATGTCTTGTACCCAATATTTCATCATCTCTACTGCAATGACTTATCATTGATTGCAAACTGGGTTTTGCATACAAGCATGAATGGAGAAAGAGCAGTGGTGTTTGAATTTTGGCGGGTCGAATTTATTATGGATTTGGGAATTCAATCTAGTGATTCGTTACGAGGGGAAATGACACAATGATCCCTAAACTTCAAAACAGGTTTCGCATTCACTATCAGATTTGTATGTTTTTTTTTCACAAGGTACCCCCTAAGTTTTGTAAAAGTATGTCCACTAATGTTTACGGTTTTGTATGAACACTCTTTGAGACTAACGACCAAAAATGCAGATACATGTTCAAAATGAAAGGCTAATTAACGAAGAAATGTTTTATGCATTTGTTGCATCGCTTATCTGGTGTAACCAAAAGTCTAGATTTAATTTTTCCTAAAATGTAAAAAATAACTAACCCTCATAATCTCATCTCCACCGTGTATTGGTAGTGGTTACACCACGTCAGCAATACAACACGGCTGTATAAAATACTTTCTCCTAATTAACGGTCAAGGAGATGTTTGCAAAAAACGCAAACGTTAAAGGGACATTTTTCTTTTTGAAACTATAGAGTGCACTTTGTGAAAATCTCCATATGTTGACAGGAAAGATGGAATTTACCGTTATTCTTACATGTTTCCGAATTCAATATTAAAACCAAAAAGAATTTGTGCATAATTTAATTGGAAGAACAAAAAGACTAATACTTCTTCCTAATTAATACTGTTTCTTTTGCATTAAGTAACTTTATTTGTAATTCTGAAATGCAAATAAAATTTCTTCACTCCGAGTCTCAAATTTTATTTTTATCTCTATCTCCATAATATTTGTTCATACTTGAAACCTCAAGTTCAAGATCAACCTTATAGTGTCACGTTCTATTCAATATTTTAGCTCATCAAGTACTTTTATAGACTTTTTGTAAATTATAGTTTCATTTATTGTATATTATTGATGAAGGGAAGTTATTAACCTTTAAAAAACGGGTTTCATGGTACTACATGAATTTGATCTTAACCGGCTTGATTTCATGATATTTTGATCGGCTTTCATGCTCTATATCAATCAGATTCCGATCACAAATGGAAGAAAATCAATTGTCACAATCCAAGAACCCTTTTTGAGGGTGAAATTTGTCCATATTCTCACGTTTTGACCTTCTAAAATGCCCTCTAATTTGATGCATGAAACTTGATATATTTTCTGCATTTGGTGTGTTTTTTTTCACTTGGAATCTGGAAAACTACCTATTGGTAGTTATATGAAATGAGGGGAAATTTTGGATAAGTATCTCCATTCAGAAATAGAAACACTCCCTCTATTATTAAAATAATATGAGTCGGGTCAACCCACATGGGCGACCCGTGAGTCATTTTTTTCAACATCTCCCACTCGTACATGAGGGTTGAACCAACATTCATTAATGTCATATCAACATACTCACCAATTTCATATATGTAAAATGGATCGTGTGACCAACGAGTTAACTTAGCTTCAATGCAATACACCGGTTAAGAATATAAAGCAGCTCAACACTTAAGCGTAGAGCTATACACTGGTTAAGGATATATAACAGCTTAGCTTCTTCACCACGAGGACAATGTATCTCGTTATACATTAGACTTCACTTACTTGCATCAACCAGAGCATCTCCAGTTCATTATCATAAAAGGAGCACGCTCTCCATAACACTAAACATTGTATTCACAATTATGTCTAAACCCTCAAGTTTAACATAAATGTGCGCCCGATGAATACAAGATAAGTGCAAGTTACCTTCCTTTCTAACTTTAACCTCTTAACACTATAATGGTTGATTTCCTAGACATGCACCGCATTGTCAAATTTGTCATGGCTATTAGTTACATGCTAAAGTAGCAACACCAAAATAAAGCCTCGAGAAAAAGTTAAAAGTCATTAGGGTATATTATGAGGTATTTTAAACCTTTGGGTCTCACCCAATGAGGAAACAAGGATCAATTCACTCATTACTCTAACGGTCACAAAAGCACATATGGTATGAAACACATGATACGATGCTTTACATCCTTTTGAAAGTGTGTGTTATATTTTAATAGTTTGTGCATCGTACAGATCTTAGTTCAAGTGCCTCTGACACTTAAAGTTTTCTTCTTGTTAGTTCTCTACAAAACATAAATCACAAGAAAACTCACATCTGGCTATAAGATAAGTATAATGGATGGTGGGAATCCATGTCGATTACTTAACCTTACAATAGTAATCTTATCTTGATCATCAGTCAAGGCGACATATTGATATAAGTATGAATTTGTATCTCAACAAAATCATAATTGTCTCATCTTTGCACACTACCTAGTTTCAGAGGCGATGGCTCGTGTGAGAGAACCAATCTCCACTTGTCAGGATGTTTTCACCAACAAAGTAGATGCTTTTGTAACATTCAAGTCTTAAAATTATGGACATAATCAAGCCCGATTAGGATAAATTCTATGCCAACCTTGAGAATTTAAATCGTCTACACATGCATATCTAGGTTTTAAGTTCAGTTACCAAACTAAACCATCATCACACATAGATAAGTATTGCAAAGTCACTTATTTCTTTGCATATATATCTCTATTATAACTAGTTATTTTCAACAATAACTAGGTACATCTATATTATTATTAAACACTTTATAAATAAGTATATTTCTGGTTAATCTTCATTACGAGAGATACATTAATTTTCATTATTCGAATGATACATCTAAGTCGAGATTTGGTCTACTAGAACTCGACTTATTCTTCTAATTGCGTCCTACAGTGGTTTTGAGAGACGTGCAAGCCTATGTGGTCTAGTTATACCTCGAAGTGCTTTGTGTGATCCATAATCTATTTTATTACATCGTTCGGTTTCGATCTCTCATAATTTGAACCTATCGAAGTTTTCACCTATCATATTTGATAATGCATAAATACACCGGACCTTGAGAAGTCTGGATTACCCCAAATAGAAGACCTCGTCATGAAGGCCCTCGCAACAAATATCATTCGCTATTTCGAGGGATCGTGTCTCCTGGAGGCGGCCACGACGGATCCCATGACTTGTGTCTCTCGGAGCATCTCGATGACTTGCTACTCTCAACTCCAGATACTCCAAATCATTCGAGGGAACCCCGTATTCAGGGGTCCGAGACCCATCAAAACTCAAAACAAACCCGAGAGAAGGGATATATTATTCATACACTTTCTCTCTATGAATCATGAGAATTACTTTTTGAACCACATCTTTCCGATAATTAGGGGTGGCAAATGGACCAATTCGGTTCAATCCAAGTCCGATCCAACATGATTCGATTCACTAAAATCCGATCCAAATGAAATCCATAGGATAGAGACTATTTTGACTTATCGTAATTTGGAACTATAGCCCGCACCATAGGATAGAGACTTCACATATTATTACATACTTAGGCTTCAAAGTTCAAACATAGAATCAGTTTCAACTTAGTTCATGCTTCGTGTTATCATGCGAGAATCTCGACTCAAAACACGCATAACTATCTACAGTGAACAAGAGGTTAACCATGGATCAAAATTTCAGTTCAATATATATGTATTTCAGAGTTTTAGTATAAAATTCAACAAGGAAAATTAAGACTAATTATAACTTAGGACGAATTATCAAAAATACCCGATAAGTTTGGCCATTATCTTTAAATGCCCGATTTTCCCAAACATGCCAAAAATGCCCGGTATCTTTAAAATTCCCTATCAAAAATGCCCGAAATGAAAATTTCGAAAAAAAATCCTACGTGGCTGCCTAATCAAAGAGTCGCATTGCCTAATCAAAAAGTCATGTTTGCTGTTCACTGACTAAAAAACGTTTCTAATGTATATATATGTTAATAATAATAAAGATATAAACATATATATAATATATATATATAATAATAATAATAAACAAAATAAAAAATTTAAAAAAAATCTAAAATCATCATCTTCATCACCGCCCCCCCACCCCCTCCCACCCTCCGCCCCGCCGTTCAGATCGCAACCACCCCCACCCCCACCCCCACCCCCCCCGCCGTCGTTCAGATCGCAACCACCACCACCACCACCACCACCCCCCGCCGTTCAGATCGCAACCACCCCCTCCCCCTCCCCCGCGTCAGATCGCGACCCCCCACCCCACACCGCTGCAACTCGCCGTTGCAGCGAATCGACGCCCCCCCTCCCCCCCCACCACACTCGCTGAAAATCGGAGATCGGAGTTGAACGGAGATGGAAATCGAAGATGGAAATCACTGCAACGGCGTCGAATCGGACGGTGAACAGTAACGGCGGCTGCGGTGAATAGTGACGGCGGTGAACAGTGGTGTCGATGAACAGTGCGTCTGCAGGGTTGGGGGGGGTACGGGTGGGGTACTTTTTATTTTTTTTCATTTGTTTTTTACAATTTTTAGAAAACGTTTTTTCGGACCAAAAATCATAGGTGTCAGGCGCGTTTTTTTGATTCAGCAGCGCGCCTCTTTGATTCAGATGCCACGTCGGATAAAATGTTCGAATTTTTCAAATCGGGCATTTTTAGTAGAAATTCAAAATGTAACGGGCATTTTCAGCAGGTCTGGGAAAATCGGGCATTTAAAGATAATGGCCAAACTTATCGGGCATTTTTGATAATTCGTCCTATAACTTATACTAGATCAAACATATATAGTTAAAAAGAGATATTAATTTACATTTATACTATTCAATAATTTTACATATCAAAAATATTACTCGTAGCATAAAAAGTGAAGCAAGTTCTTTTTTTTTTGTCCATCCAACAATAAGGTGACTTAACTTATAAAATTTGTTATGATAATTAGTTAGTATCATTAATTTAAATATAATAATTAGTTTCTTTCGTTAAATTAAATTTATAAATCATTATTATGAACTTTAATAATGAAAATGAATTTTACACTACTAAATGAAGTATTGAACGGAACTAGAAAGAAAAAGAAAAAGAAAAAGAAAAATGAGAAAAATGAATTCTACACTACCAATTCAAAGAAAGAAATAGAAGAGAAATCTCACACTCTCTCTCCCCAAATCACACAACCCTAATCGGCCAACCCCTCCACCGCTGCACCACGTCACACCACCGCCGATAAGGCTTGATGATAATTGTTCTTTTCGAGTAAGAACACCTCTAAAAAAAGATAAGAAAGAGAGAAATTATCTAAATTAACTTTTACTTTCTTCTTAATCTCTATAATACACGGTTTGCTCCTCTACATATAGTGCACAATTTGAATTCACAATAACTTCCCACTAACAATCTAACTGCTATTAATTCAAAATACTACTAACTGCTACACGCTTTATGATAATACAATTTCATACTAATTTATAATAATAATAATAATAATAATAATAATAATAATAATAATAATAAATAGACCCATAACAATACCCCACCCCTAACACAAGCCTTGTCCTCAAGGTTTAGACTTTCTTGAACTCCGATCGAACATGGCTTTAAACATGACCAAACAGAAGACCGTTGACAAGGAATTTAGGAATGTGGTGTTTGAACTCCTTATGCTTTTCTACAACTCTTTTTCTCTTTTTCTTTTTCTTCCAATTAAAAAGTCTTTTCTAGAATTCGCCACATGCATCATTATTGTCGAAATGCTGTAGACTAGTGCTTGGAGTACTGTCAACTTTAAAAGTTGGGATGGATCGAAAATTTATGACGTGTTTTCTGTTCTTGTGAAGTGAACACGGAGAAAACAAGGAACAAGACTTACTGAATTGAGTATAATATGATGGATTCTAGATTCTTTTTTCTCCGTCGTCATCGCCCTTGTCAAAATTGGGGGCTGAGGTTGATGGGGTTGGTGGAGGAAATAGGGGTGATGTTGACAGCGATGGTGAAGTCTTGGGCAAATTATCTTTAAGATTTGATAATTCACAAGACATACTTTCAAGATTATTCATCACATTTTCGCAAAGTTCCATCATTCGCGACAACATCAGTGAAAAGTGTTGTGTAGTTGCTAAATCCATTTTTTTACGCGCGATAAATTTAAACGTTGAAAGCACCAAATGATAAGGATCAAAGATCTTCTTTTCGAGTAAGAACACAACTTCTAAGAAAAGATAATACACGCTTTGCTCCTCCACAAATAGTGTGCACAATTTGAATTCACAATAACTTCACAGTAACAATCTAACTGCTATTCATTCAAAATTATGATAATACAATTTAATACTAATTTATAAACATAATAAATTAATAATACTAAAAATAATAATAATAATAATAGACCCATAACAACCGCACCACGACGCACCGCCGCCGCCGTTGAAGCAGCTCCATTGAAGCCACCCGTGAGTTCGTGACCGCACGACCCTAATCGGCCACCCGTGCGGTCGTGACCCCCTCAACCGCTGCACCACGTCGCACCGCCGTTGAAGCAGCTCCATTGAAGGTCATCAAAGAGAATATATAAAAGGTTAAAGTCAAAGGTAAACATCTTTTTCCTTCTTAATTTACAATTCTTGTAAAAATAATATTCTATTGCTTAAGAAAATTTAGAAATAGAGTTTCAATTGAAAATGAAACAGAAACCCTAGCTATAAATTATGTTTTAAGTGATAAAAGTGTGTATCAGTTGTACTGTTCATAGTATTATCTATGTTTTCCCATTTGCATGTACAAAGTTAGAAGATCAAGAGTACTTAAAGTTGAGATAGGGCTTGAAATAGCAATAAAGGTATGCTGCTAAGATCATGTATGATGGTACTTGTTGTTGAAAATCTTCATTTAATTTGATGGGTTCTTGCTTCTGAACCTGTTGATGAGTAGCTTGGTGAGCTTTTTGTAACTTATCTGTCAACTAGTCCTACACCCAGTAGCTAAAGAGAGTCAAAGAGAGTCATAGAAAAGAAAAAGATATTGGGCTAGTTAAGACAAGTAGTGGCAGAGGATGGAATATATAATAATTTGTAAACTCTAATATTGAGCTTAACTTAATAATAGAGCATTAGAAAAGAGAAAAGATATTAGGCTAGTTAAGACATGTGCTTTGTGCATTAGATACTTAATATTAAGCATGTAATAACGAGTAATGAAAAAGTAAGTTCTTTATTCTCTTAAATATTTCCAGATGCTTATCATGGGAACAATGCATGTCTATGTTGGAGCCACCTATGAAGGGAAAGTTGTTCTTAATGTTGATTTAGAATTAGAGTTTCAATTAAAAATGAAAGAGAAACTCTAGCTCTAACTTATGTTTTAAGTGAAAAAAATGTGTATAATTTGTCCTGTTCCTTATATTTATCTATATTTTCCTACTTGCAGGTACACAGTTAGAAGAACAAGAGTATTTAAAGTTAAGATAGGACTGGAGATAGCAATAAAGGTATGCTGCTAAGATCCTGTCCTAAATTGTATTTTGTATGATGGTACTTGCTGTTGAAAATCTTATTTCATGCAGAGAATTTAGTTGCTGAAAATGGGAATTTTGCTATTGAAAATGAAATTTTGTATGTTGCTGATGCTTAGTGTTGAATTTTTTTTTATCTTATGCAAATTGGCAATAGAGAATAGATGTGAGTTAGTAGAGTTCTGCTAATAGTTTAGAGTGATGCTTTGAGCCTTTTGCAATGATTATTGGATCTGGTCTTATGCAAACTGAAAATCAGAATTTTATATGTAGTTGCTGAAAATTAGAAATTAGTCTTTGTTTATGCATTAAGTGTTTATGCATTAAGTGATGAAAGTTAGTTGTTGATGGTGAAATTAGTTGCTGAAATTAGTCTTTGTTTATTTCAATAAAGAAATTAGTTGCTGAAAATCAGAATTTTATATTAGCTGCTGAAAATCAGAATTAGTTGCTGAAAATTAGAAATCAGTCTCTGTTTATTTCTAGTGTTTGTATTTATGTGATTTCGGATTACAATTGAATTTTATATATAGTCAATCATGGTCTTTTCAGTACATTGTTGAACTAAATCAATCTACTGGAATATTATATCCGCATCTTTTGTGTGCGTACACATCATATTCTGTAAGCAATTTTTTAAATTTTTTTTGCTGTTGTGATTTTTTTTTTCTCTACCTAAATTAGGTGTTGAGAAATTAGGGGTTTTGATCTCTATTGTTTGCTTTATTTATAATCTGAATATCTGATGGCTGGATGCAATTAATTTAGATATGATCTGATGAGTATTTAGTTCCTGTTTGGTGAGGGTGAATATTTTCAGCGTTTTCGTATTAATTTTTTCATTTATTTGGTGGCATTTGGGGGGGGGGGGGGGGGGGGGGGGGATGATTAAGTATAAAGTTTTGCAACTTTATCGTTCCCTTTGTGGAATCTTCTGAGGAGAGAACTGAACAGTAGATATATGGTGAAGAAATTTTCAAGTTGCTTCTTTTTTCGGGTGAAATTTTTGAGGGGAGTTCGTCGGCAGGCACCGAACTATGAGTTATTTTACTTTTATATATACTCGGCACGATAGGTATGTGTTGGTATATATGATGGGTTTTCACTCCATTTGGTCTTATTGAGCATTTAGGATAGTCCTTTAGTCTATCTTTATTCAAATACAAGGTATGTTATTGTTGGGTGTAGTTTACCTCTCACTCCTAGTAGGGGGTCAATTCTTTCCAAGATGTGCCTCTTGATCGGCCATCTTTGTAATCATATTGTTTGTGAAGGAACAATATGGCCACGCTTGGGTTTGAGGTTAGCTAGGTTTCGTTATTTACAAATTATTATTCAAATTAATACTCTCAATTGAAGAGATGGGAGCACAAAATTTTTAATTTCGAAGTAATTTTGAACTTCATATTTATTGTTCATATAAAGCATGGATCAGTTATGCCAAAATTGTCAGAGCACTGTTGGTTTCACAAGGTCTGTGGATGGTTTCTTCTATTGCAATTTGTGCGGTGCTCAGGCCGAGGGTGTGGTCGATACCGGAGTGGACGACGAGGAGTTTTTCAGCCATTACACCGGTAGTACTCTCACCCGAAAACGTGCCATCATCGATGCGCAACCTGTCTCTCAGGTCAAGCTAACACCTTCTCAGCATTATGACCATTCCAATGTTGTTGTTGATGATGGTATGGCTGGTGATGGCGTTGGGCCTACCCGACCGAGCGACGTTGGGTCTCAATCCAAGCATTTTCGTTATGATGAATATTACACCGAGATTAGATCACGATACGTGACTGGGCTTCAGATTTTGATTCAATTGCAGTGTCAGGCTTTGGTCGAGAAGTTCAATGTTAGTCCTTTGATTATGGGGCTTGTTGGATCTATATGGTTGAGGTTTTTGGCTTCTACTAGGATTATGGCCGATGATTGGGCGGACCAGGCTGTTCGCGATTCTGAGGCTCAAACACAAGGTATAACTTCACGCTCGTGTTTATTTTGCAATGCTGCTGTTGTTGCCTGTGTTAAATTGGTCTATTGTTGTTGTTGTTGTGTAATGCTTAGTTTATTAAATCTCTTGGAAGTGTGCTGCCTCGATGTTGTTGTTTTTTCTGATTGTAGTTTGGCTAGCTCGTCTCTTTACACGGCCAACGTCTAGATAATGGTCCCCACTTTGTAACTTCACAAGTTTTTAGTTGATTGTTGATGGGATTCAAGGCAAATTAGATTTTGGAAAAAGGTGCTGAGATGTCTTGCAGAATGTAACATTATATTTGATGATGGATGAGACCTTCATTGATTTGACTCATGTTGGGAAATTTAAGTTGGTTTGATTTTGTTTATATTTAAGAAGACGATTTAATTGCCGATGGAAGTTATGAATTTATGCCGGCATTCACGTGTATAACAAGTATACAACAATCACAAATTTTAATTTACATACCACATTTTGTCTTTTGCCTTTCAACTGACTTTTACCTTAACCTACTTCATATTGTTAATCTAGGTGGAGTTGAAGAATTTCCGCTGAGTTCTAGACATAGTGCAGAACTTGTTAATATTCGTGGACTACCTCTCATAATGGTATGGTATAGATCTCTAAACAGCAAAATACCGATACACTATGTGTTAGCCTTCTCGTTTCTAGTTTGCCATGTGGCTAGGGAGGCAGTTCTCCCACCTGACATCTTGAAGTGGACCCTTGAAGGGAAGCTGCCGTATTTTGCTGCTTTTGGTGAAATTGAGAATCATCTTGGTTCCATGTCTGAAGCATGTCCAATCCAGATAAACCGTATGTTCAGACCCATCAGAGCCATGACTTCACAGAAGCTGGAATCTACATCAGCGTACATTGCCAAGAAAATTGGCCTGGAGTTGCCTCCGATAAATTTTTATGCTATTGCTTCACGTTTCTGCAGACAGTTATCTCTTCCTACAAGAGAAATACTTCCGGTGGCATACCGTATTTATGAATGGTCTATGCTACCAGAGTTGTATCTCTCAGTTAATGAGAATAGGATTCCTACACGTGTATATGCTATGTCAATTCTGATTGTAGCAATAAGAATTCTTTTTGACATAAATGGCTACGGGATGTGGGAGTTAAGTTTGACTGATCCATCTCGAGGAAAAAAGATAGAAAATGCCCGCACCTCTTTCAATGCGACAGTTGATGTCAATAAAGTTTCTTCTTCAAACAATTCGGAGCCTCCGGGTGCTAAATCAGACTTTCTAAATTCAAACTTGAACGTCACGGACCTTCTACAGATTCTTGAAGCAAAATACAGTGACCTTGATGATGTGAAAGGTACTTCTCAAGAAACAAGAACCTTATTGTATCTTTTTGAAGCCAAAAGTTCTTTATTTGGTTTCATTGCATAGTAATGGATTCAACATAGCTAAGCTAACCTTTGTGCGTCCCTGAACAGCTTATTCATATGACTTGCCTACATACCTCCAATACTGCAAAGATGTTGCCTTTTCTGGATTAGAGCCTTCATTTCAGGATCTTGAAGAAGGAAAATTGTTGAAGGAGTTCTGGGAATTTTATCAGAATAGCAAGGTAAACAGAACAAATTCCACGCCCCCCTTTCCCGAATTGTCGAACTGAAAGCAGAAAAGACAAATTCTAATCCGTGCTTAGAGAACTATACCTTATTCTGTTTTGCTGTAGATGTGATGCTATGTTGAATTCCCTCTTTAATTAAGTTGAGATGTTTCCCCAGAAATTTTATGATGACAAAATAGTGTGCTCAAGGAGCCTCGTAATTTGGCAACAGGAACAGCAAAGACTATAATTGTAATTAGTCTTTTTGTTTTAAGGTTTCGCCTTTAAGTGATTATATGACGTTTTTTCCATTACTACTTTTGGGGTTGGGGCCTAACGTTATTTTCATTAATATATTCCTGTCATGAGGTATGTCATAAATAAATTCATCTTTTGCATCTGCATTTTCAAAATCATATATTTGTTCGGTCTTTCTGCATATTCAGTAGTTTTTCAAAGTATAAATCTTTTGTCTTCACTGAGATAACTTACTTTAAACATTTGCATTACTTTGATTCCTTCTGCTCATTAAGTTCAAATGACAGAAAAAACAATTTAGTCTTTCAAGTTGGAGATATAAGCTTCTAAATGACAGTTCACTTAAAATCTTCAATTCTAGGATACTGGAATATTAGATGATCAAGAACGGAACTCCCCAAAATCCGATAGCTTGAACAGCAAAAGATCGAGAAATGCCATGAATAGTGGAAAGGAGAATACTAGCAAGGCATCAGAAAACAGTGGTGATTCTGATCACCAATCAAACTGTAGGATGGATCAGGATGGTTCCTCTCTTGAAGATCAAGATCCAGGATGCGGCAACGGATCTTCATTGGAGTCTCACAAAGAAAGAGCAATACAAAAAATGAAGTTGGACATGGAAGAAAATAAATTTTGCTATATTCCACCTAGGACTAGGATCAGGGTGAGAGATTACCAACATTACAAGAGGAAAAAAAGAGAGTTATATTTATATGCTGTTCATGCGGATTACTATATCTTGCTTCGGTCTTGTGCTAAGGTTGCCAGAGTGGAGGCCAGGATAATGCATACTGCTGTCTTGACATTTGAAAGGAGATTGAAATGGCTGGAGACGAGGATTGATGATTCGTTGCAATATAAACAAAATTTTAATGATGTTTGTGACTTTTGCTGCGACAAGCCTGTCCAACATGGTGGCAATGTTTCTAAAGGATCTAGCATTTGATGTTGTATTATAGCCAATCATCCTTCTTGCTGTACTTCGAATTTTCCTTGGGTTTTCGTATGAGGAATCATTTTTTTCTGTACTCACTGTAATTATCATAATTAGTATTTTCATATTGATGTTATCAAAATCAAATTTCATTATTTTTATTTTACTATTATTAAGTATTGGATCTGAGAATGGCAAAATGCAGATCAAGGAAGAAGATGAAGATGCAGAGGATCCTCATATTGGTTCTCATAAGGAAGAAATAATCCTACCTAGTCACCACGAAAAAGAGGCCAGTCAAAAACAGGAACCAAGGGTATACAGAAAAGTTTGAACTCGTGAGGAATGACAATGAAGAGGTCAGCAAAGAGTAAATAAATTTCATTTCTTAATAAAGCTCTACAACTTAACTTTGTTACGATTCTCTTTCAACGTGCAGGCACCGAAAGTTCTTGAAGAGGCTGATGTTACGGAAAACATCATTACACAGGTTGCTTCCAGTGACAGGGATGATTCACTGGAAAATGAATCTATCGACAGGAGCCTCAACCAAAAGGAGGATAGATAGAGTTCTCAGGAGGTAACTACTATATCTGATATTAAAGAAGTGGCTCATAAGTTAGGCAGTTTAGAAATAAACATATAATTACTAAGCGAAGGTTCAATATAGAACACTTAATTTAAATGTCCCATCCATTCGAGTGGGGCATTCCAGTTTATGAATTACAAGTGTCAAGTATAACAATTAGAAGCTCTTGTTACTGCTCACTTGATGGCTATGACCCAGATTTTCTGTTTACAGTTCCTGGTGGCAATAATTCTTCTGGATAGAATGTAACAATCAAAACCTATAAAATAATGTAGATTTTCTCAGAATCATAGAAGATAGTCTTTTTACGCTGTGCTGAGTTTAGTATGGTACCAGCAGCTCAGTCTTCTTTGATGGATCTAAGCGACCCGGTCACAAGGCTAACTTATCTGATCCAAGAGTTATTAGTTCCTTTTATGCATTATTAGAAACGACCAAACATGTCTTGACACAAGAAAAAGAAATAGAAAAAGCTAAACTAGCTCTATGTAACATGGTCTTTCCGCTAATAAGGAGTTTGAAGATTATTTTCATAGCAGTTGCTCAAAAAATATTGTTATTTAGATTTCGAGATAGGGATGGAGGGTGTCTAGTATACTATAATCATTAGGAATATGAACAATAATTTTGAGAAAGATGGCGAGAAGAAATGTTTATGTTTTAACACATTGGTTCGCATGTCATGGAAAACCTTTACATCGAAGTCACCATCCTCTGATTCATTGTAGCATGTTCAGATTTTTTCTCAATGTCTCATCCCTTTTCTGGTACATAGGTAAAAGGCTCTGCTGTTGAAGACAACATCGCAGGATTTGATGAGCTTGACAATCAAACAATAAAAGATGCAGGATCACTAGATGAAAATACAATTCCTACGACTGTAGTTTCACCAGCAGAGCTACCAGAAAAACTGGATGAGAATACAATATCTGAAGTTGTACCTACTGAGGCAATGCATGCAGCCATCGAGGATATCGAACTTAAAACAGGATATGAAAATCCAAGCACTAATTAACAGCAAGAGACTGAGGAATGGGACAAAAAGAATGAAATTTGCACTTCAGAGAAAGTGCAAGTAAAGGATCAGGTAAAAAGCCACATTCATGTATGCATAACATATCCACCATTAATTTATCAACATACTAAGATAGATTTCTTAAATTACTTCGACAGGTAACTGAGATGCTTTCAGCAGAAAAAAGTGAGGAGAAAGCAAGAGAAGCTGGTGCCGCAGGTGGATTAACTGAAGATGACAATGTAAGAAACTGCATTGAGACAGGAAAAGTTGATTTGGACTCATGCTCTGAAGCTCCGGTGATGGTGGATGCAGGAGACGCAGACGTGAAAGCTGCTCACAAGAAATCACACAACATTATATCAGGTGTAGGATCAAAAGTGAAGCATCTGATCGCCAAGGTAGCCATTACTGGCAAGTCTTCTCATCCAAAACCACCATCTCCAAAATAAGGTTCTAAATGCAGTTACCATAGAATATAGTGTTTGCTGTGATTTTATTCTACTGTGTTTTGGCTTGATTTTTGCAAATCTGTACAAAGATACAAATTTTGTGTAAAGTGTGGCGAATTCCAGTTTGTTATTCAAAAACTATATAATCCTCCGTTTGCGTTTTACATGCAGACAGTCAACTACCAGTTACATAATTTCTTCTCCATAGATAGAATGAACAAGAAATCGAGTAAAACGATAACTGCTAAAAATATTATGAGGACTTGATCCAGAAACATAGAGTGAACGTGCCTTAAAGTACCCAATATCTCATCATCGCCCCCTTGAAAAATGTACTGCAATGACTTATCATTGAATGCAAGCTGGGTTTTGCATACAAGTATGAATGGCTAGAAAGATCAGTGGTGTTATAAAAGTCGAGTTTGAATTTTTGGCTGGTTGAACTTATTTGTTCCCGTTATTGATTTGGGAATTTAATCTAGTGATTTGTACGAGGGGAAATGACACAATGATCCCTAAACTTCAAAACATGTTTCGCATTCACTCTCGAACTTGTATGTTTTTTTCGGCAAGGCAGCCCCTAAGTTTTGTAAAAGTATATCCACTAACGTTTATGGTTTTGTACGAACGCTCTTTGAGACTAACGACCAAAAATGCGGAGACATGTTCAAAATGAAAGGCTAAAAATATTTTATCCATCTGTTGCATAGCTTATGTGGTGTAACCAACGGTCTAGATTTAACTTTTCCTAAAAGGTAGGAAATAACTAACCTCATAATCTCATCCCACCGTTGTGGTAGTGGCTGCACTACGTCAGCAATATAACGGTTGTATGGAATACTTTCTTCTAATTAATGGTCAATGGGATGTTTTAAAAAAACGTTTGAGTTTTAAAAAAACGCAAACGTTGGAGAGACATTTTTCTTTTTAAACTATAGGGGCACTTTGTGGAAATCTCCATGATGGGATTTACCGTGCTCTTATATGTTTCCCAATTCAATATTAAAGGCAATTTTGTGTATAATTTAAATTGGAAGAACAAAAGGACTGATACTTCTTCCTAATTAATACTATTTATTTTGCATTAAGTAAGTTCATTCGTAATCATGAAATGCAAATAAAATTTCTTCACCCCGAGTCTCAAACTTTATTTTATCTCTATCTCCCTAATATTTGTTCATATTTGAAACCTCAAGTTCAAGATAAAGCTTTTCCATGGATCCAAGGTATATTTTTGGGGCTCATCAATGCAGAAGATCGCCACCAATAGTGTCACATTTATTTAATATTGTAGCTCATCAAGTAATTTTATATACTTGTTGTAAATTATAGTTTGATTTAGATAATATAAATAGGAGATATAGTAAATATTTTGTGTAGATAGTGTTGTAAGTTTGTAGTTGAGTCAATTTGTTTGCCAGGAAAATGAGTGAAAGAAAAAAAAATAGTGAAAATATTTTTTTTCAGATGTTTGGCAATTCAAAAATTTTCGGGAAAAAAAAAGTCTGAAAAAGATAGAAAAATATATTCAAAATCAGCATAAATCTACAAGAATCTTTAATCATAACAATAATTTTTCCACGAAAATCAGTATACAACCAAACACATGGAAAATAAGGGAAAATTTTATATTCCACATAAATTTTCCAGGAAATATTTTATTTTCCCTCATTTCCCCTTATTTTCTCTCATTTTTACCCATTTTTCGGGGAACCAAATTGAGCTCTACTCTATTTCCTTTTGTGTAGGGATTTAGTTTGCTCGAGATTTTAGTGTTGTATTTATAGGTGGTTTCTATAAAGTCTAATATTCAATGACGAGAATTATTCTTATTCGTGAAACCTATATGGTATCATCGACCTAGGGTTTTTCTGGGACGACATATTCCACCATTTTTTGGTCCTCTTCCATTTTTCTGTCGATAGAGTGTTGTTCTTGTTCTTTTTTCTGTTAGCAGTTTTTTGTTGAAATCTGATCGCTCCTAGCTGTTTTCGAATTTTCTTTTTCTTTCCATTATATTCAAAGTTGTTCCTGACCTAATTATGACTAACAAATCCAATACATCACATTCACTCGTTGTCTCACCTAACTCAGGAAATTTAGACATCACTACATTAAATGCATTGCAAGTTACGGTAACAAAACTTAATGGTCATAATTTTTTGGAATAAGCTCAAAGTCAAACAATCCCTTGATGCCATAAAGTTTGATTTTTTTAACAGGGGAGGATCCCAAGCCTGAAGCCACTGACCCTACGTTCAACGGTGGCGTTATGCCATAAAAGATGGATGGCTGCTCAATTCCATGGATAACTTGATTCGTCGTCCGTTTATGTATATGGATGCGAAGGATATTTGGGATGTTGTTATAGAGACGTACTTCAACTTTGGGAATTCCTCTCAGATGGTTGAGTTAAAGCAAAAATTACGAATTTCTAAACAATGGGATAAAGATATCACAACTCACTGCAATGAGATGCTTACGATGTGGCAGGAGTTGGATTTATGCTACAGTGACACATGGGAGAACCCAAGAGATTGTGCACATGCCAAGAAAAAAGAGGAAGATGACCGTGTCTTCGTGTCTCTTATTGGTCGTCAGCCGTTACCCTCTATTCGAGTAGTGTTTTCTAAACTCCGCCAGTAGGAGGCTCGAAAAAGGGTAATGCATGAACCTGTAAATTGATCACATAATGGAAAGACGATGGCTATGCTCTCAAATGGTACTTATGGTGGTGGCGATAATAAAAAGTCATTTTCTTGCGACTTTTGTGGCAAAAAATATCATACAAAGGGCAAGTGTTTGAAGCTCAATGGAAAGCCTTTCTCACTTACAAAAGAAAGGGGAAGGGAAAGTTGCTGCAACTGTGGCTGAAACCTCTGAAGAGCAGTTTGCTTTTCTAGCCTCAATGCCTTCCACTCATAATTAGTTAATTCACTTGTATAATTTGTTTAAATCTCCACAATCTTCTATAAATTCTTCTCCTTATTCAACATGTATAACTTCTTTCTCTATATGTTCAAATCAGTCTTTTGGACTTTGGATCATTGTTTCAGGTGCCACTTATCACATGACATACCGCTCCAAATTATTTTGCTTTTGATCCTATAAATTTGTTGCAAGATATCAAAATCTTAAAATTGCAGATGGCACACTTGCTGTTGTTGCTGGCAGCGGTGCTATCAAAATTTTAGCCACGATTACTCTTTATAATGTCATTCATGTGCTTAAGTCGTCTTGCAACTTGTTGTTCATTAGTAAACTCATGCGTGACCTTAAGTGTTGAGCCAATTTTTCATCTCTTATGTGTTCTTTTCATGACCTATCATTGGGGACGGCGATTGGCAGTGCTAAGGAATGTGGCAAGTTGTATTACCTTGATAAAGGACTACGTTTACGTATGGTTGTCCAATATCCTTCTCATCAGTTAGAGTCTATGTCTAATAATCAAGATGCATTGTTATGGCATTTTCGTTTGGGACATCCTAGTTTTTTTCTATTTGAAACGTTTGTTGCAAGTTGTTTATCAATAAAGATCTCTCATTCTTTCAATGTTAAACATGCATTTCGGCAAAAGTATGTTCCATCTAAACCATGATATTTGGGGTCCATGACAAATCCCTACCTTTAATATGAAAAAGATGATTTGTTTCTTTCATTGTTGATCATTTTTTCTTTGAAGAAGAGGAGGGATAGGGATACTATAACAAAGTTCTTCACCCCCACAACAAAATGGTATATATGGTATGGCCAAGAGAGGAAATTGGCATGTAGTTAAAATAAAAGTGTCACTAATATTACTAAACCTCATAGATTGCCCTGCTTCATTTTAATTAAGATTTGTTTATATATTATATATGGGTAATGATATATACAGAGCAAATCTCCTCAATACAGAGCAAATACATATAAAATTACATTTTTATCCTTTTTACAAAAACTGTACAAAAGAGAAGATAATAATTTCTAAAATTGGCATCCACAATTAAAGGAGTTTCTTTCCAAGATTATACGCAATTATACATGCAATATTACTTTACTCGTGAGTTTTGGAAATATAACACGTGAATATATATTAGACATATGGAAATAATCCTTTTCCTGCATATGAATTTTTCTTTTCTTTTTTGCTGCTAAATTCCTCCGTTTATGTTTTAATTTATGCTTAATAATTATTCCAGAAAACTTCGTTTTCATCAATAAATCTTCAAATTATTTACATGTAAGAAAAACTATATAAATATAACAATATTTAGTAGCTTAGTTACATGAGATACTGAGAGGTTAAGAGTTGATATACTACGTTTACACACTTACAAGTTATAAATAAGTATTTTATATTTTGAAATATATATTTGATGAAAAACAAATGATTAATATTAATCATTGGAGCTTTTTTCCAAAGGCTTTTCAACTGGTATTAAAATGAGTAAATAAAAAAAAATATTGTTATTTTAAATGGAATATATGATTGTATATTGTATTATTTAAAAAACCTAAAAAGATACTACGTTTCATGAAGGACAACAATTAAGCAATATATTTTAGTAAAGTAGAATTAGTCAAACTATTTCTTTGTATGTTTTTTATGAATATTTAATTGCTCCTAGAATTCCACATGATGAATTTCATTTTGAATAGGAAATAAACACCGTTACACTTGAAATGGCTTTTTGTTTTATTATTATAAACTTATTTTGCTGAATTGATTTGTCAAAAGGAAATTCACTGCGTAAAAATACTGTGATAGCAATAATAACGTTAACCAATCATTTAGGAAATTAAATAAAACTGTTTTCATTTTATATTATATTATATATATATATATATATCGTGTTACCATTCCAAAAAACAAAAAAAAAGGAGATTCCACTATTTCCTAGAATCATGGAATGAATCTCCCTAAAATGTGGATTTTCTTCTTTTGTTTTGATTTTGTAAAGGTTAGAATGGGTATTTAATTAAGTTTGCTTTGTATTGAGGAGAATTGCTCTGTATATATATCATCACATTATATATATAGGAGAAAAAGTAAAGTTGCACATTTGGTCCGAAACAATTGGTCTACTACCGCCAAATCCGAAATAAATATTTCAAAAACTTTCCCGCTCGCGCCAGTCAAGTCCACCTGTCATGTCTCTCCCGCCCAGTAAACCCTTTTTTATTTTGTTCACGGGACCCCTAATTTCTTCTTCTTCTTCTTCTTCTCACTCACAGTAGCTCACCTGCCACTCTCAATGGAGACTTCCAAACTCACATCATCTTTCTTCCACGACTTGAAATCAAGAGAAGTCAACGGTTTCAGAGGTATACATATACATACACGCTTTTTCTTTCCGTCAGATCTATGTTCTGCTGCTTACTTTTAGTAGCTAATTCGTAATAATTGCCAGTGAGAAAACGCCCCTTTATTGGCAACGATTCGCAAAAATTGGATCCCGTTGGAGCTGTGTCGGTCGAACATGATGCCGAGCCCTCCCCTCCCATGGCTCTGTCTTTTTGCAAGGTTTCTTTTTGTGTGTAATTTACGATACGACACGACCTGCTTCTGCTTCTTTTTTTTTGTTAATTTGACTTTCCTTGCATTGCAGTCAAAGAAAAATGCCCACATTCTCGCTCTCACCGATGAAGGCGGTTACGTTACTTTGTTCAATAGCAGGAAGAAATTCCAGGATTCCTCTTCCTATAAAGAAAATGCTGGTAATTAATTTCCATTGCCAGCCTTCCGGTTCCGGCATTGCTTGCTTATTCTTCTTATTTCTAATATTATTTAATTTCCAGAAAAATCCAAGGTTTCTGAGTGGGTTGCTCACTCAAACGCCATATTTGACTTATGTTGGATCAAGGTTTGTATCTCAATTCAAACCAAATCGGGCGGTCACCAACCTGTTGCTAAATATAGTTTATTTTCTTTTTCTTTTTCTTTCAGGATGATGCAAATTTGTTAACTGCCTCAGGAGATCAAAGTGTAAGTCATCAAAACAACTTGTGTTATCACGTATTTCATTTGAAGGCCCCTTTTCATCATCTGATCTCACGACTGGTAATAATACGATAATGAAATTAATAAGCCTGCAAATAATAACAAGCCCTTGAAAATCAAGTATTATCAGATTAGGCCGTGCAGAGTTGAAAGCTGTCTTACCCGTATATATGACGATTTAGCTATCAAATTGGCCATTTAAGTGAGACTCAAATTAGAAACAAGGCTAAGAAATTACTTTGTCCTGTTACCTATTTTTCCGACAACTAAATTGACTTGCCGGCACAGATTAAAGTTTGGGACACACAAGAGAAGAAGTGCATACGAGCATTAATGGGCCACACCGGGAGCATCAAGTCCATCAGCTGCCATACTACTAATCATGGTTAGTTCCTATACTGCCCTACTTCAGTTCTCTACTTGTTGTTTCATATTCACTGTGTTTGTAAATAGCTCTAATCATTTTGATATCACAAGCATCCCCTAGTATTCTTGATTTACTCAATTGCCAAATCATATTTCAGATCTTGTTGTATCCGGTTCAAGAGATGGTTCATTTGCTCTATGGGATACCAGGTGCTCCGATAATACCTACCACAAGCTGTGTGTATCGTAAGTTTCTATATAACTTTTGTTCAGTCAATACTGTTAAAATGTTGGTTGATGCTTATTCATTATCTGAACACATTATAAGATTAGAGAACATGAATTTTAACATAAAAAAACCTGTTGTGGATCAAGATTCTGTAATCTCAAACTTTTATACGATGCTGAATCTTTCAGGCCAATTTCTGTAATCCATGAGGCTCATACTTCTCCTAGTCGAAGACGGGGTAGACGTGGAAAGGTTTGTTTGAATACCGCTTTAACTATTTATTGGTTTATCATACATACTTCGACTGAACTTAAATGCTTATAGGCTGAATCAATGAGCATCACATCAGTCCTTTATCTCAAGGATGGAGTTTCTATTGCTACTGCTGGAGCAGTGGACAGGTGTGCAAAAACTTCCAGACTATCCAATATTTTTAGTTCCTATGCTTGATAGCTCATCAGGAAATTATATTGATCTTTACTCCTTTTGTTTCCATGTTTCCTTAAAACCTCAGTGTCATTAAGTTCTGGGACACAAGGCATCTCAAAGCCCCAGTTACTCAAGCATGTCCCTCTTCAGAATCATGTGATAAGGTCAGTCTTACTCTGCGTAACAATGACTTTAAGCTTCTCCAGTTTGATTGTTTGCTGAACTAAAGGAAGATGCCCCCGTCCCTACCTTGACTTCATTTCCTTTCAGTTTTCATTGCCAATCCTTGTAGAATTGTATTGAAGGATTAGCTGTTGCTGTAAAAAATGACATAAATGGATAGGAATAGTGTCTGCTTAGATTAAAAAAGAGAGAGAAGACATTTCTACATCTTTGGAATTCACTTTCCGTGCTATAAATATATTTGTTTTTGGTATGTGAGCTTCATGCAATTATGCTGAATTTTATGGTGGTGCAGTGCCTTGTAATGTGTCTCTTGTATATGTTCACTTCTCTTATAGAGCAGCAAGGCTAATCAAATCGCATTTGTTTTCTTTTTGTAGGAAACACCATTACATGGCATTTCTAGTTTATCTCAAGATTTGAATGGAGTGTTTATTACAGCTTCATGCATGGATCACAGGTAAAAAATAACTGACTCTAGTTAAAGTTCTGTATATGTTCATTTGTGAAAGCTTAAAGGTTAAATTTATATTGGAAGGACATGCTCTTATAGTTGAAATATAATATATGAATTAATCCAACTCTTCGTCCTTCCAGAGTGTACTTGTATAATGTACTTCAGCTTGAGAAAGGACCTGTTAAAACCTTCTCAGGAGGTCGAACTGACTCTTTTTTTGTGAAGGTACAAAACTTGTGTCTTTGGTGCTTAACGTTAGATGTTTAGTTGCTTGATTGGTCACAATCTAATAGTTGCTATAATTTGCATTGCAGTCAGCAATCAGTCCTGATGCTGCTCACTTACTCAGTGGCTCTAGTGATGGAAATGCCTACATATGGCAGGTTCATTTCTCTCCCAGCTTTGCTTCTTTTAGTTTCTATTACAGTATGTTTAATCCAGACATGTTAATGCAGGTAAACAAACCTTATCTGGATCCTATAACATTGAAAAGCCATGACGGAGAAGTCACATCAGTGGACTGGTATGTTCAAAAATGTATTTTCATCATTCCTTTGGTTTCTGTTTGACAAACTTTCATAAGATTTCTTCATATTATATTTGTTCCAGGTGCCCATCAGAGACGGGAAAGGTGGCAACATGCTCCGATGATTTCACAGTAAGCTTACTCATTCATAGAAACCTCAGTTTTGTTTACGTTAGACTTGTTTTTCTTGTTTTCAATAGTTTAATGCCTCTTTTCAAGTTAAGAGAATCCAGGTGTCTAATTTCTTCTTATATTTAATCAATAGGTTCGTTTCTGGAATATTGAGAGCAGTTGTTATTCAAATACACGATCACCATCATCAATTCGAAAGAGAGTCATGGCAGTTCCGAGAATGGAAAGGAGAAAATTGTTCTCTGACAAATCATCTTCTTCGAAAAGTGACTCAGCGGAGGCTACAAACCCTTTCAACTCACCCCAGCCAAGCACAATGCCTGAAGTTAGTACCCCAGAATCTCAGAAGAAAAAGATTTTCTTCAATTTAGATGTGAAAGAAAATCTAGAGAGAACTCCAGAAGCTGAAAGCAGAAGCCCGTATTCTGTTTTGAATCCTCCTTCCTCACTGAAGAGAAAGACAATCCGGGACTATTTTCCAGTTTCTTGATAGAATTTATAATGCTTCCAGTTAATTACATGATCTGTTGTATAGTGAATTAGTGATTAATACAGTTATTGTCAGTGTATATCACAAAGCGTTTGAGAAATGGGCTAATATTATTTAGTTTATGTTGGGACCGAAATTGAAACCCAAGAGCGTTCATGTCAAATCATCAAGAATTAAACACATAAGCCAAATAACTGGATTGCGGAAGCGTACCTTACACCATATGATTAATTGCTTGCGAAACGTCGTGTGGTTGGTCTTCCAAATCAGCACGAATCCCTTGAGAGTTCCTTTAGTTCTCTCTTGATCTAACTATCGATGGGATGTAGTATAGAAAGTGACTCGTATGATTTGGGGACCATGACCACCTTTATATATTAGGTCACCAAAACCCTGGTGCCCTAATTCCGTAACTTGGGCTTCGGCCCATCATCGTAAGCACAAGTTACAACAGTCTCTACACATTAAAGGCCCACACCCTATTAGACACATTAAGCCCATAGTTTTACCGAACTTTAGATCACTTTTATCGGGCTTATTATTAATGACATTTCGTATCACATAATTATTAACATATAAGCCCAACGTTGGATTAACGATCCAACATTATTGGATAAATGATCCAACAATCTCCCACTTGGGCTATATGTGAACTTCATAATTATGCTTAACCGAATTGAGCTCATTTACTGTCATTACCGAATGTATCTACAACCAATCTCGTCCATCAATCATACCAACATAGAATCGAAGGGGTCTTTGTCGCATTTATCGTGACTCGACCCATCAACGGTCACGTATGTCAATATAACTAAATGACATAGATCATGATGTGGATGCGTAGCATGGAAACTTCATGTAACGTGACCATAACATGCCTGTTTCCAACTAGTCCTCCCTTAAACCTTAGTGAGATCGAACCTCAAACTGAAATCAGAGTATAACTTTACTTGAAACTTTATTTCTGCAGAAACAACCTTAAAATCCTTAAACTGGATTAACCAAAAGCGTCTATATTGTAAAGCACCTACAAACTCCCACATAAGCTGAATTTCCTTAACTGATGTGTCATCCATATGAGCGACTAGCTCATAAAACCTTTTGGATGATACTTCTTTAATTAGTGGATCCACGATATGGAGTTTGTGTTGATGCGCTTTATTGATGACTGTTTACTCTGAACTCTTTATTCAACAACTAGGAATATGATGTCTAGTTTAATATGACGTTGCCAAGATCCTATTGTTAGAATGTACAACTGTTTATTATTGTCACAAGATAACTTTAGTGGTACGTTTCAACGTTATCCACTTCACGCAGCCCCGTGACAAAAGTATACAATCATACTTTTATAATTGGACGCCTTATAACACACCACAGACACCGTTGTCATGAAAGTATTTACCATGCGAGACGGTTAAGTACTCTTTCTAAAATAACTCTCATAACAAGCAAATAAACATGGCTTGATGTAAAATCATACTTTTAGGCATCCACCGAAATCGGAGTCAGTATACTTTACGATCTCAAACTGACCTGACCTCCGACATGTAAGCATGCATCCTTTAAATACTTTAAGTACTATAAGACTCATTTGGCTTCTTACTAATGGTCTTTCCTGACTTACTCAAATATCTGACCAACATTTATTATAATTCGAACACATTAAGAATCTCAATTGCTAAGGCATATGGAAAATTCTTTATTACCTTTTGCTCAAGAACAACTTTTAGGGTATTAATTAAATTGTACTATTCTCTTATAAGAAAGATTATCAAAAGCAATGCAATTACACTATAGTTTTACTCCCACAGACCTTATGATATTTACTAAATTCATCTCAAAATTAATTGAGACAATTACTTGATAAACTTGAAATACCATTCAAAACTTTACTAAAATACTTATATGGATTTTCTAAGCTTGCAAACCATAATCCATGCGTCTTTTGACACAAGGTTTTCTGGATGCACTATATATATTGTCCCACAATGTTGCCATTAAGAGACAGTAATCATATCCATCTCGTAAAACTCATAGTATATCTTTAATGTTATGGTTCTTGAGATGCTGAAGTTTGTTCTTTTGAAACTACTCTCTAAACGGGAGTTTCCTTGGCATTGTCTTAACTTGCATAGTATTGAATAGAATGACAAAGAAGTCAAGACCTATTCAATATCCATAAGAATACAAGCATATTCCTTCTGAAAGACAATGTCTTCAACTTTATCTCCCCCCGCAAACTCGGCATCGTCAAAGAACCAAACATTTCTTTCATCTTAAAAGTGGACTTTAATGTGGGATCTAAAACTTTTAACTTAGACTCCTTTAGAATACTTAAAGTAACTTACCGCTATTGAATTCAAATTATGTTCTTAAAGTCACTAAGACTTTACTTTTAATTGGATATTCTCAAACACGTAAGTACTTTAGTAATATTCTATATAATGCAAGATACAATCTCAAGAGCTTCAATTTAGAGAAATTTTAATTGTCATATTTCATCTTTAAGTAACACCATTATAATGGAATTAACCCTTTATGATGTACCTAAAGATGATATTACATTTCTCTATAGGAATTTAACAAACTATATTGGGTGAACTTGAAACATTAAACACCAAATAAATTAATATTTTGGATGAACGTAATGTTTTGATCCTTAAGTTGAGTAAACTCTCAACTTTAACAACACACCCAAAGTTTGAGAATTATAGTAACATCAGTTCTTATTCTCCTTTAGGAGGTATGACTTGATCTCATATACCATAACTCGACTGAATTTTCACAGATTAATATAAATTTTGTACCTTAAGTACTAGAGTAAAAGATTTACGAGGCAATTATATTATTTTTCAAAAAAAAGATTTTCGCAACTGTAGAAAGAACTCGAGAACTTTAAAGCCAAACCTTTTACAAAAAAGGATTTTCTTTAGTAACTTGATAAATCAAGAAATGTCTTAATTTATTTTTAAAAAATAATGATTTTCTCCCGAAAGACGAAATGGAAAGACTTTACCAAAATGAATCTTGAAAAAACAGTTCTTTCATAGTAAACTAAATTTCTTTATTGCCTCAACTTGAACTTATTGTCATCACACAAATGGATGCATCTTTCAACATCATTTGTCTTCAGACATTTTAGAGAACATTTCATAGACATAGTGATGTAAGATACTGCGACTTAATCTATTCATCACATGGATCTATGTAACCATAATTAATTTAATCTGTGAAATTATCAAATTAAGAAGTACACCATTTGGCACGCCTAACATGACAATTAGTGCACTATTTCTCCTTAAGATTAAAACTCAAATGAGAAACAACTTTTTCTTTTCCAATTTAATTGGTGGCTTTTGTTGTTTCTTCTGAGTTGCTATATTTGCAGCTTTTGTAAGATTGTATTTTGCTTTGTCCTTAGGTATTAAGGTAATACGAGATATTTCGAATGTACTCCCTAATATCATCCTTTCCTCATACGTATTTAAAAATTAAAATTGTCAAGAATGTATATATTTTAGACTTATCATTCTGGACAACTTTATTTTTATATCCTTAAGGAACTTAACTTTAATATATATTTTAAATAATACCCCTAAAAGTTACTAAGATTGTCTTGTTCATAAATATCCTACACATGCGTTTATCATTTTCTCCCACAGTTTTATATTACCCTTGTTGCAAAGGTAAATTGTATCCTTAAAATGTGGTATAGAAGTAATCCTTAACGCAATATGGAGTATCATGATAAAAATAGAAGTGCTTTAACACCAAAACGAAATTTATGTTGGTAGTTATGTTGGTAATTATAAGTAGCATGTGCTACAACGAAATAGATCTTATACATGCTCACATTAACCTTGAAGCAAAATCAAATTCAAGTATTGGTAATTCCCATCTCAAGATACCGGAACTCCATTAACATTTTATCTTTGACCAAATGTTAACTTGTAAGTGGTATCTTGAAGCAGTAATTAAACTTTGACAATAAATGTCGAACATAACTCTACCTTTGGCCGATATTATGTTCACATGCAAAACCGCGTAATCATCACAAGTTTAATTCTGCAAGTATGCATGCAATTCTGACAAACATCGATCTTCCTTTTGGCCGATGGACATTCACATAAGTTACATGCACATTACCATTTATATTTTCAAATAAATTAATTTCCACAAGAGAGCTCACTTTTGCGAGATGTTGCTTCAATTAACATATCTAAAAATATATATAACTTTTCCAATATTAGAATTCAAGATTGCACCGGAAAATTTGGGCTTCTATAAAAGGTTATCATTTTTAATCACAAGTCAATGGTCAAGGTTTTGACCTTTGACTGAGTCGGGACTGGACAAGTCAAGCTAGACTTGTATCATGCTCCAGTTTCTTGACCCACGCCCAAATTTTTAATCTTTTGCTTTAATTTTATTAAAGCTTAAAACCTTAATTCTTTAACTTTAATTATAGTTGGGCCACTTAATTTTATTAAACTTAAATGCCAATTTGGAATTAGATTTTTTTAGGGCTATTTTGTAGTAATAAGAAACTTATCTACAATATATTAGGGCTAGTTTGCAATTTGTAAGATGTAAAGACTGGAATTGCAATATAACTAGACTTTATTCCAATTTGGGAAAAGATCTGGGCAGAAATTGCAATTGTCAGGGGACGTTTTGCAATTAACAGGAGAGGGATGCAGTTTTACAAAAGATCTGGACTAGAGTTGCAAATGGCAGGGGCCAAATTGCACTTTAAAAAGACTTAATTGCAATATACAAAAAATGTATTAAACATAAGGGCTGTTTTGCAATTTCATTATCTTCTTCCTTATGATTGTTGCGTTTAAGACTTTAAGAGTTCAAGCAGCAGCGGAAATCGCCGCTCCTCTCCCTCACCAGCGGAAACGGCGACCAGAATTCACCGGTGCAGCCTCGACGGTCTCGTCGACCGCTGAATCACCGGCCGAAGCCGGCTCTCTTTTTTTTTTTTTTTTTTTTTTTTTTGAAACTGTTGCAGCGGCGACTTTAGGGCCGCCACAGCTCCTTAATCCGCCGTGGTCGGGCGGCTTAAGTTATTAATCGCCGGCGGAAGACGTCCGCCGGCGGATCCGTTTTTTTTTTTTTTTGTAAACTGTAGCGGCGGAGGTTCACAGCCGTTTTCCCTTATCCGCCGTGGTCGGGCGGCGACGGGAACCTTACCGACGTAGTCCGCCGTGGTCAAAGTTTCTGAGTTCCGGCGAAAGTCGTCCGCCGGAGACTCGTCGGATTCCTTTCTTTAATTGCCGTATTTGTTTTCTCTAATCCTTTTTTATTACTTCACCTTTTATATTTTACTTCGTAAGATATATAATGCAAAAAAAAGGAAAAGAGGTTCAGAGAATCAACTGTTCAAACTATTCTCAAAAGGTTTTTTTTCAATACTGAATGTGGATACCTTAATTATGCGCTAATTAACCATCAAGCTAACCACATAACTATATTCTGAATGCAAAACTTTAATAAAACAAACGTGATATCAAATCTGAATGTTTACCAGACAAGGAAATCCACTTAAGCATAAAAAAAAATTCTCATATTTTGTATCACACCGAAATAACAGAATTAAAATAGAGAATAATTTATTAAACCTTAATTCTTGATGTCAGATGGCCATAAGATAAAAAAATATATATGAACATACTGACCTGTAACCAAAACCGAGCCACTTTAACGCAAAACATATTCTTAATTAAATCAAGAACACTTAATCATGAATTTAACCACATGTTCGTTCTCAAAAATAATTTCATACAAAACCATAATTATTTGTTGAGAACGTAGCAACAATTAATCATTGAAATAAAATCATACTTTAATCTCAATGATCTAACATGAAGCGGCTCTGATACCACTTGTTGGGACCGAAATCGAAACCCAAGAGCGTTCATGTCAAATCATCAAGAATTAAACACATAAGCCAAATAACTGGATTGCGGAAGCGTACCTTACACCATATGATTAATTGCTTGCGAAACGTCGTGTGGTTGGTCTTCCAAATCAGCACGAATCCCTTGAGAGTTCCTTTAGTTCTCTCTTGATCTAACTATCGATGGGATGTAGTATAGAAAGTGACTCGTATGATTTGGGGACCATGACCACCTTTATATATTAGGTCACCAAAACCCTGGTGCCCTAATTCCGTAACTTGGGCTTCGGCCCATCATCGTAAGCACAAGTTACAACAGTCTCTACACATTAAAGGCCCACACCCTATTAGACACATTAAGCCCATAGTTTTACCGAACTTTAGATCACTTTTATCGGGCTTATTATTAATGACATTTCGTATCACATAATTATTAACATATAAGCCCAACGTTGGATTAACGATCCAACATTATTGGATAAATGATCCAACAGTTTAAACTATGACTGGAGGTTTCATCTTATTCCACTTTATCTGTTTTCAAATGATTAACAGCTCAGCTCAGTCAATGTACACATTTAAGTTATGGAATTAAATTATGGAGGTTTTTTATGTCTAATTTTGGAAATACATAACGTTATACTTTTGGAGCTCCGTGATTCTATCGGATGCATATTGCAAAACCTTGAGTGTTCCATGCATAAAAAAACTTGGAATGTTCCTTCCAAAAGTAAAAGAAAAGCCGGTCAAAGAGTTCGATTTCAACTTTCTAAGTACTGCTTAAGCGCTAAGGCATTCATAGAAAAAAAGGAAAGAAAGTACTGCTTAAGGCAGGCCTTGCCAATGCTAATTTTGCAGCCTTCAATTCGATATTTTATATTACTGCTTAAGGCAGGCCTTGCCAATGCTAATTTTGCTAATTTTGCAGCCTTCAAGTTGTGGTGGAGAGAGATGGGAGGAGAGAGAAAATTATGGGGAAGAAAATGGTGGAGACTTCGAGAGAGAAGAGAGACGGGAGAGATGGGTGGAAAATTATAGAATGTGGGAGAGGAGTATAATTGGTGGGTTTGTTTGCCACGTGTCATGTTATTATTGAGGGTAGATACAAGAGTATATGAATAGGGTACAGAAAAATTGGGATGTCCGTTTGGAGTGAGTCCTTTGATTTTTGTTCCACAGAGTCATTTGTCTTGGTAATGACAACAATTACCCTCGCTTTTTGTGTTGATTGTAAATGTTGTTCATTTTATATTTAGGTTTTCACATTTTTTTAAGGGAAAATCATTTTTTATTTTTATTTTTCCAAGCATTTGGCTCATACTAATTTTCCAAGAAAAATTATTATTACGTGTAAAAGCTTTTTGTATATATATATTTTTTGAAATTAGCAAAATATATATCAACGCGCAATAGCGCCACCAAATGTCAATACAACCAAAGAACGCTCGCAAACTAAAAGAAAACTACTCAATCGAAAGAACTAGACTACCCTCAAAGTTCCGCAAACACTAAATTATTTGGTTCGTGTAACTCCCCCAACGCCGTGCGAGCAAGATTATGTGCCATGGTGTTAGCATCTCGCCCGATCCACCTAATGGAAAAGTCGCTTCGTGCTCAAAAAGCGAAGGAAATCCGCAATAATATTAGCATAGGTGCGTCCTCATGAGTCCGGAAAAGGATGTCGCGAATAATATTAAGACAATCGCCCTCAAACACCACTCTCTTCCACTCCATTCCCACTGCCAATTTGATAGCCCAAACTGCCGCCAAAGCCTCAATACCCGCATGAGCCAATGTAGCCGTGAGCCTCTTTTGAAACTTTGCACAAATGTGATCATTATGATCTCGAACAACAACACCTATTCCTACCGCCATATCCTCCTCAAACCGAGCGCCATCAAAGTTGATTTTCAACCACCCCTCACGGGGTGCTTCCCACTCCAATCCTCCCTTCCTAGCAATCCTGGTTTCTCGTCCCTTTCATTACATGACAGGCACAACGTACCATCTCCAATTTTTCGCCGCGCAAGGTTGGTGATATGTCGCGACAATATTATCAACTTCTCTCGACGTCGATCTAAGCGCCCCTAGTGCGTCCCTAAGGGGCAAAATTTCATTCTTTTTTCTCATTTCACTCGCTCGAGAATGAAAATACGCCGTGTTCCGATCTCCTTTCCTCAACCACTGAACCTTCGCTCTCTGTTTCTAGCAAATCTCCTCAACCACATACACCTCCTCCAATTCTTTTTTGAACCGTTTCTCTTCGTCCTTGCCCTCCAACGTAATGATCCCTTTTCGAAGCTCCAATATTTTATCATTGAGCGCCTTAGTTTTCCATTTCATCTCAATTCCCCCCAACCTATCCCAACGCAGCAGTCCCAAACGACAGTTATTCAACTTATCCCCGATCGTATCGTCGCCCCTTTCTGTCCATAGTTGTCGAATCAACCCCTCACACTCGGATTTCCTGGCCCATGCTGCCTCAAAGCGGAAGCGAAGGGGTGGGCGAATTATATTACCCACAGTCGCTCGCAGTACTATCAAAATCGTAGAGTGATCCAAGTGTTTCATTGCGTGGTGCATGACACGAGAAGATTGAAACATATTTCGCCAGTTCATGTCTGCGCATGCACGATCCAATTGTTCCCATACTGTAGCGGGATAAGGGCTACAATTACACCACGCGAATTGTCGTCCTTGATAAACAATGTTGCTCAACCCTGTGTCAACCAAGGCCTCTCGAAAATTGCGTATAAGCCAATTCAAATGGCACATACCTCCCTGCTTATCAGCGTGATTAAGAATTTCATTGAAATCTCCTGCGCATGCCACAGTCGAGCTAGATCCCCACGGAGTCGACGGAGCAATTTCCATGTATTCATCTTTTGAGTCCCGTCAGGTTCGCCGTAGAACCCCGTGAAACGCCAATCTCCACTGTCTCCTAAACCCGAAGTCACCACATCAATGTGATTGATTGACATACTAATAAGCCGAATGTCCAAAGATTTTTCCCTCAATAATGCTAGGCCTCCTGATTTACCCCTAGCTTCCACACAAACACCGTTAAAGCCTAGTTGTTGCTTCAGTACCTCTATTTTCCTCGCCCTACACTTAGTTTCAGACAAAAAAATAAGAGGAGGGGGGGGGGGGGGGTGAAGATTCGAGACCATCAGTCTCAGTTCTCAAACTGTCCAAGAGTTCCTCAAGCCCTGACAGTTCCAATAAAGGTTACTCATTGATCTAGGCGGGGTTGCCTCGCAACCTCCGCCAAATCTGTAGACTCATCCATCGACACATGCGCTGTCACATCCTTACCCGACTCCACCCGAAACTTCTTGAGAGCGACCTTTTTCCTCAGCTTGTTCTGCCCCCGCACGCTTTGTCTCCAAACTAGCAAAACTCGAACTTTCCGTCCTTGTCATTGTTTTGCCCTTTCTTATGATCATATGTCTGCGTCTCTCAGTCTTGCCAATACGAATCCCCGGATCTGAAGATACCATGCATTCTGACTCGCTCCCCTCACTAAGCACTGTCCTAAGTTTCTTTCCAACTAAATCCTTGAGTTGATAGCTTGGGGCTGTATGAACATGTACGACTGAAACCATCTCTCGGCCCGTGACCCTCCAGTATTGTTCTCTATCCCCATTTTACCCTATTTCATGATCTGATGCCGTCGATTTACGCCAAGACTGATCCATATTTCTAGGCCCTGTAGACGTAAATCCGTCCCTTCTATTTCCCTGGTCTGAGAAGCATTGTCGAAAGCGGTTTCCCCCTGATATGATGGATCCCTCAACCAAGCACCATACAACGTGTTTAGATTCATCGACTCTGGTGGTTGATTGTATTGCTCGTCACAATCCTCCATGATATGTCCTAGGACCCCGCAAAGATAGCAAAAGTTGGGGAGGCGTTCGTACTTGAAGTTAACCTTGAAATCTTGCCTCCCCGTACCCCGAACTGTCATAAATCTTGCCAGAGGTTTCGTGACGTCAATCTTAACTCGAATACACATAGTAAGGTCCCAGGACTTGCTAAGTTCGACGTCTTCAAATAAGCCAAGCTTATGTCCAATGGAGCTCGCAAACTCTCTGGTTTGTTGTGCAAGTGGAAGGTCATATATCCGAACGTAAAAACTGCATAGGTTCACGTTAATGGTGGCAGGGTTCTCATCCGGACCAATGTCGCTGAGTATAAGCACTTGCTTATCGAAAGACCACGGACATCCCTCCATCGCCTTCTTTTTATCAATAATGTGAAAAAACTGGAATATCATGCGGTCCTCGTTAATGCGAGAGATTTCCATCCCCTTATTCGCCTTGAAAAGATTCTTAATAAGGGTGCAGAACGCAGGGAAATTGAAATTCTTACCCATAAGGATTTGACCTACCAAAACCAGTTTCGTCGACTTGTTAACATTATGCCATGCAGAATTGGGCACCGTAATTCCTTCCTCAACATCCGTCACAAGTAGACTTCGATGCAACTGACTATCCAACCAATCCATAATTCGACTGAAGATGCGGTGAAGAGGTATTACGTTCAAACTTTGGCCGTGTTAGCCAACCAGCAATCGATCCCCTTTCGCCACAATCTGCGACACACAAAGTAAACAAAGCGTTAAAAAATGACCCGCGAGGGAAACCCTAGGGGAAATGTGAGCCTCAAGAAACAATGAAACAAGAAAAGAAAAACGAAGAAAAATCCGAGAGAAGCCCTAGTTCCTTGCGTGAGGAAGATCGAGGCCGAATAGATATCCTGAATTGCACATGCGGAAAAGATGGCAGAAAATCACTGCTGTTGACACTGAAATCAACAAGAACGCAATCACGAGCTCGAAGAAGGCCTTCCCGGGAAGATAACGACTCCTACGAAAAGAGATCCTAAACTCTCAGAGAAGAGACTTTCTAGCTTTTTGAAATTTTACCACCTTTTTTGTGTAAGTAAGATGAATATTAAAATATGATAACTTTTCGCACGATTCTTTAAATAAATTTACACTATAAATTTTTTTATCTTTTTCAAAGACTTTCCTAGATTTTCTCACTTTTTCAAATTTTTTTTTTCTTTTCCAGGAAAATCTCAAGTTGCTAAATAGGAGGAAAAAAGGTTTTCCTTTATTTTTTTCTTTTTCTCCTACTTTTCGGGAAAACAAACGGGGCCTTGTCGGGATATCACATATATCCTTCTTGAAGTTCAGTCAAATATTATCACAATATTATCTAGTTTTGAAAAGTATAAAAGATCTCTTAAACTTTACAAAAATGGATTTTGAAATTTTGCCTATCCGAATCTCTTTTTCCGTGTTCAGTCTTTGGTTAACTTTCAAGAAATTAAGCAAGAAATACACTTCATGTATGAGCCTTTCATCCCGAGCATAGAACTGAAACTCAGAAAAAAGCAAACTTCACCTAGGAATATGTCTACAACACTAATGGGTATTAGTGATCCTTCCTTTTGGAGAGCCCATCCAAGAAGCCCATTCTTTGAATGATTGGTCTAGAGCTACAAAGGCATTCAATCATGGGCGAAGACCATAAGCCACTCGACTGATTGGAGATGAGAGCTAGGCCATAAGTTGGATAACTGCATCTTTCTCTTGCTTTAGTGTCTAAAGCACTCAACCTTTTTGCGAACACATGTTCGTTAATAGCAACATGAACATAGTAATACACAAAATACAAAAAGCAATAAAACCAATAACAGCAACACAAGACACAATTTGTTTAACCTAGTTCGTCTATGATACCTCTGGAGGCGATCCAAGACAAGGTTTCCACTATGATGATGATGAACAATTTACTATTACAAATAAGATACAACAATTGTCTCTTACAGATATAGATCCATCTCTCACAATGACTCTCAGACCTCACAAGTATTTTCTCTCTTATTTTTATCTCTCTCTTATTTCTCATGCCTTAATACCGTATCATACCCTTCACGGACATACAAAACTGCATATAAATTGCGGCTAAGCCAAAACAGGGGCATCAGAATGATGTTGGGCCAAAATTGGGCATCATAGGAGCTCCATGACGTGTGGGTCACGCAACATCTGCGCGTCTTGGCCTAAGTGGCACGACTGCACCCGAGTCGCGCGGCCCCTACTGCATTTTTTTGGGCAGCAAGAGCGCGCTAGAAGCCGCACGTGTCGCGCTACCTTCTATGCCTAAGTAGCGCTACCAACGCTCTGACGCGGTGCGATGCCTGCTATGTCCTCGTACCGTGCTATTGTCAACAATCACCTTTGTTTTGTTTTTTGTCTCCATTGTTTAGGCTCCACAAACCTAACAATCTCCCACTTGGAGACTGAACTCACAAAGCTGAACCCTATATCGCACTCATCAAAGCTTAAACCATCATCGATCCTCATAGTAATACACCGACTCTGTTAACACCAATTCTCAAACTTTTTCAAATTCCAAGGCCAGTTGAGTGCTCTATCTATTCAATCCAAACTATCAAACCGTTACATTTTAGTCCTCCCCCTGACTCTGGAGTAAGGACAAATTCGTGGACATACCAGAAAGGATATGAAGAACGGGGCTTATCTTTTACCACATCATTCTGTCATGTTTAAGGTTGATGGAGCATGAAAGTATTGGATCCACCCTTCTGTAAATATAAATTAGTGATTCCGGTTAAGAATTTCTTTGTTACTAGCGAAGAGTCTCTTAAATTTTTTGTTTTATCAATTGGAATCTAATGAGCGTTTATTTAACGTGATTTAAGTAATTTTTTCTTAGACTTTTGTATACCTCTTGGTGCATATTTATTGGTTTTAGTATTGTTTTATTATTTTGTACGATTTTACAAGTCAAGACAACACGAATGAAAAGAGCACAAAATAGATGATTTTGGAATAAATTGCAAATACGGCGTCACGATACAACTTTGAATACTACAACACTACGCAAATCGAGGCAAACCTTAATCATAACACCCAAAGAAGTCTAAGAGTCAGGCCAGTCAAAGATGGAGCTGCGCGACACAGAGGTAGTGACACGACAACGCACATGAGTAAGTATGTAGCGCGAGCTAGGGAGACATCAACACATCACACGGAATAGGCAGAGAGCTGCGCTACAACAGATAGGTCTGCGCGAGTAGCGTAGGTACCCGTGCGACATAGCCGTGTGACATGCAAGTCTCGCGTCCTGAGGGTAATATCGACCTTTTCTACAGTTTATGCGGCTACGTATGAAATTAGGGCAACTAGAATTTCCTATAAATGGGAGAGAAGGACCAACACTTGAAACACACTGCTGTTAGTTATTCATAGTTTGTTCTTAAGAAAGTTGTAAAAAGAGAGAAAAACACCATCGAAACTCTGTTCTAGTTTTGTTTTCATATTCTAGAGTTGATAGTTCGTGAAGAGGGAGATAAAACGTAGGGGCCGAAAAGATAACAAAGCGTCAACATTCCACCAGATCTGAGAAGCTTTTTCCTATTTCCTTACTTGTATATGTTATTTAATTTATTGATTGTTGAACTCATAACCATGAGGAGCTAACCTACTGGTTGTTTAGAGTAGGGGAGTAACTCTGATTTATGAATATATTTATTTGTCTTGTTTGATGTATTCTTGTGTCTAGAACGATTAGTCTTGCACTCATTGGATGAATAGATGCACTACTTTGGGACGACCAAAGTGTAGATGTTAAGCTAATTATGTATATATGCAATTTGCGGCTTTGGTACTCTAACATAGCTATTGCGCAACCCCTAGATCACACGAAATCATTCTTGATTACATACACTTATATTAACACGATTCAGAAGAGTTGATTGGATTGCAGAATAGACTTAATAATTTTATAATTAGAATAGGTCCAACTATAGGTTATAGATCCATTAAACACTTGGAACTCAAACTAGCATCAAACATCTCAAGTAAGCATAGGTAGTTTGTCTATGAACTATTATGGGTATAATAGTGGTGAAACCCAACCTCTAAATAATATTTTAATCATCTGTTTACAACTTAAGCGTTCAAGCAATCAATCATCTTAAATTCTGCCTTATTTATATTTTTGCATTAGTTTAGTTAGAATAACCTCCGTAGTATTCAATCTGATTTCAGTTAAAGTCTTTTCTGCATTAAAACAGTTCTGTACTCTTACATTGTTTTCATTGCATTCTAGTTTAGTAGTCATTAGCATCCAAAATTATTTTCATAAAACATGCATTCATAGTTTTCTGCATTCAAAGCATTCATCATTTACATCCGGCGTACACAAATATAGCAACCGTAACAACCATTAGTGCTCTACATTTAAGTGATTCAAGCATACATCCACCACTCAGTAGGAATACGATACTTGGTTCGTAATTATACTTAACATTTTCTTATTACTTGACTCATGCACTTGCGAAGACAAGAAATTTAGGTGTAGCAATTCAATAATTAACCTAGCGTTCCTATATAAACCTAGTTCTGCACTTCCATCAGAATCCATATTTAAAAATTCTCCATCATTTTTGCGGCATTTTAGTCGACTTGGGCTCGGGTGTCTTTTAGAGGGTTTTTATATCTTTTTTTTCTTAGGGATCGAGAGCTCTGAAGATGTAGCTATCCATGCCTTCAAAATTTGACTTTAAGACAAAACTAGTTCGTTTATTAAAAAGATATTCCCAAATGAACCTCTTGAACAAGAACCTAGGAAGGGTGAGAGGAATTGAGTAAAGAGCTCAGGCTCGCGGGGGGCTATAACTCTGATAAAAAATAACATATAAAGAAACATGCTAATAAAGTTTAACGCATGTGTAATGTTAGTGCAATTTTGTTTTGTGTCTTTGTAATTATTCAAACCAGTATTCATAATTAGATTATCCCAAACATGGATTAAAGTTCATTTTTTGGATATGTTTCGGTTTTCTAAATCGTAAAAACCCTTTACAATGTTTTGAGATATTTGGGACATATTTCAGAAAACTCAAAAAATCTTAATAATACAAATAACTTGATTTTTTTTGGTTGTCTCATTTTGGTAGAGCCAAAAGTATTTGGTAATTTTTGTGAAAAATAAAAGAAACTTTGATCCATGATACTAAATGTATGTCAAAACTCAATATGAGAGAGAGAAAGCTTCAATTTATTACTTATACATTAAATTAGTTTATCAGTGAGTCAATCGATCTGTATTGTCTATCAAGTCAAACAGATGAATCGGAAACATTGGTTCAATTTGATTACTAATTAAACTAGTAAATCGTTTTGGACCTCAATACCTAATCATACCCAATTAACAATTTACACACACACACACACATATATATTTTAATCAGAGTATAATAAAAGTTTGTTACGTTATTTTGTTGAACGAAAATGTATGAAATTAAAAGATTCATAAAATTGATTATATATATATATATATATATATATCGAACTTGTAAATACAAAGAAAAGCACAGAGAACTTACTTGATGAAGTTTATAACTTGGATATATATATATATATATATATATATATATATATAATCCTATTTTGGAAAGTCTTAGTTATTTAAATCCTAATTTTGAATATATTGTTTCTCATGCTGGTGGCTTATGTTGCTTTGTATTGTTGTGATCTATAGGAACCGACTTAATAGTAGATTTATGACTTACATTTCTACTACTGTGATCGATCATTTATCTTGGAAAATATTGAATCGTGGTAGAATATAATGAATTTTAATAATATATGTTTGAGTCATGGTTTTATTGTTTGTTACAAGTCCTCAATTTTATACTTAATTTTTATGGCGTTATATTTATTTTTGAATCTTTTTTTAATAAATGTGGCTTTATTTATTTATTTATAAACATTCATCTGATAATGTATATTTGATTACGGGTAGGGCCTGGCGGATAGGACACACACACACACACACACACACATATATATATATATATATATATATATATATATATATATATATACACACACACAAACACAATGTTTATCGGACAAGACAATTTTTTCTAAGTGGTCGCGATTTAGCTATTTTCGAAAGGGAAGATCATCTCTATTTCAGGTATTCGGGGAATCCTCCTTAATAGACGAAATGATGTAGGATGTCGAGACAAAACAAAATTGAAAGTGTAGTGGCCAATCTAGTGTGGCTTGACTAGAGTCCAAGCATGCCAACACATCTGCAATGTTGTTTGGCTCTTAGTATGTACAAGACACTCGCAGTTGGATGAATCTAATCAACGTCCTCCAAACGTCCTAGAGGACCATCCTCGTCTCGGCCAAGACCGCATAGCCCCGTCTCTGGATTAGACTGCAAAAGACCAATTTAACCAGTTTCTATAATCAAGTTTGATATAGAAAGTTGTAAAGCATAAACAACTCCCTAACGAACTAGCTAATTCAATTGTGTTGGTGGTTGTTCTCGCGGCTTTTGAGGATGCTCCCACCACAATACCAGCAGAGTCACAAAATACACCGCCAATACCATACAATTCCTTGGGTTTCCATGAGATGAGTCGTCTGTATTTAGTTTGATGAACCCCGCAAGAGGCGGGTCCAAACGATGTGAAGAATATGGATTTTAGGGGGCACTAGTTGCCGAGGTTCTGGTGTATCAAGGAGTGTAGACTCGATGTAATGGATAATAACAGAGGGGATACATTGGTTTCTAACATAACATGGGCTCAATTTTGGCCCGCCAAATGGTCCAACAGCCAATGATGGTGCTAAGGAAAGTTTGCAAACTATTTTAGGTGGTGTATGATATTTGGGGTTGTTGGAAGAGCAAAGACTGAAGAAAAGTGTGCCCTGACGTTCCTGAAAGGGGGCACTAGAAGAACATATTGTGTGTTGTTTCTAGCTCCATGTGGCATAAGGGGCGTATTTCGTCTTTCGGTACATCGCGCCATTTCAGTTAGTTCATGTGAAGAGAGCGTCGTGACCCTACTGCCACCCAAAGAATTTGATTTTGGGCACAAGTCGCAACCGCTATAGTTTTATCCATGGTTGTGCTGGTACGAGTGTTGCATGCTTTTCGATCGCCAACAAGTTGTAAGCCGATTTGGTGGTGAAGTTACCTCTGGGCCTCAAGCCCACCAAGCCTCGTCTAGAACGGGCCAGTGAGTTACATGAATGCCAAGAATTGAGCTGACATTGTGTGGGGGATGTATGGGGAAACATTGGAGATAATCTAGGTATTCAAGTGGCGATCCATGAGGGAGTGTACCATAAGGTTTCTCAGTTATAGTGGGATGCATTTAGTGTACTCAACAATGGTACAAGGACTAAGGCATTTGTTGTACCAGAAGTTGATAGAAGCACCGTTGCTGAATGTCCATCGGATAGATTGTGCCAATTTGAGAATGAAGCGGATGATTCCCGCCCATGCACAACTTGAGCAGAGTTTGGTTATTTCACTGAACGGGATGACTATGAGAAAGTACTTTTGTTTCATCACCAGGCCCCAAAGGTAAGTCGGGTTACTGATGAGTTGCCAACTAAGTTTAGCGTGAAAGCATCTTTGAGGTGTTCCAGGCGTCAGAGCCCTAATCCTCATAGGTTCAACGCTGAACAAACGACAACCTTCTTGTGTAAATTGGCGCCGACGTTCCACATGAAGGATTTTATGATTTTTGTAATGGTGGAGAGAACAGTTTGAGGGATGTGCATCATGCTCATCGCATATCTGGGAATGGACTGTAGCGCCGCTTGGTTGAGAGTTTATGGTCGTCATATCAGAGATACCTCGTGTACAAGGCTTCAATACTTGATGCATATTGATATATTAAGGGCGTACAGTACTGTGTCGGGGGCGCCCTTGCTAGATGGGTATATCTAGGTATTTATCTGGAAAGTTCATTGGTTCCTTGTGGAGTCTGTAAAGGATCGCACCCCTGCGAGAAGCCGTGATGTCAAGGTAAAATAGGACCCACGATTTTTCGTAGCTCACCCCATGTCTCGCAATGACGCGAAAGGATTTGAGGAGTTGGAGGAGGAGTGGTGGTCCTGACAGAAGATGAAGCAGTCATTGATGAAGCTTAGAATAGGGATGTGAGGCTCAAATTGCACAAAATTGGCCAGTGCTGGATGCCTGAATGAAGGATGTTATGAGAAGATCCATCATAGTATTAAGAAGTAGGGTGGTAATAGATCCCCTTGACGGATGCCCATATTCGGGTTCCACCCGTGCCATTAACTTAGACGTGATACTCCACTGTTGTGATAAACTACATAATCTAATGTGTCATTTTCGGTGAAAATGCTTGGTGGTTTAAGGTAAACTCCACAAATGACCAATTTAGGTGGTTGTAAGCTTTAGCAAGGTCAATTTTAATGGAAGGAGTCCACCCGACCATTACACTTGTTTCCCATGGTGTGCATCAGGCTATAAACACATAAGTCCAATGCCTCAGGACAAAGGCGTTCTGATAGCAGAACCCGTCCATGATAGGCCAAAGTCGGACAACCAAGATTTTAGAGTTGATTTTATAATTAAAATTGTAGAGATTGATATATAGGCCAAAAATGGTGGGGTTTCTTGTGGATGGTCGCGTTAGTTCGATTGATGCCTAGCGGCATCCTAGCATGAGTGAAGAATTATGCGACCAACTTGATGACGTGTGTTTGCATCTGCTCTCAATATCGTCGGAAAAAATGGCCATTTAACCCACACAAAAGAAAATAGCAAAGTAACGTGCAAGTAAAAATCTACAAATTTTTATTGAGCGATTGTGATTCAATTAACGATCCATTTTCTGAAATCATCTGATAGGGGTATTTTAGGATTGGCCCAGCACTGTGGATTGGGCCGGCCCACAACCGTATCGAATTGGCCCAATTCGATATCTGGAGCGCATCAAACCGAGATGATTCGATGCGCACTGTGGATTTGGCCGACCCACAACAGTATCGAATTGGCCTAATTCGATATCTGGAGCGCATCAAATCAACTCGGTTCGATGCATTTTCTACAGCTGTCTAGGGTCCCACAGAACGAGGCTTATATATACCCCGTTCCCTCGTCTTCCAAGGCAGATCGAACCCAAGTCCAACTATTACCACATCGAATTAGCATATTCGACACGCTCCTTTGTTCGATGCCCAACGTAATTCGACACCAACAGTATTTTATCACTTTCGCATCGAATCAACCCTGCATCAAATCGATATTGTTCGAGGCGCACATCGAACGTTCGCAATTCGATGCGCTGATTAATTTGTCTTATTAGGATATTTAAAGCAATGTAAGATCTGTAATAGATAGTAGGTGTTTCGGACAAAGTTAGTCCGGTTGTTTTATTGGATTAACGTTATTTTGGTTATTTATATTCCAATTGTATTGTTTCACCGTGTTCTATTACCGTGACGAAATAAGACCAAAATATTGGCGCCGTCTGTGGGAACACCGTTAACATTGTTTTAGGTATAAGCAGCTAGGATGACAAATAAATGGCACACGTATGCGATTAAAAAATGGGAAAAGGAGAAGAAGATCAAAACAGAGACAGTTCAGAGTCAGAAGCAAATTGAGTCTAAAGAACAGGCGCGAGATAAAACAGAAAGTCAATTGCTAAAGCAATGACAAGAATGTAAGATGGAACCTTTAAGGGAATTCAAGATTTTGCAGCTCTTTAAAGAAAGCACTGATAAAATAATAAAAATTGGAGCAGAAATGGATTGGGTAATAGAGGCTGCATTGGTAGATTGTCTCCGGCGTAATTCAGATATATTTGCCTGGTCCGATTCTGATCTTCTGGGGATAGACTCTAGAATCATAGTACATCATTTGAATGTAGATAAGAGCGCGAAACCGATACGACAAAAGAAACAAAATTTTAGCAAAGAAAAGAATGAAGCTGCTGAAAAAGACGTGCAAAAACTTTTAGCAGCACGACATATTTATGCTATACGATTCTCAGAATGGTTGAGCAATATTGTATTAGTCTTGAAAAAAAAAGCTACATGGAGAATGTGTGTAGATTATACAGACTTAAACAAGCATTGCCCAAGGGATCCTTTTCCGTTGCCTCGGATAGATCTACTTGTGGATTCCACAGCAGGATGTGCATTGCTGAGCATGATGGATGCGAAAAGCAGTTTTCATCAAATCTTCATAGCAGTGCAGGATCAGAGCAAGACAACATTTGTCACAGATACCGGAGTGTATTGTTATAGGGCAATGCCGTTTGGATTGAAGAATGCGGGAGCAACATTTCAAAGACTGGTAGCTAAAATGTTTTACCATCAAATTGGAAAATCAATGGAAGTGTATATTGACGATATGCTAGTAAAGAGTCTTAAAGCCGAGGAGCATGTGCGACATTTGGATGAGGCTTTCACTATAATGAGAACCTACGGAATGAAATTAAACCCCCAAAAATGTACTTTTGGGGTAACGGCCGGGAAGTTTCTAGGATATGTGGTAAATGAAAGAGGAATTGAAGCCAACCCTGATAAAATAAAGGCAGTACTGGATCTACCATCACCAAGAACAGTGAGGGATGTTCAATGTCTGGTGGGCCGTCTGACAGCTTTAGGAAGATTCATATCAACATCTACAGAAAAGAATCTTCCTTTCTTTAAAGTGATGAAACGGAACAAAGATTTTATTTGGACGCCGGAGTGTGAAGAGGCCTTTAGACAAATGAAGAATTATCTTGTAAGCCCGTCGTTATTAGCTAAACCGGAGGAAAATGAAATGTTGTATCTTTATTTGGCGATATCCATGAATGCAATCAGTACAGTATTACTCAAGTAAAAAGGAACTCAGCAATTACCTATACATTATGTGAGTAGAGTACTGCAAGGGGCGGAGAGAAACTACTTGGAAATAGAGTTGTTCGCATTAGCAATTGTTGTTACTGCTCGCAAGTTGAAACCGTGTTTTCAGTCTCACCCAATCATTGTGTTAACAGACAAACCATTGAAGCAAGTGTTGGCAAAGCCAGAAACCTCTAGTCGATTGGTGCAATGGGTAATTGAACTCAGTGAATTTGGATTGGAGTTTAAGCCGCGAGTTGCAATCAAAGCACAAGCTTTAGCAGATTTCATGGCCGAGACTCTGGGAAACAGTGTAGTCGAGACCGCATGCCGTATTTTTTCTATATCAAACCAAGTCGGAACCAGCAGGGCAACAACAACGTGGATATTACACACGGATGGATCTGCTACCACTCACGGAGGGGGAATTGGAATACATTTTCTGTCCCCGGAGCAAAGGGAATTTGAATTTGCTATCAGCTTGAATTACATGGTAACAAATAACGAAGTCGAGTACGAAGCAATAATTACCGGTGTCAAAATGGCACTCGGGCTCAACATTGAACATCTAGACGTATTCACCGACTCGCTCTTGGTGGCAAATCATTTTTCGGGAAGATATGAGACGCGAGAGGAAACCATGAAGTTGTATGCCGCTAAGGTTAAGGAATTGGCAAAGAACTTCAAGTTCTTTGACATAACTCAGATCCCTAGGGACGACAATGCAAAAGCAGATGCGCTTTCTAAATTCGCAAGTTCTTCAGATATTCTGGTGGAAAAGCGAATCGCACTTATGGTTGCTGATAAACCTTCAATTGGGATATCAAAATATATTACCACGGAAGCACGGGTGGAGTTTATATTGGCAATACAAGAAGACCCATCCTGGAAGGACGAAATCATGATTTATCTTCAACATGGCATTCTCCCAGCATATCCAAATGCACATCGCATAATGCGATATAAGACTTATAGATTTACTATCAGCAATGGAGAATTATACAAAAGATCTTTCGAAGGACCATTGTTGAGATGTTTGACTCCTACTCAAGCTGAGTATGTTATGGAAGAGATCCATGCAGGTTGTTGTGGAAATCACTATGGGGGACGAGCTTTGGCTCAACGAATATTGTGTCAAGGATATTATTGGCCAACTCTACTTAAAGATGCGATAGCTTTCTCGAGGAAGTGTGATAGTTGCCAATACCGTGCTCGTCTCATTCATAGACCAGCACGCCAGCTACAACCCATCGACGTGGCCTGTCCATTTGATCAGTAGGGAATTGATATTGTAGGCCCATTTCCACCCACCAAAGGACAAAAATGGTATTTGATAGTAGCAGTTGAGTATTATACTAAGTGGGTTGAGGCAGAAGCTATAACGTCAATTACAGAGAAGAATATGATCGAGTTTATCTGGAAATACATCATATGCCGTTTCGGCATCCCGAGGTCTATTGTATGTGATAACGGTACACAATTCAGCAGAAAGGAGATAAAATCATGGTTCGCAGAATTAAAAATATCACACAATCTGACCTCAGTCTATCATCCACAATCCAATGGTCAAACGGAATCCACTAACAAAATATTGAAGGATTATCTCGAAAGGAGGGTGAGAAGTACAAGAAAAACATGGCCGGAAGAGCTTCAAGGAATATTATGGGCATATAGAACGACTCCAAGAACATCCACGGGGGAGACCCCGTTTGTTCTTGTATATGGCACTGAAGCAGTTTTACCTGCAGAGATAGGTATGCCAACACGTAGAATTACTGATTACGAGCCAGAGCAATCGGCCCGGTTAAGACAAATGGACCTGGATATGATAGGATCGACAAGGATGTTGCGTATCAATGTACTGTTGCTTTTAAAGCAGCAATGGCCAAAAGCTATGATAAAAGGGTTCAATTCAGAAATTTTGAAGTAGAAGATTTGGTCCTGAGAAGCATTGCAGCAAAACAACATATTGGAAAGCTCGAACCAAAATGAGAAGGGCCTTTTAGAGTCACACGAGCAAGTTCACGAGGATACTGTTATTTGGAGTCTCTAAGAGGAATTCAACAGAAGCGTCCATGGAATGTGCAACATCTCAAGCGTTATTATGCATAAATTGAATAAATTTAATCAAATATTACGATACATACACTTCGATCGATATTAATTCTTTATGAGTTATTAATCGCAAAATTTTTATCCGTCAAATGACGCATGTAGAACATGACGGAGGGATATGAAGGCCCAAAGTGGTCCACCCCCTCATGCCAGAAAGAAGAACACGACGGAGGGATAAGAAGGCCCAAAGTGGTCCACCCCTCATGCCAGAAGGAAGAACATGACGGAGGGATAAGAAGGCCCAAAGTGGTCCACCCCCTCATGCTAGAAAGAAGAACTTGACAATGGGATAATAAAACCCAATGTGGTCCAACTTCTCATGATCGTTATCAACACAATAACAGCGAGATAAAGGTCCAAGTGATCTGATTTCTCAGGTAAAGCATGAATGCCCTAATGATAATAATAACAGCTCAAAATGCTCATACTTTTCATAGCAAGCACAATCATAATATTAGTTATGCATCGTGACATCAAACACCATTATCAAACATCAAATAAATACTGAATTAACAGCTAGCACATGAATGAAATAACATTCTTTGGAATGTATTAGGACGAAACACTATGCGAGTAAAACGTAAACCAAAGATTATGATATCAAGCGGTAAAATTAGTCTTATTCAAAAACAACTGCAAAAGAGTTACAAGACTCTATACAAAACAAAAGGCCTAATATTGACAAAATAATGTAACCTAAATATTATTACTCACTCTGAAATTGTTGGATCGGGACTTGATACTTGTCGCACAGTGTTAACCCTTCGGTGTTAGTCTAACACTGATCAGCTTTTCCAATGTTAAGCTGATGTTGGACTCTCGATGTTATCTTAACATCCGTTTAACAACAGTTAACGTTAGCACAAATCTACTTGACAGAGAATATAACGCAGCGGATAAATAAAGAACACAAGTAGATGTAATTTTAAGAAGATAATATATTAATATGATCTTCCGAGCCGTAGGCAAAATAACCCGTTAAGGTTTTAACAAAAGTCGTTCTCTCAATTTTCAAGCTCCCCACTCTCAAATTAATCGAACTAAGCAAAGCACACAAGAATTGCTTCGACTATCTCTAAAAGCTCCTCACTCTTAGATCTATACTAACAACTCACAAACTTTACTAAAGCAAGACAAAGACACTCGACTATAAAGATTTCCTCACGGGATATTTCTGCTCTTGTCTTCGTGTCTTTTTCTTGATGCCCAACATGCCTATTTATAGTGTAGTCTTCCTTGATGGCCAAGACATGTTGTACACGTTTTTGATTGCTATTAGATCTCCTTGTATGACTCTAATTTCGTTCATGGCAAGTCTCATTCAATAGGAAAAGGTTTCCTTGCCCAACTTGAAGTCTTCAATGGAAAGGTTTCCTTCTTTGACTAGAAGTCTTCAATGGAAATGTTTCCTTCTTTAACTTGAAGTCTTCTAAGGAAAGTATCCTTCTCCATCTTGTAGTCTTCTATAGAAAGAATCCTACTGCAAGTAATCTTCATTCCTTCTTGCAATTCACGCGCCATGATCTTTCCATTGCACCGCACACATCTTTCCTTATTTAATTATGGAAAGTTCTTCTTTGGAAACTTCTCTTTGAATGGCAACTTCTCTTTAAGGAAATAGATCCTTCCTTGAAGTCTCTTGACCTGGAGCACATACAAATACCAACTACAACTCGTGGAACTAAGTTAGTAAGTGAATAAAGGAAAAACACAATTATAGCAATAAATCCCGAATGTGCAGTTTTTCTGAGTTCAATGTTATTCTGTGTTCAATGTTATCCTAACATTGCAAATACACTGTTTATCTAACATTGACAAAATACTTGCACTTTCAATCTCCCCCTTTTTGCCTTTCTTCACAAAACCAAACATGTTCACAATTCATATTATGCACAGTGCTCCAGCAACACAACATAATTAATATCTTAAGCTACTCCCCCTTAATATGACATTATTGACCAAGTAGCATTAAGATACTGATAAGAATAAACAATGAGTTAAACATCACAATTAAGCATAACTAAGAAAACATTAGCTATATAAGAATTGCAGAACCAGTAGAATAAACATGAAGATCAAATGGCTTACTTCTCCCTCTTTTTGTGAGGAAAGAAAAATCTTGACGAATCACTTCATAAGATAAAGTTCTATAGCTCTTTCTTTAGTAGCTATTTCCATTTCTCTCTATGAGAACTTTACCATTCACTGTTTCTTAAAATCCTCCATAGCCACAGTCTTATCTCCCAACAAGAAATTAAAGTTAGCCTCAATTGTAGATATTACCTCAAGTGTTACCTCTGATGTTGAATCAACATTGTTCTCCAGCGATGTTGTCGTAACAACTAGCTCAGACTCAGTATCATCAGAGTTCTTAGAACCTTCTTCATTATCCTCTTGATCTCAACGATTTCATCGTCACCATTCTCAGTTTCCAAATCCTTTTCCTCAAAACCATCTTTTTCTTCTTCACCACTTCATCTTCATTCTCTACCTCTATATCCTCCTCCTCTTTCTCATTCTCCTTATCACCTTGCAATCACCTAGCAACATCAACATCTCTTTTTCTTTACAAGTACCAGCGGTATAACACTGCTCCCCCTTAATGCAAGCTATAAAACTCAATGTTGGCATAACATTGACATCTATCAATGTTGTCATAACATCAGACTTTCACAATGTTAACTTAACATTGAATCCAGAAAGTTGTTCTAACATTGACGTTTATCGCTGCTGTCTTAACATTGAACCAGAATGTACCTGCACAAGAGTTTACAAAAACCAACAATAAAACCACAATTATCATCCACATTAGTCTCTCCAGCAACTAACATGTTCTCCCCCTCAATCAAGTCAGCTTTCTCTGCAAAATGTTCCTCAAGCACTGTCTCCTCAACTGTGTTTGAAGTACCAACAAAACAACACCTTGTTCCTCAGTTTTAACTTGTTTTATCTCAGCAACAATGTCCGGAACGAGTGTTGTACCTACGAGAAAGATCTACAAGAGTAGGGGTGTGGTTATATCCTTGATTCACCATACCAAATGCCACAATCAAGATCAGATATGCATGCCAAGGATTTCAAAAACAATTGCAAGTGAAAATTCATAGTATTTAAGAGAATTGGGCACAAAGAGATTAGAGATTTAGAATCACAAGTGAAAAGAAGTAATGAGCGGTTTCTTAAAATAAATCATGCATAATCACCGCTTGTTGAGACAACAAGTGACACCGAGTTACTTCACACATGACCAGAGCAGTTCACAAAAAAACTTATGAGTCATAATGTTAAACCTGGATGTTGAGACAACATGCTTACAGACTGATGTTGGCACAACATTGACACATGTTCTGAATCAACATTGGTTCTTGTGAATGTGGAGGTATTGAGCTTACCCTCAAGATATTTTCAATTAAATGCATGAGCTAGATCTGAAAACATATATCTGAAACTTAAGACACATTAGAAAATTAGTACCACAGATATATCAGACCTGTACATGGAAAGGAGAGTTAGTTAACAGAAAATCCAACATTTTGGGTATGAAGTAAATTAAAGGAGTTAATCTACTTCCAAGTCATAACAAGAGACAACGTAGTGTGTCACTGCAGCTGAATCACCCAAAATATATGCCTTCACATGATAACATAACTATTTCTCCCCCTTAAGCTCAAACCGACACATACACATCAAGAAAGAAAGAATGAATGCAGGCCTAAATGAAATGCAGTATGCAGAATACATAATGTTAAGTTAACATTAGTAGATGGTAACCATGGAGTATCGGCTTTAGAGACTAGGAACAGATCATATCAATTCAAATATTTATCAATTATCATAAACTCTTTTTGAACTAAAACTGAAGAATGTTACAAAAGGATAATATCATCACTGAATGAGGGCAACACAAGACTCCACACACCCCAATAACACTATTATCAGCTACAAATTAGGCAAGTACAAAGGAATTGAATGAAGACAATACACTTATCATATACTTCATCACCCCAACTCCTTATGCATACTTGTTGACCAACCTGTTTACAAGAGAAACACCAAGTGATCAGTGCTACTGAATGTGAGGCAGTCGAAACTCCAAACATCCTAGTAGAAAGAATCACTATCATGCATTTCCTTGGCTAAAAAGAGACAAAAACATGAACATAAGCACAACTGAATAACACTGAAGCTCTCAACATCATGTACCCCAGCTTCTCTTCATGTTCTGTCCAACCTAACATGGATAAGTCACAACTGAATAACACTAAAGTAGTGAACTCTGTGCATCCCAACTTCTCCTGATGTTAGGTTAACATTCTCAGACCATCAACAGAGTTTTTACTTTACAAAACTTTTGATATGAACCTGTCCACCAGTAAACTTAGCTAACAATCATGGTCAACCACACAAACCAATAATAACAAACATTCATGAAGACAAACAAGAACAAAACATAGAAATCAAACAAAAAAAAATCTAATGCAATCCTACACACCACAAACAGACTACGGTGTTAGCCAGTGGTGTTATGGCAACACCGGAATGCAACACTGAATCACAGAACATTCAAGCCAAGAGACTTCCTCAAATTGAAGAACCTCTCGCTATCTAATGACATCTTAAACATATCAGCTAACTGATTGTTGGTCTCTAAGTGATCAATGTTTATAACCTTGTCATCTACCAGTTTTCTCAAGAAATAATGCATAGAAAATATATGCTTTGTTCTAGAATGATGCACCAGATTTCTTGATATGCTAATAGCGCTAAGATTATCCCAAACCATTAACAATGTGTCACTCTTTATCCCATAATCATGCAACATGTATTTAAGCCATATAAAATGGGTAACACAGCTGCAAGCTGCAAGTTCAACAGTTGACAATGACACACAGTTATGTTTCTTGCTATAACATGAAAGTGGATTATTTCCCAAAGAAAAACAACCCCCACATGCAGATATTCTATCAGCTAAATCTCCAGCCCAGTCAGAATCAAAATCGACAAGGTTTGTATTTGCATCATGTGGATACCATATGCCTAAGCCTACAGTACCAGATATATATTTCAGTGTTCGCTTCACAATAATTAAGTGAAAAGCTTTAGGTTCAGCGTAATACCTGGCACCAACGCAGACACAAACCGAGTTCATAATATATGGGCGAGTGATGGATAGATATAACAAGCTTGTGTCTCCTTTTCCAATCACCAAAGTAGAAGACATTTGAGTCTTGCTCGACTTTGACTCCTCCAAACCAATCATGCTCATCCCATCCTCCTTTTGCTTCACTTTTAAACCCAAGAAGAAATCCAGTTCACCAATCTCATTCATCACTAATGTACCTGTCAAAGCCTCAACAAACTTGTCTAAAGTAGACTTGTTAGTATAAACAAAGACAATGTCATCAGCAAATCTTTGATCTAAGCAATTATCAGAATATGTGGCAGACATACAAACACTCAACATTATCATATCTCTACAATTTACCATTTTCTTGTTGTGTGTTTTGATGTCATTAATGATTTGAACCATAACCTGATATGTAGGATGATTACCCTGAGTCCTATCAATTGTATCCCTCCAAACATCTTGACCTTGGACCTTTTCATGTAAGTTTGACTGCTCGAATGTTGTGTCAACATCAGGACTGGTCGATGTTGGCATAACATCAGCTTCTGGTTCATGTTCCAGTTCAGGTTCTGGATCTGCAGGTGATGTTGGAATAACATTGTTTGGAGTCAATGTTAGAGTAACATCAGAATCCAGTAGACTTGACACATCAGCCTCTAACTCACCTGCAGCACTTGGCAAACCATCAAAAACCACATATACAGATTCTTGAACAATATTTAATCTTGGATCAAACATCCTAATAACATTAGAGTTCAAAGAATAGCCATCAAAGATACATTCTTCAATTTTTGGATCATATTTACTCAAAAGATCTTTGACATTTAAAGTATAGTAAACATATCCAAATTCATGAAAATGAGCAAGATCATGTTTCTTCTTTTTCATCATCTTATAAGGAGTCATGGGAATAGAGAATTTATGAATATTTTCATTAAACACACATAAGTCAGAGAATGACCTATTTTCACATTCTCTATCATGATTTGACCAAATATTACCAAAAGAAGCATCATGTAAGTTATCAATACTAGCATGCAATGTTCTAAAGGTATTAAGAGCTTCTGATTTTTCTTTGAAAGATTTAATCAAAGTATATCCAGAAAAATCATTCATAATCACACAATCATATTGCTTACCCCCAACTCTATTTACTTCAATAAGACCTAAGAGATCCATGTGAAGTAGATGAAAACAATTAGAGGTACTTGTAACCTGTTCATCCACTTGGATTGGATTATGAGAAGCTTTGGTCACCTTACCTTTCGAGCAATCATAACAGACCATCTTACCAGTACCCGAGAGATAGGGAATGCCTCTTACGGTTTCAAGTTTCACCACTTTGCCCAGATTCTTGTTGTGCATGTGTCCATGTCTCTTGTTCTTGAAAATTGAATAGTCCACCTTTGTTTGAAAGCAAGTCCCTTGATCCCTCGCCAAGTAGTTGTCTTCAAACCTTTTACCTGTCAAAGCACACACATTTGCACAATCAGATACATCACAAGAATCTTTAACATTCCTTACCAATAAGTCATCATCACACAATTGACCGATGCTTATATGGTTTTCACAGAATCCAACCAACAACATCTCATCCTTCAAGGGTGGGGATCCATCAACATTCAACACTTCTTTGCCAATGATTCTTTCTTTACTTTCATCTTCATTGGTGAAAGTTCCAGTGGTTAGTGGTGCACACTCCTTCAAATCATATTTTCTTTCTTGCCAGTCATGTGTCTTAAGCAGTGTTAAGGCAATACAATCAGTTATCAATGTTAAGGTAACATTGGTTATCCAGTGTTGTCTTAACATCGTGTATAACCGTATCAAATCAGATTTGTATCCAGTCATATGCCTCAAACATCCACTATCAGAGTACCACTTACCTGCAAGGTTAGTATGCATAGTAGAAAAGATAATATTGCAAAGTATATAAGTTTCAGGTACCCAAAGTCTAGTGTTTCTCATCCCACTATTCTGTTCAGCAATGTTGGAACCGAATGTTAAGGTAACATTGGAATAACTAGTATCAACATTGGAATGTTCAGATTCCAGTGTTGGCTTAACACCAGCATCAGCATTGCATGAATCCCTATTCCGTTCAACTATTTTCCTTTTAAGAGACTTTATGTATTTATAACAATATGGTTTAAAGTGTCCAAATTGAAAACAATATTGACAAATATAAGCCATTTTCTTAGATTCTCTAGAAAGAACATTTGCCTTTTCAAAACCAGAAATAATAGATTCAACAGAAGTAGTTGAGTGAGTAACTTGACTTTGATATCCTAAACCAGAATTACCATCATTGCCTAAACATAAAACTTCATCAAGTTTATAAGTACCTGTTTTCCTCTTGGCAATGGTATGTTCAGCAATTTCTAGCTTAGAAGTTACCTTTTCTATTTCATCATATTTTCTGTCCAAACTAACCTCAAATTGAGCGATTGTAGCCTTCAAGCTTTCATTATCATCCATAGCCTTCTCAATTCTACTCAACTTGTCCTTCTCCTTGAGCAGGTCTTGGTAGATGATCTTCAGTTCATCAAGAAACTCTTCTTGAATCAATTTACCTTCAAGGACACTATCATCTTCCAAACCTATAGAATCATGCAAATACTCAAAGTCAGAATCGTCATCAAACTCATCATAATCAGAAATCAAACATTCAGAGTTTTCTAAACAAATGGTTTCATCCCAATTGTCAAGAAAAATCTCCCGGACTGGTGTTGTCTTCTGGATGTTAACATAACATCGAGCTGCCTGGATGTTGGCAGAACACCAAGCCTTGACACCAGCAGGTATGTCCCCCTTTGCAGACACTGTTGTTTGAGTTTCTTCAATCGTTGGCACCTGTCCATCACCATATTCTTCAAAACCTGTCTCATCATTATCATCTACACAAACCAAGTTATAATTCCCTTTTGTTCTAAGGTTGTTACCACATTCATAAGCAAAGTGGCCCCAACCTTTACATTCATAACATTGAATCTTTTTTAGATGTGTATCATCATGAGGAGTAGGTTTACAAGAATATTTGGTCATCTCTTGAGAGAAATCTTTCTTTAAATTAGCAAGAATATTTTTATCAATTAGACTAAGCTTATTTAACTTTTCAAACACAGTTTCATTATAAGCTTGAATTTCTTCTTTATCATCTACTTTTACAAGATTTATCTCAAATTCTTTCATAGTGCAAAGTAGATTATAAAAGTCTAACGTGTCCATATTCCTAGCTTCTTGCATAGCAATCACCTCAAATTTCTTAGAAAGAGTTCTCACAGCTTTGTACGCCAATTGCTTAGTAGACAGAGACTCACCTAAGTCTTGAATTTCATTAGCAAGATCCACGAGTTTCACAAAATAAGCAGTAATACTTTCGTCTTCCCCCATTGTTAAATTATCAAATTTGCTCAAAAACATGCATAGCTTAGTCTTTTTACTACATACATCACCTTCACAATGATTTTGTAAGATATCCCAAGCATGCTTTGCAGTTGAACAAATTTTAATTAACTTAAACATGTGAAAATCAACCAAACTAAATATGGTATTTAGGGCCTTTTCATTGAAGAAAGCGTTACTTAGCTCAATTTGAGTCCACTCTGATTTTGGCTTAGGAACAACATCATGATCTTCATCTGGATCTACAGTGCCATAAAAGTAATCAAAGTTAGATTCATCAATAATAGACAAGGAATCAAAATTAATACAAGAATTATATTTATTCCAAATTCTAAAGAAAAACTCCTGTTCTGGTGTTGGATCCTGGATGTTAGAGTAACATTGAGATATGTGGCAGTTCTGGGAGTCTTCTTTTGTCCAGTAAGTATGAGAGAGTAGCGCAACTGTATGAATCTCATCTGATTGTCCTTCGGCCACAGTACGTGATCCATAATTGAAATCCTCACCATCGTTATTTTGAGAAGTTGAGGCTAATAATGAAAGATCTTCATCTGGAGCACACATAGGGACTGCATACCCTTCGATCACCGTCTTCCAAGCTCGCCAACTGAATAATTTAATGAGTGCACGAATTCTAACCTTCCAGTAAGAATAGTTGGATCCATCCAAGACAAGCAATTTGTTGTTGTTCGGATTCCGGTTGTCCATCTTTTAATATCAAATCCAAACACCAGTGAAGTCGGTGCTTGGCTCTGATACCAATTGAAATTGTTCGATCGGGACTTGATACTTGTCGCATAGTGTTAATCCTTCGGTGTTAGTCTAACACTGATCAACTCTTCCAATGTTAAGCTGATGTTGGACTATTGATGTTATCTTAACATCCGTTTAACAGCAGTTAACGTTAGCACAAATCAACTTGACAGAGAATATAACGCAGCGGATAAATAAAGAACACAAGTAGATGTAATTTTAAGAAGATAATATATTAATATGATCTTCCGAGCCGTAGGCAAAATAACCCGTTAAGGTTTTAACAAAAGCCGTTCTCTCAATTTTCAAGCTCATCACTCTCAAATTAATCGAACTAAGCAAAGCACACAAGAATTGCTTCGACTATCTCTAAAAGCTCCTCACTCTTAGATCTATTCTAACAACTCACAAACTTTGCTAAAGCAAGACAAAGACACTCGACTATAAAGATTTCCTCACGAGATATTTCTGCTCTTGTCTTCGTGTCTTTTTCTTGATGTCCAACATGCCTATTTATAGTGTAGTCTTCCTTGATGGCCAAGACATGTTGTGCACGTTTTTGATTGCTATTAGATCTCCTTGTATGACTCTAATTTCGTTCATGGCAAGTCTCCTTCAATAGGAAAAGGTTTCCTTGCCCAACTTGAAGTCTTCAATGGAAAGGTTTCCTTCTTTGACTAGAAGTCTTCAATGGAAAGGTTTCCTTCTTTAACTTGAAGTCTTCTAAGGAAAGTATCCTTCTCCATCTTGTAGTCTTCTATAGAAAGAATCCTACTGCAAGTAATCTTCATTCTTTCTTGCAATTCACACGCCATGATCTTTCCATTGCACCGCACACATCTTTCCTTATTTAATTATGGAAAGTTCTTCTTTGGAAAGTTCTCTTTGAATGGCAACTTCTCTTTAAGGAAATAGATCCTTCCTTGAAGTCTCTTGACCTAGAGCACATACAAATACCAACTACAACTCGTGGAACTAAGTTAGTAAGTGAATAAAGGCAAAACACAATTATAGCAATAAATCCCGAATGTGCAGTTTTTCTGAGTTCAATGTTATTCTGTGTTCAATGTTATCCTAACATTGCAAATACACTGTTTATCTAACATTGACAAAATACTTGCACTTTCACACTCGATGAATGGGGGGACTCTTGACGAAGTACCACACCCACTGAACGCGCAAAATTGGCACAATTGCCGTGAATTTGATCCTCTGTCAGAATCAATTCATCAGTTTGTGCCCAATCATCGGGCAAGACCACTTCAACTCTTGCAGTAGGATCGCCGAGCTGATATCTACTTGGAGAAATCAAATTCTGTGCACTAAATGATTGATCAGGCACATTACTGGCCAGCATAGAAACTTTGTCATCTCGAGAAGGATACGTTCCACTTGGCAAGACCGTTGTTGGACCAGAAATCTTAGGTACGCTACCCACCTTATTTCTTTTGTCCGCGGCTGTAGAAGGAACATTTTCAAAACCCGACATCTTTGGAGGACTCTGCAGAAAAATTGTAGACCTGGAAGTTTTCGGAGGCGATTTTGAATCATCATCGCTTAAACCAAAAGCATCGTGAAGAGCTTTCTTGATATTCTCTGAATCGCCGCTAGGAGTGCTTTTCTCTTTTCCTTTATGAGTAAGAGGAGAGCTCGATTTCAAAGAACTTGAGCCGGTCACATTTTGCTTTTTGCGATCCCGCCACACGGCACAAAATGAATCACCGGGCCTATGAGTATGTAAATCGTCATTATCATCACTGTTGGCCTCCGGGATCTCCATTTTTGAGTTACGACTTGCATCAAGCATGTCCTTACGAAAACCCTCTCCGAGGTACCCAAGATATCCAACTTGATCGACACTGAGTTCCATTCCATATTTTATGTTTGCAGCACCGCGTAGAATTCCAAAAATTTATAAATGTTACTCTGCGTAAAATCTTGGACAACTGCGCATTTATAATCTTCAGACTCAAAACGTTGAATTCGGCGACACAAGTTGGAAATAACATTTTCTGCGTCCACATTCGACGCCTAAAGAGAACAATTCTCGTGCTTCAAGGATTCGTTTTCCTTTTTTAACGCAATAATTTCAGCGCACAATGCTTCAACATTATCTTCCGATTTCTTAGCCTTAACTTCGGCATCATGGGCGTCACGTGCGGCTTTCGACGCTATGTTTTCTACTTCCCTAGCACGTTTCAGTGCATTTCGGCGACTATAATCCCCGTTATGAATAGTAGCACGTAGATTATTGACAACAACATTGTGCTGGCTCTGCACCTCAACCAAACCACTGTAATCTCTGCATAGCCGAAATACTGCTAAAATAACAACATCAAAAAATAGGCGCCCAAAGCGAGCCAAATCCTGATATCCCAGCCGATTTATTACGGTTTAGCGATCCAACTGAGGCCATAGACTCTGCATTATCTCTCCAGCTTGTTCCTCTCACAACCTATATCCGCCCAGTGTGGCGCTCAGTGATTCTGGATTCTCATCATTGAGAAAATCGTAATTGACAAGGCTTCCGAGAGGGGCTGGTCTTGGATTTCTGAAGGTCGAGGCCGCCTAGGTGGAGGCGGAGGTATGTCTTGAGCATCGCGAGTGGATTCTTCTTTGGCTAATTTTCTTTTAGTGGAGGTATACCAATCCTCACCAACTGAGCGGGAGGAGCTTGCTTCATCTACATTTCGACTATGCCTAAATGTAGGATGAGCTGCATTGAACCTGGCCGAATTGGCAGCAATTCTCTCGTCTTCTGCGTCAATATATTCCATTATCCGGATCTGACGATTAGTCCCAACTTTTCTACGTCCACCAGTAGTGGTTGGCGTCAACACCAATCTCCGTGCAACAACATTTTCATGACGTTCAAAATCACTCACAATGGGCACCCGAGTGCCAGCACTAACACCATCGAGTCTCATGGTAGAACGATCAACCGGAGGTATATCACATTGGCCCGCACCCTAATTATCGGAAAGATTTCCAAGGGTTGTGGTCGCATAATCTCTTTTTGCAAATTCACCTGGATTTTTTTCTGAGGCGACGTTGGCAGAAGATGGGCCCACATTCGAGGGCTCATTTTGCTCGCTCCCTCTCTGAGCTTCATAAATATTCTCGGGTGACATCACAATTTTGCTCCAATTTCGAGACTTCATACGGGCCATAACAGCCTAGTGTTGAATTTTATCTGTTTCGCGGTATTAAAAATAAATTAAGAACGCTTCGAATTCCAACGATTCTATACGGTTCGTATCGAACAGCCCCTGTTCGATGCGGTTGAGAAGCGGACAAAAATTCCTTCTGTAGAAAAGAACAAAAATGTCAGGGCAGGTGGACCCTTATATATAGGCCCATGCGCCGCCAACTATCGTGAACGCATCGAATTTATCTCATTCGATGCGGCGCATCGAATTCATCAAATTCGATGTCTAGCAACAACACGCATCGAACAATAACAATTCGATGCCTTTAGATCAGTCAAAATTGAGTATAATTAAAATTTTGGAAACCGTTCTCACATTGATAACGTCTCCCAAACTAGGGGGACTATGTGATAGGGGTATTTTAGGATTGTCCCATCACTGTGGATTGGGCCGGCCCACAACTGTATCGAATTGGCCCAATTCGATATCTGGAGCGCATCGAACCGAGATGATTCGATGCGCACTGTGGATTTGGCCGGCCCACAACCATATCGAATTGGCCCAATTCGATATCTAGAGCGCATCGAACCAACTCGGTTCGATGCGTTTTCTACAGCTATCTAGGGGTCCCACGGAACGAGGCTTATATATACCCCGTTCCCTCGTCTTCCAAGGCAGATCGAACCCAAGTCCAACTATTACCACATCAAATCAGCCTATTCGACACGCTCCTTTGTTCGATGCCCAACGGAATTCGACACCAACAATATTTTATCACTTTCGCATCCAATCAACCCTGCATCGAATCGATATTGTTCGAGGCGCACATCGAACGTTCGCAACTCGATGCGCTGATTAATTTGTCTTATTAGGATATTTAAAGCAATGTAAGATCTGTAATAGATAGTAGGTGTTTCGGACAAAGTTAGTCCGGTTGTTTTATTGGATTAACTTGTTTTACCGTGTTTTATTACCGTGACGAAATAAGACCAAAATATCATCAAATCAGATCTCCTTTCTAAATGCCAAATCTTATTTGATACTGTTAGCACAAGTCTAGAAAAACCACGCCTTTAGTAAATCTTTGGGTTTGGGATGCCTATTAATTAATTTATACAAACCATCTCGCCTCATATCATATGGCACCACAAAAGTAAACGCTTGGTGATCGCCGACTTGTTCCCATATCTTTTTCATGTTTGATATTCCATTTCAAGTAAAGCGCATGATGGAAGGCTCCAAGTGTGTACATTCTCATTATACAATTATCACATACAGAGGCCAAACTTCGAAGCTGAGCATGCTTCCATAATTTTTTAACGTCACGCACTTAATATTCTTGATGCTCCAACCACCAATAATTGCTGGCGAAGAATAAATTATTTGCTTTCCGTCATTGGATTTGTGAATAATATACACTACGAGGACTTATAATTGGCTCCCAATCATTAGCAACAACATATATATTCACTAGAACATTGTATTATGCCTCACGCCTTTTCTTCTTTTTGATCGCAATCTAACTCGAATCTAGCGATAATAAAGTGAAGGGCGAAGCTTTGGAGTTGGGGACCTAAGAAATTAGTACAAGTTCTAATTATATTGATTATATAAATGGAACTGAATAAAGCTAATTAATAACCAATCATGTATCAATATTATGCTTATTACACCTTGAAATTGTGGATCGGGTTGATACTTAAGTTTGATGTTAAACTAACAATGAAAAGTTCAATGTTGCTTTAATAACACACAAAAATAATATTGCAGCGGAAATAAAAAACACAAAGTTTAAGAAGATTATATATTAATATTATCTTTCGAGCCGTAGGCGAAATACCAAAACGATTTAACAAAGACGTTTCTCACAACTCTCAAGCTCCTAACTCTCAAGTTGCTCGAACTCAACAAAGCAGACAAAAATTGCTTTCTCAATTCTAAACCTAGAATTAATATAACGACTCACAAACTTTACAAAAGCAAGACAACACTCGACAACTTGTAAATAAATCTCTCAGATTGATTAGCTCTTGTCTCGTGTTTGTCTTGATGTACTTACACCTATATATAAGTTCTTGACTTGGATTTCAAGGTGTGTTGTACACGGTTGGTAATTCTTCAAGTTTCCTAGTTGAACTCCTCTTCCAAGCTCCCGCAGTCCTTCTTGAATAATAGTTCCCTTTTTAGTAAACTAATTAAGAAAAGACTCTTTATTCAAATCATGACTCATCTTGGATGTTTCCTTGTTGCACTCGAACTCCACTTTCCTTTTAAGTTGCGCGGTTAACTTAATTAAGGAAACTTCCCATAATGGAAACTCGAACGATCAACCTATGCTAAGTTTGTTTCTTGGACAATAATCAAAGATAATCACAACTGTGGAACTAAGTTAGTTAAGTGAATAAAGACAAAACAATAAGTTAAAACTTTAAACACGATTATAAGAAAGATTCTGTATTTGGTGTTACTCTAACATTGAGATTCTATTCTCAATGTTGCTCTAACATTGAGATCCTAATGTTATCCTAACATCGCCAAAATACTTGCACTTTCAATCTTCCCCTTTTTTCATACTTCACAAAACCTAAGACCCTCTTCTTCTTCTTCTTCTTCTTCTTCTTCTTCTTCTTCTTCTTCTTCTTCTTCTTCTTCTTCTTCTTCTTCTTCTTCTTCTTCTTCTTCTTCTTCTTCTTCTTCTTCTTCTTCTTCTTCTTCTTCTTCTTCTTCTTCTTCTTCTTCTTCTTCTTCTTCTTCTTCTTCTTCTTCGATCATGAACCCTCACTTGTGTGAAGTAGCTATTGGTGACAAACATCTTTGTAGTATTCTTGATCCACCCCACAGTCTTCAAGGTTTTGAACCCCTGTTTGACCAAGATTGTGGAGATCAGAGATGGATATGAAATGATTCCCTTTGACTTTGTAGTGGCCTCTTTCATTGCATTCAACACTTTCTCCCATATGTTGACATTCAGACCATTCTTCAATTTGAACACCATCTTGGCATATTCCTTTGTCATCACAGTGGTGTTTGAAGATGAGAGCCAGTTGTAGGTAGAGATCTTGTGCAGAACAACACTTAGGGAAGTCATCTTTGTTGTGGGAAAGCTGTCATACCATTTCCTTGTTAAGCCTCCAGTGAGGTCAGATATGATCTCATCCATGTCTGGATCATCAGCTTCTTTTGGATCAGGAAGTCCCCATACTTCATTGATGGTGGAGGGGCTTATGTCAAAGACATTCTTCCTGATCCAGGCTTTCCCATAGTTGGGAGACTTCTGGTCGCACACCCATTGAGAGAGGTTTATGTAGAACTCTCTGATGACATCAGGCACAAAGGATGCATGATTCATCATTGAGCCCAACACTCCTCTTGCTTCCATCAGTTCATATACTCTATTATCTTTAAAAATTTCAACCTCCATTACTTTTTCCTTGTGAATCACCCTGGCTTGGTAAGCTTCCCACTGCTTCTCAGCTTCCATAGACACATAGAAGTCTGAATGTGGAACCTTGGGATACCCCTCCTTCAATTCATCAAAGTATTCCTCAACATCTGATGTTAGAGTAACATTAGCTTCAGCAGGGTCCTCTGCTGTCAGTTCATCCTCCTGAATCTCATTCTCCACTTCCTCATTCTCCTCTTCCTCCTGCTCCTCTTCTTCTTCATCAGCTTCTTCCTCTATCACATTCTTAGACTCAACCATCACCTATTTACCCTTACTCTTTCTTGCAGCATTAGCAAGTGTAGTGAGAGTAAGGGTCTCTTCTTCCTCTATCTCATCATCCTCATTACCCTCAACAACAACAACAATATTGGTACCCTCAGTAGTACCCAACTCAGTTGTCCTATCCTCAACCAGATTACCCTCAGTAGCAGTGTTATGAACATTAGTATCTTCAGTAGATACAAACACAACCACATTCTCAGCATCATTCCCAACATTCTCCCCATGATTAACCTCATGAATCACCCAAACTAACTATAGGGGCCTCAATCTCGCCCTCAATACCAACTTCAGCAGTTAAATTTTAAGTAGGGTTAGCCATCATTACCTCAGTTTCTCCGTTGGTGGGTGTGGAGGTGTTCTCTGATTCTGATGTTTCTCCAATATCAAACTTTGTCGCCGTTTTCTTTCCTTTGCGCCTTTGGTAGGTCGCCTTTCTCTTTTGAGCAGCAGCGGCAGCGATTTCAGTTGGTGCATGCCTGCTATTGTACCTTCGTGGTTGCTCGATCTGCTCAGCAGCATCTACAAGGATATCAAATGATGACTTGCGAGCCATTGTTAGAGTAATTTTGAGTAAAAGATGAGAGATTTGAAGTTCATAGAGATTATTGCTTGCAAGTAATATTCAAAACGTGAAGAATTAAAAGAGATTAGGGCAAATTATAGCATCTGAATATGAAGAGTGGTGTGAGTGGGATTGTAACATGTTACCAAAATAATCAGTCCACTATCACACGTTCCCACGCGTACTACCTTACCACGTGTCAGTGTTAGGTTAACACGTGACCAAACCAGTTTCCAAATTTGAAAACTTATAAGTCACAACGTTACAATGTTAGACTAACATTGGCAGGTTAGCAGCAGGGCAGAAAGCTGGAGGTGCAGGGCTTCATCCAAACAAATTCATGTGAGAGCGTGAGATATCAATGAAACTGATCTGAAACTAAATCAATAAGCATATGAGTACTCCATACAAAGCTTTAGATCATCATTATGAGTAAGTGACATAGGTAATAGAACAAAGATAAGCAGTCATAAATTCAGAGAAAAGTCCACTTCCACAACATAGAAAGTCACAAAACCAGTGTGTTCACCTACAATATGTCACCCAAAGAGTATGTCTCAAAACATGAATTAGGAATACTACTCCCCCTAAGCCCAAACCAACACAACAAAAAAATGCAGAACTAGAATGAATGCAACAATTTTAAGTAAACATTGGAAGATGGTAACCATGTAGTAACAACTTCACCGACTGGGAACATATCATATCAACTCAAATCTTAAACAATTATTATAAACTCTTATGAACCAAAACTGAAGATTGTTAAATAAAGGATAATGGCACTGATGAGGGCAGCACATGACTCCACACACCCATCAATGATATTATAAGCACCAGACTGGGCAAGTACAAAGGACTTGAATGATGACAATACACTTGACATATACTTCATCACCCCAACTCCTCATGTATACTTGTTGACTAACTTGTTTTTCAAGAGAAACACCAAGTGATCAGTGCTACTGAATGTAAGGCAGTCGAAAGTCCAAACATCCCAGTAGAAAGGATCACCGTCATGCATTTCTTTGGCAAAAAAAACAGACTCATGAAAATAAACACAACTGAATAACATTGAAGCTATCAACATCATGAACCCCAACTTTTCTTCATGCCTTGTTAAGTCTAACATGGATAAATCACAACTGAATAACATCAAAGCAGTGAACTCTGTGTACCCCAACTTCTCCTGATGTTAGGTTAACATCCTCATACTAACATTGGAGTTTTTATTTTACAAAACTTTTGATATGAACCTGTCCTCATGAAAGCTCAGTTAATCACACAGATTAACCACACAAACCAATAATGACAAACAAAGATGAAATATGCAGAAAGGAAGAAAATAAAACAAGAATTACAGAAACACCACAACCAATAATCAGTGCTAGACAGTGGTGTTATGTCAACACTGGTGTTCTAACATCCTTACACAATGCACATGCCAAGAGAATTTCTCAAACTGAAGAATCTCTCACTATCTAAGGGCTTAGTAAACATATCAACACGCTGGTTGTTTGTCTCAATGTGTTCAATGTCAATTAATTTGTCCTCAACCATGTCTCTCAAGTAATGATGTCTTATGTCAACTTGCTTGGTCTTAGAATGATGAATATGATTTTTACAGATACTGATATCACTAAGATTATCATAAAACATAAGAAGGGTATCACTATCTAGCCCATAATCCAGCAACATGTGTTTGAGCCATACAAGTTGGGTAACACAACTGCCTGCTGCTATGTATTCTGATTCAGTAGTGGACAGTGACACACAATTTTGCTTCCTACTATACCATGAGACCAGATTGTTCCACAATTAGAAACAACCCCCACTTTTGATTTTCTGTCATCTACATCACCTGCCCAATCAGAATCATTGAAATCCACAAGATTAGTGTTAGTGTCATAGGAATACTAAATGCCTAAAGACAAGGTTCTAGATATGTATATGAGAATTCTCTTCACATCAATCAAGTGAGATTGCTTTGGACTTTCCTGGTACCTGGCACACACACACAAACAGAGAACATTATATTAGGTCTAGATGCAGACAAGTATAGTAAACTGCCTATCATTGATATGTACAATGTTGGATCAACATTGTCTCATGTTCCATCCTTGGTGATCTTTACTGAGGCAACATGGGAGTCTTGCAAGGCTTTGAATCAGCTAGTTCAAACCTTTTCACCAAATTCTTTGCATACTTCTCATAATTCAAGAAGATGCCAGTTCATATTTGCTTTTCTTGAAGACCAAGGAAGAAATTCAGTTCACCTATAATGCTCATCTCAAAGGTTCCTGTCATAGATTCAACAAACTTTTCTAGAAAAGAATTGTTAGCAGATCCAAACACAATGCCATCAACATAAATCTGAGCAATACATATATCAAAATTATTCCTTAGAACAAATAGTGTTCTGTCTCCATCATCTCTAGTGAATCCAAGACTTAACAAAAATCCTGTAAGCCTTTCATACCATGCTATGGGTGTCTGTTTGAGACCATACAAAACTTTCTCTAGCTTATACACATGGTTAGGATATTTAGGGTCAGTGAATCCTTTAGGCTGTTCTACAAATACTTCTTTATCTATCAACCCATTTAGGAAGGCCCCTTTTGCATCCATCTGGTAAAGTTTATTTTTAAGAAAGTAAGCAATAGATAGTAACAACCTAATAGATTCTATCCTAGCTACTTGAGCAAATGTCTCATCAAAATCAATACCTTCTACCCGTGTGTAACCTTGAGCTACTGACCTAGCTTTGTTCCTCACAATTACACCTTCCTCATTGCTTTTCTTCTTAAAGATCCATTTAGGGTTTAGGGTTTAGGGTTTAGGGTTAGCTGCAGGATCTCTCCTAGGTTCAGCACCAACTTCATTGTATGAGTCAGAGTCTCCTAATGTTAGTCTAACATCCGTTCTGACTAGTGTTAGTCCAATATCAGATTCTGTCTCCTGTTCAGTATGTCTAGCTTCAGGTTCCAATGTTGGGATAGCATACCCAATTTCCAATATTGGTCCAACATCAGGAACAAAGTCACCAGTAACTGCATCAACAGTGAAACCATCAAACACCACATTAACTGATTCTTGAACAGTCTTCAATCTTGGATTATAAACCCTGAAAGAAGTACTGTTAGCAGAGTAGCCTACAAAGATGCATTTTCACTCTTTGGATCAAATTTGCTAAGGTAATCTCTGTCATTTATTAAGTAACAATCACATCCAAATTCATGAAATATGGAATATTTGGCTTCACACCCTTCAAGATTTCATAAGGTGTCATGTTTATACCAGGCCTAAGATACACCCTGTTACTAATGTGACATGTAGTATTCAAAGCTTCAACCCAAAGTCTTTTAGATATATTCTTAGCATTAAGCATAGCTCTGGCCATTTCTTGAAGGGTTCTTTCCTTTCAACAATACCATTTTGCTGAGGAGTCTTATAGGAGCTGAATAATCATAGAAGATCCCTTTAGCATTATATAAGTTATCAAAACTAGCATTCTCAAATTCCTTTCCATGATCAGACCCAATCTTAGACATAGAAGAGCCATAGAGGTTTTTGATGCTAGCACAAAGAATTTTGAACTGATCAAAAGTATCAGACTTTTCTTTAAGAAGTTTTACCTGTGGGTATCTAGAGAAATCATCTACAATAACAAAGGCATATTCCTTACCATTCAGACTACTGAGCTCAACTGGACCCATCAAGTCCATATGTAGCAATTCAAAACACCTGTTAGTTCTAGGTGTAGCACTTTGTACCTGTAAGGGTGTATGAACAACTCTAGTTTGTTTACCTTTGAGACAATCACCACATACAAGCTTACCTGGACTGGTTAGCTAAGGTAAACCTCTCACATCATCAACTTTATGTAGTTTTTTCAAGTCCCTGTAGTGAACATGTCCCAGTTTCATGTGCCAAATAGAAGCCTCATCTATTTTAGCATGGAAACATTCTGCTTCTTGTTGAGCCAGATAACAGTTGTCTTTTAATCTAGTACTCGTCATAAAAAGGACATTGTTACTATCATAAACATCATAAGACACTTTGTCAAAAGTAACTAGCAAATAATCATCACAGAGTTGACTAATGCTAATTAGATTTGCTTTTAACCCATCAACCAACAGAACATCCTTGAGTGGTGGAAATACTTCAACATTAAGTACTCCATTTCCAATGATTCTCCCCTTGGTGCCTCCTCCAGAGGTGACTATTCCAATAGTGAGGGGAATCATTCGTTTAAGATTCTCTTTGTTGCCAGTCATATATCTTGAGCATCCAATGTCAAAATACCACTTACCTGCAAGGTTAGAGTAAACAGCAAAGAAGACAATATTGCATACAATCCTAATCTTGGGAGATTTCAACTTTTCTATTACGGGTGTACATAAAACTGCCACCCGCCCGATCTGCCTGCCACCCCCAAACCCGCGGTTTACAAAAAAAGAGGAAGGCTGGCAGTTTTAATCTGTGGTAACCTGCCTCTTGGTGGGCGGGTCGTGGGTTACCCAGGCTACCCGCCCGCCCACCCCGCTCACCCGCCCACCCGCCCACCCGCCCACCCCGCCCACCCCGCCCCATAAGTATAAAACCTAAAAAAAAAATACCCTCTCATTTGCTAGGTCACAAACTCAGTTGCCATACCCAAACCCACTCACCCCACCCCACCTCTCGCACGCCGCTACTAACCACCGCCCCATCCAAAACTCTCGATGATGACCACCGTCCCCTCTACCAAGCTCATTGCAACCATCGCGCAACCACTACCATTGCAAAACCACCACGCTCGCGCAACCACCACTATTGCGAAACCACGTGTCTAGCCGCTTAACCACGACCACAACCAGCCCTCCGCCACGCCACCTAACCGCATAACCACCAGCAGCCCACCACCACGCCGCTTCACCGCGTGCTCAGATCATCACCGCCGTCCACCACCTACTGTTGTAACAAAGGTCACATCTTTCTTTTTCAATTTAGCTTTGGCAGTTTGATGAAGGTGATGAATGATTTGTATTTTGTAATTCATAATGTATGTTTAATGATAAGTTATAAGTATTGTTGATTAATGATTTGAAGTAATGTGTACTGATTTGATAAAAGTGTTGTACCGTTGTCAATTTTTACTATGAATTCAAATAAAAGTAGAGAAAATTTCAACTCTGAGTGATTAACGGCCGCCTAAAATTGTTGTGAATTGGTACTTAGTTAATGGATGCCACACTAAGTATTTTCTTTATGATTTATATGAATATAATGTATAGAATAATATGAAGATGTCTAGTGATGAGAGAAGTAGCAGGACAATAATGTGTGTAAATTTGACGACAAGTTTGGGAAAATAGAGGTCAAAATTCTTGTTGATCAATTTAATGCCACCCACCCGCCGCCCGTCAAACTCGCACAACCCGCAACTCGCATGGTTTCTGAATTGTTACCACCCGCACGGGTGAAAGAATTGGTAACCCGTCAAGATTGGGTATAACGTCTTTTTTCGTTGCCACCCGCTATAACCCGCCCGCGTACACCCCTATTTCCTATCCATGTTCTACCTTTCTGTCCAGTACCTAATGTTGGACTAACATCACAAACAGTTGTTGAGTTAACATCAGAGACTGAGGCTATTTTCTTTCCACTCACCTTTAGATATTTCTTACAGAATGGTTTAATGTGACATGGTTGAAAATAGTATTGGCAGATATAAGTAGTTTTACTTTTTCTAGTGTTGATAGGAGCATCACTCAAGCTTGTAGATTCTTTGACAAAACCAGTTTTTAAGTATGCAGAATTAATATCAGAAGAGGCATATTTTTCAACAAATCCCAGACTATTTGTACCTGTGTGCCCCATATTCATAACCTCATCAAGTTTAGAGGTACCTGAGTTCCATTTGGCAATAATTTGACTATCATTTTTAAGTTTATCTTTTACCTCTTTCAGTCCAGCTTATGTTTTGTCAAGGTCTCTCTCATACAGTTTCATCATATTCCTCAAACACTCTATCTCATACTTCTGAGCTTCATTGCTTTTGATGAGTTTATGGTTTTCTCTCACCAGATTGCGGAAGGTAGCTTTTAAATCATCTATGATTTCCTCCTAGGACATGTCTCCTTCAAAGTAGTATTCTTCCTCAAGATCAACTAAGCCATGAAATCATTCAAAGTTAGTATCATCATAATCAGGGAGTACATCAGGGTTAACACATAAGTCATTATCATTCCAACTTCTAAAGAAGATCTCTTGTTCTGGTGTTGGATCCTGAATGTTAGAGTAACATTGGGATCCATGGCAGTTTCTGGAATCTTCTCTTGTCCAGTTAACCTGAGTGTATAAAGCAGCAGTGTTGATCTCCTCTGAGTTTTCTTCAACACTTGATCCAGAGTTGAATTCAGCTTCATTAAAATCATCTACACAGATCCAATAAGAGTTCCCTCTTGATCGAACGGTGTTAGCACATTCATTTTTAAAATGACCAAAACCTTTTCATTCATAGCACTGTACACCTTTTAATCTCTCAGCATCTTGAGGTGTGTTCTTTGATGCCATGTACTTTATGAATTTAGGGGGTAACTTCTTATAACCAGGGCTGGTATTACGAGATTGCTTTTGTTTACCTTTATCTTTGTAACTTAACTTACTAAATTTGTTAGTAATACTTCCATAGTTAGAGGAGATTAGTTCACACTCATCATCACTCTCACAGGTTTCAGAGTTAGCTCCTAGTAAGGCAACAAAAAGTTGTTTGCTTGACTTACCTAGAAATTCTAATTCATATTCCTTTAGAGTGTTCATTAAAGCCTGAAATTCCATATTGGCCAGATCTTTTGACTCATTCATGGCAATCCTCTTGATAGTGAATCTAGGTGACGATGTCCTAAATGTTTTGTAAACCATAGTTTTACTGGGTATAACAAATCATAGGTTTTGACACTGGCTTGCAATGTCAAGCAATTTTGAAAGTAACTGTAAATACTTTCATCTTCACCCATCTCAAGTTTTTCAAAGTCCCTAAGCAGTTTTCTATGTTTAGAATCTCTGACAGCAACATCTCCCTCACAGTGCAATTCAACAATATTCCATGCAGACTTAGCTGTGGTGCAAGTTTGAATAAGTTTAAACATATGATTACCTACCCAGCTGAAGATTGCATTGAGAGCTTTCTCATTGAAGTTGTAGAGAGCAATGTCATTGGCTGTCCATTGTGCTTTAGGCTTTGGTACCAGATCATCATCTTCATCGATTGGTAAGTAAGGTATGAGATAGCCTTCCAGTACTGATTCCCATGCCCTCAAATCAATAGATTTGATGTGGACTCTGAGTCAAATCTTCCAATAAGCATAGTTGTTGGTCCTTCCAATACTGGTAGTATGCTGGTATTGGGGTTAGTGTTGTCCATCTTGTCGTATCAACGCCAAACACCAGTGAGGTCGGTGCTTGGCTCTGATACCAATTGAAATTGTGGATTGGGTTGATACTTAAGTTTGATGTTAAAATAAGAATGAAAAGTTCAATGTTACTTTAACAACAATCCATAATAATATTGCAACGGAAATAAAGAACACAAAGTTTAAATATTATATATTAATATTATCTTTCGAGCCGTAAGCGAAATACCACAAGGGTTAACAAAGATGTTTCTCACAACTTTCAAGCTCCTAACTCTCAATTTGCTCGAACTCAACAAAGTAGACAAGAGTTGCTTTCTCAATTCTAAACCTAGAATTAATCTAACAACTCACAAACTTTGCAAAAGCATGGCAACACTCAACAACTTATAAACAAATCTCTCAGATTGATTAGCTTTTGTCTCGTGTTTCTCTTGATGTATTTCACACCTATATATAGGTTCTTGACTTGGACTTCAAGGTGTGTTGTACACGGTTGGTAATTCTTCAAGTTTTCTAGCTGAACTCCTCTTCCAAGCTCTTGCAGTCCTTTCTGAATAATAGTTCATTAGTAAACTAACTAAGGAAAGACTCCTTCTTCAAATCAGGACTCATCTTGGATGTTTCCTAGTTGCACTCGAACTCTACTTTCCTTTTTAAGTTGTGCAGTTAACTTAATTAAGGAAACTTCCCATAATGAAAACTCGAACGATCAACCTATGCTAAGTTTATTTCCTGGATAATAATCAAAGATAATCACAGCTGTGGAACTAAGTTAGTTAAGTGAGTAAAAGCAAAATAATAAGTTAAAACTTTAAACACGATTGTAAGAAAGATTATGTATTGGATGTTACTCTAACATTGAGATTCTGTTCTCAATGTTACTCTAACATTGAGATCCTAATGTTATCCTAACATCGCCATAATACTTGCACTTTCACACCAAACTTATTCATTTGAGAGAAAACTGGATCCTTCCGTCGTTATATAAGCCTCAGTTTGTTTGCGAGGAAAATGGAGGAATTAAAAGATAATGAGGAAAATATTTTTTTCCAGTTGTTTGGCAAGTTAAGATTTTCTGGGAAAATAAAGGAAATATCTAGAAAAGATAGGAAAATATATTCAAAAAACAGAAGAAATCTACAAGAATCTTTAACCATTTCTAGGAAAATCATTATACAACCAAACACATGGAAAATAAGAGAATTTTTTTTTCCACATAATTTTTCCTGGATTTCCCTCATTTTCCTTCATTTCCCCTTATTTTCCCTCATTTTCTCCTATTTTTTCGGGGAACCAAACTGAGCCTAAAGGTAAATCTTTTAAAAAGCCGTTTGGTTCTATAGATAAAGCGAGATATCTCTGCTTATCTCACTTTATCTCTCGTTTGGTTTTATACATTGACTTTTCGGGCAGATGTGAGATTTGCCCGAATTTTTTGGTTTTATCTCAGAATTTGAGATAAATAATCTCACCTCTACCCCTAAGATAAATAATCTTGTTTTTGCCTTATTTTACTTTTCATTAAAATTCTCCATTAAATCATGTATAAATTTATAAATTACTAACTTCTCCATTACATAATTAGATATAATATTTATTAAAGTTTCAAATTTAAAGTTTGAACAAAAAAGTATATATGTTATATTTATAAGATTCTCGTGGACAACGGCTTTATAGTTTATTGGTCACAAATATAAAGAAAAAAAACTTTTTTGATAGTTTACTTTCAAGTTTTTAATATTTAATCACATGACTTATATATTAAAATTTAATTTGCATCATATAACAAAAAATTCAATTTCGTATGTCTTACTATTTTTTTCTTTAAAGGTGATTAAATTATGATAAATATAAGTCGAAACTTTATGAAATTATTTTATTCGTTTTAATAATTACAAAAATCTCTATTGATTTGTAAAATCAAAATAGAAAAAGAAAAAGATTCTAACTTCTTTCCCCCCTCTTACTCGAACCTATCACACCCCCATTTTAAAAATACGTTTATTGTCATAGCCTTTTTTTGTATAATATTTTGGTAATATATAATAGTGAAAAAAATATACAGTATGCATGTCATTGAGTTGAAAACAACAATACGTTTCCTCTTTTTTTTTTTTAAACAAAAAGAATTTAAAGAAAAATGGTTAGTTGAATGTTAATTACCCAAGTCAAACAAAAAGTTGTTGAGATAACTATTTATCTAGACATTTAATCTTGTCAACCAAACAAGTGGTAAATATTAGATATCACAAAAATCCTGACTTTTTATCTCATTTTTAATTTATACCATGTTTTTAAGATAAAACTTATCTTTTAAATCAAACGGCTCTTAAATAAACTAATAGGTCAATTTCATAGCTCATACAAATTTTAAATAGATTAACATCAATTTTCATGCCTTGTGCGGTGGGCATGCATATACCGTGCAAATATATATATATGTATATATATATATATATATATATATATATATAATGGACCTTAAGGTAACAATTTTCTCATCCCTTTAAAAGTTATAAATGAATTAAACTTATCCACATGGCGTAATTATAGTTTCGGAACTAATTATGGAACCAATATGAATCTGCTTAGACTTTGATAGGGGTAAGGAATCGAAAATAGTAGGCCGGCCGGTAACCAATCCTTTTCACTCTTTTCTTAATCTCACAAATTAAAGGTGCAGCATGGAGCATAATAATAGTTAAGGATAAAGTTGTATATTAGTATAAAGAAAGGCTCTTGATACTCGTAAGCAATAATGAAGGATATCTCCATTTTAATTATACATACAAGCGAGATTGCATAATTGATAAGATTTGAAACGTTAGGTACATGTATCATGAGGGCTGACTCTTGATTTTCATATTCATGCACCCATTTTCCATTTCATTAATAAATCATAGTAAAGATAAGGAGAACACATAGATTTTTTAGGGTTTTCGTGTTAATCACGGGTAGATTAGCAACACAGTTATTAATGTAGTCTCCAAATGTTTTTATGAGTAGGATGTTGTATATATGATATTTGTTATTACCTTCTCTTCTTCTTTTTTCCACTTTACATGCTTCGCGCTATACAAATTTATTATGCCTGATAGAAAACTAAAACAAAGAATTATGTTTCGGTACTTCTGAATTCAAACATTACCATTCTTAGTATATCTTTATATTATTCAATATTTTAGTTAGATACAAATCATTTTTAAATAAACTGCAAATTATGTAACAAACGTATTAAAATCAAAATACTTCTTACATCAAAATAAAACTTTGCATGTTGGTTCCGCTTGCGCTCGATTTTAAATAAAAGAACACAACAAATTATTACTCTTAATGTTGTTACATGTCTTCATAAGTTTTAACTCTTATATCTGTGTTTTTCTTTCTTTTTTGAATTCTTTAATACATCCATTGTTCTTTGCTCAGGTCATCGTCATCAGGATGGGAGCTCTCGACCTAGAATATGAAAGAGAAAAGAAAATATAGACAACATACAAAGATGACGACAAATAAGAAAAAGTACGGTCTTTCCTTGAGAAACATACGAAAAATGAGAAAAAGGGTGGTTTTAATATTTTTTTCCATGCGAAGGAGAATTCAACATTGTAATACACTTTGGCAACAATGCATTGACATTTGCGGTACTAATCTTTGGTTTTAAATTTTCAGAAACTCCGACTTCACAAATATTTACTAATGTTGTTTTACTATTTTGTACAAAAATTTAAGACATTGTTCATAACGGTCTTCTTCTCATTTAATCTTTCGTGATAAATTAAAATTGTTTACACAATATCTTACCTTATTAAACTCTTAATATGTCGATTGTGCATTATATTTGAATTAATTAACGAATTTACAACACTTTGTAAAAAACATCGAGGCTTATAGTCTTTGATTTTCTTTAACTACGATTGATATATGATGCAAAGATTTTTTAGTTTAGCAGTAGAAACTTACTAATGCGCACAAGCATCTAATTACATCATGAGAATTTTTATACAAGAGACCACGTTACACGCGGTCCCTGCGTGCACTCTAGTATATTAATATAAAGAAAAGGCTCTTGATACTCGTAAGCAATAATGAAGGATAACTAATTATACATACAAGCGAGATTGCATAATTGATAAGGTTTGAAACGTTAGGTACATGTATCATGAGAGCTGACTCTTTGATTTCCATATTCATGCACCCATTTTCCATTTCATCAATAAATTATAGTAAAGACAAGAAGGAGAACGCATAGATTTTGTAGGGTTTCGTGTTAATCACGGGTAGATTAACTGTCGAGGACTAGAGAAAAAGGTTCCCACGTTGGCCCACGTAAGCAAATACCAGTGTCGACTCTCGAGTAGAGTAGTGAGTTTTTGGGCCAAAATTGCAATAAACAACGTGTGATTTTTAATAGATCCGAAGACGTCGGGTTAGTAATAGTATAATGTTTGGCAAAATATTTGTTTTGCCCGTTATTTTGTGCTAACTTCAAATTTTGTCCTTTAATTTTACGGGTTTAGTAAATGCCCGTTAACTGATTTTTTTTTTAATAAAAAATACCCGACGGGCTTCAAAACTGGGCTTGGCTGATTTTTGCTTACGTGGCGTCTGACTGGGACGCCACTCGGACGTCACGTAATAAAAAAATTGCATATATATATATATATACACACACACACAACTTTTTTATAATCTACAATTTATAATGGTGATAAAAATAAAAAAAAACAAATTAAAAGAATAAATTTAGCATCTTCATATATATATATACACACACACAACTTTTTAATAATCTACAATTTATAATGGTGATAAAAGTTCTATATATAAAAAAAATAATAGAACCGCCTCAGTCCCATAAACAAGAACGATCGGGGTTTCCCCTGTCGATGTCTTGGGAGTCATTCTATAAGCCCACAGTATTCCTTGAAGCTCCTATGTCCAGCTTTTCCTAGAGTCTCTCAATCTTCTTTCGAGATAATCTTTCAGCGTCTTATTGGTGGATTCCACCTGTCCATTTAATTGCGGGTGATAGACTGAGGTCATATTGTGAGAGATTTGCAACTCCGCAAACTAGGATTTGATTTCCTTGTCAATGAATTGTCAGCCATTGTCGCATATCATATATCTGGGAATTCTGAAGCGACAGATGGTGTTCATCCATATGAATTCGATCATGTTCTTCTCTGTAATGGCCGGCATGGCCTCAACTTCAACCCACTTGGTATAATACTCTACAACCACGACCAGAAATCTCTTTTGTCCCTTGGCCACTGGTAGCGGTCCGACTATGTCAATTTCCCACTGGTCAAAAGAACACGCTACGACCTTGACGCATAATTCGCTGGGCTAGTGCCCTTCCCCATAATGATTTCCACAACACCCAGCATGGATTTCTTTTATAATGTAATCGGCCTGAGTTGGAGTCAGGCAACGGAGTAATGGGCCTTCAAATGACCGTTTGTACAATTCGCCATTGTGAATTGTGAACCTGTAAGCCTTATAACGCATCCTGCAACGCGCGTTCGGGTCTGTAGGTAATATTTCGTTCACCAAATAAGTCATGATCTCGTCCTTCCACGATGGGTCCTCTTCAATTGACATTATGTATTCCACTCTTGCCGTAGTGACGTCATATTTCGATATCCCGATCGATGGCTTGTCAGTTGCCATTAATGTAACTCGTTTCTTAACTAGGATTTCTGAGGAACTGGTGAACTTTGACAATGCGTTGGCCTTGCTGTTTTCATCCCGCAGAATCTGAGAGATGTCAAAAAAACTGAAGCGAGCTGCCAATATTTTAACTTTTGCAGCGTACAATTTCATCGTCTCCTCTCTTGTCTCGTATTTACATGAAAAATGGTTTCCTACCAGCAAAGAATCGGTGAACACATCATTGTGCTCTATGTTGAGTGTTAACGCCAAGTTTATCCTTGCTATTAGAGCTTCCTATTTAGCTTCATTGTTGGTCACTATGTAGTTCAGACTAATGGCAAATTCGAACTCTCGGTGGTCTGGAGATAATAGATGGATTCCAACTCCTCCCCCGTGGCTCGCGGCGGAGCCATCGGTATGCAGAATCCATGCAGTGGTAGCCCTATTGGTTCCTGCTTGGTCTGATATTGAATAGATGTAATTCGTGGATCCCGCCACACTGTTTCCCAGAGTCTCGGCCATGAAATCTGCCAATGCCTGCGATTGAATGGAAGTCCAGGGCCTGAATTCTAAACCGAACTCACTGAGTTCGATCGCCCATTTGACCAATCTACCGGAGGTCTCGGGTCTAGCCAACACTTGCTTTAACGGCTTATCCATAACAATTGTGATGGGGTGAGACTGAAAATACGGGCTTAGCTTTCGCGCCGTGGCTACAATTGCTAGAGTAAACAACTATATCTCCAAATAATTCCTTTTCGCGCCTTGTACAACTCTTCTCACATAGTGGATGGGTAATTGTTGAGATCCCTTTTCTTTCACTAAAACTCTACTGATGGTGTGGGAAGACACGGCCAAGTACAACTATAACATCTCATTTTTTTCTGTGTTGGCCAGAAGCGATGGACTCACCAAATATATCTTCATCTGCTAGAAGGCCTCCTCACACTCTGGTGCCCAGGTAAAATCCTTGCTTTTTCTCCTAACCTTGAAAAACGACAGATTCTTTTCTGTCGAAGTCGATATAAATCTACCCAATGTTGTCAAGCGGCCAACCAAACATTGCACGTCCTTTATCGTTCTTGGTGAGGGCAAATCTAGCACTGCCTTGATTTTATCCGGGTTGGCCTCTATTCCTCTTTAGTTCCCCACATATCCTAGAAATTTCCCCGCAGTCACTCCAAATGTGCATTTTTTCGGGTTCAGCTTCATTCCATAAGCTCTCATGATAGCAAATGCTTCATCCAAATGATATACATGTGCTTCCGCCTTTAGACTTTTTACAAGCATATCGTCAATGTACACTTCCATGGATTTCCCAATCTGATGATAAAACATCTTCGCGACGAGTCTTTGGAAGATTGCTCCAGCGTTTTTTAGACCGAATGGCATCACCCTATAACAACATACTACTATGTCCATTACAAATGCCGTTTTATTCTAATCATCCACAACCATGAAGATCTGGTGAAGACCGCTCTTGGCATCCATCATACTTAGTAATGTGCATTCCGCAATCGAATCGACTAACAAATCTATTATGGGTAATGGAAACGGGTCTCTTGGGCAATGCTTGTTTAGGTCAGTGTAATCCACACACATCCTCCAGGTTGCCTCGTTCTTCAAAACCAATATGACGTTGCTCAGTCATTCTGAGAATCTCAACACGTAAATATGTTGGGCCGCAAAAAGCTCATGCACTTCTTTTTAGGCTACTTCATTCTTTCTTTGTTTAAATTTCGTTTCTTCTGCCTTATCGGTTTCGCATTCTTATCGACATTTAGCCGGTGCACTATGATTCTGAGATCTATCCCATGCAGATCAGAATCGGTTTAGGTGAAAATGTCTGAGTTACGTCTGAGACAATCTACCAACGCAACCTATATCTCTGGATCTAAAGCTGCTCCAATTTTTATGATTTTGTCCGCACTTTCTCTGAATAGCCGAACTATTTTGAACTCCCCAAGTGGCTCCATTTTGCATTCTTGCCACGGCTTAACTAGCTGACTTTCAGCTTTCTCCCGACTTTGCACTTGAGGTTCGGGTCTCTTTCCATTCTCATCTCTACTAGTTCGGGTTTTCTTTCTTGCTTTGACTATTTCGCCTGACGGATCATGTCGTCTCTTCGTCGATCATGTCGTCTCTTCGTCATTATAGTTACTTATATCTAAACGCAATTTAAATGGTATTTTCACAGATGACGCCAATATTTTGGTCTTATTTTGTCCGGGTTACAATAGACCAGTTACTGTTACAATGGGCCTGACTACGCCAACATAATGCTAATCTATTACAAGGTACATAGTAGCTTGGTCCAGAACACCTACCGTATATTACAAGTATGAAATTGCTCTAGTTAATCTTCTAAGACAAAGAAACGGTTCGATGTAGCTCTAAATCGAATCAGAAGAGTCTCGAACGGTGCTAGTTCGATGCTGATGAACCTCGAATGGGAGCGGTTCGATCAAGTCCTGAATCGAATCGGGTCCAACGTCGAATCGGAGGGAAGATCGAATCGGATGGGTGTCGAATCGAATGAGTATCAAATCAGTGAATTCAATCGATGTGAATATGTATTGAGTGTTGAATCTGATTGAAAACGTTAGGAGACGGGGTATTTATAGAACTCGTCCCATGGGTCCCGTGTATAAACGATCGAACGACTATCATTCGATATAGAATATTTTGGGCCTTATCTGACTGCGCCGGCCTAGAATGCCATTTTGGGCCTTCCTAAGATATCTCCATCAAAGACATTTTGAAGTATATTGACATTCGTGATTTACATGCACGGAAATCTTACCAACTGTTCATGCTGACAGAAAAGTATTCAATAATGGGACTAAACAGTGAAATCGATACTGTTCAGTTATGAATATTGGCATATGCATTATGCATGTAGAGAGGCTTCAGATCAGATCTAGGAATATATGCATTCCCCATTGATAAATAAGTGTGATAGATGATTTTCTCGATCTTTCTATTTGAACAATGATATATTCGTTGCATTATTTTTGGGAGGTGATATATACAGTGCGAAATTCGTAAATTTAAACCAGTACTTTCATTGTTCTATAGTTTACCCTTTTCAAATCATTCTTAAAGCACATTTTCCAATACCCTAATCTAGCAAGTGAACAATCTTTATAAAACTGGCAAAAATCTCTTTATATCCATATGAAGTATGAACTGAAAAATAACACTTCGATAGATTTCATTTCTCAAAAAATGTGGATATTCTGATGAACAATGTTATTTATTCAAAAATAGTTCTGTAACTCTATTCATTTCCATATTTGTACTGTCGCCATGGTGTAACTATTTATTATGTATAGTAAAAAAGTTGCAATAGAGTTTGCTAAGCTATCAAAATATTTAATTTTGATAAAACATATACATTTTCATATATTTGCATTTTTTATCCATTGAAAAAATAAATGTACGAATGATCTGTAAATACTACGGGTCCATTTTAAGTTTGCATTAATTTTTTATGTATATTATCGTGTATATCTTCAAATAAAATGTCATAAGCAGATTTAATAGTTTATTTAGGCTGTTAAATTTGCCCATTATTTTTAACATTTCTGACTTTTTGTCGAATATCTTTTCGGACAGTGAATACATCTTTATGAATATTCGCCAAAAAGGCCCAATTGGAACCTGATTGGGTTTTTGGCCTACGTGGCAGCCAAGAGTATTAAAAAACCTTCTTATGTGGATAAATAGCTCGCCACGTCAATTTTTGGCTTCTTTCTTTCTTTCTTTTTTCTGCAATTTTATAGGGGTCTTTTTGAAATAAAACTTTGCTTTGATCTATAAATTTAATTATAGTTTTATATTTTACAATAACACAACTTCTTTACAAAAAATTGATAAATTATATATAATAATATTTAAAACAACATTTTTCTTAATTAAAATGTTAGCTATTTTCTTCCTCCAAACTCTTCTTCAAATTTCGATCGCCGCCACCCAAATCTGCTCTCTCTCTCTCTCTCTCTCAATTTCACCACTCACACACGAACGATGCTACCACTAGGGCCGCCATGGCTCCACAACTAGCCATAACCACCAACAATTTCAATTCCGAGAGCACAACATGGCGTAGTAATGTATTGGTACTAATCTTCTATTAGATCCATCTCCCTTACCAGTTACCACAACTCCACTGTAATTATTGTAGATTTTTCCAAGAAATAATCTTGTGAGAGGTATAACCCACAATGCTTATGTGTTGATGGGATGTGGATGCAAGGAAGTATAAAAGCCTTTAATGCGTTATCCCACATTAGTTAAAGATGTTGGGCTATAGGCTCAAGTTTCTATAAATGATTTAATGGGCAGAGAGCTTTTCGTTCTGAAAGGCCAAATATTTTAAAGTGGCTTAAGTGTCCCATATAGGAAATGATTTCTTTGTGGGGTTTATATATGTTTGTATTACTTAGGTAATTAAAAGTGCAAGACATAGGTGGTGCACAAGCACACACGTGCGCTGAGCCAAGCCCGTGCTCGCTTCCACTCGCGCGCGTGTAGTGCGAGCTCGTGGCGCTTACATGGCACACTTACCACTTTACACGCTTGCGCGCATCGATCTAGACTGTAGAATTTTTTTAATTAATTAAAGGACGAATTAATTTTACTGCCATGTAACTTTTCCTTAAATACTTAAATGCTCTTTTAGGTTACTTTTTAGATTACTTTTTTTTCATCTATTTTCTTTGTTGTTTTTTAAAAATTAGAAATAAAAATTATGGAATGAAAGTATAGTTTTTTAAAAAATGTGGGAAAGAGGAGAATAAAAAAGTTATGGGGTGAAAGTACAATTTTAAATAAATAATAAGGGTTTGGGTTAAGAATATTTTCTGGGGGTAAAATTATAACGTGTGTAGACACATTAATTTTGTGTCTAATTAAATTAAATGTTGGTAACTCTTAAGATGCAAGAAATACAAAATATATTTTATTTAGTCTTAATATTTTGAGGGATTAAAATAAATATATTAATCAAATCTTAAGACAAGGAAATAATTGCTCATCAAATCTCAAGACATGGAAAGTCTTCCCCTCCAAGTCTCAATCTTCAAGAGATGGAAAGAATTCTCCACCAAATCTCATTCTCCACCAAGTCTCAATCTTCAAGAGATGGAAAGAAGATTCTCTTAGATAAAGTCTTCCATATCAAGGAATTGTAGACGAGATCACAACCGTTCATCTCATCGGGGATTCTAATTGAGATTCACTCCACAACTATAAATAGAGGTGGTCTTGAATAAGAAAAGACACACACAAAATATTCACAAGTTGAAGAGATAAAAGCTCTAAGTTTTTCGCTCCACCAAATTCATCCATCTTCAAGCGTTCTTTGCGGCATTCAAGGCATTCTTCAACAATCTTCAAGGCGTTCTTCGTAAAGAACTCATTTCAATCCACCGTCAAGTCTCAATTCCATCCAAAAAACTATTTTTGAAGATTGCACTTATGCCGAGGAAGATCAAATTCCAAGAAGTTCAACAAATCCAAAACTAAGTTCATATCGTTCTTCATTCGTATTCAAGTCGAAAATCCGTTTAATCCGAGATCAAGTTCTAAGACCCTCGAAAAACCGTTTTTGAAGATTGAAGTCCATTCAAGAAGATCAAACCCCCAAAAATCCAAAGAACTGAAGACGAAGATCATACCAATCTTCATCAACATTCAAGACAAATTCCAAATCAAATTTCCGTTCAATCCGAGATCAAGCCGTAAAGCCCTCGAATCAACGTTTGTCAAATATCCAAATACTTTGAAGATCAATATTCCTCCAAAGAAGATTGACATTCAACAAGTTCAAGACGAAAATCAAATTGTTCGTCGCGAATATCAAATCAAGTAAATTGCTAATTCAAGATCAAGCTCAAGAGCCCTTGGATTAACGTTCAACTTAAATCACATGGAAGCGATCAAAATCAAATCCACTCAAGTCAACCAAATTTCAAAATCATTTGTTTGAGAAAAGAATGAGATGATCAAATATTGAGATTGCACCACAATTGTACTTTGAAATTATTCATATTTACTTTGTAATCTTTTCTTGTCTTTTAATTTCAGAGATCAATAATTGGTCATTACAAATTTGGCACGCCCAGTGGGACCATCTCTTTTCCAATAAGTATCAAATTCGAAGTCACAAGAAGCTAGTGTTGCTCAACAATGGACAAGTCAATGGGGGCAGCAAGCGGAGGCTCTTCGCAACCGATGATGAAAAATACACTTGCACCGGGGGCAAGACACGAAGCTAAAGAAGATGATCAAGCAACTTCAATGGAAGAGCAAGTTGTTGCACTGACAAGAGCCATTGCGAATCTTACAAATCAAACTCACAAACGTGATGAACATTTGAATCGTCTTCACCAAAAGCTAGAGTGCCAAGAAGGAGTTGAAAATTCCAAAGAAGTCACCAACAACATTGGAGTTCAAGGATGCATCAAGACCACAATCAATGAAGTTGAAGTCTCTCCTCATCTCCAAAATCATGAGCTCGTGGAAAGTGGCTATCAAAGCATGGCGCATGAAATTGCTACTCAAGGAGTCAAAGCTCAAGAGTTTGATGAAATCCTAAGTGAAAAAATTCAAACCACTTCTCTTTTCCACAAGTCAAATTTCTCAAGGAAGGAAGAGCGAGGCGCCGTGATGCACACAAATGTTTTCGAGAAAAAAACATTCAAAATGTTGAAGTTGGAGAATATTATAAGTCCTCAAGTAAACAAATCCAAGTTTCACCACAAGGCATTGTCTCTGCCGATCAATTGAAGAAGCTCATTGAAGAAGTTGCACATGATCACAAAGCTCAACACAAGACTTCCAAATCTTACACGAAGCCTTATACTCAAAGAATAGAGCAATTGCAAATGCCAAAAAACTATCAACCTCTGAAGTTTCAAAGATTCGAGGGGACTGGAGACCCAAGACAACATGTTGCTCACTTCATTGAGATATGCAATAGTGCCTGCACTGATGGAGATCTTCTAGTCAAACAGTTCGTTCGATCCTTAGAAGACTTTGCCTTTGACTGGTACATTAATCTTGAACCAAACTCCATTGACGGTTGGAACGATCTACAAACCAAATTCTTCAATCGCTTTTATAGCACTCGGCGTACTCTGAGCATGATTGAACTTGCAAATTCTCATCAACAAGAAGACAAACCAGTGATTGGGTACATCAATAGATGGAGAATTCTATCATTAAGTTGCAAAGAGAAATTGTCTGAAACTTCAGCCATGGAGATTTGCATTAAAGGGATGAACTGGAGCCTTTCTTACATACTCCAAGGAATCAAGCCAAAAACTTTTGAAGAATTGGCAAATCGAGCACATGCTATGGAAATGAGTGTAAACTCAAATGGGAAAGAATACTCATCAAATGCCCATGACACTGAAGAATGTAAGGAAGATGAATATACAAATGAAGAAGTTGAAGAATGTGGAGAGTCATATTGAAATGCTCCTTCATACGAGCTTAAACTATCTCAAATCCTCAAATTAAGTGCCAAAATATATGCTCATTGATACGAGCCTAAACTATCTCAAATCTTCAAATTAAATGTTGAAATTTACTCATTGATAAGAGTATAAACTATCAACATTCTCCTTAACGCGAGTATAAACTGTTTGCACATTCAAACTTAAAAAAAATCCCTCAAGTCTTCAAAACAAATGCACAAGTCTCCTAGACCCGAGCCAAAAGGTCTACAAATCCTTCAAATTTTCAAGTCTCCTAGACAAGAGCAAAAAGGTCTAAAATTTCTCAAGTCAAAGCCTCCTAGATATGATATAAAACTGTCTACAAATGCCCAAATCAAATGCTCCACGGCGCACGAGCTTAAACTGCACGTTACTCCTGTCCCGCATGAGTAGAAACTGTGTACGGCACCCCCTTTAAATCAATCTTGATTTCTTTTGAACTACATCATGAATTTATTCCTTCATTGGATACGTAGGCAGCTAGAAGTCCATTCTTAGCCCAGTCATATCCAAAAAAAAAAAAAATGCTCATGCAACATTCAAGTTAATGGATCCAATGATGAAGCTCACAAACGTTTTAAACTCATGAAGTGGATTTATGGTGGTTGAATTGAAGCATGAGAACAAGAAGAAGAAAGATGTCGAGACTTATCCACTCATTGGTGCTTTTCAACACAAATTGTGAACAAGTCTCGAGGGGGCAATTTGTCGACACATTAATTTTGTGTCTAATTAAATTAAATGTAGGAAAATCTTAAGATGCAAGAAATACAAAATATATTTTATTTAATCTTAATATTTTGAGGGATTAAAATAAATATATTAATTAAATCTCAAGACAAGGAAATAATTGCTCCTCAAATCTCAAGACATGGAAAGTCTTCCCCTCCAAGTCTCAATCTTCAAAAGATGGAAAGAATTCTCCACCAAATCTGAACATAAGAAAAAAATTCTCCACCAAGTCTCAATCTTCAAGAGATGGAAAGAAGATTCTCTTAGATAAAGTCTTCCATATCAAGGAATTGTAGACGCGATCACAACCGTTCATCTCATCAGGGGATTCTAATTGAGATTCACTCCACAACTATAAATAGAGGTGGTCTTGAATAAGAAAACACACACACAAAATATTCACAAGTTGAAGAGGGAAAAGCTCTAAGTTTTTCGCTCCACCAAATTCATCCATCTTCAAGCATTCTTCACGGTATTCAAGGCATTCTTCAACAATCTTCAAGGTGTTTTTCGTAAAGAACTCATTTCAATCCACCGTCAAGTCTCAATTCCATCCCAAAATCCATTTTTGAAGTTCAAACTCCAAGAAGTTCAACAAATCCAAAACCAAGTTCATACCGTTCTTCATTCGTATTCAAGTCGAAAATCCGTTCAATCCGAGATCAAGTTCTAAGACCCTCGAAAAACCGTTTTTGAAGATTGAAGTCCATTCAAGAAGATCAAACCCCCAAAAATCCAAAGAACTGAAGACAAAGATCATACCAATCTTCATCAACATTCAAAACAAATTCCAAATTAAATTTCCGTTCGATCCGAGATCAAGCCGTAAAGCCCTCGAATCAATGTTTGTCAAATATCCAAATACTTTTGATTTGGCAATAGATCGTTATATATATATATATATATATATATATATATATATATATATATATATATATATATATATATATATATATATATATATATATATATATATATGCGAGTGTCGGTTACAAGTGAGTAGTCTGGCAATACAACGAGCCTATTTCAAATTAGACCTACACTACGTGTCTCGTGTAGGCTTGGTCCGGAACACCTCGGACCAACGCCTCGATGCTTGGATGGGAGTGGAATATCGGTAAATAGATCGAATGGACGTCGGTGATCGCCTTCGATGTGATGTCGAGGATGACCCCCGATCTGATATCGGTTATAAGGTGGTATGACGTGTCACAGGTGCACGTGGTAGTCCCGATATCGAATGAGATATCGAAAGTGATATCGAGGATGACCCCCGATCTGATATCGGTGATGAGCTGGTGTGACGTGGCAGAGGTGCACGTGATAACCCCGATGTCGAATAAGATATCGAAAGGGATATCGGGGATATATTTCGATCTGACGAGTGGTAGCTGAGGGATAATTATTGCTTTCTTTGGGATCCGGGCACTGCGTATTTATAGACCTCGGGATCCGGGGACCTCAGTAGCATATCAGTGATTATTACCGATATGACGTCGAATATGATCCCCGATATAGTCCAAAATGGGCATGGTTTGGGTCTGGCCCAATATGAGGGAAATGCCCATATCATGTAGTCCCCCAATTTGGGGATTCTTATCTTAGAGATAAGGATTCGCAAATTTAATTTAAAATTTCTGGGTTACCTGTACCCTTCGTCCCGCCAGTTCAAATGATGGAGATTAAACTTGTGGGGAGTGCACTTGTGATGAACGCCGAGTTTGAGGTCCTCGTTTGAATTCTAGTTCCCTTGGTACTTGGGTTCCTTGAAAATTGTGATGGGGTTGCCGGGGCTGTTGTTATTATTCTCGCGGTTCTTCGCGTAGTAGGGTAGGATGTCGGGTCTCATCTTCGACATGATGTCGAAATGCATATTCGATATGACGTCGAAAGTATATTTCAATGTAGTTAAGGCCTCCGTCTATAAGTAGGGCTTCTAAGAGACTCTGAAGTTCATAGTTTTCTGCGTTTTCTCTGTCGTTTAGCGTAACCACATCGGTAAGTATATCGGTAATCATATTCGACATGATCCCCGATATATGTTTCGACCTCGCCGTGATACTTGAATTATTTATTATTATTTCCTCATGCTGATAGTCTGATTATTCTGCAGGTAGATTAACTTTTTCTGAGATACTTCGTTTAGAATGGGGTTCAGACAATTGATGCTGAAACTTCAAGCAGATCGTGAAGCTCAGAAAGCTACAGAAACGGCGATCGTCGCGGTGGCGCCCGAAATAAGGTATGCGTCTAGCTTTGATCTGAATAATGCAACCGTTGAGTTTTCGGCAGAGGCTTCGGGAGTCGAGCGACCTCCCCCTAGCACTGTAGTGCCTGAACGTGTTAATGAAGAACATTTTATCAATGTTCCTGCCACGGTTGGATCCCTTAGCCAAGACATCCTTAATGTGGTGGGAGGCCCGGATGGTGCGGCCAGCCTCCTGGAGGTGTTGACCTCGAAACAAGGGGGTGTGGCTCCTCAACCTGACGGGGCTGTGGCGAGGGAGAGAGCATTTGCGAGGTCTCCTTCCGGTGAGTATCTCGCTCCACGTTCTGAATCGTTGGTCGATATTCATTTGACCAAGGACGTTGGAGGTTCAAAATCCAATACCTCTGTCAACTTGGGTGATTTTGCGGATGCGCCTTTTCTAGTGGGGTCGGGTTCTTCACGCCCGATCCTTATTAGTGACAAGGGAAAGGCGACCGCTTCAGGCAGGACCGACAAGGGTAAGGGGCCACTGCTGGAGCCCTCAATATTGGGGGGTCGCGCCTCTATTTTTCCTGGGATCCCGATTGCAAAACCTGCCGTTGACCTGAGTAGGATATCAGGTAATAAAAGGTCTCATGAGGGAGATGTCCACAGTGGCCATTCATCTTCGAGTTCGGGCCCTCGGAAGGCGTGTGCCGCCAAACCCCCAAAGCGAGTAGAATTTCCTGAAGCAGATGCTGTACAGGGCATGATGAGGGCATTTCCTCCTCCTGCCAATGTGCGGGTGCTCACAGAATTTGAGCGGGCCCAGAATATACGCCGCATCATTCACCTGTTCCAAAGTGTATGTATCTGAACACGACTTCTATCGTTTTCATTCGAATGTTTTAGCATCATGTTATGCATTGTATTGTGCAGACGGCCAAGCTGGCGGTCTCGTGTCTGAAGACCGTTCGCGAGTCCAAGGGCGACCCTAATGCTGTTGCTGCCGAGCTCGAGGCTGACATCTTGAAGATGGGGGAATTCAACCCAATGGTGTTGGAGAGGTTGGAGGCTGAAAAAGAGGATGCACTGAAGACATGTCGTACGCTCCGGGAGGAGTATGATTTGTTGAAGGGCAACTTCAAAACATTAGTGACTGAGCTCGATCAAGGAAAGGCGCGTGAATCCGCGGTCAACAAAGAGCTGGAAACACTGAAGGCTGAGGTGTCGGCGGTGAAGGCTGCTAACGAACGTCTCTCGTTGGAGCTCTCCGCTGCCAAATTAGCTCCCTTGGACTTGGTATATATCTTGTGTACGATATCTGTTTCTGTTTTTTGTCCTCTTGTACTTAATAGAGTTCAATTTGTAGGAACGTCATCCTGATCTCCTCCGGGTCGGGGCAGAGAGGTTTATGGAAAGCTCAAGCTTCCGAAGTCTAATTTTGAAGGTTCGAGATGCAGCTTTTCATACTTGCGTAGGGCAAATATTGAGAAGTGACGGTTTCAAGGACTCCCTCGAGTTGAGTGGGTTGAACCCAAGGCATGATCATGATGATCTGCCAATTGGTGGCCTAGATGAGGTGGAAGAGAGTCCGGCCGACCCTGACATGTTTTTCGAGGTCGTGGAGAAGAAGACTGAAGGGTCCTCGTGGGAGTAGCTGTTTTGCTGCCTTTACTGTAATTCAAATTTATCCCTTCCCGGACTATTTCAGATTCGTGGTTCTGTAACTGAATGTTTATTTCTCTGTTATCTTCATAATCTGTGACTCTGCGTGATCTCGTCGTCTAAAAACTTGTCGATTTTTATTGTCGTGATGATAGAGTGTGCGGTATTTCGATATCTGACACTGCATTCATTTCGTTCTCGTATTGATGAGATTTCATTACTTTGCTTGTCGTCAGTAAAGGATGATTTGAATTCCCTCGGTGTTGGTGGAAACATGGGTAATCTGCCACTGCTCCCGTGTTTAGGATTGACCGCGCTATTACAGGGGATATTCTTTTTGTGGTTAGGAGCCCATAGAACCTGCCTCTTCACCTAGTTTGCTTTATGGAATTTTCATCCGATAGGCTCTTCACCTAGCGTAATTTTTTTGGATTTCCACCAAATAGGCTCTTCACCTAGCTTGATTTATGGGATTTTCACCCAATAGGCTTTTCACCTAACGTAATTTATGGGATTTCCACCCAATAGGCTCTTCACCTAGCTTGATTTATGGGATTTTCACCCAATAGGCTCTTCACCTAACGTAATTTTATGGGATTTTCATCCAATAGGCTCTTCACCTAGCTTGATTTATGGGATTTTCACCCAATATGCTCTTCACCTAACGTAATTTTATGAGATTTTCACCCAATAGGCTCTTCACCTAGCTTGGCAGTTCGACACCGTTATCACAGGGGATATATTTTCTTGGACCGACCCCGTTATCACAGGGAATTTTTTCTTGAATCGACCCCGTTATCACATGGGATTTTTTCTTGGATTGGCCCCGTTATCACAGGGAATTTTTTCTTTAATCGACCCCGTTATCACATGGGATATATTTCTTCGTATCGACCCCGTTATCACAGGGTATTTTTCTTGGACTGACCCCGTTATCACAGGGAATTTCTTCTTGGATTAGCCCCGTTATCACAGAGATTTTTTTCTTTAATCGACCCCATTATCACAGGGGATATATTTCTTCGTATCGACCCCGTTATCACAGGGGATATTTTTTGATCGACCCCGTTATCACAGGGGATATTTTTTATAGGTAGGGGCGCATCCCATTATCACAGGGAACCCACTACCGTTGAATTATTTTTGATCGACCCCATTATTACAGGGGATATTTTTTGTGTTGTAGGCGGGCCTTTGCGTTGTCTTTTTGACTATGTCTCTGGGTGACTCTGTCGTCGTTGAATCTGTAGGTCATTAAGCCCTGTAAAACAGATCAGACAAGAAATTTTTTTGACGTAAAAGCTAATACGAAAGCACGAAATGATGTGCCTGTGTTATCTGCGGGATGTCCCCTCAATTTGGGAATATCAGTTTTATACAAGAGACAGTGTTTCCATTGTGCTCCATCGCGCCTGTTGTACCTATTTGTACCTGTTGTACATGTTTGAATAGAAAATATAGAATAATCTGGGGCAATGCCCCCTAAATCACCCTTTTAATATACTCTATGCCCTTTTCGGATATAGTAATGGGCGATCGTTTGAGCCGTGTACCTATAAGAGGGAGAAGTGCTAAACATATATCTAGGGGAACATTTCCCAATTCCTTGTGCCATTTTCTGCACTTTTATAATATCCACTTAGGACATATCCCTGCACGAAATATGAGATTACGCCAAGCAACAAATGAAAAGGTAATAACGGATAACGGTCGAGGGCCAGGTAACCCAGCCCGCCTACGTATCCCGTTGCATGGGTGTTAACAAGATGATAATTCACCTGCTTGAAATAAACAGTAAATCAATTACTGGAAATACCAGGTATATTATTATAAGATTATACGGCCTGCAGTCACGATACAAGTATCACGCCTCAAGTATCCCTCGGAGCGCATCTCCAAAAAACATCAAAGACTGGAGCAAAGTCAACAGGAGGAATACGAGACCAAGGCAGGCACCTATCGGATACATTTCCAAAGAGTCTCAGACTAACCGCTATCGGAACTACTTCAGCATTGGGCAAGCACTCCGCCCCACTCATTCTGCCTCTCCAAGAGATGAACTCTCGGAAGGGATGAGCTAAAAGAACCAATCTATCAAAGCCCACTGGAGCTATCGAAAACCAACAGAGTCCCAGAACCTTGACAAAAACACTTCCTTGCTATGCACTCCCAACACAAACACTCTCGGAACACTACCACAGTACTTCCCTGCTACGCACTCCCAGCACAAATGCTCTTGTAACATTACTCCTGTCGACCAACCCAGAGGTCGGAACTTCACAATAACGCAACAACTACAGAACAACGCTCTCCGAGCACTCGGAGAAAGAAAACACCTACCCACGATAGCTAAAAACCTCTCGGAGATCAACCCATGAACGAACACCCCCTCGGAGAATATCCTGAAGCAAGCACTCCAGAATACACACCTCTTGGAGAAGCACTGTCACTAAGAGAACACTCAGACTCAGCCCTCGAGTCACCATTTGAAGTAATGAGCTCTCGGAAGCAAATAAGGCAGTCTACCCCTTATCATGAAGAAGACCAACGCCCTCGGAAGAAGAAATAATACAGTCAGCACTTTAGATAAACACGTTATCTTATTGGTTAAATGAACATTGTAACACGTGTAGAACACCACCACATGCATAGCGACATCTGTAAAAACATGCATGACGACACCTGTCCCTGAAAACTCTATATAAACAGAGGAAGAAGGGAGAGGTAAGGGAGGTCGGAGAATTAAGAAAAAACATACATAGACTCAGAAATACGCATATTGACTCGGAAAAGAGAGTGGATCATAGTGAATAAAAGGAAGGAATGTTTTTGTCAGTTTTTCCTCCCGTTAAATAGCATTTAGTTTTTGAACCACGGACAAAGGCGTTCCAACCCAAATAAATAATTCAGTTAATTAGGTTGTAATTACAAACCCGTTAACAAAATGGCGCCGTATGTGGGAACGCCGTTAGATTCGCCATCAAGAGTGCTCAAAAGCGAGATCAACCAAGGAGAATTTACTCTCGCGGTCATTGAACCCTTAACCAGGTTCGTGGGATTGTTGCCACAACCAAAAGGGAAAGCAGGTGCTACAGCAATGGAACGATACGCACCAAAGATAAGTATCCTTATTTTAGTAGTCATGGTTCGAGTTAGATTTTGGTTATCTTTGTGCAAAATCGTAAGATTCTATAATTTATTATGCAAATACGGGAGGAAAAAGTGGAAGACACGGTCCAGTGGACTACGAGAATATCTCCGAGAGCAGTTACTCTGGGAAGCTTCACTCGTACTCTCTCGTTAAAGGCTTTTTGAAAGTCTAAATAAGTAAAAGAGACCAGGATATAAACAATTCTATTGGAATGATTCTTTGAAAGGACGTGAAAATATTCACTAAACTCTAAGCATCTATACATACTTAGGACCCTTTCCTCGAATAATCGAATTAAGATGAGCTGCCCAAAGCATACTATAAAAGGCTACGAGGGCGTGTCAGGGGATACTCCTATTTAGGAAAGTATATTTCCCCAAACTTGCACTGCAAATAGACACGCTACGCTAAGAAGGTTGTTTGGCCAGTAAGAGTGAGATGCTCTCTCATTTCTGTAAACTCAATCTTAAAATTCTACAATTGAAGGAAAGGAACCAAGTATCCATAATATGCTGAAAAGTTATGTGACTATTAATACGGGAAAAAAGTTTCGTTCCAAATGAGAAATGTTTCATTCCAAATAAAAAAAAAGTACCATTACACATAAACATAATGATAAAAGATACAATGGTCCTTAATAGAAAAACAAATTAAAAACCCCTAAGGCTGGGGGGGTAGAGCACTCGAGGGGACAAGAGAGGGTTCAGTGGTGGAAGGAAGAACTGGAGCACTTGCAGGAGGAGAAACGCCAGAAGAGACAGCCTGGACTCCCACTCGAAGAGGGGAAAGCACCGAGGGCCGCGGAAGTACTGCTGCCAAGGGCACCCGGGTCGGGGAAGAGGAGGAGGGAGGAAGTCGAGAGCTACTCTTTTTGAAGAGGTCGTAGGCTTCCTCCAAAGTAGGCCTCTTCATCTCCGCGATATTAACTACCCGCGGGTCTAAGTTGGGAGCCACCTTACTGCACACCTGCCCGAAACACTGAAGGAAACCCCACATAGCAGATCCTGCTAAGTATCCTTGGTGCTTACTGATATACAGTTCCTTCACGCGAGCAGTAGCATCCTCCCGAGCTTGCGTGACCGCAACATCCACCCTTTGCTGCACCTCCTCAGAAGTGACACCCCCCGAGACCGTAGCCTGTGATAGCTTCTCGTTAAGAGTGTCCACCTGGCCCAGCGCTTCTGAAAAATCCCGCTCTAACTCTTTCTGCTTGGCCTCCCAAGCAACTTTTTCCCCCTCAAAGAAGGCCACCCTATCTTTCAGCACAAGCCCGGAAGCCTCCATCTCCTTTACAGAAGAGTGGAGCTGCTTATTCTCCTCCCTCAAGTCGTGGTTTTGTTTCGAAAGAATAACCCACACCTCGTTATACTTCCCCATTCTCTCCCGGATATACTTATTCTCAGCCTCCAGCTTCCGAGACTTCTCTTCAGCCGCACTCGCTAGTTGTTGCAGCTTCTCGACCTCGAGTAACAGAAGAGCAGGCATTTTAGGTGCCTAAGAAAGCAAAACAAAAGAATAAAGATCCCGACACAGGATCTTAAATGAATTGGATAAATAAAAACTTACCAACATGGCCACATTGTTAGTACAAGCTCGGACGAATTGCCACCCATCCGCTGGCAAGGAGTTAGCAGCCGACAAGTATCGGGTGACCGTCTCGAGTGCCACTTGGGCATCTTCTGAGCTAGGCTCCCCTCCTGAGACTAGAGCTTTAGAAGATGAAGGCCTCCCTGGAGGTACTCCCCCCGACAGCGGAACTTGAGTGACCACGGGGCTATCGGACTGGATGGCCGCGAGTGATCTCGGAGCAGGAGCACTCGTAAGTGGGGGACCCGCAGCCAGAAGCTCATCCAGTAAACTCATTGTATCAAAAGCTGGAAGAGAGGCGGGATCCGAGGGAAGCGACCCCCCTTCCAGACCAAAAAATTCTTCACCTCCTGCAAAATCAGAAATGTTTCTAAGTAAAATCTATCCCTTCGTCTATCTAGAGCATATTCCTATACAAATAGAAGTGTATACTGTTCAAATGTCTAAATGACTAGGGAAAAACGCATACCTTTGGGAGGAGTCGACAGTAACGCATAACCAGAATCCCCCGATAACTCCGAGGAGGAGGGTACACTGATAACACCGGGGGGTGATAAAGTCATCCCCTCTAACCCAACCTCCTCCTCACCACCCCCTATGACGAATACCCCCGCAGGGCCTGCATCTACAGAAGTCACGCCCAACCCCACTTCCTCAGGGGTATCGGAAGTCCTGCTAGACGACCGAGACGTAGCTGTAGCAACCTTTAAAGAAGTCCCCCCTTGCTCGTCCTCACCAGCACCAAAGGCTTCACCCTCTCCTAGGGTAGACTTCCCCTTCTTGGTCACTACGTCCTCGTTCTCCACCATGAGCGGTCGCAAAACATTCACTACAAAGACAACTACGAGTTAGATAAGATAGAAAAAAAACACGTATGCTATAAGAGAGATAAATACTCACCAAAGGTATCGAAGAGCTCCTCGGGGATAGCCAGGGGAGTCTCGATTTTGTCTAGGGGATAAATGTGCCTCAATCCTGCGGTTCGATAGAGGCGAATGAAATTCTTCGACTCCACGAGAGGCTTGGCGGAGAATACTGGCGAGAACATTAAAGTATCGTCCATCACTCTCCCGGGGAAGGTGGGCTCCCTCTAGGTCAGGGGTATGTCCCACTCTCCCTTAGCAGGACAGATAAAGAAAAAACTTGCTTTTCCATGAACTATGGGAGGTGACCATGCCCTCGGAGATCCGGTCGTCCTTATCCCTATGGGTGAAACAGTAGAAAGGACCCCCCCGGAGATGGCTTCAACTCGAAGACAGCGAAAAATCTGTCCCTCGTGCACTCGATGCCTCTCACCAGACACCAAAATACAAACAACGCCAACGCCGTGAATGAGTTGGGGGTGAGTTGGCTAGGGCAAAAATTACAGTAGTTGAAAATATTGCAGTAAAAGAGCGGGAAAAAAGAGCGCAGTCCCGCCTTTATGTGTGGATAGTACACCGTCAGGTGCCCCGACGGAGGAGAGTCACCCCGGTGGTGGGCCTCCGGCACCGTCACCTCTACGTTACGGACAGACGCGCCGTATTCAATAAAGAGATTTCAGATTTCCTTCTCCGTGGCGGTGCTGACCGTGTCACCCACCTTCTGGGTAGCCCGCGGAACCCCACCCTTATCGGCCTTCTTCTTCATCTTCTTCGCTTTTCCGGCACCACCACTGCCGCTTGCCCCCGCCGTCGATGCACTCCTTTTTCGTAAAACTTGAAACGTTGCCCCCGCTGCTCCTCCGGTACCGGAAGCAGCCGACACCAAATTAGTGTTGGATTGTGACGCCATTGTAGATAATTCTTAAGAAATCAGAAAGTAATTTTGTAGAAAATCTTTTGCAGAGAAAGAGAATGAAGAAAATCTTTTGCAGAAAATCTTTTGTAGAAACTCTTTTTGCAGAAAATCTTTTGCAGAGAAAATCTTTTGCAGAGAAAGTACTTCAGCGAGTCTACATAGCACATCCATCCCTGTACCTGGTCACCTATAATCTCACCAACTCCTTGAGGCGTCGGGAATTTAATCATTTGATAATAAGTGGAGACTGCTGCCCTGATCTGGTTGAGCGCCGGTCGGCCAATAATGGCGTGGTAGGGAAACGGAGTGTCGACAATCGTGTATTTTATCGGTGTGACCAGGGTTCATGGGCTTCTGCCAAACATGGTGGGTAATATAACTTGTACCAGCGACACTACTTCTGCTCCACCAAATCCGGTCAACGGGGTGGATATCGGCTTTAGCCGGTCCGGGGCTATCCCCATCTGCTCGTAGGACTTTGAGAATATCAGGTTTGGGAGCTCCCGCTATCCACCAATACTTTATTCACCTGATAGCCATCCACATTAATCGTGATAACCAGTGGGCAATCTAGCTTCCCTGCGGTCAAGGCCAATGGACTAAGCTGCTCCAAGTCTTTCTTGGTGAAGGAGATCTCCTGCTCCAAGTATGCTTCCGGCATGATTGCGTTGGTATACCCAACGTAGGCTCCACCCTGGAGTCTTCGCGTTATGGTTTCTCTGCCGTGAGCCATGTCAGCTCCCAAGCCTCCCCCGTTGATCACATTTATAATGCCTCTGCTCGGGGCATTCACTATAGCCCTACCTTGCTCCTCGGGTGCCTCAATCATTTTCTGCTTTCCTCTCCTGGGTGAGTAATCTCTTCTTGGGGATGAGGAGTGTTCTGCTCCTTTAGCATCCTCCCTGGCGCCCCTGACAAACTCGACCAGTTTCCCTTCTTTGATCAATCTTTCGATTTCGTTCCTCAGGTGTGTGCAGTCCTCCGTCCTGTGTCCAGGTTGACGATGGTATGCGCAGTATTTGCCGGATGACTTCATCCCGGGAGTCTCATTCAATGGCCTGGGTTCTGTCAACCATCTGTTTCTCTTTACCACGACCATCACCTCCAGAATGCCTCAGTTTAACGGGGTGTACATCCGTGGGGGCCTTTCCCTGTTGCTCTCTCTGTCTGCGTTCCTGCCTGAAAACGAACCCTGACGTGTTGCCATTATTTCATCCTCGTAGACCATTTGGTTGGCCAGCATGTTGATCTGTGCTATGGTGGGCTCCGTTAATTTGATTAGCTCCCCGGAAAACCTACGGTGGGTCGTACCCTTAAACAACATCATCATGACCTGCCCGCCATGCGGCTCATCCACCTTCAATAATTCATCGTTGAACCTCTTCATATAGTCTCGGAGGTTCTCCCTTTCTCTTTACTACACAACGCCGAGGTGTAGCAGGTTGGTCTTCATTCTCTTTTGGCTAGAGAACTGGTTCTCAAATTTCTCCCTCAGCTGCTCGTAGTCCGTTATGGATCTGGCCTCCAGACTAGCAAACCAATCCAGTGCAGCGCCCGTTAAAGTGGTGGACAAGATATTTGCCTTTATGTTTCTCGAGTAGTTGTGCAGGTTCAGGATGCTATCGACCTGATGAAGATGATCCGTAGGATCACCTCTTCTGTCGTATGGCTTGATTACCGGGATCTTGTCCCCTCTTTGCAATACCTCGGCCTCTATCTCATTCGAGAACGGGGTACTACTGCGACCTTTCCCCTTACTCTGAGTCAACTTCCTCGACAATTCCGCTCTCTCGCGGTCTAGCTATTCCATCCTTCTTGAGATTACCTGTAGCATTTCTGCATCCTCATTCTTTGAATAGGCAACCTCGGCACGATCACGACCACTTTCCATTCTCCGGACTACTTCCGCCCTCTCGCGGTCAAACTGCTCAATCTTTCTTGCTATTTCTCGATCTAGGGCCCCGGGGTCCCGTCCTTCCACCCTGTCGTAAGCAGCGGGCGATATCTCCCTGAAAGAGTCCCCCGTATCCTCATGTTCATTGCATCCGTGCCTTGCCCTTCTCTCGCCCACTCCGGATTCATGGGGCCTCGCCCAAATGTCCTTTGCCCTTTGCTCCACCAGCCGTGGGAGCAAGGTCTCCAATGTGGAATCCAGTGCCGCTTTTATAGAGGCGTTGATCTGCGCTTGCATTTCTGGGGTTATGGTGGCGGGGTGAAAGGCATTTTGTCCCGCGGGCCTTGTCTCCTCCAGGCCGTGAAAATCTGCATTTAGCGCCTTGGTCATTGGAATGTCTACTGGGTGGTTCTCACCGGGCGGGCCCTCAGTCTCGGGTTCTGCCGCACTTGGCGCAACAAGGGTCGGACCTGCATTTGCGGCTCGCGGCAGCCTCCCGGGCCCGCGCCTTCGTTGCACTTGTGGTGGAGGAAGCTCCATCTCGGCTTGAGCCACTGTCTGTTCTTGGTCAGTTGGGTGTTGAAGGGGTTGCGTGTCTTCCATCCTGGCGCTCCTAGTCACAACTCCGCTAACTTCAGATCGAGTCCTCCTTCCTTGCATCTCTGCGTCTTTGTCCGGGAACTGGTGTTCCTACAGACGGCGCCACTGATTTGGCAATAGATTGTTACATATATATATGCGAGTGTCGGTTACAAGTGAGTAGTCTGGCAATACAACGAGCCTATCTCAAATCAGACATATACTACGTGTCTCGTGTAGGCTTGGTCCGAAACACCTCGGACCAATGCCTCGATGCTTGGATGGGAGTAGAATATCGGTAAATAGATCGAACAAACGTCGGTGATCGCCTTTGATGTGATGTCGAGGATGACCCCCGATCTGATATCGGTTATGAGGTGGTATGACGTGTCACAGGTGCACGTGGTAGTCCCGATATCGAATGAGATATCGAAAGTGATATCGAGGATGACCCCTGATCTGATATCGGTGATGAGCTAGTGTGACGTGTTAGAGGTGCATGTGATAACCCCGATGTCGAATAAGATATCGAAAGGGATATCGGGGATATATTTCGATCTGACGAGTGGTAGCTGAGGGATAATTATTGCTTACTTTGGGATCCGGGCACCGCTTATTTATAGACCTCGAGATCCGGGGACCTCAGTAGCATATCAGTGATTATTACCGATATGACGTCGAATATGATCCCCGATATAGTCCAAAATGGGATTGGTTTGGGTCTGGCCCAATATGCGGGAAATGCCCATATCAACTTTGAAGATCAAGATTTCTCCAAAGAAGATTGACATTCAACAAGTTCAAGACGAAAATCAAATTGTTCGTCGCGAAGATCAAATCAAGTATATTGCTAATTCAAGATCAAGCTCAAGAGCCAATGGATTAACGTTCAACTTAAATCACGTGGAAGCGATCAAAATCAAATCCACTCAAGTCAACCAAATTTCAAAATCATTTGTTTGAGAAAAGAATCAGAGGATAAATATTGAGATTGCACCACAATCGTACTTTGAAATTATTCATATTTACTTTGTAATCTTTTCTTGTCTTTTAATTTCAGAGATCAAGAATTGGTCATTAAAACGTGGTGGGGAGTTTTTTTGACTAGACAAGATGATTTATTGACTGGACCGCCACGTAAATGATTTAGCCTGAATAAGACGATTTGGGCTTTTTAGTAGAAAAAATAGAAGTTACGGGGCATATTTAGTCGGCCTGAATTAGCTACCGAAATTCTGTAGCTAGTCATTAGCTACGGAATTTCCGTAGCTAATGAGGTTACCGACGGAATTTCCGTCGCTTAAACTATTGGCGACAACCAATCTGTGGCCACACTTATTACCGACGGAATTTCCATCGATAACTCCGTCGCTACGGACAAGTGGCAACGAAATGTTCATAGCTAATGACTAGCTACGAAAAATCGGTAGCTAATGGTTCTTACCATTGACATTTACTACCAAAAATTGGTAGCTAACCTTTCTTACCGTTTACATTAGCTACCGCGTAGCGGTAGCTAAGTGTTCTTACCGTTGACACAAATTTGAAAATTTGATTAAACCCTTGACGCAAACCATAACAATAGCGATCAAATGGCGGTAGCTAACATTTATACCCTAACAGTACCTACCACCAGTCCGTAGCTACAGACTAAATCAGCTACCGCAGGTCGGTAGCGACTAATATTCAAGTGCTTAAAATTGTGATTTTTTGACGATTATTTTAAATTTAATTGGTTGTTTGTTGTCAATTACATCAATAACAAGTAGTAATTAACTAAATAAACATAAAATGATGATTTCATTGCACAATCAAATGACATTACTAATGTTGGTTCATAATAACAATGATACATAATGTCGTTTGTTTGTCAATAGTATATATATGTATGTATCTCCCAGTAGAACGTTAAATAAAGAATGTAACTTCACATCATACCCAATCATCACATTTCATCGATACATCAATCAACATGTCACAACGATATTTCAATCACAAACACGAGACATGATTAAGTGTACAGGTAAAACTAATATATACGTCACACAACAATACATCAATCGTAATAATAACTCAATTACTAACAAATTAGTTAATTATCACTTATTATTGGTAATATTACTAAACTGAAACATAAAGAAATCAAAATCACACAAATAAATATACAAAATAGACAAAAATTTAATATTGGCTACGGTCGAGCAGTTGCTACTAATATTTAATGGACATTAGCTACTGCCATTCGGTAGCTACTAATATTCAACGGACATTAGCTACCGCAAGTCGGTAGCTACTAATATTCAACGGACATTAGCTACCGCAAGTCGGTAGCTACTAATATTCATCCTGGTGGAACCCATACAATTGACAATTAGCTACCGATTTTCGGTCGCAAAATTTCAAAAATTTGGGTGGTCAAGTGCGGAAAATTCAAATTTTCCAAAAATTCAAAAATTTTGACCATTAGCTACCGATTTTCGATAGCAAATCGTCGAAAATTTGGGCGGCCAAGAGCGGGAAATTCAAATTTTTCCAAAAATTCAAAATTTTCAATCTCATATTATAAATACCCTCAATTCTTCAATCTACAAAATAGTCCTCACACTTCTCCAACCTAAATACAAAACACTCTCTTCAAATCTTCAAAATAATCACAACACTCTCTTCAAATCATCAAAAAATCCTCACTTCTCCAATCTAAAAAATCCTCGCTTCTCCATATCATTATTTTATGTTCTTCATATCTTCCAATTTTGTTTTTTCTATTTATCTCAACACTCTCTTCAAATCTTCAAAATGTTTCTCATTTCTCAACACTTTCTTCATATCTTCAAAACTCCAAACCTTTTTTATTTTAAAATCATTTTGTTAAAAAATCTTTCTTCGCTTATTTAAATGCTTGATAGTGTTAAATTAATAAATCAAAACTAATTTTTATATTGGTAAAACAATGAACCAATAATTTTTCGAAAATTTTCTGTAATTTATTTTTTAAATCTGTAAATGTTATTAGCTACTGCACTGTGGTAACTAATAATATTCAAAGCTTTAAATATTATTAGCTACCGCAAGTCGGTAGCAAACTGTTTAAATATTAGTAGCTACCGAAAATCGGTAGATAATGTTCAAAGTTGTGGCGACGGATGTGGCGACGAAACTTCGGTTACTAAATTGAGCGACGAAATTTCGGTAGGAAATGTACACATTAGCTACCGAAATTCGATAGCTAATTTTCAAAGTTGTGGCGACGGAAGTAGTGACGAAACTTCGGTTACTAATATGAGCGACAAAATTTTGGTAGGAAATGGTCTCTTTACCTACCGAAATGCGGTAGCTAATTATTAGCGACACGATTAGTAGCTAACGAAAATTAGCGATGGAAATTCCGTCACTAATGATTATTAGCGACCGCATTTGGGTCATTACCTACCAAAAATGCGGTAGCTAATAACCGAGAATCTTATAGTGATTCCCACGAGTTTATTTTAGATCAAAGTATTATTGTAAACAAATGTAAGTTTGATTTTGTGATTATTTAAGTTTTAGGTATGAGTTACCTCGAAAAGAAGCTTATTTTGCCAAATAATCCCATTCCAGAGCATCTACCCATTCTGCAAACCAAGTAAATGAATAAACTAAAATAGTTGCGTGCATCAATTATTTTTTGAAAAAAAAACTAATGATGTTTTAATTTTCTGTTTTGCAGTACTGCCACGTCCTTTTGTGTAAAAAAAAAAAACTTGAAAAAAGAAAAAAAATCATATCTTCAGAAGAATAAAAATCTTTAATTTGCTCAAATCTTCAAAATGAATGTTTCCATCTTAAATATAGGAAACAATAGATCAATTTCTGAATTATCATAGATTTTGTTATTATTGAAGAGGAACAATAAAGGGGCATACAATTTGATAATTATCGTACAAAGGGTATAAAAGAGAACAATATATATTTGTTTCCGAGGATTTTTTTTTTCTGAGACACCACTCTAGTGTCAATCTGTAGGATTATCGGAAGCAAACAATAATAAAAAACATTATCTCTTTTATACACAGTTATAATTGTTGTAGAAAGGATTTTCTGCGTTCTTTAGCCCTCTTGTTTTTCATTCTTTGAGTAGATTTCATAATTCCAAAAACGCAGTCTACTTTTTCATTTTTCTGACTTAAATTGTATTCTGGAAAGCGATTCGTTGCAACCATTTTTGGCAGATACGAGTTCTTAGTGGTGGGAGCGAATTACGGTTTAAGAAAAATCATCTTTTTCTCGCAACTTTCAAGTTTCAAATTGTGACATTTTTGAATAAACTCACCAACAATCTTAAGGCGCAATTCTCTATTTTTCAAAAATGTCCGGAGGATTGTTGAAGAAGTACGCTACCAACATTGTGAAATTGGAGAACTTTGATAGAGACAATTTCAGGCGTTGGTAGAAAAGTTGCACTTCCTTCTGGCGCAACTTAGAGTGGCATACATGCTGACAACTCCAAACTAGAGCAAAAGGAGGATGAGAACATTGGTGAAACCAGAAGCGTACTGAAATGGTAAAAAGACGACTAGTGTTGCAAGGGTCACATTTGCAACTCGCTGTCAGACGCTATTTTCAACATGTACCATGACAAATCAACAACTCGAAAAGTCTAGGACGACCTGGAAAAATCAACCTGGTGGAAGACGCTACTAGTAAGAAATTTATCACCAGTAAGTTTTTTCATTATTTCATGGTGGATGGCAAAAAGTACTTGATTAGTTTTACGAGTTAAAACATATTGTTTATCAGTTTAAACAACATGTTTTGCATATGGATGAAAGTATAATTATTTCTGCTGTTATAGAAAAGCTTCCCCCTTCTTGAAAAAACTTCAGGAAGGAACTTAAGCACATGAAAAAGGATATAACTCTTGCAGTTCTCGAGAGTCTCTGAAAATTGAAGAAGAAGACAAAAACCATGATGGGGAGATGATTCCGGTTCTGGTGCTTGAGAAAAGGGCTAATAGCAAGCAAAACAATAATATGGCAGAGGAAATGGTAAGAAGAACTCCAAGCTAAATCCTAAAAAGAGAAAAGGAAACACCGCTTGCTGGTAGTGTTGAAAGAGCCATCTCAAGAAAGATTGTCGTGAAAAATCTAAGAAGAAGAAATCAGAAAACAATGCAAACAAGGAGAAGTTTGTGGCATTGATTTCTAAAATCAATGTTGATGAGAATGACAAGTCATGGTGGATCGACTCTGGAGCAACAAGGCACATCTGTAAGTCTGCAAAGACAAGTCTATGTTTATGGAGTACACAACAAAAAGAGATGATTGCTCTGATTTCATGGGAGATGAGCAAGCACTGCTGTCAAGGGAAAAATAAAAGTGCTGATGGAGTTTACTTCAGGAAAGACATTGGAACTCACTGATTTTTATCATGCTCCAAAAAATAAGAAAAATCTTGTATCAGAAAGCCTTCTTAAAAACATTGTTTCAAACTTGTATTTGAGTTAGACAAAATTATTCTAACTAAGGGAGGATCCTTTGTAGGCAGAGGATACCTGTGTGAGGGAATGTTCAAACTGAATGTAATTGAGAATGCTATTAATAAAGTATCTATTTCTGCATATATGCTTGATTCTTGTTCTTTATGGCATGTAGAATTGGACATGTTAATTTTAGAAAATTACGTCATATGTTTAACCTGAATTTAATTCCTAGTATTGATAATAATACAAAAATAACCAGAATACCTTTTCCTAAATTTGAGAGAACATTGGAAATATTAAACTTAAAACATAGTGATTTATTTGATTTTCATAGCACTATTATCAGAGGTGAAAAAAGTTATTACGTAACTTTCATTGATGATTACTCTTGATTTTGTTATGTTTCTCTTTTTAATTCCAAGTATGAATCATTAGATAAATTTAAAATATTTATGGCTGAAACAAAAAATGCATGTGAATCCACCATAAAACGTTTAAGACCTAAGGTGGTGAATATTAGGGAATTTGGCAATTGCCATCCTTTATATTAACCACTTCTCAAATACGGTCCTCTATGTTGGCATCTATCACTAGACGTTCTATATGTTGGCATAATTCTCATTTTTCGTCCTTCTCCGCCAGAGTCTAGTGGAGAAGGACGAAAAAATGAAAATTATGCCAACTGAAAGTGTAAGTGTAGTCGTGAAGTGTTGGTCCAACATTCTGGCAACTAGTGTTGGCATAACACTGAACTCAACACTGCACTGTCCGAATTATTTAAGTGAAATATTTTATTTTCCTTTATTTTTAAACTCACCTAGTTCCACAAGTTGTAATTATCTTTGATATGCTTCAGGATATCAAGGACTCTAAGGATCGTGTGGACTTATGATTAAGGAAAGAAGATAAGCCAAAGTGATTTGAAGATAATATTAGAAGATCTCTTGAAGATAACATCAAAGGAGATTTCAGAATTATCCAAAGAAGAAGAGAGAAATCACAAACTCGTGTTTATCACGTCAATGAAGAAGGACGATCAAATCCTATAACAAGGCGTGCTCGACATCAAGACTATTAACCAGACTATAATTAGTTCTGAGAAATTAGACGAATTTTTGCAATTGTGTTAGTCTTTTTTTTACTGAGTTTTATCTAGCTAAGCTATAAAATCCGTATCTTATAGATTAGTTAGTGTTAGGATTGAGTTCCTTACTCAGTTCATTATATTTATATTTAGTGATTATTTGGTCGTAAGGCTTAACAGGTTATATTCATATAACCTGCTTAAAATTCATTCAATTTGTTTTTTTTCCCACTGCAAAATTACTCTACTACAAGTGTTGGGACAACACCGAATACAATCGGTGTTGGCACAACACTCAGTGTCAACACAACGTGTGAATCAAAAAGGGTACCAATCCTGGTCCATACATTTACAATTGGTGTCCGAGCTAAGCACCTAATTCATTGGTGTTTGGATTTGGTACCATACCATGGATAATGCGAACCATAATACAAACAACAGGCTACCAGTGCTGGATGGGACAAATTATGTTTACTGGAAAATTAGACTATGGCAATACATAAAATCCTTAGACCTACGGGCTTGGAAATCAATTATTGATGGGTACACTCCACCAATGACGGCTAGAGACAATGACAATGATGTACACTTGAAGCCTTAAACTGACTGGACTCTAGCAAAAGTCAATGAAGCAGCCTACAATGAGAAAGCATTGAATGCCGCCTTTAGTTGGATTGATCCACATATGTTCAGGTTAGTACAATCGTGTACAACTACCAAACAAGCTTGGATTCTCCTTCAAACTCCCTGTGAGGGAGATGCAAGTGTCAAATGATCTAGACTTCAAATTGCTTTACAAAAATTTGAGAGTATTAGGATGGGTGATGATGTGTCTGTCACTTCTTATTTTGAGCAACTAATGGACTTATCAAATGAATATCAGAGTTTAGGTGACCCTCTAGCTAATAAACAATTAGTTTACAAAGCTATGAGAACTCTGTCTCGTAGGTCTGAAGTTAAAAAGATTGCTATGCAAGAAGCCAAACACATGTCATAACTTAACTTCCATACTCTTATGAATGTATTGCAAGAATTTCAGATGAACTCAGAGCCTACTAATAAACAGAGAGGTCTTGCTCTAAAAGCTACTGAAGAAGAAGTATATGATGAAACTGAAATAAGTGCTTATCTAGGTTCACTGGTTAAAAAGTTCAATAAAATTTCTTTAAATGATAGAGTCAGAAAAGAAAAGAATGTCTCTCCTAATCTGAGAAGGAGTTTTCCTAGTAAAATGGTAAAGTATTCCTTCAAAAAGGCCACTGAAAGTGACACTAAGAAAATGAAAGAAATTCAATGCTCTGAGTGAAAAGGTTAGTCACTTGTCGTATGAGTGTGCTAATACTTTAAGAGTCAAACGTAACTCTAACTGGTATGCATAGATGATATTGATGATGAGATAGGTTTGAAGGAGTTACCAGACGAACATGTGTCTGAAGAAGTTCACACACCAACCTTGTCTACTCAAGTAAACTAAACCGAGTGTCAGAATAACATTGGGACTGACAGATGTTGGCTCAACACTTAGACTGATCTAGAATAATAGAAAAACTACTTCGACAATTGGGGGCATGACGAATATATATCTAACCCTCAATGTTTTATTACTGATATAAATTCTTCTAAGGAGCATTCTAACTTTATCTGTTTTGGTGGCTCTGTAGATTTGGATGAAGAGTACTTCTTTGAAGGGGAAATGGATCAAGGCAAGGTAATTGATGAACTGAAGGTTGTTTACAGGGAACTCCTTGATGAAGTAAAGAAAATCATAAAAAGGGAAAAGAAGCTCATCAAGGAGAACAGTTTCTTAATTGAAACCATGATAGAACTGGAGAGAAACCTCACCAGAAAGGAGTGCCAAATGGAGAAGATGGAGATAAAGCTGGAAGAAGCAGAGAGAACGATTGCCAGGTGGAACTCATGAACAATCAAGCTTGATGAAGCACTGAGTATTGGTAATGAAGGAACTATCGGTTTGGGATACCAAGAAAGGTCAAGAAAATCTAAAACTGTTATACTTGGTTTTGTAAAGGCTGGTTTTTGTAGGACTAATGGCAATCCTGTTAAATCTAAGAAAATAAGCTATATTTGGCAATATTGTTTTCAGCCTGGACATTTGAAACCATACTACTTCAAGTACAAAAAGCTTTGTGACAGATACAAGTATAAGAGCATTAGTGTTGATTCGGATGTTGGGACAACATCCGAATCCTTTGATGTTGGCACAACATTCTGAAACAACTTTGTGCTGATAATTTGATTGTTAAATTTGATAAGTATTCATGTGATGTGTTTGATAAAACTAACAACTATGTTATGATAAGAAAAAGGTCAAAGGACAACTGCTACTTGGTGGATGACGATGCACAATGCCTACATGTGAATGTTGATGAATCAGTGGCCTGGCACAGAAGACTAGGACATGTTCACTACAAGAATCTGGAAAAGATCATCAAACTGGAAGCTGTGAGAGGCATACCTAAACTAACTAGTCCAGGTAAACTGGTTTGTGGTGATTGCCTGCAAGGTAAACAAACCAAGACTACACATGCTCCTGTACATATGGAAGGTCAGATTTTTAGAACTTCTAAATGATTTGAACTGTTGCACATGGATCTAATGGGTCCTATAGAGGGTTGTAGCCTTACTGGTAAGAAATATTGCATATATGATTGTTGATGATTTTTTTAGGTACACTTGGGTTAAGTTCTTGAGAGAAAATCTGAAGCTATGGAGACATCAAAATACTAGCTGATAGTATTAAGTTACTCTCAAATGCATGTGTTATTAGGATTAGATCAGATCGTGGTAGGGAATTTGAAAATGGAAAACTTGATGATCCGTGTGTATTCTAGAGGCATCTCTCATAAATATTCTGCTCTTATCACTCCCTAACAAAATGGAGTTGCTGAAGGAAAAATAGAACTTTGCAGGAAATGGCTAGGGTAATGTTAAACTCCAGAAAGATAACCAAAAGACTTAGGGCATAATCACTTAGTACTGTTTGTCATATTTCAAATAGAGTTTATCTAAGACCAGGCACAACCATGACATCTTATGAAATAGTTAAAAAAATCAAGCCTAATCTGAGTCATTTTCATGAGTTTGGTTGTGTGTGTTACATCTTGAAAGATTGACATCCATTAGGGAAGTTTGATGCTAAAAGTGAAAAATGCATTTTTGTTGGATATTCTATGAATAATAGTGCATATAGAGTGTTTAACCCTAGATTAAATACTATACAAGAATCTGTAAACATTGTGTTTGATGATCAGGTTGTTCCTGCGGGTACCACTGGTAATCAACAGGGACTGCCACAGACTGGTGATGTGGAGCCAACACCATCGAGTGACAAAGTGGACTCAACACCAGGGACTTAAGTAGAAGACACTAAGAATGATGATGTTGAGCCAACACATGCCGATACGGATGTTGGACCAACATCAGTTTATGCAGATTCTGACACAGAAGACTTTGTTGGTGAAAATGTTAGAAGAGACACTCCTGCCAGTATTCAGAGGGATCATCCCACTTCTTAGGTTATAGGGAATCTTACAGAAGGTGTAAGAACCAGAAACAATGAAAGACTAAATTATAAAAATATGGCTAAACTTAGTGTTTGTATGTGATCTGTGTGTAATTCAGTTACTTGTTTTGTTTCTGCTGTAGAACCTAAGAATGTTAATGAGGCTCTGAAAGACTGTCACTGGATAAATGCCATGCACAAAGAACTCATGCAATTTTCTAAGAATAAAGTATGGAAACTAGTTCCTAGGCCTGTTCATGCTAATGTAATTGGAAATAAGTGGATCTTTAAAAATAGAAGTGATGAAAATGGAGTGATAGTGAGAAATATGGCTAGATTAGTAGCCCAAGGGTATACTCAAGTTGAAGGGATTGACTTTGATGAGACCTTGACCCCTGTGGCCAGAATAGAATCCATTAGACTTGCCATTGCTTGTTTCTTGAAAATCAAACTGTATCAAATGGATGTTAAGGGAGCCTTTTTGAATGGTTATATAGACAAGGAAGATTTTGTTGAGAAACCAAAAGGATTTAGTGATCCTCATCATCCTGATTATGTCTAAAGACTTGAAATAGCTTTATATGGTTTGAAACAAGCTCATAGAGCTTGGCATGATAGGTTAACTGAATTCTTGCTATGTTTTGGTTTCTCAAGAGGTGAAGGTGATAGAACTCTGTTTATCATGAAGAATAACAAAGATGTCTGTATAGCACAAATCTATGTTGATGATATAATTTTTGGCTCTTCTAATCATTCCACACTAGACAAGTTTGTTAGTACTATGACAAGTACCTTTGAAATGAGTATGATATGGGAGCTCACCTTCCTTCTAGGACTGCAGGTGAAACATAAGGAAACATGAATATTTCTATCTCAGGAGAAGTATGCTAGGAATTTGGTGAAGAGATTTGGGTTACTGGAGTCTAAGCCTTGCAAAACACCTATGTCCACGACTGTGAAGATTGAGAAGGATGTAGCTGGTGAAGATGTTGACTCAACACTCTATAGATCTATGATAGGGAGTCTCATGTACTTATCAGCCACCAGACCTAACATAATGTACTCAGTGTGTGTCTGTGCCAGGTATCAGGCAACACCTAAGGTATCCCACTTAACTACTGTAAAAGAATCTTGAGGTATATATCTGGTACTGTAGAGTTAGGAATTTGGTACTCTCATGATACAAACTCAAATCTAGTTGGCTTTAGTGATAATGATTGGGCAGGGAATCTAGATGATAGAAAATCCACTAGTAGATGGTGTTTTTGTCTAGGAACTAATTTGGTTTCCTGGTACAGTAAGAAGCAAAATTGTATGTCTTTATCTACTGCTGAGTCAGAATAGATTGCAGCTGGCAGATGTGTAACCAAACTGATATGGTTGAAACATATGCTTTGTGATTATGGGTTAACTAGTAATACGCTTCTAATGTTCTGTGACAATTTGAGTTCCATTAGCATATCTAAAATCATGTTCAACATTCTAGAACCAAACACATTGACATTAAAGATTACTTCTTAAGAGATTTAGTTGAAGATAAAACAATCACAATTGAACATATTGAAACCAACAATCAACTAGCTGACATGTTCACAAACCCTTAGATAATGAGAGTTTCTCCAGTTTGAGGAAGGTTCTCGGTATGAGTGTGTTGTGAGCACAGTGAGGATACATGTGTTGCCTCAACATCACAGGCCAACACCAGTGACTGATTGTGATGTACCCAGGTTGCTCTCTTAATTGTTTGGTTAGTTTTTGCGATTTCCTTATTTATCTCTTATCTGTTTGTCTACATTCTTGATTATTGTGAGTCTTACTAGCCTGTCAACATACAATGGATATCTTACTCTTTACAAATACTTTTTGAAAAGCTTGCTAACTTTCTTTGCTCTCAGGTAGTGTCTTGACTTGGAAAAGATGGGGTACACAGAGCTGACTACTATGCTATATTCCGATGTGTCTAATTCAGGTTAAGATACACAAATGAATATGAAGAAGCTGGGGTACATAGAGTTGATTTGCTTGCAGAAGGGGCATATGTATTCAGTGTGCCTTATTTGTATTGATTTGCTTGCAGAAGGGGCATATGATACTGAACTTTTATACTGGGATGTCTGAGGTCTTGCATTGCCTTTCATGCAGTATAATTGCTCACTTGGTGCTAAAACCTTCTTTATGATGCTTAGTAAACAAGTATGTGTTAGGATACTGGGGTGTTGTGGGTCATGTACTGCCTGCATTTAGCCCTATGTACTTGCATGTGCTTTTGCATTGATTATGTTGCAACTGGGGTGTTACGGGTCCTACTATTGCCTATATTCAGTGAATACCTAATCCATTTTTGCCTCAAAGTGTAATGCGTGAAAGTTAATTTTTAATCATGGTCCTAAATTGAATAAGTAATGGGTTTATATATGTGACAACTGATATGTTGTGTTGAGACAACAATGTACTCATAAATGTTGGCCAACCATTCATCTTCTGTTATTTGATTATGCACTTCTGCTTTCTGCTTATCTTGTTGTCATGGTTTTAAGGGGAAGTATCTTTTAGTTTTCTTCAGGTCATAATTTCATATGTAAGGCATATCTCCTGGATTGTTAGCTGCCAGTAACACACAAGACTGTTTCTCATTGAACTATAGGAGATTAATTATCTCTGTGATGTTAACCTCTTTATTGTTTACTTTGTGTGTTTTCTGTTCTCTAACTCCCACTCTTGTTTCAGATCTACGCTAAGCTACTGTATTTGAATGATTCCTTCTAACTCTGACCTCTACAAATGTTTCCTCAACACTCAACACAACATTGTGACTTATAAGTTATTTCAATAGCTGCTTTGGTCACGTGTCATGCCAACACTACTGCATGTATTGACTCAACATGGTGGGAATGGCACACGTTCTCAACATTTACCCGCCCATAACTCCTAATTTACCTCCACTTCCTTTTTCATCTACTTTTTATTGTGCTTAGATTCTGCAAAGTCAATTAAACCCTAGAATCTTACTATCTTCTTAATTTACTCACGCAGGCTATAATGGGAAAGAAATTCACAAGTGCTGATCTTGCCAATGTTGATGCAGCCATGTGATCTAAAGCAGGGGGAGTTCAACCTCGTAGAAGCACCGGTACACGCAATACAGTGGTGGCCCCTGAACCACCCAAAATAAAGGTAGTTTATGTTTACACCAGGAGGAATGCAAAATCGAAGAAGGGCGCTTCTACCAGTCTGATCCAACATCAATTCCGGCTGATGTTGTGCCAGCACAAAAACCCACTAATGTTATCACATCACCAGAACCAGCGGATGTTGTCGCAACACAGGAACCTGCAAATACTAAAGCAACACTAAATCCACCCAACATCTCTGAGGATGTCCCCCTTGTAGATGAACCGATGAATTCAGAGGTATTGGTGCCTGAGGAGAGTCAACCACCTGCTCCTCCTGCTGAAATTGAGGAGGAGAAGGAAGATGAACGGGTACAAGATCAAGAGGATGCTGTTGAGGAAGATGGTACTGCTGAAGAGGATGACTCTGCTGATGAAGATGAGGATGAGGGCTCAGATGATAAAGAGGAAGATGATGATGAAGGAACAAAGGAGGAGGAAGAAGTTGAGGAACTGAACCAGTTTGATGTTGTGCCAACATCGGTTGACCAAAATGTTGAACCAACACCCGGTGATCAGAATGTTGATCCAAAATCGGCAGACCGAGATGTTCATACAATACTGGAGTTTGAAGAGGAGTATGAGGATGAACCACTGAAAACTTTTGAGGCCAATTTTCCTGCTGAGCGACACAATAGGTACTTCTCGACCAAAACTGCAAGTGAATACTATGATATTATGACTGCTAGGAAAATTTGTGCTAAGAGGAACATTGTTGTTGATGACTATAAGAAACATACAATGTTTGGGTTTCTTGAGTCTAGAAGCCTGTTATACTCTCTCATTGATGTTGTCTCATATGTCCTTGATGTGATTAGGAAGTTTTACAGTAACTTGTCAAAATTTGTGCATGCTAAAGGGTCTTCCAAATATGGGAGAGCTTATGGGATATGTTTTATAAATCTAATCCCACTATCATTTAACAACACCTGGAGGATGTCAAGAACACAGGAAATTGATGACAACATCATGATGAAAGAGTTAACAGGTGGATAGGTGAAGAAATGGAAAGCTGAATGTGACTAGAATCACATCCCTCACTGTCATCTTGTGCAAAACTGCCTCATTCAACTGGATTCCCTCATCAAACTCCATAATCCTTACTCATGAGATGACTGTGTTGATATACAAATTGCAGAAATGGCATCCAATGAACATGGGGGGGGGGGGGGGGGGAGAATTTTCAAGACTATTACTGAGGTTGAACACAAGAAGGATGCAATACTCCCATTCCCTTCCTTGATCTACAAGATTCTCAGTGATCAAGGATTTCAGAAAGGTGAAAATGAGACCTTTGTAGACAAGACAAGACAACTGCCTATCACCAAGAACTACTTTGGAGGAGACAAAATCAATGACCTCCAATGGAAGGATCCAAATGCTTCTAGAAGTAGTGGAGTACAGAAGGGGAAGAAGAACATATAGAGTTTCAGCACTGCCTCAGTTGATGAGGATGATTTAGCCCCCACTATGCCCATAAGCTCTGCCTTCATTCAAAGAAGGTGGATTAATGTGATAGGATGGTTGCAGATAGGAAGATGAAGATTACAGACAAGGAGTAAGAGATCAAAGTGATGGACACCATCAAGAAGCACCTATTGGTGGTGCTTTCCTCAGAAAAATAGGGAGATTAGGCCACCGATTTTTTGTCTCTTGTACTTTGTTAAATAGTGTGAACAATTTTTGTTTTGTTTCTGATGGGTCTGTAAATTGAATATTACTCTGCACGTTTTCAATTATTCTAGTTTGCTTTGGTTTGAACTGCTGATCTAACTGCAGGTGTTGAAATGACAGATGAAAATGTTGGGACAACACAAGTATTATATGTGTTGGCACAACACTGCAGTTCATCATTCATAAATTAAGGGGGAGCAAATTAGAATAAGAATTGTTATTATATAATCTGATCAACAGGTACTTAAACAAAAATGGTTTCAGGTGGAGTTTTGTAAAGAAAGGCAAAATGGAGGAGATTGAAAGTGTAAGTGTTGTCGTGAAGTGTAGGTGTTGAAATGACAGATGAAAATGTTGGGACAACACAAGTATTACATGTGTTGGCTCAACACTGCAGTTCATCATTCATAAATTAAGGGGGAGCAAATTAGAATAAGAATTGTTACAATATAATCTGATCAACAGGTACTTAAACAAAATTGGTTTCAGGTGGAGTTTTGTACAGAAAGGCAAAATGGAGGATATTGAAAGTGTAAGTGTTGTCGTGAAGTGTTGGTCCAACAACTAGTGTTGGCATAACATTGAACTCAACACTGCACTGTCCGAATTATTTAAGTGAAATTTTTTATTTTTCCTTTATTTTTAAACTCACCTAGTTCCACAAGTTGTAGTTATCTGTGATATGTTTCAGGATATCAAGGACTCTAAGGATCGTGCGGAATTATGCTTAAGGAAAGAAGATAAGCCAAGAGATTTGAAGATAATATTTGTTAACGGGTTTGGAATTATTCCCTATTTAACGGAAGATATTTATTTGGGTCGGAATGCCCTGTCCGTGATTCAGAGGCAATGATAGGTGGAAATAATAAGAATAACTGCAAGAATATTCCCTTCCTTTATTCACTGAACTTTTCCTCCTCTCTTTCTTTTTATGTATCTGAATGTCAAGTGGTAATCAGTAAGCTGAGTGATCTTGGGTTCCTTCTTCTACTGATCATATCCCTTTATATAGACTTGGATAGGGACAGGTGTCATTGTGCATGTGTTTTGGTAAGGATAGGTGTCGTCGTTATATTGATACAGGTGTGAAATTAGGATAATGTTTATCTCTTATCTACTGGATGCTGACTGGATGAGTCTTTGTGTTTCCTGATATCTCCGAGGGCTTCTGGTGTAGATGATTTTGATAGATCTATTCTTCCGAGGGACTTTATTTCTCTGTCTTGATTCGGGTCTTTTCTTCAACGATCATGAGCAATCTCCGAGGGCATAATTTGATCTCCGAGGGCGTGGTATGATCTCCGAGGGTTTAATATAATCTCCGAGGGCTGGATTTGCTTCTTTTGAAATGGTATTTTTGCATCTAAGTCCTCGGAATATGTTATCTGGGCACTCTGTTATTCACTTCTGATTTTTCTCCGCAAATGGGTCTTCGGGTGATGGTCCGAGGGCAGTTCAGGTTGAGGAGTGTTCAGCAAGGAAGTTTTCTTGTAATTTCATGGGACTCGGGGTCCATTGTGGTTCCTCTTGGCGCATTTGGTGGATATCGAAGTCGTACGAGTCCATCGGGGTTTGCTCTTTTTCCGATGCCGTATTGATATCTGTTTTTTATTCACCGTTTGACTTTCCAAGGAACGCTTATGTTTCTCCTCGTGTGCTCTTATAAACCTTTTCGGGTCAGTGACCGAAAGGTAGGGCAATCCTCCGAGGGGTTTTCTTTATAGGTACATCTCATCGGAAGTACTCGTGACAATAGTATTGTCCATATATTGTTTTTTCCAAGTAGGAGTAATCTTCTTTATTTTATTTTTAGGGTTAACACTAGCCCCCCCAAATTTCGATTGTTCTCGTAGAGACAAGCGGAATTTTAAACAATCGTCCTCGGTGAGGCGAGGGGTTATTTTTTGCTTAGTGTCCCTATATTTATTTATTATTATTTTTTTTATTTTTCCGAGAGGCAAATATACATATATTCAGAATTTTGCAAGTGATTTTACCTGGATACCCTTAAGGTATGGTTATTAAACAGGCGAGGATCTCGGGGCGCAGGTTGTGGGCTGTTGCTTTGACCAGCTTTGAAATTTGGAGCATCTGACCGTTGGCAACGGTCATAATCTTGACGGCGTGGCGTGAGCGGGCGACGGTTACGTGGAGTCTTGAATAAATGCCACGTCTTTATGGGCATCTGACCGTTGTAGCCTTTGGTTATAAATAGGACACTGTTGCCTCTTCTTTTCCATTCTCACAAATCTGATAATTCTCTCAAAGTAAGATCTCTTCTATTATCCTTTACTCTCCATCTTCTTCGATTCAAATTCCCAGCAAATTCATTCGTTCCTTTTTTCCTTTTTTCAAAAGCTTCCCTCTGGTGATATGGCTTCTTCTGCCCACCCTGATTCCGCTGCTGCTGCTACTTCCTCGGAAATCACTGCTCCGATTAATACTTCTGTAAATGTAAGGAGTATTCCGGTGGGAGTTGTTACTCGTAAACGCAAGGGAGAAATCGCTGCTACTGCTGAGGGCGGCGCCACCTCTTCGAAAAAGGCTAGGGTTCCCAAGTCAAAGGAGCCGCCTCTTCGTACTTTCGCTAAGGTGGAAAAGATGCGGAACATTGCTACTCGTAAGCAGGTAGCGGATCTGTTTACTTCAACCGGGGTCCTTCAAAAGAATATGGTATTCCGAATTCCGACGAAGGATGAGAGGGCATGCTATCCTCCTTCGGGTATGTTGACAGTGTTTTTTGCCCAGGTGAAGTACGAGTGGCGTTCCTTCATGTCTCCTTTTTTCTGTGAGATTTTCAAGACTTGTAACATTTGTCCGAGTCAAATGGTGCCGAATGGGTTTGCCGCCATTTGTATTTATGTCTTTTGGTGTCACGTGGATGGACTAGAGTGCTCGGTGACTCATTTCCTTTCAATTTTTGATGTGGCGGTGTCGCCAGGGGGATATCCTTTTTACAATGTTCGTCACCGGGACAACTCGGGTGACTCCACGAAGAGGATCTTGGGTGCTGCTATTACCTCACATAGCGTTTGGAAGAATAGGTACTTCTTCGTGGGACCTGTTGATGGTGAATGGGATATGCCTTTCGATTGGCGAGAGGGCACTACTCCCGTGCATGCCTTGGACCAGGATGCAGTTTTATCTCCGATAATTTCCCAGCATAAATTGATGGAGTCGGAGGATTTCACGATGTTATACGAGACCTCTGGGCTTCACCACGTAGTTTTCACCGATGACGCCGTGGAGAGGCCCTTGTCACTGTCTCCCGATGCGAGGAGTCTCTTTCGTAAGTCTCTTTATTCGTTCTTTTATTCTTTTATTCTCTCTCCGAGCACAGTGGCAAATTGTGCTTATACACGTTATTGATGGGATGATGCAGGGGATGTCATGGCGAACTACTATCTGCAGTCGAGTCCGAGGGAGCCTACTCCTAGTGGTGTCTCAGAGATACCAGATGAGGGCGATCACGAGGAGGAGGAGGTTAATGCTCCCGAGAGTAGGCATATGGGTTCAGAGAAGGGTGGATTTCACGAGGACCATTCTCTTCTATGCATGGATATGGCGGGGGTCGTGAGGAGCGCTGTTCCCTTGCGTCAAGTAGCTCCTTGGGATTTGGCTTTGGTGCCCGTTTCCAAATCCGAGTCGGGGAGTTTACCTGCTTCTGAATCTAATATAGGAACTTCTCCGAGAGTTTCCGAGGAGGGGATCTTTCCGAGTGTTACCGAGGAAGAATCTGCTCGGAAGGTTACAGAAGTAATAGACTTATCTTCTGAGGGTCCTTCTCCTCAGCCTCCGATAGTTTCCGAATCCGCTCCTCGTGGTGAGTTTCTATGAAATTTTAATGAGATTTTCATACCTTACTTGTGACATTTGCTGATGTGTTGACATTCTTCCTTTTGATGTAGTAGCTATGGATAAAGGAAAAGCTCCGATGGTAGAAGAACCTTCATTATATGGTGAGTATTCCTTATTCGTTCTCTTTACATAATTTTTTCTATTTCATTCTCAACAGTGAGTATCTTGTGTAGAGGAAGATTTTCTGGCCCAGTTCAACATTCCCGAGCCGGAAGCTTTACAAGGGGATTCCGAGGATACTCTAGGGGAGTTTGATCCTTCTTCCGAGGATCGGGATGTGAAGGAGGGGATTCTGAAATCCCTGTTAGGAGAGACTAGCCCGCCCACAGCAGTCGGTGGTTCTCGGGCCGTTTTTACGAATTCAGAAGTGATGACTCCCCTAAAGGATGCGACTCCTCCGAGGGGGCATGTTCCGGTGACTTTGTCTCCGAGGGGTCATACATTCCAGGAGCCCGTTCCTCCCGGTGGATCCGGGGGGCAATTTTCGTCTCGGTCAGTGGGGGAAGCCTATCAAGACATCCTCCGATTTTTCGCCTCCTCCAGTTCAACACCCGCCGAGGGGCTCATGGTAAGCTTCTCTAAATTAATCCTCTGAAATTATATGATATATCTCTGTTAAATTCTTTATTGTTGATTTTCCGCAGATTGGAAAGACTCGAGAGGCGGTCACTGCCGTTGAAGAGCACGGTCGGAAAGACAAAGAAGAATTAGAAGTACTCCGAGCGCAATTGGCACCTCTCTTAGTCCGAGATAAAGAGAGTCAAACTAGGGAGGACATTCTTCAAACCAGGATTTCCGACTACGAATTTGCTCTTAATGAAGTAGAGAAGACGAGGGCGGATTTGCAAGGTAACTTAAACGCTGCCGAATCCGCTTATAAAAAGATGGAGGCGTCCGAGAAGGTTGTAGCGGCTAAGATAGCTCTTCTGGAGAAGGAAAGGAAGGAGTCCGAGGAGGTCTTTACTGCTCGTATTGCGGCTCTCGAGAAGGCAGTGGCGGACGGGAATGAGAGAGAGAGAGTTCTTCAGGAGACATTGGGCCAAGCTACTGATAGGGCTGAGTCAGCTGAAGAAAAGTTGGTAAACTTTCTATCTCCCGAGGACGTGCAAGCTAAGGTGGATGCAGCCGTTCAATTCGCTCAGCGGGAGATTTCACGGCAGCAAGCAGGAGTACCCGAGACGTCTTCTCACGAGCTGTTGACAGGCCACCTTTTATGGGGTTATCTGGAGTGTGCTAGGTTGGCTAAGTCTCTGATAAGGTCGGAGGTTGATTTCTCAAAATCTTTTGACCTTCGTAAGCTGAAGAGGCCAACTCCCGATGATTGCAAGTACTTTGTGGGGAGGTTTGGGGGTTTGCTATCTTCCAGGGATTCTCCAACACTGTCTCCGATGCGCTCTGCCACAAGTCCGAGTCCGAGAGCTAGTGGTTCCGGGGGAGTATTTTCTCCAATTTCTCGTCTTGCTCCATTGGGTACTTCCATCGAGGAGACAACTTCTTCCCTCCCTCCTTCCACGGGGGCTTAATTTTATTCTTTGTAATTTTTTACTTTTAAAATAAACGTTCTTTGTACTTATTATCCCTTCCGAGGGCTCTTCGGCTTAAATAAATATTTTTGTTCAACTTCCCTTTTTCTACTTTTTGTTTGTATAGTTAAATTTCAATTAGCATGGATAATGATAATTCTCAAAAAGTTGCTGACTAAGTAGACTTCCTAAGTAGGAGGTGTTGCTTTGCATGGTTAAATAGGGTACGTGTCATTCTTAATCAAAAAGTTTTTCAACACGTGTCCCTCAGTTAACATAATAAAAGTCTAAACTTCTTCTTTTAACCTTGAAGTAAAGAGTATATATGCACTTAGGCTCTTTACCAATTATGCACTTATCTTTACTTCTGTAATCATAATTAATCATTGATTTTCTTCCATAATTGCAAGTACGAAAATAATACTTACTTGATACGATGATGCCTCCTTATTATAGAAGATGCGGTTCAGCTTCGTCTTGTAGTTCTTCTCGGGATACCGCTCGGAGTCCTTCGGGATCATCAAGGGTTCCTCCGAGGGACAATCCATCCGAGAATCAAACGACACTTGGTACTAGTTCCTCTCTTGGAGTGGCTCGTAGGACTCCATCTACAAATTCACGTAGAGTCAATCATATCAGGGAGATATTCATGAGTAGGGAGCCATATCCTTTGGCGGATGAGTCTTCGGAGTTCGATTTGATTCCTCTTAATCCATCAAGATTGATAGGTAGAGGACGTGTAGGATCCACTATGAGTACAGAATGTGAGAACTCGGTAAGATCTCTTTTCACTGGTTATAACTTAGAGTTCGAAGATTATGATATAATAGTGCCTTCCTCGGGTCAAAGGGCTTACGCACCCCCTCGGGTTACATGACCGTTTACGCCGAACAGATGCGTTGCGGGTTGCGGATGTTTTTTCACCCCTTTTTCCAAATACTTTTTCGGTATTGGCAGGTGTGTCCGAGTCAGTTAACACCAAGTTCTTATAGCCATCTGGTGGGGTACATCCTTCGTAGTGAGCTTTTAAACCTTCCCATGTCCCCTTATCGGGTGGGAACAATATTCACCCTTCGACCTTGCTCAGAGGGGACTCCCTTTTTCAGCTTGACCTATCGGGAGAAAGAAAATATCTTCACTCGTGTATCCAGTTCCCATTCTAGTAGAGGGAATTGGAGGCGGAGATTTTTCTTCGTCCGTCCGAGAGGTCAGTCAGCCAGATAATGGGGGGTACCCATCCGATGGGGTCTGGGATATATTGCTCCCAACCTTGAAACACAAGGGCAAGTGAGGGAGGTATTGCTTCACTCGGGACTTTTCTCTGATTCTTATGATATATCCGGGCTACTGGATTTCCCTGAGGCCTTGATTTTGGCAGGTTTACAAGAGGGGGTGGAAGGATGTACTCCTGCTTCTCGTCCTCTTCACAGCAACTTTCATTTTCGTAAGTTTTACTAACCATTCTTTAACCTGCAAACTTTATAGGTGTTCTCGGACCATTTTCCTACTGACAATTTTGGCAGGAGCGGAGATGGGAGCATTTTCTCTTGGGTCTTCTACAGACGTTTTCTTGGGGAGGGCGCTGCATAGGAGTCCGGGGAGGCCGGAGGTGGGTGATTCCTCTCCCCTTGTGAGTGAGGCAATGGTTGAGATTTCCTCGGAGGAGGAGGAGCCTCTAGCAGCCCCCCCAATCAATTATATAATTCCTTCCGGGCCATCGGATCCGATGGTAGCTCTTTCCCAAACGGACTTCTACTCGAGTCCCATAGCATCACAGCCTATTCCTCATACTTCTACCGTGGTAAATGTATTAGAGGAGTATCTTCTCTCCTCTGGTACAGAGGATTTGCCGCCACGGGAAGATATCCCTGATCGTATTCCTGTACCACCGCCCGAGGAGCGCCCTTCCCTAGTACCACCGCCCGAGGAGCGCCCTTCCCTCGAGAGAACTCTTCCCCCCGGGGTTAATCAGGATGTTTCTCCTCTCGGATCAGCAGTGGGATTTTGCCGAAACTTTCTTAGTGGTTTATTGAACGTAACAGATTGTGAGCTGATAAAAACCCTTTCGGTACCCGTTCTCCAGGATTTAGCCTGTAAAGACCTGTGTGAGGTATTTATTCATTTTATTTAGTACTAACCTGTCTTCCGGTCTGATGCCCCTTGCTTTGCTTTTTGACCAGATTTATATGGTGTTGGATGCTCTCGGATCTTACGGAAGTTCCTCTTCAGATCCAGGCTTAGTATATCGTCGTCGGGATGAGTTAGAGCGAGGTCTCTTGGAGGCTCAAGTGGAGATAGCCCATTTGAAGGAAGTTCATGAGTCTGCTCAGGATACTCATATCCATATGTTACAATCCGAGAAGGATAAGGCGTGGGAATTAGAACGCCAATTAGTGCTTGAAAGAGCCCGCGTATCGAATTTAAGGAGGAGAATTGAGGAGTTACGTGGCCAAATGCGGTCCTCGGAGGAGCAACTAACGCAGGCTATCTTGGAAAGAGATGCCTTGAGTCAGCAGCTGCTAGGGATAACTCGTTCTCATGCGGTAGAAGTGGTTATGGCCCGAGTCCAAGCTGTGTTGGAGGTGGTGGGCCCATCCAACCTTCGTGAATCTCTTCGAGGTGAGATGCGTGACTTGGTGCACATAGGCTATAGGTTGTGCCAAGATGCCATACAAGCTTTACCAGAGTTCCCCTCGGGCTTGCTCCTTCCTGAGCTTAACATTCGTCAAGTCTCCGAGGAGTTTCCTCCTTCACCTACTAGAGATTTTGCGATCGGAACTGTGTTCTTTGATGACCTAGTCTCCCTTTCCGAGGAGCAACGTCGAAGACTTATCCGAGAGGGGAAACGTCCCATGGGAGGGACTTAGCTTGTAAATGAGTTTAGTTCATAATACGGAGGGTTTTTAGTGTTATCGGGTTGTCCTGATGTCTCATATATAGAGACATCATTTTGTCGGACAACTCTAATTTCTTTTGTACTATATCCCCTCGTATATGAACACTCTTTTTATTCGTGTATAACTATTACATTAAGCATAATACTTTCTAAGGTTGCTTGCGTTCCACGTGTTGCGAAGTATTGCTTCCTCGGAGTTGGCAAGCCGATAAGTCGCAGGTCCTACAATTTCCACTATCTTGTAGGGTCCTTCCCATCGTGGATCTAGTTTACCCACATTCTTAGAGGCCCCTACTCGTTTCATCACTAAATCTCCAACTTGAAAGGTTCGGGGTTTTACCTTGGCATTGTAATATCGTGACATCCGAGCCTTGTACTCTTCCATTTGGAGGGCTACTCGGGTCCTTTTTTCCTCGAGGAGGTCAAGGGCAAGGGCTAGATTTGAGCCATTGGCCACTTCTTCATATTCTTTGACTCGCCAACTTTCTATGGAGACCTCCGAGGGCAAAACAGCTTCACACCCGTAGGATAGACTAAAAGGGGTTTCGCCCGTAGCAACACTTTGCGTGGTCCGATAGGCCCACAATATCCCGGGTATCTCCTCAACCCACTTAGCTTTATGCCAATCAAGTCGGGCCTTCATGTTCTTCAAGAGGGTTCTGTTGGTTCTTTCTACTTGGCCATTTGCTTGAGGGTATCCCACGGAGGCAAAGCGATGTTTTATCTCCCAATGATCGCACCATTTCTGTAATCCTTGGTCAGTAAACTGCAAACCGTTGTCACTTACCAGGCTCCGAGGGACACCAAAGCGACAAATAATACTCCTCCAGAGAAAATTGATAACAGCCCCCGCGGTTACCCTAGCTAGGGGTTCCGCTTCCACCCATTTGGTGAAGTAGTCAACGGCTACTAGCAGAAATTTCTTTTGACCGGCATCAGGGATGAGGGGTCCAAGTATGTCAATACCCCACTTAGAGAAGGGGCAAGGGTTCAAATGGGGTTCCCAAGGAACTGCGGGTTGATAGGTCCGAGGGGCGTAAGCTTGACATGCTTTACACCTTTCGGCATGGCTTTTACTGTCTTTGGCCATCGTGGGCCAATAGTAGCCTTGTCGAATCAAGCGTCCGACCATGCTTTCGCCGCTGGTATGGCTTCCACATACTCCCTCGTGAGTTTCGGCTAAAGCTATTTGTGCCTCCTCTTCATTAAGGCATCGAGCATGGGGGCATGAGTATGTCCTTCGGAAGAGTATCCCGTCTTTGAGGAAGTATCAGAGGGTTTTTCTGAACATCATTCGCTGAATATTCTTGTCCGAGGAGTATCCCTCGGGATTCTGCAAATAGGCTTTGATAGGGGTCACCCAGCTAGATGAAGGATCTGAAATGGTATTCACCTCTCGGCCTTCGCTCTTTTCAGATTCATTGACATGCAGTAGAGTAATCTTCCGAGTATGTATTGCAGCTGTTTGTGTGGCCATTTTGGACAAAGCGTCCGCCTCTTGGTTTTCTTTTCGGGGAATTTGAACTATATCATACTCTTCAAACCATTTGGACCTTTGACGGACAACTTGGAGGTACTCTTGCATTCTTTCTTCTTTGGCCTCATATGACCCTTTAACTTGCTGGACAATCAATTGGGAGTCACTATGGAGGAGTACTCTCTTTATTCCTCCTTCCCTTGCTAATCTCATACCAATAAGGAGAGCTTCGTACTCGGCTTCATTGTTAGAGAGGGGGTAATCTATTCTAACTGCAAAATGGAGTCTTTCCTCCTCCCCTTCTTGATTTACCAAAACTATTCCAACCCCCCCATGGGTACTTACCGAGGATCCGTCTACATATACCTGCCATCGTGGCTCCTTTTCCTCGGTTCCCACGCCCGTGAGTTCTGTTACAAAGTCCGCCAGAACTTGCACTTTGATTGATGGTCTCGGAGCATAGGAAATATCGTACTCAGTAAGCTCTACGGCCCATTTTATCAGTCTTCCTGATGATTCAGGCTTGTTAAGAATTGCCCTCAGGGGGGTACTTAGTTAGCACGGTTATTGGATGAGATAGAAAGTAGGGACGTAGCTTTCGAGCCGTAGTAACCAATGCTAGAACTAGTTTCTCAGTTAGGGTATATCGGGTTTCGGCTCCGAGGAGGGTTTTGCTAACGTAATATACCGGGTGATGTTCTTCATCTTGTTCTTTGACTAAGACAGCGCTAATAGCCTCTTCTCCGACTGATAAGTATAGAAACAACTCTTCTTGGGGTATAGGTTTTACCAGCAAAGGTGGTTTCAACATATATCTTTTCAATTCTTCGAGAGCTTCCTCGCATTGAGGGGTCCACTGAAATTCCTTGACATTTCGAAGTATCTTGAAGAAGGGAAGCCTTTTTTCTGCAGACTTGGAGACAAACCGACTCAACGAAGCCATTCTTCCAGTTAACTTTTGGACATCTTTTACCGTCCTTGGGGTGGGTAACCCTATTATGGCTTCTGCTTTTTCGGGGTTTACCTCAATTCCCTTCTCCGTAACCATAAATCCCAAAAATCTTCCTCCTCGGATCCCAAAAGAGCACTTCCGAGGGTTAACTTTCATGCCAAAGTTGTTCATAATGACCAATGCTTTCCGCAGGTCCTCAGGATGTTCTTCGGCAGTATTACTTTTAACTACAGTATCATCTACGTAAACCTCTACTGATTTCCCAATAAGTCCTGTGAACATAAGACTTACTAACCTTTGGTAGGTAGCTCCCGCATTCTTCAGCCCAAATGGCATGACTAGGTAACAAAAGGTGCCTGCATCCGTGATGAAGCTGGTCTTATCTTGATCAATAGTCGCCATCGGAATTTGGTTGTACCCTTGGTCTCCATCTAAAGTTGATAGTAGCGCACATCCTGCGGTAGAATCAACTAGCTGATCTATGCTTGGTAAGGGATAACAATCCTTGGGGCATGCTTCATTGAGGTTAGTAAAGTCAACACACATTCGCCATCTTCCTCCGTGCTTGGGAAGTAGCACAACATTGGCTAACCACTCGGGGTAGATAACTTCTCGTATTTGCTTCAATTTGAGAAGGCGTTGTATTTCCGAGCGGATGATCTTGTTGCGCTCGTGGCCCATTTTCCTCTTCTTCTGTTGGACAGGTTTAGCTCCAGGCTTTACATTGAGGAAATGTTGACATACCTTGTTGCTGATTCGTCCGGGCGGCCCCCCTTCCCACGCAAAGAGGTGATGGAATTGTTTGAGAAGAGAAATCAATTGACCTTCTATGATTGGAGCCATATGGGTGCCCATTTTGATTACTTTCTCGGGGCTTCCTTCTACTAATTCCACCATTTTTAATTCTTCCACAGGTTGGACTCGTGTTTTCTCGGTTCTACACTTTTTGTTATTTCCGAGTGAGGGTCCGTCCTCTTCTGAGGGAATGGCATTCATGCAGCATTCTCTGGCTTTTGACTGACTTCCTCGGACTTCTCCGATTCCCGAAGAAGTGGGGAATTTCACTTTAAGATGCAGAGTAGAAGGGATAGCTTCAAAGGCCCGAATAGAGGGTCTTCCACAGATGACATTATACGTTCGTGAGGAGGCCTCCACTACCCAAAACTTAATAGATTCAGTTCTCCGAAGGGCTCCTTTCCCCCATGACATCGGAAGGGTAACAGTTCCGAGGGTTTGACAAGCTTCCCCTGAGAATCCTACTAACGGGACCTCAGCAGTTTCCAACGTTTCTTGTTTCAACCTCATAGCAAGATAAGTAGGTAAGAAGAGCACATCCACGGAGCTGCCCGTATCTATAAGGATCCGTTGGATTTCATACCCGTAGATGACAACAGAAATAACCAGTGGATCTTCGTGAGGGTATATTACGTCCATAAGATCCTCGGGCCCGAAAGTGATGCTAGGCAGATTTAATCCTTGAATGGAGCAGACAAACAATCCTTGTTCTGCTCGTCGGGCTTCTTTCAAATATTTCTTCTTTTTACCCTGAGGTGTCATGGAAATTTCACCCCCTTCAATCATATTGATCGTTCTCCCTGTTGGGGGGCTGTCTTTGTAAGAGTTAGGTGGAGGAGGCAAACTCTGATACCCTGTCGTTTTCTCTCGTGAATTTTGCCGACGATCTTTAATTCTCTCTTGGGATCGGAGACGTCTAGTGGTCCTCTCTCGTGATTTCCAACTAGGCGTCCTTTCTTCCCTTTCTTGCTCTTCCTCTTCCCTTCGTGACCTCTTCCAAACATTTGCCTTGGGCTCTTCGAGGTTATTTTCCTTGAGGTAGTTCTTCAAATACCCTATCTCTAACAGGCGGAGTACCTCTAAACGAAGGGTAGTACATTCTTCCGTAGTGTGCCCGTAAGTTTTATGGTACTTACAATATTTCCCCGTGTCCTTGTCTCGATTAGGAAATTTAGTCGGTCTGGGCCAGTGCAACTCGTTGCTACCCCTCATTATGTTGAGCACTTCTGGTGGAGTAACAGTCATCGGGGGTAAGTGCACGGGTCGGAGGAATTTCTTAACCACTCCCCCTTCATCTTTGCGCTGAGGAGGTTTTCCTTCCTTATTCTTTTCCTTAGCCTTTGCCTCTTTCTCGACGCGTTCTAGGTGTTCACTATCCTCCTGCTCCATTTGCTTCTTTGTTCCCTCGGCCTCTTCCATCAAAATGTGTACTTCTGCCTTTTGCATTAGCTCATTCATATCCGTGATACGATTTCCCATAAGGTATCTAAAGAAATCCCCCGTTCGGAGTCCCTGAGTTAATATGTCCGCCATAATGGTCGGGCTAACGTTGGGAACATCTAGGGCTTCATCCGTGAAGCGCTTTATATATTCTCGTAAAGATTCATCCTTTTTCTGCTTAATAGTAAAAAGATGTGTGGCAGATTTGGGGTACCTTCGATTGCAGGCGAATTGTCTCACAAACAAGTGAGCTAATCGGTCAAAACTCGTGATGGAACGAGGTGGAAGGTGAGTAAACCAGGCTTGGGCCCGCCCTCCGAGGGTAACAGGAAATACGCGGCATAACACATGATCAGGAGCGGAAGAGAGGTCCATTCCGGCCAGGTATTGATGGATGTGATCCTGTGGGTCCCTTCCATCATCTTCTCCGGTATATAGCGGGATATTGACAGGTCGCATCCCCGAGGGGACAGAAGCTGAAGCAATTTCGGGAATGAAAGGAGAGGTTTTGAATGTAGGATCTTCCTCGGGAGCCATGGTCTTCTTGAGATCACCTAATTCTTTTCGTAAATCATCCATCATTCCCCACAAGGAATGTTCCACCTCTCCTCGACACTCCGAGGGGCGAGAAATTTCTTCCCGACCACTCACGGGAGTTCTTTCATGACATACATACCTTCGAGGCCTTTGTCGGGGTGCTGGTTGCCAAGGATTCCAATTTGGGTTCCACGCCATCGGAGGTGCATCTCCTTCCGAGGGGAAACCACCGTTCCCGGAGAGCACGGGGGACGGGCGTCCGAGAGGTTCATCCCTCCGGGGCGTTCGTGCAGCATTTATAAGTCTTTCGTAAACAGATCGGGGAATATTAATAAAATCTCTAGTACCTGGTTCGTAATTGGACAAAGTTTCTTCTGAGTCGCTGTTCGAGAAAGGAAGGTTGTCACTTTCGAAAAGATCGTCCATCCTAGCTGACATCTGCTTGAATTCTCTCGAGGACAGATATTATGGCGTTCCCACAGACGGCGCCACTTTGTTAACGGGTTTGGAATTATTCCCTATTTAACGGAAGATATTTATTTGGGTCGGAACGCCCTGTCCGTGATTCAGAGGCAATGATAGGTGGAAATAATAAGAATAACTGCAAGAATATTCCCTTCCTTTATTCACTGAACTTTTCCTCATCTCTTTCTTTTTATGTATCTGAATGTCAAGTGGTAATCAGTAAGCTGAGTGATCTTGGGTTCCTTCTTCTACTGATCATATCCCTTTATATAGACTTGGATAGGGACATGTGTCATTGTGCATGTGTTTTGGTAAGGATAGGTGTCGTCGTTATATTGATACATGTGTGAAATTAGGATAATGTTTATCTCTTATCTACTGGATGCTGACTGGATGAGTCTTTGTGTTTCCTGATATCTCCGAGGGCTTCTGGTGTAGATGATTTTGATAGATCTATTCTTCCGAGGGACTTTATTTCTCTGTCTTGATTCGGGTCTTTTCTTCAACGATCAGGAGCAATCTCCGAGGGCATAATTTGATCTCCGAGGGCGTGGTATGATCTCCGAGGGTTTAATATAATCTCCGAGGGCTGAATTTGCTTCTTTTGAAATGGTATTTTTGCATCTAAGTCCTCGGAATATGTTATCTGGGCACTCTGTTATTCACTTCTGATTTTTCTCCGCAAATGGGTCTTCGAGTGATGGTCCGAGGGCAGTTCAGGTTGAGGAGTGTTCAGCAAGGAAGTTTTCTTGTAATTTCATGGGACTCGGGGTCCATTGTGGTTCCTCTTGGCGCATTTGGTGGATATCGGAGTCGTACGAGTCCATCGGGGTTTGCTCTTTTTCCGATGCCGTATTGATATCTGTTTTTTATTCACCGTTTGACTTTCCAAGGAACGCTTATGTTTCTCCTCGTGTGCTCTTATAAACCTTTTCGGGTCAGTGACCGAAAGGTAGGGCAATCCTCCGAGGGGTTTTCTTTATAGGTACATCTCATCGGAAGTACTTGTGACAATAGTATTGTCCATATATTGTTTTTTCCAAGTAGGAGTAATCTTTTTTATTTTATTTTTAGGGTTAACAATATTAGAAGATCTCTTGAAGATAACATCAAAGGAGATTTCGAAATTATCCAAAGTAGAAGAGAGCAATCACAAACTCGTGTCTATCAAGCCAATGAAGAAGGACGATCAAATCCTATAAGAAGGCGTGCTCGACATCAAGACTATTAACGAGACTAGAACTAGTTCTGAGAAATTAGACGAATTCTTGTAATAGTTTTAGTCTTGTTTTTACTAAGTTTTATCTAGCTAAGCTATAAACTCCATAGCTTATAGATTAGTTAGTGTTAGGATTGAGTTCCTTACTCAGTTGAGTTTTGTAAGATCATTAGATTTATATCTAGTGATTATTTGGCCGTATGGCTCAGCAGATTATATTCATATAACCTGCTTAAAATTCATTCACTTTGTTTATTTTTCAGCTGCAAAATTACTCTACAACAAGTGTTGGGAAAACACCGAATACAATCGGTGTTGGCACAACACTCAGTGCCAACAGAGCGTGTGAATCAAAAAGGGTGCCAATCCTGGTCCATACATTTACACCAACATATAGGATGTCCAATATCTACCGGACTCCTGAGGAGAAGGACGAAAAATGAAAGTATGCCAATATATAAGACGTCCAGTGATAGACTTTCATTAAGTCCACTGGGTTCCAGCGGAGAAGGATAAAAAATAAAAATTATACGAACATATAGGACGTCCAATGATAGATGTTAACATATAGGACCTTCTATGAAAGCTAGTTAACATAAAAGACGTCAAATGCAAAATTTTCTTAATATTATGATCCTACATTTTTTTTAAATGTTGGTATTGTCATGAAGTTACTGCACCACATATTCCACAACAAACTGAATTTAAAAAAGAAAAATAGGACATTAACCGAAATGGTTAATGCTATGTTGTCCAAAATTAGACTTGGCAAGAATTTTGGGTTGAGGCACTTTTAACAGCATGTCATGTTTCAAATAGAGTGCCTACTAATAAAACTGCTACAACTCCATATGAATTATGAAAGAAAAAAATAAACCCTATAGCATTTTCGAGTTTGGGGATGTAGAGATTTAGTTAGAGTCCCAGGTCCTAAAATAAAGAAGTTGGGAGAAAAGGGTGTCGAATGCATTTTTCATGGTTATGCATCAAATAGTAAAGCTTACAGATTTATGGATATTGAGAAAAGTTACTAGGTTGAAGTAAATACAATAATTTAATCAAGAGATGTCATATTTGATGAAACAAGGTTTTCTTCCATTCTTAGAATTCAGGAAATAATACTTAAATCAATAAATATTAAGGATTCTAAAATAAGGAAAGAAGAACCTAGGAGAAGTAAAATACCTAGAGTACAGAAAGACTTTGGATCTCATTTTCACATGCATCTTGTAGAAGGTACACGGAAAAAAACAAAAAAATAAAATAAAATCAAGTGCTTTTATCTTTACATGTTAAATCTAATCCAAAAACCTATGCAAAGGCTATGAAGACCCAATATGCTAGTTTTTAGAAAAAGGTTGTACAAGATGAGATGGATTCTGTCATGGGAAATAAAACCTGGAACTTGGTTGAGTAGCTTCTGAATTTAAAACTGTCGGTGGTAAGTGGATTTTCAAAAGCAAAATGAAAGTTGATGGAACTGTTGAGAAGTTTAAAGCCAGATTAGTTGCAAAAGGCTTCACTCAAAAAGAAGGACTTGATTATTTCGACACTTATGCTCCAACTGCTAGAATTGCTTCAATTAGGATTTTTATATCCTTGGCCTATATTTATAAATTCGAAATTCACCAAATGGATGTGAAGACTGCATTCTTGAATGGTGAATTAGAAGAAAAAATATATATGCAGCAACCTGAAGGTGTTGTCATGAAAGAGCAAGAGCATAGAGTGTGTAAACTTGTTAAGTCATTGTAAGGACCTAAACAAGCACCAAAATAATGGCATGAAAATTTTGACAATGTTGTTTTTTCAAATAGATTCAAGATTCCTGTGTGTTTATAGTAAATTTATAAATAATCAAGTTGTTACTATTTTCTTATATGTTGATGAAATGCTTATCTTTGTTACTGATCTAGATCAAATCAATAGTACTAAGAAACTTCTATGTGAAAAACTTGATATGAACAATCTAGGTATTGCCAATGTTATTTTAGGGATTAAAATAATTAGAAGTAATGATGGTATTATGTTATTGTTAGGATTATGGAGCCTTAACTATGAAGACGGATTACTGAAATTAAAGATCGGAGTTTCTGACCACAGAGCATGATGTGCTGGCAGGAGGCAGCACATGCCGTGTGCCTCAAGGACATGTTACGCTGCTCAGGCCGAGAGTGGCACAGGTCATGCGGGTGTCACGCTACACAACATGTCGTGCGTTTGCTGCGCTGCACGACATGTCGCGTAGCTTTGGTTTAGCCCAATTTTGGCCCATCTCGATTTTGATGCCATAACAACTATTCACATGTAATTCGTACGTCTGTACGAGTGCGAGAAGTGTATTATAAATGAGGGAAGAGATAAAATCAAGAAAAAAAACACTTGTGAGATCTGAGAGTCATTGTGAGAGATTGATTAGATTTGTGAGACACAATTGTATCTTATTTGTAATCATAAATCGCTCATCATCATCATAGTGGAAATCCTAGCTTGGATCGCCCTTAGAGGTAGTCATGGATGAACTGGGTAAACAAATTATATCTTGTGTGTTGTGGTTGTTTGTTATCGCTTTTCAGTTGTGTGTATTTCTTTGTTCTTGTTGTTTTTATTATTACCATTCGCTGCGTAATGAGTGGCACCAGAGCTTCATGTTCTAAGGGTCGGTATAGTTATGCGGGAATTGTCTGATGGATGGAGGTAAAACGAAAGTTAAGAAGTTTAATGGGTTAGATTATGAGTTCTAGAGGATGCGGGTCGAAGATTTACTATATGATATAGATATGTGGAAACTATTGAAGGATAAGCCAACAAAGATGCCAGACGTAGACTCAAAAGTCCTTAACAAAAAGGTGATGAGCATGGTATGGTTGATTCTGGAGAAGAACACGGCGTTCCATACCACGAAGGAGACAACTACGAAGAGGATGCTGAAGGTTATTATAGACATGTACGAGAAACCATCAGCAACCAACAAAGTCCATCTGATGCGGCTTTTCTTTTACCTGAAGATAATGTAAAACATCGTGGTGTCGGTTAATATTAATGAGTTTAACTTGATTATATCAAGGTTGAACTTGATTGGAATTGATTTTGGCAACGAAGTGAAAGACATGGTTTTGTTTTCTTTTGCCTGAGAGTTAGAGCAGAACAGTCTCAGCCATTAGTGCATCAATCAAGAAGGAGAGGTTGAAGTTTGATGAAGTGAGAAACCCAGATTGTTAGTCAAGAAATTCACAGGAAGGAGTTGGGAAGTTTGTCGGGGAACTCTTTAGGATTAGTTCTGAGTACGGAGGCTAGATGTAGATCAAAGCACAAGGGCTTGAATTAGAATCGGAGTAGATTAAAATCAAGGAAGTCGAAGAAGACCAAGAGTTCCATTGAGCGTTGGAATTATGTAAACAAGGGTCATTAAAAAGCTAGTTCCGAGCATCAAAGAAGGATGACAACTCATCAAATGCAGCTGTAGAGGATATTGATGAAGCATTAATATTAACTATATGCAGTCCATTAGTGGATCTTGGATTCTGGAGCATCGTTGCATTCTCGCCTAGATATCGGTATAATGGTAAATTGTGTTGCTGGAGATCTCAAAAAAGTTTATCTTACCTAGTACAAGCCCTTGAAGGTCGCAAAAAAAGAGAGATGTTCAAATCAAGTCGACAAATGGAGGCATATGGGCGTTGCGTGGCATCAGGAATGTTGTTGGTCTGAAGAAAAATCTTATTTCTGTCAGAGACTTAGATGTTGATGGATATCATTTATCATTTGGTTCATGTAGGTGGAAGATAACTATGGGAGCTATGATGTTGGATCAAGGGTTAAAGGAAGGCACACTTTACATAACTACAATGATGAAGATAACATTGCTGTTGCGGTGATGCTGATATGTGGCATTATAGACTTGGCGATATGACCGAGAAAGGGATGAAGATTATGTGTTCTAAGGGTAAGCAACCAAATTTAAAGACATTTCACATGGGTACATGTTAAGACTGTGTGTTCGGGAAACAAAAAAGAGCCAATTTCTCAAAAAGTGTAGGACTATGAAGAAGCAGAAGTTGGAAACTTGTACAAAGTGACATATAAAGACCGACAGCAGAGATGTAGTCACATCTCTTGGTGGAATATTGTATTATATGACTTTCATCAATGACTCTATGAAAAGGTTATGGAGTATTTCTTGAAGTAGAAGTTAGAAGCCTTTGATGTCTTCAATAAGTGGAAAGTAGGAGTTCAAACCACGACTGGCATGTGTAAGGTTTGACAATGGTTGTGAATATGAACTTACCGAGTTCAAACAATATTCTACAGAGAACGACATTCAAATGAATAAGATGGTCAAGGGGACCCCTTAACAAAATAGGGTTGCAAAACGTATGAACATAACACTGAATGAGAGGAATAAATGCCTGAGATTAAAGAGTGGATTAACGAAGGTGTTTTGGGCTGGTGCAGTTAACACTGCAGCTTTCTTGATCAACCGAGGTCTAGCCATTTGTTTGGAGTATGGGATTCTAGGGGAGACATGAGTAGTAAAGAGGTAAATTTGTCATATCTGCGAGTATTTGGCTGTGTGTAGTAAGTTCATATTGATGTTAAATTGGATGCAAAATCTATGAAGTGCACACTTATTGGATATGGTGGTGATGATTATGGTTAGGTTTTGTGATGATCAAGACCGCAAAGTAACTTGAGGCCGAAAGGTCATATTCAATGAGCATGTGTTGTACATGGATATGTTGGGTGCACCAATTACTGGCAGTGATAATGTTCGGGGTGAGAAACCGAATGTTGTGGATGTAAATGAGCTAAATTCAGATGAAGATGAGGTTTTTAAGGAGCATGAACCTGTTGAGCTATAACCTCGTACATCAGGGTCTACGTCGTTTAGAATATCAAGTAGACAGTGTCAGGCTCTGAGGAGATATGGCTCCACCACACACTATCTTCTATTGACTGATAGTGACGGGCCGAATAGTTATGTAGGAGCAATGTAGACTGTTGATTCTAGAAAGTGGGAGCTTTCCAAGGAAGATGAGATGAACTCTTTGAAGGAGAATAACGAATGGAAACTCGTGGAGATTCCAAAGGGAAAAAAGGCATTTCATAACAAATATTTATACAAAATTAAAGAAGAAGCCGATGGAAGCAAGCGTTACAAAGCAAGACTAGTTGTGAAGGGTTTTCAACAAAAGAAGTGCGTTGATTAGACAAATATATTGTCTCCGGTGGTGAAGGTGACGACTATTAGAATGGTTCTGAGTGTACTTGTGGTGGAGAATGTATTTCTAGAACAAATGGATGTAAACACAACTTTTCTTCATGGTAATCTTGAAGAAGACATCTGCTCGAAGCACTAAGAGGGATACTTGGCTGAAGGTAACACTAAGTTTGTTTGCAAACTGGAGAAGAGCTTGTACGACCATAAACAAGCTCCAAGCCGGTGGCATATGAAATTTGATGGTTTCATGAATGATATTGAATTTATGCGGATCATTGCTGCTATTTCAAGGGTTCGACAATTCTTTCATTATATTTCTATTGTAGGTTGATGATATGTTGATATGTGGTGCTTGTGTTCAAAAGGTGAACACGTTGAAGAAAACATTATCTGAACGGTTTCTAAGAAAGATCTTGGCGAGGCAAACCTGATATTGGGCATGCAGATTTCACATGACAAGGTGGTGGGGAAGTTGTATCTTTTACATGTTGAATATATTGGGAAGGTTCTTAAGAGATTCAACATGAATGGTGCAAAGCCGGTAAGTACTCCATTAGGTTGCCAATTTAAAATATATAAGAAAGAGTCTCCTAACAGTGAGTGGGAGCGTGCTGAAATGAAGAAGACTCTGCCTGCATCAGTAGTGGATAGTCTTATGTCTATAATATTGTCTACCAGACCAGACATTGCACATGCGGTTAAAGTGGTGTGCAGATACATGAGCAATCTGAGAAAACAACACTGGAAAGTAGCGAAGTGCATTATGAGGTACTTGTGGTGTACTACATATATGACATTGTGGATTGGAGGTACGAGCACAAAACTCTGTGGCTATGTTGATGCTGGTTTGGAAGGTGATCTTGATGGCAGAAACAGTATTGTGGGGGTATGTATTTGCTTTGGTGGTGCTACAATTTCTTGAGGGTCCAAGTTGCTTTAGATTGTGGTGTTATTTACTACAGAAGCTGAGTACATAGCGGTGACAGAGGCCAACAAGGATATGGTATGGTTGCCAGGTTTTCTGAGTGAATTGGGTAGAGGGCAAACGAATAGCATTCTTTATGCGTATTTTATTGTACTACGATGTAATAGTAATACTAATACACACGTTTGCAAGTGTACGTGTCAAGAAATAATGAAATGGTAAAGATTACAGATCAACTACTGTATCCCCTCAAGATATGTCACTTGTTTTATACATTCAATATTGAGAACCTTTGTAACTATACTTTGAGCAATTGAAATAGAAAGAACAATGTAAACTAAATCTAGAACTACTGAAAATAAAAACAAAGACATAATTGAACTGAAATTGATTGATTGGGCTATAAAACAAATTAAGGAAAACGTATCTATGAATCAGAATTTGTTTGTCTCGAATACGAGTATTTCATAGAAAAATTACCAACGATCCCAAGTAAAGCCTCTCATTATTGAATATTGTTTTGTTCTGAAGTTGACATGATAAGTTAGGCACACTCTCACATCACCTAAAGAACCCCCAACTCCTAATGATGTCAGACCGTTAGGCACTTTCCATTCTCCAAAGGTTCACATTGTCAAGGATTCAAAATTTCAAAAGAGAGTTAGAGTTGACAACTTTACCTAGATTCCTCAGTGGATGCTAGTACCGAAGGTCTAGAAATTTGTTTATGTGATCTACTAAGTAAGTGTTGCGTTAAAAATCTCTTAGCATAGTTCCACATTATACAAATTAATCCAACATCACCACTATGCTTCTCAGAAAACATGTACGCCACTAGATATACCAAGTAAGTGTTAGGATTGTGGAGCATGAACAATGAAGACGGTGAGGCACTACAGAAGTGATCGCGCCTATTAGGCGCTATGGAGACTGATCGCACCTAAGTGGCACTATTTAAACAGTTCTTCCAGAAAGTGGCGCTACAGGAGCCGTAATGAGGCACAAGTTACATATGTCAGGATCTACGACACGCAGACCGTGCTTGGCAAGCGCTACCGTCAGACGCTATGGTGCGCAGATCGCACCTGACAGTTCTCGGCCTAGTTTCGACCCATCTCAATTATGATGCCCTAACAACTATAAATATGTAATTTGGACATTTTTGTCGGGTGAGACTGAGATATATATATATATATGTGTGTGTGTGTGTGTGTGTATATATATATACACACACACATACATATATATATATATAAATATAAAGAGAGATTAAAAATAAGAGAGAATATTCTTGTGAGATTTGACAGAATATTGTGATAGATTGTTTTTTATCCGTGATAGACTATTGTTGTTTCGTATTTTGTAATCGATCATCATCATAGTGAAAATCCTGACTTGAATTGCCCCCAGAGTTAGACATAGTCGAACTGGGTAAACAAATTGTGTCTTGTGTTCTTTCCTATTTAATCACTCTTCGTGTGGTGTGAATTTATCCGTTCGTGGGTTTGTTGTTGTTATTTATTGTTCGTATATTTCCGCTGCGCAATAGTAGCATACGCAACAAATAATTGTTGCGTATATTTGTTTCTAATTGTTTCTTTGTAGAAGGACGTGGAGTCCAGGAGTTAACCCACATGCACAAATGTAAGTGTGGGAGATTGCCTATGATAATCTTGCGAGAAAGGTCCCCGCTGTGATTTTTTGTTTTTGTTTTGCATTCAGTACTTGTAATAATGGGTTGAGCACCCCTTGTGCTCGTTTGCAATAATATCTTCATTTTCAATCAAAAACAAGTGTGGGGCAGTGTCTCTAAATCAATGGAGTAGGGTGGATTGATACTTGCGCAAATGAAAACGCAAGGAAAAGATGCAAAAGAGCCTCAAATGTATGGCGAATAAGAATTGCACAAATGAGGGATGAAAAAGAAAAACAATGAGTGGTTTAATACATGCTTCTCTAGAACTCATAAATGTTATTTTTCATTATAGTCCATACCCGAGCCTAACATTAAAAGCCCTAAAGACCCTCAACATGAAAAGTTCACATGTATGTAAAATGGTGAAAAAAGTAGAAAACAAGGGTGAAGTAATTATATCTGAAACTCTATGAGTTTGTGACTTCTTTATGAAAGTCTTCTATTCTGTACTTATGCATACCTGAGCACACCACTTCGCACGATGAAAATTTGCATGACAATGACTTTATTAAACTTGATGTACGTTACTAATCTCTTATTTTGATGATAGATTGCATTATGAGAATATATCACTATGCATGAGTATTGACACGTTGATGACTTGAGTTCTAATTCAGATTCAGTCAATCTTTAGTTTTTAGTTACTGGAGGACAAGAAACAATCTATGTGTGGGGTTATTTCATGAGTGTCTATGCATTTGTAGCCATCATTATCTGGGGCTTAAGGAAGGCTTATCTAAGTAAATAAGCATATTTAAGTACGTTTTCGTGTATTTTAGGTTTTCAGAGACAAATGGTGAAATCGTAGCTTATTAAGGGCAAAATGAGCTAAAATAGAACCAAAGAGAATAAGGCTATAAAGGAGGACCAGATCAAGTGGCAAATGGAAGAAACGACAAGTGATTTGTATAAGGAACGAAGGAGGAAGAGTCAAAACACCAAATGCTATACAATGAGGAGAATTCGAATAAAGTCATTGATTCAAATACATATTGACAGCAACACAGGAAGAATCAGAGGTCGTGCTTCATATCGTTAGAAAGCTAAAGAAGCCAATGTTGCAATGCAACAAACGGATCTTAATATGACCTTCAAAGAAGATGTTATAGCTAAAACCGTAAAACCGCACAGAGCAGACAGAATGCCATGCTGCCCATTCAGCGAAACACCTTAAAAACTTTTGCAGCCGCCTGACGATCGCGAAATACCCTGAGGCCATTCGCGATCGCCAAGCGATTGAAAATAACCTCAGGGTCTTTTGCGACCGCCTGCGAAAGACCTTAGGGCCTTTAGCAACCGCCCGATGATCGTGAGGCGGTTGCGGAAAATATCTTTTGCAAGCGCCGGGTGGTCGTGGATGGGGTACGACGGGCCGCATTTGCGACCCAGACCCGACGACCGCCCGGCCAAGAAAGTGGTTCTACGACAGCCAGAGGGTAATTCCCAATCGCTCGGGCGATCGCGAATGACCCCCAGTCTTGTAGTGTTATATTATTAATACAACGATACTTGTGATTACCAATATATGGTACATCAATAATAGACTCATGTATATTAAAGTGCGTAAAATTGACTGGAGTGGTTGTAAGTACTCGAAAATAATTAGAGTTGGACCTTTGTACAGTATAGCATAGTCTAACCAATTTAGAATTTACGTTTAATTCACTTTTACGGAGTATATATTCTGTTTGTGGGGTTGGGTGGGGTGGGGGTGGAGGTGGGGAGTCAGCAAAGTTTAACTATTTGTATACTCCACTAATTATGCCTGAGCCTTTAATTTTACTTTTTCATTAGTACTCAATGTTTGTTGCCATTTCTCTCTTACCTTCACTCACTCCCATCATATTCTTCACCTTTATATTACTAATACTTATATTTAAAGATTCACTACCAATCTCTTGCTTCTAGGGTTTTCCTTTATCAGCAAAAATTAAGCAACATTCATAGGCTGTGATCTCTCTGAGTGAATAATCATGTGAAAAGTTCGAAACTGGTTAGGTAAAACTAGCTTTTCTTTGCTTCTACAAAGACTGAAAAGGAAACCCTTAATCTTTATGCTTGATCAGATTTTAGAGACATTCAGCAACAGAAAGGTTTTTGGAGCAGCTGATATTTGCAAATCAAGATAAATCCTCCTAAAAGGATACTGTAAGCTGTTATTTTTAATTTCTCCTCGTTTCTGTTTTTGACTTTTCTTCTCTCTTACAGGAAAAATTCATTTGATGAAAGCAACACCAATAAGGAATTAAGTAGCAGCAGCATGATCCTCAGCCTATATCTTGTTTCTCTATTATTGAAGATATACATTTAGTTGGATATCGACTTAAACATTATTAAAACTGAGTCAACATAAGCGGACTTAGTATGAATCAAAGAAATTTTCGGATTTCTGACGACATACAATCTCATAAAAAACAAGAAACAAAAAACAAAATTCATCCGCGATGGTTTGTTTTATCATATTTGAACAGCAATATTTTTGCTCCTTTGCGTGAAAATATATGATTTTGGCCTAAGTAATAAGATCGTGCAATTAGGATCTAAGTAGCTGATGGAATAGGAAGTAGTTCTCGTTTCATTTTATTCTTCGAATTAAGTAGTTTCTTATGGTTGTTATTTTATTTTTAAATTTTATTGGATTTTGCAAAGATATAGAAGTAAACTAATTAGTACATGCCCCAGTTATATATCAGTTTTTTTTTTTTTTTTGACAGACTCAGTTATATATCATTTTTAATTGTTAATACTGAGACTCTCCTACCAATTCTACATATATGTATATATCACACACACTAGTATTAATTGCTTCATATGTTAAAATAGTTAATTAATGACCACAAATCTTTTAGCTTTTGCAAGAAAAATTTGCCTCTATCTTTGTGTTGGAAACTCAGCTCAACTCCAATTATATACGTTTATCTATATTATATAATTTATTTTGCAATGGTTAAGGAAATTAATTTAATGATACATTTTCGACGATCTTAATTAATTCTCGTGCATTCCAAATAATTTTGCTGCAGAATGGCTTCTTCAAGTACTTACTCAAACCCTCCCTGTGCCGCCTGCAAATTCCTAAGGAGAAAATGTCTACCAGGCTGCGTTTTTGCACCCTTTTTCCCGCCCGAAGAGCCCACGAAATTTGCCAACGTGCACAAAATCTTTGGCGCTAGCAACGTTAGCAAGTTGCTAAACGAAATCCTGCCTCATCAAAGAGAAGATGCTGTGAATTCTCTGGCTTACGAGGCTGAGGCGCGACTGAAAGACCCGGTGTATGGATGCGTTGGAGCGATTTCTGTTCTTCAAAGACAAGTCCTTCAACTTCAGAAAGAGTTGGATGCGACAAATGCTGATTTGATGCGTTACACAAGAAATGAAGTGCCTAAGAGTACTACTCAGTATCCTTCCATGAATGTGATGTCCTACGGTAATTATAATGATCAGGAGAGCCAACGTGGGTCGTCTTGTCTTGGAAGGAGGATGGAATATGGAGCGGGTTCTTTCGATCCGTTTTCTCTTCCATATTCTTATTCTCCATGGAGCAATGGTTCTTCAGGGGAGAACCCTCAGTGATGGATGACCTATTTATTATTATAAATTTCAATATCAATATTTTATATTAATTAAAATCATGATTAAATGCGTGTATAGCTATGGGGAGGAAGTAAAAAAAACGAGGGGTTGATCACATTGAAGAATCAATATCCCTGGTAATTCGCGCAATCCCATGATCAGTGTTCAATCAAACTTGTTCTTGTTTTGATATTTACTTAATTATGTTACTTATAAAAATGTGGAGAATTAAATTACTTTTATCACCACGCCCCATTGGAGTATTTTGTGCTTTATTGTTGAAATTTGTACAAGTTGGGCGTGTCAAATGGACTCTTTGAGTTTATTTCTCGTTTTAACCAGTAGTACATCACTTGGCTGAATGGGCAGGCAATATTTTGTTGTCAGGATATGTCCTTCTCTTATTATTGACTGTCAAGTATTTCGATGATGGGGTTTTTCTCATTTGAATGCCCTATTTTATAACCTTTATTTCTTGATTGTTCCATACAAGCCTCTCATATCAATGATATCATACACATACGTATATATACCATCGCAAGCATGTTCGTGGTCATGCATGAATTACTAATAATTTAATAAATATAAGCGATATATTTTGGGGGTGAATATATGAAATTGATGTGTGTTCGGTGATGTTTATGTGTTTTATAATATTATTTGTTCATTTACCATAGCTTTGTGCTTGATTGCTTCTAATTATGATAATGTGAAAATCTCCGTGTTATTTGTAATTGGACAAAAACCTTTCTCTGTTACTTTTATTAGTAAAAGTCTCGTGCGTTATTCCGAAATTAGCATCACCGCACCCAACTCAAATTTAAGCTTTAACCACCTGCAAAATGACTCCTTTTGCCTTCCATGAGTAACTCAAAACCAAACTCCAACAGAAAGAAAATCGAATTCTCGACAAGCCATAGCCTGCAATCCATTCATGCGACTCCAAATAACGGGTTTAGGGTTATCTTTTATCTTTTATCTTTTAATCTTTTACATTATTTCAAATCCTAAATCAAGTTTTGCGATCCCTTGAGGTAATCCCATCAAAGCTTTTATATTTTTTGTTTCACTTTTCCCTCGAAATGAGTTTGCTTCGTGTAATCTTCATAGACTGGTGGGTTTATGATCGGGGTTTGCAATTCGAGTCAAGTTTCATAGTTTCATGTTTGGTGTGCCATAATATGTTAACATTACGTGTGACCAAGAAGCCACAATGACGTGGAATTGACCAATGAGTGTCTAGGAGCCTAAGGAGGCTCAAGGGTAGAACTAGATGAACTGTGTTTGATTCACCACTTGTTCTACGAAATGAATTAGACATTTAGTGAAAGCCATTGAAAATACATCGGTGTTTACTTTACAACGCAACAAGAGAAATGCAATTTAACAGTCTGGAGAGAAAGTTATGCTCAAATAATGGAGTTGCGTAGATCTGGCGCAGCAGGGGGATACCTCGAAACTAAGGTTTTGACCTAAGCCAATAAGTTCAACCTAGACCCCTCCATTGATGCCTATATATACCGCTTCACTCTTCACAAGTCAATGGGGGTGATCCAAGAGCTCTTACCTCGAAATTACATGAGTTCCGAGCTATCCCTATTAGATAATTCGAGGTATAGAAAGATTCAAGCTAGGAGTATCTCGAACCCTAGTTTCGAGGAAAGTCATATATGGCCTGAAAGCTGTATTAGACAGGGTTCCGTATCAAAAAGTGAATCAAGCTTTCAACTTACCCTCAAGGAGATATGGTCAGAATTGTAAAGTCGCATAAAAAGTTTGAAGTATGAAACCTCAAAATCTAGATTCAAGGTATGGGTATCTCGAACCCTAGTTTTGAGGTAAGTCATATATGACCTCAAAATTACAGGAGTTTAGTTTATGAATTAAGAAATGGATCGAGGATTTGATCTACCAACAAGGAGATATGGTCAGAATCGTAAATATGTGTAAAGCCGTTCGAGGTATGGAACCACGAAACCTAGTTACAAGGTATGGAAATATTCAACCTATGGGTACCCATATATAGACTCAAGTAGTTTTGAGGTACGCTATATATGACCTGAAATCTACATGAGTCTAGTTTTGGGATCAAGAAGCAGATTGGGGTTTTGACCTACCAACAAGAAGATATGATCAAAATCGTGAAGCTGCACAATACAGAAGTACGTGGATCACACGACCCTATCAGAGCTCGATTCTTTAAAAGCCCTTTAAAGAGATAAATAAACTACATTCAACTTGATTCCTTTTTATCGGATATGTAGGCAGCTTGGTAGGTCCCAAGTGAGTCCAAAATCATTAAATATCCAACCATCCTCTTGTCGTGTTGCATGGAGTGAAAGTGTGTGAAGAATAAAGTTGATTCTTATACAACTCGAAACCAGTCTGACATGGGTGTCATATTAACTTGTCAGGTCACCAGACGATAAAGACTCCTCAAGGTGTATAATTCATAACATAACTTCTAGTAATAGCCTTGTATACATCACTTTCTAACGTGGTCGTCCTAGAAATCATTTCTTAAAGTGAATATCAAAAAATAGTGCATCTTAGAGCAACATGAGAAGAGATCAATATTCATTGCAGTACCACAAATATGTTAAAATATGTCGTCAAAAAATTAACACTAAAATAATATGTTACTAAGGACACAAGTTGAAGTAGCCTCCTATGTACACTTTCAAGGCTTTGTTGGAGAAATTACACATATTCAATGCGACAATGATGATAACTCAAAATCATTCAAGCACTTACTTGAACAAACATACACTAGCATGAGAAGTGTCAAATATAACAACATGAGCCTATAAAAAAGACACGTAGCGAACGCAACTAGAGCGTTGATGGGAAGAATTGTTGAAAATTCACCTAATTGTCCTTATTTTTTACCAATAATAACAAATAGTTATTCTCATCAGACACAAAAGCTAAGTCAGCTGAATGACTTTGATCAAGTCTCTGGCAGTAAAACCTTCCCATCCTTGGCATACCCTGTTATCTATAAGAAACAACCTGTTATATGGACATTGCACCCAATGGACGCAATAAGGCTCCACTCGTTCTTGAGGATTCTTAGAGAATCCCAATTGATGGTGGTGCAAACATGTTTTGAAAACCTTTCAACTTCGGATAGACCTCTAGTAGAGCTGGCACATGTGCAATTCGGTGAGCTTGGCTCTTGTTTGTACATTACGACTCGATCAAGCCGATGATAAAAGATAACAGACCATTTGATTGTTGAACAAATAACTTTATGTTAACTGACTCACAAGTTCATCAAAATCATGGACACTTAACAATGGCATTGCACGGTTTACTCATCTTGAGTACCTCAAAACGCATTTCAAAATTCTATTTCGAAGAAATTGCCGCGCATTACTATAGTTGAGCATTTGCAAACCAAGACTCTTGTACCATCTCCTACATCAATACAAATCTTCAATTCTCGTCAAGCCTCGATGGAAGACTTGACGGTTTTAGTAGCTGAGTTTGACAATCGTGGAAACATCAAGTTTTTTACCCTAATTCAATAGATATGTAATTTTCTTTAAGAATATCGTTGTGCATTCACCGCCATTCAGGTTGAGACAACCTATGAAATAAATGCATAAGAAAGAGAGACTAGATAACTGGCTAAAAGCTAAAAAGCACGAAATTATGATAAATAACTTTGTGCAATGGTAAGCAGAAGGTTTGCAAAAATTGGTTCGTGATCTTGCAGCATCCAATGCATAATTCACATATCCAACAGTCTGTATTTGTTCAAAAATAAGTTTTATAGCTTCACGCATATCCGTCACTCTCGTATCATGTCTATTAAATGAAAGTAAGAGGGCTGAAAAAGCTATTTCACAAATTTTGCTCCCATGGATAAGAAAAGTCTTGCAAAGGATGATTAACCTTAATCATGTTAAGCTGGAGAGGAACATTATTGAGACCATTCGAATATCACCATGATAATACATCGACAAAGCCGAGACGATGTCACATTTCAAGGACGCACTAGCACCAATACAACAACAACAACAACAACCAATTCTGTAATCCCAATAAGTTAGAGTAGACTATTTGAACCATGAATGAATCACGTCGAGTTGTGTACATGAATATTTCGTCTCCAGTCGTTACGGTTGCGACATACTCACAAAAATTTGTCATAAAAATCTACTCTAAGACAATCACCTCAACATTATCTGCCAAGTGATTAAAAGATCTACTACATGCTAGGGCAAATGTAAATAAGTTTCATAGACGGAGAGATTTGCACCTTACTTCGTAAGCAACTACCAACTTGTAGAATGCAACTCTAAGACGAAAACTAGATGGCGAAGATTTTTTCCCTAATTTGAAGTATTCAAATTTTTAGTATGACCCTCTGTATAGATCTCTATGCAAAAATGGGCTACTACTGGTGTGCCTTACCATTTGTCGTAAGAAACTTACTAGAGTTTGAAGTCTACTTGTGTTTCAAAGCACACTCCAAACTAGGGGACTAATGGTGTATATGGAAATTTATGTAATGACACTACACCATCAAATTTTGTCGATCAACTTCTGGCACCTTATCAAAGTTTGAAGTATGCTTTTGTTCCAAAAGCACACTCCAAACTGGAGGACTAATGGTGTGCCATAATATATTAACATTACGTGTTGTCTGACAAAGAAGTCACAATGGCGTGAAATTTACCAATGAGTGTCTAGGAGAATAAGGAGATCAGGGGTAGAACTAAATGAGTCGTGTTTGGTCCACCACTAGTTCTACATAATGAATTAGACATTTAGTGATATGTTATTGGAAAGACGCTAGTGTCTACTTTACAATGCAACAAGCGAAATTATGCTCAAAATGGTGGAGTAGCACATATTTGCGGATACCTTAAGACTATGGTTCATAGCTCAAATTGGAGTTTCGAGCTAAGCATATAAATTCAACATGGGCCCTAAATTAATTCTTAGATGTATCCCTTCACTCCTCACAAGTCAATGAGGGTGATCCAAGAGCTCTTACCTCGAAATTACATGATAGCTCGAATTGGAGTTTCGAGCTATTCTTGTCAGACGATTCGAGGTACGGAAAGATTCGAGCTATGGATACCTCGAACTATAGTTTTGAGGTAAAAAATATATGGCCTGAAATCTATTGGAGTCAGGGTTCCGTCAAAAAGCGGATCGAGGTTTTGACCTACCCTCAAGGAGATATGATCAAAACCGTAAAGTCGTGCAAAATATTTCGAGGTATGAAATCTTGGAACCTAATTTTAAGGTATGAAAATATTCTGGCTATGGGTACCTCGAACCCTAGTTTCAAGATAAGACATATAAACTGAAAGCTACATGAGTCTAGTTTTCGAATCAAGAAGTGAATCGGGGTTTTGACCTACCAACAAGAAGATTAGTCAAATCGTGAAGTTACGCAATGCAGAAACAAGTGGATCATACGGCCCAATCATAGCTCAATCCCTTAAAGGCCCATTAAAAAGATAAATGAACTACGTTCGGTTTGATTCCCTTTTATGGGATGTGTAGGCAGCTTGGTAAAGGTCCCAAGTTTAGTCCAAAATCATTAAATATCCAACCATCCCCTCGTCACGTTACTTGAAGGGCAGGTGTGCGAAGTACAAAGCTAATTCTAGTACAACTCTAATGAGGTGGAGCGTCATATTAGCCTCCCAAGTCAGCAGACGATAACACCCCAAATCAATGTTAAGTGAAGCTTTTTTATTCATCATTTCATCGTCTACAATTTTTGAAAAAATCGATTTTGTCTATAACGTGAACGGGTTTGTGAAGGGTATGATTGAGTAGACCGAGCAAGTTAATTGTGCAAAAATGGTGGAAGGGGTCTGGTTGAAACAATATTCTTTTTCAAAAAAATTTAAAACTATGTGACATGTGAGAGAAGAAGGTAAAATAGTCACATAACATCTCTTAGTAGCCGAAACTCAAAGTCCAAGTTGCAGTTGAGGCGCGTGAGGGACAAAATGGTACTGTATGGTGGTTTTGTCTTTAACCAATAACACAAGGTTTTTTTTAATAAAAATAAGACAATGAGATTTTTACATTTATTAATAATAAGGGTGGTGTGACATAATGTGTCATGTCAGGAAGAAGCCACGATGGCGCAAAACTGACCGATAAGTGTCGAGAAGGCTTAAAGGTAAAGTTACCTTAGCCGTAGTTGATTCACCATTATATCTATATAGCGAATCAGACATTTAATAATATGTCATTGGAAAGCCACATGAGTCTAGGTTGCAACGCAACAAGCGGAATGCAATTCGAAGGTCCAAGGAGAAAGTTATGCTCAAAATAGTAAAGTTGCGCAGGTCAGTATCGAATTTGCACAATTCGATACTGAAAAAGTAGATCGAATCACCTCAATTCGATCTACGCAAATTGAGCCTAAAATTACCATAAGGCCCTCCAATAGTTCCCATATATACCCCCTTACTCTTCACAAGTTAGGGGGACGGACGAAGAAGCCTTAGATCGAATCCAAGTCAATTCGACATTGATAGATCGAACTGAAGCCAGTTCGATCTATCATCGATAGAACCAAGTCAATTTGATACTCAATTAGATCGAATCCATACATGTCCTGAAAGGCTGAAAGCTACATGAGTCAGGGTCCCGAATCAAGAAGCGGATCAAGATTTCGATCATCCATTAGAGAGATATGATCAAAATCGTGAAGTCGCGCAATGCAGTCTTGAATCTGCATGATTCGATCTATCATCGATCGAATCGAGTCAATTTGGTACTCACTTAGATCGAAGCCATACATGCCGTGAAATCTACATAGTCAGGGTCTCGAATCAAGAAGTGGATCGAAGTTCCGACCAACAATTAAGGAGATATGATCAAAACCGTGTAGTCGCACAATGCAGAACTAAGTGAACCAAACATCCCAACTAGGGGTCGTCCCAATAAAGGCTACTCAAAAGAGATAAATGAACTACGTTCGGCTTAATTCCCTCAATAGGATACGTAGGCAGCTTGGCACGATCCCAAGTTCAGTCTGAAATCATAAGTATCTAACGCCCCCATTTCGACAATCAAAGAGCATCGAATCTGTCTCGTTCGAATGTTCCCTCGACTTGGTCATTTAGGGATTTTTCACGTTATCTTATACCTCTTTATATGTAATAGGTGTTCTAGACCAAGCTAGTCCGTTTATTGTAATAGAATGGCTTATTTTGGTTAAGTTGGGCCCCACTGTATCGATTTCCCGGTGTATTGTATAATCTAGACGAAATAAGACCAAAATAAAGGGTAGGTTTTTGCTTTTACTCAAATTAAAACTAATTGACATGTTTTTGCAAACACCCGAACTTATGACATGAAGGGGTTTTTAATTCTTGCAGTTGTACTCTCTTAAATTTAGTAAGAATTTTTCAGACACCATCTTAGTACACTACAACAAATCCAAGCATTAGCAACGGCCATTGACAACGGGTGTGGTTGTCAATGACCGTTTTGCCATTGGCTACGGAAGAATTCGTAGCCAATGGCTTTCTATTTACTAAAAAAAAAAAGAAAAATGCATTTTACAAGGGCAACGGACACTGACCGTTGCCCATAACCAAAGGCAACGGCCAAGGGCCGTTGCCAATAGCCAAGGACTACGGCCAAGTCGTAGCCCTTGGCCATTGCCAATGACTTTAGGCGCCAAATTCTGGCGCCTAAACCAAGGGCTACGGCCAAGCCGTAGCCCTTGGCTATTGGCAATGGCCAAGGGTCGTTGCCCTTGGCAATTGGCAACGGACAGTGTCTGTTGCCCTTGTCCAAGGGCAACAGAATCTTCCGTGTCCAATGCTTATAAAAAAAATCACTCTATAAATACTACATAATTTCTTCCATTTTTATTTTAATTTTAATTTTAATATTCGTGTTTCTATTTTTATTTATTAGTTTAGTTTTAAAAATTAAGTTATATTATATATATATATATATATGTGTTTTACCAAACACTTATATATATTCTAGCTAGTTTATTAGTTTACTTTTAAAAATCAAGTTATATGGTTGCTTGAACATTAATTCATTATTATATAACCAAATAAACGCAAATACATAAGAGATATTTGAAATTCATTACAATTTTCCAACGTAAAAAAACATTCATGGTAACTAGGACAAAGTAGGTTCCTCAAATAACTCCAACTCGTCGTCTGCTAGTTGACCCCGGGGGTCAAACGAACTCGAATCCACAAATTCGTTGGGCCCATGCGACTCATCATCTTGGAAAAGTTCCGGCATTTGATTGGCCATGCCATGTTCTTCTTGTGGCAGTGAGGATGTGTCAACTACATGCCGAGCACGAATAGGGTGGACTGCCCACAACTATGTTCTTCTATCCTTCACATTTTGCGAAGGATATGGAGTGTAGTACACCTGTAGTGCTTGGTTTGCAAATATAAATGGTTCATTTGTTGCTAGCAGTTTTCTTGGGTTAATGTCAACCAAGTTGTAAGTCGGATGAACTCTAACGCCATGATAGACATCAAACAACAAACATTTGAACATAATAATCGACTGCCCCTGCGTGCCTCCCCAATAGAATACCTCAATTATTTCCTTGATGATGCCGTAGTAGTTCATCTCAGGCGCTCCTTCTACGCCCCCCTTTACATACACGCCGCTGTAGTTAGTTTTTCGGCCACCACTATGCATGTGAATCCGTATGGAACCTGAAGCCATTCACTTTGCCACCTCCGTACACATTTACCATTGCCACTGGACCATTGACTAAAGCATTGAGGCGTGGGTCGACCTCATAATGTCCTGACACGACTGTTTGTTTGAACCACTGTACAAACTCCGTATTTCATTTGCGATGTGTCTATTCTGCATTAAGGTTCTGACAACACGTGTCTTCAAACAACCTATCCACAAACAGAGAAAGAAACATTGCATAAGTAATGAGAATTTAATTAAAGAAATATCAAAAAATGTAAGAAACTATAAGTAATTTAAATTTCTCACTTGACCCAGTCGTCAACATCCGGGCAGTTTAAGAGCGTATACAACTCCACAAGTTTAAATTCATCGGTAGTAAGACATCGCTCGCCTATATCAATAAGTAGAGGTGCTCCTTTCTTGTGGAAAATGGATAGTTGTCCTGAGAAATCACCATAAACTCTAGCTTCATTCCTATTCAGTCGATTGTATCGTGTTTCTACATTTTTCCCAAAATAGTGAGAACACATATTGGTGATTTCCGACATTATAAAGGCATTTGCTATTGAACCCTCAACACGAGCTTTGTTCTTTACCGAATTCTTCAATACGAACATACTCCTACATGAATAAAATAAAATTAATGATGAATCACTAACCAAATTAATGTATATCTCAAACATCTAATTTATACATTGCATATAATAAATTTTTACCTCTCAAAAGGGTACATCCAACGATATTGGACTGGGCCACCAACCTTGGCTTCATATGGGAGGTGTATCCCCAAGTGCTCCATAGAATCAAAAAACCCAGGTGGAAAGATCTTCTCCAACTTGCACATTGTCACCACGATAGATTTCTCTAGCGATTCCATGTTTGTCCTCCGAATCGCAGTTCCACACAGGGCACAAAAAAAGATGCTTATCTCTACAAGTGGACCCCACATTGGATCAGGAATAAAATTCCGAAACGCAACATGTATCAACCTTTGCATAAAGACGTGACAGTCATGACTCTTCATCCCTGTTAGCTTCAACTGCTGCATATGTACACAATTAGATATGTTGGACGCGTACCCATCCGGAAAATCCAACTGAGCTAACCACTCCAACACCTTTGTCTTTTGTTCCTTACTAAGACAATACTTAGCCTTCGGTTTGTACACCCTGGTTCCCTCACCAGGGATAAAAAATAACTCACTCCTATATGTTTCCAACTCCAAGTCTTTCCTTGCATTCAAGTTGTCTTTAGTTTTGTCTGAATCGTCCATCACTGTGTTCTTGATATTCTCAAAGAATTTTTTCTCACAATGCATCACGTCCAAGTTATGTCGGATAAGGTTTGTGGACCAATAAGGTAACTCCCAAAAGATACTCCTACGGCACCAATTATGTGTTCGGCCAAATCCTGAAATCTTATGTGTTGTTGCTCCAAAATGCACCTCTGGCAAATCAGCAACAATAGCTGCCATGTCTTCTCCTGACTTGCTATATACAGGCTCATCTGTTTCATCTCTATTCTTTCTGAAATCTCTTTTACTATAACGGTATTCGTGATTTACAGGCAGAAAACGACAGTAGCAATCAAAGAACGTTTGTTTTTTCCCATGCGTCAACATAAATGTCTTTGTGTTCTCCATGCAATAAGGACAAGACAACCTCCCATGTGTGCTCCACTGAGACAACATCCCATAAGCTGGAAAATCGCTAATAGTCCACATCACAGCTGCATGCATTTGGAAATTTTGCTGACGAAAGCTGTCATACGTTGGTATTCCCACCTCCCGCAATGCTTTCAACTCATCTATTAATGGTCTTAGAAGTAGATCAATGTTTTTTCCAGGGCCTTTAGGACCCGATATGATCAAACTCAAGAAGATATACTCTTGCCGCATGCACAGATCCAGAGGAAGGTTATAAGGAGTTACAAATATAGGCCAACACGAGTATTGCCAACACGAGTATTGAGACGAAGACATTCCAAAAGGAGTGAATCCGTCAGTGCGAAGACCTAAACAAACGTTACGTGGCTCCGATGAAAATTGAGTGTGAGTCCTATCAAAATGTTTCCACGCTTCTCCTGACGCTGGATGAATCATTGTGCCATTGGACTCCCTACACTTCAAATGCCACGTCATGTGCTCTGAGATGGAGCGTATCATGGAGAGCCTTTGTAGGCGGGGACCCAAAGGAAAGTACCTATCGGGCTCAAATCTATCCTTCCCGCAAACAATACACTTTGTGTATTCAGCACTCTCGTACTCTCCGTAGAACAAGAAAAAATTATCTTCACACACGTCGATTGTTTTGTAACCAAGCCCTAAAGTACCCATCATTTTCTCCAACTTGTACATTGTAGCAGGCAATAGGTGTTATCTTCAGGAGCCATTGCATCGCGAGTTAACGGTAAGTACTTATTTGTTGCGGCTGTAGACACGTTATGCTCAATCTTGTATGTTAGAAACTCAGCCATCCACTGCAACACTGACTTGTCTTTGTCTTTATGCAACCTCGTCTCAGCGAGTTTCAACAGTTTATGAAATTCTGTTGCATCACAGTTCAACTCTTCATTATAATTGGCCTCAGGAAACTCCCCTCCATAGGCATCCTCAACTAGATTCCTCATCGAACCTACGTTAACATCCCCAACTCCATAGTCATCATTTCCTACGTTTTGACTTGACGACTCTCCTACAAAATTCGCCGTACTTGTAGTGTAATTCTCACCGTGAGCTACCCACACATGGTACTGCTCTACAAACCCCCACCTACAAAGGTGAACGACCGCATCTTCTTCGGGCAAGAACTTTCTATTGTCGCATTTTATACATGGACACCTAGGATTATTATAACGGTCTAACAAACTTGTTTGATCTAAAGCGAACTTTACAAATTGTTGAACCCCATAAACAAATCTTTGAGTCAAATGACCATTTTCAGTTAAGCAATCGTACATCCAACTTCTATCTCATACATTACTTATCTAGCCAATTAATAAATGTACATATATTAACTAATGCAGTTCATACAACTTAAACTAAAAGCAGTATTAGTGTAAGTACTTACCTCTTGAAGTAATGGCCTTTGATATTTAGTACGTAACAATATTGCATCACCAATAATCAAAAGCTAGCGATCCAAGGTTATTTGAATATGTGCATCCACTTGATTTGCAAAAGAAATTGATAAATGGTTAGCAAAAAAATATTAACAAACTATTATTCAAAAATATAAACGAAAACAAATACAATAGAACAATTTAAGGTACCTTTGAAGAGAAACGATGGATTGTGTTGTATTTTGAACAATACCAAAATTCATAGCATTTATAGAGAATCAGATTTTATTGGCTACGGAAGTTTCGGTTGCCAATAACTATTTGCTACGGATACTGCCGTAGCCAATACATTGGCTACGGAAGTTTCCGTAGCCAATAGTTATTGGTTACGGGAGTTTTCCGTAGCCAATAGATTTTATTTAAAAAATAAATAAATAGTTATAAATTAAACATTGGCTACGGAATATTCCATAGCCAATGGCTATTGGCTACGGAATCTCCCATATTGGCTACGGATTGTTCCGTAGCCAAAAATACTATCATATTCTATAAATACCCCAACCATTACAATCATATATTCATCCCCAACCATTACAATCATATATTCATTCTTATCATCCAATTCTTTCTCCAACAACTCTTCCTCAATTCATCAATTCTAATTTTAAATAATGATAATTTATAGAATAATAATAATAATCTAATTAATTTGTTTAGTAATTACTTCTACAACTAAAAAATATCATAATAAAGATTTTTTGTTAATTGCAATAAATTTAATTTGTTTAATTAATAGAAATAAAATATATTAATTTAATTAATTGAAATAAAATACATTAATTTATTTAATTGAAATAAAAAATATTTATTTAATTTGGATATGATTGTAATTTTTTATTTGATTAAAGAATTCGAAATTTGAATTATTTTTTTGTAATTTTAAATATTATTAGCAACGGGTTAAATTCTGTTGCCAATAATATGAATATTATTGGCAACGGAATTTAACCCGTTGCCAATAGCGGATGGCCACATTTAAAAGAAAAAAATTATTCTGCTATTGGCTACGGAAATATTCCGTTGCCAATAACCATTGGCAACAGAAATAATCCGTTGCCAATAATTATTGTCAACGGAATAATCTGTTGCCAATGAATAATCCGTTGCCAATGGCTATTGGCAACAGATTATTTCTGTTGCCAATGGCTATTGGCAACGGAATATTTCCGTAGCCAATGACAAATGGTATTTTGATCTTCTATTATTGGCTACGGAAGATTCCATAGCCAATAGCCATTGGCAACGGCCACCCGTAGCCAAAAGTCATTAGCAACGAGCGTATCGGCAACGGTTATTGACAACGGCCTTCCGTTGCCAATAGCTATTGGCAACGGAAAAATGGGTTATTGGCTACGAAATCTTCCGTAGCCAATAACCCATTTTCTTGTAGTGGTAATAGATACGTGCGTCACTTTTTTCTACTTAAATGAACATAGTCGGAAATCGAAGGAAACAAGATTGAGGAACTATTCAAAGAATCCGTATCAAATCAAAATATCATTACAGCTGATCTATTCAATTAGAATTTAGGCTTAACCCCCGATCAAAACAAATAAACAACAAGAAAATAATTTGAAGTAGTTTACCTCACATATAGTGCCTAGCTATGTTTAAAAAAAAAATCTCGTTTATATTAAATAGATAAGGAAAGAGTAATTAATTTTATTGAAATTTTCCTAATTTATGACGTCAGTCTTGTAAATTTCTTTTCTACAAAATATTTATTGCAGTGATTTTATTCATTTGATTTTAAATTAATATATTTCTGTCACGCAAAGTTACATTGTACAGTATAACATCACTATATGTCAACTTGTTCATATACTACTATATACTGTAATAAGGCGGCTTTGTAGCTTATAACTTTCTCAAACATACTGTATATCAAATTTAAAATATGCGAAGGGCCATGGATCGGATTACGATACAAAATCTAATAAACTCAAAAATGTACTATTTTCCGAAATTCTGGTACATATGACATTTGCTCAATAACTAAGAGGTGTATAACAGATGTGAATTATTTGAAATATTAGAATGTTTTGCTTCACATCTGAGCATCTCCATTATAGTCATTGTCTATAACAGTAAAAATATCCTGCGAAGATTTTTTTCCCATGTGAATCTACAGAACTTGGGGCGCAAAAATTATATATAGGATTATATATATAGCGTTTACCTCCAAAATAAATTATTTTTGGATGCAATCAATTTCAATTGAAATATAGACATAGAAATTTAAGTTCAGATTCACTTAATTATATAATTGCTATAAATTAATAGCTCAACGTTATGGAACTTGTGTTAAACTATAATTATAGGTTGACAATTGTCAAAGTTGTTAGTATATATCAAGACATCTCTTTATAGATAGCATAATAAGTCAATGACATCATATGATCATAATAATTTTGAATGTGAAAAAATGTTTTAGTCTCAACAAGCTAAGGTGGAAAAAGTTGACAAAGACAAAAGAAGACAAATAGATCTTCGGTGGGAACTTCTGATGTACTCTCGGGTGTTGTGCCCCCTGCACTCACAGTGGGGTGGGCCCCACATACATGGGCCCATGTGAGGTCCCACCTCGCTGTGAGTGCAAGGGGCAGAACACCAGTTCAAAGGGCAATTCGAGACTAATTAGTCTAGTCCGACACAAAGAATTGAACCGGCCCAAACAAACAGGACTAAGTAAAAAGAGTATCAAAAGGGCGATTCGAGACTCTTCTGTGCAAGTATCGAATATCTAATTCGATAGTGAGCCAATATTGAATATCGAATTTGATCATCCCTAGAAATCGGGGATACGGTGGCTGCAATTTCGAGTGTATAAATACTCCGGATCCCGAGAATTATGCAGATTATTAATTATTATAGCACCAACCACTTTAGCATCGAAGAGCCCAATTCAAAACTCTACATTCGATACTCATCAGCATTCAAAGGTTTGTATACTTGAGTGCCCAGCATCAAGTCGAGGTACCTTCGATCCTCACGCGGTTTGAAGCTCCAAGTATTCGACTTTTCAGATATTCAGTATACAACACCATTCGATACTTCCTCCATTCGACACTCTTTTCGTTCAACAGTCGGCAAATTCGAGGCGATTATCGCAATAGTTTAGACTACGGTAGCAGCCGCTCTTCCGCCTAACCAGAATGCGGCAGCACCACCAATGAACCGTGAAAGAGAGATACCATTTATTTAGACCTTCGTGGAAAAGTAAAACCGTAATGAAGTGAGTGATAGGCGTTCTCCAGGTGTTAGGGCGCGGTCACTATTCATTAAATTTGAGTCCCAGAGAGATCGTGCCCGAGCAAAACCCAAGGGAAGTCATTTAGACTAGGGTGAACGATCCAAAGCCGATAATGTGAAGATAACCAGAAGGTTGGAAAGGCTGAACAAAGAGAGGGAGGATGTGCAACGACGAATGGCGTTGGTGGTGAAACCGCGTAGGAACACGCCGTTTAGTGCGGATATTGAGGCAGAGATATTGGATCGCGGGGAAAAAATTCCACGGTTGAAGACGTAGAATGTACAAGTGCATTTTCGCCACTACATAAACAAGTTTAGCTCTAGAGTGGTTCTCTAGGATCCCCACATGTATGAGGATATGAAAAGAAGGTTTGAGAGCCAGTTCTCGAGTCAGAAAAGGACGCTCATGGACCATACGCACCTTTACTTCATTAAGCAAAGGGAAAAGGAATCTTTGAGGGATTCTATGAAAAGTTTCAACGCAAAGTTGTTGAAAATTGATGACCCACTAGGATAAATGGTGACAAACATAGTGTTTCATGCTACTCGTAACCACAAGGTCGCTTCTATCTTACTTGATGAGAAGCCCAAAATAATCGAGAAAATAAAATGAGCTAGCGCACCAGGTGGTGCACTTTGAAGAAATGATGGCAGCTAAAGGCTACAGACCACTGTAACCGAAGCAAAGGCATAAGAGACCAAAGCTAGAACAAAAACAGGAATGATAAACATAGAAACTCGTCCCCAAGGCGATACACCCCATTGAATATTGATATCGTAACAGTATTTGGGGTTGCCAAGAAGAATGATTGGCTTAATAAACAAATAAGTATGAATGATTTGCTAGCCACGAGATTGTCGAAGAAATACTAAAAATATCACAATCCATACGGACATCTGACCGAGGTATGCAATGATTTGGAAGAGGAGATACAGTGACTGATTAGAGATGGTAAAGTGGCTGAGTATGTGAGGGATCTCAAGGGTGAAGCCGACAGGGTGCAAAGGGACATGTTGCATTCACCACGTAAGGACAAGCAGAAGTCCCTTGAGGGCCCGCGAGCTTATGATCACCCACAACTGATAGATAATCAACCCAGGAAGGGGATAATTCACATGATCTCCGGTGGACCTATAAGAGCAGATTCAGTGAAAGGCCGCAAAATGGTCACTAGGAAAATCGATGTCGACAGGTATGTGGGGTTCACCAAACTTCTACAAATTGAAGAAATGACAACGAAAGAAATAATATTCTCCAAGTCTGATCTCTTAGACTTCTCACCTCAAGACATTTAGGCTGGTAAGCTACACTGCCCTCTTGTAGTAACAATTAATATAGTATATTATGGTGTTATGAAAGTTTTAGTAGACAATAGGAGCTCGGCCAACATCATTTTCTTCAATACGCTTGCCCAAATGGTCCTTGGGGAAAACAGAATAAAGCATGTGGCCACTCCACTTCAAGGTTTTGGAGGAACTAAGGTTCTGCCAAAGGGACAAATCACACTGCCAACATCCCTATGAGTCAGCCCAAAAAGAAGGACCCTCAACACTGACTATTTGGTATTCACGAGCCATTCACCTACAATTCCACATTTGAACGAACAACACTCAATGCTTTTAGGGTTGTTGTGTTTACCTACTACCAAAATATGAAATTTCCAACTCCGGCAAGAACATGAGAAGTAGTTGGGAACCACCGTGAAGCATGGCTTTGTTATGTTGCATCACTCAAGCCCCTTCGCGTTGAAGAAGCAGAGGCGCTCATGGCAATGGCCCAGAGGACATGAATATGTTGAATTTATTATCGCACCTTCTTTGTTCCATGAACTTTGCACTATGCCTAATTTCAATTCCATAATTAGTCTGTCATTCGGGCTAGGTCTATAAAACTTAAAATATGAACAACGACAACTTGAGTCCCATGTCATCATGCTGGAAACGTAGGCAACTCATATGCAATTCGGGCTCAGTCCTATCCTCTATTTTACCAATTTAATGCTATATTATCCATTTACTCTCTGTCATACTATTAATTTACTGCAGACATTTGTACTTACTGAATTCCATGCCATATTGCACGTGGGGAGATATGAACCCTGCATGTTGCAAAGGAACTTTTCGAAAAAAAGATGGAAACTGGACCTAACATGGTCCACTTCAAACCAAAAATATCTAAGAAAAAAATGGACACTCGACCTAACATTGAGCAGTGCAAACCAAAAATCTCTAAGGAAGGAGATGGACACTCGACCTAACATGGTGCAGTGCAAACCAAAGATCTTACACTATAGAGACAGATATGTTCCGCAGCGAAAAAAAATACAAGACCACAACAAGAACAGAGAAACACGCACAATCGAAAACGATAAATAACAATCAGCACGCAAGACAAATTTATTCACTCAGTTCGTCAACAGACTACATCTGGGGGTGATCCAAGCCAAGATCTCCACTATGATGATGATGAGTGATTATAGATAAGATACAACATATGTCTCTCAATAGATCAAGAAAAATCTCTCACAGTGTCTCTCAATCTCACAAGTGTATTATTTCTTATTTTAATCTCTCCCTCACATCTCTCATGGTAGCCACAAGGCGACACAACGAAAGCTACAAAATTGCATCTTGCCTTTATTCACCTCTCTTTAGGTTTCACGACCTAAAGGCCTTTAAATAGCTGCTCAAATGCTTCCTACAGCATTAGACGAAGATGGGTTGAAACTAGACAAAAACTCTGGTACGCGACTGGCGCGCAATCAACACCGTAGTGTTCCTCTTGTAGCGCTAGTTTTTGGACGAACTTTATTACGTAGTGCAACCTAGGTGCGATCAGACTCCGATAGCGCCCTACAGACGCGATCACCGTCGTACGCCTCATCATAGCGCAACTCCTTGGTTGCACTTCTGATCTACTCTTCGTTCTCACTGTTATTAGGGCTCCAGTCTTCAATTTCAGTACACCTTCTTCATTGTTCAGGCTCCACAATCCTAACAAATCCCACTTGGAGACTGAACCACCCAGACTGCTCCCACGAACCAAGACCTCTATCACATTCATCAATATCATCATTGTGAACCATCATCATAGAAATCCACCAACTCTAGAATCACCAATCCTCAAATTTCTTCAAATTCCAAGGTCTGTTGAAGTACACACAACTTCAACCCCACTAAGGCAACAACCTTAGTCAACAAGTCTTCAAACTTCTACTAGCATGAATACTCGCTCTTGTAACAATGTCCATATCGCCACGAACTCCCGCTGAAACCACGCGCGACTTCAAGTCGACTAAGGCAACAATCTTAGTCAGCAAATCATCAAACTCCCACTGGCTTGAATTCTTGCTCATAGAGCAACACCTGCATTGCCGCATACTTGCATCACTTCCACCACCACAACAAAACCATCATGTAGGAATTTCCCACCACAAATATCAATGCCATCTTAGTTGACTTGCGTCACATTTACCACCACGATTGATGCCATCATGTTGGACTTTTACAATGCCAAGATCGATGCCATCTTAAGTAACATTGATCACGCACAAACTTCTGCCCTCGAACTGACGAGCACAAAACCACACACCATGTGATTATTTTTCGAACATCCCAAGCCAAAGGATAAATGATAACCCTCATCATCTAGCTACCTCACGAAAATAAGGTTTGTCACGAAACTCGGAATACGCCTCAATCCACGCAGCAATCATACAAATTCATACCTCATTTGAATCCTATAACATCTCATACCGATACTTTAGAAACCAAAATCAACGAAACCAATGGACTGCATACACACGAGTGCACCACCAATCTCCCACCCGAACTGCCTTCCCAAACTTTACATCCTCCCCTTTCTTCTTTGGTGTTCCACATTGCTTCCCGTAGTGACCAAAACTTCAACAAATCCCACTCACCGGAAACTCCCTATCATTGACTTCGATCTGCCTTTATCTAGGGATATGAAATAAGGCCTTCACCATCAAAATCAATACTCATCAAGTTCAATATGAACTCAATCAGATAATCAAATATTGTCGAATTTTCTAACATCTTCAGATAGAACAGGCTTTGAATCAGATGAACCTTGTTCGCTGAAGATGGCTTCACCTACACGTAAGCCAAAATTAGCACCCCTCCATGGTAATTGCATCAACTTAAAATGCCCTGTTTTGCAGCAGAGACAAACAAACGTTGCTCATCACCTTCCTGCCTACCGACACCAGTGTGCGTCTGACTTAACCATTGGTTTAACCATCATAGATCTCCACAAATCATTATCGAATGGTTACTCCCGATCTGCAATCCCCAAAACTCATAATTCGACCATCGAACTTCTTGATCAGTAAGTTCATTTGTTCAACATACAATTCCAACGGAATTGTATTGCCCCCTCAGAACTTGGGGCTCTGATACTATTTGTTGTGCATCAAAAACAATAAAGACCACAACAAAAACGGAGAAATACGCACAATCGAAAGCAATAAATAAAAATCAACACGCAAGACAAATTTCTTGACCCTACTCATCAACAGACTACCTATGGGGACGATCCAAGCAAGGATATCCACTACGATAATGATGAGTGATTACAAATAGGATACAACATATATCTCTCAACAGATCAAGAACAATCTCTCACAGTGTCTCTCAATCTCACAAGTGTATTCTCTCTTAATTGAGTCTCCCCCTTACATCTCCTATAGTAGCCACAAGGCTACACATCGGAGGCTACAAGATTACATCTTGCCTCTATTCATTTCTCTTTAGGTTTCATGACCAAAAGGTCTTTAAATAGCTTCTCAAACGTGTCCTAGGGCAGGCCGAAACAGGGCCAAAAGTTGTGGCGAGCAATCAACACTGCAGTGCAGCTCATGTAGCGTCAGTTTTTGGATGAACTCCAGTACGTAGCGCTACCCTGGCACGATCAGACTCCGATGGCGCCCTACATGCACGATCACCACCGTAACGCCTCACCATAGCGCCACTCTTTGGTTGCATGTTTGATATGCTCTTCTTTGTCGCTGTTGTTAGAACTCCAGTCTTTAATTTTAGTACACCTTTTATATTGTTCGGGCTCCACAATCCTACCAAGACACTTGGGATAACATGAACTAATCTCAATCCCAACGCGGTTCAGAGCGATACATTCGGCACAAACACAGATAAGTGAGATATTGATGGTGCATGATAACCCTCACATACGACAATCTAGACAATGTTGGAAAGCAAAGTAATCACATTCCATTCACTAATGAAAACAATAGTAAATTGTCAAAGGAAACAGGAAAAATGATGTCACATCGCCAATAAAATGGAGGAGTGCAATGTTCTTAAATTATAAAAAATGACCCCACCCTAGGGTGAAGCCACGTGGCCATCTAGCATATAGTAGTCAATGGCAGCCAGTAGGCCATCTTCTTTATCGGTAAAGGGAAAAAAAGACAGAAGGTCATGAGTTGGCGATTTACCAAGGGTCACGAGGTTTTGATCATCGGTTGGAGAATTCATCTGGCTAGTGGAAGCCCCCTCATCATCATGATCTTCAATAGGCTTCATGTCGGGGCCCAGAGACAGGTTCAACTGCCTCGTGTTAATCCACCGCTCAAATAACCCAAGTGGTGGATTTGTCTGACGATGGTGACCTGCATCGTTTTTAAATCCTCGATGCCTCAGCGGATGCTGAATTCCTAAAATGTATCATCAGAGTCAGCTGCTCCAACTCTTCCCTTCCACTAGCTCAGGCTACGACACGACTGCCCAGCACCAGAAATAACTTGCACAACAAATTTATAGCCTCGTCTTCAAAAATTGTGTACCCCATAAATTGAACATGTGGCCCACTAAGTTTAGGGGCTCCAGAGACACCAGCATCACCAAAAAAATCGGAGCCAGTACTTGTTTCACAGTGAAAAAAATAATACAAAAAGAACCACAACAAGAACAGAGAAACACGCATAATCGAAAGCTATAAATCAAAAATCAACATGCAAGATACAATTTGTTTACCCAATTCGTTAACAGACTACCTCTGGGGGCGATCCAAGCCAAGATATCCACCATGATGATGATGAGTGATTACAAAGAAGATAATACACATGTCTCTCAAAATATCAAGAATATCTCCCTCAATCTCACAAGTGTAATCTCTCTTATTTTAGTCTGTCCCTTACATCTCTCATGGTAGCCACAAGGCCACACAAAGGAGGCTACAAGATAACATATTGCCTATCTTCCACTCCTTAGGTTTCACAACCTAAAGGCCTTTAAATGGCTGCTAAATGCACCATAGGGCATCAGACTCGAGATGGGCCGAAACTAAGACAAAACAGTGGCGCACGATATGGGCGTGCGATGCGCCATAGCGTGCCAGGCGTGCAATCAACACTGCAACGTGGCTCCTGAAAGCGTCAGTTTCTTAATGAACTCCAGTACGTAGCGCCAGAATCCGATAGCGCCCCACAGGTGCAATCACTGTCGTATCCTCACAGTGGCGCCACTCGTTGGTTGCACGTTTATCTGCTCTTCGTTCTCATTGTTTTTAAAACTTTAGTCTTCAAATTATGTACACCGTCTTCATTGTTCGGGCTCTACAATCCTGACAATCTCCCACTTGGAGAGTGAACCACTCGGACTACTCCCACAAACCAAGACCTCCATCACATTCATCAAACTCTAGCAACGCCAATCCTCGAACTTCTTCAAAATTCAAGGCCTTTTGAAGTACACAAAACTTCGACCCCACTAAGGCAACAACCTTAGTCAACAACTCTTTAAACTCCCACTGGCATGAATACTCGCTCTTGTGACAATGTCCACACCACCACAAACACCCATTGAAATCATGCATGGCTTTAACTCCACTAAGGCAACAACCATAGAGAAAATCATCAAACTCCCACTAGCTTGAAACCTTGTTCATGCAGCAACATCTGCATCGCCGCATACTTTCATCACTTACACCACCACGACTAAACAATCATGTTGGAATTTCCCACCACCAAGATCGAAGCCATTCTCGTTTACTTGCATCACTTTCACCATCATGATTGATGTCATCATGCTAGAGTTTTCCACCTCCAAGATCGATGCCATCTTGGGTAACATTGATCACATACACAGTTCTCTCTTCAAACACTCAATCACAAAACTACATGCCTTGTGACTATGTCCCAAACACCCCGAGCCAAAGGATAAATGATAACCCTCATCATCGAGCTACTCCACAAAAATAAGGTTTCTCATAAAACCCAGAATATGCCTTAATCCATGCAGCAACCACATAAATCCATACCGCAGTTCAATCCTCTAACATCTCCCACGGATGCTTTAGAATCCAAAATTAACGACACCAATGGACTATATACACACCAGACTAGTGCACCATCATTTCCCCACTCCAGTTGCATTCCCGGACTTTACATCTTTCCTTTTCTTCTTTGGTGTTCCACAGTGCTTCCTGTAGTGACCATAACTTCAACAACTCCCGCTCACTAGAAACTCCCGATCATTGACTTTGACCCGTCTTTGTCTAGGGATACAGAATAAGGCCTTCACCATCAAAATATATACTCATCAAGTTCAATATGAACTCAATCAGATAATCAGAGATTGCCAAATTTTCTGACATCTTTAGATAGAACAGGCATTGCATCTGATGAACCTTATTCACTGCAGTTGGCTTCACCAACACGTAAGCCAAAATCAGCACCTATCCATGGTTGTCTCATCACCTTGAAACACCCGGTTTTGTAGTTGAGACAAACAAACATCGGTCATTGCCTTCCTCTCTACCAACACCAGTCTGCATCTGAGAACCGTCTTCATTGTTGAGGCTCCACAATCCTAACAATACCATGTTACCCAAGAGGAACTGCGTGTTGGCTCAGAACGCCGCATGTCATTCCTCCGGCCGTCTCGCTGAGGGGAAGAGCATTTCGTCGCCCCACGTCATGCACCTGGGTTCTAAGCATGTCATCCCGTATATTCTTTAGCTCTGACAAGCCATCTATCCTTTACATCATCATCCACCTCAATCACATTATCGGTGGCGGGGGCCTCAAAATCTTCTTGCGTCCCTTTGCCTCCGTGAACTGGGGAGGTCTCCCGCACACGTTGGGAAGTCTCCTCACTTCAACCACCTTGGCTAGTGCCTTGAGTGGTAGCCCTACTTTAGGACTTGGACTGTGCGCTCCGTAGCCCAGTTCGTCCCCGAGTCTTCTTCGTCGGATGAATAAATGGAACTTGAGCAGGGGCACCGCCTTGCCATGTTGTGGCCTCTGCCACCATCAATTGACACATGCGTACGTGATTGCCCATGATCAAGGACTCTGAAAAAAAGAATAAATCGAGGTTAAATACACACTAAAGTATGAGCACACCAAATAATTATATACAACATGACATATTAATTATACCAATAATAACAGCCCCCCTCATAGGGAACAGAAGAAAGACTTCCAACCCTCAACGCCTCCTCCGCCACTAATTTCGTGATATCAAACTCGTGATTCATAACCAAGTCATTCTTAAAATGACTAGCTCATCTAGGTGCCCCTACATCTGGGGGATCCTTATCTTATCACTATCGATCTAATCACGTTAGAAATCCGAGAACTCGCCCTAACAACTTTTCTTTATATAAAAATATTGTTTCTTTCAATCTTTCCTATAGCCAGTTTGCCCTCCAAATAAGAACTTATGATTCTTTAGCGCCTTTATATGGAAGAACCCACTTTCTACTGAACTTCAAAAAGGGTCCAGAACTTGGCAAGCCCATAGGGAACCTTCGTCCCTTTCATGACAATAATGAAGGCCACAATCATATCTTTAGCATTTGGGTGAGTTGGTTGGGAACTAATCCTATGTTATGGATGATAGTCTGAATCGGTACAAGTATGGAAAATCGTAATCCGTTTACTAACTACCCAACGAACACAGTAAGGTGTTCAGGTGGAGCAGTATGTACCCTCTCATTCTCCTTGGGGAGCACCATCTTATAGTTTGTGCATATATTGTACTTGCGGCGATAATGAGCTCGGTCTTTGACCAATGTAAAAATATGATCGGTATAAGGAATTTCAGCCTGGTTTTCCTCTTCCCCGGCAGGTGCGACATCGACATGGCTTCCGTCGGATTTGTTGGCCACACAATTATCAGCCAAATGTAGTAGGGGAACATTGCCAGTTCCTCCCTCAACTGCAAAATCAAAACTATCTTGCGACACGTCGTCATTAACATCACCCACTCGTGAAGACGATGCGTCTGCTGCTCGAGTGGCCTTCGAGTCACCATTCTTAAGATCATACATTTACCTACTCGAGTCAGCGCTCGAGCCCTCGCTCAAATCACTCACCATGTCAACCAAATCAATATGTTGGTCCGACACTTCGATTACAAACTAAAAATAAAAAACTAACTAAACTAGTTGACACTACAATGAAATGACAAATAATTACAATAATGTGATTCAGCTACCGGTATTAATAGGGTAAATAAAAAACAAAGAATCAACAGTTGTGACAAACAAAAATAAATAGTCAAAAAAAATTCTAAGGATAATACATCGAATTATGAAGTATTGGAAAAATGCAGTATCACAAAGGTAATTCGACTCACCAACCTTTCGACAAACTCTTGACACTCATGGGAATTTGATCGAAGAGCAAAATTGCCAACACTTCGCCAGTGATTTGCAAATGAGGTTTTTAGTTCAATAGAGGCCTATTTATAGGCGACGGTCCAAATTTTTCGGCATTAGGTTCCCAATCACTAAAGCGACCATCAAATTATGAATTCGATACTCTTGTACGAACAATCAAAATTTCACAATTTGATTTTTGGAGAATACTTCGATACTCCAGTACGAACAATCAAGATTTCTCAATTTGATATTCACAACATTTTTCGAAACTTTCGTGCAAATCACAAGCTACATCTAACTCACAAATCGATATTAACAGAAATTTTGAAGCCGAATAATTTTATTTGCACCCGATCCTCCAGATTACGGCTCTCAAATAGGGGGCATATTTTGAATTCGGGTAATTTTATTTGGCACCCATTCCTTTGGATGATGGCTCCCAAATGAGGGGAATATTTTAAAGTCGAATAATTTTATTTGGCAACCGATCCTCATAATTACGGCTCCCAAATGAGGGGCATATTTTCAAGCACTTACCCTAACCTTTCACAAAGGCATCTAAATATTCAGATTTAACTACACCAATATAATATTTGATTTGGCACCCGCTCTTTCACAAAAATGACTCCCAAATGGGGGGACTATATAGTGGGGCTAATTAGGCTGGCCCGACACGAAAAATCGGGTCGGCTTAAACAAACAGGACCTAGTTAAAAGATTATCGAAATGGAAATTCGATACTCTTTTGTGCAAGTATCGAATACCCAATTTGATACTGAGCCAGTGTCGAATATTGAATTCGATCTTATTCCAAGAAATCTGGGATACGCGGCCTGCAATTCGAGGTCTATAACTACCTTGAATCTTGAAAATTACGCAGATCATTAATTATCATAGCACCAATCGCTTTAGCATCGAAGAGCCCAATTCGATACTCTAGTATTTGATACTCATCAACATTCGAGGGTTTCTGTACTTGAGTGCCCAACATCGAGTCCAGTTACCTTCGAACGTCACGCGGTTCGACGCTCCGAGGATTCAACCTTTCAGATATTCAGTATACAACACTGTTTGATACTTTCTCCGTTCGACACTCTTTTCATTCGACGATCGGCAGATTCAAAGCTTCCAAATACGAGGCTCAGGGTTATTCTAGTCTTTTCTAATTATTGTGTCGTGCATAATAGGTGTTCCGGGCTAAGTTAGTCGTTTATTGTAATAGATTAGCATAAATTGATGTATTTTAGGTTTAGATTGTACTTTGTTCATAGTCTGTGTAACCTAAACGAAAAAATACCAAACTAATCTCTGATTTCATATGTTACTCCAAACTTCGGATCTATCAATGATATAATTAAAACCTTATAGGATGGATCTCCGATCAACTTCACGGGTTGTCATTGATATTCTATGCTATAATAATTAAGTAAAATTTATGAAGAATGGAAACCACATTCATTGGCTTATCATGTTTGTTTATATAAGAAGTGATAATTTTCATAAATAATACGGTCACCATTTCAGGTCTTAAAATTAGTATGCGAAAACAAAGAGGTGATATATATATATATATATCACCTCTTTGTTTTCGCATACTAATTTTAAGACCTGAAATGGTGACCGTATTATTTATATATGCAATATTTGTCAAAAACCTAAATTAGAACACCTGTCTTGTGATGATAAACCTTTGAAAATTCATCGAGTTTGTGAGGATAATTCAATCATATAATCCAACATCTGGTAAGTTATAATAAAATCTAGTCATAATTTTAAGTATTATGAATGAACATAATTTGAAAAGTAATCTAAAAACGGTTTATATTCTAAAGTACAATAATACGACAAGCACCTACAAAGTACGAACCCCACAAAACTGATCTAAAGTACCTTAATTAGGCTTGAAGAAAAAGGTGCATGTAGTAAACAGTTTCTTGGAAATGTCCAAAAGCAAAGAAACATTAGATGTCGACTGAAGTGGTATTGGTAGTGGAGCTGTGGAGGGGGAACGGGGTAGTAGTCTGCGAGGGCCGGGGTACTTTAACTATTGTGGGGTTGATGACAATGATTGAAGACTGATGAATTGGCCCCAAGCAGAAAGAAATTTATCATCAAACACTTTTCAAATCAAAATATGCTGTCTGTCTTTCTTTTCTTCAAGTAGAAGATTTTGAAAATACTGCATCTTATTTTACGTATAATTACACGCAGACTCGATTATTCAAATTCTGGATTAAAGAATTAAAAAACGTTAGACTTGCTACTGCTACAAATTGCACGCTAATCAAAATTTAATAATAAAATTTGAAAAGGTTTTAATTTGGGTGTTTCCGTCTACTAGCTTGACAGACTAAATAAACACTCCACATCAAACTGAAACAACTTTGTCTTTTACATACATGCACTCCAAGCAATGTGATAAAAGGAGTGTCGGATATCTGATGATTTCGGAATGAACTGAAATCTATATTGCACGGGCACGGACATGGACACGGAGCACGAACACGATGACACGGACACGATACGAGATCGACATGGGGACGCAAATCTTTTAAGCAAATTCTTACTACAGGTGTGTTCGACAAGGTGCCAAACACGCCGACACTACACAGACACGTAGATTTTTAAAGTGTCTATGCATTTTATGTTGAAATTTAATCGAAATCGCTTGAGCCTTGAAGACCTACAAAGAAAATGGTACTACAATTAAGGTGGTGACAGCAAATTCCTGAAAAGAGTTAACAGTAAACTCCAAAATGAAGTTATAGTCTTTTAAAATATATTTTGAGCGTTTGTAGACTCATTGACATCCAAACTAATATCACCTAAATTTCTTATGGTAAAAAATGCACTCAGTCTAAAAGTTTTCATTCAACTGATCTTCGCTTGGTGGTCAACATACAAAAATGTCAATCTACGTCTTTTGCTAGTTTCTCAAATATTTTATCAAACTAATACGGTTGTTCTTTAGTTTAATTTATACAATTCTGATTTTAGTTGTAATTTAACGTAACCTAATTGATCTAAACCAAAAGATAAAATAAAAAATTCACAAGACGTTGTTGCAAAAACCATGTGGCTCTCATATCTGTTTGGGCCTTTAATTTAGGTACCGGTATTTCAAATAATCAGTCAAATCAGTCAGTATCAATATTGGGCCCTCATAACCGTCCCAAAAGTGAAAACCCCCTAGTTTTTCCACCCAGGAGAAGGCCCCTCAGTCCAAGTCCAATGATTTTAATTTTTGCAATCTCAATCCAATCTTGACTGATTGATTTGATGACGAAGTTTGAACTTACTTACTGTTTCTTTTTCACTGTTTTATTTCTTTCTTTTGAGTCACAACCAGAGCTGAAAACCAGAATTACTTCTGTTTTCCTACAGAAAAATCACATGTCTCTCCTTTTACTGTTTCCATTTTGTCTTTTCCAACTAATTATTAGATGATACAAGTTGAAGACTTTTTCAACCATAAAAAAAAAGTTGAAGACTTTTAAAAAGCAAAAGATGTTATAAGTAGCTCGGAATGCTTGCGGCTCGGTTTTGATTTGCTTCACCAAAACAGTTCACTGCATTAGTGTGGGTATGGCAGAAGCTATGGTTGTCCTTGAAGCAGTAAAAAGTGCTCATGAACAGTGTATTAAATGAGCTATTTTTTAGTTAGATGCACAAGTAGTGATTCGTATGATCCATGATGAGACGCTTGAGCTCGAGTGGGGTGCGGCACCAATTGTTGCTAGCATTAGTAAATTTTGGAATAGATAGCAAAAATGGCTTTTTTGCTTTGTACCTTGTTATTGTAATTTTGCGGCTCACCATCTTGCGGCGTGGGCTTGGGAACATTCTTGGCAGGGGATTGTTCCTCGACTTGTCATTCCTATAACATTTTTTTATGACGGAGGTTTCCCGTTGGTGAATACTTCGTATTGCTAATATAGCATTTTCATATAAAGAAAAAAAAAACAAAAAAACTGCAAGAAAGATTTTAGGGGAACGTCGGGCCGTCGGGGCTGCTGTTAAGTGCACAACAACCAAGCCCTATTATTTTTTTCTTTTATAATTTAGGCCTCAAAAGTTTGTCTCCTTTTACAATTAAGACCCCAATTATAATTCTTCTTCTTTTGTAACACTTATCTTGGTAAGTGAATATTATATCTTTAACACATTTTATTTTTTTGGACGAAATATTAAAAATGCCGCTAACTTTTTTTAAAAAGTTAAAATACCCGTTTTTTCGGGTCTTGCCAAAATGCCCCGTATGTTTCAAAAAATCTTTCAAAAATGCTCTCGGCCCTTATTTGGGCCAAAATTGCCTACGTGATAGTAAAAAAATGTACTTTGCATGCCAAATAAGGCCAAAATTGCCTACGTGACAAAATGCAATTTATCTTGGGGTGCAAAGTACAATTTCGTGCCACGTAGGCAATTTTGGCCCGAATAAGGGCCGAGGGCGTTTTTAGTAGAATTTTAAAAAAATATGGGGCATAAAAACATGGCCCGAAAAAAAAGGCATATTAACTTTTTAAAAAAAGTTAAGGGGCAAATTTAATTATTCGTCCTATTTTTTTAGAAGAAAGAATTTATCTTATCCTAGATTAAACGCCCAGAATATAATCATTCATCTTTTGGAAAACTTATCTAACTTGGTTATTTCATCTTTATTAGAGTAATATATTTCATAAACTTTGTGGTTATGGTAATAGATTTAAAACTAGTTTGTGGGTTTAATGAAGAAAATCATGTGAATAAGATTCATATTCGGAAGGAATTAGACGATCGAAAAATCATGGCAAGAGATTAATGAGCAAATGTCTATTATCGTGATGATTTTATGTCATAATGCCAAGTGCTAATAATAAATGAATGAAATTCATAATTAAGTTTGTTTTAAAAGGTAAATTTAGTTTATAAGGGTGTTTTAAAAAATTAAAAATTTAGAAGTATTGATTTATAAGTAATATTATTCTAAAAGTATTACAAGCATTAGGCAAATTAAGTGGGGGTCAATCATTCATCTTAAAATAAATAAGCGTGCTCAAGAAAATAAGACATTTAGCATACCAATAATTATATAATAGTGTGTCCAAGTATTACAAAAGAAGAATACGTTATTTGTGGCCTAAACTGTAGGAATAAATATACCATTGGGGCCTAAATTATAGGAGAAGAAAGCCATGTGTGCCTTGACTGTATTTGCGTGGCCAATATTTAACTATCCAACTTATTTAAAATAATTCATCCTGATTTCTAATAAAAAAAAAATAAGGTGCAATTCTTTTCAGTTTACTTTCTCCACATACCATTTCATATTAAAAGTTATTGTTAACATAAGTTGTAATTCAATACAAATTTGTATGGGGTACACGTAAATAAAATCAATTAAAACTTATACACGAATTATGTTAAACGAGAAGTAAGTTAATCATGTCCGTTGCAAGGCCGAGAGCGAGTCCGTAATATGTCGAGGATTCTGTAATATGTTGAGGATTCTCCAGTACGTCAAGGATGAGGATGCCGAGTATCTAGATGTCGAGGAATCTATAATACATCGAGGATGATGATGTCGAACATCTAGATGTCGCGGAATCTTCAATACGTCGAGGAAGAGGATGTCAAGTATTCAGACGTCGAGTATAAATGCTCAACGTGTGAGAGTGATGCAACCACCATGATTAATATCTCTCTCGGGCTTCGGGACGTAGGGTATCTACAGGGAAATGGAAGTGGGGTCTACCTCCGTATTTTCCGGATGTGTCAGACATGTCGAGCATGAACCTTTGACAAATCTGCGAGCATTCGAGTAAAATTGCTTGACGTGCTATGAGCGAATTATTCATCTTCTTGGCCAGTCCATGTGCGATGGGACACATCATTGGACCGCTGGTATAGACCACATCATGTAGGAGTGGGGGTGGGACGGGTACTCTATTCGTGGGTACCCATTGTTGCAGGTTGCAAAAAATGGTACTCGTCTCCCATCCCACTTATTTGGGAACCCACCAAACGGGTTCCCAAATATTCTGGGTACCCAACCGGGTACCCAGAAACTTCTAGTGAGAGGAAATAAAAAACACAATCCGAAAATTTTTGGGTACCCAAAAAATTTCAAAATGTGTTTTTCTCCCCCCTCTCCCCCCACTCCATGGAAGTGAGTTTCTCCGGTAATTCATTCATTTTTCGTGCCACACTCGCCTAGATGGCAACTCTAGAAGTAAGAATGTAACAATCTAATCTAATAATCTATCATCTATTCATCAAAACTCAAAACTCAAACTCATCATTATTCATGACAATCCAATCAAAACAAATATACCATCACAATACATAAGTTAACACAAAGTCACCAATACACCAATCAATCATATCACCATGTGTCCATGTCCATCACCAATTAACAACACATCACGCAACACAAGTTCAAGTCATAGTTCAACACAAGTGAGATGAGTGATTTTCTTATTTTGCGTATTAGACTTGTTAGTTATTACTTATTGGTTATTTGTGTATGTGTAATATGAGCCAAAAAAATTATATTACTACAATTCAACCTCTATATTTATTTATTTTATTTTCTAAAATGGGTACCCATTCCCCGTGGGTATCAGAAACGATTTCCGTTTCCTGCCTTATTTTTGTCGGGACGGGAGGCGGGAATTCTCAATTTGACAAATTTGGTATTCGCAATTAAGAAATACCCGTCGGGTATGGGACGGGGATCCAATTTCCCATACCCGCTCCCACCCCTAATATCATGTGATCCTCCAATTTGGAGGCCATTATCGTAGATATTGAATTTTAAAGTATTGCTTAGAGTACCCTCGGACCCCCAGTTTACGGCATATGTGGGAGGGAAATCGGTATTCCAATTCAATCATTGATTGATTTTTCACTCCCCTAAATTTAGTTATGATTGACGGAGGTGTCTGAGCAGTAAAATACTTCTGGACTATGTTTCAAGAGTTGGAACTTCGAGTTTCTTTTTTTTAATCTGGAAGTCGAGTTTTTTGATTCTCGACATGGTTAATGATGGATTAGCATGTCGAGCTTTTATGCTCGGCATGTGCGCATAAATGCCTTGTTTGGGCCACCAAGACCCATCTGGTCCTATATATATGGTCGGTCCCCCACCTTACATTATTATAATTGGGGGGACGGTTTTATCTCTTTGTGACAAACACGTCGAGCATTTTGTGTACGTTAAGCTTTTGTGCACGTCAAGCTTTTAAGGTATGTCAATTATGTTTGCTATACATATATTCGACATGTTTTGTATGTCGAGTTTGCTGACCTTTTTTTTTTTTTAGAAATGGTACACATAAAGAATACTCCCCTACGTAAGCATGTGATCTCACCTAGGCCTTATGCTACCAATAGGGGTAATGCGAATTACCCTACTGTAGTTCCTATAGGGAAATCTGTTGCAGCCGATGCTAAACCAGCATCAACTGTCACGGGGAAGTTATCAACAATGAAAATATGTTGGCTCCAAGGGTGTCTGCTCGAGTGTGGGTGCCTAAGTTGCGTACTTATGAGCGAGAATTAATATTTGAGATGTGGAACCTATTTATTCGCCTATCAGAGATCGGCGGTAGTATTTTTGTTGGGAATAGGGCTCAAATTAGGCAAGATATTGTCGTGCTGCAAATTTGTATCGCGAGCATGTGTATAATTTTCCTTTGCCGTCAGATACGTCGGCAAACTAATAGTATTTCAAAAATGTGCACGAAGTGCATAGATGCACCAATCTGGAGGGAACAAAAGGGCCAACTCGAGTACCGTGGTTCCAATGGTAGGAGTTAATATCGATTAACTAGGGGGTCATTTGGCAGTCCAAGTGGGAAGAACACTGCTACATGAGAAACCCCCTTCCACACCCCCCCCCACCCCAGAATGGAATGAGCATGATTGAGAAAATCAGAATGCTGAACAGGGGGTCTGCCACGGGAGCCGATGTTAATGTTGATGGAACAGAAATGACAGGTATAGGTGTCGCTCCCAGTTCTGGACCTTCTATGTGCAAGCGGCGTGCCACCAAAAAAGAAAAAGAAGCATGATTACAGCTTTCTGAATGACGAGAATTCAGAGAGTTTCAGGATGAAGATGCATCGCTACACTTTTAGGGAAGAAGACGCAGTACCTTGTTTCAATAGTATATATTCGGCCAGAGATTCTCTTGCGTTGGCACTGAATATTGGTCTTAACATCGTACTTCGTATGTCCAGAATGTTATATTATGCGGTAAGATATAGTAGAATCTTATCTTGCTAATTATGTATGTGCTATATTCTCATTTAGCCTTCTAATTTGCAGTTTGGGAATATATTTCATGCTATATGCTGGGACCACATATTGTTGTCTAAGGTGTGAGTTAAGCACAATGGTATTGTGATAAGATGCGGGAGAATGTGTTTGCATCCCATGATTCCCGTGCGAAAGCAAATAGATAGGCGAGGACAACCGAGGCAACTAGGTTTAAAGCTCTTGAAGAGGCGGGGCATAGCTCGTAGTGAGGCGGAGAAAGCATGGAAAGAACCGGATAAGGTGAAGGCTGAAATAGAGCGTGCTCGGCAAGAAAATGAGGTTGTAAAGAGGGAGCGGCATTCGTATGAAGAGTCGATGGAAGACCTTTAAAACAGAAATAAGGCCTGAGAGAAAAGGGTCAAATGTCTCGAATTTGACCTCTATAAAATCGAAGTGGCTAAGGAATTTTTGAGGTCGTCGACCTTCAATTATATAGGGTATGCGCGTGGGGTGCATGACATTATGTTTGATATGGGACTAGCTGGCAACCAGATTGGTACCCTCAATTTTCTGGGGGACGGATTTGACCTGGTATGATGATGCCGAGTTAGGGCGTGATATGAATGAGCTTGTAGAATTTGAGAACGACAAGTGCGAGTCGTCTGGGCCCGACGATCCTTTCTCTCCTTTAATAAATGAGAGGGATCTTTTCATGGTCGGTTTTACCATGTTAACTGATTGGGCGTCGATGAGTAAAGGGCTACCCACTGAGACTGTAGTAGCCACTTCTAATGATAACACTGTTTAAGATACACTGGCTAAGTTGTTTGGCTTTGATAGTGAGGTCAGTAATGTTGTGGGTGATAGCACAAGTAATGCTACATCGAGGGAACCATCGACGGTTGGAGGTGCAGGACTCGATAGGCCTGCTGTCATTTTTTATGCACCAGGCCACATTTTAAGTATTATAGAGGTGGAGGATGACACATGGGTAATTGATTCGTCTTTGGATGTTTTGCAATTCCCGCACTTGGGTGTCATGGCTCTGAATGAAGAGCAGATACACGCTGGTAGCGCGTCGACCACAACATTATATGGAATTATATGTTGACCCGATTCACCGTCGCCCCTTAGTTTGTACAACGACTATCATGATGATGTATTCAATGACTATTTAGTGAATGGGTGGGTGTGTGAAGAGGATTAACGTTTTTTTTTTGTAATAGACTTCCGTGTTACTTGATTGTATGAAACTAGACTTCATTTAAATTATCGACTGTTTGTATATTGGTTCTCATAGGAAAATTGTACGACAACCAGTAATTGAGCATTTGTTTGTATCATGTAGGTACTAGCTATGATGTCGAGTCACGCTGGGTACCGCATAGGTGATTGGCTTGGAGCCGTGTTAGGCAAGGTACCACATAGGTACTAGTTTTGGTGTCGTGTCAGGTGGAGATCACGCGAGTACTTGTTTTGGTGTCATGTCAAGAAGGGTACCATGTCGTTACTTGTTTTGGTGCCATATTAGGTAGGGTACAACATAGGTATTCGTTTTGGTGCCATCTTAGGCAAGGTACAGGGTAGATACTTGTTTTTTGGCCGTGTTAGTTAGGGTACCACGTGGGTGCTTGTTTTGGTACCGTGTTAAGCATGGGACCATATAGGTACTTGACGGGGTGTGACAGCTTATGTGCCCCATATGTCTCTGATCCAAGGTAAAAATATTGTAATAAAATGATAGAGTTGGTCCGTCATTGCGGCTGCCTACGTATCCCATAATGGAAATCAAGTTTCATGTAGTTTTGTTACAATGAAAAAATAGACTAGCTATAGAATAGACGCAAATGTTGCAGATTCCATGGTCGAGGTAGCGGGGCTCCCTATCAGTACTACCTTTGGCGCTGATGCTTATCACTCGGTGTGGCCCATCCCAACTCGCTCGCAGCTTTTCAACGTGTTTCATAGCTTTTAAATTCTTAAGGACTAAATAACCAACTTGAAAGTTGCGTAGGTGGACTCTTTTATCATACATCTTGGCCATAGTTGCCTTCAAAACAATGGTTTTCTGATATGCTTGGTCTCTAGTAGAACCTCACATATCTAGGTCCATTTGGTGGAGTCTTACTAAATGTTCTGGGTCATACCCTGTGATACGGCAGGTTGGCATGTCTAAGAGGCTTGTCTGTGACAATAGTTACTGGGAGGGACTGGAAACAAGGTCTCGACTTCATAGTCGTTACCACAATTGCTAAAGTAAATAGTTCAATCTCAAGGTAATTCTTCCCAGCCCCTTGCAACACTTCACTTATGTAATGAATAGGCAACTTCCTATTGGAATTCTCTTTGACTAGGACGACGCTAACTGCGTTGCAGATACAGCCATATAAAGATAGAGCATATCTTGAGGTTCTGGCTTTGCCAACAGAGGTTGAGACATCAAGTACCTCTTGAGCTATTGGAAAGCGGTCTCGCACTCTATCGTCCATCGGAAATTTGTAGTTTCTTCATAATCTTGAAGAAGGGTAAACTCGTCTCTACCGACGTTGCAATAATACGACTGAGGGCCGTAATGTGCCTTACTAAGCACAACACATCTCTTACCGACCTTGGCGATGGCACGTCCATGATCGCCTGGATTTTATCCGGGTTAACCTAAATTCCTCTTTCGTTTACCACGTAACCTAAGAACTTACATGCGGTTACTTCAAACGTGCACTTCTTTGAATTCAACTTTATCTCGTAATTGTGCATTATAGAAAATGACTCCTCCAAATGTTTAAACCTCCATGAATTTCCCGATTAAACTGTAGAACATCTCCGGTATTTCATAAGCCGAAGGGCATCACCTTGTAGCAGTAGGCCCTTGTGTCAGTGACGACGATGATATTGCTCTGAGCATGGTGGGCCATAAATATCTAATGAAAACCACTCTTCGCATCTATCATACTGAGTAGAGAACACATTGCGGTGGAGTCTACGAGAAAACTCAATCATGGGGAAGGGAAAAGGATCATGGGGGCAATTCATGTTCAAATCGGTGTAGTCAATGCTCTTCATGTTAATTCCTTTTTTACGACCAAAACATTGTTGATGAGACACTGTGAGTAGCTTATCTCGTAAATGTGTCATGCCACTAGTTTCTCAATCACTTCTTTCTTCGCAGCCTTGTTCTTTTCCTTGCTAAAATTCATCTTCTTCTGCCTTACCTATTTTGTTGATGGGTTCACATTCAATCTGTCGAGGAATGTGCAATGCGTTGAGGATGAATATGTAGAATATCCAGATGTCAAGGAATCTACAATACGTCGAGGATGATGATGTCGAGGAATCTTCACTACGTCGAGGATGATGATGTCAAGTATGAATGCTCAATGTGTGAGCGTGATGCAAGTAGCATAATTAATGTCTCTCTTGGGCTTTGAGACGATGGGTATTTATAAGTAAATGGAAGTGGGGTCCACCTCTATAGTTTCTAGATGTGTCAGATATGTCGAGCATGAACCCTCAACATATCTGTGAGCATGTCGAGTAAAATTGCTCGACATGCTCTGAGAAAATTTTTTGCCTTCTAGGCGAGTCCATGTGAGATATCATGTTGGCAATTATCAAACACTACAACAAATTTAGTCTTTTATGACACATATAATTCTTAAGTAACTCCTTAATCTCAAGTAATATTCCATTTTACTGTTGAGATTGCATTTTCAGGAAAATTTGATTTATGCTCAGATTTTAACGTTTGTGTCGAGGAATTGAGATTAAGACCCGATAGCCCCATGTCAGTAGAGTCTTTATGAAAAGACATTAATCATTATCTTATGAGTTCACAAATCTAACTTCAACAAAAAAATGTATATTTCATCTTGATATGGGCTATTATGTCGACCCAATGATATTTTGTTGGTCAAATGAAAGGAGTTATAAGCATGTCGAGTATTAATACTCGACATGTTCCTAGGCTTGAAATGCCCGAGAAATGCGGGAATGGTTCCCCAGCATCCCGAGGCCTATAAATACCATTTGTCCCACTATATAGAAACTAATAGCACTTTACAGTTCATCCATACACGTCGAGTATATATACTCGACATAACACTCAACACATAACATTTGACATACCATCCTCGACATGTTTTGATACTTGATGTATTAGGGTACTCGACATACTCCATATTTGACATGTGTCAAACTCGACATGTGTCATACTCGACGTACCCCATATTCAACATACTCTATATTCAACGTGCCAGTTATCCTACCAGTGTCAGAGTCTACATGTGTTCCGGACAAAGCTAATTGAGGGTCAAGTTAGGGAGCATATCTTAGCATAGTTAGTGTACTGATTATGTATGGTGCTTGCTTACGTGTAACCTATACAAATTTGTACCAAACTATTGGCATAGTTTGTGTGAACACCAGTTCTCTGATGTTGGTAAGAAGATCCGAAAGCATGAAGAGGTCACAACCCATTGAAGATTAGCGACAATCAGAAGAAGATGCAATAAAAGGATTCTAAGCTCGATAAGGAGATTGGGGAGAGGGAAAATAAGGAGTCATGGGACAAAAGAGAGAGAATGGTTAAGATGTTCTATAGCCTTATTGGAACGTCCATGGAAGCCTACATCGACAATATGTTGGTCAAGAGTATGAAAGCGAAGGACCATATGCAACACCTGGAGAAGTCTTTCACCATTATGCAAAACTATAGAATGAAACTGAACCCGAAGCAGTGTACCTTTGGAGTAACGGCGGGAAAATTCCTAGGATATGTTGTAAATAAGAGGGGAATAGAGGCAAACCTGGATAAGATCCAGGCGGTTATGGAATTACCTTCTCCTAGATCCTTAAGAGACGTACAACCCCTGGTTGGGCGTATCACGACATTGGGCTATTTCATTGCAATATCAACACGGAATAGCCTACCTTTCTTCAAGGTTATGAAAAAGGCAACAGACTTCCAGTGGAAGACGAAATGTGAGGCAGCTTTCCAAGATATGAATAGATATATGACGTTGCCTCCACTATTAGCAAAACCCAAGTGTTAACAGGATGATAATTCACCTGCTTGAAATAAACAATAAATCAATTACTAGAATTACCAGGTATATTATTATATGATTATACGACCTGCAGTCACGATACAGGTATCACGCCTCAAGTATCCCTCGGAGCACATCTCCAAAAAACATCATAGAATGGAGCAAAGTCAACAGGAGGAATACGAGACCAAGGCAGGCACCTATCAGATACATTTTCAAAGAGTCTCACAGACTAACCGCTATCGGAACTACTTCAGCATTGGGCAAGCACTCCGCCCCACTCATTCTGCCACTCCAAGAGATATGAACTCTCGGAAAGGATGAGCTAAAAGAGAAAATCTATCAAAGCCCACTGGAGCTATCGGAAACCAACAGAGTCCCAGAACCTTGACAAAAACACTTCCTTGCTATGCACTCCCAATACAAACACTCTCGGAACACTACCACAGTACTTCCCTGCTACGTACTCCCAGCACAAATACTCTCGGAACATTACTCCTGTCGACCGACCCTGCAGTCGGAACTTCACAATAACGGAAAAACTACAGAACAACACTCTCCGAGCACTCGGAGAAAGAAAACACCTACCCACGATAGATAAAACCCTCTCGAAGATCAACCCATGAACGAACACTCCCTCGGAGAATATCCTGACGCAAACACTCTAGAATACACACCTCTCGGAGAAACACTGTCACTAAGAGAACACTCAGACTCGGCCCTCGAGTCACTATTTGAAGCAATGAGCTCTCAGAAGCAAAGAAGGCAGTCTACCCCTCATCATAAAGAAGACCAAAGCCCTCGAAAGAAGAAATAATACAGTCAACACTTCAGATAAAAACGTTGTCTTATTGGTTAAATGAACATTGTAACACGTGTAGAACATCACCACATGCGTAGCGACACCTGTAAAAACATGCATGACGACACCTGTCCTTGAAAACTCTATATAAACAGAGGAAGAAGGGAGAGGTGGAGGAAAAAAGAAGAAGGAAAAAACACATAGACTCGAAAATACGCATATCGACTCGGAAAAGAGAGTGGATCATAGTGAATAAAAGGAAGGAATGTTTTTGTCAGTTTTCTCTCCCGTTAAATAGCATTTAGTTTTTGAACCACGGACAAAGGCGTTCCAACCCAAATAAATAATTCAGTTAATTAGGTCGTAATTCCAAACCCGTTAACAAAATGGCGCTGTCTGTGGGAACGCCATAAGTTTCGCCATCAAAAGCATTCAAAAGCGATGTCAACCAAGGAGAATTTACTCTCGCGGTCATTAAACCCTTAACCAGGTTCGTGGGATTGTTGCCACAACCAAAAGGGAAAGCAGGTGCTACAGCAATGGAACGATACGCACCAAAGATAAGTATGCTTATTTCAGTAGTCATAATTCGAGTCAGATTTTGGCTATCTTTGTGAAAAATCATAAGATTCTATAATTTACGATTTAAATACTTGAGGAAAAGATATAAGGCATGGTCCAAGTGGCCTAGGAGAATATCTCCGAGAGCAATTACTCTGGGAAGCTTCACTCGTACTCTCTTATTAAAGGCTTTTCGAAAGTCTAAATAAGTAAAAGAGACCAGGATAGAAACAATTCTATTGGAATGATTCTTTGAAAGGACGTAAAAATATTCACTAAACTCTAAGCATCTATACATACTTAGGACCCTTTCCTCGAATAATTGAATTAAGATGAGCTGCCCAAAGCATACTATAAAAGGCTACGAGGGCGTGTCAGGGGATACTCCTATTTAGGAAAGTATATTTCCCCAAACTTGCACTGCAAATAGACATTCTACGCTAAGAAGGTTGCTTGGCCAGTAAGAGTGAGATGCTCTCTCATTTCTATAAACTCAATCTTAAAATTCTACAATTGAAAGAAAGGAACCAAGTATCCATAATATGCTGAAAAGTTATGTGACTATTAACACGAGAAAAAAGCTTCGTTCCAAATGAGAAATGTTTCATTCCAAATAAAAATTAAAAGTACAATTACACATTAAAAGAAAAAAATGAACTAAAAAACTCCTAAGGCTGGGGGGGTAGAGCACTCGAAGGGACAGGAGCTGGCTCAGTGGCGGAAGGAAGAACCGAAGCACTTGCAGGAGGAGGAACACCAGAAGAGACAGCCTGGACTCCCACTCGGAGAGTGGAAAGCACCGAGGGCCGCGGAAGTACCGCTGCCAAGGGCACCCGAGTCGGGGAAGAGGAGAAGGGAGGAAGTCGAGAGCTACTCTTTTTAAAGAGGTCGTAGGATTCCTCCAAAGTAGGTCTCTTCATCTCCGCGATATTGACTACCCGCGGGTCTAAATTGGGAGCCACCTTACTGCGCACATGCCCGAAGCACTGAAGGAACCCCCACATAGCAGATCCTGCTAAGTATCCTTGGTGCTTACTGATATACAGTTCCTTCACGCGAGCAGTAGCGTCCTCCCGAGCTTGCTTGACCGCAGCATCCACCCTTTGCTGCACCTCCTCGGAGGTGATACCCCCCGAGACCGTAGCCTGTGACAGCTTCTCGTTGAGAGTGTCCACCTGGCCCAGTGCCTCCGACAGATCCCTCTCCAACTCTTTCTGCTTGGCCTCCCAAGCAACTTTTTCCCCTTCAAAGAAGGTCACCCTATCTTTCAGCACAAGCCCGGAAGCCTCCATCTCCTTTACAGAAGAGTGGAGCTGCTTATTCTCCTCCCTCAAGTCGTGGTTTTGTTTTGAAAGCATGGCCCACGCCTCATTATACTTCCTCATTCTCTCCCGGATGTCCTCGTTCTCAGCCTCCAGCCTCTAAGACTTCTCTTCAGCTGCGCTTGCCAATTCTTGCAGCTTTTCGACCTCGAGTAATAGAAGAGGAAGCATTTTAGGTGCCTAAGAAAGCAAAATAAAAGAATAAAGATCCCGACACAGGATCTTAAATGAATTAGATAAATAAAAACTTACCAACATGGCCACGTTGTTAGTACAAGCTCGGACGAATTGCCACCCGTCCGCTGGCAAGAAGTTGGCAGCCGACAAGTATCTGGTGACCGTCTCGAGTGCCACCTGGGCATCTTCTGAGCTAGGCTCCCCTCCTGAGACTGGAGCCTTAGAAGATGAAGGCCTCCCTGGAGGTACTCCCCCCGACAGCAGAACCTGAGTGACCACGGGGCTATCGGATTGGATGACCGCGAGTGATCTCGGAGCAGGAGCACTCGTAAGCGGGGGACCCGCAGCCAGAAGCTCATCCAGTAAACTCATTGTATCAAAAGCTGGAAGAGGGGCGGGATCCGAAGGAAGCGCCCCCCTTCCAGACCAAAAAAGTCTTCACCTCCTGCAAAGTCAGAAATGTTTCTAAGTAAAGCTTTCCCTTCGTCTATCTGGAGCATATTCCTACACAAATAAAAGAAGTGTACACTGTTTCAACGCTATTTAAGACTCGGGAGAAACACGTACCTTTGGGAGGAGTCGACAGTAGTGCATAAGCAGAATCCCCCAATAACTCCGAGGAGGAGGGTATACTGATAACACCGGGGGGTGGTAAAGTCATCCCCTCTAACCCAACCTCTTCCTCCCCACCCCCTATGACAAATACCCCCGCAGGGCCTGCATCTACAGAAGTCACGCCCAACCCCGCTTTCTTAGGGGTATCGGAAGTCCTGCTAGACGACCGGGACGTAGCTGTAGCAACCTTTAAAGGAGTCCCCCCTTGCTCGTCCTCACCAGCACCAAAGGCTTCACCATCTCCTAGGGAAGACTTCCCCTTCTTGGTCACTACGTCCTCGTTCTCCACCATGAATGGTCGCAGAACATTCACTACAAAGACAACTACGAGTTAGATAAGATAGAAAAAAAAACACGTATGCTATAAGAGAGATAAATACTTACCAAAGGTGTCGAAGAGCTCATCGGGGACAGCCAGGGGAGTCTCGATTTTGTCTAGGGGATAAATGTGCCTCAATCCTGCGGTCCGATAGAGGCGAATAAAATTCTTCGACTCCACGAGAGGCTTCGCGGAGAATACCGGTGAGAACATCAAGGTATTGTCCATCACTCTCTCGGGAAAGGTGGGCTCCCTCCAAGTCAGGGGTATGTCCCACTCTCCCTTACCAGGACAGATGAAGAAAAACTTGCTTTTCCATGAGCTGTGGGAGGTGACCATGCCCTCGGAGATCCGGTCGTCCTTATCCCTATGGGTGAAACAGTAGAAAGGACCCCCCCAGGAGATGGATTCAACTCAAAGACAGCAAAAAACCTGTCTCTCGTGCACTCGATACCCCTCACCAGAAACCAAAACACAAACAACGCCAACGCCGTGAAAGAGTTGGGAGTGAGTTGGCTAGGGCAGAGATTCCAGTAGTTGAAAATATCGCAGTAAAAGAGCGGAAAAAAAGATCGCAGACCTGCCTTTATGTGTGGATAATACACCGTCAGGTGCCCCGGCGGAGGAGAGTCACCCCGGTGGTGGGCCTCCGACACCATCACTTCCACGTTACGGCCAGACGCGCCGTATTCAATGAAAAGATTTCGGATTTCCTTCTCCGTGGCGGTGCTAACCGTGTCACCCACCTTCTGGGTAGCCCGCGGAACACCACCCTTGTCGGCCTTCTTCTTCATCTTCTTCGCTTTTCCGGCACCACCACTGCCGCTCGCCCCCCGCCGCCGCTGCACTCCTCTTTCGTGAACCCTGAAATGCTACCCCCGCTGCTCCTCCGGTACCGGAAGCAGCCGACACCAAATTAATGTTGGATTGTGACGCCATTGTAGAGAATTCTTAAGAAATTAGAAAGTACTTTTGCAGAAAATTTTTTGCAGAGAAAGAGAATGTTTTTCGCTCAAAAATTGCAAGTGGTGCTAATAGGGATAGAAGAGGGTTTATAAACCCTACACCCACTCACGCCCCATGATTAAAAGTCGTGCTTATTGCTAGTCAATGTCACGTCTCCTCGGTTAACGGAAACACAACGGTCAAGACGCTTCGATTCCCGCACAATACATAAACGTGGCGTTAAAATCACCATTAATTGCATTTAAATCGCAGTTAAGTAAATGCCATAACTTTAAATTATAATTAATGCCCCGATAATGATCTAACGAGGGCAAATTTCAGAATACGACGGGAATCACTCGGAGAGAGTAATCACGATACTCCTCGCCTTTTTAAAGGTTATGCCAAGAACGAGGGAAACGTCAAACAAACATAAATGTCACTGACGAGTGTTTACGACATCCCCGAAGAGTTCTACGAGGCCTTGTGAAACATTCCCAATATACCTGATAAAATTTACGATACCAGAGCCCTCGTACCCTTTAAACTATTAAGTTTCTAGTGCAGTAATAATGACCAACTCCACTAAAAACTGGGGGGGGGGTTTGTTAACAGGATGATAATTCACTTGCTTGAAATAAACAATAAATCAATTACTGGAATTACCAGGTATATTATTATATGATTATACGACCTGCAGTCACGATACAGGTATCACGCCTCAAGTATCCCTCGGAGCACATCTCCAAAAAACATCATAGACTGGAGCAAAGTCAACATGAGGAATATGAGACCAAGGCAGGCACCTATCGGATACATTTCCAAAGAGTCTCACAGACTAACCGCTATCAGAACTACTTCAGCATTAGGCAAGCACTCCGCCCCACTCATTCTGCCTCTCCAAGAGATATGAACTCTCAGAAAGGATGAGCTAAAAGAGAAAATCTATCAAAGCCCACTGGAGCTATCGGAAACCAACAGAGTCCCAGGACCTTGACAAACACACTTCCTTGCTATGCACTCCCAACACAAACACTCTCGGAACACTACCACAGTACTTCCCTGCTACGTACTCCAAGCACAAATACTCTCGGAACATTACTCCTGTCGACCGACCCAGCAGTCGGAACTTCACAATAACGCAACAACTACAGAACAACACTCTCTGGGCACTCGGAGAAAGAAAACACCTACCCACGATAGCTAAAACCCTCTCGGAGATCAACCCATGAACGAACACTCCCTCGGAGAATATCCTGACGCAAACACTCCAGAATACACACCTCTCGGAGAAACACTGTCACTAAGAGAACACTCAGACTCGGCCCTCGAGTCACTATTTGAAGCAATGAGCTCTCGGAAGCAAAGAAGGCAGTCTACCCCTCATCATAAAGAAGACCAAAGCCCTCGGAAGAGGAAATAATACAGTCAGCACTTCAGATAAACACGTTATCTTATTGGTTAAATGAACATTGTAACACGTGTAGAACACCACCACATGCATAGCGACACCTGTAAAAACATTCATGACGACACCTGTCCCTGAAAACTCTATATAAACAGAGGAAGAAGGGAGAGGTGGAGGAAAAAAAAGAAGGAAAAAAAACATAGACTCGGAAATACGCATATCGACTCGGAAAAGAGAGTGGATCATAGTGAATAAAAGGAAGGAATGTTTTTGTCAGTTTTCTCTCCCGTTAAATAGCATTTAGTTTTTGAACCACGGACAAAGGCGTTCCAACCCAAATAAATAATTTAGTTAATTAGTTCGTAATTCCAAACCCGTTAACACCAAGGAAGAGGAGATACTTTACCTATATTTGACGGTTTCTCCGAACATAATCAGCATGATGTTCGTCAAAGAAAAGGGCACACGACAACTGCCTATCCACTACATCAACAAAGTAATGTAAGGGGTAAAAAGGAACTATTTGGAGATTGAGTTATTCGTCCTGCCTATCGTGGTTACCGCCAGGAATCTGAGGCCTTTCTTTCAATCCCATCCTATCACCGTAGTTACTGACAAGCCGCTCAAACAAGTAATGTCAAGATTTGAAACCTTTGGGAGATTAATCAAATGGCCAATCGAGTTAAGCGAGTTTGGTCTCGAGTTTCGACACTGCACAACCATCAAGGCACATGATTTAACAGATTTCATGGCAGCGAATTTGGATAATAGCATCAGTTATTTAGTAAACTGCATTCGAACAAACATTCAGGACCCCAGACTTAGCTATTACACGTAGATTGATCATCCACATCATAAATATGAGGTGCCAGAATACACCAAGTATCAATAGACCAAAGAGAGTTTGACTTTGCCATCAGTCTAAACTTTTCATCACTAAAAAATGAACCAAAGTATGAAGAAATCATGGCAGGGGTCCACATAGCAAGAACCCTAAACGCTAATCATTTGAATGGATTCACTGGTTCTCAAATCTTAGATAATTATTTTTCAGGCATTTATGAGGCAAAAGAGGAAACCATGATACTCTACTTGGCCAAGCTCAAGGCACTGACAAGCGAGTTTCCACTTTTTCACTTATCTCAAATCCTTAGAGTAGAGAATGCAAAGGCGGACGCCCTATCCAAAACTGCAAATTCCTTTGAAGTTTTTGCAGAGAAACGTGTGACACTTTTGGCCACAAACAAACCAGCAATAGGGATTTCAAAATACAGCAAGATATAGAGCACATTAGAGAAACCAAGTTAGAAAGATGAGATTTTTCAATATCTCGAGTAGGGGAAGCTTTTTTCTGATGCCAACGTCTACCGACGTTTGAAGTACAAGGCCTTTAGATCCACAATACACAATAGAGATCTATACAAGTGATATTTTGAGGGACCTCTATGAAGGTGTCACGCCTTAGACCAAGTAGAATACATTATGAGGAGATTCACAGTAGCAATTGTGGAAACTATTTCAGGGGTCGGGCCTTAGCTAAAAAGATACCTCGGCAAGAATATTACTACTAACACTGCTTAAGGATGCAACAACCTATTCCTGCAATTGTGAGAGTTGTCAGTACCATGCAAGGCTCATCCATCGACCCGCCAATCCTATGCACCCTCTGGAGATAACATGTCATTTTGACCAATAGGGCATCAATATTGTGGGTCCTCTACCTATTGTTAAAGTGAAAAATAAATTTCTATCGTGGTAGTTGAATAGTTTACCAAGTGAGTTGAGGCTAAGTTCCTAGCAACCATCACTGAGAATAACATGATCGAGTTCATATGGAAGAACATTATGTGCAGGTTTGGAATATCACGAGTGTTGATTTCTGATAATGGGAAGTAGTTTAAGGAAATGAGGTCATAGAATGGTGTAAGGAATTGAAAATAACACAGAAATTTGTTTCAGTGGCCAAGGCAAATGAACAGTTGAGTCTACAAACAAAACATTGAAAGACTACCTGGAGAGTCGTCTCCATGCCACTAGATATAGTTGGATTGATGAGCTACATGGTATACTTTTTACCTACTGCACCACCCCACGTACCTCAATAGAAGAAGCACCTTATACTTTTGTTATGGTTCTGAGGCGGTCATTCTAGCAGAAATTAGCATGCCAACCCACCGTGAAAGTGCAGGTATTCTGGCAATGTTAGATTAACATTGAGAAGTCAATGTTAGAGTAACATTGCTGAAGCAGAATCCGATTTACAATCTTGTTTATATGTATTATTATTGCTTTGCCTTATTCATTTAACTAATTGAGTTCCACAGTTGTGATTGTCTTTGATTATTATTCAGGAAACAAACTTGTCATAGGTTGGACGCTCAAAGTTTCCAAGAAAGAAAGTTTCCTTAATTAAGCAAACCACTCTACAAGGAAAGAAGAGTTCGAGTGCAACTAGGAAAAGCTTTCCAAGTTGAGTCCTGATTTAAAGAAGGAGTCTTTCCTTAGTTAGATCTCTAACGAAGGAACTGTTATTCAAGAAGGACTGTGAGAACAAGGAAGAGGAGTTCGGGAAGGAAACAAAGGAGAATTACCAACCGTGTACAACCCACCTTGAAGTCCAAGTTAAGAACCTATATATAGGTTTGAAGTACATCAAGACAAACACAAGACAAGAGCCAATCAATCCGAGAGATTAATTTACAGTTGTTGAAGTGTTGTCTTGCTTTAGCAAAGTTTGTGAGTTGTGAGAATAGATCTAAGAGTGAGGAGCTTTTAGAGATAGTCGAAGCAATTCTTGTGTGCTTTGCTTAGTTCGATTAATTTGAGAGTGAGGAGCTTGAAAATTGAGAGAACGACTTTTGTTAAAACCTTAACGGGTTATTTTCCTTACGGCTCGAAAGTTAATATAATCTTATATTCACTTCTTAAACTTGGTGTTTGTTTATTCCGCTGCACTATTACTCTGGTCTGTTGTTAAAGTAACATCGCTGAGTTAACAACGTACCAATCTGCTGTTAACACTCCAGTGTTAAGTTAACAACTACAACATATCAACCCGATCTACAATTTCAATTGGTATCAGAGCCAAGCACCAACTTCACCGGTGTTTGGCGTTGATACGAAAAGATGGACAAATCCAACCCCAATACCAGCAGGTTGCCAGTATTGGAGGGTCCCAACAACTATGCCTACTGGAAGATGGGAATGAGAGTCCACATTAAATCCATCGACCTGAGAGCTTGGGACACAATACTAGAAGGCTACACCATCCCTTACTTTCCTATAGATGGAGATGATGATCTGGTACCTAAGACAAGAGGACAATGGACAACCAATGAGATTGCTCTCTACAACTTCAATGAAAAGGCTCTCTATGCTATTTTTAGCTGGGTAGGTAACCATATGTTCAAACTTATTCAAACTTGTACAACTGCTAAATCTGCTTGGGAAGTTCTTGAACTGCATTATGAGGGTGATGTGGCTTTGAGGGACTCTAAATATAGAAAACTTTTGAGGGACTTTGAGAAGATAGAGATGGGTGAGGATGAAAGCATTGATAGTTATTTTGAGAAACTTCTTTATATTTCTAATCAGTGTCAAAACTTACGTTTTACCATCCCAAATCAAACCATGGTCTATAAAGCTTTTAGAACATTATCTTCTAAGTTCACGGTCAAAAGAATTGCTATGAATGAGTCTAGAGATCTTGCCAACATGGACTTCCAAACATTAATGAACACTTTAAAATAATTTGAACTAGAATTCCTAGGAAAGTCCAGTAAACAACTTGCTTTAGGCTTACTAGGAACTAGCTCAGATTCTACAGGAAGTGATGAAGATGAATATGAGTTGATCTCTTCTAACTATGGAAACATTACCAGGAAGTTTAGTAAATTAGGCTACAAAGATAAAAATAAAGAAAAACAATCTGGTAATGCTTCCTTGGTTATAAGAAATTACCCCCAAAATTTGTAAAGTACATGGCATCCAAGAGCACGCCTCAAGATGCTGAGAAATTGAAGGATGTCCAGTGTTATGAATGTAAGGGGTATGGTCACTTTAAACATGAATGTGCTAACACCCTCAGAACAAGAGGGAATTCTCATTGGGTGTGTGTAGATGACTTCAATGATGCTGACTTCGAATCTGGAACAAGTGCTGATGAACAATCAGAGGAAATCAACACTGCTGCGCTTTGCACTCGGATCACCTGGTCAGAAGAAGACTCCAGAAATTTCCAAAATTCTCAATGTTACTCTAACATTGGAGAACCAATAGCAAAGCTGGAAATCTTTTTTGGAGACTGGAACAACAATGATACACAGGTTATCTATGATGTGCTCTCTGATTGTGATGATACTAACTTTGATTTTTTTTCATGGCTCAGTTGATCTAGAAGAAGAGTACTTCAATGAAAAAGAACTGTCCCAGGAGGAAATCCTAGACGAGCTACATACAATGTTTCTCAGACTTGAGACAAAGAATGTCAACCTCATAAAGAGTAACAAAGCACTGAAGCATGACATTGAATGTTTGAAGAACATGTTGAAACTCTATGAGAGAGATCTTGACAAAGCTGAAGCTGAGCTGAAAGAGGTCAAGGAAAAGCTCAAAAAGGATTCACAGATCATAGCCAAATGGAATGGAGGTACTTCTAAACTTGATGAGGTACTAAACATGAGTAATACAGGTACACATGGTCTGGGATTTGTTGAGAAACCTTCATCTTCTAATGGTAATTCTGCCTATTTAACTACAAGCTTTGTTAAAGAATCTGGTAATATGAGTTCAGGTACCATCAACACTGTAAAAAGCAAACCCACTTTTATCTGTCAGTACTGTTTTCAACCAGGCCACATTAAACCATTCTGTAGAAAATCATAAAAGAATGTGGTAAGAAAACAACCTTTGTGCCCAATGTTAAAACTACAACAGATTCTGATGTTAGACCAACATTAGGTTCAGGACAGAGAAGTAGGACTTGGGTAGAAAAAGCTAAAACTCCTAAAATGAAAATTGTATGCAATGTTCTTTTCTCTGCTGTGTACTCTAACCTTTCAGGTAAGTGGTGCTTCGATAGTGGATGCTCAAGACACATGACAGGCCGCAAGGAGAATCTTAAGCAAATGATACCTTTAAGTGCTGGAACAGTGACCTATGGAGGTGGCACCAAAGGAAAGATCATTGGCAAAGGGACCCTAAATGTTGATGGGTTCCCACCTCTGAAGGATGTGTTGTTGGTAGATGGTTAAAGGCAAATCTAATTAGTATCAGTCAGCTGTGTGATGATGACTTACTAGTTACATTTGATAGAGTTTCTTGTGATGTTTATGATAGTGATATGTTCTTGTTATGACAGGTACTAGATCCAAAGATAACTGATACCTAGCCCAAGAGGAAGCAGGGTGTTTCCATGCCAAAATAGATGAGGCTTCTATATGGCATAGGAAACTTGGTCATGTTCACTACAGAAACCTTGAGAAACTGCAGAAAGTTGATGCTGTAAGAGGCTTACCTAAGCTGACTTGTCCAGGTAAGCTTGTGTGTGGTGATTGCCTCAAGGGTAAGCAAATCAGAGCTGTTCATACACCCCTACAGGTACAGAATGCTAATCCTAGATCTAGTAGGCATTTTGAATTGCTGCACATGGACTTAATGGGTCCAATTGAGGTAAGTAGTCTCAATGGTAAGAAATATGCCTCTGTGATTGTAGATGACTTCTCTAGATACACTTTGAAAGTGTAAGATGTTCTGGAATCAATGTTGGATGGATGTTGTGCCAACATCCAGAGAACATTGAAAGCCGAAACATTCTTAACCTGAAACATTGTTCCAAAATTCGAGAACATATTCGGGAAAAAATGTTGGATGGATGTTGAGCCAACATCAGGACAACATTTAAACCCGAGAGTATTCTGTCAATCTGTCTTTAACTGCTTTATTTTAGTTTTGCCTTTATTCACCTATTAATCAAGTTCCACGATTTTAGTTGTCTTTGTTTATGTCCAGGAACATCTTTTAATCATAAGGAAGAACATTACAAGTTTCCTAAGTTGAAGTTTCCATAATTCAAGAGGAGGAGATCGGTCAAGTCAACACGGTTTCAAAGATGGAAAGTTTTGGAGTTCAAGTGCAACTAGGAATCTTTCCAAGATCAACTCTGAATTGAAGAAGGAGTATTTCCTTATTAGAACTCAATCTAATAAAGGGAACTATTATTCAAGAAGGAGATCGAGTTCAAGAAGGAAAGTAGAGTTCAACAAGGAAACAACACAAGTTACCAAAACTGTGTACAACACACCTTGGAGATCAAGTTTGAAGAAACCTATATATAAGGTGTGAAGTACATCAAGATACATAGAGAAACAATAGAGCTTATAAATCCGTAGAGATTTTATCTTAAGCATTGTTGCTATGTTTCTTGTTTTGCAAAGTTTGTGAGTTTTCGAGTTAAGTCTAGGATTAGATTTAAGGAGAAAATTCTTGTCTGCTTTGCTGAGTCCGATCTACAAAAGAGCGAGAGTGATTTTGTGGTGAGGAACATCTTTGGTAAAACCTGCGTGGTTATTTTGCCGTAAGGCTAGATGGTTGATTATTTATAATAAACCATTGAAAATTTATCTTCTTGTGTTCTTTAACTTCCGCTGCATATTATACTCTATCAAGAAGATTGTTTGAGATCAAGTTAAGGCAACGCCAGCTTAACTTGAGATCTGAAACTTTGGAAAAGTTGTATCAATCCCGATCCAACAATTTCAATTGGCGTCAGAGCCAAGCACCGATTTCACTGGTGTTTGGAGGTGATACAACGCGATGGACAACATCAATCCCAATTCTGGCAGACTCCCAGTCTTAGAAGGATCCATCAATTATGCTTACTGGAAGACCAGGCTCAAAGTTCACATCAAATCCATTGACATGAAAGCATGGGATGCCGTTCTTGATGGATATTCTGTCCCAAAGATTGAGAACGACCGAGATGCAGATATTGTACCAAAACCGAAGTCACAATGGACGGCAAACGAGGTAACACTGTACAACTACAATGAGAAATCTCTTAATGCTATTTTTAGTTATGTTACCAATCAGATGTTTAAGTTAATTCAGAACTGCACCACAGCTAAATCAGCTTGGGATATCCTTGAACTTCATTGTGAAGGAGATATAGCAGTTAGAAACTCTAAACATAGACAATTGCTTAAAGATTTTGAAAAACTTGAGATGGGTGATGAAGAGAGTATAGATAGTTATTTTGAGAAAATCCTTGACATTACAAATCAATGTGAAAATCTAGGATTTCCTGTTTCAAATCAAACTATGGTTTATAAAGCTTTTAGATCTTTGTCACCTAGATTTGCTCTCAAGAGAATTGCCATGGGAGAGACAAGAGATATTGCCAACATGGAATTTCAATCCTTGTTAAACACTCTTAGAGAATTTGAGCTAGAGTTTCCTGCTAGGACTACCAAACAACAAGCTATTGCTTTGTTAGGAACAAATTATCATGAGAGTGAAGATGAGGATGAAATTATTTCTTCTAACTATGGAAATATTAGCAAGAAACTCAGTAGGTTGAACTTTAAAGACAAATCTAAAGAGAAACAACCTAGCAATACTTCCACTAGTTATAGAAAATTGCCTCCCAATTTTGTTAAATATATGGCAACAAAATCTAGTCCTGAAGAAATTGAAAAGTTGAAAACTACTCAATGTTATGAATGTAAAGGTTATGGTCATATTGCTGTTGAATGTGCTAACACCCTCCGCAAGAAGGGAAAGTCTCATTGGGTTTGTGTAGATGATTTCAATGAAGAAGATTATAACTCTGGATCAAGTGCTGATACTGAAGAAAGCTTTGAAGAGATTCATACAGCTGCGCTATTTACTCATATCAACTGGACAGAAGAAGATCTCCATAACTGCCACGGGTCCCAATGTTACTCCAACATCCAGGACTCAACATCAGAACAGGAGAATTTCTTTGGGAATTGGACTGAATATGATACCCATATTGATCTCAATTCTTTGTCTGATAATGATGAATCTAACTTTGAATGTTTTCATGGCTCAGTTGATCTAGATGAAGAGTATTACTTTGAAGGTGAAATGTCCCAGGAGGAAATCATTGAAGACTTGAAGTCTACTTTTCATAATCTTCTGAAAGAAAATCAGAAACTCACCAAGAAGAATGAAGCTCAGAGGCTGGAGATTGATGGACTGAAGAAATTGATGAGGATGTATGAAAGAGACCTTGACAAGACAGAAGCTGAACTTAAAGAGGAAGAAGCAGATTGCTTTCATGCTAAAATTGATGATGCAGTTCTGTGGCATAGGAAGCTAGGACATGTTCACTATAGGAACCTTGAGAAGCTACATAAAGTTGATGCTGTAAGAGGCTTACCAAAGATATCCAGCCCAGGTAAGGTTGTATGTGGGGACAGCCTAAAGGGTAAGCAAACCAAAGCTATTCATACACCCCTCCAGGTACAGAGTACAATTCCCAGGACTGGTAAGTGTTTTGAATTATTACACATGGATCTCATGGGTCCTATTGAGGTAAGCAGCCTAAGTGGTAAGAGATATGCCTTTGTTATTGTAGATGATTTCTCTAGATACACATGGGTTAAGTTTCTTAAAGAAAAATCTGATGCATTCAACACATTTAGGATCTTACATGCTAGCATCAAAAATCTGTATGGTTGCTCTGTTTGTAAGATTAGGTCTGATCATGGGAAAGAATTTGAAAATGCTAGTTTCAGTGATTTCTGTGATAAGAATGGAATTTTCCATGAGTTTTCAGCACCTAAGACACCTCAGCAAAATGGGATAGCTGAGAGGAAAAATAGGACACTTCAAGAGATGGCCAGAGTTATGCTTAATGCTAGAAATCTATCTAAAAGACTTTGGGCTGAAGCTTTAAATACTGCATGTCATATAAGTAATAGGGCTTATCTTAGACCTGGTACAAATATGACACCATATGAAATCTTGAAGGGTTTGAAACCAAATATTGCTCATTTTCATGAATTTGGATGTGATTGTTACTTGTTGAAAGATAGAGACTATCTTAGTAAGTTTGATCCAAAGAGTGAAAAGTGCATATTTGTTGGTTATTATGTGAATAGTTCTGCTTTCAGGGTTTATAATCCAAGATTGAAGACTATTCAAGAATCAGTAAATATAGTGTTTGATGATTCCACCTTTGATTCAGGTACTGATGAAGTCACTGTCTCTGATGTTGCCCCAACATTGGAAACAGAGACTGTCCCAACATCAGGAGCAGAAGCTGAAGACACTGAAGTTGTGACTGGTTCTAATGTTGAGCTGACACCTGCTGCTGTTAGGCCAACATCCCCACAGTCCAATTCAGAGGATGACATTGTTGATGAACCTAGGAGAGATCCCCCTACTAGGATTCAAAAGGACCATCCAGCTTCACAAGTGATAGGTGAAATCACTGGACGCATGAAGACTCGCAACAAAGACAGGGTAAACTATAAAAACATGGTAAGGTTGTGTGTCTGCATGTCTTCCACTTGCACTGTAAGTAATGCTTCCTGTTTTGTCTCAAATATTGAACCTAAGAATGTGAATGAAGCTCTTAAGGATAGTAAATGGATAAATGCTATGCAAGATGAACTGTTGCAATTCACCAAAAATCATGTTTGGAATCTAGTGCCTAGACCTTCTAATGTGAATGTTATAGGAACTAAGTGGATTTTCAAGAACAAAACTAATGAAGATGGTGTAATTGTAAGAAACAAAGCTAGGCTTGTTGCACAAGGTTATACTCAGGTAGAAGGAATTGACTTTGATGAGACATTTGCTCCAGTAGCTAGGATAGAATCTATTAGATTACTTCTTGCTATTGCATGTTGTCTTAAGATTAAGCTCTACCAGATGGATGTGAAGGGTGCTTTCCTTAATGGTTTGATAGACAAAGAAGTATATGTTGAACAACCTAAAGGTTTTGCTGATCCTAAATATCCTAATTATGTGTATAAACTTGAGAAAGCTTTGTATGGTTTAAAACAGGCACCTAGAGCTTGGTATGAAAGACTAACTCAATTTTTGTTAAGTCTTGGGTTCAATAGAGGAGATGGAGACATGACCTTGTTTATTCTAAGAAAGAGTTCTGATGTTTGTATTGCTCAGATCTATGTGGATGATATTGTATTTGGTTCTACTAACAAGTCTACTCTAGACAAGTTTGTTGAGTCAATGACAGGGACATTTGAAATGAGCATGATTGGAGAGCTGAACTACTTTCTGGGATTGCAAGTGAAGCAACTAGAGAATGGTATGTTCTTAAACCAGGAGAAGTATGCAAGGAACCTGGTAAAGAGATTTGAGCTACATGAGTCAAAACCTTGCAAAACTCCCATGTCTTCTTCTGTGAAGATTACTAAGGATGGCACTGGAGACAATGTTGACCCAACATTGTACAGATCTATGATTGGTAGTCTTCTATATCTCTCTGCCTCTAGACCAGATATTATGTTTTCTGTTTGTGTTTGTGCTAGGTACCAAGCTGATCCAAAGCAATCTCACTTGATTGCTGTGAAGAGAATATTAAGATATATATCTGGAACTTCATCATTGGGCATATGGTATTCTTTTGATACAAATACAAATCTTGTTGGTTTTAGTGATTCTGATTGGGCAGGTGATGTAGATGACAGAAAATCCACAAGTGGGGGCTGTTTCTATTTGGGAAACAATCTAGTTTCATGGTATAGTAGGAAACAGAATTGTGTGTCATTATCTACAGCTGAATCTGAATATATAGCTGCTGGCAGTTGTGTTACCCAGCTAGTATGGCTTAAACACATGTTGCTGGACTATGGGCTAGATAGTGATACTCTCCTCATGTTTTGTGACAACCTTAGTGCCATTAGTATCTCAAGGAATCCTGTTCAGCATTCTAGGACTAAGCATATAGATATAAGACATCATTACTTGAGAGACATGGTTGAGGACAAAATGATCAACATTGAGCATATTGAGACAAATAATCAGCTTGCTGATATGTTTACTAAACCTTTAGATAGTGAGAGATTCTTCAGTTTGAGGAAATCTCTCGGCATGTGCAATATGTGAGAATGTTAGGAGCCCAGTGTTGACATAACACCACTGTCTAGCACTGGTTAATGGTTGTGGTGTAGTATGTAACTTTTTGTTTTTTGTTTGATTCTTTTCTTTTCTTTTTGAGTCACATTGATCTTTGTTTGGCATATTTGATTGTGTGGTTGATCACTGTGTTTTACTAATCTTTCTAGCTTGCAGATTCACATCTAAGTTTTGAAAAGTATAAATCTCTAAAGTGTGTCTGAGGTTGTGTTAGCCTAACATATGGAGAAGCTGGGGTACACAAAGTTCACTACTTTGATGTCTATTCAGTTGTGTCTTATTCATATGTAAAGGTTGTACAGGACATGTGGAGAAGCTGGGGTTCATGATGTTGACAGCTTCAATGATATTCAGTTGTGCTTATTTGCATGTCTCTGTTTAGTTTGGCCAAGGGGTACATAAAAGTGGTTCTTTCTACTAGGGTGTTTGGGGTTTCGATTGCCTTCACTTGGTAGCATTGATCACTTAGTGCTCTCTTGTATGCAGGTTGGTAAACAAGTATGCATAAGGAATTGGGGTATTGGGGTGCATGATAAATGTGTTGCCAGTATTCAAGACCTTTGTACTTGCCTAACTTGCTGCTGATAATGTTGTTACTGGGGTGTGTGGAGTCTTGTGCTGCCCTCATTCAGTAATGTCATTATCCTTTTTTAATCAACCCTCAGTTTTTGTTCTAAAGAGATAATGAAAATAGTGAAGATTTGAAGTGATGTGAACTGTTGCTGGTTTGAAAAGTGATTCACTGTGTATACCATCTGTCAATGTTGTCATAACATTGTTGCATTCATACTAGAACTGCATTGTCTTTCATCTTTGGTTAGTGTGGTTGACAAGGTTTGGGCTTAGGGGGAGTATATAGTCCCTTTCATGTGTTGAGGCATACTCTTTGGGTGACATTCTGCAGGTGACACACTATTTGTGACCTTCTATGCTGTGGAAGTGGATTAATTCTCTAATTCATGACTGCTTATCTCTGTGTGTTTTCTGTTTGATATGTTGCTTATTCATGATTTTGATCTAAATCTTAATGTTTTTGATACTCACTTGCTACTTTGGTGAAGTTTCAGATATAAGTTTGGATATATCTCACGCTCTCACATGAAATTGCCTTGAAGAAGCCCAAAACCTCAAATATTATGGTTTGAAAACCTACTGGTTTGAATGTTACTCTACTCTCTGATCTGAATGTTGTTCCAACATTGCCACACGGTCTGCACAACATTGAAGTCAGTAACTTATAAGTTTGTTTAAAATTTTAAAAACTGAGTTTTTATTGTTTTATTGTGAACTGCTCTGGTTACTTGTTGGTTTTAAATGACACGTGGTGAAGTTCTTACGCGGGAATAGAGGAGTGGGAAAACTTAATTGATCATATTCCATAATCCCACTTACATTCATTCCTTCTCTCTCCACTCTTCACAACTTAAAAGAACAACTTGCCCTAATTTCTGTCACTTGTGCAATTTGTCTTTCTCTTTGCAAATAATTATCTAAAAATCTCTCATATTTTTCTCTCAATTCTCAAAACTAACATGGCAAGCAAGACTCCTTTAGACACTCTTGCAGATTTGGTCGTGAATGTCAAGAAAACAACAACACGCACTAGGGCTGCTGCGCGTGAGGATCAAGGACGGCCTACTGCTCAAGTTGCTGCAAAACGACCAACGATTCCTTATCAACGACGGGCAAAGCGAGCTAAGAATGTGGAATCTAAGTCGAATGTTGGCGCAACATCAGAAGCCCATGAATCTGAATCTGAGGTAAATGTGGCTAACCCTAAACCCCAAGTGAATAATGTTGATAATATAATTGAGGGGGAGGGATCTGGAGCTGGTTCTGGAAGAAAGAGAACACCTATGGGGTCTAGGCCAATGAGTAAAATAGCCTTGCTGAGAGCTGAGGCTAGAAGAGCTCAAAGAGAGAGACTTGAGAAGAAAAAGGCTAAGGCTAAGGCTGAGGCTGAGAGAGTGAGGAAAGGGAAACAGATTGTGGATGAGGAAGTTGAGGTAGTTGATATAGAAGAAGAGGAGAAAGAGGAAGAGGAAACTGCTGCTGAAGAGTCTGAAGCTAGTGGTGATGATGATGAGAATGAAGAAGAGTACTGTGACACTCTTGCATTATCCTATTTTAGTAAGGAAGCTAGGTCTAGATACTATCTTAATAAGGAGATAAAGGACAAGGCTTATGACTTTAGAAAGAGGGATTTTCACAAAGAGAGGGTCATGGACATGGACAACTTTAAAAGAAACAGAGTTTTTGAGTTGTTGAAAGCAAGAGGGGTTCAGAATTCAATGAAGAAGCATGGTGATTATGCTCCTGAGCTTGTACAAGAATTCTACCTGAATCTCTCAAAGTATATCACTTGTGAGTTGTCTCCCAAATATGGTCAAGCTTGGGTAAGAGGACAAGTGTTTGACATTAGTCCTAAGAAGATAAATGAGATTTGGGGACTGCCACATGTTGAGGAATCTGAAGATCCAATGCCAGATGAGGTGATTGAGGATATCACAGGTGGTCTAGAGAGAACCTGTGTTGAACAATTACCTACAACAAAGCTCACTGCCCTAAGTGCTGTTCTGCACAAATGTGCATCATATAATTGGCTGCCTACTAAAAATTCTACTGTTTTGACTAAGGAGTCAGCTTACTTGGTCTACAAACTGAAGAATGGGCTTGCTGTGAATATTGGGGTGAGAATTTTAAAGGCTATGGAAGATGCTGCTGGGAGGAAGCAAGGGATTCTACCATTTCCTTCTTTGATCACAACTCTGCTGCTAAAACAGAAGATGAACAAGGAAGAGTTTGGAGGAATGTCAGAGAACAAGGCTAGGTTCACCATCACTCAGTCCTACTTGTCTAGCACAAGAGTGAAGGACTTGCCTTGGAATCCTGAAGATGGAGTTGCACCTGGAGAGGAAAAGGAGGCTCAACAATTTGTTGGAGCTTCAGTGCCTCAATCTGATGAGGAAGAAACCAGGGTAACAACAAAATCTTTTGTTGATCAGCAGTTGACTTGGTATAGAAGTGCTTATGCCAACCTTCAGAGAGAAATTGCTTTCAAGGAAAAACAAATGCAGGAGCTGGATGTCTTGATTAAGAACATGGAGGATCTTTCTTCACAAAAAGGGGGAGAGTAATCTAGTTTTTAATTTTTGATTTCTGGTTTTTATGTTTTTGTTTTGATATGTTTTGAACTGTTTCTATTTTGCTGCTAGTTCTTCTTATTTGTTTTGGTTGGTAATGATAATGATACTTAGCTTTAACTGCTCTTAATGCTTTTGCTTATGAAGATAGTCTATATCTGCTGTTTCTGCTGATAAACTAATGTGCAGGTACATTCTGGTCTTAATGTTGAGACAACATTGATGAGTTAAATGTCTGAACAACTTTTTGAGTTGTGGTGATGACTTTAATGATTAATCTTTGTTATGCCAAGTTAATACTTGATAGTTTGCATTAAGGGGGAGCAGTTTGAGTAGTTTTAGATTATTATGCTTAATTGATATTTGGACATATTATCTGTTATGTGAACAGGTTGATTGGTTTTGTGAAGAAAGGCAAAAAGGGGGAGATTGAAAGTGTAAGATGTTCTGGAATCAATGTTGGATGGATGTTGTGCCAACATCCAGAGAACATTGAAAGCCGAAACATTCTTAACCTGAAACATTGTTCCAAAATTCGAGAACATATTCGGGAAAAAATGTTGGATGGATGTTGAGCCAACATCAGGACAACATTTAAACCCGAGAGTATTCTGTCAATCTGTCTTTAACTGCTTTATTTTAGTTTTGCCTTTATTCACCTATTAATCAAGTTCCACGATTTTAGTTGTCTTTGTTTATGTCCAGGAACATCTTTTAATCATAAGGAAGAACATTACAAGTTTCCTAAGTTGAAGTTTCCATAATTCAAGAGGAGGAGATCGGTCAAGTCAACACGGTTTCAAAGATGGAAAGTTTTGGAGTTCAAGTGCAACTAGGAATCTTTCCAAGATCAACTCTGAATTGAAGAAGGAGTATTTCCTTATTAGAACTCAATCTAATAAAGGGAACTATTATTCAAGAAGGAGATCGAGTTCAAGAAGGAAAGTAGAGTTCAACAAGGAAACAACACAAGTTACCAAAACTGTGTACAACACACCTTGGAGATCAAGTTTGAAGAAACCTATATATAAGGTGTGAAGTACATCAAGATACATAGAGAAACAATAGAGCTTATAAATCCGTAGAGATTTTATCTTAAGCATTGTTGCTATGTTTCTTGTTTTGCAAAGTTTGTGAGTTTTCGAGTTAAGTCTAGGATTAGATTTAAGGAGAAAATTCTTGTCTGCTTTGCTGAGTCCGATCTACAAAAGAGCGAGAGTGATTTTGTGGTGAGGAACATCTTTGGTAAAACCTGCGTGGTTATTTTGCCGTAAGGCTAGATGGTTGATTATTTATAATAAACCATTGAAAATTTATCTTCTTGTGTTCTTTAACTTCCGCTGCATATTATACTCTATCAAGAAGATTGTTTGAGATCAAGTTAAGGCAACGCCAGCTTAACTTGAGATCTGAAACTTTGGAAAAGTTGTATCAATCCCGATCCAACAATTTCACACTTGGGTAAAATCTCTTAAAGAAAAGTCAGAAGCTTTTGATCAGTTCAAAATTCTTTGTGCTAGTATTAAAAACTTATATGGCTCCACTGTGACTAAGATTAGGTCTGATCATGGTAAAGAATTTGAAAATGCTAGTTTTGATAACTATTGCAATGCTAAAGGTATCTTCCATGAATATTCGGCTCCTAAGACTCTTCAGCAGAATGGGATTGCTGAGAGAAAGAACATGACTCTTCAAGAGATGGCCAGAGTTATGCTCAATGCTAAAGATTTATCCAAAAGACTCTAGGCTGAAGCTTTAAATACTGCTTGTCACATTAGTAACAGGGTGTATCTTAGACCATGAACTAACATGACTCCTTATGAACTCTTGAAGGGTGTGAAACCAAATATTGCATATTTTTATGAATTTGGATGTGATTGTTATTTGCTTAATGACAAGGATTATCTGAGAAAATTTGATCCTAAAAGTGAAAAATGCATCTTTGTAGGATACTCTGCCAATAGTACTTCCTTTAGAGTCTACAATCTTAGATTGAAGACAATTCAAGAATCAGTGAATGTTGTGTTTAATGAGTTCACTCTTGATACAGGTACTGATGACATCTCAGTTCCCAATGTTGAACCAACAGTGGAAACCGAGAATGTTACTCCTGACAATGTTACACCAACATTGGAACTGAAAGTTGGAAACACTGAACAGGACTCAGGGAACGATGTTAGACTAACACCAGCTAGATCAGATGTTAGACTAACAGCAGAGGACTCTGACTCAGAACATGAAGTTGCCTCTGAACCTAGAAGAGATCCCCCAACTAGGATTCAGAAAGATTATTCAGCATCCCAGGTAATAGGTGAACTCACTGAACGGGTAAGGACACGCAATAGAGAAAGACTTGATTATAGAGATATGGTAAAATTGTGTGTCTGTATGAACTTCACTTGTACTGTTGATAATGCCTCTTGTTTTGTCTCCTCCATAGAACCTAAGAATATGAATGAAGCTCTCCTTGATAACTTTTGGATTAATTCCATGCAGGATGAACTATTACAGTTTACTAAGAACAATTTATGAAAACTGGTGCCTAGACCACCCAATGTTAATGTAATAGGGACAAAGTGGATATTTAAAAACAAGAGTAATGAGGAAGGGGTCATAGTTAGAAACAAATCTAGACTAGTTGCTCAAGGGTACACACATGTTGAAGGTGTAGATTTTGATGAGACCTTTGCTCCAGTTGCTAGGATTGAATCTATTAGGTTACTTCTAGCTATATCATGCGGTCTTAAGATAAAACTATACCAAATGGATGTAAAGGGTGCGTTCATGAATGGGCTAATTGATAAGGAAGTATATGTTGAGCAGTTTAAGGGATTCATAGACCCTAAGTACCCCAACCATGTGTACAAGCTTTAAAAAGCCCTGTATAGACTTAAACAAGCACCTAGAGCTTGGTATGAGAGACTTACAGAATTCCTCTTAAGTCTTGGCTTTGTTAGAGGTGAAGGAGATAGGACACTGTTTGTTTTGAAGAAAGATTCTCATGTCTGTATAGCTCAAATATATGTGGATGACATTGTTTTTGGCTCAACTAACAACTCTATTTTAGAAAAATTTGTTGAATCAATGACAAGGCAGTTTGAGATGAGTATGATAGGAGAATTAAATTTCTTCCTTGGTCTCCAAATAAAACAAACAGATAATGGGATATTCCTAAGTCAAGAAAAGTATGCAAAGAATTTGGTGAAAAGGTTTGAATTGGCAGATTTAAAGCCTTGCAAGACTCACATGTCTTCATCAGTGAAGATATCCAGGGATGTTACTGGTGCAGATGTTGATCCAACATTGTACCGTTTAATGATAGGAAGCTTACTTTACTGGTCTGCTTCAAGACCCGATATAATGTTCACTGTTTGTGTGTGAGTTTGGTACCAGGTATGTCCAAAGCAGTCACATCTGATTGCTGTGAAGAGAGTCCTTAGATATATATCTGGCACTTTGGCCCTTGGAATCTGGTATTCTTATGACACTAACACAAATCTTGTAGGTTTCAGTGACTCGGACTGGGCAGGTGACACCGATGATAGAAAGTCTACAAGTGGAGGATGTTTTTATCTGGAGAACAACTAGGTCTCATGGTACAGTATAAAGCAAAATTGTGTGTCACTCTCCACTGCTGAACCTGAATACATAGCAGCAGACAACTGTGTCGCTCAGTTAGTATGGCTTAAACACATGCTACTGGATTATGGGTTAGATAGTGATACCTTACTTATGTTATGTGATAATCTTAGTGCTATAAGCATCTCTAAGAACCCTGTGCAACACTCTAGAACTAAACATATTAACATAAGGCATCACTTTCTAAGAGACATGGTAGAAGATAAGCTCATTGACATTGAACACATTGAAAATAACAATCGGCTTGCTGATATGTTCACTAAACCCTTACATACTGAGAGGTTCTTCAGTTTCAGGAATTCTCTTGGCATGTGCATTGTCTAGGGATGTTAGTTCACCAGTGTTGACATAACACCACTGTCTAGCACTGGTTATTGGTTGTGATGTATCTGTAGTTTTTTTATGTTTCCTTTTTGCATTCTTCTTTCTTGCATATTACTTCTTTGTTAGAGATCATGTTGGGTTATGTGGTTAATCTGTATAAATAGCTGAGTTGACTGATGGACAGGTATATAGCAAGAGTTTTGTAAAGTAAGAACTTCGTTGTTAGTCTGTGAATGTTAACCTAACATCTGGGAGAAGCTGGGGTACACAGAGCTCACTACTCTGATGTTATTCAGTTGTGACTTATCCATGTTAGGTTAGACAGAGCATGAAGAGAAGCTGGGGTACATGATGTTGAAAGCTTCATTGTCATTCAGTTGTGCTTATTTTTGTGTTTGTGTCTATGGTCAAGGTTATGCATGATAGTGATCCTTACTACTTGGGTGTTTTGAGGTTTCGACTGCTTGCATTCAGTAGCATTGTTCACTTGGTATTTCTCTTGTAAACAGGTTGGTAAACAAGTATGCATGAGGAGTTGGGGTGGAGAAGTATATGATAAATGTATTGTCTTCATTCAGTTCCTTTGTACTTGCCTAATCTGTTGCTGATGGTTAAGTTGTTGGGGTGTGTGGAGTCTTGTGCTGCCCACATTCAGTGATGAAACTATCCTTTAACATTCACTAGTTTTTTTTCAAAAGAGTTCATGATTTTAGTAAAAGATAAATTGATATGTCCTGATCCTAGTCGGTAAAGTTGTGTATACTTGGTTACCATCACCCAATGTTGATCTAACATGGTTGCATTCATTCTAGTTCTGCATTATTTTTCCTTTTGTCGGTTTGGGCTTAGGGGGAGTAGTAACCCTATGTAATCCTAGGAATCATGTGTTGAGGCATACTTCGTGGGTCACTCATTGTAGGTAAAACACTATGTTTTCTGTGATCTTCTATACTGTGGGAACATCTTTTCCCTGGATATGTACATCCACTCTGTGTTTTTCTGTCTGATGTGTTACTTACTCATACTGATGATCTTAATCTATATCTTTGTACCTATGTACTTGGGTGAGGTTCCAGATCAGTATACAGGAATATCTTACGCTCTCACATGATGTTGCCTTGGATGAAGCCCTGCACCTACAACTTCCCTCCCTGATGTTAACTTACCAATGTTAGTTTAACATTGTAACATTGTAACTTATAAGTTTTCAGGTGTGGAGACTGCTGACACGTGGTAAGGTGAACATGGGTATGATCGTGTGACAGTGGTCCGATTATTTTGGTAACATGTTACAACACCGCTATCACTATTCTTCAGTTGATTGTTTATATAATTTGCCCTAATCTCTTCCTACTGTTACCGCGCTCAAAAGTTTTGCGAAATCAACACTCTTTGCAAATCAAGTTTCTATTTTTCTTCTCTAAATCACTCTAACAATGGCACGCAAGTCTTCTATTGATGCTCTTGTAGACACTGCTGACCAGTACACCGTAGTACCAGATGAGCAACCACTGAAGCTGTCGCCGCCGCTGCACCAAAGAGGAAATCCACCTATCAACGGCGCAAGGGCAAGAAATCCGCTAAGGGTGATGTTGGTTCAACATCAAAAACAGCTGAGCAAACCTCCACTCCCACCAACGACGAAAACGAGGTAATGATGGCTAACCCTACTCAACATATTGCTGCTGAAATTGGTATTGAGGGGGAGAAAGAGGCCCCTATTGTTGCTTTGGGTGAGTCTGAGGTTTTGCATGAGGTCCATGAGGGTGATGGTGGGGATATGACTGTGGGTGGTACTGATGAAGGTGAAAACCTTGAGGCTAATGTTGTTGAGCATGCTGCTGATGTTGAGATGGATACTCTTCCTGAGGAAGATGATCAGGTTGAGGAGACTGTGGTTGAGGAGGTTACTACTGAAGGTAACCAAGATGATGATGATGAGGATGACAATCAACCTGAAGAGGTTGAGAGAGAAGAAGAAGAGAGCCTGACTCTCTCTGCCTTAGCTACTGCTGCTAAGAAAAGAAAGGGGAATCAGGTGGTTGTTGAAACTCTGAGTCTGAGTCAGAAGAAGAAAAAAAGGAAGAAGAGGAGAAGGAGGAAGAAGAAGATGAGGAAGTTGAGGAAGAAGACCAACTGGTAGGTGATGACCCTGCTGATGTTTCTCCAACATCAGGCAGTGATGAGTACCTTGATGTGCTTGATGAGGAGTACCCCAAAAAGCCTTATTCTGGCTTTTATGTGTATGCTGAGGCAGAAGAACAGTTCACATGGAGAGGAACATTGATGAGGAGATGTTCAAAGAAAATAGGATGTTTGAGTTGCTTGAAGCTAGAGGTGTGTTGGGCTCTGTGATGAACCAGTCATTTTACATGAACCTCTCTCAGTGGGTGTGCCACCAGGGATCTCCCAAGTTTGGAAAAGCTTGGGTAAGGATGAATGTCTATGACATTAGCCCCTCTATGATCAACGAAGCTTGGGAACTTCCTGATCATAAGGAGACTGAGGATCCTAGCATGGATGAGGTGATTACTAACCTCACTGGTGGACTCACAAGGAAGTGGAATAATAGTTTTCCAACTACAAAGCTGACATCCTTAAGTGCTATACTTCACAAGCTCTCTACCTACAACTGGCTGCCTTCTTCCAACACCACTGTTATGACAAAAGAATCTGCAAAATTGGTGTATAAACTGAAGAATGGGCAAAGTGTGAACATAGGGGAGAAGGTTCTGAGGCACATAAGGGAGGTCACAACAAAGGCTAAGGGAATCATTCCATATCCCTCTCTGATATCTAGCATTCTGGTGAAGCAAGGCTTCAAGACAAAGAACACAGGAGGCTGGATCAAGAACAAGGCCAAGATTATCATCACCAGAAGCTACTTCACTCAAGTCAGGATCCAATACTTGCCCTGGAATCCCAATGTAGAAGCTGGTCCAAGCAGGAAAAATAAGAAGAAGACTATCAAATTTGCTGCTTCTTATGTTCCAGTTGCAAGTGGTGATAGCTGTTCTGTCATTGCTGATGATTTTGTGGAGGAGACCCTGGTGTGGCTTGACAGAGAGTATAAAGACACCCAAAAAGAGATAGCAGACAAGCAAGTGAGGTTGCAGGAGATTGACAGCCTCATGAGGCATTTGAAGGATCTGCCTTCCTCACAAAAAGGGGGAGAGTAGATCAAATTTCAAAAAATTCTGAGTTCTTTTAATTTTCTGTCTTCGATGGCAGTATGAACAATTCTATTTTTCATTGCGTTTTTATGTTTCATCAAGGAGTGTGTTCCTTGCTACTAAGTATGGCCTATAATGAAGTATTTTTTCTACTGGTACTTAGTGTTTCTGCTTATGCTATTTTAACTGTGGTTACAAAGTACTAACTCTGTTTTGTAGGTGTTAACTGTCCTCTGATGTTAAGTTAACATTGAGATGTTCAATGTTAGAACTTTGGTCTGGACACAATGTTAAACCAACATTGACAAAAGATGGATGTTATGACAACATTGAAAGTATCACTGTTAGAATAACATTGAGTTGGTCCCTTCTGATTTTCAGGGGGAGTGTACTTAGTTTTCCATTGCAGAAGATAGTGAAGTTTGTCTGAATAATTTGATCTGATTAGAATAGGTTCTTAGGTTTTGTGATTAAGGAAAAAAGGGGGAGATTGAAAGTGCAGGTATTCTGGCAATGTTAGATTAACATTGAGAAGTCAATGTTAGAGTAACATTGCTGAAGCAGAATCCAATTTACAATCTTGTTTATATGTATTATTATTGTTTTGCCTTATTCATTTAACAAATTGAGTTCCACAGTTGTGATTGTCTTTGATTATTATTCAGGAAACAAACTTGTCATAGGTTGGACGCTCAAAGTTTCCAAGAAGGAAAGTTTTCTTAATTAAGCAAACCGCTCTACAAGGAAAGAAGAGTTCGAGTGCAACTAGGAAAAGCTTTCCAAGTTGAGTCCTGATTTGAAGAAGGAGTCTTTCCTTAGTTAGATCTCTAACGAAGGAACTGTTATTCAAGAAGGACTGCGAGAACAAGGAAGAGGAGTTTGAGAAGGAAACAAAGGAGAATTACCAACCGTGTACAACACACCTTGAAGTCCATGTCAAGAACCTATATATAGGTGTGAAGTACATCAAGACAAACACAAGACAAGAGCCAATCAATCCGAGAGATTAATTTACAGTTGTTGAAGTGTTGTCTTGCTTTAGCAAAGTTTGTGAGTTGTGAGAATAGATCTAAGAGTGAGAATTCTTGTGTGCTTTGCTTAGTTCGATTAATTTGAGAGTGAGGAGTTTGAAAATTGAGAGAACGACTTTTGTTAAAACCTTAACGGGTTATTTTGCCTACGGCTCAGAAGTTAATATAATCTTATATTCACTTCTTAAACTTGGTGTTTGTTTATTCTGCTGCACTATTACTCTGGTCTGTTGTTAAAGTAACATCGCTGAGTTAACAACGTACCAATCTGCTGTTAACACTCCAGTGTTAAGTTAACAACTACAACGTATCAACCCGATCCACAATTTCACACCGCATTGAGGAATACAACCCAGAACATTCTACACTTTTTTGACAGATGGATCTAGATACGATATGATACACCAAGGATCAAGCTTATAGGCAAACCATAACCTTCAAGGCTGCAATGGCTAAGTCATACGTCAAAAAAATACTACATGCGTAACTTTCAAGTGGGAGATTTGGTGCTCAATAGCATAAGAATGAGAAAACACGTAGGGAAACTAGAACCTAGTTAGGACGCACCTTTTCGTGTGACTCGTGCTAGCTTTAAGGGTTAACACTACATCGATGACTTAAATGGACATCGGCTCCCCGACCTATGTAACGTGCCGCACTTATGTAAATTATACAGTTAAATAACTTGAAAAATATGTATATAAAGAACTGCGCAAATCTTGATTACTGTCTTCGGGATACGTAGGCAACCAAAGTGTTGGCACAATCTCTAATATAACGCATGTACCTACATCACTCACGCATAAAACTATCACTTTGCAGTGGTAGGGCAACTCCGGAGCTACCTCTATTCAAGATTGACTACTTGACAACTTGCATGCACAAAACTACCCTAGCGGTACCCCGCCCATCATGGCTCGACAAAGTACCCTAGCGGCATCTAGCCTTTCCAGGTGCAAGTACTAGCAGTACCCTACGTCTAAAGGTGCAACATGAACTACCCTAGCGGTACCTCGCCTCCAGAGGTGCAACATGAACTACCCTAGCGGTACCCTGCCTCTCAAGGTGCTACGTGAACTACCCTATTAGTACCCCGATAATCATGGCGCAACAAAAATTACCCTAGCCGTATCTAGCCTCTCAAGGGACAACAAAGGTATCCTAGCAGTATCCAGCCTCTTAAGGCGCAACAAAACTACCCTAGCGGTACCACACTCTTCAAAGCACAAAAAACGTACCCTAGCGGTACCCAACCAGTCATATGGCGCAATAAAACTGTCCTGGTCGTACCATGCTTCTCAAGGAAAGACAAAAGACTTGATCGGTATCCCGTCTTGTAACATAGTAAATGAAAGCGCAATGGAATGGAAAGTACAGTTTGGTCAAAAAGAAGGGACATTCGACACGTTTAAATAATCAAAAACTAAAAAACTCACCATAAAAGACAGAGCAAAGCTGAACAATATAAACTCCTAACTCCTAACTACATCACTACTCTACTAATCTGTGAGAAAGTTCTTAAACATTTCATCACGATAATCTCCATATAAGGGTTGAAGAGCTAGCAAGTATGGACGGCAAGTAATCCCAAAATATATTGTGGTTGCGACACTCCCTTCGTGGATCTGACCATAGTTCATACTCGTAATGGCCAAATGGGGTAAGTTTGCGATATCAACACGAGAGTCTAAGGCCCTATCAAAACTCGACTGTGGTTGATTCCCTTTTTCATCATTCATATTCAAGGCATTGAGTGGTCCATTGACATACCTAATAGGCTCTATACCCAGACAAGCAATGATTGGTGAACGCACAGCAGATAACACTTCGTTGTTGCATGTATCATCATGGCCATCACCCTGATTTAGCGGTTAACCCCACTCTGAACACGCTCACTATTTGTACCAACCACTCAATAAAGCACAACTTGAGGAGCATCATCTAGAGGTACACCCCCATCATAGTCTGGCGTTGTGTCTTGGCCTCCAACTGCCACCGTGCCCGGTGATGGAGAGAAAACGACCAAGAAAAAAATATCACGTTCATTCACTAATGGGTGGAACGGGTAATCCGGCTAAGGAGGACGATACTCATCATTAGAGTCAGCTGGAACTTGCATATCAGGCACAAACTATGCGTCTATCATCCCAGGATCGAACCCTTTCATCAAGACATCGAGTGTGACAACTTACCCAGTCGCCAACCCCATATTAAACTCGATATCGCGCACTTCTCGAGGCCGAGGATCGCAAAAACTCCCTCGCTACTTTTACCTTTTAATCAACAAACTCTAGGTGTTGACCCCATTCCTCGAGAATCTTACTCCTAACCTCATCCTCTACAAAGTTTTTCTTGTATGCATCACTTTCCTTTTTCACAACTTTGGCTCATGTCGCACGCGGTCCAACTCAGTTTGCATCTCTTCTTGTCCCTTGCGCATTTTCTCTACCTCACTCAAGGTAAACACAACATTTTCAACAACTTTCTATTTAGAGGCCTCGACGACTCTTGCCCTCTTGTGTACCTTCAAATATGACACATTAGCTGATGAAACATTTTCCTGCATTTTATCAACTTTGCCATCATGCTTAATTTGGACCTCAGATAACATGATGTGATCCTGGCAAATGGCATGAAACACATTCTCGAGCTGCGAAAGTGACCCACAATTAGAGAATATAATTCAAAACATCTTGATCAGTAACCAACACTCAGTTAAAAACACTTTAGCTCATTGCATAATAAAGCATATGACATGTACGCGATATGTTTTTAATACCAACACCCCACACAAAAGCCTTACTAACTAAGGAGGGATATATACCCTCCAAACATTCCACAACATCCTCCTCTCTATTCATTTTCATCTTTAAACTTTTAGAGTCATCGTCATTTAGAAAGCTATAATTTGGGCACCTATCTGAACATATGCGCCGAAAACGATTGTTGAATCTTGGTTTGCGAGTTGAAGGACCAGGAACCCCAGAGGTTGCATTCTTCTGAGGTTTAGATATCCCAACAAGGGTATCGCCAGACGGCCCCGGTTCCATCTCAGATGTTCCTTTCCCTATTGGAGTTGGAGCACCTACATTAGGACCTAGGCTTATACCTGCTCGACATGCTTCAACATCGTGCTTCACAATAGTCAGATACCATTGGTTTTCTGACACATCAGGACCAAGTGGGAGATTGTACACGGGATTTTTATAGGGATGTGATGCCCTACATTTTTTCCATTCTACGAGTTGATCGGCAATCCGACAACCAAAATCATCAATGATGATGTGCTGACGTATCTCGGCCACATTGCCAATAAAAATGCTTCCACCAGTCTCTGAAGGCCGCCATACCAAATTTTGTGTCTCGGAGTTTGATTTTCGCTCATAAGACCGTCTTTCATAGGCGAAACAACACGTTTGCTTCATGGAATCTTCTTAATTTAGGCCATCACCTAAAAATTACGAAGTCAGAAACTCGATATAAAGAAGCATATCGAATGCAAATTCGACATACCTCCTAATACTCTACGTCAATTAAATTCAACGTACTCTTGTTTTTTTTATTATCAAAAATCGTCCCTCCTATGATTATAATAATGCAAGTATGGATCGAGCTATATATAGTGAAAGCTTTTTACCTCGATAGGCGTGTTAGTGCATTTAATGCGCACATGTCGAGTATAACATGTCAAATATAGAACTCGACATGCTTATTTAAATTTTCACATGTCAAATCTGGAAATTCAACATGTTACTTAAATTCGACCCCGCGTATTTGGGGAGTAAATATTCGACGAAGTAACAAATATACGGTATGTCAACCACTCCTCACCGGCCTACAAACCGGGCGGAAGGGGGGGCAAAGGGTACACTAAAGATATATTCGATGGCATAATCTGCAAGAAAGACAAACGAGAATTTGAAAAACCGATCTCTAGGAGAATGGCTTCATAACTAGAAGGCTACATGATATGGGCTATTATGTTGGCCCAATGATAATGGGTCAGCCCAATGAACAAAGAATGAATTATGAGCATGTCGAGTATTTGTATTCGACATGCACAGAAACATGTCGAGTATGAATCCTCGACATGCGAAGGAAATGTGAGAATGGTTCCTGCATCCCGCGGCCTATAAATACCTCTTTTCCCGCTACTCATAAGGTAATTAACTTCACTTTACTATTCACCCATACACGTCAAGTATGTATACTCGGCATAGCACTCGGCACTTAACATTCAACATACCATCCTCGACGTGTCGCAATACTCAATTTATTAGGACCCTCGACATACTTTATATTCGACATATGCCAGACTCGACATTCGCCATACTCAACGTACCCCATATTCGACATGCCAGTTATCCGACCAGTGTTAGAGTCTACAGGTGTTCCAGACAAAGTTAATCTAGGATCAAGTTAGAGATCGTAGATTAGCGTAGTTAGTGTACTGATTCTGTATTGTACCTACTTACGTGTAACCCACACGAATTTGTATAGAAATACACTTTTACCCTTCTAAACAGCGTTACTGGTCGTACACAATCGTCTCTTGGTTTTCTCAAAAGAAGGAAGCAGAATTCAAAAGGTAAAGAGGAAAATCCTCATGCGTTCAGAGCACCATGAAAGTTGTTGTGGTTAAATTCGCAAGTGCACGAAATCGTAACAAGTAATAAAGTGATAGATAGGGTTGTCGATCTCACGAGGAATAAATAATTAATTACCAAAATTGATTAACACTTAATTTATTTGAGAAATCGAATTTCAGATTGTTCAAGCGAAAAGATTAACAATTTACTCACTACAGGTAAAAACTTTTTACAAAGTAGGCGTTGAGACAATAATATAACAAGGGTATATCAATAAATAAGAGCAGACAATGAGAGAAGAGCTGGGAATTATGATTTCACCGTCATTAGTCTGATCTAACCTTAATTAAGCATATTGTTACGAGTTTCATGTTCAAAATTATTGTTGGTTATCACCATTTACGCTTTATGTATCTTTCTCAAGTTATACATAAATTCTACAGCTTTATAACTAGGAAACGAAGATGTGCATATGTATGTTCGGTGGTGATTTTATCAACCACGTGAAAACGATAGATATATTTTTATTCTATTGAGAATTCACGGTATTTACTTCCGGGCTATTTCACGAAAATCTCCTCTCGGTTTCAATTTGATCCTTAGTTCATCCAAAAGTTGGCCAGAATTTTAGAAGCATTATATTCACAAATAAATACACCAACCATTTTGACATCGTAACAATGCGTTTAATTTAGATTAGATCATCGTAATTAGGCTACGTCACTATCCCAGCAAAGTAAATTTAGCACATAATGGAATATAGAACAAGACTATAAGATAAATATAACATCATAAAGTAAAGAGAGTTTAGAGATCGTTACAGATTTTTACTTGGACTCCCCCGTACAAACTCTGAATTGCTCCTTCAAAATTACAAACTACTAGCAAATACTACTATTATAGAAAGACTACTTATTGAAGAGAGAATGAATAAGATTGGTGTGTTCAAATATGAAAAATGTGACGTCTATTTATAGTTCAACCGAAAACATAAGATGCCATCTCGACCGTTCATCTCGTTTTGATCCAATGGTCCAAAGTTGTCATATAATTGATGAATTATGGATCACATGATTCATGACACTCTAGAGTCTTCCATTTTAAAGCTTGCAAGATTGCATATAGACCATTGATTAACCATTTTGATCCGATGATCATCGAGCGCGCGAGTTGCGTATGTACATTTCAGCTTTGTGCAACTTCACCGTTTTGGTCATAACTTTCTCTCCAGATGTCGGAATCACAAAACTGCTTATTGCGTTGCAAACTAGACATATGTGGCTTTATAGTGTTATAAAGAACATTACATAACTCAATCTACACTGGTGCCGGTGAATTTTTGAAGTTTCAATTCTTTACTACCAATCATAGTTCAACCTACTAAACATGAAAACAAACATAAAAATACCACAAAACTATCAAGAATATTCAAGTAAAAAAGTGTAAAAGCATGATAATGATGAGTATTTCCCAAACTCATCAATAGCAAACAACAGTTACTTTTCATTTCCTGTTCTAAAAAATGATAATTTTTTATACAACGGTTGCATTGCTAACATGATGAAACCAACATTCTAGATTTAAATATTTTTATATCATATAGAAAATAACCACCGATAATTCTATTTTCATCATATATTGATAGTTGCTGCACTACGTCAGCAATACAACGATTGCATGAAAATAATTTCTCCTTAGGAATACATATTTCTTTGATGAGTGCTAGTACAAAAGTCTATGATGCTATTAAAATACACCACGGACTCGAATAAGAAAGGGAATGATATTGCATTCAAGTCATATCACTTTTAAACATAGTGTTAACGAAGAGTAGGCATTTAATTATATTTATAAATTAATAATTTTGCATTGTGAATAATTAATGATGATGCAGAACTAGCACAATGGGGTAATTCCTATAATTATAGTGGTAAAATGTGATTTGGTAAAATGTGATTTGGTAAAATGTGGTTTGGAGCGTAATTCTCGTAGTTAAGAGAAACGTTCCTTAAAACTTTAAGTGTTTGAACGAAAGACTTCGTGAATACGAGGGCCCTTTCGTGTAGAAAATAAAATAATTATAAGATGACTGAACATATTAATATATTGATTTTTACTTATAGTACAAGTCTTGTGTTTGAATTTGAGATGTTGTTAAAAATGAAGAAACTCCTTGGTTTATATAGGAGTTTGGTGTAGTTATGGTTGTGTTAACTTGGCATCTTTTAATGTTATTGGATGGGCGTCTTTTAATGTTATTGGATGAATTGTCAATTAATTTCACAAATTTAACAGAAATCGCCTAGATTAAACTCTTAAAAAGCCCTAAGTACTCCCTAAATAGAGCATGTACAATGTTCAATGGATTTATCATGGCAGTTCGCGATGGTGGGAAAGAAGAGAATGGAGTTTGGGGTCGGAGGAGAAGTTTGTGAGCAAATAGATTTTTTGAGGAATCAAAGCATGTTTTCAATGTGTAGCACACGTGTTGTAGCAAGAAAAAGAGAGAATTCTTATTTTTGCCATTTAACTTTAGTCTCTTCTGCTTTTTGCCCTCTATCTTTTCGGGCCGAAAATTAGTCCATCAACTTTGTAAAACCTCAATTATTTATGCCCACCTATGGCCCGAGCGGGCTTCCGTCCTAATTGGCGACATGTCGAATAAAACGTACTTACGTGGCAAATGTCAATTGCTACCGTGTATTTTGGCTGTTCAAAACGCGATTCTACTACTTCACACTATATAACCCATAACCATCAGTTAACCCTATATCAAACAACACTCCCACTTTCCTACCATTTCTTTCATTTTTTCAGATCGAACTCCTCAACATGTCTGCATCTACCCAAGTTTTCGACTACATATGCAATTTTGGGAAACCCGCTATAATGCAACTATCGTTGATGGATTTAAATCTGGGTCACTGATTTATAGGTTGTGTTAAGGGTCGACCCGGTTATCGTTTCTTCATTTGGGTGGACGAACCTTTATGTGAGAGGGCGAGAGTGGTGATCCCAAGTTTGAGAAGGAGATTTGAAAGAGCTGAAGTAAAACTGAGGGAGTTTGAATCGTTAAAGCGCGTCGAAAATGAGGTTATCCAAGATGTCATCGATAAAAGAAATAAGAATCTTGAAAAAAAATTGAAGAAGCTAGAAATCGAGAACCAAAAGATGTGGAAGTGGATTAAAGTTTGCATGTGTTGTCTGATTTTGTATGTATGAGGTGGAGTTTCCATTCTAATTTGTGGTAATTAGGGCGTGATTTCCTACTAAGATGGTTAATGTGGTTGTTGTTGTTCTTGTTGTCCTCTTTGTTCGATTTCAATAAATGAAACTAATGTAGTTGTTGTACTTTTTGTTTGATTGCAATGAGAAAAGTGGATGTGTAATTGGTGTCATTGTTATGTTTGTTTAATAATGAAATGTTTGGTTGCATTGTTCTGTTTGTTTAATAATGAAATGTTTGGTGTCATTGTTCTGTTTGTTTAATAATGAAAAAAAGTCCTTATCAAAGCAACACATTTATATAAAGCAAAAGAACAGGGGACTACTTACATCAACATCTTTATATATCATAAGTAACACATTTATATCAAAGCAACACATTTATATATCACAAGTAACACACTTACACAAGGCAACAAACTTACAGAAAGCAGCACACTTACATAAAGCAAAAAAGCAACAACATATCACACAAGCCACTGGTTTTTAAACAGGGGACTACTCAATATCATTACCAAAAAATGAGCAGTTCATACCCTTACAAAGTCAAAATACCATGGCTGAAACCATATCAAAATACCATTACAAACTTGTAGTATGCTTTACACTGCATGAGCCATGTGAAGGCAACTTATGTAGACAAAATACCAGAACAAAGTGAAGTCTTAAATTAGTGCAAATATCCAGAACAAACTAAACACCAAAATGAAGTTCTTATCACTTAAAGACTTCTATCACACACAAACAAACACAACTAAGTTCTTATTTTTTCTTCTCCTTTACATTTCCCTTACCACTCTTTTTATCATTCGTCTTGGTGTTCATATCATTAATTGCAGATGCCAAATTTGACTTTTTCACATACTTCTTCCCTCCATGCATGAAAGTAGGGGCTACTATCTGAACTTGGATGTTAACTGCTGGGCTGTTTTGGCTCTCCTGGGTGCCATTCATTTGAGGAGGGTACCTTGTGTTAACACTTTGTCTCATGGGTGAAGTTGGAAAGGAAGGGCTCTGGTTGAGATTGATTTGATCAGACATCTTTGGCCATGGCCTTTTGGTTGGCCCATTCAACAATGCATTAACCCATCCTTCAGAATGGCCTTGTTTATCAACTCCATTGTATGCATCTTCCCCAAAAGCATTAGACTCTATATCAGTGTTCACCTACAAATAAGCATTCATTAATTTTAACATCCACAATCAAACAAGTTTTAATAATAGAGAGAATTATCCACACAAATACAAGCCTACCTCTTCTCTTATCACTCTTTTCTTTCCCCTCTTAGATGATGACTCTCCCTCTATTATATGTGGCAGCATAGTTGGCTTATTGGTATCTACATTGTCCATCTCATCACCAGTAACATAATCAACCTATGAAGTACACAAATCACATGTTATGAATCTATTACTTATGTATTATTGACATGAGTCAAACTATATCACAAAACAAACCTGATTTCCTCCACTTGCAGTCATTTTCCTAGTATTCCTCATTTGTCCAGCCTTTGATGACTCTACCTGAACTGTACTTGGTGTGTAAGAAGCATTCTCATTAGTCACTTCACTTTGTGGTTGTGATGGAGCATCATTAGGCATAGCAGAATGTGTATCACCCACTTGAACACCACCATTTTCACCTCGTTTAACAGAAATCCATAAACAAATGATAAGTATATATTCAAAATACAAAAAAAAAAAAGTTAGGAATTCACATGTTATGCATGAAATTTATCTCAACAAACCTCCTTATACAAGTCTTCCTATTGTTGCATCTTCTCATACAATTTCCACATTTAACAGAATTTTGCATCCTCCCAAGTTTGGTAAGTTGCACTACCTTATTTTTCTTGCCTTTTTTCTGAGCTTCTTCATCTTCTCCCCTTCTTCTGGCCTTCTTAGGTCTTCCAGGCTGCCTCCCAGAATTTGGAGGCAAAGGAGGGATAAACTCATTTTCATCCCATACCTTAATACCAACCACCCTATATATAGCTGTTGAGTATACATCCATGCATCTTTCCACTATGTAGCATTTGTCTACATAGTCAGCTGGTTGACCTCCCTTTGTGCAATATAGCACAAACAACATATTGACAAGAAATTCCAGAAATGTCCCACTCTCTGCAGCTGCATGTACCATCCAACAGATTAACTACTTGTCAAGGGCCTTTAAAACAGCCTATCTGGTAGTTGTTTGCATCACTCTTCAAAGGAAAGCGGTTTGAGATTCTGATTTTGTGGTAGCCGCAATTAGGGTTTCATGTTAGCTAATTGTAGTGTTATAGTGTTATGAGATAACAAAAAAATTGTTAAGTGTTGGTAGAATCATGTTTTGAGCAGCCAAAATACACGCTGGCAATTGACATTCGCCATGTAAGCACGTTTTATCCGACATGTCGCCAATTAGGACTGAAGCCCGCTCAGGCCATAGGTGGGCATAAATAATTGAGGTTTTGAAAAGTTAACGGACTAATTTCCTGCCCGAAAAGATAAGAGGCAAAAAGCAGAAGGGACTAAAGTTAAAGGACAAAAATAAAAATTCTCTCAAAAGCCAAGAAAAATATTTTTAGAGGAGAGAGGAAATCTTCTAATATTAGAGTGGAAAACAAATATTAACAATTATCTCTCTAAAAAACGTGTTAATCAAGCAAAACGAGTTCTAGAGATAGCATTTTTATCCAAACTTAATTGTACGAAGAAAATTGTTAAGATTAAAAATCTCTAAAAAATAGGATTTTTGCGCTTAGTTTGGCTATTATTTCTGGTGCTTAGGGGGTGTTTGCAAGAACTTTTATAAGTTACTTATGGACTTTAAGCCACTGAAAAGTAAATATTTAGTGTTTGCGATCGTTGCTTTTGCTTCTTCTTCTCATAAAAAAAATTAAAAATAAAAATAGAAGCCCAAAAGCTAGTTATAAGGTACTTCCATAAGCAATTTCCACTTCTCTATCCCTTAAATTTATCTAAATATCCTATTTTTTAGTCTTAATTAAGTGGGGGAAAATCTCATGATTGCTCTCTTTCTTCCTTTATGGGACCTTCTTCATAATTTTAGACTGTGACATTCTTTAAAGTAATAAATTAATAATAGAAAAACAATTAAAGAATAATAATGAAAAAGAATAGCATTTTTTTCTTTAAAAATGTTTACGTAATATTAACATATTTTAGATAAAGTTATAATTTATCATTCTTACACAAAATAAATTGTTCATTTTAATGTAATAAAAGAATATATTGATTCAACTGTATTAAAAATAAATTTTTAGTTTTTAAATATTACTATCCATCTAATGATTGTGTAAATGCGAGTGAAACGTTAATATTTTGTAAACTTTAAATAAGAACATTTAAATCTTATTGCATTTGCTCTCACTAGTTATTGCAAATTCCACGAAACTAGTTTTAAATGCTTTAAGTTACTTTTGAAAAAATTGTTACAAACATTCATTGTTATAAGTTAAACGCAATTTTAAATAACTTTAAATAAAAATTAAGAAAAAGTAGCTTTCACAAGCTCGATATACATACTCTTAATCCAAGTTGAAAATAGAATGGCTTCTAACTTTATTTTTATTGTCTTATGATCGTTTGACTAGTGAGGTACAATCGATCCTTGCACACTTGCATCAATGTTCTACAAAGGTCGTCCCAAAATGCATCCTAAAATTTTAATTAGGCAAACGAAACCAGTAATGTATCTCATTGTTAAATGGATCCAAATTCAAATATCTCATATGTGTGTTCGAAGTATGTTGGGCCCAGTACTACCTACAAACATGAAGAAAAAAAATTAATACTGATACTATACATAGCTTAGTTTTGTTGATGGGCCTGAAACCACAAACTATTTCAGAAAATAAGTATTCATGATTGTTTCACACGAACAAGAAATAAGAAGTAAGACGATTGACGACGCAGTTCATTAAATCAATATTAGATTTTCCAATGTCATTTTAGTTGTTTACTAACTCTGATAACCACATAATCAGACACATTGACACAAGTAATTGTTCCAATTAAGTTATCAATCCGTGCAATAAAATAATTCCTCAGAAACCACGATTGAAGTAATTAACTAATTTTGTATCAATTAGTACGCACTAAGGAGAAAAGAAAAGAAAAACATAACAAAACAAGATAGAAAAATCAATTGGGTGTTTGCCCACAGGAAGAAGGAAAGTCGAATTGAAAAAGAAATGTGTCAAGAGTGGAAATGCAACTTGTATCTCATGCAAAGCCTCACCTCTTAACGTCACACATGCACTCCAACACGTTGCACCCTTCCACCTCTTTTTATATCACCCCCTCTTCCCAATTCCAAATTCATCAAACATATTTCACACAAAAGAAAAAACAACCCCAATACAATAATATTCCTAAATTTGTCTCATCAGCTCTTGTTAGAATGGCAGACCGCCCTCAGCCGCACCAAATCCAAGTCCACCCTCAACAGCAGCACGGCCGCTACGAAGGCGGGATGAAGCAGTTCCTCCCTTCAAAGGGCCCTTCCACCGGACAAGTACTCGCCGTTGTCACCCTCCTCCCCATCACCGGCGCGCTCCTCGGCCTTGCTGGGATCACCCTCGTTGTAACTCTCATTGGCCTCACCATTGCGACTCCAATTTTCGTGATATGCAGCCCGGTGCTGGTGCCCGCCGCCATCTTGGTGGTGGGTGCGGTGACCGCGTTCTTGACTTCGGGGGCGTTTGGGCTAACGGGGCTTTCTTCGCTTTCGTGGGTTCTGAACTCTTTCAGGCAGGCGACTGGTCAGGAGCCGATCGATTACGCGAAGAGGCGCATGCAGGAGGCCGCGATGCAGGCAGGTGAGAAGACTAAGCAGATGGGCGAGACGATTAAAAGTAAGGCTCAGCCGGAAGGTGGTCGGACTTGAAGAGATATATATAATGTGTTTTTGAATAAGAATGCGTAGCTCATGTATTTTGTGTTTATTTACTTTTTATGTGCTGGGTTTAATTATCGGGTGCGTGTGTGGAGTGGGTGTTTAATGTGTTGCTTGGTTGAGAGTACCCTGACGTGTTCCTTGGAGATTATAGGAAGGGTAAAGCTGTTGTAGAGATGCCGATCGATTGGTTTAGTGTTGTTTTATGTCATTTATTTCAATCTCATTGTCGTGTTAACGCTGGCTTTCATACAGTCTCCACTTTACTGTCACCACGAGAGAAACCAATTTATGTTTAAGTACGCCTTAGAGCAGTATAAAAGCCTCGCAAGGAAAGGCTCACGACAAGATAAAAAGAAAACAGAGACATGATCAAGACGAGGTTAATAATTATTATGGTCCATGATCTAAAATGTGTAGGAACTATGTTAGTGAACAAGCTCAGTTTCTTCCTCTGCTATTTCTATTCCTTCTGCAACAATTTACCCTCTTAGATTCCTTGCCATCCCTTCCTCAAATGCCTTTCAGCCATTGAAGCCTATATAAACAATATTCTTGTTTCTTAGCTGAAATAATAAGCTCAGCAATGTTTATACGAGAGTATATAAAGACCATTCTAGTAGCTACATTTGATGATCTGTGGAAACTCAACAATGTTATACAAGCCTATGGGAAGCTCAACAATGTTATATAATCCTATACAGTGGGAATCGTATAAGCCTATACAGTGGGAATCGTTATGCCAGGACAACAATGTTATATAAGCCTATACAGTGGCATATCCACGGGGGCTAATTAAATAAAAGAAAAAATCAAGAGGTATTGATTATGCGCACCATATGAGGGGCGGAAAAATTGGTACTCTATAAAAATTATTTATTATTTTGTTGTTGGCGGAAAAATTGGTACTCTATAAAAATTATTTATTATTTTGTTGTTGTATGGAGAGATACGTCTAAGTCATGACCACTTTTGTCAACATGGGCCGACTGTCTGTTTGGGCTTTGAAGAAGGTACTCCCGAGCCACGACTAGAAAACATCCTCCAAGGGTATTCAGTTTGAACACTCGGAGAAGGTACCCCAGACTCGACCGAACGCCTCTTAAAAGGATACGATGAGACTTCTGACCAAACGCCTCTTAAAAAGATACGGTGAGACCTCAAAGGCTTGGACAGGTTTTCCCCAACGACTTGACGCCCGCCTGAATTCGGGTACTCACGAGAAACAACCTGAGACCCCCTTTTTCACCCTCCCCCGGTCCGAGAAAATAACACTCCCGGAGCATTCAATATCTCTAAAAACACCCGAGGAACCATCACCAACACTTAGCCAAAATTGAGGAAACAGTAGCACATAATAAACAGTAAGGACATTTTTCCCCCTCCCCCGGTCCGAGAAAATAACACTCCCGGAGCATTCAATATCTCTAAAAACACCCGAGGAACCATCACCAACACTTAGCCAAAATTGAGGAAACAGTAGCACATAATAAACAGTAAGGACATGAGTGAATGCAAGGAGGAGTCAAGACCTATCATAATCCTAAGGAAGCAGTTCCAACCAGAGATCGACCCTCTAGGGTCTCGTCCAAAATAGACGATCCACAAGAGTGATCTGATCATTCAAGGCGATCATGGCCCACGACCCTACTCGGAAGACGCGTCATTCTCATCAGCTTACCCTACGTCCCAACCACCATAATAATGAGGGAAGACCGCCCCCATTGGTTCAACTCATTCATTGAGGCAGAAAACAGCCAACCTTATTAGTGCAGGTCAATGATTGAAGCAGATCGATCGACATGCATTGGCTCAGCACCGCCACCGAAGACCATTGGAGCAGTTATCATCACTGCTCACTCAAACGGACTGCCTGATATTGGTCACCCTCTGATAGACGACCCCCATTGGAGCAGAAGACCTTTACGCCATTGGGCACCATCACTCTATGGAGTAAAGACGGCAAGACCGGCCCCATTGGCCAAAGACCTCTCGGACTTACATTATAAATAGTCCCTCATTTTAAGCAAGAAAGGAGCAAGCTCAAGTTCAAGCGCAAATCCAACTCCACACAGAAAATACATGATAACAGCATAAGAACACTCTCCACACTTTAGCACTTTATTTTACTTAAAATTTATCGCATTCTTCTAGCTCTCACTCGTGTTTTTCCCACGACCAGCTTGTACTTCACTCAAAGTCTTAATAAAATCATTGTGCCTCCTTTCCTCAAACTCGAGACTGGCGTTCCAAACAAAAATACTTGAGTAACAATATTCCTAAATATCCCGACCACACGGGCTCGGACGATATTGCCTCACCAAATGGCGCCGTCTATGAGAACGCCTTTAAGTTCTCTGAGAAGAGTTTGAAGAAAGTTGCATCGCCAAAAAAAGAGCTAGAAGAGTACCAATGCGAGCATCCTCACAATCCTCACGATCCAATACTGAATCTAACAAATGGAGAACCACGACAAAAAACGAAGAGGGAGTTGAGTCTTCCGCCCCCTCTTGAGGAACCTCCACAGCCAGACGGACATGTGCCTCCCCCTGAAACACCAGCACCAACTACTGCTGACGCTCCCGTACCACCAGCCCACCGGCAGGCTCCCCTGGAGACGGGACCCGCCACGGGTTATGTACAGGTTCCCTGGGACATGTATCGCAACATGTTTGCTCTGTTCAACCGAAACGGTGCCACGGCCTCCGAAAACGATTGGGGCCGTAACAGAGAACGTTCCGAGGAGCGAAGGGATCCTCCGCATCGCCAATTGGCACCGCCTCCGAGAGCCCGATGGGAAGGATTATATCACGAGGTGACTCTCGAGCATACCCTCCTCGTCATAGAAGAAGACAACCTTCACCAAATACTATAAGTTCGATCGACGCACCGCTGAAAGAAGAGCCTCACAGACCGCGTCATCCTCAAGAGGCAGCATGTAATGCTCCCGACCTTCACGATCCCTACTATCCAGTGCATGTTGGAAGGCGCCAACGTTCACCAACCCGGACGCTCCTCTGAGGCATAATGGAGCAAATGCAGAGAGAGCTACGAGAACTTTGTTGTAACCTCAACCCAGGAGAGGAGGTAGCCTACCGGGGATCGCCGTTCGCACCTCACATAGCTGAGCCTCTCATCCCTCTAACTATGAAGCCTGCTGACCTTCCAACCTACGCACGAGAGAGTACTGATCGCGACCCCCATGATCACATCACCCAATACTTAGCATGTATAGAACTTTTTTCGGCTCTTTATTACGCCATGTGACGAGTCTTCCGCACGACCCTTATCAATAGAGCCCAATCTTGGTTCTCCCAGTTGCCTCTGGGAATCGTACACAACTTCGAATAGCTAATCCAGATGTTTGTAAGGCAGATCGCCTGCAATAGGGTCTTCCCGAAGACTTGCGGTCACATGTTCAACGATCGGCAGAATGTGAATGATCCCCTCAGGGCCTACATGCGATAGTTCTCTCAAACTGTAGGAGAAGTGGCCCGACTCGACCCAGGAACACTCTATGACATCATTGTCCGAGGGTTACTACCAGGGAACTTCGCCAACTACCTCATGAGGAATCGAGCCGTCAACGTGGACGACTAGTTGAAAAAACCAGAGTCATTCATTGAGATGGAGGAAACACGCAAGACCTTGGAAGCTGCCGAGGTCTCGAGGGCCCTGGCCCCCTCCAAGAGGAAATAGAAAAAATACGATAAGAAATAAGGCAAGAGGGAAAGAGTCAAGAAGGAGATGGACCCAGTACCCTTGCCTCGCATGACAATATTCCCCATGCAAGTCATGACCATCATTGGGGAATAACGCTTCTTCAAGTGGCCTCGGGCTGCAAGAGATGCCCAGAGGCTTAAGCATACATGAAAATTTTGCATGTACCATCAATCGTACGGGCATCTGACAAATGAGTGCATCCACCTTCAACAAGAGATTGCCAGGCTCCTAAAGCTGGGTTACTTGGATAAGTATGTGGTGCCCGACAAATGAAACCCCTCAGAGAAGCGGGACGAGAGGAGTCACCTAGAAAGAAAAAACAGAGGTCGGAGACGCCTGAAGAGGACAATGAACCAGAATTTCCAGAGTAGGAACCGCTTCCCCCACCTCATCGTGTGTATCGCGACAACACCCCTATGGGTCGTACTGTGAACATGATCGAATGAGGGGTACTGTCTGTGTCCATGGAACAAAAGCAAAGCTACATCTGAAAAGCGATTAATGCTGATAACAAGCTGGAGGTCTTCGTCGCCAAAGGTAGCTAACAAGTCGGTTATCTCCATCAGATCAGAAGACCTCTTGGGTGTTGTATACCCCTACGAAGACCCACATTGTGGTCACAGCCACCATACTGGAAACCAAAGTCAGAAGAATACTCGTAGACACGGGAAGCTCAATTAATGTCATTTTTCAGCCTACATTCCTGGCACCAGGCATTTCATAGAGTCATATTGAGACAATCGAGGTAACTCTTGTAGGTTTTTTCAGAGAACAATGCCAAAGAGCGGGAATCATAATTCTGCCAATGTCAGGGGGGGAGGGTGCTACCCGTCGTACTGAGCCCACAATGTTCTGGGTAGTGGATGCTCCCTCTTGAACGTACAACGCCATTTTTGGACGACCCCGCCCGCTGGACCTTCAAAGCGATCGCGTCCACCCTCCATTTGAACGTCAAATTTCTGACCCTTTCCGGGGTAGAAGCGCTCAAGGGGGATCAGACACTAGCACGAGAATGCCACTTGAACGCTTTGCCCATCGAGTCTGACCACCTTGAGGCTCAAACCCCCACCAAGAGGGTCCGCTCGAAGGAGATCTGAATCTAGCCTGTCGAAGAACTCAATGATAGTTTTGGTGGAAGCTACTGAAGGCAAAACAGTAAAATTGGTACCCAAGTTGGGAAGGATATAGAAAAAGCCATCACCACCACCCTCAGGTCATTCCATCACTTCTTTTCCTGGAAGGACATGAACTTAACGTGTACCCCACGGCCAAGCCGGTCCAACAGAGAAAGAGGAACATGGGACCAGAACGAAATAAAGTAATCCAAGCCAAAGACCTCTACCAGATCCGAAAGGTCAGATACCCATCATGGTTGGCCAATGTTGTCCTAGTTCCAAACATCGGAGGTCTATGGCGCATGTGTGTGGACTTCACCGACCTTAACAGTGCCTGTCCTAAGGACTGTTATCCATTGCCCAACATCGACATGTTAGTCGAATCCACGGTAGGTTGTGTCGTCCTATCTACCATAGACGGAGATCAAGTCTATAATCAGATCCCTATGGCGAGTCACGACCAGGAGAAGACTAGCTTCATCATAGACATTGGCACCTTCTGCTACCTAGTTATGCCTTTCGGGCTCAAAAACGCCAGCGCCACGTATCAAAGGTTAGTCAACCTCATGTTCGAGGTGCTGATCGGCAAAATAATGAAGGTCTATGTCGATGACATGATCGTAAAAAGTCAGCGGGAGGAGGACGACGCTCGTGACCTCGCTCGAGCCCTCGGGATCATAGACAAATTTGGAAAGAAAATTAACCCCCGGAAGTGCTCTTTCGACATCCGAGGAGGAAAATTCTTAAGGTACATGGTTACCCAGAAGGGGATCGAGGTTAATCCAGAAAAAGCGGAGGCCATACTCAATATGGAATCACCAAAGACCGTGCAGGATGTGCAAAAACTGACAGGCAGAATGGCCTCACTAAGCAGGTTCATCTCTCGCTCCTCGAAGAAAGGCATTCCCTAAGATTCTTAGGAATACAAAAGAGTTTAGGTGGGCCGACCAATGCGATGAATCGTTCCAAGCACTAAAAGATTATTTGGTCCGTCCGCCCCTCCTGGTGAAACCCGTCCCCAAGGACATGCTTTTCCTATACCTAGCCGTGGGAAAAGAATCAGTAAGTGCGGTCCTTGTCCGGACCTAAGGGAGGGAGCATCTGCCTACATACTACATTAGCAAGACCCTCCTATATGCCAAGACCCGATATTCTAGCATTGAAAAGGTCGGACTAGCCCTTGTTTCCGCAGCTCGAAAGCTTTGGGGCTACTTCTTGGCCCATCCAGTGACCGTCCTCACAGAACACCCTCTAAAAACCATCCTTAACAACCCCGAGGTGTCAGGACGAATGATCAAATGGGCCATCGAGTTACAGGAATTTGACATCACATATTCCCCCCGACCAGCTACCAAGGCCCAAGTACTAGCTGATTTTATCACTGAAATGCATGAAGAATCTGAGGAAGACGAGCCAGAACCCCTGTGGCACCTCTACATCAATGGGTCATCTACCAACACCCACGGAGTAGTAGGCATAATCTTTAGGAAAATAGCTCCAGACGAGCCACCGACCGTCCTAGAATTCACCGTGCGACTGGAGTACCTCGTTTCCAACAACGAGGCAGAATATCAAGCCCTCCTACTAGGAATGTGCCTAGCCAGCGAGGCAAAAATACATATAATATTGGTTCATAGCGACTCTCAGCTCGTGGTTCAGCAGATCCATGGAACTTACGAGGCTCGCGAAGAAAATATGAAGAAGTGTTTGGAAGCGGTCATGGTGGGAACGACCCTGTTTCAAGAATTCTCCATTAAGCAGATCCCCAGATCAGAAAATCAAGATGCTGACGCTCTATCTAAACTTGCCATCCAAGCCCAAACCATCAGCAGTCGGAGGATAACCTTCTTCTTGGCCCCAAGATCCGATAGACAAGGCATGGAGGGAGAAATCCAGATGGTGGCAACCCATCGAGGAAGATTGGATGACCAAGATCACTGACTTTATTAGGAATCTCGGGAGGTATATTCATGATCAAGCCAAGCAACGCACTATATCTCGGCGCACCGCTCGATACTACATACAAAATGGAGTCCTATTTTGAAGATCATGGTCTTTTCCAACCTCCCGATGCGTAGACAATGAACAAGCATAACTAATCCTAAAAGAAATCCATGATGGATGATGCGGCAACCGTTCGGGCTAGGCCGCCAAAATTATTTGCCAAGGATATATTGGCTGACTATGGTAGCTGATTGCACGCCCCCATGAGGCATCAGCCAGCTGCCCATTGGGAACCAAAAAATGTCCATTGCATGTTCGCCCGATGGGGAATAGACATCGTGGGTGCCATGATGCCTAACAAGGGACAAAATAAGTTCTTGCTGGTCGCAGTAGACTAATTCACCAAGTGGGTCGAAGCGGAACACCTCTCTAAGATCACTAGCCAGGTCGTAATAAACTTTCTCTGGAGAAATATTTTGACCCAGTTCGGAGTCCCACAAAAACGGGTGAGCGACAACGGCTTGCAACTTCGCAAAGACCTCGTAAGAAAATAGTCCGACAAATGGGGGATCAGACACCGCTTCACAGGAGTTTCATACCCCAAGGGAAACGACCAACTAGAGGTAACTAACAAAACCCTCCTAAAACTTTTAAAGGCTCGTCTTGATCAGTACAAGTCGAAGTGGGTCAAACAAGTCCTCAGAGTACTTTGAGCCTACCGCACTACCCTTGGGCTGCAACAGGCGAGACCCACTACAACCTTGTCTACGGTACCGAGTCAATAGTCCCCTCCGAGTAGTAAAACAGAGTCTACAGGTTCAAAAGTACGAAGAGGCTCAGAACAACACCAACCTCGCCCTAGCCCTAGACCTCTTAGAGGAAAGGCGAATTAGAGCTACCACCCATGCGAAATTCTACAAAGCCCACATGGCCAAATGCTACAATACGAGGGTCCGACCCCCTACGTTCCAAGTCAGAGATCTCGTCCTAAAAAGAAAAGAGGCCTCCAAGAACATTGGCAAGCTCTAACCAAAGTGGGAAGGCCCCTATCAGATCTCTAAGATCATAGGGCCTCCTACATACCTACTTAAGGATGTGAACGGCCAAGAGCTCGTACGACCTTGGAATAGCCTTAACCTCCGGAAGTATTACCTTTGAAGTGCTCTATAGTCGACCCTTCACGATGACTCAATTTTGTTTTCATAGTTATTATGTTTGTATTTTGACTTAAAAGTTATACCCGTGTAAAAGGTCTAACAGAACCATCAAAAAACAAAAACGAGAATTGAGGGGACTACGCCCATACAAAGCGGCACAAAAAAAAAAACAAGGGCAACGCTCGGCTAAAAACTACTCATTTGCGGGGCACTTTTCGACCTTGATCCAGGACTGACGTTCCTCAGTAGACAGCTCAGTCGTGTCAGGCATCATCACAACTCCAGAGGGAGCCCTACAAGGGTCCGACAAAGTAGTACCAGAGAAGGCTGAGAAAAATTTTAACCTCGTAAACACCAGATCCCGGGGGGACACCGGGGAGAAAAGCGAAGGAGAAAACCGCCATTCTATATCCAATCCAGATGAGGTCCCTCATCTCGGATGCCAGCATATGGTTTGGGGCGGCCCGGCCAAGTCAAGACGGGTACTAGCGACACCCACCTGAAGCTCTCTCCTTGCATCCTCGATATGGCGGAGCAAACAATCCCGTCCTTCTCGAAGCAGAGGGACCACCTCGGCGGTCTGGATGGCCTCTCTCGCCCTATGTTCCCACTTCTCGGCCTTAACATTGGATTTAGCTATAGCTTCCTTCAGGAAACTACTCAAGTGCCCAAAGTCCCGATCCGAGGATGATCACATCTCGGCTATATGCCCACGAGCCTCCTCTAAAGTTGCCTCCAGCCGAGCAGCTTCTTCACGAGCATGCCTAAGCGAGGCACGAAGAACACCATGCTCCTCCGTCGCAGCTTTTAGGACAATTGGGCTTGCCCTATACGTGCCCAGTGCATCTCCAAGCACAGTAAGCTGCAAAGTAAAAAGAAGAGTCACGAGATGTGCGACAATCTTAAGTCAAAATATACACCAAAAAATGGGGTGTTACCTCACAGATGCTCTGGCAGAAGCGCTCCCACAAGGCGGTATCAGTGTAGCCCCCCAAGATCTCACGGTCCCTAGGGTTCACGATCCTTCTGACAAAAGACATGTAGGGGGTAGGATTTTTGTAGCCCTCAACAAAAATCGAAGGCACAGCGGGAGTACGAAGAAACTCTTCCTTCTCCGGGTTTAACTTAAACTTGCCCCTCTTGGGGGGGGGGGGGGAGATTGGGATCGGTAGTCCTTCACAGCAGGAAAGGGGTCGATCACCATCTTTCCCTTATCCTTCTTCGAGGATGACGCACCCCCATTTTGACCTCCTTCTCGATGCCTCGAAGGGCTCCCGACGGCATGCGTCTTATCTGTCAGGTTAAACTAAGAAATTGGCAACGACCCTAAATCAAGAGTGGTGCCAAAATGAGGCATAAAGTGATAGGCAAAATGCTTAGCCATCACCAGGTCCATAGTTTGGGGTATACCTTTAAAGTTAGCCCCTTCTTACACCTCTGCCATCACCATGTCCACATCAACAGCAGATGGACTCCCAAGAGCCTTGGGACAATACTTGTTGTCTAATGAACTTGAAGGTTCAGGAAACTCAGAAGAGGCGGACGACCCTCGGTCTTCCAAAATAGATAAGTATGAGTCAGTGTCGGACAGCTCTAACACGTCGCCTCGAAAGGGGCTACGAGTGTGGAAGGCCATCTCTGCACCTGTAGACCAACGTCGTAAGGGGTCAGTAAAAAAAAGAAGGGAGTATAATGTATATACTCGGATAAGAGGTTTTGAGGCGCGTTTGAAAAGTTTTCATAAAAACAAATAATAATAAGAGCACTTATGAAATTCTGAATGTTGTTGGAGTGTCAGCGAAGGGCGTTCGCCCACCAGCCCATCTTGCAGACCAGCAAGGAGCAAGACTATGGGACTATTCAGCATAGATGACACGTCGTAGAGGTCGTCGAAGAGGCCTCTATCCTTTAGATAGGCAGCAGCCTTGGTACACACCGATGGGATGGGTAAACATAATCCAACCCCCAAACACGGGGTACACCTTCCCAAAGAGCCGACGACTCCCCAAAAGGGGACATGAAGGAATATCTCTGATGTCAGTCACCATTACTGGCAGGACCATTAGTCACCTAGGTCAAGAACACCTGCTTGTAGTCCTGCACCGACAGGGAGAAATAGGGCAACATGTTGGCGGTAGCCCATAGTATGAACGCCCCTGCTAAAGTCGCAAGAGTGCACGGGATGTTCAAAAAGTGGCAGCAGAGGATAAATCCCACCAATTGGCAAAAAGAGGTCGGGGTCAGTTTGCTCGGGCACAGTTGCCAGAACACGAAAGGTCTCTCACGATCGGGTGGAAGAAGTAGCAAAGACCGCAATGCACTTGCTCCGCATACACTATTATGTAACCTTCGGGAGGGTCAAACGCCCTTCGTGTATCAGAGGGTATGATGACATCCACTTGATCGAAATGGATGTGAAGATCCACCAACAAGGATCCAACCTCCATCATGTTTATCACTGAGATCGTAGATCCAACCCAAAGCCTACCAGTCATTCACTTCGGGTCCAAATGCTCGCTCTGGAATACTGCACCCTCTGTCGGATTCCGGTAAGGAGACAGACGACCAAAAATAGCAAAAACCTAATCCGCCACCATCATCGATGGAATAGCAACATCACCACCCCTCGCTCGCCTCCATGAAATAGAATGGACAGAGGAGGAATGTGCAGCCCTTCTGCGGCAACCCTAACGAGAAGTGGACGCGCTACCCTACTGGGGGGGATGAGAGACAGGAGAATCACGCAAATCCTCATCGTTGGAAAAAACGATGGTAGCTTGAGAAACCATTGTTGCCAAAAGAAGAGAAGGGAGGAGTATTTTTTTGGAAGAAATATTTACTTTGAAGTGATAAGAAGAAGGGTAAAGGTGGCTACATTTTCTATAGGCGCAAAACGACGGTTCATATCCCGAGTTGTTTCCACTCCACACCCCCAATTAAAATGGGAGGACCCTTCGGTTCCCAACTCACGACCCAGATGAACCACCACCTTCCCCGTATCAATGCAACTCTAGCATGTCAGACGTCACCATAGGGCAGCTAGAACGGCGCACCAACTCCCCACGTCCCTTTGCATTAAATGGGAGCCTCTTCCCAAGACTGACAGTTGGGAAAACGAAAAGGCGGGTTAATTCAAATCCACGACCACCCCAGAAATTGTTCTCTCGACCATTTCCACAAGAAGACACCATCAACATTCACAAGCGCCCACAAAGGAAATTTAAAATTTTTCTAAGTATGGTAAGATCAATCATCGGAGTTAATGCTGGATACCCCTCATGATACCCCGAGGCCCATGAGGGGAAGGCTCATCTGACCTCCCACAAAATGGGTTACCCTCAGATAACTCGCGCAAACAGGGTCACAATGGATACTAACCCCGATGATCATGACTATTAACAGAAGAAAAAAAAAATTAAGATTCCAGGGTCATAGTGATCACAAAAGATGATCAATGATGCGAGGAACCCCTCCCGTGAAAAGGAAAGAGACCAGCATACTCAGGAAGCTAACAAAAAGTATTAAGAACAACGACAACAAATAAGCAACAGAAAAAGATATGGTGATGCGAAAAAATCCATTCATAATCAAAAACCTACGTGGGGGGGGGGGGGACGACCCGATACAACCCCAAAAAAGGAAAAGCAAAAAGCTAAAACAAACTAATGCCAACACGGTCATAAGAGTCCCTTTGGCAATCTACGCATGAGGGGTGCGAGCAGGGCCTGCCATTGTTGAAGGTACATGAGAGCTTCGAACCCCCGGGCCACGACCATGGAGCAAGTTCAGAGTCTCCTCTGGAGTGTCAGGGCAAATCATCAGGGTTTTAGACAGCTTCTGGACATTAATGTCAGAGCGGATGAAACTCTTCGCGAAACCCAGCTGTCGACAAGCCCGGAAGTCCCACAGAAGATGACCTTCGAAGTAGGGGCGAGTCGTTCCCTCACTTCTCTCTCATGAGTCGCCAATCGCTCATCCTGCTCCATCACGGTTTCTACAAAACCCCTCAAAGCGACCTCACCAGCTTCTCCGAGGTTTTGAGCTTCTCGGTCAGCTCAGCTTCTTTCTCGGCCAGAACTTCCCTTGCCTTCTCAGAAGCATCTAGGCGATCCCTCAGCTGCTGCTCTGACCCCTTCAGGGTGTCCCTCTCTCGGGCCACCTCCTCGTAGAACCGAGACAAACCTCTCATTCCAAAAGGGGTCTGTCAAGAGAAACAAGTGTCAGTCAAAAGAACCTCGAGAAAGAAAAATAATCGTGTTTACAACGACATTGCTTACCAAGGTCATGCACAGTTGCGTAACCAAGCCCAACTCATGGGCATCCAGTAAAGAATAAGTCAGAGAAGAGCCAAGAAGAGCTAACTCATGAGAAAGACCCAAAGTTTGAGCTCCCAAACTCACGGCGCTCTTCAAAAGTGACTGGATTGGGGAAAGAGTGACATGACCCCATGTCCCGACCTCCCGAGCAGGAGTGACCTGGAAATCTGAAGGTCCAACTCCTTGACGCTTGGAAAGAGGAGAAGAAGACCTATCAGCTACCGACTCCGTCCCAGCAGTTGGGGCTGAGGAGTAGAGGGCTCACCCGGTGGAGTACCACCAATGTTAGCTTGCATCGCTGCCTGGTAGTATTTCAAAAACCAGTCTCCACCGGCGTCTGACCCCGTTTTTGCAGCAGCAGAAAGACGAGAGGTAGTGGGACTCTCTCCCACAAGCGCCAAAACAGGACCCTCGTCCTCCGAATCTTGCAGCAAAATCACCTTATTCTTGGAAGAAACCTCCGCCTTCTCATGTTGTCGCTTTCTTCCTACCAGACCCGCTCCCTTCTCACTCGATTGACTTGTGTGAGAAGGGGCCTCAGCCGAGGTGTTTTCATCGTTAGAGGGGTCGTTCGCCGATGCTGCCGAAGTAGCCGACCCCCCTGTCTTCCGAGGCTTGGGTGCAATGGCATTCTTCTTCTTCTTCTTCAAAGGGCAAGGAGGGGAAGCATCACACTCCAACGTCTTCATAAGAGCTCATGCGAAACCAAGACTCTGACTTAGTAAGGAAGAAAAACTTGACGAGGAAATAACTACAAAGAAAAGTCTGAAAATACTTACTAATTTCAGGATGGTTATTCCCCATGAAAGGCTCTGCAGCCAGTATATCGTTCATGTCACATTTCTCATAGAGAGCCGAGAACACGTTCACTTGCAACATCTTGTTCCAGCTAAAACCTTGCTAAAAAAATCCCTCAGCCACCAACTCATTCGTGGCCTTTGCATGATCCAGGCCAACCGGAATTCGAGGGTCCAGGATCCACTCCTTCAGAACATCGGCCAAAAGACCCTCGGTAGTGGGTCGGATGAAGAAATTTTTTTCCTTCCAGCTGATGTGGGAGCCCGAGAGGTCGTGAAGAATTCTCTTCATCGACTTCCGTATGGTGAAAGTATAAAAGAGCTTGTCCGGCGACGACCTTGCCAAATCACAGTCCCCAAAAAACCTATATACCGAGCAGGGATATGTGTAGGCCGTGTAGATAAAAGCAAACACCGCTAGAGCCGACCATCCGTTAGGAGAAAGTTGACTCGGACAGAGCATGCATGTCTTAAAGACCTACCGATAGAAAATCGAGAGGAAGGATCTCGGCCCCACCTTGATTTGCACAAAGTAGGCGGTAGAGTAGTCGGGGCAAGGAGAAGTAGCCCTCTCGTGACTTCGGGGTTGCACAAGCTCCAGATCGTCAGTACTCACCCCAAACTTAGTAAATTTGGCTTTGATCTCATCCAGAGATCTCACCGTGCTCCTTACGCCTCCCGTCGAAACCCTAGGTTGCACCGCTACCACCGTCGCCTCCATATTTTTCGCTTTTTTGAGCCATTTGCAGTTAACACCCTTAACTTTATTTTGAAGCGGTCAACCCCCATCGTATGGCGAAATAAGCAACTTATACCAAGTCAATATTTTGGACTTTTGATCAGGAGTATTTTCATTCAAACTTTGACCCCCCCCCCCCCCCCCCCTCTTGTATGTTAAATGTGCCCCCTAACCTATTGAGTATGGAGCAGAAATTGACCCCCACCTAACGATATACAAATTTCAACATTTTGTTTTAAAAATAAAATAGATAAAATAAAGATTTATTAAATTTGACCTCATTTTTAAGTTTCTTTTTTTAAGACAAAGGAATTTAGGCTTTTTTTAGACATGTTTTAGACTTTAAGCATTTATTTTGAAAAACAATTATTTTAGAGCAATGTTTTACAATTAACTCCAAAAAAAAGTGTCTAAATATTTAAAAAAAAAATATCTAAAGAAAAACAAAATTGTCAAAAAAGAAGCCTAAATTCCTTGGTCTTAAAAAATAAGAAACTCAAAAGGTGGGTCGAAATTTAATAAATATTTGTTTTGTCTAAATATTTTAAAAAAATGAAATTCTTAGAACATTAGGTGAGGGGCAATCTGCACCAAGCTGATTAGGTTAGGGGGCACATTTAACATATCAAATGGTAGGTCATAAATGCAAAATGTTAACTTGGTGGAAGTTACTTAATTCGCCATACGATGGGGGGTTGACCGCGCCAAAACAAAGTTAAGGGTGTTGACTGCAAACGACCCCAAACAATGGGAGGTTTGATGCAAATTCCTCATTTAAAAAACCATTAACTTTGGTTACAAAAAATGAATTTCAGATGGATCCAAATAAAGCATAAACACACAAAATTTTGAAAACATTAACTTTGGTTACAAAAGATGAATTTCATATTACAACGTAAAGCACAACAAAGATGAAAATGTAAATAATTTACAGATTTACGTGAAAAAATCTAAATTATTTTGGATAGAAATCACAGACAAGATAAAAAAAACTTTACTATGAGTGCGAAAAATTGCAACCATCAGATTTTTTTCGTAGTGAAAGCATACTCTCTATTTTTACTGCATACTAACAATACTCTTTATATACTTTATTGTATATTGATTATATAAAATAAATATATGTTGTGGGATGATACAAATGGTGCATTTTTTTCTCTATGCCCAGGGGAGAGCAATTTCGTGTTTCGATACCGCGTACAAGTCGTGTGGATTGGCCAAACCAATTGCTACAATCATGTTCTACCATTTGAATATTAAGTTGGTGCACATGTTGTGTGCCGTAAACAATCTCCCACTTGAAGATCTAATTAGGGCTAATCAGATTTTCACACCACTCTTCCTATCTTGTCCTTTCATGTTGCTTACTTTTCCACGAGACCACACGAGGACCAACACTGATTGAACTATCAACATTAACACTCTTAATCTTGAAATTAACTATGTTATCTTTAGTGTGAATCTTAGGACATCTACTATACCCTCTTCGACTTTTTCACAAATAAAGTGATATTGCACCCAAATATGCTTTGTCTTGGATTGAAAAGTTGCATTTCTTGCTAAATGCAATGCACTCTGATTGTCACAAAATAGAGAAATTGTCTCTACTTTGTGCCCAAGTTCCTCCAAAACCATTTTCAACCAAATTCCCTCTTTACTACTTTGTGTAGCTGCCACAGACTCAACCTTTGTTGTTGATGTCGCAATAACTGACTGTAACTTTGAAACCCAGCTTATTGTCCCTTTAGAAAGAGTAAACAAATATCATGTCATGGGTTTGCTTTGGTCAAGTTCACCTCCATAATCAGAATCAACATAACCCTTGATTGTAAAATTCGATCGTCCATAACATAATGCAACATTTAAGGTTTCCTAAATGTATCTCAAAACCCTCTTCATTATTCCAATCCTCTATTCCAGGATCCACCATGTATCGACTAACCATTCCTGCTACATGTCCAATGTATTGTCTAGTACATATCATAACAAACATTAAACTTTTCACTAGTGATGCATACAATACTCGAGACATTTCCCTCCTCTCACTGCTAGGACACATACTTGAGGATAACTTTAAATTAACAGGAAGCGGGGTATAGATTGGCTTACAATTTTTTATGTTGAATTGTCGCTAAATCTTCAACATATAGTTCTTCTAAGAAGCCAAATCTTTTGTACCAACACCTCGGCGCCTATTTTAGACTGTACAAAAATCTGGTGAACCTGCAAATCAAGTACTCGTTTCCTTCTTCTATAAATCCTTCATGTTGAAACATATATTTCCCTTCTTCAAGATCACCATGAATAAATGTCAGTTTTAGATATAATTGTTCAAGATGTAAATCAAATGTAGCGCACATCGCCAGAACCACCCGAACAGTTGTTAGTCAGGCCACCGAGGAAAGTATTTTGTTGAAATCAATCCCTTCTTTTTTAGCATATCCTTTCACCGCCAGTTGTACACGATACCTTTCCACTTGGTCATCATTGTTTCGTTTAACTTTGTACATTCATTGTTACCAATGGATTTCCTCCATTATAGTAGAGATAGAAGATCCCATGTTTTATTCTTATATAGAGCTTCGATTTCCTCATGCGTTGCTGCCATCCATTGAGATGAATCTGAACTATTCATTGCTTTCTAGAGAGTTGATGGTCTCCGTCCTCGGTTAGAAGATAATACGCAACATTGTTTGCCATAATATAGTTTGAGTGCTAGCTTGATGGTGTCTTGACATGTGTCCACCGACATATCTCCAAGACTCCAAACACTATTGTCTCATTATGTTCATAATCTAGTTCAGAAGGACCATCCTGCTCAACATCCTTCTAGAGTCGACTACCCCTGTTGTAGTTTATGGATTTTTCCATTCACTACTATTTTTTCCTTTCTAATCTTCCGTGAAGATAGCATCCCTGCTTCCAACGATCTTATGGGCAGTGGGGTCCCATATATGATACCCTTTAACACTTCCGAGATTTTGGATCCAGCTTCATTATCTCTTGAGTATTGAACATAACATAAGTGTGACATTCAAATACATGGAGATCGGAATAATAAATTGTGTTGGCTGTCCACACCTCCATTGGTGTCTTCAACTCCAATGTTGTTGACGGAGACCATTTTACCATATAACATGTGGTCTTTGACTACTTTCACACATAACAACTTTTCTAAACCTGCATCATGCATCATTGCTCTTGTTTTATCCAACAATGTCATGTTCATCCGCTCTACCACTCCATTCTACTGTGGAGTATATGTCATGGTAAACTACCTCTTAATTACAACCTCTTTATAGAAGTCTTCAAACTCAATGTCAGTATATTCTCCTCCATTACTTGATCTCAAACACTTGATCTTTTTACCAGATTCAAGTTTCACTTGCACTTTGTGTATTGAACACTGAGAACACGTCTACTATATTCTTGATCATGTACATCCAACATCTCCTGAAATAATCATCTATAAAAGATAGAAAGTACTTAGATCTTCTGAGGCATAATACTGGTGCTTATCACACATCGGAGTGAACCAACTCTAGAATGACTTTACTTCTAGAATTTGGACTACTGAACTTTTACGATGTTGCTTTCCAACAACACAATGCTCACAAAAGACATAGATAACTTTGTGCGGCCAGAAAGTAGTTTCTTCTCTACAAGAACCTTCATGCCTTTTTTTTGACATATGTTCGAGCCTCTGATGCCAAATCAGTGATGATTTTTCAGTCGAATTAGATGAAGTCACTAATGCTTCTTCCACTAGAAAAATCTTCCCTTGTAGTATGTATAAATTTCCTACAATCTTGTCTCCCTTCATCATTGCAAGCGCGCCCTTTATAAATTTTATGATTTGGCGTTGCGACTCAATCTTATAGCCAATATCAACTAGTTGTCGCAGCAGTTATCTTTACTTATAAATAACACTAGGGCTATGCAATTTTCAACAGTTGAGACACTACAATCAATCTCAAATCATCACACACACATCACACGCCTACATCATCATCACCACCAAGTCAATATCCATTTGGGAGAAGCAGAAAAACGGAGATTGAAGACAGAGACACCAAATCCCTCTGGGGATTAAGAATTTATCTTTTCTTTATTCTTTTACTATAATGTTCTTTTCCCTTTATATTGTTGAATTTGCAAGTGGTATGTGGTAATTTTCTCCGTATTTGGAGAACGGATTAATAACTATTTATGCACAATGAACCTTTAGTTATGAGTTCATGTTAAGTTTTATGTGTTTAGATGTGCTTCATTTTATATTCCACATGTTTAATTTATACACTTGGTGACCGCTAACGTGCCTTGTGGCTAAACTACATGCTGATTTATGTGCTGGAAGCTAACGCTACTCGTGCATAAGCTAGATCCCACAAATCCATGTCTTTAGTTTTTCAATATAGTTAACACGTGAGAAGGTTGAATTGGTTACCAAACTTTAATTCTCTTAGATTGATTGACTTATGGGCAGATATTTAGAAAGAGCGAGGAGTTTTTAGTGTCTATAGCGCCACATCAGAACTCCGATAATTCATAGAACACATATAAACTTAGCATGATGAAACTAAGTGGTGGTTTGTCTATGAATCAATAATGAATAGTTATTGAAATTGTGGATCGGGTTGATACGTTATTGTTGTTAGCTTAACACTGGAGAGTTAACAGCAGATTTGTACGTTGTTAACTCAGTGATGTTACTTTAACAACAGACCGGAATAATAGTGCAGCGGAATAAACAAAAACCAAGTTTAAGAAGTGAATATAGAATTATATTAACTTACGAGCCTTAGGCAAAATAACCCGTAAAGGTTTTAACAAAGGTCGTTCTCTCAATTCTCAAGCTCCTCACTCTTAAATTGATTGAACTAAGCAAAGCACACAAGAATTACTTCGTATATCTCTAACAGCTCCTCACTCTTAGATCTATCCTAACAATTCACAAACTTTGCTAAAGCAAGACAACACTCAACAACTGTAGATTAATCTCTCGGATTGATTGGCTCTTGTCTCGTATTTGTCTTGATGTACTTCACACCTATATATAGGTTCTTGGACTTCGACTTCAAGGTGTGTTGTACACGGTTGGTAATTCTCCTAGTTTCCTTCTTGAACTCTTCTTCTCTGTTCTCGCAGTCCTTCTTGAATAATAGTTCCTTCGTTAGTGATCTAACTAGGGAAAGACTCCTTCTTCAAATCAGGACTGATCTTGGAAAGCATTCCTAGTTCCACTCGAACTCAACTTCCCTTGTAGAGTGGTTTGCGTAATTAAGGAAACTTTCCTTCTTGGAAACTTGAGCGTCCAACCTATGACAAGTTTGTTTTCTGAATAATAATCAAAGACAATTACAACTGTGGAACTCAGTTAGTTAAATGAATAAGGCAAAACAATAATAACAAATATACTCAAGATTGTAAATCGGATTCTGCTCCAGCAATGTTACTCTAACATTGACTTCTCAATGTTAAACTAACATTGACAGAATACCTGTACTTTCAATGTTAAACTAACATTGACAGAATACCTGCACTTTCAATCTCCCCCTTTTTGCCTTAATCACAAAACCTAAGAACCTGTTCTAATCAGATCAAATTATTCAGACAAACTTTACTATCAGATGACAATGGAAAATAAGTACGCTCCCCCTGAATGTCAGAAGGGACCAACTCAATGTTATTCTAACATTGATACTTTCAACGTTGTCATAACATCTGTCTATTTTTGTCAATGTTATCTTAACATCGAAACTAGACAGATGTTCTAACATTGACCATCTCAATGTCATTTTAACATCAAAGAATATTTAACACCTGCAAAACAGAGTTAGTACTTTGTATCCAAAGTTCAATGATCATAAGCAGAAGCAGTAAGCAACAAGATAGAAATGTACTTAATTACAGACCATACTAAGTAGCAAGGAACACACTCCTTGATGAAACCAAAAAATAAACAAAGAAAAAATAATTGTTCATGCTGACAAAAACATAAGAGAACTCAGAAATTTTGAATTTGATCATTCTTCCCCTTTTTGTGAGGAAGGCAGATCCCTCAAATGCTTCCTGAGGCTGTCTATCTCTTGCAACCTCACTTGCTTGTCTGCTATCTCTCTCTGGGTATCCTTGTACTCTCTGTCCAGCCACACCAGGGTTTCCTCCACAAAGGCATCAGCAATGACAGAACAACTGTCCCCACTAGCCACAGGAACTGAAGCAGCAGCAAACTTGTGAGTCCTCTTCTTCTTCTTCCTGCTTGGACCAGCTCCATCCTTGGGATTCCATGGCAGATCCTGAATCCTGATCTGAGTGAAGTAGCTCCTAGTGATGATCATCTTGGCCTTGTTCTTAATCCAGCCTTCTGTCTTCTTTGTCTTGAAGCCTTGCTTCACCAGAATGCTGGATAGCAGAGAGGGATATGGAATGATTCCCTTTGCCTTGGTTATGACTTCCCTCATGTGCCTCAGAACCTTCTCCCCTATGTTCACACTCAGCCCATTCTTCAGTTTGTACACCAGCCTTGCAGATTCTTTTGTCATCACAGTGGTGTTTGAAGAGGGCAACCAGTTGTAGGTGGAGAGCTTGTGAAGTACAGCACTTAAGGAGGTTAGATTTGTAGTTGGAAAACTGTCATTCTATTTCCTTGTCAGTCCACCAGTGAGGTCAGTGATCACCTCATCCATGCTAGAATCCTCAGTCTCCTCAGGGCCAGGAAGTCCCCAAGCCTCATTGATCACAGATGGGCTAATTTCATAGACATTCATCCTGACCCAAGCTTTGAGAGAGGTTCATGTAGAACTCTCTGATCACATCAGGGACATATGATGACTGGTTCATCACAGATCCCAACACCCCTCTAGCTTCAAGCAGCTCAAACAACCTATTTTCTTTGAACATTTCCTCATCAATGTTCCTCTCAGTGTGAATCACCTTGGCTTGATAAGCCTCCCACAACTCTTCTGCCTCAGCAGACACATAAAAGCCAGAATAAGGCTTCTTGGGATACTCCTCCTCAAGCAGATCAAAGTATTCATCTGATGTTGGAGTAACATCAGCAGGGTCATCACCTACTTGTAGGCCTTCATCCTCAACTTCCTCCTCTTCTTTATCCTCTTCCTCCTCTTTTTCTTCTTCTGACTCAGACTCAGAAGCTTCAACCATCACTTGCTTTCCCTTTCTTTTCTTAGCAGCAGTAGCTAAGTCAGTGAGAGCCAGGCTCTCTTCTTCTTCTCTCTCAACCTCTTCAGGTTGACTGTCATCCTCTTCACCAGAATCCTGGTTACCCTCAGTAGTAACCTCCTCAGCCACAGTCTCCTCAACCTGATCATCCTCCTCAGGAAGAGTCTCCATCTCATCAGTAGTATCCTACTCAGCCACTTCCTCAGCAACCATAGATTCATCCCCAGCATTACCCTCATGAACCTCATGCACCACCTCAAACTCACCCACAACAACACCCGGGCCTCGTTCTCCCCCTCAATACCAACAACAATAGTATCAGGTATATACAGAGTAGGGTTAGCCATCATTACCTCGTTTTCAGGGTTGGTGGGCGTGGAGGTTTGCTCAGCCGTTTTTGATGTTGAATCAACATCACCCTTCGCGTCTTTCTTGCCCTTGCGCCGTTGATAGGTCGATTTCCTCTTTGGTGCGGCGGCGGTAATGGCTTCAGCGGTTGCACTTCTGGTCCTGCAGCATCTAGGTTGCTCCATCTATTTGGGAGCAGCTGCAAGAGTGTCAATGGAAGACTTGCGTGCCATTGTTAGAGTAAATTTAGAGAAGAAAAATCGAAACTTGATTTTGCAGAGAGAGTTGTTTTTGCAAAAAATTTGAGCGCGTACACAATAGAAGGAGATTAGAGCAAATTATACAATTATCAGCTGAAGAGTAGAGATAGTGGTGTTGTAACATGTTACCAACATAATCGGACCATTGTCACACGATCATACCCATGTTCACCTTACCACGTGTCAATGTTGGATTAACACGTAACCAGAGCGGTCTTCAAACCTGAAAACTTATAAGTTACAATGTTTCAATGTTGGACTAACATTGGTAAGTTAACATCAGGGAGGAAAGTTGTAGGTGCAGGGCTTCATCCAAGGCAGCATCATGCGAGAGCGTGAGATATCCCTGTAAACTAATCTGAACCCTCACCCAAGTACATAGGTACAAAGACATAGGTTAAGATCATCAGTATGAGTAAGTAACACATCAAATAGAAAAACACAGAGTGGATATACATATCCAGGGAAAAGATGTTCCCATAGCATAGAAGATCACAAAACATAGTGTTTTTCCTGCAGTGAGTCACCCACAAAGTATGCCTCAACACATGATTCCTAGGATTACTACTCCCCCTAAGCCCAAACCGACACAGGGAAAGACTAAATGCAGAACTAGAAGAATGCAACCATGTTAGATCAACATTGGGAGATAGTAACCACGTACATACAACTTTACTGACTGGAATCAGGACAATCAATTTTTCTTTATTTGTGAACTCCGTTGAACAAAAGCTAATGAATGTAAAAGAACAGTCTCATCACTGAATGTGGGCAGCACAAGACCCCACACACCCCAGCAACTTAACCATCAGCAACAGATTAGGCAAGTACAAAGGAACTGAATGAAGACAATACATTTATCACATACTTCTCCACCCCAACTCCTCATGCATACTTGTTTTCCAACCTGCATACAAGCGAAATACCAAGTGAACAATGCTACTGAATGCAAGCAGTCGAAACTTCAAAACACCCCAGTAGTAAAGATCACTATCATGCATAACCTTGGCCATAGACAAAACACAAAAATAAGCACAACTGAATGACAGTGAAGCTTTCAACATCATGTACCCCAGCTTCTCTTCATTTTCTGTCTAACCTAACATGGATAAGTCACAACTGAATAACATCAGAGTAGTGAGCTCTGTGTACCCCAGCTTCTCCCAGATGTTAGGTTAACATTCACAGACTAACAACTGAGTTCTTAATTTTTCAAACCTTTTAATATGTAACTATCCACCAGTTAGCTCAGCTATTCATACAGGTAACCACACAACCCAACAGAATCTCTAACAAAGATGCAATATGCAAGAAAAAAGAATGCAGAAAGGTAACAAAAAGAATTACAGATACACCACAACCAATAACCAGTGCTAGACAGTGGTGTTATGTCAACACTGGTGAACTAACATCCCTAGACGATGCACATGCCAAGAGAATTCCTCAAACTGAAGAACCTCTCAGAATCTAAGGGTTTAGTGAACATATCAGCAAGCTGATTGTTGGTTTCAATGTGTTCAATATCAATGAGCTTATCTTCTACCATGTTTCTCAGAAAGTGATGTCTTATGTCAATATGTTTAGTTCTGGAGTGTTGCACAGGATTCTTAGAAATGCTTATAGCACTAAGATTATCACAAAACATAAGTAAGGTATCACCGTATAACCCATAATCCAGTAGCATGTGTTTAAGCCATACTAACTGAGTGACACAACTGCCTGCTGCTATGTATTCAGATTCAGCAGTGGAGAGTGACACACAGTTTTGCTTTCTACTATACCATGAGACCAAGTTGTTCCCCAGATAAAAACATTCTCCACTTGTAGACTTTCTATCATCAGTGTCACCTGCCCAGTCTGAGTCACTGAACCCTACAAGATTGGTGTTAGTGTCATAGGAATACCATATACCAAGGGCCAAGGTGCCAGAAATGTATCTAAGAATTCTCTTCACAGCAATCAGATGAGACTGCTTTGGACATGCCTAGTACCTAGCACAAACACAAACAGAGAACATTATATCAGGCCTTGAAGCAGACAAGTAGAGTAAGCTTCCTATCATTGAACGGTACAATGTTGAATCAACATTGGCACCATTAACATCCCTGGATATCTTCACAGATGAAGACATGGGAGTCTTGCAAGGCTTTGAATCTGCCAATTCAAACCTCTTCACCAAATTCCTTGCATACTTTTCCTGACTTAGGAAAATCCTATTACCTGTTTGTTTTACTTGAAGACCAAGAAAGAAAGTTAATTCTCCCATTATACTCATCTCAAACTGCCATGTCATTGATTCAACAAATTTTTCTAGAATAGAATTGTTAGTTGAGCCAAAAACAATATCATCTACATATATTTGAGCTACACAGACATGAGAATCTTTCTTCAAGATAAACAGTGTTCTATCTCCATCACCTCTAACAAAACTAAGACTTAAAAGGAATTTTGTAAGCCTTTCATACCATGCTCTAGGTGCTTGTTTAAGACCATACAGTGCCTTTTCAAGCTTGTACACATGGTTTGGATACTTAGGATCTGTGAATCCCTTTGGTTGTTCAACATATACGTCCTTATCAATCAGCCCATTCAGAAACGCACCATTTACATCCATTTGGTATAGTTTTATCTTAAGACAACATGCTATGGCTAGAAGTAACCTAATAGATTCAATCCTAGCAACTGGAGCAAATGTCTCATCAAAATCTACACCTTCAACCTGTGTGTACCCCTGAGCAACTAGTCGAGCTTTGTTTCTAACTATAACCCCTTCCTCATTACCCTTGTTTTTAAATATCCACTTTGTCCCTATTACATTAACATTAGGTGGTCTAGGTACAAGTATCCAGACATTGTTCTTAGTAAACTGTAATAGTTCATCCTGCATGGCATTAATCCAGAAGTTATCAAGAAGGGCTTCATTCACATTCTTAGGTTCTATGGTGGAGACAAAACAGGAGGCATTATCAACAGTACAAGTGAAGTTCATACAGACACACAGTTTTACCATATCTCTATAGTCAAGTCTTTCTCTGTTTCGTGTCCTTACCCGTTTAGTGAGTTCACCTATTACCTGGGATGCTGGATGATCTTTCTGAATCCTAGCTGGGGGATCTCTTCTAGGTTCAGAGGCAACTTCATGTTCTGAGACAGAATCCTCTGATGTTAGTCTAACATCAGATCTTGCTGGTGTTAGTCTAACATCGTTCCCTGACTCATGTTCAGTGTTTCCAGCTTCCAGTTCCAATGTTGGTGTAACATTGTCAGGAGTAACATTCTCGGTTTCCACTATTGGTTCAACATTGGGAACTGAGATGTCACCAGTACCTGTATCAAGAGTGAAGTCATCAAAGACAATATTCACTGATTCCTGAATTGTCTTCAATCTAAGATTGTAGACCCTAAAGGACGTACTATTGGCTGAGTATCCTACAAAGATGCATTTTTCACTTTTAAAATCAAATTTACTCAGATAATCCCTGTCATTAAGTAGATAACAATCAAATCCAAATTCATGGAAATATGCAACATTTGGTTTTACACCGTTCAAGAGTTCATATGGAGTCATGTTAGTTCCAGGTCTAAGATACACCCTGTTACTAATGTGACAAGCAGTATTTAAGGCTGCAGCCCAGAGTCTTTTGGATAAATCCTTAGCATTGAGCATAACTCTGGCCATCTCTTGAAGAGTCATGTTCTTTCTCTCAGCAATCCCATTCTGCTGAGGAGTCTTAGGAGCTGAAAATTCATGGAAAATACCTTTAGCATTGCAGTAGTTATCAAAACTAGCATTTTCAAATTCTTTACCATGATCAGACCTAATCTTAGTCACAATGGAGCCATACAAGTTTTTAATACTAGCACAAAGAATTTTGAACTGATCAAAAGCTTCTGACTTTTCTTTAAGAAATTTTACCCAAGTGTATCTAGAGAAGTCATCTACAATCACAAAGGCATATCTCTTCCCACTGAGACTACTTACCTCAATTGGACCCATTAAGTCCATGTGCAGCAATTCAAAACACCTACTAGATCTAGGGTTAGCATTATGTACCTGTAGAGATGTATGAACTGCTCTTGTTTGCTTACCTTTGAGGCAATCACCACACACAAGCTCACCTGGACAAGACAGCTTTGGTAAGCCTCTTACCGCATCAACTTTCTGTAATTTCTCAAGGTTTCTGTAGTGAACATGTCCAAGTTTCCTGTGCCATATAGAAGCCTCATCTATCTTGGCATGGAAACATTCTGTTTCCTCCTGGGCTAGGTAGCAGTTATCTTTAGATCTAGTACCTGTCATCACAAGAACATTGTCACTATCATAAACATCACAAGATACTTTGTCAAATGTAACGAGTAAGTCATCATCACACAGCTGACGGATACTGATGAGATTTGCCTTTAACCCATCTACCAACAACACATCCTTCAAGGGAGGGAATCCATCAACATCCAGTGTCCCCTTGCCAATGATTTTTCCTTTGGTGCCTCCTCCATATGTCACTGTTCCAGCACTCAAAGGTACCATTTGCTTAAGATTCTGTTTGTTGCATGTCATGTGTCTTGAGCATCCACTATCGAAGTACCATTTACCTGAAAGGTTAGAGTACACAGCAGAGAAAACAACATTGCATCCAACTTTAATCTTAGGGGATTTAGCCTTTTTCTATCCAAGTCCTACTTTTCTGTCATGCACCTAATGTTAGTCTAACATCAGAACCTGTTGTAGAATTAACATTGGACGCATAGGCTGTTTTCTTACCACATTCTTTTATAAATTTTCTACAGAATGGTTTAATGTGGCCTGGTTGAAAACAGTACTGGCAGATAAAGGTAGGTTTACTTTTTACAGTGTTAATGGTTCATGTACTCACATTATCAGATTCTTTAACAAAGCTTGTAGTTAGATAGGCAGAATTAACATTTGAAGAGGAAGGTTTCTCAACAAATCCCAGACCACATGTACCTGAGTTACTCATGTTCAGTACCTCATCAAGTTTAGAAGTACCTCCATTCCATTTAGCTATGATCTGTGAATCCTTTTTGAGTTTCTCCTTTACCTCTTTCAGCTCAGCTTCAGCTTTGTCAAGATCTCTTTCATAGAGTTTCAACATGTTCTTCAAACATTCAATGTCATGCTTCTGTGCTTCGATTTTCTTCATGAGACTGACATTCTCTCTCTCAAGTCTGAGAAAGGTTGTATGTAGGTCATCAATAATTTACTCCTGGGACATCTCATCTTCATTGAAGTACTCTTCTTCAAGATCAACTGAGCCATGAAAACAACCAAAGTTAGTATCATCACAATCAGAGAGTGTGTCATGGTTAACCTGTGTCTCATAGCTGTTCCAGTCTCCAAAAAAGATCTCCTGCTTTGTTGTTGGTTCTCTAATGTTGGAGTAACATTGAGATTCTTGGCAGTTTCTGGAGTCTTCTCCTGACCAGGTGATCCGAGTGCAGAGCGCAGCAGTGTTGATTTCCTCTGATTGTTCATCAGCACTTGTTCCAGATTCGAAGTCAGCTTCATTGAAGTCATCTACACAGACCCAATGAGAATTCCCTCTTGTTCTGAGGGTGTTAGCACATCCATGTTTAAAGTGACCATACCCCTTACATTCATAACACTGGACATCTTTCAATTTCTCAGCATCTTGAAGCGTGCTCTTAGATGCCATGTACTTTACAAACTTTGGGGGCAGTTTCTTATAACCAAGGGCAGCATTACTGGGTTGTTTTTCTTTATTTTTATCTTTGTAACCCAATTTACTAAACTTCCTAGTAATGTTACCATAGTTAGAAGAGATCAACTCATATGCATCCTCATCACTCCCTGTAGAATCTGAGCTAGTACCTAGTATGGCTAAAGCAAGTTGTTTACTGGACTTTCCTAGGAATTCTAGTTCAAATTCTTTTAGAGTGTTCCTTAATGTTTGAAAGTCCATGTTGGCAAGATCTCTAGACTCATTCATAGCAATTCTTTTGACAGTAAACTTAGAAGATAATGTTCTAAAAGCTTTGTAGACCATGGTTTGATTAGGGATGATAAAACCTAAGTTTTGACACTGATTAGCAATATCTAAAAGTTTCTCAAAATAACTATCAATGCTTTCATCCTCACCCATCTCTATCTTCTCAAAGTCCCTCAAAAGTTTTCTATATTTAGAGTCCCTCACAGCCACATCACCCTCACAATGTAATTCAAGAACTTCCCATGCAGATTTAGTAGTAGAGCAAGTTTGAATAAGTTTGAACATATGATTACCTACCCAGCTAAAAATAGCATTGAGAGCCTTTTCATTGAAGTTGTAGAGAGCAATTTCGTTGGATGTCCATTGTCCTCTTGACTTAGGTACCAGATCATCATCTTCATCTCTTGGCAAGTAGGGGATGGTGTAGCCTTCTAGTACTGCGTCCCAAGCTCTTAGGTCGATGGATTTGATGTGGACTCTGAGCATGATCTTCCAGTAGGCATAGTTGTTGGGACCCTCCAATACTGGCAACCTGCTGGTATTGGGGTTGGAGTTGTCCATCTTGTCGTATCAACGCCAAACACCGGTGAAGTTGGTGCTTGGCTCTGATACTAATTGAAATTGTGGATCGGGTTGATACGTTATTGTTGTTAGCTTAACACTGGAGAGTTAATAGAAGATTTGTACGTTGTTAACTCAGCGATGTTACTTTAACAACAGACCAGAATAATAGTGCAGCGGAATAAACAAACACCAAGTTTAAGAAGTGAATATAGAATTATATTAACTTCCGAGCCTTAGGCAAAATAACCCGTAAAGGTTTTAACAAAGGTCGTTCTCTCAATTCTCAAGCTCCTCACTCTTAAATTGATTGAACTAAGCAAAGCACACAAGAATTGCTTCGTATATCTCTAACAGCTCCTCACTTTTAGATCTATCCTAACAATTCACAAACTTTGCTAAAGCAAGACAACACTCAACAACTGTAGATTAATCTCTCGGATTGATTGGCTCTTGTCTCGTGTTTGTCTTGATGTACTTCACACCTATATATAGGTTCTTGGACTTCGACTTCAGGTGTGTTGTACACGGTTGGTAATTCTCCTAGTTTCCTTCTTGAACTCTTCTTCTTTGTTCTCGCAGTCCTTCTTGAATAATAGCTCCTTCGTTAGTGATCTAACTAGGGAAAGACTCCTTCTTCTAATCAGGACTGATCTTGGAAAGCATTCCTAGTTCCACTCGAACTCAACTTCCCTTGTAGAGTGGTTTACGTAATTAAGGAAACTTTCCTTCTTGGAAACTTGAGCGTCCAACCTACGACAAGTTTGTTTCCTGAATAATAATCAAAGACAATTACAACTGTGGAACTCAGTTAGTTAAATGAATAAGGCAAAACAATAATAACAAATATACTCAAGATTGTAAATCGGATTCTGCTCCAGCAATGTTACTCTAACATTGACTTCTCAATGTTAAACTAACATTGACAGAATACATGTACTTTCAATGTTAAACTAACATTGACAGAATACCTGCACTTTCAGTTATGAAACCAATCTTCAAATACACTTCATCAATCTGATTAAATCCTTGCTATTTACTTGTTTTATTAGTTATAATTAAATCTTCTTATTTACTTGTTTTATCGTTGACTATTAAGCGAACACTATAATTATACACTCTCTGTAGGATCGATACTTGGAGAGTAATTTACTTTTTATTTTATATTACTTGACCATGCACTTGCAAAACTATAGGCATAGCAATTTATTTTCATACATATTAAGACTTCAGGCTTTGCCATGCATCAGCTACCACTGGTGGAGTACAGTCACGATGCTACAACACTGGCAAACGCTATGCTCATGTTGCCCCTTTTGCTTCTAAATGCAAAACAACAACTTGCAGGCGTCGCAGTGTCAAGGCAAATAAGGACGAGTCAACCAGTGTTGTTGCAACATCCACCCCTAACAACATCGAACCAAAGATGGTTACATATGAGGGAGTGGAGACTGCTGCTTCTACTGCCGCTCCAAAATCTGAAACTCAAGTAAACAATCCTTCCACTAAATCTATATTGAGCATTGATGCTGACTCTGAGGGGGAGGAAAGTGATGAGTCTGGAGAAACGTCGGTTGAGGAACCTACTGAGTCTGAGAAAAATGATGAGATAGAGGAGGAGAAGGAAGATGAGGATGATGATGATGAGAAAGAAAAATTTGAGGAAGATGAAGGATTGTCTGATAAAAAAGGACCCTGAGAGTGGTGAAAAATCTAAGAAATAAGGAGATAGGTCTAATACTGAGGATGAGGACTTTGAGGCTGAAAAGAACAATATTCTTGATAGTGAGAAGATCCTTGATGATCTTGAGGCTGGGGGTGAAGATCTAGAGAAGGATGCTCCAAAATCTGGTCATGGTGTTAGGAAAACACCATCTGAAGCAAATGTTAACACAACACCATGGGAATTCTCATGTGAGGACAAAGAAGATAAGTATGTTGATACTGTGGAATCTGATTACTACTTGTATAAGGCTATTAAGTACAAGTGAGAAGGGTTTCAGGAGAGGTAGATTCTTGAAAGTTTAGAAGGTATAGGGTGTATGACTTCCTTGAGGCAATGGGGTACTTGGGTCAATGGAGCGGTTGGGGTCCTATGTTCCTATGTTCCAGGTGTGATCATGGAGTTCTACATGAACTTGTCCAAGTTTGTGTTGGATCTAGAGTCTCCCAAGTTTGAGAGAGCTTTTGTGAGAGGCAAAGTCTATGACTTCATGGCCTCTACTATTAATGAATTTTGGGGGTTTCCTGATATTGAAGAATCTAAGAATTTTGACCTACATGATGTGATTTAGAATCTGACTAGTGGACTGGTTAAGCCATGGGTGAACAAACTTCCCACTAGGGGTGGGTAATCAAACCTGAAATTCGGGTACCCTACCCTACCCGATCGGGTAATACCCGAATTTCGGGTTCTACTACCAGAACTGTATCCGAATTTTCGGATACCCAATCCGATAGGGTAATTCGGGTACGGATTCGGGTAGGGTTTTCTAAACAAGTCGGGTACCCTACCCGAATTGGATATTAATTTTTTTTTTTTTCATTTTTTCCTTTTTTTTCCTTTTCTATTTCTTTCTCTTTCTTTCTACCCGCTGCTCAGTGTCTCTCACTCATTCACTCTCTCTCTCTTTTTCTTTCAAAAATCAAAACACACGCACACACACTCAAACACACACACACACCCGGCGCCCGGCGACGGCGACCATCTCCGACGAGACGGCGACCAACGCACGCTCTCGGCTCTGCAAGCTGCGGTAAGAATATTTATCATATTGTTCTCACTGCTGCAAGCTGCGGTAAGAATACCGAGATGATACAAATGTGGAGAGGAGAAATACAATGAAAAGAATAATTGAGGTAGACAGAAAATCATAGCTTAAACTGCTATTAACTTGAAAATATTGTTATATGTTCTGTTTCTGAAACTATTTTGAACCTCAGATGAGAGCCATGTTGAAGTTCTATATTGACATTAACTTTATCAAATGTCCCCTCACAGGCGATGTTCTATAATTCATGAAAATTAGGGGATGTTGATGTGACTTGACCAAATAGTGATTCTCATCCTAATTCCGCCCATTATATTTGGTAACATATCAATGTTAACATGAACTTGGCAAGTCAACTAATCTACATGAGCTAATCTCACTTGACCATAATGATGAGCTCTCCCATTGATGTTAAAATCATACACAAAACAAAAAAAAAACAAAAAACAAAAAAAAAACAGTAATAATGTTGAACTTCGGGCACCCCAAACCCGAAGTTTGGGGTACCCGAATGTTAGGCTACCCGAATCAAATCGGGTACCCCAAACTTCGATAGGGTACCGGGTAGGGTTTTTACCCTACCCGTATATTAGGGTACCCTACCCGAAAATACGGGTACCCTACCCGAAGCTACCCGAACCACCCCTACTTCCCACCACCTGACTCACTTCCCTTAGTGCCATCTTATGAAAAATTGCATCATCAAACTGGCTGCCATCTACAAACTCTAATGTTCTTAACAAGGACACAACTATTTGAGATTTTTGACTTTGTAGTCATCTAAAGTAATCACCTTTTAGAATTAGTCATTATAGTTCAAATGGTCATTTTTGGTCCTTTATAGTGTCCTGCTTGGTCCTTTTTCAGTGAAATGACGAATTTACCCTTAATTTTGGCATGAAATGTGCACATGACCTCCAGTTCAATTTTTTTTCTTTCAGTTTGACCTCCAATCTTTTTAGTTATTATATTGCATCCCCACATTTAATAATAGCTATATTTAACAATTTTCTTTTAAAAAGCCCTATTGTTTTTCTATTTATTTAAATTCGAGATAATCACCAAATAAAAAAGAAACACCTATTATTATTTCCAAATTGAAATGTTAGCTCTTGTTTTATAATTTTATTAAAATATCCAATAAACTTAAATTACTAAATATCTCCTACAAAATAGAAAAATAAATCTTTAAATATCTAATAAATTAATTTTGTTTTAATTCTAACGTATAATGATTTATCTATACATCTAAATTAAAAATGTATCATATGCATTTTTCTGTTTTAAGGTAAGTTTAATATTTAATATTAAATTAAAAAATGCTTTTGTTATATATTTCTCTCAATTTAAAAAAGTAACTAATTTTATTATATATCATACTAGTATAAAGAGTTATAATATAATAAGTTTAATTTTAAAAGTTTTTTATAAAAAAAGGATAGAGAAACAAAAAATAAAATGTTACCTCACCACGCACCACCCCACCCAGTTTCTGGTTTTTTTGTCGTCAATTTCTGGTGCATGGCCTCTCTCTCCCTCAACTCCATCCTCGGACGCCGTAAGCTCCATATGATCGTTGATGGCTCGAACTCGTTCGTCGAAGCCCTAATCGACCCAAACTTCCAATCGAGGTACACGGTGGGGTAGTGCAGGGATCGATAAAATCCCTATAAGTATTGATGGGTGGGTTGTGCGCGGTGGGGTGGTGTGTGGTCGAGCTGGTGTAGGTGTGGTGTTGGGGGTGGTGTTGGTGGGTGGGTGGGGGCAAAGAAGAAGATGGAACCATTTTGTTTTCTTTTTTATTAAAAGCTTTTAAAAATTAACTTATTATATTATCAATTTTTAACTCGTATAATATATAATAAAATTAGTTACATTTTTAAATTAAAGAAAATGTATATAAAAAGTATTATTTTAAAACTTTGAATGTAATATTAAATATTAAGTTTTACCTTAAAACTAAAAAATGCATATGGTATAGTTTTTGTTAATTTAAATGTATAGATAATTAATATACGTCATAAATGAAGAAATTTTGATATATTAGGTATTTAAAGATTTCTTTTTCTATTTTGTAGGTAATATTTAGTAATTTAAGTTTATTAAATATTTTAAAATAATATTGTAAAACAAGTCCTAACATTTTAAATTTGGAAATTATAGTATATTTCTTTTTACTTTTTTTATTATCCTACTTTAAATAAATTGGAAAATAATAATAGGGTTTCTTTTAAATGTTAAATATAGTTATTACTAAATGTAGGGGTGCAAATATAATAATTCAAAAGACTGGAGGTCAAGTTTAGGGGTGGGTAATTGAAAGTGCAGGGTTTTCTGGAGTCAATGTTAGACGATGCAATGTTAGACGATGTTGGGTTAACATTGAGGATAACATTGAAAGCCGAGAGCTTGTGCGAAAACTGCTATTTAGTTGCCAAAATTAAGTTTTGCCTTTATTCACATATTAACCAAGTTCCACGGTTTTAGTTGTTTATGTTTATGTCCAAGAAGGTATATTTATCATAAGGAAGAGCTTTGGAAGATTCCTTACTTGAAGTTTCCATAATTCAAGCTAAGTTGAATAGTCAACTCACACGGTTTCAAAAGAAGGAAACAAGCTAGTTGTTCTCTGCGACGCGATTCTTTCCAGGATTCTGCGAATTGAAGAAGATGTGTTACCTTGTTAAATCGGTAACAATGGAAACACATTCTCATGAAAGATATGAAGTTCACAAAGAAGGCAAATTTCAACAAGGAAACAACAAGAGTTACCAAAACTGTGAACAACACATCTTGGCGTTCAAGACTCAAGAAATCTATAAAAGATGTGAAGTTCATCAAGATGAAGACAAGACAATCGTGCTAAACAATCTAAGAGATTAATCATTCTTTGTATTGTCTTCGTCTTGTTTTACGAAGTTTTTGTATCAACTACTTAAGTCTAGTTCATAGAAGTTAAGTAGTTCTTACTTGTCTGCTTCGTTGAGTCCGATCAACAAAGAGCGTGAGTGAATTGTTGTGAGGAACGTTTTTGATAAAACCTTTATGGTTATTTGGCCTAAGGCTCGGAAGTTTTTAATAATATTGAAAACTTCTTAAAATTATATCTTCTTGTGTTCTTACTTCCGCTGCACATTATTATTATCAAGAAGATCAAAATAGAGTTAAGGCAATTCCAGCTTAACTCTCAAAAGTGTTGTGTCAATCCACGGTCCAAAATTTGCAATTGGCGTCAGAGCCAAACACCGACTACACTGGTGGTTTGGAGGTGATACAACACCATGGACAGTGTCAATCCTAATACCAACAGGATTCCAGTTTTGGATGGCTCCAATTATGCATATTGGAAGATCAGGATGAGGTCTCACATCAAAGCTATTGATATTCGAGCCTGGAAATCCGTGATCAATGGATACTCTCTTCCAACATTACCAAGAGATGGTGAAGGTGATCTAGTTCCAAAACCAGAAGCAGACTGGACAGCAGCAGAGGTAAGTCTCTATAACTCTAATGAAAAAGCTCTTAATGCTATCTTTAGTTGGGTTAATCATCACATGTTCAAGTTAATTCAGAATTGTACAAAGGCCAAACATGCTTGGGATATACTTGAATTACATTGTGAAGGAGATTATGCTATTAAAGATTCTAAATATAGACAACTGCTTTTGCAATTTGAAAAACTTGAGTGAAGATGAAAGTGTTGACAGTTATTTTGAGAAAATTCTTGATATTGCTAACCAATGTGAAAACCTAGGTTTTGCTATGACTAATCAAGAAATGGTTTATAAAGCTATGAGGACACTGTCATCTAAATTTGCTCTCAAGAAAATTGCAATGAGTGAATCTAGAAACCTTGCTAATCTACAGTTTTAAGTCTTGATGAATACTCTTAGAGAATTTGAGATGGAGCTTGCCTCACAACCTAGCAAACATAGGGTTGTTGCTTTAAGAGGTTCAAATCTTGACAATGAAAGTGATGATGATTTTGAAATAATTTCTTCAAATTATGGGAAAATTACTAAGAAGTTCAATAAGTTGAATCTTAAAGGAAAAGGTAAAGAAAAGAACCTTAGTAATAGTTCCCCAGGTTATAAGAAATTACCTCCTAAGTTTGTGAAGTACATGACATCAAAACCTACTCCTTTAGAAGCTGATAAGTTAAAAGATGTTCAATGTTTTGAATGTAAAGGATATGGTCATATGGCTAATGAATGTGCTAACACTCTTAGAAAAAGAGGAAATTCTCATTGGGTTTGTGTAGATGATTTCAATGAAGATGACTTTAGTTATGGAGAAGCTGAAGAACAATCATAAGAGGTTCAAACTGTTGCGCTACTCACTCAGATTGACTGGACGCCAGAAGACTCCCTGAACTGCTTCGGATCTCAATGTTATCCCAACATTCAGGATCCAACATCAGAACATGAGACCTTCTTTGCAGATTGGGATGAATATGATACTGATTCTGAACCTTATCTTGCGTCCTACTTTGATGAATCTAACTTTGATTGTTTTCATGGCACAGTGGATCTAGATGAAGAATATTTATTTGAAGGTGAAATGTCCCAGGAGGAAATCATTGAAGACCTGAAGTGTATCTACCACAAACTGCTGCTTGAGAATCACAAACTCATCAAGAGCAACAAAAGCTTGAAGGAAGAGATTGGATGCATGAAGGAGATGCTGAAACTGTATGAGAAATACCTTGACAAAATTGAGGCTGAGCTGAAAGAGGTAAAGGTAAAACTAAATAAAGCTGAACATACCATTGACAAATGGAACTCTTCTACATCTCTGCTTGATGAAGTGCTGAGTATGGGAAATCAAGGTAAAAATGGTTTGTGCTATGTTGAGAAACCTCCCTCTGAAGATGTTAACTCTGCCTATTTGAAAGCTGGTTTTATCAAGGAAAGCAATAACTTGAGTTGTGAAATCCCTTCCAACACTGTGAAAAAGCCTACTTTTATATGTCAATATTGTTTTCAACCTGGTCACATTAAGCCTTATTGTAAAAAATATAAAATTGTGATTGAGAAGAAAATAGTAATTAATTGCAATACCAATGTTAGGAGAACCTCTGATCTGAATGTTATCCCAGCATTAGGTAACAACGCTGAAGGCCATAAAAGTAGAACTTGGATAGAAAAGTTAAAAACTCCTAAGGTTAAAATTGTTTGCAATGTTGTCTTTTCTGCTGTTTACTCTAACCTTGCAGGTAAGTGGTATTTTGACAGTGGGTGTTCAAGGCACATGACTGGAAACATTGACAGCCTGAAAGAGGTTATCCCTCTGACTGTTGGAACAGTTACCTATGGAGGAGGCACAAAAGGGAAAATCATTGGAAAATGAGTATTGGATGTTGAAGGATTTCCACCACTCAAGGATGTGTTGTTGGTTGAAGGATTGAAAGCAAATTTAATTAGCATAAGTCAACTTTGTGATGATAACTTGCTAGTTACTTTTGATAAAAGTTCATGTGATGTGTTTAATAGTGACAATGTTCGTGTCATGACAGGTACAAGATCAAAGGATAACTGCTATCTTGCTCAAGATGAAGCTGAATGCTGCCATGCCAAGGTAGATGAATATGTCATGTGGCACAAGAAGTTAGGACATGTACACTATAGAAATCTGAAGAAACTACAGAAGTTAGAGGCTGTAAGAGGACTACCTAAGTTGACTAGCCCAGGTAAAATTATTTGTGAAGACTGCCTGAAAGGTAAACAAACAAAAGTTGTCCATCCACCACTTCAGGTACAGAGTACTAACCCTAGAACTAATAAGTGCTTTGATTTGCTACACATGGATCTCATGGGTCCTATTGAGGTTAGTAGCCTGAATGGTAAGAAGTATGCTTTTGTTATTGTTGATGATTTTTCAAGATATACATGGATTAAGTTTTTGAAAGAAAAATCAGAGGCATTCAACACATTCAAGATTTTGCATGCTAGTATTAAGAATCTCTATGGTACTTCTGTAGGAAGAATTAGGTCTGACCATGGAAAGGAGTTTGAAAATGTAAGCTTTGCTAATTTCTATGAATCTAAAGGCATTTTCTATGAGTTTTCAGCACCTAAGACACCTCAGCAAAATGGAATTGCTGAGAGGAAGAATAGAACACTTCAAGAGATGGCTAGAGTTATATTGAATTCTAAAAACCTATCTAAGAAACTCTAGGTTGAAGCATTGAATATTGCATGTCATATTAGTAATAGAGTTTATCTTAGACCTGGTATCACTATGACACCTTATGAAATCTTGAAGGGTTCAAAACCAACAGTAGCACACTTTCATGAATTTGGTATTAACTGCTATTTGCTAAAAGATAGAGATTATTTGAGCAAATTTGATCCCAAAAGTGAAAAGTACATATTTGTTGGATATTCTCCTAATAGTGCTGCTTTCAGAGTCTACAATCCAAGATTGCATACTGTTCAAGAATCAGTGAATGTCATTTTTGATGATTTAACTGTTTCTACAGGTACTGGAGAAGTCACTGGTTCAGATGTTACTCCAACATTGAACACAGACGCTGGAGATGCTGAACTGGAAACTGGAACAAATGTTGACTTAACACAAGAAACCCCCAATGTTAGGCCAACATCGGTGCTGTCAGATTATGAAGATGAAGTGGTTCCTGTATCCAGAAGAGATCCCCCTCTTAGTATACAAAGAGATCATCCAGCCTCTCAAGTAATTGGACAAATTACTGAAAGAGTTAGAACACGCAACAAAGAAAGGGTCAATTACAAGGATATGGCTAAGTTGTGTGTTTGCATGTCTTCTTCATGTACTATTGATAATGCATCTTGTTTTGTGTCCTCCATTGAACCTAAGAATGTAACTGAAGCTCTTAAGGATAGTTACTGGATTAATGCCATGCAAGAGGAACTCTTACAATTCACCAAAAACAGAGTTTGGAATCTAGTACCTAGGCCATCACATGTGAATGTAATAGGTACAAAATGGATTTTCAAAAATAAAACTGATGAGAATGGTGTAATTATGAGAAACAAAGCTAGGTTGGTTGCACAAGGTTATACTCAGGTAGAAGGTATAGATTTTGATGTGAATTTTGCTCCAGTAGCTAGGATTGAATCAATTAGATTACTCCTTGCTATAGCTTGCTGTCTTAGGATTGAACTATACCAAATGGATGTTAAAGGTGCCTTTCTGAATGGTTTAATTGACAAAGAGGTTTATGTAGAACAACCTAAAGGCTTTGCTGATCCTAAATATCCTGACCATGTGTACAAACTTGAAAAGGCTTTGTATGGCTTAAAACAGGCTCCTAGAGCTTGGTATGAGAGGCTAACTAATTTTCTCTTAGGCCTAGGTTTCAAAAGAGGAGATGGAGATAGAACATTGTTTGTCCTTAGAAAAAGCTCTGATATATGCATTGCTCAAATTTATGTGGATGATATTGTATTTGGCTCTACTAACAAGTCTACTTTAGACAAATTTGTTGAGTCTATGATAGGAACATTTGAGATGAGCATGATTGGTGAGCTCAACTACTTTCTGGGACTACAAGTTAAGCAGCTGGAGAATGGTATCTTCCTGAACCAGGAGAAGTATGCAAGGAATCTGGTGAAGAGATTTGAGCTACAAGAGTCCAAGACTTGCAAAACTCCTATCTCCTCTTCAATGAAAATAACAAAAGATGGCATTGGTAGCAATGTTGACCCAACATTGTACAGATCCATGATTGGTAGTTTGCTATATCTCTCTGCCTCTAGACCTGACATCATGTTTTCAGTATGTGTTTGTGCTAGGTACCAAGCTGAGCCAAGGCAATCTCACTTAATTGATGTGAAGAGGATTCTTAGATATATCTCTGGAACTTCACCTTTAGGCATTTGGTATTCTTATGACACTAACGCTAACTTGGTTAGTTTCAATGACTCTGACTGGGCAGGTGATGTGGATGACAGGAAATCCACAAGTGGGGGCTGTTTTTATTTGGGGAATAATTTGGTCTCCTGGTATAGCAAGAAGCAGAACTGTGTTTCATTATCAACTGCTGAATCAGAATATGTAGCAACTGGCAGCTGTGTTACCCAACTTGTGTGGCTCAAACACATGCTTTCATATTATGGGCTAGATAGTGATACACTTCTCATGTTTTGTGACAATCTTAGTGCCATAAGTATCTCTAGGAATCCTGTCCAACATTCTAGAACTAAACATATAGACATTAGACATCATTTCCTAAGAGATATGGTAGAGGACAAAGTGATCAACATTGAACATATTAAGACAACTAATCAGCTTGCTGATATGTTTACAAAACCTTTAGATAGTGAGAGATTCTTCAGTTTGAGGAAATCTCTTGGCATGTGCAATATGTGAAAATGTTGAGGAAACCAGTGTTGACATAACACCACTGTCTAGCACTGGTATATTGGTTGTGGTGTAGTAGGTACTCTGTTGTTTTCCTTTGTTGAATTCATTTCCTTGTGAGTCTCATTTCATCCGTGTTTTGTCATATTTGGTGTGTGTGGTTGAACTCTTTGATTAACAACTCTTTCTAGTTATCAGTTTCACATCTTTGTTTTAAAAAAGTAATAAAACTCTTCTGTTGTCTGAGGTTGTGATTACCTAACATATGAAGAAGCTGGGGTACACAAAGTTCACTACTTTGATGTCTATTCAGTTGTGTCTTATTCATATGGAAGGTGTACAGGACATTTGGAGAAGCTGGGGTGCATGATGTTGACAGCTTCACTATTACTCAGTTGTGCTTATTTACATATTCCTGTTTGTTTGGCCAAGGAACACATAAGGGTGATCTTTTCTACTAGGGTGTTTGAGGTTAAGATTTCTTACATTTAGTAGCACTGATCACTTGGTGATTCTCTTGAATGCAGGTTGGTAAACAAGTATGCATAAGGAATTGGAGTGTTGGGGTGCATGATAAATGAATTGCCAACATTCAAGGCCTTTGTACTTGCCTAACTTGTTGTTGTTAATGTTCTTACTGGGGTGTGTGGAGTTCAGGCTGCCCTCATTCAGTAGTGACATTAGCTTTGGGTTTAGCAACCTTCAGTTTTGGTTCAGATGAGTTATGAAAATAATAAAGATTATTAAGAGATGTGTGCTGTGCTGGTTTGAGGAGTTTTTCATAAAGTGTTTACCATCTGCCTATTTGACATTACATTGTTGCATTCATGTAGAACTGCATTGTTTTCTTTCTTGTTGTTGAGTTGTGTCGGTCTAGGCTTAGGGGGAGTATAATTCATGTGTTGAGGCATACAATTGGGTGACATACTGCAGGTGACACACTTTTCTGTGACTTTCTATGCTGTGGAAGTGAATTTTTCCTTGAATTCATAACTGTTTATCTCTGTGTGTTTCTTGTTATCTATGTTGCTTACTCATGATTTTGATCTAAACAATATGTCTGAGGTACTCACTTGCTATATTGGTTAAGTTTCAGATGTATTTTTGGATGTATCTCAAGCTCTCACATGAATTTGCCTTGGTGAAGCCTGTACCGCCCTCTTCGGTTTTGAATGTTATTGAATGTTATCCCAACATTGTGCACAGTCGCAGGTCAACATTGAAAACAGGAACTTATAAGTTTTCAGCTTTTTGAAAACCGCTCTAGTTAACTGTTAATTAAACATCAAAGCATGTGCGCGGGAAAACATAGTGGGAAAGTTTTACTTGGTTCAAATTTGGTAACTGGCCATTAACATTCATTCTCTTTCCTTATTCACGGTTATTTCAAAAATCAAAACCCTATTTTCCTTAATTGTGCTTGCGATTTTCATATTTGTGCTTACTTTGCAAAATTTCTCTCGCAACTCTCAAATTCTCTCAATTTTCTCTGCGATTTCTTTCAAAACTTCTCTACTAACAATGGCAAGCAAGTCTCCCATGCAAACTCTTGCAGATGTTGCCCTGGGTAGTGAACCCACTGACGCACGCACTCGGTCACACACTAGAGGTGCTGTTGCGAAGACAGTTGATGCTCTTGTTGCTGCTAAAAGGAAGGTTATTCCCTATGTTCGACGAGGGAAGAAGTCCAAACAGGGTGAATCGACCTCCAATGTTGAGCCAACTGCTGATTCAACCACTCTCATCACCAATGAGCCTGAAATTGAGGTAAACACTGCTGAACCCAACCCTGAACTTTATGTTGACTTAACTGTTGATGGGGAGGGTAGTGGTTCGGTTGAGAAAACTGTGGAAAAATCCATGGACAAGTCTGTGGACAAATTGGTGAGGAAGTGGATTAGGGCTCAAAAGAAAAAGAGCAAGGCTGCAGGGGATAAGTTGAAAACTATGTCTGAAACTGCTAAGACAAGGGTTGAGGCTAGAAAGAGACAGGTGGAGAGGTTAGCCAAGAAAAAGGCTGAGAGGAAAGTTGAGGAAGAGAAGAAGGCTGTTGCTGCTGCTGCTGAGAGAAAGAGGAAAGGAAAGCAAGCAGTGGATGAGGAAATTGAGGTAGTAGATGTTGAGGATGAAGAGGAAGAAGAGGAGAAGGAAGAGGAGACTGAAGAAGAGCAGAATGTTACTGTTGATGTTGGGGCAACATCAGGAACAGGGGAGTACACAGATGGGCTATATGTGGTCTATCCTGATAATGAGAGGAGCTACTTTTCTCCTTACTATCTCTCTCAAGAGTTGGAGAAGAAGTGGGATTCCTTCAAAAGAAGGGAGATTCACACTGAAAGAGCTATAGAGATGGCCAGTTTCAAAGAGAACAAGGTGATGGACTTGCTTGAGGCAAGAGGGTTGCAACAACCAGTGATGGAGCTGAGTGACTATGCTCCTGAGATTGTCATGGAGTTCTACCTAAATCTCTCAAAATGGATCAGGGAATACAGATCTCCAAAATTTGGAAAGGCTTGGGTGAGAGGGAGAGTCTTCAACATTGACCCCTACACCATCAACATGATCTGTGGATTCCCTATTATTGATGAATCTGAGGACCCCTACTATGATGATGTGATGGAAGACTTAACTGGAGGGTTGGTTAAAACCTGGAGAGATGCTTTGCCAACCACAAAACTCACCTCCCTGAGTGCTGTCTTGCACAAGATAGCTTGCTTCAACTGGCTGCCAAGCAAAAATGTCACTGTTTTGACTAAGGAATCAGCAATCTTAGTCTACAAAATCAAAAATGGGCCAGCTATGAACATTGGGGAGAGGATTGTGAAGTCTATGTCTGAAGTTGCTGGAAGGAAGACTGGCATGCTGCCTTTTCCCTCACTCATCTGCAAAATCCTTAGCAATCAAGGATTGAAGACAAGTGTCACTATGGGCTAGAGGAAGAATGACACTGAACTGACAATTCTCCCAAGCTACTTGTCTGGATCAAGAGTGAGAGACCTTCCATGGAACCCAAAAGGAGTGGTGAGACCAAGGGCTGAAAAGAAGAAGGCTCAGGAGTTTGCTGGAACTTCAGTGCCTATGTTCAAAGAAGAAGATTGCATGGTCATAACTTCTGCTTTTGTGGATCATTTGGTGAACTGGTATAGGGGGCAGATTGCTGATTGTCAGAGGGAGATTGAGGAAATAAAGGAACACCTCAAAGAGCTGGAGGACATGGTGAAAAATTGGGAGAAACTCCCTTCTTCACAAAAAGGGGGAGAGTAGTTCCAATTTTAAATTTTAGTCTTCTAGTTTATGTTTTGTTTCTATGAACTGCTAATATCTTTGAAATGCTGGTACATTAATCTCTAATTGGTTTTATTTGATCAAGGGGCTTGTCCTTGATTTTTTGCTTTGGCCTGTAACTCTAAGTACTAATGTTGAACTGCTTTAACTGCTATTACTTATGAAAGTACATTTTGAACTGCTTGTCTAGTTAACCTTCTGTGCAGGAGACTCACTGGTTTCAATGTTGAGGCAACATTGATGAATGTTGAGGTCTGAACATATGTACATATCTGGATGTAGTGATGACCTTAATGCTTGTCTTTGTTAATTTAACTTTGAACTTGTTTGCTTGCATTGAGGGGGAGCAGTTTAGTAGTTTAATTTGTTTCTTGTTGATTATAACTTTCTGGATATAAGACTTGATTGGAACAGGTGTTGGTTTTGTGAAGAAATGCAAAAAGGGGGAGATTGAAAGTGCAGGGTTTTCTGGAGTCAATGTTAGACGATGCAATGTTAGACGATGTTGGGTTAACATTGAGGATAACATTGAAAGCCGAAAGCTTGTGCGAAAACTGCTCTTTAGTTGCCAAAATTAAGTTTTGCCTTTATTCACATATTAACCAAGTTCTACGGTTTTAGTTGTTTATGTTTATGTCCAGGAAGGTATCTTTATCATAAGGAAGAGCTTTGGAAGATTCCTTACTTGAAGTTTCCATAATTCAAGTTAAGTTGAATAGTCAACCCACACGGTTTCAAAAGAAGGAAACAAGCTAGTTGTTCTCGGCGACGCGATTCTTTCCAGAATTCTGCGAATTGAAGAAGATGTGTTACCTTGTTAAATCGGTAACAATGGAAACACATTCTCAGGAAATATATGAAGTTCACAAAGAAGGCAAATTACAACAAGGAAACAACAAGAGTTACCAGAACTGTGAACAACACATCTTGGCGTTCAAGACTCAAGAAATCTATAAAAGATGTGAAGTTCATCAAGATGAAGACAAGACAATCGTGCTAAACAATCCAAGAGATTAATCATTCTTTGTATTGTCTTCGTCTTGTTTTACGAAGTTTTTGTATCAACTGCTTAAGTCTAGCTCATAGATGTTAAGTAGTTCTTACTTTTCTGCTTCGTTGAGTCCGATCAACAAAGAGCGTGAGTGAATTGTTGTGAGGAACGTTTTTGATAAAACCTCTATGGTTATTTGGCCTAAGGCTCGGAAATTTTTAATAATATTGAAAACTTCTTAAAATTATATCTTCTTGTGTTCTTACTTCCGCTGCACATTATTATTATCAAGAAGATCAAAATAGAGTTAAGGCAATTCCAGTTTAACTCTCAAAAGTGTTGTGTCAATCCACGATCCAAAATTTTCAGTAATCAAACCCGAAATTCGGGTACCCTACCCTACCCGATCGGGTAATACCCGAATTTTGGGTTCTACTACCCGAACCGTATCCGAATTTTTGGATACCCTGTCCGATTAGGCTAATTCGGGTACGGATTCGGGTAGGGTTAACAATTCGGGTACCCAACCCGAATTGGATATTAATTTTTTTTTTCATTTTTTCCTTTTTTTTCCTTTTCTATTTTCCTTTTCTATTTCTTTCTCTTTCTTTCTACCCGCTGCTCAATGTCTCTTACTCAGTCACTCTCTCTCTTTTTTTCTTTCAAAAATCAAAACACACGCACACACACTCAAAACACACGCACACACACTTAAACACACACACACACCCGGCGGCGGCAACCAACGCACGCTCTCGGCTCTGCAAGCTACGGTAAGAATATTTATCATATTGTTCTCACTGCTGCAAGCTGCGGTAAGAATACCAATATGATACAAATGTGGAGAGGAGAAATACAATGAAAAGAATAATTGAGGTAGACAGAAAACCATAGCTTAAACTGCTATTAACTTGAAAATATTGTTATATGTTTTGTTTCTGGAACTATTTTGAACCTCAGATGAGAGCCATGTTGAAGTTCTATATTGACATTAACTTTATCAAATGTCCCCTCACAGGCGATGTTCTATAATTCATGAAAATTAGGGGATGTTGATGTGACTTGACCAAATAGTGATTCTCATCCTAATTCCACCCATTATATTTGGTAACATATCAATGTTAACATGAACTTGGCAAGTCAACTAATCCACATGAGCTAATCTCACTTGACCATAATGATGAGCGCTCCCATTGATGCTAAAATCATACACAAAACAAAAAAAAAAAGAAAACAAAAAAAAGAAAACAAAAAAAAACAGTAATAATGTTGAACTTCGGGTACCCCAAACCCGAAGTTTGGGGTACCTGAATGTTAGGGTACCCGAATCAAACCGAGTACCCCAAACTTTGATAGGGTACCGGGTAGGGTTTTTACCCTACCCGTATATTAGGGTACCCTACCCGAAAATACGGGTACCCTACCCGAAGCTACCTGGACCCACCCCTAGTCAAGTTAAAAGAGAAAAATTGAATTGGAGTTCATGTGCACATCACATGCCAAAATTAAAGATAATTTCATCATCGCCGTAAAATGACCAAGAATAACACTATAAAGGACCAAAAATTGCCATTTGCACTATAAATAACTAAATTTGAAAGGTAGTTATTATAGAGGACTAAAAAGTTAAAAATTCCCAACCATTCTCGTGTACAGTTATAGAATGGACTACCAGTGAACAAGCAAAAAAGGATTATGAACATCATGGCCACAGCTACTCACAAGGACATTGGCATTCTGCCTTTCCCTTCCCTCATCTCCAAGATCTTGGTGGATAATGAAGAGGATTGTGTGGACCAACACCTTGGGAAAAATTCTTATGACCAACAACTACTTCAGTGGGGACAAAACGAATGATCTCCCTTGGAAGGTTCAAGAGGTTGCACATACCAGCAAGAACAGGAGGAGGAGGAAGAAGAAGGCTCAGAAGTTTCGTGTTGCGCCAACACCAACTCTTGACACTCGAGGAGGCCTTTTGATTTCTCCTGATTTTGTCTAGCAGCGTGTGGAATGGCTAAATCATTCAATCATTGACACCAAGAAGGAGATAGCTACCAAGGATTCACCTTAAGGAACTGGACTCACTGTTGAAGCAGCTCAAAAGTTTCCTTCCTCACAAAAAAAGAGGGAAATAGATTAATTTTTTGCTTTTTTATTGTTTTTTATACGTGTGCTTGATAAGCTGTTAGAATAATTTCTATTTTATGTTGGTTTGTTTTGATCAAGGGAGTATGTTCCCTGCGTTTTTAATTTAGGTATGTAACTGCACTTGTCTGCTACTGCTTTTGATTTCCCTCTTAAACATTCTAGTACTACTGTTGTTTTGTCACTGCTGATATTCTATGTAGCTGACAGACTGAGTGTTAGGACAACACTGTTTTAATTTAATCACTGTTACCACAACACTTAGTATTACACTTGGTATTAAGGGGGAGTAGTCTAGACTTGTTTATTGTGTTATGATTCTGGAACATTATGCTTAATTGTGAACAGGTTTTGGGTTTTCTGAAGAAAGACAAAATGGCGAGATTGAAAGTGTAAATCTTGTGCCAGTGTTATCATAACACTGAACTTGTGAAGGTTATTGCAGCATTGAGCATAACACAATAACATTGAACAATCTTGAAATACTTGAATATCTTTTTGTTATGCCTTTATTCACATATTAACTTAGTTCCACGTTTTTAGTTGTTTTTGAATGTTCCAGGTCAACGAGATCATGTGAAGATAGAGTTTGAAGAGAAAGTTTCCATTTGCACACTTTCCTTAATTAAACCAGATTGAAGAAAGAAGGAAAGTTTAGGCGTGAAGGAAGCTACAAGGAAAGGAGATTCAAGAGAAGATTATTTCTAGGTTATAGTCGACATTGAAGAAGAAGTTTCCTTAGTAGGAAACAATGAAGATCATGTTAAATAAGAAAGATTTCCTTTGTTAAATAAGAAAAGTTTCCTTTACATGAAGACCGAAGATCAAAGAATGAAACAATGAAGATCAAGGAAATCGAAGGCTTTCCAAACCGTGAACTTAATGTCTTAGAGTTCAAGGAAGATACGTCTATATAAAGACATGAAGTGCATCAAGAGAAGACACGAGACTTAGAACTAAAGAATCCGAGAGATTAGATACAAAGTTGTCGAGAGTCTTGTCTTGTTTTACCAAGCTTTTAGTTTAGCTAATTAAGTCTGAGTCATAAGAGTTAAGGGGTTTTACGTGTTATGAGTTATCCTTTTTTACTTGGTTGTTTTGTTCAAAGTAATTTGAAGTGAGAAGCGTGGAATTGTTAGAACACCTTTTTTGGTAAAATCATTATTAACATAGCAATTATTTCGCCTAAGGCTTAGTAGAATATATTTGAATATTCTACTTAAAAATTACATCTTATGCTCTTTTAATTTCCACTGCGTTATATCATTAAGTCAAGAAGGTGTTAAGATAACAATGGTGTTATCACATCACTCGTGTTCAAGTTTTGAATCCAGATCCGCACAATTTCACTATCAATCTAATGATAATGTTATGACTTATTTTTCACAATTAATTCTTGACATGACTTAGAAGTTGTTGAAATAGCCGAAAACTACTCATGACAATAATATCACACCTATAGGTTATAATGCACCAACTAATGTTCAATAATGTTTTTTTGTTTATAACAAATCGGTATAAATAATTTCTTAGAAAGTTTGTTAATATGATCCATGTCACACAATTTAAAATCATATAAGGTCCATGGAATTGCTTCGGTTTAGAAGTTTCACACCATTCATTTTCCCAACATCCACCCCACCCCTTTCCGTCCCCGCTCCCCTCCCCTTACCCTATCTCGTGTCCTTTCTTCCACCCCACCTACCCATACGAATCACCCAACATCATTCCAATTCTGATGAGGGTATTTTAGGATCGGCTCAGCACTGTATATTAGGTCGGCCCATAGCCGTATTGAACTGGCCCAATTCGATGTCTGTTACGCATCGAATCAACTTGGTTCGATGCGCATTCCACAGCTGTCAAGGGGTCCCATGGGACGAGGTCTATAAATACCCCGCCCCTTCACCTTCCGAGAAGGAGATCAAACCCGATACCAATTATTACCACATCGAACGAGCCAATTCGATACGCTTAATCGTTCGATATCATATCTCATTCAATACACAGCATATTCGACACCGGTATAACTGTTCCATAACAGGATCGAATCAGTCCGATTCGAGGCATAACAACATTGAATCATTGAGATTCGACACGATCATGTCGAGCTGATGATCATTGAATAAAATCAACATTGAATCAGTGCAGTTCAAGGCGTACATCGAACATCCAGGATTTGATACGCATGTTCATTTGTCCTATTAGGATATCTAGGGCAATTCAATATTTGTAATAGATAGTAGGTGTTCCGGACCAACTTAGTCCGTTTATTATATTGGATTAGCATTATTTTGGTTATTTGTATTCGAATTGTATTATTTTACCGTGTTCTGTTACATTGACGAAATAAGACCAAAATATTGGCATCGTCTATGGGAACGTTTACATTATTTTAGATATAAGCAGCTACGATGACAAATAAATGTCGTATGTATGCAATCGAAAACAGGGTAACAGTCTAACAGAGAAGAAGATCAAAACGGAAACAGGTGAAAGTTAAAAGCGAATTGAGCCTAAAGAGCAAGCGCGAGATAAAGCAGAAAGTCAGTTATTAAAACAATGGCAAGAATGTGAGATGGAGCCTTTAGGGGAATTCAAGATTGTGCAGCTGTTTAGCGAGAGCACCGAGAAGATAATAAAAATTGGGGCAGGAATGGACCGAATAATAGAGGCGGCTTTGGTGGACTGTCTCCAGCATAATTCAGATATATTTACATGGTCTTATTCTGATCTTCTCGGGATAGATTCTAGGATCATAGTATATCGGTTGAATGTAGATAAGAGCGCAAAACCCATACGGAAAAAGAAGCAAAATTTTAGCAAAGAGAAAAATGAAACCACCGAAAAAGAATTACAAGAACTTCTAGCAGCACGACACATTTATGCTATAAGGTTCTCGGAATGGTTGAGCAATATCGTTCTAGTCATGAAAAAGAAGCGACATGGAGAATGTGCATGGATTATACAGACTTGAACAAGCATTGTCCAAGGGATCCTTTTCCATTTCCACGGATAGACCTATTGGTTGATTCGACCACAGGATGTGCATTGCTAAGCATGATGGATGCGAAAAGTGGATTTCATCAGATATTCATGGCAGTGCAAGATCAGAGCAAAACAACTTTTGTCACGGATATAGGAGTGTATTGTTATAGGTTAATTCCATTCGGGTTAAAGAATGCAGGAGCAACATTTCAAAGGCTGCTAGCTAAAATGTTTTACCACCAGATCGGAAAGTCAATGGAAGTATATATTGACGATATGCTTGTGAAGAGTCTCAAGGCCGAGAAGCATATGCGACATTTGGATGAGGCTTTTGCCATCATGAGAACCTACAGAATGAAATTAAACCCCAAAAAATGCACTTTGGGGTAACGGCGGTAAAGTTTCTAGGTTATGTAGTGAATGAAAGAGGAATTGAAGCCAACCCTGATAAAATAAAGGCAGTATTGGATCTACCGTCCCCAAGAACAGTGAGGGATGTCCAGTGTTTGGTAGGCTGTTTAACAGCGCTGGGAAGATTCATATCGACATCTGTAGAAAAGAATCTTCATTTCTTTAAAGTGATGAAACGAAGCAAAGATTTTATATGGACGCTGGAATGTGAAGAGGCTTTCAGACAAATGAAGAATTATTTGGTGAGCCCTCCATTGTTAGCCAAATTGGAGGAAAATGAAATGTTGTATCTATATTTAGCAGTATCCACACATGCCATCAGTACGGTACTACTCAAGCAAAAGGGAACTCAGCAATTACCCATTCATTATGTGAGTAGAGTTCTACAGGGGCTAGAGAGGAATTACTTGGAAATAGAGTTGTTCGCATTAGCAATTGTTGTTACCGCACAGAATATGAAACCATATTTTCAATCTCACCCAATCACTGTGGTGACAGACAAACCGTTGAAGCAAGTGTTGGCAAGGACCGAAACCTCTGGTCGATTGGTTAAATGGGCGATTGAGCTCAGCGAGTTCGGATTGGAGTTTAAGTCGCGAACAGCAATCAAAGCACAGGCTTTAGTAGACTTCATGGCTGAGACTCTGGAAAACAGTGTATCCGATACTGCAAGCTGTATATTTTCTATATCAAACCAAGCTGGAACCAGCAGGGCAACCACAACATGGATATTACACACGGATGGATCTGCAACCACTCACGGAGGAGGAATTAGAATCCACTTTTTGTCCCAGAGCGAAGAGAATTTGAATTTGCTATCAGCCTAAATTATATGGTAACGAATAACGAAGCCGAGTATGAAGCAGTTATTGCCAGTGTCAAAATGACACTCGGACTCAACATTGAACATCTGGACATATTCACCGACTCGCTCTTGGTGGCAAATCATTATTCAGGAAGGTATGAGACGCGTGAGGAGACAATGAAGTTGTATGCCACAAAGGTAAAATAATTGGCCTTTAACTTCACATTCTTTGACATTACTCAGATCCCTAGGGACGACAATGCAAAAGCAGATGCGCTTTCAAAATTCGCGAGTTCTTTGGAGATTCTGGTGGAGAAGCAAATCACACTTATGGTTGCTGATAAACCTTCGATCGGGATATCAAAATATATTACCACGGAAGCTCGGGTGGAATTCATATTGACGATATAAGAAGACCCATCTTGTAAGGACGAGATTATGATTTATCTTCAGCAGGGAATTCTCCCGGCAGATCCGAATGCACAACACAGAATGTGATACAAGGCATATAGATTTACTATCAGGAATGGAGAGTTATACAAAAGATCTTTCGAATGACCATTGCTGAGATGTTTGACTCCAAGCCGAATCTGTCATGAAGGAAATCCATGCAGGTTGCTGTGGAAATCACTCCGGGGGACGAGCTTTAGCTCAGCGGATATTGCGTCAAGGATATTATTGGCCAACTCTATTAAAAAATGCGACAGCCTTCTCGAGGAAATGTGACAGCTTCCAGTACCATGCTCGTCTTATTCATAGACCTGCACGCCAGCTACAACCCATCGACGTGGCCTGTCCATTTGACCAATGAGGAATAAATATTGTAGGACCATTTCCACCGGCCAACGGTCAAAAGCGATATTTGGTAGTGGCAGTTGAGTATTATACTAAATGGGTAGAGGCAGAGGCTATGGCATCAATCAAGGAAAAGAATATGATCGAGTTTATCTGGAAATACATCATATGCCGTTTTGGGATTCCGAGATCAATTGTATGTGACAATGGCACGCAATTCAATGGAAATTAGATTAAATCATGGTTCGCAAAATTAAAAATATCACACAATCTGACCTCAGTATATCATCCTCAGTCCAATGGTCAAACGGAGTCCACCAACAAAACATTGAAGGATTATAACGAAAGAAGGGTGAGAAGCACAGGAAAAACATGACCGGAAGAGCTTCAATGAATATTATGGGTGTATAGAACAACTCCAAGAACATCGACAGGGGAGACCCCATTTGTTCTTGTCTATGGCACCAAAGCTGTTTTACCTGTAGAAATAGGTATGCCGACGCGCAGGATTAATGATTATGATCCAGAGCAGTTGGCCCAGTTAAGACAAATGGATTTGGATTTGGATATGATAGGATTAGCGAGAGATGATGCGTATCAACGTATTGTTGCTTTTAAAGCAGCAATGGCCAAAAGCTAAGATAAAAGGGTTCAATTCCGAAATTTTGAAGTAGGAGATTTGGTCCTAAGAAGTATTGCAGCAAAACAACATATCGAAAAGCTCGAACCAAAATGGGAAGGGCCTTTGAGAATCATACGAGCAAGTTCACGAGGATACTATTATTTGGAATCTCTACAAGGGGTTCAACAGAAGCGTCCATGGAATGTGCAACATCTTAGGCGTTATTATGCATAAAAATTAAATCAATTCCATCTGATGTTCGGATAACTGCACATCGATAGATACCAATCTTAATCCTTTTTGAGTTACTAATTAAATTTCTATATGTTAAATAATGCAGGTGCAGATGACGGTGGGATAAGAGGCCAACAAGGTCCAACCCCTCATGCACGAGACGAACGTCATGACAGTGTGATAAGAGGCCGACGAGGTCCAACCCCTCATGCCAGACGGAAGAATCATGACAGTGGGATAAGAGGCCCAACGTGGTCCAACCCTTCATGCCAGATGAAAGAATCATGACGGTGGGATAAGAGGCCCAACGTGGTCCAACCCCTCATGCCAGACGTAAGAATCATGACGGTGGGATAAGAGGCCCAACGTGGTCCAACCCCCCATGCCAGACGGAAGAATCATGAGGGTGGGATAAGAGGCCCAACGTGGTCCAACCCCTCATGCCAGACGGAAGAATCATGACGGTGGGATAAGAGGCCCAACGTGGTCCAACCTCTCATGCCAGACGGAAGAATCATGACGGTGGGATAAGAGGTCCCAACGTGGTCTAACCTCTCATGCCAGACGGAAGAATCATGTTGGTGGCATAAGAGGCCCAACGTGGTCCAACCCCTCATGCACGATACCGACACAATAAAGGCAAAATAAGAGGCCCAAGGTGATCCGATCTCTCAGGTATAACACAAATGCCCTAACAGCAATAATAAGTGCCAAAAATGCTTTTACTTCTCATATCAAACGCAATCGTTGTAATGGATATGCTCAATGACATCAAAAATCGCTATTAAACATAAATTAACTATGAAATCCACAGCAAACAAAAGAACAAGAAAACATGCCGAGGAATGCATTAAAAAGAAAAAATTGTGCGAGTAAAACGTAAATCAAAGATTATGATATCGAGCGGAAGATTCAGTTTCTATCATATTACCCCTGCGAAAGAGTTACAAAGACTTTATACAAAATAAAAGGCATAATATCATCAACAAAGTAAGGTAACCTAAATACTACTATTCACTCGAAGACTTGGGGGACTCTTGACGAAGGATCACACCAACCGAACGCGCAAAATTGGTACAATTACTTTGAATTTGATCCTCTGTAAGAATCAAATCATTTGTTTGTGCCCAGTCTTCGGGCAAAATAACTTCATTTCTTTCCGTTGGATCGTTCAGTTGATATCTGCTCGGAGAAATCAAATTCTGAGCATTAAACGATTGATCAGGTACATTACTTTCCAACATAGAAACTCTATCATCTCGAGAAGGATATATTCCACTTGGTAAAATCATTGTTGAACCGGGAATATTAGGTGCGAGTTTCACCTTATTTCTTTTATTCGCGGATGTAGCACCCACGTTTTCAAAACCCGACATCTTTGGAGGACTCGACAGAAAAATCGTACCCCTGGACGTTTTTGGAGGCAATTCTGTTTCATCGTCACTTTGACCAAAGGCGCCATAAAGAGCTTTCTTGATACTCTCTGACTCGCTCAAAGTAGCGCTAGGAGCGCATTTGTCTTTTCTTTTGTGCGTCAGAGGTGAACTCGATTTCAAAGAACTTGAGCCTGTCACGTTTTTGCTTTTACGATCGCGCCACACGGTATAAAATGAGTCACCAGGCCTAGGAGTATGTAAATCATCATTATCATCACCACTGGCCTCTGGGATCTCCATTTTCGAACCACATGGAAACCCTCTCTGAGATACCCAAGGTAACCAGCTTGATCGACGCCAAGTTCCATTCCATATTTCATGTCCGCAGCACCGCAGAGTAATTCAAGAAATTTATAAACAATACTCTGCATAAAATGCTGGGCAATGGAACATCTATAATCCTCCTACTCGAAATGTTGAATTTGGCGACCCAGATTGGTAATGATATTGTCCACCTCAGTATTTGACGCTTTAAGAGAACAATTCTCACGCTTTAAGGAATCATTTTCCCTTTTCAGTGCAGTTATTTCAGCGCGCAGTGCTTCAGCATTCTCTTCAGTTCTCTTAGCCTTACCTTCAGCATCATGTGCGTCGCGTGCGGCCTTAGATGCTAATATTTCTGCCTCTCGGGCGAGTTTCAGTGCGTTGCGGCGGCTATAATCGCCACTATGGATATTGGCACATAGGTTATCGACAACAGCATTGTGTTAGCTCTGAACTTCGGCCAAACCACTATAATCCATGCACAGTCGGTATACTGCTAAAACAACAGCAGCAAGAAATAAGCGCCCGAAGCGAATCTATTATGGCTTGACGATCCAACTGAGGCCATAGACTCCGCATTATCTCTCCTGCCTGCTCCTCTCGTAACCTATATCCGCCCAATGTAGCGCTAAGCGATTCTGAATTCTTGTCATTGAGAAAATCATAATTAACAAGGCTCCCTGGAGGGGCCGGTCTCGGATTTCCCGAAGGTCGAGGACGCCTTAATGGGGGCAGAGAGATGTCTTGAGCTTCTCGAGCAAATTCTTCCTCTGCCAGTTTCCTTTTAGCGGTAGCGTACCAATCCTCACCCCCTGAACGGAAGGAACTCGCTGCATTTATATTTCGCACATTCTTGAGCGTGGGATGAGACGCATTGAATCTAGCCAAATTGGCAGCAATTCTCTCATCTTCCACGTCAATATCTTCCATTATCCGGATCTGCCGATTAGTCCCAAATTTTATACATCCACTAGTGGCGGTTGGCGTCATCACCACTCTCTGTGTGACAATATTTTTGTGACGTTCAAAATCGCTCACAATGGGCACCCGAGTGGCAGCACTAACACCACCGAGCCTAATGGTAGAATGATCAACAGGGGGTATATCGGAATAACCCGCACCCCAATTATCAGAAAGATTTCGAGTGGCCGCAGTCGCGAAATCTTTTCTTGCGGTCTCGCCTGGATTATTTTCCGAAGAAATATTTTTCTTGCGGGCCTACATCAGCGGGTTCATTTTCCTCGTTCATTCTCTGAGCGTCACAAATATTCTCGGGTGACACCACAGGTTTACTCCGATTTCTAGACTTTGCCCGTGCCATGTCAAATAAAATATCGATATTATCTGGATTGTTGTAGTCGTAAAATATTAAACGCGCATCAAATCCGAGAAATTTGATGCGTACTGAAGGTCGAACAGTGGTATTCGATGCCAACTATATCGAACGCTGGCGATTCGTTATGGCTCGTGTCGAACAGGCTCCGTTCGATGCGATTGAAGAGCAAATAAAAAACTACCTTTGGGGAAGAAAACAAGAATGACATGGAAGGTGGCCCCTTATATAGGCCCATGCACCGCCAACTGTCGTGACTGCATCGAACAAAACTCATTCGATGCGCCGCATCGAGATTTTCAAATTCGATGTCTACGCCAAAGTGCGTCGAACGGCCACTATTCGATGCAGTCGCATCGAATTTATCAAAATTCCATGTTTTTCGCGAACTAGAGCATCGAAATCATCCTGTTCGATGTGCATCTTCATTTTTTCAAATAACGATTGCAAATTATAGCAACCCGTTCCGGAGAAACATATGATTAGGAATATCTCAAATCAGTGAAAAAGCCTTACCAAACTGGTACAATGTCGGCCGATCACAAATCCAAAACATATTATTTAAAGTTTGGAAACCGCTCTCTCATCAACACCGTCCCCCAAACTTGGGCGACTATGTGATGGGGATATTTTATGATCGGCCCAGCACTGTATATTGGGTCGGCCCATAGTCGTATCGAACTGGCCCAATTCGATGTCTGTTGCGCATCGAATGAACCCTGTTCGATGCGGGCATCGAACCAACTTGGTTTGATGCGCATTCCACAGCTGTCAATGGGTAATACGGGACGGGGTCTATAAATACCCCGCCCCTTCACCTTCCGAGGAGGAGATCAAACCCGATACCAATTACTACCACATCAAACGAGCCGATTCGATACGCTTAATCGTTCGATATCATATGTCATTCGATACACAGCATATTCGACACCGGTATAACTGTTTCATAACAGGATCGAATTAGTCCGATTTGAGGCATAACAACATCGAATCATTGAGATTCGATACGATCATGTCAAACTGATGATCATTGAATAAAATCAGCATCGAATCAGTGTAGTTCGAGGCGTACATCGAACATCCAGGATTCGATACGCACGTTCATTTGTCCTATTAGGATATCTCGGGCAATTCAATATTTGTAATAGATAGTAGGTGTTTCGGATCAAGTTAGTACGTTTATTATATTGGATTAGCATTATTTTGGTTATTTGTATTCGAATTGTGTTATTTTACCGTGTTCTGTTACATTGACGAAATAAGACCAAAATAAATCCGATTTTATTTTTTTGTTGTGTGTTTCATCTCCTTGTCGGATAATTCATCTATGAGGGAGAGGTCAAGTATGGAGACTAGGTTTGGCGATCTTCAATATTTATGGCTCCCAAGAATGAAAGTTTTGATAAGTGGCACAGTTCAAATGAGTTTGGTCACCGATGGTGGAGCACCGCTTCTTTTTAGCAAAGCACGGATTGAGTAACTTTAAAAGAGTAGATTATTGATGCATTCATTAATCCAAAATCACATATAAAGAAGATGAATTTTGAGTAACGAGACAAATTCAATTCAAAATTGTAACGGAATTTGGGAAATTTTCATTATAGTGTTCGTTCGTCTTCTTCCGGCTATGTTGGATCTACACTTCAAAATCTTTCTTCTTGTTGTTCTTTTTAAAATTTGTGCGTAGGAGGAAGTGACGTTTTGTAGTCAAAAGTGCGGCGGCGGTGGTGGTCATGAAGGAGGGGAACATGGGATGGGGAGAAAGAAGAACACATCTTTTCATAATTAATTATTCTGCTATTTAAAATGCTATAGCAAGAAAACATTTTCTTTGATTACGTTTTCTATTTGTTTTTATATATTTTATTTTGTATCTAAATGTAGTTTATAATCATTAGTAATAAGAAATTATGCCAAGTCACCATACGAGAAAACACACGCCTTTTGAGTGGTACCGGATCTTCTCCTACACATAAGAACTACATCGTCTCCTATATGCCTTTGATGTTTGACATGTGTCCAATCAATTAACTTAAGTAGAGTTTATTTGTTAATTTGCTTAATTTTCTCTGTGTAAGATTTTTTTTTTTTTTTTTACTAACAGAAGATATTCAAACAAAACTAAGGACTAACACAGTCCGCGCGGATCAGAGCCGCTACTCGACTCGGCGGCGTATCCCAAAATACGACTCGGTTCTCTCCTTCTATATTCTCCTTAGTGAGCAAGTTCGCAACTTTATTCGCCTCTCGTGGGATCCAACTAAACTTGATCGTCCATGGAAGGTGGAGTAGTTCTCGACACTTCTTGACCAAATTTGCCGTGCTTCCTTGTGGTTCTCTTATGCTTGTAACGAGATTATAACAAGATTCCGAGTTTATTTCAATCTCTAAGTGGTTCATCCTTCTTTCCCACGCGTATTCCAAGCCTCTCTTTATTGCTTCAAGTTCCGTTTCGTCCACCGTTGGCATATCAATCTGTGCCTTAAAACCCCATCTCCACGTGCCATTGTGCGCTCTTAAAACTCCAGTCACTGCTCCCTTGTTGTTCGAGCTCATTAGACTTCCGTCTACATTTAATTTCGACCATCCTATTGGCGGTTTCTTCCAGCGTACTTGTTTAGTTTTTGGCATCGCTTTCTGGAAACTGAAGTGCAAATCATTGCTCAAGATTTTAATTTTTTGCATCACGGCCCCGACTCCCTTACTCTCTCGATTGAAGACCAAATTATTCCGCTCCAGCCATAGATTCCAAAGTGTCGCTGCGAAGATGAGCGACCAGTTGATGTTTGGTATTGTTCGAGACTTGAACTTTGGTTGCAAGAGGTTTTCCCGCAGCCACATATCCTCCCCAATCGTCTCAAAAATCTGGAGATCAGCTTCGGCTAGGAGCAGCCTCTACACTCGTCTTGCCGCCTCGCAGTTCTTAAAAATGTGTATGGCCTCTTCGTTCAGATCATTGCAAAAGGGACAGTCGGCCGAGGGTACAATTCTCCTTGCTAGCCTCAAGCTATTAGTCGATAACCGATTCTGCGCCCCCAACCATAGGAAATATTTCAACTTATTGCTAAGTTTTAATTTCCATATCCACTTTCCGTTCGAACTTAGCGTCGGTTGATGCACATAATTTTTGTAGAAAGTCTTGTAGGCCGATTGGCAAGAATAGACGCCATTGCTCGTTTCTTTCCATAGAATATCCGGCTGGTCCGTTAGAGTGATCGCCTTATCCCTAATTTGCCGCGACATTTCAGCAGGTATTGGAGTGTTTAGGCTCTCAAGTGTCCACTCTCCAGTCGCATCGATCACATCTTTAACCCGAAGATTACGGTCTTGTGCGTGGATATTAGCAACTAAATTGCAAAGTCGCACTTCTCCCAACCAATTGTCAAACCAAAAGGATGTCGCCGCTCCGTCTCCAATTTTCCATCGAAGGAATGGTTTCATAAGCGCCATACTTCGTGAGATACCCTTCCATGCAAGACTCGCCCCCGTCTTGGGAATATGAGTGACAATTGATTCGCCTCGAAGATATTTTGCTTGGATCAGACTTGTCTACACCGTCTCCTCCCCCGAAAGAATTTTCCATGCTATTTTCCCGAGGAGTGCCTCATTGCTTATTCGAGCGATTCTAATACCGAGACCCCCGTCATGTTTTGGTCTCGTAACTTTGTTCCATCCAACGAGATGAAGTTTCCTTTCCTCGATGTTTGTTGACCAGAGGAAACTACGATTAAGCTTGTCTAGCTTTCCACAAATACTCTCGGGTATCCACGCCGATTGCATAATATAAATTGGCAAAGCCGAAGAAACGAATTGGATGAGAGTGGCTCTTCCCGCGAGAGATAAAAACTGTTTTTTCCATGCCTCGAACCTTTTCATAACTCGGTCCATAGTTTCCGCCATCATCTCTTTATCCACTCGCCCGTGGATCAGTTTAACTCCCAAATATTTTCCCAAATTGGGGGTTTGAGCGAACCCAATCAGCTCACTGATATGCCTCTTTAGACTAGCGCCATGACTCTTCGAGAAATATATTTTTGATTTTTGGGCACTAATCTTGAGGCCGGATTCATAGCAAAAATCCTTAAGGACTCGGTCGATGATCCGGGCATTTGCTGCCGTCGCCTTTCCCATTAGGAGTATGTCGTCTGCGAAAAAGAGATGAGATAGTAGTGGGCCGCCTCGAAATGGCACTAACGGCTTCCACTTCCCCTTATCAACCTCCTCTTGGATTTTATATGCTAACCTCTCTACGCAAATGACGGATAGATATGGCGATAACGGGTCCCCTTGGCGTAGTCCACACGAATGATTAAAAGCCTCTAAAGGGGTACCGTTCCAAAGAATCTTGGTGGAAGTGGTGCGGACACAATACATGATTAATTCGACCATTTCCGTCGGGAAACCAAACCAAACGAGCGTTTCTTCAAGATAGTTCTAGTCCACCTTATCGTATGCCTTCTCTAAATCAAGTTTCAAAATCATATCTCCAACTTTATTCTTCTTCTTAGACCTTAGGGAGTGAAGCACCTCTTGAAGGAGGAAAATATTATCTTGAGTAGATCTTCCCTTAATAAAAGAGGACTGAGTAGGCGCAATAAGGCGGGGCATCATTTCCTTAAGTCGTAGCATGATGCATTTAGTAATAAACTTGTACAACATGTTACATAAAGAAATAGGCCGAAACTGAGTGATGGACTCGGGGTTTTTTACCTTAGGTATTAGACAGAGGTGCGCCTCTCCAATCCTGCGGTCAAAAGTCCTTTTTCTCAAAAACTTCGTATGCGAATTCCAGTAGTGAAGATTGCATCCAATCCCAATTGTTTTGGTATACAATAGCTTGGAGTCCGTTCGGGCCTGGAGCTTTCAACGAACCAAGTGACAAAACCACGTCCCTTAATTCTTTGCTATAGATCGGGCTGCAAAGAATTCGCTGCTCACCAATCGTGAGGGAACGCTGGAGACTCGAAGCTTCGGCTTCGCTGCGCACATGTCGTATTCTGTCTCCTTGAGTCGTGAATAGCGCAGCAAAATAGCTGCGTGTTCTTGAAGTCTGCCCCTATCATCTTCCCAATTTCCTTCCACCATCAGTGAGATAATTTCATTCTTTTGACGTCTTTCAAGCGTCGAGCGGTGGAAAAATTTGGTATTATTATCGCCTTCGCGCAGCCAATTTACTCTCGATTTTTGGAGCCAAAATATCTCCTCCTGTTTAAGGACTTTGTTATACTCCGCAATTAAATTCCTCTCGAGAACTTGGAGGTATTTGTTTCGGCCGTAACTCGCCGCCCTTTGGATTCCATCCAAGCGCGCAATAAGCTTCTTCTTGCGGTAAAAAATGTTCCCGAATTTTTCCTTGTTCCACGACCCCATCACGTTCGGTACATTATTTATGGCTTCCAAAATATTCGTATGCCCAGCCCATATTTCTCGGAGTTTGGCTTCGCAATCGGGATGACGTAGCCACGCCGCCTCAAAGCGTAATGGTCTATTTCCCCTTCGGTTTTGAGTCCCGTGGCAGAATGTGATAATCGGGTTGTGATCAAAGTGGGTTCTTGTCACGTGTACCACCTTGTACTCCGGAAATGTTTCTATCCATTCTTTGTTGGCTAGCACACGATCAATTCTTCCCGTAATCTGGGACTCCACATCCCGATTATTTGTCCACGTAAATCTAGGACCATTAAATCCGAGGTCGCTAAGTCCGCACCATTCCATATAACCTCTGAAAAAATTAAGGCGGTTCGAATGAGGCACACTTCCTCCTTGCCGTTCGTGCGCATAACTGATCTCATTAAAATTGCCCGTAACAAGCCACGTGGTATTTTCCCTTCAAATTAGGATTGACTTCCCTTCAAATTAGGATTTAAAACCTCATTAACTTGATCCAAAATTTAAGATTTGTAGATTAAACGGAATTTATAATATAATGGAAAGTAAAAATCTTTCTTTTTCTATACGGGTAAACACTAACGTATATAATTTATACTTTATACATTAATTAAATATATATAATATAATGTATATTCTTGACATCTTAAGCATTTTTTGATTTGAACATATATTTTTATATAATGGCTATTAAAATAAATTGAACGTAATACAAAGGATAGGATTTACTATGGTAAAAAAAAATGTACACCAAAAATATTTTTGAAAAATATCACGTTCACCTCCCAAGCAATATTCACAATTAATCATGTCCTTAACTATTTTAGAGCATATGATAACAAATTCGAAGTAAAACTTTTTAAATTTACATTAGTCATGTAATTATTTTGAGAATGAAGTTGATTTATGTTATAAATGACTCATTATATTTAGTTTAATTTAAACATAATACAAAATCATAATGCCTTGTTACTGCAGAAAAAGATTAAAAATAATTGCCCAATACTTTTCTTAATATTTTTAGCTCATTTGATTATCAAATATATATATAATATACTATCAACAATATATATATATATATATATATATATATATTGTATCACATAGTACTTATGTCCATTAATAAGTTCCTATCTTTTGTTGATAATTAACTTTCTAATGTTGAAATAAGTTTTTTTATCTTGTTCATTACAAAATCTCGTTGGCAGTTGATATATATATATATATATATATATATGTGTGTGTGTGTGTGTGTATGTGTGTATTAATAATAAATTTGATTTATCAATAATTTTGTTGATATACGTATAAGTTCCAATTTTTTTAGATAGTTTACTTTGTTGAAATAAAAATTTTGGATCTTATTTATTATAGAATTCCGTTCCATCTACAAATAATAAATTTCTTAAGTCTTGTAGTAATCAATACGATCATCATTCATTCCTAATTTAGAGAGGTTATTTTTGCAAAGATATTGTGGGAGAAAGTTAAGGAGATTGGCAAGATAAGAATTAGCATTTTCATTTTATTTAATTTTAATCATGGACACTTGTCAAACATTCAATGTATGTAGGAGAAGATGTAGTTTTAAATGTAGGAGGAGATCCGGCTCCTGAGTGAGTTAGGCTCGTCCCGGCCCCAGAAGGACATGAAATGACGTTTTATTATAGTTAATGGATTTCTCTGCGGCACAACATTCTAAGAGAGAAGATTAACTTTGGGTATAGTGAGGGGCAGTAAATATAATTTGTGCCTCTAAATATAAACTTTCGAGCAATCTTAAGAAGCCCTTAGATACTAAATAAATACATAAGAAGAATCATATTCGCTCAAAGTTTAGTTCATGCACAATTATTAGTAACTTTTGCTAAAAAACAATTTTGCACGACACTACAACAAAATCAACTTTTAGTTGCTCTTTGCTAGTGACATTTTCTATCAAAAGCCACAATATTGTAATTAGATGATACTTCATATAATGTTATAATAATTGATTATTAGTGCATAGCATTGCAAAATTTAATGGCATCCAGTTCTTGAGTATCATTGTAACTCAATGTAATGACATGTTTAAGGAATGCCATTGTTATGTTGTAACTCCACTAATTTTTGATGAAATTACAACACATTTTTAAGAAATGTCAGTATTTTTAACTAGATGCCACTGTCAAATAATGTTATAGTAAATTAAAAAGAGATGGCATTTTAAGAGATGCCACATTAAATATGTGGAACTTTATTCGAAGTAGAGCGTCTATTGGGATCTAGAAATATTTTCTAATGTACGCACAAGAAGACATCCTTTGGATTTGCCTAAGATCTTTGGAATTTATTTATTTCTTTCTGGGATGGCTTGGTTTTGGTGCATTTCATGTCACGAGCTTGTACTATCCTGGAATAGGTGTCCGATCCTTATGGACTAACAGAAAAAGTACAACATGTAAATATGTCATAGGGTGTTGAAAGTTTTAATCCTTTTGTTCTTGGACGAATAGATTCTTATCATATTGCAGCAGAGACGTTGGGCATATTGGCAGATCTATTCCATCTTAGTGTGCGACCGCCACAACATCTATATTAAGGATTGTGCATGAGAAACATTGAAATTGTACTCCCTCAGTCCTTTTTTGCAGCTATTGTTGTTGCTAGAACTATGTAGTATGGGTCAGCAACTACCCCCATTAATTATTTAGTCCCACTCGTTATCAATGGACCAGGGTTACTTTCAGCAAGAGATACATCGAAGAGTTAGTGAAGGCTAGCAGATAATATCTGGAGATTTGTTTCCAGAAATTAACATGCTCTGAAAAATCTTCATTTTGCCGGGTTATTGCCAATATAATCATAGAAGCTAATTTTCAAGAATTTTAGACCATGCTTTTAAAAAACTTTGAATTCCTCTAATTCCTTATCAAAGGTATTTCAATCCATTAAAATAGAAGTTAAAGAAGGTTGTATGCTCGTCGTGGCTTTTATATGGACATTAGATGCCAAGGGACTATCCCGTTGACCTATACTGATAAGAATTTGAGTCTGCGAGAATTTAAAATAAACCGCGAAACTGGCCTATTTCTTGCGTGTGCAAATTGAAGTTTTCTGAGCAAAAGAACTCAACTGAAGAGCGTACGCTTGCTAAGCAGAAAGAAAAAAAGTTAAAAAAAATTGTGATTTGTTATGTATACCCAAGTCTATGTAACTTGATTTAAACAAGTAAGAAATTGAACAACTATAATCAACTCATCCCGCATATCAAATGATCTCGAAAGAATTTAATTTTATCTTTTGAAGCTCGATTGTCAGTGACACTTTAGATGCAGATAAAATCATGTCTTGTAAGTGAGTCCTTTTCGTCAATCGACCTTTTCAGTGTTGAATTATAAGGATACCAACCACAAAAAAAAGACCCATAATATATTATTTTACTTTCATAACTTTTCTTTAACAAAATGTGCCATATACATGATGTATCTTGACACTTTTGTTTTATAATATTTTGGGCCAAAAATAAGGACATACTTAAAAAATCCCTCATTTTATTCCCCATCGGGCTAAGACCGAGCTTTCATCCTAAGTGGACACCAAAGGGGTTAAGTTGCGCACCACATCGTAAAAACCAGTATTGTTGGAATCAGACCTAACTGGACCGTCCGAATCACCTGCGTTAACCGCTGATCGGAGCCTCATCCGGTCTGAAACACCTCTTGAAACAGGATCGCAAAAAACCAATCTAAACCACTTGAACCGGCCAAAAACCAGAAAAATCGGTGAACCAGCTCGTCTCGTGAACCGCCAATTCGCATAAAATATTTTCTTTCGAGTTTGTTTCTCTCTTTTTTTCAAAATAGATGTTGAAGAATTCTTAAAAACACAATCAAATTTCAAAGTTGCACGATCTAATTCAAAAATTCCACCCAATTGAAAGCGTCAAGCATATTTTTTACAGTAGTAGGACAAGTCCTTCACCGAGTAAATGCTGATGAATAATTGCATATTCCTCAAATAATCAAATAATAATAAGAAAGAAACATATGACTAAGAAAACAATTGAAAATAAAGAGTAAAAGTACAGCGAGAAGATGAATGGTTGCGTGACAAAGAAGAGAACATTCTTTGTTGTAGATCTTGGGGTTTAATATACAATTCGGGTCAGATAGACAATGCCATAGTCATTGCTAGAGGTGAGGTAGGCTGGGAATCCGCCAGTTCGGGATTCCAGCACACCGGAGGCTCCCGATTCGGCCTGCGTCCGCCTAACTCTCGCGACGGCGGGAGTCCTGCCAGAGTCGGGATCCTGACCCGGGATCCCAATTTTTCCAGGGGATCTTTGTCCCCTGGATCAAGTTCAATTTTTTTTTCTAGCAAGTTCAAATTTTCTTTTTCTAGCAGCCCTTTACACCAATATGAACGCCAATCGATGTTTTGTTTCCTAAAATGTTTCGCCTATCTCCCAACCGCCGTTAGAAACCTAATCACATATGTCCATTTAATCACAAATATCACAAACTTAGTTACTATCATTCCAAAAAAAAGAAAAGGCTAGAATCCAAAAACAACTATCTCCCAAACTCAAACAATCCATCTAATATTCAACGACAACCATCAAAGTCCAATCACATTGGGCATAACACTATAAACCCGTAGCCATACATCAAAATAATAATTCACCAACATGATTAATACATAATATTGTCATTAACCACGTCATAAAACACCAAATTACAGTTCAATATTCAAAACATCTAATGGCCACAATCAAACATAATTTAAAAATAAACACAAAAGAACACAAGACAATAACAGGAACCCATCAACCGCTAATGTATCATGTTTGTTATCCCCCTTCGTTTTCACCCATTTCCGTAAATTCTACACAAAAATAGTAAAAACTAATCAATGTCTAATTCATTTATATTATTATAAATTTAGTAATTATTAATTATTAAATATACTTAAACATACACATACCTCTCTCACGTGCCTCCAAGTCCGCCAAACACTCCTCGATCTCAATTGGCGTATCATCGTCTCATAGCCAATCTTGTGAGCAAACTAATCCTTGTACTATTCTCGCAATCAGTGAGCTCCTATACCGATCAAGGACGCGTCCTCCCGTACTGAACGCGGATTCAGAAGCAACGGTGGAGATGGGAATCACCAGTAAGTCTCGAGCCATTTTGCCAATTATTGGATAGCGGACGAGGTTTTGTTTCCACCAATACAATATGTCGAAGTTTGGATTATATGGCTCGACTCTGTCTTCAAAATATTTCTCCCATTCTTGCTTTGCTGAAGTTTCATCAACCTCCATCGCCCAAACAAAAATGACATTCAACAAGTAATAAATACATACGTAACAAAGTGTATTATAAGTAAATCAATGTTAAATTCGACATAATCAAAGATTACCTAAAATAAATGTCGTGCTTCGAAGACAATAGGTTCTCTGAAATCCAAGGAAAAGTAGATGCCAGAGTAGACCTTTGAGTTGACATAATAGTTGCACTTTCTTCATACCTTGCCTTATACTCATCAAATAAAGTCAAAAATCCATCCCTCACTGTCTGCCGCAACTCTATATCATAGTCTAACATAGCTGCGACGTAATCCCACTTCAGACGGGGATCCACAATGGCGGCATAATAAAGTAAATGGTTCATCTTCCCGTTTGAACCCCTATACTTATCATACTTCTCTTTCATTAGCAAAGCCATTATTTTCAAATCGCTGGGTTCCTTGGTCACCTCATCATCCGGATGCTTCAACCACCTACCCAAAACTTCATCGATACAAATTAGTTGTGTTAGAACCTTGTTTGATGTCATGTATGTGGTACCAGAGACAAGTTTGGTCAAAACCTTGAAAGGTTTTAGGAAATCCACATACATTTGAGCCTTCTCCCAATCCACCTCCGTTGGCATATTGTTTTCAATATCCTCCCCATAGAACTCCACCGTGTCAGAACGTCCAAGCTTAGTAACTTTTTACTTTCGATCCCAATTTTTGTCACGGTTTCTTTGAATTTCATATACCGAGAGGGAGTGCCTTTTATGTAATGAATGCAAGAACAAATGCGTTCTAGCATGTCATTATCGCCCCTCGTCTTGAACCCATCTTGCACCACGAAATTTAAGATGTGAGCTATGCATCTAATATGCATTCGTTTCCCATTCTCTTTCGTAATGTACCCCCGGGCCGACCACTTTCTCACCAACTTCTCAATAGCCACGTCATTTGCCATTGCGTTGTCAGCCGTAATTGTGAAGACCTTATTTATCTTGTAATCTTTAACCACCACCTTGTTGACATCACGTGTTATGTCTTCCCCTTATGCCTAGAAATCAAGCTGAAACTTATTATTTTTTTCTTCAAATTCCACTGATTGTCAATGAAGTGGATAGTGACACACGTGCAGTTGTCCTTGGTAATTGAAGTCCATGTGTCGGTCGTGAGGCACACACTGTGAGCATTTTCCTTCACAAACTCAATCAACCGAGTTCTCTGATCGAGATATAAGTCGTAGCATGCATCAATGATGGTCTTTAGACATGGCAGTCTCAAATACGGGCATGCTCGGATCATCATACGCCAGAAAGACGGCTTCTCTATGGTGATGAAAGGCATCTCCTTGTCAATCAAAAACATCACCACACCCTGCAACACATACTCTTGTTTAAACTTCCATTTAGCCACCGAACCATTAACTTCCACTTTCAACAGGGCTTGTTGTTTGACATTTTTGTCAACTCGTTGTTGACGCCTCTTGCTATGACTTTGAAGACCTCATGTGCCGTGTTGGTGTCCATCTGCAGCGATCTCCTTTTTGAAGTTGACGCACCGACGCTTCACGTATTTCTTTATAGGGCATTGGAAAGGTTCAAAAGTTTCCCAATAACTAGATGTAAGATGGTGGACGTTTTGCCATTTTTTGATTTTACCATCGATTTTCTTAGAGTGGAAAGTCACAATGGTCTTATGCACTTTCTCGTCATGTGCTTCCTCCTCAATATCATCTCCCCAATATCCCACATCTTCTCCATCCTCCGGTTCATGAGCCTTATTTTTAACCTTTATTTGAGATCCAGAAATCGTCGATGGCCTCCACTTAGCCTTATCATGTAAAGTATCTGATGCATTTCCTTTACCCCGTGAAGTATTCGGTGCCTTTCTTTTATCACGTGAAGTATCTGGTGCCTTCCCCTTATCACATGAAGTATTCGATGCCTTAGCACGGGAAGTAGTCGATGCCTTCCCTTAGCACGTTTATGAGGACTTCGTTGAGGAGCAAGGGCGGTGAGGTGTACTTGATGAAGATGCTTTGGACAGTGAAAGACCACCACCACGACTACGATTGACACTCTTGATTACCATTTCTACAATATAACGGACATAACATTAGCTAATTCAAACCATCATTTCCAAGTAATAAAAATATCAATTTCTTGCACCAAAAAAGTATTCACTTAGTCACATACGCACGTACACAATCCCAATAATACCACATTAATTACCAAAATCCATAATGTGGTAGAAAGAGTACCATAGACTTGCAAGTTACCATACAGTTAAAAGAATACCATACACTTACCAAATCCACAATCCCAACAATACCACTCGATCGAAAGAATCAAATCCAATTAACAATCCATACAACTACTTACAATAATTAGTAAAGTAGAATTACAACACTTACAAGTGACAACAATCCATGATAATAACTACCAATCAAAAATTGACAATCAATAATTATTTTCACATTTCGTTGTTAATTGAAAATTAATAATTACCAAAGATTACCACTACTTACAATAATTTCCTCAAATTGAGCCAGTGTGTAAAACCCCCAATTTGAAACCCTAATTCGAAAATCAAAACATCTAATTTTTCATAATTTCTATGATTTCTAACAATAACAAGTGTTCTAAGACCAATGGGTGAATCAATTTAACAAAATAACAAGAAATTTCACTTCAATTTTAAAATTGGGAGAAAAATAGTTACCCTAGGGTTTTTGAAATTGGTGCGGCGGAGCGTCGGAGATGAGGCGGATCAGTGGTGGGCTTGGTGGCGTCCGTTTTTGAACTGCATGCGTGTCTTTTTAAGTAGTTGTTGTTAGATATTATTAATAATAATAAAAATAACGAAGGGGAGATCCGGATACTCCCTGCCAAAGTCGGGAGTTACAAGTTGGATTGAATTTTGACCCCAACTCCTGACCCCATCCCGCAGGTGTAGCTGCGGGATGGGATTTTGATCGAATTTTCCCGGTCGGGAAAAATCCGATTGGGTTGGATTGCGGGAATTCAACCCGGCCCTCCACCCATAGTCATTGCCATCGAAGATTTTCACTGGTCCTGCATGTAGCTTTACGAAGAGTGTGAACATATTTGGTTGAAAAATGGGCTTAATTTGGGCCACCTTTACTACTATCATAATGGGCTTCTAATATTTAAGTTTTATTTTGTTCTTTAATTTTAAATATCTAAAAATAAATACAAATTGTATATAAATAATACATTGATTAATATCTATGTCAAAGTATTTATCTAATCCTCTAAATTATATATATATACATATAGAGTATCTATTTTACATACAAAATTGTATTTGTACTTTTAAATTCAGTATAAGTAAACAATTATTAATTCTTACACAACATTAAGTTGGATATTAGTTGATTCAATTTGGAGATTGTGCCAGTGGTTTGATCGGTACAACTAGTTGAACCTGTAACCAATAAGCTAATCGGTTCTGTGTTTGATTCGGTTTTAACAACGCTGGTAAAAACACAGTGCTTGTCATCAGGCAAAATTTTAAGGTAAAAATATATGAAAAAAGACTTCATATGCTCCAATCACCCCACCCCGCGCCACTTTAGAGTTAGAGTCGAGCTTTCACAGTCATAGTACTAACAAACAAAGCACAATCGCTCCCACTATCGCCACGACATTCACCTTTTTCAAGAACAAGAATCTTGAATTGATTTTTTGGAACTTTTGAAAAGATAGTGCTCACAAAGAATTGTGTTTTGTTTCCGTGTTTAGTTTCTAGCAAAAACTCTTTAATAACAAATTCACCATGACTTATCGATAACTAAGAATTTTTTATTCTATATTTTTGCATTACAATTTTATCAAATATATTTATTAAAATAATAAAATTAAACTATGCTATAAATCATTTACAGTTGTATTAAATAAAAGCATCATAAAACAATCTAAACTATACTAATGTTCTTATATATCTAGAAAGTAATGTTATCTTAAAATGAAATAAAAATATATATGTAACTAACTTTTAATAACAATAATGTTCTTGTGTAAATTTAAGCTTTGTGATTTCATTACATTATAACTTATTAAATAATATATGTTTTTTCTTATTTTAACATCAAAAAGAAGTTTTTGCTAATGAAATATAGCATATGAGGTTATTTGCAAATTAAACATAATACATGGGTAGTTTTTATAATTTCTCAATTTTAGTTTTATTGAAGTCAACCGTTTTAAAATCTTTTTTTCCTTTTGTGTAATTTTTGTTTACAAATCTATACTTTACACATATTATACTTGGACCCCAAAAACTTTACAGAAATACCCCAAATTACAAATATATTTACATAGAATCAACCCTACTCCTCTAACAAAATGCACCCATCTTGCAAAGTACGTTCTCTTATTTTCCCCTCTTCTTTCGTTATCTTGTAATGTAAGCAATTTTGGGTTTCCTCTAACAAATCTGACTAATATGGTGGGAAATTTTCCAGCAACAGTTATTTTATCTGTATTTTATACAATTTGTATGCAAAATTAGTCATGTTACTACCACTACACCATTTTAAGTCAGTTGCAACCGCCCAGTTGCGATGACTGGGCGATCGCACAACAATAATGATAGTTAGGTCGTCGCTACATATCTTAGCGATGGCCAGGCTGTCACTACTGACTAGTAGCAACGGTCTGGCCAAATCTAATTTTTGGCGGGAAAAAATCCCGCCAAAGGTCCTCAGTAGCGATGGTTGAGCCGTTGCTAATGAGATTAGGGTAACAAAAATGTTGCCTGAATTTCTTGTGCCCAGCTGGAGCGCAGATGGGTCGACGTATCGGCTGCACTGATTGGCAGTAGCGACCGCCTAGCGGTTGCTACTGAGGGGGGTACAGATCTATAAATACCCCTCCCCCCCCCCCCCCATTCCTTTTCAGTTTTCCCTCACACCACAACTTCTCTTCTCCTCTAAAACTAGTGACTGCTTGCCCTCTTTTTGCAATTGTTTGCCCGTCATAAAATTGAAATTTGTAAGTTCTGACGATTTTCTTTAATTTATGTCATATATTTAATATTTTGATAGTATGCCTTTAGGAATTGTTCGATCTCGTAGAACTATTAGTTTTTAAATATCAATAATGCCTTTAAGAATTGTTAAATTTTGTAGACTTAATTATTAATTTTTAAACATCGATTATGCCTTTAAAACCTGTTAGATCTCGTAGAATTGATTATTAGTTTTTAAACATCGATTATGCATTTAGGAATTGTTAGATCTCGAAGAATTATTACTTTTTAAACATGGTCTATGCCTTTAGGGAATATCTATAACTTAGAAATAATTATATTTTTAGGGAATGTCTTAGGAATTATAGTATATTTCATCTAATTTAGATTTGTAAGTTCTTTTTTTTAAATCTTATATATAATATTTTATAGTGCTTTTATTTGTTGAAATGTTATTATAGGTTTATAAATTGTTAGTTATCTTAGTTGAATTGAAATGTTATTATTATTATTATTATTATTATTATTATTATTATTATTATTATATATATATATATATGCCCATAGATATTGTTAGATCTCGTAGAATTAATTAATATTTTTTAAACATCGTCTATGCCTTAGAGAATCTCTATATAACTTAAAATCTTTAGTAGCTTTAATATAACCTATATATTTTGAATAGTACGTAGTACGTAGATATTTGTTGTAAGACGATCCTACACGCCCGCGCTCGAGTAGCGGTGGCTCATCGAAGAGGGGTCGTGGTGCTGGACCTCATCGGATAGTACTCAGGACACGTATGGCTACTCCAGATGCTACTCGCGATGATGTCGAGGCACTCATCGATACTCAGCCTTGTGGGTCGCACATTGGATATACGTCATCTACTCATCTTGAGCCACGCATTCTCAACGGATTATAGATGCCCGATGCAGAGCCTACTCGTGCAGATCAAATTGGAGGTTCGACACTACAGACTCCCGCTACGTCGTTCAGAGCTAGGCGTAGTATATGCAGGACACCATCTGCTGAGTCTACTTGAGCAAGACCCAGTTGTAGACCAAGAGTAGGACCATGTGGAAGGCCAACCTATGCAGGAGCAGAATCGGTTGGTGCTTCACCTAGTACATCGATGCGGCCTCCTAGAAGAGTGATTAGAGGAGATCCGGTCCCTCAGGATAGGACACGGGGTCATCCCCTATCATTGGAGAAGCACGTCCTGAAAGTTTGAGGAGCGCTATAAACTCCCGCTACGTCGTGTGGAGCTAGGACTTGCGCATGAGATGATAGAACGTGCAAGGGAGGGATGGTGAGCGAGACGCGCTTGGCTTCTTGGGTTGTTTGAGGAGATTCAAGTAAGTGTCTTCACTTAAATATATGTTCTTTATCTTGTGAATTCTATTAAACACCTTATTATTATCTTTATACTGATTGTTATAAAAAAATGAACAGAGAGTCTACTGGGAGGAATTGCGGATCAGACACGGAACCCGTCACCCGTATTTGATTCCGACACATGGCGCAAGGTGGTCGGAGATTCGAAAAAGGAGAAAGTGAAGGGGTTGTCGTCTGACGCGCATCCTGAAAGTTTTGAGCTCCACTTTTGGAAGGAGCCTCTCTTGAACGAGGTATACATGGAGGACTTAGAGCAATAGAACGAGGGGTTGAGGGAATCTAACAGTGCGAGAAGGCGAGAGGTGGTCTGTTATTTATCTCAGTTGAGTCAGCAGTTCACCACGATGATAGGTACACAGTCTCTACGACCTCCATCTAGATTCATGCACGTAGAGCCGGTACTAGTAGCATGCCGCTACCGAGCATTCGGCCACTGAGACCCCCGAAGAGATGAGATCCATTTGCGCCAAGCACTTCGGAAGGCATCTAGTTTGACGATCTACTCTTCCGAGAGGACATGGATGATGTAGAGGCGTCACATGCCGCATGAGGTGCTTTGGAGTTGATGGATCAGACGATGAGAACTCGGATGAGGAGCTGGAATTTGGCAGGAGTTAAGTTTTTTATATGTTAGTTATGCAGAAGACTAGGCTTTTTGACGAACATGATCAAAAAGCATTACTCTTTCGACACATAGCTAGATTAATTAAGTAAAAATATCTTTAAAAACTGTTAGTTGTGTAATTAAAGTTCTATTTATGAACTTTTTATGTAATTAGTTATGTAAAACTGTTATGCATATCGTGTTTTGCGTACTTATGTAATTAAATTTCTATTTTATGTACTTTTCTTAATTAGTCGCATGCATATTAATTTATAGTTTTTTGGATAGGAAAGTAATTCACTTGGACTTTGAGTTGGTTAAATTGTAAATCAGATGAATACAAGTAGAATATTTACGACCAATATCACACTAATAAGTAAATCTTAATTCATTATGATGAAATACAACGCGAAAAGTTATTTATAACCATTACTATATCATGCCTAGCTAATCATTATACACATTGTCATCCGACTGGAAATCTCTCTCGCCATCTTCCTTTTTTTCTGTATCAACATCATCATCCTCGTCTAAATCAACATCTTCCTCCTCTTCTGAATCAACGTTTGTGCGGCCCACATCTTCAACAAACTCAAATTCATGAACCCCTAGTTGGACATCCATATTAAATCAACTCAAGTCTACACAGTTTCAACCATCTAGATTCATTCTCTTGTAACACTTATGGCGGCATTCTAGCTTGGTCCTCGTATGAATCCACCGCTGATGATGTGTCGATTGTGTATCTCACCGGAATTGTAGATACATCCCACCATCCTCTTCGACGTGTCTGAGCTGGGTACGGGGTATAGTATGCCTATAGGGCATGATTGGCAAAAATAAACGGCTCATTGGTCACAAGACAACGTAGCGGGTTAATATCAAGCAATTAGTATATCGGCTCGACCTTTGTCCCTCGATCTATATCATACCACACACATTTGAATAACACAATGTATAGCGATCGCTGCATACCTCCCTAATATTCCACTAGTATAATGTAATTCAACGTCCCATAGAAGTTGGTGGCGTCAGATCCCCCATGCTCCCCTTTGACATAAACGACGCTACAAGTTGGTGGTGTCGGATTCAGTTTGTGGATCAGTAAGGTAATTTCCAAAATATGCTCATGTGACACCAATTATGATTAGTTCCAAAACCCTTCATCTTTTGTGTGCTTGGCCTAAAACCAACCGGTGGAAGTTTATCCATAATTTTTCTTATTTCCTCACCCTTTCTCCTTGGAATAGGTTTTTCCGGTGCCTCCCTCTTATAATAGGAGTCCCATTTGTTTTTCTCCCACATATGATCTTTTGGTAGATACCGACGATGACAATCAAAGAAAGACGGTTTTCCACTATGCTTCAGCTGGAGAAAAAAAATGTGTGCTCCATACAATAAGGACAAAATAACCTTCCATGTGTACCCCACTCAGACAACATCCCATACTTCAAGGAATTGCTAATCGTCCACATTATAGCCGCTCGTTATTGAAAGTTATGCTTCTTATAACTGTCATACGTAGTCAAACCATCCATCCATAAATTATTCAGCTCGTCAATCAGTGGTCTCAGCAATACATCAAGGTTCTTCCGGGGACTATGTGGACCAGGTATAATAAGGCTCAGAAATATGAACTCCAACCGCATGCCAAGATCTTGAGGGAGGTTATACGGGGTTACAAACATAGGCCAACATGAGAAAATGGAGGAAAACTGATCAAACGATGTGAACCCATCCATGCATAAATCGAGTCGAACATTTTTGGGCTCTGCTGCAAAACTTAAATACGACTGATCAAATTGTCGCCATGCTTCACCAGAAGCCGGATGAATCATTCAATCATAGTTTGACAATATCTCGTATATATAGAATAGGGTCGATCACAAGTATTGTACAACGAGTATATCTCTAAAGTAGACCTACTTTAACTATGCAAGTCTCAAGTGGGCTTGGTCCGAAACACCTCGAACTAACATCTAATGCAAGGGAGAATGTCGGGAATATATCGGAGATGACGTCGAAGATTATGTCGGGGATGACATCGGATCTTCTATGTCGAAAGTGGTCTCCTATTTATGTCGAGTGTAGCGTAGGTGATATATATCGGGTATTATGTCGAATAATATATCGGGGAAGGCTCGATATAGGTGTACAGTAATTGCAGATAATTAAAACTTACCTTGATTATCGGGAAGCGGATATTTATAGGCCTCGGAATGCAGGGACCACTCACGTGATAAACACGTGAGATGTACTATATCAAATGTGATATTCGATATGGACGTCGGGGATGATCCCCGATATAGACAAAATATAGGCATGGCCTTTGGCAGACCCGATATGGGAAATACCCATATCATGTAGTCCCCCAATTTGCGAATATTCAGAGGTTCTCAGTTGAATTCATGTTTTTTAATTACTTTAATATTATGTCGAATTTCCTTCGACATATATGTCAAATTTTAAGTTTGACATAATTCTGCCATAAAGCATGCATGATACCCGATGTCTATAAATAACGGGTTGTGGAGAGAGAGAAGACCATTTTGTCTTCTAGCGAAACTCGTTATCTTCTGTGTTGTGGTATGTCGGAGATTTTTCGACATAACTTTCGATATACTTTTCGACATGTTTTTGATATATATTCGATGTATCTCCAACATGTGGTTCGACATAGTAGTTTTAATATTTTAATGTTTTTTCTTTGTTTCTCGGATTTTTTCAGGTTGTTAACTTCGAGTTTGGTAATTTAGCCTTTCCAGAGTTTCTTACTCTTCTTTGTATTCATCATTCTCTTGGCGAGCGAGAACTATTTTGACTTTACCGGTCTGGATTCTCAAAATGCGGAGGATGGAGGCTCTAGAACTGCTATCTCTGATACCGATTTTTTTGGTATAGATGAGTTGTTTGGGGATTACGTCGGTGATGGCATAGATAAAGATGCTAGCGAGCCTCCAAGGACCCAAAAGGTGGAGTATTATGAATGGGGTTTTCCCATATCCCCCGAAGTGAAGAAGTTTAAGACGGTCGACAGTTATGAGGACATGGTGTCCCATGTCCCTCATCACCCTGGTTTTTATTCCACGACGTATCATTTCGATGCGGGATATAAGATCAGGTTTCCTGAACATAATGAGAGAATGAACACGTCGTCGAAGGGTTGTATCACCGTGCACGCAAAGCATTTTCCAATGGCCCACGATTCCTTATTGATCCCGCTATTACCGCTATTGTGGCCAGTATATGGGTTTGCCTTGGGCAGCTCTCACCCAACTCTATTGGGTGTATTGTGGGCTTCATTTGTATTATGAAGGCCCTCGGTGTTTCTTATGCGTGAATGAGTTCTGGAGTCTTTCCATGGTATCACCAATAAGAAAGGTGGTGACAAGGGTTTCTTCTTTGTGCGTTCGCAAAATGGACACAAATCTATGTTCGGTGGCCAATCTAGTTATGGCTTCGGGAATAAGAACGAATACTTTTATGTAGAGGAGAAAACAACTGGGGAGTTCGATGAACTTCCGCAATAATGGTCTACACTGGAGAAATATACAAGGCCCACTGGTTTTGGTCATCCCCAATGAACGTCTGAATTTTTACTAAATCTACTGGACCATCCCTATGACCTCACCATGCTCTGAGACAAGGACATGGTTGGCGCGAGCGATCTTTCTCCGATGCCCTATCGAGGCCCTTTTGACCTTGGTAAGGTTCTTCCTTATTGTTATTGGAGCAGTTTCTTGTTCATGTTTTGATGATATTGCTCTCATCTGTCTGTAGCTACTCTCGTGATGCATCGAAGATTGGACGTAATTGCCCACCTCAACGTCGTCCTAAGAACAGCGGTTGGGGTGATGCGACGCTTACGGCCCTTATTAAGAAACGTGGGCGAGAAGGTTATCGTCTCAAGAAAAAATTGAGTAGGTCCTCGCAGGGTGCAGAGGCCACGGGAGGCATGGTTCTGGGTGGCAACTTGCCCTTGCAAGGTGGGACTGGTGCGGGTTCCAGCATGAGCCAATCTACAGGGTCTTCTGGAGCTAATGCACCACCCCACAAGAGGAAACGGGGCGAAGGCGGAAGTTCTACTGTTGGTCAAGGCGCTTTGTTCCAATTTGTAAGTGTGCCATCCTCCCGTTTTGTACAATTATATTGATGTATTGATTGAAGGTACCTTTTTGGATTTATTAAAGTATTGAGATGTTTTTTGTTTTCTAGGTCGGGAAGTTTCTCGCCAGTTTTCTAAAGATGGCGAGTACAAATAATGTCACACATGTGGAGTCTATCTCCGAAGCTATTGCTCTGCTTGAGAGCCTGGCTGATTATGACCCTGCCGCGACTGCCAAATTGGTGGCCGAGCGGGATGAGGCCATGAGCGTCCTTAGCGCCACCGAAGCGAATGCGGGCGTGCTTCTTAATCAGAATCAGGAGTGGGAGGCCGCCCTCGATCAAGCCAACCTATCTCTTTCTACAGAGAGGGAGCAATGGGATAAAGCAGAGACGAAACTCGTTCAGGTGCGAGAACAGTTGGCCCTTGCTGAGAGGGCTAATAGATGCAAGGTGCTCACCCGAGAGCAGGGGGTTAGCAATGCTAAGGCCTTCCTTTTGAGTGAGACTTTTAAGAAAATCTGCGCTGAATGCGGGGTACATGAGCGGGAGGAAGCTAAGATTTGATCATTGGTCAGATTCGTCTTCTTGATCGTTTCAAGGATGACTTTGACTCGGGCTTTTTGGATCCCTTATTGGGCCCCGATGGAAAACTGCAGGAGGACTCCGATGTTGATGTTGATAACGATCTTGTAAAAGATGTCTACGAGGAAATCTTGAACCAGAAGAGTCTCGTGCTGATCCATACCAAAGGTGCCCCTAAATACTCCGGCTAAGGGTCTGTTGTGTATTGTATTTTTGCTTTTTATCTTAGAGCATTGTGTATAGTGCCTTTTTGGCATCTATAGCTTTTAAGCTTGTTTTGAAATGGAATTATTTTTTCCTCAAGACTTAAATGTCACTGATTTTTATTAATGTCTCATATTGACTGTTTGTAGTTGAGTTGAGCCCTTTGTGTGTCGGGTTCGCTCCTGTTATTTTATTTTCTTTCTGTATGCCAGGTTTCTCCTCTCTACCTCGGTGGATAAAGGAGTTATCCCATGGCGTTTTTCTTTTCTTATGATGAGTTGTCTCCTGCCTATCTCGGTGGATAAGGGAGTTATCGTAGGGCATTTTTCTTTTCTTATGCCGGGTTGTATCCTGCCTATCTCAGTGGATAAGGGTGTTATCCGAGGGCATTGTTCTCTTCTTATGCCAAGTTGTCTCCTGCCTATCTCGGTGGATAAGGGAGTTATCCCAAGGCATTTTTCTTTTCTTATGTCGGGTTATCTCCTGCCTATCTCGGTGGATAAGGGAGTTAGCCCATGGCATTTTTCTTTTCTTATGTCAGGTTGTCTTCTACCTATCTTGGTGGATAAGAGAGTTATCCCATGGCATTTGTAGACCTTTATCTTTTCTAGGTAGCGGATTCTCTCGGGACCTTGTGGACTGCCTTGATCTCCTTTTCTTGTTGTTGAATCAGATGAAATAATCATTTCATGTCAGAGATAATGGGTAGATGAATTCCACTTTTCGTATCATGTTACCCTAAGAAGAGGGTATCATTCATTGTTATTGGCAAGGATCTATTGTACATGTGATATATAGGTGATACATGTATATCTGTAAGGGAGATAATGATAAAATATTTTGGAATAAAGGTGTTCATGTTTGCACATCTTGTCCTCTCCCTTTTGGGGGTGTGTACCTGCAACAAGGTATGAATACGTACTGCAATAGAATATATCGATTGGAATGAAATAAGGTTATAATGGATAACGGTCGAAGGCTCCCGTTGCGTGGGAATCAGGTCGGCATAGTTCCCCCTATTTAAGTTACAGTCCAGCCCAATGATGGGGCAATTTGGGGAAATTTAAAAATTGTTCAACATTACTGAAAATGAAAAAAGGTTCCAAGCGATGATCCCATGTAGATCACTCCGCAGCTTGATGGTTGTTGTTTAAGTTCGCAGCTCCTCCAGTAGCATCATTGATCCTTGTGAGGGTGAGAGAAGTTATGTAGCAGAGCCACCCTTCCATATGATTGGCGATGACTTCTCCCACGCCTCTAGCTACTAGGAACTTCATCTTTTGGTGGTACGTTGATACCACTGCACGGATGGCATTGAGAGCTGGCCTGCCTATAATGATGTTGTAGGCGAAGGGGTGATCCATGATTGTGTATTGGATGTTGATGGTCCTCATGTGCGGCTCTTCGCCAAATGACGTTGGTAAGTTCACATGTCCCAAGGGTATCACATCAGCACCCCTGAAGCCAATCAAAGGGGTGTGAATCTGTTCCACTACATGGTGGCCCAGCGCCATTTTCTCCAAAGCATGTGCAAATATGATGTTTGTGGAGCTTCCGTTGTCTATTAGCACCTTGCAAACACCATAATTGGCAATGTCAAGTTTAACAACTAAGGGAAAATCAAGTTTACCTGCATGTATGGCCTTGGGAGATAGATCCATCAGGTCCTGTTTGAGAAAGTAATGTTCTCCTCTGGCAGCTCATCCATCAGATACATGAACCCAATATAGCGGTCCTCATCGAGTCCTCTTGTGATATTTTTCCTCCCGTTGGTAGAGTCTACTCATGTTGGTCCTCCGTTGGTCATGTTGATCACTCCTCTAGAGGGTGCATTGACAATTGCGCTTCCACGCCCATTGGGGCCCTCTATGTCCTTCATCTTGTCCCTCCTATGGGAACGGGATCGATCATCTTGATCATCAGAGTCTCTATTGTTTTGCACGTATGCGAACAGCTTGCCCTCCCGAATGAGGTTCTCAATGTCATCATTTATATCTATATAATCCTTAGTTGTGTGTCCTTTATAATGGTGGTACTCACAAAACTTCCTCGATCGTTTGGTGCCTTCAGCCTCTCTCAACTTTCTTGGTTGATTCAACCACCTCTTCCTCTGAGCCATCATAAATACGGTTAGGATATTCTGATCCATGGGTGTGTATCTTCTCGGTGACCTGTCCCTGCCGCTTCTGTCTCTTTTCCAACCTTATCTGCCTCTATTATGATTGGCGTACTGGGGAGTCTATTTTGTTGCCATCATATTGTCTTGGTATATGGTATTATGAGCAAGATCATTGATTTGATCGATAGTGGGTTACTTGAGCTTGATTAACTCATGTGCGAACCTCTTATGTGTCATCGCATTGAAAAAAAGGAGCACCACCTGGTCGCCATGCGATTTATCCACCTTCATTAGTTCATCGTTGAATCTCCTCATAAACTCTTCCAGTCTCTCTTTCTCTTTCTACTTCATAGCGTTCAGATGGTGCATGATAATTCTCATCCTCTTCTGGCTGGAGAATTGACTTTCCAGCTTTTGTCTCATCTGTTCATAACTGGTGATTGATCTGTTCTCAATCTTGTTAAACCAATCCAGAGCCTCTTCGATTAGGGTCGTGGCCAAGATTTTTGCCTTGATATTATGTGAGAACCTATGCAGGTTCAACACGCTGTCAAGACTGTGGAGATGATCCCTTGGATCGCTCTTCCCATTATATGCCTTGATGGTTGGGATCTTATCACCCTTGTCCAGCACCTCTGCCTCGATTTCCTCGCAGGATGGGTTAAAGTCTTGTGGCCCTCTGCCAATGCTAGTTTCAGAATGACCTTCATCCTCTCACGGTCTAGTTGCTCCATTCTTCTTGCAATATTTCTCCTCTCTCTCATTAGGTCGGGCATCTCTTTTCCTTGAACCCTTGACCTAGAGCGGTTCATCATGTTATCACTCGTGTCTTCGTGTTCTCCACCCCTAATTCCGGATCCAAGTCCTCTAGCCCTAGACTTTTGGGGTTGCGGTGGCGCGTCGCCTGCTCCCCTACCATTCAGGCGCGGCATCAAGGTCTCTAAGGATACCTTCAGTGTGGTCTGAACCGTGGCGTTGATCTGTGCCACGATCTTGGGAGCCAAAGTGGCAGGTGCCACGGGCGTACCAACTGCTTCTCTCTGCGTTTGCGGTTGCAGGGTTCATTCTGGCCCATCATCAATTCTCGGGCAGGAATGGGCGGCGAGGGTGCACTTTCGACCATCTAATTGTCAACCATTGGTCTATAGACTGCGAGCGGGTCATCCTTCTTTGAATCTTGACATCCTCATCTGGGAACTTGGTGTTCCCACAGACGGCGCCACTAGTTTGACAATATCTCGTATATATAGAATATGGTCGGTTACAAGTATGCTACAACGAGTATATCGCTAAAGTATACCTACTTTAACTATGCAAGTCGCAAGTGGACTTGGTCCGGAACACCTCGAACTAACGTCTGATGCAAGGGAGAAAGTTGAGAATATATCGGAGATGACGTCGAAGATTATATCGGGGATGACATCGGATCTTCTATGTCGAAAGTGGTCTCCTGCTTATGCCGAGTGTGGTCTAAGTGATATATATCGGAGATATATATCGGGTATTATGTCGAATACTATATTGGGGAAGGGTCGATATAGGTGTACAGTAATTGCGGATAATTAAAACTTACCTTGATTACCATGAAGTGGGTATTTATAGACATCGGGATGCGGGGACCACTCACGTGATAAACACGTGAGATGTACTATATCGAAGGTGATATTCGATTTGGACGTCGGGGATGATCCCCGATATAGATAAAATATGGGCCAGGCCCGATACGGGAAATACCCATATCAAATCAGTTGACTCACGACATTTATAATGCCAAGACATATGTTTTGCTATCGCTACTAATCTTCAAACCACAATAGCTACGACCTAAAACCTTTAAAAAACTTCTTCAAATATTTATTCATATCTTCAAAGTTTTTTTTTCATTATTTCAAAATGCTCTTCATTTCTTCAAAGATTTACTTAAAGTTTTTTTCTTTTGGCATTTCTTCACACCTTTATTAATATCTTCAAAATTTTGTTTTTCATTTTTTTCAAACTTTTCTTCATTTCTTCAAACCTTTTTGATATCTTCAAAGTTTGTTTTGTTTCATTTCTTCAATAAAAAATTACATTTTCAAACATTTATTTCTTTTCACATCTTCAAACATTCATTTTCTCAACACACAACACAACAATTGTCGTATTGTTGAAAACAAATCAATAAAATATTATTGTTTTTTTAATTCTTGTAAACGTCATTAGTGACGGTCATGCGGTCGCTACTAATATTCAACGTTAAATATTAGTAGTGACGGCTGGGTGGTCACAAACCCTCTGAATATTATTAGTGATGGCTCAGCTGCCGTGATTGACTTTTGGGCCGTTAGTGGTAGCCCAACATCGGTCACTAATGGGTTCAGGAAGTTAGTGACGGTTGGACCGTCGCTAATGACTGTTGAGGCATTAGTAGCAGGCATGCGGTCACTAATAAATGATGACATTAGGGACGGTTGGACCGTCGTTAATACGTGTACAACCAATAGCGAAGGTCTAGGCCTCACTAATAGTTGGCTACGACCCGACAGTCGGATGGGGTTTAGGCGACCGCCAGCCTGTGATGCACCGATACCGATACCAAGACAGCTATGCAGTACCCGATACATACCGATACCGATTCAGATACCGATATCAGTTCTGACGTATCCGATACGCCACGTGGCATATCCTTTAATTTTGAAATTAAAAAAATCTCGATACATATCCGATACGTTTTTTAGGAGTATCGGAACTATTATTGGTCTTTTTTATAAATTTTTAATATTTGATGGGTTAAATATTTAAATATAAATTCTACCAAAAATAAAATGAAATAAGAAAATGAAAATCCTTTTATCAATGGCACGATTCAGATCTCATTATTTTTATACTTATACTTTTTTTTTCTATCACCACCACCACCATGCACCATCTTCACCCCACCACCATGCACCATCTTCACCCCACCACCATGCGCCACCACAATTATACTTTTTTTTAATCATAATCACCACCACCATCATGCGCCAGCTTCAAGCTTGTTATGTTGTTGTTTAACTTATTAGTCATAAATAATTCACGTTTATATGTCTTTTTTCATATTTGATGCATGACTTTTTTTGATGTTATACATTTTTTGTGTATTTTTAATTTTTCTTGTTTAAGTTTTAAATTTTATTGCTTGTTAAAAATAAAAAATACATATAATAAATATTAATAATTATTTATATATAGACGTATCCTTGCCGTACCGGTATCGGCTGTTTTTAAAAAATGTCGTATCGGCGTATCCGTACCGTACCGTACCCGTACCTCCGTACCCGAACCCGTGCAACGTAGCCGTCAGGCTATCGTGGGCTGTTACTTGCGACCGTTGAGCCATCACTCATCATTAGCGATAGAGTTATTCCCAACCACCTTTTTGCGATGGTCGGGTTGTCTTTAATGAAGCATTAGCGACTGCAAAAGAGTCATTAGCGACGACTTTGTAATGTATTTATGTTTTTCGTTGTAAATATGTATTTTTTTCCTTCTATCCACTATGGTGTTGCAATCGTAAATTCTAAAATAAAAGTTTGGATAGCTACTAAATGTTGGTAAGCATAATACACCCAGTTAGGTCACGTCGTGGTACTTCGACTTTCATAAAGTTTTGTACGTAATACTTATATGAATATTTTCTATTGTAAAGATGGATTTTTCTTCTAATTCCCGTTATGGTGTTGCAATTATAAGCACTAAGATAAAAAAAATGATAGTTACTACATATTGGTAGATGCTTACTTAAACCATGGCGTGGCGCTTTGGCTTTCAGAAAGTTTTGTGCAAAATTCTTATATCATTGTCTTGCGTTGTAAATGTAGATATTTTTTTCTTTTTGTTAGTATATTGTTGCGATTATATTCTTTAAGACAAAAGTTTGTACCGTCAATAAATATTGGTATGCGACATGATATGCTTATTCATGACACGACATGGTATTTTGGGTGTCAGAAAGTTCTAGGACAACGTATAACATAAATATTAGAATTTTGCACAAAACTTCCTGAAAGCCAAAGCACTACTCCATGGCTTAAATAATCATATCATGCCACCAACATGTATAGTAACTATCAAAACTACTTAGAGCTTATGATTGTAATACCAACAACACCATAAATTTGAGAATTCCATGAGTCGAACATAATAAACCAGTGACAAAGGTTGATGCCTATCTTTATGTATTATACCGTGAAGATGAATATAATATTAGGCAGAAATACATATTATGCCCTATAATTGTTGCATTTTGTTGCTTTTTCCAGATAGGTTTTTGGGTAAGAAAAATAAGGACGACATCTTTTCGTAAGTTACTCAGTCTATGCCAAATTGGGTTGAGAGGAGGTCTCGTCCTATTTGAATGCCACATGAGTTGAGTTGCACCACATCGTAAAAATATAGTCCACCCCACCAAGTAAAATTTTTAAGGAAAAAAATTATGCTTTGTGTGTGTCGTAGTTCTTTGGCATATCATCCTTTCCACTCTACCCCCCACATAAATACACACAATGGAAGTATAAGTAAAGCTTCGGGTCTCCTACTCCGCCACCCACAAGCTACTCTTCATCGTCCTCTCACCTCACCACCACCGCACCCACCTCCACCAAAACCTCTTCGTCAACGGTCCCAATTCCAAATTTTGCCACCATCCTCGTCGCTCTCTGCCTTTGATTCTATAACACCTCGACTCTCGTTGCACCATATCCCTCAAATACAAACCCCAAATCTACCCGAGAAACCTGTAACTTTGTGTATGTGTGTGTGTCGAATTTGAGGTTGCCGGCTATAGCGCTTCAGAACACCGAATTATGTTAGTGTCAAAAAATATAGAGAGAGGAGTGATGAACTAGGCAGTGTGAGGGCAACTACCCTCACAACAATCCAAGCAAACTACGTTTTTTCATACACATGAATTATGTAAGAGTTGAAAATTTTCTTAGTCAATAGTAATGACAGCCACTGTGGAACAACTGAATAATCCAACTGCAAAAATAAAAAGAAAGGGATTTATAACAACTTCATTAAATTTTGCACATTTAACATGAAATGAGTAAGCGTACAATAATTGAAAATAAATAAAAAAAAACAGCTGAGATAGAAAAAATAAAGAGAGACCCCACCATGGTTTATAGCTTTCTTGGTTCTAAATTGTCGCATCGGCAGCCGATGGGATAACTTAGAACCAATAAAACTATAAACCATGGTGGGGTCTCTCTCTCTCTCCCTCTCTCATGTTTTTATTTACTTTTCTTTAATTGTGCGCTCATTCATTTCATGTCAAACCTGCAAAATTATCAGCAATGCTGACGGAGATATGAGGTTTGGATTTGAGGAAGATGATGCAGCAAGAGTCAAAGTCGTAGAAGATTTAGTATTTAGTTCTTTTATTTCCTTAAAATTTACGTGATGCCCACCCATGTGGCGTCCACATAAGGTAAAAGTCGGTCTCAGTCCGATTGGGCATAAATGAGTGACTTTTAAAAAGATGTCGTCCCTATTTTCTTTCTTGAAAACCTATATGACAAAAGCCATAAAATTCAATAATTATTGGATATATTCTGCATTTCTGTCTAACTCAGTAAAATACATAAAGATACTCATCAACTTCAGTCGCTAGTTTCTTATGTGTGGTTGATTGAATACTCAAATTTATGGAGTTGTTAGTGTTGAAGTTATGAGCGTTAAGCTAATTGTTTTGATAGTTATTACATGGTGGTATGTCATGATATGCTTATTTAAGTCATGACGTAGTGCTTTGGCTTTTAAAAAGTTATGTGCAAAATTCTAATATTTATGTTGTACGTTGTCCCAGAACTCTCTGAAGCCAAAGTACTATGTTGTGCCCTGAATAAGCATATCATACCACATACCAATATGTAGTAACTATAAAAACTTTTATCTTAGAGTTTATAATTGCAACACAATAATGAAAAAAAAAAATATCCACCTTTACAATGGAAAACATTAATATAAGAATTTTGCACAAAAGCTTCTGAAAGCCAAAACACCATGTCATGACTTAAAACAAGCATCTCACGCCGCATACCAACATGTAGAAACTATTTAATTTCTTATCTTAGTGATTATAATTGCAACAACATAATGGGCAAAAGAAGAAAAAGCCACATTTATAATGAAAAATATTAGTATAAGTATTACGCACATAACTTTCTGAAAGCCGAAGTATCACGACGTGACCTAACTAGACATATCCTACCGCATACCAACATTTAATAACTATCAAGACTTTTATTTTAAAAATTATAATTGTAACACCCTAATGGATAAGCAGAAAAAAAAAACCATATTTACAACGGAAAACATAAATAATAACATGGCAGTTTTTGCAGGCAAGTTGTATAATATAACAGAGAAAAGAATTGTTGCTGAAAAAATTTCAACCATAACAATCAAATCGGTTAGAGGAAACCCAAAATTGCTTGCATTACATGAACCAAAACCAAAAGAACAGGAAAAAACAAGAGAGTGTGTTTGTGTGTCTTGCAAGAGAAGTGTGTTAAGTTAGAGGAGCATGGGAGATCCTATATACATATATTAGTAATGTGAGGTTTTCCTATAAAGTTTTTGGGTCCAAGTATAATATGTGTAAAGTGTAAATCTGTAAACAACAATTACACAAAAAATAGAAAAGAATTGTTGACTTCAATAAAGCTGAAATGGACCCAAAAAAAACCATGTATTGTGTATAATTTGCAAACAAAAAAACCTCATATGCTAAATGCCTAAATGTTATTAGCAAAAAAATCTTTGTGATTTTAAAAATAAGAAAAAATAACTATGTACTAATTAATAAATCTGCATGTAATGAACTTAATTCTAATTGATTTATTTGAAACATAAAAATTATTATTGTTTAAATGTAGTTATATGCATATTTGTCTATTATTATAAGAACATAAGTATAGTGTAGATTTGTTTTATGATCCTTTTACTCATTTAAAACAAAAATGTAGAGAGTTATGGCATAGTTTAATGTTTTATCAATAAATATATGTTTGATAAAATTGTAATGCAAAAAAAAAAAAAAACTTGCATATTGATACATTCGTGGTGAATTTTCTATCAAATGAATTTTTGCAAGAAACTGAAACAAGACACAAATCTTTGTGTGCAAATATGTTTTCAAAAGCCCCCAAAAATCGATTCAAGATTCTTGTTTTTTTAAACAACAATATTACTCCCCAGCACTCGAATCTTGGATATGCCACGATAGAAGAGTATTTATCCAAAGACATGTCTCCGGAGAAGGTGTATGTGGTGGTGATAGAGGTGATAGTGGTGCTTATTTTTTTTTTGTTACTACTATGATTGAAAAGCTTGACTCTAACTCTGAAGAGGGCGAGCCATGATAGGGTTGAATAAAGTGAACTCAAAAAATCGAGATAGAATTCGACACAACAACATGTTACGACTTACGACAACAACAACAATCTACTGTTGTCGTGGATCTTTATCTTGAGAATGTCATATATCTCTGTCTTCCATTTTATCAATGTGATTGCAGGAATGAAGCAACCCTACGAAGTAAGGCAGAAATATACCTTAACGGGTAAAGTATCTCCTATCCTACAGGGTAAGGCACTAATATACCTTAACGGGTAAAGTATCTCCTATCCTATGGAGTAAGATAGAAATATACCTTAACGGATAAAGTATCTCCTATCCTACGGGGTGAGACAGAAATATACCTTAACGGGTAAAATATCTCATATCTACCGAGATAAGGAGGAAAAAAGAAAAGAAAAGGATCCCCTATCCAATGTGATAAGGAGGAGAAAAGAAAGGCAAAATGTCCCATATCCACCGAGATAAGAAGGAGAAAAGAAAAAAAAATATCCCATATCCACCGAGATAAGAAGGAAAAAAAAGATCCCTATCCAACAAGATAAGGAGGAGAAAAGAAAAGAATCATATCCCCTAGCCACCGAGATAACGATGAAAACAGAGAAGAAAAATATCTCCTATCCACGGAGATAATGAGGAGAAAAGAAAAGAAAAATATACGTATCCACGGAGATAAGAAGGAAAAAGAGAAGAAAAATATCCCCTATCCACCTAGATAAGGAGGAAAAAATAGAAGAAAAATATTCCCTTCCCACCGTGATAAGGAGGAGAAAATAAAAGAAAAAGATCCTCTATCCAACTAGATAAGGAGGAGAAAAGAAAAAAAAAACAAATTCCCTATCCACTGAGATAAGGAGGAGAAGAAGATCGACAACAAAGGAAAATTTATGTCCGTCAATGCAAAGGAACAATGTTGGGGCGCATACGTACCTACCTATATACAGATATACGCAAAAACATATGTTACAACGATAGATACAAAACAAAGTAAGCACATACGCTCCTTCAATTGAAAAGGCACAATACAAACAGATAGTCATACAAGCAATTGTTCAATATTTTGCAGAACAACTAATTACAAAAACGAGACCATTATTCCGGAGTATATGTGAAACAGACAAAACAACGAAGTACAAATACGAATTTCAGAGGGAATACTTAGGAGCACCCTTGGTATGAATCAGTACCAGAATTCTCTGCTTTAGGATATCGGCATAATCATCCGGCCCTGAGTCTTCGTCGTCTTCTTCAGACTCAGACTCTTCAGGGATTTTCCTGTCAGGTCAAACAGATAGCCATACAAGCAATTGTTCAATATTCTGCAGAACAACTAATTACAAAAACGAGACCATTATCCGAAGTATATATGTGAAACAGACAAAACAACGAAGTACAAATACGAATTTCAGAGGGAATACTTAGGGGCACCCTTAGTATGAATTAGTACCAGAATTCTCTACTTTGGGATATCGGCATAATCGTCCGGCCCTGAGTCTTTGTCGTCATCTTCAGACTCATACTCTTCAGGGATTTTCCCGTCAGGTCCGAGCAACAGATCAAGCCGCTAGGTATCAAAGCCTTCTCTAAACCCATTGAGCAAATTAACTTGAACGACGATCGCGTCCTTCGCCTTCTCTCAATCCTGCAATCCTCGTTCGACACATATATCGTTGTAGGTCTTGCTCAGGAAGAACCACTTCACTACACCCAGCTTTTGCTCTCGCGTGGGTTCCTAAATTGACAAATTAAGTATATTGCTAATAAATATCCAATGAATGAAAACACTATGGATATACAGAAAAATAAATTACCACAAAACGTGCTCCCCTTTGAGCCTGTACAAGTTCTGACTTCACACGCCGGAGTTCCACCTCTAAAGTCTCTCTCCTCTCTGTTTGAGCGGCCACGACTTTATTGGCTTGGCTCAGCGTGGCCGTCAGTTCTTTGTTCTTGTTCAAGAAGGTCTGGACATTGCCTTTACACTTAAAAATAACACTTAGGGCTTCGTCCTATTCAGCTCCGATTCTAGCTGCCTCAACAGGGTCATAGTTGCTCATAGCTTATAGGGCAACGACCATCCGTGCTATGGCCTTTGCCTTGTTCACGTCGTTATTGCCGACCACCCTCAAGATATTGGATACAAACTTACCAACTTGCAAGAGGCATATGGATATCAAAATGACTATGCCAAACGCCCCATTCTATATTGGAACACACACAAAAATATAGATAGGAGCGCAAAACTTATAGCACGAAAGACGCGCTTCCTTCCCCTACAGCGGGAACTTCAACTTGGTTGGTTCTCCCACGAGGCACATGAGGATTAGGATCCGCTTTGGCAGAAGCAACTTGTTTCTTTTTTTCTTGGGTGAGGGTTCTTCATGGGGTTTCGGGAGCTGGATTCTGACTTGAACTTGTCGCGGCTCAACCTTGCGGGGACACACAACTCCTAAGGAGCCCACCAACCCCACCTTGAGAGCTCGACTCGCCTTGAGATGCATCAGCCATCTTTACCCTCATGCGATAACCCTCTCACCCGTGATTCTTATGAACAATGGGGAATGTCCCTTTGGCACCGGGGTCGGCCTCTACACCGCTCGGCGTTGAAGCAAGAACATCCACTCTACGACTCATCACGAGTTGTTCTAAAACATGGTTATTATTGAATGTTAGAATTACTATTTATAATAAAGAATACAAGAAGAATAATTCAGCTAGCATCGGAGACATACTAAGGCTGTAAGGGCCATCATATGCCTTTGGAGACAAACCACCAGTCCAAAGTACTTCGTCTTGCCCGAGTGTGGGGTGTTCATATTTATGCTCCACCAGGAGATCAAGAAAATCAACATCCCACAACGGCACAACCAAAAACACAGGTCGTGCGACCTTTTTTTTCTTTGACCACCTTTCCGGAAGCTCATTAAACTCATCAATAGTTCTCTCCTAGACAAAGAAATACTCATTCTTTCCCCCAGAATCATAGCTACTTTGGGTAAATTTCAGAAATTTCCTCCCAGCACGAGACCTTACTCGAGCCATGGAATCTTATCTTGTATCCATCAATATGATACTCGACCCGATAATAATCAGGGTTATAAGTGACGCGAGATACCATGTCTTCATACCTTATAGCTAGTTGTCTTGTATTTCTTCAACTCCGGCACACCGACCAGGCTATACACTTCTTCCTCAGTCTCGGTTTCCTCTTCCTTACCCTCGCCTTCATTCATATCGCCTTCATCCCCATCACATTCATAGTCATCTAAAAGTGCGTCCAAATCCACCAATCCAGACAAGTACGCAGGGGACGTAATCTCGAAACGATACTGATGATGGTCACCATCATCACCAAGTTCCACACCAAGAACAAATGTAGCATTGTCATGCGACATACCAACATCTCTTGCTCCAGACATTGTCGTCTCACGTGTCGTTAAATATCGAGGAGATTAATAATATACCGAGGCTCAATTAATTCGGGTCACAAGAATCTGACAAATGAAACACAAAGGTTAGCCAAATCAATCAAAGTATGTCGTAAGAAAATAAGCTAAATATACAAATTTTCAATATACCTACGAAAATATCGAAAATAATATTCACTAAATAGGGAACAGATTCGAGATACAAGGTATATTGAATCTCAGAATTCTTAAGATTAAACTAATATCGGATCGAAAAACAACATCGACATCGATATTGAAAACTATATCGAAAGCATTTGATATACCTTTGTCGGAAGAAGTACGTGTTCGCTAAAGGACAAATGAATTTTCTCTCTCCTCTCGCTGCCTATTTATAGACATCGAGCGCGTGAATCAAGCATTTATGGCTACCCGTGTCGAAATCAACATTTGATATAAGGATTTTGATATCGAAAATATAATGATTTTCTGTATACTTTTAATTACGTGTTCTGAGGTACAACCCCATACAAGAAAGGATCTCGCTCATAATTCAAATGTAGACCGCAATGCTACGGAAAATTGTATTACGGGTCCACCATTGCTCTAAATAGAATTCACATATCCGAACTCCTACATTTGAACTGGAGGGACAAGAGGTACTGGTATTACAAATTTGATTTAGTTTATGAGTTATCGTTTACAACGATAACTTCTAAATTGGAGGACTACATCATATGGGTAATATCCGTATTGGGCTAGTCCACTTAATTACATGAGTCGAGCCCAACAAGCAGCTGGCCCAACGATCGTATATCGGGGATGGGCACCCGATATACATGCTGACATCGAATATCCATATTCGGTATAGTACAACTACGCCGAGAATTACGGGTGCGGTCTCCGCACACCGATGCCTATATATATCCATGCTCCGCTAATCAAGGCAAGTATTATTAATTATTCTACATTGTTCATCACGATATAAAATACGCATATTTGATATCGAGTACCCTTTTGATATACACATCCGATATACTCACCCAATATATACCTTCGACATACCTACCCCCAATATGGAGACATCCCCAAAATCCGTCATATCCCCGACATAGAAGATATTTGATATCATCCTTGATTCGATATATCTTCTCCTTTGACATCATGTGAAGCATCCTAGCGTTACTATGAGGTGTTCCGGACCAAAGTCTAACTAGAGCTAGTGTTAGTGATAGGTGACATAGTTTGTAAAAGATTGGTTCTTGTATTATTGTAATCTCGCACTCCATCTGTAATAAACGATCTGTTGTAAAATTAGACGACGAAGCGGGTGGCACTACATGAGTCGAAGAGGGAGCCGAGTGCGATGGACCATCGTTGTAGGAAAATGAGAGGAGGGACGGATGGATGTTGTCCTCCAAAATTTGATGGGAAGGGCGCGGTGAGAAAAGAGGGGAGGCAAAGGTAAATTTAGACTCATCAAAAATTACATGACGAGAAAGAATGATTTTTTTTAGAGGTTAAATTATAGCAATTACAACCCCGATGATTTAATGGATATCCTAAGAACCTGCACGGAGTAGAGCATCGTGCAAGGAAATAGAGGAAAACATAAACAACCAAAAACCCGGGGATGGTGAAAAGAGGGAATGCAGTTATAGAGGAGATGAGTCGGAGATAGATTTTTGAGGAGTTTGCTAGGAGTGATGTTAAGGAGGTATGTAGTCACTTATAGGGCGTGAGACCAAAACGAGAAGGTTTCGCATCATATTGTTGATGGAACGAGTTTTTCTTTCGGCATTCCCATTTTGAGGAGAAGTATGAGGGCATGAAAAACGAAAGGACGTGGTTTGAAGTGAGAGTTGTCAAAGTCATGAGCATTATCACACTGGAATATTTTAATTTTTCTTCCAAATTGCGTGTGAAAAATGTGCCGAAAGCCAAAAAAATTAGAGAAAGCAACAAACTTTTTATCCAAGGGAAACGACCACAAGTATTTTTGGTAAAATCATCCAAGAAAAGAATGTAGTATTTCTAACCCATAACACTCAAGATAGGAGACGTCCATAAATCACAATGAATAATATCAAAAGGTAACATAGTCATAGACGTAGAGGAATAAAAGGGCAACTTAACATGTTTGCCCAAAACATAATCGTCACAAATATGAGTTTTTGCTAAATGAGAACAAGGAATGAAATTAATAGTATGAAAAAAATCTAAGATAAAGTCGCACGGATGACCAAGGCGACGATGCCAAAGTAGCGGAGAAGAGGCCGAGAGGGCGACGAGAGCATGAGCGAAGGTGGACGTCGCATAGGAGGAAGAGGATATAAGTCGTCTGAGCTGTTACATCGCATGATAGGAGTTTACGTCTGCAGATCCTTCACAGAAAAACCAAAAGGATCAAACTCAACTGAAACTTGATTACACGTGTGAGACGTCTAACATAAATTAAAATTTTTAGTAGTTTAGGGGCATGGAAAACAGTGTTTAGTTTAGAGAAGGGTAAGGGGAGGGAAGCGAGGCATTAGCGAAATCCTGAATTGGAATAACACTACCATCACCAACAAGACGTGGAGACGGGATGGGACACGTCAGTTTGGGATCCTGCAAATTTCCAGTGGTCTGTTTTATAAACAGGTCACTGGAAAAAATCAGCGAAAAGGCGAGATCTCGCCTTTTTCCAGCCTTTTTAGCCATGTGTTCCCCTGATTTTGCATGTTCCCCCTATTTTTTAACCCGCTTTAGATCCAAAAATTAAACAATAGATGATAGATCAATCATCATTTCACAATCCACAATCCACCAAACAAATCAATACCATGAATTCATGAAACAACGCATCCAATCCGCAATCTAATTATCTCAATACCAAACTAAATTACCAATCCACAATCTAATTATCCCAATTCCCAAGTACTAAAATCAAATGCGATTATACAATCCACTTCACCACATGTTAACAAATAACAATCATCTAAGACCCCAAGTTACCAAATACGTTATAGTTTATACCATCACAAATCACAAATCAGTTCACAAATCACAAAAATTGTTTAAATCGCATGAACCATCAATCCATCTTCTAACTAAATACTTATGCGTCTCTACTTCTATTATGCTTGAAGGAATGATGCATCCGGACCCATTTGAGCAAACTCTACACAAAATCAACAAAAACAAACATAGATCAATATTGATTATAATATATTAACCTATAGAAATGATAACATGCAATTAATTGCAATTTACAAGTACCTTGGTTGCAACTCTCCATTTTTAAAATTGTTGCTTCTATGTCAATAGGCTCCGAATGATCTCCTTTGCCGCGTAGCCAATCTTGTGCACAAATAACAGCTTGTACCACCCAAGGACTCAAAGAGCACCTAAATCGGTTTAAAATGCACCCTCCCGTGCTAAACACAGACTCAAATGCTATGGTGGAAACTGGAATGGTCAATACCTCCCGAGTTATTCTACCAAAGACCGGTTACCGCTTCGAATTTACCTTTCACCAACCCAAATGTCGAACGAACCCTCATTATCATTGAATGGTTCGTTGCTCTCCTCCTTGAAGTACTTTTCAAATTCGATCTTTAGTTGGACTGGATTCTTAGTCTTCTTTCTAGAAAATAAAAATGCATGTCATTATATACCTTCATACTTTTAATAAGTTAAGTTTAACTTAAGAATATAATTTAAATGATCAAAGAAATGAACAAAGAATGAATCACTTATATTACAAATAGCAAGTGTTTCGTGTTTCTTTTCTTCTCGGTAGCGGATTTTGGAGGAGGGAAAGTCGACTGAAGGAGTTGCGTCGTACATTCTCTTGTACTTCTTATACAACGTTTCAAACTCAATCCAAGTCATCATTTGAAATAACAAATCATATGGCACCATAGTCTTGATATAATCGAACTTGAAATGGGGATACAAAATCGCAACAAAGTACGACATATGGTTCATTCTCTTTTCTCCTAGCCCCAATACTTGTCGTACGTTTCTTTCTTTTTCAACGCCATGACCTTGAGTTCGTGGGGCTCCTTCCCATCCGGGCCATCTCGGTTCTCAAGCTGCATCCATTCCCCTAACATTTCATCTATGGTGCCAATTTCCCCCAACGCCAAATTAGATGTAACGTAAATGGTCCCCAAGACTAGGGGTGGGTAATAGAACCCGAAATTCGGGTACCCTACCCTAACCAAGCGGGTATGACCCGAATTTCGGGTTTTTCTACCCGAAACGTACCCGAAAATTCGGGTACCCTAACCGATTAGGGTATTTCGGGTAGGGTTTCAGGTAGGGTGCTCTAAAATATTAGGGTACCCGAATACCCGAATATAATATTATACATTTTTTTTCTCCTTTTTTCTTTTTTTACTTTATCTTTCTCTGACCAAAGGCTACCCCTTTTTTCTTTTTCTCTCTCTTTCTTTTCTTTCTCTTTTCCCCAGCAGCACACTGTCTCACTATTCCCTTTTTATTTCTTTCACAATTCACAGTTCAAAGTTCAAACACACACACACACTGCGACACACACACACACGTACTCTTGTTTTTTTTTCAAACACACACACACACACCAGCGACCGTGGCGGCGACTAATTCCGACTCCGGCGAGACGACGACCATCTCCGACTCAAGCTACGCACGCACGTGACCATCTCCGACCACCACCCTCTCTCTCTCGCACCGATCGACGACGCCAGCTCTCACCAATCGACGCTCTCTCTCTCGCACCGACGCGACGACTCTCTCTCGCTCACTCTCAAAATCGAAAAGTGGTAAAATCCCCTGTTTTCAATTCAAAAACAGGGGATTTTACCAGTGGAAGTTTTTGTCCACTGGAAAGGTTTAATTCGTGTTTATTGTTTTTGTCCACTGGAAAACACTACACGAATTAAGTTTATTGTTTTTTTAATTAATTATGAATTATGATATGATGATGAGATTTAAGAAGTAGCTGTATCAGTATTTTTTTAAATAAAGAAATAATAGGTTTTTGTTTATTGAGACTAGAAATCCAACCGGCGGTACGAATCTCCCGCTCTCTCTCCCTCTCAACCGACGGCCACGCTCTCTCTCGCCCTCTCAACAACCGCGCCGCCGCGGCAGCGGCGACTATCCCTCTCCCTCTCAAACAATAACGAAAACAAAGAATAACGAAAAAAAATTCCCTATTTTCAATTCGAAAACAGGGATTTTAAAAAAAATCCCCTGTTTTAGAATTGAAAACAGGGGAAAAACTCCCTGTTTTCGATTTCAGTGGCATTTTTTGGCCACTGGAAATTATTCGGGTACCCCAAACCCGAAGTTCGGGGTACCCAAAATATAGGGTACCCGAATCCGATCGGGTACCCCATATTTAGTTATGGTATCGGGTAGGGGTTTTACCCTACCCGAAAATACGGGTACCCTACCCGAAAAATCGGGTACCCTAACCAAATCTTTGATTACCCACCCCTACCCAAGACGAATTTGCTCAATCTCTTGAACGACTTCAAGAATTTCACGTACCTCTTCTCCGTCTTACAATCCTTGTGTTGACGTGTAACGCCCCTCAAGTCCTTTGCATAATTAACATCGCGGACCTCATAAGCATCATAAGCCCTCCGAAGTTCCACTGCGAAAGTCGGGTAGGAACACGACAGAACTTGCCACTGCTACGGCTGCCACGGTGGTAAGAAGGCCCATGGTAGGCTGGTGGTGGTGGTGGAGTAGTGTAGGGACGGGGCGGCTGATTTGAGGAGTTAGCGCACCAACGCCCCCTTCTGTGCTGCTGTAAGCTGCCGTGACCCAATTTCTAAGATTCCTCGGGAGGAGAGGCTACCACGAGAGATGCGGTCGAGGCAGGGCCAACGATGGAGAGTTTCTTTGACTTACGAACAAGGCGTGACATGGCTTCATAGAAAAGAGGGAGAGGGTTACTATGTTGAATGAAAGTTGCAACACCATCGTAGTTCTCATTGAGGCCGACGATCAGGTGTAGCATCAAGTGTTGGTTGGAGACGGGTGATCCAACGTTGGAGAGTTGATCAATAAGCATCTTGAGTTCCTGGCAATAAACAGAGATATTTGAAAAACCGTCCATATGAACGTGGGTGAACTGGTTTTCCAAATACATCGCCCGAGAATTCTTATTGTCTGGAAAAATATTCTCAAGACTTGTCCAAGCCTTGTGGGCCATATAATCCTTTTCAAGAATGGTGTGCAGGAGATCCTTCCACAAATCCATTGGAGGACAATGGCATCCAATGGATATATATATATATATATATATATATATATATATATATATATATAAGCCCAAAGTATATCCCATGCAACAACTCAAGTAAGCTTTGAGCTTAGGCTCGCGGGTTGTCATGATATTAGTGAGACAATGGTCTTTAGTTGGCTTGTAAATACCATATTTTCTTAGATGTATTTTTTCTCATTCAGTAACTACTTGACAAGAAATATATAGAGATAAATTACAACAAATGCATTCTAATTAATTAGTCATACATTTGGATAACACTAGAAATCTTATTCAACAATATCAGGTACTCCAAACTATATAAATCTAACATAAAACAAGTGTCAACTAAGCGTGTAATTAATGTTACTAAAAAGTATTGGCGTAAATGGGGCATTTCGTGGACTTAACGACAGGGTGACGATGCAAACTTCCTCCAAGGTGGCTGGTGCATGCCGTCACCTTATTTATGGTTCAAATGCCAAATTCGAACCCGAAGAGGGCTCGACCCAAGTGCGTGGTTCTCACACTGCGATCCCTTGACTTGTAGGAGGGAGCAGTGCCCTTCGATTGCTTTGACGGGGTCTCGTTGCGGCTCCCCTTCTTGGCTGTAGAATACTCGTTATTGATCTCTGGTTTGCCTCTCTCTTTTCTATGTTTAAGGGATGTTTAAGGGATGCTTAATGGGTTACAACATTTTTTTTTTGTTGGAAAATTAGTGATTTTTAAATGAATTACATTTGGAAAACAACGATAATGAATAACCACCCTTTGGGTAGTAGTATCCATCATCACAATGCATCAAAAAGTTTTTGGGTTTGTTTTTGAATTTGTTCAAAACGCTAATAATAACAGGACGACGCTAAAATGATATTATTAAAACCTAAAACTGAACGATTAATTATGTATGGCTTCACATTCACAATGACAATTGTGTGTGATAAGCACGTGCCTTTCATGCTTATACTAAAATAAAAGAGCCTCATTGCAAAAATTAGTGTCTGTGCTCGCTCAAGTCGAACTTCAATGGACTCATCAGCATTCACTTCACTGTTGGAAAGAACACGAATCCCGCAGCCCTCACTCCAGAAACTCGCCGTCAGTTCACTCTTCGACAAGTTTCGATCTGCGCCGTCGTCCCCCGCCGCCCGAGATGCCGTCAGCCGCTGCCTCCGCTCCGTTTCCCCCGCCGTTGTTGATCAATCGACCCGCGAGCTATGCCGCCTCGTCAAGGACTCCAAATTGGACATATCCACCGGGTTATTGGAGCTCCAATCCGCCCTCGAAGACTCCTCCAATCCACAGCTCGCCACTGTCTTCATAAAAGCCATTGGATGGCTCACTACACTCGCTTTCCAACAAAATCCGACTTCTTTCCGCTTTAATTCATCCCAAATTCACCCATTCGTAAAGGTATATATATATATATATACATATGTTGTGTGTGTGCGTGTGTGTGTGCCCTATTGTGTATATATATATATATATATATATATATATATATATGTTGTGTGTGTGCGTGTGCCCTATTGCCTTCACAATAACACCTTAACTCACCGGCCCTTCCATGCCGTACATTTACTGCACTACTGTAGTTTAACTACCTCGAAAACTTGAATGCTCAATTTATCATCTTCTGTAAATATATACTTAACTTATCATTTTCAATACCCAAGCGACCATATCATTGCTTTTTAACATACTTATGGGAGTTGAAAGCATGAGATTTCTTGTTATGCCACATATAAATATCACTATTAAGGATTTTTTTGAATGATAAGCAACAACCACCCCTAGTAATGCGTAGGTATTTTGTTTTTGCAGATTCTCTCTTGTGGTTTCCAAGTTGAAGGGGAGCTTGTGAAACAAGTCATTATATTTATCATCAAGTGTAAACAATTGGGAATGGCACCAGTTTGTGATTTCTTGGGTCCTTTCTTAAATTATTCAATTATTAGAATATCTGATCTGCGTTCCAGTTCTGCATTTGTGCGGAACTTAATGTCCACAATGGCAGGATTCTGCTGCTCATTTCCCCAGGAGGCTATTCCTTTAATTAAGATGTGGATGGTGCGTTTTAAGTACTTCCCAAGTAGAACTGCAGAAGTAAGTTTAACTTGCAGAAAACAATCAAATGTGTTCTATTCTTAATTTTAGTCTGACTTGATGTATGGTAGTGAAATCTTCCCGTAGTAACTAGGATAAATTGTCCTTGAATTTTAAGAATTTCCCCTGGCGTCCCTCTCCTTTTCTTGCAGGAGGTTTCAAATATTGCCTACATAGCAGAATACTTGGTGGATGCATATCTGGTGGTGTTGAGACAGCTAGTTGGAATGGGATTGGTACATAATTAAAAGCACCTCACAGCTCTCTAACTTTCTGAAGTTGAGTCTTATGTTGAAAATAACAACTTGTTTATGTTGCGTTTTCAATATCTATAGCTTGTTCAAGAAGCTCAATTATGTGGCTTGGCACTTCTGGAGGCAATTTTATCGCAACATAGGGATTTTCGGAAGTTCTCCGGTCTGGTTGAGAAAATTTTAGATCTATCAAGGCACTTATTGGCAGTCCAGAAAGAGCTTGGCCTTTGTTACGTGACCAAATTTTCATCGGTGACATTATCCTTATTTCCAACTCTCATTGAGTCAGAGATAGAACACGAACAATATTCTATACTGAAACTGATCCTGTTTATTCTCGGATGGAAAACTGAAAATGGTAGCTATATCTTCTGTCATTATCTTTCTGTGATTGCTTTGCTTTCGATGGTTGTGGGTGTAGAGAAAACACTAGTGGAAACTGTCAATTTCAAACATGAGTTACCAATCATATAACACTGAGCGGTCTGCATACATCAAGGTTGGATTTTGATTTTGTTGTGGTCCTACCTAAGTGGGTTCCTATGATTTCAATCACCACATGTATCATCACCAAGTGCTGCTGTGTCAATTATATATAAATATATATATATATGTATGTATGTATGTATATATATTTTAATCCATATGTGAACTCCCGTCCCATCTAAAAGCTCATAAACAGAGTAGAGATTTATTAATATATTCCTAAATGCCCCCTCACCTGCAGCCCATGACATTTTTTGGTAAATGAGTGACGGTGGAATTTCAAAAAGCAGATCTCTTTTTGACTTGATCTGGCTCTGGCACCATATTGAGTTACAGTCCCATCTAAAAGTTCAAGCTTGTAAAGAGATTAGGCATTGTTTTTGTTATATGTTTTCATTAAGCAATTACTATAATCAGGAGAGAAACTGCACGTAATTCATAAGTTCATAGTCCTTGATTGTCCATCGAGACGGTCGTCAATAATCACACATTTTGTGTAGAGAATTATCTTACCTGCATTCTACAATGATTGCACTAATAGAGTCCAAATTATAAAAATTTTGTAACTGCATGTTATAAATTTTGCACCTTTTGCAGAATATCTCGTTGGCACCGCTGCAAGTGAACTGACCGAAGAACTTCTGTTCATTTTTCCGGTCCTTGCGCTTGTTTCCTCTCCGTCTAGATCTATAAAACAAACAGCCACTGATTTGCTTTTTGTTTTGGCAAATATTGCGACTACTTTATTGGTCGCTCCAAAGAAGAAAGAAGTGCTGGAAGGAAAGCACCCTTCTGTCAGTTCTCCAGGAGAAATTGTTTTGAAGTGTTTAAGGAGTCTCTGGTTTGAGGTATACCTTCATTATATTCAGCACAAAAGATAGGGCTCTGCTAACTTTTCTGGCTAACATATCTGTCTTCTTGCCATTATTTGATCCAGAAACAATCAAATATTTACGTATTCACAGATGAAAACTTTGTTTTTCTTTTCCAACGTTATAATCATCATTTTTTTTTTGGTATCTGAAAATGCCTTGTCTCAAAACATCTCTTAGAAAGATGAATTCTATCATTCTATGTATGATGAGATGATGAGATAAACATGAGCGTCTTTCGGTTTATGTATGCATCAACTCAGTCATGTCAGGAAGTTTTCATTCTTATCTGCATGGAATATGACAGATATACTAATATGCCTGAAGTAATGCTTAGGCTATAGATTTGTTGCTTTGATAAGGATTTAGATTGAACTAAACAGACAAATATGATACTTATACTGATAACCGAAGTCTAGTGGCACATATGTGGTTTCTGTAAAACATACTAAATGTACAAACAGAGGGTTCTCTGCCTCATGTCGTAGTAAGTTCTTGTATATCCTTATTACTATTGCATTTATAATCTCGTAAATCTGTCTGTATTTTGATATTTACGTGAACAGTACTTTTCATTGCCTAAATGTCAGTCTGTGAAGTATCCTAACATGGCACCATTGACTTTGTGTCTTGTAGGATCAATTGTCACTGTCTGGTTCATTCTATGTCAATTTTTTTCGGAATGGTGAGGTATATGTAAATGAAGAGCATTGCAAACAAAGATCTTGGACTTCGTCTGTGAGGGAATATTATCAGGGAATTGTTGAAAAGCACACACCAACTGCAATTATCTCTCAGTCTGAGGAAGTCTTTCTGACTGGTATGTTCGCTATGCCTTTCATTTAGTATATTTATAGTATTAGATTCTTTGACTGGTTAAAGATTGCTGGAATAAACTCAGTTTCTGTAATTTACCCTCTTATCCTTTTTGTTCTAGCAGAAATGCCACTGATACTTTGTGCAATTTCTAGTGTCTTACTCTTGCATCAAACGGGAAATTCTGCCACCGATTTGCTGTCTATTGGCAGTGTTATGGAACCAAAGCTTGGAGTTCCCTTGCTGCTAACTGTTTTATTCTACAACCACATATTCTCAAGTACAGATAAAGATAAAGGTTTTCATGATACGCTGGTTAGTGTTAGATTAGCCCCGTCCTGAAATTCAAAACTCTACCCAACCCCTGAGTGTCTGCTTTTGTTTATCTATGTGGCATGAGTTGTGGACTTCCATGCATGCTATTTAAAAACTTTTCTACTTTTCACTGGGTTCCAACTGGGCTAGGAACATCTGTCAAACCTTCTATTGATTCTTATTGCAGCTGAATTTCCTGGGTTTGCTTCCATCACTTGCATCACATCCTGCTATGACACCACTAATATTTCAGATTCTTCTGCCGATGCTTCACAAAGATGTGAATCAGTATGTCACTTTCTACTATCTGTATGTGTTTTGTTCCATTTTAGTTGATCCAAGACACTTGATATCAGAATTTAGGTTTTTATGGCGCACATGGAGACTCTTCGATCTCCATTTCTTCAGTTTTTTTGGGTACAGTACATACTCGGTACAATACTGTTCAGTTGGTTACTACTTGTTTCCACATTGATTGAATGCTCGTCATGGTTTAGTCTGCAGTAAAACCGTAAGAAGCATATAAGATAGCTCATGATTTTATCCAACTTTAAGTAAGAGTCGAAAGTGTAAATCTTTGATTGTTAGGGGAACATAACCAATGAAGTAAAAGTCAAAAATGGCAGTTCTTTTGTGTTATGAGCAGTAACTGGGAACCGTCGTAATCCTGACAAGAACAGTTTAAACTTTTAGATTTCTTCTAGATTCCATAACATAGACGGACACTAGTTTGGGACTCACCAGTTAATCAACTAACAGTGATGACTTTGCAACAGTGTATGACTTGATCCCTAATTAAGAAATCATTACCAAGATATCGTAGACTAGAATTTCTGGTCTCGGCCAGAATTCTTCTATTTTCTTTATTTCGTTTGGAGCACCAGTATTTCACTTTTCCTTTTTTTTTTTGTTCAGTACTGGGGAGCACATAGACCTGTATCTTTTATTAGATGATTGTTTGGTGCTTTGATTTAATACTTTTTCTAGGTTCATAAAAGCGACTGCAATACGGTTGATTTGTAAAACTTGGGCGATCAACGACCGTCTATTTGGGAATTTGCAGGTAATTTTTCTTGTAATACTTTTTATCTATATCATATATGTGGTGCTTGTTATGTATACTTGCTCTTCAATAAAGATTTATTTTTTCGAATTCTGGGAATGGAGTTGGCACATTATGTCAGAACTCTCTTGCTGCGATTGTGCCATAAAAAGAAAACAAAGAATGTTTTAATGTGGTTTAGTTTTCCAATATTTGCAGGTTATATTTTACTTGTTTCATGCTGCCATTCTTTCTTTTATATGAACATCATATGCATGTCATACTACTGAAACATTAGATATTCATTATACCAAAATTATTAGTTAATGAATTCTTGTGAAAAACTCCAAGTCATCGTTTGCTAAAGTTTTCATCATACCTGAGGAAATACTTGGCTTCTATTATGTGCTTTTACTTAGGGTAAAGGTGGCCGTGTCTAAATTGAGTTGATGCCACATGTATGTGATTCCTTTTCAGCTATTGGAAGTTAATGTTTGAGGGTTGGATAATACATTGCTGCATCCGCTACACATGTATTAAAACTGTCTTTAGGCATACTGATAATAAAGATTAAAGTTGAAAACTAGTACATCTGTATTTGGTATTCTGACGTTGAGGGTTCTACAGAATGTTGAACTTTGAAGACTTGGTTTATATTTTTAGGAGTTTCACAGTCGGGTGTTTATATGCTTTAGATATTGCTTATATAAGTACTCTATTCATTCTTGGGGCTACCTCCAGCAATATCACGGGCACATACTTTTTCGTGTTGTTTGACGCATGATGCATTATTTTTGAAGATATCTTATTCCATATCAAACTTGTACATATATAGGGAGATTCTAGATCTATATTAGGCATGAATTTAATGCAGTGCCATACTTACATTTAAATGCCCGTTATACCTCGATTAACCTCTATTCATTACACTACTACCTATGTTATATCTTTATAACAGTATTAAAATCATCCAACCATCTCAGACATAATTTATAAGATACTCTAGTGACATCCCCTCTCAAATTGATGCGGGGTTATCCATAAGCATCAATTTGTTTGTTAGAAAGTCATGCCTTTGCCTCGTTAGAGCTTTAACGAAAATATCTGCAAAATGTGTTTGACACATGGGGAAGAAAGATTGTTTGAGCTTCAAAGGCTTCACGAATGAAGTGACAATTCACTTCAATATGTTTAGTGCGTTCATGAAATACGGGATTGACCGAAATGTGAATCGCACTAGTGTTATCTGCATAAAGAGAGGTAGGACTGCGTTGAGAAAAATCAATTTCAGCAAGTAATCCTTGAAGCCGCTGTATCTCAGCACAAGCTTGTGACATAGCCCTATACTCCGATTCAATAGATGACGTAGAAACGCTATCTATTTCTTGCTTTTCCAAGAAATTAAAGTTGGACCAAGAAACATTCACCACCCTGTAGTAGAACGTCGAGTGTCGCTACACCCGACAGAATCAGCATCACTATAAGCAATCGGGTCTAAAGATGTTCCAGTAGAATAAAAAGTCCTTGGAGGGTGTACCTTGAACATAACGTATGATTCTCCGAACAACAGCCATATGAAGGTGTCTGGGTGAAGCCATGAACTGACTAACTTGGTGGACTGCAAAATATATGTATGGCCTAGTAATTGTTAGATAGACCATGCTATCAACAAGAGTACGATAATTGCAGGATCCGAATAATAAGTCGCCCTCTTCTTTTTGTAGCTTAAGATTTAACTCCATAGGAGTGTCAAGAGGAGGAGAAACCTGAAGACCAGCAACCACCACTAAGTCCTTATATTTTTGCTGCGACAGGAAAGTACCTTGTGAAGTTACATTAATTTCTATACCAAGAAAATAGGTGATTGAGCCCTAATCCTTCATGTGGAAGGAGTCCTGAGGATGGTGTTTTAAATGGGAGATTCATAATAGAATCATTGCCGCAATGATTATATCATTAACATACACCAAAAGAATGACAATCCCGCTGTCATTTTTACGAAGCATGTTTACGAAGAAACAGAAGCATCATACTTGCTCTTGAGAAATGAAAAATGGAGTATGTAGATGTTAATTTCTCATACCACGCACAAGGTGCTTGTTTAAGGCCATTTAAAGAGCGACGCAATTTGCAAATGACATATGTAGGAGGAGAAAATAAATTTGCCGGTGGACGCATATAAATATCTTCCTTGAGATCTCCTTGAGATATCCGTGAAGAAAGGCATTCTTCACATCCATTTGGTGCAATTCCCAATTTTGAGAAGCAACAACCGCCAAGATTGTGTGCATTGTGGTCATTTTGGCCACTGGAGCAAACGTTTCTTCATAATTCACACCCTCTTCTTGATTATTTCCAAGAGCAACTAACAATGCTTTATATCTGTCCAAGGTGCCATCTGACTTAACCTTAACATTAACAGAATATACCCATTTACAACCAAGTGGCTTCACCGTGTAAGACTTTTTTCTTATTTCCCAAGTTTGATTATCTTCTAAAGCATTTAATTCCTCCTCATGGCTTGCTACCAACATTTCTCTTTCGTTGCCTGTGAGTAATTAGTTGAACAATAGAAGATATAGTGGCTGAAAGTGCAGAAGTAGTATCTACCATTTGTGGTAAAATCCATAACAATTAGGAAGTCGAGGTACTTTTAAGGAGCAGTGCAAAGGATCAGATTTCAAGACATGAGCAAGCCAGGTTTGAATTTTGCAACCTGATTGGTGGGAGCACTAACAGTGAAATCATATGAAGGCAACTGGGAAATAGAAGGGCTTTATAATGTACACATGGGAAAGAACCATTAATTTTCAAAGAAAATCACATTTCTCGAAACCGAACTCGATTAGAGTTAGAATCGTAACATAAATATCTCTTTTGAGTGACACTATATCCCAAGAAGGCACATCAATGTACTGGGCAAAAAGCTTTCTTTCGGGTGGAGGAAGATGCATAAAACACACGCGCCCAAAAGTGTGAAGATTGGTATAGGTAGGGTGGCACCGGATGAATATGGAGATTCAAAATCCAAAACCTGAGAAGGAAGCTTATTTCTAAGAAAAGTATTTGTGGTTAGTGCTTCCACCCAAAACTTTGGGGGAACAGAAGACTCGATTAATAAAGTCCTGACTACATCTAAGGTGTTGATTGTTTGGTTCAGCTGCTCCATTTTGTTGGGGAGTATATGGACATGAACATTGAGAAATAATACCTTTAGATTGCAAAAAAAAAAATTGAAATTCATGAGACATACATTCTCCCCAGAATCAGAATGAAGAATTTTAACAACCGCTGGAAATTGTGTGGCAACAAGAGCTAAAAATCATTTGAACATATGATAAGCATCTGATTTGTGCCTCAAAAAATAAATCCAGGTGTATTTACTATAATCATCAATGAACGTTACGAAATACTTGTAGTTGGCATGAGAAATGACAGGACATCGCTATGAATTAGCTCAAATCTATGAGATGCTGTAGTTCCTTGTCTTGTGAAGGGAAAGGAAGGGCAGAGTCTTACTTTTGCCAAGTTTACAAGTTGCCCAATCAAAAAACATAGCGGAAGAAGATTTGATTTTATTTGGCAACAAGCCAGATTTCAGCAAATAAGATAAAATCCTTGAATTAGGATGACCAAGGCGTTTAGGCCACACTTCATTTGAGGCTTTAGACTCATTACAGAGGAGAGATAAAACAGACGTTGCACGTAAGCTTTGCGGAACAGGTAAATCCAAAGAAAAGAGACGTCCATGCTTAGCCCCCTTCGCTATCAACTGTCCTAACATTTGGTCGTACATTTGGTCGTGCACAATACAACCATCAGTAACAAAAAAAAAAAAAACGTCACAATTCTGGTCAACAAGCTGCCCAATTGATACTAAATTGACAGAGAGATCTGGTGAGACAAGGTCATTCTTTAAAGAGGAAGATATATCACCCACTGCCACAATGGGTGGAGTACTACCATTGGCTGTTTGAATATGTGAAGAACCTTGATATTTTCTGATATTATTTAAACCATGAAGAGAATTAGTCATATCACTAGATGCACTTGAGTCTGAGATCAAAGAAGTAGATGGTGATTTAGTACCTTGTAGTCCCATTGTAGTCCCAATGCTGAAAAAGCACTCACAATCTTTTTTTGGATAGCCTCTGGAAAGCAACATTAGCAGCAAATGTTGAAGGAGTGACAGTAGTATGATAGGCCTGATTAGGGCGTGGGGGAAGGGTTAAACATTCCTTAATGATATGTCCTGGCCGCTTACAGTGGTTACAAAAATTTTTAGGACAATTAGGAGCAATATGACTATATTTGCTACGACCATAGCACTTCGTAGTGCTCTTATCTCGGGTTTTGCCTTTGCCATGTGCAGCATGAGTATCATAGGCAGCTGAAACATGGTCGGAAGCAATGTGTGCCTGCTCCATAGCATGCAAAGTGTTGAGACGCTGTTCTTCGCGTAATAGTTCTACAAAATAGGCCTCCAAAGTCGGAACAAGATCTCTTTTGACTAGTGAGGCACAGACAGGTTCAAATTCAGAACGCAGTTTCATTAGTAATTGGTCCTTTTGGCTGGTCTTGTGTGCATGTTGCACCGTTGCCAGTCCTTCCCCAAGTAGAACCTTTGCAATGACAATATGAGAATAATCATTCCACAAAATTAAAAAACCTGAGTAGTAATCTTGAATTGATAAGTCTCTTTGAGTATAGTTGGCAATCGCCGACTCTAGCTGGAAACGTCTAGCATTGTTGTCTTGGCTATAAACTTGCTTTAGATAGGCCCAAATAGCCTTCACAGACCTATGGGGGCGCAGCGATAAAACCAGTTGTGGTTCCATAGAATTAATAATCCATGACATGATTTGGTTATCTTTGGCTGCCCAAATTGCCTTTTCAGCGGCTATGGCTTCTGTGGAAGACTCACCATTGCTGCAATCAACAATATGGTCCTACAAATTCTTACGCTTGAGAAATGTCTCTATTTTGAAACTCCCAAGCTGCATAATTTTGACACAAAAATTCTCAGATTTCTTCATTTTCTTGAGAAAACTATGAAAAAAAAAAGTGAGGCTTCTTAGAGTATGGCTCTTATATCATAACAGAATATTTTGTATTTTTGAAGATAACTTATTCCATATCAAACTTGTACATATATAGGGAGAACCTAGATCTATATTAGGTATGAATTTAATGCAGTGCCATACTTACATTTAAATGCTCATTCATACCTCTATCGATCTCTATTCATTACAATAATACCTATCTTTATAATAGTAATAAAATCATCCAACTATCTCAGACAGAAATTAAGATAAGATACTGTAGTGACACTTTTGATCTTTCAACATGGAACTGAATGTTAATTTTGCTGTTTGTTAGCCCTAATTGTTTTGTTTGATCTGAGTGGGCTTCAAATTGATTAAAAGATAATGTCAATAATTCTTGTTGCACTTCATGTTGCCTATGATTCTCTATCCTGGCAAACTTACTTGCTGTTCTTTGGTTTTTACTCTTTTTCATTCTTGTGGAGTTTAGGAAGTGTTGCATCCAAATGGATTAGCACAGTTTGCTTCTGAAAGAGATATCTGTATCAGCATTGCTGTTTCTGTTCAAGATGTTTGCAAAAGAAACCCTGATAGGGGGGTGGACATTATACTGTCTGTTGAGGTATGCTCTAATCATAATGTCCTGCAATTATTATGCTTGTTAGGTAAATCTGTCTAATACTTTATGATGACCAACAGGCATGCATTGAAAATCATGATCCTTTGGTTCAATTTCTTGGACTCAAAAGCCTTGCCCATTTATGCGAAGCTGATGTAATTGGTAATCCTGCATTTGATTCCTTAGCAACCAGTACTTGAAACTTCGAGTTACTTACCAAGGAAATATCAACTAGAATTAGTTTATTTCTGAGTATCTCAAAGAAAATAAGCTGTTCAGTCACTCTGAACAATTTATAAACCTAGTTTTAATATGTATATGTATAATTCCTTCTGTAGCTTGCATTCAAATGAATGAATCTTATGTCTGTAAAATATTAGCAAACCTACTAGACGTATGTAGTAGTTCACTTGCTCACAACTTTAAATGTTTGTAAGGAGACTTCTGATGCCTGATGCCTTTTCTCATTAAGATTCTCTTCAGCCCCTCATGCTTTTTTACAAGGAAGTTCCATTAGTTTTTTGAATTTCTCAGACTGAGTATCAGGTTAGGTACTTTCATGTGTAGGGATTATGAACAACGTCAACAAGTGGCAATTATAAGCTTTTCTAGTTCCATGTTGTCAACTTTTGGTTCTCTGGTTTAGAATCTAACTTTGAAATGAGGGATTCGGCAAGACTGATGCAAATTCAAGTTCAAAATATGAGCTTCACTTTCTTCCTTCTAAAGAAAGTATGTGATAATTTTCCTAGCGGTATTGAAAGCTTGATAGGATTTGTTGAATGATTGGCCAGATTTTTATTCTGCCTGGGATGTGATGGCAAAGCACGTGCAGAACTACTTGGGAAATGCCATTATTGCTCATGGGTAAATTCCACTTCCAATTTCATCCAGTACAAATATTTTTTATTTTTTTTGAAGGAACTTTCTCATGATCCTGAACTTCAAAATCTAAATCAATTCAAAGCAGCTAGTGCCATTTGGATTAAATATTTAACCACACGCTCAGCACCTCGATTAATTACCGCAATTTGGTCACTTTTTCTGAGAAGTATGTGAATCACTGCAAGTTGATTTTCCAATTATCTTGTTCCCTGTAATCTTAGAATTTATTTAATAGTGGCGTTAGATGGCCGGAAGTGAATCTTTCTATCTAATTTGTGTGCCATAATGTGATCATTTATTGCTTATGATTTCGTCTTTGTTAAGAATCTTCGACATTAAAGATTCTTTTTTGTCCATTTAGTCTTGATCTGAAGCAGAATCTCAGTAGTTAATATTTTCAGCGATATGGATCCTACATGTTTGTGATGGCTCTGGTGGACAATAAAGGAACCTTTTTGTTACTGTAGGCTGTGGTTTGCATCTTGTCTTAGGTTGCAAGTTGATCTGTAACTTTACGCTTGGGTTTTTGTGATTACTATATTTTTGTTGTTTGCATAGATATAGTATTAAATACTTCAAACCCCTGACCTTTTCCCCCTTTCTCTAGTTACTCCCTGACCTTTCAAAATGTGGATACAATGTGCCCCACTTTACCTTTCTTATTCTGTGAAGGAAACTCATTTGGTAAACTTTCCCGTGAGATATTTCCCCTTAGATATTATTTACAAGTGTTATCACAATACAACATCTTTATCGATTCCTAATTTCAATTCAAAACCCTCTTTTCTTTTATTATTTGTGTCGTAATTTTTATTCGAATCCTTAGGGGCTGAAGTTACAAATTAAAATGAAATTAGGGAAAATATAATACACTGAAGGGAGGAGGGGAGCCTTGGCGCAAGGGTAAAGGTGTTGCTGTGTGACTGAGAGGTCACGGGTTCAAGTCTTGGGAGCGGCCTCTTGTCAAATTTGACAGGGGAAGGTTCTTCCCCTTATACACCCTTGCGGTGGGACCCTTCCCCGACCCTCGCATTGCGGGGATGCTTTCGTGCACCGGACTGCCCTTTTATAATACACTGAAGGGAAATACCATAATATTTAGGCTAAAGCAGTATCCCTGGAAGAATATTCTGCCGGAAAGTTGTTGCACTTATTAAGAAAGGTGAGGACTGAGGGGCATATGCAGATTTTGAAAGGTTAGGGGTAACCTGAGAAACGGGGCAATGATCAGGGGTTTTGAAACCTTTAACCCTAAATAATAATTATTAGTTTATTTTGCTTTTAAACAAGTTATCCGAATAGGCAGAAAGTTAGTCAGGAAAAGTTGTGTTGTTTGCAACAATGGTGAACCAAGAGACTAAAGGAAAAAGTTAGTGATTTGTAACAATTGTGAACCTGGAGTGTAAAGGATACCATGTCAGTTGAGGAAGATGTTTCTTTGTTGTTTTTAGGGTTGACTAACTAACACTGCAAATAGGACTTACAACTTTGGGCAAATGAAAAGAATGAAGGGACATGGTAGCTATAGCTGTAAAGGGCTTTATTAAGTGTTTTTTGATTGGAGCTAGTGGACAAGGATAATTCCTGTGTTGTTTGCTCCACGTGATTCTTGCTTTGTTTTGTATACTTTCTCCAACCATATGTGTGAAAGTGAATAGAGGGGAAATAAGATGTGTAGTATTCAAAGTACAACCCACATATAAATACAAGATAACTAATCGATGTTAGGCAAGGAATTAATCATCCAAGGCCAATTCATACGACTTTCCTTTACCCAATCTCCTACTCTACCTACCACATTATATGCAATTTCTAACAATATGAAATCGAAGTCCTTATTGCCAATTTTCTTCCTTTTTTTCATTGTTGATACTTATTACCTGTTTCTTATGGAATGCAATTTGGTCCATGCTTCTCTAAGAAAGGTAAGGTCTATTTATCTCTTAGTTTCTGATTATGTCTCTAAGGTTTTATCACGATTCATAGTTCGAACCATATGGATAGATTATAATTATCTCTATAGGAGACGTGCGTTTTGACTTTGTCCGACCTCACCCCCTCCCCCTCCCCCCTTCCTCAGAGTCTCTCTTCTTTTAAGATGGGGGGCAATGGATGCTGAAGCATATCCAGAAGCTGCTACAAATGTGCTCAGTATATTATGGGATATCGGATCATACAGAGATGCTAATCAGAGTTTGCTGTGGACGAGGGCTCAAGAAGCTGCCTTCTCAGCCTTATTGCAATATGAGGTAGGTGTTGCAATTGCCTTGACAACTTTTTTGGAGTTTTTACTTCCCTGTTATTATGGATTTGTTATTACCATGGAATCTAGATAAGTCCCTTCAAATGATAGGACGTGGTTATGTTTCTTTTAATCCAAACATGTTAATATCGAATGGGCTAACTTCACTAAGACTCTTTACTGTATAACTTGTGGCACTCTATCCACTTCTGTATTACAATAAATTTTTCACTGTATGTATATTTCGGACATGCCAGGTGGTGCATATTCAGACCAGCATACCTGATTTCAGTACTAGGAACATGGAATTGGTCATCTCGCTAGCTAACCCTGACTTACTGAAGGCATTGGAAGAATTTGAAGCCAGAATAATAAATTATGAGCACATGTTAGGATCCTTTTCTTTTTCTTCTGTTAACCTCATTGAAATAAATAATGATAGGTCTTATATTTGTTGTTCTTGATTGATTTTCCAGTACAAGGCGAAGATTTGTAAAGCAGAGAAAGGTCTCTGGAAGCAAGATTGTGAAGTTGTTAGACGTTGTTCCCGAGGTTATTTTTGGTTCAGGTGCTAACTTTTTGATTCTATGATTCCTACTATCAGTAATTACCTGAATGACAACTTTCTTAATCCTAGCTCAGTCATTGTTGTATTAATGTCATTTAAATGTTTTACTTCTCCTCATGTGGGTGGTTGCTGATTACTTGTCCAAAGATACCCAATCTCTCTCTGTTCCCATATCTATATCTTACTCATGCATTTTTGGGGAGAGAACTTTTTGATAGTTCAAGTTAGAGATTGTGTTGCTATAAATAGCGAAGAAAGGAGATTAAGCCTCTAATAATAGAAGAGAAGGAAAATAACTTGATATGGTTGATATGGATGAAGCATACATAAATAGGGAAGGAATCACTACTACACCTACTACACCCACTACACCTACCACATTTATTATATATTTAATTTATATTCTAACACTCCCCCTCAAGCTAGAGCGTACTACGCTCTAAGCTTGTTACAAATAACACACATAATTGAAAGTAACTTTAACTACATAATAAGTTACAATACTTAATAGAAAGCGAGTGCGACCATCCCATCTTGACATTTCTGAATATAATCTTCGTCAGAACACCTTACGGTAAAGATTGGCTACACCAATCAACAAACGTGGTCACTAGCTCCATTGACGACAAACACCTCACACAACGATTGGCTATACCAATCAAACAAACGCGCGAATTACAGGTGTGTCAACAAAGACGACAGATTAATATCCTTAATGCTCAAACGTGTGCTTCCACACCAGAAACTCATCAATCCATAAGACTATAATTCAAATATGTAGTCAACTAAAAAACGACAACAAAAAAACGACTGACTCCTTACTCCCCCTGAGCAACACACTATGTGGGTTGCTCGCAAAACAAGAACAAAATTTGAAATGGCATGCTGAAACTGGAACTGAACAACAACTGAACTGAAATCACCCTAGCAGCGGAAGGTGGTGCCTCGATAGCGAACAACGGCAGTGATGGGTGGTCGGAAAACTTGCTGTCAGCATATGCCTTTAGAATTCAACTACATATTTTTATTATTTTTTTTAAAGAAAAATAAAAAACTAACTGGAGAGAGGGTAAAAAACAAGCAGAGGAGAAAAAAAAAAAAAAATCTTGAAGTCTGGAGGCCACCGCGGCGAACTGACAGTGGTGGCGCCGCGGCGGCGCAATGTTTAGGCCACAAGATCTACTCTTTAAGAGAAGGCTCTGATACCATGTAATAATAGATATCATGTAATAATAGAAGAGAAGGAAAATAACTTGATATGGTTGATATGGATGAAGCATACATAAATAGGGAAGGAATCACTACTACATCTACTACACCCACTACACCTACCACATTTATTATATATTTAATTCATATTCTAACAAAGCCCAAGGGGAACTCTTATTTTGCATAATTCTTAGAACTTTATAAAGCTAACAGCATAATAATGATAATATCATTTACTGTTGTCAGGCTCATAAATTAGGTTTATTAATCATTTATTTATTTTTTATGTTTAAGTTAAGGATTTGCCCACCTATAATTTAATACCATGGTATTATGAACATCTCCTTGCAGGGAACCACAACATTAAAGACTTACCTGGTGCAGCTTTACTCTGCCTTCCAACTCATAAAGATGCGAAGAACCAAGGGGTGTCAAAAGTGAGATCACTATGTCCTGTGTTTCGTTCTGATCATTTCTCAGCTACTTGACTTTTAACGTCACTTCACAGGGATTGGAGAACGTGCATGCTAAGTATGAGGAAGCAGCTGTGGAAATATCGTCTTCTCTTCAGCTCTCAAGAAACATCATGCTTGCCTTCCTATCTTTGCAATCATGGAAACCTTTCATGCAAAGATGGATGAGGTCTAGCATCACCGTACTTGAGTCAAAGGCGCATCCCGCTGTATTAGACAAAACCTCTAAAGCGGCTAATGACATTCTGAAGGTTAATTATACTTCTGTTCTCTTGTCTGTGGTGATTCAGTCATTTAGGTATCTGGAAACTGTAACATGGTGTTTTATTAGTTTCTCTATTACCGTGATCATGCAGGTTGTGATAAGGTTAGCAGAAGCAGCAATCCCTCGATCTGCGGAAAACATGGCTTTATCACTAGGGGCTTTTTGTACGGTAATTTGCGTACACATTTAATGTTTTCTCTCATATTATTATCCAATCTAAAGGAAACTTGGAAGAACATTTGTATAGTGTCAAAGAGTAATCTACTGAAAAAAGTGAAAAACATTAGCCAAAATTTATGGCACAGCTTTTCAAGTACGTCTAGATTTATAGTGCTAAGGAGGCAAAGAATATATGGAGTTGAGAAACTTTAGATTTTCTATCCTCTCTACAATTCTGCCACGCGAAGTAGTTGTTAATACATTAAGTGCCACCCACTAGATATGCACGAGTTAAGGTATTCTGAAAAGAATTCACCATATCACTGAAATTAAAATTTTGACATCCTTAAAAAGGAAATACGAGAAAACATTTGTTGACATGGAGTATATGATTATCTGTCATTTATGAATTACATCTGCTATTTGCTAATGTAGATACTGCCTGCTTCTGCACACGTGGTCAAGTCGACGGCTTCAAGGTTTTTGCTGAATTGGCTTTCTCAGCACGAACATGAATATCGGCAGTGGTCAGCAGCAATTTCTCTTGGGTTGATTTCAAGTTGCTTGCATATTACTGATCACAAGCAAAAGTTTGAAAATATAAATGCTCTAATAGAGGTATGAAATTCACTATTGCTAATACTTTCCAAATAGAACAGCAATGCAAGTTTGTTGTACTAGAAGTGTTCAGACTTACAGTCCCTTATTGTCGCTCCCATTTATGATTATATAATATATTTAACATTTGGGGATTGAGTCAGATAGAATATGTGATGTGGAAATTGATCTGCTTTTTTGTTTTTCTAACGTTAGAGCGCAGTTGCAATGCACGTGACATAAATAGGGGCTTATGTTCTTGTATACATTTGAACTACTGTCCTAGTGTGTTAAATTTCGTATTTAATATATTGTCTAGTACTTTGTAAGTGAAGGCAATATTATCACAATCGTACGAGTGTTATAGCTCGTTTAGCTGCGTTGACTTTGTGTGCGGTACAGTTACATTTGATTCCATCTTCTACAGCTAGCGTCGTTTAGCAAGAGCACCCTTGTCAAAGGAGCTTGTGCAATTGGATTGGGTTTTTCGTGCCAGGATCTTCTGACTAGAGTTGACCCTGAAGCTAATACTCAATTGGAAAAGGAAACTTACAGGATGCAGGAAACCGAATTGTTGAGAAAGATTGTCGGGACTTTACTCCAGATGATATGTCAGTTCACTGGATCTTCAGCTGATATTTTCGGGGACCTAGCTGCATATTTTCCTTTAGGAACGATTGACTTCGTCTCAAGTGAGGTTGTTGAGCTTTTCTATGAGGATGTTGATCATGAGGAGGTGGACACATGGGGTATCGCTGGACCCATCATTGGTTTGGGTTATTCTCTTGAGGCAATATACAGAGCTGGGGCTCCTGATGCAGTTCGTTATTTGAAAGCCCTAATCATTTCATGGGTTCCCACTGCAGATAGTTTGTTTTCAGAGTCTGTTCTTACTGAAACATGCTTGCGAATGTTGTGTCTTGGTGCATGCCTTGCCCTACCTACTATAATTTCTTTCTGCCAAAGGGTAGAACTGATTGATGATTCTGAGTTGAACAATCTTCTGGGTAGCTTGGAGAGACTAATATCCGAACTACTGTCGGTTAGACGATCTGATATATTCCACCAAAGCGTGTTGATGGCATCTTGTGCTGGAGCCGGAAGTCTCCTTTCTATTGCTGCAAATGCAGGGTTGCTTTCAGAAATCGATCATTGTAAAGGCTTGCTTAGATTATTTAGACAAACTTACTCAAGCCCTCAGCCGCCATGTATACATCTAGGAGGAATGCTTGGAGTTGTAAATATGATGGGAGCTTGTGCTGGGACGCTGGTTCAACAGTTTCTTTTACCCTCCGCAGGTGCCACACTTGATAAGGTTGGCAAAATCAGGTTTTGTGGTGTCTATATCTGTCAGAGAATGAAAAAAGGAAAACTTTGTCTTCTCTTTTATAATGATATATACCATTAGGAATATGCAAAATTAGCGTCTTGCATAGAGTAACTTATGTGTGTGATGTAAGAAGAATTGAGAGGTGACATAAACTTGATCGTTGATTGCTAAAGGAAACATCTTTATCAACAGTTTCTAGCAGGAGAAGCATCCCATGTCCCAAGTAAAAAGAAAGAAAGATGTTAATTCTAAAATCATATCCTTTTGCCGCAAAGTAATCCTTTCACGACCTTTGAGAATTTTAGCAAATTATTGAATAAAAGAAAGGAATAGGTTGTGTCACAAACATAGATTCGCCACTTGTCCTTATTTGTCCATTGGTTGATCTATATACATTTTGGCAGGGTTCTTCTTTGGGTTCTCTGCCTTCAAATTATGCTTTGGAGGCTGAGTCCACATCATTGGTTCAAGAGATATTTCTCCTTGCACAAAATTCTGAAGATCCTCTATTGCAGCATTATGCAGCGTGGTCAGTCTCATTTCTCAGGCATTTTATCTTCACTAGAACCCAATCAAATAAGGAGACAGTGCATAATGTCTCTGGCGTCCCTAAGTCTACCACTCAGGGATTTGCGGAAGACAGTTTGGTGATGAAACTCACCATGTGGCTTATGCAGATGAACTATGCAGAGGTAGGCTTGCTCGGGTTTCAATCTGACACTGTTATTAGGATGAAACAGTGATTTCGTTCTTTACATTATAGGATTAAATCGTTTTAGCATAACCATGTTGATGTCGAATCTTTCTCTCGGTCTTCTTGTACACTGTAGTAATGATCTTTTTACACTGTGCTAATATCAAATCATCAATCATCTTTGGTTGCTAGAGAAATTTATTTTGATTGACCTATGTGTCTTTTGTTTTCATATGTATTTAGCTTGGTACCAGAGTGAATATTTGGACAATCGCTTTTACATTGCGATGCCTGTCTCATGCTCCGAGATTGCCTTCATCAGATTGGGGAACTGTCATCAGACGGTGCTCGAAATATGGTGGTCAATCTGTTGAAATGCTCTCTGCTGATCTAACTCGTATGAAAGGAACTCTCAGGGAGGAATGTTTTCTTTTCTCATTATCTCATGCCAACAACTGCGATTCACTTATTGGCTTCCTAGATGAGCTATCTGATCTTGCCAGGTTTAAGACCCTTGAGTCGAATCTGCAATCACTAGTGCTCTTGCACCTGGCAGACCTGTTGAAGATATTCTCCAATTCTAGAATTGTGAAGCTCTTTGATGACGTGACTAACTTTATGCATTGGGTCGTCTCCTCTGATCAATATGACCAAGCACAGAAAACCTCTATAAGAGTTTCATGCTGGAAGGGACTGCAGAATTGTCTGAATGAAACTGATCTTGAAGCTAAAGATTATGCTTATAACTTGGAACAGTGCATGGAGGTTTTATTTATAATGTTGCCGTGCTTTCACTTCAGTGCTATTGTGGAATCAGGTCAAGGGAATTCTAGAGTGGAGTGGGCTGAAGCGATGAGATGCATTGGAAAGGCTCGACGGGGCTGGGTATTTGATCTTCTGCTGGTAATTTTCGTTTCTTTTCTTTTTCACCACTATTGTTTTGCTTGTATGAACACTCCAATGGCAAAAGTGCCTTAGAATGTGCCAAGTCATCCTAACTTAATGCAAAAAACTAATTTCAAAAGCAAATGAACTTCCACTGGAACTGAATGACCTGAACCGATGGGAATTTTGTATTGATTTATGTAAGTTAGTAACTTCCTACTTGTAAATACTAGAGGTTGATACGTTTTATATCTCCTATTTTGGCCTCTTTTGTATAGTAAATGTTGTATCATTCTCTAGTACAGTTTCTGTTTAGAGATACGTGTCAGATGGAGTCACTAAGTAATGAGGTAACATAACCATCAAATTTTATGCTCGCATACTTTATTATGTTTTGAATTTAAAATATCCAACTTTATATCACTCTAAACTGATTATATTCGGGTTTTACTTGTGAAGCGTTACCTCTGTGTGAGAACCGTGACACATGGTATAGTAGTTTTAATGCTTGCATTTTATTTGGACGATATGATATTTGATGTTAAAATCCATAGGTCTCAGGTCCAAATTGTAAGGAGGCAAATGACCAGATATCCAAAACTTTGAAGAAATTTCAAGCTAAAGCCGCTCTAGTTCGAACAGGTTCCATCCCATTGTCAGAACTTGCAAAGTTGAAAGCTTATATGTTGGACATGAATCCAGAAGGTTAGTTTGTGAAACTTAAGTGAATGGCATTTCAACCTATGGAGTCCACAAGACATAATTATTCCCATCTGAACCTTACAGTTATTTGGAGCATTCTGGTAGAAGTTGCAGTAACTTTGCGATACATGGATGGAAGTGCTAGAAGACAATGGCTTGTCGACACTGCAGAAATTCTCTGTGTGACGAGTTACCCTTCTACGGTATGTGCCAAAGAATAAATTTTCACAACTAGTTGATGTTATACATTGGCAAAGTGAAAATTAACTTTTTATTTAACAAAGACGGATATATTGGAGCTTGAACAGATAAAGAGTTTTGTGAATCTTTGATAATTTTTGCTTCAGCACAATGGAGGTATGCAGAAATTTCCACTATTTTCCATATTCATTGATATTCCTTTTGATTTCTTCTTTTTCAGGCTCTACGGTTTCTCGGCCTGTTAAGTGGCAGCTGCTGCAAATATATGCCTGTTTTGACCATAGACAAATTGGGTGTGTTGAGTGACCTGCCTGTCACCCTTTCATCCCTATTGGCCAGCACAGGCTGGGAGACAGTTGCAGAATCTGTCGCATCGTATGTCTGGAAATCGACTGAACGAATACATGATTGGTCCAGATGTACAGACCGTGGTGATTATATGCCAGACTCGCAGCCTATTGACTCAACAGAGAACGACATGTCGGTTTTCCTGCTGCAAGTGATGCATCAAACCTGTATCGTTCTGAAAGAATATTTGTCCAAGGATGAACAGCTGAGGCTTGCTAACATGGTTCTCATGTGAAATTAAGAACGGTATCTTTTTTGTGTGATTTTAGCGAGAATGGTCTTGTTTCCTACTGTGAGAAAGTAGATGCTTTATTTGAAGTCGAGTATACTTTTTTCCTTAGTTTGATGGTGGTGGTAAGATCAGATTCTTCTTGGCAAAAGCAGACACGGACTCCAACTGGAAACGAGAGTTAACAGACTGTCGTGAAGGGGGTGATGTTGTAAACTAAGTTATTTCTACATAGACTAGGAAAATATAGAGTCAAAATTATAGGGAAACACATCATTGGTAGTTTGCCGTTTAAGTTTTGACATGGAATTTAATTGTATATTATGGATCGCCCCCTCCACTTGTTGTGTAAGTGTTGTGTTAGCCAAATGTAGGTTTGTTATCAATGAGATGAGAGGGATTACTGACTTTTTTTTAATCAGAACTGACTTTACTTCTTGTCCTGAGATTGGTGAAGTGTGGTGTTTGTCAGTGTGTATCCACATGATGAGGGTGGAGAGATTGTGGGGGTTACTTCTTTCTTGCTTAGCCAAATTTTGAAATTAGAAACCTTGCAATTTTAATAATTCTACACACTGAATCTGTACAATAGTTGTGAAGCTACAAAATAGCTTCTACGTGTGAGGATGCCTTGCCTTGGTCCGGTTCACTACATTTGACACATTACACGTTCTTAGGCCAAACCAAAGCAATATACACGATGTACTTCAATTAAGCATGTCTATTTTATTTTGCATTTGGAGCTCATCAAATATGGGCAGAAAGTTTAAACGCAGGACTTAGGAGAGTGTCTGGAATGATATCTAGGATTGTGATACGAATAATATAGGTACTGGAGATGTATATAGCAGGAATTGTTTTTTCTGTTTCCTTTATATTTACTTTTGATGTTAAAAATAATAAAGGAAAAGACGATAAGTATGGCGTTTAACCAATAAATTATAGATTCTCCAATAGTCAGTGGTTCAATCATCTAAAGTGCCTGAGCTTCGTTGCCAGAATTAGATGATGAGGATGAATTATGGTTCATGTGATGAACAATCAAAACACAATAAAGTACATAAGCAAACATGTAAATGGTAATCTAGAGACGTACCACCACAAATTTGGTTCAAATCATATTCGGGAATTTAAAATAATTACCCTAGAAATTACATTAATGTTACTCGCAAGTTAAATATAGGACAATATATAGTAACTGGGACATCCCAATACTTAATTACATTATCAAAATGTATACTCAACCATAGAAAGCTCGGAAGAGTTGGGCCATGGTAACTCAAAAGTTACCATGTAATTCTCATACTCAAACGCGACACTTTCTCCATTCACTTCACAAATCATGGGTCTCTTTGAAGCGTACACCCTCATCTCTCCAGTTCCTTTTACTCCAATTTGAACTGAACTGGCGTCATACACCAAAGATTGAATTGCACCACCTGTATTCAACATGTTTACTAAACCAATCGGAGCAAATTGGACGGAACCTTTGGCCAATACTGTAATTGGAGAGACTGTGATGAGTTCAAAGTTGAAAGGCTCGAGTGATATTTCTACATTATCGAATGGCTTCGAGAGCACCAACTTCTTCTCGTGAAACAAATACATAGCGAATGTTTGAACACCTTCAACTGAGATTGGGTTTGTACCATGTTTCCATTCTATGTCACTCGGACCGGTGACAGAGGAGACAACATGCGAGTACTTTGATGCACATGTGTTACGCCTAGTTTCCCGGTCCCACCCTCCACCTTGGCAATTAAACGCCCCAAGCACTCCAGTGAACTGAAAGAAATTTAAATTTATAAAAGGTTAGTTCAATCGAGGAGTGGTAAATATAATATTAATTTAAAGTAAAAAAAAAAACTCGAAGAAAAATATTAAATTAGTCTCTTAATTTTTAGGTAGTCATAAAAATAGTTTTTAAGGGTGTTGAGGTAATAATATATTACCTTGTTGCGGTTCCAGATTTTAAGCATAGTCTTGCCATCATGGAGCGGATCCTGAAAGAGGCAATCACGAGTGGGTAGCGCATAGTAGTCGCACCGGAGGATCGAGCCATCGGGCAACACCAAGCTCTTCAACAACGGGAAACTGTGCTCTCCGACGGAGTCACTGATGTATATGGGGCCGCCCGAAATGGCTCGCGAGGCGGCGTGAAACTCGGCGCAAGGGTGAGTTGACTGGAACATGTCCCAATCGGGTTGTATAAAATTGCCCATCCACAAACTGTTGTAGGAGCAATGCACCATGTGGCAACCCTGAAGCCAGAATGTGCCGTTTGGATCCCCGGACGGGTCAGTGCACCAAAAGTCATCTCCTAGTTATTGAGAAACAAAATAATTATTATATCACTAACACAATGTTTTGATAGGTATTTATCATTTATATTGAGAAAATTACATGTAGACTTTTCAAAACTTAACTACAAGTTTCTAAAATCATGTCAATCTATGAGAAAAGTTCAATTTTTACAACCAAACCAGATTTCAAAAACTGTCAGATAGATATATATAGTCATTCTTAGGTAGTTTAGACAATAACGGAATAACCTACCGACACGGCCAAGAGAAATGGCTTCGGTCCCAAGGAACATGAAGTCGTTGCAATGCTCCATGCTAGCAATCACACCATTCCCTTTGAAATGTTTGTTCACCGAACGTGTCAATGCGTCGTAGTAAGCTTTTGCTAACTCCACTCTCCCTCCATAGTCTTCACACAACATTTCCAACAACTACATGTATAAAAAAATTTAGAAAATAATAATTTAACTTTTCGACTAAGTCCCACAATTCCAAAGAAATAATATCATCATATAATATAATTCACAGTATATTGTTTAAGTCTTACATGGATGACATCCACTTTAACTCCATCAATTCCAACCGACTCCAGATGAGAGTGCAAGCCTTCATACAATTGGTCAGCCATATCGGGTGGGACTAGTCCAACACCGTTGTTAACAATCTTATCGACGGCCAGATCTTCCATAGTGGTCTCCAGTCCGGGTGTCAATTTGGGCTTAATCACCTTCGCTTCGGGTATACCCTTTACATTAGGCCTGAGGCCACCCCAATACCCACACAATGCATGCCAAACGTACACATAATCCACACTATTAAACTTCTCCTTAAGGTCACGAATAAATGCTGCCATGCCCGTGTGCGGACCCGGTCCAGAATTATTCGGGCTCACATATTCCCTGAATTTGTAATTTTCTTGGAACTGAATCAGCCTACATGGCATCTGCTCGCCCGCGGAGGTTCGGTTGATTCCCTCTGAGGTGATCGGATCCTCGTCGTGGCAAATGGACTGCCATCCGTCGTCGATCAGCACCATGCCGGGCGGGCATCCTCCATCAACTAGCCCCTTAATGCCCTCCAAAACACCTTGGGGATGGACGGTTAAGTAGAACGCGTCCCACGTGCACCACCCGAATTTGTCGACGATACCTGGTGGAGTTTTCTCCTCCAATAACTTGAACGTTCCTAATAGTCCAAAACATATGTATGAAAAAATAAATGTCGATTCTTAAGTAGTTCATATATAATAACTGAGGGGCAATTATTTTTATGATTTTAAGGAAAACTGAGGTAAAATATCGAATAAATCCAAACCAAAATTAAAGGTTTTTGTGGGTGTTAGGTACAAAATAATCACATTTTCATCCTATAAAAAAATGGGTAGACGCATTATCATATTATTACATTTTTTAACAAACCAAATTATCCCATGTACGTTTTACATGTTGCGTTGCAAACTGCTTTCGTATATATTATATATTTTAGATTCTTATAAAGTGGGGTGCAACTTTTCAAAATTATATAAAATAATATTAGTTTGCTACACATATAGTGACATAAATGGGTAGTTTGTTTATTTAACTTGTGATAATTTGCTTACTTCACGTAACACAAATTAATTTGCTTATTTAGGAAAGTAATTGACTTAGTCATTCCGCATAGCCCGCTAAAATACATCAGTACTAGTTCACAATAAAATTACTTTCTACACTTCAAGCGAAGTACTGAAAAAATTGTTAAATAGAAGAAATGGCATCAAATCAGTATTACGAAGAGGTGGCGATATATCGCATACCTAAGTGGTCACGTGCCACTTTGATGGCGTCCTTGACGAGTGTAAACGGGTCGTTACCCGCGTGCATGTAGAGCGAGGCCCGGAATGAGGATCCGTTCACTTTCGTCGAGCTGCTTTCAACGCACATGTCGATATAGTCATCGACACCGGGTTGAAGGGAGGCACGAAACTTGCCCTCGATGAGTGGAAGGAGCAAAACGTACGGCCTTTGGTTGCCACCTCCAGTCTCGTTTGATTTATCGAGGATGAGTATTTGAGTTTCGCGCTCGAGGTCCGACCCGTTTGATCCGGTCCAATGGGTCGTCCACCACACTTTGAACCTGAAAATGGACATGAACTTTATGTTTTTCAGCTTACCAATGGGGATGACGTGGTGGCTGTTGGGATCTTTGGCGTCGAACCCCACGAAGCATCCCGGTGTGGTGGCGGAAGACGACAGTGTAGCCACGATATTAGGTGGGACTTCGGAGAGAAAGATGTGATCATTGACACTGAAATTTGATTGACTGAGTGTTATTAATAATGAGCTATTTGTTTGTCCATCAACAGGAATGTTAGTGGCGTTTGAACCATCTTTGCTCAAACTAGGAGCCATTTTTAGTACTTGTGACAAAACAAAATAACGAAAATGTTGAATAATGGATGCAATAAGTAAGAAAAACTGTGTGGGTGAAAATGGAGGTTTATATAGACGAAGAACGAATGAACAAGAACGTTCGAGAGGTCAGAATCAGAATTATAATGGAATCTATAAAGATTTATTCCAATATGTAATGCTTTCTCTTTAATGGAGTTCCTTTTTCTTGATGAGTGATCAATTTTTGAGTTTTAATGTTGAAAATCACGGTGGATTTATAGGCGGATATTACGGGCTAATAAAATGTGAAAAGGAAGGTGAGGTGGGACTTGGTAGTTGGTAGTTGGTGTTTAGCAAAATTTTGAGGTTTGTTATGTTAGGGGAATAGAGTTGATTATTAATTAACATTATCCAAATCGCCAGTTTCATCGATAAGATTTTCTTACCCTTCTCATTCAAGACGGTTGCTTTAATGACTTTGAAGATTATATATTTTAGACAGCTACATGTGAAAAGTTCTGAAATTCTTTTATTAGCCAAATCTCAGTCAAATAACCAATACCGATCTTAGTTATGACACGATATGATTATTTACAATCCAGGTTATACGTATGTTATACGTATGTTATAGCTGTGGGACACTTCTGCCTCCTACAGTCCTACTCTTGCCGACATTTGTTTTAGCTCGTAAAAAAGAAAAGAAAAAGTCATTTGTTTTAGCAAGCCATTTTGTAAAGTTTTTTTTAAACTTATATAATTACAAAGAATAAGAGAGGCAATGTTAATAATGACAAGACTTGCGATAATGGGACACTATATATAGTGCTGTTTACATACTTTTGTGTCAAGAGAATAAAGAAAGATCTTATTACTCGAAAAAAGAAAAAGGCAAATGAGAGAAAGGACCTTCAAGAGCCAAATTAATAATAGAAAGCTTTCTTTAAAAACATTTTATCTTTCCGTCTCTGCTCCATCCTCCATTTATGTTTTCCTTTTCGACCACCAGAAGAATATATGTTGAGTTAGGAAAAGTCCTTATAGTTAAATTGTAATAATACTGTAAATCGATCCAGCCAGTTGGATTTATATATATTTAAGATCAAGATATATACGAAGACATATTCAGCACAAAAAGAGTTTTGTTGATCCATAATCCTAATTGTTTCAACTGAATAATGAGCACGCTCATATACTTTTCGTTTATGCATATATAATTATATATATATATATATATATTATATCAAATGTGTTAAATTTATGCTGCTTTAATCCACCTACCTTCCTCTATCACATTTTTTTCATAACTAGTTCATGGGTAAGAAAACAAAAAATGGAACTAATTGTATAACTTCGTGGATACTAATATGCGTAAATCAATCGAGTTGGAGTACTTGGCAATGGCATACATTGGGTGGTTATTGGTTCCCACTTGAATATGTGTGCTTGCTTCCATATAATTAATGGAGTATTGGAGTTTCTTGAGGTTCAATACTTCAATAGATACGGAAGAAATGATATGTGTTTACATCATGAGTGAATTGCCAACTAACACTCTTTATAAAAGTAATCTCAACAATAACACTCTTGAGAAAATAATTCTCAAAGTACCATTCTTTCGTATTATCTTACTACTTTACCCTTTTGTCTTTTGACAAGTATATCCAAATAATACCAAATTACATTTCTTGTATATATACAAAAATGTATTGAACTATCTAATTGTACATAAATACTTATAAAAAATAGGCAGAAAATCTAAAAATGCCGTTATCTTTGCCTCACTTGAGTTTTTGTCTTTTATCTTTTTTTTTTTCCGGTTAAAATGCCCGCTATCTTTTCCTAATCTGCACGTTCGACTAATTAGGATATTTTTGATGCCACGTCGCCAAAACTTGCCTACGTGGCTGCCATGTCATAAATTATTTTTTTAAAAAAATTAATTAAAAAAAAAGAAAAATTAAGTCATCACCTTCCCCCACCCCCCCAATTAGAACGACGGAGATAAATATTAAAAGCACGAGAATTTTGACTAAGTCGAACAAAAACAGAGTATCTCGAATGCAAGTTTAGCAAACAACGAAGAAACAACGATGGCAGGGTTTAGTTGGATCGCCAAGAGATACCGAGAAGTACGCATTTTTGGTATTTAGGCTCCATACTACAGATGGATGGAGAGTTAGACGGAGATGTCAACCACCGCATCCAAGCTGGATGGACAAAGTGGAAGAGTGCAACAGAGATCCTGTGCAATTGTAACTTTCCTTTAAAGCTTAAAGGAAAGTTCTATCGTACGGCTATTAGACCTGCTTTGCTTTATGGCTCACAGTGTTTGTCTATTAAGCAAAGTCATGCACAGAAAATGAACGTTACAGAGATGCGCATGCTTCGGTGGATGGGCGGTAACACCAGGAGAGATAAGGTGCACAATGAAGATATTCGTCATAAATTGGGTGTGGCGGCCATCGACGAGAAAATGCGAGAAAACCGTTTAAGATAGTTTGGACATGTTAAACGCAGACCCATAGATGCACCGGTACGACGAGTTGAAGATCTTGACTTAGGACAGATGGCTAGAGCTCGTGGGAGACCGAGAAAGACGTGGATGGAGGTCATACGGAACGACATGAAGCTAAAAGATCTAAATGAAGACATGCTCGTCAACCGAAATATATGGAGGCAAAAGATTCATGTTCACGACTCGACGTGATTTATTCATGGTTCATATAGCCTACCCCAATTTAATTGGGATTACAGGCTTGGTTGTTGTTGTTGTGTTGTGATATGATAAGACTTTTGAGGTGCCTTTGCTTAGCGTCGTCTTTGTTTTATGGTGAGTGCTACTTGTATGACATGAGTTTCCATAGCTTGATTCAAGGAGCTTGTTTCTGACTATTACCAATATAGAATCTACATGTTGCTTAAGGACGCGTTTAAAACTGACGACTTAATGCCTTTAAAGGCAATTTAATGCTTTAAGAGGCTTTCATTGACTTGAGACGCGTTTAGTACCTTGAGAGGTGTTTCAATATATTAAGAGGAGTCCATAAGATGCGTTTATAGCCTTTTACTGCGTTTAGTGTTTTGAAAGGTGTTTAATTCCTTAAGAGATATTTAGTGCCTTAAGAGGCATTCAATATCTAGAGAGGCGTTTATGGTAGTTCTGCTCCTTGAAAGTTGGTTACACAAACGTGAAAATATTGAAAAGAAAGTTGTTAAATTAAAAGGAAAGGTGGCTATCCCACATGGGAAAAAGATCACTTCTTTTTTAGGTTTATCTATAGGAAGCTATTCTTAACATTGTAAGCATGTGTTCCATAGATGCTGCAAATTTTGGGCCAAAATTAATCGAATTGGGTTGATCTAATGCACGCGCGTATGACATAGTACGCGTCGAATGTCGGTCTGTTTGGCCTGCTGGGCTCCGACATGCGTCTAGATTCATCACGGAGTTTTTACCTTTATTACGCAGCGCGTAATTACCATAATTACATTCTTGGGGACTAAGATTTTTCATCATTTTTTCCGTGACTTAGTCTATTGAAGGGTCACTCCCCATAGGTTTTAATTATCAAAAACAAAAGCATACACCCAAACAAAAACGACTTTTTTCAAAGTAAAAATAATTACAAACTTCGAGTCATTCGTGTGGTGGTAGATGGAAAGTCACTGATCGAGTTCGTCGCGATAATTCTTGCTTTTGCACACATTTCTGCTCGTAGTCGTTGTATCTCGGGGGACAGTCGCTCACGTTTCTCAAACACTTAGGAGAGGAGAATTTGTTTTAAGGAAACAGAAAGGTCCTCGAATTCCACGTTTCTTCCTTTGCTAACGGTTGAGATTAATTATTTCATGTTTTTGTCTACTGTAATGTTGTTGATTACTTTCGTTAATAATTATATTGTTTATGTTTGTTTCTGCCTATTATGGTGCATTGCTACTAACAATCTTAAAACATATATCTCCTTGAAACGAATAGGTTACCACTGGCGAAAGTTTTATTTTTTGTTTCAAAAATATTCATTTTATTAAAACCCAGTGTTTTTTAATACAATTTTAATTCTGAAAGTTTTTTTTTTAAAAAGATTTTATTTCATGCGGAGAAGATGAACAGTACCACCAGTGACGTCATGATAATATGACAATGCCATCAATGTGATGTTGCTTGACCAATCACACGATATGGCTGCGCATGAGTGTGCCAAGTGGCAAACCCTGGTCAATTCATGCTAAGGGCGCGTTTGGACGCGTATAATGCGTTCCAATTGTCCGATTTTGATGAATTTTGTACCATTTTTTTCATAATTTAATTTTAATGGTAAATTAATATTATAATTTTCAGAGCAGAAAAATATTTTCTTGTAATTTTAGTAATTTTTAAAAATTATGGAAAATAAAGAAAAATATTTTTAAATCTTGGAGTAATGTGGAAAAACATTCCTTGGACTTAGAATATTATCTAAAAGGTATTTGTGCCTAGTGGGAGTGTATGGACATTTTGTTTGAGCCATAATTAATTTTGTAAAGTATAGAAAATTTGTTTTTCTGTAATACTAGTATAAAATTAGGTATCAAGTGTCTCTTTATGGTAGCGAGTGTCGAAGACACGTGCTCTAAATTTTTCTAATGGATTTTTTCATTGTTGAGGACCATAAGAAAGATGTACATACACTCATGAGTTGAATTTTTTCGTTTTGAAACACTGTTCCGTCTTCTAAATGAAACCCCGAGCTTGGTAGCTCATTGTTCGATATGGTCAACGGAAAGCGTTTGGAATCCTAAGAGAATTTCTTCTACGCATACCATTAGTTAAAATTTGGACCGAGGATCTACAAACGACAAGTGATGCTATAAATAATTGTTGTAGGATTTTGTAATTGTTTCTTTATGAACATGCATTTTTGTGTTTATCATGACATGTTTCTTTTGTTGTTGCTAAGATAGAAGCATGTATATAAGAATTGCAAGTTTATGTTGAATTCTTTTCTTTATGACAATAGTACATGTTTATCTCCTTATATGCTTTTGACTTGAACATATATTATGATTTACATGAGAAACGCGTGTTTGTACTAAATTCGAGTGGAAGTTCTAAGGTTGGTAGAATTTGGGAAGTTCTCACCTAGAACTTAACGAATTTTTTTTTTAGAAATTAAGCTTGTGACAATGAACGTGAGGATATGGATGATGATAGGTCACCTTGCGACTTTTTCGATTTCGTACCTCATGGTTAATTGTCATAAATGTTAATTTGCTAAATTCAAAATAAAACTTTTTATGGTAGATGGATATCAAAATGATATCTCAAAATTGACAGACTATGGCAACCCAATCGATCTATTCACTAAGTTAAGTGCCTTGTTTGCACTTACATATGCATTAAATTGACACTATGTGTCGTTAGGATTATATTAGCGATAAGATGAGTAAGATGCTTTTGAAAGCATCAGTTGGGTCACTTAACATTCTTTTGAGAGCTCAAACTACTCAGTTTTAGAAATAGACCTAACGGCTTTCAGATTTACATCGCTTCCGCTGTTTTTATGTCGCTCAGTAAAGTCGTGTGTTCACTGGTCTATGGGTGGTGTATGACCTTCTATGAAGAAAATATGTACAATAATACGTGTTCAAGATAGCTGACTCTCAGACCACATGAGTTAAATTTGATTAACCACAACTCGAATGATGTCGAGTGTGATCAATGTATGTGGTCAGCTAACACGTTTGTTTTTTATGAGCAGTAAGTTCAAGTCAAACCTTGTACAATTCTCTTCATCAATTAATTTAAATTTTAGTTTTTTCTTAAACTGATTGGTTCACATCAACTTAACATTAGAGCTTGTAACTTTTCAGTTTTATGATGTACTGAAATGTAACCAACAATGATAGACTATTCGTATAGTCTGAGAATATAAGCAAGTGTTTGATCTGGGATAAACACTATTGTGGCTACCATGCTATTGTTCCATTCTATATGGCGATCTTTTGATTACACTGATTGGGATATGGTACTTAAATAGATTTCCAAAGGGGTTAAGGTGTCTCTACAGTTGTAATAACAAATCTTATCCTACGCGGACTTTAAAATTTATTAAAACTTGAGACTGTATCACACTTAAGGGAAATCTACGAGTTCTCTCACATGTAATCATTGATAAGATGTAGGAGGTAAGCTCTAGGCATACTAAGGAAGAGTCAACACACACATATCGAGTGATATGGATGTTGGACTTTTCACTACATGACGTTATATGTGAGAGATCAAGGAGGTTAGACTTAGAATTGAAGGATTATTTTTCTTCAATGATCTTATGACTTGATCAATGTTATGACTTAGTTAATATGTGTTATTAGGTGTAGCACAATGTGGTGTTGAACATCAAGTCCTCTGTAATCGTGTCAACATGTGACTACGAGAATATTTTTATTACAACATTGATTGTTAGGAATGATCAATGCACTTCTCATGCAGTAATAAAAACATTAGTCACATTGGGAAAAAATGAAGATAAAGGTTATCGTGTAAAGCCTATGAAACCTACATTCAGATTTTTCCTACTTAATTGAATTTTCTTCCATGAAAGTTTTGAGGTGATAACCATCATAAAAGTTGGATTTAGACTGAATTCCACGGGGATAAATCCCAAGTTTCTATGATTTACCTGTTCCATGAAAGTTTTGACGCGATAACCATCATAAAAGATGGATTTAGACTAAATTCCACGGGGATAACTCCAAGTTTCTATGATTTACCTGATACGAAGGCATATCGTGGATTCATTAGTTTCATTACATTTATGGATGAATTTACACATTTCTTTTGTTTTGATTCTTAACAAATCTAAGACACTTAAGTGTCTTGGGTGTTGTAAAGTTAAGATCCAATTGAAAGGATTGTAATGATCCTTAATATTGGAGTAGATGCGTAGAGTATGTAATGATAATGACATCTTGCTAAGTTTTGTGATTTCCTTGCACACGTATACGCGTGTTGGTGTTACTATAGAAGGAAATGAAAATTATTTTGATGATAATTCCACAAACACTTGAGTTAGAAAATTAATCTCGAACGAAGATTCTTTATAAACTAAAGTTGTCGGCTGTAAACATTTTTCTTACTATCTATTTTACTCTTTACATTGGATAAGATTGAGTGGAAGACTATATCTCTTCTACCTTGGGACTTGGACCGATGAACATGTATTCATGCTTTTTTGTTGTGAATTGAAAAGTATGGTTCTGAATGTTAAAGATGTGTTTGTATGAGATGCATCGAGTGGCTGAGGTGTTTGTGTTCATCGTGAACACGTGTAGCGAGAGTAATACAGAGTAAATCATAAAATTTATGTTTGAGGTATGAGTTCTTTGGTAGGAAGTATATGAAGAGGTAGAAATCTTTTTAAGTTATTGATTCTAGTCATGATTAATTATCCATTTAAGTCTAAGCATGTCAATGCTTAACATGTATTTATGCTCTTTTGTTGTGAATTGAAAAGTATGGTTTTGAATGTTAAAGATGTGTTTGTATGAGATACATCGAGTGGCTGAGGTGTTTGTGTTCATCGTGAACACGTGTAGTGAGAGTAATACAGAGTAAATCGTAAAATTTATGTTTGAGGTATGAGTTCTTTGGTAGGAAGTATATGAAGAGGTAGAAATCTTTTTAAGTTATTGATTCTAGTCATGATTAATTATCCATTTAAGTCTAAGCATGTCAATGCTTAACATGTATTCATGCTCTTTTGTTGTGAATTGAAAAGTATGGTTCTGAATGTTAAAGATGTGTTTGTATGAGATACATCGAGTGGCTGAGGTGTTTGTGTTCATCGTGAACACGTGTAGTAAGAGTAATACAGAGTAAATCGTAAAATTTATGTTTAAGATATGGAGTTCTTTGGTAGGAAGGATATGAAGAGGTAGAAATCTTTTTAAGTTATTGATTTTAGTCATGATTAATTATCCATTTAAGTCTAAGCATGTCAATGCTTAACGGCTCAAGTGGGAGCCAATGGAGATAAACCAATTGATTACATGACTGAGTTAAATAAGCCAATGGAGATAAACCAATTGATTTGCTCAAGCAGGTATTTGACGACATTATAGCAATATCAAATTTCTTTATTTATCTCGATGAGATAGATGAAATTCAAGGAACAAGCAATACATTGCCCTGTCTTGCAATTTTCTCGAGCAACATGAGATGGAACAAGTTTTTCTTTGAGTTTGAAAGTTTGAACAAGTAAATGTACTTGTCAAATTATGATTAAGGCATAAGATATTTAAGGACTAATGTATTCTCGTTATGATACTTAAGTTTGTAAGGGGTGTTTGGTTGGGTTATTAATTAGTTTCACTTAATTCGAGTAGTTACTAAAAGTCAACAAAATCGACAAAGACCGTAGAAACTGCATTTTGGTAACACGTTTGATTATGAAAATCGAAACTGTTATTATTTTATATATGTGAGTAATATCCGCTTTGGTTCAATGTATTCACCTATTGCTATACTAAGATTAGCAATTTGACTAAAATGTCCCTGATATTGATGCATAAAATGGACAGGGTATGTCTCCTCATTTACCGAAAGTTTTATAATGTATACAATTATATGGTATATTACTATAATGTAAATATTGTATATTACTATAATGTATAATTTATATAATAATAAAGTATAATGTATGTATTATAATGCCCATGCATATTATTTGTAATGTATATAATTATAAAAGATGTGCCTATAGTTTGTAATGTATACAATTAAAATGTACATGCCTATGATTCTTATGTATATAATTATAATGTATATATTATAAGGTACACGCATATAATTATAACGTATGTAATTACAATGTGCATGCCCATCATTTGTAATATATATATATATATAATTACAACGTAGAATTATAATATTTATACATATATATAATTCAAGTATATATTTATAAAGTATAATATATAATTATAATGTATCTCCGAATATAATTACAATGTGCATGCCCAATATTTGTAATATATATAATTATAACGTATAATTATAATATATATAATTATAATGTATTTTCGTATATAATTACAAGATGCATGCCCGTCATTTGTAATATATATACATATATATAATTATAACGTATAATTATCATATATACAATTTAAGTATATATTTATAAAGTATAATATATAATTATAATGCATCTCCGTATATAATTATAATGTGCATGTGCAATATTTGTAATATATATAATTATAACGTATAATTATAATATATATAATTTAAGTATATATATAATTATAATGTATCTTCGTATATAGTTACAAGATGCATGCCCATCATTTGTAATATATATAAATATATAATGTACATTAATAAATATAATTATAATGTATAATTGAAAAGCGAGGACAAACGACTCACTATGCATCAAGCATTTAGTAACCAAAAGTGAGCTTATATAATCGCTTGGGGGGGGGGGGGGGGGGGGGTTAGCGATTATATAATCTCAATTTTCAGTTATTAGGTGCTACAGCGTTGGGCCGTCGCACTTTTTGGTTAAAGCCCAATAAATTATTCTCTCAAACCAAACCGTATACTAAGTCAAATTAGACCCCTTATTTCACTTAATATACCGAACCAAATGTCCCCTAATAATCTTAAAGAAGTATACATTTTATTTCACCCCTTATCTCAATGTTGTGCTTTGGACAAGAACTTATTCTTCTTTCGGAGGTGAAACTATATTGGTTCATCATTCGCTGGTCTCGTAGATATGAATTATAGGTATATTTTATATGAACCTTGAGATTGCATTTCTCGATGGAGATTTATTTACAGAAATATATGAAAAGTTTCTAGATTTCACTCCGAAGGCATTGAAATAGAGTTTAAGAACTTTTATTTGGTCTATGGCTTTACACAATCTCTTAGACTATGGTTTATCAGATTTACCGAAGGGTATTCCAAATAAACTTGGCTAAAAGACGTTCTTACATTACTCATCGGTTGATGATCATATGTGAAGTTCGCCAAGAGCAGTCTATGTCTTTATGATGAAAAGTTTAGATGACGTTTTTTATTAGATTATGATTAGTGAGAATCATCTTGAAGATGAACTCATTATCTTTCTTTATGAAAATTTTAGACCTTCATGTTTAATCAAACCTTGTTGTCTATAAATCACAATGGAGTGATTTTATTTGTTTTGGTCAGGAAAACACTTGACATGTGTTTAAAAGTCTGTGTGTTCACTTAAAACAAGTCTATCTGTAAATCTTAAGGATACCCTGGTTGCAGGGGTTGTAAAGAGTATATTTTAATCATTTAGCAATGTTCATTCTTTTATCATTTGGAATTTTGGATAGAGAGTGAAATTGAGGTAAATGTATCTCTTGTCCAAAATTAGTAGAAATCATCCAATGTGTGGATGCCTTGCATCTTGAGCTATATTAAGTGGTTGGAAATGAACTTTGGAGAAACTAATACTCATGAATATGGTGAATATCTTAAGCCTTGGAATCTGTAAAACCTCTAGTTAGAAAGATGTCCAACCACTAATTGTAAAAACTCTCCGATAATTGAGGTTATTATGCTACACACTTATCCTAATAATTATAATACCATGGGTCTAGTCAATAAGTATATATCCGAATTCTTAAGAATAAAATTTGGACAATACTAATATAGGACTTTAGACTCCTATATACACTGCAAAATTGTGACTCAATAATGGACTTTGATATGGGCATTTCCCGCATATTGGGCCAGGCCCAAACCAGGCCCATTTTGGAGCACATCGGGGATTACTTTCGATGTCATATCGGTAATCATCACCGATATGGTACTGTGGTCCCCGGATCCCGAGGTCTATAAATATGCGGTGCCCGGATCCCAAAACAAGTAATTTATTATCCCTCAGCTACCGCTCGCCACATCGAAATACATCACCGATGTCACTTTCGACATCTAATTCGATATAGTGACTACAGCATACGCCTGCGACACGTCATAACACACCATCACCGATCTCACATCGGGGCTCATCCTCGACGTCACATCGAAGGCAATCACCGACATCCTTTCGATCTATCTACCGATATTCCACTCCCATCCAAGCATCAAGGCGTTGGTTCGAGGTGTTCTGGACCAAGTCTACACGAGACACGTAGTGTAGGCCTGATTTGAGATAGACTCGTTGTATTGCTAGACCATACACTTGTAACCGAAACTCGTATATATATATAAAACGATCTATTGCCAAATCAGTGGCGCCGTCTGTAGGAACACCAGTTCTCGGACAAGGACGCCGAGATGCAAGGAAGGAGGACCCGATCCGAAGTTAACGGAATTGTGACTAGGAGCGCCAGGATGGAGGGCACACAAACCCCACAACACTCGACTGACCGAGAACAGAAAGTGGCTCGAGCCGAGAGGGAGCCCCCTCCACCACAAGAGCAACGAAGGCGCGGGCCTGGGAGGCCGCTGCGGGCCGCGAATGCAGATCCGGCCCCAGTCGCACCGAGTGCGGCAGAACCCGAGACTAAGGACCCGCCCGTCGAGAACCACGCAGTTGACGTTCCAATGACCGAAGCGCCAAATGCGGATTTTCCCGGCCAGGAGGAGACAATGCCCGCGGGACAGAGTGCCATTCCCACCGCCGCCATAACCCCGGAGATGCTAGCGCAGATCAACGCCTTTGTAAAGGCGGCGCTTGACACTACACTGGAGGCTTTGCTTCCACGACTCGCGGAACAGAGGACGAAGGACGTTCAGGCGAGGCCCCATGGATCCAGAGCGGGCGAGAGAAGGGCAAGGCAAGAATATGATGAACAGGGGGATACAGAGGACTCATTTAGAGAGATATCGCCCGCTTCTTATGACATGGTGGAGAAACGGGACTCAGGGACCCTAGATCGAGAAATAGCAAGGAAGATGGAACGGCTGGACCTTGAGAGGGCAGAGGTAGTCCGAAGAATGGAACGCTGTCGTGACCGCGATGAGGTTGCGTATTCGAAGAATGAGGGCGCAGAGATATTGCGGGTGATCTCAAGAAGGATGGAACAGCTAGACCGCGAGAGGGCGGAATTGTCGAGAAAACTGACTCAGAGCAAGGGGAAGAGCCGTAGTAAGACCCATTTTTCGGATGAGATAGAGGCTGAAGTATTGCACAGAGGGGACAAGATCCCAGTGATAAAGCCGTACGACGGAAGAGGTGATCTGATGGATCATCTCCATCAGGTCGATAGCATTTGAACTTGCACAAAGACTCGAGGAACATAAAGGCGAAGATCTTGTCCACCACCTTGACGGGCGCTGCACTGGACTGGTTCGCTCGACTGGAGGCCAGATCCATAACGGATTACGAGCAGTTGAGGGAGAAATTTGAGAATCAATTCTCTAGCCAAAAGAGGATGAAGACCAACCTGCTACACCTCGGCGCTGTACAGCAAAAGGAAAGGGAGAACCTCCGAGACTATATGAGGAGGTCCAATGATGAATTGCTGAAGGTGGATGACCCGCATGGCGGTCAGGTCATGATGATGTTGTTTAAGGGTACGACCCATCGCAGGTTCGTTGGGGAGCTAATCAAGTTGACGGAGCCCACCATAGCACAAATCAACATGCTTGCCAACCAAATGATCTACGAGGACGAAATGATGGCAACTCGTGAGGGTCTGTTTTCTAGCAGGAACGCAGACAGAGAGTGCGATAGGGAAAGGCCCCCACGGATGTACACCCCGTTAAACAGAGGTATTCTGGAGGTGATGGTCGTGGTGAAGAGAAATAGATGGTTGACGGAACCCAGACCGTTGAATGAGACTCCCGGGATGAAGTCATCCGGCAAATACTGCGCGTACCACCGTCAACCTGAACATAGGACACACCTGAGGAATGAAATCGAAAGATTGATTAAAGAAGGGAAATTGGTCGAGTTTGTCAGGGGCGCCAGGGAGGGTGTTAGAGGAGTAGAGCATTCCTCACCCCCTAGAAGAGACTACTCACCCGAGAGAGGAAAACATAAAATGATTGAGGTGCCCGAGGAACGAGGTAGGGCCATTGTGAATGCCCCGAGCAGAGGCGTTATAAATGTAATCAACGGAGGAGGTATGGGAGCCGACACGGCTCACGGACGAACCATAACACGGAGACTCCACGGTGGAGCCTATATTGGGTACACCAACGCAATCGTGCCGGAAGCATACTTGGACCAGGAGATCTCTTTCACCAGGAAAGATTTGGAACATCTTAGTCCGTTGGCCTTGATCGCAGGAAAGCTAGATTGCCCGTTGGTTATCACGATTAAGGTGGGTGAATATCAGATGCATAAAGTGTTGGTGGATAGCGAAAGCTCCGCAAACCTGATATTCTCAAAAGCCTACGAGCAGCTGAGGATACCCCAGGACCGGTTGAAACCGATGTCTACCCCCTTGACCGGGTTCGGGGGAGCAGAGGTAGTGCCGCTTGGACAAATTGTATTGCCCACCACGTTTGGTAGGAACCCACGCACCCGGGTCACGCCGATTAAATACACAATCGTCGATATTCCGTTCCCATACCACGCCATTATGGGCCGACCGGCGCTCAACCAGGTCAGAGCAATGGTCTCTACTTACTACCAGAAGATTAAATTTCCGACGCCTCAAGGAGTTGGCGAGATTCGAGCTGACCAGATACACTCCCTGAAGCACCCAAGAATCAGAAGAAGACAGGAAATACAAGTCCCACACCAAGAATACCTTCCCCGCACGGAGTGATCGCCATGAGGAGCAAACAGAATAATATTTTAAATTATGTTTGAACATTTGAAACATTGCCCTATCGTGGGTTGGTCTGTAAACTTAAAACAGGGGGAACTATGCCGGTCTGATTCCCCACTCAACGGGATACGTAGGCGGGTTAGGTCTACCTAGCCCTCGACCATTATCTCTTATTTAACCCCTTCGTGGGTCGGCATGTAACTTAAAATAGGGGGAACTACGCCGGTCTGATTCTCCACTCAACGGGATACGTAGGCGGGCTGGGTTTACCTGGTCTTCGACCGTTATCCTTTATTACCTTTTTATTTGATTGATTGGCGTAATCTCATATTTCAGGCAGGGATATGTCCTAGGTGGACATTATAGAAGTGCAGAAAATGGCACAAAGAATTGGGGAAGGTTCCCCTAAATGTATGTTTGGCATACCCCCCCTCTTACAGGTACATGGCCAAAAGGGTCGCCCATTACTATATCCGGAAAGGACATAGAGTATATTTAAAGAGTGATTCAGGGGGCACTACCCCAGACTATGCAATATTTTCTATTCAAACAGGTACAAACAGGTGCGACAGGCGCGATAGAGCACAACGAGAACATTATCTTTCGTATGAACTGATATTTCCACCTGGTGGGAACATTCCGCAAATAACATAGGCACATCAATTTGTGCTTCCATATTAGCGTTTACATCGAAATTTTTTCTTGTCTATGCTGTTTTACAGGGCTCAACGACCTACATGTTCAATGACGACAGAGTCGCCAAGAGACATAGTCAAAAAGACAACGATAAGGTTCGCCAACGCCATAAAAATATCCCTTGTGATAACGGGGTCGATCAAAAACAACTCAACGGTAGAGGGACCCCTGTGATAACGGGACGCATCCCTACCCACAAAAAATACCCCATGTGATAACGGGGTCGATCAAAAATAACTTGTTAACCCTAAAAAATAAATAAGGGATTATATGAGTTAAACAAAAGATTAACCCTTAAATTAGGGATTAATCCCATGGACGATACTGTCGTCACGAACACTCTCGTATGTCACATACCCGACTATGGTATGACGTGGCACCCGAAGAGATAATAGAGCCCCTCGGATCTCACATACCCGATTGTGGTACGACGTGACATCCGAGTGGGCACCAAAGCGTCCCTTGGAAAGTCAAGATGAATAAAAATAAGATATCAACGTGGCATCGGAAAAAGAGTAAACCCCGGTGGACCCACGCGACCCCGATATCCATCACTGCGCCAAGAGGGACCATCGTACGAGAATACTTCCTTGCTGAACACTCCCACGGAAAAAGCCCTCGGAATCGACACCCCGAAGGCTGAACTCACAGAACAGTGCCTTACTCAAGGCACAAATCATCAAAGTCACTTACCACGAAGACCCGAGCCAAGAAAGTTACTTAGCCAAGGCCAGGAAGCCCTCGGAGAATTATTCCCGAAGGAACTACTACCCTACTGACGACAAAAAGTGCTCGGAACCCATGCCATGGGGATCCAGACGCAAGAGCACAGCCGTATTTGCATATTGAAACCCTCGGAGCCCCCATCGCGAACAGGAAGAAGCAAATCTGCCTCTCGGAAAACCTTACCAAAGAAGACGATTAGAAAATAACCACCCCCAGAGCTGTAACATCCTCGGACGACCACTTCACTTCAGCTAGTGAACCTCCCCAAGAAATCCAAACCCTCGGAAAGAAGAAAACAGAAGATCCCGTCCATCGAAGAGAAGAAAACAGAAGGAACAACCCCTTGGAACTCACTGGAGCCCTCGGAAAGGATAGAATTTATCCTCATCAGCGCCCTGTCAACAAATATACCTTATCTTATAGAAGGACACTTGTAACACATGCAACACTACACTTGTAACACATGCATAGTGACACAAGCACCCTCCCATGCACCCTACAAGAAATCCTATATAAAGGAGGGGCAAAAGAAAAGGAGAGGAAGAGGATTTTTAGGAAACAAGTTAAGGAATTGGAGAAAAGGTAGAAAATAGCACAAAATACATACTGTGCACACAAACTCACTCGGAAAAAAGCATAAGGTCATACTTATGATCTTCAGGAGTGAGAAGTTCAGTGAATAAAGGAAGGATATTCTCGTAATTTTCCATAATAGTCATTTACTCTCTTTGAACCACGGATAACGGCGTTCCGAACTTACAAATAATTCAGTTAATCGGGTATTATTCCAAACCTGTTAACAAAATGACGCCGTCTATGGGAACGCCATAGAAGTTGTCCTCGAGCGTGTTCAAGAAAGCGAACCTACTATGGAAAATTTGTTCCACAGTGAAATCCACCCGCCCCATCTGGGCAATTCGGAGGAAACTGTAGCGAATCGCCGCTCCGACGAGAGGGACTTCATCAACGTTCCCCGATCCGTCTTTGAAAGACTAGTGGAAGCCACTACTCGAGTTAATCACCGAGAGTTCGAGAATCCCCTGGAAACAGTCCCAGGATCTCCGCACCAAGGAGATTACCCCTCGGAAGAAGGCGAAATTCATGCAAGAGGGGCACAGTGCCCTACCCCTATTTCGTGGTATCAGGAAACTCCTCGGAGGACGCCAGGGCGTTATGATCATCTAGAGGCTCTCCCCGTATATCGGCCCACCCCCATTATCACCCCCAACGGAGAGCCAACCTTATGGGGAATCCTTGAAGATCTACGAAAGGAAGTAGGAGATCTCAAGAGGACTGTAGGACCCAAGGAAGATCCGACGTTTAAGACGTCTCCCTTCATTCCCGAAATCGCTTCTGCTCCGATTCCTTTAGGAATGCGGCCTATTAATGTACCGTCATATACAGGAGAAGCCGATGGGAGAGATCCACAAGATCACATACACCAATATCTGGCAGGAATGGACCTGTCGCCTGCCCCGGACTATGTTCTGTGTCGGGTGTTCCCCGTTACCCTCGGAGAACGAGCCCAATCCTGGTTCACCCATCTCCCTCCCAATTCAGTGGTCAACTTTGACCGATTGGCTCACCTGTTTATACGCCACTTCGCCTGTAATCGTAGGTATCCCAAATCGGCCACTCATCTTTTTACTATCAAGCAACAAAAGGATGAATCCCTTCGAGGATATATAAAACGCTTCACGGACGAAGCGCTGGATGTTCTGAACGTCAGCCCAACCATTATGGCCGATATTCTGACACAAGGACTCCGAGCGGGAGAATTCTTCCGATACTTGATGGGGAATCATGTCACGGACATGAATGAACTCATGCAACAAGCTGAAACTCATATTCTTATGGAAGAAGCTGACCATACAAAGAGAGGGCTGGAGAAGGATGACAACGAGCGTCATGAGCATACGGAAAAAGAAACTAAGGCAAAGGAGAAGGGTAAAGAAGGAAAACCACCCCCTCGGAAGGACAATGGGGAGATGGTCAAGAAATTCCTTAAACCTGTGCCCCTTCCTCCGATGACCCTAGCTCACGTGGAAGTACTCAACGTGATGCGAGGCAATGAAGAATTGCGCTGGCCCCGGCCCGCCAAATTTCCCAATAAAGATAAGGATACGGGTAAGTACTGTAAATTCCATAAAACTTATGGACACACTACCAAGGAGTGTACTACCCTGTGAAAAGAAATACTTCGCCTCCTGGAGGCAGGATATCTGCATAACTACCTAAAAAGAAATAATCCCGAAGGGTCCAAAGCGCATGTATGGAAGAGGCCCCGAGAAGGACCTGACGAGGAAGAAGATACTCCCCACCGGCGGTCACGAGAACAAACCTCGGAACATCGGCGGAGGTCCCAAGAAAAAACCAGAAAGCATCAGAGATCCCCCCGAGAAAGAACTGTTGCGCCTCCGCGGCAATCACGGGAAAGGACCGCAGGGTATCGGAACTTACCTCCTCCTCCCGACATGTACGAAGTCAGCCCTTCCTCGGGGCGGACGATTAACATGATAGAGGAGGGAGATATTTCCAGAATACCCCAAGGTAAGAAGACAAAATATCTCAAAGAAGCCAGACGAGCGGGACAAGGGCTCCCGGTATGCTCCGCCCAAGGGGCCAGATTACCAAATATCACTTTCGGACCCGAAGACCTGAAAGGTATAATCTACCCCCATGAAGATCCTTTGGTAATTGAAGCTACTAGCTATGGATTCGAGATCCAGCGTATCCTCATAGATACGGGCAGCTCTGTGGACGTCCTGTTTTTGCCCACTTATCTAGCCATGGGATTGAAGAAGGAGCAACTGAAGGTGGCCGAAGTTCCTCTAGTAGGCTTCTCCGGTGAAGCTTGTAACACCCTCGGAACCGTGACCCTGCCAATGTCGTGGGGATAAGGAGCCCTTCGAAGAACGGAACCCACCAAATTTTGGGTGGTGGAGGCCTCGTCAAGGACGTACAACGCTATATGCGGAAGGCCCTCCATCCGGTCATTCGAAGCGATCCCTTCTACCCTCCACCTTAAGGTAAAATTTCCTACATTAGCAGGCATCGGAGAAGTCCGAGGAAATCAAGCTAGAGCCAGAGAATGTCGAATGAATGCTCTACCCCCCGAAGAAGGCGAAAACCCCTCGGATAGCAGCAAAAAACGGAAAGTAGAAGAAACCCGAGTCCAACCCATTGAAGAGCTCAAGATGATAGAACTCGTGGAAGGAAACCATGCTAGGGCGATCAAGATGGGCACTAATATGGAACCTGAGTTGGAGGCCCAACTGACATCTGTTCTAAAAGAATTTTGTCACCTTTTCGCATGGGAAGGAGGTCCCCCCGGATGGATCAGTAATAAAGTATGCCAACACTTCCTTAATGTGAAGCCGGGAGCCAAACCCATTCAACAAAAGAAGAGAAAAATGGGGCCCGAATGCAACAAGATTATCCGATCAGAAATCCAACGGCTTCTCAGCCTACTACAAATCCGAGAGGTCGTGTATCCCGAATGGCTGGCCAACGTGGTCTTGGTCCCTAAATTGGGAGGAAGATGGAGGATGTGCGTGGAGTTTACAAATCTCAATGATGCTTGCCCGAAGGATTGCTATCCCTTACCAAGCATAGACCAACTGGTCGACTCTACCGCTGGCTGTGCACTCATGTCGACTCTGGATGGGGACCAAGGACACAATCAAATCCCGATGGCATTCTTAGACCAGGATAAGACCGACTTCATTACGGATGCAGGTATCTTTTGCTATTTAGTCATGCCCTTCGGACTTAAGAACGCAGGAGCTACCTATCAACGATTAGTGAACCTCATGTTTGCGGGGCTCATCGGAAAAACTGTGGAAGTATATGTTGACGACACGGTCGTCAAAAGTCGCTCTGCAAAAGATCATTCCGAGGACCTAAAAAAAGCAATGGCTATCATGGATCGCTTTGGGATGAAGATAAACCCTAGGAAGTGCTCCTTCGGGATCCGATGAGGCAAATTCTTGGGATTCATGGTTACCGAAAAAGGAATAGAAGTTAACCCCGAGAAAGCCGAAGCAATTATTGGGCTACCAACCCCGAAGTCAATAAAGGATGTGCAAAAACTGACCGGACGAATGGCCTCCCTCAGCCGGTTTGTCTCCAAATCAGCAGAGAAGGGACTCCCGTTCTTTAAAATCCTTCGGAATATCAAAGAATTCCAGTGGACCTCACAATGCGAAGAAGCTCTCCAGGAATTGAAAGGCGATATGGTAAGGCCACCCTTGCTGGTCAAACCCTCGCCACAGGAAGAACTCTTCGTGTACCTCTCCGTAGGAGAGGAGGCCATCGGAGCAGTCTTAGTCAAAGAACACGATGGGGAGCATCACCCGGTTTACTATGTTAGCAAAACTCTCCTTGGAGCAGAAACCAGGTATACCCTGATAGAAAAGCTTGTACTTACTTTGGTCACCACGGCGCGGAAACTGCACCCATACTTCCTCTCCCACCCGATCACTGTCTTAACTAAGCACCCCCTACGGGCAATTCTCAATAAACCCGAAACTTCTGGGAGGCTGATAAAATGGGTTGTCGAGCTAACAGAGTATGATATCTCCTATGCCCCGAGACCTTCCATCAAGGCTCAGGTGCTAGTGGACTTTGTGGCAGAACTTACAGGAATTGGAGCTGAAAGGAAAGAACCTCTGTGGCATGCCTACGTAGACGGTTCTTCCGTGAATACGCATGGCGGGGCCGGGGTAATCTTGATTAACACAGAAGCCGAAGAGGAAGCGCTACATTTTGCAGTTAGAATCGATTACCCCGCATCCAATAACGAAGCCGAATACGAAGCCCTCCTCATCGGAATGAGACTCGCACGAGAAGGCGGAATACGGAGAGTCCGCCTGCATAGCGACTCTCAGTTAATTATCCAGCAAGTTCAGGGCACATACGAAGCCAAAGAAGAAAGGATGCAGAGTTACGTTCGGGTAGTCCATCGGGCCAAGGCGTGGTTTGACGAGTATCAATTAGTGCAGATTCCCCGAGGGGGGAATCAAGAGGCCGATGCCCTGTCCAAAATGGCTACACAGATGGCCACCATTCGTACCCGGAAAATCACTCTGCTACATATGAGTGAATCGGAGAGAGCTGAACCTGAAGAGGTGAACGCCACCACAACGAATCCTCCGATAAGCTGGATAGTGCCCATCAAAGCATATTTACAAGATCCTGAGGGTTACTCCGAGGACAAATCTGTCCGATGAATAATGTCTAAGAGGACCATCCGATACTTCCTCAAAGACGGAATATTATTCCGAAGGACATACTCTTACCCTCACACCCGATGCTTGAATGAAGAAGAAGTTCAACTAATCCTGGCGGAGACTCACGAGGGGGTGTGCGGCAGCCATACCGGTGGCAGAAGCATGGCCGGACGGTTAATTCGTTAATGGTATTATTGTCCCACGATGGCCAAAGATTGCAAAAGCCACGCTGAAAAGTGCAAGTCATGTCAAGCTTATGCCCCTCGGATTCACCAACCAGCGGCTCCGTAGGAACCTCATCTGACCGCCTGTCCGTTCGCCAAGTGGGGAATAGATATAGTAGGTCCACTTATTCCCGATGCTGGTCAAAAGAAGTTCTTACTCGTGGCAGTAGACTACTTCACCAAATGGGTGGAGGCGGAGCCCCTAGCACGAATAACTGCAGGTGCGATCATTAACTTCTTGTGGAGGAACATTCTGTGCCGTTTTGGGGTCCCTCGGAGCCTGGTAAGTGACAACGGCCTGCAATTTACTGACCAAGGGTTAGAAAAGTGGTGTGATCATTGGGAGATTAAGCACCGTTTCGCTTCGGTGGGATACCCCCAAGCCAACGGACAAGTTGAGAGAACCAACCGAACTCTCTTGAAAAATATGAAGGCCCGACTTGATTGGCACAAAGCCAAGTGGGTTGAAGAAATACCCGACATATTATGGGCCTATCGGACCACGCAGAGTACCGCCACAGGCGAAACCCCTTTCAGCCTATCCTATGGTTGTGAGGCGGTTGTACCCTCCGAAGTCTCGATTGAAAGTTGGCGAACCAAAGAATACGAGGAAGTGGCCAACAGTGCTAACTTAGCTCTTGCTCTTGATCTCCTGGAAGAGAGAAGAATCCGAGCCGCCATTCGGACTGAGGAATACAAGACTCGGATGGCACGATACTACAACACCAAGGTAAAGCTTAGAACTTTTCAAGTTGGTGATTTAGTGCTAAAACGAGTCGGAGCCTCCAAGAACGTAGGCAAGCTTGAGCCCCGATGGGAAGGACCCTACAAGATAGCGGGAATTGTCGGACCCGCAACTTATCTACTTGCCAACTCCGAAGGCGCCACTCTCAGCAATACGTGGAATTCCTTCAATCCTAGAAGATATTATGCTTAATGTAACATCATCACTGTTACATAAATAAAACTGTTTGTTTATAAATAGATGGTTATGATACATTCAATTCCGATAGGGTACATAGGTTTGCAAAACAAAAATGGTAACCTTACACAGGAAATCATTGTAAGCAACCTAACCCCAATGAGCCATCTACTATAAATAAACAGTCATCGGACCCCGAAGGACCACCTACTGCAAGTTAAATACTACCTACTACAAACTACTCCTCTCGCAAAGGACGATTCCCTTCTCGGATAAGGCGACGACGCTGTTCCTCGGATAGGGTTAATGGATCCACCAATAACGCGCCCTCGGAAGCCACGGGGTTATCTTCAGGAAAGATGGGGTGAAGACTAAGTTCGGGAATAACCAGGCCCACTGGACACTCTGGCAATGCTTGAACAGCATCCGTACCAAGTCGATACCCAATGCAGACCAGATCACGCATCTCCTTTTGTAAAGACTCCCTCAAAGCCGAAGGACCCGCGATATCCAAAACAGCTCGGACCCGGGCCACCACTAAAGCAACATCATGGGCACGAGTAATCTCCAGCACCCGATGAGTTGCCGCATCCTGTTCCCGAGTCGTCTGCAGTAATTGGTCATCGGAGAAGCGAAGCTGACCCTTCAACTCCTCCAAACTCGCCTGAAAACTCCTCACCCGGGTCCTCTCTAACATCAACTGGCGCTCCACCTCCCAGGACTTATCCTTCTCAATCTAAAGGACCATCTCATGAATCGCCTTAGCAGCTTCATGCTCTTCCTGCAAGCGGGAAATCTCCGTCTGAGCCTCCAACAAACCATGCTCCAACTCGTCCCGACGGCGATATACGAGGCCAGGATCCGAAGAGGAACATCCCTGAGATCCGATGGCGTCTAGCACCATATATATCTGGATAGAGACGAATGGGTCACTACAGAAGAAATAAAAGGTGAGTAATTGAAAATTGCAAATAAAATGAGTATCTACCTCACACAAGTTTTTGCAAACCAAGTCTTGAAGGCGAGAGGAAGGAAGGGTCCTCATGAGCTCACAATCCGTAACATTCAGCAGACCGCTAAGAAAATTTCGGCAAAACCCCGATACCTCTCCGAGGGGAGAAAACTCCGGGTCACCACCCAGAGGAGAGGAGCCCACGGGAGGAAGATTCCCTCCGGACAGCGGCACGAGTACGCGCTCGGGACCTCCCTCCACAGCATTCACGATATCGGAAATCTGAGGAAATGGTTACGACACCAAATGAGGCACTGGGTAATCTATCGGAGAGAGAGCCGCAACCGGATTTTCTACCCTAGGAGGAATCGCAAAGCTCACTAGGGGGGCTGCCACGGGCGAACCCTCTGGTTCCTGCCCCTCCGAGGGAGGGTCAGTCCTCGCAACAGCCACAAATATATCGGAGGTGCCCTCCGACGCCCGTCGCATACCATGTAGAGCTCGCCCCAGAAAAACACCATTAAATGGATCTATGGAAAAAGCCGCCATCTCAGCACCTATAGAAAGGTATAAAATATATGATGATCCCGAGGGCACACAGGTTGATAAAAGAGAAGTCGACAGGCATATAGACTTACGGAAATAGAAGTTGCCATGAAGAGGACGAATCGGCAAGTTCTCTCTCCTTATTCCCTCTTGAAGACCTGCCAGAATAAGAGCTTCGGGACACGCAAGCAGGCCGATAATATCATACGAGCCAGAAATAACCCGGAACGGCTCAGTTCCTCCCACTCCCGCCCCAACGTCTCGGATATGGGCGAAACGTATCCCAAGCCCCATCGGATGGGCACTCCCCACGATCGTGCCGAATGACCTTTCGAACGGACGAAGAAAAACCTCCGCCTCCAGTCCCCCCTACGAGTGCGAGGATTGGATGTACCAGTGAAGGCTTTCTCGACGTCCCGATAGGCCAGGCTGAAAAGGGGAACTCCATCCGAACAAGGCCGAAGGATGAAAATTGCCCCCACCCGATACGGGGACAGGGGAAGGTTAAGGAGCTCGCAGCATAAAACGTATCCCACTAAGAGGCGATACGAGTTGGGTGTTAACTGGCTCGGACAGATTTGCCAATACTGGAAGAGCGATTGAAGAAAAGGGTGGAAAAACACCCGTAACCCACAGTACATTTGTTCACAATAAACCGTTAAGAATCCCGAAGGAGGGTCATATGCTCTCTGATCCGGAGAGGGCACGACCACGTCAAAATCATCGAAATTCAGATTGTATTCTGCGAAAAGAGTCAATAGGGACTCTCCGTACACAGTGCTAGCGGCGGAACCAACCCGTCCCCGACCTATCAACCTTGAGGGGCTCAAAGGTATTAAGTTAAATACAGAACGCTCATCGGCAAGAGAATATGGCTCCCGGCCCATGAACACATCCCTTATATGGTCCATCCTTCGAGAATCCGTGTACGATGACCTATTCCCCACCCTTGAAGACGAGCTTGTCCCAGTGACCACTTGATTCTCAGCCAGCCTATCCCGCTGCCCCGGGAAAGAACTTTCCGAGGACGCATTATGAACCTGGGATCCAGGGACAACTCGAGCATGGCTCCGAGGAGAACTACCTGATGAGGTAGACCCCCCTTGCCTATGATGTGGCGGCATCATCTTTTATAGTAAGTTCTCTGTTTACTCTTATACGAAAATCAAAGAAAAAGTATTGAGAATGATTATGAAAACAAATGCCAAGCCCTGCAAGAGTAAATGTCTAGAAGGAAAAGTATGGTTTTGAATGTTAAAGATGTGTTTGTATGAGATACACATCATAAAAGTTTTGTCTCGGATTAGTTTTGTACGTACTTAGTCAGCAAATAGAGGATTTTGTCTCTAGCTTAATTTTTTAAAGAAGATTAAAGGAATAACAGACAAAATAAGACAGAATAGAAAGAGAAGAATATGACAAATTGTTCATTCATAAAAATCCGAGAAGCTCTTAAGCAAAAATTTAAAAATCTAAAGTCTTGGAGAGATACTGAAGTATAAATAAAGGAATCCTATTCTAAATCCCTGTACTCGGAGGAGGCGGAGGCGGATTGATAGCAGACCCCTCAGGGAGACTAACAGATGGACTCGGAGGCAAGGCCCCACTCGAGCTAGTAGCGCCAAGGTTGGACGCAAACGGAGGAGGAGCAGGAGAGTTCCTGGTCGTCATCACAGCATCAAACATCTCAAGAAGGTTCTGAACCTGCTCGGGAGATGGCCTAGAAAGCTTCTTGACGTCGAAAACGCAGCCAAAATTCACCCCCGAAGGCACCACCCCACGGGATACAGTGGCACACTCTAACCATCCCCATAGCATATGCCCAAGGGACTCCCGAACGGACAGGGAAGTATATTGGCGTTCCGCCTCCGCTGCTGCGTGCCGAACGGCCTCATCAATTCGGGTTTGCACCTCCTTCTGTGGCACTACCTCGACTAGCTTCAAATCCACCAACTCCTTGACCCGTGCTTGGAGCTCCAGTTCCCTCTCCAACCACTCGGACTTCTCCTTCTCCAGAGCCTCCACACGAGCGCGAAGGACCCCCTCGGATTCCGCCCTCTCCTTCTCCAAAAGGGTCAACTGAGCCCGGACAGTCCTCTCGGACGCCTCCATCTTGTCGTAAGCCGACTGCATCCTCTGCAAAGTAAGTCGCATCACTTCCTTTGCCCTCTGATCTTCCCTCCAGATGAAGTCGTTGGCTTCCAACTTGGTACGGAGAACGTCCTTCATTGATTCGGCCTCGTAAAGTTGGGCCCGGAGAGAAGTCACCTGCCCCCGGAGAGATCCTATTTCCGCCACCTCCCTCGAATGGCGCTGCTCCACCGCGGTAATAACCTCCCGGGTCTTCTTGGACTGCATGACAAGAAAAGGAATATAAGGAAGAATGCAGGGAAATCACCTAAAAATAAAACAACCGGAGGACAAGTACTTACGATGGCTTCCATCCAGACCGTGCTGGCCCGCAAAAACTGATACCCCTCCGCGGGCGCAGAAAGAGAAGAGCTGAAAAAGTGAAGAATCTCGCGGTATGCCTCCCCCACAGTCGGAGGCTCCTTCTCGGGTACCGGAGGCGAAAAATCTCCCTCGGAAGCAGACCTCCGCAAAGTAGCCCTCTTCGGGAGATCAGTTGTCGGAGAAGGGATAGCAGTGGCGGGAGTTGCGGTCACCGCCTCCGTCATGACCACTTCAGGAACCTCTGTAGCGGCCGAGGAACCCTCTCCCCGGAGCAAAGTGCCCCACACTTCCCTCTTCACCTCCAAGTCCTTCAGCAAGTCGGCAGGACCCTTGCAAATTCCCTCGGATGGCTCCTCCGGGTCCTGGTGGAGTAGTTGAGCAAACAAATCCGCACCGGGAAACATAGGGGCCTTTCCCTTATCTACACCTACGAGAACAAGATATGCAGTCAAATAATGATACGGAATTCGAATGGGTTAACACAAATAGAGTACTGAAGCAGAGTAAGCAGAAAAGAGAAAGAAGCTTACGAGGGCGAGTGGGGGAAGGATCAGGAATAGTGGGTGAAGGATCCCGAGAAGAGACCAAAATAACATCCGGCCCCATAGATGAAAACTCTTCTTCTGCCCTCGGAGATTGCACCCCCTGCGAGCTCCTCGGAGGACTGCCAGTGTTGGACTCGGAAGCTGGCATCAAAATCAGAGCAGACCTAGGGTCCACTTGTCGCAACGGAGTAGCCTCCAGGCACACGCCCTCAGCATATAGAGGAGGGGGCGGGATATTTTCGTACACATCCTCAGCCCCCGGGTCCATCCCTGCCTCCTCAGACTGTGCCTCTACTCCCTCGTGATCTCCCCCCTCGGAAGCTTCACTATGCCCACTCGGAGCTACCTCTTCGGAACCCGGTACTAAATAATATCTCGCCATAACCTCCTCTGCACCGCACCAAAACATGTCAGTACGAGCAACAGAAAATCTGTGTACGATGAACTACTCGGAGGAGATAAATATGGAATAAAGAAGCATGCGAATAAGAGAAGGAAAACTTACTGAAAGCTGGCAAGTACATACTCGGAACAGAAAGCGGTTTCGTCACATGGTCGTCAATGGACACTACAAAGTGAAGTCCGGCCCTATCGAACAACCACGAAAAATCTGATGACTCCATCAACAGCTGCTGAGCCACCACCGGAGAAAGCACCGTATTTTCAGCTATGGTGTAAATCGGAGTCACACCCTCCCCCCATTTGAAAGGCATGTCCCACTTCCCTCGGATGGGCTTCACATAGAAGAACCTGTCCTTCCAAACTCCGTGCGAGCTGATCGTCGCACCCATAATCCTCTTTGTGGAATCCCCCGAGATATCCCTGTGACGGACGTGATAAAAGGGGTATCCCCCAGGCGACACCCCCACATCAAAAATCGAAAGAAAATGGTCCACCTTGCACTCGTACCCCTTGACATTACACCAAAACACATAAATGCAGAGGAAGGCGTAGCCATTGGGCACCAACTGACTCGGACAGATTCCACAAGTCTTGAAAACTTCGCAGAAAAAGGATGGCATAAATGAACGCCAACCGTAATTCACCTGCGCGAAGTATACAGTGAGCATACTCGTGGGAGGATAACACGCCCTCTGATCTTCCGAGGGAATGTGAACAGTCACATTCACCATCGCAGTCCCCGTGGCTTTGAATAACTCCATGACCTGCTCGTAAGTAACCACGGACCGAACTTTCTCAATTTTAGAGAAATCACGAACAGGGAGTGTCTTCGATTTCGAAACCCTAGTTTTTTTCGCGGAGGCGGCGCCGCTCCCCTCAGCGACAATAGCTCTCCTCTTACGAGTGGCAGCGGCAGGGGCAGGAACAGGAGCGGGAGCATCAACGGAAGTGGTGTTGACAGAAGAGGCCATCTTCTTTTGGGCGAGAAGAGAGATTTTGCGAAATTGATAAAAGAAAAAAGAAGCGAGAGGAAGAAACTTTGAGAGGGGCGAAAATCGCTCTTTCTTGCTTAAGAAAATTGTATGAGTAGAGAGAATTTGAAGCTTGAAGAATTGGTGAAGAGAATGAAAAAAAAGAGTACGGACGGAGGTATTTATAGGCAAACCGCCATTAAAACGTGCCCCGTTCCCCACGCACCACGTCTCCACTCAGGAAACGACGTGTCGCTCCACGCGCTAGCCGTTACTGCAGATCAACGGACGGATGAAGTGAATGCCATTTAAGACATCCAACGGTTAGAAAGAGCCGTTAGGGAAGCAACTCTTCATCTGGACCGCTACTTCCCAAGAGCGAAAAGGTAATTTTGTTTTACGGTATTTTAAGTATATACTAATATACATATAATACCCCCGTAAATCCTAAAAAAGAAGAGAAAAACTCCACCCCCTCGGAAAAATCACCAAAAAATAAGAAAAAGCCCCTTGTCTCACAGAGGCCACGAAATGAAATTTCACTCGTCTCTGCGAGAACGCTCGAAATTTGGGGGGCTAGTGTTAACCCTAAAAAATAAATAAGGGATTATATGAGTTAAACAAAAGATTAACCCTTAAATTAGGGATTAATCCCATGGACGATACTGTCGTCACGAACACTCTCGTATGTCACATACCCGACTATGGTATGACGTGGCACCCGAAGAGATAATAGAGCCCCTCGGATCTCACATACCCGATTGTGGTACGACGTGACATCCGAGTGGGCACCAAAGCGTCCCTTGGAAAGTCAAGATGAATAAAAATAAGATATCAACGTGGCATCGGAAAAAGAGTAAACCCCGGTGGACCCACGCGACCCTGATATCCATCACTGCGCCAAGAGGGACCATCGTACGAGAATACTTCCTTGCTGAACACTCCACCGGAAAAAGCCCTCGGAATCGACACCCCGAAGGCTGAACTCACAGAACAGTGCCTTACTCAAGGCACAAATCATCAAAGTCACTTACCACGAAGACCCGAGCCAAGAAAGTTACTTAGCCAAGGCCAGGAAGCCCTCGGAGAATTATTCCCGAAGGAACTACTACCCTACTGACGACAAAAAGTGCTCGGAACCCATGCCATGGGGATCCAGACGCAAGAGCACAACCGTATTTGCATATTGAAACCCTCGGAGCCCCCATCGCGAACAGGAAGAAGCAAATCTGCCTCTCGGAAAACCTTACCAAAGAAGACGATTAGAAAATAACCACCCCCGGAGCTGTAACATCCTCGGACGACCACTTCACTTCAGCTAGTGAACCTCCCCAAGAAATCCAAACCCTCGGAAAGAAGAAAACAGAAGATCCCATCCATCGAAGAGAAGAAAACCGAAGGAACAACCCCTCGGAACTCACTGGAGCCCTCGGAAAGGATAGAATTTATCCTCATCAGCGCCCTGTCAACAGATATACCTTATCTTATAGAAGGACACTTGTAACACATGCAACACTACACTTGTAACACATGCATAGTGACACAAGCACCCTCCCATGCACCCTACAAGAAATCCTATATAAAGGAGGGGCAAAAGAAAATGAGAGGAATAGGATTTTTAGGAAACAAGTTAACGAATTGGAGAAAAGGTAGAAAATAGCACAAAATACATATTGTGCACACAAACTCACTCGGAAAAAAGCATAAGGTCATACTTATGATCTTCAGGAGTGAGAAGTTCAGTGAATAAAGGAAGGATATTCTCGTAATTTTCCATAATAGTCATTTACTCTCTTTGAACCACGGATAACGGCATTCCGAACTTACAAATAATTCAGTTAATCGGGTATTATTCCAAACCTGTTAACACAACTCAACGGTAGAGGGACCCCTGTGATAACGGGACGCATCCCTACCTACAAAAAATATTCCCTGTGATAACGGGGTCGATCAAAAACAACTCAACGATAGAGGGACCCCTATGATAACGGGATGCATCCCTACCCACAAAAAATATCCCTTGTGATAATGGGGTCGATTAAAGAAAAAATTATCTGCGATAACGGGGCCAATCCAAGAAAAATTCCCTGTGATAACGGGGTCGAGATTACGTTAGGTGAAGAGCCTATTGGGTGAAAATCCCATAAATCAAGCTAGGTGAAGAGCCTATTGGGTGGAAATCCCATAAATTACGTTAGGTGAAGAGCCTATTGGGTGGAAATCCCATAAATCAAGCTAGGTGAAGAGCCTATTGGGTGGAAATCCCATAAATTACGTTAGGTGAAGAGCCTATTGGGTGGAAATCCCATAAATCAAGCTAGGTGAAGAGCCTATTGGGTGGAAATCCCATAAATTACGTTAGGTGAAGAGCCTATTGGGTGGAAATCCCATAAATCAAGCTAGGTGAAGAGCCTATTGGGTGGAAATCCCATAAATTACGTTAGGTGAAGAGCCTATTGGGTGAAAATACTATAAATCAAGCTAGGTGAAAAGCCTATTGGGTGGAAATCCCATAAATTACGTTAGGTGAAGAGCCTATTGGGTGGAAATCCCATAAATCAAGCTAGGTGAAGAGCCTATTGGGTGGAAATCCCATAAATTACATTAGGTGAAGAGCCTATTGGGTGGAAATCCCATAAATCAAGCTAGGTGAAGAGCCTATTGGATGGAAATCCCATAAATTACGTAAGGTGGAGAGCTCATTGGGTGACGATTCCACAAAGCAAACTAGTTGAAGAGGCAAGTTCTATGGCCCCCCTAATAACAAGAAGAATGTCCCCGGTCATAATGCGGTCAATCCTAAACACAGGAGCAGTAACAGCTTACTCATACTTCTACCAACACCAAGGAAATTCTAATCAGTCCTTGATTGACAACAGATAGGTTAAACAGATCTCATCAAATACGAGAACGAAATGATTGCGCTTCAGACATCGGAATACCGCATATTCTATCATCGTGACAATAAAAGAAATCGACAAGTTATCAGACAAAAAGGACACGAAGAGTCACATACTATGAAGACAACAGAGAAATAAATATTCAGTTACAGAACCACGAATTCGAGATAGTCCGGAAAGGGAAATTCAAATTAAAATAAAAGCGAGAAAAAGCTACTCCCACGAGGACCCTTCAGTCTTTTTCTCCACGACCTCGGAAAATATGTCAGGGTCGGCCGAACTCTCTTCCATCTCATCTAGGCCGCCAATCGGCAGATCATTATGATCATGCTTTGGGTTCAGCCCACTCAACTCAAGGGAGTCCTTGAAACCGTCGTTTCTCAACACTTGCCCCACGCAAGCATGAAAGGTTGTATCACGAATCTTCAAAATTAAATTTCGGAAGCTCGAGCTTTCCATAAACTTCTCCGCCCCAACACGGAGAAGATCAGGACGACGTTCCTACAAAGTGAACTCTATTAAATACAAGAGCACAAGAAATGGAAACATATGTCGTACGCAAGATACATACCAAGTCTAAGGGAGCTAATCGGGCAGTGGAAAGCTCCGACGAGAGACGTTCATTAGCAGCCTTCACCGCCGCCACCTCAGCCTTCAATGATTCTAGTTCTTTATTGGCCATAAATTCACGCGCCTTTCCTTGATCGAGCTCAGTCACTACTGTTTTTAGGTTGCCCTTCAACAAATCGCACTCCTCCCGGAGCACACGACATGTCTTCAGTGCATCCTCTTTTTCAACCTCTAACCTCTTCAACACCATGGGGTTGAACTCCCCCATCTTCAAGATATCAGCCTCGAGCTCGGCAGCAACAGCATCAGGGTCACCCTTGGACTAGCGAATGGTCTTCAGACACGAGACCGCCATCTTGGCCGTCTGCACAACAACAATACATAACATTATGCTAAACATTCAAATGAAAACAATCAAGGACGTGCTTAGGCACGTACACTTTGGAAAAAGTGAGTGCTGCGACGTATGTTCTGGGCCCGTTCAAATTCTGAAAGCACCCGCACATTCGCAGGCGGAGGAAAAGCCCGCATCATGCCCCGCACAGCATCTGCTTCAGGAAATTCTACTAATTTGGAGGGTTTGACCGCACCCGCCTTCCGAGGCCTAGAACTCGAAGATGAGTGATCACTATGGACAGTCCCCTCACGAGACCTTTTATTACCTGCTATCCTAGTCAGGTCAACAGCAGGTTTCGTAATCGGAATCCCAGGAAAAATAGGGGCACGACCCCCCAATATCGAGGGTTCCCGCAATGGCTCCTTACCCTTGACGGTCATCCCTGTAACGGCCGCCTTTCCATTGTCACTAATAGGATCCGGGCGTGAAGAACCCGATCCCACTATGAAAGGCGCATCCGCAGAATCACCCAAATTGACATGGGTACTCGATTCCGAACCTCCAACGTCCCTGGTCATATGAGCGTCGGCCAATGATTCAGAACGTGGAGCAACATACTCACCGGAAGGAGACTATGCAGTTTGTCTCTCTTTCCCCTCAGCCCCGTCAGGTCGAGGAAGCACACCCCCCTGATTCGAGGACAACACTTCCAAGAGGCTGGCCGCACCATCCGGGCCTCCTACCACATCAAGGATGCCCTGGCTAAGTGACCCAACCATGGCAGGAACATCGTTAAAACGTGCTTCATTAGCACGTCGAGACACTACAGTGCTAGGGGAGGTCGCTCGACTCCCGATGCCTCTGCCAGAAACTCAACAGCTGCATTATTCAGGTCAAAGCTAGATGCATACCTTATTTCAGACACCGCAATGATTGCCGCCGCTTCAGCAGCTTTCTAAGCTTCATGATCGGCTTGAAGCTTAAGCATCAATTGTCTAAACCCCATTTTAACGAAGTATCTCAGAAAAAGGTAATATACCTGCAGAATAATGGGAATATCAGTAGAAGAAAACAATAATAAGTCAACTACAACAGAGATATCAAAATACACGTCGGGGGATATATCGAATATAATTACCGATATACTTACCGATGTGGTTACGCTAGGCGATAGAGAAAACACAGAAAACTATGAACTTCAGAGTCTCCTGCAAGCCATACTTATAGACAGAGGCCTCAACTACATCGAAATACACTTTCGACATCATATCGAATGTGAATTTCGACATAAGATCGAAGCTAAAACCCGACATCTGTCCCTACTACGCGAAGAGCCGCGAGAATATAACAACAGCCCCGGCAACCCCATCACAATTTTCAAGAAACCCAAATACCAAGGGAACTAGAATTCAAACGAGGACCTCAAACTCGACGTTCATCACAAATACACTCCCCACAAGTTTGATCTCGGTCATTTGAACTGGCGGGACGAAGGGTACAGGTAACCCATAAATTTTAAATTAAATTTGCGAATCCTTATCTCTAAGATAAGAATCCCCAAATTGGGGGACTACATGATATGGGCATTTCCCGCATATTGGGCCAGGCCCAAACCAGGCCCATTTTGGAGCACATCGGGGATTACTTTCGATGTCATATCGGTAATCATCACCGATATGGTACTGTGGTCTCCGGATCCCGAGGTCTATAAATATGTGGTGCCCGGATCCCAAAACAAGTAATTTATTATCCCTCAGCTACCGCTCGCCACATCGAAATACATCACCGATGTCACTTTCGACATTTAATTCGATATAGTTACTACAGCATACGCCTGTGACACGTCATAACACACCATCACCGATCTCACATCGGGGCTCATCCTCAACGTCACATCGAAGGCAATCACCGACATCCTTTCGATCTATCTACCGATATTCCACTCCCATCCAAGCATCAAGGCGTTGGTTCGAGGTGTTCCGGACCAAGTCTACACGAGACACGTAGTGTAGGCCTGATTTGAGATAAACTCGTTGTATTGCTAGACCATACACTTGTAACCGACACTCGTATATATATAAAACGATCTATTGCCAAATTAGACTTGGTCAATATTGAAAAGAATACACTCATGGATTATTTAGTTGTGACTTGACTTAGAGTAAATCGACCTCTCAATTTGCTTCGTCATTGGATAATGTTCTATTTGTAAAAATACTTAAAAGCAAACGAGTGTATTGATGTGCGTACTAAATGAGATTTTATAGCACATGTTTTGTTTTTGCAATAATATGTGTTTTGGTTGAAGTGAGTAATTTATCATTGGAGACTGTAAGGCAACTGGGAGCTGTAGTGTACATTATAGTGACTTGCAACAATTCCTTACAAGAAAGTCTCAAAGTGATAAAGCCATATATAATCACAAAATAAAGGTTTGTGAGAGATATATATACAAAGAAAGAAATGCTTTGCAATACTTATCTATGCGTGATGATGGTTTAGTTTGGTAACTGAACTTAAAACCTAGAGATGTATCTGTAGACGATTTAAATTCTCAAGACTGGCATAGAATTTAGCCTAATTGGACTTGATGATGTCCAGTTTGTTATGTCCATAAGTTTAAGACTTGAGTGTTACGAAAGCATCTACTTTGTTGGTGAAAACATTCGAAGTCTGAAGGTATGTCTGACAAGTGGAGATTGGCTCTCTCACACGAGCAATCGCCTCTGACACTGGGTAGTGTGCAGAGATGAGACAATTATGAATTTTGTTGGGATACAAATTCATACTTATATCAATATGTTCCATTGATTGATGATCAAAATGAGATTACTATTGTAAGGTTAAGTAATCGATATGGATTCCCACCATCCATTATACTTGTCTTATAGCCAGATGTGAGTTTTCTTGTGATTTATGTTTTGTAGAGGACTAACAAGAAGAAAACTCAAGTTAAGTATTAGGAACACTTGAACTTAGATTTGTACGATGCGTATTGCTATAAAATATGAGATACACTTTCAAAGAGGAAGAAAAGCATCATAGCATGTGTTTCATACCACATGTGCTTTTGTGACCGTTTGGAGTAATGAGTGAATTGATCATTGTTTCTACATTATGTGAGACCTAGAGGTATAAAAGACCCCATTATATACCCTTATGACTTTTAACTTTTTCTCGAGACCTTATTTAGGTGTTGCTACTTTAACATGTTACTACTAATAGCCATGACAAATTCGGTAATGCGGTGCATGTCTAGGAAAGCAACCATTATAGTGTTAAGAGGTTAAAGTTAGAAAAAAAAGACTATCTAGAGAGCGTGCTCCTTTTATAACAAGGAACTGAAAATACTCTAGTTGATGCAAGTAAGTGAAGTATAGGGTATAGCGAGATACATTGTCATTGTGGTGAAGAAGTTAAGCTACTATATATCCTTAACCGGTGTATAACTCTATGCTTAAGTGTTGAGCTGCTTTATATCCTTAACCGGTGTATGGCATTGAAGCTCAATTAGCTCGCTGGTCACACGATCCATTTACTTGTATGAAATTGGTGTATATGTTGATATGATCTTATTGGATATTGGTCCAACCCTAATGTGCGAGTGCGAGATGTTGGAAATGGGTCGCGGGTCATGGGTCGCCCATGTGGGTTGACCCGATCCATTTTATTTGAACTTGAATTCAAATATGGAGAGTAGTTTTCTTCTATTTTTGAATATAAGAAAACTTCTAAATTTCCCTCCGATATACATAACTACTAAGGGTATTTTTCTCTAGATTTTTCATGTGAGAGAAAACACACATTGAGAAAATAATTGGAGTTTCGTGCATATGTAGAACCACTCACAAAAAGGGTCAAATAATAAGATTTTGAGCATATTTAACCATGAAAAAATATTTTTGGGTTGTGGCAATTGAGTCCCTTCCATATGTGATCGGAATCTAACCTTTATGGAGTATGAAAGCGGATCAAAACATCATGGCATCAAGCGAGTTAAAGATCAAATTCATTGAGCACCATGAAACCCGTGTTCTACTGGTTAAATGTTAGTATCTTTCCTTCAAGAAGACAACAAATGTGGACATAAAAAAATCTTCCAATATTGCCGTTAACACCAATACTGCTAAGGCAAACGTGATGGAGCATGGTAAAGACTTGACGAACAAAAAGCCTAAACATGGGTCAAAGACTAGACCAAAAGGTGGAATTTCTAAGAAGCAATAATTTGTGGGGAAGTGCTACTACTGCAACAAAGCAGCGCACAAGTCGTTTGACTGTAGAATACCGAAGAAGAAAGGCAAAGAGACTAACAAAGCTAATATTGTGGACACTGCTGCTCGGGAGACCTCTACGTTGTGGTCTCTAAAGTCAACCTAAGGGATACCAATCCAAATAAATGGTGGCTCCATACTGGAGCTACCGGTCACGTCTATGCCAAGAAATCTGTTTTTTTCGAGCTGACTCCTATGGAAGCTGGGGAGATGATCTATATGGGCAACTCTGCTACCTCTGAGATCAAAGGGTAAGGAACGATGCACTTCAATATGACTTCTAAAAGGAGGTCAAACTGCAGAATGTGTTGATCCAATACACGTGCACACGACGACGTACGTATCGAATGTTGATCTGTTTGGCCTGTTGGGCTCAGACTTGCATGTGCCTTGTCTTGCATTTGCAAAATATTTCTTTTTTGTTTTTCTTAATAGAATTATTATTTTTATTTTATATCGAACATTCGTAGCATCATAAAACTTGGCAAATAAAATTACCTTACGTGAAAAGAGATTGAATGATCAATTTTATTAGCTGAAATGCGTCCAGATTCATTCCATTTTTTTTCCCTTAATTACACAACGCATAATTACCATAAATACATTACTTGGTGACTAAGTTTTTCCATCTTTCTTCCAATGACCTAATCTATAAAAGAGATCACTTTCTATAAGTTTTTATCATTAAAACCAAAAGCATACACGCATACAAAAACGACTTTTTGCGCAGTCAAAAGCAAAAAAATTCTAGCCAGTCATGTGGTGGCAGAGGAAAAGTCACAGATCGAGTTTTTCGGAGCAGTTCTTGCTTTTGCATGCAACACTGCTCGTAGTGGTTATATCTTGAAGACAGTTGCTTACGTTTCTCAAGCACCTAGGAGAAGGCGAATCTGTTTTAAGGAAAGGACGAAATATTAAAAATGCCTACTAGCTTTTATTTAAAATTTAAAATGCCCATTTTTTTGTGGCTTGCCAAAATACCCCATATGTTTAAAAAAGCTTTCAAAAATGCATGTAACCCTTATTTGGGCTAAAACTGCCTACGTGGCGGTACAGTCAATGTCATGTCAATAAATTACCTCGCCACGTCATATTTTCATCCATAAAATGTTTTTAAACAAATCTTTCTAATTTTAAATATTGTATTTGCAACCAAAATAAATTGCACTTTGCACCCCAATATATATATATATATATATATATATATATATATATAAACATATATGTAAACATATATATAACTATTTTGTAAAAATAATAAATAAATAAATATATAAATAATAATAATAAACATATAAATATATAAATAATAAAAATAATAAAGATATATATAAATATATATATATATAAATATAATTAAAAATTTCAAAAAAGAAAAGAAAATTTCATCTTCTTAATAAACACATATATATTTATATAAACATATATATAACTATTTTATAAAAATAATAAATATACATACATATATATATATATATATTAATAATAATAATAATAATATATGTTAATAATATTAAAGACATAAAGTTATAAACATATATATAACTATTTTGTAAAAATAATAAATATATATAAATAATAATAATAAACATATATATAAAAATAATAATAATAAAGATATATATATAACTATTTATAAAAATAATAAACATATATGTAAATAATAATAAACATATATATATAATTATTTGTAAAAATAAAAACATATATATATGTAAATATTTGTAAATATAATAAACATATATATAAAAGTTATAAATTTAAAAATTAAAATTAAAATATAATAAATATATATTATTTATATATATATGTATTTTGGGGTGCAAAGTGTAGTTTACTATGGGGTATAAATACAGTTTTTAAATTACAAGGGTTTGTGTAAAAAATATTTTTTAGCTGAAAAATATGATGTGGCGGAACACTTATTGACGTGGCAGCCACTGTACCGCCACATAGACAATTTAAGTCCGAATAAGGGTCGAGGGCATTTTTAACAAAAAAATTGAAACATATGGGGCATTTTGGCAAGGCCCGAAAAAAACGAACATTTTAACTTTTTAAAAAAAGTTATCGGACATTTTTAATATTTCGTCCTTAAGGAAATCAAAAGGTTCTCGACTTCCACGTTTCTTCCTTCGCTACATGTTGGGGTTAATTGTTTTTTGTTTTCGTTTACTGTAATTTTGTTGATTACTTTCGTCAGTAAATTGTATTGTTTACGTTCGTTTCTGTCAATGGTGCATTGCTAGTTGTTACTAATAGTTATAAATGGAAGTTATCTTTTTATGCTTTTTGTATAATTTCTTTGCCTTAGTTAAAATTCCTAAGTCCGTCCCTGCTTCTTGTGCCAAGTTTATAAAACTTTAAGCATTTTTTCGTATACGTTTTAACTACATGTGCTTTCAGCTAGAATAAGACAATAACTTATGTAGAAAACTAAAAAGGTCTTCACAGGAATATACTATAACAGAAATTTACGAAGTTGTTCTTTTCAAGTTTATGTTTTATTAAAAGCCCGTGACCTTTTGACCTGGGGGTTGGGACCCGTCACACCCTGCTACCTTTGTTCCGTTCTTGTAGGGCGGTGGTTTACTCGTGGCCCCACCACAACCGACCATAGGGGAGTCCTTTACGTTTCGTGGATATCTTAATGACTAATGACTAGCGTGAACTGCTGCCAGGTTGAGGTGGCAAACTTAGCAGACAAGAAACGGTAGTTTTGAGGATTAGTTCACGCTAATCTTAACTAATAATAACTGCTCGAATGGTCAGTGACGGTTGGGTTCAACTAACTCGCTTGACTATTTCCATGTACAACAAATGGACCAATTACATAATATGCACGCGTTTCAAGTTTCAATCAAAGATATACTCATTGTATCTTCTCGAATTTGAGTAATTGACTAATCTGAACAAGGGTGAGGTCTATGGTGGGCCTCTTTAAAACGCGACACGTGTCCAAGTAAAATAATAAAAAGATTCTCATTTTTTCCGTCTTTCTTCAACTGTGGTTTAGTGCTTTGGTTAAATCAAATTCCAAAATTTTAAACTCCCGCCCATCTTAACTTTTCAGTGGTTTTAAATTTGAAATGTGAGCCAGCCTATAAAATATATGTACTAACAAATAGCAGTATTTTTAGAATTTTAAAAAAATAATTTCTTCCATACACACATTCTCTCTACCATACTGTTTATTTTCAAAGCTTGAACACAATGCAATGGCGTTGCTCATCAACACTTCATTACTTAGAATTTGGAAGCATGTGATTTGATTGATACGGGCACTGGTGACCTCTCCGTTGGTTTCCGTTCAGAAATATCCCTTTTAATATTGGCAAAGGGATAAGGTCATAATATATTGATAATAAGAAAAAAAAGGTTCCTCTTGATATGAAGGTTAAACAAAATGGTTACGGGAAAAGCAACCGAAAGTGGTTTGTCTGGTGTTGCTTGCATGAAGTCCTGAGTCGAAAGAGATGAGTGCCAACATGAAAGAGCTCTCAGTTTTTGTATAATATGGTTGTTGTTTTTTTTACATTGATATGTAATATAAGCAGAGCTCTCATAATAAATGAAGAGTTTTCCTTTTCACTTTCTCCAGGAGTCAAACATTTTGGTGTGTCACTCTTTTTTGTTTTTTGGTGAATGTGTTTATCATTGAATATTGATTCATTAGCATTTAGCACTCAATTAACAATGGATACGAGATTACTGGTTAAATAGTTGAGCTTATAATCACCAGAAACTAGATACTCATTGTAACGTGCTAATAGTACCGTATGATGGTTTTCCGAGCTTAATTAATGTAATCTATGTTTGATCTGGTCATGTCATAATGTGGTGCTAAATGCGAAACCTTTGTGCTAAGATGCAATAATGGTAGTTTTGGCACAAACTCTGTTATCACCAAATCCTTCATTTTTTTTTCTCTTTAAACATAGTCGTCAAAAATTTAAAGTTTAATTTTCATAAGGCAACTGGAATCTTATAACAGCCCATGGGATAAGGATTGAGAGGTGTACTAGTTCACTCTTTAAGTTGTGTTCTTTTAGTGGTTTAAGTTTTTTGTGGAATTAAGAGGAACTAAGAACTTAATGTAAAAGTATTACAAATCTGTCATTAGAAAAGAAATCAGAGCAAGGGATACTAATACACAGTAAATTTAAAGCTCAACAACTGCTGAAACAGATAATCTTAAATCATGCCTAACTATATTTTAGAATTATTGGGTAAATTCTTATCATACTCAGCTACAAAACTTTACAGTAACATTAAAGCAAATGAATTAACTTTCCTATCTCAACCTTAATTTGTCTAATTCTCCCTTTGAATTCTTGGGAAAAAACTCACATGTTTTTTTTTGTTTCACTTGATGAATGACTTCTCTCTTATTTTAGCCCCAACAAAAAAAACCCACTACAAAAAGAAACCAAACTAGTGGCAAATCAATATTTTCCGTCCACTTTGGCAGTTAGATGCTACGTCACCGGCGACCACACTCCAGCGCTGTTCCATGCGGTTCTATGCACTACAACACTCTGTGTTTCTTTATTCATGGGCATGATTGTTAGCATTATCGTTGCTTGTTGGTATGGCAGAGCTGTAGAAAAGCAGAGCACTCTTTTGTGTTTAAAGTATAAAATGAAGTTAAAAATCTTTGAAGTTTTAGAGAGAGTTTTCAACTTTTGATAAGAGAGGGAAAAGAAAAACCTGATCTTTCTTTCCTTTTGTCGAAGTCTTTTGGAACGAATTCAAAACATTTGAAAATGTGTTTGAGCGGGACCTTATTTTTTGGGGTATTAAAAGTTTAAACCAACAAAAAGTAACCCTGGTAGTAGTAAAAAGACAGAAAATAATGATAATCTTTTTATTTTGTTTTTTGGACACGTGTCGCATTTTAATGAGGGAGGACCAGTGGTACTCCCCCCACCATAGACCTCACCCCGAACTGATCTTGAATTTGTGTGAAATACGACAGTTGAGAATCAAAATTCAAGTTCACTGTAGTTTTTCAATATATATGTAACAACTTTATTTGTCCTGTGTTAGATAGGCATAATATAATAACTTACGAAAAAGATTCTAGGTGTCAAATGATTTCTTAATTAGTATATAACAAACGTAGATTTTTATTGTAAGATCGTTGTATAGTGTTTTTACTTTTTAGACATAAGAATAATCATGTCTATTCAATAAAGTTTTATTTCTTTGAAGAGCTATCCAATAAAGCTTGAGACGGTAAAAATTACATATTTATTCAATAATAGATATTCACACTAATTAATGATTCTTTTAGGATGTAAAACAAAGAATTTAAGCATCAAACTTTTTCGAAAATGCATATTGCGGATGTAGGATAACTCATATATTATGTTTGGAAAATTTAATGTTTTGGTACAATAACTTGGCACCTTTTAATTTTAGTCCCGTAACTTGACACTTTAACTGAATTATGATCACATCCCTCAATCTCCGCCATTCGTCCCCGTGAAAGTCTGACGTGGAAGTCGTTGACTGCGTTGTCTTCGATTTTGACCTAAGTTTGGGACCCATACGTACAGTTGGCACTCACGTGGCATCCACCTGTTAAAAAAAAATCAAAATAAAGGGCAAAATAACACTCCTAAGCAAAAAAGGGGATTTCATTAGACATTACACAATTAGGAGTTTCTGAAATTAGGGTTTTACAAAGTAGGGATTGGGAGTTTCTGAAATTAGGGTTTACCAAATTAGGATTTTCAAAATTAGGGTTCAAAATTTGAGGGTTTCTGAAATTAGGGTTTAATTGAGATATGCAGTGATGGAATATGACTATAAACCCAAGTATTAACATATATTTAAAAAGAATTTGTAACAAAACTTACCATAATTTGGATTTAGATCTTCATTTTTGTCAGATTTACGTATTTTTACTTTTCTCTCACTACGAGCCATGTGTAGCAGCTAGATGTTACGACGACATCGGCGTTGAAAAGTAACAGCGGTGAAAGAGTAAGTAGTGGGAGAAGTTGCGCCAGAGAAAATTTTTGGAGAGAGTGAGTGAGAGTGAGAGAAATGACGCGAAAATGAGCTGCTTAGGAGTGTTATTTTTCCCTTTACTTTGATTTTTTTAACAGGTGGCTACCACGTAGGTGCCAACTCTACGTATGGGTCCCAAACTTAGGTCAAAATCAAAGACAACGCAGTCAACGGCTTCCACGTCAGACTTTCACGGCGGCGAAGGGTGGAGATTGAGGGATGAGACCAAAACTCAGTTAAAGTGTCATGTTACGGGACTAAAATTAAAGGGTGCCAAGGCAATGTACCAAAATTCAAAAGGTGCCAAGTTATGGGACCAAAACATCAAATTTTCCTGTTATGTTACTTAATTTGCTATAAATTCATTTGGGTTACACGTGTGACAATTAACAAGTATAATACAACCGAAATACACCAAATTATGCTAATTTAGAACTTACGTGGGTCCACATCAGCTTTGTCCAGAACACATCGACTCTGCGATTTGAACAACACAGTAGGTCAAATCTTCTCCTAGCGCGGGGTGTTTTGGCTAATTTCGAGCAACTTTCCTTACCAGACTCTCTCGCACCTTATAGGCAATAAAGGAAGAGCTTTTGGTTCGATGAAAACATGCACTAAGAGGAACAATGTTAGAAATAAACAGTTAGTAAGAAAGTAAACCTAATCTATGGTTGGATACGGGTTTATCGTGCTTGTGACTGAACTCAACAATGGGTCAAGCTCTCTGCGTATCTCTCTGAGAAGAAAGAATCAAGCCAGAAGTAGTTCATTATTCACTTGTGCCCGCAGAGGGTCTTAGGAGATATCACGCTTAGCTTCAAAAACTGTGTGCGTATATCTAGCCGTTTAGGCTCGGTTGGACGACCCTGTAAGGTGTACGACTCATAGACGAGGCCCCATCGGCTGTTGAATTAACCCGGAAGGCGTTAGTCTCATTTTAAAGATCATTCGGTCGGCCTACCGACGCTTAAATTTATCGAGCTCACTCGAAGGCTCGGTATTCATACGTCGAGTGATTTGCACTATAGAGTGGTCTAATATTGATTCAAAGTTCATATCGTTGACTTGGGAGTCAGATTCATCTCATACTTAGTCCAATAGTTGACATAGTCATGTCTATAGAAAAGTTGAGGTAAAATGGTTGACGTACTTTGTTTGACGTACTTATGCTTGACGTTCTCTCATTTGACGTGCCATAAGTTAACATGCCACAAGTTGACGTGCAACGAGTAGACATGCTCTAAGGGGAAAATCTTTCAACCTAAAGAGGTTTGACGTGTCAGCTTATCAGTTGACGTGGATGTTTAACGTACTTTTCTACAGAGAGAAAGCACACACCCTTGAGCTCCCAAAAATCCAACCCCTCATATGAAGAAATGAGGGGGTATTTATAGATGAGGATAGGCCTTGGGGTGTGGGAACCACCTTAAGGTAGCTTGGGTTGACAAACCCAGTAATCCAACAATCGACATGGCGATTGGTCTTCTGACGTGCCTTTGTGGGGGCGCGTGTTCGACTGGCGTGCCACGTTGAACGACGTCTGACGTGGCACGTCGATATTCGGATCGACTTGGCATGGCAAGTTGACCTTTGATCGGACTTGCCCCAAATTGGAGAACGTTGCTTGTGCAATCGACGTGCCCCCTTTCAAAGGCTTACGGGGCCCGACATGCCACGTCGATTAGGATTGACATGGCACACCGTTTTGGGTCAACGTGGCCTCCGTTAAGCCACATCATCCCATATGATGTGGGCCCAATGATGGTCTTGATTTGCTTCATATCGGGCTATCTGACACGACTTTATGCATGTTTGAGGATCAAGTTGTTTGGACATCGTCTCGTCATATCCTTGGTCTTAACGGATCGGGTGAGAATTACCTTTTCGTCCCCTTAGTTTCGTGTAATGCCAAATATGACTTCGTATTTTCGAGGTGTCATAATTATCGCACACCATAAGTCTCCAGTTTGAGATGGGCTCGACTCGTAAGAGCGAATTTTAAACTAAATAGAGTCAAGGCATAATTACCATTCTCATACGCAAGTATGGCGGCTTGGAAGCCGTTCTTGGTCCTATTTGATAATTAGCAAGCATTTTTAGATTTCCCACATTGTTTTTGGAAAATTGTGGGGCCAAAGTGTAAATATTTCTTACAAAAATATTTTGGTCAACAAATTTTTAATGCTTTAATAAGCTTGGATGATTTAATGGTCCATTAGCACATGGGCTAGATGACACTTAATAGCTAGTGGGCCTTGAATGGGAAGTATAGCCCATTAGAGCTACACTATATAAGGCTAACTTCTCCAATCCCCACTTCATTTGCCCCCAATTTAGAAAAAAAGTGCTTGAAGTAGAGAGAGGAGAGAGTCTTAGAACTAGAGAAAGTGAGTTTGACGAAAAATTTGTCCACCAATTTGAAGTAGTAAGAGAACCTCGTTTCACATTTCTCATTTTTAGCATTTTTTGGGCACATCGATTAGTGCCACCTCGTTTATTAAAAGCGTGGCCACGCCATCACATTGGTCATCGGATTGATGTGCCACGTCGATTCATATTCATTAATGTGGAATTCAAATCAACGTGGCATCATGTTGGTTCATTTCCTGAGGTGCCACGTCGGACCAAGTCCAACATGGTCTTATTAGACCTGTTACGTCAGATTTTCTGACGTGGCTCGTTGGATGTGCCACGTCGGCACTTCGTTCGACGTGGTACTTTAAGAAGATTTTGGGAATTTTGGTTTTTCTGAAATTCATTCTTTTGTTTTATTTGATTTGCTCCGGTGTTTATTTGATTTTATACCTCATTTTTGACCTTTTATGCAAATTGAGTTGCAGGTTGAAGTCACGATTGGGTACTCGCGTGATTGACGCTCTTACTACTCTCCAAACCCAAGGTTTTATGAGAGATGGCGTTACTTTTATTTACCAAGGAGAGATAGATACTATTGACCGAGGCCTTCACATGTAGGGTGTTCGAGACGCTCGGGGCCATGGGAGCATTTTGATCACCATCCCAATTCTGGTAATTGATTGTCTATGCCCACTTTCTTTAGTTAAGAATTATGGGATTTGGGAAACATTTACCATTAGAATATATGCATACACGTGTTGGTATTATTTCTGAGTCTGATGCTGGGTCTGGATCAGTTAGTTGGTAGTATTGTGTTGACCCCGTGTAGAGAGGATGATGACAGTGATTATGATGGTGATACTCATGCAGAGGGCGATGATGCCTATTCTAAGGAGCATGTTGGGGGGGACAACAATCATAATATATTGTCTGATGAGGGTGATGATGTGTATGATGAGGCGCCTGAGCGTCTTGCTCACATATTTTAGACTCTGATAGCCTTTGATGAGATATTATGTTTGCATCTAGCGTATAGGATGCCTGACTCATTTAGATTTGAGTATGACATACTGAGTGGGTATGAGATTGTCGTTTCGGGTTTTGATGACCATATGCATCTCCCATCGGCTAGGTGTATTACTATATTCACCTTGTATCTGTCTAGTGGACTCAGGCTTCCCATTGTGCCAGAGATACGAGACATTCTGCTTGACAATGTTTTGAATCTTGCTCAGTTCACTCTAAAGGTCTATGGTGCCATAGTTGTCTTTGTAGTGAGCATGAAGGCTCTGGGTTTTCCTTGCAATGTTAAGGAGTTCTGGTATCTATTCCCCTTGAATTACAACAAGAAGGGAGGGATTAACTCTGGTTTCTATTATGCTTCTACGATAGTCAATTGTGCGTTCTTTGAGGGTGTGCGCGACAGTTTTGGCAAAAAGTGGAAGCAATAGTTTCTATTCATTAGGGAGAGTGCCCCTAAAGAATTTGACTGGTACAGTAGTGACTGGATAAGTGAAGTGGGTGATTGGCCTCAGAGACCCGATGATGGGGAGGGCCGAAATGAGAGATTGTCTGCTTTGCAGCGGGAGCACTTCTATCATCCAGCCTTTTTCCTACGCGAGATATTGAGAGCGAGGGGGGTCTACATTTTTAGCATGCGTATATGTTCTTTACCTTTATATATTATACTTGCATTTTGGTAAATGTTTTACGATCCATTGACCCTTGCTTTATCACATGCAGCTAGCATGGTGAGGAATAGGTCCTAGGACCTGAGGCGTGTTGTCGCTTATGATAGGTCGACTCGTGGTGGACGCTCTTTGGGTGGAAGAGGTAGGGGTGGCCGAGGTAGAGGTTGATGCATCACATGCATCTACTAAACCTACTGAGAGGATGGGTTCACCTTGTGCAGAGGGTGGTTCTCGGGCTGTTAGACTTGAGAGTTGTGATTGAGGAAGATGGTCTTATAGTTACTGGGATTGCATTGAAACAAGTGCGATAGAGGCAAAGCCGCCCACTTCGGAGGTTAAACGTAGAGCTCCCATGTGTCTATAGAGTTTCCCACTCATGTTTCTTATGACCCTAGAGCCATGAGATTGGTAGATGAGGTTGGTGTCAGAGCTAAAACAAAGAAGAGTTACCACATCTGGTGGACTCTCCTTCATTCGAGAAGAAGTTGGAGATACTACCAGTCCTAGGAGAGTCCGATATGAGGATCAACATGAGCAAGGCCGTGGATGCGCTAAGTGAGCCTACACTTTGAGGCTTCAGCTCGTATCATTATCTATGTTGGTTGTTTGTTGGCGTCTGCGCCATTCTATCCATACTCTGTTTGGTATTTTTGGATATTGTTTGTGGGTATTGGAACCCTTTGTATTTCCGTTGGTTTGTGGCGTTATGCTTGAATATTTGAATGTTGATAGATGTTGGTGGTGGCATTAGGTTTGATATATACTAGTTATGCTCATTATGACTGTTTTGTGGATGCTATGCGTTTGGCATGTTTTCCAGTTTAGATGAATCATTGAACAAGTCTTTTATGCTTTTTAGCTTTGCTTATTCTTGATTATTGTTGTCGACTTATAATGCGTGATTTAAGTGACATTTCAGTTTTATCTATCCTAATGAACGGAGGAGATGTTATTATGTCAATCCTCGTGAATAGAGGAGTGGTCATTTTATCAATCCTAGTGAATAGAGGATATGTTATTTTATTTCTTAGGCATTGGCATTGCATAACTGAACTAACAGTACCACCAACGGCTTTTATGAAACACTATCCTTATGAAACACTTAAGGATACGTATATCCTTGTAGGTATAGATGAGCTAGGCTCGATCTTACTTATATGACCATATAGGTGGTTTATGCATGTGAGCTTGTAGTACATGACTTCTTTTTTAGAAGTGTGCTTTAGTTGAGCCCTAAGCTCGATCTAGTTCAGACACCATGTAAGGTGTGTAGGGTGAGATTAGATCTCTTAGGGTATCAGACCCTTAGTAACTCGTGGTGTGTCGTGTATGGCGTTGTGTGGGTCTTCTTGCATTGTCGTCCATTCCTTGCTTTCCAAAGCTGCTTAATTTTCTTTTAGGCTTTACGCTTTCTTGAATACAACGTGGCTATAAGATGTTACGTATTCAAGTGCTACCTCATTTATTTGGTTTTATTCATACTTAAGTGAAACATGGGTCTAGGATTTTACACACTCAAGTGCTACCTTTCCATCGCGTGGATATATGCAATTTTGAGTACAACCTGGGTTTAGGATGTTACATACTCGAATGCAACCATTCCTTAGCCTTGTCTTACACAATCTAGTGGTACCATTTCTTAGCTTGGTTTTACGCAATCTTGTGCTACCAATTCATCATGTTGTTTTACGCATTCTTGAATACAACATGGGTCTGGGATGAACGTATTCGAGCGCAACCATTACTTAGCTTGGTTTTATGCAACCTTGAGTGAAACCTGGGTCTAGGATGTTACACACTCAAGTGCTACCTTTCCATTGCAATCCGTGCATTCTGAACCGAGCACCCACGACCATGTATGACATGTCACCAACGAGAAACATTGCTAGGTTGTTAACCTGAGCGAGAATAAGTTTTTGCAACAAAGGTTTTCACTAATGCGCAGTTCTTATGCAGTTTCCTCCATAGGTTTTCCCCTTGCACTGTTTTTTGCGTTTTTTTTCTTCAAAATATAAAGTCTTAGTGGTAGGTAGGGTGGTAGCCCTGCTATGGGGTGCTACTACTTCATTTTTCCTTGAAAAAGTGACACGGGTGTTTAATTCAAGTTTGAGTGCAGAGTTAACCTAGCGATGGGGTGCTACTCCTTTCTTTTTCCTAGAAAAAAGCGACAAGGGCGTTTGATTCAAGTTTGAGTACAGAGCTAACCCAGCTATGTGGTGCTACTCTTTTATTTTTTCTTTGAAAAATGGTATAAGGGCCCGTGAGCCGCGTCATGCTATTTTCCCAATCTGTCAGAAAGAAAAGATAGAAGTGTTTTGCACAAAACCTATTCATGACAAAGACAAACATGAAAAGATTTTTGTTAGTTTTTAGACTGCAATTGACTTTTGAATAAGTCGCCTACGTATCCCAAGTATACTTGGGAATCAAGTCTTCGTAGTTCATTAATTTTTATTACATCACTTATCATGAGATTTCAAAAACAGAAATGAACTACGGAAAATTCTGCATGTCGTACTAGGCGTAAAATTTCCTCAGGTTCTGAACATTCCATGGACGTGCTAGATCGCGACCATCATTTCTTGTAGGTAGTAGTAGCCTTTCGAGCTAGCTTTGGTGACCTTGTATGGTCCTTCCCATGAGGGTTGGAGTTTACCAACTCACTTGTATTTCTTGATTTTTCTTAGGACTAAGTCCCCCACTTGGAACTTTCTAAATCAAACTTTTTTGTCATAATCCTTAGCCATCATGGTCTTGTAGGCTTGTGTTTTCTCATACGCCTCGTCGTGTGTTGAGCCAATGAACTCTAACTCCTCATAGCGCAATCTAGCAACTTCTTATTAATTGTAGGTTTAGATGCGCTGAGTTGTCATGGATATATTAGTCAAAATTACTTTGTTCATAACCAACATAAATGGTGTTTGGTCCCTTGAAGTACGCGGTGTGGTACGATAAGCCCATAGTATTCTGGGAAGTACATTTATCCATGTCTCTTTCAACTCGTGCATGCATTTTTCGAGATACTCAACAAGAGTTTTATTCGTGTTTTCAACTTAACCATTAGCTTGTGGGTGGTAGACCGTTGTAAAGCGTTGTGTGATGTTCATATCTTCGCATCAAGATCTGACGTTCTCAGATGAGTACTCGAGGTATAACGAATCGACAGATGATGTGTTGTCATATGAAATCAGTAATATTTGTCTCTGTGATAGAGGAAAGTGCTTGTGCTTTGGCCTATTTTGCGAAGTATTCGATTGCCACAACTTAGAATCTCTTTTGTCCCTTTGTTGACCGAAAGGGTTCCACAATGTCGATGCTCCATTGATCAAATGGGCACGATAATTGCATGGGATTGAGAGATTGTGCAGGAACATTTGTTACCTAGGCAAAGTATTGGCAGCTTTAGCATCTTTTGACGAGGTTAAGAGCATCTTTGGGTAAGTTTGGCCAATAATAACTTTGGTGTAGGACCTTTTGTGAGCGTCCTCCTAAGTGATTGCCACATGCACAACTATGGATTTCTTTCAATATCATTTCGGCTTGTTGAGGTGATTAACACGTTAGAAGTGGCCTTTCAAACGACCTTCAGTATAACTCATCAGTTAAGAAGGTAAAGCGATGAATATTGTATTTTAGTCTTCGTGCCGTGACAAAGTCACTCGGAAGCTTGCCTTCTTTGCGCTATAAGTAGATTTCATCTTTCCATGAAGGTTCTAAAACTATAGGCATTGTCTGCTTGACTTTTTTAAGAGTTTTGAGATAACGAGTCTTGCATATGGCAGATTCCTCGGTCCCTAGTAATAAAATTCTTCTCTTTGTAAAGACCTCAGCCAAAGTGGCAAAGTTTGAAAGTACATCTTCTTTAATGTGTTCACTCATTTGTTTCTGGCACAGGGTGAATATTGTGCATGCTTACACAACCTCTTTGAGTTTGTTGAGATAGATGATCATTGTGTCCTCCTTGGCTCTGTAAGAGTCGTTGAAATTATTAGCCATAAGTTATGAGTTTGTAAAGACTAGCATGCCTTTTACCCCCAATGACCTTGCCATTGAGGTACCGATAAGAATAGCTTCGTATTCTACCTTGTTGTTGGTCACAATGAAGTTAAGACTTATTGCGTAACTCAAACTCTCTAGCGTCTGGAGACCTTAAGTAAACACCTACGCCTCCACTAGTATTTGTAGCCGAGCCATCGACATGCCTGGTCCACATGGCTTCCTCAATGTCGACAGTGGAAACTTGTGCCTCTGGAATTTGTGTCCTTCATAGGGTTTCAGCCATAAAGTCTGCTAGGACTTGTGCCTTGATTGCGTTCCTCGGTCGGTATTTAATACTATATTCCCTGAGTTCAATTACCCATTTAACGAGCCTCCTGGAGGTATTTGGTTTCGACACCACTTGCTTGAGTGGTTTGTCTATCAACACCACAATGGGGTGTGATTGAAAGTCCATGTGCAATTTCCATGGCATGATAACGACAGCTAGCGCAAACTTCTCATTCTCAAGGTAGTTGAATTCCATTGCTTGGAATACCTTTGAGATGTAGTTGATTGGTTGGTGGGCAATGCCATCCATTCGTGCCAAAAATAGAGCTTAGAACATACTCAAATACCGCTAGGTAGGGATATAAAGTTCCTCCCTCAATCGGTTTAGCCAACAACAGTGGGTGCTAAGATATTGCTTGAGCTCTAAGTAGCCTTGCTCGCATTCCTCGATCCATTAGAAGTTTTGATTTTTCTTGAGGAGTTTGAAGAAAGGTAAGCTTTTCTCAACTGCAGTGGAGATAAATCTTCCAAGTGCTATCATGCGTCCGACCAAGCACTATACATCATGCACACCTTTCAGGGAAGGAAGTTCGATGATGGCTTTAATACTGTCAGGATTTGCTTCGATTCCCATTTGGTTCATCATGTAGCTAAGAAACTTACCTCTGTTGACCCCGAATGTGCATTTCTTTGGGTTTACTTTCATGCAATATTGTCTCATTATAGAGAAGGCATTTGTAAGTTATCAACATGATCCTCTACATTGATGCTTTTGACAAGCACGTCGTCAATATAGACCTCCATGGTTTTACCAATGTGGTCGTAAAACATTTTGGCAGCCAAACTTTGAAAGGTGGAGCTTGTATTCTGTAGTCCAAAGAGCATAACCCTATAGCAGAATATGCCTCTACCTGTCACAAATGTGGTTTTGCTCGTGTCGTAGATTGCCACCAGTATTTGATGAAATCTATTCTGAACATCCATCATGCTTAGAAGAGCACATCCTTCTGTTGAGTCGACCAATAAGTCTATTCTAGGTATAGGGAATGGATCCTTAGGACAATGTTTCTTGAGATCATTGTAGTCTACGCACATGCGTCAATCTAAGTTAGGCTTTGGTACGAGAACTATGTTGCCTAGTTGTTCTGAGAAGCATACTTTGTATTATGCCTTACGGCAAGTTTGATAGTTACTTCTCGATTTGTTGTTGTATTCTTCTCCTACTGGAGTTGCGTTTCTTTCGTCTGACAGGTTTAGCCTCCGGATTGACATTCAACCTATTTACGACAATTCGTGGATCAATGCCTTTTAAGTCATGATCCCTCCAAGTGAAGATATCCATGTTGTCGCGTAGACATTGGATAAGCCTTTATCCACATCTTTTGACATTGTAGTGCCGATGTGTGTAATTTTGCTATCGTCCTTAGGACATAAGCATACTTCATTTGATTCACCCAGAGGTTCGACTTTAGTTGTATCAGCTCGTTGTTGTCTGGTTTTGCGGAGTCTTTTATCCTCCAACTTTGGTGTTATTTCTGTCTCAACAAAGTCGTTGGGAATATTGCCATTAGTCGACCCTGGCAAGGCTAGCATTTTTCCCTGGTTGTAGGAATGGATACCGAGATTTTATCCTTCAGTCAAACCTTTCGGGGATAGCATATTTCTCGTATCATGAAGATTGTTGATCACATTTACCTATAGGGTCGGATCTCCTTGAAGTGAAGCTATGTAGCATGCCCACGCTTCTTTATAGTCTCCATGGACTTCACCCACACATCTCTTGGTGGGGACCTTGAGCTTTTGGTGGTATGTTGACACCACTGCCTTAAAATCATGCAGTCATGGGCAACCAATGATGATGTTGTATGCAAATGGTGTATCGACCACAAGGTACTCTAGATTACGATTCCTTATTTTAAGAGAAGTGCCAAAGGAGCTCGGTAATACAATTGTACCAACGGCGTTAACTCTGGATCCACCAAAATGGAAGAATGATGTGGCCACTATTTTCATATAAGTATCGTCGAGTTCAATTTGCTTTAGTGCATCTAAGGAGATGATGTTTACCGAGCTTCTATTGTCAATCAAGATCTTCTTGATGTTGTAGTTGGCGATATCAAGACTCACCACATCAGGACAATTCAGGCTTGCTGCTTCCATTGCTTGTGGATCAAGTTTTTCCTCGTCTACCTTATCAAAGGTGACAGCATCCTTGATAGTTGAGGTCGTTGTGACTGCATGGGTCACACATTGATAGTTATCTTGTGCCAAGTCGTGTAAAGCTCTTTACATAATTTAATGGCGTCTCTGTCTATTTGGCCTCCGGAGATCATAGCAACATCATTTGGTTTTAGGATTCTGGTAATCATGTAACCTTCATGCCTTAGGAACCGTAAGGCTACCTGAGCGGTGTGCTTTGAGACATCTTCTTAAGTAAAGAACGTAAAACTGTAAAATTCATGTTCTTATGGATTAACCTCGTTGATGCAGAGTTTAAATTTAAAATTGAACTCGCGCAGGTGAATTGGTTTCTCTTCCTTGCAACATTCGAAGATAGAGGATTTCCAAGTCTGATAGCACAAAACTCGTAGAGTTTGGCTGTGTCGTTGAGGCATCTAGGTCTAGCATAGCCATCTGTTTGTGCAGGCTCTGTCTCGGCCATTCTTTGATGGGTATTCCTACTATCATACTGATAATTCCTTTTTACACGCATATTAATAGTATCTTCCCTTTAAGATATATTTGATTTGTGGTTTCCTCTCTTGGTTGGAGAGGGAGTGTCGGTGTTGGAGTTTGATCTCTTACTACTGTTGTTAGGCTGCTTATTACCCTTCATGTATTCTGCGAGGTGGCCTTATTTTATCAATCGTTCTATCTCGGCATACATTGCATGACATTTGAAAGTGTCGTGACCATACTACTCATGATATTTGCAATAGAACTTAGATTTTCGTGTCTCATCCGTTTCACAGATCTTTGTTTTTGGAGTGTTGAGGAGGTTTTGCTTTTTCGCCACGGCTTATATGTTTCACATGCTTGTAGTAAGCGGTCGTTTATCTCGCAGTGGAGATCTTGCTCGCTTGTTGCTGCTCTTATCATTTCTGCCAATACAACAACGGTCAATGAACTTATATTGAGTGTTGTTACTTCAAACATTTCTCATTTTATGACGTTCCTCAATCTCCATGTCACATTGTGCGATCAAATTGATATGCTCAATGGTTTGCAGTTTCTGTCGCTCGTTTGAAAGTAACCTATTTTTCAAGGTGTTGAAGAGAATATTGGCAACAACTTGAGCAAAGTGCATTTCAGCCATTAGCATCTCGGTATTAAACTGTCAGATATAATCTCTGGTCGATTCATTTTTGCCTTGAATGATAGTTTTGAGGTACTCTTCTGCTAACTACGTTTGCTTCTGAGTGGCAAACTGAGATTTGAACATAGTCCTCAACTGATCATAAAGGGGAATTGTGAGAGGAGGGATCCTCGAGAACCAGTCTTGTATGAAGTCGACCAAAGTTATGGCCGATAGTTAAGCTTGAATAGCTCTACTATATCCTCACGGGTTTAGCATTCCGTCAAAGAGATACAAATGAGCATTGGGGTCTCTTTGCCATCATAAGTAGGCATTTTAGAAATTTATCGTACACACCCATGCGTGACGCGTTGCAATTCCAGAGATAATGGTGATGTCACATTAATCGGCTCATCCTCAGCCTATAAGTCCTCCTTGCGTTGAGGCTAGACGGAGTTATAATCGGTGGATCACCTTCTCTTCTTTCTTGGAGCAAAGGCTCCAGCATAACAGCGTGCCGTGGCCTCTTTCTTTCAGTCTCACAATTTTCACATGATCCAGTACGTGATGTAGAGGCAGTTGAAACTGACGGTGATGGGGATGGTCGAACTCTCCTGCCACAAGGATGTCGGCGATCCTCGGAGGCACCAGCCGTAGTGTTAGTTCTCCTTCATTGAGAACAACCTCTCGGGCTCGAACATTGGGAATGTTCCTCAGTTCGGCCTTGGTTCGTAGCACAAATTGGTGGTGGTGGCACTAGGTTATCCACCATGTGCTCTCTCACCATAGTCATAAATTGTTCAAAGTGTTACGATGGTCTGACCGGTGGATTTTGAGTCCCTGTATTTTCCACTTGAGGTTGTTCCTCCCGGGCATTAGATGTTTATCCCTGATCGATATTGGGAACATTATGTTGTTGAGTTACTTTTGGGATCTTAGACTTGTGTAGAACGCGTAGGTGCAGGAGCCTCACGCGCCGTATCATCACCCAAATAGTGCGTCAAGTGGTTTCCCACATACGGCGCCTCTGACGCATGGTGTTTTCGCTAATATCAAGAAACTTGCCTTACCTGACTCTCTCGCACCTTATATGCAATACAAGAAGAGCTTTTGGTTCGATAGAAACCTACACTAATAGGAACAATGTTAGAAATAAACAGTTAGTAAGAAATTAAACCTAATCTAAGGGTGGATACAGGTTTATTGTGCTTGAGACTGAACTTAACGCGGGGTCAAGCTGCCTACGTATCTCTCTGAGAATAGAGAATCAAGCCAGACATAGTTCATTATTCACTTGTGCCCGCAGAGGGTCCTAGGATATATCACGTTTAGCTTCAGAAGCTGTGTGTGTTTATCTAACCCTTTTATGCTCGATTGGACGACCTTGTTGGGGTATGTCTCGTAGACGAGGCCCTGTCGGTTGTTCAACTAACCCCAAAGGGTGTTAGTCTCATTTTAAAGATCATTTGGTTGGCCTAACAACGCTTATATTCATGGAGCTTGCTCGGAGACTCGATATTCGGACGTCGAGTGATTTATACTATGAATTGGTCAAATCACGAGTCAAAGTTCATAACTTTGACTTGAGAGTCAGATTCATCTCATACTTAGTCCAATTGTTGACATAGTAATCTCTATGGAAAAGTATAGGTAAAATGGTTGAAGTACTTTGTTTGACGTACTTATATTTGACGTGCTCGTGTTGACGTGTCACAAGTTGATATGTAGAGTAGACGTGCTATCATCTGAAAATCCATTCATCTTAGGAGGTTTGACGTGCCAACTTATTAGTTGACATATATGTTTGACGTGTTCTTCTAGAGAGAGAAAGCACACACCCTTCAGCTTCCAAAAATCTGACCCCTCCAATGAAGAAATAAGAGGGTATTTATAGATGTGGAGAAGGTCTTAGGGTGTGGGAGCACCCCCAAGGTAGCTTGGGTTGACTGTTGACCAATCCAGTCAATGTTTTGACCGACGTGCCACGTAGATCCAACGATCGACGTGGCGATTGGTCTTTCGACGTACTGCGTCGGGGGCATAGGCGCAACACATAAATTTTTTGAATCGACGTGCATGTTCAACCGACATGGCACGATACATCAACCTTTCATCTGACGTGCCCATATCGAGGCACATCGAACCGACGTGCCACGTCGAATCCTAATTTGATGTGGCACATTGCTTGTGCAATCGACGTGCTCGCTCTTGGGGGCTTACATGGCCCGGCGCAGCCTCCGTCAGGCCACATCATCCCATACGATGTAGGTGCAGCGATGGTCTTGATTTGTGATGGGCTCTCCGACACGGCTTTATGCCTTTTTGAAGATTGAGTCTTTGGGACATCGTCCCGACATATCCTTGGTCTTGACGGATCGAGTGTGAATTACTTTTTTGTCCCCTAAGTTTCGTTTAATGCCAGATGTCACTTCGTATTTTTGGGGCGTCATAATTATGGCACACCATCTACTAGATCGAATCTTCAGGCAGAACGAGTCCCCAATAGATTGAATCTTCTAGTAGGTCGAATCCTCAATGGGCTGAACCCTGGCTAGGTCGAACCTCCAACAATATAAGTGTTGTTTATCAAATTGTAGGATAGATCAAATCACTTATATCGAATGTGTGGTTCAATATAAGAGCGGGTAGGTGTAACTGTAGTAAATGACATGCCTTGATTATCGGGTACGAGTAACTTATAGTCCTCAGGATGCAGGACCACCTTTCATAACTTTCGGGTAGATCGAACTTATCAGTACGTCGAATTCAGGGTTCAATGTACCACGTGACGGGCATTTCTAGGCTGCGCGACTCAGGTTCAATGCCTTTGAGTTAGCCATATAAGCTCATACCATTACTACTGTTGTAAATATGTCATTATAGTTGCATAATATGTTTTGAGCATGAACCTCGTTAAACTTTTTGTTGAACTCGACATCAAAATATCTACTTGTGGAAATATTATCAATTCCGTATTACATCCTTTTTCTTCTTTTGTACTGTTGGTACCCCCAACAATCATCCTCTCCAACAAAGGATGGCCATTGTCCCTCTCTTGTTGTCTCAAGAGGGTTTGCCATCCTTTCATTTCTGGAGATTATTGTGTGTTTCCATAATGATAGATCTTGTTAAATTTGTAAAATTGGATATATATATATATATATATATATATTTCAATTGATCGTGTGATAAATAACATCTCTGATATGTTAATTTAGTAGTTTGGTAAGTATTAATCTGTTATGAAACCAACAATTTTCGAATTTAAACTTTTTTTTAATTACGGAATTAATCACAGTTATGCAATTTGTACTAATAGAGAGATTTTCTTTTTTGGAATAGTAAGTTGATCACCTATGGACGTTTAAAAGTGCTTATTTTTGTGCCATTGGTATTAAAAAATTGTTTTTGACAGTCTACATTTTTCAACGGATCAACTATTTAAATTTTTTGTTTATCATTTTTCATTTTGTTTTCTTGGTATGTGATATTTGTTCGTGATCTTTATTTGGTCAAGATCAATTTCATACTGAACCATGACCTGGATTTGTTTCTATCACTGGTAATCATGAAACAAATGTCGTAATAGTAATGACTAAATTACTAAAATTATATAAAATAAAATATAATTATTGTTTATTAATTAGAACATATCAAGCACATATGAAAACTAGTCATAAGTCAATAAGTCATAACTCATAATCTATGATGCACCGGCACTTCAAAATATTAGTCGTATCCGTGTCCGACATGTATCTGACACCGACACTCGTCTGACACTCCTCCGACATGTATCAGACACACCGTGTGGCGTGTCCTCATAAAATACATAAAAATTAATCTGACACCGTGTCGAACACTTGAGGATGTCGTGTTCGACAGTTGAGGGTGCCGTGTCCGACATATAATAAGGATGGGCCCAACATGTTTTAGACTTGTTCAAGAGAAATTATATATTTTAATCGTTTGTGTTATAAAATTTACTGAAAATAATATTATAAATTGACAAAAAGGATAAATGAGTTAGAAAACAAATTGTTAAAACTTAATTAACTAAATAAAAGGCCTATACGTAAATGATTTTCAATTAATGCATGATTTGTTTTGTGTAGTATTTATGTCTTTGAGTATTATTATTAATTTATTTATACTTTTGATTGACACTGATAGTTGAATTTAAGTGAGTGTTTTATTTGAACTTTGTTTTAGTTAATAATTAGTGAGTGATAAGTGATAATTTCATTTGAATTTAAGTATGTATGAGTTTTTACTTGGATTTAAAGGTATTAATTCTATAAGTTTTAGTAATAATTAATAAATTTTAACAATAAAAAAAATACAGTCGTGCCTTGGTCGTATTGGATTTTTAAAAAATTCGTCCCCGTGTCCGTGTCATGTTGTCCTTAATGTATGCATCTCTTTGTGATACGGTTATCGAAAATTGAGCAAAGTGGATCCAACACGAGAAATATTGTGTCGAGATTAAGGTCCGTGGGCCAAGCTATGGAAATTGCAGATTCATATATTGTTTCCAGAATCGTCATCGGATATTGGCCTGCACAAAACTAATAACTAGGTCCAAAGTCATGGGCCAAGCCACGCTCCACAGTGGTGAAGCAATAAAGCTAAATTTCTTCACTGATTTATCTGTGACAATAATTACCTTTCTTACTCAATTAAAGTTTCACTCAATTAAAGTTTCTGGTCACAATACTACACATACATTTACAGTTTTACACTATGTACGTGTATTTCTCAGTCTCTGAGCCTGGTTACAAGTTGGAACGCATTTGAATAGTTATAAGTACAATTGACAATCGAATGGGTCATACAATTAAACATTGAGGGAGTGACAATGTTACATAGCAGTATAGCACGTAAAACTTTATACCATACAATTGACTAGTTAAATTTGGCAGGGACTTGACACTCTATTGGATCACAACTTCACAAAAAGTTTTAAGTATTTTACAATAAAACTTACAAAGTTAGTGTCCAATAGTATTTTATCTGTTGACAGAGAAGAAGAAACCCATAATATATATTCGCATCTCAAAGCAAAGTGAAGTAACTATTGATAATATGGCCATCTTATTACAACAACAAAATGATATACAATGCACATTTCCTACTATTATACATCTCTCTCCTTTATTCACAACGGCAAAGCAGGAGCGTGTTACAGATTCCAATTGCTAGTCAATCATTTATTCCTCTGCAGCCACAGTTGCTCGTTGCTTCGCTGCAAGCCCCAAGGCCGACTGCAGGAGGAAACAACATATTTTATAGAAATAAAGGATCTCATATTTGCTTCGGCATATCATACTGCATAATTCTCATTTGATCGCCTCAATAATGGTGTGTGTGTGTGTGTGAGTGTATGTGTGTGTGCGCGCGCACGAGGTATGGAATGAAAATAAACTCACCGTATTAAGAAGCCGTAGTGCAGCAGGCCGTGTAAATTTCCTAGCAAAAAGGAAGCAATAAGAGGGCTTTCCCTTGCTGGTGCACCATTCTCTTCTGTATTCAGTCTCGTAATTGATGTTATCAATGCCCTGCAGACATGAACACAGTTAGAGCCTTGACGACTATTTTTGTCAACATTGGTTTTCCTATTCATCCAGGTATTTGACTATTTTACAAATTATAAACCAGCAGCTTTGCTCCATACAGAATTGACTCAAAAGACCTACTTCCCTCAGTATACGCTTCTTTGAATTTTAAATGATGGAGAGATCCATAAGATTATTAACAGTTTATAAGTCACATTAATTATCAGTTGTCACTCCACAAGTTTTTTCACAAACTATTCATGACAATAATAATTGGTTGTCACAAAACAGAAACCTAGAAGAATGAAAATTCTATAGCCAGCCGAAAAAAAATTACCTTGATGGATTGGATTAGTGCGGGAGTAGCATCAGCTAACTTGTAAGTCGTGGGATGCCATCCTCGCCTATGAGGGTCTCTAGAAGATGAAGTATCCCACGCACTATGAGTCAGTGACCTTCTAGTAATTTCACTTTCGAGGCCCTTTTGCTGGTATTAGACAAAGAATACAAAAGAGATATTAGAAGAGGTACAAGTGGAATTGGCTGATAGGTATACTTAGAATTTAGAAAGAAAATTAACTTACAGCAAGCAATGTTTGAACATAATGTTCATCGGGTATGCAGTTATGTTCCTTAGATGTATCGCCAGGCTGCCGATGGTTAGCATAAACAGGAAACTGATTAATATCCCATGCATATAATTGGCTTTAAATTTTACTAATCAAGATTTGCTCGTTCGTCAAGATCAGCTTTTTATCATAAATGACTGTAGCGCTTTGCGGAAAGTTGCATGAAATGATAAAATCAACTGAGAGAAAACTTACAAAGGGATGATCCCGCCAAAATTCAGGCAAAGACTTTCTCTGTTCACATAAAAGAAGCATAGAATGATCAGAATATTAATAAAGATCATATTCTGTACTTTATATGAACCCATAATGCTCAGAGAAATAGAAGCGGGTGACCATCAGTTCACAGCTATGTGAGTCAAGACTCAAACTTCATTCGATATAACTGATACAGCAAAAGAGCTCCACCAAAATAAGAAATGAATATTTGATTCTTCGCAATAGATCTCAAATTTCTCTAGCTGGAGGACTTTAGAAAGATTCCATCAGTAGATACACAAAAGAGAACATTAACATTTTCGGCATCACCTGCTTCTGGCTTCACCACCTAACCCTAGTACATAGTGTTCGCATGATCCCATAAGCATAAGAATTTCAAACTTTTACAGGGTACAACTGAGACAACACAAGACATATCTCACTGAAATGCATTCAGCTTGTGTTGACTACATGTTGCATGACAGTAATAAAAAGACAGCTCACCTTGCAATGCAACTGAAATATTGGGAATACAATATCATCTTGAACTACAATTTTAGCATGTTTTCTTGTCAGTACAACCCACTGCAAGAATGAAAAACAAAGATAATAAGCTCGAATGAGATACTCAATAGTTTTGAACATTGCATTTTGATCAGACTTGTGTTATGCTAGGAAGCTAAAGCCAGGAAAATAAATGATGTTACCTGAGATCCTTTCCTCCAGTTTTCAACAGGAAGCACTGGATGCATTTTTGGATTGTAGCGACTGTCTTTTGTGTCAGCAAAGCTGTTTCACATATAGTACAAACTTATCATGATATGCTACTTCCGGCACGTAATTTTGGAAGGGAAATATGCGACAGACAAGAATAACTTTGAATGTGAATTGTGATCGTATCTTAAGGTTTGGTCAATTTACAATAGTGCTCCCTTATTTTCATAAACTCCGAAGATAACAATGTTAAAACACAGTTTGCATCACGTTTCTGGCCACTGCAATGATGGTATGGCTAGTGGAGAAATGAAATAAAATAAAAAATAATTTTGAGGCAAGGTGCTGAAGTAAAAGTTTTTCCCAAAACATCTGTATCTTTTAAAACTACTGCTTATTACGAGTATATTTTAGTTGGACTACTTATTAACTGTTCTGCCCAATGTTCATTTAAGAGAGAGTCCTTTGCCGGTTTATAAACTTAGACGGCTTAGTCAAACATCAAAGAACTGATAATATTCACCCTGGTTCTGAACCGGAAGAGAAAGATACAGAAACCTCCACAAAGCACCAAACATAACACATAAGGATCAACTCCAGCGAAGTAATATGTAGAGGAAAAACTGATCACATCCAACTAACCTGTCCACAAAGCTAGTTGAGGTAGACATTATGTAATCATACGTGTAGCTGAAGTTGTACAAAGGTATGCAGCTGTAACACGAAAAAAAATAAAAAACAAAATAACAGGACATCAATTACACAATTTCTAGACAATCAAAGACTGCAGGGACTAATAAAAAGATTCTTACTTCCATATATAGCAACGTGCCAAAGCTATATTAAAGTTCCAGAAGATTCGGAGTAATACCAAAACAGTGAACGTAAAACTCTCACCCACCAAACAAGTTTTTACCTATCTGAAAGGAAAAGAAACCGCTCATTTAAAGGATCCATGAGGGCATCTTCAAGCAAGACACGCTCAGCCTGGATCATGCTTGCTTCTCCCCAATCTACCTGGAAATAAATAATCTCTTTGCTAAATAAATATCACTTGAAGTGCAAAGATGAAATTGATATATCCCCAAGGTTTAGTTATGAATGATATATATATATATATATATATATATATACATACAACATATTTGTCATAGTGATATAAATTTATCGTCCAGCCCAGTGGCTCATTTTTCAGTAAAATGAATGTATAATGAATCGTAACCAACATTATTTAACAAGCAGTGATGAGTTTGGCAAGTTAAACGGATTGGGCAGTAGTTTGCGGTGGCGGGTGGTGAAAAAGGAAATGATACCTGTATGCTATGATTGATTTGACGGTTTAAGAAGAATGGTGATCTTGTTGTTGCTTTATTTAACAAGAAGCCAGGCCTCGAGTGAACATAAATTGAGAATCGATTATCAACATCACCCTGCAAGACACAGTATAATGCAGAAAATATCATTTGAGTGTGTTTTCCCTAAAAGCCAGTAAAGAGTGTAAAATCATATTAATCAGTAAAAAACAACAACCAACCAACATTACCTACCTAAATTGGGAACCGAATGTTAGTTCACATTGCGTCATTATTATTATTTACAGACAGACAGACAAAAAAGGAAAGAAAATAGTAATTAATTACCGTAAAGAATGCATCCCACAGCATGTCGAGGGGAATGCGATTGCGAGCAATAAAGAGGAAAGCAATTTTGGGATTGGGCAGCGGAGAAATAAATCTAATAGCCAACATGTCGATTTTGCGGTACTGAGATTCCATCAAGACAAAAGTGGCGATACAAAACACAAGTAAAACCATGAGAACAAGTTTCCGCTTCCACCTGTGGTGAAAGTGTAACTTCCCAGAATTCGACCTTCGCTTCATTTTAACAGATTTAGGGCTTCAAACGCACTGCAGCACCAACCACATACATACATACATATTCTGTTTGGGGTTGAAAGAAAACAAGATCCAAAGCAAAATGGTCACGAGAGCAAAATTTGTTCAAGAGAGAGAGAGAGAAAGAAAAGGTCTCGTGAACAAGTAGTAGTGAGTGCAGTGCAGTGGTGGTTGGTTAATGGTTAGTGAGTTAGTAGTACATCTCGCTCGCAATCGCATCTGCCTTTGCGTGTTTTGCTGGCGATCTCAATATCAACAACACTCATGGACTGTTAATTGCCTGTTGGACCCTTCTTTTTTGTTTTGTTTTGTTTTCTTCACTTGATATTTTATGTTAGATTTCAGCAATTCATTGCAATTCATGGACTTTCTTCTAGTTTTTTTTTTTAGACAAAATGGACTTTCTTCTAGTTATAAAGTACTACTCCTGTTTTTATATATGTTATATTATATATATATATATACATACTTGGTTTCCATTACATAAATCATAAAAGCCGCCTAACTCTTGATTTATTATTATTTATATTATATCATTAACTTCCATTTTTTATGTACAAACTACAATCGCAAAAGTATCACACAAATGGCTAGCGTTTGCACTAAATAATGTTGCTGCCAAAATGATTTTTTGAAACTCTCCCATTAGCCCTTTCTAACTAAGGAAATAAGAGTCAAAGTTTCTAAATATCTTTGATTTCTCAATTACGACGCTTTATTTATTTAAAGTAACTAACTAATTAACTCTTTTTTGTCATGAGAAGATTAACTCTCCTTCTTACCATTTATAATAAAACTAAAAATTTGACACGCGCGGGGTATGCGTGCAAATTCTTAATTTTAAATCTGAAATATAAGTGAACATGCGTGAGGATTCCTATTTTTTAGGATGTGCAGTTAAGCAAAGTAAGTAAAAGGACATTATAAATCATGTTATTCTTTTATTTGAGGAGAGAGAAATGAGGCCATTTGGAAAACACAAAAATTGGCATCGCAACCGCCTTTTTGTGAGTGATGCTTTGTTTTTAATATTTTTTCCTCTATATCTTCCTCGAAAGGGTCAACACTAGGTCTCGCATTGGGGATACTTGAATTTCCATTTTCGGGTATTAAACCCTGCATTCAAACCTCGGTTTTAAACTTTGATTCGGAAGCATCTCGCATAATAGAACCATAAGGCTGTCCCATAAACTCGTACTAGTATGCCATGAGACTCTCTTGGCACTTTTAATGTAACGCCCCAAAAATTAGGAAGAAAGTAAATTTATACTTTAGTCCTTGAACTTTTGAAAATTTCCATTTTTGACCTAAATGTTTAGAAAAAATTGCATTTGAGCCCCTGAACTTAAAAGTTAGTCTTTTATTATATTTACAGATCTCTAATCCTAAAACATATTATTTAATTTCAAATATTAACCAGGTTGATTGAATTACCTAGAAAAATTACGTAAGTAAATATGTATGTAATAAAGAAATCTAATTATATTATAAATGTTTAGAACTCAAAGGAAAATAAAAGAGAGTAATATTATCTATCAATCTCTTTCTTTTTCCATATTCAAAAGTGAGATACGAGGTGAAGAACCTTTCTCTATTTATAGAAAGGTTTGGAGGAAACTCTTAAAGCTTTCCTATATGGGACAAGAGACATTCACTATATATAAATATTTACAACACTCCCCCTTGAATGTCTATTGGTACATGCCTCGTTAAAACCTTACTAGATAAGACCATGTGGGATAAAAATCATAGTTAAGGAAAAAGAGTACATGTTTCTAAAACAAGAAATTTTCTAGAAGAAACTGCCTCGTTAAAAACCTTGCTAAAAAAAACCCAGTGGGAAAAACCTTAGCGAAGGAAAAAAAAAAAAAAGAGTGCAGTGCATATTTACTCCCCCTGATCATTGTTTCCGTTGATATCTTTGAAGTGTCGCATTCCAATCTTGTGCACCAATTTCTCAAATGTTGATGTAGGGAGGGACTTAGTGAATAAATCTGCCAGGTTGTCACTTGAACGGACTTGTTGGACATTGATTTCCCCTTTCTCGTAAAGATCGTGGGTGAAGAAGAATTTGGGTGAAATGTGCTTTGGTCTATCTCCTACAATAAATCCTTCGTTTAATTGTGCTATACATGCTGCGTTGTCTTCATAAAAGGTTGTTGAAACTTCTCGCTTGGTCGGCAAACCACATACTCCAAGGATATGTTGCGTCATAGATCGTAACCAAACACATTCGCGACTAGCATCATGAATTGCTAATAATTCTGCGTGGTTAGTTGATGTAGCGACCAAGGTTTGTTTTACTGATCTCCATGCAATAGCTGTTTCACCATAAGTGAAAACATACCCTGTCTGAGATCGTGCTTTGTGTGGATCTGATAAATATCCTGCATCTGCATAACCAGTTAGATCCGATTTGGATGAAGATGAATAATACAATCCTAAATCGATTGTCCCTTGAAGATATCGAAAAATGTGTTTAATGCCATTCCAATGCCTTCTGGTTGGGGAAGAACTGTACCTTGCTAATAAATTCACCGCAAATGATATATCAGGCTTCATATTGTTAGCAAGATACATTAGTGCTCCGATTACACTAAGGTATGGTACTTCTGGATCGAGTAGTTCTTCATCATTTTCAGATGGTCGGAATGGGTCCTTTTCTAGATCTCACAATCATAGGTGTACTTAATGGATGTGCTTTATCCATATAAAACCGCTTAAGTACTTTTGATGTATAATTAGATTGATGAATAAATATATCGTCATTTAAGTGCTCAATTTGAAGACCTAAACAAAACTTTGTTTTTCCAAGGTCTTTCATCTCAAACTCTTTTTTCAAAGAATTCATAATTTTTGATAACTCTTCATGAGTTCCAATAATATTTAAATCATCAACATAGACAGCAATGATAGCATATTCAGATCCGCATCTTTTGATGAAAACACAAGGGCATATAGGATCATTTTTATAACCTTCTTTCAACAAAAATGTACTCAAGCGATTGTACCACATTCTCCCAGATTGATTTAATCCATATAAAGATTTATTTAGTTTAACTGAATAAGTCTCATTACAATTTAAAGCTTGTGCTTGATGCAACTTAAATCCTTCACGATTTTCATATAAATATCATTTTCCAAGGATCCGTAGAGATAGGCTGTAACGACATCCATTAATTGCATTTCAAGTTTCTCACGTACTGCCAAACAAATCAAATACCTTAGGGTAATTGCATCAATTACTGGAGAATATGTCTCTTCATAATCAATACCCGGTCTTTGGGTATATCCTTGTGCCACAAGCCTTGCCTTGTATCGCACAACTTCGTTATTTTCATTTCTCTTACGTACGAATACCCATCGATATCCTACTGGTTGTAAGTTATTTGGTGTGCGAACCATACATCCAAATACTTGACGTTTGGCAAGTGAATTTAATTCAACATTGATTGCGTCTTTCCATAAGGGCCAATCCTTTCTACGCCGACATTCTTAAATAGATGTAGGCTCAAAATCATCACATTCTTCCATAATGTTGACCGCTACAGTGTAAGCAAAAATTTCATCAATGTGAATATTATTGTGATTCCATTTGTTGCATGTTGTGACATAGTTGATTGATATTTCTTCATTTTCAGTAGGTATTGGCGACTGAGGTTCTCCTCGAACCTTGTCATCTATGTCAACAAGTTCTGCGAAAATTGTTGTTTCCTCTTTTTGATCATTTTGAACACGTACTCCTTTTCTTTTTCGAGGATTTTTATCTTTGGAACCGATAGGTCTACCTCGTTTTTGTCGTGTTACTGACTTATTGGCAATACTTGGTTGTCCGTCAGGGACATCAATTTTAGTTGGAGCATTTACAGCTGGTATATAAGACTTAGTCACTCGTTTTGGATCAGTAAATGCATCTCGCAACTGATTCGTAATATTTTGCATATGAATTATCTTTTGAACTTCAAGTTCACTATGCTTTGTACGAGGATCTCGAATTGATAGCGATAATTCTTTCCAAGAGATAGTCTTTTCCAACTGTTTATTCTCTCCTCCTAATGTTGGATAAATAGATTCGTCAAAATGACAATCAACAAATCTTGTTGTAAATAAATCTCCAGTCAATGGTTTTAAATACTTTATTATAGATGGAGATTCATATCCAACATATATTCCAAGTATTCTTTGTGGACCCAACTTTGTGCGTTGTGGTGGAGATATCGGAACATATACCGCACAACTGAAAATTCTCAGATGGAAAATACTTGGTTCTAGACCGGAAACCATTTGTAAAGGGGAATTAGTATTATAACTTGTTGGTCTGATGCGTACAAGTGTTGTTGCATGTAAAATAACATGTCCCCAAGCAGAAGTGGGAAGCTTAGATTTCATAATTAATGGCCTTGCAATTAACTGAAGACGTTTAATAAACGATTCAGCTAAACCATTTTGTGTATGAACATGAGCAACATGATGTTCAATATCTATTTCAATTGACATGCAATAGTCATTGAAGGCTTGGGATGAAAACTCACCAGCATTATCAAGACGAATTTTCTTTATAGTATAATCAAGGAATTGTGCACGTAAACGAATTATTTGTGCAAGCAATCTCGCAAATGCTAAATTGCGAGTGGATAACAAACACACATGTGACCATCTAGTTGATGTGTCAATCAATACCATAAAGTATATAAATGGTCTGCACGGTGGATGGATAGGTCCACATATATCACCCTGAATACGTTCAAGAAATTTAGGATTTTCATGTTTGATTTTGATTGGTGATGGCCTTGTGATCAGTTTGCCTTGAGAGCAAGCAACACATGAAAGTTCATTAGATTGAAAAATCTTCTGATTTTTCAATGGGTGACCAACTGAATTTTCAATAATTCTTCGCATCATTATTGAACCAGGATAGCCCAACAGGTCATGCCAAAGTTGAAAATCATTAGTAAACTTCTGATTTACTGTGGCATAAGTTTCAATAACTTTGATTTTGCTAAAATACAATCCAGGTACCAAAGTTGGCAATTTTTCTAAGACACGTTTCTTTCCGGAAATAGTATACGTAATATAGAGATATTCATTATTTCCTTCCTCTTGTGTTTCAATATGATATCCATTCAAACGAATATCTTTAACACTCAATAAATTTCTTCGAGCCTTTCGAGAAAATAATGCATATTCTATTACCAACTTTGTTCCTTTCGGTAGTAAAATAGTTGCTCTTCCGGAGCCTTCAATTAATTTTGTAGTACTAGTTATAGTACTGACATTTGCATTTTCCATATTTAAGTGAAAAACATATTTTTTATCATTGAATATGGAGTGAGTAGTAGCGCAATCTGCTAGACATATTTCTCCTTCGTTGTTTGAAGATGTTGCCAAATCAATTTTCATGTTTCTAAAAATAAAAGAGTAAGGAAATATATATTAAAAACCTTTTATTGAACTTAAAAACGGTTACAAGGAATTTTAAAAAAAAAAACACATGACAACAAACAAAGGTACATATAAGATAATATTGAACTTAAAACAAAACAACATACTAAAATGGAAAAACTAGACTTCAAGACCATTTAGTTATTCTCAGAAAACACCATGTGTCCTATTCCACCTTCAGGGCGGTCAAGATAGTCGGCAACATCAAGTTGTGCCATGTCAAACTGTTCGTGTTCATTTGCATTTTGAACATAATTCGTTTAGATATTTTCACCCCTCGCCTTTGATGCTTGGTAAAGGTCAACAAGATGTTTTGTTACTTTGCAAGTTCTTGACCGATGGCCTTTCATACCACATCGATGACAAGTGCTTTCACGAACCCTTTTCGTTGAGCCATCATCTCTATTTTTCTCGGTCTCATAGTATGTTTTTTTGTTATATCCATTTTAAAAATGGTTATGACGACCTCTTCATCGGCCTTAACCATGTCCACGACCACGGCCATGCCCACGACCATTACCACGACCACGGTAAGAACCATGGCCAAAATTATTGTGTGATGTTGCATTCACTTCAGGGAATGGGGCAGAACTAGTAGGACGAGATTCATGGTTCTTCATTAGCAGCTCGTTATTTTGTTCAGCCACCAAAAGACAAGAAACAAGTTCAGAATATCTTTTAAATCTTTTTTCAAGATATTGTTGTTGAAGAATAATATTTGTGGCGTGAAAAGTAGAGAATGTTTTTTCGAGCATATCAGCATCAGTAATAGTTTCGCCACATAATTTCAGTCGCTGAGTAATTTTAAATATTGCGGAGTTGTATTCTCCCACAGTTTTAATATCTTGTAATCGAAGGTGTATCCAATCATATCGAGCTTTAGGAAGGATAACAGCCTTCTGATGCTCATACCTATCTTTGAGACAAGTCCAGGGTTCTGCAGAATCTCTGAGTGATACATATTCATCTTGTAATTTTGGAGAAAGATGGTGAAGTATGAAAATCATAGCCCTTGACCGTTCATTTTTCGGTAATTTGTTACCAGTTTTAATAGCATCCAAGTGCAATTCCACATGCAATATCCACTGTAAATAATTTTCACCAGATGCATCAAATGGAGTAAAGTCTACGTTTGTAATGTTTGACATGATGACTATAATGCAAACAAAATAACATTAGAATCATAATTTTATTATTTCAAGAAATAATACAAACATTATTACATGAATAAAAATAACAATATTAGTTGAATGCCATTGCTACAAGCCAAAAGGTAGAATTATCCCGACATAGAGAGTAACAAGAATTGAGTATTCTGTTCGAAAGTATTCACCAATGAAAAGCATGATTAGTGGAACGATGGCGAAAAAAGTAAGGAATATCTTAGTTATCATTTTCTTTTTCTTTAGTAATGAAGATTTTAGATCATAAAAGTGAATGAAGAATACGATCAAAATTTTGTAATTATATACTGAAAAATGCAGTTGTTTGTTGGGCGTTAATGAGCCACTAGCGATGTCTATAATGATATAATTTTATAATAATTAATTCAATAATTTTGAAAATTATTTGCTTGCGTATAAAACATGCATACATATTTTTTAAATAAATCAAATAAGCCGGTAGTTAAGTCATTCATAGAATATGATATAGAGGCGACAAAGTCATCCATTTAATTAATAACATAATAAAGAGGAGGCAAAGCCTGCCATATGAATAGGAGGCTTTAGCCTTCCATAATAATATAGTAATAATAACATAATAAAGAGGAGGAAAATCCTGCCATATGAATAGGAGGCTTTAGCCTTCCATAATAATATAGTAATAACCACAATATTATAAATGGAGGTATAACCATCCTTATTTATAACAAGGGTAATAATTAATAAAAATAACAAATTGTGTACCTTTTCTTTTTGGAACTCAAAACAAGAATGTCGACAAAATATCGGGCCTCTCGTGCTGATAACGTATTATAAATGTTTAGAACTCAAAGGAAAATAAAAGAGAGTAATATTATCTATCAAACTCTTTCTTATTCCATATTAAAAAGTGAGATACAAGGTGAAGAACCTTTCTTTATTTATAGAAAGGTTTGGAGGAAACTCTTAAAGCTTTCCTATGTGGGACAAGAGACATTCACTATATATAAATATTTACAACAAATTATACCTATTTGAATTTTAATTATAAATAATTGAGGGACTTGATATGCAATTAATCAATTGATGAAGTAAGCCATGACATCTTTTTGATGAGGTAAGTCATGGCATCCTTAAGAGCATGATTAAAAGATTTTTTGTGATTTGTTATAAAATAATCAAAGTGAGACCTTAATTAAAAGTATTTTAACATGATTTTTTGCCTATAAATAGTAGGCTTTCTTCCAACAATTTTCACACCCAAAATCATTTTGGTTTTTCCTTCTTTCTTCCTATGGATCTTTAAGTTAGTGAGTCTACTTGCAGGAAAAATTCATCCCAAGTTCTTATTTCATCATTTTCTACCCGAATACCCCAAAACTTTTATTGTGCAGAAATTATCCATTCGGCCCTGCATCTTAGAAATATCATAAATAATTGTAGAAAAATCCTTTTTGATCAAGGCCAATGGTTGAATACTCCTCATGATGTCCTCTAACTTTCATATGAGAAATATTTTTCAAATAATGTGATATAGAAGGTCGAAATTTCTAAACCGTAGACTGTTGTCTGAAAATCCAAAAACAGGTTCTATGTTTTCAAGAATTATTTAGCATATCAAACCTTTGGATTTTCATTCCCATTCGGGTACACATGTTCCTAGTGATGTTAGGGATCAGTTGCCACAAAAATATTTGGAAACAAAGTTCATTTGGATATCCGATCAAAGGGTTGACGAACTAATCAACGCCATCAAGGTTCCCCGTACGAGTTATGGTGAGGTTCCATTTCTGATTTGTTCTAGCCCCGTTTGGCATCCGGCCCTGAGAAACTTGGACAGAAAAGCCACTACTCAGTTACCAAACCTCGAACAACCTATATTTTATCATAATCCTATTTGGCATCTCATCTCATAACATAATTTTTTTACTCATCGTTAAATCATATCCAATCATTTATTATTTATCATATCTATTCATAACCATGATAATTATTTTTTTATATTTATTATATTTTTATAAATAGAGTTAATTATGTACGATGTAGTTTTATTGTCATTGACGAATGATGGAGTAGGATTTGAATGATTATTAGATCTCAATTACTATGAGTATTTTAGATTTTAATCAAGTTGCCTATAAACATTTGATTTGGAGAACCTATTGATTTACTTTTTAGGTTATAATATATGAAAATTACATAAAAGTGGGTATAACCGCTACCGTACCACATCCGCGTAGGTAACAGCATGCGGGTACCCGCAATATACAAGAATGAGAATGGTAACAAAATTTCATTTCTTGCTAGCGCGGGTATCCGTAATACGGGTACCTGCACCGCGCTCACCTCTAATCTTGATGCATGATTGTCTACAAAAAGTCCGCTACAATATTTGCACGAAACTTCTCCTTTTGGTTCAACCTTGGTTAGAACCGATGCCCACCAATGATCACTCACATCTGTATATAGCATCAAGTCATATTCATCGTTGGGTATAGCAAGTTTGTGGAGGTTCTAACATATGTTCTTTAACTGTTGTACCATTATCTTATGTTCTGTTCATCTAAATTTTGCGTATTTTTTAAGAAGTGGACCGAAAGCTTTTCTGTAACTTGCCAAATTGTTAATAAACATTCCAGCAAAATTAACTATCCCCATAAAACTCTAGAGTTGTTTAACTGTCTTGAGATCATTAGAGAAATCTCTTACATTTTCAACTAAATGCGTTTGAAGAGTGATACCTGATTCATGGATCTCAATTCCAAGGAATTCAATTTTCCTTGTTAGGATTACCGCCTTCTTTTTGGATAGCACTAACCCTTATTTGTGGCAAATGTTTGAGAAGATTTCTAGATGTCTAAGATGGTTCTTAATGTTCCTTGATGCGATAAGGATATCACCGACATAAACAAACATGAAGCTAAAATAACCTTTGAAGAGATTATTCATTTTCCTCTGGTATATTTGGGGCCAATCCCATGGGTAGCACATTCCAAATATAAATGTCCTTGTGGAGTGGAGAAGTCTGTATATTTCTTGCTTTCTTCCTCCATTTTAATCTGATAAACCCGATTTACAATCAAACTTTGAGAAAACCTTAGCATTTTGGACGCGGTTGATTAGGTGTTCTAGACTCGAGATTAATATCCATCGAACTCCAAGATTTTGTTGATCCCTTGATAATTGATGACCAATCTTTGTTTTTCTCTTTTGATTTCTCGATTGTTTCGTACCAATAACCTGAGACTGCTATATGGAGAAACTCCTGGAGAGATCAGCTTAAGGTCAATGTACTCCTTAAAGATTTTCTGCATATCCTTTCAATCACTTTGATTCATCAGGATAGGACTATATCTCACAAACTCAATCTCCTTTCCTTCTTGAATTTTAAGGACGCTTTGAGTTCGTTCTTGTTCCACCACGCCAAAGGGTCTTCATTGAAGTTTCTTCGGATTTTGATTTGGACATCTTCTAGCGATATTTGTTCTTCAATTGTGATGTTTGGTTGAGAACCTTGTTCTAGGTTGGCTTATAGGATTTTAATCATATCATTTTTTATCCTTTCTTGATTATAGCTTCCTAGGCTCTCAATCCTTAGTTGTAGGATTGCATTTCCATACTTTCTTTGGTCCTTTATTTTCAGATGTCGAAGTTTTCCTTCATCATCATCATGCTTGTTGCGAAATGTAATGGGGATTTTTATGTAAAATGCCTAATGTAGTTATTGGACATCTTGAAGGTTCTCAAGAATTTCCTTATGATGTTTCACCATGGTTTCTATCTAGATCATGATGTGTTGAAGGTGCTCGGATACATGATATGGTGATTAATCATGTGTTTGAATCGTCTTCTGGATTCTCTAAGGTCTTGGGGATAACTAGAGCCATCTATCTCGATTTCGTGAAAATTTGAAGACCCCAAATTACTCATCTCGTTGATGTTATTTTACTATCCTTTTATTTCTTTCCTAGTTTCATGTTTTTCAATTTCTCGAAAAAATTTATGTTGAGAATATATCTCAAACTTTCGTACGAATTCTTATTTTAAATTTACTCCTCTCTCGAGGTAATTAAATATTATTATAATAAATAATTTTTCACTTCAAATAAATAAATCCTAGGCTCTCATACCAATTTGTGTGTCTTGATAAAATCAAACATTTTTTGGGTCTTTATATAATTTTTATAAAGTAAAATACTAAAATTATCATCTTTCAAATAAAGGGGGTAAAAGACAAAACCTTGGACAAATGAGGATCACAAGTTGCATCATGCACTTGGTCCATTTAAGTTTTCTTTCCCCTAATTTTGGAAATGATATCTTTTGAAAACGAAACACGTTTTTATCTTTTATTTTCAGGAACAAAGTACACTTTACCCAACTGATAATTCTAACATGCTAACTTAACAATTTGAGCAATTAAATATAAGGAGCAGAGTGATTATTTTGTCAATTTATGGGTGAATTTGCAAAATTTGTTAAAGTAGGGATGATTCCAAGTTTCCAACGGCTACCCTTCATCTCTTTTGATTTCTTCACATATGATTGGTCAAATAATAAAAGCTTTGAATGGCTTTCAAACTATGAAAGGTATTGAATAACTAACGTCAGTACGTCACTCCCCATCATATATTTAAAGTCTCATTTTTTGATACGGCCCAACAGACTATACCTATTAATGCTAGGCCCAGTTTAATTATGTTAGGAGTCTTTCTTTAATTAGTAGGAGTCTTTCTTTAATTAGGAGTCTTTCTTTAATTATGTTATTTCCTTTTAAGAAGTCTAGGTTTATTGGGTTAAGTATTATTAGTAGTAGTATAAATAGTCTAAGTCTTGTACTTTTTTAGGGAGTCAAGAACAATAAATCTTAGTTTAATTTAATTTCGTTTCTCTCTTCTCTCCCAAATAATTCTTGGAGCCCGTTCTAGCTCGAATAGAACCCTATCCCTAACATTGGTGCTTTCATTGATTTTTACTCTATTACCTCTCGTAATGGATTTCCAATCTGAATTGCTTGCAATTTTCGCACGTCTTGAAGCACGAATGGCTAAATTTTATGCAGACCGGCAAAGTAAGTTGGAAAATCTTTTTTCCCAGTATCCACTGCCACAACTCCAGCCACAACCCTCGTCTATACCGCTTCTTCCACCACCGACACATTTACCATTGTCACCGCCACACCCCCCTATACACATTCAACAAGAACCAATTCCAAAAACTCCTATCACCCCAAATACCGAGCCCAAAGCCCAACGAGGAACTAACTTTCAGAAACACAAGAAAATCCTAATTGCACAAACTCAAACTTCCATTCACAAACGAAAGAAACAAACTCCACCGAAGCCTATAATGTCGAGAATCCCAGCAACTTCCACATACACACACAACCTTTCTCTCCCAACGCACCCAATCCTATCTAATTCATCTTACACCGAGCTCACCAACGTGAGTACAAAATATACTTATTTTCCCAAAGACAGAGGAAAAACTCCAGGTTCGACGCCCTTGACGGAGGAGATGATGGCGTCGGATGTGGCGCAGCTGTTAGGGGCGGCGACGGGAAAAACTCCAGGTTCGACGCCGTTGACGGAGGAGATGATGGCGTCGGATGTGGCGCAGCTGTTAGGGGCGGCGACGGGCGGTGGGGTGCGTCGGGGAGCAGACCCGCCATTGACGGAGGAGATGATGGCGTCGGATATGGAGCAGTTTTTAGGGGAGGCGACGGGCGGTCGGGTGCGGCGGGGAGAAGAACCGCCGTGGAGGGAGGTGGGGCAGCTTTTAGGGGCGGACTATGGAGGTAGGGAACATCGGGGTAACGAACCTCCGTTGACGGAGGACATAGCGGAAATGGCCGCAGCGCCGTTGCCATGGCTGAGCGCGAAAAACGGTGCAATGAGAAAAATGGAGGAGGATTTGGGAAAGGGGGCGGCGGCTGCTAGTGTTGGAAGAAGGAGTGAAAACCCTAACCCTAATGTCTTTTCAAATGCCACTCATGGCTTTATAGAATCAGGCCAAGAGCTATTGGGCCGTAAAGAGCTGCTATTGGGCCGTCCAGATCTGCAATTGGACCAAGGGCGTTTGGGAACTGCGGAGCCGCAGCTGGGCCTTGAGGACAAGGCCTCTTTTTCAGAGGCGGGCATTGATACGGCCCAACAGACTATACCTATTAATGCTAGGCCCAGTTTAATTATGTTAGGAGTCTTTCTTTAATTAGTAGGAGTCTTTCTTTAATTAGGAGTCTTTCTTTAATTATGTTATTTCCTTTTAAGAAGTCTAGGTTTATTGGGTTAAGTATTATTAGTAGTAGTATAAATAGTCTAAGTCTTGTACTTTTTTAGGGAGTCAAGAACAATAAATCTTAGTTTAATTTAATTTCGTTTCTCTCTTCTCTCCCAAATAATTCTTGGAGCCCGTTCTAGCTCGAATAGAACCCTATCCCTAACATTTTTCCATAGTACTTCCATTTTCCGGTTGATCAGCTGATAAAAAAAATAAAATTTAACAAACCTTAAAGCGATTATATAAGGAGAGAAACAAAAAACCAAAATCATTAAACATACTTACTCACTCCTTTCGGTTGGTTGTTTTTATTGCTTAGTGCTCAATTGATGGTGAAGGGTTGTATCAAACGCATGGTTAGGTAATGCTACCGAACCATTAATTTATTGTAAATATAGGCATACAACCTTTTGTATTTTTCACTTTATTCGCATTTGACATTAACAGGATGTTAATTGTTAGGATTTGCATGTGGATGTTTGTGACTGAGTTAATGATGCGGCGCATTAGATGGCATCATGACATGAAGTCACAAGCAACCCGATTTAAGTAGTCTTTTTATGTTCCTACACCTTCGGTCGGACTAAAGTCGTCTGAAATAAAAAAATCTTCAAATATTCGGTTTTTAACAAGTTGTACGTAGTTAAATATTGTCATTCATATTTATAAAAAAAAAAGTATATTCTCATTCACCATTCTAAATCACTTAATTCTGTTCTGAACTCTCTGGGGAAGGCTTATTCAGATACGTATAAAGTGTAACACAACTGGTTGATTTTTGACAATTTATTCGAGACGTAATAATGAAAAATATTAAGAAATTACAAATTTTATTGGTTACTTTACTAAAATTATGCTTGCAACCAAGGTACATAATTTTAGTTTTCTTCCTCTCACTATTGCTCTATGTTACGAATGCAAATACGAAGATATTATTTTTCTCAAAATTAGAGGCTATGATATACGTCGAATATTTAATATTAATAAATATATAAATTTGTTTTAAGTAAATATGTCAAATAATAAGTATTTAATTTACTTGCAATAGTCTCGTATTATTAAAATATTCGTTTCAATTTCAGAGAAAATTTGAGTAAGCAAAAACATAAAAAAAAAATCACATAAGCTCCAAACACCAATTTATCAAACATGCCCAACAATAATATTAAGGCAGAAATGTCAAAAATACCCGTTATCTTTTGCTCATTTTACTTTTCGCCCTTTATCTTTTTAAGCCGTCGTTTATACCCTGTAACTTTGTCAAAAATGCCCAAAACACTGTTTACTACCTATGTAACTGTCATTTCATCAAGTTTTGCATATGTGGAAAAAAGTGGCTATCATGTCATCCAATTTAGAATTTTTATATATTTTTATAATTAACTTTATTATATAAATTATAAAAACTCATTTTATAATTCTAATAACTAATAACTTTTTTAATAAAAAAAGTTAAATCTTAATAATTAAATTTATTATTAAAATTTTTAAAATCATTTTAGACTCATTTTAAATTTATTATTAAATTTCTTACCAATTAAAAAAAGATTTTAAAAAAAGAAAGTTGAAAGGAAAAAAATGTAATTAACTTGACAAATATGTTAAAAAAAAATTAGAATTAACTTTTTTTTTGAGAAAAATAATTAAGTTTCCACCCAACAACCCCCACCCACCCCTCGCCCCCCCAAACCCGGCAATCACCCCCACCCCAACCCATAGACCACCACCACCTCCACCTGCACCGCCGCTATTTTGGTCTTATTTCGTCACGGTAATAGAACACAGCAAAACAATACAATCGAAATATAAATAACCAAAATAATGTTGATCCAATAAAGTAATCCGGACTAACTTTGTCCGAAACAACTACTATCTATTACACATCTTACACTGTTTTAAATATATAACTAATACAAATTATTCAACGCATCGAATTGCGGTCGTTCGATGTGCGCCTCGAACAATACTGATTCGATACTAGGCTGATTCGATATGGCTCTGATAAAACACTGTTGGTGTCGAATTCTGATACGTGTCGAACAAGGAGCGTATCGAATTGGGGTATTCGATGTGGTAAGGTTGGACTTGGGTTCGATTTGCCTCTGAAGACTAAAAACTGGGATATATATAATAGCCTCATTCTGCGGGACCCATAAGCAGCTGTAAAAAGCGCATCGAATCATATTGATTCGATGCGCTGAAGGTATCGAATTGGGCCAGTTCGATACGATTTTGGGCCGACCCAATCCGCAATGCTGGGCCAATCCTAAAATACCCTTATCAGCCGCCTATCAATAGGATCAATTCCTAATCCTAATCAATCCCACAAATTAGCATATCAATCAAATCAGTTCTTAATTAGTCCCATAACTTTGCAATTACCTTACTTTTGTAATTATAGTAGTTTTAGGGATGGATTTAGGGATTCTTGTAGTTTATAGTAGTTTTAGGGATGTATTAGGATGGATTTAAGGATTATTTTACCTGTGTTCTTGGCACCGCCGTGATGACTGGGTTTTCTCTTTTCTTTTATTTTTCTCACTTTTTTTCTTAATTTAAAAAGTTTTTTAATATATGTTTTTAATTTGGGAAAGTGACGACTCGGTATTTTCTTTTTTTATTTTTCTGTTTTTTTTTTAAAAATTTTATTACTTATTAAAAGTAAATATTTTAAAATTAGAATTATAATATAATATTTTTTTATATAATATAGTTAATTATAAAAAAAATTATAAATTTAATGACATGGTAGCTATATTTTTGCCACGTATGACGAAATTTGATGTATTGACGACCACATAGCAATGAACAGTGTTTTAGACATTTTTGACAAAGTTACATGACATAAACGACGACTTAAAAAGATAAAGGGCAAAAAGTAAAGTGTGCAAAAGATAACAAGCATTTTTGATATTTTTGCTTAATATTAAAAAGTTACACAATACAACGAGCTAGAGATTTTATTTTCTTTTCCAGTTTATGTTGAGTGTTGAATGTGAAAGTGGAGAACCAGAGAACAGATGAACCTATACTTTGTCAGGAATATGCGTCGAAAACGCCCTAAAACATATTCAACACATATTTCACATATGTTTTGAACGTATTCTTATTCGATATGTACTCAACACAGATACAAACGAATTTTAAGCGTATTGGTACCACATACATGAAGTTGGCTTTTTGTTTGTAGTTATCACATAGCTCTTGTCTATGGGCTACAGCCCATAAGTCTACTACAACATATCTACAAATACAATAACCAATTTGTAATGGTCAAAATTATTATTGGGCCTCAATTCTTACTCGGCCTTTATCTTATAAAATAAAGGTAACACAATATCTAATATATATCTATTGGAGAATTAAGGAAAAGGAAAATAATAATAAAAAAGAAAAAGGCGAAGAGTTGAGCAGAAAGGGTAGCAAAGGGAAATGGATGCATCATCTTCTTCGTTGAGTTTCCGGTAACTTTCTTCAAATATTTAAGTAATAGTATAGTTGTTATCCACTTTCTGGAAATATGTAATAATTATAATCAAATAAATTTAAACTGCGATTTTCGTTTTGTTGAACCCAACAAGTGGAGAAATTGGAATCAAACCTTGTTGGGCCATGAAATTACGTCGTCAAGGCCATTTGAAAAGCAAATATTTACCCTCGAGATTGTGTTTGGCCACTGGAAATGGTGGTGGCTTCAGGAAGATGCTGAAAGGAGTTGGTGAAGGTGATGGTGTTATTATTGTTGACCACGGTTCGCGTCGAAAAGAGTCCAATCTTATGCTAAGTAAGTAAGCTCTTTGGTTTGCTTTAGATAAGTTATATTATATAACCCTCACTGTTTGCTCCTAGTTGAAATTGATTTGCTGTTTTCTTGATTTGTTTTTTTTTGTAGATGAGTTTGTGGATATGTTTAAAGATAAAACCAAATATCCCATTGTGGAGCCTGCTCACATGGTAATTAAAAGGCCTTTTTATATTCTATTCTTTGTAGATAAGTTTCTGAATTATTTATCTATTCAAATTAAAAGGCTTTATACTCTTGATTTCACTTATGGCATTTTGCTTCTGAATGTTATTGTTGATTATCCCCAGTCTCGTCGTCTATTGTAATTAGGAACTGGCAGAACCGTCTATCAAGGATGCCTTCAGTTCATGTGTTCAACGAGGAGCACGTCGTGTCATTGTGAGCCCGTTTTTCTTGTTTCCTGGAAGGCATTGGAATCAGGTATCTAGCTAAGAGAACTAATGAGGGAGTTCATGCATGGGCATTCGTGATTTGTAGAACTTGATGATTTTTCGATCTATGATAATGAAAAAGTTCTGTTGGAACTGACTTTGATAATTGCTTTGTTATACAGGATATTCCTTCTCTAACAGCTGAGGCTGCAAAAGAGCATCCAGGGGTATCATATGTCGTCACTGCACCACTTGGTTTGCATGAACTTCTAGTGGTGGGAGTTCATTCCTTGTTTTCAGCTCTACTGCTCTATTTTTACTTCATCAACTACTTTAAGATTCTGGGTGGATGAAATGTTTATGACCTTTGTAATTGTAGGAGGGGATATGTTGAGATATACGAAAAATAATTTGCTTTGTCCTTTCACTTAACCTGCCAGGGTACATTTTCGCCCATGTTCCTGGATAATACAAACTTATACATTTTGTCAACTATTTTGTCTTACCAATCCCTATTCTAATACCAGGAATGCTGTCAGGATCACCCCCTTCGCCAGCCCTGGTTACAGTAGCAATAGTTAATCAGTTGATATAAAGCTTTACGCTTATATTGCAATTTGAGTTTTTATTTGCAGTTGTATGAGTAGATAGTTGATGATTTGCAAAAATACTGATAGTATTACACAGTGGTAGAGATTTAATGACGATTGGTGTTGCAGAGATTTAATGACGATTGGTGTTGCAGGATGTGATGAATGAGAGAATCAACCACTGCTTGAGCCATGTTGCTGGCGAAGTAGATGAGTGTTCGGTATGTGCTGGAACAGGGAAGTGCCAGGTATATAATTAGAGTGACACTCTATGAGGCTTCCAGTGACTTGTTTATTTTCAAATGAAAAGATTTGAGGAGTGTCAAGCAATTAGTGTTTCCAAACCACATTTTCCAACTTCTTGGAGGTCGAAATAGCACAATATTTACCGATGGATGAAAGGATGGAATCATAAGCTGTACTGTCTGCTGATTCTTGTGATTCTTGTTACCTAAGTTGTCTTAAACAGTAGCATGTGCACGCCGGAGCTACATGCATCTGGTGATTGTGACATAGAAGAACTGCTCTGACTTGTACATGTGATAGTTTCTACATTTTGCTGTAATAAACTCTTACATACTCTGTACTCTTAACAGTCTGAAGAATTTATATTATTTTGTCGAATAGAATTCAAACTCCTCTTGTGTTTTGATTCATTGCTCCAATAAATCAGAAACCCATATTTTTTTATTTTTTATTTTTTACTTTTTTTAGCATGATGCTCATATCTGGTTATATTTACATTGTAATATAGGTCTTTTTAATTTTTTGTACAAGTCACATGGGATAACCTAATTATATACTGTTTGATTTTTGGTACCTATGACTGCTGATTTTCGTCACAGATGAAGGGGATTTGCTACTTAAACCTCCTTCAAACTTCTTATTGACCAATAGTTTTCTTCACCCAGCTCCAAATTCTGGCAAAACCTCCACTCTTCAATTCCATATATGCCCTTTCACGGGCCTGTGCTTGAGCCGAAGTTTCTTCATCTGGTGGTTGATCTGCAGTCCCAGTTAAATGTCATATTATCTTAGATCTCTAAGATAATCACTAACTAATTCTTGCAGAAATTGTATAGGAAAACTTGGTGGTAAAGTTGTTACTGAAGTAGGAACATACCGTATGCTTGCTGTTTGTCTTCTTGCTGCATCGACTTTTTATTAAAGGATCTGGCGGCCATGAACACATTAGCTGGTCTTTCCCAGCCTTGCCCAAATATGCCATATCCGGCCTTAGGTTGCGGCTGAATTAGATGCTCAAGCACTGTCAACTCTTCTGTATCCACCCAGTGGATGCAGTTTACTGGACACGATTCAACTGACATCTGTTCGAGTAAAACAATTGACGATGCAATAAAAAACTCAAATCCGCAGCAAACTTTTATACACAGCTGATTATAATTATCGGCAATTGTTGTTTGTATATCTATACCTCGATTTCTTGATCATCATCTCCATACTGAACTTTAACACGCGCAGTTCCAAGAGCTTCGTCCATGACAAACGTATTACCAGCATGGTGCACACATTCTCTGCACCCTGAAGATTAACAACTAACCCCTTTCAATAAGCTATGCATTGAAGTTAAATCAGCACAAGATTAAACTGTTCAATTAATAGTATTCAGCTTTACCTATGCAAGCATTTTCATCAACAAATAGAGCTTGAGGCCTCACCGGCCCTTTCCATGCGCTGCCAAAGGCCGATGCACCTCCGGCAACTCTGACTTGCCCAATCGATAAATCATACTCTTTCCTGAGATCATTTCTCATCAGCACTTTGTATGCTTTGTTCAACATCAATGTCTTCTCATGACCCTGAAATTTTTGTAACCAACTGTTACCATCCCAGTCTTAGGAAAACTTGTGACATAACAATAGGTTCTTGTAATAAACAAAACGTGACCTTTTCACCGGCTATGTCCGGATGATATTTCTTCTGCTGTTTTCTGTAAGCATCCTTAATCTCTTTGGAACTCGAGTCCACAGAAACTCCGAGCAAGTCATAGTAATTGTTGTTACTTACTTGAAGTTTGTTGTGACAACATCTGACCACAACTCGTTGCTTTCTACAATAACAATAAGTTAATAATTTAAAATATAAATGAGGAGAATTCTTCTCCTTGAACATATTTAGTTCAATTTTTCTTATAAAATATATATATATATATATATATATCAGTAAAAAGTAAAAAGCAAGCAAAGTTGTTTGTTATTCACTAAAACATACCTGTGGGTGGAAGTGGAATAGAATTTTTGATAATATTGTAAGGGGTTTGGCCTTAAGATTGGATCATTAAGTACGAAAATGGCTGACATTTTCTCTTCCCAGTAACTTTAGTGTAGACTTTAGACTTGAGTAGTAGTAGATTATTATTAGTTCTGCACTTTTTTCTCTTTAAAAAGAAAAAGACTAGGGGAAAAAGTGCAGCCTTAAATATTATTATTAATTCCTCTTCTTTTAACTAGATAATAATTAAGTAATTGGTAGGAAGATATTTATGTATGCAATGTAGCCTTCTTGTACATACATGAGTTGCTGATTCGGACTTACGTTTTTATTCAAAACGTAAGTTACATTTCTGAAAGCCGGCCGACAATACTACAATACACCAAAAGAAAGAAGAATAATGCTCGCCGTTAAATTCCTCCGGCAAATTAGGGTTCCCGTCACCTATTATTTCCCTACTCGAATTCCTCCTCCTCGTAAGTTGAGTTCCCTTCTTCGTCTCTCTCTCTCTCTCACGTAGTATTTATTATTATTATTATTATTATTTTATGTCTTCTCTTCATTATATATATATATATATATATATATATATATATATTCAACACACAGTGAATGAATGTGATTACTCAGGTTTCGGAAAGTGGAATGGTTTTCACACGTTGGAGGGCATACAAATACAATCTCATCCCGCACCTAAACTACTAAGTCTACAAATCCGGAGATTCCGTCATTATGCTCATCGGATATTACGTAAATCAGGTTTCTTTTTTCAGTAAAGTTGATTAAAAAGCAAGCATCTTCAGTTTCAATAATGTTTTATAAACTGGAGCAGTGAGTTTGGATTCCTTCCTTTTGGTTTTGTGTTAATTCTTCTATCAGGGCTCAATCTTCCTATTGGAAGCATGTTTGTGTGTGCTGCGCTTGGATCAAGATCAACCAGTCTTTCCCCACCGACTGCTTATTGTGCTGCTGCTGATGGTATGGTACCCGCCATATCCTTCCTTAAATCACTACTACATTTTCTGCATTTACTCTATCAATGTACTTATTAACTTCTGTCTGTTCTGTTGGGATAATCAATCCTAGGTTCCTCCCATAGCTGGACCAATCATTCGCAATCAATTTCGTCTAAAGAACGTCTTCGTCGGATTCTTCTGTTGATGCGGAAATTGATAGTGCCCATTTTTCTCCTGTTAAATGTGTGGCTCAAGTGGGGCCAGATTAATCCTCTCTTTCTTGCAGCAAGAGTTGTGCTTATTTTCTTCTGCACTAAGCCAATCCCTTCCTCCGTTTATATCTTCGTTGATCAGGTCATCAAATACTACTGTTTCTCAGTTTCATTCTCGTGCTGAAGCCCCCTATTTTGGAAAAAAATAAAATAAAAATCGTTTATCTTATCTGAAGTCCAGCTAAAATATGAAGTAAAATGTTTGGTTGCTTTATGTATTTAGCAGCACTCAAGATTTTCCCTCTCTGTGTCCAACGCCAGATTCATTAGATACAGTTTAATGGGACTCTTTATTATTTATTATTTGTTAGCTAATCTATGATAGAGTTTTAGGTGGCCGGATTATGTATGAGCCAAGCCCTGAAAAGTGTTCCATTCTAGCAGTTTGACATGCTGGTTTTCTTGTGCAAAATGCATGATAACTGGAAAAGAAGTCAAACCAAACTGTGCTCGTAATTACAAGTATTCCTGTTTTAGGTTGAAGACATGATGGAAATCCTAATCTAAGAGGTCTGTCCGCCTTTTGTTGGTTATGCCATGGTATTTCGAAATGTCTTCCCATTGTTAAGCTATAAAATTTTCTTATAAGAATTTTTAGCTCTTATTTATTCTTAGATAATTTACCTACAAATTTACTGAGAAAACAAAGGAATGGATATGTCATCATCTCAATTTTTCTGAACGCCGTTTATAAGTTTTATGCAACACCCTTCGAATTCCTGATTAATTATTGTTTGATATGCTTCTCTTTCATTTTAAAATCTCAGCTGCGGAATCAGATTATGAGCAAACAGCCCTTATTGTACAGATTCAAGGTGAGTTTAAACTTTTCTCCTCATGTGAAGCGCTGCTTAGTTTCTGGATTTGATGCATATGTCTAGTTATTGCTTTTGCTTGGACTTGTTGGATCATAGTTTATCAGTACAGCTCCAAATGAGTCACCAGAAACTTCCTACATCATTTAGATTTATAATCATTCCTGTGTCATGTTCTTTGTTTTGCAGCCATTACATGCTAACAAAGTGGAAGTTGAAGATTACACGCTTGTTTGTGTGGCCAAAGTTCATATCAAAGATGAGAAGCTAATACTAGTTGGGATATTGGGTAGTTGGTGGATCTTGCCTTTGTCGTCAGGGACTGAAGTTTTTCTCTTCGACAAGTTATCGTGGAAGGCACTAGTTTCTTTAGTTAATAGGAGGTTTAGATTAGCTGCTGAAACGACTTGGTACTGAAATGAAATTCCAGTTCTTGTGCATAAAATCTGAAAGTTGGCTCGACATTTTCCTTCTAAGATGCATCACGCTACAATCCATCAACTCAACTCCTGGTAGTAAAATTCTAATATGTCCCTTGATTTTCAGCCGCAACGACATTCTTCAGGAGGATGCCGGTGGTGATATATCATACATGTCTGTCATTGTTCCAGAGCAACAAGATGAAATCTGGAATATGTACAGTCAATATAGCCATGGTTTTTGTGCGAGATCTGAAGTGTTTTACCACTAGGATCTGGAATTCTATCATAAGTTTGTGATCATTGTACTGAGTCTAGGTTATATTTCTTCTTACTGAATGTTGAGAAATTAAAATTGATTTGAGTGAAAAATGGCATTTTTTTAACTTTTGGATAATAAAAACGATATCATTATACCTTGATTTGCTTAAAGTTATTATTTGTCACCAACACATAGCAGGTTCCAACTCTAACTACAACATATCATTATACTCTTTAACGTTTGCTTCCAAGTCTAACTACAACTTAGTGTTGTTAATATAATTCTATAGTTAATCGGACTGTTCGGAAATATATAACGGACAATTCTTTGACGTATATTTATAAGCATTGAATCTTCGTCCTAGGTGTATTTGCATTGACCTGGCGTAGTGTTAGAATACTCTATTTATTACTTGTCAGAAAATTTAGAAGCCCTTTGGTTATATAGATAAAGTGAGATATCTTAGTTTATATTACTTTCTTTAGGCGATAGGGAAAATGCGGACAAGATTGTGTGGCATTACACGAGTTCTAGTTTCTTCACGGTCAAGAGTGCATATCACTTGATCATCTTTCGGGGTTTGCACAAAAAAGAAATAAGCATTGAGGCGAGTTCGAGTGAGCGTAGAGATCAGAGGAGCTTTATATGGAAGCCGAGATTGCCAACAAAAAATAATTCGTTTAGTTGGAGGATGTGCAACATCATTCCAACAAATTGTACGTTGGCAAGGCAACATGTTAATATTGTGAAGCAATGTCCGGTTTGCTCGTGCGGTGAGGAGGATTTTTCGTCATATTTCTTATTCATGTCACGTCGCTAGGCAAGTTTGGGATTACTTCTTGTATCTAGTGAGAATCTCATGTGGCGTGATGAAGATGGGAGAATTGGTTGAGACGAATATTTAAGGATGGGGCTATCAGCGAGCTCGGATTTATGGTAACAGCTTGTTGGGTGATATGGGGCGATCGAAATCGCATTGTTGCATGCGAGAAGGCTTCCCAACCGATGGAGATTGCGGAGTTCGTACATGGCCAACTGAGTTTTTGGACATCGGGTCGAAGGCACACGAGACTGAAGTCAAGCATGACAATGGTGAATGGGGATATGTTTCTTCCGGAGCCGTGGTTTTGAGTCCGTGGTGATGCAGCAATATTTAAGGAATATAGACGTGTGGCGGGGTCATTGTACAGGATTCAGTGGGAGTTATTGTGACCAGTTTTTAGAATGTTGTATTGGTAATTTTGGTCCGCGGAATGTGGAGGCTTTTGCATCTTTGTGTGCCGTTAAAATTGCAGCGCAAGAGAACTGGAATAACATGATCTTTGAGGGAGAATTTTTAAATGTGATCCATGATTGCTGCTTTCCAAACGAGACCAATGGAGATCATTGTAATCTTATGAGAGATATCGGGAGGATTAGCGCGAAAAGAAACCATGGGTTGTTCCGTTGGATAAGTAAAGACGAAAATGTTGACGCTATGGATTAAAAATTTGCGCCGTTTCGTACGAAACGGCCGAATAATTTTGGATTTTCATCACACCGAAACGAAGCGCGGACAAGATTGCCGAAAACTTATACATGGTACAGGGGAGGGCTCTGCAAGTAGGAGAAGTGTCAGTGGCTTCATCTGAGTCGATTGAGAAATCATCAATGATTTGGCATCAGCGGCTCGGGCATATGTCGGAACAAGGCATGAAGGTTCTTGCAGAGAAGAAACTACTTTCGGGCCTCACAAAGGTATCTTTACCTTTTTTTGATCATTGTGTTATTGGCAAGCAACATCGTATAAAGTTTCGTAGTTCAGATTCTAGAAGTAAAGTCATTCTAGAATTGATTCATTCTGGCGTGTGGCAAGCACCAGTACTATCCATGGGAGGTGCAAAGTATTTTATGTCTTTTATAGATGATTATTCCAGGAGATGTTGGGTGTACATGATCAAGAGTAAGGCCGAGGTGTTCTCGATGTTCAAGATGTACAAAGCACTGGTGGAACTTGAATCTGGGAAAAAGATCAAGTGCCTGAGATCTGACAATGGAGGGGAATATACTGGCAAGGAGTTTGAAGACTTCTGTAAAGATGCTAGGATTAAGAGGCAGTTTACTACGGCATACACTCCGCAGCAGAATGGGGTGGCATAGCGGATGAACAGGACCTTGTTGGATAAAACAAGAGCCATGATGCAGGCTGCAAGCTTAGAAAAGTCATTCTGGGCAGAAGCAATCAATACCGCCTGTTATGTGGTGAACCGATCTCCGTCAACAGCACTGGGGCTAAAAACACCGATGGAGGTATGGACAGGTAAACCAGTTGATTATTCTAATCTCCATGTATTTGGGAGTCCCGCTTATGTTATGTTTAATACTCAAGAGAAAACAAAGTTGGACCCAAAATCCAGGAAGTGTTTGTTCTTAGGGTATCCTAAAGGAGTGAAGGGGCATCGCTTGTGGGACCCCACTGCCCACAAGATTGTTGTAAGCAGGGATGTTATCTTCACGGAAGATAAGAAAGGAAATGATAGCAGCACAGGGGAAGATCTAGGAACTACGACAGTAGTAGTCGAGAAGGATGCTGAGCAGGAGGGTCCTGCCGAACCAGAGCATGAACCTGAGGAGACAACGGAGTCTGGAGTCTCGGGGATACGTCGATCGACACGTGTCAGGAGACCACCAAGCTGGCACTCAGACTATTCTATGGAGAACAATGTTGCATACTGTCTTTTAACTGAGGACGGGGAGCCATCAACTCTCCAGGAAGCAATGAGTAGTTCAGACGCAGCTCAGTGGATGGCAGCAATGCAGGAGGAAATTGAAGCACTCCATAAGAATAAGACATGGGAACTTGTGTCTCTACCACAAGGGAGGAAACCCATTGGCAACAAATGGGTGTACAAAATCAAACGTAACAGTGATGACCAAGTGGAGAGGTATCGTGCGCGATTGGTGGTGAAAGGATATGCTCAGAAGGAGGGGATTGATTTCAACGAAATATTTTCTCCGGTGGTCCGAATGAAAACTGTGCGGGTGGTTCTGGCGATGTGTGCTATATTTGATTTACATCTTGAACAGTTAGATGTAAAGACGGCTTTTCTTCATGGTGATCTTGAAGAAGAAATTTACATGCTCCAACCAGAAGGATTTATTGAAGAAGAAAAGAAGAACTTGGTTTGCAGGTTGACCAAATCTTTGTACGGTGTCAAACAGGCGCCGAGGTGTTGGTACAAAAGATTTGATTCATTCATAATGAGCCTTGGATACAACAGCCTGAATGCAGATCATTGTGCATATTTCAAGAGATCTGGTGATGACTTTGTTATTTTACTGTTGTATGTTGATGACATGTTGGTTTCAGGCCCCAACAAAGCTCGTATTGAAGAATTGAAGGCTGAACTGGCTAGGGAATTTGAAATGAAGGACTTAGGACCAGCAAACAAGATTCTAGGGATGCAAATCCACCGAGACAGAAATTGCAGGAAGATTTGGCTTTCTCAGAGGAACTATCTGTTGAAGATTTTGCGGCGGTTCAATATGCAGAATTGTAAGCCAATCTCTACATCTCTTCCTGTTAATTTCAAGTTATCCTCAAGTATGTGTCCTAGCAGTGAAGAAGAGAGGAGGGATATGTCTCGAGTACCGTATGCATCAGCAGTGGGAAGCTTAATGTTTGCTATGATCTGTACTAGACCAGACATTGCACATACAGTGAGAGTGGTTAGTCGATACATGGCGAATCCGAGAAGAGAGCATTGGAGTACAGTAAAGAGAGTTCTGAGATACATTCAGGGAACCTCAGATGTTGCATTATGTTATGGAGGATCGAGTTTTACAGTCAAGGGCTATGTTGATTCTGACTATGCAGGTGATCTTGACAAAAGCAAGTCCACGACAGGATATGTGTTTACTCTTGCTGGAGGTGCAGTGAGTTGGGTTTCAAAATTACAGTCAGTTGTTGCGACATCAACAACAGAGGCTGAATATGTGGCAGCTACGCAGGCCAGTAAAGAGGCGATTTGGCTGAAAATGGTTCTGGAGGAACTCGGCCACAAACTAGAGAGTATTTCTCTATTCTGTAACAATCAGAGTGCGTTGCATCTTGCAAAGAATCCAACGTTTCATTCCAAGACAAAGCATATTCGGGTCCAATATCACTTTGTTCGTGAAAAAGTCGAGGAGGGTACTGTGGATGTGCAGAAGTTTCACACTAAAGATAACATAGCTGATTTTTTGACTAAGAGTGTTAATGCTGACAAGTTTGTAGTGTCGGTCCTCGTGTGGTCTGGTGAAAACGTAAGCAACATGAAGGGCGAGGTAGAAAGAATGGTGTGAAGATGTGATTAGTCCCTAATCAAATCTTCAAGTGGGAGATTGTTGGGGCGGTGCTGAGATGGGGCGGCTGAATTAATTAATTCAGCTGCTTAGTTGGGGCGGCTATCATGGAGCACTATCATGGAGTAATATCATGGAGCAATGTCATGGAGCTATCATGGAGCAATATTGTTTGGAAGCCTGCTATAAATAGCAGGCTTCCCACGCTATTTGTGCATCATTCCATTAAAAAACTCCTTCTCTTATATATTAATAATTAATATATAAAGAGTGGTTAAGAAGAGTGTTGTTAGTGTAAGGTAAAAATAGAGAGTTTCTGCGACTTTACTACGGTAAAAATTGGAGTGTTGTAATTCCTATTTTACACTTGTGAAGTTCTTCTACATTGCCCGTGATTTTTCACCCTAAAGTAATTTGGGGTTTTCCACGTAAAATCTGTGAGTCGTTTATCGTCTTTCATTTATTGTCGTGTTTTTTCCGCTATATCCGAAGGGTCCACTTTGCAACATATATCACGTTCAATCATAGAGAAAAAGGCAAACATAAATCTACGAATTGTTTGCGAGTTACGTATTTATTTATGTCTTTTTATATTTCTCGATTTATGTTGTTACTAAACAGTTGACCGAGTTTTTATATCACATCCGTCATTTTACTTTATTTGTGGGTTTTAGAAGAATGATTAATAAATTTGGGTGGACCGCTTGATTGTCATTATTCCTAATTTTGGGTGTATCCACAAATTTATATGACTTGTTCTTTCACAACAAAAAAATTGGGTTATTCCCGACCGCAAAGCCGGTCGGGAATGACCCAGCGGCGGTCGGGAAAGGGTCTTTTCCGACCGCTATTCGGTCGAGAAGTCCCGGTCGGCGTTGCTTCGGTCGGAAAAAGTTTCCCGACCGCGGTTCGGTCGGCAAGGGAATTTCCCGACCGCTAATTCCGACCAGACAACGGTCAGGATATATTCTGACCGTTTAGTGGTCGGGAAAGGCTTGAATATTATTCCCGGCCGATATTCGGTCGGGATTATATGAATGTTTTTCCCGACCGATATTCGGTCGGGAAACTTTCGACCGCTAAACGGTGGTGTTGTCCCCAATTTGTTTCCCGACCGAATTCCGGTCGGGTCTTTTTATGGGAAATCCTGACCAACCGCCGGTCGGGACTTTTCTCGACCGCATATCGGTCGGGATTAATATTTATGTTATTCCCGACTGGTCATCGGTCGGGAATAAGATTCAAATTAATCCCGACCGATATGCGGTCGGGGATAATATTAATCTTATTCCCGACCGATTTTCGGTCGGGAATAATAATCATCAGAACAAAAAAAATAATATTCCGGTAATAATTACCAGAATATTATTTTTTGTTCTATTTTGCAATATTTTAAAAACATTATTTATTTTTTTGGGTTTTAAATGAGCAATTAAATTTTTGATTCATTGCTCAGTCTAAAACACAAAAAAATTAAATAAGTTTTTGATTATTGAAAAGTTGAATAAAGAAGTGAAAAAATTTAATTTTGAAGTTGAAAGAAAAAAGGTTTTGAAAAAGTGTTTGAATATGAAAAAAGTGTTTGAAAAAGTTTTGGAGATGAAAAAAGTTTTTGGAGATGAAAAAAGTGTGTGGAGATGAAAAAATTAGGAGAATAATGAAGTGTATTTATAGAAAAAGTTAAAAAAATTTGAATTTTCGTCAAATTTGAATTTCCCACCAAGTCCCGCCAAAATTTTCGATTATTCCCGATCGAAAATCGGTCGGGAATGTTGATTTTTTTCAAAAATTTCAAAAAACCGCCAAATTTTCAAAAATTCCCGACCGAAATTCGGTCGGCAATTCTATGTTGCCCAGAAACGCGGGAAATGCCGACCGCATATCGTTCGGGAATAACGTTGAATATTACTCCCGCGGGAATAAGTTTAAATTTTATTCCCGATCGATATGCGGTCGGCAATAATGGTCAATGCCGACCGAAAATCGGTCGGGAATGGGTTGAATATTTCTCCCTACCGCAGATCGGTCGGGTAAAATAGCCAATTTTACCTTTTTTCGATCTTTTAGAAAATCTTGATGTGTTTGTTAAGTATAACTATAGAATCTCATTAAATTAATGAGTTGCACTATTAGTTAGTTAGTTTAATGTACTTTTAATTATTAAATTAGTATAGTTTACCGGAGTATAAGTTAAGTAAGTTTGGAGTTTTACATATAATAATCATACGTAGTATAGAGGAGTTCACAATTGCCGATTAACGTTTGTTACGAACGTTAGTATAGAGAGGCTAATTGTGATATATATATATATATATATATATATTAACATATGTTTAACATAATCGTAAGTAGTTACATTATTAGCAACTACATATACTAATTTATTTATAAGTGACAATATGAATCGACGCTTCAAACGATTCATCAACGTGCAACTAAATTTAATTTTTTTTGAGATTTTCAGTAATATATAACTAATATTGATTTACTTGATCACTAAATGAACCATTTATCTAAAATTGAGAGCGAAATTGTGAAATTAAGAATATGAATATTATTCCCTACCGATCTTCGGTCGCCAATACCCCTAAACCCTAAACCCTAAACCCTAATATTCCCGACCGCATTGCGGTCGGGAATAACAACGGTAACAATTATTCCCGACCGCATGTCGGTCGGGAATTACAACGGTCAAGCTTATTCCCGACCGACATGCGGTCGGGAATAATTGTTACCGTTGTTATTCCCGACCGCAATGCGGTCGAGAATAACTGTCAGCCCCCCTATAAATACCCCTCCCTATTCCACTTGAGAAATCATTCCAACATTCATCCCTTGCTAAGGTATATACGATTTCCTCTTGTTATAACTATTTTTGTTAGTTTTTCTCAATTAAGATCGTTTTTATTAACTTTTTTTTTAATGTTTCTTTGTTTTAGATATTGCGGTAAATGCAACGAGGGGCGTGTGTTTGCAAAGAATACTTGATCTAAGTATTTTCTACGCTACAACAAGTAAGTATTAATTGCCTTGGCTTCGTCGTACTCGAGTTTTAAAATTTTTATATAAATGATAAATATATTGATTGGTGAAATTAATTGTAACAATTTCTTTTTAATTTTCTTAGATTAGAAATGGATTATCGTCCCGATAGATCTTAGATGTACGATAGGATAGATAGTAACACTGGTTATTTGAATCAACATTACGTGGTTGGGGTTCGTGAATTCGTACAATATGCATCACAACAGACATATTACGTAGATCTAAGAAATCGTATTAGGTGCCCGTGCCAGGGATGCATCAATTTAAAAACCAATCAATACCTACTTGCTGAGCTCTCCAATATGTGTTCTCAATATTTGGATGTTTCTTTTCAGACTAAATATAAAAAACTCAACAGGAACGAGACACTAGATAGCACGGAGTGGGACAATGAGCTTACAATATTTCAAAAGAAAGGGGCGCCAATAGGGCCACTAAACAAAAGGCGATACTTGACTTCCGATGAGATGGAGCAAATAGAGCTTTACACGCTTCTAAACTGTCCAGAGCTTGACGAATGGGTGGAGTAAGTGGTAGTTAGTTATTTTTAATAACGAAATGATTAAGTGCTTTACAGACAACTAACTTATGATGATTTTCCTATGCAGACTGTTTGTAGAAGAGGAGTGCGGCGGACTAAGTCCAATGGAGATACAATCCAAGAGGAACCAAGAGTACGTAGCATGGTTCAAGCAGACATATTCAAGTGGGAAATACGAGACCGACGTACGAATAGATCCTCTAATCACAGGTCCGGCTTATTCAGTGGCAACCTACGAGGGATACATTGTGAATGGGTTCAGATTTCACACCGATATGATTTTGGGCCCGAAGAAGAGTGATTGTAGCGGTGTTTATGTGAAGGGAGACATGGGAGGATCCGATGCTACCAACTTCTATGGAACGTTGAAAGACATTATACATGTGGAATATTGGGGCAGAATCCGGCCCCTATACATTGTCTTGTTCAAATGTGTTTGGTATGATATAAACGCAGGTACGCATGAGCATTCAACGTAGAAGTTGGTTGACATCAACCTGAGGCGTACCCTCAACACCAATGAGCCGTTTGTATTCGCTAACCAAGCAAAACAGGCGTACTATGTGCCCTATCCAAAAAAGACGACAGGGCGACCGGGACAGAGAGGATGGTTGGCCGTATCCACTATTCCTGCCAGACACATAATCGATATGTCATCAGTTGCAGGATCAAAAGATGTCGACGCAGGGATGCCGAACCAAGTGCTACAAGAGAATGCATCTGAAGGGTTTAACTTATGCGTGGACCTTTCCTCATTCAATATGAATATCCAATTGGCCAACGAGGGATTTGATGTGGTTGTCGAGGAGGCAGCAACGGAGGGCAACGAGGAAGAGGAGGGCTACGAGGACGACGAGGGCAATGAAAAGAGGAAGAGGAAGAGATAATGAGCGACTCAGATTCTGAGGATAGTATGTATGACTAGCATCGATTATGGTTTAGTAGGTCAAATTTTATTTTATAAAAAAATTTGATTCACGTTGTTTAATTTCATATTATAGGCATAATTACCAATAAACAACAACTAACAACGTTTTCAATACTTAGATTAAACGAACAAATAATGCTATTACTCCGCATCAAACGAACAAATAATATACAACATAATTACAGAATAAATATGAAACTAGTTTAAACATTACATAATTTGTCCAAGCATCAAACAAATTACATAAATACAAACAACTAACACAGTTTTCAATACTAAAATATCCCTAAAATAAATAAAACTTTTCCTACTCATAGTCCTCGTCATGAAATCCAAATGTATCAGGAGCTGTGGAGGGTCCAGCACCATCATCACCATCACCGGCAAGATCGGCTGCATCACCACCGAGAGTGTCATCCTCGGGGTCCTCATCGGGGTCATCCTCGTACTCATCATCATACATCGTGCAGCCCGGAGCACCATGCGCAAAAGGATCAGGAGGGCCGACTCGACGAGCATCACTCATGAATCCCCCTGAAGGCCTGGGTCGAGTAGGAGGAGGAGTACCTCCAGTCTGGGTGATATGCTGGGTCAAGTAATCTACCTGAGTAGCAAGCTCGTCAATCCTCGCATCAGTAACAGTCCTAAGACGACGGTTCTCCCTCTCCAACGCCCTCGCATAATCATGTGTCGTGTCTGGGTGCTTCTTCATCGAGAAACCAAACCGATCGTGATGTGCATCCGAAAGGGAGACCTGCAACCTTCCCCTTCTTCAATCCTCCTATCGCCTGACTCCACAGCTCCTGATCTAGTGGTGGCCACGTAGAACGATCCGCCTCGTACCTCTCGGTCATAAGGCGCATGTACTCCTCCTGTTCATTTTGTCATAATTGTTAGTACGTAATTAAGGAAGACATATATTAATACAGTAATCAAAGAATGCTATACAAGTTAAATACTTACGTAGATAGCCCTAAACTTGGGGTGAACCCAAACGCGGCGACGTGGAGCTCCCTCTGGCAGACCACTGGGCACATGTGTGTGCTGATAACGATATGCCTCATCGTGCCGAGGTGGAGGGGCCCCTGGAGGTCTAGAAGCAGCCTGCATATTGATATACATTTGTTATTTTAGATATTTAAATTTAAGACAATAATATTATTCGTATAGAAACTCAATTTAATAAGACATACCATCATACGTCGAATCTCCGTGTAGCTCCGGGACCCACTAGCATGAGTAGCTCGTGCAGGACGATCATGGTCTGGTGCCTCTCCCGATCGCCTGTTCTTCTGGCCTGCCGTGGATTTCTTCGCATGGTCCTCTGACTCCCAATGCGTCACGAACATCCTCTCTAACTTGTCGCTCATCCAACTGTTCTTCGGACGCGACGCCCACTTCGGATCATCGAGCCTGTCGTAATAGTTATTCTTTGCATTGTACAAGATTTCCTTGTAACACTTCTTAGCCTTCGCATCGTATGCGAAATGTGCACGAAGCATGTCATCCGGATCAATGTAGTATATGCTCTACAATTAAATAAGGGTTTTAATTAAGGTTTCGTTAAATAATAATCTTACTATTTATATATATATTTAGTAAACTTTCTAAATCTCACCTTAAACTTAGCCCACATCTGTCCTTGGACTATCATATCGACCTCGGTGTATGAAGGAACACACGTCTTCATAAACTCCCTAATGATCGAGGTAATCACCGTCGATATCTTTCTCCCATCCATAAATACACCGTGCTCATCTAGCTGGACCCTAAGACGGGCTCTACGGTTAGCCGGAACCTGCGTCCCTCTCGATACACCTCGGCCCGGTCTCTGCTGCGTCACTGAAGATGGTCCTGCACCGGCAACGTCTGCAGGGGAAAAAGTACTAGGACCCGCCGGTGTAGACTATGTAGAACGTGGCCTAGGTGTCGTAGGCCTCGATGATGACGGTGGCCTCGATGAAGACGATGGCCTAGATGATGACGATGGTGTCGATGCTACGTGATCATCATCTAGTCGAAATGGTACTACTAGATTTGGTGGAGTACCGCCGCTCGATCCGATACGCCTATGTGGATGTGAAGAAGTAGGGGACTCGCCAAGATCGGTATCAGGTGCATCGACATGAGCGGGTGGTGCACCGCCAGAATGAATGATCCGTAGACGAGGACCTATCCTCGGTGGACCAGTCATAGGTGGAGTACTCGATGGAGTGCTCGATGGACCACTACGCCCTCTCTTCGAGGGCTGGCCACGATCGCTATCACGGGACGACATGGCGTCGAAGAGGAGTGCTACGAACTAAGTAAAAGCATCTAAGTTAGAATTTTTCTAATTGTAGAGATGACCTAAGTTTAATCAATACTAAGTTATATAGTTTTTTCCTAAATGTATTAATATTTACCAAAGCCTAACAATTTCTAAAGGAATTTACAAATTAAATCCTAACAATTTCTACAATATCTAATAATTAATATTAAACATTAAATATAACATTAATAATTAATATTAAAACATTAAATATAACATAAATAACTCCATAATTAACGTCCAAATAAATAAATTAACACATATAAAAATCATATATAGTTTTCCTAAAGTCATAAATAATTACTAAACTATAACATTTCCTAAAGCCTAACAATTCCTAAAGGTATAAATAATTACTAAAATCATAAAACTATAACATTCCCTAAATGCATAAATAATTACTAAAATCATAAAACTATAACATTTCCTAAAATCTAACAATTCCTAAAGGCATAAAAGTCTAACATTTCCCAAAGCCTAACAATTCCTAAAGGCATTTCCTAATTAAAACTATAACATTTCCTAAAGCCTAACGATTCCTAAAGGCATAAATATCTAATATTTTTCCAAAGCCTAACAATTCCTAAAGGCATTTCCTAATTAAATCCTAACAATTTCTACAATATCTAACAATTAAACATAAAAAATAAATATTAAAACATTAAATATAACCTAAAAACAAGAAAAAGCAAAAAAATTTACCGAATTTGAAGTGTCGACGGAATTGCGGTCGCGAAAGGCTGATCGGCGGTCGGAAAAAGTAGGTGGAGAGTGAAAATTTTGAAAGTGAAAATGAAGAGGTGGAGGGAGGTATTTATAGAAATACCTCCCTCTTTCCCGACCGCAATTCGGTCGGGAAGTCTCGGCCCAGCTGCGCGGCCCAGCTGGGCCGAGATTAGGGCGACACTCTGGGCGGGAAATTTCCCGCCCAGAGAATTCCCAACCGCAATTCGGTTGGGACACTTTTGCCCGACCGCAATGCGGTCGGGAATGGTTTTAAAAATTTTCCCGACTGCATATCGGTCGGGAAAAGTTGTCCCGACCGAATTGCGGTCGGGAATGCTCCGACCGAAATCCAGTCGGGAGTTTCTAGTCGGGAAAACTGCTGAAATCTTGTAGTGTTTGCATGTCTCGTTAATGCCACGTTCAGAATTTCTCTGAACACCATGACTTATAGCATTGATTAGTAATACTCTTTGATGTGTGCCATGTATACTTTTGAGTCCGAGAGACTATTTATCAAAATTAAGAAACTTAAAAAAAAAAATATAACACTTGGATATTAAATGCAGAGCTGCCACCTATATCTCTGTAATATTTATTTGGTGCTGAATCTTTTTCTTTGAGCCCCAAAAACCATTTAATTGTCGCCGTTTGATTGAAGTTTCTGACTAATTGACATCAAACTTGAGTAGTCAAAAATATTTACTACAAAACAAATGATGACATAACACAACTGGCCATGCATATTTTTTACTATAAAAGAAGTCTTGCAAAATGATATTCTACACTAAATAAGCTTGATATAAACCGCAAACTAAAACTTGATATAAACCGCAAACTAAAACTATGTATAATCATTATCAAAAGTTGCAAAATAAATTTGTGAGTTTTTATGGCATTTCCAACCGAAAATATGGGTTATATGGAGACAAGTGAGGGGCGCGTTCTATGGGGGAAAATCCACCTATCCTCCTTCGTCAACGAGTTGGTGGGAGCCCGTTGCTACGTTGAATTTATCAACGTTTCAACTATTGATAATGTTCTCAACGTAGTTACCATTGTGATGACCTATACATACAAGTGTCTCTACAACAAAGAATTTTTCTGAATTCACTATGAATTACTTAGAGGTCGATTCGAGCTGTTCGAGTTCGTTATTCACTGTCCAACGGTGAATTGGGATCGCTGCACCAATGTGATGTCCGTTCCCTCCATGGTTATGTTGGCAATGCAACATGTAAGACATCAAATGATCTCGAATCATAGTATACATAAGACTCTAGAATTTAAATATAGATTATGTGTAGCAAATACTTAAATTAAATTATATCAAACACAATGATATTTAATGAATTCTAACATGCAGGGGAAACCAGAAGAGGAGAGGTATTTCTACAATGGAGAATTGTTGTGGGATAAGCTTTCTTTCTTGTTTGATAGACCGAAAGTATGGGAATATGATCCGCGCTTCATTATACCTTCGAGAGCGGATGGATTGTTCGATGTTCCACTCACTTTTTCGGTGTGTGACACACCAATAGTTGAACGCATGCGTAACAAGGAGTACAAGAAGATTTTCAGTAATATATGGTTGAACCGACGCCATGATGGATGAGTCTATGTATCATACGACCCCTCTCTTTATATGTTCGTTATATAGTTCCGTGGTGATCTTTTGTGTACGGAGCAGTGGTTGTTTTATCTTAGACTATTTTGACTATCTTAGGGCAGAGTCGTTAGTTTTAACGGAAAGTATTTTCACCTAAAACTTCCTTATGATATTTGTGCTTGTTCTAGTTAATAATAATATTTCAGTTTGTATCGAAGTTGCGGATTCTAGACTGGTCGATCCTTTTTCTGTGTGTAATGGCTTGTATGTTAATTTTTCGTATTAAATAAAATCGATAAAAAAAGGGCAACCCGGTGCACGAAAGCATCCCCGCAATGCGAGGGTCCGGAGAAGGGTCCCACCACAAGGGTGTATAAGGGGCAAGCCTTCCCCTGTCAAATTTGACAAGAGGCCGCTCCCAGGACTTGAACCCGTGACCTCTCAGTCACACAGCAACACCTTTACCAGTGCGCCAAGGCTCCCCTTCGTATTAAATAAAATCGATAAGTCCACTAAAATATGTTATATGACATACGCTAAATAATAGCCTACATGCATAAAAAAGAATTATTAACTACCAACTGTTGGATTTGCTTCACGCATCATCAATCACAACGAAACAACATTTGCAAAGACCAAATAATTAGGGAGTGAGGCACAAATTATCGCCGTGTCGTGAGTATTATGTGACATGTTAATGCTTATTTTTAGGCAAATAATAATTTGTGGTATTGTTTATTTCTACAGATAGAGTGTAAATGTTGCTTTTCTTGAAGCTCCAACAAAAAAAAAAGCACTTTCAAAAAGGCAGATTTCTTTCCTTAAAAAAAAAAGCCACATATCTACGTACCACTTCTCAATTTCTTTAGCAACAAGATGCTTTCTAAATCGTAGCCTTCCTAATTACTTGGACTGCAATAAGTTTTCAAAATATTCCGAATAACAAAAATAGTCTTGCTTTGCGCAAGCTGCTCAACATACATACCATATAACAAAAGAAATGCTCATATAATTCACCATGCATTACTAAATTAGACATTAAGCCTCTGAGTTACCAACATGACCCACCCAAAAGAAAGGCCATTAAGTGTCAAAAGGCCACTACGATGTTACTTGAAATCTGGTTGACAACAAACGCGGGCATGTTAGTGAGGTCCGTTCAAAAGGTGAATAAGGCATGATTATTCAGCCAGAATGCTACGAACAAATTCACGTCTCTCCTCCTCGTCCATACTAAAGAACAAAACGACTTGCGTCTGCGACTCGAGTATTCTTTTGGCCGCGCGGACTCGGGCGGTCATTGAGAATTCAGGAAACTTCTTCAGCGCTGCTAACATCTTGTTAACCGCGGGATCCACCTCCCTTTGGGAACGAACTGCTCCAGAAAGCTCACTAATGGTTGTTTTTGTTTCACCAAGTGCCGCACTGATTTCCAATACAATCTGTTCGTCAACAACCGTGCCACTATTCTTTTGTTTTTTAATTCCCGAATGTGTCCACGGTCCAGTTCCTCGAGAATCAGGTGTTCCCTAATTAGCATCGCCGGTTTCAGGCGTGTCATCCTCAACTTTGGTTGGACCATCTGTCACTAATGGTGGTGGTGGTGGGTCTTGATTTTGTTGGTGGACACGTTTGCGAGTTGCTCCAAAGTCTACGACATGATCACCGGTTCCACGGGAGTTCCCAAAAAATACCTTATAATCATCGTAGTATGGACTTGTTCATTATCTTAACCAAATCCGGGTTCACCTTCAATAACAATATTGTTTTTTTCTATCAAAATGTCTTTACAAAAATAGAATAAATGATGAAATATATCTATAGAATGTCATAGAATATTTACCTTTACAGTTGCGTCGCGCATAGGAGTGTTAACTATTGTTATTGTGAAATCGTTAGGGTCAAGTGCAATTGCATTGTTCCCACTTCTGCCAAAAACTCTTGTCAAAGCACGATAATCTCTCCCCATGTAGTCATCTTCGAAACAACATGAGGATCACCCTTATTTCTATTCCCGGTATTTTCTCGTTGATATTTTTGGGCTACTTGGTATTTTCTCATTGATTTTTTTGGCTACTCGGTTATTCAATTATAAAAATTATATATTTTAAATTTAAAGTTTTTTATGTATGTGTTTTCTTATTGTTTGAAGATATACAGAAATATTTTTAAAAAAATGTTTATTATGGGGTGTAAGTGTAATTCTAAGTGAAATGTTTATTTTGCCCTCGACCAAAACAGAGTGGTGATGTCATAACGTCGAACTATGACGTTTTTTTAGCCGTAATGAAAGTTGGGGTATATGCTTTTCCGAAATGAAAAGTTCAGGCCTAATTTTACAAAAATTGAAAGAATGTGTATAGTTTCGCGAAAACGGACAAATGATGGGTGTAGTTTGTCTTTTTTTTTTTTTCTCTTTAATATATGAAGTCTTTCAAAAGAAAAAGGAGAAGATGAACAAAAGGCTTCACGCCTTTTTCAATCTTAAAATTTTACAAACGGAAATAACGACTTAGGGTCTGTTTGGTTGCAGAGACAGTTATATATGTAGATTAACTATTACTCACTCAAAATAGTCTTTTATTTCATATGCGTAACAGTAACCGTGTTTGGTTGGAGAGTTGAATAAAGTTACTATTTTATCTTAATTTATAAAACGTGTTTGGTTCATGTTATGTGCAACAGCTATTTCTGGATATTGCAGGTAATTACCTTATTGCCCCCATTTTATTAAGAAAATATACACCAAAAATATTTTTGAAAAATATCATGTTCACCTCCCAAGCAATATTCACAATTAATTATGTCCTTAACTAATTTGAAGTAAAACATTTTTTTTAATTACATTTTTTTTAATTACATTTTTTAATTACATTTTTAATTACAATTTTTAATTATTTTTTTTAATTACGTTTTTTAATTACATTTCTAATTATATTTTTTAATTACATTTTTTTAATTACATTTTTTAATTACATTTTTTATTACATTTTTTAATTACATTTTTTAATTACATTTTTTAATTACATTTTTTTAATTATATTTTTTAATTACATTTTTTTAATTGCATTTTTTAATTACATTTTTAATTACATTTTTAATTACATTTTCTAATTACATTTTTTTAATTACATTTTTTTAATTGCATTTTTTAATTACATTTTTAATTAAAAATTTTTAATTACGTTTTTAATTACATTTTTAATTATAGTTTTTAATTAAATTTTTTTAAATTAGATTTTTTGATTACATTTTTTATTACATTTTTTAATTACATTTTTTAATTACATTTTTTAATTACATTTTTTTAATTATATTTTTTAATTACATTTTTTTAATTACATTTTTTTAATTATATTTTTTAATTACATTTTTTTAATTACATTTTTTTAATCACATTTTTTAATTATGCCTTGTTGCTGCATAAAAAGATTAAAATTGAAGAAACAGGGGTAAATAAGTCATTTCGTCGGGTGAGCTGGATGACTAAAAAGTGAGATAAAATAATAACAGGGGGGAGGTAGATATTATTTAAGTTGAGAAAGTGAGTTAAGGAGCGGGCCTCAGCTATTAAATCAAAAAGCCCATTTGAATAATCATTCAAACCAAATTGGTTTTAAGTGAGATGAGGGCAGTCATCTATCCTCATCTCAGAGCAACCAAACACCCCCTTACTCTTCAAACTGAAGAGTATGTTCGGCCCTCTATTCTCCATAAATTCAAGAAACAGCCTCAAGGCCTACGTTAAAAGAAGCATTACCATGTTAGAAAGCTTCACTCACCACAAGTCAATTAATCATGGAAATGCCCTCCACTGCCACTTAATCAAAATGGGTCTGTCATCCCAGAAATACATAGCCGTTAAATTACTCATTATGTACTTAGACTCTCAAAGATCATTTGAAATTGATCAGATGCTGAAGGAGTTTAATGGGTTCAATCTGGTTGTTCAGAACTGTTTGGTAAATGCTAATCTTGAGTGGGGTAATATAGCTAAAGCATGCCAGCTGTTCGATCAAATGCCTGAAAGAAATGAAGTTTCTTGGACTTTGTTGATTTCCGGTTTGCTAAAACGTGGAAACGTCGACGAAGCTATGGAATATTTCGGGAGAAATCCATTTTCAAATGTTTTTTCTTGGACTGCGACGATTAGTGGGCTTATTCAAAACAGACTTTATGCTCTAGCTATGTGTCTATATAGGAATATGCTTAGATCCGGCATTTTCCCTAATGATGTTACTTTCACTTCGATATTAAGGGCATGTGGAGTAGTAGGTGATTTTAAACTAGGTGGGTGTGTTTTGGGGTTGACTGTTAAGACTGGTTTTGAGGATAATTTATCTGTTTCTAATTCTTTGATTACATTCTTTTTGAGGTTGCTTGACACTGAATCAGCAAGGAAGACTTTTGATAGGATGGAGAAGAGGGATGTGGTTTCATGGACTGCAATCCTTGACATGTATGTTGAGCTGGGTGATTTAACAGAAGCTCGACGGATCTTTGACGAGATGCCAGAAAGAAACGAAGTTTCTTGGAGTGCAATGATATCAAGATTCAGTCAGAGTGGCAATGCTGAAGAAGCAGTCAGTCTGTTTCGGCAAATGGTTCATCATGGGTTTAAACCCAATATTTCGTGTTATTCTAGTGCAGTTACTGCAATGGCCAGTATGGAGGCTCTAGATTATGGAAGAATTGTTCATGCTCATGTTCTGAAGATTGGCTTCGACAAAAATGTATTCATCGGCAGCTCATTACTTGACTTGTATTGCAAATGTGGAAATACCAAAGATGCATGGTTGGTGTTTGACTCACTCCCAGAGAAGAATGTTATCTGTTGGAATTCGATGATTTCTGGTTATAGTTTGAATGGCCAACTTGCAGAAGCTATGGAACTTTTTAATCGTACACCTAACAAAAATAGTATCTCGTGGAATTCTGTGATTGCTGGTCACTTGGAGATGGAGAAATATTGTGAGGCCGTTGAACTTTTCAGTGAGATGATTCTGTCTGGAGAACAGCCAAACCCATCTACGTTTTCTAGTGTTCTAAGTTCTTGCGCAAACTTAGCCTCTTTAGAGAAAGGTAAATATGCACACACAAAAGCTATAAAACTTGGTTTCCAGCATGACATCTTTGTGGGCACTGCACTTGTAGATATGTATGCAAAATCTGGAAGTGTTGAAGCTTCGAAAAAGATCTTTAATAGAATGACCTTTAGGAATGAGATAGCATGGGCAGCTATGATCCAAGGGCTAGCCGAGAATGGCTTTGCAGAGGAATCACTCGTTCTGTTTGAAGAAATGGAAACAATTTCATCCATAACACCAAATGACCAAATTCTGTCGTCTGTTTTATTTGCTTGCTCTCATTGTGGTTTGGTTGATAAAGGGCTTAGTTACTTTTACTCGATGGAGAAAGTTTATGGAATAAAGCCAAACCAAAGACACTACACTAGTGTAGTTGACATGCTGTCTCGTTCAGGGCGCCTTCGTGAGGCAGAAAAGTTCATCAAAAGTATGCGTTGGGAACCTGAAGCAAATGCATTGGCTGCTCTACTTAATGGCTGTAAAAAATATGGAGACAATATCATAGCCGAGTGGGCAGCTGAAAAACTCTCGAAATTTTCTGAGGAAAAGCCAGGAGGCTATGTTCTTCTGTCGAACATTTATGCTTCAGGAGAGAGATGGAATGATGTTTTGAGTACTAGGGAGTTAATGAACCAGAAAGGAGTGAAGAAAACTGGAGGTTGTAGTTGGATTGAGGTGAGAAATCACTTGTATCCCTTTTATTCTCAGGATGAGACTCACACTCAATCTAAAGAAATATATGGGGTCTTACAGCTTCTCAGTTCTGAAACATAAATGCTCGATCTTGTTGATAGGCAGACCATCATACTGAGGATTAATCTTGAACCTGTAATAAGATCTCTAGCTACAGCAAAATAAGTGATCTCTGGGATGTGCGACCGAAACAGCCGGAGACATGTAGCGTAAGGTGATTGCCTAATCTAATGCCCGCCAGCCCGTGGAAAGTTTTGTAATTTTAGCATATGACATCCAGTATATTCTCGGGATAATGCGGATGACTTCCCATAAAAGTAATTTGAAGGGTGCAGCGCGAAACTCCCGTGGGACATCAGCTTAGTCAACCATACGCCCTGCTGATAGATTACCTTCCGACGCATTTCAGTAATAGGTAACCTCAATTTAAGTACTATAGTATTTTGTGTTGTGAAACTAAGGTATCGACTTTGTCATTGGATGGCTATGAAGGACAATTCCTCGACTAACCTTAGTCCTTATGTGTGCTTCTAATTGCAGGTAGATCTTGTTTACATCAATGTTCGGCTAGTCCAGACTTGTATATTGAGTTTTTCCACCGAATTTTTTCATTTACACAGAATCAAAAAGAAAAAGAGAAAAAAGGATCACAACTGCATATGAATGTCTTATGGTCATCTCGGTGTTGACCATTGTATTGAGTCTGAGTATTAGTAGAAATGAATGGACTTGCTATTGAGTATTGGATGATAGTCACTAGCGGTTTTTTTTTTCTTTCTCTTCAATTAGATAGTTTAAGCTATTATAATTTGTGGGTGTGGATTAAGTTTCAGCCTCTCTCATGCTTTGAGATATCAAAATGAGAACATAATTAATGTTGCTGAACACGGTTGAGGCTACACGTGGTCCCAGCCATGGACTGCAACCGGACTTTTGATGTTTATTAGATTCGTTAGCTGCTGTGTTGTTTCTATCAGTTATTTATTGCTTCTGGATTATTAGTACTGACATTTACTTTACATCCCTAGTTAGTAATGTTGATTTTGTTTCGTAACAGTAGTAATGTATGATTGAGCTGACAGATAAACTTTTGATGATAGTATCTTAAAATAATGGAATAGTATAAGTAACGCATTGTATAGGGCTGTACTATTATTGTACCTAAGTGAAGTTCACCCAAGTTGTATGGTGCTTTCAATACTTCCATATACAACATGCTAAACTTTTAGCGTTGCGTATTGTGCTTTGTGTTTGGAAACATTAACTACTATTGGCCTTGCATTCAGTCCTCATTTAAGTCGCTTCCCCTGTCTCATAATTAAAGATAGTGGCACAAAACACACTTCGGATGCCTATTATGTGTTGTTATTATCATTTACTTTTGTGGTTATAAGGGCTCTACACACAATTGGACGGATTAATGTCGAAAGTAACGTGAAAACTGGAAAGTCAGGAAGGGCCAATCAAAGATGGAAAGAAAATGCAGTTTTTGTCTCATATTGCTCGGGGATAATACCAGACATTAGCACTTAGCGGCACGTTTGGATGTCTTTGGCCCTTAAAACGTTCATTATTTAATAGGCATATTAGTATGCCCATCAGCCTACATTAAATAATATCAGCTAGGAATGTGAGATAAATTAAATGCCAAAAATATATACATGTCCCACCTAATACCGGGCTCTCATTACTAATTAGTGCAAAAAATTAGCAAACCAACACCATATTAACCCACCATATTTAGTTAATAAAGCCTCTTAAGGGCATCCAAACAAGCCGAGAAATTGTTTAGTTTTAAACAACCAGCATGATTTTATGCTCTTTCTTTATTTTGAAAATTCATAATTATTATGTTTTGACATAAATTTCAAAATCACATTAAAATAGATTGACCAAAAAACTATGGGAACTATCCAAGTTTATAGTCATCAAAAAAAAAAAAAAACACTAAACTATCTCACCGCAGTCATCCACCCACCCATCTTTTAAAAATTAAAATGAACTCAGCCGTTACAAATGTACTCAAAATCAAAGAAAGTGAACTCAGCCGTTACAAATGTACTCAAAATCAAAGAAAGGACTCAAATTTGTTCACAATAATGGAGTTCAATATCATCAAAACCTTACATAACACCTGCTGCAAGTCTAATCACACTTTACATATATTATAGTAATTACACAGAATCTTATCTAATGCTTACAAGAACATTCTTCAGAATGTGGACAGGATTATAGACCACATTTTGTTATCTACCGATTTATTTGAGAGTTGGACAAATAAAAATAGAGAATGCGCTGTTGACAATGAGAAGCTCGTGAAAATGAAAGGGATAAAGGTGTGCCTCAAGAAAATAAGGCCTGGGTAGCCATGCGGTGCACCTACTCATATCATTAAAATTAGGCAACCAATTTCCAAATCAATCTCACTCTATACGAAAAGGACATATACTTGTGTATACATGATTGATGATTCCAATCAAAATTCTGCACTCTCTTCAAAAATCGGGCAAATAACTTTTTACAAAGTAAATCTTTTTACTTTACTTATTTTACACAAACTCACTCTTTTGTATGGGAAGTTAAAGTACATCTATGTCCAAATGGAGTCATGGATCTTTTCGTGAAGCAATTTCGCCCTCTTATGCTTCATTTATGTTGGACAAAGGAAAAAAAAATCAACATAACATAATGACTTCAATGTTTAGTCTCTACTAAGCTCTTCACTTCTGGACTGTCCAACAGAGCTCTGAATACTAAAGGACTCGGAAGATGGGTAAGAAGCTCCGGGTTTATTAACCGCAGTTAATGCAAAGCTGCTGTAGGACGATCTAGTTGAGCTAGAGAGCGAACCAGTGTTTAAAAATGGTGGCTGTTTTGGCTCAGGGATCTCATAGTTTTCATATGTAAGCATTCGGATCACGTCCTCCATTGATGGTCTCTCGGCAACGGAAGCCTGCGTGCATAAAAGTCCGACTTTCAATACCTTCGACGCCTCAACTGATGGAAAATCTCCTTTCAGACTAGGATCAACTGATTCTGTCAATCTACCTGCTTTGTAAAGTTTCCAAACCTGAAGCAAGTTTAACTCCGATTACTTGATTAAAAGATAGGAATTACATTGATTAAAAATGTACTCAAGCTATGGAAGTTTTGGAGGAATTACTATTTGTAGCAGTGATTCGGAATCCTCCACGAAGGCATTGTTCTTCCTACCACACAAAATTTCAAGCACCAGCACCCCAAAGCTATAAACGTCAGCCTTCTCTGTCAGTTGGCCTTTTACTATGTACTCAGGAGCCATGTACCCTCTGCACAACAGGCGAGACAGTTCAAATAATTTCCAAACCTAATGAAATTGAGAGTCAAGAGTTGAAGACAATAAGATCTGAATGATTTTTCGTACAAAGTGCCTGCAATTCCGGTGCTGAGATGAGTTTTATCAGCAGCAAAATTCCGAGCAAGACCAAAATCCGCAATCTTGGGATCAAGATTCTCATCAAGAAGAACATTGCTGCTCTTGATATCCCTATGAATTATCCTTATATCTGTACCTCCGTGAAGAAAACCAATCCCTTCAGCCGTCCCAACGATAATATTATACCGCTCCTTCCAGTTTAGAATCTTACCCTTGTCCTTATCTGCACAGACAACCTAAAACATATCAAACAAATGTCCCAATGATACTAATACGTAAACCTTCATGTTTTGTACATGAAAAACTGACCAAAAAGCCATTGTTCGAGGCTCCTGTTAGGCACATATTCGAATACCAGCAGGCTCTCAGGGCCCTCAATGCTACAGCCCAGAAGCTTGACAAGGCTTTTGTGCTCAATTCCACTGATGAGATTCACCTCATTGAAAAACTCATCTACCCATTGCCTGGTGCTGAAGAACAGCCTTTTCACAGCCACAAATTTCCCATTCGGCAGCGTTCCTTTATAAACAGAACCAGCTCCACCTTGGCCTAATTTCCTTGAAGGATCAAAATAGTTTGTTGCCTTCTCCAGTACTTCATATTTGAAGTTCAAATTGGACTTGTTATAGGAATATGTAATCTGTCCAAGATTATAACGCTCTGCACCGAGTAAAAAACTTGTGTTATGAGTACTTAGGCTATTTGGCATTATATATATATATATTTTTTTTTCTTTTCTAAAAGAGTCAATGGATAGATTATATATTACCTTGCTTTCGTTTTTTCCATCTTGAGTAGGCAGCATAACATGCAAAGATAGATAGCATACAGAATGCCACCACAGATAAAGCGATTGACACTAATGCTCCTGCTCTTAAGACCCCTGGCAAGGGACATGACAATGCAAAATAAATACAAGTAGCCACGCGCAACAATTGAAGCATCGAACAGCGATAGATCAAACAACACTGCCTAATGCATGCCAATAATAAACAAAATTAAACACAAGAACGGAGATTTCAAAACTCAGCTATTTACCAGAGTTATTATGCTGCCCTGTTTGGTGAGACTGATTAGAGTAAAACTTCTTCGTGGAATACCTCAGATAACAACCGGCATTCAACGCCCTACCTTCCCTACTCGGCAAGCACCCCCTCACCTGCCTACTCGCCTTCGTCAAACACACCCGACACCCCTCGGGACTCACAGTCTTCCAACACTCCGCCAAACCAAACACGCCCTTACTCCCCATGACCGCACGCCCCACGGCAACCGCACTCGCAGTCAAATTATCAATCAACTCCCCAACATTCCTCCCAAATCCCAAACCGACACCGACACCAACCGAGCTGTTACAGTTCACCCGATCCTCAACGGCATCAACACTCTCGTTGAAGAAGGCGTAACTGTCGTAACGAAGGAAACAGCCGTCGAGATAAATGCGTCCGGATACGGAGGGGAGGCAGCGGGGGAGGCGCGTGCGGCTGACGGCGTAGCACTGGAGGCAGTCGTTGTGAGACAAATCGGCGAAGCACTGTGCGAGGGCGTATACGGTTATGTTGGGAGAGTTGGTGAGGGCGTAGTGTCCGTAATCGCGAGTTGTGACGAGTTGGGAGAGTTTTTCCATTTCTTTGACGAAGAGAGGGATGTAGTTGGTGTTTGGTGGGGGGCCGGTTTGGCCGCAGAATAAACCGGCGATGGAGATTCGCGGGTCGGACCGGATCACGGGAACTGTGGAGATGATGATGATGATGATTATGAGAGTAATCCATGACGATGATGACTGCATGTGATGTGAGTGTGAAACTGAGAGGGATCGAAGAAAGCTAAGAGGTGTGTAAGTGTGTTACGTTACTTCTTTTCTTTTTTTGGATTGTGGTGTAAATATATATTTAGTTAAATGAATGAATGAATGAATGGTAGTTGACGACAGTAGTGTTGTGTAACAGAGAGGTAGGCATTATTAAGTCTTTCTGTTCATTGTGTTCCCACTAAGCTAAGCTAATCATATACGTAAATGAGTACACTGTCTGTCGCACACCTGTTTTCTGGGAGCCCCTCTCTTTTTTTTCTTTTTTTCTTTCTTTTTTTATTTACGTTCTTTAGTTTTACTGTGTAGTGGATAGTGTGATTGGACACATCACTTTCCATGTGTTTTTTATAATTAAAGAAATCACTTCCCATGTATTTTTTATGTTCTTTAGTTTTTTCTTTTTCCTCAAAAAAAAAAAGAGAGATACCATTGGATAAAAACATAACTACATGTACAAGCCAAGAGAATCCTCGTCCCCAAAGCACTCTACTATGATAGAATTAAGGAAAATAAATTTATCCTAGTTTGAATCATCTGCCTATTTAGCTAAAGCATGAGCAACAAAATTACAATGACGACTGACAAATGTAAAACTCCGTTGCAGCCAGCCAGACCATATGTGTTTAATATTAACGTCAGAGGGTTAACCATTCGGTCAACTTCCATGGAGTGCTCGTTCATGGATTGTATCAAGGAGAGACATAAGTTTGCGTTTTAAAAATTATATCTTTTATTATTTAGGCACACAAGCATTTTCTCTCATATTTGAATAAACACTAGTATGCCATAATTGCAAAAGACACCTCCTTTTAGTTAAACAACTTTTAGACTTTAAATCCAAAACATATTCGGTATTTATTTACCGTTTTATTTTAACTCTCCTTAAACAATAAAATGACACTAAAATTTTTATATTCTTAGTAAGTTTAAGTAATTTTCTATTTATAGTGCATAAAAATAGGGTTTTTGATAAATTACCTCCCTGTGTTATGGTAAATTGGTAAGTTACCTCCCTGTAAAAAATAAGTTGGTAAAATATCCCCCTTTGATCTCAAAAAATCGGCACACCACCTCCCTGAAAAACATCGTGTTGTGAATTTTATATTAAAAGACTAAGATACCTTTATCAATATTAATATTTTTATTTGTGCACTTTGAATTTGATTTTACTGTATTTTTCTTATTTTATTAAAAAAAGTTTAAGAAACAAGACATTACATGTATATATCTTAGACTTTTATTTTAAAGTTTAATTAAGTTTGATAATTTTTATAATTTAGATTTTTTGTTTTAAATTTTAATTAAGTTTGATAACTGATAGTTTAAAATATTAAATTAAAAGATATAATATTTTCTTAAAGTAATAGGGATATAAATGTATTTTCTAAAGAAAAATTCAACACTCACTCTCATTTAAGGGAGAATGAACTACACCTCCACGCATAAGTGAGTAAAATGTCAAATTTTAAAATCAAATGAAGGTATCTGGTCAATTTATTTGTCACAAGGAAGTAACTTAACAATTTATCATAAAAAATAAAAGGCAGAATTGTGCGTGCAAAAAAACTTAGTACTTTCATGAGAGGGGTAAGGGGCTTTATAATTTTCTAAACATGAGAGGTGTTCTAATGATTATGCCATACCTTACCTTCGGGGGTGTTTGTGCTTTTGTCTTACCTAATGAATGCATGAAAATACCGTCATGTTTGTTTTGCTTGAATTTACGGATATTTCATGCACTTAATCATAATAATTATTTATCAAGAAACTATAATTCGGTCATATATACAATTAAGAAATTAAAATTTAGATTATACAACCAAATTACTTGTTGGAAAGAGAAACTAATAGTGGATTCAAAAGAAATGATATTATTTGGTGGAAAGAAATAATATAAAATATAGGCAATTATCGTGCAGATCTACTAAACAAATATTTGTCGGTGATTAAGTCATAGCAATCAGTAACACCTTTCTTGTAACAATTGTCAAACACACAGGTGGCGTCCAAAACCGACTCAATTTTTTTTCTCCTCGTGGATATATATTTTAATGCCGTCACAACATAATATATATATACCTATCTCTTTTTAAGGTATGTATATCTACCTATCTTTTTCCTTATTGATATTTTCTACTTATCCTATTTTATTTGTAATTTTTTCTCAAACACATAATTTTACACCTAGGGGTTTGTAACTTTGTATTGTTAATTTCGCTCCGTCAATTGTGGGCAAAGTCATTGTTGTAAAAATTATTACTGAGTTTGCCAATAATTTTGTATGCTTAATCTCAAATATAGGTGGTGTTTGCAAACTCTAGTGAAAAAGTAGAAGTTCACAATTTTTAGTTAAGCGAAAAGCACCCCTACACGAGCTTGAAGATTGTGAGCTTTTTTAGCTTAAAAAAAGTTTTGTAACCGAAAAAGCTAGATTTGCAAACACCCCAAAATCACTTGTTCAAATAAAAAGCTGATTATAACTTTTTTTAAGAGTTTACAAACACCACCATAGTATAATAGTTTAGATTTTATAATGCTGAGCAAAGTTGATATTAGTTGGGCTAATTTGTTTAGTTAGTTGACATTTTTCTCATTGGGCTGGGACCCGTGTTTAGATCCCAAGTGGATCCACTTCATGTAAATATATATATATGTATATACACATACGTACATTGTATCATTTTTAATTCAAGTTAATCATTTTACAATTCACGAAACCCTAATTTCATCCTGTTAACCCTAAAAACAATATATGGAGATTACTCCTACTCGGAAAAACAATATATGGACAATACTATTGTCACGAGTACTTCCGATGAGATGTACCTATAAAGAAAACCCCTCGGAGGATTGCCCTACCTTTTGGTCACTGACCCGAAAAGGTTTATAAGAGCATCCGAGGAGAAACATAAGAGTCCCTTGGAAAGTCAAACGGTGAATGAAAAACAGATATCAACACGGCATCGGAAAAAGAGCAAACCCCGATGGACCCGTATGACTCCGATATCCACCAAATGCGCCAAGAGGGACCAAGATGGACCCCGAGTCCTATGAACTTACAAGAAAACTTCCTTGCTGAACACTCCTCGGAAAAGACGACACTCGGACTTATCCGAGGATCCAATTTTGGAGAAAATCAAGAAATAAATACAAGAACATCCAGTGAATACAGTCCGAGAACTCTGGTGAAGAAATCTCACTTTCAGTAAAGCAAAAACAGCCCTCGGACACAAAATCACAGTCCTCGAAAGTTATACCAAGTCCTCGGGGATCACATTTACCCCCTTAGAAATCACTCCTGATTGTTGAAGAAAATACCTGAATCAAGAAGGAGAAATAAAAGCCCTCGGAAGAATAGTCCTATCAAAACAATCTACATCAGAAGCCCTCGGAGATATCAGAAGACACAAAAGCTAATCCAGTCAGCGCCTAGTAGATAAAAGATAAACATTATCCTAATTTTCACACCTGTATCAAGGTAACAACAACACCTGTCTTTACCAAAACGCATGCACAATGACACCTGCCCCTACCAAAGTCTATATAAAGGGAGGTGATCATTAGAAGAAAAACAAGCTAAAGCCACTTAGCTTACTTACTACAATTTGACACTCAAATACGGAAGAGAGGAGGAAATGTTCAGTGAATAAAGGAAGGGAATATTCTTGCAATTAATCTCATTATGTCCATCCATCATTGCCTCTGAATCACGGACAGGGCGTTCGAACCCAAAATAAATATCTTCCGTTAAATAGGGAATAATTCCAAACCTGTTAACAAAGTGGCGCCGTCTGTGGGAACGCCATAATATCTGTCCTCGAGAGAATTCAAGCAGATGTCAGCTAGGATGGACGATCTTTTCGAAAGTGACAACCTTCCTTTCTCGAACAGCGACTCAGAAGAAACTTTGTCCAATTACGAACCAGGTACTAGAGATTTTATTAATATTCCCCGATCTGTTTACGAAAGACTTATAAATGCTGCACGAACACCCCGGAGGGATGAACCTCTCGGAAGCCCGTCCCCCGTGCTCTCCGGGAACGGTGGTTTCCCCTCGGAAGGAGATGCACCTCCGATGGCGTGGAACCCAAATTGGAATCCTTGGCAACCAGCACCCCGACAAAGGTTGAAGGTATGTATGTCATGAAAGAACTCCCGTGAGTGGTCGGGAAGAAATTTCTCGCCCCTCGGAGTGTCGAGGAGAGGTGGAACATTCCTTGTGGGGAATGATGGATGATTTATGAAAAGAATTAGGTGATCTCAAGAAGACCATGGCTCCCGAGGAAGATCCTACATTCAAAACCTCTCCTTTCATTCCCGAAATTGCTTCAGCTTCTGTCCCCTCGGGGATGCGACCTGTCAATATCCCGTTATATACCGGAGAAGCTGATGGAAGGGACCCACAGGATCACATCCATCAATACCTGGCCGGAATGGACCTCTCTTCCGCTCCTGATCATGTGTTATGCCGCGTATTTCCTGTTACCCTCGGAGGACGGGCCCAAGCCTGGTTTACTCACCTTCCACCTCGTTCCATCACGAGTTTTGACCGATTAGCTCACTTGTTTGTGAGACAATTCGCCTGCAATCGAAGGTACCCCAAATCTGCCACACATCTTTTTACTATTAAGCAGAAAAAGGATGAATCTTTACGAGAATATATAAAGCGCTTCACGGATGAAGCCCTAGATGTTCCCAACGTTAGCCCGACCATTATGGCGGACATATTAACTCAGGGACTCCGAACGGGGGATTTCTTTAGATACCTTATGGGAAATCGTATCACGGATATGAATGAGCTAATGCAAAAGGCAGAAGTACACATTTTGATGGAAGAGGCCGAGGGAACAAAGAAGCAAATGGAGCAGGAGGATAGTGAACACCTAGAACGCGTCGAGAAAGAGGCAAAGGCTAAGGAAAAGAATAAGGAAGGAAAACCTCCTCAGCGCAAAGATGAAGGGGGAGTGGTTAAGAAATTCCTCCGACCCGTGCACTTACCCCCGATGACTGTTACTCCACCAGAAGTGCTCAACATAATGAGGGGTAGCAACGAGTTGCACTGGCCCAGACCGACTAAATTTCCTAACCGAGACAAGGACACGGGGAAATATTGTAAGTACCATAAAACTTACGGGCACACTACGGAAGAATGTACTACCCTTCGTTTAGAGGTACTCCGCCTGTTAGAGATAGGGTATTTGAAGAACTACCTCAAGGAAAATAACCTCGAAGAGCCCAAGGCAAATGTTTGGAAGAGATCACGAAGGGAAGAGGAAGAGCAAGAAAGGGAAGAAATGACGCCTAGTTGGAAATCCCGAGAGAGGACCACTAGACGGCTCCGATCCCAAGAGAGAATTAAAGATCGTCGGCAAAATTCACGAGAGAAAACGACAGGGTATCAGAGTTTGCCTCCTCCACCTAACTCTTACAAAGACAACCCCCCAACAGGGAGAACGATCAATATGATTGAAGGGGGTGAAATTTCCATGACACCTCAGGGTAAAAAGAAGAAATATTTGAAAGAAGCCCGACGAGCAGAACAAGGATTGTCTGTCTGCTCCATTCAAGGATTAAATCTGCCTAGCATCACTTTCGGGCCCGAGGATCTTATGGACGTAATATACCCTCACGAAGATCCATTGGTTATTTCTGCTGTCATCTACGGGTATGAAATCCAACGGATCCTTATAGATACGGGCAGCTCCGTGGATGTACTCTTCTTACCTACTTATCTTGCTATGAGATTGAAACAAGAAACGTTGGAAGCCGCTGAGGTCCCGTTAGTAGGATTCTCAGGGGAAGCTTGTCAAACCCTCGGAACTGTTACTCTTCCAATGTCATGGGGAAAAGGAGCCCTTCGGAGAACGGAATCTATTAAATTTTGGGTAGTGGAGGCCTCCTCACGAACGTATAATGTCATATGTGGAAGACCATCTATTCGGGCCTTTGAGGCTATTCCTTCTACTTTGCATCTTAAAGTGAAGTTCCCTACCTCCTCGGGAATCGGAGAAGTCCGAGGAAGTCAGTCAAAAGCCAGAGAATGCTGCATGAATGCCGTTCCCTCAGAAGAGGACGGACCCTCACTCGGAAATAACAAAAAGTGTAGAACCGAGGAAACACGAGTCCAACCTGTGGAAGAATTAAAAATGGTGGAATTAGTAGAAGGAAGCCCCGAGAAAGTAATCAAAATGGGCACCCATATGGCTCCAATCATAGAAGGTCAATTGATTTCTCTTCTCAAACAATTCCATCACCTCTTTGCGTGGGAAGGGGGGCCGCCCGGACGAATCAGCAACAAGGTATGTCAACATTTCCTTAATGTAAAGCCTGGAGCTAAACCTGTCCAACAGAAGAAGAGGAAAATGGGCCCCGAGCGCAACAAGATCATCCGCTCGGAAATACAACGCCTTCTCAAATTGAAGCAAATACGAGAAGTTATCTACCCCGAGTGGTTAGCCAATGTTGTGCTAGTTCCCAAGCACGGAGGAAGATGGCGAATGTGTGTTGACTTTACTAACCTCAATGAAGCATGCCCCAAGGATTGTTATCCCTTACCAAGCATAGATCAGCTAGTTGATTCTACCGCAGGATGTGCGTTACTATCAACTTTAGATGGAGACCAAGGGTACAACCAAATTCCGATGGCGACTATTGATCAAGATAAGACCAGCTTCATCACGGATGCATGCACCTTTTGTTACCTAGTCATGCCATTTGGGCTGAAGAATGCGGGAGCTACCTACCAAAGGTTAGTAAGTCTTATGTTCACAGGACTTATTGGGAAATCAGTAGAGGTTTACGTAGATGATACTGTAGTTAAAAGCAATACTGCCGAAGAACATCCTGAGGACCTGCGGAAAGCATTGGTCATTATGAACAACTTTGGCATGAAAGTTAACCCTCGGAAGTGCTCTTTTGGGATCCGAGGAGGAAGATTTTTGGGATTTATGGTTACGGAGAAGGGAATTGAGGTAAACCCCGAAAAAGCAGAAGCCATAATGGGGTTACCCACCCCAAGGACGGTAAAAGATGTCCAAAAGTTAACTGGAAGAATGGCTTCGTTGAGTCGGTTTGTCTCCAAGTCTGCAGAAAAAGGGCTTCCCTTCTTCAAGATACTTCGAAATGTCAAGGAATTTCAGTGGACCCCTCAATGCGAGGAAGCTCTTGAAGAATTGAAAAGATATATGTTGAAACCACCTTTGCTGGTAAAACCTATACCCCAAGAAGAGTTGTTTCTATATTTATCAGTCGGAGAAGAGGCTATTAGCGCTGTCTTAATCAAAGAACAAGATGAAGAACATCACCCGGTATATTACGTTAGCAAAACCCTCCTCGGAGCCGAAACCCGATATACCCTAACTGAGAAACTAGTTCTAGCATTGGTTACCACGGCTCGTAAGCTACGTCCCTACTTTCTATCTCATCCAATAACCGTGCTAACTAAGTACCCCCTGAGGGCAATTCTTAACAAGCCTGAATCATCAGGAAGACTGATAAAATGGGCCGTAGAGCTTACTGAGTACGATATTTCCTATGCTCCGAGACCATCAATCAAAGCGCAAATTCTGGCGGACTTTGTAACAGAACTCACGGGCGTGGGATCCGAGGAAAAGGAGCCACGATGGCAGGTATATGTAGACGGATCCTCGGTAAGTACCCATGGGGGGGCTGGAATAGTTTTGGTAAATCAAGAAGGGGAGGAGGAAAGACTCCATTTTGCAGTTGGAATAGATTACCCCCTCTCTAACAATGAAGCCGAGTACGAAGCTCTCCTTATTGGTATGAGATTAGCAAGGGAAGGAGGAATAAAGAGAGTACTCCTCCATAGTGACTCCTAATTGATTGTCCAGCAAGTTAAAGGGTCATATGAGGCCAAAGAAGAAAGAATGCAAGAGTACCTACAAGTTGTCCGTCAAAGGTCCGAATGGTTTGAAGAGTATGATATAGTTCAAATTTCCCGAAAAGAAAATCAAGAGGCGGACGCTTTGTCCAAAATGGCTACACAAACAGCTGCAATACATACTAGGAAGATTACTCTACTGCATGTCAATGAATCTGAAAAGAGCGAAGGCCGAGAGGTGAATACCATTTCAGATCCTTCATCTAGCTGGGTGACCCCTATCAAAGCCTATTTGCAGAATCCCGAGGGATACTCCTCGGACAAGAATATTCAGCGAATGATGTTTAGAAAAACCCTCTGATACTTCTTCAAAGACGGGATACTCTTCCGAAGGACATACTCATGCCCCCATGCTCGATGCCTTAATGAAGAGGAGGCACAAATAGCTTTAGCCGAAACTCACGAGGGAGTATGTGGAAGCCATACCAGCGGCGAAAGCATGGTCGGACGCTTGATTCGACAAGGCTACTATTGGCCCACGATGGCCAAAGACAGTAAAAGCCATGCCGAAAGGTGTAAAGCATGTCAAGCTTACGCCCCTCGGACCTATTAACCCCTCATCCCTGATGCCGGTCAAAAGAAATTTCTGCTAGTAGCCGTTGACTACTTCACCAAATGGGTGAAAGCGGAGCCCCTAGCTAGGGTAACCGCGGGGGCCGTTATCAATTTTCTTTGGAGAAATATTATTTGTCGCTTTGGTGTCCCTCGGAGCCTGGTAAGTGACAACGGTTTGCAGTTTACTGACCAAGGATTACAGAAATGGTGCGATCATTGGGAGATAAAACATCGCTTTGCCTCCATGGGATACCCTCAAGCAAATGGCCAAGTAGAAAGAACCAACAGAACCCTCTTGAAGAACATGAAGGCCCGACTTGATTGGCATAAAGCTAAGTGGGTTGAGGAGATACCCGGGATATTGTGGGCCTATCGGACCACGCAAAGTGTTGCTACGGGCGAAACCCCTTTTAGTCTATCCTACGGGTGTGAAGCTGTTTTGCCCTCGGAGGTCTCCATAGAGAGCTGGCGAGTCAAAGAATATGAAGAAGTGGCCAATGGCTCAAATCTAGCCCTTGCCCTTGACCTCCTCGAGGAAAAAAGGACCCGAGTAGCCCTCCGAATGGAAGAGTACAAGGCTCGGATGTCACGATATTACAATGCCAAGGTAAAACCCCGAACCTTTCAAGTTGGAGATTTAGTGATGAAACGAGTAGGGGCCTCTAAGAATGTGGGTAAACTAGATCCACGATGGGAAGGACCCTACAAGATAGTAGAAATTGTAGGACCTGCGACTTATCGGCTTGCCAACTCCGAGGAAGCAATACTTCGCAACACGTGGAACGCAAGCAACCTTAGAAAGTATTATGCTTAATGTAATAGTTATACATGAATAAAAAGAGTGTTCATATACGAGGGGGTATAGTACAAAAGAAATTAGAGTTGTCCGACAAAATGATGTCTCTATATATGAGACATCAGGACAACCCGATAACACTAAAAACCCTCCGTATTATGAACTAAACTCATTTACAAGCTAAGTCCCTCCCATGGGACGTTTCCCCTCTCGGATAAGTCTTCGACGTTGTTCCTCGGAAAGGGAGACTGGGTCATCAAAGAACACAGTTCCGATCGCAAAATCTCTAGTAGGTGAAGGAGGAAACTCCTCGGAGACTTGACGAATGTTAAGCTCAGGAAGGAGCAAGCCCGAGGGGAACTCTGGTAAAGCTTGTACGGCATCTTGGCACAACTTATAGCCTATGTGCACCAAGTCACGCATCTCACCCCGGAGAGACTCACGAAGATTGGATGGGCCCACCACCTCCAACACAGCTTGGACTCGGGCCATGACCACCTCTATCGCATGAGAACGAGTTATCCATAGCAGCTGCTGACTCAAGGCGTCTCTTTCCAGCGTAGCCTGTGTTAACTGCTCCTCCGAGGACCACATTTGGCCACGTAACTCCTCAATTCTCCGCCCTAAGTTCAAGACACGTGCTTTTTCAAGCACTAATTGGCGTTCCAATTCCCACGCCTTATCCTTCTCGAATTGTAACGCCTGGATGTGAGTCTCCTGAGCGGACTCATGAACTTCCTTCAAATGGGCTATCGCCACTTGAGCCTCCAAGAGACCTCGCTCTAACTCATCCCGACGACGATATACTAAGCCTGGATCTGAAGAGGAACTTCCGTAAGATCCGAGAGCATCCAACACCATATAAATCTGGTCAAAAAGCAAAGCAAGGGGCATCAGACCGGAAGACAGGTTAGTACTAAATAAAATGAATAAATACCTCACACAGGTCTTTACAGACTAAATCTTGGAGAACGGGTACCGAAAGGGTTTTTATCAGCTCACAGTCTGTTACGTTCAATAAACCACTAAGAAAGTTTCGGCAAAATCCCACTGCTGATCCGAGAGGAGAAACATCCTGATTAACCCCGGGGGGAAGAGATCTCCCGAGGGAAGGGTGCTCCTCGGGCGGTGGTGCAGGAATACGACTAGGGATATCTTCCCGGGGCTGCATATCCTCTGTACTAGAAGAGCGAAGATACTCCTCTAATACATTTACCACGGTAGAATTATGAGGAATGGGCTGTGATACTATGGGACTCATGTGAAAATCCGTTTGAGAAAGAGTTGCTATCAGATCCGACGATCCAGAAGGAATTATATAACTGACTGGGGGGGGCTGCAACAGGTTCCTCCTCCTCTGAGAAAATTTCAACCATTGCCTCACTCACGAGGGGAGGGGAATCACCAACCTTCGTCCCCCCGGGAATACCATGCAATGCCCTCCCCAAGAAAACGTCAGTAGAAGACCCGAGAGAAAAGGCTCCCGTCTCCGCTCCTGCAAAAGATGTCAGTAGAAAAACGGTCCGAGGACACCAATAAAGGTTGCATGCTAGGAAATGATTAGTAGAACTTATGAAAATGAAAGTTACTGTGAAGAGGACGAGAAGCAGGAGTGCATCCTTCCACCCCCTCTTGTAAACCTGCCAAAACCAGAGCCTCGGGGAAATCCAATAGCCCAGATATGTCATGAGAACCAGAGAAAAGTCCCGAGTGAAGCAATATCTCCCTCACTTGCCCTCGTGTTTCGGTGTTGGGTGCGATATACCCCAGACCCCATCGGATGGGTACACCCCATGATCTGGCTGACTGGCCTCTCGGACGGACAAAGAAAACTCTCCGCCTCCAATCCCCTCTACTAGAGTGGGAACTGGATACACGAGTGAAGATATCTTCATTGTCCCGATAGGTCAAGCTAAAAAAGGGAGTCCCCTCTGAGCAAGGTTGAAGGGTAAATATTGTCCCCACCCGATAGGGGGACATGGGAAGGTTTAAAAGCTCACTACGAAGGATGTACCCTACCAGATGGCTATAAGAACTTGGTGTTAACTGACTCGGACACACCTGCCAATACCGAAAAAGTATTTGGAAAAAGGGGTGAAAAAACATCCGCAACCCGCAACGCATCTGTTCGGCGTAAACGGTCATGTAACCCGAGGGGGGTGCGTAAGCCCTTTGACCCGAGGAAGGCACTATTATATCATAATCTTCGAACTCTAAGTTATAACCAGTGAAAAGAGATCTTACCGAGTTCTCACATTCTGTACTCATAGTGGATCCTACACGTCCTCTACCTATCAATCTTGATGGATTAAGAGGAATCAAATCGAACTCCGAAGACTCATCCGCCAAAGGATATGGCTCCCTACTCATGAATATCTCCCTGATATGATTGACTCTACGTGAATTTGTAGATGGAGTCCTACGAGCTACTCCAAGAGAGGAACTAGCACCAAGTGTCGTTTGATTCTCGGATGGATTGTCCCTCGGAGGAACCCTTGATGATCCCGAAGGACTCCGAGCGGTATCCCGAGAAGAACTACAAGACGAAGCTGAACCGCATCTTCTATAATAAGGAGGCATCATCGTATCAAGTAAGTATTATTTTCGTACTTGCAATTATGGAAGAAAATCAATGATTAATTATGATTACAGAAGTAAGGATAAGTGCATAATTGGTAAAGAGCCTAAGTGCATATATACTCTTTACTTCAAGGTTAAAAGAAGAAGTTTAGACTTTTATTATGTTAACTGAGGGACACGTGTTGAAAAACTTTTTGATTAAGAATGACACGTACCCTATTTAACCATGCAAAGCAACACCTCCTACTTAGGAAGTCTACTTAGTCAGCAACTTTTTGAGAATTATCATTATCCATGCTAATTGAAATTTAACTATACAAAGAAAAAATAGAAAAAGGGAAATTGAACAAAAATATTTATTTAAGCCGAAGAGCCCTCGGAAGGGATAATAAGTACAAAGAACGTTTATTTTAAAAGTAAAAAATTACAAAGAATAAAATTAAGCCCCCGTGGAAGGAGGGAGGGAAGAAGTTGTCTCCTCGATGGAAGTACCCAATGGAGCAAGACGAGAAATTGGAGAAAATACTCCCCCGGAACCACTAGCTCTCGGACTCGGACTTGTGGCAGAGCGCATCAGAGACGGTGTTGGAGAATCCCTGGAAGATAGCAAACCCCCAAACCTCCCTACAAAGTACTTGCAATCATCGGGAGTTGGCCTCTTCAGCTTACGAAGGTCAAAAGATTTTGAGAAATCAACCTCCGACCTTATCAGAGACTTAGCCAACCTAGCACACTCCAGATAACCCCATAAAAGGTGGCCTGTCAACAGCTCGTGAGAAGACGTCTCGGGTACTCCTGCTTGCTGTCGTGAAATCTCCCGCTGAGCGAATTGAACGGCTGCATCCACCTTAGCTTGCACGTCCTCGGGAGATAGAAAGTTTACCAACTTTTCTTCAGCTGACTCAGCCCTATCAGTAGCTTGGCCCAATGTCTCCTGAAGAACTCTCTCTCTCTCATTCCCGTCCGCCACTGCCTTCTCGAGAGCCGCAATACGAGCAGTAAAGACCTCCTCGGACTCCTTCCTTTCCTTCTCCAGAAGAGCTATCTTAGCCGCTACAACCTTCTCGGACGCCTCCATCTTTTTATAAGCGGACTCGGCAGCGTTTAAGTTACCTTGCAAATCCACCCTCGTCTTCTCTGCTTCATTAAGAGCAAATTCGTAGTCGGAAATCCTGGTTTGAAGAATGTCCTCCCTAGTTTGACTCTCTTTATCTCGGACTAAGAGAGGTACCAATTGCGCTCGGAGTACTTCTAACTCTTCTTTGTCTTTCCGACCGTGCTCTTCAACGGCAGTGACCGCCTCTCGAGTCTTTCCAATCTGCGGAAAATCAACAATAAAGAATTTAACAGAGATATATTATATAATTTCAGAGGATTAATTTAGAGAAGCTTACCATGAGCCCCAGCCAGTTAAGACTGGTGTACAAAAATTGGTACCCCTCGGCGGGTGTTGAACTAGAGGAGGCGAAAAATCGGAGGATATCTTGATAAGCTTCCCCCACTGACCGAGATGAAAATTGCCCCTCGAATCCACTAGGAGGAATAGGCTCCTGGAATGTATGACCCCTCGGAGACAAAGTCACCGGAACATGCCCCCTCGGAGGAGTCGCATCCTTTAGGGGAGTCATCACTTCTGAATTTGTAAATATGGCCCGTGAACCACCCACTGTTGTGGAGGGGCTAGTCTCTCCTAACAGGGACTTCAGAATCCCCTCCTTCACATCCATATCCTCGGAAGAAGGATCAAACTCCCCTTGAGTGTCTTCGGAGTCCCCTCGTAAACCCTCTTGCTCGGGAATGTTGAATTGGGCCAGAAACTCCTCCTCTACAAAAGATACAAACTGACAGTGAGAAAAAGAATGAAACTAGAAAAAATTATGGAAAGAGGGCGAATAACGGATACTCACCATATAATGAAGACTCTTCTACCATTGGAGCCTTGCCTTTATCTACGGCAACTGCATCAAAAAAGGGAAAGTATTAGTGCGAGATAACAGTCTACCAAAAATTTTTGAAGAACTTGTTAAGACTCACCACGAGGACCTTCTGAAGATATACGCTCAGTAGAAACAGGAGAAGGGTCATCGGAAGATACATCTACCACTCCCGTAGCCTTCTGGACAGCTCCTTCCTCAACTGTCCTCGGAAATATTCCTTCTTCAGACGCCCTCGGAGAGCTCCCTATATCAGATCCGGAAACGGGCAAATCTCCTGTACTAGACTTGGAAACTGGCACTAAAGCCCAAGAAGAGGAAGGAGCTACTTGGCGCAAGGGAACAGCGCTCCTGATAACCCCCGTCGTATCCATGCATAGAAGAGAATGGTCCTCGTGAAATCCGCCCTTCTCTGAACCCGCATGCCCGCCCTCGGGAGCGTTAACCTCATCTTCCTCGTGATCACCCTCCTCTGGTATCTCAGAAATACCACTAGGAGTAGGCTCCCTCGGACTCGACTGCAGATAGTAGTTTGCCATGACATCCCCTGCATCATCCCACCAATAACGTGTATAAGCACAATTTACCACTGTACTCGGAGGGAGAATAAAAGAGTAAAAGAACGAATGAAGAAACTTACGAAAGAAACTCCTCGCCTCGGGAGACAAAGACAAAGGATATTCCACGGCGTCATCGGTAACAACTACGTAGTGAAGACCGGAAGTCTCGTACAACATTGAAAAGTCCTCTGATTCCATCAGTTTGTGCTGAGAAATTATAGGAGATAACACCGCCTCCTGATCCAGAGCGTGTACGGGAGTAGTACCCTCTCGCCAATCAAAGGGCACATCCCACACTCACCATTAACAGGTCCCACGAAGAAGTATCTGTTCTTCCAGACGCTATGCGAGGTAATAGCGGCGCCCAAGATCCTCTTCGTGGAATCCCCCGTGTTGTCCCGGTGACGAACGTTATAGAAAGGATACCCCCCGGGCGATACCGCCACGTCAAAGATCGAAAGAAAGTGATCCACCGAACACTCTAGACCATTCACGTGGCACCAAAACACGTAAATGCAAATAGCAGCAAATCCGTTCGGCACCATTTGACTTGGGCTGATATTACAAGTCTTAAAAAGCTCACAGAAGAAAGGAGACATGAAGGAACGCCACCCGTACTTCACCTGGGCAAAAAACACTGTCAACATACCCGGAGGAGGATAGCATGCCCTCTCATCCTTCGTCGGGATTCGGAATACCATATTCTTTTGAAGGACCCCGGTTGAAGTAAACAGATCCGCTACCTGCTTACGAGTAGCAATGTTCCATATCTTTTCCACCTTAGCGAAAGTACGAAGAGGCGGCTCCTTTGACTTGGGAACCCTAGCCTTTTTCGAAGAGGTGGCGCCGCCCTCAGCAGTAGCAGCGATTTCTCCCTTGCGTTTACGAGTAACAACTCCCACCGGAAGACTCCTTACATTTACAGAAGTGTTAATCGGAGCAGTGATCTCCGAGGAAGTAGCAGCAGCAACAGGATTCACATTGGCAGAAGAAGCCATGGATATAAAAAGAGGAAAGTTTTTTTTAGTGGGAAAATCTACTGGAACTTAGAATTGCAAGAGAATAAAAGAAGAAATTTGTAGCTCTGAGAGAAATTATCGCAAATTACACTTGAGTGAATGAAGAGAAGAAGAGGCAACAGTACCCTATTTATAACCAAAATTTACAACGGTCAGATGCCCATAAAGACGTGGCATTTATTCGTGACTCCACGTAACCGTTGCCTGCTCACGCCACGCCGTCCAGATTCTGCCCGTTGCCAACGGTAAGATACTTCAAATCCCCAAGCTGGTCAAACGGCAGTCCGCAACCTGCTCTCCCGAGATCTTCGCCTGCTTAATGACAATACCCTAAGGGTATTCAGGTAAAATCACTTGCAAAATTCTAAATATACGTATTTACCTCTCGGATAAATATCAAAAAAGGAAAAAAAAAATAAATATAGGGACACTAAGCAAAAAATAACCCCTCACCTCACTGAGGACGATGATTTAAAATTCCGCTTGTCTCTATGAGGACAATCGAAATTTGGGGGGGCTAGTGTTAACCCTAAAAACAATATATGGAGATTACTCCTACTCGGAAAAACAATATATGGACAATACTATTGTCACGAGTACTTCCGATGAGATGTACCTATAAAGAAAACCCCTCGGAGGATTGCCCTACCTTTTGGTCACTGACCCGAAAAGGTTTATAAGAGCATCCGAGGAGAAACATAAGAGTCCCTTGGAAAGTCAAACGGTGAATGAAAAACAGATATCAACACGGCATCGGAAAAAGAGCAAACCCCGATGGACCCGTATGACTCCGATATCCACCAAATGCGCCAAGAGGGACCAAGATGGACCCCGAGTCCTATGAACTTACAAGAAAACTTCCTTGCTGAACACTCCTCGGAAAAGACGACACTCGAACTTATCCGAGGACCCAATTTTGGAGAAAATCAAGAAATAAATACAAGAACATCCAGTGAATACAGTCCGAGAACTCTGGTGAAGAAATCTCACTTTCAGTAAAGCAAAAACAGCCCTCGGACACAAAATCACAGTCCTCGGAAGTTATACCAAGTCCTCGGGGATCACATTTACCCCCTTAGAAATCACTCCTGATTGTTGAAGAAAATACCCGAATCAAGAAGGAGAAATAAAAGCCCTCGGAAGAATAGTCCTATCAAAACAATCTACATCAGAAGCCCTCGGAGATATCAGAAGACACAAAAGCTAATCCAGTCAGCGCCTAGTAGATAAAAGATAAACATTATCCTAATTTTCACACCTGTATCAAGGTAACAACAACACCTGTCTTTACCAAAACGCATGCACAATGACACCTGCCCCTACCAAAGTCTATATAAAGGGAGGTGATCATTAGAAGAAAAACAAGCTGAAGCCACTTAGCTTACTTACTACAATTTGACACTCAAATACGGAAGAGAGAAGGAAATGTTCAGTGAATAAAGGAAGGGAATATTCTTGCAATTAATCTCATTATGTCCATCCATCATTGCCTCTGAATCACGGACAGGGCGTTCGAACCCAAAATAAATATCTTCCGTTAAATAGGGAATAATTCCAAACCTGTTAACACATCCCCCTCTCTCTCTGTGGCGATTCCTCCGCCACCGCATCTACGCCTCTTCCTTTAACCTAATTTACCAGTTTTCATAGTATCAGAGCGCCGGGAAAACCAGATCTACTCACTATATCTCTCTCCTTACGCTTTCGATCTAGAAATTCCACTTCTCTACACCTTGTAACACACATTTTCGATGACTACGTCGTCAACCGACTCCTCCTCCGCCTCTTCCCTCGCTAAAAATTCTTTCGAAGACTCTTCTTCGATCTACATTCTCGGATCTCACGACTTCACCGGACCCTCTATCGTCGCTAACAAACTCAACGGCACAAACTACCTCTCTTGGTGCAAGGGGATCGAGATGGCTCTTAACATCAAAAATAAAGCGCGTTTCATCGACGGATCTCTGCCGATTCCCCTGCCACTGACTCTACTGAACGCACTTGCTGGATTCGGCCGAATATCTCGTCCTCTCTTGGATTTTTAACTCGGTGATTTTCGAGATCTGATAAACCTTGCTCAATTACACACCAGCGTTCGCCGTTTGGAATGAGTTACACACTAGATACGCACGCACCGACGGATCTAGGGTTTTTCAACTCCACCGCTCTCTCTCTCTCTACCATTTCACAAGGTACTCAAACGATTATTGGCTTCTACAATGCTTTTCGTCTGGTTTGGGACGAGTACATCACTCAGCGTCCGTTTGTGAATTGCTCGTGTGGTTTCTGCGTGTGTGATATGGCCAAAACTATGTTGGATCATCAACAGTCTGATTGCGTATTGTCTTTTTTGGTTGGTCTAAACGATTCCTATTCTGCACTTCGTAGCCAAATCCTCATTATCATTACCATACCTTCCCTGTCACGTGTTTACTCTATGCTACTTCAAGAAGAACAACAACGTTCTATTCAACCCTCATCACCTGCTGTCAATTACCCATTGACCATGTTTTCTCGTTCCTTTGCTACCTTCAACCCTAACCCTCGCCCTCCTACTTACCAGAATCCTAACCCTAACCGCTACAACAAAGCCCCTGGTAACAAGAACAAGAAGAAAGTTCGTTGCACGCACTGTGGTTTTGAGGGCCACATGATTGACTCATGTTTCCAGCTGATTGGTTACCCATGGGTGGGATGGACCCAGGGGCAAACGCTAGACTCCCTCTGCTTTCGGCTCCTCAGTTAACTTTGTCACTACATCAGAGGCTATCCCTCCTCTACAAGGCACCACCTCTACTCCTCTAGCCTTTTTCAATCAAGCCCTTTTTGAGCATTTTTTGGCATTCACTCAGCACCAAAACACTGCACAGCACTCCCTCAAGTTGAGGCTCCTCAACACTATGCTAGTTCTGCTGCTACTATTAGTTCCCCATCACATGGTGGTATATATCATTAGGGGTGTTCGCGGGTGGATTTTGGCGGTTTGCCACAATGAAAGACACCACACCCGTTGTTTGCGGGTGTGCAAAACCTCAAACCGCACCGGTCCATTTTTTTAACCATGCGGGTGCGGGTTGAGTGGGTGCGGGCGGTTTAGCGGGCGGATTGTGTGGGTTGCAATTACGGCCAAAGGAAAAAAAAACCGTTCGTTTGCATAAAAGACTGCAATATTTGTTCCAACAGTGTACCCACTCCAGCAATATTAAACAAAAACCATAAACCATGAAAAGTAAAAGTAGAACAATCAGAAGTAAGAAAGCGGAATAATGAGAAGTCAGAAACCATTAAAAGGAAGTCAGAACAATATTTATTCCAACAGGAATACCTGCTCCAACAATATATATTCCAACAAATTAAAAAGAAGCCAAAACTATGAGAAAGTAGAACCATAAACCATAACAAACATAAACCATTCTTCTTTGCTCTGTTAATATAATTAAAAGGAAAACTATTAAACAAAAATCATTTCTCCAGCAAGGCACCAACATAAATAAAGAAAAACAACACCAACAACATTAAAATTCATCCAAACCAGCAAACTATTCTAAGTTTAACCTCAATTCAAATAAAAATGGATAACTCAAAGTCATAAAAACTGCAATAAACACCAATCCAATCCAAGTTAAACTTCACCGGAATATTCTAAGCATTATTAGACCAGCAAGTTCGTCGAGAAAAACGAACTTTGCGAAAAAATAAATAAACTAAGTTCAAAAAACAGAATATTAGAGTCTAAAAAACTGCAATAACCCTCATACTTAAAAATTCAATCTCCCTAAACTATTATGATATGCTCTCCCCAGAAAAGTCATGATCAAACCTGCATCACAGAAGATTAAATAATGACATTAGTAAAAGAATTAAAAAAACATTAAAATGACAGAATAATTACTTACCACCCACCAGTATCATTTATGATTTGGAATTTGAGACATTCAATCTTCGAAACTCTACATGATTGCCCCAAAATATTTAGTAAATCCATAATTAAAATAAACTATATTAATTAAAGAGGTTATTAATATTATTGAAGTACGAGTTATAACATGCTCTTCATACTCTTCAATTTCACCAGGAGGTACTTCTTTCATGGATTCTTGAATATCAATCATGATTGGAGTTGATCGCAACCAATTTTGGCAACAAACAAGTGCCTCTACTAATTCAGGATTTAGAGAGCTTCTAAAAGGATCAAGAATACGACCACTTGTACTAAACGCGGACTCTGAAGCTACAGTAGAAACCAGAATAGCCAAGACATCTCTTGCCATTTGTGAGAGAATAGGAAATCTTTTTGAATTATCTTTCCACCAAATCAACACATCGAAAGATTTCACATTCTTTTCACAACCCTCGGCCAAATACTTTGTAATTTCTGATTGATTCTTACCAGATTCATCCTCCTCTAAGTGTTTAGCAAATTGAGAAGCCAAATCTTCCTCCTAATTCATATCCACATCCATTGGAGTTTGATGGCTCAAATTTGAAGCACTTTCAGAAGGATTGAAATTCTCATAACATTCAAATAAGCGAACCAATGCATCTCTCGTCGCATCCTCCAATAAACTAGGTATCTTACTATTCTGTTCATATGCTTGAAAAGGACAAAACTTCACAAATCTTAATTTGCGGCGTGGATCTAAAATTGTAGCAACAAACAACAAGAAGTTCATTTTGTCAAAACTCTCCCAATATTTTGAAAACTTTTTCTTCATGTTAGTAGCCATGATAAACACATTGGGGTCTTTTTCTCTAGACAAACTATTTAAACTCTTCAGTATGCCCACAAGTTCTAGAAAAAACATATTTGACGTTGCATGCAAGGTGCCAGAAATTTTCTAGTAACTTCATTAAAGAGTTTCAAGAAATGCAAAAAGGATCTAGCTACATCCCAATCTTCATCACTAGGAGGGCCAATATTCTTTGCTGCTTTCTTTTTTTCACCTTCGTTTCCCTTATTCTCTACATCTTCTTCACCTTCATCAATATCCTTATCCCCGTGGGCAAAATACATCTTATAATTTGCATCATCTTCACCAAGCCGCTCAAACGCTTTCTCAAACTTAATGGCTGACTCCAACACCAAATAAGTTGAATTCCATCTTATTTCAACATCAAGGCAAACGGGACTCTTACTCTCAATCTTTTGTATCGCAGCAAAAGCCTTAAAAGATTAAAGCCTACCAGGAGAAGATCTCACTTATCTTACTGCATTAAGAATCTTGAAGATTGATTCATTTTGATTCTTCAAGCCATCTTTAACAATAAGATTTAAAATATGAGCAGAGCACCTCAAATGCAAAAACTCATGATCTAAGATGGTTGTTTTTCAATTTATTGTGCTTTTCTTCAGATATTTATTGGCACCATCATTAGAGCTTGCATTATCAACGGTAATAGTCAATATCTTATCTATCCCCCAATCTAGCATACAACTTTCAATCATTTTACCAATCGTCTTGCCTTTATGATTAGCAATGATACAAAAACTCAAGATGCGCTTTTGCAACTTCCATTCACTATCAATCCAATGGGTTGTAAGACACATATAATTTTTATTCTGGATGGAGGTCCATGAATCTGTTGTGAGGCAGACACACTGTGAGTTAATAAGCTTTTTAAGCTTCTTCTTTTCATCAATAAACAACTTCATAACATCTCTAGCAACAGTCAATCGACCGGGAAGTTTAAATTTAGGCTGTAAAGCTGCTACAAATGATCGAAACCCTTCCCCTTTGTTAACAGATTTGGTATTTTAACTGGATTAACGAGATAATAAGGGTTAGAACGCCATGTCACAAGGTTCAGAAGCTTGCTTATTACGAAAACATCCTTCTTTTTATTCACTGATAACCTTATGTCTTGCTTGTCTTGAGTTGAAACTGAGTTTTTTTATTTTGACAAGAGATGCCCTTTATATAGGGGTATTTGGGGACAGGTGTCATTCTACATGTCTTTAGTAAAGTACAGGTGCTGCAATATGCGTGAGAGGATAAGATAAACTTTATTTTTGTTTACTAGGCGCTGACTGGGACGAATTCTTATTTGGTCTGATGGCTTTAGGAAGCTCTGATGGATTGGCTTCTCTAGGTTCTTCTCTCCGATGAGGTAGGTCTTTCGGGAAAACTTTATAATGACGGCTAGAGATTCATCCGGTAGCATTACAGTCTTGATGGGGGTCTCTTATTGCGTTGTCTTCTTTGTGATATGTACTCCGATAGGTGACCGAGTGGATTGGTGAGTTCTGATGACTTCTTAGCTTCAATTGGGCAATGTTCTCTGACTTTGTTTCTTCGGGATATGTGCTCCGATGGTCTTCTGACCTCAAATAGGTCTTTGTTGATTATTCGCAGTATATTGTTCCGAGGGATTTTTTCCTTTGGTTTGTTCAGTGAAGGGATGTTTTCGCATTTTTTGGGGGACTCGAGGTCCCGTTGTGGTCCCTCTTAGCGCATTGATGGATATCGGAGTCTCGCGGGTCCATCGAAGTTTACTCTTTTTCCGATGCCTCGTGGATATCTTATTTTTATTCATCGTGACTTTCCAAGGGACGCTCAAGTGCCTCTTCGGGTATCACTTCCGACCACTTTGGGTTGGTGACACTCGGTGGGCCTCCTCGATACAGTGTGGCATCGGGAGTTTATGCGACGATAGTATCGTCCTTGAGTTAATCCCTATTTTTAGGGTTAACGTTATGGTTAATCCCTATATATATATATATATATATATATATATATTTTAGGGTTAACACTAGGCCCCCCAAGTTTCGATCGCCAGCGTAGAGGCGAGAGGAATTTTTATTCCTTCTATTTTTGCCTTCGGTAGGAGAGGGGCTTTTCTTTTTTTTTTTTTCTTTTTTTTTTGACGATTTAAGATAAGGTGTACACACACACACACACAAATATATATATATATATATATATATATATTTATTACTGACATAAGGATGAGAATTACCTTTTAGCCCTCAGGAGTTCTATCCTCGGGTGAGCAGCACCTCCGAGTAACGGTCTCTTCTTCTCATTTTTTTTATCGTTAGCGGCGTAACGGACGCTCTTCTGACCGTTGGTAACGGTCAGGCCCCAACGACTAGTTGGTGGTGAACGTGTACATACGCGCGTCGGTTTTGGGGGTTACGTGGGGACTCATTATTCCCCACGACCGTTGTGGTGTTGGCTATAAATATAGCCAACACCCTCATTCTCTTCTCACTTCTCACTTTCAACCTTTCTAGAAAATTGTTTAGCAAAAAAAATTTCTCATCTTCTCCACGATTTCGCAAGCTTTTTTCGAGTCTTTGCAAATCATCGCAAGTTTTTATTCTGAATCTTCGCAAAGAATTCCGCGTATCTTTTCTTTGTAGAGATGGCTTCATCCGCTACTGATCTCACCACTGCCGCCTCAGCCTCGGGGGTTGTGGCTTTCACTTCCGCCGTCGATTCACCGGCGGTCCCTGGTGGCGTTGCTGTGAGTGGTCCTGCTGCCTCCACTCATAAAAGAAAGAGGGGAACTTCTGCCGCCACGGAGGAGAGTGAGGTTACTCCTTCGAAGAAAGCCAGGGTTTCGAAATCAGAGAAGCCCGATTATCGCAATCTCCAGAAAGCCGAGAAGACTGCGAGTACGGCTACTCGGAAAGAGGTGTCCTCTCTTTTCAAGTGTTAACAGGTTTGGAATAATACCCGATTAACCGATTTATTTATGAGTTCGAAACGCCGTTATCCGTGGTTCAAAGAAAGTAATTGACTATTAGGGAAAATTACGAAAATATCCTTCCTTTATTCACTGAACTTCTTACTCCCGAAGAGCATAAATATGATCTTATGCTTTTTTCCGAGTGAGTTTAAGTGTATATTCTGTCTTCTTTCTTGTCCTTCTTATTTATCTCTCCTCCTTTTCCCTTATATAGGTATGAGAGGGTGTTTATGTCACTATGAATGCGCTGCATGTGTTACAAGTGTAATGCTGCATGTGTTACAAGTGTCCTTCCAAAAGATAAGGTATATCTTGTTGACAAAGCGCTGACTAGGCTGATCCTTATCTTGTCCGAGGGCTGTGGGGAGTTCCGAGGGGTTGCTTCTTCTATTTTATTCTCTTTGATGGACTGAACCTTCTGTTTTCTTTTCTCCGAGGGGCTGGATTTCATGAGGAGGTTCACTAGTTGAAGTGGAGTGGGTGTCCGAGGGGTTTTCTGTTCCGGGGACAGCTATTTCCTCGTCGGCTTCTCTGGTAGAGTTCTCCGAGGGGCATATTTGTTTCTCTAGGCTTGTAAGGTGGGCTCCGAGAGCATCAATTTGCATGTAAGGCTGTATTCTTGTATATGGATCCCTTTAGTATGGGTTCCGAGCATTTTTGGTTGTCGTGAGAGTAGTGGCTCCTTCAGGAATCATTCTCCGAGGGCTTCCTGGTCTTGGCTGAGTAACCTTCTTGGCTTGGGCCTTCGGGGTAAGTGAGTTTAGTGGTTGGTGCTTTGAGTAGGACGTTGTTTTATGAATTTTAGCCTTCGGGGTGTTGATTCCGAGGGCTTTGGGAGTGTTCAGCAAGGAAGTATTCTCGTATAGTGGTCCCTCTTGGCGCAATGATGGATATCAGGATCGCGTGGATCCATCGGGGTTTACTCTTTTTCCGATGCCACGTTGATATCTTATTTTTGTTCATCTTGACTTTCCAAGGGACGCTTGGGTGTCCACTCGGGTGCCATGTCGTATCCTAGTAGGATATGTGAGTTCCGAGGGACTATTATCTCTTCGGATGCCACGTCATACCATAGTAGGGTATGTGACATACGAGAGTGTTCGTGACGATAGTATCGCCCTTGGGATTAATCCCTAATTTAAGGGTTAATCTTTTGTTTAACTTGTATAATCCCTTATTTATTTTTTTAGGGTTAACACTAGCCCCCCCAAATTTCGATCGTTCTCGTAGAGACGAGTGAAATTTTATTTCGTTGCCTTAATAGGGCAAAAGGGGCTTTTTCTTTATTTTTTGGTGATTTTTCCGAGGGGTTTGGGATTTTCTCCATTCTTTTTTTTTTATGATTTACGGGGGTATTATATGTATATAAATATATACTTGAAATACCGTGAAGTAAACTTACCGTTATGTTCTTGGTAATCAGCGGTCCAGATGAAGAGTTACTTTTATAACGGCTCTTTCTAGCCGTTGGATGTCTTAAATGACATTCATTCATCCGTCCGTTCATCTGCAGTAACGGCTAGCGCGTGGAACGACATTTCTTTTACCAGACTCGTAAATTTTTTTCTTTTTGTCCCAAAAGAAGATGGCTTCTTCTGCAAATATTTCTTCTGCCGAAACTGCCCCTGTTGACGTTCCTGTTTCTGCCGTGACGACTGCTCCCCTCGTGGGACCTACTGCTGCCACTCGTAAGAGAAGAGGTACCGTAGCCGAAAGGAGTGGGGCCGCCGCCGCGAAAAAAGCTAGGGTTTCGAAATCAAAGAAACCCCCTTTCCGTGACTTCTCTAAAATTGAGAATGTTCAATCCGTGGTTACTTATGAACAGGTCATGGATTTGTTTGAGGCTACGGGAGCAACAATGATGAATGTGACTGTTCACATTCCTTCAAAAGATCAAAGGGCGTGCTACCCTCCCGCGGGTATGCTCACTGTGTATTTCGCGCAAGTGAATTACGGGTGGCGTTCTTTTATGCCATCCTTTTTCTGCGAAGTCTTCAAGACTTGTGGAATCTGCCCGAGTCAGTTGGTTCCCAATGGCTATGCTGCCCTCTGTATTTACGTGTTTTGGTGTATGGTCAAGGGGTACGAGTGCAATGTGGATCATTTCTTGTCTATCTTCGATGTGGGAGTGTCACCCGGGGGATATCCCTTCTATCACGTTCATCACCGGGATCATTCGGCTAACTCTACGAAGAGGATTTTGGGTGCGACGATAAGCTCACACGGCGTTTGGAAGGACAAATTCTTTTATGTGAAGCCCGTCCGAGGGAAATGGGATATGCCCTTCAAGTGGGGGGAGGGTGTGACTCCAATTCACACCCTGGCTGAAGATATGGTGCTTTCTCCAGTGATTGCCCACCATGCGCTAATGGAGTCAGAAGATTTCTCGTGGTTATTTGATAAGGCCGGACTTCACTTCGTAGTGGGTGCTAATGACAACGTGAAGAAACCGCTTTTTGTTACGAGCATGCTCATGCCAGCTTTCAGCAAGTTTTCCTTCTGTTGCTCGTATGCTTCTTTATTCCATATCTATTTTTTTCAAGTAGTTTTTCGTATTCTTCCATTACTCGTACTAAGATATTTTGGTGTGGTGCAGAGGAGGTTATGGCGAGGTACTATCTAGTACCTGGTTCCGAAGAGGTGGCTCCAAGTGGTCATAGCGGAGCTTCCGAGAAAGGAGATCACGAGGGAGCGGAGGCGCAGTCCGAGGAGGCAGGGATGGGCACGGAGGCCGAGAAGGTTTATGAAAATATTCCGCCTCCTTCCGAGGATGTTGAGGGAGTGCCCCTGGAGGCTGTTCCGTTGCGGCAGGTGGCTCCCTCGTTCGTTCTGACTTGGAGGTCTGCTTCTGAGTCCGACACTGGTAGTCTTCCGAGGGGCTCGCAGGGGGGGCAATCTCCGAGGGCTGAAGAAGAAGAGTCTTCGTCTCCGGATGTGGTTTTGGTCTCTTCTCGAGATCCCTCGCTCATTATTCCTGATCCTTCTCCTACTCGTCCTCGTAAGTTTCTTTCTCTCTTCTACTTCCCTTCAAATTTTGTTATCATTATTTGACTACGTATTTGGTTCTTGTAGACGTCGATAAGGGCAAGGCCCTTATGTTTCCGGGTGCAGATTTATTCGCTCAATTACTTCACCAGGACTCGGAAGAGCCATCCGAGGGAATCAGTCAAGGTCCTGCGGATTTATCGAAGGATTTGGAGGTGAAGAGGGAAGTGTGGGAAACTTTGCTCCGGGGAGAGGGTCCTTCGGCCACTGCAAAAGTTCCTGAAGCGGGTGTGACGGAGGCAGTGGCCACGACTCCCGCTACCGCTATTCCTTCTCCGATAGGAGATCTTCCGAAGAGGGTTCCTCTGCGGAGGTCAGCTTCCGAGGGAGATTTTTCATCTCAAGTACCCGAGAAGGAGCCTTCGACTGTAGGGGAGGCATACCACGAGATTCTCCACTTCTTCGGGTCTTCTCTTACTGCGCCTGCGGAAGGGTACCAGTTTTTGCGGGCCAGCATGGTCTGGATGGAAACCATCGTAAGTGCCTGTCCTCCAGTCGTTTTATTTTTAGATAATTTTCCCGTATTCTTCTTTATATTTCTTTTCTTGTCCTGTAGTCCAAGAAGACTCGGGAGGTTATTACTGCAGTAGAGCAGCGTCATTCGAGGGAGGTGGCTGAAATAGGATCTCTCCGAGGGCAGGTGACTTCTCTCCGGGCCCAACTCTATGAGGCCGAATCAATGAGGGATGTTTTCCGGACGAAGTTGGAAGCCAGTGACTTCGCTTGGAGGGAGGATCAGAGAGCCAAGGAAGTGATGCGGCTCACTTTGCAGAGGATGCAGTCGGCTTACGACAAGTTGGAGGCGTCCGAGGAGGCTGTCCGAGTCCAGTTGACTCTTCTGGAGAAGGAGAAGGTGGAGTCCGAGGAGCTTCTTCGCGCTCGGGTGGAAGTTTTGGAGAAGGAGAAATCAGGGTGGTTGGAGCGAGAACAGGAGCTTCAATCTCGGGTCAAGGAGTTGGTGGATTTGAAGATAGTCCAGGTAGTGCCACAGGAGGAGGTGCAAGCTCGGATTGATGAGGCCGTTCGGTGCGCAGCAGCAGAGGCAGAGCGCCAATATGCTTCCTTGTCCGCTCGGGAGTCCCTTGGGCATATGCTATGGGGATGGCTAGAGTGTGCCACTGTTGCCCGTGGAGTGATGCCCTCGGGGGCGAATTTTGGCGGCATTTTTGATGTCAAGAAGCTTGCCAAGCCGTCTCCCGAGCAGGTTCAGAGCATTCTTGAGATGTATGATGCAATGATGACGCCCAGGGGCTCCCCTGCTCCTCTTCCGACTGCCTCCAAACTTGGTGTTACTGGCTCGAGTGGAGTTTTGCCTCCGCCCCCCGCCCCCGCCCCCTCCGAGTAGAGGGATTTAGGATAGGATTCCTTCTTTTTCCTTTCTCTCTTTAGAAATCTATTCTCGCAGAACTTAGTTTTCGCTTTCGTAGTTGTACTCAATACTTTATTTTCGACTTTCGAATAAGAGCAAACGGAAAACTTACTATTAAAGATGATGCCACCACATCACAGGCATGGGGGGTCCACATCATCAAGTAGTTCTTCTCGGAATCGTGCCCGAGTTGTCCCTAGATCCCAGGTTTATAGTGCATCCTCAGAAAGTTCTTCTCTTTGAGCCCCTCAAGGTTGATAGGTCGGGGACGAGTTGGTTCCGCCGTTAGCACTGTGTATGGAGAGTCTCTAGTAACCCTTTTTGCGGAATTCAATCTGAATTTCAATGATTTTGATGTGATTGTGCCCTCTCCAGATCAGAGAGCATATGATCCTCCTCCTGGATTCTTAACTGTCTCTTGTGATCAAATGCACTGTGGATTACGGGTGTTTTTTCACCCTTTTCTTCGATCGCTCTTCCAGTATTGGCAAATCTGTCCGAGCCAGTTAACACCCAACTCGTATCGCCTTTTAGTGGGATACGTTTTATGCTGCGAGCTCCTTAACCTTCCCCTGTCCCCGTATCGGGTGGGGGCAATTTTCATCCTTCGGCCTTGTTCGGACGGAGTCCCCCTTTTCAGCCTGGCCTATCGGGACGTCGAAAAAGCCTTTACTGGTACATCCAGTCCTCGCACTCGTAGGGGGGACTGGAAGCGGAGGTTTTTCTTTGTCCGTTCGAAAGGTCATTCGGCCCGATCGTGGGGAGTACCCATCCGATGGGGCTTGGGATACGTTTCGCCCATATCCGAGACGTTGGGGCGGGAGTGGGAGGAACTGAGTCATTCCGGGTTATTTTCTGGCTCGTACGATATTACCGGCCTGCTCGCGTGTCCTGAAGCTCTTATTCTGGCAGGTCTTCAAGAGGGGATAAGAAGAGAGAATTCGCCAATTCATCCTCTTCATGGCAATTTCTATTTTCGTAAGTCTGAAAATTTGTCGATTTTTCTTTTATCGACCTGTGTGCTCTCGGGATCATCCTATACTCTATACTTGTCTTATAGGTGCCGAAATGGCGGCTTTTTCCATAGATCCATTTAATGGTGTTTTTCTGGGGCGAGCTCTACACGGTATGCGACGGACGCCGGAGGGCATTTCCGATACCTTCGTGGCGGTTATAAGGGCGGACTCCTCCTCGGAGAGGCCGGAATCGGAGGGTTCGCCCGTGGCAGCCCCCCCAGTGAGCTTTGTGATTCCTCTTAGGGTAGAAAATTTGGTTACGGCTCTTTCTCCAATAGATTATCCAGTGCCTCCTTTGGTGTCGCAACCATTTCCTCGGATTTCCGATACCGTGGATGCTGTGGAAGGAGGTTCCGAGCACGTATCCGTGTCGCTAGGCGGAGGGAATCTTCCTCCCGTGGGTTCCTCTCCTCCGGGTGCTGACTTAGGGTTTTCTCCCCTCGGAGAGGTATCGGGGTTTTGCCGAAATTTTCTTAGCGGTCTATTGAATGTTACGGACTGTGAGCTCATGAGGACCCTTCCTTCTTCTCGTCTTCAGGATTTAGTTTGCAAAAACCTGTGTGAGGTAGATATCCATGTTATTTGCAAATTTTGGTTACTTACCTTTTATTTCTTCGGTAGTGATTCCTTCGTCTCCATTCAGATTTATATGGTGCTAGATGCCATCGGATCTCGGGGGTGTTCCTCTTCAGATCCTGGCTTGGTTTATCGCCGTCGGGACGAGTTAGAACATGGTTTGTTGGAGGCTCAAAGAGAGATTTCCCGCTTGCAGGAAGAGCATGAAGCTGCTAAAGCGATTCATGATATGGTCCTTCAGATTGAGAGGGATAAGTCTTGGGAAGTGGAGCGCCAGTTGATGCTAGAGAGGACCCGGGTGGCGAGTTTTCAGGCGAGTTTGGAGGAGTTGAAGAGTCAACTTCGCCACTCCGATGAGCAATTACTGCAAATGATTCAGGAACGGGATGCGGCAACTCATCGGGTGCTGGAGATTACTCGCGCCCACGACGTTGCTTTGGTAGTAGCTCGGGTCCGAGCTGTTTTGGATATCGCGGGTCCTTCAGCTTTAAGGGAGTCTTTGCAAAAAGAGATGCGCGATCTGGTCCGCATCGGGTATCGACTTGGTACGGATGTAGTTCAATCATTGCCAGAATGTCCTGGGAACTTGATTATTCCCGAGCTTAGTCTTCACCCCATCTTCCCGGAAGAGAGTCCCGTGGCGTCCGAGGGCGTGTTATTGGCGGATCCAATAACCTTATCCGAGGAGCAGCGTCGTCGCCTTATCCGATAAGGGAAACGTCCTCTACGAGAGGAATAGTTTGTAGTAGGTAGTTTTTTGGGGTCTGATGACTGTTTATCTATGGTAGATAGCTCCTCGGGGTTAGGTTGCTTGTAATGATTTCCTGTGTAAGGCTACCATTTTTGTTTTGCAAACCTATGCACCCTATCGGATTCGAATGTATCGTAACCATCTATTTATGAACAAACGGTTTTATTTATGTAACAATGAAAATGTTACATTAAACATAGTATTTTCTAAGATTGAAGGAATTCCACGTATTGCGAAGAGTGGCGCCTTCAGAGTTGGCAAGTAGATAGGTTGCGGGTCCGATAATTCCCGCTATCTTGTAGGGCCCTTCCCATCGGGGTTCAAGCTTGCCTACGTTTTTGGAGGCTCCGACCCGTTTTAACACTAAATCACCCACTTGAAAAGTCCTAAGTTTTACCTTGGTGTTATAGTATCGTGCCATTCGAGTTTTGTATTCCTCGGCCCGAACGGCGGCTCGGATTCTTCTCTCTTCCAGGAGATCAAGGGCCAGAGCTAAGTTAGCACTATTGGCCACTTCTTCGTATTCTTTGACTCGCCAACTCTCAATCGAGACTTCGGAGGGTACTACTGCTTCACACCCATAAGATAGGCTGAAAGGGGTTTCGCCTATGGCGGTATTTTGTGTGGTCCGATAGGCCCATAATATATCAGGTATTTCTTCAACCCATTTGGCCTTATGCCAGTCGAGTCGGGCCTTCATATTTTTCAGGAGAGTGCGATTAGTTCTCTCAACTTGTCCGTTGGCTTGAGGGTATCCCACCGAAGCAAAACGGTGCTTAATCTCCCAATGATCACACCATTTTTCTAACCCCTGGTCAGTAAATTGCAGACCGTTGTCACTTACCAGGCTCCGAGGGACTCCAAAGCGGCACAGAATGTTCCTCCACAAGAAGTTAATGACCGCCCCTGCAGTTATTCGCGCTAAGGGCTCCGCCTCCACCCATTTGGTGAAGTAATCTACTGCTACGAGTAGGAACTTCTTTTGACCAGCATCGGGAATAAGTGGACCTACTATGTCTATTCCCCATTTGGCGAAAGGACATGCGGTCAAATGGGGTTCCCATGGAGCCGCTGGCTGGTAAGCCTGAGGGGCATAAGCTTGACATGACTTGCACTTTTCCGCGTGGTTTTTGCAATCTTTGGCCATCGTGGGCCAATAATAACCCTGTCGGATTATTCGTCCAGCCATGCTTCCGCCACTAGTATGGCTACCACACACCCCTTCGTGAGTTTCCGCCAGGACAAGTTGAGCCTCCTCTTCGTTTAAACATCGGGCATGAGGGTAAGAGTACGTCCTTCGGAATAGTATTCCGTCTTTGAGGAAATATCGGATGGTCTTCTTAGACATCATCCATCGGACAGATTTGTCCTCGGAGTATCCTTTAGGATCTTGTAAGTATGCTTTAATGGGTGTTATCCAACTTATCGAAGGGTTTGCCGCGGTGGCGCTCACCTCTTCAGGTTCAGTCCTCTCTGATTCACTCATATGTAACAGGGTGATTTTCCGAGTACGAATGGTGGTTAATTGTGCAGCCATTTTGGACAAGGCATCGGCTTCCTGATTATCCCCTCGGGGGATCTGCACTAATTGATACTCATCAAACCAGGCTTTGGCCCGATGGACTACTCGAAGATAATTTTGCATCCTTTCTTCTTTGGCTTCGTAGGTACCCTGAACTTGCTGGACAATTAACTGAGAGTCACTATGCAGGCGGACTTTTCGTATTCCGCCTTCCCGAGCGAGCCTCATTCCAACAAGGAGGGCTTCATATTCGGCTTCGTTATTGGATACGGGGTAATCAATTCTAACCGCAAAATGTAGCGCCTCTTCCTCAGCTTCCGTGTTAATCAAGATTACTCCAGCTCCGCCATGCGTATCTACGGAGGAACCATCCACGTAGACATGCCGCAGAGGTTCTTTCCTTTCCACTTCGATTCCCGTAAGTTCTACCACAAAGTCTGCTAGCACCTGGGCTTTGATGGAAGGTCTCGGGGCATAAGAGATATCATACTCCGTTAGCTCGACGGCCCATTTTATTAGTCTTCCCGAGGTCTCGGGTTTGTTGAGAATTGCTCGTAGAGGGTGCTTAGTCAGGACAGTGATCGGGTGGGAGAGGAAATACGGGCGTAATTTACGCGCCGTGGTAACCAAAGTGAGTACAAGTTTTTCTACCAGAGTATACCTGGTTTCCGCTCCGAGGAGAGTTTTGCTAACGTAGTAGACCGGATGATGCTCTCCCTCGTGCTCTTTGACCAGTACCGTCCGATAGCCTCCTCTCCTACGGATAGGTATACGAAAAGTTCTTCCTGGGGCGAAGGTTTGACCAGCAAGGGTGGTCTTACCATATATCTTTTCAATTCCTGGAGAGCTTCTTCACATCGTGAGGTCCACTGGAATTCTTTGATATTCCGAAGGACTTTAAAGAACGGGAGTCCTTTCTCCGCTGATTTGGAGACAAATCGGCTGAGGGAGGCCATTCGTCCGGTCAACTTTTGCACGTCCTTTATGGATTTTGGGGTTGGTAACCCAACAATTGCTTCAGCTTTCTCGGGGTTAACTTCTATTCCCTTCTCGGTGACCATGAATCCCAAAAATTTGCCTCCTTGGATACCGAAGGAGCATTTCCGAGGGTTTACCTTCATCCCAAAGCGATCCATGATAGCCAGTGTTTTTCGCAAGTCTTCGGGATGATCTTTCGCGGAACGACTTTTGACGACCGTGTCGTCCACATATACTTCCACAGTTTTCCCAATAAGTCCCGCAAACATGAGGTTCACCAATCGTTGGTATGTAGCTCCTGCGTTCTTAAGTCCGAAGGGCATGACTAGATAACAAAAGGTACCTGCGTCCGTAATGAAGCTGGTTTTGTCCTGGTCCGGGAATGCCATTGGGATTTGATTGTATCCTTGGTCCCCATCCAGAGTCGACAGGAGTGCACAACCAGCGGTAGAGTCGACCAATTGGTCTATGCTTGGTAAGGGATAGCAGTCCTTTGGGCAATCATCATTAAGATCGGTGAAATCAATGCACATCCTCCATCTTCCTCCCGACTTAGGGACCAAGACCACGTTGGCCAGCCATTCGGGATACACGACCTCTTGGATTTGTCGTAAGCTGAGAAGCCGTTGAATTTCTGATCGAATAATCTTGTTGCATTCGGGCCCCATTTTTCTCTTCTTTTGTTGAATGGGTTTGGCCCCTGGCTTTACATTAAGGAAGTGTTGGCATACCTTATTGCTGATCCGTCCGGGGGGACCTCCTTCCCATGCGAAAAGGTGACAAAATTCCATTAGAACGGATATCAATTGGGCTTCCAACTCAGGTTCCATATTAGTGCCCATTTTGATCGCCCTGGCGGGATTTCCTTCCACGAGTTCTATCATCTTGAGCTCTTCGATGGGTTGGACTCGGGCTTCTTCTATTTTCCGTTTTTTGCTACTATCCGAGGGGTTCTCGTCCTCTTCGGGGAGTAGGGCATTCATTCGGCATTCTCTGGCTCTAGCTTGATTTCCTCGGACTTCTCCGATGCCTGCCATGGTAGGAAATTTTACCTTGAGGTGGAGGGTAGAGGGAATCGCTTCGAATGACCGAATGGAGGGTCTTCCGCATATAGCGTTGTATGTCCTTGACGAAGCCTCCACCACCCAAAATTTGGTGGGTTCCGTTCTCCGTAGGGCTCCTTTTCCCCACGACATTGGCAGGGTCACGGTTCCGAGGGTATTACAGACTTCGCCAGATAAGCCTACTAGAGGGACTTCAGCCACCTCCAATTGCTCCTTCTTCAATCCCATGGCTAGATAGGTTGGAAAAAACAAGACGTCCACAGAGCTGCCCGTATCTATGAGGATACGCTGGATCCCAAATCCATAGATAGTAGCTTCAATTACCAAAGGATCTTCGTGGGGGTAGACTACACCTTTCAGGTCTTCGGGTCCGAAAGTGATATTTGGTAATCTGGCCCCTTGGGCGGAGCATACCGGGAGCCCTTGTCCCGCTCGTCGGGCTTCTTTGAGATATTTTGTCTTCTTACCCCGGGGTATTCTGGAAATATCTCCTCCCTCTATCATGTTGATCGTCCGCCTCGAGGAGGGGTTGACCTCGTACGTGTCGGGAGGGGGAGGTAGGTTCCGATACCCTGTGGTCCTTTCCCGTGATCGCCGCGGAGACGCAACGGTTCTTTCTCGGGGGGATCTTTGCCGCTTTCTGGTCTTTTCTTGGGACCTCCGCCGATGTTCCGCGGTTTGTTCTCGTGACTGCCGGTGGGGAGTATCCTCTTCCTCGTCAGGTCCTCCTCGGGACCTTTTCCACACATGCGCTTTGGGCTCTTCGGGATTGTTTCTTTTTAGGTAGTTATGCAGATATCCCGCCTCCAGAAGGCGAAGTATTTCTCTTCGCAGGGTAGTACACTCCTCGGTAGTGTGTCCATAAGTTTTATGAAATTTACAGTACTTACCCGTATCTTTATCTTTGTTGGGAAATTTGGCGGGTCGGGACCAGCGCAATTCTTTGTTGCCCCGCATCACGTTGAGTACTTCCACGGGAGCTAGGGTCATCGGAGGAAGGGGCACGGGTTTAAGGAATTTCTTGACCGTCTCCCCATCGTCCTTCTGAGGGGGTGGTTTTCCTTCTTTGCCCTTCTCTTTGGTCTTAGTTTCCTTTTCCGTCTGTTCGTGACGTTCATTGTCATCCTTCTCCAGCCCTCTCTTTGTCTGGTCGGCTTCCTCCATAAGAATATGAGTTTCAGCTTGTTGCATGAGTTCATTCATATCCGTGACATGATTCCCCATCAGGTATCGGAAGAATTCTCCCGCTCGGAGTCCTTGTGTCAGAATATCGGCCATAATGGTTGGGCTGACGTTCGGAACATCCAGCGCTTCGTCCGTGAAACGTTTTATATATTCCCGAAGGGATTCATCCTTTCGTTGCTTAATAGTAAAAAGATGAGTGGCTGATTTGGGATACCTACGGTTACAGGCAAAGTGGCGTATAAACAGGTGAGCCAATCGGTCAAAGTTGACCACTGAATTAGGAGGGAGATGGGTAAACCAGGATTGGGCTCGCCCTCCGAGGGTAACAGGGAACACTCGGCACAGGACATAGTCCAGGGCAGATGATAGGTCCATTCCTGCCAAATATTGATGTATATGATCTTGCGGATCTCTCCCATCGGCTTCTCCTGTATATAATGGTACATTAATAGGCCGCATTCCTGAAGGAATTGGAGCAGAAGCTATTTCAGGAATGAAGGGAGATGTCTTAAACGTCGGATCTTCCTTGGGTCCTACAGTCCTCTTGAGGTCTCCTACTTCCTTTCGTAGATCTTCAAGGATTCCCCATAAGGTTGGCTCTCCGTTAGGAGTGATAATGGGGGGTGGCCGATATACGGGGAGAGACCTTTCTTCCCTCTGGATTATCCTCGGAGTTTCCAGAGGATCATAACGCCTTGGCGTCCTCTGAGGAGTCTCCTGATACCACGAGATTGGAGTAGGGCATTGTGCCCCTCTTGCATAAACTTCGCCTTGTTCCGAGGGGTAATCTCCTTGTTGCAGAGATCCTGGAACTGTTTCCAGGGGAGACTCGAATTCTCGGTGATTAACTCGAGCGGTGGCTTCCACTAGTCTTTCAAAAACGGATCGGGGAACATTGATGAAGTCCCTTTCATCGGAACGGCGATTCGCTACAGTTTCCTCCGAATTGTCCAGATGGGGCGGGTGGATTTCGCTGTGAAACAAATTTTCCATAGTTGGTTTGCTTTCTTGAACACGCTCGAGGACGACTTCTATGGCGTTCCCACAGACGACGCCATTTTGTTAACATGTTTGGAATAATACCCGATTAACCGATTTATTTATGAGTTCGGAACGCCGTTATCCGTGGTTCAAAGAAAGTAATTGACTATTAGGGAAAATTACGAAAATATCCTTCCTTTATTCACTGAACTTCTTACTCCCGAAGAGCATAAATATGATCTTATGCTTTTTTCCGAGTGAGTTTAAGTGTATATTCTGTCTTCTTTCTTGTCCTTCTTATTTATCTCTCCTCCTTTTTCCTTATATAGGTATGGGAGGGTGTTTATGTCACTATGAATGCGCTGCATGTGTTACAAGTGTAATGCTGCATGTGTTACAAGTGTCCTTCCAAAAGATAAGGTATATCTTGTTGACAAAGCGCTGACTAGGCTGATCCTTATCTTGTCCGAGGGCTGTGGGGAGTTCCGAGGGGTTGCTTCTTCTATTTTATTCTCTTTGATGGACTGAACCTTCTGTTTTCTTTTCTCCGAGGGGCTGGATTTCATGAGGAGGTTCACTAGTTGAAGTGGAGTGGGTGTCCGAGGGGTTTTCTGTTCCGGGGACAGCTATTTCCTCGTCGGCTTCTCTGGTAGAGTTCTCCGAGGGGCATATTTGTTGCTCTAGGCTTGTAAGGTGGGCTCCGAGAGCATCAATTTGCATGTAAGGCTGTATTCTTGTATATGGATCCCTTTAGTATGGGTTCTGAGCGTTTTTGGTCGTCGTGAGAGTAGTGGCTCCTTCAGGAATCATTCTCCGAGGGCTTCCTGGTCTTGGCTGAGTAACCTTCTAGGCTTGGGCCTTCGGGGTAAGTGAGTTTAGTGGTTGGTGCTTTGAGTAGGACGTTGTTTTATGAATTTTAGCCTTCGGGGTGTTGATTCCGAGGGCTTTGGGAGTGTTCAGCAAGGAAGTATTCTCATATAGTGGTCCCTCTTGGCGCAGTGATGGATATCAGGATCGCGTGGATCCATCGGGGTTTACTCTTTTTCTGATGCCACGTTGATATCTTATTTTTGTTCATCTTGACTTTCCAAGGGACGCTTGGGTGTCCACTCGGGTGCCACGTCGTATCCTAGTAGGATATGTGAGTTCCGAGGGACTATTATCTCTTCGGATGCCACGTCATACCATAGTAGGGTATGTGACATACGAGAGTGTTCGTGACGATAGTATCGCCCTTGGGATTAATCCCTAATTTAAGGGTTAATCTTTTGTTTAACTTGTATAATCCCTTATTTATTTTTTTAGGGTTAACATCAAGAGTTTGGGGGCGTACCAGAAGAATATGTCTTTCAAAATTTCGACGAAGGCGGAGAGGGCTATTAATCCTCCGGAGGGTTATTTGACAGTCTACTTTGCACAGATGAAATAGGGGTGGCGATCCTTCATGCCCTTTTTCTTCTATGAAATCTTCAAGGCGTGCAATGTCTGTCCGAGTCAGGTGACTCCGAATAGTTTTGCGGCACTTTGTATGTTTGTTTTTTGGTGCCAAGTGAAGGGACTGAGTTGCACTGTGGCTCAGTTCTTTTTATTTTTTATATTGTGGTCTCACCCGTGGGGCTTCTCTTTTACCACTTTCGTCATCGAGATTCTGCTAAGAACTCGACAAAGAAGATTTTGGAGGGGACACTCAGCTCCCACAGTACTTTGAAGGACAAGTACTTTTTCGTGAAGCCTGTGGAAGGTGAATGGGATAAGCCATTCACTTGGGGGGAGGCCAAGGCTCCAGTGTACCCACTGGACTCGAAGATGACTTTCTCTCTGATTATTTCGTCAAAAGCTCTGATGGAGTCGGAGGATTTTAGAGTGTTTCTAGAGAGATCGGGGCTTCATCAGGTGGTGTTTACTGATGTTGTCGTTCAGGATCCTTCATCCCTACCTTCCGAGGAGCTGACTTTTCTTAGTAAGTAATTTTACTTTATTTTCTTTTATTGCTTCGAGTAAACTTTTTTGTTTTAGGTCTTTAAGTAATTTCTCTCTTTTATTGCAGGGGAGATTTTGGCAAGGTACTTTTTGTGCAAGGGTCATTCGGACCTATTTATGACTATGAGGCCATCGGAGCAGGATATTCCGGCCTCGAGCGGTTGGAAGAAGTCTAAGGCCTTAGCTGCTTCTTTGGCTCGCTCATCTAGTGGTACCTCCGAGGCTCCCAAGGAAGATGATGAGAACGTTAGCACACCCGAAGACAAATACGTGCCTCCGGTAGAAGAGGAGGATGATCATTCGCCATTTTTCATCGGGGAGGATAGTGTGATCCACAGAGTCGTCCCTTTGTCCATCGTGGACCCACTATCAGCCTTGGTTCCGATATCGAGTTCCATTTCTGCCACTGAGGGCTCTCCGAGGACTTCGGGAGGGGAGTTTTCTTCGGAGGGAGGCTTCCCCTTGGAAAGAAGTCCGACTGCGGAGGAACCTTCTTTGGCGGCTCTGCCAGAGTACGTGACCATTTCTTCTGATGATCCATCATCTTCTCCTCGGAAGGAAATGGAAGATTCTTCCTTGGTGCCTTCGGTGGGGCCAATCTCCGAGCCATCTGCCCCCAGTAAGTTTTTGCGATTCTTTTTTCAAGTGTTTTTGGCATTCTCATTTTTTCTTAGGCTAAGTTATCTTTTCCTTTTTCTATAGGTTACGTAGATAAGGGAAAGGCTCCGATGACTCAAGAAGGGGAGTCTTTTCTTTCAGGTAATTATTCGGTTCTCTTTTCTGATTTATATTTATTAATTGTTTACTCCATACTTTTCTAACTTACGATTTTTCTTGTAGGGGAGGATTTGTTGGCGCAACTCCTCAAGTTCCACTCGAAAATATCGTTAGGTGATTCTGAGGATGTTTTGGAGATTCCCGAGGCGCACCCCGACGATTCATCGTAGCTGGACGTGAAGGTCTCGCTTCTGGGTTCTCTTTTGGGGGCGGCGCATCCTTCAATTCCTATTGGCATTCATCGAGTATTATTCACTGACTCCGCTACCATCACCTCAGTTTCGGCGACTATTTCCCCAAGGGGCATCCATTTTGGGATGCCTGTTCCAGGGGGTCCTCCCCGTTTAGAAGATCTGCCGTCATTGCAGACTTTGGAAGATGCCTTCGGAGAAGTCTTCCACTTCTTTGTTTCCTTTCATGCCACGCCTTTCGATGGCTTCCACTTTATGCAGACATGCCTCAACTGGATGGGGCTCATGGTAAGTTTTCACCTCCCTTTCCATTTGTCCTTTTTTGTAATTCTATCCTTGTAGAAATTCCTTCTCGGATAGAAGAACTTACGCCTGATGTCTCTTTATTTTTCAGGTCGAAAAGGCTAGGGAGGCGGCTACTGTAGCCGAGCAGGGGTATAACCATGGTAGGGAGGAGATGAAAATCCTCCGAGGGCAGGTGGCGTCTCTTGTTGCTAAGAGGGAGGAGGATCTGATGGAGATGAACGTTCTCCGCACGAAGATATCCTCTTATGACTTCTGATGGCAAGAAGATCAAAAGGAGATAGCGAGGCAGGGTGAACTGATGAAACGCTTGCAGGCTTCGGCTGACGAATCGGAGAAAGCTTCGAAGGCTGAAATAACACTCCTTAAAAAGGAGAAGGAGGAGGCTCAAGAAAGGGAGAGGGTTCTCCAAGAGCAACTAGGTCAAGCCCTTGATTGGGCCAAGTCAACTTCGGGAAAACTAGTGGTGGCAGTCTCCCCCGAGGAGTTGCAGGCCCAAGTGGAAGCGGTGGTGAAGTATGCCCAGGCAGAAACTATTTGGCAGTGCTCGGACCTCTTCGAGAAGCCGCACCAGGGTGTTCTGACAGGTTATACACTATGAGGGTACCTTGAGTGTGCAAAGTTGGCAATGGGGTTGTTGCGGCCGGGTGTTGACTTTGCAAAGGCCTTTGATATCCGCAAGTTGAAGAACCTGGCTAGCCCCGAGGAGGCCTATGCCCTTTTCGAGAGGCATACCAGATTATCTCCTCGGGTATCCCCTTTTACTTCTCCCACCAGGTTGGGTAGTGCGAGTCCGAGACTTAGTAGCTCCGGAGGGGTGTTTTCACCTGATACCCAACTGCCTCTGATAGCGGTGCCGACCAGTTTGCTGAGTCCGAGGACTCTTCCACCCGAGGGGACTACTGCTTCTACTCCTCCGTCCTCGGGAGTTTAGAATTTTTTGTTTTATACTTTCAGTGCTTAGATTGTTTAGGTTTTATTTTTTGAACTCTTTGTTTCGTATTTTTAGCATTCGTAGGTATTATTATTTTTCCTGGTTGTAAGAGCTTTCCGAGGGCTTCTCGAGTTTATGAATGAACAGTCCTTTAGCTTTTATCAATTTCTTTTCTTTTTGGTTAATTTATTTCTTTTCGTACTTGTAGTCGACTAAAAAATAAATTATTTATTATATATAAATATTGGGACCCCCTCATTAATCTTGAGTTAATATTCTTATTCTTACCGGCCATGTAATTTGTTTAGCAGGACGTGCCCGTTTGCATGACAAACTTTGGAGTTACTTTTCTCTAAATAGAGATATCCACTGACACGTGTCCCTGTCTATATTTTTACTTTGACAGCTCAAGCTTTTAACTCAATTCTCAAGAGGAATGTCCGGATATATATATATATATATATATATATATATATATATTTGGAGTTTAGTGAATATTCTCACACTCTCTTCAAAAATTTCCCAGTTATTGTACTCAGCTGTTTACCCTTTTTTTCCGAAAAGCTAGATTTTCTCTTATTCGCTTTTGCTTTCCTCTGGGTTACTTTTTAATTAAGCACTAAAAAGTAATAAGGAACTTACTTCTCAAGATGATGCTTTCTTATTATAAGCAGGGTGGTTCTGTTTCCTCAAGGAATTCCTATCGTAATTCATTTAGAAATCTTTCCTTGCGGCTGGGTGTCCGTCATGCCTCCTTCGAAGATTTGTCCTATGGGCTGAGGGATAGGACCGATGAAGGTTTTGTTGCCCTCGTGGGGAGTTCTTCAACAAGGGCTATGCCAGGGCCTTCGTACGAGGATTCCCTTAGGATGAATCATATTAGGGAGGTGTTTATGGATAGAGAGCCTTATTTCCCCGCTGATCGTTCATCGGTGTTCAATATGCTTCCCTTGAGTCCTTCAAGAATTATTGGCCGAGGGTGCGTTGGATCCGCATCGAGTACCAAATACGGGGAGTCTATTATGACCCGCTTTGTTGAGTATGCTTTAAATTTTGATAAGTACGACGTAGTTATACCCCATCCCGATCAGAGGGCATATGATCCCCCTTCAGGTTATTTAACCGTTTAATGTGAGCAAGTGCAGTGTGGGATGCGGGTGTTTTTTCACCCTTTTCTTCAGCTCATTTTCTGATACTGGCAGATATGCCCTAGCTAACTGACGCCTAAATCTTATCGTCATTTGGTGGGGTATGTTATGTGTTGCGGATTTTTAAACCTCCCAATGTCTCCCTATCGGGTGAGGGCGATATTCATCCTATGCCCTTGTTCGGGTAGCCCTCCATTTTTTAGCCTGGACTATCGGAACAATAGTAGAGCATTCACGCATGTTTTCAATCATCATTCTCATCGAGGGGATTGGAGATATAGTTTCTTTTTTTGTCCGTCCGAAGGGCCTATCAACTAGTGTGTGGGGAGTGCCTCTCCGATGGGGCTTAGGATATATCGTCCCCAATCCTAAGACATCGGTACATGAATGAGAGGTTTTGTCTAGTTCGGGGTTGTTCTCGGGTACCTACGATATCAATGGCTTGTTAGAGCTCCTCGAGTCTTTGATCTTGGCTGGTCTTCAGAAGGGGGTAGAGATATTTAATCTCTCACATCAGCTTCTTCATAGTAACTTCTTTTTTCATAAGTTCTTCTTCTTTTTTCTTTATGGTACTTCTTGATAATTTGGGGCTTATAGTGCTTTTGTGCTTCTGATAGGTGCGGAGATGGAAATGTTTGCCATCAAGCCTTTTGATAAGGCTTATTTGGGGCATGTACCGAATGGCGGATACACCCTTTCCAAGGATGAGGGCTCTTATCATTCAAATTTTGAGGTAGTGGTAAGATCTTCTTCAGAGGAGCAAGATCGGAGGGCTTTGCCTATAGCAGACCCCTAGTAAATCCATTGGTACGTATCGTGCCCGAGGGTTCAATGGTAACTGCTTTTCAGATGGATCCTACACCCCCTTTGATGGTGCGGTCTTCTCCCGATGGAGATGTCTTTGATATGATAAACGTGGTAGAGAAGGGTCTTCCTTCTCCTACCACCGTGGGGTCCCAGCCTTTCAAGGAGGGCGATGGTTCCGTTCCTTCGGCTAATTCAGCCGCAGATTTTTGCCGGAACTATCTGAGTGGTTTACTGAATATGCTGAATTGTGAGCTGATGAAGACTCTTCCTCTATCCAGCCTTCATGACTTAGCCTAAAAGATTTATGCGAGGTATAATATTTGTTCATTCATATAAGGCTAACCTTTATCCCTTCGTTGAGGTAATAGGATTGGTTTGTGCAGATTTATATGGTACTGAACGCCATCGGTTCCCGAGGGGGCTCCTCCGCCGATACAGGCTTGGTGTATCGTCGTCGGGATGAGCTAGAGAGAGGTTTTCTGGAAGCCCAAGAGGAGTTATTCCGTCTTAAGATGGATCGTGAGACTTCTCAGGAAGTTTTCGATGAAATGTTACAATGTGAGAGGAACAAGTCATGGGAGCTGGAACGTCAATTGGTGTTAGAGAAGGCTCGCGTGTTAGGTTTGGAAGAGCGGATGGGAGACCTGATGGACCAAATCCGCTTTTCCGATGAGCAGTTGCTGCGTGTCAAGAGGGAGTGGGACACGAAAAACCAAATAGTACTAGAGATAACTCGTACTCATGAGGTGGAGGTGGTGATGGCCAAAGTTAAGGCAGTTTTGGGCATAGCGGGTTCACCAGTTCTTCGTGAGTCCTTTCAAGGAGAGATGCATGACTTAGTCCACATCAGATATTGGTTGTGCCAGGACACCGATCGAGCTTTGCCAAGGTTTCCTTCGGGACTGGCTATTCCTGAGCTCAACATTCTTCAAGTTTTTTCAGAGGTTAATCCAGCGATCTCCGAGGGTTTGGCGGTTCCACTCGTGGTGATTGACGATCCTGTGAACTTGTCCGAGGAGCAGCTTTTTCGCCTTATTAGGGAGGGAAAGCATCCGATTGAGGAGGCTTAGGATATGTAAGGATAGTTTTAGTGGTAAGGACCTTTGCATATGATATGGTCCGATATACCTATGAGAGTTCGTTGTTTTGTAATAGGTGGCCCTTTGGGATTGGGTTGCTTAGATGACCATATGAAGGGTCATTATTTTGTCGTGCAACCATATCTTCCCCATTTCTGTACAGGAACCATCTATATATAAACAACTCTTTTATTTATGTACAAACTTATACTTTACATTAAGCATAATATTTTCTTAAGTTAAGGGCATTCCAGGTATTGTGGAGGGTTGCACCTTCGGAGTTGGCAAGCTGGTATGTTGTTGGTCCGATGATGCCCACAATTTTCTAGGGTCCTTCCCATCGGGGATAAGCCTTTCTACGTTTTTGGAAGCTCCGACTCTTTTTAGTACTAGGTCTCCAACTTGGAAAACCCTAGATTTTACCTTGGTCTTGTAGTATCGTGACATCCGGGCCTTGTACTCCTCTATTCGGACGACAGCTAGGGTTCTCCTTTCTTCGAGGAGGTCAAGGGCAATGGCTAAGTTTGAGCTATTAGCCAGTTCTTCATACTCCCCGACTCGCCAAATTTCCACTACCACTTCCGGGGGCACGACGGCTTCGCTGCCATATGCCAGGCTATAAGGAGTTTCGCCTGTGGACGTTCTTTGTGTAGTTTGATAGACCCACAGGATGTCGGGTACCTCCTCGACCCATTTAGCCTTGTGCCAATCCAGTCTAGCCTTTATGCTCTTTAGGAGGGTTTGATTAGTCATTTCCACTTGGTCGTTCGCTTGGAGATATCCCACCGAAGCGAAACGACGTTTGATTTCCCAATGGGTACATCAATATTCTAACTCTTTGCTGTTGAACTGAAGCCCGTTGTTGCTCACAAGGCTTCGAGGAATGCCGAATCGGCACATGATTTTCCTCCATAAAAAGTTGATTATCGCACATGCGATGATTCGGGCCAGGGGTCCTGCCTCTACCCATTTGGTGAAGTAGTCCACTGCTACCAGCATAAATTTCTTTTGTCCAGCATCGGGGATAAGGGGTCCCACTATATCGATGCCCCACTTGGCGAAGGGGCACGTCGTTAGGTTAGGCTCCCATGGAGCCGATGGTTGGTAGGTCTACGGGGCGTAGGCTTGGCACGATTTGCACTTTTCGGCGTGCTCTTTGCAATCTCTAGCCATCGTGGGCCAGTAGTAGCCTTGCCGAATCAAGCGCCCAGCCGAGGCGAAAGCTTTCGCCTCCAGTATGGCTCCCACAAGTTCCTTCGTGAACTTTTGATAGGACTTGTTGTGTCTCTTCCTCCCTAAGGCATCGGGCATGCGGGCAAGAGTAAGTTCTTCAAAATAGTACCCCATCCTTAAGAAAGTATCATATGGTTTTCTTAGACATAATCCGCTGTACAGATTTGTCCTTGGAGTAACCTTCGGGATCTTGTAGGTAAGCTTTTATGGAAGTCATCCAACTCCTCGGGGAGTCTGCCGTGGCATTTACTCCCTTGCTTTCTACTTTTTACGACTCGCCTACGTGGAGGATGGTGATTCTTTGGGTGTGGATGGTGGTCGTTTGAGTGGCCATCTTGGACAAAGCGTCTGACTCCTGGTTTTCCTCTCGGGGAATCTGGATGACTCTGTACTCATCAAACCATCCTTGCCTCTGGTGGACTACCCAAAGGTAATCTTGCATTCTTTCTTCTTTGGCCTCGTAAGAGCCGTTAACTTGTTGAACGATTAGCTAGGAATCGATGTGGATGAGTATCCTTTTTATCTCCCCTTCTTGTGAGAGTCTCATTCCGATGAGAAGGGCTTCATATTCGGCCTCGTTATTTGATAGAGGATAATCAATCCTGACAGCGAAGTGGAGCATTTCCTTTTCAACTTCTTTGTGTACTAGGACTATTCCTGCTCCCTCATGCGTACTTACGGAAGAGCCATAGAGGAGCCTTCTCTTCGGCTCCGATGCCCGCTAGTTCCGTCACGAAGTCTGCCAGGACTCGGGGCATGGGAAATATCGTACTCCGTAAGCTCTATTGCCTATTTTATCAATCTTCCCCATGTCTCGGGTTTATTAAAGATTGCACGCAACGGGTGTTTGGTCAGAATAATAATCGAATGGGAAAGGAAATATGGGCGCAACTTTCGTGTCGTAGTAATCAAGGTTAAGACAAGTTTCTCAGTTAAGGTGTAACTGGTTTCGGCTCCGAGGAGAGTCTTACTAACATAGTACACGGGGTGGTGCTCCCTGTCCTGTTCTTTGACCAATACGGCACCGACGGCCTCCTCTCCGATGGATAAGTAGACGAAGAGCTCTTCTTGGGGTGACGGTTTTACTAGCAAGGGGGGTTTTACCGTATAGTTTTTTAGTTCTTTCAAAGCATCTTCACACTGTGCCGTCCATTGGAACTCTTTGATGTTTCGGAGTACCTTAAAAAATGAGAGTCTTTTTTTGCTGATTTAGAAACAAACCGGCTCAAGGAGGCCATTCGATCAGTCAGTTTTTGGACATCTTTCACCGTCCTTGGAGTGGGTAACCCTACGATGGCTTCCGCCTTTTTTTGGATTAACTTCTATTCCCTTTTCTGTGACAATGAAACTAGGGACTTTCCTCATCGGATGCCAAAAGGGCACTTCCGTGGGTTTACCTTCATTCCAAAGTTGCCCATAATGGCTAGCGCCTTTTGCAGATCCTCAGGGTGATCTTCCGCTGCATGGCCTTTGACGGTCGTGTCGTCCACATAGACCTCTACCAATTTTTGGATGAGCCCGGCAAACATGAGGCTTACCAATCTTTGGTAAGAAGCCCCGACATTCTTGAGTCCGAAGGGCATTACTAAATAGCAAAGGGTACCTGCGTCGGTGATAAGCTAGTCTTGTCCTAATCGACCGCGACCATTGGTATTTCTTTATATCCCTGGTCTCCATCTAGGGTGGACAAGAGCGCGCAGCTGGTGGTGGAGTCGACCAGTTGATCTATGCTAGGCATGGGATATCAATCCTTCAGAAAGGCTTCATTGAGATTTGTAAAGTCCACGCACATCCGCCATTTTCCTACATGTTTGAGGACTAGGACTACATTATCCAGCCATTCAGGGTATATGACATCCCTAATTTGCTTTAGGCCAAGGAGGCATTGTATCTCTGACCGAATAATCTTATAGCGCTCAGGTCCCATTTTTCTTTTCTTTTGTTGGATTGGTTTAGCCCTAGGCTTTAGCTTTACATTAAGAAAATGTGGGCATACCTTGTTGCTGATTCGCCCGGGCGGTCCTCCTTCCCATGCGAAGAGATGGTGAAATTGTTTGAGGACTGAAGTTAGTCGGGCTTCCAATTCAGGCTCCATTTTTGTACCCATCTTGATTACCTTCTCGAGCTCTCCTTCTAAAAGTTCTACCATCTTTACCTTTTCCCCAGGCTGAACCCGTATTTCCTCGGTCTTATGCTTTTTGCCGTTTGCGAGGGCTGGTTTCTCCTCTTTGGGAGGGATAGCATTCATGCGGCACTCCCTGGCTCTGGCTTGGCTTCCTCGCACTTCTCCGATACCTGAGCATGTAGGAAATTTTATCTTATGGTAAAGGGTGGAGGGAATCACTTCGAAGGCCCAAATGGAAGGCCGCCCGCATATGGCATTGTATGTCCTTGAGGAGGCCTCCACCACCAAAAATTTGGTGGGTTCCATTCTTCGGAGGGCTCCCACTCCCCATGACATGGGAGGGGTTATAGTTCCGAGGGTGTTACAAGCTTCTCCTGAAAAGCCTACTAGGGGGACTTCAGTCACCTCTAGTTGTTCTTTCTTCAATCACATGGCCGGCTAAGTAGGTAGGAACAGTACGTCCACGAAACTGCTCGTATCTATGAGGATTCGTTGGATCCCGAATCCATGGATGGTAGCTTCGATTACCAAGGGGTCCTCATGGGGATAGATTATACCTTTTAGGTCATTGGGTCCGAATGTGATGTTAGGCAGCTTTGCTCCTTGGACGGAGCACACGGGTAGTCCTTGTTCCACTCATATTGCTTCCTTTAGATATTTCTTCTTCTTACCTTGGGGCGTCATCAAAATGTCTCCCCCTCTATCATGTTAATTGTTCGTCCTGATGGGGCATTGTCTTCGTAAGATTCTGGAGGGGGGGGGGGGGGGAGGAGGTAGACTCCGATGCTAGGGGTCTTTTCTTCTTCTCTTTGCTCCTCTCGGAGATTTTTCTCGGGACCTCCTACTACGGGTCCTTTCTTCTTCTCTTTGCTCCTCTCAGAGCCTTTTCCATACGTTTGGCCTAGGTTCCTCGAGGTTATTTTCCTTTAGACAATTCTTCAAGTATGCCGCCTCTAAGAGGCGGAGCACTTCCTTCTTTAAAGTGGTGCACTCCTCGGTGGTATACCCATAGGTCTTATGGTACTTACAATATTTTCCCAAGTTTTTATCCCTATAAGGAAACCTGACTGGTGTGGGCCAATGAATTCGTTATTACCTCCCATTACGTTGAGCACTTCTTCTGGAGCGATAGTCAACGGAGGCAGGGGTACGGGCCGAAGGAACTTCTTGACCACGCCACCGTCGCCCTTTCGTTGGGAGGGGTTTCCTTCTTTTCCCTTCTCTTTAGTTCTTGCTTCTTGCTCGACGCATTCGTGGTGTTCGTTGTCATCATTCTCCATACACCTCTTCGTGCCTTCCGCCTCTTCCATAAGGATGTAAGTTTCTGCCTTTTGCATAAGCTCGTTCATGTCAGTGACATGGTTTCCCATAAGGTATCGTAAGAATTCTCCTGCTTGGAGTCCTTGGGTCAAGATGTTCGCCAAAATAGTTGAGCTAAAATTCGGGACATCCAATGCTTCATCGGAGAAGCGTTTTATGTATTCTCGCAAAGGTTCGTTCCTCTGCTGATTAACCGTGAATAGGTGTGTAGCAGATTTAGGGTATCGCCGATTACAAGTAAACTGTCGCACGAATAGATGGGCTAATCAGTCAAAGCTAACTATAGAGTTAGGAGAAGGTGGGTGAACCAGGCATGTGCCCTTCCTCCGAGAGTAACAGGGAATACCCGACATAGGGCGTGATCATCCCCGCTAGATACTGGTGGATGTGATCTTGCAGATCTCTTTCATCCCTATCTCCGGTGTATAAGGGGACGTTGATAGGCCAAATTGCCGAAGGAATAGATTCTAGGGAAATCTGGAGAACAAATGGAGAGGTCTTAAAGGTTGGTTCCTCCTTAAGGGCCATGGTTTTCTTGATGTCACCCATCTCCTTGCGTAGACCGTCAAGCATTCCCCATATGGTGTTGTCTCCGTCCACCGGGTAATTCGGGGGGTATGGCCTTTCTTCCCTTTGGCCCATCCTCAGAGTCTTTTCATAATTATAGTAAATCCGTGGTTCTCGCAGGGGTTCACGGTGCCAAGAGGCGGGAGTAGGTCTCCCACGGGGTTCGCCTTCTTTTGAATCGTGATTTCTCTGATAAGGAGATTCGAAGGTTATGTTAGAGGGATTCTTAGACCTCCGTGGAGTCCTTCGGGTGGTAGCTTCCACGAGCCTCTCGAAGACGGATCGAGGGATATTGACAAAATATCTTTCTTCGAATCGATGGACTGAGGGGGTAGTTTCCAAATCTTCTTGGTGGGTCCAGCGACTCTCGCTGTCAAATAAATTGTCCATAATATACAATACTTGCTGAACGCGTTCAATGACAGATTTTATGGCGTTCTCACAGACGACGCCATTTTGTTAACAAGTTTGGTATTTTAACCGGATTAACGAGATAATAAGGGTTAGAACGCCCTGTCCCAAGGTTCAGAAGTTTGCTTATTATGAAAACATCCCTCTTTCTATTCACTGATAACCTTATGCCTTGCTTGTCTTGAGTTGAAATTGAGTTTTTTTTTTTTTGACAAGGGATACCCTTTATATGGGGGGGGTATTTGGGGACATGTGTCACTCTACATGTCTTTAGTAAAGTACATGTGTTGCAATATGCATGAGATGATAAGATAAACTTTATTTTTGTCTACTAGGCGCTAACTGGGACAAATTCTTATCTGATTCGATGGCTTTAAGAAGCTCCGATGGATTGGCTTCTCTAAGTTCTTCTCTCTGATGAGGTAGGTCTTTCGGGAAAACTTTATAACGGCGGCTAGAGATTCATCCGATAGCATTACAATCTTGATAGGGGTCTCTTCTTGTGTTGTCCTCTTTGTGATATGTACTCCGATAGGTGACCAAGTGGATTAGTGAGTTCCGATGGCTTCTTAACTTCAATTGGGCAATGTTCTCTGGCTTTGTTTCTTCGAGATATGTGCTCTAATGGTCTTCTGACCTCAAATAGGGCTTTGTTGATTATTTGCAGTATATTGTTCCGAGGGATTTTTTCCTTTGGTTTGTTCAGTGAAGAGATGTTCTCGCATTTTTTGGGGGACTCGGGGTCCTGTTGTGGTCCCTTTTGGCGCATTGATGGATATCAGAGTCTCGCAGGTCCATCGGGGTTTACTCTTTTTTCGATGTCGCGTGGATATATATTTTTATTCATCATGACTTTCCAAGGGATGCTTAAGTGCCTCTTCGGGTATCACTTTCGGCCACTTTGGATTGGTGACACTCGGTGGGCCTCTTCGATACAGTGTGGCATCAAGAGTTTATGCGACGATAGTATCGTCTTTGAGTTAATCCCTATTTTTAGGGTTAACGTTTTGGTTAATCCCTATATATTTGTTTTTAGGGTTAACACCCTTCTACACATTTAAAAGCATACTCATCACGAATAACCATCTCCGCCAATTTTCTTCTACATTCTTCAGAAGAATAGGTCATATTCTTCAAACTACCACCTTCTTCATTGCCCGCATAAAGAAGTGTTTTCTGTTTATCATCTATCAGCTTATTCTCATACTTTGGACATTGATAATACAAGTGGTTTATCAAGTTAGCAGTGCCATGTAGCTTAGGATGAGCAGCATAGTCCTTAACACAATAATCGCATGACGCCCTAAAGTTCTTGCCTTCCATGCGACGCGTGAAATGCTTCCACATCCACGATTCTTTCTTACCTCCACCTTTGGCTTTTTCTGCATTTGCTGCATCCACATTTTGAGGAATAGAAACTTTAGGTTTGACAACTTTTTTCCTTTTCCGAGTAGGCGGCTTCTACAGAGCTGGCTTTGGGCGTGTAGGTCAAGAGGTAGGGACAAAGGGAGGTTGTTGAGTTTGCGGCTAAGACGAAGTTTGTTGAGATGTCTGTGGAACTTCAATTTCTTGAGCAATAGATGATCCTACATCAATTCTGTTTTGCATTTATAAACAAATCAAAAAAAAAGACAGCAAATAAATATAAATTATGTAAATCTGAAAACAAAAGAAAGAAATATAAGAATAACTAACAAATAAATAGTAATCTAAACGAAACAAAAAATAAATTTAACAAGTAACAAAAATCCAACAAAGTTACTTACTTGATTCATTCCATTAGTATGTTTGTACATTATAAAAAATAAAATTAGTGATCCAAATTGGTCTTTGAATTCAAACACTAATTAATTTGTTTTTGACGGTAAATACCCATAAAGATTAACTAATGAAATTGATGATTCCATTCATACCTAGTATGAATCAGTAAAGAAAACTATTGAAAAAAAAAGAGTACAACTTAGTAAATCTGAATCATCAGATTTTGGACTTACAATTGGGCACACAGCAGTGGTAGAACGTTCGAAAGAGGTGACTGAAGTAGACACCATAACTGAGGAAAGCGATGGTGGTGGAAGTACGTTGTTGGTGGCTGAAGTGTTGGGACGAGAGATAAGAGGTGGGGTGGGTGGGTGATTGGCTGCACAAGAAAAGTCAGAATGACGTAGGGTTTGACAATTTTTCTACCTTAAGTACTCGGGTCAACGGGTTAGCATGTGGGTTACCATTCTGACCCGCCACCCGCCCGTAATGCAGCGGGTTACCAAAATATAACTGCTCATTGTTCAATAAAAATCAAACCATGTTGGTTGCGGTCAGGTTGGAGCGGGTCAGGCGGGTCCGCGGGTTTCTGAACACCCCTATATATCCTTCCTCTTTATTGCCTGTTTCTATAAGTAACAAACCATGGATATTAGATTCAGGAGCTTCTGATCACATGATTTGTGAACCAAATTTTTTTAAGCATGTTTTAACTGTTAATGTGCCTATACAATTGCCTTATAAGCATGTGACCTTTGCCATTGCCCAAGTTAGCATAAAACTTAATGATTTTTTTAACTTTACCAGATGCTTTTCATGTCCCTACTTTTAACTACAATTTGATATCCGTTTCAAAACTCGTCTGCCGTTCCAACATTTCTTTTTTCTTTTTTTCAAATGTCTACATTATGCAGGATTTTCTATTAGAGAAAATGATTGGTTCTGCTAAAGCTGAAAATAGTCTATACTTTCTGGATTTTAGCCATTTTTCAAATAAAACTTATAACTCTTCTGTCACTTTTTCAAAAACTAGCAATGATGCAAACTTGTGGCACTTGAGGCTTGGTCATCCTCCTGCTTAGAAACTATCTTCTATATATGCTCTTTCTCTTCCTAATTGTAATAAATTGCCTGTTTCTGATGTTTGCCATTATGCTAAATAGAAGAAGTTCGTTTTTCCTCAAAGTGTTTCTAAATCTGATGGCATCTTTGATTTATTACATGTTGATGTTTGGGGGTCATTTTTCTACACCATATTATACATGAGAAAAATATTTTTTAACTATAGTTGATGATTTTTCAAGATGTACTTGGCTTTTCTTTTTAAAATTTAAATATGAGGTTCAGGCCTATCTTGCTCAGTTTAACACATTTGTTCTCAATCAGTTTTCTAAAGAGATAAAAGTCATTAGGAGTGACAATGACACTGAATTTATTTTGAAAGATTTTTACTCTAAATTTGGCATCATTCATCAAACTTCTTGTGTTGAGACTACTCAACAAAATGGAATAGTAGAATGAAACATTAACATCTTTTGCAAGTAGTTAGGGCCCTTAAATTTCAGTCCAATGTTGCTATTATTTACTGGTCTTCATGTGTATCCACTGCAGCTTTTTTAATCAACAGACTCCCTCTATTTTGCAAAATAAGTCTCCTTTTGAAATGCTTTTTGGCAGAAAACCTGATTATTCATTTTTAAAAGTTTTTGGGTGTTCATGTTTTGCTTCCACCTTAAGTGCTCATAGATATAAGTTTGAGCCTAAAGCTCAAAAATGTGTGTTTCTTGGCTACTCTAGAAGAACCAAGGGTTATATTTTTATAAATCTGGAATCAAACACCTTATTTGTCTCTCAAAATGTTATATTTTATGAGTTTATTTTCCCTTTCAATATGCTCCCTCCTTACTACTAACCCTTGATTCTCCTCAAGAGAAGACAATTTTTTGCACAAATCCCTTTGTTTTACAGGTTACACCTCTTGTGGTTGTCCCTGTTTCTGCTGCAGCTGCTCCTGTTCCTGACGTGGTGCATGAACCAGCTGAATCAAGTCTTGCCACTCCTGATATTCTTGATCAGTTTGAGCATCACCGACATTTTTCAGTAACTGATATTTTTGACTCTATAAGTAGTTCTTAGCAGGGGTTTACTTCAACTATTGTTGTGCTTAGAAAATCATCTAGGGTTGTTCAACCTCCTACTTATCTGAAAATATATGACTGCGATTTACGTGCCTCTCTAACTAAGAATGATGACGCTACTTGCAATTCTGTGAGATATCATATTTCATCTTATGTTAGCACTTCTCAGTTAGGCACTTCTCATATGGCTTTTACTGATGCCATCTCTCTGGCCTGTGAACCAAGCTCTTATTCACAAGTTGTAAAATCTAAAGAGTGGCAGGAAGCTATGCATAAAGAAATAACTGCTTTAGTTAAAACAAATACATGGGTGTTAATGATTTGCCTGTTGGTCATAACTACATTGGATCAAAATGGGCTTTAAAAATTAAGCATAAAGTTGATGGTTCTATTGAACATTTTAAAGCTCGTTTAGTTGCTAAAAGGGTATACCCAAGAAGAGGGTTTAGATTACTTTGACACATTTTTTCCAGTAGCAAAAATTACAACTGTTAGGGTTTTGCTTTAGCTGCTTCAAATAATTGGTTTTTGCATCAATTAGATGTCAACAGTGCTTTCTTGCAGGGTGATTTAGATGAAACAATTTATATGAAGCCCCCTCAGGGCTATTTACCTACTTCTGAAAAACGTGTGTGTCTTCTTAAAAAGAGCATATATGGTCTTAAACAGGCTTCGCGACAATGGTTTCATAAACTCACTCAATGTTTGCTTTCTTTTGGTTATACTCAAACTGTTTCTGACACATCCGTATTTGTTAAAAAGTCTTCTAGTTGTTTTACTGCATTATGTTTATGTCGATGACATTATCTTGACTGGAAATAACTTGTATGAAATTGAATCTCTTAAACAAAAATTAGATGATGCTTTTATTATTAAAGACCTAGGTCCCCTTAAGTACATTTTAGGCATTAAGGTTTTACGTTCGCATAAAGGGATATCCTTATGCCAAAGAAAATATGCCCTGAATATCCTTACGGAATCCGGGTACATTGGCTGTAAGCCCACCACTACACCCATTGATCACACTCCAAAATTGTATTCTTTTGATTCTGCTAATACTACTCTTTACAGACGCCTTGTTGGACGTTTGATATACTTAACTATTACACGACCAGATATGTCTTACACCATTCAGTCTTTTTCTCAACACATGGCCGATCCCACTGCCACTTATTTAGCCGCAGCGCGACGCGTCTTACGGTTCATCAAATCCAGTCCAAGTAAAGGCCTATTTTATTCAGCCGCCAGCGTTCCTGAATTGACTTCTTTCTGTGAGAGTGACTGGGTTGGCTGCCCCGACATGCACCGCAACATCACTGGATATGCCGTCTACCTTGGCCGGTCTCTTGTCTCCTGGAAATCAAAGAAGCAAGCCATCGTTAGCCGCTCCTCAACCGAAGCTGAGTATCGGGCAGTGGACTCCACAATTGGTGAACTTCTTTGGATCAAACAACTTCTTCTCGACCTGTCTATACCAATTACAAAGGTCCCACTCTCTTTATGGACAACCGCAACTTCCAACCCGGTGCATCACTGGCGCACCAAATATTGGCCAATTGATTGTCATTTCGTCCGTGAAATGATCAACTTGGGTTATTGAAGATTATTCATGTTAACAACACTCATCAAGTGGCGGATATCCTAACCAAGCCGCTCTCGCTATTATCTTTTTCTACGATGACCTCCAAGATGGGTCTCATTGATATTCATGCCCATCTTGAAGGGGGTCTCAAATATAGTATATAGTTTAGATTTTATAATGCTGAGCAAAGTTGATGTTAGTTAGGCTTATTTGTTTAGTTAGTTGGCCTTTTTTCCTTATTGGGCCCTGACCCGTGTTTAGATCCAAAGTGGATCCAGTTCATGTAAATATATATACGTACATAGTATTATTTTTAATTCAAGTTAATCATTTTACATTTCACGAAACCCTAATCTCATCCCTCTCTCTGATTCCTCTGCCACCACATCTTTGCCTCTTCCTTTAACCTAATTCACTAGTTTTCACTTAACTTTATGTAACCAACCGACCATCAAAATCACATAATTACTCTATAATTTCGCCTCAATCGTAGCAGAGCTAAATTGTTCCATCATATCATAATCTAATGACTACATGAAATAATTTATCTGCCATACTATCTTTCTATATAATTATGAGTCATATTACACTGTAAATGTTGTCATTGGGTTTCTTTGCTACAAAAGGTTAGATATTATGTTGTGCGGACACGGATACGAGAACACGTCTCGGGCATGATACGGACACGACGATACAATTTTTTCCAAAATCTTAGAATATGATACGTTGAGAATTCGTCAAATTTTTAATATTAACATTATATATATAATTTAAGTAAATATGTCAAATAATAAGTATTTATTCACTTGTAAATCTAAAATTAAAAAGACAATATAATATACTAATACTATTAATCGAATTAGGAAAAAGATGAATTGTATTCGTACCTTGAGGAAGAATGAAGATTTAATTAAGAAATAGTTTTTGACATTTGAGGAGGACGTGTGCATGAGGTTCCATCTCTTTCTCAGTTTGTGTTTTTTCTCTTGTAGTGAGAATCAATGATAACCTATAATTATTTAACAAATTTTTGTTTTAATGTTTTTAATATTGAAAAATTACTTTTGGACCCTTAAAGATTAAAAAACTATCAAAAGCCATACTTTGTTAAGGATACATATCTGACACACCCTAAAAGTGTATATGATACGTACCCTTTTATTTTTAACTATCTTTTTATTAGGATATGCCACGTGGCGTATCTTGCACGTATCTAATCGTGTTCGTGTTCTGGTATATGACATGAATACGAGCTATTTTAAACCGTGTCCGTGCAACAAAGGTTAGACATCATAATCATGCTGCGACACAGTAAAGAGTATAGGCATCGTTGAAGCACATTAATTTTCCAAATAGTAATTGTAGTGTGTATATATAATGATTACATAACTTTGATAATTCTTGTTCTCGAATACACATAAGATTAGAGGGGGTATAAATGTAAAGACAGAAAATGTAAGGTATTGGCATCAAGTAAAGCACAAAACTTCTTTATGAAGTTTTTAAGATTAAAAGTATAAAGTCCAAGTCGAGTATGCAAGAAAAATGTATGAGAGTTTTGACAAAGTGATAATACGTAACTTATAGGCAACCACAAATGAACATTTGCATGCGCGTCTACAAGAAGGTCATTTACGGTGGCAAAGTAGACAAACGAGTCCTGAAGAGTCAAAGTGACTTGTCTTTGGTGCTTATTGAAGGCCTTCTTTGTCACATATGATGATGTTGCCTACGATGAGAATTGCACAATTGATTTGCCGTTAAGCTCTTATGTTGGAGATATAGAAGTTTGATATTCACAAACATGAAGTAGTCAGCGTTTAAGGGCAATTAAGGGTAGTTACTACCCTTTAAGACTGCAAAAAAATCCTAAGCTTGATGGAAGATATGTGGTGACACCACGATTGATCATAAAGGGCCAACATTGTAGCATTCATAGTCACATGATCATGGATAAGGGTTAAGTATAATTATAGGTTGTCGTCAAGTTATTGTATGTCGAAGTCTAGTGTTTGGAAGAAATACTTCAACGTGACATTGCTTCTCTGTCCCTTCAATACAAAGTCAAATTATTTATATAAAATCAAAATCCCCTAACTTTAATTGTAGACTAAGTTTGTAGTAAAGGCTAAGTTATGGAGGGGGTCGTTGATAGCTTAAGGTTTATAAGGGTAAGTAACGAACTTGTGCGTGGTTCACTGAAGTAAACTTGAGGACAATTTTTCAAAACGACTTCATTTATTGTAACTGTGTACGCGTGCCTTATGTTGGACTATCCTAATTAAGGGAGTATTGAATCGTCAATATCCTCACTTACTTGCAAGTGTGTGTGTTAGATTGGGGGGGGGGGGGGGGGCAATTCAACATCATACAAATATTAGGCCATCATTTTATCCGAATGAACACAAGAGAAACATTGCATGATGAGGTGGCACAACAAGTCCATTATTATTTCGTATTGTTTGTAAAATTTATTTTTATCCAATTGCTTAGTTGCACCGCATCACATGGCCTATCCACGTGATCCATACATTATGTCAGGCCCACTTTTTATGAACCGATCAAATGCCCACCGCGATTGTTCGTTCACAAACGTCACTCATTGAATCAAATTTGTGGATTTGGTATTTCAATTTCAACAGAGGCAATTAGCATAGCAGTGTTAGGGTTTCAAAAAATCGGCAAAGAATTATGGCGCTTCCCAAGGCGAAGGAGATTGTTTCTACGACCCCCGTTGTAGTTTTCAGGTCCTCTTTCTGTGTGTTTTCAATTAAAATTAAGTCTGCTTTGATGGTAAGAAAGAAGTTTAATGGATTTTATTTACAGCAAAAGCTACTGTCCGTTCTGCGTTACCGTTAAGAAACTATTGACACAACTCGGCGCTTCCTACAAGGCCATAGAGATGGATACTGAGAGTTTGTTCTTTTCCCTGCTATCTATCTGCCTTCAGTTAGTTATACTGTGATTATTGTTAATTAGAATATGCGATTCCCGCCCGTTAATTTTATTTAATCGTAGTCACGAGTAATTTGTGATGTGCTTAGACCCATGGGGGATTCTCCCTCAAATCAAAATTAATCGCATCAGTTGTCAAATGGAAATGATTTCTGTGTGCCCAAGCAGTCAAGTACTCTGCGTCGTGTATCAGCACGTATCGTGTAGTTAATGGGCTCAGTATTAAGATTTTCTACTCATTGTGGAATTTAATTTCAACCTGGTCCGCTTCAAACTATTTGTTATTAGAGGAGTACCATAATACCGATTAATCTTGTCATGTTGTGTATGTTTCCAAAACAATGTAGGCGATGGAAGTGAGATACAATCGGCACTGGCTGAATGGACTGGACAACGCACTGTGCCAAACGTATTCATTGCTGGGAAGCACATTGGTGGCTGTGATGGTAATGATGTGTTATTATCTTTACTGTTAATTTGCATAATTAGTGGTTGTTTTTGGTTATTGACTATATTCGTATGTATTTTGCAGCAACAACTGCGTTGCACAGGGATGGAAAGCTTGTTCCATTGCTAACTGAAGCTGGAGCAGTTGCTAAATCTTCCGCTTAGGATGCAGGTAAATTACCGCAGTTGACAATAAGTTTGACAAGGTTTGATCTAAATAAAGCCGAAATCATTGAATCATTTGGCTGCGTATATGTATGTTATTGACCGAGTTCAATGTAAGAATTTTAATATGGTTTTACTGTTTATATTTTATACGATTTGAATGATGGCGAGTTGCTACAAACAGTTCTTGCAAGATTCTTATTTGGATTCATGAAACGTGTGCTTGAATTCTTAGTAAAGGAAGGAAAAAACAAATTTACTTCACCACAAGGATTCTTTCGTATGTTAATGTGTACTGTTCTATTTGGTTTTCAGTGGTCTTGCTAGCGTTGTTTATCACCTTGCCAGTTAGTTGATCTAGGGTGTTTTGAGGTTTAAGGACTAAAACAATGTTTTGACGTGTATCATAAAGTTTTATGATTGGTGTTGTAGGTGGTATTTTACATGTTTCTTCTGTTCCTTCACATAAGATATTTAATGGCAGCCTTTATTTATCTGAGGAGAAATGTATACATTTGTTTTTCTATTATATTGTGCACTAAGTTTTTGTTATTCAGTTTCAACGATGTATTTTAGTTAGTATCTGGTTAATTGACTTGACTGACATTTTGTTATATAGATGCTTGAGTTTTGGTTAAAACATCATTAATGGACTGTCACACATGGTTAGTCCAGTTAGTCTATTATAGTTTGTTGAGGGGTTTACAAAGGTGTTAGTCAAGTTAGTTTATTATAGTTTGTTGAGGGTAGGGCTGTGCATTTGGATCGGATCGGATCGAATCGGATCGAATCGAGGCTGAAAGTCGATTTCGATCCTAGAGAAATGAGGATCGAAATCGAATCAATTTAAAACGATCCGATTCAATCCAAAATCATTCGATTTCGATCCGATTCGATTCGATTTCGATCTTTTTTTCTTTTTTTTTCTTATTTATTTTAATATCAATGAGACCAACCACAATATTCAAACAGAGTTAATGAATTACAAAATTCACTTTCATATGGTGAGAGAAAGGTGTTACAAATTTACAATTGTATATGTTTCTCAAAAACAGAAATGTGGCCTTCAAATGGACCAAGAAAAAGATGTTAGGTATGTGTATATATAAAAATATAATATTAACATTATATATAGAAATATCTTAGTAGCATTAATAGGCTTAGCTTTATAGATAAAAATATAATATTATATATACTATTATATATTTATTTATTTTTAAAAAATAAGATGAGTATTCGATCCGATCCGATTCTCAACCTCTAAAATCGAGGATCGAATCAAATGGGGGTTCGATCCTAAGGCAAAAATCAAAAGTCGGATCAAATATTCGATCCGATCCTCGGATCGGATCATTCGATCGATTTTCACCCGATTCGATCGATCCGATTCTTTTTGCACAGCCCTAGTTGAGGGGTTTACAAAGGTAACGATAGTGGGTTCCCATGTCAATAGACAAAAAGTGAAAACATTTTTTGTAAGAAAGAATCTATAGTAATAATGCATGTCAAGACAATGGAATCAAGCATAGTGCTCTACTTAAGAAACGCATCCAAGATGAAAAAACATCAACAACGACGGTGAATCGCTTAATGTTTGGATATTCTCTCACTTTTTGAGGTATGAAATTCAAAAACGTTTACTGAAATTCATTGACTATTATGTTAGATTCGTGCCAAGGATCTTCAATTTACCCCAAATTACAAGGGAAATTAGAAGAAAAGCTTAGAGATTAAGCTGATGAAGAGAGAGAGAGAGAGAATTGAGATAATTTGCATAAACATTCTGAATATCCATTCATACTGAAAACGTGAGCTTATATATTCCTTCGAGTGACGCCAGTATGACGCATACACTCTGACACATAGTATAACGAAAAGATGCTAAATACGATAAACAAAATTGCGGAAATGAAATGCGGAAATGTAAATAATAGTAAAATAACACACTGTTACAAAATGCCGCCGTTCCTTTCGCAACGTTGTCGTTTCGTCCGCGTAAGTCAAAAAGTCTTTAGATCGTCTAATTAGTCAAAATTCCTTCAATTTCGATCCCCTTCTCTTTTCCAAAACCTTCAAAGACTCCATTTTTACCCCAATTCCTCAAAATCATCTCAAATCTACTCCAATCCAACCCATAATCGAAACATTACCCTGCCCTTCTTGAAAAGCTTGTCCTCAAGCTTGTAAATCTGGAAAGTTCTGCTGAATCCAGTCCCAATTTTCCCACGACGCTTCAGATTCAGGCAGATGGAGCCACTTAATCAACCACTGTGGGTGCGCTGCATTGTTCGTCTTAGTAATCCGCTTCGCTAGCACCTTCTCGGGTACCAGGACGCCACGCCCTTCCTCATCCATGGTGGGAAGTGTAGCAGTCACCCTCTCCATTGGGTCGACACGCTTCTTTAGAAATGAAACGTGAAATGCAGGGTGTAACTTGACGGAATATGGAAGACGAAGGCGGTACGCCACCAATCCCACTTTGCCGATGACCTCAAAGGGGCCCGCATACCTAGGGCATAGTTTTCAGACAGGGCTATGGCGGACAATGAGTTGCATGTACGGTTTCAAGCGAAGGTAAACCCACTCCCCTATCTCAAAGGTTCTCTATTTTCTGTGTTTATCAACCTGCTGCTTCATTCGGTTCCTTGCTGTGTTGAGATTGTGTTTTAGTAGAGCTGTCATTTTCTGTCTCTCTTGCATGAGTTGGTCTACCCCTATAACCTTGTACTCTTGCAATTGAGCCACCCCTAATTGTGGGGGCTTATATCCATACATGGCCTCAAAAGGGGCCATCTTGATTGCTGAGTGTTAACGGGTGTTATACCACCGCTCAGCAAGTGCAATCCACTTAGCCCCCACTTCTTGGGCTGTCCCCCAGTCATACACCTTAGGTAGCTCTCTAGGCTTTGATTAACTCTTTCTGTCTGACCATCGGTTTGAGGATGGTAGGCAGAGCTGAAGTGTTGTTGAACTCCCAGTGTGGTTAGCAACTCCTTCCAATAGCAACTCCTTCCAAAACCCACTGATAAAGATCTTGTCCCTGTCACTAGTGATACTAATAGGTAAGCCATGTAGCTTGTAAATAGTATTGAGAAATATCTCAACTAGTGTAGCGGCAGTGAAAGGGTGGGCTAATGTAATAAAATGAGCATACTTAGTGTATCTGTCTACAACCACCCATATAATGTCCATTCCCCCTGATTTAGGGAGTTGTTCAATGAAGTCCATAGTTAAATGCTGCCAAGCCTGAGTTGGGACAGGAAGTGGTTGAAGTAGTCCAGGTGTCTTACCTGTTTCATGTTTGCAAAGTTGATAAATAGAACACTCAGCCACAAATTGTTTCACATCCACCTTCATACCAGGCCATAGAAAAATCATTTTTATCCTCTGTTAAGTAGGTAAAGCCCCATAATGCCCCCCTGCACTAGTAGAGTGCATCATCTCCATCACTTTCTGTCTAAGTGTCAAAGAATTTATCACATAGAGTTTACCCTTAAACCTCAACAAGTTATCTTCATAAGAAAACCATGATACATCCCAAGGGTGTAACATACACTGATTTATGGCCTCAGTAGCCATCTCATCATCCTTATAGCTCTGTTGGAGCTCATCTATCCAGCTAGGTTGTACCAGACTAATAGCTTGGCACTCCCCTTCCATCATTTCCCTTCTTGACAATGCATCTGCAGCCCCATTCTCCCTTCCTCTTCTGTACTCAATCCTGTAATTGTACCCCAACAACTTTGTCATGTACTTTTGCTGGAGAGGAGTGGAACTTTTCTGCTCCAATAAGTACTTAAGGCCATGTTTGTCTGTTTTAGTAACAAACTGACCTTGTAGTAGGTAAGGTCTCCATTTATCAACAGCCATAATGATGGCTAAGAATTCCTTCTCATAGACAGAAAGCCCCAAGTTCTTAGGACCCAAAGCTTTACTAATGTAAGCAATAGGGTGTTGCTCTTGACTGAGGATTGCCCCTAATCATTGATAGCAAGCATCAGTTTCAACAGTGAAACTTTTATGAAAGTTTGGTAGCTGCAACACATGGGCAATAACCATGGCTTTATTCAATTCTTCAAAAGCTAACTCAGACTCAATAGACCATGTGAACCCTCCCTTCCTGGTCATCAATCCCAGAAACCCCCTCAAATTCTTTGGTAAAGGCCACTCCACCATACATTTAATCTTCTTTGGATCTGTTGATACTGTTCCTTGCCCAATGATATGCCCCAAGTAGTCCACACTCTCATGTCCAAACACACATTTAGAAGCCTTAGCAAATAAGGAATGTTTCACCATCTCTTCAAACACTTCTTTCAAGTGTATCTTATGTTCTTCCGAAGTCTTGCTATAGACTAAAATGTCATCAAAGAAAACCAACACATTCTTCCTCAGAAACCTTTTAAATACTCCATTCATCAAACCCTGAAATGTAGCAGGGGCATTAGTGAGCCCAAAAGGCATCACTCTAAACTCACAATGCCCTGAGACAGTGGCAAAAACAATTTTATGAACATCTTCAAGTTGCATTCTGTTCTGATGTTAACCTGCCCTCAAATCAATCTTTGAAAACACCCTAGCTTGCCCCAATTCATCCAACAAATCCTCAATTAAAGGGAATAGGATAGCTGTCCAGCCTGTCCTTAATAGTGATTGCATTTAATTTTCTGTAGTCAACACATAATCTCCAGTTATTGTCTTTTTTTTAACCAGTAGCACTGGAGAGGAATATGGGCTGTTACTAGGCTGAATAACTCTTGTGGCAAGCATCTCTTGCACCAACCTCTCTATCTCCTCCATTTGCACAAAAAAGGTATGTGTAGGGGCTTGTTTGAAGGGTTGTGCTTTTTCTATTAAGGGAATGGAGTGTTCATGTCCCCTGTTGGGTGGTAACCCATGGGGTTCTTGAAATACCTCTATATAATTGTCCAATAAATCCTTCAAGGCCTCATGGGGGCTCAACTTATTGATCTCTCCCTCCCCTCTCTTCATGTATAGGCACCCAACTAGAATAGTATCATCTTCACATAAACACTTTTCTAAGCTCTCCTAGAGTAAGTGTTAGAAAGTTTTTGATTCAGCTTTGGTTCCTCTGATCACCTTCAACTGTTGGTCCTTAAAGAACATGAACAAAAACTTATCAAAGTTAAAAGCTACTACTCCCAACTTTCCCATCCAGTCTACCCCCAAGATCATGTCATAACCCACTATAGGTATTATCTTAACTTCTTTAGTGAACTCTTGTTCATAATAACCCAAGTGAAGTTTGGGCAGCTGATAGTACTCCTCATCCTTCCCCATTGGCTATAGATATAGACATGGGTGTGGCTGTTTGTAATTGGCATTTCAATCTTTTAGCAGCCATTTCATCCAAAAAAGAATGAGTGCTACCAGTATCCAATAGGATTCTAAAGCTCTGTGTTCCCATCCATCCTACTACCTCAATAGTCTCAGGCACTGTCTTTCCAGAAATTGCATGAGCAGACAACTTGTAGACTTCCCCCTGTTCTTGAGGTGCCCCTCTCTCCTCCTGCTCTTCACTCTCCCCTGCCTCTATGTCCTCTTCCCCTACTCTCAGTAGCATGAAAAGCCTCTTACACTTGTGCCCAAAGTGATATGTTTCATCACAGTTGAAACACAAGCCCTTCCTCCTGCTTTCATTTTCTTGCTCTATAGATAACCTCTTAATAGGTGGGAACCTGTCTTGTTGCATTGAGGTATCTCCAGGGGGTGGGTATTGATTCCTGAGCCTAAACCCACTGTTGTTAAACCTAGGTTGCACTTTGGGGTGCTTGTTCAAAGTATCAACCATAACCTCTTGTTTCCTGGTAGTATGTATAACTAACACTAGTGTGTTGGGGTTGAGCATCTCTACCATCACCTTTACCTCCTCCTTAAGACCACTAGTGAAACTTTTGATAAAGTAATCTTCATCCAGAAACTTGCTCTTTTGGCTCATATAGCTCATCAGCTCCTCAAACTTCTGGATATAGTCATCCACAATAGTAACTTGTTTCAATTTGTTAAACTCCCCTATTATATTCTCTCCTCTGGCTGGTGTGAACCTTTCCACCACCAGATCCATAAAAGTAGGCCAACCAATTGCCTCTCTCCCCTCCACAGTATCCAAGTACCAGTTCTCTGCAACTCATTCCATGTGAATCCCAGCTGCAGTTATTTTCTCATAGTCAGACATGTGATCCAACAAAAAATATTTCTGACACTTCCTCACCCATATCCTAGGGTTGGAACCATCAAAATGAGGGAACTCAAATCTAGGTCCTCGGACCATGAACACATCACCCCTAGAATCTGGGAAATTCACGATTCCAGCATCTGCTGAAACCCTAGCATGCCGTTCCACTATGTGAATTTTCAGCAGTTTGAGTTTGATTTTGTAAAATTTTTGCTACCATATTTTTTAGATCTTGCATATCATTTTTGATTTCAGTGGGTGATGATTCTAACGTCTCAATCCGTGTTGTGTTGTTAGGTTTTGTCATCGTTACTGAATCAGAGTGCGCCAGGATAAAGCCCTGAGGCCAATGTTAGATCCGTGCCAAGGATCCTCAATTTACCCCAAATTACAAGAGAAATTAGAAGAAAAGCTTAGAGATTAAGCTGATGAAGAGAGAGAGAGAGAATTGAGATAATTTGCATAAAATTTTTGAATATCCATTCATACTGAAAACGTGAGCTTAAGTATTCCTTCGGGTGACGCCAACATGACGCATACACTCTGACACATAGTATAACAAAAAGATGCTAAATGCGATAAATAAAGTCGCGGAAACGAAATACGAAAATGTAAATAATAGTAAAATAACACGCTGCTACAAAACGCTGTCGTCCCTTTCGCAACGGTGTCGTTTCGTACGCGTAAGTCAAAAGCCTTCACATTGTTTAATTAGTCAAAATTCCTTCAATTTCGATCCCTTTCTCTTTTCCAAAACCCTCAAAGACTCCATTTTTACCCCAATTCCTCAAAATCATCTCAAATCTACTCCAATCTAACCCATAATCGTTACATATTAGTTATATGCGAAACAGAAAGAGAAAAAGTCTTATCATATTTCATGCAAATTCTCTTCTAAAATAATCATTTAATAATTAAAATATTTAAAAAAGAAAAGAATTTGTTTATGAAGGGTTAATGGCTTGTATTCTAGTTTACCAAGTAAAGTTATAGAAATACCTATAAGGGTAAACTAGGTGGTCAACTAATTGAAGTGGTTTATACCGATGTTTCAGACCCTTTTGACGTATTTACTGAAGGATGAAACTTTAGGAGGAATATTACCCGACTAATGAAGGATGAAACTTTAGGAGGAACATTACCCGACTGATGAATAATCAGATGTGTAATGACCCAAAAATTTATGGTAAATTGAACAAGCACGAAGTTAGATTAGTCCCACTTTCCACACAAATAGAAAAGTGCACAACCACATTTATTGATGCAGTGAATGCAAGCTCCTATTGAACTCGTGGAAGGTTTGACATGAGAATCCGCAACTACTGCTATTGAGTTTTTTTTTTTTTTTTTTTGCAAGTGAATAAGAGTTGGAAAGGGCTAGTCGATGTGGGATTGATGACTTTGATGAATCGTAAAACAATATCAAAGCAATAAACAAATAATCTCAATATCCAACTATCTAAAAATTTGACAATTTAAAAAGGCTAAATTAAAGGAAAGGAAAAGTAAAACTTGATACCCAATATAATTTAGAACACTCTCAATACCGAAGCCTCCCAAGTCTTGACACAATAGCAACCTCGATCACATTTGTGTGAAAGGAAGAAAAAAAAACAACAAAGAAATAATGAGAGAATAGTCTCAATGAATGCTCATGTGTAGGTGGAAATAATATTTTCTTTAGATAACTTTCATTCAACAATAATTCAACAAATGAACTTGAAAAATACACAAAGGTCTTCCAAGAATATCGAGAAATCAAAACATTGGTGGTTTAACAGAAAAACTGATCAGTGTCTACGATTTTGCTGTACCACACAAACAGTCCTTATCTCCCTGTTGAAGTAGTTACCTTGAAATCAGAAACGTATGCCATGATATCTATAAGAAACTAGTACGCAACAAAGACATAACAACCTCATGTTGTGCCCGTGAGGGAATGAGTCAATGGAGACAAAATGCCCTACCGGCAAGTCCTCTGCTGCCCAGGAGTACCCTTGCACAACCACGCTAGTTGGATCCAACAACAAAACAAATTCTAGACAGGACAACCCAACGGGACACCAAGTATCATATCAATTTTAATCTTTTAAAATAATCAATTTACAAATAACTTGCTTTGAAGGAAACAATTCAGTATGCAGAAGTTCATATTTTCATATATAAATTAAAGATGCATGTATAGATACATGCATTCCTTTTAGCTTTTCAAATAATAGAATTTAGAAACACTCAGATGACTTATGATTTCCGAGAGGGACACGATGTTACATATTAGTCAAACAGGACGTTAGTAAATATTACCCAAGTTCATGTCCTTACCAGGCAAGTTGGCAAAGCATTCTAATCCCAAATTTACTGGTGGACCTATACCCATATGATGATTTTCCAAAATGACCAATTATAAAGGTTAAAGTTCCTACTATTCTTATCATACGCCTGGCGTATACAACATTGAACATAATACCCATTCTTAGATTGTATTCCTTTTTATTTGTAACACAACATATGAGTTCTATTGGATTCGTTAAGAAATAAAACGACAAATGATGCTTAATAAACTTAATGACATATAAAAGAAGAGTTTTACATGATATTGGTGTGAACTATATATATCCATGACTTCATATTTTTAGTGCTTTTCTCTTACATACATACAAATAGCTACTTAGATATACATATATACACTCATATATGAATAATCACAGCAGTAGTGATCTTAAATAATAAGGTGGAAAATAAATCTGATCAACTAAATTCAAGAACCCTAGAAAAGGTTTTCTCTATATTATTGTAGTTAACCTTAAACAAATTAACGTGAAGCATTCATAAATTGTATTGTTTTATATAATCTTTTTATGTAATTAGTTTATCTTTCCCTTTATTTTATCTCTTGGGCCTAACCCATCTTTAGTGGGCTTGACCCATTTAGTTCTGGAGCTACCCGAGCTCCATTTACAATGTAAATATAAATAGTATTTTCATGTAATTTCTAATTCAATGAATTCCATTATTTTGTTTTCACAAATCCTAGCCTCTCTCTCTCTCTCTCTCTCTCTCTCTCTCTCTCTCTCTCTCTCTCTCTCTCTCGCCGTCATCCTCTCAAAATCCAAATCTCCCATCAACAATTTCAATTGTTTTCATGGTATCAAAGCCAGAGTACATCGATCTACTTCCGTTGCCCCCCCTCACACTCTCTCCCTCTCTCTCTCCCATCCTCTCAAAATCCAAATCTCCCATCAACAATTTCAATTGTTTTCATGGTATCAAAGCCGAAGTACATCGATCTACTTCCGTTGCCCTCTCTCTGCTTCGTGATCGTTGTTGATTTCTTTTTGTTTCCTATTTTTTTCTTTGCGGGTCTCTCATTTTTCTGCTTTGGTCCACCTCTCTATTATCTAACGATTACTTCTCCGAGTTCCTTATCAACTTCTTCTTCTTCTAATGTGAAGAATCCATGCAAAGACTCTGCTTCAGCGTATTTCCTTGGCTCGCACGATTTCACCGGCTCCTCCATCGTCGGCGACAAACTCAACTGCATCTCTCCTGGTGCAAAGGAATTGAGATGGCTCTCAATATAAAAAATAAGATGCGGTTCATCGATGGTTCACTACCAATTTCCTCAGATCTGGATCCGACCGAACATACATGTTGGATCTGAGCGAACAATCTTGTTCTCTCTTGGCTCCTTAACTCAATGATCTTTGAAATCCGACAGACTATTCTATCTTACTCATTGACGTTTGAAGTTTGGAATGAACTCCGCACTAGATTTGCACGAACCGATGGATCTAGGGTTTTTTAGCTTCATAAGTCTATGGCCACAATCTCACAAGGTAACTTGTCGATCACCGGTTTCTACAATTCCTTTCGCACAACTTGGGATGAATATGTTGGCTAGAGGTCGTTTATTGCTTGTACTTGTGTTAAATGCGTTTGTGACATGAACCACACTATGCTTAACCTTCAACAGTCAGATTGTGTCCTATCTTTTCTTGTTGGCCTTAATAACTCTTATTCTGCTATTCGTAGTCAAATTCTCTTATCTTCTCCCCTACCCTCCCTTTTACAAGTCTATTCTATGTTGATACAAGAAGAACATCAACGATCTCTGCAATCCTCCTTTAATTTTGTTTCTGATCCACTAGCTATGTTCACCTGCAATAACAACTCTTACAACCCTTCTTCTAAGCCTCAAACCTATCAAAACTCCAACACCACTCGTTCAACTAAGGGTCCTGGTAACAAGGATAAGAAAAAGGCTCGTTGCACCCACTGTGGCTACACTGGCCATCTCATTTACTCATGTTTTCAACTGATTGGGTACCCTCCTGGCTGGGATGGTCCTCGTGGCAAACACCAGGCCCCTGCACCAGTTGGACCCTCTGCTAACATCAAGTGGCCCATCTATTCCTCATCATGTTGCCACTGTGACCAACCTTGCTGGTATACTTTCTAACCCTTTTTGCTCATCTTTTGGTAGTAATATGCCTAGGGCTTGGATTCTTAATATTTGTGCAACAGATCACATGCTATATGAACCTCATTATTTTTTGCATGCTCTGTTCATGTACCTCTTTCATTTCTTAACAATCATGTGACTATTTCTACTGCCATAACTGACATCAGAATCAATGAATGTTTTGATTTGAAAAATGCTCTCTATGTCCCTGATTTTGATACAACTTGATTTCTATTTCAAAATTGGTTAATACAACCAGCATATGTCTCCACTTCCTCCCATTTGTGTGTCTTCTGCAGGACACTCTCAGGAGGAGGATGATTGGTTTTGCTAAATAAGAAAAATGGCTTTATTTGTGTTTAAGAATTTTTCAAATAAAATTTGCAACTATGTTTTTCTAACTTTTAAACTGATTCTGAGGCCCATCTATGGCATTTTAGACTTGGTCACACCTATGCTTTAAAACTTGCTTTTATACCTGCTTTATTTGTTCCTCCATGCACAAAACAATCTGTGTGTGATGTTTGTCAACTGGCTAAGCAGAAGAAATTACCATTCATGTTAGTGAATCTACTTCTGTTTCTGCTTTTGACCTTATTCACTGTGATGTTTGGGGCCCCTTTGCTACCCCTGCTTATGATGGAGCTAGATTTTTCTTGACTGTTGTTGATGATCATACTAGATGTACTTGGTTGTTTTCATGAAACATAAACTTGAGGTTAAAACATATCTTACTCAATTTTGTACATTTGTTGATACTCAAATTTCAAAGAAAATTAAAGTTATTAGAAATGACCATAGAACAGAGTTTATCATGAAAGGTTTTTATGAACATTTTGGCATTTTACATCAAAAAAGATGTGTGGAGTCCCCTCAACATAATGGTTTAGTTGAGAGGAAACACCAACACTTATAAAAAGTGGCCAGAGCTTTAAAATTTCAATCTCATATACCTATTAAGTACTAGACCACTTGCATTTCCACTATTGCATTCATTATAAACAGATTGCCCTATCTCGTGCTTCAAAACAAAACATCATATGAAATGCTTTTGGGTAAACCACCTTCTTGCTCTCTACTTAAAGTATTTGGGTGTTTGTGCTTTGCTTCTACATTAACTGGTAATAGATCTAAATTTGACCCTAGAGTCCAGAAATGTGTTTTCCTTGGCTACCCTAGAAGGACCAAGGGTTATCTTGTTTTGAACTTGGAAACTCAGAAGCTACTTTTCTAGAAATGTGTTTTTTTTTATGAATCTCTATTTCCTTTTAAGTCTGGTTTTACACTAACACCTTCCGATTCTCCAAAAGAGAATATAGTGTTTGCACAGACCCTTTCAGTGTTTTGTAGGGCCCTTCCCTTTCACGCAATGATGATCTGCTTGCTGGTGCCCCTCCCCCACTAGCTCAAGCTGTCCCTGCTGCACCTGATTCACAACATTCTCTTGTGGCTACACCTGACATTCCTAGCCATTTTGAAGTGCAGCCTTCCATAAACTTTACTGGTTATTTTGAGAGTATCACTTTCTCTTTCCCTGATTCTATGATTCTGATAACTTAGCATGTTCTGATGCCATTTGTTCTTTACCTCCTGCTTCTACATCTAATCATGTTCATGTTAGAAAGTCATCTAGAACTGTTAATCCCCCATGTTTACTTTCAACTTTATGACTATGACTTGCCTGCTTCTCTGAATAAGTCTAGTAACCGTGTTAGTTGCTTTCCTATCAAATATCCCATTGCATCTCATCTTTCCACTTCTCATTAAGGGCACTCACACAAACTTTTCACTGTTGCCATGTCGCTTGCGTGTGAACCAACTTTCTATCCACGGGCAAAGATGTTAGAGAATGGCAGTTAGCTATGCATCATGAAATCACTGTTCTGAATAGACTAAAACACAGGTCCTTACTGACCTTCCCCCACACCAACATTGCATTAGTTCAAAATGGGTTTTCAAAATTAAGCATAAGTCTGATGGCTCAGTTGAGCGTTATAAAGCTCATTTAGTTGCCAAAGGTTATACCCAATAAGGGGGCTTAGATTATTTCGATACATTTTCACCCCTTGCAAAAATTACTACTGTACGAGTCTTACTTGCTTGAGCTGCTTCTCAAAACTGATTTTTACACCAACTTGGCGTTAATAACGCATTCTTACAAGGTGACCTGGATGAGGTTATTTATATAAAGCCCCTCCTGGTTATTTGGCACCTAATGATAAACGTGTCTATCTTTTTAAAAAGAGCATGTATGGCCTTAAATAGGCGTCTCGCCAATGGAACCATAAAATCACTAAATGTCTTCTTTCTTTTGGCTATTCTCAAACGGTTTTTGATAGTTCTCTTTTTGTCAAGCAAACTACATCTTTCTTTATTGCTCTCTGTGTTTACGTAGATGATATTATCTTAATTGATAATAACTTGCATGACATAACATCTCGTAAACAACATTTAGATGATGCATTTACCATTAAAGACCTAGGCACACTGAATTACATTTTAGACATTGAAGTTGCACGTATGCATAAAGGCATTTCTTTATGCTAAAGAAAATTTGCCTTGGTCATCCTTATGGAGTCAAGGCACATTACTTGCAAACCAGCTTCTACTCACATGGATCATTTGAACAAATTGCGTCGTAATGAAACTTCACCATTAGCTGATCTTTCTGTTTATCGACGTTTGGTAGGACGTCTCCTATACCTAACCATTACTCATCCAGATATCTCGTTCAACATCCAGTGCCTCTCCCAGTATATGTCCAACCCGAATTTCTTGCATTTGGCAACTGCCCATCGCGTTTTTCGCTACATTAAGTCTAGCCCCGGCAAGGGCCTATTTTACTCTTCAACATCTGTCCTGTACCTAAATCGAAAAAACAACCCGATACTCGCCGCAGTGTAACGGGCTTCATCATTTATATTGGTCAATCTCTCATCTCCTGAAAATAGAAAAAACAACCGACAGTCAACTGTTCTTCCATGGTGGCTGACTATCGAGCCGTGGTGACCACGACTTGTATGGCTCACTCAACTTCTCAACGAACTGCGCATTCAATCTCATAAACAACCCATACTCTTTACAGATAACCGTAACGCATATTGCATTGCCATTAATCTTGTTCATCACGAATGCACTAAGCATATACAAATAGACTGCCATTTTGTACGAAAAAAGGTCAACATGGGTCTTCTTAAGATGGTTCATATTGGTGCCGAACATCAACACGCAGACGTTTTCACCAAACCGCTGTCTCTCCTTCCGTTCAACAAAATGACGTCCAAGATGAGCCTCATTGACATTCATGCCCCCTATTGAGGGGGAGGGGGTCTTAAATTGTATTCTTTAATATACTCTTTTTATGTAATTAGTTTTTCTTTCCCTTTATTTTAGCTCTTGGGCCTAATCCATCTTTAGTGGGCTTAACCCATTTAGTTTCGGAGCAACCCGAGCTCCATTTACGATGTAAATATAAATAGTATTTTCTGTAATTTTTAATTCAATGGATTTCTTTATTTTGTTTTCACAAACCCTAACTCTCTCTCTCTCTCTCGCCGTCAACCTATCAAAATCCAAATCTTCGATCAACAATTTCAACTGTTTTCAAGCATGTATTCAAGTTTTAAATTGATTTCCATGAGGAATACCCATGCATGGACCATAACCAGTTGGAAAAATTAGCGTATAACATGTTGCACTTCACTTAATTCGGTGCCGCAACACGAACAAATCTGCTACCACGAACACGAACAATCTTCAACAACGAATGCAACGAACCCACTCAAAGTCACGCAATACTACACTTTCCTCAAGACAATATTCGCCCCCACTATGTATGCAAACGAGTTACAACGAATTTGTCCCGGGATACATTGGAGCCCAATCTAAAGATTGTGTATCATCTGCGAATTGCACTTTTGAAGATAATCCAGAATACTCAAACAAAGTGTAGCCTGAATTATTTGTGTTTGAAAGAATTATTTTATGGTAAGTAAAATCCTTTTCTTATTTCTCGAAGGAACAAACTTTTGTAATTTGCAAACAAAGTTTCTGATTTGTTTTTGAAAGCAACAACCGAACAGGTATGTACTACGGGAAAATAAAAGAATAGAAAAGTATATCTTTTTCATCTGTTTCACATTTGCTATATATAGAAATAAAGAAACTCAATTGACTGGTCACCACTTTTACATGAATGTTTATTTGGACAGACACCATATTGAATGATGCATAGCAATTAGATGAAACATGAATAATAATTTAAATGAAAAGGTTTAAGTGGCAAAAAAATGACCCATCGGTTAGGTATGTACCGCTTCATTTGCTTTTGAAAATATCCAACATTCCCCCACTATTTTTAAAATTTAATTTCAAGTTCAGGAATATATGATTCAATAATGGTGTCTCACGACTTAAACCTTTATCTAGAGAAAACATGTCAAAGTTAATCGAAAAATTTGGTAGACGTATCTTTGAACCATTTTTTCATAGGATTAACCGAAAACGCTAATACACACATATTCCAAGTGTGTTGAGTATTCAAATAAGCCCAATCATGGATTGGCCTTGTGTATATATCCTGTTTCGTGAACGCTTTAGAGTTAAAGCCCTTAACTCATAGACGACGGCACCACCTCTGACATTCATAAATGTAGACCTATCAAAAGTGTCCCCGTAACTTAAATACTTTAGCACATATATACTATAAGTCCATTAAGAGCTCAATGCTCATCCTACCTTTAACATTACAGGTACAAGCACTAATCACACTGGGATGGATATTATTTAGGGGAAAAAACCACATACCTCTCTATCTTATTGCCCAAATATCACTTACCCCCTATCCTATTCTAATCTCATTACATTCTCCCCCCTCCCCCCCCCCCCCCAAGACGAAATTAACCAATTAATCTCTCCAAATTGCGCACGTGCGCCTCGTGTGCCACACTAATCAGGGATAATTTCGTCCATTTAAACATCCCAACACATTATAACGATCATATATTTTTAAAAAAACCTCAATTTCGTCTTTTCAAGTGCCCTAGTTTCAATTTTCCCAAAAAATTCAAAATTCAATTTAAGGTTCATAAAATCGACAAAAACGATGAATGTTAACTCCCACATTTGTCGTTGCGAGCGTCGGGCAGCTCAAAAAATATCATAGACTAATCTTAATCCCGTAAGAAAGTTTGTTACATGCTCCAATAATCAGTAAAGCCTCAATTTCAATCTCTTTTTTTTTTTTTTTCGTGTAATCTTGTTTTAAATTACTCCAATTAAATTTGTAATGTTTGTCACAACAAAATGGGTCATGTGAGTATTGGGTGTGGATTGACCCACCCATGTGCAAGAGACGGGTTATTGAATTTGGGGATTTACGGTTTTCTGAATTTGGGGAAAAATATTGTAAGTGTTAATTTGAGTGAATTAGAGGTCATTCTCGATTGTAATGTGTTGGGTATATGAATGGACGATATTGCCCCTGATTAGCGTGGCACACGAGTCGCACGTGCTTAATTTGGAGAGATTAATGAGTTAATTTCGTCTTGGGAGTGAATGTAATGAGATTAGAATAAGATATGTGGGTAAGTGATAAAAAAAATAGGATGGGAGTAAATGATTTTGGGGCAATAGGATAAGCGGTATGTGATTTTCCCCCTATATTTTAGTAAGACAATTCCGCCAAAATTCGGTACTTAATTATAGTATCTTTTGCGTTAGACAACTCAAGAAATTCCTAGTATCCCAATAATAATAGCTCTTTTTACTACTAATTAAAAAGGTCTCACATGGAGGAATATTAGAGGTTCACTTACTAAGGCAAATAATAAAAGAGGAATATTAGAGGTTCACCTACTAAGGATCACATGGAGGAATATTAGAGGAATAAATAGCTCACACACGCATTAATTAAACATGCAAATAATAAGAAAACAACAACTAAAAACCACAAAAAATACAGAAAAAAGTACACAAAGTCTCTAATTTTCTCCTTTCCTCGCTAAACACAATTTCTCTCTGCTCAATCTTGCTCTCTGCTGACCCCTTGTGGGTGGCTCAGTTGGTTAAGAAGGAGGGGATGCCTCTCCTAGGTCTCAGGTTCGATTCTCATTGTGAGCGAATTAAGTCCAGCCTTCTGGGTCTGGGCCTGTCACACATGGTTAGCCTAGTGTTGATCCCCAACTGGTTGGCGAGGTTTGCAGGCTATTTCGTCGACCCGTGGGTTTACCCGGTGCGCACCCGAAGGGTAGTGGCTGAGGGTTCCCACGTCATCAAAAAAAAAAAATCTTGCGCTCTGCTGTACTACACTACCACACACTCACTCACGCTTAGAATTATATTTTAAGAATGCACATTTGAGCGATGAAATTGGCCAGGCAAATAGATCCGGGACTAGGCATTCTGTTTTAAAGTTATTGGCCCAAAACAAAAGTACTGGATCGAATGTGTTGTATTTGAACTCCTTCGAAGACGTACTGCTTGTACTTTCTCTTTCAACAAAATTTAAAGCTGATAAAAAAAAAAAAAAAAAAACTGGATCGACTTCTTTGGGGATTTTAAGAAGTGCCTAGCTATGTACTTTTTTTGTACTTTGGTGATTCAGAAAAGTTGATTTTAAATTTTCATTTACATATATATATATATATATATATATATATTGTAAACCTTTTGATTTGACTTTGCATGTATTATTTGGAAAACAAGATAGGTTTATAATACTATTTTAATTTAATTTGTACTTGTTCACGTAATTCTAACCACAATACCAATAGATATGCACGGTGTAATAAAAGAAGTATGCTGCTCTAATTTCTTAATGCATGAAAAGATAGTTTGGCCAATAATTCGTTTCTCTCGGTCCGCTTCCAAACAACTATAAAGAGTTATATATGGTGGGAATAGAACGCAATAATTTAAAGGAAGTGATCTAAAAATATAATATGTGTGAAAGTTTTAACCTTAATTCCTTGCAAGTTGCATAGACGTCTGCCAATACATATAACAAATTAATCATGTTGACCGCATCACAAATAATAAGTAGTCGGAACGTACATCAAGTAGTAGTATGGTGAGAAAAAGAAGCAGGAATTAAGATAAAGTGATGAATCAAAGATATTGAACACATAAAATACTGCTTGCTAGCTTCAGATCTAGTACGTGAAAAAAACGACTACACTCTTAAAGTAATTACTCTATATGGTGCGGATCCTTATATAGAGCTAATGACATTTACTCATTAGCTTATCTAAAATAATTACATCAACAAAGTAGGCAAATTACAAATATCTCTAATAGATATTGTTGGTAATTAAACTTTGCGTCAAATTAGATGAATTGCGTGGATAAGTAAGAAATAACTTTCTTTTGCTATTTATCCATTCGCTAACATTATATTAGACACACAATTTAGTTGTCTACATGGCATATTACACCTCCACAATGTGAAGAGGAAAAAAAAAGGTAAATTGAGATTTAAGAAAAATTGCACACAGTCTACTAAAATCTACATAAAACGGGGTATTTTGTAACTTATGAAAACATAGGGAGACAATATCTTTCTTTATTTTACAAAGGAGAAATTAATTGCAACTTTTCACTTTTAACATGGCAAGTGATAATTGATCCTTTTTTTTTCCGACGTGACATAACGTTCTATTTGACACCTATAAAGAGAGCGTCGTACCGAAACCATTTCAATTAGAACTAAGGTTCGGGTTCAACTTTTCCCTTGTTCTTGTGATTCTTGAAAGCATCAACACCGGACTTGACGACATAACCCAGACTATTAGCAACTTTTTTGCCCACTTGTGTGGAAACTTTTTCACGTTCTTTAGGATAAACAGTTCCTGAATTCTTTCTCCCATTATTGTTGCTGCCCTCTCCATTATCGCGATTCATCTTGTCTGTAAAAAGTTTACGAATTTAGTATGTATTTCTCTTTAAATTTTGGTGTTCTCTCATGAAATGTGATCATGGGCATGGCTATTTATAGGTACATGAGGCTCATGAGTTATGGTTACAAAATTAATATAATTAACATTTTCTTGGTCATTAAACTGTAATTTTCTGCAAATTTCTGGGTGCTTTCACGGTAGAACGGATGTCTTTGCTCTTGATTTTCATTTAGCTACATAAATTTTGTAGTTGTGTGCGTGTGCTAGTTTAAGTTGTTTTTTAGCTTAATTATGTGACTTTGGTATGTTTACTTACGCTTACTTGTTTGTACATGTAAGAGTGTTGTGTTCTTCTGCTGAATTTTTGAATTTTGGTCGCTATTTAATTTATGTTGTATACGTTCTAGATAAATTTGGGTTGCATGATGTGCTTGTGCTTGTGTTTATGTGTATGTGTATGTGTGTGTGGCGGTGTGCGTGTTCTTTCTTTTAATTCTGAATTAGCTTGTAATAGTGCACCAAGTTTCTTTTCATACGACGCGGTAACTTCATAAGAAATTTCATGGGAAAAGGCAAAAACCCACCTGTAGTTTCTAGAACCTGAATTAAACCCCCTACATTATTCTTTCCTTGTCCAGAATCTTATTATGTTTTTGAAAACTTTCAACCAAGTCCCTTTTCAATTAATATAATTATTGCTTATTAAAAAATAAAAACATGCTAAGTCTCTTTTTAACACAAACACTTGACAATGTTACGTAAAATGTGAATTGTCAATTGACATACACAATTTATACATTTCAAAATTAAATAACTGGGGTAAACTATTTAATAACAATGTGAGGTTCAATTCGTAGGTTCTGTAAATATGAGGGGACTTCGTGCAAGATATTTATTATCAACAAAATATGATAATTAACGTGCACGCAATTTTGAATAACAAACTGAGATTTGTTGTAATTTCTTAAAAGAATAAAGATTTGGTTTATGTTCTGAGAAATATATGATTACTTATTTCAGTCAATTTAATAGGCACAAATATGTTGTGTCATTTAAAATTTGTACTTAAGTAAATGGATAAATTCTGTTCGAAAGTGCCTTCAATTCTCTTAAAAAGTGAAAACAACCCCTCTTATTGAAAACAAACACTTCCCTCCCAATCAAATTAGGGCTCATATGGTTGGTTGGATGGAATTGAGAATGATTAGATTGAGATTGATAGACTAGGGTGGATTATGCAACAATTTTCTTGTTTGGTTGAGGTAGAGAGATTGATTATGAGAGAATAAGTATTTTGACGTCTCTCCTTCAACCAATTTTTCTTTTTCTATTTATATTTTTGTTTATATATTGGTAGTTATGAATTATGAATATATATATGATGCCGCCCTTTCGTATGTTACCTTATTGCAGCAGTTCTTAAATAACAGGGTAATATCACTCCAAACAAAAAAAAAGTAAATAATTTCAGGTTTTTTTTTTTGCTAACAAAATGATTTAGAACTTTCAGAAAATAATTTATAATACATGAATGATTACTAAATTCAAGTAGTTTTTCATTCATTTATAAGAAAAAGTTATTTTAATAAGTCAAAACAGAACTTCTTCAAACATAAATCACTGCTTATATACCCAGTATTGGCCATAATTTACAAGAACATGTCTTTGTAAGAGGGAGAAGGATTAAGGATTTACCCGGTGTAAATATCACATTGTTCGAGGAACCCTAGATGCTGTCGGAGTAAAGGATCGTCAACAAAGGCGTTCTAGTGCGTTGTAGATTCTTATCCAAGGTTTGTATCATTTGATGATGCCATGTGAATCTCTAGAAACATGTGAGGTGTATGGCTAAACCCAATAACGAAAGTTTCTTAAGGGGACTGGAGCAGGCTACCATGAGACAAAAGATCTTCTTTCTAAAGAGATTCGATTCGAAACTCTTATATGTCCAAGAATCAATATTGAAATAATTTCAGAGGTTTTCCCTCACTTTGTCCGTGTCAAGAAACAATTCGAAATACCTCGACTTTTTTGAAACAGGTCCGGATCAAATAGCAATGATTTGAAGCACTTCTTTTTACACTATTTTGGAAACCCCATGACTCAATCGTATGGATATGTAAAAATATAGGATTTCCAATCCTAGCAGGAAAGGGAAGGAAACGGATACTCAATTTAAAGTGAGTAAGCATAATTTCATACTCGATCTTAGAGATACATATAGAATTCTGCAGAAAGCCGTATTCGATGAAAGTCGTATGTACGGCTTGGAGGAAAATCTTTCATATCTTTCGAGATCCACCCTATAATATGGGGTAAAAAAGCCAAAATAAGTGATTTTAGCCCTTATAAAAAGAAAACCGTTTCTTAAACCCCTTTCAAGCTCATGTCACGTCGAGGTACTGCAGAAGAAAAAACAGCAAAATCAGATCCAATTTATCGTAATCGATTAGTTAACATGTTGCTTAACCGTATTCTGAAACATAGAAAAGAATCATTGGCTTATCAAATTATCTATCGAGCAATGAAAAATATTCAACACAAGACAGAAACAAATCCATTATCAGTTTTACGTCAAGCAATACGTGGAGTAACTCCCGATATAGCAGTAAAAGCAAGACGTGTAGGCGGATCGACTCATCAAGTTCCCATTGAAATACGATCCACAAGGAAAAGCACTTGCCATGGTAAAAAAAAAAAAAAAAATTCTTCAAACAAAATTAAAAGAACAAAAAAATTAGAAAAAAGGAAATCTTTACTTGGTCTTCCACCATTCCTCCCCTCCCACACTAGTCGCCGCCCTCGTTCCGCAAAATCCCTGGAGAATATCGTAAACACAATTTAAAATGAATTTTAAAAACCATGGAAAAGATCGTAAATAAAATTTAAAAACCAAAACACGATCGATTGCATTTGTTGCACACTCACGACAAATATCTGGAAGCGATAGACGGTGATAATATGAACTGAAAGATCTTGGATCTATGGATTTATATTACTTGAAAACGAGTACAGTTGTACTTTGAAATAGTTACAACTGTAAATGAATGTAATACCAATTTTAGTTCTTTAAACTTCGAAATAAGTTTTACTGTTGTAATTGAGGACGTTGGAACAGTTAAAGCAGTAAAGAACATAAGGTTTTTAACATGGTTCGGTCCAATTGGTCCTAGTTCACGGGGTTTTCACCTAAAATTTGTGACTCAAACGATATACTTACTTTTAGGATTACAACCTTAGGAATTACTTCAACATAAAACTAGGCTCCCTTTATTTTACTGTTGCAACACCTGAGCATTAACTCTATTCGGTAAACTTCTTTGAGTCGAAGAACTTTAAGATGGCTCAAACTTTCTTTGACAATAAGTTCTCTCACTGAAATTTCTTTTACTCGATACAGGACGAATGACAACAAATTATCGCACAAAGGGTTGTCCTCTAAGATCTTGAGTCTCCTCCCTATATAGGCATGGACAGAATCTCAACAGATCTTCAGTTGCAAGCCTCAGATATCTTCTTTCCTTATCTGATATGCTCTACGTATCTCTAGTTGCAATCCACGCATATCTTCTTTCCTTATCTAATATATTTTGCAAGATAATTTTGAATATATCCCATGTACATGCTATTAAATATGTCAAGATACAAAATAAGGATATACGATTAATATCTTATTCATCAAGGAAGTTAATCAAATAAGATAAGACACTATCTTTTTAGGATAAGTTGAGTTTAATCACATAAGATATGATAACTTCCATCTTTATAAGATTAACTCAAAAGATTTGATTTTCAAAACAAGATCAATTTAACCTAGTAAGGCCCATTGAAAATCGGTCCTAACACGAAAATCGCTTCATACGAAGGGGTAACAATGAAAAACGACGGTGAAATTGCAGATTGGACTTGGGAGAGCAAAGAGACAAACGAAGTGTGTGGATTAGATGAAAAATAGTAAATGGCAAAGTGGTCAACTAACTTAGAATTAGAGGAAAAATGTGTAATATTCACATAAACCCGGTTAATGTTCACCCCGAATTAACAATCTGAGGGGTCACAGGCGGATTATATTGGCTGCACAAGAGCGGGTCACCTTGATTAAACAGATGACTCGCTATTAAGTCCAGAGTACCAAATGCGCAGAAATCGAGATTGGTCCAGATTATTGGCTCGATATATTACTTGTTAAGAGCAACCAAACGAGGCGTTAAAAGACAAAAAATGTAGATTTTTTTTCAAATCTAGTGATTGAATCTCAAAAGCATTTTTTTCATTACCCTAAACACCTTCATACCAGGCCATAGAAAAATCATTTTTATCCTTTGTTAAGTAGGTAAAGCCCCATAATGCCCCCCTGCACTAGTAGAGTGTATCATCTCCATCACTTTCTGTCTAAGTGTCAAATAATTTATCACATAGAGTTTACCCTTAAACCTCAACAAGTTATCTTCATAAGAAAACCATGATACATCCCAAAGGTGTAACGTACACTAATTTATGGCCTCAGTAGCCATCTCATCATCCTTATAGCTCTGTTGGAGCTCATCTATCGAGCTAGGTTGTACCAGACTAATAGCTTGGCACTCCCCTTCCATCATTTCCCTTCTTGACAATGCATCTGCAACCCCATTCTCCCTTCCTCTTCTGTACTCAATCCTGTAATTGTACCCCAACAACTTTGTCATGTACTTTTGCTGGAGAGAAGTGGAAATTTTCTGCTCCAATAAGTACTTAAGGCTATGTTGGTCTGTTTTAGTAACAAACTGACCTCGTAGTAGGTAAGGTCTCCATTTTTCAACAGCCATAATGATGGCTAAGAATTCCTTCTCATAGACAGAAAGCCCCAAGTTCTTAGGACCCAAAGCTTTACTAATGTAAGCAATAGGGTGTTGCTCTTGACTGAGGATTGCCTCTAATCATTGATAGCAAGCATCAGTTTCAATAGTGAAACTTTTATGAAAGTTTGGTAGCTGCAACACAGGGGCAATAACCATGGCTTTATTCAATTCTTCAAAAGCCAACTCAGACTCAGTAGACCATGTGAACCCTCCCTTCCTGGTCATCAATCCCAGAAACCCCCTCAAATTCTTTGGTAAGGTCCACTCCACCATACATTTAATCTTCTTTGGATCTGCTGAGACTGTTCCTTGCCCAATGATATGCCCCAAGTAGTCCACACTCTCATGTCCAAACACACATTTAGAAGCCTTAGAAAATAAGGAATGTTTCACCATCTCTTCAAACACTTCTTTCAAGTGTATCTTATGTTCTTCCGAAGTCTTGCTATAGACTAAAATGTCATCAAAGAAAACCAACACATTCTTCCTCAGAAACCTTTTAAATACTCCATTCATCAAAGCCTGAAATGTAGCAGGGGCATTAGTGAGCCCAAAAGGCATCACTCTAAACTCACAATGCCATGAGACAGTGGCAAAAACAGTTTTATGAACATCTTCAAGTTGCATTCTAACCTGATGTTAACCTGCCCTCAAATCAATCTTTGAAAACACCCTAGCTTGCCCCAATTCATCCAAAAAATCCTCAATTAAAGGGAATAGGACAGCTGTCCAGCCTGTCCTTAATAGTGATTGCATTTAATTTTATGTAGTCAACACATAATCTCCAGTTATTGTCTTTTTGTTTTTAACCAGTAGCACTGGAGAGGAATATGTGCTGTTACTAGGCTAAATAACTCTAGTGGCAAGCATCTCTTGCACCAACCTCTCTATCTTCTCCCTTTGCACAAAAAGGGTATGTGTAAGGGCTTGTTTGAAGGGTTGTGCTCGTTCTATTAAGGGAATGGAGTGTTCATGTCCCCTGTTGGGTGGTAACCCATGGGGTTCTTGAAATACCTTTATATAATTGTCCAATAAATCCTTCAAGGCCTCATGGGGGCTCAACTTATTGATCTCTCCCTCCCCTCTCTTCATGTATAGGCACCCAACTAGAATAGTATCATCTTCACACAAACACTTTTCTAAGCTCCTCTAGAGTAAGTATTAGGAAGTTTTTGATTCAGCTTTGGTTCCTCTGATCACCTTCAACTGTTGGTCCTTAAAGAACATGAACTAAAACTTATCAAAGTTAAAAGCTACTACTCCCAACTTTCCCATCCAGTCTACGTCCACGATCATGTCATAACCCCCTATAGGTATTATCCTAACTTCTTTAGTGAATTCTTGTTCACTCATAACCCAAGTGAAGTTTGGGCAGCTGATAGTACTCCTCATCCTTCCCCATTGGCTATAGATATAGACATGGGTGTGGCTGTTTGTAATTGGCATTTCAATCTTTTAGCAGCCATTTCATCCAAAAAAGAATGAGTGCTACCAGTATCCAATAGGATTCTAAAGCTCTATGTTCCCATCCATCCTACTACCTAAATAGTCTCAAGCACTCTCTTTCCATAAATTGCATGAGCAGACAACTTGTAGACTTCCCCATGTTCTTGAGGTCCCCCTCTCTCCTCCTGCTCTTCACTCTCCCCTGCCTCTATGTCCTCTTCCCCTACTCTCAGTAGCATGAAAAGCCTCTTACACTTGTGCCCAAAGTGATATGTTTCATCACAGTTGAAACACAAGACCTTCCTCCTGCTTTCATCTGCTTGCTATATAGATAACCTCTTAATAGGTGGGAACCTGTCTTGTTGCCTTGAGGTATCTCCAGGGGGTGGGTATTGATTCCTGGGCCTATATCCACTGTTGTTAAACCTAGGTTGCACTTTGGGGTGCTTGTTCAAAGTATCAACCATAACCTCTTGTTTCCTGGTAGTATGTATAGCTAACACTAGTGTGTTGGGGTTGAGAATCTCTACCATCACCTTTACCTCCTTCTTAAGACCACTAGTGAAACTTTTGATAAAGTCATCTTCATCCAGAAACTTGCTCTTTTGGCTCATATAGCTCCTCAGCTCCTCAAACTTCTGGATATAGTCATCCACAATAGTAACTTGTTTCAATTTGTTAAACTCCCCTATTATATTCTCTCCTCTGGCTGGTGTGAACCTTTCCACCACCAGATCCACAAAAGTAGGCCAACCCATGGCCTCCCTCCCCTCCACAGTATCCAAGTACCAGTTCTCTGCAACTCATTCCATGTGAATCCCAGCTGCAGTTATTTTCTCATAGCCAGACATGTGATTCAACAAAAAATATTTCCGACACTTCCTCACCAATATCCTAGAGTTGGAACCATCAAAATGAGGGAACTCAAATCTAGGTCCTCGGACCATGAACACATCACCCCTAGAATTTGGGAAATTCACGATTCCAGCATCTGCTGAAACCCTAGCATGCCGTTCCACTATGTGAATTTTCAGCAGTTTGAGTTTGATTTTGTAAAATTTTTGCTACCATATTTTTTAGATCTTGCATATCATTTTTGATTTCAGTGGTTGATGATTCTAACGCCTCAATCTGTGTTGTGTTGTTAGGTTTTGTCATCGTTACTGAATCAGAGTGCGCCAGGATAAAGCCCTGAGGCCAATGTTAGATCCGTGCCAAGGATCCTCAATTTACCCCAAATTACAAGAGAAATTATAAGAAAAGCTTAGAGATTAAGCTGATGAAGAGAGAGAGAGAGAGAGAGAGAGAGAATTGAGATAATTTGCATAAAAATTCTGAATATCCATTCATACTGAAAACGTGAGCTTAAGTATTCCTTAAAGTGACGCCAGCATGACGCATACACTCTGACACATAGTATAACGAAAAGATGCTAAATGCGATAAACAAAGTCGCGGAAACGAAATACAGAAATGTAAATAATAGTAAAATAACACGCTGCTACAAAACGCCGTCGACCCTTTCGCAACGCTATCGTTTCGTCCGCGTAAGTCAAAAGCCTTCATATCGTCTAATTAGTCAAAATTCCTTCAATGTCGATCCTCTTCTCTTTTCCAAAACCCTCAAAGGCTTCATTTTTACCCCAATTCCTCAAAATCATCTCAAATCTACTCCAATCTAACCCATAATCGTAACATATTAGTTATATGCGAAACAGAAAAGAGAAAAAGTCTTATCATATTTCATGCAAATTCTCTTCTAAAATAATTATTTAATAATTAAAATATTTTAAAAAGAAAAGAATTTATTTATGAAGGGTTAATGGCTTGTATTCTAGTTTACCTAGTAAAGTTATAGAAATACCTATAAGGGTAAACTAGGTGGTCAACTAATCGAAGTGGTTTATACCGAAGTTTCAAACCCCTTTGACGTATTTACTGAAGGATGAAACTTTAGGAGGAACATTACCCGACTAATGAAGGATGAAACTTTAGGAGGAACATTACCCGACTGCTGAATAATCAGATGTGTAATGACCCGAAAATTTATGGTAAATTGAACAAGCACGAAGTTAGATTAGTCCCACTTTCCACACAAATATAAAAGTGCACAACCACATTTATTGATGCAGTGAATGCAAGCTCCTATTGAACTCGTGGAAGGTTTGACATGAGAATCCGCAACTACTGCTATTGAGTTTCCTTTTTTTTTTTTGCAAGTGAATAAGAGTTGGAAAGGGCTAGTCGATGTGGGATTGATGACTTTGATGAATCGTAAAACAATATCAAAGCAATAAACAAATAATCTCAATATCCAACTATCTAAAAATTTGACAATTTAAAAAGGCTAAATTAAAGGAAAGGAAAAGTAAAACTTGATACCCAATATAATTTGGAACACTCTCAATACCAAAGCCTCCCAAGTCTTCACACAATAGCAACCTCGATCACATTTGTGTGAAAGGAAGGAAAAAAAACAACAAAAAAATAATGAGAGAATAGTCTCGATGAATGCTCATGTGTAGGTGGAAATAATATTTTCTTTAGATAAATTTCATTCAACAATAATTCAACAAATGAACTTGAAAAATACACAAATGTCTTCCAAGAATATCATGAAATCAAAACATTGGTGGTTTAACAGAAAAATAGAACCACATATGATGGATCAGTGTCCACGATTTTGCTGTACAACACAAAAAGTCCTTATCTCCCTGTTCAAGTAGTTACCTTGAAATCAGAAACGTATGCCATGATATCTATAAGAAACTAGTACACAACAAATATATAACAACCTCATGTTGTGCCCGTGAGGGAATGAGTCAATGGAGAAAAATGCCCTACCGGCAAGTCCTCTGCTGCCCAGGAGTACCCTTGCACAACCACGCCAGTTGGATCCAACAACAAAACAAATTCAAGACAGGACAACCCAACAGGACACCAAGTATCATATCAATTTTAATCTTTTAAAATAATCAATTTACAAATAACTTGCTTTGAAGGAAACAATTCAATATACAGAAGTTCATATTTTCATATATAAATTAAAGATGCATGTATAGATACATGCATTCCTTCCAGCTTTTCAAATAATAGAATTTAGAAACACTCAGATGACTTACGATTTCCGAGAGGGACACGATGTTACATATTAGTCAAATAGGACGTTAGTAAATACTGAAATTGTGGATCGGGTTGATACGTTGTTGTTGTTAGCTTAACACTGGAGAGTTAACAGCAGATTTGTACGTTGTTAACTCAGCGATGTTACTTTAATAACATACCAGAATAATAGTGCAGCGGAATAAACAAACACCAAGTTTAAGAAGTGAATATAGAATTATATTAACTTCCGAGCCGTAGGCAAAATAACCCGTAAAGGTTTTAACAAAGTTCGTTCTCTCAATTCTCAAGCTCCTCACTCTTAAATTGATTGAACTAAGCAAAGCACACAAGAATTGCTTCGTATATCTCTAACAGCTCCTCACTCTTAGATCTATCCTAAAAATTCACAAACTTTGCTAAAGCAAGACAACACTCAACAACTGTAAATTAATCTCTCGGATTGATTGGCTCTTGTCTCGTGTTTGTCTTGATGTACTTCACACCTATATATAGGTTATTGGACTTCGACTTCAAGGTGTGTTGTACACGGTTGGTAATTCTCCTAGTTTCCTTCTTGAACTCTTCTTCTTTGTTCTCGCAGTCCTTCTTGAATAATAGTTCCTTCGTTAGTGATCTAACTAGGGAAAGACTCCTTCTTCAAATTAGGAATGATCTTGGAAAGCATTCCTAGTTCCACTCGAACTCTTCTTTCCTTGTAGAGTGGTTTGCGTAATTAAGGAAACTTTCCTTCTTGGAAACTTGAGCGTACAACCTATGACAAGTTTGTTTCCTGAATAATAATCAAAGACAATTACAACTGTGGAACTCAGTTAGTTAAGTGAATAAGGCAAAACAATAATAAAGAATATAATCAAGATTGTAAATCGGATTCTGCTCCAGCAATGTTATTCTAACATTGACTTCTCAATGTTAAACTAACATTGACAGAATACCTGCACTTTCAATGTTAAACTAACATCGAACGAATACCTGCACTTTCAATCTCCCATTTTTTGCCTTCATCACAAAACCTAAGAATCTGTTCTAACCAGATCAAATTATTCAAACAAACTTACTATCAGATCACAATGGAAAATAAGTACGCTCCCCCTGAAAAACAGAAGGGACCATCTCAATGTTATTCTAACATTGATACTTTCAATGTTGTCATAACATTTGTCTGTCTTTGTCAATGTTAGCTTAACATCGAAACCAGACAGATGTTCTAACATTGAACATCTCAATGTTATTTTAACATCAGAGAACAGTTAACACCTGCAAAACAGAGTTAGTACTTTGTATCCAAAGTTCAATGATCATAAGCAGAAGCAGTAAGCAACAAGATAGAAATGTACTTAATTACAGACCATACTAAGTAGCAAGGAACATACTCCTTGATGAAAACCGAAAACAAACAAAGAAAATAATTGTTAATGCTGACAGAAACATAACAGAACTCAGAATTTTTTTGAAATTTGATCATTCTCCCCTATTTTGTGAGGAAGGCAGATCCCTCAAATGCTTCCTGAGGCTGTCTATCTCTTGCAGCCTTACTTACTTGTCTGCTATCTCTCTCTGGGTATCCTTTACTCTCTGTCCAGCCACACCAGGGTTTCCTCCACAAAGGCATCAACAATGACAGAACAACTGTCACCACTAGCCACAGGGACTGAAGAAGCAACAAACTTGTGAGTCTTCTTCTTCTTCTTCTTCTTGCTTGGACCAGCTCCATCATTGGGATTCCATGGCAGATCCTGAATCCTGATCTGAGTGAAGTAGCTCCTGGTGATGATCATCTTGGCCTTGTTCTTGATCCAGCCTTCTGTCTTCTTTGTCTTGAAGCCTTGCTTCACAAGAATGATGGATATCAGAGAGGGATATGGAATGATTCCCTTTGCCTTGGTTGTGACTTCCCTCATGTGCCTCAGAACCTTCTCCCCTATGTTCACACTCAGCCCATTCTTCAGTTTGTACACCAGCCTTGCAGATTCTTTTGTCATAACAGTGGTGTTTGAAGAGGGCAGCCAGTTGTAGGTGGAGAGCTTGTGAAGTACATCACTTAAGGAGGTCAGCTTTGTAGTTGGAAAACCGTCATTCCATTTCCTTGTCAGTCCACCAGTGAGGTCAGTGATCACCTCATCCATGCTAGGATCCTCAGTCTCCTCAGGGTCAGGAAGTCCCCAAGCCTCATTGATCACAGAGGGACCAATGTCATAGACATTCATCCTGACCCAAGCTTTGCCAAACTTGGAATAGTCCTGGTGGCACACCCATTGAGAGAGGTTCATGTAGAACTCTCTGATCACATCAGGGACATATGATGACTGGTTCATCATAGAGCCCAACACCCCTATAGCTTCAAGCAGCTCAAACAACCTATTTTTTTTTGAACATTTCCTCATCAATGTTCCTCTCAGTGTGAATAACCCTGGCTTGATAAGCCTCCCACATCTCTTCTGCCTCAGCAGACACATAAAAGCCAGAATAAGGCTTCTTGGGATACTCCTCCTCAAGGAGATCAAAGTATTCATCTGATGTTGGAGTAACATCAGCAGGGTCATCACCTACCTGCAGGCCTTCATCCTCAACTTCCTCCTCTTCTTTATCCTCTTCCTCCTCTTTTTCTTCTTCTGACTCAGACTCAGAAGCTTCAACCATCACCTGCATTCCCTTTCTTTTCTTAGCAGCAGTAGCTAAGTCAGTGAGAGTCGGGCTCTCTTATTCTTCTCTCTCAACCTCTTCAGGTTGACTGTCATCCTCTTCACCAGCATCTTGGTTACCCTCAGTAGTAACCTCCTCAGCCACAGTCTCCTCAACCTGATCATCCTCCTCAGGAAGAGTCTCCATCTCATCAGCAGTATCCTGCTCAGCCACTTCCTCAGCAAACACAGGTTCATCCCCAGCATTACCCTCAGGAACCTCATGCACCACCTCAGACTCACCCACAACAACACCCGGGGCCTCGTTCTCCCCCTCAATACCAACAACAATAGTACCAGGTATATCCAGAGTAGGGTTAGCCATCATTACCTCGTTTTCAGGGTTGGTGGGAGTGGAGGTTTGCTCAGAAGTTTTTGTTGTTGAATCAACATCACCCTTCGCTGCTTTCTTGCCCTTACGCCGTTGATAAGTGGATTTCCTCTTTGGTGCGGCGGCGGTAATGGCTTCAGCAGTTGCACTTCTGGTCCTGCGGCGTCTAGGTTGCTCCATCTGTTCGGCAGCAGCTGCAAGAGTGTCAATGGAATACTTGCGTGCCATTGTTAGAGTGAATTTAGAGAAGAAAAATCGAAACTTGATTTTGCAGAGAGAGTTGTTTTTCCAACAATTTTGAGCGCGTAGACAGTAGAAGGAGATTAGGGCAAATTATACAATTATCAGCTGAAGAGTAGAGATAGTGGTGTTGTAACATGTTACCAACATAATCGAACCACTGTCACACGATCATACCCATGTTCACCTTACCACGTGTCACTGTTGGATTAACACGTAACCAGAGCGGTCTTCAAACCTGAAAACTTATAAGTTACAATGTTTCAATGTTGGACTAACATTGGTAAGTTAACATCAGGGAGGAAAGTTGTAGGTGCAGGGCTTCATCCAAGGCAGCATCATGTGAGAGCGTGAGATATTTCTGTAAACTAATCTGAACCCTCACCCAAGTACATAGGTACCAAGACATAGATTAAGATCATCAGTATGAGTAAGTAACACATCAAACAGAAAAACATAGAGTGGATATACATATCTAGGGAAAAGATGTTCCCATAGCATAGAAGATCACAAAACATAGTGTTTTACCTGCAGTGAGTCACCCACAAAGTATGCCTCAACACATGATTCCTAGGATTACTACTCCCCGTAAGCCCAAACCGACACAAGGAAAAAGTAAATGCAGAACTAGAAGAATGCAACCATGTTAGATCAACATTGGGAGATGGTAACCACGTACATACAACTTTACTGACTGGAATCAGGACAAATCACTTTTTCTTTATTTGTGAACTCTGTTGAACAAAAGCTAATGAATGTAAAGGACATTTTCATCACTGAATGTGGGCAGCACAAGACCCCACACACCCCAGCAACCTAACCATCAGCAATAGATTAGGCAAGTACAAAGGAACTGAATGAAGACAATACATTTATCATATACTTCTCCACCCCAACTCCTCATGCATACTTGTTTTCCAACCTGTATACAAGCGAAATACCAAGTGAACAATGCTACTGAATGCAAGCAGTCGAAACTTCAAAACACCCCAGTAGTAAGGACCACTATCATGCATAACCTTGGCCATAGACAAAACACAAAAATAAGCACAACTGAATGACAATGAAGCTTTCAACATCATGTACCCCATCTTCTCTTCATGCTTTGTCCAACCTAACATGGATAAGTCACAACTGAGTAACATCAGAGTAGTGAGCTCTGTGTACCCCAGCTTCTCCCAAATGTTAGGCTAACATTCACAGACTAACAACAAAGTTCTTAACTTTTCAAACCTTTTAATATGTACCTGTCCACCAGTCAACTTAGCTATTCATATAGTTTAACCACACAGCCCAACAGAATCTCTAACAAGGATGTAATATGCAAGAAGAAGAAAAAAAATGCAGAAAGGAAACAAATAGAATTACAGATACACCACAACCAATAACCAGTGCTAGACAGTGGTGTTATGTCAACGCTGGTGAACTAACATCCCTAGCCGATGCACATGCCAAGAGAATTCCTCAAACTGAAGAACCTCTCAGAATCTAAGGGTTTAGTGAACATATCAGCAAGCTGATTGTTGGTTTCAATGCGTTCAATATCAATGAGCTTATCTTCTACCATGTTTCTCAGAAAGTGATGTCTTATGTCAATATGTTTAGTTCTGGAGTGTTGCACATGATTCTTAGAAATGCTTATAGCACTAAGATTATCACAAAACATAAGTAAGGTATCACTGTCTAACCCATAATCCAGTAGCATGTGTTTAAGCCATACTAACTGAGTGACACAACTGCCTGCTGCTATGTATTCAGATTCAGCAATGGAGAGTGACACACATTTTTGCTTTCTACTGTACCATGAGACCAAGTTGTTTCCCAGATAAAAACATCTTCCACTTGTAAACTTTCTGTTATCAGTGTCACCTGCCCATTCTGAGTCACTGAACCCTACAAGATTGGTGTTAGTGTCATAGGAATACCATATACCAAGGGCCAAGGTGCCAGAAATGTATCTAAGAATTCTCTTCACAGCAATCAGATGAGACTGCTTTGGACATGCCTGGTACCTAGCACAAACACAAACAGAGAACATTATATCAGGCATTGAAGCAGACAAGTAGAGTAAGCTTCCTATCATTGAACGGTACAATGTTGGATCAACATTGGCACCATAAACATCCCTGGATATCTTCACAGATGAAGACATGAGAGTCTTGCAAGGCTTTGAATCTGCCAATTCAAACATTTTCACCAATTTCCTTGCATACTTTTCCTGACTTAGGAAAATCCCATTACCTGTTTGTTTTACTTGAAGACCAAGAAAGAAAGTTAATTCTCCCATCATACTCATCTCAAACTGCCCTGTCATTGATTCAACAAATTTTTCTAGAATAGAATTGTTAGTTGAGCCAAAAACAATATCATCTACATATATTTGAGCTACACAGACATGAGAATCTTTCTTCAAGACAAACAGTGTTCTATCTCCATCACCTCTAACAAAACCAAGATTTAAAAGGAATTTTGTAAGCCTTTCATACCATGCTCTAGGTGCTTGTTTAAGACCATACAGTGCCTTTTCAAGCTTGTACACGTGGTTTGGATACTTAGGATCTGTGAATCCCTTTGGTTGTTCAACATATACTTCCTTATCAATCAGCCCATTCAGAAATGCACCCTTTACATCCATTTGGTATAGTTTAATCTTAAGACTGGTGCTATAGCTAGAAGTAACCTAATAGATTCAATCCTAGAAACTGGAGCAAATGTCTCATCAAAATCTACACCTTCAACCTGTGTGTACCCCTGAGCAACTAGTCTAGCTTTGTTCCTAACTATGACCCCTTCCTCATTACTCTTGTTCTTAAATATCCACTTAGTCCCTATTACATTAACATTAGGTGGTCTAGGTACAAGTATCCAGACATTGTTCTTAGTAAACTGTAATAGTTCATCCTGCATGGCATTAATCCAGAAGTTATCAATAAGAGCTTCATTCACATTCTTAGGTTCTATGGTGGAGACAAAACAAGAGGCATTATCAACAATACAAGTGAAGTTCATACAAATACACAATTTTACCATATCTCTATAGTCAAGTCTTTCTCTGTTGCGTGTCCTTACCCGTTCAGTGAGTTCACCTATTATCTGGGATGCTTGATGGTCTTTCTGAATCCTAGCCGGAGGTTCTCTTCTAGGTTTAGAGGCACCTTCATGTTCTAAGTCAGAATCCTCTGCTGTTAGTCTAACATCTGATCTTGCTAGTGTTAGTCTAACATCGTTCCCTGACTCTTGTTCAGTGTTTCCAGCTTCCACTTCCAATGTTAGAGTAACATTGTCAGGAGTAACATCATCGGTTTCCCCTGTTGGTTCAACATTGGGAACTGAGATGTCACCAGTACCTGTATCAAGAGTGAAATCATCAAACACAACATTCACTGATTCCTGAATTGTCTTCAATCTAAGATTGTAGACTCTAAAGGAAGTACTATTGGCTGAGTATCCTACAAAGATGCATTTTTCACTTTTAGAATCAAATTTACTCAGGTAATCCCTGTCATTAAGTAGATAACAGTCACATCCAAATTCATGAAAACATGCAACATTTGGTTTTACACCCTTCAAGAGTTCATATGGAGTCATGTTAGTTCCAGGCCTAAGATACACCCTGTTACTAATGTGATAAGCAGTATTCAAGGCTTCAGCCCAGAGTCTTTTGGATAAGTCTTTAGCATTGAGCATAACTCTGGCCATCTCTTGAAGAGTCCTGTTCTTTCTCTCAGCAATCCCATTTTGCTGAGGAGTCTTAGGAGCTGAGAATTCATGGAAAATACCTTTAACATTGCAGTAGTTATCAAAACTAGCATTTTCAAATTCTTTACCATGATCAGACCTAATCTTAGTCACAGTGGAGCCATACAAGTTTTTAATACTAGCACAAAGAATTTTGAACTAATCAAAAGCTTCTGATTTTTCTTTAAGAAAGTTTACCCAAGTGTATCTAGAGAAGTCATCTACAATCACAAAGGCATATCTCTTCCCACTGAGACTACTTACCTCAATTGGACCCATTAAGTCCATGTGCAGCAATTCAAAACACCTACTAGATCTAGGGTTAGCATTCTGTACCTGTAGGGGTGTATGAACTGCTCTGGTTTGCTTACCCTTGAGGCAATCACCACACACAAGCTTACCTAGACAAGACAGCTTTGGTAAGCCTCTTACAACATCAACTTTCTGTAATTTCTCAAGGTTTCTGTAGTGAACATGTCCAAGTTTCCTATGCCATATAGAAGCCTCATCTATCTTGGCATGGAAACATTCTGCTTCCTCCTGGGCTAGGTAGCAGTTATCTTTGGATCTAGTACCTGTCATCACAAGAACATTGTCACTATCATAGACATCACAAGATATCTTATCAAATGTAACCAGTAAGTCATCATCACACAGCTGACTGATACTGATTAGATTTGCCTTTAACCCATCTACCAACAACACATCCTTCAAGGGAGGAAATCCATCAACATCCAGTGTCCCCTTGCCAATGATTTTTCCTTTGGTGCCTCCTCCATATGTCACTGTTCGAGCACTCAAAGGTACCATTTGCTTAAGATTCTTTTTGCTGCCTGTCATGTGTCTTGAGCATCCACTATCGAAGTACCATTTACCTAAAAGGTTAGAGTACACAACAGAGAAAACAACATTGCATACAACTTTAATCTTAGGGGATTTAGCCTTTTCTATCCAAGTCTTACTTTTCTGTCCTGCACCTAATGTTAGTCTAACATCAGAACCTATTGTAGAATTAACATTGGACGCATAGGCTGTTTTCTTACCACATTCTTTTATAAATTTTCTACAAAATGGTTTAATGTGGCCTGCTGAAAACAGTACTGGCTGATAAAGGTAGGTTTACTTTTTACAGTGTTAATGGTTCATGTACTCACATTATCAGATTCTTTAACAAAGCAGGCAGAATTAACATTTGAAGAGGAAGGTTTCTCAACAAATCCCAGACCACATGTACCTGAGTTACTCATTTTCAGTACCTCATCAAGTTTAGAAGTACCTCCATTCCATTTGGCTATGATCTGTGAATCCTTTTTGAGTTTCTCCTTTACCTCTTTCAGCTCAGCTTCAGCTTTGTCAAGATCTCTTTCATAGAGTTTCAACATGTTCTTCAAACATTCAATGTCATGCTTCTGTGCTTCGTTTTTCTTCATGAGTCTGACATTCTCTCTCTCAAGTCTGAGAAAGGTTGTATGTAGGTCATCAAGAATTTCCTCCTGGGACATCTCATCTTCATTGAAGTACTCTTCTTCAAGATCAACTGAGCCATGAAAACAACCAAAGTTAGTATCATCATAATCAGAGAGTGTATCATGGTTAACCTGTGTCTCATAGCTGTTCCAGTCTCCAAAAAAGATCTCCTGCTTTGCTGTTGGTTCTCTAATGTTAGAGTAACATTGAGATTCTTGGCAGTTTCTGGAGTCTTCTCCTGACCAGATGATCCGAGTGCAGAGCGCAGCAGTGTTGATTTCCTCTGATTGTTCATCAACACTTGTTCCAGATTCGAAGTCAGCTTCATTAAAGTCATCTATACAGACCCAATGAGAATTCCCTCTTATTCTGAGGGTGTTAGCACATTCATGTTTAAAGTGACCATACCCCTTACATTCATAACACTGGACATCTTTCAATTTCTCAGCATCTTGAGGCATGCTCTTAGATGCCATGTATTTTACAAACTTTGGGGGCAGTTTCTTATAACCAAGAGCAGCATTACTGGGTTGTTTTTCTTTATTTTTATCTTTGTAACCCAATTTACTAAACTTCCTAGTAATGTTACCATAGTTAGAAGAGATCAACTCATATTCATCCTCATCACTCCATGTAGAATCTGAGCTAGTACCTAGTAAGGCTAAAGCAAGTTGTTTACTGGATTTTCCTAGGAATTCTAGTTCAAATTCTTTTAGAGTGTTCATTAATGTTTGAAAGTCCATGTTGGAATGATCTCTAGACTCATTCATAGCAATTCTTTTGACAGTAAACTTAGAAGATAATGTTCTAAAAGCTTTATAGACCATGGTTTGATTAGGTTTGATAAAACCTAAGTTTTGGCACTGATTAGCAATATATAGAAGTTTCTCAAAATAACTATCAATGCTTTCATCCTCACCCATCTCTATCTTCTCAACGTCCCTCAAAAGTTTTCTATATTTAGAGTCCCTCACAGCCACATCACCCTCACAATGTAATTCAAGAATTTCTCATGCAGCTTTAGCAGTAGAACAAGTTTGAATAAGTTTGAACATATGATTACCTACCCAGCTAAAAATAGCATTGAGGGCCTTTTTAGGGGTGAGTTGGGCCGGATTCCCGCGGGGAACGGGAATCCGGCCCCCGGGAATCGGCGGGATCGGGAGTTCGCCGCTGCTCCCGATCCGCACCGCGGAGTGCGGAATTCCCGCAATCGCGGGAGTTCCGCGGATTTCGGGATCCCGCTCGGGATCCCGCTCGGGGAAAATCCGATCGGGTCGGGTCGGGTCGGGTCGGGTCGCGGGAACCCGACCCCGCCCTCCCACCCCTAGGCCTTTTCATTGAAGTTATAGAGAGCAATTTCGTTGGCTGTCCATTGTCCCCTTGGCTTAGGTACCAGATCAGCATCTCCATCTCTTGGCAAGTAGGGGATGGTGTAGCCTTCTAGTACTGCGTCCCAAGCTCTTAGGTCGATGGATTTGATGTGGACTCTGAGCCTGATCTTCCAGTAGGCATAGTTGTTGGGACCCTCCAATACAGGCAACCTGCTGGTATTGGGGTTGGAGTTGTCCATCTTGTCGTATCAACGCCAAACACCGGTGAAGTTGGTGCTTGGCTCTGATACCAATTGAAATTGTGGATCGGGTTGATACGTTGTTGTTGTTAGCTTAACACTGGAGAGTTAACAGCAGATTTGTACGTTGTTAACTCAGCGATGTTACTTTAACAACAGACCAGAATAATAGTGCAGCGGAATAAACAAACACCAAGTTTAAGAAGTGAATATAGAATTATATTAACTTTCGAGCCTTAGGAAAAATAACCCGTAAAGGTTTTAACAAAGGTCGTTCTCTCAATTCTCAAGCTCCTCACTCTTAAATTGATTGAACTAAGCAAAGCACACAAGAATTGCTTCGTATATCTCTAACAACTCTTCACTCTTAAATCTATCCTAACAATTCATAAACTTTGCTAAAGCAAGACAACACTCAACAACTGTAAATTAATCTCTCGGATTGATTGGCTCTTGTCTCGTGTTTGTCTTGATGTACTTCACACCTATATATAGGTTCTTGGACTTCGACTTCAAGGTGTGTTGTACACGGTTGGTAATTCTCCTAGTTTCCTTCTTGAACTCTTCTTCTTTGTTCTCGCAGTCCTTCTTGAATAATAGTTCCTTCGTTAGTGATCTAACTAGGGAAAGACTCCTTCTTCAAATCAGGACTGATGTTGGAAAGCATTCCTAGTTCCACTCGAACTCTTCTTTCCTTGTAGAGTGGTTTGCGTAATTAAGGAAACTTTCCTTCTTGGAAACTTGAGCGTACAACCTATGACAAGTTTGTTTCCTGAATAATAATCAAAGACAATTACAACTGTGGAACTCAGTTAGTTAAGTGAATAAGGCAAAACAATAATAAAGAATATAATCAAGATTGTAAATCGGATTCTGCTCCAGCAATGTTATTCTAACATTGACTTAGCAATGTTATTCTAACATTGACTTCTCAATGTTAAACTAACATTGCACTTTCAATGTTAAACTAACATCGACCGAATACCTGCACTTTCAAATACTACCCAAGTTCATGTCCTTACCAGGCAAGTTGGCAAAGCATTCTAATCCCAAATTTACAGGTGGACCTATACCCATATGATGATTTTCCAAAATGACCAATTATAAAGGTTAAAGTTCATACTATTCTTATCATACGCCTGGCGTATACAACATTGAACATAATACCCATGCTTAGATTGTATTCCTTTTTATTTGTAACACAACATATGAGTTCTATTGGATTCGTTAAGAAATAAAACGACAAATGATGCTTAATTAACTTAATGACATATAAAAGAAGAGTTCTACATGACATTGGTGTGAACTATATATATCCATGACTTCATATTTTTAGTGCTTTTCTCTTACATACATACAAATAGCTACTTAGGTGGTGTTTGCAAACTCTTAAAAAGAGTTATAATCAGCTTTTTATTTGAACAAGTGATTTTGGGGTGTTTGCAAATCTAGCTTTTTCGGTTACAAAACTTTTTTTAAGCTAAAAAAACTCACAATCTTCAAGCTGGTGTGGGGGTGCTTTTGGCTTAACTGAAAATTGTGAACTTCTACTTTTCCACTAGAGTTTGCAAACACCACCTTAGATATACATATATACACTCATATATGAATAATCATAGCAGTAGTGATCTTAAATAATAAGGTGGAAAATAAATCTGATCAGCTAAATTCAAGAACCCTAGAAAAGGTTTTCTCTATATTATTGTAGTTAACCTTAAACAAATTAACGTGAAGCATTCTTAAATTGTATTGTTTTATATAATCTTTTTATGTAATTAGTTCATCTTTCCCTTTATTTTAGTTCTTGGGCCTAACCCATCTTTAATGGGCTTAACCCATTTAGTTCTGGAGCTACCCGAGCTCCATTTACAATGTAAATATAAATAGTATTTTCATGTAATTTCTAATTCAAGGAATTCCATTATTTTGTTTTCACAAACCCTAACGCTCTCTCTCTCTCTCTCTCTCTCTCTCTCTCGCAGTCATCCTCTCAAAATCCAAATCTCATATCAACAATTTCAATTGTTTTCATGGTATCAAAGCCGGAGTACATCGATCTACTTCCGTTGCCCTCTCTCTGCTTCGTGATCGTTGTTGATTTCCTTTTGTTTCCTATTTTTTTCTTTGCGGGTCTCTCATTTTTCTGCTTTGGTCCACCTCTCTATTATCTAATGATTACTTCTCTGAGTTCCTTATCAACTTCTTCTTCTTCTTCTAATGTGAAGAATCCATGCGAAGACTCTGCTTCATCGTATTTCCTTAGCTCGCACGATTTCACCGGCTCCTCCATTGTCGGCGACAAACTCAACGGCATCTCTCCTTGTGCAAAGGAATTGAGATGGCTCTTAATATAAAAAATAAGATGCGGTTCATCGATGGTTCACTACCGATTTCCTTAGATCTGGATCCGACCAAACATACATGTTGGATCTGAGCGAACAATCTTGTTCTCTCTTGGCTCCTCAACTCAATGATCTTTGAAATCCGCCAGACTATTCTATCTTACTCATTGACGTTTGAAGTTTGGAATGAACTCCACACTAGATTTGCACGAACCGATGGATCTAGGGTTTTTCAGCTTCATAAGTCTCTGGCCACAATCTCACAAGGTAACTTGTTGATCACCGGTTTCTACAATTCCTTTCGCACAACTTGGGATGAATATGTTGGCTAGAGGCCGTTTATTGCTTGTACTTGTGGTAAATGCGTTTGTGACATGAACCACACTATGCTTAACCTTCAACAGTCAGATTGTGTCCTATCTTTTCTTGTTGGCCTTAATAACTCTTATTCTGCTATTCGTAGTCAAATTCTCTTATCTTCTCCCTTACCCTCCCTTTTACAAGTCTATTCTATGTTGATACAAGAAGAACATTAACGATCTCTGCAATCCTCCTTTCCTTTTGTTTCTGATCTACTAGCTATGTTCACATGCAATAACAACTCTTACAACCCTTCTTCTAAGCCTCAAACCTATCAAAACTCCAACACCACTCGTTCAACTAAGGGTCCTGGTAACAAGGATAAGAAAAAGGCTTGTTGCACCCACTGTGGCTACACTGGCCATCTCATTTACTCATGTTTTCAACTGATTGGGTACCCTCCTGGCTGGGATGGTCCTCGTGGCAAACACCAGGCCCCTGCACCAGTTGGACCCTCTGCTAACTTAGCTTATCAGTCCGAGGATCACTCTGGGCAAGACATCACTACTCTGCTCCTCTGGATATCTCCAACAAGGCATTATTTGAGCAAATCCTTGCCTTCACTCAGAGTCATCATCACTCTCATACTCCTCCACAGGCTGCATCTATTCCTCATCATGCTGCCACTTTGACCAACCTTGCTGGTGTACTTTCTAACCCTTTTTGCTCATCTTCTGGTAGTAACATGCCTAGGGCTTGGATTCTTAATATTTGTGCTACAGATCACATGCTATATGAACCTCATTATTTTTTGCATGCTCTGTTCATGTACCTCTTTCATTTCTTAACAATCATGTGACTATTTCTACTGCCATAACTGACATCAGAATCAATGAATGTTTTGATTTGAAAAATGCTCTCTATGTCCCTGATTTTGATACAACTTGATTTCTATTTCAAAATTGGTTAATACAACCAGCATATGTCTCCACTTCCTCCCCTTTGTGTGTCTTCTGCAGGACACTCTCAGGAGGAGGATGATTGGTTTTGCCAAAGAAGAAAAATGGCTATATTTGTGTTTAAGGATTTTTCAAATAAAATTTCCAACTATATTTTTCTAACTTTTAAACTGATTCTGATGCCCATCTATGGCATTTTAGACTTGGTCACACCTCTGCTTTAAAACTTGCTTCTATACCTACTTTATTTGTTCCTCCATGTACAAAACAATCTGTGTGTGATGTTTGTCAACTGGGTAAGCAGAAGAAATTACCATTCATGTTAGTGAATCTACTTCTGTTTCTGCTTTTCACCTTATTCACTGTGATGTTTGGGGCCCCTTTGCTACCCCTGCTTATGATGGAGCTAGATTTTTCTTGACTGTTGTTGATGATCATATTAGATGTACTTGGTTGTTTTTCATGAAACATAAACTCGAGGTTAAAACATATCTTACTCAATTTTGTACCTTTGTTGATACTCAAATTTCAAAGAAAATTAAAGTTATTAGAAATGACCATGGAACAGAGTTTATCATGAAAGGTTTTTATGAACATTTTGGCATTTTACATTAAAAAAGATGTGTGGAGTCCCCTCAACATAATGGTTTAGTTGAGAGGAAACACCAACACTTATAAAAAGTGGCCAGAGCTTTAAAATTTCAATCTCATATACCTATTAAGTACTGGACCACTTGCATTTCCACCATTGCATTCATTATAAATAGATTGCCCTATCTCGTGCTTCAAAACAAAACATCATATGAAATGCTTTTGGGTAAACCACCTTCTTGCTCTCTACTTAAAAGTATTTGGGTGTTTGTGCTTTGCTTATACATTAACTGCTAATAGATCTAAATTTGACCCTAGAGTCCAGAAATGTATTTTCCTTGGCTACCCTAGAAGGACCAAGGGTTATCTTGTTTTGAACTTGGAAACTCAGAAGCTACTTTTCTAGAAATGTGTTTTTTTTATGAATCTCTATTTTCCTTTTAAGTCTGGTTTTACACTAACACCTTTCGATTCTCCAAAAGAGAATATAGTGTTTGCACATACCCTTTCACTGTTTTGTAAGGCCCTTCCCTTTCACGTAATGATGATCTGCTTGCTGGTGCCCCTCCCCCACTAGCTCAAGCTGTCCCTGCTGCACCTGATTCACAACATTCTCTTGTGGCTACACCTGACATTCCTAGCCATTTTGAAGTGCAGCCTTCCATAAACTTTACTGGTTATTTTGAGAGTATCACTTTCCCCTTCCCTGATTCTGATAACTTAGCATGTTCTGATGCCATTTGTTCTTTACCTCCTGCTTCTACATCTAATCATGTTCCTGTTAGAAAGTCATCTAGAACTGTTAATCCCCCATGTTTACTTGCAACTTTATGACTATGACTTGCCTGCTTCTCTGAATAAATCTAGTAACTGTGTTAGTTGCTTCCCTGTCAAATATCCCATTGCATCTCATCTTTCCACTTCTCATTAAGGGCACTCACACAAACTTTTCACTGTTGCCATGTCTCTTGCGTGTGAACCAACTTTCTATCCACGGGCAAAGATGTTAGAGAATGGCAGTTAGCTATGCATCATGAAATCACTGTTCTGAATAGACTAAAACACAGGTCCTCACTGACCTTCCCCCACACCAGCATTGCATTAGTTCAAAATGGGTTTTCAAAATTAAGCATAAGTCTGATGGCTCAGTTGAGCGTTATAAAGCTCATTTAGTTGCCAAAGGTTATACCCAAGAAGGGGGTTTAGGTTATTTCGATACATTTTCACCCCTTGCAAAAATTACTACTGTACGAGTCTTACTTGCTTTAGCTGCTTCTCAAAACTGATTTTTACACCAACTTGGCGTTAATAACGCATTCTTACAATGTGACCTAGATGAGGTTATTTATATAAAGCCCCTCCTGGTTATTTGGCACCTAATGATAAACGTGTCTATCTTTTTAAAAAGAGCATATATGGCCTGAAATAGGCGTCTCGCCAATGGTACCATAAAATCACTAAATGTCTTCTTTATTTTGGCTATTCTCAAACAGTTTTTGATAGTTCTCTTTTTGTCAAGCAAAATACATCTTTCTTTATTGCTCTATGTGTTTACATGGATGATATTATCTTAATTGATAATAACTTGCATGACATAACATCTCGTAAACAACATTTAGATGATGCATTTACAATTAAAGATCTAGGCACACTTAATTACATTTTAGACATTGAAATTGCACGTATGCATAAAGGCATTTCTTTATGCTAAAGAAAATTTGCCTTGGTCATCCTTATGGGGTCAAGGTACATTGCTTGCAAACCAGCTTCTACTCACATGGATCATTTGAACAAATTGCGTCGTAATGAAACTTCACCATTAGCTGATCTTTTTGTTTATCGACGTTTGGTAGGACGTCTCCTATACCTAACCATTACTCATCCAGATATCTCGTTCAACATCCAGTGCCTCTCCCAGTATATGTCCAACCCGAATTTCTTGCATTTGGCAACTGCCCATCGCGTTTTTCGCTACATTAAGTCTAGCCCCGGCAAGGGCCTATTTTAATCTTCAACATCCGTCCTGCACCTAAAATTGTTTTGCGATAGTGATTGGATGATTGGCCCACTGTCCCGATACTTGCCGCAGTGTAACGGGCTTCATCATTTATATTGGTCAATCTCTCGTCTCCTGGAAATCGAAAAAACAACCGACAGTCAACTGTTCTTCCATGGAGGCCGACTATCGAGCCGCGGTGACCACGACTTGTATGGCTCACTCAACTTCTCAACGAACTGCGCATTCAACCTCATAAATAGCCCATACTCTTTACAGATAACCATAATGCATATTGCATTGCCATTAATCCTATTCATCACGAATGCACTAAGCATATCCAAATAGACTGCCATTTTTTACGAAAAAAAGGTCAACATGGGTCTTTTTAAGATGGTTCATATGGGTGCCGAACATCAACACGCAGACGTTTTCACCAAACCGCTGTCTCTCCTTCCGTTCAACAAAATGACGTCCAAGATGGGCCTCATTGACATTCATGCCCCCTATTGAGGGGGAGGGGGTCTTAAATTGTATTCTTTAATATACTCTTTTTATGTAATTAGTTTTTCTTTCCCTTTATTTTAGCTCTTGGGCCTAATCCATCTTTAGTGGGCTTAACCCATTTAGTTTCGGAGCAACCCGAGCTCCATTTACGATGTAAATATAAATAGTATTTTTCTGTAATTTTTAATTCAATGAATTTCATTATTTTATTTTCACAATCCCTAACTCTCTCTCTCTCTCTCTCTCTCTCTCTCTCTCTCTCTCTCTCTCTCTCTCTCTCGCAAATCCAAGCATGTATTCAACTGTTTCAACTGTTTTCAAGCATGTATTCAAGTTTTAAATTGATTTCCATGAGAATACTCATGCATGGACCATAACCAGTTGGAAAAGTTAGCGTATAACATGTTGCACTTCACTTAATTCGGCGCCGCAACACGAACAAATTTGCTACCACGAACACGAACAATCTTCAACAACGAACGCAACGAACCCACTCAAAGTCACGCAATACTACACTTTCCTCAAGACAATATTCGCCCCCACTATGTATGCAAACGAGTTACAACGAATTTGTCCCGGGATACACTGGAGCTCAATCTAAAGATTGTGTATCATCTGCGAATTGCACTTTCGAAGATAATCCAGAATACTCAAACAAAGTGTAGCCTGAATTATTTGTGTTTGAAAGAATTATTTTATGGTAAGTAAAATCCTTTTCTTATTTCTCGAAGGAACATACTTTTGTAATTTGCAAACAAAGTTTCTGATTTGTTTTTGAAAGCAAAAACCGAACAGGTATGTACTACGGGAAAATAAAAGAATAGAAAAGTATATCTTTTTCATCTGTTTCACATTTGCTATATATAGAAATAAAGAAACCCAATTGAATGGTCACCACTTTTACATGAGTGTTTATTTGGACAGACACCATATCGAATGATGAATAGCAATTAGATGAAACATGAATAATAATTTAAATGAAAAGGTTTAAGTGGTAAAAAAATGACCCATCGGTTAAGTATGCACCGCTTCATTTACTTTTGAAAATATCCAACATTCCCCCACTAATTTTAAAATTTAATTTCAAGCTCAGGAATATATGATTGAATAATGGTGTCTCACGACTTAAACCTTTATCTAGAGAAAACATGTCAAAGTTAACCGAAAAATTTCGTAGACGTATCTTTGAACCAATTTTTCATAGGATTAACCGAAAACGCTAATACACACATATTCCAAGTGTGTTGAGTATTCAAATAGGCCGAATCGTGGATTGGCCTTGTGTCTATATCTTGTTTCGTGAACGCTTTAGAGTTAAACCCCTTAAATCATAGACGACGGCACCACCTCCGACATTCATAAAGGTAGACCTATCAAAAGTGTCCCCGTAACTTAAATACTTTAGCACATATATGCTATAAGTCCATTAAGAGCTCAATGCTCATCCTACCTTTAACATTACAGGTACAAGCACTAATCACATTGGGATCGATATTATTTAGGGGAAAAAATCACATACCTCTCTATCCTATTGCCCAAATATCACTTACCCCTATCCTATTTTTTTATCACTTACCCCCTATCCTATTCTAATCTCATTACATTCTCCCCCCCCCCCCCCCCCCCAAAGACGAAATTAATCAATTAATCTCTCCAAATTGCGCATGTGCGTCTCGTGTGCCACACTAATCAGGGATAATTTCGTCCATTTAAACATCCCAACACATTATAACGGTCATATATTTTTAAAAAAACCCCAATTTCGTCTTTCAAGTGCCCTAGTTTCAATTTTTTCCAAAAAAATTCAAAATTCAATTTAAGGTTCATAAAATCGACAAAATTGATGAATTTTAACTCTCACATTTGTCGTTGCGAGCGTCGGGCAGCTCAAAAAATATCATAGACTAATCTTAATCCCGTAAGAAGGTTTGTTACATGCTCCAATAATCAGTAGAGCCTCAATTTCAATCTCTTTTTTTCCGTGTAATCTTGTTTTAAATTACTCCAATTAAATTTATAATGTTTGTCACAACAAAATGGGTCATGTGAGTATTGGGTGTGGATTGACCCACCCATGTGCAAGAGACGGGTTATTGAATTTGGGGATTTACGGTTTTCTGAATTTGGGGAAAAATATTGTAAGTGTTAATTTGAATTAGAGGTCATTCTCGATTGTAATGTGTTGGGTATTTGAATAGACGATATTGCCCCTGATTAGCGTGGCACACGAGTCGCACGTGCTTAATTTGGAGAGATTAATGAGTTAATTTCGTCTTGGGAGTGAATGTAATGGGATTAGAATATGATATGTGGGTAAGTGATAAAAAAAAATAGGATGGGAGTAAATGATTTTGGGACAATAGTATAAGCGGTACGTGATTTTCCCCCTATATTTTAGTAAGACAATTCCGCCAAAATTCGGTACTTAATTATAGTATCTTTTGCGTTAGACAACTCAAGAAATTCCTAGTATCCCAATAATAATAGCTCTTTTTACTACTAATTAAAAAGGTCTCACATGGAGGAATATTAGAGGTTCACTTATTAAGGCAAATAATAAAAGAGGAATATTAGAGGTTCACCTACTAAGGATCACATGGAGGAATATTAGAGGAATAAATAGCTCACACACGCATTAATTAAACATGCAAATAATAAGAAAAAAACAACTAAAAACCACAAAAAATACAGAAAAAGTACACAAAGTCTCTAATTTTCTCCTTTCCTCGCTAAACACAATTTCTCTCTGCTCAATCTTGCTCTCTGCTGTACTACACTACCACACACTCACTCACGCTTAGAATTATATTTTAAGAATGCACATTTGAGCGATGCTTAGAATAGATCCGGGACTAGGCATTCTGTTTTAAAGTTATTGGCCCAAAACAAAAGTACTGGATCGAATGTGTTGTATTTGAACTCCTTCGAAGACGTACTGCTTGTACTTTCTCTTTCAACAAAATTTAAAGCTGATCAAAAAAAAAAAAAAAAAACTGGATCGACTTCTTTGGGGATTTTAAGAAGTGCCTAGCTATGTACTTTTTTTGTACTTTGGTGATTCAGAAAGGTTGATTTTCAATTTTCATTTACATATATATATATATATTGTAAACCTTTTGATTTGACTTTGCATGTATTATTTGGAAAACGAGATAGGTTTACACTACAAGACTGGGCGGTCAATAGGGACCGCCCAGTTAGTGACCTAAATTAGGTCGCTCTCCTTCAGTGACCGCTGAAGGCAACAGCGACCTAATTTAGGTCGCTGAAAGTCCTGAAGGTAACAGCGACCTAAATTAGGTCGCTGATAATCAGAAGTGACTTTCAGCGACCTAACTTAGGTCGCTGAAAATGAAGGAGACCTTCAGCGACCTAATTTAGGTCACTGAAAGTCCTTTCTGATCATCAGTGACCTAAATTAGGTCGCTGATTTCCTGCTATAAATAAAATAAAATAAAAACTTTTTTTATATACCAATAGGGACCTCACTTAGGTCACTAACTTTTTATATACCAATAGGGACCTAACTGTGGTCCCTAATAACATTAATAGGGACCGCAGTTAGGTCCCTATTGACGGAAAAACAATAGGGACCGGAGTTAGGTGACCGCAGTTAGGTCACTAATTTTAGATAGGGACCGCAGTGCGGTCCCTGTTGCCTTATTAGTGACCAAAATGCAGTCCCTACTAATATTCATCCTTGAAATTTAATTTTTTTTTTTTATTGATGATGGTGTGTTTGTGATTCCTAGCAACCAAACTCGTTGCAACATGTGAATTGAAGTAATAAATGATTGCAAAACCAACCTCATAGTAGTTTAGTTGTGAAATAATAGATTGAATGAGATTGATCGAGTTATTAACGTTCAACATATATTTTATGTTCTACAACTAATCATCACTAGTTAGTTGTAATTATTTAATTTATTGTTTAAATTATTATTTAATATCTATGCTAACATTAGCGAAGTAAAACATAAAAACGAATAACAACTACAACTAACTAGCGATGATGAGTTGTAGAACATAAAATATATGTTGAACGTTAATAACTCGATCAATCTCATTCAATCTATTATTTCACAACTAAACTACTATGAGGTTGGTTTTGCAATCATTTATTACTTTAATTCACATGTTGCAATGAGTTTGGTTTCTAGGAATCACAAACACACCACCATCAATAAAAAAAATAATCAATTTCAAGGATAAATATTAGTAGGGACCGAACTTAGGTCCCTAATAAGGCAACAGGGACCGCGCTGCGGTCCCTATTTAAAATTAGTGACCTACGTGCGGTCACTATTAAAAATTAGGGACCGCAGTTAGGTCACTAATAATTAATAGTGACCGCACTTAGGTCACTAATTTTAAATAGGGACCGCAGTGCGGTCCCTGTTGCCTTTATTAGGGACCTAGGTGCGGTCCCTACTAATATTCATCCTTGAAATTTAATTTTTTTTATTGATGTTGGTGTGTTTGTGATTCCTAACAACCAAATTCATTGCAACATGTGAATTGAAGTAATAAATGATTGCAAAACCAACCTCATATAGTAGTTTAGTTGTGAAATAATAGATTGAATGAGATTGATCGAGTTATTAACGTTCAACATATATTTCATGTTCTACAACTAATCATCAATAGTTAGTTATAGTTGTAATTGTTTAATTTATTGTTTAATATATATGCTAACATTAGTGAGGAAAAGAATAAAAACGAATAACAACTACAACTAACTAGTGATGATTAGTTGTAGAACATGAAATATATGTTGAACGTTAATAACTCGATCAATCTCATTCAATCTATTATTTCACAACTAAAATATTATGAGGTTGGTTTTGCAATCATTTATTACTTCAATTCACATGTTGCAATGAGTTTGGTTGCTAGGAATCACAAACACACCAACATCAATCCAAAAAAATCAAATTTCAAGGATGAATATTAGTAGGGACCGCACTTAGGTCCCTAATAAGAAAACAGGGACCGCATTGCGGTCCCTATTAGAAATTAGTGACCTAACTGCGGTCACTATTAATAATTAGGGACCGCACTTAGGTCACTAATATACAAAAATTTGAAATTTTGGCGAAAATTTTAGGCGGGATTGAGGGGGAAATTTGAATTTCACGAAAATTTGAAAATTTCACCCTCTCCTCTATATATACTCACCACTCTTACACATCAAATTTCATTAATCTCCAAAAAACACCCAACACAAAAACACTATCTTCTTTTCCAACACCAAAACACTATCTTCTTTTCTCCAAAAATTACCCAACACAAAAACTTTTCTTCTTTTTACCAACACAAATCCAAAACAAAAATCACCCAACACAAAAAAACAAATCACCAACTCAATCTTTCCTTTCTATTATTTTGGATCTACACTTTCTTTTCTTACTTTTCTATTATTTTGGATCTACACTTTCTTTTCTTACTTTTCTATTATTTTGAATCTACACATTCTTTTCTTATTTTTTTGGATCTACAATTTCTTTTATTTCACTTGTTTTTTTTATTCATTCATCTTTTTGTTTTCATTCATATTTTATATTCTATTATTAGTCATATTTCATTCATTTTTTTTATATTTTTAATACTTTCATGTCATTATATTAAATTTTTCTTTATTATTTTATTGTTTTGATCTTGTTATAATCATATTTCTACAAAAAAAAAACAATAATATTTCGGAATATTTCCGGAATATTATTGTTTTTTTTTATTTTTCTCGCAGACTATTAGGGACCGCAGTTAGGTCCCTAATAATATTCATAGAGTTCTATGAATATTATTAGGGACCTAATTGCGGTCCCTAATAATAGTAATAGGGACCGCATTTAGGTCCCTACTAATATTCATAGAACTCTATGAATATTAGTAGGGACCTAACTGCGGTCCCTATTACTATTATTAGGGACCGCAGTTAGGTCCCTATTGACAAAAAGCAATAGGGACCTAATTGCGGTCCCTATTGTGTGAAAAACAATAGGGACCCAAAAACACAATAGGGACCGCCATTAGGTCACTATTGGTTTTAAAGTATCAGGGACCGGAAAGCGGTCCCTGATACTCCGGTCGCTATTGCCCTCATCAGGGACCTAATTGCGGTCCCTGATGGCAAGCGACCGAGGTCAATAGGGACCGCACAATAGCGACCTACGTGCGGTCGCTATTGACCTTTAGGGACCGCTGGAGGGGTCAATAGGGACCTAATTTTGGTCCCTATTGACCCCTTTTTCTTGTAGTGTTATAATACAATTTTAATTTAATTTGTACTTGTTCACGTAATTCTAACCACAATACCAATAGATATGCACGGTGTAATAAAAGAAGTATGCTGCTCTAATTTCTTAATGCATGAAAAGATAGTTTGGCCAATAATTCGTTTCTCTCGGTCCGCTTCCAAACAACTATAAAGAGTTATATATGGTGGGAAAAGAACGCAATAATTTAAAGGAAGTGATCTAAAAATATAATATGTGTGAAAGTTTTAACCTTAATTCCTTGCAAGTTGCATAGACGTCTGCCAATATATATAACAAATTAATCATGTTGACCGCATCACAAATAATAAGTAGTCGGAACGTACATCAAGTAGTAGTATGGTGAGAAAAAGAAGCAGGAATTAAGATAAAGTGATGAATCAAAGATATTGAACACATAAAATACTGCTTGCTAGCTTCAGATCTGGTACGTGAAAAAAACGACTACACTCTTAAAGTAATTACTCTATATGGTGCGGATCCTTATATAGAGCTAATGACATTTACTCATTAGCTTATCTAAAATAATTACATCAACAAAGTAGGCAAATTACAAATATCTCTAATAGATATTGTTGGTAATTAAACTTTGCGTCAAATTAGATGAATTACGTGGATAAGTAAGAAATAGCTTTCTTTTGCTATTTATCCATTCGCTAACATTATATTAGACAAACAATTTAGTTGTCTACATGGCATATTACACCTCCACAATGTGAAGAGGAAAAAAAAAGGTAAATTGAGATTTAAGAAAAATTGCACACAGTCTACTAAAATCTATATAAAACGGGGTATTTTGTAGCTTATGAAAACATAGGGAGACAATATCTTTCTTTATTTTACAAAGGAGAAATTAATTGCAACTTTTCACTTTTAACATGGCAAGTGATAATTGATCCTTTTTTTCCGACGTGACATAACGTTCTATTTGACACCTATAAAGAGAGCGTCGTACCAAAACCATTTCAATTAGAACTAAGGTTCGGGTTCAACTTTTCCCTTGTTCTTGTGATTCTTGAAAGCATCAACACCGGACTTGACGACATAACCCAGACTATTAGCAACTTTTTTGCCCACTTGTGTGGAAACTTTTTCACGTTCTTTAGGATAAACAGTTCCTGAATTCTTTCTCCCATTATTGTTGCTGCCCTCTCCATTATCGCGATTCATCTTGTCTGTAAAAAGTTTACGAATTTAGTATGTATTTCTCTTTAAATTTTGGTGTTCTCTCATGAAATGTGATCATGGCTATTTATAGGTACATGAGGCTCATGAGTTATGGTTACAAAATTAATATAATTAACATTTTCTTGGTCATTAAACTGTAATTTTCTGCAAATTTCTGGGTGCTTTCACGGTAGAACGGATGTCTTTGCTCTTGATTTTCATTTAGCTACATAAATTTTGTAGTTGTGTGCGTGTGCTAGTTTAAGTTGTTTTTTAGCTTAATTATGTGACTTTGGTATGTTTACTTACGCTTACTTGTTTGTACATGTAAGAGTGTTGTGTTCTTCTGCTGAATTTTTGAATTTTGGTCGCTATTTAATTTATGTTGTATACGTTCTAGATAAATTTGGGTTGCATGATGTGCTTGTGCTTGTGTTTATGTGTATGTGTATGTGTGTGTGGCTGTGTGCGTGTTCTTTCTTTTAATTCTGAATTAGCTTGTAATAGTGCACCAAGTTTCTTTTCATACGATGCGGTAACTTCATAAGAAATTTCATGGGAAAAGGCAAAAACCCTCCTGTAGTTTCTAGAACCTGAATTAAACCCCTTACATTATTCTTTCCTTGTCCAGAATCTTATTATGTTTTTGAAAACTTTCAACCAAGTCCCTTTTCAATTAATATAATTATTGCTTATTGAAAAATAAAAACATGCTAAGTCTCTTTTTAACACAAACACTTGACAATGTTACGTAATGTGAATTGACATACACAATTTATACATTTCAAAATTAAATAACTGGGGTAAACTTTTTAATAACAATGTGAGGTTCAATTCGTAGGTTCTGTAAATATGAGGGGACATCGTGCAAGATATTTATTATCAACAAAATATGATAATTAACGTGCACGCAATTTTCACTACAAGATTTCAGCAGTTTTCCCGACCGGAAACTCCTGACCGGATTTCGGTCGGGAGCATTCCCGACCGCAATTCGGTCGGGACAACTTTTCCCGACCGATATGCAGTCGGGAAATTTTTTAAAACCATTCCCGACCGCATTCCGGTCGGGCAAAAGTGTCCCGACCGAATTGCGGTCGGGAATGCTCTGGGCGGGAAATTTCCCGCCCAGAGTGTCGCCCTAATCTCGACCCAGCTGGGCCGAGACTTCCCGACCGCATTGCGGTCGGGAATATGGTTATTCCCGACCGAATTGCGGTCGGGAAAGAGGGAGGTATTTCTATAAATACCTCCCTCCACCTCTTCATTTTCACTCCCCCTACTTTTCCCGACCGCCGATCAGCCTTTCGCGACCGCAATTCCGTCGGCACTTCAAATTCGGTAATTTTTTCGCTTTTTCTTGTTTTTTAGGTTATATTTAATGTGTTAATATTTATTTTTATGTTTAATTGTTAGATATTGTAGAAATTGTTATGATTTAATTAGGAAATGCCTTTAGCAATTGTTAGGCTTTGGAAAAATATTAGATTTTTATGCCTTTAGAAATCGTTAGGCTTTAGGAAATGTTATAGTTTTAATTAGGAAATGCCTTTAGGAATTGTTAGGCTTTAGGAAATGTTATAGTTTTAATTAGGAAATGCCTTTAGGAAATAGTTAGGAATTCTAACTTAGATGCTTTTACTTAGTTTGTAGCACTCATCTTCAACGACATGTCGTCCCGTGATAGCCATCGTGGCCAGCCCTCGAAGAGAGGGCGTAGTGGTCCATCGAGCACTCCATCGAGTACTCCACCGAGGATAGGTCCTCGTCTACGGATCATTCATTTTGGTAGTGCACCACCCGCTCCTGTCGATGCACCTGATACCGATCTTGGCGAGTCCCCTACTTCTTCACATCCACATAGGCGTATCGGATCGAGCGACGGTACTCCACCAGATCTAGTAGTACCATTTCGACTAGATGATGATCACGTAGCATCGACACCATCGTCATCATCTAGGCCATCGTCTTCATCGAGGTCACCGTCATCGTCGAGGCCTACGTCACCTAGGCCACGTTCTACAGAGTCTACACCGGCGGGTCCTAGTACTTCTTCCCCTGCAGACGTTGTCGGTGCAGGACCATATTCAGCGACGCAGCAGAGACCGGGCCGAGGTGTATCGAGAGGGCCGCAGGTTCTGGCTGACCGTAGAGCCCGTCTTAGGCTTCAGCTGGATGAGCACGGCGTATTTATGGATGGGAGAAAGATATCGACGGCGATTACCTCGATCATTAGGGAGTTTATGAAGACGTGTGTTCCTACATACACCGAGGTCGATCCGATAGTCCAGGGACAGATGTGGGCTAAGTTTAAGGTGAGATTTAGAAAGTTTACTAAATATATATATAAATAGTAAGATTATTATTTAACGAAACCTTAATTAAAAACCTTATTTAATTGTAGAGCATATACTACATTGATCCGGATGACATGCTTCGTGCACATTCCGCATACGATGCGAAGGCTAAGAAGTGTTACAAGGAAATCGTGTACAATGCAAAGAAGAACTATTACGACAAGCTCGATGATCCGAAGTGGGCGTCGCGTCCGAAGAACAGTTGGATGAGCGACAAGTTAGAGAGGATGTTCGTGACGCATTGGGAGTCGGAGGACCATGCGAAGAAATCCATGGCAGGCCAGAAGAACAGGCGATCGGGAGAGGCACCAGACCCTGATCGTCCTGCACGAGCTACTCATGCTAGTGGGTCCCGGAGCTACACGGAGATTCGACGTAGAATGGTATGTCTTATTAAATTGAGTTTCTATACGAATAATATTATTGTCTTAAATTTAAATATCTAAAATAACAAATGTATATCCATATGCAGGCTGCTTACATATCTAAAATAACAATTATACATATTAACTAAAACTTATAATTTACACTAACCTACGAAAATCTTAAACTAAGAATTTAACATTTAAACTAACAATTATACATTTAATCTAACACATGTACACTTTATAAACTAACAATTTCACATTTAAAATACTAAGCAAACATCAAATATGCTTTAAACTAATTAAACTAGTCCTTATTTATTTTAAACTTATTATTCATCACTTTAAGCTAAACTAACACTTTAATTAACATCTAAACTAACACTTTAACATCTAAAATACCCATTCTTCACTTTAACTAATCAATCTTCAATTTAATCTAACAATTACACATTTAAACTAACACTTCAAACTAATCATTCATCAATTTAAACTAATCCTTATTCATTTTAAACTAATCATTCATCACTTTAAACTAAATTAACACTTTAATTAACAAATAAACTAACACTTTAACATCTAAACTAACTATTCTTCACTTTAAACTAATCAATCTTAACTTTAATCTAACAATTACATATTTAAACTAACACTTCAAACTAATCATTCATCAATTTAAAGTAATCATTTTTCACTTTTTAAACTAATCAATCACCACTTTAAACTAAACTAACGATTTAATTAACATCTAAACTAACACATTAACATCTAAACTAACCATTCTTCAATTTAAACTAATCCACTACAAGATTTCGCGCTCATTCCCGTCCGGAAAATTTCGACCGGATATTCGGTCGGGCATTTTTAAAAAACAATTCCCGACCGCATATCGGTGGAGAAAGAGTATTCCTGACCGCATTTCGGTCGAGAATATTATTCCCGACCGAATTGCGGTCGAGAATATTATTCCCGACCGAATTGCGGTCGAGAAACCCTGGGCGGGAAATTTCCCGCCCAGCATGTAACCCTAATCTCGGCCCAGCTGGGCCGAGCGTTCCCGACCGCATTGCGGTCGGGAATGAGGGAGGTATTTCTATAAATACCTCCCTCCTCCTCTTCATTTTCACACTCTCCTTCTCTCTCAAAAAAAATTGTCGACCGCCTTATAGCCTTTCGCGACCGGAAATCTGTCAGGACTCCCGATCCGGTAAGCTTTTTCGCTTTTTCTTGTATTTTATATTTTATTTAATGTTTTAATATTATTTATTTATGTTATCTTTAATGTTTTAATATTAATTGTTATATATTGTAGAAGTTGTTAGAATTTATTTAAAAATGCCTTTAGGAATTGTTAGACTTTGGGAAAATATTAGATTTTTATGCCTTTAAGAATTGTTAGGTTTTAGGAAATGTTATAGTTTTATGATTTTATAATAATTATTACTTATGCCTTTAGAAATTGTTAGTCTTTGGGAAAATGTTAGATTTTTATGCCTTTAGGAATTGTTAGGCTTTGGCAAAATGTTAGATTTTTATGCCTTTAGGAATTGTTAGGCTTTGGAAAAATGTTAGATTTTTATGCCTTTAGGAATTGTTAGGCTTGAGGAAATGTTATAGTTTAGTAATTATTTATGACTTTAGGAAAACTATATATGATTTTTATATGTGTTAATTTATTTATTTGGATGTTAATTATGGAGTTATTTATGTTATATTTAATGTTTTAATATTAATTATTAATGTTTTAATATTAATTGTTAGATATTGTTAGGATTTAATTTGTAAATTCCTTTAGGAATTGTTAGGCTTTGGGAAATATTTATACCTTTAGTAAAAAACTATATAACTTAGTATTGCTTAAACTTAGGTCATCTCTACAATTAGAAAAATTCTAACTTAGATGCTTTTACTTAGTTCGTAGCACTCCTCTTCGACGACATGTCGTCCCGTGATAGCGATCGTGGCCAGCCCTCGAAGAGAGGGCATAGTGGTCCATCAAGCCCTCCATCGAGTACTCCACCTACTGGTCCACCGAGGATAGGTCCTCGTGTACAGATTATTCATTATGGCGCTGCACCACCCGCTCATGTCGATGCACCTGATACCGATCTTGGCGAGTCCCCTACTTCTTCACATCCACATAGGCCTATCGGATCGAGCGGCGGTACTCCACCAGATCTAGTAGTACCATTTCGACTAGATGATGATCACGTAGCATCGACGCCATTGTCATCATCTAGGCCACCGTCATCATTGAGGCCTACGGCACCTAGGCCACGCTCTACAGAGTCTACACCGGCGGGTCCTATTACTTCTTCCCCTGCAGACGTTGTCGGTGCACGACCATCTTCAGCGACGCAGCAGAGACCGCGCCGAGGCATATCGAGAGGGCCGCAGGTTCCGGCTGACCGTAGAGCCCGTCGTAGGGTCGAGCTGGATGAGCACGGCGTATTTTTGGATGGGAGAAAGATAGCGACGACGATTACCTCGATCATTAGGGAGTTTATGAAGAAGTGTGTTCCTTCATACACCGAGGTCGATTCAGAGATCCAGGGACTGACGTGGGCTAAGTTTAAGGTGAGATTTAGAAAGTTTACTAAATATATATATAAATATTAAGATATTTTTTAACGAAACCTTAATTAAAAACTTTATTTAATTATAGAGCATATACTACATTGATCCGGATGACATGATTAGTGCACATTCCGCATACGATGCGTAGGCTAAGCACTGTTACAAGGATATCATGTACAATGCCAAGAAGAACTATTATGACAGGCTCGGTGATCCGAAGTGGGCGAATTATCCGAAAAACAGTTGGATGAGCGACAAGTTAGAGAGGATGTTCGTGACGCACTGGGAGTCGGCTGACCATTCGAAGAAATCATAGTCAGGCCAGAAGAACAGGCGAAGAGGAGAGGCACCAGACCCTGATCGTCCTGCACGAGCTACTCATGTTAGTGGGTACCGGAGCTACACGGAGATTCGACGTAGGATGGTATGTCTTATTAAATTGAGTTTCTATACGAATAATATTATTGTCTTAAATTTAAATAGCTAAAATAACAAATGTATATCAATATGCAGGCTGCTTCTAGACCTCCAGGGGCCCCTTCACCTCGGCACGATGAGACATATCGTTATCAGCACACACATGTGCCCAGTGGTCTGCTAGAGGGAGCTCCACGTCGCCGCGTTTGGTTTCACCCCAAGTATAGGGCTATCTACGTATGTATTTAACTTATATAGCATTCTTTGATTACTGTATTAATATATGTCTTCCTTAATTACGTACTAACAATTATGACAAAATGAACAGGAGGAGTAAATGAGCCTTATGACCGAGAGGTACGAGGCGGATCGTTCTACGTGGCCACCACTAGATCAGAAGCTATGGAGTCAGGCAATAGGAGGATTCAAGAAGGGGAAGGTTGCGGGTCTCCCTACGGATGCACGTCACGATCAGTTTGGTTTCTCGACGAAGAAGCACCCAGACACGACACATGATTATGCGAGGGCGTTGGAGAGGGAGAACCGTCGTCTTAGGACTGTTACTGATGCGAGGATTGATGAGCTTGCTACTCAGGTAGATTACTTGACCCAACACATCACCCAGACTGGAGGTACTCCTCCTCCTACTCGACCCAGGCCTTCATAGGGATTCATGAGTGATGCTCGTCGAGACGACCCTCTTGATCCTTTTGCGCATGGTGCTCCGGACTGCACGATGTATGATGATGAGTACGAGGATGACCCCGATGAGGACCCCGAGGATGACACTCTCGGTGGTGATGCAGCCGATCTTGCCGGTGATGGTGATGATGGTGCTGGACCCTCCACAGCTCCTGATACATTTGGATTTCATGACGAGGACTATGAGTAGGAAAAGTTTTATTTATTTTAGGGATATTTTAGTATTGAAAATTGTGTTAGTTGTTTGTATTTATGTAATTTGTTTGATGCTTGGACAAATTATGTAATGTTTAAACTAGTTTCGTATTTATTCTGTAATTATGTTGTATATTATTTGTTCGTTTGATGTGGAGTAGTAGTATTATTTGTTCGTTTAATCTAAGTATTGAAAACGTTGTTAGTTGTTTGTTTATTGGTAATTATGCCTATAATATGAAATTAAACAACGTGAATCAATTTTTTTATAAAATAAAATTTGACCTACTAAACCATAATCGATGCTAGTCATACATACTATCCTCAGAATCTGAGTCACTCATTATCTCTTCCTCTTCCTCTTCCTCATTGCCGTATTCATCCTCGTAGCCCTCCTCTTCCTCGTTGCCCTCCGTTGCTGCCTCATCGACAACCACATCAAATCCCTTGTTGGCCAATTGGATATTCATATTGAATGAGGAAAGGTCCACGCATAAGTTAAACCCTTCAGATGCATTCTCTTGTAGCACTTGGTTCGGCATCCCTGCGTCGACATCTTTTGATCCTGCAACTGATGACATATCGATTATGTGTCTGGGAGGAATAGTGGATACGGCCAACCATCATCTCTGTCCCGGTCACCCTGTCGTCTTTTTTGGATAGGGCACATAGTACGCCTGTTTTGCTTGGTTAGCGAATACAAACGGCTCATTGGTGTTGAGGGTACGCCTCGGGTTGATGTCAACCAACTTGTACATTGAATGCTCCTGCGTACCTGCGTTTATATCATACCAAACACATTTGAACAAGACAATGTATAGGGGCCGGATTCTGCCCCAATATCCCACCTGTATAATGTCTTTCAACGTTCCATAGAAGTTGGTAGCATCGGATCCTCCAATGTCTCCCTTCACATAAACACCGCTACAATCACTCTTCTTCGGGTCCAAAATCATATCGGTGTGAAATCTGAACCCATTCACAATGTATCCCTCGTAGGTTGCCACTGAATAAGCCGAACCTGTGATTAGAGGATCTATTCGTACGTCGGTCTCGTATTTCCCACTTGAATATGTCTGTTTGAACCATGCTACATACTCTTGGTTCCTATTGGATTGTATCTCCATTGGACTTAGTCCGCCGCACTCCTCTTCTACAAACAGTCTGCATAGGAAAATCATCATAAGTTAGTTGTCTGTAAAGCGCTTAATCATTTCGTTATTAAAAATAATTAACTACCACTTACTCCACCCATTCGTCAAGCTCTGGACAGTTTAGAAGCGTGTAAATCTCTATTTGCTCCATCTCATCGGAAGCCAAGTATCGCCTTTTGTTTAGTGGCCCTATTGGCGCCCCTTTCTATTGAAATATTGTAAGATCATTGTCCCACTCCGTGCTATCTAGTGTCTCGTTCCTGTTGAGTTTTTTATATTTAGTCTGAAAAGAAACATCCAAATATTGAGAACACATATTGGAGAGCTCAGCAAGTAGGTATTGATTGGCTATGGATCCCTCCACCCTCGCCTTGTTCTTTACTGAACCCTTCATGTCGAACATCCGCCTAGTTCATAGAAATCAAAGATTAGGCAAAGAATTGATATTTTTAAAAGATAATTGTTATTAAAAATATAAGATCGTACCTCTCGAATGGATACATCCATCTATAATGAACTGGACCACCAACTCTAGCCTCGTACGGAAGGCGTATGGCTAAATGCTCCATAGAGTCGAAAAATGAAGGAGGAAATATCATTTCCATCTTGCACATGGTAACAATAAACGATTCCTCCAATCGCTCCATATCTTCGGCTGACACCTCTGAGGCGCAAATCGCCTTAAAAAAAAGGCTAATCTCTACTAAGGTCCCCCAAATCTCGGGTTCCAAGAATTCGTGAAATGCAATCGGGATCAATCTCTGAATGAAGACGTGACAATCATGACTCTTCATTCCATACAATTTTCCTTGTTGTTTTTGCACACATCGTCCCAAGTCCGAGGCATATCCATCAGGAAACTTCAGTTCGGTCAGCCAATCAAGCACCATGTTCTTTTGATCACTCGTAAGACAATATTTTGCCTTTGGCTTTATGTACTCACTTCCTCTGCCACTGGGTTTCAAGAACAATTCTTTACGATTGGTCAACAACTTAAGATCGTGCCTCGACTTAATGTTGTCCTTCGACTTAGCATCGTCCAACACCGTGTTGATGATGTTCTCATCTCACAATGCTTCACATCTAGATTGTGGCGAATCAAGTTCGTGGACCAATAAGGTAGTTCCCAAAAGATGCTTCGACGACACCAGTTATGAGTTGTGTTAAAGCCCGGAAGCTTTGTGGAGTTTGCCCCAAATCTAACCGATCGTAGCCTATCCACAATTGCCCTCATCTGCGCTCCTGTCTTCCTTGGAATGGGCGCTTCAAGTACCTCCTTACCCTTGTAGAAATCCTTCTTGTTGTACCTCCATTTATGACCCTCTGGTAGAAACCGACGATGACAATCGAACCACGAGGCTTTCCCACCATGCTTAAGTGTAAAAGAATCTGTCTCACCCATGCAATAAGGGCACGCCAGCTTACCGTGCGTGCTCCGCTGGGACAACATTCCGTAAGCAGGAAAATCGCTAATAGTCCACATTAGGGTCGCTCGCATTTGGAGGTTTTCCTTTCGTGAGCTGTCATATGTCCACAAACCATTACTCCACAAATCATTCAACTCATCAATCAACGGTCTCAGCAAAAGATCCAAGTTCTTTCCAGGACTCTTTGGACCGGGTATAATAAGGCTTTGAAAAATGAACTCCGGTCGCATGCACAAATCCGGCGGAAGGTTATAAGGGGTAACAAACACGGGCCAACAAGAGTAGTTCTTCCCAGATGGCCCAAAAGGTGTGAACCCATCAGTACATAGGCCGAGTTGGACATTTCTAGGCTCTGCTGCGAAGTCCGGATACGTACGATCAAAATCTCTCCACGCCTCGCCTGCAGCTGGGTGAATCATTCTATCTGTTGACTCTCGACACTTCAAATGCCAAGTCATATGTCTCGAAGTGCCTACAGTATAAAACAACCTCTGTAATCGAGGGCCTAGGGGGAAGTACCACAATTTCTTCCTTGCGACCCTGGACTTTCTACCAGCCTCGTATCTATCGGTCTTGCATATCGGACACGATGTGAGATCCTTGTTGGCATTATTGCCGTAGTACAAAAAACAAAAATTCCAACATACGTCGATCTTTTCGAACCCTAAACCCAAACCCGCGAGCATCTTATTCATGCCTGGCACGGGCACCTAATACGATTTCTTATGTCTACGTAATTTGTCTGTTGTGATGCATATCGTACGAATTCACGAACCCCAACCACGTAATGTTGATTCAAATAACTAGTGTTACTATCTATCCTATCGTACATCCAAGATCTATCGGGACGATAATCCATTTCTAATCTAAGAAAATTAAAAAGAAATTGTTACAATTAATTTCACCAATCAATATATTTATCATTTATATAAAAAATTTAAAACTCGAGTACGACGAAGCCAAGGCAATTAATACTTACTTGTTGTAGCGTAGAAAATACTTAGATCAAGTATTCTTTGCAAACACACGCCCCTCGTTGCATTTATAAAATATCTAAAACAAAGAAACATTAAAAAAAATTTAATAAAAACGATCTTAATTGAGAAAAACTAACAAAAACAGTTATAACAAGAGGAAATCGTATATACCTTAGCAAGGGATGAATGTTGGAATGATTTCTCAAGTGGAATAGGGAGGGGTATTTATAGGGGGGACTGACAGTTATTCCCGACCGCATTGCGGTCGGGAATAACAACGGTAACAATTATTCCCGACCGCATTTCGGTCGGGAATAAGCTTGACCGTTGTTATTCCCGACAGACATGCGGTCGGGAATAATCTTGCCCGTTGTTATTCCCGACCGCAATGCGGTCGGGAATAATTGTTACCGTTGTTATTCTCGACCGCAATGCGGTCGAAAATATTAGGGTTTAGGGTTTAGGGTTTAGGGGTATTGACGACCGAAGATCGGTAGGGAATAATATTCATATGCTTAATTTCACAATTTCGCTCTCAATTTTAGATAAATCGTTCATTTAATGATCAAGTAAATCAATATTAGTTATATATTACTGAAAATCTCAAAAAAAATTAAATTTAGTTGCACGTTGATGAATCGTTTGAAGCGTCGATTCATATTGTCACTTATAAATAGATTAGTATATGTAGTTGCTAATAATGTAACTACTTATGATTATGTTAAACATATGTTAATATATATATATCACAATTAGCCTCTCTATACTAACGTTCGTAACAAACGCTAATCGGCAAATGTGAACTCCTCTATACTACGTATGATTATTATATGTAAACTCCAAACTAACTTAACTTATACTCCGGTAAACTATACTAATTTAATAATTAAAAGTACATTAAACTAACTAACTAATAGTGTAACTCATGAATTTAATGAGATTCTATAGTTATACTTAACAAACACATCAAGATTTTCCAAAAGATCGAAAAAGGTAAAATTGGCTATTTTTCCCGACCGATCTGCGGTAGGGAGAAATATTCAACCCATTCCCGACCGATTTTCGGTCGGCATTGACCATTATTTCCGACCGCATATCGGTCGGAATAAAATTTAAACTTATTCCCGACACCATGGCGGTCGGGAATAATATTCAACATTATTCCCGACCGATATGCGGTCGGCATTTCCCGCGTTTCTGGGTAGCATAGTTTTGTCGACCGAATTTCGGTCGGGAATTTTTCAAAATTTAGCGGTTTTTTGAAATTTTTGAAAAAATTCAACATTCCCGACAGAAAATCGGTCGGGAATAATCGAAAAAATTGGCGGGATTTTGTGGGAAATTCAAATTTGACGAAAATTTAATTTTTTTTTACTTTTTCTATAAATACACTTCATTATTCTCCTAATTTTCTCATCTCCACACACTTTTTTCATCTCCAAAAACTTTTTCATCTCCAAAACTTTTTCAAATACTTTTTTCATATTCAAACACTTTTTCAAAACCTTTTTTCTTTCAACTTCAAAATTAATTTTTTTCACTTCTTTATTCAACTTTTCAATAATCAAAAACTTATTTAATTTTCTTGTGTTTGAGACTGAGCAATGAATCAAAAATTTAATTGCTCATCTAAAACACAAAAAAAGTAAATAATGTTATAAAAATATTGCAAAATAGAACAAAAAATAATATTCCGGTAATTATTACCGGAATATTATTTTTTTTGTTCTGATGATTATTATTCCCGACCGAAAATCGGTCGGGAATAAGATGAATATTATCCCCGACCGCATATCGGTCAGGATTAATTTGAATATTATTCCCGACCGATGACCGGTCGGGAATAAAATGAATATTAATCCCGACCGATATGCGGTCGGGAAAAGGTCTCGACCGACGGTTGGTCGGGATTTCCCGTAAAAAGACCCGACCGGGATTCGGTTGGAAAACAAATTGGAGACAACACGACCGTTTAGCGGTCGGAAGTTTCCTGACCGAATACCGGTCGGGAAAAAGATTCATATAATCCCGACCGAATATCGGTCGGGAATAATATTCAATCATTTCCCGACCACTAAACGGTCGGAATATATCCCGACCATTGCCTGGTTGGAATTAGCGGTCGGGAAATTCCCTTGCCGACCGAACCGCGGTCGGGAAACTTTTCTCCACTGAAGCAACGCCGACCGGGACTTCCCGACCGAATAGCGGTTGGGAAAGACCGTTTCCCGACCGCCGATGGGTCATTCCCGACCGGCTTTGCGGTCGAGAATAACCCGATTTTTTTGTAGTGTTTGAATAACAAACTGAGATTTGTTGTAATTTCTTAAAAGAATAAAGATTTGGTTTATGTTTTGAGAAATATATGATTACTTATTTCAGTCAATTTAATAGGCACAAATATGTTGTGTCATTTAAAATTTGTACTTAAGTAAATGGATAAATTCTGTTCGAAAGTGCCTTCAATTCTCTTAAAAAGTGAAAACAACCACTCTTATTGAAAACAAACACTTCCCTCCCAATCAAATTAAGGCTCATATGGTTGGTTGGATGGGATTGAGAATGATTAGATTGAGATCGATAGACTAGGGTGGATTATGCAACAATTTTCTTGTTTGGTTGAGGTAGAGAGATTGATTATGAGAGAATAAGTATTTTGACGTCTCTGCCCCTTCAACCAATTTTCCTTTTTCTATTTATATTTTTGTTTATATATTGGTAGTTATGAATTATGAGAGAGAATATATATATGCTGCCGCCCTTTCGTATGTTACCTTATTGCAGCAGTTCTTAAATAACAGGGTAATATCACTCCAAACAAAAAAAAAAGTAAATAATTTCAGTTTTTTTTTTTTTTTGCTAACAAAATGATTTAGAACTTTCAGAAAATAATTTATAATACATGAATGATTACTAAATTCAAGTAGTTTTTCATTCATTTATATGAAAAAGTTATTTTAATAAGTCAAAACAGAACTTCTTCAAACATAAATCACTGCTTATATACCCAGTATTGGCCATAATTTACAAGAACATGTCTTTGTAAGAGGGAGAAGGGTTAAGGATTTACCCAGTGTAAATATCACATTGTTCGAGGAACCCTAGATGCTGTCGGAGTAAAGGATCATCAACAAAGGCGTTCTAGTGCGTTGTAGATTCTTATCCAAGACTTGTATCATTTGATGATGCCATGTGAATCGCTAGAAACATGTGAGGTGTATGGCTAAACCCAATAACGAAAGTTTCGTAAGGGTACTGGAGCAGTCTACCATGAGACAAAAGATCTTCTTTGTAAAGAGATTCGATTCGAAATTCTTATATGTCCAAGATTCAATATTGAAATAATTTCAGAGGTTTTCCCTGACTTTGTCCATGTCAGCAAACAATTCGAAATACCTCAACTTTTTTGAAACAGGTCTAGATCAAATAGCAATGATTCGAAGCACTTCTTTTTACACTATTTCGGAAACCCCAGGACTCAATCGTATGGATATGTAAAATATAGGATTTCCAATCCTAGCAGGAAAGGGAAGGAAACGGATACTCCATTTAAAGTGAGTAAGCATAATTTCATACTCGATCTTAGAGATACATATAGAATTCTGCAGAAAGCCGTATTCGATGAAAGTCGTATGTACGGCTTGGAGGAAAATCTTTCATATCTTTCGAGATCCACCCTATAATATGGGGTAAAAAAGCCAAAATAAGTGATTTTAGCCCTTATAAAAAGAAAACTGTTTCTTAAACCCCTTTCAAGCTCATGTCACGTCGAGGTACTGCAGAAGAAAAAACCGCAAAATCAGATCCAATTTATCGTAATCGATTAGTTAACATGTTGGTTAACCGTATTCTGAAACACAGAAAATAATCATTGGCTTATCAAATTACCTATCGAGCAATGAAAAATATTCAACACAAGACATAAACAAATCCATTATCAGTTTTACGTCAAGCAATACGTGGAGTAACTCCCGATATAGCAGTAAAAGCAAGACGTGTAGGCGGATCGACTCATCAAGTTCCCATTGAAATAGGATCCACAAGGAAAAGCACTTGCCATGGTAAAAAAAAAAAAACCTTTTTCAAACAAAATTAAAAGAACAAAAAAATTAGAAAAAAGGAAATCTTTACTTGGTCTTCCACCATTCCTCCCCTCCCACACTAGTCGCCGCCCTCGTTCCGCAATACCCCTGGAGAATATCGTAAACACAATTTAAAATGAATTTTAAAAACCATGGAAAAGATCGTAAATAAAATTTCAAAACCAAAACACGATCGATTGGATTTGTTGCACACTCACGACAAATATCTGGAAGCGATAGACGGTGATAATATGAACTGAAAGATCTTGGATCTATGGATTTATATTACTTGAAAACGAGTACAGTTGTACGTGGCAATAGTTACAACTGTAAATGAATGTAATACCAATTTTAGTTCTTTAAACTTTGAAACAAGTTTTACTGTTGCAATAGAGGACGTTGGAACAGTTAAAGCAGTAAAGAACACAAGGTTTTTAACATGGTTCGGTCCAATTGGTCCTAGTTCACGGGGGTTTCACCTAAAATTTGTGACTCAAACGATATACTTACTTTTAGGATTACAACCTTAGGAATTACTTCAACATAAAACTAGGCTCCCTTTATTTTATTGTTGCAACACCTGAGCATTAACTCTATTCGGTAAACTTCTTTGAGTCGAAGAACTTTAAGATGGCTCAAACTTTCTTTGACAAGAAGTTCTCTCACTGAAATTTCTTTTACTCGATACAGGACGAATGGCAACAAATTATCGCACAAAGGGTTCTCCTCTAAGAGCTTGAGTCTCCTCCCTATATAGGCATGGACAGAATCTCAACAGATCTTCAGTTGCAATCCTCGGAGATCTTCTTTCCTTATCTGATATGCTCTACGTATCTCTAGTTGCAATCCACGCAAATCTTCTTTCCTTATCTAATATATTTTGCAAGATAATTTTGAATATATCCCATGTACATGCTATTAAATATGTCAAGATACATAATAAGGATATACGATTAATATCTTATTCATCAAGGAAGTTAATCAAATAAGATAAGACACTATCTTTTTAGGATAAGGTGAGTTTAATCACATAAGATATGATAACTTCCATCTTTATAAGATTAACTCAAAAGATTTGATTTTCAAAACAAGATCAATTTAACCTAGTAAGGTCGCAAAGAGACAAACGAAGTGTGTGGATTAGATGAAAAATAGTAAATGTCAAAGTGGTCAGCTAACTTAGAATTAGAGGAAAAATGTGTAATATTCACATAAACTCGGTTACTGTTCACCCCGGATTAACAATCTGAGGGGTCACAGGCGGATTATATTGGCTGCACAAGAGCGGGTCACCTTGATTAAACAGATGACTCGCTATTAAGTCTAGAGTACCAAATGCGCAGAAATCGAGATTGGTCCAGATTATTGGCTCGATATATTGCTTGTTAAGAGCAACCAAACGAGGCGTTAAAAGACAAAAAAATGTAGAAATTTGTTCAAATCTAGTGATTGAATCTCAAAAGCATTTTTTTCATTACCAAGTCCATAGCCTTTTTTCTCACATCCTACGAGTCGTTCGTCGAAAAAAATACTCAATTACGACCTGAACGAAAGAATGTAGGATTGTAAAGATGATCTGGGGGTTAGAGTGTACTACCGTATTGTTTAAGAAGATATCAAAGAACTTTAAGAATCCAAAAGAAGAAAGAGAGCTAATAATGAAGTCAACAAAGACAACTGAAAAATGATTTCATGAGCTGAAAAATGAAAAGACAACTGAAAAGTAAGACATTATTGAACACACACTAAATATAATATTTGTATATTAGAAAAAATACGTAGTAAATATAATATTTGTGAAAACGCGAAATTAATCAAGTTGGGGTAATTCCTTAATTATCTCATAGATGTGGTTTGTAATACAATTCATGCGATTCGTGAAGGAAGAGTGTATGTGAATTGGGACTTTATAGTTTAGGAGCTTGCTTCAAGCCATATAAAGACATAATTAATTTGCATACCTTTTTCTCTTGACCAGGCATGATAAAACTCTATGGTTGCTTCATATAAATTTCTTCTTCCAAATCACTTCAAGAAGGTTGTTTTAACATCCATTTGATGAATACTAAAGTTATGAATATAAGCCAATGCAATAAGCACTCTAATTGTAGAAATTCTAGCAACATGAGCATAAGTGTCAAAGTAGTCTACACCTCATAATTGAGAGAAGCCTTTTTGCTACTAGTCTTGCCTTAAATTTTTCTATAGTGCCATCAACCTTTATTTTCTTTTTAAATATCCATTTGCACCCTATAGGTTTTGAACCAGGGGGTAAATCTACAAGTATCCATGTATCATTACCTAAAATAGATTCCATTTCATCATTAACAACTTCTTGCCGAAAACTAGCATCTCGAGATTTTATGGCTTCATCATAAGTTGTAGGATAGACTCAATGTGAGATGAATAGCTATTTGGGTACAATCAGCGTCTCTAGTTCCCTCAACTAGATAAACAATAAAATCAGGTCCAAAAGATTTTTCAGTTCTAATCCTTTAACTTCTTCTAAGTTCAACTTCTTCTATATCATCATTGTGTTCAAGTTCAAGATTTAGATCACTAATATCTTTATTTGCACAAACCTTAGGTATAGAATTAAATCTAGGGAAAATGACACTTACACCCCTGAACTTTTTGCTCGCGAGCACTTACACCTCCGACCTTTTATTTCGAGCGCTAATACCCCCAAGCTTAATTTTTAAAAGTTTGTACCCCCCGTGACAACCCCCACACGTGCGAAAGGGAATATTCCACAAAATCTTATTTTCCTCATGCACGTGTCGTCCAAGACTAAGGGCAAAATCGGTAATTCAGGGGTATAAGTGCTCGCTAGCCAATAGTTCAAGGGTGTAAGTGTCCTTAGTATTTCATGCGGAGCCAAAGATTCCATAGAATATTCTATTTCGCACGTGTGGGGGGTGTCGCGGGGGGTACAAAACTTTCAAAAATTAAGCTTGGTGGTGTTAGTGCTCCAAAAAAAAGTTTTTGGGGGTAAGTGTTGTTTTCCCTTAAATCTATTCTCAAAGAATACCGCATCTCTAAATTCAATTACAATATGCAATCTTATTGAATCATTAGGCTCTATAACAAAAAATATATAGGATTTACTATGTTCAACATAACCTAAGAAAATACATTCAACACCTTTTGCGCCTAAACTTCTAATCTTAGGTTCCGGCAATATAACAGTTGCTCTACAACCCCGAACTTTAAGATAGTCCAAGTTAGGCTTTCTTTTCTTCCAAAGTTCATAAGGTGTAACATGAGATTTTTTTATGAGAAATTCTATTAAGTATATGACAAACTGTTAATAATGCTTCATCCCAAAAACTCTTATTCAAACCAGAATTATAAAGCATAGCATTCACCATTTCTTTAAGAGTTCTATTTTTTTCTTTCCGCTACTCCGTTTTGTTGTGGGGAATAATCGACATAAGTTTCATGGATAATGCCAAATGATTCACAAAATGAAGGAAAATGATATTCTCCTCCTCTATCAAATCTTAAACACTTAATTTTACAATTCAAGTAATTTTCTACTTCAATTTTATATATTCTGAATTTGTCAAGTAATTCATCTTTTGCATGTAACAAATATACATAGCAATATTTAGAATAATCATCAATAAATGTTGCAAAATATTTACTTCCTCCTTTAGTAGGAGTTGTATGCAAGTCACATAAATCACTATGTATAAGATGCAACAAATCACTTTTTCTTTCTACCGAATGAAATAATTTATTAGTGATTTTTGCATGTGCACATACTTGACATTTATCTAATGAGTCATTTTCATATTTATGTATTAAATTCAATTTAATCATGTCATTCATGCGTTTAGAGTTCGCATGCCCCAACCTATTATGCCATAATGAAAATGAGTCAACAATATAAACAGAATCCTTTATGACTTTATTAATATTAAGTTTAAACATTCCGTCATACAAATAACCTTTGCCTACAAAGGTAGCACTCTTAGACAGAACAAATTTATCGGATTCAAAGACAAGCTTAAATCCATGCTTGTTCAAAAGACTACAAGAAACTAAATTTTTTATAATTTTAGGAACTTGATACACTTCTCCTAAAGATAGATTTTTCCCGAAGTGAATTCCAATTCCACCGTTCCTTTGCCTTTTACAACACCAGTCGACGAGTTGCCCATGTACAAGACACCGCCTTCTTGAATTGGCTCATAAGTGGTAAAGCAACTTAGATCTTTGCACACGTCCCTCGTCGCACCGGAGTCAATCCACCAAGAACCATCTTCCTGCAACATACTTACTTCAGAAATCATTGTACAATTTTTTCTTTACCGTTATTATTATTGTTTTGTTGATTCTTTTCCTTTTTCAAAATTCCGCAATCTCTTTTGAAATGTTCCAGCTTTGCACAATGCCAACAAGCCCCTTTTTTTCTTTTTGTTTCCATTTTTATGGTTCTTAGCGTCTTGCCCATTTCTTTTCCGATTTTCATATTCTGCCTCTAGTGTTGGGATTGTTTAGACTCTTTATTTTCTTCCACCATATGAACTAAAGATGAGCCCCCAACTTGTGATTCTTCTTTTTCTTGAGTGGGTTCGCTTTCCCAAGAGTAATATCCAACAATTGAAGGGTTAGTTAACAAACGCCTTTGTTTTAATGTGAGATCAAACAATAAACTAATGTTGAAGAATCAGTGGATGAGTTGTCGTTAGATTATCGATCAATATCTTACCTGATGAATATGAGAATGACACAATTAGAGGTAAACAATAAGATGAAAGAAGACAAGGAATTAATATGTGAATAAGGTTTCCGTTCTTATTTATCTTAAACAAGTCAAACCCGATATATTTACTTTCTTTTGACTTTTAACAATTTGATCCTTATATAATAAATAAACTCAAATAAGTGACTTAACTGTCATTACTAGTAATATACGTAATTACATACTTTAATTGACTATAATTTAATTTTATTTATATACACTAAATTATGGAGACTCAAATAAAAACTAGAGTAATATAAAATAAATTTGGGAGTACACAGTGTTACATGATATATTATCTCTTTCCTTTTAGATCTCTTTAAAGTTTCTAAGTAATAAAGTAAACCGTTGTGTATTAAAAATGGGATCTTGAGAGAGAATTGTGAAGAGTCGATTTGGATTCTGAAATGGGTTGTAGTATATGGTAGGGGGTACCACTGCACCCCTTACTTGGATGATGCCACATGTCATGGACCACTTTGACATATTTACTTGGCTAAACCATTAATTTTAAAGAATTTAATTCTAGCCCCTAAAGTTTGTTCACTTATTTATTTTTCAGACCACGTAAAGAAAATAGTATCAGAGCCTAGGTTTTATTTATTTAAAGTGGGAATTTATTTATTATAATAATATTTAATTACATTAAGAGAAGAGCAAATCTAAAATATGAATCCGAACGAAAGTTCAAGATAAATCCTCAACAAGAAGTTTTTCGAGAAATTAAAAAATATAAAATAAGAAAAGAATTATAATGATAGTAAAATCCTATCAACAAGATAAGTAATTTGGAGTCACCAAATTTTCATGAAATCGAGACGGATAACTCTAAGTTATCCTTAGACCTTAAAGAGAGATCAATGAATATGATTCAGACACATGGTAATCATCAATACCATGTACCTGAGCACCTTCAAACCTCCAGATCCAGATGGAAACCATGGTGAAACATCATAAGGTAATTCTTGATAACCTTCAAGATGTCCAACGACGTGTCAAGAATTTAGAGGCCCATCCAAGCTTATCAGGAAAAGGGAGAGGATGATGGTTACCGCCATAATTCGGAAGAGAAGACTTATTACATCAAAAGGGTAAGGCGGTACAAGTTCATCAAGAACCAACAAGCGACGAGAAGCTAGAAGCCTTAATAAGAAAAAGGAGTGTCTAGAATCAATCTTGACGAGATCAACTACGGTGACCTGCAGGATCTCTCTGATATCGGGGAATCATTTTCGGGCTTAAAACAATAGAAAGAATCCAAGGCAGAATCCTCCACAGGGAATGTCAACGATAACCTAGAGTTTTGGATCTAATAATCCAATTCAAGATGAACCCATTACTTGATCTGTTCTTCTAGTATCAGGAACCAGATCATGTCATCGAAGACCAGAAATCCATGGGACACCATATGGAAGGTCTTAGTTAGATCCAATACATTCTTATGGGCTTATGCTTAATTTGGATATATTAGATTTCAAAAACTGAGAGACGTTAATCGATGAATGGGCGTCGACCATGAGGATTGCAACGACAACATTAGAACTCAACAAAGAAGGGTTGATAATGATGCTACCAATGAGCCTCGAAGGGTCGGTTAACCTTGGTTGGGAACACGCAGCTCCTGAAGTACGTGAAGGCATGCTAGTCGGAGAATACCTCAAGGAGATCGTGGATAGAATGGCGAGACTATTCAAAATCTACTTTATCATAGAAATGTGTTTCGTCGACCCCGAGACATGAGGAGGCGATCGAGATAGAGTCAAGACATACGAGCGAGCGTTGTATAGTTTAGAGTTTCATGATATATGTAACGTCGATCTGTACATCAAACTCTTTACTAAATACAAATGGAAAAGCCGAATTAGTGAAGACACGGCGATCCCTTTGTTCTTTGCAAAGATACCAAGCCCGTGGAGGGAAATGATGTTACGAGAATACACGCCAGGAGTAATGGACACGATAGCTCGACGAATGTCGTTTCTCAAGAACAAGCTGAGCGAATGGTGCTAGAAGGCAGCAATTCAGAAGAATTACAAGAGACTGGGAGGAATCAACAAATCAGTTCCCCTTTGTTGCGATAATAATGACATTCCTACAGTCATAGGAACTCCTCAAAAGCATAAAAGGAGAAAACATAGAGATCATCCCTATGAGCAAAGAGGAGGAAGCTTCACCAAAAGGTCTTCATGGAGACCAAGGAGATTCTGGTCAAAACAAAAGGATCGCAGTTACAAATTGGGTCAAAGATCAGGACCTAATTGAGGACAAACCACTTCCAGCCATGGAAGAACAAGTAGAATGCCAAAAAGAAGAACTTTCAGACGGGTACATACAAGAGCCAACGAAAGTTTCAAGGACGGCTATTGTTGGACATGTGGGGCTAAGGGTCATATTTCGACAGACTGCCCCGAGAATCAAAAAAGAGGTGTTAGACAATTTGAGGAAACACTAGAAATGGAAGAAGTTATCTATTATCAAGACCTCATTCAAGTATACCAGTTTGAAGATATTCCTTCAGAAGAAAGTATATGCGAAGAATATGAGTGTCAAGATGAGTCTTCAGAATCAGAATCAGAATCAAACCGAAGACGAGAAAATCTTCCGCCAAGAAGTGCAAGAAGATATGTTTGGATTCTTTTCACAAACTAGCATATATCACAAAAGATTGATGAGGATTATGCGAGAGGATTTGAAACTCCACGTCTATGATGGTTTCACAATCGGAAAAAATGGAGAGAGCCTTAGCTCAGCTAAGCCTCCGGCAAAGAAAGCATCACATCATCTACAAAGTTACAACGGGAGAAATAGCAATCCCAATGGAACTAACAAGTAATTTGATGGGAATGAAATTGGTTCCTACGAATGAAATTAAGGAGGAACTAAGTCGGCTTAATAGAGAGATTTCTCAAAATATGTCATGGATCCATATTGGAGCCATACGAATCTTGATCAAAGCAACATTCAAAGAAGGGATCAATTCGCCAATTGATATCGCTATCTTTGACAGAAGAATACAAAACCTACGAGATGCTTGTCTTGGAGGAATATCGAGAAATCTATTTGCTGGAAAAGTGACAACATTCATTTATCCAAAGATTGCCTATAATCTAGCAGATCGAGATTTTAACAGGGTTCTTACCCTCCACTAAGATTTCAAAAACAAAGAGTTGATGTAAGAAGGGAATAGGCCATACTCTAACTTACAGTATTTCATATGCCCTCTCCAATACTCATTATTTCAATCTTTTCTGAAGGAAAGAGTTTGTGGAGATACCAGAAATCTTTGAGAAGGTAGCTCATGCGGTCAAATCAGAGATTTCTGATTTACCACATATTCATAAGATGGATATGATCATAAGAGATCAACCAGTGTTTAACAAAAACACTAGTATGAAGTTCGAGCCGATGAGAGTCTCATTCCATGAAAACATGATGCACAACCTAACATTGGGAAAGAAACCAATGGTTGAAGTTGTCTTCGAACCAAACAATTTTACAACCAAAGGAGAACTCCAATGTCCAGGAGGATGGTGCGAGGTTGATGTAATCTTTGACATCACCCAAAAGGATAGTACTCTCCCATGAGAGGCCTTGTATTACCTAAAGCAGCCATTGCTGGGTAGATATCAAGGAAACCTAAAAATAGGCGAAATAATTTTACCATTGGGGGACATGCCGGAAAAACCCAAGAACAATTAATTATAGGGTTGGGATTTCTTGAGGAACACAAACCTTGGGAAAGGTTACCATATAGAATGAAATTCACGGAGGAAAGAAAAGATACATATTTCGATGACTACTAGTCCATTCTCCATATACATCTCAATTGGAATGTTATATGAGAAATATCGAGCAGAGTATTTTGCCGCCTACATTGATTCAGGAGCTGACATATGCATAGCTAAACCAGGAATTTTTCCAAAAAATATTGAGGAATTACCAGCAATCCCAGGAAGAGATTTCTCTAAAAAGATTATCCACTTCAAACGAGAGATAAAACAAGTAGAAATCCTAATTGGCGGAGCATGAGGTACCCTATGGTACAAAGTTAAGACGCCCACAATTTATTTTCACAATACAGGAGCAAACATTCTGTTGGGAAACAATCTCTTACAAACGGTCAAGCATTTCACACAGGAGAACGAGACACGAAGACTTCTTTTCACAACCCTTTGTGATCATAAGATTCTGGTTCAACGACTGCATCACGCATTTTACAGAAAAATGCCCATTACATTTCGCAGCAAGCGTGCTGGTGATGAAGGCAAACTTCAACACCCAAAAATGAAGGACCAAAGAAAATATGGTATGCAATCCTTCAACTAAGAGTTGAAAGCCTAGGAGGCTTAAACGAGAAAATGATCAAAAATAAAATGATAGAGATCCTAAAAGCCAGCCTAGAAAAAGGTCCACAGCCCGACATCACTGCTTAAGAGCAAATCTCGCTGGAAGATGTCAAAACTAAAATCCGAAGAAACTTCAACGAAGATCCTTTGGCATGGTGGAACAAAAATGACCTCAAAGCATCCTTAAAAGTCAAGAAAGGGAAAGAGAATGAATTCGTAAGATACAAGCCTATCCTCATGAACCAGAGTGATAGAAAGGATATGTAAAAAATTCATAAGGAACACTTGGACCTTAAGTTGATCTCACCAGGAGTTTCTCCATACAGCAGTTTAAAATTTTTGGTACGAAACCATGGAGAAATCAAAAGAGGAAAACCAAGTTTGGTCATCAATTATCAAGGGATCAACAAAATCTTGGAGTTCGATGGATATTATATCCCAAGTCAAGAACATCTGATCAACTGCGTTCAAAATGCAAAGGTCTTCTCCAAGTTTGATTGTAAATTGGGGTTTTATTAGATTAAGATGGATGAAGAAAGAAAGAAATACACGGTCTTTTCCACCCCCACAAGGACATTATATTTGGAATGTGCTACCTATGGGTTTAGCAAATGCGCCACAAATATATAAAAGGAAGATGGATAATCTCTTCAAAGATTATTTCAGTTTCATGTTCATTTATGTTGATGATATTTTTATAGCATCAAAAAACATTAATGAACATCTGCAACATCTGGGAATCATCTCAGACATATGCCACAAGGAAGGGTTGGTGCTATCTGAAAAGAAAATGGTAATTCTTACAAGAAAGATTGAATTCCTTGGAATTGAGATCGATGAATCAGATTTTCTGACCAGAGATGGAGGCACATGAGGCCGATACCATTCTAACAAGATGGAGACACCACAAGGGAAACCTGCAGGAACTTGACAAGATGATCGAAGGCCTTGTAATTAATGCTAAGGCATCTGATCACGTACATGAACTAGACCTCTTTAAGGTCAGAAGTGCCATGGGATCCTCCTTGCACAACGTTACAAGTTTATGGGACAGCCTCATGGTTCCATTAACACGATATGCCTCCGAATCAAAGTTTAAAACTAAAGTTCGAGCAGAGGGTCCAAAACCCAAAAAAGAAAGTTCGAGTACCTCGAACACGAGACCTAGTGTTGATCTTTTTGAGGAAGACATAGAGGAAAACATTGATCCAACAATGGAAAGATCGGAGGCACTAGACGATTTAACCATGGTTGAAGATGAACAAGAGGAAATTAGCCTTAGACCTATGACGGGAAAATCTAAGGTTATCATCGAGGAAACTGAGAATTCTCCCCTACAGGAGTATCAGAAAACATGGGAGAAACTCTACACGAGGACTGGGATTATTCATGGCAAAACATTGGCAGACTGGTCAGGAAAATACCCTAGGATGTGGATGCTTCCAAGTTCTAAACCTGAAAGCGTACGAGAATGGTATGACTTTGGCTGTTTGGCCTCGGTCTTCAGCACTTCACCAAGATTCCCAGAAATGTCAAAGTTACCAGCGTCGCTAGTCAAGGGAGTGTATGATTCCTAGAAGAATAATAATACACTCGATCAGGGAGAGGTTCTGGAATTAAAATTCTTGACAGCAGGACTTGAAATTATTGGAAAAGGCTTTTACAACAGCTTTCATTTTATCAAGCTGCAAAGGCCTAACTTAAAGGCGATGGATCTGGCAAAGCTACCGCCAGAAGGACAATACCTAGTCTCTCCTATCACTGAAGATGAAGTCACCACTATGAGGGCTTGGGGGCTTTGGGTCTGTCTCACTAAGATGGACAAGGTTAAATATCCGTTCAAAATATTTCAGGGGAAAATGAACGGATCTTTTATGGTTAACACCATGAGGAGCAGGAGCACAACGTTTACCGAATGAATCTTCGAAGCAAAAAGGCATGCAATGTGGAAAAATGAAATTTCGAGCACACAAGAAACAAGTCGGAAGTTCTGCAACATGGCTCATGTTGGCCATTGGAAGGATCGCATCTACTCCCAAAGCCCAAACCAGAGGGAACCCCTATTCGGAAAGGGATTCCCAGTGAAAAAAGACAAGTGAGATACTGACAAGACGGGCCCCTCAAAACGTGGAAAGATTCCACCGAGTGAAAAGAGGACAAAATTCTAAAGCGGACCCGACAAGAGGAAAAGAAGCCATGTGACACTGACGAGGACCACCTCCACTAGCGGGAATCAAGCCAAAGTGGAGGGACCATGACAGATAATGGGTTGATACGTAAGCAGTGACGAACCAATTCACCAGGAAGAATAGAAGTATGAATTTGAAATCCAAATGGACTTCTATAAATAGGCAAGCTGAAGAAAGCAGAAGACATCGACCATTACCCTCTGTTTTCTTGCGAAATAAATTGTATTTAGATCTCCATTCTGAAAGCAAGTATTGTATTAGTTATTCCAATTTTCATTTTGAAGTTTATGTACCTAGAAAACAAAGCTACTATGAGTAGCTAAACAAGTAACTCCTCTCAAAAGGGGTTATCTATTACGTAATAAATAAGTTTCCATTGATAAATAAAAAATTATGGATTTGCCTAAACTTGTGTACACATTGTGTTAATCACACATCTCAAATTATACCTCTCACACCCCGGAGTAGGAAACGAACCAGGGTTGTGCTGTCTGCCGATTGAAGGAACCATTTCCAGGACCATCAGTTGGGATTGTGTGGTTGAAGGGAGTTGGTCTTCGTAAAAACTAGTTGGAATGCCCGACGGTAGCTCGGTCAAAGCAAGGTACTATTTGAATTATGAGTTACTATTCGTTCAAAAGTATGTTGGGCCTGATATGATTGTAATGGACTAATTTCATAATTTATGGGGTCTGAAAGGTAAATAATAAAAACTAAAAGGCCAGACTTTTAAATTGTTTATTAAAGCCATTTAAAAATTGGACACTTGTCATGATCCTAAGGAAGGAGGACTACTAGTCCTCCCCCACCTCTGTTTTGAATCCCAAACCAACTCGGTCGGTCCGACCGGTTTGACCGAGAACCGATGCCTTGTCCGGTCCGGTTCTATCCCAAAAAGGGGTTGCTAGACTTCAGCGAGTCGATCGAAAAATATTTCGATTGGATCGGTCGACCCGGTGAACCAGTTCGGCCTACGAACCGGTTTGCCCTTTTTTTTTGGTGAACTGCAAACTAGCCTCCCTATTTTTTTGCTAATTACAATCCTGCCTCAAGAATTGGAAAAAAATGAAGAAAAAAATGCAAAACTTTGAAAGACCATACTTTGCGTAGGAGCGTCCGTTTTGGACGCGGTTTGGGCCAACAAATTTTAAAAAAATGCTATTTTCCATACCTAATTTGATTTTAAAGCGAAACGAGCATCCATTATAGAATTTCAAGCCTAGTAATTCGTCCGATGCGTTTTTCATATTCTAGATTTTATTGTTAAGTGACGTTGTTCTTGTCTTGAATTTCGTGATATAGTTAGTTAGTCAACATTTAAAAAAAACAATCTTTTAACTTGTATTAAATATATGATTTGTTGAATTATTTATTAAATTGTTCGATATCTCAATGGTTCCCGCTACTTCCCAAAACCTTGTTTTGTTGGAGGTCACATGTTCAAGTCCTAGTATTGTGATAACCAGTGTTTTGGAACCCAGCCCGGACCGGCCGGTTTGACCAGTTCCACCGGAAACCGGCGCCTTGGTCGGGCCGATTATGTCTATATAACGGCCTGCAAGGTGCTTCGGGCGAACCGGTGCTTTAGGTCGGTTCACCCGGCGACCCAGTCGCCCGGTTCCGATCGCTAACCGGGCGGCCCTTTTTTTTTCCTTTTTTTGTTTTTTGGTCAATTGCGAATCAGTCCTATTTTTTTGGACAATTACAAACTTGCCTCAAAAATTTCAAAAAAATGAAAAAAAAAATGCAAAACTCTGAAAGGCCATAACTTTGCGTAGGAGCGTCCGTTTTGGACGCATTGCTTTTTGATTTGGGGTATCTCGACGAGATCTATCCATCGCAAACAGCCTACGGCGGTTTGGGCCAACAAATTTTTAAAAAAATGTTGTTTTCCATACTTAGTTTGACTTTGAAGTTAAACGAGAATGCATTCGAGAATTTCATGCATAGTATTTTATCTGATGATAAGTTCATTTTCCAGATTTTAGCATCACATTTTATTGTTCTTGTATTGAATTTTGTGATACGGTTGACCAACATTGAAAAATTCAAAATAATCTTTTAACTTGTATTAAATATAATTTTTGTTGGATTATTTAGTAAATTGTTGGTTAGCTCAATGGTTTCCACTACTTTCTAAGAACTTATTTTGTTGAAGGTCACGTGTTCAAGTCTTAGTTTTGTGATAACCATATTCTTATATTTCTTATAATATAAAAAAATATTAGTGACTTAAAAGTTTTATAATTTTTTTATACAATTAATTTTTATATTATATTTTTTATTGAATGTTGACTAAAGTCAACAAATCGGTCCACCCAGTGGTCCGACCTATTGACCCGCTACCCAGTAGCCTCATCGGGTCAGTCACCGGGCCGGGTTTCAAAACACTGGTGATGCCATATTCTTATTTTTCTTATAATATAACAAAATATTAGTGACTTCAAATATTTCTCACAATCTTATAATTTTTTTTATACAAATAATTTTTATAATATATTTTTTATTGATCGTTGACTAAAGTCAACAAACCAGTCCACCTAGGAGTGGGAGTGGGTATGGAAAATTGGGTACATGTCCCATACCCGGCGGGTATTTTCCAATTGGGAATTTCCAAGTCGCCAAATTGGGAAAATTGGGAATTTCTGTCTCTCGTCCCGACTAAGTGGGCCGAGAGACGGGAATTGTTTAGGAAACCAGCGGAAAACGGGTACCCGATCTAAAAATAAAAAAAAATAAAAAAATTTATATGTATAGGGCTTGAATTGTAGTAATTCAGTTAAATAGAGGGTTGAATTGCAATTACGCAAATACAAAAACATAACAAAATACTCATTCTTTCTTAGTTCTCTCACTGTCACTCTCTCTCTTTCACAACCCGCACTCACTCTCCCTTACAACCCGCCGCACCCCTTCTTCCGCCGTCCACCTCCCGTTTCGCCGTCGCTCGCAGCTCACTGCTCATTGCTCACGGTCGCCCGCAAGTTTCAAGGTTCATTGCTCACGATTCTTTTTTTTTTCAACTTTTTACAAACATCTTTCGTTTCTTAGTTGTTTTCCTACTTATTGTGTTCATTTCTTGATTAGTTGTGCATATGTTTTGATAAATTATAAAGCAATTGAATTAGGGTTTTAAATTTGAGGAGTTTGAAATTAGGGTTTGAATTAGGGTTCTTGATTCGTTTCTTTGTTCTTTATTGTAGAGTTTGAAAAATTTGGACTTGGTAAGGACTAAGAAGTAAGGAGTAGAGGAGTAATACACATGAGGCTTGAGGAAATTGGAGGCTCATCTAGAAGACTTGTTTGTTTGTTTCTTGTATTAGTTTTAATTTGAGTTGTTTTGTTTATGAACTATATCTATTTAGTTATGACTATGGCTTAACTTTAAACTTTTGTTGTGTGATGTGTTGGTAAATGATGATGGACACGGACCGATGGTGTATTGTTGTTTCATGTTAACTTATGTGTTTTTATGGTTCGTTTTGATTGAATGGTGATGACGAATTATCGTATAGTTGAGTATAGCAAGAATAGTAATATGTTCGTGAAAAAACTCACTTTATTGGAGTGGCAAATAAAATTATACATGATTTTATCTGCTCAACTCACTAGAAATTTCTGGGTACCCAGAATATTTGGGAACCCGTTTGGCGGGTTCCCAAATAAATGGGACGGGAAATGGGTAGCATTTTCTGCTACCGTTCGCGGGTACCCGTTTTCTAGGTACCCATCCCACTCCCACCCCTAGGTCCACCCAGTGGTCCAACCGGTCCAACTTGTTAACCCGCTACCCAGTAGCCTTAACGGTTCTGTGATCGGGCCGGATCTAAAAACACTGTCTCCCCATAGACCTCACCTGAATTGGAAGATAGCGTCGTCGTTTTGGGCCGAGGGGAGCGCTGTCGTTTTTGTCAGGAGTCGCGTTATTTTATCTGCTTTTCCTACTTACGTTTTATTGTTGCGCTGTTGTTTATTTTATTGTTATTTTAATTAGACAATTATGATGTCACGCTGAGGTTACCCACGAGAACATGTACTACCCGGCTGGGGAATATTTATTAAGCAAATACAATTATCTGAATTTCTGAATTCTCTCTCGTTTCTTCTTCTCCAATTACTTTTTCTTCTTCTGTACTTAGCCAGATCGTAACATTGTGTTTTGGTATTGCAACTGGTAAACAACTAAAAAGAAAAAACTGGTAAACAGCTGCGAATAGGGAACACACAGCAAAAATGGAACTCGAACTAAATATTATTATTAGTCGGATAACCTTATTAAAAAGAATCGAATAACTAATTTCCACTGATGAATTAGCATACTTCGGAAGCTAAAGGAAAACTTACGTAGTTTTGACTTGTGTTCTGTGCATATGGAATTTTGAAAATTTTCAAGCATATATGTCTATAAAACAAATATTATTTGCGAAAAAGGGGCATAGCTTGATAATCTTAAAGTTCTGGCTTCAAATCCTCTACAACAATTTTCTCCTCCACACCCTCCTCCACTTTTAATAGCCTGACATGTGTCCAATAAAAAGTATTCTTTTTTCTTTGTTTTCTCTTTCCTCATGGGCTACCTGCTAATCTGTGATGCACCGATACCGATACCAAGACGGCTATGCAGTACCCGATACATATGGATACCGATTTAGATACCGATATCAGTTCTGACGTATCCGATACGCCACGTGGCGTATCCTTTAATTTTGAAATTAAAAAAATCTCGATATGTATCCGATACATTTTTAGACGTATCGAAACTATTATGGGTCTTTTTTATAAACTTTTAATATTTGATGGGTTAAATATTTAAATGTAAATTCCACCAAATATAAAATAAAATAAAAAAATGAAAATCCCTTTATCAAGGGCACGATTCAGGTCTCATTATTTTTACAATTATACTTTTTTTTTTCTATTCATAATCACCACCACCACCATGCGCCATCTTCACCACACCACCATGCGCCACCACAATTATATTTTTCTTTTTCTATTCATAGTAATCACCACCACCATGCGCCATCTTAAAGCTTGTTATGTTGTTGTTTAACTTATTAGTCATAAATAATTCACGTTTATACGTCTTTTTTCATATTTGATGCATGACTTTTTTTAATGTTAAACCTTTTTTGTGTATTTATAATTTTTCTTATTTAAGTTTTAAAATTTATTGCTTGTTAAAAATAAAAAATACATATAATAAATATTAATAATTATTTATATATAGACGTATTCTTGCCGTACCGGTATCGGTTATTTTTAAAAAATGTCGTATCGGCGTATCTGTACCGTCGTACTCGAACCCGTGCAACGTAGCTGCTAATCTATTTTATATGTTTTATATAATAAAGAAAGGGGGATTGTTTTATTAAGTGATTTTAAATTCCTTATTCACTCCAAGGAGGAAAAATAAACCACGGTAGTTCTTATTTTGTAACAACTTTTATTTTATTTTTTAAAAAACGATGGGTAAATCTTTTTTATGAAAAGTTCACTTCGGTGCATATTAGACATAAAAAATTAGGTAACCAAATAATTTGTATTATTTTTAAAAGTACTATTTGTAAATTAAAGAAATTTTAGTCAAGATAATTCAAAGTGTTTTAGTAAAGCACTTGCACAAAAATAAGGCATGCGTTTTCATGCCTTATTTTTGTGCTCATGCATTATTATTGTACTTATTCTTTATTAGGAGACTGGAAATAGTTTACTTTACTTTACTTTACACAAAAATAATTCGACATGAAAAATTTCACTTTACACACTTAAAAGCTTCAAAACTTCTCATGCCTCTACATTCAGCTTACTTTACTTTTTTATACTTAATGTAAAATTGCACTTTACACCCTTAAAAGCTTCAAAACTTCTCAAATACTTTTTATATTTACATTATGCAGGTCAACCCACACAAGTTCATCACATTGACATGGTACTTTTTTTTTCAATTGCGTGTATTTATAGACAAATCTATAAGTATTATTATAAGAGAAAATGATTAACTAAAGGGCTTTCTCAATTATGTTAAAAGTTTAAACAGTACATTGTTTTATAAACGAGATAAATTCATAAAGCACAAACGTATATTAGTGGAGAATATAATTTAAACGCATGTTTAGTTGACAATTTTCACAAAAATGCTGAAATTGCTTAAACTGAAAAAAATGAAGGCACAACTACTTTTCTTGCTAGGCATGCCTATTTGCATTATTGCATGAGCTCATAAAGAAAAGATGGGCTCATGCCTTATTTTTGTGCAAGTGCTTTACTAAAACACTTGAATTATCTTGACTAATATTTCTTTAATTTACAAATAGTACTTGTAAAAATAATACAAATTATTTGGTCACCTAATTTTTTTATGTCTAATATGCACCAAAGTGATCTTTTCATAAAAAAGATTTGCCCATCGTTTTTTAAAAAATAAAATAAAAGTTGTTACAAAATAAGAACTAACGTAGTTTATTTTTCCTCCTTGGAGTGAATAAGGGATTTAAAATCACTTAATAAAACAATCCCCCTTTCTTTATTATATAAAACATATAAAATAGATTATGTACTTTTCCTCTTTTAAGCAGGTAGCCCATGAGGAAAGAAAAAACAAAGAAAAAAGAATACTTTTTATTGGACAAATGTCAGGCTATTAAAAGGGTGTGGAGGAGAAAATTGTTGTAGAGGATTTGAAGCAAAGTTCAGAGGATGATGGATTTCAAACGACGTCACTCGGCTGCGGAATCTCATGATCGCATATGCACAGCAGATGAATATAATTTCTGGACACCTTAAAATTTTACATGTTGACATTCTAAGTAATACAATTTGGCTGAGCCAGGAAGAAATTGGGCAATGTGACCAAGTATTTATGCCTACATAATAATAAACGAATTAATACACTATATGAAGTAAACCTCAGTTCCAATTTTTTCGTGTGGTGATATTCCTCTACTTTCAGAAAGAATGAAACTACAAAAATATACTTGTAACTAGCAACGCATCTCCCCGTCTCCCCCTTAAATTCACTCATCTCTTGTTAATGCTAACATTTTCTCTCTTACCCTTCTGTAGCGCCATTAACATCCTTGTGCACACTGTCCTAGGGCGGCGTTTGTTGGTGAGTTGCAATTGTTTTTGAAGGCTCTCTAACAAGTAATATAGAAATGGTTCTCGGTTTATCGAAATAATATTATGAAACATTTTCATTGGCAATATCGATATGAATGAGGGAACCATCTGGATAGTAACAAATGCTTTACTTTGAAGATCAAAGCAAAGATACCGTAGCATGGTATATGTAACAGTGCTACGGTCAAATACCTGCCAATTCGTCGTTGATCAAGAAAGAAAGAAGTGGATCAGATACACCAACAAAGAGAAACGTAAGGTTTAGACTGCCAAAATCAAACAAGCACTATGCTACTTAATGTACAGTTGCACTTACCACAATGGAGCATAATCTAATGACAAATCGAGAAATGGATATGGCCACCTAAAAAATGGAAAAGTAATAGAATGTGAAAATAGAAAATCAGTAGACTAATAATAGTACACAAAACAAGAGGAATGGTTACCAAATCGGTACAGAGGCGTGAACAATCCACTGGAAGATGACAAACATACTTGTCAACAGAAGGAAGTAAGAGATCCGAAACAACGGGAATTGCTGAGAGGAAGATTTCATAGTATTTTCAGCATTAGAGAATCAAAAGTGGTGCAATCAATTAAGAACATAAACAAATGAAATAGAAACTCACCAGACTATTTAAAGCCGTATCCCCAAGGAGCATGACCGCATTAAGTGAATGTGCTACAATTGTCAACTGATATAACAGAAAAATATCTATTAAACTAAAGAAGCAATGCTAAAAACAAAATACATAGGTCGATATGTATGACTCGAGTACTTGGTAATACTAAAATGTGCCATGGTTATGAAAAAGAAGCATCTGGAAAATCTATAACTACACACGGCAAGAAAAAGTGCTTGAGATACGGGCAATTTGTTGCATAGTTTTGTGCTTGAGAGAAACTATAGTTCACAAGACGGACTGCATGAAGTTTACTGATATAAGTGCTAGCTGAAGATTTTTATTCTTGTACAAACGAAACAGAGTAGCAATATTTAAGAGAATACTTCGTCAGTTAGTTCAAAACATTCCCCGGGGTAACAAGTGCATCGAACAACAGTATCAGACTGTAATTACATGCAACTTGAAAAGTTCATAAATTTCTTAGAGTAATAAAGAGTTTAGAGAGTTGTTCTGCAATTTATCTTCACTATATTAGTAGTTTTTAAACCTAAGCATCTGATATAGCAATTGACAACATGTGAGCAGACCACCGTGCCAATCAGTATTTGAATGGACAGAGAAGCTAGACAAGCCAAGTTGTATACTAAGATGCAACTCAGATTCTATGGCTTCATTTGTTCGGAAACATAAGCAAGTAAGCAAAGTACTAGGGGGGAATCTTAGGACTTTCGGTTACATGTTACAGATACAAAAATTCACATTTGGCTTATGGGTCCTTGATGAGTTAACAATCAGAATGAATAGTTACACAAAGCACAATTAGTCAACTTAGCACTTACAAAATTAGGCTGATAATCTTTAATGCTCAGAAATGGAAACATCAGGGTCCAGTAAACTACATCGGTGATGGTTACCGCCCCTGCAGTCATCTGCTCATGGAATAGTATGAATGAGATAAACTTATACAAGTGTTAGTAACCAATTACAATGCGCATAAGTATCAAGATATATAGATAAAATTATATGGACAAGTCACATGACTAAATTAAATGAAAAACAAAATACAGAATTAAATTGGTCATACCAATCCACTTTGCGCAAGCTCATAAGAGTTAATTACTTCAACTCCGACGATGAAGGTTTGTCTATCATACTCTTTTTTCTACTTAAAGAATAATTGCATATATTATACCAAATCAAATTGTGATGCAATGTCTACCATAAATAACAGAAGAAACAACAGAAAAGCCAAAACTGAAAGAACAAGTTCAAAGCTAGCAAACTCAATCATGCGTAATAGCAGGCATCTAATGCAGCTGAGCAACACTTAGTTCTAATAGAAATTGAAGCTTATATTTCTCTACTTAAAAGGCATTATTAAGTGGAGAGGAACTCCTCTTTATTAACAATAATCATATGCCAGCAATGTGGGATATTTTCTCAACAAGACCCCTCACGTGTTGCCCGGTATTATCTTTGGTGTCATCACGTAGGTAGGTCGCAAGCCCACATGCATCTTGGGTCTCTGATCCATAATAGAAATTGAAGCGCATGTTTTTCCACTTAAAAGGCAATAACTCCTTTTTATTAATAATAATCCAAAACCCTACCAAGCAATGTCGGATATTTTCTCAACAAGTTCAGTATTGAAGCACATACAGATAGTATACAATACCTGGAATAAAACTTGAAATAGATAACTCCAAAAGCCAGAATTTAACAGAAGATGGAATTTCTGGGGGTGGTCCAACCTCCCCGATAATTTATCACTAACTCCATTCACTCCAGGGGCTAAAGGCATGTATAAACCTTGCTCCATATCTTTTGATGACAGGCAGTTACTGCTGCTGCTACCGACTTTTCCCTGAAGGAAACATCCATGAATCGAAAGTAATGATGCGAGCTGCAAAATGAACTCAAAGCATGAGGCAGGAATAGTAAGAAAAACATGAAGAATTGATAGTGTTCAAACACTAGAATCCCCCAACTCCATCCAAGTCCTGGGAGACAATAGAATTAAAAAAACATACCCCAAAATAGATGGTAACCAACGTAAATGCCCACCTGCAAAGAAACAAGATAATTGTAAGAAAACAACAACATAGCTTATGCCCAACAAAGTACTTTTAAAGAAGTAGAATGGCTTACTGAGTATAGTAGTAGTATAATTCAAATCCATGAGCAGCAACATCGAAACTAACAGCTACAAAAAGTAGACAGAACGCAATGATCCGGAAGATGAGCAAATATACAGGGCGAACTTCATCCAGACAAGGTTTCCAAGCTTTATCGTAACATAAGGTCTCGTTTTGTGTTCTTTCTTCAGACTCATACTTCCATATTAGATATAATCCAGTAAGGATGGATATAAAGACCCATGATGCACATAGGAAAAATCTCCAATTTAACCAATAACTCAGGCTAGTGGGATCTTCACTCACCAGCAGCAGCATTCTGCTACACTCACAAACTACCACTATTAGATACCAACATAGTTCACTAAATTAAAAGTGCGAAAAATATTAGCTCCCCTGCTAAAGGTTTTGATCTAAATGATCTATAATATTGATCGAAAAACTAAAAATGAAACTATGAATCTCAGCATCAATTCAAAAGACTTCGATTCGCACCACGCGCACGCGCACACATAAATACAGAAACCATAGCAGCTCAGATTGATATTCGTGTTTTCTTCAGCAAACAAGAATCATAAGCAATTGAACTTGACAACTTGTTCGGCCCAAATGAACTCAACAGTGTATACATGAAGAATAACCCGGATTTCAAATAGTTATGTCCGATGAATGATACATATAATATTTATAAATTATAATAAACTGCAATGAAAAACAAAATCTGCAAGCCAAAAACAGATAACAAACTAATAGTAAGCATCATACATCACCGATTAAATCATGCCCCTTGAATCAAGTACACACACATATATATAATGTGTGTGTGTGTGTGTGTGTGTGAGAGAGAGAGAGAGAGAGAGAGAGAGAGAGAGACCTTGATTGGTAGTAGAGGAACTCGGAACTCTTCCGAGCTCCAATTTCTCTAATTAATGGTGCAGTTTATTATTGTTCACAATTTCACATCACAATTATTATTATTATAATATATATTTAATATTTTGTTTGGTTCAAAAGAAAACCAATCAATTGGCTACGACGACGATTTGAATCTTGCGGTATCTAATGGATCTTAATTAATTGCCTCTTTCGTGCAGAATAATATATTCGCTCGCCATTCGCTATTGTAATATTTTATCAATCATTTATTACCAAAATAAAATAATAGCAGAGATGTGGAGTGATTTCGTCCACACTTACTACTCACTCCCCTTAGTTGAAGGTGAATGTTACATCTTTGAGGTCGGGCTTTGCACATTAGACAGTAGTTAAGGCAAGACTCAAAGAGATTGTGCACGAAGAGATTGTGCACGAAGATGTTGTGTCTGAAGAGATTGTGTGAGGTCTCAGAGCTATATGAGAAAAGGTCCCCTTTAATGACGATTAGAGTGAGTATTTATAGGATAGATATTGGGCCTTGCATGGTGGTGATCAATATCGTCCGGGGTCCGTAGGATCGGGAATTTCGGGGATATTATCAATGAGTTTTGTTCGGAACACTTATATCGAGTTTGAGGAAAAAGAGAAATATTATTTTATTAAGGATGTTGAGTGAATTACAAGGAGGGTCGTACAAAGTGATAGCTACTACTTGTAGAGAATGCTTTTTGTTACTTTGCTAAGAACAATTGAGTGTATGGTGAATTTGGCGAAAGTGTGCTTGTAACCAGACTTGTTTCTTTGATGCTGAAATGGGGGCCTATTTATAGTGCTAGCCTTTGGGTCTTCGTCAAATGAGGACCCGTCTTCCGTTTTAACTTTGGTGGAAGCAATGACCAATGTCGTGAGGGTCTTCCGCGCTAATCAGAGCTGGTATTTCGTCTTAACTCCGAGTGGTGTTGATGGCCAATGATGCGAGGGCCTTCTGCGTCAATGAGGGTTGCCAGGCATGACAAGACCAATGGCATGAGTGGACTAAGCTTCGTCTGAGGGAGCAATGGTGGTGTCTGCTCCAATCGTCTTCGAAAGTGGCTCTGAACCAATGAGGGAGAGCTAGTCTGCCCCAATCGTTGGTCTGAACCTGTAGAATTTGTCGCTTTCTACTTAAATAGCTACCTTGGACCAATGAGGTTCGGTCTTATATCATAATAAGGGTGGTTGGGAGTTGCTTTCATTAAGGGTGGTTGGCACATTTTTCGAGTTAGGTCGTGTCGTAGTGATGTGGGTTCATCGATTCGGGCTATTCTTAGGTTGCCTGTTCCGATAGGGACTCATGGACGTGGAGTTGTTATTCGTTTGAGTAGTTGTGTGATCGTCTGAGTTATGTCTGACCTTTGTTATCTCGAGACCATAGTTGAGTGGTCTTTTTCTTTCGACCATTCCTTGTATTCACTCGTTTACTTATTGTTTTGTATTGTCTTCATTCCTCAAAGATATTGTTGGCTAAGTGTTGGATATCACCACCCGGGGGTCCTTCATCGCGGGTCTCGTGAGATCCGAACGGAGTTAGCCAATCAGGGGATTGACTCATCGGCCTGGGGGGCTCTCTGTGATCTTCCTCTTGGGGTTCCTACATCTTGACCGACTCTAGGTCGTCAGGTGAGGTGTGCCCGAGTCTTTTGATCCTAACAGTATTCCCTCATTGGGGCATTGGCCGGTCGTGGTACGAGGTTACCTTCTCCGGGGCGCTCACACCTTGTACCCTCATTGGGGTGTTAGCTGATCATGGCCCAGGGATACCTTCTCTGGATATTTAGACTGTGTGCCCTGATTAGGGTATTAGCTGGTCCTGGCCCATGGGTACCTCTTCCCTAGCACTTGGGCATTTTGTGTGGTACCCGTTTTACCTCTTTCCGAGGGCGTGACAGACTATGCATCATCAGGAGTCCCCCAGTTCCGAGTGTATTTTATAGAAATCACTTGGAACTCATTACTGAGTGATGTTTTGTCGTGCGTTTTCTAAAATTATTGTCTTGCATATATCATGTGGCGCTGAGCTGGCCACGCGTCAAGAGCATCGGTCTAGCTTCTTCGCCTATAAATTGATGGGACTCGGCGTCTTTTGTCTTCATTCATCCGAGTTTCCTTTGCTTTCCCTTCTTTTATCTCTTCTTCTTTCTTTCAAAAAGTTCCGACGATTTTATGGCTTCTCAGAGCACTTCCGGCTAGGAGGCTGGTGGCGTGGAGAGACGCGGGGCAGCATCAGAGGTGGTGGTTGTGGAGGTGGCGGTGTCTCATATTGCTGAAGGGACATCGCAACGATGTCCCGCTGCCTCTGGGATGGTGTAGGCGTCTGCCAAGTAGGCGAAGAAGGCGGTTACTGCAGCAGCGCCACCTAGGGTTTCAGTAGAGGGGGTGAAGAGCACGGTGAGATCTCGTAAGGAGGTCGAGGCTGATTTCACCAAGTACGGGGCAAATATCTCCAGTTTGGAAATTGTGGTGCCTCAGGAGGACAAGAGGGCAACTTCTCCTTGTGAGGGCTTTTACACGGCCTACTTCATCCATATCAAAGCGAGGCTGGGATCATTCCTTCCGGCGTTCTATAAGGAGGTCTTTAAGTCATGCATGCTCTGTCCGAGTCAACTCTCCCACAACGGGTGGTCCACTCTGGCTGCCTTTGCCTTTATTTGTACGGCGTATGGCTACCCCTGTCTGATGCATCGGGTTTTTGGGGCCTTTGACCTGGCGAGCTCTTCTGCGGACTAGCTCTTCTACACCTTCTCTATGCGAAAGGCGACCGAGAGGGTTCTCCACTACCTTCCAGGGTCCCATAGCAGTTGTAAAGAGAAGTTCTTCGTCATTCACTATTCCATCGAGGATCTCTTACAGGGAATTCCAAGGGAGTGGAATGTGGACACCCAGATCCCTTAGAGGTACAATATTGCAGAGTCCACAGATCACCTTATAGCGGAGGGGTTCTTCCAGCAAAGCTTCAGCTAGACTGAAATGTCACGAGTTGAGGTCTTCTCATCCTTTTATGCCTATTGTGGTCTGAATGACGTCCTGGGTTCGGCTTCTTTCATCAGGGATAAACGTCCCCATATAAATAAGTCCTCGCGTAATTTTCTGAGCCTTCTTTTCTTTAGGTTTTTTGTCCTATTGTTGAATCAGGCTTTTGTTGTTCTGTTTGTAGAGGTTGTGATGGACAAGCTAAAGTGCAAGGCTCCCCCTCACAGTCCCTCCAAAAATAAGAAGGCAATAGCCATCAAACCTCGAAGGACTGGGGGACCGGTCACCTTAGTTGCGTCGGTGAATGAACCCTCGAAGGAAAGGAGTGCTGCTCAGGAGGTGCGGTCTCACACGAGCCATTCGAGTAAGAAGGATGTGGGCCTATCTGGGCAGAAATATCGTCGGGAGAAAGCCGAGGTTTCTTCCAAGGACAAGGTCATCTTGATGCAGGACTCTGATGAGGAGGTGTTTCCTTTCACCCAAGTTGGAGAGAGTCCTACGCCTTCCCACCTTTCTCCAGACTTGCCCGTGGGGCCTGATGTAGGCACAGAGTGGCTTGCATAGTTTGCACGAGGCCCAGGGTTTTGCATATATTGGCGGGACTTCGGGTGCGAGCTGTCGACGCCCCAACCTTTGACTACTAGGTTGGAGTCGGTTACCGAGAGGTCGTCGCCTCCCGTGCCTAATCGTCGATGAGGTTGAGTCTTCTTGTTCCCGGTGGTTTCTAGTTCAGAGGCTTCGGTTGAGGAAGCTGTTACTTGGGGTACCATCGTGCCTCCCCCTGTGCAATCTCTTTTGAGAGGCACCATGAGTCTGGGGGAACAGACCCTTGGTCTTTCCCATGAGGTGGCTTCTTTGGTGTCTTCTCCGACCCCTTCTCTTTTGAGCCCTCGGGAGCTCAGCCTTTTTGCAAAAATGTGTGCAACCTTGGTGAGTATTTTTTTGTGATCTCTTCTTGTGTATCAACTGCTGACATATGTTCCTTTGTTGTGTGCTCAAAGCTCCGATAGGTTTGAAGGGGCTGTCGCACGCATATGAGGACACTTCATGTGAGAGGGACGTGTCAGATATCTCCGCTGCTCCGAGCCGTCTGCCCATGTTGAGAGTTGGTTGGCCCGAGTTAGAGAGCTAGAGGGGTCAGAGCAGCTTTTGAAGGATCGTCTGGCCGACCTGGAGAAGGAGAAGAAGTCCTTCGTGGGGAAGGAGGCTGACTGGGAACGAAGACTTCAGTCCTTTAAGGAGGTGGTGGAATCACTCCATGTTGCTCTGGTAAAGACCGTGGATGAGCAGAATGAACGATTGGCGGCCCAAGAGAGGGAGATCAGGGAACGATTCGCCCCTTACTACGATGCTCTCATCTGTTGTGGGGGTTTAAAGCCTGTCGGAGGTTGGGCACCCAACTAAATTTTTTCCGCCCTGAGGCCAACCTTCGGCAGTTGTCTTCCCTCTGAATAATCTGTCCTAATACCCCAACGTGATGCTAGTGTTGTTGCCCGAAGGTACCTCGGGCATTCGTGGCTCTCCGACCCTATCTTCTACAGTTGGACCTTCCCTCCCCCATTAGATGTAGGTAGCTTAGGGAGAGTTGTGTGGCCGCATGGCTTTTATTTTTGGGGTTGTACCGGGCAGTCCCCCCATAGGTTTTATGTTTAATGGAACTCCTTGGCTGCCAACTCTTATCTCCCTGGTCGGGATTATGACCAAGTTATTAATATATCCTTCTTTTATGGTTCCATACTTAGAATATTTTTCGCCTTTTCCACATGGGTACCAATTTTTCCTCGTAAGAGAGTTTTAGACCTCCTCCTCCTTTTGTTTGATGTTCACGAGCATAGTATTTTAGACTTTCTCTATTTTTCGCTTGGGTAGCCACGACCATCGTACTTAGAAGTTGTTTTGACCCCTTTTAGGTGAGTTCCCGAGGTCACCGCTTGTGGGAGTCTTTTGCGATCTCTTTGCTAGTGCCCATGAGAGTTATGTCGTGAGAGTACTTAACTTCGGTTTCAATGCCTAGGCTACCACACTTAGAAGATTTTTAATTTTCACAATCACTCATAGACATCGTGGGCGCTTTCAGGTCCATGGATGGAGGGGTTCTTTCCCTTCGTCGTGGGCGCTTTCAGGTCCTTTTTGCCTTTTGTCATATATTCAACAAGTGCTCACATGTCTTAGAAAAGATCCAATTGCAAGCGAATTGCCTTACGAACATTTAGGTTAGTTGTTCAAAATTGTGCACCGATCCTAGGGAGAGCTGGGAGATCAGGATTGCGCCCGACTAGTGAGGGTCGTCCGAAATATTCAACAGAGGGCGTGATCAGGGGGCAACACGAGATCCATACATGCCAAGTATTTATTAACATGATCACGGGGATCATAGTTGTTACTCTCCCCAGCGTAAGTTGGGAGCGCTGTGGGCTTCATCCCTGTAGGGATGAGAGCGTTAGCTATGTGGGGGTGCGAAATGTGACCCACAATATGCTACTTCCTCCCCAGGGTTGAGATTGCGTCGGAGCTCACGCAACTCTCTCTCTATATTTTTTCCATCATGTCCCTCAAAGGTTCGTCAGGGGATGACGGACGTTGGCGCTAACCGACGGGCTCATGATAGTAAGCTTCATGCAGGCTTGAAGGATTCCAGGCTGCTTCATGAGGGCGAGGAGGATACCGTGGTGGCCATGCTTCTGAGGGTGCATCCACCGAGCTTTCTGAGTGCAACGATGGCGGTCCTCTTCTTCGGCGAAGGGAAGGAGCCCGAATCTCACTGTATGGCGAGCCCTCGGATCTAGCCAGTGGAGGCAGGGTGGATCGATGGCGAGGAGGATTTCTCGGCTCCTCTGGGCAATCCCCTTCACGTCCATGACCATCCTCTGAGGTCGTCCTTCCATTTCTGTTAAATTGGGAAAACATGTTACGATACATGTCCCAAGAGTACTTGTATGTAGCCCATGCCGGACCTGGCCTCCTACGGGGCTGTAGCGCCAGTAGCTTGAGGCATTGGGGCATATGTAGCTTGTGACATAGGAGCGTCAGTAGCATGAGGTATGGGGGTGTCGTGATTTGGTGCAGGGCTGTTGGGACCCTGGGCCTCCTCTTGAAGGGTTGGGAGACTCTGTTGTGGCTCCGTTTCAATGTCGTGATTTTCCACTAATTCATGCTCCAGAATCGATCGAGATGATGTGCGTACATGTTATCTTCTAGCTCTTTTTCTTGCCATACAATTTCCCCAAACTTTACTTAGAGAACTTATGATGTTCCCACATACGATGCCATTTGGTGATGCAATATCGTTCGGGGAGCATAGGGTCGGGAATATTGGAGATATTATCATGTAGTTTTGTTCGAAAAGCCTATCACGAATTTGGGGAAAAGGAGGCAATATTATTTTGTTAAGAATGTTGAGTGTACTACAAGGGGGGTAGTACAAAGTGATAGCTACTACTTGTAGAGGGTGCTTTTTGTTATTTTGCTAAGTACAATTGAGTGTAGTGAATTTGGCGAAAGTGTGCTTGTAACCAGACTTGTTCATTTGATACTAAAATGGGGGGCTATTTATAGTGCTAGCCTTTGGGTCTTCGTCCAATAAGGACCGGTCTTCCGCCTTAACTTCTAGTGGGAGCAATGTCCAGTGCCGTGAGGGTCTTCTGCGCTAATCAGAGCTGGTCTTTCATCTTAAATCCGAGTGGTGCTGATGGCCAAGGATGCGAGGGCCCTCTGTACCAATGAGGATTGTTGGGCACGAGACGACCAATGGTGTGAGTTAACTAAGCTTCTTCTGAGCGAGCAATGATGGTGTCTGCTCCAATCATCTTCGAGAGTGGCTCTGAACCAATGAGGGAGAGCTGGTCTGCTCCAATCGTTGGTCTGAATCGGTAGAATTTGTCGCTTTCTGTTCCAATAGCTACCTTGGACTAATGAGGTTCGGTCTTTTATCATAATGAGGGTGGTTGGGAGATGCTTTGATTAAGAGTGGTTGGTACGTTCTCCGAGTTAGGTCGTGTCATAGTGATGTGGGTTCCTCGGGTCGGGCTATTCTTCAAGTTTTCTGTTCTGACAGGGACTTGTGGAGTCGTTCTTCGTTTGAGCAGTTGCGTCATCGTCTGAGTTATGTTTGTCCGTTGCTATCACAAGACCATAGTTGGGTGGTCTTTTTCCTCCGACCCTTCCTTGTATTCACTTGTTTCCTTATTGTTTTGTATTGTCCTCCTTCCTCAAAGATATTGTTAACTAAGTGTTGGATATCACCACCTAGGGGTCCCTTATCGCGCGTCCTGTGAGATCCGGGCATAGTTAGCCAATCAGGGGATTGGCGCATTGGCCTGGGGGGCTCTCCGTGATCTTCCTCGTTGGTTTCCTAGATCTTGACCGACTCTAAGTCGTCAGAAGAGGTGTGCCCGAGTCTTTTGATCTGAGCCGTATTCCCTTGTTGGGGCATTGGCTGGTCGTGATCTGGTGGTACCTTCTCCGGGTGCTTAGACCGTGTACCCTCATTGGGGGTTTAGCTGGTCATGGCCCGGGGGTACCTTCTCCGGATATTTAGACCGTGTGCCCTGATTAGGGTATTAGGTGGTCGTGAACCGGGGGTAGCTCTTCCCTAGCCCTTGGTCGTTTTTGTGGGGTACCCGTTTTGCTTCTTTTCGAGGGTGTGGCATATTATGTATCATCACATAGGTTGGGCCCCCAAAGGGATTATTCATGTCCAAAAGAGATTGTTCATGGGTAAAGAGATTGTTCATGGGCCAGTTGGTGGGCCCGAACTACCACGATTAATTTGGGCCGCTGAATCTTGTCGCGTTAGCCGTTTCATCATGTCTGCCACTTGTCATGTTGTAATTGGTAGTTATAATAGTACTAAATTATGGTACAACGAGCAGATATGTCAATCACCAGAAAGTAAATGCAGATATTTTTACATGTTCCTTTTGTGAGTATTGTAAACATAAAAAACTAATCTTAACATGTTTATTTGTAAGATAAATCGATAAATAGCTAAAGTACACATGAAACTTGATAAAACTCCTTCGAACAAATAATAACATGAAACTGCAAGCATTTACTTTTTATTGAAAATAGCTATATTTTTTTTTAAAGAAGATAATCAGTTAAATCGTAACCAAAACCAAACTAATAAGTACAAACAAAAAGAACTCGACCACTTCATTATCTCGATAATTGGTTATCATTTTTACACCAATCGAAAATCAAAGTTTCTTTAAAACGAATCAATAGTTTATGATGATACTATTTTCTGGTGAGCTTAGTCGAGGAAGGGGGTGGGATATCTGTGTTCGAAATATCTCTCCACAGCCAAAAGGAATAAGAGGAAACGAAAAGGGCTCATGACTATGATAGGAAGTGTTTTCATAAATATTGAGACACTACAAAACGGGGCCGTGCTCTAGCTTTTTTGCCCGAAAGTTCCCCTTTTCTTTGGTACAAAGCGTTCTTTTTATAGGCGTAACAAAGCTGTCTGCTCTAATGTGATACACGTAATGTCTGCTCTAACGTGATACGTCTACCAGGTAGGGGTAAATGGGGACCCCTTTGCTCATTTGATACATGTGCGTCTTTCGTGGCTTTTGGAGGTGGAGACAAGGGCAGTGATGTTAGGAGATGTGTGGCGTCTCTCCTTGGTTGGTTGATTTGTGTCATACTGTTTTGACCTCATCTTAGGTGTTGGATATGTTATTTGAGGGCTACTTTGTCAACATGGTCGTTATAATGGGTTTAAGGTTTCGTTGTTATGCATGGTCGGAGGCGAAGGAGGGGGTTTCATACGTCCTTTCTAATGAGTGGTGCTCGTGTCTTTTTGTGCAATGAATGTAAGAGGAAGCATATGCTTTGTCCTTTAATTCGAGGAATTGAAAAATAGTGTATGCATCACTAATTAATTTAACTAAACTATGCATACTTTCTACATTAGCAACCAGAATTTAGTAGTTCAGGCAGCGCCTTCAAAATAAGGGATCAAATTAGTGTTGGAGAAATTATTATTTGGCATGAGGCTAAATATAATTTTAGAAATTAGAATTGAGTCCAATTGATATTATAGCAACTTGAGTTTAATGGTGTGAATTATATTGGCTTAATGAGAAGCTAATTGGTAAAATTTTATTTATCTAAATAAGATTTTATCTAATAAAAATCAGATTTGAATTGAGAATTCAAACCACACCTAAATGCTATAATAATGTGAAATGAATTTGGCTTTATTGCTGAATTAAAATCACCCCTTAATGGCTTGGTTGTTACATGAAATATTTTCTATTTAAAGGGCCTTTGCGCAAAGGAAAATTATCTCATTCAAGAAAAATCATATCATTTCACATTTGCATATCATATACAATTTCAGAGTTTTGCAAATATCGTTCGTGTTCGAAATAGAAAAACAGTATAGTCCTTCACTTGCTGTTTATTTGAGTGGATGTTGTACCTTGGGAGATCTCTTCCTCACGAGGGCTTGAAGGATAGCCGGGGAATTCGATCTTAAGGGGAGAAGGCTTGCTTTCAACTCGTCCAAAACCGTTCTTCAATCCGATCGTTCACTGTTTTTCGGTAAACTTTATGAGTTTTCATATGTATCCATTTTAGAAATCAATATACAAGTTATTTCTTGTCATTATTTATTTATTATTGTTATACGTTTGCAATGCGATGCCAACAATCTTAAGATCGAATCCTTTTCATGTTTATCATGTGTTGCACGTATAGGTGGTTTTGATTTCCATGAAAAATGATTATATGTTGTATGAATCTAATCCGTTTCTGAGTTTCCAGGATATGTTCAGGAATCTTGAAAAATTGGTGTTGTGTTCAAGTATTTGGAATTCGTGATTTGGCTTGTTTCTAACTTTTTCACTTGCAGGTTTAGTATTTTTCTAGAAGCTTTAAATTTTCTGTAACTATAGTTTCCAAGAACTTTTCCTTGTGATAAAGTTATTTGCTATATGTTTCTAAATGGTTGCAGACTTGTGTTTGTGTTACAAATTTTTTTTTTTAAAGTCTTATATGATTGCTGAGTTTTCATTTGTTTATTTATCTTCATAGTTGGTTTCAAAAGATTCGTGTTTTCAAAAGTATTTCCAGCAACTTAAAGCTTTAAGAGCAGTTTTGCTCTCTGTTCATATTTAGTTCCCAGCAGTGCTCTGCTCTCTGGTTTTCAAAATTCCAAGCAGGTTTCAAAACTAAAAAAAAAAAAAAATTATTTTCGCTACTGCTTGTCACACACACGGATCGAACTCTGTACCTCCCACATGTGATGCTCAGGCGTTACCATTAGCCATGTTAATTCATGTGAATTAATTGTTACGTTATATGTTTTATTGCTACTTATTCTGTGATTTTAATTGTGAGTTTGAAAAAATGTAACTGCTGGGAATCGAACTCCTGTCCCTCCGTTTACTAGCTGTTGTCTTAACCGTTAGAGCGTTATGATTCTTGTGTATGAATTTGTTCGGTTACGTATTTAATACTTGCCATTAATTCACTGAGCATGTTTAAATTCAAAAACGTTTTCTGTGGGAATTGAACCCGCGACCCCTCATCCGTTTCCTGTGCTCCTACCGTTAGACTAAGGGTCATTATTGTTAAAGCATGCGTTACATTTATTATAATTACTGTTGAGATGCTGTTAATTATTTCAAAAATGCTTTATTCCAAAACGCGTTGTTCTGGATTCGAACACGAGACCTCCATGTACATTTCTGTGTTTCTTACCGTTAGTCTGTAAGTTATTTCGTGTTAAATGCATGCGTTATTGTATAATTAAATAACGTACGGCAGTTTATTATTTGTGTAATATGCTTAATATATCCATGCTATAAATATATTTAAATTCATATTTTGAGTAGATACAATTTAAATATGTGATATATGTTGAGTATGGTTATGTGATTAGTGAAAATAATTGCAATTGAGATATGTAAAAATATATAAAATTGCAAGTGTGCCCTAAGAAGACTTTAAATAATTCTAAGTGCGAGACTTGTGAATTATTTCGAGATATGGGTTGTGAGAGCTCTAACAACAATGCCGCGAGCATGGAGAACTTTCCAATGACGGGCGACGTTGAGGTCGTTACGTTAAATCAAAGGGCTAACGGTATTGAGACCGTAGTACCGGTTTTGAGAACCACTATGTCATATTCTCAACTAGAGAAACCTAAAATAATTTCGAAATAATTCTAAGTACTGAGACTTGTGAATTATTCGAAGGAAATTAAAATTGAGAATAATTCTAAGTATTGAGACTTGTGAATTATTTGAAGACAATTCATAATTAGAATAATTCTAAGTATTGAGACTTGTGAATTATTCGAAAAGAAATTTATAATAAAAATAATTCTAAGTATTGAGACTTGTGAATTATTCGAAGATATTCTAAGTGAGAATATTTATACAGACGGTTCTGTCGCAGAAAGGTGGAGTGTAAGCGGACTTGTCCCTCCACTGGCCTGGGAACCTAATATTCTGTCGCAGAAAGGTGGATTTTAAAGAGGTTTTGTCCCTCCACTGGCCTGGGAATATCTGTATAAATAGTTCGGTTGAGAATTTTCAACGATACTAATATAAATAATTGTGTGAATTATTTAATTAGTTATGGCGGCTGAAAATTAAAACAACAACCCGAACGAATGGTAGGTAGACATTGGGGCTACTCGACCACATCTGCGCGAACAAGTGGATGTTCACGACCTATCATCTTGTGGAGAACAAGCAGTGTTTCTTGGGAAACTCTGAAATCTCAAAAGTTGAAGGCAGGGGAAAGGTTGTGCTAAAGAGGACCTCGGGGAAAGAGTTGACCCTAAACGAGGCGCTTCATGTTTCAGAGATTCACACGAATCTAATATGTGAGACTTGTATAATATATATATTTATATTTGTAGGAAATACAAGTGTGAGACTTGTATAATATATATTTATATTTGTAGGAAATAAAACAAGTGCGAGACTTGTATGTTATTTCATATATATATATATATATTTGTTGAGAATAACACAAGTGTGAGACTTGTATGTTATATATATTTGAAGAAAATAAAAACAAGTGCGAGACTTGTATTTTATTATATATATATGTGTGTGTTTGAAATATTTGGAATTGAGTCCAAATATAAGTGTGTAAATTAAATTGCTTAGTGAGAAGCAAGTGAGATTTAATACTATTTATTTTACTAAATAAATTAAATATTCAGATTTATTTGATGTAAGACGCGAAGTACGCAAACCAAAATAAATTCTGAAATAAGTAATTTCTTTAAGGCTAGAGACATTTTTTTCTTGAGGAAAAGAAAGAAATGTGGGGGCTTGAAGAAGAAAGTGATGGTTAAGATTATTCTAAACTTTTAAGTTGAATAATAATCATAATATTTTCCGAATACTTGAAGAGGTTAAGGAAAATATTGGAGGTGATTGACGAAAGGTCTAGCGAGAGACTAAGTAGCAAATTCATCGAGGGAAATGGGAAATTTGAGCCCACCAAAAGACATCACCCCATGATGGCAACCCTACCTGAATTGTAAACCCCAATTTGCAAGTTCAAAGGGACAACCGAATTGTGGGGGCGAGTCGAACAAAGCACTCGGGAAATTGAGTTCCCAACCCATTTCTATGATGAAAGAGTGATGGACCTGTACAGGTTAAGGAGAACTTGAGGTTCTAATGATCCTTATGTCTTGTGAACACAAGCGGGGTATTGCAGGATACCCATAATGAGAGATCACCTATGTCGAATGTGAAGGGGCCGCTTCTATGCGATGATACAAAAGGGCTAAATCTCTAAAGCATTCGATGAAATTTTCCAAGGCAGTCCAGGGCCGAAACGGACAACAACGAGAACCAATACGGTATTGGAATGAGTTGTGTGAGTACCATTGTCTTGGTATACACAAAACGCCGAACAGTTCAAGGCATCACGTCCACTGGTTGGCAAGTATATCCGATGGTATTTCACTAAGGAAGGTTCAAGGCCCAAAACCATCTATCCTGATGCAACAAGTTCCGGCATAACTCTGAAATTGCATTTAGCATTGATAGGCTCACGTGCATTTCAGCCAATGACATTCATGTGGGGGATTGTTGGAGAAATTATTATTTGGCATGAGGCTAAATATAATTTTAGAAATTGGAATTGAGTCCAATTGGTATTATAGCAACTTGAGTTTAATGGTGTGAATTATATTGGCTTAATGAGAAGCTAATTGGTAAAATTTTATTTATCTAAATAAGATTTTATCTAATAAAAATCAGATTTGAATTGAGAATTCAAACCACACCTAAATGCTATAATAATGTGAAATGAATTTGGCTTTATTGCTGAATTAAAATCACCCCTTAATGGCTTGGTTGTTACATGAAATATTTTCTATTTAAAGGGCCTTTGCGCAAAGGGAAATTATCTCATTCAAGAAAAATCATATCATTTCACATTTGCATATCATATACAATTTCAGAGTTTTGCAAATATCGTTCGTGTTCGAAATAGAAAAACAGTATAGTCCTTCACTTGCTGTTTATTTGAGTGGACGTTGTACCTTGGGAGATCTCTTCCTCACGAGGGCTTGAAGGATAGCCGGGGAATTCGATCTTAAGGGGAGAAGGCTTGCTTTCAACTCGTCCAAAACCGTTCTTCAATCCGATCATTCACTGTTTTTCGGTAAACTTTATGAGTTTTCATATGTATCCATTTTAGAAATCAATATACAAGTTGTTTATTGTCATTATTTATTTATTATTGTTATACGTTTGCAACACGATGCCAACAATTAGAAACTTGCCAAATTAAAATATTTTAATGATTTTTCCCCACTTGAACGCTAAAACAACTAAGTTGCATGTATGTAATCCATTTCATTCCATTATATTTACACTTTTAAAGAATATAAAAATGACATTGAGTTATAAAAATTTAATATTATATCAAACTCCTGCTATATCAAATTATAAATGGTTACATATAGCAATAGCCAATAGAGAATTGGTATTTAGCAACAAACTCTTCGGAAGATTGATAGTCTAATAATGTTTTTTCTGATGAATAAGATAGTTTCATCTTTTAGGAAGATCTTTTGCCATTGATAAAATCTACGAATTTTAACTCTCTCTATATATATATTTAATGATTAATGATAATCTAATCTAATGCCACATATTTGTCCACGATTGTTGAAAAGTCCAAATTCGTTGGGTCATATGCCGTCATGGCTCACGTCAGGGCCGAGGCAGCTACTACTTTTCTTTCTTTTCTGACTGTTATTTGTACTCGTGAAACTTGGATTTTTAACTTATATATAGGAAGAAGAAAAAAAAGAAACTCGTGTCGTTTGTCCTTGGCTAATAATAACCAACGCTATCTTCTTTTTATCTTGGAAATAATTTTTCTTTATCTTTTCCCTTTTTTGCCTTGTAAACTTCAAGAAATCAGTCAACCGCTTATCTTTAACGGAGTTCCTTTTTTTGGTCGATAATGGAAAATCAGAGGCCCTTAGGCCGAGTCTTTAGTTAAAGCTAATAAAATACGAGAAGGGTGTCTATCCCAAACAATAAATCTTCCTTGCTCATGCCCATCTATCTTCGTAAGTTCATCCGCTACCCCGTTAGCATCTCTAGGAATCCACTTTAGTTCGCATCGCCACAGATTGCGCAATAAAATCTTGCACTCGTTAACCATCGCCACAAGCTCCAGTTGAGGTTCAACCTCTTCTTTCAATAATTTATACGTGGTAAGCGAATCCGTCTCGACTATAATTTGTGGTATCCGTCTTTCCCAAGCAAGCTCGAGCCCACACTTCAACGCCGCGAGCTCAGCACTATCTACCGTCGTTGCATGTGAGGTGCTTCACAAATCCACAACTCCAGTCGCCTTTTTCATCTCGCAAGACTCCCGCCGCTGTGCCAATGTTACGTCGCAAGTTGATTCCCCCATCCACGTTCAGCTTGTACCAACCCGGCGGTGGCTTCAACCACTTCGTTTTTATCCCTTTCGGTCTTCTTCGCCTATCATCAAACAAATCACGACTGAAGCTCTTAATTTTGAAGATGCGCGCCGTGATATTATCTTCATTATCATAAAAAATTCATGTATTTCTATGCTTCCATATAATCCATAGACAGGCCGCAAAAATCCATTGCCACGCCAAACCCAAATGTATAATATTACGCAGCTCCATGTTGCACAGATTTTCTCGCAGCCATACCACATCATCCAGCCCCTCAAACTTACTATTTTCTTCGTGCGCAAGAACTTTGTTCCAGACTTTCTTAGCCGCGGGACAATGACGCAGCAAGTGCAGTTCCGTTTCATCCGTATGGTCGCATAAGCTGCAGCTTGCCATGTCCGTAAGCTTCCGCACCTTTCTTAGGTGATTAGTGGCGAGTCTTTTCCGCGCAACGAGCCAAATGAAATACTGAATTTTACTGCTTATATCCAGCCCCAAATCCACCCAAGTTGCGGTTTCGATCGAGTCTCCTGTCCATAATATTTGTCAAATGCTTTGTAAGCGGATTGACATGTGAAGTTACCTGTTGACGTTTCGTTCCAAATCAATTGGTTCTCTTCGTCACGTAACACCACCTTACGATCCAGATATCTTTCTTAAGCTCATTCGGTATATGTGACAGAATAACGTTCAAATTCCACTCCCCATCGCTGTCCACAACATCCCTTATATTAAGATTCTTGTCCGCACCCAATATATTGATATTTTCCAAGTAAAGGCAGTCTGATCCTCGCCAATTATCGTACCAAAATGATATACGATCCCCCTGCCAATCCTCCACCTCAAGAAGGGTTGCATTAGGCGCACACAACGCACCACCCCGTTCCATGTGCTACTATCCGACGCCCTCGGGTTAACGTACGCAAGCTCTTTTCCCTTCAAGTATTTTGCTTTAATAAATTCGCTCCAAACACTTTCCTCGCCTTTGAGAATTTTCCAAGCCAACTTCACCAACAAGGATTCATTGCATGTCTGTGCCTTGCAAACCCCCAATCCGCCCTCTTTTTTCGCTTTCGTAACATCCCCCCAAGCTACGAGGTGTAGTTTCTTTATGCTGGTATCCGTGGACCATAAAAAGTCCCGATTCAGTCTATCAAGCTTGTCACAAACGTGCTCCGGAAGCCACGACGACTCCATCAAGTACACGGGCATCGCGGAAGATACAAAATTAATAAGCGTGGTCCGACCTGCGATCGACATCAACTTACTCTTCCACGACGCAAAACGTAATAGGATTTTATCGAAAGTATCCGCACAAACCTCCCTATCCATTCGACCATGCGGTAACTTAACCCTGATATACCTCCCTAAATTGGAAGTTTGGCCAAAACTGAGCACCCTACTAATAATATTCTTCAAACTCGTGCCCCCTTCTTTTGAAAAGAAGATCTTTGATTTTTGGGAGCTTAATTTCAGCCCCGATGCCCCCACAAAACCAATCCAGCACCCTCTTGATTTCTTGCATTATTTTTTCCGTAGCCTTCCCCATTAGCACAAGGTCATCTGCGAAAAATAAATGCAACAATTTTTGTCCCCCTTTACAAGGAATCAACGCCTGCCATCTCCCTCGTTCGACCGCATCGTTAATAAGATAGGATAAATGTTCGATGCATAACACAAATAATATGGCGACAAGGGACCTAAATAACTCTCGAAAGTTTCTACGAAACTCCTCATCTCCCGCTCCCTTGCAATTCCAACTAATGATCTTCATATTAATCATACAAATGTCAGTCGGGTGAATGGCCTCCTCAGGCCTCGTCCCGTTCCATATCGCAAATAATTGATTCAGGGTCTCCCTCAGAAGCACCCGTTGCCTGTTCCATTCCCAGCGGCTCTATTCGAGGTGGTGCCACCATATGTTCATGCGGTTGTCTCGTTCCACCCTGTAAACCGACACTTCCAGCTCCCAAATTGACGGGTGAATGCCGAAACACTGGATCAGCCCTTCCCATATCTCTGTTTGGTAAAATTTCATCGGCCCGATAAACCCGTTGTGCACCGTTCTGATCCCCCAATTCGTGGGGAAAATTTTCTACCATCGCCCCGTTTATCTAGTTTATCTCCATCACGCAAAACTTGGGAATTTCCAGCCTCCTCAAGACTTACTAATGAACACAATGGCGAAAAGGAATTTGTATCGTTTGACGACTCTGAATCCTTCCTAATAACCAAATTCTTGCCACTTGAACCGCGGCCATTAGTTCCATTCCCATTAAGGCTTTCTTTCCCTTTCCTTCTCAGTTTGAGATTTAAAGTTGCTGGGAGAATTTGCTTTCCCTTTGCGCCCTCTTCCTGTGCCTTAAACGCTTGAAACACCTGCCCATTTTTATTCGTATTGCTGGGCACCAGTACTAGATTTTCTTGCGACTTCTTTCCCGTTTCATCAACCGCACTTTGACCGTTATTTTTATACTGCCGTTTTTTGCTCATAAGCATCCACTCCCCGTATTCGCTACCCCTCTCCTTCTCCGTGAGCCATTCCTCAGTTCGGACCCTTAGAGTCACCACAGCCAAATTTTCCGCCCTTAATTCAGTATTCCCCACTTTTGTTGTCTCACATTCAGTCCCAAGTGACCAACCCGAACTCAGGTATGACAAAGGACCTTGACGTTTTCATTGATGACTTGATAAACCTTTCCGTCGACCCAAATTCTTCGCTCGAGTGGTACGTCCGTTCTAATTTGAACGCAAAACCTTGCAAAATTTCCCCGCTTTGCATTATATGTATGTCCATCTATCTTTATTGGTTCTCCAATACTTTTCCCTAAGGCTTGAATCATTGCTTTCTCCAAATATTCTAGCGGCAAGTTCAACACTCGCACCCACGTGATGGTACTAGCTACTATGTCGTTGTCCGCACAAAAGTTAGGGGACCAAGTCCGTACTGAGATGAACTGCCCCGTAATCTGCCACGGACCTTCCGTGAGGATAAATTCCCATTTTTTCCGAACTGAGCCCTATAATACAATAACAGCCATTGCCGAGGTCGACCAACTCAAACGCACCGTGGAGCTTCCACATAAGGTCGAATCGTGTTTGTAGGGCGGTGTAGTACCACGGCCTCCCCAAGATACGAATCATAATCGTATCCTTCCACTTCAAACGCATCTTGTTTCGCAGTTCTTGTGACGTTCAAATTTGCTTGAACGGAATTATCTCATCGGATTCACGAATTTCTATATGCTTACGTTCCTCAACTGTTTTCTCTGCATTCACGCGTACGTCTTTCCTCCTGTTACGTTGAGACACCATGCTAGCGTACGAAACCATGTTAGGGCTTGGAGCCGGTCCCCTCGGTTCTTCCTGATCTTCCATCAATTGAACGCCCGATAGTCACGATCGTTTTTGTATGCGAGTTTCAGTCGTAAGCATAGGCTCCGGCCTGAATTCCAGCGGTAGCGGAGTTAGATCCGGTGGTTTGGGAGGTTCCTTAGTCCCTAGGGTTTGGTTCGAGAGGTCGCGCCTAGTTTCGACCGTCATTCTTTTTATCTTTAACGGAGTTCGAATTCTAGATTCTAGAATCATTTTTAGTATTAGAGAAAGTAGCAGTGCACACGAGGTTTATTTTATATGCGTCTTAAAAACTGATGCTTAAACACTAACAAAATTATGTTTTTATTTTATTTTATCATGTAAGACACGCAATGCTACTTTTTAAGTTTGCACTAGGTTAATATTCTAGTTGATGCAATAGTCTGCTAACCATGAACACATTACATTAAACTAGTTATGTGTACCAAAATCATTATTGGTGTTTGTAGAAACAAGCGAGAAACCGGTTAAGTAATAACGTGAGGGAAAGCAAATTAAGTACCTTTCTAAACGAATTTTTTAATAGTGTAAGAAAAAAGCCATAATAAAATACACACGTATTGAATGAAGCGCATAATAAGATACAATCTTCTCATTCTGGAAGACAAATTTCTTTTAGGAGCACAATGATACATATAGTATATCTTAAATTAAAATTGTACAAGAACTTTCTTCTCGAGAATTTCTTTTCATCCATTTTACGCTTAAAAATAATCGATTTACCTCGACTCGACTCAACTCTAAACTACAAAGAATTAAGACAAAAATGTAAAACACTAAGAATGCTATAAAGTTGGACAAAAGAACAAGTAAATTGATTCAAGAATGACATATAGTTTGGTAAAATTTTGTATGGGTTACACGGAAGATAAAAAGTACAATATGGGCATGAAATACACCAATCTATGCCAATCTATTACAAATATTGACTAGATTAGTCTGGAATACCTTATACAAACATTAGACTAGCCTAAGTTGACTAGGATCTCAAAGTCTCGAACCTGGAACGGTCGAATTGATCCAATATCGAATTCTAAGAAGTATTGAATTGGATCAATCTTGAATAGAAATACAATCTCAACGCTGAACCATCGAACTGAGAATATTGAAAGCAGTATCGAAGGTGTACAACTTCGATGCTCCTAGGTGAAAGTACAGAAGTATTGAATGCTTGGGACGATCGAAAGCTGGAGTATCAAACTGAGCTCTTCGATGCTAAAGTGGTTGGTGCTACAATATTTAATGATTTGCGTAATTCTCGAAATCTAGGATATTTATAGACCTCGGTTTGCAGGCCCCATATTCTAGGTTTCTCGAGATAAGGTCGAACTGGGCATTCAGCGCTGGCTCAGTATCGAATTCCCTATTCGATCCTTGCCGAGAAGAGTATCAAATTGCCAATTCAATACTCTTGTTCGTTTGGGCTGGCCCAATCCTCTGCGTTAGGCTAGCCCAATTAGCCCCCACCATTTGGGAGTCATTCTTCGTAAAGAACGGGTGCCGAATCAAATTTTGTGGTTAGATTTAAATTTTTAGGCGTTGTTTTGCAAGGTTAGGATAAGTGATTCAAAACATGCCCCCCATTTCGGAGCCATAATCCGGAGAAACGGTTGCCAAATAAAGATTTTTTGCTTCAAAATATACTCAACATTTGGGATCCATAATCCGGAGGATCGGGTGCCAAATAAAATTATTTGGCTTCAAAATATTCTCCCTCATTTGGGATCCGTAATTCAGAGTATTGGTTGCCAAATAAAACCATTGGGCTTCAAAATATGTGTTAGTGTGTTGCTTATGGTTTGTATTGAAGTATCGAAAAATGTTGTGAAAATCGGATAAAGAATTTCCAATTCCTTGTAATGAGCATCAAATTATTCTATGACCATCAAATTCTAAAGTTTCGATTGTTTGTATCGAACTATTCTGTGACTATCGAATTCTGAAGTTTCACTTCTTTGTGATGAGTATCAAATTTACTATTCGATGGTGGTTTGAGTAACTGTGCATTTAATGCCGAAAAAGTGGGCTTTTGCATATAAATAGCCCATCTTTGACCGGAGAAGCTATTTACAACTCGTTGGCGAAGTTGTGTCAATTTTCCCCTTGGATAGAATTCATCTCATTATCGAGTACTTGCTACATCGAAAGTGCGATGAGTCAAATTGCCCTTTCAATTGTGATTTCTTTCGATATTACCGAAATTTGATGTATCGCACTTAGAAAAAACTTTCGACTTTTTAATTTTGTTTATCACAACTGTTGATTTATCTCATTTTCTTTCTACCCTTTATAAATACAGGTAGCTGAGATATCGTATTGTAATTATTCGTTGTTTCATCGTAGTGTCAACTAGTGTAGTTAGTTTTATTTCTTTTTGTTTTTATTTTTCAGTTTGTAACCGAAGTGTCAGACCAACATATGGCTGATTTGGTTGACATGGTGAGTGATTCAAGTTAGGGCTAGAGCGGTGACTCGAGTGGGTCAAGGAATAATCTTTAGAGTAGTGGTTCGAGAGCCACTCGAGCGGAAAATGCATCATCTTCGCGGGTGGGTGATGCCAATGAAGACATGTCACAAGATAGTTTTGATCTTGTAGTTGAGGGAGGAACCAGCAACGGTCCCCTCCTGGATCTGGCCAAAAATTGTGCGGCCAATGAATTCGAGGGACATGAGGTCGATGTCGCTCTTTCCATGGAGGAGGAAAAATAGGCCAGCATTTTGTATACCGACTATGTTTTTGCATAGGTCAAGGGTCGAGCTCACTACCGTAGTAATAGTTACATAGGCACGAACTAGAATATGGTACCACCCCAAAGAGAATGAGTAAGTGCATACTGCCCCACCTGGATACCTTACTGTGTTCGTTGGGCAGTAGGTAAATGAGATTTTCCATACACGTATTTGTAGTATAGGATTGGTTCCCAGCCAACTTACCCTGAATGCTATTGGTATGATTGTTGGCTTCATCCTCATCATGAAAGGGCACTTTTTGGGCACTTTTTGAGGTCCAACAAAAGTCGTCAGGTTCTTCCATATAAAGGCGTTGAAGAAATATAAGTTCCTGTCTGGGGGCAAACTGGCTATGGGAAAGGTTGAAAAAATTGTACTTTTACATCAAGGACAGTTGGCGAGGTGAATTGCTTCATTTTCGGCGTGACTAGATTCAGAGCGCCAATATAAAGATATCCCCTGCCCCCAGGTGTTGGGGCACCCTGATGGGGTAGCCATTTCAATAATGAGCTTGTTTTAAATAATGAATTTGATATCACCAAATTTGTGGCGAAGGATGTGTTGAGGGCCAGGGAGCCAAAAATGAGGAGACTTGCCAGCGCGGGTGAGAAACTTCTCTGGTTCATGGGAGCAAGGGGATGGCGACTCATTTTGAGGCTCTCGCTCCCAACAACGTGATCAAGGTGGATAGGGAGGGCGAGACTCGCCGCATTCTCGGGGCAAAAGAGGCAAGCCGACACTCCGAGCGCGAGGTGGGGCGACATAGTGCACCGACTATCACAATGTCAGTTGCTCAGGTAGCAGGAGATATCCTGGGTTATGACTTTCCACCCAAGTCGTATGTCACCGCTGTGGGTGCGTCTGGGAACTCCAAATTCAATAGGCCTCGAGTTCAGTTTGTTGGGTTCACTTATCCGAGGATGAGACCATAGACCTATGTTGGGTAGGCAAAGTGTTTCCTATGTTGGGTAGGCGAGCTACTACCTAAATCACTGGAAGAGAGGAGTTGAAGCGGTTGACCTTGAAGATAGTGAATGCAGTAAGAATAATTTGCCTATCCTTTTATTGTTTTATATGCTAAGAGTTTAGGGCCTAGTATCTCTATTTGTTTTTTCATAGTTTGGTGAAATTATCGAAGTCATGAGGCAGAGCCTGGATCGTGCTCACAAGGAGAAATAGGCCGAGGTCAATTGCTTAAGGGCCGAATACCGCGATAGCAACCTCAAAGCGGTGAAGGCAGCTCAAGCAGAGAGTGATAAGGTGTTGGATCGAGCTAAGGATGCACTGAACGCTACTGCCGCCAATCAAGAGGTTGCCAAGGTTGTTCAAGAGGCTGATGCATGGTATATGGAGTAGGTGATCAAGCTGAAGAAGGAGCAAGTAACTCTGGAAGCCCGAGTGAAAGAGCTTGAAGACAAGTTAAAGGCTGAGAAGGCGAGGGATGAGTTGTCTGAGAGCCAAGACTATTCACGCAACCTCAACGAGTTTTTTTTATTAATTTATAAATAAACCAAACCAAACCCGAAATATGAATTATTTTAGTGTATTTACAATATTCCTTGTACTTTACAGCCCCACACTGCAACTCAGAGATTGGCTATCGCCAAAGAGTTCATGCAGATCCATTCCTTTCAGGAGATCAATATTCGCTGTGGAATTGAGGATTCTAAGAAGGCGCAGGTCACCACCGTCAGGTAGATTCACCACTTGCGCTACCTGAGAGGTGGGTTTAATGCTAGAATGCTGAGCTTGGGTCTAAGTCTCAACCTGCAACCCCTTAAAGACACGATGATGAAGGAGCTCCTACATAACCAAATGAATTTTCTCACTTGCTGGGCAATGAGAACCTTGTGAACATTGGCATGTCGCCCACGCGTGACCTTCCGCCTCTTTTCCTCCTCACTGATGAAGAAATGATACCTTGGTTGCCACATACAACCTCACCCTCGACAATGAGATAGCTCAAACCTAGGGTTTTTATTTCCATACCTTATGAATAATGAATGTCATTTTGAAGGTGCTATGACGCCTTGTTTTTCCTTTTTTTGACAATTTACTTTCGTTTTTACTGGGTGAGCGCGATTGCTTTGCTTTTAGTAATTGAACTGCTTTTCTTTTCATTATTATGTGAATGCTGGCGTGATGGGCTGATTTGCACCGTCGTTGTTTTGTTTCTCTATTCCCGATAGTTAGGGTTTGCATCAGACCATATTAGGTATATTGTTTGTTTTTATCTTGTAAGCCTTAAGGTTTGCACTAGACTATGTTAGGTTGAGTATTCGTCTCTGTTTCTTGGGACTTTTAAGGTTTGCACTGAACCCTGTGAGGTCGAGTGTCCTTCATATCTTTTGAGACTATAAGGCTTGCACTGGACCACGTTGGGTCGAGTGTCCATCGATTTTTGTATTCCACCAGACTTTTGGTTTGCACTAGACCAAGTTAGGTCGAGTGTCTGTCTCCTTTGTATTGTATGAGATTTTTGGTTTGCACTGAACCAGGTTATAGGTCAAGTGTCCATCTCTATTTGGCGAAGTACCCTGCTTAATGCACAATTCATACTTCCCTATGTGCAAATGGTATGAGGATTAATAAACATAATGGTTTAAAGCAAGCTAATAGCATAACCCACAGTAAGTGGACAATATAACCTTGAAATGATAAAATAGTGGATAATGTTGAGCTCATATTCCATCCGAGTTGCCTACGTTTCCCGTTTGACTAGCCGGGACTCAAGCCGTCGTAGTTCCTATTTTAAATTTTACAGACCTAGTCCATATAATAGGCTAATTTCGGGAATTGAAATAAAACATACTTCGTAGTTCATTGCAAGAAAGACTCTAAATAGAAATAGGAAAAACGTTTATTTGGCTTCATTTTAGTACTCATTTACCTATGATTTTGTGTAATTCTTAGTGCATATTTATTGGTTTTAGTATTGTTTTGTGTTTTTTTTAGAAATTTATTGAGTCACGATGAAACAGAGCTAAAATAGCACAAAATGGAGGTTCTTAGTATCAAGGCATCACGATGCTACGCAAAGGAGGCTAACTCTAATCGTTACACGTGGAGAAGCCCAAAAGTCAGCCAAAGTCGAGGATAAAAAGGTGCGATACAGGGGGAGCTGCACGACAACGCCACTAAAGTCGAAGGCTGCACGAGCAATGAAAGAAAGTAAAACACAGTTGTTAACCCTAAAAATAAAATAAAGAAGATTACTCCTACTCGGAAAAAACAAAATATGGACAATACTATTGTCACGAGTACTTCCGATGAGATGTACCTATAAAGAAAACCCCTCGGAGGATTGCCCTACCTTTCGGTCACTGACCCGAAAAGGTTTATAAGAGCACACGAGGAGAAACATAAGCGTTCCTTGGAAAGTCAAACGGTGAATAAAAAACAGATATCAATACGGCATCGGAAAAAGAGCAAACCCCGATGGACCCGTACGACTCCGATATCCACCAATGCGCCAAGAGGGACCACAAGAAATCCCGAGTCCCATGAAATTACAAGAAAACTTCCTTGCTGAACACTCCTCAAACTGAACTGCCCTCGGACCATCACCCGAGGACCCATTTGCGGAGAAAAATCAGAAGTGAATAACAGAGTGCCCAGATAACATATTCCGAGAACTTAGATGCAAAAATACCATTTCAAAAGAAGCAAATCCAGCCCTCGGAGATTATATTAAACCCTCGGAGATCATACCACGCCCTCGGAGATCAAATTATGCCCTCGGAGATTGCTCCTGATCGTTGAAGAAAAGACCTGAATCAAGACAGAGAAATAAAGTCCCTCGGAAGAATAGATCTATCAAAATCATCTACACCAGAAGCCCTCGGAGATATCAGGAAACACAAAGACACATCCAGTCAGTATCCAATAGATAAGAGATAAACATTATCCTAATTTCACACCTGTATCAATATAACGACGACACCTATCTTTATCAAAGCACATGCACAATGACACATGTCCCTATCCAAGTCTATATAAAGGGATATGATCAGTAGAAGAAAGGGACCTAAGATCACTCAGCTTACTTACTACCACTTGACATTCAGATACATAAAAAGAAAGAGAGGAGGAAAAGTTCAGTGAATAAAGGAAGGGAATATTCTTGCAGTTATTCTTATTATTCCCATCTATCATTGCCTCTGAATCACGGACAGGGCGTTCCGACCCAAATAAATATCTTCCGTTAAATAGGGAATAATTTCAAACCCGTTAACAAAGTGGCGCCGTCTGTGGGAACGCCATAATATCTGTCCTCGAGTGAATTCAAGCAGATGTCAGCTAGGATGGACGATCTTTTCGAAAGTGACAACCTTCCTTTCTCGAACAGCGACTCAGAAGAAACTTTGTCCAATTACGAACCAGGTACTAGAGATTTTATTAATATTCCCCGATCTGTTTACGAAAGACTTATAAATGCTGCACGAACACCCCGGAGGGATGAACCTCTCGGACACCCGTCCCCCGTGCTCTCCGGGAACGGTGGTTTCCCCTCGGAAGGAGATGCACCTCCGATGGAGTGGAACCCAAATTGGAATCCTTGGCAACCCTCACCTCGACAAAGGCCTCGAAGGTATGTATGTCATGAAAGAACTCCCGTGAGGGGTCGGGAAGAAATTTCTCACCCCTCGGAGTGTCGAGGAGAGGTTGAACATTCCTTGTGGGGAATGATGGATGATTTACGAAAAGAATTAGGTGATCTCAAGAAGACCATGGCTCCCGAGGAAGATCCTACATTCAAAACCTCTCCTTTCATTCCCGAAATTGCTTCAGCTTCTGTCCCCTCGGGGATGCGACCTGTCAATATCCTGCTATATACCGGAGAAGCTGATGGAAGGGACCCGCAGGATCACATCCATCAATACTTAGTCGGAATGGACCTCTCTTCTGCCCCCGACCACGTGTTATGCCGCGTATTTCCTGTTACCCTCGGAGGGCGGGCCCAAGCCTGGTTTACTCACCTTCCACCTCGTTCCATCACGAGTTTTGACCGATTAGCTCACTTGTTTGTACGACAATTCGCCTGCAATCGAAGGTACCCCAAATCTGCCACACATCTTTTTACTATTAAGCAGAAAAAGGATGAATCTTTACGAGAATATATAAAGCGCTTCACGGATGAAGCCCTAGATGTTCCCAACGTTAGCCCAACCATCATGGCGGACATAGTAACTCAAGGACTCCGAACGGGAGACTTCTTTAGATACCTTATGGGAAATCGCATTACGGACATGAATGAGCTAATGCAAAAGGCAGAAGTACACATTTTGATGGAAGAGGCCGAGGGAACAAAGAAGCAAATGGAGCAGGAGGATAGTGAACACCTAGAACGCGTCGAGAAAGAGGCAAAGGCTAAGGAAAAGAATAAGGAAGGAAAACCTCCTCAGCGCAAAGATGAAGGGGGAGTGGTTAAGAAATTCCTCCGACCCGTGCATTTACCCCCGATGACTGTTACTCCACCAGAAGTGCTCAACATAATGAGGGGTAGCAACGAGTTGCACTGGCCCAGACCGACTAAATTTCCTAACCGAGACAAAGACACGGGGAAATATTGTAAGTACCATAAAACTTACGGGCACACTACGGAAGAATGTACTACCCTTCGTTTAGAGGTGCTACGCCTGTTAGAAATAGGGTATTTGAAGAATTACCTCAAGGAAAATAACCCCGAGGAGCCCAAAGCTCATGTTTGGAAGAGATCACGAAGAGAGGAGGAAGAGCAAGAAAGGGAAGAAAGGATACTTAGTCGGAAATCACGAGAAGGGACAACTGGACGTCTCCGATCCCAAGAGAGAATTAAAGATCGTCGGCAAAATTCACGAGAGAAAACGACAGGGTATCAGAGTTTGCCTCCTCCACCTAACTCTTACAAAGACAACCCCCCAACAGGGAGAACGATCAATATGATTGAAGGGGGTGAAATTTCCATGACACCTCAGGGTAAAAAGAAGAAATATTTGAAAGAAGCCCGACGAGCAGAACAAGGATTGTCTGCCTGCTCTATTCAAGGATCAAATCTGCCTAGCATCACTTTCGGGCCCGAGGATCTTATGGACGTAATATACCCTCACGAAGATCCATTGGTTATTTCTGCTGTCATCTACGGGTATGAAATCCAACGGATCCTTATAGATACGGGCAGCTCCGTGGATGTACTCTTCTTACCTACTTATCTTGCTATGACGTTGAAACAAGAAACGTTGGAAACCGCTGAGGTCCCGTTAGTAGGATTCTCAGGGGAAGCTTGTCAAACCCTCGGAACTGTTACCCTTCCGATGTCATGGGGGAAAGGAGCCCTTCGGAGAACTGAATCTATTAAGTTTTGGGTAGTGGAGGCCTCCTCACGAACGTATAATGTCATCTGTGGAAGACCCTCTATTCGGGCCTTTGAAGCTATCCCTTCTACTCTGCATCTTAAAGTGAAATTCCCCACTTCTTCGGGAATCGGAGAAGTCCGAGGAAGTCAGTCAAAAGCCAGAGAATGCTGCATGAATGCCATTCCCTCAGAAGAGAACGGACCCTCACTCGGAAATAACAAAAAGTGTAGAACCGAGGAAACACGAGTCCAACCTGTGGAAGAATTAAAAATGGTGGAATTAGTAGAAGGAAGCCCCGAGAAAGTAATCAAGATGGGCACCCATATGGCTCCAATCATAGAAGGTCAATTGATTTCTCTTCTCAAACAATTCCATCACCTCTTTGCATGGGAAGGGGGGCCGCCCGGACGAACCAGCAACAAGGTATGTCAACATTTCCTTAATGTAAAGCCTGGAAATAAACCTGTCCAACAGAAGAAGAGGAAAATGGGCCCCGAGCGCAACAAGATCATCCGCTCGGAAATACAACGCCTTCTCAAATTGAAGCAAATACGAGAAGTTATCTACCCCGAGTGGTTAGCTAATGTCGTGCTAGTTCCCAAGCACGGAGGAAGATGGCGAATGTGTGTTGACTTTACTAACCTCAATGAAGCATGCCCCAAGGATTCTTATCCCTTACCAAGCATAGATCAGCTAGTTGATTCTACCGCAGGATGTGCGCTACTATCAACTTTAGATGGAGACCAAGGGTACAACCAAATCCCGATGGCGACTATTGATCAAGATAAGACCAGCTTCATCACGGATGCAGGCACCTTTTGTTATCTAGGCATGCCCTTCGGACTAAAGAATGCTGGAGCTACCTACCAAAGGTTAGTAAGCCTTATGTTTGCAGGACTTATTGGGAAGTCAGTAGAGGTTTACGTGGATGATACTGTAGTTAAAAGTAATACTTCTGAAGAACATCCCGAGGACTTACGGAAAGCGTTGGTCATCATGAACAACTTTGGCATGAAAGTTAATCCTCGGAAGTGCTCGTTTGGTATCCGAGGAGGTAAATTTTTGGGATTTATGGTTACAGAGAAGGGAATTGAGGTAAACCCCGAAAAAGCAGAAGCCATAATGGGGTTACCTACCCCAAGGACGGTAAAAGATGTCCAAAAGTTAACTGGAAGAATGGCTTCGTTGAGTCGGTTTGTCTCCAAGTCCGCAGAAAAAGGGCTTCCCTTCTTCAAGATACTTCGAAATGTCAAGGAATTTCAGTGGACCCCTCAATGCGAGGAAGCTCTCGAAGAATTGAAAAGATATATGTTGAAACCACCTTTGCTGGTAAAACCTATACCCCAAGAAGAGTTGTTTCTATATTTATCAGTCGGAGAAGAGGCTATTAGCGCTGTCTTAGTCAAAGAACAAGATGAAGAACATCATCCGGTATATTACATTAGCAAAACCCTCCTCGGGGCCGAAACCCGATATACCCTAACTGAGAAACTAGTTCTAGCATTGGTTACTACGGCTCGTAAGCTACGTCCCTACTTTCTATCTCATCCAATTACCGTGCTAACTAAGTACCCCCTGAGGGCAATTCTTAACAAGCCTGAATCATCAGGAAGACTGATAAAATGGGCCGTAGAGCTTACTGAGTACGATATTTCCTATGCTCCGAGACCATCAATCAAAGCGCAAGTTCTGGCGGACTTTGTAACAGAACTCACGGGCGTGGGATCCGAGGAAAATGAGCCACGATGGCATGTATATGTAGACGGATCCTCGGTAAGTACCCATGGGGGGGCCGGAATAGTTTTGGTAAATCAAGAAGGGGAGGAGGAAAGACTCCATTTTGCAGTTAGAATAGATTACCCCCTCTCTAACAATGAAGCCGAGTATGAAGCTCTCCTTATTGGTATGAGATTAGCAAGGGAAGGAGGAATAAAGAGAGTATTCCTCCATAGTGACTCCCAATTGATTGTCCAGCAAGTTAAAGGGTCATATGAGGCCAAAGAAGAAAGAATGCAAAAGTACCTCCAAGTTGTCCGTCAAAGGTCCGAATGGTTTGAAGAGTATGATATAGTTCAAATTCCCCGAAAAGAAAACCAAGAGGCGGACGCTTTGTCCAAAATGGCTACACAAACAGCTGCAATACATACTCGGAAGATTACTCTACTGCATGTCAATGAATCTGAAAAGAGCAAAGGCCGAGAGGTGAATACCATTTCAGATCCTTCATCTAGCTGGGTGACCCCTATCAAAGCCTATTTGCAGAATCCCGAGGGATACTCCTCGGACAAGAATATTCAGCGAATGATGTTCAGAAACTTCCTCAAAGACGGGATACTCTTCCGAAGGACATACTCATGCCCCCATGCTCGATGCCTTAATGAAGAGGAGGCACAGATAGCTTTAGCCGAAACTCACGAGGGAGTATGTGGAAGCCATACCAGCGGCGAAAGCATGGTCGGACGCTTGATTCGACAAGGCTACTATTGGCCCACGATGGCCAAAGACAGTAAAAGCCATGCCGAAAGGTGTAAAGCATGTCAAGCTTACGCCCCTCGGACCTATCAACCCGCAGCTCCTTGGGAACCCCATTTGAACCCTTGCCCCTTCTCTAAGTGGGGTATTGACATACTTGGACCCCTCATCCCTGATGCCGGTCAAAAGAAATTTCTGCTAGTAGCCGTTGACTACTTCACCAAATGGGTGGAAGCGGAACCCCTAGCTAGGGTAACCGCGGGGGCTGTTATCAATTTTCTCTGGAGGAGTATTATTTGTCGCTTTGGTGTCCCTCAGAGCCTAGTAAGTGACAACGGTTTACAGGTTACGGATCAAGGGTTACAAAAATGGTGCGATCACTGGGAGATAAAACATCGCTTTGCCTCCGTGGGATACCCTCAAGCAAACGGCCAAGTAGAAAGAACCAACAGAACCCTCTTAAAGAACATGAAGGCCCGACTTGATTGGCATAAAGCTAAGTGGGTTGAGGAGATACCTGGGATATTGTGGGCCTATCGGACCACGCAAAGTGTCGCTACGGGCGAGACCCCTTTTAGTTTATCCTATGGGTGTGAAGCTGTTTTGCCCTCGGAGGTCTCCCTAGAAAGTTGGCGAGTCAAGGAATATGAGGAAGTGGCCAATGACTCAAATCTAGCCCTTGCCCTTGACCTCCTCGAGGAAAAAAGGACCCGAGTAGCCCTCCGAATGGAAGAGTACAAGGCTCGGATGTCACGATATTACAATGCCAAGGTAAAACCCCGAACCTTTCAAGTTGGAGATTTAGTGATGAAACGAGTAGGGGCCTCTAAGAATGTGGGTAAACTAGATCCACGATGGGAATGACCCTACAAGATAGTGGAAATTGTAGGACCTGCGACTTATCGGCTTGCCAACTCCGAGGAAGCAATACTTCGCAGCACGTGGAACGCAAGCAACCTTAGAAAGTATTATGCTTAATGTAATAGTTATACATGAATAAAAAGAGTATTCATATACGAGGGGATATAGTACAAAAGAAATTAGAGTTGTCCGACAAAATGATGGCTCTATATACGAGACATCAGGACAACCCGATAACACTAAAAACCCTCCGTATTATGAACTAAACTCATTTACAAGCTAAGTCCCTCCCATGGGACGTTTCCCCTCTCGGATAAGTCTTCGGCGTTGCTCCTCGGAAAGGGAGACTGGGTCATCAAAGAACACAGGTCCGGCCGCAAAATCTCTAGTAGGTGAAGGAGGAAACTCCTCGGAGACTTGACGAATGTTAAGCTCAGGAAGGAGCAAGCCCGAGGGGAACTCTGGTAAAGCTTGTACGGCATCTTGGCACAACTTATAGCCTATGTGCACCAAGTCACGCATCTCACCTCGAAGAGATTCACGAAGATTGGATGGGCCCACCACCTCCAACACAGCTTGGACTCGGGCCATAACCACCTCTACCGCATGAGAACGAGTTATCCCTAGCAGCTGCTGACTCAAGGCATCTCTTTCCCGAATAGCCTGCGTTAATTGCTCCTCCGAGGACCGCATTTGGCCACGTAACTCCTCAATTCTCCTCCCTAAATTCGATACGCGGGCTCTTTCAAGCACTAATTGGCGTTCTAATTCCCACGCCTTATCCTTCTCGGATTGTAACGCATGGATATGAGTGTCCTGAGCGGACTCATGAACTTCCTTCAAATGAGCTATCTCCACTTGAGCCTCCAAGAGACCTCGCTCTAACTCATCCCGACGACGATATACTAAGCCTGGATCTGAAGAGGAACTTCCGTAAGATCCGAGAGCATCCAACACCATATAAATCTGGTCAAAAAACAAAGCAAGGGGCATCAGACCGGAAGACAGGTTAGTACTAAATAAAATGAATAAATACCTCACACAGGTCTTTACAGGCTAAATCCTGAAGAACGGGTACCGAAAGGGTTTTTATCAGCTCACAATCTGTTACGTTCAATAAACCACTAAGAAAGTTTCGGCAAAATCCCACTGCTGATCCAAGAGGAGAAACATCCTGATTAACCCCGGGGGGAAGAGTTCTCTCGAGGGAAGGGCGCTCCTCGGGGCGGCAAATCCTCTGTACCAGAGGAGAGAAGATACTCCTCTAATACATTTACCACGGTAGAAGTATGAGGAATAGGCTGTGATGCTATGGGACTCGGGTAGAAGTCCGTTTAGGAAAGAGCTGCTATCGGATCCGATGGCCCGGAAGGAATTATATAACTGACTGGGGGGCTGCTAGAGGTTCCTCCTCCTCCGAGGAAATCTCAACCATTGCCTCACTCACAAGGGGAGAGGAATCACCCACCTCCGGCCTCCCCGGACTCCTATGCAACGCCCTCCCCAAGAAAACGTCTGTAGAAGACCCAAGAGAAAGTGCTCCCATCTCCGCTCCTGCCAAAATTGTCAGTAGGAAAACGGTCCGAGAACACCTATAAAGTTTGCAGGTTAAAGAATGGTTAGTAAAACTTACGAAAATGAAAGTTGCTGTGAAGAGGACGAGAAGCAGGAGTACATCCTTCCACCCCCTCTTGTAAACCTGCCAAAATCAAGGCCTCGGGGAAATCCAGCAGCCCGGATATATCATAAGAACCAGAGAAAAGTCCCGAGTGAAGCAATACCTCCCTCACTTGCCCTTGTGTTTCAAGGTTGGGAGCAATATATCCCAGACCCCATCGGATGGGTACCCCCCATGATCTGGCTGACTGACCTCTCGGACGGACGAAGAAAAATCTCCGCCTCCAATCCCCTCTACTAGAATGGGAACTGGATACACGAGTGAAGATATTTTCCTTATCCCGATAGGTCAAGCTGAAAAAGGGAGTCCCCTCTAAGCAAGGTCGAAGGGTGAATATTGTTCCCACCCGATAGGGGGACATGGGAAGGTTTAAAAGCTCACTACGAAGGATGTACCCCACCAGATGGCTATAAGAACTTGGTGTTAACTGACTCGGACACACCTGCCAATACCGAAAAAGTATTTGGAAAAAGGGGTGAAAAAACATCCGCAACCCGCAACGCATCTGTTCGGCGTAAACGGTCATGTAACCCGAGGGGGGTGCGTAAGCCCTTTGGCCCGAGGAAGGCACTATTATATCATAATCTTCGAACTCTAAGTTATAACCAGTGAAAAGAGATCTTACCGAGTTATCACATTCTGTACTCATAGTGGATCCTACACGTCCTCTACCTATCAATCTTGATGGATTAAGAGGAATCAAATCGAACTCCGAAGACTCATCCGCCAAAGGATATGGCTCCCTACTCATGAATATCTCCCTGATATGATTGACTCTACGTGAATTTGTAGATGGAGTCCTACGAGCCACTCCAAGAGAGGAACTAGCATCAAGTGTCGCTTGATTCTCGGATGGATTGTCCCTCGGAGGAACCCTTGATGATCCCAAAGGACTCCGAGCGGTATCCCGAGAAGAACTACAAGACGAAGCTGAACCGCATCTTCTATAATAAGGAGGCATCATCGTATCAAGTAAGTATTATTTTCGTACTTGCAATTATGGAAGAGAATCAATGATTAATTATGATTACAGAAGTAAAGATAAGTGCATAATTGGTAAAGAGCCTAAGTGCATATATACTCTTTACTTCAAGGTTAAAAGAAGAAGTTTAGACTTTTATTATGTTAACTGAGGGACACGTGTTGAAAAACTTTTTGATTAATAATGACACGTACCCTATTTAACCATGCAAAGCAACACCTCCTACTTAGGAAGTCTACTTAGTCAGCAACTTTATGAGAATTATCATTATCCATGCTAATTGAAATTTAACTATACAAACAAAAAGTAGAAAAAGGGAAATTGAACAAAAATATTTATTTAAGCTAAAGAGCCCTCGGAAGGGATAATAAGTACAAAGAACGTTTATTTTAAAAGTAAAAAATTACAAAGAATAAAATTAAGCCCCCGTGGAAGGAGGGAGGGAAGAAGTTGTCTCCTCGATGGAAGTACCCAATGGAGCAAGACGAGAAATTGGAGAAAATACTCCCCCGGAACCACTAGCTCTCGGACTCGGACTTGTGGCAGAGCGCATCGGAGACGGTGTTGGAGAATCCCTGGAAGATAGCAAACCCCCAAACCTCCCCACAAAGTACTTGCAATCATCGGGAGTTGGCCTCTTCAGCTTACGAAGGTCAAAAGACTTTGAGAAATCAACCTCCGACCTTATCAGAGACTTAGCCAACCTAGCACACTCCAGATAACCCCATAAAAGGTGGCCTGTCAACAGCTCGTGAGAAGACATCTCGGGTACTCCTGCTTGCTGTCGTGAAATCTCCCGCTGAGCGAATTGAACGGCTGCATCCACCTTAGCTTGCACGTCCTCGGGAGATAGAAAGTTTACCAACTTTTCTTCAACTGACTCAGCCCTATCAGTAACTTGGCCCAATGTCTCCTGAAGAACCCTCTCTCTCTCATTCCCGTCCGCCACTGCCTTCTCGAGAGCCGCAATACGAGCAGTAAATACCTCCTCGGACTCCTTCCTTTCCTTCTCCAGAAGAGCTATCTTAGCCGCTGCAACCTTCTCGGACGCCTCCATCTTTTTATAAGCGGACTCGGCAACGTTTAAGTTACCTTGCAAATCCGCCCTCGTCTTCTCTGCTTCATTAAGAGCAAATTCGTAGTCGGAAATCCTGGTTTGAAGAATGTCCTCCCTAGTTTGACTCTCTTTATCTCGGACTAAGAGAGGTGCCAATTGCGCTCGGAGTACTTCTAACTCTTCTTTGTCTTTCCGACCGTGCTCTTCAACGGCAGTGACCGCCTCTCGAGTCTTTCCAATCTGCGGAAAATCAACAATAAAGAATTTAACAGAGATATATCATGTAATTTCAGAGGATTAATTTATAGAAGCTTACCATGAGCCCCAACCAGTTAAGACTGGTGTACAAAAATTGGTACCCCTCGGCGGGTGTTGAACTGGAGGAGGCGAAAAATCGGAGGATGTCTTGATAGGCTTCCCCCACTGACCGAGACGAAAATTGCCCCCCGGATGCACTGGGAGGAACGGTCTCCTGGAATGTATGACCTCTCGGAGACAAAGTCACCGGAACATGCCCCCTCGGAGGAGTCGCATCCTTTACCGGGGTCATCACTTCTGAATTTGTAAATATGGCCTGTGAACCACCAACTGTTGTGAAGGGGCTAGTCTTTCCCAACAGTGAATGCAGAATCCCTTCCTTCACGTCTCGGTCCTCAGAAGAAGGATCAAACTCCCCTTGGGTGTCCTCGGAATCCCCTCGTAAACCTTCTTGCTCGGGAATGTTGAATTGGGCCAGAAACTCCTCCTCTACAAAAGATACAAACTGACAGTGAGAGAGAGAATGAAACTAGAAAAAATTATGGAAAGAGGGCGAATAACGAATACTCAACGTATAATGAAGGCTCTTCTACCATCGCAGCTTTTCCTTTATCCATAGCCACTACATCAAAAGGAAAAAGTGTCAACACATCAGCAAGTGCTACGATTAAAGATATGAAAGTCTTATTAAAAACTCATAAAAACTTACCACGAGGAGCGGATTCGTAAAATGTCGGAGGCTGAGGAGAAGGACCCTCGGAAGACAAGTCTATTACTTCAGTATCCTTCTGAGCAGATTCTTCCTCTGTAACACTCGGAAAGATCCCCTCCTCGGAAACTCTTGGAGAAGTTCCTATATTAGATTCAGAAGCAGGTAAATTCCCTGACTCGGATTTGGAAACGGGTACCAAAGCCAAATCCCAAGAAACAGGAGCTACTTGGCGCAAGGGAACAGCGCTCCTGACGACCCCCATCATATCCATGCATAGAAGAGAATGGTCCTCGTGAAATCCACCCTTCTCTGAACCCGTATGCCTACTCTCTGGGGCATTAACCTCCTCCTCCTCGTGATCACCCTCCTCTGGTATCTCAGAAACACCACTAGGAGTAGGCTCCCTCGGACTTGACTGCAGATAGTAGTTCGCCATGACATCCCCTACATCATCCCATCAATAAAGTGTATAAGCACAATTTGCCACTGTACTCGGAGAGGGAATAAAAGAATAAAAGAACGAATAAAGAGACTTACGAAAGAGACTCCTCGCATCGGGAGACAGAGACAAAGGACGTTCCACGGCATCGTCGGTAAAAACTACGTAATGAAGACCGGAAGTCTCGTACAACATTGTGAAGTCCTCTGATTCCATCAATTTGTGCTGAGAAATTATAGGAGATAACACCACCTCCTGATCCAGAGCGTGCACGGGAGTAGTACCCTCTCGCCAATCGAAGGGCACATCCCACTCACCATTAACAGGTCCCACGAAGAAGTACCTATTCTTCCAAACGCTATGTGAGGTAATAGCAGCACCCAAGATCCTCTTCGTGGAGTCACCCGAGTTGTCCCGGTGACGAACATTGTAAAAAGGATATCCCCCGGGCGACACCGCCACATCAAAGATCGAAAGAAAATGATTCACCGAGCACTCTAACCCATTCACTTGGCACCAAAAGACATAAATGCAAATAGCGGAAAACCCGTTCGGCACCATTTGACTCGGGCAGATATTACAAGTCTTGAAAAGCTCACAGAAGAAAGGTGACATGAAGGAACGCCACCCGTACTTCACCTGGGCAAAAAACACTGTCAACATACCCGGAGGAGGATAGCATGCCCTCTCATCCTTCGTCGGGATTCGGAATACCATATTCTTTTGAAGGACCCCGGTTGAAGTAAACAGATCCGCTACCTGCTTACGAGTAGCAATGTTCCGCATCTTTTCCACCTTAGCGAAAGTACGAAGAGGCGGCTCCTTTGACTTGGGAACCCTAGCCTTTTTCGAGGAGGTGGCGCCGCCCTCAGCAGCAGCAGCGATTTCTCCCTTGCGTTTACGAGTAACAACTCCCACCAGAATACTCCTTATATTTACAGAAGTATTAATCGGAGCAGTGATTTCCGAGGAAGTAGCAGCAACAACGGAATCAGGGTGGGCAGAAGAAGCCATAGCACCAGAGAGAAGCTTTTGAAAAAAGGAAAAAAGGAACGAATGAATTTGCTGGGAATTTGAATCGAAGAAGATGGAGAGTAAAGGATAATAGAAAAGATCTTACTTTGAGAGAATTATCAGATTTGTGAGAATGGAAAAGAAGAGGCAACAATGTCCTATTTATAACCAAAGGCTACAACGGTCAGATGCCCATAAAGACGTGGCATTTATTCAAGACTCCACGTAACCGTCGCCCGCTCACGCCACGCCGTCAAGATTATGACCGTTGCCAACGGTCAGATGCTCCAAATTTCGAAGCTGGTCAAAGCAACAGCCCACAACTTGCGCCCCGAGATCCTCGCCTGTTTAATAACCATACCCTAAGGATATCCAGGTAAAATCACTTGCAAAATTCTGAATATATGTATATTTGCCTCTCGGAAAAATAAAAAAAAAAATAAATAAATATAGGGACACTAAGTAAAAAATAACCCCTCGCCTCACTGAGGACGATGGTTTAAAATTCCGCTTGTCTCTACGAGAACAATCGAAATTTGGGGGGGCTAGTGTTAACCCTAAAAATAAAATAAAGAAGATTACTCCTACTCGGAAAAAACAAAATATGGACAATACTATTGTCACGAGTACTTCCGATGAGATGTACCTATAAAGAAAACCCCTCGGAGGATTGCCCTACCTTTCGGTCACTGACCCGAAAAGGTTTATAAGAGCACACGAGGAGAAACATAAGCGTTCCTTGGAAAGTCAAACGGTGAATAAAAAACAGATATCAATACGGCATCGGAAAAAGAGCAAACCCCGATGGACCCGTACGACTCCGATATCCACCAATGCGCCAAGAGGGACCACAAGAAATCCCGAGTCCCATGAAATTACAAGAAAACTTCCTTGCTGAACACTCCTCAAACTGAACTGCCCTCGGACCATCACCCGAGGACCCATTTGCGGAGAAAAATCAGAAGTGAATAACAGAGTGCCCAGATAACATATTCCGAGAACTTAGATGCAAAAATACCATTTCAAAAGAAGCAAATCCAGCCCTCGGAGATTATATTAAACCCTCGGAGATCATACCACGCCCTCGGAGATCAAATTATGCCCTCGGAGATTGCTCCTGATCGTTGAAGAAAAGACCCGAATCAAGACAGAGAAATAAAGTCCCTCGGAAGAATAGATCTATCAAAATCATCTACACCAGAAGCCCTCGGAGATATCAGGAAACACAAAGACACATCCAGTCAGTATCCAATAGATAAGAGATAAACATTATCCTAATTTCACACCTGTATCAATATAACGACGACACCTATCTTTATCAAAGCACATGCACAATGACAACTGTCCCTATCCAAGTCTATATAAAGGGATATGATCAGTAGAAGAAAGGGACCTAAGATCACTCAGCTTACTTACTACCACTTGACATTCAGATACATAAAAAGAAAGAGAGGAGGAAAAGTTCAGTGAATAAAGGAAGGGAATATTTTTGCAGTTATTCTTATTATTCCCATCTATCATTGCCTCTGAATCACGGACAGGGCGTTCCGAACCAAATAAATATCTTCCGTTAAATAGGGAATAATTTCAAACCCGTTAACAACAGTGGAACAGAAATAATGAGTAGCGCGACGAGGAGCAAAAGCAGCACCAGCCGCATTGGTAGCTGGGCGACTTAGTAGTGGGACACGACATGTCACCTGACTTAAGGATAATGTTGTCTTTTCATGTTGATTAAGTTGCGGTTGTGTGTGAAATTAGGGCATCAAGACTTTTCTATTTTATAGAGGAGGAAGGTCATGACCTAAAGAGCACCACACGACACAATGCGTTTACACCCTTTAGAGAGAGAGAAACACCATTGAAGTTCTGTTCTAGTTTAGTTTTGTCATTGTTTGAGAGTTATAAAGCATGAGATAAGAAGATAACATGTAGGTGTCAAGAAGATAGCAAAAACGTTGACGTTCTTCCGGATTTGAGAAGTTTTTCGGTATCTCTTTACTTTGTTTTAGTTATTCTTTTCTTTATTGATTGTTGAATTCATGGCTAAGAGGAACTAACCTACTCTTTGTTTAGAGTAGGGCAACAACTCTGATTTATGAATATATTTGTTTATTTTCTTTGATATGTGTTTGTTGCATGTCTAGATTGAGTAGTTATTTATGTTGTGTAACTAATCGCGCTCTCGCTAGAATAAATGATGTACTACCTTGAGACCTCCATAGTGTAGATGTTGAGTTAGTTATAAATACATGTGATTTTTGACTTTGGTACGCTAACGCAGCTGATGCAAACCCCTAGATCACACTAAATCCATATTGGTTATGTACGTTTATGTTAACCCGATTCAGATGCCATCAAGCATAACAAACATGGCAACTTGAGACTTGATGTCATTAAGATATTTGGTGACCGTCAGATAGTGGAATTACAAGAATCTTTCAGTGACATTACTCATGTGCAATCGGGGACAACGAAAGCAGACATGAGGAGAAACCATGCCCCAGATGTCATATTAGACAGAGGAATAATATCTGGAGATATTGAGCTGATGAGGGCATCTAGCGAGAGTTGGTCTTGTTGAAACCAAAGATCGAGGCTTCATGAACCATAGTATTGGGACATTTAAAGTTGCATGTAATATAATCAAGTAAGTTAAGACTGTTGAGTTGAGCTAGGACTTGCAAATGCCACGAAAGATAATTGGACGAATTTAGCCGGATAGTAAAGTTGTGATGGATGGTAATAGGAATAAAAGTGAATGCAGGGGTATGATTCATTGTCGTGTGATGAGTGATTTAAGAGTGACGTGTGGTAGTGGCAGAGAATTCCATTGAAGGCAGCAAGACGTCTACATTGAGAATAAATCGTGTGATATGTCTCGCTCAATATGATACCATGTACAAGTAATAGTTCATTATACCTCTCTTGTTATTATACAATTGTTAACATGTTGGTTATTTTAACCTAATTAACGAGTTGATAAGGGTTGGAATGCTGTGTTTGGAAGTTCAGAAGCTTGCTTATGACGAAAACATCCCTCTTTTTATTCACTGGAATTGTATGTCTTGCTTGTGTTGGATGGGATCGAGTGTGTGTTCTATTGATAGTGGGGGTACCACTTTATATAGAGGTATTTGGGGACATGTCACTATGCATGAATTTAGTAGAGTACATGTGTCGCAATGTGCGTGAGAGAATAAGTTATACTTTATCTCGAGATTCTTTATCTACTAAGACATGACCAGGATGAACTTATATCTTCTTCAATAACTTTCAGGGGCTATGATAAGAAGAATCTTTGATTCTTTCTCTGATAGGACTTTCCGATAGCTTTTAGTGGGCTCTGATAAAGTGTCTCTTGGATTCTTTCTCCGATAGGACTTTCAGATAGCTTTTAGGGGGCTCTGATAAGGAGTCTCTTGGATTCTTTATTCGATAGGACTTTTCGATAGCTTTTAGGGGGCTCTGATAAGGAGTCTCTTGGATTCTTTCTCTGATAGGCTAAGGCTTTGGGGAGAACTTCATGGGTGAGGCTGGGTGCTCGCCCGATATCATCTTGATCCTGATAGGGGTACATTTTTGTGTTTTAGTCTTCATATTATGTACTCCGATGGTTCGTGGCCTTCGGGTTACTCAGTGCGGGGATGTTCTCGTTTTTCGGGGACTCGGGCTCCTTATATTTGCAGTGGTCCCTCTTGGCATCTTGATGGTTATCTAGTTCTCGCGGACTTATAGGGATTTATTCTTTTTCCGATGCCGCGTGGATATTTTATTTTTAATCATTGTGACTTTCCAAGGGAAGCATGGGTGCCTCTTCGCGGGTGTTACTTTTCGCGGCACCTGGTGGGCCTTCTTGATACTACGTGGCATCGGGAGTTAGGTGATGGTAGTACCATCCTTATGTTAATCCCAATTTTCTAGGGTTAACGCTTCGGTTAATCTTTATATGTTTTTAGGGTTAACCCCCCCCCCACCAAAATTTCGATCGCCATCTTAGAGGCGAGAGAAATTTTATTCCTTCGATTTTTTGCCTTAGGTGACGAAAGGAGTTTTTTCTTCTTCTTTTTTTTTTCGAAGAAGGGACGTTGGGTATATATATCATATATGTCACAAGTATTTATTTATCAAAGATATTACCTTTTGATCCCGGGGAATCAGGCCTTCGGGTATCTTCATCAGAGCCGTCCTCGGGTGGGATAACGGTCCGTCCTTGGGTGACATTTATAGTTGTTTTTTTTATGGCAAAATAACAGTCCGCCATCGGACCATTGGCAACCGTCCGATTTCAATGGATAGTTGCATTGTAACGTGCCTGGTGTCATTATGGGGCGACGTGAGGGTGTTATTACAACCCCACATCATTACACTTTTGGCTATAAATATAGCCTTCATCTCCGTCCTTTTCATTCTCTTATTATTTGACTTCTTCAAGCTTTTTTAATCTAGCAAACTCTCTCGTTTACTTTCTTCGATTTCGTGAGACTTTAGAGATATTTTTCTTCCTCCTTCAGCTTTTCCTCTTTCTTCAAACGGCTTCTTCTAACACTGATCTTACCACTGCTGCCTCGGGTTCGGGGGCTGTGGCTTTTACCTCCGCCGCCGATTCACCGGCGATAACTGGTGGTGTAACACTAAGTGGGCCTGCTGCTTCTACTCGGAAAAGAAAGGGGAGTGCTTCTGTTGCGACCTTCGAAAAGGGTTAGGATTTCTAAGGCCAAAAAGTCTGATAACCACAATCTGCAAAAGGCAGAGGAGACTGTGAGCACTGCTACTCGGACTGAAGTGGAGTCTTTGTTCACTGGTTTAGGGGCGTATTAGAAAAATATGGAATTCAAAATTCTGACTAAGAAGAAGAGGGCTAATACTCCTCCGAAGGATTATCTTACTGTGTACTATGCACAAATGAGATATGGTTGGCGATCATTTCTTCCCTCTCTCTTCTGTGATATTTTCAAGGCCTGCAACATATGTCCGAGTCAGGTGACTCCGAATGGCTTTGCTGTTCTATGTATCTTCGTTTTTTGGTGCTAGTTGAAGGGACGGAGTTGTATATTTTTCGATATTGTGACATCACCTGGGGATTTTCCTTTTTATCACTTTCGCCATCGGGATACGACTAAGAATTCGACGAAGAGAATTCTGGAAGAGACGCTCAGCTCCCACAGTACTTGGAAGGAAAAGTACTTCTTCGTGAAGCCTTTGGAAGGGGAGTGGGATATGCCCTTTAATTGGAGAAAGGCTAAAGCTCCCGTGTACCCTCTGGACCCAGAGATAAGCTTTTCTCCGATAATTTTGGCTAAGTCCTTGATGCAGGGGGTGATTTTGGTACATTATACGAGAAATTAGGGCTTCATTACGTGGTGTTCACCGATCTGCTATTCAAACACCATTATCCATGTCTTCCGAGGAGTTTGTTTCTTTTGGTAAGTAATTTTGACTTAATCTCTTCTATTTTTTTTCTAGTAAAATTTTACTTACAGGTTATAGGGATTCTGAGGGATTTGTATATAACGTAGGGGGAATTTTGGCAAAATATTTTTCGCCAAAGAATCCTTTGGACCCGACCGTGACTCAGAAGCCATCGAAACAAGATATTCCGACTGCGAGTGAGGGAAAAAAGTCTAGGTCCCAAGTGGCTTCTTCAGCTCGTTAGTCCAGCGGGACTTTTGACGTTCTTGAGGAGGATGATGCTTCGAATGAGTAGGTCAATACTCCCACAGACTTGGATATGCATTCGGTGGAGGAGGAGGAGGAGGATCACTCACCTTTCGTTATCGGAGATGATTGAGTGATCTATGGGGTCGTTCCTCTATCCATTGTGGATCCTCAGTGGGCTATTGTTCTCGTGTCTGGTTCAGCTTCTGCCACAGCAGGTTCTTCGAGGGCTTCAGAGCGGGATTTTGCTTCGGAAGGGGACCCGGCCATGGGGGGAGATTCATCAGCCTTAGCACTGAAATATGTGACCATCTCCTCCAATGACCATTCATCTTCTTCTCTAAGGGAGGCTGAAAATTCTTTGTTGGCGCCCTCGGTGGATACAGCTTTTGAACCTCTTACTCATGGTAGCCTTTTTGTATACTTTTTCTCACTTCGAGTACTCTTGACTTCCTTGTTTCTATTATGTTTTAAGCGATTGATTCATCCTTCTTTCGCAGGTAATATAGATAAAGGGAAGGCTCCGATGACCATGGGTGGGGAGAATCTCTCTTTAGGTAATTGATTGATTCCCTTATAATACTTAGCGCTATTTATTTAAAGTTTTTCTTACATACGATTTTTCATGCATGGGGGGATTTATTGTCCCAACTCCTTAAGTCTAGATCAGAGGCATCTTTGGGCGGTTCCGAGGAGACATTTGGGGTTTATGACGCGCCCTTGGCGACTCTTCGCAATTGGATGTCAAGGTTTCCCTCTTGAGTTCCTTTTCTGGGGGTGGCGGGTCCTCCTGCACCTACGGGAGTTCACAAGGCCCTGTTTTCTGACTCCGCCACTGTTACCTCGATTCCGGGGACTGTGTCCTCAGGGGGTAGTTCCTTTGGGATGCCTTTTCCAGGAGTTCCTCCTCGTTTGGAGTATTTTCCGTCGATGAAGACCTTGGATCAAGCCTTCGGAAAAGTCCTTCGCTTCTTTGTTTCTTCCAATGCCACTTCTGCCGATGGCTTCCATTTTATGTAGACTTGCCTCAACTGGATGGGGCTTATGGTAAGTTTATCTTTTTTTTTTTTCTTCATCCTTCTTTGTATATTATTTTCCTATGAACTTACGCCATGTATTTTTTCCTTTTAGGTTGGGAAGACCAGAGAGGCTGCTATCGTGGCGGAGCAGGGTTATAATAAGGATGAAGATGAGGTGAAGGTTCTCCGAGAGAAAGTAGCGTCCTTCAATTCCAGTAGGAATGAGGACCAGAACGAGATGAGGGTCATTTGAGAAAAGATAACGTTTTATGATTTTAGGTGGGAGGAGGATCAAAGAGAGATGAGGAGGTAGGGCGGGGAGATGAAGCTTCTGCAGACCGCATTCGCGAAATTGGAAGCTTCGGAGAAAGCTTCGAAGGCCAGAATTGTGCTCCTTGAGAAGGAGAAAGAGAAGGCGCAAGAAAGGGAAATGAGCCTTTAGGAGAAACTGGGTCAAGCTCTAGACCGTGCAGAGTCAGCCTTGGAGAAGTTAGCCGTGGCCATTTCCTCATAGGAATTACAGGTTAAGGTGGATGCGGCAGTTCGATATGCTCAGAAGGAGACTGTGCTATAATGCTCGAGCCTCTTTGAGAAACGGCACCACGGGGTTTTAACGGGGCATCTGTTGTGGGGATATCTCGAGTGTGCTAAGTTGGCGATGGGGTTGCTACGACCAGATGTTGACTTCCAACAAGCTTTTGACCTCCGCAAGATGAAGAGGCCAACCAATTTTGAGGAGGCCTATGCTCTCTTTGAGAAGGATAATGGCTTGTGTCCTTAGGTGTCTCCCTTGCCTTCTCCTTCGAGGACTGGGATTGGTGACGTGACTCCGAGGCCCGCTGACTCCGAGGGTGTTCTACCGCCTGATATCCAATTGCCTCCGATAGCTGTGCCACCTAGCATTTTGAGTCGGGCGACTCTTCTATCCGGGGGAGCTACTCCTTCCACTCCTTCGGCCCCGCATCCTCCGAGAAGCATATTAGTTTTTTAATGTTTAAGTTTTTTAAATTTCGAACTTTTAATTCCGCACTTTAGTATTTGTAATTATTTTTCACGTTTGTACTTCTTTTTCGAGGACTCCTCGGCCTTTCTATGAATGAACAAATAGTTTGTCATTTTTTCTTTATTTCGTCATTTTCGTACTTATAGTATTTTCACCATATATAAATACTTGGACCCCTTTCTTTAATTCGGGAGTTAATATTGAGTTTAAAGAGAATGAGATTAAATCTCATTCTTGCTGGCCAAGTAAATTACTTAGCTTGACGTGTCCGCTTGCATGGCAAACTTTGGAGATATATTTTCTCTAAATAGGGATATCATCTGGCACGTGGCAGTAGCTGTAATTTTATTTGGACAACTCAAGCTTAACTTGGTTTTGAAGGGAAAATGTCCGAGTATATATATGTTTGGAGTCAGTGAACATTCTCACTCACTTCCAAACTCCCTTTTCAGATATTGCACTGAGCTATTCACTCATCTCATTGCAAAGTCAGTTTTTTGACCTAAGTTTATTATATATAAAAAAATAATAAGAAACTCACCTGGAAATATGATGCCTCCACACTTTAAGCATGGGGTTCTGTTTCTTCGAGGATTTCCCCTCGGAATTCGGCTCGAAATCCTTCATTGCTGCTAGGCATTCGCCACACATCCTCCGAGAGTTTTTCCCATGGGCCGAGGGGTAGGACCGATGAGGGTCTGGCGGCCATCTTGGGGAGCTCTTTGGCGATGGTGGCATCAAGGCCTTTGCATGCGGATTCTCGTCGGATGAACCACACCAGGGAAGTGTTCATGGACAAAGAGTATTATTCTCATGTTGATTACTCCTTGGTGTTTAACATGCTCCATTTGAGCCCCTCGAGGCTGATGGGCCTAGGATGTGTTGGGTCCGCGGTTAGTACTGAATATGGAGAGTCCATCATGACTATTTTTGCCGAGTATAATATGGATTTTGACAAGTATGATGTGGTTATACCCCACCCCGATCAGAGGGCATATGACCCTCCTTCGGGTTACCTAATGATTTATTGCGAACAAATGAGTTGTGGGCTGCGTGTATTTTTTCACCCTTTTTCTCCAAGTTCTTTTCTGATGTTGGAAAATATGCCTTAGCCAACTGACGCCTAATTCTTACCGTCATTTGGTGGGGTATACTTTATGTTGTGAGCTTTTTAACCTTCACATGTCTCCCTAATCCTTGCAGGTGTCCAGGAGGGAATTGAACTGTTCAATCTCCCTATTCAGCCCTTGCATGCCAACTTCTTTTTCCGTAAGTGTCTCTTCCTCTTTGCTGTGTATGATATTCTCCAATATCTTAAATTCATGATATGTGTAATTGTCGGATCGTGGATTGACACAATAACTTTGAGAGTTAAGCTGATATTGCCTTAACTCTATTGTGATTTTCTTGACCAAAGTAAAGTGCAGCGGAATAAAAACACAAGAAGATAATTTTTAAGAAGTTTTCAATATTATTAAAAACTTCCCAGCCTTAGGCCAAATAACCATAAAGGTTTTAACAAAATGTTCCTCACAACAATTCACTCATGCTTTTTGTTGATCGGACTCAACGAAGCAGACAAGTACGAACTACTTAACTTCTATGAACTGGACTTAAATAGTTGATACAAAAACTTCGCAAAACCAAGACAAAGACAATACAAAGAATGATTAATCTCTCGGATTTTTATGCACGATTGTCTTGTCTTCATCTTGATGAACGCCAAGATGTGTTGTTCACAGCTTTGGTAACTCTTGTTGTTTCCTTGTTGATATTTTCCTTCTTTGTGAACTCCATATCTTTCCTGAATACGTGTTTCCTTTATTACCAATCTAACAAGGTAACACATCTTCTTCAATTCGCAGAGTCCTGGAAAGAATCGAGTCACAGCGAACGGACAATATTGTTTCCTTATTTTGAAACCATGTTGAGTTGACTTGTTCAACTTAGCTTGAATTATGGAAACTTCAAGTAAGGAATCTTCCATAGCTCTTCCTTATGATTAAGATACCTTCCTGGACATAAACATAAACAACTAAAACCGTGGAACTTGATTAATAAGTGAATAAAGGCAAAACTTAATTTTGGCAACTAAATCATAATTTTCGCACAGACTCTCGGCTTTCAATGTTATCCTCAATGTTGACCCAACATCGTCTAACATTGTATCATCTAACATTGATTCAAGAAAACCCTGCACTTTCAATCTCCCCCTTTTTGCCTTCCTTCACAAAACTAATACCTGTTCCAATCAAGTTTTACATCTAGTAAGTTAGAATCAACAAGAAACAAATTAAACTACTAAACTGCTCCCCCTCAATACAAGCTAACATATTCAAAGTTAAATAAACAAAGGCAAGCATTAAGGTCATCACTACATCCACATATGTACATATGTTCAGACCCCAACATTCATCCAGAACATCAGTTCAAAATGTGCTTTCATAAGAAATAGCAGTTAGAGCAGTTCAACAGTAGTAGTTAGAGTTACAGGCCATAGCTAAATATCAAGAACATGTCCCTTGATCAAATAAAACCAATTAGAGATAAATGTACCAGCAGTTCAAAGATATTAGCAGTTCATGAGAAACAATCCATAAACTAGAAGACTAAAATTTAAAATTGGAACTACTCTCCGCCTTTTTGTGAAGAATGGAGTTTCTCCAAAATTTTCACCATGTCTTTCAGTTCTTTGAGGTGTTCCTTCCTCTCCTCAATATCCCTCTGAGTATCCGCAACCTGCCCCTATACCAGTTCAACAAATGATCCACAAAAGTAGAGGTTATGACCATGCAGTCTTCTTCTTTGGACATAGGCACTGAAGTTCCAGCAAACTCCTGAGCCTTCTTCTTTTCAGCCCTTGGTCTCACCACTCCTTTTGGATTCCATTGAAGGTCTCTCACTCTTGATCCAGACAAGTAGCTTGGGAGAATTGTTAGTTCAGTATCATTCTTCCTCCAGCCCACAATAACACTTGTCTTTAATCCTTGCTTGCTAAGGATTTTGCAGATGAGTGAGGGAAAAGGCAGCATGCCATTTTTCCTTCCAGCAACTTCAGACATTGACTTTACAATCCTCTCCCCCATGTTCACAGCTAGCCCATTTTTGATTTGATAGACTAAGAGTGCTGATTCCTTAGTCAGTACAGTAACATTTTTGCTTGGCAGCCAGTTGAAACAAGCTATCTTGTGCAAGACAGCACTAAGGGATGTGAGCTTTGTGGTTGGCAGGGCATCTCTCCAGGTTTTGACCAACCCTCCAGTCAAGTTCTTAATCACATCATCATAATAGGGGTCCTCAGATTCATCAGCAGTAGGGAAGCCACGAATCTTGTTAATGGTGTAGGGTTCAATGTTGAAGACTCTCCCCCTCACCCAAGCCTTTCCAAATTTTGGAGATCTGTAGTCCCTGATCCATTTGGAGAGATTCAGGTAGAACTCCATGACAATATCAGGAGCATTGTCACTCGGCTCCATCAGTGATTGTTGCAACCCTCTTGCCTCCAGTAAGTCCATCACCTTGCTCTCTTTGAAGCTGGCCATCTCTACAGCTCTTTTAGTGTGAATCTCCTTTCTTTTGAAGGAATCCCACTTCTTCTCCAACTCTTGAGAGAGATAGTAAGGAGAAAAGTAGCTCCCCTCATCATTATGATAGACCATATACAGCCCATATGTGTACTCCTCTGTTCCTGATGTTTCCCCAACATCAGCAGCAACATCCTGCTCTTCATCAGTTTTCTCCTCTTCCTTCTCCTCCTCTTCTTCTTCATCCTCAAGATCCACAACCTCTGTTTCCTCTTCCATCACTTGCTTTCCTTTCCTCTTTCTCTCAGCAGCAGCAGCAGCAACAACCTTCTTCTCATCCTCAACCGCCCTCTTCCTAGCTAATCTCTCAGCCTGTCTCTTCCTGGCCTCAGCCCTTGCCTTAGCAGTCTCAGACATAGTTTTCAACTAATCCCCTGCAGCCTTGCTCTTTTTCTTTTGAGACCTAATCCACTTCCTCACCAATTTGTCCACAGAATTGTCCATGGATTTTTCCACAGTTTTCTCAACCTAATCACTACCCTCCCCATCAATAGTTAAGTCAACATCAATTTCAGTGTTGGGTTCAGCAGTGTTTACCTCAATTTCAGGCTCATTGGTGATGGGAGTGGTTGGTTTCGCAGTTTGCTCAACATTGGAGGTCGATTCTCCCTGTTTGGACTTCTTCCCTCGTCACACATAGGGAATCGCCTTCCTTTTAGCAGCAACATGAGCATCAACTGTCTTTGCAGCAACACCTCTAGTGTGTAAACGAGTGCGTGCGGCAGTGGGTTCACTTGCCAGGGCAACATCTGCAAGAGTTTGCATGGAAGACTTGCTTGTCATTGTCAGTAGGAAGTTTTGAGAGAATTTGCAGAGAAACAAAACAAGAGAGTTTGAGAGTAGAGAGAGGAATTTTGCAGAGTAAGCACAAATAAGAAAATTTCAAGAACAATTAAGGAAAATAGGGTTTTGATTTTTGAAATGACCATGAATAAGGAAAGAGAGTGAATGTTAATGGGCAGTTACTAAATTTTAATCAAGTAAAACTTCCCACCCAGTTTTCCCGCGCACACACTTTGTTGTTTAATTAACAGTTACCAGAGCAGTTTTCAAAAATTTGAGAACTTATAAGTTCCTGTTTTCAATGTTAGCCTGCTGCAGTGCACAATGTTGGGATAACATTCAATAACATTCAAACAAGAAGGTGGAGGTACAGGCTTCACCAAGGCAAATTCATGTGAGAGCTTGAGATACAGCCAAAAATACATCTGAAACTTAACCAATATAGCAAGTGAGTACCTCAGACATATTATTAAGATCAAGATCATGAGTATGTAACATGAATAACAAGAAACACACAAAGATAAGCAGTTATGAATTCAAGGAAAAATTCACTTCCACAGCATAGAAAGTCACAGAAAAGTGTGTCACCTGCAGTATGTCACCCAAATTGTATGCCTCAACACATGAATTATACTCCCCTTAAGCCTAAACCGACACAATTCAACAACACGAAAGAAACAATGTAGTTCAATATGAATGCAACAATTTAATGTCAAATAGGCAGATGGTAAACACAAATGAAAAACTCATCAAACCAGTACATCACATATCTCCTTATAATCTTTATGCTTTTCATAACTCATCTGAACCAAAAACTGAAGGTTGCTAAACATAAAGCTAATGTCACTACTGAAAGAGGGCAGCCTGAACTCCACACACCCCAGTAACAACATTAATAGCAGCAAGTTAGGCAAGTACAAAGGCCTTGAATGTTGGCAATTCATTTATCATGCACCCCAACACCCCAATTCTTTATGCATACTTGTTTACCAACCTGCATTCAAGAGAATCACCAAGTGATCACTGCTACTAAATGTAAGAAATTGAAACCTCAAACACCCTATTAGAAAGGATCACCCTCATGTGTTCCTTGGCTAAACAAACAGGAACATGTAAAGAAGCACAACTGAGTAACACTGAAGCTGTCAACATCATGCACCCCAGCTTCTCCACATGCCCTGTACATCTTCCATATGAATAAGACACAACTGAATAGACATCAAAGTAGTGAACTTTGTGTACCCCAGCTTCTTCATATGTTAGGCTATCACAACCTCAGACAAACAGAAGAGTTTTAATACTTTTCCAAAACAAAGATGTGAAACTGATAACTAGAAAGAGTTGTTAATCAAAGAGTTCAACCGCACAAACCAAATCTGACAAAACAAAGATGACATGAGACTCACAAGAAAATAAACTCAACAAAGGAAAACAACAGAATACCTACTACACCACAACCAATATACCAGTGCTAGGCAGTGGAGTTATGTCAACACTGGTTTCCTCATCATTTTCACATATTGCACATGCCAAGAGATTTCCTCAGGCTGAAGAATCTCTCACTATATAAAGGTTTTGTAAACATGTCAGCAAGCTGATTTGTTGTCTCAATATGTTCAATGTTGATCACTTTGTCCTCTACCATATCTCTCAGGAAATGATGCCTTATGTCTATATGCTTCGTTTTAGAATGTTGGACAGGATTCCTAGAGATACTTATGGCACTTAGATTGTCACAGGACATGAGAAGTGTATTACTATCTAGCCCATAATCTGAAAGCATGTGTTTGAGCCACACAAGTTGGGTAACACAGCTGCGAGCTGCTACATATTCTGATTCAGCAGTTGATAATGAAACACAGTTCTGCTTCTTGCTATACTAGGAGACCAAATTATTCCCCAAATAAAAACAGCCCCCACTTGTGGATTTCCTGTCATCCACATCACCTGCCCAGTCAGAGTCATTGAAACCAACCAAGTTAGTGTTAGTGTCATAAGAATACCAAATGCCTAAAGGTGAAGTTCCAGAGATATATCTAAGAATCCTCTTCACAGCAATCAAGTGAGATTGCCTTGGCCCAACTTGGTACCTAGCACAAACACATACTGAAAACATGATGTCAGGTCTAGAGACAGAGAGATATAGCAAACTACCAATCATGGATCTGTACAATGTTGGGTCAACATTGCTGCTAGTGCCATCTTTTGTTATCTTCATTGAAGAGGACATAGGAGTTTTGCAAGGCTTGGACTCTTGTAGCTCAAATCTCTTCACCAGATTCCTTGCATACTTCTCCTGGTTCAGGAAGATACCATTCTCCAGCTGCTTAACTTGTAGTCCCAAAAAGTAATTGAGCTCACCAATCATGCTCATCTCAAATGTTCCTGTCATAGACTCAACAAACTTGTCTAAGGTAGACTTGTTAGTAGAGCCAAATACAATATCATCCACATAAATTTGAGCAATGCATATATCAGAGCTTTTCCTAAGGACAAACAATGTTCTATCTCCATCTCCTCTATTAAAACCTAGGCCTAACAGAAAATCAGTTAGCCTTTCATACCAAGCTCTAGGAGCCTGTTTTAAGCCATACAAACCCTTCTCAAGTTTGTACACATAGTCAGGATGTTTAGGATCAACAAAATCTTTAGGTTGTTCAACATAAACCTCTTTGTCAATTAAACCACTCAGAAAGGCAGCTTTAACATCCATTTGGTAAAGTTTAATCCTAAGACAGCAAGCAATAGCAATAAGTAATCTAATTGATTATAGCCTAGCTACTGGAGCAAAAGTCTCATCAAAATCTATACCTCCTACCTGAGTATAACCTTGTGCAACCAACCTAGCTTTGTTCCTCATAATTACACCATTCTCATCAATTTTATTTTTGAAAATCCATTTTGTACCTATTACATTCACATGTGATGGCCTAGGCACTAGATTCCAAACTCTGTTTTTGGTGAATTGTAAGAGTTCCTCTTGCATGGCATTAATCCAATAACCGTCCTTAAGAGCTTCAGTTACATTCTTAGGTTCAATGGAGGACACAAAACAAGATGCATTGTTAACAGTACATGAAAAAGACATACAAACACGCAACTTAGCCATATCCTTGTAATTTACCCTTTCTTTGTTGCGTGTTCTAACTCTTTCAGTAATTTGACCAATTACTTGAGAGGCTGGATGATCTCTTTGGATCCTAAGAGGAGGATCTCTTCTGGATACAGGAACAACTTCATCTTCAGAATCTGACAGCACAGATGTTTGCCTAACATTGGGGGTTTCTGGTGTTAAGTCAACATTTGTTCTGGTTTCTAGTTCAGCATCTCCAGCGTCTGAGTTCAATGTTGAGTCCAATGTTGGAGTAACATCTGAACCAGTGACTTCTTTAGTACCTGCAGAAACAGTTAAATCATAAAAAATGACATTCACTGATTCTTGAACAGTATGCAATCTTGGATTGTAGACCCTGAAACCAGCACTATTCGGAGAATATCCAACAAATATACACTTTTCACTTTTAGGATCAAATTTGCTCAAATAGTCTCTATCTTTTAGCAAATAGCAATTGATACCAAACGCATGAAAGTGTGCAACTGTTGGTTTTGAACCCTTCAAGATTTCATAGGGTGTCATAGTAGTACCAGGTCTAAGATAAACTCTATTACTAATATGACATGCAGTATTCAAAGCTTCAACCCAGAGTTTCTTAGTTAGGTTTTTAGAATTCAACATTACTCTGGCCATCTCATGAAGTGTTGTATTCTTCCTCTCAGCAATCCCATTTTGCTGAGGTGTCTTAGGTGCAGTGAACTCATGGAAAATGCCTTTAGTTTCACAAAAATTAGCAAAGCTTACATTTTCAAACTCTTTTCCATGGTCAGACCTAATTCTTCCTACAGAAGTACCATACAGATTTTTAATGCTAGCATGCAAAATCTTGAATGTGTTGAATGCCTCTGATTTTTCTTTCAAAAATTTAATCCAGGTATATCTTGAAAAATCATCAACAATAACAAAAGCATACTTCTTACCATCCAGGCTACTAACCTCAATAGGACCCATCAGATCCATATGTAGCAATTCAAAGCACTTATTAGTTCTAGGGTTAGTACTTTGTACCTGTAGTGGTGGATGAACATCTTTTGTTTGTTTACCTTTCAGGCAGTCTTCACAAACAATTTTACCCGGGCTAGTCAACTTAGGCAGTCGTCTTATAGCCTCTAACATCTGTAGTTTCTCCAGATTTCTATAGTGCACATGTCCTAACTTCTTGTGCCACATGACAGATTCATCTACCTTGGCATGATAGCATTCAGCTTTATGTTGAGCAAGATAGCAGTTATCCTTTGATCTTGTACCTGTCATGACACGGACATTGTCACTATTAAACACATCACATGAACTTTTATCAAAAGTAACTAGCAAGTTATCATCACAAAGTTGACTTATGCTAATTAAATTTGCTTTCAATCCTTCAACCAACAACACATCCTTGAGTGGTGGAAATCCTTCAACTGTTGGTTTTGAACCCTTCAAGATTTTATAGGGTGTCATAGTAGTACCAGGTCTAAGATAAACTCTATTACTAATATGACATGCAGTATTCAAAGCTTCAACCCAGAGTTTCTTAGTTAGGTTTTTAGAATTCAACATTACTCTGGCCATCTCATGAAGTGTTGTATTCTTCCTCTCAGCAATCCCATTTTGCTGAGGTGTCTTAGGTGCAGTGAACTCATGGAAAATGCCTTTAGTTTCACAAAAATTAGCAAAGCTTACATTTTCAAACTCTTTTCCATGGTCAGACCTAATTCTTCCTACAGAAGTACCATACAGATTTTTAATGCTAGCATGCAAAATCTTGAATGTGTTGAATGCCTCTGATTTTTCTTTCAAAAATTTAATCCAGGTATATCTTGAAAAATCATCAACAATAACAAAAGCATACTTCTTACCATTCAGGCTACTAACCTCAATAGGACCCATCAGATCCATATGTAGCAATTCAAAGCACTTATTAGTTATAGGGTTAGTACTTTGTACCTGTAGTGGTGGATGAACATCTTTTGTTTGTTTACCTTTCAGGCAGTCTTCACAAACAATTTTACCCGGGCTAGTCAACTTAGGCAGTCCTCTTATAGCCTCTAACATCTGTAGTTTCTCCAGATTTCTATAGTGCACATGTCCTAACTTCTTGTGCCACATGAAATATTCATCTACCTTGGCATGATAGCATTCAGTTTCATGTTGAGCAAGATAGCAGTTATCCTTTGATCTTGTACCTGTCATGACACGGACATTGTCACTATTAAACACATCACATGAACTTTTATCAAAAGTAACTAGCAAGTTATCATCACAAAGTTGACTTATGCTAATTAAATTTGCTTTCAATCCTTCAACCAACAACACATCCTTGAGTGGTGGAAATCCTTCAACTGTTGGTTTTGAACCCTTCAAGATTTTATAGGGTGTCATAGTAGTACCAGGTCTAAGATAAACTCTATTACTAATATGACATGCAGTATTCAAAGCTTCAGCCCAGAGTTTCTTAGTTAGGCTTTTAGAATTCAACATTACTCTGGCCATCTCTTGAAGTGTTATATTCTTCCTCTCAGCAATCCCATTTTGGTGAGGTGTCTTAGGTGCAGAGAACTCATGGAAAATGCCTTTAGTTTCACAAAAATTAGCAAAGCTTACATTTTCAAACTCTTTTCCATGGTTAGACCTAATTCTTCCTACAAAAGTGCCATACAGATTTTTAATGCTAGCATGCAAAATCTTGAATGTGTTGAATGCCTCTGATTTTTCTTTCAAAAATTTAATCCAGGTATATCTTGAAAAATCATCAACAATAACAAAAGCATACTTCTTACCATCCAGGCTACTAACCTCAATAGGACCCATCAGATCCATATGTAGCAATTCAAAGCACTTATTAGTTCTAGGGTTAGTACTTTGTACCTGTAGTGGTGGATGAACATCTTTTGTTTGTTTACCTTTCAGGCAGTCTTCACAAACAATTTTACCCGGGCTAGTCAACTTAGGCAGTCGTCTTATAGCCTCTAACATCTGTAGTTTCTCCAGATTTCTATAGTGCACATGTCCTAACTTCTTGTGCCACATGACAGATTCATCTACCTTGGCATGATAGCATTCAGCTTTATGTTGAGCAAGATAGCAGTTATCCTTTGATCTTGTACCTGTCATGACACGGACATTGTCACTATTAAACACATCACATGAACTTTTATCAAAAGTAACTAGCAAGTTATCATCACAAAGTTGACTTATGCTAATTAAATTTGCTTTCAATCCTTCAACCAACAACACATCCTTGAGTGGTGGAAATCCTTCAACTGTTGGTTTTGAACCCTTCAAGATTTTATAGGGTGTCATAGTAGTACCAGGTCTAAGATAAACTCTATTACTAATATGACATGCAGTATTCAAAGCTTCAACCCAGAGTTTCTTAGTTAGGTTTTTAGAATTCAACATTACTCTGGCCATCTCATGAAGTGTTGTATTCTTCCTCTCAGCAATCCCATTTTGCTGAGGTGTCTTAGGTGCAGTGAACTCATGGAAAATGCCTTTAGTTTCACAAAAATTAGCAAAGCTTACATTTTCAAACTCTTTTCCATGGTCAGACCTAATTCTTCCTACAGAAGTACCATACAGATTTTTAATGCTAGCATGCAAAATCTTGAATGTGTTGAATGCCTCTGATTTTTCTTTCAAAAATTTAATCCAGGTATATCTTGAAAAATCATCAACAATAACAAAAGCATACTTCTTACCATTCAGGCTACTAACCTCAATAGGACCCATCAGATCCATATGTAGCAATTCAAAGCACTTATTAGTTATAGGGTTAGTACTTTGTACCTGTAGTGGTGGATGAACATCTTTTGTTTGTTTACCTGTCAGGCAGTCTTCACAAACAATTTTACCCGGGCTAGTCAACTTAGGCAGTCCTCTTATAGCCTCTAACATCTGTAGTTTCTCCAGATTTCTATAGTGCACATGTCCTAACTTCTTGTGCCACATGAAATATTCATCTACCTTGGCATGATAGCATTCAGTTTCATGTTGAGCAAGATAGCAGTTATCCTTTGATCTTGTACCTGTCATGACACGGACATTGTCACTATTAAACACATCACATGAACTTTTATCAAAAGTAACTAGCAAGTTATCATCACAAAGTTGACTTATGCTAATTAAATTTGCTTTCAATCCTTCAACCAACAACACATCCTTGAGTGGTGGAAATCCTTCAACTGTTGGTTTTGAACCCTTCAAGATTTTATAGGGTGTCATAGTAGTACCAGGTCTAAGATAAACTCTATTACTAATATGACATGCAGTATTCAAAGCTTCAGCCCAGAGTTTCTTAGTTAGGCTTTTAGAATTCAACATTACTCTGGCCATCTCTTGAAGTGTTATATTCTTCCTCTCAGCAATCCCATTTTGGTGAGGTGTCTTAGGTGCAGAGAACTCATGGAAAATGCCTTTAGTTTCACAAAAATTAGCAAAGCTTACATTTTCAAACTCTTTTCCATGGTTAGACCTAATTCTTCCTACAAAAGTGCCATACAGATTTTTAATGCTAGCATGCAAAATCTTGAATGTGTTGAATGCCTCTGATTTTTCTTTCAAAAATTTAATCCAGGTATATCTTGAAAAATCATCAACAATAACAAAAGCATACTTCTTACCATCCAGGCTACTAACCTCAATAGGACCCATCAGATCCATATGTAGCAATTCAAAGCACTTATTAGTTCTAGGGTTAGTACTTTGTACCTGTAGTGGTGGATGAACATCTTTTGTTTGTTTACCTTTCAGGCAGTCTTCACAAACAATTTTACCCGGGCTAGTCAACTTAGGCAGTCGTCTTATAGCCTCTAACATCTGTAGTTTCTCCAGATTTCTATAGTGCACATGTCCTAACTTCTTGTGCCACATGACAGATTCATCTACCTTGGCATGATAGCATTCAGCTTTATGTTGAGCAAGATAGCAGTTATCCTTTGATCTTGTACCTGTCATGACACGGACATTGTCACTATTAAACACATCACATGAACTTTTATCAAAAGTAACTAGCAAGTTATCATCACAAAGTTGACTTATGCTAATTAAATTTGCTTTCAATCCTTCAACCAACAACACATCCTTGAGTGGTGGAAATCCTTCAACTGTTGGTTTTGAACCCTTCAAGATTTTATAGGGTGTCATAGTAGTACCAGGTCTAAGATAAACTCTATTACTAATATGACATGCAGTATTCAAAGCTTCAACCCAGAGTTTCTTAGTTAGGTTTTTAGAATTCAACATTACTCTGGCCATCTCATGAAGTGTTGTATTCTTCCTCTCAGCAATCCCATTTTGCTGAGGTGTCTTAGGTGCAGAGAACTCATGGAAAATGCCTTTAGTTTCACAAAAATTAGCAAAGCTTACATTTTCAAACTCTTTTCCATGGTTAGACCTAATTCTTCCTACAAAAGTGCCATACAGATTTTTAATGCTAGCATGCAAAATCTTGAATGTGTTGAATGCCTCTGATTTTTCTTTCAAAAATTTAATCCAGGTATATCTTGAAAAATCATCAACAATAACAAAAGCATACTTCTTACCATCCAGGCTACTAACCTCAATAGGACCCATCAGATCCATATGTAGCAATTCAAAGCACTTATTAGTTCTAGGGTTAGTACTTTGTACCTGTAGTGGTGGATGAACATCTTTTGTTTGTTTACCTTTCAGGCAGTCTTCACAAACAATTTTACCCGGGCTAGTCAACTTAGGCAGTCGTCTTATAGCCTCTAACATCTGTAGTTTCTCCAGATTTCTATAGTGCACATGTCCTAACTTCTTGTGCCACATGAGAGATTCATCTACCTTGGCATGATAGCATTCAGCTTTATGTTGAGCAAGATAGCAGTTATCCTTTGATCTTGTACCTGTCATGACACGGACATTGTCACTATTAAACACATCACATGAACTTTTATCAAAAGTAACTAGCAAGTTATCATCACAAAGTTGACTTATGCTAATTAAATTTGCTTTCAATCCTTCAACCAACAACACATCCTTGAGTGGTGGAAATCCTTCAACTGTTGGTTTTGAACCCTTCAAGATTTTATAGGGTGTCATAGTAGTACCAGGTCTAAGATAAACTCTATTACTAATATGACATGCAGTATTCAAAGCTTCAGCCCAGAGTTTCTTAGTTAGGCTTTTAGAATTCAACATTACTCTGGCCATCTCTTGAAGTGTTATATTCTTCCTCTCAGCAATCCCATTTTGGTGAGGTGTCTTAGGTGCAGAGAACTCATGGAAAATGCCTTTAGTTTCACAAAAATTAGCAAAGCTTACATTTTCAAACTCTTTTCCATGGTTAGACCTAATTCTTCCTACAAAAGTGCCATACAGATTTTTAATGCTAGCATGCAAAATCTTGAATGTGTTGAATGCCTCTGATTTTTCTTTCAAAAATTTAATCCAGGTATATCTTGAAAAATCATCAACAATAACAAAAGCATACTTCTTACCATCCAGGCTACTAACCTCAATAGGACCCATCAGATCCATATGTAGCAATTCAAAGCACTTATTAGTTCTAGGGTTAGTACTTTGTACCTGTAGTGGTGGATGAACATCTTTTGTTTGTTTACCTTTCAGGCAGTCTTCACAAACAATTTTACCCGGGCTAGTCAACTTAGGCAGTCGTCTTATAGCCTCTAACATCTGTAGTTTCTCCAGATTTCTATAGTGCACATGTCCTAACTTCTTGTGCCACATGAGAGATTCATCTACCTTGGCATGATAGCATTCAGCTTTATGTTGAGCAAGATAGCAGTTATCCTTTGATCTTGTACCTGTCATGACACGGACATTGTCACTATTAAACACATCACATGAACTTTTATCAAAAGTAACTAGCAAGTTATCATCACAAAGTTGACTTATGCTAATTAAATTTGCTTTCAATCCTTCAACCAACAACACATCCTTGAGTGGTGGAAATCCTTCAACTGTTGGTTTTGAACCCTTCAAGATTTTATAGGGTGTCATAGTAGTACCAGGTCTAAGATAAACTCTATTACTAATATGACATGCAGTATTCAAAGCTTCAGCCCAGAGTTTCTTAGTTAGGCTTTTAGAATTCAACATTACTCTGGCCATCTCTTGAAGTGTTATATTCTTCCTCTCAGCAATCCCATTTTGGTGAGGTGTCTTAGGTGCAGAGAACTCATGGAAAATGCCTTTAGTTTCACAAAAATTAGCAAAGCTTACATTTTCAAACTCTTTTCCATGGTTAGACCTAATTCTTCCTACAAAAGTGCCATACAGATTTTTAATGCTAGCATGCAAAATCTTGAATGTGTTGAATGCCTCTGATTTTTCTTTCAAAAATTTAATCCAGGTATATCTTGAAAAATCATCAACAATAACAAAAGCATACTTCTTACCATCCAGGGTACTAACCTCAATAGGACCCATCAGATCCATATGTAGCAATTCAAAGCACTTATTAGTTCTAGGGTTAGTACTTTGTACCTGTAGTGGTGGATGAACATCTTTTGTTTGTTTACCTTTCAGGCAGTCTTCACAAACAATTTTACCCGGGCTAGTCAACTTAGGCAGTCGTCTTATAGCCTCTAACATCTGTAGTTTCTCCAGATTTCTATAGTGCACATGTCCTAACTTCTTGTGCCACATGACAGATTCATCTACCTTGGCATGATAGCATTCAGCTTTATGTTGAGCAAGATAGCAGTTATCCTTTGATCTTGTACCTGTCATGACACGGACATTGTCACTATTAAACACATCACATGAACTTTTATCAAAAGTAACTAGCAAGTTATCATCACAAAGTTGACTTATGCTAATTAAATTTGCTTTCAATCCTTCAACCAACAACACATCCTTGAGTGGTGGAAATCCTTCAACTGTTGGTTTTGAACCCTTCAAGATTTTATAGGGTGTCATAGTAGTACCAGGTCTAAGATAAACTCTATTACTAATATGACATGCAGTATTCAAAGCTTCAGCCCAGAGTTTCATAGTTAGGTTTTTAGAATTCAACATTACTCTGGCCATCTCTTGAAGTGTTCTATTCTTCCTCTCAGCAATCCCATTTTGCTGAGGTGTCTTAGGTGCAGAGAACTCATGGAAAATGCCTTTAGTTTCACAAAAATTAGCAAAGCTTACATTTTCAAACTCTTTTCCATGGTTAGACCTAATTCTTCCTACAAAAGTGCCATACAGATTTTTAATGCTAGCATGCAAAATCTTGAATGTGTTGAATGCCTCTGATTTTTCTTTCAAAAATTTAATCCAGGTATATCTTGAAAAATCATCAACAATAACAAAAGCATACTTCTTACCATCCAGGGTACTAACCTCAATAGGACCCATCAGATCCATATGTAGCAATTCAAAGCACTTATTAGTTCTAGGGTTAGTACTTTGTACCTGTAGTGGTGGATGAACATCTTTTGTTTGTTTACCTTTCAGGCAGTCTTCACAAACAATTTTACCCGGGCTAGTCAACTTAGGCAGTCGTCTTATAGCCTCTAACATCTGTAGTTTCTCCAGATTTCTATAGTGCACATGTCCTAACTTCTTGTGCCACATGACAGATTCATCTACCTTGGCATGATAGCATTCAGCTTTATGTTGAGCAAGATAGCAGTTATCCTTTGATCTTGTACCTGTCATGACACGGACATTGTCACTATTAAACACATCACATGAACTTTTATCAAAAGTAACTAGCAAGTTATCATCACAAAGTTGACTTATGCTAATTAAATTTGCTTTCAATCCTTCAACCAACAACACATCCTTGAGTGGTGGAAATCCTTCAACTGTTGGTTTTGAACCCTTCAAGATTTTATAGGGTGTCATAGTAGTACCAGGTCTAAGATAAACTCTATTACTAATATGACATGCAGTATTCAAAGCTTCAGCCCAGAGTTTCTTAGTTAGGTTTTTAGAATTCAACATTACTCTGGCCATCTCTTGAAGTGTTCTATTCTTCCTCTCAGCAATCCCATTTTGCTGAGGTGTCTTAGGTGCAGAGAACTCATGGAAAATGCCTTTAGTTTCACAAAAATTAGCAAAGCTTACATTTTCAAACTCTTTTCCATGGTCAGACCTAATTCTTCCTACAGAAGTGCCATACAGATTTTTAATGCTAGCATGCAAAATCTTGAATGTGTTGAATGCCTCTGATTTTTCTTTCAAAAATTTAATCTAGGTATATCTTGAAAAATCATCAACAATAACAAAAGCATACTTCTTACCATTCAGGCTACTAACCTCAATAGGACCCATCAGATCCATATGTAGCAATTCAAAGCACTTATTAGTTATAGGGTTAGTACTTTGTACCTGTAGTGGTGGATGAACATCTTTTGTTTGTTTACCTTTCAGGCAGTCTTCACAAACAATTTTACCCGGGCTAGTCAACTTAGGCAGTCCTCTTATAGCCTCTAACATCTGTAGTTTCTCCAGATTTCTATAGTGCACATGTCCTAACTTCTTGTGCCACATGAAATATTCATCTACCTTGGCATGATAGCATTCAGTTTCATGTTGAGCAAGATAGCAGTTATCCTTTGATCTTGTACCTGTCATGACACGGACATTGTCACTATTAAACACATCACATGAACTTTTATCAAACGTAACTAGCAAGTTATCATCACAAAGTTGACTTATGCTAATTAAATTTGCTTTCAATCCTTCAACCAACAACACATCCTTGAGTGGTGGAAATCCTTCAACTGTTGGTTTTGAACCCTTCAAGATTTTATAGGGTGTCATAGTAGTACCAGGTCTAAGATAAACTCTATTACTAATATGACATGCAGTATTCAAAGCTTCAGCCCAGAGTTTCTTAGTTAGGCTTTTAGAATTCAACATTACTCTGGCCATCTCTTGAAGTGTTATATTCTTCCTCTCAGCAATCCCATTTTGGTGAGGTGTCTTAGGTGCAGAGAACTCATGGAAAATGCCTTTAGTTTCACAAAAATTAGCAAAGCTTACATTTTCAAACTCTTTTCCATGGTTAGACCTAATTCTTCCTACAAAAGTGCCATACAGATTTTTAATGCTAGCATGCAAAATCTTGAATGTGTTGAATGCCTCTGATTTTTCTTTCAAAAATTTAATCCAGGTATATCTTGAAAAATCATCAACAATAACAAAAGCATACTTCTTACCATTCAGGCTACTAACCTCAATAGGACCCATCAGATCCATATGTAGCAATTCAAAGCACTTATTAGTTCTAGGGTTAGTACTTTGTACCTGTAGTGGTGGATGAACATCTTTTGTTTGTTTACCTTTCAGGCAGTCTTCACAAACAATTTTACCCGGGCTAGTCAACTTAGGCAGTCGTCTTATAGCCTCTAACATCTGTAGTTTCTCCAGATTTCTATAGTGCACATGTCCTAACTTCTTGTGCCACATGACAAATTCATCTACCTTGGCATGATAGCATTCAGCTTTATGTTGAGCAAGATAGCAGTTATCCTTTGATCTTGTACCTGTCATGACACGGACATTGTCACTATTAAACACATCACATGAACTTTTATCAAAAGTAACTAGCAAGTTATCATCACAAAGTTGACTTATGCTAATTAAATTTGCTTTCAATCCTTCAACCAACAACACATCCTTGAGTGGTGGAAATCCTTCAACTGTTGGTTTTGAACCCTTCAAGATTTTATAGGGTGTCATAGTAGTACCAGGTCTAAGATAAACTCTATTACTAATATGACATGCAGTATTCAAAGCTTCAGCCCAGAGTTTCTTAGTTAGGTTTTTAGAATTCAACATTACTCTGGCCATCTCTTGAAGTGTTCTATTCTTCCTCTCAGCAATCCCATTTTGCTGAGGTGTCTTAGGTGCAGAGAACTCATGGAAAATGCCTTTAGTTTCACAAAAATTAGCAAAGCTTACATTTTCAAACTCTTTTCCATGGTCAGACCTAATTCTTCCTACAGAAGTGCCATACTGATTTTTAATGCTAGCATGCAAAATCTTGAATGTGTTGAATGCCTCTGATTTTTCTTTCAAAAATTTAATCCAGGTATATCTTGAAAAATCATCAACAATAACAAAAGCATACTTCTTACCATTCAGGCTACTAACCTCAATAGGACCCATCAGATCCATATGTAGCAATTCAAAGCACTTATTAGTTCTAGGGTTAGTACTTTGTACCTGTAGTGGTGGATGAACATCTTTTGTTTGTTTACCTTTCAGGCAGTCTTCACAAACAATTTTACCCGGGCTAGTCAACTTAGGCAGTCGTCTTATAGCCTCTAACATCTGTAGTTTCTCCAGATTTCTATAGTGCACATGTCCTAACTTCTTGTGCCACATGACAGATTCATCTACCTTGGCATGATAGCATTCAGCTTTATGTTGAGCAAGATAGCAGTTATCCTTTGATCTTGTACCTGTCATGACACGGACATTGTCACTATTAAACACATCACATGAACTTTTATCAAAAGTAACTAGCAAGTTATCATCACAAAGTTGACTTATGCTAATTAAATTTGCTTTCAATCCTTCAACCAACAACACATCCTTGAGTGGTGGAAATCCTTCAACTGTTGGTTTTGAACCCTTCAAGATTTTATAGGGTGTCATAGTAGTACCAGGTCTAAGATAAACTCTATTACTAATATGACATGCAGTATTCAAAGCTTCAGCCCAGAGTTTCTTAGTTAGGTTTTTAGAATTCAACATTACTCTGGCCATCTCTTGAAGTGTTCTATTCTTCCTCTCAGCAATCCCATTTTGCTGAGGTGTCTTAGGTGCAGAGAACTCATGGAAAATGCCTTTAGTTTCACAAAAATTAGCAAAGCTTACATTTTCAAACTCTTTTCCATGGTCAGACCTAATTCTTCCTACAGAAGTGCCATACTGATTTTTAATGCTAGCATGCAAAATCTTGAATGTGTTGAATGCCTCTGATTTTTCTTTCAAAAATTTAATCCAGGTATATCTTGAAAAATCATCAACAATAACAAAAGCATACTTCTTACCATTCAGGCTACTAACCTCAATAGGACCCATCAGATCCATATGTAGCAATTCAAAGCACTTATTAGTTCTAGGGTTAGTACTTTGTACCTATAGTGGTGGATGAACATCTTTTGTTTGTTTACCTTTCAGGCAGTCTTCACAAACAATTTTACCCGGGCTAGTCAACTTAGGCAGTCGTCTTATAGCCTCTAACATCTGTAGTTTCTCCAGATTTCTATAGTGCACATGTCCTAACTTCTTGTGCCACATGACAAATTCATCTACCTTGGCATGATAGCATTCAGCTTTATGTTGAGCAAGATAGCAGTTATCCTTTGATCTTGTACCTGTCATGACACGGACATTGTCACTATTAAACACATCACATGAACTTTTATCAAAAGTAACTAGCAAGTTATCATCACAAAGTTGACTTATGCTAATTAAATTTGCTTTCAATCCTTCAACCAACAACACATCCTTGAGTGGTGGAAATCCTTCAACTGTTGGTTTTGAACCCTTCAAGATTTTATAGGGTGTCATAGTAGTACCAGGTCTAAGATAAACTCTATTACTAATATGACATGCAGTATTCAAAGCTTCAGCCCAGAGTTTCTTAGTTAGGTTTTTAGAATTCAACATTACTCTGGCCATCTCTTGAAGTGTTCTATTCTTCCTCTCAGCAATCCCATTTTGCTGAGGTGTCTTAGGTGCAGAGAACTCATGGAAAATGCCTTTAGTTTCACAAAAATTAGCAAAGCTTACATTTTCAAACTCTTTTCCATGGTCAGACCTAATTCTTCCTACAGAAGTGCCATACTGATTTTTAATGCTAGCATGCAAAATCTTGAATGTGTTGAATGCCTCTGATTTTTCTTTCAAAAATTTAATCCAGGTATATCTTGAAAAATCATCAACAATAACAAAAGCATACTTCTTACCATTCAGGCTACTAACCTCAATAGGACCCATCAGATCCATATGTAGCAATTCAAAGCACTTATTAGTTCTAGGGTTAGTACTTTGTACCTGTAGTGGTGGATGAACATCTTTTGTTTGTTTACCTTTCAGGCAGTCTTCACAAACAATTTTACCCGGGCTAGTCAACTTAGGCAGTCGTCTTATAGCCTCTAACATCTGTAGTTTCTCCAGATTTCTATAGTGCACATGTCCTAACTTCTTGTGCCACATGACAGATTCATCTACCTTGGCATGATAGCATTCAGCTTTATGTTGAGCAAGATAGCAGTTATCCTTTGATCTTGTACCTGTCATGACACGGACATTGTCACTATTAAACACATCACATGAACTTTTATCAAAAGTAACTAGCAAGTTATCATCACAAAGTTGACTTATGCTAATTAAATTTGCTTTCAATCCTTCAACCAACAACACATCCTTGAGTGGTGGAAATCCTTCAACTGTTGGTTTTGAACCCTTCAAGATTTTATAGGGTGTCATAGTAGTACCAGGTCTAAGATAAACTCTATTACTAATATGACATGCAGTATTCAAAGCTTCAGCCCAGAGTTTCTTAGTTAGGTTTTTAGAATTCAACATTACTCTGGCCATCTCTTGAAGTGTTCTATTCTTCCTCTCAGCAATCCCATTTTGCTGAGGTGTCTTAGGTGCAGAGAACTCATGGAAAATGCCTTTAGTTTCACAAAAATTAGCAAAGCTTACATTTTCAAACTCTTTTCCATGGTCAGACCTAATTCTTCCTACAGAAGTGCCATACAGATTTTTAATGCTAGCATGCAAAATCTTGAATGTGTTGAATGCCTCTGATTTTTCTTTCAAAAATTTAATCTAGGTATATCTTGAAAAATCATCAACAATAACAAAAGCATACTTCTTACCATTCAGGCTACTAACCTCAATAGGACCCATCAGATCCATATGTAGCAATTCAAAGCACTTATTAGTTATAGGGTTAGTACTTTGTACCTGTAGTGGTGGATGAACATCTTTTGTTTGTTTACCTTTCAGGCAGTCTTCACAAACAATTTTACCCGGGCTAGTCAACTTAGGCAGTCCTCTTATAGCCTCTAACATCTGTAGTTTCTCCAGATTTCTATAGTGCACATGTCCTAACTTCTTGTGCCACATGAAATATTCATCTACCTTGGCATGATAGCATTCAGTTTCATGTTGAGCAAGATAGCAGTTATCCTTTGATCTTGTACCTGTCATGACACGGACATTGTCACTATTAAACACATCACATGAACTTTTATCAAAAGTAACTAGCAAGTTATCATCACAAAGTTGACTTATGCTAATTAAATTTGCTTTCAATCCTTCAACCAACAACACATCCTTGAGTGGTGGAAATCCTTCAACTGTTGGTTTTGAACCCTTCAAGATTTTATAGGGTGTCATAGTAGTACCAGGTCTAAGATAAACTCTATTACTAATATGACATGCAGTATTCAAAGCTTCAGCCCAGAGTTTCTTAGTTAGGCTTTTAGAATTCAACATTACTCTGGCCATCTCTTGAAGTGTTATATTCTTCCTCTCAGCAATCCCATTTTGGTGAGGTGTATTAGGTGTAGAGAACTCATGGAAAATGCCTTTAGTTTCACAAAAATTAGCAAAGCTTACATTTTCAAACTCTTTTCCATGGTTAGACCTAATTCTTCCTACAAAAGTGCCATACAGATTTTTAATGCTAGCATGCAAAATCTTGAATGTGTTGAATGCCTCTGATTTTTCTTTCAAAAATTTAATCCAGGTATATCTTGAAAAATCATCAACAATAACAAAAGCATACTTCTTACCATTCAGGCTACTAACCTCAATAGGACCCATCAGATCCATATGTAGCAATTCAAAGCACTTATTAGTTCTAGGGTTAGTACTTTGTACCTGTAGTGGTGGATGAACATCTTTTGTTTGTTTACCTTTCAGGCAGTCTTCACAAACAATTTTACCCGGGCTAGTCAACTTAGGCAGTCGTCTTATAGCCTCTAACATCTGTAGTTTCTCCAGATTTCTATAGTGCACATGTCCTAACTTCTTGTGCCACATGACAAATTCATCTACCTTGGCATGATAGCATTCAGCTTTATGTTGAGCAAGATAGCAGTTATCCTTTGATCTTGTACCTGTCATGACACGGACATTGTCACTATTAAACACATCACATGAACTTTTATCAAAAGTAACTAGCAAGTTATCATCACAAAGTTGACTTATGCTAATTAAATTTGCTTTCAATCCTTCAACCAACAACACATCCTTGAGTGGTGGAAATCCTTCAACTGTTGGTTTTGAACCCTTCAAGATTTTATAGGGTGTCATAGTAGTACCAGGTCTAAGATAAACTCTATTACTAATATGACATGCAGTATTCAAAGCTTCAGCCCAGAGTTTCTTAGTTAGGTTTTTAGAATTCAACATTACTCTGGCCATCTCTTGAAGTGTTCTATTCTTCCTCTCAGCAATCCCATTTTGCTGAGGTGTCTTAGGTGCAGAGAACTCATGGAAAATGCCTTTAGTTTCACAAAAATTAGCAAAGCTTACATTTTCAAACTCTTTTCCATGGTCAGACCTAATTCTTCCTACAGAAGTGCCATACAGATTTTTAATGCTAGCATGCAAAATCTTGAATGTGTTGAATGCCTCTGATTTTTCTTTCAAAAATTTAATCTAGGTATATCTTGAAAAATCATCAACAATAACAAAAGCATACTTCTTACCATTCAGGCTACTAACCTCAATAGGACCCATCAGATCCATATGTAGCAATTCAAAGCACTTATTAGTTATAGGGTTAGTACTTTGTACCTGTAGTGGTGGATGAACATCTTTTGTTTGTTTACCTTTCAGGCAGTCTTCACAAACAATTTTACCCGGGCTAGTCAACTTAGGCAGTCCTCTTATAGCCTCTAACATCTGTAGTTTCTCCAGATTTCTATAGTGCACATGTCCTAACTTCTTGTGCCACATGAAATATTCATCTACCTTGGCATGATAGCATTCAGTTTCATGTTGAGCAAGATAGCAGTTATCCTTTGATCTTGTACCTGTCATGACACGGACATTGTCACTATTAAACACATCACATGAACTTTTATCAAAAGTAACTAGCAAGTTATCATCACAAAGTTGACTTATGCTAATTAAATTTGCTTTCAATCCTTCAACCAACAACACATCCTTGAGTGGTGGAAATCCTTCAACTGTTGGTTTTGAACCCTTCAAGATTTTATAGGGTGTCATAGTAGTACCAGGTCTAAGATAAACTCTATTACTAATATGACATGCAGTATTCAAAGCTTCAGCCCAGAGTTTCTTAGTTAGGCTTTTAGAATTCAACATTACTCTGGCCATCTCTTGAAGTGTTATATTCTTCCTCTCAGCAATCCCATTTTGGTGAGGTGTATTAGGTGTAGAGAACTCATGGAAAATGCCTTTAGTTTCACAAAAATTAGCAAAGCTTACATTTTCAAACTCTTTTCCATGGTTAGACCTAATTCTTCCTACAAAAGTGCCATACAGATTTTTAATGCTAGCATTCAAAATCTTGAATGTGTTGAATGCCTCTGATTTTTCTTTCAAAAATTTAATCCAGGTATATCTTGAAAAATCATCAACAATAACAAAAGCATACTTCTTACCATTCAGGCTACTAACCTCAATAGGACCCATCAGATCCATATGTAGCAATTCAAAGCACTTATTAGTTCTAGGGTTAGTACTTTGTACCTGTAGTGGTGGATGAACATCTTTTGTTTGTTTACCTTTCAGGCAGTCTTCACAAACAATTTTACCCGGGCTAGTCAACTTAGGCAGTCGTCTTATAGCCTCTAACATCTGTAGTTTCTCCAGATTTCTATAGTGCACATGTCCTAACTTCTTGTGCCACATGACAAATTCATCTACCTTGGCATGATAGCATTCAGCTTTATGTTGAGCAAGATAGCAGTTATCCTTTGATCTTGTACCTGTCATGACACGGACATTGTCACTATTAAACACATCACATGAACTTTTATCAAAAGTAACTAGCAAGTTATCATCACAAAGTTGACTTATGCTAATTAAATTTGCTTTCAATCCTTCAACCAACAACACATCCTTGAGTGGTGGAAATCCTTCAACTGTTGGTTTTGAACCCTTCAAGATTTTATAGGGTGTCATAGTAGTACCAGGTCTAAGATAAACTCTATTACTAATATGACATGCAGTATTCAAAGCTTCAGCCCAGAGTTTCTTAGTTAGGTTTTTAGAATTCAACATTACTCTGGCCATCTCTTGAAGTGTTCTATTCTTCCTCTCAGCAATCCCATTTTGCTGAGGTGTCTTAGGTGCAGAGAACTCATGGAAAATGCCTTTAGTTTCACAAAAATTAGCAAAGCTTACATTTTCAAACTCTTTTCCATGGTCAGACCTAATTCTTCCTACAGAAGTGCCATACTGATTTTTAATGCTAGCATGCAAAATCTTGAATGTGTTGAATGCCTCTGATTTTTCTTTCAAAAATTTAATCCAGGTATTTCTTGAAAAATCATCAACAATAACAAAAGCATATTTCTTACCATTCAGGCTACTAACCTCAATAGGACCCATCAGATCCATATGTAGCAATTCAAAGCACTTATTAGTTCTAGGGTTAGTACTTTGTACCTGTAGTGGTGGATGAACATCTTTTGTTTGTTTACCTTTCAGGCAGTCTTCACAAACAATTTTACCCGGGCTAGTCAACTTAGGCAGTCGTCTTATAGCCTCTAACATCTGTAGTTTCTCCAGATTTCTATAGTGCACATGTCCTAACTTCTTGTGCCACATGACAAATTCATCTACCTTGGCATGATAGCATTCAGCTTTATGTTGAGCAAGATAGCAGTTATCCTTTGATCTTGTACCTGTCATGACACGGACATTGTCACTATTAAACACATCACATGAACTTTTATCAAAAGTAACTAGCAAGTTATCATCACAAAGTTGACTTATGCTAATTAAATTTGCTTTCAATCCTTCAACCAACAACACATCCTTGAGTGGTGGAAATCCTTCAACTGTTGGTTTTGAACCCTTCAAGATTTTATAGGGTGTCATAGTAGTACCAGGTCTAAGATAAACTCTATTACTAATATGACATGCAATATTCAAAGCTTCAGCCCAGAGTTTCTTAGTTAGGTTTTTAGAATTCAACATTACTCTGGCCATCTCTTGAAGTGTTCTATTCTTCCTCTCAGCAATCCCATTTTGCTGAGGTGTCTTAGGTGCAGAGAACTCATGGAAAATGCCTTTAGTTTCACAAAAATTAGCAAAGCTTACATTTTCAAACTCTTTTCCATGGTCAGACCTAATTCTTCCTACAGAAGTGCCATACTGATTTTTAATGCTAGCATGCAAAATCTTGAATGTGTTGAATGCCTCTGATTTTTCTTTCAAAAATTTAATCCAGGTATATCTTGAAAAATCATCAACAATAACAAAAGCATACTTCTTACCATTCAGGCTACTAACCTCAATAGGACCCATCAGATCCATATGTAGCAATTCAAAGCACTTATTACTTTTAGGGTTAGTACTTTATACATGTAGTGGTGGATGAACATCTTTTGTTTGTTTACCTTTCAGGCAGTCTTCACAAACAATTTTACCCGGGCTAGTCAACTTAGGCAGTCGTCTTATAGCCTCTAACATCTGTAGTTTCTCCAGATTTCTATAGTGCACATGTCCTAACTTCTTGTGCCACATGACAAATTCATCTACCTTGGCATGATAGCATTCAGCTTTATGTTGAGCAAGATAGCAGTTATCCTTTGATCTTGTACCTGTCATGACACGGACATTGTCACTATTAAACACATCACATGAACTTTTATCAAAAGTAACTAGCAAGTTATCATCACAAAGTTGACTTATGCTAATTAAATTTGCTTTCAATCCTTCAACCAACAACACATCCTTGAGTGGTGGAAATCCTTCAACTGTTGGTTTTGAACCCTTCAAGATTTTATAGGGTGTCATAGTAGTACCAGGTCTAAGATAAACTCTATTACTAATATGACATGCAGTATTCAAAGCTTCAGCCCAGAGTTTCTTAGTTAGGTTTTTAGAATTCAACATTACTCTGGCCATCTCTTGAAGTGTTCTATTCTTCCTCTCAGCAATCCCATTTTGCTGAGGTGTCTTAGGTGCAGAGAACTCATGGAAAATGCCTTTAGTTTCACAAAAATTAGCAAAGCTTACATTTTCAAACTCTTTTCCATGGTCAGACCTAATTCTTCCTACAGAAGTGCCATACAGATTTTTAATGCTAGCATGCAAAATCTTGAATGTGTTGAATGCCTCTGATTTTTCTTTCAAAAATTTAATCCAGGTATATCTTGAAAAATCATCAACAATAACAAAAGCATACTTCTTACCATTCAGGCTACTAACCTCAATAGGACCCATCAGATCCATATGTAGCAATTCAAAGCACTTATTAGTTCTAGGGTTAGTACTTTGTACCTGTAGTGGTGGATGAACATCTTTTGTTTGTTTACCTTTCAGGCAGTCTTCACAAACAATTTTACCCGGGCTAGTCAACTTAGGCAGTCGTCTTATAGCCTCTAACATCTGTAGTTTCTCCAGATTTCTATAGTGCACATGTCCTAACTTCTTGTGCCACATGACAAATTCATCTACCTTGGCATGATAGCATTCAGCTTTATGTTGAGCAAGATAGCAGTTATCCTTTGATCTTGTACCTGTCATGACACGGACATTGTCACTATTAAACACATCACATGAACTTTTATCAAAAGTAACTAGCAAGTTATCATCACAAAGTTGACTTATGCTAATTAAATTTGCTTTCAATCCTTCAACCAACAACACATCCTTGAGTGGTGGAAATCCTTCAACTGTTGGTTTTGAACCCTTCAAGATTTTATAGGGTGTCATAGTAGTACCAGGTCTAAGATAAACTCTATTACTAATATGACATGCAGTATTCAAAGCTTCAGCCCAGAGTTTCTTAGTTAGGTTTTTAGAATTCAACATTACTCTGGCCATCTCTTGAAGTGTTCTATTCTTCCTCTCAGCAATCCCATTTTGCTGAGGTGTCTTAGGTGCAGAGAACTCATGGAAAATGCCTTTAGTTTCACAAAAATTAGCAAAGCTTACATTTTCAAACTCTTTTCCATGGTCAGACCTAATTCTTCCTACAGAAGTGCCATACTGATTTTTAATGCTAGCATGCAAAATCTTGAATGTGTTGAATGCCTCTGATTTTTCTTTCAAAAATTTAATCCAGGTATTTCTTGAAAAATCATCAACAATAACAAAAGCATATTTCTTACCATTCAGGCTACTAACCTCAATAGGACCCATCAGATCCATATGTAGCAATTCAAAGCACTTATTAGTTCTAGGGTTAGTACTTTGTACCTGTAGTGGTGGATGAACATCTTTTGTTTGTTTACCTTTCAGGCAGTCTTCACAAACAATTTTACCCGGGCTAGTCAACTTAGGCAGTCGTCTTATAGCCTCTAACATCTGTAGTTTCTCCAGATTTCTATAGTGCACATGTCCTAACTTCTTGTGCCACATGACAAATTCATCTACCTTGGAAGGATAGCATTCAGCTTTATGTTGAGCAAGATAGCAGTTATCCTTTGATCTTGTACCTGTCATGACACGGACATTGTCACTATTAAACACATCACATGAACTTTTATCAAAAGTAACTAGCAAGTTATCATCACAAAGTTGACTTATGCTAATTAAATTTGCTTTCAATCCTTCAACCAACAACACATCCTTGAGTGGTGGAAATCCTTCAACTGTTGGTTTTGAACCCTTCAAGATTTTATAGGGTGTCATAGTAGTACCAGGTCTAAGATAAACTCTATTACTAATATGACATGCAATATTCAAAGCTTCAGCCCAGAGTTTCTTAGTTAGGTTTTTAGAATTCAACATTACTCTGGCCATCTCTTGAAGTGTTCTATTCTTCCTCTCAGCAATCCCATTTTGCTGAGGTGTCTTAGGTGCAGAGAACTCATGGAAAATGCCTTTAGTTTCACAAAAATTAGCAAAGCTTACATTTTCAAACTCTTTTCCATGGTCAGACCTAATTCTTCCTACAGAAGTGCCATACTGATTTTTAATGCTAGCATGCAAAATCTTGAATGTGTTGAATGCCTCTGATTTTTCTTTCAAAAATTTAATCCAGGTATATCTTGAAAAATCATCAACAATAACAAAAGCATACTTCTTACCATTCAGGCTACTAACCTCAATAGGACCCATCAGATCCATATGTAGCAATTCAAAGCACTTATTACTTTTAGGGTTAGTACTTTATACATGTAGTGGTGGATGAACATCTTTTGTTTGTTTACCTTTCAGGCAGTCTTCACAAACAATTTTACCCGGGCTAGTCAACTTAGGCAGTCGTCTTATAGCCTCTAACATCTGTAGTTTCTCCAGATTTCTATAGTGCACATGTCCTAACTTCTTGTGCCACATGACAAATTCATCTACCTTGGCATGATAGCATTCAGCTTTATGTTGAGCAAGATAGCAGTTATCCTTTGATCTTGTACCTGTCATGACACGGACATTGTCACTATTAAACACATCACATGAACTTTTATCAAAAGTAACTAGCAAGTTATCATCACAAAGTTGACTTATGCTAATTAAATTTGCTTTCAATCCTTCAACCAACAACACATCCTTGAGTGGTGGAAATCCTTCAACTGTTGGTTTTGAACCCTTCAAGATTTTATAGGGTGTCATAGTAGTACCAGGTCTAAGATAAACTCTATTACTAATATGACATGCAGTATTCAAAGCTTCAGCCCAGAGTTTCTTAGTTAGGTTTTTAGAATTCAACATTACTCTGGCCATCTCTTGAAGTGTTCTATTCTTCCTCTCAGCAATCCCATTTTGCTGAGGTGTCTTAGGTGCAGAGAACTCATGGAAAATGCCTTTAGTTTCACAAAAATTAGCAAAGCTTACATTTTCAAACTCTTTTCCATGGTCAGACCTAATTCTTCCTACAGAAGTGCCATACAGATTTTTAATGCTAGCATGCAAAATCTTGAATGTGTTGAATGCCTCTGATTTTTCTTTCAAAAATTTAATCCAGGTATATCTTGAAAAATCATCAACAATAACAAAAGCATACTTCTTACCATTCAGGCTACTAACCTCAATAGGACCCATCAGATCCATATGTAGCAATTCAAAGCACTTATTAGTTCTAGGGTTAGTACTTTGTACCTGTAGTGGTGGATGAACATCTTTTGTTTGTTTACCTTTCAGGCAGTCTTCACAAACAATTTTACCCGGGCTAGTCAACTTAGGCAGTCGTCTTATAGCCTCTAACATCTGTAGTTTCTCCAGATTTCTATAGTGCACATGTCCTAACTTCTTGTGCCACATGACAAATTCATCTACCTTGGCATGATAGCATTCAGCTTTATGTTGAGCAAGATAGCAGTTATCCTTTGATCTTGTACCTGTCATGACACGGACATTGTCACTATTAAACACATCACATGAACTTTTATCAAAAGTAACTAGCAAGTTATCATCACAAAGTTGACTTATGCTAATTAAATTTGCTTTCAATCCTTCAACCAACAACACATCCTTGAGTGGTGGAAATCCTTCAACTGTTGGTTTTGAACCCTTCAAGATTTTATAGGGTGTCATAGTAGTACCAGGTCTAAGATAAACTCTATTACTAATATGACATGCAGTATTCAAAGCTTCAGCCCAGAGTTTCTTAGTTAGGTTTTTAGAATTCAACATTACTCTGGCCATCTCTTGAAGTGTTCTATTCTTCCTCTCAGCAATCCCATTTTGCTGAGGTGTCTTAGGTGCAGAGAACTCATGGAAAATGCCTTTAGTTTCACAAAAATTAGCAAAGCTTACATTTTCAAACTCTTTTCCATGGTCAGACCTAATTCTTCCTACAGAAGTGCCATACTGATTTTTAATGCTAGCATGCAAAATCTTGAATGTGTTGAATGCCTCTGATTTTTCTTTCAAAAATTTAATCCAGGTATTTCTTGAAAAATCATCAACAATAACAAAAGCATATTTCTTACCATTCAGGCTACTAACCTCAATAGGACCCATCAGATCCATATGTAGCAATTCAAAGCACTTATTAGTTCTAGGGTTAGTACTTTGTACCTGTAGTGGTGGATGAACATCTTTTGTTTGTTTACCTTTCAGGCAGTCTTCACAAACAATTTTACCCGGGCTAGTCAACTTAGGCAGTCGTCTTATAGCCTCTAACATCTGTAGTTTCTCCAGATTTCTATAGTGCACATGTCCTAACTTCTTGTGCCACATGACAAATTCATCTACCTTGGAAGGATAGCATTCAGCTTTATGTTGAGCAAGATAGCAGTTATCCTTTGATCTTGTACCTGTCATGACACGGACATTGTCACTATTAAACACATCACATGAACTTTTATCAAAAGTAACTAGCAAGTTATCATCACAAAGTTGACTTATGCTAATTAAATTTGCTTTCAATCCTTCAACCAACAACACATCCTTGAGTGGTGGAAATCCTTCAACTGTTGGTTTTGAACCCTTCAAGATTTTATAGGGTGTCATAGTAGTACCAGGTCTAAGATAAACTCTATTACTAATATGACATGCAATATTCAAAGCTTCAGCCCAGAGTTTCTTAGTTAGGTTTTTAGAATTCAACATTACTCTGGCCATCTCTTGAAGTGTTCTATTCTTCCTCTCAGCAATCCCATTTTGCTGAGGTGTCTTAGGTGCAGAGAACTCATGGAAAATGCCTTTAGTTTCACAAAAATTAGCAAAGCTTACATTTTCAAACTCTTTTCCATGGTCAGACCTAATTCTTCCTACAGAAGTGCCATACTGATTTTTAATGCTAGCATGCAAAATCTTGAATGTGTTGAATGCCTCTGATTTTTCTTTCAAAAATTTAATCCAGGTATATCTTGAAAAATCATCAACAATAACAAAAGCATACTTCTTACCATTCAGGCTACTAACCTCAATAGGACCCATCAGATCCATATGTAGCAATTCAAAGCACTTATTACTTTTAGGGTTAGTACTTTATACATGTAGTGGTGGATGAACATCTTTTGTTTGTTTACCTTTCAGGTAGTATTCACAAACAATTTTACCTGGGCTAGTCAACTTAGGCAGTCATCTTATAGCCTCTAACATCTGTAGTTTCTCCAGATTTCTATAGTGCACATGTCCTAACTTCTTGTGCCACATGACAAATTCATCTACCTTGGCATGATAGCATTCAGCTTTATGTTGAGCAAGATAGCAGTTATCCTTTGATCTTGTACCTGTCATGACACGAACATTGTCACTATTAAACACATCACATGAACTTTTATCAAAAGTAACTAGCAAGTTATCATCACAAAGTTGACTTATGCTAATTAAATTTGCTTTCAATCCTTCAACCAACAACACATCCTTGAGTGGTGGAAATCCTTCAACTGTTGGTTTTGAACCCTTCAAGATTTTATAGGGTGTCATAGTAGTACCAGGTCTAAGATAAACTCTATTACTAATATGACATGCAGTATTCAAAGCTTCAGCCCAGAGTTTCTTAGTTAGGTTTTTAGAATTCAACATTACTCTGGCCATCTCTTGAAGTGTTCTATTCTTCCTCTCAGCAATCCCATTTTGCTGAGGTGTCTTAGGTGCAGAGAACTCATGGAAAATGCCTTTAGTTTCACAAAAATTAGCAAAGCTTACATTTTCAAACTCTTTTCCATGGTCAGACCTAATTCTTCCTACAGAAGTGCCATACTGATTTTTAATGCTAGCATGCAAAATCTTGAATGTGTTGAATGCCTCTGATTTTTCTTTCAAAAATTTAATCCAGGTATATCTTGAAAAATCATCAACAATAACAAAAGCATACTTCTTACCATTCAGGCTACTAACCTCAATAGGACCCATCAGATCCATATGTAGCAATTCAAAGCACTTATTACTTTTAGGGTTAGTACTTTATACATGTAGTGGTGGATGAACATCTTTTGTTTGTTTACCTTTCAGGTAGTATTCACAAACAATTTTACCTGGGCTAGTCAACTTAGGCAGCCCTCTTACAGCCTCTAACATCTGTAGTTTCTCCAGATTTCTATAGTGCACATGTCCTAACTTCTTGTGCCACATGACAGATTCATCTACCTTGGCATGATAGCATTCAGCTTCAGGTTGAGCAAGATAGCAGTTATCCTTTGATCTTGTACCTGTCATGACACGGACATTGTCACTATTAAACACATCACATGAACTTTTATCAAAAGTAACTACCAAGTTATCATCACAAAGTTGACCTTTGCTAATTAAATTTGCTTTCAATCCTTCAACCAACAACACATCCTTGAGTGGTGGAAATCCTTTAGTGCCTCCTCTCTAGTAACTGTTCCAACAGTCAAAGGGATTACATCTTTCAGGTTGTCCATGTTTCCAGTCATGTGCCTTGAACATCCACTGTCAAAATACCACTTACCTGCAAGGTTAGAGTAAACAGCAGAAAAGACAACATTGCAAATAATTTTAACCTTAGGAGTTTTTAACTTTTCAATCCAAGTTCTACTTTTGTGTCCTTTAGATTTGTTACCTAAGTTGGGATAATATTCAGATCAGAGGCTCTCCTAACATTGGTACAACTATTAATTCCTGTTTTCTTATCAATCACACTTCTGAATTTTTTACAATAAGGCTTAATGTGACTAGGTTGAAAACAATATTGACAGATAAAAGTAGGCTTTTTCACAGTGTTGGAAGGGATTTCACAACTCAAGTTATTGCTTTTCTTGATAAAACCAGCTTTCAAATAGGCAGAATTAATATCTTCAGAGAGAGGTTTCTCAAGATAGCACAAACCATTTTTACCTTGATTTCCCATACTCAGCACTTCATCCAGCATAGATGTAGAAATGTTCCACTTGGCAATGGTTTGCTCATCTTTATTTAATTTAACCTTTACCTCTTTCAGCTCAGCCTCAGTTTTGTCAAGGTCTTTCTCATACAGTTTCAGCATCTCCTTCATGCATCCAATCTCTTCCTTCAAGCTTTTGTTGCTCTTGATGAGTTTGTGATTCTCAAGAAGCAGTTTGTGGTAGATAGACTTCAGGTTTTCAATGATTTCCTCCTGGGACATTTCACCTTCCAAGAAGTATTCTTCATGTAGATCCACTGTGCCATAAAAACAATCAAAGTTAGATTCATCAAAGTAGGACGCAAGATAAGGTTCAGAATCAATACCATATTCGTCCGAATCTGCAAATAAGGTCTCCTGTTCTGATGTTGGATCCTGAATGTTGGGGTAACATTGAGATCCGAAGCAGTTCAGGGAGTCTTCTAGCGTCCAGTCAATCTGAGTGAGTAGCGCAGCAGTTTGAACCTCTTCTGATTGTTCTTCAACTTCTCCAGAACTAAATTCATCTTCATTGAAATCATCTACACAAACCCAATGAGAATTTCCTCTTTTTCTAAGAGTGTTAGCACATTCATTAGCCATATGACCATATCCTTTACATTCAAAACATTGAACATCTTTTAACTTATCAGCTTCTAAAGGAGTAGGTTTTGATGCCATGTACCTCACAAACTTAGGAGGTAATTTTTTATATCCTGGGGAACTATTACTAAGGTTCTTTTCTTTACATTTTCCTTTAAGATTCAGCTTATTGAACTTCTAAGTAATTTTACCATAGTTAGAAGAAATTATTTCATAATCATCATCATTTTCATTGTCAAGATTTGAACTTCTTAAAGCAACAACCCTATGTTTGATAGGTTGTGAGGCAAGCTCCATTTCAAATTCTCTAAGAGTATTCATCAAGACTTGAAACTGTAGATTAACAAGGTTCCTAGATTCACTCATTGCAATTTTCTTGAGAGGAAATTTAGATGACAGTGTTCTCATAGCTTTATAAATCATTTATAGATTAGTCATAGCAAAACCTAGGTTTTCACATTGGTTAGCAATATCAAGAATTTTCTCAAAATAACTGTCAACACTTTCATCTTCACCCATCTCAAGTTTTTCAAATTGCAGAAGCAGTTGTCTATATTTAGAATCTTTAACAGCAGAATCTCCTTCACAATGTAATTCAAGTATATCCCAAGTATGTTTGGCTTTTGTACAATTCTGGATTAGCTTGAACATGTGATGATTAACCCAACTAAAGATAGCATTAAGAGCTTTTTCATTAGAGTTATAGAGACTTACCTCTGCTGCTGTCCAGTCTGCTTCTGGTTTTGGAACTAGATCACCTTCACCATCTCTTGGTAATGTTGGAAGAGAGTATCCATTGATCATGGATTACCAGGCTCGAATATCAATAGCTTTGATGTGAGACCTCATCCTGATCTTCCAGTATGCATAATTGGAGCCATCCCAAACTCGAATCCTGCTGGTATTAGGATTGACACTGTCCATGGTGTTGTATCACCTCCAAACCACCAGTGTAGTCGGTGTTTAGCTCTGACGCCAATTGAAAATTGTCGGATCGTGGATTGACACAACAACTTTGAGAGTTAAGCTGATATTGCCTTAACTCTATTGTGATCTTCTTGACCAAAGTAAAGTGCAACAGAATAAAAACTCAAGAAGATAATTTTTAAGAAGTTTTCAATATTATTAAAAACTTACGAGCCTTAGACCAAATAACCATAAAGGTTTTAACAAAACGTTTCTCACAACAATTCACTCACGCTCTTTGTTGATCGGACTCAACGAAGCAGACAAGTACGAACTACTTAACTTCTATGAACTAGACTTAAATAGTTGATACAAAAACTTCGTAAAAGCAAGACAAAGACAATACAAAGAATGATTAATCTCTCGGATTGTTATGCACGATTGTCTTGTCTTCATCTTGATGAACTTCACATCTTTTATAGATTTGTTGAATCTTGCACGCCAAGATGTGTTGTTCATAGCTTTGGTAACTCTTGTTGTTTCCTTGTTGATATTTGCCTTCTTTGTGAACTCCATATCTTTCCTGAATATGTGTTTCCTTTATTACCAATCTAGCAAGGTAACACATCTTCTTCAATTCACAGAATCCTGGAAAGAATCGACTCGTAGCGAACGGACAATATTGTTTCCTTATTTTGAAACCGTGTTGAGTTGACTTGGTCAACTTAGCTTGAATTATGGAAACTTCAAGTAAGGAATCTTCCATAGCTCTCCCTTATGATTAAGATACCTTCCTGGACATAAACATAAACTAAAACCGTGGAACTTGATTAATAATTGAATAAAGGCAAAACTTAATTTTCGGCTTTCAATGTTATCCTCAATGTTGACCCAACATCATCTAACATTGTATCATCTAACATTGATTCCAAAAAACCCTGCACTTTCAATATGTTTATGTTTCCGATAGGTGCGAAAATAAAGATGTTTGTCATAAAGGCTTTCGACAAGGCTTTTCTGATGTAGATACCGAATGGGGGATATGCCTTTTTGGAGGAGGAAGATTACTATATGTCGAGTTTTGAGGTGGTGACGAGTTCTTCTTCGATGGAAGAGGGAGGTCCGATGGTTTCACCCATCGCAGTCCCCCAATCGTGCCACAGGGTTCGATGGCCACCGTTCTTTGGATTGGCCCTTCTATGCCACCTTTGATGTCGCGGTCTTGTCCTGAGGGAGAGGTGGCTTCTGGTGCGGTGAAGGTGCTGGAGGAGGGTCGTGCCTCTCTTACCCCCGATGGATCCCGACCCTTATGGGAAAGTTCCAATCGTGTAGGACTTCCACTCCTCAGGAGAAATCCTAATCCCGTGGGATGTCAGCCACTCGGGGAAGTTGGTAGTTCTATCCTTCAGTTATTCCAGCCATGGATTTTTGCCAAAATTTATTGAGCGGCTTACTGAATATGGTGGACTGCGAGCTGATGAAGACTCTCCCCCTATCTACCCTTCATGACCTAGCTTGCAAAGATTTATGCGAGATATAGTGTTCTTCCGTTCAATTTATTTAGTATTAATATTTATGCCTTCTTTGTGTTGATGGGTGGAAACCATGTAGGTTTATATGGTGTTGAGTGCCATATGCACCCGAGGGGATTCTTCTTTCGATACTAGTTTGGTGTATCATCATCGGGATGAGTTGGAGAAGGGTATGCTAGAGGCCAGGAAGAGATATCCCAACTAAAGGCAGATCGTGAGACCGCTCAAAATGCTTACGCTAGGATATTGTAGGGTGAGAGGAATAAATATTGGGAATTGGAGTGCAAGTTAGCGCTTGAAAAAGAACGGGTGGTGAGTTTAGAGGAGAGGATTGGGAACCTGAGGGACCAAGTCCAATCCTCCGATGAACAATTGCTGCACATCACGGGAGAGAGAGATGCGGCAAATCATAGGATATTGGAGATGGTGTGGGAGCACAAAGTGGCCATAGTGATGGCCCAAGTCCAGGCATTATTGGACATTTTAGGTTCATCTATTCTTCGCGAGTCTTTGCAATGGGCAATTCGTGACTTGGTTCGCATTGGGTATCAACTGTGCCGATATGTTGTTCAAGTTTTACCAGGGTTTCTTTCGGGCTTGGTTCTCTCCGAGCTTAGTATCCGCCAAGTTTTCCCTGAAGTTCAGCCACCGATTTCCAAGGATCTTATGGTCCCATCTGTGGAGATTGTCAATTTTCTAGATCTGTCCGCAGAGTAGCGTCGTCATCTTATCTGGGAAGGAAAGCATTCGATAGAGGATGCTTAGTGTGTGTGAAGGTTTTTTGGTGGTTTAGAGACCTTTGTATAGGATACGGTATGGTATGCTTATGGAGTGAAGTTGTTTGTAATAGATGGCCCATTGGGGTTGGGTTGCTAAGATGAATTCGTATAGGGACATCATTTTGTCGTGCAACTAGGTTTTTCCCCACTGTTAATGTACATGAACCATCTATATATAAACAACTTTTATTTATATACAAACTCCGATCTTACATTAAGCATAATATTTTCTATGGTTAAATGCATTCTGGGTATTGTAGAGTACTGCGCCTTCGGAGTTGGCAAGTTGGTAAGTTGCAGGTCCAATGATTCCCGAGATTTTGTAGGGTCCTTCCCATCGGGGTTCAAGCTTTTCCACGTTCTTTGAAGCTCTGACTCTTTTTAGCACTAGGTCTCCTACTTGGAAAGTCTTAGGCTTTACCTTGGTGTTGTAATATCGTGACATCTGGGCTTTGTATTCCACCATTCGGAAGGCGGCTCGTGCTCTTCTTTCCTCCAAGAGATCGAGGGCGAGGGCCAGGTTCGAGCTATTGGCGACTTCTTATATTCCTCGACTCGCCAACTTTCCGCTACCACTTCAGGGGTAAAACCGCCGCGCTACCATATGCTAGGCTATAGGGGTTTTGCCCGTGGCTGCTCTTTGTGTCATCCGATAGACCCACAGAATGCCAGGTATTTCCTTGACCCATTTGGCCTTATGCCAATCTAGTCTAGCCTTCATATTTTTAAGGTGGTTTTGGTTAGTCCTTTCGAGTTGGCCGTTCGCCTGGGGATACCTTTCCGAAGCGAAACGATGTTTGATCTCCCAATGGTCACACCAGTCTTCTAATTCTTTGCTTGTAAACTGAAGCACATTATCGCTCACCAGGCTTCGAGGAATGCCGAATCGGCACATGAAATGCCTACATAGAAAGTTAATGTATGCGCCTGTGGTGACTCGGGCTAGAGGTTCTGCCTTCACCCACTTGGTGAAGTAGTCCACCACTACCAGTAGGAATTTCTTTTGCCCGACATCGGGTGTTAGGGAACCCATGATATCAATACCCCATTTGGAGAAGGGGCACGGGGTTAGACTGGGCTCCCATGAAGTCGCGGGTTGGTGGGTTCGCGGGGCGTAAGGTTGACAAGGTTTGCATTTTTCGGCGTGCCTTTTGTAATCTCTAGCCACCATGGGCCAGTAGTAGCCTTGCCGAATTAAGCGCCTGACCATGCTTTCGCCTCCAGAGTGACTTCCACAAGTTCCTTCGTGAATTTCTAATAAGACTTGTTGGGACTCTTCCTCACTGAGGCATCGGGCGTGAGGATAGGAGTATGTTCTTTGGAACAATATCCCATTGTTTAGAAAGGGGCCAAATCGTTTTCCTAGACACAACCTGTTGCACGGTCTTGTCCTTGGAATAGCCTTCGGGGTCTTGCAGATAGGCTTTAATGGAATTTATCCAGCTCATTGGGGGATCTGGCATGACATTTATCTCTTTGCTTTCCTCATTTTCTGACTCGTTTACATGGAGTAGGGTGATCCTTCGGATGTGGATGGTGGCTTTCTGGGTGGCCATTTTGGACAGGGCGTCCGCCTCTTGGTTTTCTCCTCGAGGGATCTGTACGACTGTGTATTTGTCAAACCATTCTTTCCTTTGGTGGACCACCCAAAGGTAATCTTGCCTCATTTCCTCTTTGGCTTCGTAAGATATGTTAACTTGCTGAACAATTAACTGAAAATCGTTATGGACAAGTATCCTTCTATCGCTCCTTCTTGTGCCAGTCTCATTTTGATGAGAAGGGCTTCATACTCGGCCTCATTATTGGATATGGGGTAATCGATTCTAACGGCGAAGTGGAGCACTTCTTCTTTCATTTCCTTGTTTATCAAGACTACCCATCCTCCTCCGTGTGTGCTTACGGAGGAGCCATCCACGTAGGCGTGCCATAGCGGCCCGTTTTCTTTGCCTCTCATGCCCATAAATTTCTTTACAAAGTCCTCTAGGACTTATGCTTTGATGAAGGGCCTCAGAGCATAAGAAATATCACACTCCATGAGTTCTATTGCCCACTTTATCAGTCTCCCTGATGACTCGAGTTTATTAAGGATCGCACGCAGTGGGTGTTTAGTCAAAATAACGATCGGATGGGATAGGAAGTATGGACGCAGCTTCCACGCAGTCATAATCAGAGTTAAGACAAGTTTCTCGGTTAGGGTATACCTGGTTTCGGCTCCGAGGAGAGTCTTGCTAACATAGTATATGGGTGATGTTCCCTGTCTTGCTCTTTGACCAATGCGGCACTGACGGCCTCCTCCCCGACTGACAAGTATACGAAGAGCTCCTCTTGGGGTGATGGTTTTACGAGCAGGGGTGGTTTTACCATGTAGCTCTTTAGCTCTTGGAGAGCTTCTTTGCATTGTGCGGTCCACTGGAATTCTTTAACGTTTTAGAGTATCTTGAAAAAGGGGAGTCCTGTTTACGGTGATTTGGAAACGAACCAGCTCAACGAGGCCATTTTACCTGTCAATTTATGAACATCCTTTACCGTCTTCGGAGTGGGTAGTCCTACTATGGCTTCTACCTTTTGGGGTTAACCTCTATCCCCTTTTCAGTGACCCTGAAGCCTAGAAACTTTCCTCATCGGATGCCAAATGAGCATTTCCAAGGGTTAACCTTCATCCCGAAGTTATCCATGATGACCAATGCCTTTCGGAGGTCTTTGGGATGATCTTCCGTTGTGTAGATTTTAACAACCATGTCGTCCACGTAGACCTCTACCGATTTTCCGATGAGTCTGGCGAACATGAGGCTTACCCATCGTTGGTAAGTAGCCCGGGTATTCTTGAGTTCGAAGGGTATTGCTAGATAGAAAAAGGTGACCGCGTCGGTGATAAAGCTAGGTTTATCCTGATCGACCACTGCCATCTGGATTTGGTTGTATCCCTGATTTCCATCTAGGGTTGTCAAAAGCACACAACCAGCAGTGGAGTCAACGAGTTGGTCTATGATGGGTAGGGGGTAACAATCCTTCGGGCAAGCCTCATTGAGATTTGTGAAGTACACACACATCCGCAATCTTCCCCCATGTTTGGGGACTAGGACCACATTAGCCAGTCATTCGAGGTATATGACTTCTCTAATTTACTTTAGGCTAAAGAGTTGTTGTATCTCCGATCGAATAATTTTGTTGCATTCAGGTCCCATATTTCTCTTCTTTTGTTGGACTGGTTTAGCCCCCGATTTTAAGTTAAGAAAGTGTTGGCATACATGGTTGCTGATTCGCCCAGGCGGTCCTCCTTCCTATGCGAAGAGGTGGTGAAATTGCTTTAGGACATAAGTTAGTTGGGCTTCCAATTCAGGCCCCATGCTTCTCGGGTTCTCCTTCTACGAGTTCTACCATCTTTTGTTCTTCCACAGGTTGAACCCGTATTTCTTTGGTCTTACGCCTTTTGCTATTGCCGAGGGCTGGTTTATCCTCTTCCGGAGGGATAGCATTCATCCAGCATTCCCTAGCTTTGGCTTGGCTCCCTCGGACTTCTCCGATACTTGAGCAGGTAGGGAATTTTCCTTAAGGTGCAGGGTGGATGGAATCACTTCGAAGGTCCGAATGGAGAGCCGTCCGCATATGGCAATGTACGTCCTTGACGAGGCCTCCACCACCCAGAATTTTATGAGTTCTGTTCTTCATAACATGGGAAGAATTATGGTCCCGAGGGTATTATAGGCTTCTCCTGAAAAGCCTACTAGGGGGACCTCCGCCATCTCTAGTTGTTCTTTCTTTTGTCCCATAGCAAGGTAGGTAGGTAGGAACAAGACATCCACCGAACTGCCTATGTCGACGAGGATACGATGGATTTCAACTTCGTTAATGGTAGATTTAATCACCAAGGGATCTTCGTTGGGGTAAATTATACCCTTCAAATCCTCGGGTCCGAAGGTGATGTTGGTCAGCCTTGCTCCCTGAATGGAGCAAACATGAAGTCCTTGCTCCATTCACCTTGCTTCCTTTAAATATTTCTTCTTCTTACCTTGGGGTGTCATCGAAATGTCTCCCCCTTCTATCATGTTAATCGTTTTCCCCAAGTGAGCGTTATCCTCGTCGAATTCTTAGAGGGGGGCGGTAGGTAGGCTCTGATGCCCCATAAGTTTTTCTCGTGACCGCTGGCTCGGGGTCGCCTCTTCCTCCTCCTGCTCCCCTCGCGGCCTTTTCCACACGTTTGGTCTTGGCTCCTCGGGGCTGTTCCCCTTTAAGTAGTTTTTCAAGTACCCAACATCTAGGTTGTTCCCCTTTTTATGGGTGGTGCATTTTTGTGTGGTATGTCCATAGGTTTGTGGTACTTGTAGTACTTCCCCGAGTTCTTATCTCTATAAGAAAATTTGGCCGGTAGGGGCCAACGTAATTCATTATTACCTCTTATCACATTTAGTACCTCTTCGAAGGCGATGGTCATCGGGGGCAAGGGCACAGGTCGCAGGAATTTTTTGACCACGCCGCCATCGTCCTTGCGTTGAGATGGATTCCTTTCCTTACCCTTCTCTTTAGCCTTTGCCTCGCATTCAGTGCATTTCTGTCGTTCGTTGTCGTCATTCTCCATGCGCCTCTTTGAGTTTTTAGCTTCCTCCATGAGGATATAAGTTTCTGTTTTTTGCATAAGCTCGTTCATGTCCGTAACATGGTTACCCATAAGGTATCAGAAGAAATATCCTGTTCGGAGTCCCTGGGTTAATATGTCGGCTAGGACAGTTGGGCTAACATTCAGGACATTTAAAGCTACATCAGAGAAGCGTTTTATGTATCTTAGCAAGGGTTCGTCCTTCTACTGCTTAACTATAAAGAGGTGCGTAGCGAATTTAGGGTATCGTCGATTACAGGCAAACTATCGTACAAACAGGTTGGCTCGTCCTCCGAGGGTAACTGGGAACACGCGGCATAGGGCATGATTAGAGGCGAAGGACATGTCCATTCCTGCCAAGTATTAGTGGATATGTTCTTGTGGGTCCCTCTCGTCAGTGTCTCCTATGTACAAAGGGACGTTGATGGGATGCATCGCCAAAGAGATCAAGGCCAGGGCAATCTCGGGGAAAAATAGGGAGATCTTATATGTCGGATCTTCCTTGGGGGCCATAGTTTTCTTGATGTCGCCCATCTCATTGTGTAGACTGTCAAGTATTCCCCATAGGGTGCGCTATTGCAATCATAAATTGAACTGACTCTATTCCTATTGCTGAATGAGGTCAAACATCGTCTTTATTTTGGCTTGGTGGCTGCACAACTGGGCGGGTGGGCTAGTGATTTTTTCCAACTTCGTTGCAACCTCGTCCCAATTAGTGTTTGTCTTCCCAACCAGTGAACTAAGTATACCTACAAGCTTCTCCGCAACAGTGTGGTTTGGACTAACTCTCCTCCGCTTAGGGCAATTCTCAATCACCTGATCTTCATTGTTGTTCACAGTACCGCCGTTGAAGGTAGTGGTAGTGTCCTCAAACTCGTTGTAATCAAGGCCAACGTTATCCCTGTGATTGGATCTGCGACACGAACTTTGAGCAACTGTTCCCTTTCCCTTTGTTCCATTCACAACATGTACGTTGTAAACCTTCTCCGTGATGTCTTGTGAATGCTCTAAGTCCATAATATCATCCTCAATATCTACTGCACCCTTACCGTTGGCCCTATCATTCCCATATATTATTTTCCAGTCTTCATAGTAAGGGAAAGTTCTCGTCTTAAAGAACTCCACCTCCCGGTACACCTGCATTAGTCGATAGTCAGACAACGAAGAGCAAAAATTAATAGACGAAGGTGGTCAATAGGTGTGAATGGAACAAATATCAGTAGAGGATAACATGATAGATTATAAAACCGCATTCACAGGATAATTTGTAATCGTTCTTAAAACATATGGAGCAGCAACACTCTTGTGCCAGGATGGTCATCATATTAATCAATAAATAGCAAAAGGAAATGGGAGAAAGTCAGATTCTAATTTCTAGTATAAAGAAAGGCGGGATTGCTGTATCAAACCACTTCACCATATAAAAAAAGGCCAGCAGTAATTCATGCTCACCCGCACTGAAATACCCAACATAGGTTTATAAATTTGGTTGTAAAAGTGGTACTTGCCTTAACATACACTGCCCACACATCATTAGAGGGTACCACAATCAGGCAAAATATAGGGTCAAAGCTGAATCCTGAAGTGCCGCAAATGGAAGCAGAGAATTTGTCTTCTTCCAAACAGTGAGCTTGGAGCTATTGTTCTTTTGCATTAGACCACAATCGGGGAACTTTCCAATCATGTCGCTCTCCAACTTAACTAGGTACCCAGGCCTAAAGGAATTGTCACACCTCCAACCATTGACAACCAGGTCCTTCAAGAAATCAGTAAAAGCCATTTCCTTTGGCTTGCTCCATACACAGCGTGAAGTTCCAGGCTTCTTGTATGGCTTAGGTTGAAACTTATTTGCCGGCTGCGGAAAGCAATCACTAGATGTAAATAAAAAAATAGAAGCTCATTGTGCTTGCACAATTAAGGTGGACATTTGCAAGTCGTAGAACATACAAATTATAATTTTCAACACAACAAATACAATTGTTGCAGGTTTTATAAATGTTATAGCCTTAAGAAGAACAATTGTTGAACAATTTCAGTGACAAACACTAGAAATAAACATACGCATAGTAATCTTAATCCACATAGCCAACATGTAACAATGATTTTAAACACATACTTTTTTTAACGAACAACGTTTATATTAATGAATTGACAAGGTTAGCTACCTTTTAATCTCGTTACCAATCTGAAGTCGATAAAGTCAGTTCTGGAAATAAACTTAATATTCTAATTCCACTCAGCAAACATATGACAAAGACATTAAACAAGAAAAGTGAGAGTCATATTCAACCTTAACCTATTATATTAATCAATCCAGAAGGTGTACTCCCTCAAAATCTCGTTAACAAAAGGAGGTAAAGAAAGAAACATGGCTTCATCATATTAAAAAAGAAAAAGTCTCGAATGGCGATTTCTCCACGCAGTATACATATCCATCGCCATTTGGTCTCTGAAATTAGTCCACTCAGGGGATGGGGCAACCACGTCAACGTAATCGGGATGAGGGTCTTCTTCTCTTGGAGATTGGGGATAGGCTTTGTCCAAATGAGCACTAACCATTTCATGCCGAATGAAATTCTGTAGTAGGACACAAGCAATAATAATTTGATTGTGTGTCTTTATAGTAAAATAAAAGTTTTCCTTAAAATTGCCCAACGACCCTTCAACTCACCAAAGGCACACTCAATAGAGTTTCGTGCTCGTGAATGCTTCATATTGAAGTATTCTTGATAGTTTTGAGGTGTTCTACTACCAGATTCCCGCTATTTAAGGTGATAACGAACCCCCTGGTATAGAACTAAAAACCCTTCACCATTCGTGTATCCCCCATCGGCCAAATAATAACAACCTACAATTGGTATCCCCGCATTAGTAAATGACATAACCTAACTTTGGAATCCAGTACAATGATGATGGATATAAGGGGATGCATTTGTATATGAAAATCGTACTAGTTGGGATCTTAAGGCTGTTTAGCCGATTTATAGCATCTTTAAGCATGCGACTATTGGTAGCGGAACCCTCTCAGCCCGGTAATGTGTACATAAACCTCCCATGCCTATCACACATGCCTAATACATTTGTTGCCAAAGTACCCTTTCTCGTTCAGTACCTAGGCTTGTCTGCCATGGGCACCCAAACCTGCATGTACGTGCCATCTAGTGCTCCATGACACCCCTAAGATAACATATGACACGATATTCATAGTCAAGATTAATACCTGAAGTAAATAATTAGACGAGGTCGAGAGTCGAGGTGAGGAAGTAGATACAATACCTGGATTAACTTCCAAGTAGGGTCAAGGTCATCTGAACCTATCGGCTCTGGTTTTTCTAAGACAATAGTATGGAATCTAAGCAACACTAATAAGACACGGCGAAACAAACGACTAACTGTTTCCCCAGACCGTACAAATTGGATGCCTACTATACAACTTTTGTGTGATGAGCAAGGACATGCAAGAACATCGTAACCTGGCCTAAAATTCCACCATACTTAGACTCTCATAGCCCATCGTAATCATGCAACAAAACGCAGAACTTCAAAAAGCAATCTCTATTTATCCTAACGCTTTTTTTCAAAGTGGGATCTTTCAATTCCCTAATTTGGAATGGAATCCGGCGTATAATACTGTATGTAATACCACGTGTACGTGGATGGCGACCAAACAGCTCGCATTCAAGCTCTAATATTAGAACAACTACTAGTGCAATGAGCGAAACATTATACATGTGTTGGTGCATTAGCATAAGAATCTGCAACCTCTGAATGTGATCCATCACAAAACCTGTGGCAACAATAATAATTAGAACCTAACCGTTATGAGTACAGGCAAAATCACACACTAACGCAAAACAAATAGCAACAGACAACATCAACAACCACAATAGGTACAATTTCAAATGACCATCATACAAAAACATCAATTTCGTGCAATATCACCAATACTAGCAGAACTCAACAACAACCAATATGAACACAACACAACAACATGTAATTCGGACATATGAAACACAACTTGGGGACTGTCAAATCTAGACTTCAAAAAGCTTGACTTGCGTCATGTGCCAAACTTGCATTTAACCTGATTTACAAAAAGAGCCAGAGCAAAAGAGGACAACAAACAAACCTTAACGCGCAAGGTACAAGGAGAACGATATGAATCCAGCTAACAATGACCTGCAAACAGAAACACAAAATGTTAGAAAGAGAGGATTCGCTGATTTTGAACATATTTTGGGTGAGAGAAAGGATAAAAAGAAATTCACTGTAGAGAACCCTAGCTTTCGACGCGGCTGAGATTTGTAAAGCGGGGAAAGTGAGTGTGTGGAGTTTTGTTGTGGTGAAAAACACCTCTACCTGTCTTGTGTGCAAAAAAGTTTAGGCGGGAGTGAATTTCAGGGGCAAAGAGGTCATTTGAAGGTGCCCATAAAATGCCTGATAAATAATCCAAGGGGTGAGGGTGAGATTTCTAATCTTGCAAATAATGCGAAATAGCCTAGTTATCACGGGTGGCCGCCATTTTCCAGAGTACCATCCAAATGCAAATTTACTCATGATTATTAATTTTATCTTGGCTCTTTTGGGCAAGCAAACGTGCCCTTATGTTGTGCGACATCGCCTTGCAAGTTTGCAACTAGTACACAACTTAAAATAAACAAGGTACAATTGCAACATACCCCTATACTATGGGTTCATTTGTCAAACACCCCATAAACTACGTTTTTATCGAAAATGCCACCTTAACTATCAATGTGTGTGAAATGCACCACGTTGACTTTGAGTGGGGGGATTCTTGTCCAAATTCTCGAAAAACTTTGTCATTTTTTTGTGCAACACAATCTTCGCCTCGTCGAGATGGTTCCGTTTGTGGTGACGGTATTGCAAAATTTAAAGTCGTTACGCGGTCGTGTAAATTTATTTAATTATAAAAACTTGGACGGGTTTTTTTTTCATGCCCTATAACTTTGCATAAAATTCTTAAATGTCCAATTTGGTTTCAGTCTCATAAACATACCCCGTAAGTTGGTTTTTTTTTTCGACCAAAAATGCTCAATTGCCTTTATTCGACTTTTTTGCTGATGTGGCTGCCACGTGGAAAATATCCAAATTTTTGCTTTTTTTTAACACATTTATTGTATAATTATCAAATTATAAAATTTGAAAACTACCCTTATAATTTTAAAATTGCACTTTGCACCTCAAAATATATTAGAAAGTCATGAAAAAATAAATTTATTATTTTTCTTAAATTTTTATACTTATCTTAAAAATTAAAATAATAATATTTATACATTTATACTCAATTCTTTAAGAGAAGATGTCATATCCTTAAACATAAAACAATTAATTCATAGAAACTAAAATTCTATAATATTATTTGTAATTATTATTTTGTAAAAAATGAAAAAACTAAAATCATCGTCTTCCCATCACCACGACTATCACCACCCAAACCCGCCACTATCGCCAACACCACCCAAAATTTTCCCCAAACCACTCTCTCTCATTCACCGGTCGCTTAATTTTGAAGGTAACAAGGGAACTTTTGATATGAAGATTATATTTGATCCCATGACTAACCGAGCCTGAGCAGTTGCAATTCCGAGCAAAGGTGGATTTTGACCATTTGGAGCTTTGACGAATTGGAATCCTAATGAAAGTGACCAATGGTATGGCCATGCGTTGCTTGCCTCGATGGAAAAGTGCATGTGTTGTAAGTACCTATTATCCACTCAGTTAGGTTATCATATGTGCTCACAACATGAGAGGATCCATGACGCGGAGCGGCAGGTCGACACGGTGGTCGTTGAGCTTAACGTTAGTGTAGAACCGCAGACGAGGGAGGCTGCTGCCGTAGAATTTGTCGGGGCCTAGTGTGGTAACCATGGGGGCAAGTGTGAGCGCATAAGATGATAAAATACAAATCTAAAGAGTAGGTGTGTGTGTGTGTGTGAGAGAGAGAGGGGGAATATGATTGTTGTGTGAATGAGAGAGAGTAAAGAATTGAGTATAAATATAAATATTACTTGTTTAATTTTTTAAGATATAAATCTAAAAACTTAAGAAAAATAATAAATTTAAATTTTTTAGCCCTTTTTAATGTATTTTGGAGTGCAAAGTGTAATTTTAACATTATAAAGGTAGTTTTGGAATTTTGTAGTTTTATAATTATATAGAGGCTGTGTTGAAAAAAAAGAAGCAAAAAACCTAATATTTTTCACGTGGTGACGACGTGGCAGACACATTAGCAAAAAAGCGTAAATAAGGGCAATTGGGCATTTTTGGTAGAAAAAAACGAACTTACGAGGGCATATTTATCAACCCGAAACCAAATTGGGTATATAAGGATTTTAGGCAAAGTTATAGGGCAGAAATAATAATTCGTTCTAAAAACTTTCTAGAAAGTACGAAGATCACTCTGATGACATTCAAAGTGTTCTGTATATTTTTCAGGAATTAAATTAAATTTTTCGTGTAACGATTTTAAATTGCGATACAATCACCACCATCAGAACAATCTTAACAAGGGAAAGATAGTATTCGAACAACCCAAATTCTTGCAAAAAAATTTTGACAGCCGCCGCCAAGTGTTGATACACTATCTTTCTCTTGTCAACACGGTCCCAATAGTGGTGATGGTTTCGCACAACTCAAAGCCATTACACAAGAACTTATTTAATCTCCAGAAAATATGTCTTCTTCAATATTTTCAAGAAATTCTTTAAACTTAAATAAAACTTCCCGTGTAACAGCTTTGAATTTTGCTATACTGCCGACTATCGTAACCGCCTCGACAAGGGGAAGGTCGTGTCCTACATTTTCAGTATTTGGACAAAAATACCCCTACAAAGTCAACTCGGTGCATTTTTACACAAATTTGATAATTAAGAGGCAATTCCAAAAAAGTTTAGGGGGTATTTGTCAAATCACCCTGTAGTATAGAAGGTATGATGCATTTATCTCAATAGAGAATTGTTGCCTTTTTTCCCTCGTACTTTTTTTCTTTTGCGCCATTAACATCTCTGTCTTGTATACAACCAACTATACATTGACCTCAAGGAACGTTTGTTGATGAGTTAGGATTGTTTTCAAATGCTAACTTACAAAAAATATAGATATTGTTCTGGTTTTGCCATAACAGTATTATGAAAAAACTTCATTGGCAAAATCTATATGAACGAGGGAACCATCTGGATAATAACAAATGCTTTACTTTGATGATCAATGCAAAGATCCCGTAGCATGGCACTTGCAATAGTGCTATAATCAATAACCTGCCAATACGTCGTCAAACAACAGACAGAAAACGCAGATCAGATACACCAACCAAGAGAAATAAACTGCCCAAATCGAACAAGAAATACAAAGAAAGAAAGGCAAGTTTCACTGAGGCTGCCAAATTCTAAAATTCCACTTACCACAGTGGAGCATAGTCTAACGACAAATCCTGCAATGGATATGGCCAACTAAAATGGAAAAACTAATACCATGTGAAAAACAGAAAGTTGTAGATTATAGCAGTATATAAACACCAGAAGAATGGTTACCAAATCGATACAGCGGGATGAACGATCCACTGGAAGATGACATAGATACTTCCCAACAGAAGTAAGTAAGAAACCCGAAAGAATGGGAATTGCTGAGAGGAAGATTTTGAATTATTTCAGCATTACAGAATCAAACAATTATACGTGAAAAATCGATTAAATGCATAAGATAAAAGCAGAAGAAACTAACCAGGCTATTTAGAGCTGTATCCCCAAGGAGCATGATGGCATTAAGTGAATGTCCTACAACTTTCTACTAATACAACATAATTGTTAACGGGTTTGGAATTATTCCCTATTTAACGGAAGATATTTATTTTGGGTTCGAACGCCCTGTCCGTGATTCAGAGGCAATGATGGATGGACATAATGAGATTAATTGCAAGAATATTCCCTTCTTTTATTCACTGAACATTTCCTCCTTTCTTCCGTATTTGAGTGTCAAATTGTAGTAAGTAAGCTAAGTGCTTCAGCTTGTCTTTTTTCTAATGATCACCTCCCTTTATATAGACTTTGGTAGGGGCAGGTGTCATTGTGCATGCGTTTGGTAAGGACAGGTGTTGTTGTTACCTTGATACAGGTGTGAAAATTAGGATAATGTTTATCTTTTATCTACTAGGCGCTGACTGGATTAGCTTTTGTGTCTTCTGATATCTCCGAGGGCTTCTGATGTAGATTGTTTTGATAGGTCTATTCTTCCGAGAGCGTTTATTTCTCCTTCTTAATTTGGGTATTTTCTTCAACAATCAGGAGTGATTTCTAAGGGGGTAAATGTGATCCCCGAGGACTTGGTATAACTTCCGAGGACTGTGATTTTGTGTCCGAGGGCTGTATTTGCTTTACTGAAAGTGAGATTTCTTCACCAGAGTTCTCGGACTGTATTCACTGGATGTTCTTGTATTTATTTCTTAATTTTCTCCAAAATTGGGTCCTCGGATAAGTACGAGTGTCGTCTTTTCCGAGGAGTGTTCAGCAAGGAAGTTTTCTTGTAAGTTCATAGGACTCGGGGTCCATCTTGGTCCCTCTTGGCGTATTTGGTGGATATCGGAGTCATACGGGTCCATCGGGGTTTGCTCTTTTTCCGATGCCGTGTTGATATCTGTTTTTCATTCACCGTTTGACTTTCCAAGGAACTCTTATGTTTCTCCTCGGGTGCTATTATAAACCTTTTCGGGTCAGTGACCAAAAGGTAGGGCAATCCTCCGAAGGGTTTTCTTTATAGGTACATCTCATCGGAAGTACTCGTGACAATAGTATTGTCCATATATTGTTTTTCCGAGTAGGAGTAATCTCCATATATTGTTTTTAGGGTTAACACTAGCCCCCCCAAATTTCGATTGTCCTCATAGAGACAAGCGGAATTTTAAATCATCGTCCTCAGTGAGGTGAGGGGTTATTTTTTGCTTAGTGTCCCTATATTTATTTTTTTCCTTTTTTGATATTTATCCGAGAGGTAAATACGTATATTTAGAATTTTGCAAGTGATTTTACCTGAATACCCTTAGGGTATTGTCATTAAGCAGGCGAAGATCTCGGAAGAGCAGGTTGCGGACTGCCGTTTGACCAGCCTGGGGATTTGAAGTATCTTACCGTTGGCAACGGGCAGAATCTGGACGGCGTGGCGTGAGCAGGCAACGGTTACGTGGAGCCACGAATAAATGCCACGTCTTTATGGGCATCTGACCGTTGTAAATTTTGGTTATAAATAGGGTACTGTTGCCTCTTCTTCTCTTCATTCACTCAAGTGTAATTTGCGATAATTTCTCCCAGAGCTACAAATTTCTTCTTTTATTTTCTTGCAATTCTAAGTTCCAGTAGATTTTCCCACTAAAAAAAAACTTTCCTCTTTTTATATCCATGGCTTCTTCTGCCAATGTGAATCCTGTTGCTGCTGCTACTTCCTCGGAGATCACTGCTCCGATTACCACTTCTGTAAATGTAAGGAGTCTTCCGGTGGGAGTTGTTACTCGTAAACGCAAGGGAGAAATCGCTGCTACTGCTGAGGGCGGCGCCACCTCTTCGAAAAAGGCTAGGGTTCCCAAGTCAAAGGAGCCGCCTCTTCGTACTTTCGCTAAGGTGGAAAAGATGCGGAACATTGCTACTCGTAAGCAGGTAGCGGATCTGTTTACTTCAACCGGGGTCCTTCAAAAGAATATGGTATTCCGAATCCCGACGAAGGATGAGAGGGCATGCTATCCTCCTCCGGGTATGTTGACAGTGTTTTTTGCCCAGGTGAAGTACGGGTGGCGTTCCTTCATGTCTCATTTTTTCTGTGAGCTTTTCAAGACTTGTAACATTTGTCCGAGTCAAATGGTGCCGAATGGGTTTGCCGCCATTTGTATTTATGTCTTTTGGTGTCACGTGAATGGACTAGAGTGCTCGGTGACTCATTTCCTTTCAATTTTTGATGTGGCGGTGTCGCCCGGGGGATATCCTTTTTACAATGTTCGTCACCGGGACAACTCGGGTGACTCCACGAAGAGGATCTTGGGTGCTGCTATTACCTCACATAGCGTTTGGAAGAATAGGTACTTCTTCGTGGGACCTGTTGATGGTGAATGGGATATGCCTTTCGATTGGCAAGAGGGCACTACTCCCGTGCATGCCTTGGACCAGGATGCAGTTTTATCTCCGATAATTTCCCAGCATAAATTGATGGAGTCGGAGGATTTCACGATGTTATACGAGACCTCAGGGCTTCACCACGTAGTTTTCACCGATAACGCCGTGGAGAGGCCCTTGTCACTGTCTCCCGATGCGAGGAGTCTCTTTCGTAGGTCTCTTTATTCGTTCTTTTATTCTTTTATTCTCTCTCCGAGCACAGTGGCAAATTATGCTTATACACGTTATTGATGGGATAATGCAGGGGATGTCATGGCGAACTACTATCTGCAGTCGAGTCCGAGGGAGCCTACTCCTAGTGGTGTCTCAGAGATACCAGAGGAGGGCGATCACGAGGAGGAGGAGGTTAATGCTCCCGAGAGTAAGCATATGGGTTCAGAGAAGGGTGGATTTCACGAGGACCATTCTCTTCTATGCATGGATATGGCGGGGGTCGTGAGGAGCGCTGTTCCCTTGCGTCAAGTAGCTCCTTGGGATTTGGCTTTGGTGCCCGTTTCCAAATCCGAGTCGGGGAGTTTACCTGCTTCTGAATCTAATATAGGAACTTCTCCGAGAGTTTCCGAGGAGGGGATCTTTCCGAGTGTTACCGAGGAAGAATCTGCTCGGAAGGTTACTGAAGTAATAGACTTATCTTCCGAGGGTCCTTCTCCTCAACCTCCGATAGTTTCCGAATCCGCTCCTCGTGGTGAGTTTCTATGAAATTTTAATGAGATTTTCATACCTTACTTGTGACATTTGCTGATGTGTTGACATTCTTCCTTTTGATGTAGTAGCTATGGATAAAGGAAAAGCTCCGATGGTAGAAGAACCTTCATTATATGGTGAGTATTCTTTATTCGTTCTCTTTACATAATTTTTTCTAGTTTCATTCTCAACAGTGAGTATCTTGTGTAGAGGAAGAGTTTCTGGCCCAATTCAACATTCCCGAGCAAGAAGGTTTACGAGGGGACTCCGAAGACACTCAAGGGGAGTTTGATCCTTCTTCCGAGGATATGGATGTGAAGGAGGGGATTCTGAAGTCCCTGTTAGGAGAGACTAGCCCCTCCACAACAGTGGGTGGTTTACGGGCTATATTTACAAATTCAGAAGTGATGACTCCCGTAAAGGATACGACTCCTCCGAGGGGGCATGTTCCGGTGACTTTGTCTCCGAGGGGTCATACATTCCAGGAGCCTATTCCTCCTAGTGGATTCGAGGGGCAATTTTCATCTCGGTCAGTGGGGGAAGCTTATCAAGATATCCTCCGATTTTTCGCCTCCTCTAGTTCAACACCCGCCGAGGGGTACCAATTTTTGTACACCAGTCTTAACTGGCTGGGGCTCATGGTAAGCTTCTCTAAATTAATCCTCTGAAATTATATGATATATCTCTGTTAAATTCTTTATTGTTGATTTCCCGCAGATTGGAAAGACTCGAGAGGCAGTCACTGCCGTTGAAGAGCACGGTCGGAAAGACAAAGAAGAGTTAGAAGTACTCTGAGCGCAATTGGCACCTCTCTTAGTCCGAGATAAAGAGAGTCAAACTAGGGAGGACATTCTTCAAACCAGGATTTCCGACTACGAATTTGCTCTTAATGAAGCAGAGAAGACGAGGGCGGATTTGCAAGGTAACTTAAACGCTGCCGAGTCCGCTTATAAAAAGATGGAGGCGTCCGAGAAGGTTGTAGCGGCTAAGATAACTCTTCTGGAGAAGGAAAGGAAGGAGTCCGAGGAGGTCTTTACTGCTCGTATTGCGGCTCTCGAGAAGGCGGTGGCGGACGGGAATGAGAGAGAGAGAGTTCTTCAGGAGACATTGGGCCAAGCTACTGATAGGGCTGAGTCAGCTGAAGAAAAGTTGGTAAACTTTCTATCTCCCGAGGACGTGCAAGCTAAGGTGGATGCAGCCGTTCAATTCGCTCAGCGGGAGATTTCACGACAGCAAGCAGGAGTACCCGAGACGTCTTCTCACGAGCTGTTGACAGGCCACCTTTTATGGGGTTATCTGGAGTGTGCTAGGTTGGCTAAGTCTCTGATAAGGTCGGAGGTTGATTTCTCAAAATCTTTTGACCTTCGTAAGCTGAAGAGGCCAACTCCCGATGATTGCAAGTACTTTGTAGGGAGGTTTGGGGGTTTGCTATCTTCCAAGGATTCTCCAACACCGTCTCCGATGCGCTTTGCCACAAGTCCGAGTCCGAGAGCTAGTGGTTCCGGGGGAGTATTTTCTCCAATTTCTCGTCTTGCTCCATTGGGTACTTCCATCGAGGAGACAACTTCTTCCCTCCCTCCTTCCACGGGGGCTTAATTTTATTCTTTGTAATTTTTTACTTTTAAAATAAACGTTCTTTGTACTTATTATCCCTTCCGAGGGCTTTTCGGCTTAAATAAATATTTTTGTTCAATTTCCCTTTTTCTACTTTTTGTTTGTATAGTTAAATTTCAATTAGCATGGATAATGATAATTCTCAAAAAGTTGCTGACTAAGTAGACTTCCTAAGTAGGAGGTGTTGCTTTGCATGGTTAAATAGGGTACGTGTCATTTTTAATCAAAAAGTTTTTCAACACGTGTCCCTTAGTTAACATAATAAAAGTCTAAACTTCTTTTTTTAACCTTGAAGTAAAGAGTATATATGCACTTAGGCTCTTTACCAATTATGCACTTATCTTTACTTCTGTAATCATAATTAATCATTGATTTTCTTCCATAATTGTAAGTACGAAAATAATACTTACTTGATACGATGATGCCTCCTTATTATAGAAGATGCGGTTCAGCTTCGTCTTGTAGTTCTTCTCGGGATACCGCTCGGAGTCCTTCGGGATCATCAAGGGTTCCTCCGAGGGACAATCCATCCGAGAATCAAACGACACTTGGTGCTAGTTCCTCTCTTGGAGTGGCTCGTAGGACTCCATCTACAAATTCACGTAGAGTCAATCATATCAGGGAGATATTCATGAGTAGGGAGCCATATCCTTTGGCGGATGACTCTTCGGAGTTCGATTTGATTCCTCTTAATCCATCAAGATTGATAGGTAGAGGACGTGTAGGATCCACTACGAGTGCAGAATGTGAGAACTCGGTAAGATCTCTTTTCACTGGTTATAACTTAGAGTTCGAAGATTATGATATAATAGTGCCTTCCTCGGGTCAAAGGGCTTATGCACCCCCCTCGGGTTACATGACCGTTTACGCCGAACAGATGCGTTGCGGGTTGCGGATGTTTTTTCACCCCTTTTTCCAAAAACTTTTTCGGTATTGGCAGGTGTGTCCGAGTCAGTTAACACCAAGTTCTTATAGCCATCTGGTAGGGTACATCCTTCGTAGTGAGCTTTTAAACCTTCCCATGTCCCCCTATCGGGTGGGGACAATATTTACCCTTCAACCTTGCTCAGAGGGGACTCCCTTTTTTAGCTTGACCTATCGGGACAAGGAAGATATCTTCACTCGTGTATCCAGTTCCCACTCTAGTAGAGGGGATTGGAGGCGGAGATTTTTCTTTGTCCGTCCGAGAGGCCAGTCAGCCAGATCATGGGGTGTACCCATCCGATGGGGTCTGGGGTATATCGCACCCAACACCGAAACACGAGGGCAAGTGAGGGAGATATTGCTTCACTCGAGACTTTTCTCTGGTTCTCATGACATATCTGGGCTATTGGATTTCCCCGAGGCTCTGGTCTTGGCAGGTTTACAAGAGGGGGTGGAAGGATGCACTCCTGCTTCTCGTCCTCTTCACAGTAACTTTCATTTTCGTAGGTTTTACTAATCATTTTCTAGCATGCAACCTTTATTGGTATCCTCGGGCCGTTTTCCTACTGACATCTTTTGCAGGAGCGGAGATGGGAGCCTTTTCTCTCGGGTCTTCTACTGACGTTTTCTTGGGGAGGGCATTGCATGGTATTCCCGGGGGGACGAAGATTGGTGATTCCCCTCCCCTCGTGAGTGAGGCAATGGTTGAAATTTCCTCAGAGGAGGAGGAACCTGTTGCAGCCCCCCCAGTCAGTTATATAATTCCTTCTGGATCGTCGGATCTAATAGCAACTCTTTCTCAAACGGATTTTCACATGAGTCCCATAGTATCACAGCCCATTCCTCATAATTCTACCGTGGTAAATGTATTAGAGGAGTATCTTCGCTCTTCTAGTACAGAGGATATGCAGCCCCGGGAAGATATCCCTAGTCGTATTCATGCACCACCGCCCGAGGAGCACCCTTCCCTCGGGAGAACTCTTCCCCCCGGGGTTAATCAGGATGTTTCTCCTCTCGGATCAGCAGTGGGATTTTGCCGAAACTTTCTTAGTGGTTTATTGAACGTAACAGACTGTGAGTTGATAAAAACCCTTTCGGTACCCGTTCTCCAAGATTTAGTCTGTAAAGACCTGTGTGAGGTATCTATTCATTTTATTTAGTACTAACCTGTCTTCTGGTCTGATGCCCCTTGCTTTGCTTTTTGACCAGATTTATATGGTGTTGGATGCTCTCGGATCTTACGGAAGTTCCTCTTCAGATCCAGGCTTAATATATCGTCGTCGGGATGAGTTAGAACGAGGTCTCTTGGAGGCTCAAGTGGAGATAGCCCATTTGAAGGAAGTTCATGAGTCCGCTCAGGAGACTCACATTCAGGCGTTACAATTCGAGAAGGATAAGGCGTGGGAATTGGAACGCCAATTAGTGCTTGAAAAAGCACGTGTCTTGAACTTAGGGCGGAGAATTGAGGAGTTACGTGGCCAAATGCGGTCCTCGGAGGAGCAGTTAACACAGGCTACGCTGGAAAAAGACGCCTTGAGTCAGCAGCTGCTAGAGATAACTCGTTCTCATGCGATAGAGGTGGTCATGGCCCGAGTCCAAGCTGTGTTGGAGGTGGTGGGCCCATCCAATCTTCGTGAGTCTCTCCGGGGTGAGATGCGTGACTTGGTGCACATAGGCTATAAGTTGTGCCAAGATGTCGTACAAGCTTTACCAGAGTTCCCCTCGGGCTTGCTCCTTCCTGAGCTTAACATTCGTCAAGTCTCCGAGGAGTTTCCTCCTTCACCTACTAGAGATTTTGCGATCGGAACTGTGTTCTTTGATGACCCAGCCTCCCTTTCCGAGGAGCAACGTCGAAGACTTATCCGAGAGGGGAAACGTCCCATGGGAGGGACTTAGCTTGTAAATGAGTTTAGTTCATAATACGGAGGGTTTTTAGTGTTATCGGGCTGTCCTGATGTCTCATATATAGAGACATCATTTTGTCGGATAACTCTAATTTCTTTTGTACTATATCCCCTCGTATATGAACACTCTTTTTATTCAGGTATAACTATTACATTAAGCATAATACTTTCTAAGGTTACTTGTGTTCCACGTGTTGCGAAGTATTGCCTCCTCGGAGTTGGCAAGCCGATAGGTCGCCGGCCCCACGATTTCCACTATCTTGTAGGGTCCTTCCCATCGTGGATCTAGTTTACCCACATTCTTAGAGGCCCCCACTCGTTTCATCACTAAATCTCCAACTTGAAAGGTTCGGGGTTTTACCTTGGCATTGTAATATCGTGACATCCGAGCCTTGCTCTTCCATTCGGAGGGCTACTCGGGTCCTTTTTTCCTTTATAAGAGCACACGAGGAGAAACATAAGCGTTCCTTGGAAAGTCAAACGGTGAATAAAAAACAGATATCAATACGGCATCGGAAAAAGAGCAAACCCCGATGGACCCGTACGACTCCGATATCCACCAATGCGCCAAGAGGGACCACAAGAAATCCCGAGTCCCATGAAATTACAAGAAAACTTCCTTGCTGAACACTCCTCAAACTGAACTGCCCTCGGACCATCACCCGAGGACCCATTTGCGGAGAAAAATCAGAAGTGAATAACAGAGTGCCCAGATAACATATTCCGAGAACTTAGATGCAAAAATACCATTTCAAAAGAAGCAAATCCAGCCCTCGGAGATTATATTAAACCCTCGGAGATCATACCACGCCCTCGGAGATCAAATTATGCCCTCGGAGATTGCTCCTGATCGTTGAAGAAAAGACCTGAATCAAGACAGAGAAATAAAGTCCCTCGGAAGAATAGATCTATCAAAATCATCTACACCAGAAGCCCTCGGAGATATCAGGAAACACAAAGACACATCCAGTCAGTATCCAATAGATAAGAGATAAACATTATCCTAATTTCACACCTGTATCAATATAACGACGACACCTATCTTTATCAAAGCACATGCACAATGACACCTGTCCCTATCCAAGTCTATATAAAGGGATATGATCAGTAGAAGAAAGGGACCTAAGATCACTCAGCTTACTTACTACCACTTGACATTCAGATACATAAAAAGAAAGAGAGGAGGAAAAGTTCAGTGAATAAAGGAAGGGAATATTCTTGCAGTTATTCTTATTATTCCCATCTATCATTGCCTCTGAATCACGGACAGGGCGTTCCGACCCAAATAAATATCTTCCGTTAAATAGGGAATAATTTCAAACCCGTTAACAAAGTGGCGCCGTCTGTGGGAACGCCATAATATCTGTCCTCGAGAGAATTCAAGCAGATGTCAGCTAGGATGGACGATCTTTTCGAAAGTGACAACCTTCCTTTCTCGAACAGCGACTCAGAAGAAACTTTGTCCAATTACGAACCAGGTACTAGAGATTTTATTAATATTCCCCGATCTGTTTACGAAAGACTTATAAATGCTGCACGAACACCCCAGAGGGATGAACCTCTCGGACACCCGTCCCCCGTGCTCTCCGGGAACGGTGGTTTCCCCTCGGAAGGAGATGCACCTCCGATGGAGTGGAACCCAAATTGGAATCCTTGGCAACCAGCACCCCGACAAAGGCCTCGAAGGTATGTATGTCATGAAAGAACTCCCGTGAGGGGTCGGGAAGAAATTTCTCACCCCTCGGAGTGTCGAGGAGAGGTTGAACATTCTTTGTGGGGAATGATGGATGATTTACGAAAAGAATTAGGTGATCTCAAGAAGACCATGGCTCCCGAGGAAGATCCTACATTCAAAACCTCTCCTTTCATTCCCGAAATTGCTTCAGCTTCTGTCCCCTCGGGGATGCGACCTGTCAATATCCCGCTATATACCGGATAAGCTGATGGAAGGGACCCGCAGGATCACATCCATCAATACTTAGCCGGAATGGACCTCTCTTCTGCCCCCGACCACGTGTTATGCCGCGTATTTCCTGTTACCCTCGGAGGGCGGGCCCAAGCCTGGTTTACTCACCTTCCACCTCGTTCCATCACGAGTTTTGACCGATTAGCTCACTTGTTTGTACGACAATTCGCCTGCAATCGAAGGTACCCCAAATCTGCCACACATCTTTTTACTATTAAGCAGAAAAAGGATGAATCTTTACGAGAATATATAAAGCGCTTCACGGATGAAGCCCTAGATGTTCCCAACGTTAGCCCAACCATCATGGCGGACATAGTAACTCAAGGACTCCGAACGGGAGACTTCTTTAGATACCTTATGGGAAATCGCATTACGGACATGAATGAGCTAATGCAAAAGGCAGAAGTACACATTTTGATGGAAGAGGCCGAGGGAACAAAGAAGCAAATGGAGCAGGAGGATAGTGAACACCTATAACGCGTCGAGAAAGAGGCAAAGGCTAAGGAAAAGAATAAGGAAGGAAAACCTCCTCAGCGCAAAGATGAAGGGGGAGTGGTTAAGAAATTCCTCCGACCCGTGCATTTACCCCCGATGACTGTTACTCCACCAGAAGTGCTCAACATAATGAGGGGTAGCAACGAGTTGCACTGGCCCAGACCGACTAAATTTCCTAACCGAGACAAAGACACGGGGAAATATTGTAAGTACCATAAAACTTACGGGCACACTACGGAAGAATGTACTACCCTTCGTTTAGAGGTGCTACGCCTGTTAGAAATAGGGTATTTGAAGAATTACCTCAAGGAAAATAACCCCGAGGAGCCCAAAGCTCATGTTTGGAAGAGATCACGAAGAGAGGAGGAAGAGCAAGAAAGGGAAGAAAGGATACTTAGTCGGAAATCACGAGAAGGGACAACTGGACGTCTCCGATCCCAAGAGAGAATTAAAGATCGTTGGCAAAATTCACGAGAGAAAACGACAGGGTATCAGAGTTTGCCTCCTCCACCTAACTCTTACAAAGACAACCCCCCAACAGGGAGAACGATCAATATGATTGAAGGGGGTGAAATTTCCATGACACCTCAGGGTAAAAAGAAGAAATATTTGAAAGAAGCCCGACGAGCAGAACAAGGATTGTCTGCCTGCTCTATTCAAGGATCAAATCTGCCTAGCATCACTTTCGGGCCCGAGGATCTTATGGACGTAATATACCCTCACGAAGATCCATTGGTTATTTCTGCTGTCATCTACGGGTATGAAATCCAACGGATCCTTATAGATACGGGCAGCTCCGTGGATGTACTCTTCTTACCTACTTATCTTGCTATGAGGTTGAAACAAGAAACGTTGGAAACCGCTGAGGTCCCGTTAGTAGGATTCTCAGGGGAAGCTTGTCAAACCCTCGGAAGTGTTACCCTTCCAATGTCATGGGGGAAAGGAGCCCTTCGGAGAACTGAATCTATTAAGTTTTGGGTAGTGGAGGCCTCCTCACGAACGTATAATGTCATCTGTGGAAGACCCTCTATTCGGGTCTTTGAAGCTATCCCTTCTACTCTGCATCTTAAAGTGAAATTCCCCACTTCTTCGGGAATCGGAGAAGTCCGAGGAAGTCAGTCAAAAGCCAGAGAATGCTGCATGAATGCCATTCCCTCAGAAGAGAACGGACCCTCACTCGGAAATAACAAAAAGTGTAGAACCGAGGAAACACGAGTCCAACATGTGGAAGAATTAAAAATGGTGGAATTAGTAGAAGGAAGCCCCGAGAAAGTAATCAAGATGGGCACCCATATGGCTCCAATCATAGAAGGTCAATTGATTTCTCTTCTCAAACAATTCCATCACCTCTTTGCATGGGAAGGGGGGCCGCCCGGACGAATCAGCAACAAGGTATGTCAACATTTCATTAATGTAAAGCCTGGAACTAAACCTGTCCAACAGAAGAAGAGGAAAATGGGCCCCGAGCGCAACAAGATCATCCGCTCGGAAATACAACGCCTTCTCAAATTGAAGCAAATACGAGAAGTTATCTACCCCGAGTGGTTAGCTAATGTCGTGCTAGTTCCCAAGCACGGAGGAAGATGGCGAATGTGTGTTGACTTTACTAACCTCAATGAAGCATGCCCCAAGGATTCTTATCCCTTACCAAGCATAGATCAGCTAGTTGATTCTACCGCAGGATGTGCGCTACTATCAACTTTAGATGGAGACCAAGGGTACAACCAAATCCCGATGGCGACTATTGATCAAGATAAGACCAGCTTCATCACGGATGCAGGCACCTTTTGTTATCTAGGCATGCCCTTCGGACTAAAGAATGCTGGAGCTACCTACCAAAGGTTAGTAAGCCTTATCTTTGCAGGACTTATTGGGAAGTCAGTAGAGGTTTACGTGGATGATACTGTAGTTAAAAGTAATACTTCTGAAGAACATCCCGAGGACTTACGGAAAGCGTTGGTCATCATGAACAACTTTGGCATGAAAGTTAATCCTCGGAAGTGCTCGTTTGGTATCCGAGGAGGTAAATTTTTGGGATTTATGGTTACAGAGAAGGGAATTGAGGTAAACCCCGAAAAAGCAGAAGCCATAATGGGGTTACCTACCCCAAGGACGGTAAAAGATGTCCAAAAGTTAACTGGAAGAATGGCTTCGTTGAGTCGGTTTGTCTCCAAGTCCGCAGAAAAAGGGCTTCCCTTCTTCAAGATACTTCGAAATGTCAAGGAATTTCAGTGGACCCCTCAATGCGAGGAAGCTCTCGAAGAATTGAAAAGATATATGTTGAAACCACCTTTGCTGGTAAAACCTATACCCCAAGAAGAGTTGTTTCTATATTTATCAGTCGGAGAAGAGGCTATTAGCGCTGTCTTAGTCAAAGAACAAGATGAAGAACATCATCCGGTATATTACATTAGCAAAACCCTCCTCGGGGCCGAAACCCGATATACCCTAACTGAGAAACTAGTTCTAGCATTGGTTACTACGGCTCGTAAGCTACGTCCCTACTTTCTATCTCATCCAATTACCGTGCTAACTAAGTACCCCCTGAGGGCAATTCTTAACAAGCCTGAATCATCAGGAAGACTGATAAAATGGGCCGTAGAGCTTACTGAGTACGATATTTCCTATGCTCCGAGACCATCAATCAAAGCGCAAGTTCTGGCGGACTTTGTAACACAACTCACGGGCGTGGGATCCGAGGAAAATGAGCCACGATGGCATGTATATGTAGACGGATCCTCGGTAAGTACCCATGGGGGGGCCGGAATAGTTTTGGTAAATCAAGAAGGGGAGGAGGAAAGACTCCATTTTGCAGTTAGAATAGATTACCCCCTCTCTAACAATGAAGCCGAGTATGAAGCTCTCCTTATTGGTATGAGATTAGCAAGGGAAGGAGGAATAAAGAGAGTATTCCTCCATAGTGACTCCCAATTGATTGTCCAGCAAGTTAAAGGGTCATATGAGGCCAAAGAAGAAAGAATGCAAAAGTACCTCCAAGTTGTCCGTCAAAGGTCCGAATGGTTTGAAGAGTATGATATAGTTCAAATTCCCCGAAAAGAAAACCAAGAGCTTTGTCCAAAATGGCTACACAAACAGCTGCAATACATACTCGGAAGATTACTCTACTGCATGTCAATCAATCTGAAAAGAGCGAAGGCCGAGAGGTGAATACCATTTCAGATCATTCATCTAGCTGGGTGACCCCTATCAAAGCCTATTTGCAGAATCCCGAGGGATACTCCTCGGACAAGAATATTCAGCGAATGATGTTCAGAAACTTCCTCAAAGACGGGATACTCTTCCGAAGGACATACTCATGCCCCCATGCTCGATGCCTTAATGAAGAGGAGGCACAGATAGCTTTAGCCGAAACTCACGAGGGAGTATGTGGAAGCCATACCAGCGGCGAAAGCATGGTCGGACGCTTGATTCGACAAGGCTACTATTGGCCCACGATGGCCAAAGACAGTAAAAGCCATGCCGAAAGGTGTAAAGCATGTCAAGCTTAAGCCCCTCGGACCTATCAACCCGCAGCTCCTTGGGAACCCCATTTGAACCCTTGCCCCTTCTCTAAGTGGGGTATTGACATACTTGGACCCCTCATCCCTGATGCCGGTCAAAAGAAATTTCAGCTAGTAGCCGTTGACTACTTCACCAAATGGGTGGAAGCGGAACCCCTAGCTAGGGTAACCGCGGGGGCTGTTATCAATTTTCTCTGGAGGAGTATTATTTGTCGCTTTGGTGTCCCTCGGAGCCTAGTAAGTGACAACGGTTTACAGTTTACGGATCAAGGGTTACAAAAATGGTGCGATCACTGGGAGATAAAACATCGCTTTGGCTCCGTGGGATACCCTCAAGCAAACGGCCAAGTAGAAAGAACCAACAGAACCCTCTTAAAGAACATGAAGGCCCGACTTGATTGGCATAAAGCTAAGTGGGTTGAGGAGATACCTGGGATATTGTGGGCCTATCGGACCACGCAAAGTGTCGCTACGGGCGAGACCCCTTTTAGTTTATCCTATGGGTGTGAAGCTATTTTGCCCTCGGAGGTCTCCCTAGAAAGTTGGCGAGTCAAGGAATATGAGGAAGTGGCCAATGGCTCAAATCTAGCCCTTGCCCTTGACCTCCTCGAGGAAAAAAGGACCCGAGTAGCCCTCCGAATGGAAGAGTACAAGGCTCGGATGTCACGATATTACAATGCCAAGGTAAAACCCCGAACCTTTCAAGTTGGAGATTTAGTGATGAAACGAGTAGGGGCCTCTAAGAATGTGGGTAAACTAGATCCACGATGGGAAGGACCCTACAAGATAGTGGAAATTGTAGGACCTGCGACTTATCGGCTTGCCAACTCCGAGGAAGCAATACTTCGCAGCACGTGGAACGCAAGCAACCTTAGAAAGTATTATGCTTAATGTAATAGTTATACATGAATAAAAAGAGTATTCATATACGAGGGGATATAGTACAAAAGAAATTAGAGTTGTCCGACAAAATGATGGCTCTATATACGAGACATCAGGACAACCCGATAACACTAAAAACCCTCCGTATTATGAACTAAACTCATTTACAAGCTAAGTCCCTCCCATGGGACGTTTCCCCTCTCGGATAAGTCTTCGGCGTTGCTCCTCGGAAAGGGAGACTGGGTCATCAAAGAACACAGGTCCGGCCGCAAAATCTCTAGTAGGTGAAGGAGGAAACTCCTCGGAGACTTGACGAATGTTAAGCTCAGGAAGGAGCAAGCCCGAGGGGAACTCTGGTAAAGCTTGTACGGCATCTTGACACAACTTATAGCCTATGTGCACCAAGTCACGCATCTCACCTCGAAGAGATTCACGAAGATTGGATGGGCCTACCACCTCCAACACAGCTTGGACTCGGGCCATAACCACCTCTACCGCATGAGAACGAGTTATGCCTAGCAGCTGCTGACTCAAGGCATCTCTTTCCCGAATAGCCTGCGTTAGTTGCTCCTCCGAGGACCGCATTTGGCCACGTAACTCCTCAATTCTCCTCCCTAAATTCGATACGCGGGCTCTTTCAAGCACTAATTGGCGTTCTAATTCCCACGCCTTATCCTTCTCGGATTGTAACGCATGGATATGAGTGTCCTGAGCGGACTCATGAACTTCCTTCAAATGAGCTATCTCCACTTGAGCCTCCAAGAGACCTCGCTCTAACTCATCCCGACGACGATATACTAAGCCTGGATCTGAAGAGGAACTTCCGTAAGATCCGAGAGCATCCAACACCATATAAATCTGGTCAAAAAACAAAGCAAGGGGCATCAGACCGGAAGACAGGTTAGTACTAAATAAAATGAATAAATACCTCACACAGGTCTTTACAGGCTAAATCCTGAAGAACGGGTACCGAAAGGGTTTTTATCAGCTCACAATCTGTTACGTTCAATAAACCACTAAGAAAGTTTCGGCAAAATCCCACTGCTGATCCGAGAGGAGAAACATCCTGATTAACCCCGGGGGGAAGAGTTCTCTCGAGGGAAGGGCGCTCCTCGGGGCGGCAAATCCTCTGTACCAGAGGAGAGAAGATACTCCTCTAATACATTTACCACGGTAGAAGTATGAGGAATAGGCTGTGATGCTATGGGACTCGGGTAGAAGTCCGTTTGGGAAAGAGCTGCTATCGGATCCGATGGCCCGGAAGGAATTATATAACTGACTGGGGGGGCTGCTAGAGGTTCCTCCTCCTCCGAGGAAATCTCAACCATTGCCTCACTCACAAGGGGAGAGGAATCACCCACCTCCGGCCTCCCCGGACTCCTATGCAACGCCCTCCCCAAGAAAACGTCTGTAGAAGACCCAAGAGAAAATGCTCCCATCTCCGCTCCTGCCAAAATTGTCAGTAGGAAAACGGTCCGAGAACACCTATAAAGTTTGCAGGTTAAAGAATGGTTAGTAAAACTTACAAAAATGAAAGTTGCTGTGAAGAGGACGAGAAGCAGGAGTACATCCTTCCACCCCCTCTTGTAAACCTGCCAAAATCAAGGCCTCGGGGAAATCCAGCAGCCCGGATATATCATAAGAACCAGAGAAAAGTCCCGAGTGAAGCAATACCTCCCTCACTTGCCCTTGTGTTTCAAGGTTGGGAGCAATATATCCCAGACCCCATCGGATGGGTACCCCCCATGATCTGGCTGACTGACCTCTCGGACGGACGAAGAAAAATCTCCGCCTCCAATCCCCTCTACTAGAATGGGAACTGGATACACGAGTGAAGATATTTTCCTTATCCCGATAGGTCAAGCTGAAAAAGGGAGTCCCCTCTGAGCAAGGTCGAAGGGTGAATATTGTTCCCACCCGATAGGGGGACATGGGAAGGTTTAAAAGCTCACTACGAAGGATGTACCCCACCAGATGGCTATAAGAACTTGGTGTTAACTGACTCGGACACACCTGCCAATACCGAAAAAGTATTTGGAAAAAGGGGTGAAAAAACATCTGCAACCCGCAACGCATCTGTTCGGCGTAAACGGTCATGTAACCCGAGGGGGGTGCGTAAGCCCTTTGGCCCGAGGAAGGCACTATTATATCATAATCTTCGAACTCTAAGTTATAACCAGTGAAAAGAGATCTTACCGAGTTATCACATTCTGTACTCATAGTGGATCCTACACGTCCTCTACCTATCAATCTTGATGGATTAAGAGGAATCAAATCGAACTCCGAAGACTCATCCGCCAAAGGATATGGCTCCCTACTCATGAATATCTCCTTGATATGATTGACTCTACGTGAATTTGTAGATGGAGTCCTACGAGCCACTCCAAGAGAGGAACTAGCACCAAGTGTCGCTTGATTCTCGGATGGATTGTCCCTCGGAGGAACCCTTGATGATCCCAAAGGACTCCGAGCGGTATCCCGAGAAGAACTACAAGACGAAGCTGAACCGCACTTCTATAATAAGGAGGCATCATCGTATCAAGTAAGTATTATTTTCGTACTTGCAATTATGGAAGAAAATCAATGATTAATTATGATTACAGAAGTAAAGATAAGTGCATAATTGGTAAAGAGCCTAAGTGCATATATACTCTTTACTTCAAGGTTAAAAGAAGAAGTTTAGACTTTTATTATGTTAACTGAGGGACACGTGTTGAAAAACTTTTTGATTAATAATGACACGTACCCTATTTAACCATGCAAAGCAACACCTCCTACTTAGGAAGTCTACTTAGTCAGCAACTTTATGAGAATTATCATTATCCATGCTAATTGAAATTTAACTATACAAACAAAAAGTAGAAAAAGGGAAATTGAACAAAAATATTTATTTAAGCTAAAGAGCCCTCGGAAGGGATAATAAGTACAAAGAACGTTTATTTTAAAAGTAAAAAATTACAAAGAATAAAATTAAGCCCCCGTGGAAGGAGGGAGGGAAGAAGTTGTCTCCTCGATGGAAGTACCCAATGGAGCAAGACGAGAAATTGGAGAAAATACTCCCCCGGAACCACTAGCTCTCGGACTCGGACTTGTGGCAGAGCGCATCGGAGACGGTGTTGGAGAATCCCTGGAAGATAGCAAACCCCCAAACCTCCCCACAAAGTACTTGCAATCATCGGGAGTTGGCCTCTTCAGCTTACGAAGGTCAAAAGACTTTGAGAAATCAACCTCCGACCTTATCAGAGACTTAGCCAACCTAGCACACTCCAGATAACCCCATAAAAGGTGGCCTGTCAACAGCTCGTGAGAAGACATCTCGGGTACTCCTGCTTGCTGTCGTGAAATCTCCCGCTGAGCGAATTGAACGGCTGCATCCACCTTAGCTTGCACGTCCTCGGGAGATAGAAAGTTTACCAACTTTTCTTCAGCTGACTCAGCCCTATCAGTAACTTGGCCCAATGTCTCCTGAAGAACCCTATCTCTCTCATTCCCGTCTGCCACTGCCTTCTCGAGAGCCGCAATACGAGCAGTAAATACCTCCTCGGACTCCTTCCTTTCCTTCTCCAGAAGAGCTATCTTAGCCGCTGCAACCTTCTCGGACGCCTCCATCTTTTTATAAGCGGACTCGGCAGCGTTTAAGTTACCTTGCAAATTCGCCCTCGTCTTCTCTGCTTCATTAAGAGCAAATTCGTAGTCGGAAATCCTGGTTTGAAGAATGTCCTCCCTAGTTTGACTCTCTTTATCTCGGACTAAGAGAGGTGCCAATTGCGCTCGGAGTACTTCTAACTCTTCTTTGTCTTTCCGACCGTGCTCTTCAACGGCAGTGACCGCCTCTCGAGTCTTTCCAATCTGCGGAAAATCAACAATAAAGAATTTAACAGAGATATATCATGTAATTTCAGAGGATTAATTTATAGAAGCTTACCATGAGCCCCAACCAGTTAAGACTGGTGTACAAAAATTGGTACCCCTCGGCGGGTGTTGAACTGGAGGAGGCGAAAAATCAGAGGATGTCTTGATAGGCTTCCCCCACTGACCGAGACGAAAATTGCCCCCCGGATCCACTGGGAGGAACGGTCTCCTGGAATGTATGACCTCTAGGAGACAAAGTCACCGGAACATGCCCCCTCGGAGGAGTCGCATCCTTTACCGGGGTCATCACTTCTGAATTTGTAAATATGGCCTGTGAACCACCAACTGTTGTGAAGGGGCTAGTCTTTCCCAACAATGAATGCAGAATCCCTTCCTTCACGTCTCGGTCCTCAGAAGAAGGATCAAACTCCCCTTGGGTGTCCTCGGAATCCCCTCGTAAACCTTCTTGCTCGGGAATGTTGAATTGGGCCAGAAACTCCTCCTCTACAAAAGATACAAACTGACATTGAGAGAGAGAATGAAACTAGAAAAAATTATGGAAAGAGGGCGAATAACGAATACTCAACGTATAATGAAGGCTCTTCTACCATCGGAGCTTTTCCTTTATCCATAGCCACTACATCAAAAGGAAAAAGTGTCAACACATCAGCAAGTGCTACGATTAAAGATATGAAAGTCTTATTAAAAACTCATAAAAACTTACCACGAGGAGCGGATTCGGAAAATGTCGGAGGCTGAGGAGAAGGACCCTCGAAAGACAAGTCTATTACTTCAGTATCCTTCTGAGCAGATTCTTCCTCTGTAACACTCGGAAAGATCCCCTCCTCGGAAACTCTTGGAGAAGTTCCTATATTAGATTCAGAAGCAGGTAAATTCCATGACTCGGATTTGGAAACGGGTACCAAAGCCAAATCCCAAGAAACAGGAGCTACTTGGCGCAAGGGAACAGCGCTCCTGACGACCCCCATCATATCCATGCATAGAAGAGAATGGTCCTCGTGAAATCCACCCTTCTCTGAACCCGTATGCCTACTCTCTGGGGCATTAACCTCCTCCTCCTCGTGATCACCCTCCTCTGGTATCTCAGAAACACCACTAGGAGTAGGCTCCCTCGGACTTGACTGCAGATAGTAGTTCGCCATGACATCCCCTACATCATCCCATCAATAAAGTGTATAAGCACAATTTGCCACTGTACTCGGAGAGGGAATAAAAGAATAAAAGAACGAATAAAGAGACTTACGAAAGAGACTCCTCGCATCGGGAGACAGAGACAAAGGACGTTCCACGGCGTCGTCGGTAAAAACTACGTAATGAAGACCGGAAGTCTCGTACAACATTGTGAAGTCCTCTGATTCCATCAATTTGTGCTGAGAAATTATAGGAGATAACACCACCTCCTGATCCAGAGCGTGCACGGGAGTAGTACCCTCTCGCCAATCGAAGGGCACATCCCACTCACCATTAACAGGTCCCACGAAGAAGTACCTATTCTTCCAAACGCTATGTGAGGTAATAGCAGCACCCAAGATCCTCTTCGTGGAGTCACCCGAGTTGTCCCGGTGACGAACATTGTAAAAAGGACATCCCCCGGGCGACACCGCCACATCAAAGATCGAAAGAAAATGATTCACCGAGCACTCTAACCCATTCACTTGGCACCAAAAGACATAAATGCAAATAGCGGAAAACCCGTTCGGCACCATTTGACTCGGGCAGATATTACAAGTCTTGAAAAGCTCACAGAAGAAAGGTGACATGAAGGAACGCCACCCGTACTTCACCTGGGCAAAAAACACTGTCAACATACCCGGAGGAGGATAGCATGCCCTCTCATCCTTCGTCGGGATTCGGAATACCATATTCTTTTGAAGGACCCCGGTTGAAGTAAACAGATCCGCTACCTGCTTACGAGTAGCAATGTTCCGCATCTTTTCCACCTTAGCGAAAGTACGAAGAGGCGGCTCCTTTGACTTGGGAACCCTAGCCTTTTTCGAGGAGGTGGCGCCGCCCTCAGCAGCAGCAGCGATTTCTCCCTTGCGTTTACGAGTAACAACTCCCACCGGAATACTCCTTATATTTACAGAAGTATTAATCGGAGCAGTGATTTCCGAGGAAGTAGCAGCAACAACGGAATCAGGGTGGGCAGAAGAAGCCATAGCACCAGAGGGAAGCTTTTGAAAAAAGGAAAAAAGGAACGAATGAATTTGCTGGGAATTTGAATCGAAGAAGATGGAGAGTAAAGGATAATAGAAGAGATCTTACTTTGAGAGAATTATCAGATTTGTGAGAATGGAAAAGAAGAGGCAACAATGTCCTATTTATAACCAAAGGCTACAACGGTCAGATGCCCATAAAGACGTGGCATTTATTCAAGACTCCACGTAACCGTCGCCCGCTCACGCCACGCCGTCAAGATTATGACCGTTGCCAACGGTCAGATGCTCCAAATTTCGAAGCTGGTCAAAGCAACAGCCCACAACTTGCGCCCCGAGATCCTCGCCTGTTTAATAACCATACCCTAAGGATATCCAGGTAAAATCACTTGCAAAATTCTGAATATATGTATATTTGCCTCTCGGAAAAATAAAAACAAAATAAATAAATATAGGGACACTAAGTAAAAAATAACCCCTCGCCTCACTGAGGACGATGGTTTAAAATTCCGCTTGTCTCTACGAGAACAATCGAAATTTGGGGGGGCTAGTGTTAACCCTAAAAATAAAATAAAGAAGATTACTCCTACTCGGAAAAAACAAAATATGGACAATACTATTGTCACGAGTACTTCCGATGAGATGTACCTATAAAGAAAACCCCTCGGAGGATTGCCCTACCTTTCGGTCACTAACCCGAAAAGGTTTATAAGAGCACACGAGGAGAAACATAAGCGTTCCTTGGAAAGTCAAACGGTGAATAAAAAACAGATATCAATACGGCATCGGAAAAAGAGCAAACCCCGATGGACCCGTACGACTCCGATATCCACCAATGCGCCAAGAGGGACCACAAGAAATCCCGAGTCCCATGAAATTACAAGAAAACTTCCTTGCTGAACACTCCTCAAACTGAACTGCCCTCGGACCATCACCCGAGGACCCATTTGCGGAGAAAAATCAGAAGTGAATAACAGAGTGCCCAGATAACATATTCCGAGAACTTAGATGCAAAAATACCATTTCAAAAGAAGCAAATCCAGCCCTCGGAGATTATATTAAACCCTCGGAGATCATACCACGCCCTCGGAGATCAAAATATGCCCTCGGAGATTGCTCCTGATCGTTGAAGAAAAGACCCGAATCAAGACAGAGAAATAAAGTCCCTCGGAAGAATAGATCTATCAAAATCATCTACACCAGAAGCCCTCAGAGATATCAGGAAACACAAAGACACATCCAGTCAGTATCCAATAGATAAGAGATAAACATTATCCTAATTTCACACCTGTATCAATATAACGACGACACCTATCTTTATCAAAGCACATGCACAATGACACCTGTCCCTATCCAAGTCTATATAAAGGGATATGATCAGTAGAAGAAAGGGACCTAAGATCACTCAGCTTACTTACTACCACTTGACATTCAGATACATAAAAAGAAAGAGAGGAGGAAAAGTTCAGTGAATAAAGGAAGGGAATATTCTTGCAGTTATTCTTATTATTCCCATCTATCATTGCCTCTGAATCACGGACAGGGCGTTCCGAACCAAATAAATATCTTCCGTTAAATAGGAAATAATTTCAAACCCGTTAACAACAGTGGAACAGAAATAATGAGTAGCGCGACGAGGAGCAAAAGCAGCACCAGCCGCATTGGTAGCTGGGCGACTTAGTAGTGGGACACGACATGTCACTTGACTTAAGGATAATGTTGTCTTTTCATGTTGATTAAGTTGCGGTTGTGTGTGAAATTAGGGCATCAAGACTTTTCTATTTTATAGAGGAGGAAGGTCATGACCTAAAGAGCACCACACGACACAATGCGTTTACACCCTTTAGAGAGAGAGAAACACCATTGAAGTTCTGTTCTAGTTTAGTTTTGTCATTGTTTGAGAGTTATAAAGCATGAGATAAGAAGATAACATGTAGGTGTCAAGAAGATAGCAAAAACGTTGACGTTCTTCCGGATTTGAGAAGTTTTTCGGTATCTCTTTACTTTGTTTTAGTTATTCTTTTCTTTATTGATTGTTGAATTCATGGCTAAGAGGAACTAACCTACTCTTTGTTTAGAGTAGGGCAACAACTCTGATTTATGAATATATTTGTTTATTTTCTTTGATATGTGTTTGTTGCATGTCTAGATTGAGTAGTTATTTATGTTGTGTAACTAATCGCGCTCTCGCTAGAATAAAGGATGTACTACCTTGAGACCTTCATAGTGTAGATGTTGAGTTAGTTATAAATACATGTGATTTTTGACTTTGGTACGCTAACGCAGCTGATGCAAACCCCTAGATCACACTAAATCCATATTGGTTATGTACGTTTATGTTAACCCGATTCAGATGCCATCAAGCATAACAAACATGGCAACTTGAGACTTGATGTCATTAAGATATTTGGTGACCGTCAGATAGTGGAATTACAAGAATCTTTCAGTGACATTACTCATGTGCAATCGGGGACAACGAAAGCAGACATGAGGAGAAACCATGCCCCAGATGTCATATTAGACAGAGGAATAATATCTGGAGATATTGAGCTGATGAGGGCATCTAGCGAGAGTTGGTCTTGTTGAAACCAAAGATCGAGGCTTCATGAACCATATTATTGGGACATTTAAAGTTGCATGTAATATAATCAAGTAAGTTAAGACTGTTGAGTTGAGCTAGGACTTGCAAATGCCACGAAAGATAATTGGACGAATTTAGCCGGATAGTAAAGTTGTGATGGATGGTAATAGGAATAAAAGTGAATGCAGGGGTATGATTCATTGTCGTGTGATGAGTGATTTAAGAGTGACGTGTGGTAGTGGCAGAGAATTCCATTGAAGGCAGCAAGACGTCTACATTGAGAATAAATCGTGTGATATGTCTCGCTCAATATGATACCATGTACAAGTAATAGTTCATTATACCTCTCTTGTTATTATACAATTGTTAACATGTTGGTTATTTTAACCTAATTAACGAGTTGATAAGGGTTGGAATGCTGTGTTTGGAAGTTCAGAAGCTTGCTTATGACGAAAACATCCCTCTTTTTATTCACTGGAATTGTATGTCTTGCTTGTGTTGGATGGGATCGAGTGTGTGTTCTATTGATAGTGGGGGTACCACTTTATATAGAGGTATTTGGGGACATGTCACTATGCATGAATTTAGTAGAGTACATGTGTCGCAATGTGCGTGAGAGAATAAGTTATACTTTATCTCGAGATTCTTTATCTACTAAGACATGACCAGGATGAACTTATATCTTCTTCAATAACTTTTAGGGGCTATGATAAGAAGAATCTTTGATTCTTTCTCTGATAGGACTTTCCGATAGCTTTTAGTGGGCTCTGATAAAGTGTCTCTTGGATTATTTCTCCGATAGGACTTTCAGATAGCTTTTAGGGGGCTCTGATAAGGAGTCTCTTGGATTCTTTATTCGATAGGACTTTTCGATAGCTTTTAGGGGGCTCTGATAAGGAGTCTCTTGGATTCTTTCTCTGATAGGCTAAGGCTTTGGGGAGAACTTCATGGGTGAGGCTGGGTGCTCGCCCGATATCATCTTGATCCTGATAGGGGTACATTTTTGTGTTTTAGTCTTCATATTATGTACTCCGATGGTTCGTGGCCTTCGGGTTACTCAGTGCGGGGATGTTCTCGTTTTTCGGGGACTCGGGCTCCTTATATTTGCAGTGGTCCCTCTTGGCATCTTGATGGTTATCTAGTTCTCGCGGACTTATAGGGATTTATTCTTTTTCCGATGCCGCGTGGATATTTTATTTTTAATCATTGTGACTTTCCAAGGGAAGCATGGGTGCCTCTTCGCGGGTGTTACTTTTCGCGGCACCTGGTGGGCCTTCTTGATACTACGTGGCATCGGGAGTTAGGTGATGGTAGTACCATCCTTATGTTAATCCCAATTTTCTAGGGTTAACGCTTCGGTTAATCTTTATATGTTTTTAGGGTTAACCCCCCCCCCCCCACCAAAGTTTCGATCGCCATCTTAGAGGCGAGAGAAATTTTATTCCTTCGATTTTTTGCCTTAGGTGACGAAAGGAGTTTTTTCTTCTTCTTTTTTTTTTTCGAAGAAGGGACGTTGGGTATATATATCATATATGTCACAAGTATTTATTTATCAAAGATATTACCTTTTGATCCCGGGGAATCAGGCCTTCGGGTATCTTCATCAGAGCCGTCCTCGGGTGGGATAACGGTCCGTCCTTGGGTGACATTTATAGTTGTTTTTTTTATGGCAAAATAACAGTCCGCCATCGGACCATTGGAAACCGTCCGATTTCAATGGATAGTTGCATTGTAACGTGCCTGGTGTCATTATGGGGCGACGTGAGGGTGTTATTACAACCCCACATCATTACACTTTTGGCTATAAATATAGCCTTCATCTCCGTCCTTTTCATTCTCTTATTATTTGACTTCTTCAAGCTTTTTTAATCTAGCAAATTCTCTCGTTTACTTTCTTCAATTTCGTGAGACTTTAGAGATATTTTTCTTCCTCCTTCAGCTTTTCCTCTTTCTTCAAACGGCTTCTTCTAACACTGATCTTACCACTGCTGCCTCGGGTTCGGGGGCTGTGGCTTTTACCTCCGCCGCCGATTCACCGGCGATAACTGGTGGTGTAACACTAAGTGGGCCTGCTGCTTCTACTCGGAAAAGAAAGGGGAGTGCTTCTGTTGCGACCTTCGAAAAGGGTTAGGATTTCTAAGGCCAAAAAGTCTGATAACCACAATCTGCAAAAGGCAGAGGAGACTGTGAGCACTGCTACTCGGACTGAAGTGGAGTCTTTGTTCACTGGTTTAGGGGCGTATTAGAAAAATATGGAATTCAAAATTCTGACTAAGAAGAAGAGGGCTAATACTCCTCCGAAGGATTATCTTACTGTGTACTATGCACAAATGAGATATGGTTGGCGATCATTTCTTCCCTCTCTCTTCTGTGATATTTTCAAGGCCTGCAACATATGTCCGAGTCAGGTGACTCCGAATGGCTTTGCTGTTCTATGTATCTTTGTTTTTTGGTGCTAGTTGAAGAGACGGAGTTGTATATTTTTCGATATTGTGACATCACCTGGGGATTTTCCTTTTTATCACTTTCGCCATCGGGATACGACTAAGAATTCGACGAAGAGAATTCTGGAAGAGACGCTCAGCTCCCACAGTACTTGGAAGGAAAAGTACTTCTTCGTGAAGCCTTTGGAAGGGGAGTGGGATATGCCCTTTAATTGGAGAAAGGCTAAAGCTCCCGTGTACCCTCTGGACCCAGAGATAAGCTTTTCTCCGATAATTTTGGCTAAGTCCTTGATGCAGGGGGTGATTTTGGTACATTATACGAGAAATTAGGGCTTCATTACGTGGTGTTCACCGATCTGCTATTCAAACACCATTATCCATGTCTTCCGAGGAGTTTGTTTCTTTTGGTAAGTAATTTTGACTTAATCTCTTCTATTTTTTTTCTAGTAAAATTTTACTTATAGGTTATAGGGATTCTGAGGGATTTGTATATAACGTAGGGGGAATTTTGGCAAAATATTTTTCGCCAAAGAATCCTTTGGACCCGACCGTGACTCAGAAGCCATCGAAACAAGATATTCCGACTGCGAGTGAGGGAAAAAAGTCTAGGTCCCAAGTGGCTTCTTCAGCTCGTTAGTCCAGCGGGACTTTTGACGTTCTTGAGGAGGATGATGCTTCGAATGAGTAGGTCAATACTCCCACAGACTTGGATATGCATTCGGTGGAGGAGGAGGAGGAGGATCACTCACCTTTCGTTATCGGAGATGATTGAGTGATCTATGGGGTCGTTCCTCTATCCATTGTGGATCCTCAGTGGGCTATTGTTCTCGTGTCTAGTTTAGCTTCTGCCACAACAGGTTCTTCGAGGGCTTCAGAGCGGGATTTTGCTTCGGAAGGGGACCCGGCCATGGGGGGAGATTCATCAGCCTTAGCACTGAAATATGTGACCATCTCCTCCAATGACCATTCATCTTCTTCTCTAAGGGAGGCTGAAAATTCTTTGTTGGCGCCCTCGGTGGATACAGCTTTTGAACCTCTTACTCATGGTAGCCTTTTTGTATACTTTTTCTCACTTCGAGTACTCCTGACTTCCTTGTTTCTATTATGTTTTAAGCAATTGATTCATCCTTCTTTCGCAGGTAATATAGATAAAGGGAAGGCTCCGATGACCATGGGTGGGGAGAATCTCTCTTTAGGTAATTGATTGATTCCCTTATAATACTTAGCGCTATTTATTTAAAGTTTTTCTTACATACGATTTTTCATGCATGGGGGGATTTATTGTCCCAACTCCGTAAGTCTAGATCAGAGGCATCTTTGGGCGGTTCCGAGGAGACATTTGGGGTTTGTGACGCGCCCTTGGCGACTCTTCGCAATTGGATGTCAAGGTTTCCCTCTTGAGTTCCTTTTCTGGGGGTGGCGGGTCCTTCTGCACCTACGGGAGTTCACAAGGCCCTGTTTTCTGACTCCGCCACTGTTACCTCGATTCTGGGGACTGTGTCCTCAGGGGGTAGTTCCTTTGGGATGCCTTTTCCAGGAGTTCCTCCTCGTTTGGAGTATTTTCCGTCGATGAAGACCTTGGATCAAGCCTTCGGAAAAGTCCTTCGCTTCTTTGTTTCTTCCAATGCCACTTCTGCCGATGGCTTCCATTTTATGTAGACTTGCCTCAATTGGATGGGGCTTATGGTAAGTTTATCTTTTTTTTTTTTCTCAATCCTTCTTTGTATATTATTTTCCTATGAACTTACGCCATGTATTTTTTCCTTTTAGGTTGGGAAGACCAGAGAGGCTGCTATCGTGGCGGAGCAGGGTTATAATAAGGATGAAGATGAGGTGAAGGTTCTCCGAGAGAAAGTAGCGTCCTTCAATTCCAGTAGGAATGAGGACCAGAACGAGATGAGGATCATTTGAGAAAAGATAACGTTTTATGATTTTAGGTGGGAGGAGGATCAAAGAGAGATGAGGAGGTAGGGCGGGGAGATGAAGCTTCTGCAGACCGCATTCGCGAAATTGGAAGCTTCGGAGAAAGCTTCGAAGGCCAGAATTGTGCTCCTTGAGAAGGAGAAAGAGAAGGCGCAAGAAAGGGAAATGAGCCTTTAGGAGAAACTGGGTCAAGCTCTAGACCGTGCAGAGTCAGCCTTGGAGAAGTTAGCCGTGGCCATTTCCTCATAGGAATTATAGGTTAAGGTGGATGCGGCAGTTCGATATGCTTAGAAGGAGACTGTGCTATAATGCTCGAGCCTCTTTGAGAAACGGCACCACGGGGTTTTAACGGGGCATCTGTTGTGGAGATATCTCGAGTGTGCTAAGTTGGCGATGGGGTTGCCACGACCAGGTGTTGACTTCCAACAAGCTTTTGACCTCCGCAAGATGAAGAGGCCAACCAATTTTGAGGAGGCCTATGCTCTCTTTGAGAAGGATAATGGCTTGTGTCCTTAGGTGTCTCCCTTGCGTTCTCCTTCGAGGACTGGGATTGGTGACGTGACTCCGAGGCCCGCTGACTCCGAGGGTGTTCTACCGCCTGATATCCAATTGCCTCCGATAGCTGTGCCACCTAGCATTTTGAGTCGGGCGACTCTTCTATCCGGGGGAGCTACTCCTTCCACTCCTTCGGCCCCGCATCCTCCGAGAAGCATATTAGTTTTTTAATGTTTAAGTTTTTTAAATTTCGAACTTTTAATTCCGCACTTTAGTATTTGTAATTATTTTTCACGTTTGTACTTCTTTTTCGAGGACTCCTCGGCCTTTCTATGAATGAACAAATAGTTTGTCATTTTTTCTTTATTTCGTCATTTTCGTACTTATAGTATTTTCACCATATATAAATACTTGGACCCCTTTCTTTAATTCGAGAGTTAATATTGAGTTTAAAGAGAATGAGATTAAATCTCATTCTTGCTGGCCAAGTAAATTACTTAGCTTGACGTGTCCGCTTGCATGGCAAACTTTGGAGATATATTTTCTCTAAATAGGGATATCATCTGGCACGTGGCAGTAGCTGTAATTTTATTTGGACAACTCAAGCTTAACTTGGTTTTGAAGGGAAAATGTCCGAGTATATATATGTTTGGAGTCAGTGAACATTCTCACTCACTTCCAAACTCCCTTTTCAGATATTGCACTGAGCTATTCACTCATCTCATTGCAAAGTCAGTTTTTTGACCTAAGTTTATTATATATAAAAAAATAATAAGAAACTCACCTGGAAATATGATGCCTCCACACTTTAAGCATGGGGTTCTGTTTCTTCGAGGATTTCCCCTCGGAATTCGGCTCGAAATCCTTCATTGCTGCTAGGCATTCGCCACACATCCTCTGAGAGTTTTTCCCATGGGCCGAGGGGTAGGACCGATGAGGGTCTGGCGGCCATCTTGGGGAGCTCTTTGGCGATGGTGGCATCAAGGCCTTTGCATGCGGATTCTCGTCGGATGAACCACACCAGGGAAGTGTTCATGGACAAAGAGTATTATTCTCATGTTGATTACTCCTTGGTGTTTAACATGCTCCATTTGAGCCCCTCGAGGCTGATGGGCCTAGGATGTGTTGGGTCCGCGGTTAGTACTGAATATGGAGAGTCCATCATGACTATTTTTGCCGAGTATAATATGGATTTTGACAAGTATGATGTGGTTATACCCCACCCCGATCAGAGGGCATATGACCCTCCTTCGGGTTACCTAATGATTTATTGCGAACAAATGAGTTGTGGGCTGCGTGTATTTTTTCACCCTTTTTCTCCAAGTTCTTTTCTGATGTTGGAAAATATGCCTTAGCCAACTGACGCCTAATTCTTACCGTCATTTGGTGGGGTATACTTTATGTTGTGAGCTTTTTAACCTTCACATGTCTCCTTATCGGGTGGGAGCAATTTTTATCCTGCGCCCCTGTTCAGGCGATCCTCCATTTTTTAGCCTGGCCTATCGGGACAACAGTCGAGCCTTCACGCTTGTCTCCAACCATCATTCTCATTGTGGGGATTGGAGATGAGGGTTCTTTTTTATCCGTCCGAAGGGCTCGTCGGCTAGTTTATGGGGGGTACCTATCCGTTGGGGTCTAGGGTATGTTATCCCTAATCCTGAAACCTTGGTGCGTGAGTGGGAGGTTCTGTCAGGTACCGGGTTGTCCTCAGGTACCTATGATATCAACAGCTTACTAGAGCTTTCCGAGTCCCTAATCCTTGCAGGTGTCCAGGAGGGGATTGAACTGTTCAATCTCCCTATTCAGCCCTTGCATGCCAACTTCTTTTTCCGTAAGTGTCTCTTCCTCTTTGCTGTGTATGATATTCTCCAATATCTTAAATTCATGATATGTGTAATTGTCGGATCGTGGATTGACACAATAACTTTGAGAGTTAAGCTGATATTGCCTTAACTCTATTGTGATTTTCTTGACCAAAGTAAAGTGCAGCGGAATAAAAACACAAGAAGATAATTTTTAAGAAGTTTTCAATATTATTAAAAACTTCCCAGCCTTAGGCCAAATAACCATAAAGGTTTTAACAAAACGTTCCTCACAACAATTCACTCATGCTCTTTGTTGATCGGACTCAACGAAGCAGACAAGTACGAACTACTTAACTTCTATGAACTGGACTTAAATAGTTGATACAAAAACTTCGCAAAACCAAGACAAAGACAATACAAAGAATGATTAATCTCTCGGATTTTTATGCACGATTGTCTTGTCTTCATCTTGATGAACGCCAAGATGTGTTGTTCACAGCTTTGGTAACTCTTGTTGTTTCCTTGTTGATATTTTCCTTCTTTGTGAACTCCATATCTTTCCTGAATACGTGTTTCCTTTATTACCAATCTAACAAGGTAACACATCTTCTTCAATTCGCAGAGTCCTGGAAAGAATCGAGTCACAGCGAACGGACAATATTGTTTCCTTATTTTGAAACCATATTGAGTTGACTTGTTCAACTTAGCTTGAATTATGGAAACTTCAAGTAAGGAATCTTCCATAGCTCTTCCTTATGATTAAGATACCTTCCTGGACATAAACATAAACAACTAAAACCGTGGAACTTGATTAATAAGTGAATAAAGGCAAAACTTAATTTTGGCAACTAAATCATAATTTTCGCACAGACTCTCGGCTTTCAATGTTATCCTCAATGTTGACCCAACATCGTCTAACATTGTATCATCTAACATTGATTCAAGAAAACCCTGCACTTTCAATCTCCCCCTTTTTGCCTTCCTTCACAAAACTAATATCTGTTCCAATCAAGTTTTACATCCAGTAAGTTAGAATCAACAAGAAACAAATTAAACTACTAAACTGCTCCCCCTCAATACAAGCTAACATATTCAAAGTTAAATAAACAAAGGCAAGCATTAAGGCCATCACTACATCCACATATGTACATATGTTCAGACCCCAACATTCATCCAGAACAGCAGTTCAAAATGTGCTTTCATAAGAAATAGCAGTTAGAGCAGTTCAACAGTAGTAGTTAGAGTTACAGGCCATAGCTAAATATCAAGAACATGTCCCTTGATCAAATAAAACCAATTAGAGATAAATGTACCAGCAGTTCAAAGATATTAGCAGTTCATGAGAAACAATCCATAAACTAGAAGACTAAAATTTAAAATTGGAACTACTCTCCGCCTTTTTGTGAAGAATGGAGTTTCTCCAAAATTTTCACCATGTCTTTCAGTTCTTTGAGGTGTTCCTTCCTCTCCTCAATATCCCTCTGAGTATCCGCAACCTGCCCCTATACCAGTTCAACAAATGATCCACAAAAGTAGAGGTTATGACCATGCAGTCTTCTTCTTTGGACATAGGCACTAAAGTTCCAGCAAACTCCTGAGCCTTCTTCTTTTCAGCCCTTGGTCTCACCACTCCTTTTGGATTCCATTGAAGGTCTCTCACTCTTGATCCAGACAAGTAGCTTGGGAGAATTGTTAGTTCAGTATCATTCTTCTTCCAGCCCACAATAACACTTGTCTTTAATCCTTGCTTGCTAAGGATTTTGCAGATGAGTGAGGGAAAAGGCAGCATGCCATTTTTCCTTCCAGCAACTTCAGACATTGACTTTACAATCCTCTCCCCCATGTTCACAGCTAGCCCATTTTTGATTTGATAGACTAAGAGTGCTGATTCCTTAGTCAGTACAGTAACATTTTTGCTTGGCAGCCAGTTGAAACAAGCTATCTTGTGCAAGACAGCACTAAGGGATGTGAGCTTTGTGGTTGGCAAGGCATCTCTCCAGGTTTTGACCAACCCTCCAGTCAAGTCCTTAATCACATCATCATAATAGGGGTCCTCAGATTCATCAGCAGTAGGGAAGCCACGAATCTTGTTAATGGTGTAGGGTTCAATGTTGAAGACTCTCCCCCTCACCCAAGCCTTTCCAAATTTTGGAGATCTGTAGTCCCTGATCCATTTGGAGAGATTCAGGTAGAACTCCATGACAATATCAGGAGCATAGTCACTCGGCTCCATCAGTGATTGTTGCAACCCTCTTGCCTCCAGTAAGTCCATCACCTTGCTCTCTTTGAAGCTGGCCATCTCTACAGCTCTTTCAGTGTGAATCTCCTTTCTTTTGAAAGAATCCCACTTCTTCTCCAACTCTTGAGAGAGATAGTAAGGAGAAAAGTAGCTCCCCTCATCATTATGATAGACCATATACAGCCCATATGTGTACTCCTCTGTTCCTGATGTTTCCCCAACATCAGCAGCAACATCCTGCTCTTCATCAGTTTTCTCCTCTTCCTTCTCCTCCTCTTCTTCTTCATCCTCAAGATCCACAACCTCTGTTTCCTCTTCCATCACTTGCTTTCCTTTCCTCTTTCTCTCAGCAGCAGCAGCAGCAACAACCTTCTTCTCATCCTCAACCGCCCTCTTCCTAGCTAATCTCTCAGCCTGTCTCTTCCTGGCCTCAGCCCTTGCCTTAGCAGTCTCAGACATAGTTTTCAACTAATCCCCTGCAGCCTTGCTCTTTTTCTTTTGAGACCTAATCCACTTCCTCACCAATTTGTCCACAGAATTGTCCATGGATTTTTCCACAGTTTTCTCAACCTAATCACTACCCTCCCCATCAATAGTTAAGTCAACATCAATTTCAGTGTTGGGTTCAGTAGTGTTTACCTCAATTTCAAGGTCATTGGTGATGGGAGTGGTTGGTTCCGCAGTTTGCTCAACATTGGAGGTCGATTCTCCCTGTTTGGACTTCTTCCCTCGTCACACATAGGGAATCGCCTTCCTTTTAGCAGCAACATGAGCATCAACTGTCTTTGCAGCAACACCTCTAGTGTGTGAACGAGTGCGTGCGGCAGTGGGTTCACTTGCCAGGGCAACATCTGCAAGAGTTTGCATGGAAGACTTGCTTGTCATTGTCAGTAGGAAGTTTTGAGAGAATTTGCAGAGAAACAAAACAAGAGAGTTTGAGAGTAGAGAGAGGAATTTTGCAGAGTAAGCACAAATAAGAAAATTTCAAGAACAATTAAGGAAAATAGGGTTTTGATTTTTGAAATGACCATGAATAAGGAAAGAGAGTGAATGTTAATGGGCAGTTACTAAATTTTAATCAAGTAAAACTTCCCACCCAGTTTTCCCGCGCACACACTTTGTTGTTTAATTAACAGTTACCAGAGCAGTTTTCAAAAATTTGAGAACTTATAAGTTCCTGTTTTCAATGTTAGCCTGCTGCAGTGCACAATGTTGGGATAACATTCAATAACATTCAAACAAGAAGGTGGAGGTACAGGCTTCACCAAGGCAAATTCATGTGAGAGCTTGAGATACAGCCAAAAATACATTTGAAACTTAACCAATATAGCAAGTGAGTACCTCAGACATATTATTAAGATCAAGATCATGAGTATGTAACATGAATAACAAGAAACACACAAAGATAAGCAGTTATGAATTCAAGGAAAAATTCACTTCCACAGCATAGAAAGTCACAGAAAAGTGTGTCACCTGCAGTATGTCACCCAAATTGTATGCCTCAACACATGAATTATACTCCCCTTAAGCCTAAACCGACACAATTCAACAACACGACAGAAACAATGTAGTTCAATATGAATGCAACAATTTAATGTCAAATAGGCAGATGGTAAACACAAATGAAAAACTCCTCAAACCAGTACATCACATATCTCCTTATAATCTTTATGCTTTTCATAACTCATCTGAACCAAAAACTGAAGGTTGCTAAACATAAAGCTAATGTCACTACTGAATGAGGGCAGCCTGAACTCCACACACCCCAGTAACAACATTAATAGCAGCAAGTTAGGCAAGTACAAAGGCCTTGAATGTTGGCAATTCATTTATCATGCACCCCAACACCCCAATTCTTTATGCATACTTGTTTACCAACCTGCATTCAAGAGAATCACCAAGTGATCACTGCTACTAAATGTAAGAAATTGAAACCTCAAACACCCTATTAGAAAGGATCACCCTCATGTGTTCCTTGGCTAAACAAACAGGAACATGTAAAGAAGCACAACTGAGTAACACTGAAGCTGTCAACATCATGCACCCCAGCTTCTCCACATGCCCTGTACATCTTCCATATGAATAAGACACAACTGAATAGACATCAAAGTAGTGAACTTTGTGTACCCCAGCTTCTTCATATGTTAGGCTATCACAACCTCAGACAAACAGAAGAGTTTTAATACTTTTCCAAAACAAAGATGTGAAACTGATAACTAGAAAGAGTTGTTAATCAAAGAGTTCAACCGCACAAACCAAATCTGACAAAACAAATATGACATGAGACTCACAAGAAAATAAACTCAACAAAGGAAAACAACAGAATACCTACTACACCACAACCAATATACCAGTGCTAGGCAGTGGAGTTATGTCAACACTGGTTTCCTCATCATTTTCACATATTGCACATGCCAAGAGATTTCCTCAGGCTAAAGAATCTCTCACTATATAAAGGTTTTGTAAACATGTCAGCAAGCTGATTTGTTGTCTCAATATGTTCAATGTTGATCACTTTGTCCTCTACCATATCTCTCAGGAAATGATGCCTTATGTCTATATGCTTCGTTTTAGAATGTTGGACAGGATTCCTAGAGATACTTATGGCACTTAGATTGTCACAGGACATGAGAAGTGTATTACTATCTAGCCCATAATCTGAAAGCATGTGTTTGAGCCACACAAGTTGGGTAACACAGCTGCGAGCTGCTACATATTCTGATTCAGCAGTTGATAATGAAACACAGTTCTGCTTCTTGCTATACTAGGAGACCAAATTATTCCCCAAATAAAAACAGCCCCCACTTGTGGATTTCCTGTCATCCACATCACCTGCCCAGTCAGAGTCATTGAAACCAACCAAGTTAGTGTTAGTGTCATAAGAATACCAAATGCCTAAAGGTGAAGTTCCAGAGATATATCTAAGAATCCTCTTCACAGCAATCAAGTGAGATTGCCTTGGCCCAACTTGGTACCTAGCACAAACACATACTGAAAACATGATGTCAGGTCTAGAGACAGAGAGATATAGCAAACTACCAATCATGGATTTGTACAATGTTGGGTCAACATTGCTGCTAGTGCCATCTTTTGTTATCTTCATTGAAGAGGACATAGGAGTTTTGCAAGGCTTGGACTCTTGTAGCTCAAATCTCTTCACCAGATTCCTTGCATACTTCTCCTGGTTCAGGAAGATACCATTCTCCAGCTGCTTAACTTGTAGTCCCAAAAAGTAATTGAGCTCACCAATCATGCTCATCTCAAATGTTCCTGTCATAGACTCAACAAACTTGTCTAAGGTAGACTTGTTAGTAGAGCCAAATACAATATCATCCACATAAATTTGAGCAATGCATATATCAGAGCTTTTCCTAAGGACAAACAATGTTCTATCTCCATGTCCTCTATTAAAACCTAGGCCTAACAGAAAATCAGTTAGCCTTTCATACCAAGCTCTAGCAGCCTGTTTTAAGCCATACAAACCCTTCTCAAGTTTGTACACATGGTCAGGATGTTTAGGATCAACAAAATCTTTAGGTTGTTCAACATAAACCTCTTTGTCAATTAAACCATTCAGAAAGGCAGCTTTAACATCCATTTGGTAAAGTTTAATCCTAAGACAGCAAGCAATAGCAATAAGTAATCTAATTGATTATAGCCTAGCTACTGGAGCAAAAGTCTCATCAAAATCTATACCTCCTACCTGAGTATAACCTTGTGCAACCAACCTAGCTTTGTTCCTCATAATTACACCATTCTCATCAATTTTATTTTTGAAAATCCATTTTGTACCTATTACATTCACATGTGATGGCCTAGGCACTAGATTCCAAACTCTGTTTTTGGTGAATTGTAAGAGTTCCTCTTGCATGGCATTAATCCAGTAACTGTCCTTAAGAGCTTCAGTTACATTCTTAGGTTCAATGGAGGACACAAAACAAGATGCATTGTTAACAGTACATGAAAAAGACATACAAACACGCAACTTAGCCATATCCTTGTAATTTACCCTTTCTTTGTTGCGTGTTCTAACTCTTTCAGTAATTTGACCAATTACTTGAGAGGCTGGATGATCTCTTTGGATCCTAAGAGGAGGATCTCTTCTGGATACAGGAACAACTTCATCTTCAGAATCTGACAGCACAGATGTTTGCCTAACATTGGGGGTTTCTGGTGTTAAGTCAACATTTGTTCTGGTTTCTAGTTCAGCATCTCCAGCGTCTGAGTTCAATGTTGAGTCCAATGTTGGAGTAACATCTGAACCAGTGACTTCTTTAGTACCTGCAGAAACAGTTAAATCATAAAAAATGACATTCACTGATTCTTGAACAGTATGCAATCTTGGATTGTAGACCCTGAAACCAGCACTATTCGGAGAATATCCAACAAATATACACTTTTCACTTTTTGGATCAAATTTGCTCAAATAGTCTCTATCTTTTAGCAAATAGCAATTGATACCAAACGCATGAAAGTGTGCAACTGTTGGTTTTGAACCATTCAAGATTTCATAGGGTGTCATAGTAGTACCAGGTCTAAGATAAACTCTATTACTAATATGACATGCAGTATTCAAAGCTTCAACCCAGAGTTTCTTAGTTAGGTTTTTAGAATTCAACATTACTCTGGCCATCTCATGAAGTGTTGTATTCTTCCTCTCAGCAATCCCATTTTGTTGAGGTGTCTTAGGTGCAGTGAACTCATGGAAAATGCCTTTAGTTTCACAAAAATTAGCAAAGCTTACATTTTCAAACTCTTTTCCATGGTCAGACCTAATTCTTCCTACAGAAGTGCCATACAGATTTTTAATGCTAGCATGCAAAATCTTGAATGTGTTGAATGCCTCTGATTTTTCTTTCAAAAATTTAATCCAGGTATATCTTGAAAAATCATCAACAATAACAAAAGCATACTTCTTACCATTCAGGCTACTAACCTCAATAGGACCCATCAGATCCATATGTAGCAATTCAAAGCACTTATTAGTTATAGGGTTAGTACTTTGTACCTGTAGTGGTGGATGGACATCTTTTGTTTGTTTACCTTTCAGGCAGTCTTCACAAACAATTTTACCCGGGCTAGTCAACTTAGGCAGTCCTCTTATAGCCTCTAACATCTGTAGTTTCTCCAGATTTCTATAGTGCACATGTCCTAACTTCTTGTGCCACATGACAGATTCATCTACCTTGGCATGGTAGCATTCAGTTTCATGTTGAGCAAGATAGCAGTTATCCTTTGATCTTGTACCTATCATGACACGGACATTGTCACTATTAAACACATCACATGAACTTTTATCAAAAGTAACTAGCAAGTTATCATCACAAAGTTGACTTATGCTAATTAAATTTGCTTTCAATCCTTCAACCAACAACACATCCTTGAGTGGTGGAAATCCTTCAACTGTTGGTTTTGAACCCTTCAAGATTTTATAGGGTGTCATAGTAGTACCAGGTCTAAGATAAACTCTATTACTAATATGACATGCAGTATTCAAAGCTTCAGCCCAGAGTTTCTTAGTTAGGCTTTTAGAATTCAACATTACTCTGGCCATCTCTTGAAGTGTTCTATTCTTCCTCTCAGCAATCCCATTTTGGTGAGGTGTCTTAGGTGCAGAGAACTCATGGAAAATGCCTTTAGTTTCACAAAAATTAGCAAAGCTTACATTTTCAAACTCTTTTCCATGGTTAGACCTAATTCTTCCTACAAAAGTGCCATACAGATTTTTAATGCTAGCATGCAAAATCTTGAATGTGTTGAATGCCTCTGATTTTTCTTTCAAAAATTTAATCCAGGTATATCTTGAAAAATCATCAACAATAACAAAAGCATACTTCTTACCATTCAGGCTACTAACCTCAATAGGACCCATCAGATCCATATGTAGCAATTCAAAGCACTTATTAGTTCTAGGGTTAGTACTTTGTACCTGTAGTGGTGGATGAACATCTTTTGTTTGTTTACCTTTCAGGCAGTCTTCACAAACAATTTTACCCGGGCTAGTCAACTTAGGCAGTCGTCTTATAGCCTCTAACATCTGTAGTTTCTCCAGATTTCTATAGTGCACATGTCCTAACTTCTTGTGCCACATGACAGATTCATCTACCTTGGCATGATAGCATTCAGCTTTATGTTGAGCAAGATAGCAGTTATCCTTTGATCTTGTACCTGTCATGACACGGACATTGTCACTATTAAACACATCACATGAACTTTTATCAAAAGTAACTAGCAAGTTATCATCACAAAGTTGACTTATGCTAATTAAATTTGCTTTCAATCCTTCAACCAACAACACATCCTTGAGTGGTGGAAATCCTTCAACTGTTGGTTTTGAACCCTTCAAGATTTTATAGGGTGTCATAGTAGTACCAGGTCTAAGATAAACTCTATTACTAATATGACATGCAGTATTCAAAGCTTCAGCCCAGAGTTTCTTAGTTAGGTTTTTAGAATTCAACATTACTCTGGCCATCTCTTGAAGTGTTCTATTCTTCCTCTCAGCAATCCCATTTTGCTGAGGTGTCTTAGGTGCAGAGAACTCATGGAAAATGCCTTTAGTTTCACAAAAATTAGCAAAGCTTACATTTTCAAACTCTTTTCCATGGTCAGACCTAATTCTTCCTACAGAAGTGCCATACAGATTTTTAATGCTAGCATGCAAAATCTTGAATGTGTTGAATGCCTCTGATTTTTCTTTCAAAAATTTAATCCAGGTATATCTTGAAAAATCATCAACAATAACAAAAGCATACTTCTTACCATTCAGGCTACTAACCTCAATAGGACCCATCAGATCCATATGTAGCAATTCAAAGCACTTATTACTTTTAGGGTTAGTACTTTATACATGTAGTGGTGGATGAACATCTTTTGTTTGTTTACCTTTCAGGTAGTATTCACAAACAATTTTACCTGGGCTAGTCAACTTAGGCAGCCCTCTTACAGCCTCTAACATCTGTAGTTTCTCCAGATTTCTATAGTGCACATGTCCTAACTTCTTGTGCCACATGACAGATTCATCTACCTTGGCATGATAGCATTCAGCTTCAGGTTGAGCAAGATAGCAGTTATCCTTTGATCTTGTACCTGTCATGACACGGACATTGTCACTATTAAACACATCACATGAACTTTTATCAAAAGTAACGACCAAGTTATCATCACAAAGTTGACTTATGCTAATTAAATTTGCTTTCAATCCTTCAACCAACAACACATCCTTGAGTGGTGGAAATCCTTTAGTGCCTCCTCTATAGTAACTGTTCCAACAGTCAAAGGGATTACATCTTTCAGGTTGTCCATGTTTCCAGTCATGTGCCTTGAACATCCACTGTCAAAATACCACTTACCTGCAAGGTTAGAGTAAACAGCAGAAAAGACAACATTGCAAATAATTTTAACCTTAGGAGTTTTTAACTTTTCAATCCAAGTTCTACTTTTGTGTCCTTTAGATTTGTTACCTAAGTTGGGATAATATTCAGATCAGAGGCTCTCCTAACATTGGTACAACTATTAATTCCTGTTTTCTTATCAATCACACTTCTGAATTTTTTACAATAAGGCTTAATGTGACTAGGTTGAAAACAATATTGACAGATAAAAGTAGGCTTTTTCACAGTGTTGGAAGGGATTTCACAACTCAAGTTATTGCTTTTCTTGATAAAACCAGCTTTCAAATAGGCAGAATTAATATCTTCAGAGAGAGGTTTCTCAACATAGCACAAACCATTTTTACCTTGATTTCCCATACTCAGCACTTCATCCAGCATAGATGTAGAAATGTTCCACTTGGCAATGGTTTGCTCATCTTTATTTAATTTAACCTTTACCTCTTTCAGCTCAGCCTCAGTTTTGTCAAGGTCTTTCTCATACAGTTTCAGCATCTCCTTCATGCATCCAATCTCTTCCTTCAAGCTTTTGTTGCTCTTGATGAGTTTGTGATTCTCAAGAAGCAGTTTGTGGTAGATAGACTTCAGGTTTTCAATGATTTCCTCCTGGGACATTTCACCTTCAAAGAAGTATTCTTCATGTAGATCCACTGTGCCATAAAAACAATCAAAGTTAGATTCATCAAAGTAGGACGCAAGATAAGGTTCAGAATCAATACCATATTCGTCCGAATCTGCAAATAAGGTCTCCTGTTCTGATGTTGGATCCTGAATGTTGGGGTAACATTGAGATCCGAAGCAGTTCAGGGAGTCTTCTAGCGTCCAGTCAATCTGAGTGAGTAGCGCAGCAGTTTGAACCTCTTCTGATTGTTCTTCAACTTCTCCAGAACTAAATTCATCTTCATTGAAATCATCTACACAAACCCAATGAGAATTTCCTCTTTTTCTAAGAGTGTTAGCACATTCATTAGCCATATGACCATATCCTTTACATTCAAAACATTGAACATCTTTTAACTTATCAGCTTCTAAAGGAGTAGGTTTTGATGCCATGTACCTCACAAACTTAGGAGGTAATTTTTTATATCCTGGGGAACTATTACTAAGGTTCTTTTCTTTACATTTTCCTTTAAGATTCAGCTTATTGAACTTCTTAGTAATTTTACCATAGTTAGAAGAAATTATTTCATAATCATCATCATTTTCATTGTCAAGATTTGAACTTCTTAAAGCAACAACCCTATGTTTGATAGGTTGTGAGGCAAGCTCCATTTCAAATTCTCTAAGAGTATTCATCAAGACTTGAAACTGTAGATTAACAAGGTTCCTAGATTCACTCATTGCAATTTTCTTGAGAGGAAATTTAGATGACAGTGTTCTCATAGCTTTATAAACCATTTATAGATTAGTCATAGCAAAACCTAGGTTTTCACATTGGTTAGCAATATCAAGAATTTTCTCAAAATAATTGTCAACACTTTCATCTTCACCCATTTCAAGTTTTTCAAATTGCAGAAGCAGTTGTCTATATTTAGAATCTTTAACAGCAGAATCTCCTTCACAATGTAATTCAAGTATATCCCAAGCATGTTTGGCTTTTGTACAATTCTGGATTAGCTTGAACATGTGATGATTAACCCAACTAAAGATAGCATTAAGAGCTTTTTCATTAGAGTTATAGAGACTTACCTCTGCTGCTGTCCAGTCTGCTTCTGGTTTTGGAACTAGATCACCTTCACCATCTCTTGGTAATGTTGGAAGAGAGTATCCATTGATCATGGATTACCAGGCTCGAATATCAATAGCTTTGATGTGAGACCTCATCCTGATCTTCCAGTATGCATAATTGGAGCCATCCCAAACTCGAATCCTGCTGGTATTAGGATTGACACTGTCCATGGTGTTGTATCACCTCCAAACCACCAGTGTAGTCGGTGTTTAGCTCTGACGCCAATTGAAAATTGTCGGATCGTGGATTGACACAACAACTTTGAGAGTTAAGCTGATATTGCCTTAACTCTATTGTGATCTTCTTGACCAAAGTAAAGTGCAGCAGAATAAAAACTCATGAAGATAATTTTTAAGAAGTTTTCAATATTATTAAAAACTTACGAGCCTTAGGCCAAATAACCATAAAGGTTTTAACAAAACGTTTCTCACAACAATTCACTCACGCTCTTTGTTGATCGGACTCAACGAAGCAGACAAGTACGAACTACTTAACTTCTATGAACTAGACTTAAATAGTTGATACAAAAACTTCGTAAAAGCAAGACAAAGACAATACAAAGAATGATTAATCTCTCGGATTGTTATGCACGATTGTCTTGTCTTCATCTTGATGAACTTCACATCTTTTATAGATTTGTTGAATCTTGCACGCCAAGATGTGTTGTTCATAGCTTTGGTAACTCTTGTTGTTTCCTTGTTGATATTTGCCTTCTTTGTGAACTCCATATCTTTCCTGAATATGTGTTTCCTTTATTACCAATCTAGCAAGGTAACACATCTTCTTCAATTCACAGAATCCTGGAAAGAATCGAGTCGTAGCGAACGGACAATATTGTTTCCTTATTTTGAAACCGTGTTGAGTTGACTTGGTCAACTTAGCTTGAATTATGGAAACTTCAAGTAAGGAATCTTCCATAGCTCTCCCTTATGATTAAGATACCTTCCTGGACATAAACATAAACTAAAACCGTAGAACTTGATTAATAAGTGAATAAAGGCAAAACTTAATTTTCGGCTTTCAATGTTATCCTCAATGTTGACCCATCATCATCTAACATTGTATCATCTAACATTGATTCCAAAAAACCCTGCACTTTCAATATGTTTATGTTTCCGATAGGTGCGAAAATAAAGATGTTTGTCATAAAGGCTTTCGACAAGGCTTTTCTGATGTAGATACCGAATGGGGGATATGCCTTTTTGGAGGAGGAAGATTACTATATGTCGAGTTTTGAGGTGGTGACGAGTTCTTCTTCGAAGGAAGAGGGAGGTCCGATGGTTTCACCCATCGCAGTCCCCCAATCGTGCCACAGGGTTCGATGGCCACCGTTCTTTGGATTGGCCCTTCTATGCCACCTTTGATGTCGCGGTCTTGTCCTGAGGGAGAGGTGGCTTCTGGTGCGGTGAACGTGCTGGAGGAGGGTCGTGCCTCTCTTACCCCCGATGGATCCCGACCCTTATGGGAAAGTTCCAATCGTGTAGGACTTCCACTCCTCAGGAGAAATCCTAATCCCGTGGGATGTCAGCCACTCGGGGAAGTTGGTAGTTCTATCCTTCAGTTATTCCAGCCGTGGATTTTTGCCAAAATTTATTGAGCGGCTTACTGAATATGGTGGCCTGCGAGCTGATGAAGACTCTCCCCCTATCTACCCTTCATGACCTAGCTTGCAAAGATTTATGCGAGATATAGCGTTCTTCCGTTCAATTTATTTAGTATTAATATTTATGCCTTCTTTGTGTTGATGGGTGGAAACCATGTAGGTTTATATGGTGTTGAGTGCCATATGCACCCGAGGGGATTCTTCTTTCGATACTAGTTTGGTGTATCATCATCGGGATGAGTTGGAGAAGGGTATGCTAGAGGCCAGGAAGAGATATCCCAACTAAAGGCAGATCGTGAGACCGCTCAAAATGCTTACGATAGGATATTGTAGGGTGAGAGGAATAAATATTGGGAATTGGAGTGCAAGTTAGCGCTTGAAAAAGAACGGGTGGTGAGTTTAGAGGAGAGGATTGGGAACCTGAGGGACCAAGTCCAATCCTCCGATGAACAATTGCTGCACATCACGGGAGAGAGAGATGCGGCAAATCATAGGATATTGGAGATGGTGTGGGAGCACAAAGTGGCCATAGTGATGGCCCAAGTCCAGGCATTATTGGACATTTTAGGTTCATCTATTCTTCGCGAGTCTTTGCAATGGGCAATTCGTGACTTGGTTCGCATTGGGTATCAACTGTGCCGAGATGCTGTTCAAGTTTTACCAGGGTTTCTTTCGGGCTTGGTTCTCTCCGAGCTTAGTATCCGCCAAGTTTTCCCTGAAGTTCAGCCACCGATTTCCAAGGATCTTATGGTCCCATCTGTGGAGATTGTCGATTTTCTAGATCTGTCCGCAGAGTAGCGTCGTCATCTTATCTGGGAAGGAAAGCATTCGATAGAGGATGCTTAGTGTGTGTGAAAGTTTTTTGGTGGTTTAGAGACCTTTGTATAGGATACGGTATAGTATGCTTATGGAGTGAAGTTGTTTGTAATAGATGGCCCATTGGGGTTAGGTTGCTAAGATGAATTCGTATAGGGACATCATTTTGTCGTGCAACTAGGTTTTTCCCCACTGTTAATGTACATGAACCATCTATATATAAACAACTTTTATTTATATACAAACTCCGATCTTACATTAAGCATAATATTTTCTATGGTTAAATGCATTCTGGGTATTGTAGAGTACTGCGCCTTCGGAGTTGGCAAGTTGGTAAGTTGCAGGTCCAATGATTCCCGAGATTTTGTAGGGTCCTTCCCATCGGGGTTCAAGCTTTTCCACGTTCTTTGAAGCTCTGACTCTTTTTAGCACTAGGTCTCCTACTTGGAAAGTCTTAGGCTTTACCTTGGTGTTGTAATATCGTGACATCTGGGCTTTGTATTCCACCATTCGGAAGGCGGCTCGTGCTCTTCTTTCCTCCAAGTGATCGAGGGCGAGGGCCAGGTTCGAGCTATTGGCGACTTCTTATATTCCTCGACTCGCCAACTTTCCGCTACCACTTCGGGGGTAAAACCGCCGCGCTACCATATGCTATGCTATAGGGGTTTTGCCCGTGGCTGCTCTTTGTGTCATCCGATAGACCCACAGAATGCCAGGTATTTCCTTGACCCATTTGGCCTTATGCCAATCTAGTCTAGCCTTCATATTTTTAAGGTGGTTTTGGTTAGTCCTTTCGAGTTGGCCGTTCGCCTGGGGATACCTTTCCGAAGCGAAACGATGTTTGATCTCCCAATGGTCACACCAGTCTTCTAATTCTTTGCTTGTAAACTGAAGCACATTATCGCTCACCAGGCTTCGAGGAATGCCGAATCGGCACATGAAATGCCTACATAGAAAGTTAATGTATGCGCCTGTGGTGACTCGGGCTAGAGGTTCTGCCTTCACCCACTTGGTGAAGTAGTCCACCACTACCAGTAGGAATTTCTTTTGCCCGACATCGGGTGTTAGGGAACCCATGATATCAATACCCCATTTGGAGAAGGGGCACGGGGTTAGACTGGGCTCCCATGAAGTCGCGGGTTGGTGGGTTCGCGGGGCGTAAGGTTGACAAGGTTTGCATTTTTCGGCGTGCCTTTTGTAATCTCTAGCCACCATGGGCCAGTAGTAGCCTTGCCGAATTAAGCGCCTGACCATGCTTTCGCCTCCAGAGTGACTTCCACAAGTTCCTTCGTGAATTTCTAATAAGACTTGTTGGGACTCTTCCTCACTGAGGCATCGGGCGTGAGGACAGGAGTATGTTCTTTGGAACAATATCCCATTATTTAGAAAGGGGCCAAATCGTTTTCCTAGACACAACCTGTTGCACGGTCTTGTCCTTGGAATAGCCTTCGGGGTCTTGCAGATAGGCTTTAATGGAATTTATCCAGCTCATTGGGGGATCTGGCATGACATTTATCTCTTTGCTTTCCTCATTTTCTGACTCGTTTACATGGAGTAGGGTGATCCTTCGGATGTGGATGGTGGCTTTTTGGGTGGCCATTTTGGACAGGGCGTCCGCCTCTTGGTTTTCTCCTCGAGGGATCTGTACGACTGTGTATTTGTCAAACCATTCTTTCCTTTGGTGGACCACCCAAAGGTAATCTTGCCTCATTTCCTCTTTGGCTTCGTAAGATATGTTAACTTGCTGAACAATTAACTGAAAATCGTTATGGACAAGTATCCTTCTATCGCTCCTTCTTGTGCCAGTCTCATTTTGATGAGAAGGGCTTCATACTCGGCCTCATTATTGCATATGGGGTAATCGATTCTAACGGCGAAGTGGAGCACTTCTTCTTTCATTTCCTTGTTTATCAAGACTACCCATCCTCCTCCGTGTGTGCTTACGGAGGAGCCATCCACGTAGGCGTGCCATAGCGGCCCGTTTTCTTTGCCTCTCATGCCCATAAATTTCTTTACAAAGTCCTCTAGGACTTATGCTTTGATGAAGGGCCTCAGAGCATAAGAAATATCACACTCCATGAGTTCTATTGCCCACTTTATCAGTCTCCCTGATGACTCGAGTTTATTAAGGATCGCACGCAGTGGGTGTTTAGTCAAAATAACGATCGGATGGGATAGGAAGTATGGACGCAGCTTCCACGCAGTCATAATCAGAGTTAAGACAAGTTTATCGGTTAGGGTATACCTGGTTTCGGCTCCGAGGAGAGTCTTGCTAACATAGTATATGGGTGATGTTCCCTGTCTTGCTCTTTGACCAATGCGGCACTGACGGCCTCCTCCCCGACTGACAAGTATAGGAAGAGCTCCTCTTGGGGTGATGGTTTTACCAGCAGGGGTGGTTTTACCATGTAGCTCTTTAGCTCTTGGAGAGCTTCTTTGCATTGTGCGGTCCACTGGAATTCTTTAACGTTTTAGAGTATCTTGAAAAAGGGGAGTCCTGTTTTCGGTGATTTGGAAACGAACCAGCTCAACGAGGCCATTTTACCTGTCAATTTATGAACGTCCTTTACCGTCTTCGGAGTGGGTAGTCGTACTATGGCTTCTACCTTTTGGGGTTAACCTCTATCCCCTTTTCAGTGACCCTGAAGCCTAGAAACTTTCCTCATCGGATGCCAAATGAGCATTTCCAAGGGTTAACCTTCATCCCGAAGTTATCCATGATGACCAATGCCTTTCGGAGGTCTTTGGGATGATCTTCCGTTGTGTAGATTTTAACAACCATGTCGTCCACGTAAACCTCTACCGATTTTCCGATGAGTCTGGCGAACATGAGGCTTACCCATCGTTGGTAAGTAGCCCGGGTATTCTTGAGTTCGAAGGGTATTGCTAGATAGAAAAAGGTGACCGCGTCGGTGATAAAGCTAGGTTTATCCTGATCGACCACTGCCATCTGGATTTGGTTGTATCCCTGATTTCCATCTAGGGTTGTCAAAAGCACACAACCAGCAGTGGAGTCAACGAGTTGGTCTATGATGGGTAAGTGGTAACAATCCTTCGGGCAAGCCTCATTGAGATTTGTGAAGTACACACACATCCGCAATCTTCCCCCATGTTTGGGGACTAGGACCACATTAGCCAGTCATTCGAGGTATATGACTTCTCTAATTTACTTTAGGCTAAAGAGTTGTTGTATCTCCGATCGAATAATTTTGTTGCATTCAGGTCCCATCTTTCTCTTCTTTTGTTGGACTGGTTTAGCCCCCGATTTTAAGTTAAGAAAGTGTTGGCATACATGGTTGCTGATTCGCCCAGGCGGTCCTCCTTCCTATGCGAAGAGGTGGTGAAATTTCTTTAGGACATAAGTTAGTTGGGCTTCCAATTCAGGCCCCATGCTTATCGGGTTCTCCTTCTACGAGTTCTACCATCTTTTGTTCTTCCACAGGTTGAACCCGTATTTCTTTGGTCTTACGCCTTTTGCTATTGCCGAGGGCTGGTTTATCCTCTTCCGGAGGGATAGCATTCATCCAGCATTCCCTAGCTTTGGCTTGGCTCCCTCGGACTTCTCCGATACTTGAGCAGGTAGGGAATTTTCCTTAAGGTGCAGGGTGGATGGAATCACTTCGAAGGTCCGAATGGAGAGCCGTCCGCATATGGCAATGTACGTCCTTGACGAGGCCTCCACCACCCAGAATTTTATGAGTTCTGTTCTTCATAACATGGGAAGAATTATGGTCCCGAGGGTATTATAGGCTTCTCCCGAAAAGCCTACTAGGGGGACCTCCGCCATCTCTAGTTGTTCGTTCTTTTGTCCCATAGCAAGGTAGGTAGGTAGGAACAAGACATCCACCGAACTGCCTATGTCGACGAGGATACGATGGATTTCAACTTCGTTAATGGTAGATTTAATCACCAAGGGATCTTCGTTGGGGTAAATTATACCCTTCAAATCCTCGGGTCCGAAGGTGATGTTGGTCAGCCTTGCTCCCTGAATGGAGCAAACATGAAGTCCTTGCTCCATTCACCTTGTTTCCTTTAAATATTTCTTCTTCTTACCTTGGGGTGTCATCGAAATGTCTCCCCCTTCTATCATGTTAATCGTTTTCCCCAAGTGAGCGTTATCCTCGTCGAATTCTTAGAGGGGGGCGGTAGGTAGGCTCTGATGCCCCATAAGTTTTTCTCGTGACCGCTGGCTCGAGGTCGCCTCTTCCTCCTCCTGCTCCCCTCGCGGCCTTTTCCACACGTTTGGTCTTGGCTCCTCGGGGCTGTTCCCCTTTAAGTAGTTTTTCAAGTACCCAACATCTAGGTTGTTCCCCTTTTTATGGGTGGTGCATTTTTGTGTGGTATGTCCATAGGTTTATGGTACTAGTAGTACTTCCCCGAGTTCTTATCTCTATAAGAAAATTTGGCCGGTAGGGGCCAACGTAATTCATTATTACCTCTTATCACATTTAGTACCTCTTCGAAGGCGATGGTCATCGGGGGCAAGGGCACAGGTCGCAGGAATTTTTTGACCACGCCGCCATCGTCCTTGCGTTGAGATGGATTCCTTTCCTTACCCTTCTCTTTAGCCTTTGCCTCGCATTCAGTGCATTTCTGTCGTTCGTTGTCATCATTCTCCATGCGCCTCTTTGAGTTTTTAGCTTCCTCCATGAGGATATAAGTTTCTGTTTTTTGCATAAGCTCGTTCATGTCCGTAACATGGTTACCCATAAGGTATCAGAAGAAATATCCTGTTCGGAGTCCCTGGGTTAATATGTCGGCTAGGACAGTTGGGCTAACATTCAGGACATTTAAAGCTACATCAGAGAAGCGTTTTATGTATCTTAGCAAGGGTTCGTCCTTCTACTGCTTAACTGTAAAGAGGTGCGTAGCGAATTTAGGGTATCGTCGATTACAGGCAAACTATCGTACAAACAGGTTGGCCAATCAGTCAAAGCTAACTATAGAGTTAGGTGGAAGATGGGTAAACCAAGCTTGAGCTCGTCCTCCGAGAGTAACTGGGAACACGCGGCATAGGGCATGATTAGAGGCGAAGGACATGTCCATTCCTGCCAAGTATTAGTGGATATGTTCTTGTGGGTCCCTCTCGTCAGTGTCTCCTATGTACAAAGGGACGTTGATGGGATGCATCGCCAAAGAGATCAAGGCCAGGGCAATCTCGGGGAAAAATAGGGAGATCTTATATGTCGGATCTTCCTTGGGGGCCATAGTTTTCTTGATGTCGCCCATCTCATTGTGTAGACTGTCAAGTATTCCCCATAGGGTGCGCTATTGCAATCATAAATTGAACTGACTCTATTCCTATTGCTGAATGAGGTCAAACATCGTCTTTATTTTGGCTTGGTGGCTGCACAACTGGGCGGGTGGGCTAGTGATTTTTTCCAACTTCGTTGCAACCTCGTCCCAATTAGTGTTTGTCTTCCTAACCAGTGAACTAAGTATACCTACAAGCTTCTCCGCAACAGTGTGGTTTGGACTAACTCTCCTCCGCTTAGGGCAATTCTCAATCACCTGATCTTCATTGTTGTTCACAGTACCGCCGTTGAAGGTAGTGGTAGTGTCCTCAAACTCGTTGTAATCAAGGCCAACGTTATCCCTGTGATTGGATCTGCGACACGAACTTTGAGCAACCGTTCCCTTTCCCTTTGTTCCATTCACAACATGTACGTTGTAAACCTTCTCCGTGATGTCGTGTGAATGCTCTAAGTCCATAATATCATCCTCAATATCTACTGCACCCTTACCGTTGGCCCTATCATTCCCATATATTATTTTCCAGTCTTCATAGTAAGGGAAAGTTCTCGTCTTAAAGAACTCCACCTCCCGGTACACCTGCATTAGTCGATAGTCAGACAACGAAGAGCAAAAATTAATAGACGAAGGTGGTCAATAGGTGTGAATGGAACAAATATCAGTAGAGGATAACATGATAGATTATAAAACCGCATTCACAGGATAATTTGTAATCGTTCTTAAAACATATGGAGCAGCAACACTCTTGTGCCAGGATGGTCATCATATTAATCAATAAATAGCAAAAGGAAATGGGAGAAAGTCAGATTCTAATTTCTAGTATAAAGAAAGGCGGGATTGCTGTATCAAACCACTTCACCATATAAAAAAAGGCCAGCAGTAATTCATGCTCACCCGCACTGAAATACCCAACATAGGTTTATAAATTTGGTTGTAAAAGTGGTACTTGCCTTAACATACACTGCCCACACATCATTAGAGGGTACCACAATCAGGCAAAATATAGGGTCAAAGCTGAATCCTGAAGTGCCGCAAATGGAAGCAGAGAATTTGTCTTCTTCCAAACAGTGAGCTTGGCGCTATTGTTCTTTTGCATTAGACCACAATCGGGGAACTTTCCAATCATGTCGCTCTCCAACTTAACTAGGTACCCAGGCCTAAAGGAATTGTCACACCTCCAACCATTGACAACCAGGTCCTTCAAGAAATCAGTAAAAGCCATTTCCTTTGGCTTGCTCCATACACAGCGTGAAGTTCCAGGCTTCTTGTATGGCTTAGGTTGAAACTTATTTGCCGGCTGCGGAAAGCAATCACTAGATGTAAATAAAAAAATAGAAGCTCATTGTGCTTGCACAATTAAGGTGGACATTTGCAAGTCGTAGAACATACAAATTATAATTTTCAACACAACAAATACAATTGTTGCAGGTTTTATAAATGTTATAGCCTTAAAAAGAACAATTGTTGAACAATTTCAGTGACAAACACTAGAAATAAACATACGCATAGTAATCTTAATCCACATAGCCAACATGTAACAATGATTTTAAACACATACTTTTTTTAACGAACAACGTTTATATTAATGAATTGACAAGGTTAGCTACCTTTTAATCTCGTTACCAATCTGAAGTCGATAAAGTCAGTTCTGGAAATAAACTTAATATTCTAATTCCACTCAGCAAACATATGACAAAGACATTAAACAAGAAAAGTGAGAGTCATATTCAACCTTAACCTATTATATTAATCAATCCAGAAGGTGTACTCCCTCAAAATCTCGTTAACAAAAGGAGGTAAAGAAAGAAACATGGCTTCATCATATTAAAAAAGAAAAAGTCTCGAATGGCGATTTCTCCACGCAGTATACATATCCATCGCCATTTGGTCTCTGAAATTAGTCCACTCAGGGGATGGGGCAACCACGTCAACGTAATCGGGATGAGGGTCTTCTTCTCTTGGAGATTGGGGATAGGCTTTGTCCAAATGAGCACTAACCATTTCATGCCGAATGAAATTCTGTAGTAGGACACAAGCAATAATAATTTGATTGTGTGTCTTTATAGTAAAATAAAAGTTTTCCTTAAAATTGCCCAATGACCCTTCAACTCACCAAAGGCACACTCAATAGAGTTTCGTGCTCGTGAATGCTTCATATTGAAGTATTCTTGATAGTTTTGAGGTGTTCTACTACCAGATTCGCGCTATTTAAGGTGATAACGAACCCCCTAGTATAGAACTAAAAACCCTTCACCATTCGTGTATCCCCCATCGGCCAAATAATAACAACCTACAATTGGTATCCCCGCATTAGTAAATGACATAACCTAACTTTGGAATCCAGTACAATGATGATGGATATAAGGGGATGCATTTGTATATGAAAATCGTACTAGTTGGGATCTTAAGGCTGTTTAGCCGATTTATAGCATCTTTAAGCATGCGACTATTGGTAGCGGAACCCTCTCAGCCCGGTAATGTGTACATAAACCTCCCATGCCTATCACACATGCCTAATACATTTGTTGCCAAAGTACCCTTTCTCGTTCAGTACCTAGGCTTGTCTGCCATGGGCACCCAAACCTGCATGTACGTGCCATCTAGTGCTCCATGACACCCCTAAGATAACATATGACACGATATTCATAGTCAAGATTAATACCTGAAGTAAATAATTAGACGAGGTCGAGAGTCGAGGTGAGGAAGTAGATACAATACCTGGAATAACTTCCAAGTAGGGTCAAGGTCATCTGAACCTATCGGCTCTGGTTTTTCTAAGACAATAGTATGGAATCTAAGCAACACTAATAAGACACGGCGAAACAAACGACTAACTGTTTCCCCAGACCGTACAAATTGGATGCCTACTATACAACTTTTGTGTGATGAGCAAGGACATGCAAGAACATCGTAACCTGGCCTAAAATTCCACCATACTTAGACTCTCATAGCCCATCGTAATCATGCAACAAAACGCAGAACTTCAAAAAGCAATCTCTATTTATCCTAACGCTTTTTTTCAAAGTGGGATCTTTCAATTCCCTAATTTGGAATGGAATCCGGCGTATAATACTGTATGTAATACCACGTGTACGTGGATGGCGACCAAACAGCTCGCATTCAAGCTCTAATATTAGAACAACTACTAGTGCAATGAGCGAAACATTATACATGTGTTGGTGCATTAGCATAAGAATCTGCAACCTCTGAATGTGATCCATCACAAAACCTGTGGCAACAATAATAATTAGAACCTAACCGTTATGAGTACAGGCAAAATCACACACTAACGCAAAACAAATAGCAACAGACAACATCAACAACCACAATAGGTACAATTTCAAATGACCATCATACAAAAACATCAATTTCGTGCAATATCACCAATACTAGCAGAACTCAACAACAACCAATATGAACACAACACAACAACATGTAATTCGGACATATGAAACACAACTTGGGGACTGTCAAATCTAGACTTCAAAAAGCTTGACTTGCGTCATGTGCCAAACTTGCATTTAACCTGATTTACAAAAAGAGCCAGAGCAAAAGAGGACAACAAACAAACCTTAACGCGCAAGGTACAAGGAGAACGACTTGAATCCAGCTAACAATGACCTGCAAACAGAAACACAAAATGTTAGAAAGAGAGGATTCGCTGATTTTGAACATATTTTGGGTGAGAGAAAGGATAAAAAGAAATTCACTGTAGAGAACCCTAGCTTTCGACGCGGTTGAGATTTGTAAAGCGGGGAAAGTGAGTGTGTGGAGTTTTGTTGTGGTGAAAAACACCTCTACCTGTCTTGTGTGCAAAAAAGTTTAGGCGGGAGTGAATTTCAGGGGCAAAGAGGTCATTTGAAGGTGCCCATAAAATGCCTGATAAATAATCCAAGGGGTGAGGGTGAGATTTCTAATCTTGCAAATAATGCGAAATAGACTAGTTATCACGGGTGGCCGCCATTTTCCAGAGTACCATCCAAATGCAAATTTACTCATGATTATTAATTTTATCTTGGCTCTTTTGGGCAAGCAAACGTGCCCTTATGTTGTGCGACATCGCCTTGCAAGTTTGCAACTAGTACACAACTTAAAATAAACAAGGTACAATTGCAACATACCCCTATACTATGGGTTCATTTGTCAAACACCCCATAAACTACGTTTTTTATCGAAAATGCCACCTTAACTATCAATGTGTGTGAAATGCACCACGTTGACTTTGAGTGGGGGGATTCTTGTCCAAATTCTCGAAAAACTTTGTCATTTTTTTGTGCAACACAATCTTCGCCTCGTCGAGATGGTTCCGTTTGTGGTGACGGTATTGCAAAATTTAAAGTCGTTACGCGGTCGTGTAAATTTATTTAATTATAAAAACTTGGACGGGTTTTTTTTTCATGCCCTATAACTTTGCATAAAATTCTTAAATGTCCAATTTGGTTTCAGTCTCATAAACATACCCCGTAAGTTGGTTTTTTTTTTCGACCAAAAATGCTCAATTGCCTTTATTCGACTTTTTTGCTGATGTGGCTGCCACGTCGTTGCCACGTGGAAAATATCCAAATTTTTGCTTTTTTTTTAACACATTTATTGTATAATTATCAAATTATAAAATTTGAAAACTACCCTTATAATTTTAAAATTGCACTTTGCACCTCAAAATATATTAGAAAGTCATGAAAAAATAAATTTATTATTTTTCTTAAATTTTTATACTTATCTTAAAAATTAAAATAATAATATTTATACATTTATACTCAATTCTTTAAGAGAAGATGTCATATCCTTAAACATAAAACAATTAATTCATAGAAACTAAAATTCTATAATATTATTTGTAATTATTATTTTGTAAAAAATGAAAAAACTAAAATCATCGTCTTCCCATCACCACGACTATCACCACCCAAACCCGCCACTATCGCCAACACCACCCAAAATTTTCCCCAAACCACTCTCTCTCATTCACCGGTCGCTTAATTTTGAAGGTAACAAGGGAACTTTTGATATGAAGATTATATTTGATCCCATGACTAACCGAGTCTGAGCAGTTGCAATTCCGAGCAAAGGTGGATTTTGACCATTTGGAGCTTTGACGAATTGGAATCCTATTGAAAGTGACCAATGGTATGGCCATGCGTTGCTTGCCTCGATTGAAAAGTGCATGTGTTGTAAGTACCTATTATCCACTCAGTTAGGTTATCATATGTGCTCACGACATGAGAGGATCCATGACGCGGAGCGGCAGGTCGACACGGTGGTCGTTGAGCTTAACGTTGGTGTAGAACCGCAGACGAGGGAGGCTGCTGCCGTAGAATTTGTCGGGGCCTAGTGTGGTAACCATGGGGGCAAGTGTGAGCGCATAAGATGATAAAATACAAATCTAAAGAGTAGGTGTGTGTGTGTGTGTGAGAGAGAGAGGGAATATGATTGTTGTGTGAATGAGAGAGAGTAAAGAATTGAGTATAAATATAAATATTACTTGTTTAATTTTTTAAGATATAAATCTAAAAACTTAAGAAAAATAATAAATTTAAATTTTTTAGCCCTTTTTAATGTATTTTGGAGTGCAAAGTGTAATTTTAACATTATAAAGGTAGTTTTGGAATTTTGTAGTTTTATAATTATATAGAGGCTGTGTTGAAAAAAAAGAAGCAAAAAACCTAATATTTTTCACGTGGTGACGACGTGGCAGACACATTAGCAAAAAAGCGTAAATAAGGGCAATTGGGCATTTTTGGTAGAAAAAAACGAACTTACGAGGGCATATTTATCAACCCGAAACCAAATTGGGTATATAAGGATTTTAGGCAAAGTTATAGGGCAGAAATAATAATTCGTTCTAAAAACTTTCTAGAAAGTACGAAGATCACTCTACATTCAAAGTGTTCTGTATATTTTTCAGGAATTAAATTAAATTTTTCGTGTAACGGTTTTAAATTGCGATACAATCACCACCATCAGAACAATCTTAACAAGGGAAAGATAGTATTCGAACAACCCAAATTCTTGCAAAAAAATTTTGACAGCCGCCGCCAAGTGTTGATACACTATCTTTCTCTTGTCAACACGGTCCCAATAGTGGTGATGGTTTCGCACAACTCAAAGCCATTACACAAGAACTTATTTAATCTCCAGAAAATATGTCTTCTTCAATATTTTCAAGAAATTCTTTAAACTTAAATAAAACTTCCCGTGTAACAGCTTTGAATTTTGCTATACTGCCGACTATCGTAACCGCCTCGACAAGGGGAAGGTCGTGTCCTACATTTTCAGTATTTGGACAAAAATACCCCTACAAAGTCAACTCGGTGCATTTTTACACAAATTTGATAATTAAGAGGCAATTCCAAAAAAGTTTAGGGGGTATTTGTCAAATCACCCTGTAGTATAGAAGGTATGATGCATTTATCTCAATAGAGAATTGTTGCCTTTTTTCCCTCGTACTTTTTTTCTTTTGCGCCATTAACATCTCTGTCTTGTATACAACCAACTATACGTTGACCTCAAGGAACGTTTGTTGATGAGTTAGGATTGTTTTCAAATGCTAACTTACAAAAAATATAGATATTGTTCTGGTTTTGCCATAACAGTATTATGAAAAAACTTCATTGGCAAAATCTATATGAACGAGGGAACCATCTGGATAATAACAAATGCTTTACTTTGATGATCAATGCAAAGATCCCGTAGCATGGCACTTGCAATAGTGCTATAATCAATAACCTGCCAATACGTCGTCAAACAACAGACAGAAAACGCAGATCAGATACACCAACCAAGAGAAATAAACTGCCCAAATCGAACAAGAAATACAAAGAAAGAAAGGCAAGTTTCACTGAGGCTGCCAAATTCTAAAATTCCACTTACCACAGTGGAGCATAGTCTAACGACAAATCCTGCAATGGATATGGCCAACTAAAATGGAAAAACTAATACCATGTGAAAAACAGAAAGTTGTAGATTATAGCAGTATATAAACACCAGAAGAATGGTTACCAAATCGATACAACGGGATGAACGATCCACTGGAAGATGACATAGATACTTCCCAACAGAAGTAAGTAAGAAACCCGAAAGAATGGGAATTGCTGAGAGGAAGATTTTGAATTATTTCAGCATTACAGAATCAAACAATTATACGTGAAAAATCGATTAAATGCATAAGATAAAAGCAGAAGAAACTAACCAGGCTATTTAGAGCTGTATCCCCAAGGAGCATGATGGCATTAAGTGAATGTCCTACAACTTTCTACTAATACAACATAATTGTTAACGGGTTTGGAATTATTCCCTATTTAACGGAAGATATTTATTTTGGGTTCGAACGCCCTGTCCGTGATTCAGAGGCAATGATGGATGGACATAATGAGATTAATTGCAAGAATATTCCCTTCCTTTATTCACTGAACATTTCATCCTTTCTTCCGTATTTGAGTGTCAAATTGTAGTAAGTAAGCTAAGTGGCTTCAGCTTGTCTTTTTTCTAATGATCACCTCCCTTTATATAGACTTTGGTAGGGGCAGGTGTCATTGTGCATGCGTTTGGTAAGGACAGGTGTTGTTGTTACCTTGATACAGGTGTGAAAATTAGGATAATGTTTATCTTTTATCTACTAGGCGCTGACTGGATTAGCTTTTGTGTCTTCTGATATCTCCGAGGGCTTCTGATGTAGATTGTTTTGATAGGTCTATTCTTCCGAGAGCGTTTATTTCTCCTTCTTGTTTTGGGTATTTTCTTCAACAATCAGGAGTGATTTCTAAGGGGGTAAATGTGATCCCCGAGGACTTGGTATAACTTCCGAGGACTGTGATTTTGTGTCGGAGGGCTGCATTTGCTTTACTGAAAGTGAGATTTCTTCACCAGAGTTCTCGGACTGTATTCACTGGATGTTCTTGTATTTATTTCTTGATTTTCTCCAAAATTGGGTCCTCGGATAAGTCCGAGTGTCGTCTTTTCCGAGGAGTGTTCAGCAAGGAAGTTTTCTTGTAAGTTCATAGGACTCGGGGTCCATCTTGGTCCCTCTTGGCGTATTTGGTGGATATCGGAGTCATACGGGTCCATCGGGGTTCGCTCTTTTTCCGATGCCGTGTTGATATCTGTTTTTCATTCACCATTTGACTTTCCAAGGAACTCTTATGTTTCTCCTCGGGTGCTCTTATAAACCTTTTCGGGTCAGTGACCAAAAGGTAGGGCAATCCTCCGAGGGGTTTTCTTTATAGGTACATCTCATCGGAAGTACTCGTGACAATAGTATTGTCCATATATTGTTTTTCCGAGTAGGAGTAATCTCCATATATTGTTTTTAGGGTTAACACTAGCCCCCCCAAATTTCGATTGTCCTCATAGAGACAAGCGGAATTTTAAATCATCGTCCTCAGTGAGGTGAGGGGTTATTTTTTGCTTAGTGTCCCTATATTTATTTTTTTCCTTTTTTGATATTTATCCGAGAGGTAAATACGTATATTTAGAATTTTGCAAGTGATTTTACCTGAATACCCTTAGGGTATTGTCATTAAGCAGGCGAAGATCTCGGAAGAGCAGGTTGCGGACTGCCGTTTGACCAGCCTAGGGATTTGAAGTATCTTACCGTTGGCAACGGGCAGAATCTGGACGGCGTGGCGTGAGCAGGCAACGGTTACGTGGAGCCACGAATAAATGCCACGTCTTTATGGGCATCTAACCGTTGTAAATTTTGGTTATAAATAGGGTAATGTTGCCTCTTCTTCTCTTCATTCACTCAAGTGTAATTTGCGATAATTTCTCCCAGAGCTACAAATTTCTTCTTTTATTTTCTTGCAATTCTAAGTTCCAGTAGATTTTCCCACTAAAAAAAAACTTTCCTCTTTTTATATCCATGGCTTCTTCTGCCAATGTGAATCCTGTTGCTGCTGCTACTTCCTCGGAGATCACTGCTCCGATTACCACTTCTGTAAATGTAAGGAGTCTTCCGGTGGGAGTTGTTACTCGTAAACGCAAGGGAGAAATCGCTGCTACTGCTGAGGGCGGCGCCACCTCTTCGAAAAAGGCTAGGGTTCCCAAGTCAAAGGAGCCGCCTCTTCGTACTTTCGCTAAGGTGGAAAAGATGCGGAACATTGCTACTCGTAAGCAGGTAGCGGATCTGTTTACTTCAACCGGGGTCCTTCAAAAGAATATGGTATTCCGAATCCCGACGAAGGATGAGAGGGCATGCTATCCTCCTCCGGGTATGTTGACAGTGTTTTTTGCCCAGGTGAAGTACGGGTGGCGTTCCTTCATGTCTCCTTTTTTCTGTGAGCTTTTCAAGACTTGTAACATTTGTCCGAGTCAAATGGTGCCGAATGGGTTTGCCGCCATTTGTATTTATGTCTTTTGGTGTCACGTGAATGGACTAGAGTGCTCGGTGACTCATTTCCTTTCAATTTTTGATGTGGCGGTGTCGCCCGGGGGATATCCTTTTTACAATGTTCGTCACCGGGACAACTCGGGTGACTCCACGAAGAGGATCTTGGGTGCTGCTATTACCTCACATAGCGTTTGGAAGAATAGGTACTTCTTCGTGGGACCTGTTGATGGTGAATGGGATATGCCTTTCGATTGGCGAGAGGGCACTACTCCCGTGCATGCCTTGGACCAGGATGCAGTTTTATCTCCGATAATTTCCCAGCATAAATTGATGGAGTCGGAGGATTTCACGATGTTATACGAGACCTCAGGGCTTCACCACGTAGTTTTCACCGATGACGCCGTGGAGAGGCCCTTGTCACTGTCTCCCGATGCGAGGAGTCTCTTTCGTAAGTCTCTTTATTCGTTGTTTTATTCTTTTATTCTCTCTCCGAGCACAGTGGCAAATTATGCTTATACACGTTATTGATGGGATGATGCAGGGGATGTCATGGCGAACTACTATCTGGGTAAGCATATGGGATGATGCAGAGATACCAGAGGAGGGCGATCACGAGGAGGAGAAGGTTAATGCTCCCGAGAGTAAGCATATGGGTTCAGAGAAGGGTGGATTTCACGAGGACCATTCTCTTCTATGCATGGATATGGCGGGGGTCGTGAGGAGCGCTGTTCCCTTGCGTCAAGTAGCTCCTTGGGATTTGGCTTTGGTGCCCGTTTCCAAATCCGAGTCGGGGAGTTTACCTGCTTCTGAATCTAATATAGGAACTTCTCCGAGAGTTTCCGAGGAGGGGATCTTTCCGAGTGTTACCGAGGAAGAATCTACTCGGAAGGTTACTGAAGTAATAGACTTATCTTCCGAGGGTCCTTCTCCTCAACCTCCGATAGTTTCCGAATCCGCTCCTCGTGGTGAGTTTCTATGAAATTTTAATGAGATTTTCATACCTTACTTGTGACATTTGCTGATGTGTTGACATTCTTCCTTTTGATGTAGTAGCTATGGATAAAGGAAAAGCTCCGATGGTAGAAGAACCTTCATTATATGGTGAGTATTCTTTATTCGTTCTCTTTACATAATTTTTTCTAGTTTCATTCTCAACAGTGAGTATCTTGTGTAGAGGAAGAGTTTGTGGCCCAATTCAACATTCCCGAGCAAGAAGGTTTACGAGGGGACTCCGAAGACACTCAAGGGGAGTTTGATCCTTCTTCCGAGGATAGGGATGTGAAGGAGGGGATTCTGAAGTCCCTGTTAGGAGAGACTAGCCCCTCCACAACAGCGGGTGGTTCACGGGCCATATTTACAAATTCAGAAGTGATGACTCCCGTAAAGGATACGACTCCTCCGAGGGGGCATGTTCCGGTGACTTTGTCTCCGAGGGGTCATACATTCCAGGAGCCTATTCCTCCTAGTGGATTCGAGGGGCAATTTTCATCTCGGTCAGTGGGGGAAGCTTATCAAGATATCCTCCGATTTTTCGCCTCCTCTAGTTCAACACCCGCCGAGGGGTACCAATTTTTGTACACCAGTCTTAACTGGCTGGGGCTCATGGTAAGCTTCTCTAAATTAATCCTCTGAAATTATATGATATATCTCTGTTAAATTCTTTATTGTTGATTTCCCGCAGATTGGAAAGACTCGAGAGGCAGTCACTGCCGTTGAAGAGCACGGTCGGAAAGACAAAGAAGAGTTAGAAGTACTCCGAGCGCAATTGGCACCTCTCTTAGTCCGAGATAAAGAGAGTCAAACTAGGGAGGACATTCTTCAAACCAGGATTTCCGACTACGAATTTGCTCTTAATGAAGCAGAGAAGACGAGGGCGGATTTGCAAGGTAACTTAAACGCTGCCGAGTCCGCTTATAAAAAGATGGAGGCGTCCGAGAAGGTTGTAGCGGCTAAGATAACTCTTCTGGAGAAGGAAAGGAAGGAGTCCGAGGAGGTCTTTACTGCTCGTATTGCGGCTCTCGAGAAGGCGGTGGCGGACGGGAATGAGAGAGAGAGAGTTCTTCAGGAGACATTGGGCCAAGCTACTGATAGGGCTGAGTCAGCTGAAGAAAAGTTGGTAAACTTTCTATCTCCCGAGGACGTGCAAGCTAAGGTGGATGCAGCCGTTCAATTCGCTCAGCGGGAGATTTCACGACAGCAAGCAGGAGTACCCGAGACGTCTTCTCACGAGCTGTTGACAGGCCACCTTTTATGGGGTTATCTGGAGTGTGCTAGGTTGGCTAAGTCTCTGATAAGGTCGGAGGTTGATTTCTCAAAATCTTTTGACCTTCGTAAGCTGAAGAGGCCAACTCCCGATGATTGCAAGTACTTTGTAGGGAGGCTTGGGGGTTTGCTATCTTCCAAGGATTCTCCAACACCGTCTCCGATGCGCTCTGCCACAAGTCCGAGTCCGAGAGCTAGTGGTTCCGGGGGAGTATTTTCTCCAATTTCTCGTCTTGCTCCATTGGGTACTTTCATCGAGGAGACAACTTCTTCCCTCCCTCCTTCCACGGGGGCTTAATTTTATTCTTTGTAATTTTTTACTTTTAAAATAAACGTTCTTTGTACTTATTATCCCTTCCGAGGGCTCTTCGGCTTAAATAAATATTTTTGTTCAATTTCCCTTTTTCTACTTTTTGTTTGTATAGTTAAATTTCAATTAGCATGGATAATGATAATTCTCAAAAAGTTGCTGACTAAGTAGACTTCCTAAGTAGGAGGTGTTGCTTTGCATGGTTAAATAGGGTACGTGTCATTTTTAATCAAAAAGTTTTTCAACACGTGTCCCTTAGTTAACATAATAAAAGTCTAAACTTCTTTTTTTAACCTTGAAGTAAAGAGTATATATGCACTTAGGCTCTTTACCAATTATGCACTTATCTTTACTTTTGTAATCATAATTAATCATTGATTTTATTCCATAATTGCAAGTACGAAAATAATACTTACTTGATACGATGATGCCTCCTTATTATAGAAGATGCGGTTCAGCTTCGTCTTGTAGTTCTTCTCGGGATACCGCTCGGAGTCCTTCGGGATCATCAAGGGTTCCTCCGAGGGACAATCCATCCGAGAATCAAACGACACTTGGTGCTAGTTCCTCTCTTGGAGTGGCTCGTAGGACTCCATCTACAAATTCACGTAGAGTCAATCATATCAGGGAGATATTCATGAGTAGGGAGCCATATCCTTTGGCGGATGAGTCTTCGGAGTTCGATTTGATTCCTCTTAATCCATCAAGATTGATAGGTAGAGGACGTGTAGGATCCACTATGAGTGCAGAATGTGAGAACTCGGTAAGATCTCTTTTCACTGGTTATAACTTAGAGTTCGAAGATTATGATATAATAGTGCCTTCATCGGGTCAAAGGGCTTATGCACCCCCCTCGGGTTACATGACCGTTTACGCCGAACAGATGCGTTGCGGGTTGCGGATGTTTTTTCACCCCTTTTTCCAAATACTTTTTCGGTATTGGCAGGTGTGTCCGAGTCAGTTAACACCAAGTTCTTATAGCCATCTGGTAGGGTACATCCTTCGTAGTGAGCTTTTAAACCTTCCCATGTCCCCCTATCGGGTGGGGACAATATTTACCCTTCAACCTTGCTCAGAGGGGACTCCCTTTTTTAGCTTGACCTATCGGGACAAGGAAGATATCTTCACTCGTGTATCCAGTTCCCACTCTAGTAGAGGGGATTGGAGGCGGAGATTTTTCTTTGTCCGTCCGAGAGGCCAGTCAGCCAGATCATGGGGTGTACCCATCCGATGGGGTCTGGGGTATATCGCACCCAACACCGAAACACGAGGGCAAGTGAGGGAGATATTGCTTCACTCGGGACTTTTCTCTGGTTCTCATGACATATCTGGGCTATTGGATTTCCCCGAGGCTCTGGTCTTGGCAGGTTTACAAGAGGGGGTGGAAGGATGCACTCCTGCTTCTCGTCCTCTTCACAGTAACTTTCATTTTCGTAAGTTTTACTAATCATTTTCTAGCATGCAACCTTTATTGGTATCCTCGGGCCGTTTTCCTGCTGACATCTTTTGCAGGAGCGGAGATGGGAGCCTTTTCTCTCGGGTCTTCTACTGACGTTTTCTTGGGGAGGGCATTGCATGGTATTCCCGGGGGGACGAAGATTGGTGATTCCCCTCCCCTCGTGAGTGAGGCAATGGTTGAAATTTCCTCAGAGGAGGAGGAACCTGTTGCAGCCCCCCCAGTCAGTTATATAATTCCTTCTGGCTCGTCGGATCTGATAGCAACTCTTTCTCAAACGGATTTTCACATGAGTCCCATAGTATCACAGCCCATTCCTCATAATTCTACCGTGGTAAATGTATTAGAGGAGTATCTTCGCTCTTCTAGTACAGAGGATATGCAGCCCCGGGAAGATATCCCTAGTCGTATTCCTGCACCACCGCCTGAGGAGCACCCTTCCCTCGGGAGAACTCTTCCCCCCGGGGTTAATCAGGATGTTTCTCCTCTCGGATCAGCAGTGGGATTTTGCCGAAACTTTCTTAGTGGTTTATTGAACGTAACAGACTGTGAGCTGATAAAAACCCTTTCGGTACCCGTTCTCCAAGATTTAGTCTGTAAAGACCTGTGTGAGGTATCTATTCATTTTATTTAGTACTAACCTGTCTTCTGGTCTGATGCCCCTTGCTTTGCTCTTTGACCAGATTTATATGGTGTTGGATGCTCTCGGATCTTACGGAAGTTCCTCTTCAGATCCAGGCTTAGTATATCGTCGTCGGGATGAGTTAGAACGAGGTCTCTTGGAGGCTCAAGTGGAGATAGCCCATTTGAAGGAAGTTCATGAGTCCGCTCAGGAGACTCACATTCAGGCGTTACAATTCGAGAAGGATAAGGCGTGGGAATTGGAACGCCAATTAGTGCTTGAAAAAGCACGTGTCTTGAACTTAGGGCGGAGAATTGAGGAGTTACGTGGCCAAATGCGGTCCTCGGAGGAGCAGTTAACACAGGCTACGCTGGAAAGAGACGCCTTGAGTCAGCAGCTGCTAGAGATAACTCGTTCTCATGCGATAGAGGTGGTCATGGCCCGAGTCCAAGCTGTGTTGGAGGTGGTGGGCCCATCCAATCTTCGTGAGTCTCTCCGGGGTGAGATGCGTGACTTGGTGCACATAGGCTATAAGTTGTGCCAAGATGTCGTACAAGCTTTACCAGAGTTCCCCTCGGGCTTGCTCCTTCCTGAGCTTAACATTCGTCAAGTCTCCGAGGAGTTTCCTCCTTCACCTACTAGAGATTTTGCGATCGGAACTGTGTTCTTTGATGACCCAGCCTCCCTTTCCAAGGAGCAACGTCGAAGACTTATCCGAGAGGGGAAACGTCCCATGGGAGGGACTTAGCTTGTAAATGAGTTTAGTTCATAATACGGAGGGTTTTTAGTGTTATCGGGCTGTCCTGATGTCTCATATATAGAGACATCATTTTGTCGGATAACTCTAATTTCTTTTGTACTATATCCCTTCGTATATGAACACTCTTTTTATTCAGGTATAACTATTACATTAAGCATAATACTTTCTAAGGTTACTTGCGTTCCACGTGTTGCGAAGTATTTCCTCCTCGGAGTTGGCAAGCCGATAGGTCGCCGGCCCCGCGATTTCCACTATCTTGTAGGGTCCTTCCCATCGTGGATCTAGTTTACCCACATTCTTAGAGGCCCCCACTCGTTTCATCACTAAATCTCCAACTTGAAAGGTTCGGGGTTTTACCTTGGCATTGTAATATCGTGACATCCGAGCCTTGCTCTTCCATTCGGAGGGCTACTCGGGTCCTTTTTTCCTCGAGGAGGTCAAGGGCAAGGGCTAGATTTGAGCCATTGGCCACTTCCTCGTATTCCTTGACGCGCCAGCTTTCTATGGAGACCTCCGAGGGCAAAACAGCCTCGCACCCGTAGGATAGACTAAAAGGGGTTTCGCCCGTAGCGACACTTTGCGTGGTCCGATAGGCCCATAATATCCCGGGTATCTCCTCAACCCACTTAGCTTTATGCCAATCAAGCCGGGCCTTCATGTTCTTCAAGAGGGTTCTGTTGGTTCTTTCTACTTGGCCATTTGCTTGAGGGTATCCCACGGAGGCAAAGCGATGTTTTATCTCCCAATGATCGCACCATTTCTGTAATCCTTGGTCAGTAAACTGCAAACCGTTGTCACTTACCAGGCTCCGAGGGACACCAAAGCGACAAATAATACTTCTCCAGAGAAAATTGATAACGGCCCCCGCGGTTACCCTAGCTAGGGGTTCCGCTTCCACCCATTTGGTAAAGTAGTCAACGGCTACTAGCAGAAATTTCTTTTGACCGGCATCAGGGATGAGGGGTCCAAGTATATCAATACCCCACTTAGAGAATGGGCAGGGGTTCAGAGAGGGTTCCCAAGGGGCTGCGGGTAGATGGGTCCGAGGGGCGTAAGCTTGGCATGGTTTACATCTTTCGGCATGGCTTTTGCTGTCTTTGGCCATCGTGGGCCAATAGTAGCCTTGTCGAATCAAGCGTCCGACCATGCTTTCGCCGCTGGTATGGCTTCCACATACTCCCTCGTGAGTTTCAGCTAAAGCTATTTGTGCCTCCTCTTCATTAAGGCATCGAGCATGGGGGCATAAGTATGTCCTTCAGAAGAGTATCCCGTCTTTGAGGAAGTATCGGAGTGTTTTTCGGAACATCATTCGTTGAATATTCTTATCCGAGGAGTATCCCTCGGGATTCTGCAAATAGGCTTTGATAGGGGTCACCCAGCTAGATGAAGGATCTGAAATGGTATTCACCTCTCGGTCTTCGCTCTTTTCAGATTCACTGACATGCAGTAGAGTAATCTTCCGAGTATGTATTGTGGCTGTTTGTGTAGCCATTTTGGACAAAGCATCCGCTTCTTGGTTTTCTTTTCGGGGAATTTAAACTATATCATATTCTTCAAACCATTCAGACCTTTGGCGAACAACTCGGAGGTACTCTTGCATTCTTTCTTCTTTGGCCTCATATGACCCCTTAACTTGCTGAACAATCAGTTGGGAATCACTATGGAGGAGTACTCTCTTCATTCCCCCTTCTCTTGCTAGTCTCATACCGATAAGGAGAGCTTCATACTCGGCTTCATTGTTAGAGAGGGGGTAATCTATTCTAACTGCAAAATGGAATCTTTCCTCCTCCCCTTCTTGATTTACCAAAACTATTCCAGCCCCCCCATGAGTACTTACCGAGGATCCGTCTACATATACATGCCATCGTGGCTCCTTTTCCTCGGATCCCACGCCCGTGAGTTCTGTTACAAAGTCCGCCAGAACTTGTGCTTTGATTGATGGTCTCGGAGCATAGGAAATATCGTACTCAGTAAGCTCTACGGCCCATTTTATCAGTCTTCCTGATGATTCGGGCTTGTTAAGAATTGCCCTCAGGGGGTACTTAGTTAGCACGGTTATTGGATGAGATAGAAAGTAGGGACGTAGCTTACGGGCCGTAGTAACCAATGCTAGAACTAGTTTCTCAGTTAGGGTGTATCGGGTTTCGGCTCCGAGGAGGGTTTTGCTAACGTAATATACCGGGTGATGTTCTTCATCTTGTTCTTTGACTAAGACAGCGCTAATAGCCTCTTCTCCGACCGATAAATACAGGAACAACTCTTCTTGGGGTATAGGTTTTACCAGCAAAGGTGGTTTCAACATGTACCTTTTCAATTCTTCGAGAGCTTCCTCGCATTGGGGGGTCCACTGAAATTCCTTGATATTCCGAAGTATCTTGAAGAAGGGAAGCCCTTTTTCTGCAGACTTGGAGACAAACCGACTTAACGAGGCCATTCTTCCAGTTAACTTTTGGACATCTTTTACCGTCCTCGGAGTAGGTAACCCCATGATAGCTTCTGCTTTTTCGGGGTTTACTCCAATTCCCTTCTCCGTAACCATAAATCCCAGAAATTTTCCTCCTCGGATACCAAAAGAACACTTCCGAGGGTTAACTTTCATGCCAAAGTTGTTCATAATGACCAACGCTTTCCGTAGGTCCTCGGGATGTTCTTCGGCAGTGTTACTTTTAACTACAGTATCATCTACGTAAACCTCTACTGATTTTCCAATAAGTCCTGAGAACATAAGACTTACTAACCTTTGGTAGGTAGCTCCCGCATTCTTCAGCCCGAATGGCATGACTAGATAACAAAATGTGCCTGTATCCGTGATGAAGCTAGTTTTATCTTGGTCAATAGCCGCCATCGGGATTTGGTTGTACCCTTGATCTCCATCTAAAGTTGATAGTAGCGCACATCCTGCGGTAGAATCAACTAGCTGATCTATGCTCGGTAAAGGATAACAATCCTTGGGGCATGCTTCATTGAGGTTAGTAAAGTCAACACACATTCGCCATCTTCCTCCGTGCTTAGGAACTAGAACGACATTAGCCAACCACTCGGGGTAGATCACTTCTCGTATTTGCTTTAGTTGGAGAAGGCGTTGTATTTCCGAGCGGATGATCTTGTTGCGCTCGGGGCCCATTTTCCTCTTCTTATGTTGGACAGGTTTAGATCCGGGCTTTACATTAAGGAAATGTTGACATACCTTGTTGCTGATTCGTCCGGGCGGCCCCCCTTCCCACGCAAAGAGGTGATGGAATTGTTTGAGAAGAGAAATCAATTGATCTTCTATGATTGGAGCCATATGGGTGCCCATTTTGATTACTTTCTCGGGGCTTCCTTCTACCAATTCCACCATTTTTAATTCTTCCACAGGTTGGACTCGTGTTTCCTCGGTTCTACACTTTTTGTTATTTCCGAGTGAGGGTCCATCTTCTTCTAAGGGAATGGCATTCATGCAACATTCTCTGGCTTTTGACGGACTTCCTCGGACTTCTCCGATTCCCGAGGAGGTAGGGAACTTCACTTTAAGATGCAAAGTAGAAGGAATAGCCTCAAAGGCCCGAATAGAGGGTCTTCCACAGATGACATTATACGTTCGTGAGGAGGCCTCCACTACCCAAAACTTAATAGATTCAGTTCTCCGAAGGGCTCCTTTCCCCCATGACATCGGAAGGGTAACAGTTCCGAGGGTTTGACAAGCTTCCCCTGAGAATCCTACTAACGGGACCTCAGCAGTTTCCAACGTTTCTTGTTTCAACCTCATAGCAAGATAAGTATGTAAGAAGAGCACATCCACGGAGCTGCCCGTATCTATAAGGATCCGTTGGATTTCATACCCGTAGATGACAGCAGAAATAACCAATGGATCTTCGTGAGGGTATATTACGTCCATAAGATCCTCGGGCCCGAAAGTGATGCTAGGCAGATTTAATCCTTGAATGGAGCAGACAGACAATCCTTGTTCTGCTCGTTGGGCTTCTTTCAAATATTTCTTCTTTTTACCCTGAGGTGTCATGGAAATTTCACCCCCTTCAATCATATTGATCGTTCTCCCTGTTGGGGGGTTGTCTTTGTAAGAGTTAGGTGGAGGAGGCAAACTCTGATACCCTGTCGTTTTCTCTCGTGAATTTTGCCGACGATCTTTAATTCTCTCTTGGGATCGGAGCCGTCTAGTGGTCCTCTCTCGTGATTTCCAACTAGGCGTCCTTTCTTCCCTTTCTTGCTCTTCCTCCTCCCTTCGTGATCTCTTCCAAACATTTGCCTTGGGCTCTTCGAGGTTATTTTCCTTGAGGTAGTTCTTCAAATACCCTATCTCTAACAGGCGGAGTACCTCTAAACGAAGGGTAGTACATTCTTCCGTAGTGTGCCCATAAGTTTTATGGTACTTACAATATTTCCCCGTGTCCTTATCTCGGTAAGGAAATTTAGTCGGTCTGGGCCAGTGCAACTCGTTGCTACCCCTGATTATGTTAAGCACTTCTGGTGGAGTAACAGTCATCGGGGGTAAGTGCACGGGTCGGAGGAATTTCTTAACCACTCCCCCTTCATCTTTGCGCTGAGGAGGTTTTCCTTCCTTATTCTTTTCCTTAGCCTTTGCCTCTTTCTCGACGCGTTCTAGGTGTTCACTATCCTCCTGCTCCATTTGCTTCTTTGTTCCCTCGGCCTCTTCCATCAAAATGTGTACTTCTGCCTTTTGCATTAGCTCATTCATATCCGTGATACGATTTCCCATAAGGTATCTAAAGAAATCCCCCGTTCGGAGTCCCTGAGTTAATATGTCCGCCATAATGGTCGGGCTAACGTTGGGAACATCTAGGGCTTCATCCGTGAAGCGCTTTATATATTCTCGTAAAGATTCATCCTTTTTCTGCTTAATAGTAAAAAGATGTGTGGCAGATTTGGGGTACCTTCGATTGCAGGCGAATTGTCTCACAAACAAGTGAGCTAATCGGTCAAAACTCGTGATGGAACGAGGTGGAAGGTGAGTAAACCAGGCTTGGGCCCGTCCTCCGAGGGTAACAGGAAATACGCGGCATAACACATGATCAGGAGCGGAAGAGAGGTCCATTCCGGCCAGGTATTGATGGATGTGATCCTGTGGGTCCCTTCCATCAGCTTCTCCGGTATATAACGGGATATTGACAGGTCGCATCCCCGAGGGGACAGAAGCTGAAGCAATTTCGGGAATGAAAGGAGAGGTTTTGAATATAGGATCTTCCTCGGGAGCCATGGTCTTCTTGAGATCACCTAATTCTTTTCGTAAATCATCCTTCATTCCCCACAAGGAATGTTCCACCTCTCCTCGACACTCCGAGGGGCGAGAAATTTCTTCCTGACCACTCACGGGAGTTCTTTCATGACATACATACCTTCGAGGCCTTTGTCGGGGTGCTGGTTGCCAAGGAGTCCAATTTGGGTTCCACGCCATCGGAGGTGCATCTCCTTCCGAGGGGAAACCACCGTTCCCGGAGAGCACGGGGGACGGGCATCCGAGAGGTTCATCCCTCCGGGGTGTTCGTGCAGCATTTATAAGTCTTTCGTAAACAGATCGGGGAATATTAATAAAATTTCTAGTACCTGGTTCGTAATTGGACAAAGTTTCTTCTGAGTCGCTGTTCGAGAAAGGAGGGTTGTCACTTTCGAAAAGATCGTCCATCCTAGCTGACATCTGCTTGAATTCTCTCGAGGACAGATATTATGGCGTTCCCACAGACGGCGCCACTTTGTTAACGGGTTTGGAATTATTCCCTATTTAACGGAAGATATTTATTTTGGGTTCGAACGCCCTGTCCGTGATTCAGAGGCAATGATGGATGGACATAATGAGATTAATTGCAAGAATATTCCCTTCCTTTATTCACTGAACATTTCCTCCTTTCTTCCGTATTTGAGTGTCAAATTGTAGTAAGTAAGCTAAGTGGCTTCAGCTTGTCTTTTTTCTAATGATCACCTCCCTTTATATAGACTTTGGTAGGGGCAGGTGTCATTGTGCATGCGTTTGGTAAGGACAGGTGTTGTTGTTACCTTGATACAGGTGTGAAAATTAGGATAATGTTTATCTTTTATCTACTAGGCGCTGACTGGATTAGCTTTTGTGTCTTCTGATATCTCCGAGGGCTTCTGATGTAGATTGTTTTGATAGGTCTATTCTTCCGAGAGCGTTTATTTCTCCTTCTTGATTTGGGTATTTTCTTCAACAATCAGGAGTGATTTCTAAGGGGGTAAATGTGATCCCCGAGGACTTAGTATAACTTCCGAGGACTGTGATTTTGTGTCCGAGGGCTGTATTTGCTTTACTGAAAGTGAGATTTCTTCACCAGAGTTCTCGGACTGTATTCACTGGATGTTCTTGTATTTATTTCTTGATTTTCTCCAAAATTGGGTCCTCGGATAACTCCGAGTGTCGTCTTTTCCGAGGAGTGTTCAGCAAGGAAGTTTTCTTGTAAGTTCATAGGACTCGGGGTCCATCTTGGTCCCTCTTGGCGTATTTGGTGGATATCGGAGTCATACGGGTCCATCGGGGTTTGCTCTTTTTCCGATGCCGTGTTGATATCTGTTTTTCATTCACCGTTTGACTTTCCAAGGAACTCTTATGTTTCTCCTCGGGTGCTCTTATAAACCTTTTCGGGTCAGTGACCAAAAGGTAGGGCAGTCCTCCGAGGGGTTTTCTTTATAGGTACATCTCATCGGAAGTACTCGTGACAATAGTATTGTCCATATATTGTTTTTCCGAGTAGGAGTAATCTCCATATATTGTTTTTAGGGTTAACACTAGCCCCCCCAAATTTCGATTGTCCTCATAGAGACAAGCGGAATTTTAAATCATCGTCCTCAGTGAGGTGAGGGGTTATTTTTTGCTTAGTGTCCCTATATTTATTTTTTTCCTTTTTTGATATTTATCCGAGAGGTAAATACGTATATTTAGAATTTTGCAAGTGATTTTACCTGAATACCCTTAGGGTATTGTCATTAAGCAGGCGAAGATCTCGGAAGAGCAGGTTGCGGACTGCCGTTTGACCAGCCCGGGGATTTGAAGTATCTTACCGTTGGCAACGGGCAGAATCTGGACGGCGTGGCGTGAGCAGGCAACGGTTACGTGGAGCCACGAATAAATGCCACGTCTTTATGGGCATCTGACCGTTGTAAATTTTGGTTATAAATAGGGTACTGTTGCCTCTTCTTCTCTTCATTCACTCAAGTGTAATTTGCGATAATTTCTCCCAGAGCTACAAATTTCTTCTTTTATTTTCTTGCAATTCTAAGTTCCAGTAGATTTTCCCACTAAAAAGAAACTTTCCTCTTTTTATATCCATGGCTTCTTCTGCCAATGTGAATCCTGTTGCTGCTGCTACTTCCTCGGAGATCACTGCTCCGATTACCACTTCTGTAAATGTAAGGAGTCTTCCGGTGGGAGTTGTTACTCGTAAACGCAAGGGAGAAATCGCTGCTACTGCTGAGGGCGGCGCCACCTCTTCGAAAAAGGCTAGGGTTCCCAAGTCAAAGGAGCCGCCTCTTCGTACTTTCGCTAAGGTGGAAAAGATGCGGAACATTGCTACTCGTAAGCAGGTAGCGGATCTGTTTACTTCAACCGGGGTCCTTCAAAAGAATATGGTATTCCGAATCCCGACGAAGGATGAGAGGGCATGCTATCCTCCTCCGGGTATGTTGACAGTGTTTTTTGCCCAGGTGAAGTACGGGTGGCGTTCCTTCATGTCTCCTTTTTTCTGTGAGCTTTTCAAGACTTGTAACATTTGTCCGAGTCAAATGGTGCCGAATGGGTTTGCCGCCATTTGTATTTATGTTTTTTGGTGTCACGTGAATGGACTAGAGTGCTCGGTGACTCATTTCCTTTCAATTTTTGATGTGGCGGTGTCGCACGGGGATATCCTTTTTACAATGTTCGTCACCGGGACAACTCGGGTGACTCCACGAAGAGGATCTTGGGTGCTGCTATTACCTCACATAGCGTTTGGAAGAATAGGTACTTCTTCGTGGGACCTGTTGATGGTGAATGGGATATGCCTTTCGATTGGCGAGAGGGCACTACTCCCGTGCATGCCTTGGACCAGGATGCAGTTTTATCTCCGATAATTTCCCAGCATAAATTGATGGAGTCGGAGGATTTCACGATGTTATACGAGACCTCAGGGCTTCACCACGTAGTTTTCACCGATGACGCCGTGGAGAGGCCCTTGTCACTGTCTCCCGATGCGAGGAGTCTCTTTCGTAAGTCTCTTTATTCGTTCTTTTATTCTTTTATTCTCTCTCCGAGCACAATGGCAAATTATGCTTATACACGTTATTGATGGGATGATGCAGGGGATGTCATGGCGAACTACTATCTGCAGTCGAGTCCGAGGGAGCCTACTCCTAGTGGTGTCTCAGAGATACCAGAGGAGGGCGATCACGAGGAGGAGGAGGTTAATGCTCCCGAGAGTAAGCATATGGGTTCAGAGAAGGGTGGATTTCACGAGGACCATTCTCTTCTATGCATGGATATGGCGGGGGTCGTGAGGAGCGCTGTTCCCTTGCGTCAAGTAGCTCCTTGGGATTTGGCTTTGGTGCCCGTTTCCAAATCCGAGTCGGTGAGTTTACCTGCTTCTGAATCTAATATAGGAACTTCTCCGAGAGTTTCCGAGGAGGGGATCTTTCCGAGTGTTACCGAGGAAGAATCTGCTCGGAAGGTTACTGAAGTAATAGACTTATCTTCCGAGGGTCCTTCTCCTCAACCTCCGATAGTTTCCGAATCCGCTCCTCGTGGTGAGTTTCTATGAAATTTTAATGAGATTTTCATACCTTACTTGTGACATTTGCTGATGTGTTGACATTCTTCCTTTTGATGTAGTAGCTATGGATAAAGGAAAAGCTCCGATGGTAGAAGAACCTTCATTATATGGTGAGTATTCTTTATTCGTTCTCTTTACATAATTTTTTCTAGTTTCATTCTCAACAGTGAGTATCTTGTGTAGAGGAAGAGTTTCTGGCCCAATTCAACATTCCCGAGCAAGAAGGTTTACGAGGGGACTCCGAAGACACTCAAGGGGAGTTTGATCCTTCTTCCGAGGATAGGGATGTGAAGGAGGGGATTCTGAAGTCCCTGTTAGGAGAGACTAGCCCCTCCACAACAGTGGGTGGTTCACGGGCCATATTTACAAATTCAGAAGTGATGACTCCCGTAAAGGATACGACTCCTCCGAGGGGGCATGTTCCGGTGACTTTGTCTCCGAGGGGTCATACATTCCAGGAGCCTATTCCTCCTAGTGGATTCGAGGGGCAATTTTCATCTCGGTCAGTGGGGGAAGCTTATCAAGATATCCTCCGATTTTTCGCCTCCTCTAGTTCAACACCCGCCGAGGGGTACCAATTTTTGTACACCAGTCTTAACTGGCTGGGGCTCATGGTAAGCTTCTCTAAATTAATCCTCTGAAATTATATGATATATCTCTGTTAAATTCTTTATTGTTGATTTCCCGCAGATTGGAAAGACTCGAGAGGCAGTCACTGCCGTTGAAGAGCACGGTCGGAAAGACAAAGAAGAGTTAGAAGTACTCCGAGCGCAATTGGCACCTCTCTTAGTCCGAGATAAAGAGAGTCAAACTAGGGAGGACATTCTTCAAACCAGGATTTCCGACTACGAATTTGCTCTTAATGAAGCAGAGAAGACGAGGGCGGATTTGCAAGGTAACTTAAACGCTGCCGAGTCCGCTTATAAAAAGATGGAGGCGTCCGAGAAGGTTGTAGCGGCTAAGATAACTCTTCTGGAGAAGGAAAGGAAGGAGTCCGAGGAGGTCTTTACTGCTCGTATTGCGGCTCTCGAGAAGGCGGTGGCGGACGGGAATGAGAGAGAGAGAGTTCTTCAGGAGACATTGGGCCAAGCTACTGATAGGGCTGAGTCAGCTGAAGAAAAGTTGGTAAACTTTCTATCTCCCGAGGACGTGCAAGCTAAGGTGGATGCAGCCGTTCAATTCGCTCAGCGGGAGATTTCACGACAGCAAGCAGGAGTACCCGAGACGTCTTCTCACGAGCTGTTGACAGGCCACCTTTTATGGGGTTATCTGGAGTGTGCTAGGTTGGCTAAGTCTCTGATAAGGTCGGAGGTTGATTTCTCAAAATCTTTTGACCTTCGTAAGCTGAAGAGGCCAACTCCCGATGATTGCAAGTACTTTGTAGGGAGGCTTGGGGGTTTGCTATCTTCCAAGGATTCTCCAACACCGTCTCCGATGCGCTCTGCCACAAGTCCGAGTCCGAGAGCTAGTGGTTCCGGGGGAGTATTTTCTCCAATTTCTCGTCTTGCTCCATTGGGTACTTTCATCGAGGAGACAACTTCTTCCCTCCCTCCTTCCACGGGGGCTTAATTTTATTCTTTGTAATTTTTTACTTTTAAAATAAACGTTCTTTGTACTTATTATCCCTTCCGAGGGCTCTTCGGCTTAAATAAATATTTTTGTTCAATTTCCCTTTTTCTACTTTTTGTTTGTATAGTTAAATTTCAATTAGCATGGATAATGATAATTCTCAAAAAGTTGCTGACTAAGTAGACTTCCTAAGTAGGAGGTGTTGCTTTGCATGGTTAAATAGGGTACGTGTCATTTTTAATCAAAAAGTTTTTCAACACGTGTCCCTTAGTTAACATAATAAAAGTCTAAACTTCTTTTTTTAACCTTGAAGTAAAGAGTATATATGCACTTAGGCTCTTTACCAATTATGCACTTATCTTTACTTTTGTAATCATAATTAATCATTGATTTTATTCCATAATTGCAAGTACGAAAATAATACTTACTTGATACGATGATGCCTCCTTATTATAGAAGATGCGGTTCAGCTTCGTCTTGTAGTTCTTCTCGGGATACCGCTCGGAGTCCTTCGGGATCATCAAGGGTTCCTCCGAGGGACAATCCATCCGAGAATCAAACGACACTTGGTGCTAGTTCCTCTCTTGGAGTGGCTCGTAGGACTCCATCTACAAATTCACGTAGAGTCAATCATATCAGGGAGATATTCATGAGTAGGGAGCCATATCCTTTGGCGGATGAGTCTTCGGAGTTCGATTTGATTCCTCTTAATCCATCAAGATTGATAGGTAGAGGACGTGTAGGATCCACTATGAGTGCAGAATGTGAGAACTCGGTAAGATCTCTTTTCACTAGTTATAACTTAGAGTTCGAAGATTATGATATAATAGTGCCTTCCTCGGGTCAAAGGGCTTATGCACCCCCCTCGGGTTACATGACCGTTTACGCCGAACAGATGCGTTGCGGGTTGCGGATGTTTTTTCACCCCTTTTTCCAAATACTTTTTCGGTATTGGCAGGTGTGTCCGAGTCAGTTAACACCAAGTTCTTATAGCCATCTGGTAGGGTACATCCTTCGTAGTGAGCTTTTAAACCTTCCCATGTCCCCCTATCGGGTGGGGACAATATTTACCCTTCAACCTTGCTCAGAGGGGACTCCCTTTTTTAGCTTGACCTATCGGGACAAGGAAGATATCTTCACTCGTGTATCCAGTTCCCACTCTAGTAGAGGGGATTGGAGGCGGAGATTTTTCTTTGTCCGTCCGAGAGGCCAGTCAGCCAGATCATGGGGTGTACCCATCCGATGGGGTCTGGGGTATATCGCACCCAACACCGAAACACGAGGGCAAGTGAGGGAGATATTGCTTCACTCGGGACTTTTCTCTGGTTCTCATGACATATCTGGGCTATTGGATTTCCCCGAGGCTCTGGTCTTGGCAGGTTTACAAGAGGGGGTGGAAGGATGCACTCCTGCTTCTCGTCCTCTTCACAGTAACTTTCATTTTCGTAAGTTTTACTAATCATTTTCTAGCATGCAACCTTTATTGGTATCCTCGGGCCGTTTTCCTGCTGACATCTTTTGCAGGAGCGGAGATGGGAGCCTTTTCTCTCGGGTCTTCTACTGACGTTTTCTTGGGGAGGGCATTGCATGGTATTCCCGGGGGGACGAAGATTGGTGATTCCCCTCCCCTCGTGAGTGAGGCAATGGTTGAAATTTCCTCAGAGGAGGAGGAACCTGTTGCAGCCCCCCCAGTCAGTTATATAATTCCTTCTGGCTCGTCGGATCTGATAGCAACTCTTTCTCAAACGGATTTTCACATGAGTCCCATAGTATCACAGCCCATTCCTCATAATTCTACCGTGGTAAATGTATTAGAGGAGTATCTTCGCTCTTCTAGTACAGAGGATATGCAGCCCCGGGAAGATATCCCTAGTCGTATTCCTGCACCACCGCCTGAGGAGCACCCTTCCCTCGGGAGAACTCTTCCCCCCGGGGTTAATCAGGATGTTTCTCCTCTCGGATCAGCAGTGGGATTTTGCCGAAACTTTCTTAGTGGTTTATTGAACGTAACAGACTGTGAGCTGATAAAAACCCTTTCGGTACCCGTTCTCCAAGATTTAGTCTGTAAAGACCTGTGTGAGGTATCTATTCATTTTATTTAGTACTAACCTGTCTTCTGGTCTGATGCCCCTTGCTTTGCTCTTTGACCAGATTTATATGGTGTTGGATGCTCTCGGATCTTACGGAAGTTCCTCTTCAGATCCAGGCTTAGTATATCGTCGTCGGGATGAGTTAGAACGAGGTCTCTTGGAGGCTCAAGTGGAGATAGCCCATTTGAAGGAAGTTCATGAGTCCGCTCAGGAGACTCACATTCAGGCGTTACAATTCGAGAAGGATAAGGCGTGGGAATTGGAACGCCAATTAGTGCTTGAAAAAGCACGTGTCTTGAACTTAGGGCGGAGAATTGAGGAGTTACGTGGCCAAATGCGGTCCTCGGAGGAGCAGTTAACACAGGCTACGCTGGAAAGAGACGCCTTGAGTCAGCAGCTGCTAGAGATAACTCGTTCTCATGCGATAGAGGTGGTCATGGCCCGAGTCCAAGCTGTGTTGGAGGTGGTGGGCCCATCCAATCTTCGTGAGTCTCTCCGGGGTGAGATGCGTGACTTGGTGCACATAGGCTATAAGTTGTGCCAAGATGTCGTACAAGCTTTACCAGAGTTCCCCTCGGGCTTGCTCCTTCCTGAGCTTAACATTCGTCAAGTCTCCGAGGAGTTTCCTCCTTCACCTACTAGAGATTTTGCGATCGGAACTGTGTTCTTTGATGACCCAGCCTCCCTTTCCAAGGAGCAACGTCGAAGACTTATCCGAGAGGGGAAACGTCCCATGGGAGGGACTTAGCTTGTAAATGAGTTTAGTTCATAATACGGAGGGTTTTTAGTGTTATCGGGCTGTCCTGATGTCTCATATATAGAGACATCATTTTGTCGGATAACTCTAATTTCTTTTGTACTATATCCCTTCGTATATGAACACTCTTTTTATTCAGGTATAACTATTACATTAAGCATAATACTTTCTAAGGTTACTTGCGTTCCACGTGTTGCGAAGTATTTCCTCCTCGGAGTTGGCAAGCCGATAGGTCGCCGGCCCCGCGATTTCCACTATCTTGTAGGGTCCTTCCCATCGTGGATCTAGTTTACCCACATTCTTAGAGGCCCCCACTCGTTTCATCACTAAATCTCCAACTTGAAAGGTTCGGGGTTTTACCTTGGCATTGTAATATCGTGACATCCGAGCCTTGCTCTTCCATTCGGAGGGCTACTCGGGTCCTTTTTTCCTCGAGGAGGTCAAGGGCAAGGGCTAGATTTGAGCCATTGGCCACTTCCTCGTATTCCTTGACGCGCCAGCTTTCTATGGAGACCTCCGAGGGCAAAACAGCCTCGCACCCGTAGGATAGACTAAAAGGGGTTTCGCCCGTAGCGACACTTTGCGTGGTCCGATAGGCCCATAATATCCCGGGTATCTCCTCAACCCACTTAGCTTTATGCCAATCAAGCCGGGCCTTCATGTTCTTCAAGAGGGTTCTGTTGGTTCTTTCTACTTGGCCATTTGCTTGAGGGTATCCCACGGAGGCAAAGCGATGTTTTATCTCCCAATGATCGCACCATTTCTGTAATCCTTGGTCAGTAAACTGCAAACCGTTGTCACTTACCAGGCTCCGAGGGACACCAAAGCGACAAATAATACTTCTCCAGAGAAAATTGATAACGGCCCCCGCGGTTACCCTAGCTAGGGGTTCCGCTTCCACCCATTTGGTAAAGTAGTCAACGGCTACTAGCAGAAATTTCTTTTGACCGGCATCAGGGATGAGGGGTCCAAGTATATCAATACCCCACTTAGAGAATGGGCAGGGGTTCAGAGAGGGTTCCCAAGGGGCTGCGGGTAGATGGGTCCGAGGGGCGTAAGCTTGGCATGGTTTACATCTTTCGGCATGGCTTTTGCTGTCTTTGGCCATCGTGGGCCAATAGTAGCCTTGTCGAATCAAGCGTCCGACCATGCTTTCGCCGCTGGTATGGCTTCCACATACTCCCTCGTGAGTTTCGGCTAAAGCTATTTGTGCCTCCTCTTCATTAAGGCATCGAGCATGGGGGCATAAGTATGTCCTTCAGAAGAGTATCCCGTCTTTGAGGAAGTATCGGAGTGTTTTTCGGAACATCATTCGTTGAATATTCTTATCCGAGGAGTATCCCTCGGGATTCTGCAAATAGGCTTTGATAGGGGTCACCCAGCTAGATGAAGGATCTGAAATGGTATTCACCTCTCGGTCTTCGCTCTTTTCAGATTCACTGACATGCAGTAGAGTAATCTTCCGAGTATGTATTGTGGCTGTTTGTGTAGCCATTTTGGACAAAGCATCCGCTTGTTGGTTTTCTTTTCGGGGAATTTAAACTATATCATATTCTTCAAACCATTCAGACCTTTGGCGAACAACTCGGAGGTACTCTTGCATTCTTTCTTCTTTGGCCTCATATGACCCCTTAACTTGCTGAACAATCAGTTGGGAATCACTATGGAGGAGTACTCTCTTCATTCCCCCTTCTCTTGCTAGTCTCATACCGATAAGGAGAGCTTCATACTCGGCTTCATTGTTAGAGAGGGGGTAATCTATTCTAACTGCAAAATGGAATCTTTCCTCCTCCCCTTCTTGATTTACCAAAACTATTCCAGCCCCCCCATGAGTACTTACCGAGGATCCGTCTACATATACATGCCATCGTGGCTCCTTTTCCTCGGATCCCACGCCCGTGAGTTCTGTTACAAAGTCCGCCAGAACTTGTGCTTTGATTGATGGTCTCGGAGCATAGGAAATATCGTACTCAGTAAGCTCTACGGCCCATTTTATCAGTCTTCCTGATGATTCGGGCTTGTTAAGAATTGCCCTCAGGGGGTACTTAGTTAGCACGGTTATTGGATGAGATAGAAAGTAGGGACGTAGCTTACGGGCCGTAGTAACCAATGCTAGAACTAGTTTCTCAGTTAGGGTGTATCGGGTTTCGGCTCCGAGGAGGGTTTTGCTAACGTAATATACCGGGTGATGTTCTTCATCTTGTTCTTTGACTAAGACAGCGCTAATAGCCTCTTCTCCGACCGATAAATACAGGAACAACTCTTCTTGGGGTATAGGTTTTACCAGCAAAGGTGGTTTCAACATGTACCTTTTCAATTCTTCGAGAGCTTCCTCGCATTGGGGGGTCCACTGAAATTCCTTGATATTCCGAAGTATCTTGAAGAAGGGAAGCCCTTTTTCTGCAGACTTGGAGACAAACCGACTTAACGAGGCCATTCTTCCAGTTAACTTTTGGACATCTTTTACCGTCCTCGGAGTAGGTAACCCCATGATAGCTTCTGCTTTTTCGGGGTTTACTCCAATTCCCTTCTCCGTAACCATAAATCCCAGAAATTTTCCTCCTCGGATACCAAAAGAACACTTCCGAGGGTTAACTTTCATGCCAAAGTTGTTCATAATGACCAACGCTTTCCGTAGGTCCTCGGGATGTTCTTCGGCAGTGTTACTTTTAACTACAGTATCATCTACGTAAACCTCTACTGATTTTCCAATAAGTCCTGAGAACATAAGACTTACTAACCTTTGGTAGGTAGCTCCCGCATTCTTCAGCCCGAATGGCATGACTAGATAACAAAATGTGCCTGTATCCGTGATGAAGCTAGTTTTATCTTGGTCAATAGCCGCCATCGGGATTTGGTTGTACCCTTGATCTCCATCTAAAGTTGATAGTAGCGCACATCCTGCGGTAGAATCAACTAGCTGATCTATGCTCGGTAAAGGATAACAATCCTTGGGGCATGCTTCATTGAGGTTAGTAAAGTCAACACACATTCGCCATCTTCCTCCGTGCTTAGGAACTAGAACGACATTAGCCAACCACTCGGGGTAGATCACTTCTCGTATTTGCTTTAGTTGGAGAAGGCGTTGTATTTCCGAGCGGATGATCTTGTTGCGCTCGGGGCCCATTTTCCTCTTCTTATGTTGGACAGGTTTAGATCCGGGCTTTACATTAAGGAAATGTTGACATACCTTGTTGCTGATTCGTCCGGGCGGCCCCCCTTCCCACGCAAAGAGGTGATGGAATTGTTTGAGAAGAGAAATCAATTGATCTTCTATGATTGGAGCCATATGGGTGCCCATTTTGATTACTTTCTCGGGGCTTCCTTCTACCAATTCCACCATTTTTAATTCTTCCACAGGTTGGACTCGTGTTTCCTCGGTTCTACACTTTTTGTTATTTCCGAGTGAGGGTCCATCTTCTTCTAAGGGAATGGCATTCATGCAACATTCTCTGGCTTTTGACGGACTTCCTCGGACTTCTCCGATTCCCGAGGAGGTAGGGAACTTCACTTTAAGATGCAAAGTAGAAGGAATAGCCTCAAAGGCCCGAATAGAGGGTCTTCCACAGATGACATTATACGTTCGTGAGGAGGCCTCCACTACCCAAAACTTAATAGATTCAGTTCTCCGAAGGGCTCCTTTCCCCCATGACATCGGAAGGGTAACAGTTCCGAGGGTTTGACAAGCTTCCCCTGAGAATCCTACTAACGGGACCTCAGCAGTTTCCAACGTTTCTTGTTTCAACCTCATAGCAAGATAAGTATGTAAGAAGAGCACATCCACGGAGCTGCCCGTATCTATAAGGATCCGTTGGATTTCATACCCGTAGATGACAGCAGAAATAACCAATGGATCTTCGTGAGGGTATATTACGTCCATAAGATCCTCGGGCCCGAAAGTGATGCTAGGCAGATTTAATCCTTGAATGGAGCAGACAGACAATCCTTGTTCTGCTCGTTGGGCTTCTTTCAAATATTTCTTCTTTTTACCCTGAGGTGTCATGGAAATTTCACCCCCTTCAATCATATTGATCGTTCTCCCTGTTGGGGGGTTGTCTTTGTAAGAGTTAGGTGGAGGAGGCAAACTCTGATACCCTGTCGTTTTCTCTCGTGAATTTTGCCGACGATCTTTAATTCTCTCTTGGGATCGGAGCCGTCTAGTGGTCCTCTCTCGTGATTTCCAACTAGGCGTCCTTTCTTCCATTTCTTGCTCTTCCTCCTCCCTTCGTGATCTCTTCCAAACATTTGCCTTGGGCTCTTCGAGGTTATTTTCCTTGAGGTAGTTCTTCAAATACCCTATCTCTAACAGGCGGAGTACCTCTAAACGAAGGGTAGTACATTCTTCCGTAGTGTGCCCATAAGTTTTATGGTACTTACAATATTTCCCCGTGTCCTTATCTCGGTAAGGAAATTTAGTCGGTCTGGGCCAGTGCAACTCGTTGCTACCCCTGATTATGTTGAGCACTTCTGGTGGAGTAACAGTCATCGGGGGTAAGTGCACGGGTCGGAGGAATTTCTTAATCACTCCCCCTTCATCTTTGCGCTGAGGAGGTTTTCCTTCCTTATTCTTTTCCTTAGCCTTTGCCTCTTTCTCGACGCGTTCTAGGTGTTCACTATCCTCCTGCTCCATTTGCTTCTTTGTTCCCTCGGCCTCTTCCATCAAAATGTGTACTTCTGCCTTTTGCATTAGCTCATTCATATCCGTGATACGATTTCCCATAAGGTATCTAAAGAAATCCCCCGTTCGGAGTCCCTGAGTTAATATGTCCGCCATAATGGTCGGGCTAACGTTGGGAACATCTAGGGCTTCATCCGTGAAGCGCTTTATATATTCTCGTAAAGATTCATCCTTTTTCTGCTTAATAGTAAAAAGATGTGTGGCAGATTTGGGGTACCTTCGATTGCAGGCGAATTGTCTCACAAACAAGTGAGCTAATCGGTCAAAACTCGTGATGGAACGAGGTGGAAGGTGAGTAAACCAGGCTTGGGCCCGTCCTCCGAGGGTAACAGGAAATACGCGGCATAACACATGATCAGGAGCGGAAGAGAGGTCCATTCCGGCCAGGTATTGATGGATGTGATCCTGTGGGTCCCTTCCATCAGCTTCTCCGGTATATAACGGGATATTGACAGGTCGCATCCCCGAGGGGACAGAAGCTGAAGCAATTTCGGGAATGAAAGGAGAGGTTTTGAATATAGGATCTTCCTCGGGAGCCATGGTCTTCTTGAGATCACCTAATTCTTTTCGTAAATCATCCTTCATTCCCCACAAGGAATGTTCCACCTCTCCTCGACACTCCGAGGGGCGAGAAATTTCTTCCTGACCACTCACGGGAGTTCTTTCATGACATACATACCTTCGAGGCCTTTGTCGGGGTGCTGGTTGCCAAGGAGTCCAATTTGGGTTCCACGCCATCGGAGGTGCATCTCCTTCCGAGGGGAAACCACCGTTCCCGGAGAGCACGGGGGACGGGCATCCGAGAGGTTCATCCCTCCGGGGTGTTCGTGCAGCATTTATAAGTCTTTCGTAAACAGATCGGGGAATATTAATAAAATTTCTAGTACCTGGTTCGTAATTGGACAAAGTTTCTTCTGAGTCGCTGTTCGAGAAAGGAGGGTTGTCACTTTCGAAAAGATCGTCCATCCTAGCTGACATCTGCTTGAATTCTCTCGAGGACAGATATTATGGCGTTCCCACAGACGGCGCCACTTTGTTAACGGGTTTGGAATTATTCCCTATTTAACGGAAGATATTTATTTTGGGTTCGAACGCCCTGTCCGTGATTCAGAGGCAATGATGGATGGACATAATGAGATTAATTGCAAGAATATTCCCTTCCTTTATTCACTGAACATTTCCTCCTTTCTTCCGTATTTGAGTGTCAAATTGTAGTAAGTAAGCTAAGTGGCTTCAGCTTGTCTTTTTTCTAATGATCACCTCCCTTTATATAGACTTTGGTAGGGGCAGGTGTCATTGTGCATGCGTTTGGTAAGGACAGGTGTTGTTGTTACCTTGATACAGGTGTGAAAATTAGGATAATGTTTATCTTTTATCTACTAGGCGCTGACTGGATTAGCTTTTGTGTCTTCTGATATCTCCGAGGGCTTCTGATGTAGATTGTTTTGATAGGTCTATTCTTCCGAGAGCGTTTATTTCTCCTTCTTGATTTGGGTATTTTCTTCAACAATCAGGAGTGATTTCTAAGGGGGTAAATGTGATCCCCGAGGACTTGGTATAACTTCCGAGGACTGTGATTTTGTGTCCGAGGGCTGTATTTGCTTTACTGAAAGTGACATTTCTTCACCAGAGTTCTCGGACTGTATTCACTGGATGTTCTTGTATTTATTTCTTGATTTTCTCCAAAATTGGGTCCTCGGATAAGTCCGAGTGTCGTCTTTTCCGAGGAGTGTTCAGCAAGGAAGTTTTCTTGTAAGTTCATAGGACTCGGGGTCCATCTTGGTCCATCTTGGCGTATTTGGTGGATATCGGAGTCATACGGGTCCATCGGGGTTTGCTCTTTTTCCGATGCCGTGTTGATATCTGTTTTTCATTCACCGTTTGACTTTCCAAGGAACTCTTATGTTTCTCCTCGGGTGCTCTTATAAACCTTTTCGGGTCAGTGACCAAAAGGTAGGGCAATCCTCCGAGGGGTTTTCTTTATAGGTACATCTCATCGGAAGTACTCGTGACAATAGTATTGTCCATATATTGTTTTTCCGAGTAGGAGTAATCTCCATATATTGTTTTTAGGGTTAACAATAATATTTATCTATTAAACTCAAGAAGTAGTGCTAAAAGGAAGTAAGATAGGTAGATGTGTGTGAATAGAGTATTTGGTGATCGTAAAATGTATTATGGCTATCAAAAAGAAACATCTAAAAATTGACAACTACACACAGCACGGAAAAGTGACGGAGATACTGGCAATTTGAAATAATGTAGTTTGTTACGTAGTTTCGTGATTGTGAGAAACTTTAGCTCACAAGCCTGATTAATAGCTTTAGTTGATGGTTAATAACAATCCTGGTAATATTCCATAAATTTGTTAAGCAGTGAAGAGTTTAGCGCGTGCTGCTGTATAGTATGTTAAGCTAAATTAGTACTCTTAAAACGACAATAGTTTTCAATATGATAATCGACTGCAATTGAGTTCAGTGTTTAAATTGTCTGAGAAGCTCAACAAGTGAAACTGTATACTAAGATTCAACTGCTCAAATCTTGTTGCTATACTTGTTTGCTAACATAAGCAAGTAAGAAAAGTACTTGAGAGGAACCTAGGATTTTCCATTACATATTGCAGTAACATAACCAACAATTCGCTTATTGGTCCTTGATGAATTGGTAATGATAATAAACAGATAGACAGAAGCAAATGGTAAACTAAGCACTTACAAAGTTAAGCTCATAATCTTTAAAGCTCAGAAGTGGAAACATCAGGGTCCAGCTCCAGTAAGTTAAATCTGTGATGGTTACAGCCCCTGCAGTTATCTGCTCATGGAATAAGTTTAAAATGGGATATATTTATGGAAGAGTTTGTTAACAATCACAGTGCTAGTACTTGAGTAGTAGACGATACCTGGAATAAAATTTGGAACAGATAACTCCAAAATCCAGCACTTAACAGAAGATGGAATTTATCACTATATCCATTGACTTCAGGGGCTAGAGGCATGTATACACCTTGCTCCATATCTTTTGAAGAATGTAATTTGCTGCTGCTAGCACAGACATTTCGCTGAAGGAAACATCCATGAACTGAAAGTAATGATCCGAGCTGCGGCAGAAACTCAAATCATAAGACATCACAAGAAAAAACTTGACTATCTAATCCCCAGACTCCACCAGATTTTTGGGAGAGGATGGTAATCATAAACATACCCCAAAATAGATGGTAACCAGAGTAAATGCCCACCTGCAAAGAAACATGGAAATCGAAGGAGAAAACATCATAGATGGACACTCAGGAAGACTTCCACAACTAAACCAAAAATAGGTACTGCTAAATACATTTAAAGAATCAGAATAATTACTTACTCAGTATAGTAGTAGTATATTTCAAATCCATGAAATGCAACATCAGAACTAAGAGCAACAAAAAGTAGGCAGAAAGCAAGGATCCTGAAGATGAGTAAATATACAGGGCGAACTTCGTTTAGACAAGGTTCCCAAGCCTTATCATAAGTTAAGCTCTGCTGTTGTGTCCTTTCTTCAAACTCATACTCCCATATTAGATATAGTCCAGTAAGAACGGATATCACTGCCCATAATGCACATAGTAAAAATCTCCAATTTAACCAGTAGCTCAGGCTAGTGGGATCTCCACTCACCAGCGGCAGCATTCTGCTACTGCTGCACGCACAAACTATTACTATCAGATTACCAACACAGATTCCTCAGCTAACAAGAATAGGTAACAAGGTTTAACAATTGAACTTGTTCTTTCCAAGAGAAAATCGAACATACTAAGCATACATTCATAATCAACTGCACTGAGAAACAAATTTAAAACACAGGTAACCCATACATGCATTACATATTACTAATAAGCATCAATCATACACCGAATAAATTATGAAGAGAGAGAGAGAGAGTGAGTGTTTAACTGTTGGAAGTAAAAATTAAACGTCGGATTAGTTTTGCTTAGTATCAATCATTTTACTGGTAGTACCTAAATATCACTTTTATACAACCGTTACATTAACTGATTACAACTGTTAGTTTCAGTCTGAATCACGTTAGCTGAATTTGGTAAATAAAGCAAGATAAACTTACTTGGCATAAAGTGTACGTCTTTCTACTAGGATTATTATAAAATAAGAAAAGACTGTTTTACATCCCATGAGTGTTAATGATCATTAGTTCAGTAAGAGAAACTAATGTTTTACATCCCATGAGTGTTAATGATCATTAGTTTCTCTTATAGTTCCGTAAGAGAAACTAATTGATCGTCTAATGTGTTATGTTATAAAGATTCTTAAGCAATTGACAATGACGGGTGCCAAATGGATTTATGTAGTTGAATTGGGTTCTACTTGGTAATGGATATGATAGTAGATCCATCATAAATTCGACTCAAGCTTAACCTATACTCCCTGCCCATGAAATCATTATGTTGAATTTCTCAATCCAATTTCCACCTAACTTCAAAATGAAATTTAGTTTAAGTTCTAGATGACTAGATTGAATAAACAAATATACTTGCTTTGTTGGTGAAGTAGCACCATTACATGAATAACGCGTACATAAAAGAAAAAGTGTGTGCTTTACATGACAAAAGTGGGGCGCATCACAAAACGATCCCCACTCTTTAAAACGGAGTGCCTAAGCGTACCAGCAAACCGTGAAGGAACAAACAACAAACAATTACAAGGTGAAAACACAATGTAATAACAGGTAAACAACAAACGATGCCACTACTGAACTAATTGCCCATTTGCCAACAAACACACTTGGTTTTGAATTGTCGATTCATCCGATCGCATTTCGTTTGCAGTCAACTTTGGAGACTATCTACTCTGCCTCTCAAGCTTCGATCGTTGTCACTCAATTTATGCGAGAAAAGTTTTCGAGTTCCTCCAAAGATCATACAACACCCAATTGATATGACTAAAGATGAGGGCATTGAGGTGAAAAAACGTCGTTGCCCCATCGTGAACCCAAGTGTGCCGTAAAGCAAAAACCTTCCTTGGTTAAAAAGATAAGAAAAATGACCCTACTCTGCAGAAGAAACGGTTTCACACAAACCTAGGAAATGATTTCAATTCTTACTAATTTCGGGTGTGCCCAAGTAACTGGTGTGAATGCATTGCCCGCTCGTTACATCCAAAGCTGACCGGTACAGTACACGAGTCGCGGCCAGAATGTGTTACTAGCAGCCTTGGGAATTTTCATCCTTTACTTTCCCTTCTTTGCATGTGTGTGTTGCCGAGGATCTATTTTCTAGCCAATTTCCCGGTTTTTCTCCCGTCGGTTGGAAAGTGCCTTTAAGCACACCCAAGTATCACTAATGTGCACCAATGCTATGACCATAGTGACACGCGTACAAAGAACAAACCCATCTCGACAATGAAAAACCACCACAAGTGCGAAACCCAAATGTCCCAGAACTTTACATGATAAGATCGCAGTAAAAATTGTTTACCACTTGCATGCGGTGTCCAAAGATCCACACGTAGTCAATGAAAGCCCAAACAAATACGCTCAAACGCAGTAAGGATCGCTTACCACTTGCGTATAAAGCATTAGCCCCTTGTGTGTAAGAGTCCCTTTATCATAATTGAACGACCGGTCCGTGGGTGTCGGCCGACTTGAACCCGATAAGGCACCAAATAAGCGGTTTGATCTGTTGGTCAATAATGAAAAAGGTACCGCATCAATTCATGGGACCCGGATGCACGTCGACTGTCTCGAACGAACGTGAGTCAACGATAGGTGCCTAAAAACCGCGGATGACATGTGGGGCCGCGACTTTGAGTGACGAGCTAGTCAAATCCCACGCGTTTTAGCCGTTGGTTGGTGCCTGATGGGCTGTAAATGCATGGGACCGTCGTCCGACACTTGTGGCCCCGAACAAAAATGAGGATGGGCGCATGTGGGTGAAAAAGTGCGCACGTGGGCGCACAAAAAGATGGACTGACCCCGTCTGCCCGCCAGCACTGACCGAAGATGCGTGATAGACTGCCACACATGACTGAGAGCCAGACACATAGGCGCACATGACTACCAGCAAGACCGAAAACGCGTGAATGGCCCATGTGGGGGACAAAAGCTGTGACCCAACCCCACACACATGGGCGTCCATAATGATGTCGGGCACCTGCCAACCTCCATCGACGAGATCGAACCAATTGACGCCGGTGCGAGTTGTTGACCGTCCCAACTCTGCCCCGACGTCGGATCAAAAACAGCAAACCGTCGACGCTCGTCGCTAGTGAGAAAAAATGACCCTCTGCCTGAAATGTTGTCGGTATCGAGTGGAGTCAATTTCTCAGATTAAAAACAACAAACAAGACCATGAAAAAGAAAAATCATCTGGCCAATCCAAATCGTGAACAAATTCATCTTCGTCCATCCTTTTGAGAACAAATGAACGAAGAACACTAAGCTCAAATCAACTTCCGTTAAAAGAGTGCAGCAACAACAAAAATAAACGATTGAAGCTTCACACAATTGATCTGAAACCAATAAGATGCCACAAAGACCGAAAATAAACAACCTGAATTGATGAATGAACAACATCGTCCATCAAAGCACTGCTACAACAGCAAGATACAACGATCAACGTCCATCGAAAATGAGAAGATTCGAATGAACGAAGCAAACAACCATTCACGGCAAACAACCATTCACGAAATGAACGAACATAATCAAAGAGTGGACGGAGATCCACCGAATTATTCAAACGACTTGCGCCTTAAACAAGCCACTTTATTGAAAAAATCCACGGCCAAGTGAACCATGGAAAGAAGAATTTGTCCCAACTCCAACCGAAGATTAATAAGTGAACTAACCGTCGCTTTAAAATCGAAGCAAAACCCACTGAGAAGAGGAAGACATTGTTTCTTCTACGGCCAAAAACACAAATTTCTTGTCAAAAACCGTAGGACGGAGGAGATGACGGACCGATCATATGTGAACGATGAGACCCGAATCTTGCTCCATAACGCTGCCCCCGAAAATCCAAGGATTCACTCAAACATCGAAGGAAAATGTAAAGATCTTGACGACAACGGCCTAATGATTCACTCCATCATAAAAGAGATGAAAGAGATTGAAGTAAAACGAAGAAAAAAAAACAAAATAGAGACCCGACGGCTTACACCGCCGAGCCTCTGCCACGCACAAAATCGGAAGGAAGGCTGCCGAAACTTCTAGTGAGAGGTGAGAGCGTTTTTGCTGACTTTCTCTCTCTAGGCGAAATTGCAAAGTGAAAAGTCCAATGCACAGCATGATCAACGCTGAACAAATAGGGAGTGGCGCAACTTACGCAGCCAAATTCCCGCGACTCACACTGATTAGAAGAATATGGCTAGACCTGCGAAGAAAGACACCCGACTCGCGCACAATGGGCAATAGAGGCGCGCGAAAGAACGAGAAACCGCTCGACCTGCGCAGCACCTGCCTGACATGACCGTGACATAACCTCTGCCTTACATGACCTTGACATGACCTGATGCATTACCAAGCACAACACTTTTCGAGTCAGTGTTAAACTCCCAAATCACTCAATTTACTCAAAACATAAAAAAAAAATCCCTTTTAATCCAAAGTCTATATATACTAATCTTCCAAAATCCCAACAAATAATAAAGGGAAGACTAATTAAAATACTAGACATAATGATTGCAATTCTGTATCATCCACCATCCTTGGAGCTCTATTCCCTTTCCTCAACAGCTTCTGCCTAATATGAAATCATCAAATCTCCTCAGTGCTTTACGTGCACGACTTCCACGCTCCAAACGCGTCTCGATTTCCAGATTGTTCCCAGCTTCTATATTGCTTTGGGCTTCCTCAATCAGACCATCTTCAGTACCCGGGCTTGGCGTTTTAATAGTATTGGTTTGGGCCGCTTTCATCAATTGGGTTAACCCCTGGTGAATTGCATTGTTGTCCAACACATCCCCTCCCACGTATCGCTCCTTCCATCTTCAAAAACGACCTTGTCCCGGGCATCTAATATAGTTGAGCTAACTGCTGCAAATTCTCCCTAAGTAGAATCCTCAGATGGGCTACGTGACAGCTGAACAAGGACTTGTTTAACTGGATTACAGTGTGTTTCTACAACTCCTGAGGCTACAATTGCTATTGGTTGAATAAGAGGTTTGTTAGCACAAGTAAATTCTGGTAAATGATATGATGGTGTCAAATGAGACCCATCAAACTCCTTCAACAATGAGACATGGAATGTGGGATGGTTCCTACATCCCGTTGGTAGCCCGAGGGTGTAAGCTACAACCCCTGCCTTTCCTATAGTAGGAAAATGACCGAAATAACGACGCCTAAGCTTGTGGTTCAAGCGACAGGCCAGTGTGAAATTGCTTGTCACGACACTTTTTGTTGGCCATTTACTGCATTCAATTTCGTACTTGCACCAGATTTTTCTTTAATTGCTTCATGATGACATCTCGGCTGCGCAACAACTCATCAATAGCCTGGATAGTCGTGGATCCTCGTACATACATGGGAATTGTGGGCAGTGGTCGGCCATACACGACCTCAAACGAGGTCATTCCAATAGAAGAATGAACCCTAGGGTTATAATGATAGTCTGCCGAATGCAAATAATTTCCCCACCTGGTTGGGTAATCTGCTACAAATGCACGTAAATATTGTTGAAGATACCTATTCGTGACCTTTGTTTGCCCATCGGTCTCGGGGTGATACGTCGAACTCATCTTTAAGTGAGTTCCCATTAGTTCAAACAATTTCTTCCAAAACTGACTCGTAATAGGGTCACGATGTGATATGATGGAACGAGGCACCTCATGTAACTTCACAACCATACTACAAAACAAATCAACCACCTTAACCGCCGTAAAATTTGAGGGTAGTGCCCCAAAATGCGCGTACTTTTTCAGCCGATCGACAACCACAAAAATCAAAGTATGCCCTTACTAACTCAGCAATCCAACTACGAAATCCATAGTGAGGTCCTCCTACACTTGCTCAGGTGATCCTAACGGCTGTAATAGACCATATGGGGTTGCCGCCGAATATTTAACTATCTAGCAAGTAAATTAACTATCCAGAAATTTCGTTACACCTCTTCTATTCCCAATCCAAAATAAATTAGCACTCAGTCACAGGTAAGTGCGTGCTACCCCCCGCATGCCCTCCCATAGGGGTGTCATGGAACTCACGTAGAAGTACTGCTTTTAACTTCGAATCAGCCCCCCAAAACAAACGACTCTTATGATACAATAACCCACCGCGTGAAGTGAAGTCTGAGTTGATAGTTGGGTTTGACTGCACCCGTTTATGGAGCTGCACCAGATCCGAACATACACTATATTTTCTACCCAAAGATCAGTCAACCAATCACCTTATCCTGAAGACATCGCCAATCTGAGTTCATAAGTTATTAATGCAAATTAGCGGGATAACGCAACCGCTGATGTGTTTTCCACACCGGGTTTATATTCAATTGAAAAATCAAACCCTAACAACTTTCGGAAGCAATGTTGTTGAGGTGGCATTTGGATTACTTGTGTCAACAATTCTTTGAGACTCATGTGATCTGAACAAATAATGAAGCGGCGCCCCAAAAAATATTGACGCCATTTTGAGGTGGCTTTTACCACCGCATGTAACTGCCGTTGTTTAGTTGATGACCCCATCAATCGAGGACCCAACTTCTTGCTAAAAAAAGTGATCAGTTGGCGTTCTTGCATCAAAACTCCCCTGATCCCTACATTAGATGCATATGTCTCAACAATAAACTCGTTGGTAAAGTCGGTCAGCCGTAGAACCGGTGCCTCTATCACTACCTTCTTAATTCCTCAAATGCATTAATGACAGCGCCATTCGAATATAATCCTTCTTCAACATTTTTGTCAAGGGAGCAGCAATTGAAGCGTAATGGCGAATGAAACGACGATAGTAGCCAGTGAGCCCAAGGAAACCCCTGAGTTGTTTTAAGGTACAAGGATGAGGCCAGCAATCATTGCCTCAATTTTCGAAGGATCTGCACTAACCCCCGAGGCCGACACCACGTGCCCTAAGTAATCAATCGAAGTTTGAAAGAACAAGCACTTGTTAAGCTTTGCAAAGAACCCATGAGATAGCAAACAATTTGAAACCCGACTTGAATGATCCACATGACTACTAACACAATGGCTGTAAAGAAGGATATCATCGAAGAAAACAATGACAAACTTGCGAAGGAAGGGCTGGAATACATGTTTAATGGTGGCTTGAAATGTTGAGGGTGCATTCGAAAGCCAAAACGGCATGACTACAAATTCGTAGTGACCCTCGTGAGTTCGAAAGGCTGTCTTGTATACATCATGGTTATCCATGCAAATTTGGTGATACCCTGCTCGAAGCTCCAACTTAGAGAACACAACGGCACCTAAGAGTTCGTCTAACAAGTCATCAATGGTTGGAATAGGGAATTATCCTTGACTGTAATGGAGTTAAGTGCTCGATAATCCACACAAAATTGCCATGATCCATCATTTTTTGAACCAAAAGTACTGGAGATGAAAAATGACTAGTACTTCGATGAATCAACCCACACTCCAACATTTTCTCCATAACATCCTTCTGAAAGTATGGGTACTGATAGGGAAGAACGTTCACATGTGATGAATGAAGAAGTAAATGTATACGATGTGAAAATGTATAGATCGAGATTGGTACCCTCTTTACTTGATTCACACACTGTGTTGACACTGAATGTTGTGCCAGCACCAATTGTATTCGGTGTTGTCCCAACACTTGTTGTAGAGTAATAATGCAACGGAATAACGAACACAATGAACGAATTTTAAGCAGGTTATAAGAATATAACCTACCAAGCCTTACGGCCAAATAATCACTAAATATTACTTTAATGATCTTACCAAATACAATTGAGCAAAGAACCTAATCCTAACACTAACTAATCTATAAGCTATGGAGTTTATAGCTTAGCCAGATAAAACACAATAAAAACAAGGCCAATGCAATATAAGAATTTCTTTTAAGCTCTCATAACTTAATTCTAGTCTTGTCCATTAGTCTTGATGTCGAGCACGCCTTCTTGTAGGATTTGATCGTTCTTATTCATTGGCGTGATAGACACGAGTTGGTGATCGTCCTCTTCTTCTTTGGATAATTCCGAAATCTCCTTTGTTGTTAACTTCATAAGATCCTCTAATAGTATTTTTAAGTATCTTCGGCTATCCTCTTTCTTCAAGCATAAGCCAGCACGATCCTTAGAGTCCTTACTAACCTGAAATAATCATAAATAACTACAACTTGTGAAACTAGGTGAATTTAAGAATAAAGACAAAATAAACTTTTTAACTTAAACAAATCGAACAGAGCAATGTTGAGTCCAGTGTTTTGCCAACACTACTTTCCAGGATGTTGGACCAACACTTCCTGACAACAACTGCACTTGCAATCGCCCCTTATTTACCTTTCTTCACAAAACTCCACCTGCAACCAATTTTGTTAAAGTACCTGCAATTTCAGACTATACAGAACAATACTTATTTTAATTTGCTCTCCCTTAATTCATAGAACTGCAGTGTTGAGCCAACACAGTTATCACTTGTGTTGTCCCAACATTTTCATCTGCCATTTCAACACCTGTAGTTAGTTCAATAGTACCATACAAAGCAAACTTGAATAATTAAAAATGTGCAGAGCAATATTCAGTTTACATCCCCATTCAGAAACAAAACCAAGAACATGCTCCATGTACCAAAACATCAATTGTTCAAACTATTTAAAAAGTACAAGATACAAAAAATTGGTGGCCTAATCTACTCATTTTTGTGAGGAAAGCACCACGAACAAGTGCTTCTTGATGGTGTCCATCTCCTTGATCTCTTCCTCTCTGTTAGCAATCTCCCTTCCTCTGTCAGCTACCATCCTATCACACCAATCCACCTTCTCCTGAATGAAGGCAAAGCTGATAGCCACATAGAGGTTTGAATCATCCTCAGCAACTGAGGTAGTGATGAAGCTCTGTGCCTTCTTCTTCCCCCGATGTACGCCACTATTTCCTGGAGCATTTGGATCCTTCCATGGAAGATCATTTATTCTTTCTCCTCCAAAGTAGTTCTTGGTGATAGACAGCTGTCGAATCTTGTCCACAAAGGTCTCATTTTCACCCTTTTTGAATCCTTGATCAGTGATCATTTTGTAGATCAAGGAAGGGAAGGGTAAGATTGCATCCTTCTTGTGTGTAGCCTCAGAAATAGTCCTAGAAATTCTCTCCCCCATGTTCACTAGATGCCCTTTGTGCAGTTTGTATATCAACACAACCATCTCATGAGTGAGGACTATGGAGTTTCTTAAGGGTATCCAGTTGAATGAGGCGGCTTTGCACAAGATGGCAGTGAGAGATGTGAGTCTAGTCACATTCAACTTGTTCTTCCATTTCTTCAGCAGTCCACCTGTTCATTCCTTCATCATGGTGTTGTCATCAATTTCCTCCTCAGTTTCATGTCTTCTTGGCAACCTCCAAGTGTTGTTAAAGATAGTGGGATTGAATTTGTAAACCTTATCCCTCATATACACCCTCCCATACTTGGGGGACCCTTTAGCATGCACAAACTTAGACAGGTTACAGTAAAATTCCCTAACTACCTCAGGGACATATGGAACAACATCAACCAAAGAATATAACATGCTCCTACACTCAAGAAACTCAAACACCTTATGTTTTTTGTAGTCATACATAATACAATGTTCCTCTCAGCCTAAATTTTCCTAGCAGTCATAATATCATAGTTATCACTCGCAGTTTTGGTTAAAAAATACCTATTATGATGCTCAGTAGGAAAATCCTCCTCAAAAGTTTGTGGTGGCTCAGGCTCAAACTCCTCTTCAGACTACAGTGTTGTGTCCACATCTTGGTTGGCTGGTGTTGGATCAACATTCTAATTAGTGGGTCTTGGTCCAACATCTTTAACAACCGATGTTGGCACAACATCAAGCTGGTGTAGTTCTTCAGCTTCTTCCTCATCCTCTATTTTTTTATCATCATCTTCTTCCTCTTCATCAGAACCCTCCTCCTCATCTTCATCAGCAGAATCATCTTCTTCAAAGGATGATGATTCTTCTTCCTCAGTAGCTTCTTTCTCAGTAGCTTCCTCATGATCTTGTTCCTGTTCATCTTCCTTCTCCCCCTCAATTTTAGAAGGAGGAGCAGGTGGTTGATTATCTCCAGGTACCCCTACCTCTGAAATCACATGTTCATATGTAAGGGGGACATCCTCAGAGATGTTGGGTGGATTCAGAGTTGCTTTAGTATCTGCAGCTTCCTGTGTTCTTACAACATCCTTAGGTGATGGTGCTGTGACAACATCAGTGGGTTCTTGTGTTAGCGCAACATCTTCTGGAGCTGGTGTTTGCTCGGCACTGGTAGTTGCGCCATTGTTTAATTTCACACTTCTCCTGGCATAGACAGGAGTTGCCTTTCTTTTGGGTGGTTCAAGTACCACCACTGTATTGCGGGTGCGGGTGCATCTATGGGGTTGAACTCCTCATGCATCAGATGACATGGCACCTGCATTATTAGCAAGATCAACGATTGTGGATTTCTTTCCCATTATAGCATGCGTGAGTAAATTATGAAAGAAGTAAGAAACTGGGGTTTAATTGATTTTGCAAAATTTAAGCACAACAAAAAGAAGGTGAATAAGGAAAGTGGGGGTAATGTAGGAGTAATGGGCTGGTAAATGTTGAGAACGTGTGCTATTCCCGCCATGTTGAATCAACACGTGCGGATCATGTTGGTAGTGACCAGAGCAGTTAATGAGAATAACTTATAAGCCACAGTGTTGCGTTGAGTGTTGAGATAACATTCGCAGAGGTAGTGTTGGCACAACATTCTGAATCAACATTTAGTCTGTATTGGGCCAAGTGTCAGTGTGGTCAAGGTCTTACCAAGGTTTTCTTCACATACTAGCATAAGCAGAATCTGAGCAAGATACCTGGAATCTTCAAGAGTTAGAAGAAATCATTCAAATCCAGTAGTTTAGCTTAGATCTGAAACAGGAGTGGGAGTTAGAGAACATAAAACACACTAAGTAAACAATAAAGGGGTTAAAATCACAGAGATAATTAAGCTCTTATAGTTTAATGAGAAACAAACTTGTGTGTTACTGGCAGCTAACAACCCAGGAGATATGCCTTACATATGACATTGTGACCTGAAGAAAACCAATAGATACTCCACCTTAACATCATGACAACACAGTACATGATAAGCAGTATAGGATAAGAAATATACGAAGATGAATGTTTGGCCAACATTTATGAGTACAATGTTGTCTCAACATAGCATATCAGCAGTCACAAATAGAAACTCTTTACTTATTTCATTTTCAGACCTTTTAAATAAAAACTTTCAAGCATTACACTTTGAGGCAAAAAAAAAGGATCATGTATTCACTGAATGTGGGCAATAATAGGACCCCTAACGCCCTAGTTTCAACAAAATCAATGCAAATGCACAGGAAAGTACATAGGGCTGGATGCAGGCAGTACAGGACCCCAACACCCATGTATCCTAGCACAAACTTGTTTACTGAGCACCATTGAGAAGGTTTTAGCACCAAGTGAGCAATTATATTGCACGAAAGGCAATACAAGACCCCAGACACCCCAGTATAAGTGTTCACCATCATATGCCCCCTCTGCAAACAAAACAAGATAAATAAGTCACAACTGAATACAGCATAGTTGTTAACTCTGTGCACCCCAGCTTCTTTATATTGTTTTGTGTGTCTACAACCTGAATAGAACACAACCGAATACAACATAGCAGTCAACTTTGTGTACCCTAGATTTTCCAAGTTTAGACACTACCTAAAAGTAAAGAAAGTTTAGCAAAATTTCAAAAAGCATTTGTAAAGAGTAAGCTATCCAAACATGCTGACAGGCCAGTAAGACTTCACAATATTGAAGAATGTAGACAAACAAACATGATATAAAAAGGGAAATCACAAGAACTAACCAAACAAACAATAAAATAATCTGGGAACATCACAAACAGTCACTGGTGTTAGCATGTGATGTTAAGGCAACACCTGTAAGGTCAGTGTGTTCACAACAAACTCATACTGAGAGCCTTCCTCAAACTGAAGAACCTCTCATTATCTAAGGGTTCACAACAACACACTCATACCGAAAGCCTTCCTCAAACTGAAGAACCTCTCATTATCTAAGGGTTTTGTGAACATGTCGGCTAGAATATTGTTGGTTTCAATATGTTCAATTGTGATTGTTCTATCTTCAACCAAATATCTCAAGAAGTGATGTCTGATGTCAATGTGTTTGGTTCAAGAATGTTGCACATGATTTTTTGATGTGCTAATGGCATTCAAGTTATCATAGAACATGAGAAGAGTATTACTAGTTAACCCATAATCACAAAACATATGTTTCAACCATATCAGTTGGGTTACACAGCTGCCAGCTGCGAAATATTTTTACTCAGCAATAGATAAAGTCACACAAGTTTGTTTCTTACTGTATCAGGATACCAAATTAAATCCTAGATAAAAACACCCTCCACTAGTGGATTTTCTATCATCCAAATCCCCTGCCCAATCACTATTACTAAAGCCAACCAAGTTAGAATTTGTATCATGAGAGTACCAAATTCCTAACTCTACAGTTCCAAAAATATATCTCAAGATTCTTTTTACAGCAGTTAAATGAGATACCTTTGGTGCTGCCTGATACCTGACATAGACACACTGAGTACACTATGTCAAGTCTGCTGGCTGATAACTACAGAAGACTCCCAATCGTTGATTTGTAGAGTGTTGAGTCAACATCTTCACGAGCTACATCCTTTTCAATCTTCACATTAATGGACATTGGTGTCTTGCATGGCTTGGATTCCAGCAATCCAAATCTCTTCACCAAATTCTTGACATACTTCTCCTGAGATAGAAACATTCTTGTTCCCTTTTGCTTCACTTGCGGTCCTAGGAAAAAGGTGAACTCCCCTATCATACTCATTTCAAATGTACCTGTCATAGTACTAACAAACTTGTCCAAAGTGGACTAATTAGAAGCTCCAAACACTATATCATCAACATAGATTTGAGCTATACAGACTTCTTTGTAATTTTTCATGATAAACAGTGTCATGTCACCTTCTTCTTCTGAAAAACCAAAACATCGCAAGAATTCAGTTAACCTCCCATACCAAGCTCTAGGAGCTTGTTTCAAACCATATAAAGCTTTTTCAAATTTGTAGACATAATCAGGGTGATGAGGATTTGTGAAAACTTTTGGTTGCTCAACAAAAGCTTCTTTGTCTATATACCCATTCAAACAGGCTCCTTTAACATCCATTTGGTATAGTTTGATTTTCAAAAAACAAGCAATGGCATGTTTCATCAAAATTAACTCCTTCAACTTGAGTTTACCTTTGGGCTACTAATCTAGCCTTATTCCTCAATATCACTCCATTCTAATCACTTTTATTTTTAAATCTCCACTTAGTTCCAATTACATTAGCATGAGTAGGCCTAGGAACTAATTTCTACACTTTATTCAGAGAAAATTGCATGAGTTCTTCCTGCATTGCATTTATCCAGTGAGAATCTGTAAGGGCCTCATTAACATTCTTAGGTTGTATAGAAGAAACAAAACAAGTAACTGAATCACATACAAATAACATGCAAAGACTAAGTTTAGCCATATTTTTATAGTTAACTCTTTCTTTGTTTCTGGTTTTTACACCTTCAGTATGATTCCCTATAACCTGAGAAGTGAGATGATCCCTCTGTATTCTGGCAGGAGTGTCTCTACTAACATTTTCACCAACAAATTCTTCAGTGTCAGAATCTGCTTAGACTGGTGTTGGTCCAACATCAATGTCTGCTAGTGTCAGCTCAACATCATCATTCTCACTCGATGAGTCCACATTGTCACTCGATGGTGTTGGCACCACATCTCCAGTCTGAGGCAGCCCCAATTGATTATAAGTGATACCTTCCACATGAATAGGAACATGTGTATTCTTGGTTTGTTTATCTTGCAAACAATCACCACAAGTTAGTTTACCTGGACTGGTAAGTTTAGGTATGCCTCACACAGCTTCTAGCTTGATGATCTTTTCTAGATTCATGTGGTGGACGTGTCCTAGCCTTCTGTGCCAAACCATTGATTCATCAACCTTCACATGTAGGCACTGTGCATCCTCATCCACCAGGTAACAGTTGTCTTTTGACATTTTTCTTGTCATAACACATTTGTTATATTTATCAAACACATCACATGAATACTTATCAAATTATCATCACAAAGCTGGCTAATGCTGATAAGATTAGCCTATAGCCCATCCACCAACAGAACCACAGTTAGATGAAGGAAGCCATCCACATTGAGTACCCTCATTTCCTACAATATTTCCTTTGCTTCCTCCACCATATGTAACAATACTAGTGAATACAGGCACAAAGTCCATAAGATTAGTCTTGTTACTTGTCCTATGTCTAGAACAACCACTGTCAAAATACCAATCACCGGTAAGAGTATGAGTAGCTGAGAATACAACATTACATATGATTTTGATTTTAGGAGACCACAGTCTGTTCTTTTGAAAACTGTTATTTTGTTCCCTGGTGTTGCTTTGGAATGTTGTGCCAACATTATATGGGTCTGATGTTGTCCCAACATCAGATGCAACATTACTGCTATCATAGTTATATTTTTCACATCATTTTTTGTACTTATAGTAGTATTATTTTAAATGACCATAGAAAACAATATTGGCCTATATATAGGTTACTTTCTTAGAATGATTAGAGTTGCCATTATCTTTACAAAAATCAGCCTTTACAAAACGAGGTATAACATTTTCATATTTACTTGACCTTTCTTGGTATCCCAAACCTGTTGTTCCTTCATTGCCAATGCTCAGAGCTTCATCAAGCTTTCTTATACTAGAGTCCCATTTGACAATAATTCTCTATGCTTCTTTCAGCTTTATCTCCATCTTCTCCATTTGGCACTCCTTTCTGGTGAGGTTTCTTTCTAGTTCAGTTATAGTTTCAATTAAGAAATTATTTTCTTTGATGATCTCCTTTTCCCTTTTTATGATTTTCTTTACTTCATCAAGGGTTTCCCTGTCAACAACCTTCAGTTCATCAATCACCTAGCCTTGATCCATTTCCCCTTCAAAGAAGTACCCTTCATCCAGATCTACAGATCTAGCAAAGCAAACAAAGTTAGAATGTCCCTTAGATTCATTTATATCAGTTATAAGACATTGAGGGTCAAAAATATAGTCATTATTCTCCCAGTTGTTGAAGTACTCTTTCTGTTCTTCTGGACTAGTCTGAATGTTGAGCCAACATCTGTTTGTCCCAATGCTGTCCTGACACTCGGTCCAGTTAACTTGAGCAGACAGGGCTGTTGTGTGAACATCCTCAGACACCTATTCATGTGGTAACTCATCCAAACTTGTCTCATCATCAATGTCATCTATGCATACCCAGTTAGAGTTACATTTGGTTCTCAAAGTATTAGCACACTCATATGACAAGTATCCATAGCCATTACACTCAAAGCATTGGATTTCTTTCATTTTATTGGTGTCACTTTCAGTGGGCTTTTTGAAAGAATACTTAACAATTTTACCTGGAAAACTCCTTCTTAGATTAGGAGGGACATTCTTTTCTTTTCTGACTCTATCATTTAAAGCAATTTTATTGAATTTTTTAACCACTTAACCTAGATAGGCACTTATTTTGGTTTCCTTATCTACTTCTTCTTTAGTAGCTTTTAAAGCAAGGCCTCTATGTTTGCTAGTGGGTTTTGAGTTCATTTCAAAATCTTGTAACACATTCAGAAGAGTTTGAAAGTTAAGTGGTGACATGTGTCTTTGCATATCAATCTTCTTAAAGTCAAACCTAGGAGACAGAGTTCTCATAGCTTTGTAAACTAGTTGTTTATTAGTTAAAGGATCACCCAAACTTTGACATTCATTTGATAAATCCATTAATTTTTCAAAGTATGAAGTAACATAGTCATAATCACACATTCTAATGCTTTGAAATTTTTGTAAAGCAATTTGAAGTCTAGCTTATTGGACACTGGCATATCCCTCACAGTGAGTTTGAAGGAGCACCCAAGCTTGTTTAGCAGTTGTACATAATTGCACTAACCTGAACATTTGTGGATCAATCCAACTGATAATGGGATTTAATGCTTTCTCATTGTAGGCTGCTTCATTGACTTCTGCTTGAGTCCGGTCAGCTTCAGGCTTTAGGTGTGCATAACTGTCATTGTCCCTGGGCGTCATTGGCGGAGTGTACCCATCAATGATTGATTTCCAAGCCCGTAGGTCTAAGGATTTGATGTATTGTCTAAGCCTGATCTTCCAGTAAGTATAATTTGTCCCATCTAGCACTGGTAACTTGTTGTTAGTATTGGGGTTTAGATTATCCATGGTATGGTACCAAATCCAAACGCCAATGAATTTGGTGCTTGGCTCTTACGCCAATTGTAAATGTATGGATCGGGATTGGTATCCTCTTTACTTGATTCACACACTGTGTTGACACTGAATGTTGTGCCAACACCGATTGTATTTGGTGTTGTCCCAACACTCGTTGTAGAGTAATAACGCAGCAGAATAACGAACACATTGAATGAATTTTAAGCAGGTTATATGAATATAACCCGTCGAGCCTTACGACCAAAATATCACTAAATATTACTTTAACGATCTTACCAAATAAACTTAGCAATGAACCCAATCCTAACACTAACTAATCTATAAACTATGGAGTTTATAGCTTAGCTTGATAAAACTCAATAAAAACAAGACCAATACAATACAAGAATTTCTTCTAATATCTCCAAACTTAATTCTAATCTTGTTAATTAGTCTTGATGTCGAGCATGTCTTCTTATGGGATTTGATCGTCCTTGTTCATTGGCGTGATAAACACGAGTTGGTGACCGTCCTCTTCTTCTTTGGATAATTCCGAAATCTCCCTTGTTGTTATCTTCATGAGGTCTTCTAATATTATCTTTAAGTATCTTCAGCTTATCCTCTTTCTTCAAGCATAAGTCCGCAGGATCCATAAAGTCCTTACTAACCTGAAATAATCACAGATAACTACAACTTGTGAAACTATGTGAGTTTAAGAATAAAGGAAAATTAAACTATTTAACTTAAATAAATTGAACATGCAATGTTGAGTTCAATGTTGTGCCAACACTACTTTCCAGGATGTTGAACCAACACTTCATGACAACATTTGCACTTTCACGATGATCCACTAGACAGAACGGAGGTAATTCCCGGGTAGTGGCAAAACCCATGCGAAAATGACTAAGCAAGACGTGGGCATTTGAGGGAACATTTGTCTCTCTAGAATCAAGTTCAGTCTCCTCGACTGTGAGATGGGGCATATGCGGTAGCACCTGACATGCATACATGCTATGTACCTCACCATCTCGCAAAAGGGAAGTGAGTCGAGAATGTGAAACTTGTAATGGTGGGGGTGCTGCATCTCCTACCAAACGCACAACCCGCCTCTTCCAATAAAAACCCATAGTTAAAGCATCATGGTCGTGTAAACACGGACCGTGAGTTCACAACCACTACATTCTCAATACCACATCCAGACCCTAAATAGGTAGGATATACAAATATACCGTAAATTCTTCCTCCTGCATTATCAGTTTCACCACATAACATAACTTATCACAAGTGAGGTATTAACCGTTGCCCATCTAAACGAGAAAGCTCCAAGTGGGCTCCCCTTGCAAAACCAAGCTTAGTAGCTAAGGATTTTTCGGATGAAGTTGTTGCGACTGCCCGATTTAAGAAACACCTCAAGTGAATGAGATCTGTGTGAGTCTGCCAACCGAATAATCCACTGATTGAGAGGATTAGTGAGAGAATTGAGACTAACTTCTTCTCCCCCATCCGTCGGGGTAAACAGATCCAACTGAACGTCATAATTAGGAATGCTACTATCATCAATGTCCTCACAGCACATTAAGAGAACATTATTACGACAACGGTGGTTGAAACTATACTTCTCGTTGCAACTGAAACAGAGGCCTTGCTCTCACTGTTCCCGAATTTTAGCGGGGGTCAAACGGCGAACACGCTACTTGGCTAAAAGCGGTGGAGAAATCCTACCCCTTGGGGACTGAAGGGGACTCCCTAACGGCTTTTGGAGTGGTATTTCAACTGGGCCCAATGATAAAGTCGGTTGCGGGAATGTCGTAAGAGGAGGCCGAAGAGTGTCACGAGGAGTACGAGTAGCCAAATCATCAAACTGCTCCTCAAAGAGTTGTGCCAAGGCCATAGCATCAGCCAACGACGGTGGTTTTGCAATCAAAAGTGCTCGGTGAATCACCATTTTCAAACCCCAGAAAAAAGAAATTAAGAATCATGGCTTCAGGGACACCATAAATACGTTTCATTAAGTCCTCAGACTGAGCACGGAAGTGAGGGGTAGATTTTGCCTCAACGAGTTTTGAAATTTGGCCAAGTGGGTCATTATAGACTGATGTGCCAAATGTCGACGGAGCTCCGTCATAAACACATCCCAACTGCGAAGAGCGCAACCCTTTTCCATCCACTGAAACCAAGTAGAGGACTCTTCGTCGAGATGAAAGGTGATGACAACCAAATGGATCGTCGGATCTACGCCGTTAAGCCCAAAGAACTTCTCAATCTTGTAAACCCAATTTTCCACCTGTGAGCCATCAAAGCGTGGAACATCCACCTTTAAGGTGCACAAAATCGAGTGAATATCCAGAATAGGGGTGTCGCGGTCACGCGGGGAACCTAACTCTGGTGAAACGGGAGGCCAATTGCTGGATTCCAAGTGAGACAAACGCGCCTCAGCTGCCGAGATACATTGTTCTAGAAGAGCAGTGAAGCGTGTAAAGAATTAGGAGCATATCCTTCATGAAGCAAAAAAGCACATTTTTTTCTCTCATTCACTTTCTTCCAAGATTGAAACCCACCAACAACGAAAGCATTTGACCCATAACCAGTTGATGGCTTTGCAAACAAATAAAACATTAGACAAAATGCGGCATTCTTTCTAGGGGAATATTCCAACCAATCAGGATATAGTTTATACCAAGATCTAAGAAGCTTTTTACCATGTTTGTCAACAAGTTTAGGCTCTTTTTCAGGATTTACCTGATAAGGGCCATTTACTAAATAAAATCGTCGAACTTGATCCATCTTATCTTGTGTATAGTTCCATTTCATGTGACGCTTGCCCGGGTCTGTTTCAAGCTTCATATTTTGAACTTCATCAATCCTTTGAATTTTCCTTTGAGGAGAATCTTGATGTTCAACTTGAATTTCAAGAATATTTGGATTTTCGGGAGGAACGTCATCAACATTAATATTATGGGAACCACCATCTTTAACACGACTCTTTTTAAAATAAGAATCAATTTTTTTCTTACTCATTATTCATGAACCCAAATCTATATAAACAAAAGACAACAAATTAATATAATGTGACATAGCTTCCTTGTTATTATAAAACTAAGAAAGTAAGAATCATATAATTGTTTAATTACAAATCAACTAGCCCTAGTTATATAAGTAGCTTTGTATACAATAAATAGTTAATCAACAATTCAACAGAAAATCATACTTAAAGTATATCCTACAAAGAAAAATATGAAAAACAATGATTATCTTACAAAGTGGCTTGAGCAGACTTTTCTTTATCTTATCCAAAAAGAATGACAGGATCTCCCCGTTTTTGAGGTAAGAAACTCCAAAAATGTATTTTGTCTTTTTTCTCTTTTTGTTTATTGTTAAATAAAATTTTAGGCACTACCTTTAAATAATGGGTCGTAGTCTTGTAGTTAGCTTGGCCATTGGTGCCCCTTATTTGTGGGCTAATATATGGGCCAATTTTATCTTTTTTAAAGGTAACAAAAAAACCCACATCAGATTTGAGAAAAGGGGGTGGGAATTTGTACACAAATCCTTTTCATCACACATATATATATAGGAATAATTCTATCAAACCCCCAAACTATGGTACCTTTTACCGGACGAGGTAAGAACTTTCATTTTAGCTATTGTGCCCCTTAAACTTTAGTCGTTTGTACGAATTGCCCAATTTTTCAGTTTTTGGCAATTTTTTCACCAAAAATCACCGAAAATTTTATTTAAAGTTTGACTAAAACCTTCGTCTCGATGAGACGGTTCCAATGGTGGTGACGTGATGCAAAATTCAAAGTTATAATATGGCAATTCTAATTTAAGTGCAATACACTTAAATTAAATTTTCCGTGTATTGACTTTGAATTTTGCGACACCGTCACCACCATTGGAACAGTCTCAATGAGGCGAAGGTTTTAGTCAAACTTTAAATAATTTTTCAATGATTTTTGGTGGAAAAATTGCCAAAAACTGGAAAATGGGGCAATTCGCACAAACGACTAAAGTTTAGGGGGCACGGGAGTTAAAATAAAAGTTATGACCTCGTCCGGTATAAGGTATCATAGCTTGGGGGGTTTGATAGAATTATCCCATATATATATATAGTCGTATTAAAAAAAAAATTGCAAAATGTTGGGGGTGGAAGTGCTCCGCCACTGATTTATCCGACCTCCCCCTCACCTTCGTACAATCTGAAATCGAATTCGTTATCCTCTCGTTAGCTTAATCAACCTTCGATGGTAAATGATTCTCCTTCTCTGTTCACTCACGCGCCGCCGCGAATCAGTTTTATGTGCCGGAGCTCGATTGGATCGTAATAAAATACAAATCGTCTTCTCGTCCCTTCATGAACGTATCCAGTGTGGTAAAGCGATAATGGTGATTGGTGGTGAAAAGGGGGAGGGGGAAGGGAGGGGGTTGATGAAGATGACCTTTTTTCGAGTTTGAGTAATTGAAAAAAAATCTTAAACGTAATTTTTTTTATGAATGTATTTTCTTTGTTGTCATTTTGTTTAAATATTAAAATAAGTTAATATTGAATTTTACAATGACAAAATTAGATGGGCTTAAGAATATCAAATATTTTTTGAAAGAATGGAGCATAAGCATAAAATATTTATAATTTAGTTTTTATGAAATAAATATAAAATTTGAAGTAAATAATAAATTTATTTCTTTCTTCCTTTTTTATACTCTTTGGGGAGCAAAGTGCAATTTTAAAATTATAAGGATAATTTTTAAATTATTCTTCTCTAATTATACAATGACCGTGTATTAGAAAAAAGGAAAAAAGTTTGATATTTACTAAGAACTTACGGGGCATTTTTAGGCTACCACGTTGGCACTGAAGCCCGAATAAGAAAATTTGGCCATTATTTGGTAGAAAATAAACTAACTTAGGGGTATTTTTATCAACCCGAGACCAAAAAGTGCATTTAAAGAATTTGAGGCGAAATTACTAGACATAAATAATTATTTGTCCATTAAATTAACATTTCAAACAAGCAAAAGTTTGATACTAAATGTGGTGACATTAGGTGGTACTTAGTTGATTTGGTGTATTATCGTCCGCTGGCTTGGTGGGCTGATGAAACACTCCATATCATGCTGGTTCTAGGCTACGCATGAACCAGCTTTGTCCTTTGCACACATGTACTCCAAACGACGTGGTGAGGGAACGGATGGATCTTTGATGATTTCAGAATGGACTCGAGTTATTCCAACTTGCCTATGTATCTCTTTGAGGGAATCAAGCCTAACGTAGTTCATTAGCGATAGGTTAAATATATAATCAGGTATAATGGTATGTCGAGTATCTCGTGGATATCGAGTGTGATGTCGAAGGTGATATCGGGGATGATATCGGAGGCCTTCTATGTCGGGGATGATGTCGGGTACAATGTCGAGTGTGATGTCGATGATATATATCGATGATACATATCGGATGCTATATCGAGGATGATATCTGGGGTCTTCGATATAGAGTGAACAACGTATGAGTGTAATTAAAGCTTACGTTGAATAGCAGAATCCGGGTATTTATAAACCTCGAGATGCGGGAACCGCAGTACTATATCGAATATTACATTCGATATGTACATCGGGGGCCATCCCCGACATATAACAAATATGGGCCTGGCCCATGGCCGGCCTAATACAGAAAATACCCATATCATGTAGTCCCCGAGTTTGGGAGTTATTATTGTAAATAATAATTCATAAACTAAAATTAAGTTTGAATCATCAATACCTCTTGTCCCGCCAGTTCAAATGACGAAGCTCGGATACGTGAATTTATTTAAAGATGTTGGTGGACCCCCACTGTAATTTACGTAGCATAGAGGTCCGTGTTTGAATTAACGGAGAGAAGTGCTTCTTGTTAGGAAACTTGTCTTTATTGGTAATTTCCTCCTCTTAGTGCCTCCTCTCAGCGTGAATGCTTGATGAGGCTTATCAATTTGTAGTTACAGTCGTTCTACTGTCTTCGTAATAAGCGGTTGATGCTTTGTTGCGGGGCCTTACCTTTGTATTTTAAGGTGAATGGTGCGCAATATCCCGCAGGATTCGTAGCTTTTTGCCCCTTTTGGGTTCTCTCCTACGCATCTCGATGGAAAAGGAAGTCAATATCCCGTAGGATTTGTAAATTTTTGTCCCTCTTGGGTTCTCTCCTCTGTATCTCTGTGGATAGGGGATTCAATATCATGTAGGATTGTAGATCTTCACCCTTGTCATTATCAAGGATAGCACAACATGCTATGAATATATATTGATATAATTTTTTCAATAAGTTAGAAACTAGAAGGTGGATAGTTTCCGGTCAACTCCTTTTCATCTTGATGGGTGAGGAATGTGTTCCCTTCTCGCCTTTATTGGTAGGAGATGTCGTTGTCGAGTTTTCTAAAGAAAAAGAGACTCGTGTTGATTGGCGTGAAGTGTGTGTCGCAATATCAAAACTAGGAGTGTGAGTGGCGCTATGTCGCCTCTGCTATGCTTGTCTAATAGCCTTTAGATAATCGTAATCTTTGTTTTACTATTTTGTTTGAATATTTGATTCTTTTTTGAATTCTAGCATTTGCCTTGGGTAGACATATGTTGTCGTACATGTATGATAAATACGCAGGTTAAGTTGTTTGTTGGCATATCATTATAGGATAGGAGATAAATCGACCTGTTAAAGTATTCTCTAAATTTTCCCATAGGATAAGAGATATTCTTTGCCGTAAGGGTATTCTTTATCTCATCCCATAGGATAGGGAATTCGTGTACCTGTTAGGGTGTTTTCTGCCATTTCCGGTAGGATATGAGGTATCATTTACTATTTGACGTATTTTCTACCTTTTTCGTAGGTGAATCGATTGATAGTAAAATGCTTGAAGTCAAGCAAGATTACAACGAGAGAAAAAATCTTATGAAACATCATTTGGAAAAGTTAAAGCCCGTCATGGCGGATCAGAGGCTTCTAGGCCAATGTTTGTAAATGACGGTTTACGTTCATATCATTTATAGGTCCAATGAGAGATGTCAACATTCTCTTCCATGTAACTTAAACATGCGCTTTGTCAATCTTAAAGAGGATAAGATAGGTCATGAGCGAGAAGTCATCGTAAGGAAGGCATTCGGCTACATTAATTGTGAATGCGATGATGGACGCAGGTAAGTTTCTTGACGTTCTTAGGTTTGCGCCTAGTGCGTATTAGAGCGTTTGCTTGCGCTACTAAGTATTGTAGGTTGGTCACCTTTTGAAAGAGTTGTATAGTTTGTAATAATGTAAAGCGTAGCATAATATGCTGCTTGGAATGATATTTTGGCTGACACTTCTTGTGCTCCAGAGCGATTTTATTTAATCAATGCATTCTCATATATTTGAACAGTAGTTGTTCATTTTGAACGTTGTATTATATATCTTATAGTCGCAGTGGTATTATTGGAGATCTCATTAGCAATGAGAATTTATCGCGTTTGTGTTGGTTTCATTTAGGAATTGACAATATCTGTAAAGGGTAAAGTCATATCGTACCACGTAGAGTGGATTGCTTTTAATTAAATTGATGGACCAATGTAGGTAAGATGTTAACCCTGATAGTGGATATACATGCTGTAATCACTGCGACTGCACCATGTTTTAGAATTTGTTATTTTTCCTGACTCTCTTCTTGCACGCAATAATGAGCATGTTTCTCATTGTAAGATTAGTCGCAATACGGTGACGGGTGTAACGCCGTTGCAATAAAATTATGGTATGAATGATTTATTCATTTAATCGCGTCATTGCACTATTTTTTAGCATCTAGCAGTATTCTGCCATTATATAGTTGTTATCTTCAGTTTATTATAATTATGCGGAGTAGGCGTCTAGCTAATTGCTTGACTTTTGGATCCTCGGGCCAAATTTAGAGGAGGCATTTGCAACGATTATATGCCCTTGAGAGTCAGGGTCTCATTTTAGTGCTTTACTGCACCTTAAGAGGCGAGGTACCGCATAGGTACTTGTTTTTGTGCCGTATGAGGCGGGAATACCATGTAGGTACTAGTTGTTGTGCCTTAAGAGGCGGGGATACCATGTAGGTACTAGTCGTTGTGCCTTAAGAGGCGGGTTACCGCGAAGGTACATGTTTTGTTGCCGTTTTAGGCAGGTTACCGCATATGTAAAAATTTATTTGCATTTTATATTTGGTACCGCGTAGGTAAATATTCGTTTTGCCGATTTAGGCATGAAACTGTATAGGTAGACATTGCTCTACCATTTTATGGCATGTTACCGTGTGGGTAGATGTGACTCTTGCCATTTCTAGCATGTATCCGTAAAGGTACATGTTACTCTTGTCATTTCTAGCATAATACCGTATAGATAGTTCTTACTCTGCCATTTATGGTATTTTACCGTATAGGCAAATGTTCCTCTACCATTTCTGGCATTTTACCGTATTGGTAGAAGTGACGCTGCCATTTCTTGCTTTTTACCTTATAGGTAGATGTAGCTCTGCCATTACTGGCATTTTACCGTATTGGTAGAAGTAACGCTGCCATTCTTAGCATGTCTCATTTATGTTGTCGGCATTGTCTGTTTTCTCATTTGAATTCATGAATAAAATAGGGTTTCTGAGTCTATTTGAGTATTTTCTGTCATATCCTGTAGGATAGTAAATAAATAAATTAATGTTACGGTATTCCTCTACCTTCTCCGTAACTTTGTGGACAAGGAATTATGATCCCCTTAGATTTGCAGATATTCATTCTTTTTGGGTGCTCTCCTCTCTATCGCGGTTGATAGGAGAGTTATGACCTCGTAGGATTGTAGACAGTTGTTTTCGTCAGGTTCTCTCCTGCCTATCATGGTGGATAGGGGAGTTATGACCTCGTAGGATTTGTAGATTATCGCTCCCTCGGGTGCTCTTCTGCCTATCGTGGTGGATAGGGGAGTTATGACCTCGTAGGGGTTGTAGATGGTTGCTCCCTCGGGTGCTCTTCTGCCTATCGTGGTGGATAGGGGAGTTATGACCTCATAGGGTTTGTAGATGGTCGCTCCCTCGGGTGCTCTACTGCCTATTGTGGTGGATAGGGGAGTTTTGATCTCGTATGGTTTGTAGATAGTTGCTCCCTCGGGTGCTTTCCTGCCTGTCGTGGTGGATAGGGGAGTCATGACCTTGTAGGGTTGGTAGACAATTTTTGTCCTCCTTATCTCGATGGATAGGGGATCTCTTTTTCTCCTTGTTTTGTTAACGGAGGATGTCTGCGTTCCTGTCATTTAAACGAATACAATATATGCAACAATGTAAATATATCAATATAAAACTTCAAGATAGATAACAACCAAGAACCGGATAGTCTCCGATTTGCTATCCTTTAGGATAGGAGATACCTTTACCCTTTAAGGTATATTTCTATCTTATCCTGTAGGATATGTTTGTTCATGCAATCAATCTATCAATATGAAAGAGAGATATATATGACATTCAATAGATAAGGATTAATAACGGGTAACAGTTGAGAACCATGTGAATCTCAGTTCGCCTATGTACCCCGTAATAAGGGAATAAGACCTCCGTGGTTCTTCCTATTTTAGCTACAAGCCAACCCCGGAGGGGAGATTTAAGTAAATTAATATTGTTCCAATAATAATTAAAGATAGAAATTAAGAAATGTCCGGTGGTGCGGATATTGAAGATACGAGCGTATCTATTGAATACGTATGACGGGTAAGTTACGATATCGGGCTTAAGAGATGTTGAAAGCCATCCCGATATCGGGTATAATTGTTTATCGAGAATAACATATATCAAAAGTGGATGTCCATGTCGAAAATAAGCTCGATATCGAATGTGGTATTCGACATGTGGGTGAATCAGTATAACGTAATTAATTGTAGAATATGCAGGTGCATAATATAATGTAATTGATATGACTTATCTTGATTGGCGGAGCAGAGTCAAAACTCGATATGCTCTAGGATTTTGATGAGTCTGGGCCAGCCTAGAGTCGTAAGGATGAGCATAAAAAGCATAGGTCCAATGGCGCTGCAACTTGCCATTGTTCTTGATGAGCTCAATTAAATTTTATAATAGCGTGCTTGTTTTCAAGTACATTCCAGTGTGTTCTCACAGACGACGCCAATGATTTGGTGCATTATCGTTCGCTGGCTTAGCGGGCTCACGAAACACTCCATATCATTGGATCTATGTGGATTATTCAATTTTGACGAAAAAGTGTTACAGAATATTCAATTTTTCCTTCGTAACGAAAAACTCATTATCAACTTATTTTAGTCGAATACCTAGTCCTGACAGCTAGCGGAGTTCAAAAATGTAGCCTTAAGTCCCCCCTAAGATAACTTCACTAAATGCCATTGTGTTTATGGTTGGTTCCTGGAAATAAGGCTAAGTCGTTTTTTAGATATAGTGGATCATCATTAATAATTGGTAAGCGAGTTGGTGGTTGTGCAACTAATTTTTGTTGGATCTATGTGAAGTATGGTTGTTTTCGAATATCTAGAACTTGTCTATCCCTCAAAAGTGGTTTGGTTTTTCTTTTTAAGGAATTGAATCTCCCCATCATCGTTCATTTTCTTATTATTTATGGTTTAACCATGTGAGGTGTAATAAGCGCCTCATGGATTATTTCTTTTTAGAGTTTGAATGCAGTTAAGCATGTGAGCTCTCATTGGACATTTGTGTTAGCTCTCATTAGAGATTTGTGTGATGGGCAATGCCATGTGCCTGTGCCCTTTCCAAAGGCCGTCTCAAAGGGGTGTAGAAGGCCCTAAAGCTACTTTGTGCATGAGATCATTATTCATAGCTTCAACATTCATAAATGGACACCACCCCGTGTGTTAAGTTTATGAAGGAGTTCGTATTCATCGCGAGTTGCCCTACATAAAAGATGATTCTTTTGCAATCGAATATGATCATTTATGAGCGATTATCAGGTACAACCGCTGTAAGATGAGGCGGTGCACCCAGTTGGTTATTTCTACCAATACATGGTGTGGATGGAGTGTTGGGTAGTTATTTCCGATAATTTAGGAAATCCTTTTTAATCTCAATCATGGGTTGTATCAGGTCATCCATGCAGAAGATGTACATAATAATTTTTCGTCATTTAGTGGGCCTCATTTTAGTTTGATAGGCTCTGTGTTCATTTGACATATTACACATCGATGTGTAACTTATGAATCGTACTCGGTACTATTTTTGTTATTGAGAGTTTGACTATCTAAATTTGACGCCAAATATAAGTTGTGCGTTGCTAAATCTATATGCATACATACCTGGTAGTTTTATAATTTGGCTCCATATTCATGCTTCATGAACGTTATCATGCACTAGAGTTACATACGTACATGAGGGGACAAAAAGAGCCCCTAGCCATCTCATTCCATTAACTGAACTACTAGTAAATATATGATTTGATTCCGTCCAAAAATAGCCAAAAACTCGGCCAGGGGGCAAATCGCACAGAATTGTATAGTTTAAGAGGCAAACTGCTTATTTATTTAGTTTAAGGACGATTTCGCAAAAACGTGCATAGTTCATGGGGTTTGATGCATTTATCCCTAATAATAATAATAATAATAGTAGTAGTAGTAATAATAATAACAATAATAATAATTAGACCCATAACACCGTGCCTAAGAATATTAGGACAAAATTATCAACTGAACTATCATCTGTTATTACGCGTTGATAATGGGAAGCAAAGGTTGCAACTCAGATATCATTAGCTAACAATTTATAATAATGTTCGTTGATTTACGGTTGACTTTAATAAAGAATAATCCTCAATTGTTTTCTTTTCTTGTACAAGTAAAGATCAACTAAATTGACGGTGAAAAGGGAAGGAGAAAAGAAAAGAAAAAAAGAATAAGCACCTCATCGAGTAACATATATATATGATATATTGATTGACAGTGATACATAATTTAATTTGCAGATGTCAACAACATTCATTTATCATTAACATGATATATATCTAGGAGAATCCAAATCTTGCACTGAGAAAAGATGGCCGGTGACATTTGCTACATTCTGTCTACAAAGTGAATTTTGTCTTCTATTATTCCATTTACATTTTCTTTAGGGGAACATAGTTAACAATGATCCCAAAATGTGGACGTTAAATAGGTAAAACCGATACTGTCCTAATATTTGAAAATTCATATCACATCGGTCTGAGAACGAAATTTATCATGATCCATGTCATATTTCGTACAGTTTTATTAAAGGGAGGTGAAATATTATATATTACAATACTACAAAAGCGCAAATTATTCTCCAACAATATGTGATAACAAAACGCTAAATTGTTCTCCAACAATATGTGATAGATATCAATAATACCAAATACGCACGCTATGCATGATATAATTTCGAATATCCTTTGGTTTATTTACTCACGTAATATCCTAGAAGAATTAAGTAATTCACTTTCAGTTAATTTTTATTTTCAAAATGCCAACATTTCGCCATGTTATTTTTGCAATTTAAGAAACTTCTTGCCTCAATATTAACAAGACCGGGAATTTTCAGTTTCCTCATAATCACTTATGTGGTCAGTCTTATTAAAATCTGCAATGATTATAACGTGTGTTCTTCTATTTTAGAAAAGATGAAAGGTGAGCGAATATAGTGTAAAATCCTGTGTAATCAGAATATGAAGAACAACACTCGACACGAAAACAAACACTGAATTGGATATTAGAACCGAATGATTAAAGAACGTGTTAACTGTTTAGAGAGAATGTTAATTTCTTCTCTCTAAAACTGGGAATCGCGACGTGAGTGATCTTTGCGTAAAGATTTATTTTATAAAGCCGAATTTGAAATCACAACTTAAAGTTACTAATTGGAATTTCTAATCCGGAAAGCCGTTAATAACGAACATAACGAAACTTTAATTTTCTCGCCAAATAAGGAAAGTCGCTGATTCAAAAACTTTTCTGAACAAATTAAGTAGCTCTTTCGTGGATCATGTTAAGATATAGTGAGCTTACGTGACAGAAGATATTTTGACCTTCAAATGGCTAATATATATTTTAGGACTAAAGGAGTACGCAATGAAGTTATTTATACCTGCCTACTCAAATTATTTCCCAAGTCATGCGAACCAATATAAATTTTTTTTTTTTAAAGTTGCAAAACAATATAATTAACCATGTATTTTGGTCTTATTTCGTTCGGGTAATAAAACACCGTAAAATGTTACAAAGAATTAATCAATTGCCAAAATAGTGCTAATCTATTACAATGGACGGACTAGCTTGATCCGGAACGCCTACTGTATATAACAAGCAGTGAATCACCTTTGATATCCTATTTAGACAAAGATTCGGGAACATCGAACCGATTGCATTCGATCAATGTATATCGAACACTGGTGATTCGATGCTGCCAATAACTTGACCTGTGGTGCTTCGAATTACGCGAATTCGATGCTATGAATCTCCATTAGTTACAGTTCGATCTTGGTCAAAGTCAATATGGTCAGTGTCAAATGGAGTTGAGTATCGAATGATAAAGTGTATCGAACAGAGCTGGTTCGATGTACTGGGGTTGGTAGTCTGTGTGTTCTGCTCTCTGAAATGATGATGAGATGGGGTATTTATAGACCCCGTTCTATGGGTCCCTATAGCTATTTGCACATGAGTATCGAAATGAGGCCGTTCGATCGAACTAAGGCCATTCGATACTGGGTTAGTATCGAATTGTGGCTCTTCGATGCACTTCTATAGTGGGCCTTTCTATTTGGGTCGGCCCAATATTAGTATTGTGACATTCCTAAAATATCCCTACCATATAGTCTCTCCAGTTTGGGAGACGGTATCGAAAAGAGGGCGGGTTCCAAACTTATAGGTTGGGTTTGAATAGTAACCGGGTTCCAAACAATTCCGATCGGTAGAACAACGAAATGTTATATATAAATTAAGAATTTGTAAAAATTATGGAAATTTGGATTAGATCGAATTTGGACCGTTCGATCTACTTGGAGATTAACATCGAACCGTATCAGTTCGATCGAACTCGTGCCGTTCAATACACCTCTATCGAATTTGGAGAGAGGCGGGGTGGGGCTATATAAGGGCCCAATTTCCAGCTCATTATCATTTTCTTTCCAATGAGGGTTTTTTGTCCGTATTTCTGCCAACATCGAACTATCTTAATTCAATCGATCAACATCGAACCAGTTGAATTCGATATATATTAGTTAGAATCGAACTAAATCCGTTCGATACTCAGAAAAAAATTTCTTTTAACTTTTTGCTCAAAAGGTTTGCGATTGTTCGCTATCACTTTGTTCCATAATGGCGAGGAAAAAGGTTGAGAGCCGGAAAAAATCGGTCGTGTCCCCGGAGAGTATATACGCAACTCAAAATAGAAACGAGAGAGTTGGCGCATCAAATACAGGCCATCTGATTGATAGTGCTTCTGCTGAGGAGTCCCCAGTAGTTGCCACAAGAAATCAGCCTGCAACCAGGGTTTCTGGGAGCTTATCCGAAAATTGGGGTGTGGGGCATTCTGCCCCGACATGTTGTGATCGTTCTACCGCCAGGCTTAGCGGGGTCAGCGCTGGCACCCGAGTGCCTGTATTGCGCAATTTTGAGAGACATGAGGATTTTGTCCCACGAAGATTGGTAATGACACCGACTGCTACTAGTGGTCGCGTTAAAGTTGGAAAGAATTCTCAGATCAGATCGATGGAGGAGATTGATGCAACTAATGAGAGAATTGCTGCCAATCTTGCTAGGTTTAACGCCAAAAATCCTACGTTTAGGCGCGAACCGAGATCTTTTGGAGAAGGTTATTCTCATTATGGTGGTGAAAATTGGTATACGGCGGCCAAAAGGAAGGTTGTTGAGAGGGAGGCCACCGTAGAGGCTGGTGAGATTTGCCCTCCTCCTCGTAGATGACCACGACCATCAGGCAATCCAAGGCTAGCTCTGCCTAGGAGCCTTGCTAACTATGGATTTCTGAACGATGAGAATTCAGAATCTTTGAGCATTACACCATGTGGATATCGACTATGGAAAGAGCAGACAACAGAACAAATGGGAGCCTGTGGCCACAACTGAATCGCCGTGCCATAGCGGATGGACTTGGGTATCTTTGTTTAGTGCGCTTTTGGTGGTTGTTCTTTGTTGCTATAACGATGGTATAGGTTGTGTCGGGATTATAGCGGTCTGTTGTTGACAAGCTGAATGAGCATATCCGCAGTAGTAATAATGTCATTGTACTGTGTTAGCTCGTGCAAGGGATTTAGCTAGAATTAATGCTAAAGCTGTTTAGGATGCTCATCAGGCGGGGTTGGTTGCCAAAAAAACTGAAGATAGCTTTGCCGCGCTGCGTGCTGAAATTGCTTCTTTGAAGAGAGAGAACGATTCCCTGAAGCGAGCGAATTCCTCTCTTAAGGCATTGAATGCTAGGGCTGATAAGGCTTTAGGTGATGTAGGTCGCAAGCTGCGTTATTACGAATCTGAGAGTTATAGGTGTTCTATTGCCAAATCATTCGTGGAGAGTGGCGTGTATAAGATGCTCGAATTGCTCTGCGGTGCTGCAGATATGAAATATGGCATGGAGCTTGGCATTGATCAAGCCGATCATTTTAGATATCTAAAGGAGGGTTTCAAAAAAGATATGCTTGATATCAGCCGCGATCCTAAGATGGAGATCCCAGAACTTGTCGGCGATGACGAACAAGAGTTTCGTGGTCCAAAGCATGGCGATCCGTTTTACGCTCTATGGCGTGATTATAAAGGTGGAAACGTGCCTAAGTCTGTATCTTCAGATGTGAGTCCATCTGTGAGGCAAGAAGAAAAGGAACCGGACTTTGCCGATGATCCTTGCACTGAAATTGGATGGATCCGAGACGCCCTCCATGTTGTTTTTGGGAACAGCGATGATGAGAACAGTCCTCTTCCCGCTAAAGTTGCGCCTCCACTCATAACTAGGTCAACGATACTACTGAGGAGTCCTGACAAGACTGCTAGCTTTTGGAAATTGCAAATCTGCTGCACGAGATGAAAGAAAGAGGGCTCCACACGTACCAATTGTTACAGGCCAACCATGATAGTGCCAATTGGCATGTATCCCTCTCGAGAAGCCAGAACTGCTGTGCCGGACGTTATTGTGTCTGTAGAAACAGTCAAGGAACGATACCTGATTTCTCCCAGCATATATGAGCTTGGCGGAGCCTTGAGCGGTACCTTGGAGGGAAACAAAATAGTATTGCCCGAAGGTTGGGCGCAAGAAGATGAACTTGTGCTTACAGAAGAACAGATCCATGGGAATTGTGCCAACTTTGCTCATTCGATGGGTCTTGTCCTTCGTTCCGAGTCCCCCCCAGTCGTCCGTTGAGTAGTGATATTTAGGCTATTCATTTTGATGATATTATGCCATTTTTACTTACTATTATTATTGCTTGTCACTTCTGCAATGGTTCTCTTATGAGACCTATTTTGTGGCTCAACATCATAGTATTTTAATCTATACTTATTGTATAGTTCGACATTAGTGACTGATTTTAACCATTTGTTCAATCACATTTATCTGTTTTTACATTTGTATTCATTTACTGCATTGGATTATTTTATTGAACCTTTTGGATTGAATATGCTCTAGAGGTGTTGTCTTCCTTGGGTGAGATTATACCTCCATCGTGACGCTTTGCGGTGTTATCGGGGTGAGATTTGCATTTGTCCGCTTTGGGCAGTTGTACCTCCATCGTGATGCTTTGCGGTGCATGCGGGGTGATTCTTCGGATGACCATTTTGGGCCAAATGTACTTCCGTCATTACGCTTTGTAGCGCATGAGGGGTGATTCTTCAGGTGACCGCTTTTGGCCAAATGTACCTCCGTCATGATGCTTTGCGGTGCATGAGGGGTGATTCTTCGGGTGACCACTTTTGGCCAAATGTACCTCTGTCATAACGCTTTACGATGCATGAGGGGTGATTCTTAGGGTGGCCGCTTTGGGCCAAATGTTCCTCTGTCATGACGATTTGTGGTGCATGAGAGGTGATTCTTCGGGTGACCGCTTTGGGCCAAATGTGCCTCCGTCATGACGTTTTGCGGTGCATGAGGGGCGTTTCTTCGGATGACCGTTTTGGACGAAATGTACCTCCGTCATGACGCTTTGCGGTGCACGAGGAGCGATTCTTGTTGCTAAACTCCTTGGTTCCTCATTTGGAGGTTCTTAGCATCATTTCTATAAGACTCCACCTACACTGTTTACTTAGATTGATACATATAAATTTGGAAAGGGCTGGGCTCAGTTTCTTACCGAGGTGCCTACGTTTCCCCGTCTTTTCGTGAGACTCAAGTCTTCATAATTCGTACAGTATAATAGCTCCTCATCATAATTGTTTACACTCCTATGCATAATAACGCCTAAGATGTTGTACATTCCAGGGTCGCTTTAACTTTTCACCCTGCATAGTAGCTAAATAATAATTGCCCCGCGAACTCGCTTGTATGATCTTGAAGGGCCCCTCCCATTTTGGTTCAAATTTTTCGATGTGCTGTTTTGCTGCTATGCTTCTGAGTACCAGATCTCGTACTTCAAAATTTCAGATTTGAATTCTTTTGTCGTAGCTTTTAGCCATTGCTACTTTGAAAGCTACAGTGCGTTGGTACGCGTCTTCCCTTGTTGTGCCTATCATGTCCAGATCCATATGACGTAAGCGGGCTGATTGTTTGGGATTATAGTCGTGAATCTTGCATGTCGGCATCCCTATTTGAGCAGGTAGAACAACCTCAGTACCGTAAACAAGAACAAAAGGTGTTTCACCCGGCAATGTTCTCGGTGTTGTCCTATATGCCCATAATATTCCTTGAAGCTCCTCCGGCCAGGTTTTTCCCGTATCTCTCATCATCCTCTCAACATAATCTTTCAATATCTTGTTGGTGGATTCCGTTTAGCCATTTGTTTGTGGATGATAAACTGAAGTCACATTGTGCGATATGCGTAACTCTGCGAACCAGGATTTGATCTCCTTGCCAACAAATTGCGTGCCATTGTCGCATACCATGTATCTATGAATTCTGAAATGGCATATGATATTTTTCTATATAAACTCAATCATGTTCTTTTCGGTGATCGATGACATAGCTTCTGCCTCGACTCACTTGGTATAATATTCAACTGTCACCACCAGAAATCTTTTTTGTCCTTTGGCCACAGGTAGTGGTCCCACGATATCAATTCCCCATTGATCAAAAGGGCACGCCACATCAAGCGGTTGCAGCGATTGCGCTAGCCTGTGAATAAGGCGAGCGTGGTATTGACAGCTATCACATTGGCGCGAAAAAGCTGTTGCATTCTTAGTAATGTTGGCGAATAATATCCCTGATGCAAAATTCGTTGGGCCAACGCTCTTTCCCCATAATGATTTCCGCAACATCCAGTGTGGATCTCTTTCATTACGTACTAAACTTGAGTTGGAGTCAGACAACGAAGCAGCGGGCCCTCAAATGAACGTTTGTATAGTTATCCATTGTGAATTGTGAATTGTGAATATGTAAGCCTTGTATCGCATTCTGCGACGTGCATTCGGCTCCGTAGGGAGTATCCCTTCACGCAGATATGTTATAATTTCGTCCTTCCAAGGAGGATCGTCTTGAATTGCCATTATATATTCCACTCTTGCAGTTGTGCCATTGTATTTTGATATTCCGATTGAAGGCTTGTCCGTGGCTAGTAACATAACTCGTTTTCTTATCAAAATCTCCGAAGAGCTGGTGAATTTTGATAGCGCATTGGCTTTATCGTTCTTATCTTCAGGAACCTGAGTGATGTCAAAAAAACCGAAGTGTTAGGCCAGTGCTTTGACTTTGGCAGCATACAATTTCATCGTCTCTTCTCTCGTCTCATATTTTCCCAAAAAATGATTTGCCACCAATAATGAATCTGTAAACACATCCAAGTATTCAACGTTGAGTCCCACCGCCAGTTTGATTCCTGCTATAATTGCTTCATTTTCGGCCTCGTTGTTAGTCACCATGTAATTTAAGCTAATGGCAAACTCAAATTCTCTGCGATCTGGAGATAAAAGGTGGATCCCGACCCCTCCTCCATGACTGGTGGCTGAGCCATCTGTATGTAACATCCATGTGGAGGCGACTCGGCTAGTTCCTGCTTGGTCGGATATGGAAAAAATGTAATATGTGGAGCCGGCCACGCTGTTTCCCAATGCCTCGGCCCTGAAATCAGCTAATGCCTACGCTTTAATTGTGGTTCGTGGTTTGAATTCCAACCCAAACTCGCCGAGTTCAATCGCCTATTTCACTAGTCTGCCAGAATTTTCTGATCTTGCTAGCACCTGCTTCAGTGGCTTATCTTTTACAATCGTGATTGGATGAGACTGGAAATATGGTCTCAATTTTCGAGCGGTGGCCACGATAGCCAATGTGAACAGCTCTATCTCCAAATAGTTCCCCTCTACCCCTTGCAACACTCTACTTACATAGTGAATGAGTAACTTCTGGGTTCCTTTTTGTTTGACTAGGACTGTACTAATGGCATGGGAAGACACTGCTAAATATAAATACAACATCTCGCTCTCATCCGGCTTGGCCAATAGCGGTGGGCTCACCAAGTACTTTTTCATTGCTGAAAAGTTTCCTCACATTATGGGCCCCAAACAAAATCTTTGTTCTTTCTCATGACCTTGAAAAAAGGTAAATTATTTTCTACTGAAGTTGATATGAATCTTCCCAGGGCCATTACGCGACCTACCAAACATTGCACATCTTTTACCGTTCTTGACGATGGTAGGTCCAATACTGTCCTGATTTTGTCTCGGTTGGCTTCTATTCCTCTTTCGTTGGCAACATATCCCAAAACTTTTCCTGCTGTTACCCCGAACGTGCATTTTTCCGAGTTCACCTTCATCCCGTATGTTCTCACGATAACGAACACTTCATATAAATGGCTCGCGTGCTCTTCGGCTTCAAGACTCTTGACTAACATGTCATCTATGTACACTTCTATTGACTTTTCGATCTGGTGGTAAAACATTTTCGCGACAAGTCTCTGAAAAGTTGCTCCAGCGTTCTTCAAACCAAAAAGGCATTACCTTGTCAAAATAGACCCTTGTCTGATTTACAAATGCCGTTTTGCTCTGATCCTGCACTGCCATGAAGGTCTAATGAATTCCACTTTTCGCATCCATCATACTCAATAGTGCACATACTGCAGTCGAATCGACTAATAAATCTATTATGGGTAGAGGAAAAGGATCCTTGGGGCAGTGTTTATTTAAATCTGTGTAATCCACAGACATTCTCCATGATGCCTCCTTTTTCATGATTAGAACGACATTGCTCAACCATTCCGAAAACCTCCAGACATAAATGCGTCGAGCTACTAAGAGTTCCTGCACCTCTTTTTCGGTCGCTTCATTCTTTTTCTTGCTAATGTTATGTTTCTTTTGCCTTACTGGCTTTGCACTTTTGTCCACATTTAGCTGGTGCACTATAATTCTGGGATATATCCCTCGTAAGTCGGAATCTGTCTAGGCGAATATATCTGAATTACGCATGAGCAATCTACTAATGTGACCTCTATCATTGGTTCCAATCCTTATCCAATATTTATTATCTTCTCAATACATTCAATGAATAAACGAACGGTGTTGAATTCCCCTAAAGGTTCCATTTTACATTCTTTCCATTATTTTAGTAATTGGTTTGCTGCTTTCTCCCGACTTTATTCCTGAGACTCAAGTTGTTCTTCATTCTCATCTCTAACCTCTATAGATTTCTTCTTCGATTTGGGTGAACCATCAGCTCGCATCCGATGCCTCTTTGTCATCTTATCTACTTATATCTAAATGCAATTTAAGCTGTGTTCCCACAGACATCGCCAATATTTTGGTCTCATTTCGTTCGGGTAATAAAACACCGTAAAATGTTACAAAGGATTAATCAATTGCCAAAATAATGCTAATATATTACGATGAACGGACTAGGTTGGTCCGGAACACCTACTGTATATTACAAGCAATGAATCACTTTCGATATCCTATTTAGACAAAGATTCGGGAACATCGAACCGATTGCGTTCGATCTATGTATATCGAACGTTGGTGATTCGATGCTGCTAATAACTTGACCTGTGGTGCTTCGAATTACACGGATTGGATGGTATGAATCTCGATTAGTTACAGTTCGATCTTGGTCAAAGTCAATATGGCCAGTGTCGAATGAAGTTGAGTATCGAATGATAAAGTGTATCAAATAGAGCTGGTTTGATGTATTGGGGTTAGCCGTCTGTGTGTTCTGGTCTCTGAGAAGATGATGCGACGTGGTATTTATAGACCCCGTTATGTGGGTCCCTGTAGCTATTTGCACATGGGTATCGAACTGAGGTCGTTCAATCGAACTAAGACCATTCGATATTGGGTTAGCATCGAATTGTGGCTGTTCGATGCACTTCTATAGTGGGCCTTTTTATATGGGTCGGCCCAATATTTGTATTGGACCACTCCTAAAATATGCCCACCACCATGTCTCCTTTGTAATAAATTATTCGTAATATCACCTAAATCATCCAGTAAATTCATATAATCTTTTTTTTTGCACGAAAAGTAAATATATTGAAACCCGAAAGAGTGTTTGTACAAGATACGAGGGGCATACCTCAAGTGGAAGTAATTTAAGCGAGAACAGTCAACAAATCTATTGCTCGGATTAGTGCACAATCAAGCTAAGATTACCTCAGGCTCTGGTCCAGGACCATGACCCTCAGTAACCTCCTGCCATGCCTACTCTACAATAGACCCTCCTAGTCATTACATCCTAAGGAGTTCCCCCTTCGTTCCAGCTCCAGGCTCGGCCTGTGACTGTACTCTCCTAGAATCTTCTCGCAGGTCATGGTTGCTCAATGATTGTTGCTCCCACACTAATCCATCACTGCCATACCTTTGTCCACCATGCGTGCCATCCTTGTGCCCGTGTTTTGTTCCTGGTAACAACTTGTTGGCCAAATCAAGTGTGATACCTTTCCTTTCACCCAAACAATATAACCATAGGGTAACAAATAGACCAGATCATCTAAATTCTGCATATGTTAGCCAGAATACATTTAATGAAACGGTTTTGCTTCTTACCAGTTTTATGTGCAATTCTCACCTGCATCTCTTGTGCAATTTCTTTGCATATATTCTGAACATGTATAAGTGTCTTCTCCAAGATCATGCGATTCCTCCATCTCCAGACTCCTGCCAGAATGCTACCAAACATAGCAGCCCTGACCTGAAAAATAGTCCCCTTCTTTCTGGTAGCCTGACTGAATAGTTCTATCCATTCTTCTAAGTTCTCCTCTCTGGCATACACCCCAACCACCTTCATCATGGTCCTCAGTACTGGTTTCACCTTTTCACACTGAAAAAACAAATGCTCAGGGGACTCATCAGCTTTATTATATAAACTACAATGTTTTTCATTAATCAATTTGAATCTAACTAGTTTATCCCTGGTGGCCAGGCCTTTATACATTACCTGCCAGATTAAGAAAGCTACTCTATGAGGAGAGTAGTCATTCCATACATGTGCGTTCCATGTGACCTCAGTATTTTCTTTATGGTAGATATGGTAAAATATATCTATTACCTATCTTTGATCAGTCTTTTTCCAGTCCCTTGGTGTCATAGTGGTCTGATTCAACATATCAACTCTCAATCTTAGAAGGGATTTCCACCATGGAGAATCCCCCTGCCTCATTTGCACCCTTCATATCCCCTCCCTCTTCAGCTTGTATTCCTCTAGCCACTTCTTCCATATTGTTGGTCTGCCTTGCTCTCTTGTCAGGTTTACTATTTGAGCACACATTAAGGCTTTATTCCAGCTCAACACTTCCTTTATCTGTAGACCCCCCTTGTTCTCCTCATGGCACACCTTAGCCCAGGCTACAAGATTTCTTTTACCTTTCTCATTTCCAGTCCACAAGAAGTTTCTGCATAGCCCCTCTATTTTTTTCACCACTCCCACTGGAATAGGGAAGATGGCACTCCAGAATATTTATATTGCCCTTAGCACTGCTCTTACTAACTGTAGTCTTCCAGCATAACTTAGTTGCTTTGCATTCCAGCTTAGTATCCTAACAATTATCTTCTTGACTAAAGGGTCATACTCTGCTTTCTGCAGCTTTCTTGGACTGAGGGGTATTCCCAGGTATCTAACTGGGAATTTTCCTCCTGGGAATTCCCACACTTCCATTAACTCTGGTTTCTCACTTTCCTTTATCCCAGCCAAGAATATGGAGCTTTTGTCCTTATTAACTTGTAGGCCTGATTGTGCTGAAAACTCCTCCAGTGCCTTCTTTAAGATCTCCATTGATATTTTGTCTCCCCTGCAAAATAGTAGCTAGTCATCAGCAAAGCACATATGAGTAATTCCAATCTTCTTAGTTTTAGGATGAAAGTTAAAATCCAAGTTAGACATCACACTGTAATTAATCATTCTAGAAAAATACTCCATGCAAAGTACAAATAGATAAGGTGACATAGGGTCTCCCTGACTCATTCCTTGTTTTCCTGGCATGTAGCCTTCAAGGCTGCCATTCACACCAAATGAGAAGCTAGCTGTGGATACACAAGTGATGATCAGTTTCGTAAATCCTTTATCAAACCCAAAACCATTAAGCATATTTTCCAAGAAGCCCCAATTGATTGTGTCATAAGCCTTTCTAAGATCTATATTAAGCATGCATCTAGGGGACACATTACTTCTGTTATATCCTATAATGATCTCTTGTGCTATGAAAATATTCTGAAACAGATCCCTACCCTTCACAAAAGCATTTTAACATATATTAATCAAATCAGGCAGAAGATGTCTTATTCTGTTTGCTAAGACCTTGGTGATAATTTTGTATATGATGTTACAGTAGGCTATTGGCCTGTAGTCAGAGATAGCAGAAATGGTTTTACATTTTGGGATTAGACAGACTGATGTGGCATTTAGTTGTCTAAGCAACTTACCTGTCTCCTGAAATTCCTTGACAGCTTCATGGATTAGAGTACCTGTGGTAGGACAGTTTTGCTTGTAGAAGCATGCATTCCATCCATCCGGTCCAGGGCTTTTCTTGTCATGCATGCTAAACAGTGCAGCCTTCACTTCATCTTTCCCTATGGGCATCTTTAATGTTTCATTCATGTCCTCAGTCACTCTTGGGCCTTCATCAAACACCTTGTAATTTATGGAGTTAACCTGTCTTTCAACACCAAATAGTTCTCTATAGAAATCTTAGATGTGAGCAATAATATCTTCCTTTGTATTTAAAATTGTACCATCTGGTTTAGTTAATAAAAGGATACTATTTGCCTTTCTTCTGGCTTTGATATGTTGAAAGAATAGCTTGCTGCAGCTGTCCCCTTCCTCTAGCCAGTCCACTTTTGCCTTCTGATGCAGCTGCTGATTCATGTGTTGTTGCATTTGAATGTATTCCTCATTCAGCTGATTTTCCTTCTGTTTTCAGTTAGTTGTCCCCTGGATTCTGCATCAGTCTATCCTGTATCTCTAGAAGCTCTCTGTATTTCTCTTGCACCTTCATATCCATATTTTGTTCTTAAGCCACTTCATCTTGGTCACCACTTGGTACATCTTGCAGCCTTTGACCTGTCTGTCCCACCTCTGAGCCACCAGCTCCATAAAGCTTTTCTCCTTAGTCCAAACATTCTTGAACCTAAATGGTATCCTTGTCTTCTTGTTCACATTGAACACTTTCGTCACACTGGGAGCATGATCAGATATCCCTGGGGCCTGAAATTGAACTACTGAGTCCTTATTCAAAACCTCCCATTCCTTGTTAATGAGTACCCTGTCCAGCTTGCAATAAGTATGTGAGTTGGACCAAGTGAACACTGGTCCAACATACTGGTGGTCCTGTAACTTGGTGTCTTCCAATACTCCTTTCAGTTCATCTCCCACTGTCACTTCAATGCCATCCGCATTCCATTTCTATTCTTTAGTAAGCACTGTATTTAGATCTCCTGCCACCATCCAAGGATTTCTCATGCTCGAGGCTATACTTTTTATCTTCCCCCACAGCTCTTTTCTCTGATCCTCTCTATTATGAGCATATATGAAGGTCATATAACCCTCCCAGTTCTTGTCCCTGGTTTCAATGCCACAATGCATGTACTGATCACTACTTTCTGCCATTCGCAGGTTAACTTTGTCACTATTCCAGACTACCATAATCCTACAGTTTTTGCTCAACCCAATGTTGCTATCAACCTCCCACTGCTGCTGTAAATTATTCCTAACCTTCTCATAGTTGCTCTTTCTAAGTCTAGTTTCTAGGATAGCCCCTATACTACATTTATTCCTAGCTAAAAAGGACCTCATAGCCACTTGCTTAAGGGGGTCATTTATCCCCCTTAAGTTCCACACACCTATATTAAGTTCCTTATCCATGGGGTTCACCCCCTCTCCTACCTTTCCTAGCCTTCTGACTTGCTGCAATCTCTGGTCCTCTGCTTTCTGTTCTCTGTTTCCTTGTTTCCTTCTTTTTATTACTCACTTTTTGCCATTCTGCTTCTTGCTTGTTCTCTGTCTCTTGTCTTGCTGTTGGTATTCCTTCCTTATATGATTCCTCTCCTCCCTTTTCTCCTTGCTTTTCTCCTCTTGGTGGGCTTGTTCTATCCTGATATATCACCACTCTTAGGTCCCCCTCTTTCAAGTTGCTTATGATGGTTCCCTCATGTCTACTTTTTGAATTGTTTTCTGCCCCACTCTTCTCAGACGTGTTGCCCTTCTGGCTTGTCTTTACTGGTTTATCTGTTGTCTGTTTATCTGTTGTGTCTGGACTCTTATATTGATCTCCAGCTGGCTTCCCTTCTTTCTCTGTTATTTCCTCCTGTTTTTCTGCTACTTCTTCTTGAGTTTTAGGTCCAGCAGCCTTCTCAACCTAAGTTGTCCTCCCTACATGGCAGTCTCTTGCATTATGTCCAAATTTAATGCATTTGAAGCATTGGTGTGGCCTCTGCTCATATGTAACTCTCTGCTCAAACTGTCTCCCATCTGGCCCCCTAAGTGTGACCTTGTTTATCAACTGTTGACCAGCTTGTAGCTCCACAAATACCCTAGCATATGCTAGTCTTTCTCTAGATGCTATCAGCTTATCAATATAAACAGGTTTCCCCACTAGGCTTGCTATTTTCCCTATCATAACTACATTCCAAAACTGTAATCCTAGGGCTGGTAGTTGTATCCACACTGAATAGCTTTGCAGTTTAGTTGGCTCTAGTGTCATTCCTGGTGTCCACCTCTGTAACACTAAGGGAAAGGTACCCTTCTCCATCCATGGCCCTCCCCCATAAGTCTCTAGCATCTCCTCCTCTGTATCAAACCTAAACACATATACTCCATTCTAGGCAGCATGTATATGAGGTTTTGTCTTCCATCTACTGTCAACATATCTCCTAATTGCCTCAAATGGCATTTTCATTCCTACCACGGTACCAATTATAGCATACCTCTAGTAGTCAACCGAATCGTGAATGTCCGCCTCCGTGAATTCCAGCACCTCTCTGTTTGCTGGTGGATAGTACTGCACTGGAATGCCGTTCTCAGCCCTCCGATTACCTGCGAATAGCTCATTGAACCTCCTCGTGTTGCATTGAGGATTCACCCCTAGATCAGTCTGGATTGGAACCCTAGGTGGTGATCTTGATCGCGCCTCCTTCTCCGCCTCTCGGATTGCCGGAAATTCAACGTCCTCTTCTACAATAATCTCCTCTTCGTCCTCTTCAGTAAATTGCCCCTCCTCTGTTTCCATTTGCTGCTGCAGATTCCTCATATCTTCTCGTCGCTGTCTCATGGTGGTGATTCTCCTCTCCGGCATGAAATTGTCGAAGGAATTGAAGCTCTAGATTTTGAAATTGGGGGAACTAGGTGAAAATCGCACATTAGTCCCTTTGCATGCATATTTTTTCTTCTTAAATTCATATAATCTTAAGTTCTCAATATACTCTGATGCGTAGTTAAGACTCTAATCTCTTTATTACTTCACTTAAAGATTTTACTAAGGAAAAATGTGAAACAATGGGTCATATATAGTGATACAAAATTATAAATTATGTAGACAAGTTCAAAATTTTAAAATAACGCGCGCAACACTCTGTAAGTCCCAACTAGCTATTAAAACTATTTTTCTTACCAATGCACATGGTAATACTATATTGGTCAAATATGAGGAAGCCGTAGAAACTGAAACAAAATTAATTAGATAAATTAAACACGCAATTAACATAACCAACAAAATTCAGTGTGACAGGAATCTTTTGTCAAACTCGATTAGTTTATATTTTTTTGACTGAATTTACAGATACTTTTTAAAGAAAAAATCATTGCATTATAACGACATAGCTGGGCGCCTCACAATGCCAACGAGCACGTCCCAACTACACAACGGATCATCAACATGTTCGATAAAGAAACCAAAATAGACGCTAAACTACTAACTCAAAAACCCAAGGTCAACCACAAAAGCAAAGAACTCAATCAAAACCATTCGCATCTTCAATCGCATTGCGCGCAAGCTCGTGAGCCACGTCGTTAGAGTTACGCCACATCCACCGCATCCCAAATCCCGGTTTCAGCAATAAGCGAGTATCCATAATGACGTTCGAGTATCGTACATCTTCTTGGCGATTGTCACAAATGTCGTGTATGACAGTCAAGCAATCCTCGTTGAAGATGACGTTCTCCCATCCTTTATCAACCGCCCAACGAATCGCATGGTACGCAGCAACCGCCTCAACCCCGGACGGGTCCATAAACCATGTCAACCAGCGTTGCCGCCAAGCTAGCATTACTCCCTCGCTATCGTGTGCAACCAGGCCTATCCCACTGCCCCCTTAAATATAGCACCATCAAAATTAATTTTGATTAAGCCTGCGTGAGGTAAATGCCATTCCTCTTCATCCTGTACACAAACACCTACTTTCTTCCACTTATGCTCCCTCCAGTTAGCAACAAAGATACTCGCAAACGTCACTATTTCATCCGGCCTTCATGCCATCTCTCTAACTAATATGCTGTTTCGGTTGGCCCATAATGCCCAATAAAGTGTGACAAACAAACTCCAATCTACACATATCTCTCAGTCCTTAATCCACAAAAAACTGGAACATTCGCCAACACCCAAACTTGGCGTGCAACGTGGCAATCAAAAAAAGTATGACGAGTTGTTTCCCCCTCTCCATTACATATGACACAGTTCGTATCCGTGTAAATATTGCAGCAGGCTAACTTCCACGTTGTAGGCAAAATATCCATACAACTATGCCAAGGAAAGATTTTAATTTTATTCGCGCACTCCACCCTCCAAATCTTCTTCCACGACGAGTGCGACTCCGAGCTAGTTGTCATCTCCTTCGAATTTTTAAGTAAACCTTGCGACATGATTAGATGATATGCATTCCGCACCGTGAACACCCCTTTGCTCTCAAAGTGCCAAATCATTCGATCACGATTCTCTGAACTCCCAACCGGAATAGCCAAGATTAATTTTGCGCCCTCATTCCAAAAGAACGTTCGCACGACGTCAACATCCCACCATCCCGTGTTCGGATCGATCAATTCATTAACCAACGTGAACCGGGCGTCATAGTTGATGGGCGTGATCGGCCGAAAGGTGATCGGCCGAGGAAGCCACGCATCATGCCAAACTGATATCCCTCCGTTCCCAACATGCCATCGCAAGCCCCTTCTAATGAGTGGAATAGTTTCCCAAATACAACGCCATGAAAATGAGGGTGTGTTCCCTAACCGCGCGTCCAAGAAGTCGCAACTTGCAAAATATTTCGCCTTTAATATTCTACTAATCAAGCTATTCGAATCTTGTAGAATACGCCATGTTTGTTTTGCGAGGAGCGCCACATTAAAAGCTTTCAAATTACGTACGGAATCCAAACCCGGCCTCCTGACTGAATTTACAGATTCGATGCTTCACATATTATAAAATCCAAGATCTTATATTCATAAATCATAAACTACATATTTATCGCATATAAAGCATTACTCAGAATCATAATTAAACTATTATAGTATTATGATATGAGCAGATGCGCATCGAAGTGCATAAAGTCTTAAAGTCATCGAGCTAGAACACGTTTTTAAGTAATTGAAAATTCACATATAAATATTAATACTTTAATCTAGCTCCCTACATACTTATTAATTACTTGTTAGAAGAGATTAAACGCAAATATAATATATATACATAGATATATATATATATATATATGTATATTTATATAAAAAAATGCTGCTGTTTTGTACTCTTTTTATTTCTTAATGCAAGATCAACCATTAAATAAATAAATAAAAAAAAATATATTTGAATTTTCACCTATTTGTTGTTCAAAAACCTAGTTCCTCTCTCTTCATTCCACCTATTTGTTGTTCAACCACCAATGCGGCGGTGCCATCGCCGGTCGATTTTAGTAGATCCGATGCTTGCCTCTTCTCGCACCGCATCTATGCCACGTCACCAGGTCAACCACAGTTCATTTTGACCCGGTATCACATACGAGCAATGGGACCCAGGGGTAAATCGGACCCAAAAAAATGGAAGTTTGTTACTCTGTTAGCTCCCGCCAAAAATCAGTTCAGCTCTTGTATGTATATTAAGAGACACACTTATTAGTTGTTATCTTAGCTGAATAGTCAGTTAGTTGGTTAGATTAATTAGCTGTTAATTGTACAGAGGCAGATTAGTTATTTCCTTTGTACAGCTGTATTATTCTTTCTTTCTTTCCCGCCTTGTATATATATCAACAATGTACATACTCCTCCTCTCAGCTCATTATGATGAATAACAGAATTCAGTTAACATTTCACTTTCTCAATCTAGTTTGTTGGTTCAATATGGTATCATTAGCTCCGGTTTTTCGATCCGATTGATTCTTCTCCACTTCCGCTTCGTGTTTTTTGCCAGATTTTGCTCCGGCGCCGTTCTTCTCCAACGATTTACTATAATCGTGTAACTTATCCGACAAATTTCGTTTCTCCAATCAGTGTTTCGGCGAATTTCGATTTTTGCTCGCACTTTCTTCTCACCATTACGCTATGTCAGAAGGCGATTCTTCTCAGATTCAGTAGAATACAGCTTCTGCGAGCAGATCTGATGGTGCTACTGCTCGATCTCGTGGCGCATTACAGCTCCTCGGATCAGATAATGCGATTCAACCTCTCACCTCCATTCCACTTGAAGGAGCTTCAAATTACCTTCAATGGAGCAGATCCGTACGAATTGCGCTTGGTGCTAAACAGAAATTAGGTTTTATTAATGGTACATTGCCTTGTCCTTCACCTGACCATGAGAATTTTGAAGATTGGTTGCTTGTGGACTGTATCGTTAGATCGTGGATCCTGCATTCAGTTTCGAAGGAACTTTCAGATGCATTTGTGTTTGCCAAATATGCTCAAGGATTATGGAATCAACTCGAGAATTTGTATGGAATGAGCAATGGTCCATTGCTATATCAATTGCAGAGATAAGTTGCCACTATATCTCAAGGTAATTCCTCTGTTTCCTCTTACTTCACAAAATTGAAGAGACTTTGGGATTAGTTGGCTTGTGTTGTCCCTGTCATTACCTGCACTTCTACTGCTGCTAGAATTTGCACTTGCAAAATAGTTGAGAATGCACTGGGGTTCCAGTCTTTAACTAGACTCATGCAATTCCTCATGGGCTTAAATGAGGATTTTGAGGCAGCAAGGAGTCAAATTTTGGGATTAGATCCTTTGCCTCCAGTAGATAAAGCTTATGCTATGGTGATTAAAGTTGAGAAACATAAGGAAATTCACCTCAACATAGTTGCACCTCTTGAATATTCTGCTATGTTCACTAAGTCTATTACTCCTAGACACACATACCAGCAGAACAGATTCACACTCCACAGGGCTCTCAATCTAGTGGAGGTTACAAGGATTATAAGAAGATGGAATCTAAGAGGTTTTGTGAGCATTGCAAAGTTAAGGGACATACTAAGGTATTCCTGCTTCAAATTGGTTGAAGTTCTAGATTGGTACAAGGACCTGAGAGAGAAAAAAGGATCCACTTCTGGTAGTATCCATAAGTCATTTGCTCATGCTGTTGAATCTACTAGCAGTATCCCTACTAACTCTGCAGGTTCTTCCTCTAGCGGAATCCCTGATTCCTTTCAGCACGATTTTTACAACTTCATGAAACTCATGATGCAAAAGCAGTCACCCCAGCAGCAAATGCAATTTGTTCAGGACAATGGACATATCAACTTTGCTCATATGGGTGATTTTTCTGGTAATAGTTCTTCTGTCTTGCAAAGTTTACAAGCTGGTTGTTGGATCATTGACTCAGGTGCATGAAATCACATGGTCAATGATTTCAATGGTTTCTCCTCTTATAGAGAAACAACAGGGAAGAATTATGTTTGTATGCCTGATGGTTCTTTCAAACAAGTGTTACACACTGGAGTTGTCAAACTTACCCCCTAACTCACTCTCCATAATGCACTACATGTCCCATCATTCAAATTTATTCTCCTGTAAGTTCACAAGCTTTCTCTTGAATCTAAACTCAAGCTCATCTTCACTAATTCTGGGTGTATTTTGTAGGACCTACTAACTGAGATAGTAGTGGCAACAGGGAAGCAGGTTGGAAGTCTTTATCTCCTGAATTCCCAAGCTTGCTCTCCCTCTATGAGTTTTTCTTTTCACTCTATTTCTGCGAATAAAAATACTGCTGAGTTTGAGTGGTGGCACATGAGATTTGGTCATGCTTCTAGAGAAGCTTTGAGTCATATACATGAATTCTCTTTTCCTTCAACTTCTGCATGTAATGTTTGTCATACTGCTAAACAGCATAGAAGTCCATTTCCTCAGAGCCACATTACCACCGCTAAAGCATTTGAGCTTATACATATAGATCTTTGGGGTCCATATAGAGTTAGTACTGTCTCTAATGCTCATTACATGCTTACAATAGTTGATGACTTCACAAGATGTACCTTGACGTTTCTATTGAGAAATAAAACTCAAGTAACTACTGTGCTTACAGATTTCTTGTCTCTTATCAAGACTCGATACAATGATGTTATCTGAGTCATGAGATCTGATAATGGGATAGAGTTTACAAACTCTCAATGCCGGGAATTACTTACCAAACATGAGATTATTCATCAGAAAAGCTGTCCCTACACTCCTCAACAAAATGGAGATGTAGAGAGGAAACATAGACATCTCCTTCAGCTTACCAGAGCCTTGATGTTTCAAGCTAATCTCCCTGCTCACTTCTTGGGACATGCCATCTTAATGGCTACTCATCTTATAAACAGAACCCCAAACAAGCTACTACACTGGAAGACTCCTTTTGAAGTGCTTCATTGTTATGTACCTGACTTTTCCTCTCTTAGAGTGTTTGTGTTAATAGGTTTGATATTACTGCCTAATTAACGGATTTATTTAGGGTTGGAACGCCCTATCCGTTGTTCAGAAGCTAGTAATATTACAAAAATATACCTCTTTATATTCACTGAATTTCACTCTGAATTCTCTTGTACATTGGTGTGTATGTGTGTATGTTTCCGAGTCTGTCCCCTATTTCTTCTCAATCTGTCCCTTCCTTTTATAAAGGTTTTCTAGGCACATGTGTCGTTATGCATGTTTAAATAAATTACAGGTGTTGTAATATGGTGAGTGGATAGGATAAGCTTCATATTTGCTGACTAGGCGCTGACTTGGATAAAATTTTATCTCTTCCAATGGCTTCAGGGACTCCAATGGGTTGGTTCTTTTAATTCCCTTCCTCCGATGGGTTGGGTTTCTTGGGAAGGCTTGATAAATGAACTGGGGAACTCGTCAGATGTGATTGTAGTTTTGATAGCGGTCTATTTTTATGTTGCTTTCTTCTTGATATGTGCTTCGATAGGTAGATCTGCTCTTTCTTACGTGCGGTGTGGGCTTCGATGGCTTCTTTACTTTAGCAGTGTAATATTCTTGCGTTGAAGTCTTCATGACGTGTGCTCCGAGGGTTGTGAGACTTCATTAGGTTATTGTTCTTGTGCCTTAACCTTCGGGTTGAGTGTTCCGATGGCTTTTTAGACTTCGGAGTGTTCAGTGAGGGGGTGTTCTCGCATTTTCTGGGACTTGGGGTCTGTTGTGGTCTCTCTTGGCGCATTGATGGATATCGAAGTTGCGCGAATCCATCGGGGTTTACTCATTTTCTGATGCCGCTTTGATATCTTTTCTTTATTCATCGTGACTTTCCAGGGGACGCTTTGATGCCTCTTCGGGTGCCAATTCTTTCCGCTTTGGGTCTGTGACACTCGGTGGGCCTCCTCTTCGGGAGTATATGTGACGATAGTATAGTCCTGAGGTTAATCCCTATTTTTAGTGTTTAACGTTTTCGTTAATCCCCATATTTATTTTTTAGGGTTAACACTAGCCCCCCAAAAATTCGATCGCCATCGTAGAGGCGAGAGGAATTTTTGTCCTTTCATTTTTTGTCCTCGATGAAAAGAGGGGCATTTTCTTATCTTTTTGTTTTTCAAGAGTGTATGTATATTATATATATATATATATATATAAAATACAAGCGTAAGGATGGAAATTACCTTTTAGCCCTCGTGAGTTTTGTCCTCGGGTGAGCAGTGTCTCCGAGTATTGGTATATTTCATTTATATATATATATATATATGTTTTTTACCATGGACGGTGTAACGGACGTCCATCTGACCGTTGGTAACGGTCGAACCACAGCGGCTAGTTGGGGTGAACGTGGCCGTCCACGGGTCGAAGTCGGGAGGTTACGTGGGGAGCTATTAACTCCCCAAGACCGTTGTGGTGTTGGCTATAAATTCAGCCAACACCTCATTCTCTCCTCACTTATCCATTTCAATCTTCCTTAGCAATCTTCAGCAAGAAAATTCTTTCCACATCTTTTGCAAACACTTTTTAGTACTCCATAATCAATTTCAAATGGCATCCTCTACTACCGACCTCACCACCACCGCCTCGACTTCAGGAGCCGTGGCTTTTACCTCTGCCACCGATTTACCGGCGGTTACTGGCGGTGTAACAGCGAGCGGCTCTGCTACGGCTGCTCGGAAGAGGAAGACGGGATCCTCTTCGGCGGAGAAGAGCGGTGCTGCTACCTCAAAGAAGACTAGGGTTTCGAAATCAAAGAAGCCCGATACTCGCAACCTTCAGAAGGCTGAAAAGACCGCGAGTGCTGCTACTCGGAGTCAGGTGCTTTCTCTGTTCAAGGATTTAGGGGCATATCAGAAGAACATGACCTTCAAGATCCCGAAGAAGGATGAGAGGGCCAACAATCCTCCGATGGGTTACCTCACGGTGTACTTTGCCCCGATGAGGTATGGCTGGCGTTCGTTTATGCCTCCCTTCTTTTGTGAGGTTTTCAAGGCATGCAACATTTAGCCAAGCCAGGTAACTCCTAGCGGTTTCGCCGTTTTATGCATTTTCGTCTTCTGGTGCCAAGTGAAAGGTTTGAGCTGTACTGTGGCTCAATTCTTTTTAATTTTTGACTTTGTAATTTCACCCGGGGGCCTTCCTTTTTATCATTACCGCCATCGGGACGCCGCGAATAATTCCACGAAGAAGATCTTGGAGGAGACACTTAGCTCCCACAGTACTTGGAAGGGCAAGTACTTCTTCGTGAAGCTTGTAGAGGGTGAGTGGGACATGCCCTTTGACTGGAGGGAGGCGGATGCACCTGTGCACTCTTTGGACTTGGAGGCGATTCTTTCTCTGATAATTTTGCAGAAGTCGTTGATGGAGTCGGAAGACTTTCGTATATTGTACGAAATCTCATGGCTGCATCACGTGGTGTTCTCCGATGCCTCTGTTTTGGAGCCTTTATCCATGTCCTCGGAGGGGTGAACTATTTTTGGTGAGTGATTTTGGTTCAGTCTTTGTTTGTGCCTTCCTTCGAATGATTCTTTTATGGTTCTTATGTGCTTTTGTGTGATGCAGGAGAAACTTTGACAAAATATTTTTCGCGTAAGAGTCCCTCGGATCCACTTGTGACCGCGAGTTTATCGGGGCATGATATCCTAGCTCCGAGTGGTCGAAAGAAGTCTAAGGCACATGCGCCTTCATCGGCCCGTTTGTTAAGCGGTACTTCAGACGTTCCCGATGAGGAGGATCCAAAGGACGAGGAGGTTAATACTCCCGAGGGCGTCGATATGCATCCGACGGCATAGGAGGAAGAAGAACATTCACCATTTTTTATAGGGGCGGATGGTGTGATTTATGGAGTTGTCCCCCTTACCACCGTGGATCCGCGATCGGCTTTGGTTTTAGTATCCAGCTCGGTTTCTGATGCGGGAGGCTCTTCGAGGACTTCCGATGAAGAGTTTTCTTCGGAGGGAGGCTTTCCCTCGGAGAGGAGTCCGACTGCGGAGGGGACGTCTTCAGCAGTGGCGCCGGAGTACGTGACCATTTCCTCCGACGACCCTTCCTCTTCTCCCTAGAAGGAAGCGGAGGAACCTTCTATGGCGCCTTCAGTTGGGCCAGTTTCTGAGCCTTCTGTCCCCGGTAAGTTTTTGTAATTTTTCCTTAAGTATTCTTGATATTCTTGCTTTTTTTGAAGGCTAAATTATTTCTTCCTTGCTCTTTATAGGTTACGTAGATAAGGGGAAGGCTCCGATGACTCAAGAAGAGGGGACCTCTTTTTCAGGTATTTGGTCACTTCCCTTGCCTTATTTATTTCTTCTTGTCCTTAATTAGTGGCTTATTTGTTCGTGTCCTTGTAGGAGAGGATTTGTAAAGTGCAGCTCCTCAAATCTTATTCGGAGTTTTCTCTTGGTGACTCCGAGGACGCTCCATAGATTCCCAAGGCGCAGCCCGAAGAACCTTTGGATGTCAAGGTCTCGCTCTTGGATCCTCTCATGGGGATAGTTGGTCCCTTTGCTGCTGCGGGAGTTCACCGGGCTTTGTTTACCAACTTCCAAATGGTTGCCTCGGTCCCGGTGACTCTTTCTCCCGAAGGCATTTCTTTTGGGGTGCCCTTCCCCGGGGTTTCTCCTCGTCTGGAGGACTTCCCTTCCTTGAGGACTTTGGAGGACGCCTTCGGAGAAGTTCTCTTTGCTTTCAAGTTGGGAAGGCTAGGGAAGGGGCTACTGTGGCCGAGCGGGGATATAATGAAGTGGGGATATAATGAAGGTGGGGAGGAGGTGAGACTCCTCCGAGAGCAGGTGGCATCCCTCACCTCTAAGAAGGATGGGGATCAGATGACCATGGATGCCCTTCGGACAAGGATATCTGGTTTCGAGTTCCGATGGGAGGAGGACCAGAAGGAGCTCAAGAAGCCAGATGAGCTGATGAAGAGTTTTCAGGCTTCTTATGAGAAGTTGGAGGCCTTGGAGAAGATTTCCAAGGCTAAGATCAAGCTTCTCGAAAAGGAGAAGGAAGAGGCTCAATCAAGGGAGAGGAGTCTTCAGGAACAGCTTTTTCGGGACCTTGATCGCGCAGAATCAGCCGAGGGGAAATTGTCCGCAGCCATTTCTCCCGAGAAGTTGTAAGCAAAGGTGGACGTGGCGGTTCAGTATGCTCATAGGGAGACGGTGCGGCAGTGTGCGGAGCTCTTCGATAGTCGTCAGCAAGGGCTTTTCACAGGGCATACATTGTGGGGTAATTTGGATTGTGCCAAGCTGGCAATGGGGCTAATGCGGCCGGGAGTTGACTTTTTGAGGACTTTCAACGTGCGCAGATTGAAGAGACCTACCCCCGAGGAGGCATATGCTCTTTTTGAGACGCATAATACCATGTTATCTCCTCCTGCCTCTCCCACTCCTTCTCCGATGAGATCAGCCAGTGGTTCTGGAGGGGTCCTCTCCCCCACTACTCAGTTACCTCCGACGACTCTTCCCTCCGAGTGGATACCTCCTACAATTTCGGCCCCATCTCCTCCGACCATGGGGGCATAGTCCAGGATTTTATTTTTCCTGTCTTTTATTTTTAAGATTTTCGAACTTTTATTTTCGCATTTTAGCATTTGTAGTTATTTTTTCACGATTGTGAATGTACTTCGAGGACTTCTCGGCTTTTATGAATGAATGGTTATTTTGTTCTTTCTCTATTTTGTCTTTTTCCACATTTATAGTTAAATAAAAAAAGAGATTCCTTATTATATAAATACTGGGACCCCCTTAATTAATCTCGAGTAAATTTTTCATTCTTGGCGGCCAAGTAATTTTTTCAGCAGGACGTGCCCGTTTACATGGAATTACTTTTTCTCTAAATAGAGATAACCACTGACACATGTCCCTGCCTATATTTTTACTTTGACAACTCAAGCTTAAACTCGATTCTTAAGAAGAAGGTCCGGCTATATATATATATATATATATATATATATATATATATATATATATATATGGAATTTAGTGAGTATTCTCACACTTACCTCAAAATTTCTAAGCTTTTGTAATAAGCTGTTTTACTCCTTCTTCAGCAAAGCTAAACTTTTTCTTTCTTTTCTTTTTTCCGCTTTTGTTGTCTTTTGGGTTAGGTTTTAACTAAGCATTTAAAAGAGTAACAAGGAACTTACCTGGCAAGATGATGCCTCCTTATTATAAACATGGTGGTTTTGTTTCCTCGAGGAATTCTTCTCGTAATTCCTCTCGGAATCTTTCACTGCGGCTGGGCGTCCGCCATGCATCCGATGAAGGTTCGGCGGCCTTCGTGGGGAGTTCTTCGGTTAGGGCCATGTTAGGGCCTTCGTCCGAGGATTCTCGTAGAATTAATCATATCAGGAGGTATTTACTGACCGAGAGCCTTACTCCCCCGCTGTTCGTTCATCGGTGTTTAATATGCTCCCTTTGAGTCCATCGAGGATGATGGGCCGAGGGCGCGTCGGGTCCGCGGTGAGTTCCAAAGATGGGGGGTCTATTATGACCCTTTTTGCTGAGTATGCTATAGATTTTGACAAGTATGACGTAATTTTACCCCACCCCGATCAGAGGGCATATGATCCCCCTTTTCGATATTTAAGATTTTCTGTGAGCAAGTACGGTGTGGGATGCGGGTGTTTTTCTACCCTTTTATTCAGGTCTTGTTCCGAAATTGGCAGATATGGCCTAGTCAACTGACGCCTAACTCTTATCGTCATTTGGTGGGGTATGTTTTGTGCTGTGAACTTTTAAACCTCTCGATGTGTCCTTATCGGGTGGGGGTGATATTCATCATGCGCCCTTGTTTGGGTAGCCCTTCCTATTTCAGCCTGGCCTATCGGGATAACAGTAGAGCCTTCACACACGTTTCCAATCATCATTCTCATAGAGGGGATTGGAGGCGTAGGTTCTTCTTTGTTCGTCCGAATGGCCTATCGGCTAGTGTGTGGGGAGTGCCTCTCCGATGGGGCTTAGGATATATCGTCCCTAAACCCGAGACATCTGTTCGTGAATTGGAGGTTTTGTCAAGTTCAGGTTTGTTTGCTAGAGCTTCCCGAGTCTTTAATTCTCGCAGGCCTTCAAGAGGGGGTGGAGATTTTTAATCTCTCTCATCAACCCCTTCACAACAACTTCTTTTTTCGTAAGTTCTTTTCTTTTGTCATCTATTTAAGATATTCCTCAATGATTCGGTCTTATATTATATTTGTGCTATTAATAGGTGCGGAGATGGAGATGTTTTCCATCAAGCCTTTTGATAAGGCTTTTTTAGGGCAAATACCGAATGGTGGTTATGTCTTATCCGAGGACGAGGGCTCTTACCATTCACATTTTGAGATAGTAGCGAGTTCTTCTTCTTCAGAAGAAAGGGATCAGAGGGATTTGCCAATCGTAGCCCCCCCCCCCCCATGGATCCAGGGGAGCTTATGGTGCCCGAGGGCCCGATGGCTGCCGTCTTTCGGATGGATCCCTCCACGCCTCCTTTGATGTTGAAATTTTCTCCTAAGGGAGATGTCTTTGACATGATAAACGTGGTAGATGAGGGTCTTCTCTCCCCTACCCCCGAGGGGTCTTATCCTCCCGGGGAAGGTTCCGGTCACGAGGATTCTCCACCCCAGAGGGGAATACCATTGCCGAGGGGTCTCAGCCCTTCGGGGAGGGCAACTGTCCCATTCCTCTGGCTACCTCAGCCGTGGATTGTGGTAATCAAATTTATTTGTGCAGATTTACATGGTACTAAACGCCATTGGTTCCCGAGGGGCCTCTTCCTCCAATACAGGCTTGGTGTATCGTCCTCGGGACGAGTTGGAGAGGGGTCTGTTGGAGGCCCAGGAAGAGTTATCCCATCTTAAGGAGGAGTTATACCATCTTAAGGAGGATAGTGAGTCTTCTCAGGAAGTTCACAGTGAGATGTTACAACGCGAAAAGGACAAGTCATGGGAGCTGGAACGCCAGTTGTTATGAGAAAAGTCTTCTCATAACAACACATGTGTGTGTTTCTTGCATAAGGTCCCTGCCAAGGTCCATCACATGTGTGTGTTTCTTCTCACATGTCCCTTTCTTTTATAAAGGTTTTTTAGGGACAGGTGTTGTTATGCATGTTTAATTAAATTACAAGTGTTGCAATATGGTGAGTGGATAGGATACACTTCATATTTGCTGACTAGGTGCTGACTAGGACGAAATTTTATCTCTTCCAATGGCTTCAGGGGATTCCGATGGGTTGGTTATTTTAATTCCTTTCCTCCGATGGGCTGGGTTTCTTGGGAAGGCTTGATAAATGAATCGCGGTACTCGTCCGATGTGATTGTAGTTTTGATAGCGGTCTGTTTATATGTTGCTTTATTCTTGATATGTGCTTCGATAGGTAGATCTGCTATTTTTTATGTGCGGTGTCGGCTCCGATGGCTTCTGTACTTTAGCAGTGTAATATTCTTGCGTTTAGGTCTTTATGACGTGTGCTCCGAGGGTTGTGAGACTTCACTTAGGTCATTTTTCTTGTGCCTTAACCTTCGGGATGAGTGTTCCGATGGCTTTAGACTTCGGATTGTTCAGTGAGGGGATGTTCTCGCATTTTCTGGGACTCGGGGTCCGTTGTAGTCCCTCTTGGCGCATTGATGAATATCGGAGTCGCGCGGATCCATCGGCGTTTACTCTTTTTCCGATGTCCCGTTGATATCTTTTCTTTATTCATCGTGACTTTCCAAGGGACACTTTGGTGCCTCTTCGGGTGCCACTTCTTTCCGCTTTGGGTCTGTGACACTCGGTAGGTCTCCTCTTCGGGAGTATATATGACGATAGTATCGTCCTGAGGTTAATCCCTATTTTTAGGGTTTAATGTTTTGGTTAATCCCCATATTTATTTTTTATGGTTAACACTTTGGAAGCCTCTGCTATGCTGCTAATACTACCCCTCATAAAGACAAGCTAGCTGCAATAGCTTACCAAGGTTGCCTCATTGGATTTTCCCCTAGACATGAAGCTTTTAAGCTTTACAATTTTTCTGATAACAAAGTTATTATCAGTAGAGATGTTACTTTCTATGAAGACCAGATTCCTTTTGTATCATACAACAAGATGCCTAACTCCACTCCTTTACCTTGGTGCATTGAGGATTATGCTGGTGACACTCCTCTCAGCTTATCCTCCTTTCCATCTGAAACAATTCCTCCTCCAAATACTACTTTTTCACTTGTTGACAGTGCCACCATATACTCTTCTACACACTCATCTTCAGATAATACTCCTGCACCTAGTAGTCCTGGTCCTACTCTCAGAAGGAGTACTAGGGTAATCTCTAAACCTTCACACTTGAAGGACTATCTCTTGAGTTGTACTATGGACCCTCTAGGCTCTACTTTCATGCCGCCACCCACTTTCCCATATATCAAAAACCCTGCTATCTCCCCCTTATATATTAGCCTCTTAGCTAATGTTTCACTCAACAAAGAACCCCACTCATACAGAGAGGCTTGCACATATCCCAACTGGATTGAAGCTATGAACAGTGAGATTGAGGCTCTTGAAGCCAACAATACTTGGACTATCAAGGAGTTACCTCCCAACAAGCATCCAATAGGATCAAAGTGGGAGTATAAACTTAAGCTTCATGATGATGGCTCTGTTGAGAGACACAAAGCAAGACTAGTTGCCAAATAGTACAATCAAATTTTTGGACTGGATTATGTAGACAGCTTCTCTCTTGTTGTGAAATTATTCACAATGAGACTTCTCTTAGCTGTTGCTACTCAATCTCAGTGCTTCATACATCAACTAGACATAAACAATGCCTTTCTTCATGGCTTTCTAGATAAAGATATTTACCTCAAGTTTCATGAGGGTTACACTAAAGCTGGTGCAGGACAAGTGTGCAAGCTTAACAAATCACTCTATGGTCTTAAGCAGGCTTCCAGACAATGGAATCTGGAGTTCACAAAATGTCTTTTGACTTTTGGCTTTCAATAATCCAAATCAGATGATTGTTTATTTAGTATGGGTCCATGAGCTACATTCAATGCTCTATTGGTTGATGGTCCCAATCTCACACTCATCAACAATATTAAGTCTAATCTCCATCAAACCTTGGTCCAGCTAAATACTTCCTTGGTTTGGAGTTACTAAGAAGCTTTACTGGTTCATCTACACTAAAGTTATCTGCATTATGTGATGCTAATTGAGCCTCTTGTCGTGACTCCAGAATATCACTCAAAGGCTTTTGTGTGTTTCTTTGATCCTCTATCATAAGTTGGAAGATTAAGAAGCAATCTACTGTATCCAGATCATCTGCCTAGCTCACACCACTTGTGAGTTACAATAGCTCTCTTATCTACTGAAGGATTTTAAGATTCCTCTTTCTGAACCTATACCTGTGCACTGTGATAATAACTCAGCTGTACATATCACACAAAATTCAGTATTTCATGAAAGAACAAAACACTTGGATATTGACTGCCATGTTGTGAGAGACTGCTTCAAGTCTTGGCTCTTGCTTCTTGTTCACCGTTCTGGATTTCAGCAAGTAGCAGATTTGTTCACCAAGGCTCTTGCAGCTCCTTTGTTCAAATTGTGGACTTCCAAGTTGAACCTCGTTGATCCTCATCTGTGTCCAACTTGAGGGGAGGATATTAGCTGTTATCTTAGATGAATAGTTAGTTAGTTAATTAGATTAATTCAGTGTTTTGAAAATCGAACCGGACACAGAACCGACAACGTTACTTGTTACAGGTTCGACTAGTAGAACCAGTTAAACCACAGGTTGAACAGTTAAGCATTTAAAGGGTTTTTTTCAAAATTGGTTATTTATCGTGGCCTCGTTACGAAAATAGTCCTTTTTTAAGTCTTAGTACAATTTTGGTCCTTTATCGTGTATTTTGGTCAATTGTTTGTCCTCCGACCAAAATTTCTGTCGAATTTTGAGATTTTGACCGATTTTGACCAATTTTGACCTTCTTTTTTTTTTGTTTTTTTGCATTTGCTCTCGAAACACACACACACACACACACACACACACACACACACACACATATATATATATATATATATATATATATAAACTTTTTAATATCTTTAACCATTTATAAAAGTTACAAAATTATAAAAAACCAAAAAATACATTTTAAAAAAAGTTAATTCATCATCTTTAGATATATATATATATCTATATATATATATATATATTTACAATCTTTTTTATATTTTTTTTACAATATTTTATATATATATATATATCTACAATCTTTATATATATATATATATATATATATATATCTGCAATCTTTTTTATATCTTTAACCATTTATAAAAGTTATAAAAATTATAACAAACAAAAAAATACATTTAAAAAGAAATTAATTCATCATCTACATATATATATATATACTTTTTATATCTTTAACATTTTATTAATTTTTTAAAAAATTATAAAAAAACAAAAAAAATTAATTCATCGCCTTCATATATATATATATATATATATATATATATATAATTTTTTTATATCTTTAAGGGATTTATAAAAGTTATTAAAATTAGAAAAAAAGAAAAAAGAAATAATTTCTAAATTAAATTAATTCATCTTCTTCATATATATATACATATATAATTTTTTATCTTTCACAATTTATAATAATTATAAAAAAGAGCTAAAATAAATTTATAAAAAAACAATAATCATCTTCATTAGCGGTGGTGGTAGCGGGAATTGAGGGCCGGGGGGCCGGGCGGCCGGGGGGTGTTACGAGAATGGGTGATGAAGATGATTTTTGTTATTTTTTTCAATGCACATTTTTTAATAATTTTTATAACTTTTATAAATTATTAAGGATATTAAAATAAATTGTATAAATATATGAAGGTGATTAATTAATTTTTTTTCTTTTTTTATAATTTTTATAAATTTAATAAATTGTTAAAGATATAAAAATAAATTGTATATATATTTAGATGATGAATTAATTTTTTTTTAAAATATATATTTTTTTTGTTTGTTATAATTTTTATAAATGGTTAAAGATATAAAAAAAATTGTATATATATATATACATGCAAATGATGAATTAATTTTTTTTAAATGTATTTATTTTCCTTTTGATAGGTTTATAACTTTCATAAATTTTTAAAGATATTAAAAAGTTTATCTACTACTATCTATATCTATAAAGGGAATAATGTTAGCACTTGGTTATTTGCAAAATAGTTCTTATATTTTGAATTTTTTTATTTTCACCCCTAACTTTTATTATTATTTACTTTTGGACCCATGATGAATTGTAACATAGTCTTTCAAATTTTAGATTTTCTTATTTTTACTCCCAATATTTTTTGTTATTTGACTTGTAAATTTCAGAACAACCATTGCCCCTTTGAACTCTTTCACTTTCTCCCGTAAAGTTTCCTATTATTTGCTTTTGGGCTCCATGGTAAATAGCAGAACAATCATTATAGTTTTACCTCTTTAACTTTCACACCGAAAGTTTCTGGTTATTTGTTATTGGGCCATATAGTAAATTGTAACACAGTCCTTCAAGTTTTAAATTTTTTTATTTTTGCACCAAAAGTTTTTGTTATTTAGCTTAATCCGCCCTCCATCTTTCTTTGTTTTAATTTTGCCCTTGTAAGTTCAGCTAATTACTATGTTCTGTAATATTAGGTCTATCTATATGTACTATATCTATAAATTGCTACGATTTTAGTCACGTAATTTTGTATGTCCCTATTTTGCCCATGTTATTTCATGTAATTACTTTCCAATAAACTAAGCTCAAACACCAAGATATGGGGTGGCCGCAATTGTAGACTTTGTGGTGTAGCATGTGCTGGTGGGCCCTCGTTGGTGGCGTGTAATGTGGCGGTGATGACATGCGCAATCAGAGGGGCCGATTGTAGTGGTAGTTCTACGCCGCCGAGGTCGTATGGTGTGGTGGTGGGCGCTTGGTGGAGACGTACTGGAAGAAAACTGATTAGACCGTTGAGGTAGAGGAGTTGGGTGTTGGAGTGCGATTTCAGCGAAAAATGGGTGGTGAGGCGGCCAAGGCGAGTGCAAAATAGTCCCTGTATTTTGAATTTTTTTTCACCCCTAAAGTTTTTTATTATTTACTTTTCGGCCCATGATAAATTTTAACACAACCCTTCAAATTTTAGATTTTTAATTTTCACCCCCAAATTTTTTTGTTATTTGACTTGTAAATTTCAAAACAACCATTGCCCCTTTGAACTCCTTCACTTTTGCCCCTAAAGTTTTCTATTATTTGTTTTGGGCTCCAAGGTAAATAGCAGAACAATCATTATAGTTTTTACCCCTTTTACTTTCACCCCGAAAGTTTTTGGTTATTTGTTATTCGGCCCCATAGTAAATTGTAACACAGTCCTTCAATTTTTTTTTTTTATTTTTGCACAAAGAGTTTTTGTTATTTAGCTTATTTCGTCGTCCATCTTTCTTTGTTTCAATTTTGCCCTTGTAAGTTCAGCTAATTACTATGTTCTGTAATATTAGGTCTATCTATATGTACTATATCTATAAATTACTACGATTTTAGCTCTGTAATTTCGTATGTCCCTATTTTGCCCTTGTTATTTCATGTAATTACTTTCCAATATACTGAAGCTCAACCACCAAGATAAGGGGTGGCCGCAATTGTAGACTTTGTGGTGGAGAATGTGCTGGTGGGCCCTTGTCGGTGGTGTGTGATGTGGTCGTGATGACATGCGCAATCGAAGAGGCCGAATATAGCGGTAGTTGTGCACCGGCGGGGTCGTATGGTGTGGTGGTGGGCGTTTGGTGGCGACGTGCTGGAAGAAAACTGATTCGACCGCTGGGGCACAGGATGCTGGGCGTCGAAGTGGGATTTCAATGAAAAAATGGGTGGTGAGGCGGCCAGGGCGAGGATGCAGTGGTAGAATCCAAACCATGGGAAGAGGAGGTGTCGTGCACGTGCGCACGTGCGCGCGCGCGCGCGCGCGAGAGAGAGAGAGAGAGAGAGAGAGAGAGAGAGAGAGAGGTCATGTGCGGTTTAATAATTTATGATAAATACGGTAGTCAACCATAATAGATGAATTTATGATTTATTATTGCTTTATATAAAAATAATACATGAAAATCGTTTTTGAGTTTTAGTCTTAATTTTGGGGGTAAAGTGCAATTTATTGGGGTGCAAATGCAAAAAAAGAAAAAATAAAGGTCAAAATTGATCAAAATTGCCTAAAATTGGTCAAAATCCACAAATTTGGCATAAATTTTGGTCGGAGGACCAAAATTGGACAAAAAAAAAACACTATAAAGGACCAAAATTTGACTAAGGCTCAATAAATGACTATTTTCATAACGAGGCCACGATAAATGACCAATTTTGAAAAACCCACATTTAAATGACTATAATAACTCATAATAAGTAATAAATGATTGGATTTTAGATACTTAACAGTAATATTAGATAGTTTAGATGAATAATTTGTTGATTGGAACAAAGGCTTTATTTGCAATTTACATTATGTAAATTAATGTAAGAGGAAAAGTGCATGCGTGGCTCTCTTTAACGAGCCAAACTATATAATATTTAAAATATCCAAAGAGAAATATAATTCTCAGGCCCGCATTGTCTACCAAACAATAAAATCACACCCATTGAAAAAAGCCCAAATAGAAAATATTTGATAATAAAATAGTGAAGGAACAACACCTTGAAACCCTACTATATAGCAAATTACTTTTTTCTGTGCTGCGACTTATTCTCCTCTTCTTCTCCTGATCATTCTTTCTTATTTTTCTAACATCTTTCCAACTCTTATGTTCGCATCATTTAGTATTTTTGTTTTTTCCTTTCAATAATTTTTTCTGTCTAAGAACTCTCCAGTAACATTCATAATTTTGCAAATTTGTATTCAAATTTGATGAAATTTTGTTGTTGGGCGTGCGGTATTGTGAGGGAGAGAAAATATGAGGTCCATTTATGTTTTGTTTTCACTTTTCACCTAGGAATGGGCACTGTCGGATACCCGATCCGGTCGGTACCCGTTTCGGGTAGTTTTGGTGTCGGGTATTCGAAAATTATTTCCCGAATCCAATACCGATTGAGTCGGGTACCCGATTTCGAGTAACCCGTTTAGGTACATGCGGGTATATAGGGTACCCGCATTTACTATGTTTCAGTTTTACATACTGATGTTGGGTGATTTCATCTGCTGATTAAGCACTTCACGTCAAACTAACTCAAGCTCCGTATTGGTTCTTAGCTAGTTTTGAGTTCGAGAAACCTGCACAGAAAAACATAGAACTAGACGGTGCCCCGGTGAAGGCACTCTGACGCTCAAGTCACTAAGAAATCTAGACTATTGAAATCTAGAGAAAGAAAGCTCTGACTTAGAGAGATAAAGCAAAAATGTGAATTGTGTGTTTTTTGCCTTCAGATGAGGGGTATTTTTAGATATCTCATGGGCATAAGATGGGCTTGGCCCATCTTGGAGGCCTAGTCCAATTCCAAACGTGCAACATTGCTAGCGCGCAACCGTGTTACCTTGTTAGCATGCAATCATGTAATCTTGTTAGTACACTACCTCGTTAACGCGCAACCATGTACTCTTGCGAAACACGTAGTGTGTTGCGTTGGCGACTTGTGAGCTTGCCACGTGTCATATACTAGAATATGGCACATCATTATTCCCCCGCTTCTAAGTGCGTTTTATGCAAGACAAGTCACTTGGAAGTATTTACTGTGGCTTATCTCGTGCTCTTTTGAGAGCTCTTTTTAGCTTCGTTGAACTTATTGGGTTCCTTTTAGGATGTCTGGAGTGATCGGGGTCTTTTTGCTACTTCTCAAATTTATTTGAGTTCTTCTTGAAACGTATATCTGAAGTTTCCGAAGTGTCTTTAGACATTCTTGAACTTCTTGTGGAGACTTTTGATATTTTTGATATGTCTTGGCCTTTTTCTGAATTTCTTGTGGACACTTTTTATATTCTTGATATGTCTTGGCCTCTTTCTGAATTTCTTGTGGAGATGCTTGATATTTTTGACATGTCTTGGCCTCTTTATGTAATTGCATGGATCGATGTGCGATTTCAAAGACTCCATGTGCTCTTTTGCAATTTCATGACAAGCATGTTTGACTTTTCAACATTTGTTTTACGCAAAGTTGTGCCTAGAGAGAGAGAAAGATGAACACGGTTGGGGTTCCCTTTTACTATGTTCACCTTTTATCCCATGTAATGAGTATCAAGTCATCCCCTCCTATTTCCTTCCGCTATTTTTGCAAATAAAGTATGGATTCAATTGATATCCCAAGTATATTGGGATATTTTTTTGTTTCATCCGAATCTTCAAAATTCAAATTTCCAACGGATGAATTCGTTGCTACTTTTCCTCTATAAATTACAGTTGTTCCTTTGCTCAACTTCACCAAATTATTCAGCAACATTAGTCTCTTATGAATAATTCACTCGACGAATGCGAATTCACGACGAACGGCAACGATCAGAATCTGAATTCTAGTGTACGATTCAGTACGACTGCGTTTCGTATTTTCTTTTTCTTGACAACATGTTGTCTCCTTGTTGATGCGACTACGAATATTTTTTGATCATAATCTTGTGTCTTATTTGCAGGTTGAAGTGGCTAGATTAAGAGAGAGAGTATCTTGTTTTTGTAAAGTTGAAGGACTTTGCAACTCGATCTGTATTCCCCGTGTGCGTGCTTATGAATTTCCAGCGGTGCCGCGAACGAGATTTGGTAATCGTCTATTTTGCTAAGTTTTGTTTCCAAAATGTGTGATTCATCCGAACTTGGATCGATTTTTGAAAACTCTGATTTTCAAGGGTCACCAATTATCAGTCCGTCTTCGGAATCTCAGACCGAGGTTAATCAAAATGGTAGTGTCGAAAGTCTTCAAAAAGTTTCTGATAAAAAGGTAATAAGTTTTAAGAAAGCTACCTTAAAACTACACCATACTGATATTGTTTCTGAAGTGAACAGGAATATAAGTCGGATCAGATTGAAATTCCATACGCCTCTTGGTTATGACATAATAATTCCTAGCTCCGTAGATAGAATGAATACACCTCCTTGTGGTAGTATGACCACCGTCCACCTTGCAACGCTTAAATTAGGACTTCGATTTCCACTTCATCAAGAGCTTTGTGAAATCGTCAATTTTTTCGATTTATGTTTAAGCCAACTTATTCCAAAAGCAGTTTGCATTATTTTATGTTTCATTCTTGTTATGAAAGTGTATAATCAACCTTGTACATATGTTGTATTTCACGACCTTTTTTCTTTTGGTACTTCAACTCAAAAAGGGGAGGAGGGGTTTTATTTCTTCATTACTAAAAAGAAACGCAAGTTTTTAGAGAATATTAGAACACCAGGAAACAGGGGGTGGAAACATCATTTTATATTTATCAAACCTCCAAACGATGTAGTTTTTGACTTTCCAAGAGTATGGCATTATGGTCGAGTTAAAATAGACGACGTTCCGAGATCGAACTTTCCCCTTGGATTTCTAGAGAAGCTGCCTTTGGTGATTTTTGAGCCAGAGATATTGATTGACGAATGCATCCTTAGCGCCGATGGATTATCACCGGTGTGGTTTGATAAGGAAAAAGAGAAACTTGGGTAGATATATATTTTTATTGTTATGCTTTCATATTTAAGATATCACACATTTATCTTTGATTTGCTCTTTTACAGGAAGATTGCTAATGAAGAAATTCTCAAGATTTAATCAGGCCATGCGTAAGAAAGAAAATCGTGCCACTCATGATGCACGCCCAAAAAATGATGACCGTCACTCGTATGAGAGAAGAGGACCAGAGAGTCAAGGGACTCGTGGTGGCTCAACTCTTAATCAAGATGATGGTCGTCGCTCGCATGAAAGAAAAGGACCAGTGAGTCAAGGGCCTCACGGTGGGGCTCAAGACTTAAGGCGTCAAGCTTGTGATGAAGCTAGCATGGCATCTAGTGCCCCCTTGAGTGGTTCATCCGTCACTGTGGCAAGTAAGGCTCCTACTCAGAAAAGGCATGCGGGGAGTATTGAGAACGAGGACCGTGCTCGTGGGAAAAGACCCGCAGTTTATGACGTTGACGACCATGTTATCCTACCCCCGCCACCTAAAGCATCGTGTGGGCTTCGTAGTATCGAGCTCGGGAAAGCCTCGCTTACCTTGTTTGGTAGTGAACTCCCTGATTCCGCTGCCATGGCTTCAACAATTAAGCCGTGGCCATCCTTGAATCGTGACATGGTAATACACAAGTGGACAGTTGCGGACATTTGTCGTGAGGTGGCGGAGGTGACATGGTATATGCATATATATTTTTGGTGTATTTAACCCTCTTGTGCATTTTCTTGAAATGTAGGCGACAACACTTAAAGAGTGTCTAATGATGCTTGCTTGGATGCTGAGGTGGCGAAAACTTAGGCCGATGAACGGCTGTCTTATGTGAAAAGAGGAAATCATGAGCTTGATGCAAGCCGCGAAGATCTCAAAAAACAGTTGAAGGAGGCGTCATCTGAGGTGTATGCCATGAAACATTCTTGGGACTCCACAAAGCGAAGAACAAGGCTGCTGATCTTGCTCGCGAACTGGCGAAGGTGAAGAAAGAGTTGCATAAGGCGAATTCAGACTCACGTTATTATATTGGAGAGAGTAGAGAGTTTGAAGCGACCCTATCCGAACAAAAAAACAATTATGATAAAATGATCTCCGACTTGAAATTCGAGATCGACGCACTCATTAGAGACTTGGCAGAGAAGAATGGCCGGCTCAAAATAGCTGAACGGAAGTCTAAGGTAGTGTCACTCGAGCTGAAACTAAGTATTGCGAGGGAGTTTATGAAGTTAGCCACGTTTGCTGAAGGCATCTACTTGAGATGTGGTAATATTGTGGCTGAGGCGTTTGACTTAGCATTAGAGCAGGTGAAGTACTTTAAGGTTATAGTAGAAGATTTCGATAAAGACGTCTTCAGTGTGTGGAAAAAGGCTGATTTATCTTCCTCCGATTATCCTTCCTCTTTGCCTTCTTTGGACGAGGATGTTTTCGAGCCGCTCATTAGGGAAGAAGATATATGGATTGACAAAAAAGATGACATTACAGCCACTGTCGACGAGGAACGTTCTGCTATGGCTTTTATCTCGCAGCAAATGGATTGGCTGGAGCACGTTCCTCTCTCGCCATTGAATTCTGATGTGACTGGACTAATGACTCAGCTAGCTACCACAAACGGTCTTGTTAACAATGATTCGGTAGAGGTTGGACTAGTTGATCCTCATTTTGGTGTGGCTGAGATGATGATAAATGATGGTGTTGCAACTGAAAATCCTGCTAATCCTGGAGCATAAACTCCTTTGCTTTTCTGAATAATAAGAAATGTTTTGCTGAATAAGCTGAAATGTAAATTTGGCGTCTTTAATAATGATCGATTCTCTCTTTTTTTTTCTTTTCTGCAATCTGTTGTTGCCAAGAATCGTGTTCTTATCCATGGAAGAGTTTGTGTAAAGGTTAGTTGCTACAATTGCTGATCAGAATTCCAGTCCTTTGTTCTTAATGGTAGAGTACTGATTTTGACTGGTATTGATTTTGATTGCTGCTCGTTTATTGAAGAAACTTGTTGTTTCTCTTTCATTAGTTGTTGTGTAATGATTGAAACTTGTTGTTTCTATATCATTCATGCATATACTTGAATGAAGTTGTTGTTCAATCTGTGTACCAGTTTTGAATCCCATAAAATCTTTCCAAGTTTATTTGTCTAGCTGATATTAGGACGCGCCAACTTTTCGAGAGATGATAATCCTAATATTAGGATAGTTGTGGTTCGATGCGGGTTGCCTTTTCTAAAGCTTTAATTCTGGAACATATGAAATTCCAGAAGATCGCTGCTGGTCGAACGGAGTTTCACTGTGCTTCGTTTTTTTCTTTTTGTGGAAGTGTGACGCCGGAATTCTATCACATAATTGATTTGTTGTTCATATAAAAACTTTGCTGTTTACATGGCGCACGACGTCTATAAAGTCCCGTTCAATATTTATCTTCATGTGCTCTTTCGAAGCTGCATTCAATCTGTAAAGTGCACGCTCTCGGCAATCGCATTTATTAGTCTTCAATGTGCATACAATCTGTTTTACTTCAAAGAAGCCTGCGCATTCCCAGAAAAACAGCCATAACTCCTTGTACAAAATTTTAACATGACCGCTAGCTTGATTCATTAGAAAGAAGACACATATAGCTATCCATCCATATATATCACTTCCTCTACAAATGTTTCAATCTGAGCAGTTTTTCTAAGGAGTGTGGAAGAACTGCAACTTTACAGATTTCAATGCAGTTTGCACAATCCCACGAAAGCGGCCATAATGTGTCATGTCAAGAAGAAGCCACGATGGCGCGAAACTGACCGATAAGTGTCGAGAAGGCTTAGAGGTTAAGCTACCTTAGCCTTATTTGGGTCACCATTTTATCTGTATATCTAATTAGACATTGAGTAATATGTCATTGGAAAGACATAGGAGTCTAGGTTGCAATGTAACAAGCGGAATGCGTTCGGAGGTTCAGAGAGAAAGTTATGCTCAAAATAGTAAAGTTGCACATATCAGTGTAAAATCACCTTTTAGCCCTCGAGTCATGCCTATATATATCCCCCTCACTCCTGATAAGAGGGAGGATGGACGAAGATGCCACGCATCGAACTAAGCCAGTTCGATGAGCGCATCAAACCAAGTCAGTTCGATGCACACATCGAACAAAGTCAGTTCATGCAGGCATCGAACCAATTCAGTTTGATGCATGAATCGAATCAAGACAATTTGATGCACACCAAGATCAAACCCATATATTCCTAGAAAGCTACACGAGTCAGGGTTCCAAATCAAGAAGTGGATCGAGGTTTTGATTATCCTACAAAGAAATATGATCGAAACCGTGAAGTCGCGCCAAGCTGTCTCGAATTCACCCTGTTCGACATGGATGCATCGAACCAAGCCAATCCAATGCACACCAAGATCGAACCAATATATTCCCAAAAATCTACACGAGTCAGGGTCCCGAATCAAGAAGGGAATCGAGGTTTCGATCATCCTACAAAGAGATATGATCGAAACCGTGAAGTCGCACCAAGCTATCTCGAATTCACCCTGTTCGACATGGATGCATCGAACCAAACCAATTCGATGCTCATCAAGATAGAACCCATATATGACCTGAAGCTACATGAGTTAGGGTCCATAATCAAGAAGTGGATCGAGGTTTTGATCATCCTACAAAGAGATATGATCGAAACTGTAAGTCGCGCCAATGCTGAACCAAGTGAACCAAGCAGCTTTATCAAGGGTCGACCTAAAAGAGGCAACTCAAAAGAGACAAATGAACTACGTTCGGCTTGATTCTCTTAATGGGATACGTAGGCAGTTTGACAAGTTCCCAAGTTCAGTGCGATATCATAAGTATCTATTGCCCACAATTCGACAATCAAAGAGCGCCGAGTCTCTCCCATTCGACTTTTCCCTCAACTTGGCCATTTAGGGATTTTTCTCATTATCTTATATTTCCTTATGTGTAATAGGTGTTCCGGACCAAGCTAGTCCGTTCATTGTAATAGGATAGCATTATTTTGGTTAAGTCAGGCCCAACTGTATCGATCTCTCGGTGTATTGTAACCTAGATGAAATAAGACCAAAATATTGGCGTCGTCTGTGGGAACACCATTTCTCTTACGCTTAAGAGTGTGTTTAGGTAAAATGGCAAAGAAAGGGAGTGGACCAACAAGAAAAGAACCGCGAAGAGTCCAGTAGCTATATCGAAATCGGGAAACAACTACGTACTAGACAATATGAAACTCGGTCCCAAGCAAAAAAGGAGTAGTGCTAAGAGCAATAATCAAATCTGCGATTCAACCAAGAAAACTAACATTATTAGAGAAAGATTAGGGATTGTTCAATCCCAATCCTACGCGGACAAACGAGTACACCCCGAATAGTTTCATGATGTGTCTTACCCTAATGTGATATCGAAGAATCTCACCCTTATGTGGTATCGAAGGTCGGATTGCATTGATTATCAGACCAAGCAGGAACCAGCAGGGCCATCACCACATGGATACTACATACAGATGGATTTGCCACCAATCATGGAGGAGGGGTTGGGATTCACCACTTATCTCCAGATTGCAGAGAATTCGAATTCGCCATTAATCTGAACTACATGGTGACCAACAATGAGGCCGAGTATGAAGCGGTTACAGCAGGAATTACACTGGCGTTGGGGCTAAATGTTGAACATTTGGACAATGGCGCGCAATTCACTATCGAATGGACAAATAGAATCCACCAACACGACCTTGAAAAATTACCTCGAGAGGAGGATGAAAGACACAGAAAAAACCTGGCCAGAGGAGCTTCAAGGAATATTATGGGCGTATACGACAACCACGAGAACATCGACGGGTGAAACTCCTTTCATTCTTGTTTACGGCAGTGAGGCTGTTCTGCATACCGAAATAGGAATGCCAACACGCAAGATTCACGATTATGATCCCGAACAATCAGTCCTCTTACGTCAGATCGACCTAGACATGACAGACACAATAAGGGAATATGCGTACGAACGCACTGTAGCTTTCAAAGCGGCAATGGCTAAAAGCTACGACAACAGAATCCAATTCTGAAATTTTGAGGTAAGAGATTTGGTCCTGAGAAGCATTGCGGCAAAACAGCATATCGGGAAGCTCAAACCGAAATGGGAGGGGTCTTCCAAAATCATACGAGCAAGTTCGCGAGGATACCATTACGGGGAGACTATGCAGGGTGTTCAGCAGAAGCGTCCGTGGAATGTGCGACATCTTAGACGCTACTATGCATAGGAGTTAAAACAATACCACCCGACAGCCAAATAATTGTATGAAGCGTGAAGGCTTGAGTCCCATGCAAAGACTGGGAAGCGTAGACCCCTCGGTAAGAAACTGAGCCCAACCTTTTCCAAATTATTAAATGTATCTATCTAACGGTGGGATAAGAGGCCGACGAGGTCCACCCCTCATGCACGACGAAAGCTTCATGATGGTGGGATAAGAGGCTGACGAGGTCCAACCCCTCATACACAACGGAAGCATCATGACGGTGGGATAATTGGCCGACGAGGTCCAACCCCTCATGCACGACGGAAGAATTATGATGGTGGGATAAGAGGCCGATGAGGTCCAACCCCTCATACACGACGGAAGCATCATGCCGGTGGGATAAGAGGCCGACGAGGTCCAACCCGTCATGCTCGACGGAAGCGTCATGGCGGTAGGATAAGAGGGCGACGAGGTCTAACCCCTCATGCACGACAAAATAATCATGACGGTGGGATAAGAGGCCGACGAGGTCCAACCCCTCATGCACGGCTGAAGCGTCATAACGATGGGATAAGAGGCCGACGAGGTCCAACCCCTCATGCACGACTGAAGCATCATGACGGTGGGATAAGAGGCCGACGAGGTCCAACCCCTCATGCACGACGAAAGAATCACGACGGTGGGATAAGAGGCCGACGAGGTCCAACCCCTCATGCTCGACGAAAGAATCATGACGGAGGGATAAGAGGCCCAACGAGGTCCAACCCCTCATGCGCGACACAAACATCATGCCGGCGGTATCAACAGCCCAAAGTGGTCAACAACAAAATCTACACCTCATACACAAATCAAATTTAATGACAGAGGTCCATCGACCCGAGAAGGTCAAAAGCAAAATTCATCCCTCATGCACGACATAAAGGTCATGACAGTGGTACATATAAGAATTTGTATAGATCAAAAATTATGATGTCATGCCACAAAACCGGTTTCATAAAGAACCATTATTAAAATGACGAGCAAGATTATCAATAAACAAAATATCGTAATATCATCAAAATGGTATCCAAGTATTGCTACTCTGCAAATGACTGGGGGACTCAGAACGAAGGACCAGAATCATTGAACGAGCGAAATTGGCACAATATCCCTAAATCTTATCCTCTGTAAGCACAAGTTCATCCCCTTGCACCCAACATTTGAACAATCCAATTTCATTTCCCTCCGATACAAAACTAAAAACCCAAATCGTCTACCCTAAGCGGTACGTCAAACGTGTCAAGAGTGGCACCGAGAACGTCCACACAAAGTGGCACCCGAAATGGTACGAAGTAAACTTGTCCAAAGCAACACCGAAAGCATTAGCCCGACAAGATAAACGTAAACCTAAAATCTCAAAAATGAAATATCGACCCAGAACGGCCAGATGAAGAATAAAATAATGGCCCGAAGTGGTCAGATGAATATATAGAATATATCGAAAATAGACATCAACCCATCATGGACGAAAACAAATTAGACATCAGAAATGATAGACATCCGCTAGTAGAACCATGATGGAATCAATATATCCGTATGCCTGAAAGGATGGATATGGCAATAGACTTCATGTGGAAAATCAGTTACATCTGTCCAGCATGGAACGATGATTATCTGCCCAGATGAGTGCATATTTAAACTAATATAGAAGGCTTCTCACCTCAAGAGGTACGAATACCCAGGTGCCAAATTAACTGTCACCGTCGATGAGTAATAACATTTAAAAGCACAAAGTGCGAGAAACAACACGCGCACGGTCATCAAATACGAATGCAACAAAGTATCCGAGCAAAGACAACAGCGATTAACTCCAAGGATAACTGCAAAACCGTATTGGGCGAATAAACGTAGCGCCTTCACACGATCCAACAATACTAATGCAGCAACTGGGATACACCAATCAAAAATTTCAAAAACCTATACACAAATGAGGCCATAATCCTCAAAACGCAAATCATACAAGGTTAAGCAATGATGGCAACAATGTCTCACAAATGCAGCAAAAGCAGAACCACGCATTGTGAAGTTATTTGCATGAAAATAACACCATCCATGATCTAAAGGGGACCCGCGATGAGAAGGAAAAGGGACGGACATTCTGTCTCAAATGACAAGCGTTAACCATTAAATCCCTAAAAACAAAGAATCGAGAAGAGGAAGTCTGTCTCAAGAGACAAGTGACTAGGAAAAATCTGCTGAAATTGATTACGCTGACATAACAAATTGATTACGCTGACATAACAAATTGCGAAAGCAGACTAGCAAATTTGTTCGCAACAGTGGGTTAATTTTCATAAGCTATCGAGAGAATTTCCCTGTTAAGTCCCAATGACAGGTCCAACCACTGCAAGTTGAACCCACCACGAAGGTAGCGGGTGTTGTGGATCTGCTGAACGGTGAGCACTTGGGCTCTTTTCAAACTAAGAAACAGGGATTGGCGCCTCGCCTAGAATGGCGAGCGCTAACACCGAGTTCCGCTAAAATAAAGACAAAAGGGATATGCACTCTGCCAACAAGTGGCAAGTGCACCCAAAGAAACCATGCAGTAAGGAAAACCTCAAAACAATGATGTGAACATTGAACTAACTTAGCAAAAGATGCCATAGCAACTCTACAACATGACGTGGCATAGAGTTGAGAAATAACAAAGAAATAGTAAAAAATGCCGCTGAAAGAAAATAACCCCAAAAATAAAGCAGCAACGACCCATTGAAAAACACTATTCAAAGCAACAGGGTGACACAGCGCCAAAACAGACATAACAAATTCTTCATTAAAGCAGACCCATCCGAAAGTCGATCAAATCCGAGCACATTCGATCGATGGTGATCATCCAAACTTCAGTTTTTAATGACTTTCAAAATCGAATTAGGATGAGATTGCGCAGTGATGATCGAATTGCATCCATTCGAGGCACGCCATAAGTCAAACCAATCGAATTCCGAGATATGGTGAAGTAACACTATCAATTTGTTTCCGCTTCAAACATGAAATGACTATCAAATAGTCTCGGTACGAATGATTTGGAGACTCATCAGATTCGATCTAACATTGATCTAACAGCTCAGATTCAGCCTATCATGTAAAGCCTTTGCCCTCAATGAAGGCAATGCATCCCATAAAGTCTCATGACTATAGATAAAGATTCTAAACTAAACATAACTGCAAAATCAGTGCACAACACCGAGGCAAAGGTTAACCGAGTCAGAGTTCATTATGCTTGTCACCTTATTATCAACAACATTTTCGAAACAGCGATAACATCAAAATTGGAGGTAAAAACCCCGTATGATCATACAACAACTAGCTAGGGTCGAGCTTTATTGCGACTAGCAACGAGGCAGAATACAAAGCTATTATCGCCGGAACCTCAATGGCAAGCTCATTATGAGTAGAATGCCTGGCGGTCTTTACAGACTAGCGACTTGTGTAACTAGGTACGCTGTCATAATTTGCAACAAAACCACGATATTCATAGAAATGAGAGCAGTCCTATTGGCGGCAAAAGAATCTGTTATAAGAATGACAAGATGCATTAGAACGGTGAAAAGAATCGATCACACTATGAATATATACATAAACAAAGAGAAATCACGAGTTATTTGCATGAAACTAACGCTATGCGGGACCTAATGGGGACTCGTAATAACTAAAAAGGGACGGAGATTATGTCTAAAAGGACACGTGATACCGCAAATTCCTAAACACCTAACAGCAACGAAAACTTTCCATGATTATGGAAGAATGCTCGAGTTGTCAAAATAAAGTAAAAAGTAACGATAGAAATTGAAAGAAAAGGCAACGATTACGAGCCTTCGATCAAACAAACAAATGAAATAGTCATGAATGACAACCGTGCAATTAATAAAAAGGCGGCGCAGCGCCACAAAAGCAGTAAATTAGAATTTATTCATTGCAGAGCAAAATAAATATGAGCATTGAACCACCTAATTTGATACAACCTAGACCGAATTCCCTCAATTCGGTGCACTCTAGATTCGATATAGGTCAATACAAGATACCCTGTATCGAATCCACCCGATTCGATCGTCGTTAGACTCGACCTATCGTGGACATTTAGTCAAAACAATACCTCGAGGTAAGTGCAAACTAGATCACTACCCATGACCCGACGTTCATAAAGCAGATCAATAGTACGCTGGTGCGTGCATCGCATCAAGTTCGATAAAAGTTATTTGGCAACCGATCCTCTAGATCACGACTCCCAGATAAGGGGCGTATTTTCAAGCCATGAAAGATTTTTATAATTTGGCACCCGCTCTTGAATCAAGACCGCCTCCGAAATGGGGGGACTATATGATGTGGGTTTATTCGGTAAGCTACTCTTATGCATAATAACGCTAATCACCTAAAAACTGAGGCGAAACGACTCTAGCACTTCATTATAGTTTGAAGTATGCTTATGTTCCAAAATCACACTCCAAACTGGGGGAGTAAATGATGTGGCATAATGTTTCATGTCAAGAAGAAGCCATGATGGCACGAAACTGACCGATAAGTGTCGAGAAGACTTAGAGGTTAAGCTACCTTAGCTATATTAGGGTCACCATTTTATCTATATATCTAATTAGACATTTAGTAATATGTCATTGGAAAGCCACATGAGTCTAGGTTGCAACGCAACAAGCGGAATGCGATTCGGATGTCTAGAGAGAATGTTATGCTCAAACTAGTAAAGCTGCGCAGATCAGTATAAAATGACCTTTTAGCCCTCGAATCATGCCTATATTTACCCCCCACTCCTCACAAGAGGGAGGATGGACGGAGAAGCCACGCATACAAAGTCAGGCGCATCGAACCAAGTAAGTTCGATGTGCGCATCGAACAAAGTCAGTTCGATGCACGCATCGAATCAAGCCAATTACATGCACACCACGATCAAACCTATATATTCGGGTCCTGAATCAAGAAGCGGATCGAGGTTTCGATTATCCTACAAAGAGATATGATGGAAACCGTGAAGTCGCGCCAAGCTGTCTCGAATTCACCCTGTTCGACATGGATACATCGAACGAAGCCAATTCGATGCTCGCCAAGATCGAACCCATATATGACCTGAAATCTACATGAGTCAGGGTCCCTAATGAAGAATCGAATCGAGGTTTCGATCATCGTACAAAGAGATATGATCGAAACCGTAAAGTCGCGCCAATGCTGAACCAAGTGAACCAAGCAGCCCTATCAAGGGTCGACCTAAAAGAGTCAACTCAAAAGAGGCAAATGAACTACGTTCTGCTTGGTTCCCTTAATGGGGTACGTAGGCAGCTTGGCAAGTTCCCAAGTTCAGTCCGATATCATAAGTATCTATTGCCCACAATTCGACAATCAAAGAGCGCCGAGTCTCTCCCGTTTGACTGTTCCCTCAACTTGGCCATTTAGGGATTTTTCTCATTATCTTATATTTCCTTATGTGTAATATGTGTTCTAGACTAAGCTAGTTTGTTCATTGTAATAGGATAGCATTATTTTGGTTAAGTCAGGCCCAACTGTATCGATTTCTCGGTGTATTGTAACCTAGACAAAATAAGACCAAAATAGACCTTTAGCTTAATTCATTAGAAAGAAGACTCATGGAGCTATCCATACATAAATGGCATTTCCTCTCGAAGTTTTTCAATATGAAGAGTTTTTCTAAGGAATATGAAAGAACTGCAACTTAACATACTTCAATGCAGTTTTCGCAATACCACAAAAACGGCTGTAACTCGTTGTAGGAATTTTCAAATGGCCTCTAGCTTGATTAATTAGAAAGATGACTGATGGAGCTATCCATACATATATGGAACTTCCTCTGGAAGTTTTTCAATATGAGCAGTTTTGCTAAGGAGTGTGGAAGAAACTGCAACTTAACAGACTTCAATGCAGTTTGCGCAATCCCACGAAAACGGCCATAACTCGCTGTACAAATTTTCAAATGACCTCTAGCTTGATTCATTAGAAAGAAGACCCATGGAGCTATCCATCCATATATGGCTTTAATTATGAATCATTCTCAATTGGAGCAGTTCTACAAATTAATTTGAGTCTTCTGTTGGTTGCATGCTGAGACTTGAATTTGCAACTACTAACGTTTCGAAGCCCTTTTTCCATGATTTCTTCTGTATCAACCGAGCTTCAAAAAATGCGGCGAACTGTGCTGGTAGGACAAGTTTCGATATGTGATAAGTCTTTGAATGACATGTTTGTCTAATCAGTGAAATAGATTCGTGGTTCATATTTTGCAAGTCATTGTATATTTTGCTCCTCTTTGTCTGCAAATGTGTTTACTTGATTTTCGTCAATAGGGATTTTCACCTAATAGACTCTTTATCTAGTTTGGTTTGGTAGGGCTTATGTCATGTGCCTACTTTATGGGATTTTCACCCAATAGGCTCTTCATCTAGTTTGATTCGGTAGGGCTTATGTTATGTACCTACTTTGTGGGATTTTCGTCCAATAGGCTCTTCACTTAGTTGGATTCGGTAAGGCTTAGGTTATATGCCTACTTTATGGGATTTTCACCGAATAGGTTCTTCACTTAGTGTACTTATCATTTTCAAACTTTATGCTGTCATCGTGGTTTTGTAGAACCTCCATTGTTTGTCTGATTTAGCTACTTAGCTATGAAAGTAGCATTTCAATCATCAATTTACGGAGATCTGCACAGAAAAAGCAAAGTGATGGGCCAAAAAGATTTTATGTTTATTTTAAGGCTGCACTTGCGGCCACGACAAGCTGCCTACGTATCCCTTATAAGTGGGAATCAAGTAGCTGTAGTTCATTAGGAATTTGATTACACCGAGTCCTAGAAGTCAGGATCCCGTTTTTGTTTTCCAAAAATTAAACCTAATATAAACTACGACCATCTACATAATATTCTTAATAAAAACTAACAAATGCTCGAACCATGCAGTTCATCCATTGTCAAATCCTTCATGCATAGTAGCGGCACATATTCTGAATATTCCAAGGCCTCTTCAAAGCTTTTCCATCCATAGATGCTAGATAGTAGTATCCCTTCGCACTTGCTCGGATTACTTTGAACGGACCTTCCCATGTTGGTTGTAGCTTACCAATGTGTCTACTCGCTTCCACCTTTCTCAAGACCAAGTCGCCTACTTGGAAATCTCTAAAGTGGACCTTATGGTGATAAGCCTTAGCCATCACTATCTTGTTTGTCAACGAGCATTGGTACGCCTCTTCTCTGACTGCTCCAATCATATCTAAGTCCTCTCGTCTCAGTCTTGCTGCTTCTTCATGATTGTATGTCTCCATTCTATGAGTCATCAGGCCAGCTTCAACTGGTACAACTGCCTCTGAACTATAGACCAACAAGAAAGAAGTTTCACCTGTTGCTCGCTTAGGTGTCATCCTATATGCCTATAAGATGCTCGGTAAGACCTCTGGCCAGGTTCCCCCGATATGCGTCAGACGCTTCAGCAGATAGTCTTTCAGCGTCCAATGGGTGCAAGAGTTGCACCGGTACATGAGTAAAGTTGCGCCGGCACATGAGTAGAGTGAGCATGCAATTGGCAACTCATGCATTTCTTCACAAATTCGGTCGCATCCTTGAACAAGGTAGGCCAGTAGTATCCTTGCCTCATGATCTTCTGGCCAAGGGATCTACCGCCAGCATAATTCTCACAACATCCTCCATGCACTTCGTTCTTTTGTATAGCTCTCCGTTGAAAATAACAAAACGGGCAGAGCTGTACCTCAATCTTCTTAAAGCTAAAGGGTCATTTGGAAGGATTCCATCTTTCAAGTATCGCATAATCTCATCCTTCCAACTTGGTTCTTCAATAACTGGCAAAATGAACTCCCCTAAAATAGCTTTATCCATATTGCAGGTCTTCCCAATGGCAGGTTTGTCTACTACTAGAAGTACTAGTGTACGCTCTATGTAAATGTCAGTAGAGCTAGCAAATTTTGATAAGGCATCTGCCTTGACGTTTTCAGACCTCGGGATCTGGCTAAGAGTGAAAAATGTAAGAGACTCCGCTCCTTCCTTCAACTTAGTATGGTACTTCACTATAGTCTCCTCATTGGCTTCATAATGCCTATAAACTGATTTGCCACTAGTTGTGATTCCGTGAATACCGCCAAATGGGTGATCCCTATAGATTTGCACATTTTGATCCCAGCCAGTATCGCCTCATATCCAGCTTCATTGTTGGTCAACACAAAGTTCAGGCTGACTGCATACTCATATTCTTTTCCTTGTGAATATATATTCCTAGTTCTCCTTTTGAGGTAGTCGCAGATCCATCAACGTGAAGAGTGCAAAGAATAGTGGACAATTCACACTATACACTCAACACTTGATCCTGCCTGGTCACTTCTTCCCTTCCAAACGCTTCAGCGACGAAGTCGGCCAAGACTTGCACTTTAATTGCCACCATTGGCTTGTACTCAATGCCATACACACTAAGTTCGATGGCCCACTTGATCAATCTTCCTGATGTTTCTAGTTTTGTCAGCACTTGCTTTAGTGGCTCATCAGTTAATACAGCAACTGGATGTGCTTGAAAGTATGGTCGTAGCTTCCTTGACTATGTACCACGGCAAGAGCAAATCTCTCAATCTCAATATTGTTCAGCTCAGCTCCATGCAACACTTTGCTAATGTAGTAAACAGGTAGATGATGGTTTCCATCACCTCGCACAAGGACAGAACTGATAGCATTGGGAGAAACCGCCAAATAAAGGTACAATGTCTCTCCCTCAATCGTCTTTGCCAGAAGAGGCGGCGTTGCCATATAAGTCTTGAGTTGCTGAAAAGCATTCTCGCAGTGTTCGGTCCACTCGAAGCTTCTATTATTCTTCAAAATTTTGAAAAAAGCTAGGCTTTTTTCAGCCGATACAGAGATAAAATGCCCAAGTGCCGTTAATCGACCTAACAAACGTTGCACATCTTTCATGGTGCAAGGGGATGGTAATGTGGCGATAGCTTCAATCTTGTCAGGGTTAGCTTCGATTCCTCTCTGGTTTACCACATACCCCAAAAACTTTCCACCGTTCACGCCAAATATGCATTTTTTTGGATTCATCTTCATACCATACTAGCGCATGATAGTGAACGCCGTGCGCAAGTGGTTGACATGATCCTTAGCTTTAATTCTTTTCACAAGTATGGCATCTATGTATACTTCCATTGTCTTCCCTATGTGATCATATAACATCTTCGCAACTAACCGCTAAAAGGTAGCCCCGTCGTTTCTAAGGCCGAATGGCATCACGCGATAACAGAAAACTCCTCTATCAGTTAAAAAAGCCGTTTTTGACATATCATACACGACCATCATAATCTGGTGAAAACCTATTTGTGCATCTACCATGCTCAATAGAGCGCAGCTTGCGGTCGAGCCCACTAACAAATCAATCCTTGGCAAAGGGAAAGGATCACGCGGGCAGTGCTTATTCAGATCTGTGTAGTCCACACACATCCTCCAGTCACGGTTGGCCTTAGGCACTAAGACAATATTTCTTAGCCATTCAGAGTACTGCACCTCATAAATGTGCCTCGCTGTAAGTTTTTTATTCACCTCCTTTTCGGCAGCCAAATTCTTTTCCTTACTGAAATTTCTCTTCTGCTGGCGGATAGGTTTTGCCTCGGGGTCCACATTCAGTCTGTACCATTATCCTAGGGTCTATACCCTTCAAGTCTTCGTCTGTCCACGCAAAAATGTCAAAATTCTCGCGCAAGTAAGCGATCATTTGCTCTTCAATTTCATTCACCATGCAAGTGTCGATGCGGGTCACCTTGCTCGGATCATCCTTTGCAAGTGATATTTCTCGAAATTCTCCTAAAGGTTCCATCTTGTTGTTTTGCTTCGATTTCCCTAAGGATCTTAAACTTCTTAGCATTCTTCTGCGTCTCAGTAATGTTTACCATCTCTAGATCTTGACTGACGGTGTTAAGCATATTCACTTCTTCCTTCCTACTCAGTCTTAGAGAGGCTGCATAAGACTTACAAGCTTCCTTGTGATCACCTCGCACCTCACCAATCCCTTTAGGAGTGGGAAACTTCATCTTTTGGTGGTAGGTAGACACCACAGCTCTAAAATCGTTCAATCCAGGCCTGCCAATAATGACGTTGTATGTGAATGGTGTATCAACAACTAGATATTGGAGATTCCGAGTGCGTCTCGTTGGAGAATCTCCTAAAGATGTTTGCAAAGTCACTACTCTGATTGGCACAATAGTTGCTCCTCCAGAGCCATATAAAGGCGTCGTCACTTCCTGCATGAAATTATTACCTAACGCCATTCTTTCTAATGTCTCATAAAAGATGATATTTGCCGAACTTCCGTTGTCAACTAAGACCTTCCTCATCGTATAGTTTGCAATGTCAACAGTCACCACTAGAGGGCAATTCAACTGTTGTGCCTCAGCTACTTGAGGGTCCAACTGCTTGCGGTCCATCTCATCAAAAGTGATAGACTCCTCCAATACTTCCCGCGCAGCGATCAAGGACGCGTCCCTTCTGAATACGTTACTATCCACTTTCCTCTTGATTCGGTCCATTGCATGTTTAGAGTTAGCGCCCGTTGGCCCTCTGGAAATCATATTAATCACTCCCCTCACTGTGAGATTTTTTTCTTCCTCATGCCTCGTAGGTGCCTCAATCCTTCGTTGTTCCTCAACACGAGTAAGATCAGTTGTTCTTCCTCGTTTAGCTGATGGGCTATCTCTCCTTTGATCTCGAACATATTCAGCCAGGTGCCCATCCTTTATCAATCGTTCAATATCAGTAAAAGGGCTCTACATTGTGATGTATCGTGCCCATTTTGTTGATGGTAGCGACAATAGTCCTTAGACTTTCGTGTATCTTCCGTTTCTGAAAACTGTCGTGGTTTTCTCATCAATCCTCATTTATTGGCTACGGCATACACTTCCATTATATTTGTGTTCAGTGGGTTGTAATCCACGAGTGATCTGCCTCTCCTTCTATCATTTCTGTCTCTATCTCGACCATTACTCCATGGCTTATCATTTTTGCGATTGTCAATTCCCTTATGTTTCCCTAAGTCGCGGTATTCGCCCTTGCTGATCATGTTCAACTCCTCTACTTCCATCTCTTGGTGCAATCTTTGCATGATTAGTTCAACAGTAGGGGGAGGGAAACGCACAAGATCATTCGCCAGCTCTTTGTTCCACAATGTCTTGTACAGGATTCCTTGGATGATCCTAGGTGATGGAGTTTGCACCTTCAACATCTCAACATTAAAATTCTTGGTGTACTCGCGCAATGTCTCCTTCTCCCCTTGTTTCAATTGGCATAGTTAGTCTGGGTCCAATGGGTCCACTTAAAGAGTAGCAAACTTACCAAACCATTCTTGTGCCACACCGACCAATGTTATAGCAAAAAGGCGTGCTTAAACTCTAGTATCATAGCCTCCCAAACTTATAATGCCATCTTAGCACATGCAGATATGATGGTGGAAAAGTGGCATCATTGTAGTTTGGCATCTTTGCAATATCTTGGCCTCTTCCCAAGACAACCCTTCGTAAATCCTCACAAAAAGGTGAAGGCTTAGTAATTCTACTATCATTTTGATTATAACCCACCGATCTTCTTCTATCTTCTACGTACCCCATTGGGGTCGGCTCACGATGGTTGTGGTGATGCTCTCTTCTAATAAGACTAGGATATCCTCTATTGCACCTCTCAGTTCTCTCAATGTCTCTTCATCTTCGAGCTCTATCATATGAGTTCACCTCATCACCTCTATCAACACGCCTCCAGCGTTGTTCGTGGGTTCTGCTTTCATCGTCCCTCCTAACATGTTGATACTCTTCACGACACACGTTGGATGATCGTTGATCTGTCCTCCTAGGTGAACACCTTTGAGTTTGTCCTGCCGCATGAAGACCACGCGAATGAGAGTTCGGCGCATGCTTCTCTGTCCTTGCTTGAGCTTCAGGTTGAGTAATGGGTGCCACTGGGATGATAGGTATCGCTCCTCCAAGTGTTGCTTGCAGCGCTTGGATCAGTTGTGCCACGTGCTGTGGCGACAATGGGTTAACAGTTGTGCCTGCGACCTGTTGGTTGACTGCTTGTGGCGCTTCCCCGTGGACTTGCTCTGAAATAACCACATATGTCTCGTCCCTATGCTGACTTGCGACATTATTATTAGCCACCCTGTGGCCCGTGTCAAAAGTTCTTGTTGTTGGGTAAGGGTTGCCGTGTTGGCTCTTTCAGATGCTCTCGTGGTTCTAGTCATGATTGAATAATTCTTGTGTTTTCTTCACAGTGCTTTAGTGGTTTCCCACAGACGGCGCCACTGATGCGGGGTGTTTTCATCTGCTGACTAAGCACTCCACGTCAGACTAACTCAAGCTCCATATTGGTCCTAAGTTAGCTTTGAGTTCGAGAAACCTGCACAGAAAAACACGAAAAAACATGAATAAATAAACTAGCCGGTGTCCCCGGCGAAGGCACTCCGACTCTCAAGTCAGTAAAAAATCTAGACTATTAAAATCTAGAGAGAGAAAGTTCTAACTTAGAGAGATAAAGCAAGAATGCGAATTATGTGGTTTTTGCCTTCAGGGGAGGGGATATTTATGGATACCTCATGTCGGCCTAGTCCAATTCCAAACGTGAAACCTTGCTAGCGCACAACCGTGTTACCTTGTTGGCATGCAATCATGTAATCCTGTTAGTACGCTACCTCGTTAACGCTCAACCGTGTAACTTTGTTAGCACGCAACCATGTACTCTTGTGAAACACGTAGTTTGTTGCGTTGGCGACTTGTGAGCTAGCCACGTGTCATATACTAGAATATGGCACATCACATAATGAAACAGGGGAAAATTGGCAGAAACTTTCTGCCAATTTTCCCCTGTTTTCAGTTTGTAAAGCTGAAACATGGGAAAATTGGAAGAAAGTTTCTGCCAAGTTCCAAAAAAAAACATGGCTTTTTTATTTTTCCCAAAAAGGCCAAAACAAAATACACAAAAACAACATGGCATATCACATTTCAAAATTCAGAAAATTCAATAATATATCAAATTTCACAATAATTAGCCCTTAAATGTAAGGGGCAGATTAGTCATTTCCTTTGTACGTTCCCGCCTTTTGTATATTTATCAACATTGTACTCCTCTCAGCACATTTGGATGAATAACGGAATTCAGTTAGAAATGGCGGCATCGACATCATTGACAAATGGTAGCAAAATTCCTCTGCCATAATGAAAGCGATGAAGAGACGGTATCTTCTACTTTGCTTTCGAATTTCATTTGATTATTGTGGTTTGGTAATGGTAATATATTGCACAATTTCACTACAAGAGAAATGCCTTTTCCGAAGGCACGAAAACCGTCGAAAAAGACCCATTTCTCGTCGAAAAAGAGCATTTCCGACGGTATTACCCGTCGGAAAAAATCGACGAAAAAGGTCTCGTCGGAAAAGAGATTTTCCATCGGCCAAATGCCGTCGGAAAATCTCTTTTTCGACGGCCAAGTGCCGTAAGAAAATACCACTTTTCGACTGTACAATACCGTCGGAAAAGATGCTTTTCCGACGGCACAATACCGTCGGAAAAGATATTTTCCGACGGTATTTTGCCGTCGGAAAATGGGTCTTTTCCGACGGCATCATACTGTCGGAAAAAACCTCACAAAGTATTTTAAAACAATTTATTTTTAATTGTACCGTATTTGATCTATTCCGACGGTACAATACCGTCGGAAAAGACGTCAAAATTATTTTTAAAAAAATTATTTTTAATTGTAACGTATTTAAAAAAATACGTATTACTTTTTGTTAATACGTATTAAATTGTTTAAAAGACAATTATTAAAATATCATTTTCGACGGTTTAAAACCGTCGAAAATAATATTTAAATATTATTTCCGACGGCAATATGCCGTCGGAAATAATATTCATAAAAAAAGGCACACTTTTTTGTTTTTTACGAAAAAAAGCTATTTTTTTTGTTAAATTTTCTCTCAATTTCGTCTGAATTTTTGGAAAAAGCCATAAAAATAGTTTTTGTGGCGTATATAGTAAATAAAAAAAAATATTTATTACGATAAAACATAAATATAATCTAATTTGTAATATATATAGATAAATAAAATAGTTTATAATGAAAGTATTAATATATATGTGAAATTAAGAATAATAATAATGTAAGAAAATAAAATATATATGATAAGATAAAAAGTATAAAGAAAATATAAGTAAGAAAAACATTTGAAGAAAGAATTCGGAAAAGAAATGTAGTTAGGGAGATATAATTGAGTGTTTGTGTATGAATTAATGAATTTTAAGTGTTAAATTTAAGAGTATTTATAGATTTGGGAGGGGGAATGATGCCACGTCACCGATCCGGGTGAAAAATCACCCGAAAATGATATTTTTCGACGGCACCATGCCGTCGAAAATGACCATTTCCGATGGCACTTGGCCGACGAAAAAGACGACGGCCCCCTCTATTATTTTTTTTTCTTTCTTTTCGGACATGTTAAGCCGTCGCAAAAGACCTTTTTTTGTTTTTTTTTTATTTTTTTTTTCGACAGCTTAAGCCCGTCGAAAACTTTCCGAAGGGCTTAAGCCATCGAAAAAGGCCTTTTCCATCGGCCAGGTGCCAACGGAAAAGGTGTTAACAGGGTAAAAATCCACGTGCTTAAAATACACGATAATCCGATTACTAAAGATTCTGGAGATATTATTATATGATTTATCATCGTAACCACAAATACCCATGTCACACGGCGAAGACCCCGAGTCCCGCAAGGTACGAGAGCACCCCCTACACCCTCCGACGTCTAAGAGCTATCGGAAAACACATCCCGAGGGCCAAAGCACGAAAAGCCCTGACCAAGCACATGGAACATTGGAAGACAATCTACGAGAGCTTGGATACTAAAACACTACTTCACGAAGGCCAAGTAAAGCCCTCGGAAATCAAATCAGAGCCCTCGGAAATATGCCCAATTTTTGGAACCCGAGACCAAGACAGAAACACCTATCGGAGTGTACGTTAGAAGAAGGCATCCCAAAGATGGACCACTATCGGAACTACAGCAGCATCAGACGAGCATTCCGCCCCACTTATCCAGTGTTTCCGATAGGTACCGCCCATGGGGGAGAAGAAAACCAAGGAGTTAGTTCATCAGAGCACATTGAAGCTATCGGAGATGATAATTCATCCTGGTCAGCACCCCTATCTCTTTGCACATGCGTAATGACACATGTGAACGCATGCACGGTGACACATGTCCCCAAAGATTTCTATAAAATGTAGAAATGAGACACCAGAAGAAGAGAACGCACTCCCAGGAGGGGAGAGAAGAGGGGGGCGCGCTCCCAAGGGAACTCATGTTCTCTATAAAAATTAAAAAAGGCTTCAGATGAGAGGGGCGAACTCTTTTCTTTCTGAAGGCTTCACAAAGGTCAGCTCTTTCAACAGATATAAAATCACCACAATCAATAAAATTGACATACTCCAAATAATCAACACCAAGAACAAGAACTACGAGTGGCTTGATTCCCAATCGGGGGATACGTAGGCACTTCGAAAAATATCCAAGTCCAGCCCAAAATCAATAAAAACCAACAATCTCCTCGGGCCGGGATCGGCGTTCCAACCCTTATAAATAACTCGTTAAATAGGGAATAATTCCAAACCCGTTAACAATGTGGCGCCGTCTGTGGGAACCGCCGTTGAGTCCTTGAGTAAGACCGAGGAGATCACTGTCAAAATCAAAGAATTAGTCAGATTAGTCAGACTGCACGAGAACGAGAAAAAATCCTCAAGAATTATTTGCTCTAAGGGCTTCGATCCTTCGAGCGGCGAGTTCGGAAACCATCGGAAGCCAACAAAAGCCCTCGAAGATGGATGGGAAGCTCCTCACCAATAACGAAACAGCCCTCGGAGATTACTACGAGTGTTGCCGATATCATACGAAGCGTGTGGATAAGAAACATAGCATACCTCAAAGCCATCGCATACATGCACGGAGGCGATCCACCGCCACAGGAGAGATCTGTTTTTATCACCGGCGACGCGTGGATGCGCACACGCTATCTCGACTCCCCCGCATCCGTCGCTGGATGGGTAAGTTCTTAATCACGGCTTTCGTTCGGATCGAATATGCCGCAAATTCTCGGTCTTTCGATATGGTGATTAAAATCCCCAGCTTAACTGCGATGAGATTAGCCCACACCGGCTCAACAAATCCATGAATTAGTGAAGTGGTTTGGATTGAGGATCTTGATATGATTATAGATTCCATGATCTTGGGGTTTTTTATAATTTCTACAAGAAAAGGCAAATCCAAGAATAATTGAAGGAGATCACGTGAGATAAAAAGAGGGAGGAATTCGCTGAAGATGAATTCGGCTGAGAAAAGATGCACAGGGCGCTGGAGATGAAATGAAGGAATAAAAGAGAGAAGGAAAGAGATAAAGAGGATAAGGAGGATCTCGCAATTATATAATAAATACAGCGGAGGAGCAGATATGAAACAAAGGCCACCTTGCTCCAACGGATAAAGACGCCCTCCTTGTAACCAAGGTAGCAGGTTTGAAACCCTCCTTCTACACTTTCTTTTTATTAAGGCGCCACCATGAATATAAATATAGTAATAAGCAAATTATAAACAAAAAAAGGGGGATGGTCCAGCGGTCCTCGGAGAGCATCTCCGAGGGCATTTGCACGAAGCACCCGGGTTCGAATCCCTTTCCCGAAGGCTTTATTTTTATATGAAGATCCTATATAATTAAAACCATAAAGGATCTTGTTATATACAAAAGCGAGACGTGGTCCAGTGGTCCTCGGAACAACTCTCCGAGGGGCTCTAGAGGAGGAACCCGGTATAGAGTCCCATCTCCGATAGCTTTTTGTTGTTATTAAGATCTTGCTACATCATATGTAGTAAAAATAATCTCTTTATAACCAAAAACGAGAGTAGCCCAATGGTTGTAGCAACTCTCCGAGGGCCTTACCCGAACGACCAGGGTTCGAGTCCCATTCCCGGAAGTTTTTTTTATATAAAAATGTTGTTATCTTACATAAAAAAAAGAGAATGAAAAATGCATTATAAAAACGGGCATAGCCCAACGGTATCGGAGGATCTTTCCGAGGGCCTCTATCCGATGGACCCAGGATCGAATCCCATCCTTGAAGCAACTTTGTTTTTATATATTAAGGCTACTACTATAATATGTAGCAAAAATGCCAATATTGTAACCACAAAGAGGCCTGTAGCCCAGTGGTATTATCTATCCTTGGGATCTTTGATGGCCCGAGTTCGAATTCCCTTATAATGGCCCGAGTTCGAATCCCCGATAAGGGAATAGGCAAGTTTTGTTTTTGCTCTTTTCAGCAGGAAAAAGAAAAAAAAAAGAAGGGAAAAGTCAGAGAGAGGGTTCGATCACGGTACCCCTCCGACCTAACCTCCTGGACAATACCATCGGGACAAACTCCTATAGTGTTAACAGTAGCTGCTCTAGCAAGTATCTTAACTTGCGGTCCAGTTCATTAACCTAACACCGCCGGAGGAAACTTCGAGCAAGGCCAACTATTTTTTGTTTAAGCTATATGCAGATCTTTTGCCTCGCTTATTTCACGAAGGCAGTATCACCGGGACCCCCGAAGAGCTCCCTCCGATAGCCAACAAACTCTTGTTAGCCCTCTCTCGAAGACGTGAGGAAAGAACCTCGGATGAAGCATGACGAACGCCATGTAGAAGAAAAGGATCTCGAGCGGAGTTCCGAGGAGAATTCCTTGATGATAACGAATTGGCGCGCATGGAACGAGGAGGCATCTGGACTCCAGATAAGTGCTATGAACCTCTTACGCAATTTCGATTTTGATAAATTTATACCCTAAGTACAAAACTCAATAGAGAGACATAACTTCACATTTCCAAACAAGTAAACTCCAAAAGTGAAAGCTTGCGATGGAAACCTTTAAGATTAAGTGAGAATATTCACTAAACTCCAAGCACCTATATATACTTAGGAATCTTTCCTTGGATAACCGAGTTAAGCTTGAGCTGTCCAAGCTATATTATAGCCACGGTTACGTATCGGGTGATACCTCTATTCAGAGAAAATGTATCTCCAAAGTTTGCACTGCAAACGGACACGTCATTCTAACTAATTTGATTGGCCAGTAAGAATGAGATTTAATCTCATCTCTTTGAACTGAATCTTAAATCCTACAATTAAAGGAGAGGGTCCAAGTATTTATAAGTGCTGAAAAGTTATGATGACTATTAGCAAGAAAAAAACAAAATAGAATGAAGGACAAAATAATTGCACATTTATCAAAAGTCGAGGACTCCTCGAAGAAATACTTACAAAGCATGAAAAGTAATTACAAATGCTAAAATACAAAGTAAAAAGTTCAAAATTTTAAAAATAATGTATAGGGATTAACCAAAATGTTAACCCTAAAAATAGGGATTAACCCCTTGGACGATACTATCGTCACATGCATTTTCGATGAGGAATGTCCCACTCCCGATGAGGAGGCCCACCGAGTGTCACATACCCGATGCGGTACAACGTGATACCCAAAGAGGCATGACGATACTATCGTCCCACTCCCGATGATGAGGTCCACCGAGTGTCGCATACCCGATGCGGTACGACGTGATACCCGAAGAGGCATGACGATACTATCGTCCCACTCCCGATGAGGAGGCCCACCGAGTGTCACATACCCGATGCGGTACGACGTGTTACCCGAAGAGGCATGACGATACTATCGTCCCACTCCCGATGAGGAGGCCCACCGAGTGTCACATACTCGATGCGGTACGACGTGATACCCGAAGAGGCATGGCGATACTATCGTCCCACTCCCGATGAGGAACATATGCTCCCGATGAGAAGGCCCAACAAAGACACGCCTCAACGAAGGCATCGAAAATAAAAAATCTCTCGCCTCGAAGAAGGCAACCACGATATTCCCCTCGCCTCTTTTAAAGAAAGAAAAAAACTGGGGGGGCTTGTATTAAACAGATATAAACATCGAACGACGAAAGTCTACGATACTCCAAAATAGTTCCCCGATACCTTACCAAGGCTTTTTCGAGTCCTATATGAGACTCGGATGCCTTTCGAGGATCTATAATGCAACAACCGACGAGGACCTACAAGGTTCTAAATAACTCTACGATACCTCAAAAGGATCGTTAAAAACATTAATAGCTATCAGAACTACACTATAATATCCCCGACCAGAAAAAGCGAGAAAGACGCATACTTTAAAAGGCTCGAAACCAATGCCTTAAACGACTCCGATTACAAGAGGCTACGATACCTCTCTAAAAAATCCGCGATACTCGAACCATCGTAACTCTTGACTTTTTAAAGTTTCTAGTGCAGTCATAATGACCGATTACACTAAAAACTAGGGGGCTTTGTTAACAGGGTAAAAGTCCAAGTGCTTAAAATACACGATAATCCGATTACTAAAGATTCCGGAGATATTATTATATAATTTATCCTCATAACCGCAAATACCCGTATCACACAGCAAAGACCCCGAGTCCCGCAAGGTACGAGAGCACCCCCTACACCCTCCGACGTCTAAGAGCTATCGAAAAACATATCTCGAGGGCCAAAGCACGAAAAGCCCTGACCAAGCACATGGAACATTGGAAAAAAAACACTACTTTACGAAGGCCAAGTAAAGCCCTTGGAAACATGCCCAATCTTTGGAACCCGAGACCAAGACAGAAACACCTATCGGAGTGAACGTCAGAAGAAGGCATCCCAAAGATGGACCACTATCGGAACTACAGCAGCATCGGACGAGCATTCCGCCCCACTTATCCAGCGTTTCCGATAGGTACCGCCCATGGGAGAGAAGAAAACCAAGGAGTTAGTTCATCAGAGCACATTGAAGCTATCAGAGAGGATAATTCATCCTGGTCAGCACCCCGTCAGCAGATATACTAACCGGATAAAACCTGTCTCTTTCCACATGCGTAATGACACCTGTGAACGCATGCACGATGACACATGTCCCCAAAGATTTCTATAAAAGGTAGAAGTGAGACACCAGAAGAAGAGAGCGCACTCCCAGGAGGGGAGAGGAGAGGGGGGCGCGCTCCCAAGGGAACTCATGCTCTCTATAAAATTAAAAAAGGCTTCAGAGGAGAGGGGCGAACTCCTTTCTTTCTGAAGGCTTCACAAAGGTCAGCTCCTTCAACAGATATAAAATCACCACAATCAATAAAATCGACATACTCCAAATAATCAACACCAAGAACAAGAACTATGAGCGGCTTGATTCCCAATCGGGGGATACGTAGGCACCTCGGAAAATATCCGAGCCCAGCCCCAAATCAATAAAAACCAACAATCTCCTCGGGCCGGGATCGGCGTTCCAACCCTTATAAATAACTCGTTAAATAGGGAATAATTCCAAACCCGTTAAAAAAGGTTTTTACCAATTTTCGACGGCCGATTCGGTCGGAGGCCGTCGGAAATGGGCGTTTTTCTTGTAGCGTTTGGAAAAAAATTTAACTCGTGATGTTCTTCTATTTTCTGTGGCTTATCATTGTGAACAGAACTCAAATCGTAAATTCCCCAGTAGGCCATGGCTGAATCTACGCCGGACATCTGAAGTAACGTCGATCGACTTCCATCCATTATATAGTACAATACTTCTAGGTATGTCACTTATGTTCTTTTCTGGTTTCACTTCCACTTGTATTTTCTTTACTGTGTTTTCTTGAATAAAGACGTAACGACTTGAGTATTTTGTGAATTTTCAGTGGGAACCGTAACTGGAGAAATATTGGTGTGGGAAATTGCGCTTGGAAAGATGTTGGCATCGAGAAATTTTGAAGTCTGGAATGCCGAAAACTGTAAATTGAAGGTAAAACGTTATTTCGAAAAATATATTTATGTTATTGCATATAATGGTCATAATGTAAGGCCTTTTTACTGATGGGTGCAGGGCTCTCAAGGAGAGGACTACATTGCGGCTAATCGTGGCATATGGAGCCCCGATGGCGGGCTCGTAGGTATGGAATCTCCGTCTGGAATGCGAGTAAAGACTTGATAGAATTTGTGGATGTTTGCATCTTTTTGCTGAAATATAGATATTTCCCATATGAGAGGCTGTTGCAGTTCATTTTTTGTTTTTTATGTATTATTTTTAACGCATTAGGTATTACTTTTGAGTGGACGAAACTTTACGTGAAGGAAATTTAATATATTCAGGTGTGGCATTTTTGAAAAGTTGGGTATTTTGGTCTTATTTCGTCAATATAACAGAACACCGTATAATAGTACAATTTGAATACAAATAACCAAAATAATGCTAATCCATTATAATGAGCGGACTAACTTGGTGGAACACCTATTACAAGGTTACTAGGTTTAACTGTTAATTACAAGATAAGTATTGGGCATCGAATTCAAGGCGTTCGATGATGATGTGTCGAATAGCCATTGTTCGATGCGAGATGTACAATAAGGGTCCTGTCTCGAATTCAAGTATATCGAATCTCAGAGATTCGATGTTGCCTTCCGTATCGAATTCGATGTGCTGTTCTTTGTATGGTATCGAACGCATCAAATTCGGTCCGGATGTGTGTCGAATTTAGTATGTTCGATCTAGTATGCCTCGAATGAACAGTGGTTCGATGCTGATTATGTCAGAGTGATTTTCTTATCAGAACGTACACGGACTACAAGGGGACGAGCTATATATAGCAACCGTCATGTGGGTCCCAATGACTGCTGCGGAAAGCGCATCGAACATGAGTTGTTCGATGCGCATCAATATTTCGATTAAGCCCTGTTCAATGTGGTTATGGGCCGGCCCAATATGCAAGTGTTGGGCCATTCTTAAAACATACCCATCACATAGTCCCCCCAGTTTGGGAGATGATGTCGATTAGAGATCGGCTTCCAAACTTAAAAAATAAATTTTGGATTTGTGAACGGTCAGCATTGTACCACCTTGATAAGGCTTTTTCACATGCTACCAATGGTTTTTCACTAGTTTGAAATATTCCTAGTCATTTGTTACTTCGGAACGGATTGTAACAGTTTGCAATTGCTATCTGAAAAATAAAAACGCGCATCGAACAAGGTGTGTTCGATGCTTCAGTTATGCTGCATCGAACGAAACCCGTTCGATGCACTCATTTGATGCTCTCTGATATGGGCTTGATGGGCCGTCTGCTACCTATATAAAGGCACGAGTGCTGCGAGGAGCTCATTCTGCTCCTTGCGCACTCCGAATCTCAGGTAAACCACATCGAACGGGTGATGTTCAATGCGGCCTGCATCGAACAACGTCGATTCGATGTTCTTGGCATCAAACCGAGAGTGTTCGATACGGTGCCTTAGACTTTTTTAGCTGTCTTTTCCTTATACATTGATGTTTATTGTTGCTTTTTTATTATGTTCCATTTTGTTTTCGTTTAGCAGATCAATTAATGAAGTAAACGTTGTTTCTTCCAGAAATTCAGTCAAGGTTAATAACATGCCTTCGTTTGTTAGAGTTTTTATCTTTTCAATAAGTTGCCTTATTTATATATGTTGTGAGAGTGTTGTGAGAGTTAAGAGTGACGTGTTCGCCCGTAGTCAGCTTTCGTTTCTTTTTAATTTATTTCAGTTCTTTCTCGTCAACAATGGTGAATATTGAGTCAACATCCGGGAGTGAGTCGAGTAGCGGCTCGAGCTCCAGTTCGATAAACTATGTGGTAGTCCCACCCAACACTCTTACGGATTTGAATATAGCCGCAATAAATGAAATTGAGCTAATCTATATAGAAACCGTTGGTTCACCCTTGGGTAATAATCCCGACGCAAACGCTGAGCAAGCGGCGCCGCAGGCTGAAAGCCATAACTCTCAAGCGTCATTTACTTGGGATAATCGTGCCCCCAGCAAGGCCGACGAAGACGTAGAATACATCAATAGGGAGTTTGATGATTACGTCGAGGTTGCAGGGATGACGTATGATACGTACATATCCCGCCTCCAACATAGTCGAAATGTACTCCGCGAGAAATTTGACATACCTAGCAGGTACAAAATCGTACTTCCCGGACCAAATGATCGGACACATACCCCTCCGCCCGGGCATATGACTGTATTCGTTGGCCAGCTGCTGAATGGGCTTCGCTTCCCAATTCCGTTAGAACTTAAATGGCTTTTGAGGACTATCAACCTCGTGCCAGCTCAACTCACCCCAAATTCTTATGGGAACCTGATTGATTTTATTATTATCATGAAGACGTTGCGCAAACCTCAAAGTCCCAACGAGTTCTACGCTCTATTTGAGATTGCGAGGAAATAAGAAGGGTTCTACCATATCAAAGCGCAACATCACTGCACGTTCTTGAACGGCGGAGCGACGGGTTATGGGAAAGACTGGAAAAGACGTTATTTTTACATTAAGGAGAGCTACGAGGACGAGTTTAGGGAATATCGCCGCGACTGGTAAACCGGTTCAAGGGTGGTGATACCCCCCGATATATCTGCGACTTAATGGGATTGTGAGTTCATCCCCAACTTAGTTCGACATCAACAATTTGATGTTAAGAAATTAGTAGAGAGTCGAGTCTTTCGTTAGATGGTTTGTCCCCAGTTTAGTATAACAGGAGGTTTACCCTTGGTATAACTTCTCATATTTTTTTAGATATTTTTGATTTCTGTCAAATGAATATTCTAATGGTGCGATATTCTTGCAGGTGAATATATTATGGATCGTCACGCCTGGATGAACTGAGCTGTTGCTGCCGATCAGGCTAGCTCGCAGACCAATACTGCTTTTGAGATTCCTCCCCCAAGGAAAAGGAAGAATAAGGGCAAGAAAAACCTTGCCAGACCCTCAACTGCTGCCACTGCCGGTTCTGAAGGTTATCCTTTCGAGTATATCTTGGGGAAAAATCGTGACGCTGTGCGAGCTGCTGCCGAGGCTTCTGAGAGCATGGCAGCTTGTCCGAGCGACAATATCGATGGCGTCTCCCAGATCAAGAAAAGAAAAGTCCACGAGACTCGCTCTCAAACCAGATGGGCTATTCCACATGCTGCTCATGTAGGTGGGCCGCGTGCTGCCCCTGCCCATCCCATGGAACCGAGCGCTGGGGTTGGATCTAGCCAGGGTCCACGTGCTCAAGTTGGAGGATACGAGATTCCAGAGGCCGCGACTATCGATACCTTAAAGTCTCTTCTGCCTAACCTTGTCGTACCTCTTCCGGTCTCTGCCGAAGAGAAGAGGATGGTGGAGGGCAACGCTCTTCACTTATTGACAGCGGTAATAATATCTTTTTCCTTAATTAATTGTTTTATCGACTTGAATTGTAAATGTTGATTCATTTGCTCATTAGTTTTTAGGCTGGCGGAGTTGTGGACGCTATGTCTGCGGCGTTGATGCAGGCCCATGAAGAGGCCACTGGCGGTCAGCCAAATAACAGAGGCGAGCTCCACGGTGGAGATGCTGAAGCCTTAAAGGCTGCCCTCGACGCTAAAGAGAAGGCCTTGCAAAAGGTCAAGGAATATGTCGCGAGGGCTCATGCTGATAGGGAGGCAGCAAAACATGCACAGGAGGAGGCTGATCAGCTTAATGAAAAGCTGACCAAACAAATCACCGAACTAGAAATGGAGGTGGCAGTGGAGAAGGAGAATGCTTACCACGATGATGGCGCTGGATATTTGCGCGACCTTAGCGAGGTAAAGAATCCCAACTCTTAGCACTTCGCGTTCTTTTTTTATATTCTTTCTTATTAATTTCTTTTGCGTCCCTATAGGTGTCTGCTCAGCAGAAGGTGGAGATCGCCGAAGAATTCTTTTGGAGCAACACCTTCCGAGAGATTAGTACTCGTCGATGCGATCGCGAAGCTCACAAGGCTCAAGTTCTGACCGTCCGCCAGTTTTATGCGACGCAGTACGTTTGTGGTGGTTTTAAGCCAGACTGGTTGGACCTTTCTTTGGGGCCTAATCGAGAACCTCTGCTGCCTCGAATGACTTCTCAACCTGAAGCTCTTGACGAGTTCGTCGTGCTGCTTGAAAATGAAAATCTTGTCCTCCAGGGACTCTCGCCACCGCCTCCACTGCCTGAATCGTATCCCTCCTCTGAGGACGAGGAGGAAAACTACGGCTGCAGCTTGAGGGCCTTTCTATTCATTTTTTATGTTTGTGAAAAAATTTTAATTGAGTTTTATTCGTGGCGCTGCATCACCTTTATTTGTTTGAACAATCTGATGACTAGCAGTGTTGCATTTTATGAATTCTCATATTCATTTGCTTAATTTTCTAAGCTCATATTTGTTGTCTTTTCTTTCAATTTCCTATACTGGTTCTTTACTTTATTTTGACAACCTGCGGATTTTCCATGTTCATGGAAAAATTTGCATTTTGCGACAAAGCATTGAACAGTGTTTTCTCTAACAGGGTTATAATTGTCCTGTTTTGCGTTATTCCCCATAGGGAAAGGTTTCGCTTGTCGTTTTTAGACATATTACTTTCCTTTCTTGTACTTTTGTGCAGTCGTTATTATCCACCTTTTGAGAGTTTCGGTCATGTTTTTCTGAACAGCGGGTCTCAAATAGCTCTTACAGTTTTATATGTAGTGTCTGTCCCTTTCTTCTTTTTCAAGCAGTCGTGGTAATATTTGCCATTTTGGAAAGAACTTTTCGTCCCTCCTCGTCATTCGTGTGGGATTCTTAGTTTCGTGCCACGATATACAAAATTTTCGTCCCTCCTCGTCATTCGGGATTTGCGGTATCTGGTATTACGATGGGCAGAATTTTCGTCTCTCTTAATTGTCTTTTAAGGATTTGCGGTATCCTGTGCCACGATGGATAGAGTTTCCGTCCCTCTCGTTGTCTCTAGGGATTTTCGGTATCTCGTGCCACGATGGACAGAGTTTCTGTCCCTTTAGTTGTCTCTATGGCTTTTTGGTATCTCGTGCCACGATGGACAAAGTTTCCATTCTTCTCGTTGCCTATAGGGATTTTCAGTATCTCGTGCTACGATGGACAAAGTTTCTGTCCCTTTCGTTGCCTTTGGGGATTTTCGGTATCTCGTGTCACGATGGACAGAGTTTCCGTTCTTCTCGTTGCCTCTAGGGATTTTCGGTATCTCGTGCCACGATGGACAGAGTTTCCATCCCTATCATTGCCTCTGGGAATTTTTTGTATCTCGTGCCATGATGGACAGAGTTTCCGTTCTTCTCGTTGCCTCTAGGGATTTTCGGTATCTCGTGCCACGATGGATAGAGTTTACGTCCCTTTTGTTGCCTCTGGAGATTTTTGGTATCTCGTGCCACGATGGATAGAGTTTCCATCCCTCTCGTTGCATTTTTGGACGTTATGTCCTGCATACAGTTTGATCATGTAGGTTACATGGATTTCATATAAACTGATTGATTAAAAGGTATCTTTTTGAAAACTGAATCAGATTATGTGAGTATATCGGAGCCTGATTCATATTTCATTTTGTCTTGTTTCCTATGTTGCCCTACGTACTCACGTTCTTGGTGTTCCTGCTTCAAGTTGTTACATGTTTTCCCCTCATGCTTGTCATAGCAGAGGGGAAGAATAAATATTGTTCAAAATAATCAAATTACTCAGGACTCTTATAACTCGAACTAGAATCTTTCAATCAATGCGCTCCATTGGCACGGGAACTAGTGCCCTTGCTGCATCGTTTTTTTGTTGTGGCCTCGTCTGGAGCAAAGTCACGTAACACTTCTAACCTTCTATATGGTCTGCTACTACTTCACCTGTGCCGGTAGGAGTTGGAAATTTCACCATTTGATGATAGGTTGACGGTAACGCTCGGAATGCATTTAGTGCTGGCCTTCCTATGATTCCGTTGTATGCGAAATGCATGTCAACGATCACATAGTTTTCCAGAAGTGTTTTTCTCTACGGCGTTGTACCCAATGAGGTAGGGAGCTTAAGCATTCCGAGTGGGACTATCTCTGGACCTCCGAATCCGTGAGATGTTCTCACCGGTTCTAGTGTCTGGTTATTCAATCCCATTTTGGCCAATGTTGAACTGAACAACGCATTTATGGAGCTACCGTGGTCCACCAACATCTTGGTGACTCCATAATTAGCTATGTCCACAATTATTACCAAAGGGCAATTTAAATTTGACATTTTAATAGCTTGTGCGCTCAATTTTCGTAGGTCTGCTGTAGAGAATGTGATTTCCTCATGCAGTATCTCTTTGATTATTAGTATACTAGCCATATTGACAAAGTTATCTGATTCAATGAGCCTCGTGATCCTACTTCACCCGTTGGTGGAATCCGCTCCGCTTGGTCCTCGTGATATCATATTGATCATACATTTTCTGGCATTTCCATCTTCAATCTGAGGATATTCGAATAGATGTGGTTCATCGACCATCCTTTGCTTATCGTTCGTGGGGGACGGAGTTCTCTTCCTGCTGACATTATTTTCTCGTTCTTCAACCTTTTTTACAAACTCCACGAGTTTTTCGTCCTTCAATAATCGTTCAATTTTATCCTTCAGGTTCATGCAATCTTAAGTATCGTGCCTCTTCTGATTGTGATACTTGCAAACTTGGGTCGAAAACTTTGTAGCCTTGGATTCCTTCATTGGTTTGGGATCTTTTAGCCAACCTCTTCTCTTTGCTGCCCCGAATACTGTCATGATGTGAGCATTTAGTGGCGTGTACCGTCTGGGCGAACTCTCCCGATATTTGTAGTTCTTGCTCATGTTGTAGTTGTTACGGTTGTGATCTTCTTTGCCTCTTTCTTTCTCTTTTATGGGTGCAATAACAAGTATTTTGGTCGCCATCATCTCTTTAAAATGAACCACCTCCTGTGCTATTTTATTAATCTCTTCGACAGCGGTGGGCTTGCGTCTGAGTAAGTCCCCACTAAAGTTTTTGTTGGTGGTTGCTCGGAAAAGTATGCTCACGATCATCTCTCTAGAAGGGCTATCAATCCTTAGCAGCTCCGTACTGAAACTTTTCATAAAGTCCTTCAGACTTTCATTGGTTTCTTGTTTCATTGTATAGAGATGGGAGTGATCCAAAATCAATCTAGCTTGACTCGAGAATTGATCTTCAAACATCTTTCTCAATTGCTTGTAGCTTTTGATCAGTCCTGGAGTAATCCGATTGAACCAATCCATAGCTACTCCTGACAGAGTTGTTGCGAATATCCTGGCTTGAATATTGTCTTTGAAACCGTACAAAGACAGTTTCCTATCCAAGTGAAAAAGATGATCTCGAGGATCAGACTTACCATCATAAGTTTTCAGATCCGGGATCTTTTCCCCTTGTCCTAAGATCTCCGCTTCTATTTCTTCACAAAATAGGCCGTGGTTAGAAGTATCGTCCACCTGTGCCATCCGGCCTTTGATTATTTCTTTCTCTTTCTCCAGTCTCTCTATTTTTCTGGTCATTTTGCCGCACTCCCTGCTTGAGTCATGACTATCCGGATGTCTCATGTCGTCCCTATCTTCTCTCCTTCTTGGTTCTTCTCTTTGATTTCCTTCATCGTCGTGTTCCCTTCTAGAGTCATGACTCTCCGGATATCTCATGTCGTCCCAATCTTCTCTTCTTCTTGGTTCATCTATGCGGTCTTCCTCCTTTTCTTTTCCTCTCCTCTCATGGTGCCTTTTTGATTGCACCTCGACTGGTTTTAACTTCCTTCTCTGATCGTCGCGGGTAGATTTTCCCTTGCTTTGTAGTTCCTCTGATGCAGGTTTACTTCTTCTATCATCATGTCACGATTTCTCTTTCTCCTCTCCTCTCAGTATTCTGGCCGCAGAACCTTGTTCCCTTATGGCCTCTGGGTGTTTAATAGGCGGCGGTGTCAATACAGGCGGTGTGGGAGTCTGCACTTCTGCCAGTGCGGTCTTTACCATAGCCATGATTTCATTCCTCAGAGTGTTTGGAATCGAAACACTCGTCGTTGTTGCCCCAGTGGCACCTGCTTCAGTCCTCAGTGCTTCCACACCTTGAAGTCCCTGTATTTCTCGCCTTGCGGGTGTTGGTACTGCCGCAGGTACTACTAACGGTCCCGCATTATTCGGGATAATCTGATCTGGAGTTATCCGTCCAGCCTCCTCATTGGTTCCCTCTACAGCTCTACTACGAGATCTCATAAGTCTGGAAGTCATTCCTAATAAACTAATATAATTTAGTTCCAACCGACGGCGCCAATATTTTGGTCTTATTTCGTCAATGTAACAGAACGCCGTATAATATTACAATTTGAATAAAAATAACCAAAATAATGCTAATCCAATATAATGAGCGGACTAACTTGGTCTGGAACACCTATTACAAGCTTACTAGGTTTAAATGTTAAATTACAGGATAAGTATTGTGCATCGAATCCAAGGCGTTCGATGTTGACGTATCGAATAGCCGTTGTTCGATGCGAGATTTATAGTAAGGGTCCTGCCTCGAATTCAAGTATATCGAATCTCAGAGATTCTATGTTGCCTTCCGTATCAAATTCGATGTGTTGTTCTTTATATGGTATCGAACGCATCAAATTCGGTCCGGATGTGTGTCGAATTTAGTATGTTTGATCTAGTATACCTCGAATGAACAATAGTTCGATACTGATTATGTCAGAGTGATTCTCCTATCAAAACGTACACGTACTACAAGGGGACGGGCTATATATAGCAACCGTCCCGTGGGTCCCAATGACTGATGCGGAAAGCGCATAAAATCACATCAATTCGATGCGCGCATCGAACATGAGTTGTTCGATGCGCATCAATATCTCGAATAAGCCCTGTTCGATGTGGTTTTGGGCCGGCCCAATATGCAAGTGTTGGACCATTCTTAAAACATACCTATCATTGGGTACAAATGTATGTGTACAATGATAGGCAGAATCTTCAAAACCACGTTCAGGTGTGGTAAACCTTATTGATGTTGTTTATGATAAGTATATATATATATATATATATATATATATATATATATGTGTGTGTGTGTGTGTGTGTGTGTGTGTGTATATATATTCATCTTTTGTTCTAATGTTCAATTGTTGTGTTATTGCAGATAAACGTGCACGAAGGCGGGGTGAATGATTTACTTTTTGTATTCAGGGACAACCGTTTAAGTTTAGTTATGGCGGGCGAGGACAGAAGTGTTAATGTCCGTATATTCAAAAATGATTCTTTCTATATATAAAGGTTATTTGGTAGACTCATTTGGTTTATATTCTTAGGTCTGGGATGCAACTACGGGAAAGAAGCGCTATAGTGGTGAGTTACACATGGCGCCGGTTCGTTGTTTATGTGTATATCGAAAGGGAGACACTGAGGTAGATGAGTTTCATAAGACAATTTTATTGTAACTTGGGAAGATTTATGTTAGATGATTGTTTGACGTTATAACATTTTTTCCAGGACCTGGTACAGTCCCGTTAACTGTTTGATACTTGTTTATGGTCTTCTATATATTGGCCTTTTTCGAAGTTTAATGAGTTACATAAGTAGTAAAGATTTTAGTTATTTGTCTCATACAATTGGCCACCTAACGCGGGAGCTCCACATCATGCACTTAGAGTTTGAATCTTCTGTCATGTTACTCAGTTGATATTCTACTCAGTTGATATTCTAGTGACTGTACTTGATATTTCAATGTATGGTATTGTTTTAGTCGTTTCTTTCAACTGATTCTGATGGAAAGGTCATGGTGTGGCTGCCTCATTCTACACGTCCTTACGATGCCGCGGGTTATTCTTTTGGTAGATTCTCATACAATAAAGAGGGAACCAGGTACTCTATTTCGTTCATTATATCTAGGCTTTGTTTGTATCGTACTGTTATACTTTCTCTTTTCATAAGCATGTGTTTGGAACTTCTTCGATTGAGCTGCTTATTCTGTGGATAAATTATAGGTTGTTCTTTTGTGGTACAAGCATAAGAGGTGAATCAAGGGTATATTGTGGCCTAGCAGAAAGGTCGGTTGGAGGAGTGCAATTCCACTTGTCCAAAAAAGGACTGTTAGCTTCGATAATGTTAGAAAAACGGAGAGATCAGAGGACAGTTAATGTTAGAAAATAGGAGATTTATATATGATAGAGGTTTTATAGGATAGTGAAGATTCGTATTTGTGTTTATATAGATAGTGGAGGAAAAAAGTAATTTTAGATGTAGTGGAATGTTTAGAAATTTAGAGTGTTTAGAATATGGAGTACTTATCTCCAAAATCTTTAGATTGTATTGCTCAAATATTTTGAGGATGGTTTACAAGATTCACCCATGTGGTGTATTTATAGGTGTGGGAGGAGATCTCTAGAATCCTCCCCATGTATCATTTCTAGACTACTCTTTGCTAGATATTATACATGAATTCTCTAGATGGATTCTTTGAATATTCCTAGCACATTCTTTACATAGATATATTTAGAATACTATAGATTCTTCTAGAAATGCTTCATAGTTTAATACTCCCCCTTGAAGCATTTCTCGGATACTCCAAGCATAGTCCTTAACAGTTGAAATCGATCTCTTGAAAGTGCCTTCGTGAAGATATCGGCTTGTTGTTCTTCCGTGGGGCAATACTTCATCTCAATATCTCTACTTGCTTGGACTTCTCTTATGAAGTGATACTTGATAGCAATGTGCTTTGTTCGATAGTGTTGAACTGGATTCTTGGTCATTGCTATAGCTAATTTACTATCACAATAGATCTCTGTAGGCCCGTTTTGTGGCTGTCCCATGTCTTTAAGTATTCTTCTTAGCCATATAGCTTGACAAGCTGCTCCTGCTGCTGCAACGTATTCTGCCTCGGCTGATGATTGTGCAACAGACTCTTGTTTCTTTGAACCCCATGATATTATACTTGAGCCAAGCTTGTACGCGTACCCAGACGTGCTCTTCATGTCATCCACAGATCCTGCCCAATCACTATCAGTGAAACCTGAAAGGTTTCCTTCTGAAATTGGTTTATACAATACGCCGAAAGTCTTTGTTCCTTGCAGATATCTGAGGAGTCTCTTTGCAGCTGCAAAATGTGTTTGGCTTGGGTTCTGCATGAATCCTGATAGCAAACTTGTCGCGTACATGGTGTCGGGCCTCGTAGCTGTTAAGTATAATAGACTTCCAATTATGCTACGATAGAAGGATGCATCTACTTGCTTCGTTCCATCTTCCTTCTTTAACTTCTCATTCGAAACCAATGGAGTAGCAACGGGTTTGCATTCTTCCATCTTAAATTTCTTCAACATATCCTCGATATACTTCTTTTGTGATAAGAAGATACCTTCTTCTTCTTGGCTTATCTCCATTCCAAGAAAGTAGTGCATCAATCCCAAGTCACTCATCTCAAATGTGTTCATCATGTCTTTCTTGAATTCTTCAATTAGCTTTATATCATTCCCTGTGACGATTAAGTCATCAAAATAAAGAGAGATGATGAGTATATTGGTGTTACCTTGGGACTTTATGTAGAGAGTTGGTTCATTTTTGCTCCTCATGAGTCCTTGGTCGGCAAAATACCCATCGATCCTACTATGCCAGGCTCGAGGTGCTTGCTTAAGCCTGTATAGTGCTTTTGTAACGCCCCGACTTTTTAAATCAAATAACATAATTCGACTAAATAATCAATAAAAGGTTTAATAATTCCAAAGGCCTGAATGCGGCAGATATACCATGGCAAAATCCCATAACATAAAATAAATGCCTAAAACAGGAAAGGAAACTAGTTCTCAACATCAAAGTCTCGAAATAAAGAAAGTATATCTAACATAAAAAGTAAAACACTACAACTAAGCTCTATGCTTCCTTGGTCTTCTCTCTCCACTGATCCCAAGATTTGCCTACATCAAACTAGAAGGAAGAGCAGACAAGTGAGATAAAAATCTCAGTGGTGTTACGAGTGTGTGCAAGGTGTACAAGAATAAGACAGTTAAATGCAACAGGTTAGGCAGTCAGGCACATACTCACGTTCAGTCATATTAGGGATCGTTTACCGTTTACTAAGTCATTGACTCATTCCCACCTTATAACACCCACGTTCGTTACCTTGTCACTCCGTTCAAGGAGCGACCTTGAAAACGTTCACGCGTGCCTAGGTACATGCTCGTTGATCCCCTCAAAAGCAACAACCTCCTGATGCTTTTAAAGGAAAGGGGCAAGGCGTCACGAGATCCCACTGACAGCCCACCGCTGCCCGGTAGTACCCCGTGCTGACCAAGCCGTGGATCCAATCAATACCAAAAACGTTCGATACCCAAAATCATGACACACAAGTAGCAAGTTGCACGAATACAATAACAGACGATCATGATAACGAATGAGCATATTTACTACGTAAGTATAAACACATGCAATGCGATCATAAAACATTTAGCACATACCTTCCAGCTTTTCAAAAATAATTTTAGTACGTATATATATATATATATATATATATATATATATATACACGCACCTGATTGCAACTGCGAAGAAGAACAAGTACAGAAGAGAGTAAGGCAACGCCTAACTCAGATTTCCTGACACAAAATGAATTAGATAAGGTTACTATAATATTCTAATCTTCTCATAAGAAATGCCACGTCTATTCCTTAAGCCATGTTAACGTAAGAATACATTATTGTAATTAGGTATATATCTCCATAGTTATTCATTCATCTCCAGACTGCTAATCTCCTTTAATAAACTTATTTTACTAACATGGCAATATAAAATTATTATATGGTTACGAATATATATGTGCATGATACCTCTTACATAACTTGATTAATAATTATCACTAACTAATGCTAATGCCACCATCACGATTTACCTATTACAATATCATACTAAATTCAATTCCATTAAACATGGCATGCTACAGTACTACCCGATTAATAAACAAAGAACTTGAATAAGCAAATCATAAATTATTGAAGAAAGTAACCCGATCTACCTTTAGCAGCAATAAGCGACAGAATAAAGACTTGCATAGGGGAAAATTATGTGCGCAGCCGCCGGAATGAGCGTTATGAGAGAAACGAAAGGACTGCATCCTATAATCTGATTTATATAATAGGGTTTGCATATTTGCTTTAAAAGAGTTAATGGCATATTATAAAACGCCTTCTTAATTAAATAAGGATGCACCCAAAATTAATATAACAACAACACGTTATATGTATAATTACATATACATAAATATACTTATATCAATTTACGCCTAGTTAAGATTAATATATGTAATCATACCTTTTAAATTAAATAACCTGTTATATAATATATATATATATATATGTGTGTGTGTGTGTGAATATAAATACATGTATCATTAACACCAATAAATATTGTTATACTATTCTAATTATGCAAAGCTAAGTAATAATAATAAGAAAAATCATATTAATCCATGCAAAAAATTTCGGGGTGTTACAATCTACCCTCCTTAAAGGAATTTGGTCCCCAAATTCAAATATTTGTTAAAGAACTAGTCAATAAGTCAACTCTATAACAAATCTTTCACGTTGTCAGCATACGTTTATACTTTTTCGTTCTTGATAATGTAAGTCTTTCAATTAAAGCAGGAAAAGCAAACCGTTGTCTGGTAACATAGATCAACATAGACAATCAAACTAGATACAACACATACAATAGCAGATAAAAGGTTAGGCAAGAAAAGAAATGACATTAGTCATGGTTCACCTATGCTACAAGTTTAAAGCAATTGACTCAGCAATTATATCCTTGAAGTAAGTTATATGCAAGAAGTATTGCAGAACGGTAAAAGATGAGAATGATTATATCAGACATAGCTTTAGCAACATCACAGGGAATTCCTAAAACGAGCAATATAACATAAATAAACATGACGTGAGGTGAAAATAAAAGTTTTGGATTAATTGGTCCATTTGAAAGAATTAAAGCATAAGTGTCATGTGAGCAATTTTATTAAAAAAAATATAATGTTTTAAAGATAGATAAAGAGTAATGACATTGAAGAAAATAAGATTCAAGGGTTTTGATCATTTTACTTATTATCACAATGAAAAGAATATCGATTTCACTTACAAGATAAGAGCAAAGAAACCACTAGATGAAAGTTGAAGTATCATAAAAACAATGAAAGAGCAAATCAATGAAAAACAAAAAGGTCAGACCGTTTCTTTTCATTAAGAAGAGAACAAGACAAAAAGGGATATTGAGACACCAAGAATAAGATAGGTCAATTTCATATCATATCATAACATGCTTTCATGTGTTTGCGGGTTTCTTCATCAAATAAGTTGCTTAGATATAACATGTAGAGAACGAAGAAGAACTCAAATTAGGCATACAAGCACACAAGGACAGATAATAAGTCAAGCAAGATGAAAAGCCAAGTATATTTTACGCCAAGCTCGAAATAGTTAAGTTAAGAAATATCTTATGTTGTGGTCTTGATTCCCAAAACACTCAAAAGTCAAAAGTCAGAACTTAATGTCAAAAGCGTAGTTTACGAGCACACAATGTTCATAAAATTATAAAAGTTATCTCAACTCCATAGTTGAAAATGTAAATGCTAAATCAAATAGGACTTTCAGCATCATCAAAGAGCATTACCACAACATGCATTATCACATAGATAATCATATAAGGCCAAAAAAGTGATATTGTCGTTGTTGGTCATTTAGGAAGAAACAAAGCAAAAGAGCATTATGGACTATCTAAAAAGATTGTGGCGGAAGCTAGTCATTATAATATCTTATCTTAAAGATGGACCAAGAGAAACAATAAGATCGAAGGTTTTGATTATTTAGCTGGTAAGCACAAGAAAAAATAAGAAATTCATCTATTTCAGTTAAATGATAAGAGCACATAAGCCACATGGTGGAATCTCAAGTAAGTAACATTTAATGGAATAATCAAAGGGCAAACTAAAGATAAAACAAAAGTCAAGTTTTTCTATTATCTAAGAAGAGGATAACATGCATATGTATTTCGCAATAACATTCCTAAACAAAATCATGCCAAGTTTCACTATATAAAGTCTAAACAAGTTGTCAGTTATAAAATCACGTACATAATATTAAGCAACTAATCAGGTAGCACGTAACGAATAAAGCGAGCAACTTAGTGCATATAATTCATGAATTTAAATTGGGTAGATATTCAAAACCAACAAAACTTTCAAGTATCTAGAGATAATTTACCAAGGAGTAGTATGAATAAACTATAAGACAATTATCAAGCAAGCCAAGTAACACGGTTATGACGAAATAAAAGACCAAGTAACTAAGTTCATCAGATCACTTCTTAGACCGACTCTCTAAAGATGGGTTGGTACTTCACACCTTGGTTCGCAATGGATTATCAAAGGTCGGCCGCCCAACGATAATACATCAACCCTTGGTACTTAGTATGCCCTACGACTTATGCAGAAGCTCTAATGGTAGGTCAAGACAATTCTAACTAGGTCCAAAGATCCTATCCTGACAAAGCCTGGGTGGTTATTAACCCAAGCTCTGATACCAACTGTAACGCCCCGACTTTTTAAATCAAATAACATAATTCGACTAAATAATCCATAAAAGGTTTAATAATTCCAAAGGCCTGAATGCGGCAGAAATACCATGGCAAAATCCCATAACATAAAATAAATGCCTAAAACATGAAAGGAAACTAGTTCTCAACATCAAAGTCTCGAAATAAAGAAAGTATCTCTAACATAAAAAGTAAAACACTACAACTAAGCTCTATGCTTCCTTGGTCTTCTCTCTCCACTGATCCCAAGATTTGCCTACATCAAACTAGAAGGAAGGGCAGACAAGTAAGATTAAAATCTCAGTGGTGTTACGAGTGTGTGCAAGGTGTACAAGAATAAGACAGTTAAATGCAACATGTTAGGCAGTCAGGCACATACTCACGTTCAATCATATTAGGGAGCGTTTACCGTTTACTAAGTCGTTGACTCAGTCCCACCTTATAACACCCACGTTCGTTACCTTGTCACTCCGTTCAAGGAGCGACCTTGAAAACATTCACGCATGCCTAGGTACATGCTCGTTGATCCCCTCAAAAGCAACAACCTCCTGATGCGTTTAAGGGAAAGGGGCAAGGCGTCACGAGATCCCACCGACAGCCCACCGCTGCCCGGTAGTACCCCGTGCTGACCAAGCCGTGGATCCAATCAATACAAAAAACGTTCGATACCCAAAATCATGACACACAAGTAGCAAGTTGCACGAATACAATAACAGACGATCATGATAACGAATGAGCATATTTACTATGTAAGTATAAACACATGCAATGCGATCATAAAACATTTAGCACATACCTTCCAGCTTTTCGAAAATAATTTTAGTACGTATATATATATATATATATATATATATATATATATATATATATATATATATATATACACGCACCTGATTGCAACTGCGAAGAAGAACAAGTACAAAAGAGAGTAAGGCAACGCCTAACTCAGATTTCCTGACACAAAATGAATTAGATAAGGTTACTATAATATTCCAATCTTCTCATAAGAAATGCCACGTCTATTCCTTAAGCTATGTTAACGTAAGAATACATTATTGTAATTAGGTATATATCTCCATAGTTATTCATTCATCTCCAGACTGCTAATCTCCTTTAATAAACTTATTTTACTAACATGGCAATATAAAATTATTATATGGTTACGAATATATATGTGCATGATACATCTTACATAACTTGATTAATAATTATCACTAACTAATGCTAATGCCACCATCACGATTTACCTATTACAATATCATACTAAATTCAATTCCATTAAACATGGCATGCTACAGTACTACCCGATTAATAAACAAAGAACTTGAATAAGCAAATCATAAATTATTGAAGAAAGTAACCCGATCTACCTTTAGCAGCAATAAGCGACAGAATAAAGACTTGCATAGGAGAAAATTATGTGCGTAGCCGCCGGAATGAGCGTTATGAGAGAAACGAAAGGACTGCATCCTATAATCTGATTTATATAATAGGGTTTGTATATTTGCTTTAAAAGAGTTAATGGCATATTATAAAACGCCTTTTTAATTAAATAAGGATACACCCAAAATTAATATAACAACAACACGTTATATATATAATTACATATACATAAATATACTTATATCAATTTACGCCAAATTAAGATTAATATATGTAATCATACCTTTTAAATTAAATAACCTGTTATATAATATATATATATATATATATGTCTGTGTGTGTGTGAATATAAATACATGTATCATTAACACCAATAAATATTGTTATACTATTCTAATTATGCAAAGCTAAGTAATAATAATAAGAAAAATCATATTAATCCATGCGAAAAGTTTCGGGGTGTTACAGCTTTCTTGAGTCATAAGACTTTTCCTTATTTGGTTATGAATACAGGCTGCTCGACGTATACTTCTTCTTGTATCCCTCTATTTAGAAAAGCTGCCTTCACATCAAGTTGGAAGATTTTCCATTATTTTTGTGCGGCAAGAGCAATAAGTGCTCTTATCATATCCAACCGAGCAATTGGGGCGAATGTCTCTGTGTAGTTGATCCCCGGTAGTTGAGCGTATCCCTTGGCTACAAGCATTGCCTTATGCTTTTATATAGAAACATCAGGATTCAACTTTGTCTTGTAGACCCACTTGACTCCAATTACTTCTTTATCTTTTGGATGATCAACCAACTCCCATGTTTTATTCTTCTCAATCATCTTTATCTCGTCCTCCATAGCTTTAACCCATACTTTTTCTTTAGATGCTACTTCATAGTTGGGTGGTTCCAAGACAGTAAAATTGCAAGTTTCATATATATCACTTAAGGACCTCATCCTTAGCGGCGGAGATTCTGGTGATGAATCTCTTTGTCTTGGAGTATTAGTTTCTAAAGTGGATATTGGAGTCGTACCTAGATTTTTTTCGTCATCCTCGTCATTGTCTCTCGCACCTTCTTCTTCCATTGGTTTGGATATCCATCTCATCTCTATATTCTCCATTTCCCAGTTCCAGGCCACTTTCTCGTCGAACTCAACATCTCGACTCGTAACAAGCTTCTTAGTCTCTAGATTGTAAATTCTGTAACCTTTTGACTGAGAGCTATAGCCGAGGAATATACCTTTCTCCGTATTGTCTTCTAGCTTGTGTCTCTTTGCGAATGGAATTTGGACATAGCATATACATCCAAAGACCCTAAGATGTTTGGTTGAAGGCTTCTGTCCAGACCAAGCTTCAATTGTTGTCTTGTTGAGTATTGTTTTTGTTGGACACAAATTATGTAGATAGACCGAGGTGTAGACAGCCTCTGCCTAAAACATCTTTGGCAATCCTTTCTCAGCGAGCATGGACCTTGCCATCTCCATCACCGTTCGATTCTTCCTTTCCGAGACTCCATTTTGTTGTGGAGTGTAGGCGACCGTTAGTTGGTGCTACATTAGCCTTCATCTTCACAGAACTTGTCAAACTCTTTAGAGTTGTACTCCATACCTCGGTCACTTCTTAACTTTTTAATCTTGTGACCGCTTTGTTTCTCAACAAAGTTCTTGAATCTCTTGAAGATTCCAAATACTTCTGATTTCTCTTTAAAGAATTATACCCAAGTCATTCTTGTATAGTCATCTATGAAGAGTGTGAAGTACCTGTTTTGACTTAGGGAAGGTGTTCACATTGGGCCACATACATCAGTGTGGACAAGCTCCAATATTTGTGTTGCTCGCCATACTTTCTCCGTTGGAAATGGTTGCCTATGTTTCTTCCCGAGCATGCACCCTTCGCAAACATCCTCCTTCTCATTTATAAGTGGGAGGTTTCTCATCATTTTCTTCTAATGAAGTAGTCGTATGACATTGAGATTAAAATGTCCAAATCTTCGATGCCATAAGCTTGTGTCGTCAAGTTTTGCTACCATGGCTTTATGTTTTGAATATTGCCAGTGAATAGGAAAGTTTATGTTCCTTCCCATCTTCACTTCAGCAACCTTCACATTATTTTTCAAGTCATGAATTCGACATAACTCCCCCTCAAGTGAAGCGAATATCCGTTCTCCATCATTTGGCCAACACTTAATAGATTTTGATCAAGAGTAGGTACTAGGAGAACATCTTTGATAAAACGCGTACCATTCTTTGTTTCGATTGCGACCGTACCTTTACCTTTCGTCTCCACTAATTCTCAATTGTCCATCTTAACTTTAGTCTTGATCGATGTGTCTAGATCACAAAAGATTCTCTCGTTGGATGCCATGTGATTGCTACATCCGCTATCGATGTACCAATCTTCTTCTTTCTTCTCGATTGCAGATTGACATGCATAGAAGAGATGTTCCTTATCATGTCGATCTTCTGAGTAGTTGGATTGATGATTCTGCTTCAATCGACAATTTCTCTCCACATGCCCAAACTTCTTATAATTTCTACATTGTGGCTTTCCTCGATGGTAGTAATCTTTTTCTAGGTGATTAGTTTTCTTGCATATTCGGCAAGGGGGGTACTCACATTTGGTCTCCTCGCGCGTTTCTTCTCGTTGCCATCCTCGCAAGCCTCCTTCATCTCTTGATTTCTTGTTTTTGATGTTGAGCTTTGGTTGAAAGGCGCTCTCAAGTGAGCCTTCAGGTCGCCTATTCATCCTTAGCTCATGTGCTTGTAGGGAGCCCATTAATTCTGTGACCGTCATTGTTGATAGCTCCTTTGACTGCTCAATAGCGGCTACGATGGGATCGTACTTCTCAGGAAGACTGATCAAGATCTTTTTGACAATTCTTTCATCGGAAATGTTGTCTCCATAAGCTCTCATTTGGGTGACGATCTCCATAAGTTTTGGACAATAATCCTTGGCAAGCTCTGAATCTTTCATTTTAAGATTTTCTAGATCTCTTCTCAGGCCTTATAAATAGTTCTCACCTTAGCATTATTTTGGAATTCCTCTTTTAAGGTGTTCCAAGCTTGCTTTGCGGTGGTGGTATTTCTTATTCTTGAAAATATAGATTCACTAATGCCTTGTTGAATAATAGAAAGAGCTCTAACATTTTGACGTCTTAGTTTTTTGGAACTTACCTCACTTGTCGAAGACTCGGCCCCATGCATCTTGAATAATAATGTCTTTTTCAACATCCCATAGATCTTGAGACTCGAGGTATGTCTTCATCTGAATGCTCCAATAGTCGTAGTTTTCTCCATTGAACAATGGATTTGATTCCATAATGCGAGAATTAGCCATGACACCCGTTCTAGATCGAACAAGCTCTGATACCACTTGTGTAGTATGCACTACTCTAGATTCATCCATATTATTATTACAATTACATAGATATATTTAGAATACTGTAGATTCTTCTAGAAATGCTTCATAGTCTAATAATTTACTGTTGTCGACAATGTTGGTTTAGCGGTAATAACTCATTTGTGTCGTACCTTTTAACCTTCACTTATTGGGAGATGTGGTATATTTAGTTTGATTGTCTTGCAGGCTTCGCCGTGTATTAGGTTTATTCTGAGGATGGCTCCTTATTTGCTGTTTCTACGGCAAATTGCGGTGTTACTGTATGTGGAGATGCAGAGGGATATGAGTTCCTTCGATGCACATTTGATGCTGCATCCACATCGGCGGCGTTTGGGATTGTTTTCAGCCGGCATTGAGTACTCTGTTGGTCAAAGTGTGTCTTAGGTTGGGTTGTATAATTCGAGAATAAGGCGTTGGACTCTCTTTTTTTTTTTTTTTTTTTGAATTGAGGTAAGTGAGAAGTTAAATGTTGATGGGTATACCTAGTATAACTTTTATATTGGGTAAGATTGGATCCAGATGCTATTGGACGTGTTCGTGGTTGCTTAATTTTGTTAGTTTTCTCGTCAAATTGTTCATATTTTGAGGAAGAATACTTAATATCTTCTTATTATTTGTTGTATTATTATTATTATTATTATTATTATTATTATTATTATTATTATTATTATTATTATTGTTGTTGTTGTTGTTGTTGTTGTTATTGTTATTTCTTCTAGTTTCTGTTAATTAAAAGAACTGAAACATTTATAAGTTATTAACTCCGGCCATAATCTAATTCTTTTATTTGCTTTACAGGCTGAAAATAACGATCATTTCATGTGTAGGATAAAGTTTCCTATTGTTATTATATAGGATTTTCCAGTTTATTCAAATTATTTCTTCCTACATTTTCTAGTTGAAACTTTATTTACTAATACATACAAAACTCTGGATTTTCCAGTTTATTCAAATTATTTCTTCCTACATTTTCTAGTTGAAACTTTATTTACTAATACATACAAAACTCTAATTAAAGCATGCACATAGATTGTGAATTTGTCAAGCTGTAATAGCAAAAAGGAATAATTTTGATGTCGCGTTGTATTCTAGTCGGCACTATTGGATAATGTAAAAGTTTATTTGTTCACAAGGAATGGTACACTTTAATAGTAAGAAAGAGATTTACCTTATCGAGTAATAGACACTGAGAGGCACAAAGTGCCAAACCAGTACCATTTGGGACTTGGGGTTGTGGAGAACGCACTGTCTGGTCTAGTAAATATTATAATCCTTACATAGCAAAATTCCTGTTTGAGGAGTAATTTTTTATTGTTTACTTTTATATCTTTTGAAAATTTATGGAAGTGCAATTAAAACATTTCTCTTTCCACATAATGAATTGGAAAGGTTGTTTTTCCTTGTACAAAAATATTGTTTTTCCTTATATATAAACATACTACACAATTGAATGAGTTTATTATCAAAAAAATTAATTCATCGGTTTGAATTGATTGTACAGTCTCTTAATTTAACCACAAATCAGCTGTATAGTACATAAGCAATCAAACTAAGTCAGTTCTCCATTAAATAAGAATAGAAAGTTCCTATAAAAATATTCATGAATAGAAAATAATTCTATATCCTAAATATAGATTTTTACATTTCAAACCGAAATATCATTTTTATATATAAATCTTAATATCAGAATATACTCAATATAGAGATTACGCCACAAAATTTGAAAATTTGATTCTGATGTTCTAAATTTTGGGCTAAGATTTTCAATCTATTATGTAATGGTTAATCCTAATGTACGTAGGGGTGTTCACGGCTCAGCCCAACCGAAAAAGCCTATAAGTTAACCAAAATTTTAGGCCAAACCATAACCGAAATTATGGACTTGGTTCGATTTTCGGTTATGGCTTTGGAGTTTTTAAAAAATCAAGTTCTTTTAAAACCGAACCTCGGTTAACCCAAGTAAGTCAAAAACCGCCCATTTCAAATCAATATATTAATGTTTGACTATGATGTTCTATTAATTGGTGGATGGTTTGTTAAATATGCATGTTATACACTCATGACTCATGAACGAATATTTGAATATGTTTTACTAGTTATGATGAATGAATTGTCGAATAAGTGTTACAGATTATTGTGGATAACTAGATAACGTATTGTAAGAGAGGTTCTTTTAAAATATATATGTGTTATGTTTTGAACATGGCTTGCTTTTATTAATAGACAAGTACGTAATGTGAAATATGTTGTTATTTTGACTTTTTAATTATATCTATTTAATTTTTTGAAAGAATTTTATATATTTATTAATTGTTTGAAAATATTTTTTTTCTTTGAAATAATAGGTGATTGGTTAACTCGAAATTATAACCAAAATCGAACGATTTTAACCGAAAATCAAACCACTTTATTGGTTCGGTTATTGGTTATCGTTTTGAGACTAACCAAAAATTCAAGTTTTTTGAAAACCAAACCAATGGTTAAAAAATCGAACCATGAACACCCCTAAATGTATGTGAGTTCCATAAAATAATTTTATTTATTTTAAAGAGAGCTGATATCGTCTGATCAAAATCCCTAAATGCAGAGCAATTTTTTCATTCTCTTTTACCCTTTTCCAAATCAGAGTTAAATCATCTTCTTTTAGGTTTCTTAAACTATAAGACTCGGGCGGTTTCAGAGACCGGGACCGTAATGCGGTCTCTAAAAGTACTGGACTGTTCCAGCCAATGGGCCAGAACTTTTGGCTCAAAAGGCCCAAAAGTAGCCCTAATTTTATGCACCTCCATCGGGACCGCCGAGGGAGGTTTTCAGGGACCACGTCGCGGTCCCTGACTTTCAAAGACCACCCTGCGGTCTCTGAAAGTGTCCATATAAAAAAGAAATTATCTTATATTATTTGGTTGGAACTGTTCATGCCATCAAAGAAAAGAAAGAAGTATAGATAAGATTAGGTGTTACAATATTAAGTGATGAATATTAACGAGAATAAAAGTGATGAAATCAAAACAACTCCGGATAAGATTAAAAATAATCTAAAATCCAAGCAAAATGAACCGTTATTATCAAATTGAAAAGATAAGTTTTAAAATAGATTTGAACGGTTTCTTGCAGTGTTAAAGATAGTTTATAGTTCAAGTTTAACAGTTTTAATGATTTGTTAAATACGTGGAGAAAGTTGAGGAGTGGGTAGTTAAAATATAGCTCAGTTACATATAAGTCCTTATTGTTCAATCATAACTACCTTTTTTTGAGTGTAGAAGCTCTTCCATTAGATTTTAGTAAAGATTAGGTTTATGCAACCGCAACGCGGTCTCAGAATCTAAATACTAGCAATTAAGACCGCAGTGCGGTCTCAGATACCAACGGCTAATGATTTATGATACCGCAGCGCGGTCTCAAAAACCTTGGACCGTAGGTTTTTGAGACCGCTATGCGGTCTCAATTGCTAGTATTTGGCTTCTGAGATCGTATTGCGGTCTCAATTGCTAGTATTTGGCTTCTGAGACCGCACCGCGATCTCAATTGCTAGTATTCGTCATCGCGTAGCGGTTACGAATAATATTCAAACTTCAAAATGACGTGTAATCGATGATTTGAGGTACCACGTTGTTACTTCAGTTGATAACTCCCTTAATAATAGTAAAAACAACCATAATTTCAATGTCTCATCACAAATCCCATCATTATATATGTGGGACAAGCCGTTATGAAGATTCTTACGATTTCGAACGATAATGATCATTTATATATATATATATATATATATATATATATATATCATGCCTAGATTCATATAGAAATAAACGTAATGTGTAAGATTATCTACTAATTAAACCGATTAATCATATTATTTGTGAAGCAAATCATAATAACAAATCAACAAGGTGTGTATGATGATGAGTAGTAGATATAACATACAATAAGTTCAACACTAATAACTCGCCCGATCATTTCACATTCAATCTACTCTTTCATTCCTCAATTACTTGTTTTGTAACCATTTATTAGTTCATTTCACATGTAGTATTAATGTTTGTTCCATAAAATATCGATTTTAAAATATGAATATTATTTGAGACCGTATGACGGTCTCAAATAGTAGGTATTGAGACCGCAATGCGGTCCTAATACTTGCATTAAAGACCGCGACGTGGTCCCTAATAATATTCAGAGCATTTAAATTGGCTCAAAAGATTTTAAACTCTTATTTAGAATTTTCAAACTTTTAGAGACCGCGTTATGGTTACAATTAGCTCAAAAAATTCAAACTTTTCGGCGGGCTATGGGGAAAATTTTGAATTTTTGCAAGAATTTGAATTTTTGCAAAAATTCAAATTTTCACCGCATTTTCTATTTATACCCACCACTGCCCTCACCAATACAAATCTTCCCAGAACATCAACACCAAACACCAAATCCAAAAAAAATAAAACACCAAATACTTCCTTTCTTTTCTTTTCCAAATCTAAAACCAAAAATTCTTATCTTCCTTTCTTTTCCACAAACTTTATTTCTCTTCTTCTTTTTCTAATCCAAAACCAAAAACTCTTATTTCTTTATCTTTCATTTTCTTTTTTCTTCATCTTTTTTTTTACCTTTTTTCATTTATTAATCTTTCATTTCATTTTATTAATTCTTTTTCATTATTAAATATTATTTGTTCTTGTATATTGCTTTGTTGCCATTATTTATATGTAATTTTTACAAAAAAATCAATAATATTTTGGTAAATTAACGGAATATTATTTATTTATTTTATTTCGTTCGCAGTGTATCAGAGACCGTGACGCACGCGGTCTCAATTGGGATTTTCACTATCTGAGACCGCGCCGCGATCTCGGAAAGCCTTCAAGATTCTAGGACCGTGTCGCGGTCCCACATTTTCAAGTTGCAGTTGAGGTCAACTGCGACTGCAGCTCGTTCTCGGATGAGAAATGACTTAGCTCATCCGCGATCGAGCCAACAGAGACCTCGATGCGGTTGCAACAGACCGCATCGAGCTTATCTGAGGCCGCATGTGCGGTCCGAGATGAGCCCTGATTCTTGTAGTGTAAATTTGCTTAGAAATAGAAATATTCTCCTACATTAAGAAAATGATTCTCTTTCCTACTCAAGAACACAACACACAAACAATATTTATATTACTTTATGAATTACAATATATTTCTTTCTTTAGTCACGATTTAATATGACCTCAATAAAATATATTTATTCAGGACAAAAATGTTATTTGTTCAATATATTAATCAAGCAGCTAATAATTCTATTTCATGTGACCATATCTTTAAGGAAAAATTTCAGTTAGCTATCCAAACTTTAGCCTCTTTGACACTTACCTATCCAAACTTACACTCGTGACACTTTACGGTTCAAACTTTTACTTTCTTGACACTTTACAGTTCAAACTTTCATTCCCACCTATCTCGACCAAAAAACGTCACTTTTCAGCTTTGTGACATCACGCTGACATTATTACAGTGCAATATGTATAATTAATTCATACACCCTAAGTTTTATTTATTATACATTTCCTATTTTTTTCTTTACTTCCAAAATATTAAAAAAAATTAAAAACTAATAAACTTTAACTCATCTAAATATAAAGTAAATTCTTTTTGCTTACAAGTTTAATAGTAAATATTATCAATTTATTTTGAAGGAACTGTGTCTTCAAAATGAAATTATATTTTTAAAAATTAAAACTTTTCAACAAACTTAATATGTAATTTTTTAAACTTGATATTTTTCAGTTTGATTTATTATTAGTTGACAATTTAAAACTGAAAAAAAAAACTTTTGAAACATTCAATCGATTAAATAAATTCTTCAATCTTTTCAAACTTAAAAATCAAATTTCTTCTTAGACTATCGTTACAATAAATCCTCACATCTTTGGTTGAATCAATACTTTCTTAATAAAGATATTTATTATTTAAGTTGAAAGTTCTCAAATAAATAATTTTATAACTAGGAAAATGTAAGTTATAAATCTGAATAATATCAAAAGTAAGAAAATAAAATTGGTTGATGCAAATGACAAGGTCAATGTTTATAATTTCAAAAATGATTTACGTATAAGATCTTTTTTTTTAATGCTTGTCCTTGAAAAATACGAGGGTCATCTTTGTTTTGACTTCATTTGCTAAAAATAAGAATATGTAAATCAAACTTTGACAGTTTTAACATTATAAGGGCTATAATTATAAGGGAGAGAAAACACATACTCAAAAGATGTGTTATTAATCAAGATGCAGTAATTTAATCTAACTTACACAATTATAAACTCATTTCAAAAGAAAAAATGTAGAAGAAGATGTTGCGAGCCTTAAAATACAAAGGCAAATCATGTTGTTAACCTTAAAAAATAAATATAGGGATTAACCAAAACGTTAACCCTAAAAATAGGGATTAACCCAAGGATGATACTATCGTCACATATACTCCCGATGCCACGCTGTATCGAGAAAGCCCACCGAGTATTACAAACCAAAAGTAGTAAGAAGTGATACCCGATGAGGCACTTAAGCATCCCTTGGAAAGTCACGATGAGTAAAGATAACATATTCACGTGGCATCGGAAAAAGAGTAAACCCGATGGACCCGCGAGACTCCGATATCCATCAATGCACCAAGAGAGGCCACAACGAGGACTCTGAGTCCCTCAAAATGCGAGAACATCCCCTCACCAAACACTCCAAAGTTTAAACGCCATCGGGGCACATATCCCGAAGTCCAAAGCACGAGAATAGTGCCCTATTGAAGTCCAAAAACCATCGGAACACACATCATGATAACCCAAACGCAAGAACATTTCCCTATTGAAGTTAAGAAGCCATCGGAGCCCACACCATAAGGAATAAAGTATAAATCCATGACCTATCAGACTCAGCCACCTATCGGAGTACATATCACGAAGAAGACAACGCAAGAATAGACCCCTATCGAGACTATAATGCTATCAAATGAATCTCTAGCCACCTTTATAAAGTCTTCCCAAAAGATCTATCCCATCGAATAGAAGAACCTAAAAAAGCCAATCCATCGGAACTCCCTAAAGTCAGCGCCTAGTAGACGAATATCCTAAAAGATAAAGTGTATCTTATCTTCCCACGCATACTGCGGCACCTGTATTTTTATTAAGCACGTGCACAGTGACACTTATCCCTAAAAACCTCTATAAAAGGGGTATCCTCATTGTTGAAAAGAGGACAGGCAAAAAAATACACACAAAAACACATACAAGCAAGTTAGACTCAAAGCAAAATTCAGTGAATAAAAAGAGGGATGTTTTCGTCATAAGCAAACTTCTGAACTTCGGACAGGGCATTCCAACCCTTATAATCTCGTTAATCTGGTTAAAATACCAAACCTGTTAACAAAATGGCGTCATATGTGGGAACGTCATAAAATATGTCCTTGAGCGTGTTCAGCAAGTGTTGTATATTATGGACAATTTATTTGACAGCGAGAGTCGCTGGACCCATCAAGAAGATTCGGAAGTTACCCCCTCGGTCCATCGCTTCAAAGAAATAGATTTTATCAACATCCATCGGACCATCTTCGAGAGGCTCGTGGAGGCCACAACTCGAAGGACTCCATGGAGATTTGAGAATCCCCGTAACATACCCTCCCAATCTCCTTATCGGAGAAATCGGCATTCGGAAGAAGGTGAACCCCGTGTAGGATGGAGCCTTACCCCTGCCTCTTGGCACCGTGAACCCTTGTGGGAACCACGGATGTACTATAATTATGAAGAGGCCCCGAGGACCGGCCAAAGGGAAGAAAGGCCATATCCCTCGGATTACCCTGCGGGTGGAGACAATAACCTATGGGGAATACTCGACGGTCTACGCAAGGAGATGGGGGACATCAAGAAAACCATGGCCCTCAAGGAGGATCCCACATTTAAGACATCTCCCTTTGTTCCCGATATTGCTCTACTATCGATTCCTTCGGGGATGCGACCCATCAACACTGGGGATACCGATGGAAGAGATCCACAAGATCACATTCACCAATACTTAGCCTGGATGGACCTGTCCTCTGCTCCTAACCACGCCCTATGCCGTGTGTTCCTGTTACACTCGGAGGACGAGCTCAAGCCTGGTTTACCTGACCGATTAGCCCACATATTCGTGCGACAATTTGCTTGTAATCGGCGATACCCTAAATCCATTACACACCACTTCACAGTTAAGCAACAAAGGGATGAACCTTTGCGAGGATACATAAAACGCTTCTCCGATGAAGCCTTAGATTTCCCTAATGTTAGCCCAACTATTTTGGCCGACATACGGACTCAAGGACTCTGAGCAGGTGACTTTTTCCGATACCTTATGGGAAACCAAGTCACAGACATGAATGAGCTTATGCAAAAGGCGGAAACTTACATCCTTATAGAAGAGGTAGAAGGCACGAAGAGGCATATGGAGAATGATGACAACGAACACCGCGAACGCACCGAACGGAAAGCAAAAACCAAAGAGAAGGGTAAAGAAGGGAAACCCTCCCAATGCAAGGACGACGGTGGCATGGTCAAGAAGTTCCTTCGGCCCATACCCCTGCCCCCGATGACTATCGCTCCCGAAGAAGTGCTCAATGTGATGAGAGGTAATAATGAATTGCATTGGCCCTTACTAGTTATGTTTCCTTACAGGGATTAAAACTCGAGGAAATATTGCAAGCATCACAAAACCTATGGACATACCACCGAGGAGTACACCACTTTAAAGAGGGAAGTGCTCCGCCTCTTAGAGGCAGGATACTTGAAAAATTACTTGAAAGAAAACAACCCCGAGGAACCCAGACCGAACGTATGGAAGAGACTCTGAGAGGAAAAGGTGACCCCTAGTAGGCGGTCACGAGAGAAGGCCGCGGGGCATCGGAGTCTACTTCCCCTCAAGAGTCTTACGAAGACAACACCCCATCAGGATGAACGATCAATATGATCGAGGGGGAGACATCTCGATGACACCCCAAGGTAAGAAAAAGAAATATCTATAGGAAGCGAGGCGAGTGGAGCAAAGACTTACCGTGTGCTCCGTTCAAGGAGCAAGACTGCCTAAAATCACCTTCGGACTCGAAGACTTGAAAGGTACAATCTATCCCCACGAGGACCCCTTGGTAATCGAAGCTACCATCCACGGATTTGGGTTCCAACGAATCCTCATAGATACGAACAGTTCCATGGACGTCATGTTCATACCTACTTGCCTGGCCATGGGATTGAAGAAGGAACAACTAGAGGCGGCTGAAATCCCCCTTGCAGGCTTTTCGGGAGAAGCCTGTAATACCCTCGGAAACATAGTTCTTCCCATGTCATGGGGAGAGGGAGCCCTCCGAAGAACGGAACCCACCAAATTCTGGGTGGTAGAGGCCTCTTTGAGGACGTACAACGCCATATGCGGACGGCCCTCTATTCGAACCTTCGAAGCGATTCCCTCCACCCTTCACCTTAAGGTAAAATTCCCCACATACTCAAGTATCGGAGAAGTTCGAGGAAGCCAAGCCAAAGCCAGGGAGTGCCGCATAAACGCCATCCTTCTGAAAGAGGACGAACTAGCCATCGGCAATAGCAAAAGGCGTAAGACCGAAGAAGTGCGGGTTCTACCCGTGGAAGAGCTAAAGATGGTAGAACTTGTAGAAGGAGAACCTGAGAAGGTGATTAAGATGGGCACAAACTTGGAGCCTGAATTGAAAGCCCGACTAACTTCCATCCTAAAGCAATTTCACCATCTCTTTGCATGGGAAAGAGGACCGCCCGGGCGAATCAGCAACATGGTATGCCAACATTTTCTTAACATGAAGCCTGAGGTTAAACCAATCCAACAAAAGAAGAGAAAAATGGGACCGGAGCGCAATAAGATTATTCGGTCGGAAATACAACGCCTCCTTAGCCTAAAGAAAATTAGGGAAGTCATATACCCCGAATGGCTGGCTAATGCAATCCTAGTCCCCAAACATGGAGGAAGATAGTGGATGTGTGTGGACTTTACAAATCTCAATAAAGCTTGTCCGAAGGATTGCTATCCCGTGCCCAGCATAGACCAGCTGGTAGACTCCACCGCTGGCTGCGCGCTCTTGTCAACCCTAGACGGAGATCAAGGATACAACCAAATCCCGATGGCAGCGGCCGACCAGGACAAAACCAACTTTATCACCGATGCAGGTACCTTTTGCTATTTAGTGATGCCCTTTGGACTCAAGAATGCCGGGGCTACTTACCAAAGATTGGTAAGCCTCATGTTTGTCGGACTCATTGGAAAATCGGTAGATATGTGGATGACACGGTCGTCAAAAGCCACGCAGCGGAAGATCACCCTGAAGATCTGCAAAAGGCGCTAGTCATTATGAACAACTTCGGGATGAAGGTAAACCCAAGAAAGTTCTCTTTTGGAATACGAGGAGGAAAATTTCTGGGTTTCATGGTCACATAAAAGGGAATAGAAGAGAACCCCGAAAAGGTAGAAGCCATCGTAGGGTTACCCACTCTGAAGACAATAAAAGATGTCCAAAAGTTGACCTGCATAATGGCCTCCTTGAGCCTGGTCGTTTCTAAATCGGCGGAAAAATGACTCCCCTTTTTCAAGATACCCCGAAACATCAAGGAGTTCCAATGGATCGCACAGTGCGAAGAAGCTCTGAGAGAGCTAAAAAGTTACATGGTGAAGCCGCCCTTGCTGGTAAAATCGTCACCCCAAAAAGAGCTCTTCGACTACTTGTCCGTCGGAGAGGAGGCCGTTGGTGTCGTATTGGTCAAAGAACAGGACAAGGAGCATCACCACGTATACTATGTTAATAAGACTCTCCTCGGAGCCGAAACCAGGTACACCTTAACTGAGAAACTTGTCTTGACTTTGATTACTACGGCACGAAAGCTGCGCCCATATTTCCTTTCCCATCCAATTACTGTTCTGACCAAACGCCCATTGCGCGCGATCCTCAATAAACCCAAAACATCGGGGAGATTGATAAAATGGGCAATAAAACTTACAGAGTACGATATTTCCTACGCTCTGAGGCCCTCCATCAAAATGTAAGTCCTGGCGGACTTCGTAACGGAGCTAACGAGCATCGGAGCCGATGAGAAGGCGCCCCTATGGCACGCCTACGTAGATGGCTCATTTGTAAGTACACACGGGGGAGCGGGAGTAGTCCTAGTAAACAATGAAGTTAAAGAGCGAATGCTCCACTTTGCAGACAAAATTGATTACCCATATCCAATAATGAGGTCGAATATAAAGCCCTTCTCATTGGAATCAGACTCGCACAAGAAGATGGGATAAAGAGGATACTCATCCACAGTGATTCCCAGCTAATCGTTCAACAAATTAACGGCTCTTATGAAGCCAAAGAAGAAAGAATGCAAGATTACCTTCAGGTGGTCCACCAGAGGCAAGGATGGTTCGATGAGTACAAAGCCTTCCAGATTTGTCCAAAATGGCTACTCAAACGTCCACCATCCACACCCGAAGAATCACCCTTCTTCATGTAAGTGGATCGGAGAAAGTAGAAGGCCAAGGAGTAAATGCCACGACGGACTCCCCGACGAGCCGGATAACTTCCATCAAAGCTTATCTACAAGATCCCGAAGGCTATTCCGAGGACAAATCCGTACAGCGGACTATGTCTAAAAAAACCATACGATACTTTCTCAAGGACAGGATACTATTTCGGAGAACCTACACTTGTCCTCATGCCCGATGCTTTAATGAGAAAGAGGCCCAACAAGTCCTATTGGAAATACATGAAGGAACTTGTAGAAGTCATACCGGAGGCGAAAACATGGTCGGGGGCTTGATTCGACAAGACTACTACTGGCCCACGATGGCCAGTTTGCAAGGAACACGCAGAAAAGTGCAAACCTTGCCAACCTTACGCCCCGCGAACCTACCAAACCGCGGCTCCATGGGATCCCAACCTAACACCATGCCCCTTTTTCCAAATGGGGTATCGATATAGTACGACCCCCCATCCCCGATGGCGGGCAAAAGAAATTCCTACTGGTGGTGGTGGATTACTTCACCAAATGAGTACAAGCAGAACCCCTAGCCCGAGTCACTACCGGCGCGGTCATCAACTTTCTATGGAGGAATATCATGTGTCGATTCGGCATCCCTCGGAGCCTTGTGAGCGACAATGGGCTTCAGCTTACAAGCAAAGAGTTAGAGGATTGGTGTAACCATTGGGAAATAATGCAACTCTCTTATGTTTCACTTGCAGCGTCAACAAACTCGTAGCAAAGGTATCTTAAAAAAACATGTAGCAACAAGCAACATAGAAAGAAAAAAATAAAATTACAATAAGGCCTATAAATATATAGTATAAAGTTTTCGGGACAAATTAAAATATATAAAATTTAAAAAGACTATTCAACAATTTACAGCGAGTCCGTAAGTGTCCACTTAATTTTTTTGAGCGAGATCGTAAAAATTAAAAAAGTAAAAGAAATTCATTATATTTTGTAAGATTGTATAGATATATATAATATTTCATGTGGTCTTTTATGCAATTAGATAAAAAAAAAATCTTTTGATCTCAGTCAAAAGTTGCGGCCACCCCTCTTTCTATCTTTTTTTTTTTTTTTTTTTTTGTTTGAATAGCAAAGCATCAATTAAGACTAAAAAGCAGGAGAAAAAAAGGAAAAAAAAATGTTGGTTGATAACAGCAGCTATTCCCCCTTATTATTATAGTAGGGATATATAGTAGATTACCCAAACCTTCGTTTGAACCCTGCCTCCCGGGCAAGAAGTTAGTTTTAGGTCTTCTGCTGCAAAATGGTAATACAACATAGCTTAGATAAATTATATGTAGAACTAATTAAAGATTCCTTAATGTCTTGTTTACATTAATTATTGACAATTAAATGTTATAATCCCTTTTGTCTTGGCGTCTTACCAAATTATATAGTTGAACAATGATTTAGTTTACCAAATGAGTGCATAGTATATTATATTGAGGAATTTTTACTTCTTAGCAATTGATTAAAACAATTAGACATGAACCACATTGTTTTTTTCTTTTTCCCCCTTTTATGCAATTTCACATTTTACATTTTTCTCCTTTTGCAACTGCCGCTAAAAATTATTTGTCATAATATTACTCATCTTAGTAACTCTACACGAGAAAAAAGCAGATTCGTGCATGTACGTAAAGGAAAATACACTTGAGTATTTAAATAATTATATTTATCATTTTAAGAATTAAAGTAATTGGTTTTGCTACTAGTTCCATTAAAAAAGTTTTGCAAGATTCGTTCTAATTTTTTTTTTTTGAGAATTTAATATTTGTAAGAATTGGTTAACTGAACTGAATTCATGTATTAATTTGGTCCATAAAATCTTACCCGAAAAAAGACTCCATAACAACCCAAAAAGATAATAGTATATAGAAAATTTAATAGTTTGACGAAAAATCTTATGCAAAAAATCTACTATAGAGAATTGATACTTGAAATTGTAAGTGTAAGTGTAAGCAAGTAGAGTGTCCAACATTCTCATAACTAGTGTTGGCACAACACTAAACTCAACACTGCACTATCCGAATTATTTAACTGTAATATTTTATTTTGCCTTTATTCTTAAACTCACTAGTTCCACAAGTTGTAGTTATCTGTGATAAGAACTCTAAGGATCATGTGGATTAACACTGAAGAAAGAAGGTTGACCAAAAGAATTGAAGATAATATCAGAAAATCTCTTGAAGATAAACATCAAAGGAGATTCCGAAATTATCCAAAGAAAAAGAGAGCAATCACAATTCGTGTCTATCACGCCTAAAGAGAAGGGAATGTCAAATTCTATAAGAAGGTGTGCTCGAATCAAGATTAACAACGAGACTAGAATTAGTTCTCAGAGATTAGAAGAATTCTTGTAATAGTTGTTAGTCTTGTTTTTACTGAGTTTTATCTAGCTAAGCTATAAACTCCATAGCTTATAGTTAGTTAGTGTTAGGATTGAGTTCTTTACTCAGTTGAGTTTTGTAAGATCATTAGATTCATATTTAGTGATTATTTGGTCGTAAGGCTCAGCATGTTATATTTACATAACCTGCTTAAAATTCATACAATGTGTTTGTTATTCGGCTGCAATTTATTCTACAACGAGTGTTAGGACAACACCGAATACAATTGGTGTTGGCACAACACTGTATGTCAACACAGTGTGTTAATCAAAAAGGGTACCAATCCCGATCCATATATTAACAATACTTTCACTTTTTTGTGTTTAACTTTGAACATGGAAACCAATATCTAATGTTAGAGAATACTTTTATTTGAGTGTGGCTCTAATCATGGATTTAGAGAATGAAAATAAATTAATTTGTTGATGTAGAAAGTGCAAAGTAGTAAACATATGAAAATTGTTATGTAAATATGGATTTTGCTCTGTACCTATCTCTTCTTATGGCAAAAATAAATAAAATACAAATATAATTCATATGAAAAAAAAAGATTGCCAGTTGTATCCAATGTTTCTTAAAAGTATTTCAATCCACGTAGTTTTCTTTATCGGGAAATATTGAAATTTGAGCGTTATAGTATTAACATAAATAGAAAGCAATAATTTCTTTCATGATTAAATATGTTTGATATGAAGGAATTGGAAAGATATAAATCTGCGAGAGAAGCTCCATACAAAGGTGATTACCATTATAATAATATTTTAGATCGTAAAACGTGTGCTTGTTTATGACAAAATAATATGACTCCTTTTATATCAAGATTGTATTTATTTAATATGGACTTGGGCGTAAACTAAATCTATAACAATATTGTTAAGGCATAAGTCGTCATTGGCATTCAATGAAGCGATGATATAGAAGTTATTATTGTTCATTAAATTTAAAGGTCACTTCTGATGAGATTCATTGGGGTCTCAAGACAATAATGACACATCTCCGAAGATAATAATGACAATGGATATGTATTGTTAATAGGTTGGTTATTTTGACCCAATTAACGAGATTATAAGGGGTGAAACACCTTGTCCAGAAGTTCATAAGTGTGCTTATGACGAAAACATCTTTCTTTTTATTCACTGAGAATTATGTCTTGCTTGTGTTGAGTTGAAAATGAAGATGATAATAATTTGACAGGGGGTACCCCTTATATAGAGGTATTTGGGGACATGTGTCACTGTGCATGTTTTTAGTAAAGTACATGTGTCGCAATGTGCATAAGTGAATAATGTATACTCTATCTTTGGGTCCTTTATCTAATAAGACATGACTAGGATGAAGTTTTATCATTTTCGATAGCTTTCAGGGGGTGCTGATAAGGAGATTGTTGGATTCTTTCTTTGATGGGCTAGGGCTCTCGGGAGAGCATCATAGGTGAGGCTGGGTGCTCGTTCGATATCTTCTTGATCTAATATAGGTCCATTTTTGTGTGTTTTGATAAGGAGATTCCTGACTTTTTTCTCCGATGGGCTAGGTCTCTCGAGAGAGCTTCATAGGTGAGGCTGCATGCTTGTCCGATATCTTCTTGATCCGATAGGGGTCCATTTGTGTTTTAGTCTTCGTAGTATGTACTCCGATGGTCCGTGGCTCTCGGGTTCTCAGCGTGGGGATGTTCGCGTATTCAGAGACTCAAGGTCTTTATTTTTATAGTGGTCCCTCTTGGCGTCTTGATGGATATCGAGTTCTCGCGGACTTATCGGGATTTATTTTATTTCCGATGCCGCGTGGTTATCTTATTTTTAATCATCGTGACTTTCCAAGGGATGCATAGGTGCCTCTTTGCGGGTGTCGCCTTTTATCACTTTGGGTTTGCGGCACTCGGTGGGCCCTCCCGATACTTCATGGCATCGAGGGTTAGGTGATGGTAGTACCATCCTTATGTTAATCCCTGTTTTTTAGGGTTAACGGTTCGATTAATTCCTATATTATTTTTTAGGGAACGTTAGCCCCCCTAAATTTCGATCGCCATCGTAGAGGCGAGAGAAATTTTATTCCTTCGATTTTTTGCCTTCGGTAGGGTTTTTTTCTTTCTTCTTCTTCTTTTTTTTTTTTTGAAGATGGGACGGTGGGTACATGTATATTTATATATCATATATGTCATAGGTATTTATTTATCAAGGATATTACCTTTTGATCCACGGGAATCTGTTCGGAGGGTATCTTTTTCAGAGTCGTTCTCGGGTGGAATAACGTTCCGTCATCCGGTGACATTTATAGTTGTTTTTTTTAAGCAGAGTAACAATCCGCCGTCGGACCGTTGGCAAGGGGCCGATTTCAACGGCTAGTTGCTGCGTAACGTGTCTGGGACACGTGCTACATTGATGGTACGTGGGGTGTCACTATACCCCCATGTACTTAACGTTTTTGGGTATAAATATAGCCTTCATCTCCTTCCTCCTCATTATCAACTTCCGGGTTTTTTTGAGCTATCTAATTCTCTCTCTTTCTCTCTTGATTTCGTAAAATTTCACCAACACTTTTTAATCTTTCTTTTTTCAATTCTTCTTCTTCTTTAAGATGGCTTCCTCTAACACTGATCTTACCACTGCCGCCTCGGGTTCGTGGGCCGTGTCTTTTACTTCCGCCGCCGATTTACCGACTGTAACTGGTGGTATAATACCGAGTGGGCCTGCTGATTCTACTCGAAAAAGGAAGGGGAGTGCTTCTGGTGCGGCGGAGGAGGGTGGTGCCGCCCCTTAGAAAAGGGCTAGGGTTTCTAAGGCGAAAAAGTCCAACAACTGCAATCTCCAAAAGGCAGAGGAGACTAAGAGCAGTACTACTTAGATTGAAGTGGCATCCATGTTCAGTGGTTTAGGGGCGTACCAGAAGAATATATGGTGTTCAAAATCCTTACTAAGAAGGATAGGGCTAATGCCCCTCCGAAGGATTATCTCATTGTGTATTACGCACATATGAGATATGGTTGGCGATCGTTCCTTCCCCTTTTTTTTGCGAGATTTTGAAAGCCTGCAATGTTTGCCCAAGTCAGGTAACTCCGAATGTCTTTGCCATTCTATGCATCTTTGTTATTTGGTGCCAGTTGATGGGGCTGAGTTGTACAGTGGCCCGCTTCTCCTCAATCTTTGACATTGTGATATTGCCTAGGGGTTTTCCATTTTACCACTTTCGTCATCGGGACACTGCTAAGAATTCGACCAAGATAATTCTGGAGGGGACACTCAGCTCCCACAGTACTTAAAAGGACAAATACTTCTTCGTCAAACCCTTGGAAGGGAAGTGGGATATGCCATTTGATTTGAGAAAGGCTAAAGCCCCTGTGTATCCTCTGGACCCTGAGATGAGTTCTCTCCGATAACTCTGGTTAAGTCTTTGATGGAGGGGTGTGAATTTGGAACATTGTACGAGAAATCGGAGCTTCATTATGGTTTTCACAGATGATGCCATCGAAGCGCCTTTTTCCATGTCTCCCGAGCAGTTGGTTTCCTTCGGTAAGTAATTTTAACTTGATCTCCTCTATTTTTTCTAGTAAGTTTTTATTTCTAGGGATTCTGAGTGATTTGTATATAATGCAAGGGGGATTTTGGCAAACTACTTTTCGCCCAAGAGCCCTTTGGATCTGACCGTGATTCCAAAGCCATCGGAGCAAGACATTCCAGCTTCGAGTGGAAGGAAGAAGTCTAAGTCCCAAGCGGCTTCTTTGGCCCGTTCATTCAGCGGGACTTCTGATGTTCCTGAGGAGGAGGATGCTTCGGATGAGGAGGTCAATGCTCCTGAAGACGCGGATATGCATCCGGCGGAGGAGGAAGAGGGGGATCATTTGCCTTTTGTTATCAGGGACGATAGGGTGATCTATGGGGCCGTTCGTCCGTCCATCGTGGATCCCCGGTGGGCTATGGTTCCGGTGTCTGGTTCTGCTTCTACCACAGTGGGTTCTCCGAGAGTTTCGGAGGGGGATATTACTTCGGATTGAGGCCCAGCTATGGGGGAAGATTCATCAGTCATCGCAATGGAATATGTGACCATCTCCTCCGTTGACCCTTCGTCTTCTTCTTTAAAAGAGGCTGAAGATCCTTTGTTGGCTCCTCCGGTGGATCCAGTCTCTGAACTCCTTGTCCGCGGTAAGCTTTTTTATAATCTTTTCTTTCTTCAAGTATCCTTAATTTCCTTGCTTTTCTTTCTATGCCTAAGTGACCCATCATTCATTCGTAGGTAATGTAGATAAAGGGAAGGCTCCAATGACCACATGAGGGGAGTCTTTACTTTCAGGTAATTAGTTAATTCCCCTATTCTACTTACCGCTATTTATTCCTTCTTTGTAACCCTTCTTACCTATAATCTTTCTTGCAGGGGAGGAGTTATTGGTCCAGCTTCTTAAGTTGGGCTCGAAGGTACCATTGGGCAGTTCCGAGGATACTTTGGGAGTCTCCGATGTGCACCTTGATGAGCTGGATGTCAAGGTTTCACTCCTGAGTTCTCTTCTGGGGGTGGCGGGTCTTTCTGTTCCTACTAGAGTTCATAGAGCCCTATTTTGCGATTCTACTGCTGTTACCACGGTTTCGGTGACCGTTTCCCCAAGGGGCATTTCTTTTGGGATGCCTTATCCAGGATTTCCTCCCTGTTTGGAGGATTTTCCATCGATGCAGACTTTAGATAAAGCCTTAAGAGAAGTCCTTCGCTTCTTCGTTTCTTACAATGCCACCCCCATCGATGGCTTTCATTTTATGCAGACTTGCCTCAACTAGATGGGGCTTATGGTAAGTTTTTCTCTTTGTTTCTGTTCATCCTTCTTTGTATATTATCTTCCTATGATTTTACGCCAGACATCTCCTCTTTTTAGGTTGGGAAGGCTATAGAAGCTGCTATCGTGGTGGAGCAGGGTTATAATAAGGATGAGGATGAGGTGAGGGTTCTCCGAGAGAAGGTAGCGTCCTTCAATTCTAGTAGGGAGAAGGACCATAACGAGATTAGGGTCCTTCAGGAGAAGATAGCGTCTTATGATTTCAGGTGGGTGGAGGATCAGAACGAGATGAGAAGGCAGGGCGAGGAGATAAAGCGTATGCAGACCGCATTCGCGGAATTGGAAGCTTCGAAGGCCAGAATTGTGTTCTTCGAGAAGGAGAAAGAGAAGGCACCAGAAAGGGAAAAGAGCCTTTAGGAGCAGCTGGGTCAAGCTCTCGACCATGCAGAGTCGGCCTCGGAGAAGTTAGCCGCATCCATTTCTTCCAAGGAATTACAAGCTAAGGTGGATGCGGCGGTTCGATATGCCCATAAGGAGACAATGCTCGGGTCTGTTTGAGAAACGACAGCAAGGGGTTCTGACGGGGCATCCGTTGTGGGGTTACCTTGAGTGCGTTAAGTTGGCAATAGGGTTGCTGAGGTCGGGCTCTGACTTCCAGCAGGCTTTTGACCTCCGTAAGATGAAGAAGCCAGCCAACTCCGAGGAGGCCTATGCTCTCTTCGAGAAACATAGTGGTTTGTCTCCCCATGTGTCTCCCTCGCCTTCTCCTTCGAGGCCTGGGATTCGTGATGTGACCCCGAGCCCTGCTGATGCCGATGGTGTTCTACCGTCTGATACCCAGTTGACTCCGATAGTTGTGTCGCCCAGCATCCTGAGTCCGATAACTCTTCCATTCGGGGGGGTTACTCCTTTCACTCATTCGGGCCCGCATCTTCCGACTACGGGGGTGTAGCTTAGGATTTTCCTTTGTTTTTGAATTTTAGTACTTTGATGTTTAGGTTTTTTTTTAATTTCGAATTTTTAATTCCGCACTTTAGCATTTGTAATTATTTTTTACGTTCGTACTTCTTTTCCGAGGACACATCGGCCTCTCTATGAATGAACAATTAGTTTCCCATTTTCATTATTTCATCTTTTTCGTACTTATAGTATTTTCAGCACATATAAATACTTGGAACTTATCCTTTACCTTAAGAGTAAATATTGAGTTTTAAAGGGATCGAGATTAAATCTCATTCTTGCTGGCCAAGTAAATTATTTAGCTGGACGTGTCCATTTGAATGGCAAACTCTGGATTTACATTTCTCTAAATAGAGATATCCACTAGCACGTGGCATTGGCTATAATTTTACTTGGACAGCTCAACCTTAACTCGGTAAAGAAGAATGTCCTGAGTATATATATATATACATATATATATATATATATATATATATATATATATATATATATATTCTTGGAGTTAGTAAATATTCTCACTTACTTTAAAATTTCCTTTTCAGATATTGTATTGAGCTATTCATTTATTTCCTTGCAAAGTTAGTTTTTAGACTATGTTTATTATAGCAAGATAAAGGGTAGTAAGGGACTTACCTGGAAAGATGATGCCTCCACACTTTAGGAAAAGGGGTTCGGTTTCTTCGAGGACTTCCCCTCGGAGTTTGACCCGGAATCCCTTGTTGCTGCTAGGCGTTCGCCACGCATCCTCCAAGAGTTTTTTCCATGGGTCGAGGGATGGGTCCGATGAGGGTCTGGCGGTCGGCAGCCATCGTGGGGAGCTCTGCGGTGATGGAGCATCAAGGCCTTTGCATGTGGATTCTCGTCGGATGAATCACATCAGGGAAGTGTTCATGGATAGTGATTCTTATTCTCCTGTCGATCACTCTTCGGTCTTTAACATGCTCCCTTTGAGCCCTTCGAGGATGATGGGCCGAGGAAGTGTTGGGTCCGCTGTTAGTACTGAGTATGTAGTGTCCATCAAGACTCTTTTTGCCGAGTATAATATGGATTTTGACAAATATGATGTTGTTATACCCCATCCCGGATCAGAGGGCATATGATCCTCCTTCGGGTTACCTAACAGTTTATTGTGAACAAATGCGTTGCGGGTTGCGTGCGTTTTTTCACCCTTTTCTCCAAGTTCTTTTCCGATATTGGCAAATATGTCCTAGCCAACTGACGCCGAATTCTTATCGTCACTTGGTGGGGTATATTTTGTGTTTTGAACTTTTAAACCTTTCCATGTCTCCTTATCGGGTGGGAGCGGTTTTTATCCTGCGACCTTGCTCGGGCAGTCCCCTCTTTTTCAGCCTTGTCTATCGGGACAACAGTCGGGCCTTTACTCGTGTCTCCAACCATCATTCTCATCGAAGGGATTGGAGACGGGGGTTCTTTTTCATCTGTTCGAAGGGCTTGTCGGCTAGTCTAGGGTATGTCATCCCTAATCCCGAAACCTCGGTGCATGAGGGGGAGGTTCTATCACGTACTGGGTTGTTTTCAGGTACCTATGATATTAACAGCTTACTGGAGCTTCCTGAGTCTCTAATCCTCGCAGGTCTTCAGGAGGGGATTGAGATATTCAATCTCCCCCTTCAACCCTTGCATAGTAACTTAGTTTTCTGTAAGTTCTTCCTTCTCTTGTATGTTTATGATATTCTCCCGTATCTTGAATTCATGATATACTTATGTTCCCGATAGGTGCGCAGATGGAGATATTCGCTGTAAATCCTTTCGACAAGGCTTTTCTGATACAGATACCAGACAGGGGATACGCCTTTTCGGAGGAGGAAGATTCCTATCTGTCGAGTTTCGAGGTGGTGACGAGTTCTTTGAAGGAGGGAGGTCCGAGGTTTTCACCCATCGCATCCCCCCCAATCGATTCCTTGGAGCCTATCATGCCAGAGGGTACGATGGCCACCATTCTTTGGATGGACCCTTCTAAGCCACCTTTGATGTTGCGGTCTTCTCCCGAGGGAGAGGTCACTTATGGTGCGACGAACGTGGTGGAGGAGGGTCTTCCCTCTCCTACCCCCGATGGATCCCGACCCTTCGAGGGAAGTTCCGATCCTGTAAGACTTATGCCCCTCGGGAGGAATCCTAATTCTGTGGGATCTCAGCCCCTCGGGGAAGGTGGCAATTCTATTCCTACTGTTATTCCGGCCGGGGATTTTTGCTGGAATTATTTGAGCGACTTCTTGAATATGGTGGATTGCGAGCTGATAAAGACTCTCCCCCTATCCACGCTTCAGGACTTAGCTTGAAAAGATTTATGCGAGGTATATTGTTCTTCCGTTCAATTTATTTAGTACTAACCTTCATGCCTTCTTTGTGCTGATGGGCGAAAACCATGTAGGTTTATATGGTGTTGAATGCCATATGCACCCGAGGGGATTCTTCTTCCGTTACTAGTTTGGTGTATCATCGTCGGGATAAGCTGGAGAAATGTATGCTGGAGGCCCAGGAAGAGATATCCCAACTAAAGGCGCATCGTGAGACCGCTTAGAATGCTTACGATGGGATATTGCAGGGTGAGAGGAATAAATCTTGGGAATTGGAGCGCAAGTTAGCGCTTGAGAAAGCGCGGGTGGTGAGTTTAGAGGAGAGGATTGGGAACCTAAGCGACCAAGTCCAATCCTTCAATGAATAGTTATTGAAAGTCAAAAAAGAGAGAGATGCGGAGAATCAGAGGATATTGGAGATGGTGTCGGCGCACAAAGTGGTTATAGTGATGGCCCAAGTCCAGGTAGTATTGGACATTTTGGGCTCATTTGTTCTTCGTGAGTCCTTGCAAGGGGAGATGCATGACTTGGTTCGCATCGGGTATCGGCTGTGCCGAGATGCAGTTCAAGTTTTACCAGGGTTTCCTTCAGGCCTGGTTCTCCCCGAGCTTAGGAGCTGCCAAGTTTTTCCTGAAGTTCAGCAGTGATTTCAGAGGACCTTGTGGTCCTATCTATGGAGATTAACGATCATGTAGATCTATCCGCAGAGCAGTGTCTTTGTCTTTCTGGAAAGGAAAGCGTCCGATAGATGATGCTTAGTGTGAGAGATTTTTGGTGGTTTAGAGACCTTTGTATAGGATAATGTCTAGTATGCTTATGGAGTGAAGTTGTTTGTAATAGATGGCCCATTGGGGTTACGTTGCTAAGATGACTTCGTATAGGGTCATCATTTTGTCGTGCAACAAGGTTTTTCCCCACTGTTTTTGAATGTACAGGAACCATCAATATATAAACAACTTTTATTTATGTACAAACTCCTATTTTACATTAAGCATAATATTTTCTAAGGTTAAATGCGTTCCAGGTATTGTGAAGTACCGCGCCTTCGAAGTTGGCAAGTTGGTAGGTTGCAGGTACAACGATTCCCAAGATTTTGTAGGGTCCTTCCCATCGAGGTTCAAGCTTTCCACGTTTTTGGAAGCTCCGACTCTTTTTAGCATTAGGTCTCCTACTTGGAACATCCTAGGCCTTACCTTGGTGTTGTAATATCGTGACATCCGACTTTGTATTCCTCTATTCGAACGACGGCTCGTGCTCTTCTATCCTTCAAGAGGTCGAGGGCAAGGGCCAAGTTGGAGCTATTGGCGACTTCTTCTTATTCCTTGACTCGCCAACTTTCCATTACCAACTTTGGGGGTAAAATCACCTCGCTGCCATTGGCTAATCTATAGGTGGTTTCGCCCGTGGCTACTCTTTGTGTCGTCCAATAAACCCACCGAATGCCAGGTATTTCCTCGACCCATTTGACCTTATGCCAATCTAGTCTAGCCTTCATATTTTTAAGAAGGGTTAGGTTAGTCCTTTCTACTTGGCCGTTCGCCTGGGGATACCCTACCGAAGCGAAACAACGTTTGATCTCCCAATGGTCACACCATTCTTCTAAGACTTTTCTTGTAAACTGAAGCCCATTGTCGCTCACAGGGCTTCGAGGAATGCTAAATCGGCACAGGATATGCCTCCACAGGAAGTTAATGACTGCGTCTGTGGTGATTCGGGCTAGGGGTTCTGCCTCCACCCATTTGGTGAAGTAGTCTACTGCCACCATCAGGAATTTCTTTTGCTCGGCGTCGGGGATCAAGGGACCCATGACATCAATACCCCATTTGGAGAAAGGGCACGGGGTTAGACTAGGCTCCCATGGAGCTGCGGGTTGGTGGGTTCGCGTGGTGTAAGCTTGACAAGGTTTGCATTTTTCGGCATGCCTTTTGCAATATCTAGCCATCGTGGGCCAGTAGTAGCCTTGCCGAATTAAGCGCCTGACTATTCTTTCGCCTCCGGTGTGACTTCTATAAGTTCCTTCGTGAATTTCCGATAAGACTTGTTGGGCCTCTTCCTCACTGAGGCATCGAACGTGAGGACAAGAGAATGTTCTTCGAAACAATACCCCGTTGTTTAGAAAGTACCGAATCGTTTTCCTAGACATAACCCGTTGTATGGACTTGTCCTTGGAATAGCCTTCGGGGTCTTGCAGATAGGCTTTAATGGGAGTTATCCAGCTCATTGGGGAATCTAATGTGGCGTTTGTCTCTTTGCTTTCTTCCTTTTCTAACTCATTTACATGGAGTAGGGTGATCCTTCGGGTGTGGATGGTGGCTGTCTGGTGGCCATTTTGGACAGGGCGTCCGCCTCTTGGTTTTCTCCTTGGGGGATCTGTACGACTGTGTATTCGTCAAACTATCCTTGCCTTTGGTGGACCACCCAAAGGTAATTTTTCATCCTTTCCTCTTTGGCTTTGTAAGACCCGTTTACTTGCTCAAACAATTAACTGAGAATTGCTATGGACAAGTATCCTCTTTATCCCTCCTTCATGTGCCAGTCTCATTCCAATGAGAAGCGCTTCATACTCGACCTTGTTATTGGATAGGGGGTAATAGATTCTAACGGAGAAGTGGAGCACTTCCTCTTCCACTTCCTTGTTTATCAGGACTACCCCTGCTCCTCCGTTTGTGCTTACGGAGGAGCCATCCATGTAGGCGTGCCATAGCGGCGCATTTTCTTCAGCTTTTATGCCCATTAATTTCGTTACAAAGTTCGCTAAGACTTGTGCTTTGATGGAGGGCCTCGGGGCATCAGAAATATCATACTCTGTGAGCTCTATTTCAAACTTTATCAGTCTCCCTTGGTTTATTAAGGATTGCCCGCAGTGGGTGTTTAGTCAAAACGGTGATCGGATGCGATAGAAAGTATGGCCGCAGCTTTCGCACGGTAGTTATTAGAGTTAAGACAAGTTTCTCGGTTAGGGTATAACTGGTTTCGGCTCTGAGGAGAGTTTTGCTAACATAGTATACGGGGTGACGCTCCATGTCCTATTCTTTGACCAATACGGCGTTGACGGCTTCCTCTTCTACTAACAAGTAAACGAAGAGCTCCTCTTGAGGTGATGGTTTTACCAGCAAGGGTGGTATTATCGTGTAAGTTTTTAGCTCCTTGAGGGCTTCTTCGCACTTTGCGGTCCATTGGAACTCTTGGATGTTTTAGAGTATCTTGAAAAAGGGGAGTCCTTTTTCTGTTGATTTGGAAACGAACCAGCTCAACGAGGCCATTCTGCCGGTCAATTTCTGGACGTCATTTACCGTCTTTGGAGTGGGTAGTCCTACCATGGCTTCTGCCTTTTCGGGGTTAACCTCTATTCCTTTTTCCGTGACCATGAAGCCTAGGAATTTTCCTCTCCGTATGCCAAATGAGCATTTCTGAGGGTTAACCTTCATCCCAAAGTTATCGATGATGACCAATGCCTTTCACAGGTCTTCGGGATGGTCTTCTGCGGTGTGGCTTTTAACAACCATGTCGTCCATATGGACCTCTACCAATTTTTTGATGAGTTCGGCGAACATGAGGCTCACCAATTGTTGGTAAGTGGCCCAGGCATTCTTGAGTTCAAAGGGCATTACTAGATAGCAAAAGGTACCCGCGTCAGTGATAAAACTAGTTTAATCCTTATCGACCACTGCCATCGGGATTTGGTTGTATCCCTGATTTCCATCTAGGGTTGATAAAAGCGCACAACCGGCAGTGGAGTCCACCAGTTGGTCTATGTTGGGCAAAGGATAAGAATCCTTCGGACAAGCTTCATTGAGATTTGTGAAGTCCACACACATCCGCCACTTTCCTCCATGTTTGGGGTCTAGGACTACATTAGCCTGCCATTCGGGGTACATGACTTCTCTATTTTGTTTTAGGCTAAGGAGTCGTTATATCTCCGACCGAATAATCTTGTTGCGTTCAGGTCCCATCTTTCTCTTCTTTATTTGGATGGGTTTAGCCCCCGGTTTTACGTTCAAAAAGTGTTTGCATACCTTGTTGCTGATTTGCCCAGGCGGTCCTACTTCCCATGCGAAGAGTTGGTGAAATTGCTTTAGGACAGAAGTTAGGTGGGCTTCCACTTCAGGCTCCATATTCGTACCCATCTTAGTCACCTTCTCGGGTTCTCCTTCTACGAGTTCTACCATCTTTAGTTCTTCCACGGGTTGAACTCGTATTTCTTCGGTCTTATGCCTTTTGCTGTTGCCGAGGGCTGGTTCATCCTCTTCCAGAGGGATAGCGTAAATCCAACGAATCGGTCCTCGTTTAATTCGCAAGTTATCTTCTTCCTCTGATTGGTGGAATCCGCTCCTGCGGTCCCACCGCTTATCACATTGATGACCCCCTTCGAAGGCGCACTAGTTATCGCATTGAGTCCTTGTCCACTTTCAATCGCCCTCAGGCCCTCCCTTCTTGGGGATTAAGACCGTTCTCTTGATTCAGCGTACTGCCCGCTCGCCTTAACAAATTCTACCAGTCTTCCGTCCTTAATCAGTCTCTCGATCTCATCCTTCAGGTCATAGCAGTCGTTCATGTCATGTCCTTTCTGGCGGTGATACTCGCAGTAGCGTCTAGATTTCTTGGTGAAATCCGTCTCCTTGATTTTTCGAGGTGCACTTAGCCAATTCCTACTTTGCGCAACGGCAAACATAGTGCAAATGTCACGATTGAGGGGGGTATATCTCTTTGGGGACTTGTCTCTTCCTCCCCTGTTCTTTTTCCATACCTCTCTACCTCTTTCCCTGCCGGATTCCTGGGGTCTAAACTTAGCTGCCATCATCGCATCTTCGTAGATCACAGTATGCGCCAACTCGTTTATCTGATTGATGGTAGGTTCTGCGCGCTTGATCAACTCTTTGGCGAATCTGTTGTGTGTCGTTGCCCTGAACAGGGTCTGCAGCACTTGTCCCCCGTAGGGGTTGTCCACCTTCAATAGCTCCTCATTGAATCTGCTCATGAATTCGCCGAGAGTTTCTCTCTCTTTCTGTTTCAACGCTTCCAGATGGTACATGCTTGTCTTCGTTCGTTTCTGACTGGAAAAGTGGTTCTCCAATCTCCCTTCATCTGCTCGAAGCTTGAAATAGATCCTACTTCGATTCTGTTAAACCATTCTAATGCTGCTCTAATCAGTGTTGTCGCCATTATTTTTGCCTTAATACCCTCAGAAAAATCTTGTAGGTTCAAGAGACTCTCCACGGCGTGGATGTAATCCATCGGGTCACTCTTCCCATCATACGGTTTTATGGTTGGAATCTTGTCTCCTCTGTGCAGTACCTCTGCCTCTATCTCATCTGAAAACGGGGTCCTACTGTGACCCTTCCCATGACTCTGAGTCACCTTGCTTGCTAACTACACCCTCTCGCGGTCTAGCTGTTCCATCCTCCTTGAAATTACTCGCAGTATCTCTGCATCCTCATTTTTTGAACCATTGATCTCGGCCCGGTCACGACTGCGTTCCATTCTCCGGATTACTTCCGCCCTCTCGCGGTCAAGTCGTTCCATCTTCCTCCCTACCTCTCGATCCAGGACTTCGGGGCCCCGTCTCTCCGCCCTGTCGTAAGCTGCGGGCGATATCTCTCTGAAAGAGTCCCATATATCCTCATGTTCCTTATATCCTTGCCTTGTCTGTCCCCCACCCTCTCCGGATTCATGGGCCCTAGCCCGAACGTCCTTTGTCCTTTGCTCCACCAGTCGTGGAAGCAAGGTCTCCAATGTAGAGTCCAGCGCCGCTCTTACAGAGGCGTTGATCTGTGCTTGGATCTCTGGGGTTATGGCGGCGGGTTGAAAGGCCTTTCGTCCCGCGGGCATTGTCCCATCCGCATTTGGCGTCTCGGTCACTGGAATGTCTGTTGCTGGGTTCTCAGTGGGCGGGGCCTCAGTTTCGGGTCCCGCCGTACTTGGTGCAACAAGGGTCGGACCTGCATTCGCGGCTCGCTGTGGCCTCCCGGGCCCGCGCCTTCGTTGCACTAGCGGTGGAGGAAGCTCCATCTCGGCTTGAGCTATCGTCTGTTCTTGGCCAGTTGGGTGTTGAGGGGTTTGTGTGTCCTCCATCCTGGTGCTCCTAGTCACAACTCCGCTAAGTTCGGATCGGGTCCTCCTTCCTTGCATCTCGGCGTCCTGTCAGGGAACCGGTGTTCCCACAGGCGGCGCCACTGGTTTGGTAATAGATCGTTATATATATATATATATATATATATATATATATATATATATATATATATATGCGAGTGTCGGTTACAAGTATGTGATCTAGCAATACAACGAGTCTATCTCAAATTAGACCTACACTACGTGTCTCGTGTAGGCTTGGTCCGGAACACCTCGGACCCAACGCTTCGATGCTTGGATGGGAGTGGAATATCGGTAAATAGATCGAATGGACGTCGATGATCGCCTCCGATGTGATGTCGAGGATGACCCCCGATGTGAGATCGGTGATGAGGTGGTATGACGTGTCATAGGCGTGTGTTGTAGTCACGATATCAAATGAGATATCGAAAGTAACATCGGTGATGTGTTTCGATATGACGAGTGGTAGCTGAGGGATAATAATTGCTTGTTTTGGGATCCGGGCACCGCGTATTTATAGATCTCGGGATCCGGTGACCACAGTAACATATCGGTGATGATTACCGATATGACATCGAACGTTATCCCCGATATGCTCCAAAATGGGTCTGGTTTGGGCCTGGCCCAATATGCGGGAAATGCCCATATCAATACGTCTTGCTTGTGTTGAGTTGAAAATGAAGATGATAATAATTTGACAGGTGGTACCCCTTATATAGAGGTATTTGGGGACAGGCGTCAATGTGCATGTTTTTAGTAAAGTACAGGTGTCGCAATGTGCATGAGTGGATAAGTTATACTCTATCTTTGGGTCCTTTATCTACTAGGACATGACTAGGATGAATTTGTATCCTTTCCGATAGCTTTCAGGGGGTGCTGATAAGGAGATTTTTGGATTCTTTCTTTGATGGGCTAGGGCTCTCAGGAGAGCATCATAGGTGAGGCTGGGTGCTCGTCTGATATCTTCTTGATCCGATGGGGGTCCATTTTTGTGTGTTTTGATAAGGAGATTCCTGGGGTTTTTCTCTGATGGGCTAGGTCTCTCGGGAGAGCTTCATAGGTGAGGCTGTATGCTTGTCCTATATCTTCTTGATCCGATAGGGGTCCATCTGTGTTTTAGTCTTCGTAGTAGGTACTCCGATGGTCCGTGGCCCTTGGGTTCTCAGCGTGGGGATGTTCGTGTATTCGGGGACCTATGGTCTTTATTTTTATAGTGGTCCCTCTTGGCGTCTTGATGGATATCGAGTTCTCTTGGACTTATCAAAATTTATTTTGTTTCGGATGCCGCGTGGATATCTTATTTTTAATCATCGTGACTTTCCAAGGGATGCATAGGTGCCTCTTCGCGGGTGTCGCTTTTTACCACTTTAGGTTTACGACACTCGGTGGGCCCTCCCGATACTTCGTGGCATCGGGAGTTAGGTGATGGTAGTACCATCCCTATGTTAATCCCTATTTTTTAGGGTTAACGCTTCGATTAATCCATATATTATATTTTAGGGTTAACATGTATGTAATTAAATTATTGATAATATATTTAAGATTAATAATACCAACAATTAGGGCATCACAAAAATATTTCGCATCTCATAAATTATTCTAAAGCTGTCTAACGTAAGTGAGACATGTACATCTCGTAAATTTAAAGGTGAGTGCTCAACAAAATATAGTCTCAATTATTAGATATATATGTAGTATATATTATTGATTGATTTGTATATATCTTAGATTAAAGAATTTACCATATAATTAGCCTTGTATTGTATTATTTATGGACACTAAGAGTAATGAGAAGATTCATTCAGTAAAATACTATCTTACATGGTATCACGAGTCTCGTGACCTACACCTAGTCGTCGCCCTACTCTCTCTCTCTCGTCTCTTCTCCACCGGCCTCATGCCATACATGGCCTCACGCCCCTAGCCATCAATGTCTAAATCAAAATTTCACCCCGCCTTCACGGTCTCTAACGTACGTAACTTTATTTCAATTTACTCTTGAGATGGAAAAAGAACAGTACTCCACGTGGGCAGAACTTTTCAAAATTCATTGTCGGGCCTACCAAGTTCTTGATCACATATTTCCTCCGTTGGAATCCTCTCTCTCTGCCTCTGAAGTTTTGGCCGCCGAAACTCCTTCCGAGGAGGTGCCCGCCAATTTTTCCGGGAAAATGGGCAAAGCGGCCACGGACTCCACTAAGGCCATCGCGTCGTCTTCAACTTGGGCGACGACGGATCATGATCAATGGTCTCGGCTCGATGATATAGTCCTTCAATGGATATATGGCACAATTTCATGTAATCACCATCATGCAAAAAGATTCCACGGTTTTGCACACCATCATGCAAAAAGATTCCACGGCCGCATATTGCTTGGGTTCTTCATGAAAATATATTCCAAGACAACGAGAATTCGAGAGCGGTCTACTTGGAGAATCAATTTACTCAAGTCCAATTAGACGCCCTCCCGAATATCTCAGCCTACTGCCAAGAACTCAAGATGCAAGCGGATCCGCTTTCCAACGTTAGATCTCTTGTCTCCAACCAATGCCTCATTTTTCAACTCATATCCTGCCTCAATGAGAATTTCGATGGTGTTTCTACTATTATCCAACAGACCGATGCATTCCCTCCCTTCTATGAGGCTCGGTCTCGTCTCATTCTTGAAGAGACACGGAAAGCCAAGCAAGCCTCCACTGTTGTTAACGTCGTCGCCCTCTTTAACACAGGCCCATCATCCGACGCCCCACCTGCTCGCGGTCCTCCCCAACACCACCGCGGTTAATCTCAGCCCTCACGGAGTCATCGCGGTGGTCATCAGGGATGTGGACGTGGCCACGGTCCACCCGACTCCACTAGTCTGCAGCCTTGGATACCTCCAATCACGGCGTGGCCCCCGTAACTGGCTTGGCCTCAGCAGCCCTGGTCGTACCCCCGTGTCCCTATACATCTAACACGTGGGCTCGGCCTCCTGCTACGTCTCAGCCCGGCATCTTGGGGCATCGTCCTCAACAAACCTATACGCCGCAGCATACGGGTCCATCCTATGCACATATGGACATTGATGTCGCCTTACATACAATGTCGCTTTAACCACCGAATCAACAATGGTATTTGTACTCGGGGGATTCATCTCACATGACATCGGCGTCATGTACTCTTACGTCTTATTCTTTTTCGAGCATGAAAAACAATATTCTCATCAGCAATGGTCATGAAATTCCAGTAAAGGTCATGGTAACGCGGTCATTCCCTTATCCTAACCCCCTCTTCACTTATATAATGTTCTTCATGTTCCTAATAATATTAAAAATCCTATCTTCGTTCGTCGTCTTACTATTGATAATTACATTTCAATTGAATTTGATCCATTTGGTTTTACTGTGAAGGATCTACAGACGCGAACCCCTCTTATGAGATGTGATAGCACCGGTGATATCTATCATATCACTCCATCATCCATCTTGCTCGCTCGTTCCACTTCCGCTGCCTCTTTTGTTGCCCTGTCCCCCTCTTAATGGCATCATCGTTTGGGCCCCTTTATTTTACAATTTATGCTTAAGTACAATTTAATTCAATGTAGTCATTTTTTCGACAACTCTTTATGTGAACCTTGTGTTTTGGGATAGCAAATTAAACTTCCTTTTTATTCTTCTTCATCTTTTAGTTTACATCCTTTTGATATTATACATAGTGATCTATGGATCTCGCAGGTCCATAGCTTAAGTGGTCATAAATATTATGTGCTGTTTTTGGACGATTTTTCTAATTCTCTATGGACTTTCCCTATAGGCCGAAAATTTAACGTATATTCTATCTTTTCTTCTTTTGCAAATTTTGTTTATACTCAATTTGGATGCCGTATTAAAAGTTTGCAATGTGACAATGGCAGGGAGTTCGACAACGACAATTTCAAACAGTTTTGTCACAACTCTGGCATGACACTCCCCATATACCTCAGCCCAAAACGAAAAAGGCCGAACGCAAAATCCGATCCATAAACAACATCATGCATACCATCCTCTCTCACTCATCCATGCCACCTTTCCTTTGGCCTCGCGCCTTACAAATGACCACTTATCTCCTAAATATCCTACCCTCCAAAACACTACATATCGCCTCCCCTTCTCAAATACGCTACAACCGTACTCCATCTTATATACATCTCCGAACCTTTGGGTGTCTATGTTACCCTCTTATTCCCTCTACTAATATAAACAAACTCCAACCTCGTTCCTTTTCTTGTGTCTTTCTCAATTATCCCTCTCATCATAGGGGATGGATACAAATGATATGACTTACTCACAAATAAAATAATTCTTTTTCGTCACATACTCTTTGACGATGATAAATTCCTTTTCCCCACTATACAAGTCCAACAAGTCCAACCTACTCCCTCATATTGTTTTCTTGAAGATAGCATAAAACCGCCACTTTTTCCGCCTCACACACACGGAAACGGCCAATCCATCACACCAGCACATTCCACCACAGCCCACCTACTTGCGGCCCCATCCACCGCAGCCCACACCCCACCAGCCCCGCCCTCATCGGCCCAACAACCCAAAGAATCTAAAACCACAACCCACTCATCTCTCGGCCTCTCTCCTAACGCGGCTCGGGCCATGAACACCACGCTCTCCGTTCCTTCAGCCCAACATCACGCCGCTCCTCCTCTGTGGCCCAAAGCACCGTGGCTCCTCTCTCGCTTGCACCCCCTCCACCATGATTCCTCATTTAGCACCGCCACCTCCTCCTTCTCGCATCGTGGTGGCCTGTGCATGAACGGTTTTCGCACTCCCAAACGTCTCTTCAATCTTTCTACTTCCTCCTCTCCTTCTCCAATCCCTAAAAATCCTAGACTAGCATTATCTGATCCTAACTAGAAACATGCTATGCTTGATGAATTTAATGATTTGATTAAGAATGAGACGTGTGAGTTAGTCCCGCGTCCGACTAATGTGAATGTTATTCGTTCTTTATGGATTTTTCGTTATAAGACTAACGATGATGGCTCTCTTGAGCGATATAAGGCTCGTCTTGTTGGTGATGGCACGTCTCAGCGGGTTGGGATTGATTCTTTGGACACGTTCCGCCCTGTTGTCAAACCCGCCACCATACGCATTGTCCTGAGCATTGTTCTATCTCGTTCTTGGTTTATTCATTAATTGGATGTCAAGAATGCTTTCTTAGACGGTAATTTGGATGAAACAATCTACATGCATCAGCCGTTGGGATTTCGAGATCCCAATTATCCGGATCATGTGTGTCTCCTCAAGAAATCATTATACGGGCTCAAGCAAGCTCCTTGTGCTTGGTATCAACGGGTTGCTGATTTTGCCTCTACTATTGGTTTCTCTCATAGTAAATCCGATCATTCTCTCTTTATTCATCATCGGGGTACTGATATCGCTTATTTACTTTTGTACGTGGACGATATTATTCTTACTGTTTCCTCTACATCTCTCCGTCAGTATATTATTGGACAGTTTAACTCCGAGTTTGCAATGAAGGACTTGGGTAATCTTCATTATTTCTTGGGTATTGCTGTTACTCACACTGTAGGTGGTCTTTTTCTTTCTCAAATCAAATATGCGGCTCAAATCATTGAACGTGCCGGCATGACTTCTTGCAAACCCGCCGCCACTCCAATGGACACCAAACCAAAGCTCGGCTCCTCGGGTCCCTCTTTTCCTGACTCTACTTTAGTTTGAAGCTTGGCTGGTGCTCTCATGTATCTCACTTTCATCCAGCCGGATATATCTTACGTTGTTCAGCAAATTTGTCTCCATAAGGCTGCCCTTAAACGAATTATTCGTTATGTTCAGGGGACTTCTCATCTCGGCCTTCACCTCTCTCGCTCACGGCTCGACTTCCTCTTATCTTATACTGATGTTGATTGGGCGGGTTGCCCGTCCACATGGCGCTCCACGTCGGGTTATTGCATCTTTCTTGGGGATAACGTTATTTATTGGTCTTCAAAACGACAACCTACTCTTTCTCGCTCCAGTGCCGAAGTCGAGTACCGTGCGGTCGCCAATGTAGTTTCAGAGTCATGTTAGATTCGAAACCTTCTATTGAAGCTTCGCCTTCCTATCTCAAAAGCTACTTTAGTTTAGTGTGACAACGTGAGTGACATTTATCTCACCAACAATCCGATGCAACATTAACACATCAAGCATATTGAGTTAGACATTCACTTTGTCCAGGAAAAGGTCTCTCGGGGCCAAGTTCGGGTTCTTCATGTTCCTTCTCGCTCCCAAATGGCGGATATTTTTACCAAATGAGTGCCCCGAGTTCTTTTTGAAGATTTTCGTTCCAGTCTCACTGTTCGTGACCCTGCCATTTCGACTGCGGGGGTGTATTAGATATATATGTAGTATATATTATTCATTGATTTGTATATATCTTATATTAGGCAATTTACCATAATTAGCCTTGTATTGTATTATTTATGGACACCAAGAGTGATGAGAAGATTCATTCAACAAAATACTATCTTACATCTATGAATGTAGATGTCTGTAGATGTCTTGTAGTCATTGGATATTATGTAAGGTATGCACACTAATTACGTGTAAAGATATGATAAAAGTGTAAGAATTACACATAGAACTCCACTTTAAAAATTACATGAGACAAAACTCGATAATTTTCCAAAAGTTCCCTACACATTTAATTTCATAAAAACTATATTGCATATATTAATGGTTTGTGATAAAGTTATTTTTATTAATAAAATAAGTTAACATCAAAATTTATAAAAGATTTAAAGGGAATAAGAATATAATAAAAAAATTATTTTCATTAATATTTCCAGAATAATAAAGAGAGAATTAGTTTTCACCCTCACACCAAATCATGGTTCTTTGCAAATCATGGTTCTTTGCAGGGGCACACCTAGAATTGTTTTTTTTTACATGGGCTACTTTAAGTTTAAGTAAAATAAAAAAACACGAAGTACAACTATATAAAAAAAATGAGAAATAAGTCATTGCTCAATACAAATAATAAGCAAATAACTTGAAGTAATATGCATGTTTGTTTAAAAAAAAAAAAACAAAAGAAGAAGAAGAAGAAAACACTGGCGTGTTGCATATAAGAAAGAAAAGCTTCAACATTAAAGATTTAACTTATTTACACTAGGCCTCTAACAAAATTAAAATAATTAACTTAACCACAGTTACCCAAAAAATACGGAAAAAGAATAGCAAGATGAATTTGTATACAAAGTAAATTGGGTTTATGTCACTTACAAGTACTAAATACCTCAATAAAATTTATTTTTTTAGTATTAACTAATAATATGTAACTATGGACACCGCGCACATTCAATAGGTGCAATTTTCATGCAGTTAAGAAATCCCCAAATTATAGGGTTTATACCTCCGTCCCTAAAATGACGAAGAGGAGAAGTCAGATACGGAATTAATTGCTAGAGGGTTTGAATAGGCTCACTAAGGATATGGAAGAGGAACGGGAAAGTGAAATTGAGGAGGAAGAAGAGGTGATAGTAGAGGAGGTTGTGGAGGCACTAAAAAAGAAAACAAAGGGGAAATTAACAAGGTCGAGGTCACCACCACGAGCCACGATTTACAATGATATTGACGTGAATCAGCACAGTAACATCAAGCGATCCAACGAGTTGTTTGCAGGTAATCGGTGATTTGAGAATGGGTTTCAAATTCAGTATAATCCACCTGCTAGTCGTGAAATACTGGAGTTTACGAAGGAAGACATACATGAATCAGTTGATTATTGGAAGCATGCTCTTATTGGTACGGTGATTGGGTTGAGAATGACGTTTGAGGCGATACAGAGATATACCAAGATCCAATGGACTACAAGCTTCATGTAACGCAGCATTAGACGCCAGGTATGAAGCTTGATCCCAAAACCTTGCAACATTATCCGGTATGGATCCCGCTGCCAGCATTAGATTTACAATTTTGGAGTCTTGTTATGATAGGCAAGATAGCAAGCTTAGTGGGAAGACCTATCTATATAGATAAGATAATTAAACTAAGAGTAGGTTGACTTTTGCACACGTTTTGTTGAGTTACAATCTAGGCAAAAATTGATCCATAAAGTTACCTTAAGAGGACCGGGGGTGAGGAGTTTGAGCAAAAAATAAACTATGAACATATGCCACATCAGTGTTTCAAGTGTCATCAGTTTGGACATAATGCTAGAGATTGCAAGGCTATGAGGCCAGCTTGGGTAGTGAAATCTAATAGTGAAGAACTTCAGGAGTCAGAAGAAAATTGAAGAAGAAGAAAAGGTAGGGGAAGTCTTGAGAGAATGAGAGCATGTGAGAGTAGAGGTAACTGATGCTACACCACAGACAGTAGGGACAGAAGAGGCAAGGTCTAAGATAACCACAATAAAAAATCTCAAAGATGGAGACCTGAAGGTTGTTCTACACAACACTGTCACATGAAGTAAATCACTAGCATTGGAGCAGAAAACACGAGGAAAAGCATAAGAGAAGAGTACAAATCAGACTAACACTAGATAACAAGGTGGAATCAGTCCAAGAAAAGAGGGACCAGCCCAGGACACAGAGGATTGGGAGGAGGTTTCACTAAAAAGGAAAACAACTAAGAAACATGCAAGAGAAGAAGGAAATGAAATCTAGCAAAGCCAAAGACAATGAGGAGTAAGAGAGGGGTGACCCCAATGGATAGTGACATCATTGTGGGGGTTTGGAACTTAAGGGGATATAATGATCCCCTTAAGCAAGTTGTAATGCACCAATTCTTAGCCATTAATAAGTGTAGTATAGGAGCCATCTTGGATACCAGATTGAGGAAGGAGAATTTTGACAAGATTAACAGCAAGTTACAGAATAAATGGGAGACGGCTAATAATCTGGATATGAGCAAGATCTGTAGGATCTTTCTTGTGTGGAATAGTGACCTAATGAGATTAACTATGGAAGACATGGGGGATCAGTATGTCCATTGTAATGTGGAGACCAAAAGACAATACTTATTAGGGGAAAATGACCTTTATTTATGCCTATAACAAAGAAGAGCAGAGGAAGGATCTATGGAGGAAGGTTAGAAGTTTGGACAATCAGATGAAAGGCCATAAATGGTGGAAGGGGATCTGAACAGTGTCTTGGACATGGAGGAGAAGTGGCATGACAATGATAACCAAATCACTGTGGGAGAAGAACTCAAATGGGTGTTAAAGGATACTGGGCTTCAAGACCATCTGATTGTTGAACCAGTATATACATGGAGTAATTCCCACACATATTGCAAGTTAGATAGGGTGCTGATTAATCATGATTGGACTGCTTCTAATAAGGATTTTGTGATTCACTTTATGCCTCTTGGCATATCAGACCATTCTCCTAGCATCACCAAACCGTTGGCCATCAATCACAAGGCCAAGATCCCTTTTAAATTCAAGAATATATGGGCCACTGATGATAGCTTCATGTCTTTGGTTCTGATGTTTGGGAAGGCCAGGTTCAGGGCTGCAAAATGTTGCAGCTTGTGACTAAATTGAAGGTTGTGAAGGATAAACTGAAAGGACTGAATACTAGGAAATATCAAGACTTGGAGATTATATTAGTCTTCAAGAAAGGAACTGCACGACACTCAAGAGAGATTATATTAGTCTTCAAGAGACTCTGAATAAATAGCTTCAACAGAAAGCCAAAGTGGATAGGGTGGAAGAGGGTGATAGGTGCAGTAGGCTGTTTTTCCAGCACATAAAGACCAGAAGAAAACAAAATAATATCCTTTTACTTACAACACTGGATGGAACTACTTTGAACCCTATAACTACTATCACTAACCATGTACTTGAATTTTGTTATAATTTGTTTGGTGTAGATAGGCCGGTGAATTAAGAAAACAAAGATCTTTCAATGAAGGACCAAAAGTAATTGAGGAAATGAATATAAAGCTGTAGCAGCCCATAGTGAAAGAGGGAGTCAAAGCTGCATTATTTAACATGAGTGATACAAAGAGTTCAGGCCCAGATGGCATGAATCCCGGCTTTTACAAAAAGAGCTGGTCAGTAACAGGTAACCTGGTATATGAAGCTGTTAGAGAATTCCAGCAAACAGGTAAAATTTTAAAACAAATTAATGCTACATATGTCTGCTTGATACCTAAGGCCATGAATGTTTTTGGATTGCTGATTATAGGCCCATAGCATGCTGTAATATCATTTACAAGATCATTACTAGGGTGCTTGCTAGTAGAATTGAGAATATATTGCCTAATTGATTGACAGTTGTTAGAATGCCTTTTGTTAGGAAGACACCTCTTCCAAAATGTCTTCCTGGCTCAGGAATTGATAAGAGGGTACAATAGGACTAATATTTCCCCTAGATGCATGATGAACATTGATCTTAGAAAACCCCATGATACCATTAGCTGGGATTTTCTTAAGAATTCTTTACTTGGCTTTGGCTTTCAGATTAGCTTTGTGAATCTGGTTTTATCTTGTGTATCTATAGCTAGCTTTTCTTTCAGCATCAATGGTAGGCTTGAGGGTCACATGTCGGGAAACTAGGGGCTAAGACAAGGGGATCCTATGTCCCCTTATCTTTTTGTTATTTGCATGAAATACCTATTTAGACTGATTAAACTGAATGTGAAACATAAGGACAGTAAGTACCATCTAAAAACTGCTCGAATTATACTAACTCATATGATTTTTGCAGATGATCTACTGTTGTACTGTAGAGGTGACATGCAATCCATGGAGTTAATGGAGAACACAATTGATGAATTCTCAGCTGCCTCAGGGCTTCAGATAAATAGAAACAAAAGTTCCATTTTGTAGCTAGAGTGAAAAAAAGAGGAAGAAAGGATAGTGATGGAGATCTGGAATTTCCCTGCAGGAGAATTCCTAGTGAGATATCTGGGAATTCCTTTGAGCCATAGAAAATTGAGAATAGCCGAATATGAGCCACTGATTAGGAAAGTCACATCAAGAATTCAAAGCTGGAGTGCAAAACAGCTCAGCTATGCTGGAAGATTGCAAATGGTGAAAGTTGTCATAAGGGTTATCCAAAGGTTTTGGAGTTACATTCTTCCAATCCCAGTGTGTAGTAAAGAAGGTGGAGGGACTATGCAGAAGCTTCCTATGGACATGAAAGGAGTTAGGGAGAAATAACTTGGTAGCTTGGGAAAAACTATGCCAAGAGCATCAGGGGGTACAGATAAATGAGATACTTAGCTCGAATAAAGCCCTACTTTGTTCTCAAATTGTTGATATAGATCAGGACCATAGAAGTGAGACCATTTGGACAACCTGGATGAAAGCATACAAGCTGAACCAAGAGGAAATCTGGAGGGTACAGATAAGGGAAAGGGATTCCCCCTGGTGGAAAACCATAATCAGACAGAAAGATGAAATGCAGAGAACTATGCCTACATTGCAGCCTGCAGATTGGAAAAAGCTAAAACAAAACCAGGCAACACATATTTGCTATAAGGCTTATCATAAGGAAGCCAGAAGTGTTGGAAGGTGTGTTCAGGTATGGAGCCCCATATCTACCCCTAGAGTTGCAATTATAAATTGGCTAATTATGCATAATAGTATGGCTACCACAGACATGTTAGCCAAATTCAAGATGATAACTGACCAGACTTGCAGTTTGTGCAATTTAACTGATGAATATGTTGAGCATTTGTTTTTTCAGTGCCCACAGGTTAAACCTATCTTTGAGCTCTTGATGAGAGCAGTTGGAGTGTATGTCCATGGGGTGCAATAAGATACTGGCAAGAGAAGTTTAGCAAATCAACTAGAAAGAAAATTGTTGTTTATCAAATTAGGGCAATTATGTTTGGCTACTTACTACCAGGAATTTGGCAATGGAGGAATCACAAGATTTTTGAGAACAAACAGATACCTGCTCAGACCTTGTGTAAAGATATAACCAGTGAACTGTAGGTTAAGAGCATCCTTGAAAACCTGAATATAATTTAATAGCAATCATAGGATGGTATACTTGCTTTATTTCTTGTCAGACTAACCCACATGTACATCATATGGAGACCTGGACACAAAAGCAAAAGTGAGGCACCATAGAAGTGAGACCATTTGGACAACCTCGATGAAAGCATACAAACTGAAACAAGAGGAAATCTGGAGGGTACAGATAAGGGAATGGGATTCCCCCTGGTGGAAAACCATAATCAGATTGAGAGATGAAATGCAGAGAACTATGCCTACATTTCAGCATGCTGATTAGAGAAAGCTAATACAAAACTAGGTAACACATATTTGTTATAAGGCTTATCACAAGGAAGCCCCAAGTGTTGACTGTTGTGCTAAGGTATGGAGCCCCATATCTACCCCTAGAGTTGCATTTATAAATTGGCTAATTAGGCATAATAGTTTGGCTACCAGAGATAGGTTAGCCAAATTCAAGATTATAACTGACTAGACTTTTAGTTTGTGCAATTTAGCTGATGAATATGCCGAGCATTTGTTTCTTCAGTGCCCACAAGTTAAACCTATCTTCGAGCTCATGATGAGAGTAGTTGGAGTGTATGTCCAGAGGGTGCAATTAAGATGCTGGCAAGAGAAATTTAGCAAATCAACCAGAAAATTGTTGTTTATCAAATTAGGTCACCTTTGTTCGGTTACTTACTAGCAGGAATCTCTCAATGGAGGAATCACAAGATTTCTGAGAACAAACAGATACCTGCTCAGACCTTGTATAAGGATATAGGCAGTGAACTATAGGTTAAGCTAAGGTATAAGTATGGGAAGAAAACTAATAGAGGTATTAAGAGCATCCTTGAAAACCTGAACAAAATGTAATAACAATCATAGGATGGTATACTTGCTTTATTTCTTGTCAAACTAACCCATATGTACAACATATGGAGGCCTGGACATAAAAGCAAAACTGAGGTAGCTCTCTTCTGACCCCTTCTTCTTCTCCCCTAAAAGTGTGAAAAGATCAGTGTTGGAACCGGCTGTCGACATAAGAGCAACCATGAATTGCTAAGTGTCACCCGATGAGTACAGTAACAGGCTAGGCCTGGAGCTGGAATGAAGTGGGTGCACCTAAAGATAGTTTTTGACCAATAGAGGGTCCAAGAAAGGCAGTTGCCAGTTGATGGTATAAGGCTTCACGCGAGTCATGGTCCTAGGCTAGAGCTTAGCGTGTTCCTTAGCTTGATAGTGCACTGATTTGCGCATTTGATTTATAGAGTGTCTAAATTTGAGCTTCATCTTGGGTATGCCCCTCATATTCTTGTATGACACTCTTTCAGTTCTTAATATATTTTTTGGTACATGATGCAATTTGGCAATTATTTGGGATCTTAAAAGTAATAAGGTTAGGTTCATTAACATTCACACAGATTGCCTCTCATTTGATTTTTTTATTTTTTATTTTTGAAAAAATTAAGTGATGGGCGTGATCTGAAAATTTGTTTTGTGTCATGGATTTTTAGTATTGTACTTTTATTCTCAATTCACACATATATAACACTACTACTATATGGGCTCATAAACGGCATGAAGCCAAGGTAAGCCCACGTGGGTCCGCCCCTAGTTATTTGTTCTTGATTTGGCCTCCATCACCAAAAAAGTAGAAGTTACCCACTTTAACAACATTGATCGTGGTTGGTGGTGTGCGATGTGAATAATTATTGGGAAAGACGAACAAGGATTTGCAGAAAATAAAATTACCTTAGATTTATTTGCTGATTAAATAAAATAAATAGTTTATTTATTTATTTTCAAACGATATTATTTTTTTCACAAGCGTGATTGATTTATATTATACAATTGATATTATTCTCAACTGTATTTTATAAATCGGAATTCTAAAGCTATTTTAGTATTTCTCAAACAAATATTCAAATTAGTTATCAATAAAAATTAATTAACATTTTTTTCTAAATTACAATTAAATTAGTCGATTAGAATTTTCCGCACGAGCCATTTACATGTATATATATATATATATATATATATATATATATATATATATATATATATCATAACCTAAGTGATACTTTTACATTTTTTTAAATAAGCGAATGAGATGGTAGTCCATCTTTTTTTTTTTTTAGAATGGTATAAGAACAGGTAAAATCATCCATATGTTACCTTTAATTGGTGAATAAAACTGATGTAATGCTTTTTATTTTTATTCGTAATGAAGCCTTTGTGTTGTCGCTTCTCCAGCACTCCCTCACCTGTATTGATCAGGCAAATGCACCTGATAAATGGTCTCGGCTGCGAAATGGCTATTTACCTCGGTATCTCCTTTCAAAATGCTCCAACATGTCTGTTTGGAAATTCCATATTTTTGGGTCTCCAACGCCTCATAACCATATACAATACACTTGGATGCTTAAGTGCATAAATAAGTATTGTTGGATAATTTAACAATTACAAGTCACACACTAATATAATGACTCTTTGTTATTAGTGAACAAAATCCGGTTCGTGTAACATAAGCCACAAGCTCATCGTCGCAGACACCACCGTCATGAATGTCGTTCCAAGATCAACCAATAATTAGTTTAGGAGACCTCGTACTCAGTGGAAGCAACATTTTTTTACAGAAAGAGATGATAGTTTTCTAAGATTATCAGGGAGTAGTGTTTTTAGGAAAACAAAATGTGTATGTTAGTTCTCTTACTAAATTCTCTAACATACTAACTACTAAGGGTCGGTTTTGTTGGAAGAAGAGACATGTGTTCTTTAACTGGGATTCTTATTATTGTTTTTCCTTAAGAAAAAAACCTGATTATTGGAAAATTACTTGGTTAAAGCTGTTGGATTCATGTGGGGCTTTACAATACTGTTGACCCGACCCGTTATTGTTAATCTAGACTAATAATTCGTGATACAACTGGAAGTAATTTAGAGAGTTCATGTAAAATTCGTATTAGGAGTCTACTTAGTATAAATAGCATTCTCTTGTAATATTGTAACCTTACGACAAAAATATATAATAAAAAATATTGGCTTGATATCGCTCCAAAGAAAGTCATAGACAAACTTAATAAACAAATTCATGTGTTTTTGCTTTTTATTGTTTATGATTTTATGTTTTACGTATTGTTGCGCAACAAGTAGTATCTAGTTAGAGCATTAGATTCAGTGAGAGCAATTATGATGGACAGGGCAAAATCATCAATCGAGAAGCTTGATGGGTCTAATTATAGGTTTGGAGGATACAGATCGAGGATTACATGTACGGTAAGGATCCGTGAAAACCCATAAAAAATAAAACAAAAGACATGAAAGACGAGGATTGGAAGGTACTGGACAAGAGGGTGATGAGCGCAATGCAGTTGTCTTCATCGTGAAACGTGACGTTTCACACGACGAAGAAAATGACAACAAAGGACATACTGATTGTTCTGGTAGATATGTTTGAGAAGCCATAAGCAAATAAAGTAATATGATGCTTCAGATGTTTTATCTGAACACCGTGGTGTCTAATTATCTGAACAAGTTCAATTTAATATATATAGTGTATAATTTTATATGATTTAGGCTTTGATATATAATGTATACTGTTATAAGATTTAGGCTTTGATACACATCCCCAACTAAATCTGGGCCTGTTTCAAAGTATTAAATAAAATGCATCGCCCGGCCCAAATAAGCAATAACAACAATCATCCAAAGAAAGGAAAAAAAAAAAAAAAGAAGCAAGAAATGTTAGCCCATAAACCCACGCAACATGTGAGCACTTGGTCCCATAAACAATTAATTAAAAGTCAAATACACCCTCCTCATATGTCATGCAAGTGTGGAACCACCGTGGACAACCAATCCACTAGTTAAGGAGATTCGCAAATTTTGGCACAAATGGCCAAAATGAAAGTTCAAATATATCAACAGAAATATGAACAACTCAGCTCGTAACGTTGCAGCGTGGGCATCCAATGCCAAGTAATTTGGCTCAATTAAATCATGCCTACTTCATGTTACTGCTTTTTGTGATGGGGTTTTTTCCCCTTTTTTTTGTAATTTAATAGTTTATTGGGTTTTGCCTCTGTGCATCCCATTTTATTTATCTATCCAAAAAAAAAAAATACACACTCCTCTTTAACCCTTTTCTCGACAAACCAAACAAACGGGTTTTTTGCATAAATCGTCCGTTATCTTGGCTTTTTGCAGAAATCGTCCATTATCTTGGCCTGATTGCGTTTTTATGTCCGTAAATTTGTCCATTTACAAAATTAGTCCGATATTTAAGACTCTTGTGCGCTATTCGTCCTCCGGCGGAATTTTCGGTCATGTGACGCACGTGACTCCCGTTTCCAGCAAAATTTGAAGTCACAGGTGTGAGTTCGCACGTGTGACCGTACAACAACATAAAACGCGTTAGCTAATGACAACTCCTAAACAAAAATCTTGCCCCAACCCTTCTATAATAACACAACAAACGAATTTTTTTATTAAAATCTCTTAAGCCAGATCAAATAGTAACTTTAGTATTCATTAATTTAACTTTTATTGTCTATTACAAATACTGGAAATATGAAAAAAAAAAAAAAAAAACCTTTCATCTCACGGATTTTCCATAATTTGGACAACCACAGTACGCCGCCCCGCGTTCTCTCCCCGAGAAGCAACTCCTAAGCTCGCCACTTTCCCGCAAAGGCATTCATACGATTGTGAGGGTGATGAGTAGGAGGCGGGTATCGGGTTGGAGGAGGAAGATGACATGATTTACCCCTAATTAAGTTTCGACAATTGAAGAGTTCGAAGAACTTTGTGCAAATTTGTGAATTTGAAGAACTTTGAGATAGCTAGGGTTTGTAAAATTTGTGAATTTTTGATTTGGGCACTGATTTGGTTTTATTTAGGTTGGTTACGCGGGAAAAGGGGGGTGGGGGTGAGTGGGGTTTGTTTTTTTTTAAGAAAAATAAGAGTATAAACACGTTTTATGTTGTTGTACGGTCACACGTGTGAACTCGCACGTGTGACTTCAAATTTGGCCAGAAATGGGAGTCACATGACCGAAAATTTCGTCGGAGGACGAATAGCGCACAAGAATCTTAAATATTGGACTAATTTTATAAATGGACAAATTAACGGACATAAAAACGCAATCACGCCAAAGATCAAGAACGATTTCTGCAAAAAAAAAAAAACCAAACAAACAAAAGAAAGCTTTTCCAAATCTGTAAGTTTCCTTTCCCGTTTTTTCTTCATTGTCATAGTTAGGATTTAAGAATATATATTTTTTGCTCATACATGAAAAGACAACCTTGCCCCTTGTTATTATTGACTTTTATTGAATCACCGTAAAATCATTTCATCATTTTCCCCCAAATCAGTACCAATATTGCTGCAAATATATCTCTCCGATCGAAACTCCAAATCTGCATCCAATTAACTATGAATTTGATTCGCACATATTTTGCAGCGATTCTAATCAAAGTTTATAATTTGCTGAAAATTTTATCTTCACCGTATAATCAGGAGAGTGTTATATCAAAGTTGATTTTTTTGCTGAAAATATATGATTATAACCCAAAAATTAGGTATATGATATATCCAAAATTACATCAGATTTCAACAGTTACTGATTTCAATTGTTACTGGATCTGGATATACAATATGGTTTGGCTTCTTGGATTTTGAATGCATTTTAATCTAAGTTTTCTTTTTTGAGCTATTGTTTTAATCATAAAAGGATAATTGATGCACTACAAAAGAACTAACTCTGGCAGAAAAATACTGATCTTTTATTTTGTTGACATTGTTATAGAGAGTTTTTCTCTTCTTTGATTTGTAAGTTCTGATTAAACTCAATTATGATAGTTGTAACATAGAATGATTAGTTATTTTTGCTCAAAATTATTTTTTAATTGAATGTTGGTCAAAAGTGAATAGATGTCTATTTTTTAGTTTGAATGTTACTAGATGAGTACTTGCGGTATCATTTTTCTTGAGTTTTGTTTATTTTGAATTCAATATCTCTTAAAGTGGATGGTAAATTATTTGTGTACTTCCCAGTAATGATTCTTCTCAGGACTTGCATATTTACCTCAACTTTGACGATTGACTACATTAGATTTTTTTTTTTTTTTTTTGATGACGCGGGAACCCTCAGCCACTACCCTTCGGGTGCGCACCGGGTAAACCCACGGGTCGACGAAATAGCCTGCAAACCTCGCCAACCAGTTGGGGATCAACACTAGGCTAACCATGTGTGACAGGCCCAGACCCAGAAGGCTGGACTCAAATTCGCTCCCAATGGGAATCGAACCTGAGACCTAGGAGAGGCATCCCCTCCTTCTTAACCAACTGAGCCACCCACAAGGGGTACTACATTAGATGTTAATCCTTTTATGGTGTTTTCTATAGAATGATCATTACCGCTCGTTCTTTCTACAGATAAAGGTAAGGTTTTTTGTTTTTTTTTTAAATCAGGGGTAAAAATGTAATTATTGGTATAATTAGTCTCGAATCACTAAAAGCAAACGCATAAGATTACAAGTTATCTATAGACCAAATCAATGAAACCAAACATAGCACATAGATTAGATATCCCAAAAAGTCATGTTATTTTATCTCAATTCTAATCTACCATTCTTTTTTGAGATAAATATAACATTAGAACCAAACGAATTCTAAATATGATTAGGTGTTGATTAAGTGTTTATTAGACAGTGTAATATATATACCGCATGGCTGCTTAAGATTAAATATAACAAAGTCTTTAAAACATGAGGTTTAGATTAAAAATAATTCTTGGTTGATAAAAATTTGAACTATTTTTGTTTTGTTTGAACTGCTGTTTCTATTTTTCTGTTTTATATTTATTCTGGTCAAGGAGTATGTTCCTTGTTACAGTTATGGCATGTAATTAAGTTTACTGCATTTTTGGTTCTTTGTAATTCTGCCTATGTAGACTTGAATTTTTGTTACAAGTGATAACTCTGTCTGCAGGTGTTATCTGATATATGATGTTAAGATAACATTGAGAAATTCAATGTTAGAACATCTGTCTAGTTTCTATGTTAAGCTAACATTGATAAGGTTGGATGTTATGACAACATTGAAAATATCAATGTTAGAACAACATTGTGTTAGACTTTTCTCAAATTAAGGGGGAGTTACTTGGTTAATAATTGTGCTTGGTTGATCAGTTTATTTCTGGATATTTGAAATGAATAAACAGGTTCAGAGGTTTTGTGAAGTAAGGCAAAAATGGGGAGATTGAAAGTGCAAGCATTCTCGCAATATTATGATAACATTGAGATTTCAATGTTAGAGTAACATTGTTTGACATAATCTTTTCTCCAATCTAGTTTTAATATCTTAATTATTGTTTTTCCTTTATTCACTTAACTAACATAGTTTCACAATTATGATTGTCTTTGATTATTATTCAGGCAACAAACTTACCATATGTTGATCGTTCAAAGTTTCCATTATGGAAAGTTTCCACAATTAAATTAATCGCTCAACTTAAAAGGAACGAAGTGTTCGAGTGCAACTAGGAAACATCCAAGATGAGTCCTGATTTGAAGAAGGAGAAGTTCCTTAGTTAGTTTACTAACGAATGAACTATTATTTAAGAAGGATTGCGAGAACTTAGAAGAGGAGCTCAACAAGGAAACTAGATGAACTACAAACCGTGTACAACACACCTTGAAGTCCAAGTCAAGATCCTATATATAGGTGTGAAGTACATCAAAACAAACACGAGACAAAAGCTAATCAATCTGAGAGATTTATTTACAAGTTTTTAAGTGTTGTCTTGCTTTTGCAAAATTTGTAAGTTGTTAGATTAGTTCTAGGTTTATAATTAAGAAAGCAATTCTTGTCTACTTGGTTGAGTTCGAGCAATTCGAGAGTGAGAAACTTGAGAGTGGTGAGAAACACCATTGTTAAAACCTTCATGGTTATTTTGCCTACGGCTCGGAAGCTAATATCAATATATTATCTTCCTAAATTCTGTGTTTGTTTATTTCCGCTGCACTAGTAGTCTGGAGCTACATTCTCATTCCTCATAGCTTCGATGAAAAAGATGAAAGCATCGGTTGATGCGTAACCAACCATAACACTTTTTGGGTCAGTGTTAAACTCCCAAATTACTCAATTTACTCAAAACATAAGGAAATTCCTTTTACACTAGAGAGTCTATATATACTAATAATCCAAAATCCCAACAAATAATAGAGGGAAAACTAATTAAATTACTAGACATAATGATTGCAACTCTGTATCATCCACCATCCCCTGCAGCTTTGATCCCTTTCCTCAATGGCCTCTGCCCAAGATGAAATCATTAAACCTCCTTAGTGCTTTAAACGAGCGACTTCCATGCTCCAAACGCGTGTCGATTTTCAGATTGTTCCCAATTTCTATATTGATTTGGGCTTCCTCAGTCATACCATCTTCAGTACCTGGGCTTGGCGTTTTAATGGAATTAGTTTGGGCCGCTTTAATTAATTTGGCTAACCCTTGATAAACTGCATTTTTGTCCAACACAAGCCCCTCCCACGTATCATGCTAGGTCGCCCATCTCTGAATTTTAGCTACTGAAGGGTGTTTTTTGTCTCATAACTTATGGGAGCAGAAACCCTAATCGTTAAAGGTATGAGCAATGTAATACAAAGGAGAGAATGAGGTAGAAGAGAGACAACAGTCTTAACATCATTCACCATTCTCAACACAGTGCACAGAACCACAATCATCACACACAAAAAGTTCCAAAATGCAAAAGAAAATGAGTAAAACATTGGAGAATCAATTAGCAAGAGGAGCGATCATCGATCGGATTATGAGAAAGACACATTTGTCGATAGGAAAACAATTCCATAGATCAAAACCTTTGAGAATATGCAACTATCCTAGTGATTCGTTCAACATGATAATTCTCCATAATCTTTTAGATTTGTTTTGATTGTTCATGATGTTTTTGAATTTGTTATTTGAAATGATGAGATGATAGTTATTTATGCTTAGAGTTAGTATTAGTTGGATTTGACATTATGTGAATACTTATGATTTGATTTTTATTAACTCCATGTTTATGTTTATTTGATTATCTTGTGTCAATGCCTTGTCATGATGACCAACATGAGATGTTTAGAAGTTATGGTTGATCACTAGTGTCGTCACATAACATGTTCTATAGGATAGTTAAACTTGAGAGTGTGTGGAAAAATAAAATTGGACCATGTCCTCTTGTGGCCTTGAAAAATGCCATGAACATATACATCAATTAATGAAATCAGAGTGTATGTATGAACGTAGTGGAAGATCCAATGAATCTGAACCTTTAAGCTATCTTTACCAAACTTGATTACAACACAACCAAAATCAGTCCAATTCAGTCTTTATTTATCATTGCATTGAAGCTTTATTTTAAATTTTCACTCAATCATTCAAATCATCAAAGTTACTAGAAGAAAGAGCATAATAATTGAATGCAAGAGTTTAATCATAGTTCTCGTGGGATTTGATACTTGTGGTGTAATTTACTCTCTATTTTATTATAATATTATTACTTGATCGTGCACTTGCGAACACATATGCAAAGCTCAATCATTGATTTTATTATTAAGTACACTACACGCTCGCCACGCATCACTGGTGACGATGAATTTTATGAGGGTCTTTTTCTGACTTCTATATTTCGGGGGTGGGCGTGGGAGGGGTTTGCCTTCCAAATTGTCCAAATTGTTTCTTTAGCGATTCCAAATTGTCCTAGCTATTTTAATGTGTTGTCAGTATTATTTGATGACACATTTCAAATACATCTTTGATGGAGTACCAATACATATCAATGGTTTTTTCTAATCAAATTTTCATTTAGGATACACCATGTAGCAAACCCGAGGTGTATTTGAGGCAGATACATATTGGGTACGTACCTGATACAGATAGAAGTGGTTTTATAAAGTATCCATGTATCGTAGGTCTACAGTTAACACCTCAAGTTTTCGTCCATTTATGGGTGTTAAGTTGTACTATAGTTAAGTTTGCATCTTATATTCTTGAATAATCCAGACTATAATTAGGTTAAAAATAACAGTTCATGATAAAAAATGATGAATTTGAGCGATCCATGAAAATGGTGCATATCAATTAGAAATAAGTTGACTATACCAGGGTGGTGCATTTAAGGGGTAATGTGTTTATAACATTTGCTACATCTATTAGCCATAAAACTAGCTTTCAAAGAGTAGTGGCTCTATCAACCACTAAGCTAGAGTATAATTCTTTAGCAGAAGCAACAAAAGAAGCTTTGTGGCAATATGTGATAGCACATAAGTTGAAGCTTCAAGAATAGGTTATCACAATACATTGCGATAACCAAGAAGCAATAAATTTGGCGAAGAACCAAAATTCTTAATGAAAGAACTAAACATGTAGATATTCTGGTCCATTTTGTTAGGAAAGTGGTTGCAAAAGGATCTATAAGTGTGAAAGTCATAACCAAGTTGACAAGATCACTAAAGTCCTATCAAGTAGCAAGTACGACTACTGTTTGAACATGTTCCAATTGAAAGAAGCTTAGCCCTAGAGGCAGAGGCGAGGCCAGGGGGGCATATAGGGGCCCCGCACCCTCAAGCCTCGGGCATGCCATCTATATGTAATAATATATATTATATAATTATGATTATAGATATTATATATATGTATATATATACTTATATAATTAGGATTATGTATATATAGCGAGAGCGAGCGAGCGAGAGAGAGAGAGAGAGAGAGAGAGAGAGAGAGAGAGAGAGAGAGAGAGAGAGAGAGAGAGAGAGAGAGAGAGAGAGAGAGAGAGAGAGAGAGAGAGAGAGAGAGAGAGAGAGAGAGAGAGAGAGAGAGAGAGAGAGAGAGAGAGAGAGAGAGAGAGAGAGAGAGAATGAGTTAAACCTGAGAAAAAAAAGAAGTTTGTATAGTTAAACGAAATATACTCTATACCAACGGTTGTTGGCTCAAGTGGTAAGGGACTTGAGTTCACTTAAGCAAGGTTTCGAGTTCGAGTCTTGTGGATGTAAAAAACACTGCTGGGAGAGTCCCCCTCAAAAAGGGCCCGATCGAGGCTCGTCTGGATTAGTCGCATAAGCGGACACTAGTAAGAAATAAAAAAAAAAGAAATATACTCTATGGGTTTACCAAATTCAAAATATCTAGCCAATCAGCAGTGATGATAGGATTTCTCCTTCGTATTTTTCATAAGAGGGTCAAAACAACTATCCTTTTTTAGAAGAAAAAAAAAAGGGGAAAGAGGCTTTGGAAATTAATACTTTAAGGATAAAAGAGGTTCTTCCCTTTCGGGCAAGAATACAAGGATTTTACGAGGGAATATGAATAGTAATTTTGAGGAGGCTTCTTGTTGTAGAAATGGTGTTGTGTTATTTCAAAACGAGGCCTCCCATTTATTTAGAAAGGGGAAAAACCTCGAATTCATAATGGCGGCGAGTCTTAATGACCACCTCATTGATTACAATTCTTTTTTTTTTGAAAAATTATACATTTTGGATAAGATCTAGGGGGATAGGCCTGCTGTGTCATCCATTGTCTCGTAATGTGAGATCGCGCTTCTGAGGATGACCGGGTTTATTTTTCTTTTGAAACGGGTGGTAATTTTCGGGGTTAGAATCCTCAAACTTGGGTGATGGTAGGTGATGCCAGGGTCTCGTATATTTCAGTATACCAGAAGTCCCCCAATTTCGCTTGTATGATGAAAATACGAGGGAAATTCAGAATAGCGCTCGTACGAGCCATCTTTTTCTTTTTAATCGTTGGAGTAGTATTTATTGACCTGTTGGTTTAGTGACCATAGGAGTTTGCTCAGTATATTCCACGTGTTGATATGTCAGTCTTTTCGGGGGGCGATCCCAACAGTACTCTTGTTTGGTCTATGTAAGGAGCGCGAAGATTCATTTGTTAGGACACCCTTTCATTTCACTCTTTTGTGCTCAAAATCTCTCCGGCTTTCTTTAGAAACTTGTTTGCCAGCTTTCTTTAGAGATTTGCTTGTAGTTATTATTATGAGCGTCCCCCTCCTTTTTTCATTATCCCTTGTTTTATTCATGGCATTGTCTTCTCCTCCTTCCGTCATTGTTCCTTTTGGTGAAGAGAGCTTGATATCCTCTCCATGCCCTATGGAAACTGTAATTGTGGATCGCCCGACGAAGAGTCAGGTTGGCTCTTCTACGAGGAAGAGAAAATTCATCGAATAGGTGGAGCCAAAGAAAGTTTTGGTGGGGAATATTCCTTCGATGGTGAACGAGGCCTACGTGGCCTCTCGTTTGAAAGAGTTTAACGTGGATTCCCAGGGGGGAGATTTAAATTTTGCTTTCGGCCGAGCTAGCGGATAACCCTCCCATAGGCTTTGTCATCATTTATGCTTCTCAGATTCGGGCTGGGTTACGAGCGCTGATGCCTCCATTATTTTGAGATGTATTTCAAGCTTGCGGGTTGACTCCGAGTCAGTTGACTCCCAATGGGTATATTTGTTTGCCCTACTTCGTGTTTGTGTGTATGATAAAGCGGGCAGAGTGTACGGTGGATGGCTTTTTGTCTATGTACGGTGTTAGCGTATCGCCCGTAGGTATTCCTTTTTATTACTTTACTTCTCGTAACTCTAATTTTTTTTTCTAGATAACATATCTTCCTCCTTTGGGGACGGGAAGACTCGATACTTTGACGTGTGTTGTAGGCGGACCACGTGATATACTAACTATTCGTGGTAAGAGAAACCAGCTGCATAGCATGTCGATAACTTGGGGGCTTTGGCTCGGTCGATGGCTGACAAGGGCTTTTGTTCGGTGCGGTCAAATGCTACTAAGATTCTAATAGACATCACATTTTTGTATATGTACGAGAATAATGGTTTGGCCTCAGTTAGTACGGGCTTGTGGACCTTGCCTTAGGTTGACTTCAAAACGGATTGTAAGTGACCGTCTTGTCCTCTCTTTTTCTGAATACGTATATTTGATGGTGTGTTCTTAAATTTTTTTATGTGTTTAATTCAGGTGCAAACAATGATGTTAAGAGTTTCGAGGCAGACGTTCAACCTTGTCTTACTTTGGTTGGTCGAACCCTGAGATGGCGCCTAATGACGTTCTGGAGAGGTCGAGCGAGCCAGAGGACCTTGCTGCTAACAAGGGGATGAATGTAGCAGAGAGTAAAAAGAGGAAGAAGAAAAAGAAAAAGGTTGCCCAGAAGGGAGGTTTTCCTTTGGGTGGAGTTGTAGAATGGGTAGGGAGAATTTCGAAGAAGAAGGCTCCTCTTCTATATTATGTTGACATATACTCGAGGATGCCAGGGAGTAGTTCTTGAAGTGAAAGGGTATTCCATATGAAAACATGTCCAAGCTTTCATGGATATTGCTCGAGATGACGAAGTTTCTTTAATGGAAGGCGTCAAGCTACTATTGGATTTTTGGCGGGAATGGCGCCTTTGGTTGCAGGTAGTGGCCCTTTTGTCGAGGTCAATCCATTCTTCTTTCGAGGGTACTTTTACCTTGGCGCCGCATGATGTAGTGAAGGAAAGTTTCTAACGGGTAGAGTGGTTGTCCTCTTCTTCGACGGAGCCTCTGGTAATGGTCGTGGCACCTTCCTTTGGTCCCTCTCGGGCTAGAGAGGGGACGGTGGCTGTCACAGTGGATGTGGGCAAGTCCTTGAATGCTTATATGGGAAACAATACAGAGGTTTTTCGAGAGCGTGTGAAGAAGGGCGTGCATCTGGTAAGGGTTTACTTGTGACCATGCAAAGTTCTTTTCTTTTAGGCCATTTCCTCATTCATTTACACAATGAATTTGCTGTGCGTATTTATCCGGGACTCTGATGGAAGTATGGACTTCTTTTAACGAGATGGTTGGGCGGGTCGCATCTCTAGAGGCACGTTTGATGCATGATGAGACGAGACGCCCTGCGGCCGAGGGGCTAGTTCGAGCAGTGGAGAGGGTCAAGGCGGAGAAACATGATCTTTTGAACAGAGTGACTAGGTTGGAGGCAGAGGGAGGTCGTCTGTGTCGGTCTAGAGACGGCTTACAAAAGGTAGCTGAAACTGCAACACGGATTAGAGAGGTCTCGATTTGAGTTTGAGGCTATTGTGGCTCGCTTAGAGGCAAGAAGGAAATCATGCAGCATGATTTTAAGCAGTAAGCGAGGGAAGAGTTGCTTCGAAGGGATCATCAATTGATAGTGTAAAAATGGCTCGAGCCTCGGCTTGGGAGGATTATAAGGGGTCGTCGCGGCATTATGATTTCTTCCAGAAACATTTCCTGGGACACGTAGCGTATGGTTTCTAGGGGTGTCGTGAAAAGGGCAATGAGCTAGGACTTTATAAGGATGGGGTAGATCTATCCGTTCTACACCCGAAGAGCTTATCTCTCCTCTCCACTTCGAATGCTGTTATCCCATTAGTGGTGTCTCGAGGGGATTCTTCTAGTATGGAGGCTCCTCCTCGATCAAAAATTGTAGTGTCCCATGCTTCTTATGTGGCTTCGTCAGTTTCGAAATAAATGTATATACTTTTTTTAACGGACAAGTAGTTTGTTTTTCGTATTTATGAGTAGGAGGATTTTTTAAATCCCCTCGCATTCCTTGTAAGGGAGGCCCCATGAATGGTACACCTTTTTATTGAATTCGCCCGAGTTTCCTGGTGTCTCGCTCTTCTTTTTGTTTTTTTTTTTGCAAAAAGTTTATGTTATTTTACAAAGTTTCGGAAGGAGTCACGAGTCTCTTTTCCGATTTGTTTCAGGATTCTAGTGCCCTTTCACTGAGTTTGAGCATTAAAGAGGGATTCCTATTTTGAAGTGGGTTTTTTTAGAAATGAGGGGTTTCCTCAAATCGTCTTCGAGGCCGCGAGACCCCTTCAATAAGTGGTATCACTGGGGATCGCGGTTCCCCTGAAACTTGTTCTAGGACTAAGTGGTCCCTTAATGTGAGTGGAATTCTATCGATGTCTTGAGTCACCATTGGGGCCGGTGTACGGTGGGGAAAGAATGTGAGTTTTCTTCGTTTTAGTTTTATGTGTTAGGTTGAGTGTATTTTTGTAGTTTAATATTTTCGAGGGGAAGTAGGTATTTGGAGGGTTTGAGAGGTAGATCTCGTACCTTTTTTATATATTAATTTGTAGTATCCTATTGAGAGGAGTCGTGGAGAGAGATGTTCGTTGTCATAAACGAGGTAGTAATGGCTCTGTCGAACGCAATAGAGTCTCTTAATGACTTAGATGGTGGTTCATCTTTCAGCCACATGTAGCTAGTTACCTCGGTGTGGTTGCACCAAGTGGTGAGAGGTGACGATTCCTTTGGCGTCGAAATGTTTCCATTTCCTTTTGGCAAGGATTTTTAGTTTTATAAATAGGGACCTTTCCTTCCATGTCTTAGTATTTTTCCTTCATCATAGAACTACTCTTACTTTTTCTTCTCTCATTTTCTGGGCTTTGGTTGGAGAGGTTAGAATTTTCATGGCTGTTGTAGGTTCATCTTTCTCTACGTCTTTGGGTTCTTCGGACCCTATGATAGACCATACTAATTTGAGTTCCCCTGATTCCTTAGTTTTTTCGTCGACCGGGGGTTCGCTGATTTCTTCCAGTTCACCTCTAAGACTAGATATTGAGTCCGGCGAGGAGTAGATATCTTTGTACTCACAGGTGTAGAGGGAGGCTCGTAGGCTTCAGGGGAGTGAGGGAATGGGGAGATCTGCCCCGATGAGTAGAGGGGCTTTATTTTCCTCCAACTGAATAATTGGTGGGATATTAAGGGCTTTCATACAAGGGGAAGATAACCATCACATTCCTGTAGGGGTTGAGTTTGCAATGTCTTTTTTCGACCCATATTCTATCGTAGGTCGGAGTAAAATAGGTTCGATGTCGAGTATTATCATGTTTGAGGATGTTTGAGGGTTTTTTGGGCAGGTGATGTTGAATACGTATGAGTTTCATATCTTGATTCATTAGGGCGAGCAGAGGGCATACGATCTTCTCGCCCACTTCCTTACAGCGTACTTGGAGCAGGTTAAGAGCGGTTTGAGGTGGTTTTCTCATCCCTGGGTGAGGGAAGTGTTTCACGTTTTCTAAATTTGTCCCAATCAATTGATTCCTCGATGTTTTCGATTTCTGGTGCGGTTTATTATATGTTGCGCTATTTTGGGGATCAAGTTTTCTCCACTTTGCTTTGTCGCGACCTTTTTGCTTTTATGGGCTCCCTCTGATCCTCTTTTTTTCATTTCGTATCTTACGATCCTACCTAGACCTTCTTAGAGTTAGGGTCGAGAACTGGGGCCCGAGGAGATTGGAGGAGGGAGTTCTTTTTCTTAAGATCTCGTCAGCCTTCTAGTTACGAATGGGGAGTACACACGTGATGGGGCATTTCTCATAATCGCGTGCTCCCCGAGGCTGCTCGTAATGCTATGGGGAATTGGTCCAACATGGCTTTTTCAGTGGGTTGTATGACTTGGCCTACATGCTAGAGGATATGTATGTTCTCCTTCAAACGGGCTTACAGCAGGATATTGAGGGCTCGAAAATCAGGGGAAGTCCCTCCCTTCTTTATCATTAATTTTGTAAGCTCTCATTTGCTTCGTTATTTCTTACCCATTTGTTTTATTTAAAGGGAAAAAAATAGATCACTCTCTTAGCTTTTGGCCGTTTTGCATTTCCCCCCCCCCCAGCTTTGATTTTTAGTACTTTGCCCCCCCCTCAGCTTTGAATTCCATCAAATGTTACCCCCCGACAGGAATAAATTGTCAAAAAAAACAAATATTTCGTTAAATTTTGACACTTTGCCCCCCCCAACTTTCGACATTTTTAACGGAATGTTCATTTTTTAACGGAATATTCATTTTTTTTAACGGCCATGCTACGTCGGGTGGTAACGTTTGACGAAATTCAAAGCTGGGGGGGCAAAGTGCTAAAAATCAAAGCTGGGGGGGGGGGGCAAAGTGCAAAACAGCCGAAAGCTAAGGGGGTCGTCTGTTTTTTTCCCTTATTTAAATGTTGTTTGGCATCTTACCGACCTTGTTTTTAGAGGACGAGATGTATCTCCATGCTTTGGATCATTTTCCTGAGGAGTACATGACCACTCCTTTACCCTCGATGGAGGGATGGACTCCGGCCTTTTCTTCAGCACCTGTGGTGCCCAAGGGATCAGAGTTATGGGTCTCTCGTCTCTCTGAGGGCCCTTCGGAGAGCTCTTTGGACGAGGATTTAGAAGACTTGGGTTCTCACCTACGTGTGGAGCGGGCTCAGTCCGCTCATCTAGAAGAAATGTTGAGCGATTGCACGCTCTATGCAGGTCAGTAGGAACAATTACATCAACCTGATCTGGAAAAACATTGACCGACCACAAGAGAGCTCGGACCTCGTCTACCATCACGACTGACACCGTGGACCCAACCCAAAGCGTGCCCATCACGCGCCTCGGCTCCAAATGTTCTTGAGTAAAGAGAGATTCATCACCGGGAGGATGGTAAGGAGCACGGCAAGAAAACACCACAAAACACGATCCGCCATAGTAATAAGTGGAACCCAGTCATCAACGCTCATAACCTCGCCACCACGAGCGCCGTTAAAACATGTACTCTTTACATTTATCCCAGAGGCAGAACGAGTGGATGGTGAATGAGTGGCCCTTCGTCGGTGAGTTCGTTGGCGTGACATCACCATGAAGATGAAAAAATGGAGTGTTGAAGGTATCATGTGAGTTCCACTCACTAGAATGAATGGAAGTGGCACGAGAAACCATGACAAAAAAAGAATAAGCTTGAAGGGAGGAAGTTTTGCAGAAAAATGAAGTATGAGGAGTTGTGAGGAAGAAGGCTAGAGAAGGTCCCCTTTTATAGGTGGGAAACTGGTTCGTATTTGAAACTGAGTCAAATTCTCCCCCACATTCGAACGGTGGGACCCTTCAGTTGCCCACTCACAAACCCTCGTAACCGCCACATTCCCAAGTTATTGCTACTCTAGAATGTCAGACGTAGCCAAAGGGGAGATAGACTGGCGCCTTAACTCCCAACGTCTACTCACATTTAACATCTGCCTATTCCCAATGTCGTCAGTTGAACGGACGAACATGCGGGATTTAAAAAAAAAACGATCACACTAGAGACCCACGCCCACGAATACCCCCACAAAAATGTTGGAAAACTTATTATGTCACGGTATCCATGAGCTTTCGTACAAGAAATCAAAAGTTTTCTAAGTATGGTAGCCATGGGTATGTGAACAAAATTTATGTATCCTTAAGGTACGACACTCACGGATACCCATACAGGATATCGAAAGGACCCATACAAATGATGTCCACGAGTATCCACCTACAATATCAAAAACGTTTCCAAGTACGATGGCCATGGCTAACCCCGATAAAAATGAAGAAACATCTAAGTACTAAGCTCATGGGTATCTACACGAGAACGTGCACTGTAAAACGGGTACCCAGGTGGGAAAACAAAAAATTTTCTAAGTATGAAATCGTCAAAATAGCAAAAGTCAAAAACGATGTGAAAATTTGGTCGTAATTCCAACAGTGAAAATGCGAGTTGGTAACCGAATCCAAATTCCATTAATAATAACCTGGGGGGACTTCCTAGTACAACCCCAAAATAAGGCCGTTATGCCACAAAATCATCTCTAAGGTACCTACAACTAAGGGGGAGGGAGAGATGACCCAGAGACAGTAGAGGGGGTCGGATAACCCCTTGAGCGTGGAGCACCCTCTTGCAACAACACCAGGGACGCCTCCGGGGTCGGAGGCCCGAACATTTTGTCAGAGGATAGCTTCTCAAGGTCGGCATTTGGACTAAACAGCCCATACTTTATGCCCATCTTTTTGCAAGCCTTTAACCCCCACAAGAGGTGTGTGACACAATAATGACAGAGTTGTTCTCGATACTCCTCCTCCACGACCGCCTTCGGACGACCAGCTTCCTATCGTGCTCCAGCACGGTCGAGGCTAACTCTGTTCGAAGGAATGCCACCACTTCCTTTGAATCTCACAGCTTTCGAGTCTCCTCGGCCTCCCTCTCAAGGAGAGACTCTTTCTTCCCCTCCACGGCAGCCAAGCGTTCCTTCAATAGGTGCTCCAACATCTCTAACTCTTTAAGCCGAGAAGTTCAACCCTCAACCTGGGGGGACAACTCTAAGCAGCGAAGAAAGTTAGATCAAACCTCCCCTTCGACCTCTCCCAGCCTCGTCCTTAGAGCATCCCACTCACGAGCGGCCTCATTATAGGCGTGCATGATGCTCTTCGATCTCACCGGCCCCTGCTTCACAAAAAATAAAAGTGAGTGTTATCATCCAACACTTGAACAAAATTAAGGCTAACAAAGGGATATACTTACTAAAAGAGAGGAAAGCTGCAACATAATGTTTTACTACTTTGGGCTAAAAGTAGAAAGATTCGATGAAGACAGTAAAGAGGCCACTTCGCTTGAGAGACCAAAAGATTTCTCCCCCAAGTCCGCTGCACCCTCCAAAAAAGAACGCACTAGGTTTGAGTTTAAGAAGATTGCTATGCAAGAAGCCAGACACATGTCATCACTTAACTTTCATACTCTTCTGAATGTGTTACAAGAATTTGAAATGAAATTAGAACCCACTAGCAAACATAGAGGCCTTGCTTTAAAAGATACTGAAGAAGAAGTAGATGATGAAACCGAAATAAGTGCCTATCTATGTTCGGTGGTTAAAAGTTCAATGAAATTGCTTTAAATGATAGAGTCAGAAAAGAAAGAATGACCATCCTAATCTAAGAAGAAGTTTTCCTTGTAAAATGGTTAAGTATTCTTTCAAAAAGCCCACTGAAAGTGACACCAAGAAAGTGAAAGAAATTCAATGCTTTGAGTGTAATGGCTATGGATACTAGTCATATGAGTGTGCTAATACTGTGTGTTAACCCTAAAAAATAAAATAGAGGAGATCACTCCTACTCGGGAAAAATAATATATGGACGATACTATTGTCACGAGTACATCCAATGAGATGTACCTATAAAGAAAACCCCTCGGAGGATATATGGACAATACTATTGTCACGAGTACATCCAATGAGATGTACCTATAAAGAAAACCCCTCGGAGGATATATGGACAATACTATTGTCACGAGTACATCCAATGAGATGTACCTATAAAGAAAACCCCTCGGAGAATTGCCCTACCTCTCGGTCACTGACCCGAAAAGGTTTATAAAAGCATCCGAGGAGAAACGCAAGCGTCCCTTGGAAAGTCAAACGGTGAATGAAAAACAGATATCAACACGGCATCGGAAAAAGAGCAAACCCCGATGGACCCGTATGACTCCGATATCCACCAAATGCGCCAAGAGGGACCAAGAGGGACCCCGAGTCCTATGAACTTACAAGAAAACTTCCTTGCTGAACACTCCTCGGAAAAAGCAACACTCGGACTTATCCGAGAACACAATTTTGGAAGAAGTCAATACAGGAACACCCAGTGAATACAGTCCGAGCACTCTGGTGAAGAAATTTCACTCTCAGTAAAGCAAAAACAGCCCTCGGACACAAGATCACAGTCCTCGGAAGTCATACCAAGTCCTCGGAGACCATGTTTCCACTCTCAGAGATCACTCCTGACTGTTGAAGAAAATACCCGAATCAAGAAGGAAAAACAAAAGCCCTCGGAAGAATAGCTCTATCAAAAACAGTCTACATCAGAAGCCCTCGGAGATATCAGAAGACACAAAAGCTAATCTAGTCAGCACTTAGTAGATAAACGATAAACATTATCCTAATTTTTACACCTGTATCAAGGTAACAACAACACCTGTCCTTATCAAAACACATGCACAATGACACCTACCCCTACCAAAGTCTATATAAAGGGAGGTGATCAGTAGAATAAAGAGGGGGGAGCTGAAACAATTAAGCTTACTTACTACAATCTATCACTCAAATACATAAGATAAAAAGAGGAGGAAATGTTCAGTGAATAAAGGAGGGGAATATTCTTGCAATTAATCTCAGTGTGTCCATCTCGCGTTGCCTTTGAATCACGGACAGGACGTTTCGACCCAAATAAATATCTTCCGTTAAATAGGGAATAATTCCAAACCCGTTAACAAAGTGGCGCCGTCTGTGGGAACGTCACAGCATCTGTCTTCGAGAGAATTCAGGCACACGTCAGCTAGGATGGATGGTCTTTTCGAAAATGACAACCTTCCTGTCCCGAACAAGGACTCAGAAGAAACTTTGTCCAATTATGAATCAGGTACAAGAGATTTTATTAGTATTCCCCGATCTGTTTATGAAAGACTTATATATGCTGAAAGAACACCCTGGAGGGATGATCCCCCCGTACGTACGTCCCCTGTTCTATCCGAGAACGAAGATCTCCCCTCGGAAGAAGATGGACCTCCGAGGACATGGAACCCAAATTGGAATCCTTGGCGACAGACACCCCGACAAAGTCCTCGAAGACATGTATGTCGTGAAAGGACTCCTGTGAGGGGTCCGGTAGGAATTTCTCGCCCTTCAGAGTATCGAGGAGAGGTTGAACGTTCCTTATGGGGAATGATGGATGATTTACGAAAAGAGTTAGGTGATCTCAAGAAAGCCATGGCTCCCGAGGAAGATCCTACGTTCAAGACCTCTCCTTTCATTCCCGAGATTGCTTCAGCTTCTATCCCCTCGGGGATGCGACCTGTTAATATCTCGCTATATACCGGGGAAGCTGATGGAAGGGACCCACAAGATCACGTCCATCAATACCTGGCAGGAATGGACCTCTCTTCCGCTCCTGATCAGGTGTTATGCCGCGTATTCCCTGTTACCCTTGGAGGGCGGGCTCAAGCCTGGTTTACTCATCTTCCACCTTGTTCCATCACGAGCTTTGACCGATTAGCTCATTTGTTTGTACGACAATTCGCCTGCAACCGAAGGTACCCTAAATCTGCTACGCATCTTTTTACTATTAAACAGAAGAAGGACGAATCCTTACGAGAATATATAAAGCGCTTCACGGATGAAGCACTCGATGTTCCAAATGTTAGCCCGACCATTATGGCAGACATATTAACTCAGGGACTCCGAGCGGGGGATTTCTTTAGATACCTTATGGGAAATCGTATTACGGATATGAATGAGTTAATGCAAAAGGCGGAAGTACATATTTTGATGGAAGAAGCCGAGGGAACAAAGAAGCAGATGGAGCAGGAGGATAGTGAACACTTAGAGCGTGCTGAGAAAGAAGCAAAGGTCAAAGAAAAAAGTAAGGAAGGAAAACCTCCTCAACGCAAAGATGAAGGGGGAGTGGTTAAGAAATTCCTCCGACCCGTACACTTACCTCCGATGACTGTTACTCCACCAGAAGTGCTCAACATAATGAGGGGTAGCAACGAGTTGCACTGGCCCAGACCGACTAAATTTCCTAACCGAGACAAGGATACTGGAAAGTATTGTAAGTACCATAAAACTTACGGGCACATTACGGAAGAATGTACTACCCTTCGTTTAGAGGTGCTTCGCCTATTGGAGATAGGGTACTTGAAGAACTACCTTAAGGAAAATAACCCTGAAGAGCCCAAGGCCAATGTTTGGAAGAGATCACGAAGGGAAGAGGAAGAGCAAGAAAGGGAAGAAAGGACGCCTAGCCGGAAGTCACGAGAGGGGACCACTAGACGCCTCCGACTCCGAGAGAGAAGTAAGGACCGCCGGCGAAGTTCGAGAGAGAAAACGGCAGGGTATCAGAGTTTGCCTCCTCCACCTAACTCTTACAAAGACAATCCCCCAACAGGGAGAACCATCAATATGATAGAAGGGGGTGAAATCTCCATGGCACCTCAGGGCAAAAAGAAGAAATATTTGAAAGAAGCCCGACGAGCAGAGCAAGGATTAGCTGTCTGCTCCATTCAAGGGTCACAACTGCCTAGTATCACTTTCGGACCCGAGGACCTTACAGATGTAATATACCCTCATGAAGATCCCTTGGTTATATCTGCCGTCATCTACGGGTATGAAATCCAACGTATCCTCATAGATACGGGCAGCTCTGTGGATGTACTATTCCTACCGACCTATCTCGCTATGAGATTGAAACACGAAACGTTGGAAACCGCGGAGGTCCCCTTAGTAGGATTCACCGGGGAAGCATGCCAAACCCTCGGAACTATTACTCTCCCAATGTCATGGGGGAAAGGAGCCCTTCGAAGAACGGAATCTATTAAGTTTTGGGTAGTGGAGGCTTCTTCGCGAGCGTATAATGTGATCTGCGGAAGACCATCTATTCGGGCCTTTGAGGCAATTCCTTCTACTTTGCATCTTAAAGTGAAATTCCCCACCTCCTCGGGAATCGGAGAAGTTCGAGGAAGTCAGTCAAAAGCTAGAGAATGCTGCATGAATGCCATCCCCTCAGAAGAGGACGGACCTTCACTTGGAAATAACAAAAAGTGTAGAACCGAGGAAACACGAGTCCAGCCTGTGGAAGAATTAAAAATGGTGGAGTTAGTAGAAGGAAGCCCCGAGAAAGTAATCAAAATGGGCACCCATATGACTCCAATCATAGAAGGCCAATTGATTTCTCTTCTCAAACAATTTCATCACCTCTTTGCATGGGAAGGGGGACCGCCCGGACGAATCAGCAACAAGGTATGTCAACATTTCCTTAATGTGAAGCCTGGAGCTAAACCTGTCCAACAGAAAAAGAGGAAAATGGGCCCCGAGCGCAATAAGATCATCCGCTCGGAAATACAACGCCTTCTTCAATTAAAGCAAATACGAGAAGTTATTTACCCCGAGTGGTTGGCTAATGTCGTGCTAGTTCCCAAGCACGGAGGAAGATGGCGAATGTGTGTTGACTTTACTAACCTCAATGAAGCATGCCCCAAGGATTGTTACCCTTTACCGAGCATAGATCAGCTAGTTGATTCTACCGCAGGATGTGCGCTACTATCAACTTTAGATGGAGATCAAGGGTACAACCAAATCCCGATGGCGGCTATTGATCAAGATAAGACCAGCTTTATCACGGATGCAGGCACCTTTTGTTATCTAGTCATGCCCTTTGGATTAAAGAATGCTGGAGCTACCTATCAACGGTTAGTAAGCCTTATGTTTTCAGGACTTATTGGGAAATCAGTAGAGGTTTATGTAGATGATACTGTAGTTAAAAGTAACACTGCTGAAGAACATCCTGAGGACCTACGAAAAGCGTTGGTCATTATGAACAACTTTGGCATGAAGGTCAACCCTCGGAAGTGTTCTTTTGGTATCCGAGGAGGAAAATTTTTGGGATTCATGGTTACGGAGAAGGGAATTGAAGTAAATCCCGAAAAAGCAGAAGCTATCATGGGATTACCTACTCCGAGGACGGTAAAAGATGTCCAAAAGCTGACTGGAAGAATGGCCTCGTTGAGTCGGTTTGTCTCCAAGTCCGCAGAAAAAGGGCTTCCCTTCTTCAAGGTACTTCGGAATATCAAGGAATTTCAGTGGACCTCCCAATGTGAGGAAGCTCTCGGAGACTTAAAAAGGTACATGTTGAAACCACCTTTGCTGGTAAAACCGGTACCCCAAGAAGAGTTGTTTTTGTATTTATCGATTGGAGAAGAGGCTATTAGCGCTGTCCTAGTCAAAGAACAAGATGGAGAACATCACCCGGTATATTACGTTAGCAAAACTCTCCTCGGAGCCGAAACTCGATATACCCTAACTGAGAAACTCGTTCTAGCATTGGTTACTACGGCTCGTAAGCTACGCCCCTACTTTTTATCCCACCCAATTACTGTGCTTACTAAGCATCCCCTGAGAGCAATTCTTAATAAGCCGGAGTCATCAGGGAGAATGATAAAATGGGCTGTAGAGCTTACTGAGTACGATATTTCCTACGCTCCGAGACCGTCAATCAAAGCGCAAGTTTTGGCGGACTTTGTAACAGAACTCACGGGCGTTGGATCCGAGGAAGAGGAGCCACGATGGCACGTATATGTAGATGGATCCTCGGTGAGTACCCATGGGGGGGCCGGAATAGTCTTGGTAAATCAAGAAGGAGAGGAGGAAAGGCTCCATTTTGCAGTTAGAATAGATTATCCCCTCTCTAACAATGAGGCCGAGTATGAAGCTCTCCTTATTGGTATGAGGTTAGCTAGAGAAGGGGGAATGAAAAGAGTACTCCTTCATAGTGATTCCCAGCTGATTGTTCTGCAAGTTAAGGGGTCATATGAGGCCAAAGAAGAAAGAATGCAAGAGTACCTCCGAGTTGTTCGTCAGAGGTCCGAATGGTTTGAAGAATATGATATAGTTCAAATTCCTCGTAAAGAAAATCAAGAGGCGGACGCTTTGTCCAAAATGGCTACACAAACAGCTGTAATACATACTCGGAAGATTACTCTACTACATGTCAATGAATCTGAAAAGGGTGAAGGCCGAGAAGTGAACACAGTTTCAGATCCTTCATCTAGCTGGGTGACTCCTATCAAAGCCTATTTGCAGAATCCCGAGGGATACTCCTCGGACAAGAATATTCAGCGAATGATGTTCAGAAAAACCCTCCGATACTTCCTCAAAGACGGGATACTCTTCCGAAGGACATATTTATGTCCCCACGCTCGATGCCTTAATGAAGAAGAGGCCCAGCTAGCCTTAGCAGAAACTCACGAGGGGGTATGTGGGAGCCATACTGGTGGCGAAAGCATGGTGGGACGCTTGATCCGACAGGGCTACTATTGGCCCACGATGGCCAAAGATAGCAAAAGCCATGCCGAAAGATGCAAACCATGCCAGGCTTACGCCCCTCGGACCCATCTACCAGCAGCCCCTTGGGAACCCTCTCTGAACCCCTGCCCATTCTCTAAGTGGGGTATTGACATACTTGGACCCCTCGTCCCTGATGCCGGCCAAAAGAAATTTCTGCTAGTAGCCGTTGACTACTTCACCAAATGGGTGGAAGCGGAACCCCTAGCTAGGGTAACCGCGGGGGCTGTTATCAATTTTCTCTGGAGAAATATTATTTGTCGCTTTGGTGTCCCTCGGAGCCTGGTAAGTGATAACGGTTTGCAGTTTACTGATCAAGGATTGCAAAAGTGGTGTGATCATTGGGAGATAAAACATCGCTTTGCCTCCGTGGGATACCCTCAAGCAAATGGCCAAGTAGAAAGAACCAACAGAACCCTCCTGAAGAACATGAAGGCCCGGCTTGATTGGCATAAAGCTAAGTGGGTTGAGGAGATACCCGGGATATTGTGGGCCTATCGGACCACGCAGAGTGTTGCTACGGGTGAAACCCCTTTTAGTCTATCCTACGGATGTGAGGCTGTGTTGCCCTCGGAGGTCTCCCTAGAAAGCTGGCGAGTCAAAGAATATGAAGAAGTGGCCAATAGCTCAAATCTAGCCCTTGCCCTTGACCTCCTCGAGGAAAAAAGGACCCGAGCAGCCCTCCGAATGGAAGAGTACAAGGCTCGGATGTCACGATATTATAATACCAAGGTAAAACTCCGAACCTTTCAAGTTGGAGATTTAGTGATGAAACGAGTAGGGGCCTCCAAGAATGTGGGTAAACTAGATCCACGGTGGGAAGGACCTTACAAGATAGTGGAAATCGTGGGACCGGCGACTTATCGGCTTGCTAACTCCGAGGAGGCAATACTTCGCAACACGTGGAACGCAAGCAATCTTAGAAAGTATTATGCTTAATGTAATAGTTATATATGAATAAAAAGAGTGTTCATATACGAGGGGATATAGTACAAAAGACAATAGAATTGTCCAACAAAATGATGGCTCTATATACGAGACATCAGGACAATCCGATAACACTAAGAACCCTCTGTATTATGAACTAAACTCATTTACAAGCTAAGTCCCTCCCATGGGACGTTTCCCCTCTCGGATAAGTCTTCGGCGCTGCTCCTCAGAAAGAGAGACTGGATCATCCAAGAACACAGTTCCGACTGCAAAATCTCTAATAGGTGAAGGGGAAAGTTCCTCGGAGACTTGACGAATGTTGAGTTCAGGAAGGAGCAATCCCGAGGGGAACTCTGGCAAAGCTTGTACGGCATCTTGGCACAATTTATAGCCTATATGCACTAAGTCACGCATCTCTCCCCGAAGAGATTCACGAAGACTGGATGGACCCACCACCTCCAACACAGCTTGGACTTGGGCCATGACCACCTCTATCGCATGAGAACGAGTTATCCCTAGCAGTTGCTGACTCAAGACGTCTCTTTCCAGCGTAGCCTGTGTTAACTGCTCCTCCGAGGACCGCATATGGCCACGTAACTCCTCAATTCTCCTGTCTAAGCTCAAGACACGTGTCTTTTCAAGTGATAATTGGCGTTCCAATTCCCACGCCTTATCCTTCTCGGATTGTAACATATGAATATGAGTATCCTGAGAAGACTCATGAACTTCCTTCAAATGGGCTATCTCCACTTGAGCTTCTAAGAGACCTCGCTCTAACTCATCCCGACGACGGTATACTAAACCCGGATCTGAGGAAGAACTCCCGTAAGACCCGAGGGCGTCCAACACCATATAAATCTGCTCAAAAAACGAATGGCATCAGATCAGAAGACAGGTTAGTATTAAATAAAATGAATAGATACCTCACACAGGTCTTTGCAGGCTAAATCTTGGAGAACGGGTACCGAAAGGGTTTTTATCAGTTCACAATCTGTTACGTTTAATAACCCACTGAGAAAGTTTCGGCAAAATCCCACTGCTGATCCGAGAGGAGAAACATCCTGATTACCCTCGGGGGGAAGAGTTCTCCCGAGGGAAGGGTGCTCCTCGGGCGGTGGTGCGGGAATACGACCAGGGATATCTTGCTGGGGCTGCATATCCTCTGCACTAGAAGAGTGAAGATACTCCTCTAACACATTTACTACGGTAGAATTGTGAGGAATGGGCTGTGATACTATGGGACTCATGTGACAATCCGTTTGAGAAAGAGTTGCTATCAGATCCGACGATCCAGAAGGAATTATATAACTGACTGGGGGGGCTGCAACGGGCTCCTCCTCCTCCGAGGAGATTTCCACCATTGCCTCACTTATGAGAGGAGGAGAATCGCCAACCTTCGTCATCCCAGGAATACCATGCAATGCCCTCCCCAGGAAAACGTCGTTAGAAGAGCCGAGAGAAAAAGCTCCCATCTCCGCTCCTACAAAAGATGTCAGTAAGAAAATGATCCGAGGACACCAATAAAGTTTATAAACTAAAGAATGGTTATTAGAACTTACGAAAGTGAAAATTACTGTGAAGAGGACGAGAAGCAGGAGTGCATCCTTCTACTCTCTCTTGTAAACCTGCCAAAATCAGGGCCTCGGGGAAATCCAACAGCCCAGATATATCATAAGAACCAGAGAAAAGTCCCGAGTGAAGCAATATCTCCCTCACTTGTCCTCGTGTTTCGGTGTTGGGTGCGATATATCCCAAACCCCATCGGATGGGTACACCCCACGATCTGGCTGACTGACCTCTCGGACGGATAAAGAAAAATCTCCGCCTCCAATCCCCTCTACTAGAGTGGGAACTGGATACACGAGTGAGGATATTTTCCTTGTCCCGATAGGTCAAGCTAAAAAAGGGAGTCCCCTCTGAGCAAGGTTGAAGGGTAAATATTGTCCCCACCCGATAAGGGGACATCGGAAGGTTTAAAAGCTCACTACGAAGGACATATCCCACCAAATGACTATAGGAACTTGGTGTTAACTGACTCGGACACACCTGCCAATACCGAAAGAGTATTTGGAAAAAGGGATGGAAAAAGGTACGTAAACCACAACGCATCTGTTCGGTATAAACGGTCATATAACCTGAAGGGGGTGCGTAAGCCCTTTGGCCCGAGGAAGGCACTATTATATCATAATCTTCGAACTCCAAGTTATAACCATTAAAAAGAGATCTTACCGAGTTCTCACATTCTGCACTCATTGTGGATCCTACACGTCCTCTGCCTATCAATCTTGATGGATTAAGAGGAAGTAAATCGAATTCTGAAGACTCATCCGCCAAAGGATATGGCTCCCTACTCATGAATATCTCCCTGATATGATTGACTCTACGTGAATTTGTAGATGGAGTCCTACGAACCACTCCAAGAGAGGAACTAGCACTAAGTGTCGTTTGATTCTCGGATGGATTGCCCCTCGGAGGAACCCTTGATGATCCAGAAGGACCCCGAGCGGTATCCTGAGAAGAACCGCCAGATGAAGTCGAGCCAAATCTTCTATAATAAGGAGGCATCATCGTATCAAGTAAGTATTATCTTTGTACTTGCACTTATAAAAGAAAATCAAAGACTAATAAGGATTAGGAGATAAGTGCATAATTGATAAGGACCTACGTGCATATATACTCTTTATATTAGAGTTAAAAGTAGAAGTTTAAACTCTTAGTACGTTAACTAAGGGACACGTGTTGGAAAACTTTTTAATTAAGGAGGACACGTATCCTATTTAACCATGCAAAGTAACACCTCCTACTTAGGAAGTTTACTTAGTCAGCAACTTTTTGAGAATTATCATTATCCATCTTAATTAAACAGTGGAGATAAGATATAGAATAGGAAGATTGAACAAAAATATTTATTTAAAACGGATAGCCCTCGGAAGGAACAATAAGTACAAAGAGCGTTTATTTTCAAAGTAAAAATTACAAAAAGCTAGACTAAGCTCCCGTGGAAGGAGGGAGAGAAGAAGTTGTCTCTTCTGCGGAAGTACCCAATGGAGCAAGACGAGAGATTGGAGAAAATACCCCCCCAGAACCGCTAGCCCTTGGACTCGGACTCGTGGCGGAGCGCATTGGAGATGGTGTCGGAGAATCCCGAGAGGATAGCAAACCCCCAAACCTCCCCACGAAATAATGGCAGTCATCGGGAGTTGGCTTCTTTAATTTCCGAAGATCGAAAGACTTGGAGAAGTTAACATCCGACCTTATCAAAGATTTTGCCACCTTTGCACACTCCAAATAACCCCACAAAAGATGGCCCATCAAGAGCTCATGAGAAGGCTCCTCGGATGCTACTGATTGCTGCCGTGAGATCTCTCGCTGAGCAAACTGAACAGCTGCATCCACCTTAGCCTGCACGTCCTCGGGAGAAAGAAAATTTGTCAACTTCCCCTCGGCTGACTCTGCCCTATCAGTAACTTGGCCCAAAGTCTCTTGGAGAGCTCTCTCTCTCTCATTCCCATCCGCCACCGCCTTCTCGAGAGCTGCAATACGAGCGGTAAAGACCTCCTCGGAGTCTTTTCTTTCCTTCTCCATCTTCTTGCAAGCGGATTCAGCAGCACTTAAACTACCTTGTAAATTTGCCCTCGCCTTCTCTGATTCATTGAGAGCAAACTCGTAGTCGGAAATTTTTGTTTGAAGAAGGTCCTCCCTAGTTTGACTCTCTTTATCCCGGAATAAGAGAGGTGCCAATTGCGCCCGGAGTGCTTCTAAGTCCTCTACATCTTTCCGACCGCGCTCTTCAACGGCAGTAACTGCCTCTCGAGTCTTTCCAATCTACAGAAAAGTCAACAATAAAAAATTTAACAGAGATGCATTGTGTAATTTCAGAAGACTAAGGCAGAGGAGCTTACCATAAGCCCCAACCAGTTAAGACTGGTGTACAAAAATTGATACCCCTCGGCGGGTGCTGAACTGGAGGAGGCGAAAAATCGGAGGATATCTTGATAAGCCTCCCCCACTGAACGAGATGAAAATTCCCCCCCGGATCCGCTGGGAGGAATAGGTTCCTGAAATGTATGACCCCTCGGAGACAAGGTCACCGGGACATGTCCCCTCGGAGGAGTCGTATCCTTTACCGGAGTCGTCACTTCGGAATTTGTAAAAATGGCCCGTGAACCACCTACTGTTGTGGAGGGGCTGGTCTTTCCTAATAGTGATTGCAGAATTCCTTCCTTCAAATCTCGGTCCTCTGAAGAAGGATCAAACTCCCCTTGGGTGTCTTCGGAGTCCCCTCGTAAATCTTCTTGCTCGGGAATGCTAAATTGGGCCAGAAAATCCTCCTCTGCAACAGATACGAACTGTCAGTGATTAAAAGAATGAAACTAGAAAAAATTATGGAAAAAAGGTAAATGACGAATACTCACCATATAATGAAGACTCTTCTACCATCGGAGCTTTCCCTTTATCCATAGCCACTACATCAAAAGAAAAGGTGTCAACACATAATCAAATATTGCAGATAAAGATATGAAAATCTCATTAAAAACTCGTGAAAACTTACCCCGAGGAGCAGATTCAGGAACTGTCGGAAGCCTAGGAGAAGGATCCTCAGAAGACAGGTCTATTACTTCAGTATCCTTCCGAGCAGATTCATCCTCCGCACCACTCGGAAAGATACCCTCCTCGGAACCTCTCGGAGATATTCCCATATTAGATTCGGAAGCAGGAATATTCCCTGACTCCGATTTGGAAACGGGCACTAAAGCCAAATCCCAAGGTGCAACTTGACGTAGGGGAACCGCGCTCCTAACGATCCCCATCGCATCCATGCATAGAAGAGAATGGTCTTCGTGGAATCCACTCTTCTCTGAATCCATATGCATACTCTCGGGAGCATTAACCTCCTCCTCCTCGTGATCTCCCTCCTCTGGTATCTCCGAGACACCACTAGGAGTAGGCTCCCTCGGACTCGACTGCAGATAGTAATTCGCCATGACATCCCCTGTATCATCCCATCAATAACGTGTATAAGTACAATTTACCACTATGCTCGGAAAGAGAATAAAAGGATAAAAGAGCGAATAAAGAGACTTACGAAAGAGACTCCTCGCAACGGGAGACAGGGACAAGGGCCTCTCCACGGCGGCATCAGTGAAAACTACATGATGAAGCCCAGAGGTCTCATATAACATCGTGAAATCCTCCGACTCCATCAATTTGTGCTGAGAAATTATAGGAGATAGCACTGCCTCCTGATCCAGAGCATGCACGGGAGTAGTACCCTCTCGCCAATCAAAGGGCACATCCCACTCGCCGTTGACAGGGCCCACGAAGAAGTACCTGTTCTTCCAGACGCTATGTGAGGTAATAGCAGCCCCCAAGATTCTCTTCGTGGAATCCCCCGAGTTGTCCCGATGACGAACGTTATAGAAAGGATACCCCCCGGGTGATACCGCCACGTCAAAGATTGAAAGAAAGTGCTCCACCGAACACTCTAGCCCATTCACGTGGCACCAAAATACATAAATACAGATAGCAGCAAATCCATTTGGTACCATCTGACTTGGGCTAATATTACAAGCTTTAAAGAGCGCACAGAAAAAAGGGGACATAAACGAGCGCCACCCATACTTCACCTGAGCAAAGAATACTGTCAACATACCCGGAGGAGGATAGCACGCCCTCTCATCCTTCGTCGGGATTCGGAAGACCATGTTCTTCTGAAGGACTCCGGTTGAGGTCAACAGATCTGCTACCTGCTTACGAGTAGCAATATTCTTCGTTTTTTCCACCTTAGCGAAAGTTCGAAGAGGCGGTTCCTTTGATTTGGGAACCCTAGCTTTTTTCGAGGAAGTGGCGCCGCCCTCAGCAGCAGCAGCAATTTCTCCCTTACGCTTGCGAGTAATCACTCCCATTGGAATACCTCTCACACTCGTAGAAGAATTAATCGGAGCAGTGACTTCCGAGGAGATAGCGGCGGCAATAGAGTCAGTGTTGGCGGAAGAAGCCATGGATACAATAAAAGAGGAATGTTTTTGAAAGAGAGAAGAGGAACGGGTAAGTCTGCTAGGAATTTGAATTGCAAAAGATGAAGAATAAAGATCAAGGAAAGAGATTTCTTTTTTGCTCTGAGAGGAGATGACCACAAAGACGGATTGAGTGAATGAAGAAAAAAGAAGCAACAGTGTCCTATTTATAACCGAAGGTGACAACGGTCAAGAATTTTGAAAACGTGGAACTTATTTAAAGCTCCACGTAACCGCCACCTGATTGTGCCACGCCGTCCCCATTCTGACCGTTGCCAACGGTCAGATAGTTCAAATCTCCAAGCTGGTCAACAACAGTCCGCCACCTGCGCCCCGAGATCTCCGCGTGCTTAATAACGATACCCTAAGGGTATTCAGGTAAAATCCTTATAAATTCTAAATATATATACGTATTGGATAAATATCAAAAAAGAAAAAAAAATAAATATAGGGACACTAAGTCAAAAATAACCCCTCACCTCACTTAGGACGATGATTTAAAATTCCGCTTGTCTCTACGAGGACAATCGAAATTTGGGGGGGCTAGTGTTAACCCTAAAAAATAAAATAGAGGAGATCACTCCTACTCGGGAAAAATAATATATGGACGATACTATTGTCACGAGTACATCCAATGAGATGTACCTATAAAGAAAACCCCTCGGAGGATATATGGACAATACTATTGTCACGAGTACATCCAATGAGATGTACCTATAAAGAAAACCCCTCGGAGGATATATGGACAATACTATTGTCACGAGTACATCCAATGAGATGTACCTATAAAGAAAACCCCTCGGAGAATTGCCCTACCTCTCGGTCACTGACCCGAAAAGGTTTATAAAAGCATCCGAGGAGAAACGCAAGCGTCCCTTGGAAAGTCAAACGGTGAATGAAAAACAGATATCAACACGGCATCGGAAAAAGAGCAAACCCCGATGGACCCGTATGACTCCGATATCCACCAAATGCGCCAAGAGGGACCAAGAGGGACCCCGAGTCCTATGAACTTACAAGAAAACTTCCTTGCTGAACACTCCTCGGAAAAAGCAACACTCGGACTTATCCGAGAACACAATTTTGGAAGAAGTCAATACAGGAACACCCAGTGAATACAGTCCGAGCACTCTGGTGAAGAAATTTCACTCTCAGTAAAGCAAAAACAGCCCTCGGACACAAGATCACAGTCCTCGGAAGTCATACCAAGTCCTCGGAGACCATGTTTCCACTCTCAGAGATCACTCCTGACTGTTGAAGAAAATACCCGAATCAAGAAGGAAAAACAAAAGCCCTCGGAAGAATAGCTCTATCAAAAACAGTCTACATCAGAAGCCCTCGGAGATATCAGAAGACACAAAAGCTAATCTAGTCAGCACTTAGTAGATAAACGATAAACATTATCCTAATTTTTACACCTGTATCAAGGTAACAACAACACCTGTCCTTATCAAAACACATGCACAATGACACCTACCCCTACCAAAGTCTATATAAAGGGAGGTGATCAGTAGAATAAAGAGGGGGGAGCTGAAACAATTAAGCTTACTTACTACAATCTATCACTCAAATACATAAGATAAAAAGAGGAGGAAATGTTCAGTGAATAAAGGAGGGGAATATTCTTGCAATTAATCTCAGTGTGTCCATCTCGCGTTGCCTTTGAATCACGGACAGGACGTTTCGACCCAAATAAATATCTTCCGTTAAATAGGGAATAATTCCAAACCCGTTAACACTGTGAGAAGCAACGGTAACTCTAACTGGGTATGCATAGATGACATTGATGATGAGACAAGTTTGGATGAGTTACCATATGAACATGTGTCTGAGGAAGTTCACACAGCAGCCATGTCTGCTCAAGTTAACTGGACCCAGTGTCAGGACAGCATTGGGACGAACAGATATTGGCCCAACACTTAGACTGGTCCAGAAGAACAGAAAGAGTACTTCGACAACTAAGAGGATAATGACTATATTTCTAACCCTCAATGACTTTGTTTGCTTTGGTGGAGGGAAATTTAATCAATTGGTCCCATAACTTGGCACTTTTTGAGTTTTGGTACATTAACTTGGCACCCCTTAATTTTGGTCCTATAAGTTGGCACTTTAACTGAATTTTGGTCCTATGACCCAATCGTCGCTCTACTCCGCCGCAAAATTCTTACGTGGCAGTCGTTGAATGCGTAGTCATCAATTTTGACCCAAAATTGGGACTCATTAGAACATCTGCCACCCACGTGGCATCCACGTGTTTAAAATTAAAAATTTAAAAATATATAAAAAAGAAAAGCTAATCAAATATTAAAAAGAAAAATATCATCTTCTCCATCCACCCCACCCACCACCCACCTCACCAAACAGAAAATTTCTACACCACCGCCACTCCATGGAGCTCGAAGGCACACTCCTCATCTTCCGCTCATCCTTTCCTACTTTATATTCATCGCAATCGAGTATATAAACAAATTAAGAGTAATCACAGTACTAATAAATCTAATCAACAAATTACAAGTAATTACAGTACTAATTAATCTAATCAGCAAATTAACAGTAAGGAATTTGAGGAATTTTAGCTGATACAGTCCCCACCATCACGAAGACATTCGATTTCCACCAAAACACTGGATCTCCATTCCTAATCAACCCGTACCCGTATTTCGTGTACAAACCCACCGTCGCCATGAGTACCAACCCCTAGCAGCTACTCGATTTTGCCCTATAACAGCATGTTTTACGCGTAGATCGACGCGGAGATTGCCGCCTTGGAGAAATTAGGGTTTTAAAATGTTACCTTACAGGTGTCGGAGACACCATAGTCGTCGAAGGGGGATGCCGACGAGCTCAGGGCGAGGACAGAGTATGCCGGGAAGTACAATGCCGGTATACACGGTGGAGATGTTCCACGATGGCGGATGAAAGCTCCTCGAAGCCGAGTGTGGAGAGGATCGTGACAAAGAGAGCTGGCAAATATGTGTGGAGCAGCGTAGAAGGACAACAACGGTGACATCGCGATGGCGGTGGCAGCGGCGGTGCAGGTGTCGACGGTGGAGATGAAAAAAGACATGAGGAGTAGTTAATTTAATAACTCCATTGTTGGTGATGGAGTGATGAGCTTCTTTTGTTTCTTTTTTTATACATGTGGATGTCATATGTGTGCCAACTGTACTTGTGGGTCCTAATTTTGGGCCAAATTGATGACTATATAGTCAACGACTGCCACATAAGAATTTGCGACAGAGTAGAGCAGTAATTGGGTCATGGGATCAAAATTCAGTTAAAGTACCAACTTGTAGGAACAAAATTAAGGGGTGGCAAGTTAATGTACCAAAACTCAAAAAGTGCCAAGTTATGGGACCAATTGATTAAATTTGGTGTATCTGTAGATCTAGATGAAGAGTACTTCTTTGAAGGGGAAATGGATCAAGGCGAGGTGATTGATGAACTGAAGGTTGTTTACAGGGAACTCATTGATGAAGTAAAGAAAATCATAAAAAAGGAAAATGAGCTCATCAAAGAAAATAGTTTCTTAATTGAAAATATAACTGAACTGGAAAGAAACCTCACCAGAAATGAGTGCCAAATGGAGAAGATGGAGATAAAGCTGGAAGAAGCAGAGAGAACTATTGCCATTGTTCAAGAAAGCTTGATGAAGCTCTGAGCGCTGGCAATGAAGGAACCACTTGTTTGGGATACCAAGAAAGGTCAAGTAAATATGAAAATGGTATACCTGGTTTTGTAAAGGCTAGTTTTCATAAAAATAATGACAACTCTAATCAATCTAAGAAAGTAACTTATATATGCCAATATTATTTTCAGCTGGGTCATTTAAAATCATACTGCTATAAGTACAAAACATTATGTGAAAAATATAACTATGATAGTAGTAATGTTGCATCTAATGTTTGGAGAACACCAAACCCATCTGATATGGACACAACATTCCGAAGCAACACCAGGGAACAAAATAACAGTTTTCAACAGAACAGACTGTGGTCTCCTAAAATCAAAATCATATGTAATGTTGTATTCTCAGCTACTCATACTCTTACTGGTGATTCGTATTTTGACAGTGGTTGTTCTAGACATATGACAGGTATCAAGACTAATCTTATGGACTTTGTGCCTGTGTTCACTGGTACTGTTACATATGGTGGAGGAAGCAAAACAAATATTATAGGAAATGGGATTCTCAATGTGGATGTCTTCCCTCATTGACTGAGGTTCTGTTGGTGGATGGGCTAAAGGCTAATCTCATAATCATTAGCCAGCTTTGTGATGACAATTTGATTGTTAAATTTAACAAATATTCCTGTGATGTGTTTGATAAATCTAACAACTGTGTTATGACAGGAAAAAAGTCAAAACACAACTGCTACCTGGTGGATGAGGATGCACAGTGCCAACATGTGAAGGTTGCTAAATCAGTGGTTTGGCACAAAAGGCTAGGACATGTCCACTACAGGAATCTATAAAAGATCATCAAGCTAGAAGCTGTGATAGGCATACCTAAACTTATCAGTCTAGGCAAACTGGTTTGTGGTGATTGTCTGCAAGGTAAACAAACTAAGACTACACATGCTCTCATACATGTGGAAGGTATCATTGATAATCAATTGGGATTGCCTCAGACTGGAGATGTGGTGCCAACCCCATCGAGTGACAATATGGACTCAACACCAGGGACTGAAGCAGAAGACACTGGGAATGATGATGTTGAGCTGGCACCGACAGACACTGATGCTAGACCAACAGCAGTCTATGCAGATTTCAACCCTAAAGAATTTGTTGGTGAAAATATTAGGAGAGACACTCCTGCCAAAATACAGAGGGATCATCCTACTTCTCAGGTTATAGGGAATCTTACTGAAAGTGTAAAAACCATAAACAAAGAAAGAGTTAACTATAAGAATATGGTTAAACTTAGTGTTTGTATGTCATCTGAGTGTGATTCAATTACTTGTTTTCTTTCTGCTATAGAACCTAAGAATGCTAATGAGGCCCTTAAAGATTCTCACTGGATAAATACAAAGCAGGAAGAACTCATGCAGTGTTCTAAGAATAAAGTGTTGAAATTAGTTCCTGGGCCTACTCATGCTAATGTAATTGGAACTAAGTGGATTTTTAAAAGTAAAGTGATGAGAATGGAGTGATAGTGAGGAATAAGGCTAGATTATTAGCCCAATGGTACATTCAAGTTGAAGGACTTGATTTTGATGAAACATTTACCCATGTGGCCATAATAGAATCCATTAGACTTTTACTTGCAATTGCTTATTTCTTGAAAATCAAATTATACCAAATGGATGTTAAGAGACTTTTTGATTGGGTATATAGACAAAGAAGATTTTGTTGAGCAACCAAAAGGTTTCACAGATCCCCGTCACCCTGATAATGTCAACAAACTTGAAAAAGATTTATAAGGTTTGAAACAAGCTCCTAGAGCTTGGTATGAGAGGTTAATTGAATTCTTGCTATGTTTTGGTTTTTCGAGAGGAGAAGGTGACAAGACACTGTTTATCATGAAAAATAACAAAGAAGTCTGTATAGCTCAAATCTATGTTGATGATATAGTATTTAGCTCTTCTAATCAGTCCACTTTGGACAAGTTTGTTAGTACTATGACAGGTACATTTGAAATGAGTATGATGGGGGAGCTCACCTTTTTCCTAGGACTGCAAGTGAAACAAAAGGGAACATGAATGTTTCTATCTTATGAGAAGTATTCCAGGAATTTGGTGAAGAGATTTGAATTGCTGGAATCCAAGCCATGCAAGAAACCAATGTCCACTACTGTGAAGATTGAGCATTATGTAGCTGGTGAAGATGTTGACTCAACACTCTACAGATCAATGATTGGGAGTCTCTTGTACTTATCAACCACCAGACCTAACATAATGTACTCAGTGTGTGTCTGTGCCAGGTATCAGGCAGCACCAAAGGTGCCTCACTTAACTGTTGTAAAAAGAATCTTGAGATATATTTCTAAAACCGCAGAGTTAGGAATCTGGTACTATCATGATGCAAATTCTAACTTGGTTGGCTTTAGAGATAGTGATTGGGCAAGGGGTTTAGATGATAGAAAATCCACTAGTGGGGGGGTGTTTTTATCTAGGAAATAATTTGGTTTCCTGGTACAGTAAGAAACAAAATTGTGTGTCTTTATTTACTGTTGAATCATAATATATTGCAGCTGGCAACTGTGTAACCCAACTGGTATGGTTGAAACATATGCTTTGTAATTATGGGTTAACTAGTAATACTCTTCTCATGTTATGTGATAACTTGAGTTCCATAAGCATATCAAAAAATCATGTGCAACATTCAAATTGAACAATCACAATTGAACATATTGAAACCAACAATCAACTAGCTGACATGTTCACAAAACCCTTAGATAAGGAGTGGTTCTTCAGTTTGAGGAAGGCTCTCAGTATGAGTATGTTATGAACACACTGACCATACAGGTGTTGCCTTAACATCACATGCTAACACCAATGGCTGTTTGTGATGTCCCCAGATTTGTCTCTTGTTTGTTTCGTTAGTTCTTGTGATTTCCTTGTTTATCTCATATTTGTTTGTCTACATTCTTGAATATTGTGAAGTCTTACTGGCCTGTCAGCATGATTGGATAGCTAAATCTTTACAAATACTTTTTGAAATTTTGCTAAACTTTCTTACTTTGAGGTAGTGTCTAAACTTGAAAAAGATGGGTACACAGAGCTGACTGCTATGTTGTATTTAGTTGTGTCTTATTCAGGTTGTAGACACACAAAACAATATAAAGAAGCTGGGGTGCACAGAGTTGACAGCTATGTTGTATTCAGTTGTGACTTATTTATCTTGTTTTGCTTGCAGAGGGGGCATATGGTGGTGAACACTTATACTGGGTGTCTGGGGTCCTGTATTGCCTTTCATGTAGTATAATTTCTCACTTGGTGCTAAAACCTTCTCATTGGTGCTTAGTAAACAAGTTTGTGCTAGGATACATGGGTGTTGGGGTCCTATAGTGCCTGCATCCAGCCATATGTACTTGCATGTGCATCTGCATTGATTGTGTTGAAACTAGGGCGTTATGGGTCCTATTATTGCCTACATTTAGTGAAGGCATTATCCTTTTTTTTGCCTGAAGGTGTAATGCTTGAAAGTTTTTATTTAAAATGGTCTGAAAATGAAATAAGTAAAGGGTTTCTATTTGTGACTGCTGATATGCTATGTTGAGACAACATTGTACTCATAAATGTTGGCCAAACATTCATCTTCATATATTTCTTATCCTATACTGTTTATCATGTACTGTGTTGTCATGGTCTTAAGAGGGAGTATCTCTTGGTTTTCTTAAGGTCGCAATGTCATATGTAATGCATATCTCCTGGGTTGTTAGCTGCGAGTAACACACAAGTTTGTTTCTCATTAAACTATAAGAGCTTAATTATATCTGTGATGTTAACCCCTTTACTGTTTACTTAGTGTGTTTTATGTTCTCTAACTCCCACTCCTATTTCAAATCTAAGCTAAGCTACTAGATTTGAATGATTCCTTCTAACTCTTGAAGTTCCAGGTATCTTGCTCATATTCTGCTTATGCTAGTATGTGAAGAGAACATTGGTAAGACATTGACCACATAGACACTTAGCTCAGTACAGACAGAATGTTGTGCTAACACTGCCTCTCCCAATGTTGTCCCAACACTCAAAAAAACACCGTGACTTATAAGTTATTCTCATTAACTGCTCTGGTCATGTATCATGCCAACACGATCCGCACGTATTGACTCAACATGGCGGGAATAACACTCATTCCTAACATTTATCCGCCCATTCCTCTTACATTACCCCCACTTTCCTTATTCACCTTCTTTTTATTATGCTTAAATTTTGCAAAATCAACTAAACCCTAGTTTCTTACTTCCTTCATAATTTACTCATGCAGGCTATAATGGGAAAGAAATCCACAATCGCTGATCTTGCTAACGTTGCAACTACCATGTCGTATGATGCAGGGAGGGTTCAACCCTTAGAAGCACCCGCACCCACAATACAGTGGTGGTACCTGAATCACCCAAAAGAAAGGCGACTTCTGTCTATGCCAAGAGAAACGTGAAATAAAAAAGGGCGCGACAACCAGTGCTGAGCCAACACTAGCTCTAGAAGATGTTGCACCATCATAAAAACCCACTTATGTTGTCACAGCACCAACACCTGGGGATGCTGTAACAACACAGGAAGCTGCAGATACTGAAGAAACTCTGAATGCACCCAACATTTATGAGGATGTCCCCCTTACAGATGAATAGGTGATTTTAGAGGCAGGGGTATCTGATGAGAATCAACCACCTGCTTCTGCTTCCGAAATTCAGGGGGAGAAGAAAGATGAATAGGAACAAGATCATGAGAAAGCTGCTGAGAAAGAAGCTACTGAGGAAGAAGAATCCTCATCCTCTGAAAAAGATGATTCTATTGATGAAGATGAGGAGAAGGGTTCTGATGAGGAAGAGAAAGATGATGATGAAGGAACAGAAGAGGAGGAAGAAGCCGAAGACCTGGACCAACTTGGTGTTGTGCTAACATCGGCTGTTCAAAATGTTGGACCAACACCCACTGATTAGAATGTTGATCCAACACCAGCCGACCAAGATGTGGACACGACTGGAGTCTGAAGAGGAGTCTGGGCCTGAACCACCAAAACGTTTGAGGATGATTTTTCTTTTGATCATCATAATAGGTATTTCTTAACCAAGACTGCAAGTGATAACTATGATATTATGACTGCTAGAAAGATTTGGGCTGGGAGGAACATTGTTGTTGATGACTACAAAAAACATAAGGTGTTTGAGTTTCTTGAGTCTAGGAGCCTGTTATATTCTTTGGTTGATGTTGTTCCATGTGTCTCTAAGGTACTGTAACCAGTCTAAGTTTGTGCAAGCTAAAGGGTCCCCCAAGTATGGGACGGTGTATGTGATGGATAAGTTTTGCAAATTCAATCCCACTATCATTAAAAACACTTGGAGGATGCCAAGAAGACAGGAAAATGAGTAGGAAATTGATGACAACACCATGATGAAGGAATGAACATGTGGACTGGTGATGAAATGGAAGAACAAGCAGAATGTGACTAGACTCACATCTCTCACTGCCATCTTGTGCAAAGCCACCTCATTCAACTGGATACCCTCAACAAACTCCACGTACCTCACTCATGAGATGGCTGTGTTGATATACAAACTATACAAAGGGCATCCAGTGAACATGGGAGGGAGAATTTTTAGGACTATTGCTGATGTTGCACACAAGAAGGATGCAATCTTACCCTTCCCTTCCTTGATCTACAAAATTCTCACTGATCAAGGATTCAAAAAAGGTGAAAATGAGACCTTTGGGGACAAGACTGGACAGCTGCCTATCACCAAGAACAACTTTGGAGGAGAAAGAATCAATGATCTCCAATGAAAGGATCCAAATACTCCAGGAAGTAGTGGCGTACAGCAGGGGAAAAAGAAGGCACAAAGCTTCATCACTGCCTCGGTTACTGAGGATGATTCAACCCCATATGTGGCTAACAGTTTTGCCTTCATTCAGGAGAAGGTGGATTAGTGTGATAGGATGGTAGCTGACAGAAGAAGGGAGATTGTTGACAGAGAGAAAGAGATCAATGAGCTGGACACCATCAAGAAGCACCTGTTGGTGGTGCTTTCCTCACAAAAAAGGGGAGATTGGGCCACCAATTTTTTGTTTCTTGTACTTGTTAAATAGTTTGAACAATTGATATTTTGGTACAGAGAGCATGTTCTTTGTTTTGTTTCTGGATGGGGATGTAAACTGAATATTGCTCTGCAAGTTTTTTACTATCCTAGTTTGCTTTGTTTGGTATTGTTGAACTAACTGTAGGTGTTGAAACAAAAGATTAAAATGTTGGGACAACACAAATGATAACTGTGTTAGCTCAACACTGCAATTCGTCATTCATAAATTAAGGGGGAGCAAATTAGAATAAGTATTGTTCTGTATAGTCTAAAATTGCAGGTACTTTAATAAAATTGGTTGCAGGTGGAGTGTTGTGAGGAAAGGCAAAAATTGGGAGATTGAAAGTGCAGGTGTTGTCAGGAAGTGTTGGTCCAGCATCCTGGAAAGTAGTGTTGGCACAACACTGAACTCTACATTGCTCTGTTCGATTTCTTTCAGTTAAATAGTTTATTTTGCCTTTATTCTTAAACTTACCTAGTTCCACAAGTTGTAGTTATTTGTGAATATTTCAGGTTAGTAAGGAATCTAAGGATCGTGCAGACTTATGCTTGAAGAAAGAGGATAAGTTGAAGATACTTAAAGATAATATTAAAAGATCTCGTGAAGATAACAACAAAGGAGATTTCAGAATTATCCGAAGAAGAAGAGGACGAACACCAACTCGTGTCTATCACGCCAATGAACAAGGACGATCAAATCCTATAAGAAGGCGTGCTCGACATCAAGACTAATCCACAAGACAAGAATTAAGTTCTGAGAGATTAGAAGAAATTTGTGTATTGGATTGGTCTTGTTTTTACTGAGTTTTATCTAGCTAAGCTATAAACTCCATAGCTTATAGATTAGTTAGCGTTAGGATTAGGTTCTTTGCTCAGTTGTATTTGGTAAGATCATTAAAGTAATATTTAGTGATTATTTTGCCGTAAGGCTCGGCAGGTTATATTCATATAACCTTATTAATATTCATTCAATGTGTTTGTTATTCCGCTGCATTATTACTCTACAACGAGTGTTGGGAAAACACTGAATATAATCGGTATTGGCACAACATTCAGTGTCAACACAGTGTGTCAATCAAGTAAAGAGGGTACCAATCCCGATCCATACATTTACAGCTGGAATGAAGGGACTTGAAGATATCGGTACCCTAATCAAAACCTTGGTGGAAAAATCCCTTCGCTAAGAGCTGAGTCGTGGCCTTCGCCAGATCGTACTGAGCTGGAATCCGGGGATTAGTGTTCCACACCATCGGAACCTCCCGTAGTACATTCTCATTCGTATGATGAAGGAAGAAGAATTTTTCCTTTCAACTACTATGAGACCCTGAAAGCTCGTAGATGACCCTCTTTGTCGTCTTCCACACGGAGAAAGTGTAAAAGAGTTTGTCCCCTGAAGAGCTCATCATGTCAAAGGCCTCGAAGAATCGGGCCACAGTGCAAGGATAGCCGTAGGTAGCACAGATAAAGGAGAAGACCGCTAAAGTTGACCACAAGTTGACCAAATATTTAGCAAATTCGGCCACGACCTCATCACGAGACCTAACCTTGCTCACCGTGTCCTCCACCAAAACCCTAGGTGTCACCACCGGCACTGGCAATTTTTTCGCTCTCTTGGAAAATGTCTCAATCACCCCAGAGGCTACGAGACGTTGCTGCAAAGTCCCCTCAACAACAGGAGACGTCTCTGCTGCTGGAATCATCGTCTTTGACTAGTACCGTCTTCGCCGGAACTTTTTCAAGATGCCTTTAAAGCTCTAAGAATTTGAAAACAAGAAGAAGAAAGAAAAAGAGGGAAAGTGAACAGCGCTCGTGTGGAATGAGAACAAAATGCAGAGTCTTTCAATTTATAGGTAGAGAAGGCATATCATCGTATCTTGACGCGTTGACAGCTCAACGCCACGTGGTCAATGCAAGACCACAACTCTTAGAGTACACGACATCACATCACTCATTTAAGTTTCTAGTGATTTTTACGAAATACGGTAGGAACTAGAGGGACTCTTGATGATGCATATTCCTACCCTCTCTTGGGTATAAGCAAAAACGACCAAGGGATGGGAAAATGGTACTCCCGGGTCACGACTAACAAACACCACACTGAGGGTATACAATCCGGATAAAAGACCGGGTACACCTTACTCATCCGCCTTATGTCATCTATACTACCGGGTACCCTTAAGAATCTAATGAATCCCCCCCCCCCCCCGGTCAAAAATGACCAACCAATAAGCTAATTCCGCTACCCGGACTCCACGAGTCTCCCAATTAGAGACTCCCGGCCGTCAGCATTCAACACATAGACAAATCACTTTGAAAAGGGAAAAAAGTTCAAAATAACAAGGGAATTAGTAGATACAAAGAAGGTCGTAAGGGGGAGAATCTATCACTAGCAACTTGGTGATAACACAACTTGGAGATAACATGGCTTGGAGATAACACAGCTCGGAGATGGCCCAACTTGAAGAAGATACCAAATACTTATATTAAAGACAGCTCCTAACTACCCGCTATTAAGTAGGACGACCCTGCCTTATTGGCTCAAGACTACGATTGAGGCAGCATGCGACAAATCTCATTGGCCCTTCTAAACTCAGAACGACCATTGGAGCAGAACCAGCGTATCCTTATTTACTCAGAAAACCACTCAAGATGATTGGAGCAGATACAATTACTACCCGATCAGAGAAACTTCGTCAAACTCACACTGTTAATGGGTTTGGAATTATTCCCTATTTAACGAGTTATTTATAAGGGTTAGAACGCCGATCCCGCCCCGAGGAGATTGTTGGTTTTTATTGATTTGGGGCTGGGCTCGGATATTTTCTGAGGTGCCTACGTATCCCCCGATTGGGAATCAAGCCACTCATAGTTCTTGTTCTTGGTGTTGATTATTTGGAGTATGTCGATTTTATTGATTGTGGTGATTTTATATCTGTTGAAAGAGCTGACCTTTGTGAAGCCTTCAGAAAGAAAGGAGTTCGCCCCTCTCATCTGAAGCCTTTTTTAATTTTATAGAGAACATGAGTTCCCTTGGAAGCGCGCCCCCCTCCCCTCTCCCCTTCTGGGAGTGCGCTCTCCTCTTCTGGTGTCTCACTTCTACCTTTTATAGAAATCTTTGGGGACAGGTGTCACCGTGCATGCGTTCACAGGTGTCATTACGCATGTGCAAAAAGTTAGGTTTTATCCGGTTAGTATATCTGCTGACGGGGTGCTGACCAGGATGAATTATCCTCTCCGATAGCTTCAATGTGCTCTGATGAACTAACTCCTTGGTTTTCTTCTCTCCCATGGGTGGTACCTATCGGAAACGCTGGATAAGTGGGGCGGAATGCTCGTCCGATGCTGCTGTAGTTCTGATAGTGGTCCATCTTTGAGATGCCTTCTTCTAACGTGCACTCCGATACGTGTTTCTGTCTTGGTCTCGGGTTCCGAAAATTGGGTATGTTTCCGAGGGCTTTACTTGGCCTTCGTGAAGTAGTGTTTTAGTATTCCAATGCTCCATGTGCTTGGTCAGGGCTTTTCGTGCTTTGGCCCTCGGGATGTGTTTTCCGATAGCTCTTAGACGTCGGAGGGTGTAGGGGGTGCTCTCGTACCTTGCGGGACTCGGGGTCTTCGCCGTGTGACATGGGTATTTGCGGTTAGGAGGATAAATCATATAATAATATCTCCAGAATCTTCAGTAATCGAATTATGCTTATGTTTTAAGCACGTGGATTTTTACCTTGTTAACACACACTATTGAGCAACTCTCACCGACCCACTTTCATTGGCGCATAAGACCATGTACAACATTGGTCACCCTTGTTTTCAAAGTTATGAAGGAAGACCAACGACCATTAGGCAGAAGACCCCAAGATCAACACTATAAATAACACCACACTCAACACCACAAAGAAAAAAAAGGGAGGAGAGATACACTCACCAAGCTCACTTTACCAAATAAGTCACGACATTTTGTGTACTTAGAAAAATACTCTAAAGTACTCATTGCAATAGGATATCATCATCCCCTCTCCATCGTAATTCACTTTATTCCCTTAATAAAAATCACACTGCTTTCTTTCTCTCAAGCTGAGGATCCGTGTTCCGAATAATACCCATGATTATATCCCCCATTTCCCTGTTCCCCGGGTCCTAGGACGATATTGCATCACCATATGGGCCTCATTGTTCATTGTCTAACATTACTTTTGGTTTTTAATTCTTCCAGATTTGCCCCAAAAGTTTAATGTTATTTACTTATTTGTTCCAGTGTAAATTGTTGAACGGTCCTTTTGTTTTTAAATTATTTGGGGTTTGCCCTGTAAATTGTTGAACATTTCTTTTAGTTTTAAATTTTTCCAGTTTCGCCCTAAAAGTTTTGTGTAATTTACTTATGGGTCCTGTTGGAAATTGTCGAACACTCGTTTTAGTTTTATTTCTTCCAATTTTGCCCAAAAATTTTATGTTATTTACTTATGGGTCCCGCTGTAAATTGTTGAACAGTTTTTTAGCTTTTAATTCTTCTAATTTTGCCTCTAATGTTTGGTTAATAATCAATAAGCTGGGGCGAACATACAATAATCATTGAGGCCCGTATAATATATGCATATCATTTGTCTCATTCGCTGTCATAATATTTTATATAAGTGAGTCTCACTAAATATATGTTTTATGATATAATTAAAAACTAAAAGTTAAATTTTCTCAATTATTTTGTGGAAATTTTATATGTATCGTCTTTGACAGGTTTTTTGCATATGAACTAAATCTAATGAGATAATTTCTGATGAACTAGTATACGTCTAAAGCTTAAAAACTACACCACTAAGAGGTAATGCCTACTTTTTAAGATTGAAAAATGTGCATGCCTACTTGTTGTTTACAATAAAGTAATTTGTCAAGATATCAAAATGTAGGGAAGAAGTTTATTTGGCAAAACACACTAGGTAATGTCCTTCTAATAGAATGAATACGTATGATTTAAATTCAAATTTAATGGATTTTAATATATATTAATGTTTTATCAATCTAAAAATATGTTCCTGAAATTTTTTTGGAGTTTAAATATTGTGTAGTTTTTCGTTGTTATCAAAAATTGAATAAAATTATAATAAAGTTAATCGGTACCATACACATTTTATAAAATTAAATTCTAAATTTACATTAATATTTCTTAAACATATATTCGAATTGGTTATATTTATAATTACAACAGCACTTTTAAAGATTGCAATTAAATTATCAATTAGAATAGAATGAGCGGACGAATACTAAGTATATATATATACATACATATAAGTGTGTGTGTGTGTGTGTGTGTTTTTTATCTTTGGAGAAAACATATGAAGTTAGGGACTTTGACTGATAGGGAACTTTGACGTCCGCATGCGCCTCGTGCACCGAACAACTAGACTTAACATAGTACAGTCCATAACCTAAGAGAGAACGGTGAACATGATACTGCCCAAAAATAGGAATTCCAATTCTTCCTTCAACTTTCCTCAATCAGCAATATCCGACGAAGACCATGGAATTAAAGTCTGAACGCAGAGTAAGTATATCTATTTTTCACGTTATCTTTATAATGCATGGTTCTAAAGTTCACTAATCTTGAGTTGGTTGTAAAATCACAGGGCATGGGGCTTAATTATCTGTACTCGGAGTTAATTATCGGTTGTGCTTGTGCTCGATTGCAGATTGGGCTGCACATTGTTGGCGTATATGTTGATTGTGTTAGAAGATACATAGATATTTTTCGTGTATTACAAGGTAATAACAATAATGGTGTTCCGTTAATTGTTGTCTTCATGTTTTGTTTTAAAAGTTCCAAGCGTTTTTAGCACGCACACACATGTATGTATAGACTATAGAGTTACTTGCTATTCATTATACGAAGTTTTAATTAGAAGAGACGTTGTGGCGTTGGCACCTTAATATATAATATATTATTTTTGGCACACCACCTCTCTGATGTGCGTAAGAGGCACACACTTCAATATATTAATGAAGGGCATTAGGTGGGCACTTTTAGAGTAGCAAGACAATTGCTACATTTATTAAATGATGCACAAAGTTAACTTTTGTGTGTGCACAAGTTGCGAGCGTACGACAATTAGCTTTCTTGGAATTAGGAGTATGTTACCTGGATTCCTCCAAAGTTCACTAAGGTTCCCTGAATAATTAATTACAATAAAATGCCTTATAGACATTAGTTTAATTTAGAACTTGGGCCACTTGAGTAAACATGTGGAACCAGAGTATAAGATTCTCTAGTTTCGGTGTCCACAAAGGCTTTTGATAGATTTTGCCCGGGGTTCCATCCATCTACTTCACCAAATGCCACCTAAATTATCAACCACACGAAAATTCAAATACCAACGAACGAATAAAGAGCCCACACGAAATCAAAATTTGACTCTTCACAATTTCACACGAAATGAACCTACACGAAATTTTTTCTTGTGAACTATTTCCATAACTGGTCCCATTTTCTCCGTGAGAAAGAAATGAGGGGTTTAGCTAGGTTTATAAGCTGGTAGCAGCCCTGAATTTAGAAAAGAAGAAAATGACATTTGTTTCCTCGCTTGACTACCCAACTAACTCTTGTTTTACATTAAAGCTTCCACACATAATTAACCCACGATAATAGTGACATAAATGGTAGTTGAATTCACTACGAAACAATTTTCAATTTCATGCCAGCAAGAAAAACATGACCCCCTTTTAGTATTCTTAATATTAATAACGTAATGTTTTAGAACAACCAGAGAGCTGAAACCAAGAAACATGGGAAACTATGCATTAGCATTAGCACTGTCCCCTCACAAACCATTTTTCAATTCTCTAACACAGTCATTTCCGAAGTACTCCAATTTCAGATTACTATGTGCAAGAAGTTCTCACTGCCATTTACCAAAATCACGGGATGACTCGTTTGTTACGTACAACTTTTCGTTGTCGAGTTCGAGCAACAATAGCCATCAAGCATATAAATTGTGTAGCCAAAAGAAATCCAATGAATTCAGAGTTAGGTCCGCAGCAGTACCCGATGGCATTAGTAGCGAGGCCAAAAGTAGTAATGAAAGGAGGATCAGAGTTTTGCAGCTTGGATCCATGTTTGCAATATGGTATATGTTGAACATTTACTTCAACATCTACAACAAACAGGTCACCATTTTTAAGCTTTATCTGACTTTTCTTGATTTCTCACTTTATACATAAATATATTGACATAATAAAGTTGGTTGATCTTTTTTTACTAAAGGTTCTGAAGATTTATCCTTTCCCTGCCACAGTGACGGCGTTTCAGTCCGGATGTGGGACGGTGCTCATACTTCTCATGTGGGCACTAAATCTCCATCCAATGCCTAAAGTTACAAGGTCTCAGGTAATATTACATAAATTTAGTGCTATAGATCAATGCGCTTATTCATGATTTTAACTGATCTGAATGTGGTTGTTTAGTTCACACCGATCGTACTGCTCGCGCTTGGACACACAGCAGGCAACCTTTTGACAAACATTAGTCTTGGAAAAGTGGCGGTTTCCTTCACTCACACTATCAAGGCAATGGAGCCTTTCTTCACTGTTCTGCTCTCTGCCCTGTTTTTTGGGGAGGTACGTTACTTGTTCGACTTGGGATCCATGTTGATGCATCATACATGTGTGTTTTATGTTTTTATACGTCGAAACCATTTTCTGTAGTAAATGGGATGAGTGCACAATGGATATGTAATATGTAAATATACGTAAGTGGGATTTCTGCTACTCTTGTACCTAGTATTGATGTTTTTCAAATGGCACTTCAAGAGTTTTAACAACGTCTTGGTGTTCATTTATGAGCAGTTTCTGTAGAATGATATTTGGTTTAAAGGCACGAAGCAACTGTGTTGAAACTAATTAGGAAAACCTATGAAGAATCCTCATTCAGATCGAAGGAGATTTAAAACAAATTTTAGATGATGAATGCATTTTGTTTTTGGCACTCCCATATGAAGCGTCGTACCAACAGGTTGCATTTCATTGTACGAGCTCTTTAAAGGATCCTTCACATTTTTAAGGTGACTCTGTGGTTAGGCAAAAGGGATAATTCTTTACCAAAGTTCTCGCCTAAATGGGATCTTCCTTGCTCTTTGGCTAGTACAATGAACAGCTACTTAAATTTTTCTAAACTTTTGCTTTTCCTCAATGTTGAGACACCTGTTAGCATGACGGATTAGAAAATTTATTTTAGTACCAGTGTTTGATTATTTACATTTGAAGTCATTTCTGACTTTCATTCTGATGATACAGAGTCCATCTTTGTGGGTAGTTTCTTCTCTTATGCCCATTGTTGGTGGCGTGGCACTGGCATCATGCACTGAGGTCTCTTTCAACTGGTACAAGGACAATTTAGATTTATATATCTAGAAACTGTTTTGTTAAAACTAGTTCTTATCTCATGATGAATTTATTTTAACAGGATAGGTTTTGGTAGTGCAATGGCTTCTAATGTTACTAACCAAACACGAAATGTGTTCAGTAAAAAGTTGATGATCAGACAGGAGGTACGCTTCAACCTCATGATTCATATCGTGAACCCACTTTTTGTTGGTTTCACTCAATATTCTTACAGTGAAAAATTCTAAGATATAAGTTCTCTTTCTTACTTGACAGGACTCTTTGGATAATATAAACCTCTTTTCTATTATAACAATCATAGCGTTTTTACTTCTGGCACCTGCGGCCATTCTCATCGACGGTGTCAAGTTTAGTCCTTCATACTTGCAGTATGCTGTATGTAGCGTGTAATTCAACAGAGTTAAAATCAAAATGCAAGATCTTTTTTCCCGTACATCCTGAAACTTATCATCTACTATTTTTCAGGCAAGTCAGGGATTGAATGTAAGAGATTTATGGATAAGAGCTCTCGTTTCTGGTTTCTGCTTCCATGCTTACCAACAGGTGAGTTATTATATATGGTGCTACTTTTCGAACTGCATTATGTCAAGCGACAATATTAGCTGAATTTTATGTTCCAGTCTGTTGAGAGGAAAACTCAATGCTATTCTTAATATTTACTCTGTTCTATACATGTTGGAAGTTGAAAATGCTAATCAGTTACTGAATTTACAAGCTACATAAACTACATATCTTACTCTTTCAGCTTATTGTCGCCGGCTATGGTTTGAGCTTAAATCTTAATAACCATATTAACCTCTTCAATTTGTTTTGGCAAGGTTTCCTATATGATATTAGGAAAGGTGTCGCCCGTGACACACGCTGTAGGAAACAGTGTAAAGAGAGTTGTGGTGATTGTATCCTCGGTTATATTCTTTCAGACGCCCGTGTCGCTCATAAATTCCCTAGGTATACACTTATTTTTTTATAGCAAGTACTTATATATACATACACAAAAGCGCACACAACCACACATATGCATATACATAACATGGGGTAATTTATGATGACTCACTAACCTCAGGGACTGCTTTGGCTCTTGCTGGAGTTTTCTTGTATTCAAAAGCTAAGAAGATGAGACCTAAAGTTTCTTGATTTATGAAGACAAAGAAGGAAAATATTCAAGTAAAGTGCTCCCAGATGCTGAGTTAGTGAAGTAGTGGTGTAAGCAGTGTTCGTGTCCAGTGAATCATTTTACTAGAGAGGAAGAACATGAAATATATGGTATTCAATTGATAACTGTTAGACAGGAGAGTGATTGTTAAGCTTACTGCAGGTGGAAAATTTTGTAGAGTCAGTTTCGCTAACTTCTAGCAATCTGATGAAAAGCTTGCAATTACCATCATACGGTGCTCGTTCATTTTTGGTTTAAGGTGCAAAAAGAGGTAACCAGCCGGCACAATGGTCACTGCAATTCAAAAGACAAATCTATTTATACTCTCGTTATGCTTAGTTTCTAAAAATCCTTTTCTAAATATAACTTCCATTCTTACCCAGCTAATCATACATGGAATCAACCAAGGCATGTCGAATTATATAAATTAATGAAATAATGACCAATATGAATGGAAAATGTTATACCAAAAAATCCAAGACTTATAAGCTTGTGAGATGTGGCAACGCAACAACGAACGAATGGTAATTATTCATCTTTTTAAAAGTGGTTAATAAGTCAAACTTGTGCCTTAAATCAATAGTTGGGCTCAATTTGACATATACGTCTGAAAAAGTCTAATTAGAGTTGAAAGTGATGTTACAGTTGAAGAATTTGTTAGAGCGTTAGAGTTGAAAGGTTGTTTGAGTTGAAAAGCTTAATTAGAGTGAAAGTGATGATAGAGTTGAAAGACCTTGTTCGAGTTGAAGATTACATTCGAGTTGAAATGTCGAATTCGACATGAAGGTCCAATTCCACTTGAAGATCCAATTCGAGTTGAAGGGCTCTATTTGAGTTGAAGCCAACCAATCAAGTTGAAAAGGCCGGGGCCCATAAGCATGGCCCACTCTGATAATTAAGAAAGATTTATCCCTATAAATACCAGGTTAATTTTCATTATTGAGTAACGTTTTTCGAGGTGAACTCTAACCTAATTCGAGTTAGAGTTGAAGTTGAATTCGAGTTTAAGTTGAATTCGAGTTATTATGCTCTAAATTCGAGTTGAAGTTGAATTCGAGCTATTCTGCACTGAATTCAAGTTGAAAGCTGAATTCGAGTTATTTGACCTATTTTGAGATGTTTAGTCTGTTATCAGCATATTTAAGCATTACGAGGCCTTGCCCAATCCTTCAAAGGCTCATTACTAACTTAGGCATCAGAATGCCTTCGCGGGATCATCCCCTGCCTAGTTCACGTGTCGTGTTTTCAGTGCAGGTTTTTCGAACTCAAAGCTAGCTTTGGACCAATCCGGAGCTCCAACTAGTCTGACGTGGAGTGACTAGTCAGCAGACGAAATTACCCCACATCAGCGGCGCCATGTGAGAAACCACTAAAGTGCACTGAGTTAGAAACACACGTGACCACTCAAACATAACTATAAGCACCAGTACGACCACCAACTATCAACCAGGACCTTCGACTCGTGTTGAAAGGGAAGACAACAAGGATGAAACCTCTGCGGCTGATACATCGCAGGCTGGCAAAAATGCTGCATTAGTAGAGAATCAACAAACCGCTTGGGCGGTGAAAAAACCTTTACCACAACAGCATGTGGAACAAATAGTGCAATACTACAACAATTAGGTGTCATACCTACCACTGTGCCTCCGACCCAACCTGGGCTTCAAAGTAGGACCTAGCAACATGCACAGATATCGCGATCGCATGATCATTGACCGGCCAGAGTAGCCCCTTTGAATAGAGACATGGAGGAAGATGTGATCTCACATTCACATAGGGAGACCCGTTAAGCCTCCTCTAATGCTCTCTCGGTGAGGCATGCGGGTGGTCCAAGGCCTAGGAATGACAAAAGAATTCCTGAGCCACGCGGTAGGCGACTGGAAATAGATGATGAAGTGAACTCATATGGTAGAGTTTGTAGAGGAAGAGATACTGAGAGAACAGAGAGGCGTGATAGGGATCACCATAGCTTGGAAAGAAGGGAATGCTACCAGGCTCCTCGTGAGTTCACTCCACCAAGATATGAGGAAGATAGAAGGAGACCGATTGGTTATAGTCATAATGACAACAGGGTGTCTGAACCCTCACCTTTTTGTAAAGATCTACAAATTGTGGTCCTAGAAAAGGGGTAAGATATCCCAAAAAATGCCGAATTATGATGGGACCACGGATCTATTGGCGCACTTGCATGTGTTAGATGGAATATTAAGTCTGGGAGGATTCAATGCTAGAATCCAAATATGATTTTCCTCAATCTCTCTAGTGGGAGCGGCGCATGAGTGGGTTGTGTGAATCCCTGCAGGTAGTATCCACAGTTATGAACCGCTGTGTAACATGTTTAGATCAAAATTCTCTACACTCTATGTGGATCCTTTGGAAGCTGATTAACTGTGCCGCCTCTAGCAAGCGAAAGAGAATCTCTACGTGAATAAATGAACCAGTTTAATATAGAGATGTTGAAAGTTAAAACGCCAACGCCTAGGGAAATTCGAGGAATCCTTTTCAAGACCTTGAGGAATAGGGTACTGGCCAATGGTTTAGTGCGAAACCCACCTCCGACTATTGAGATTATCATGGAATGGTTGCATCGTGAGATAGAGGTGGAGTAATTAAGCTAGTATAACAGAGATCCTAGAAAATAGAAGATGAATGACACTAGACGCAATGACAGGCCTTGGAGGAGCGGTCGAGATCAAGACAAAAATGGAAGGAGAAGAGGTAGATCACCCCTAAAGTACACCCCATTTAATGCAAGCATCATGGAGGTATACGATGTGGTAAGACAACAAGGATTGACCACAAAGCCAAACAAATTCAAAGAAATCGCGGAAACTCGCAAATCCAAACAATACTGTCATTACCACGAGCAATATGAGCATGACACTTCACAATGTCACACTCTCTTTGCAGAGATAGAGCGCTTGATCAAAAAGGGGCACTTTCCCCAGTATATGAGAGACCACAAGAGAGAAAGTCCTCGAGTAAAAACTTTAGGACTGGCGACTCCAGGCAAGGAGATGAATCTAGTAGAATTAAAGCAGATGCACAACCACTGCAAATGGAAAATGTGCCTCTAATAGAGGTGATCAACATGATATCTAGAGGACCGACAAGGATAGACTCCAACAAAGCAAGGGAGAAAGTAAAATTAAATCAAGAAATGTTCACGAATGTCTCTGGTTGGAGTAGTGGAGGATTTGGAAGAATCGATAACATTTGATGAGAAGGATCGGCAGCGATTAGATCATCAGGTGACTGAGTCTCGCAAGCTCAACTGTTTGCTAGTAGTGGCTATAGAAATTACAAATTACACAATGAACAGAGTTTTGGTTGACAACGGGAGTCCGACCAACATTATCCTTCATGATACGCATGAAGATGGAGTTGGGGCAACTTGACATCGAGAAGGTATCTACTCTGCTTCAAGGATTTGGTGGAGCTAGGGTAATGCCAATAGGGATAGTGATGCTTCAAACTTTGTTTGAGAGCAATCCTTCTAGGTGAGCTTGTAATCTGCAGTACATAGCGGTTGACACACCTTTCACTTGCAATATGATAATTAGAAGGCCAGGTTTGAACGAGTTTAGGGAGATAGCATCAACCTACCATCAGAAGGTAAAGTTTCCCACGCCGAGAGGTGTGGGTGAAGTATGTGCAGATCACAAGGTAGCTCGGAAGTCCTACGTGGCCTCTTTAAAGCCCGCAAGGAATGAGGAAGTTAACATGTTGAATACGATATGACAAGAGAGGGAGTTGGTAAGTGTTACTCAAGCACAGAAGGAAGCTAAGAAGCATAAATTAAGGGAAGAAACCCCGGGGGGTGTTGAGACACTAATTTTGATGAAAGAGGAAAATAAGAGGTTGAAAAGGTACAAGGCGCAGTTGGCACAAAACTACAAAGTTCAACCCTTGGGAGAATTGGAGGAGATATCTCTCGCAAAGAATGAACCTTCCAAGATCACCCAAACTGGTACTTGTATGGCAAATGAGGTGGAAGAGCGATTGATCACGTGTTTACGAGGAAATTTTGATGTGTTTGCATGAATTGATGAAGATATGAAGGGGATAGACCCTAGAATAGTCATACATCGACTAAACGTGAACCAAGATGCAAGGCCAGTACGCTAAAAGAAAATGAACTTCAGGCAAGAGAAGAACTTGGCAGCCGAGAAGGAAGTAAACTAGAAATTGGCAGCAAGCCATACATACGAGGTATGCTACTCGGAGTGGTTGGGAAATATCGTATTGATTTTCAAAGCCAATCAATATTGGAGAATGTGTGTATACTACATGTACTTAAACAAGAACTGTCCAAGAGATCCATTCCCGTTGCCCTGTATATGTTGGTGGACCCAACAACATGATGTGCGTTGTTAAGTATGGTGGATGCACAAAGTGGTTTTGATCAAATCCTGATGGTTGTGTATGATATGTCAAAATCAGCCTTCGTAACTGATAGATGAGTGTTCTGGTATCGGGTAATGTTGTTTGGACTCAAGAACGCGGGAACAACCTTTCAAACGTTGGTGGTCAAGATGTTCTATGAACACATTGGAAAGACAATGGAGGTGTATATGGACGACATACTTATAAACACTGTCAATGCAGAGGATCATGTTGACTATTTGCGCACATCCTTTACGATCATGCGTCTGTATGGAGTTAAGTTAAACCCGAAGAAGTGCATCTTTGGGTGAATGGAGGAAATTGTTTGGGGTACATGGTGAACCAGAGAGGGATTGAGGTCAATATTGACAAGATTGTGGCCATCACTACGTTACCATCTTCTTAAAATGTGAGGGGCGTACAGTGTTTGATCAGAAAGATGATAGCTTTAGGACAATTCATATCAACGGCGGCTGAAAAGAGTCTTCCAATTTCAAAATTTTGAAGAAAAATAGAAACTTTTAGTGGAACGAGGATTGTGAGAAGGCTTTTCAGCAACTCAAGACCTATTTGGCGATACCGCCATTGCTTGCCAAGCCCTGGAGGGGGAAACATTGTACTTGTATCTGGCAGTTTCCCCTAATGCCATTAGTTCTGTCCTAGTACGAGCCAAAGGGGAGCATCACTTACATGTCTATTACATCAGCAAGGTGGTGCACAGAATTAAATTACATAGATATCGAGAGATTCGTTATTGTGGTGGTACACATGAAAGAAAACTTAAGCGTTATTGGCTAAGTTGAAGGAATGAGTGAATTTCGTTCGCGATTTTCACTCTTCGTCAGATCCCATAGTCAGAAAACACCAGGGCTGATGCACTCTCTAGATTTTTCAAATCAACTGACATATACATTGAACAACGAATGGTCCTATTGGCGTCTGAAAAAACCAGTGATAGGCAGAATTACACGAAAGTTGAGGGAGCAAGGGATATAATTTGTGATGCCTATTATGGATGAATCTAGCTAGAAGGATGACATTATCAAGTTTCTGAAGGATGGAGTTATGCCTACAGATCTTTAGGTAGTAAGGAGGATGAGTTATAGCATCTCGCGATATGTGATCTTCAATAAGAAACTGTACAAGCGGTGTTTTGGGGGACCATTATTAAAATGTTTATTGCCGAATCAAGCAGAATATGTTATGGATGAAATCCACAGAGGTTCATGTGGAAATCATGCAGGCGGTAGGTCGTTGGGTCAGAAGATTATTAGGCATAGATACTATTGGCCTAACTTATTCAAGGATTCGATGGAATACGTCAAGAAGTGCAAGTGTTGTCAATTGCAGGCCCACTCAACCTATGTATCTGGTCGACTTTTACAACCCAAGGAGGCGACATTTCCTTTTGATCAATGGGGAATAGACATTGTGGGACCTTTATCGGCGCAAAGAATGGGGAGAAATTCTTGGGAATGGCGATGGAGTATTTTTCCAAATGGGTAGAGGCCAAAGCATTAGCAACAATAACGGAGATGAACATGATTGAGTTCATCTAGAGGAACATTATCTGTAGTTTCGGCCTTCCAAGGGTGATAGTATCGGATAACGAGAAATAATTCATGGGATCAAAGATTACATAATGGTGTGAAGAGTTAAAGACTAAACAACATTTTTCAGCAGTCTCTCATCCTAAAGAAATGGACAAGTGGAATCCACAAACAAGAAGTTAAAAGACTATATGTAGAAGCGTTTGTTTCAAGTTGGAGGAACTTGGCCGAAACTTTGCTTGGCATCTTATGGGCATACATGACTACGCCAAAGAGAGAAATTACGGAGACTCCATTTTTATTGGTGCATGGGTCAGAAGTCGTCATACCACTGGTTGCAAGAATGACGACACATGGAATGGAGAGTTACAACCCCAAAGAGGCCGCTTGGCTAAGAAAGTTGGACTTAGATATGATCGGAGCAATGAGGGAAGAAGCCTTTCAACGTTCGCTTGCCAACAAGATTGTGATGGCAAAAGCTTATGATAAGAAAGTGCGTTTCAGGGAATTCCAAGTCGGGGACTTGGTATTAAGGAAGATTGAAGCTTTAGGAGAACATGTTGGAAAACTACAGCTAACATGGGAAGGACCGTACAGAGTCGTCAAAGCAAGTACCAAAGGGTACTATTACTTATCGTCAACGGATTGAAAGATGTTGAAGAGGCCATGGAAGATTCAGAATCTGTGTCCTTTCTTTTCATGAGGGATTCAACAATGGGTGATGTAACACAGATAAGACAGTTTTAGATTTTCCAGCAAATAAAGCGCCAAATGTGCAAGCTGTAGATTGGTAGGTTTATTTTTCTACAAATAATATGAGATCCCGACATGTGGGAGTCAATGCAAGGTCCCGACCTGTGGAACTCGACGTGATGCAAGTACCAAAATGAACTGCGCTCGGCTCGATTCCTACTTATCAGGGATACATCGACAGCTTGTCATGGCTGAAAGTGCAATCCGAAATAAATAAAACCTTTTTTTCTTGGCCAAAGGATAATTGTTTAAAGAGTAATTTTGCAAGTTTCTTTTTCAAGTGCTTCAACACTACTCAAAGCAATCTTCGAAAAAGATACGAATATCGAGAAAACAAGGAAGGAAGGACTGCGAGAAAACTAGGTGAATAGCCTATTGGGTGAAATTCCCATAAAGTAAGAGAGCTATAATAGCCCTACCAAAAGAAAATTAGGTGAAGAGCATATTGCGTAAAATCCCCATAAAGTAGGAGAGCTATAATAGCCCTACCGAAATAAAACTACATGAAGAGCCTATTGGATGAAATTCTCATAAAGTGGGCGAGCAATAATAGCCCTATCGAAATAAAGCTAGCTGAAGAGCCTATTGGGTAAAATTCTCATAAAGTAGGCGAGTTATAACAGCCCTATCGAAATAAAACTAGGTGAATAACCTATTGGGTGAAATTCCAATAAAGCAGGACAGGCTAAAACAACTCTGCCAAAGAAAAAGCTAGGTAAAAAGCATTGCTCCTACGAATTTGGAAAGCTATAAATGCTTTACCAAAATGGAAGTCCATCACATGGATAAGACGAGAAACATTAGCATATAATAATAAGGCCATGCAGCAATGATAAAGACAAGATTAAAAACAAAGATCCAAGAAAATAAATAACTATTGAAGAACCAAGTTCAAAAGCTAACAAAAATGTCTAACACTTGCAAAGAAAATGCAAAAGCGCTCAAGAACGAATTCGAAAAGAGGCACATGCGACAAAAAGAAGAACAAAGCTAGCTAAAGATAAAACGTCTAATGGCTTCCTTCACCAACATGCGGGGCACTCTTGTCTGGAGAAACGACACTCTAAAAAACCTCCATGGAGTCAAGATCCATGCCCAGATCACCAAGAATTCCATCAACTGCTGGAACCTTCGAAAGCTCGACACGATGTTCCTCGCCCTCTTTCTCCATCCGTGCAACCTCCTCAGTACTAAAAGCTTCAAAACCATCCTTGAGTTTGAACCCAACATCAACATGAACTTTCTTACCCACCTCCATACTCCTAGCATCACAGCCTTCATTAAGACGTTGGAACTCAAATTAGCCGTGGAAAACTCATCCTTGGTAGCAGCAGCAGCTGGAATAACAACAATACAAAAAATGGTGAATGTGGCCAATTGAGCGATATCTGCAGCAGCTGTCAAAGAAACAGCTGCGGGAGTCCTTAAAGAGGCCATAACTGCATAGCTGTCAAATGGATAGATGCGAGAGAAATGAACGCACCACCAGTATCCTCATCCTCGGCGTAATCCTCGTCATCAAACTCATAATTTGCTGGGTCACCAAAGCTAGCTATCTCTTCTGGATACATCACATCTCCCATCCAATGTGGTTTGTAATCAATTAGAGGTTTGTAGATATAATTAGGATGAAATGCACCGTGAGGCAGCTCATCAGATTCTTCAACAGCAGACGCATCGTCTTCTCGATGAGGCGTTGCATTATACATGTCAAACTCGCAAAAAAAGGGAAAACCATGATCTCTAGTGGCTGCGTGTAGATACATTTCCCTGTATCCCCTCTTCATATCTTAAGCACCTCGCCTCAAAGCCATGTAAGCCCACGTATCTGAGGCAAATAAGTTTTTCACAATGGCAAGGCGTTGGGCAACATTAGGATCACATACGACAGTGGAAGCCTAAAGAGGATATTGGAGAAGATAAGTAAGCACATGTACAAGAACAAAAGAGATACAAAATAGGGGAAAAACAACAAGTAGTGTTACCTCATTTTTTTCCATGTGCATACCTAGACAGCTTAGCTGCAGCAACATCTTTCCTGTTCTTATCCTCCCAATAGGTGGCGGTATCCTTCAAAAGTTGTTTATTCCTCTTTTGATCCTCCTCAAGTTTTTTTATCCTGGCGTCTCTCCGACCAACACGATTTGTCATACTCTGATGGTCAATCTGCTGTTTGGCTAGCTCAGCTTTCGCCTAAGCCAATTCCTTGGTAACCTTAAGTGACTCAGGCAATAGCTTCCTTGCGAAGTTTAGCTTGCTCATCCGCAACAGATCTAGCCATATCATACCGCAACTTGTGCTCCTCAGCTAATGCTTGTGCTTCTTGGCACAAATTCTTTTGGGTTTCAACCTCGGCCAAAGCTGCTCCTCAGCTGCTGCATGTGCTCCTCAACACACTGCAATGTACCTTTTTCTCTACGCACATCATATGTGACCGCGTTAACCTGACAATACAATTGATGCTTCTTATCAAGTAGAAAATCAAACTTACCTTTTTAGCAAACAACACCTTGAAAAGCATCCCCATGGTATGATAAGCTACACCAACCTACACAAAAAGGCAATAATTAATCAGAGCCACAAAAATAACTTACAAAAAAAGAATAAAAAACAAAGTGAATCTAAACTCTCAGTCGATGCACACCAATAGCAGCTTCCTCTAACATACGTTAAGGATCTCCCTAGCAAACATCCCTAAAGAAAAAACTCCTAACAATTGCAGGCCATATACCGCCCAAGGCATGAACTGCCGTAGTACCTCCCAACTCCCGACAACTTTGAGACCTGAGCTGGAATATCTGTGAAATCAGCAGTGGTATAGGTAATGCGCTTTGTAAAGGGTTCATAGGCAACACATTTCCCTTTTCTATTATCAACACCAAAACCACGTTTCTTGCCACCATTCTCACCTGACGAGTCAGCAACCTTATCATTCCTCAACCAAGAAGCTCCTCCAACAGTCGTGGAACTCTTGGTCACAGAGGGACGATCAGATCGACTCTTGGTCAGCAATAATCTCAAGCAAGGGATCAGCATGGGATCTAGGTAGAGGTGGTATCAAGGCCATTCTAAGGGCAAATGAATGACGTGGCTCACCAGAACCAACTCTATCTTGAACAGAAGTTAAAGCCGTAGGAGGGCGTGAATCGACGGGATCACCATGCTTATGGCTAGTACTCTCGCATCCATGCTTGTGGCCGTGGGGAGCCGACACTTCATTGTCCTTTTCAAACTTGTTCAAGTTGGACAAAAAGTTATACCGCTTCATTGGATCTGCAAACAAACATGGAAGAAGAGAAATGGAACGAGAAAAAATCACTACCAAGTGATTCTCCTCTAGACAAGCTGGTAAGAATCAGATTGTCATCATTGACTAAAGACCGGGTATCAAACGGTTGATTCCTTAGTAAGGTGATCCGATCATCTGTAATGCCACCCTTTACGAAAAAATACGAATGTTTTGCGACCCTCACCCCAGTCTCGACAAAAATCATTAAACTCGTCTGTGTCCTTACCTTTCACAAACAAATAATGCTTCTTCCAATTCTTACCATACCTGAAGGATAAGTTGTGAAGAAAGGCATGATTCTTCGTAGCAACAATGGAATAAAATACCGATTCGAGCCCTTGCTTATAATATTTAAGAGTAAGGAATCCCCAAATCGCTGCGACTGACATGTCTTAATTATGAAGCGTGAAGGCTATTACATACCCGATCATCCCAAGATAAGAATTTAGGCACAATTGAGAAGGAGAAATAGGTAAGGACATCAGAATGTCTTTAACACACGATTGAATGGGAAATCGAAGGCCATTATCTAAGAAATTCACAAAAATAGTTATACACCGGTAAGGGGGAAGATGCATGCAATCAGTTTTAGAGAAATTGCTAATTTCATACCCCTCGAGAATATGGTACTTATTAATGATGTCTTGGGAATCCTGTGCTACATTAGAAATAAAATTGTCAAAACAAATAATGGAGTTGATCAAAAGAGTTGTACTTTCATCGCCTACCCAATAGTTAATAAGATCATCTTCAGGGACACAATCACTAGAAGAGACTAAATGGACATAAGTATCTACAGTAACACCTATTACGTCACCCTCGGTCGCGATATCACCCCCAATAATTCTACTCGAGGGTCCAACTACGTCATAAGATGCACCTACAATATCACTTTCTACTATCATTAGAGGAACTAATTTCCATATCAACAGACTCTCGGTCAAATTCAAAAGACGAACGGCTCTCAGAAACAGACATTATAAACACAATAAAAAGGAGCTAAGCTAGGAAGTTACCAGCTCGACTATAATCTGAAGGAGAGTAAGAACTTCTGAAGCTGGGTGTCAAAAAATTAGCACACCGATGACGATTGTGATCGCTTAGATATCGCACCACATAACAAGAATCACCATAGTTAATCATTGCACAAAAATTCTTGCAAGAAAGGTCCACAAAATGTCGGATTAGCAAAAATAAAATTTGCAAAAATATTTCCAAGGCAATAACTCAAATAGCCATTCGTTCGAGTTGAAAGTTGTGCACTTAGAGTTAAAAAGCCTCAATTCGACTTGAAGGTGTATCTAATTTGAAGGGAATTCGAGTTGAAATAATAATAAACTCCTATTGAACTTGACGCATACTCGACTTGAAGGAAATTCGAGTTGAAACATTAGAAACCCCAATTCGACTTATGGGGGAGGGGGAGGGGGGGATTCGAGTTTAAACAAAAATAACATCCTTTCGACCTAAAGGGGCAATTAGGTTTGAAATAATAAGGCACCCAATTTGACTTGGAGGGACCGATTCGAGTTCAATACTTCAAATTGACTTGAAACTACAATCCACCAAATCTGACTTAAAGGGGACATTCGACTTTAAGTCATAATTCGACTTGAAGTGGCTATTCGCCTTGAAGAAAAAATAGCACTCGATTTGAAAACTACAATACTCGAGTTGAAAATTTTGAGTTAAAAGGGAGGAAACTTACAAATGCAGTCGATTCGAGTTGGAGGGCGGGAATTATTTTCGACTTGAAAGAAAAGGCAAAAAATAAAGAAAAAATTCTTTAAATTCGACTTAAAAAACTCGAGTTGAAGAGAGAATATGGCGGATGAGAAGAAAAAATGAAAGGAAGGATCGCCTATTTATAGGAGAGGGTGTTCGAGTTGTTTCAACTCAAATATCACACAAATTCTAGTTTAAATGTTTTTCTAAATAAATGAATTATAATGAGGCTCAAAATCTGCTATGTCATTCGCCGTGTCATTCGAGGGTCAAATATGACGTCAAATAATAATGAAGCATCAAATTTGCAAACGCTCGTGTATCACGAGCCCATGTAAATTTAGAGACTTATGAGGGTCAAATAAAATTTGACGTATATTTGACGTAAAAAAAAGATCGGAGCACCAAATTTGCAAACGATTGTATACCACGAGCCAGTGTAAATTGGAGGACTTGTGAAGGGTCAAATAAAATTTGACCTAAAGAAAAAGATCGAAGCTTCAAATATGCAAACACTCGTGTACCACGAGCCCGTACAAATTGGGGGACTTATAAAGGGTCAAATAAAATTTGACGTAAAGAAAGAGATCGAAGCGTCAAATTTGCAAACGTTTTTGTACCACGAGCTCGTGCAAATTGGGAGACTTATGAAGGGCCAAGTAAAATTCGATGTAAAGAGAAAGATCGAAGCATCAAATTTGCATACACTCGTGTACCACGAGCCCGAGCAAATTTGGGGACTTATGAAAGGTCAAGTAAAATTTTATGTACAAAACAAGATCCAAACATCAAATTTGCAAATGCTCATGTACCACGAGCCCGTGCAAACTGGGGAACTTATGTTATACCATACAATCCATGACCTATAAGCTTGTGATACATGGCAACTCGATAACGAACGAACAATAATTCTTTTCTTTTTAAAAGTGGTTTATAAGTCAAAATTGGGCCCTAAATCAACACTCCAATTTGACCTATAAGCCCCATTAGAGTTGAGGAAGGTGTTAGATTTGAAAAGCCTAATTATAGTGGAAAGTGATGTTAGAGTTGAAGAAGCTGTTAGAGTTAAAAGGCTGTTAGAGTTCAGAAGCCTATTTAGAGTTGAAACTGCTATTAGAGTTGAAAAGTTGTTAGAGTTGAAAGTGCCGTTAGAGTTGAAATGTCGGATTCGACTTGAAAGTCCAATTCGACTTGAGGGTCCAATTTGACTTGACGATCCAATTCGACTTGATGGGCCCTATACAAGTTGAAGCCAACCAATCAACCCGAAAAGGCCAGGGCCCATAAGCGTGTCCCACATCGATAATTAAGGAAGGTTTATACCGATAAATACCTGGCTAATTTTCATTAGTGAGGTACATTTTTCACGATGACCTCTGATCTAATTCGAGTTAGAGTTATTCTGTTAGAGTTATAGTTGAAGCTGAATTCGAGTTGAAGCTGAATTCGAGTTATTCTGCTCTGAATTCGAGTAATTTTGCACTGAATTTGAGTTGAAGACTGAATTCGAGTTATTTCGCATGTTTTGAGCATTTTAGTCCATTTTCAGCATAGTTTCGCATATTTCAGCACTACGAGGCTTATAATTAGCATTATAGGCCCATTCATTCAAAGGTCCGTCACTGACTTAGACATCAGAGTGCCTTCGCGGGGTCAGCCCCCGCTTAGCTCATGTGTCGTGTTTCTAGTGCTGGTTTTTCTAAGTCAAAGCTAGCTTGGGATCGATCCAGAGCTCAGGCTAATCTGACGTGGAGTGACTAGTAAGCAGACAATATTACCCCACATGAGAAACTATTGTAAACTAGCATTTATTCTTTTAAAACCATATTAATGCAAAATAATCTATTAAAATTATGATGTGTGGAGCTACAACAACAAGCAAAAGTATCCTGTCATGGAGGAAACTGAAAGATCCTAGTATGCAACAGTTACCTTCTACACCAAGTGCAATGAGATTCTAACGTAGCAAAACCAACTGTTGAATAGAATGACTAGAGCACAATGACATCACAATGAATAGAGAACAACGAGAAAACATTACTGGTACACACCACGTCTTTCGATTGTTATTGAAGCTTATTCCACGGTGTATCGTGTATTAGCTAGAGTAGCAACTTCTTTTCTTTCTCAGACAAGGATCCCCTATTACAACGTTTTATGCTTCTCAGACAGGGAATCAGTAAAGCCATGCAAAGAGAATTTACCCATGCCTAGATGAGGAACAATAACCCATAAGAAGTATCGAGCTAGTTAGATTGTTAATAATCTTTGAATACCATTGCATATTCAGCAATACTTTGATAAAACTGAAACATATCAAAAGGCAAAAGGAATTTACGTACCGCAACTATTAACAGCTCAATATCACAATTCAAGAAATTTGACTACTAATGATAATAGTTATTTATATGCTACCAATTTCACATTTGCTAGCATCTTTTTATTTGTTAGCTTGGACCACGTTCACTTTTTTCACTTCAAAATGTGGACAAGGGTAGCTCATAAATGGAATCATTCAAATCATTGAACGATTATCGCCATAGTTTATAACCTGTTAAAAAGATGGACTAACCGTTAATTTTAATGATGGATGATTTGTGTTATCTAAAATTAAATCTAACAATCATTAATTCAGAATAGGGAAAAAATCAGTTATCTATCCAAACTTTCATTTTTTAAGTTTACAGTCCTACTTTCAATTTCGTTACACTCGACAGTCTGAGCTATCATTCCGACCTATCTCGGCCAAAAACCGTCACTAGTCGACTAAATGACGCATCGCTAACGTCAGCCTTGAGGGGTAAAATCGATAGTTCACTTATTTCAACGGCTAACTCATTTAAACCCAATTTAAACATAAATTTTTCCCCAAATCGAATTATTCCACGACCCTAAAAAGCTCAATTCAAAAATTAACAACAAATTCAACGAATTAACGCAAAACCCTAATCGATCGATGTCACAAACTAATGTAATGGAGGAATTTAATTGCAGGTGCGGTCGACTAGGAAATTCAAAAGGAAAAATTTGAAGCTAAGTTGTAGCAGAATATCATTGAGTTCGAGTTGGAGAATAGTAAGTTAAAGAAGAGGATCAAGAAGCTTGAAAAGCATGCATTTAGAGGCCAAAAATAGGAACTTGTGGATTGCTCTTTTTTTTTTTTTTTTTTTCCTTTTTTATGTGTTATATTGTAATTTGTTTAGGTGGGCTTTTGTTTACTGAAATAGATGGTTGTGAAGGTAGTATAGTTTAGGGATAATGAATTTTGTTAACGTTTGAGAATAAAGTGTATTTCTTTGGAAGGTTGGGTGTAAGATACTTGAATGAAAGAGATGTTTTAAGTGTTTAATTTCTGTTTTGTAAGTTAATGCATGGGTTTTCTACCTTAAGCATGATAATCTAACATGATATTGTGACATGATATAATTTGACAATCCAATCATAAATCCAACTTCTAAAAATAGAGCATAGCATCATCTCAAACACATAAACAATGGCATATGAAAAGCAAACATAAATTGATCCCATAACAATAGAAATTGAATACATTGTTCAAACAAACATAAATTGAAAATATTGTTCATAATACCAGACATTAAAAAACACAAATTAAAGGGAAGTTCAACCGAGAATGCAAATAGGTGCAGCCATATACAACCTCAAAATCTGACAACACCTTAATGGATAGGATGGGAAGCTCATTGATCATCAGACAATAGCACATCATGCGGTAACTTTGGAACTAGCTCCTTGCAAAGTTCTTTTCTATTTCAGAAGGCTGCATTGTGTATAAACAGTTTTAAAATATGACCCGATTACACTATTACCAGAATAAACATAGTGGATGTTATACTTACAAATTTTACAAGGCGATCATAATGTGTGATATTGATTTTGACCTTCCCATCCTTCCTGTTTTAGCTAACCCTAGGGGTCTTGTAAAGCCGGTGGAAGAGTTGCAGCCTCGTCTGCATAATCCTTAGGCGGTCCAAGATCTCCACCGAGGTAACTTCCTTCCCCTTGTGCCTGGAGTATTTGGCAGCTAGTTCAGCGTATACTGGTTGCATCATTGTCTCCGTGAACCATATGTCAGTCCTCACAAGCACACAAAGCTTTTTAGTAGAAATGCTTCATCCTCGTGACTGAACTGGGTGAAACTGTTGAAGATCTCGATCATGTTATCCTTAGTTTCCTCATATTGGTCCTTTGGAGTTGACTGGATGATGGCTGCCGTTGAAATTATGATAGTGTTTTTTCCTTTGAGAAGTGAAGGGTTGTGTTGCATGTCTGAAAATTAGGGTTGATGGTTGGTATATATGTAGTGGATTATGAAGAGTTGGAAGATTAAATGACTTGCACCGGTCCACATATAATTGAACGGTGATCTCTAAATTGGTGTCTAATCGCGTTTAAGTGTCATCGATCACTGAGCCATTGGGTAGTTGGAGCGACATTAATAGCCAAAAGATAATAGAAATGTTTGTTTATGTTATCTTATCTGATATAATGATATAGTTCAGAATCTCGGGTGCAATTAATTTCATAGTTTGGACCGTAAAATATAAAAATGTTCAAAGTTTAGGTAGTCGCGTGCCAAAATATTCAAAGTTTAGGTAGTCGTGTGTCAAAAATTGTAAACGTTATTTGTGAATTATTGCATAGATTAAACATTATCCAACTTAGCATTATCAGCACAAACATGAACTACCAATATCCAGTAAAATTTAATAACATAAAGAAGAAACAAGCTCAGAATTGTCAACCAATACCGAAAAGATTATACAACATGGTTGACAAACATTGCATACGCTAATAATCATTATACAACATATCCAAGATGCTCAAAACATTGTAGAAGTCTCTTGTGAATTAGTTAGTACCAATTTTTACAATAGTAATAAACATACACTAAATAGCCCTTTTTGGGACACCAACTTTTTTCTTTGCACCAAGAGGTTTGAACTGGTTTCTACCATGAGGAGTGAGAGTCAAAGTGGGGCTTGATGAAGGCACCTCTGAGAATACTAGCTACTTATTTGTCTTGCCTGTAGATTTCTCATTCGATGTGTTTGGCTTTTAGTCAGTGGCGTACTCTGCACACCTCCAACTGAGATTGGATGTGAAGCTGTTGATGCATGATTTCTCCTTGTTGATGGTCTGGCATAGGAGCCATGGGCAACTGAGAAGCTACATTTTGAGAAGCTACATTTTGTGCATGATTACCTACTCGCGTTGGTGGCAGTTGAGAAGCTACATTCTTTTTTTAGGAGCCTCTTTACCTTGTGCCTACAATTTAGATAAACATAATTTATAACGAGTTCACTAAAATATTATTAATACAAGCCCATTGAAATTTGAATAGCATAACTTAATTACATGTTGCCTCCTTTTCTTCTCTCTTTGAATATGCTGACTGGACCTATCCTCTTGTACATCAACATCAACCACTGATTCTTGAGTTGCATTAACCTATCATTAGCAATTCCAAGTAAAATGTCAATCACCTCAGCTTGCTGTGTAACACCTAATCCATATGCAGTTTGTGTTGGAACTGTATCAGAAGGTACATTAGCATTAGTAGGAACCTCATGGCATTTCCTTTGTTGCTTTCTTTGACTTTGAACTCTCACATTTTCCTTTGGTTGCTTTCTTAGAACTCTTTCTTGTTTTTGCTTGCACAAGAGCATTTTTGCTCGAGCTTCTAACTCCATCATCAGTTGCTGGTTCTATAATATGTAGAATAGCTTCATTAAGGGCAATGCCTTCTTCCTCCTCTAAGCCCATAGCTTCATTAGCACTTCTAAGATATTCATCTTCAGCTGCATCATTGTCACTATCCACCAGAGAGTCTGACAATTCTTAATCATCACCAACTCAGACTTCACCTTCACTATCATCGCTATCCTGTTTATCAACTATAGAACCCAACAGTGGATTTGTATTGTCTCTTAAGCATTGGGGTAGAGATCTTTGGCTACTTGGTTCAGTTGCTGGTGCTCTCTAGCTCTCATCATTTTCCCTTGAATAGCTAGGTAGGTCAATTGCTCTTGATTTTTTTGTCTTCATGTTTGTAATAAATGCACTATATTCTCATCAGGATCTTCATTCTCACTTTCAACAACTTCTTATGTCATATGTTCACCAACATTATCACATACTTCATTGTTTCCACCTATGTAGTCCAATCCTTCACTCACTGGAGGATGATTCGGCAGTTCACTATGTGATTGACTCTCATTTAATGGTACATCATATGTAAGAACATAAACATCTACTGTTTTGTTTTTGTAGAACCCACCAATGCCATCTCGAGTGCTTCCTTATCATTATTGATTGCAATATAATCCCATGGTGAAGAATCATAAATGTAACATATCCTTACCACACAACCCTCCACTTTAACACCAACTTCTTGTATCATGTGCATTAGTTCTAACCTAGACATTTCATCCTAAGTACACCTATCTATGTAGCTAACCTATCCCTCCTTGTAAACCAATTTTCCCGGAAACATTTACTTGCCCAAATGGTGCAAAATTATGGTGAAAGGGTCATCTTTATCTCCAACTAAAAAAGACAATAGAAAAATTATTATGATATTACCATGTTGGGCTACATATACATACAAAAACACAATTTTCACGTGCAAAAAGTTAAACTAATCCCTCAAATACACTTAGTGGCAGACAAAAGTGTGAAAAAAAGGAATTCTTTTTAATAATTTTGCACATACGATCACTAATCCCTCAAATACAGCCAAAAGGAGGGACCACACAAACAAAATTAGCTCCAAACAAAGAAATAAAGTAAATCCTTGAATTAGGGTTTCTTACCATAATTCGGTGTAACTTGTCCTTCCAGAATAATATCATTTGGGGTTCTAACTTTCCACACTATTGCCAAATTGAGCCGATCAAGTTGTGTAATCATGAAATTGAGATTCGATTTGGGAGATTTGCGTTTAATTTGAGAGTTAGGGTTTTTGATTTTGACGGGTAGTGTGACAAAAAGAGTGAGCTTAGCCCTTTTATATTTGTTTTTTATTTTTTTATTTCTTTATTTTTAGTAAATAATAAGTGAACTACCAATTTTACCCCTCAAGGTTGGCGTCAGCAATGCGTCATTTAGTCGAATAGTGACGTTCTTTTGGCCGAGATAGGTCGGAATGAAAGTTTAGACCATCGTGTGCAACGGAATTGAAAGTTTAGACCGTAAACTATAAAAAATAAATGTTTGGATAGGTAACTGCAATACAGGCCAAAGTTTGGATAGGTAACTAACTTTTTCCCTTTAGAATATTAGTAAACGTACAAGAGGACAAGCAACAAGGATTAATCAAGCATCACGTTTTTTGACCAACTACTATATCTGAAAGTTTATCTAGCTAGTTCTCATAGTGATCTGAAGAGCTTTGATCAGGATCAATATACTCTTGAGGATCGCAGAGTCTTCACTTTCCGCAAAAGAAGTTGTTGAACACAATCCACTACAAGAAAGAGGGGGCATCCGCCACCGCCCCCTCGCAACCTCCTGGTGGTCGCCAGGATTAGTCCCATAGAAGTCCCGTAGAAGTTGGTGGCGTCAGTTCCTCCCATGTATCCCTTCACATAGACCCCGCTACAATCACTCTTCTTAGGGCCCAAATGCATATATGTGTGAAACCAAAACCCATTCACAATGTACCTTTCTTACTTCAACATTAAGCTGATTGGACATGCGAGCAACGATTTACATGATCGTTTGCCATGTACTTGCTGCTGTAGTAGGTCTCCTTGAACCATGCCACGTACTCTGTGTTCCTATTCGTTTGCACCTTCATGGGACTGAGAGTCCATCGCATTCCTCCTCTACGGACAACTTGCGAGTTACAAACGAAAAAGTTAGAAAAAATCCATATGTACATGATATCCTTAGTAGACGAAAGTGTTTGCACGTAAAATAAAGAATGTTTACTTACTCGACCCATATGTCCAACTCTTCACAATTAACAAGCGTGTACAGTTCAATTTGCTCCAAGTCCAGACGCCAACCGCCTCTTCTTGTTCAATGGCCCAAGGGGCTTCCCTTTCTTTCAAAATAATAACAGCTCATCATCCCACTCCGAACTCTCTAAAGTATTGTTCCTATTCAGTCGGTTATATCTAGTACTCGTGCAGATATCGAGATATTGGGAACAAATATTGGATAGCTCTAAAAGTAGGTAGTAATTGGCTATGCATCCTTCGACCCTTGCTTTGTTCAGCACTGGCGCCTAAAAATCAAGCATACGCCTAAAACAAACAAATCGTCAATAACATCTAGAATAAATTAATAAAAACTATTACTGGATTAAGCTCATTAAACAGTGTGTACCTCTCGAATGGATGCATCCATATGTAGTGGACTAGACCACTAACTCTAGCCCCGTACGGTAGGTGTATGGTAAATGGTTCATAGAATCAAAGAAGGAAGAAGGAAATATCCTCTCAAGCTTGCACATCGTGACAACAATAGATTCATCAAGACCCTTCATATCGGTGACTAAAACCTATGAAGTGCAAATAGCCCGGAAGAACAAACTAATCTCCACCAACGTGCCTCAAATGTCGAGTGATAGAAAGTCACAGAAAATAATGGGAATCAATCTCTGTATGAACACGTGACAATCATGACTCTTCTTACCGAATAACCTCTGTTGCTTCTTCTGTATGCATCGTCCCAAGTTTGACGCGTATCTGTCCAAAATTTTGAGATCGACCAACCAATCCAACACCTTCGTCTTTTACTCCTGCGTGAGAGAGTAGGTTGCCTTTGGCTTTCTAAATGCGACTCCTCAGGCGGTTGGTACTGAAAATAACTCATTACGGTTAGTCAAGAGCTTCAAATCATGTCTAGGCTTGATGTTGTCCTTAGTCTTAGAGTTGTCCAACACTGTATTAATAACGTTATCGACAAAGTTCTTCTCACAATGCATGACATATAGATTGTGAAGAATGAAGTTTGTGGACCAATAAAGCCATTCCCAAAATATGCTCTTCCTCAACCAATTATGATCTGTACCAAACCCCATAGCTTTATTACTTTGGGCCCAAAACCAACATTCCCAAGCTCTTCCATAATTTCCCTCATTTCGTCGCCCGATCTCCTAAGTATAGGTGATTCGAGTGACTTGCACCCTTTGTAAAAAGAGTTCCTGTCATGCTGCTATCTATGATGTTTGGGCAAAAAACGACGATGGCAATAGAAAAAACACGATTTACCGCCATTCTTCAACGTAAAATATTTCATGTCACCCATGCAATAAGGAAACGATAACTCCTCGTGCGTACTCCAGTGTGACAACATTCCATACGCTAGAAAATTGCTAATCGTCCACATCAGGGTCGCTCGTAATTGAAAGTTTTCCTTCCTCGAGCTATCAAACGTCTCCACACCAGTGCTCCATAAAGCATTAAGCTCGTTAATCAGTGGTCTCAGAAAAACATCCAAGTTCTTTCTGGGACTCTGTGGACCGAAAATGATAAAGATCAAAATTATGAAATCTTTCCTCATGGAAAGATCGGGAGGGAAGTTATACGGGGTGACAAACACTGTCCAACAAGAGTAATTCTTCCCAGATGAGCTATACGTTGTGAATCCATCTGTACAAAAGCCGAGTCGTAATTTTCTAGGCTCTCCTATGAAATTCGGATGCGTCTAGTCGAAGTGGCTCCATGCCACGGCTGAAGCAGGGTGAATCATTCGATCTGTAGCTCTCGACGCTTCAAATGCCAAGTCATATGCTTTATAGTGCCTACACTATAATACATCCACTAAAGATGAGGGCCTAGGGGGAAGTACCATAAATGCTTATTCCCGACCTTCGACTTTCTACCAGACTCGTATCTATCTTCCCCGCATACCAGGCATTTTTGGAAGTCCTGGCTCGCCGCAAACTCGTAGAACATGAAAAACTAATTTGGACAAACATCGTTCTTCACGTATCCTAACCCCAAGGTTTGCAACATCTTATGCATCCCTTTAGTGTCCTTAGGTAACAACTTCTCAATCTCTGGGTCGAAACCATCTTTAGACAACTTTGAGTACTTATTAAAACTGGCGTTACTCATTTTTTGCATGGTCTTGTAATTCAACCACTCTTAAACACATTGTAGGATGGTTTTACTCTTCTTAGGATGCATCTTCACATGTCCTAGATGCATCACGTCGTAGAAAGCTCAGCATTGGGATTCAGATCCTCGTTACGCACATCGTCCTCACCAAATCGACCTCAATATGCATCCACGACCATTTATCTAAAGGAATCGTCAATGCATGCACGACTATCATGAATATTGCTGTGTGATGGGTCGGTGGGTTCGGGGAAAAATGACATAGAAGTCCTGTTTGACTTTTCTTCGTGCAAAACCCACTCAAAATATCCAAACGCAAATCCCGACTTATAGAGATGATCACTGACTATGTATTGATTAAAAAAGTTTGAATTGTTGCATTTCTTGTACGGGCACCTAATACGTCCCCTAGATCTAAATAGTCATCTTGTTGCCAAGCGAATTCTCGGAACGTGCGAACCCCAACCACAAAACTATCTCGCAAATAATCATTGTCATCGAATTTATCATGCATCCAAGATCTATTGGCTTGATAATCCATTATTTATCTAAGTTGTAAAATATAAAGCAAATAATTACAATTAATACTACAAATAATTAACAATTTAAAACGTAACAATTATCATGCACGATAAGGTTGTAGCTTGATAGAGTGATCAACTTACTTATTGAAGCGTGAAAGAACAATCCTCAAGAATGTTGTGTCCCCTACGAGTAGCCTCGATGTGCTTACGACAATATCTATCAACAAATAAATAAATAAGTTAGCATACCATACCATAATTTAGTATTGAAAAAAAATATTTGAGCCAAGAAAGGAAAGAAAACGGGGATACCTTAATAACTGGTGAAGATTGTTGTGAATTATGAAAGTGAGGGAGGTTTGTATTTATAGGTGGGAAATCGGTGGCGCCCGACGGTCATGAAATCTACTAGCCATTTACTTTTTGCGACCACCAGGTGGTCACAACACTATCTTTGCAACCGCCCGGCGGTTACAAAATTTAGTCATTTATAATCGTCGGGCGGTAGCGAATAATATTCATCGCTTTAATTTATGCATTTCGGATGGTTATTTAAGGCGCATTGTTTATTAAATTGATAAAGTAGTTAAAACGAGGAAAATTATAACGTTTTATTGCATAATCGCATATAACAATTAAAATAACTAGATATATATAATGATTAGTTGTAGAACATAAAATAGGTTCATCGTCCATAACTCGCCATTCACATCTAGTCTACTCTCTTGATAAGTCAATTACTCAGGTTACAATCATTTATTACTTCAATTCACATGTAATAATGAGTTTGAATGAGTTAGCCATTGAAAATAAGTGAAGTACCAATTTTACCCCTCAAGGGTGACGTTATATATGTGTTATTTAGTCGAATAGTGACATTTTTTGGCCGAGATAGGTCGGAATAAAAGTTCAGACCGTCGAGTGTCAAAAAGTGAAAGTTTGGATTGTAAAGTGTCAAAAGTATAAGTTTTGATAAGTAACTGTGAAACGCGCGAAAGTTTGGATAGGTAACTGAAATTTTCCCTTCGTTTCTTGATCAAATTCCTCGCGTGTGCGGATTAATTAATTAAGTATTGAATGCAGTAGTTTGTAATTTTTAATGTCACAACTGAATTTTTACTAATTAAAATAACAAATATGATTATTTTCTAACTAGATATAGGTCAAACAGGGAGTCTTTGTAATGTATTATATTTTACAGCATTCAAATCTGAATAATTATCGTGAGATAATGATGTTAGTTGTAAAGATATAATTTGTTGTTATCTTTTAAGATTGTTAAGTTGATAGAGTTTTATATATAAACTAACATGACGTTGATTTTTTTTTCTTTCACTACATATATATATATATATATATATATGAGAATTAGTTTTTAAAACATATTGGGGGGGGGGGGGGCTATAGCCCCTCCCAACCCATAGGTAGATACGTCACTGGTCATCACATAATATGTTTTGTGAGATAATCGGACCTCACAGTGTGTGGAAAAGATAAGTCAAACCATGTCCTCTAGTGACCGCGAAAGAAGCCATGAACATATTCACAAATAACAAAATCTAAACATTAGGATGAATATAGTGGAATATCCAATGATCCTAAATCTCTAAACTAGATATTTCACCATTACTGTTTACAACCCAGTCCCAATCAATTCAATTCAGTCTATTAGATTAATTTTAGTTTAGTCATTCCGTCAACCTTTTCAATAAGCTTAATCATGACATTTAATTTATAGAAGAATAAAGTAATAAAATACAAGAGTTAATCATAGTCCTTGTAGGATTCGATATGGGGGAAGTAATTTACTTTCCATTTTATATAACTTGACCGTGCACTTGCAAACATGTAGGCGTAGAAATTCATTGCATTAATAATAACTACTCGCTCGTCACACATCAGTGTCGAAGTTTGTCTATGTCGAAATCTGCTCCTCTCGAAACTTGTTCTGTGCCGAAATATTGGACTTGTCGAAACTAGTTAAGTTAAAAAACCGAACGAGTCGAAAGGTTGGATGAATCAAAAGGTTTTTCTCGAAACATGTCTTGAAAGTAATCTCCCGATACAAGAGTTGTGGGGTATGTGTGAATAAATGACGTAACGTGATTTTCGAGATTAGGGGTATTTATAGTCCTCACGATGTGAGACTAATTTTTGAATTTTCAGGGATGTGTTGAAATAGTGGTGTCTCGAAAGGAACTTTCGAGAAATTTATAGCCTTGTCTCGAAACTATGTTTCCAGATAAATGGCCAGACTTACATAACTCGTTTCTTTTGGGCCAACCACTTAAGTCCATATCAAATAGTTTTTTTTTTTTTTTTTCTTATAAATTACATTGATTATGATATATATATATATATATATATATATAATTACTTGTAGTAATTACAAGTTTTGTTAAGTAAAAACATTAAAAAGTGACATCATGTTTAGTTAAAAGTTAAGACATCATAGAATTTGTTCGCGCCATTGATAGGACCGTTTTTGCACTTATATGGCGAAACTTTCATTTTTTGCACCCCGAATGTCTGAAGTTTGCTCTGACTTAACTATCTAAATTTTCAATAATCAATTTTTCAGCCAAAATATGTCATTTTCGACTTTATAACGTTTTTAAAAAGGTTAAAATTGCCAATTCACCTAAAATTTATTATAAATTAATAATGCAAAATGTCCAATAACTTAATACACCCAATTTTTGTTCTCATACATTGCACTCCAAATATTTTATTTTGTAACAAAAATGCCTTCATCTCCAAAACTCCACCACCACTATTACCCACACTCTCTCTTGATACAATTGCCAAAATAACATTCTCTAAAAAGTAAAAACTTATTTCCAAATTAATACTCTTCAACCTTAAATTTCTATTCTACCCTTTTCCTTTGTAAGTAGTTCCCGTAATAATATCAAATTACAGTATATGAATATATATATATATATATATATGTGTGTATATAAAAATCCTAAATTTTAATTAGAACTTGAAACAATTGTTACCCGGTTCCCCAAACTCTCGCCATGATATTAGGTCGAGCTCGTCCACTTTCCGGCGTACAATGTTTGTGGATTAAGAAATCACAGAAGCTGATTGTGAATAAGGCAAATTAGTACTTTAAATTTGTTGTGCCATAATTTGGTAATGACACACGACAAGCTTACAAGCCGCCAACGCATGGCATTAGGAGTTTCTCCAGCCAAAAATGTCCTAAGTGATTGAAGACTTGAATTCAGTGCAATATAGTTTCATACTAACAAGGTCACACGGTTGCACACTAGCAAGGTAACAAGGTAAAGAGTCGCAAGCTATCATGGTAGCAAGATAACACGGTTGCATGCTAGCGAGGTTGCACGCCGTAACAAAGTTGAATTCGCAGTAGCACAAGTGCATACTGGCAAGGTAACACGACTACATGCTAGCAAGGTAGCGAGGTTGCACGCTTGCACTTGGACCAGGCCCCTAAGATGGGCCCAAGCCCATCTTAGGCCCGTGAGAGATCTATAAATACCCCATCCCCTGAAGGCAAAACACACACAATTCATATTCTACTTTCTCTCTCTAAGTCAGAGCTTTCTCTCTCTAGACTTTGAGAGCACGGATTCCGTCCGACCCGCTCGGTCCGACGACGTCTTTATGCGATATGGTCCATCGGTCCAACAAGCTTCAAGCCCAGCACAAGGCATACCCGTTCAACACGGTCCAAGAAGCTTCAAGCCCAACACAAGGCATGCCCGTTCAACACGGTCCAACAAGCTTCAAGCCCAACACAAGGCGTCCGACCCGCTCGGTCCGACGACATCTTATGCGACGTGGTCCATCAAGCTCTTGTACGACATGCAATCCAGTACGAATTGGCGGCCCATTCGGCTCGCTTTGGCCCAATAAGCTTCGGGGCCAGCACAACGCATCCCGTTCAGCAAGGTCCAACAAGCCTCGAGCCCAACATAAGGCATACCCGTTCAGCACGGCCCAATAGCCCAACGCGCAACAATGGTTATCACGGAGAAACAATGAACTACGTTCGGCTTGATTCCCTACAAGGGATACGTAGGCAGCTTGGCTCAGCCCAAGTTCAGTCCGAAACCAACAATCTCCAAGTTCACCCAGGTATGGACTCTTCGTGTTTTTCAGTGCAGGTTTCTCGAACTCAAAGCTAACCCAGCGCCAGTACGGAGCTTGGGTTAGTCTGGCGTGGAGTGCTTAGTCAGCAGACGAAATCACCCCGCTTCAAAATCATTCACAATTTACATTATTTTCTTATCCCATCTGCAATTTCCACACCTAAATCGTGAAAACCAAAATACAAAGAAAACAAATGATAAAATTGCCCTTGAATCAGCTTCTGTCTTGAATCCATGAGTCATCCAGTTTTTTTCTCTTCTTTTTATGTTTTTATTAATATGCAGAGAGGTTAAATTATAGGTGGCGAGATGAAAGTGCAGGATCTTTGTATAAAATCTTATGATCTTGAATGTTCTTGATTTTTTTATTAGAATAAGTTCTGAGAAGTTTACTGATCTTTTTGTCGGCAACCTTGATGGGCGTGGGGTGGTGCCGTCGTGGATTGAATTTGGGGAGAGAAAGGCAGCTAATTTTAATACAAAGATAAACCAAATACATTTATGTCGTTTCGATAACCACTTGATAAAAGGAAAAGGGTAGGATATAAATTTAAGGTCAAAGAGTATCACTTTGGGAATTCAGTGGTGTTAAGAAAAAAAAAAATTTAAGGTGCATTATTTGAAGATGGTATTTTAAAAAAAAAAAAAATTAAAACACTTGAGGTGCAATGTGTAAAAAAATAAACTTAGGGTATATTATTTTGGAGAAGATGACATTTTCGTTAAAAACATCAAAATATTTAGGGTGCAATGTGTAAAAAAATAAACTTATGGTGTATTACTTTGGAGAATATAGTATTTTTGTTACAAAAAAAAAACATTTTAGTTGCCATGTGTAAAAAAATAAAAGTTAGAGTGTATTAATTTAATATATATTTTGCACTATGCTCCATAATCTTTACAATGACGAAATTGCCCTTCTTAATGACGTCACACATATGTCACATTGCCAAAAAGTTACCTTTTTGACTGGGTATTAGTTTTTTCAAAGTTTGGATAGTAAATTGCTAATCGGAACAAAGTTCAGACCGTCGGATGAAAATTTAAATGGTTGACCATGTAAATGGCAAAACTGACAAAGTTGAGATATTTTTCCTACAATTTTCCCTTGTTATTATGTGAACAATGCTAACATATGCGACTAGTTTCATACCGAATGAATTGGTGAGTATTAAGATAAATTAAGTTGAATAGTTTGCTCGAAATTAGTGGAGAGTTTCAAGCAAACATAAAGTTATATTAATAAATACATGTAAGTGGTGAATTAAGAAAATATAACTGTGTAAGTGACGCCCTTATGTTAAAAGGAACTTTTTAATACATTGGGAGTTTAGTTATAACCAAACGATTCTTTATTTTCTTTGTCAATTGAATCAAAATTATTTTCTGTAAAAACAGAAGGATCAACAAAACTAATTAACGTTATTAGTTTTTTCTGTCACGTATTTCATGTACTGAGGCTTCACCTCCCACCCCAGTCCCCAACTAAGAATGTAAAGGCAACTTTTCGTCGTACTCCCAGGTCAAAATAAGCACTTTACCATTTGTAGTTGACGCGGGTGTTTTTGTTAGTCTTGAGATTACTTCATAACCAAATTATTTTTCACCTTATAGACAATACAAGATAAATTTTTAGTTTGATGGAAACCTGCATTTAGACGAACAAGGTTAGACGTAAATAGTTAATAAGAACGTAAACCTAATCTAAGGGAGGATACGGGTTTTCCATGCTTGTGACTGAACTCAATGCAGGGTAAAATTGCCTACGTATCTCTCTGAGAAGAAAAAATCAAGCCGGATGTAATTCATTATTCAATTGTGCCCGTTGTAAGGTCTTAGATGATATAACGCTAGCTTAGAAATTGTATGCGCTTTCCTTTTCCTTAGGCTCGGTTAGACGACCTCATAGGGTGTAGGGCTCGTAGACGAGGCTCAGATAGCCGTCATAATAACCCCGTAGGGTGTTAGTGTGATTCAAAGATCATTTTGTCGGCCTACGACGCTATTATTTATCAAGCTCCTTAGAGGCTCGGGATTTAAACATCGAGTGATGTGTACTACGGGGTAGTCAAATCACGAGTCAATATTCATTGTGGTTGACGTGGTTCGCATATTCATCTAACACTCAGTCCAATTGTTACATTAAGAATGTCTATGGAGAAGTTACCGTCGCACACTTGGTGTACTTTGATTGACATACTTATGATTAACGTGACTTAATTGATGTGCTCATGTTTGCATGCTTTTTTTTACGTGCTCTTGTTTGACGTACTAAATTGACGTGCTACATTTTGATGTGCCACGAATTAACGTGCAACAAGTTGACGTCCCAATTAGTTGATGTGCTATCTAGAGATAAAATGCATTCACTCCTTAGAGCTCCCAAAAGTCCAACTACCCAAATGAAGATATGAAGGGGTATTTATAGTATAAAGGTAGGCTTTGGGGTGTGGGAACCACCCAAATGGAGCAAAGGACAAGAGAGTCGGTCAGCTGACCAACGTCGTCAAAGTTGACCAATGTAGTCAAAGTTGACCGACACTGTCAACTATCATACGAGCCACGTTATATGGTCTAATTTGGCACGTCGGAAGGTGAATGGACATGCCCCCTTTTGGGTTGACGTGGTGTCCGACGTGTCACGTTGCAATGCGCATAAACGCACCCTTTTTCAGGGGGGGCATGCGTGGGTCGATGTGGCACGTAAGAATGCAAATCGGTGTTCCCCATTTAGGGGGCACGCATGGTCTGACGTGGCATGTCAGAATGTGAATCGATTTACCCCAAAAAGGGGAATTTTCTGTCCGGCGTACCATGTCAGACTTGATCCAACGTGGTGCCTTAGTGCAACGTCAGCCGTCCAACGTGGACCATTGGTGGGGGCCATGTCGGTTTCGCCAACGTGGCTCTAAATCCTCCATGATGGGCTATTCTGACGTGTTTTTGTTTCTGTTTTAATGGTCGCGTGGCTTAAACATTGTCTCAACATTTTACGGGATACCGGATCGGGTGATAATTGCATTTTTGTCCCCTAGGTTCAAGTTTTTCCCTAAATTTCCATTGCTTGTATGGGGTGTCGTAATTATGGCACACCACAAGTCCTTTAGTTTGAGATGCGTTAGACTTGGTGAGCGTATTTCAAACTTAATAGAGGAACGACCTAATAAATATTCTCGAATGCAAGTCTAGTGGTTAAATTACCTTTTATGACTGCACTTGTTATTTGACAAGACTTTTCGAGTCATTTTTTATTTTTTACAATTTTAAAAAATTGTGGGGTCAAAGTGTAAATATTTTCACGAACATATTTTTATGTAACACTTTTTGATCTAGCCCATAGGTTGGGTGATGTATTGGACCTTTAGCACAACTATAAGGTGCTTTTTGACAAATGGGACATAAGGGTCACTTAAGCTCATTAGGGCTCACTATTTAGCATGACTATAAAGTGCTTTTTGACTAATGGGCCATTAGGGTCACTTAAGCCCATTAGGGCTCCACTATTTAAAGGTAAACTCTTCCAATTCCCACTCTTTTGTCCACTTTTAAAGAGAGAAAGTTAGAGATGTGAGGGCTCAATTCAAGAGAAAGTGAGTTTGATGGCCAATTTCCACTCAAATTCAAGAACGCACTCTTTTCAACTTCCCTCGGATTTGATCGAAACATGGGCACATTTTTGTAGCAGCACGTCGTTTTGGACAATGTGGCCACAAAAGCACATCGATTGCAAATTGATGTGCCACGTCGATTTATTAAATCGACGTGATGGGCGCGTTGGCCCTTTTCAGAGGTGAGCGTATGAACCACATGCCAAGTCGATTTGACTGACGTGGCATCTTGGGAAGTTAGGGTTTGTTGGGTGTATTGTTTTTTGTAATACTATTTTTTTACTGTGTTACGAAAATTTCCATGCAAGTTTTAGTGAAAATAGGGTATCCACGCATCGCTCGTATTACTCCCCAAGACTGAGCTATCATGAGGAGAGGGGTTATTATTCTCCGCGAGGATGAATGGATACGATAGACCGAGGCTTTCACCCGTGAGGCGGTCGTGGTATCCCGATCCTCGAGTATAGTTTGAGCATTCAAGTCATAGCGGTAATTTTATTGCTCTTACCCACTTCTTTACTTGAGACTTAATGGCATTTGTAAGCACCTTTCATTAACGTATTGATGGGTATTTTTAAGTGTAACAAAATAGAATATAAGTCAATAAAGAAATGTTACACCTAAATCCCACTTTGTCGCAAGTGCACGAATCAAGTAATAATAAAATGGTAAGTATAGCTACGAACCAAGTATCGTATCTCAATAGAGTGATGTAATGATAGCTACGAATTCCAAGTATCGTATCCCAATTTGTAAGCACTTAAATGCAAAACACAAACAATTTTCACGATCTTTTCTCTTCTGTTTGCAGGATGTAATGAATGCTTATGAATGATGTGAATTCTTTCTACACTAAAATGCTTTGAATGCTTTTTATGCTAAGAATGCTTAATCTAGAATGCAATACAAATTAATCTAAGAATGTGAAAACAATAATTAAATATTTTTTAGGCTATTGGTTTTGAGTGCAAGAAAACAATTGAACAATTAAAATATTGAAAACAATGAAAGCATGTAAACTATTACACTAAGAATGCTGGAAGAAATATTGATTAACTAACTCTACTAAAATAACTAAAAAACATAATTTAATGATTGATTGATTTCTTGTGGTTATAAACAATAATTAGAAAGATTGTTTAGAGGTCAGGTTTCACAATTGATTTAATCATAATAGTTCACAGACAAACTACTATTTAAAGTACTTGATATTTATTTGATGTGTTCATGTCTAACGGATATGTGACATACGACACGAGTTATCCCAACCATACACCTATGAGTCTCTAATAACCTACCGTGTTAACGAAACAGCCTAATTGTGAGTTGTTTTAGAAGAGATATCCAATCTACAATTCAATTAACTCATCTGAATCGTGTTAATAAAACGTACATAGTCAAGATTGATCAGGTGTGGTCTAAAGAGTGCGCATCAGTTGCTTAGCATTGTACACTATGGGCGGCCTGCATGACTGCTTCCCTTTTATCCCAGCGAGAGTAAGGTCAGTCTCACAACATAAGCAACTATTCAATCTAGACATTCAAGATCATCAAACACACATCAAGTTAAGCAAATAGCAAATTCATAAATTATAGTTACTCCCCTACTCTAAACAACGAGTAGGTTAGCTTCTCATAGTCATTAGTTCAACAATCGATAAAGAAATAAATGTCATAGACAAAGTAAAGTGATAAAGAAAAGCTCTCGGATCCGGTGGAACGTTGTTGCTTAACCCTCTTAACTCCCATTTGCTATCTTCTTCTTCACATACTATTTTCTCTCAAACAATGACTCAACTAAACTAGAACAAGACTTTCATGGTGATTTCTCTTTAGTGACAAACTCTCAGGGTTTCTCTGTCGAAAAGTGGTTGAAAGTGTTTGTGAATGTGTGTTAGCCGGTACCTTAACTGTTGAACGTAGCTTTTTAGGGTTTCTCTACTTTGGGTTGTGTTTCTGGGTTTCTAATATTTGGCCCAAATTCTTGTTTTGATCGAGTGCCATACGTGCGATGCTACGCTGGTCGCACGACATTTTGATTTTCTCCATGCGGTCTCCTTGTGTCTTCCTCTTTAATCACGCTATATTCGATATTTCGCCTTATTGTAGTGTCGTAGCGCTCCCGTTGTGCCTAATCATCCTGAAATAGTGTCTTGACTAATTTTTCGCTCAAAACATCGATTTTTGCCTTATTTAGCCTCGTTTCGTCTTGAGTCCATAAATTCCTTAGAAAACCTAAAACAAGTATCGTCCAGATGCCATGTTCTTCTACAAAACAAATAGAAAAATAAATCTTTCTTGAAAGAAAACAAATAGATAGGAGGAGTAAAAAGAAATAGCTTTATGAATTCTGAGAGATAATAGAATTATGAAAGTGATTAGAGTTATGAATAAAATAGTTCTTAATTAGAATTTTGGAAGATTTTCTTTAAGTGGCATAACTCACCTATAATAAATAAAATCACAATGGGAATAACTCATGTATCAATGAAATTTAATCATAAGGGAAATATAAGTATGGTACCAGAGGTTGCTCAGCCAAATTTGGTAGATTATGATATATGTGTGTCTCATATTGCCTTTTGAAATGAGAAACGTGTACTACAAGAAATATAGTTGGGGTGCGATGTTGGTGCCCTGATCGCTTGATGTAAACTTTGACGCGCTATTGGACGATTTGTCTTATAGAAGTCTGGTTTCACATAATCAGATCACCAGTTGAGGCGCGATGTAAACAATGATCGCTCTTACTTCTGGAAAACCTTGTTCGATGCTTTCTAGTTTGTGCTTTGCTTACTTTTGTCCAATATTGTCTTGCTTTTGTTCTTTTCATCTATTCACTTATGATTTTTTTCACTTTCTTCATTTTCCTATCTCAATGTTTAGCTCAACGAGAAATAGAAATAAAATGCTATATATGAGTCAAAACAGAAATAAATTAAATACTCAATAATTAAAAAATTACTATTTTGGGTTGACTCCTACACAACTTTGAATTATTGTCGGTTAGCTCGACAATTTTGGTGAAGAATTAAGGGTCCTGTGGTTACTGGTTGCACCGTGGTCTTTCTCATTCTTTGCTCATTTCTTCACTTTCCATGTGTTAGGTGGTTTGACATTTGGTTGGAAAAGAGTGTCCTCAAACCTTACCAAGGTGTATAGCAAAATTTGACTCTTGGCATGCGACATACCCAAGGAATCACCTCTTTTCTACATTGTTCCCAAAATGTTCCTACTAATTTGAATCCGGCTATAATAGAATGTGGTCATATGGCGAGGGGTTGTAAAAGTGATAAGAGGGCATAGCCGTGATATCATTCCATAATGCTCAAGCTATGAACTCCCCTTTAGCCTCTAAGATTGATGCACCATCCTTCTTCAGGTCCACCAATATATCCATCATTATATTTTTCTTCCACTTCCTCTGCTCCGTGCCAACTCCGTTCATCAGGATATGAATTTCGTGTGTTGGTACCTTCAAGTTAACTTCAGTAGTGATTGAATCTATGAACATTTTGTCTCAAATTCAAGTCCATAGTAGAAGTTCTTCAATAATGCTATATCCCCGAGGTTGCATTATAGAAACGTCATGATCATATTCTGATATCTCTCCCAGGTGTCGACAATTGCTTCTTCGGCATATTGTTTGAAGCTAAAAATCTCTTCATGTCGCCTCTTTCTCCCTTCAGTGGTCATGAGTATGATCTTTTGTTATATATTCCATCGTACCAAGCTCTTGTCGCTCCCTCAAGAGAAACATGGAACCAACGTGTTGCCATGTTGATGTCACTCCACCCAAATGTTTTGCATGTTTGGGTTAGTACTTCTCTATTATGGATGGATGTATGAATCACTTAAATGTAGAATGTAATGAATGCTTATGAATGATGTGAATGCTTTCTATACTATGGATGCTTTGAATGCTTTTTATGCTAAGAATGTTTAATCTAGAACGCAGTCGAAATTAAACTAAGAATGCAGAAACAATAATTAAATATCTTTTTGGACTTTTGATTTTGAGTGCAAGAAAATAATAAAACAATTAAACTATTGAAAATAATGAAAGCAAGTAAACTATTAAACTAAGAATGCATGAAGAAGATTAATTAATAATTAACTAAACTAACTAAAGAAAATAATTTAATGATTGATTAATTGCTTGTAGTTGTAAACAATAATTGGAAAGATGGGTTTCACAATGATTTAACCATAATAGTTCATAGACAAACTACATATATCTACTTGTAGTACTTGATAGTTATTTGATATTTGCATGTCTAATGGATCTGTGACATATGGCATGAGTTATCTCAACCATACACATATGAGTCTCTAATAACCTATCGGGTTAATGGATCAACCAAGTTGTCAGTTCCTTTAGAATACATATCAAATTTGCAATGCAATTAACTCATTCAGATCGTAATAACAACACGTACATAGTCAATATTGATTTAGTGTGATCTAATGGTTCTGTATCAGCTGCTTTCGCAAATCCAAAGTCACAAATCGCATATATATATATATATATATATATAACTATCCTTAGAATTCTACACTCTGTGGGGCTCCGCACGGGTGCTTCCATGTTATTCTAGCGAAAGTAATGTCAATCACACAACATAAGTAACTCTTCAATCTAGACATTCAAGATCATCAAACACACATCAAGTAGAGTTAATAAACATATTCATTAATAAGAGTTACGCCCCTACTCTGAATAATGAGTAGGTTAGCTTCTCATAGTCATAAGTTCAACAATCGGTAAAGAAGGATATATCATAGACAAAATAAAGGTATAAAGAAAGCTTCTCAGATTCGGTGGAGCATTGTTGCTTGACCCTTGTCTTGACTCCCTTTTGCTATCTTCTTCTTGACAAACTATTGTCTCTCAAACAATGACTCAACTAAATTAGAACAAGATTTTCATGGTGTTTTCTCTCTGGTGACAAACTCTCAAGGTTTCTTTATCGGAAAGTGGTTGAAAGTGTTTGTGAATGTGTATAAGCCGGTACACTAACTGTTGAACCTATCCTCCTATTTATATCTTTTTTATCTGCTCTGGGCTGCATTTTAGGCTTTCTAACTTTCAGCCCAAATTTTTTTTTATCGTGCGCCACCCATGCGATACGCCATTCGATCGTGTGCCACACGCGCGATACTATACATGTCGCATAATATTCTGATTTTCTCCCTGCGGTCTCCTTGGGTCTTCCTTTTCAATCACGCTATTATTGGTATTTTGCCTTATTGTAGTAACATAGCGCTCACGTAGCGCCTGAACATCCCAAAATAGTGTCTTGACTAATTGTCGCTTAAAACATCCATTTTTGGCTTTATTTAGCCTCGTTTTGTCTTGACTCCATAAATTCCTTAGAAAACCTAAAACAAGTAAATATGCCATCATAAGTATTCAAAAGCATAAATAAATAGATACTTAAATCATGCTAATTAGACGTTTATCACGTTTGCTGATAGGAATTTAAGTGTTGAGTTTGAGTCTGACGCGGGGTCATGATTAGATAGTGAGGATGTTTTAGTACAATCCTCTCGTGATAGGGTTTCTAGTTATGTGGTGGATGATGGAGAGTCATTGTATGATTATTGTGGTGAGGATTAGGGGTCCTCTAAGTCTTCCTCTGGTAGAGGGGACTGTGAGGAAAATGATGTCGGTAGAGAGGATGCTACCAATAAGAGTACTCGTCATGTGGTAGTAGAAGATGGTGATGATTATGGATAGGAGCTTGGTAGTCTTGCCCATATATATCAAACCTTGATGAGATTTGACGTTGGCATCTGAACTATAAGTCGATTGCCTCCTTCAAAGAGTAGTTTGATACACCTCATGGGTATGAGATTATTATGCTAGAGGCTAATGATAGGATGCATCGTCAACCGACCAGTTGTATTACAATTTTCACCTCATACCTGACCAATGGGATTAGATTCCCCATTATGTTAGAGATACGGGAGACATGGCTTGATATAGGATTGAGCTTGGCACATTTCACTCCTAATGGCTATACTACCATTATTGGTTTTATTGTGCATGAAGGCTCTTAATTTTCTTGTGATTTGAAGGAATTTTGATATCTATACCGTATGAATTATAATACAAAAAGTGGATTAAACTCAGGCTTCTACTATAATTCTACAAGGGCCAACTGTGCCTTTGTTGATGGGGCACTCGACAACTTTGGTAGGAATTGGAAGCATGAGTTCTTTTTTACAAAGGAAAGTATCCCTGGAGAGCTTGAATATTACATTCGAGATAGGGTTGGTGAGGTAGACGATTGGTCGTGGAGAAAAGATGATAATGATGTTAGGTTGGCAAGATTAGCCACCCCTAAGAGCGAGTTTTTCTATTACTCTGCTTTACGCTTTAATAAAATACTGCGAGTGAGTGGTGTCTCGTTTGTTAAGCATTCATAGGAGATGCCTTTGAGTAAAACTCTTACAACATTTGCGTACTTATATGTTATTTACTTTTGAAATTTTCATTGATATATTGCTTTGTGGTAATTATTTAGAGATCGATGACCTTTGTTTTGTCACTCGCAACGGAGATGGTCAGGGATAGATCTCAGGATCTGAGATGGTCTGTAGCACAAGAAAGGTTGGCTTGTGTTGCTGGTTCTTCACAAGGAAGAGGTATAGGTGGTCGAGGTGGAGTCATGGTAGTACGGTGGTACTGGATGAGGAGGTGATAGATGCACCTCGTATTTATCTTTCTCGTTATGAGAGGAGAGTTTCACCCAGTAGAAAGAAGGGATCTCGTGGTTGTAGTCCTATGCATGATGTTATTGAGGAGGGGGTACCTCCTGTTATGGATCTACTCACTTGTGTTGCTCATGGTGGTGCCGACATGAAGTCGGGTGAGATAAGGGCTATGTCGTGTAGTATTAATATTGGGGAGAGGAGCGCAACTGGTGCTTCCTGAGGTAAGGGTAGATTACGACACCATTCCCATGTTCCTACTGAGTTTCCCACTCACGTTCCTTATGAACACAAATCCATGAAATTGGTTGATGAGGATGCCGCTTGGGTTAAGGCCAAGGAGAAAGGAAAAGCAGTTGTAGAAGAAGGAACTAACGAGCCTAGAAAAAGAGGAGTGAAACTGAGCCGACTTAGGGCTCGAGATTTCATGTACGGTGCATTTGTCGTAGTGGTTGGAAGACCGCTGCATATCTTGTCGATGAGCCTAAGAACCATACAGAGAATGTAGAGTGTTTGAGCATAAAATTGGGTCCCAACAAGAAGCTGACCAACTTGTATGCCCTGAAGCTTTTAGGCAACATTATCTTGAACTTGAACGATGATGAGTTCATTGAAAGGGTTAGATGGAGAGAAGAACTAAGGCATTTTGCTCGCCACTAGGACACTTTGGTAAGCAATTGTTCTTGCTTAATTGTTGAAATTTTAGTAATTGATCAATGTATCCTGTAGAAACACTTCTTATAAATGACTATGACTATCTATTGAACAAGCAACTTGAGCATGAGCATTCAATGGAGACGGAGCACACCGCAGCTAGGCGGGCTTATAAGAACATAGCGGATCACAAAAATAATATCAAGAACACAGAAGAGCGCATATATGAAGAGATGGGAAAGTATGAGAGACTTTATAACTTATTAGACACTGCGATCAAGAAGGGAGCTTCCTTGAAGGAAGAATTGATAGCGGCATGTTTAATCCAAGAGTCTAAGTGACTGGATTTGGAAGAACGCGATGCCACCATTAAGAGATTTGAGCTTGAGCTAGTAGTCGGTAAGAATGAGCATACTGAAGCTTATAAAATAAGACAGTTTGAGGTAGGATACCCTTTTATAAGAGTTCTCTAGACTTGTCTTCCTTCTATGTTATCATCTTTTTAGATAGGTGGTTACTCATGTCTCACCCTCATAACTGGACACCCATTAGATGATGATTGCACGGTTGGGGTGATAGAGGAGTTCCTAGTTTCAAAGACTTTGAAGTATATAGCCTAGCAGAGGGCTATTATTGACAACAATAAGGGCTATGACGAGTGTGAAGGCTATGTTGTGCTTTTTGAAGAGGGCAGTCCGGACTTCCTTCCTGTAAATTTCTACTTTGGGTGTAGAGTGGAGAGTCAGAAGTACTTGGCGTCCATTCGTGAAAATGAGGCGGTTCGTAATCCTACTCATACTGAAATAAGTGTTACCCCATAGATCCCCACACATGATGACTTTAAGAGGCTTAAGTTACGTCGTAGCCTTTGGCTGGCCGACATAGGTCCCTTGCTAGAGGATAAGGAAGTGGATGGTGATGCAGAGAAGACTCCGTCTATAGTTGTTGAGGAGGTACTGGATCTACTAGAAGCAGAAGTTCCCACTCCTAGAAAGTTCGTGATCTCAGAGCGTACAGAGCTTGTTGTGGCTCATACGACATCGCTTATTGCTACACTTTGCACTCCTAAGGTATATTCTAATCGACTTACTCGTTCTTGGTCCACTACACAACGTATTCCTATACACATATTATCTAACTCAAGCTCCACTAGATTCAAATCTTCTGAGTCCCAAAGTTACCAGTGGGTTGGCCACGGACGTAGTGCAAAGTATGGACAATTTCCATGGTATAATAGAGATATTTCTAAATTCGTGAAGGAGATGGATGCGATGGATGGAGTTACTGGTTCTGCGACCACTTTCAACAAGGTCGATGATATTTTGACCGTTCCTATAGTTTGAGTGTTTACTGAGGCTTGTTATATGGTCATGTTGGCTCGTGAGTTGTCGTATGTGCCAGTTTTTCCATATTTTTTATATTTCAGTATACCCTATGTTGTTTTAACTGATATATGGCGTTATGATTTGAATATTCCGAATTTTCTTACTTGTCATTGGTGGTGATGGGAACTTTGATGTAGCATAGAAAGAATAATAACAATTGAATTGTTACACATAAATTCCTCGTCTTGCAAGTGCACGGATCAAGTAATAATAAAATGGTAAGTATAGTTACGAACCAAGTATCGTATCCCAAAGGAGTGATAGATGTATGATTAAATCACTTAAGGGCAAAACACTAATGGTTGTCACGGTTGTTATCTTTTTGTATGCAGGAAAAATGCTAAATACAGTATGCTATGAATGCAGATTTTGTGAAAATAGTTTTGAATGCAGAAGGTCACTAAACTAAATGCAATGAAAACAATGGGAAAGCAGGGAATGATTTAAATGCAATGGAAACATTTTGAGTGCAAAGAAACCAATTTGATTGCAAGAAATACTTTAATGAGAATTGGTTGAATGGTAGACAACTAATCTAACTAATGCAAGAAAGTAAATAGATATAATTTAAGATGATTAGTTAGTTGAATGTTTAGGTTGTAAAGTAATAGATTAAAAGATTGTTTAGAGGTTGGGTTTCATCACTGATTTAACCATAATTGTTTATCAAGAAACTACCTATGTTCACTTGAGGTATTTGATTCTAGCTTTCGTTCCAAGTGTCTAATGGATATGTGACATATAGCTGGACCTAACATGACTACATAATCTTTCAGTCTCTAATGACCTGCCGCATTAACGAAATGAGCCCCCTTGTCAGTTATTTTAGTAGAGATATCAAGTCTGCAATCCAATTAACTTATCTAAATCGTGTAAACATTATCTTACATAGTGTGATATAGGGTTTGCACAATAGCTACGTTAGCACAGTAAAGTCACAAATCATACATATACATAACAAGTTTAACATTTACACTCTTAGTTCCAAGGTAGTGCATTTGTTCATCCAGTAAGAGCAAGACTAGTTACCCAACATAAAATCTAATCAACCTATTTCTCAAGCACATGTCAAACGAATCAAACAAACATATTCATAAAACAGAGTTACTCCCATACTCTAAACAACGAGTAGGTTATCTCTTCATAGTCATGAGTTCAACAATCAATAACGAGTTAAATAACATAAACAAAGTAAAGAGACATGGGAAAGCTTCTCAGATCCAGTGGAACATTAATGCTTTGGATATCTTCTCAACACCTATGTGCTATCGTCTTCTCCACGAACTATTGCTCTAGAATATGGAAGCAAAACTAGAGTAGAATATGACTGGTGTTTCTCTCACAACTTTTCTAAATTACTATGAAAACTTTGAAAATCTATATAGAACTTTAGCATGTTTTTGTAGGCCTCTGGAAGTGTGTGTCTTAAGTGATGGACGTTTTCCCTAATAGAAGAAAGTCTTGTTGCCCTGGTTTTGTAAATAGCCGGGACTTAAACAGTAGAATAAGTCATTTTTTCCCTAGAGACGCGTGACTTGACATGTTTTGCGACTACGTCATGCAACCTTCTCTGCTATAGTGCAACTCTCTGCTTGTTCCTTGCGATGTACTGATGCTTCTGTGGCTCACAATACCTACTTCCCATATAGCATTGTCGCCTAGCTCCCTCTGTATCTCACCGCTCCATCCTCGACTGGGCCAACTTCTGGAATTATTTGCTTGATGCGATTCAGGATTTGCCTTGATTTGCATAGTGCCATGGCATCTGAAGTTGTGCTGTGACACCATCTTTAGATATCTTTCCATGAAAATCCAATTTAGGCTCTTTTAACACCGTTTTACTTTGACTAAACAAAATTCTATGAAAACATGAAACAATACTAGAACCAATAAATATGAACCAAGATTTATACAAAAGCATAAGAAAATAAGTACTTAAATCAAGCTAAATAAACGCTCTTCAAATATCCTCAAACTTAAACCTTTGCTTATCCTCAAGAAAACCTGTTCGACCTAATCTAAATCAGAATTCTAGTTATACATGCTAGAATTCATGTATAGGGATATTTTCAGAATGCAGTCTATCATCAAAACTATATATGGCAGTGGATATATAAACCCTATCATCAACTTTAATAAAGTCATTGCCATGCCAATTTCATGTGCTCAAATAGTGTGTGCCACTATTGCTCATGCATAAGAGTTATTTTGACATAGCAAATTCATAAAATCATAGCTCTTAACAAGCAATCACTTCACGTTGAATTCTCTAGTTTTCATGTTGTGATGAATTCAGATAAATTACCTATGTTGAGGATCATTTTGAACTTGTTTAGCCTGTAATGCTAGGCTTGGGTATGGCCTATAATGGGAAAAGACATTTATGAGTTCTTGAAATGTATGTAGTAAATAAACTTAATTGTTTTCTTTTACCTCCCTCATCTGTGCATTTATTATTGGCCATACAGTTTAAGCATTTTGCATATTTTCCTTGCATTTTCATTTGCACAAGTATAAAATCACCCTATACTTTATGATATTTGAGAGACATCCCCAAACTTAAAGTTTTAAATAGGGTTGTTTGTGCTCTCTAATGTGCTCATCCTCTTTTTACTTTTTTCGCCCTTTTCTTATCTCATATTTTTTTTTTATTTTGGGCTCATGCTTTGGTTTTGAAGCTCATTGCTTATCCCTCCTTGTTGATCTACTACCTCCAGCTCTTGAAATGGATACGATATAAATCTTTCTTTTGCTTTAGGGTAGGTATATGGGGTATTATAAACAAAGGCTTCAGGAAGGTTCAACGGATCTTTATTCAACAAAGGGTTTTGGGCTTGAAAGGCTAAAACGTAATAGAAAAGATTACCTATTTTAATTTCCTCAACACATAAAATCTACAGTCATCTCCAACAACAATGGAGCAAATTATTCAAGATTCATAATCACATACTCTTCACTATTTTCTCATGAATACACAACACTGAAAGGTGTATATAAAACAAAACATGCTTTTAACAATGTTACTCAATATGTACTAAATTCCATTCATATATTATTTTTATAAAGTATGGATCGGGATTGGTATCCTTTTTTATTCACACGTTGTGTTGTGACGAATGTTGTGCCAACACCGATTGTATTCGATGTCGTCCCAACACTCGTAGTAGAGTAAATTGCAGTGGAATATTAAACACAGAGTATGAATTTTAAGCAGGTTTTATGAATATAACCTGCCAAGCCTTTCGACCAAATAATCACTAAATATGAATCTAACGATCTTACAAAACTCAACTGAGTAAGAAACTCAATCCTAACACTAACTAATCTATAAGATATGGAGTATATAGCTTAGGTGGATAAAACTTAGTAAGAACAAGACTAACAACTATTACAAGAATTCTTCTAATCACTCAGAACTAATTCTAGTCTCTTTATTATTCTTAATGTCGAGCACGCCTTCTTATAGGTTTTGATCGTCCTTCTTTTTAGATGTGATAGACACGAGTTGTGATTGCTCTCTTCTTCTTTGGATAATTCCAAAATGTCCTTTGATGTTTATCGTCAAGAGATCTTCTGATATTATCCTCAATTCCTGTCGGCTCATCTTCTTTCCTTAGACATAAGTCTGTACGATCCTTAGAGTCCTTGATACCGTAAAACATATCACAAATAACTACAACTTTTGCAACTAGGTGAGTTTAAGAATAAAGGCAAAATAAAATATAACACTTAAATAAGCTGGACAATGCAGTGTTGAGTTCAGTGTTTTGCCAACACTAATTGCAGAATGTTAGACTAACACTTCACGACAAGACTTACCCTTTCAATCTCCCCATTTTTGCCTTAATTTACAAAAGTCCACATGCAACCAATTTTGTTTAAGTACCGGTATTTCAGAACATATAGTAACACCACTTATTCTAATTTGCTCCCGATTAATTTATGAATGATGAACTACCGTGTGGAGCCGACACATGTGATAATTGTGTTGACCCAACATTTTCATCTGTCATTTCAACACCTGTAGTTAGATCACAACACATATAGTTAGATCAGCAGAACAAACCCAAGCAAACTAGAATAATAGAAAACGTGCAGAGTAATATTCAGTTACAGACCCATTAAAAACATAACAGAGAACATGCTCTCTGTATCAAACAAAAATTGTCTAGATTATTTAACAAAGTACAAGAAACAAAACAATTTGTGGCCTAATCTCTCCATTTTTGTGAGGTAAGAACCTCCAACAGATGCTTCTTGATGGTGTCAAGCTCTTTGATTTCTTCCTCCTTGTCCGCAATCTCCCTCGTCCTATCTGCAACCATCCTAACACACCAGTCCACCTTCTCTTGATTGAAGGGAGAGCATATGGGCATATTGAGGGTTGAATTATCCTCTGCAGCTGAGGCAGTGCTGAAACTTTGTGCCTTCTTCTTCCCCTTATGTACTCCACTACTTCCACGAGCATTTGGATCCTTCCATGGGAGGTCATTGATTTTGTCTCCTCCAAAGTGGTTCTTTGTGATAGGCAGCTGTCCTATCTTGTCTAGAAATGTCTCATTTTCACCTTTCTGAAATCCTTGATCACTGAGAACCTTGTAGACCAACGAAGGAAAATGAAGTATTGCATCCTCCTTGTATGCTGCTTCAGTTATTGTCCTGAATATCCACTCCCCCATCTTCACTAGATGCCCGTTCTTCAGCTTGTAAATCAACACATCCATCTCATGAATGAGAACTGTAGAGTTTGATGAGGGTATCCAGTTGTATGAGGCAGCTTTGCACAAGATGGGAGTGAGTGATGTGAGTCTAGTCACATTCAGCTTCTTCGTCCATGTCTTTACCAATCCATCATTCAACTTTTTCATCATGATATCGTCATCAATGTCCTCACCAGTTTCCCGTCTTCTTGACATCCTCCAAGTATTGTTAATGATAGAAGGATTAAATTTGTAAAATGTATCCCTCACATACACTCTCCCATAGTTGGGAGACCCTTTAGTCTGCACAAATTTTGAGAAGTAATAGTAAACTTTTGTAACCACATTAGGGATATATGGGACAATATCAATGGGAGAGTATAGTAGGCTTCTAGACTCAAGAAACTCAAACATTCTATGTTTGTTATAGTCAACAATATCATAGTGCTCACTTGCAGTTACAATATCATAGTACTCACTTGCAGTTTTGGTAAAGAAGTACCAATTGTGTTGCTTAGTGGGAAAATCGGCTTCAAATATTTCTTGTGGCTCATCCTCAGATTCCTCTTCAGAATCCAGTGTTGTGTCAACATCCTAGTCTTCCGATGTTGGATCAACAATCTGATTTGTGGGCGTTGGACCAACATTTTGGTCAGCCGATGTTGGCACAACATCAAGCTAGTTTGGTTCCTCAGCTTTTTCCTCCTTCTCTGTTCCTTCCTCATCATCATCCTCCTCTTCATCATCTATACCCTTCTCCTCATCTTCATCAGCAGAGTCATCCTCTTCAGAGGATTCATCTTCCTCAGCAGTAACATCCTCTTGATCTTGTACCTGTTCATCTTCCTTCTTCTCCTCGATTTCATTAGGAGGAGGAGGTGATTGACTCCTCTCACGTACTACTGCCTCTGTATTCACCGATTTATCTGCGAGTGAGACATCCTCACAGATGTTGGCTGAATTCAGTGTTGCTTTAGCATGTACAGGGTCCTGTGTTGCGAGAACATCCATTGTTTCAGGTGTTGTGACAACATCACTTGGTTCTTGTGCTAACACCACATCATATGGAATTAGTGTTGGCTCAGCACTACTAGAAGCACCCTTCTTTGCTTTTACGTTCCTCTTGGTATAGATAGGGGCCGCCTTTAGTTTAGGTGGTTCAGGTGCCACCACTGTAGTGCATGTGTAGGTGCTTCTACGAGGTTGAACTCTCTCTGTATCAGATGCCATAGCTGCAACAATGTTGGCAAGATCACCGATTATTGATTTCTTTCCCATTATATCATGCGTTGGTAAATAAGGAAGATATGTGAACTTCTAGGGCTTCAATTGATTTTGCAGAATTAAAGTACAATTAAAAGGAGATGAAAAAGGAAAGTGGAGGTAAATTAAGAGTCATGGGCCGGTAAATGTTGAGAACGTGTGCCATTCCCTCCATGTTGGAGTCAACGCATGCAGTCGTGTTGCCTTGACACGTGACCAGAGCAGTTAATGAAATAACTTATTAGTCATAGTGTTGGGTTGAGTGTTGAGGCAACATTTGGAGAGGGCGGTGTTGGTACAAGATTCTGCCTCAACATCCTGTCCTTAATGAGGCAAGTGTCTTGTGCTAAATCTCTTACCAAGGTTTTCTTCACATACAAGCATACGTAGAATCTGAGCAAGATACCTGGAACTTCAAGATTTAGAAGGAATCAATCAAATCTAGTAGCATGGCTTAGATCTGTAAAGGAGTGGGGGTTATAGCACAGGGAAACACACTAAGGAAACAATAAAGAGGTTAAAATCACAGAGATAATTAAGCTTTTACTGTTCGATAAGAAACAGTTTTGTGTGTTACTAGCAGCTAACAATCGAGGAGATATGCCTTATATATGAAGTTATGACCTAAAGAAAACCAAGAGATACTCCCCCTTAAGACCATGACAACACAACACATGATAAGCAGAAGGAAGAAGTGGATAAACAAATAGTAGAATATGAATGTTTGGCCAACATTTATGAGTATAATGTTATCTCAACACATCATATCAGCAGTCACATATATAAACTCTTTACTTATGCGTTTTAAAACCATTAGTAAAAAAACTTTCTAGCATTAAACTTTGAGGCAAATAAGGATTATGTATTCACTAAATGTAGGCAATAACAGGACCCCTAACACCCCAGTTACAACATAATCAATGCAGATGCACAAGCAAGTACATAGGGCTGGATGTAGGGAGTACATGACCCCAACACCCAGTATCTTAACACATACTTGTTTATTGAGCATCATAAATAAGGTTTTAGCACCAAGTGAGAAATTATACTGCATGAAGGGCAATGCAAGACCCAGACACCCGAGTATAAGAGTTCACTATTCTATGCCCCTTCTTCAAGCAAATCCATACAAATAAGGCACATTGAATACATCATAGCTATCAACTATGTGTACCCTAGCTTCTTCATATGGATTTGTGTATCTTTAACCCGAATAAGACTCATCTGAATATAGCATAGCAGTCAGCTCTGTGTACCCCAGCTTTTCCATGTCAAGACACTACCTCAAAGCAAATAAAGTTAGCAAAATTTTCAAGAAGTATTTGTAAAGAGTAATATATCCAATGTATGCTGACAGGCTAGTAAGACTCACAATATTCAATAATGTAGACAAACAAACATGAGAAAAATAATGAAATCACAAAAACTAACCAAACAATCAACAGAACAATTTGAGTAAATCACAATCAGTCACTGGTGTTGGCCTGTGATGTTGAAGCAACACATGTATACCTTTTCTGCTCACAACACACTCATACCAAGAGCTTTCCTCAAACTGAATAACCTCTCATTATTTAAGGGTTTTATGAATATGTCAGCTAGTTGATTGTTGGTTTCAATATGTTCAATTGTGATTGTTTTATCCTCAACCAAATCTCTTAAGAAGTGATGTCTAATGTCAATGTGTTTGGTTCTAGAATGTTGAATATGATTTTTGGATATGCTAATGGCACTCAAATTGTCACAGAACATTAGAAGAGTATTACTAGTTAACCCATAATCACAAAGCATATGTTTCAACCATATGAGTTGGGTCACATAGCTGCCATCAGCAATATATTCTGACTGTGCAATTGATAAATACACAATTTTACTTCTTACTGTACCACGAAACCAAATTATTTCCTATAAAAAACACCCTCCACTAGCGAATTTCCTATTATCTAGATCCCCTACCCAATCACTATCACTAAAGCCAGCTAGATTTGAATTTGTATCATGAGAGTACCAGATTCCTAAATCTGCAGTTCCAGGAATATATCTCAAGATTCTTTTTACTGCACTTAAGTAAGATACCTTTGGTGCTGCCTGATACCTAGCACAGACACACAATCAGTACATGATGTCAGGTCTAGTGGCTGATAAGTACAAGAGGCTCCCTATCCTTGATCCGTAGAGTGTTGTGTCAACATCTTCACCAGCTATATCCTTCTCAATCTTTACAGTAGTGGATATAGGTGTTTTGTAGGGCTTAGACTCTAGTAATCCAAATCTCTTCACCAAGTTCCTAGCACATTTCTCTTGAGATAGGAACATCCATGTTTCCTTCTATTTCACTTGCAGTACTAGGAAGAAGGTGAGTTCCCCTATCTTACTCATTTCAAATGTACCTGTTATATGTTATAGTACAAACAAACTTGTCTAGTGTGGACTGATTAGAAGAGCCAAAAACTATGTCATCAACATAAATTTGTGCTATACAGGCATCTTTATTATTCTTCATGATAAACAGTGTCCTATCACCTTCACCACTTGAAAAATCAAAACATAGTAAGAATTCAGTTAACCTCTCATACCAAGCCCTGAGAGCTTGTTTCAAACCATATAAGCCTTTCAAGTTTGTAGACATAATTAGGGCGATGAGGATCAGTGAACCCTTTTTGTTGTTCAACATAAGCCTCTTTGTCTATATAACCATTCAAAAAGGCTCCCTTAACATCCATTTGGTACAATTTGCTTTTTAAGAAACAAGCAATGGCAGGTAAAAGCCCAATGGATTCAATTCTGGCAACAGGGGCAAAGGTCTCAAAGACCAATGGATTCAATTCTGGCAACAGAGGCAAAGGTCTCATCAAAGTCAATCCCCTCTACTTGAGTATACCATTGGGCTATTAATCTAGCCTTACAACATACTATCACTCTATTTTCATCACTCTTATGTTTAAAGATCCACCTTAGTTCCAATTACATTAGCATGAACATACCTAGGAACTAGTTTCCACACTTTATTTTTAGAAAAGCATGAGTTCTTCTTGCATGGAATTTATCCAATGTGAATCTTTCAGAGCCTCATTAACATTCTTAGGTTCTACAGCTGAAACAAAGCAAGTAACATGATCACACGCAGAAGACATTCAAACACTAAGTTTAAACATATCTTTATAGTTTACTCTTTCTTTTTTTCTCGTCCTTACACCTTCTGTAAGATTCCCTATAACCTGAGAAGTGGGATGATTCCTCTGAATTCTAGCAGGAGTGTCTCTTTTAATATTTTCACCAACAAACTCTTCTATGCCAGAATCTGCATAATCTGGTGTTGGTCTAACATCTGGATCAGTCTGTGTTGGCTCAACATCAACATTCCCAGTGTCTTTTACTTCAGTCCCTGGCGTTGAGTCCACGTTGTGACTCGATGGTGTTGGCTCCACATCACCCTGTAAGAGATAGTCCCTGTTGATCACATTTGGTACCTGCAAGATCAACTTCATCATCAAATACAATATTTACAAACCCTTGTACATTATTTAGTCTAGGATTAAATACTCTATAAGCACTGTTGTTTATAGAATGTCAAACAAAAATGCGTCTTTCACTCTTAGCATTAAACTTTCCTAATGGTTGTCTATCTTATAATATGTAACACACACAACCAAACTCATGAACATGACTCGGATTAGGTTTAATATTCTTAATTATTTCATAAGGGGTTATGGTTGTGCCTGGTCTTAGATAAACTCTGTTTGAAATATAACAAGCAGTACTAAGTGCTTGTGCCCAAAGTCTTTTAGTTATCTTTCTGGAGTTTAGCATTACCCTAGCCATTTTTTGTAAAGTTCTATTTTTCCTTTCAGCAACTGCATTTTGTTAGGGAGTGATAAGAGCAGAATATTCATGAGAGATACCTCTAGAATCACACAGATAATCAAATTTTCTATTTTCAAATTTCCTACCATGATCTGATCTAATTCTAATAACACATGCATTGTATAGTAGCTTAATACTACCAGCTAGTATTTTGAATGTCTCCACATCTACATATTTTTCTCTCCAAAACTTAACCCAAGTGTACCTAGAAAAGTCATTAGCAATCACTGATGCATGTTTCTTACCAGCAAGGCTACAAACCTATATAGGACCCATCAGATCCATGTGCAGCAATTCAAAGCATTTAGACGTTCTAGAAATCTGACCTTCCACATGTATAGGAGCATGTGTAGTCTTTGTTTGTTTACCTTGCAGATAGTCACCACAAACCACTTTACCCGGACTAGTTAGTTTAGGTATGCCTCTTACAGCTTCCAGTTTGATGATCTTTTCCAAATTTCTATAGTGAACATGACCATGTCTTCTGTGCCAAACCACTGATTCGTCAACCTTCACATGTAGACACTATGCATCCTCATCCACCAAGTAGCATTTGTCCTTTGACCTCTTTCCTGCCATCCCACAAGTATCAGTATTATCAAACACGTCACATGAATACTTATCAAATTTAACTATTAAATTATCATTACAAAGTTGGCTGATGCTTATGAGGTTTGCACACAACCCTTCCACCAACAGTACATCACTCAGATTTGGAAAACCATGAACATTGAGAACCCCCTTCACGATTATTTTTCCTTTACTTCCACCACCATATGTCACAGTACCAGTAGATAGGTGCAAAAAATCCATGAGATTAGTCTTGGTACCTGTCATATGTCTAGAACAACCGCTATCGAAATACCAATCACCAATAAGAGTATGAGTAGCTGAGAAGACAACATTACAAATAATCTTAAATTTAGGAGACCACATTCTGTTCTTCTTAAAACTGTTATTCTACTCTCTGATGTTGTTTCGGAATGTTGTGCCAACATCAGAGGATTCTGAAGTTATCCCAACATCCAAATCAACATTACTGCTATCATACTTGTATCTTTCACAAAACAATTTGTACTTGAAGCAGTATGGTTTCAAATGTCCATGTTGAAAACAACATTGGCATATATAGGTTATTTTCTTAGACTTAATAAGACTGCCACTAGACTTACAAAAACCAGCCTTTACAAAACTAGGTATAACATTTTCAAATTTACCGACCTTTCAAGGTATCCCAAACCTGTAGTTCCTTCATTACCAATACTCAGTGCTTCATCAAGCTTGCTTGTCCCTGAGTTCCACTTGGAAATTGTTCTCTCTACTTCTTCCAACTTCATCTTCGTGTTCTTCATGTGGCACTCCTTTCTGGTGAGATTTTCTTTACTTCATCAAGGATTTCCCTGTAAACAATCTTTAGTTCATCAATTATCTCACCTTGATCCATTTCCCCTTCAAAGAAGTACTCTTCATCCAAATTTACAAAGCCACCAAAACAGACAAAGTTAGATTGTTCCTCAGATTCATTTATATTGGTAATAAGACATTGAGGATTAGATATATATTCATCATCCTCCCAGTCGTCGAAGTAGTCTTTCTGTTCTTCTGGATCAGTCTGAGTGTTGAGCCAACATCCGTCAGTTGCAATCTGTCATGACACTTGGTCGAGCTCACTTGGGCAGACAAGGCTGTTGTGTGAATTTCTTCCGACATCAGTTCATCTGGTAATTCCACAAAACCTGTCTCATCATCAATACCATCTATGCACACCAATTAGAGTTACGTTTGACTCTTAAAGTATTAGCATACTCATAGGACAAGTGAACATAGCCTTTGCACTCAAAGCATTGAATTTGTTTCATTTTCTTAGTGTCACTTTCACTGGGCTTTTGAAGGAATACTTTACCATTGTACCAGGAAAACTCCTTCTCAGATTAGGAGGGACATTCTTTTCTTTTCTGATTATATCATTCAAAGCCATTATGTTAGACTTTTTAACCACATAACCTAGATAAACATTTATCTTGGTTTCATCCTCTACTTCTTCTTAAGTAGCTTTTAAAGCAAGGCTTCTCTGTTTGTTGGGCTCTAAGTTCATTTCAAATTATTGCAAAACATTTAGAAGAGTATGGAAGTTAAGTGATGACATGTGTCTCGCCTCTTGCATAGCTATCTTCTTGATGTAGCGAAGTGATGACATAAGGGAAGATGAAATAACACAAGAATCAAAAGCTCGTTGATTCTGCAGAATACCGAGAAATTGACGAAAACTGAGAAACTCTCAAGTTAGGTTTTTTTATTCAATCAGCAACTTACTACAATGACTCAAAGACGACTCACTTATAAAGATGAAACCATAAACATAAAAATTACCAAAATAACAAAAGACTCTTAAAATAACTAAATAAAACATAAAAATCCCACTTGAAATAATAAACTGCAAATTTGACCCTATAAAACTTTGAATTTGCCTAAAATCGCGTGGGCGTAAAGACTTTTGTCTTTACGTTTTGCTCAAGAGCTCGTTTCCACTTGGAAAAGTGGTATCTTTTTGGTCAAACCTCCACTCGCTTGAACCTCGGGTTGGTTATTTTCGATCAAGAGATACTCATATTTTTGATCTCCATCATTCTCCTCTGGTTGAAAAAGATTCGACCTCGAATCTGAATCGTGTTTAGTAACTAAGAACTTATCACCATAAGACAAAATATGATTAGTTACATAAGAAATATCAAAACCCTGAGGATTAACATCTTCAATTGTGGCAACAACAATAGGAGCGTGCTTCTTCTCGTCATCGATCACTTCCACACATAGATTCCTTGTTTCTATTACAAAACTTTCAAATCTATCGCTTTTCTTAGCAATCTCGTACTTTTCCAACATCGTCGTCTCTTTTATTGGATTCTCCACCGTGATCTTCTCCTCCACACCCTCCATGAAATCTTTTAATCTAGAAATCTCGAACTCATCCACAATATCATCACCATCGCTATTATAAACCACATCATATGGAGGTTCACAATCCTTTTCATAATCACCATGTAAATTTAGAATATCACCTTGAAACTCTGATTTCCAATGTTTTTCCTCTATATCATCTTGTCTCCCGTGAATAGGCGGATTCAATAGTTGTTCTAGTGGTACAAACGAATTCTCCCTGAAATCCGCAAACAATGGGCCTTCAGGTGTCAGTGCAAGTTCAGGATGTCGAGCAACCATCACCGCTATTTTTGCGTCAACAAGTTAATTTATCGACGTAACATTGTGTATTCATCACATCTATCTTCTTCTACCAGAACATGATGAACTTCAGAGTTTCTCTTTGCCGCCATGGTGAAGGAACGAACCTGTCTCTGATGCCAACTGATGTAGCGATGTGAAGACATAAGGGAAGATGAAATAACACAAGAATCAAAAGCTCGTTGATTCCGCAGGATGCCGAGAAATTGACGAAAACTGAGAAAACTCTCAAGTTAGGTTTTTTTATTCAATTAACAACTTACTACAATGACTCAAAGACGACTCACTTATAAAGATGAAACCCTAAACATAAAAATTACCAAAATAACAAAAGACTCTTAAAATAACTAAATAAAACATAAAAATCCCGCTGGAAATAATAAACTGCAAATTTGACCCTCTAAAACTTCGAATTTGCCTAAAATCGCGTGGGCGTAAAGACTTTAATCTTTACGTTTTGTCAAAAAATGGGCTCCGTTGACTTTCTGGTCTAACCTCGACTCGCTTGATCCTCGGGTTGGTTATTTTTGATCAAGAGATACTCATATTTTTTATCTCCATCAGTAGGCCTAATTGGGGTTCACATTATCCACGGTATGGTAATTCGAACACCGATGAATTAGGTGCTTGGCCCTGACGCCAATTTTAAATGTATAGATCGGGATTGGTACCCTTTTTTATTCACACACTATGTTGTGACGAATGTTGTGCCAATACCGATTGTATTCGCCGTCATCCCAACATTCGTAGTAGAGTAAATTGCAACGGAATATTAAACATAGAGTATGAATTTTAAGCAGGTTATATGAATATAACCTGCCGAGTCTTACTGCGAAATAATTACTAAATATGAATCTAATTATCTTAGAAAACTCAACTGAGTAAGGAACTCAAACGTAACACTAACTAATCTGTAAGCTATGGATATATAGCTTAGCTAGATAAAATTCAGTAAAAACAAGACTATCAACTATTACAAGAATTCTTCTAACCACGCATAACTAATTCTAGTCTCGTTATTAATCTTGATGTCGAGCAGGTCTTCTTATAGGATTTGATCGTCCTTCTTCTTAGACGTGATAAACACGAGTTGTGATTTCTCTCTTCTTCTTTGGATAATTCTGAAATCTCCTTTGATGTTTATCTTCAAGAGATCTTTTGCTATTATCTTCATTTCCCTTCGGCTTATCTTCTTTCCTTAAGCATAAGTCTACACGATCCTTAGAGTCCTTGATATCCTGAAACATATCACAGATAACTGCAACTTGTGGAACTAGGTGCGTTTGAGAATAAAGACAAAATAAAATATAACACTTAAATAATTCACACAGTGCTGTGCCAACACTAGTTGCCAGAATGTTGGACTAATACTTCACGACAACACTTACATTTTGACTTTCATCTCAAATTATAACCATATCATGCATATATCATCATTGATCCCTTCCTATTTTCATGCTTCAAACTAGATTCTAACGACTCAATCCTAAAAAAAGCTAGACTCTATGATAAATACATAACATAAATAACAAAAATCGAAGCTTGCCACCTCCAACTTAATATGATGCCCTCGTTGTCAAATAATAAAAAGAATTATAGCATAGATGAGAGTTTTCCCCTGGTCGAGTTGAAAGGACACTCGTCAGACTGTTGGTGTCGGTGCTTTCTTCATTTGTTATATTCCTCTCAATATGTTGCAATACCATCCAATGGTAGGTATTGTTGCTCTGTACTTGCTCTTTGATTTCCTCCAGTTGATGCACTAACTCTGCCTTGTCTTTTCCCTTGCGTTCCTTCACCTCTTGTAATTGTTCTTCAAACATTTTCCTCTTCTTGTGCGTAGGCGACGTGATATTTTCAGTTGTGTCGATAACTAAAGGCTCGTGAGTGTGGAATGTCATTACTATCACTTACCTCCAATGTGATTGATGGGATATGTATTTGGATGACGCATGTCTTTATCAAGCTCAAAAACTCCTTATTTGATACAAAACTTAGTGAGAAGTGCTCCACAATACAATAGTCATTGTGGACTGAAAGTGTAAGTATTCTGTCAATGTTAGTTTAACATTGAGAAGTCAATGTTAGAGTAACATTGCTGGAATAGAATCCGATTTACAATCTTGATTATATTCTTCATTATTATTTTGCCTTATTCATTTAACTAACTGAGTTCCACAGTTGTAATTGTCTTTGATTATTATTCAGGAAACAAACTTGTTATAGGTTGGACGCTCAAGTTTCCAAGAAGGAAAGTTTCCTTAATTAAGCAAACCGCTCTACAAGGAAAGATGAGTTCGAGTGGAACTAGGAATGCTTTCCAAGATCAAGTCCTAATTTGAAGAAGGAGTCTTTCCTTATTTAGATCACTAACGAAGGAACTATTATTCAAGAAGGACTGCGAGAACAAGGAAGAGGAGTTCAAGAAGGAAACATGGAGAATTACCAACTGTGTACAACACACCTTGAAGTCCAAGATCAAGAACCTATATATAGGTGTGAAGTACATCAAGACAAACACGAAGACAAGAGCGAAAATCTCCCGTGAGGAAATCTTTATAGTCGAGTGTCTTTGTCTTGCTTTAGCAAAGTTTGTGAGTTGTTAGAATAGATCTAAGAGTGAGGAGCTTTTAGAGATAGTCGAAGCAATTCTTGCGTGCTTTGCTTAGTTCAATCAATTTAAGAGTGAGGAGCTTGAGAATTGAGAGAACGACCTTTGTTAAAACCTTTACGGGTTATTTTGCCTACGGCTCGGAAGTTAATATAATCCTATACTCACTTCTTAAACTTGGTGTTTGTTTATTCCGCTACATTATTACTCTGGTCTGTTGCTAAAGTAACATCGCTGAGTTAGAAACGTACACATCTGCTATTAACACTCCAGTGTTAAGTTAACAACAACGACGTATCAACCCGATCCATAATTTCATGGACCATGAGCAGTGTGCTCTCCAATAACTTTAACTATGATATCCTCAATGTTAGGAGTATCTTCTCTTTTGATGGACCTCATAACCTTGGCTTGTTCCCACGAAGTATATCCCTTGTAATCAAGGGAGAGTATACAATAACTAACAAACATATATAACTCCTTACATACAACTTGTAGATCTTCACAATTCGCTTCAACGTTACCATCATTTTTGTAGTGAAACATAAGATGAGGTAGTAAAAGTGACTGTGAGGCACGATCGAGTGTAAGCTTGTGTTGTAAACCCATGTCCCAAAGTATCATTTGATCTTCATGCAACTTGTAAAATCTTTTAACACCTTCCGTGGTGATTTCTAGTGTCCATCCTCGTAGCCAAATATTTACATCGCCTTCATCGTAGTGTACAGAGTATTCCCGAACAATGGTGTCGTTCACAAAATCCAGTTTTTTCGCATGGCTGCCAGCCCCTCTATGGTCAATATCTTCTTCAACCCAGGTATTTCTTGATCATCAACAAGGTGGCTTGCAAGTAGTGACTTGTACAGATTGAAATAGCTGTTGGTGAGGAATCGGTCGCGGTCGAACCTTGGCTTAGCTAATGAAAGTTTCGAAGCTTTGCGTGGTACTCGGGTTGCTGGATCAAATGTGTAATAGCATCCGAACACCATGTTCTTCTACAAATAAGTAAAAGAAAAATATTTTTTTAAAAAAGAAAAAATAGATGAATGAAGAAATATGGCATAGAAGAAAAAGTCTTATAAATTCTGAGAGATGTGAAAATTTTACAAATGATTATGGTTTAATATATGAGTTCTTAAAAAAAAATCGATTATTTTCCATAAATTCCACAACTCTCCATATTATTTATAATCACCAAAAGGAATAATTTGTGACATCAATGTGATTTAATAATAAGAGAAGCATAAGTATAGTAAGAAATGAAAAACATAGAGATTGCTCCACCAAATTCCTTAGATTCTGATTTTACATGTCTCATCTTTCCATTCGAACCGGGAAACGTGATCTGCAAGAAATCAGGGATGTGTGACATGTCGTGTCATTCGCCTATGTAGCGTCAGTGCTACAATGTGGTGGTAACTGTTGCATTGCCTGCGCTTCTCTTTAGATGACCCGTGGGACCCACGCGACTAACTGCACAACTGGCACAATTTTTTATAAAGTCTACGTGAGGCGCTCCGTCTGTATTGCCTGTGATTCTGCATTTGCTACATCTCATTTTTTTCTTTTTTGTTGGCAACTGCTGCATTGCATGCGATTCTCTTTAGATGACTTGCTGGACCCGCGCGACTAACTACACGACTCGCACAATTTTATATAAAGTCTACGTGAGGCGCTCCGTTCTGTATTGTCTGTAATTCTGCATTTGCTTCATGTCGTTTTTCCATTTTTTGTTTCATGTTCATCTATACTTTGCATCTTCTTTCATTTTTTAGCTCAAAAAACATTGAAGAATTTTATCCTACACATGACTCAAGATGAAAATAACTAAAAATTGGAACTAAATGCAAGACTCAAAAATTTGAGAACTTAATACTGTGGGTTGTCTCCCCCCACATCGCTTAGTTTGTTTTCAGTTAGATGGGCACTATGGTTGAGGAATTAAGGTTTCTTGGGTGCACCTTTTGCACTTTGATTTTTTACCTCTTTCGCCTCTTTCTTGCTTGTCATTTGCACTTGTCCGTTTATGATATTGAATGTGGCATTGCGTGCATTACGATTTTCTTTCTTCTTATCAATCATTACGACGTCATACATTAAGTGGAATGCTGCATCAGGTGGTAAGTTTTGGAACCTCACCCCATAATAAAGTTTTCCACTCAACTTGTCAAATATATGACCATTAACCTTGCTTAGCCCTAAGTAATAAATATGAATAGCATGCTTGTCTTCTAGCCAAGACATAGTAAACTTGACACCTTCTTTTTTTCATGTAATTCTCATTAGCTTTCTCTACCATGTCTTGCAAGTAATTATATGCCCTGGAAAACGTGGCTCCACATTTTTGCTTGAAGTTCAAAATTCTCTTCATCCATGACTTCATGAATACCCCACTACGAAATTTTGATTGTCGATGCACAATCTCCTAACCAATTAGCTCTAGTGTTATACCACTCCCTTGCCTTCAATTCAGTGAACGAGGAAATATCCATCCCAACATGTAATCCTCCGTCACATTAATATGATGACATAACTCTCAAAACTCTTAAACATTGGTATACGGATTGTCATAAGGTTCTCTTCGAATGGCTCTCTTATTATCAGTTTCATTAATATTTCATTTAGTAATGCTGCTTAAGATAATTTGTTAAAGTTGCCTAAAGATGATATGGATCAGAGATTGAAAAGATGTTACCTGATAGGGTTCTTGGCATGAATATGATGCTAACAGGATTGCGGTTATGGTACACAAGGATCAATGTGTGTCCAAATTCGTGTTTCTTGTACTATGGCTTGTACGCGAGTGGGGATTACAAATCATGTGCAGTTTGCAAGGAGGAAAGATACGAGCGTGGTAGAAAGTCGAGAGTCGCAAAGAATAAATTACATCTTCATCTTTTGAGGTTGTACTGTACTATAGGCACTGCAAAGCAAATGACTTAGCATTTGATGTGTCTTTAGGCAATTGATCGAATGATCCAACCGGCTTCAGGCGAGGCATAACGCCACTTTGACCGATCGTATTCGGATTTCGCAACAAAGTCCAGAAATATATGACTCGATTTATGCACATATCATTTCATACCGTTTGGACAATCTAAACCAATTACTCGTGTTGGGCCGTGTTTGGTCATCCCGTATAACCTTCCTTTCGATCTTTGCATGCGGTCGAAGTTCATATATTTTAGCCTTATTATATCCAGACTCTAGAGTCCCGAAAGAACTTGGATGTATTGCTAAGACCCCTGATTGAAGAGCTAAAGGCTTTATGGAGTAATGGTTTGTGGACGTATGACAACTCTAGAAAGAAAAACTTTCAATTATGAGCAACCCTGATGTGGATGATCATCAATTTCCCGACATATAGAATGGTGTCCGAGTAGATTACGCACGGGAAGTTATCGTGCCCTTATTGTGTGAGGGACACAAGATATTTATGTTGAAGAATGGTGGAAAATCGCCGTTCTTTGATTGTTATTTTCAGTTTCTAGCAGAACATCATAAGTGGAGGAACAACAAAAAAGAGTTGTACAAAGACCAAGGGGCACCTGAAGGACCTATTCCAAGTCAAACGGGTGATGAAACGTGGGCCATTGTGGATAGTCTCCCACCGGTGGGTTTTGGGCCAAAACCAACAAAGATCCTGGGGTTTGGAGCAATTCATAATTGGTGTTGTTGGAGCATCTTTTGGGAACTACCTTGCTGGCCACAAACTTGATTCGCCACAATCTAGATGTCATGCACTATGCAAATTACTTTATCATAACATTATCAATACAGTGGTGGACGATGCTAGGACGAAGGACCACATCAAGTCTAGACTAGATTTACAGATCATGACTAACTGTAAAGAGCTATTTCTAGAACCCACTTGCAGAGGAAAGAAAGTTAAAAAGTCCAAGGAAAACTACTGTCTCACGAGGAAGCAAAATAATAAGGTGCTTGAGTGATTGATCGTTCTTTAGTTTCCTAGTGAATATGCCTCGATCATGGGACAAAGTGTCCAAAGGCAACAAGGAAAGTTGTACGGTATGAAGACTCGTGATTGTCACGTCTTCCATGCAGAGATTGATCCCAATTGTCTTTTGCAACTTCTTGGGGGCTAATATTTGGGCAAGCTGGTGGAGATTAGTCTACTTTAAGGGCGATTTGCGCTTCAGAGGTTTCAGCCACCGATGTGAAGTGCCTTGAGGAATCAATTGTTGTTACGATGTGCAAGATGGAGATGATATTTCCTCCATCCCTTTTTGATTCTATGGAGCATCTAGCCATATACTTGACGTACAAGGCTAGAGTTGGAGATTTGGTCCACTACAGATAGATGTATCAATTTGAGAGGTACAATAATTAATTTTTAATAACGATGTTAACCCTAAAAACAATATATGGAGATTACTCCTACTCGGAAAAATAATATATGGACAATACTATTGTCACGAGTACTTCCGATGAGATGTACCTATAAAGAAAACCCCTCGGAGGATTGCCCTACCTTTTGGTCACTGACCCGAAAAGGTTTATAAGAGCACCCGAGGAGAAACATAAGAGTTCCTTGGAAAGTCAAACGGTGAATGAAAAACAGATATCAACACGGCATCGGATAAAGAGCAAACCCCGATGGACCCGTATAACTCCGATATCCACCAAATACGCCAAGAGGGACCAAGATGGACCCCGAGTCCTATGAACTTACAAGAAAACTTCCTTGCTGAACACTCCTCGGAAAAGACGACACTCGGACTTATCCGAGGACCCAATTTTGGAGAAAATCAAGAAATAAATACAAGAACATCCAGTGAATACAGTCCGAGAACTCTGGTGAAGAAATCTCACTTTCAGTAAAGCAAATACAGCCCTCGGACACAAAATCACAGTCCTCGGAAGTTATACCAAGTCCTCGGGGATCACATTTACCCCCTTAGAAATCACTCCTGATTGTTGAAGAAAATACCCAAATCAAGAAGGAGAAATAAACGCTTTCGGAAGAATAGACCTATCAAAACAATCTACATCAGAAGCCCTCGGAGATATCAGAAGACACAAAAGCTAATCCAGTCAGCGCCTAGTAGATAAAAGATAAACATTATCCTAATTTTCACACCTGTATCAAGGTAACAACAACACTTGTCCTTACCAAACGCATGCACAATGACACCTGCCCCTACCAAAGTCTATATAAAGGGAGGTGATCATTAGAAAAAAGACAAGCTGAAGCCACTTAGCTTACTTACTACAATTTGACACTCAAATACGGAATAAAGGAGGAAATGTTCAGTGAATAAAGGAAGGGAATATTCTTGCAATTAATCTCATTATGTCCATCCATCATTGCCTCTGAATCACGGACAGGGCGTTCGAACCCAAAATAAATATCTTCCGTTAAATAGGAAATAATTCCAAACCCGTTAACAAAGTGGCGCCGTCTGTGGGAACGCCATAATATCTGTCCTCGAGAGAATTCAAGCAGATGTCAGCTAGGATGGACGATTTTTTCGAAAGTGACAACCCTCCTTTCTCGAACAGCGACTCAGAAGAAACTTTGTCCAATTACGAACCAGGTACTAGAAATTTTATTAATATTCCCCGATCTGTTTACGAAAGACTTATAAATGCTGCACGAACACCCCGGAGGGATGAACCTCTCGGACGCCCGTCCCCCGTGCTCTCCGGGAACGGTGGTTTCCCCTCGGAAGGAGATGCACCTCCGATGGCGTGGAACCCAAATTGGACTCCTTGGCAACCAGCACCCCGACAAAGGCCTCGAAGGTATGTATGTCATGAAAGAACTCCCGTGAGTGGTCAGGAAGAAATTTCTCGCCCCTCGGAGTGTCGAGGAGAGGTGGAACATTCCTTGTGGGGAATGATGGATGATTTACGAAAAGAATTAGGTGATCTCAAGAAGACCATGGCTCCCGAGGAAGATCCTACATTCAAAACCTCTCCTTTCATTCCCAAAATTGCTTCAGCTTCTGTCCCCTCGGGGATGCGACCTGTCAATATCCCGTTATATACCGGAGAAGCTGATGGAAGGGACCCACAGGATCACATCCATCAATACCTGGCCGGAATGGACCTCTCTTCCGCTCCTGATCATGTGTTATGCCGCGTATTTCCTGTTACCCTCGGAGGACGGGCCCAAGCCTGGTTTACTCACCTTCCACCTCGTTCCATCACGAGTTTTGACCGATTAGCTCACTTGTTTGTGAGACAATTCGCCTGCAATCGAAGGTACCCCAAATCTGCCACACATCTTTTTACTATTAAGCAGAAAAAGGATGAATCTTTACGAGAATATATAAAGCGCTTCACGGATGAAGCCCTAGATGTTCCCAACGTTAGCCCGACCATTATGGCGGACATATTAACTCAGGGACTCCGAACGGGGGATTTCTTTAGATACCTTATGGGAAATCGTATCACGGATATGAATGAGCTAATGCAAAAGGCAGAAGTACACATTTTGATGGAAGAGGCCGAGGGAACAAAGAAGCAAATGGAGCAGGAGGATAGTGAACACCTAGAACGCGTCGAGAAAGAGGCAAAGGCTAAGGAAAAGAATAAGGAAGGAAAACCTCCTCAGCGCAAAGATGAAGGGGGAGTGGTTAAGAAATTCCTCCGACCCGTGCACTTACCCCCGATGACTGTTACTCCACCAGAAGTGCTCAACATAATGAGGGGTAGCAACGAGTTGCACTGGCCCAGACCGACTAAATTTCCTAACCGAGATAAGGACACGGGGAAATATTGTAAGTACCATAAAACTTATGGGCACACTACGGAAGAATGTACTACCCTTCGTTTAGAGGTACTCCGCCTGTTAGAGATAGGGTATTTGAAGAACTACCTCAAGGAAAATAACCTCGAAGAGCCCAAGGCAAATGTTTGGAAGAGATCACGAAGGGAGGAGGAAGAGCAAGAAAGGGAAGAAAGGACGCCTAGTTGGAAATCACGAGAGAGGACCACTAGACGGCTCCGATCCCTAGAGAGAATTAAAGATCGTCGGCAAAATTCACGAGAGAAAACGACAGGGTATCAGAGTTTGCCTCCTCCACCTAACTCTTACAAAGACAACCCCCCAACAGGGAGAACGATCAATATGATTGAAGGGGGTGAAATTTCCATGACACCTCAGGGTAAAAAGAAGAAATATTTGAAAGAAGCCCGACGAGCAGAACAAGGATTGTCTGTCTGCTCCATTCAAGGATTAAATCTGCCTAGCATCACTTTCGGGCCCGAGGATCTTATGGACGTAATATACCCTCACGAAGATCCATTGGTTATTTCTGCTGTCATCTACGGGTATGAAATCCAACAGATCCTTATAGATACGGGCAGCTCCGTGGATGTGCTCTTCTTACCAACTTATCTTGCTATGAGGTTGAAACAAGAAACGTTGGAAACTGCTGAGGTCCCGTTAGTAGGATTCTCAGGGGAAGCTTGTCAAACCCTCGGAACTGTTACCCTTCCGATGTCATGGGGGAAAGGAGCCCTTCGGAGAACTGAATCTATTAAGTTTTGGGTAGTGGAGGCCTCCTCACGAACGTATAATGTCATCTGTGGAAGACCCTTTATTCGGGCCTTTGAGGCTATTCCTTCTACTTTGCATCTTAAAGTGAAGTTCCCTACCTCCTCGGGAATCGTAGAAGTCCGAGGAAGTCAGTCAAAAGCCAGAGAATGTTGCATGAATGCCATTCCCTTAGAAGAAGATGGACCCTCACTCGGAAATAACAAAAAGTGTAGAACCGAGGAAACACGAGTCCAACCTGTGGAAGAATTAAAAATGGTGGAATTGGTAGAAGGAAGCCCCGAGAAAGTAATCAAAATGGGCACCCATATGGCTCCAATCATAGAAGGTCAATTGATTTCTCTTCTCAAACAATTCCATCACCTCTTTGCGTGGGAAGGGGGGCCGCCCGGACGAATCAGCAACAAGGTATGTCAACATTTCCTTAATGTAAAGCCCGGATCTAAACCTGTCCAACAGAAGAAGAGGAAAATGGGCCCCGAGCGCAACAAGATCATCCGCTCGGAAATACAACGCCTTCTCCAACTAAAGCAAATACGAGAAGTGATCTACCCCGAGTGGTTGGCTAATGTCGTTCTAGTTCCCAAGCACGGAGGAAGATGGCGAATGTGTGTTGACTTTACTAACCTCAATGAAGCATGCCCCAAGGATTGTTATCCTTTACCGAGCATAGATCAGCTAGTTGATTCTACCGCAGGATGTGCGCTACTATCAACTTTAGATGGAGATCAAGGGTACAACCAAATCCCGATGGCGGCTATTGACCAAGATAAAACTAGCTTCATCACGGATACAGGCACATTTTGTTATCTAGTCATGCCATTCGGGCTGAAGAATGCGGGAGCTACGTACCAAAGGTTAGTAAGTCTTATGTTCTAAGGACTTATTGGAAAATCAGTAGAGGTTTACGTAGATGATACTGTAGTTAAAAGTAACACTGCCGAAGAACATCCCGAGGACCTACGGAAAGCGTTGGTCATTATGAACAACTTTGGCATGAAAGTTAACCCTCGGAAGTGTTCTTTTGGTATCCGAGGAGGAAAATTTCTGGGATTTATGGTTACGGAGAAGGGAATTGAAGTAAACCCCGAAAAAGCAGAAGCTATCATGGGGTTACCTACTCCGAGGACGGTAAAAGATGTCCAAAAGTTAACTGGAAGAATGGCCTCGTTAAGTCGGTTTGTCTCCAAGTCTGCAGAAAAAGGGCTTCCCTTCTTCAAGATACTTCGGAATATCAAGGAATTTCAGTGGACCCCCCAATGCGAGGAAGCTCTCGAAGAATTGAAAAGGTACATGTTGAAACGACCTTTGCTGGTAAAACCTATACCCCAAGAAGAGTTGTTCCTGTATTTATCGGTCGGAGAAGAGGCTATTAGCGCTGTCTTAGTCAAAGAACAAGATGAAGAACATCACCCGGTATATTACGTTAGCAAAACCCTCCTCGGAGCCAAAACCCGATACACCCTAACTGAGAAACTAGTTCTAGCATTGGTTACTACGGCCCGTAAGCTACGTCCCTACTTTCTATCTCATCCAATAACCGTGCTAACTAAGTACCCCCTGAGGGCAATTCTTAACAAGCCTGAATCATCAGGAAGACTGATAAAATGGGCCGTAGAGCTTACTGAGTACGATATTTCCTATGCTCCGAGACCATCAATCAAAGCACAAGTTCTGGCGGACTTTGTAACAGAACTCACGGGCGTGGGATCCGAGGAAAAGGAGCCACGATGGCATGTATATGTAGACGGATCCTCGGTAAGTACTCATGGGGGGGCTGGAATAGTTTTGGTAAATCAAGAAGGGGAGGAGGAAAGACTCCATTTTGCAGTTAGAATAGATTACCCCCTCTCTAACAATGAAGCCGAGTATGAAGCTCTCCTTATCGGTATGAGACTAGCAAGAGAAGGGGGAATGAAGAGAGTACTCCTCCATAGTGATTCCCAACTGATTGTTCAGCAAGTTAAGGGGTCATATGAGGCCAAAGAAGAAAGAATGCAAGAGTACCTCCGAGTTGTTCGCCAAAGGTCCGAATGGTTTGAAAAATATGATATAGTTCAAATTCCCCGAAAAGAAAACCAAGAAGCGGATGCTTTGTCCAAAATGGCTACACAAACAGCCACAATACATACTCGGAAGATTACTCTACTGCATGTCAGTGAATCTGAAAAGAGCGAACACCGAGAGGTGAATACCATTTCAGATCCTTCATCTAGCTGGGTGACCCCTATCAAAGCCTATTTGCAGAATCCCGAGGGATACTCCTCGGATAAGAATATTCAACGAATGATGTTCCGAAAAACACTCCGATACTTCCTCAAAGACGGGATACTCTTCCGAAGGACATACTTATGCCCCCATGCTCGATGCCTTAATGAAGAGGAGGCACAAATAGCTTTAGCCGAAACTCACGAGGGAGTATGTGGAAGCCATACCAGCGGCGAAAGCATGGTCGGACGCTTGATTCGACAAGGCTACTATTGGCCCACGATGGCCAAAGACAGCAAAAGCCATGCCGAAAGATGTAAACCATGCCAAGCTTACGCCCCTCGGACCCATCTACCCGCAGCCCCTTGGGAACCCTCTCTGAACCCCTGCCCATTCTCTAAGTGGGGTATTGATATACTTGGACCCCTCATCCCTGATGCCGGTCAAAAGAAATTTCTGCTAGTAGCCGTTGACTACTTTACCAAATGGGTGGAAGCGGAACCCCTAGCTAGGGTAACCGCGGGGGCCGTTATCAATTTTCTCTGGAGAAGTATTATTTGTCGCTTTGGTGTCCCTCGGAGCCTGGTAAGTGACAACGGTTTGCAGTATACTGACCAAGGATTACAGAAATGGTGCGATCATTGGGAGATAAAACATCGCTTTGCCTCCGTGGGATACCCTCAAGCAAATGGCCAAGTAGAAAGAACCAACAGAACCCTCTTGAAGAACATGAAGGCCCGGCTTGATTGGCATAAAGCTAAGTGGGTTGAGGAGATACCCGGGATATTATGGGCCTATCCGACCACGCAAAGTGTCGCTACGGGCGAAACCCCTTTTAGTCTATCCTACGGGTGCGAGGCTGTTTTGCCCTCGGAGGTCTCCATAGAAAGCTGGCGCGTCAAGGAATACGAGGAAGTGGCCAATGGCTCAAATCTAGCCCTTGCCCTTGACCTCCTCGAGGAAAAAAGGACCTGAGTAGCCCTCCGAATGGAAGAGCAAGGCTCGGATGTCACGATATTACAATGCCAAGGTAAAACCCCGAACCTTTCAAGTTGGAGATTTAGTGATGAAACGAGTGGGGGCCTCTAAGAATGTGGGTAAACTAGATCCACGATGGGAAGGACCCTACAAGATAGTGGAAATCGTGGGGCCGGCGACCTATCGGCTTGCCAACTCCGAGGAGGCAATACTTCGCAACACGTGGAACACAAGTAACCTTAGAAAGTATTATGCTTAATGTAATAGTTATACCTGAATAAAAAGAGTGTTCATATACGAGGGGATATAGTACAAAAGAAATTAGAGTTATCCGACAAAATGATGTCTCTATATATGAGACATCAGGACAGCCCGATAACACTAAAAACCCTCCGTATTATGAACTAAACTCATTTACAAGCTAAGTCCCTCCCATGGGACGTTTCCCCTCTCGGATAAGTCTTCGACGTTGCTCCTCGGAAAGGGAGGCTGGGTCATCAAAGAACACAGTTCCGATCGCAAAATCTCTAGTAGGTGAAGGAGGAAACTCCTCGGAGACTTGACGAATGTTAAGCTCAGGAAGGAGCAAGCCCCAGGGGAACTCTGGTAAAGCTTGTACGGCATCTTGGCACAACTTATAGCCTATGTGCACCAAGTCACGCATCTCACCCCGGAGAGACTCACGAAGATTGGATGGGCCCACCACCTCCAACACAGCTTGGACTCGGGCCATGACCACCTCTATCGCATGAGAACGAGTTATCTCTAGCAGATGCTGACTCAAGGCGTCTCTTTCCAGCGTAGCCTATGTTAACTGCTCCTCCGAGGACCGCATTTGGCCACGTAACTCCTCAATTCTCCGCCCTAAGTTCAAGACACGTGCTTTTTCAAGCACTAATTGGCGTTCCAATTCCCACGCCTTATCCTTCTCGAATTGTAACGCCTGAATGTGAGTCTCCTGAGCGGACTCATGAACTTCCTTCAAATGGGCTATCTCCACTTGAGCCTCCAAGAGACCTCGTTCTAACTCATCCCGACGACGATATACTAAGCCTGGATCTGAAGAGGAACTTCCGTAAGATCCGAGAGCATCCAACACCATATAAATCTGGTCAAAAAGCAAAGCAAGGGGCATCAGACCAGAAGACAGGTTAGTACTAAATAAAATGAATAGATACCTCACACAGGTCTTTACAGACTAAATCTTGGAAAACGGGTACCGAAAGGGTTTTTATCAGCTCACAGTCTGTTACGTTCAATAAACCACTAAGAAAGTTTCGGCAAAATCCCACTGCTGATCCGAGAGGAGAAACATCCTGATTAACCCCGGGGGGAAGAGTTCTCCCGAGGGAAGGGTGCTCCTCGGGCGGTGGTGCAGGAATACGACTAGGGATATCTTCCCGGGGCTGCATATCCTCTGTACTAGAAGAGCGAAGATACTCCTCTAATACATTTACCACGGTAGAATTATGAGGAATGGGCTGTGATACTATGGGACTCATGTGAAAATCCGTTTGAGAAAGAGTTGCTATCAGATCCGACGATCCAGAAGGAATTATATAACTGACTGGGGGGGCTGCAACAGGTTCCTCCTCCTCTGAGGAAATTTCAACCATTGCCTCACTCACGAGGGGAGGGGACTCACCAATCTTCGTCCCCCCGGGAATACCATGCAATGCCCTCCCCAAGAAAACGTCAGTAGAAGACCCGAGAGAAAAGGCTCCCATCTCCGCTCCTGCAAAAGATGTCAGTAGGAAAACGGCCCGAGGATACCAATAAAGGTTGCATGCTAGAAAATGATTAGTAAAACTTACGAAAATGAAAGTTACTGTGAAGAGGACGAGAAGCAGGAGTGCATCCTTCCACCCCCTCTTGTAAACCTGCCAAGACCAGAGCCTCGGGGAAATCCAATAGCCCAGATATGTCATGAGAACCAGAGAAAAGTCCCGAGTGAAGCAATATCTCCCTCACTTGCCCTCGTGTTTCGGTGTTGGGTGCGATATACCCCAGACCCCATCGGATGGGTACACCCCATGATCTGGCTGACTGGCCTCTCGAACGGACAAAGAAAAATCTCCGCCTCCAATCCCCTCTACTAGAGTGGGAACTGGATACACGAGTGAAGATATCTTCCTTGTCCCGATAGGTCAAGCTAAAAAAGGGAGTCCCCTCTGAGCAAGGTTGAAGGGTAAATATTGTCCCCACCCGATAGGGGGACATGGGAAGGTTTAAAAGCTCACTACGAAGGATGTACCCTACCAGATGGCTATAAGAACTTGGTGTTAACTGACTCGGACACACCTGCCAATACCGAAAAAGTATTTGGAAAAAGGGGTGAAAAAACATCCGCAACCCGCAACGCATCTGTTCGGCGTAAAAGGTCATGTAACCCGAGGGGGGTGCGTAAGCCCTTTGACCCGAGGAAGGCACTATTATATCATAATCTTCGAACTCTAAGTTATAACCAGTGAAAAGAGATCTTACCGAGTTCTCACATTCTGCACTCATAGTGGATCCTACACGTCCTCTACCTATCAATCTTGATGGATTAAGAGGAATCAAATCGAACTCCGAAGACTCATCCGCCAAAGGATATGGCTCCCTACTCATGAATATCTCCCTGATATGATTGACTCTACGTGAATTTGTAGATGGAGTCCTACGAGCCACTCCAAGAGAGGAACTAGCACCAAGTGTCGTTTGATTCTCGGATGGATTGTCCCTCGGAGGAACCCTTGATGATCCCGAAGGACTCCGAGCGGTATCCCGAGAAGAACTACAAGACGAAGCTGAACCGCATCTTCTATAATAAGAAGGCATCATCGTATCAAGTAAGTATTATTTTCGTACTTGCAATTATGGAAGAAAATCAATGATTAATTATGATTACAGAAGTAAAGATAAGTGCATAATTGGTAAAGAGCCTAAGTGCATATATACTCTTTACTTCAAGGTTAAAAAAAGAAGTTTAGACTTTTATTATGTTAACTAAGGGACACGTGTTGAAAAACTTTTTGATTAAAAATGACACGTACCCTATTTAACCATGCAAAGCAACACCTCCTACTTAGGAAGTCTACTTAGTCAGCAACTTTTTGAGAATTATCATTATCCATGCTAATTGAAATTTAACTATACAAACAAAAAGTAGAAAAAGGGAAATTGAACAAAAATATTTATTTAAGCCGAAGAGCCCTCGGAAGGGATAATAAGTACAAAGAACGTTTATTTTAAAAGTAAAAAATTACAAAGAATAAAATTAAGCCCCCGTGGAAGGAGGGAGGGAAGAAGTTGTCTCCTCGATGGAAGTACCCAATGGAGCAAGACGAGAAATTGGAGAAAATACTCCCCCGGAACCACTAGCTCTCGGACTCGGACTTGTGGCAGAGCGCATTGGAGACGGTGTTGGAGAATCCTTGGAAGATAGCAAACCCCCAAACCTCCCTACAAAGTACTTGCAATCATCGGGAGTTGGCCTCTTCAACTTACGAAGGTCAAAAGATTTTGAGAAATCAACCTCCGACGTTATCAGAGACTTAGCCAACCTAGCACACTCCAGATAACCCCATAAAAGGTGGCTTGTCAACAGCTCGTGAGAAGACGTCTCGGGTACTCCTGCTTGCTGTCGTGAAATCTCCCGCTGAGCGAATTGAACGGCTGCATCCACCTTAGCTTGCACGTCCTCGGGAGATAGAAAGTTTACCAACTTTTCTTCAGCTGACTCAGCCCTATCAGTAGCTTGGCCCAATGTCTCCTGAAGAACTCTCTCTCTCTCATTCCCGTCCGCCACCGCCTTCTCGAGAGCCGCAATACGAGCAGTAAAGACCTCCTCGGACTCCTTCCTTTCCTTCTCCAGAAGAGTTATCTTAGCCGCTACAACCTTCTCGGACGCCTCCATCTTTTTATAAGCGGACTCGGCAGCGTTTAAGTTACCTTGCAAATCCGCCCTCGTCTTCTCTGCTTCATTAAGAGCAAATTCGTAGTCGGAAATCCTGGTTTGAAGAATGTCCTCCCTAGTTTGACTCTCTTTATCTCGGACTAAGAGAGGTGCCAATTGCGCTCGGAGTACTTCTAACTCTTCTTTGTCTTTCCGACCGTGCTCTTCAACGGCAGTGACTGCCTCTCGAGTCTTTCCAATCTGCGGGAAATCAACAATAAAGAATTTAACAGAGATATATCATATAATTTCAGAGGATTAATTTAGAGAAGCTTACCATGAGCCCCAGCCAGTTAAGACTGGTGTACAAAAATTGGTACCCCTCGGCGGGTGTTGAACTAGAGGAGGCGAAAAATCGGAGGATATCTTGATAAGCTTCCCCCACTGACCGAGATGAAAATCGACCCTCGAATCCACTAGGAGGAATAGGCTCCTGGAATGTATGACCCCTCGGAGACAAAGTCACCGGAACATGCCCCCTCGGAGGAGTCGTATCCTTTACGGGAGTCATCACTTCTGAATTTGTAAATATGGCCCGTGAACCACCCACTGTTGTGGAGGGGCTAGTCTCTCCTAACAGGGACTTCAGAATCCCCTCCTTCACATCCCTATCCTCGGAAGAAGGATCAAACTCCTCTTGAGTGTCTTCGGAGTCCCCTCGTAAACCTTCTTGCTCGGGAATGTTGAATTGGGCCAGAAACTCTTCCTCTACACAAGATACTCACTGTTGAGAATGAAACTAGAAAAAATTATGTAAAGAGAACGAATAAAGAATACTCACCATATAATGAAGGTTCTTCTACCATCGGAGCTTTTCCTTTATCCATAGCTACTACATCAAAAGGAAGAATGTCAACACATCAGCAAATGTCACAAGTAAGGTATGAAAATCTCATTAAAATTTCATAGAAACTCACCACGAGGAGCGGATTCGGAAACTATCGGAGGTTGAGGAGAAGGACCCTCGGAAGATAAGTCTATTACTGCAGTAACCTTCCGAGCAGATTCTTCCTCGGTAACACTCGGAAAGATCCCCTCCTCGGAAACTCTCGGAGAAGTTCCTATATTAGATTCAGAAGCAGGTAAACTCCCCGACTCGGATTTGGAAACGGGCACCAAAGCCAAATCCCAAGGAGCTACTTGACGCAAGGGAACAGCGCTCCTCACGACCCCCTCCATATCCATGCATAGAAGAGAATGGTCCTCGTGAAATCCACCCTTCTCTGAACCCATATGCTTACTCTCGGGAGCATTAACCTCCTCCTCCTCGTGATCGCCCTCCTCTGGTATCTCTGAGACACCACTAGGAGTAGGCTCGCTCGGACTCGACTGCAGATAGTAGTTCGCCATGACATCCCCTGCATCATCCCATCAATAACGTGTATAAGCATAATTTGCCACTGTGCTCGGAGAGAGAATAAAAGAATAAAAGAACGAATAAAGAGACTTACGAAAGAGACTCCTCGCATCGGGAGACAGTGACAAGGGCCTCTCCACGGCGTCATCGGTGAAAACTACGTGGTGAAGCCCTGAGGTCTCGTATAACATCGTGAAATCCTCCGACTCCATCAATTTATGCTGGGAAATTATCGGAGATAAAACTGCATCCTGGTCCAAGGCATGCACGGGAGTAGTGCCCTCTCGCCAATCGAAAGGCATATCCCATTCACCATCAACAGGTCCCACGAAGAAGTACCTATTCTTCCAAACGCTATGTGAGGTAATAGCAGCACCCAAGATCCTCTTCGTGGAGTCACCCGAGTTGTCCCGGTGACGAACATTGTAAAAAGGATATCCCCCGGGCGACACCGCCACATCAAAAATTGAAAGGAAATGAGTCACCGAGCACTCTAGTCCATTCACGTGACACCAAAAGACATAAATACAAATGGCGGCAAACCCATTCGGCACCATTTGACTCGGACAAATGTTACAAGTCTTGAAAAGCTCACAGAAAAAAGGAGACATGAAGGAACGCCACCCGTACTTCACCTGGGCAAAAAACACTGTCAACATACCCGGAGGAGGATAGCATGCCCTCTCATCCTTCGTCGGGATTCGGAATACCATATTCTTTTGAAGGACCCCGGTTGAAGTAAACAGATCCGCTACCTGCTTACGAGTAGCAATGTTCCGCATCTTTTCCACCTTAGCGAAAGTACGAAGAGGCGGCTCCTTTGACTTGGGAACCCTAGCCTTTTTCGAAGAGGTGGCGCCGCCCTCAGCAGTAGCAGCGATTTCTCCCTTGCGTTTACGAGTAACAACTCCCACCGAAAGACTCCTTACATTTACAGAAGTGGTAATCGGAGCAGTGATCTCCGAGGAAGTAGCAGCAGCAACAGGATTCACATTGGCAGAAGAAGCCATGGATATAAAAATAGGAAAGTTTTTTTTTTAGTGGGAAAATCTACTGGAACTTAGAATTGCAAGAGAATAAAAGAAGAAATTTGTAGCTCTGGGAGAAATTATCGCAAATTACACTTGAGTGAATGAAGAGAAGAAGAGGCAACAGTACCCTATTTATAACCAAAATTTACAAACGGTCAGATGCCCATAAAGACGTGGCATTTATTCGTGGCTCCACGTAACCGTTGCCTGCTCACGCCACGCCGTCCAAATTCTGCTCGTTGCCAACGGTAAGATACTTCAAATCCCCAGGCTGGTCAAACGGCAGTCCGCAACCTGCTCTTCCGAGATCTTCGCCTGCTTAATGACAATACCCTAAGGGTATTCAGGTAAAATCACTTGCAAAATTCTAAATATACGTATTTACCTCTCGGATAAATATCAAAAAAGGAAAAAAATAAATATAGGGACACTAAGCAAAAAATAACCCCTCACCTCACTGAGGACGATGATTTAAAATTCCGCTTGTCTCTATGAGGACAATCGAAATTTGGGGGGGCTAGTGTTAACCCTAAAAACAATATATGGAGATTACTCCTACTCAGAAAAACAATATATGGACAATACTATTGTCACGAGTACTTCCGATGAGATGTACCTATAAAGAAAACCCCTCGGAGGATTGCCCTACCTTTTGGTCACTGACCCGAAAAGGTTTATAAGAGCACCCGAGGAGAAACATAAGAGTTCTTTGGAAAGTCAAACGGTGAATGAAAAACAGATATCAACACGGCATCGGAAAAAGAGCAAACCCCGATGGACCCGTATAACTCCGATATCCACCAAATACGCCAAGAGGGACCAAGATGGACCCCGAGTCCTATGAACTTACAAGAAAACTTCCTTGTTGAACACTCCTCGGAAAAGACGACACTCGGACTTATCCGAGGACCCAATTTTGGAGAAAATCAAGAAATAAATACAAGAACATCCAGTGAATACAGTCCGAGAACTCTGGTGAAGAAATCTCACTTTCAGTAAAGCAAATACAGCCCTCGGACACAAAATCACAGTCCTCGGAAGTTATACCAAGTCCTCGGGGATCACATTTACGCCTTTAGAAATCACTCTTGATTGTTGAAGAAAATACCCAAATCAAGAAGGAGAAATAAACGCTCTCGGAAGAATAGACCTATCAAAACAATCTACATCAGAAGCCATCGGAGATATCAGAAGACACAAAAGCTAATCCAGTCAGCGCCTAGTAGATAAAAGATAAACATTATCCTAATTTTCACACCTGTATCAAGGTAACAACAACACCTGTCCTTACCAAACGCATGCACAATGACACCTGCCCCTATATAAAGGGAGGTGATCATTAGAAAAAAGACAAGCTGAAGCCACTTAGCTTACTTACTACAATTTGACACTCAAATACGGAAGAAAGGAGGAAATGTTCAGTGAATAAAGGAAGGGAATATTCTTGCAATTAATCTCATTATGTCCATCCATCATTGCCTCTGAATCACGGACAGGGCGTTCGAACCCAAAATAAATATCTTCCGTTAAATAGGGAATAATTCCAAACCCGTTAACAAACGATATTATTTTTATTCTGTTGTTTCTTTCTCTAACTGACAATTGGTTTCCACAGGCATATGTACGATATTAAAAAATCAGTGTTGAATAAAGAAAATGTCGATGGATGTATAACCAATTTGCACATACTTTCGAAGCTCGCCAATTTGTGTTCTGAAAATCTGGATATCTCTGTTCAGGCCAGATATAACCGCCTCAACAAGAACAAGATGTTCAAAATAACGAAGTGGAACGATGAGCTTTCTATATTTCATAAGAGATGGGTACCAGTAGGAGCATTGAACAAGAAGCAACAGTTGATGTCTGATGAATGGGACTAGATTGAACTTTATACGCTTCTCAATTATCTAAGCTTAACGAATGGGTCGAGTGCATTAACGTTATACATAATCACGACTTAATTACAATATGTTATTTTGTTTAGTACTAACCTGTTGTTTTATATTATACAAGTTGTTTGAAGAGGAGGAATGCGATGTCCTTAGTCCCATGGAGGTTCAAACCAAGAGGAATGAAGAGCTTGTGGCATGGTTCAAATAGACACATTCCAGTGGACACTACGAGAGAGACGTAGGAATAGATCCTATAATCACTTGTCCAACTAGTATAGTGGCAAAGTACGATGGATACATTGTGAATGGGATCAGATTCCACACAGATATGACGTTGGGCCTAAAGAAGAGTGATTATAGCGGGGTTTATGTCAAAGGAAACATGGGAGGAGCCGACGCCACCAACTTCTACGAAACGTTTAAAGACATCATCCAAGTGGAACATTAGGGAGAAAGAAGACCGCTACATTGTTTCATTCAAATGTATATGGTATGATAGTCATCGAGGGACGGTATTTCACTCGACGTACAAAGTGGTTGATATTAACCACGACGTTCCCTCACCAACAATGAGCTTTCGTTTTTGCAAATCAAACCCTTAATGCATTCTATACCCCATACCCAGCCTAGACAACAGGTTGCGTGGGTCAAAATGGACGGTTGGTTGTATTTACTATTCTGGCTAGGCACATAATCGATATGTTACAATGGTGGATTCAAACGAGGACCAAGCTGGAATGTCGGAACAAGTGTTACAAGAGAATGAATCTGGGGGGTTGAATCTATGTGTAGACCTAAGCTCATTTAATATGGATATTCAATTAAGGGGTGGTGAATTTGAGGTGGTTGACGATGTTGGTTCAGAAGAGGAGGATGGTGTTTATATCGAACAAGAAGAAGATGGCTCGAGGGATTTGGAGTCAGATGATAGTGTGTATGAGTAGCGAGAGATTATAGTGTAATAGTCAGTTTCTTAGATTGTAATAGTCAAAAATTATTATTTGCCACGTATTTAATTTATTCTTGCAATGTTGTGAAGTGCAATTGAAATAAGCAATCGTATAAGTACGCAATACATGAAAAACAAAAGCGGAACACAATTTCATGAAAAGTACATCATCAACATAACTTAATTAGATTAACAGTAAATAGTTAGAACTTAATTACATAAAAAGTGCATCAACATAACTTAATTACACTAAAAGTATATTGTTAGAACTTAATCACCTGAAAACTAATTAAACATAACTTCATTACACGAACAAATCATAGATATAACTTAATTACATAACTAAATTACACTAACATATCATGTTAAGTACAAATGAAAAAAAACAAAACTAGGTAAGATCAAATAAAGTCCCCCACCTCGTTCTCAAACACATCGTCTAGCCCCTAGCTACTTGGAACAGTTAATCCAGCAGCACCACAACCATCATCACCATCATCATCAACAACATTGGCATCGTCATACTTAGGCGCATACAAAGGCGCAGTCCAAGAGCTAGGAGCAAATTGATCTCGTTTCCTATGGGGCGACGACGATAAGGAAATGGTACTACTGTAGGATCTACGGGCTGAGGATATGAATCCAGTAGAAAGTGATGGAGGCTGGGTACATGTTGCCTTTTTAATGTGCTCGGACAAGTTCTCGATATGCTGCAGTAGGACGTTAAATTTTTTATCAGTTCCTCTCTTCAACTTCTGGTTCTCTGCCTCCATGTCCTCCATATACGAGTGCATCAAACCAGGCTCCCTTATAAATTAGATACCAAAAGACTCTGCAGCTACTTCACGCGGCAAGCCCTTCGCCTTCCCCTTTTTCACTCCTCCAATCACTTTACCCCACAGCTCGGGATCTATGTAGGGCTAGGTAGACGTATTCGGATACCTCTCCTTCATCAGTATGATGTATCACCTATGTTCATTTTTATAACAATCAGTATATTGTATTATGGTTAGAAGAATATGCAAGATTAATAACATACCCAAATATCCCTGTACGCGTATAAGACATACCATCCTATGGTGGATCTCCGTGTAGCTGACGGATCCACCAACATTAGTGGGAGGTGCAACTAGGCGCTCCTCAATGGTTTGCCCTCCTCTCTTATTCTTATGCGCCCTCTCGGACACCACCCTCTGCTTTGGAGACTCCTAGTGACATACATAATCCACCTCCAACTTGTTGTTCATATAGGTAATCGAACGCCCCGCCCACTTTAGATCATCCCTCCTAGTATAGTAATTCTTCTTCGAGTTGTTAATCAACTCCTTAAACCTCTTTCTAGACTAGTCCCCATATGTTTTATGTACCTTAAGCCAATCGGCTTGATGGACCATATATATAGACTGCGAATAATTAAGGTTTATAGATTTTTTTTTAGATTTTTTTTATAATATAAATACACATTATTAAATAAAATACTTATATAATTACTTCTCGCCGTAAATCTCTTCCACACCTTGTCTCTAATTACCTCAGGGATATGTCCATAAGTGGGAACAAAGCTCCTCAAGAACTGCCTAATGAGCTCTGTGATCGTCGTTGAAATCTCATGCCTCGCATCAAAAAGTTTCTAACTAGTCAATGTAATGCGACGGCAGGATGTCAGATCATGGGGGTATCGAAACTCCTCTGGAGGGTCCCTTAGTAGGACACTAAGGCGTGCAGATGGTCTTATTTTTGTAAACTTTGTCGGCCTACTACTCGGTCGAGCTCTGGTGGACTTAGTGGATGGTGGTCTATGTACACTTGGCCAAGATTCGGACGTTGTACAAGGCGTCTGGCGCATCGATCCTACTACATGATCATCTAGTCCATGGGAAATGCGTTGATTTGGCAGAGTAGACGATGTTGATCCACCTTGTGATCCACGGGTCGAGGTCTGAAGAGGTGGCTCAAATGGATCGCGATACCGAGAATAGACGGAGGTCTCGACATCAACACTAGTTGGATCTGGAGTAGCCCAATAAAGAAACCGAATGAGACGAAGTCCGACACCACCACCACGAACCCTCTTTGGAGGGGGGCCACTGTTAGTCGAATGCGACGGGCGTGTAAGATCGTCTGACATGTCAACAACTACGATATCCCTAAGTTAGATCATTTCTATGTTATAGAGATTCCCTAAAATATAATCATTACTAAGTTATATAGATTCTCGAAAGGCCTAGTCGATGTTTAAAAAACCAATAAATATACGAGTTGCAGAGATTCCCTAAATAGAAATTTTTAAAAATATCATCATTTCTAAGTTACATAAATTCCATAAATGCATCGTCAATTCTAAGTTTTAGAAATTCCTAAAAAAATCAGCACTTCTTAGTCCTCAAAATATAATTATTTCCAAATTGAAGGCATAAACAATATTTGAAAGCTAATAATTCTACGAGATCTAACAATGCTAAAGGCATCAACGATTTTTGTACGCGAAACTAACAATTTTACATTTAAAAATACTATTAAAATACTAAATATAAGATATTAATCAAAGAAAACGAGAAAAACTTGTAATTTCCGGGGAAACGACGACCGAGCGGTTGTGAAGATTATGGAGAGGGGGATGGGAGGGGTGAAATGGTGAAGAAAATTAAAACTGCCCAGCTACGGCCCATCAAATTAGGGCGGCAGCTGGGTAGCCCTAATCGGTCGCTACTGAGGGGCTTTGACGCTCCCGCCAAAGGATATCGAATGCCAGGCAGTGGCTATTGAGTATAGCGACTGCATGCCTAGCAACCGCAAATGGCTGCAACCGCCCAGTGGTCGCAACTGGGTGATTCAAGAAGACCCCAATTCTTGATATCCTTTATCTTTTCTTTGATATGGAGCTAATCTCTGCATATCTATTTTTCTTTGTTGTCTATTTATGACCTTGACGCGATAAACGTATATATGCAACTTTCCATTTTGGGTAGTGTTTATGCCTCTGATTATTCATAAAAGATGTTTCTTATTTTTCGCAAAAAACGAAAGGCTTCTAATTCTTATATACAGAAAAAGATTACAAAAAATTATGATGAAACAGTCCAGAAAATTAAAACATCTTAAAGAGAAATCTCGTAAAAGTGTATTTAATTTGAGCTCTTTATAAGTTTTGTACACTTAATTCAAACTTCACCATTAAGCTTGATTCAGATTTTAAGCTAATTGTATATTTAAATATCGTAACAGTTATAAGTATTTAGTTAATTATTATGATGTTGGAAGTTATAAGATTTTATCTTTTTAAAAAAGTTATGATATGGTTGAGAAGATTTTTATGGTTGAGGAGAGAAAATGTAAACAAAGAAGAAAGTATATTAGTTTCCACAATACAAAATCCACTCTTTTAAATGAATTGAAAAAAAAGTATAGGGTGAAAAATTAATAAAAAAAACAAAGGCAAAAGCTGCTAATAAAATAACAAAAGCATATTGGTTTCTTTCATTCAACCTGAAACTGTGTAAATTATTATAACAGCTAAAAAACAATATAGAGAATATTTCTTTTTATGCCAAGTGTAAATTTTTAACTTGGTAATACGAGTGGTGGTATTATTACGAGCATCCAACCTACGGTACCTACCTATTTGAGGCGGTTTGTAAAATAAAGTTTTAGGGAAGTACTATTGGAAACTAGACTTTTTTACTTGAATTTGGTGTAGATAAGACGAAAAGTGTTACCATTCGCAAATCATGTGGCGGCCACTAAGATACATACATAATCACTTTAGTTAAAATAAGTATTTGGAACGAGTTTTATTCTTCTTCGTTTTGAAAATAAAGCCAAAGACTCCGTTTTATGCAATAAAAATATCCAATCCCAAAGGCCATTATTGCAGGATTTCTGGAATGTGGAATAACTGATAACGACTTTATCATAACCTTGAAAATGACACCCACATGTTAATTGTAGAGATCACATGACGAAGAAAATGCTAGTCTAGAATACTTAACTGAGTTTTTCTATCTATGTTCAATTTCATATATACTAAAATCTCTCTCTAGTCATGATCAATCTACCATGTCCGATGCCGCATTTAATGGCTTAATCACTGTAAAAGTGTAACTGAAAGGCAAGGAATTTGAAAAGTCCAACTTTTCTCGTAATAATTCACTTGGTTCGAAAGCAAGCTAGGTAAGAGATTAATCTGGATCATTTCAACTCAAATATAATAAACGGTTAACACAGCAATACGATCATGTGAAGCAATCATTCCAAAATCTTCGCTCCTTATCACTAAACGCTGGCGGGTCAACTTTTGTACAATATTTGGATTATTTTCAAATTTTGTTTTTAGACTTTAATTTGGGTTATTAATGACATGTCATTTGGTGGCGAATAGGCAAATCTACCCCATGGGTGGAGAAATTATTATATACATCCGCTGTATATACAACCGATGATTGAGATTAAAAGAAGATCCCAAAATTGTAGGAATAATCACCCAACACTCATCCCCACCGTGTATTGGTAGTGGATGCACATAAAGCGATTGCATCAAATAATCTCTCCCCATGGTGATACTCTTATTTCTTATGAAATATTTACATTATCAAATTCGCGATAGTTAGAAAGAACATTATTATCCTGTTGGGCTAATTATGATGAAGCAAACAATTGCTAGAGTTCATGATAATTAATTGATATCGTGAGCTCATAAATTACAAAGCAATACCGTTCCGAAGTATATTACATTTTTATAGAATAATTAAGAGCTTTTGGCAAATTAGGCCATTTTGTTTTAATTTGCAAAAATGGCAAATAAAGCTCCCAATAACTAGGCAAATTATTTTTTGTGATTTCAAAATAATATATATATATGTATATATATTTCCTCTTAAATAAGAAAGTGCAGTTCAGTGCAGCGCAAATGTGAGGTCAGCTTTTTGGGCAAAGAAATAAAGTATATCCCTAATCCAATAAAATTTTATATATTTTTGTTTGAATTCAAAATAAAAACTTAAATTAAAATTAAGTCAAACTTTTGATGTGTTTATGCTTAATTTGTCCTTTTTTTTTGGGTGTGCCAATTGAATTTTATTGAAACCGGTAGTATAAGCCATACCTACCATAGAACAATTATACAGAACCAATGTGGGAAAAAATCACGTTTGGTACTTTAATTTGGCCTATGTTTCGTTTTGGTACCTTAACTTGTCACGCCGACTTTTTGATGTTTGCCAACCTAATCAAAATCGGTACCCCCCGCGGCGGCGTTCCGAAATTACCACCCCTAATATCTACGTGGCTCGCCGTTGACCCGTAAACCCTCAATTTTGACCAATTAAAGTCCATCTGGACATGCTGACTGTATAAAAAAAATTAAAAAATTGACTATAAATATATTAATTAATTAAAACATTGAAATACCTTAAATTAACAAAATAATATAAAGATTTCAATTAATTAATTAATTTTTTTTTAAAAAAAATTATCTTCTTCTTCACCAACCTCAAACCCCCCCTGTCACCCCCCTCCCCCCCCCCCCCCTCCCACCCCCCCAACACACACACACACAGGATCTGAAACAACACAGTATCCCAAATTAAGATACCAAACGTGGTTTTTTCCCGAACCAATGCAAAGAGCAACTCTAGCACAAAACTAGATTACATCAGACATTCCATAGGTTATGCTTAATTTGTCTAATACTATTTTTTATAATTTTCTAAAGAAGAACGATAACAAAATTTGAAATTACAAAACAAATATCAAATATAAGAAATAAGAAGGTGTTTTGGTCGTTAAATTTACCAAGTACAAAATAAAGGGCAATTAACGACTTTTCAAAATCAGTATGATGATCTTGTTTATGGTCTATTCCATGCTGCGCACTGGTCTTGTCACTACAAGAATCCGAGGTCATTCGTGACCGCCGGCTCGTCACCGCCGGGCAGTCGCGGATGCCACCGTGACTGCCGAGCGGTCACGGTAAACAACGCCGTGACCGCCCAGCGGTCACGGATAGCCCCGTGACCGCTCAGCGGTCACGGACATAAATCCCGTGACCGCCCAGCGGTCACGGGAAGCCAGAGGCGGGAAACTTCCTGCCTATGGCCCGCCTAGTGGCGTCCGCAACCGCTGGGCGGTCGCGGATGAGTCTAGCCGTTGGCATTCGTGACCACTGGGCGGTCACGAAGTAGATTCGTGACCGCTGGGCGGTCACGAAAGAAGGGCCATTCGTGACCGCCTGGCGGTCACGAATAACATTCATAAAAGAAAATTTGATTTTATGGATTCATCTTGATGTGTTTATGATTTTTATCAATAAGTCTCATTACTACATGTGAATTGAAGTAATAAATTAGTACAACATTAGTAATTAACATATTAAAATACCGAATTAGATGTGATTAGGCGAGTTATGAACGAATAACCTGATTTATGTTCTACAACTAATTCATCACATACACCAAGTTGTTTTAGATGTAATGTGTCATTTTGTGATAAAATATATTTTAATTTACTTAGTAGTAACTATTTTATCAATTTAACAAACATCGCACCTTAATTAAACAAACGAAAATCATAACTATCGAATGAGACTTATTCGTGACCGCTGGGCGGTCACGAATAATATTCATAAAAAAAAAATTTGATTTTATGGATTCATCTTGATGTGTTTATGATTTTTAACAATAAGTCTCAATACTACATGTGAATTGAAGTAATAAATTAGTACAACATTAGTAATTAACATATTAAAATAGCGAATTAGATCTGATTAGGCGAGTTATGAACGAATAACCTAGTTTATGTTCTACAACTAATTCATCACATACACCAAGTTGTTTTAGATGTAATGTGTCATTTTGTGATAAAATCTATTTTAATTTACTTAGTAGTAACTATTTTATCAATTTAACAAACATCGCACCTTAATTAAACAAACGAAAATCAAAACTATCGAATGAGAAGGGTCATGGGCGGTCACGAAATAGGTTCGTGACCGCTGGGCGGTCGCGAAGAAGGTTCGTGACCGCTGGGCGGTCACGAAAGAGGGGTCATTCATGACCGCCCGGCGGTCACGAATAATATTCATAAAAATAAATTTGATTTTATGGATTCATCTTGATGTGTTTATGATTTTTAACAATAAGTCTCATTACTACATGTGAATTGAAGTATTAAATTAGTACAACATTAGTAATTAACATATTAAAATACCGAATTAGATGTGATTAGGCGAGTTATGAACGAATAACCTATTTTATGTTCTACAACTAATTCATCACACACACCAAGTTGTTTTAGATGTAATGGGTCATTTTGTGATAAAATCTATTTTAATTTACTTAGTAGTAACTATTTTATCAATTTAACAAACATCGCACCTTAATTAAACAATCGAAAATCAAAACTATCTAATGAGACTTATTCGTGACCGCTGGGCGGTCACGAAAGAGGGTCATTCGTGACCGCCCGACGGTCACGAATAATATTCATAAAAAAAATTGATTTTATGGATTCATCTTGATGTGTTTATGATTTTTAACAATAAGTCTCAATACTACATGTGAATTGAAGTAATAAATTAGTACAACATTAGTAATTAACATATTAAAATAGCGAATTAGATCTGATTAGGCGAGTTATGAAAGAATAACCTATTTTATGTTCTACAACTAATTCATCACATACACCAAGTTGTTTTAGATGTAATGTGTCATTTTGTGATAAAATCTATTTTAATATACTTAGTAGTAACTATTTTATCAATTTAACAAACATCGCACCTTAATTAAACAAACGAAAATCAAAACTATCGAATGAGACTTATTCGTGACCACTGGGCGGTCACGAAAGCGGGTCATTCGTGACCGCCCAGCGGTCACGAAATAGGTGCGTGACCGTTGGGCGGTCGCGAAGAAGGTTCGTGACCGATGGGCGGTCGCGAAGAAGGTTCGTGACCGATGGGCGGTCACGAAAGAGGGGTCATTCGTGGCCGCCGGCGGTCACGAATAATATTCATAAAAAAAATTTGATTTTATGGATTCATCTTGATGTGTTTATGATTTTTAACAATAAGTCTCAATACTACATGTGAATTGAAGTAATAAATTAGTACAACATTAGTAATTAACATATTAAAATAGCGAATTAGATGTGTTTAGGCGAGTTGTGAACGAATAACCTATTTTATGTTCTACAACTAATTCATCACATACACCAAGTTGTTTTAGATGTAATGTGTCATTTTGTGATAAAATCTCTTTTAATTTACTTAGTATTAACTATTTTATCAATTTAACAAACATCGAACCTTAATTAAACAAACGAAAATCAAAACTTTCGAATGAGACTTATTCGTGACCGCTAGGCGGTCACGAATGACCCTTCTTTCGTGACCGCTGGGCGGTCACGAAGGATGTCTGTGACCGCCCAGCGGTCACCAAAGAGGGGTCATTCGTGACCGCCCGACGGTCACGAATAATATTTGTGGTGAAAATTTTGAATTTTCAAAAAATTTGAATTTCCCCCCAATTCCAAAGTCTTTCGCGACCGCCCACCGGTCACAGATGACCTCCACGACTGAGGTCTTCCGCGACCGGTCATCCGCGACCGGAAAAGGGTCATTCGCGACCGCCCGGGCGGTCGCGAATGACCCTTTTTTCTTGTAGTGTGTGCGCAGCCCCTCTGGGATGGTGACACGTGGACAAGAAGACAAAACACCAGTCCACGTGTCACCATCGTAGGGGGGCTGCGCACAAGGCCCTGTGTGCATCATAGAAAAAACCCTTGTTTATTTATATTATTTTTTACATGGAGCGAGTTAAAAACTTGACGTAACAGGTGCGATAATTTGTGAGAAACCTAATAACTAATGGAAAGTTGTAATATTATGCTTTAATTGGTGACAACAAACTGCTTAATTCTTTGCATGTATATCATGCATGTTATATGTCTTATACTGTTTCGGTAAGAATTTTTAAGTGGTTATGCATACAATAGATGTTGAACTTTTTGCTTTGTGTTGTTTCTTTGCTCAAGAAATAATTTAAATTGATACAGATATATAATCACTACAAGATTATGGCCTCATCTGAGACCGCGCATGCGTTCTCAGGTGAGGGAATTGCGGTTGGAGAAAGTCATTAGCAACCGCAATGCGGTTCTGTTGCGCGATCTCGGATGAACTCGGTTGCTTCTCATCCGAAACCGCAATGCGGTCCCATATGACGTCATCTGCGACCCGAATATCTAGGACCGCGTTGCGGTTCCAGATAAACTTAGGAACTGCATCGCTGTCCTAGAATGTCGTTGAGTATCTGAGACCGCAAAGCGGTCCCAGTTACCTGAAGAATATCTGAGACCGCAGAACGGTCTCAAATCATTGACGAGTATATGAGACCGCGTTGCGGTCCCAGAATCATGAAGAACAACTGCAACCACAACGCGGTCTGTGATGGTTAAAAGGTTTATTGAGACCGCGACGCGGTCTGATTTAATATTCAAACTCTAGGACCGCGTTGCCGTTCCAGATAGTATGAATTTTAACTGAGACCACCTTGCAGTCTTTGATACTCTGCCAACGAAATAAAAAAAAAAACCAATAATATTTTGGTAAATTACATGAATAGTATTGGTTTTTTGTAGAAATTAGATAAGAATAATGGCAACAAAACAAAATACAAGAACAAATAAATTAAATAATGAAAAACAATTAATAAAAAAAGGAAAGATAAAAAAAATGAATAAAGAGTATAAAGATGAACAAAAAAGTAAATGAAAGATAAAAAATAAAATGGAAAAAGAAGAAGAGAAATAAAGTTTGTGAAAAAAGAAAGGAGGATAAGATTTTTTGATTTTGGATTTGGAAAAGAAACGAATAGAAGTGTTTGATGTTTTTTATCTTTTTTAAAAAAAAGAAGAGAATAGTGTTTTTTGTTGATGTTTTGGGAATATTTGTGTTGGTGGGGAAATTTTTGAGAGTTTTGAAAAAAATGAGAAGGTAGGGGTGGGTATATATAGAAAATGGGATGAAAAATTAATTTCTCGCGAAAACTCAAATTTTCCTCTATAGCCTGCCGAAAAATTTGAATTTATTGAGGCAATTGCAACTGCAACGCGGTCTTTAAAGGTTTGAAAATTGCAAATAAGAGTTAGTGAGACCGCTTCGCTGCCCCCAATACTATGAATGTTATTAGGGACCGCATGGCAGTCTCAATAACTCTTAGTTGGGACCACATTGCGGTTGTAGTACCCTCTATTTGAGACCGCGTTGTGGTCTCAAATAATATTAATACTTCAAAATCTCTATTTTATGGAACTATCGCATTGCGTTTGTGATTTTTAACAACAAACATCAATACTATGTGTGAAATGAACTAATAAAAAGATACAAAACAAGTAATTGAGGAATAAAAGAGTAGATTGAATGTGAAATGCATGCGAGTTATTAGTGGTGAACTTATTGTATGTTATAGGAATAAAAGCATCAAACCCCCTGAACTATACACGTTTTTGCGACTTTCCCCTTGAACAAATTTTATCAGCATTTCCCCCCTAAACTATGCACTTTTGTGCGATTTTCTCCCTCGCTTGATTCTCCCGAATATTCCCAAGAATATTATGTTTTCGTGCGAGGCACGTGAGGACTGGAGAGGTATTTTCGGTATCATTTTTGGAATGTTATTTTTTAGTAGGTTCCCCCTTAAACCATTATTATGTTGCGATTTCCCCCCTAAACTATGAAAAGTACCCCTTAACTCATTTCATTGTTTATCATATTTTTCTCAACCATATGTGCAAAAACTAATCTAATGTATTCTTGTATATAGCTCAAGAGTAGTGAAGAGGATCCAGTTAATACAACCAGAAGACACATAAAGAGAATTCACAAGCCCCTTGACAAAGCCATTGCTTCCATGCCCAAGAAGTGAAGACATTTGAGTTTCACCTAGTTGTTAGAGTGTTTTCATATTATGGACAATATTTTGTATTAATTTGGTCACTGTGGGATGTCATATTGGTGTGAATTGTAGGCATTACTATTGTTAATATATGGGGTAGTGTGCTAGCTAATGTGATGTGCTTATTTGTTATTATGATTTGCTTCACAAATTAAATTATAAATATCATTAATTGATTTAATTAGTAGATCATCTTACACATTACGTTTGTATCTAGGCATGATATATATATATATATATATATATATATATGATTGTTGTCATTCGAAATAGACAGAATCTTCGCAACGACATGTCCAACATATATAATGCTCGGATTTGTAACAAGACATTGAAATTATGGTTGTTTTTACTATTATTAGGGTAGTTATCAACTAAACTAACAACGTGGTACCTCAAATCATCAAAAACACGTCATTGTGAAGTATGAATATTATTCGTAACCGCACTTCGGTTACAAATACGTTCAATTGCAACCGAGATGCGGTCTCAAAAACTAACGATCTTTATAACAGGGACTGCAGTGCGGTTGCTAATAGTAATGATAGGAATTCCGCAACCGCTTTGCGGTCCTAGAAACTAATGTCTACTGTTTCTGCAACTGCAGCGCGGTTGCGGATGATATTGGCTGTTGGTTTCTGGGACTGCTTAGCAGTTGCAGAAAGCTAATTTTTGCCTATATAAAGGCCGCTCCATCCTCTTCAAACATTCATTCCAATCTTCACTATTTCTTAAGGTATTCACCTTTTTTTCCTTAATTATCTCAATTTTGTTTTTCAATAATATAATTTGTTATTTAATTCTAACTTAAATTTATTTGTTTGTTGATAGATAAATGTCGTATACACACCGAGTGTAATCGTGGCGGAAGCAACATTCTTGAAGATCGCTTTTCACGCTGCAAGAAGTAAGTTGTTAATTCTATCTCTTTTTAACTCGATTGTGCATGATATAAATTGATCATAGTATAAATTGTAATTATTTGTTTTATATTTTACTACTTAGATCGATAAATAATGGATTATGAAGCAGATAGAGCTTGGATGTATGATAGATACGATAGTGACGGTTATTTGCGAGAGAATTTTGCGAGTGGGCTCCGAACTTTCATTGAATATGCTATGAAACAAGTCGAATACTTAGATCTACAATCACAAAATAGGTGTCCTTGCACGAAATGCAATAATTTACAATTTCAAAGTAAATACGTCGTAAGCGATCATCTACATAAGTTAGGATTTATGCCTGGATATTTAGAATGGGTATTTCTCGGGGAAATGTAAAAAAAAACTATACTGTCGTATTTGCCCGATACCTCCACCTCATCAAACACTAATATTCCCGACATGGCAGTTGATGTGTCGTTTATAGACATGGTCATGGATGCACGTGGAGGTCGTTATTTTGAGGACGAGGCCACTAACAAGGACCTCAATCCGGAAGCGAAGGCTTTCTACAAACTGATGCACATAGGAAAGGTGAAGTTACATCCTAATACAAATATAAGTGTCCTTCAGTGGATCGCGGAGTGGTTGGAGGACAAGGCACACCACAAGGCGAGTAATATTTATTTTGGTAAGGCTTTTAACAAGGCGAAGTTAGGTTTCATGGAAGAGACTGTGAAGTTGTTACCAACGGACACGAAAGGGATGCGTACAATATTGGAAACAGAGTTAATGTATGTTAAGTACGATTGTTGTCCAAAACAATGTTTCTTGTATTATGGGGAAAGGTAAGGACCACGACAAGTGCCTGATATGCCGTATGGATAGATACGTACCTGGTTTGAAATCAAAGGTCGGGAAGAAGAAATTGTGATAATTTCCTAGTGGTCCTCGTCTTTAAAGGTTGTTTTATACCATAGAAACTGCAAAGCATATGACATGGCAGTTAATTGTGAAGGGGCTACTGATTGAATGACTCACCCAGCGGCATGAGAGGCATGGCAACACTTCGACCGTACGCACTCGGAATTTGCAGTGGAGCCCCGTTATGTAAGACTTGATTTGTGCACGGCCGAATTCACGCCGTATGGAGAATCTGGCAAGAATTACTCATGTTGGCCACTGTTTGTCACCCGGTATAACCTTCCTCGAGATCTTTGCATGAGAAAGGAGTTCATATTTTTAAGCCTAATAATTTACGGGCCTTATAGTCCTACAAAGAACTTGGTGTTTTTTGAGACCAATTATTGAAAATCTTAAAGTTTTATGGAGCACTGGGGTCGAGACGTATGATATCACTAAAAGGCAAAACTTTCACTTACGAGCAGCCCTCATGTGGACGATTAGCGATTTCCCAACGTACGAGATGTTTTCGGGGTGGAGTACATACAAAAAGTTATCGAGTCCTTATTGTATGGGTGACACGAAATCCTTTACGTTGGCGAATGGGAGTAAACCGACCTTTTTTGATTGCCATCGTCGGTTCTTGCCCATAGGGAACCTTTGGAGAAAGGACGCTATTAATTTTAGAAAAGAGAAAAAGTCACTCGATGCACCAATTCCTAGGAAGACATGTGACCAAATGCGGGTAATTGTGAATGGGCTTCGGCGCGTAGGATTTGGTACACAATTCAAGCACCTACCGGACTTTGGTACGAAACATAATTGGGTGTGAAAGAGCATATTATGGGAACTACCCTACTGGTCCACCAACTTGGTTCACGCTATATGTCATACACTGCGAGAATAACTTTTTGGATAACATCATCAACACGGTGTTTGATGACTCTAAGACGAAGGACAACATCAAGTCTAGAAAATATTTGAGGCTCTTGACCAATAGTATGGAGCTCTTTTTACAACCAGGCCCCGAGGTGGGGATTCGATAAAGTGAAGGGCACTCTATTATTTGGCAAGTGATTAAAGGAAAAAGGTGTTTGAATGGTTGGACCAGCTGAATTTTCTAAACGGATACGCCTCGAACTTGGGACGATGTGTACAGATACATCAACAAATGTTGTTTGGTATGAAGAATCACAATTGTCACTTGCTCATGCAGAGATTGATTCCTATTGCTTTTCGTGACTTCCTACCAACTGACATTTGGGCTACGCTTGTGGAGATCAGTTTGTTCTTCAAGACCATTTGCGCTTTAGAGGTTTCGGCCAAAGATATGAGGGGACTTGAGGAATCCATCGTTGTCACAATGTGCAAACTTGAAAGGATATTCTCGCATTCCTTTTTTGACTCTATGAAGCATTTGGCTATACACTTACAATATAAGGCTAGAGTTTGTGGTCCGGTTTATTACAGGTGGATGTATCCATTCGAGAGGTAATTAGACTTTTAATTAGATTAATATACTTATAAACATCATTGATTTATTGTACTTATCATTACTATTTTTTTAGTTCAGGCGCATGTTTGATTTTAAGGGCGCTGTGCTGAACAAAGCGAGGCTTGAAAGATGCATAGCCAATTCATACCTACTGTCGGAGCTGTCAAACTTGTGTTGCCAATATCTTTATAAAGGCTCTAGTCTACTCATAAACGACTAAACAGGAACGAGACTTTAGAGAGTTCATTGTGGGATGATGAGCTCTTACTATTTTGAAAGTGGGGGCGACCGATTGGGTTGTTGAACAACAAGAAGCCATTGACGTTGGAAGAAAAAGAGCAGATTGAACTGTACACACTTCTTAATTGTGAAGAGTTGGACGGATGGCTCGAGTGAGTGAACTTTCTTTTACATAACCTAATTTTACGTGTTGTATTATGTTAGTGTACTAACTTGTTTGATTTGTGACTCGCAGGTTGTTCATTGAAGAGGAGTGCATTGGATTGAATTCAATGGAGGTTCAAACGAAGAGGAGCAGAGAGTATGTGGCGTGGTTCAAGTAGACGTGCTCCAGTGGAAAGTACATGTTGGATGACCGAGTAGTACCGTTGATTTATGGTCCCCTCAACACGGCGTTGACGTACGAAGGCTACATTGTGAATGGGTTTCGATTCCATGTTGATACGAAATTGGGCCTTAAGAGAGTGATTGCAGTGGGGTCTACGTGAAGGGTGACATGGGAGACACTGATTCCACCAACTTTTATGGGACTTTGAAAGAGATCTTAGAAGTGGGATACGGAGGAGGAAGAACTGGAAAACCGTTGTACATTGTATTTATCAAGTGTAAGTGGTATGATATCACGTCACGTGGCACAGAGATCCATGAGACGTTCAAGCTAGTTGATATTAACCAACATGAAGCACTCTCAACCAACACTACAAGAAAAAACACTATCAGCAACGGCCATTGGCAACAAGTGTGGTTGCCAATGACTGTTTTTCCATTGGCTACGGAAGAATCCGTAGCCAATGGCTTTATTTTTACTAAAAAATAAAAGAAAAATACATTTTATAAGGGCAACGGACAGTGTCCGTTGCCCTTGTCCAAGGGCAACGGCATCTTCCGTTGCCAATGCGATTAAAAAAAATAATAATAATAACTCTATAAATACTACCATATTTCTTCAATTTTATATCAAACCATTCTCATCTATCTTCTAAATTTAGCATTATATCTCTTTCTCTTTTCCAAATAGTAGTGCTTTCGTTATGGTCGATAAAAATCCCGCCCCACGAAAAAATGCAAAAGGAAATTTTACGATTAGTCTACAAAATCTAACACGAATTGGTACGTCCCTTCGTGGAAGGAGTGCCCCCACCGAAGAGCGCAACAATGTTGCCGAGCAAGAGCCCACTCATATTCTATATGAAACAACGACGACCGATTGAAGGTTCTTAACGCCTTTGCAGCGAATTGTCCCCACGTCGAGGGCCCTTTCTCTCACTTCTCCAACTAGGCGCATAGCTCACGGGTTGATGGATGTGCAACTGGAAGCCAACGACGAAAATGAAGACAAAAATGATGATGAAAATGATGATGAAAATGATGATGAAGATCAAGAGATGACGTCGCCAGCTTTGTCGAGACAGCGTCCGTCTCCAAGTTCCCAACGTTCAAGTGCGGGTAGTACGACTTATCGTGGTAGTCGTGGGTTGACGAAAGGTGACCCGTCGCAGTCTGACGCCACGAAGCGAAAAAAGATCGCGGTTAATGAGTTTGGAGAATGGAAGAGTGGAAAAAACCGAATCAATAGCACAATTAGCGCCATTATCAAGAGGTGTTATCGGACTATGGCGGAGAATTTTAGCCAAGTCACTGACGAAGATAAGTTTTCTATGGAAAAAAGGTTTAGGGTAAGCAAGTACTTAATACCTTATTTAAATTTATTGATTTTCAACTATGGTATATAATGTTATATTATTAATTTATTTTAATGAGTCATTAATATTTTACAAGGAAACGTACACGTGGGATGAAGATGATGAGGACATGATATTTGATAGATTCAGAATATCTGCGACTACCCTGTTTCTTGCAATGTGTCTCGGGCCAAGAAGTTATACTACGCAAGGTGTAATGATCCTGCTTACGAAGGGCGGCCTTTTTCTTGGATGTCTAATGCATTGATGCGGGAATACATACCATTTTGGGAGCTAAGTACCACAAAGGCAATCTCTGAAAAGGCATCAAAGAACAGAAAAGGCAAACAAGAGCACCACCGACAGCAACTTTGTGAGTTCAACGTACACCGGAGGAAGCCTTAGTGTCGAGGAGCATTCACAGAGACACGTACGTTACTTACAAATTATTAATTTTGAAGTGATCTAATTTAGTCATAGATTATAGAGTATTATTAATCTTTCTTTCAAAATATCGTTGTAGAACAAGTATTTCGATAGGCAATTGAAATATCATGAGTCGTACATGTGGACTCGGGTGAAAAAAGGTCCACGGGGCGAACCGTTGGACCAATGGGTGAACAAAGAGGACAAGGCGTATTGGGTAAGTGTATCATTATATAAAAGTAATTTGTGTTGTATATGTCATTTTATATACTAAATATTATTATTGAAAAAATGTGTAGGAGAGATATTGCGCCATACTTAAAAGAGAATATGGGCTTAATGAAGCCACATGGCCAGCATATTCGATTCCAGAGTTTGTCGCAGAAGCAAATGAAAATGTTAAGAAGGGGAGGTACAGAGGACTGCCCGGTGGTGCTAATGCTGCAGCACATGGCATTTCTTCGGGGAAAGTGTCACATGGGGAGAAAGTAAGGGCCTCTAGGAAGGATAGAGAAACGAACGAGAAGCTTGCCGCACATGAAAAACTGTTGCTGGAGACACAAGAATTAGTGCGTGCCTCAAATATGCGGATGGCTGAGTTGGAGAGAAAATTATTGGAGCGTGACAACAATGCGGGAACTAGTCAAGGCCAGCCTGGTGGTCAGACCATGACAAATTGGTCCAATGTTTGTGATTTTCTCAACTTTCCTCTTCCTGGGGACCCTAACTATGTCGCCGGAAACGTACTTCCCGATATCAACTTTTGCCAGAACTGCGATGATGGAACGGGCCCGAGTCGTTAGTTTAAAGGATATTTAATATTATATTAGATAATATTTACTATTGTGTTTAGTTTGGGTTCTATGAACTTTCCTCGGCATTTAAGAACTTATATTTGTTTGTTTTGCTTATTATTAATTTTATGTATGTTTGGGTTCTATAAATTTTCCTCGGCATGTAAGAACTTCTATGAATTTTTCTCGGCATGTATTAAACGAAGTTTAATTTTAATATTCATGTGTCTATTTTTATTTACTAGTTTACTTTTAAAAATCAAATAAACACAAATACATAAGAGATATTTGAAATTCATTACAATTTTCCAACGTAAAAAAAAATTCATGGTAACTAGGACAAAGTAGGTTCCTCAAATAACTCCAACTCATCGTCTGCTAGTTGACCCCGGGGGTCAAACGAACTCGAATCCACAAATTCGTTGGGCCCATGCGACTCATCATCTTGGAAAAGTTTCGGCATTTGATTGGTCGTGCCATGTTCTTCTTGTGGCAGTGAGGATGTGTCAACTACATGCCGAGCACGAATAGGGTGGACTGCCCACCACTGTGTTCTTCTATCCTTCATATTTTGCGAAGGATATGGAGTGTAGTACACCTGTAGTGCTTGGTTTGCAAATATAAATGGTTCATTTGTTGCTAGCAGTTTTCTTGGGTTAATGTCAACCAAGTTGTAAGTCGGATGAACTCTAACGCCAAGATAGACATCAAACCACAAACATTTGAACATAATAATCGACTGCCCCTGCGTGCCTCCCCAGTAGAATACCTCAATTATTTCTTTGATGATGCCGTAGTAGCTCATCTCAGAGGCTCCTTCTACGCCCCCTTCACATACACGCCACTGCAGTTAGTTTTTCGGTCACCACTATGTGAATCCGTATGGAACCTGAAGCCATTCACTTTGCAGCCTCCATACACATTTACCATTGCCACTGGACCATTGACTAGAGCATTGAGGCGTGGGTCGACCTCATAATGTCCTGACACGACTGTTTGTTTGAACCACTGTACAAACTCAGTATTTCATTTGCGATGTGTCTGTTCTGCACTAAGGTTCTGACAACACGTGTCTTCAAACAACCTATCCACAAACAGAGAAAGAAACATTGCATAAGTAATGAGAATTTAATTAAAGAAATATCAACAAATGTAAGAAAATATAAGTAATTTAAATTTCTCACTTGACCCAGCCGTCAACATCTGGGCAGTTTAAGAGCGTATACAACTCCACAAGTTTAAATTCATCGGCAGTAAGACATCGCTCGCCTGTATCAATAAGTAGAGGTTCTCATTTCTTGTGGAAAATGGATAGTTGTCCTGAGAAATCACCATAAACTCTAGCTTCATTCCTATTCAGTTGATTGTATCATGTTTCTACATTTTTTCCAAAATAGTGAGAACACATATTGGTGATTTTCGACATTATAAAGGCATTTGCTATTGAACCCTCAACACGAGCATTGTTCTTTACCGATTTCTTCAATACGAACATACTCCTACTCGAATAAAATAAAATTAATGATGAATCACTAACCAAATTAATGTATATCTCAAACATCTAATTTATACATTGCATATAATAAATTTTTACCTCTCAAAAGGGTACATCCAACGATATTGGACTGGGCCACCAACCTTGGCTTCATATGGGAGGTGTATCGCCAAGTGCTCCATAGAATCAAAAAACCCAGGTGGAAAGATCTTCTCAAACTTGCACATTGTCACCATGATAGATTTCACTAGCGATTCTATGTCTGTCCTCTGAATCTCGGTTCCACATAGGGCGCGGAAGAAGATGCTTATCTCTACAAGTGGACCCCACATTAGATCAGGAATAAAATTCCGAAACGCAACAAGTATCAACCTTTGCATAAAGACGTGACAGTCATGACTCTTTATCCCTGTTAGCTTCAACTGCTACATATGTACACAATTAGATATGTTGGACGCGTACCCATCCAGAAAATCCAAGTGAGCTAACCACTCCAACACCTTTGTCTTTTGTTCCATACTAAGACAATACTTGGCCTTCGGTTTGTACACCCTGGTTCCCTCACCAGGGATCAAAAATAACTCACTCCTATACATTTCCAGTCCAAGTCTCTCATTGCATTCAAGTTGTCTTTGGTTTTATCAGAATCGTCCATCAGTGTGTTCTTGATATTCTTAAAGAAATTTTTCTCACAGTGCATCACGTCCAAGTTATGTCAGATTAGGTTCGTGGACCAATAAGGTAACTCCCAAAAGATACTCCTATGGCACCAATTATGTGCTTGGCCAAATCCTGGAATCTTATGCGTTGTTTCTCCAAAAGGCACCTCTGGCAAATCAGCAACAATAGATGCCATGTCTTCTCCTGACTTTCTATATGCAGGCTCATCTGTTTCATCTCTATTCTTTCTGAAATATCTTTTACTATAGCGGTATTCGTGATTTTCAGTCAGAAAACGACGGTGGCAATCAAAGAACGTTTGTTTTTTCCCATGCGTCAACGTAAATGTCTTTGTGTTCTCCATGCAATAAGGACAGGACAGCCTCCCATGTGTGCTCCACTGAGACAACATCCCGTAAGCTGGAAAATCGCTAATAGTCCACATCAAAGATGCATGCATTTGGAAATTTTGCTGACGAAAGCTATCGTACGTTGGTATTCCCACCTCCCACAATGCTTTCAACTCATCTATTAGTGGTCTTATAAATACATCAATGTTTTTTCCAAGGCCTTTAGGACCCGATATGATCAAAATCAAGAAGATATACTCTTGCCGGATGCACAGATCTGGAGGAAGGTTATAAGGAGTTACAAATACAGGCCAACATGAGTATTGAGACGAAGACATTCCAAAAGGAGTGAATCCGTCAGTGCAAAGACCTAAACGAACGTTACGTGGCTCCGATGCAAATTGAGTGTGAGTCATATCGAAATGTTTCCACGCTTCTCCTGACGCTGGATGAATCATTGTGTCATTGGGCTCCCTACACTTCAAATGCCACGTCATGTGCTCTGAGATGGAGCATATCATGAAGACCCTTTGTAGGTGGGGACCCAAAGAAAAGTACCATAATTTCTTTTTCGAAACTAGTTGCTTTCTATCGGGCTCAAATCTATCCTTCCCACAAACAATACACTTTGTTTATTCAGCACTCTTGCACTATCCGTAGAACAAGAAACAATTATCTTCACACACGTCGATTGTTTTGTAACCAAGCCCTAAAGTACCCATCATTTTCTCCAACTTGTACATTGTAGCAGGCAATAGGTGTTCATCTTCAGGAGCCATTGCATCGTGAGTTAACTGTAAGTACTTATTTGCTGCGGCTGTAGACACGTTATGCTCAATCTTGTATGTTAGAAACTCAGCCATCCACTGCAACACTGAATTATGTTTTTCTTTATGCAACCTCGTCTCAGGGAGTTTCAACAGTTTATGAAATTTTGTTGCATCACAGTTTAGCTCTTCATTATAATTGGCCTCAGGAAACTCCCCTCCATAGGCATCCTCAACTAGATTCCTCATCGAACCTACGTTAACGTCCCCAACTCCATAGTCGTCATTTCCTACGTTTTGACTTGACGACTCTCCTACAAAATTCGCCGTACTTGTAGTGTAATTCTCACCGTGAGCTACCCACACATGGCACTGCTCTACAAACCCCCACCTACAAAGGTGAACGACCACATCTTCTTCGGGCAAGAACTTTCTATTGTCGCATTTTATACTTGGACACCTAGGATTATTATAACGGTCTAACAAACTTGTTTGATCTAAAGAAAACTTTACAAATTGTTGAACTCCATAAACAAATCTTTGAGTCAAATGGCCATTTTTAGTTAAGCGATCGTACATCCAACTTCTATCTCCGTGTGAATACATTACTTATCTAGCCAATTACTAAATGTACATATATTAATTAATGCAGTTCATACAACTTAAACTAAAAGAAGTATTAGTGTAAGTACTTACCTCTTGAAGTAATGGCCTTTGATATTTAGTACGTAACAATATTGCATCACCAATAATCACCGATAAACAAAAGCTAGCGATCCAAGGTTATTTGAATATGTGCATCCACTTGATTTGCAAAAGAAAATGAGAAATGGTTAGCAAAAAAATATTAACAAACTATTATTCGAAAATATAAACAAAACCAAATACAATAGAACAATTTAAGGTACATTTGAAGAGAAACGATGGATTGTGTTGTGTTTCGAACAATACCAAAATTCATAGTATTTATAGAGAATCCAATTTTATTGGCTACGTAAGTTTCCGTAGCCAATAACTATTGGCTACGAAAGTTTTCATAGCCAATAGTTATTGGCTACAGGTGTCTTCCGTAGCCAATACATTGGCTACGGAAACTTCCGTAGCCAATAGTTATTGGCCATGGGAGTTTTCCGTAGCCAATAGATTTTATTTAAAAAATAAATAAATAGTTAAAAAATATTTATTGGCTATGGAATATTCCGTAGCCAATTACTATTGGCTACGGAATTCGTAGCCAATAAATATTGGCTACGGAATCTCCCGTAGCCAATAAATATTGGCTACGGATTGTTCCGTAGCCAAAAAATACTATCATATTCTATAAATACCCCAACCATTACAATCATATATTCATCCCCAACCATTACAATCATATATTCATTCTCATCATCCACTTCTTTCTCTCACAACTCCTCCTTAGTTCTAATTTTAAATAATGTTAATTTATAGAATTATAATAATAATCGAATTAATTTGTTTAGTAATTACTTCTACAACTAAGAAAGATCATAATGATGATTTTTTGTTAATTGAAATAAATTAAATTTATTTAATTAATAGAAATAAAATACATTAATTTAATTAATAGAAATAAAATACATTAATTTAATTAACGGCAACAGATTTAATCCGTTGCCAATAGCTACCGGCCACAATTATATATATATATATATATATATATATATATATATTTGGCTATTGGCTACGAGAATATTCCGTAGCCAATAGTTATTGACTACTGAAAGGTTCGTAGCCAATAATTATTGGCAACAGAATAATCCGTTGCCAATGGCTATTGGCAACGGAAACATCCGTAGCCAATGACAAAGCGTATTTTGTTCTTCTATTATTGGTTACAGAAGATTCCGTAGCCAATAGCTATTGGCAACGGCCACCCGTAGCCAAAAGTCATTAGCAACGAGGATATCGGCAACGGCTATTGGCAACGGCCTTCCGTTGCCAATAGCTATTGGCAACGGAAAAATGGGTTATTGGCTACGGAAGTAGTGCAATGAGACATTTATTTATGCGAATCAAGCCCTACAATCTTACTACGCGCCTTATCCGAATTTGACAAATGTAAGGCCTGGGAAAAGGGGATGGGTGTCGGTATCTCATATTCCCGCTAGACAGTGGTTCTAGTCAAATTGAAGCGGCAGGAAAGGAGGAACCAATCCTTCGGGAGAACGACTCTTTGAGGTTCAATATATTTGTAGACTTGTCACCGTTTAATATGGATATTCAGTTGGACATTGGTGAGTTTGAGGTCGTCAATATGCTCGATGCAAACTAGGAAGAGGGTGAAGAAGAAGAAAATGAAGACATTGACGGGATGGCGGGTTCATATGAGGATGATTATGATTATTCAGATGAAGATTAGATTTGTATTACGATGTATTGATATTTTAAATATTGTTTTTTAAACTTTGTACGTTAGTAGTGTTGAGTTTGCACTTTCTTTTTTCAATTATATTCTGGCTCTAGTTTTGTGAAAAAATGTCTAGCTTTTTCAAATGACAAGAACAACACATAATTTAATCTAAAATATATAAATTTACACTATCCAAGAACAATAAACAAAATAAAAAAAAATTACATATTTAAGAAAAGTCCAACAACAATAAACTGTCCAACACGTTCGGAAGTTATAATATGATTGGGCTCTAATTTTGAGCCCAACACGTCCATTGGCTCGGGACCACATCGCGTGAGACTGCGTCGCTGTCCTAATTGGTCCAGCCGAACAATTGTGACCGTTTCGTGGTCCCAATTGTGTTGCAACCGCGACGCGGTTGCATCGCGATCTTACACTACAAAAAAATCGGGTCATTCCCGACCGCATTTGCGGTCGGGAATGACCCATGTGCGGTCGGGAATGACCCTTTCCCGACCACTATTCGGTCGGGAAGACGCGGTCGGCGTTGCTTCTTTTCCGACCGCCTTTCGGTCGTCCCGGGGTTTTTCCGACCCCCCAATCCCGACCGAAAATCAGTCGGGAGTTTTCCGACCGCAATTCGGTCGGGAATAGTTTAAATATTATTCCCAACCGAAATTCGGTCGGGAATAGTTTAAATATTATTCCCGACCGAATTTCGGTCGCGAATAATATAAATATTATTCTCGACCGAATTTCGGTCGCGAATAATATAAAATTATTTCCGACCGAATTTCAGTCGCGAATAATATTTATATTATTCCCGACCGAATTTCGGTCGGGAATAATATTTAAACTATTCCCGACCGAATTTCGGTCGCGAATAAAACTCGTCAGAATAAAAAAAATCATATTCCGGTAATAATTACCGAAATATTATTATTTTTAATATTTAGAAATATTTTCGATTTATTACCCAATTTAAAACATTCTTTAGCTTTTTTGTGTTGTAGATGGACAATTAAATTTTGGATTTATTGCTCAATCTAAAGCACAAAAAAGTTAAATAAGTGTTTATTTAAAATAGAATAAAATGCTTGTTTCAAGTTGAAGAAAGAAGAGAAAAAAATTGTTTTGTGGAAAAAATTGTTTGAAGATGAAAGAATAAATTGTGTGTTGTAGAAAAAAAATCTTGGAATAAAGAGAAAGTTGAAGAAATAATGTAAAGTAGATGAAAAAATGAGGAGAATGACGAAGTGTATTTATAGGGAAAAGTAAAAAATTTTGAATTTTCGTAAAATTTGAATTTCCCGCCTAGTCCCGCCAATTTTTTCGAGTATTCCCGACCGAATTTCGGTCGGGAAAAGTTTAAAATTTGAAAATTTAGCCAACCCGTCAAATTTTCAACATTTACCGACCGAATTTCGGTCGGGAATAACTATGAATATTATTCCCGACCGAATTTCGGTCGGGAATACTTATGAATATTATTCCCGACCGAATTTCGGTCGGGAAAAATAGTAAAAAAAAAAATTCGATTTTTTGAAAAATCTTGATGTGTTTGTTAAGTATAACTATATATTCTTAATAAATACATGAATTGCACTAACAACTAGTTAGGTTAATGTTCTTTTAATTATGAAATTAGTACAGATTAACATATAAGTTAAGTTAGTTTGGAGTTTCACATATATATTAATCATACGTAGTATAGAGTATTCCCAATTACGATTAACATTTGTTACAAACGTTAGTATAAAGAGGCTAATTGTGATATATATTAACATATGTTTAACATAATCATAAGTAGTTACGTTATTAGCAGCTACATATACCAATCTATTTATAAGTGACAATATGAATCGACGCTTCAAACGATTCATCAACGTGCAACAATTTTTTTTTTTTTTAATTTTTTCAGTAATATATAACTAATATTGATGTACTTGATCATTAAATCAACGATTTATCTAAAATGGAGAGCGAAATTGTGAAATTAAAAATATGAATATTATTCCCTACCGAAAATCGGTCGCCAATACCCCTAATTCCCTACCGACTTTCGGTCGCGAATAAGTATTCCCGACCGACTTTCGGTCGCGAATAAGTATTCCCGACCGAATTTCGGTCGGGAATACTTATGAATATTATTCCCAACCGAATTTCGGTCGGAAAAAATAGTAAAATTTTTTTTTTTTTCGATTTTTTGAAAAATCTTGATGTGTTTGTTAAGTATAACTATATATTCTCAATAAATACATGAATTGCACTAACAAATAATTAGGTTAATGTTCTTTTAATTATGAAATTAGTATAGATTAACATATAAGTTAAGTTAGTTTGGAGTTTCACATATATATTAATCATACGTAGTATAAAGTATTCACAATTGCGATTAACATTTGTTACAAACGTTAGTATAAAGAGGCTAATTGTGATATATATTACCATATGTTTAACATAATCATAAGTAGTTACGTTATTAGCAGCTACATATACCAATCTATTTATAAGTGACAATATGAATCGACGCTTCAAATGATTCATCAACGTGCAACTATTTTTTTTTTTTTTTGATTTTTTCAGTAATACATAACTAATATTGATGTACTTGATCATTAAATCAACGATTTATCTTAAATGGAGAGCGGAATTGTGAAATTAAAAATATGAATATTATTCCCTACCAAAAATCGGTCGCCAATACCCCTAATTCCCTACCGAATTTCGGTCGCGAATAAGTATGCCCACTTTCCTGACCGAATTCCGGTCGGAAATGCTTTTTTTAAAAGTTCCCGACCGAAATCCGGTCGGGAATACTTTTCCCGACCGAAAAGCGGTCGGGAATGCTCCCGACCGATTTCCGGTCGGGAAAACACCCGAATTCTTGTAGTGAAAAACCGCCTCAATCTTGTAGTGATTATTTATTAGTAATTGTGCATCGGTAAAACATAGACAAATACACGTTGCAGAATTAAAAAAAGCGGAAGCTACAACCAACAATTTTGCCCCTTCTTTTTCTTAACACATAATGACTAGTGTGAAAAATAGAAGTAGTTTATTGCTTCGTAAATATGGGCTATATATATTGGTGTGACAACAGGAACCGAAAATTGCGGACACTAAAAATAAACAAAAAGATTGAGACAATGTACTATTTATTTTTTTCAAAACCATAACAGTAGTGTTATTTGAATTTATACCAGCTTTTGTAATGAGCAATCCGACTAAAGGCATAATATAATGCATTAATTGAAGATTAGCAGATTGAATAATTATCCTTTCCATATATAATGTTCATGCAATGATACTGATATATATATATATATATAGATATAACAACTATAATTCAGAATATTAAATGCAGCTCGTGGTTTCTGTTTAGCTGGTTAAGATCGTGAGTATCTCTAGTTCAAGTACAATCCAGATTTATTTAATTAATGATCATTGACATTTTTTTTAGGGTTATCTCGTATTTTCCGGTTTAACTTATCTTAACTTGCACAAAAGAAATAGATGCACAGTGATTATGAGACTGTAAATAAATAGGCGTTCACCCAAACACCATACAACGAACCACAAATATTATCAAATCAAACGATACACATTCACTCACACAAACTAGAATGAGGAGCTTTAATTTTCTGATTTACTTTGCATTTGTTGTCTGGTTTTCATCAGACGAATTGGCTAGCATTAGTGCCCAAACTCAGCATCACAGGAAGCATGGGACATCCAGTGGACCGTATCCTAGTAAAATGAGTGGTGGCGGAGCTGTGTTCGACACTGATGTTGACAGTAAATACGCCACCAACTTCAATGTAATGAACTATGGCGCCAAAGGTGATGGAATTGCAGATGACACAAATGTAAGTGTGTGATTTCAAATGTGTGCTCGTGTTCCTTCATTTTTGTCTGTTGTTTTCATTTATGCTAGCTTGTTCATCCAGATTGTGTCATCGTGTATTAATTTCATTGGCAACATTAAATTGTATGATCACGACACCGTTGTTGGCAGGCATTTGAAGCAGCATGGATTGATGCTTGCAAAGTTGAGGGATCAGTGTTATTGGTCCCATCAGGATCGGTGTTTTTTGTCAATCCCATCACCTTTTCAGGAAAGAATTGCTTACCGAATATTGTATTTCAGGTAAACTTAAATGTTAAATGAGTGACGAATCTACAAATAGCAACTCATCAGCTATACAAACTCTTGAGTTTTGTTGTTTTCACGTATGTGTTTTAACTCTTATTCGTTATTACCTTATCATAGTCATTTTGCTTTATTTATATTCTGTAGTTAGATGGGAAGATAATTGCTCCTCAGAATCCTGGAGCCTGGAAATCAGGCCTCTTGCAATGGCTTGACTTTTTGGACATGAAAGGAGTAACAATTAGTGGCAAAGGTATTGTGGATGGCCAGGGCTCTGTCTGGTGGAACGACCAAACGACAGATATTTCGTTATCAGTCGAAACAGAAGTAACAGATCTTTCAGCAAGTCCGGTAATAATTAAAAATCTTTTTTTCAAAATACAAGTTGTTTCAATTATGATCGGAACTTGTCATTGTGCTTTTTAACTAAAATCTACTTATGGCAGCTTAATGCCATGGCCAAAGTAGGAATGCCAAGCACTAAGCCAACTGTGAGTATCCGAATATATTTTTCTGTAAAATCTCTTATGCATCGGATTAAAAACTACAGAGAAGGATGAGAAATGATCATCTTTAATTTCTGGCTAGGCGCTTCGATTTTATGGAAGTACAGACGTCACAGTTAGTGGAATAACAATTCAGAATAGCCCTCAAACACACCTCAAATTTGACAACTGCAATGGTGTTAAAGTCTTTGGTATAACCATTTTGTCGCCTGGAGATAGCCCAAATACAGATGGAATTCACCTCCAGAACTCTCAAGATGTGCTGATACACACCACCTCTCTTGCTTGTGGTAACATTGAAATTATCCCTAAACAAACTTTACGTACAATTTGATATCATGCATGATTTATCTGATTTGTACTTCATCGATCTACTTTTATTTTCCAGGAGATGATTGCATTTCAATACAAACAGGGTGTTCTGGTGTATACGTGCACAATGTAAATTGCGGCCCTGGGCACGGTATAAGCATAGGAGGATTAGGAAAGGATGGTACTAAAGCATGTGTGTCAAATGTAACTGTTCGTGACTCCATGATTCAAAACACAATGACTGGTGTAAGAATAAAGACTTGGCAGGTAAAATTTCATAAAATAATTGCAAATGGAGATTAAATTACTACTAACGAGCCTCAAACAGTCATAACAAGTGAAAATATAGACTAAACTATAAATTGTTTGTGAATATCTTTTAACACAATTCATGTTGTGATTTGAACTGCAGGGAGGTTCAGGATCAGTGCAAAATGTGATGTTCTCTAACATTCAAGTGTCTCAAGTGGAGACGCCAATAATAATCGATCAGTTCTATTGCAACGGAAACACATGTTCAAACAAGACATCAGCCGTGGCAGTTGCAGGCATATCATATCAGTCAATAAAGGGAACGTATACTGGTAATCCTGTGCATTTCGCGTGCAGCAACTCCATGCCATGCAAGGGGATAACACTATCGAGCATAAATTTGAGCCCTTCGTCGACACAAGAAAAGAATAGTGATCCGTTCTGCTGGGAGGCATTTGGGGAACTTCAAACGGCCACCACTCCGCCAATAAATTGTTTGCAGATGGGGGACCCATCAGATCATACTAGCAATGATTCGTGCTGATCAACTATTTTGAGGGATAGTTACATATATATATAGCTTGGTCTAATTACATAAATCTTGAGAAACTCTAATTTGAAGTTTCAAAATGTGCTTTGCTAGTAAAAGGGACCTATTGTGATGTTTTTGGTTCAATTTCAAGTGTGTTAAGGTAATTCTTCAAACAGAGAAGGAATTGAAGAAATGTACGTGTAAGTATCCTTATTTTACTTGAGATTGAAGAGACATTAAGAAATATTGTGATGTTGCATACATAATTTCGAATGGCCGGTGAAATTGGATATCGAAATGCTGTATATATATGATCTTTAAAGTTCAAGGAAAATTATACATATGTCAATTTAAGTGTAGGATCTGATAGAACAATATACAATGTGATGAGGATTTTTTTTTTTTTTTGATGAATGTGATGGGATATTTTAGGAAGACACATAATAGCATTTTGGATCGGTCAAGTCAGATTAGGTCCAACATATTATATATCGAATGGTGGCCGTTCGACATAGGCTAGATCGAATGAGACCCATTCAATCTACCCAATTCGACCTATAGACGGAACCCATGGGACGTGTTCCATAAATACCCCGTTCCCCAACGTTTTCAGGGAAATTGAATATTCGATACATAATCACCTCGATAAAATTCACCAATTCGATACACATTCGATTCGACACTCATCCAATTCGATCTTCCTTTCGATTCAACATAGGATCCGATTCGACTCAGGGCTCGATCGAGTCTTTCTCATTCGAGGCGCGTCCGCGTCGAACCAACACTATTCGAGACACCTCTTATTCAACTTAGAGCTACATCGAATCTCTGCGATTTGAGATTCATGGATCAAACATCAGCGATTCGGCCTATACATTTCTTTATCTTAGAATATTATCTAGTCTAAATTTATACTTTTAATATACAGTAGGAATTCCGGACCAATTTAGTATGTACCTTGTAATAGATTAGCATTATTTTGGCATAGTCAAACCCATTGTAACAGTAACTGGTGTATTGTAACCTGGACAAAATAAGATCAAAATATTGGTGCCGTCTGTGGGAACACTTCTTAAATTGCATTTAGATATAAGTAATGGCGAAGAGACGGCGTGTTTCGTCAGATGGAATAGTTGAAGCAAGAAAGAAAACCCGAACGAGTAGAGATGAGAATGGAAAAAGACTCAAACGACAAGAGCAAGGTCGGGAGAAAGCAAAAAATCAGCTAGTGAAGTAGTGGCAAGAATGCAAAATGTATCCACTCGGGGAGTTCAAAATAGTTCAGCTATTTAGGGAAAGTGCAGACAAAATCATAAAAATTGGAGCAACTATGGACTCAGAGGTAGAGGCTGCATTGGTAAATTGTCCCAGGTGTAACTCAGACATTTTTGCTTGGACTGATTCTAATTTGCATAGGATAGATCCGAGAATCATAGTGCACTGGCTAAATGTCGATAAGAATGCGAAACCGGTGAGGCAGAAGAAACAAAATTTTATCAAAGAAAAGAATGAAGCGACTGAAAAATAAGTGCAGGAGGTTTTAGCGGCCCGCCATATTTATGAGTTGAGATTCTCGGAGTGGCTGAGCAACGTCGTATTGGTTTTGAAAAGGAGGCAACCTCGAGGATGTGTGTAGATTACACTGACCTGAACAAGCATTGCCCAAGAGATGTGTTTCCCCGACCCAAAATAGATTTGTTAGTCGATTTGACTGCGAGATGCACAATACTGAGTATGTGGATGCCAAGAGCGGTTTTCACCAGATCTTCATGGTTGTGGATGATCAAAACAAAACGACTTTTGTGACGAATACATGAGTATATTTTTATAGGGTGATGCCATTCGGCCTAAACAACGCTGGAGCAACTTTCCAAAGACTCATAATGAAGATGTTTTATCATAAGATTGGGAAATCCATGGAAGATACATTAACGATATGCTTGTCAAAGGTCCCAAGGCGGAAGAACATGTACGTCATTTGGATGAAGCATTTGCTATAATGAGAGCATATGGGACGAAGATGGGCCCAAAAAAATGCACATTTGGAGTGACAGCGGAAAACTTTTGGGGATATGTGGTGAACGAAAGAGGAATAGAGGCTAACCCGGATAAAATCAAGACAGTGCTAGATTTGCCCTCACCAAGAACAGTAAAGGACGTGCAATGTTTGATTGGCCGCCTAACAGAAAGGGTTATTTACTCTAACAATCGTAGACACGACGCGAAATCTAAGGCCATACTTTCAGTCTCACCCAATCACAACTGTTACGGATAAGCCATTGAAGCAAGTTCTAGCGAGACCCAAGACCTCCGACAAATTGGTCAAATGGGCGATTTAACTTAGTGAGTTCGGTCTAGAATTCAGGTCCTGAACTTAACTTAGTGGGTTCGCATCAACACCACAATGTGGATTTACTTCAATCGGCGACTTTGGATTAAAATCCCCACTCTTGGTCACGAATAAAGGACCCTGTTCCTTATGTGGTATAAAATCTGAAGGATCACGATGAGTAGAAATTCTGCTAATCTGAGCAACAAGCTTCGCCGCTTTCTCTACCTGATATTCACTTTCTATCACAAGAGACATATTCATTTCACCGTCCTTGTTGCCAAAAGTAGCATGAATGGCTTTCGTCACTCCAACGGGATAAAATGGAGCTTCGTTCAAAATGCCAATATCTGCATTTTCTTGTCTTGTTGGCGGCACGGGATCAGGCATAGCCACAATAGGCACATAATTACTGCGCCATTCCTCCCATAGCCGAAAGAAAGGGTCACCAACCCTCGGGGCACAAACTCATTTGCATCTTCCTCATCAACCCTGGGAGTCTCCATTCGAGGATCACGGCTAACGTCAAGCATATTTCTGCGGAAACCCTCTTTCATGAACCTAAGATAATCAGCTTGATCAACTTCGAATTTCATACCATATTTCATGTCGACAACGCCTTATTGCAAATCGAGCCAACGATAAACACCACTCTTTATGAAAGATCTAGCCACCTCGCACCGGTAATCCTCTGACTCCAAATGTCGCACCTTGTCACCCAACCTAGCGATCGCAGTATCGGCCTCTTCATTCAGTTCCTTGGGAGAGTCATTCTTCCGTTTCAATGAGTCATTTTCCCTTTTCAGAGCAGCAATTTTAGCACGAAGTGCCGCCACGCTATCCTCATTTTTTTTAGCATTAACGCCAGCTTCAAGGGCGTCCTTAACAGCTTTAGCACTTACCTTGGCAGTATTCTGAGTATGTGTGATCGCAGCACAATGACTATTATCATTACAATGCACACTCGCATTCAATTTATCAACCACGACATTATGCTTGTCCTGGACTTCAATCAGGGCACTATAATCCCGACATAGTCGGTACATTACAATTCTGGTAGTAGTAAAGAAAAAATGGCCAAAGCGCGCCAAATCAAGATAACCCAATCTATTCACTACTGCACCATGATCGAGCAGAGGCCACATTCTTTTAAGGATCTCAATTGACTGCTCTTCCCGCAAGCGATATCCCATCAACTTAATATTTAGTGATTCTAAATTCTCGTCATTCAAAAATTTGTAATCAACAATGCTGCCAGGCAGCGCTGGCTTAGGATTCCCAGACGGTCGAGGTCGTTTTTGTGAAGGTTGTTGGATCTCTCCACCCTCAACGACATCATGTGTCCCTGTAGCAGCGACATACCAATCTTTGCCTCCTAGGCTAGAACGGCCCTTGGCAGGTAAACTAGGCCCACGCCTAAAATTTGGATTCTCAACATCGAATCGTACCAGATTAGTAGCAATCATGTCGTCAACGGCATCCGCCTTTTCCATCATTCTAATTTGAGAACTCGTCCCAACCTTAACCCGTCCTCTGGAGGCAGGTGGAGTCATGACTAACCTTCGCGGGACGAAGTCTTCATTCCTCTCGAAATTGCTCACTAAGGGACCTCGAGTGCTCACGCTTACTCCTCATAGCCAGGCAGTAGAGCAATCTGACGATGCCAGAACATAATGTCCGACATCCCAATTATCAGATAAGCTTCTGGAGGCCTCACAGCAGGTCTCCTTCTTGCGGCAAATCCCGCAGACTCTTCGACGGAGGAAAAGTTATCCATTGACGGACCTACATTTGAAGAACTAGCTCTGTTGGCATTCGCTTCAGAAGCATACATGTTCTCGAGAGAAACGGCTGGCCTACTGCGACTCTGAGACTTTTTCGCGCTATTAGCATGTTATAAGCTTAAAAGAAAAAAAGGATTTAAAGGCAATGTCGAATTGATATAATTCGACCCTAACTGCTAGATCGAATTCATATTGTTCGATGTTAGTAGATCGAATTCGGACGATTCGACATATGCTGAAAAGAGGCCAAAAAGCTCTCTGCGAAAAAAAATGAGGTGGAAAGTGGGCCTTTATATAGCCCCACCACCGCGTTTCCTCTGAATTCGATATTGTTGGATCGAATTCGTCAGATTCGATATTGCAATATCAAATTTAGTGGATTCATTCAAAACTTTCGGGAAAGATCGAACGACTGAAGTTTTATTAAAAAACAAAAAACAAAGAAAAACCACCTTAATGATTGGTAAGTTTTGCCACCCGAATATGAAATTACGGCTACCAAATGGGGGAGTATTTTCGAATACGTTTTGTCAAGCCAGACAATCAAGTCTATAGACGGGATACGAAGTACGATACAGAAAATCAGATAAAATGTAACTAATGTTAAAGTTTAGGACCCGCTCTTGTACCAACACCGACTCCCAAACTGGGGGGACTATATGATGGGGATGTTTTAGGAAGGCCCATAATAGCATTTTGGGCCGACCCATCAGATTCTATATTGAATGGTGGCCATTCGACAAATGCCAGACCGAATCATGCCCACTTCGACCTATAGGCAGGACCCACGGGATGGGTTCTATAAATACCCTGTCCCCAACGTTTTCAAGAACATTGAATACTCGATACATAATCACATCGATCAAATTCACCAATGCAATGCACATTTGATTCGACACTCATCCACTTCGATCTTCCTTCCGATTCGACATATGATCCAATTCAACTAAGGGCTCAATCGAATCTTTTTCATTTGAGGCGCGTCGACGTCGAACTGGCACCATTCGAGACTCTTCTTATTTGACTTAGAGCTGCATCGAATCTCTGCGATTCGAGATTCATGAATCGAACATCAGCGATTAGACCTATACATTTCTTTATCTTATAATATTATCTATACTAAATTTATACGTGTAATATACAATAGGTGTTCCGTACCACGGTATTTCGTACCTTGTGATAGATTAGCATTATTTTGGCATAGTCATGCCCATTGTAACAGTAACTAGTGTATTATAAACTAGACGAAATAAGACCAAAATACAATGCATATGTTTAAGGAAAATGATACACGTGTTAATTTAAGTGTAGGATCTAATATTTTTGAACTCTCGAAACAAAATAGAAAGAAATAAGGAATGTAATGAACTAAATGAAAAATGAAGAAGTATGAGGGTTTATTTATAGATTACAAAAGTTGGCCTAGGGGTTGACTCGCTGGACATATCATTTCCACGTCACAACTTTCCATCCAGATTTCGCACCATTTCAGCTGACTGGGCACCCATCAGAATGAAAGGTGGCATGTTTTCAGCTGACGACGTGTGTAGGTGACTGATGGGCGTGATGTGGGTTTAAATTTAATAGAATATATTTCAGCACGTAATTTGTACACCTAAATCCCATTATGTCGCAAGTGCACGAATCAGGTAATAATAAAATAATAAGTATAGTTATCAACCAAGTATCGTATCCCAAGTGAGTGATGGTTGTATGTGTGAATCACTTAAATGCAAGAACACTAATTACCGTCACTTTTCTTTTCTCTTGTGCTTACAAAATTTGATGAATGCTTATGAATGATTTATATCCTAAGAATGATATGAATGCTTTTTATGCTAAGAATGCCTAATCTACAATGGAATAGACTAATCTAAGGAAGCAAAAATGGACAAATATCTTTTTGGGTTTTTGTGGTTTTTGAATGCAAATAAACAATTAAAATACCTAATCTAATGCAAGCTACTAAACTAATAATGTCGGAAGATGATAGATTACTAACACTAACTAAACTAATTAGAATTAAGATGATTGATTGATTGCTTTTAGGTTGTGAACAATGGTTGGAAAGATTGTTTAGCGGTCAGGTTTCACCGTGACTTAATTTAGTATTTTATAGACAAACCACATATATTTACTTATAATACTTGATAGCGTTTGCATGTGTAATGGATCTGTGACATGAGATAGGAGCTATCCCAACAACATCTCTATGAGTCTCTGATAATCTACCGTGTTAAAGGAGTCACCCTTGTTGTTAATTGTTTTATAAGAGATGTCAAATCTGCAAACCAATTAACTCACCCGAATCATGCTAACAAAACGTACATATTCAAGATTGATCTAGTGTGATCTAAAGTTTGGGCAATAGGTGTTTTCGCAAATCTAAAGTCACAAATCGCATATATATATATATATATATATATATAAGGAAAAAAGCACAAGACCCCTTTAACTTTTGGCCGTTTTGCACTTTGCCCCCCCAGCTTTGAATTCCGTCAAACGTTACCCCCCACGTAGCATGACCGTTAAAAATGTCGAAAGCTGGGGGGGGGCATGACCGTTAAAATGTCGAAAGCTGGGGGGGGCATGACCGTTAAAATGTCGAAAGCTGAAGGGGCAAACTGTCAAAATTTAACAGAATATTCTTTTTTTTGACGGAATATTCTCGTGGGGGGGGGGGGGGGGGGTAACGTTTGACGGAATTCAAAGCTGGGGGGACAAAGTGCTAAAAATCAAAGTTGGGGGGGGGAAGTGCAAAACGACCGAAAGTTAAGGGTGTCTTCTGCTTTTTTCTCATATATATATATAACTCTTTTAGCATTCTACACTCCGGACGGCCCCACTAGGGTGCTTCCATTTTATCCCAACCAGAGTAGGGTTAGTCACATAGCATAAGTAACTATTTAATCTAGACATTCAAGGTCATCAAACATACATCAAGTACAACAAATAAATATATTCATATATGAGAGTTACTCCCCTACTCTAAACAACGAGTAGTTTAGCTCCTCATAGTCACGAGTTCAACAATCACCAAATAGTTAAATATCATAGACAAAGTAAAAAGGTTAAAAAAAATCTTTTCAGATGCGGTAGAACGTTGTTGCTTGACTCTTTTCGTACTCCTTTTTGCTATCTTCTTCTTTGCTAATAATCTTCTCTCAAACAATGACTCAACTAATCCAGAACAATACTTTAATGGAGTTTTTTCTCTTTTCTAACAAACTCTCAGGGTTTCTTCTCGTTGAAAGTGGTGGAAAGGCTGTGAAAATTGTTGTAAAAGTTGTACCCTAACTGCTGAAAGTAGCCTCCTATTTATAGGGTTTTCTCTGCTCTGGGCTGCTTTACAGGGTTTCTAACTTACGGCCCAAGTTTCCTCTAATTGCGCGACCCTCGTGCGATTAGACCTTGATCGCGCGCCACCCGCACAACGCGGCGGTGATCGCCCTACTTTGTGTTTTCTTCCATGCGGTCTCTTGGTGTCTTCTCTTCAATCCTACTATATTCGGTGTTTCGTCTTTTTGTAGTGTCGTAGCGCTAGCTCATGTAGCACTTGAACATACTGAAATAGTGTCTCTAACCAACTGTTGTCCAAAATATCCATTTTTGGCCTTGTTTAGCCCTGTTTTGTCTTGACTCTTTGAATATCTAAGAAAACATAAACTAATACTAAAACAAGTAAATATGCTATCATAAGTAATCCAAAGCATAAGTAAAAAGATACTTAAATCGCGCTAATGAGACGCTTGTCAAATACCCTAAACTTAAGCTTTTGCTTGTCCTCAAGTAAACTTATTTAACCGACTCCAATAGTTCAGCGGAGACTGCGAAGAAGACCCTAACCAACATGTAGAAGCATTAATCCAAACTTGCAACAAGTTTGGATGGAGTGACATTACTCCATCCAAACTCGTTGTATGTCTGGATTAATGCTGTTGCATGTGGGTCAGGGTCTTCTTTCAAGTCTCCGCTAAATTGTTTCTCCTCAATTAGTCTGAAGAGATCGATATTGTATCTTCCTTGCATGATTTTTCGCAGATTCTTGTCACCCTCGATCTATGCAGCGCCAATTTTTGGGGCAGACTGTCCTCCAAATCCTTTGATTGGTAAGTTTTCAGCAAAATGATTGTTTAAGCATCCCACATTTTCTTTCCTGAGAAGTGTGTGTGGAGGCTCATCGAATGACTCCATGCGTCCTCCTCAACTGCAAACAACAAAAGAAATTAGTGTTTCAACAAACAAGCTCAACGACATACACAAACATTAAGAAACCCATTATTCTCCTGCAATGGCGTCAAAAACTTGATGGGCGTAATTTGGTTGTAAATATAATAAAATATATTTCTGCACAGAATTATTACACCTAAATCTCACTATGTCGCAAGTGCACAAATCAAGTAATAATAAAATGGTAAGTATAGTTACGAACCAAATATCGTATCCCAAGGAAGCGATGGTTATATGTATGAATCACCTAAATGCAAGAACAATAATTATTGTCACTCTTATTTTTTCTTGTGTTTGCCAAATTTGATTAATGCTTATGAATGATTTATATCGTAAGAATGTTGTGAATATTCATTATGCTAAGAATGCCTATTCTAGAATGCAGTGGACTAATCTAAGGATGGAAGAATGGTCAAATATCTTTTTGAGTGTTTGTGGTTTTTTAATGCAAAGAAATTATTAAACCACCTAATCTAATGCATGATACTAAACTAATGGTGTATGAGAGATTACTAATGCTAACTAAGCTAATTAGATTGATTGATTGCTTTTATGTAGTGAACAATGATTGGAAAGATTATTTAGAGGTCGGGTTTCACAATGTCTTAACTTAATAGTTATGTTACATGAGGCAGGAGCTATCCCAACCACATCTCTATGAGTCTCTAATAACCTACCGTGTTAAAGAAATTAGCCCAGTTCTCAATTAGTTTAGAAGAGATATCAAATCTGCAATCCAATTAACTCATCTGAATCATACTAACAAAACGTACATAGTCAAGATTGATCTAGTGTGATCTAAAGGTTGCATAATACTTGTGTTTGGAAGTCCAAAGTCACAAATCGCATATATATAACTAACTCCCTTAGCATTCTACACTCTGGTTGGCCCCCACTCGGGTGCTTCCCTTTCATCCCAACGAGAGTAAGGTTAGTCACATGACGTAAGTAACTATTCAATCTAGACATTAAAGTAATCAAACACACATCAAGTTAAGGAAATAAATATATTCACGATATCAGAGTTTCTCCCCTACTCTAAACAACGAGTAGCTTAGCTTCTCATAGTCATGAGTTCGACAATCAACAAAGAGTTAAATATCATAGACAAAATAAAAAGGTTAAGAAAAGCTTCTCGGATCCGGTGAAATGTTATTGCTGGACTCTCTTCGTACTATCTTTTGCTAAATTTTTCTTCGATAATAATCTTCTCCCAAACAATGACTTGACTAATCTAGAACAAGACTTTGATGGTATTTTTCTCTCTTTAGACAAACTTACAGGGTTTCTTCTCTTTGAAAGTAGTGGAAAGGCCATGAAAATTGTACCCTAACTGTTGAGTGTAGCCTCCTAGTTATAGTTTTCTCTGCTCTGGGCTGCTTTTTAGGGTTTCTGACTTACGACCCAAGTTTCCTCTAATCACGCTACCCCCCGCGCGATTAGACCTCGTTCACACGCCACTCGCGCGATGCGGTGATGATCACCCTACTTTCAATTTTCTTCCTTGCGATCTCGTGATGTCTTCTCTTCAATCACGCTATATTTAGTATTTCCTCTTATTGTAGTACTGTAGCGCTCCTAACGCTTGAACGTACCAAAATAGTGTCTCTGACCAATTGTTGTCCAAAACCTATCATAAGTATCCAAAAGCAATAGTAACAGATACTTAAATCAGGCTAATGAGGCATTTATCAGTGATTGTTCGCTGAAGTGGTTTTCCCTCCAGTTTTTCAGTCATTGAACACAGTGATTGAACCAGATTCTGACACCTAATAACGTTTAATGAATTATTTAATTTGTTGCTTATTAAGTTTCAAATAATTAAATAATTATTTAATTGAACTTTGTCCAAAGAGATTAATACTGTAGGGGAATTCAAGCTCAAGATCAAGCCCAACCCCAAGCCCATCCCTAGGCCCACGGCCCATAAACCATGACCCGTGACCCACGACCACGGCCACGACATGGACCTTGACCGAGGTCAAGTCGGACGAACGACAGCGGCGCGCGTGCGCTTGTGGGCTTTGTAGAATGGTCGATAGCATTAAAGTCTTTCCATCTTCAATAACATGTGGTACCCGTAAGGGTCCGAACCCCCGTACAAATAAGCAACAAATAAGGTGTACGTATTTTGGCTTTGAAGCTTACTTAGTGGAATACATCTGATTTACGTAGCTGATCAATGAATGCATTGTCTTAAACCATTCAACTGTTGGAGTAAACCAAGATAATTGTATCCATAAAGTAACTCCCTAACAATTTTTTGTTCTCACGATTGTGTCGTTTTGACCCTAGACAGCACTTAGGTTCATAAGTGTTTTCTTATGAAGCGGCCAAACTTCACACTTACAAAGGTGATCTTCTTCAAAGAGTATCTTGTCATATTCTGCTTAATTTAAGCTTAGAAGTTATTAAAAGTTAAACATAACCTTACCATTTGTACAGGTAGCACATTCATCGTACACATGAAGGAGTTGGAGTTAGCTCCAAAGTGTTATTTGTGAATCCTTACAATTTCTTTCTCTCATTGAACCAAGATCTTGGGATCTTCTATCAACATTGTTGGGTTCCATCATAAAGATTCATTGTTTGATCTTTTGGTAGGCCTATAGTCAACAGATCCGATAAATTTTCATGAGATATTATATAATCAATGGAAATGAAACCATTAGAGATCAAATGCCTTATAGTATTATGTTTACGGCGTATATGTCTAGACTTACCATTATACATGACACTTTGTACCCTTTCAATTGTTGACTGGTTGTAGCAGTGTATCAAAATTGCAAGCACTAGCTTCTTCACCAGTTTTATCCAATGCAATAAACTCAGATTCTATCATAGAACAAGCTATTCATGTTTGTTTTGAGGAGTTCCATGACACAGCTCCACCTTCAATGGTAAAGACATAACCACCAGTGGATTTAGTGTCATTGGTATCTGATATCCATTTAGCATCACTATATCCTTCTAATACAGTTGGATATCTACTATAATGTAATCCATAATCTAAGGTTTAAGTACATAAATATTCTAATTAACGCCTTCCAATGATCTTGTTTGGATTACAAGTAAATCTACTCAGTTTTTTAACAAACAAGCAATATTCGAACGAGTGTAGTTCTTAGTATACATTAGACAACCTATTATCCTAGCCTCTTCAATTTGAGAGGCAGGTTAGTCATGATTTTTGCCTAAATGTAGACTCAAGTCTCCCGGCGTCGTATCCCGAGGACCGTCATATGCATTGTACTTCTTGAGTACTTTACAATCCCATTTGATGTCTTAGTGATCTTAACCCCTAATATGATATCAGCGACACCTAAGTCTTTCATGTTAAAATGTTTGGTGAGCATTTCTTTTGTATTCATGATTGCATCATGATTACTTCCCATGATTAGCATATCGTTGACATATAGACAGACGATCACGTGATCATTAGGTGTGCCTTATGCGTATACACATTTATCACACTCATTAATTCTGAAACCATTTTGAAAGTGCAGGTTTTCTGGAATCAATGTTAGACGGTGAAATGTTAGACGATGTTGAGATAACATTGAGGATAACATTGAAAGTCGAGAGCTTGTGCGAAAACTGTTCTCTAGTTGCCAAAATTAAGTTTTGCCTTTATTCACTTATTAATCAAGTTCCACGGTTTTGGTTGTTTATGTTTATGTCCAGGAAAGTATCTTAAACATAAAAAAGAGCTTTGGAAGATTCCTTACTTGAAGTTTCCATAATTCAAGCTAAGTTGAATAGTCAACTCACACGCTTTCAAAAGAAGGAAACAAGTGAGCTGTTCTTTGCAACGCGATTCTTTCCAGGATTCTCCGAATTGAAGAAGATGTGTTACCTTGCAAAATCAGTAATGAAGAAAACACATATTCTAGAAAGATATGAAGTTCACAAAGAAGGCAATTTTCAACAAGGAAACAACAAGAATTACCAAAGCTGTGAACAACACATCTTGGCATTCAAGACTCAAGAAATCTATAAAAGATGTGAAGTTCATCAAGATGAAGACAAGACAATCGTGCCAATAATCCAAGAGATTAATCATACTTTGTATTGTCTTTATTTTGTTTTGCGAAGTTTTTGTATCAACTGCTTAAGTCTAGTTCATAGAAGTTAAGTAGTTCTTACTTGTCTGCTTCGTTGAGTCCGATCAACAAAGAGCGTGAGTGAATTGTTGTGAGGAACGTTTTTGATAAAACCTTTATGGTTATTTCGCCTAAGGCTCGGAAGTTTTTAATAATATTGAAAACTTCTTAAAATTATATCTTCTTGTGTTCTTACTTCCGTTGCACATTATTATTATCAAGAAGATCAAAATAGAGTTAAGGCAATTCCAGCTTAACTCTCAAAAAGTGTTGTGTCAATCCACTGTCCTACAATTCCAATTGGCGTCAGAGCCAAATGCCGACTACACTGGTGGTTTGGAGGTGATACAACACCATGGACAGTGTCAATCCTAATACCAACAGAATTCCAGTTTTGGATGGCTCCAATTATGCATATTGGAAGATCAGGATGAGGTCTCACATCAAAGCTATTGATATTCGAGTCTGGCAATCCGTGATCAATGGATGCTCTCTTCCAACATTACCAAGAGATGGTGAAGGTGATCTAGTACGAAAACCAGAAGCAAATTGGACAGCAGCAGAGGTAAGTCTCTATAACTCTAATGAGAAAGCTCTTAATGCTATCTTTAGTTGGGTTAATCATCACATGTTCAAGTTAATCCATAATTGTACAAAAGCCAAACATGCTTGGGATATACTTGAATTACATTGTGAAGGAGATTCTACTGTTAAAGATTCTAAATATAGACAACTGCTTTTGCAATTTGAAAAACTTGTGATGGGAGAAGATGAAAGTGTTGACAGTTATTTTGAGAAAAATCTTGATATTGCTAACCAATGTGAAAATCTAGGTTTTGCTATGACTAATCAATAAATGGTGTATAAAGCTATGAGAACACCGCCATCTAAATTTACTCACAAGAAAATTGCAATGAGTGAATCTAGAAACCTTGCTAATCTACAGTTTCAAGTCTTGATGAATACTCTTAGAGAATTTGAGATGGAGCTTGTCTCACAACCTAGCAAACATAGGGTTGTTGCTTTAAGAGGATCTAGTCTTGACAATGAAAGTGATGATGAGTGTGAACTAATCTCTTCAAATTATGGAAAAATTACTAAGAAGTTCAATAAGCTGAATCTTAAAGGAAAAGGTAAAGAGAAGAACATTAGTAATAGTTCCACAGGTTATAAGAAATTACCTCCTAAGTTTGTAAAGCACATGGCATCAAAACCCACTCCTTTAGAAGCTGATAAGTTAAAAGATGTTCAATGTTTTGAATGTAAAGGATATGGTCATATGGCTAATGAATGTGCTAACACTCTTAGAAAAAGAGGAAACTCTCATTGGGTTTGTGTAGATGATTTCAATGAAGATGACTTTAGTTCTGGAGAAGCTGAAGAACAATCAGAAGAGGTTCAAACTGCTGCGCTACTCATTCAGATTGACTGGACACGAGAAGACTCCCTGAACTGCTTCGGATCTCAATGTTACCCCAACATTCAGGATCCAACATCAGAACAGGAGACCTTCTTTGCAGATTGGGATGAATATGATACTGATTCTAAACCTTATCTTCCGTCCTACTTTGATGAATCTAACTTTGATTGTTTTCATGGCACAATGGATCTAGATGAAGAATATTTCTTTGAAGGTGAAATGTCCCAGGAGGAAATCATTGAAGACCTGAAGTCTATCTACCACAAACTGCTGCTTGAGAATCACAAACTCATCAAAAGCAACAAAATCTTGAAGGAAGAGATTGGATGCATGAAGGAGATGCTGAAACTGTATGAGAAAGACCTTGACAAAATTGAGGCTGAGCTGAAAGAGGTAAAGGTAAAATTAGATAAAGCTGAACAAACCATTAACAAATGGAACTCTTCTACATCTCTGCTTGATGAAGTGCTGAGTATGGGAAATCAAGGTAAAAATGGTTTGGGCTATGTTGAGAAACCTCCCTCTGAAGATGTTAATTCGGCCTACTTGAAAGCTGGTTTTATCAAGGATAGCAATAACTTGAGTTGTGAAATCCCTTCTAATACTGTGAAAAAGCCTACTTTTATCTGTCAATATTGTTTTCAACCTGGTCACATTAAGCCTTATTGTAAAAAATATAAAATTGTGATTGAGAAGAAAACAGTAATTAATTGCAATACCAATGTTAGGAGAACCTCTGATCTGAATGTTATCCCAACATTAGGTAACAAAGCTGAAGGACATAAAAGTAGAACTTGGATTGAAAAGTTAAAAAACTCCTAAGGTTAAAATTGTTTGCAATGTTGTGTTTTCTGCTGTTTACTCTAACCTTGCAGGTAAGTGGTATTTTGACAGTGGATGTTCAAAGCACATGACTGGAAACATTGACAACCTGAAAAATGTAATCCCTTTGACTGTTGGAACAGTTACCTATGGAGGAGGCACTAAAGGGAAAATCATTGGAAAAGGAGTACTGGATGTTGAAGGATTTCCACCACTCAAGGATGTGTTGTTTGTTGAAGGATTGAAAGCAAATTTAATTAGCATAAGTCAACTTTGTGATGATAACTTGCTAGTTACTTTTTATAAAAGTTCATGTGATGTGCTTAATAGTGACAATGTCTGTGTCAGGACAGGTACAAGATTAAAGGATAACTGCTATCTTGCTCAAGATGAAGCAGAATGCTACCATGCCAAGGTAGATGAATATGTCATGTGGCACAAGAAGTTAGGACATGTGCACTATAGAAATCTGGAGAAACTACAGAAGTTAGAGGCTATAAGAGGACTGCCTAAGTTGACTAGCCCAGGTAAAATTATTTGTGAAGACTGCCTGAAAGGTAGACAAACAAAAGTTGTTCATCCACCACTACAGGTACAAAGTACTAACCCTATAACTAATAAGTGCTTTGAATTGCTACATATGGATCTCATGGGTCCTATTGAGGTTAGTATCCTGAATGGTAAGAAGTATGCTTTTGTTATTGTTGATGATTTTTTAAGATATACATGGATTAAATTTTTGAAAGAAAAATCAGAGGCATTCAACACATTCAAAATTTTGCATACTAGTATTAAGAATCTTTATGGCACTTCTGTAAGAAGAATTAAGTCAGACCATGGAAAAGATTTTGCAAATGTAAGCTTTGTTAATTTATGTGAATCTAAAGGCATTTTCCATGAGTTCTCTGCACCTAAGACACCTCAGCAAAATGGGATTGCTGAGAGGAAGAATAGAACACTTCAAGAGATAGCTAGAGTTATGTTGAGTTCTAAAAACCTATCTAAGAAACTCTAGGCTGAAGCTTTGAATACTGCATGTCATATTAGTAATAGAGTGTATCTTAGACCTGGTACTACTATGACACCTTATGAAATCTTGAAGGGTTCAAAACCAACAATAGCACACTTTCATGAATTTGGTATTAACTGCTATTTGCTAAAAGATAGAGACTATTTGAGCAAATTTGATCCCAAAAGTGAAAAGTGTATATTTGTTGGATATTCTCCTAATAGTGCTGCTTTCAGGGTCTACAATCCAAGATTGCATACTGTTCAAGAATCAGTGAATGTCATATTTGATGATTTAACTGTTTCTGCAGGTACTGAAGAAGTCACTGGTTCAGGTGTTACTCCAACATTGGACTCAACATTGAACACTGACGCTGGAGATGCTGAACTGGAAACTGGAACAAATGTTGACTTAACACCATAAACCCCCAATGTTAGGCCAACATATGTGCTGTCAGATTCTGAAGATGAAGTGGTTCATGTATCCAGAAGAGATCCCACTCTTAGAATACAAAGAGATCATCCAGCCTCTCAAGTAATTTGTCAAATTACTGAAAGAGTTAGAACACGCAACAAAGTAAGGGTAAATTACAAGGATATGGCTAAGTTGTGTGTTTCTATGTCTTTTTCATGTACTGTTGAAAATGCATCTTGTTTTGTGTCCTCCATTGAACCTAAGAATGTAACTGAAGCTCTTAAGGATAGTTACTGGATTAATGCCATGCAAGAGGAACTCTTACAATTCACCAAAAATAGAGTTTGGAATCTAGTACCTAGGCCATCACATGTGAATGTAATAGGTACAAAATGGATTTTCAAAAATAAAACTGATGAGAATGGTGTAATTATGAGGAACAAAGCTAGGTTGGTTGCACAAGGTTACACTCAGGTAGAAGGTATAGATTTTGATGAGACTTTTGCTCCAATAGCTAGGATAGAATCAATTAGATTACTCCTTGCTATTGCTTGCTGTCTTAGGATTAAACTTTACCAAATGGATGTTAAAGGTGCCTTTCTGAATGGTTCAATTGACAAAGAGGTTTATGTAGAACAACCTAAAGGCTTTGCAGACCCTAAACATCCTAACCATGTGTACAAACTTGAAAAGGCTTTGTATGGCTTAAAACAGGCCCCTACAGCTTGGTATGAGAGGCTAACTGATTTTCTGTTAGGCCTAGGTTTCAATAGAGGAGATGGAGATAGAACATTGTTTGTCCTTAGAAAAAGCTCTGATATATGCATTGCTCAAATATATGTGGATGATATAGTATTTGGCTCTACTAACAAGTCTACATTAGACAAATTTGTTGAGTCTATGACATGAACATTTGAGATGAGCATGATTGGTGAGCTTAACTACTTTCTGGGACTACAAGTTAAGCAGCTGGAGAATGGTATCTTCCTGAACCAGGAGAAGTATGCAAGGAATCTGGTGAAGAGATTTGAGCTACAAGAGTCAAAGCCTTGCAAAACTCCTATGTCCTTTTCAGTGAAGATAACAAAAGATGGCACTGGCAGCAATGTTGACCCAACATTGTACAGATCCATGATTGGTAGTTTGCTATATCTCTCTGCCTCTAGACCTGACATCATGTTTTCAGTATGTGTTTGTGCTAGGTACCAAGCTGAGCCAAGGCAATCTCACTTGATTGATGTGAAGAGGATTCTTAGATATATCTCTGGAACTTCATCTTTAGGCATTTGGTATTCTTATGACACTAACACTAACTTGGTTGGTTTCAGTGACTCTGACTGGGCAGGTGATGTAGATGACAGGAAATCCACAAGTGGGGGCTGTTTTTATTTGGGGAATAATTTCGTCTCCTGGTATAGCAAGAAGCAGAACTGTGTTTCATTATCAACTGCTGAATCAGAATATGTAGCAGCTGACAGCTGTGTTACCCAACTTGTGTGTCTTAAACACATGCTTTTAGATTATGGGCTAGATAGTGATACACTTCTCATGTTCTGTGACAATCTAAGTGCCATAAGTATCTCTAGGAATCATGTCAACATATTGTAATCAACATTGAACATATTGAGACAACAAATCAGCTAGCTGATATGGTTACAAAACCTTTAGATAGTGAGAGATTCTTCAGCTTGAGAAAATCTCTTGGCATGTGTGCTATGTGAAAATGTTGAGAAAACCAGTGTTGTCATAACACCACTGACTAGCACTGGTATATTGGTTGTGGTGCAGTAGGTATTCTGTTGTTATTCCCTTGTTGAGTTGCATTTCTTTTTTAGTCTCATTTAATCCTTGTTTTGTCATATTTGGTTTGTGTGGTTGAACTCTTTGATGAACAACTCTTTCTAGTTATCAGTTTCACATCTTTGTTTTGAAAAAGTTAATAAAACTCTTATGTTGTCTGAGGTTGTGATTACCTAACATATGGAGAAGTTGGGGTACACAAAGTTCACTACTTTGATGTCTATTCAGTTGTGTCTTATTCATATGGAAGGTGTATAGGACATGTGGAGAAGCTGGGGTGCATGATGTTGACAGCTTCAGTGTTACTCAGTTGTGCTTGTTTACATATCTCTGTTTGTTTGGCCAAGGAACACATGAGGGTGATCCTTTCTACTAGGGTGTTTGAGGTTTCGATTTCTTACATTTAGTAGCACTGATCACTTAGTGATTCTCTTGAATGCATGTTGGTAAACAAGTATGCATAAGGAATTTGGGTGTTGGGGTGCATGATAAATGAATTGCCAACATTCAAAGCTTTGTACTTGCCTAACTTGCTGCTGTTAATGTTGTTACTAGGGTGTGTGGAGTTCAGGCTGCCCTCATTCAGTTGTGACATTAGCTTTATGTTTAGCAACCTTCAGTTTTTGGTTCAGATGAGTTATGAAAATAATAAAGATTATAAAGAGATGTGACTGTGGTGGTTTGAGAAGTTCTTCATAAAGTGTTTACCATCTGCGTATTTGACATTACATTGTTGCATTCATATAGAACTGCATTGTTTTCTTTCTTGTTTGTGAGTTGTGTCGGTTTAGGCTTAGGGGGAGTATAATTCATGTGTTGAGGCATACAATTTGGGTGACATACTGCAGGTGACACACTATTCTGTGACTTTCTATGTTGTGGAAGTGAATTGTTCCTTGCATTCATTACAACTTATCTCTGTGTGTTTCTTGTTATCTATGTTGCTTACTCATGATTTTGATCTGAACAATATGTCTGAGGTACTCACTTGCTATATTGGTTAAGTTTCAGATGTATTTTTGGATATATCTCAAGCTCTCACATGAATTTGCCTTGGTGAAGCCTGTACCTCCACCTTCGGTTTTGAATGTTATCAAATGTTATCCCAACATTATGCACAGTCGCAGGTCAACATTGAAAACAAGAACTTATAAGTTTTTAGTTTTTTTAAAACTGCTCTGGTTAACTGTTAATTAAACATCAAAGCATGTGCGCGGGAAAACATAGTGGGAAAGTTTTACATGGTTCAAATTTGGTAACTGCCCACTAACATTCATTTTCTTTCCTTAACTCACGACTAATTCAAAAATCAAAACCCTATTTTCCTTATTTGTTCATGCAAGGTTATTATTTGTGCTTAAACTGCAAATCTACTCTCTCAACTCTCAAATTCTCAAAATTTTTCTCTGCAAATTTCTTTCAAAACGTCTCTACTAACAATGGCAAGCAATTCTCCCATGCAAACTCTTGTAGATGTTGCTCTAGGAAGTGAACCCACTACCGCACGCACTCGCTCACATACTAGAGGTGGTGCTGCAAAAACAGTTGATGTTCCTGTTGCTGCTAAGAGGAAGGCGATTCCCTATGTGCGACGAGGAAAGAAGACCAAACAGGGAGAATCGACCTCCAATGTTGAGCCAACAGTGGAAACAACCACTCCTATCACCAATGAGCCTGAAACTGAGGTAAACACTGCTGAACTCATCCCTGAATTTGATGCTGATATACCTGTTGAGGGGGAGGGTAGTGGCTCTGTTGAAAACTCTATGGAGAAATCCGTGGATGTGTCTGTTGACAAGATGGTGATGAAGTGGATTAGGGCTCAAAAGAAAAATAGAAAGGTCAATGGGGAGAAATTGAAAAATATGTCTGAGTCTGCTAAGGCTAGGGCTGAGGCCAGGAAAAGACAGGCTGAGAGATCAACTAGGAAGAGGGTTGCTGAGGAAGGGAAGAATGCTGCTGCTGCTGAGAGAGAGAGGAAATGAAAGCAAGTAATGGAAGAGGAAACTGAGGTGGTAGATGTTGAGGATGAGGAAGAAGAAGAGGAGAAGGAATAGGAGACTGAGGAGGAGCAGGATATTGCTGCTGATGTTGGGGCAACATCAGGGACATAGGAGTATACTGATGGGTTGTATGTGTTTTTCCCTGAGGATGAGGAGGACTACTTTTCTCCATACTATCTCAACAAAGAGTTGGAGAAGAAGTGGGATTCCTTCAAAAGAAGGGAGATTCACACTGAAAGAGCTATAGAGATGGCCAGTTTCAAAGAGAACAAAGTGATGGACTTGCTTGAGGCAAGAGGGCTGCAACAGTCAGTGATGGAGCTGAGTGACTATGCTCCTGAGATTGTCATGGAGTTCTACCTTAATCTCTCCAAATGGATCAGGGACTACAGATCTCCAAAATTTGGAAAGGCTTGGGTGAGGGGGAGAGTCTTCAACATTGACCCCTACACCATCAACAGGATCTGTGGATTCCCTACTACTGATGAATCTGAGGACCCCTACTATGATGATGTAATGGAAGACATGACTGGAGGGTTGGTCAAAATCTGGAGAGATGCTCTACCAATCACAAAACTCACCTCACTGAGTGCTGTCTTACACAAGATAGCTTGTTTCAACTAGTTGCCAAGCAAGAATGTGACTGTACTTACCAAGGAATCAACAATCTTGGTGTACTAAATCAAGAATGGGCTAGCTGTAAACATGGGGGAGAGGATTGTGAAGTCTATGTCTGAAGTTGTTGGAAGGAAGAATGGGATGCTACCCTATCCCTCACTCATCTGCAAAATCCTTGGCAGTCAAGGATTGAAGACAAGTGTCATTGTGGGCTGGAGGAAGAATGATTCTGAATTAACTATTCTCCCAAGCTACTTGTCTGGATCAAGAGTGAAAGACCTTCCATGGAACCCAAAAGGAGTGGTGAGACCAAGGGCTGAAAAGAAGAAGGCTCAGGAGTTTGCTGGAACTTCAGTGCCTATGTCCAAGGAGGAAGATTGCATGGTCATTACTTCTGCTTTTGTGGATCATATGCTGAACTGGTATAAGGGGCAGATTGCTGACACTCAGAGGGAGATCGAGGAGAGGAAGGAACACCTCAAAGAACTGGAGGACATTGTGAAAAATTTGGAGGAACTCCCTTCTTCACAAAAAAGGGGAGAGTAGTTCCAATTTTAATTTTAGTCTTCTAGTTTATGGTCTGTTTCTTTGAACTGCTAATATCTTTGAATTGCTGGTACATTTTGGTTTTATTTGATCAAGGGATATGTCCTTGATATTTTAGCTATGGCCTGTAAATCTAAGTACTGCTGTTGAACTGCTCTAACTAACCTTAATTGTTGTTTCTTATGAAGGAACATTTTGAACTATTTGATGAATGTTGAGGTCTGAACATGTGTACATATGTGAATGTAGTGATGACCTTAATGCTTGTCTTGGTTAATTTAACTTTGAAATGATATCTTGTATTAAGGGGGAGCAGTTTGGTAGTTTAATTTGTTTATTGTTGATTATAACTTTCTGGATATAAGACTTGATTGGAACAGGTATTGGTTTTGTGAAGAAAGGCAAAAAGGGGAGACTGAAAGTGCAGGTTTTCTAGAATCAGTGTTAGACAGTGAAATGTTAGACGATGTTGAGATAACATTGAGAATAACATTGAAAGCCGGGAGCTTGTGCGAAAACTGTTCTCTAGTTGCCAAAATTAAGTTTTGCCTTTATTCACTTATTAATCAAGTTCCACAGTTTTGGTTGTTTATGTTTATGTCCAGGAAAGTATCTTAAACATAAGGAAGAGCTTTGGAAGATTCCTTACTTGAAGTTTTCATAATTCAAGCTAAGTTGAATAGTCAACTCACACGCTTTCAAAAGAAGGAAACAAGTGAGCTGTTCTTTGCAACGCGATTCTTTCCAGGATTCTCCGAATTGAAGAAGATGTGTTACCTTGCGAAATCAGTAATGAAGGAAACACATATTCTGGAAAGATATGAAGTTCACAAAGAAGGCAATTTTCAACCAGGAAACAACAAGAATTACCAAAGCTGTGAACAACACATCTTGGCGTGCCAGACTCAAGAAATCTATAAAAGATGTGAAGTTCATCAAGATGAAGACAAGACAATCGTGGCAATAATTCAAGAGATTAATCATACTTTGTATTGTCTTCATTTTGTTTTGCGAAGTTTTTGTATCAACTGCTTAAGTCTAGTTCATAGAAGTTAAGTAGTTCTTACTTGTCTGCTTCGTTGAGTCCGATCAACAAAGAGCGTGAGTGAATTGTTGTGAGGAACGTTTTTGATAAAACCTTTATGGTTATTTCGCCTAAGGCTCGGAAGTTTTTAATAATATTGAAAACTTCTTAAAATTATATGTTCTTGTGTTCTTACTTCCGCTGCACATTATTATTATCAAGAAGATCAAAATAGAGTTAAGGCAATTCCAGCTTAACTCTCAAAAAGTGTTGTGTCAATCCACGGTCCTACAATTTCACATTTGACAACATCATTTTGTCAAATTTTGCAAGTCACTGATTTGGTGCTTGCTTAAGCCCATACAATGACTTAATGAGTCTATACACCTTCTTCTCCTTTCCAGGAGCAACAAACCCTTCATATTTTTTCTTATAAATTTCTTCATCTAATTAATTGTTTAGAAATGTTGTCTTGACATCCATTTGATGTATTTTAAGACCTTTCAATGTAGCAATGAGCACTCTAATGGATGTGATCCTAGTCACAAGTGAATATGTGTCAAAAATGTCAAGGCCTTCTTTCTGTCTAAACCCTTTAGCTACCAATCTAGCCTTGTATTTATCAATAGATCCATCTGCTCTATACTTTCTCTAAAGTATACATTTGCAACACAAAGGTTTGCTATCCGTTGGGAGATCAACTAGCTCCCACATATGGTTGTGCAAATTAGACTCAATCCCATCATTGATAGCTTCTTTCCAAAAGGGAACTTCTGGTGAAGACAATGCTTCACTTAACATCCTGGGTTCGTTCACTACATGTATGTTAGAAAATCAATACCAAAGCTTTTAGCTATGTTTGCCTTTTTGGTGTGTCTGGGTTCTTCATATTCTTCATGATTATCCGTTGCAACTTCAAAGGAACCACAACAAGAAACAATAGGCTCTACTGTTGTGCGCATATCTAATGAATATGCAGTCAACGATCTTAGGTCCCATCTTAATTTGTTTAGGTTTAGACACTTCTACCTTTGCTAAACACCCCCATACTTTTCGCGAAGTCTTCTACTTGTGGTCCTCTTCGCGAAGTCTTCTAGTTGTGTTGCCCTGGTTGCGATGATGACTGAAACGAATCTGTTGCTTTTAGCTATCTCTGAAAGTGATTCTTTGGATGTCATGCCAATAGATCTAATTTGACAATAGATTGCATATATAAGACGAGATGGGGTATTACAAGTACAATGCTACGATTCTATTACAAATTATGTCTCATATCACTAGTGCTAGCTATAGGATGACTTTTGTCCGGAATACCAGATGTTGGGGATGGAAGGTATAATCAGACAACACGAGTAATATCGAAGGTGACGTCGAGGGTGACTTCGAATATGAGTTTAGGGGTGACGGGGGATATATCGGGTGTAATGTCGAAGATACGTCAGATATGATGTTGAAGGTGAGGTCGGGATCAATGTCGGAAGTGACGTCGGGCTCAATGTCGAAGTTACGTCGAAGATGATATCAAAAATGTATATTCGATATCGACATGTAGGTTAGGTAGTAATTATGTCTTAGTCTCGGTATGCAGGATGGGGTATTTATAAAATAAGTCTTGTACCATATCGAACGCATCTTCGATATGCATATCATGGAACATCCCGATATAGGCAAAATGTGGGTTTGGCCTCTAGGTCGATCCAATACGGGAAATATCCATATCATGTAGTCCCTCAATTTAGAAGTTATTATTTTGCATAATAATTTATGAACTCCATTTGTAGGTTTTTCTCATTCCGAGAAGTACCCACAACTCCCCCCAAGTTTTCGACTTATTCGATTAGGAAACTGGTTAGTAAAAAATAGGTGTTTCAATACTCTCCAATTTTCATAAACAATTCTTAGAGTTAAAATTCAGAAACTTGTTCATATTGGGTCCATGTCGAATATTAATTTCGACATGCCCCCGACATCCGTAGCATTAATTGTTAAGCAGGGCCCGATTATTTTTATGATAAAACAAGGTCCCCCTGTCTTTGTCATCATGCAAATATTTTATTCGAGATTATGTCCTTTTGCGAGTTGTATATGAAAGTTGATATCGAAAATCCGCTAGGTATGTCGGGGCTCGCTCGATATGAATTTCGTTATGCCTTCGATACCATTTTCGATGTGTTTTTGATATGCTCTTCAATAAATCATTTGATACGTCTTTGATGTCTTCTTGACATGTTATCGATTTGTTCTTCGATAGATCATTCGATATGCTATTCTTCTTACTATGTATTTTTATAGTATTTTGATGCTAATTCCTGTCTCAGGTAAAAGATGGTACGAGTTAAGAATCCGCCCAACAAGAAACATGTCATGTCTCTGCGGCTGTATGTGTCAGCAGCTCGTAAGAGGGAGACTTTTGAATTGAATCTACCTGAGGTTAACCCACTCGGTAAGGTGAACGTAATAGATGAATTACCATCGGAGGCGGCGTTGGATGACGGCCTCATACGACTCCCTGGTATAGCTGCGAAAGTCAGGCTCCCGGTAGTATTGTTGTCGGGACTCGCTCAAACATTGAAGAAGGTTTGGCATTGGAAAGAGACAGATTGTGGGCTGTGGAAGCAGAGCTTGAATCGCAAAGCCGCCTGCTGCCAACCCCATCGATATTGTTGTAGCGCCACTACTGCCCGACGCTCCTCCTAACTATTGGCATCCCAAAGTCAGGGCCTGCTTTGAAGAGGAAGGCCTTAGAAAGAAGGTCGATGAAAGTTCTCAAGGCGGTACTGTGAATGATGGGGTTTCGTCTCTAAAAGAGTCACTTGGTGCGTCGACTTCTCTTGGTACTGCAGAAACTGGAGGGCTCGGACCACGGGAATTTGTCCCTTCGCCCGATAGTGCGACGAATGTCGGGGCTCGTAGGCCGACCAATGATAGGATGATCTCTACTCCTACTACGGCCGCTGCGGCACCTAGTGCGTCTCATAAGCGTGGAGGTAGGTCGTTACAAGGTTGTGATGACGCTTCTACTCGAGGCACTAGGAGAAACTATGATTTCCTTTATGATCCTACCTCTGATCAACTAGTCATTAAGATGGGCGGTCAGATCGTGCGTGAAGAAGACGTTGTCCAAAGCATGAGTGGAATCTATCCAAATATCGATCATGATGTCTTGATTCGGGACCTAACAGCTTAATGCACTTCTATATTGTAAGGTTTTCGTTTACGTGTTTTCTTTCATGCACTACATGTGTTGTATGCGTAATAAGTTTCTTGTGGCACAACTGTGACAATTTGGCCTTATGTTCCATTATGTCTGCAATGACTACATGTTGTTGGTCGAGGTCTAGTCTAGACATGATGCGAGGGTTGAGGAAATGCGGACGTTGGTTGCTCAGGGCCATGCCTCTCATGATAAAGCCAGTGCACGAGCACGTGCAGCCAAGACTCGCGCAAGGAAGGCTCATGATAAAGCTTGTAGGGCTTAAATTGAAAGAGAAAAATTAGCAAAAGTGCTTAAATAAGCAAAAGTTGAGGCCGATCAGCCGCGCTTCTAGAATGAGAGCAGAACTCGTATAGAGACTCTGTAGTGTTGCTTGATAAAGCCAACGCACGAGCATGTGCAGCCGAGACTCGCTCAAGGAAGGCTTATGATGAAGCTTGGAGGGCTCAAGTTGAAAGAGAAAAACTAGCAAAAGAGCTTAAAGAAGCTAAAGCTGAGGCCAATCACCTGCGTCGACAAAACATGCTTCTAGAACGAGAGTAGAACTCGTATAGAGACTCCGTAGTGTTGCTTGAGAATCAGAATGCTAAACTGACAGAAACTCTCGAATCTGATCATTTTTGGTGGCCATTGCTAGGGACTTTCTGAGATCCTCCTTTTTTAACCAAATCGGGCTTTTGCAAGGGGAGAAGGATTTCAAACTCGGGATGGACACAACTTTTGATCGGATCAAGAAGTTGGGTTTATTGGGTAACGATTCTGAGGTTGGCTTATTTGATGCCGAACCTGAGTTTAAGGGTGCTGGTCATGATGCTTTGGCTGGTGGTCCTTCTGTATGGTCAGACACTGGGGGTCCTTTTCTTCCCCTGCTGAAGGAGAAAAGTTTGTACATTGTTGGCTTTACGCCCACTCCTGATAGGGAGGAAGATATAGGGGTAGTCCCCTCCGATCCAGTAGAGAGGAACGTCCCACTTGATGAAACCCAGGGCTTTTTTGATGATGCATATGCTGGCGGTAATAATTTAATGGATGTAGATGGGCCTAAAGATGGTGGCAAGGCCATTGTTGCGGCCCACTTGCCGATTGTGTGAGCTGCACCTGGCGCATACCCTCGACTGTGTTAGAGGATGCCTCGTTCTCTAATATAAGAGTTCCCCAAGAAGGATCTGGAAAGTGATAGTCCAAAATGGTATATGTATCTGGATGCATTGTCCCCACAGTGAATGGATGAGCTCGTTGTGGACATAGATGATGAGCCACAGAAGTTCCCCATCAAGACCTCTGAAGTCGATTTATCCTCTTTTTCCCCATTAGAAAGGATGAAATTCGTAGTGATCTCTTTAATGATTATGAAGACGATTTCTTTTAAAGGTTTAGATTGTACTTTCCTTTTCAGTTATGGCAAGAATAAGAGCAAGTTTGCGATCTCTTTGCACTATCCTCAATGGAGTGATTACACTTATTCATCCCTAATTTTTGAATACATCTTCATTGTCGGGATTTTCACCATTGCTTTTGTCACACTTCTCCCTTTATTTGCATTTTCCTTGGACATTTTACTAAATTCGTTGTCGTGGAGGCATGTGGACAATCGCGTTTTCCAAGTGGTATGTCCTGGGGCGGTACCTTTGAGGGAAATATTTGTGTACTGTCTTATCAACCTTTTTATCGTTGAGGCATATTGACAGTCGCCTTTTCAAGCGATATGTCCTGATGGCGATACCTCAGTGGTGTTTTATCAGTATTTTTGCCATGGAGGCATATGGACAGTCGCATTTTCAAGAAATATATCTTGAAGTGATACCTCTGTGCTGTTTTATCAGCCTTTTTCCGTGGAGGCGTGTGGTTCATCTCGTCATGTTTCTATACTTACCAAGATAATATTTTTTTACTATTGGTGTTGGGCTGGGAAGGTGGCTACCTATGTATCCCATATTGGGAATCAAGCTTTGGGTAGTTCTGATTACAAGGTGTGATAATATCAACAATAAAAGCGGTGCAGGTGTTGCACGTTCCATGAATGGGGTAGTAAATCCACATGCATGTCTTCTAGATAATAACATCCTTTAGAGCTTGCTCGAGTAACCCTATAACGTCTTTCCCAATTGGCTTGGAGTTTTCTCACGTGCTTACTAGCTCTTACACTCTTTAAGACGAAGTCCCCCACTTGAAAATTACATAGGTGGACCCGTTTGTCGAAGGTGCGGCCCATAGATATTTTGTAAGCTATGGTGCGTTAGTAGGCATGTTCTCTAGTAGATCTGATCATGTCAAGGTCTATATGATGCAAATGCGCTGAGTGTTCGGGATCATACTCAATAATACGATAGGTAGGCATACCTATCTCCACATGTACCACTACCTCGGAGCCATATACCAAAGTGTATGGTGCCTCCCCTGAAGAGGTCCATGGAGTAGTACGATAAGCCAATAGGATGCCTGGCAGTTCCTCTCTCCATCTTGTTCATGTGGCATGAAGTTGTCCCTCTAAATACTCTTGCAGATTCTTGTTGGTGGACTCAACCTGTCCATTAGCCTGTGGATGAGCCACGGCGGCGAAGTGATGTACAATTTTTAGTTCTTTGCACCATGAGACCATTTATTTGCCACGGAACTGGGTTCCATTGTCTGAGATAAGGACTCTTGGCAAACCAAAACGGTAGATAATTTTCTTCCATACAAAGTCTATCATATTATTCTTAGTTATGTAGGCCAGTGCCTCTGCCTCCACCCACTTGGTGAAATACTCACCAACAACTTAAGAGGAATCTTTTCTATCCCTTAGCAACGGGAAGAGGTTCCACAATATCAATTCCCCACTAATCAAAAGGGCAAGTAATCTCAAGAGGCTGCATCAGCACAGCTGGCATGTGGATCAATCATGCATGGTATTGACAGTTCTCATATGTACGACGGCATTGTGTCGCGTCCTTTCTCAATGTAGGCCAAAAATATTCGTGCCTCATAATCTTTTGTGCGAGGGCTCTTCCCCCGGAATGATTCCCGCAGCTCTCAGCATGTATCTCTCTCATGATATATTGCGCATCCACCAAGGATATACATCTCAACAAGGGACCCTCAAAGGATCGCTTATAAAGCTCTCCCTAATAAATAATGAACTTGTAGGCGTTGCCGTGCGTTTGCATCTTTTGGGAGTGTCCCGTTCTGGAGATATTAGAAAATCTCATCCTTCCATTAAAATCAGTCGCCATCCCCTCGCCCCCATAACCGGAGAAGTCTCATGCCCGCGCTGGAAAGTCTCCTCATTTCCAGCTCCCTGATTAACATCGAGCGCGACATCTTGACCTTGGGAATGAGATTGCGAGCTCTGGAGCCTGGTTCGCCACCAAGTCTTCTTTACCGGTAGGATAACTGAAACCTAAGCGGGGGCACCTCCCTGTTCAGCTGGAGCCTCAACAACAATCAGTTGACCCATACTTGTGTGGTGACCCATGATTAAAGACTCTGCAAAAAAAATAACAAGATTAAGTAAATATCAAGGCATGAGGCGCACACTAGCAATTATGTACAACATGACAATTCAAATATACCAATAGTAACATCTCCCTCTTGAGCGACATATGATAAACCCCCGACCTTCAACACCTCCTCTGCCACCAATTTGTTGATATCAAATTCGTAATGCAAAACAAGCTCATTCTTAAAATGACTACCCCATCGCGGGGCCCCTACACCTGCGGGGTTCTTTATATTGCATTCCCTACCTAGTCGCGCCATAAATCTGAGAACTTTCCTCGTCAACTCTCCTTGATATAAAAATACCATTTTTTTCCAATCTTTCTTGTAGCCAGTTTGCCTCTGCACGCAAGGATTTATAACTCTTTAATATGGAAGCACCGACCCCTTTCTGTTGAACTTCAAAAAAGGCCTAGAACTCTGCAGGCCCATAGGGAACCTTCGTTCATTTCATGACGAGAATGAAAGAAACAATCATACCAATAGCATTAGGGGTAATTTGTTTTGAGGACCAATCCTATACTATGCTAAATTCGATAGTCTGAATAGGTACCGATATGGGAAGCAGTAGTTCATTTACTAGCTGCCCAACGAACACAATAAGGTGTCAGGGTGGAGCAGTATGAACTTGCTCATTCTCTTTAGGGAGTGCCGTTGTATAGTTCGTGCATATATGCTAATTGCGGGGATAATGAGTTTGGCCTTTGACCAATGCAAAAATAAAGTCGGTATAAGGATTTTCGGCCTAATTCTCCACCTCCATGGCAGGCGCAACATTGACCTTGCTTCTCTCAGATTCATTGGCCGCGTGATTATTAGCAAAATCTAAGAGGGTAGCATTGTCGGTCCATCACTGCGAGATTAAAACTATCTTGCAACACGTCATCATTGGCATCACCAACCCCCAAAGATAATGCATCTGCCGCTCGAGTGGCTCTCGAGTCACTATTCTCAAGATCATTTGAGCCACTCGAGTCACCGCTCGATCCCCCACTCGAGCCACTCACCATGACAACCAAATCAGCCATATGTTGGTCTGACACTTTAGTTAAAAACAGAAAATAAAAAGCAAAAAGAAAAAACTAACTACGCTAGTCGACACTACAGTGAAACAATGAATAATTGCAATAGAATAATTCTGAAATTGTGGATCGGGTTGATACGTCGTTGTTGTTAACTTAACACTGGAGTGTTAACAGCAGATTTGTACGTTGTTAACTCAGCGATGTTATTTTAACAACAGACCAGAATAATTGTGCAACGGAATAAACAAACACCAAGTTTAAGAAGTGAATATAGAATTATATTAACTTCCGAGCCATAGGCAAAATAACCCGTTGAGGTTTTAACAAAGGTCGTTCTCTCAATTCTCAAGCTCCTCACTCTTAAATTGATTGAACTAAGCAAAGCGCACAAGAATTGCTTCGACTATCTCTAAAAGCTCCTCACTCTTAGATCTATTCTAACAACTCACAAACTTTGCTAAAGCAAGACAACAATCAACAACTGTATAATTAATCTCTCGGAATGATTGGCTCTTGTCTCGTTCTTTGTCTTGATGTACTTCACACCTATATATAGGTTCTTGATCTCCGACTTCAAGGTGTGTTGTACACAGTTGGTAATTCTCCTTGTTGCCTTCTTGAACTCCTCTTTCTTGTTCTCGCAGTCCTTCTTGAATAAAAGTTCCTTCGTTAGTGATCTAACTAAGGAAAGACTCCTTCTTCAAATCAGGACTTGATCTTGGAAAGCATTCCTAGTTCCACTCGAACTCAACTTCCCTTGTAGAATGGTTTGCGTAATTAAGGAAACTTTCCTTCTTGGAAACTTGAGCGTCCAACCTATGACAAGTTTGTTTCCTGAATAATAATCAAAGACAATTACAACTGTGGAACTCAGTTAGTTAAATAAATAATGCAAAACAACAATAAAGAATATAATCAAGATTGTAAATCGGATTCTGCTCCAGCAATGTTACTCTAACATTGACTTCTCAATGTTAAACTAACATTGACAGAATACCTGCACTTTCAATCTCCCCCTTTTTGCCTTAATCACAAAACCTAAGAACCTGTTATAATCCGATCAAATTATTCAGACAAACTTTACTATCAGATCACAATGGAAAATAAGTACGCTCCCCCTGAACATCAGAAGGGACCAATTCAATGTTATTCTAACATTGATACTTTCAATGTTGTCATAACATCTGCCTTTGTCAATGTTAGCTTAACATCGAAACCAGACAGATGTTCTAACATTGAACATCTCAATGTTATTTTAACATTAGAGAACAGTTAACACCTGCAAAACAGAGTTAGTACTTTGTATCCAAAGTTCAATGAGCATAAGCAGAAGCAGTAAGCAGCAAGAAAGAAAAGTACTTAATTACATACCATACTAAGTACCAAGGAACATACTCCTTGATGAAACCGAAACCCAAACAAAGAAAATAGAATTGTTCATACTGACAGAAACATAACAGAACTCAGAATTGTTTTAAAAAAATTGATCATTCTCCCCCTTTTTGTGAGGAAGGCAGATCCCTCAAATGCTTCCTGAGGCTGTCTATCTCTTGCAACCTCACTTGCTTGTCTGCTATCTCTCTTTGGGTATCTTTATACTTTCTGTCCAGCCACACCAGGGTCTCCTCCACAAAAGCATCAGCAATGACAGAACAACTGTCACCACTAGCCACAAGTACTGAAGAAGCAGCAAACTTGTGGGTCTTCTTCTTCTTCTTCTTCTTCCTGCTTGGACCAGCTGCATCATTGGGATTCCATGGCAGATCTTGAATCCTGACCTGGGTGAAGTAGCTCCTGGTGATGCTCATCTTGGCCTTGTTCTTGATCCAGCCTTCTGTCTTCTTTGTCTTGAAGCCTTGCTTCACCAGAATGCTGGATATCAGAGAGGGATATGGAATGATTCCCTTTACCTTTGTTGTGACCTCCCTCATGTGCCTCAGAACCTTCTCCCCTATATTCATACTTAGCCCATTCTTCAGTTTGTACGCCAGCTTTGCAGATTCTTTTGTCATAACAGTGGTGTTGGAAGAGGGCAGCCAGTTGTAGGTAGAGAGCTTGTGAAGTACAACACTTAAGGATGTCAGCCTTGTAAGTTGGAAAACTGTCATTCCATTTCCTTGTGAGTCCACCAGTGAGGTCAGTAATCACCTCATCCATGCTGGGATCATCAATCTCTTCAGGATCAGGAAGACCCCAAGCTTCATTGATCATAGCAGGACTGATGTCATAGACACTCATCCTTACCCAAGCTTTGCCAAACTTGGGAGAGTCCTGGTGGGACACCCATTGAGAGAGGTTCATGTAGAACTCTCTGATCACATCAGGGACATATGATGACTGATTCATCACAGAGCCCAACACTCCTCTAGCTTCAAGCAGCTCAAACAGCCTATTTTCCTTGAACATTTCCTCATCAATGTTCCTCTCCATGTGGATAACCCTAGCTTGATAAGCCTCCCACTGTTCTTCTGCCTCAGCAGACACATAAAAGTTGGAATAAGGCTTTTTGGGGTACTTCTCATCAAGCACATCAAAGTACTCATCACTGCCTGATGTTGGAGTAACATCAGCAGGGTCATCACCTACCAGTAGGTCTTCTTCCTCAACTTCCTCCACACCTTCTTCTTCCTCCTTATCCTCTTCCTCCTCTTTTTCCTCTTCTGACTCAGACTGAGAAGCTTCAACCATCACTTGCTTTCCCTTTCTTTTCTTAGCAGCAGTAGCTAAGGCAGAGAGAGTCAAGCTCTCTTCTTCTTCTCTTTCAACCTCTTCAGGTTGACTGTCACCCCCATTATCAACATCTAGGTTACCCTCGGTAGTAACCTTCTCAACCACAGTCTCCTCAACCTGATCATCCTCCTCAGGAAGAGTCTCCATCTCATCAGCAGTATCCTGCGTAGCAACATCAGCCTCTGCAGGCTCAACCACTTCTTCAAAAGCCACAGATTCATCCCTTACATTACCCTCAGGGACCTCATGCACAACCTCAGACTCACCCACAGCAACATGGGCCTCTTTCTCCCCTTCAATACCAACAACAGTAGAAGCAGGCATATCCAGAGTAGGGTTAGCCATCCTTACCTCGTTTTCAGGGTTGGCGGGAGTGGAGGTTTGCTCAGAAGTTTTTGATGTTGAATCAACATCACCCTTAGCGGCTTTCTTGCCCTTACGCCGTTGATAGGTGGATTTCCTCTTTGGTGCGGCGGTGGCAATGGCTTCAGTGGTTGCACTTCTGGTCCTACGGCGTCGTGGTTGCTCCATCTGTTCGGCAGCAGCTGCAAGAGTGTCAATCGAAGACTTGCGGGCCATTGTTAGAGTGATTTAGAGAAGAAAAAACTAGAGATTTGATTTGCAGAGAGAGTTGATTTTGCAAAAATTTTGAGCGCGTAAAGAGTGAGAACAGATTAGGGAAAAATATACAATTAATCAGCTGAAGAATAGTGATAGTGGTGTTGTAACATGTTACGAACATAATCGGACCACTGTCACACGATCATACCCATGTTCACCTTACCACGTGTCAGTGTTGGATTAACACGTAACCAGAGCGGTCTCCAAACCTGAAAACTTATAAGTTAAAACTTATAAGTTACAATGTTTCAATGTTGAACTAACATTGGTAAGTTAACATCGGGGAGGGAAGTTGTAGGTGCAGGGCTTCATCCAAGGCAACATCATGTGAGAGCGTGAGTTACTCCTGTATACTGATCTGGAACCTCACCCAAGTACATAGGTACAAAGACATAAATTCAAATCATCATTATGAGCAAGTAACACATCCAACAGAAAAACACAGAGTGGATACACATATCCAGGGAAAGGATGTTCCCATAGCATAGAAGATCACAAAACATAGTGTTTTACCTGCAGTGAGTCACCCACAAAGTATGCCTCAACACATGATTCCTAGGATTACTACTCCCCCTAAGCCCAAACCGACACAAGAAAAAAATGCAGAACTAGAAAGAATGCAACAATGTTTGATCAACATTGGGAGATGGTAACCAAGTACAAACACTTTTATTGACTGGGATCAGGACAAATCAATTTATCTTTATTTACAATCATGAACCCTTTTGAACAAAAATGAGTGAATGAAAAATGATAGTTTCATCACTGAATGTGGGCAGCACAAGACCCCACACACCCCAGCAACTTAACCATCAGCACCAGATTAGGCAAGTACAAAGGAATTGAATGAAGAAACTACATTTATCATATACTTCTCCACCCCAACTCCTCGTGCATACTTGTTGTCCAACCTGTTTACAAGAGAAATACCAAGTGAACAATGCTACTGAATACAAGAAGTCGAAACTTCAAAGCACCCAAGTAGTAATGATCACTATCATGCATAACCTTGGCCATAGACAGAACACAAAAATAAGCACAACTGAATGACAATGACACTCTCAACATCATGTACCCCAGCTTCTCTTCATGCTCTGTCTAACCTAACATGGATAAGTCACAACTGAATAACATCAGAGTAGTAAGCTTTGTGTACCCCAGCTTCTCCCAGATGTTAGGTTACCATTCACAGACTAACATCAGAGTTATTACTTTACAAAACTCTTGCACTGTACCTATCCACCAGTCAATTCAGCTATTTGCACAGATTAACCACACAACCCAACAGAAACTCTAACAAAGATGTAAGATGCAAGAAAGAAGAATGCAGAAAGGAAACAAAAAGAATTATAGATACACCACAACCAATAACCAGTGCTAGACAGCGGTGTTATGTCAACACTGGTGTACTAACACCCCTAAACAATGCACATGCCAAGAGAATTCCTCAAACTGAAGAACCTCTCAGAATCAAAGGGTTTAGTGAACATATCAGCAAGCTGATTGTTAGTTTCAATGTGTTCAATGTCAATGAGCTTGTCCTTCACCATGTTTCTCAGAAAGTGATGCCTTATATCAATATGTTTAGTTCTGGAGTGTTGCACAGGGTTCTTAGAGATGCTTATAGCACTAAGATTATCACAAAACATAAGTAAGGTATCACTGTCTAACCTATAATCCAGTAGCATGTGTTTAACTCATACTAACTGAGTGACACAACTGCCTGCTGCTATGTATTCAGATTCAGCAGTGGAGAGTGACACACAGTTTTTCTTTCTACTGTACCATGAGACCAAGTTGTTCCCCAGATAAAAGCATCCTTCACTTGTAGACTTTCTGTCATCAGTGTCTCCTGCCCAGTCTGAGTCACTGAAACCTACAAGATGTGTGTTAGTGTCATAAGAATACCATATACCAGGGGCCAAGGTGCCAGAAATATATCTAAGGATTCTCTTCACAGCAATCAGATGTGACTGCTTTGGACATGCCTGGTACCTAGCACACACACAAACAGAGAACATTATATCAGGTCTTGAAGCAGACAAGTAGAGTAAGCTTCCTATCATTGAACGGTACAATGTTGGATCAACATTGACACCATTAACATCCCTGGATATCTTCACAGATGAAGACATGAGCGTCTTGCAAGGCTTTGAATCTGCCAATTCAAACCTTTTCACCAAATTCTTTGCATACTTTTCCTGACTTAGGAAAATCCCATTACCTGTTTGTTTTACTTGAAGACCAAGAAAGAAGGTTAATTCTCCCATCATACTCATCTCAAACTGCCCTGTCATTGATTCAACAAAGTTTTCTAGGATAGAATTGTTAGTTGACCCAAAAACAATATCATCTACATATATTTGAGCTATACAGACATGAGAATCTTTCTTCAAGACAAACAGTGTTCTATATCCTTCACCTCTAACAAATCCAAGACTTAATAAGAATTTTGTAAGTCTTTCATACCATGCTCTAGGTGCTTGTTTAAGCCCATACAGTGCCTTTTCAAGCTTGTACACATGGTTGGGATACTTAGGATCTGTGAATCCCTTAGGTTGTTCAACATATACTTCCTTATCAATCAACCCATTCAGAAAAGCACCCTTTACATCCATTTGGTATAGTTTTATCTTAAGACTGCATGTTATAGCTAGAAGTAACCTAATAGATTCAATCCTAGCCACTGGAGCAAATGTCTCATCAAAATCTACACCCTCAACCTGAGTGTACCCCTGAGCAACTAGTCTAGCTTTGTTTCTAACTATGACCCCTTCCTCATTACTCTTGTTCTTAAATATCCACTTTATCCCTATTACATTAACATTGGGTGGTCTAGGTACAAGTATCCAGACATTGTTCTTAGTAAACTGTAATAGTTCATCCTGCATGGCATTAATCCAGAAGTTATCAAGAAGAGCTTCATTCACATTCTTAGGTTCTATGGTGGAGACAAAACAAGAGGCATTATCAACAGTACAAGTGAAGTTCATACAGACACACAGTTTTACCATATCTCTATAGTCAAGTCTTTCTCTGTTGCGTGTCCTTACCCGTTCAGTGAGTTCACATATTACCTGGGATGCTGGATGGTCTTTCTGAATCCTAGCTGGGGGATCTCTTCTAGGTTCAGAGGCACCTTCATGTTCTGAGTCAAAATCCTCTGTTGTTAGTCTAACATCTGATCTTGCTGGTTTTAGTCTAACATCGTTCCCTGACTCATGTACAGTGTTTCCAGCTTCTAGTTCCAATGTTGGTGTAACATTGTCAGGAGTAACATTCTCGGTTTCCTCTGTTGGTTCAACATTGGGAACTAAGACGTCACCAGTACCTGTATCAAGAGTGAAATCATTAAACACAGCATTCACTAATTCCTGAATTGTCTTCAATCTAAGATTGTAGACTCTAAATGAAGCACTATTGGCTGAGTATCCTACAAAGATGCATTTTTCACTTTTAGAATCAAATTTACTCAGATAATCCATGTCATTAAGTAGATAACAATCACATCCAAATTCATGAAAATATGCAACATTTGGTTTTACACCCTTCAAGAGTACATAAGAAGTCATGTTAGTTCCAGGTCTAAGATACACCCTGTTACTAATGTGACAAGCAGTATTTAAGGCTTCAGCCCAGAGTCTTTTGGATAAATCTTTAGCATTGAGCATAACTCTGGCCATCTCTTGAAGAGTCCTGTTCTTTCTCTCAGCAATCCCATTCTGCTGAGGAGTCTTAGGAGCTGAAAATTCATGGAAAATACCTTTAGCATTGCAGTAGTTATCAAAACTAGCATTTTCAAATTCTTTACCATGATCAGACCTAATCTTAGTCACAGTGGAGCCATACAAGTTTTTAATACTAGCACAAAGCATTTTGAACTTATCAAAAGCTTCTGACTTTTCTTTAAGAAATTTTACCCAAGTGTATCTAGAGAAGTCGTCTACAATCACAAAGGCATATCTCTTACCACTGAGACTACTCACCTCAATTGGACCCATTAGGTCCATGTGCAGTAGTTCAAAACACCTACTCGATCTAGGGTTAGCATTCTGTACCTGTAGGGGAGTATGAACTGCTCTGGTTTGCTTACCTTTGAGGCAATCACCACACACAAGCTTACCTTGACAAGACAGCTTTGGTAAGCCTCTTACAGCATCAACTTTCTGTAATTTCTCAAGGTTTTTGTAGGGAACATGTCCAAGTTTCCTATGCCATATAGAAACCTCATCTATCTTGGCATGGAAACATTCTGCTTCCTCCTGGGCTAGGTAGCAGTTATCTTTGGATCTAGGACTTGTCATCACAAGCACATTGTCACTATCATAAACATCACAAGATACCTTGTCAAATGTAACCAGTAAGTCATCATCACACAGCTGACTGATACTGATTAGATTTGCCTTTAACCCATCTACCAACAACACATCCTTCAAGGGTGGGAATCCATCAACATCCAGTGTCCCCTTGCCAATGATCTTTCCTTTGGTGCCTCCTCCATAGGTCACTGTTCCAGCACTCAAAGGTATCATTTGTTTAAGATTCTCTTGGTTGTCTGTCATGTGTCTTGAGCATCCACTATCGAAGTACCACTTACCTGAAAGGTTAGAGTACACAGCAGAGAAAACAACATTGCATACAACTTTAATCTTAGGGGTTGTAGCTTTTTCTATCCAAGTCCTACTTTTCTGTCATGCACCTAATGTTAGTCTAACATCAGAACCTATTGTAGATTTAACATTGGACACAGAGGTTGTTTTCTTACCACATTCTTTTATGAATTTTCTACAGAATGGTTTAATGTGGCCTGGTTGAAAACAGTACAGGCAGATAAAAGTAGGTTTACTTTTTACAGTGTTAATGGTTCCAGAACTCATATTATCATATTCTTTAACAAAGCTTGTAGTTAAATAGGCAGAATTAACATTAGAAGAGGAAGGTTTCTCAACAAATCCCAGACCACATGTACCAGTGTTACTCATGTTTAGTACCTCATCAAGTTTAGAAGTACCTCCATTCTATTTGGCTATGATCTGTGAATCCTTTTTGAGTTTCTTCTTTACCTCTTTCAGCTCAGCTTCAGCTTTGTCAAGGTCTCTCTCATAGAGTATCAGCATGTTCTTCAAACATTCAATGTCATTCATCAGTGCTTTGTTACTCTTCATGAGTTTGACATTCTCTCTCTCAAGTCTGAGAAATGTTGTATTTAGATCATCTAGGATTTCCTCCTGGGACATTTCTTCTTCATTGAAGTACTCCTCTTCTAGATCAACTGAGCCATGAAAACAGTCAAAGTTAGTATCATCAGAATCAGAGAGCACATCATAGATAACATGTGTATCATGGTTGTTCCAGTCTCCAAAAAAGATTTCTGGTTTTGCTGTTGATTCTCCAATGTTAGAGTAACATTGAGAACTTTGGTAATTTCTGGAGTCTTCTTCTAACCAGGTGATCCGAGTGCAAAGCGCAGCAGTGTTCATTTCCTCTGATTGTTCATCGGCACTTGTTCCAGATTCAAAGTCAGCTTCATTGAAGTCATCTACACAAACCCAGTGAGAATTCCCTCTTGTTCTGAGGGTGTTAGCACATTCATGTTTAAAGTGACCATACCCCTTACATTCATAGCACTGGACATCTTTCAATTTCTCAGTATCTTGAGGCGTGCTCTTAGATGCCATGTACTTTACGAACTTTGGGGGCAATTTCTTATAACCAAGGGCAGCATTACCAGGTTGTTTTTCTTTGTTTTTATCTTTGTAACCCAATTTACTAAACTTCCTAGTAATGTTACCATAGTTAGAAGAGATCAACTCATATTCATCCTCATCACTCCCTGTAGAATCTGAGCTAGTACATAGTAAGGCTAAAGCAAGTTGTTTACTGGACTTTCCTAGGAATTCTAGTTCAAATTCTTTTAGAGTGTTCATCAATGTTTGGAAGTCCATGTTGGCAAGATCTCTAGACTCGTTCATAGCAATTCTTTTGACAGTGAACTTTGAAGATAATGTTCTAAAAGCATTATAGACCATGGTTTGATTTGGGATGGTAAAACCTAAGTTTTGACACTGATTAGCAATATCTAGAAGTTTCTCAAAATAGCCATCAATGCTTTCATCCTCACCCATCTCTATCTTCTCAAAATAGCCATCAATGCTTTCAAAAGTTTTCTATATTTAGAGTCCCTCACAACCACATCACCCTCACAATGTAATTCAAGAACTTCCCATGCAGCTTTAGCAGTAGTGCAAGTTTAAATAAGTTTGAACATATGATTACCTACCCAGCTAAAAATAGCATTGAGAGCCTTTTCATTGAAGTTGTAGAGAGCAATCTCGTTGGTTGTCCATTGTCCTCTTGGCTTAGGTACCAGATCAGCATCTCCATCTCTTGGCAAATAGGGGATGGTGTAGCCTTCTAGTACTTCATCCCAAGCTCTTAGGTCGATGGATTTGATATAGACTCTGAGTCTGATCTTCTAGTAGGCATAGTTGTTGGGACCCTCTAATACCGGCAACCTGCTGGTATTGGGATGGGAGTTGTCCATCTTGTCGTATCAACGCCAAACACCGGTGAAGTTGGTGCTTGGCTCTAATACCAATTGAAATTTTGGATCGGGTTGATACGTCGTTGTTGTTAACTTAACACTGGAGCGTTAACAGCAGATTTGTACGTTGTTAACTCAGCGATGTTACTTTAACAACAGACCAGAATTGTGCAGCGAAATAAACAAACACCAAGTTTAAGAATTGAATATAGAATTATATTAACTTCCGAGCCGTGTGCAAAATAACCCGTAAAGGTTTTAACAAAGGTCGTTCTCTCAATTCTCAAGCTCCTCACTCTTAAATTGATTGAACTAAGCAAAGCACACAAGAATTGCTTCGACTATCTCTAAAAGCTCCTCACTGTTAGATCTATTCTAACAACTCACAAACTTTGCTAAAGCAAGAAAACACTCAACAACTGTATAATTAATCTCTCGGATTGATTGGCTCTTGTCTCGTTCTTTGTCTTGATGTACTTCACACCTATATATAGGTTCTTGATCTCCGACTTCAAGGTGTGTTGTACACGGTTGGTAATTCTCCTTGTTTCCTTCTCGAACTCCTCTTCCTTGTTCTCGCAGTCCTTCTTGAATAAAAGTTCCTTCGTTAGTGATCTAACTAAGGAAAGACTCCTTCTTCAAATCAGGACTTGATCTTGGAAAGCATTCCTAGTTCCACTCGAACTCAACTTCCCTTGTAGAGTGGTTTGCGTAATTAAGGAAACTTTCCTTCTTGGAAACTTGAGCGTCCAACCTATGACACGTTTGTTTCCTGAATAATAATCAAAGACAATTACAACTGTGGAACTCAGTTAGTTAAATGAATAAGGCAAAACAACAATAAAGAATATAATCAAGATTGTAAATTGGATTCTGCTCCAGCAATGTTACTCTAACATTGACTTCTCAATGTTAAACTAACATTGACAGAATACCTGCACTTTCAAATTCAGCTGCCTGTATTTATAAAGGGTGAAGAAAACAAGAGGAATCAACAGTTGTGGCTGATGAGCTTGGGAAATACTCATCATTATCATACTGTTACACTTATTTAATTGATTATTCTAGATAGTTTTGTGATATTTTTATGTTTGTTTTCATGTTTAGTTGGTTGAAATATGATTTGTCAATCAAGAACCAAAACTTCAAAAATTCACCGACACCTGTGTAGATTGATTTATGTTTGGTTCTCTATATCACTGGAAAGCCACAGATGTCTAAATTCCAATGCAACAAGCGGTTTGTGATTCCGACTTCTGGAGAGAAAGTTATGGCCAAAACGGTGAAGTTGCGCAAAGCTGAAATGTACATACACAACTCGCGCGCTCGATGACCGTCGAATCAAAATGGCTAATCAATGGTCTACATTCAGTCTTTCAAGCTTCCAAATGGAAGACTCTAGAGTGTCATGACTTTTTTGATCAATAATTCATCAATTATATGACAACTTTGGACCATTGGATCAAAACGAGATGAACGGTCGAGATATCGTCTTATGTTTTTGGTTCAACTATAAATAGACCTCACATTTTCCATATTTCAACACACCAATCTTCTTCATTCTCTCTGCACTTAGTAGTCTTTCTATAGTAGTAGTATTCGCTAGTAGTTTGTGATTTTGGAGGAGTAATTTGGAGTTTGTACGGGGGAGTCCACCGGAGGCTTTACGGAAGTAAAAATCTGTAACGATCTCTAAACTCTCTTTACATTTCTCTCTTTACTTTATGATGTCATATTTATCTTACATTCTTGTTCTATATTCCATTATGTGCTAAATTTACCTTGCTGGGATAGTGACTTAGCCTAATTACGATGATCTAACCATTATTAAAAACGTATTGTTACGATGTCAAAATAGTTGGTGTATTTATTTGTGAATATAGTGCTTCTAAAATTCTGGCCAACTTTTGGATGAACTAAGGATCGAATTGAAATCGAGAGGAGATTTTCGTGAAATAGCTTTGAAATAAATACCGTGAATTCTCAATAGAATAGAAATATATCTATCATTTTCACGTGGTTGATAAAATCACCACCGAACATACATGTGCACATCTTCGTAACTAAGCAAACCAACAACAACAACAAAATACTGTGAATTCTCAATAGAATAGAAATATATCTATCATGTTCTAGTTGTAAAGCTGTAGAATTTATGTATAACTTGAGAAATAGTACATAAAGCATAAATGGTGATAACCAACAACAATTTTGAACGTGAAACTCGTAATAATATGCTTAATTAAAAGTTAGATTAGACTAATGACAGTGAAATCATGATTCCCAGCACTTCTCTCATTGTCTACTCTTATTTATTGAAATATCCTTGTTATTCTATGGTCTCAACGCCCTACTTTGTTAAAAAGCTTTTACTATAGTTAGTAAATTGTTAATCTTTTCGCTTGAACAATCTGAAATCCGATTTCTCAAATAAAACTAGAGCTAATCAAATTTGGTAATTAAATATTTATTCCTCGTGGGATCGACAACCCTATCTATCACTTTATTACTTGTTACGATTTCGTGCACTTGCGAATTTAACCATAACAAGTTTTTGGCGTCGTTGCCAGAGAATAAAATTAATTAATATCAATACCAGTTAATCCTAGTGTTAATTTGAGATTATGTCTTATATGTGTTAATATTTTACTTTAGTAAAAAAAATCACCTTGGTAAAAAAACGTTTAGTTCCTCGCAAGCTTTTTATTTTTTATGAAGGTAAATAACTATTTTTTACTATTGTTGTTTTTTCTGTTTACTTTCAAAATTGAGAAAAATAAAAAAAATCAAAAAGAGTTACAAGGAGTAAGAACTCAACACTTTTACCTTTTGATCCTCAAATTGAAAAACTTTACAAATACTGCGTAGGATATAAAAGGGTAAAAGCAACATGAGTGGACTTATAGAAAATGAATCAAAAGCCTTGCAGGACTACGCTATCCCAACAATCTTAGTTGCCAACACAAGCATCCAAAAGCCGTCAATTGCTGCAAATAATTTTGAAATTAAGCCAGCAATTATTCAGATGATCCAAACATCGGTTCAATTTTGTGGACTCCCGAGTGAAGATCCCAATGCACATATAGCTAATGTTTTAGAAATATGAGATACTTTTTAACACAATGGAGTTTCAGAAGATGCTATCAAGTTGAGACTATTCCCATTCTCATTACGGGACAAGGCGAAGAACTGGCTCAATTCACTTCCTCAAGGTAGTATCACTTCCTGGGAAGAATTAGCACAAAAAATTCTAGTTAAGTTCTTTCCCCCAGCTAAAACAGCAAAAATGAGGAATGACATCACTCAGTTTGTGCAACACAACATGGAGAATTAGTACGAAGCATGGGAAAGGTACAAGGAAATGTTTAGGAAGTGTCCTCACCATGGACTTCCCAAATGGTTGCAAGTTCAAAGTTCTACAACGGATTGAGTGGAAACACTAGAACCTTAGTAGATGCGGCTGCAGAAGGAGCTTTAATGGCGAAAACAACATAAGATGCCTATCAACTATTGGAGGAAATGGCGTCAAACAATTACCAGTGGCCTTCTGAACGACAAAAAAGACCAATTGGTGTGCACGAGATAGATGCTATCATGGCATTAACAGCACAAGTCGCTACTCTCACCAAACAACTGGGAACAATGAGGGTAAATGCCATTAAGTCCACATCAGCAACTTATGATTTTTGTGGAAACTTACATTCAACCGCCAACTGCCATTTGATACGCAATTCTGAAAATTCTGCTAAAAATGAAGAAGCAAATTTTGTGTCAAATTTTAATAGGCCGCAGAATAATCCATATTCCAACACTTATAACCCTGGATGGAGGAACCACCCTAACCTCTCTTGGAGCAACAACCATAACCATATCAGGCCTCTTCTTGGATTTCCACTACACCTAGAAAAAAAAACCTTCCCTAGAGGACATTGTCACTCAGTTAGCCACTACCACAAACCAATTAGCCTCAAGAACCGACCAATTCATCCATGAAATCAAGCAACAGTTCCAAAACCAAGGTGCATCAATCAGAAAATTAGAAGTACAAATGGGCCAACTTGCCACCACTCTAGCTGAAAGAGCACAAGGAGAATTACCGAGCAACACAGAAACTAACCCTCGAGAATATGTGCATGCAATTACACTCAAAAGTGGAAAAGTGTTACCAGAACCTGTTGCCTCAAAAGCAGAGAAGTTTCATACACATGAACAGGGACGTGAGTCTGAGCTAAAGCACACTTTCACCGACGAACGACCACCGAATGTGCAAGAAATTCCATTTCCATAAAGATTGAAGAAAACTAAACTGGATAAGCAATTTTCTAAATTTCTAGATATCTTTAAAAAATTGCACATTAACATTCCTTTTGCAGATTCTCTTGAACAGATGCCCAGATATGTCAAATTCATGAAAGAAATTTTATCAAATAAGAGAAAGCTGGAAGAACATGAAACTGTATGTCTAACTGAGGAGTGCAGTGCCATTCTACAGAAGAAACTGCCACCAAAGCTCAAAGATCCACAGAGTTTTACAATTCCTTGTGTAATTGGGAATTCACATTTTGAGAAAGCATTGTGTGACTTAGGTGCAAGCATTAACCCGATGCCTCTTTCTGTGTACAGGAAGTTAGAACTTGGAGAAGCTAAACCAACCACCGTGTCCCTTCAACTAGCATACAGATCAATCAAGTATCCTAGAGGTATGGTTGAAGATGTATTGGTTTAAGTTGATAAGTTTATCTTCCTTGTAGATTCCATCGTCTTGGACATGGAAGAAGATCATGATATTCCAATCATTCTTGGTCGTCCATTCCTTGCAACTAGGAGAACTCTAATTGATGTGCAAAAAAGAGAACTTACCATAAGAGTGCAAGATGAACAAATCACCTTAAAATGTCTTCAAAGCTATCAAATACCCATCAGAAGATGATAGTTGTTTCAAAATTGACATTCTCGATAAGCTGGTTGAACAAGTATTCGATAAGAGCCACTTGGAGGATTCACTCGAGGTATGTCTAATAAAAGAAGAGATAGATTTTGATAATGATGATATTAAAATATGTATTTTAACCCTTGATGCAATACCGATTGATTACAAATGAAAGGTTGAAGAGCTAGAGAAAGGTACTAATATCACAATCCCATCTATTATCAAGCCACCAACTCTAGATCTTAAACCAATTCCTTCTCATTTAAACCAACTCTAGATCTTAAACCAATTGTCGAACATCAACGCCGCTTGAATCCCAATATGAAGGAAGTTGTAAAGGCTGAAGTATTACAGCTTCTGGATGCTGGAATTATATACCCAATTTCGGATAGCTCATGGGTGAGTCCAATACATGTTGTTTGTAAAGCCCCAGAGGAACTAAGGTTCATATTACTTATAATAACACGAAGCTACTCAAAATAACAAGGCATTCTTATAATAGTAAACATTTATAGCCATCACATCGATATTTAATATACAAACACACACTAGTTGGAGGATCACACAACCTAAAACAACATTTAGGAAACCAAACAGTAATATACACAAGGTTCCTAGAACCCTCAAAAGGTGACTGCTAGCTCGACTATACATACATACACCTAGTGGCAGACTCCTCAATCTCCCTTGACTATCTCTTCAGCTGGTTCACATGGATCAGGACCTAAAGCTGGAAGGAAGGAAAAATAATTTGTGAGACAAAAATCTCAGTGAATGTTCATGTGTGTGTGCGAGTGTTGCATTTTCTTTTATTAACTTTCTTTTGAAAACACTTTAATAAATGAACTTTAAAGCATACACATGTCATGCAATAGAATCATGAAATCAAAAGCTTTAGTGATTTAACAAAAAGCCTTTAATAAAATAACAGATTCACGTTTGATGATCGGTGTCCACGTTATTCTGCTACTGATGCAGCCCCACCTTATCACCTCATAACAGTTCTCTATCTCTCCATCCAAGGAGCGACCTTGGAATCAAATAACGTATGCCATGGTACATACGGAAGTCCTACGACCCAACAAAGACACAACCTCCTCCTGTTATGTCTGAGAGGGAATAGGCACATGGGGGACAAAAGGTCCTACCGGCAAGCCCGCCGCCGCCCGGCGGTACCCCCTGCACTCCCACGCCAAACATTGGATCCAGTCTAATCAATTTCGAATACAACCAACGGGACACCATTCATCATATCGATTCCAGTCATTTACAGCAATTAACAATTGTGCGGTTAACTTGCTTTGAGAAAACTGAATAGTTCAAGTACTCAATTTACAGACACTTTCTTTCAAAAAAATAACCATTTCCCGAAACAACTTTCTTTGAAGAAGTGACAGTTCAATATGCAGAGATTCATGAATACATATATATAGGTATAGATATACATGCACACGTTCCTTCCAGTTTTGAAAATAATACAGTTTAGGAACACTCACCTGAAATACGACTATAAGGAAGAGGGAGCGAATAGGCGACGCTGTCTAGTTGTGATTACCTAAGAGGCCAAAAGAGTTATCAATAAGTACCACTCAGTTTATTCTCTAATCTAAAATAGTATCATACATTTACCAGTTTCCTGGAACTCCTTTTCTTTTTGTTATGTGTTTAGATGTCAAATTATAATATCTCCAATACCCTTTCTCATTGTGCGTAGGTGGTGACCTTCACAGTGATACTATGTTTTGATTTATACTCCTATATCATGATTAAGCCATAATATGATAACACTCCACTAATACCACTAGTATTTCAGACCCACATATATATACCCATGCATATAATAAGTGTAATCTGCATAATATATACATAAATACATCTGAACTTGTAATAGACTATAGCTTCAAAGTTACACTATTTACTATTCAAGTCAATCCATACATTAATTAAGGTTTAACATATTACTACTCTACTAATTATGGTTCTAAATCTTGCTAGCAGTAAGGGTATATCCCTTAAGATAATCTAGTTTATTCATGTGAACATATGAGTTTCATTTACATAAAGCTTCACAAATTTTACACCCAATTAATCATCTATCAACTTCTAATGTAAGTAATGTCACCTAATATTATATATTATGTATCAAAAGATCTTACTGCTCCACCAATGCTACGTTTGCTCCACTGGACTTTCACAACAAATTATGACACTTAATTAATATTATGGAATTCATTATTTGGACTCCATACGACACCTTAAACAATAATTAACTAAGAAAATGAAAGTTATGAGTTTTCTTACCTGGTGATAGACGTTTACAGAAAGGAAGAAGAGAAGAAGCTAGAAAGCACTTTGGAAAAGGAACCTAAACCCTTCAGAAATGTATGACACGTAAATACATATATTATATATATATATATCTAATACGCATTGGGCTTATTGGTGGGATGGGTTTAGCTTATTATCCTAATAACTTTAGGCCCAATCTTTATTCTATGTATAATTTAAATTAGGAGTTCTTTGGTTCATTATTTATAACATAATTACTAAACTTTATTTGTTTCTACTCAATATAATGTGAGAATCTAAATAAACTATTGTAAAATAATAGGATAACACGAAAATATTCGCGCTATTACATTCTACCCCCCCTTAAAAGAATTTGGTCCCCAAATTCTAACCTCGAGTTGCGAATAAGTCGGCGTGGTGTCTTCGCATCTCGTCTTCACGTTTCCAAGTTGCTTCCTCAACGTTGTGGTTCCTCCATAATACCTTCACTAAGGGGATCCTTTTTGTACGAAGTTGTTTTATCTTTTGGTCCAAGATTTGCACCGGTCGCTCCACATAAGACAGGTCCTCTTGAAGAGGAAGATCGTCGTATTGAATAACGTGTGAAGGGTTTGGATGGTACTTTTTCAGTTGGGATACGTGAAAAACATTATGTAGTCTCCCAAGGTTCTGCGGAAGGTCAAGCTTGTAAGCCACTACTCCGATTCTCTCTAGTATATTGAAAGGTCCTACAAATCGAGGACTCAATTTACCCCCTTTCCCAATTCTTGCAAACCCCTTCCTTGGATTAAGCTTAAGAAATACTTGATCTCCTACTTGAAATTCCAAATCTTTCCTTCTATTATCTGCATAACTCTTTTGTCTGCTCTGAGCAGCTCTCATCCTTTGCCTAATTAGGTGGATCTTCTCAATAGTGTCTTGTATGAACTCTGGTGTAATGGCTTCTGCATTTTCAGAGATTGCTATGGTACGGTGTTCGTCTAGATCCCAATGCAGTGGCGATCGACACTTTCTTCCATACAAGGCTTCATAAGGTGCCATCTGGATAGTTGCTTGATAGCTATTGTTGTAAGCAAATTCAATCAGTGGAAGATGTTTAGTCCAGTTATCCCCGTAATCTAGCACACACGCTCTCAACATATCTTCCAACACTTGTATAGTGCGTTCAGATTTCCCGTCGGTCTGTGGGTGAGCTGTCGTGCTAAAACTTAACTTTTTCCTCATACTTTCTTGTATCTGCCTCCATAATCTTGAAACAAATTTAGGATATCGATCAGAAACTATACTGATGGGTACTCCATGTAGTCACACAATCTGATCTTGGTAAATTTGAGCCAACGTTTCTCCAGTGTAAGTTGTCTTGACTTGTAAGAAATGGGCAGATTTGGTTAATCTGTCAACTATCACCCAAATACTATCGTAACCTCCCCTGGCCTTGGGTAACCCGGAGATGAAATCCATAGTTATCATTTCCCACTTCCATCTAGGTATTTCAAGTGGTTGGAGTAGTCCAGCGGGTCGTTGATGTTCTGCTTTTACTTGTTGACACGTAAGGCACCTTTGAACAAATTCAGCAACATCTTTCTTCATGTTAGTCCACCAATAATGTCTCTTAAGGTCTTGATACATCTTATTACCACCTGGGTGGATCGTATATTTAGATTTGTGAGCTTCTTCTAGAATCTCTCGTCTAATCTCTCCCACATTAGGTACACATATTCTATTTCTATACCTCAATGCTCCATATTGATCAATGGAGTACTTGTCATCAGGAGAGTTTGCCAATTTCGTAACAACTTCCTTAAAACTATTATCGACCATTTGTGCTTCTTTAATTCTCTGAAATATGTCGGGTCTGAGGGTGATGTTGGAAAAAAGGATTATTGTAATAGCGGGTGTTGAATTTGTTCCACCATCGTACGTAGTACTACAGGTACCATTGAAGTTTTCAGTCAACAAGTTCGCTATATGTACCTTACGACTTAAGGCATCTGCTACCACATTACCCTTGCCTGGATGATATTGAATAGAGCAGTCGTAGTCCTCTAAGAATTCCATCCAACGACGTTGTCTCATATTAAGATCTTTCTGGGAGAATAGGTACTTTAAGCTTTTGTGGTCTGTAAAAACCACAAACTTGACACCATAAAGGTAGTGCCGCCACTTAGCCAAGGCAAATACTATTGCTGCTAGTTCTAAGTTGTGAGTAGGGTAATTCTGCTCATATGGCTTTAATTTTCTTAAAGTGTAGGCTATCACCTTTTCTCTTTGCATCAAAACACAACCTAAGCCTTCCTTCGATGCGTCAGTATAGACAATAAAGTTCTCAGACCCTTCAGGAAGTGCGAGTATAGGTGCTGACGTTAGTCTCTTCTTGAGCTCTTGAAAACTAGCTTCACATCGTTCAGTCCATGTAAACTTTGTTTTCTTTTGAGTTAGAGAAGATAAAGGTCCTGCTATCTTAGAAAAATCTCGAACAAATCTTCGGTAATATCCAGCTAAGCCCAAGAAACTTCTAACTTCTGTCACTGTTTCAGGCCTCTTCCAACTTAGCACCGCCTCAATCTTTGAGGGGTCAACCGTGATTCCTTCTCCTGATATCACATGTCCCAAAAAGGCAACTTCTTTTAGCCAAAACTCACACTTACTAAATTTTGCGTAAAGTTTATTTTCTCTGAGCGTCTGCAAAACAATACGCAAGTGCTCATCGTGCTCATCCTCTGACTTTGAGTAGATTAGGATATCATCTATAAATACCACCACAAATCGATCAAGATATGGGCGAAACACTCGATGCATAAGATCTATAAAAGCGGCTGGTGCATTGGTTAGTCCAAAAGGCATGACTACAAACTCAAAATTCCCATATCGAGAGTTAAGTGATGTCTTTGGCACGTCCTCTTCTCTGACCTTCAGCTGGTAATATCCTTGGAGAAGGTCCAACTTTGAGTATACTCGAGACCCTTGTAACTGATCAAAAAGTTCTTCTATCCTAGGTAGAGGATACTTATTTTTGATGGTGACATTATTAAGGCCTCGATAATCTATACACAATTTAAGACTCCCGTCCTTCTTCTTTACAAAAAGTATTGGTGCTCCCCAAGGTGATGAACTTGGCCTAATGTATCCGTGGTCCAGTAATTCTTGTAACTGAGTGTTTAGCTCCTTTAATTCGGCTGGAGCCATCCGATATGGCGTCTTAGAGACTGGACTTGTCCCTGGTAACACTTCAATCGTAAACTCTACCTCCCGATCAGGAGGTAATGCAGTCAACTCTTCAGGGAACATCAAGGAACTCTCCCACCACAGGGAGTTCTTCAATCTTAATATGTTCCTTTGGTTTATTTTTCAAGAAAGCCAAATAACCGACCGCACCATTCACTAAAGCTTTTATTGCTTTGATGGATGAGATGAAAGTAATTCCTTTTTGCTTACGATCACCAAGAAACTTTATCGTTGGTTGTCCAGGTTCACAAAAGGAGATCACCTTAGCATGGAAATCTACACTCGCATGATGTTTTGCTAACCAATCCATTCCTAAGATGATGTCATAACCCTCAAAAGGTAACAAAATAAGGTCAGCGGAGAACTTCCTATCGCGTATACTAATGTCACAATCCTTACAATATCGGTCAGACAACACACTACTGCCAAGAGGACTAATAACTTCCATAGTATAAGGTAGTGTCTCACAAGACAAATTTAATGAATCAACAAACCGCATAGAAATGAACGAACGGGTTGCTCCGGGGTCAAATAAAGCCTTTCCCTTCTTATGAAATATAATAATTGTACTTTCAACAACTGCGGCTGAGTCTGGCATTTATTCACCCTCGAGTGCATATACCCTCGCTTGAACATTTGGTTTATTGCCTTGGTTGCTTATTCCCTTCTGGTTATTGCCCTCTGACGATTGGCTTCCTTGTTGATGTCCTTTCTTTGGGCATTCACGATAAAAGTGTTTGTCACTACCGTAACTCATGCATCGACCCAACTTTTTCCAACACTGGGTCTCTTCGTGCCTCATTCTACCACAAAATCGACATTTTTGACCACTACGTTGTTCGATATTTCCTGACGTAGCCCCTTGGTTAGTTGAGCCCTGTGAGTTAGGCTTGTTCTGCTGCGAAGGTTTCATCAGCTAATTTGTATTTTGTTCGCCCTGCCAATTAGTTGTAGTTGGACGAGCTTTCTTATTAGGCCTGTAAGCAACTTCCAGCTCTGCTAGTCCCATTTCCATCCTCAAGGCTTTCTCCACGGCAGTAGTATAATTTGAGATGTCCATCGGTAGAAGGGCTCTTTGGATATTCGGACGCAGACCTCTTATAAATTTTCTAACACGCCTTTCCTCATCAGTTTGTATATGTGGCACATATTTGATGAGTCGAGTGAACTCTGCATCATATTGAGCAACTGAGCAATTTCCCTGTTGTAACGCATTAAATTCATCTTCTCTACGTTCTCGAATTGTTCTTGGGATATACTTGTTGTTGAACTCCACAGAAAAGTTCTCCCACGTGTTAGCCATTTTGAGTTGTCTCCATCTCATCTCCACGGAAGTCCACCAATGGCGTGCAGCTCCATCGAAGAGAAATGTCGCTAGCTTGACTTTTTGATCGTTAGTGTAATCTAGTACGTTGTAAATGTTACGAATTCCCTCAAGCCACAGTTGAGCTTTTTGGTCGTCGGGCTCACCAATAAAGCGTTTTGGTTGGAAGCGTAAAAATCGCTCTAGTGTCTGATCTGCAGTTGGGGTGTCTCCACCCCTACCTTGACTTTGCAGTGTTTGAGCAAACTGATGCATGGCCGCCACAAATTGATTAATTGATTCACTTCCAGTCGTCTGCGATCCTTGAGGAACGTGGAGTGGTGGAGGTGTTGGTTGTTTTGTGGTTTCATTACGAGTGCGTTGACGAGAGGTGGCGAGTGGTTCTTCTTCTGATTGAACCCTAGAGGGATTAGCAGGTCTCCCACGTCGCCCACGTGTCTTCATACTACTTCTACAATAGTCACGAGTAAGAAATATATCATATTTATCAAGTTATCCTAATTATTATTATACTAAAGCACATGCTCATACTCCTAATTCAACATAATGAGTACATTTATCAATTTAATATAGGTGCATTCTAATGATTACTCCAAAATAGTGAGTAGTCAAATGCATAAGAAGCTAAAATACAATTACCTGATAATGAATAATTAAGAGTTGAAGGTTAGAACCAGCAAGAGACAGTCCCTAGGAGGGAGGACCAAAGGTGAAGAACTACATTCATATTCAGTCTCTATCTCACCAACAAGACTTCTACCAAGGATCTATACTCAACACCTCAGTTCGCAATGGATTATACAACGGTGGGCCCCCCGATGATAATCCATCAACCATTGGTATTCAGCATACCTATAAGTCACGCGGAAGCATAACACTGGTCAGTCTGAATCTATACTTGTCCAAGGATCCTATCCTGGCAGAGCCCAGATTGTCAATCCAAACTCTGATACCAACTGTAAAGCCACAAAGGAACTAAGGTTCATATTACTTATAATAACACGAAACTACTCAAAATAACAAGACATTCTTATAATAGTAAACATTTACAGCCATCACATCGATATTTAATATACAGACACACACTAGTCTGAAGATCACACAACCTGAAACAACATTTAGGAAAACAAACAGTAATATACACAAGGTTCCTAGAACCCTCAAAATGTGACTGCTAGCTCGACTATACATACATACACCTAGTGACAGACTCCTCAATCTCCCTCGGCTGTCTCTTCAGCTGGTTCACATGGATCAGGACCTAAAGCTGGAAGGAAGGAAAAATAATTTATGAGACAAAAATCTCAGTGAATGTTCATGTGTGTGTGCGAGTGTTGCATTTTCTTTTATTAACTTTCTTTTGAAAACACTTTAATAAATGAACTTTAAAGCATACACATGTCATGCAATAGAATTATGAAATCAAAAGCTTTAGTGATTTAACAAAAATCCTTTAATAAAATAACAGATTCACGTTTGATGATCGGTGTCCACATTATTCTGATGCTGATGTAGTCCCACCTTATCACCTCATAACAGTTCTCTATCTCCCCCTCCAAGGAGCAACCTTGAAATCAAATAACGTATGCCATGGTACATACGGAAATCCTACGACCCAACAAAGACACAACCTCCTCATGTTATGTCTGAGAGGGAATAGGCACATGGGGACAAAAGGTCCTACCGGCAAGCCCGGCGCCGCCCGGCAGTACCCCCTGCACTCCCACGCCAAACACTGGATCCAGTCTAATCATTTCCGAATACAACCAACAGGACACCATTCATCATATCGATTCCAATCATTTACAGCAATTAACAATTGTGCGGTTAACTTGCTTTGAGAAAACTGAATAGTTCAAGTACTCAATTTACAGAAACTTTCTTTCAAAAAAATATGAGTTTATTCATGTGAACATATGAGTTTCATTTATATAAAGCTTCACAAATTCTACACCCACTTAATCATCTATCAACTTCTAATGTAAGTAATGTCACCTAATATTATATATTATGTATCAAAAGATCTTACTGCTCCACCAAGGCTACTTTTGCTCCACTGGACTTTCACAACAAATTATGACACTTAATTAATATTATGGAATTCATTATTTGGACTCCATACGACACCTTAAACAATAATTAACTAAGAAAATGAAAGCTATGAGTTTTCTTACCTGGTGATAGACGTTTACAGAAAGGAAGAAGAGAAAAGGCTAAAAAGCACTTTGGAAAAGGAACCTAAACCCTTCAGAAATGTATGACACGTAAATACATATATATTATATATATATACATATACATATCTAATACGTATTGGGCTTATTGGTGGGATGGGTTTAGCTTATTATCCTAATAACTTTAGGCCCAATCTTTATTCTATGTATAATTTAAATTAGGAGTTCTTTGGTTCATTATTTATAACATAATTACTAAACTTTATTTGTTTCTACTCAATATAATGTGAGAATCTAAATAAACTACAGTAAAATAATAGGATAACACGAATATATTCGCGCTATTACATTGTGCCTACGAAAGGAGGAATGACTGTAGTGAAGAACAAACATAATGAATATATTTCCACAAGAACAGTCACTGGATGGAGGGTGAGTATTGACTATCGGAAACTAAATAAGGTAACCCGCAAAGATCATTTTCCTTTACCCTTCATTGATCAAATGTTGGATCGACTAGCAGGTCACCCTTATTACTGTTTTCTTGATGGTTATTCTGGATATAATCAAATACCCATTGCACCTGAAGATCAAGAGAAAACAACTTTCACCAACCCATATGGTACATTTGCATTTAGAAGAATGCGTTTTGGTCTCTGTAATGCCCCTGCTACTTTTCAAAGGTGCATGATGTCTATTTTTTTTGACATGGTGCAAAAATTCATTGAGGTTTTCATGGACGATTTTTTTGTATTTGGTATGTCATTTGATGACTGTTTGACTAACTTGTCTTTAGTCTTGAAGAGATGTGAAGAAACAAACTTGATTTTGAACTGGAAAAAGTGTCACTTCATGGTACAAGAAGGAATTGTCCTAGGACACCATATATCTGCCAGAGGCATTCAAGTTGATCGAGCCAAGATTGAGGTAATCGAAAACTTCCACCTCCTACATCAGTAAAAGGTATTCGTAATTTTCTTGGACATGCAGGATTTTACAGGCGTTTCATCAAGGATTTTTCTCAAGTCACAAAACCTTTGTGCAACTTGTTGGCACAGGAATCCACTTTCACATTTGATGAAGAATGTCACAAAGCCTTCAACTTGCTGAAAAAGAAGCTAATAGAAGCACTAGTAATTTCCACTCCCGGTTGGAATCTTCTATTCGAACTGATGTGTGATGCAATTGATTATGCTATTGGAGTAGTGATGGGCCAAAAAAGAACAAAGTCTTACATGTGATCTACTATGTCACTCGAACTCTAAGTGACGCTCAAATGAATTATGCAACAATAGAGAATGAGTTATTAGCAATTGTTTTTGCATTTGATAAATTTCTTTCATATTTGATTAGTTCTGAAGTTATTGTGTACACGGATCATTCAGCAATCTAGTACTTGCTTTCAAAGAAATATGCAAAACCAAGGTTGATTCGATGGATCCTGCTTCTTCAAGAATTTGACGTGGAAATCTGTGATAAAAAGGGCTCAGAAAATGTTGTTGCATATCATCTATAACGATTGAAAGTTAAAGAAGCACAGGAACTTCGACCAATCAATGAAGAATTCCCTGATGAGAGGCTATACATTATGCAAACAACCAATGCTCCATGGTACGCTAATATTGTTAATTACCTTGCATGCAATATTGTTCCATCTGAATTAACTTACCAGCAGAAGAAGAAGTTCTTTTCCGAAGTCAAACAATTTTTGTGGGATGATCCATACCTCTACAAGCACTGCCATGATCAACTTTTAAGAAGATGTGTTCCAGAAGAAGAAATTGATGAGGTATTACAACACTGTCATTCTTCAGAATATGGAGGACATTTCGGTGGAATAAGAACTGCAGCGAAGGTACTTCAGTGTGGACTTTATTGGCCAACGTTGTTTAAAGATGCTCATGTTTTTGTTAGTTCCAGTGATCGATGTCAAAGGACTGGAAATATTTCAAGACATAATGAAAAGCCTTTGAATAACGTTCTTGAAGTTGAATTATTTGATGTTTAGGGCATTGACTTTATGGGACCATTTCCATCCCCATACAACAACAAATAAATTTTAGTAGCAGTTTGACTATGTCTCAAAGTGGGTGGAAGCCATTGCATTACCAACTAACGATGCCAAAGTGGTGATCAGTTTTCTTCAAAAATACATCTTTACTAGATATGGCACACCGAGGGCAATCATTAGTGATGGAGGTAAACACTTCTTTAACCACTACTTTGAGTCTTTATTGGCTAAATATGGAGTACGCCACAAAGTTGCAACTGCTTATCATCCGCAAACCAGTGGCCAAGTGGAAATCTCAAACAGGGAAATAAAGCGAATATTGGAGAAAATAGTGAATTCTTAAAGAAAAGATTGGTCCAAAAAGTTTGATGATGCACTTTGGGCTTATCGCACTGCTTACAAAATTCCAATTGGTATGTCACCATATCGTTTGGTTTTTGGAAAAGCTTGTCCCTTGCCGGTCGAATTTGAACACAAAGCTTATTGGGCTGTGAAAAGGCTGACATGGACATGAAACTGGCTGGAGAAAAGAGAATGCTACAACTCAATGCTTTGAAAGAATTCATAAATGAAGCTTATGCAAATGCCAGAATCTACAAAGAGAGAACAAAGCGATGGCATGGCAAACGCATTCTACAACGTGATTTTGAACCTGGTCAACATGTACTTATGTATAACTCACGTCTTCAACTTTTTCCTGAAAAGTTGAAATCAAGATGGTCTGGCCCATTTACAATCATGAAAGTCTTTCCATATGGAGCTGTTGATATTCAAAACAAGCACAAGGAAGCATTCAAAGTTAACGGGCAAAGACTGAAGCACTACATTGGAGGCGAGTTTGATAGACAGAAAACATCCATGACTCTACATAATCCCGCTTGAGTCATTACCAGAAGTCAAGTCGATGACTATAAATCAAGCGATGTTTGGGAGGCAACTCATATTAGTTCTTTCTTTTTATTGTTATTGTCTATATGCTATTTTTTTCTTTTATGTTCTTTACAGTTAAAATGGAAGCAGCTAGTGGCATCTTGGGAATCTGACGTTAATCGACATTGTTTGCCATTTTTTAAGAAAATTGGATGGGAATCCAATCCTCGACTCATAGAAGGCGTTTATGCCGTTTCTGGACGTTAAACCAGAGGAAGTTGTGAGCCACAATCACAACTACTATTTTTCTATCAGGTGACATTGTTTTTATTATTGTTTATATTTGTTTCTTTGGTTTGTAGACATTAGGGGCAATGTCTCATCTAAGTTTGGAGGACATTTTTGATTGTGATGGCTTCTATTGTCTTTATATTGGTTAAAAAAAAAAAAACTACCACTTTACTTCACATCATTGTTCAGATTATGGATCAATGATAAGAAATTTGATACTTATGGTGATTTTGTGATGATGATAAGCATGATATACTATGTGAACAACGTCTCGTTTAATCTATGTTTGAGCATGCCTATCTTCATATACACTTTTCACACGTTTATTTGCATTGGTGGTTGAGTATACTTGGAGAACGGTTATTGAGATAAGTAAAACTAAGGAATTAATCACCTCATAAAGCAAAATCGTTGATGATGATTCATTATAGAAAAGATTTAGGCCATTTTTTCTTTAACACGTTTGAACCTTTCAAGCCATACCCTTCACAAATGAAATAATCACCAGAACCCCTCTGAGCCTTTCATTAAAGCTTTTTTTTATGAGCCCATTTACCTACCCGTGTAGCCACAAACAGTTATCCTACCCTTCTAGAGACTGAATTGCATTAAGGAACTTGAAATGGAAGGAAATATGTGGAAAAATAAATGTTAAAAAAATGAAGAAGAAAAAAGAGAGAGAGAGAGAGATATGAAGATAACCCCTCACATACATATGAATAAGTTTGGGGAAGATATGAAGGAAATGAAAAAGAAAAAAAAATAAGATAAAGAAATGAGGGATATGAAATGTTGTGAAGAAAGAAAAGAAGAAAGAATCGAAGTGCAAGAGATTTCTGAATGTAATATCTTACGTCTCTAGCTCTGCTTTTACTTATCCTTCAGTGAGCTCATACCCGAGCTTAATGTTACAAGCTGAAAAAGTTCTATTGATCTTTAGTGAATCTTATTCAGATTAGCAGAGAGATGGTGTGAAAGTTATACATATGGAGTTAGGATGACTAACTTTGGTGAACTTGTTTTGATGAACTTATCCAAGTAAACTCAATAATCATTGCATTTATTGTTCACACACGTTGCACATGGAGATTTGTTTGTGAAACCTTGATTAACCGCCAGGTTGTGAACGAGTGTGTCATTGCTCTGATTCTTTGCATTCTCATCAAACAGCAAAGAAACTCTCATAATTGATTCATGATTTAAATGATAATGTGAAATGATTTTTTTTCTGTTTTTTTTTTTTTTTTAGTCTAGAACGTTGCGTTGTTTGCCTTAAGCATTTTGCTCGAGGACAAGCAAATAAACAAGTTTGGGGGTGTGATGAGCTTGGGAAATACTCATCATTATCATACTAGAGTTAATCAATTTTGGTAATTAATTATTTATTTCTCGTGGGATCGACAACCCTATTTATCACTTTATTACTTGTTACGATTTCGTGCACTTGCGAATTTAACCACAACAGTGACAAACAAAAATAAATAGTCAAAAAATTTTCTAAGTGCGATACATTGAATTCTGGCAGTATCGAAAAAATTCACTATCGAAATGCCAACTCTACTTACCAAACTTTCGATGCAGTAAAGTATTCAAAACTCAGGTGAATTCAATTGAAGAGGAAAATTGACAGAATATAGCCAATGACTTGCAAATTAGCTCTTCATGTCAATGAGGGTTTATTTATAGGCGAAAGCCCACCTTTTTCGGCATTAAGTACCCAGTCACTCAAACCACCATCAAATTGTAAATTCAATACTCGTACAAACAATCGAAACATCATAATTTGATACTCGCAGATTAATTCGATATTAATTACAAAGAATCAAAATTTCAGAAGTCGATAGTAGCAGAACAATTCGATACTCCAGCACGAGCAATCGAAACTTTGTTAGTTCGATTTTCACAACATTTTTCGATACGTGAATACAAACCACAAGCAGCATCGAACACACTAACATAATTTTTGAACACGAATTATTTTATTTGGTAACCGATCCTCCGGATTACGGCTCTCAAATGGCGGGCATATTTCGAAGCTGAATAACTTTAAAACAATTATCCTGACCTCGCACAAAGGCATCCAAAAATTTACATCAAACCACACCAAGACGGTATTTGATATGGCACCCGCCCTTTCACAAGAACGGCTCCCAAATGGAGGGACTATATGGTGGAGGCTAATTAGGTTGGCCCAACACAAAGAGTTGGGTCGGCTCAAACAAACAACATCCAACGAAAAGAGTATCGAATGTGCAATTCAATACTCTTTTGGGCATGGATTGAATAGCAAATTTGATACTGAACCAGTATCGAATCTCCAATTCAATTTTATCCATAGAAATACGGGATACATGGCCCATAATCCGAGGTCTATAAATATCTTGAATTCCAAGAATTACGCACGTCATTAATTACTGTGGCTCACCACGGCCTCAAATCGAAGGCTAGATTCGATTATGTTCAGGTTCGACACTCCCAGCTCGACAATTCAGCGTTCAAATTGCCTTTCTATTTGAGGGTGATCCAATTCGATACTTCTCAACATTCGATATCAGATCAATTCGATTGTTCCAAATTCAAAACTTTGGAGATCCTAGCCAGCTTAGGTTATTTTTTACGTGCTTATTAGGTGTTTCGGACAAAGTTAGTCAATTATTATAATAAATTAGCATAGATTGGTGTATTTAAAGTATATTGTACTTTTATTCTCTTCCATGTAACACTATTGAAATTATACCAAACTATACTTAAAACAAAAAAAAGAAAAATAAGGAATCCAACGCGAAGCTGCCTCTCGCTTTATTTTAATGAAGAGCATTATGTGCGCCTTTACTAACGTTAGTACTTTCATTTTAAAGTATTTTTTTTTTTTTTTGCGATAAGTACTTTCATTTTTAAGTTTATTTCCTATTCAATTAACTAAATAATATTTTTTACTTTCTGTGAGTAGTGGATTCATTTTAATATATATGTGTTACGTTTTAGTGTTTATCATTTTTAAATAAAAGTAATGATGTAGAATGAAATGAGCGATTATTATGTTGATGTAAGAAATAATTATATGCAATTTTCTTTTTTTTTTTTAAATTAAAATGAGAACTTTTGATTGACAACTCGGTTTGTAGAATAGAGGGGAAAACAACTCGTCATGTTTTATTTGAATGCCACATCGCTCGCCAAGTTTGGGCGTTGGCGAATGTTACGACTTCGTTGTGGATTAAGGACCGCGAGACGGTGGGAGACTAGTTGGTGCGTATGTGTAGACTGGAGATGGGTGAGCGATTGGGTTTATTCGTCACGCTTTGATGGGCATTATGGGGTAATCGTAACAGCATTTTGGTTAGAGAGACGGCACGAAGGTCGGATGAAATTGTGACATTTGTGTGTATTTTTGCTGTGAACTGGAGGGCACAAAATGTGAAGAGAGTTGCTAATCGGATACGGAATGAGGAGGAATGGCAACGTCCGCAGAAAGGATTAATCAAAATCAACTTTGATGGTGCTAGATTTGAGGGGCGGTCGAAATTGGCTTAGTGGAGCACGATTGCAAGGGAGTCATATTAGCGTGGAGGCAGCGTCGCTTGACATCTTTTATGGATCCATTTGGTGTAGAGGCGATGGCCGCGTACCAAGCGGTTCGGTGGGCAATTGGATAAGGGTGGGAGAACATCATCTTCGAAGGGATTGCATGTCTGTCATACATGATATTTATGACAATCACCAAGGCGGTGTGCGTTATTCTAACGTGATTATGGATACCCGATTACTGTTGAAATTAAGCTATTGTATGCGGTGGGTGCGTCGTAACTCGAACGTCGTGGCACATGAGCTTGCGCGTAATGCGATGGAAGATGCGGATGGTTTTGAGTGAGCTAGTAGCTTGGCGATTGTAAGGCACCTTTTGGTTTTCCATGTGGCGCTTGAAGTGGCGTTCAAAACCTAGCCTAGGCACCTCTTGAAGTGGCGTTCAAAAGCTAGCCTAGGCGCCTCTTGAAGTATGTAACATTCAAAGTGGTGTTAGGAATCTATTCTAGACGCCTCTTTTAGCATGTGGCACTTGAACTCTGTTCTAGGAGCCACTTATATATGTACATGGCATTTGAAATGGCGCTTGAAATAAAAAATAAAGAAAAAAAGAAAGAAAAAAAACATGTTACTGTTAGCCACTGATGAAGAATGTATAGAATTAAAGAACCCTTCTAACAATGTTGCAAAACGTTATAGAAATATAACGGTTGTATATTGCTTGCTCACCTCATTACAAGAAGACACAAGGCAAATAATCAGTTCACCTCATACGAAGCAAAAACATACACACTTCCGATTCAATAATTAGCATTGTAGGAGCATGAAGCCAAATATTCATAATAAGTTGCCAAAAGGATAATCATTCAATTTAAACTTGCCTACGCATTAAACATTTAACTAGTTCCAATATACGAAAGAATTCATAGAAGAGGGACGATTCTTTACCCTCTAAACCATCCCTACTTACCCTGTTGCTACCCGCAAGATTGTTGCAAGGACTTCCACCTATAACAAGATCAAAACCGCCTATTGAACTCATTATTTGCTCCAACCGCTCGCCATCTACCTGTTGAACATCATCGAAGTCGATCAAGCTTCCTGTTTGGTTTGTTTGCTCCCACCAACTCCTCACTATGTCTCTATTCCCTTTCGATTTCTCAACTGAAACCACATTTTTCAGTTTAATGCCAAGGCGATGGAGTGCAACTTCCCCACCCCCTATTCCGGAAAAAAGGGACAAAACATTTACGCCCATTGGAAAAATGTTCTTTAGGACCGAAAGATGGTAAGCAACCGTGTCAACCTATGTTGAGGTCAAGAACCCAATAAACTAAATCAAAATAAAGCCAAAGATCTGCTACTTCAAAATTCTTATGCATCAAAGTCCATATCACCATTAAATTAATATTCACAAAAGGGAAAGAAAAAAAATGAAACACAAAACTCTTCTAAATGAAGGGCTTAAAACAAAATATGTGAGTACGAGTGAGCTTGGAAAGATTTATTTACCTGAAAAGAGTTGCCAAGCGATTTATACCGATCAGTCCTACTAATGCCGCCTCCTCTTGTGTGGTTTTTGGGAAAGCCCAACAACATTTCCACCTCATCAGTCTCAAGAGGAGCAACCTTGTTCTTCCCTACCCAAACCAAATTCCATTTGCGGCACTGTTCAAGAATATCTTTTTGCACAAATTCAGGAGGATCACCCTCGTACCTTTCAAGAGCATTTCGGATTCTTTCTGTTAGTTTTGCACTCCCAATAGCAGTTTGTATGCAGTTCATCTTCTCTCGTGTATCCCAAGCGGGCCACCACCTTCTTGACAAGGGAAAAGCTTGATGGATGGTCATAGGAGGGAGGGGAATAAGAGGAAATCTGTTTTCAATTGGCAGATTATGAATATAGCCTCTTTTCCTGGCAGTAGCAGAAAAGTACTTTGAATCAACAAATTCAGGCTCAATATCATACAAAAATCTGGATATTTTGTCCCAAACACCCTTGGGGGCGAGAGCCACATTTTCGTAGTAAAAGAATGGTGGGCCTTTTGCTTCGTCCGGTATAAAACGGTGGGTATTTTGAGGCCGCTGAGAAGGCACACCATAACCTATCATTGGTTTAGGAAGGCGAATATTCTCCTCCTCGACAACGTTTTTCTTTTTAGACTCAATAAACTTTCTCTTCTTGCTCTTGCTACCTCCGTTATAAGGATGTCTGGGCTGAAACAATATCGCACAAGATGTGTCAGTTACGATTAAATGATAATTGAACTGATGAAGAAACATTAGATGGAAAATATCCTATTTTCACTGACTAAATGAAGAAAAAGTTAACCTTCATATCTTCCTCAGGCAGATAACAGTCTTCTTCCCTAGCCATTTGAGCAGCACACATAAAATCAGATAGTACTTCAATTGAGGCTTCTGAGCCTGCAAACATGTGGCAACAAAATAATTTTTTAATCAAATGTATTATAAGAGGTTAAACCAAATTCTCAATTGTCGAGTCTGACAGAAGTTACATTATCTGCATCTTAGAGAGTTAAAGCATTTCTCTGTCACAGCTCAAGACACTTGCTACCCTTCACAGAATAAAATTCGAGACTCTGCATATTATACTGTTGGGGTGTGCATGCAGAAGCATCACTAGAAGAAGGGCTTGAAGTCCTTTCAAATATATAATTTCCATCATTAACCAACTAACACAATATTCAGGCAACCAAGTCCACCATGCAGTCTAGTATCAAGTAAAATAAACAGTGACCAAGATGACTGGCTATAATAAAAAAGCATTTAATAAAGGTAAACCATATTAATGCAAAATAATCATTTTAACTGTTTACTGTCCGAGTCTAAAGCCAGAACCACGGCAAAAATATTAGGCACTGAAGGAAGCTGAAAAGACTTTAAGGCTGCAACAATTATATTCCACAGTTCAAAAAAGAAAACCTAAGAAATAAGTGCAAAAAATCACACATATTCGAAGCAAAACCAACTGTTAAACAAAGTGATTAGAACACAGACGACAAACAAGGAATAGAAAACAATTAGTAACATTCCGGGTACACACCGCATCTTTCCATGGCTATTGATGCTTCTTCAACAGGGTATCCCATATTCGCTAGGAATAACAACTTCCTTTGTTTCTCAGTCAACAATCCAGTGTTTGCTAAGGATAACAACTTTTTATGCTCCTCAGACAGAGAATCAGTAGTAGCCTGCAAAGGAATTTTCACATTCGATTATACATGCCTAGAGGGTGGAAAATTAGTCTAAATGAATCATGATCTGCTACAGTATATTGTTAAACATATTTGAGTACTCTTGCACATTCAGCAACATTTTGCAAAAAGTGGAGAGGGGAATCTTGACAAACCAAAAGACAAAATGAACTGACACCCGGAACAATTAAAAACCTCAAGCTCAAGAGGTTGAATCCGAGAATCTGGACTACTAAATGATAATACTCATCTCTTATTACCAATTCACATTTGCTAGCATTTTCAATTTGTTTACAGCAAGTTCACTTTAATACATAAAATTGTGCATAATCAGAAAGCTTATGAATAAATTTATTCGAAGAAATTGAAAAATTAGCATCGCAGTTTTGGTGAAATACCAAAAGATGGACTGGCCATTTACTTTAAGGATGGATAGTTTGTATTATCTAGAGTATTATAAGCACTGCTTCTGATAATTAGTAAAGTATAAGAAGACAAGCAACAAAGTGATCCCATACTGCTATTTCATTTTCGGACCAGCTATCCACGTCTGGATCATCCAGCAAGTCCTCATTGTAATCTGAAGAGCTCTGATCAGGATTGAGGCTCAACTGTTCTTGAGGAGAGTCTTTACTATCCTGCCAAAAGAATAAACATTGGCTTGATCCTCCAAAGAAAACAAAAGCACTTCACAAAAACGTAGACTTCGGAGCATTGACTTGTCTACTTGTTCAGAGCACACTTAAACTTTCCAATACGCAAGAGAATGAACATCATACTGCTCTAAAACATTCTATCCTCTAACTTAAAATTATGTATTTATTCTCTTGATAGTACCTTAAAGTCCCGGACAATGAAAAACCAGTTAGTCGTTTTTCTATTATTAAAATATCAAATGACATGCCATAAATCATGCAAGAAAGGTCTTTAAATTGCTCCAAGGAAAAAGATAACAATACTGCAAATCCAAGCCATAGAAAGTTAGAATGTCGAGAAAAAATAAAAAAGTACTCTGGGACCTCTTGCAACCATGTGTGATAACAGTTCAATAGCACCATACCCAGTATCATGAACATACAAGTAGGAACCAGCTTACCATTTTCTATTACCCCCTATAACCCTAAAACAACGATCCATTGGCACCTCTTGCAACCACAATGTTATATGAATCATGGTGGAATTGCTAATTGAAACCGCATCATCAAGTTTATCCAAAGACCGCTAGTAGACATGTATAGGAGGTGTTCAAAGTCATTGATCAGTAAAGTTGAGCCTCAGATAAACACAGGTCCTATAATATACATATCTCAAAAGACTTTAGCTTATTAGAAAACCTCAATCTGTAAGATATGAAGGCAGCCACCATTACATATCTCAAAAGTAGAGCGACTTCCATTCTATGCAAGCATTACAAAAGACCTCCCTAATCATTGCATCAAAAAATTAGTCAAATCCACACAATATATGAGCAACATGCAGAATTTACTAACCGTATATGTTAAAAGAATGCTCAATACTAAATTTGCATCTTCTTCTCCTGCACCACAATCAGATGATCAGAAACCAGCACTATCTTAACTGAATAATCTGTGACATATATACCAGAGTCTGTACCATTTTCTTCAATGACTTCTGAAACCAACTTTTCCGAAAACCCCATTTTAACAAAATCCTTGACCATCTTGGAATGGGAAACACCAGCTGACGAGCTTGCCTTGACACATAACGGAGAGTTACATCAATACACAAGGAAATATCCATCAGCTTCTTCAAATTTTACGATAAAAACATCAATATTTTGGTTATCCATAGGCAATCAAACAAAAGCATTTCAAAGCTACAATGTGTCTTAAATGTTGAGAGTCCTCTATCATTACGTAAATAGTACTATGTTACTAAAAATAGAGGATACTGTAATCCTGAAGAACTCCAGTATGCTCCAGAACATTCATGAGAGTGAAAGAAACAGAAACTCTTCAGAAGATACGAAAAGTTCAATGAACTAGGTATCCATCTTCTTTGTACCTTGAGGAATAAAGTTAATAGGTTGGTATTAGGAAGGAGGCTAAGATGGAACTAATTTCCCGCCCCGGTTTACAAGCCATGCGTTTAATAATTTCAAATTGGAAATCCCCTTGTCTTCGTTTTTCTTGTATTCTAATTATCTCTGAACATGAACATTCAATAAGGAAAATCTGCTTCCATATTAGTCTAATCTCCCACCATCCCATTTCAACCAATAGACGAGTGTATAAACAATCATGTTTCACAATGTCGCTTTAACTGCTAAACGACCGTTTTCTTTTCTCTCTTTTTTTATTATTTCCATATTTATTTTGTATTTGGCAGGTTAGGATTAGGAAAGGGCGAAAGGATAAGTAAATAAAAGCAAACTGAGACAAGAAGAGTTCGTGACATACACCGACCGAAAACCACATGATTCCAGTTTACAACAAAATAAACTATACACATAACTTCTTGTTTATTGCTTATTATTCAGTCAATCTACCATCCATTCATATGGATTGTTAATACAGGGAGGGAAAACATTGATGGAAAGTAGCTTTTCCCCGCAGGATCGAAACCTAGGACTTCACAAATATCCCCCGAGTCAAATTAATTTGCAAAAAGCAGAAGAAACAAAAGAGCCAACACAGGCGTCTCTTTGATCAAATTACGATCTTCCACGGGAGATCAAGGTCTTGGACAAAATGTCTCAAAAGTCAAATAACTTGCAAAATGACAGAAAGAAAGAAATGAGCCCACACAGTTATTTCTTGAATTTTAATTTTCCATAGGAGATCAAGCTCTCAGACATGATCCAGAGGGCAAAGCAACCTTAGGACTTCTTTTTACATGAGTAAAAGACAGGTCTTAGCTGAGACAAAACCATCTGAGGGTTATATGCGCTGGATATGATGAGTACATACAACTAACCTATAGAAATGTTATGGATTATGAGCAAGGCACTGAATCAGTTTTTACATAGGTGCTAAAATCACCTGGGCGAAAAAAGATCTACAAAACTAAAAATGATGAACATATGGATTTTAAGTCATGAAATTCAGTTGATCTACTAAGCACTTATAACCATCAATAAAAGCTCTGTAGCTGTACCTCGCCATTGTGGGGAGCTAGCAGAGATGAAGGAAATGATGTGACTGTTTCTCCGAGAATTTCCAGCTCCTCATCTGTAGTCCAATCTATATCAGCAATTTCATCTCCAACAGCAGTGGCATCCTGTATATGCACCTTTGGCATGGAAAGCAAGGTAAATAAATGAAGCTAAAACCATAAAAATGCCAGTAATGCGGAATTACTATCAAAGATGAAAATACAGCTAAACAAAACAAAAAGACAAATGCAGTACATACCATGCTTTCCTCGAGTTTTGACCAGATTAAAATATAACCTGTTCAGTAATGCATGTAATCACGGTCAGTGTTTATAATCGCGCAGAGTTTTGATTCTTAGCACCATAAAGAGCAATTAATCTCTATCCAAAGTTATCAAACTGGGTAATTTTTTCAAGATCAAAGAAACAAACGTTAGACAAAGATATCGAATCTTAATGATCAAGAACTAGCCGAAAATCCAAATAATCACCACTGGATCATTGACTAAGCAAATGAACTCAAAATTTACACACAATGAACAGAGGCCTAAATAATGAATTTCTTTTTCTCCTTCCAATTCTATCATCAGAGCAAAATCCCACGCATCATTACGTAACAATTTTCCGTGCTCCTTTCACCTCTCAACACCAATAGCAAGCTTGATAAAATCACAAATCTTCAGAAATTTCAGAAAGAATAAGAGAAATCATACAGAATTAAACCTCACCAACCTTCCTCCTTCAACGGTAATTCCACCAATGCACCTTTTTTCTTGTAAATATAAACTGAGACAAAACCCTAATTTCGAGAATTAACCCAAAAAACTCAATATATAGATACTAATTCGTTGTCGAAAAACAAATCCGTTGTAACCGAGATCACAAAGGCAAGGCCCCTCAACATGCAGATAACAATAATCATACACACACATATATTATAGAGAGAGAGAGAGAGAGAGAGAGAGAAAAAAAATAAGAGTTCAAAAATCAAAGCGGAATATTACCTGAGTGCAGTGAATTTTGGGTGAAGAGAGAGAGATTCTTTTATTCCGAAGCACTATAAGCAGAAGAACTGAAAAACAAAATGCCCCTCCCTCGTACTACTGAAAGAAAAATATACAAAACCTACGCGCCAACACTCCCGAGTGTAAGAAAATTTTACAATTTTATTTTAGTTTTTAATTAATCAGAAAGTATTTTTTGTTTCATGAGGCATTTGTGTGTTGAATTTGCTTGACTATATGAGACACTTGGAAAAAGAGTTTGACCCTCAATAGCAACTAGCATCACTCTCTTACTCTAGAGATTGGGCTAGCATTATTTTGTGTGTGGTTGTAATTCTTTTTGTTGTACATTTTAGTCATTTTAATTAGTATATGTTTGGTGTCACGTGATTATCTTGCAAGATAGCTGTCAAGCACTATCTTGGAATTTACTTTCAAATTTGTGTGTTATTTATTACATCATTACTCTTTGTACTACATATCTTTTTTTTTTTGATGTAGATATATATTTATGAACTGCAAATTTCTTAATATGAGAGCAAGATAGAGGGGAAAAAAAGAAAAAACTTTATTCAACTTTTGAAAATTAAAACAAAACAAAATCTTATCAAACAGCCATAATATGAGGAAATGTGCTATATGGTATGAGTTAATAATGTCATCGCCCGTTAGTTTCCATCACCAAATGTTGGATTGGGTTTCTTTTTTCTGTATCAATGTTATAAGAGCATCTCTTTTTCGTTTTTCAAGGTATATAGTAAAATTAACAGTTTTACACAAATCCATTTTCCTCTTTATGGAAACACGATATTTAAGAAAAAATCGTTTACTTCTTGAAAGAATTATTCAGAATTTTAAATTCATGGTTAGACTCCTTATGTACCATAACTAAGAAAGTAAAAATCCAAATCGTTTTTGTGTCAGAATGGATATTAAGAAAAATGACTTAGCCTGAATGTAAATAATTGTATAAGAATGTAAATGATCCTTACAAATTCCTTAAATCTACATGTATTTATAAATTAATGAGACATAAAATTTAAGGCACCGTGTACTATGAATACGTGAAAGTATAAAAGTAAGTTTGATATACATGTAACTTTTTCGAGTGACTTTTCAATTCTTTTACTTCATTGCAATTCTTATTGATTTTTTTGTTATCAGTCAAACTAAGAAGATTAGTATTATTAAGATTATTGTTGTTATGAGAAAGAAAAGGGAAATTCAATTTGTTTACTTGTGTACTGGTTATAGAATTTCTAATTCATTTTATGATTATAGTAGTCGTGCATTATGGGAAGAACAAAAAAAAATTATGTATGCAATCTCTCACACACTAAAGAGAAAATCGTCTTAATTTTCAAGGAATTTGGTTATTTTAATAAGGCAATTGACAAAAAGTCATAAGAAAGTACTGTGATTGAACATGGCGAACGCAATTGCGAATTTCGGTGATTCCCATGCGACCGAAACCGAACCACAACCGCCAGACAAATTCACGTTCACGGCGAGACAACAAAAAAGATCGAGAACCCTACGGCTTGAATTCAACACAGACCGTGCAATGGACGACGCGATTCCTAACCCTAATAATGGGAACCAATCATACGCGGACATAATAAGAGCAAATCCCAGGCGGAAAGATAAACGCTTTGATGAAGATCGTACTGCCGAAATCCTCCGCCATGTGTTTGTTCATGAACCCACTGAGACAATGCCTATCCCGAGAGCAAGGTTGCACGGATACGGATACGAGAATCCGTATCCATAGGATACGGATACGTGGATACGATTTTTTTAAAATTTACAAGATACGATACGTGTAGGATACTTCAAATATTTAATATTAATAAATAATAATTATATAAATATATAACTAAAAAAAAGTCAAATGATATATTATATCATATGTAATCACTTGCACAATTAATTTCAACACAATAAAAAAATATAAACATATATAAAAGATTCCTAATAGCCATAGGCAATTCATATAAGCTCAAAAACTCAAAATACTAATGGCTAAATGTTAAATACATTAAACATGGTCAACAACAAAAGTTAAAGAGTTTAAAACATAACAAATAACAATACTAGATTAGCATATTTTTCAAGAGAGTATCCGATAACAAATAACAATACTAGATTAGCATATTTTTAAAACATAACAAATAACAAAATTAGAGCTTGGGTATAGTTTAATGCTAAGTTTAAAGGGTTTGCATATTCTCATGTCATTTGGTCCAACTCATTTCATGAGTGTCTTCTTTTCTCTTGAATAAAACCTTATTTTGCTAATCAAAAAAAAAAAAAAAATTTGGCCCCGATACTTATCGGATACTCTCCAAAAGAGTATTCGATACGTATCGGATACTCCTCAAGAGAGTATCCGATACTCGTATCCATATTTTTTAATTAATTTTAATTCAGGATACTCCATTTGGAGTATCGGATACGTATCCCGCGCGTATCCGACGCGTATTCGTGTCCAATACGTATCCGGAGCTGACCGAGCACTTTTTTTGAGTATCCGTGCATCCTAGCCCGAGAGTCACTTTCTCGAACGAACTGGAAGCCCGCTTGCATGAGGAATGGAAAGAAAACCTCATAATTAGGGTTCTCGGCCGCCCTTGGTATTTCGAAGCTCTGTAATCAAAATTGGACCTTATGTGGTCTCTTCACCATGAATTCGAGTTAATGGACCTAGGCTATGGGTGCTATTGCATTAAGGGACTTAGCGATGAAAAGCATGAGATGATCTTGACAGAGGGTTTGTGGCATCTAGCGGGTAGTTTCCCATCGATACGCAAGTGGTTCCTGGATTTCAACGCTGATACGGACAAAATTTAGAGTGCGATAACTTGGGTTAGGATTCTAAACCTCCCAATGGAGCTCCTATCGGAGGGGATCGTGCACTCGTTGGCGGAACAACTCGGGGACCCCATCAAAATTGATACGAACACCCTCCATGCATCACGAGGGAAATTCGCGAGAGTATGTATCCAAGTGAGTACCAACGTACCGCTTAAGATGGGTATCGGGGTAAGGAACAAGATGTACCAAGTGGTGTACGAGAACCTCCCCTCACTTTGTTACAAGTGCGGGAAGGTAGGACACCTTGAAGCGAATTGCGGAGGGACAGGCAACACTAGTCCGACAAATACACAGACGAATCCCCAACCAACAGAAAACATCCCGAGGGAAAGCACCGAGAGGGCGAAGTGGCTGGTGGAGAAAACTCAGAATAAAGAATTTGGCGAATGGATGAAAGTCTCGCGGGATAAGAAGAAGGTACAGGGATTCTTCGGGGGAACGAGTTCAAAAGGTATGGAGAGAACAACAAATCCGAAAGTGGGAAATTGAACGACGCAGCCGGTAGTGATTTTCAATGTAGGAAACATAGAGGAAAACCGAACTCCAAGTGGGGTAGATGCGTTGGGCAGGAGAGTTCTACCCTTCTATTTCAATACTAACACCAATTCTAAGGAAAATAGGAGTGGGAAAGAGAAAGAGGGGCGGAATAGAGTTGTCAAGGCAGGTATTAACAGCAAAGGAAAGCGGAAAAATATCTAAGTCGCCTAATAAATTCGGATATCTAGAGGCGTATCAGGATAAAGAACTTGCGAGCATTGTGAACGACTTACAAACAGAAAATCCGAAAGAAACAGATGGAGGCCGAGGGAAACAACCAGCAACTTGAATTTTGGGACGACCTATTATTGGGGCAATGGGAGTTGATAGAAATCGTGACGAGACACCAGGTTTTTCACGGGTCCTCAATGATATCACGAATTACACTCGAGGATCGGATTACCAACATATTGATGATACCGTCATGGGTATGGGAGGTGGAGACCGTAGTATACCGTACTCAGAGGGAGGAGAATCAAATAGCATGGTGGCAGAAAATGATATTGAGCGAGGGGAAATCAGTCGCCAAGTCTCCCTAGCTATGGAGATGATGAGACAAACGTATGCGACATGGAGGGGGTCCGTGATTGACCTCCCGCTGGACTCGCAACACCTATATTTATTGGATATACGGATCGTCTCATGGAACTGCCAAGGAGCGGGGCACGTGGATTTTCAGAATAATTTCCGTGAGCTTGTTAGAACTCACAGACCTTTGGTGATGTTTGTTTTCGAAATAAGAGTGAACGAGGTTGGGGCGCAAGAGATTGCGTCGAGACTAGGATTTACTAACTACATGTTAGCTCCGACAGTTGGGATGGTAGGTGGAGTTTGGATGTTGTGGAACGAGGTCGATGTGGTCGTCGAAATTCTGGATATCGATGATCAAGCTATACATGCTTTAATTAAACCAAATATTCATAACCCGTGGCGCCTAACGGGTATTTACGCTCAGCCCCAGCGTAAGTATAAGGTACGGATTTTTGGGAAGTTGGCGGAGATGGCGAGAGGTTCAAGAATGCCATGGCTCGTGATGGGGGATTTTAATGAAGTCCTATATGTGCACGAAAAAACTGGGGGTAACACGGCAACATTGAATCGATTGTCTTTCTTCCAGGGGTTTATGGACAGTTGCGGACTGAATGATATGGGGTCTCGGGGTCCGGCCTTTACGTGGGTCAACAAACGTGAGGATGGAGAAATTATCATGGAGCGCCTCGATCGTGCAATCGCAAATCAGGCCTGGGCGGACTTATTTCCGAATAACTTTGTCACTCACTTACCACGATTACACTCGGATCACCACCCAATTATGATGTCGTGTGAAGGGGAGGGGAGAAATAAGTCGCAAAGGCCTTTTCGCTTTGTGGAAGTGTGGTTCTACCACCAAGAATGCTCGGTGTTACTTCATAATATTTGGGAGGGAACCCCAAATATCCTCACAGCAATAGAAGAAGTGCCAAAGGTGATGGTTCCGTGGAATAAGGAAAGATTCGGCAACATCTTCTATAACAAAAAAGTGTTGAGGGCGCGGCTAAATGGCATACAAAAATCCTTAAGCCGTAATTATTGCAAATTCCTCGCAGATTTGGAGAAGGAATTAATAGTCGAATTCAACAATGTGCTGCGCCAAGAAGAGACTTTTTGGTTTCAAAAGTCCCGTGTGAAGTGGATAAAGAACGGGGAACGTAACACCAAATTCTTTCATCGATCTACTATCATGCGTCGCCGAAGAAATAAAATATCAAAGCTGAAAATAGGGGGTTTGGACGGACGAGGACAGCGTGCTGAAAGAACATGCTAGGGAGTATTTTTCCAAGTTATTATCGGGCAGAGAGGGATCGGGTGATGCAAGTCCGAGGCTGCGTTTGCCGGTTTCGAGGTATCAAGTTAGATTAAGTGCAGATTTTTGTGACTCTCTGTTGAACCGTATTGATATGAAGGAGTTGGAAGAAATTGTTTTCTCTATGAACCCTCTGAAAGCACCCGGACCCGATGGTCTACATGCGAAATTTTTTCAACGAGGTTGGGATTGGTTAAAAGGGTCCTTATTGGCATTCATGGAAGGGGTATATAAAAATAAATGTTTTGACCCGAGAGTTTTCGAGGCTTTCTTATGTTTGATCCCGAAAGTTCATACCCCGAAAAATATTACACAATTCCGTCCTATTTCTTTGTGTAACGTGCTCTACAAGGTAGTAACGAATGGGATAACGTCGCGACTCCGAGGTATTATGCCGGAAATTATTGCCCCGTCCCAATCAAGTTTCACCAAAGGGAGGAGCACCCAAGATAATATATTTTTGCTTCAAGAAGTTCTACACTCTTTGAAAAGCAAAAAGAAAAACAAAATCGGGTGTATGATTATGAAACTTGACTTGGAGAAAGCTTACGACAAGGTACGGTGGGATTTTTTAGAGGATACACTCCTTGCTTTTAATTTTCCAATCGACCTCGTGGACCTTATTATGTTCTGCGTCCGTAGTGCGGCCACTAGAATTCTATGGAACAGGGCACCCACGGATCAATTCAAGCATGAGTGTGGACTTAGACATGGCGACCCCCTCTCGCCTTATCCTTTCGTACTTTGCGTGGAAAGGTTAGCGTACCTAATCCATGAAGCGGTGGAACGGAAAAAGTGGCAGCCTCTAATACCTTGTCGAGGGGGACCTAGGCTCACACACCTATTTTTCTCCAACGACTTGATTTTGATGGGACGCACAACAAGAGGTACGACTAAGCAATAAGGGGCATTCTTGATAAATTCTGCGCTACGTCGGGCTTGAAGCTTAGCCACGAAAAGTCGAAAGTCTATTTCTCAAAAGAAGATGGTGCGAGGCTGAAGAGGAGCATCACGGATATCCTTGGATTCGGGTCAACGTGCAACCTTGGTAAATACCTCAGAGTGGCTTTAATCCACGGGAGACGCACGAGACAGGACTCCGCAGTCGTGCTCGACCGAATCATGGCACGGTTCACGGGATGGAAGGGGAAATTACTGACTTTGGCTGGTCGGGACACTCTTATTTAGTCCGTTGCATCGGCGCTTCCGATTTATCATATGCAAGCGTCGTGGTTCCCCGAACACCTATGCTCACAAATAGATAAATTGAATCGGGATTTTTTGTGGTCTACGGATGTGATGAAAAGGAAAATACACTTGGTGGGATGGGCTAAAGTCACGAGGAAAAAGGAAGAGGGTGGACTGGGAATCCGAGACACGAGAACAAGCAATGAAGCGCTTCTATCAAAACTGGCGTGGCGCATCTTGTGTGGGGAAGCCACGGTTTGGAGGGAATTTATGGCTGCTAAATATCTTAAAAACCATTCAGTCCTGGAGCGTGGAACTCGTGTAACAGATAGCACAACTTGGAAAGGGGTGTTACGTTGTGTTGGGCTTATGGCCCCGTTCCTCCGTTGGAAGATTGGGGATGGTAAATAAATATCATTTTGGAACGATTTATGGCTTGGTGAAAAAAGTTTGAGGGAAGAGGGTTGTGATATTAAAGTGCATGAGGCGAATCTAAAAATTTTGGAGGTCCTTAATAACGAGGGGGAGTGGTGTTTGGATAGGCTAGATTCGAGAATCCCGGAGGTGGTTAAGCGCAAAATCGAGAGCATGCATGTGATGCTTAACGATACGGAAGATAGGGTGTTGTGGACGGAGAGTTCCAATGGAGAGTTTTCTTGCCAATCGGCATATAGAACTTTTTGGAAATACTACGCGGATGAGCAGGCCCCTAATCCAGCCGTGAATTAGGTATGGAGCGTGGATACGAGCAACAAAATCCAACACTTCCTATGGTTGGCGACTCAAAACAAACTTGCAACAAATTCCTTGTGCAACACATGGAGAATTCAGACTAGTACGTGGTGCCCAGTTGGTAACGCGCACGAGGCGACCGTGATACACTTGTTGAGGAGGTGTAGTATGGCTCGAAAAATCTGGGAACGTGTTGTTGCAACCGAGTGTATGGCGGAATTTGAAAGGGTCGCAGATGAAAATTGGTTGAAGCACGCTATGCAAAGTAAAACACTCTCTTGCAACGAACGTTTGGGAGGTAACTGGAACTGTACCTTCGCGGCAGCATTATGGTTAATATGGAAAAATAGAAACGTCAAGGTTTTTCAAGGGAAGATGACAGACACCAGTGCACTTATACTCAAGATCAGAGTTCTGGCTAGTGACTTGTGGCTTGGCCGAAGGAAAAAAGGGAAGGGCAGTGTGACAGCAAAGTGGGAAAAACCCGAGGCGGGGTGGGTTAAACTTAACACAGATGGAGGAGTCGAATCCGACACTAACATGGGGCAGGCTACTGGAGTCCTTCGGGATGATAATGGGGCATGGTTATGGGGATTTCGTACGGTCATTTCAGCGCCTACGGTCGACGAGGCAGAACTTATTGCGGTTAGGAATGGCTTGACTCTTGCATGGGAACGTAGATATCACCAGATTGTGCTAGAGACGGATTCCCAGTTGGTGCACAAATACTTGACAGAGGAGAGGCAACAACATGTACAACATGAGGAATTAATTCGAGATTGTTGACGCTTATTAGGAATGCCGTGGACGTGTCAAATCAAATGGATACTACGTGAAGCGAATAAACTAGCGGATAGACTTGGGAAAGTAGTGTGCGAGAATGGGAGTAGAGATATCTTTTGGGAATTTCCACCCTTCCTGATTATTAGCTTGTATAAGGCGGATTTGGTTTAACAACCTAGTGTGATTTCTTCGTTTACCAAAAACAAATAAGGCAATTGACAAACTAATGAAAAAAAATCCAAGACTAGTTATTCATTTATTTAAAATGGATAAAAATGATAGTATACAAACAATGATTGTGTGTAAGTGTCAGTTCGATGCACTACTTTAATTTTACGAACGTGTGTCATCATTTGTATATTAGCTAACTACTTTTGCTAGTCCTCAAATACTATTTTGAAGCTCAAAAGTTTGTGAGCTCTAGAAGTCACTTGGTTGATGAGGAAAAGTGACTTTACTTTATGAGACAAAAGAATTTCAAGTTGAAATGAAATTTGTCCAAAGTTTACATTTGACGTGTTTTATCCTTCGAAAGTAAATTTATATTGATCTTGTATATATAATTTATAAATTGCAAAAAATTGGATTTCGGACGAGGTGTGAATTTTTTTTATTTTTTTCTTGATCAATCAACACTCAAATAAATGAAAGTGCAAGGCGTGCTTCAACCATTACAAGAAATCAATTCGAATTAATTTTACAACTTAAATAGAAACAAACTGTAATAAACGAAAATATAGTGGTGCTTCATTCCCTTACAAGAAATCAATCCAAATTATTAGCACAATCATAAAGAGAAATCGATGCTTCTTAATATTTGCTCTAATATATGCCCTCGTTTTTAACATAATCATTTTCATACCCAATGCTAGAGACAAGAAGCATTTTTGTAGGGTTGTAAGTCTTTTTATTGTATAATGAAAACACTAAAAAGATGTTATTTCCAAATTTGTAAAAGATTACTTTTGCTATTTTTCACCTAAAATCATTATGGGGCATATAGTGTTGGAGAATTTTAAGATATTTGGGCTTAAGTGAGTAAGCCCAAGTAAGTAAGTGTGTGAATGTGTATTGACTTAAGCAAAAGGTAAGGGACTTTGTCCCACATTGGGAAAATACCTACAAACTCTATTGGTTATATTGAGATAACAAATTAGAGAGTGTAGTGAACTAGAAGATATGGGACTCCTCGCGTAGTCGTCGTCGTCCGTCCGTCTCGACTCGCCTCGTCGCGTCGCGCGTGCCCCTGCCGGGAAGGCAGTAAATATCTTTTTGGGAGAAAATTATTTAATTATATTATTAAATAAAATGCTTAAGGAAAAATATCTGAATTCTGATTTTGAATTCATGGAAATTAGTACACACTTAATGGCTACGGATTTAATGACAAAATTAAATCTGCAGATTAAATTCGTGAATTAAATAAGGCGTTTTTGAATTGAGTCGTTACATATCTTTTTTCATGCTATAAAAATCAGACCTCTGCGCAGAGGAATTCAAGAAGTGAAAAACATATCATTTTGCATTTGCATTTTCATATACAATTTCAGAGAGTTTGCAAATATCGTTCGTGTTCGCAATTGAAAAACAGCATTGTCCTTCACTTGCTGTTTACTTGAGTGGACGTTGTACCTTGGGAGATCTCTTCCTTACGAGGGCTTGAAGGATAGCCGAGAAATTCGATCTTAAGGGGAGAAGGCTTGCTTTCAACTCGTCCTAAATCCATTCGTCAATCCATTCGTTCGGTAAACTTTATTGTTCGTAATATGTATTTATTTTGATGATCAAGATCATGAATAAACGTTAGTTACTTGTCGTGTATTATTGTTATACGTATGCAACAAATTGCCAACATATAGAAAACAAAAAAAAAATTTATAAGCCAGGCATTTGCGTTTGCCGTTTAGCGAGAAGTCGTGTGTTACATTCCTAAGGTAAAGAATTTTATTGTTTATGTCAAAGAAGTCATAGTGCAACCGAGTAGTGTAATGTTCGATTTACTTTACATTTTGTTTTTTTTTATTATAATATTCAAAGGACATAAAAATTCAGAAGAATGCATTATAAAATTAAATTATTAAACAAACTTAAAGAGCATGCATCCCATTCATATAAAGTTTGAAGTAATAATAATTAACACAACAACGAAGTATATAATGGTTTAATGCCATTCTAGTGAACACTTATTAACGTCTCGATCCTCTAGCTATTCTTTTTTTTTTTTTTCCTTCAATAATTTAGACGAAGTGGAACAATCGTTATACTTAAGCAAAGATACGCGGAAATAGTGAATCATGATGAACAATGAGCAAGATAAGGATGAAAAACTGAAGTATAGGTAAGCAATATGTAGAAAGTTAAAAAGTTTGTTCAAAGAGTGCTGAAATCTTGGATTGGATAAGGTGGAAATAGCAAAATAAAATGATAAATCTGGAACTTACTCGAAGAAATCTGGAAGTTTCAATTAAATATACACTACAAGAATGTTGCATTTTAGCTTTGTCATATTTCGTAGCAATATGAGAAATTTGCTAGCTGATTCCATTTTTAGCTACGAAAAATTTGATTGCCACGTTTCCCAGCAATAGGTGTTGAAGCTAAGGTATAGCGAGCGAAACAATGTCTGCAAACTTTGTAAGAGATTTAGCTAGCGAAAATTGCCACACAAGATTAGCTAGCGAAAAGAAGAAATAGCAAGCGAATAAAAAGTAGCGAAGTACACATGGAAAATGATTTAAGCTTCAGAAATTGATCCTACGTGGATATCAGCTAGCGCAAATTCGGTCGCCACACTGTCCTACGCGGGAATTAGCTAGCAAACATCCGCTTTCAGAGTATATATATATATACAAACATTGTTGTATTTTATTTGTGTATGTATTATTCTCGTATTATACAATATCAGCTAGCGAAATTTCGCCCGCTAAATATCTTTTTTTTTGGTAGATAAAACGAATAAAACGGCCCTTAGGCAATATCCGCGCACATAATAGAAACTAAACTAGGGGGTGGGGTTAGAACAACACTAACATTCCCCTCAAATTGGCTTGATGACTTCGCCATGGCGTCCGCCGCCATATTCGCGTTCCTTCCTATCCAACGGAATTTAATCTCCCACGGCTTGTGAATTAGGGAGCGACATTCTTCAATTTCTTTTTGTAGCACATGTCCACGGGTCGACTCGTCTGATATGATTTTAAATGCCTCTTCCGAATCCGTTTCCACTTCAATCTTCCCAATTCTGCGATCCCATGCTATCTCAAGTCCCATTCGAATGGCTTCAACTTCTGCTTCAAGCACCGTCGAACTCGTGAGTTTCTTAACGAAGCCCCACTGCCACTCGCCCTTCTCATTGCGCATAACTCCGCTTGCTGCTCCATTATTATTTCTTTTGGAAACGCTCCCATCCACGTTCAATTTCATCCAAGACAATTGCGGTTTCTCCCAAGAGTGTTTCCTCATCGGTTTCTTCGACTTTGTAGCCAACACCTGGTCTCCACTGAGTTGCCTAATCTGGCATATTAGGCCGTGAGTTGTGCTATGCGTACCTTTGAATATTCGGCCATTCCGAGCCTTCCAAACGCACCAAAGTCCGGCCGCAAAAATAATGTTCCACGGGATGTTCTTGATTTCCAAGCTTATGTCCTTTGTGAACTGGAGATTAGTCTTCAGCCATTGCGCATCTTCTATACCCATAAATTGAAGCCATAAATTTTTTGGGATTAACACTCTCCATACCTTCATAGCCCTCAGACAATATCTGAGTACGTGCAACGCCGTTTCTTTTGTTGTGGTGCAAATATCACAGCATTCATTCAAAGTTAGCTTCCTCCGTTTGCGCAAGACGTTTGTGGCTATTCGTTCCAAACTAACGAGCCAAATAAAATGCCAAACTTTGTTGCTGCAGGGGGTATTCCATATCCAACTCAGTTTGCGGCATGCCAAAGACGACTCAGAGTATTTATTAAAGAGAGCGAAGTACGCACTTTGACATGTGAACTTCCCGTCCGCTGTCGGACTCCAAACAATCCTATCCTCTTCTTCGCCCAGCCTCGGATTTTTTGCCAAAATTTTCTCTCGCCATTCTTGTGGAATTGTCGACACTAGACCCTCCAGGTTCCAAGCCCCCTCGTCGCTCACAACATCTGGAACTTTCAGCCCTCGTTCCGTGGGACTAATCTCCTCCATAACGTCGCATAAGCGTGTATCCCCTAGCCAATAGTCGAACCATAAGGAGATGGATTTCCCGTTTCCGATCCGCCATCTTAGGAACAGTTGAATTAACGCCATACATCTCATAAGCCCCTTCCATGTAGCGCTGTCAGTCGGCTTCCCCACGTATTCCATAATGTTGCGGCTTTTTAGGTACTTCGCTTTCACTAACTCGGACCAAAGGTTATCCTGATTTTGTATAATCCGCCAACATAATTTTGATAACAACGCCTCGTTGTTAAATCTTGCGGATCTCAGCCCTAGACCCCCATCTTTTTTTTCGCATAAGCACCCTCTCCCAACTAACAAGGTGCAGTTTCCGTGCATTCGGATCATCGGCCCAGAGGAAGTCTCGATTAATTTTGTCGAGATGGTCGCACACATTCTCCGGCAGCCAACATGCTTGCATAAGATGGATTGGGACCGCCGTTGCCACGGATTGAATTAAGGTAGCTTTTCCCGCGAGCGATAACGTGCTACCCTTCCATCCCGTCATGCGCATCGAGAGGTTATCCATTAGAGCGTTAAAATTTTCTCGTACCACCCATCCATGAACTAGCTGAGCACCAAGGTATTTCCCCAAAGTATCAGTCCGTGCAAATCCGAGGATCGCGCATATCCGCCTCTTAAGACTCCAGCCCCCATCGTTAGAGAAAAATATTTTCGACTTTGCCTTATTGAGCTTTAAACCCGATGATGCGCAGAAATTATCCAGGATGGATTTCACCACTCTTGTAGTGCGCACCGTTCCTTTGCCCATGAAAATCAAATCGTCCGCAAAGAATATGTGTTAGAGTCTCGGCCCTCCTCGACAAGGAATCAGGGGTTCCCATTTATCATCCTCCACCGCCTCTTTTATAAGGTACGCCAAATGTTCCACGCAAAGAACGAATAAATATGGTGATAGCGGATCCCCTTGGCGTAAACCGCATCCATGATTGAAGCCCTCAAGTGGTTCGCCATTCCACAAGATTTTTGTCGAGGCATTGCGCACACAAAATAATATAAGCTCGATGATATTAGTGGGAAAATTGAACGCCACAAGTGTTTCCTCGAGGAAGTCCCAGTTTATTTTATCATACGCCTTTTCAAGGTCCAATTTTAGGATCATACACCCGTTCTTATTTTTTCTCTTGGCTCTAAGGGAGTGAAGTATCTCCTGTATCGCAAAAATATTGTCTTGCGTACTGCGCCCCTTAATAAAACTGGATTGCATCGACGCTACTAACTGGGGCATCAAATCTTTCAACTGTAACGTTATACACTTTGTGATGAATTTATATATAACGTTACAAAGGGAGATTGGCCGGAATTGTGATATTTTTTGCGGATCAGTTACTTTCGGGATAAGACACAAGTGCGCACCACATACCTTTGCATTGAACCTCCTCTCGGTCAGCGCACTTTTCACAAATTTATAGAGGGCGTCACACGTCCATTGCCAGTATTTATGGAAAAAGAAGGCCTGAATTCCATCCGGTCCCGGCGCCTTCGAGGGGTGCGTTGCCCAAACCACGATTTTCAGTTCTTCCATCGTGAGTTCTTTCCCCAAATCCGCTGAATCTTCCGGTGAGAGGGCAGCCTGGAAGCGTGAGGTGCTCAACTGAAAATTCCCCCTCGGCTCCCCTCTAAACAGTCCCATAAAATAGCTTCGCGCATGATCCTTCAAAAGTGCCTCATCCTTGCACCATATATCATCAATTTTCAGCATAATTATGCGATTCTTTTTTCTCCTCGCCAAAGTCGCTCTGTGGAAGAAAGCAGTATTATGATCCCTCTCGGCAAGCCACTTCACCCTCGATTTCTATCTCCAAAATATTTCTTCTCTCCTAAGCACCTCATTGAATTTTCCCACCAGCTCTTTCTCCAAATTAACAAGGAATAAGTTCGGACGGATGGCTAAAGCTTTTTGGGCGCCCTCGATCCGCCTAAGGAGATCCCGTTTCTCTTTAAAAATATTTCCGAAGGCTCTTTTATTCCATGGTACAAGGACTTCCGGTAGCGAATCTATTGCATCGACAATATTGTTGTGTTTTTCCCATTCGCTTTTCGATAAGTCCTCGCAATCCGGGTGTCTTGTCCACATGATCTCAAAACGGAAAGGCCGTGTTGTGCGTCGCCTAAGTCCCCCAAAACAGTCCGTGAGAATCGGGTGATGGTCCCCGTGTGTTCGAGGGAGGTGAAAGACCGCATAATCAGGGAATTGAAGTGTTCGCAAGAGCCCGATCAAGTCTTTCCTGAATTTGTTCTTCGCCATCCCTTTTGTTTAGCCAAGTGAATTTAGGTCCACAGAATCCTAAATCCATCAACTTCCACTTTTCAATCCATCTTCGAAAGTTATGACATCTTTGGCTTGTGTTGGACCTCCCACCGATTTTTTCATGATTGTAGCAAATCTCATTGAAGTCTCCTTGGACGAGCCATGGCGTTTCAATCCTTTGAGCCTTGCGTCGGATGCTATCAAATATTCGGATTTTATCATCTGTATTTGGGCGCGCATAGATGCCGGACACCAGCCATTTTTCTTGCTTCTTCGGACCCACCCTCGCATGAATTCCTTGATCCTCAACATCTAGGATTTCGACTTCAATGTTGTCGTTATTCCATAATAGCCAAATACCACCCGCCATCCCATCCGTGGGAGCAATGCAATAACCGGAATAGCCAAGGAAAGGGGCAATTTCATAAGCCCTCTCAATATCAACCCGAGTCTCCAAAAGGAACACTATGTCCGGTTTGTGCGATTTAACAAGTTCCCGAAAGTTGGTTCTAAATTCGGGGTTCCCCGCGCCTTGACAATTCCATGTGACGACTTTCATTGGACACCTATGGAGTTGGGTCGGATGAAGTGAACTCTCAATAGTCCGCCCCCTCCATTGGAGAATCTCTTGGTGTACGACTTCCCGGATCAAGTAGTTCTGCCGTTCCCGTTCCCAATTGGTCAATGCTATTTTCTGCCAACATATCATCATGTTCACAAATCTTTCTATGGCTGTCATGTTGATTTCGAACTCCCAAATTGTCGAAGGTATGTCGACTACATGGATGGTCCTCAGGTCGATTAGTAATATCTTCGAGAGACCCTCGAATAGGTGCGCCATCATTTCGATCTCCCAAAATTGAGGAGGAGCTTGTGCGATTAACTCTCCATTCTCTAGTATCACGTTCACCCCCCGTCTTGCTCCATCGAATTCTGTTATTTCTGGATTAGGCTCGGTATCACTGCAGATTTTTTCCACGTTCTCTTCCGAACTGTTAATGCTTGCGAACGGATTGAACGTTGTTTTATGCGCTATTCTTACCGCCCCTCCTATCTTCTTCTTTCCTTTATTAAGAGGATTTTTGTTTCCCCCAATAGACTTAGGTAGAATCCTACCCACATTGGAATTTCCCATCGTTGAATTCTCTTTTCCTAGATGGAATTGACTTCCGGATTCTTGCCTTTCCTCACGGACCTTCGGATATGTGTGCAGCCGTTTGAGAATTGTGATCTTTTTACCCTCCAATTCTTTGCTCTTCGCCTGGGCCGTGGATTTTGTGTGGGAGTTTTTTGCTGGATTCCTTTTCCGGATAACTTGCATCCACTCGCCGAACTCGTCATTCTTAGATTTTTCGAGTAGCCAATTCTTGGCGTTCTTGTACTCAATTTGTTGTTCCCCTGCCTTCGCCACATTGCTCGACTCCTCCATATTAGCCTCTTATTTTTTATCCGCCTTGCATGCAGTCGTCGTATGTCTCACGTGTCCGCACTTATAACAAAGTTGAGGGATGTTCTCATAGACAATTTGATATACTTTGCCCCGAATATGGACCCCCCGTTCCAAAGGCTTATTCATCGGAACTTGCACACATACTCTAGCGAATTTTCCTCATGCCGCATTATACGTGTTCCCGTCGATCTTGATCGGGTCTCCCACGCATTTAGTGACTGTCGTAATTCCAACTTCCCCGAATAATTCCAGTGGCAGGTTCAGTATTCGGATCCACGTGATTACACAATCAATTGAGTCCGTTTCCGCATCATAATTTGGTGTCCATTTTCTAATGTGGAGAAAATTTCCAGCAATTTGCCACGGTCCCTGTGTGAGTATGAGTTCGCGTTGCGCGGTTGTTAAACCCTTGACGCAGTAGCTACCATGATTAAGGTCAACAAACTCACATCCCCCCGTTAGCTTCCACATAGCGTTTAATTTGTTAACCAAATTCGGATAGTACCAAGGCTTCCCAATAATTTTGATTATAATCGTGTCGCACCACTGATCGCACATTGAGTCGTATAGCTCATCGTTAAATTCCACGGTTTTGAATGGGATTTCATCCGTGGGATCAAGCATTTGATATTTTCCGATCGATTCGTTGATGCGACTCTCGTCGATGAACACGTCTTTTGGGCGGACTTTACTCGCGTATGATTGGCTATTCGTTACTCCATTCTGCCCCACGTTCTTGTTAAAATTCTGATTCGTTTGATCATGTAAATTTTTCGCCTTGAATTCGTATGTTTGTCTGGGGCGTTTTTGCGCCCCTTTTTGTTCCAGATCCAGCCCTAGTATTTCACCATCCGTCTTGTCAGTTGAATTGCACTGGTTAGGGCCATCGGGGGTGTGATTCCCCGACGCCATCGTAGGAAGGTTGTTGCTAATCGCTATTGTCGCCACCTCCTTGTTGTCGCCCTAGTTCCTTCCACTTCTTTAATTTGTGTAATATATCATGAGTGTTTGGTTTTTTCGCCCGCTAAATATCTATACATACCAAAAATTTGAAATAATGTACTGCGGCAAATATATATTTAAAATAAATTAGCTAGCAAATAATCGCTAGCTGATTTCGTCTAAGAATAATTAAAAAAACATATGGCGGCAAATCAGGCGCCAATTTATTTGTTAATAGGTTTTTTTTTGCTGGATTATTTGTTAATAGGTTAAAAAAAATATGGCACCAGTTTATTCCTAATCATTATATTACATGTAAACTTCACTCACAATTACATTATGCATATATAAATCATATTAGCAAAAGTAGCAATTGTACATTAAACATAAAATTAATTTGTGGCATAATCATAAAACCTAACAAAAATTATAAAAAAAATTATGTAGAAACTAACAAAAACTATATGTAAAGTGTAGTAAAAGATGAATTAAAGGGAATAAAAGGCATATTGATGAATCAAATGAAAAAAATAATTGTAGCAAAAGATGAAGTAAAGGTAAAAATAAAAAAGGCATATTGATGAATCAAATGGAAAAAATAAATGTAGCAAAAGAAGAATCAAAGTTGAAATAAATAAAGTGAAACAAAATATAAATCAAAGTGAAAAAAGAAAAACTAAATTGTGGCCAAACAAAAATCAAAGTGAAAATAAATAAAGTGAAATAAAAGATAAATCAAATATTTACATATAAAGAAGGAAATGTATATAATAAATTTAAAGTGGTTATATAATCAGAAGGTATGAACAATTTAAAACTAAAGAATGAAATGGTGAATGAGTGATTTATGAACAAGGAAATGGTGGGAGTGAAGTATATATAAGAGCTGAATTCAATTTGAATTACTAAGGAATTAGCTAGCGAATTTTCGGTAGCCACGTCACACGGATTGATGACTTGGCTTACGAAGAAGCACAAACGAGATAGAAGGTGCGGATCGGTGACGTGTAAAACGGCTAGCGAATATTTGTTAGCAATGTCGTCCAGTCAGCAACTGGCTAGCGAAAATGTGGAAGTAAATTTACACCCAGCACACCAGCTAGCAAATATTCTGTTACAATATTTTTGTTATCTTAACTACCCTACTTCTTCCTTCTTCGGAAATTGCAGCCTCAAATTTCCGATCTAGAGTTTTTCACTTCTTTAAAAAATAAACCTTCCCTATTTTAGATTTTCATCTCAAAAAAATTCTAACACCATTATTGTTCTTCTCTACCAACAAGCTCGAGTCGAAGAGGTATGTTTTGTATACGTATTTTCTTTTAACAGCTTCAATTCGTTAATTTGTGAGTGAATATTTTAATTTACGTACTTTAATTTAGCATTGCTTAGAAATTTGTAGTGAAATTGGGTGGTGTTTGTTGTTATATGTGTAGATCGAAAATGAACAACAATGCAAATCGGAGTTGGATGTATGATAGGATGAGTGGTGGAAATATTAATAGTACTTTTTTTATGGGGTGTTGAAAGTTTTATGTGGTACGTATTCGATCAGCCTAGTCTTGTTGATCGGGAATGGTTAGGTGTCCTTGCGCAAAGTGCCGTAACAGCAAGTTTTTTGAAATCGACGAGATTAGATGTCACCTATACAGTAAGGGGTTTGTTCCACATTATTATGTATGGTTTTGTCATGGTGAGACTACGTATGGCAGCAATACGGAGCCGGTTACATATGACGTTGGACAATCATTTGGTAATGTTGATCAGGGGCGGTTTGAAAATTCGCACGACACTTGTCCTTCTAACGCTTGTCGTTTGACAGACTTGGTTGACGATGCATTTGGGGGGCAATTTGCAAATGCTCATAACGATATAGTGAGCATAATGAGCCAACCGACCAAGCAAGAGCATTTTTTGCAATGTTGCAGAAAGCAGAGGAAAGATTCATGACGGAATTGAGATGACTGTTGTTAACCATGAAAAATAAATATGAGATTAAGAGGAATATTAGTCCTAAATATAGGAATTAATATATGGACAATACTATTGTCACGAGTACTTCCGATGAGATGTACCCACTCCCAATGAGGAGGCCCATCGGATGTTACCACACCCATCCGTCACTGACCCAAAGCGGTACGAAGGAACATCCGAGGAGACACCTACGCGTCCCTTGGAAAGTCAACGATGAATAAAAAAGAGACATCAACGCGGCATCGGAAAAAGAGTAAACCCCGATGGATCCGCGCGACTCCGATATCCATCAATGCGCCAAGAGGGACCACAACGGACCCCGAGTCCCATAATCTCGCGAGAACACTTCCTTGCTAAACACTCCTCAACATAAACTGCCCTCAGAACATCACTCTGAAGACTGAATCTAAGAACAAACCATATCTAATACAAGAGCCACTGGAAGGCACACTACGAGGACTTGGACAAGAAAGTACCACTTCACGAAGACAAAAAACCCTCGGAGACCAAGTCAAGCCCTCGGAGACTAATACAAAAAAGTCCTTGGAGACCAAGTCAAGCCCTCAGAGACCAAGTCAAACCCTCGGAGCCATAGTCAAGGACGGAAACACCCCTCGGAGAACATATACAGAAACCCCTACACCAGAATGAAGCCTTACCGAAGCAACATCACCACCCAAAGAATATCCTAACTGGTCCATCAAGTCACTACCAAATGTAGGTCCCCTTGGAAAATAGCACCCCGAAGAACAGTCCCTCGGAGATCCCCGGAGCTATCGGAAGAGGCAAAGATCAGCCTAGTCAGCATCTAGTAGATTAAAGATATACCTTATCTTAACTTTTTACACTTTTACACATATTGCGACACCTGTACCTTACTAAGACGCATGCATAACGACACTTGCCCCTAACAAACTCTATAGAAAGGGAGGTGATCAATTGAAGAAGACAAAGAATCATATACAAAAAAAATTGAGGAGTGAAGTTCAGTGAATAAAGGAAGGAATATTCTCGTATCTTTGTTCTCCTTTATAAAATCATCGCTTTTTGAATTACGGGTAGGGCGTTCCAACCCCAAAATAAATCCGTTAAATAGGGAATAACATCAAACCTGTTAACAAAATGGCGGCGTCTGTGGGAACACCATAGAATCTGTCCTCGAGAAACATCAACAAGCGTTGGTTGTGATGGATGATCTGTTCGAAAGTGAGAGCCTTCAAACTCGCCGCAGCGACTCGGAAGAAACTTTGTCGAACCACCAATCCTGTACAAGAGATTTCATTAATATTCCCCGCTCTGTCTTTGAAAGACTCGTAGACGCTACAACCCTACGAGCGCAGCGAAGAGAGGGGAATTTAAGGAACTGGCCCTCTGCATCTCTTGGACAGAGAAATTTCCCTTCGGAAGAAGGTGCACCCCGTGCTAGATGGAGCCCTACTCCCGTCTCTTGGAATCACGAACCTCTGCAAGAATCACAAAGGGGATAGTGATCATACCTTATGGCGAATGATGGATGGCCTACGTAAAGAACTGAGCGATATTAAGAAAACCATGGCCTTCAAGGAAGATCCCACGTTTAAAATCTCCCCCTTTACTCCCGAAATTGCCTTAGCCTCTGTCCCTTCAGAGATGCGGCCCGTTAATGTCCCCTTATACACCGGGGAAGCTGATGGAAGGGATCCGCAGGACCATATCCATCAATATTTGGTCTAAATGGATCTATCCTCTGCCCCAGACCATGTCTTATGCCGCGTGTTTCCTGTCACCCTCGGAGGACGAGCTCAGGCTTGGTTTACTCACCTTCCCCTAGCTCCGTCACGAGCTTCGATCGATTAGCTCACCTGTTTGTACGACAATTTGCTTGCAACCGGCGGTATCCCAAATCCGCCACTCATCTCTTCACGGTTAAACATCAGAAAGATGATCTCCTACGAGGGTATATAAAGCGCTTCACGAACGAGGCGCTAGATGTCCCTAATGTCAGCCCCACCATCCTGGCGGACATATTGACGTAGGGGCTTCGAACAGGGGATTTTTTCCGATACCTCATGGGAAATCATGTCACGGACATGAATGAACTTATGCAAAAGGCAAAAGTCTACATCTTGATGGAGGAAGCGGAAGGCACGAAGAAGCGCATGGAACACGACGACAACGAGCACCTGGAGCGTGCCGAAAGAGAGGCAAAAGCTAAGGATAAGGGCAAGGAAGGAAAACCCACCCAGCGCAAAGACAAGGGTGGTGGGGGTCAAAAAATTCCTTCGACCCTTACCATTACCTCCGATGACCATTGCTCCCCCAGAAGTACTCAACGTAATGAGAGGTAACAATGAGTTTCACTGGCCCATACCAGCCAAATTTCCTAATAGAGAAAAGAACACGGGTAAGTATTGTAAATATCATAAAACCTATGGGCACACCGCCGAGGAATGCACTACCCTACGTAGGGAAGTACTTCGCCTTCTGGAAGCGGGATATTTGAAGAATTAGCTTAAGGAAAATAACCCCGAGGAACCCAAGGCAAATGTATGGAAAAGGTCACGAAGGGAATGAGAAGAAGAAGAAGCGACTCACAGTCGCCGGTCCCGGGAGAGGACCACGAAATGCCGGCGACCCCAAGGATGGACCGAGGAACGTCGATGGAACTCACAAGAAAGGACGGTGGGACATCGGAATTTACCCCCTCCCCTAGACGTGTACGAAGATAACACCCCATCAGGACGAACAATCAACATGATCGAGGGAGGAGATATCTCAATAGCGCCCCAAGGTAAGAACAAGAAATATCTAAAAGAAGCCAGGCGGACTGAACAAGGGCTCCCCGTGTGCTCCATTCAAGGAACAAAGCTACCTAGAATTACTTTTGGGTCCGAGGATTTGAAAGGTATAATTTACCCCCACGAAGACCCCTTAGTAATTACGGTCGTTATCAACGGATTTGAAATCCAGCGGATCCTCATCGACACGGGTAGCTCTGTGGATGTCCTATTCCTTCCTACCTACTTAGCTATGGGATTAAAGAAAGAACATCTGGAAGTAGCTGAGGTCCCCTTAGTAGGTTTCTCAGGAGAAGCTTGCCGTACCCTCGGAACGGTGATCCTTCTGATGTCATGGAGAGAAAGAGCCATTCGAAGAACGGAACCCACCAAATTTTGGGTAGTGGAGGCCTCGTCACGAACGTACAATGCTATATGCGGAAGACTGTCCATCCGAGCCTTCGAAGCAATCCCCTCTACCCTGCATCTCAAGGTAAAACTCCCCACCCCCTCAGGTATCGGAGAAGTCCGAGGAAGTCAATCTAAGGCTAGAGAATGCCGCATGAACGCTATTCCCTCGGAAGGGGACAAATTCGCCTTCGGAAATAATAAAAAACACAAAGCAGAAGAGCCTCAGGTTCAACCCGTAGAAGAATTGAAGGTAGTGAAATTAGTAGAAGGACACCCCGAGAAGGTGATTAAGATGGGCACTAGCATGGAACCCGCAGTAGAGGCCCAACTGACTTCTGTTATCCAACAATTCCACCACCTATTTGCATGGGAAGGAGGACCGCCCGGGCGAATCAGTGACAATGTATGTCAACACTTTCTTAATGTAAAACTAGGGGTCAAACCTATCCAATAAAAAAAGAGAAGAATGGGACCCGAGCGTAATAAAATTATTCACTCGGAAATACAACACATCCTTAGTCTAAAGCAAATTCGGGAGGTTATATACCCCGAATGGTTGGCTAATGTTGTGCTAGTTCCCAAACACGGTGGGAGATGGCGGATGTGTGTATATTTCACCAATCTCAACGAAGTATGTCCGAAAGATTGCTATCCCCTACCTAGTATAGATCAACTAGTTGACTCCACCGCTGGATGCGCACTATTATCAACTCTAGATGGGGATCAGGGATACAACCAAATCCCGATGGCGGCAGTTGACCAGGACAAAACTAGCTTCATCACCGACGCTGGCACCTTCTGTTACTTAGTGATGCCCTTCGGACTTAAGAACGTTGGAGCTACTTACCAAAGACTGGTAAGCCTTATGTTCGCTGGACTCATCGAAAAGTCGGTAGAAGTCTCTGTGGACGACATGGTGATTAAAAGCGACACCGCATAACACCATCTCGAAGACCTGCGGAAGGCCTTAGTCATCATGGATAATTTTGGAATGAAAGTTAACCTTAGAAAATGCTCTTTTGGTATCCGAGAAGGGAAGTTCTTAAGGTGCATGGTTACGGAGAAGGGAATAGAAGTAAATCCTGAAGGCAGAGGCCATTCTGGGACTACCCACCCCGAAGACAGTAAAAGACGTTCAAAAGTTAATAGGCAGAATGGCCTCCTTGAGCCGATTCATTTCTAAGTCAGCAGAGAAAGGACTCCCCTTTCTCAAGATACTCCGAAATGTTAAGGAATTCCAATGGACCCCCCAGTGCGAAGAGGCCCTCGGAGAGCTAAAAAGATATATGTTGAAACCACCCTTGCTGGTAGAGCCTTTACCTCAAGAAGAACTCTTCCTCTATATATCTGTCGGAGAAGAGGCCATTAGTGCTTTATTAGTCAAAGAACAGGACAAAGAGCATTATCTGGTGTACTACGTCAGCAAAACCCTCCTCGGAGCAGAAACCAGGTATACCCTGATTGAAAAACTTGTCTTAAACTTGGTTACTACGACACGTAAACTACGCCCCTATTTTCTTTCCCACCCGGTTACTGTGTTAATAAAACATCCCCTAAGGGCGATTCTTAACAAGCCCGAATCATCGGGAAGATTGATAAAGTGGGCGGTAGAGCTCATCGAGTATGATATTTCCTATGCCCCGAGACCCTCCATCTAAGCGCAAGATTGGGCGGACTTTGTAATGGAACTGACAGGCATCGGGTCCGAGGAAAAGGAGCCCTTATGGCATGCCTATGTAGATGGATCCTCTGTAAGCACGTACGGGGGAGCGGGAATAGTATTTGTAAACCAAGATGTGGAAGAGGAGAGACTCTACTTCGTGGTCAGAATCGATTACCCTATTTCCAACAACGAAGCCGAGTACGAAGCCCTTCTCATCGGGACGAGGCTCGCAAAAGAAGGTGGGATAAGAAGGATATTCCTCCACAACGACTCTCAGTTGATTGTTCAGCAAGTCAATGGCTCGTACGAGGCCAAAGAAGAAAGGATGCAGGATTACCTCCGGGTAGTACATCAAAGACAAGGATGGTTCGATGAGTGCAAGGTCACCCAAATTCCACGAGGAGAAAACCAAGAAGCAGATGCCTTATCTAAAATGGCCAGTCAAATGGATGTCGTCTATACCCGAAGGATCACTCTACTCCAGATCAATGAGTCTGAGAAGACCAAAGGTAAAGACGTGAATGCCACTATGGATCCCCCACCCAGTTGGGTGATCCCAATCAAAGCCTACTTGCAAGATCCGGAGGGATACTCCACGGACAAGGCCGCACAACGAATAATGTCTAAGAAAACCATTCGATATTTCCTCAAAGATGGGAAACTATTCCGAAGGACATATTCTTGCCCCCACGCCCGATGCCTAAATGAAGAAGAAGCTCAACTAGCTCTAGCGGAAACTCACGAGGGAACATGCGGAAGCCATACCAGCGGCGAAAGCATGGTCGGATGCCTGATTCGGCAAGGCTATTACTGACCCACGATGGCTAAAGATAGCAAAAACCATGCGAAAGGTGTAAACCGTGCCAAGCTTACGCCCCTCTGGTCCATCAGCCCGCAGCCCCGTGGGAACCCCATCTGACCCCTTGCCCGTTCTCCAAATGGGGCATTGATATAGTGGGACCACTTATCCTCGATGCCGGCCAAAAGAAATTCCTACACGTGGCAGTTGACTACTTCACCAAATGGGTAGAGGCGGAACCCCTAGCCCGAATCACCGCGAGCGCCGTCATCAACTTCCTATGAAGGAATATTATGTGCCGCTTTGGCATCCCTCAGAACCTGGTAAGTGATAATGGCTTATAATTCACGAACCAAGAATTAGAAAAGTGGTGTGACCACTGGGAAATCAAACACCGCTTTACCTCGGTGGGATATCCCCAAGGAAACGGACAAGTAGAAAGAACCAACCGAACCCTCCTGAAGAACATGAAGGCCCGACTCGATTGGGACAAGGCCAAGTGGGTTGAAAAAATACTTGGTATACTGTGGGCCTATTGGACTACGCAAGGCACCGCTACGAGCGAAACTCCTTTCAGCCTATCCTACGGGTGCGAAGCAGCCCTGCCCTCGGAGGTCTCCCTAGAGAGCTGGCGAGTCCGAGAATACGAGGAAGTAGCCAACGGCTCCAACTTAGCCTTGGCTCTTGATCTACTCGAAGAAAAGAGGACCCGAGTAGCCATCCAGATGGAAGAATACAAAACCCAGATGTCACGATACTACAATGCTAAGGTAAAACCTAGAACTTTTCAAGTTGGAGATTTCGTGATGAAACGGGTCGGAGCTTCCAAGAATGTAGGCAAGCTCGATCCTCGATGGTAAGGACCCTATATGATAGAGGGAATTGTAGGACCCGCAACCTATCTTCTCGCTAATTTTGAAGGCGCAATGCTTCACAGCACTTGGAACTCAATCAATCTTAGGAAATACTATGCTTAATGTAATGCAACAATTGTACATAAATAAAAAGTTGTTTCTATATATAGAAGGCTCCGATACAAAAACCAAAGGAAAAAGGGGAGAAAAAGGTGTCAATGCAAAACGACGACTCTACGAAAATGTCATCACAGCAACTTGACTCTGACGAGCCATCTAATACAAATAACTAATACAAAACATTTAGCACCAACAACAAATCCTCACCCCAAAGGGATATTGGATCACATCCGATACAAAGAGATCAACATTGTCCCCGCCTAAACTAAGCATCCTCGATTGGACGGTTCCCTTCCCTGACGAGACGACGATGTTGCTCCTCGGATAAAGAAACCAGATCATCTATTGGAATTACCGAATCCTCAAGCGCTGAAGAAGAATCCTCTGCAAAAACCATACGGATGTCGAGTTCAGGAATAACGAAGCCTGAAGGAAACCCTGGCAAAGTCTGAACCGTATCTCGGCACAATCGATAGCCTATGCGGACCAAATGGCACATCTCACCCTGAAGGGACTCACGAGGGCTAGAGGGATCCACTACTTCCAACACTTCCTGGACCTGAGACATCACTAGTGTCATCTCGTGGGTATGAGTAGTCTCCAGCAGCCGTTGATTAGCCACCTCTCTCTCCCTCGTGACACACATCAACCGCTCGTCGAAAAACCTTATCTGGTCCTTCAAAGCGTCCATCCTCTTCTCTAAACCCAGGACCCGTGCCATTTCGAGCACCAACTGGCGCTCCAGCTCCCAAGATTTATTCCTTTCAGATTGCAATATTTCTCTGGGAACATCTCTCGCGATCTCCCTTTCAACAGTCAGCTGAGCTATCTCTTCGCGGGCCTCGAACAAACACCTCTCCAGTTCATCCCGACGGTGATAGACCAAATCAGAATTAGAAGAGGAATCTCCTCGGGATCCAATAGCATTCAACACCATGTAAATCTATATGAAGATAGGTCATTACCACAGAGATAGCAAAAAGGTTAATATTAAATAGAACGCATAAAAAGTACTACACATCGCACAAATCCTTGCAGGCTAAATCCTGAAGGCTTGATAGAGGGAGGATCTTCATTAGCTCACAATCCGTTGCATTCAAAAGTCCACTCAAAAAAATTCGACAAAAGTCTGCAACTGAAAAGAACGTAGGAGCGGAACCACCCTCTCCAAAGGGTGGTACCCCCGCGAGAAGAGGGTTTCCCTCGAGAGGCGGTCGAGCAACGCGATCCGGTCCCTCCCCTAAGGGTTGAGATCCGCCCGGAACAGAAGGAGGGAGGTCCTCCTCTACCATGTTAATAACGCCAACCTCTACCGAAGGAGAATGATGCAATACCCGCTGAGGGATCGAAAATTCCATTCGGAGAAGAGTGGAGATCGGATCTTCCACCACAGAAGGAGCTCGAATGTTCACCGGGGGGGCTGCGATAGGCAAAGCCCTCTGACTCCTCCTTTCTGGGGAAGGACTGGTCACCTCTTCAAAACTCTGCTGATCAGATTCACTCTCTTCTGGCAAAATATAATCATCATATCATATTTGCGTCAAAAAAGCCTTGTCAAAAGGTTCAATCGCAAATGCGGCCATCTCCGAACCTGTCACAAAGAAGAACATATTATGAGCCTGAAGCGGAAAAGAACACTAGGGATGATGAAGACCCGAAGAAGAACTTACGAAAAAAGAAATTACGACAAAGCGGCTGAACAGGGAGACTGAACGTCTCTACCCCTTCTTGAAGACGCGCCAAGATCATAGATTCAGGGAATTCCAACAAACCACTCACGTAACAAGTCCCCGAGACAACCCAGAATGGGACAGCATCTCCCCCTCACGCACCACAGTCTCGGAGTTAGGGGTAACATACCCTAAACCCCATCGGAGAGGTACTCCCCACAAATTAGCTGATTGGCCCTTCAGACGAACAAAAAAGAACCTCCGCCTCCAATCCCCTCAACGAGAGCAAGGGTTGGATACATGAGTGAAGGCTCTAATGTTTTCCTGATAGACCAGGCTAAAGAAAGGAGGACCACCCGAACAGGGGCGCAAGGAAAATATAGCCCCCACCCGATGAGGAGTCATAGGGAGGTTCAAGAGCTCACAACAAAGGATATACCCCACCAAGTGACGGTAGGAGTTTGGCGTTAGCTGGCTGGGAAATAGCTGCCAATAGCGAAAGAGGGTTTGAAGAAAAGGGTGGAAAAACACACGTAGCCCATAGCGTACCTGGTCACAGTATACTGTTAAATAGCCCGATGGAGGATCGTAAGCCCTCTGATCACAGAACGGTACGATCGTACTTAGTATAATCCAAATTATACTCAGCGAAGAGGGTCATAATGGACCCCTCGTGTTCGTTGCTCGCGACAGTCCTGACACGGCCTCAGTCCATTAACTTCGATGGACTCAGGGGAAGCATATTAAGGGCCAAAGATTGATCCGCAAGGGTGTAAGATCCCCTGCACATGAATACCTCTCAGATGTGATTCATCCTAAGTGAATTTGTATAAGAAGACCGTGAAGTTGCTCCCCTCGAAGAACTACCTAAAATGGCAGCTATGTCATCCTCTGAACTGTCTCTCCGGGAGGAAAAGCTATCCGAAGAAGCATGACGTACCCCTAGCGACAGAGAAGGAGTCCGAACTGAGTTCCGGGTAGAACTATGGGATGAGACGGATCCTTCTCGCCTGTAATGTGGGGGCATCATCTCCTCAAGTAAGTATTTTCTCATTTCTCACGATTATTTGAAAATTTGAAATTGTCGGATCGTGGATTGACACAACAACTTTGAGAGTTAAGCTGGAGTTGCCTTAACTCTATTGTGATATTCTTATCTAAAATAATGTGCAGCGGAATATAAATGCAAGAAGATATAATTTTAAGAATTTTTCAATATTATTAAAAACTTCTGAGCCTTAGGCCAAATAACCATAAAGGTTTTAACAAAGAAATGTTCCTCACAACAATTCACTCACGCTCTTTGTTGATCGGACTCAACGAAGCAGACAAGTAAGAACTACTTAACTTCTATGAACTAGATGTAAATAGTTGATACAAAAGTTTTGCAAAAGCAAGATGAAGACAATACAAAGTATGATTAATCTCTTAGATTGTTTAGCACGATTGTCTTGTCTTCATCTTGATGAACTTCACATCTTTTATAGATTTCTTGAATCTTGCACGCCAAGATGTGTTGTTCACAGCTTTGGTAACTCTTGTTGTTTCCTTGTTGATATTTGCCTTCTTCGTGAACTCAATATCTTTCCTGAATATGTGTTTCCTTTATTACCGAGCTAGCAAGGTAACACATCTTCTTCAAATCAGAGAATCCTGGAAAGAATCGCATTGCAAAGAACGACCAATATTGTTTCCTTATTTTGAAACCGTGTTGAGTTGACGTCTTCAACTTAGCTTGAATTATGGAAACTTCAAGTAAGGAATCTTCCATAGCTCTTCCTTATGATTAAGATACCTTCGTGGATATAAACATAAACAACTAAAACCGTGGAACTTGATTAATAGGTGAATAAAGGCAAAACTCAAATTTGGCAACTAAAGAACAGTTTTCGCACAGACTCTCGGGTTTCAATGTTATCCTCAAAGTTGACCCAACATCGTCTAACATTGCATCGTCTAACATTGATTCCAGAAAATCCTGTACTTTCAATCTCCCCCTTTTTGCCTTTCTTCACAAAACCAATACTTGTTCCAATCAAGTTTTATATCCAGAAGTTAGAATCAACAAGAAACAAATTAAACTACTAAACTGCTCCCCCTCAATGCAAGATAACATATTCAAAGTTAAATTAGCAAAGACAAGTATTAAGGTCATCACTACATCAACAGATGTTCAGACCCCAACATTCATCAATGTTGCCTCAACATTGAAACTAGTGAGATCCTGCATAAAAGGTTAACCAAACAAGCAGTTAAAAATGTGCTTTCATAAGAAATAGCAAGGAATAACAGTTAGAGCAGTTCAACATTAGTACTTAAAGTTACAGGCCATAGCTAAATATCAAGGACATGTCCCTTGACCAAATACAAATAGAGATAAATGTACCAGCAATGCAACAATTCAAAGAAACAACAAAAAACTAGAAGGTTAGAAAATTAAAAAAAAAACTTGGAACTATTCTCCCCCTTTTTGTGAAGAAGGGAGTTTCTCCAAAGTTTTCACCATATCCTCCAGTTCTTTGAGATGCTCCTTCCTCTCCTCAATCTCCCTCCGAGTATTAGCAATCTGCCTCCTATACCAGTTCAACATATGATCCACAAAGGTAGAGGTGATGACCATGCAGTCTTCTTCTTTGAACATAGGCACTGAAGTTCCAACAAACTACTTAGCAGCCTTCTTCTCAGCCCTTGGTCTCACCACTCCTTTTGGGTTCCAGGGAAGGTCTCTCACTCTTGCTCCAGACAAGTAGCTTGGGAGAATTGTCAATTCAACATCATTCTTCCTCCAGGCCACAGTTACACTTGTCTTCAATCCTTGCTTGCTAAGGATTTTGCAGATGAGTGAGGGAAAAGGCAGCATACCATTCTTCCTTTTAGCAACTTCATACATAGACCTCAAAATCCTCTCCCCCATGTTCACAGGTAGCCCATTCTTGATTTTGTAGACTAAGAGTGTTGATTCCTTAGTCAAAACAGTGACACTTTTGCTTGGGAGCCAGTTGAAGCAAGCTATCTTGTGCAAGACAACACTAAGGGAGGTGAGTTTTGTGGTTGGCAGAGCATCTCTCCAGATTTTGACCAACCCTCCAGTCAAGTCCTCCATCACATCATCATAGTAGGGGTCCTCAGATTCATCAGTAGTTGGGAATCCACAGATCTTCTTGATGGTGTAGGGTTCAATGTTGAAGACTCTCCCCCTCACCCAAGCTTTTCCATATTTTGGAGATCTGTAGTCCCTGATCCACTTTGAGAGATTCAGGTAGAACTCCATGACAATCTCAGGAACATAGTCACTCAACTCCATCACTGATTGTTGCAACCCTCTTGCCTAAAGCAAGTCCATCACCTTTTGTTCCTTGAAGCTGGCCATCTCTATAGCTCTTTCAGTGTGAATCTCTCTTATTTTGAAGGAATCTCACTTCTTCTCCAGTTCTTGTGAAAGACAGTAAGGAGAAAAGTAGTCCTCCTCATCCTCGGGGTAGATCACATATAGCCCATCAGTATACTCCTCTGTCCCTGATGTTGCCTTAACATCAGCAGCAACATCCTGCTCTTCCTCAGTCTCCTCTTCCTTCTCTTCTTCCTCCTCTTCATCCTCAACATCCACCACCTCAACTTCCTCTTCCATCACTTACTTACCTTTCCTCTTTCTCTCAACAGCAGCAGCAGTAGCAACCTTCTTCTCTTCCTCAGCCTTCTTCCTAGCTAATCTCTCCACCTGTCTCTTTCTGGCCTTAACCCTTGCCTTAGCAGTCTCAGACATAGTTTTCAATTTCTCCCCTGCAGCCTTGTTCTTTTTCTTTTCAGTCCTAATCCACTTTCTCACCATCTTGTCCACAGACTTATCCACGGATTTCTCCACACATGTTTCAACAGATCCACTACCCTCCACCTCAACAGGTAAAGCAGCATCAATTTCAGGGTTGGGTTCAACAATGTTTACCTCAATTTCAGGCTCATTGGTGATGGGAGTGGTTGATTCCGCAGTTGGCTCAACATTGGAGGTTGATTCTCCCTGTTTAGACTTCTTTCCACGTCGCACGTAGGGGATCGCCTTCCGTTTAGCAGCATCTGAGACATCCTCCGATTTTGCAGCAACACCCCTAGTGTGTGAACGGGTGCTTGCGACAGTGGGTTCACTTCCCAGGGCAGCATCTGCAAGCGTTTTCATGGGAGACTTGCTTGCCATTGTTAGTAGAGAAGTTTTGAGAGAAAAAAACGAGAGAATTCGAGAGTAGAGAGAGTAAAAATTTCGCAGAGTAAGCACAGACACAAGTAATGAAATTAGGGTTCTGATTTTTGAAATACCGTGAATAAGGAAATAGAATGAATGTTAATGGGCAATTACTAAATTTGAACCAAATAAAAACTTCCCACTATGTTTTCCCGCGCACACGCTTTGATGTTTAATTAACAGTTACCAGAGCAGTTTTCAAAAATTTGAAAACTTATAAGTTCCTGTTTTCAATGTTAGCCTGCCGCAGTGCACAATATTGGGATAACATTCAATAACATTCAAACTAGAAGGTGGAGGTACAGGCTTCACCAAGGCAAATTCATGTGAGAGCTTGAGATATATCCAAAAATACATCTGAAACTTAACCAATATAGCAAGTGAGTACCTCAGACATATTGTTCAGATCAAGATCATGAGTAAGCAACATGAATAACAAGAAACACACAGAGATAAGCAGTTATGAATTCAAGGAAAAAATTCACTCCCACAACATAGAAAGTCATAGAAAAGTGTGTCACCCAAATTGTATGCCTCAACACATGAATTATACTCCCCTAAGCCTAAACCGACACAACTCAACAACAAGAAAGAAACAATGCAGTTCTACATGAATGCAACAATGTAATGTCAAATAGGAAGATGGTAAACACTTATGAAGAACTTCTCAAACCAGCATAGTTCACATCTCTTTATAATCTTTATTAATTTCATAACTCATATGAACCAAAAGCTGAAGGTTGCTAAAACACTAAGCTAATGTTACTACTGAATGAGGGCAGCCTGAACTCCATACACCCCAGTAACAACATTAACAACAGCAAGTTAGGCAAGTACAAAGGTCTTGAATGTTGACAATTCACTTATCATGCACCCCAACACCCCAATTCCTTATGCATACTTGTTTACCAACCTGCATTCAAGAGAATCACCAAGTGATCAGTGCTACTAAATGTAAGAAATCTAAACCTCAAATATCCTAGTAGAAAGGATCACCCTCATATGTTCCTTGGCCAAACAAACAGGAACATATAAATAAGCACAACTGAGTAACACTGAAGCTGTCAACATCATGCACCCCAGCTTCTCCACATGTCCTGTACACCTTCCATATGAATAAGACACACCTGAATAGATATCAAAGTAGTGAACTTTGTGTACCCCAGGTTCTTCATATGTTAGGCTATCACAACCTCAGACAAACAAAAGATTTTTATTACTTTTTCAAAACCAAAGATGTGAAACTGATAACTAGAAAGAGTTGTTAATCAAAGAGTTCAACCACACAAACCAAATCTGACAAAACAAAGATTAAATGAGACTCACAAGAAAATAAACTCAACAAAAGAAAACAACAGAATACCTACTACACCACAACCAATATACCAGTGCTAGACAGTGGTGTTATGTCAACACTGGTTTTCTCAACATTTTCGCATATTGCTCATGCCAAGAGATTTCCTCAAGCTGAAGAATCTCTCACTATATAAAGGTTTTGTAAACATATCAGCAAACTGATTTGTTATCTCAATATGTTCAATGTTGATCACTTTGTCATCTACCATATCTCTTAGGAAATGATGCCTTATATCTATATGCTTAGTTCTAGAATGTTGGACAAGATCCCTAGAGATACTTATGGCACTTAGATTGTCACAGAACATGAGAAGTGTATCACTATCTAGCCCATAATCTGAAAGCATGTGTTTGAGCCACACAAGTTGGGTAACACAGCTGCCAGCTGCTACATATTCTGATTCAGCAGTTGATAATGAAACACAGTTCTGCTTCTTGCTATACTAGGAGACCAAATTATTCCCCAAATAAAAACAGCCCCCACTTGTGGATTTCCTGTCATCCACATCACCTGTCCAGTCAGAGTCACTGAAACCAACCAAGTTAGTGTTAGTGTCATAAGAATACCAAATGCCTAAAGGTGAAGTTCCAGAGATATATCTAAGAATCCTCTTCACAACAGTCAAGTGAGATTGCCTTGGCTCAGCTTGGTACGTAGCACATACACATACTGAAAACATGATGTCAGGTCTAGAGGCAGAGAGATATGGCAAACTACCAATCATGGATCTGTACAATGTTGGATCAACATTGCTGCCAGTGTCATCTTTTGTTATCTTCACTGAAGAGGACATAGGAGTTTTCCAAGGCTTGGACTCTTGTAGCTCAAATCTCTTCACCAGATTCCTTGCATACTTCTCCTGGTTCAGGAAGATACCATTCTCCAGCTGCTTAACTTGAAGTCCCAGAAAGTAGTTGAGCTCACCAATCATGCTCATCTCAAATGTTCCTGTCATAGACTCAACAAACTTGTCTAAGGTAGATTTGTTAGTAGAGCCAAATACAATATCATCCACATAAATTTGAGCAATGCATATATCAGAGCTTTTTCTAAGGACAAACAATGTTCTATCTCCATCTCCTCTATTGAAACCTAGGCCTAACAGAAAATCAGTTAGCCTCTCATACCAAGCTCTAGGAGCATGTTTTAAGCCATACAAAGCCTTCTCAAGTTTGTACACATGGTCAGGATGTTTAGGACCAACAAAGCCTTTAGGTTGTTCTACATAAACCTTTTTGTCAATTAAACCATTCAGAAAGGCCCCTATAACATCCATTTGGTAAAGTTTAATCCTAAGACAGCAAGCAATAGCAAGAAGTAATGTAATTGATTCTATCCTAGCCACTGGAGCAAAAGTCTCATCAAAATCTATACCTTCTACCTGAGTATAACCTTGTGCAACCAACCTAGCTTTGTTCCTCATAATTACACCATTCTCATCAGTTTTATTTTTGAAAATCCATTTTGTACCTATTACATTCACATGTGATGGCCTAGGCACTAGATTCCAAACTCTGTTTTTGGTGAATTGTAAGAGTTCCTCTTGCATGGCATTAATCCAGTAACTATCCTTAAGGGCTTCAGTTACATTCTTAGGTTCAATGGAGGACACAAAACAAGATGCATTATCAACAGTACATGAAGAAGACATGCAAACACACAACTTAGCCATATCCTTGTAATTGACCCTTTCTTTGTTGTGTGTTCTAACTCTTTCAGTAATTTGTCCAATTACTTGAGAGGCTGGATGATCTCTTTGTATTCTAAGAGGGGGATCTCTTCTGGATACAGGAACCACTAAATCTTCAGAATCTGACAGCATAGATGTTGGCCTAACATTGGAGGTTTCTGGTGTTAAGTCAACATTTGTTCCAGTTTCCAGTTCAGCATCTCCAGTGTCTGTGTTCAATGTTGAGTTCAATGTTGGAGCAACATCTAAACCAGTGACTTCTTCAGTACCTGCAGAAACAGTTAAATCATCAAAAATAACATTCACTGATTCTTGAACAGTATGCAATCTTGGATTGTAGACCCTGAAAGTAGCACTATTAGGAGAATATCCAACAAATATACACTTTTCACTTTTGTGATCAAATTTGCTCAAATAGTCTCTATCCTTTAGCAAATAGCAGTTAATACCAAATTCATGAAAGTGTGCTACTGTTGGTTTTGAACCCTTCAAGATTTCATAAGGTGTCATAGTAGTACCAGGTCTAAGATAAACTCTATTACTAATATGACATGCAGTATTCAAAGCTTCAGGCCAGAGTTTCTTAGATAGGTTTCTAGAACTCAACATTACTCTAGCTATCTCTTGAAGTGTTCTATTCTTCCTCTCAGCAATCCCATTTTGCTGAGGTGTTTTAGGTGCAGAGAACTCATGGAAAATGCCTTTAGTTTCACAAAAATTAGCAAAGCTTACATTTTCAAACTCTTTTCCATGGTCAGACCTAATTCTTCCTACAGAAGTGCCATACAGCTTTTTAATACTAGCATGCAAAATCTTGAATGTGTTGAAAGTCTCTGATTTTTCTTTCAAAAACTTAATCCATGTATATCTTGAAAAATCATCAACAATAACAAAAGCATACTTCTTACCATTCAGGCTAATAACCTCAATAGGATCCATGAGATCCATATGTAACAATTCAAAGCACATATTAGTTCTGGGGTTAGTACTTTGTACCTGCAGTGGTGGATGGACAACTTTTGTTTGTTTACCTTTCAGGCAGTCTTCACAAACAATTTTACCTGGGCTAGTCAACTTAGGCAGTCCTCTCACAGCTTCTAACTTCTGTAGTTTATCCAGATTTCTATAGTGCACATGTCCTAACTTCTTGTGCCACATGACAGATTCATCTACCTTGGCATGGTAGCATTCAGCTTCATCTCGAGCAAGATAGCAGTTATCATTTGATCTTATACCTATCATAACATGGACATTGTCACAATTAAATACATCACATGAACTTTTATCAAAAGTAACTAGCAAGTTATCATCACAAAGTTGACATATGCTAATTAAATTTGCTTTCAATCCTTCAACCAACAACACATCCTTGAGTGGTGGAAATCCTTCAACATCCAGTACTCCTTTACCAATGATTTTCCCTTTAGTGCCTCCTCCATAGGTAACTGTTCCAACAGTCAAAGGGATTACATCTTTCAGGTTGTCAATGTTTCCAGTCATGTGCCTTGAGCGGCCACTGTCAAAATACCACTTGCCTGCAAGGTTAGAGTAAACAACAGAAAAGACAACATTGCAAACAATTTTAACCTTAGGAGTTTTTAACTTTCCTATCTAAGTTCTACTTTTATGTCCTTCAACTTTGTTACCTAATGTTGGGATAACATTTAGATCAGAGGTTCTCCTAACATTGGTACTGCTATTAATTCCTGTTTTCTTCTCAATCACACTTCTGAATTTTTTACAATAAGGCTTAATATGACCAGGTTGAAAACAATATTGACAGATAAAAGTAGGTTTTTTCACAGTGTTGACAGGAATTTCACTACTCACACAACTACTTTCCTTGATAAAACCAGCTATTAAATAGGCAGAATCAACATCTTCAGAGGAAGGTTTCTCAACATAGCCCAAACCATTTTTACCTTGATTTCCCATACTCAGCACTTCATCAAGCATAGATGTAGAGGAGTTCCATTTGTCAATGGTTTGTTCAACTTTATCTAATTTTACCTTTACCTTTTTCAGTTCAGCCTCAGTTTTGTCAAGGTCTTTCTAATACAGTTTCAGCATCTCCTTCATGCATCCAGTCTCTTCCTTCAAGCTTTTGTTGCTCTTGATGAGATTGTGATTCTCAAGCAGCAGTTTGTGGTAGATAGACTTCAGGTCTTCAATGATTTCCTTCTGGGACATTTCTCCTTCAAAGAAATATTCTTCATCTAGATTCACTGAGCCATGAAAATAATCAAAGTTAGATTCATCTAAGTAGGACGCAAGATAAGGTTTAGTGTCAGTATCATATTCATCCCAATCTGCAAAGAAGGTCTCATGTTCTGATGTTGGATCCTGAATGTTGGAGTAACATTGAGATCTGAAGCAGTTCAGGGAGTCTTTTGGCGTCCAGTCAATCTGAGTGAGTAGCGCAGCAGTTTGAACCTCTTCTGATTGTTCTTCAGCTTCTCCAGAACTAAAGTTATCTTGATTGAAATCATCTACACAAACCCAATGAGAATTTCCTCTTTTTGTAAGAGTGTTAGCACATTCATTAGCCACATGACCATATCCTTTACATTCAAACATCTTTTAACTTATCAGCTTCTAAAGGAGTAGGTTTTGATGCCATGTACTTCAAAAACTTAGGAGGTAATTTCTTATAACCTCGGGAACTATTACTAAGATTATTTTCTTTACCTTTTCCTTTAAGGTTCAGCTTATTGAACTTCTTAGTAATTTTACCATAGTTTGAAGAAATTAATTCATAATCATCATCACCTTCATTGTCAAGACTTGATCCTCTTAAAGCAACAACCCTATGTTTGCTTGGTTGTGAGGCAAGCTCCATCTCAAATTCTCTAAGAGTATTCATCAAGACTTGAAACTGTAGATTAGCAAGGTTCCTAGATTCACTCATTGCAATTTTCTTGAGAGAAGATTTAGATGACAGCGTTCTTATAGCTTTATAAACCATTTCTTGATTAGTCATAGAAAAACCTAGATTTTCACATTGGTTAGCAATATCAAGAATTTTCTCAAAATAACTGTCAACACTTTCATCTTCACCCATCTCAAGTTTTTCAAATTGCAGAAGCAGTTATCTATATTTAGAATCTTTAACAGCAGAATCTCCTTCACAATGTAATTCAAGTATATCCCAAGCATGTTTGGCTTTTGTACAATTCTGGATTAACTTGAACATGTGATGATTAACCCAACTAAAGATGGCATTAAGAGCCTTTTTCATTGGAGTTGTAGAGGCTTACCGCTGCTGCTGTCCAGTCTGCTTCTAGTTTTGGTACTAGATCACCTTCACCATCTCTTGGTAATGTTGGAAGAGAGTATCCATTGATCACGGATTGCCAGGCTCGAATATCAATAGCTTTGATGTGAGACCTCATCCTGATCTTCCAATATGCATAATTGGAGCCATCCAAAACTGAAATCCTGTTGGTATTAGGATTGACACTGTCCATTGTGTTGTATCACCTCCAAACCACCAGTGTAGTCGATGTTTGGCTCTGATACCAATTGAAATTGTCAGTTCGTGGATTGACACAATAACTTTGAGAGTGAAGCTGGAATTGCCTTAACTCTATTGTGATCTTCTTGTCTAAAATAATGTGCAGCGGAATGTAAATGCAAGAAGATATAATTTTAAGAAGTTTTCAATATTATTAAAAACTTCCGAGCCTTAGGCCAAATAACCATAAATGTTTTAACAAAGAAATGTTCTTCACAACAATTCACTCACGCTCTTTGTTGATCGGACTCAACGAAGCAGACAAGTAAGAACTACTTAACTTCTATGAACTAGATGTAAATAGTTGATACAAAAACTTTGCAAAAGCAAGACGAAGACAATACAAAGTATGATTAATCTCTTAGATTGTTTAGCACAATTGTCTTGTCTTCATCTTGATGAACTTCACATCTTTTATAAATTTCTTGAATTTTGCACTCCAAGATGTGTTGTTCACAGCTTTGGTAACTCTTGTTGTTTCCTTGTTGATATTTGCCTTCTTTGTAAACTCAATATCTTTCCTGAATATGTGTTTCCTTTATTACCGAGCTAGCAAGGTAACACATCTTCTTCAAATTAGAGAATCCTGGAAAGAATCGCATTGCAAAGAACGGCCAATATTGTTTCTTTATTTTGAAACCGTGTTTAGTTGACTTGTTCAACTTAGCTTGAATTATGGAAACTTCAAGTAAGGAATCTTCCATAGCTCTTCCTTATGATTAAGATACCTTGCTGGACATAAACATAAACAACTAAAACTGTGGAACTTGATTAATAGGTGAATAAAGGCAAAACTCAAATTTGGCAACTAAAGAATAATTTTCGCACATACTCTCGGTTTTCAATGTTATCCTCAATGTTGACCCAACATCATCTAACATTGCATCGTCTAACATTGATTCCAAAAAACCCTGTACTTTCAAAATTGAAAAGGAAGAGCAATCGAAAGACAAGAACTAGATAAAGTGAAGATAAAAAGACAAATTTGCGAGAGAATTAGTGAGTTTCTTTTCAAAGGGAGTATAAACATATCTGCTGAAATACTTAACACCTATATACTCATTACCCTTTGATTAAAGAATTAGACTTAATCCTCCATTATCTAAAGTGAGGGACACATGTCAATAAAATGCTCCTACTTAAGGAGGACACATACTTAATATTGCCATGCAGGCTGACATGTCCTACTTAGGGGCAAGCTTGGTCAGCGAGATTAAAGTTTTATCCTCATCTCTCTCAATACAATTTAAATTAGAGAAATAATTAGAGTATTCATAAATGATAAAATTAAACGAGGCAAAAGAGGAATATGTCAAAATTGAGCGAAATAAGTAACTGTTTATTCACCCAGAAGCCGAGAAGCCCTCGGAATACCAAGTACATTTGCAAAGAAAAAGATAGAGTGCAAAAACAAAAAGTTACAAGAAAGAAAATAAAAGCCCTAGATTATACCCCCGTGGTTGACGGATGTGGGGTGGGGGTACGAAGGGGTCGTCGCCTCAGCAGAAGTATTCATCGGAACCATACGAAAGATCGGTGATAGTACCCCTCCTGAGCCACTGGGCCTCGAACTAGGGCTACTTGCTGAACGCATCAGAGAGGGTGCAGGAGAACCTTGGGAAGACAACAAGCCACTAAATCTCCCCACAAGGACGCGACAATCCTCGGAAGAGAGCCTCTTCAGCTTACGAAGGTCAAAGGACTTGGAGAAGTCCACGTCCGACCGCAATAGTGACTTCGTCAGTCTAGCACACTCAAAATAACCCCATAACATATGGCATGTTAAAAGCTCTTGTGGCGACCTATCGGAAGTTTCCGAGTGCTGTCTAAAGGCCTCCTGTTGAGCGAACTGGACCACCGTGTCAATCTTAGCTTGCACCTCCTCGGGAGACAGGGACCTCGCCAACTTCTACTCGGCCGACTCAGCCCGATCGGTGAGCTGGCCCAACAACCCCTGAAGCTCCCTTTCCCTTGCCAGCCCCTTGGCTTTCTCCCCCTCAAGAGCAGTAATATGAGCCCTAAGAGTCTCCTCAGACTCTTTCTTCTCTTTCTCTAGAAGGGTAATCTGTTCTTTGGCAGCCTTTTTGGACGCTTCCACCCGCTCGTATGCAGACTCCGCCCGCTCCAACTTGAAGCGCAAACCCTCATTCTCCTTCTGAGCCTCTTGCCATAGAAATTCAAGATCCAAAATCTTCGTGTGGAGCACGTCCTCCCTCATCCTGCTCTCTTTGTCCTTGGAAAGAAGAGACGCCGCTTGCGCTTGGAGAAGTTTCACTTCTTCCCCTTCCTTGTGATACCCCTGCTCTACCGCACCCACTGCGTCCCAAATTTTTCCGACCTACGAGAAGGAAAGAAAACGCGTAAGAGTCTAAAACCAATTACCTAAAAGAATGATGAACATAAATAAAGAAGAGAAGGGGTCAAGCTTACCATAAGAGCCATCCAGTTAAGGCTCGTATGCATAAAATGAAACCCATCAGCATGGGTTGCATTCGAAGAAGCAAAAAACCGAAGAATCTCCTGGAAAGCTTTCTCCAGAACCTGCATCGAGGGCAGATCTTCCAGATTACGAGGAGCCAACGGAGTCTGAAAGGTGAGGCCCCTCGGAGAAAGCATGACGGGGACGTGACCCCTCGGAGGAATGGTCCCCGGAGTTGGAGTCACCACATCCGAGTCGGTAAATATCGCCCGAGGACCTCCAACAGCTATAGACAGGCTCGCCTCCCCAAGCAACGAGCTTAGTATCTCCACCTTCGCATCCCTGTCGTCGCACGACGGGTCAAACTTCTCATGAATGTCCTCGGAGTCACCCAACGAAGCCTCCGGAACAAGATTGAGAAACTGCGCCAAAAAATCCTCCTCTGCAAAGACAATATGTGTAAGTAAGAAGAGAGAATGAACCTAGAAAAGTCATGGAACAATAATTAGATGAAACAGAAAGTAGTAAGGAAAGAATGCTTACCTAAAAGAGAAGACCCTTCTGCCATCGGAGCCTTTCCTTTATCCACGATATCTACACCGGAAAAGCGAACCTTAGTATATGAACTAACTCCTTTAAACATTTTAGAAAATCTTAATAAGGACCAACAAAAACTCACCGAGGGGAGTAGGCTCGGACATTTCCCTATCCGAGAACTCAGGAACTATCGGAGACATGGGCAAAAGAGCCTCAACTCCACGGGGAGAGGCGGGAGACGGATCCTTGGAAGATACGACTACTACCTCTGCGGTCTCCCGGACAAGACCTTACCCACCCGTCCTCGGAGAGATTTCTTCTTCTGAAGCCCTCGGAGAACTTCCCGTATCAGATCCAGAGACCGGCACCAGAGCCAAAGCTGAGTAAGGACCTACCTGGTGTAACAGAACCGCATTTTGAATCACCCCCGCAACATCTATGTACAAGGGTGCATGATCCTCGTAAGTTCCTCCCGTCTCCGGACCCATGTGCGCACTCTCAGGAGCATTAACCTCCTCCTCATCATGGTCACACTCCTCCGGAGCGTCGGAAATAGTGCTCGGAACAGGTTCCACGGGGCCTGACTGCGAAAAGTAATTCGCTAAGACATCCTCTGCACCACCCAAAAGCCAACAAGTATAATTATAACCTACTCCTATGTCAAGAAAAAGGACAAGAACAGAAACGAAATGCTTACTAAAAAGAGCCAGGGCCTCGGAAGATATAGATAGTGGCTTCTCGACAGCATCATCGGTGAACACCACATGATGAAGCCCGGACGTCTCGAACAACATCAAAAAATCATCCGATTCCATCAAAAGCTGTTGAGAAATCACCGGGGACAAAACTATCTCCTGATCCATAGCGCGCACGGGAGCCGCACCCTCTCTCCAGTCAAAAGGCATGTCCCATTTACCTTGAGTGGGTTATACGAAAAAGTGGGGCTGGGAACGGGATGGAATCCCGCCTTGACGGGAAGGGGATTCTTGATCCCGTTCCCGTCCACGAGTCAACGGGATCCCGCGGCGACGGGATCCCGTCATGGCGGGATTCCCGCCATTTTCCAGGGGGTCCAAATGCAATAGCCCTAAATCATAAATCTTAAACCCTAATTCTATAATCCACCATTTAAATCAAGAATTATAAGTTTCTAACAAAAGGGGTTCGAAAATACCGTGTATAATCTAGTAGGTGGCGCTGCGGCGGTGACTGCGTCGGCGTGAAGAGCTGCTCGTCGACTGCTGCAAATGCTCGGGAATCCGTCCGTGCGTGCTGCTCGTCGACTGCTTCGACTGCTCGGGCGGCGTGGCGGAGCTGCGGCGGTGACTGCGTCGGCGTGGAGGAGCTGCTCGTCGACTGCTGCAACTGCTCGGGAATGCGTTCGTGTGTGTTGCTCGTCGACTGCTGCGACTGTTCGGGTGGCGTGGAGGAGCTGCAGCGCGGCGTGGAGGAGTTTGAAGTGAGAGAGAGAGAGTTGAGAGTGGCTGCGGACCTGCGGTGTGTGTGTATCAGAGAGAGAGAGAGAGAGAGAGAGAGAGAGAGAGAGTTACCCTATTTTTTTTGTTTTTAACTTATAACCATATATTTTATATATATATATATATATATATATATATATATACTAAATACCGGCGGGAATTCCCGTTCCCGTGGGAATCGGAAACGGATTCCCGTTCCTAACCCGTGGACGGCGGGAATTCCTGTTCCCGGCGCTTTGCCGGGAATGGAAATCGCAGGAATTTTTCCCACGGGAAAAATTCCCACGGGAAGGGATGGGAAAGAGAAATTCCCTTGCCCGTTTCCACCCCTACGAAAAAGTATTTGTTCTTCCAGACACTTTGAGAACTGATCGACTCATCCAATATCCTCTTCGTAGAATTTTTGGTATTATTCCGGTGACGAACGTGGTAGAAGGGAAACCCCCGGGTGAAATCACCACATCAAATATAGAAAAGAAGTGATCCACCCCACACTCCAAACCGTTCACTTGACACCAGAAAACGTAAATACAGAGGGTCGCAAATCTGTTCGGAACCATCTGACTCGGGCTAATATTGCACACCTTAAATACCTCGCAGAAGAAAGGCTGCATAAACGAACGCCATCCATATTTTACTTGGGCAAAGTAAACAGTTACCATTCCCTGGGGTGGATAGCATGCCATCTCATCCTTCGTCGGAATCTGGAACACCATGTTCTTCTGGAAAGCCCCCGTTGATCTGAACAGTTCCAACACCTGCTCACGAGTAGTAATACTTTGAATCTTCTCAATTTTGGCGAAATTATGGGTAGAAGGCCTTTTCAATTTGGGAACCCTAGCTTTCTTGGAAGAGGCCGCGCCGCACTCGATAGCAGCAGAGGTCTCCCCCTTTCGTTTACGGGTAATTACCCTCGTCGGGGTACCCCCCATACCCGCCAGAGAATCAACAGTAGCAGTAACTCCAGAAGTGGTGGAAGCAGCGATGGGATCAGTGATGGTGGAAGAAGCCATTTGCGCAAAAACGGAAAAGAAGATGAAGTATTTCTCCGAGAAGGGAAAGAGAAGAGGTGCGCGTGAATTTACCGAAAGATTAAAATACGAGGGGAGAAGAGAAGAGAAGATAAGGTTTTTGCTCTGAAAAGAATTTACCGCAAGAGTGAAATATGAAAGTGAGAAGAAGGGTGAATAGTGCCTCTATTTATAGCCGAAAACGTGACAATGGTCAGATGCTTTTGAAATGTGGAGCATGTTTAAAGCTCCACGTATCTTCCCTACTTAGCACGCGCCACACCGTTGAAAATCTGACCGTTACCAACGGTCAGATGTTTTTGAACTTTGAAACTCGTCAACGGCTGCCTACAACAAATGCTCCGAAACCTCTGCGCACTGAAGGACAATACCCCTAAGGGTAATCAGGTAAATTCCATATGATCCATTTTTAAATAGTTATAAATATATGCGCACCCCTTCGGAAAAATACCGAAATAAATACATCGAAGGAAAAAATTAGGGAAAACCCCTCACCTCACCGAGGACACGAATCTAAGAACAAACCAGATCTAAATATAAGAGCCACTGGAAGGCACACTACGAGGAATTGGACAAGAAAGTACCACTTCACGAAGACAAAAAAGCCCTCGGACACCAAGTCAAGCCCTCGGAGACCAATACAAAAAAGTCCTCGGAGACCAAGTCAAGCCCTCGGAGACCAAGTCAAACCCTCAGAGCCATAGTCAAGGATGGAAACACCCCTCGGAGAACATATACAGAAACCCCTACACCAGAATGAAGCCTTATCGAAGCAACAACACCACCCGAAGAATATCCTAACTCATCCATTAAGCCACTACCAAATGTAGGCCCCCTCGAAAAATAGCACCCCGAAGAACAGTCCCTCGGAGATCCCCATAGCTATCAGAAGAGGCAAAGATCAGCCTAGTCAGCATCTAGTAGATTAAAGATATACCTTATCTTAACTTCTTACACTTTTACACATATTGCGACACCTGTACCTTACTAAGACGCATGCATAACGACACATGTCCCTAACAAACTCTATATAAAGGGAGGTGATCAATTGAAGAAGACAGAGAATCATATACAAACAAAATTGATGAGTGAAGTTCAGTGAATAAAGGAAGGAATATTCTCGTATCTTTGTTCTCCTTTATAAAATCATCGCTTTTTGAATTACGGGTAGGGCGTTCCAACCCCAAAATAAATTCGTTAAATAGGGAATAACATCAAACCTGTTAACAACTGTATTAGAATGGGTCGCCAAATTCATGGCAAAAACAATTGGAATGAAAGTAGTTATGATGATGCTCTAGAAGTTTCGAGAAGCTTGTTAAGTTTTGAGGATCGACGCAAAATCCCCGATACTTTCTACCGTTGTAAGAGACTACTAAAAGATTTAGGCATGGAATGCGTAAAATTGGATGTGTGTCCAAATAATTGTGTCCTCTATTACGGTGAATACGAAAGTATTGCTTACACAGCTTGTCCTACGTGTGAAACACCAAGATGGAAGGACAGTCAAATACAAGCCGCCGTGCCAAACGCATCCCACGAAAGAGATTGTGGTACTTTCCCCTGACCCCCCGATTGTAAAGGTTGTACATGTCTCGCGACACCGCTGAACACATGACGTGGCATTTGAAATATCGAGGGGATAACGATATAATGATTCACCCTGCTGCCGCTGAAGCATGGAAGACTTTTGACGAAACGTATCCCGATTACACAGAAGAGGAAAGAAATGTCAGGCTCGAACTTTGCACCAATGGTTTCTGTCTCTGGGGGAATTCTTCTAATGCATATTCATGTTGGCCAGTTTTCGTGACCCCTTACACTCTTCCCCCAGGTATGTGCATGAGAAAAGAGTATATATTTCTAAGTTTATTGATTTTTGGTCCATCGAGTCCTGACAAGAACATCGACGGGCTGCTACGACCGCTCATTGATGAACTAAAGACATTATGGGAGCATGGAGCTCCTACTTACGACAGCTATCGCAAATATACTTTTGTTATGCATGCTCATGTGATGTGGACCATTAGTGACTTTCCAGCTTATGGTATGCTATCGCAATAGAGTACCCATGGTAAGTTTGCTTGTCGATATTGCATGGAGCACACAAAGTAATTTTGCTGATCCACCCTAGTTACGAAGGCTATGATTTTGTTTAGTAAACTTTTAGTCCTTTCGTAGCCTTTAACTATGGGTTGTTTTGAATTATGTACTCTTTAATTTGGTGTTGTTTGAATTGATATTAACTAGGTGTTGCCTGGTTTGAATATTGGGTCTTTGGTATTAATTGGTGTTATGAAGTGGCTGGAATATGTGTTATTTTGAATGTGTTATTGTTATATATTTAGTTTTGTGAAGTGGTTGGGAAGATCTGTGTTTTTGATTTGGTCTTATTTTGGACGTTTTATTGGTATACTGTTGTGGATTTTGTGGAATCGACTTGCCATTGGTTTGGCACGTGATGTGGTCGATTGGCTATAGTTGAATAGGAATTAACAGCCTTTTTTTTCAGCTCTGTTTTGGTTTAGAAGTTGACAAATAGCAGCAGGTTTTGATCAAGGACTTTTTTGGTTCATAATGCTTTTGGAGGCTCTGTTTGAGGTTTGCTGCTTCTCTTAATATATTTGAGTAATTCTGTTAAAGGTCTTTTGAACAAAGCCAATTTTTTTTTAAAAATTAATACACGTCAGCGCTTGCTGATTTTGCTGATGTGGCGTTAGCTAGCGAATAAACGGTTTCCACTCAATACGTGGAATTTACTATTTCTTATTTGTTTAATATCAGTTTTACTTAAGCAATTTTAATTACTCAAATATAATTACTCATATATAATTAGTCCATTTTTAATATGAAATCGTCACTTCACTATATTAATTAGGAAAAAAAAGTTCTTACCAATTTTTGATAGATGCTAAGTAAATTATAATTAAACACTTTAATTACTCAATTTTATATAATTAAACACTTTAATTAGTCAATCTTAATCAATGATGTCAATAATGCAATTTTACTTTCTTAATTTAGTGGGACCTTTTTTTCTCTTTTCTAATTACAAAAACTTAATGAAACAATTTTAATTATAGATTAAATGGTTATAATAGGGTGTTTATTTTTATTTTTTACCACTTCTCTATATTCTTTCTTTTTAATAAGTCATTTTTATTAAGGAGGAAATTCAACTAGCATTTGGTTGGAAGCAGGTGGCTGCTGATTTGGCGCGTAAAGGGCAAATTCATTTTAGCTAGCGAATATTTCAATACAAATATATTTCCAACTCAGCTTTCGCTTGCTAATTGATCTGTTGTTCTTTTGCCGCGGGTTATTGGACTTGTAAGCGATTTTTTTGTTGTAAATATTAGCTAGCAAATTTTCGATAGCTAAGCCACCAAGCTAATATGAAACATTCTTGTAATGATAAAATCAAAAAATTTGAAAACCAATCAAAGTCAAGAATTATATCCACAACTCAAAACTTGATTTGTCTTGAAGCTCGATTGTCAACTTTATTCTGCAAGAGTATCTCTTATGCTCCCTATTATTTCAATAAATTTATCTCTTACCAAAAAAAAAGTTAAATTCATATTAAAGTGTACAAACAAAAATGGAAGTAAAACCATAAGACTTTTTATTTATTCACATGGATACATTTAAGAAAAAAATCTAAATCTTAGTAGCAGATAAAATAGAATAAATCCATATCAACATGCAATGGATGAATGGAAGATGTCGTAAGATAAAACAGTGAACAAAAAATAAACGAATAAAACCATTAAATAGGAGGATACCTAAAAAACACGAACTGAAAAAAAAAAGTGAGAAAATAAAGTAAATTTGAGTAAGAAGTTAGATAAGAATACTACATCAAGTAAAAAGAAATTAAGAATAACTGACACCAAATAAAAATAAACGAACACGGACCTAAAAAATCTATCATCAATTCCCATTGGGACTTGCACAATTAAAGACAGAAGTGCATGATTTAACAAATACTTACATTTTTTTTGTTGAAAACGACATACATAACAAATGAATGTTTCAATCAATCTATTCAAATAACGTCTGAGAGAGTTATTAAGTTACCTACTTGTATACATAATTCAAAAAAAAAAAAAAGAGTTACCAAATATTTTGGTCTTATTTCGTCCAGGTAACAAAACACCGTAAAATGATACAATTCAGATACAAATAACCAAAAATAATGATAATCAATAGATAATCGGACTAGCTTGGTCCGGAATACGTAATACAAGCTTACCAGGTATTACAAATAGATTTCTAGTCTAAGTTGTATGTCGAACGTGTGGCGTTCAAAGCTGATGTATCGAACCTAAGTTGTTCGATAGTAATGGAACTGTAGTGGTCCTATGTCGAATTGAAGTTAGTCGAACAAGTTTTATTCGATGTTGTGCAGAGTATCGAATGATGTGTCTTCAATGTGCTTCAGTGTCGAACGCTATGAGTTTGGTGTAAGGATGTATCGAATGCCCAATGTTCGATGTTGGTTAGGTTCGAGTGAGTCTTGAATGCGTGGTGAGAATGTGATGGGACGGGGTATTTATAACACATGTTCTGCGGGCCCCATTAGCAGTTCATTCCGCATCGAACGGGGGTGTTCGATGTACTATTTAGCGCGCTAGCTTTGCTGGGCTGGCCCAGTATATGATATTGGACCAATCCTAAAATATCCCCATCATATAGTTCCCCCAGTTTGGAAGACGATGTCGATCTGAAAGCGGTTTCCAAACTTATGAAATACGTCTGTGATTTGTTGGTCGTTGTTTTTATTTTGAAAATCATGCCCCCGATCGGGAGGCGGTCTCGAAGAGAGATCGGGTTCCAATCTCCGAATTCCTTTTATGTTTTGTTTAAAATCATGCCCCCAATTGGGAGACGGTTAGATGAGTGCGACTTTGGTAGGTTTTTTGTACTGGTTTGAGATATTTTTAATTATAGGTTTATTTTGAGCGGATCCCATTATATTACTTCATAAATTTCCTTGTCAATGTTAAAGTTGCTAATTGATAGTGTTGTGTTCGATGCTCAACCACATCGGACGGTGATAGTTCGATGCGGATCTTTTCTAGATTGATTGTGGATCGAACCAGTGGCGTTCGATGCTTGAACAGCGTGTCAAACCAGTGGCGTTCGATGCTCTTTTTAATGGGCTTGATGGGCCTTTTCGATGCCTATATAAGGGGGAATGGTTGATGTGATGCTCATTTCTCTTATGGTAAAATCACTCACAAACGTGAGTAACATCGAACGGGCACGGTTCGATGCGGGATGGATCGAACATCTTTCGTTTAATGTTTGATGCATCAAACGGGGAGCGTTCGATCTAGTGCCTTAGAAAAAATACTGCTACTTTTAGCTTAATATATAGGTTTTGCCCCTCATTTTTAACTTCTCTGTTTTCTTTGCTTTCTTTTTTCAGCCAATTCGTTCGAACAACCGTTGTTGCTCTTGCATATTCAATCAAGGTAATTTGTTATGTTCTTGATTGCAAGGTGTTTCTTTATAACCGCTTAGTAGGTAGTCGTTTTAGATATATCGCGATAGCGTTGCGAGAGCCGAGAGTGACGTATTCGCACATATTCAGCCTTTTCTTTTTATTTATTTCAATTCTGTCTCGACTACGATGGTGAGTTCTGATTCAGCTTATGGGAGTGAGTTGAGTAGCGTCTCGAGCTCTGGTTTGAGGAACTTTGTGGTGGGCCCTTCCAGTGCTCCCGCAGGTTCAAACATAGCCCTAGGATACAATTTTGAGCAAATTGAAATAGATTATGCTAGTTCACCTGCGGGTAATAATCTCGGTGTTAACATTAAAAGGGTGGTGTCTCAAAATGAAGATGATGATTCACAATCGTCGCCATCTAAGGATAACCGTGCCTCTAGCGAAGCCGACGAGGATGCAGAAAACATTAATAGGGAGTTCGATGATTATGCCGAGGTGTCAGGGATGGCATATAATATGTATGTCTCACGTCTACATCATAGTCGCAAACAACTTTGCGATAGATTCGATATACCGAATAGTTATAAAATAGTTCTTTCCCGGTCCAAATGACAGCATGCATACTCCACCGCCCGGGCATTTGACAGTTTTTGTAGGCCAGCTTCTAAATGGACCGCGCTTCCCTATTCCGGTGGAGCTGAAGATGCTCCTGAGGTCTATCGACCTTGTATCAGCGTAACTTATGTCGAATTCGTATTGCCACCTGATGAGTTTCATAATCGTGTTGAAGGTACTACGCGAGCCTCAGAGTCCCAATGAATTTTGGGCTCTTTTCGAGGTCGCTAGGAGGGAGGAGGGGTTTTACCATATTAAGGTGCAAAGGCGGCGTAAAATGTTGAATGACGAGGCTACTTGTTATGGAAAAAACTGGAAGAAGCTCTATTTCTATATCAAAGAGAGCTATGAGGACGAGTTTATAGCTTATCGTCGCGATTGGTTTACTAGCAGCAGGGTTGCGATACCTCTTAGCCGACCTCGTGGGATTGCAATTTTATTCCAAATTTGGTGCGCGAGTTCCAGTTTGACGTTAAAAAATTGGTAGAAAATTGTATTTTGTCTTTAGCTGGTTTGTCCCCGGTTCCGTATAACGGAAGAATGACACTTGGTATAACTTTGTGTCTTGAGCTGATCTTGTATTTCGCGTTTATGTTATGATAATTTTAATTAGTGTGATATTCTTGCAGTTGATTATATCATGGACCGACATGCGCGCATGGATCAAGCCATTGCTTCTGAGCAAACGAGCTCCCACACAACTACCGCTCGCGAGATTACGCCTCCGAGGAAGCAGAAGAGCAAGGGGAAGAGAGTCGCTGCCGAGCCTTCGGCTTCTGTCCAAGTTGATTCCCAAGTTGACCTCTTTCAGGACATTCTTGGAGGGAATCGTGATACCCTGCCCACCGGCTTATTTTAGCCAGGTGAAAGGTTCAGAGAGTATGGCGGGTGGCCCAAGTGATAATATCAAGGCTGCTGCCCATGCAAAGAGGAGAAGAGTTCATCAGACTCGTTCTCAAACTGGGGGCGTTATCCCCTCTGTTGCATGGACGTCGGGTCCTGCTGTTGGAAGTAGTTCTTGCCCCGTGGAGAGGCTGGATGCTGAAATAGGCCCTAGTCAAGGTCCACGTGCCCACGTAGGTGGGTACGAACTTTCTGAAAGTGCAGCCATTGAGGCCCTGAAGGTCCTCACAACCTTGCTGTTCCGCATCCAATGTCTGCGGAGGAGCGGAGAATTGTGGAGCGGAACACGCTTCATATGCTGACTGCAGTACAATATTTTCCCTCTTGATTGTAGTGTTGCAGTATTGGTTTCGCAAATGTTAACTGTTCATTATTATTTTTTACGGCGACAGAATAGTGGATGCCATGTTTGCGGCCCTGATCCGCACTCATGAGGCATCTGCAAGTAAGCAGCTCCGGGGCACAACGGAGTTCCATGGTGGAGACTCGGAGGCCTTAAGGTCTGCCCTCGAGGCGAAGGATAAGGCTTTACAAAAGGTCAAGGATTATGCCACGAGAGCCAATGTCGATAGGGAAGTTGCAAAATAGGCGAGGGAGGCTGCTGATCAGCTTCAATCTTAAGTCTCCAACCTTTCGGCCTGCAAATGAGAGCTGGCGAAGCGGACTTTCGAACTCGAGAAGGAGGTTTCGACTGAGAGGGAAAAAGCTGAACATGCCGAGGGAGTTGGCTATTCCCGCGGCCTCAATGAGGTGAAGAATTTTATATCTTTTGTATTTATGTATTCATTTATTCTTCTTTGTTAATTTCCTTTTTGTTTCTATAGGTGTCCGCTCGGCAGAGGGTGGAAATTGCCGAGGCGTTTCTTCGGAGCAACAGTTTTGGAGAGATTAGCGCTCGTAGGTGTGCCCGCGAGGCCCGTAAGGCACATGTCTTGACTGTCCATCAGTTTTGCAAGACTAAGTATGTACGAGGGGGAATCAAACCCGAATGGATGGATCTTACCTTGGGGCATGAGCTAGAAGTTTTGCCCCCCCAGCGAATGATCGATCTTCTTCCCCAGATGAGTTTGATGTGCTTTTCGAGGATGAAAATCTTGTCATTCGTGGGCTCTCGCCACCTTCTTCTATGCCTGTCAATTATCCTTCCTCCGAGGATGAGGATGACGCTGACGCCTAAGGGCGTTCGTATTTATTTAGTTATGTAATGAACAATTTATAATTTGTTATTTTGTGGCGCTGCGTCGCCTTTAAATGTGTTTGAACAATTTTTATTAATCCCATGGTTGTCATTTATGACTATTTCATTCGTTTGTTTGATCGAAGGCTCGTAATCGTTGCCTTCTCTTTCAATTGTCATCGTTGCTTTTTATTTTATTTTGACAACTAGAACATCCTTCCACGATCATGGAAAGTTTTCGTTGCCTTTTGATGTTTAGCAAATACTTACATTTTTTTTGTTGAAAACGACATAAATAACAAATAAATGTTTCAATCAATCTTTTCAAATAACGTTTGAGAGAGTTATTAAGTTACCTACTTGTATACATAATTCAAAAAAAAAAGTTACCTACTATTTTGGTCTTATTTCGTCCAGGTAACAAAACACCGTAAAATGATACAATTAAGATATAAATAGCCAAAATAATGCTAATCAATAGATAATCGTACTAGATTGGTCCGGAACACCTAATACAAGCTTACTAGATATTACAAATAGATTTCTAGACTAAGTTGCGCGTAGAACGGGTGGCGTTCGATGCTGACGTATCGAACCTAGGTTGTTCGATTGTAGCGAAACTGTAGTGGTCTCGTGTCGAATTGATGTAAGTCGAACCTAGTGTAGAGTATCGAATGATGTGTCTTCGATATGCTTTCGTATAGTATCGAATGCTCAGAGCTCGATGTTGATTAGGTTCGAGTGAGTCTTGAATGCGTGCCGAGAATGTAAGGGAACAAGGTATTTATAACACCCGTCCTGCGGGCCCCATTGACAATTGAGGAAAGTGCATCGAACGAAAGCGGTTTGATGCACATTCCGCATCGAACAAGCCCTGTTCGATGTACTATTTAGCGGACTGATTTTGCTGGGCCGACCCAATGTATGGTATTTGGCCATTTCTAAAATATCCCAATGGGTGAGATGATAAGCATGTATAGTTCAAATAAGTAGGTAATGATATTCAGGTCGATTATATAGTCAATTCAAATATTTTAAACCAGCTCGAGCAAGGTGACTAGGTTAGTCAAAAAGATTTACTCGGCCATGGATAAGGTCTATCACGGACTAGGTCAACTAGCACAGTCAATGCCAAGCTCAGTTAAATAATCAAGTTGCATCGGGAGTTGTAAAAACATATTATAAGATGATTTGTGGGGGATATTTTTATAGGTTAATTATTTCGTTTATTATCAGAGATTGCTACTAGGCAGGTTTTCGTGGGTTGGGCACTTGGGCCTCCATGTCGGCCCAACCAATTTGATCAGGGGGCTAGCGGGTCGATCATGAGCTAGCCAGGATGACCGAGATAAGCTGACCAAACTGGCCTAGTCAACTGAAAGACCTGTTTTGCCTTTGTTTTGTTCGCGGTGTTTGCACCTCATTTGTCATATTGTTATAGGTCAACGTGTAAGTTTTAAATTGTGGCACACTATTGGAAAAGCTGTTTGTTTTCATCTGCTATTAATTTGTTAGTTCACATTAAAGGGAAATGAACGTTTCCCACTTCCACAATAGAGGTACACAAAACTGGTAGAAGATGCAAATAAAGTATTTTTCTTACGACGTGGATATCTTGAAATACTATACTACTCAGTTTAAAATATTTCTTCTTTCCGAAAGAAATTCAAAATCCACAAATAAATTGTCGTCTCGGACGGTTACGTTAAAGCAAAATCAGAAAAGACCAATTAACAACATAAAAATACACGCTTCGACCTTTGCATTAATATCAAGTTGAAGTTCTCTATGCAAGATTGCCATAATATATATTTCAGATATGTGTAATCTTACGAACAAAAATATTATGCAAGTAACATCTGCATTTTGCCTCTTGTTTGGTGAATATTTCATGAAACTTAGAGCTCTTCTGCCTATAAATAGGCGTAAACTGTTGCAAAGAAAATATTTCATATACATATACAATATTTCAAAGAAAGAAAATGGAAATTCAGATATGTCGTAGCCTTTTAATTTACATTGTTTTGTTCTTTAATTGCTCAGAGCATGTATTTGGCCATGGTAGTGCAGGTACTAATTTGACTCATGGGGTAAGCTCGTTGACAAGTAATTCCCCAGATGATGTCAGATATTATAACGTAAAAGATTTTGGTGCCAAAGGAGATGGAGTCACGGACGACTCACAGGTAAAAACCACTCTAAAAAGAATTGTTTCCTAACATTCATCATTATATTGATATTTCTCGAATAAAATCAGTTGCCGTGATTTTAATTTAAATAAGGTGTCTCAATATAAGCGTTAATAAAGTAGTTAGAATATATATTTAAATTGGAATTAATGTATTCACAGGCATTTCAAGCTGCAATGGTGCAAGCTTGCAATGTGGCAGGCGGAGTGATGTTGGTTCCTGCAGGATATACTTTTCTGCTCCAAACAATAAAATTCGACGGGACTAATTGTCATCCAGGAATCACGGTTCAGGTGTACTTCACAATTACATGAATCCATATATATGATTAATTAAGATATCGAGGCGAATACAATTATATTGTTTAAGATGACAGGAAACTAAACGCTCATAGTAATATTTCAGTTTCTCATTTTTTTATATACTTTAGACTATCTGATTTAAGTCCACACAATCATACCAAACCCGATCCAAGTTAAATATCTCACTCAGATTGAAATTTTACTATTTGTAATCCTTAATTTTAATGACCCATAACTCGTTGAACACAATGATCATCACAAATAGATACGTAAATAGATATGAAAGAAGAATACCTCTTTTATCGTGTCGTGGAGAGTCTTTGATCCGCTTGAATACGATCCGCCAACAAACAACTTTAGTTGGAACTTTTTGGATTTCTCTTTTTCTACCTATACACCTTCATTATGTGTTTCTTGAGTATTTCTTAAGTATGTTTTATGATGGTCTAAAGACATAATATATATAATTAACACGTTTCTTAGAAAACAAGAATTCCTATTAGACCATAATTAGAGGAAAGATAAATACCATAATTAATTTATCTTACAAAATTCATCTAATCAACTTCATTTTTTTTTTTGAGAGATCTAACTTATAATTATAAAAATACATATATAGGTACTGGCCTTATTTTAGCAGCTACCATTAAGTCATTAGTTGTGAATAGATATTGTTCACTACTGCTTCATTGTTTTATTCTTCTTCTTCTTCTTAGATTGAAGGCAAAATCGTTGCTCCCCCAAGCATATCTGAATGGAAGTTTGTTGATTTCCAATGGATACAATTTAGTGGGTTCACTGGGGGAATAACAATAAACGGTAAGGGTATTGTTGATGGGCAAGGAGGACCATGGTGGAGCTTGCCACCAGCGCTCAACAGTGATACGGAGACGCAGCCAAATCAGATATCCAAACCAAATGTAAGTTCTAAATTAGAGGTTTATTATGTCAATTTCTGTATCGTAATACCTCTTTCTTTATATATAGTTTTGTAACTATAATTAATTTTTTGTGACAGGCAATGAGAATTACACGTAGTAATCATGTGACGGTAACTGGAATAACGATTCAAAATTCTCCATTTTTCCACCTTTTCATTGATGTTTGCCAAGGAACTACTATCTTCGATTTTAGCGTGTGGTCTCCCCAAAACAGCCCAAATACAGATGGAATCCATCTCTCACATACTCAACACGTGGATATTCATAACGCCACCCTAGCTTGTGGTAAGTAATTTGTTTTTTCTACTATGACATAAATATTATGCAGAATTGTTAAAAATGCCCGATATCTTTTCCTAATTTTAGTTTTTTTTTCTCTAAATATGTAAGCCTGAGTTTATTCTCGGTAATTTTACAAAAAATACCCGAAACACTGTTCATTGCTATGTGGCTGCCCATGTCATCAAGTTTTGCATATGTGAAAAAAAAGTGGCGACCATGTCATTTAATTTATAATTTTTATATATCTTTATAAATAGTTTTATTATATAAATTATAAAAATTAATTTTATAATTGTATTAACTCTTAATTCTAAAAATAAGAAAAAATAGATATTTAATAATACATAAATCTAATTTCAATTAACTTCTTACCAATTAAAAAGCTTAAACAAAAAAGAAAAACAAAAAAATGAAAAAAAAGAAAATGTCATAAAAACCACAATCCGAGATTCGCCGCCGCACCACATCAAAAGTGACGAGATCTGGAATTTAGAATGAGCCGTGATGACCATGAAATTTGGGAGAAAGTGACGACATGGGTTTCCTTTTTTCTTTTTTCTTTTTATTTATTTCTTAATTTTTCTGTTTTTAAAAAGTTTTTTTTAATATTTGTTTTGTTAATTTATTAGTTATTAAAAATTTTTAATTTTTAAGTTAGAATTATATTATAACACAAATTTATAAATGGGGAGGGGGGGGGGGGGGTATATTTTTTTTCGTGTTTTATAAATGTTATTAGTTATTAAAAGTTAATATTTTAAAATCAGAATTGTAATATAAGTTTTTTAGAATATAGTTAATTATAAAAAATTATAAATTTGATGACATCGTAGCCACATTTTTGCCACGTATGACGCGATTTGATGCTTTGGCGGACACTGGGCAATGAACAGTGTTTCTGGCATTTTTGGCAAAGATAACGCGCATAAACTCAGACTTAAAAAGATATCCGGCAAAAAGTAAAGTGAGCAAAAGATAACAGGCATTTTTGACAATTATGCCTAAATTAATATTAATTAACTATTCTTTATTATCTATATCTATATGTTTAAATTATATATAAAAGAATCTCTCTCTATCTCTCTCTCTCTATATATATATATATATATAAGAGAAGTGGTTTGGTTCCGAAATTCACCTTTACATTCAAATACGAAATATTAAGTAATGAAATATTAAATGGATAGTTTTTTATATAAGTAACTCTTTTTTTTTTTTTGGTAATCAAATGAATAAAAAGCCGTTAGGCCATGTGCGCGTACAAAATAGACGAAACAAGAGTGTAAGATAAAAAGATACGACGAGAAGTAAATAATGTTATTAATCGAGTTGTTATCAGAATAATCGATTAGTTAACTAAAATATAAATGGCCAATTCTGATAATCAGTATTTCAAAAATTACATGCAAGCCCGCATACATCCGAATTCGAGGAGCTTATCATAAAAAGGTGATTAACTCTATGCTGACTTAATTAATATTTTATTCTCAGTTTTAAATATATGACGATAAACTGAGTCAACATTAAAGAGTTCACTTAGTCAAATAACCTTACACAAATGTATGTTAATTAGGTTACTTGAGTATATAAATAAGAACAGAAATACATATCAAAGCTATAACGTCCTTGGGGATAGATAGAAATATTGCAATACTTGAGAAGATTTTTGCAATAAACCTCATGCAATACTTTGATACAAAGTAGTTGCAACCGCTGAAAACTAATATTAAGCTTACTTCACTAATGTGATTGACATGTACATATACACATACTGCTAATCTACCAACAACTTATTAAGACATTATTATGATGGTATTGGTAGTTAGGAGCTAATATAATATATTATTATTTAAACTAGATAATAATCCACGAACATTCTGCAATTATGATGTGCTTTTTTTTTTCTTTGTTGAGTTTCATCGATCAATTATGATGAGTTGATGCAATATTGCAAATTATATTTTCTAACAATACGTTGGGTTATTAGATGATCCACTAAGAACATGGAAGTAATATTATACTGGGCGTAAAATCATTATATAACGAAAATGATATACGTTGCTAGATGATCCCGAATTCCCACTAAGAACATAGAAGCAATATTGGCAAAGAATCATTATAATTTTACTCAACAGGTAATGGATTTATATTCTCAATTTATACTGTATCTAAACTATTATAAACACAGAAAATATGTGAAGAATCATGGAGCAAACTTTTATTTGTCTTCTTATAAAGATTTTAGAAACTCAACTTTCTAAAGTAAAAGAGTTTATATTATGTAAATGCAGGAGATGACTGTATTTCAATCCAAACTGGATGCTATGATGTAAGAATATACGATGTTAATTGTGGACCTGGACATGGTTATAGCATTGGTAGCTTGGGACTCAAAAATGTTGAGGCTGAAGTTTCGTTTATCAGTGTTTATGACTCCACAGTTTCAAATTCATTGACTGGAGTAAGAATAAAAACATGGAAGGTAATCAAAATCTTTCTTATGAATTCTTTTATTAGGCTAAGTCGCAAAATACTTAGGTATGTTAGTTCACGGGATTTCACGGCATTTTCCCTTTACAATACTTGTAGAATTATGGTATTATAAATTTTGAATGGTTTCCCATACATTATTTTGATGCAGGGTAGCCATGGCTATGCAAGAAACATTACATTTTCAAACATTATAATGTCCAACGTACATACTCCAATCGTCATAGACCAAGAATACTGTGGGGGACAGTGTGGTACCGGTGATCAGGATGCGGTTGCTATTTCAGGCGTAAGGTACGAAAGTATAACTGGGACGTACACATCTCATTCCGTTGCTCTGTGGTGCAGCGAATCCTCACCTTGCCGAGACTTAACAATGGCTTCCATCGACCTGCAACCCTCGAATTCCTCGATAGGCCTGAAGCAACCGAACTGTACAAATGCTTATGGTAATGTGCTCACAAACACTACGCCACCATTAAACCACTGTCTGCTGCCAGCTAGATAGCACTCGCAGAATATCGCCGCAATCTGACTTCATCTAGTTAGTTTTGATCATATATTGTTAAATTACAGTGTATCCACTGGTAAGCGGTAACACATGTTTGAATAATTTATATTGATTATGGATTACTACAACAAAGATTAGAGGGTTATATAATATGAGTTTTGTTGTTCCGTTGAATTAGAGATCAAAGTGAGTTGAAACGAGACATTAAAAATAATACTTAACCCAATAACGAAAGTTTCGTAAGGGGACTGGAGCAGGCTACCATGTAGACCATCCCCATGGGGGTGGTGAAGGGAGAGCCCCAATTGGTAGAAAAAATTCATTTACTTATTCATGAGCAACTTACAACGGAGTTGTTTGCAAGAGTTCATGAAATCTCATTCTTCTTAACTTTTACTTAAAGTTACTTAAAATTGCGTTTCACTTAAAACTATGAGTATTTTCTTTTGTAAGACCTTAATTGTTTACTTGTTACTTATTTCTTTCGTAATTGTGATTACCAGTTAAGACATGTAAGAAGTAAAATAATAAATCATGGATTTTAATGTGGCTCGGTCACAACAGACCTAGTCCACTCGACTTTCTCCTGTTCTAACAACTCAAGTCTCTTTCGTATAGTACATGGCTTTTACTCACTCATGCTATTACTTGATACTCGTAATATATACTCCATATAATTATTTTCTTAATACCCGCAACACCTTACTATAATATTCAAGTGCACACGAAGTTCCTTCTCCATTATATTTCGTACAAAGATATTAAAATATTTTTGACTCACAAACAAATAAAATAACAAATCCTAAAAAAAAGAAACTTGTCTTCTAATGTCCTCGAGTTTTCTGCAGTTATAGAGTGCCGAATATCTACACCGAAAGACAGTTGTTGCACTAGATCTTTGATTCTTCGACACATCCAAACAAGTAAACAGAATATTCCAATATATGCGTATATGTTATTCAATCCAGACTCACTTGTAATAAAACTGGATAATACAAAGACAAATGAAATACATAATCTTGTTTCCTTAAATAATCTGGCGTGACAGGATCTTAATTAATATAGAAACTTTAAGATCCATAATCTCACAAATCTTTTTTATAGAATATATCTTAAACTTATGGAAAGAAACATAACAACATTCTTGCTAAAACATTACATAACATAATCAATTGAAACATAAACTACATTTAATTAAATAAGGACGAATTATCAAAAATGCCCGCTAACTTTTGTTTTTAATCCTAAATGCCCGTTTTTTCCAAACCTGCTGAAAATGCCCGTTAAGTTTTAAATTTTCTAACAAAAATGCCCGATTTTAAAAATTCAGACATTTTATCCGACGTGGCATCCGAATCAAAGAGGCGCACTGCTAAATCAAAGAAACGCGCCCGACACCTAGGATTTTTTTGTCCGAAAAAAAAATTGTAAAAAACAAATAAAAATAAAATAAAAAGTACCCCACCCATACCCCCCCCCCCCCACCCCCAACCCTGCAGCCAACCCCAATTTCACCAGCCCGTCGCCACCGCCGGCACTATTCACAGTCTACCACCGTTGTTGTTCACCGGCGGTACTGGTCATCGGCGCCACAGTTCACTGTTCACCGACGTTACTATTCACCGATTTTGGCGATGGGGAACAACCCCAATTTCGTTCTGTTAACCGCCGTCACTGTTCACTATTCACCAGCCCCAAAATCTGAATTTCGATTCGCCGCTCGACGCGATCTGATGCGGGGGGGGGGGGGGGGGGGGGGGTGATGAAGATGATGATTTTTTAATTTTTTTTAGCTTTTTTATTTTGTTAAAGTGTTTATTATTATTATATATATAATTATTATATATATATGTTTATATCTTTATTATTATTAACATATATATACATTAGTTACATATATATAAGGAGAAACATTTTTCAAACAGTGAACAGTGAACGCGACCTTTTGATTAGGCAACGCGATTCTTTGACTAGGCAGTCACGTAGGCTTTTTTGTCATTAAATTTCACTTCGGCCATTTTTGGTTGAAATTTTAAAAGATGCCGGCATTTTCAGTAGGTTTGGAAAAAACGGGCATTTAGGATTAAAAGCAAAAGTTAGCGGGCATTTTTGATAATTCGTCCATTAAATAATTAGTTAAGTATAGTGAGGCCGACACTTCAGTCCTAACACAATTTTTAAAAGTAACTTAGAGGAGATAAGCGTAGTTTTGTGGTATTTGCAATAAGTAGAGAGAAGTAGATTTTGAACCTTAGTTAAAATACAATAATATTGAAGTATTCTTATTTGAGTTATAGACATATTAATCCGCACTCAGATTTGCACAATTATGAGGTGGATAACCATATATAAAAACTTAAATAATATAAATTCTAATATAGTGTAATCAATATATATATGTGTGTGTGTGTTTATTACATTAAAATATGTATGTTATTTATTATAATTAAATCACGCATATATCTTTTAGAAATAATAATTATATCTCAAAGATGTGAATAAAATAATGTCGTACATGTTGTTCTTAATTAAATTATTTTTAAGATTTTTTTTCTATTCTTTTTCATTATTGTTTTTTCTTTAATTGCTTTTTGTTAATTATTTTTTTACTTTAAAAATGAAAAATTATGGAGAAGAAGATCGCATTGATAAGGAAAGAGAAAAATGATGGGATTAATTTGAGGCAAAATTTGTATAATTAGGGGAATTTAAGGGATTGATAAGTCTAAATAACATATTCACCAAGATTTGTGGGAGAAGCTCCTAATAAGGGAAGAACCTAATGACATGTCTTTAGGCTTCTCTCAAATATTTTTTCTTTTATTTCTTTTATTTCTCTGAGGCAAACACTCATTAAATGCTTTTGAATAATTTAAAGCCCATAAGAATCTTATAAACCTTTTGCAAACATCCCCTAAGATTTCAATGTATCTCTTAAGCACTATCTTGATAAAACTAAAGAACAATAAAGTAGTAGGTAGAGAGAATTTTGCATAGTTTGAATTTACATTGTTCCTTAAGCCAATCAGGAATAAACTTTTGGAAAATGCAAAAAACCTTATTGCGGTTTCAAAAACATGTACAAAAATCAATTGCGATTTGTTTATTATCTAAAACTCCCTTGTGGTTTCAAAAATTCTACTCAAAATCGTCTGTTTAGTTTCAAGAAATCTTTTACTTTTGTTATCAAATAAATAAATTACCCGTACTTTGATTTTTATAAATATATAACATGTATTACGTAAATATATTTATATTTTCCAAATAATATTTCTTTTTTTCTAAAAAAAGATTCAAAGCCTCATTTTTATAATTAAATAAAACTGCTAAATAATACATATATATATATATATATATCATTTTGTAATAAAGTAATTAAAAGTAAGAGATTTCGTGCAAGTTTTTCAAAGTGCAAGGTTCCGTGCATATTAATAAACCACAAGAGAATTTTGTATTAAATATTCTAACGGATATAATAGATTTATCACAAAAAAAGTACAAAAAGCTCGAGCCGAACATCGCACAAACGCAAGTGAACATCACTCTCTAATAGAGCTGAACAAAAAATAATTTAGTGCAGGGTTTATGAACCCACAAAGAAATGTTTTGCAAAGCAAAACCACAAGAGGCTTCTAGACAATTATACGAGGGTATTGTGTAGGTTTTTAAAACCACAAGGGGATATAATGCATTTTCCTCGAAGAAACTTTAAAAAATATGAGTACTAATTTAAGTACGAAAACCGAAACTATGATAAGCAAAATAATATCAAAATCTATACGTAGTCTATGCCACTCTTTGTGCCATTCAATATGTCATTCAACCATCTCCATTTATTTACTAAGATAGACAGAACGTGTCATCATTACAAATGTCATACGGATAGCAAAGATAATTTGGAATATAGCAACCACATCGAAAATACATGGCTTTAGAGTGCACCAATCACGTTCTAAAGAGCTAAATTCACATTCTCTTTACCAAGGTGCTTCTTACCCATGTCGGGTTTGGACATGCCAGCTTTAGAAATCCCCAAGCCACTCTAGTTTATACTGGTGGTGGGCCTGAACTGGTCGGGCGCAAGAGGGCTTTTCCCGGTGGTGGTGTGACTCCAGGACCATCCGTCCCGCCATGGATCCTAACATTAATGTGGGGCTACACCATTTTAGCGATAGGGACGTCGTCGCTCAAGATACCCCTATTGGGCATATCCAAACTTTCAACGATTTCATAAAAGGCTTTGATACTAGTCAGCTGGATGTGACGCAGAGCCCAATTTACAACCGGTGTTGGATAGTTTTATTATTGGGCCTTTATTCGGTGGGCCGACCCAAGAATCTTTTGGGCCTTCTAAAATACCCCCATCAATGATCCTTTAAATGAATGTCTTGTAAAATCCATAGAATTAAAGGATAATGCAGACTATAGAGAGGAATACAATGATTTGGATAAGATGCCTTAACAATGCACTCGACTCTACAAAAGAGAGCATATATAATTATGAGTAGATGTGAAAGAGCCATCACTAATAACACCGGTAAAGTTGTAGCTAAAACCTTTACCATCACATTTGAAGTATGATTTCTTAAGAGGCGAAGTACAATTATCAATGATTATCAATGATCCGAGTTTATTCCAAGTGTATCTAGATAGAATTAAATATATGCATACATTGGAATATTCTATTTACATATTTAGTCAAATAAAATCAACTGAACTACGGAAGGTTTGCAAGCTGTCTTGAAGAATCGAAGATCTGGTGCAACAATTAGCCTTCTGTGTGGAGATTCCGCACTCTATAAAAGCAGAAGACTCGAAGACAATTGGAGACAAGTTTTGAAGATTCGATTTTAAGATTTGTGTTTTATTTGTTTGAGAGTCAAAAGCATTTTATTAAGGCTAAGGAACTTCATAAGAACTTGATCATTTCCAGATTCTAGTAGTGTTCTTTAGTAATGATTCACGTCACGTGTTAGAAAAAGTAATTAGAGGGAGCCTAGATTACTAGTACATGTAATAGCTTGAGTCAGTCAAAGTCATGTACTAAATGAAACAAACTAGAGTTGTTAGAATAGGCAAAAATCGAGTGAAGTAGGTATGTTGTGACCGAACCACTATAAATCTCTATGTCATTATTTTAATTTTACCTGTCATAATAAGGAATAATCACTAAGATCAGAAAAAAAAGTATTAGGTAAACAATTAAGGTCTTACAAGTGGCATCAATAGCAGGTCACTAACGTTTATTTTAGTGAGATTCTGGTTTGAAAAGATCATATTCCCAGGGATCGAAGATATCAAGGAAGGTTTGTCAACAAAAAATCACATATGCGGACGAGCACCAACTATTCATACTTGAAAAACCATCTCCAAAACTTCATCAAACAACAGGACAAGAAAGCCTGGAAAAGCATCTTAAGAGGTTGTTCACCCCTACAGATGAAGATGGCATGAGAAAAAGATGAACTCAATTGGACAAATGGAGAAGATCTTCTTGATGAAAAAAACTCTACTGCACTCAACATTATTCTAAGTGGTGTTGATATGAATCAATATAATATCACTTCCAATTATGTATCAGCTAAAGACGCATGAGATGTAATACCTACTCCTCATGAAGGTCCCTCTAATGTTTACAAGTCTAAGTTACAACTACTAACAACTCAATTTTGTGAACATGCAGATGCAAGAAACAAAAATGATAGCCCAATACAATGCAAAAATTAGATGCGTTGCGACAGAAGCTGCTCTATTAGGTGAAGAATACAGTAAAGCAAGGCTGGTTCACAAGACTCTCAGATCTTTTCCACCAAAGTTTGCAATCAAGGTCGAGACCAGTGAAGAAGCTAAAGACACCCATAATATGCCACTAGAAATTCTTATGGGGTCTCTCGCAACATATGAAATGAGACGAAAACAAGAGGGAGATAATATGGCTAAAAGCATTACACTAAAATCTACTACAAAACCATGGCTTTCTTGTCAAAAAACTTCAAGAAGGTGAACAAATCCAACTTCGAAAGTAAGTTCTAATCATTTAGTTCATCTAACTCTGACTTTAATAAAAGTCCTTCCGCTGCTAATGATCTAGAAGACAATAAAAAAGGAAAAATGTATTCAATGCAGGGAATAGTTTGGTTTTGGTCACATCAAAACAGATTGCACAAATTTACTTGAGAAAAATAGAAATCATGCTCTTATCACAACATGGAGTGATGATAACTCAGATGACACAAAAGTAGAAGAAGAGATATCACAAGATATGGTGCTAAAGGCAGAGTTTTGTACAAACCAACTACTTATGGTACAACAGGTACTCAATTATTTACAAACGAGTCAAATGACTTTACACCCTATGAAAACTGTGACATAATCTATACTACACCGGCAAAATGTGAATCTATCATAATATCAAAGAAAAACTAGGCTTCTCCTCATCTCAAGGCTGATCCACGAAATTAAGTCACTCAAAATAAGCAATGATTCACTATCCTCAGAATTGAAACAAGCTAAGATCTCTACCAAAGAAGCACAACACAAACTTGCTGATACACTAAATGATCTTGAATCAGTTTTTAATAATGTAAAAATTCTAGTTCAGGAACCAACAAACTTAAGTAAGTTCTAGATGTACAGAGATTTACCATGAGTAGAACTAGATTAGGTTTCTCCAATAAGTTGCAATAGGAATAAGAGAGAAAGGCATTGTCTAAACCACTTCAAGAAGAAGTTAGAAGCCACAATAAAGAAAGAAGAGAAAACGAATACCATTATGTGTATCCAGATGAAGAATTTGGCAAAACTATAGAGAATCAAGACCCTCTGGTATCCTGGAGATACTCTGGTATAAAACAATACTTTGCGAGTAAATCTTCCTTTACTAACTATCAAAATTCTGTAACAGTATGTCATCATCGTGGAATAAACAGACACATATGACCTTACTATTTTCAATGTCAACACAACCATACATCTCAAAATAATGCATCTAAACATAAACCTCCTCAGATACTTGTTGCAACACAACGTTCACGTATTAATTGTTACGCCAGTAATCAATCTTTCTCGAATAATTCTAACAGTTCTTGGTTCTTTGACAGTGGCTACTCTCGTCATATGACTGGGAGCAAAGACATTTTCTGCAAATTTGCCGACGAAAGAAGAGGAGATGTAGCGTTTGACGATAGAAACAAAGAAAAAATGGTTGGAAGAGGAACTATTAATTTTAAGGGGTCTCCTCGCTTAAAATAGATTACGTACAAATCTAATTAGCATAAGTCAATTGTGCAATCAAGACCTGTTTGTACAATGCACCAAAGCTGAATGTGAAGTGATCAACAAAAAAGACAAGTGTGTACTACAAGGGTTAAGAAATGCCGACAATTGCTACACTTTAACCAAACATGACAGTCCAGCAAATACTCTCTTATGTCATTTCAACACTACTCATAGACTGAGTTGTGGTACAAACGGACGGGACACATAAATTACAAAACACTGTCAAGACTCTCTAAAACTAAGGCTATTCGAGGAATACCTCTTGTTGGGACTCGCAATGAAGGAGAATGAGAAGCTTGCATGCTGGGAAAATAAAAGAAGAGCACTCATGTCCTATTACACCCTACACCCTCAACCCGTATCTTGGAACTTCTTCATATGGGCCACGTATGACCAATGCAGAAAGAAAGAATCAGTGGGCAAAGGTACATCTTTGTTTATGTTGCTGATTTCTCTAGATTTACTTGGGTTAAATTCCTAAAGAAAAGAATAGGCATTTAATGCCTTCAAAATCCTGTGCAATATCGTGGTAACAGATAAAGAACTAAATATTAAAATAATTAAAAGCGATCATGAAAAAGAGTTCGATAAACATGTTGAATTCCTAAGGAAAAAGAGTGAAACATTTAATGCCTTCAAAATCCTGTGCAATACTGTTGTAATAGATAAAGAACTAAATATTAAAATAATGAGAAGCGGTCATGAAAAGGATTCAAAAATGCTATGTTTAACTCTTTTTGCAATGAGAAAATTATCTTTCATGAATTTTCAGCTCCCATAACACCACAACATAACGGTGTGGCCAAAAGAAAGAACAGGACCATCCTGGAAATGGCCAAGGTCATACTAAACTCGAAGAGGTTACTCATCCACTTCTAGGCTAAGGTTGTCCACACTACATGCTACGTAATCAATCGTTCTTACCTCATACCAGGTACAACAATATCCGACGTGTCGTAGCACATTGGATCAATGTCTGATGTGCCTTGGCATGTCAGTTCTATTATCAATGTGTTACGTCGAACATGGTGTAACGTGGCACGTCGGGTCGCCACGTGCCCCATTAAGGGGCACATCAATCCTAAATCAACGTGCCATGTTGGGACATTTGACATGGCACGTCGGTCGGTAGACCAACATGACACGTCTGTCAAACATTGACCGGTTTGGTCTATATTTGACCGGGCTGGTCAACATCTCTTCTAACCACCTTGAGGTGGCCCCACACCCCAAGGCCTCCTCCTCATCTATAAATACACTTCATTTCTCTATTTAAGGGTTTGGATCTTTTGGTAGCTCCAAAGTGTATGTGTTTTACTCTCTCTACAAAAGCACGTCTAACATCCATGTCAACTCATAAGATGGCACATGAAACTTCCTAAGGTTGGAGGATACTTGTGGCACCTATAAATATGTCACTTCTACTTGTGGCACGTCTTATAAATCACGTTTTATAATGCACGTCTAATGAGAGCACGCCAAACAAAGTATTTCGACCATTTTCCTCTACTTCTCCATAGACATCGACGTGTTGAAAATTGGACTAACTAAGAGATGAACTTGACTCCCAAGTCAACCGTATGAACTTTGACTGTGATTTGACCACTTTATATTGCAAATCACTACGGTTATTGAGCCTCATGGTGAACTTGATGGACAATAAGCATCGCTAGGCCGCACAAATGATCTCTAAATGAGACTCACGCCCTCCGGGCGTGATTCCATAGTTGACATGGCTTCGTCTACGAGACTTACATCCTACAGAGTCGTCCAATCGAGCCCAAAAGGCCAATAAATGCAAGCAACTTCTTAGCTAAGCGTGATATCTTCTAAGACCCTAGGCAGGCACAAGTGAATATGAACTACATCCATCTGGATTCTTTCTTCTGAAGGATATATGTACGAACCTTGACCCCGCGTTGAGTTTAGTCGCAAAAGCCTGTCCTCTTAAATACATGTTTCCCTCTAAACAAAATTTCTTCTCGTATTTCTTATAAGGTGCCAGAGAGTCTGTAAGAGAGTAATCTCGAGACGAGCAAAAGCACCCTGAGCCATACGCCTCATAGGTAGCCCAATTATCCAAGCATTTGTTGAATGAGCCAGAGATGGCAAAATAACCATAGTTGCATGTCCAATAGGGTAAGACATATTCATCTCCACATGTCTCTCTCTCAAAAGCCTCTATTTACATTGAATGATTGTTTTTTTTTTGTTTTTCAGTGGTTGGGCAAACGGCTGATTTCTGCCACCTCGGGCGATGCACTCGATCAACTAAAAAAGAGAGATGAAAAAAGTAAAGTTTAACGTCTCCTATTAAAACACTACAATTCACCGTCACTCCTCGGAAACGGACCTAAAAACTTGATGTGTATTTTCTCGTGTTATTATTTAAATACACACGTTCACAAGTACACAAGTCAAGTAATAATAAAATAGTACGTATAGTTACTCACCAAGTATGGATCCCACAAAGAGTGTGTAACTATAGTATTCGCTTAATAGACAACGGTAAAATAAGTAAAAAAAATGATTTTATAAAAGAGGTTTTGATTATAACTACAAAAAAAAAACAAGGATTAAATCAGATTGATGAAGCCGTATTTGAAGTTGGGTTTCATAACTATTTAACATGTGATTCATAAACAACCCACCAATTACCACATAGGTAGTTTCACCATGGTAAGTTCAAGTGTTCAATGAAATACCTAACTCTAGATGCAACGGTAATTACGACTACAATTCCCTCACATCCTTCTAAAGATCTAGCGACCTAAGTGCGATAAATATAAAATAACTAAAGTTTGGTAACTAATTCAATCTTTTCAAATCAAAGACATTGACCTGTGTGATCTAGCTCATGCGCAAGTTACATTAGTCATACTTCTAGCACGTAATTCAGACATACAGTTTAGCCACGAGGCACGTTAGCGCTCATCAAGTGTATAAATCAAACATGTGAAATATAAAACGAATCCCATCTAAACACATAAAACTCAACAAGAATTAATAACTAAGGCTTATTGTGCATAAATAGTCATTACTACCTTCTCCAAATTCGGATAAGATAAACACATAACAGAAACTAGTTCAACAATATAAATGGAAGAGAACATCATAATAAAAGATTAAAAGATAAGAAGAATCTCCCAATATCCTTTGCTCTGCTTCTCCGGGCGGTGATGGTGGCCCGTGGTATGGGATGGTGATGAATAGTTGGGTATTGGTGTATGAAAATTCACAGCCCTAGTATCTTTAGATAGAAAAATAGCAATTGAGCCGAAATTAGGATTTTAGTACATTTTTGGGCCTCGTTGCGTGATTTGGGTCTGAACGCGCTTGAATGGCGCAATCACACTGCAGTCACGCTTGAAATGTGTTACTCTATATTTCTTTTTCCAAAAAAGGCACGATTTTAGTCAGGCCGTGCCTGATCTTTTCTACTCTGCGTGGCTTAACGATTTTACCTATAACTTCCTCTTTATATGTCAAAATCTAGATCTATTTATTGCACTGGAACACTGACTTGCCCGGTTTTATGCTTCCCCGAGGACTAAGTTGTTCGAACGTCGTCTCAAAAAATTCTTGGATTCTACGGATCAAGTGAGAATTGAGCATTTTATCAATTGTAACTCTGTGTTTGTAAGGTGATGTAATGATGGCACACCCTAAGTCCCATAGTTTAAGATGGTCCCGACTCATTGAGCGTATTTTTAAATTTGAATGTGAGAAAACATAATTACATATATTCAAACGCAAGTGTAACAGCTCATCAAGCCTATCATTTCACCATTTGTTGATTAGTAAGCATAATAGACCAATTTCATAATTTCCCGCAATTTTGGAATTTTTTTGGTCCAAAGTGCAAATATTTATTTACGAGAATTTGAAATCCATGTTTTTTTCATCGATCTAAGGTAATTGGATGATTTATTTGCCAATAGCACATTGGCTAGGTGATTATTTTAGCCAATGGGTCTTTGAAGACAATTAAAGCTCGTTAAGGCTACACTATTTTATTCTAACTATTCTACTCCCCACTTCATTAGCCTATTTCTATAGAGAGAAAGTGCACAAAAGGTTGAGAGAGGAGAGAGTCTTGATCTAGAAAGAGTGAGATCTTGAGGGCCATTTTCTCTAAAAAATTGAAGAAGTACGAACCCGATCTTATTTCTCTCGAAGTGTTTACTATTTTTTGGATCAGGGGAGCGTGCCACGTGGCACGTTAGTTTTATGGTCAACGTGATACATGTCGGGTTTACAACTTAGGTGGTCCACGTCGAACTTAGGTCCAAAATGGTACATGTTTGTCCGAATTTTGACGTGCCACGTTATTGTTTGATGTGGCACAAATTGATGTGCACCAACATGGCGTTTATGACGGTTTATACCAACTTCGTAGAGTTAAAGTGTTTTCCTATTGGTTTTATTAATATATTGTTGTTTATAACCATTTATGAACTTTTATTGTAGGTTAAGGTCAAAATTGGGTACGCACGTGATCGGCGCTATTACTACTCTCCAAACCCGAGGTTTCACGAGAGACAACATTATTTTTTCTCGCTGAGGGGAGATAAGTATTATAGACCGAGGTCTTCACCTGTGAGACGTTCGAGGCGATCGGAATGTCATGAGCTTTTTGAACATCCACTTTCATCTGGTAATTGACTACCTCTTGCCCACTTTGTTTAGATACAAATTATGGGAATTGGCAAACATTTACCATTAGAGTATTCGCATACACTTGTTGGTTTTGTCTCTGTGTTGGATGATGGATATGGGACTATTATAGAGGGTGATGAGGTATCGGCAGAGGTAAATAGTGTAGAGTTGGCCTCTTGTAGGGAGGATAGTGATAGTGATTATATGGATGTCTCTGGTAGAGTTGGCAATGATGCCAAATTGGGGGACCATGTGGGGAGCCCAACAACCCTGGATTATTGTCTGATAATGGGGATGTTACATATGAGGAGACGGCTGAGCGTGCAACCCCCGTTCATCAAACTTTGATTAGTTTTGACAAGATTCTTTGTTGTCATCCGGCGTATAGGACGCCCGAGTCATTTATGTCAAAATATGACGCACCAAAGGGATATGAAATCATTATACCGGGTCCACATGACCGCTTACATCGTCCACCACCTGGGTGTGCCAATATTTTCACCTCATATTTAATGAGTGGGTTGAGGTTACCAATTATACCAGAGGTTCGGGAAATCCTTCATGGCATTGGGCTAAATCTTGCACAGTATACCCCTAATGTGCAGGGTTCCATTGTTGGGTTTGTAGTGAGCTCGAGGGCTCTTGGCTTTCCTTGTAGCGTCGAGGATTTTTAATACTTATACCGAATGAACTACAATCAGAAATTGTGCATATTATAGCGGAGCTCGCGAAAATTTTGGTAGAAAGTGGAAATAAGAATTCTTGTTTATAGGAGAGAGTATTCCAGAGGAGTTCGATTGGTATAGTCGTGGTTGGATTGGATAGGTGGATGATAGGCCATGTAGACCCGATAATGGGGAAGGCCGAGAGGACAAATTGACTATAGTGAAGAAAAAGCACTTCTATCATCTAACGTTATTCCTGGGCGAGATTCTGAGAGCGAGCGGGATCTCATCTACCTTGCACCCACGGAGAGAATCTTGGGTATAATTTTTTTTTTATTTTAGCATGTTTAAATATTGTTTGCCTTTGCATAGTATATTTTCATTTTGGTAATTTTATGGGTTATTAACCCTTGTTCTCTCATATGCAATTAGTATGGTAAGAGACAGATCTCTAGGGTTGAGGCACGCGACTGCTCAAGCGAGGGCTAATCGAGTTGGGTGCTCCTTTGTGGGAGAGGTCGAGGGGGCTGAGGTAGAGGCCGTGGTGACGATGTTGTAAGTGACGATGATACAGTTGAAATTGCTCATGCATCTCAGATTCTTATTGAGAGGAAAGGTTCACCTTACGGAGAGGGTGGTTCTCGGGGCGTTAGCCATGTGAGAGTTATGATTGATGAGGTTATCCCTCTTGTTGCTACTCATCTTCCCGTGGGAATTGATCAAGTTGGAGATGGCCTTTAGCCGGGTGAGATTGGAGTTGAGCACCCCTATTGTTGAGGTTAGGCCAAGTAGCACTTCTGGAGGTACCCGTGGTAGAGGTGGACCTGGGTACCACTCATGCATAACTACATACTTTCCCTCTAGTGTCCCTTATGATCATAGAGCCAAGAAGTTGGCTGATGAGGCTACCTCTAGGGCCAACGTAAAGGAGAAAAGAGGAAGCTCTTGCAAATGAGGATGCTAACAAGTCGTGTAAAAAGAAAAGATCAGGCGCTGAGCCATGTACGACCCTATTACTGATATTTGGTGCATTCGCCAAAGTGGATGGAAGACAAATGCAAACCTCGCGGGTGTCCCCCAAGATCATCCTGATGAGATGGTATATTTGTGCACCAGATTGGGTGCAAATCAAAAACTAATTGATGCTTATACTTTGAAACATGTGGGTAGTATAATCCCCCAGTTTGATGATAAAGAGTTTATTGCCTCCGTTGGAGGTCTAGATGTGTTGAGGTAATTCATCAGGCATTTTGACACAATGGTAAGTATTCTTGATACCAATTCATTTAATTGGAGTTATTGACTTAGTTGTGTTTTGCATACACTTTCAGTCTATGGTAGCCTATAGAGTTCTTATCAACAAGTACGAAAACATGTTGACCCAACAACAAGAGCAAGGGAGTTTGTTCAGAGGGAGGTCGAGGGAGGTCACTGCGGCTAGGAATATTGATAACGATATGAGGAGCGCTTGGATGAAGAGCTGCTAAAGACCTAAACTTTGGATGGTCAGTTAGATGTCGCTCTCAAGGAGAAGGCACTTTGGAAGAGCAATTACTTGCAGGTCATACCATACATGAGTCGCGCCAACTTCATTTGGAGGAGTAACATTCTAGCATCAAGAGGCTTGAGGAGAAACTTTCCATTGCCAAAAGATAGCAAATACATGCCTTCAAGAGAGGACAAGCAACAATAAGAGTTCCTTTACTGAAATCTCTTATTATCTTATTGATTTAACATACTCTTGCTCGAGTGTTATGTATTTTCTTGACTCCTCATTGCTTGGCAACCATGGAGTGATGACCATAAGGTGGTGATAGCTGCGGTGTTTTTGGTCTATGAGACTGGTGTCCAATCGCCGAAAAGAGAGACATACAATAACAAGGGCTACAACGAGTGCCTTGGAAATGTTATGCTTTGGAAGACCGTGCGCCCTAGTTTCAATGCGGCCAATACTACTTTGACTATAGACTGTAGCATGAAGAATACTTGGCTTCCCTATGTGAGAAGGAATAAGCTCCTGATATGTCATCTAGCTCAGCTGTTCCAGCACCTCCTTGGCATCACGCCCGTGTGGGTATTATTAGTCGACGTAGCCTTTTGCTAAGTTAAGTAGACCCTATATTCATGTATGTTGAGGTAAGTATTGGTGATGGATCTGATAAGAGTCCTAAGAAGGAAGTTGAAGGAGTTGGTGCAGAGCCAAAGGCTATATACCCTATTTCTTCCAATGGTGTTATGATTTTAGATAGCATTGAGCTACTCAAGGCGAGTGCAGTGCAGCTCGTTGCGACTTTTAGTACACCAAACATATATTTCTCTCCACCCTCTCATCCTCGATCCAAGATGTAAAATATCCCGATTATCACGATATCTATTTTGAGCACCGCTACGAAGGACTACGGAATCACAAGTCACTAGTGAATCGATCTCAAACTTGGTGGGCGACAAGATAGGATTTTGACGTTTGGTGGACACCCCTATTTTCCAAACGAAGTTAGAAAAGCTACCGGAGCTTGGAGAGAGTGACATGGGGTTACACACGACAAAGGTTGTAGGTGATGTAATTGAGCTTGCAGTTTGAGGCTTCATCTCATATTTTGTCCGGTGGGTATTTTGTTGGCATATGTGCCATGTTATATGTACATTATTTAATGCTTTTTGGATGATGTTTTCGGGTGTTGGAACCCCTTGTTGTTTTTTCATTTTCTGGCATTATGCTTTGGATATTGGCATGTTTATAGGCGCCGTTGGTTGCATTAGGATTGAGACACATTGCTCGTTATGACTGTGATATGGATGTTATGCATTTAGCATGTTTTCCACTTTAGTCTTGATAAGTCTTTGATCGAGTCTTACATTATTTCTTGTTCTTGATTACTGTTGTCTACTTATTACGCTTGATATATAAGTGACTTAATTTGCTTTATCTATCCTCGTAATTAGACGAGATGTTGCCTTATCAATCCTCATGTATAGAGAAGATGTCATATTATTTCTTAGACCTTGGTATTACGTATCTGATTTAACAGCACAACTAGTGACCTTTGTGAAACATATAAGGATAAAGTTATCCTTTTAAGTATATATGAGCTGGGCTCAATCTAGTTATATCACCAAATAAGTGAGTTGGGCATGTAAGCCTATGGAACAATATTTCCTTTTTGTGAAGTGTGCTTTAGATGAACGCGAACCTCGATCTAGTTCAAACACCAGTATAAGGCGTGTAGGCGAGATTAGATCTCTTAGAGTATAAGATCGTTAGTAACTCGTGGTGTGTTGAGTATGGCACTTTTTGGGTCTTGAGGCATCACCTTTTATTCCTTGTTTTCCAAAGCTGCTTAACTTTCGTTTAGGCTTTACACTTTTGTAAATACAACCTGGGTCTAGAATGTTACATGTAAATTTCGAATCGTGGATTGACAAATCAACTTTGAGAGTTAAGCTGGCGTTGCCTTAACTCAGTTGTGATCTTCTTGAATATTGTAACATGCAGCGGAATTAAAAACACAAGAAGATGTAATTTTAAGAAGTTTTCAATATTATTAAAAACTTTCGAGCCTTAGGCCAAATAACCAATAAAGGTTTTAACAAAAATATTTCTCACGGTAATTCACTCACGCTCTTTGTTGATCGAACTCAACGAAGCAGACAAGTAAGAACTACTTAACTTATATGAACAAGACGTAAATAGTTGATACAAAAACTTCGCAAAAGCAAGACGAAGACAATACAACGTATGATTAATATCTCAGATCGTTTTGCACTATTGTCTTATATTCATCTTGATGAACTTCACATTCTTTATAGATTTCTTGAACCTTGCACTCCAAGATGTGTTGTTCGCAGTTTTGGTAACTCTGGAAAGAATCAAGTTGCAGAGTACCGCCAATTTGTTTCCTTCTTTTGCAAACCGTGTTGAGTTGACTATTCAATTAACTTGAAATATGGAAACTTCAAGTAAGGAATCTTTCGTAGCTCTTCCTTATGATTAAGATACCTTCCTGGACATAAACATAAACAACTAAAACCGTGTAACTTGATTAATAAGTGAATAAAGGCAAAACTTAAATTTGGCAATTAAAGAACATTTTTCGTACAAGCTCTCTGGTTTCAATGTTATCCTCAATGTTTTCCAAACATCGCATAACATTGATTCGAGAAAACCCTGCACTTTCAATCTCCCCCTTTTTGCCTTTCTTCACAAAACCAATACCTGTTCCAATCAAGTCTTATATCTAGAAAGTTAGAATCAACAAGAAACAAATTAAACTACTAAACTGCTCCCCCTCAATGCAAGCTAACATATTCAAAGTTAAACTGCCAAAGACAAGTATTAGGGTCATCACTACATCAAAAGATGTTCAGTCCTCAACATTCATCAATGTTGCCTCAACATTGAGACCAGAGAGTTTCCTGCATACAAGGTTAACCAGAACAGCCGTTCAAAATGTGCTTTCATAAGAAATAGCAGTTAGAGCAGTTAAAACAGTAGTAATACTTATAATTACAAGCCATAGCTAATATCATAGACATGTTCCTTGATCAAAATAAACCAACTAGAGATAATGTACCAGCAACACAAACATATCAGCAGTTCATATGAAACAAACATAAACTAGAAAACTAAATTTAAAACTTGTAACTACTCGCCCCCTTTTTGTGAAGAAGGGAGTTTCTCCAAGTTTTTCACCATGTCTTCTAGCAATTTGAGATGCTCCTTCATTTCCTCAATCTCCATGTGAGTATCAGCAGTTTGCCCTCTGTACCAATTCAGCAGATGATCCACAAAAGTTGAGGTTATGACCATGCAATCTTCCTCTTTGGACATAGGCAATGAAGTTCTAGTAAACTCCCGAGCCTTCTTCTTCTCAGTTATTGGTCTCACCACTCCTTTTGGAATCCAAGGAAGATCTCTCACTCTTGATCCAGACAAGTAGCTTGGGAGAATTGTCAGTTCAGCATCATTCTTCCTCCATCCCATAGTGACATTTGTCTTCAATCCTTCCTTGCTAAGGATTTTGCAGATGAATGAGGGAAAAGGCAGCATGCCATTCTTCCTTCCAGCAACTTCAGACATTAACTTCAAAATCCTCTCCCCCATATTCACATCTAGCCCATTTTTATTTTATACACTAAGAGTGCTGATTCCTTAGTCAGTACAGTGACATTTTTGCTTGGCAGCTAGTTGAAGCATGCTATCTTATGCAAGACAGCACTAAGGAAAGTGAGTCTTGTGGTTGGCAGAGCATCTCTCCAGATTTTGACCAACCCTTCTGTCAAGTCTTCAATCACATCATCATAGTAGGGGTTCTCTGATTCTTCAGTGAGTGGGAATCCACATATCTTGTTGATGGTGTATGGTTCAATGTTGAAGACTATCCCCCTCACCCAAGCCTTTCCATATTTTGGAGATCTGTAATCCCTGATACACTTAGAGAGATTCAGGTAGAATTCCATGACAATCTCAGGAGCATAGTTATGCAACTCCATCATAGATTGGTGCATCCCTCTTGCCTCAAGCAAGTCCATCACCTTGTGTTCCTTGAAGTTGGCCATCTCTACAACTCTTTCAGTGTGAAGTTCCCTTCTCTTGAAAGAGTCCCACTTCTTCTCCAAATCTTTGGTAAGATAATAGGGAGAAAAGTAGTCCTCCTAATCTTCAGGATAGATCACATACAGCCCATCAGAGTATTCTTCTGTCCCTGATACTGCCTTAACATCAGCAGCAACATCCTGCTCTTCATCAGTCTTCTCATTTTCTTTCGCCTTCTCTCCCACTTCATCCTCAACATCCACCACATCTATTTCCTCTTCCATAACTTGCTTCCCCTTCATTTTTCTTTCAGCAGCAGTAGATTTCCTCTCTTCCTCAGCCTTTTCCTTGGCTTTAGCAGCCTTCTTCCTAGCTAACCTCTCAATTTGCCTTTTCCTAGCCTCATCACGTTCATTAGCAGTCTCAGACATAGTTTTCAACTTCTCCCCAGTACCCTTGCTCTTTTTCTTTTGAGCCCTAATCCACTTCCTCACCAATTTATCCGCATATTTATCAACATATTCACCACCCCCCCTCAACAGGTATACCAGCATCAATTTTAGGGTTGGGTTCAGCCATGTTTACCTCAATTTAGGCTCATTGATGATTGGAGCGGTTAACTCAACAGTTGGCTCCACGGTAGAAGTAGATTCTCCCTGTTTAGACTTATTTCCTCGTCGCACGTAGGGGATAACCTTCCTTTTAACAGCAACTGAAGCATCCTCTGATTTTACAGCAGCACCCCGAGTTTGAGAACGGGTGAGGGGAGCTATGGTTCACTGCTCAGAGCAACATCTGCAAGAGTATGCATGGGCGACTTGCTTGCCATTGTTAGTAAGAAAGATTTGAGAGAACTTGCAGAGAAAAACGAGAGAATTTTGAGAATAGAGAGTAAATTTGCAGAAATTTTAAGCACAAATAGGGAATTATATGCAAAAATAAGGAAATTAGGGTTTTAATTCCTCTGATAACCGTGAATAGCGGAGAGAGAGTGAATGTTAGTGGGTAGTTACCAAATAAAAACTTCCCACTTATGTTTTCCCACGCACACGCGTCAATGTTTAAGTAACAAGTAACCAGAGCGGTTTTCAAAAATTTGAAAACTTATAAGTTCCTGTTTTCAATGTTGGCATGTGGCAGTGCACAATGTTGGGATAACATTCAATAACATTCAAACTAGAAGGTGGAGGTACAGGCTTCACCAAGGCAAATTCATGTGAGAGCTTGAGATACAGCAAAACATACATCTTAAACTTAACCAATATAGCAAGTGCGTACCTCAGACATAATGTTAGATCAAAATCATGAGTAAGCAACATAGATAACAAGAAACACACAGAGATAAGCAGTTATGAATTCAAGGAAAAATTCAATTCCACAGCATAGAAAGTCACAGAAAAGTGTGTCACCCAAGTTAAAGGACAAGATGGATTTTTGACCCGTCACCTGCAGTATGTCACCCAAGTTGTGTGCCTCAACATATGAACATGAATTATACCCCCTAAGCCTAAACCAATACAACTCAACAATAAGAAGGAAAAGAAATGTAGTTCTACATGAATGCAACAATGTAATGTCAAATAGGCAGATGGTAAACACATGTGAAAAACTCCTCAAACCAGTACATCACACATTTTTTTATAATATTTATTATTTTCATAACTCATCTGAACCAAAAACTGAAGGTTGCTAAACACAAAGATAATGAAACTAATGAATGAGGACAACATGAACTCAACAGATCCCAGTAACAACATTAGCAGCAGCAAGTTAGGCAAGTACAAAGGCCTTGAATGTTGGCAATTCATTTATCATGCACCCCAACACCCCAATTCCTTATGCATACTTGTTTACCAACCTGCACTCAAGAGAATCACCAAGTGATCATTGCTACTAAATGTAAGAAATCTAAACCTCAAACACCCTAGTTGAAAGGATCCTCCTCATGTTTTCCTTGGCCAAACAAACAGAAACATGTAAATAAGAATAACTGAGTAACACTGAAACTGTCAACATCATGTACCTCAGCTTCTCCACAAGTCCTGTACACCTTCCATATGAATAAGACACAGCGTAATAGACATCAAAGTAGTGAACTTTGTGTACCCCAGCTTCTCCATATGTTAGGCTATCACAACCTCAGACAAACATAAGAGTTTTAGTACTTTTTCAAAACAAAGATGTGAAACTGATAACTAGAAAGAGTTGTTAATCAAAGCGTTCAACCACACAAACCAAATATGACAAACCAGAGATTATATGAGACTCACAAGGAAATAAATTCAACAAAAGAAAACAACAAAATACCTACTACACCACAACCAATATACCAATGCTAGACAGTGGTGTTATGTCAACACTGGTTTCCTCAACATTTTCACATATCGCACATGCCAAGATATTTCCTCAAGCTGGAGAATCTCTCACTATCTAAAGGTTTTGTTAACATATCAGCAAGCTGATTTGTTGTCTCAATATGTTCAATGTTGATCACTTTGTCCTCTCCCATATCTCTCAGGAAATGATGCCTTATGTCTATATGCTTGGTTCTAGAATGTTGGACAGGATTCATAGAGATACTTATGGCACTTAGATTGTCACAGAACATGAGAAGTGTATCACTATCTGGCCCATAATCTGAAAGCATGTGCTTGAGCTAAACAAGTTGGGTAACACTGCAGCTAGCAGCTACATATTATGTTTCAATTGTTGATAATGAAACATAGTTCTGCTTCTTGCTATACCAGGAGACGAAATTATTCCCCACATAAAAACAACCTCAACTTGTGGATTTCCTGTCATCCCCATCACCTGCCCAGTCAGAGTCACTGAAACTAACCAAGTTAGTGTTATTGTCACAAGAATACCAAATGCCTAAAGGTGAAGTTCCAGAGATATATCTAAGAATCCTCTTCACAACAATCAGGTGAGATTGCCTTGACTCAGCTTGGTACCTAGCACAAACACATACTGAAAACATGATGTCAGGTCTAGAGGCAGAGATATAGCAAACTACCAATCATGGATCTATACAATGTTGGGTCAACATTGCTGCCAGTGCCATATTTTGTTATCTTCACTGAAGAGGACATAGGAGTTTTGCAAGGCTTGGACTCTTGTAGCTCAAATATCTTCACTAGATTCCTTGCATACTTCTCTTGGTTCAGGAAGATACCATCTCCAGCTGCTTTACTTGTAGTCCCAAAAAGTAGCTAAGCTCACCAATCATGCTCATCTCAAATGTTCCTGTCATAAACTCAACAAACTTATCTAAGCTAGACTTGTTCGTGGAGCCAAAGACTATATCATCCACATAAATTTGAGCAATACATATATAAGAGCTTTTTCTAAGGACAAACAGTGTTCTATCTCCATCTCCTCTATTGCAACCTAGGCCTAACGGAAAATTAGTTAGCCTCTTATACCAAGCTCTAGGAGCCTATTTTAAGCCATACAAAGCCTTCTCAAGTTTGTACACATGGTCAGGATGTTTAGGATCAGCAAAACCTTTAGGTTGTTCCACATAAACCTCTTTGTCAATTAAACCATTCAGAAAGGAACCTTTAACATGCATTTGGTAAAGTTTAATCCTAATGCAACAAGAAATAGCAAGAAGTAATCTAATTGATTCTATCCTAGCTACTAGAGCAAAAGTCTCATCAAAATCTATACATTCTACATGAGTGTAACCTTGTGCAACCAACCGAGCTTTGTTCCTCATAACTACACCATTCTCATCAGTTTTATTTTTGAAAATCCATTTTGTACCTATTACATACACATGTGATAGCCTAGGCACTAGATTCCAAACTCTATTTTTGGTGAATTGTAAGAGTTCCTCTTGCATGGCATTAATCCAGTAACTATGCTTAAGAGCTTCAGTTACATTCTTAGGTTCAATGGAGGACACAAAACAAGATGCATTTTAACAGTACAAGAAGAAGACATACAAACACACAATTTAACCATATCCTTGTAGTTAACCCTTTCTTTATTGCGTGTTCTAACTCTTTCAGTAATTTGTCCAATTACTTGAGTGGCTGGATGATGTCTTTGTATCCTAGCAGGAGGATCTCTTCTGGATACTGGAACTATTTCATCTTCAGAATCTGACAGTACAGATGTTGGCTGAATGGATGTTGGGTCATCATTTGTTCCAGTTTTCAGTTCAGCATTTCCAGCTTCTGTGTTCAATTTTGGGTCCAATGTTGGAGCAACATCTGAAACAGTAACTTTTTCAGTACCCGCAGAAACAATTAAATCATCAGAAATGACATTCACTATTTCTTGAACAGTATGCAATCTTGGATTGTAGACCCTGAAAGCAGCACTATTAGGAGAATATCCAACAAATTTAACACTTTTCACTTTTGGGATCAAATTTGCTCAAATAGTCTATATCATTTAGCAAATAGCAGTTAATACCAAATTCATGAAATTGTGCTACTGTTGGTTTTGAACCCTTCAAGATTTCATAAGGTGTCATAGTAGTACCAGGTCTAAGATAAACTCTATTACTAATATGACATGCAATACTCAAAGCTTCAGCCCATAGTTTCTTAGATAGATTTCTAGAATTCAACACGACTCTAGCCATCTCTTGAAGTGTTCTATGCTTCCTCTCAGCAATCTCATTTTGCTGAGGTGTTAGGTGCAGAGAACTCATGGAAAATGCCTTTAGTTTCACAAAAATTAGCAAAGCTTACATTTTCAAGCTCTTTTCCATGGTCAGACCTAATTCTTCCTACATAAGTGCCATACAGATTTTTAATACTAGCATGCAAAATCTTGAATGTGTTGAATGCCTCTGATTTTTCTTTCAAAAACTTAATCCATGTATATCTTGAAAAATCATCAACAATAACAAAAGCATACTTTTTGACATTCAGGCTACTAATAGGACCCATGAGATCCATATGTAGCAATTCAAAGCACTTATTAGTTCTAGGGTTAGTACTCTGTACCTGAAGTGGTGGATGAACAACTTTTGTTTGTTTACCTTTCAGGCAGTCTTCACAAACAATTTTACCTGGGCTAGTCAACTTAGGTAGTCCTCTCACAGCCTCTAACTTCTGTTGTTTCTCCAGATTTCTATAGTGGACATGTCCTAACTTCTTCTGCCACATGACAGATTCATCTACCTTGGCATGGTAGCATTCAGCTTCATCTTGAGCAAGATAGCAGTTGTCCTTTGATCTTGTACCTGTCATAACACGAACATTGTGACTATTAAACACATCACATGAACTTTTATCAAAAGTAACTAGCAAGTTATCATCACAAAGTTGACTTATGCTAATTAAATTTGCTCTCAATCCTTCAACCAACAACACATCGTTGAGTGGTGAAAATCCTTCAACATCTAATACTCATTTTCCAATGATTTTCCCTTTAGTGCCTCCTCCATAGGTAACTGTTCCAACAGTCAGAAGGATTACATCTTTCAGGTTGTCAATGTTTCCAGTCATATGCCTTAAACATCCACTGTCAAAATACCACTTACCTACAAGGTTAGAGTAAACAGCAGAAAAGACAGCATTGCAAACAATTTTAACCTTAGGAGTTTTTATCTTTTCAATCCAGGTTCTACTTTTATGTTCTTAAGCTTTGTTACCTAATGTTGGGATAACATTAAGATCAGAGGTTCTCATAACATTGATATTGCTATTAATTACTGTTTTCTTCTCAATCACACTTCTATATTTTTTACAATAAGGCTTAATGTGACCAGGTTGAAAACAATCTTGACAGATAAAAGTAGACTTTTTCACAGTTGACAGGAATTTCACTACTCACACTACTACTTTCCTTGATAAAACCAGCTTTTAAATAGGCAGAATTAGCATCTTCAGAGGGAGGTTTCTCAACATAGCCCAAACCATTTTTACCTTGATTTCCCATACTCAGCATCTCATTAAGCTTAGACGTAGATGAGTTCCATTTGGCAATGGTTTGTTTAGCTTTATTTAATTTTACCTTCACCTCCTTCAGCTCAGCCTCTGTTTTGTCAAGGTCTTTCTCATATTGTTTCAGCACCTTCTTCATGCATCTAATCTCTTCCTTCAGGCTTTTGTTGCTCTTGATGAGTTTGTGATTCTCAAGCAGCAGTTTGTGGTAGATAGACTTCAAGTCTTCAATGATTTCCTACTGGGACATTTCACCTTCAAATAAATATTCCTCGTCTAGATCCACTAAACTATGAAAACAATCAAAGTTAGATTCATCATTATTAGATACAAGATTAGGTTCAATACCAGCATCATATTCATCCCAATCTGCAAAGAAGGTCTCATGTTCCGATGTTGGATCCTGAATGTTGGGGTAACATTGAGATCCGAAGCAGTTCAGGGAGTCTTCTGGTGTCCAGTCAATCTGAGTGAGTAGCGCAGCAGTGTGAACCTCTTCTGATTGTTCTTCAGCTTCTCCAGAACTAAAGTCATCTTCATTGAAATCATCTACACAAACCCAATGAGAATTTTCTTTTTTTCTAAGAGTGTTAGCACATTCATTAGCCATATGACCATATCCTTTATATTCAAAACATTGAACATCTTTTAACTTATCAGCTTCTAAATGAGTAGGTTTTGATGCTTTTACCAAGATTCTTTTCTTTGCCTTTTCCTTTTCCTTTAAAGTTCAGCTTATTGAATTTCTTAGAAATTTTACCATAGTTTGAAGAAATTAATTCACATTCATCATCACTTTCATTATCAAGACTTGATCCTCTTAAAGCAACAACCCTATGTTTGCTAGGTTGTGAGGCAAGCTCCATCTCAAATTCTCTAAGACTATTCATCAAGACTTGAAACGGAAGACTAGCAAGGTTCCTAGATTCACTCATTGCAATTTTCTTGAGAGCAAATGTAGATGATAGTGTTCTCATTGCTTTATAAACCATCTCTTGATTAGTCATAGCAAAACCTAGATTTTCGCATTGGTTAGCAATATCAAGATTTTTCTCAAAATAACTATCAACACTTTCATCTTCACCCATCTCAAGTTTTTCAGATTGCTGAAGCAATTGTCTGTATTTGGAATCTTTAACAGCAGAATCTCCTTCACATTGTAATTCAAGTATATCCCAAGCATGTTTGTCTTTTGTACAATTCTGGATTAACTTGGACATATGATGATTAACCCAACTAAAAATAGCATTAAGGGCCTTTTCATTAGGGTTATAGAGACTTACCTCTGTTGCTGTCCAATTTGCTTCAAGTTTTGGTACTAGATCACCTTCACCATCTCTTGGTAATGTTGGAAGAGAGTATCCATTGATCACAGATTTCCAGACTCGAATATCAATAGCTTTGATGTGAGACCTCATCCTGATCTTCCAGTATGCATAATTGGAGCCATCCAAAACTGGAATCCTGTTGGTATTAGGATTGACACTGTCCATTGTGTTGTATCACCTCCAAACCACCAGTGTAGTCGGTGTTTGGCTCTGACGCCAATTGTAAATTTTGGATCGTTGATTGACACAACAACTTTGAGAGTTAAGCTGGTGTTGCCTTAACCCAATTGTGATCTTCTTGAATATTGTAACATGCAGCGGAATTAAAAACAAAAGAAGATGTAATTTTAAGAAGTTTTCAATATTATTAAAAACTTCCGAGCCTTAGGCCAAATAACCAATAAAGGTTTTAACAAAAATGTCCCATACAACAATTCACTCACGCTCTTTGTTGATCAGACTCAACGAATCAGACAAGTAAGAACTACTTAACTTCTATGAACTAGACGTAAATAGTTGATACAAAAACTTCACAAAAGCAAGACAAAGACAATACAACGTATGATTAATCTCTCAGATTGTTTTGCACTATTGTCTTGTATTCATCTTGATGAACTTCACATCCTTTATAGATTTTTTGAACCTTGCACGCCAAGATGTGTTCACAGTTTTGGTAACTTTTGTTGTTTCCTTATTGAATTTTGGCATCTTTGTGAACTCGATATCTTTCTTGAATATTTATTTCCTTTATTACCGATTTAGCAAGGTAACACATCTTCTTCAAATTGGAATAATCTTGGAAAGAATCAAGTTTCAGAGAACCGCCAATTTGTTTCCTTCTTTTGCAAACCGTGTTGAGTTGACTATTCAACTTAACTTGAATTATGGAAACTTCAAGTAAGGAATCTTCCATAGCTCTTCCTTATGATTAAGATACCTTCTTAGAGATAAACATAAATAACTAAAATTGTGGAATTTGATTAATAAGTGAATAAAGGCAAAACTTAAATTTGGCAATTAAAGAACAATTTTCGTACAGGCTCTCTGGTTTCAATGTTATCCTCAATGTTGTCCCAACATCGCATAACATTGATTCCAGAAAACCCTGCACTTTCATTACGTATTCAAGTGCTAACCCTCATTTGTATGGTTTTACGCAATCTTGTGCCACAATTCCTTCAACTTTGTTTTACCCAATCAGGTGCTACCAACTTATTTATGTTGGTTTTACGGAATTTTGTGCCACCAACTATTCATCTTGGTTTTACGCAATCTAGCGTTACCAACTTGGTTTATGTTGGTTTTACGCAATTTTAGGCCACCGACTCTTCAGCTTTATTTTATAAACTCAAGTACTACCGACTTGGTTATTTTATGGTTTTATGCAATCTTGTGCCACCAATTCCTTTAGATTGGTTTTACACAATCTAGTGCTACCAGCTTGCTTATGTTAGTTTTACGCAATCTTGTGCAACCAATTCCTTTAGCTTGGTTTTAGGAAATCTTGAGTAAAACCTCGGTGTAGGATATTATACACTCAAGTGCTACCCTTCCTTTGCAATCCTTACATTCCTTATAGAGCACCCAAAACCATATATAACATCTCACAAACGAGAAACATTGTTAGGTTGTTAACCTGAGCGAGAATAAGTATTTGATTCAAGTTTAACTGCGCATCTATCCCAACTGTGGGCTGTTACTTACTTTCTCATCTGTTGCTGAAAGAGGGGATGGAGGCTCGTAAGTCGCGTCGTGCTACTTCTCCCAATCCTTTGTAAAGAAACAGATCGAAGTGTTTTCCACCGCAACCTGTTCATAGCAAGGATAAACATGAAAATATTTTAAACTATTTTAAACAACACTTGGCTTTTGACCAAGTTGCCTACGAATCCTAAGTATACTTGGGCATCAAGTCTCCATAGTTCATTATTTTATTACATCGCTTATTTATGAGAATGCCAAAAAAACCAAAGATTAAGTATAGAAGGATTTCGTGTGCCTTTTCAGGCGTAGAACTTCTTCATGTTCTGGACATTCCATGGACATGCTAGATCCCAGCCATCCATTTCATACAGATAGTAGTATCCTTTAGAGTTAGCCTTTGTGACCTCGTATGGTCCTTCCCATGAGGGTTGGAGTTTGTCAACTCGCTTATGTGTCTCAATTTTTTCTATGAATAAGTCCCCCACTCGGATTTGTCTAAAGCGGACTTTCTTATCGTAAGCCTTATCCATGACGGTGTTATAGGCTTGGGTTTTCTCATACGCTTTGTTGCATGTTGAGACAATAAACTCTAGGACCTCGAAGCACAATCTAGAGGCTTCTTATTGATTGTAGGTTTGGATGCGTTGAGTAGGCATTGAGACTTCACCCGATACTGCCTCAGAACCGTTAACCAACTGAAATTGTGTTTGGCCCGTTGATGTACGTGTGTGGTACGATAGGCCCATAGTATTTTGGGAAGTGGTTCTATCCATTATTCTTCCACTCGTGCATGCATTTTTTTGAGATATTTAACCAGTGCTTGGTATGTGTTTCCAACTTGACCGTTAGCTTGCGGACGGTATACCACAGTGAAGCGTTGGGTGATGTTCATATCTTCGCACCAAGCTTTGACGTTTTGACATGTGATAGGTGTTTTTAAGTGTAATAAAATATAATAAAGTCAACAATGGAATGTTATACCTAAATCCAACTTTATCGCAAGTCCACGAATCAAGTAATAATTAGATGGTAAGTATAGTTACGAACCACATATCGTATCCCAAGGGAGAGGTGGATTAATGAATGAATCACTTAAATGCAAAACACTAACGATTGTCACTATATTTTCTCTCCCGTGACAAGCTTTCAAGTTTTTTCTGTCGAAAAGTGGTTATGAATGATTGTGAATGGTGTAAAACATGTTGTGAGAGTATGTGCCCTAACTAATGCGCGTAGCCTCCTATTTATAGTTTTTCTCTGATTTGGAATTTGTTCTACGATTTCTAACAAACGATTCAATTTTTGTATGATCGCGCGCCACCTGCACGATGCACTGCTAATCACGCGCCACACAAGTGATGCGCTCCTACTTGCATGAGTTTCTAATTTTCTCCTTGTGGTCTCCTATTGGCTTCCTCTTTAATTGCGCTATCTTTGGCATTTCGCCTTTGTATAGTATCGTAGCACTTCCGTAGCGCCTAAACATCCCGTAATAGTGTCAAGACTCGTTGTCGCCTAAAACCATCCATTTTGGCCTCTTTTTGCCTCGTTTCTATCTACTCTTTAAAATCCTGAGTAAACATGAAAAAATAATAAACAAGAAAATATTCCATCATAAGTATTCAAGCACATAAGAGAACCAATACTTAAATCATGCTAAATAAACGCTTATCAATCACCTACAAATTGAGTCTTATTGTCAGAAATGAGACACGTGGTTCGTCGAAACAACAGATTATGTGTTGACATATGGAATCAATAATGTTTTTCTATGTGATATAGGAAAGTGCTTGTGCCTCAGCCCAGTGAAGTAGTTGACTGCCACAACTAAGAATCTCTTTTGTCCCTTTGCTGGCCGAAAGAGTCCTACAATGTAAATCCCCATTTAATGAAATGGGCATGATGCTTGCATGGGATTGAGAGGTTGTGTAGAAACATGTGTTACGTGGCCAAAGTATTGGCAGCTTTTGTATCTTTTGACAACGTTAAGAGTATCTCTGGGCATGGTTAGCCATTAGTAAAGATAGAACCTTTTATGCTAGAGAGCGTCTTCCATAGCGATTTCAACATCTGCCGCTATGTATTTCTTTCAATACTGTTTCGGCTTGTTGAGGTGTTAGACACTTTACACGTGGTCCTTCAAATGACCTTGTGTATAGCTCATCATTTAAGATGGTATAGCGATGAATATTGTATTTGAGTCTTCATGCCACGACGGGGTCGCTTGGAAGCTTATCTTCTTTGAGGTATAAGTAGATGTCATTCTTCCATGAAGGTTCTCAATCTATATATATTACATTTTTGACTTTCTTCAGAGTTCTTAGATAACGGGTATTGCCTATTGTAGATTCCTAGGCAACCAGTAAGTCGATTCTTCTATAAAGACTTCAGTCAAAAAGGCAAAATTGGAAAGCGTGTCGGCTTTGATATTTTCATTCCTTGGTATTTGATATAAGGTGAATATTGTGAATGCTTTCACAACCTATTTGATCCTGTTGAGGTAGAAGATCATTGAATCTTATTTAGGTTCATAGGAGCATATTAAAATGATTAGCCACAAGTTGCGAGTGTATAATGACTACCTAGCATTTTACTCCCAATGAGCTTGCCATTAGAACTCCGGCGAGAATAGCTTCGTATTCTTCTTCGACATGTATTTGAAAAAGAGCCATCGACATGTAATGTTCATGCGGCTTCCTCAATGTCGATAGTGGCAACTTTTGCCTAAGAAATTTGTGCCCTTCCCATGGTTTTGATTGCAATCCAAAACAATGCTAAGAGCGTAATCTGATATCGCTTGGTACTGATATAATGTTTCACTCTTAACCGGTTTGCCAACAACAGTGGGGGCTTAGATATTGCTCGGCTCTAATAAAACTTGTTCGCATTCCTTGGTCCATTCAAAGATTTGGTTTTTCCTGAGGAATTTGAAGAAAGGTAAGCTTTCGTCAGTTGTGATGGTGATATATCTCCCAAGTGTTGTCATGCGTCCGACCAAGCACTGTAAATCATGCACTCTCTTTTAAAAAGGAAGTGTGGTAATGTCTTTGATCTCGTCGAGATTTACTTCGATGCCCCTTTGATTGACCATGTAGTCAAGGAACTTGCCTCCGTTAACCCCAAATGTGCATTTCATTGGTTTAGTTTCATGTTGTATTATCTCATTATTGAGAAGGCAGTTGTAAGGTGATTAACATGATCCTCTGCATTGATTCTTTTGATAAGAATGTCGTTGATATAGACCTACATGGTTTTATCGATGTGGTGGTAAAACATCTTGACCGCCAACCTTTGAAATGTGGTGCCAACATACTTTAACTGGAATGGCATAACCCTGTAGCAGAATACGCCTCTGTTTGGCACAAATGCGGTCTTTCTCATGTCATTGATGACCATTATTATTTGATAAAATTCTCTTTGAGCATCCATCAGGCTTAGAAGAGCACATTCTGCTGTTGAATTGACCAACAAGACTATCATTGGTAGAGGGAAAGGATCTGTAGGATAATGCTTGTTTAGGTCAATGTATTCTACGAACATGCGCCAATTCAAGCGTGGCTTTGGTACGAGAACTATGTTGCTTAGCCATTTGGAGAAGTGTACTTCATATATGTGCCTTGCGACTAGCTTGGTAGTTGCTTCTCGATCTGCTGCTGCATTCCTCTCTTTACGGAAGTTGCATTTCTTCTGCCTCACATGTTTTGACTCCAGATCGACATTCAACCTATTGAGGTTTGGATCTACCCAAGCAAAGATATCCATGTTGTCGTTGAGATATTGGATAATCTTTCGCTTCACATCATTTGACATTGTAGAGCTGATGTGTGTAACTTTTTTATCGTCCTTGGGACATAAACATACTTTTTTTAATTGTCCCAGAGGCTTGACTTTAGTTGTGCTAGCCAATTGTTGTCGGGCTTCACGGAGTCTTCTGTCCTACAACTTTGGTGTTATTTATGTCTGAACAAAGTTATTGGGAATTTTGCCAATAGTCGACCCTTGTGAGGCTAGGATTCTACCCTCGTTGTCGGAATGGATGTCGGGAGTTATTCCATCAGTCGACCCTTGTGAGGCTAACATATTGCCTGATCATTAATGCTATTGATCACATTAACCTCTGGAGTTAGATTCGCTTGTAACGAAGCTAGGTAGCATGCCCATGCTTCATTATAGTCCCAATGGACTTCACCCGCACCACTCTTGGTGGGAACCTAAGCTTTTGGTGGTACGTAGATACCACTGCCTTGAAATCATTGAGGCATGGGCGACCAATGATAATGTTGTATACGAATGGTGTGTCAACCACAAGGTACTCTAAATTGCGAGTCCTTCTTCTAGGAGAAGTGCCAAATGAGGTAGGTAGTATAACCGTACCTACGACATAGATTCTGGATCCACCAAAACTGAAGAGTGGCATAGCCAAAGTCTCTATATGAGTATTGCTGATTTCCATTTGCTCAAGTGCATCTAAAGAGATGACGTTTATCGAGCTTCCATTGTGAATTAAGATTTCTACAATGTTATAGTTGGCGATATCAAGACTCAGCACATAAGGACAATTTGAGCTTGTTGCTTTCATTGCTTATGGATCTAGTGTTTCCTCTAAGGCATCTTATGTGGTACAATTTGTGACTCTATGAGTCACATGTTGATAGTTATCTTATGCCAAGTCATGTGAAACTCTTTTACGTGCCTTATTGGAATCTCCACAGATGGGCTTCTAGAGATCATAGTAACGTTGTTCGGCTTCGGGATTATGGCAATCATGTATCCTTCCCATTTCAAGAGCCACAACGCTGTCCGTGCGGCGTGCTTTACGGTATATTTTTCAGTAAAGAGAGTAGAACAATAAAATTAATGTTCTTGTGGCTCGACATCGTTGATGCATAGTTTCCCTTTGAGCGTGAACTCACGGACGTGGCTCAGTCCCTCTTTCCTACAAGATTTGAATGGTGGGGTCTTCTAGTGTTTGATAGCACAAAACTCGTATTGTTTGGCTCATGTCGTTAAGGCATCCGACTCTACTGTAGCTATATGTTTGTGTAGGTTCTTTATTTACCATTATTTGATGGGAATTCCTATAATCATATTGATAGTTCATTTCCATGCATATTTTCATTATCTTCTCTTTCAGAGGTATTCGATTTATGGTTTCCTCTCTCTATTAGAGAGGGAGTTTCAGAGTTTAAGTTGGATCTCTTACTCCTGTTGTCACGTGCACGAAATTTGGAAGATTCATGAGAATATTGCTCATGGTATTTGCAGTAAAACTTGGATCCATGGCGTATATGTCTTGCACGCTAGTAGTAAGAGGCCGTTTGTCTCGAGGGGAGACACTTCACTTGTTACTGCCTTTATCATTTCGGTTATAACAATGAGAGTTGTTGGTCCTGGATTGAGCGTTGTCGCCTCAGATATTTCTCATTTTAGTATGCTCCTCAATCTCCATGTCACGTTTTGCAATTAAATTGATCTACTCAATGGTTTTCGAGTTCTGCCACAATAGCTCAATAGCAAGCAACCTATTTCTCAAAGTGTTGAAGAGAATATTGGCAACGACTTGAGCGGAGGGCATTTCAACCCTTAACATCTCGGTATTAAACCATATGATATAATCTCTGGTTGATTCATCGGTACCTTGAATGATCGCTTTCAGGTACCTTTATGTTAACTGGGTCTTCTTCTGAGTAACAAACTAAGACTTGAACATGTTTTTTAACTCATCCTATGTAAGAATTTTGAGAGGCGGTATCCTGGAGCACCAGTATTGAGGGAAGTTGACGAAAGTAATAGAAAACAATCGAGTTTCCTCGTAGGTCTAGCATTTCATCAAGGAGATGCAAGTGAGCATTGGGTTCTCATGTGCCTTCGTAATTAGGCATTTTAGGTATTTCACGTCCATGACCAAGCGTGACATGTTGCAATTCATGGGAGAATGGTGATGTTTCATCAATCAACTCATTATTTTCTAGTAAGGTGCTTCTTACATTGTCATTTAACGGACCCATTTTAGGTGGATCACCATTTATTCTTTCTTAGAGCAAAGGCTCTGACCTATCGGCATGCCATGGCCTTTCTCTTTCAGTGGCATGATTTTCACACGAGCCAGTTTGGGCCGTAGAGGCAGCTAACACTAACGGTGATGGAGACGGTCTTGTTTTCCTCCCACGAGGATGTCGGTGATCCTCAGAGAGACCTGCTGTAGTATTAGTTCTTCTTCTTTGCGAACGACATTTTGGGCTCGAACACTGGGAATGACCCTCAGTCTGGCTAGGTTCGTAACTTGCACTCGTGGTGGTGGCACTTGGTTCATGGTTATGAGATCTCTCACCATATCCATCAGTACTTGGAATAGTTGCGGTGTTACACTGGTGGAATTTTGAATCTCCGTGGTTCCTAGTTGAGATTCTTCCTCACTGGCGTTAGATGTGTCACCCTGCTCATTGTTGTTATATTGAGTATCATGTTATTGAGTATCTTCTGGGATAACAGACTGATTGGAGTGGTGTAGGTATATTCTTACGCGCCATTACGTCCTCCAAATAGCACGTCTAGTGGTTTCCCAATGGTGCCTTTGACGCAAGGTTTTTTCGCTAGTCTCGAGATTACTCCCTCGCTAGACTCTCTCACACCTTATAGGTAATACAAGAAAATATTTTAGTTCGATGGAGACATGCACTTAATGGGACAATGTTAGGGATAAAATTTTAAAAAAAAGCAAAGCTAATCTTAGGGTGGATGCGGGTTTATTGTGCTTGTGACTTTCCTGAAGGTGGGGTCAAGTTACCTACTTATCTATCTTAACAGACAGAATTATGTCGAGCGTAATTCATTGTACACTTGTGCCCGTGTAGGATTTTAGGAGATATCACACTTAGCTAAGAAGTTGTGTGCATTTATCTGGCCCTTTGGGCTCGGTTGGACGACCCTGTGACGTGTATGTCTCATAAACGCATCCCTATCTGCTATGGAATCTACCTCATAGTGTGTGAGTCTCATTTAGAGATCATTTGGGTGGCCTAATATAACATCTTGTTCATCGAGCTCACTGGGAGGCTCGGTAACCAGACGTCAAGTGCTTTGCACAATGGTCAAATCAAGAATCAAAGTTCATTCGGTTGACTTGGGAGTCAGATCCATCTCTTACTTAGTTTAATTGTCGCAATGTCAATGTCTATGGAGAAGTAGAGGAAATTAGTAAAAATACTTTCTTTGACGTGTTATTAATTGATATGTTCTTGGTAGTCGTGCTCTTGTAGACGTGCATTATAAAGCGTGCTTTATAAGACGTGCCACAAGTTGATGTGATGTAATTAGACGTTTGACGTGATGTAATTAGATGTGTCACAAGAGGAGTATCTGCCAACCTTTGAAGGTTTGACTTGACAACTTATGAGTTGACGTGGGTGTTAGACTTGCTTTCTATAGAGAGAAAGTACCCACACCCTTGAGCTCCCAAAAGATCCAACCTCTCAAATGGAGAAATGGGGCGGTATTTATAGATGAGGAGGAGGCCTTGTGGTGTGGGGACCACAACAAGGTGGTTTGAAGATATGTTGACCAGCCCATTCAAATGTCAGACTGCTCAATGTTTTACCGACATACCATGTCAGTAAAGTGATCGACGTGGTCGGTCAGCCGGTTGACGTGCCAAGTCGGTTGTGTCGATGTGGCACGTCGATTATAGGATCGACATGCCCCTTAACAAGGCACGTGTCAACATGACGTGCCACGTTTATAATAGAACCGATGTGCCAAGGCACTTCAGACACTGATCCAACATGCGACAGAACGTCAGACATTGAACTGACGTGGCACGCCGGGTACTCATCTAACCTGGCACATCGATATGGTGTTCGACGTGCCCTCTTAAGGAGGTTATCACGGCGTAATGCGCCATGTTGACTAAGGGCAACGTGGCATGTTGTTTTTAGGTCAATGTTCCCTTGTTCTGGAATGTGAATGGTCATCCAAAACGGGTTTCATATTTCTAGAGAGTGGCATTACAAGAGCAGCGCTACAAGCCATGTCAACTCATCCAGAGAGGGGCGCTACAAGAGTCATGCTACAAGTTTGGTTGCGCGGGTCATCTAGGAAGTCGCGTTATAGCGTAGGAGGTGCGCTTGCTCTGGTCGCGCAAGGAATCTAAGGAGTGGCCCTACAACGCAGGAAATTTGGGTTGCTTGCGCATGTAGCTTGTTATAGGACATGTCGCGCGACTCAGGTTTTGGGCCCAATTTCATCTCATCTCGATTTTGTTGCCCTAGCAACTATAAATAAATATTTTATACGTTTTTAGGAAGTGCAACAAAAAAAAGTGGAGAGATAAAAATAAGAGAGAAATACTTGGGAGATTGATAGCCATTGTGAGAGATTATTTTTAATCTGTGAGACATGGCTGTATCTTATTTGTAATCATAATTTGCTCATCATCATCATAGTGGAAATCGTGGTTGGGATCGCCCCCAGAGATAGTCCAACTAGGTAAAAGAATTGTGTCTTCTGTGCTGATTGTTATTTACCGTTCTCAATTGTGCGTATTTGTCTCTTATCTTTTTATTGTGATTTTTAAATATCCTCTGTGCAACATAGTCGCCATCGAAGATCCCTATATTTTCTCAGATATTGTCGCACTCTTTTCAGTTTTTGTTATCTCTTTTCTCTAAAATGCATAATTATTCTTAACATATAATTATATAAATTATTTTCATAAAGAATTTAAAATTGTTAACTTTGTTTTGTCGTTACTCTTTACATTTAATGTATATAATTTAAATCATCCGAAGACCAACTTGTTTTTAGTAATTGAACAAAATTTCTGTTTTTGTTTTTTGATACATACTGAATCAAACTAGGCCGTTAGGCCAAATCCGCTAAATACAAACTAGCTAGCTGAGATGATGGAGATTCCCAAAAGTGCTCTGTACTACTATCTTCAATACCAAGTCTTCCTAGTTTATCGGTCAATTTATTCGCTCCGCGCGGTATCCATTTAAGCTTGAACTCCCACGGGCGCTGCATGAGCGCTCGGCATTCCTCCTACAATGCATCGGTAGGCTGGTCCGTGCCTTTAATCGCCGTAAGGCTCTTAAAAACCATAAGTGAGTCAATCTACAGAATGAGTCGCTGATATCTCCTTTCCCAAGCAATAGATAGGCCTTTTTTAATCGCCTTCATCTCCGCTCCGTCAACTGTTGGAGATTGAAGATCCATCTTGAATCCCCAAAGACACTCTCTATTCGTATCTCGGAGGATTCCAGCCGCATGTCCCCGGTTCTCATCTTGATTTACTCCTCCATCGGTGTTGAGTTTCACCCACCCGAGCTCGGGTTTTGTCCATCTCCCTTTATTCTTAAGGCACGCCTTTCTTCGACCCTTCTTTAGTTCGAGCTCTCCATTTTCCTCTTGAACACTTTCGAATTCCGATTCTTCCAAATTATCCATAACCCCGCGGCAAAGGTGGAATCCAGTCCTCAACGCTTGAAAATTTGCTCTTGATATTTTTGCTAAGCATAGCTTCCTTAAGCCATCTGTCATCCGGTAAGCCATCAAAGTATGGGAGGCTATCATCCGACAAAACACGACACCAAATCCTCCGCACCATAGTGCAGTGTCAAAGCATATGAGTTGCGGTTTCAACATGAGACATACATATAGGAAAGATCATCGCATGGGTTGTGGTCTCATTCGTTGCCAACCTATCTTGCGCACCTAACCAAAGAAAGTGTTGAATTTTATTGCTCAAGTCGAGCTTCCAAACCCAACCAACGTCCGTTGCGACTTGCTGTTCCTCCTCGTAATAATCCAAATATGCCTTGTATACCGATTGGCAGCTAAACAGCCCATTCGAATTAGTACTCCGTAATATTCTATCTTCGCTCTCACTAAAAGAAATATGTTTGATGCGTATCTCGGCTTCCAGCACTTCCGGCAAAGTTGATGCAATAGCATCGAAATTCCATTCCCCATCCTCATCAACTAGCATCGGGTTGAGTGATGCGACAACCCTCAACGCAAAGGCGCTTCTCCCCCATCCATTTGTCGTATCAAAAGAGAATTTTCCTGCCATCACCATTTTTCCAACGAAGGAAGGGAGCCATCAGTCCCACACACCTCAAAACACCCTTCCAAGTAGCGCTATCAGTAGGCTTAGCGACGCACTCCATAATTCTATCTTGCTTGAGATATTTTGCAGCTACCAATTCCTTCCAAACCGTATTTTCTCGATTTATAATTCTTCAAGCTAATTTAGATAGGAGAGCCTCGTTACTCACACGCGCCATCCTAATACCGAGTCCACCCTCCTTCTTAGGACGAGTAACCCGAGGCCAACCCACCAAGTGAAGTTTCTTTTTCGTCACATCCGACGAGCAAAGGAAATCTCTATTGAGGCGATCAAGTTGCATGCATATATGTTCCGGTAACCACGTTGCTTGCATATGATAGACTGGTTGAGCCGAGGTTACGACTTGAATTAGTGTCGCACGCCCTCCTAGCGTGAGTAACTTCCCTTTCCAACCCGTAAAGTGTTTCATGATTCGGTCCAAAGTCGACGCAAATTCAGCCCTTGTTGTGCAGACGTGGATGAGAGATATACCAAGATAGCGCCCTAAATTTGACCTTTGACCAAACCCCAAAATATCGCTGATACACCTCTTCAACCCGCCTCTTCGCTTTTCGAGAAGAAGACCTTGGACTTTTGAGCACTTAGTTTTAATCACGATGCACCACAAAATTTATCTAGTACTCTTTTAATAGCATGTGCGGTCCGTTTTGTAGCCCTCCCCATTAAAACCAAATCATCGGCGAAGAAGAGGTGCGAGAGGTTAGGTCCACCACGACAAAGAACTAGCGGTTGCCACTTCTTTCTTGACACTTCCTCTTGAATTAGATACGCCAACCGCTCGACACAGAGAACAAAGAGATATGGCGATAAAGGATCGCCTTGTCTAAGACCACAAGCATGCTTAAAAGGATAGAGGGGGGACCCGTTACATAACACTCGCGTCGCCGCATTCCTGACACAATACATGATGAGCTCAATAGTGTCAGAAGGAAATTGGAACACAACCAAAGTTTCTTCAAAGAAGTCCCAGTTGATTTTATCGTAGGCCTTCTCCAAATCCAACTTCATGATCATGCACCCAACTTTATTCTTTTTCTTGCTTCTAACCAAGTGTAGGACCTCTTGGAGGAGAAAAATATTGTCTTGCATGCTCCTGCCTTTAATAAAACTCGACTGAGTGCGAGCAATAATTCCCGACATGATTCCCCGAAGACGTGAGGTAAGGCTCTTCATAATGAATTTATACAACACATTACAAAGTGAAATTGGGCGGAACTGAGTTATATTCTCGGGGTTCTGCACCTTTGGTATAAGACATATGAACGCCTCACAAATCTTGGGATCGAAGCACTTACTTGTGAAAACGGACTCAGCAAAGTCGAACAAAGATCCGTGAAGACAATCCCACCCATTGGGGTAAAACCATGCGTGAAGGCCATCAGGCCCTGGGGCTTTGAAGGGGTTCATCGAGAAAATAACCTATTTGACTTCCTCTAGATCCATGCGTCGTGACAAACCTCCCCTTTGTTCCTCCGTGAGAACTGCTTGAAATACCGACGCGTGAAGACTGTTCGGTGTGTTGCCGCCCACACTACCCGAGAACAAGTCTGCGAAAAAACTATGGAAGAACTTCGTGTTCCATTTGAGGGTTGTGGTCTCATTCTGTCGATTTTGAGGGCTGTTGCCGCCCACACTACCACATATGTTGTCGATTTTGAGGGCTGTGGTCCCATTCTGTCTGCGCCTAATGAGAGTCGACCTATGGAAGAACTTCATGTTCCATTTGCCATCCCTAATCTACTTTACTCAAGACTTTTGAAACCAAAATGTTTCCTCTTGCATAAGGACGTCGTTGAACTCAACCACAAGCTCCTTTTCGAGATCCTCAAGATACTTACACCGATCGATGCACCAAAGATTTTTGGATCCCAGTAATACGAGCGGTGAAAACCTTCTTCTTGTGAAAGATGTTCCCAAAACGTTCCTTGTTCCCTGGTTCAAGGACCTTTGGAACAACCTCGATTGAAGCAAGAATGTTCGGGTTCGCCTCCCAAATATTTTTAAGAAGTGATACGCATTTTGGATGGTGGAACCACGCCGCTTCGAATCAAAAGGGACGCTTTGCATTCCTCGGCCCAACCCCATCGCATGCCATGATTATTGGGTGATGATACGAATGAACTTTGGGGAGGTGCGTAAGTTCATGGTTCGGGAATTTATCTAACCAAGATTGGTTAGGCATACCACGCTCTATACGTTCCTGAATTAATGCACCATCCTCATGTTTATTCGACCAAGTAAAGAGTGGACCGCGAAATCCTGTACCAATGAATGTGCACCTTTCCATGAAACCCCGAAAGAAGTTAAGACGGCTCAAAGTCAGCTTGTTACCTCCTGGTTTTTCATGGGCGTAGCACATCTCGTTAAAATCTCCCATCGCAAGCCATGGTAAGGTCTGATTTTGTGCCATTCTCTCCATACTCTCAAATACTCTAACCTTCACGCTACGTCGTGGCTGCGCGTACACCCCTGAAAAACGCCACCCCTCTTGCGTGTTTGGGTTAATGAGGGCGTCGATGGCTTGGTCATCAACGTCGAGAATTTCAACATGAACATCTGCCTCATCCCATAACATCCAAACCCCACCAATCATCCCCGATGTTGGCGCCAGAACATAGTTAGAAAAACCAAGACGTGGAGCGATTTCTTACGCTCTCTCTTCGCATGCTCTAGTTTCGAGAATAAACACCACTGAAGGTTCGTGTGAACGGACTAATTCTCTAAAATTTCTTCTGAAGTCCACATGGCCAGCCCCCTGACAATTCCAAGATATTATCTTCATATTCATAAGATGAATGTGGTGCAGTGCAATAGGGTTATCAACTACGGACGCTCTCCATGTCGCAAACATCTGTGCCATCGCCTCCAGAGCTAGGGAATATTGCCTGTTGGATTCCCACTCGTTCAGACGTGTTCTCTGCCACCATGCAGCTATGTCCCCCTCCCTCTGTGTGTGGTAAACTGATGTTTCGCTCTCACATATACAGGTTGGGATCTCCAGAATCTCTATCCTCCGATCCTCTAGAGCGATTTGTTATGTCCATGAAGGGCCTATGAACCGCTGGCTCCTCGTGTCGATCTCCAAGAGTTCCTATTGACCCAACAACAAAGTGTCCCAGTGGTCCTCTTCCATCTTGATCCCTACTTTGATTCGCTACGTTTTCTTTATTTCCTATTTGGTTATTAGGCGCAAAAACTGTGTCCTCATTCTCTGTTAAATCCATAAGCACCTCAAACTTATTATAGGTAACAGTGGGGGTTTTAAGTTTGGTAGTATTAGCCTTCCTAGTTTTGGTAGGTTTCCTCCCTGAGGTTGCCTTTTTCCCAGTAATAGGATCCGACGGTAGTGTTGGTGTTAACGATTTGGGCAGTATTCTCTTCCCATTACTAGCTTCCCTAATGTTAAAGTTATTCCCACTTTGCGTGAACATGTTCCTGACCTCGGTTGGGGAGTGCGTGTTTCGTAACAGTAGGATGGGATTTTCCAGCGATCTAGCCTCGCCATTGGTAAGATGTACAACAACCCTCGTGTTACTTTTTTTCCCTCTCAATACCTTCGTCTATTCCCCGTATTCATTGTCACGAGTCCTCTCGATTTTGCTTCACAAGCGTCGATATAGGAGTCGCATTATCTGACATAGGTGCATATTTTGGGGCGCCCGACTCACATTGCGTCTCGATGTGACCAACTTGTAATATAGCGACGAAAGATTCTCGTACACCACTTGGTACACCTTTTCTCTTACTCCTAGCGCTAACGTGAGTGGATTTTTCGTGCTCACTTCAACGCAAAACGAGCGAATTTTCCTCTAGTAGCATTAAGGGTATTGGTGTCGATTTTGATGGAGTTGCTAATGCAACTCGCCAAACCGTGCACAATCCCCTCGGACATCATCTCCATCGGTATGTCTAGCAAGCGAACCCAGGTGATAGCACTTTCAATCTTGTCCGTTCTTGCATTAAAATCTAGGAACCACTTCCGGATTGAGAGGAAACTTCCCGCCAAGTGTCATGGCCCCTCCGTCAAGACCATCTCATGTTTTAGGGCGTTCAAGCCTTTCAAACAATAACAGTCATGCCCTAGGTCTATAAGCTCGAATCCATTATGCAAAGTCCACAATAGGCCGAGTTTCTATTTTAGCGCTTCATAGTACCATGGCCTCCCCATAACCCTAATGATGAGTCTGTCCTTCCACTCATTGCGGATTTTCTCCTCCAGTTCGTCCGAGAAGGTCACCTTCTTGATCGGAAAGGAATCGGTTGGTTCATGAATAGTCAAGTGTTTGCGAATTTCAGCCATCCGTGCTTCATCAAAACGAGTTTCCTTCTGTATGCCATTCGTCTTAGTGATGGCGGCGTATGTCGAGGTTCCCCAATTAGGGTTAGTATTCAGCCGCGGTGGTTCTTGCATGGTGGTGTCCACGTCGTTACCGAACGATCGAGAACGCTTTTGCTGCATTGCCATGAACGTGAATTCGTCCGGAGGGACAAACTTCGTCGCTGCCGGTTGAATATCGCTCATGATCGCTCCGGTGTTAGGGTCCATCTTAATCGTGAACAAAATTGCTGTTTTGAAGTGATGTTATATTACAATCGTTTCCTAAAGTTTAGGATACTTAAAAGTTCTAAACACCAGATCTTCGGGGAAGAAAGATAAAATATATGCATCCTACACGTATTACAGGCATATTAGTGTCACTTGGCATAAAATGTCAGATATGCATCCTACACGTATTACATGCATATTAGTGTTGAACACGAAATATAAATTCAATCAGTACGGTGCATTTTTTGGTAGTATCTATGAAGCGTAGAATAGTATCACCAAAGAATCACTTCCGAGCGCAATCATTCCTTAAACTAATGTCGTTCTCTCCTCTTATTTCTCTTTTTTTTTTTTTTTCTGAAAGTCTCTTTTTTCTTTTTTATTCACCAACCACAAAGTCGAAGATTAGTTAAACAGTATTAAGACACCTCAAAAGACTAAAACCTTAATTGATAGCCACAATGTTTCAGATTTTCTATAATAGTAATCCTTCCAAGGAACTTTTGCAGAAAATGTCAATTCCAAACAGTTGCAAATGAAAAATTATAGATTAATTTGAAATACTTTACTATCCGGATTATGAATGATGGATGATGGATCATATAATGGGACCATATTAGGAATCTGTCACGATTTAATTAACAATGCATTTATTTTTAATAACTTTAAGTCAAGACAACAAATCATAATCCGATACAGTGATTTTGTCCATTCCCATCTTTACTTATGAGAGCTTGTGTGGATTAGAACTGTTTAAACCTAATTCGACATCCTCATTCATTTAATCACTTGTCTTTCTCTCCTTCAAAGTTCAATGAAATCAACAGCTAATGCATTTTATTGGCCACAATTTTCCATGGGATATTCGTATGTGATTTGTCATTAATTATTCGTAGGGTATGTAATTGCTCATTTTGAATAAGTCTTTTATTCTTTCATGCACTGTTTCTGGAACCGAGATGTACGAGTTTCTTTATCTATTTTTGGTTAATATTAAAAGTACCTTAGAAGTTTAGAGTCTTCTATATTAAGTTCGTACTTGAACTCCATACTATGCTACAAACATACATTTGAGGACCAGTTTGAGCAACGGGAACTCAATAGGAGATGGGCAGTTAAGTTGGGTTGTTTTTAGTGATAGTAATATGGGTAATTCTCGTATGGTGCTGGCCCATGGGCCAAGCCCATGTTCATCTATATCAGGGATGTCCATCGATATGTATATCGAATATAACATTCGATAAAGTACAGATCACGTGAAAATCATGCTCCCGCATCCCGAGGTCTATAAATACCCGGATTTCACTAATCAAGGTAATCTTTAATTATTCTCATACACTGTATATCCGATATCGAGCATCCCCGATATTACATTCGATATAACACCCGATATATATTATCGATATATATATCATCAACATACCATTTGACATCATACCCAACATCTATCAGGACATCATCCCACACGTAGAAGATCCTTGATATCATTCTCGATATCACCTTCGACGTTATATTCGATATCCACGAGATACTCGACATATCATTATACTTGATTGTACAATTAACCTATCACTAATGAACTACGTTCGGCTTGATTTCCTCAGGGGGGATACACATGCAGCTTGGGATAACCCGAGTCCAGTCCGAAATCGTGAAAGATCTATCCGTCCCCTCACTGCATCGCTTGGAGTACATGTGTGCTAAAGACAAAGCTAGTTCTAGCGTAGCCTAGGATCAATATGATATGGAGTTTTTCGTCAGCTTACCCAGCCAGCACGCGATAATGCACCAAATCAGACAGTTAAACGTAATTCATGATACGTTCGATAAGCCCCTTCGTTTTTTTTAAATAACTAAAAGATGGAGTTTCGAAAGTGTCAACAAAATCTAAAGTTTCTCCTTTTGCGAAAATCATCTTAACGGAAGAAATAATAATTGGTGGACTTGACGTCCACCAATGCACTTCTTGTTGCCTTCTCATAATTTACTAGTGCTATGTTACTCTGTGAAACAATATGGCAAACTCATAATTAATTATGGGCCTCATTATTATTTTTGTCCTTGAACCTTTTTTCTTTTTAAACCTATCTGCCCTTTTTTTTCAGGCCCAGATTAAATGCCCCATGTGTATTAAAATTTCTATCAAAAATGCCCTTTTTTGTATTCGAGCTAAAAATCCGACGTGGCGACACAGTCAACAAAGCACCCTGCCACTCGGATAAATCTTTAGCGAAAACACGAATTCAGCTCAGCTCAACAGGTATATAACATTTGAACACAACACTAACGGCCATATTTGAAAAAGCCCTAATTCGACATGTAGAATCCTAAATCAAAAATTAGGGCAATCTATTTCAAAATTCAACTTGTGAAATTTCCTTAATCGACTACTACTTCGCACCTTATGTGCGACTACGGGAGACCGCCGTTGTGCGGGTTGCTACCACAAATGTGAATTCAGGTCGAAGGTTTTATGGGTGTTGAAAAGTAGAAGTTCAGTTGTCAATTATTTGTTTGGGAAGATCCTCCTGTCTGCGGAAGACTTAGGATTGTTGTACGATTATTGCGTACAAAATCATAAGGAGTGAAGCGAATGTGAAGCAACTGAAAGAAGAACTCAAGATGATGAACAACCAAAGTTTGGACACGATTCACCGTGGGTTTAAGAAAACGAAGATGGAGTTGGAAGATAAGGTCAAGAATCTGCAAACTCAGAACAACAAATTGAGAGGTAGGCTTAGGCTATGGGTGATTACCTTATTTGTACTGTTTGTTGTTTTTGTCAAGTTGTACTAAGAAGTTAAGAATCGGGGAAGGGTGTGTTGTTTAGAATGAATAAGTTCTCTTGATTAGGTGCAATGTCAAGTTGTGTTGTTTGGTTTAATGTTGGTTCGATTAATATTGCAATGAAATGGTTGGAATTCTTAATGATTTTGGCAAAAGTGGAATGAACAATCAAGTCCTTTCATTGAAAGCTATTTGATTCATCTCCCTCCCCTATATTTAACATATGAAAAGTCACCATTCATTCTATAAATAAGTAACTAATCCATATAAAAACTCACACTGCTCTGTTTAACATCCCCTACCTTTAAAAAAAACAAATCTACCAAAATGATAATCACATACGCTATCATGATGCAACTGTTTTATACTGATCCGAGTTTCATCCGCCTAGCAGAAGCAATTCTTTTGGATAGGCTTATTAGGTATGGTAGGAGGCATATATTATCTAACATTTATGCATTGATGAAGGGTTTGAGAATCATGAAACAGAAACTAGACACGCTTGTTGTGGAACCACATTTAGAGGGTCAACTGGAGAAGAAGATAAGGGAGTTGAGGCTGAAGTATACCATGTTTAAAAGGTTTTGCTATCTTTCTGGAGTCAATATTGAAGGCCCTGACTAGGCGGTGTCAGTTGGACCTGCATATAATTGGATGCTGAAAGTGGTAATATTTCACTCCTGTGTAGTTGTTGTAAATCTGGTTTATCTATTTTGAATGTGTTTTAATGGTTATTTAATCTTAGTAAGAGACACGATGCGAACTGTAATGCAAAGTTTATGGATTGCCCAATGCCAAAAAGCATGCATACTCTGTTTGATGAGATGCGTTGTGCTCTTCTTCCTGATGAGGCTCTGATTAGGGAAGATAATGAATTCATATAGGCCGATATTTTTCACCAGGGTGTGCCTCGGGATGGGGTGATTAAATTGGATGATAATGAGGAAGATGGAGGAGATGGTGTTATTGCTTATGAGATAGAAGATGTTGATAGTGTTGTTGCTGATGAGATAGAAGATGCTAGAAGTGGACCAGGTTCTGATGGGGCAGTGGATGATGAAATGGGAGATGATTAGTTAAGGTTGATAGATGTCAAGCAAATCTATATTGATAGATGTTTAGTTATGTTGATTGAGGTTGAGTTTTTGTAATGCTTATGGACAATTTATTTTTTCTGTTTTGCTTATGGTCTATATTGAATAGTGAATGAGGTGTTTGCACCTAATGAATATATGGTCTTTTCTGAAGTATGGCGTAATGGACATGATCTACTTTTATCTTATGAATATATGGTGTTTTCATTTTGTTCACAACCTTAGACCATATGTGCCTTCACTTATCCCATATACTGTCATAACATAATCAACTAATTATATTACACCTGATAATCGAATAGAACCTTAGCAAATGTTCATATATCAATCGCACTAAATTAAACCACATGAACACCAATATAATTACTGTTACCAAATAGACTCCATCAAGGTATCATCAATGTATCAATTTTGTTCCCAAAATATAAATGTTTCTCTCAGCCAATACGGCTAAAATAACAACACAACATTTTGAAATCAAAATTGCAAAGTGGATTCAAGTGAAGATCAAAATCCTACATCAACATCACTTGTAACCAACAACCTTTGCACCACAAAAAAAAAGACAAAAGAATCATTGGTCTTGATGGAAACTTGCTTATGGATCCTTCTGCTTCTTCTTTCCTTTCCCTTTCCTCTAATCATGGTCATTCTCTGTCTGCTGGTCTTTCTAATTCATGTTGTCTATTACTACACCCAAGCCTGACAACTTCAAATATTTTCTGCTGGTTCCAAGTGCTTAATGTAAATGTATGGACCGGGATTGGTATCCTTTTGATTCACACCATGTGTTGACACTAAGTGTTGTGCCAACACCGATTGTATTTGATGTTGTCCCAACACTTGTTGTAGAGTGATTTTGCAGCGGAATAACAAACACAGTGAATGAATTTTAAGCAGGTTATATGAATAAAACATGTCGATTCTTACGGCCAAATAATCACTAAATATAAATCTAATGATCTTATAAAAGTCAACTGAGTAAGGAACTCAGTCCTAACACTAACTAATCTATAAGCTATGGAGCTTATAGCTTAGCTAGATAAAACTCAGTAAAAACAAGACTAATAGCTAATACAAGAATTCTTCTAATTTCTCTCAACTAATTCTAGTCTCATTAATTAATCTTGATGTCGAGCATTCCTTCTTATAGGATTTGATCGTCCTTCTTCATTGACGTGATAGACACGAGTTGGTGATTGTTCTCTTCTTTTTTGGATAATTCCGAAATCTCATTTGATTCTTATCTTCAAGAGATCTTCTAATATTATCTTTAATGTATCTTCGACTTATCTTTTTTGCTTAAGCATAATCCGCACTATCTTCATAGTCCTTGATATTCTGAAATATATTACATATAACTACAACTTGTGAAACTAGGTGAGTTTAAGAATAAAGGCAAAATATAATATTTCACTTAAATAATTCGGACAATGCAGGTTGAGTTCAGTGTTGTGCCAACACTAGTTACTTGAATGTTGGACCAACACATCCTGACAATACATGCACTTTCAATCTCCCCCTTTTTGCCTTTCTTCACAAAACTCCACCTCCAACCAATTATGTTCAAGTATCTGCAATTTCAGAATATATAGATCAAAACTTATTCTAACTTGCTCCCCCTCAATTTATGAATGATGAATTGCAGAGTTGAGCCAACATATGTAATACTTGTGTTGTCCCAACACTTTCATCAGTCATTTCAACACATGTAGTTAGATCAACAGTACCAACCAAAACAAACTAGAATAATGAAAAATGTGCAAGTAATATTCAGATTACAGAGCCATCAGACACAAAACAGAACACATGTTGTATGTGCCATAACCACTATTGTTCAAACTATTTAGCAAAGTACTAGAAACAAAAAAAATTGGTAGCCTACAAGTTAAAGGACATTTCCATTTGGAGATAGAACTGAAGAAGAGTGACTCTCCATGGTGGAGAAATCTACTCAACCTAAGAGAGAAAGTGAATGCGTGTCTACCAACTAGGACTCTTGGAATAAGGCATACAAAAGGGATGCAAAAACTATATGATGGCCTAGTTCTACCTAGACCAGAGGTGGAGTGGTGGAAACAGGTATGGAACCCTTATTCTAGCCCCAAAGAAAATTACATATGTTGGCTAGCTGTACAGAAAAGATTAGCCACTAAGGATAGGGTATGTAAGTTCACGAACTTGGATGACCATCTCTGTGTAATCTGTGAGAATGAAAATGAGACCCATGATCACCTCTTCTTTCAATGTAATTGGACATATTATGTGTTGTGCAAAGTACTAACCAGGATAGGTGTAAGAGCATGCTCTAAGGATATGGCTAGGTGGATCAGAAATTTTGCACAGTTTCAAAACAAGGGATCCATCATCTTTAAGATCAGAGTAGCAGCTCTAGGAGAGACCATATCAGTTATATGGAAGGCAAGAAATGCAAAAAAGTTCAAAGGTAAACAGGTGACAGACACCCAAGTGAGCAAAGATATTGCACACAAAGTGATGACAAGGCTTTTACAACATGGTTAATGCGGATGAACACATGATTTGCTTGTTTGGGAGTGTTTTCTTTGATATGCAGGTAATGCGCCCTCATAGAAGCAGGACAGTGCAACACAGGCCTTTAGAAAATAAAATCCATCTTCTCCTTCCCAAACCATCCAAAAGGAGAACTGATTGGTGGGAGGTAACCATCAAAAGTGGCAAGCAAGATTACACAGGCAAACCAAACGAAATGGTCACAGTCCTGGACTGGAGGCATAGAGTAGAGGCTGGACCAGCCTGATGATAGTTGATAAGACACTCTAGTGGGAATGGTGGGAGTGCTTGTAATCTTGTGGGTATTACTTCAAGTTATAGACCTAGTCTAGAGCTTGTTTTAATCCTTTGCTACATGATAGCATTCAGTATTAGAGATGTAGACACATCTGTCTTGAGCCTCACATAGGGGTATGCCCCTTCTCTTCTGTAAAAACTCTTTGATTTAGACGCTCTAGTTAATTTTCTGCGAAAAACAAAATTGGTGGCCTAATATCCCCCTTTTTGTGAGGAAAGCACCACCAACATATGCTTCTTGATGGTGTTGATTTCTTTAATCTCCTCCTCATTGTCTGCAATATCCCTCTTCTTGTCAACAACCATCCTATCAGACTAATCCACCTTTTCTAGAATGAAGGCAGAGCTGATAGCCACATTGGGGGTTGAATCATCCTAAATAACTGAGGCAGTGATGAATATGTGCCTTCTTCTTGCCCTGCTGTACTCCACTACTTCCAGGAGCATCTGGATCCTTCCATAGAAGGTCATTGATTATGTATCATCCAAAGTAGTTCTTGGTGATAGGCAACTGTCCAGTCTTGTCGACAAATGTCTCAATTTCACCTTTTACAAATCCTTGATTATTGAGAATCTTGAGGATCAAGGAAGGGAAGGGTAAGATTGCATCCTTCTTATGCACATCCTCAACAATAGTCTTGAAAATTATCTCCCCCATGTTCACTAGATGTCATTTCTGCAGTTTGTATATCAACACAACCATCTCATGAGTGAAGAATGTGGAGTTTGTTGAGGGTATCTGGTTGGATTAGATGGCTTTACACAATATGGAAGTGAAGGATGTGAGTCTAGTCGCATAAATATTGTTCTTCCATGTCTTCACCAGTCTACATGTTAACTCTTTCATCATAGTGTTGTCATCAATTTCCTTCTTCATTGACATGATAGACACGAGTTGGTGATCGTTCTCTTCTTCTTTGGATAATTACAAAATCTTATTTGATGCTTATCTTCAAGAGATCTTCTAAAATTATCTTCAATGTATCTTCGGCTTATCTTTTTTGCTTAATCATAATCTGCACGATCCCCATAGTCCTTGATATCCTGAAACATATCACAAACAACTGCAACTTGTGGAACTACGTCAGTTTAAGAATAAAGGAAAAATAAAATATTTCACTTAAATAATTCGGACAATGTAGTGTTGAGTTCAGTGTTGTGCCAACAACATTTACCAGAATGTTGGACCAACACTTCCTGACAACATATGCACCTTCACTTAAGTTAGGAGTTCTATTCTCTTATGATCCCAAAGCCTCTTGGTTTGCCCTAAGTTGGTTTGCCACACTTCCCACACTTCAGAGAGTATTGCATCCTACCAACGTGAGTTGATACTGGTGGAGCAGCTGCCTTCTTCCTAGTTCTCACAACATGGGGTTTATCAGGGCCCCAAGTCCTTGCCTTTTTGGGTTACCAGGGAGTCTACCAAAATTTGGTGGCAAATGGGGGATGTAATCCTTATCTTTCCATAGTGCAACACCAGGAACCCCATAAATTGTATACTGGTACACCTTATTGTGAGTTTCTAGTGTGTAACACTCAATAGCATATTGAGCAATTTTTTCTCCACCATGGAGTATAGCACTAGCTGCATGCTTGCCTAGGATGCCTGTTAAGTCCCATAACGTGCATGAGCAAGTCCTTTTCTTTGACATCTAGACAGTGCTATGACATATCATGCCCACGCACTTGGAATCTGAATTCATTAGATTTCATAGGCATGCATGTACACACTATATTGTTGACTTTACTAACCCTCTCCTGGGTGTTTGCAGTGAGGTTTACCCTTTGTTCTGCTGGTTTTTGCCTAATCCAGCTCTTCTTTTCTTTCTCTATGTTCTTTGTGTTTCTAAACATACAATACTCCCTGATCCATTCGCACATAGTAAGAATGGGCTTCTCCGTAGCTGGCAAAAGAATCCCATTGAAGGTCTCACAGTGATTGTTCAAAAATCAGACCAGTACCATCATTAATATTGAAGTGAGACTTGCTCCAGTGTTCTAGATCTTTGTCATTGAACCATCTTACAAATGTTTCAAACATGGCCTCCAGTTTCTTGATTGAGGTATCAAACTGACCTTTTGTAGTCTGATTAGCAGCATCTCATATAGCATCACTGTAATCTTCCCCACTGAAACCAACTCTAGGCACCTGGATAAATCTCATTGAAGGCCTCTACTAACCTTTTTTGCTTATCTGATATGAATGTAAGCTTGCTAGGTTCATTCAAATCCAAATCCTGCCTCAGTAGATATAAGAACCACATCCAATTGTCAGTGTTTTCAACAGCAACAACAGCCCGAGCTATAGGGAAAATGATATTTACAGAATCCAACGCAACAATTGTAAGTAAGCATCAACCATTAGGCCATATTAGATGAGCACCGTTAACACCAACGAATGTCCTGTATCGTTCTTTGTATCCATCCTTCATTGCCTGGAAACTATTGTACATGCATTTGAATCTATTCTCTTCAACTATGTCTTCTGTGCAAATGGCCACTATAGTTCTAGGAATTGTCCTCCTTACCTCAGCCTGATATTCAAATAGTTTGGAGTATTGAAATGCAGGAGTACCCTCTAACTTAGTCATTGACTTGGCTTTGTAGGCTTGATTGAAGGTGACATTGACATGAAGATTCTTGATATAGTCCATCATAAAATTAGTGGTGTCTCTTTTAGGATCTGTAATGAAAACATCCGAGAACTTCTCTGAAAGCCATGATGACTTCTCATTGTGGACATATAAATTCTTTGCACAAGAGTGTTCATCCTTAAATTTCCTCAGTTGAAAGCACTCTTAATCTTGGCCCTTATTTGCATGCAGCCTCCATGGACACTCAGGATAACATCTGTAATATACCCTTATTGGATCACTTTCGTAGAGCTTAACACTTCAAGTATTCTTGAAAGAATGTGACTGGACATCATTGTGGAGTTATTTTTTGTTGGTAAATATCATCTTCAGTTTGAAAATAGGATTAAACCTCATGATCCTCTTCTCCCCTAGGATCCGTGTAATGACAAGGCTCCCTTTGTTCAACCACTGCAACATGTGGATCGTTTTGTTCTGACTCAGCCTCAACAACATTTTCTCTTCTTCCTCTGTTCCTACTAGAGCCACCATGATGTTTTTCAACTTTAAGACCCTCAGCCCTTGCATCACCAGGCTTTTTTTCAACATTAACACCATCAGTCCTTGCAGCACTAGGCTGATTCTCAACATTTACACCTTCAGTCCTTGCATCACCAAGCAGATTCTCAACATTTACACCTTCAGCCCTTGCATGACCAGCTTGATTCTCATCATTTACTCATTCATCCCTTGCAACACATGTTAACATCAGCAACCACATCTTCATCACCCAACTCAATATCATACTCGGTTGTTCTTCATCAAAGATATCCACATGTGCGTACAACTCATCATCAGGCTCTTCAGTTGATGTTGTATACATATCACCATCACTGTCATCATCAATTTCAGTTACTTCAACTGCCACACCCTTACTCTTATTTAGCCTTTGTAGAATGCTAGCATCATTCCTTGCGCCCCCCTTTACCTTCATCAACTGCATTTGTACTATCACCGAGAACAGTAGCATCATCCTCTGCTACTCTATACTCACCCACAACAGAAACAGAATTCCCTTCCCTTACATCTTGCACCCTCTATAATACAACAACATCATTATTAGGCCTCACTAAATATACATGAAACTCCCTCCTCTTCTTATGAGCCAACTTACAGTGATCATGCAAACATCCATCATTCATCACAACAACATAGAAATTATTTCGTTGGAAAAATATACTTCTTTCAACCACGTACGCCTATATCATTAGCCAACTTATCTAAAAATGACCTTCTTACATTTCTGTAATATAAATAATCCAACACACATTTTGTATCAAAGCCTCCATAGACCCCACCACTTAATGGATTTTTTGTAAACCCCATCCATAATGTAATACCAGGGTCAAGCATTTGCTTTCTGGTGTTGCAATAACTTAAAGGACCAGAGTTATAAAGGAGACAAAAAGAATACCTAAATTTTACTAAAACTATTAAACTCAGAGACCACACAAGGGCACAACAATAACGCAAGGTTGCAAAAATACAGATAAAGATGAATATACACGTGTAAGGGGACCATACACTTTCGGCCAAATCCTAAAAACCCACTAAAACAATACTTACAAGAACAAAGGTACAAACTTTACCCCAAAACAAACAAATATTGTCGGATACTTAGCCTACTTACAATAAAGTAACTATTTAACACCCAAAAAATACAATTACACTATAATCGAAGCTAAAATTTTGCCAAATTTACAGTAATCCGGTAGGGATGAACCCATTTCAAGTGTGGGTCTCAATTTCAGCATCTTTTGGCCCTAACTCATGCGTCGTTACAAAAGGATGATAATTTAAGCTTCAATCGTGAAATACTAATTTAGTATTTGGGGATTAGAATTTTTGGGTTTTGCCGCGAGAATATAGCGAAAGAAACCTAAGCATTGGAGCAAATGTTATATAGTCGTTGAGCTGAGCTGGAGTCCTGTTTTTGCCAAAGATTTATTCGAGTGCCAGGATGCTTTGTTGACCGAGTCACATGTTTTGTTGACTGTGTCGCCACGTCGGATTTTTAGTCCGAATAAGGAAAAGAGGGCATTTTTTTATAGAAATTTTGAAACATAAGGGGCATTTAATTTGGACCCGAAAAAAAGGGCAGATAAATTTGGAAAAAAGAATAAGGGGTAGAAATAATAAGTCATCCTTAATCCTGCTAAGGAATTGTAAATAGTTGGACCACTGACTTCTTAAGTTCCACAAAACTTCTTCGGATTTAGATATAAGTACGTGTACCATGTAGGAGGATTCACTTTCAAGACAAAGATAAGTTTGCCCACACTCCTTCATTTAGTTGAGCTCAATATAGCTGCCGTTAATTTTGACTCGAAAGCAAATACATCATCAAACTTTGGCGCAAAAGCCTCTAGACGAAATTTGTGTGGATTTTAAAAAACACTTCATGTTACCCCATATCCTCATGAGTTACCAAAAGTGCACCCATAAATGTTACATTCCATCCATGCCTCCAGTGAAGGATGCCATCTTACTTAGATAGTTCTAGGTGTCTTTCTTGGCAACACACACATGCCCTATAATCTAAGGATTATGAGGCTCTTTCATCAAATTAGCTGACTAGTTTTAAATAACTGCACATGTTTAATACATCTCCAAAAACGGTGAAGAAGGTGGGAAAAATCTAGTGCAAGGTCCTCAAGACATACTTGTTCCTTGGGGTCGAAATAAGTTAAATACCAGAGGTAACTGTCATCACCCAAAGAGCTTGTACATGTGTGCTAGAGTGCACCTTAGTTGTTGTATGGAGAAGGTTGTCGAGGTCCCCTGATGTATCCACTCGATATAGAAACATGATTAGTGTCTAAAGAATCTATATTTTACCCCTAGAACTGACAATATATAGCAAAATCCTAATTTTTCAGTTTATTTTAGATAGTTTTATGTATTTTCAAATTTTAGAGATAAGTGAGTCAAATAAGTGCAAAACGACGCAAAATCACAAGACTTGTGAAAACCTTGTTAAAGAGCTAAATCGATCAAGTCGAAGACATTGAACTAATGCAAATCATGCACGAACCATAGAAGGTAGCATGACCAACACCATTAACGGCGCGAGCAACACCACTAGCGACACAAGTCGCACGGGTATATCTGAGGGTGGCACAACCCGTGCCACCAGCTGCACGAGCCGCCCCGGTCACACCGAAGGTATAGCGGACCGCGTGAACGTGGAAGAGAAATATCGATATAGCGCAAGAAAAGGCACTAGTCGCGCCGCAGCTGCGCGACATAAGCCCGATGCTACGCCGCGTGGCACATGTTCCGAATCACTACTGTTGAAGGGTTATTCCATCTTGAGACTTTTGGGCCTCTATAGGTAACCTAGGGATGTGTGCACAGTAGTATAACAAGGTGGAAAGGAACAACAACAAAGATAAGCGTAATGGATGTCCATAATATTCTATGAAATTCTATCACATATCATTCATACAATTAACTACCAGAATCACTCACAAAGCATAGGTCATCTACAAGAGAAACCATTATCGTTCAAGGGAAAAAGAAATATCATTCAACAACAAGTGACGTGAATCATAAGACCAGAACAAGGAGAATACGCAACTATCTTAGAGATCCATTCAACATAATAGTTCTTCCTAATCTTTTTAATTCATTTCAATCGTTATTAATGCTGATGAATTTGTTCTTTGTGGCCATGAGAGGCTGGTTATTTTATACTTAGAGTTTGGAAGTAGTTGGATAATGAACTATGTGAAGACTTGTAATTTGATTTCTATTAATTGCATGATTATGTTTATTTGACTCTCGTGTTCAATTTCTTGTCATGCTTGATCAACATGATATTGATTAGAAATTATGGTTGGTCACTAGCGCTGCCACATAATACGTTTTATGGGATAACTGAATCTGAGAGTGTGTGAAAAAGATTAGTCGGACCATTTCTTTTGTGGCCTCGAAAGAAGCCATGAACATATGCAACGATTTAGGAAATCATTGCATTAATATACATATAGTGGAATATATAGTGAACCCAAACCTGAAAGCTAATTTTCTATTATTGATTACAATACAACCAAATTCATTTTGTTAGTTTAGTTTTAGTTAACTCATTCTACCAATCAATTTAATATCTCATTCATTACATTTAACATAGGGAAGAGTAAAGTAATATAATACAAGAGCTAATCATACTCCTCACTGGATTCGACACTTGGGACGGAATGTGCTTTCCATTTCATTAATAGTTGCTTGTGCACTTGTGAAAACTTCAAGGAAGCATTATTACAAATCTTATTGTTAAAAACACTACTCTCATTACGCATCACATTTTTGGCGCCGTTACCTGGGACTATGCAATTAAGCGCATATTCTTTAAGTTGTTCTATAGATTAATTGAGGAATCAAACTTATGTTTTAGCCATTCTCTGGTACACCTAAATAATCAATAGATTTAGGGCAATATACGAGTCAATGATCGTGAAGACCATTTCTAAGCACAGAGAATAGAAGTATCAAGATACAAAAGATTTGAACATTCTCTGGATGATTCAGCATATGAGTTTCTCACACAAGTTCTATGGAATGTGGAAGCTGAAGTATCCATCTTTAAATTTGGAGGAAGAAAAGGTGAAGACGCATTATAGCACTTCATGAAGTACGACAAAGTATGTAAGTTCTAATATCAGCGACATTAACAGAAAAGTATCTCAAATTGAAGACATTTGACAAGACTTTAATTGGAGCAGCTGAAGATTGGTACATGACACTTAATATGCTGAGTATAAACACATGGGAAAATATTGCACAAACATTTATTGTGATTTATTATCGGTCAATTGTATCTGTTCCACGACGAAGGGAACTTAAGAGTTTCTCACATAATCTAAGTGAATCAGTCTATGAAGCATGGACAATATTTAACCTACTTATGAGGAGATATCCGAATCATGGTGAAACCGCTGTCAGAATACTGGAAGCTTTTTGTGTCTGATTAGATGAAAACAACAAAAACACGTTGAATGTAACAGTAAAAGGTTGGGTCATTAAACTTATGGATAACGCATGTAAAGAAATTCTATCACACATTAACTTTAACATTGTATACTTGGGAGACATCGTTTACACGCTGATTTAATTCCTCTTGCATCACATCAACCCATGCTTCCTTGAGGATTGCTTCTTTAATGTTTTTAGGTTTGATTTTAGAAGTATAACACACATTATTTATCATTTCATTGTACCTTTGTCGTGACCTGGTTGGAGTTTGAATACCTTCATTGAAGTCTCTAATCACTGCGGTGAATGGGTGTTTCTTCTTTATTCTGGAGGAAGGGTCCCTTTGAGGTGTATCCTGGGTTTCTTGGGAGCTGAATTCCTCTGTTGCGTCAGGATGATTAGTATCATTAAGGTGGTTGTCGTTGTTTTTTCACTCACTATATGATCAGTTTTTTTTCATAGCAAATCATCCTCATGATTCACAGTATTACAAAAATAAAATTAAGTTAGAAATCTCTATCTCAGTTGAGGCGGCTGTAAAATTTTAGAGTCATCAAAATCAACATTAGAAGATTCTATAATAGTTTGAGTTCTCATGTTATACACGCGATAGGACCGACTATTACGAGAGCATCCAACAAAAATTCGCATGTCACATTTTGACTGAAACTTGGCTCTAGGTTCTCTGCCATTCAAGATATAACAGGTGCATCCAAAAATGTGAAAATGTCGTACACTAGGTTTCTTACCTTTCTAGACTTCATAGGATGTTTTGTACAATGGTTTGTAGCATAACCTCTGATTATTCTTATAACTATGTCTCCTTGTATTTGAGTCAATGGCTTCTTTTGGATTTTCCTTATTGCAATGTTGTGTCTTGAAGCTATGTTCCCAAAAACATCCAATTTAGGCTCTTTTTGCTTCATATTGCGTTATCTCACCAAAATCCTATAAAGTATAAAACCATACTAAAACAATCAATATGCACCAACACTTATACAAAATCATAGGGAAATGAGTACTCAAATGCTGCTGAATAAACGCTCATCAATGTGCTCCCTAAACCTAATAGCTTACCAATTTGGATGATACTGGTTTGTTATGTACGCCGGTTGCAAAAACTGTCATTGTCCGTTGTTTCTTCCAATGGTCCCATAATTATTCTTGCATCCCTATGGTGGTAGCCTTGGTGTCCTTCCACTGATATCCATAGTATTTCCTGGAAACACAAACATGATTTATTAGTGCCTTAACCAACAAGTTCAACGAATCTAACAAATCAATATTGTTACTTTTCAGAACTCAATATTAGCGCCAAAAACTTCCTCGAATATTTTTGTTTGCAGAACTCAGTATATGTGTGTAGTAAAATACGTGGTTATCAATTAAATTGCTATACCTATCGCAAGTGTACGAGTCAAACTAATAAAATGGTAAGTATAATTATGATCCAAGTATCGTATCCTTAAGGTGTGGTGGATGAATGCTTAAGTCACTTAAATCCAAGAATAGTAATGGTTGTCATGGTTGTTATCTTTGTATTTTTAGGATGAATGGAATATGAATGCATAATGCTTTGAATTCAGAAAACAATGAATGTAGAATTGGAAAATAGTTTTGGGTGAAAATGAATACTAAACTAGAATGCAATGGAAACAATGTATGAACGCAAAGAGAATGGTTTTAATGCAAGAAAATAGATAGAATGCAATGCAAACTTAAGATGAATACATATGGAATGCAAGGAAGTCCGATTAACTAAACTAATGCAAAATAGAATGTAAACAAGACAAAATTTAAGATAATTGATGAGGTGATTGCTTTAATTGTAAACAGATAAATAAAAGATGTTTGGAAATTGGGTTTTACTACTTATTGCTTTATTTAAGATGCTTAATGCTAGTTTGAGTTCTAATTGTCGAATGGATCCACGACCTATAATTGGACCTATCCTACCTATTGAATCACTAAGTCTCTAATAGCCTACTCCATTTGCAAAATCAGCCTAATTGTGACTTGTTTTAGAAGATATATATGAATTCTGTAATCCAATCATCTCATTAGAATCATGTTAATGTACACGTACATAATCAAGAATGATGTAGTATGATCTAGGAATTGTGCAATAGCTGCGTTAGCATACCAAAGTCACAAGTCACGTGTATACATAATTAGCTTCACATCTACACTTTAGCGGTCTCAGTGTAGCGCATAATTAGGAAGAATAAAGACTAATCATTCTAGACGCATGAGCACGTCAAACACATATCAAACAAAGTAAATTAATATATTCACAAATCAGAGTTACTCCCTCACTCCAAACATGAGTAGTTTAACTACACATAGTCATGAGTTCAACAATCAATAAAGAGTTAAATAACATAAACTGAGTAAAAAAGATAGAAAAGGCTTCTTAGATCTGGTGGAACACGGACACCTTGATATCCTACTGAACTCCTACGTGCTCTCTTCTTCCTCATGAACTATCAGCTCTATAATATTACAACAAAACTAGAATAGAGCTTTAATGGTGTTTTCTCTATTTCACAAGTTTTCAATGTAACTATTCTAAGAATTTATGAGTTTTGAAAGTGATTCCTTAAGTGTTGGCCTTCCTCTAAATAGGGAAAATGTGTTGCCCTAATTTCGTAGTTGGTCGCAACTTAAATTACAGATATGGACAATTTTTCCCTAGGGACACGCAACTTGGTACGTTGCGCAACTATATTGTGCCGGTGTCCACACAACTCGTGCGCTTTGTTTGTTTTCTCTGCCTATTTTGCATCGCGCACTGATGTCTTATCTGCCCGCGCTACCTTCTTTCTAATGCACGTGTTGCGCAGCTCCATCCTCGACTAGGCCAACTATTGAACTTATTTTCTTGCTGTGATTTAGGGTTAGTTTGGTTTGCGTGATGTTGTAGCTCTTGAAGTTGTGTCGTAGCACCCTATTTGCAGATTATTCCTAAAGCATCTATTTTGTGTTGTTTTTTCATAGTTTTTTCTTGACTCGACAAAAACCTATAAAAGGACGAAACAATATGAAATTAATAAATATGCAAAAAACAAGTATACCAAATTCTTAGAAAATAAGTTCCTAAATCACGCTAAATATTTATCATGAAGGCAAGCCATGTTTTATTTGAAAGGGGCATCAAGTCTATGTGGACATTACATACATCAGAAAGCAAAATGTTCATATATGTGATTGGATGGTACGAGAATCACAAGATACAAAATAATACATATGAGATGAATGGGTGTTGGACAGCAGATACATTGTATCTGTAGAGATGCGCGATAAAAAAATGGCTACACACAAACATGGTTTGTATTTAACAAAGTTTCCTAAAGTGGTAATGTGGCAGTGGAGAATCTAGCACCCTAAGCTATTGGCATTCCCAATGACGATGAGGCAAGATATCAAAGCTAGGAATGATAAGTATAAGATGGAGACTCATTTTAAGTTATAAGAAGTTTGATTAAAGAGGGAGGTCAATTGATGTGTTCAACGAGTTGAAGCCGATTAATAATGTAATTGCAAATACTGTGAAACGATGGATTTGTATTTGCAATTGGTGCTTTCGTTTATTCTGATGCTTTTTCTTAAAATAAGTCCAAAACATTAAACTTGTTAGACAAGAGATCACATAGCATTTGACATTCATTAGAAACATCCATGATTTTTTCAAAATAAGATGTACCATTTTCATCCTCACCCATGTATAAGCTTACAAATTTTCGCAGAACTCTTTGAAGCTTAAATTCTCGTATGCGTAAATCACCTTCACATTAATTTTTAAAAACATCCCAAGCTTGTTTTGTAGTGGAACAATTCTAAATCAACATAAACATGTGGGGGTCAACCCAACAAAATATGGTGTTAAGTGCATATTTATTAAATGAAGCGTTACTTATCTCAGTTTGTGACCACTCTCATTTCAGCTATACAACAACATCATTATCATCATATTGAGCATTCATAAGAACCACAAACCCATCGATCACCAACTTCTAAGCTCACAAATAGATTGGATTTGTTTACTGATCTTCTAGTATGGCTAGTTGGATCTATCCAAGATAAAAATCGTGTTATTGTAGGTTTGTTGAGCCTGAAGTATGAAGAAGGAAAGCCGAACGTGGAGACAATTTAACAACAGCTTGGAAGGAGAATGCAATGCATGTCACACCGCGCCGGAGCGCTTGCCGTGCTGCTCAGACAGAGAGCAGCACAAGTCGCATCGCACAATGAGTGCTTGTATGTTGCGAGAAAGTTGTATCTTTTGTAGGCTACATATATTAAGAAGCTTCTTAAGAGACACAGCATGGATGGTGCAAAGCCGATATGTACTCCATGTTGGGTGTTAGGGATATTTAGAAAGATAAAGAAATGTTTTGGGGCCTATAAGAAATATGGAGGACTTGGAGGATTTATATGCAATAATTTTTTGCAATATGTAATTTGAACTCAATATCTTACAAGGCTGAAGCTTCCTTTTTTTTTTCTTCTTCTTCTTCTTGATTACAACTCATCCCACTATCCCATATTTATAGGATTATTAAACCGCCATACTAATGTCTCAGTTATTAGTATTACATTATTATATTAAATATCTTTCAATCATGCTTAAACTTTTATTCAGCTAGTAGTTGTATCGTGACTTGTTGCCCAAATAAGTACTCTTGAGAAGGCTCCAGAATTCTTGAGAGCTTGGTACTATTGTTGCAAATTAATATTTTAACACCCCCTCTTAATTTGCAACTCGTACTTCATTTTGAAGTTGCGCGATTTTCTCTGCCGTCACTGCTTTCGTGAAACAGTCCGCGAGTTGTTCCTTGGTGTTTATGAACTCCAACTGAATTTCTTGATCTTGAACTAGACTTCTGATGAAATGATGTCGAAGTTCGATATGCTGTGATCTTGCGTGAAACACTGGATTCTTCGTCATTGCAATAGTTGACATGTTGTCGCAATAGATTGTTGTTGGAGTTTCTTGCTTCTGTTGCAAATCTTCAAGAATCCTTCTGAGCCAGACTGCTTCTCGCGCTGCATCTGTAGCGGTGATGTATTCTGCTTTTTCTGATGAAAGTGAAACCGTCTTCTGCTTCTTTGACGTCCACGATATTATTTTTGATCCAAGACAGAATACGTATCCTGACGTGCTTTTACGACCGTCAACATATCCTGCCCAATCACTGTCACTATATCCTATGATATTATTCTCTTTTTCCTTGACATACTTGATGCCGAACTTCTTCGTACCTTGGAGGTATCGTAAAATCCTTTTGCTGCTGCGTAGTGCAATTTGCTTGGATCATGCATAAACCTTGATATCAGGCTGAGAGGATAGACAATATCTGGCATTGTGTTCGTCAGATAAATCAGGGAGCCTACTAAATTCTTGTACATTTTCATATCAACCTTTTTTGCACCATCATTCATCATCAACTTTTCATTGACTGCAAGTGGTATGGATATTAGCTTGCAGTTCTGCATCTGGAATTTCTTCAAAATTCCTTCAAGATATTTTTCTTGAGAAATAAATATTTCTCATTTGGATTGGCGGACTTGAATTCCCAGAAAATATTTCATAAGCCCGAGATCAATCATTTCAAACTCTTGCATCATTGCCTTTTTAAATTCATTCATCGTTTATGCACTTGTGCTTGTGTACATCAAATCATCCAAGTGAAGACAAACAATAAAACAATCTTTAGTACCTTGTTTCTTTACGTAGAGTGATGGTTCACTTTGGCTTCGGGTGAATCCCGTCTTCTGGAAATAGCTGTCAATTTTGCTATTCCACGCTCTTGGTGCTTGCTTTAAGCCATATAGCGCTTTCTTGAGTCGATAGACTTTTTCTTCTTTTCCTTTGACGTTGTAACCCTGTGGTTGCTCGACATATACTTCTTCTTCTAGATCTTCGTTCAACAAAGCTGATTTCACGTCCAGTTGATAAATTGGTAACTCTAATTGAGCAGCTAGAGCTAGCACGAGCCTTATAGTCTCCATGTGTGCAACTGGAGCAAATGTTTCATTGAAGTCGACGCCTAGCTGATGTGAATATCCTTTTGCTACTAGGCGTGCCTTGTGTTTTTGAATTGAGCCATCTTCCTTGTACTTCGTCTTGTACACCCATTTAAGGCCAATAACTCTTTTTCCTTCGGGAAGATCTACAAGCTCCCATGTTTTGTTCTTTTCAATACTCACCATTTCTTTGTCCATTGCTTTTAGCCAGATTTCTTCGTTAGCAGCTTCGTCAAATGTCTGCGGCTCAACGACGAAGAATGCTACATCACATGATTCATAAATATCTCGTAAGCTGTGTACCCTTCTGATAGGAGTTTCTGATTCTGGATAGAATTCTCCGGATGGTCCTGCAGCACCTGGACTTGGACCTTGGTCTGGACTTGCACTTGGACTGGTATTTGATTCATTTTGTTGAAATGATGATGGCAGTGGTTTATAGACATAATTTGTCTTCGTATTCTCTTCCCAGTTCCACGACTGCTTTTCATCAAAGATAACATCTCGAGAAATGATAAGCTTATTTGTTCTTGGGTCTAGTAAACGATATCCCTTGGATTCGTCACTATAACCAATGAATATTCACTTTTCTCCATTTTCATCAAATTTTTCATGTCGCTGGGAAGGAATATGAGAATAAGCAATGCATCCAAAAACTTTGAGATGATGTACCTGTGGCTTTCGGTTAAACCACATTTCATATGGCATCTTGTTTTGTAAGGCCTTAGTTAGTGACCGGTTCAAGATGTAAACCGCCGTTGTCACAGCTTCCGCCTAAAAGCTTTTAGGAAGTCCTTTTCTTGTCATCATGCTCCGGGCCATTTCAGCAATCGTGCGGTCTTTCCATTCGGCAACTCCATTCTGTTGTGGGCTATAGCGAACTGTTAATTGCGTGTGGATGCCTTTCTCTTTACAGTAGTTCATGAAGTCTCTTCCAATGAACTCTCCCCTCGATCAGTTCTGAGGGTCTTTATTTTTCTGCCACTTTGATTTTTGACTTTCGCCTTGAATTCCAAGAACTTGGGAAATGCTTCTGATATCTGCTTCAAAATGTATATCCGCATTATTCTTGTATAATCATCGACAAACTGAAGGAAGTACATGTTGTCGTTCAGTGATGGTGTCTGAGTTGGTCCAAAAACATCAGCATGGACTAATTCCAATGGATCTTTGGCTCTGTATGAAACTTTTGGAAATGGCAGGCGATGCATTTTTCCATAAATGCATCCTTCACATGGTTTGTCCCTGTCTGGAATATCTGGAAGGCCAAGAACCATATTTTTCTTTTTCAACATATTTAAGTCTTTATAGTTTAGATGTCCGTACCTCAAATACCAAATCGTGTGATCATTGTTGGTGCTTTGAAGTACCATCTTCTCCGTCATTTTTATTTTTGCCACAACAAGACTTTTCTTTTTATCAATAATAACATAGCGGTCATTATTGAACTCCACTTTATAATTTTTCCGTAGCAATTGGCTGACACTGAGTAGGTTTTGGGTCACACCTGGGACATAGAAGACATCTTAAATGAGGTTCGTCTCGCCCTTTCTTGTCTTTACTGCAACCATGCCTTTTTCGATAATTTTGTGCTCTTTGCCAACACCGAGCCTTACTTGTGAGAATATGAGTCGTCCAACTCTACAAATATATTTTTATTTCCAGACATGTGATTGATGCAGCCACTATCAACATACCAAGTACTATCAGTTTTTTTTTGTTGTAAATTGAAACATGAATAGAGTACCTAGTTATTGTTGGCCTCTTCGGTAATGTTGGATTTTTTAGTGTTGTCATCATCTTTATGCCAGCTATCTCTGTCGAAATGGTTGGCATTTTTGCACCTTTTGCACTTGAATCGGCAATCCTTTGTGGCATGATTATTTCTCCTACATATTCTACAACTCGGCTCATAATTTGAATTTTGATTATCACCTCCTTTGCATAGATCGCGTCACTGAAAATTTTGATTTCTGTCGCGACCTCGTCCTTTGCCTCGACCACCTCTTGATGTTGAGGCATTTCTTTTTTCCTGGTGGCTATGATCATTTTTTCTATCGCCTGTAGTGGCTTTGACTTGAAAAGTATGTTCCAAGTTTTGATTCGCAAACCGACACATTCTTTTTTCATGAGCCTCTAATGACCCCATTAGTTCATCTGAAGACAATTTTTAAATCTTTAAATTCCTCTATGGTTGCGACTACGTGCTCAAATTTAGCTGGCAAGCTCCGTAGCAATTTTTCGACAATTTTCCTGTCTTGAACGTTATCTCCGTATGCACGTATTTGGTTCACAATTATTGTGACCCTTGAAAAAAACTCTTGAATATTTTCATTTTCTTTCATGAAAATATTATCAAACTCACGCCATAAAGTTTGCAATTTAATGGAGATAACTCTATCGTAGCCACCAAATTGTTTATGTAAAACATCCCATGCATCTTTTGATGTTTTAACACCCATTATGCGAGGAAGTGTGGATCTACTTACCCCCTGTGCATAATGGACAAGGCTCTAGCATCTCTGGTCTTGTTCTCCTTATGCTTCTTCTTTTTTGCTGCCGTCAACGTCGCTTCTTCCTCCGGCGTATACTTGTCGTAACCTTGATCGACAATATCCCATAGCTCATGAGACTGGAATAACGTCTGCATTAGGACGCTCCATAATTCATAATTTTGTCCAACAAAGATAGGGACTCCTTGTTGCGAATAAGCGAAGGCGAGCTCGTTGGAAGGGGATGGATTCGTATTTTTATTTTACGAAAGATATCGAGCCAGGAGTGGCTCTGATACGACAATATGTTGGGTGTTAGGGATATTTAGAAAGATAAAAAAATGTTTTGGGGCTTATAAGAAATATGGAGGACTTGGAGGATTTTTATGCAATAAGGTTTTGCAATATGTAATTTGAACTAAATATCTTACACGGCTGAAGCTTCTTTTTTTTTCTTCTTCTCTTCTTGATTACAACTCATCCCACTATCCCATATTTATAGGATTATTAAACGGCCATACTAATGTCTGAATTATTAGTATTACATTAGTATATTAAATATCTTTCAATCATGCTTAATTGTTTATTCAGCTAGTAGTTGTATCGTGGCTTGTTGCCCAAATAAGTACTCTTGAGAAGGCTCCAGAATTCTTGAGAGCTTGGTGCTATTGTTGCAAATTAATATTTTAACACTCCATTGGGTAGCCAATTTGAACTATCTAAGAAGAAGTCGCTTAGCAGTGAGTGGGAGCATGTTGAAATGAAGAAGACTAGTATGCGTCGACAATTGCTAGTCCTATGTATGCCATGGTGTGCACTAGATCAAATATTGCACATATAGTAGGAGTTGTAAGCAGATACATGAGCAATCGAGGAAAACAACACTAGGAAGCAGTGAAGTGGATTATGAGGTATTTGAGAGAAACTACAAACATGACGTTATATTTTGGAGGTACGATCACAAACACGTGTAGCTATATTGATGTTGATCTGGCTGGTGATCTTTATGCGAGAAATAGTTCTACGGGTTATGTATTTACATTGGATGGTACGACAATCTCTTGGGGATCCAAGTTTTAGTAGATTGTGGCACCATCTACTGTAGAAGCTGAAGACAGTGGTAACAAAGGCTATAAAAGAGAAGGTATGTTTGCAAGGATTTTAGAGTGAATTGGGAAAAGACAAAGGAATAGCAATTTTAATAGGGATCGTGAAAGTGCTATCTTCTTGGCTAAGAACTTGGCTTTTCATTTTAATCGAAGCATATTCAGGGTATCTCTTGTAGCTTGTGAAGACTCTGGGAGCTGAAAATCATGTCGATATGTTGATTAGGATTGTGATCACCTTAGAGAAGTTGAAGCTTTGAGTGGCTTCCACTAATGTGCCTTTAAAATCTGAAGAAGTTTGAGGGTTCAGTTTGCCAAAGCTGGTGCATTACTATGAAAAAGGGTAATGGTTAGACGTTGAAGAGTGCGTTTGATGGTTCAGTCTCGAACTGAGAGATTTTTTGGTTTGTGGAGCCTGAACCATAAAGACGGAAGTTAAATGTGGAGGCAATTTGACATCAGCTATGCGGAAAACACAACGCACGTCATGCTGGCGGCACTGCTCATAGAGCCGACGTCTGATTAGCTTGAAAGCAAATTGAAATTTTATTACTGGTTTTGATTCTTACTTTTCTTAATAAGTCTTATAGGGATCTATGTAGACTACTGTTAAGGTTAAGTGTATATGAGATATATGTCCATAGAATTTAAAGATTAAAGAAAAAGTGGGGTGGGGGGGGGGGGAGGGGGGGGGGGCGTGGATTCAGAATATAGTTACATGATGGAAAAATAATCTGTTATGGTCAAAATACGCATGGTCGACGCATAGTGATTTTGCGATGTAAAGTTTTGATCACTATTGCACGTCTCAGTGGAAATCTCCCTCTCTCTCTCTCTCTCTCTTATTATATTCTTCTTTAATAATTTCTGCTGGTTGTTCTTATCATAAAATTTAAACACCCGTTCTTCTGGGAGTACTTACATGCACTAGCCATATTTTGATCCAAATGCATTGTCACTACACGAAATGTGACGGTAACGTAATGTCAAATACAGAACAATATATAGTTTTCAATGGTTATAATTACATATATTTCGTCTCATAATTTTCATTATGCACATATATATACATACATAGATTACAAATACATCCACAAGGGCGGGAAAATTTGTACCTGGTGACATGGCATATGCTGTCTGAGAGAGACGCCTGAAATATATTTAATAGTAACTATAGTTATAAATGAAATATTGAGTTGTTGCGCATGCGTACACTGGTGTGTGTATGCATATGTATAATAACATACATATATGTTTATGTACATATATATAGATGAGAAACCATGTTTGTTATGTATGCAATGCATGCATATACTAATATGGCGCATAAGCTGGAGAATTTAGATCCTAATGAAACTAACTAATACAAAGTTAGGTTAAAAGCTCTTAATTATGACGTCTATTAATATCTCATTCAACTGAGAAAATAGGGAATTTTTTACAAGGTCTATAAATTGAGCACCACCTCGATTATTTTATCTTCAAATATCTACCACTTCTTTCTCTCTCTCCTCTTTTTCTCTCTCATTCTCTTATCTCAATGGATAAAAAATCATGCAACTCTCAAGATGTTGAAGTGAGGAAAGGACCATGGACCATGGAAGAAGATCTCATACTCATCAACTACATTGCAAATCATGGTGAAGGGGTGTGGAATTCTCTAGCTCGATCTGCCGGTAATTAAATAATTGTACAGATATTGCTGCATAATATTATATTCTAGCTCCATGTAACAAATTATTACCATTCTTCAATTATTATTATTTTTTCCTGTGTGGAGAGAATTAAAACTAGCCTTTTGTTCAAGTATTTTTGTATTCTTCATCTCTTTTGATTTACATTGAGAAAACCCTAACGAACTCTGAGTTATGTTTATTAAATATTGTATGTAGGGCTTAAGCGCACCGGAAAAAGCTGCCGTCTAAGGTGGCTCAACTACCTCCGACCGGACGTAAGAAGAGGAAATATCACACCCGAGGAGCAGCTTTTGATTATGGAGCTTCATGCTAAGTGGGGAAACAGGTTAGTAATTACTCGTGTATGTGTGTGTGTGTGATAACGTTTATTTAAAATTAAAGTACCTCGTATTACATGTCTTAAAAAAATAAGAATGTAAAGAAATTTTCAAAAAGTATAAAATTATTCGCATGGTCGAGTGACTAAATTAGCCGTGTGATGATTGATGGTATTGTCCCAAAAAAGATCTTGTACTATTTGTTCTCTTCCAATTTAGGCTCGTGCTCTTTGTGTTCTTGAAGCACATGTAGAACGTCTTAGATTTAGAGAGAGGTTTTTCCGCTGTACGACGTTTAAATTCCCCAACGTGGGTAAATGGAGTACTCATCCATTTCTTACAAACCAAGCAAGATATGATTCTCTAGTTCACGGTTATATAGTCCTTTCTTTTCCATAGATTCATCAAATTAACAAAGTATAAGCTTCCTAATAGAAAAAGAAATGCATGTTATCTCACCACAACTCCATTAAGCTTTTTATTTTCGTTTCTTGGTTTATTTGATGAAATTTAAGGCTATGGATATAAGTATTACATACTTAATTTTTCAATTAGGTAATTATTTAGGAGAAAAAACATTTCAGACAAATCTACCATTAGTTTAACTTTATATTACTTTGCACCTAGAATATTCTAAAATAATACATCCCTCGCCCAATTTCTCGTCCCATTAATTAGGTTTAACGTGGAAAGTGTAAAAATAAATTAATGAAATGAAAAAAAAGTAAAAGTAAAAGGCGAAGGCAAAACACGTTGTGAACGAGGACCATAAGGTTATCGCGGCAGTATAAATTTCCATATTTAGGAGAACCCATTCCAATCGATCACATGTAAAAACCTTTCTATGAGTTGAAAGTACAGCTCCCAACTGTTGGCTAGTTATGTTGAAGTTGACAGCTACCACATTTTTTTGGCTCTACACATCAATAAGGGCCCAATACGCATTTGCTTTACACCTGCATGGAAAAACTGTGAATTTAATTTATTAAAAATGCTAATTCCAGTTTTAAGTCTTTCATACGAGGTGAGTTTCTAAAACTAGCAAAAAGGAAAATGATCTAGTCTTTTTCACTTTTTGTTATAGAGAAAGCAGAAGTGTGACAGAACAAAAAAAAAATGGTAAATGTAGACCTTGTGAGAGGACCCATCTTTTATAATATATATCCTTTAGTGCTTGGACAATTCTTTTTTAAACATATGCCTTTAATGCAGGAAAATTTAGCCTTCTGCGTTAACTATGTGAGTCATATGTGAAGATACAAAAACTATATAATTCGTAGCTATATAATATAGAACACATTATACAAAAACAAACTAAAAGCAGTAAACTATAAAAAAGGCTACTTGAAAACATTGTTGGAACCGTCATTTGAAACCTGGAAAAGCATGCAAAAATTACCAAACCTCGAATAATTTCTGATTGTGTTGAGAATCAGATTGACCCTTTGCTCTTTTATTCTTTATGAACTATTCAACAACGACTCAGCAGATCGTTTAGCCCCATTCATCTCGTCGTAAGAATGCTCGACCAAACCATATTCCTTTTTATCACGCATGACTTAGCCCCATATGTTTCGAATGGATCTCCCATCATCAATTGGGGTATTACATTGATAGTGAGGGAAGCTTAGAAGTTTTCAGTTTTTGAGTGCTAAGTAGGAGGCTCCCTTTCCGTATGAAATCCAGCAGCCGCTTCCTTTAAATAAAATTTGGGGGAATGTCATAGAACTATGAATCCCAAACACTGAACATGCTCTGCCCTCTCATTTTTAAAACACGTGATTCTTAAATTTAATGTGGCGATTCAGGATTGTGCAACAAAGTAGTGGGCCACGATAGCTAAGCTATCAACACACCAAATTGTATCATTAATTATTATCTGCTCTAGTTAGCTAGCCTTCTAATTTTCGTGTCATTTATGATTTTTTTTGAGATGCAAATTAATGTAGTTATGCACGTCGATCTCTCCAACTTTTGATGTGTATTTTAGATTAAGAAATTCTATCTAAATAGAAAACAGCAGAGCATAAATTATAACTGATTAAGAACAAATTAATTGGTGCAGTACATATATATATATATTCTCATACAAGAAGTCATCTAGTATTTTGTGATAAAGTGAACTAGGAACATAACATCTATATATTACATGCTCAGAAAATAATAAAAAATCCGGTCTTTTATTTTGCATATTATATTTTTCACACTTGGAATAACATGTAACCATTGCTACATGGATTAAAATTCGAAACACGTGCATTATCATCACAACATAGTGGCACGCAGATTAGTAGGACAAAAATAGCTAGGTAGTAGATCCTTATATATATATATATATATATATATATATATATATATATATATATATATGACGTGATTAAAACAAAAGCTAAGCTCCTAATATAACTAATTGTCTTCATTAGGTGGTCGAAAATCGCAAAGCATTTGCCTGGAAGAACGGACAATGAGATAAAGAATTACTGGAGGACTCGAATTCAAAAGCACATGAAGCAGGGCGAAGCCAGCAGCAGTTTCAATAACGTGCAGTCCTCCATCAATAATAATCCCGATCACAGCTGCTGCAATGATCAAGCCAGTAGCAGCCAAATGTCCGGTTGCGGCCCTGCCGATCATCATCATGCAGTTGAATCATACTCTCCACACTCCTTTAACCCCAATAATATGGATCATACTTTTCAAGCTCCTTTCCCCACTGATCATCAGTCCAATGACAACATGTGGAGCATGGAAGATTTGTGGTCCATGCAGTTACTTAATGGAGACTAAATACTATTACTATCATTATATAAAATTATAAACTAAATTAAAAACCCCACCCGATGATCTAGTATATTAATTAAGCCGACGGTATGTTAGTTGCCTTAATTAGTTATTTTGCTAGCCAATGGATATCTGTTTTTCTTGAATTATAAGTATTGACTGTAATATAATGATGATTGGTATCATATATATATAAATGTTACCTTTATTATACATATATTTATACTTAATTAAGTAATGATCTTGGTGTAATTAATGTTTCGTTACCTGTTAATGTCACAACTCTTTATCGGATGTATCATTGAATCAAATGGAAACGAACTAGTTTGGACTAGGTGTACTTAAGCATATGATGATGACAAATGCTTAGGTCATGTTCATACATTAATCAATTGTTTGTCGTAATTCAAATAATAGTAGATTTATTCATTTGTTTGACCCGTGATTTTCGCGAAGTAAAGGTAACTTCTTTCCGTAAAAGAGAGTTTGTTACTTAGATACTTAAGTGATGGAGACAGTACCACTTCAATCGATTGGCTGCTGTATCATTATTTGTATCAGCGGGCTTAATTAAGTGTTGTCCTAATCAACTAAAAGGTTTGCTTTTGTAGGGCCTTTTAAATTAACTTCTTGTACTTGAATTAAAAAGTAAATATTTATTATCCATATCTCTTAATACATCATATATATGCATCTACCAATTTGCGTGTGTTTAGCATTTGTTTCCATCGATCTATTATTTGACATGGATATAATTAACATGTTCCAGTATTTTATACATAATTTATTATTATCTTTACGATTCACAACTTACTATTTGGACATGAGGATTCATTATACGTGTTTTTTTTACGTACTCCACAAGTTTCGGGAAATACATGAATGTGTATATATATATCACAGGTAGATCAACACATCTAGACGCATATGTGTTTGCACATGTAGAAGAATGATTACTCCCCTTGGCTATTGAATAATATAAATTTCGATGATTTTAGATTTGTTTTTTAATCTTTAAATGCGTGAGCAAGTGGGTTGGAAAATTGATGCGGGAAACAATTACCTAACCGAATTATGGAAGGATAGCCACATGGAAAGGTGGTATAGCCATTTTTGGCAAAATTCAATCTTTCCTTTCTATATTGAACTATATTTGTGCATGGCCATTGTGAATGTGAAATTGGACTGCTGCCTAACTGTTAAGTCACCCTAGGGAAATCTTCACATGGTCCACTTTTCAATAATATTAGGTTCTTCCTCTCTTAGACTTTATAACCATATTACCAATCAACTAATTAACTCTAACATTAAATGCATTAAATTCAATACATAGAAAAAGAAACCAGCCATGCCTAAGATACGTTTAAAAATAATGAAATCGGAAAGTGTTAATAACTAATGAGACCTAACCGGAATTAGGTATATTGCCCGGTAAGCAGTGTATTTGTTTTTATTTTTACGAGAAGAGTTTTAGTTAATGTCTACTTTTTATAATCACTAAAACGTTTCGATTTCAGTTTTTTTTTTTTTTATGGAATTTAGCCTAATAATTTCTTGGGAATATATATTTCTTCATATATAATTAAGGGGATAAAAGCATCAAGCCCCCTGAACTATACATGTTTTTGCGACTTGCCCCCTGAACTAAATTAATAAGCGTTTTCCCCCTTAAACTATGCACGTCTGTTCGATTTGCCCCCTGGCCGGGTTCTCGGCTATTTTTGGACGGAATATTCTCCATTCGAAGTGTTTTTTCGCCTATATTTTGTCATAAACTACCAAAATACATCTAGTACAACACATATGAGTCGTGTAGGGGGAATATTCCGGCCAAAAATAGCCAAAAATACAACGAAGAGGAAATCGCATTTTAGCCGGAATATGCCCCGTTCGAGATATTTTTTCGCCTACTTTTTGTCATCACCTACCAAAATACATCTAGTACAACACATATGAGTCGGGTAAGGGGGAATATTCTAGCCAAGAATGACCAAAATTAGCCAAAAACCCGGCCAGGGGGCAAATCGAACAGACGTGCATAGTTTAAGGGGGAAAATGCTTATTAATTTAATTCAGGGGGCAAGTCACAAAAACGTGTATAGTTCAGGGGGCTTGATGCTTTTATCCCATAATTAAGAGAAATATTTCCTTTGATACTCATAAATTATAAGTAAGTCCTGAACAATCAAAGAAAACTGGATGGTGATTTTCTATCCGATAATTCACTTGTGCTGAATTGAGAAATCACGCAACTATATGTTCTGCTTAATCAGTTGAATAGAGGGTCCATAGGAGGAGTAATGCGCGACGAACATGGTGCGTGGAAGTGGGGATTTGTAACAACTCTGTTATGCCCAACTATTGAAGCCGAGCTTGAAGCAATCCGAGAAGGGCTGAAAATTGCATGGGAAAGGCGAGTTGAAAAGTTGGAAGTGGAGACAGACTCTAAAGAAGCATACCAATTTATTATGGATGAATCTATTCGAGAGCATAGCTTGAAAGAAAAAATCGAGGAATGTCGAACGGTACTTCACAAACCGTGGATGCAAGAGTTTAGGTAGATTGCGCGTAGTGGCAATAAGCTTGCCGATGCAGTGGTGAAACTTCCGAGAGATAGAGATGGCGAGATTAGTATTTTACTAAGACCCCCATCAAGTTTGAAGTCTATTTTAGCTAATGATGTAGCCTAAGGGCTTTGATTTCTTGTATTGCCAAAACAAAAAATAAAATTAACAAAGTATCCAAAAATCTATTTTTCGAGAGTTGGAGAATGTTGTTTGCATGACTTAAGACAAGTACTGAAATTATCATTCGAGTACTATATCTTTTGGAAAATGACCGAGGCATGAAAGAAAATGCAAAAAGGACATCTTAACGTGGAGAGTAGACTTACTAACAAGATCTTGAGATAATTTTTCTTCTTGAGTTGATATTCCTTATTATGTGCGTGAATGCATGTTCATTTGAATACGCATTGGAATCTTTCTGCTTGTTAGTATTAGGTGGGTGTCGCGTTAATGTGTTGCATGTGCTCGTGATTGTAAATGAGCATTGTTGTTTTTGATGCATGGGGCCACTTTAATCGGAGAAAATCTGATTATTCTCTATTTACTATACATGTGTAAATGACTATATGCACTTAAGTTGCATGCCTGTTTATTCACTTTTCATGTGTCGAATATGATGCTTTTATAGAGAGTGTCATTATATGATTTATTATAATGAGATTTATAATATGAGAGTCATATGGAAAATTATATGTACCTTTATGAGTTTATTTGCTATTATTTTTTACTTTTGAAATAATTGAAGAAGATCATGGATTTAAAGTTTACTTTAATTTGATCCTTCTACTATTGATCATGAAATGATTTACTATAGTGGTATAGTTGAATGGGTGGATCATTATTCCATAAGTTGGTGGATCAATTATATCAAAAATAGAGTAAGGAATTATAGCGGTTTAAGTTATATGGCAAGATCATAAATCTATAACATAGTGTATCTTGGCTCTTGGAGATGAAACACCTTCATGTAACAAATTGAAATAACAAATGTAATGTGGCGAATAAATTTGCTATGAGTTTTCTCGAAATAGAAAAGAGGCTAATTTAGTCTATCTCGCTAGTATCTATACAATATGACGGTGTGACGACACTCATGAACATTTTAAGAAGATGTATGTGAAAACTTCAAGCATGCTAAATAATTACTCAAGCATGGAGTAATTATGCTTATTTTGATGTTCATATCAAAATGTTATTAATCCTTCAAAGGAAGAAAAGATAATGAAGATTTTTTAATCAAATCACATTTGAAGGATAGGAAATTTCCTTCAATTCGATATTAAAAGCTATGAGACTTTAGCCTATATAATAGAATCACCAATGGTGGAAACTCAACTTACTCTTGAGATTTCAAAGGATAGACTTTAATGAGCAAAGTACATCTTATGATGCGGTTGAAGCACTAAAATGCTAATTACAAGGTTAGTAGCGCTTGTACATCGATCTAATGAGAAAAGAGATTAGGCTCTTAAAGATTTATAACACGTATATGTGTTAAAGTGTTTAACGAACACGTTTGACAAGTCTACCTATGTGAATGTTGGAGGTGGTGCCGCCTTCTATGAGTTAAAAGATTAACTTTAGAGCGTTCATGAAACATAATATAGACACTAGGCCAGTTCACGTGTCATCTTTTCAAATACTCAGAGCATTGAGAATATGTGTGTGTTTGCGTTTCCGATTAGTCATATGGGAAATTGGTTCAAATATATGTCTACCATGTTTTTTGATTAACTTTGAGACCATTCACTAGGTAATGGTTCAATACGTGAGACACCATTATTGACAGTGGCGGAGCCAGAATCTTGACTTTGGAGGGGCAAATTGTTGCATGAACAGTGTAATTATTTTGTTATATTATGTTTTAAAAGTACAATTCTATATGTATATGTAATTACCTTATGAACAAATATAAATTATACAACAATATTTCTTTTGACATTGATAATTCTCTTCCTTACTTTTTTGAACATGAAACATAATATAAGACGAGTTCTTTACTTACTTACTATTGCATATAATTTCTCATTTACATAGATTACCATGGGGCTTATTGCTAATATTTTCTACTTAAATATTTTAAATTGTATAGATAATGTACGAATGTTAATTTTATATCTCTTATGATTTATTTTTTAATCACTAGTTCAATATCTAAAATACTACCTTTAGTATAATCAATAATCTTATCTACTTTTTTATTCAAAATTACATGGACGTTATACGATAAAAAATTATATCATAAGATTAAAATAATTTATATGCCCAAATATTGTTATAGGTGGTTATATTTTATTTTATTTATTATTTGGAGAGCATGTGAATAAATAGTAGTATAAAAAGTAAAATAAAAACTATAAGATAGTGAGTCAAACAAATAAAAAAGTTATTAAAGAAAATTAACTATACACTAAATCTTTAAGTGATATATGTAAACATGTACAAACTTTAAAAATAATCTTTCCTATATATTATAAATGAAGTAAACTTTGTAATAATAATAAACTATTTTAATAATTCTAACAAATTAGCCATGAAAAAATCGTAAAGTAAATATAATTACCGTGACAATCATATAATTAAGCTACCATTACTTATATTATAGGAGAGATTATTAGGTGCAACCAACTTATAGACATAGATTGACTAGATATGTATAAAACAAAATCGCATAATTATCTCTTTACTGATTCCGTGGATGCAATATATATATATATGACTACCTATTTTATATACATGTGGTATGGCATAATATAGTTGAGTCGTATTTGATTTACCATCAATCATATATAACGAATTAGACAGTGAATGATATGTCATTAGAAAGCCACATGTGTCTATGTTACAAAGAGAGAAAGTTATACTCAAACTGGTACAACTGAGCTGATCTGGCGCAGCTACAGTATACTAAGCCCAAAAATAACCTTTAAGCCACTCTACTGATTAATATATACCCCCCCCCCCCCACTACCACAAGCAGAAGGGGGCAAGGGAGAAGCTCCACGATCGAACAAAGAAAATAGTTGAACTAAGAAAACGGGCGAACTGAGAAAACGGTCGAACAAAGAAAGTCAGGGTCTCGAATCAAGAAGCTGATCGAGGTTTCGATCAACCAATAGGGAGATATGATCGAAACCATGAAGTAACGAAATGCAGTTCGATAATAACCCTTGAACAGGGAAAATTGTAGAACCCTCGAACCCAAAAAGTATCGAATCCATGTATAGTTTGGAAGCTACGAAAGTCAGAGTCCCGAATCAAGAAGCATATCGAGGTTTCAATCAACCAATAGGAACATATGATCGCAATCGTTAAGTCGCGCAATGAAGAACTAAGTGAATCAAACAGTCCAACCGGGACTCGACCCTTCGAAGGCTATTTAAAAGAGACAAATGAACTACATTTGACTTGATTCCCTCAAATGGGAAACGTAGGCAGCTTGGCACTATTCCATGTTCAGTCTGAAATCATAAGTATCCAACCTCTCTTGTTCTGATGCTTAGAGTGCATGTGTTTAAAGGACTAAGCTGATTCTAACACAACTATGAATCAGTATGATGTGGAGTGTCTTACCAACCACCCAACTCAGCAGATGGGAGCACGCCAAATCATATACATATGATATATGATATAATAAATGAATATATATATATATATATATATATATATTATAGTTGAGTGGCGGAGGCTGGGGGCGGTGATTATTGACGCATATAAATCCCTGCTTGCCCCACCCCCCAACCCCGTTCTCCCCTCACTCCGCCCATGATTATTGACGCATATATTTATGTTTAATTTGGAAAATAGTGGGGAATTGTTGGAGTATTTCCAAAATATTTTTTTAACTTATTTTAAATAAAATTTATTTTCATTAAACCAATTCATCCTTTCATTTTATATGGCAGTTGCTTTTTGAATTTATATAAGTAAATTTTATTAAATAAAATTATATTGCTGCAAATATATATTGAAAGGATGTGTCTTTTTTTTTAAGTTGTCAAAGTTTCTATAAAAGAAGAGGATTGTCTTCTTTTATTAAAAGTTGAATGTTGCTTTTTATGAAAAATATATCTCTCTATTTCTCAACATATTTTATATAGCCGTTATATCACATTGAGTATTCGGGTTTAAACAACAGTCCTAATACTGGGCTCCATTGAATCATGTGATAAGTTTTCTGAACCCGTTTGCACACTAAGTTGGTAAAAATATTGTCTAAAAGAGAGCGTACTTGCGCAAGACTTGGAGTGTTTCTCTTTTGCTTTTGTATGATTCAATTAGGATGATCGACGTTGCTGTTGTGGTGCTACGTATGGTGTTCGGTTCATCAAATAATATCTAACAATAAGTCAATGTGTTTACAATAAATTTCAAATTGATACCAAGATTTGCCATCTCCCATTGGCGATGGACGGAGCAAGTTATTATTAAATCAACCAAGGGTTTGATCACATTAAAGTTATAAGCAGCTACGAGATCTATCCCCAATCTTTCTAGTCAAAAACACCAAATCACAGTCGAAATCGTAAATTATAGCAAAAAACCTACACTTAGACTATCAGGTAAGGAAATAATTTTTGTTGCACCGTGCGCAGTGTAGCCAAGACGATCTCTCAAATTAGTATCTAGTTCCACTGCTAAGTGATGGTTACTGCGTTGATATGGGTAATCCATGTATTAGACTGGCCCTTCTCGATCATATGGCCCAAGCCCATTAGAAAGTAGGCCCAATGCTCTTATATAGAGGATGGCACCTAATATAGCTTTTGATTTCGAGTATCACTCTCCATATGGTACAACGCACGCGAAAGTCACATGTACGGTCCTCATACCCCGAGGCCTATATATATCCGGGTTCCACTAATCAAGGTAAGCTTCATTAATTACCCCACATTGTTCATTCGTATATTGAATATCCACCTTCGATATCTAATCCGCACCCAATATTCATACTCGACATATCATCTGATATTCCATCTGATATATCATCTGATATACCAACTCAACATACACCTTCAATACACATCCCCAATATTGCTTACCCAACATGGACATATCCCCGATATCACCCACACCCCCGACATAGAAGAGATTCGATATTTGCCCAGATTCGACATCACCCTCGACATACTGCAATAATCTAAGTGTTACTCTGAGTTGTTCTAGACCTAAGTCTACGCTGAACTAGCACTAGTGATAGGAGACCTGATTTGTAATAGATTTGTCATCATCTTGTTGAAGTCCCACACTTTGCTATTAATATACGACCTATTGTCATATTAGTCGCGCCGTATGTGGGAACACAACATTCCAAGTAGAAGATGCTAAGATGCAGCGCAGGATGACCCGATGACGATCCGCGAGACCTACGATTGATAATGCGACCGTAGAGAGTGCCCCACCACAGGTTTCATTGCCCAAGCCTGGTATTTAATAGTGACGAAACCCACCACCTCCTTAAGTGTCAGCAGGTTCGGAGCCAGTGCCCGTGGACCCTACTATTCTCTTGCCAGAGATTATGGCTTAAATCAACGCTAGGCTACAGGTAACTCTGAATGCCGTTTTGGAAACACTACTGCCCGACAACTTACCTCCACAACCTCAGGAGTCCAGGATGACATGTCCCTAGGGGGTCTAGAGCTCGAGAGTTTGAAGAGATGGCAAAGTCTATGAGGGAACGCCAAGTTTCTAGAGCTCGCATTGAAGAGGTTGTAGACCCCAGGGTCGTTATGAGAGATATAACAAGGAGGATGGAGTGTTTTAACTTGGATAATAAATAGGTTAACCGCAAATTGGCATTGGTTAGCGAACACCGAAGGTTGACCCCGCTCAGTGAGAAAATCGAGTCGAAAGTGTTGGAAAAGGGGGATAAGATTCCTCAACTCAAGATATATGACTAGAAGAGTGACCCCTGTGAACACTTGTACTATGTGGATGGTATCCTAAACCGGCATTATTTTACCGACAACGTGTAGGCAAAAATATTGGCTACAACCTTGACAGGGGCCACGCTCGACTGGTTCACAAGGATAGAGGTCGGTTCTATAGCCAGTTATGGGCAGTTGAGGTAAATATTTGAGAGCCAGGTCTCTAGTCAGAAGAGGATATGCACGAGCATGAACTACTTGAACTCGATGAAATAGAAAGAGAATGAGAACCTTGAGGACTTCATAAAAAGGTTCTGAAAGTGCAGGTATTTAGTCAATGTTTGATCAACAGTGTAACTTCAATGTTAGGGTAACATTGAACACATAAAAACTGCACATTCGGGATTATTGCTATAATTGTGTTTTGCCTTTATTCACTTACTAACTTAGTTCCACGAGTTGTAGTTGGTATTTGTATGTGCTTCAGGTCAAGAGACTTCAAGGAAGGATCTATTTCCTTAAAGAGAAGTTTCCATTCAAAGAGAAGTTTCCAAATAAGAACTTTCCATAATTAAATAAGGAAATATGTGTGTGGTGCAATGGAAAGATCAATCCTTGTGAATTGCAAGAAGGAAAGAAGATTACTTGCAGTAGGACTCTTTCCATAGAAGACTACAAGATGGAGAAGGATACTTTGCTTAGAAGACTTCAAGTTAAAGAAGGAAACCTTTCCATTGAAGACTTCTAGTCAAAGAATGAAACCTTTACATTGAAGACTTCAAGTTGGACAAAGGAAACCTTTTCCTATTGAAGAAGACTTTCCATGAACGAAATTAGAGTCATACAAGGAGATCTAATAGCAATCAAAAACGTGCACAACATGTCTTGGACATCAAGGAAGACTACAATATAAATAGGCATGTTGGGAATCAAGAAAAAGACATAAAGACAAGAGCAAAAATATCTCGTGAGGAAATCTTTATAGTCGAGTGTCTTTGCCTTGTTTTGCCAATTTTGTGTTTAGAAAATTAAGTCTAAGTTTTAGAGTTAAGGAGCTTTACTTGTAAGGAGTTACATCCTTAGTTTCTTGGTTGAGTTCGATCAATTCGAGAGTGATGAGCTTGAGAGTTGTGAGAAACATATTTTGATAAACCCTTTGTGGTATTTCACCTACGGCTCGGATGATTATATTAATATATTATCTTCTTAAAATTACATCTACTTGTGTTCTTTATTTATCATTTGCGTTATATTCTCTGCCAAGTAAATTTGTGCTAACGATTAACTGCTGTTAAACCAATGTTAAAATAACATCGAGAGTCCAACATCAGCTTAACATTGGAAGGGATGATCAGTGTTAGACTAACATCGAAGGGTTAACACTGTGTGACAAGTATCAAGTCCCGATCCAACAATTTCAATTGGTATCAGAGCTAAGCACCGACTTCACTAGTGTTTAAATTTGATATTAAAGGATGGACAATCGAAATCCGAACAACAACAAATTGCTTGTCTTGGATGGATCCAACTATTCTTATTTGAATGTCAGAATTCTTGCACTCATTAAATCATTCGGTTGGCAAGCTTGGAATAACGATGGTGAGGATTTCAATTATGGATCACGTACTGTGGTTGAAGGACAATCAAATGAGATTCATACAGCTGCGCTACTCGCTCATACTTACAGGACAAAAGAAGACTCCCAAAACTTCCACGGATCTCAATGTTACTCTAACATCCAGGATCCAACACCAGAACGAAGTTTTTCTTTAGAATTTGGAATAAATATAATTCTTGTATTAATTCTGATTCCTTGTATATTATTGATGAATCTAACTTTGAATACTTTCATGGCACTGTAGATCCAGATGAAGATCATGACGCTGTTCCTAAGCCAGAGTGGACTGAAACTGAGCTAAGTAACGCTTTCTTCAATGAAAAAGCCCTAAATACCATATTTAGTTTGGTTGATTGTCACATGTTTAAGTTAATTAAAAATTGTTCAACTACAAAATCATTGTGAAGCTGATGCATGCAATAAAAAGACAAAGTTATGCATGTTTTTGAGCAAATTTGATAATTTAACAATGGGGGAAGATGAAAGTATTACTACTTATTTTTTGAAACTCATGGATCTTGGTAATGAAATTCAACACTTAGGTCAGACCCTGTCTACTAAGCAATTGGCGTACAAAGTTGTGAGAACTCTTTCTAGGAAATTTGAAGTGATCGCTATGGAAGAAGCTAGGAATATGAACACTTTAGACTTTTATACTCTACTTTGCACTCTGAAAGAATTTGAGATGAATCTTGAAAAAGTAGATGATGAAGAAGAAATTCAAGCTTATAATGAAACTATGTTTGAAAAGTTATAAGCTTAGGCTAATTGATCAAAATATTCTTGCTGGTTTAAAGAAAGATTTCTCAGAAAAGATGGCCAAATATTTTTGTAAACTTACTCATCATAATGATACACATCTCAAACATATTCAATGCTATGAATGTAAAGGTTGGGGCCATTTTTCTTATGAATGTGGTAACAACCTTAGAAAAAAAGGGAATTCTAACTTGGTTTGTGTAGATGATAATGATGACACATGTTTTGAAGAATATGGTGATGGACAGGTGCCAACGATTGAAGAAACTCAAACAACAGTGTATGCAAAGGTGGATAGACCCGCTGGTGTCAAGGCTTGATGTTCTGCCAACATCAGGACAACTCGATGTTATGTTAACATCCAGAAAACAACACCAGTCCAGGAGATTTTTGTTGACAATTGGGATGAAACCATTTGGTTAAACAACACTGGATGTTTGATTTTTGTTAATGATGAGTTTGATGATGATTCTGACTTTGAGTATTTGCATGATTCTATAGGTTTGGAAGATGATAGTGTCCTTGAAGGTAAATTGATTCAAAAAGAGTTTCTTGATGAACTGGAGATCATCTACCAAGACATGCTCAAGGAGAAGGACAAGTTGAGTAGAATTGAGAAGGATATGGAAGATAATGAAAGCTTGAATGCTACAATCGCTCAACTTGAGGTTAGTTTGGATAGAAAAGATGATGAAATAGAAAAGGTAACTTCTAAGCTAGGAATTGCTGAACATACCGTTGCCAAGAGGAATACAGGTACCTACAAACTTGATGAAGTTTTATGTTTAGGCAATGATGGTACTTCTGGTTTAGGATATCAAAGTCAAGTTACTCACTCCACTAATTCTGTTGAATCCAATATTCCTTGTTTTGAAAAGGCAAAGGTACTTTCTAGAGAATCTAAGAAAATGTCTTATATTTGTCAATATTGTTTTCAATTTGGACACTTTAAAGCATATTGTTATAAATACAGAAAGTATCTTAAAAAGAAAATAGTTGAACGGAATAGGGATTCATGCAATGCTGATGCTGGTGTTAAGCCAACACTGGAATTTGAACATTCCAATGTTGATACTAGTTATTCCAGTGTTACCTTAACATTCAGTTCCAACATTGCTGAACAGTATAATGGGATGAGAAACACTAGACTTTGGGTTCCTGAAACTTATATAGTGTGCAATATTATCTTTCCTACTATGCATACTAACCTTGCAGGTAAGTAGTACTTTGATAGTGGATGTTTGAGGCATATGGCTGGATACAAATCTGATTTGATACGGTTATACACGATGTTAAGACAACACTGGATAACCAATGTTACCTTAACATTGATAACTGATTGTATTGCCTTAACACTGCTTAAGACACATGACTGGAAAGAAAGCAAATATGATTTGAAGGAGTGTGCACCACTAACCACTTGAACTTTCACCTATGAAGATGGAAGTAAAAGAAGAATCATTGGCAAAGAAGTGTTGAACGTTGATGGATTCCCACCCTTGAATGATGAGATGTTGTTGGATAGATTCTATGAAAACCATATAAGCATCAGTCAATTGTGTGATTATGGCTTATTGGTAAGGTATAATAAAGATTCATGTGATGTATCTGATTGTGCAAATGTGTGTGATTTGACAGGTAAAAGGTTTGAAGAAAACTACTTGGCGAGGGATCAAGTGACTTGCTTTCAAACAAAGGTGGACTATTCAATTGCCAAGAACAAGAGACTTGGACACATGCACAACAAGAATCTGGGCAAAGTGGTGAAACTTAAAATCGTGAGAGGCATTCCTTTTCTCTCGGGTACTGGTAAGATGGTCTGTTATGATTGCTCGAAAGGTAAGGTGACCAAAGCTTCACATAATACAATCCAAGTGGATGAACAGGTTACAAGTACTTCTAATTGTTTTCATCTACTTCATATGGATCTCTTAGGTCTTACTGAAGTAAATAGAGTTGGGGGTAAACAATATGATTGTGTGATTATGAATGATTTTTCTGGATATACTTTGATTAAATCTTTCAATGAAAAATCTGAAGCTCTTAATACCTTTAGAACATTGCATGCTTGTATTGATAACTTACATGATGCTTCTTTTGGTAATATTTGGTCGAATCATGATAAAGAATTTGAAAAAATGTCATTCTCTGACTTTTGTGTGTTTAATGAAAATATTCATAAATTCTCTATCCCATGACTCCTTATGAGATGTTGAAAAAGAAGAAACCTGATGTTGCTCATTTTCATGACTTTGGATGTGTTTGTTGTACTTTAAATGATAAAGATTTCTTGAACAAATATGATCCAAAAAAGTGAAGAATGTATCTTTGATGGCTATTCCTTGAACAATACTGCTATTAGAATGCTTGATACAAGATTGAATATTGTTTAAGAATCTATATATGTGGTTTTTGATGATTTACCAAGTGTTGCAGGTGAGCTAGAGGCTGATATGCCAAGTCTACTGGATTCTAATGTTACTCCAACATTGACTACAGACAATGTTATTTCAACATCACATGCAGATCCAGAACTTGAACTGAAACATAAACTAGAAACTAATGTTATGCCAACATCGACCAGTCCTGATGTTGACACAATATTCGAGCAGTCAAACTTACATGAAAAGGTCCAAGTTCAAGATGTTTGGAGGGATAAAAATGATAGGATTCAAAGGAATCATGCTACATCACAGGTTATGGTTCAAATCATTAATGCCATCAAAACACACAACAAGAAAAGGGTAAATTATAGAGATGTGATAATGTTGAGTGTTTGCATGTCTGCCGCATGTTCTAATTATTGTTTAGCTCAAAGATTTTCTATTGATGTTGTCTTTTTTATACTAACAAGTCTACTTTAGACAAGTTTGTTGAGACTTTGACAGGTACATTAGTGATGAGCGTGATTGGTGAACTGGAGTTCTTCTTGGATTGGAAAGTGAAGAAAAAGGAGGATGGGATGAGTATGATTGGTTTGGAGGAGTCAAAATCGAGCAAGACTCAAATGTCTTCTACTTTGGTGATTGAAGACACAAGCTTGCTATATCTATCCATCACTCGCCCATATCTAATGAACTCAGTTTGTCTCTGTGTTTGTGCCAGGTATTACGCTGAACCTAAAGCTTTTCACTCAATTGTTGTGAAGCGAACACTAAAATATATATTTGGTATTGTAGGCTTAGGCATTTGGTATACACATGATGCAAATACAAACCTTGTCGGTTTTGATTCTGACTGGGCTGGAGATTTAGCTGATAGAAAATCTACATGTGGGGGTTGTTTTTATTTGGGAAATGATCCTTTTTCATGTTATAGTAAGAAACATAACCCTGTGTCATTATCAACTGTTGAATTTGCAGCTCGCATCTGTGTTACACGTTTTATATGGCTTAAACACATGTTGCATGATTATGGGATAAAAAGTGACACATTGTTGTTGTTTAGTGATATTCTTAGTACCATTAGCATATCAAGAAATCTGGTGCATCATTCTAAAACAAAGCATACAATTTCTATGCATTATTCCTTGAGAAAACTGGTAGATGACAAGGTTATAAACATTGATCACTTAGAGACCAACAATCAGTTACCTAATTTGTTTAATTTGTCGTTAGATATCGAGATATTCTTAAATTTGAGGAAGACTATTGGCCGGAATGTTTTGTGATTCAGTGTTGCATTCCGGTGTTACAATAACACCACTGGCTAACAGCGTAGTCTGTTTGTGGTGTATAGGATTGCATTAGATTTTTTCTATTGGTTTTCTATTTTTGTTCTTGTTTGCTTTCATGAATGTTTGTTATTATTGGTTTGTGTGGTTGACCAGGATTGTTAGCTAAGTTTACTGGTGAACATGTTCATATCAAAAGTTTTTGTAAAGTAAAAACTCTATTGTTAGTCTGAGAATGTTAACCTAACATTAGGAGAAGCTGGGATGCACATAGTTCACTACTTTGGCGTTATTCAGTTTTGACTTATCCACGTTTAGGTTAAAGTGAACATGAAGAGAAGATGGGGTACATGATGTTGAGAGCTTCAGTGTGATTCAGTTGTGCTTATTTTCATGTTTGTGTTATTTTTGGCCAAGGAAATGCATGATGGTGATCCTCTCTACTGGGATGTTTGGAGTTTCGACTGCCTCACATTTAGCAGCACTGATCACTTGGTGTTTCTCTTGTAAACAGGTTGGTCAACAAGTATGCATAAGGAGTTGGGGTGATGAAGTATATGATAAGTGTATTGTCCTCATTCAATTCATTTGTACTTGCCTAATCTGTAGCTAATAATAAAGTTGTTGGGGGTGTGTGGAGTCATGTGCTGCCCACATTCAGTGATAATATTATCCTTTTTTTTAACATTCTTCAGTTTTGTTTCAAAAAGAGTTTAGGATAATTGATAAAGATTTGAGTTGATATGATTTGTTCCTAGTCTATAAAGTTGATACTCCATGGTTACCATCTACTATTGTTAACTTAACATTCTGTATTCTGCATTTCATTTAGGCCTGCATTCATTATTTATTTCTTGATGTGTCTGTGTCGGTTTGAGCTTAGGGGGGGGGGGGGGAAATAGTTATGTTCTCATGTGAAGACATATATTTTGGGTGATTTAGTTGCGGTGACACACTAAGTTGTCTCTTTTTATGACTTGGAAGCAGATTAACTCCTTTAATTTACTTCATACCCAAAATGTTGGATTTTCTGTTAACTAACTCTCTTTTCCATTTACAGGTCTGATATATCTGTGGTACTAATTTAATAATATGTCTTAAGTTTCAGATATGTGTTTTCAGATCTAGCTCATGCTTTTAATTGAAAATATCTTGAGGGTAAGCTCAATACCTCCACATTCACAAGAACCAATGTTGATTCAGAACAGGTGTCAATGTTGTGCCAACATCAGTCTGTAAGCATGTTGTCTCAACATCCATGTTTAACATTATGACTCATAAGTATTTTGAGTAAACTGCTCTGGTCATGCGTGAAGTAACTCGGTGTCACTTGTTGTCTCAACAGGCGGTAATTATGTATAATTTATTTTAAGAAACCGCCCATTACTTCTTTTCACTTGTGATTTTGAATCTTTAATCTCTTTGTGCCCAATTCTCTGAAATACTATGAATTTCCACTTGAAATTGTTTTTGAAATCCTTGGCATGCATCTCTGATCTTGATTGTGGCCCGTGGTATGGTGAATCAAGGATTTAACCCCGCCCCTACTTCTGTAGTTTTTTTTCGTAGGTACAACACTCGTTCTAGACATTGTTGCTGAGACAAAACAAGTTAAAACTGAGGAACAAGCTGTTGTTTTTGTTGGTACTTCAAACACAGTTGAGGAGACAGTGTTTGAGGAACATTTTGCAGAGAAAGCTGATTTGATTGATGGGGAGAACATGTTAGTTGCTGGAGAGACTAATGTGGGTGATAATGGTGGTTTTATTGCTGGTTTTTGTAAACTCTTGTGCATGTACATTATGGTTTCAATGTTAAGACAACATTGATAAATGTCAATGTTGGAACAACATTCTGGATTCAATGTTAAGTTAACATTGATATAGTCTGATGTTATAACAACATTGATAGATGTCAATGTTATGCCACCATTGAGTTTGATAGGTTGCATTAAGAGGGAGCAGTGTTATACCGCTGGCACTTATAAAGAAAAAGAGATGTTGATGTTGTTGGTTGATTGCAAGGTGATGAGGAGAATGAGAAAGATAAGGAGGACACAGAGGTAGAGAATGAAGATGAAGGGGTGAAGAAGAAAAAGATGGTTCTGAGGAAAAGGATTAGGAAACTGAGAATTGTGATGATGAAACCATTGAGATCAAGAGGATAAAGAAGAAGGTTCTGAGAAGTCTGATGATGCTGAGTCTGAGTTAGTTGTTACGACAACATCGCTGGAGAACAATGTTGACTCAACATCAGAGGTAACGCTTGAGGTAATATCTACAATTGAGGCTAACTTTAATTTCATGTTGGGAGAGAAGACTGTGGCTATGGAGGATTGTAAGAAATAGTGGATGATAAAGTTCTTAGAGAGGGAAATGGAAACAGCTGCTAAAGAAAGAGCTATAGAACTTTATCTTATGAAGTGATTCGTCAAGATTTTGCTTTCCTTACAAAAAGGGGGAGAAGTAAGCGATTTGATCTTCATGTTTATTCTACTGGTTCTACAATTCTTATATAGATAATGCCTTCTTAGTTATGCTTATAATTGTGATGTTTAACTCGTTGTGTATTCTTATTAGTATCTTAAAGCTACTTGGTTAATAGTGTCCTATTAAGGGGGAGTAGCTTAATATATTAATGATGTTGTGTTACTGGAGCACTGTGCATAATATGAATTGTGAACATGTATGGTATTGTGAAGAAAGGCAAAAAGGGGTAGATTGAAAGTACATGTATTTAGTCAATGTTTGATCAACACTGTAACTTCAATGTTAGGGTAACATTGAACACAGAAAAATTGCACATTCGGGATTATTGCTATAATTGTGTTTTGCCTTTATTCACTTACTAACTTAGTTCCACGAGTTGTAGTTGGTATTTGTATGTGCTCCAGGTCAAGAGACTTCAAGGAAGGATCTATTTCATTAAAGAGAAGTAACCATTCAAAGAGAAGTTTCCAAAGAAGAACTTTCCATAATTAAATAAGGAAAGATGTGTGCGGTGCAATGGAAAGATCAAGGCGTGTGAATTGCAAGAAGGAAATAAGATTACTTGCAGTAGGACTCTTTCCATAGAATACTAGTAGATGGAGAAGGATACTTTCCTTAGAAGACTTCAAGTTAAAGAAGGAAACCTTTACATGGAAGACTTCAAGTTGGACAAGGAACCCTTTCCCTATTGAAGCCCATGAACAAAATTAAAGTCATACAATGAGATCTAATAGCAATCAAAAACGTGCACAACATGTCTTGGACATCAAAGAAGACTACACTATAAATAGGCATGTTGGGCATCAAGAAAAAGACACATAGACAAGAGCGAAAATATCCCGTGAGGAAATCTTTATAGTCGAGTGTCTTTGTCTTGTTTTGCCAATTTTGTGTTTAGAAAATTAAGTCTAAGGTTTAGAGTTAAGGAGCTTTACTTGTAAGGAGTTACATCCTTAGTTTCTTGGTTGAGTTCGATCAATTCGAGAGTGAGGAGCTTGAGAGTTGTGAGAAACATATTTTGATAAACCCTTGTGGTATTTCACCTATGGCTCGGAAGTTCATATTAATATATTATCTCCTTAAAATTACATCTACTTGTGTTCTTTATTTATCCGCTGCGTTATATTCTCTGTCAAGTAGATTTGTGCTAACGATTAACTGTTGTTAATCGGATGTTAAGATAACATTGAGAGTCCAACATCAGCTTAACATTGGAAGAGCTAATCAGTGTTAGACTAACATCGAAGGGTTAAAATTATGCAACAAGTATCAAGTCCCGATCCAACAATTTCAGGTTCAACGAGGAGTTACTCAATGTGGACGAGCCAAAGGGCGAGCATGTGGCCCTCATTATATTCAACATGACTCTCATAGAAGGTTTGTGGTTGAGTTGATCAAGCTGAAGTCCCCTACCATTGATCAGATCAACACGTTGGCGTATGAAACTATTTATCAAGATAACATGATGGCTACCAACCAAGCCTCGCATCAAACCCATAACCGCTCTAAAAACAATTGGTTGGAATAGAGATAGGAACGAACGTGACAGATCCCCAAAGAGGTACACTCAATTGAACCAAGACATTCTCACCATATCCGCAGTGGCGCAGAGGAAGAAGTGGATGAATCAGCCAAGGAAATTGAAAGAGACGCCGGGAACCAAACACTCAAAGAGATATTGCAAGTAACATCTCCTGAAGGGGTACGAAATGGAGGAATGCATAGATTTGAAGGAAAAGATAGAAAGCCTCATCCGCGAAGGAAAGTTAGTCGAATAAGTACGAAATGCAAAGGATTGTGTACATGCGCCGACTCCACCAATGGGAGAAAGAACATTACTTGAGGAATGCAAGAGGACAGGTACGTTGGCTTCACAACGCTTCTAGACCTGAAGGAACTGCCAAATGAATTCGTTACTTTTTCAAGGAGGGCCTTTATGAAAAGAAGAGGATCCCATATCCATAAAGATAAGGGGAAAAAAAGAAAAGAAATAGATCCCCTATCCATCGAGATAAGGAGGACAAGAGAAAAGAAAAGATCCCCCTATCCATCGAGATAAGGAGGACGAAAGAAAAGAAAAGATACCCTATCCGTCGACATAAGGAGGACAAAAGAAAAAGGGAAGAAATGACATGTTTAATCTTCCACCCACATAGGTGAGGAGAGAAAGAAGGTCGACATAAAGAAATTTCATGTTTATCCAAGACTACAAAAATAAGTGAGGAGGCACTCTTCCTCAATTAACAGGAAACGGATAGACATACAAGTGATTGTTCGACATATTATAAAATCAAGGCTACTGCCCAGGAACTAGCTAGCCAACATACAAAACAACGGTTACAGATCTAGACTTCAGAGGCGATATTTTGTGGCACCCTTGGTATGAATCAGTACCAAACTTTTCTACTTCAAAATATCGGCACTATCATCTGGCCCCGAGTCTCCGCTATTATCGTCAGACTTGGAATCTTTTGGGATTTTCCCGTCGAGTCCAAGCAGTAGATCAAGCAAATCATCATCAAATCCTTTTCTAAACCCGTTGTGCAGCTTACCTTGACCGATGATGTCATCCTTGGCTTCCTCTCGATCCTACAATCCTTTCTCCACGCATACGTCCTTATAAGTCTTGCTCAAGAGGAAACCCTTTGTGATTCTCAATTTTTGCTCTCGAGTGAGTTCCTAGCGTGACAAAACAAGATATGGTAATAAATATCTGTTGAATACAACACCACAAATATACGCGAGAGAGACATTACCTCATAGCGTATGGCTCTCTGAGCTCGTGCAAGCTCCACCTTAGCGCGATGAAATTCTGCCTTTACAGCTTCTCTCTTCTTCTTCTCAAAAAGGGCATTATTCAATGCGGTCGATAACATTGCATTATCCCCAAGAAGAGCCTCAACATTACTTTCACAGTCGACAAGTACTCTCACAGTCTCCTCCTGCTTAGTTGCGACCTTAACTGCAGCAACAGGATCGTAATTGCCCATTGCCTCTAAATCGTCAATTGTCCGTGCGATGGCTTCAACTTTATTCGAGTCGCTATCACTGGTTACCCTCAAGATGTTAGAAACAAAATTTTTGACATGTGCAAGATAAATAATGATAAATAACCATACCTGATAAAATTTCAAGTGGAACACATACCGCAAACATAAATAAAAATTACAAATTTACCGCTTGGAAGATCGCACCCCCCCTCCCCTCTGCAATGGAAATTCCAGTTGGATCAGCAGCCATTCTAGAAGACTCAATCTGTCTCCTCTTCACTTGGGTGGGGGTTCTACCCATGGTTTTGGGGGCCGAATTCCTACTAGAACTCGTTGTGACTCCACCTTGGGGACGCACATTATCTCCAGGGAGACAACCAACCCCACCCAGTGTACGCAATTCGCCTTGGGACGCATCAGTCGTCCTCGACCCTACGCGATAACCTTACTATCCGTGAGTTTTATAAACAATGGGCAATGCCGGTTCTGCACTGGGGCTCGCTTTTATGCCAGTTGTCTTTGATGCAATAACATCCAGCTTACGACTCATCACGAGTTGACCTACAACAAAATGATTAGGAATTGTTACAATAACTATTAATGATAGAACATAAAAAGACGTGACTCAGTGTGCACGTATCACATACTAAGGTTGTACGGGCCATTATATGCCCATGGAGATAGACCACCAGCATGAAGTATTTCTTCTTGCACGAGGGTGGGATGATCATTATGATCCATCAAGACGTCAAGGAAGCAAGCGACCCACGTCGGTGCGCCTAAAGAGGGGGGCGTCGGTACTTTTTCTTCTTTGACCATTTATCGAGGAGATCCCTAAACTCCCCAATGGTCTTCTCTTTGATGTTGAAGTACTCGTTCTTGCCTCCGTGGCCATAGGTGCAATGGGTAAATTACAAAGATTTTGGCCCAGCATGAGACCTCACAAAGAAAACTCTATATCCCTAACCTTTTGATTCGTGATTATCGAGAATAATGCCCAGAACTTGTTAACGCCAGACGGCGCCTACAAGGCCTTCGTCACCTGAACAAACGCCACGATAATGCCCAAAGAATTCAGAGAGGGTTTGTTCAGGTGAATTCAGATGGGCCAACTGTCTCTGAATTCTTTGGGCATTATCATGGCGTTTGTTCAGGTGATGAAGGCCTTGGAGGCGCCGTCTGGCGTTAAAAAGTTCTCCAACTCCTAATCAATGACACCTGAAGATGTCCGCCAATTGAGGGTTTAAGGGTAGTCGTGCCCAAAATCTCCCTGCACCAACCGCCCCTTCATCTGGCCAGTCTTGTCGAAAAAAGTGCTTGAGATGAGGGTTCATCGATCCTTCGACCCCCTCCTTTGCAGGGGCGTGTTAGGCCTGGGCCTAGTATTATTGTTAATAATGTAGTGTTCAATGAGGCCAATGCGGTTCATAACATGGCGCAGGCCTTTTCTCTTCTAGTTAAGGCCCTGTACTGAGTGAGAAGGATCGGGCGCAGAACGTGCGTCGTAATATGCATGTTTACCAAACCGTAAGTAATCGAAGTCTTGGCTTCTTTTGTCCTATGTGCATCATTTAAGTGTTGTCTTATTATGCTTGTAATATGTCTAGTTTGGGAAATAGCTGGCTACCTCCGTGAGGACCGTTAATGAATTCGAGGGTGATAAAGATGCTATAATTGCTCAACTCGAGGCTTGCATCGAAAAGATGGCTGAGTTCAATCTAATAGACTTAGAGAAATTGTAGACTGAAAGAGAGGAGGCCTGAAGCCGGTGTCGATTGCTATAGAAGGCCTATGACAATAGCTGTGTCGAGAACAAGAAGCTCGCTAATGAGGCTAATCAGTTTAAAGAGCAGAGTGATCGTTGTTTGGTTGAACGTGAACTTGAGAAGTGAAGGCAAAAAATAACCATATGTCGGTTGATCTTGCCAAGGCCCGGGTCGACATGGAGAATACGATATGTAGCTCTTCCTGAATGTAGTTCTTGTTCTTATAATTTATTGTAACAACATTTGCTTGTTGTAGGATGAATCTATTGAAATAATGGTGCGCGTTGCCATGAAATTCCTTGTGAGCGACACTTATCAAGAGCTTCTCGCGGAGCATGCAGTCATGGGGAGGGAGGATGCCATGAAGTCGATAATCGGGTAAATTACTGGGAAGAAGGGTTTCAAGGACGAGTTCAAATTTACGGGGTTGAATCCCATGTGTAGTCCTGACGGCCTACCCCTTGAGGACAGTGAGCCTACCGGTGTTGTTGTTGAGAAGCTTGACCCGTTCTCATCTCTTTTCGAGGAAAAAGGTCATGTCTGAGTCGAGATCTTCTCATCTTTGTTGGCGTTACGTAGCCTTTTATTTTGTGGTTATGTAATAATTCATTGGATAATGTTGCTTTGACTTTCTATTAAATGTCAGACTGATCTCTTGCAAAGTAGCTATTTTCGAGTCTCTTGTGATAGTTAGGAGTTTCATCCTATTTTGCCTTTTGTGTTCTCAGCGTGTAGCACCTAATTGGATATGTAGGTATATACCTGGTTGTAGGGGATTTCCTGTAGTCTGTGTAGGTATGTATTCCTTTCGGGTTCTCTCCTCCCTATCACGATGGATATGGGAGTTATCCCTAAGGAATTGTAGATACTTGCTTATTTTGGGTGCTCTCCTCCATATCTCGGTGGATATGGGAGTTGTCCCTTAGGATCTGTAGATATTTTTCCTTTCGGGTTTTCTCCTCCCAATCACAGTCGATGGGGGAGTTATCCGTTAGGAATTGTAGATCTTTGTCCCTTTGATGGTGCTTGATATCCGTAGTATTTGTAGATCTTCATCCCTTCGAGGATGCGTGATATCCCGTAGGATTTGTAGATATTCGTCTCTTTTTAGGGTGCGTGATATCCCCTAGCATTTGTAGATCTTCGTCCCTTTTAAGGGTGCATGATATCTCGTAGGATTTGTAGATCTTCGTCTCTTTTTAGGATGGTCTTTGGTTGGTAATTTCCTATCATTTAGACAAGATAACACAATATGCATTGTCCAATATTGATAAAATAGTAATTTGGAAGGCGAATTCCAATTTATTCATCCTCTTTCTGATAGGTACGGAATGTGTCCCTACTTGCCACTCGGTAGAGAATATTATTGTACCTGTCATAGATGGGTAAAACAGCAGTATATGCACAAGACCTGATAACATGGCATTCCCACAATAGGATATACAATGAAAGATATATCATAATGTGTGGTGGCCCTGCGTGCATGTGTCGTTCGAACCCCTCAGTGGGGAACGTCTATGTCATACCCTGTATGGTCTAGTTATTGATTATCAAATGCATGTATAATAACGATTTTACAAATAAGAAATAACGATGGATAACGGCTGAGGGCTATGTAAATCCTAACCCGCCTACGTATCACGTATATGAGAATCAGACCGGCGTAGTTCCCTCTTTTTTAATTACAGGCCAGCCCATCTAATGGGGCAATTTAGGTAGATGACATTGTTCGGAAAATAGAAAATTAAAATGTTCTGGAAATAACAAAACAAGATTTTGACCAATGGCTCCGACCCTTAATGGATGTGTAGCGATCACTCCGTGCCTAGCATGTATTCTTGTTCAGTTGCTTCTATCTCTTACACCTCCCTAATCATGGGAAGTCTAAGTGAGGCCACGTAGCACATCCGGCCCTCCTTCTGGTCACCTAAGATCTCTCTGATCCCCCATTTTGTAGGAAATTTCATTTTTTGGTGGTAAGTAGATACCACTGCCCTCATTTCATTGAGGGCGGGACTCCCGATGATGACATTATAGGGGAAAAGAAGGTCGACCACGGTGTATTTGACCTTGATTGTCCTTCTGTATATGTCCTCTCCAAAAGATGTGGGTAGTACGATTTGTCCCGTTGGGATCACCTCTCCGCCTCTGAACCCAGTTAATGGAGTGGAAACTGTTTCAATCATATTCTGGGCCACCGACATTTTCTCCAGGGCATGTGCAAAGATCACATTGGAGGAGCTTTCATTGTCAAGGAGGACCTTCCATACCTGTTATTCAACTATATCAATTTTAACAGCAAGTGGGCAGTCGAGTTTACCTACCTCTAGTGTTTGCAGCGTGGGCTGCTCCAAATCATTCTTGGTAAAGGATATCTCCTGATCCAGGAAATCTTTCTCCTCTACTAAGGTTGTAAAACCTACATATGTCCATATCTGCATCTTGTGGGTTATCTTCTCGTGCCCTTTGGCCGGGTCAGCACCTACTGGCCCTCCATTAATCATGTTGATCGTTCCTCTAGTTGGAGCATTGACAATTGCCCTTCCATGTTGAGTAGGAGGTTCGATGGCCTTCTGTATATCCCTCCTAGGCGAGCGAGAATGATTCCTGGGGGGTGGACTGGATCTATCATCCATGTTATGCTCATCCTTTGAGTTCCTAAAGGACTCCACCAACTTACCTTATTTGATCAGCCTTTTGATCATATTTTTGAGGTCAGTACACTCTTCTGTGTTATGTCCAGGTTGCTGGTGATATTCGCAGTACTTCCTAGAGAACTTTGCTCTCTTTCAGTTTCCTCGGCTCATTGAGCCACCTGTTCTTTTGCACGATGGCAAATATCTCCAAAATACCTTTGTTCAGAGAGATATATCTTTTTGGGGATCTATCCCTGTATCACTCCTTTCTCTGGGCCCTGCTCTGCGACTGATGTGGGTTCTATTTGGTCACCATCATGTTATCCTTGTAGGCGATATCGTAAGAGAGTGCGTTGATCTATTCAATTATTAGTGATTTGAGCTTGATCAACTGCGTGGCAAATCCTCTATACGCTGTCGCTGTAAACAAGATGATGACAACATGGTCCCCCTTCAGCAACTTTGAGCAACTCATCATTAAACATTTTGATGAAAACCTCAAGGATCTCTTTGTCTCTTTGTTGCATCACATTCAAATGGTTCATGCTAGTCCTCGTCCTCTTCTGGCTGGAGAATTGGCCCTCCAATTTTAGCCTCATCTGCTCGTAGCTTGTTATAGACCCAACTTCTATCCTGGTAAACCAATCTAGGGCTGCCCCAGTGAGGGTTGTAGCCAAGATTTTTGCGTTAATGCTGCGTGTAAACCTATGCAAGTTTAAGACACTATCGACGCACTGGAGATGATCACTCTTCCCGTAGTATGCTTTGATGGTAGGGACCTTATCTTCTTTCTCCAGCACCTCTGAGTCAATGTCCTTACAAAATGGGGTCAAACTCCTGTGACTTTCTGCCAATGCTAGTTTTCGTCCAACCTCTATCCTCCCGCGGTCCAACTACTACATCATTCTCGCTATGTTCCTCTTGTTCATCCTTGGATTGGGACCTTCCTCTCCGGGAACTCTCAACCGTGGACAATCTCTTCTGGATTCTCATGTATCCTCACGCTCATTTGCTCTACGCCCAATTTTAGAGTTTTTATTTCTCGATTCCCGTGGTTGTGGCGGCTTGTCGCCCGCTCCTCGGTTGTTCAAACGCGACAACACGGTCTTTAGGGCTGCATTCATTGTTGTCTGAACGGTGGCGTTGATCTGCGCCATGATATCGGGTGACAAGATTGTAGCGCCACAGGTGTGGGCACGGGCACCCTCGGTGGTTGAGGTTGCACGGGTTCATTGTGTTCCTGATTCTAGAGCTTGAGCAGGTGGCTGGGGCGCACTCTCTACTGCTGAATTGTCAATCACTAGCCTAGTATATTGCGAATGGGTCATCTTGTGTTGCATCTTAACGTCTTCGTCCGGGAACATGGTGTTCCCACAGACGGCGCCACTAGTTTAACAATAGTTCGTATATATATAACGAGGTGGATTCTAAAGGTGTGATACAACGATTCTATTAAAAATTAGACCTACTTTGACTAAGGCTAGTGCTAAGTAGGCTTGGTCCGCAATACCTCGAACTGGCGCTAGATTGTCTGTTGGATGTCGAGGGTATATCGAATGTGACGTCGAAGGTGATATCGGAGATGATATCGGAGGCATTCTACGTCGGGGATGATGTCATGGCTGACATCGGGAGTGAGGTCGGATATAATGTCGAATATGACGCCGGGGGTATATCGGTGATATATATTGTCACTACAAGAAAAAGCCGCAAGGGAAACTCCAAAATTGGTTGCCTATACCCGTATTTTGGTCTCCAATACTCAATGGGCACGGATTTTGTACACCAAACTGGTTGTTTCGTTTACCCTAGTAGCGAATGCATTAGGGACTAAGCACTTGGTTCCCATTGCTCATGGGAACGACGGAGATTAGTCTCGATTACATGCGGGAACCAAATGCTGCATTAATGCAATCTTTGGTACCCTTTGCTCTATAGACACGATATTTTGGTTCCCATTATTTAATATTGTTGACTAATTAATCAACGACTTTGGTTGAATTTTCTCAATCAGAGGGACCCATCTTCGACCAGTGGGAACGAAAATAGGAACTAACGTTTGGTTCCTATTGCTTTTTCGAAATTTTTAAAAAAATTGGCGAAAACCCGCCAACCAAATTCTGAAAATTAAAAATTTTCAGAATTTTGGTTCAAAAATTTCAGAACCCGCCTTTTCCAAATTTTTTGATTCAAAAATTTTGGTTTGGTGTAAGAATTTCCCCCCTTTTTGGTTTTGGATGATTCAAATATTTTGGATGGTGAAATTCCTAATTTTAAATTATTATATATTTGTTTTTATTTTGGTTTCTATTTTCTGAAATTTGCTAATTTGTTGTATAATAATTATATGGCAAACTAATCCCCACAATTTGTTGTATAATCACATAAAAGCATACAATACAAATTAAAAAGCATTATAATAAATTTCATTAATGTCTAAAAATAAAAAACATACAATACAAAATAAGATTTGAAGAAAAAGGTGTAAAATTGTTGATGAATTCAACAAGTTTCTGGAAAAAGCAAAACGCAGCGTTGTGTTCGATGTGGAAGGTCGTCATCGGCGGCGGTGGAGATGGTGAACGGCGGCGGTGATGGAGATGGTGAAGCAACGCACCATCTTTGATTTCATCTTCTTCTTTTTTTTTTTGAAACGTAGCAATGCATCTTCATCTTCTTAACCACAAAATTTCGATGTCGATTTCATCTTCTTCTTCAACTCTCCAATTTCACTTTTAGGTTTCATCTTTGTTCTTGACCATCTTGTAAGCTTCACTTAGAAGATTAAATGTTAGTTGAATTTATAGATAAAAGGAGATGAAGAAGATTAATTAAGAAAGTTGAAAAAAAAAATACCTTGTCAACAATGGTGGCCGCCGCGCCTCTGTTCTGTTCTGTGGAAAGAAATGAGGAAGAAGAAGGAAAATGATGAATGTGAAATGGGTTGGTAATGGGCTGGTATATATAGATAGAAATTTAGGAGCAACAGGAACTACATTTTGGTTCCCATTGCCAAGAACATTGGTTTCCTTTGGTAATTGCTTCAGCAACTTATTAGTTTTTATAATTACATTTTTTACCACAATTAATTTCTAAACGTGTTTCGTTTATCCTTTTTTTGATAAAATTTAAATTTGCATGTCTCATTAGTGTTGTGAAAATTTTGGTTAAAAAAAACTTGAATTTGAAGTTGTTTTGCATCTTTTGCATAATTACAATTTTTCCCCAATACTTTTTCGAAGGACTTTCGTAAATCCGTTGACCACGAAATTTTGTAGGACATAGTAATTATCCATAATATATTGTATGGTTAAAAAAAATTTGGATCGGAGGTGTGTAACAACCTCTACGTAAGAAAAGACAATTTAGACATGTAAAGTATGTTTTGTTAGGGTTTAGGGTTTAGGGTTAAGGGTTTAGGGTTTAGGGTTTAGGGTTTGGGATTGAAGAGAGATATAGAGTTTATATTATTATGTTTGTTTAACGTGTTTCGTTACTCCGATTTGGCCGATATTTGAAATTACACACCTACTTAGCGTTTAGAATGCATCGATTAAAAAAAATGGAATTCGGAAATGTTTAATAACTTTTCCATATTTAAAGTTTCTCCCCCAACGTTTATTTATTTAATTCATTACTCCGATTTGGACGAAATTTGAAACGACACACCTCCTTAGCGTTTTGAATGCACCGGTGAAAACAAATTAGAATTTGGAATTATTTTTTAACTTTTCTATATTTATATTTTCTTTCCCAACGTTTATTTATCTTATTTCGTTACTCCGATTTGGACGAAATTTGAAACGGCACACCTCCTTAGAGTTTTGAATGCACCGGTGAAAAAAAATTGGATTTCGGAATTGTTTTTTAACTTTTCAATATTTATATTTTTTCCCCTAAACTAATTAATCTTATCCTAAAGGTGACCCACACAATCTTGAGAGAAGAGTGTGAGCCACAAAATTCGTATGGTATAATATATGCCACGAGTCTGGTCCAATCTGAAGCAATGGGAACCAAAAATTGGTTCCCATTGCTAGTGGATACTAACTGAGACAGAGAGTTTGCTCTTCAAATTGATCAATACTCCATTTTTTGAACGTAAGTTTTTTTTTTCTTCATATTTCACTCTTTCATATTGCTCATTTGTGAATTGCAAAATCATTACAAGCTAAGGTATGTTTAGTTTCTAACTTAATTTGCTATTTATCACTCGTTGTTGTTATTGTTTTGTAGGATTTCTTGAAATATATCTTAATATATGTATATATTTTTTCGTATTAGATTGAAATATGTTTAACAACGGCGATCGAAGTTGGATGTACGATAGAGTCGATCACGACGGTAATCTGACCGAGCATTTTGAGGTTGGTGTTGAGTATTTCCTTAATTACGCATTCTCGCAACATTATTCGGGAAGAAAAGTTATATGTCCATGTTCTAAATGTACGAACGCTAGACTTTTTACAAGGGACGTTATTCTTAGACATCTTTACTCGTGGGGATTTGTTTCTCAATATATGGTATGGACTGCACATGGAGAGGCGGGCGTTTATTCGAGGCATGAAAATGAAAATGAAAATGTAGGCGAGTCGTCACAAAGTAATAACCCTCCTGATCTCCGAGATATGGTAAATGATATGTTTGGTGGCCAATTTGAACACATGGTTGCCAATGACGTTGAAAATAATGAGGCCACATATGCCGGAGCAGATGAATTCTTTGAGATGTTGCATGCAGCTGAGACACCCGTAGGAGAAGGGTTAGAAATGACTAAATTAGAGTGGATTTCTGATTTTATGAATATTAAAACATTGCACAAGATTAGCATTGTTGCTTGTGACAAGCTAATTCAGCAAGAACATCAGTTCTTACCTCCTGCTGCCCGTGAATCTTTGCCCGACAATTTTTATGAAATGAAGAGATTTATGAAGAGTTTGGGTCTTGGGGTCAAAACTTTTGACGTATGTTATAATAATTGCTTCCTATTTTATGGGGAACACGAAAGTAGCACTATTACTACATGCCCCGAATGCAGAGACCCCCGATATGAGATAAAACCGAATTCGAGTAAAAAAGGGAAGCTCGTTGCTCGCAAGAAGTTGTGGTACTTTCCGTTGACACCACGCCTACAACGATTGTACATGTCTCGCACCACGTCAGAGCACATGACGTGGCATACTAATTGCCGAGGGGATACTGATGAAATGATTCTTCCGGCACATGGCGAGGCTTGGCAGGACTTTGACCGAAGATATCCTAGTTTTGCCGGTGAGGCAAGAAATGTGAGGCTAGGACTTTGCACAGATGGATTTGCGCCCTTTGATAACGGATCACAATATTCGTGTTGGCCTGTTCTCGTTACGCCGTACAATCTACCACCCGACCTTTGCATGAGACAATAATACATATTCCTTAGTTTGCTTATATCGGGGCCAAAAAGTCCAGGGAAAGATCTAGATTTGTTCCTTCGTCCACTGATTGACGAGCTAAAATCATTATGGGATGTAGGTGTCCCAACATACGATAGCTTCAGAAAGGAAACCTTTCAAATGCGTGCCTCTTTGCTTTGGACTATCAGTGATTTTCCCGGGTATGGCATGTTATCGCAGTGGAGTACACATGGTAAGTTAACCTGTCCGATTTGTATGGAGAAGACGAAATCGTTTCAGTTGAAACATGGCCGAAAGACAACTTTCTTCGATTGTCACCGACGATTTCTTCGTTATGACCACCCATTCAGGTTCAATGTCACTGATTTTTACAAGAATAAACCTGAACACGATCCACCGTTTCAAAGAAGAAACTCCAAAAATGTATAAGCACGTTGAGCATCTACCACCAGCGGGATTCGGATTAAGTCGTGGAACAATTGATGGATTTGGAGATGATCATAATTGGTGTCGGCAGAGCATATTTTGGGAGCTACCTTATTGGTCTACTAACTTGATCCGACACAATTTAGACATTATGCATTGTGAGAAAAACTTTTTTGACAATATTAAGAACACTGTAATGGATGATCCTGAGAAGACGAAGGATAACTTGAATGCTAGAAAAGATTTGATGTTGTACACACTCCGGAGTGAGCTTTTCCCTATAACTGGTCGGGATGGTCGAGATTACAAGCGTAAGGCAAAATATTGTCTTACTAGAGATCAGAAGAGGGTAATTTGTGAATGGTTGTGTAAGTTGAGATTTCCAGACGGTTACTCTTCTAACATATCCCGTTGTGTTCATATGCAACAACTTCGGCTGACAGGGATGAAGAGTCACGATTGTCACGTATTCATGCAACGCCTTATTCCTATTGCTTTTCGTGGGTTCGTAGATGATACAGTGTGGGATCCACTTGTAGAAGTTAGTAACTTCTTTAGATCTTTGTGTGCTACTGTTCTAAAAAAATCAGATATGGCGCGCCTCGAGACAACCATTGTGGAGACGATCTGCAAGTTAGAGCAAATTTTTCCGCCGGCCTTTTTTGACTCTATGGAGCATTTGGCTATACATCTCCCGTGGGAGGCAAAGGTGGGTGGTCCAGCGCAATACCGATGGATGTATCCTTTCAAAAGGTAACAAAAGTGCTTTTATATATACATAAATTAAATTGTCGTTACAATATTGTTGTCATTTGTTTGCCATTTTTCTGTTTTATTAGGAGAATGTTCGAATTTAAGAATTCGGTCGGGAACAAGGCGCAAGTTGAGGGCTCTATTGCTCAAGCATATCTTACTTCAGAGCTGACAAATTTTCTATGTCATTACTTCAAGCATGATGTTGAAACTAGGGCAAATCGGTTGAACAGGAATGAGACGAGGGCCGATCCGAGTTTGGCTTTTCATATTTCAGTGTTTAATGCATGCAGAGCCACTATTGGTCAAGCTCGTCCACGATATTTATACGGGGATGGGTATCGATCGGCAGAGTTGTATATTCTTCTCAATTGTGTTGAAGTGGAACCCTACCTACGGTAATGCACAAGTGATTATTACTTTTCAATAGTCGAAATATTCTACTAAATTGTTGACATATTAAACACCTAATTATTGTCGTTACAGGTTATTTGACGAGGAAAAATGCGTTGGATTGAGTGATTATCAGATTCACGAGACACGCAATACTAAATTTGTTAGGTGGTTCAAAAAAAAAAGTGATGTCAAGTCGTTTCAGAGGAGATCCACGTCTACGTTCGTTGGGGCATGGTCCGAATTACCGTGTAAATTCGTATGATGGTTATAAAATTAACGGTCTTCGTTTTCACACGGAGGAGCTTGCCGTTGGTAAGAAAAAGATGAATTGTGGTGTTTGTGTCAAAGCTAGTGCAGGAGGAACCGAAGATATTTTCTATTATGGAATGCTGCAGGAGGTCTTAGAAGTAGACTATCCGGGCGAAAAAAATTGCCGCTCAATTCTCTTTAAGTGTGTGTGGTACGATATTTCGCCTGATGGTTTATATGTCCACCCAGTGCATCGATTGATAGAGATAGATCCTCGACGTCGCCTTCCCTCGGGAGAAGCAGACCCCTACATTCTAGCAAGTCAAGCCCAACAGGTATACTATACTCCGTACGCATGCCAGTCTAGGAGATCAGTGCGAAGAGGTTGGTGGGCAGTTGTCCACACCCGTGCAAGACACATTGTCGACACAAGTTCAATGAAACATCCGTCGATATCGATTCCTATTCCTCCGGTTTTTCAAGAAACCAATGTGCCGACTGTAGGGGTGGTGGTTGACTTCAGTGGTTTCAATGTGAGGCAGTTAGCTGATGACGAGTTTGAGGAGGCAGATGCCCCCGGAGTTGAACCTGAGTCTAGTAACAACGACGACGATGAAGATGACGATGACGATGACAATGGAAATGGGCAAGGAGAGACGATTGTCTCCGATGATAGCGACTAATTACGTGCGCATGAGCTGTTTCTAAATATATATGTAATAGACTGTGAGTGTGTGTTACTTTCTCCTTGTTTTTCTTATTTGAGTATGAAGATTGTTGGTGTTTATTGCATGGACGTTTAATGAAATGGCGACTATATAAATAATTATGTGTTGTTACTTGTTTTCCCAAATTAAGGTATGAAAATACTACGTTATTTGCATGGTCCTTTTATCGAAGTTGGAGAGATACTATCGAACAAATATATTTTATCTTTCAAAAATTGCAACGCAATAACCTAACCATGTGCATCTCTCAAGCAAATTAAAAAAAAACAACCATAAATTTCAACAAAAATTGTGAAAATCCTTAAACACTGTCAAATCCATTCTTTCTCAATTTCACATAAACTGTCAACATATATAATCCCTTTAAGTGTCAATCACACTCCTACAATATCATGCCAAATTACTCCTCTATTAACAACTAAATCAAAGCAGACAAATCAAACTTCATACAACACTTAAAATAAAACATTCTACCAAACAAACTTCAAACTCTTAAAATCCATAATCATCCAAAATACACAATTCATATTGTGTTAAAACACAAACACATGTCTCAAATTCAAGTACCATATTCATCCAAAATAAAGACCTGTCTCAACAGATCCCACCACCCAACCACTTAATATTCTTACAATACAATAACCTTGTCCAGACCACACTTAACTTGAAATAAAAAGGGAACACGGGCTCTTAATTACCAAAGAAATGTGTAACGTCACCTTCTCGGTGACCAGATTGATGTGTCCCGTGCGACCCACTTTGGTGCTGCGACTGTCCACGCGGCCCAGTATGCGATCCACTTGGCTGGACTTCCACTCCCTGATTTATTTCCTGCTGCACCCCTTGTTGTCCGTTCACGCCATCCGGCATCCCTCCATTCTGCTGCTGCAATTGCTGCTGTGCGTGCATTCCAGACGGCTGAAACGAAGTCAGCATCCCCTGGAATCCACCCATTGGCTGCTGGGAGCCCTGATAACCGTTCCACCCCGGGTATCCTCCCATCGCTTGTTGTAGATACCCCTGGAAAGTACCCATCCCCTGTCCAGACCCTTGCATCCCACCCATCCCTTGCTGAGGCATCGAAAAACCGCCCATCCCTTGCTGCGTAGACCCTCCAAATCCACCTGGCACCTGCTGCATCCCCTGAAAGCTGCCCATTGGCTGCTGGAATCCACCGTTCGCGTTATTCTGATGCTGCTGCGATGTCACAGACGTCATATCTGGCCTGTAAACACCACCAGTAGGTTGTGGAGCATGCATAGGCTGAGAAGCCTGACCACGTTGTCCGCCCCTGACAGTTTGCGGGCCGCCGGTAGGTTGCACTGTGGAATCACCCGGAGGAGGAGTCGGCACGGTAGGCCTGGGCATAGGGGAAGTGATCGGGCCAGGAATCTGCGTCGAGTCGAGCAATGGTGTTCTAGGGAACTGCGGCAAATCTGGCATTGGACACCCAAACCGTTGTGTTATCTTCAGCAGGGTATCTCTCATAGCATTCTCGTAGGACCGCATCCATTGCTGTTGTGCCCGAAACTGTGCCGACAACTCCTCGGCAATGGTCCCTGATCCTTGAATTAATACAGCTCCAGAACTGGCCCCGTTACCCTTTGACCCAATGGCTTTCAAACTAGCATGCTTTGAAAAGCCAGGAACCCTCTTCCTCTTCTTCCCAACCACTTTGATCCAGGTGCGTAAATCCCAAGCTGGCCAATTATTCGTGTCGTGACCATATCTGTCTCGCCACATTTCCAGAGCCTCGTACTGTGACAAGAGCAATAATTAGATTATTCAGTGGCAAACAATTAAGAACTTAAATGAACATATATCAAGGTTTCGTTTCGTAAATCAGTTGTGTGAAATTAAAAGGATAAACTTAAGGATTACAATCTGCCCTGCTACTTTCAGAAACATTTCCCAACAGTTTTTCATAACAATCACTAACTGGTGATGTTGAATTTTAATATATTTCTTAACACCGAAAAAACTGACATGTTAATATATTACTTAACACTGAAAACTCAAACAAGTAACTTATCTAACTATGTGAAATGTTAAGCTACAATGCAATTGATATATTAACTAACACTTGAAAGGAAAGTAGATCAAATGAAACATGCATCTCACATCACATGAAACTGATATATGTAACTTTTATTCCAAAAATCAGACATGTAACTTATAATTTTGAGGAAAGAAACATGCATTGTTAGACTTACATATGCTGCCTCCGCTTCGGGATGTATCCAATCACCTGCCGATCCGTCTTTGTTCGTCTTTTGCCTCTTCAGCTTATACAGCCACGGCAGGGGGATCTTAACGACGGGAATGCCCAATTTTACCGACTATAACATAAGACAATTATTAAGTTAGTTTAAGCATTGAAAAACACATAAATGCACATTATATTCATGTAATTAGTAAGTAGTTTAATGATTACCTCGCGCCTGGCCTACTCGTCTTGGCTCAGACTTCCACCATACCAGGTAATTTCCTTCCCCTTTTTCCGGTTTTCCTTCCCTCGGTTTGATCGTTCCATATGCTGTTTGCTCTTCCAGTGATCCATATATTTACGACGCATGTTGGGTGGGATCCAGATCTTATGGTTCTTTTTCTTCGTAGGATCTGCTGCGACTTTAAGGCAGATCTTTTTGATCTTGCTCAGGGCGCTCTTAAACCGATCAGCAGCTGCTGCTTCGTACAACTCCCAGATGCGGGCTTCATCAATCGGAGCCCACTGAAACGTTTTCTGCGTCAAATGCAAAACACACATTGTTAAAATGATATTAGTAAAGAATATGATAACTGAACTGAAAAGTATGTAATCTAATTAAAGAACATCTTTTTACCTTAAACTCATCCCGTGCTGTCTTTTTATGTTTTGGCTTCCAGGCCCTGTAGGTAAAGTACGGCCTCCTCAAGGACCTCTTTAGAATAGCACCAATCGTCTTCGTTATCTCATGACTGTCCAACCACCCTCTTGTACTGGGATCGATAGTAATCACCTACCGCTCTTTCTCATTTGTAGGGGGCATAAGTCCTCGAGAGGGATCGCGGCAGGCTTTCCCAGTGTCGCTATCGACGTCCATCTCATCATCACTGCCATTTTCATCAGTGCTCGACCCCGAGGATGAATCGGATGAATCGAACAGATCATACGGACAACTTGTAGACGGTCCAGCAGAGCTCGTGGAACCGGCCATCCCAGAAACACCAGCGGAGGCCGACTGTGACCCTCGAGCAACAACAGGATGAGGGAAAGGATTCTGGATACGTGTCAAATTCGAGGACGATCGCCGCGGTGACAGAGTAGGGCATGGCAAAGGTCCGATAGGAATGGGGCCGACCAAATCCTAGGGATTATCCAAGATGGTCGATGTGGGGACGTTACTGGGCCCAGGATCACCAGTCTCATCATCTGCCACTCTAGAAGATCCAAGCGGCGTTGTTGTGCGAGCCTCTACTGTCGGCTCAAGCGGCGAGGTAGCCTCTACTGGTGCTACAGGCGGCGGGGAAACCTCTACAGGCGGATCAGACGGCACGCCAGGCTCTACAGGTAGTTCAGTCGATGCGGTAGCCTCTACTGCCGGATCAGGCGTTGGAGAAGGTTCTACTGGCGGTGCAGTACATGGGGTAGGTTCTACCAGTGGTGCAGTCACACGGGTACTTGCTCGGGTAGTCCCTCGGTTATGCCTTCGGGTAGTCGCTCGGGTAGGCGTTCGGGTAGTTGCACGGGCAGTTGCATGGGTAGGTGTTCGGGTAGGCTCTCGGGTAGTGGCTCGGGTAGTTGCTGGGGTAGGTGTTCGGGTAGGCTCTCACGTAGCCCCTCGGGTTGTCACTCGGGTAGGCGTAAGGGTAGTCGCACGGGTGGTTGCTCGAGTAGGCGTAAGGGTTGTGGCTGGGGTAGGTGTTCGGGTTGCTGCTCGGGTAGGCGTTCGGGTACGCTGTACTGGAGGATCATTTGCTGGTGGAGGTGGAGGTGGTGGAGGTGAAGGTGGTGGAGGTGGAGGTGGCGTAGTATCACGAGGCCTGCCGCGATATGCAAGACGGCGAGAAGCACGTGGTTTGGTAACTAATTCACTCACCGGCTCCTTACCCTTCTTTTGTTTCTTTGCCATCTGAAGACAGAAAAATAGGAATGTTAGAAACTGAAATTGAATCAGTACTAGAAATAAAACATGAAACCTTCACTTATATAATTAATCTAACTATCAAATTATGAAACAAGTATCTACTCAAAACAGCATGCATTTCTATGATTTCATAATGATTTATACTTGTAATATACTTTCCTAAATTCAAGCAATGAACTTTAATAAACACAAAATGTATTTCACTAAGCTTGCCAGAATAACGAAAACCAATCCTTCAGTTTCTATACACTATATATACTGATCACTGATACCTCAAAGCAAACAACATCATTCTCAAACAACACACCACTCGATAACCAAAATGATCCTAATTGAGACAGATCTAAGTGCATAACATCAGCCATGTCCAAATTACCATCTTTCATTCAAACACCAGAAAAACACTTGGACAGGAAATTAACATTTTTCTCTCAAACACCATCCACTAATAATTTAAAACCTAAACAACTATCACAAACAGCTTTAAACTTGAACATATCACAAATGTTTTAGAATCCCTATTTCCCAACCTTAACATTTCAAGAATCTTAACACTAAATACTTAAATTACTAGCTGCAATCTGAACATTTCAATAATCCCTACTTCCCAATCTTAACACTAAAACTAGATTTCAAGTCAGATTTCAAGTCAGATTCACACACAAAACACACACAGGTATAACAATTTTAGTCTCTTTACTAAACCCCTTAAACTAATCCCTAACCCCCACTATAAAGATTATTGCATTATCAAGAATTGCATCAAACAACTAAACAGGATAACTTTTCCTTCCTTTACAACAGATACAACAAACATGCATCAACCAATTCAAAAAAAAAAAAAAAAACAAAACAAACATGCATCAACTTCCACTGCAATAATTTGATCATCCACACATATTTTCATTAAGAATTACAGAAAACATGAAATTTACAGAAGAGATCATGATCAACACATATAATCAAAGTAAATTAACAACATGCAACATCAAACACTACTCAATTAGCAAACAACGGACACTTAACAACATAAAACTCGAGACCTAATCAACAAATCGACTGGAACATACCATACGAAAACAAAACCAACGAAACATCAAAATTAAAGTATCAAATCGAAGGTTATGTGATGGAGATTACAAACCTTGGTTCGATTTGAGGAATTAACGGCTGATCTGGGCTAATTTGATGGATTATGTGTAAAAACCCTCGTGGGTTCTGTGTGTGTTTAGTGTGTGCGTGCGAATTGGGGAAAGTGTGATATGAGAGAGAAATCAGATTGTCTTGCTTATTAACGTTATTATTTTTTTTTAAAATAAATAAATCAATGGGAACCAACATTTTGGTTTCCATTGAGTTCACGTAGCACTATTGGATACTACGACTTAGTAGGAACCAGAATTGTGGTTCCCATTATTCTAATTTTACTTTGAATTATTTATAGAGCCGTTTAATAGCAACGGGAACGAGATATTGGTTCCCATTGGTTGCCAAATCATGGCAACCAACATTTGGTTCCCACACTTCTGTATCCCTTGTGGCTTTTTCTTGTAGTGTGAGTGCTATGTCGGGTGCTATATCGAATATACTCGATATCGGTGCACATATGTCGGGTGCTATATCGAATATACTCGATATCGGCGCACAGTAACTTAAAATAATGAAAGTTTACATTCATTAGCGAAATCCCGATACTTATAGGTCTCGAGAAGCGGAGACCGCACAAGTGATAAACACGTGAAACATACCATATCGAATGTCATGTTCGATGTCTATATCCGGGATGACCCTTGACATAGGCAAAATATGGGTCTGGCCCATAGGCCAGGCCAATACGGAAAATACCCATATTAACATGGAGGTAACAAAAATCTAAAATAGAATCTTCTCGTTGATATATAGTTGGCTGACGTTATAACACATCAATATATTGTCATATGTTAGTCTGTTTCACGTAAAACAAGATGAAATATAGAATAAATTGAAAACTTGATGTCGTAAAACTCTCATGGACAAAATTGATGACATGTATTAAAAAGGCATAGTTTCATTTGTACGAATCATTGTTGATTCTGTTCTCTTTAGTTAGAAAGAAGAAATCTTGTTGTCGCCTTTCATAGTACAAGAGTTGCACGAAATAAACTCTAACAAATTATGGCCACCGTTTTTTTTTACCTCACATGTTACATGTGAGAAATCACTGAGGAAGCAAAAAGTGGTAATTGCAACGTGAACGATAAATAAGTATCACATGGCGGGTCGGCAATGACTACATATTCCAAAAGTACTAGGCTACTAGCCATTGAAACAAAATTGGATTTTCTTATATTTTATTATGAAAGTGGAAGGAAAATGATTGGGAAAGTGGAAGGAAAATGATTGTTCCCAATATTTACTTCAAGTTTGGGTCCACATAAATAATCTACCAGCTGTATGTAAGGTCTCATGGTCTACTTTTTGGGCCCTCTTTGATTTTTGAACATTTCACCCTATTCTAAATGGATTATAATGGATATAATTTAAATCATATTAGTGTTGGTTAAGAATGCTACCTAATATTCTGCATGAAGAACATGGGCCCAAGAGTTGTTGAGGCCTGCTAAATCTAAATCCTTTTAGTATTTAACAACAGGAGTGAGTTGAAAGAAGAGGAGCTGGTGACAAGATGCTCTTGTCAAGAGCCGTTACACTTTGCTGGGCCATTTGGACGAACATGAATAGACACTTGGCGGGAAAGAGGACTTGTGACTTGTGGTTCCTCTATTTAATAATTCACAACAATGAAATAAAGAAACATGCATTAAATTTAAATATTACCTCGAAGGATAATCATGAATATTAGCAACAATAAATAAGTGACGATATTACCGTAATTACAACAGTTCACGTCGATTGTAAAGTGTAAACGCTAGGCTTAGCCGCGTACTATGTCAACTCTTTTTAAGACGATTCGCGCCCCTAGTTGGTAATACTAAACATGCAATAGGGTCAACTCATCACGCGTCGTCTCTAGGATGCAATAGCCCAGTAACACACCGATGTTCCTTATTTCTAAATTGCACACTTAAAAATAAGATGGAAGCTCGCACAACACTTTGCTCTCTTGCTCATATATATAAATATTATCAAAGTAGATAAATTTTTTCCTTCTATCTCATATATATATAAATAGCGAGAGAGGTGTATGTGAGCATAACAATAATTTTCTCAATAATTACTGGTGTAATTAGAATTAACTTGGTGCATTAAATTGGGAGATGAAACTGAACGCTACAAATATAATGACATAAAGATGGTCATAAAAAACGTTTCATCTCCTTGCCAATTAATTCTTTTATTACCACATTGACCATGATATAGAATAAGGTTTTTACGCCTCAAGTATTATTTTTTATTAAAATATTCCAACAGGACATATCGAACCTCAAAGAAATTACTGAATTTTGTGTCAGTTTTCAGTCATTGTGGGCAGCATCACATTCAGCCCCCTCGCCGCATTGTGATGAGGAAATGTCGAGGTGGCGTTTGCCGTGCAAGCTGTAAACAAAATTCAACTTTGAGGGAGCCGTTTTTGAGAGGGAACGGTGTGCAGGAATTGGTGTATTTTTCGAGATGCGGATGGCAATTGCATTGCGCGGATTCAGAAACATTTTCCGGGGAACTTTGTCCTGCTTAACTTGAAAATTTTGGCTGCGCATTGCGCAGTCAATTTTGTTGTTGCGCAAGGATGGATGAATACGATCTTTGAGGGAGATAATCTTGAAGTAATGGATTCTATTGTCCACAAGAATCTGGTAGGAAACGAAGGCGGTAACTCGCTCCGTGAAATCAGATTCTTGAAGAAGGATTATGCGACTTTTTTCTTTCGATGGATTCGTAGAGAGGGTAATATTGCTGCTCATGAACTCGTGTGCTTAGCTTCTAGTTATATCATTTGCAGAGGCGGAGCCAGGATTCAAAACAAGGGGGGCGAGATTGCGCTATATTTTTTTTCCCAACTTAGTTAAAAACTATATAATTATAATATCAATTTCAAGAAAAACTGCATACACAATAAATAATTGAACAAGTTAATGAAACAATCAATTTTTTCAAAGTTAATATATAGAATATCATGACTTAAATAAAAATAATAAACTATTAACATCACAATATACATACAAACTTCAAAATAAATATTCAAAAACAAAAATTCACTTAGACACTTTAAACTGTGATTTACGTTTTTTAATACAATCAAACTCATCTATGATCGAATCAACATGAAAACTCTCAGCAATTTCTTTTTCAATATGCATAATGAGACTATTAGCTAAAGGGTCATCTTTCATTTTATTCTGTAGTCTCGTCTTCACAATTTTTATCGCCGAAAAGACAACAAATTGATCTAAATATATAATTCAACATAGCTTCCTTGTTATTATAAAACTAAGAAAGCAAGAATTATATAATTTTTGTACTACAAATCAATAAACCCTAGTCCTATAAATAACTTTGTATACAATAAATACTAAATCAACAATTCAACACAAAATCTTATTTTAATTATATACTATAAAGAATATAGAAAATAATAATTATCTTACAAAGTGGGTTGGGCAATGAGGAAATTATTCTTAATCTACCAATTTTTGAGGTAAGAATTCTAAAGGTTATTTTGTCTTTTTATTTTTTTAATTGATTATAATCAGCTTGTGACCTCTAATAGTCTTTAATTAGTGGGCTTTAGTTTTTTGTTTTTTTTTTGTATGGGTCATGTTTTTTTTTAAAGTAATTAAAAATCTCCGGTCCTTTACTCCAGCATACATATATATTATAATGGGCTCGGTTGTATCTATATAGAAGTATAATATAATGGGTCCTTTACTTCAGCATAATATAATGTATCTATAATGGGCCCTTTACTTCAGCATACATATATACATTATAATATATATAATTATAGTAGTAATGGTAGTACTAAAAAACAAATTTGCAACTGTTCATTTGGATCCATCCTATAGAGCTTGCTGCGGATTAATGTCGTTTTGTCTTCTTTGTTCTTTCTATATTGTTAACTGGTTTGGAATAATACCCGATTAACTGAATTATTTGTAAGTTCGGAACGCCGTTATCCGTGGTTCAAAGAGAGTAAATAACTATTATGGAAAATTACGAGAATATCCTGCCTTTATTCACTGAACTTTTCACTCCCGAAGATCATAAGTATGACCTTATGCTTTTTTCCGAGTGAATTTTGTGTGCCCAGTCCCCCCTTTTCGCTATTTTTTTCCCCTCCTTTTATATAGGATTTCTTGTAAGGTGCATGGGAGGGTACTTTTCAGTCACTATGCATGTGTTACAAGTGTAATGTTGCATGTGTTACAAGTGTCCTTCTATAAGATAAGGTATATCTTGTTGACAAGGCGCTGACTAGGATGATCTTTATCTTGTCCGATGGCTTCAAGGAGTTCCGAGGGGTTGCTTCTTCTGTTTTCTTCTCTTTGATGGACTGAATCTTCTGTTTTCTTTTCTCCGAGGGACTGGATTTCATGAGGAGGTTCACTAGTTGAAGTGAAGTGGGTGTCCGAGGAGGTTTATGCTCCGGGGACAGTCATTTTCTCATCGTCTTCTTTGGTAAGGTTCTCCGAGAGGCAGATTTGCTTCTTCCTGTTCGTGAGGTGGGCTCCGAGGGCATCAATATGCAAGTAAGGCTGTACTCTTGCGTCTGGATCTCCGTAGTATGGGTTCCGAGCGTTTCTTGTCGTCATTAGAGTAGTGGTCCCTTCGGGAACAATTCTCTGAGGGCTTCTTGGCATTGGCTGAGTAACTTTCTTGGCTCGGGCCTTTGGGGTAAGTGACTTTGATGATTTGTGCTTTGAGTAAGGCGTTGTTTTGTGAATTTAGCCTTCGCGGTGATGATTCTGAGGGCTTTGGGAGTGTTCAGCAAGGAAGTATTCTCGTACAGTGGTCCCTCTTGGCGCAGTGATGGATATCAGAGTCGCGTGGATCCATCGGGGTTTACTCTTTTTCCGATGCCACGTTGATATCTTATTTTTATTCATCTTGACTTTCCAAGGGACGCTTTGGTGCCCACTCGGATGTCACGTCGTACCATAATCGGGTATGTGAGATCCGAGGGGTTCTAGTATCTCTTCGGGTGCCACGTCATACCATCGTAGGGTATGTGACATACGAGAGTGTTCGTGACGATAGTATCGTCCTTGGGATTAATCCCTAATTTAAGGGTTAATCTTTTGTTTAACTCGTATAATCCCTTATTTATTTTTTAGGGTTAACACTAGCCCCCCCAAATTTCGATCGTTCTCGTAGAGACGAGTGAAATTTTATTTCGTGACCTTAATATGGCAAAAAGGGCTTCTTCTTTATTTTTTGGTGATTTTTCCGAGGGGATTGGAGTTTCTCCATTCTTGTTTATGATTTACGGGGGTATTATATGTATATAAGTATATATTTACAATACCGTAAAGTAAAATTACCTTTATGTTCTTGGGAAGCAGCGGTTCAGATGAAGAGTTACTTTTATAACGGCTCTTTCTAGCCGTTGGATGTCTTAAATGACATTTATTCATCCGTCCGTTAATCTGCAGCAACGGCTAGCGCGTGGAGTGACACGTCGCTTCTTGAGTGGAGACGTGGGGCGTGGGGGACGGGGCACGTCTTTAATGGCGGTTCGCCTATAAATACCCCCGTCCGTACTCTTTCTTCCCCATTCTCTTCACAAAATTTTCAAGCTCTCAATTCTCTCTACTCCTCCAATTTTCTTAAGCCAAAAAAGGGCGATTTTTGCTCTTCTCCAAGTTTCTTCTTCTCGTTTCTTTTTTCTTTCATCAATTTCGTAAAATTTCTTCTCTTACCCCAAAAGAAGATGGCTTCCTTTGCAAATACCTCTTCTGCCAACACTGCTCCTGTTGCCGTTCCCGTTTCTACTGCGGCTACTGCTCCCCTCGTGGGACTTGCTGCTGCCACTCGTAAGAGAAGAGCTGCCGTCGCCGAAGGGAGTGGCGCCGCCTCCGCGAAAAAAACTAGGGTTTCAAAATCGAAGAAACCCCATGTCCGTGACTTCTCTAAAATTGAGAATGTTCGGTCCTTGGTTACTTACGAACAGGTCATGGAGTTATTCAAGGCCACGGGGAGTGCGATGGCGAATGTGACTGTTCACATTCCCTTAGAAAATCAGAGGGCGTGTTATCCTCCCACGGGTATGCTCACAGTGTACTTCGCGCAGGTGAATTACGGGTGGCGTTCATTTATGCCATCCTTTTTCTGCGAAGTTTTCAAGACTTGTAAAATCTGCCCGAGTCAGCTGGTGCCCAACGGGTACGCCGCCCTCTGCATTTACGTGTTTTGGTGTAATGTCAAGGGGTACGAGTGCAATGTGGACCATTTTCTTTCGATTTTTGATGTGGGTGTGTCGTCTGGAGGATACCCCTTTTATCACGTTCACCACCGGGACCACTCGGGTAACTCCACGAAGAGGATTCTGGGTGCGACGGCCAGTTCGCACAGCGTTTGGAAGGACAAGTTTTTCTACATGAAGCCCGTCCGGGGGAAGTGGGATGTGCCCTTCAAGTGGGGGGAGGGCGTGACTCCAATTCACACCCTGGCTGAAGATATGGTGCTTTCTCCGGTGGTGGCTCAGCAGCTGTTGATGGAGTCATCAGATTTTTCGTGGTTGTTCGATAGGATCGGACTTCACTTTGTAGTGTCCATTGACGACCGTGTGAAGAAACAGCTTTCTGTTCCGAGTATGTACTTGCCAGCTTTCAGTAAGTTTTCCTTCTCTTATTCGCATACTTCTTTATTTCATATTTATCTCCTCCGAGTAGTTTTTCGTATTCTTTTGTTGCTCGTACTGACTTGTCTTTGTGCGATGCAGAGGAGGTTATGGCGAGATATTACTTAGTACCGGGTTCCGAGGAGGTAGCTCCGAATGGGCATAGTGAAGCTTCCGAGGGGGGAGATCACGAGGGGGTAGAGGCACAGTCCGAGAAGGCAGGGACGGACCCGGAGGCTGAGGAGGTGTCCGAGAATATCCAGCGCACCTCTCTATATGCTGAGGGCGTGTGTCTGGAGGCTACCCCGTTGCGACAGGTGGACCCTAGGTCTGCTTTGATTGTGATGCCAGCTTCCGAGTCCAACACGGGTAGTTTTCTGAGGAGCTCACAGGGAGTGCAATCTCCGAGGGCAGAAGAAGAAGAGTTTTCATCTCCGGGGCCGGATGTTGTTCTGGTTTCTTCTCGGGATCCTTCGCCCACTATTCCTGATCCTTCCCCCACTCGCCCTCGTAAGTTTCTTCCTCTTTTCTGCTTACTCTGTCTCAGTACTCTATTTGTATCAACCTATTATCTGACCGCATATCTTGTTCTCGTAGGCGTAGATAAAGGAAAGGCCCCTATATTTTCGGGTGCGAATTTGTTTGCTCAGCTACTCCACCAGGGCCCGGAGGAGCCATCCGAGGGAATTTGCAAGGGTCCTTCCGACTTACTGAAGGACTTGGAGGTGAAGAGGGAGGTGTGGGGCACTTTGCTCCGGGGGGAGGGTTCCTCGGTCGCCACAGAGGTTCCTGAAGTGGTCATGATGGAGGCGGTGACCACAACTCCCGCCACTGCTATCCCTTCTCCGACAGCTGATCTCCCGAAGAGGGCTACTTTGCGGAGGTCTGCTTCCGAGGGAGATTTTTCGCCTCCGATACCCGAGAAGGAGTCTCCGACTGTGGGGGAGGCGTACCGCGAGATCCTTCACTTTTTCAGCTCTTCTCTTTCTGCGCCCGAGGAGGGGTACCAGTTTTTGCGGGCCAGCACGGTCTGGATGGAAGCCATTGTAAGTACTTGTCCTCTGGCTGTTTTATTTTTAGGTGATTTCCCTGCATTCTTCCTTATATTCCTTTTTTTGTCGTGCAGTCCAAGAAGACCCGGGAGGTTATTACCGCGATGGAGCAGCGCCATTCTAGGGAAGTGACAGAAGTGGGTCCCCTTAGAGAACAAGTGACTTCTCTCCAGGCCCGACTCCGTGAGGTTGAGTCCATGAACGAGGCCCTTCACACCAAGTTGGAGGCTTACGACTTCAAATGGAAGGAGGACCAGAGGATGAAAGATGTGATGCATCTCACGCTGCAGCGAGTACAATCAGCTTATGATCAACTGGAAGCGTCGGAGGGGGCTGTCCGAGTACAATTATCTCGTTTGGAGAAGGAAAAGGCGGAGTCCGAGAGGTCCCTTCTGGCCCGGATAAAAGCTCTGGAGAAGGAGAAGTCCGAGGGTTTAGAGAGAGAGAAGGGGCTTCAATCGCGGCTGTATGAGCTGGTGACGTTGAAGTTAGTAGATGTGATGCCGGTGAAAGATGTGCAAGCTCGGGTTGATGAAGCCGTTAAAGGTGCGGTAGCAGAGGCAGAGCGTCAATTTACTTCCCTGTCCGCTCGGGATACACTTGGGCACATGTTATGGGGATGGTTAGAGTGTGCCACTGTGGCCCGTGAGGTGGTGCCCTCGGGGGTGAATTTTGGCGGTGTTTTCGATGTTAAGAAGCTTGCTAGGCCATCTCCCGAGCAGGTTCAGAACCTTCTGGAGATGTTTGATGCTGTGATGACGCCTTGGAACTCTCCCGCTCCTCTTCCGATTGCGTCCAATCTGGGAGCCGCCAGCCCGAGTGGGGTTTTACCTCCAAGTTCATCTGCTAGTCTCCCCGAGGGGTCTACTGTCATTCCATCCCCGCCTCCTCCGAGTACAAGGGGTTTAGAATAGGATTCCCTTATGTACACTTCAGTATCTCTCTAGAACTTTAGATTTCTAAATTTTTGCTTATGTAAGCTGCTCCGAGAGCTTCTCGGATTTTATGAATGAACAATTTGTCTTATTCTTCTCTTTCTACTCTGTCTTATTTGTCCATGAGCTTGAGATAGTAATAAACTATTAGCACGTTTATATATACAAACGTATCCCTTTAATTTTCTCTAAAAACCGAGCTTAAGACAAAATTCTTTATTTGCTGACTAAGTACGTGACTTAGCAGGACGTGTCAGATTGCATGCGTACTAAGAGTTATTTATCCCTAATTAGAGATACTCATTAGCGCGTGTCACACCCTTGTAGATGGATTGAACAGCTCCAGCTTCATTTTGCGGGATTAGCTTATCATATAAAATATGCTAACAGTGGTACTTATACTTATCATTAAAATCTATCTTGCTTTAGCAGATAAATCATTTTAATTTTTTCCTTCTAGACATTTACTCTTGTAGGGCTTAGCATTTGCTTCCGCAGTCATACTCAATACTTTTTCTTCGATTTTCGTATAAGAGTAAACAGAGAACTTACTATAAACGACGATGCCGCTACTTCACAGGCAAGGGGGGTCCACCTCATCAGGTAGTTCTCCTCGGAGCCATGCTCGAGTTGTCCCTGGATCCCAGGTTCATAATGCGTCCTCGGAAAGTTCTTTCCCGGGGCAGCGGAATAGGCTGGCTAAGAATCAAGTGGCCACTGGGACAAGCTCGTCTTCAAGGGTGGGGAATAGGTCATCGTACACGGATTCTCGAAGGATGGACCATATAAGGGATGTGTTCCTGGGTCGGGAGCCATATTCTCTTGCCGATGAGCGTTCTGTATTTAACATAATACCTTTGAGCCCCTCAAGGTTGATAGGTCGGGGACGGGTTGGTTCTGCCGCTAGCACTGTGTACGGAGAGTCTCTAGTGACTCTTTTCGCGGAATACAATCTGAATTTCGATGATTTTGACGTGATCGTGCCCTCTCCGGATCAGAGAGCATATGACCCTCCTTCGGGATTTTTAACGGTCTATTTTGAACAAATATACTATGGGTTACAGGTGTTTTTCCACCCTTTTCTTCAATCGCTCTTCCAGTACTGGCAAATCTGTCCGAGCCAGTTAACACCCAACTCTTATCGCCTCTTAGTAGGATACGTTTTATGTTGCGAGCTCCTTAACCTTCCCCTGTCCCCGTATCGGGTGGGGGCAATTTTCATCCTTCGGCCCTGTTCGGATGGAGTTCCCTTTTTCAGCCTAGCCTATCGGGATGTCGAAAAAGCCTTCACTAGTACATCCAATCCTCGCCCTCGTAGGGGGGACTGTAGGCGGAGGTTTTTCTTCGTCCGTTCGAAAGGTCATTCGGCACGATCGTGGGGAGTGCCCATCCGATGGGGCTTGGGATACGTTTCGCCCATATCCGAGACGTTAGGGCGGGAGTGGGAGGAACTGAGCCGTTCTGGGTTATTTTCTGGCTCGTATGATATTACCGGTCTGCTTACATGTCACGAAGCTCTTATTCTGGCAGGTCTTCAAGAGGGAATAAGGATAGAGAACTTGCCAATTCGTCCTCTTCATGGCAACTTCTATTTCCGTAAGTCTGTATGCTTGTCGACTCCTCTTTTATCACTCTGTGTGTCCTCGGGATCATCATATACTCTATACCTGTCTATAGGTGCCGAGATGGCGGCTTTCTCCATAAATCCATTTGAGGGTGTTTTTCTGGGGCGAGCTCTGCATGGAATGCAGCGGGCGTCGGAGGGCACCTCCGATACCTTCGTGGCTGTTACGAGGACTGATCCTTCCTCGGAGAGGCATGAACCGGAGGGTTCGCCCGTGGCAGCCCTCCAGTGAGCTTTGCGATTCCTCCCAGGGTAGAAAATCCGGTTGCGGCTCTCTCTCCGATAGATTACCCATTGCCTCTTTTAGTGCAACCATTTCCTCGGATTTTCGATATCGTGAATGCTGTGGAGGGAGGTCCCGAACGCGTATCCGCACCACTGTCCGGAGGGAATCTTCCTCCCGTGGGCTCCTCTCCTCTGGGTGGTAATCCGGAGTTTTCTCCCCTCGGAGAGGTATCGGGCTTTTGCCGAAATTTTCTTAGCGGTCTGCTGAATGTTACGGATTGTGAGCACATGAGGACCCTTCCTTCCTCTCGTCTTCAGGACTTGGTTTGCAAAAACCTGTGTGAGGTAAATACTCATTTTATTTGCAATTTTCAATTACTGACCTTTTAATTCTTCTGTAGTAACCCATTCGTTTCCATCCAGATATACATGGTGCTAGACGACATCGGATCTCAGGGATGTTCGTCTTCGGATCCTGGCCTGGTATACCGCCGTCGGGACGAGTTGGAGCATGGTTTGTTAGAAGCTCAGACGGAGATTTCCCGCTTGCAGGAAGAGCACGAAGCTGCTAAGGCGATTCACGAGATGGTCCTTAAAATTGAGAAGGATAAGTCCTGGAAGGTGGAGCGCCAGTTGATGTTAGAGAGGACCCGGGTGACGAGTTTTCAGGCGAGTTTGGAGGAGTTGAAGGGTCAGCTTCGCTACTCCGATGATCAATTACTGCAGACGACTCGGGAACGGGATGCGGCAACTCTTCGGGTGCTGGAGATTACTCGTGCACATGATGTTGCTTTAGTGGTGGCCCGGGTCCGAGCTGTTTTGGATATCGCGGGTCCTTCGGCTTTGAGGGAGTCTTTACAAAAGGAGATGCGTGATTTGGTCCGCATTGGGTATCGCCTTGGTACGGATGATGTTCAAGCATTGCCAGAGTGTTCAATGGGCCTAGTTATTCCCGAACTTAGTCTTCACTCCATCTTTCCTGAAGATAACCCCGTGGCTTCCGAGGGCGCGTTATTGGCGGATCCATTAACCCTATCCGAGGAACAGCGTCGTCGCCTTATCCGAGAAGGGAAGCGTCCTTTGCAAGAGGAGTAGTTTGTAGTAGCTAGTATTTAACTGGTAGTAGATGGTCCTTCGGGGTCTGATGACTGTTTATTTATAGTAGATGGCTCCTCGGGGGTTAGGTTGCGTATAATGATTTCCTGTGTAAGGTTACCATTTTTGTTTTGCAAACCTATGTACCCTATCGGAATTGAATGTATCGTAACCATCTATTTATAAACAAACAGTTTTATTTATGTAACAGTGATGATGTTACATTAAGCATAGTATCTTCTAAGATTGAAGGGATTCCACGTAGTGCTGAGAGTGGCGCCTTCGAAGTTGGCAAGTAGATAAGTTGTGGGTCCGACAATTCCTGCTATCTTGTAGGGTCCTTCCCATCGGGGCTCAAGCTTGCCTACGTTCTTAGAGGCTCCGACTCGTTTTAGCACTAAATCACCAACTTGAAAAGTTCTAAGCTTTACCTTGGTGTTGTAGTATCGTGCCATCCGAGTCTTGTATTCCTCAGTCCGGATGGCGGCTCGGATTCTTCTCTCTTCCAGGAGATCAAGGGCAAGAGCTAAGTTAGCATTGTTGGCCACTTCCTCGTATTCTCTGGTTCGCCAACTTTCAATCGAGACTTCGAAGGGTACAACCGCCTCACAACCATAGGATAGGCTGAAGGGGGTTTCGCCCGTGGCGGTACTCTGCGTAGTCCGATAGGCCCATAATATGCCGGGTATTTCTTCAACCCACTTGGCTTTGTGTCAGTCAAGTCGGGCCTTCATATTTTTCAAGAGAGTTCGGTTAGTTCTCTCAACTTGTCCGTTGGCTTGGGGGTATCCCACCGAAGCGAAACGGTGCTTAATCTCCCAATGATCACACCACTTTTCTAACCCTTGGTCAGTAAATTGCAGGCCGTTGTCGCTTACCAGGCTTCGAGGGACCCCAAAATGGCACAGAATGTTCCTCCACAAGAAGTTAATGATCGCACCTGTAGTTATCCGTGCTAAGGGCTCTGCCTCCACCCATTTGGTGAAGTAGTCTACTGCCACGAGTAAGAACTTCTTTTGACCAGCATCGGGAATAAGTGGACCTACTATGTCTATTCCCCACTTGGCGAACGGGCAGGCAGTCAAATGGGGTTCCCACGGAGCCGTTGGTTGGTGAATCCGAGGGGCATAAGATTGACATGACTTGCACTTTTCCGCGTGGTTTTTGCAATCCTTGACCATCGTGGGCCAATAATAACCTTGCCGGATTATCCGTCCAGCCATGCTTCCGCCACCAGTATGGCTACCGCACACCCCCTCGTGAGTTTCCACCAGGACAAGTTGAGCTTCCTCTTCATTTAAGCATCGGGCATGAGGATAAGAGTACGTCCTTCGGAATAGTATTCCGTCTTTGAGGAAGTATCGGAGAGTCTTCTTAGACATCATTCGTCGGACAGATTTGTCCTCGGAGTAACCTTCAGGATCTTGCAAATATGCTTTAATGGGCGTTATCCAGCCTATCGGAGGATTTGTCGTGGTGGCGTTCACCTCTTCAGGTTCAGCTCTCTCCGATTCATTCATATGTAACAGAGTGATTTTCCGAGTACGAATGGTGGTCAACTGTGCAGCCATTTTGGACAAGGCATCGGCTTCCTGGTTATCCCCTCGGGGAATCTGCACTAATTGATACTCATCAAACCACGCTTTGGCCCGATGAACTACCCGAAGATAACTCTGCATCCTTTCTTCTTTGGCTTCATATGTGCCCCGCACTTGCTGGACAATTAACTGAGAGTCGCTATGCAGGCGGACTTTTCGCATTCCGCCTTCTCTGGCGAGCCTCATTCCGATAAGGAGGGCTTCATATTCGGCTTCGTTGTTGGATACGGGGTAATCAATTCTAACCGCGAAATGTAGCGCCTCCTCCTCGGCTTCCGTGTTAATCAAGATTACTCCGGCTCCGCCATGTGTATTTACAGAGGAACCGTCCACGTAGACATGCCACAGAGGTTCTCTCCTTTCAACTCCGATTCCCGTAAGTTCTACTACAAAGTCCGCTAGCACATGGGCCTTGATGGAAGGTCTCGGGGCGTAGGAGATATCATACTCCGTTAGCTCGACGACCCATTTTATCAGTCTCCCCGAAGTCTCGGGTTTGTTGAGAATTGCCCGTAAAGGGTGCTTAGTCAAGACAGTGATCGGGTGGGAGAGAAAATACGGGCGTAGTCTCCGCGCCGTGGTGACCAAAGTGAGTACAAGTTTTTCTATCAGAGTATACCTGGTTTCCGCTCCGAGGAGAGTTTTGCTAACGTAGTAGACCGGATGATGCTCCCCATCGTGTTCTTTGACCAATACCGCTCCGATAGCCTCCTCTCCTACGGACAGGTACACGAAGAGTTCTTCCTGGGGCGAAGGTTTGACCAGCAAGGGTGGTCTTACCATATAGCTTTTCAATTCCTGAAGAGCTTCTTCACATTGTGAGGTCCACTGGAATTCTTTGACATTCCGAAGGATTTTGAAGAACGGGAGTCCCTTCTCCGCTGATTTGGAGACAAATCGGCTGAGGGAGGCCATTCGCCCGGTCAGTTTTTGCACATCCTTTATGGACTTCGGAGTTGGTAACCCAATAATTGCTTCGGCTTTCTCGGGGTTGACTTCTATTCCCTTCTCGGTAACCATGAATCCCAAGAATTTGCCTCCTCTGATGCCGAAGGAGCATTTCCTAGGGTTTATCTTCATTCCAAAGTGATCCATGATAGCCAGTGCCTTTCGTAGATCCTCGGGATGGTTTCTCGCGGAACGACTTTTGACGACCGTGTCGTCCACATATACTTCCACAGTTTTTCCGATGAGCCCCGCAAACATGAGGTTCACCAATCGTTGGTATGTAGCTCCTGCGTTCTTAAGTCCGAAGGGCATGACTAGATAGCAAAAGGTACCTGCATCCGTAATGAAGCTGGTTTTGTCCTGGTCCGGGAATGCCATCGGGATTTGATTGTATCCCTGGTCCCCATCAAGTGTTGACAGGAGTGCACAACCAGCGGTAGAGTCAGCCAGTTGGTCTATGCTTGGTAAGGGATAGCAGTCCTTTGGGCAAGCATCATTGAGATTGGTGAAGTCAACGCACGTCCTCCATCTTCCTCCCGATTTAGGGACCAAGACCACGTTGGCCAACCATTCGGGATACACAACTTCTCGGATTTGTCGTAGGCTGAGAAGCCGTTGGATTTCCGATCGGATAATCTTGTTGCGCTCGGGTCCCATTCTTCTCTTCTTTTGTTGAATGGGTTTGGCTCCTGGCTTCACATTAAGGAAGTGTTGGCATATCTTATTGCTAATCCGCCCGGGGGGACCCCCTTCCCACGCGAAAAGGTGACAAAATTCTTTTAGAACAGATGTTAGTTGGGCCTCCAATTCAAGTTCCATATTAGTGCCCATCTTGATCGCCCTAGCAGGGTTTCTTTCCACGAGTTCTATCATCTTGAGCTCTTCAATGGGTTGGACTCGGGTTTCTTCTACTTTCCGTTTCTTGCTGCTATCCGAGGGGTTTTCGCCTTCTTCAGGAAGTAGAGCATTCATTCGACATTCTCTGGCTCTAACTTGATTTCCTCGGACTTCTCCGATGCCTGCTAATGTAGGAAATTTTACCTTGAGGTGGAGGGTAGAAGGGATCGCTTCGAATGACCGAATGGAGGGCCTTCCGCATATAGCGTTGTACGTCCTTGACGAAGCCTCCACCACCCAAAATTTGATGGGCTCCGTTCTTAGAAGGGCTTCTTCTCCCCACGACATTGGCAGGGTCACGGTTCTGAGGGTGTTACAGGCTTCGCCGGAGAAGCCTACTAGAGGAACTTCGGCTACCTCCAGTTGCTCCTTCTTTAGTCCCATGGCTAGATAAATGGGCAAAAACAGGACGTCCACAGAGCTGCCCGTATCTATGAGGATACGCTGGATCTCGAATCCATAGATAGTAGCTTCAATTACCAAAGGATCTTCATGGGGGTAGATTATACCTTTCAGGTCTTCGGGTCCGAAAGTGATATTTGGTAATCTGGCCCCTTGGGCGGAGCATACCGGGAGCCCTTGTCCCGCTCGTCTGGCTTCTTTGAGATATTTTGTCTTCTTACCTTGGGGTGTTCTGGAAATATCTCCTCCCTCTATCATGTTAATCGTCCGCCCCGAGGAAGGGTTGACTTCATACGTGTCGGGAGGAGGAGGTAAGTTCCGATACCATGTGGTCCTCTCCCGTGATTGCCGCGGAGGCGCGGCAGTTCTTTCTCGGGGGGATCTTTGATGCTTTCTGGTCTTTTCTTGGGACCTCCGCCGATGTTCCGAGGTTTGTTCTCGTGACTGCCGGTGGGGAGTATCTTCTTCCTCGTCAGGTTCTTCTCAGGGCCTCTTCCATACATGCGCTTTGGACTCTTCAGGATTATTTCTTTTTAGGTAGTTATGCAGATATCCTGCCTCCAGGAGGCGAAGTATTTCTTTTCGCAGGGTAGTACACTCCTCGGTAGTGTGTCCATAAGTTTTATGGAATTTACAGTACTTACCCGTATCCTTATCTTTATGGGGAAATTTGGCGGGCCGGGGCCAACGCAATTCTTCATTGCCTCGCATCACATTGAGTACTTCCACGGGAGCTAGGGTCATCGGAGGAAGGGGCACGGGTTTAAGGAATTTCTTGACCATCTCCCCATTGTCCTTCCGAGGGGTTGGTTTTCCTTCTTTACCCTTCTCATTTGCCTTAGTTTCCTTTTTTGTATGCTCGTGACGCTCATTGTCATCCTTCTCCAGTCCTCTCTTTGTATGGTCAGCTTCTTCCATAAGAATATGAGTTTCAGCTTGTTGCATGAGTTCATTCATGTCCGTGACATGATTCCCCATCAAGTATCGGAAGAATTCTCCCGCCCGGAGTCCTTGTGTCAGAATATCAGCCATAATGGTTTGGCTGACGTTCGGAACATCCATCGCTTCGTCCGTGAAGCATTTTATATATCCCCGAAGGGATTCATCCTTTTGTTGCTTGATAGTAAAAAGATGAGTGGCCGATTTGGGATACCTACGATTACAGGCGAAGTGGCGTACAAACAGGTGAGCCAATCAGTCAAAGTTGACCACTGAATTGGGAGGGAGATGGGTGAACCAGGATTGGGCTCGTCCTCCGAGGGTAACGGGGAACACCCGACCCAGAACATAGTCCGGGGCAGACGACAGGTCCATTCCTGCCAGATATTGATGTATGTGATATTGTGGATCTCTCCCATCGGCTTCTCCTGTATATAACGGTACATTAATAGGCCGCATTCCTGAAGGAATCGGGGCAGAAGCGATTTCGGGAATAAAGGGAGACGTCTTAAACGTCGGATCTTCCTTGGGTCCTACAGTTCTCTTGAGATCTCCTACTTCCTTTCGTAGATCTTCAAGGATTCCCCATAAGGTGGGCTCTCCGTTGGGGGTGATAGTGGGGGTGGGCCGATATACGAGGAGAGGTCTTTCCTCTCTTCGGATTATCCTCGGAGCCTCTAGATGATCATAATGCCCTGGCGTCCTCCGAGGAGTTTCCTGATACCACGAAATAGGGGTAGGGCACTGTGCCCCTCTTGCATGAATTTCGCCTTCTTCCGAGGGCTAATCTCCTTGGTGAGGAGATCCTGGGGCTGTTTCCAGGGGATTCTCGAACTCTCGGTGATTAGCTCGAGTGGTGGCTTCCACTAGTCTTTCAAAGACGGATCGGGGAATGTTGATGAAATCCCTCTCGTTGGAGTGGCGATCCGCTACAGTTTCCTCCGAATGGCCCAGATAGGGCGGGTGGATTTCACTGTGGAACAAATTTTCCATAGTTGATTCACTTTCTTGAACATGCTCGAGGACAACTTCTATGGCGTTCCCACAGACGGCGCCATTTTGTTAACAGGTTTGGAATAATACCCGATTAGCTGAATTATTTGTAAGTTCGGAACGCCGTTATCCGTGGTTCAAAGAGAGTAAATAACTATTATGGAAAATTACGAGAATATCCTGCCTTTATTCACTGAACTTCTCACTCCCAAAGATCATAAGTGTGACCTTATGCTTTTTTTCGAGTGAATTTTGTGTGCCCAGTCCTCCCTTTTCGCTATTTTTTTCCCCTCCTTTTATATAGGATTTCTTGTAAGGTGCATGGGAGGGTACTTTTGAGTCACTATGCATGTGTTACAAGTGTAATGTTGCATGTGTTACAAGTGTCCTTCTATAAGATAAGGTATATCTTGTTGACAAGGCGCTGACTAGGATGATCTTTATCTTGTCCGATGGCTTCAAGGAGTTCCGAGAGGTTGCTTCTTCTGTTTTCTTCTCTTTGATGGACTGAATCTTCTGTTTTCTTTTCTCCGAGGGACTGGATTTCATGAGGAGGTTCACTAGTTGAAGTGAAGTGGGTGTCCGAGGAGGTTTATGCTCCGGGGACAGTCATTTTCTCATCGTCTTCTTTGGTAAGGTTCTCCGAGAGGCAGATTTGCTTCTTCCTGTTCGTGAGGTGGGCTCCGAGGGCATCAATATGCAAGTAAGGCTGTGCTCTTGCGTCTGGATCTCCGTAGTATGGGTTCCGAGCGTTTCTTGTCGTCATTAGAGTAGTGGTCCCTTCGGGAACAATTCTCTGAGGGCTTCTTGGCCTTGGCTGAGTAACTTTCTTGGCTCGGGCCTTTGGGGTAAGTGACTTTGATGATTTGTGCTTTGAGTAAGGCGTTGTTTTGTGAATTTAGCCTTCGGGGTGATGATTCCGAAGGCTTTGGGAGTGTTCAGCAAGGAAGTATTCTCGTACAGTGGTCCCTCTTAGCGCAGTGATGGATATCAGAGTCGCGTGGATCCATCGGGGTTTACTCTTTTTCCGATGCCACGTTGATATCTTATTTTTATTCATCTTGACTTTCCAAGGGACGCTTTGGTGACCACTCGGATGTCACGTCGTACCATAATCGGGTATGTGAGATCCGAGGGGTTCTAGTATCTCTTCGGGTGCCACGTCATACCATCGTAGGGTATGTGACATACGAGAGTGTTCGTGACGATAGTATCATCCTTGGGATTAATCCCTAATTTAAGGGTTAATCTTTTGTTTAACTCGTATAATCCCTTATTTATTTTTTAGGGTTAACATATATTTTGTTCTTTCATCGTTATGTAGCATGGTACTTATTTCGGTCTTATTCGTCCGTGTAACAAACACTGAATAAACGTACAAACAAATAGCCACTATAATACTAATCAATTAATTATCGGACTATCTTGGTCCGGAACACCTTATACAAAGCTTACTAAGATATACTCTAAAAATACAAGTAAATATGAAGTGTCGAACGGGTTGCGTTCGATGCAGACGTATCGAACCTAGGTTGTTCGATACTAATAGTATTGTAGAAGTCGTGTATCGAATTGATGTAAGTCGAATGAGTCTGATTTGATGTTGGATGCATATTAAAAGAGCCTGGTTCGATGTTTTGTTGTATGTCGAACGCTCTATCTTCGATGTACAACCGTGTCGAATGTCCTGAGTTCGATGTGGATTAGGTTAGAGAATGTCTACGATTCAATCTTTAGAAGACAAGGGGACGAGGTATTTATAACACCCGTTCCGCGGGCTCTATTGGTAGGTAGGGAAAGAGCATCCAACAGATACGGTTCGATGTTGACTATGCATCGAACACCGCCTGTTCGATGCTCAATTTAGCGGGCTGGTCTTGTTAGGCCGGCCCAATATAAGATATTGGTCAATCCTGAAATATTCCCATCACATAGTCCCTCTAGTTTGGGAGACGGTGCAGAATAGATAGCGGCTTCCAAACTAAAAAATGCGGCATTGCTCTATTGGCCGGCATTGTAATTATCATTTTTTACATTTTGAAAATCATGCCCCCGATTGGGAGACGATCTCGAGGAGTGACCTTGTTTTGATTTTTTGTACTAGTTAGGAGTATTCTTAATCATATGTTTCTTCTGAACGGATTCCAATATATATAGTCCGTAATTTCTCAGTGAAAGTTGATGTTGCGCATCAAACGTTGCCAGCTCGATGTTTGATATGTTCCTTATGAACAATAGATCGAACCAAATGCGTTCGATTTACGAGCGCATCGAGCGGGTGCCAGTTCGAGGCTTGATCTATTCCTTAGGAACAATAGATCGAACCAGATGCGTTCGATTTACGAGCGCATCGAACGGTGCCAGTTCAATGCTTGATCGATTCCTTGTAAACAATAGATCGAACCAGATGCGTTTGGTTTACGAGCGCATCGTCGAACGGTGCCAGTTCGATGCTTGATATGTTCCTTGTGAACAATAGAGCGAACCAGATGTGTTCGATTCGATGCGCTTTGCGATGGGCCTGATGGGCTTGCTGTTACCTATATAAAGGGGAGAGTGTTGTGAGAAGCTCATTTCTCCTCTTGCCATCCTACTCACTCGTGTAAGTAACATCGAACAGAGCTTATTCGATGCGGGCTGCATCCAGCACCTTCAGTTCGATGCTCTTGGCATCGAACGAAAAGCGTTTGATCCAGCGCATTGGGCTATTTTTTCTGTTATAGCGTGTAATACTGATATTTTCCTTGGAATTTTAACATTTCTCTCATTGTTTTCATTTATCACGCGACTCAATAGAACAAACGTTGTTGCCTTCGCATACTTCATCAAGGTAATTAATATGTTCTCGTTTGTAAGATATTTTTATAACTTTTTAATAAGTAGCCACTTTAGACACGTTCCAATAGTGTTATGATAGCCGACAGTGACGTATCCACTCGCAGACAGCTTTTTCTTTTTAATTTATTTCAGTTCTTTTTCGTCTACGATGGTGAGTTCTGAATCAAATTCTGGGAGTAAGTTGAGTAGCGGCTCGAGCTCTAGTTCGAGGAACTCTGTGATGGGCCCCTCCAGTGCTCCCGCGAGTTTGAATATAGCCGTAGTAAATGAATATGAGCCAATTGATATAGAAGCTACTGAATGCTGAGCGGGTGGCGCCTCAGAATGAAGGCGATGATTCACAATCATCATCATCTATAGATAACCGTGCCTCTAGTGAGGCCGATGAGGATGCTGAATTCATTAACAGGGAATTTGATGATAACGTCGAGGTGGCAAGAATGGCGTATCATATGTATGTCTCGTGCCTGTAGCATAGCCGCAAAGAGCTTCGTGAAAAAATTGATATATCGAATAGGTACAAAATAGTTCTTCCCAGTCCGGATGACCGCATGCATACCCCGCCACCCAGGCATATAACAGCTTTCGTAGGCCAGCTTTTGAATGGGCTTCGATTTCCAATACCCATTGAGCTGAGAATGCTCCTGAGGTCTATTGACCTTGCGCCAGGACAACTTACGCCAAATTTGTATGGCCATATGATAGGCTTCATTATTGTGCTGAAAGCGCTACGCGAACCTCAAAACCCCAACGAGTTTTATGCTCTGTTTGAGATCACTAGGTGAGAGGAAGGGTTTTATCATGTAAAGGCGCAACATCATTGTAAATTTCTTAACGGCGAAGCTACTGGTTTCGGAAAAAATTGGAAAACACGATACTTCTATGTTGAAGAGAGCTACGAAGGTGAATTTAGACATTATCGTCGCGAGTCGTATACTGGATCAAGGGTGGAAATACCCCCGGCATTGTTGCGACCTCATGGGATTGCAATATTATCCCAAATTTAGTGCGACATCAACAGTTTGATGTTAAAAAATTGGTAGAAAGTCGAGTGTTATCTTTAGCTGGTGTCCCAAGTTCCATATAACGGGAGAATGACACTTGGTATATTTTGCTTCTTGAACTGATCTTGTACTTCGTGTTTATTTTATATATATATTCTGATTAGTGTGATTTTGTTGTAGCAAATTTTATCATGGACCGACACGCCCGAATGAATCAAGCCGTTGTTGCTGAGCAAGCGAGCTCCCACACCACTGTTGGTCAAGAAATTTCTACTTCTTCTCGAGTGATTCCTCCCCCGCGGAAGAAGAAAAACAAAGGGAAAAGGGTGGCTACTGAGCCTTCGGCTTCTGTGCAAGTTGATTACCATGTTGATCTCTTCGAGGACATTCTCGGTGAGAATCGTGACACTGCTCCTTCCGCTAACTTCAGCCAGGAATGAGGTTCCGAGAGTATTGCGGCGGGGCTAGGTGATCGTACCAAAGCTGCCATCCAGACGAAGAGGAGAAGGGTCCATCAGACCCGTTCTCAAACTGGGGGCATTGTCCCTCCTGCTGCGCCGGCCCCGGGTCCAAACAGTGGAGTGGGGGCTAGTCAAGGTCCCCGGGCCCACGTAGGTGGGTACGAGCATTCTGAGAACATGGCTATTGACGCCTAGAAGGTTCTCTTCCCAAATCTTGTTTTGCTGCATCCCGTGTTGGCGGAGGAGCAGAGGATTGTGGAGTGTAACACGCTCCATATGCTGAGTGTGGTATGATGCTTTTCCCCTGATAATGGTATTGCAGTATTGGATTTGCAAATGTTAACTGTTCATTATTATTTATACAGGGTGGCGGAATGGTGGATTCCATGTTCGCGGCCCTGATCCGGACCCATGAGGCGGCAGCGGCGGGGCAGCCACATGGCACAACGGAGTTCATGGGCGCAGAGTCTGAGGCCTTGAGGGCTGCTGTCGAGGCAAAAGATAAGGCCATGAAGACAATCGGGAATTATGCCTCGAGGACCAATGCCGATAAGGAAGCGGCGAGAGAGGCGATGGAGGCTGTGGACCGGCTCCAGTTACAAGTGTCCAACCTCTCTGCTAGCAGGGAGGAGTTGTTGAAACGGGTCTCCGTGCTTGAGAGAGAGTCGTGACTGAGAAAATGAAAACCAAAATTGTTGAGCACACTGGTAATTCTCGCGGTCTTAATGAGGTAAATAATTTCACTTCCTTGGCATGTTTACATTCTTTTTATTTTCCCTTTTAATCTTTTCTTTTCATTCGTATAGGTGTCCGCCCAACAGAAGGTGAAGATAGATGAGGCGTTTATCCGCAGCAACACCTTTGAAAAGGTTAGCGCTCGGAGGTGTGCCCGCGAGGCTCACAAGGCTCAGGTCCTGACTGTCCACCAATTCTACAAGACGAAGTACGTCCGTGGTGGTTCCAAGTCGGATTGGTTGGATCTTACTCTCGGGCCTAACCTAGAAGATATGACGCCCCCAACTAGTGCTCAGCCTGACTCTTCAGATGAGTTCGTCGTGCTTCTCGAGGATGAAAACCTTGTCCTTCGCGGTCTCTCGCCACCGCCCCCTATGCCTGCAATGTATCCTTCCTCTGAGAACGAGGATTAAACTGAGGTTGATGCCTGAAGGCTTTCGTATTTGATTCGCTCTGTAATGAACAATTTTTAATGTGTTGTTTTGTGGCGCTGCATCGCCTTTTATGTGTTTGAACTATTATTAACAATCGTATTTTTGTCAACTTTGACTTTTTCAACTATCTGCTTGGTCCATGGCGCATTTCGTTGCCTTTTTTTTGAATTGCTATCGTTGCTTTTTACTTTATTTTGACAACGTGAGCATCTTTTCACACTCATAATAATTTTTGTTTCGCTTCGTGGTATGGGCCTATCGCTCGATTCAATTAGAACCATTTGAAAGAGCGTCATTTTTATATGTCTCATTATTATTCAGGGAGTCGTGGTATCTCGTGCCGTTTTTAGACAGAACTTATGTCCCTTATTAGGTGTTGAGGAAGTGCGGTATCTCGTGCCGTTTTAGACAGAGTCTCCGTTCCTTTTTGATTTTTGAGGGAGTGCGGTATCTCGTGCCGTTTTAGACAGAGTCTCTATCCCTTTAGGGAGTGTGGTATCTCGTGCCGTTTTAGACAGAGTCTCCGTCCCTTTTTAATTTTTGAGGGAGTTCGGTATCTCGTGCCGTTTTAGACAGAGTCTTCGTCCCTTTTTTATTTTTTAGGAATGCGGTATCTCATGCCGTTTTAGACAGAGTCTCTGTTCCTTTTTAAATAATATTTAATGATGTAATATCACGTGGAGATTCAATCGGGCAATTTAAGCGATTTGAGATAATTTTTCAAAAGTCTCTTTTGGAGATGAATTTAAATCATGGAAGTAGAGCGGAGCTTAATTCAGTAGCTCGGCCTCCTATGCTTCCCAATATTAGCCCTCGAGCTCAAGTCTTTCGTGTACCTGTTTTAAGTTATTACATATTCTGCCCCTCAAGATTGTCATGGCTGAGAGAACGAATAAATGTTTGTTCAAAAATATTCGGGGTACTAACAACTTGCAAAAATTTAAATCGGAGCCCCTTAGTCGATGTGCTCCATCTACATGGGGGCCAATGCCTCTACCGCCTCTTGTTCCTGCTCTGGTTGTGACGAAGTGAGTTCACGTAGCACTTCCATCCTTCAATGTGATCCCCGATCACTTTGCCTGTACCTGCAGGGGTAGGAAATTTCACCATTTGATGGTAAGTCGAGGGCAGTGCCCGGAATGCATTCAGAGCTGGCCTTCTTAAGACGCCGTTGTACACGAAGCGCATGTCGACAATAACATAGTTTGCCAGCAATGTTCTCCTTTGTGGCACAGTTCCCAAGGAAGTTGGAAGCACAAGCATTCTGCGGGGTACAATTTCCCGGTCTTCAAAACCACTAAGCGAAGTTCTCACTGGTTCTAGAGCTTTGCCGTTCAGCCCCATCTTGTCCAAAGTAGAGATGAACAAAATGTTGACCTAGCTTCCTCGTCTACCAACATCTTTGTAACACCCAAATTGGCTATGCCCACCGTTATCACCAACGGGGAATCAAAATTTGCCGTTTGAATGGCCTCGGGTTTCAGCTTTCGCAGATCTGCGGTAGAGAAGGTGACCTCTTTGTGCGGCATTTCCTCAATCCTTAGGATATTTTCCATGCTGACAAACTTATCTGACAAAATGGGCCTCAAAATTCTCTTTCGGGCGTTGGTGGAATATGCCCCCCCCCCCCCCCCCCGGGCCTCCCGATATCACGTTTATCATGTCCTTTCTGATATTGCCATTCCCAACTTGTGGATACTCGAACGACTGCGGTTGTTCAATAATCTTTTGCTTGTCCTTTCTGAGGGACGGTGTCCTCTCTCTGTCCGTACTATAGCCATGTTCTTTCATTTTTTTGACAAACTGCACTAGTTTGCCATCCTACAATAATCGTCAAATCTCATCCTTGAGATCATTGCAAGGCTCGGTGTCATGCCCCTTCAGATTGTGATACTTGCAGTAGTGGGCCGATTATCTTGTTGCCTTTGTGTCCTTCATCTGTTTGGTCTCTTTCAGCCACCCCTTTCTTTTGGCCAGCCCGAATACTGTCATAATATTTGCATTCACAGACATGTACCACTTGGGAGATGCGTCCTGGTACCTATTGTTCATGTTCATCTTGTTGTTATAGTTGCGGCTTTGGTCTTCCCTTCCCCGCTCCTTCTCTCTCGAAGGCACGACATAGGGCGATTTAGTCGCCATCATTTTTTCTAAATGACCCACGCCCTGCGCTATCTTGTTGATAGCTTCGATTATGGTGGGTTTATGTCTAATCAAATCCCCTCCGAACGTGGTGTTGTTAGTCGCTTGGAAGAGAATACTTATCACCATCTCCCCACTTGGGTTGTCTACCCATAGCAACTCCTCGTTGAAGCGTCTCATAAAGTCCTTCAAGCTCTTGTTGTTCCCCTGCTTTATGGCGTAAAGATGGGACTGGTCTAAAACCAACCTGACTTGACTCGAGAATAGATCTTTGAACATTGCCCTCAGCTGTTTGTAGTCTTTCATCGATCCCGACGCAATTCGAGTAAACCAATACATTGCCACCCCAGTCAGGGTGGTTGCGAATATTCTTGCTTGCATGATTTCTTTGAAACCATATAAAGACAGTTTTATATCCAAGTGAAACAGATGATCGTGGGGATAAGATTTCCCGTCGTAGGTTTTCAATTCAGGGATTTTCTCTCCATGTCCAAATATCACGGATTCGATCTCTTCGAAAAATGGACTTCCCCTCAGAGCGCTTCCTCCTGGCTGCATCCGGCCTTCAACCGCGACTTTCTCTCTTTCAAGCCTCTCCACTCTCCTTGTCATCTCATCATATTCTTTCCTGGAGTCGTGACTCTCTTCACGTCTCATGTCTTCTTTTTCTTCCCTCCTCGTGGGCTGTTCTTGATGATTTCCTCTCTTTTCTTTCCTCCTTGTCTCATGGTGCCTTCTCGAATGCACCTCTATTGACTTGAGCTTTCCTTCTTGGTCCCCGCATACCAATTTTTCTCTACCCTGCCCTCCTCCAGAGGCAGGTTTGCTCCTTTCATTGTCACGACGCAACTTCTCTTTCTCAGCTTCCTTTGAAACTCTAGCAGCAAAATCTTGTTCATTTACAGCCTCCCCATACGCTGCCAGTGGTGGCGCCTGTACTTGCAGCGCATGTGCCCAAAATTCAGTCATGGTAGTCTTTACCGCATCCATGATCTCTTCTCTCGTCATGTTCGGGGCTGATTCTGTCGTTGCGGTTACCCCTGTTGCAACAACATCCTCTCTTAGTATCTCTTCTACTGGTGCCTCCCTTATTGCTGGTATTGGCACTTCAGTGGGTACAGTCGGCGCTTGCTCATTGTCTGGGACTGTTCGGCTTGCTGAAGCCCCATCAACTTCCTCGTTCATACTTTCTACAAGTCTGCTTTTCGATCGGGTAGTAATTCTAGATGCCATACCTAGTAAACTGGAAATATGCGATGTTCCCAAAGAGGGCACCAATGTTTTGGTCTTATATCGTCCGTGTAACAAACACTGAATAAACGTACAAACAAATAGCCAAAATAATGTTAATCAATTAATTATCGAACTAGCTTGGCCCGGAACACCTTATACAAAGCTTACTAAGATGTACTCTAAAACTACAAGTAAATATGGAGTGTCGAACGGGTTGCGTTCGATGCAGACGTATCGAACCTAGGCTATTCAATACTAATAGTATTGTAGAAGTCGTGTATCGAACTGATGTAAGTCGAACGAGTTTGATTTGATGTTGGGTGCATATTAAAAGAGGTTGGTTCGATGTTGTGCTGTATGTCGAACGCTCTATCTTCGATGTACAACCGTGTCGAATACCCTGAGTTCGATGTGGATTAGATTAGAGAATGTCTTTGATTCGATCTTTAGAAGACGAGGGGACGGGGTATTTATAACACCCGTCACGCGTGACCTATTCCTAGGTAGGGAAAAAACATTGAACATATATGGTTTGATGCTGACTCCGCATCGAACACCACCTGTTTGATGCTCAATTTAGCGAGCTGGTCTTGTTGGGCCGGCCCAATATAAGATATTGGGCTAATCTTGAAATATCCCCATCAGTACTCATATTGTACTTTCTCTTTGGCTGTTTTAAGCCGCTGCGGTAGTATTGCCTAAAAAAACAAAGAAGAGTGAGTCGCATTTTACTTTAGAGTGCAAAAATCACTAGGGTTGTGCAGAAAAAAACGGATCGATCAAATCAGTTGAAAATCGATCCAACGTTCCGATCCAAAAATTAAATCGAATATTTGATTCAAGTTTTGGCTTTTGCCTTAGAATCGTCCCCCCCCCCCCCCCCCCCCCCCCCTCCCGCCGATTTGATCCTCGATCTCAGAGATTAAAAATCGGATCGAATCGAATACTCATCTTATATTTTAAAAATAAATAAATATATGAAAGTATACTTAATTAAGTTATAAAATAATAAAATTTATATAATGCTAATGAAATGCTACTAATTAACTTAATATATTAACTAACGTAAACACTTCACATTGTTTTCTTTCTCAAAAACACTAATGCATGTGAATTTGTTATATATTTATCATTATATTCATGTTTATTCTAGGTATCTTTAATTTTATATGCAAAATAAAAGTTATATCATATTTGTTCTTAATATAAAAATAAATAGAGAAAAATAGCGAACTCGAATCAAAACATATCCAAATCAAACGATTTTGGATTGAATAGGATCGTTTTAAATGATCTGATTTCGATCTTCATTTTTTCAGGATCAAAATCAAATATTAGTCTCGATTCGGTCCGATTCGATCCAAATGTACAGCCTTAGAAATGGCTACTAATGAGGTAGACCTTAATGATTTCCTTTTTCTTGGTACTACAATTAATGTTCACGATTATGTGATATGTTTAAATGATGTTAGTAAATACTTATGAATAAGAAGATTATTGACTTTTAGTCCACCTAAGTTTAACGCAAGTGTGTGTCAGTATATTTTTATTTGTTATTAAAAATAAACTAAACGTAACTGAATTAACTAAGCCTTCGGTGGCTAGTAAAATAAAAGTTACTTCTCTACTATAAGTAGGTCGACACAGTATGTAGTTCATGAGTGGTAACACCTCCCAGTCTTATAGAGCATAGTGATTTAGCATACGACTTAATTCTTATAACCAGTAGCACAAAGAAGAAATTTATAGCACTTGGAATAGCACCAACAAGCTATATAGATGAACCTAATTTTGACGAGATAAAAAAACCAAAAAAAGGAAGGCCTTTTTTTCTCCATCTCCTTTAAAAGGATCTTTTCCTATCAGTTGCACTCTGCACCTACCCAACAAGTTCTTTAACCCACCACAGAACTGACTCATGGAGTAGTGATAATGAAGACAAATGTACAACAACATTATTTTGGTTTTATTTCGTCTGAATTATAATACACTTAAAAACTCGTTACAATGGGCCTGACTTATACCACAATAATACTATTCTATTACAGTGAATGAATTAGCTTGGTCCGAAACACGTTTTACAAGTAAACTAAGTAATATAAATAAAATGGCCTTGATCTGCAGACAGTCGAACTGGGACGGTTCGATGGTAAAGACGGTCGAATCTGAGGAGCAGTCAAACCGGGTTGGTTTGATGATGATAACCCTCAAACTGATGATCGATCGAGCCGGAGAGGTTCGATGATAATAACTCTCGAACTGGTGATTAGTCGAATCGGAGAGGTTCGATGATAACAACTCTCGAACTGGTGATCAGTCGAACCAGAGAGGTTCGATGATAATAACTCTCGAAATGGTGATTGGTCGAACTGGAGAGGTTCGATGGTAGGAACTCTCGAACTCGTCTTGCTCGATCGTTAACAGTCCAACTGAAGAACAATCGAATTGCACGGTTCGATAGTAAGTGGTTGCTCGATAGTAATGAATGCATGCATTAATGTCGGAGGATGGGGTATTTATAGACCCCGTCCTGTGAAACCCAATAGAACTCGGTGAATAACTGTCAAACATGGATCGGTTCGACTGACTGAATAACAGTTGAACGACCATGTTCGATAGTTTTATTTTTGGCCATTTCTTTGGTGGGCTGACCTAAACACTTTTTGGGCCTTCCTTAAATACCTCCATCATATAGTCCCCCCAGTTTGGGAGTCGGTCTTGAGTTAAGAGGTTCCAAACTCTAAAATTTGTGTTTCTTCATCCGGTTTACCATTTTGTATTTCGGATTGTGTCCTTACATTCATGGGCCATGTCTTTGTTATGTGAATTGGTAGCGATATTTAGCTTGTTTTGAAAATACTACCCCCATTTATGAGCCATGAGGCGAAAACATGGGTTCCAAATAAAGCTTATAGCCATAAAAATATGTGCCCCCAGATTTTAATCGTGAGCCGCAGTGTCGGAATCGTAAAAAATTATATTCCACGAACAATCATAATGGGACAGGTTCGATTGTAATCTTACTTTCGAATTGTATAAGATTCGATAGTTTATTACGTCGCTTTTTAGAGTTCGACTCTTGGAAACTGTCAAACTAACTTGAGTTCGAGTGTTATTAACTGTCGACCTGACTGGAGTTTGAGCGTTATGCTGCTATCAAATTGCATTATTATTTGATAGTTATTGTCGAATTGTAACCGATTCAATGACAAATGAAAGTGTCGAATGCATAGCACTCGATCGTGGTCTTCAATCGAACTGACATGAGTTCGACTCTTATATTCTTATCGAATTGCATTATTTTTGATATTTATTGTCGAAGTGTACCTGATTCGATGGTGTTTCAAAGTGTACCTGATTCGATCGTTTTTTCCAATCGAACTGACATGAATTCGATTGTTACAATCGGATTGATCATTATGTAATAGTTGTAGCCTCGTTGTGGACTTCGACCGTGAGATTCTATCAGATCGTAATGAATTTATGTATTTTGGTAATATCAAATCATGCCAATTTCGATTATTTTGTTTTAATGTTGAATTATCGTAAATTCGATTGTAAAATACAATCGAACTAGAGCGAGTTCGATTGTTATTTGCGTGGGCTTGATGGGCCTACCTCCCTCTATATAAGGGTGAGAAGAGGTGAGAATAGGTCATTTATGAGCCTTGACATCTTATGCTTAAACGTAATAAGAATCGAACCGACCCCGTTCGATACTCTTTTTGTATCGAACAACAGGCTGTTCGATTATTTTCCTTAGAAAAAATTTCTGAATATATTTGTTTTCTTTTGTCTGATTTGCTTCATGTTTCATGTTGTATGTTGTGCAATTTCGTTGTTGAATTGGTGAATTTTGCGACTTTAATCAAGGTAGTACAATTGTTCACTATTTTATCTCTCGATAATTATATGCTAGTTTTTGTGTGTTTCGGATGTTATGAACAACATAGTAGTTGTAAGTGTCGAAGATTACGTACATTCGTAGTCAGGTTTTCTTTTTTTTTTTCTTTTTTTTTATTTCAGCTCGTGTCAGACAAGATGTCGAATGAGATGGTGAGTGTTGACTCTATGTCTGGGAGTGAGTCGAGTAGTACCTCTAGCACCGATTCTAGTAGTTCGGTGAGGGCTTCCGGTGGGGGGTACGCGGGTAATGATTTCGGCAAAGAGAATGCCCATGATCTGATTGATATAGAGGAAGTTGATAGCGAATCTGAGGAGGAGCACCAGCCAGCTCCGCAGCCCGGGTAGGTGGGATGCCTTTGCTCAATGTAGTGGACAATCGTGCCGATAGCGAGACAAACGGAGGTAACAAAATTATCAACAAGTATTTTGACGACTCGGACGATGAGGTGGCAGACATGGCGTATACTAACTACGTTTCAGGATTACAACACAACCAACATGTTCTTTGGGAAACCTACGATATAGGGATCAACTATAAGATAGTTATCTCCACTTTAGAGCAACGTGTGCCCACCGCGCCACCCGGATTTCTTACTGTCTTTGTCGGATAGTTGGCCAATAGCCTACGGTTTCCCATACAAAGAGAGGTGACCAAGACAATAAGGTCCATAGGGTTGGTCCCTAGCCAGTTAACCCCGAACTCGATCGGGCATATACTTAGTTTCATCATTGCTATGAAGGGCTTAGGTGCACTTTGCGGGCCTAATGAGTTCTGGGCCTTGTGCAAGGCAAAGGGTTTTTACCATGTGAAGGCGTTTAAAAAACATAAGTTCTTAAATGGGGAGCCTTCTGGGAACGGGAAAAATTGGAAAAATGATATTTCTACATCATGGAGAGCTGGCCGAAAGAGTGTTCCGTGTATCATCGGGATTGGGCAGCTATTCCAAAAATTCTGATACCGTGTTGTGTTGGTGGTCCTAGATGGGGCGATGGTTTTAGGGCCAACCTGATAACTAACCACCAATTTGATATGAAAGCCCTAGTTAAGACCGCGGTTTTGTTGTTAGTGGGGTTATCCCCGGTTCTCTACACAGAGAGACATACTCTTGGTGATGATGCATAATTTGTCCCACCCTCAGATAGGGGCGGAAAAATGGATACCCTACAAAAAATTATCTACTATCTTGCGGGGAGATACGTAAAAGCCACGACCACCATCACCCGAATAGAAGCCGATGGTCCGGAATCTGGAGAACGTACCTCCGAGTCACGACCAGAAAACAACCACAAAGGGTACTCGGTCTAAAGGTACCCCAAGACTCGACCAATGCCTCTTAAAGGGATACGGTGAGACCTAGGCTTGAACACATTTCCATCAACGACCCGACGCTTACCTAGAATCTGGGTATCCACAATGAACGACCTGAGACCCCCCAATCCGAGGAAATAGTACTCCCCAGAGCATTCAAAACGCCCAAGGAACCACCACCAGCACTTAGCCAACATTGAGGAAACATGAGCTCATAATAAACATTAAGGACACGAGTGAAGGCAAGGCAAAGTCAAATACCCATCATAATCCAAGGAAGTAGCTCACATCGATGAACAACTCCCTGGGGTGTCATTCTACATAAACGACCCACAAGGGCAACCTGGTTATTAGAACCAACCACAACCTCCGACTCAACTTGAAAGACGGGTTACTCATCTTCAACTCTCCTTACGTCCCAACCACCATAATAATGAGGAAAGGCCACACACCATTGGTCCAACTCATTCATTGGGGTAGAAAGCAACAAACACTATTGGTGCAGACTATCTATTGGCACAGACCGAATCACATGCATTGGTTAATACCACCATCGAAGGCCATTGGAGCAGATATCATCATTACCCGCTCAGACGGGCCACCTGCCATTGGCCACCTCCAGACAGACGACCACATTGGCACAAAAGGCCTTCACACCATTGGACACCAGCAAAGACGGCAAGACCAGCCCCTATTGGCCAAAGACCCCTAGGACTTGCACTTTAAATAATCCTCATTTTCAGCCAGAAGATTCCGAGTCCAAACTCAAGAAAAAGCACAAACTCCACTCCACACAAGAAAACATAACAAGAGCACTCTTCACACTTGAGCACTTTATTGTACTTAAAATTTATCGCATTCTTCTAGTTCTCACCCGTGTCTTTCACACGACCCTCTTGTACTTCACTCAAGATCCTTAATAAAAATATCGTGCCTCCTTTCCTAAAACTCGAGATTGGCATTGCGAACAAAAACACTTGAGTAACAATATCCCCAAATATCCTAACTATCCAGGCCCAGACGATATTGCCTCGCCAAATGGCGCCGTCTGTGGGAACGCCTGAAGTTCTCTGAGAAAAGTTTGAAGAAAGTTGTATGGCCAGAAAAATATCTAGAAGAGTACCAGTGCAAGTGTCCTCACGATCCTCACAATCTAATACTGAACTCGAATGAATGGAGAACCATAACAACAAAATGGAGAGGGGGCTAAGTCTTCTGCCTCCTCCTGAGGAGGCCCCACAACCAGATTGCCTTGTGCCTCCCCCTGTAGCCCCATCACCACCTACTGACGAAGCTCCCATACCACCAGCTCACCAACAGGTATCCTCGGGAGTGGGATCCGCTATGGGTTATGTATAGATGCCCTTCGACATGTATCACAACATGTTCACTCAGTTCAACTGAAACGGTGCCACGGCCTCCGAAAACAATCGGGGTCTTGACAGAGAGTGCTTTGATAAGCAAAAAAACCTTTTGCATCGCCAATCGTCCCCACCTCTAAGGGCTCGGTCAGAAGGACTATCACTAGGCGACGATCGTGCATCCCCTTCTCGATATAGAAGGAGATAGCCATCACCAGATACTACAATTTCGGTCGGCGTACCACGGGGGGAGAGCCTCTAGACCCCCTCGTCCTCAGGGGGCCGCATGGGATGCTCCTGACCTTCATGAGCCCTATTATCTTGAGCTAATTGGGAGACGATGGCACTCAGTAACCCCAGATGCTCCGCTACGTGGCATGATGGAGCAGATACAGAGAGAACTGCCACAACTTCGCCTCAATCTCAACCCAAGCGACGAGGCAACCTACTAGGGATCGCCGTTTGCACCTCACATCGCCAAACCTCAAATCTCCCTAACTATGAAGCCTGTTGGACTTCCAAGTTATGCTGGAGAAAGTACTAACCACGACCCCCGTGACCACATCAATCAATACTTGGCATGTATGGACCTGTCGTCGGCCCCTTACTACGCCATATGCTGAATCTTTTGCACGACCCTTACCGGTAGAGCCCAATATTGGTTCTCCCACCTGCCTCCAAGAACCATCCACAACTTCGAACAACTAACTCTGATGTTTGTAAGATAATTCGCCTGCACTTGCGTCTTCCCGAAGACTTGCGATCACCTGTTCAACGTTCGATCGAATGCGGATGAGTCCCTTCGGGAATACATGTGATGATTCTCTCAAGCTGTGGGAGAAGTGGACCGATTCTACCCAGGAATGCTCTCCGACATCATCGTTCGAGGGTTATTTCCAAGGGACTTCACCAACTACCTTATGAGGCATCGAGCTATCAACATGAGGACATGTTGCAAAAATTAGAATCCTTTATAGAGATGGAGGGAACACGAAAGATCTTCGATTTCGCCGAGGCCACGAGGGCCTCGGCCCCCTCCGAGGGGAAAGAAAAAAGATACTACAAGGAAGGAGGCAAGAGGGAAAAGGACAATAAAGAACTGGACTCGGTACCCTTTCTTAGCCTGACAATATCCACCATGACCATCGTGGGGGAAGAACGCTACTTCAAGTAGCCTCGGGCCGCGAGAGACGCCCACAGGCTTAAGCATACAGGAAAATTTTGCATGTTCCACCTCCAACAGGAGATTGCCAGACTCATGAATCTAGGTTACTTGGAGAAGTATGCGGTGCCTCACGAACGTAACCCCGTAAAAAAGCAAGGGTAGGAGGCACCCAGAAAGAAAAAGCATAGGTCTCAGACGCCCGAAGAAGACGATGAGTCAGAGTATGCAGAACATGGGAAGCTGCTCCCACCTCCTCGTGTGTATCTCGATAACGCCCTTATGGGTCGAACTGTGAACATGATCGAGGGTGGAGTATTTTCTGTGACCATGGAATAAAGGCAAAATTACATTCAGAAAGATCGGAATGCTGATAATAAGTTATAAGTCTTCGAAGCCAAGGTAGCCAACCAACATGTTATCTCCTTCGGACCAGAAGATCTCCTGGGTATCGTATACCCCCATGAAGACCCCCTCGTGGTCACGGCTACCATACCTGAAACTGAAGTCAGAAGAGTACTCGTAGACATGGGAAGCTCAGTCAATGTCCTTTTTCTGCTTACATTCTGGCTCTGGGAGTTTCGGAGAGTCGGATGTAGATAATCGAGGTACCCCTTGTGGGGTTCTCTGGAGAACAATGCCAAACACTGGGAATTATAATTCTTCCAATGTCATGGGGAGAGGGTGCCACACGCATTACCAAGCCCACAAAGTTCTGGGTAGTAGATTCTTCCTCACGAACGTACAACGCCATATGTGGACGACCCGCTCTTCGCACCTTCGATGTGGTCGCATCCACCATCCACCTGAAAGTCAAATTTGCAACCCTTTTGGGGTAGGAGAACTCAAGGGGGATCTAACCCTAGAACGAGAATGCCACATGGACGCTTTGTCGATCGAGCTCGACGACTCTGAATACCACCCCCAAACAAACGGGCCTGCTTGCAGGAGATCCGAGTCCAGCCTGCAGAAGAACTCAAAATGATAGAACTGGTGGAAGGCCCTGAGGGCAAAATAGTAAAGATCGGTGCCCAAGTTGTGGAGGATATAGAAAAGGCCATTACCACTACCCTTAAGGCGTTCCATCACCTCTTTGCCTGAAGGACGGGCCCCCTGAATGAATCAGTCAAGAGGTATGTGTACATGAGCTCAACGTGTACCCCACGGCCAAGCCAGTCCAACAGCGAAAGAGGAACATGGTACGAGAGCGAAACAAGGTAATCCGAGCTGAGGTCCAACGGCTAATAGACCTCCACTAGATCCGAGAAGTCAGATATCCGAAATGGTTGGCAATTGCGGTCCTAGTCCCAAAAATGGGGGGGGGGGGTCTTTGGCGCATGTGCGTGGAATTCACCAACCTTAATAGTACCTGCCCGGAGGACTGTTATCCGTTGCCCAACATCGATATGCTAGTCGACTCCACGACAGGTTGTGCCCTCCTGTCCACCATGGACGGGGACCAAGGCTACAATTAGATCCTGATGGCGAGTCACCACCAGGAGAAGACCAGCTTCATCAGAGACATTGGTACCTTCTGCTACCTAGTCATGCCCTTTGGGCTCAAAAACGTCGGCGCCACGTACCAAAGGTTAGTCAACCTCATGTTCGAGGGGCTGATCGGCGAAATAATGGAAGCCTATGTCGATGACATGATCGTAAAAAGCCAGGAGGAGGAGGACCACACTCGTGACCTCTCTCGAGCCTTTGGGGTCCTGGGAAAATTCGAAATGAAGATCAACCCTCCGAACTGCTCTTTCGACATCTGAGGGGGAAAGTTTTTAATGTACATGGTTACACAGAAGGGGATCGAGGTCAATCCAGAAAAACCTGAGGCCATACTCAACATGGAGACACCAAAGACTGTATGGGACGTCCAAAAACTGACAGGTCGGATGGCTTCGCTAAGCAGGTTCATCTCTCGCTCTTCTGAGAAAGGCCTCCCCTTCTTTAAAATTATTAGGAATATAAAGGAGTTCCGGTAGACCGACCAATGTGAAGAAGCCTTCAAAGCACTAAAAGAATATTTGGTTTGGCCGCCCCTACTATTGAAACCCGTCCCCAAAGAAATGCTTTTCTTATACCTAGCCGTTGGAAAAGAATCAGTAAGCGCAGTTCTGGTTCGAGCTGAAGGAAGGGAGCATTTACCTATTTATTACGTAAGAAAGACCCTCCTTGATACCGAGACCCGATATTCCCGCGTATAAAATGTCAGATTAGCCCTCGTTTACGCAGCTTAAAAGCTCTGGGGCTATCTCCTGGCCCATCCAATCACTGTCCTTACAGAACACCCTCTTTGGACCATCCTCAGCAACCCCGAGGTATCAGGATGGATGATCAAGTGGGCCATCGAATTTGGGGAATTTGACATCACATATTCCCCCCGACCAACTATCAAGGCCCAAGTGTTAGCCAATTTTATCATGAACCCTTGTGGAACCTCAACATTGATGGGTCATCCACTAACACCCACGGGGGGGAGGGGGTAGGCATAATCTTCAGGACAATAACTCCAGATGAGCCAGAGACTGTCTTGGAATTCACCGTGCAACTAGAGACTGATCCATAGTGACCTCAACTCGTGGTTCAGCAGATCCACAGAAACTATGAGTCTCGCGAAGAAAACATGAAGAAGTGTTTGGAATCGGTCATGGTGGGAACGACCCTGTTTCAAGAATTCTCAATCAAGCAGATTCCCAGATAAGATATTAAGACGCCAACGTCTTATCTAAGCTCGCTAACCAAGCTCAAACCATCAGCAGTCGGATGATAACTTTCTTCTCGGCTCCAAGACCTGAAAGACAGAGTCAAGAGGAAGAAATCTAGATGGTAGCACCCATCGAGGAAGATTGGGTGGCCGAGATCATCGACTGCATTAAGAATCCCAAATAATTCGCTAACAACCGAGCCAAGCAATGCACCATGTATCGATGTACCGTCCGATACTACATACAGAATGGGGTTCTATTCCGAAGGTCATGGTCTTATCCGACCTCCTGATGTGTTAATAGGCAAGATGCACAGTTGATCTTGAAAGAAAACCACGATAGATGATGCGGCAAACACTCCGGCGAAAGGAGCATGGCCACCAAAATTATCCGTCAAGGATACTACTTGCCGACTATGGCCGCCAACTGCGAAAACTACGCCCAAAAATGTCGTAAATGTCAACTGCATGCCCCCATGAGGCATCAGCCAACCGTCCTTTGGGAACCGACAACATCCCTTATCCATTTGCTTGATGGGTAATAGACATCTTGGGAGCCATGATCCCTGACAGGGGACAAAAGAAGTTCTTCCTAGTAACAGTCGACTACTTCACCAAGTGGGTCAAAGCGGAACCCCTCTCAAAGCTCACCAGTCAAGTCGTGATAAACTTCCTTTGGAGAAATATCCTGACTCGTTTTGGAGTCACACAACAACTGGTGAGCGACAATGGCTTGCAGTTCCGCAACGACCTCATTGGAAAATAGTGCGACAAATAGGGAATCAGGCACCGTTTAGAGGTAACTAGAGTAGAGGTAACTAACAAAATCGTACTAAAATTGTTAAAGGCCCGTCTTGATCAATACCAGTCGAAGTTGGTCAATGAATTCCCCGGTGTGTTGTGGGCCTATTGCACTACCCTACGGGCTATAACGGGTGAGACCCCCTATAGCCTCGTCTACAGTACTGAGTCGATAGTCCCCGCCGAGGTAGTGAAGCAAAGTCTGAGGGTCCAGGAATACGAGGAGGCTCAGAACAACAACAAACTCGCCCTAGCCCTAGACCTTCTAGAGGAAAGACGAATTAGAGTTTCCACCCATGCAGAATTCTACAAAGTCTACATGGCCAAGTACTACAATACTAAGGTCCAGTCCCGTTCGTTCCAAGTTGGAGATCTCGTCCTAAAGAGAGAAGAGGCCTCCCAGAACGTCAACAAGCTGAACCCAAAGTGTAAAGGTCCCTATCAGATCTCTAAGGTCATCGGGTCTGCCATATATCTACTTAAAGATGTGAACGGCCAAGAGCTCACACGAGCTTGGAATAGCCTTAACCTTTGGAAGTATTACCTTTGAAGTGCTCTATAGTTGACCCGTTACGGCGACTCAATTTTGTTCACGTAGTTAGTATGCTTGTATTTTGACTTAGTGGTTATACCCGTGTAAGAGCAAACATACCATCGGCAATAAAATAACTACGTTCGATAAAAATCAAAGTCTTACGACTCATCACAACAAAAGCCAAAAGGTAATCTTCCATTAACAAGTCTAACACGACCATAAAAAAAACGATAATTGAGGGGACTACGCCCACACAAAGCGGCCAAAATTACGCCCATACTAAGAGGCAAAATTACGCCCATACAAAGAGGCATACCAAAAAACAACAAGGGCAACGCCTGGTTAAAAACTACTCATTTGCCGAGAACTTTCCGGCCTTGATCCAGGCCCGACGCTCTTCAACAGATAGCTTTGTCGGGTCTAGCATTATCACAACTCCGGAAGGGGCCCTACGAGGGTCGGACAACGCAGTACCAGAGGAGGTAGAGAAAAAATCCAGCCTCAGAAATGCCAGTTCTAGGGAACACCAGGAGGAAAGGCGAAGGAGGAAACCGTTATCCCGTATTCAATCCTGACAAGGTCCCTCGTCTCTGACGCCAGCATATGGTTCTGAGACGGCCCGGCCAAGTTAAGACGAGCATTGGCCACGCCCACCTGAAGCTCGCTCCCTGCATCCTCGATTTGGCGGATCAAACGACCCCGTTCTTCTTGGAGCGGGTTGACCTCCTCCACGGTTCGGATGGCTTCTCTCGCCATTTGTTCCCACCTCTCGGCTTTAACATTGAATTTAGCTACATCCTTCTTTAGGAAACTATTCAAGTCCCCCAAGTCTCGATCCAAAGATGCTTTCAAATCTGCCATACCCCCCCCCCCCCCCTCGAGCCTCCTTTAACGGTGCCTCCAGTCGGGCAGTCTCTTCGCGAGCATGACTAAGCGAGGCACGGAGAGCATCACACTCCTCCGTCGTAGCCTTCAGGACAGTCGGGCTGGCCCTATACGTGCCCAGTGCGTCTCCAAGCACAGTAAGTTGCAAAATAAAAAGAACGGTTTGATCTTACTTAGAGCTTGATAAACCTTGACACGTTGGCTATAGAATCAGCCAAGAACCGCGGTATAGTTGAACGCCACAAGATCGTGCTCAAGATCTTGATAAGTTCTTGAATATTTTAATTCCTCACAAAGAAAGAGTCAAAATATTAAAAAGAAATATTAATTTTTGGATTTATATCAAAGGTGATTTTTACAACTCTTGTGAGACTTATTTATAGGCTAGAAAGTGACTCTAAAGTGTCCCACATTTATATCTAAGACATAGGAGTACAAAACAAGCATTTGACCACTCTTAATGACTCTTGAAACACTAAACAAAACTCTTGAAACACTAAACAACAAGACTTGACTTCTTGGACATACAAAAGGTTTATTTGACCAAAACTTAATCTTTTTACTTAGTCTTGAAGCTTGCCACGAAATCGATGGATAATGGGCTTGATAAAGTGTCTTCCAATTTAATTTAGCGCCAGCCCATCACTTGAATTGAGCCTCAACCCAATAACATTTATTATTGGGCCTTCTAAGCACTTCTCTTGCATATTCTCTTGTATTTCAGCAACAAGGTTCAACATGGCCTCTCTAATGTGTTTTGCTCGGGCTCTAGTTATTGGACCATCATTAATTTTGAGTAGATCCATCTTTCCTTGATTTAGCTGCGTTAGCCCGTCTCCATCATTCCCTCATTTTTTGAAAAGATTCGTCCTCGAATCTGAATCTGCATCAAAAGGAGAAAGACCAGTAACATTAAATGTTGCACTTACATTATACTCACTAGGAAGGTCAAGTTTGTAAGCATTGTCATTGATTCTTGCAATCACTTGGAATGGACCATCGCCCCTTGGTTTCAACTTGGACTTGAGCTTTGTTGGGAACCTCTCTTTTCGCAAGTGTAGCCATACCCAATCACCGGGCTCAAAGATGACTCGTTTGCGTCCCTTATTAGCTTGCTTGGTGTACTGATCTGTTTTCTTCTCAATGTTGAGTCTCACTTTCTCATGCAGCTTTTTGATCATCTCCGCTTTTGCTTTTCCATCAAGACTATTACGTTCTTCAACGGGAATTGGATTAAGATCAAGTAGACTCAATGGATTGAAGCCATAGACAACTTCAAAAGGAGAGTGATTAGCAGTAGAAAGAACACTCCTATTATATGCAAATTCAGCAAATGGTAAACAATCTTCCCAATTTTTCAAGTTCTTTTGAATCAAAACTCTAAGCAATTGAGACAAAGTTCTATTCACAACTTCAGTTTGCCCATCGGTTTGTGGGTGACAAGTAGTAGAAAATAGAAGTTTAGTTCCCAATTTGCTCCACAAAATATGCCAAAAGTGACTCAAAAACTTTACATCTCTATCACTTATAATGGTTCTTGGTATCCCGTGCAAGCGAACAATTTCCTTAAAGAACAAATCAGCAATATTAGTTGCATCATTAGTCTTATTACAAGGAATAAAGTGTGCCATTTTGGAAAACCTATCAACCACCACAAACACAGAATCTTTTCCTTTCTTTGAATGTGGCAAACCAAGAACAAAGTCCATGGATATATCCACCCAAGGTTCACTTAGTATAGGTAATGGTGTATACAATCCATGTGGTTGGACTTTGGATTTAGCTTATTTGCAAGTTATACACCCTTCACAAATTCTTTCAACATCCACACGCATCCTAGGCCAATAGAAATGCTCACTTAAAGTAATCAATGTTTTATGTATCCCAAAATGTCCCATAAGCCCTCCCCCATGTGCTTCCCTAACAAGTAATTCACTCATAGAACACTTAGGAATGCATAATTTATTCTCACGAAACAAATATCCTTCAAACCTATAAAATTTCTCAAATGCACCATGCTCACAAGCCAAATAAATTGAAGAAAAATCAGAATCCGTAGCATATATTTCCTTAATGAACTCAAAACCAAAAAGTTTAGAGCTCAAAGTAGTGATCAATGTGTACCTCTGATACGATATCCACCAATGATGAATGATATTCGTATGCTAAATGTAGGATCGTTATCTTCAGGTTGTTTGGATGGATCCTCGACCCGTTGCCTTAGTACAAATAGGAACCTTGGTATGGAGACCGCGACCCGCTACTTGATACAAAACACGAACCTTGGTATAATGAAGACGCCACAAACGGTTATGGAGGGTGCCGTTTGATAAGTCGGATTTGAACGCCACAAACGAGGGTGATGAACCCGTTTGATAAGTTCGGAAATAGTTCTTCAAAGAACCAAAGAGAATAAATCTCACAAAGTTTATAAATATGATAAGTGTTGTCATACAATGAAAATTATCTTCCTAATTTATAGGAGAGACAAACTTGGTCACTAAGAAATCAACTTATGACCTTCCAACAACTTCTAGGAAAAGAAAATACATTAACTAGGCTAGGAAATGATGAAAGAGACTTCTAGAAAAAGAAAATACATAAATTGGACTAGGAAATGATGAAAGATTGGTCAAAACTCGTCTTTGACTTTTAACCATGTTTTAAAAGGTCACTTGGATCAGATTTGACCATCTTTGTTGCTCATTTGGGCCTCCTTTATCATTATGGACCCAAACTTGGTTAATTAGCCCATAAAGAGGTGGTCCCATCTTCTTAGCAAGCCCTCTTGTGATTGACCCATTCAAAGTGTAAATTTGGTCCATTCTTGTGACATCTTCTTCATTTGAATTCTTGTAATCTTCCTTAATTGTCACCGTGTCCGTATTTGCATCATTCCCCTCCTCTTGAAAAGGATTTGTCCTCAAATCTGTATCACCTGCATTAAAAGGACTCAAATCAGACACATTGAAAGTAGCACTAACATTATACTCACCAGGAAGATCCAACTTGTAAGCATTGTCATTGATGCGCTCAATCACTTGAAAAGGTCCATCTTCTCTTGGCAATAATTTGGAACGTCTCTTTTCGGGAAACCTTTCCTTTCTCATGTGCAACCAAACCTAATCTCCCAGTTTAAAGATCATCTTTCGACGCCCCTTGTTTGCTTGCTTGACATATTGTTGAGTTCTCTTTCCAATATTGAGTCTTGTCTTCTCATATATCTGCTTAACAAAATCTGCCTTTTTCTTGCCATCTAAATTCACATACTCAGAAGTAGGTAATAGAGTTAAGTCCAATGGTGTCAAAGGATTAAAACCATAAACAATTTCAAATGGTGAGAATTTAGAAGCAGAATGCACAGTTCTATTGTAAGTAAATTCAACATGTGGTAGACAATCTTCCCAAGTCTTAATGTTCTTCTTTATAATTGCCCTCAATAGCATAGACAAAGTCCTATTTACTACTTCAGTTTGACCATCAGTTTGTGGGTGACAAGTAATAGAAAACAGCAACTTTGTACCTAACTTACACCACAAGGTCTTCCAAAAGTAACTCAAAAACTTTGTATCACTATCTGAAACAATGGTTCTTAGCATACCATGCAATCTCACAATTTCTTTAAAGAACAAATCAGCAATGTGAGAAGCATCATCAGTTTTGTGACATGGAATGAAATGTGCCATTTTAGAAAATCTATCCACAACCACAAAAACAGAATCCCTACCATGTTTTGTTCTTGGCAATCCCAACACAAAATCCATAGAAATATCAATCCAAGGTGTAGTAGGAATTCGTAAAGAAGTATACAAACCGTGATTTTGCACTTTGGACTTAGCTTGTTTACAGTGATGCATCTGTCGCATGTTCTTTCAACATCCCTTTTCATATGTGGCCAAAAGAAATATTCTTGCAGAATTGCTAAGATCTTTACAACGCCAAAGTGTCCCATTAGTCCTCCTCCGTGAGCTTCCTGCACAAATAATTCCCTCAAAGAACAATTAGGCACACAAAGTTTGTTTTCTCTAAACAAAAATCCATCTTGCCTAACGAACTTACCACTAGCATGCTTTTCACAATCTTGATACTCAACATGAAAATCAGAATCATCCATATACAAATCGTTGATGTACTCAAAACCAACCAACTTTGAATCAAGAGTAGAAAGTAAATCATACATTTGAGAAAGGGCATCGGCAATCACATTCTCCTTACCTTGCTTGTATCCAATGACATAAGCAAATGTTTCAATAAATTCTACCCATCGTGCATGCAACTTATTTAGCTTGTGTTGGTCCTTCAAATGCTTCAAAGATTCATGATCCGTGTGAATCACAAACTCCTTAGGCCAAAGGTAGTGCTTCCATGTGTTTAAGGCCCAAACCAAAGTATACAACTCCTTGTCATAAGTTGGATAATTCAAGGTTGCTCCTCTTATCTTTTCAGTGAAGTAAGCTATGGACTTCCCATCTTGCATAAGAGCAGCACCTATTCCAACTCCTGAAGCATAACACTCAATTTCAAAAGTTTTAGAAAAGGTAGGCAAAGGAAGTAAATGTGCATTAGTTAACTTTTCTTTAAGTAATTGGAAAGCCTTTTCTTGTTCCTCTCCCCACTTGAATCCAACGTTTTTCTTTATCACTTCGGTGATTGGTGCAGCTATGGTGCTAAAATCTTTCACAAATCGTCGGTAAAAGCTTGTCAATCCATGAAAACTTCGAACATTTCCCACACTTGTTTCAATGTTGACCCGCGATTGGCTTAACATCCATCTAGCATTGGTTCCAGAACATCTTACAAATATTGTGGCGAGAGACATGATCTGGTTTCAATGTTGACCCGCGATTGGCTTAACATCCATCCAATATTGCTTCCAGAACTTCTTTCAGTTATTGTGGCGAGAGTCAGGATTCTGGTTTCAATGTTGACCAGCAATTGGCTTAACATCCATCCAACATTGCTTCCAGAACATATTACTCCTTCAGTCCCGATGATCTTACATTTTCCCACACTTGTTGGACTAGGCCATTCTTGTATTGCCTTGACTTTCTCCTCATCAACACGTATACCCTGTGAACTTACAACAAATTCTAGAAACACAAGATTATCCGTGCAAAAAGTACACTTTTTCAAGTTAGCAAACAACACTTGTTTTCTTTGAACATCCAAAACAAGTTTCAAATGTCTAACATGACTATTCAAGTTCTTGCTAAACATGAGAGTATCATCAAACCAAACAACTAGGAATTTCCTAATAAAAGCATGGTTCATCAATCGCATGAAAGTACTAAATGCATTAGTAAAATCAAAAAGCATCACTATCCATTTAAACAAACAAATTGTTTCTATAATAATGCTTCTCCATTCATCTCTCTCTTTCATTGTGATTTGATGATAACCACTTCCCAAATCAACTTTCATAACCACACAAGATTCATGCCTTCTAGTTAAAATATAATCCAAAGTAAGTATGGGTCCATGATACTTTACCATAATTCGGATTGCTTTTCATTTGATGCACATCCTATGAAAACCTGGCAAATTGGGCGGTATATCGTTGGGAAAGAGACCATCATATCCCTGCAAGAGAAATGACTTTGAACTTGGCAATGAAGAAATTTCTTTGTTAATTCTCAAAAATACTCCACTTTCCAACTCACTTTCTTTTGAAAAAACACTCTCTTGTGTTCTCTCTATTTTTCTCTCATTTGCCAAAACCTCAACTTCTTTTTTGTTGACAACTCTCTGTTTTTCACTCACATCTTTTTGAGTACTCTCTTTTTTTGTCTCATTTGCCAAAGCTTCAAATTCTTTTTTGTTGGCAATTTTTTTTTTCACTCTCTTCTTTTTGAACATTCTCATTTTTTTGTTCATTTTCTTTCTTTTGAAATCTCACTTGATCATCAAAAACTTCTTTTGGTGTTAAAGGAACAAGAGTGATTTTCCTCTCATTGTGAACAAAAGAATACTTGTTCGTAAAGCCATTGTGGTTAACTTTACGATCAAACTGCCATGGACGCCCCAAAAGTATATGTCCGACTTGCATTGGAACTACATCGCACATAACTTCATCTTTGTACTTCCCAATGCTGAATGAAATCATCACTTGCTTGTCAACTTCCACATTAGCACAATCGTTGAACCAATGAAGCTTGTATGGTCGTGGATGTTTCACCATAGACAACCCAAGTTTTTCAACGAGCGTGGTGCTAGCAATATTGGTGCAACTTCCGCCATCAATTATCACACTACACACCTTTTTCACGAACATGACATCTAGTTCGAAAGATGTTCTCTCGTTGATCGTTGTCCTCATCATTCAATTGTGCATTTAAAACTCTTCGTGTAACCGAAGTGTAATCGGCATAAAGAGCACTTTCTTCTTGATATTTAGACATGATAACCTGCAAAGAAACGTTAGAAAGAAAAAAACCTCACAACACTCCCTTACGTGTTTACTCACAAGTTTTTTTTTCACTCAAAATATATCACTCGTGTATCACTCAAATATATTGGCTTTTTCCCTCTAATTATCTCACGCTCACTGTCTTTTTCCACTCGTATATTCTCAAAAGGTTCTTCTCGAACTAAATCGAACAGAATCAAACAAAGTTGTATCAACCCCGAGTAACAAATCAAACCCAAATATATTTTTTTTTCTCACAAGTGCACCAAAGGTATTTTCCAACACGAAATCAGCAACAAAAGAAATAAAGTTGATACTTCAATTTCTTTTCTTTTCTTCTTTTCTTTTTCCTTTTTTTTTGTACCACTATTTTTTTCCCCTTTTTTTTCTTGGTACTCTTTTCTTTTCTTTTCTTTTCTTTTTCTTTTTTTTCGACGTTTTTTTTTGTCCCTTTTTTTCCTTCTTTTTTTTTGCTAAGAAATAAAAAAGACAAACTAAAGATAGATGTTTTTGGTAATTCGAAGATTAAACCAAGAACTGATAGGACCTGAAAGATAAAACCTTTGCTCTGATACCAAATGATACGATATCCACCAATGATGAATGGTATTCGTATGCTAAACGTAGGATCGTTATCTTCAGGTTGTTTGGATGGAACCTCGACCCGTTGCCTTAGTACAAATAGGAACCTTGGTATGGAGACCGCGACCCGCTACTTGATACAAAACACGAACCTTGGTATAATGAAGACGCCACAAATGGTTATGGACGGTGCCGTTTGATAAGTCGGATTTGAACGCCACAAACGAGGGTGATGAACCCGTTTGATAAGTTCGGAAATAGTTCTTCAAAGAACCAAAGAGAATAAATCTCACAAAGTTTATAAATATGATAAACGTTGTCTTACAATGAAAATGATCTTCCTAATTTATAGGAGAGACAAACTTGGTCACTAAGAAATCAACTTATGACCTTCCAACAACTTCTAGGAAAAGAAAACACGTTAACTAGGCTAGGAAATGATGAAAGAGACTTCTAGAAAAAGAAAATACGTAAATTAGACTAGGAAATGATGAAAGATTGGTCAAAACTCGTCTTTGACTTTTAACCATCTTTTAAGAGGTCACTTGGATCAGATTTGACCATCTTTGTTGCTCATTTGGGCCTCCTTTATCATTATGGACCCAAACTTGGTTAATTAACCCATAAAGAGGTGGTTCCATCTTCTTAGCAAGCCCTCTTGTGATTGACCCATTCAAAGTGTAAATTTGGTCCATTCTTGTGACGTCTTCTTCATTTGAATTCTTGTAATCTTCCTTAATTGTCACCGTGTCCATATTTGCATCAACCTCCTAGATAGTGCATCAGCTATAATGTTTTATTTCCCTTTTTTGTACTTGATCACATATGGGAAGGATTCAATAAATTCTACCCACTTAGCATGCCTTTTACTAAGCTTACCTTGCCCTTTGAGGTATTTGAGAGATTCGTGATCGGTATGAATAACAAACTCATTAGACCACAAGTAATGCTGCCAAGTCTCCAATGCTCTTACCAAAGCGTACAACTCCTTGTCGTATGTCGGATAGTTCAGTTGAGCTCCCTTCAACTTCTCACTAAAGTAAGCAATCGGTTTTTCATCCTGCATCAAAACAGCCCCTACACCTACTCCAGATGCATCACATTCAAGCTCAAAACTTTTGTTAAAGTTAGGCAATGCAAGAATTGGTGCAGTAGTGAGCTTTTCTTTCAAAATATTAAATGCATGCTCTTGTTTTTCTCCCCAATGGAAACCAACCTCTTTTTTCACAATTTCATTTAATGGTGCAGCAATAGTGCTAAAATCTCGTACAAACCTACGGTAGAAACTTGCAAGACCATGAAAACTCCTCACTCCAGAAATATTCTTAGGAGTTGGCTAATCTAAAATAGCATTAACCTTTTCCTTTTCCATTTCCATTCCATTAGCACTTACAACAAAACCAAGAAAAACCACTTTATCCATGCAAAAAGAATACTTTTTAAAATTAGCATACAAAGATTCTTTTCGTAAAGTGTCCAACACAGCACGCACATGCCTAAGATGTTGTTCCATGCTTTTGCTATAGATAAGAATATCATCAAAATACACAACAACAAATTTTCCAATGAGATCACGCAAAACATGGTTCATTAACCTCATAAAAGTACTTGGCGCATTCGTTAAACCAAACGGCATGACCAACCACTCATATAAACCATATTTTGTTTTGAAAGCAGTATTCCACTCATCACCCTCTTTTATTCTTATTTGGTGATAACCACTCTTTAAATCAATCTTAGAGAATAGCAAAGCCCCATATAATTCATCAAGCATATCGTCTAGCCTATGAATGGGATAGCGATACTTAACCGTGATTTTGTTGATGGCGCGACAATCAGTGCACATTCTCCAAGATCCGTCCTTCTTTGGTACTACAATCACCGGTACAGCGCATGGGCTCATACTTTCTCGAATCTTGCCTTTACTCATCAACTCCTCCACTTGCCTTTGAATTTCTTTTGTTTCCTCTGGATTGGCCCTATAGGCTGGTCGGTTTGGAAGTGTTGCTCCCAGAATAAAGTCAATTTGATGCTCGATGCCTCTTAATGGTGGTAAACCATTCGGCTTCTCTTCGGGAAAAACGTCATCATATTTCTGCAAGAGAGACATAAAAGAACTAGGCAAAGAAGATGTTAGTTCGTTAGTACTTAGATAGCACTCTTTGTACATCAACACCATCACACTCTTTTTTGCAACAATCGCTGTCTCTAAGTCACTTTCTCTTGCAAAGAGATTTATTCTCTTTTTACCCTCTCTTTTCTCCAATTTCTTTTCTCCATCATAAACACTCAAATCAGCCTTCTTGTTTTTCTCTTCACTCTTTTTTTCTCTCAAGGTGTTTCCCTCATTCCCATTGATTTTTTTCTCGCCACTCTTTTTTTCTCTCAAAGTGTTTCCCTCATTCCCATTGATTTTTTTCTCACCCTCTCTAACTTTCCTCGCATGGGACATTTTGATTTGATCTTCCAAAACCTGTTGTGGACTTAAAGAAACAAGCATGATGGTCTTATTTTGATGCTTCAATGTGAAACGGTTGAGATACCCATCATATACAACTCGCCGATCAAATTGCCAAGGCCTTCCCAAAAGAATGTGACTTGCATGCATTGGTACCACATCACAAAGAACTTCATCCTCGTATTTCCCTATCGAGAATGTCACCAAAACTTGCTTAGTGACTCGAACTTCTCCAGTTTCATTAAGCCATTGAAGCTTATATGGATTAGGATGTTTCGAGGTGGGCAAACTCAATTTTTCTACAATTTCCATACTAGCCACATTAGTACAACTTCCCCCATCAATAATCAACATACATACCTTTCCACGAACCAAACATCGCGTATGGAAGATATTTTCTCTTTGTTGCTCCACTTCTCCCATCTTTATTTGCATGTTTAAAGCTCTTCTTACCACCAAAGTTCCCCCGATTCAGCGGTGACTTACTCCACTTGATCTTCATTCTCTTCTTCACTTTCTCCTTCCGACTCAATCTCACCATTGTCCTTAAGGATCATCACTTTCTTGTTTAGACAATTAGATGCAATATGCCCACGTCCTTGACAACGAAAACATTTAATATAACGACTATGAGAAGGTGTAGCAATAATACCTTTTCCTTTGTCAACCTCACTAGACTTGGGTCTCGTTGTCTCATGTGGTGAATTTGACGTACTCCCAAAAGTCGACTTGTGCACCCCTTCCTTCATCTTACTTGAAGATTGAAAATTTTGTGGATAACTCCTTTGCATAGAGTTCCCCCTCTTTAGTTGTCTTTCCACCTTCATGGCTGTATGTACCATATCTTCAAGTTCCACATAGTGTTGAAGCTCTACAATATTGGCAATCTCTTTTTTTAGCCCATTTAAGAAACGAGCCATAGTGGCCTCCCGATCCTCTTCAACATTTGCTCTAATCATAGCAATTTCCATCTTTTTGTAGTATTCATCAACACTTTTATTACCTTGAGTCATAGATTGGAGTTTTTGGTACAACTCACGAAAGTAATGAGACGGCACGAATCTCTTTCGCATGACTGACTTCATCTCGGCCCATGTAGTAATTGGCCTCTCTCCATATCGCCGTTGATTTGTAAGGACTTGATCCCACCAAACTTTAGCATAATCGGTGAATTCAATTGCCGCAAGCCTTACTTTTTTTTCCTCGGAGTAATTGTGACAATCAAAAATCAGATCTACCTTTTTCTCCCACTCCAAATATGCTTCTGGATCGCTTCTTCTATGGAAAACAGGGATATTTATTTTAATGCTTCCCAAATCTCGATCCACCCTCTCATTTTGCCTTCTGCGATTTTCACGTCGTTGGTTGGGATGAACAGCCCCCACATCATCATCGTCTTCCTCCGATTGCCACTCTTCATATCTTCTTTGATTTGCATTTGGGTTTCTACGATCCCTTTGTATAGGTTGTTCCAATCTGTCTAACCGTTCCGTGATGCCTTCAAGAACCATATTCCACCTTGCAAATTGTTGTTGCATAGCTTGAAGTGTGAAAGCTTCTTGCTGGTCATCGGATGTGTTCTCCATGGTAGATAATATCCTCACAAGTCTCTCGTGTTTCACTCAAAATTATCCTCACAATCCACTCGTGTATCACTCTTTGGCTTTTACCTCCCCTCTAATAATCTCGCCACGCAATGCCTTTTTCCACTCAATATTCAAGAACCAAACAAGATGAACAATCTCAAGCAACGTTCAACAATCCCTTAGTCCTATTGTGAAGAACAAGGATTTAATTGAAATAAAGCTCAAACAAATGACTTTTGTTTTTCTATTTTTCTTTCTTTCTTTTCTTTTTTTTTCTCTTGGTACCTTTTTTTTTCTTCTTCTTCTTTTTTTTTCGTTTGGACGTTTTTCTTTTTCTTTTTTTTTGGTACCCCCCCCCCCCTTTTTTCTTCTTTTTTTTTTTTTGAAGAACTAAACTAAAAAAATAAGATCAACACCAGATTGCTCTGATGCCAAATATATGATAAATGATAGAGACATTGGACCCGTTAGATATACTGATCTAAGAACCCAATGTATAAATAAGCAGCGGTCTCCCCAGATCGAGAATCCGGTTTGATCTTACTTAGAGCTTGATAAACCTTGACCCGTTGGCTATAGAATCAGCCAAGAACTGCGGTATAGTTGAACGCCACAAGATCGTGCTCAAGATCTTGATAAGTTCTTGAATATTTTAATTCCTCACAAAGAAAGAGTCAAAATATTAAAAAGAAATATTAATTTTCGGATTTATATCAAAGGTGATTTTTACAACTCTTGTGAGACTTATTTATAGGCTAGAAAGTGACTCTAAAGTGTCCCACATTTATATCTAAGACATAGGAGTATTAAACAAGCATTTGACCACTCTTGATGACTCTTGAAACACTAAACAAGACTCTTGAAACACTAAACAACAAGACTTGACTTCTTGGACATACAAAAGGTTTATTTGACCAAAACTTAATCTTTTTACTTAGTCTTGAAGCTTGCCACGAAATTGATGGATAATGGGCTTGAAAAAGTGCCTTCCAATTTAATTTAGCACTAGCCCATCACTTGAATTGAGCCCCAACCCAATAACATTCATTATTGGGCCTTCTAAGCACTTCTCTTGCATATTCTCTTGTATTTCAGCAACAAGGTTCAACATGGCCTCTCTAATTTGTTTTGCTCGGGCTCTAGTTATTGGACCATCATTAATTTTGAGTAGATCCATCTTTCCTTGATTTAGCTGCGTTAGCCCGTCTCCATCACACTCTTTCCCTTATCGCTCCTCGAAGACGACGCGCCCCCATCTCGACCTCCTTCCCATTTCCTTGAAGGGCTCCCAACAGCATGCACCTTATCTGTCAGGTTAAACAAAGATATTGGCAACGACCCAAAATCAAGAGTGGTGCCAAAAGGAGGTATAAAGTGGTAGGCAAAATGTTTTGCCATCACCGGGTCCATAGGTTGGGGTGTACCTTTGGAGTTAGTCCCCTCCTCCGCCTCCACCATCACCACATCTGCATCAACAACAGATGGACTCCATGAGCCTTAGAGCAATACCTGTTGCCTAAAGAACCCGAGGGCTCAGCAGACTCCGAGGTGGCAAACGACCCACGATCTTTCAAAATAGAAAGGTCAGAGCCTGCGTCGAACAGCGCTAAAACATCGCCCATAAAGGGGCGACAAGCATCGGAAACCATCTCCGCACCTACAGACCAACATCATGGAGGGTCAATTTTTTTTAAAAAAAAGAAGGGAGTATACTCAATATACTCGGATAAGAGGTTTCAAGACACATTCAAAAAATTTATATATAAAAAAAACCTTAAGGACACATACGAAACTCCGAGTGTTGTCACAATATTAGAGGATAGGGCGCCCGTCTACCAGCCCGTCTTGAAGACCGGCAAGGAGCAAGAACATGGGGTTATTTAGCATAGACGACACGTCGTAGAGGTCGTTAAAGAGACCTCTCTCCTCCAAATAGGAAGCAGCCTCTGCAGACACCGAGGGGGATGTATAAACATAACCCATCCCCCAAACGCGAGGTACACCTTCCCAAAGGGCCGATGACTCCCCTAGAGAAGATATGAAGAAGTATCTCTGATGCCAGTCGCCATTACTGGCCGGACCGTTAGTCGCCTAGGTCAAGAACACCCGCTTGCTTTCCCGCATTGACGGGGAAAATAAGGGTGACCCATTCGCGGTAGCTTGTAGTATGAACACCCCCTCCATGGTCGCAAGAGTGCAGGGGAGGTTTAGCAGATGGCAGCAAAGTATAAATCCCACCAGTTGGCAATAAGAGGCCGGAGTCAGTTGGCTCGGGCACAGTTGCTAGAAAACAAAGCTCCCTCACCAGCGGATGGAAAAAGTAGCGGAGTCCGTAACGCACTTGCTCTGCATACACCATCATGTAACCCTCGGGAGGATCAAACGCCCTCTGCGCCTCCGAAGGGATGATGATATCTACCTAGTCGAGAGGGATGTTAAAATCTGCTAGCGGGAACCAATCTCCACCAAATTCATCACCGAGGCTATAGATCCCACCCGAAGCCTACCAAGCATGCGTTTCGGGTCCAAATGCTCGCTCCAGAACACAGTACCCTCAGTTGGATTTTTGTAAGGAGCCCGATCATTGAAAGCAGCAAAAATACATTACGCCGCCATCATCTGGAGGACAGCAGCGTCACCACCCCTCGATCGCTCCCGTGAATCAGAACGAACATGGGAGGAACGTGCAACCCTTCTTCGCCGACTCCGGCGAGAAGTGGAAACGCCACCCCGTTAAGGGGGAAGGGAAGAAACAGAAGAAGCGTGCAAATCTTCATCGCTGGAAAAGACAGTGGTGGCTTCAGAAATCATAGTCGCAGAAAGATGAGGAAGGAGGAGTATTTTTGTAAAGGGAGTATTTGATGTGAGGTGATGAAGAAGAAGAGTGAAGGTGTCCGCATTTTTATAGGTAGGAAGAGACTGTTCGTATCCCGAGTCATTTCACTTCCACGCCCATAATTCAAACGGTGAGACCTTTCAGTTTTCCACTCACGACCCATATCAACCGCCACCTTCCCCAAATCACGGCAACTCTAGCATGGCAGACGTCACCATAGGGAAGCTAGACTGGCGCCAACTCCCCATGTCTGTTTGCATTAAATGTGCTCCTCTTCCCAAGGCTGACGGTTGGGAAAATGAAAAGGTGGGCTAATTCAAATTCCCGACCACCCCAGAAAATTGTTCTCTCGACTATCTCCACAAAAAAGACCCCAACAATACGAACGACCACAAAGGAAACTTGAGAAAAAATTCTAAGTACGGAACAATCATCGGAGCTAACGCTTGCCACCTCTTGTGATACTCCAAGGCCCATAAGGGGAAAGCTCAATTGTCCTCCCCAAGAAACGAGTTACCCTTGGATAACTCGCGCAAACAAGGCCATGGCAACCACCGACCTTGATGATCATGACTGCTAAAAACAATTTCAAGGACTCCATGGTCATGATGATCACAAAAGTTGAACGAGGACAGCGGGAACCCCTCTCGTGAAAGAAAAGAGAAGAATATTCAAAAACCTAATAACAAGCATGAAGAGCGACAACAACAAATACGCAACAAATACGATAACGCCAAAATTTTCATTCATAATTGAAAACCCCGGGGGGGACGACCTGGTACAACACCAGAAATGGAAAAAACAAAAAAAAGACTAAACAAACTAAGGCCAACACGGCCACAAGGGTCCCTACAGCTATTTACGCTAAACAAACTAAGGCCGATGATTAGCTTGCCAAATCAAAGGCCCAAAAAACCTGTACACCGTGCAGGGGTGCGAGTTGGTCGTGCCGATAAAAGTAAACACCGCCAGAGCCGAGCATCCGTTAGGAGAAAGTTGACTCGAACAGAGCATGCAAGCCTTGAAGATATCTCGATAGAAAATTGGGAGGAAGGATCTCAGCCCGGCTTGATCTGCACAAAGTAGGCGGCATAGTAGTCGGAGCAAGGAGAAGTAGCCCTCTCGTGACCTCGAGGCACCACGAGCTCCAGACCGTCGATACTCGCTCTGTACTTGGTAAATTTGGCTCTAATCTCATCCATAGATCTCACCGAACTCAACACACCTCCAGCCGAAATGCCTAGGTGGCACCGCCACCGCCTTTTTTTCTTGGTGGAAGTTTTTGCCGAACCAGAAACCACGCCACGGCGCCGCGACACCTCCTCAGCGGAAGGCGACACCACAACATTCGTTGCTGCCACATCAGACACCGTCCGGCGTCTCACCACACTAGACGCCTCCTCACCAGAACTACTCACGGAAGCCATCAGATCGCCGAAAAAATTTCAAAGTACAGAAGAGAGAGAAAAGAGAGGGAAAACAGAAAGACTCGGGTGAATGAAGACAAATCACTACGAGTCCCCTCCATTTATAAGAGGAGCAGCCTAAACAACTCCCTTGGTGCGTGGTAAACTCAGCGCTACGTGGAACATACAAAACCACAATTTTAGAAAAAGCTCGACAGCATATAGACTCATTTAATGAGTTTCAAGTGGTTTCTACAAAAATACACTAGGAACTCGTGGGACTCCTGATGATGCATAATATGCCCCACCCTCGAAAGGGGCGAAAAAATGGGTACCCTACAAAACATTATCTATTGTCTTGCGGGAAGATACTTTAAAGCAACGACCACTATCACCCGAATAGAAGCCGACCGATGATTCAGACTCTGGAGAAGGTGCGCCCAAGTCACGACAAGAAAACACCCACCAAGGGTACTCGGTCTAACCACTCGGTGAAGATACCCCCAACCCGACCAACGCCTCTTAAAGGGATACTGTGAGACCTCGAAGACTTTAGCACGTTTCCCTCAACGACCCGACGCCTACCTAGAATCCGGGTATCCACGACGAATGACCTAAGACCACCCGGTCCGAGGAAATAGTACTCCCCGGAGCTTTCAAAATGCCCGAGGAACCATCACCAACACTTAGCCAACATTGAGGAAACAGGAGCACATAATAAATATTAAGGACACGAGTGAAGGCAAGGCAAAGTCAAATACCCACCATAATCCAAGAAAGCACCTCACGTCGATGAACGACCCCCTGAGGTCTCCTTCAAGATAAATGACCCACAAGAACAACCCGGTTACTCAGAACCAACCACGACCTCCGACTCAACTCGAAAGACGCACTAATCATCATTAGCTCTCCCTTCGTCCCAACTAGCATAATAATGAGGAAAGACCACACCATTTGTCCAGCTCATTCATTGGGGCATAAAGCAACAAGCACTATTGGTGCAGACTATCTATTGGCACAGACTTAACCACATGCATTGGTTAATACGACCATCGAAGGCCATTGGAGCAGACATCATCATTGCTCGCTCAGACAGACCACCTGCCATTGGCCACCTCCGGACAGGCGACCCCATTGGCACAGAAGACCTTCACACCATTGGACACCAGCAAAGACGGCAGGACCAATCCCTATTGGCCAAAGACCCCTAGAACTTGCACTATAAATAGTCCCCATTTTCAGCAAGAAGATTCCAAGTCCAAACTCCGAAAGAACCACAAACTCCACTCCACATGAAAAAATGTAGCAAGAGCACACTCCATACTTTAGCACTTTATTGTACTTAAAATTTATCGCATTCTTCTAGTTCTCACTCGTGTCTTTCACACGACCCTCTTGTACTTCACTCAACATCCTTAATAAAAAAATCATGCCTCCTTTACTCAAACTCGAGATTGGCGTTCCGAACAAAAATACTTGAGTAACAATATCCCCAAATATCCAGACTATCCGAGCCGGGCGATATTGCCTCACCACTTGGTATATATATGGTTGTCTATCATGAATTTTGCCTTGCAGTTTTAACCTTGGTTTTTATTTTTTAGAATCTTTCATAAAGAGCCGCCATGCCCACATGAGTCAGGTCCTTGCCACGGATGCTAAGGCATCACGGATGACGATTCTTATTGTTTTTCCTTCGCCTAGGAAGAGGAAAGCTAAAGTAAGAAACCAGCTCCTGAGGTCGGGGTGTCCACACGGTCATGTGCGTAGCTGGATCTGTTTGAGGATATGCTCGGTGCAGGTCGCGAAGATTCTCTTCCTCCGATTGACGATAATCAGACGGAAGGATTCGAGGCATCCGTTGCCGATGATGTTGGGGCAGCGGAAAGAGCAGAGGGTGTCGCCCCTGCAGAGCGGAGGAAGGTTCCTCAAACTCGGTCTCGAACCGGGGGTGTTGTACCCCCAGTACCCCACCCAACTGGTCCCGCGCCGACCGGTGGCTGAGTCCCCCCGGTCGGGGTAAAAACTAGGGCTGAATTCAGTCAAGGCTCGCGCGTTCGCATCGTGGAGTTTGAGCATTCTGAGGAGAAGGCTATTAACGCCTTGCGCTTTACTGCCGAGAAAAGAATACAGTTGGAACGACTTGCGCTTCAATTAATCAGCTCGGTAATTAACCTCGGATTTGATACTTCTTTTAGTATTTAATTTTCTTATGCACTTCATTATCATTTTTCAGAATGGTGGTGTCATGGATGCCGTGATCAAGGGATTAATGAGGGCCCATGAAGAAAGGACAACTGGGCTCAAGCGCTTGCCGGCAAAATTTCAAAGGAGTGATCCGGAGGCGCTGAGGGCTGCAGTGGTAGAGAAGGACAAGGCCCTGAAGCTTGCTAAGGATTTTGCTATCCGAGTGAGTGGCGATCGAGAAGCTGTGAAACTCGGGAAAGCGAGGATTCAGCAACTTGAGGCGCAAGTCTACATGATGAGGGGTGGCTAGAAAGCCTTGGAGGCACGGGTTGCAGAACTCGAGAAAGAACTGACCGCTGAGAGAGAAAAGGCCGCGAATGCTGAAGAGCTCAGATAAGCTCGCGGTTTGAGCTAGGTAACGCCTCTCTCTCGTAGATAATCAGCGAGTTATTTCCTCCCTTATGATAATTTTTTTTGTTATTTGAACAGCCTCCCACCGCTCAGCAGCAAGTGAAGATCGCATGAGAGTCTTTGCGGAGCAATACTTTCTAGGAGATCAGTCTCCGGCATGGCGTTCAAGACGCCAAGAAGGCTCAAGTACTTACAGTGCATCTGATTTATAGCACCGGCTATTTGTGCGGGCGGTTTGATCCACAATGGTTGGATTTATTAATGGGTCCTGATCGCCATCCCCTATCTCTAGCTCCCATCGACGCTCCTACTGCTGCTGATGAGTTTGCCAACTTTCTAGAGAACGAGGGCTTGATCAATCGCGGAATGTCTCCACCTCATTCTATGCCTGCCCCCTATCCTTCCTCGGAGGATGAGGACGACGTCGAGGGCTAGATGCCTTGGCTTAAATTTCTTCTTTTATGAACAATTTTATTCTGTTTGTTTTGGCGCTGCGTCGCCCTACTGATGTGGACAACGTAATTGCTTTTAATTCCCTTTATTATGTTGGATATTATGCCACAGTTCGTCTTACCCTTGTGAGAATCGTTTATTTTTGTTGACTTCTTAATTTGCGCATTTATCTGCCGTGCATATGCAGCTTAGCTTTGTGTTGTAGGTAGCGATTTAGATAACACTTAATTCCTTAAACAAAGGTGTCCATACTCTCCGTATTCTTGGGACCTTTTTGATTATCATTTGTCGTATTCTGGGCAAAAATTCTGACATTTGTAGAGGCTTGTCCGTTTGCTCTTCTAACGTTTGAGCCGAGTGTTCATCTTTATGTCTTTGTGGGGACTTATTGGTTTGCACTTGTCTTACTATGACTAAGTGTCCGTCTCTCTTTTGTGGGCCTTTTTGGTTTGCGCTTGCCATGTTTCAGACGAGGTGTCCATCCCTTTTCTTTCTTCTTTTTCTGTGGGACTTTTTGGTTTGCACTTTCCATATTACTTGAGAAGTGTCCATCCCTTTTCTTACGTGAGACCTTTTGGTTTACACTTGCTGTATTTTAGGAGAAGTGCCCGTCTCTTTTCTTTCTTCTTTTCTGTGTGACTTTCTGATTTGCACATGCCATATTACTGGCGAAGTGTCCATCCCTTTTCTTTCGTGAGACTTTTTGGTTTGCACTTGCCATATTTTAGGCGAAGTGTCCGTCTCTTTTCTTTAAAGCTCCTATTTCGAGTTCCTGCATATCAACATTAATTTTATATGACGCGTATAACCTCATCATAAAGCGGGGATTCGCTCTAGTTGTATCCGTTAGAATACTCCCTAAAGTATTGCTGCAGATAAAATATACAACACTTCACTGTTACATGCCTTGTGTGGCTCCGCTCCGGTGTATCTGTAGCTATCCTTTGATGAATTTTTCATAAAGGGTCAAAAGTATCCCCCTCTAGAGATGAAATTAGATAATAGATAGGGCTGAGCCCAGCACAAGGCTATGTGTCCTACATTTCCCAAAGCCTTCGTAGTTCCTATTTTAGGTTATTATGTGCCAGCCCCTAATGCTCGCGGCGATTTAGGGGACGAATAGAAATTGTTCATACGGTGCAAAAATTTAAATGAGTAGCGAAACTAAAAAGAGTGGTTCAGTCGATCTGTTCCATTTCCATGGGACCCAGTGCTGCCAGTGCCTCTTGCTTCTCTTGTGGTGGTAGCCTGAGTGATGCCACGTAGCAAAGCCAGCCTTGCCTGTGATTAGCTAGTATCTCGCTCGTTCCTCTCGGAGTGGGAAACTTTACCATTTGATGATATGTCGATGGTAATGCTCGAAAAGCGTTGAGCATTGGCCTTCCCAGGATTGCGTTGTAAGGGAAAGGTAGGTCAAGCACAACATAGTCGATGAGCATCGTCTTTCTTTGAGGCTCGGTTCCCAGCGATGTGGGGAGAGAAGCCATTCCGCGGGGCACTACTCCCATTCCGCCAAAACCACGCAACAAGGTTCTGATTATCTCCATTTTTGGTGAGGCGGGTAGGATTGTGTCATATTCAACAACACTTCTAATAAGATCCATATTATTCAACTTTATAATACCTTTGGTTGCAAAAAAACTAACTCATATTAGGGAGTTTTGTTATATACAATACTACATTTGGTTAATAAGTTTCAAACTTCGGTCTTACGTATTGCTTATAAAAAGGCCATTTTGCCCTTAAAAAGATTAAACCAATACCCCCATTAAGAAGGTTACTTTTTTATAGAGCATATTCTTACCATGAATGATATGCAGCCTAAAATTAGGTTCCCCAATTAAGCGCGTACCTTGTGTTGACCAAATTGAAGTCTTGCCATTATTTTCATAATATTTTGGTTTACATAAGGAGTATATTGTATTTAGTGCATGATATCTTTGATTAAAATATCCATAATTAGCGGGGACCGTGTATTCTATTTGACAATCGCGATCATTAGCAAGTTGGGAAATTATTGTAAAGTATCTTGTAGAGACTACCATCTCATATTAGATGTTAAAATTAATCAAACCAACCACCAAAAATAATATTTAATATCAAAATAATTAGAAGGTATACCTATTGTTATTATAAAAATATTTTATGATCTAACGCACATTTAAAGGAAATCTCCATAGTTCCCTTAAATTTAGTAACTCCAAAATTCATTCACAAATCAATCATAATTAGGGATCATCCCCATTGTTTATGTTATATTCCAAGACACGAGTTACATTTTTTATTGGTTTTTTTAATTCAGTTTTAAAACTGTAGTACTTTCAGAATATTTATAATCTAGATATCAAACAAATTATAAACATATACATCAACTTTAATTATAGTTTTTTCTTAATTCAATGTATAAAAATATAATCAAAATGTTTATATTTTTGGAGAAAAAAAGGGTGTAACATATTGTTTTGTACGAAAAAGTCCCAGCACTCTCGGGTTTAGCGAGTGAATTACACCCTACCCACAAGGAGTAATATGTCAAACGAGCAAAAACTAAAATGGTTTTTGCCTGTTATCAAATTCATGGACGCTAATGAGCATTAAAGCCCAATGAACAACATGTGAGATTATTTTATGAGCACAAGGTGAGGTAGGATATGGGCCAATTGGAGGTACAATGTTTACCAACACTCTGGAAAAAGAAGGATCGTCGAAATCTCTTACCTCAACGTGACTCGAAACGTTTAAAAGAGGGCATGACGTTAAAGATAAAGTTATCCCTATTGTTATTTACAAAATATAAGGAAAGTAAACATAACAAAAGATGAACTTTAGAAACTCAGTATTTCGGACTTCCAACCAACCAAATTGTAGACACTACTAACTAAAAATGTCTTCTTAGTTCCACCTAAAGTTCAACGAAAATGCTTTCGAATCCGCAGACTAAAAATTACAGATTAACAGAAGAAGAAAAATACAAAATTACCCTTAAATGTCTTTTCTAACCATCAGACAGGCACAATAACCAGACACAGCAACAACAAATATACCCATGCAACTAAAATGAATACAAGATTGGAAATGAAAAGTTGTGGGCTAATTACATAATCAGTTTTCCCAAACAGACAGAATTCAACCAGACTAACACACTGTTAAGATACAGAAGTAGTCAAGTAGGTCATTAGAGAAGAAAGTATAATCTGATTGCAATTTCTTAGACAAATTTAATCAGCATTGACAGCATACATTTACATATAAATCACAAATACCATATCTCACATATAATCATTCAAGATTGAAGTTGAAGTACAGATTGGCATATTGTAAAACTAGATAAGCAGGTAATTAGACAAGTAAAGATGCTCTCATTGGCATTTCTCGACAAATTTAATCATTATTAGCAACATGATTTACATCTAATCTACCAATGATATCCTATGTCCCATAAATGAATTCCTCCAAGATTGAAGGTGATATATAGATACTAGTTTAACTTCATAAGCATTCAGAACCCATCAATCCTTATCTTTACAGCTACCTTACACTTCCACCTAACTACATTTGTTGTAAAAGTCCCTCCAAAAGAAATTAGTGAATAACCTTAGTCGATTAGTAACAGTAGGCAACTTAGGAAGACATAGCAATCGGATACAACTTGTCCAATTCAGCCAAACAGTGAACAGAGGAACAGCGCATGACAACATACGCAAAACATGACCATACTACAACTACCAGTGACAAGTAGGAATACACCAAATATCATAAGACTCTGTAAAGAGATTAGCATAACTACTGCTATTTATTCCTTGCTATCAGCAAAAAACCCACTCACTCTCGGGGCACCAGCACAATTCTAATCAAATTAAGAACCTCATCAGTCATTACAACAACAAATATAAAATCAACTCAACGAAGCTCCTCTCTCATCATATCCTCATTCCTCTAGTATTACAATCAGATTCGTCTCGAGTATAACAAAAAATCTCATATAAACTCATCAAATCAAATCAAATCAAATCCCACTGACAAAAAATTTCTACGAATCCACCGTATAACCAGATAATTAGTTACCTTCAAAAATTGCATAAGTTACGCCTTAACACTAGCAGGATCAGCAGCATTAATCAATGCTTCAACGCAGCGGCCACCTCAGCCGGCATATACTTCTCGACTTCTCGTTGTGCTTGGCCAACACCTCCACCGCACTGAAATAACACTCCAAGCCCCTCGCCTCCTTCCTCTTAACATCCTCATCAAACGGCTTCACGAACCCCTCGACCACCACGACGGAATGCCCCTTGCAGAAAAGATCGGGCAAACTCCCCTCGTATTTCACCAGAATATCGGTAATAAGATCGGTGATCACGAACTGAGTCTCGGGCGAGGACTGGAGCTGAGCGACTCTGTTTTCGAGCACTAATCCGCCGAGTCTGAATTTGGATTTTTTTAGGGGTGAGGTAGAAGACTGACTAATTGGTCCTGGAATTGTTGCCAGATTAAGAAGTATGAACGAGGAATTGAATCGAGGGTTTACTGTAGCAATATTTGGTTGATGTCGCGAAGCCTTTTGTGAGATGAAGCCGAACAAATGATTGAAGAATTTGCTTAAGATACGTTACTTTCGGGGCTACCTATGTAACTTCAATTGTTTTTTTTTTGGTGAAAGGATAAAATATATTAGAACATAACCTGGTTCTTACAGTCACAACAGTACAATAAAGGAGCAGTGAAATTAACAGGAATAGAACTCCATGGGAAAGAATTAGAATCAAAAGGGCCATTCCAATTACAAGATGAGGCCCACTTTGCGAGCTCGTGAGCAGCAGTGTTGCCGAGTCTCGGAATTTTCAAAATATTCCAATGAGGGAATTTGCTCTAAATTTTCTTGATCTCTCTTAAATCCTCTTCAGCACTCCAAAATACAGGGGGGTGTTTTTGGGAGATGAATTGGACAGCAAGCAAGGAGTCCGATTCGAATGTGGCAAACTGAAAATCGAGCTTTTGAAGAGTGTGGGGAGCCTCTTTAATGGCTCTAATTTCAGCTGCTGTTGGGTTCGCCAGGAGACAGTTAAAAGCCGTTGCGCCTACAATTCCTCCACAATGGTTGCGGATAATGTATGCCATTGATGCATTCCCTTCCTTAAATCCAGCATCCAAGCTAATTTTGAGGGCATGCTTTTTTGGTGGAGCCCATTCGTAGGAAGGGGGCGGCTGTGAGCAAGGATAAGTTTCCGAGTATATGCCAAGGTAAGATCGTATCCCTGTTTTTCAGCAACTTTCGTAATCTGCAAATCAGTCATCAAAGGGGATCCAAAAATAATATTATTCATGTTAATCCAAATAAGATTAATCGCACAGACTGAAAAATTCAAGAATTCAATATACTCCAATGGTTGCGGGAAAGGGAATAAACTGGGGTTGAGTAAGAGAAAGATCCATTCTTCTATGGATAAATGGGAGAAGTTACTCAATCTAAACGCCCACTTGGATCCGAACCAGATTTTAATCGCGAGAGGGCAATTCATGAATAAGTGTTCTCTAGTTTCCACATGGGAGTCACAAAACAGGCAATTTGAGTTGAGATCAGGGATAAAGGCAAAGAGTTTCTCTTTAGTAGCAAGAGCATTATTCACAATTTTCCACAAAATGAGCTTTTTTCTTTCATGAGTAGGGGCTTTCCAAAGGTTCTTGTAGAGCATCTTTCGGTTTGGAGGAATAGGGTGAAAACGCAGTGATTGATCCGCATGATATGCGCTTTTACAAGTGAACTTACCCGAGGGGTTCGGGGTCCAGATCGCACTACAAGGTTCCCTATGGGGGGAATTTGGATTTTGAGTATCTCTCTACTAATGGATGGAAGAAAATATTGATGGATAATCACAGAGTTCCATAGAGAGGAGTTGGGAATTTGCAAATCTTTCACACGGTAAAAATTTTGAGGGGTGTTTGGGATTGAGTCAGAGGTGAAATCTGGGATCGAAGGGATCCAAGGGTCTTCGAAAATCTTAAGATTGGAGGATTCAGAAACTTTGAAGCAGAGGCCACTCTTGATAGTACTTCTAGTAGCACAGATGTTTTTCCAGAGGTGGGAATCGGTGTGCTTCACTGGGAAGGAGAGGAAGTCATTTTCTCGGATGTATTTGGATCTTAGCATAGGAATCCATGGTTTGTCAGCTAAAGAGGCAATAAGCCAAGTAATTTTCGAGAACAGGGCTCTATTGAAATCTGCCGAGCGTCTAAAGCCCAGCCCACCAAGACTTTTGGGCTTACACATGGAGTCCCAGGATTTTAGAGCAAGAAAATTGGGCTTTGTACCCCTGTTCCACCAGAAATTTCGAATTTTTTTATCAAAGCTATTGCAGATTGATTTTGGCAAAAGGAGGGAGGCCATAGTGTAAACAGGAAAATTGAGAGCTGAGGATTTTATCATTACAGAGCGGCCAGCTTGAGAGAGAAATTTAGACTTCCACCCCGCAAGATGAGTACCTAATTTTGAATCAAGTTCCAGAAAATTTGAGGCATTACGGTTAGAGTTGCAAAATGGGAGGCCCAAGTGTTTCAAATTATGCCTACATCTCTTCATGCCAAGGAGGTTTCTAATGGCAATCCGATTTGCAGGGGAGCAGTTCTTCCCAAAATGAACAAAGGATTTTTCCAAGCTAATAACATGTCCAAATAATTTTTCAAATTTATGAATGCAGTCAAGAACAGCTTTAGCATCAGAGATGGAGGCTTTGCAAAAAATAAGGATATCATCAGCATATAAAATGTGAGAAATGGTTGGGCCGCCTCTGGAAATCTTCACACCTTTGATCAAATTTTTATTTTCAGCTTCAGAAAGGATTCTAGAAAGAATTTCAGCAATAAGGATGAAGAGAATCGGGGACAAAGGGTCCCCTTGTCGGATTCCTCTAGAAGGATGGAAATAACCAAAAGGAGACCCATTGATCAAAGTAGAGATTGAGACAGAGGTTATGCAATTTGAAATATATTGAATGAAAGTATCATCAATACCAAGGCATTTAAGGATATGCAGGAGGACATGCCATTCAACCCTATCAAAAGCCTTAGAGAGATCCAATTTTATTGCCATGTAACCTTGTTTACCCTTCCTACTATTTATGAAATGCATCACCTCTTGAGTTATAATGGAGTTATCAGCTATAGATCTGCCAGGTATGAAAGCTGTGTGAAGGGGGAATATGATAGTGGGGAGAAGCGGTTTAAGCCTATTTGCCAGAATTTTAGTAATGGTCTTGTAGATGGTATTACAAAGACTTATGGGTCGAAACTTGTCAACATGGGTGGCCTTATGGGATTTAGGAATGAGGGCAATAAATGAGTGGTTGAAAGATTTCAGAAAATATCCACTGTTGAAAAAGTGAGAGACAGAGGAAAAAACTTCTTTCTCAACAATGTGCCAAATTTTTTTGTAAAAAGCTGGGGAAAGGCTGTCTGGGCCAGGACTTTTATAAGAGTCAAAACCAAAAATGTAACTTCAATTGTTGTGTTTAAAACACTATAGAAGTCACATTCCCTAAAACGTTTGAATCTGCTCCAAATGCCCGGATCAAGTGGATTGAGTATGGATGACCAGGAAATGAGTACCCCGGATTGAGTATGTCATTATTCAATCCTCATAAAAGTGCACTAAAATGACCTATAAGTTCCAACCAAACGAGCCCTTAAAATATTGCTGCAAGTTACATCAAGATATTTTATCTAGCAAATAAAATATACAACACTACACTATTATAGGACTTGTGTGGCTACATCCCGGTGTATTTGTAGCTATCCTTTGATGAATTTGTCATCAAGGGTTAAAAGTATCCCCATGTCGATATTGAAAATAGATTATAGATAGGGCTGAGCCCAGCGCAAGGCCAAGTTGCCTAAGTTTTTCGAAGGGTTTCTCCGAGACTCAAGCCTTCGTAGTTCCTATTTTTGGTTATTACATGACAGCCCCTAATGCTCGCGGCGATTTAGAGGATGAATAGAAATTGTTCATGCGGTGCGGAAATTTAAATGAGTAGCGAAACTAAAAAGAGCATTTCAGTAGATCTGTTTCATTTCCATGGGACCCAGCGCCGCCAGTGCCTCTTGCTCCTCTTGTGGTGGTAGCCTCAGTGATGCCACGTAGCAAAGCCAGCCTTGTCTGTGATCAGCTATTATCTCGCTCGTTGCTCTCGGAGTGGGAAACTTTACCATTTGATGGTATGTCAATGGCAATGCTCGGAAAGCGTTGAGTGTTGGCCTTCCCAGGATTGCATTGTAAGAGAAGGGTAGGTCAACCACTACGTAGTCGACGAGCATCGTCTTTCTTTGAGGCTCGGTTCCTAGCGATATGGGGAGAGAAACCATTCCGCAGGGCACTACCTCCATTCCGCCAAAACCACACAGCGAGGTTCTGACTGTCTCCATTTTTTTATCTCCCAAGGCCATTTTCTCCCATGTCGAGGCCATAAGCACATTTACCGAGCTCCCATTATCTATTAAAACTTTCATCACGCCAAAATTGGCTATATCAACCATTATCCCTAACGGGCAGTCAAACTTACCAGCCTGAATCGCTTGGGGGCTTAGTTTCAACAAGTCTGCTCTCGAGAAGATGACTTCCTCTAGTCCAATTTCCTCTATTCTCAACAAATCCACAAACCCCACATAACGGTCTGCGTCGATCTCTCAAGTGATTCTCATTCGTCCTTTGCCGGAATTAGCACCCACTAGACCTCCCGAAATCATGTGTATGATTCCTTTCCTGTGTCCATTATCTGAGGATAATCCAATACTTGCGGCCTATCGGTCACCTTTTGTTTATCCTTCCTAGGAGAACGAGATCTATCCCCATTTGTCTTGTCTTGCTCATCCTTTAAGCCCCTGACATATTCAACGAGCTTGCTATCATTTATCAACCGTTCTATTTCATCTTTGAGGTCTTTGCAATACTCAGTTTCATGACCGTTTTACCTGTGGAACTTGCCGTAAAGGGTTGACAACCTGGTTGCTAAAGAGTCTCTCATCTTTCTTGGCCCTTTTAGCCAACGTTTCCTCTTTGCGGCCCCGTATACTGTCATGATATCAGCGTTCAAGGGAGTGTATCGCCTTGGCAAAGAACTCCTATACCTATTGCTCATGTTCATGTTCTGACCATGCTCTTCCCTTCCTCTTTCTATAATTCTGGGAGCATGGACAATAGCTTTGGCCTCCGTCATTTCCTCCCGATGTACCACTTGATGTGCGAGTTTGTTGATCCCCTCGATCGTCTTTGGCTTTAGCCTGAGCAGGTCCTCGTTGAAGGCTATATTGTTAATCGCGTGGAAAATGATGTTTGTGATCATCTCTCCCTTTGGATCGTCTATCTTAAACAGTTGTGCGTTGAACTGTCTCGTGAAATCCTTCAAGGTTTCCTTGTCCCCTTGATTAATTGAGCATATGTGGGAATGATCTGTCACCGTCCTTGACTGGCTTGAGAACTGGTTCTTGAACTTCTTCCTCAGCTCTCCATAGCTTCTGATAGACCCAGCGGCGATTCTAGTGAACCAGTCCAATGCCACTCCGACTAGAGTGGTGGCAAAGATACGGGCATGAATGTTTTCACTGAATTCGTACAAATTAAGCATACTATCCCAGTTAGGGGTGCACGCGGGCGGTTATTTGCGGGTTACCACAAAAAAATACACCATACCCACATATAGCGGGTTACCAAAATCTTCAGCCGAGCGGGTTATTTTAACTTTGAAACCATGCGGGTTGCGGGCTAGGCGGGTGGTGCGGGTTAGCGGGCGGGTGGCGGGTTATAACACAATTTCAGAAAAACAAAAAAAAATCAAATATTCGTTGTGCCTAATTTAGGTACATTAATCAAACTATCATGCAACAAATAATTGGTTTAAACTAAAACATGTCATTGCTCATCAACAAAGAAGAAGAATACAATAAACATTTGTTTAAAAGAACTTGTCAACACCAACAGTACATAATCCAACATAGCTCATCAACATATTTTTTTAAAAAAAAACAAAATCCAAAACCAACATTAGAAATCTTGTTTTCAGAATTACAAAAGCAATCAAAAAGTACTCCAATGCCAAAGCAGATAACCAAAGCAGATACATTACCCTGCATGATATGAGAAGAGAAAAAAAACAGATTAGTATTAAACAAATAAAGTACAAGCATACCTTTCAAAAAAAATAAGTACAAGCATTTTAATCTGCATAATTCTTGATTGTTTTTGTAATCAACTTGTTCAACTTTCATCTGCAATCTGCAACAACATGAAATATAAGCATAAAGATTAATACATACTTCATAATCTCTAATAACTAATTATTAGTTAACTACTCCTCCTAACTTAACAATCAAATCCTCATAAATAAATCAAAATCCTCCTAATCATTGCACATAGCGATCAAACTTATAACATAAAGCTTTCGCAAATTAGAAATACTACAAAGATCCAATCGCCAGAAAATCCACAAAAAAACATCGCGGTTAAATCGGATAAACGAGGTACCTCCGACGTAGTTCATGGCAAAGGCTTCTGGAACATCGCAAGCGCGTTGACTGATGACCGCCGCGAGCTCCACCTCGTGATCCAGCACCTCAAGCGGCTCCGGCACCTCGATTCTGCCGCCGTTCTAAAGATACGACGACGTAGGCTTCATAAACAACACCGGCTCCTTCAAAAATCAAAACCAACAAATCAATTTTATTAATCATCATAAATCGATCAATTTTATTAATCATCATCATCATCATCAATCATAAATCGATCAATTTTATTAATCATCATCATTAATCATCATCATCAATTTTATTAATCATCATAAATCATCATCATAAATCAAAACCAACGCTCAGAAGCTTCTGGTACGCCGATCATAATCATAAATCGAAACCAATCTCATTATCATCATAAATCATAAATCATAATCAACAACAAATTGTAACATCATCATCATCATCAAATTATCAACAACAAATCTCATCATCATCAACAACAAATCTCATCATCATCAACAACAAATTATAACATCATCATCATCATAAATCATAATCATCTCGATCTAAACCAATCTCATCATCATAATAATCGCTGCTTTGGGGAACTTACCGATTCGTGCAGCAGTGGAGGCGTGGTGGCGTCTGTCGTACCTTGTGGGCGTGGAACGGAAGTGCGGAGTTCGTTCGTGCAGCAGTGGTGGCGGTGCGGACGTCGGGGAAGCGGGGCCGTAGTGTGGTGTCGTTCGTGACTTCGTGGCTGGCGGGGCAGTGGTGGCGGTGCGGAACAGTGGTGGCGGTGCGGAACAGTGGTGGCGGTGCGGAGGTGACTTCGGGGAAGCGGGGCAGTGGTGGCGATGCGGAGGTCGGGGGCGGCAGAGAGTGAGAGAGAAGAGGGGCTAGTGGTGAGTGTGGCTGAACAAAAATAAAACCCTAATGAAGAAGTATATATATATATATATATTTATAATAACTAATAAGTGGCGGGCGGGTCGGGCGGGTGGAATGGGTAACCCGCGACCCGCCCGCCAGACAGCGGGTTACCATGGTTTTAAACTAGCGGGCGGGTGGCGGGCGGGTCGGGCGGGTGGCGGTTATATGAACACCCCTAATCCCAGTGGAATAGATGCTCATTCGGGTCTATCTTTCCGTTGTAGGACTTCAGCACTAGTATTTTTCTCCATGTCCCAAGTTCTACGCCTCTATCTCGTCACAGAATGGTGTACTTCAGCGGCGTCTTCCCAACAGTATCATCATATTTTCCACTTCAGGCTTCTCCTTTCCTTGCCTTTCCAATTTCCTTGTGACTTTTGCTCGCTACTTCCTCGAGTCGTTCTCTCGACTTTTCTCGCGCCTTCTCAGGTCGTGGTGCCTTTTTTACTGCACTTCGACCGAGTTAAATCTTTCCATATGATCATCCACACGCGCTCTATTTCTGTCCTCTTCGACTGGCCCCTAGCCACCAATCCCTACTCTCGCACGCCTTCTCTATGAACCTTAGGTGGCGGCATTTGCATTTGCGGCGCGGGAAAATATGCGGCCAAGGAAGTTCGGATCATCACCATAATTTCATCTATGAATGCACTTGGCAACGAGGTTATTGCAGCTGTCGCCTCCGTTGCCCTCGTATCCGGTGCAGATCGATCTTCTTCTACTGGCTAAGGCTAATCCCGACGGACTGGCGTGGGTACATCAACGACTAGTATTGGTGGTGCCTCAACTCCTGCAGCAGGCGGGGCGACGACCGTGCGATCTAAATCGAGATTGTTACTCTCTGCTGCTCTACTCTGTGATCTAAGGAAAAAATGGCGTTCCCATAGACGACGCCAATATTTTGGTCTTATTTTGTTTGGGTTACAATACACCTGAAAACTCATTACAATGGGCGTGACTTATACCAAAATAATGTTATTCTATTCAATGAATGAATTAGCTTGGTACAAAACACCTTTTACAAGTAAACTAAGTAATATAAATAAAATAGCAATGATCTGCAGATAGTCGAACTGGGACGTTCAATGGTAAAGACTGTCGAATCTGACGAACAGTCAAATCGGGTTGGTTCGATGATGATAATCCTCGAACTGATGATCAGGCGAACCGGAGAGGTTCGGTAATAATAACTCTGGAATTGGTGATCAGTCGAACCGGAGAGGTTTGATGATAATAACTCTCGAACTGGAGAGGTTCGATGATAATAACTCTCAAACTGGTGATCGGTCGAATTGGAGAGGTTTGATGGTAGGAACGCTCGAACTCGTCTTGCTCAATAGTTAACTGTCGAACGGAAGAACAATCGAAATGCACGGTTCGATAGTAAGTGGTTGCTCGATAGTAATTAATGCGTGCATTAATGTCGTAGGACGGGGTATTTGTAGACCCCGTTCCGTGAGACCCTGTAGAACTCGATAAATAACAGTCGAACGGGGCTCAGTTTGACTGTCTAAATAACAGACGAATGGCCCATGTTCGATAGTTTTTTTTCTGTGCCTTTCTTTGGTGGGCCGGCCCAAACACTTTTTGGGCCTTCTTAAAATACTCTCATCAAACATTTATAGTATTATTGAAAAGGCAATAATACAATACTTTTTACATTGATAATTTGACATGAAGACAAGATAATACTGAAAGAAGAAATACAACAAAACAAGTTTCGTAGTACCTAAATAGATTCTTCAATAAAAACACAATTGAAGAACAACAAGAATGACTATGAGCATGTGATCAAAGTTAACCCATTATGTTGGGATGAAGATTTGATTAAGTAAGGAACACGCATTCATCTGTACGGAGTTGCTCCATTCACCTTAGAGACTAGAAGAAATTACCCTAGTGAGACCTCCATTGTGAATGGTATAGATGGTGACGGTATCGAGAATCCTTGAGCAAGTGGAGAGCGGACAACACTGTTAGAGACGCACCCTTGGACGTGCTTTTTGGAAGGTTAAGCAGTTGATAATTATGCTTAGTAGTAAGAATCATTTGGTGTCCTTTGACACTAGGTATAAAAAAGACCGGTGATGCCTATAAAAAGAATGTGAAAGACGTAGACAGACAATGTGGGAGGGATAAACTCAAACAACTTTCGAAAGGGGGAATTGCATGACAAATACTAAAAAAAAAATATTGAGAGCTCCCATCATAAAAGGTCGAGGCTCCAAGACCATATTATTGGTGTTATATCCCCATGGAATATTTATAGTAAAGATGATAAGCTCGCGAGGAAGTATGGAGATGATAGGATAAGTGGTTTGACTATTGAAGCCCCACCATATTAGCATGCACTAATTAAGTAAAGACCCTTCGTTGGATTCACAAAAAGTGTTAAATTGAAAAGAAAAATGAAGAATTTACGAGAAATTAAAGGATAGCCAACAAATGCGTTGAAAGAACATGATTTCACCTAGGCGGTGTACAAAGTAAGATATCAGTCGGGGTGGAATGGATGTCCACTGATGAGCGAAGGAACAAGCACGTCTTGATAGAGTCATCAAAGTTGTATTCGGCCATTCGATCAGCCATGAAAGAAAAGATAATGGATCTTATTGTTAATCCGACACCGCCTCTTTCATTCATAACGCAAAAGTTAACCTCTCCAGCTGTTATAAATATAATTTGTGGGACGTGATGTACAATAGTCACAAGTGGATCAAAAGAAACATGGTCCTCTTGGGTCCTCTAGTGTGCATAGACTAGGAAAATCTTGTTGTATTAGACTCTTTCTTGTAGGAAGTAATGAGGTTGTAGATGTCATCTTTTTTCTTGCGGTTTGAAGACTAGTAGGGGTGTTCATCCATAGTTTTGTGGAAAACTCATTAACCAAATTGGATCATTTCGATATTGATAGAGACCTTCATGTAAATATCATTATCAAGTGATCCATAGAGATAAGCAGTGACAACATCCATGAGATGCATGTTTGGATTTTCATAGACCGCTAGACTGATCAAGAATCGAAATGTAATCGTATCCATTACAGAAGAATACGTTTCTTCATAATCGATTGCAGGTCTTTGAGAAAAACCTTGTGCGACAAGGCAAGCTTTATACCTTACAATTTCATTTTTCTCATTTCGTTTGCGAACGAAGACCCATTTGAACCCTACGGGTTTCACACTTTTCGGTGTGAGAACAATGGGTCCAAATACCTTTAGCTTATTAAGCGAATCTAATTCAGCTTGCATAGCATCTTTCCAGGTATCCCAATCATTCCTATTTTGTCATTCAATTACAGATTTGGGTTCAGGATCATCATTTTCATTCTCAATTTCATAAGCAACTAAATATGAAAATATTTCATCCATATTTTCCATCTCATTTCGATCCAATACCATTCATGTATTGATATAATTTATAGAGATTTCAACGTTCTCTTTATTTGTAGGATCTGATTAGATAACTGCTTGAGGTATCTCATATGTCACATTTTGCGACTCATCAGGCATAGATTCCTCAATAATAGGATCATTAGGTTTTGATGCTCCTTTTCTTTTTCGAGGATTTTTGTCATTTGAGCCAGTAGGACGCCCACGTTTCTTAGTTATATCAAAGATATCATCCTTTGATGTTTCTTTTGAAATTACAATATGAGCAGGAGCATTTGCAGCTGGTACAAGTGATTTTGTTACCCTGTTTATGTCAGTAAATGCATCGGGTAATTGATTTGCAATAGCTTGTAAATGCAAAATTTTCTTTACTTCCAAATCACATTGCTTTGTTAGCATATCAAAGCTTATCAAAGATGGATTATGCCATGATATGTCCTTTTCCAACTGCTTCTTTTCTCCCCCCCTAAGTTTGAAAAATTTGCCTCATTAAATGGCAATCGGCAAAACGTGCCGTAAAGACATCACCTGTTAGAGGCTCAAGATATCTGATTATTGATGGTGAGTCAAATCCAACATATATTCCCAACCTTCTTTGTGGTCCCATTTTTGTTCGCTTTGGTGGTGCAATTGGAACATAAACCGCACAACCAAAAATCTTTATATGGGAAATATTAGGTTCATGACCAAAAGCAAGTTGCAATGGAGAGTATTCATGATACGAGCTTGGTCTAATGTGAATTAGTGATGCAGCATGTAAAATCGCATGACCCCATAGAGAACTTGGTAATTTAGCTTTCATCAACAATGGTCTAGCAATTAATTGAAGGCGTTTAATTAATGATTCAGCTAAACCATTTTGAGTATGTACATGTGCAACACTATGTTCAACCATAATTCCAGTTGACATACAATAATCATTGAAAGCCTGAGATGTGAATTCACCAGCATTGTCAAGTCTGACTTTCTTGATCGTATAGTCAGGAAATTGAGCTCTTATTTTGATTATTTGAGCCAAAAATCTCGCAAATGCCATATTGCGAGTAGACAATAGACAGACATGTGACCATCGACTTGAGGTATCAATTAATACCATAAAATATTAAAATGGTCCACATGATGGATGAATAGGTCCACATATATCACCTTGAATTCTTTCAATAAATGTGGGTAATTCTGTCTTAATTTTAACTGGTGAATGCTTTATAATTAGCTTTCCAAGAGAACATGCTTCACATGGACTATTGTTGCTCAGATTGAGTTTGGATCCTTTTAATGAATGTCCATGTGTAGTTTCAATTATCCTTCGCATCAGTGTTGAACCAGGATGACCTAGTCGATCATGCCATAGAGTCAATAATTCTGGATTTTCATTGACTACCATATTTGATTCGATTTCATTAATATATGTATAATGCAACCCTGATGACATATATGATGTTTCTTTCCTGGTATATTCTTAGTAATGAAAACATATTTAGCCTTATTCACAGTCATTGACTCAGTATCATATCCATGACGATATATATCTTTAGAACTCAATAAATTTCTTCTGGATTTTGGGGAAAATAAGGCATCATCGATGATAAAATTTATTCCATTTGGTAAAGTAAAAGTAGTTGTACCAGATCCTTCAATCAATTTAATAGGACCTCCTATTGTACCGACTTGAAATTTTGAGGGTTCTAAATATGTAAAATATTTCTTGCTTGTGAGAATTTTATGAGTTGTACAACAGTCAAGTAGGCAGAAATCACCAGTATGCTCCATATCACGCTTCACTTTAAATAAACAATATTAAAACAAATATTGCAATAAACAGGGTATATATTTGGAAAGAGATTATTTTATTGAGAGCACACAACAGAAATGCAGGAAGTAGATAATACAACTTAAAACATAAATCACAATAAGCATATTCGGCCAGAAGATCACATAACACATATTAAGCCAAACGAACATCATAGTCATCAGTAAAGTCTGTCGCCTCCATAAAGGTGGAATCACCATTTGGATTTTGTTCGACAAGGTTAACTTCCTTTTCTTTACCCTTCAAACTTTCTTGGTACATCTTACAGAGATGTTCTGGTGTACGACATGTGTTGGCGCAATGCCCTTTCATTCCACATCTAAAACAATAACCTTGAGGGTTTTTATTATGTTTTTCTTTGTTCTGGTGGTTATTCTTAAAGACAGTGTTGGTATGCGAGGGATTATGAAAACCCCCTCAACCACGACCACGGCCACGACCACCTCTTTTACCGCGTCCACCTCTATAGCCATATCCTCCTCTATGACCACCTCTACCTTGACCATGACCACGACCACGACCACGACCACGACCACGACCTTGATTGGCATTCTCATTGTTACCTCGTCCATAGGAGTTTGAAAAATTAATGGCATTTGCCTCAGGTAATGCATGTGCTCCAGGAGGACGAGATTGATGATTTTTCATCAATAAGTTATTGTAACTTTCTGCCATTAACAACTTTTGTTGTAAGTCGTGATATCTTGAAATATTCAGCAATCGGTATTGTTGTTGAACATTTATCATGGACACATGGAAAGTAGAAAGTGTTTTCTCTATCATTTCTCTATCAGTACGCTTTCTTCCATAATAAATTAAATCTGAACGAATCTCCATAAGCGCGGAGTTGTATGCGCTTACAGTTTCAAAATCTTGGAACCTTAAATTATTCCAATCATCGGTGGCTTTTGGCAACATGGTTTCCTTTTGATGGCCATATCTTTCATGTAGATTTGTCCATAATTCATGAGGATCGGTAACATCGAGATATTCTCTCTTTAAGGTTTCATCTAGATGTTTTCTCATGTAGATCACAGCCTCACATTTTTCTGGATCTGTATTTGTATTTACTGCAGCAAGAGTTTCAACGATACTCTTTGATCTGAGGTACAATTTCGTATCCGATTTCCATTGTCCATAATTCTTGCCAGTGATATTGAGTATACACCTAATTGTACTCGTGAGGTTAGACATTTTTGCTAGCTAAATACATAACCAAGAAAAACATAATTAGGATTGAGATAATTTATTTAACACATAATCATAGAAGCATAATTATTACAATAATTCAATGCAATTATCTCATCTCTAGCCAAATCTTGAACTCGAACATTATTATGATAAAAATGAGAAATATCATAGAGACAAACATAGGAGTGTCTTCATCTACTAGCATAAAAATAAAAATTGAAAGGTAAATGGGGATCAAGATCACTGTTGTTGTAGAGATCATTTTGCAAGATGAGAGAAATAAGGTGAAGATTTGTGTGTAGTTTGTGTTATGAAATTTGTGTATTTATAGAGGAAGAAATATTCGTAAGTAGCCGTTTATAGCCGTTGAAAAAACAATCATTTTTTTTTATTTTGGTATGTTTTATGAACGGTAATGTCTTTAATAATTTAGCAACAAAAATTAATTATAATAACATGTAAAATAATTTCCGCCACATTAATGATATTTTAACAGGCATATGGAATAATATTACGATAAGTAAATACTTATATATTTTCCGCCACATTACTATGTAAAAACTTTCATGGGCTTAAGGAATAATGTAAGCAAGTAAAATAATTGCAATGAATTAAGTGCGTAAATAATTTTCGTCACATTACTATGTAAAAACATTCATGGCCTTATGGAATAATGTAAACAAGTAAAATAATTGCAATGAATTAAGTGCGTAAATAATTTCTGCCACATTACTATGTAAAAACTTTCATGGGCTTATGGAATAAAATAAGCAATAATAAATTGGCAGTAGTCGTTTCTAGCTTGGTGTTAACTCAAGCATCAACGAAAGTTAAAATTAGCTTTAGTGTTAGAGTTAGATGACAGTAAAATAATCATAAAATTATAGATAGGCGGTAGTCCTCCTTGTCTATAATAATGTAGATAGATGAACACGTAAATATTAAACTTTAAGAACAAAATTATAAACACATATTCATCTAATCATAAAATTATAGATTGACGGTAATCCACACTGTCTATAATAATTTAGATAGATGAACAAGTAAATATAAAATTTTCGTACATTTTAACATTGAACGTTTTCTCTAACGAAGGAACTAAATTCTTCCGGATCGAGCACTATCGTGCTGATAACGTGTTATGAAAAAGTTAAAATTATTTGAGTTTATAACAATATATTTAAAAAGACATAGAGAAAGAAGAACAAATTATGAGTATATTACTTGTGAATTGGTGTTTTTCTTCATCTTGATGGCTCCTTATATAGGCAAGAATTCCCAATATTTTACACTATTTACAACAACTACTACTATTATAAAATAGTATTTGTACATAATTTTTAACAATGACCACTAGGCATATGTCACTAACTATAATTATAACAAACAAGTCAATTTTAAATATAGTATCTTATTTCATGATTCTCAAAATTTGATTTGCCAAAAAGAAAGTTCTCATAAATGAAAATCGTGCAATTTAGTATTGTGCTTGAAAAGCTCATCTCCTTTGATGAACACAATACTTTTTATGTTGGGCTTAAAAACTGCCCAGCCCACCGAGTTTCTTTACAAGCAGCATCGACCTTATCCTATATTTATTTCTATCCTCTTTTCACTTCCTCCTCACCTCAGGGCTCAGTCACCGTACCTTCTCTCATCTCATCTGAATCCGTCATGGCTTCTTCAACGCTATATTCCGTCACCCTTTACTCTCCCTCTTACCCTGCGCACTCACCCACCACCACATTCCCCAAACTACCCCTTCACCTCCCATTCAAAACCTCCCCCATCCGCCGCCGCGCCTCCGCCGTCCGCCCCCTCTCCGCCGTGGAAGCTCCGGAGAAGGTCGTCGAACTCGGCGACGTAATATCGAACCTCACACTCGCTGACGCACAGAAGCTGGTGGAGTACCTCCAAGACAAGCTCGGCGTGTCCGCAGCGTCGTTCGCCCCCGTCGCCGCCGTGGCCGCAGCGCCTTTAGCTGACGCGCCGGCAGCGGTGGAGGAGAAGACGGAGTTCGACGTGGTGATTGAGGATGTTCCAAGCAATGCGAGGATTGCGACGATTAAGGTTGTAAGGGCGTTGACTAGTTTGGCGCTTAAGGAAGCTAAGGAATTGATCGAAGGGTTGCCCAAGAAGTTTAAGGAAGGGGTCTCGAAAGAAGAAGCCGAAGAAGCCAAAAAGCAGCTTGAAGAGGCTGGGGCTAAAATCGGCATTGTTTAATTATACTACTGATTCCTTTTTTTATGTGTGTTTGGTTGGTGTAAAATTGGATGTGTGTACTGTTTTGTTTATTTCCTCCCTCCTAGTTACGGATTTAATCTGCATAATTATGTTTCTCTCTTAGCTGTACTTACTACTAATTTGGTATTACAAGGACCAACCCAAATCAATGAACCATATATGGGACTCGGCTCGTAACAGAGATCTCCTTGAAACAACTGGGCTTAACCAATGTTGTAAAGAGAAACCATATGTATTAAATGGGCTGTTTCCTAAACGACGTAATAAGTAGTGAAATATGTCATTGAGACTAAGGCTATCATTTTGCCCATTACATTTATAGGATACTTCTCGCAACATGAAAAATATTGAGGAGCATGAAGTTCAACTTTTCAGCCCAAAGAGAAAGAAAAGGGCCTCCATCAGCAAAAATCCTCACCATATGTCATTGCGGAACAATACTTCTCAGCATTACTTATCAGTCGGGACCGATCGATTAAGGAGGAAAAAGTCTGACAATGAAGGGTCTTCGTTTAAAACTGTACTTTAAAATCAATCAACAATTGCTGATGTAAATGAAACAATCAAGTGAAAACTAATCCTTATTTGAACTGTTATACTTATGAGGATGATTCTTTTTCCTAAACATAATATGCCCAATTATGAGAGTTTATTGAAAACTATTTAATTAGCACCGCTTACTCAGGTTTATCTTATTTGGTTGGAGTTCGACAAGTGTGGTTTCACACTGAGTAGCAGCCATGCACAACTCCCTAAACTGCATGTTGTAGTGTCAAGTGTGTTCTACTTGAAAATTAAAATTTTCTATACTTTTCAAATTCACGGCACATTTGGATGCCCTTAAAAAGGGTTATTAATTAAATAGTAGGGTTTCATATCATATTTGGATGGCAAATGGGAACTAAGGGCAGTTGAGTAATTTCGGGTATGTTATGTTAGTTTTTATATACTACCAAACATGGTTTTAAGGAAGATAGTGGAGGTAATTTGGGGTTTCACTTTGCATCCAAACGTTATACTAATGCTTTATATAATACTAACCAAGATATTAAATAATGTGTGTTTTGGCCTTCTATGGGATCCAAATGTGCCGTTAGTAGTTATTACTCTCAATGATATTGTCTAACACAAGAAAATCAAGATATGCTTAATCTGTAAGCGATTTACTCGAAAGATTAAATTTTCTCATTCAGATAGGTCAGAAAGATTGTGTAATCGACAATGAGATTTTGTAGAACTATAAGATCAATTCAAAGCCTTGAAAAGCGATGGAATTATCACTAATGATGTGATTTTAATATCCTTTTTACTTACGTTCTTTTGCATAACTTTACAGCATTCTTAGTGTTTTATGTTATATTATGCTATTTTGTAGTTTCTAATCGAGTTGAAATAAAACGATGGAATTAGAGCTTGAAAACCAGGAAAACACGATGACACAAGTTCAAGGACCAAAAGAGACTGAACATAAGACACTAGGACACACCAACATAATGCCACAATGCAACGAGAAGAGTGCAACCCTAGTTTCACACGCTGCCAAAAGAACGCATGTAGTGCCACGGATGCGACTAGCGCCTCGCACCACGACAATGACACCACGCGACGTAGCGCCGTTACCGCGCGATGAAGGGAAAAATGATAATTCACAAGAATTAAGTGACAACTAAAGGTCAACCATAGGGCAACACGAAATATCTATAATGAGGAGATGATCTAGGTCAAAACGTGTGTGAAGAGAACAAGATTAAATTGAGAAAAAGTGTGGAGAAAGAGCCTGAGAGAAGCACCATATCAACTCAATCTTCTATAGTTTAGTATTAATAAAAAGTTAAGATTGTCAAGAATTGGGAAGAAGAAGGCCTTACTAAGGGCATCTAGAGATTGAATGCATCGAAGCTCCAGCGAATCAAAAAAAGTTTTCTTAATCTTTCGTTTTTAAGTAGGTTGTTTTATTTTTTATCTGCTTTTGAACTTGATATTATGAGTAGCTAAACTACTCTGGATTTTGAATAAAGATTAAACCTGATTTATGAATATGAGTCTCTAGTTTATTTGAGTATTGTTTGTTTATCGAACATGTCTAGAATGATTTGTTTTATATGTTGCATGATAGATCTAGCTCATGTGAGTTTCAAAGTGATGTTAGACTATGCATGTTTGTTAACCTGTTTTCCTTCACGATGCCACCAAAGCATCACGATGGCCTACACCAATATCGGTAGCCTTAAATATTACACCCGATGCTTGTAAAACGGTACCCCGCTATTTCCTCAAATCACGATAGGCAATTTACAGGGTATAGCTCCTACGCGAGGTATCAGAAGTTTTAAATAACTTCACGAATATCCCATAGGAATACGATGCCCTAGCAGTCGCATTATCAAGATACGATATGGATGTATTACAACACAGAGCATTAGCATCCCATGATTCACGATATGACCTCCAATTCCCGAAAGACAAAGATACCAGCTTCCCCTTCCGAGAGGGTATCAGTACTCAATGGCGGCAGCGCCATAACATGTGTCAGCACCCAGAAGACAACTGTCAAAAATAGAGCAGGACGACTCAGCTCCTACAAACTGCATGTGACACTTGTCAAAAAACATACATGCATAGAAGCCACTTGTATAAAATATTACTCCTATATAAAGAAGGAATAAAATGAATAAAGGGGAGAGGGCTTTTGAGTCATCTAAAAGGTATATCTTATTCCTCGAACTCGGTCAAGACGTTCCAACCCACTCCAACCCACTCACAAATCAAGAAAAAGTGAGATAAATAAATAATTGTTAACAATGTTGAATTGATTTTGTGAATGTGGCCAACTAACGTGAATCCATGCACAATACTAGATCACACAATTACACATCTTTGCTAAGTACATCTTGTTAACACGAGTGGATGGGTAAATTGGATTGCAGATTTAATCTCTCTTCTAAAACGACTGACACCCGGGTTGTGTGCGCTAACGCACTAGATTATTAGAGATTTAAGGATTTATTAGGATAGCTCTACGGTTTAGTTCTTTAGGTACCTTTAGTTCTCGTAGTTTAATTTGTGACATTATCTTTGTCTTTATATTTAAGTTGATTTTAAAATATAATCATCCACTTTCTTGGGATTCGATACTTGGGACGAAATAATACTTTTTGTTGTATTATTACTTGACCGTACACTTACAAACACGTAGGCGTAACATATCATTGCATAAATCTTAGAAACTACTCATGTACGCCACAAATCCCGTTTTTGGCGCCGTTACCGGAGAGTGGCGGTATTATTTCAAGATTTGTTTTCCTATTTGCTTGGGCATTAATCTACTTTTCGTGCTTTGCAGCAAGAAAGAGCATGGACCGACATGACCGAGCACCAACTTTTCCACCTTATGGAAGCAAGATAAAAAATAGAGCCATCGTGTGACGCAATGAACAAGGGAAACCAATACAAGCATACACCATCATGCAAAGAAACAACAATAATTAGTATGTGCATAAGTCAAGCAATCATTTCAACAATTGAAGGAACAAAGTTGTACCACTACCAACCATTTATATCAACAAGGTGAATGTAGGCCTGATGTATACTAAATTCGAAGGAGAATCTCATGAAAACCAAATCAACCATGTCGAAGAATTTAAGGAGACCTGCCCATTATTTCAAAGTAAAGAATGAGTACAAAATGCTAAGAATATTTCTTTTTTCACTAACGAGGATAACAAAAAAGTGGTTCGACCAAAAAACCTCATGAAGTAGGAATATATATATATATATATATATATATATATATGTGTGTGTGTGTATATAACTACTTCAATTTCTGGCATTTATTTAGTTATATTATGTAATTTATTCTGATTATTAAATAAATATACACCATTTAGGTTTAAGACACATATATATCAGATGACAAACTATTATATTTCATGGTGCATTATTATTGTTTATCAACAAACTAAAAGCTAAATACTATTAAAGACACGTGTTTCTAATTAAAAAAACAATCTTTAAAGTTTTTTCGCCCTTGTTAGAACCGATTTTCAATGGGCCTTACTAGGTTAAATTGATCTTGTTTTGAAAATTAAATCCAGTGTGTCAATCTTGTTAAAATGGAAATTAACTTAAAGATAGGAATTATTTTAGATGATTTCATCATATCTCTTAATTGACATTCTCTGTTGATGATTCATATTCGTAAACATGCCTAAAAGGTGTTCACGAGAGGAAAATGGATACCCTACAAAAAATGACTAAGAGGTGTCGGACAGATACCCCAAGTACGCCCCACCCAAAAGAAAATACTCGACACGCCTAAGACACCATGAAAAGCAGATCTCTTACCTTCGAGCGACGACACGGATGCAACTCGAGAGCCTCAGATGATTATCTAGTTTAATTAACCAATACTCAGCAAGACTCATCAAGGATATATCCCCCGAGCGTCTAAGATCCCGGCATACAACGAGCCCGCCTCATCCTTCCAACAGTTGGAACCATTGCCCAACACTTACTCAAATTCAAAGTTCACAAGGAGAAGAAAGGCAGTGCAAAATGACAAGGAAAGAGCGGATACAAGAGGGGTCGTAGCCAGAGGAATCAACCGTACTACCAGGGAATGCAACACTTACCTTCGGGGAAGGACCCCCGGAGAGATATCACGCAGCTAAAATCATTAATAACAACTCTCACATACGCGTCATAAAGATATACGAATTTACCTAATTGGTCAAGACTTTGATTGGACCTCCAAACGATCAGTTACATTGAACCTCCCACACCAGAGACAACTATTGGAACAAAACAAGTATACCCCATTGGCTCAGAATGCCACGCAAAATGATTGGAGCATGCTCACATTTAACACCTAACAAGGAAAGCTTCGTTAAACCTACACTATTGGGCACTCTCTACCGGCATCCTCTCATTGGTGCAGAAAACACCTTCCCCCCGGGTATTAGCCCTCTCCATTTCCAGAAGTAATTATGGAAAACTAACGACCATTAGGCAAAGGACCCCAGAAGACTCCTATAAATAGCACACCATCCAACAGACAAAGACAAGTCCAGACATGAGCAAATAATAAAAGTTTATTCTCAACAATCAGATAATCCTAGCACTTAGATAAATTTTGTAGGCTTCTACGTGCCTTGAATGGAAATCCTCCTCCCCTCCCCCTGCACGACCCCCTTCTTGTAAACCGTCTCTACTCCTTTAATAAAAAAACACTACTTTCTCTCTCTCAAGCTCGGGATCGACGTTCTGAAAAAATTCACTTGATTGTATCTCCGACAGAGTCATCGATGTTCCCTATGTAGATCCACACATGCTGTCTGACATATTAATACGCGGTATCCTACCTGGAGATTTTGCCAAATACCTAATGAGGACACGGGCGAAGGATCTCGAGGACCTGATGTTGAAGGCAGAAACCTTCATGGAAATGGAGGAAACCCATAAATCCATGGAGGCCAACCCGGCTAAAGGCACAGCCATCACAACAAGAAAATGAAAGGAAAATAAAAATGATAAAGGGAGTACCAACAAAGAAGACGAGGAGAAAAGGAACTTAGAGCCAGTGTCACTGCCTCCCATGATGGTAATCCCCGTGGAAGTCATAACCATCATGAGAGAGGACCGCATCTTCAAGTGGCCTCGCCCCTCGCAAGATCCACAAAGGTATAAGAACTCGGGAAAGTTCTACATTTACCACCGATCCTACGGGCACATCACCAACGACAGTTATCATCTCCGTGGGAAGAATAACAGGCTCCTAGACCTGGGCTACCTTGAAAAATATGTAATGTCAGACAAGGGGCACCCGTTGGAAAGTGAATTATGGACGATGAGAAAAAACGCAACGGGAAGAAACCTCATCCCAACTCCTCGGAAGATAGCGGCACACCCTCCTCGAACGGATGTAGCTATTCCCTCCTCCTCGTACGTATCGTGAAAATCCCCTGATTGGAAGAACTATAAACATGATCAAATAAGGAGTAATTACCAAAGCCTCACTCGGGCATATTACCTACGAGAAGTCCAAAACATAGACGGCAAGCAAGACGTTTACGTTTCCCGAGTCGTGACCCCTCTTACCATCTCTTTTTGGCCTGAAGATCTGTTGGGACTCGTGTACCCACATGAGGATCCTTTGGTCATTGTGGCCATCATACTCGACACCAAAGCTAGAAGATTCTTCATCGACACCGAACACTGGGTAAATTTCCTTTTTCTACCACCCTATGTCGCCCTCGGAATCCCCTGAGACCAAATGGAGCCCTTGGAAGTCCCGCTAGTGGGATTCTCTGGGAAGCATTGCCAAACTTCATGCCTCATAACCCTACCTATGTCTAGGGGCGAATGAGCGACTAGGCGCACCAAACCTACCAAGTTTTGGGTAGTAGAAGCACCTTCTGGAAAATATATCGTCGTAAGTAGCCGACTTGCATTACGAGCCTTTGATGCTCTCTCTTCAATTCTTCACTTGAAAATAAAGTTTCCCACCCTTTCTAGGATCGTTGAGGTTAGAGAAGACCATACCCAGGCCCAAAAATGCCAGATGAACGCCCTGCCCTCAGACTCTGACCCTCGACTCAAAATTATCCCTTCAAAAAGCCTCGAATTGAAATGGTCCATGTTCAACCGGTTGAAGAACTCAAGAGGATAGAGCTCATGGATGGGACCGAGGAAAGGACCGTGAAGATCAACACCGACATTGGAGAAGATATAAACAAAATCCATCACAAACCCCATAAAGAAATTTTAGCATCTCTTTGCATGGAAGGATGGTCCTCCCGAACGGATCAGCCAGGACGTCTGCAAGCATGAACTGAACGTGTACCCGACTGCCAAGCCTATGTAGCAGAGAAAAAAAAATATGGGCCCAGAGCGCCACAAGGTCATCCGAGAAAAAGTCCTACGACTACTCGATCTCCATTGGATTCGAGAAGTCTGATATCCTGAGTGGTTAGCCAATGTGGTTCATGTGCCAAAAACCGAAGGCAAGTGGCGTATGTCCGTAGACTTCATCAACCTCAACGAGGCCTACCCCCAAAGAATGCTACACACTCCTAAGCATTGACCAATTGGTCGACATCCCCACTGGATGCGCATTGTTTTCCATCATAAACGGGGATCAAGGTTACAATCGGATGCCAATGGCGACAAGACACTAAGACAAGACTAGTTTCATCACCGATATCGGTACTTTCTGCCACTTAGTCATGACCTTTGGTATCAAGAATGCATGGGCCACATATTAGAGACTAGCCAATCTCACGTTTGAAGGACTAATCGAAGATACCATGGAAGTATATGTAGACAACATGATTGTCAAAAGAAAAAGAGAGGAAGATCGTGCACAGAATCTCGCTCGAACCTTTGAGATCATGGATCACTTTGGAATGAAGGTTAACCCTCGAAAATTCTCCTTCGGCATCCGTAATGACTGGAAAAGGGGATAAAAGTTAACTTGTAAAAGGCACATGTCATCCTCGACATTGAATCTCCAAAAAACATACGCGAGGTACAGAAACTCACGAAAAGAATGGTATCTCTGAGCAAATTCATCTCGTGCTCCTCGGAAAAAGGCTTGCCCTTATTCAAAACACTTAGAAACATCAAAGATTTCCAGTGGAACGACCGCTGCGACGAGGCCTTCCAATAACTAAAAGAGTATCTCACTAAACCGCCTCTCCTGGTGAAACCCGTGCCTAGAGAAATTCTCTTCCACTACCTAGTAGTGGGCCGAGAATCCGTGAGTTTCGTCCTTGTTAGAGCTAAAGGAAAGGAAAATCTATCTATCTACTTCGTTAGCAAAACCCTCATCAATGTAGAAACATGGTACTCATGGGTGTAGAAGGTCAGACTGGCCTTAGTTACCGCTGCCCAGAAACTTAGAGCCTACCTCTTGGCTCACCCAATCATAGTACTTACACAACACCCCCTCTGCACTATTCTTAACCACCCCGAGACCTCAGGGCAAACGGTCCAATGGGCAATACAATTAGGTGAATTTGACATCACGTACGCCCCCATGCTCGCTATCAAAGCTCAGGTACTCGCAGACTTCATTGTGAAAATGTGCTCGAATTCTCCATACGATTGGAATACCCTATATCCAACAATGAGGTAAAATATGAGGCCCTCATTTTCATAATGTGACTCGCCCAAGAAGGAGGAATGCGAACACTCCTCGTGCATATCGATTCTTAGCTCGTATTACAACAAATCTACGAAACCTACGAGGCTAGAGAGGAAACATGAAGGAGTGTTTGGACGTAGTCCTCACTGGGAAAACCCTGTTCCATGAGTTCAACATCAAACAAATCCCTCGATAGGAAAACCAGGACGCAGACTCTATCGAAACTCGCCAGTTAAGCCCAGCATGTCAGCACTCGGAGAATTACATTATTCATAACACATAAGTTGGAATAACAACAAGATACCGAAGAAGTTCGGATAGTAGCTACCATAGAAGACAGCTGGATGACCGAGATCATCTACTTCATCCAGAACCCAAAAAAATTTGTCGGCGATCGGGAGACCTACAGAGCCATGCATAGGTGAGTTGCTTGCTACTTCGTACAAAATGGGGTGCTCTTCCACCGATTTTCGTCCTACCAAACCTCTCATTGCGTCGACAAATAAGAAGTGCAACACATAATACAAGAGACACATGAGAGGTGTTGTGGCAACCATGCGGGAGGACGAAGTACTGTAGCTAAGATACTCTGACAAGGATACTATTGGCCCACCATGACCGCAGACTGCGATGAACTCGCTCGGATATGCAGAAAATGTCAAAGCCATGCCCCCATGATACACCAGCCGGCAGCACCATGGGAACAACCAAGCGCCATATGGTCCCTGCCAAACCACTACCCCAGGGGTGCATGACAACTCATCACCCTCTTAGTTCCCAGTGATTTCTACGAAATACACTACAAACTAGGGGGACTCATGATGATGCATATTAGTAAACGGGCCTAAAAGGTGTTCACGAGAGGAAAATGGATACCCTACAAAATATTACTAGGAGGTTTCGGGTAGATACCCTGAGTATGCTCCATCCAAAAGAAAATACTCGGCACACCTGAGTCACCATGAATAGCTGATCTTTGACCTCCGAGCGACCACCCAGACGCAACTCAAGCGCCCAAGATGATTATCTAGTTTAGTTAACCAATACTCACCACGACCCCCGGGCGTACAAGATCCCGCATACAACAAGCCCACCTCGTCATTCCAACAGTTGACACCATTGCCCAACACTTAGCCAAAATTGGAGTTCACAAGGAGAAGAAAGGCAGTGCAAAATGACAAGGAAATAACAGAAACAAGAGGGGTCGTCGACGGCCGCGCCCCATGAGTCGCGTTCTGATCCGAGTTGGTTCAACGTTGGCCAGACACTTTATCCAGCTCAGACTAGACACGTCTCATAAGAAGGGGTGTCACTGTCTAGGATTAACCATACACATAATGATAAAAATTGACTTTAATATATACAACGAAAGTTTGGAAAATACAAATAATTTGACACTTTAATAATTACGTACTGATGATTAATCATTTTTAATTACATGAATATTCCAAAAGGCAAGATTCGCAAAATTATCATGTGATCCATGTTGCCACGTCGATCTTATCCTGAGGAATGGACAGACAGAAAAAGCGAGGAATAAGCCTTTGATGACTTAGTGAGATTCATACAAAACAAGTGGCAATTCAAGAATTAACAGTGATTCAATTGATATATTTCTAGGAGTGATCTTACCGATAGAAACAATTTAACAAGATAATTTAATCTAACAATGGTACCGAAATATTCTGAAAATAGTTTATGAACATGTGCGTTAACAGTAAGCCAATCCAACCTTATACTTTCAGATACTATCTTATACCCACAACAAGGAGTGACCTCGCAAATAAAACAGACAACATGCTCGAGTACATACCAATCCAGCACGCGGATTACAGCCAACTCCTGACTGCAAGCGGTGGCTAGATAAATGGGTATCAAGCAAAATTACTTAAACCGACAGTCCTTACTACCCGGCAGTAAATCAACTCAATCCTTGGGCTCAACTTTCCAAAGGCGTCACAATGGGTGATAACCAAATAAGCCAGTGAACCGGTTCATATTCGTTGCTCCTTGAGCTACATGTCTCGAACATCGTTCTTTGCTCTTTGCACAGTTCAAGAACAAGCAGACGAGATAATAATGAATTACCATGAATATGAATTAATATGTGATAAATAATTAATGGTTGAGTATGATTTAACAATAAATAACGAAATCATGTTATGAGACGAGATAAGATGCAAAAATAGAAATAAGGTGAATAATAGGTTGTTCGTGATTTGGTAACGAGGTAATGTCTTTTTCGTCCAAGTTCCTCAGGCCGGATGCCAAACTCGGCCAGAACAAAATCAGAAATTGAACCTCACATTTATTTGTACGGAGAATCTTGCACGTCGTTGATTAATTTGTCAAACCTTTAATATCATTAAGATAATATATGTTAACTAAATATAACTTACCACTATAAACATATGTACTATTCAACTTTCGTGTTGATGAAATTTGAAGATACTAATTTAAGTAAATAACACATATCATTGATGAGAATCTTACGCGATAAACTTTGACGTCGTAAGGTTAAGTTATATATCAAATATACTTTGTATACATAGTTTATATCTCAAGATTTATCTTAAGCAACCATATATTATTATAATTGTAGTTATAGTTTTTCTAATGTTAGAAAATTATTTCAAATGGTCAGTATACAATAATATCAAGTATAGTTTGATAAACTATTTAATTTGATGCATAATAAATCTTCAAAATATATTACTTAACTGATTTATGGAAACATCGTTCTTTAAGTCTCTAGTACATCCAAAATTCTACGAATCATGACATCAAACAATTACCTTATGAAGCAATCCACTAATTTGTATAACTTAGTTAATATTATTTTGTTTCAAGATTATCTTAAATTACATAACATTGTGTTTATAACTTATAAAGATATTAATACGTAAACCTAATCAAGGTGATCAAAGAATATTTAAGTTACGATACATAATCATATAAGAGGATTAGACCTCAAAAGTACATATGATAATCTTATTAAACTTATGTAAGGATAAGCGTTAAACATGATAAATATACTATTTACATACGATTGCAAAATATCAAAAATATTAATTAGTGAATAAAAATCATATTAAAGTGATTCTAATGATTGCGATATCTTATAAGAGTCATGTGTGAGTGATCAATCATGGAATTATGATGATTATTTTCAATCATAAACAAAGAACTTAAAGTATTTTCAATCATATTCGGATTTTCACACAACAGTTTACGGTTTTAGAATTTCGACCTTATAAATCACATTATTTGAAAAATATTTCTTCATATATAAGTTAGAAGACATCATGAGGAGTATTCAGCCGTTGGTCTTGATCAAAAAGAATTTTTCTACAATTAGTTGTGATTTTTCTATGGTGCAGGGCCGAATGGATAATTTATGTGCAATAAAAGTTTTAGGGTATTTCTGGATAGAAAATAATGAAATAAGAACTTGGGATGAATTTTTCCTGAAAGTAGATTTACTAACTTAGAGATTCATATGAAGAAAGAAAGAAAAAACCGAAATAATTTTGGGTGTAAAAATTGTTGGAAGAAAGCCTATTATTTATAGCCAAAAAATCAAACTAAAGTACTTTTGATTAAGGTCCCACTTTAATTTCTTTATCCTTGGCCACCTAATGAATACTCTAATCTGATAATAGGGAGATGTGGCTGATTTTTCTTCCATAACTTAAAATATGATATGTCTAATTCAAACAAAATACATATACGTTAATATGTACATATTTATTTGATTTATACATGTTAAAACAATTTAACTAAGGTCCCACCTTACTTTCTCTAACAACTAATCACCAAAATCTGATTTCAATTGTCATAAGGGTGATGTGGCTTACTTCAAAACCATTCACCTATGATGTGATATTATTCTTGTTGTTTATAATAAAAAAAATATAGAGATTTTTACACATATTTACTTATGTAAGTTTTTCTAGGTAAAACAACTCCAAGATCAATATGTACATGTAAAATATATTTCTTAAAGATATTTAAAGCATATAACATAATAAAAAATAGTTAATTTTTGTTCAAGGACTAAAATGCAATTTTTCTCAAACATTTGGGGTCGAAAATGCTATTTCCAAAAGTTTGAGGACTAAAATATAAATTTATATTTTTGTTCAAATTTCAGGGGCGTTACAATCACCCCTCCTTAAAAGAATCTGCTCCCCAGATTCTTAATTCGATTATTTCAAAAATAAAGTGTTATCGTTCCATCTTTTATTTTTCAAAATCAGTGTAATTTTCTCCGACTAATGATTCATACTAGTATATTCTATAATATTAAAATTTGATTCTTGGACTTTTGAAACATTCAATCGATTAAATAAATTCTTCAATCTTTTCAAAATTAAAAATCAAATTTCTCCTTAGACTATCTTTATAATAAATCCTCACATCTTTGGTTGAATCAATATTTTCTCAATAAAAATATTCATAATTTAAGTTGAAAGTTCTCAAATAAAAAATTTTATAACTAGGAAAATGTAAGTTATAAATTTGAATAATATGAAAAGTAAGAAAATAAGTTGATGCAAATGACAAGGTCAATGTTTATAATTTCAAAAATGATTTACGTAGAAGATCTTTTTTTTATGCTTGTCTTTGAAAAATATGAGGGTCAGATTTGTTTTATTTTCATTTGCTAAAATAGACATGTGTACATCAAACTTTGACGGTTTTAACATTATAAGGGCTATAATAATAAGGGAGAGAAAAAAACCTACTCGAAAGATGTGTTATTAATCAAGATGCAATACTTTAAGTTAACTTACACAATTATAAACTCATTTCAAAAGAAAAAGTAGAAAAAGATGTTGCGAGCTTTAAAAATACAAAAGCAAATCATGCGGTAGTGTTTTTCTTCGGTTAGAAGAAAATTAAATAAAGATTTTTAAAGTTTACTACAAGGAATATGTAACTCCATTAAATTAATTCATTTTTGGTAGGGAGAAATAAGATGAAGATGAGTGTGTATTTTGTAATATAAACTAATTTGTATATAAAAAAGTTTATGGCTAATGTAGCCGTTTATAGGTGTTGAGAGGGAAACGTATTTTCTTTTAATTCAAATAAGTTTTTTAATAATTTAAAATATGATGATTGGAAATAATTAAGAGTGGACGGGTATATCTTTTGTTTGCGTAAGAAAGATGAGTTTATGTTTTGAAATTATAAAACGAGAACATGTTTGAAAGTAGTCAAGAAACTATTTCAGTTAGTACTTCTAAAATACTAGAATAAAAAAATATTTTATTTTGGTCGATGTCTTTCCTTTTGAATGATTATTGTTAAGAAAATTCACAACTACTACTGAAAACATGAGGAAATATACTTTGTAAAATAATTCGAAGTTGTTGAATTTTGAGTTTACTTATCACTGAATAATTTGCAACCTCACCAAGGAAAAACTCAAGAGAAAAATAAGGTAGTAAACAAATTCAAATTTTCTCTGGAGCGTCTATATTAAAATTTATGTAAACATTTCTTCTTTAATAAAAGAAAACTTAAGGATCTTATATATTTTGTTTTCAATAGAAGGATAATATGATGAAGTAAAATAGTGTGAATGCGGTTACCTAGATTGGTCAAATTAAACTATAAAATGTGGATTATATAAGAAGCTTTTGAAATAAGACACAATCTTTCTCAAACTTCCTCGACACTCTCAAAATTATTTTGGATTTTGACATAAGATGTTGGAGCAGATTATTTTGTGAAATGAATTTTAAAATATAATCTATGTACTTGAGTACATAAGTGATGAAAAACATAAACTAATGTTGAAAGTTTTAGTGTGATTGAAAATCTTTACGTTTCTTTTGAAATTTTCAAAAATAACTCATGTAGAAAAATTATGTAACTGAAGAGTTTTGATTGACAAAACTATTTCATCTATTTTGCATAACTTTCAGGCGAAGAACTAAAGCCATAATAATTTAATTATCTAAGGTACTAGTGTAACATGATGATTAATTAAGAAGACACATTTCAAGTTACAAGAGAGAGATTGCACAACACGCTATTCATTTATTTATTATTTTTATTTGAAAATATTATATTAGTCTATTTTTTCTTTCAAAGCTTTCCTCATACGCTTACTATATTTTTTCTTATAAGTACCGCTTTGTATGCTGATGAGAGAACCTCAACTAAAATATACCACATTATACGGAAAAAAAAATAATTTCAGATGGAAAAATCTTCAATTTGAGATATAAATACTATATGTGTCTTTTGTGGATCTAGTTTCGGGAAAGATTCTGAGTTTCTAGAGGTAGCAAGCAGCTTGGAAAACATATTAGTAGAGAGAAATATAAAGCTAGTCTACGGAGGAGGAAATTTAAGGCTAATGGAGTGTGTAGCAAATAGGTGGTAAAGTGTTAGGAATTATACCAAAAGCCTTAGCGGACATGAATCCCGGTGGTCCAATCATAGGTGAAGAGCTTATTGTACCTAGCATGCATGAAAGAATAACGACTATGTTGTATAATTCCGATGTTTTTATAGCATTACCTGGGGGATTAGGAACACTATAAGAGATTCCTTGCATAGCTTCATGTGCTCATATAATCATGCATCGAAAACCTATAGGGTTGTATAATCTTAATAGTTTCTATAATGGATTGCTGTCGTTTTAGATCATTGTGTGGAGCAGGAGTTTATAAAGCTGTCGGCTCGTGAGATTCTAATCTCTGCATATACTACCAATGAATTGATTGACAAACTTAAAACATATGTACCGAATGTAGATCCCATATTGTCACAAATTAACTGGCAGACGACTAAGAGTAGCAGTAGTAGTACTAGTAGTAATACTAGTTGTAGTAAGAACGTAAAATAGATTTAAATACGATTCCCGAGTTGTGACTCTTTTAATGTAAAAATTTATGATGGCTAGTGCTTAAAATCTTTGTTTATCTTTAAGAATAGTTTGTAAAAGATATTTGAAAATTAGCGTATATCATAATTTTTTGCATATGGATCTGATACCATACTGTGACGGCCGCGCCCCATGAGTCGCGTTCCGATCCGAGTTGGTTCAGCGTTGGCCAGACACTTTACCCATCACAGACTAAAACACGTCTCGTAGGAAGGGGTGTCACTGTCTAGGATCAACCATACACATAATGATAAAAATTGACTTTAACATACATAGCGGATATCTAGAAAATACTAATAATTTGATACTTTAATAATTACGTACTGATGATTAATCATTTTCAATTACATGAATATTCCAAAGGCAAGATTGGCAAAATTACTCATGTAATCCACACTGCCACGTCGATCTTATCCTGAGGAATGGACAGACAGGAAAAAGCGCGGAATGAGAATTTGATGACTTAGTGAGATTCATACAAAACAAGTGGCAATGCAAGAATTAACAGTGCTTCAATTGATATATTTCTAGGAGTGATCTTACCGATAGAAACAATTTAACAAGATAGTTTGATGTAACAATGGTACCGGAATATTCTAAAAATAGTTTATGAACATGTGCGTTAACAGTAAACCAATCCAACCTCATACTTCCAAATACTACCTTATACCTCCAACGATGAGCGACCTCGCAAACAAAACAGGCGACATGCTCGAGTACATGTCGATCCAGCACGCGGGTTACAACCAACTTCTAACTACAAGCGGCGCCTAGATAAATGGGTATCAAGCGAAATTACTTAAACCGACAGTCCTTACTGCCCGGCAGTAAATCGACTCAATCCCTAGGCCCAACTTCCCAAATGCGTCCCAATGGGTGATAACCAGATAAGCTAGTAAACCGGATAATATCCGTTGCTCCTTGAGCTACATGTCCCGAACATAGTTCGTTACTTTTTGCATAATTCAAGAACCAGCAGACGAGATAATGACGAATTACCATGATTATGAATTAATATGTGATAAATAATTAATGGTTGAGTATGATTTAAAAATGAGTAACGAAATTATGTTATGAGACGAGATAAGATGCAAAAATATGAATACGGTGAATAATAGGTTATTCGTGATTTGGTAACGGGGTAATGTCTTTTTTGTCCAAGTTCCTCAGGCCGGATGCCAAACTGGGCCAAAGGCGCAGCTGGCCTCACCTTACTTTTTTGAACAACTAATCACCAAAATCTGATTTCAATTGTCATAAGGGTGATGTGGCTGATTTCAAAACCATTCACATATGATGTGATATTATTCTTGTTGTTTATAATAAAAAAAATATGAATAAATAGATATTTTTACACATATTTACTTATGTAAGTTTTTCTAGGTAAAAACACTTCAAGATCAATATGTACATATAAATTTATTTCTTAAAGATATTTGAAGCATATAAGATAATAAAAAATGGTTAATTTTTTGTTCAAGGACTAAAATACGATTTTTCTCAAACGTTTGGGGTTAAAAATGATATTTCCAAAAGTTTGAGGACTAAACTATAAATTTATATTTTTGTTCAAATTTCAGGGGCGTTACAGGTCGTAGACATAGGAATCAGTCGTACTACCCGAGAACGCAACACTTACCCTCAGGGAAAGACCCCCCGAAGGACATCACGCAACTAACAGCATTAATAACAACTCCCAACTACCCGTCATCAAGATATACAATTTCACCTGATTGGTCAAGACTCCGATTGGACCTCCAAACGATCAGATACATTGGACCTCCCACACCGCAGACAATTATTGGAGCAGAACGAGGCTAACCTATTAGCTTAGATTGTCCCGCAAAACGATTGAAGCAGCCACATTTAACACCTGGCAAGAAAAGTTTCGTCAAACATACACTATTGGGCACTCTCTACCGGCATCCCCACGTTGGTGCAGAAAACATTCCCCCTCCCCAGTATTGGCCCTCTCCATTTCTAGAAGTAAATATGGAAGACTAACGACTATTGGGCGAAGGACCCTAGAAGACTCCAATAAATAACAGCCCATCCAACAGCCAAAGACAAGTCCAGACAGGAGCAAATAATAGAAGTTTATTCTCAACAATCAGATAATCCTAACACTTAGATAAAATTTGTAGCTTTCTATGGGCCTTGAATAGAAATCCCACCCCTACTTGTAAACCGTCTCTACTACTTTAATGAAATAACACTTGTAGACTAAGTTACTTAATCTAATTTCTTTTATATTGTATCTAGACATAATTATATTGCCATGTACATAAGATGTACTCGGATCTGTTTTGCAGAATATATCGAATAAGGAAAGAAGATATGCTCGAATTGCAAGCACAGTTACAAACTCGCTATACGCAAAGATTCTCCACATGCATATAAAAATGAGAAGACTCGAGACCTAATCGACACAAGCTTTGAGTGATAATTTGTTGCCATTCGTCTTGTATCGAGTCAAATAGTTTTAGTAAGTGAACTTCTTGTCAAATGAACTTTGAGCTATCTTGAAGTTTTCAGACTAAAAAGGAGTACACCGAATATAGTTAATGCTTATGTGTTGCAAGAGTGAAATTGAGAGAGTCTAGTTTTCCTTTGGAGTAAATCCTAAGATTGTAATTCTTAAGTAGGTATATCTTGTTGAGTCATAATTTGGGTGGATACCCCTTGGACTAGGAACATTTGAATCGAACTGCGTTAAAGCTTTGTGTTCTTTACTGCTTTCGTTTTACTGTTACAACTGTCCACAATTGCAACATAAAACGATTTTCAAAGATTAAAGAAGTAAAATTCGTATTACTTCTGTAGTATGCAGTTATAACCGTTTCTACTTATAACCGTCTTATAAGTAATATTGATCCAAAATCTTTCACCCTAACGTATACTTTTGGCAGCCCTGATCATAGCGTCATTAGTTCGTAGCGGATTAAAATACATCCATGAAGTAATATAACAAATTTACTCCCATATAAAACTATGAAATGTAGGGTTTTAAGTATAAAATTGAGGTTTTAATTAATTTGGCTTCCGTATGAGAATTAAAAAGACCCAAAATCCATCACACATCCGCCTATTCATTCACTGGCCCACAGAAGCATGAAAAATTCGTAATGACAACTAAGCATGACCACAGGAAAAATAAATATAGTAATACATATTGAATGACTAATTGAAAGTAACAAAATATAGTAATACATATTGGAACTCGGAAGATCAGATACTTTATTTGAAAGCAAAGAGGAGCTTTCACCGCAACATTTAGTACTGGCATAAATTAAATTGAAATGGAAATAAACAAAACGTCTAGAGGTCAACCATTATGGTTCATTGTGGCTTTACAGATCACAGAAAGACCATAAAATCTGAAAGGAAATACTTCACGAATTCTCATTTTCATCAACAGGACGATCATGATCAACTTAATTAAGTTATTAGATATATATATATATATATATATATATATATATATATCCAATTATTCAAGGCACATATTTTCTTAAATATGGAACAAAGGGACTTTTTATATATTTAATATATTCCTACTTGATACAGCCACGGCTCTTCATATATACTAAAACCCAATATATTTAAGAAAGGGGCCAAAGAGGATGCTGGACCTCGGATTAATAGCACATTGCTTACATTTTCAATTAGCAATGCTTGTTAATTATTAAAACCAGCGCCAATGAAGCACATTATATTATATACTACACATTGAATATTGTTGCAAAAAGAAAACAAGATCAATCGAGATACATTTTTCGTCGAGTATTGATATTAACGTGAATCGATCCAGAAAAATACAAACGAACTGTACAACAATGTTTGTAAGAAGAACAGGGAACAATGAACCAAGAGAGAAATACACATTCCTCAATTTCTTACTAGTGACCCACATGTATATATATAATTATATTCCTCAAAGTTCAATCAAATTTCCAAAGCCAAAGGGTACAAACATTAAACACCGAAAAAGATAAAAAGAACTTTTGGAAGAAACAAAAAAATAAAAGAGAGAGATAAATAAATGGACGTTAATTAATTGGACTTATTATTATGATTGTTATTATGAAAAGGGAATCCAGTAAAAGAAACCCTACCAAAACCCAAATGACCAACTTCAAACAGCTCTAACCAAACATCCTCCACCTTAAACTCCGCCCCAAAATTCACATCATCAATCCCACCAGTCGCCGCCACCACAATTTCTGAACCCGTGATCGTCGCACCGCCACCATCCATCGCCACCACAGCGCCGCCGCTTTTCCTCTTATTCTCCTCCAACACTCGCCTCCGGTTCCTCTTTTTCCGGCGGTCAATGCACTTACGCGCAACAGCGTACGGTAGCTTGAAGAAGGCCAGCGCCAGAATGTTAACGACGGCACAGGGGCAGCAACACACCGCCACACAGTCCGCGATCACTCCCGCCGTACACGACTGGCACGACTTGCCCGTACACGTCACCTCGCACTCCTCTTCCTCCACGTGGCGCCTGTGACGCCTGCATCGCTTACCCACTGCCGCATTGCTCGATGATGATGAAGTAGAAGAAGTGGAAGCTGGTGATGGATTATTATTATTATTATTATTATTGTTGCTGTTCTGATCCTCCATGTTCTTTGTACAACACTTTTGCTGCAAAGAACAAAAGTATAAAAAAAAAAATGTAAAGATTCAAAATGTAGAGTGGTGGTGGGTCAGTAAAAATATTAACTGCTCTTGACGTACAAGATATTTTTTGTCCATGCAATTTATTCTTGTAATTCCAAAGTGGTGCACATGTCCATGTATTTAGCGTGGCGAGGGTTTAATTTCTTACTAGAAAAAGAAAACTTAGATGGACACGCGCTTTACGAGACCGTGGTGTACATTTTCAGTGTTACTTAAGTAGACTATCCCACTGTAACATATTTCATATTTCACGCGCATTGATACTGGTTTATTAATTATATCAATGCGCGTGAAATATGTTACAGTGGGGTTACCATTACTTCCTATTTTGGCTAATGGACAGATTTGCACGAAAATTGTCCTTTCTTTGGAATGGGAAATAATCAAAAAGTATATATGGACGTGACGTCATGCTTTCTCTTAAAAAGTGTAATTAAGTTGTTATTTACTATTGATATTATTTATTAAAATGTGTTGCATTCTTTCTGTATGAAGGGGGCAAGTAGTTAGTTTGTTTGTTTGTTTGTTTGTTTGTCCTTTAACAGAGTAGAAAAAGATGGAAGAACTACTAATCTCAAAAAGAAAATAAAACTTACCTGTACTTGTAATTCCTAAAATCTCATAAAAGGAAAGAAATTATTCATTGTGAATTGGTAATTAAATTGTGGGGAGAATTGGCTGACTTACTTCAAGCACGTGGTTTTCGACACATAAAATTATATCAACTTGTACAAAACCAGAACAAGTCTCTTGACGACATGATATCAAATCAATGATGTAAGTAAATCTCCTAAATTTCAATTACCCAATATGTTTCATATGACAGGTAATTTAATATGTTACCAAATAATGGAAACACGACATAACAATTCAGACTTACTCGGAAAGCTATAGCTCAATGCAACCCAAGTTAAAACTTAAAATGAAGATAGGACAGACTAATTAATATATATGCATGATATGGTGATTAATCGAGTGGAGTGATTATTTTTTGGCCTTATAAAAATGAAAGATGGGACTAAAGAGGAATGCATAGAACGTGAATGAAACAGAGACACAGCAAGCAGTACCCGAATTTGTGAAAACACACATTTCATTTCATTTGGAATGTCGCAAATGAAATGGCCCCTTCATCTTTCAAACTCTCTCTGTTTTGTCTTTGTCAAGGAAAAATAAATAACATTAATAATGCTTACTAGCTACCATCAGTTGAGCTGATGAATTTTTGTGAGTATTGACGACACTACTGCGTCAGTAATTAATGTTAGTTGTTACTGGCATTCGCTTTGGTTTGGAAAATTTAATCTATTATTATCACACATTTTTCTTGCCTGGCATTATTTAGTGGACGAGATCTTAGAAATAGGGGAGATATCCTCTGACTGGACTTCGCTTTCTTGTGTTATGGCTCTTGATTAAAAACTGTAAGTATTAATGGAAGAAGTAATTTGATTATTTTTTGTTGAAACACTTTTTAGATTAGGCCGATAGTTTAAGTCAGTTAACGGAACCATGTTTATGGGTTGTTATCAAAATAAAGAAGAAGAAAGAGAATAAAATAAAATTACAATAATATCTAAAACTAAATTCATGTGCAATTTGAAATCATGTACTATAAATATCATGTCAATAATATCACATTTTTCACATCTTAGCCACGTTTAAGATATTTGAAATCATGTGCAATTAATAGTACAACACATGTGAATTAACTTATACGCCCCTGTTTTTATGATTCATCGCCATTGATTGTTACTTCAACTCTGTCTTGATCTAGTGAGGTAAAGTTAGCAAACTTAAGAACGACAACATTTAAAACCTAATTAATTAAGTCTTAATATTTTGATAGTTTTACTTATCTTTATTCTTGATTAGTGCACTTCATATTTCAACGCATACCTTGTGTCTAACAATAGCAATATTAATTAACTCAGTGCACAAGTGTTTTTGAAAATGCAAATAACGGTTTATAATAATAACCTATATACATAGGGATACTCTCCCATCCCCGTCCATATGCGGCTACATCTTCCTAAAGCACTTAGCTACACAGTGAGTGCAGTGCCCGGTCTCTCAGGGACTGATGGGTCCCACTTGCATGGGGCCCACACCCCATGTTAGTGCACTGGGCACTCACACTGGGTACTGGGTAGCATAGATATAAAGCAGATACTAAAATAAAAAAATGTAATGTTATCTTTCTTCAAGGGTAAACTTTAAAACTATAAGATACTGTAATCACACGGAAACCTATAAGATACTTCTGCTAGATATATATCTCTCTATATATATATATATGTATATAACATATATGTCAATTGCTTTTAGCAAAACGTGTGCTGATGAATACTTGACTTAGTTAAACTTTCTTTAATTAAAGGAATATGGGGAGATCTGACATTATTTATCTTTTACCACATGATATTATTCCATACTGCTATAAGATAATACTCATAGTTACTCTGTATCGCTTGGCCTCTTAAAAAAAAATTATTAAGGTAGGATTTATTTAATGGGAGAGAACCCATAAGAGAATAGAGTAAAGGGTTGAAATTAAGTAAAGCAAATTCCAAAGAAAGCATGGAGATTCCACATGGGGTGTTACCGAGCTAGAGTTAATTAATTTGGCCTTCTGGATTCACGGTCCATGCTAGGCTGGATGCTTCTTGAGACTCGAATTCTATATATAATTCTTAACCTGTCCGAGAACCTGACATTAACAAAAGATAAAAAATGTAAGTTCAAAAAATAAGCAGAAAACCAGTCCCTCAATTTAATGATACTAATTAATTACTTCTGCAACTCTAATATAATATCTGATCTATATAATACGTAAAAGTACTCTTAATAAGTTATACATGATTATAGAGGCACCATTTGAGATTTGTGCAAATATTACACATACACAAAACTAAAAGTGTTTCTATGAAATTTGTCATTGTAATGCTCGGGCATAGGCTTGTAGTTGGTCCGGCAATGATAACGTATGATGCAACATTTTTAAAAAAGAATAGGGCCTTCTTCTTTTATATATTAGATCACCTAGTTAATTCTAAAATGTCACTTTAAAAAGGAATAATTAAATTATACGACCGAAAGGTGGTCTGATGACTCTGATTCATATAAACCATGTTCCTTTTCGACAATGAAAATTGTTTAATGATGTTTTGTCTGGACGTGGGCGGTTTTCAGATGGCTCACACGAGAGAAGAGAGTACTGGTCCAAAGTCAAATGGTAAAGCAGCTTTAGTTTCTGCAGTCTTCAGTTAATTTGAGGCCAGCAAAATAAGTTTCAGTTACAATTCAAAAGTGTTTTTGATTCACTGAAATGACATCAGACAAACTGCTTCTCGCATCTCTGGATGAAACCCCCCATTATATTGCTAGTTTGCTGCTAATCGAATTTAATGTTTTGGGACCTCTAACATTCCAAGAATCAATAAACCAAATACCAAAAGATATAATTGAGAAAAAAGAAAAAGAAAAAAAAAGAACTACGTTTTAGAAGGCGAATTTATGTAAATAAATTATGCAAAATGGTAGAACATTAATTAAGGACACGTACTCCATCTGAACAAGTAATTCTTTTTTTTTTTTTTATCTGCAGAAAAAGTAATCCTGAAGACATGATGTAGAAATACTTCATATAACTACAATCAAAACCAAAGTTCCCAAGCAACATCTTACCCAAAAAAAAAAAAAAAAAATCACAAGCAACTTAGCAACAAGGATCCAAAAGCGAAAAATACTTAGATAAACCATGTCTAAAACAGACCTTGCGGCCACAAGATAGTTTGCAAATTCTTATTAACAGCAAAGTTAAAAGAAAAACTGAATCAAACATATAAAGCTTTAACAAAAAAATTTATTTTTCAATATAATGCCTTTTGGTTTATGATAAAAAAAATATTAAAAAAAAATCTTGGTATTCATCAAAAGATAATAGAAAAGAAAAGATGTTTTCCCCAGTGGCGTATCCAGGAATCGTATATGGGGGGGGGCTAAAATTTTTTTTTGGAGAACAGTAGGAAAGAAATAAGAGGAAAAAAAATCGAAATACTAAGTAAAGAAAAAAATGTTGTTTTGAACCGATTTTTTGGAGTTTTTAGAGAAGATGAATGCGTACTAGAAATTTTTTGGATCAACTTTTAGTTTTTAACCGAAAAATTCACTAATAGATATTTACATAACAACATTGATAACCAAACAAATATTTTTTTTATCAAATATATATTTATCAAGGTAAAATTATAGACTACGTTATAAACTTTTTAAACATATTTGAACGAGATAAAAGCAAAAAAGAATATGATACACTTTGTATATATGTTTTTTACATATTTTGAAGCTAATGCTCTCTTCACAAATATGATAAAAGGTATTCATATATTTAATTTGAACAATATTGATTCTTTACGTATCGAAGAAATATGTTAAACAGGTACGAATTAATTAAATATAGAATAAATTGTTTATAATCTTTTAACACCATGAGGATTTTTTTGTAAATTACTATTCGAATCTTTCTTCCAACCATTAAGATTTGTGCGTTTACTACTCAAACATGAATTAACCTAATAATTTATACAATTAGACACGATTTACAATGGAGCAGTGGACCAAGCCACCCATCAAACAAGTCCACCAAACACTATTATATATATATATATTCCCTACGTGTAAAACTGATCAGGTGGGAGAAAACGGCAAAACGCCCACTCCACAATGGGGCATTTAATTGTTTGAACTGAAAGTGGAAGTATTCATTGTACAACACTTCAAACTTTAAAAAACCCCATCATCTTCTTTCATTATCAAGTTAATTGAGAAACTCAACTCCCCTTCTCAGAAAAAAAAAACAAAAAACAAAAAAAACTCCACTCCCAAGTCCCAACCCAGATTCAACAGTACTTTAAATGCAGAAAATTATTACGTGGAATATTTAATGTCAATCGTACTCACTACATTCTGATTTGTCACGGCAACACACGCTTTAATTAAATGTACTTCGCTAATAAACAAATAGAGTTGAAAATAAGAAGACTCACTTTTGTTGCTTCTTGTCCTCTCGTTATCATTACAACAGAATCAAAATTCTATAAGATTTGCTTTACGGAAAGAATTATTGCAAATATTCATACTTATATAAGCAATATTACTCGACCTAATGCTGGTATTGTAAAGATCTAACTAACCTTAGCAGATTCGGATCTAATTCATAATTACAAAGCCCCATTTAAGGAGAAAAAAAGGAAAGAGTTAGAGAGAGAGACCCAAATGTAGATTAATGGATTACTAACACGAAATCTGGTTTAGTTTGCACATTTACACCAAATAAAAACAAAAAATGAAATGGAACTGCTAATCGTAAAATCACACATTGCACATTTAAAGATATAGTGAAACAATTTATGAACAATCGGACATGTACCTCTAATATCTCGATGGCAAATTAAACGATCACCGCTGGTTGTAATCCAACAACGTTGCCTCTTCAATATGAATATAGTTGGGCAATGTGGTATATGAATTTTCTGAAATTGATGTTTTTTCAGACAGCTCAACTGCTTGAATTTATCTTCCAAAAGCTGTAGCTAGAAGAGAGACGGTTTAAATCTCAAATAAGATGCTTATAATTAATTAAACTCCTAGTTCTGGTCTCCACTGCATTTGTATATATAAAATAAATATATATGTATATCCCTTTGTCTGTGAGAGTGAGGGTTGTGGGGTATGAAAATGATATTCTAATGATTCTATAAATCTTGACTACAGCCAAGCATTTTAATGATAATTTAATGAGGTTTTGTTATCCAGAGAGTGATGTGTAATGAAAAACTCTTTACTATGACTCAGCGTTACGGGGGATTTATTAGTTTTAGCCCGTTAGTTTGGCCTCTCTCCAAAAATAGTTCTTTAGTTCGCCACTATCCAATTTTAACCCGTTAAGTTTTATTTTGTCCAATTTTAATCCTATCTTCAGTTTTTGCTAGAACTAACTTTCTTTTATTACATTTTAGCCCCATTAGTTTTTTTCTATATTTTTACTAATCTCCAAGGACTGTAATGCAATTAACCTAAAAACCTTTTTTTTTTTTTGCTGCTACACCAGATTTGTGTTTCTCTCTTCCCGCCATATTATCACCAGATTTTTTTAACACAACCTTTATTTAGATTCTAATTATTTTTGTGAAGCTAATGTACAATAAACAAAAATATGGATTCTGCCTTCTCCCAATAAACAAAGATATGGAGTCTTTAAGGAGTATTTAAGATTTTATGGCTTTTTTTATGTACTCTTAAGCGTGAACAAAAAAAAAAATATTGAGCCTATCTGAATAGATAAAAGCTTTGTACTCAAAAATGAAACGTCCATCTGAATCTCAAGAAGCAAATACTCTCGACAATTTTTCATACGACGGAGTTAAGGTGTAAAACTAGAGCATCCTAACTCTTGCTAAAATCGCTTTAAACAAATCAGATCTGTGACAAAAAAAAATTTTGATAATGGGAGGAACAAAATTATTACCGTATATGGGAGGAGGGAGATCATTTGCATTGTCTTCCCTGAGTTTCTGTGACTTCGACATTGGATTAGAGGAGCGAATTATGGAACAAGATTAGGATTTCATGTGAATTATTTTGGGGAGTTAGGGTTTAAGTGAAAAATTAGAATTGGGGGATATTATGGCGGGGAGAGAGAAACACAAACCTGATGTGTTTTAAAAATAGGTTTTTTAGGTTAATTGCATTATAGTCCTTGGATATTAGTAAATATATAGATAAAAACTAATGGGGCTAAAATGTAATAAAAGAAAGTTAGTTCTAGCAAAAACTGAAGATAGGATTAAAATTGGACAAAATAAAATTTAACGGGCTAAAATTGGATAGTGGCAAACTAAAGGACTATTTTTGGAGAGAGGCCAAACTAACGGGCTAAAACTAATAAATCCCCCAGCGTTACGCGCAGCAGATTTATTTTTAATTGTATTTATCATTTATAGTGATTAATTACGTGTTTCTTTCTCTTTAGGTGGGGGTGGACTCACGAACGTGACCATGAGTAATACGGCTGGCGAAGTTTTTATTTTAATAAAACAAATTTATCTTTTTAAGCTTCTTTCTTATATTGATTGTAGGTTATTTACATGTAACGAGTTATTGTTAAGCACTACTAACAAATGTAAAAGGGCAAACATAATTGCACTCTATTAATTCAACGTTAAAACAAACAAATATCATAATATTTGCTTCCGAAAATAATATTAAGAAAATTTCCCACATCAGCAATGGAAGTGGACGTTCTTCTAGTTTCTGATGTTTAACGTAATTACTATGATTCTCAAGATATGACTATAGGGTGAGGTAGATTTTACAGCAAATTATTTTTTCTGCCCTTTAATTTCGACTATGTTTGTCTTTTGTCCTTTAACTTTTCGGGCTCCACTTTTGCCCTGTAAGTTCAAAAAAAGTTGCAAAAAATGCCCGTTGGGCTATTTCTGAGGCCCGGTTACTGTTAGGGTGACGTGGCAGCTGACTGGGACGCACTCGTGGCGCCACGTAATTTTTTTTTTTCTGTCAGTTATATATATATACATAGATATATACATATACACACATACAAATATACATATACACACATATATATATACACACACACATATATATACATATATACATATGCTCCGCCACTTCTTTCTAAAGCCCCGCCTCCTCTTTCTAAAGCTCCGCCACTTCACCGACTGCAAGAACATTCGCGGCGGCAAATCCCTTCACGCCCACTTCATCAAATCCGGCGAGGTACCCGGTTCCTCCATTTTCACCAACGAACTCCTCAACCTCTACGCCAAATGCAGCCTCTTCTCTGAATCCCGCCTCCTATTCGCTGAAATCCCGCAACACCACAAAAACGACGCCGTACCATGGAGCATACTCATCAACACCTACTCTCAACTGGGTCACTCCCATTCCGCTCTCCACCTCTTCAAACAGATGCTCCACCGCGGCACTCTTCCGCATCTCGAATCACCTCCGCATCTCGAATCACCACCTCACCACCACCACACTCGCCTTCACCCCACCCTCTCTTTAAGTCACGATTTCGAATCTCGCCGCCCTCAGATCTGACCCCGCCGCCGTCTGCCCCCAACCCCGCCGCCATCTTCATCACCACCTCACCCCGTCGCCATCTTCATCACCACTACCACGCTCGCCCGCACCCCGCCCCTCTTTAAATCACGATTCAAAGCTAAATTCGATTTCAATTTCAAATCCGAATTCGATTTCTATTTACTGAATCTGAATTCAAGTTCGAATTCGTAGCACCGCCGGTGATGAGCGGTGATTTCGAAGGGGATGGGGTAGGGTACAGCAGGGGCGGCGAAGATGAGCGGTGATACGGGAAGCACTGGTGTGGGGGGCGGCGGGGAAGGGAAGTACTGGTGGTCGGGGGGCAGCGGGGAAGGGAAGCACGGGAGGTGGTGCGGGGGAGGTGGTGCAGGGGAGGTGGTGCGGGGGAGGTGGTGCGGGGAGGTGGTGCAGGGGAGGTATATTTGTGTATGTATATATGTGTGTATATATATATCTGTGAGTATATATATATATATATATTTCTGTGTCTGTGTGTATATATATATATATATATATATGTGTGTGTGTATGTGTGTGTATATATATATATATATATATATATATATATATATACCTGCCAGAAAAAAAAAATTACTACGCTGACGTGGCGCCACGTGTCGGTACAGTCAGCTGCCACGTCAGCGTCACAGTAACCGGGCCTCAGAAATAGCCCAACGGGCATTTTTTGCAATTTTTTTAAACTTACAGGGCAAAAGTGGAGCCCGAAAAGTTAAAGGGCAAAAGGCAAACATAGTCGAAATTAAAGGGCAAAAAAAGTAATTTGCTCAAAATTAAATCTGATTGATAAGTCTCTGCATTAATTAATCCATTTGTTGAAACCTGACATCAAAAGCCTTCAGCAATTCGCTTTGTTGTGTGGTTTAAGCAACGCTAGTCTCGTGTGGCCTATAAGAAAAGGTATAGGTGCTTTCATGATAGGCTAATATATAGCTAGGAGTGAGGTGGATCGAGAATCTGCGATGGCGGAATCTTGGCCCATGGATTTTGTCGGAATCGGGAGCACACTGGTGCTACCCGATCCGCACCGCGGCTGACAAACTCCCGCATATGCGGGAGTCTCGCAGGAGGCGGGATCCTTCGCGGGATCCCGCAACAACGGCGACGAAGCAGCGACGATCTTCTCCAGAGCGGTGGTGGCGTTACAGGCGTCTAGGTGTGTATGTACGTTTTGGTGGATTTGTACTTGTTGAGGGTGCGACAATCATGGAATTGTTGCTCTGCTGGAGAATCGACAACGAGAGCCATGTAGCGGCGGCGGATGAGGAGGAGTTGGAGTTTGTGCTGTGCAGATTGAGGAAATTAGCAGCACCGGTGTTGGTGTTGTTAAGCCACGTGGGCTGCACATGGTGGTGGTGGTGGTCCGGCGACCGTTTCTCATAGTATATGTAGTGTGAATTTGAAGACTTTCATTACTGATTTCTTGGTATCTTTTACAAAAGTCAAAAAGGGAGTTTAATTAAAAAGGAGAGCTAACCTAAATTACAATACCACCCCTCAAAAATCCTATATAAAGTAAAATAAAGACACCATTTTCGTTTTTTTCACTTCTTCTTCCCCATTGAAACCATTTTCAGCAGTTTGAGAACAAGAGTTCTACCAAATTCTTCAACCATAGGTCCCTAATTCGAATAAAAATTTCTGCTAATTCAACCCTAGTTGTGGGGTGAATCGGATTCCGACCCCAAATCCCGATCCTAACCCGTGGGTGCAGCTGCGCGAGAAAAAACCACAGGTGCGGGACAGGAGTTTGATAGGCTTTTTTCGGCGGGGAAAAATCTGATTGGGTCGGGTCGGATCGTGGGAATCCGACCCGACCCTCCCACCCCTATATATAGCTACTACCAATGTATGGATCAGTGTTTTGAAACCCAGCCCGGTACCTGACCCGGTGAGGCTACCGGGTAGTAGATCAACAGGTCGAACCGGTCGGACCACTGGTTGGACCGATGTGTTGACTTTAGTCAACATTCAATAAAAAATATAATATTAAAATTAATTGTGTAAAAAAAAGTATAAGACTGTGAGAAATATTTGAAGTCACTAATATTTTGTTATATTATAAGAAAATAAGAATATGGTTATCACAATACTAGGACTTGAACACGTGACCTCCAACAAAATAAATTCTTGGAAAATAGTGGAAACCATTGAGCTATCCAATCCAACAAACTATATATTTAATACAAGCTAAAAAACTTGTTTTTGATTTTTAAATGTTGGCCAACCGTATCACAAATTCACTACAGAACAATAATATGTGACACTAAAATCTAGAAAATGAACTCAGCATCGAACGAAATACTATGCATAAAATTCTCGAATGCATGCTCGTTTCGATTCAAAATTAAATTAAGGATGGAAAGCAGCATTGTTTTTGAAAATTTCCTTGTCCAAACCGCCATAGGTTGTTTGCGATGGATAGATCTCGTCAAGATACCCCAAATAAAAAAATGCATCCAAAATAGACGCTCATACGCAAAGTTATGGCCTTTCAAAATTTTGCATTTTTTTCTTTATTTATTTTTTAAATTTTCGAGCCAGGTTTGTAATTTGTCAAAAAAAATGGCTAGTCTCGTAATTTTCAGAAAAGCAAAAAAAAAAAGAAAAAATGGGGGCAGACCGGTTCGTAGGCCGAACCGGGCCGACCAGTTCGCCCACGAAGCTCAGCAGCCCGGTATGGCTGCTCCGAGTCGTGGAAGAAGACGCAAGCCACATTTGTTTGTGAATGCCCGGTTGTTTATAATATATGGATGGCGATTTTGGATTGGTTGGGTTTAAAATCTGCTCTCCCCAGAGGTGTCCCGAATCATTTCATTCAATTTATGGATCTTTATCCTTATAATCGCCGGAAGGACGAGTGGTGGAGCCTTTGGTTTGTCATTATTTGGAATATGATTAAGTCGTGGATTTGGATCAAAGCTCATAAGAAAGACTTTGCATTTTCTTTTTTTGTCTGGACTAAACTTCCTTTGGTGTGTATGGGGGAAAATGATGTGTTGGTTGTTGAAGTTGGTGTAAAACTCTTACATGACTTTTGTTTTTTCGTTTTTAATAAATATCTTATTGCTGATAAAAAATAAGAAAAAATCGGTCCGGCTAGGCCGTCGGTTTTCGATCAAACCGGTCACGTCGGCCAGTTCATGCCGGGTTTTAAAACACTGGTATGGATAGTTATAGAACTGGGTTGGCTTTTGTAGATGAATGAAGGTTGCCTTGTATCAAGATGGTTGGTGGGGGTGTTTTAGGTGGTCCAAAAATGAATTGGGTCAGCCTGTCCCGTTAGAAGTCCACACAGAAAAAAGTCGAACAAGGGTGGTTCGACTGTTATAGGATAATTGAACGGAGATATTCAATTGTTATTACCCTTTCGTGGAGTGGGTCTCGCACTCCAAGATCTATAAATACCCCGCTCCTCGAGATTTACGCTACGCATTAATTACTGTTCACCAACCCTGAAACAATCAAACCAGGCTGTTCTATTATTCAAGTTATTGGATTCGCTTGATCTGCCTCATCATTCGATTGATATCAACCCTTTCACTCCACTCAAGAGTTATCAGAGTCGCACTGTAGCCGTTCTACTGTTACCTCAGCATTGAATCGATCTTCATTCGACTATTTCCAGATTCGATCATTTATGGCTACTTTAGTCACTTTAGGCTTCCAACGTGTAATAGGTGTTCCGCAAAAAGCTTGTCACATTCCTTGTAATAGACTCGCATAGTTTGGTTTATTTTAGGTCCATTTGTATTGTAATTTCGGCATATTGTAACCTAGACAAAATAAAACCAAATTATTGGCGCCATCTGTGGGAATACCACAAGCACGGTCGCGAAAACCAAAATGTTTGGAGTAACTCGATCACATAGCAGAGCCGAAGAGAGTACCACTTCAGAGATGCATCGACTAGTTGGAGCCAAGCCTGCCTTAAGGGCAAGGGCACCTTCACTCGGCACGAAAAGGGCACCGCCGTCCACTCAGCAAGATCGACCAGTGCCGAAAACTCAGAATCAACCGACACCTGATTTGGATGTTGTTGTCACCATTGAAGGAATACCGACAACTTTTAAGGATGAGATCATGCCAATGATTACCATGGCAGTGGTCGCGGCCTTACCTGTACCTCAATCGCAGGTGTTGCCACCGAATGAGGGCCACATAAAATTCCCACGAGAACATGCATCAGCCACTAGGCGTCCTGCTGATGAGGTAAGGGAAAGGCGGCATATGAAAGGTCGTAGGGCAACATCTGAATTAGTGGAGGTGAAATCCAGAAGGCACTACGTTGCAGGGAGGCACAAGGCTAGTCGAGGAAATGCTGGTGACTCTAGGGCAGAACGTGTTGAGGTCGCCAGGAGATTGGAAATGAGAAGAATGAAGGGGGAAAATGAAGTTGATAGGAATAACCCGCAGGAGCGCACATTTCAGCGCCAAGATAAAGGCTGAAGTATTAGGACATGGTGAAAGGATGCCATAGTTGAAGACGTATGATGGGAAGCAGGATCCACGAGAGCATATCTTCTATTTGGATGGACTGCTTTCTCTACACGGCTTTATCGACAAAATACATGCAAGCATATTTGCGACCACACTGACCGGGGTGGCTCTAGAATGCTTTTCTAGGATCCTATAGGAGACGATATCAAGTTATGAAGAACTGAGGAAGAGGTTTGAAAGTCAGTTTTCAAGCTAGAAAATGAGAGTCTTGGATCACTTGAACCTGTATTCGGTGAAGCAAGGAAAGAAGGAATCTTTGAATGACTTTATTATGAGGTTTAATTCTGAGCCTTTGAAGATCGACGACCCAAAAGGTGAAATGGTGACAAACATCATTTTTCATGCGACTAGAAATACAGCTTTCTCGGCTGAATTACTAAAGGCAAAACCGAGGACGATTGAGGAAATCAAAAAACTAGCATACCAAGTGGTGCATTTTGAGGAGATGATGGCAGCGAAGGCCATCGATCATTAGTCCAGTGCAAGGAACAAATGAAAAGAAATAAATGAAAAGAAGACTGCGATTGAAAAAGAGCAGGAATGACATGCACATACATTCATCGTCCATGAGATACACTTTGTTGAATGTAGACATCATGACCGTCTTCGGGGTGGTAAAAAGAAAAGGGATGGTTGAAAGAGCCTGGAGAGATGAAAGATTCACCTGAAACAAGGCTTTTAACCAAATACTGCAAGTATCGCAAGCAGAACGGTCACACAACGGAAGAGTGTAAGGACCTGAAAGATGAGATAAAGCAATTGATCAAGGACGGAAAGTTGGCTGAGTATGTCAGGGGTTTGAAGGACGAGGCAGACATGTCTAATAGGCACAGATCACGATCATCCCAAAAGGACAAGCTGAAGGCCACGGACAACCCATAGATCATCGATTAACCACATTTAATGAATAATCAGCCTAGAAAAGGAATTATATATATGATCTCGAATGGTCCCATTGGTGCCGACTCGGTTAAATGGTGTAAAAGGGTGACGAGGAAGATAAATGTCAACACTACATGAGCTTTACGGACCTCCTGAGGATCGAGGAAATGGCCCCAGAGGAAATCACTTTCTCAAAAGCGGATCTGATGAAATTAAGCCCTCCGGTCATTCAGACAGGTCAGTTGGATTGCGCTTTGGTGATTACAGTTGATATAGTTAATTTTGGTGTTATGAAAGTCTTGATAGACAACGGGAGATCTGCCCATGTACTATTTGCTTCCACATGGTAACAAATGGCACTAGTCGATGACAAGGTGGAGACGGTGAGGACTTCGATGCGCGGCTTTGGTGGGATGAATGTTGTCCCATGAGGATTGGTCACACTTCTAACCTTGCTCGAGACCTACCCACAAAGGAGGACGATAAACATTGATTGCCTGATCATAGACGTGCCATTCCCCTACAATATTATCATAGGTAGACTGACAATCATCAACTGATGGCTCTGCTACGTGGCATTACTCAAGTTACCATAACGCGAAGATGAGGAGGCACTGATTGCACTGGCACCAGCAGAGATGGAGGCGATCGACTAATCCCTACTCTGTTGTCCCACTATTTATTTGCTTTCTAGAACAATCGAACTATGTCTATTCATTCCCTAAATTGCCCTATGTTTTAGGGGCTGACATGTAAAACTTAATACAAGAACTACGACGGCTTGAGTCCCGGGGCACCACTCGGGAAACGTAGGTAACCTGGCATCATGATGGGCTCAACCTGATCTTAAATTAAAATCATTTTCTTATTGATTTATTCTTTATTGTTTATGTGCCAAAACTGAGAAGAAATCTTCAGGTACATAAAAATGAGGGTTTCCGTAGCCCCAAGACACGAAAGGGTCACAAAACATGCAAACTTTAGCCTAAATTACATCACTATGTCTATTTATGTGATTTTATTGTTATTGACCGCCAAACTGGAGAAAAATAGGTACAAAAACACAGTTATGTAGTCCAGAACCCAGAGCAGTCTTAACAAAGAGATGGACACTTTGCCCAATTAGAGGCAAGTGCAAACCTAAAATCTCGAAATAGAAAAAGAGATTGACACTTCGCCAAACTAGGGTAAGTGCAAACCTAAAATCTCGAAATACAAAAGAGATGAAAACTTCGCCAAACTAGGGCAAGTGCAAACCTAAGATTTCGAAATACAACGGAGATGGACACTTTGCCAAACTAGGGCATGAGCAAACCTAAAATCTCGAAATACTAAAGAGATGGACACTTTGCCAAATTGAGGCAAGTGTAAACCTAAAGTCTCGAAATACTAAAGGGACGGACACCTAACCCGACTGGGCAACTGCAAACCTTATTTCTCGATAAAGAAGGGGAGCGACTATTGACCTAACACGGTCAAGCTCACGACTATCGTGACTACAAAAGGCATTCACTCTCACCTTAAACCAAAGAGATCAAAATCCGGAATGCCATTACACAAGGGCGTAAACAGCCGACTTAGGGTGCAATTAAACAGCGCAATCATGACAAAGAAGCAATAAATGATAGATCAGCCTACAAATCTAACATACGACCCCTTGCGCGTCGAAACATGAGGTAGGAGGATCAAAAGTTAAAAAAATAAAAAGAAACATACAAAAATAAATTATCCAAATCCTAGAATAAGGCGACGCAGCGCCAAAAATCAAAACAAGTTAAAAAAAATTGTTCATGCGACTAGATAATAAAACCGATAAAGCTCAAGCCTCGGCGTCGTCATCATCATCTCCATAGTGGGAAAATGGAGGAGGCAAGGAAGGAGGCAGTGACATAGCAAGGGTGACCAATTACCTTTTGTCCAGAAGACTCGCAAACTCGTCAGGTGGGGAAAGATCACCGCTCGCAACCTGAGGCAGTGGTTTCAAATCATGACTCAGTGCTATATTCAGCCAATTAGCATCAAAGCCACCAAGCAAGTAACGCGTACTATTAATTTGATGAATCGTCAGCATTTGCGCTTTCCTCTCATCCTCAATCCCATGGCAGAGGCTGATCTCTTGAAAAGTGTTGTTCTGCATGAATTCCTGGGTAATGGCCAACAGTTGCTACAGATTGGGGGGCTACATTCACCAACTTGGGATAAGAAACAAAAAGGATGGCCAGCCAGTACAATGTATATATTAACCATTTACATACCTTATTCAAACAGCGGGAATACCCTTCCCCTTCTACATGCGCCGCCTTCCCCTTTTCCAACTCCACCTGCTCATCGAGCTCTTTAACATGTGTCTTAAGAGTGCCCTTTTCTCTCTTAAACTTGTCAACCTCTTCTTGTAGCTTCTAGGCTTCGCGATCAACGCCAGCTTTGGCGATAGAGTCCTTTTCAAGCTTAATGACCTTATCCCTCTCATTCTGTGCCACCTTCAGAGGCTCATGATTGTTGTCCCGATATTTCGCCTTCAACTACTCAATTATGGCCCTCTTCTCCTCATATGCCCACTCCAAGCCATGAGCCATCACGTCGACAATGCAACCATGCTAAAAAAATAGAGAATATACAAACATAAGACGCAAATCTCTAACAAATGGAATTACCCAATTAACCATTAGCAGCACGAGCCTCTCCAAATTAGCCCACTCTTCGGCGGATGTGGGGAACTGTGTGGCAAGACAAGGGAACAATATGTGCAACGCTTCAATTGCCTTCTCTTCGGACTGGGCAACTCCACCAAAGCAAATACAAGGGGCCCCCATTGTGGCTGCTCCCGAGCATTCCCCTACTAGGGGAGTACCCCCAGTTGAAACCTTGCCAGTTCGAAGCCCGGCAAAAGGCTGCACCCCAGGATGTCCAGCTCCACTGGTTTGTGACCTAGTTTGGTGCACCTATCTTCTCTTCGCCGCAGCGGCAGTCTCCTCCACCTCATTCCCTCCGACGTTTTCAGCAGCGGGTATGTCGAATCCCCAAGAGTTATTGTCATCTACAAGAATAGGCGAGGGCTCTTGTTCACCGTGATTTGAGACTTCAAACGGGTCAAACAGCGCAGTTGTTCGACTAGACGCACCAACCCACGATTGCTCCTTCAAGTCCTTTGTCCCAGCCTTTCTTTTAGCTTTTTTCTTCCTCGGTGGGGAAATCGCCATCGGCGCTTCTGCCTGGGCCACTCCGACATGACTACTAAGACTTGATTCATGTGAGCATGAAGTCTCATGACAAACGATTATGTTAAGACCAAAAGAAACATATCAAAAACAACATAACAAAAATTAGATAATTAGATCTCTAGCCATCTAGACCATATACCAATAGTATCAGATCCCGTATACAGGACCAGAGACAATCCTTCGAGGCTCAGAGTGCTATTCGTAACCAACTTGGTCACATCAAATTTGTGATTCGTCACGAGGTTGGCCCTAAAGATATTTCCCCACCTCAGAGCTCCTACCCCGCAAGGGATCAAAACCTTCGATAACTCTACCCAATCCCTCTTTAGGGCCTTCACATGATAAAACCCCCTACCCTTGGGGCCACAAGGCGCACCCAGCTCTTTCATCGCAAGCGCCAAGCCCATGATATGTTCGATCAATTTAGGGTTAGTTGGCTTGGTATAAAACCTATGGTCCAAAAAATGGTCGAGAAATTGAGAGGAATATGTAATCGCAAACCATTAATCAACTGCCCCATGAATACCGTGAGAAACCCCGAGGGTGTAATGTGGACCCTCTGCTCAGCCCTCAGAATCTTGATCTCATAATTCTGATCAATTGGAAGGTCTCCCGTAGATAATCCCAACTATGCTATAAACGCGAGACATAGTCTGTATACAACATATCCACCGCCTCAGCTTCCTCGTCGGATGCGTACCAGACTCGCTATCAGTGCGGTTATCAACTACATCATAGATAGTCTCACCACCCAGCCCTTGCGGGCGCCATGACCTTGACTCCCTACTGACATAATCGCCACCACCTCCAACTCAGGACGTGGAAGCTTTTCCGGTCGAATTCGATCGCGAGTCTCCCACACTGTGTGCTCTTACTGAGCCACTCGACTCAGCCCCGAAGTCGTTACTCCAACCACTCACAATATCAACATCCACACCCGCATTCTGGTCTGACATTTTGCTTACAAAACTGAAAATAAAATCAAAACAATCGAAACTGACTCATTTGGCTCGACTCTACCATGCGTACACAAAGATAAACATTCATAAATTAAGACACTAATAGCATAGTCGCACTACCTCTGGGTCTACGAAGACGGACACACGTGCTTGACGAAAAAGAAAGTACAACTGCAAAGAAATAAAATAGAAAGTCAAAAATAACATATTTTGTTTTCTAAGTAACATGGTCGAAAAGAAAAAAGTATCGAACGAGGAATTCGATACTTATATTACAATCAAACACCTACCTGTTCGATATTGCTCTAACACACTCTTAATTTCACACGTAAGTAAGAAATGCACTTTCTCCCTCAGCTATTCCCCTTTTATTTATAAAGAATGGCCCGCGCTAAAAGGCCTTCCATACTGGGCCCATGTACGAAACTCTCGAACCACCAGAATTCGATTATCTCCAAAACAGTCGAATCACCCAACATTCGATTATCTCAATAACAAACAATAATAATCGAATCACCTAGGATCCAATTATCTCAATAACGATCAATAACAATCGAGTCACCCAAGATTCGATTCTCTCCATAACTATCGAATCCACCGATCCTCCGGATTACGCGTCCCAAATGGATGGCGTATTTTAAAACCAGATATTATTAATTGACCCCCGAAGCTCCGAATTACGGCTCCCAAATGGGGGCCGTATTTTGAAGCCATATATTATTATTTGGCACCCGATTCTACGGATTATAGCTCCCAAAATGGGAGTTTTTTTTGAAGCCAGATATTATTATTTGGCACTTGATCCTCCAGATTATGGCTCCCAAATGAGGGGCGTATTTTGAAGCTAGATATTATTATTTGGCACCCGATCCTCCAAATTACGACTTTCAAATTGGGGGCGTATTTTGAAGCAGAACGTAGTCTAATTTCAAGGCAAAAACAACACTATTAAATTTGGCACCCGCTCTTGAATCAAGACTGACTCCCAAATTGGGGGGACTATATGGTGAGGGTGTTTTAGGTAGCCCAGAAGTGAACTGGGCAAGTCTGCCCCGTTATAAGCCCAAACAGGAAAGAATTGAACCAGGGTGGTTCGACTCTTATGGGACAATCGAACGAAGACGTTCAATTGTTATTGCACTTTCGCGGAGTGGGTCTCGCAGTCCGAGATCTATAAATACCCCATTTCTCGAGATTCACCCCACGCATTAATTACTGTTTACCAACTCTACAATAATTGAGCTAGGCCATTCGACTGTTCGAGAGTTATTGGCTGCGATCGATCTACCTTATCGTTCGATTGATAATTGTTCCACTCCGTTCGAGAGTTATCAAAGTCGAACATGTAGCCGTTTGACTATTCAAGAATTCGACTGTTACTTCTACATCGAACCGATCTCCGTTTGACTGTATTCATATTCGACCATTCGAGGCTACTTTAGTCATTTTAGGCTTCCTAACGTGTAATAGGTGTTCCGGACAAAGCTGATCCAATTCCTTGTATCATACTAGCATAGTTTGGTTTATTTCAAGCCTATTCGGATCCAATTCCTTGTATTATACTAGCATAATTTGGTTTATTTCAAGCCTATTCGTATTGTAATTCCGGTGTATTGTAACTCATACGAAATAAGACCAAATTAATGGTGTTTGCAAATTCTTAAATAAAACTATAATCAACTTTTTATTTAAATTAAGCACTTTTAAAGTGTTTTGTTCACAATCTAAATATAAGTTGCTTTTAGCTTGTGATAATTATTTCCAGCATAATTTTTCTTACAGCTTTTTGAACTTTTAGATTTTTTCCCAATCACCACAAACTTTTGACTTCTATAATTTTTTTTCAACTTTTGATCAAATTATGATTGTGCTTTTAAAGAAGAGTTTGCAAACAACACCTAAATATGTTATAAACATATATATATATATATATATACATATATATATATATATATATATGTGTGTGTGTATAACATCCTCTTCAATTTATGTATTTTACAGGGATATCGTAGTTATTCTGAATAAAATATAGATAACATCACTTAAATATATTTACAAGTCTTAAACTACAAAACGCAGTCATAATAATATTAGTTTCGTCAACCCTAATCTCCATACAAAGCCCAATGACCCGTAGTAGTGGACTGGATCACTGGATAGTTACATTAGAAACCACTCAACATGGACCTCATTATACAGGGGGCTTTAAAGCCTAGCCAATACTAGAACATTTGGGCTTATACTAACCGAAGACCTTATACACTCACTATCATTCATTACATCTTCGTGTTCTCAACATTAATCGGACAAACTTCGCATTTGATAGATCAAAACGAGGAGAGGCTTCCCCTGTTATAAAGCCCGCGGTTATGCCCGTCTCACGAGCTAACTTTTCAATCTCATCGGATCTTTCTAATACATGGTCAAAGCAAATGTACCTAGGACATGTCTCCTTATTCATCTCCTCAAATACTCGAACATGCGCCTTGGCTAGCTTGTCTATGTCGATAGTTGCCAGCAATCCATTTGTGTACATTTCTTGAACTCCTTTTAGATAAGCTATTGTTGATGTTGGACTTTGCTGACAGTATGATGTTCCCGTTATAAGTCCTGGACAAATGGTAGCCAGCTTCAGACGATTCTCTTTCGCAATCTCCCATGCCGCCTTTTCTGCTCTCAGTTTTCCCAAGGCATACCAAAGCTGTCAGTTTTAGGAACAATGTAGATCACGTTTAACTTAAGATTCCAATGAAATAACTTCATATGTAAATCCAATATTGATTAGAAAGAGGATTATGATGTAATACCTTTTTGTTTATGCAGACAGTTTCATCACTCCAGCACTTATGATCAATTACACGAGAAACTTCACGACCATGAGAAGTATCTCGCCAAATACATGTCAAAAGGGAAGAGGTGAGCACACAGCGTCTTACAGACTCTGCAATTCCACATGCCTTTATAACATTCTTTGTTGAATTCACTTCAACATCAACCATAGCTCTCTACAGAAAAAACAAGTATCAAAATGAGCTTATTTGACAAAAAGCTTGAAGGGGGCAATAAAAGTTAGACTTGTTATCATAAGTAGAGAGTTTGACGACTTGGAAAGAATGTGTAATTCCATCTTGGAAAGAATATATAATTCCATAAAACTACGCACAGTGTAGCCGGATATTCCAGCAGGGTCAATGAAAGATGCAGTATGAAAAACGCCGCGACAACCATCAAATGCCTCGGCTAGGCTTTCGACTTCAGTTAGCTTGGCCATGACCACCTCAATAGTGCTGTTGCTCAGCCTCATTTCACCAGAACTTACCATTTCCCGTAAATTTTCAACATCTTCTGCATTGTGAAATGATTGGATTTTAGTTATTCATCGCAACACCAAATACTTGGAAAAAGACTAGACAGAAAAATTAAATGTAGCATATGGCATTCAAGAAAACATGAATCATGACAGTTGACAATTTGGAATGGCTGATTAGGACCTTTCAAAGATAAACCAACCAGGTATCAGGTATGCATAAAAATAAAATAAAAACAAATAAACCAACCAAGTTTTGTAACTTGGAATTCAACGGTTTTTTTTGTAAAAAAAAAGAAGAAAAAAATATTTCGTGGTACGTAGACAAAGTACACGATGTGGATATTTTCATATTTAATCCCTTCCAACTCATCACAGACAAGAACAGACATATTGACTGTAATTTTTTAATTTCAACGTTAGGTGGACGCCACAGAGTAGATAGCTAATAAATTAATACGGTCAACAAAATCCAATATGAAGGAAAATAATAAGTTAAATATATCCAAGATGAACAAGAAATAAAAAGTAACAAGTAAAACTAATCCTATTAATAGAGATAAAATCGCATGATACTGCATTGTTACCTAATTTTTGATAAATGTTTTGTCAAATAAGAGAAACAAAATGAAACATTTTGCATACAAGTAAAAGATCTCAATCCAAACAACTTGTTAAGTAAAGCAAATACAACAACATTGAAAATTGATGTCCAAGAATTTAATTAGTATTGAAGTAAACGCAACAACTTATGTAATAAAATTACGCACGCACGCACGCACGCACCTTGATTATCGACGATAATTCGGACAGAGTAGCCGTTAACTAGGAGCTGTTTGACAACGGCTATGCCGAGAAAAGACACGCCGCTGGTCACGCAAACTAATTTGTTCAATACGTCGTCGTCCGGGGCAGCCAAGTCACCATTTTTGGGGCCCCTCAAAACGTCGTCGTCGTCCTTGCGGCGGTGCACGGCGGCGCACGATAGAAGCATACGGCGGAATTCGTGGAGCTCCGTCATCTCAGCCTCCTGTGATGACCTCATAATCCCCATCACAATATTTCCTGGATAATTAAAGTGCTTATTTAGTTATAAACTATAAGTAGAGCTACTTGTGAGTTTTTTCATGATGTATAAAAATTAATGAGAGAGAGAGAGAATGTCGAGGTAGGAGAAATAAGCGGACGTAACAAAGCGCCTGTGCGAAGTATTTGACGCTTTCTAGAAGAGCCGTGAGGATTGACGACTCGGCTCGGCTCGGCTCGGCGAGGTTCTTTCTCAATTCAGTTAACTTAAAATAATGAAAGAAAAGAACCAGCCACTTGAGCCAAGAGGTAACAAATCGTTTCTTTTATTTATTTCTTGGGGGAATTATCAAATTCGCCCCCTAACTTTTTTACTTTATTACAAATGCCCTATATGTTTTCCGGCTGCACTCTTACCACGTGAGTCCTGCCCTATGATGCCAAAAGTGTCATTTTTCTCTTATTTGGGACTTTTGCACACATGCTACGATATCGCTAGCCATGTCAGATATAACCAATTTTTTATTTTCCTTTTTATGCTTCCACTATAATTTTAAAAGAGTAAAATTGAAAAACTACCACTATAATTTTGAAATTGTACTTTATACCCTAAAATATAAAAATTAAAGAAAGAAAAACGATCCTTCATTCTTTACATGATTATATTTAGGGAAAACGGGGATACTAGACCCAATCTATTCGCGCTTTTGCGATGTTGTACCCAACCTTTGATTTTTGACCCCGCTGTACCTAACCTTTCATTTTTAAAACATGTTGTACCTAGACTAATTTTCCGGCAAAAATTGGGAATTTGCAGGGGTAAAACCGGTACTACACTCAAAAATAAAAAAAAAAAGTAATAAAAAATAAGAAAAAAAAAGACCCCCCTCCTTCCCCGTCGCCCCCCCTCCCCACCCCACCCCACCCCCCACCACGCCGATTTTCAGCAACACCGCTGCGAATCGCGGTGAATCACCGCGATTCGCAGCGGTGTTGCTGCAAATCGCGGTGATGACCGCGATTCACAGCGGCGTTGGCTGCAAATCGCATCACCACCGCGATTTGCAGCGGTGGTGGCGCGATTTGCAGCCACCACGGCTGCGAATCGCGGTCATCACCGCGATTTGCAGCAACACCGCTGCCGCGATTTGCAGTGGTGTTGCTGCAAATCGGCGGGGTGGGGGTGGGGGGTGGGGGGGCGACGGGGAAGGAGGGGGGGGGTCTATTTTTTTTTTTAGTTTTTTTTTAATTTTTATTATAAATAAATAAAATGACTATTTTGCCCTCGTGCAAATCGGATTGCTGATGTCACAAGATCAGAATATGACGTTTTTTGGCCGGAAAATTAGTCTAGGTACAACATGTTTTAAAAATAAAAGGTTGGGTACAGCGGGGTCAAAAATCAAAGGTTGGGTACAACATCGCAAAAGCGCGAATAGGTTGGGTCTAGTATCGCCGTTTTCCCTCATATTTATATCCTCAAACAATAAACTCTTTAATTTACTGGTATGATAAGATATTATTTGCTAAAAAAATAATCCACTTCCTCTTATTGAGAAATACAAAAAATTAAATACGTAATTCATAATTTCTTAAAAACAAAAATAGTTATCATCTTCCCACCCACACCCCCCTCAACCGCAACACCACTCGAACCCCCACCTCATCCCTCCCCTCAAACCCCTACCCCCTCCCTCTCCTCAAACTCATCACATCTACATCGTCAACCTCCATCGTTCGTCGTCGTTGATCATAATTCGTTGATAATAAAGCAGCACTGCTCGTCCCGTCCCCTGTTGTCCAATGACTAAAGAGCCGCACTCTCTCGGAAAACTTAGTGGGTAAAATAGCGGTGCAACCACGACCAGAGTTTCGTTGGTCAGAGACGGGGAATCACGGGAAAATTTGGAGTAAATGTGTGGATCGGGATTGGTATTTTTTTTGATTCACACGCTGTGTTAACTTGGAATGTTGTGCTAACGCCGATTGTATTCGATGTTGTCCCAACATCCACTGTAGAGTAAAATGCAGCAGAACAAAATAAACACATGGAATGAATATTAAGCAGGTTATATGAATATAACATGTCGAGGCTTACGGCCAAATAATCACTAAGTTAACTTTAATGATCTTACAAAATACAGCTGAGCAATGAACTCAATCCTAACACCTAACTCACTACAAGCTATAGAGATTATAACTTTTACTCGTTAGATAAAAGCTCAGCAAAACAAGACTGAACTACAAGACATGAATGGTTCTATTTTCTCATAAAACTATGCTCTAGTCTCGTACTTCAACTTGATGTCGACCACCCTTCTTATAGAGTTTGTTCATCCATTCTCGTAGATATGATTGACACAATTTGATTGTTCTTTTGATTACTGCGATAATCTCGAAATCTCCTTTGGTGCTTATCTTCAGACGATCTTCTATCTTTACCATCAATCACCTTCGACTTTATCTTCTTTCTTGAAGCTTAATCTTCTCGAAACCTAGATAACCTGATATCCTCAAATACATCAAGGATAACCACAACTCGTGGAACTAGATAAGACCATGAATAAAGACAAAATTAAATATAATAAATAATATTAATCGGACCATGCAGTGTGTTTAGTTCAATGTTGAGCCAACACAAGTTACCTGAATATTGGACTAACATTTCACTGCAACATTTGCACTTTCATTTTGTATGCGCATGAGATGGAGATTCTTAGCAACGAGGAGTTCCGCAAACGGTTGATGCATTCATTGATGACACGAGCAAACTCGTTCTTTAGAAAAAATTGGGGAAGGGGGGGGGGGGGTGTTGCATTTGGGGAAGACGATAGGGAGTGTGGGAAGAACACGAATTTTCTTTTTCTTTTCTTTTTTTAATGAAAAATTATAACTTTTATTGTTATGGTGCATATATGATATATTTAAAAAAATATAAAATATAAATAGTTATGGATATGTTAGTTATTTATTGAGATGTTGTATAAGTTACAAGAATATTTAAGTTGTTAATTGATTTATTTACAAAGTTATTTTTCAAAATTGATTAATTCACTTTTTAAAGGTTATTAACTTAGTATAAAGGTACTTAAAAATAATTTTAAGTGCAGTTTAGCAATTAAATAGAAGGCATGGAAAGTTTTGGGAATTAAAATAATAATGGGGTAGTATTCTAATTTCCACCTAAGAAGGCTTATCCAACATGGTAACGATGTGGCAATCACATGTGCAAATAATCTCGAATAAGGGCAAAAGGGTAGTTTTGAAACAGAAATGCAAAAGTTACGGTGCAAAAGTACGACCTAAAAATATATGGGGCATTATCATGGATGTAAAAAGTTACAAAACACATTTAACAATTTCCCCTTATTTATTATCAGATATCTTATGTATACGTCTTACTTAAAAAAGGAAAAAGAAAACAAGAAACGTGTACTTTTTTTTAAGCCTTAAAAAATCTTTTAACCAATGCCCACTTTTATAAATTGCCCCTAGACTTAAGAAAAGTAGTACTAAATTCTTCAACATATTGATTTTGATTTTTTGCCCCTTGGTCCACTAGTCAATAGTTCAATTTAGACAAATATCTATTTTTGTTCCCGCTAGTTTTGACAAGAGAGGATGAGATTTTCCGAATTCATTAGGTTGAAAGGCTTTATGCAAGTTTTAATTACTTTGAAATACTTCACAATAGTAGGCATAGGTTGGAGAGTCTACTCCATATGATATAAAGATTGTATGCAATTCAAAAAGAAAGTTTGACTTTAACCTCAAAAAATGTTTGAAGAAAAGGAACATTCTTAAGAATAAGCTTAGGTATTACTTTGATAATTAAAAAACAACTTTAATATTTTCAAAACTTCAAACTAAAAATCCAAATCAATTTTACTTGAAGATTTAAAATAATACATAAATAAAATTAATTACATGTGGAACTGGATAAAATTATGTTTTAAACTTTAAAATTATCTAGCCTCGTACGAGAGGAGTGAAGGAGATAATTTCACTTTTATATGATTCTGCCACTGCCTAAATGCCAAACCCAAACCCTTAGGTTCAACAACGTGTACACAACCCCGCTATCGTATCCTAATCTTAAGACACTGATAAAGTTATGACTAAGTATGTTCACAGTTGACTTCTTCTCATAGACTCTCTACCATGATGTCACAACCACAACCACCTTTTGATATACCAGAAGCCGTGATTGTGTTTTGAAAATATATAAATTATAAATGATGAAGATGGGCCGTAGAAATATGTATAATAAACTTAGATAAGTTTGTAATCTCTTAAATGATCTTAGTAAACATGGTTATAATAAGTATAAAATACTCATTTAGGTGTTTATATATTGCTATATTAAAGATTCTAAATGTTGACTAACACGTTTAAGTTAGAGAACAAGTGAGATCAAGTTAGGAGTACTCGTCGGAATAGTTACTTAACAAATCTACTTATTTTAATCCGTTTCTAGTTAGTCTAAGAAACTTATTAGGCGATTCTCATGGATTATAGGTGGTTTAAATCTATGTAGATGTACATGGTCCAATGTTCGCAGCGACCTAATCTAGCAGTACAGGTGAGATTAAAATTATATATTTTCTCGCTGGTATGAAAATTATATGTATTATATACAAAAATGTTTTATCCAGCGAATTATGCAAGCATGTTGTTTCAAAGAATAAATGTTTACAAATGTGTTCGATTCAAAGAATGCTCAGTATTTATTTACAAATTATGAATTAGTCGTAGATACTATGGCAATCATATTACTAAATTATCCCTTGAGAAATCTTGATCTATGTATTGAGCTTTCTATTTTTAAAAGCATGCCAATGTTGTACATGAATTATTTTTATGATTGATCAATTATTGAAGCCACTTCGATGGCTAAATTACTGCCACTTGATGGCTATCTGGGCCCTGGCATGGATTTGTGAAATTATTCTGGATAACATTGGGCTATCAGTGTAGCTTTCGCAGTCTAGCGCCGCTTTGAGAAGACTCTATTCTACATCTGGGATGGGACGTCTTAGCGGTGTGAATCAGAGTTGAGGCGTGTACCTGGGCACATCCTCGTTGTTTTCCGGGTCGCTCCTCGATAGGGGCTATAAGGAAAGAAGATACAAGGCTGGATTGTTACGACATGATTGATCTAATAAGTGTTATGATTTGGCATGAAAGTATAAACTTCTTTTGAAAAACATTCCTGCGCCATCACGTTTTACAAAAATATATTTAATGAGAAAATCCTCATGCATTAAATCTCACTGAGTCCTTTTGACTCATAAAAAAAATACTTTCCTGTTTTCATTCCAGATTGAGATGGGAAAAGCTTAGGGTTCATTGTCCGGGACAAGCCTAGCCGTATCTGATTGAGAGGTATTTGACAGTTGAAGATACTGAATGCAACTTTTGAATATTAGCTTCCTCTCTTTGTTATTTTGGATTAGTTGCATCTTTCAGAAGAGAAGCGAGGTGCTCTCTAATGAATTTTATAATGACGGCATTTCGTGCCGAGCAGGGTGCTTGGTAAGGGGCACTTCACCTATGACTTCTCGGTATGGAACCCATGACTAGCCCGAATAAATACATGGGCATCTCGACCTGGCAGGACTAATTTTGGTAGAGCGCTTTTACCGCCGCATACACGAATCATATCCTATGATGGTCATTGTCTCCTTATTCAATCCACATTCTAGTCCATCCCAGGCTGTAAAATGAGCATGCTCTATTTGCCTTGTTTTGTCTCACGACATTTACCAAACTCTCTAAATTCTTCATTTGGAAAACATGGACAGCCGACGCCACCGCAAAAAGGGTTGGTCCCTTGGCGGGTGACCTACTGCCCTACCCGCCTAGGGGGCTCGGGTTTTGCCACCTGGAACAACTAAACGAGGTTTTTATGCTCAAGCTCAGCTGGTGCCTCTCGGCCAGGCTTTGGGGGCCAAGTACTTTCAAATTAGCTTCCAATCATATCATCAATTCCCACCAATGCTAATTGAGCTTGGAAATTGATTGCCCGACTCTTCCCCAGCCTGCTCACCTCGATCGGATGGGTGGTGGGCAACATACCCTCTGTAAATTTTTGGCTCTCTCGGTGCTCGAACCTTTCACAATTGGGGAGTACGTTCATTCCATTCCCCCTCCTAACCCTCACATTTACGGACATCATCCGGCCACCGAACATGTAGGATCTCACCACCATCGGCCAGCTCCTTCCGCACTTTATTGCGGAACGCATCCTCGACATTTCGCTGCCAACAAAAGACGTCCCTGATACAACCTACTGGTGTGGAACCCAGAAGGGAAATTTATGATCAAATCACCATACAAATGGTTGACCCGCTCAGAGTACGGAAACCCAACTTAATTTGCCATGCCCTATGGCAAACTCGCGTTTTACCCTCTCTCAAGTTATTGGGATGGTTATGTGGTCAGGATGCGCTACCTAGCCGTGAGTATCTATCGCGCTGGCATATCCCTATTCTGAAATTTCTCCTTTCTTAACCCTCTCCGTTAGAGGGGTCTATATTATCTCCCATCTTCACCGCCTTCTTAACTTGACGACAACCCTCATTAGGGTTAGGCCATTTCGCAGACAAGTAATGAGTTGCCCTTTCGAGGAACTCCCATCTCTACTACCCTCATCTCCAACCAAATCTCGTGCACGATCCTGCAAACTCCACAATCACTGTCCCTCAAACCTAGTAGGACAAACAACTTATTAATTCGCTGCATCCCGCCGCCACACGAAGTCTTCAATCTCAATACAAATGGCTCCTCTTTGGACAACCTAGGCCCCACATGTATTGGTGGCGTGATATGTGATTTTGCAAGTATGATAGTTGGTGTTTTACCCAAGCGACGGGATGCAACATCAACAATTTGGTTGGAATCTGGGCTATTCTCTAGGGAGTGTTACTTAATTTACAACTTTCGATCTCTGCTCTTATTATTGAAACCAATTCGAAAGTTGTGTTCGGTTATTTGACCAGAATGTTGGACCTTACGAGTTTGGCCGAGATGAAAGCCCTCCTCCATGCGCTATGGAGGTTAGGAAGATGGATACCCATCATGTTCCTCTCTTGTACATACTGTGTGACGAATAGGTTAGTGGACGTGCTAGTGAAACAGAGATCAGACCAGGCCCGTATGGACTGCCAACTGTAGCCTTCTTTTTGTGCTACCTAGAGAGGCTGCCCACCCGATCCAATGTTTATTGCTTTGTGTGATATACATTGCATATATATATATATATATCTGGTTGCCCCGCCGACCCCTATCCGGTGCACCGTTGTACTTTTGTTGACCTCGATCTTAGTTACTATAATTATGGTGGGTTTGTTAAAAAATAGTTATGTGACACTAATATTAGATTCAGACACATATCGATAAATACACTACATTGTTTATATTTCTTTTTGGCAGGACATACAGATATACGCTACTAGAACAATTGTTATATATCCCTCAATAAATTAAATGGTCAAAAGCATCAAACCCCCATGTACTATGACTACTGTTGGACCTTACCCCACAAACTAATTAAATAAGAACTTTCGTATAATTACTTTGAATTAAAACTACATTTCTCGTGTTATGATTTTGAATTTCACGATACAGTTATAAATGCTGGAACTGACTTGACGAAGAGAAGATCCTAAAAAAATATAAAAATACGGCGATTTTTTTTGTTAGAAAATTACTAGGAACAAATCGAACAAGTTGACCAACGGTATGAGGCAAAATGTTTATTTAATTAATTTGGTGCTATGGTCAAAAGTTAGTACAAGGTTTAATGCTTTTATGATTTTATCAATAAAATAAAATGGTTTGCTAAGATAGTCAACGGCTAAAAACAGTAGCAGCTCGTGCAACGGCTTGTGCAGAATGCAATGACGTAAGAGATGTTGGCTTCTGCCCTGCGCGGCAAACGTTCTAAAATTATATTCTTCACGTTGTTTTAATGACCTGTTTATTCATTATCCACCGGTGGATGCACCAAACTCTACTAGGATCACATGTGCGCAAATAATCCACGTGGCTTATTGTGATCTACATCTCTTACGATTTTTTACATCCACCTACCTTTTTTTTTTTTCAATACGAAAATATATCCTACAACGAGTGCTTATTTTGGAATTAGGAGCAATTCACTACTCAGCCGAAAGTACTAAGCTAGGCCATATTCATACATAGATAGTGTTCATAATTAATCTTTCATTACATTTTGTAATTAAAAGTACATAATTATTATAGTACTTAACTCTTCAATAAATGTGACGCATTCGTAACTACAACAATTTTAGTATACAGACTGTAGACCTGCAGTATACAGACTATATCTCGCGCTTGTAGTATAGCCGGGCCATTTTACGGACGACCTTCAATATAGGTGTGAACGATACAGTTAAAATCTTGAAAGGAGAGAAGAGGGTCCACACTGCACCCCGGGGTTCCTTATGGTATTTCTAAGGCAATTGATCAACGGTCTGCAGTTTCCTATCCCCCCTGATATCATGCACATTATTTGAACTATAGGATTAGTCCAGAGCCAACTTACGCCAAATTAATTCAAGAATATTATAGGCTTCTTACTATTAATAATAGGGTTGGGCAATCCTTGCAGTCCCAATGAACTCTAGGCTCTATTTGAGGTGGGGCGCAAAGGGAAGTGGATTTACCACGTAAAAGCCCTTAAGAAGCATAAATTTCTGAATGGGGAGCGCACGAGGTATGGGTAAATAATACTATTGGATGAGTCTCTGACCACCTATATAAAGTCTCCACGAAAGATCTATCCCATCGGAGAGAAGAACCTCAAGAAGCTAGTCCATCGGAGCATCTAAAGTCATCGGACTGGATAAAATTTGTCCAAGTCAGCGCCTAGTAGACAAATATAAAGTTTATCTTATCCTCTCCTGCATATTGCAACACCTATACTTTACTAAAGACATGCAGAGTGACACTTGTCCCCAAATACCACTATATAAAAGGTATCCATTGTCAAAATTATGACAATCATCAAATTCAACTCAACACAAGCAAGACATAAGGTTATCAGTGAATAAAAAGAGGGATGTTTTTGTAATAAGCAAGCTTCTGAACCTTGGGACATGGCGTTTTAACCCTTATTATCTCGTTAATCCGGTTAAAATAGCAAACCTGTTAACAAAATGGCGCCGTCTGTGGGAACGCCATAAGATCTGTCCTTGAGCGTGTTCAACAAGTGTTGTATATTATGGACAATTTATTTGACAGCGAGAGTTGGTGGACCCACCGAGGAGATTCGGAACTCACTCCCTCGGTCCCTCGACCTAAAGAAAGAGATTTCATCAACATCTCTCGGTCCGTCTTTGAGAGACTCGTGGAGCTCCACGAAGGTCTGAGGACCCCCATAACATTCCCTCTGAATCTCCTTATCGGAGAAGTCGCCATTCGAAAGGAGACGAACCCCGGGTAAGATGGAGCCCTACCCCTGAATCCTGGCATCGTGAACCCCCGCGGGAGTCACATATATATTATAATCATGAAAAGGCCGCTAGGTTGGGCCAAAGGGAAGAAAGGACATACCCCTTGAATTACCCGACGAGTAGAGACAACACCCTATGGGGAATCCTTGACGATCTACGCAAGGAGATGGGTGACATCAAAAAAACCATGGCCCCCTAAAGAAGATTCGACATTTAAAACCTCCCCCTTTGTTCCCGAGATTGCCCTAGCATCGATTCCTTCGGGGATGCGACCCATCAACGCTCCCTTGCGCCCCCTTGTACACATGGGATACCGATGGAAGAGATCCACAAGATCACATCCACCAATATTTGGCAGGGATGGACCTATCCTCTGCTCCCGACTACGCCATATGCCACGTGTTCCCTGTTACTCTCGGAGGACGGGCTCAACCCTGGTTTACCCACATTCCACCTAACTCTATAGTTAGCTTTGACCGATTGGCCCATATATTCGTACGACCGTTTGCTTGTAATCGACAATATCCTAAATCCGCCACACACCTCTTTACGGTTAAGCAACAAAGGGACTAACCTTTGCAAGGATACAAAAAATGCTTCTCCGATGAAGTATTAGATGATTCGAATGTTAGCCCAACTATCTTGGTCGACATACTGACCCAAGGACTCCGAGAATGAGACTTATTCCGATACCTTATGCGAAACCATGTCACTGACATGAACGAGCTTATGCAAAAGGCAAAAACTTACATCCTTATGGAAGAGGCGGAAGGCACGAAGAGGCGTATGGAGAACGATGACAACGAACACCATGAACGCGCCGAACGAAAAGCAGAAATTAAAGAGAAGGGCAAAGAAGAAAAACCCTCCCAAGGGAAGGACGACGGTGGCGTGGTCAAGAAGTTCCTTAGGCTCGTACCCCTTCCTCCAATGACTATCGATCTGGAAGAAGTGCTCAACGTAATGAAAGGTAATAACGAATTACATTGGCCCACACCTGCCAGGTTTCCTTACAGAGATAAAAACTCGGGGAAATATTGTAAGTACCATAAAACCTATGGACATACCACCGAGGAGTGCACCACTTTAAAGAAGGAAGTGCTCTGCCTCTTAGAGGTGGGATACTTGAAGAATTATCTAAAAGAAAATAACCCCAACCTAGGCTTAACGTATGGAAAAGGCTCCGAGAGGAGCAAAGAGAAGAAGAAAGGACCCCTAGTAGGCGGTCCCGAGAGAAGACCACGGGGCATCGGAGTCTACCTCCTACCCCGGAATCTTACGAAGACAACGCCCCATCAGGACGAACAATTAACATGATCGAAGGAGGAGCATCTCGATGACACCCCATGGTAAAAAGAAGAAGTATCTAAAGGAAGCAAGGCGAGTGGAACAAGGACCTCCCGTGTGCTCCATCCAAGGAGCAAAGCTGCCTAACATCACATTTGGACCCGATGACGTGAAAGGTATAATCTATCCCCATGAAGATCCCTCTGTAATCGAAGCTACCATCCATGGATTTGGGATCCAACAAATCCTCATAGATACGGGCAGTTCCATGATGTGTACTGTTCCTACCTACTTACCTGGCCATGGGATTGAAGAACGAACAACTAGAGGTGACTGAAGTCCCCCTAGTAGGCTTTTCAGGAGAAGCTTGTAACACCCTCGGAACCATAACCCTTCCCATGTCATGGAGAGAGGGAGCCTCTCAAAGAACAGAACCCACCAAATTTTGGGTGGTGAAGGCCTCCTCAAAGACGTACAACGCCATATGCAGACGGCCTTCCATTCGGGCCTTCGAAGTGATTCCCTCCAACCTTCACCTTAAGGTAAAATTTTCTACATTCTCAGGTATAGGAGAAGTTCGAGGAAGCCAAGCCAGAGCCAGGGAGAGCCATGAACGCTATCCCTCCCGAAGAGGAGGAACCAGCCCTCGAAAATGGCAAAAAGTGTAAGACCGATGAAGTACGGGTTCAGCCAATGGAAGAGCTAAAGATGGTAGAACATGTAGAAGGAGAGACCGATAAGGTAATCAAGATGGGTACAAAAATGGAGCTTGCAATTGGAAGCCCGACTAACTTCCATCCTCAAATAATTTCACCATCTCTTCGCATGGGAAGGAGGACCATCCGAGCGAATCAGCAACAAGGTATGCCAATATTTTCTTAATGTAAAGCCTGGGGCTAAACCAATCCAACAAAAGAAAAGAAAAATGGTACCTGAGCGCAATAAGATTATTCGATCGGAGATACAACGCCTCCTTAGCCTAAAGCAAATTAGGGAAGTCATATACCCTGAGTGGCTGGCTAATGTAGTCCTAGTCCCCAAACATGGAGGAAGATGGCTGATGTGCGTGGACTTTACAAATCTCAATGAAGCATGTCCGGAGGATTGCTATCCCCTTTCTAGCATAAATCAACTAGTCGACTCCACCGCCGGCTGCGCACTCTCGTCAACCCTAGACGGAGACCAGGGATACAACCAAATCCAGATGGTCGCGGTCGATTAGGACAAAACTAACTTTATCATCGATGCAAGTACCTTTTGCTATTTAGTAAAGCCCTTCGGACTCAAGAATGCAGGGGCTACTTACCAAAGATTGGTAATCCTTATGTTTGTCGGGCTCATCAGAAAATCGGTAGAGGTCTATGTGGACAACACAGTCGTCAAAAGCCATGCAACGGAAGATCACCCCGAGGATCTGCGAAAGACGCTAGCCATTATGGACAACTTCGGAATGAAGGTAAACCCACATAGGTGCTTATTTGGCATCCGGGGAGAAAACTTAATGGGTTTCATGGTCACAGAAAAGGGAATAGAAGTTAACCCCGAAAAGGCGGAAGCCATCGTAGGGTTACCCACTCTGAGGACGGTAAAAGATGTCCAAAAACTGACCAGTCGAATGGCCTCCTTCAGCTGGTTTGTTTCTAAATCGGCAGAAAAAGGACTACCCTCTTTTAAGGTACTCTGAAATATCAAAGAGTTCCAATGGACGACACAGTGCGAAGAAGCTCTGACTACCCATATTTCATTTCTCATCCGATTACTGTTCTGACCAAACACCCATTGCGTGCAATCCGCAATAAACCCGAGACATCGGGGAGATTGATAAAATACTCCCTGAGGCCCTCTATCAAAGCGCACGTCTTGGCAGACTTCGTAACGGAACTAGCGGGCATCGGAGCCGAAGAGAAGGCGCCCATATAGCACGCCTACGTAGATGGCTCCTCTATAAGTACACACGAGGGAGCGAGAATCGTCCTAGTAAACAAAGAAGTTGAAGAGGAAATGATCCACTTCGCTGTTAGGATTGATTATCCTCTATCCAATAACGAGGCCGAATATGTAGCCCTTCATCAGAATGAGACTCACACAAGAAGGTGGGATAAAAAGGATACACATCCACAGCGATTCCCAACTAATTGTTCAACAAGTTAACGACTCTTACGAGGCCAAAGAAGAAAGAATGCGAGATTACCTTTGGGTAGTCCACCAAAGGCAAGGATGGTTCGATGAGTACAGAATCATCCAGTTTCCCTAAGAGGAAAAGTAGGAATCGCACGCTTTGTCCAAAATGGCCACTCAAACGACCACCATCCACACCCGAAGAATCACCCTCCTCCATGTAGGCGAGTCGGAAAAAGTAGAAAGCAAGGGAGTAAATGCCACGGCAGACTCCCCGAGGAGTTGGATGACTTCCATCAAAGCTTACCTACAAGATACCGAAGGTTACTCCAAGGACAAATCTGTACAGTGGATTATGTCTGAGAAAACCATACGATACTTTCTTAAGGGTGGGGTACTATTTCAAAGAACTTACTCTTGCCTGCATGCCCGATGCCTTAGGGAAGAAGACACACAACAAGTCCTATCAGAAATTCACGAAGGAACTTGTGGGAGCCATACCGGAGGCGAAAGCATGACCGGGCGCTTAATTTGGCAAGGCTACTACTGGCCCATGATGGCTAGATATTGCAAAGAGCACGCTGAACAGTGCAAACTGTGCCAAGCCTGCGCCCCGCGGACCTACCAACCAGCGGCTCCGTGGGAGCCTAACCTAACACCGTGCCCCTTCGCCAAGTGGGGCATCGATATAGAAGGACCCCTCATCCCCGATGCAGGTCAAAAGAAATTCCTGCTGGTAGTGGTAGATTACTTCACCAAATGGGTAGAGGCAGAACCTCTAGCCCGAATCACAACCGATGCGACCATCAACTTTTATGGAGGAATATCATGTGCCGATTTGGCATTCCTCGGAGCCTTGTGAGCGACAACGGGCTTCAATTTACCAGCAAAGAGTTAGAAGATTGATACCCATTGGGAAATCAAACATCGTTTCGCTTCGGTGGGATATCCCCAAGCGAACGGCCAAGTGGAAAGGACTAATCAAACCCTCATAAAGAACATAAAGGCTAGGCTGGATTGGCACAAGGCCAAATGGGTCAAAGAGATACCCGGCATCCTGTGGGCCTATTGGACTACTCAAAGAACGTCTATAGGCGAAACTCCTTTTAGCCTGGCATATGGCAGCGAAGCCGTCGTGCCCCCAGAAGTGGTAGTGGAAAGTTGGCAAATCCGGGAGTATGAAGAAGTGGCTAATAGCTCCAAATTAGCCTTTGCCCTTGACCTCCTCGAAGAAAGAAGAACCCGAGCCACCATCCAAATAGAGGAGTACAAGGCCCGAATGTCACTATACTACAACACCAAGGTAAAATCTAGGATTTTCCAAGTTGGAGACCTAGTACTAAAAAGAGTGGGAGCTTCCAAAAACGTAGGAAGACTCGATCCCCGATGGGAAGGACCCTACAAAGTCGCGGGAATCGTCAGACCGACAACATATCAACTTGCCAACTCCGAAGGCACAACACTCCTTAATACCTAGAATGCTCTTAACCTTAGAAAGTACTATGCTTAATGTAAAGTAGAAGTTTGTACATAAATAAAAGAGTTTTTATATATATGGTTTCTATATAAAAAAATGGGGAAAATATGGTTGCACGACGAAATAATGACCCTACATATGGTCATCTAAGCAACCCAATCCCAAGGGGCCATCTATTACAAAACAACGAACTCTCATAGGTATATCAGACCATATCCTATACAAATGTCCTTATACCACTAGAACAACCCCTACCTACCCTAAGCCTCATCGATCGGATGCTTTCCATCCCTAATAAGGCGATGAAACTGCTCCTCGGACAAGTTTACAAGATCGTCAATCACCACAGTTGGAACCGCAAAGTCTTCACGAACCGCCGGATGAACTTCTAAAAAAACTTGACGAATGCTAAGATTGGGGATCGCCAATCCTGAGGGAAACCCTGACAAAGCTCGAGCAGCATCCTGGCACAGCCGATATACAATGCAGACTAAGTCACGCATCTCTCCTTGAAAGGACTCACGAAGAACGGGCAAACCCGCTATGCCCAAAACTGCTTGGACTTTGGCCATCACTATCTCCACCTCATGAGTACGGGTCATCTCTAGTACTCTTTGATTTGCTGCGTCCCATTCCCTCGTAACATGCAACAACTGATCATCGGATAAGCGGATTTGGTCCCTCAGGTCTCCCATCAGCTCTTCCAAACCTAACACCCGGGCCTTTTCTAGAACCAACTGGCGTTGCAGTTCCCACGACTTGTTCCTCTCACTCTGTAACCTCTCATCAAAAACCTTTTCAGAAGCCTCACAGTCCGCCCTTAGGCGAGATAACTCCTCCTGGGCCTCCAACAAACCCCTCTCTAGCTCATCCCGATGGCGGTATACTAAGTCAGTATCGGATGAGAAGCCCCCTCCGGAACCGATGGCATTAAGTACCATATAAATCTGCACAAATCAACCCTATCACCACAATGAATGCATAAAGGTTAGTGCTAGATAAAATAAATTCTCAAATCACATAAGTCTTTACATGCTAGGTCTTGAAGGCTGGATAGAGGAAGAGTCTTCATTAACTCGCAATCCAGCATGTTCGATAAACCGCTCAGATAGTTCCGACAAAAGTCTGCGGCCGAGGTGGCCAGAGGAACGGAACCACCGCCCCCTTAAAGGGCTGAGACCCCACATGAATGTGATTTCCGTCGAGGGTAGAGGAGCCCTCGTGATCGAGAACCTCTCCGAGGGATGAGATCCCCCGGGGGTAGGAGAAGCAAGACCCTCCTCTACTACATTTATCATATCAAAGACATCTCCCTCGGAGAAAATCGCGCTATCAAAGGAGGGGTAGAATGACCCATCCGAAAAGCAGTTACCATCGGACCTCGGGTACGATAAGTTCTAATGGATTTACTGGGGGGATGCTATACGCAAAGCCCTCTGATCCTGCTCCTCCGAAGAAGAACTTGCCACTACCTCAAAATTCGAATGATAAGAGCCCTCGTCCTCGGAGAAGGCGTATCCGTCATTCGGTATCTGCCCTAAAAAAAGCCTTATCAAAAGGCTTAACGGCAAACATTTCCATCTCCGCACCTATCAGAAGCACAAAACCGCTATAAAGCCCAAATTATCAAGGAGTACCATAAATAAAAAGGAAGAAGAAGAACTTAAGAAAAATGAAGTTACTATGAAGGGGCTGACGAGAGAGATTAAATATCTCTACCCCCTCCTGAAGACTAGCCAAGAAGAAAGACTCGGGGAGCTCTAACAAGCCGTTAATATCATAGGTGCCCGAAAACAACCCAGAACCCGATAAAACCTCCCACTGACGAACCGATATCTCAGGGTTGGGGACAACATATGTTAAACGCCATCGCAGAGGCATTTCTCACACATTAGTCAATGAGCCTTTCGGACGGACAAAAAAGAACCTCCGCCTCCAATCCCCTCTACAAGAGTGATGGTTGGAAACATGCGTGAAGGCTTTGTTGTTGTCCCAATAGGCCAGGCTAAAATAGGAAGGGCTACCCGAATTAGGGCGCAGGATGAATATCGCCCCCACCCGATAAGGAGACATCGGAAGGTTTAAGAGCTCGCAACATTAAACATACCCCAATAAGTGACGATAGGAATTAGGGGTCAATTAGCTAGGGCATATCTGCCAGTATCGGAAAAGGACTTGAAGGAACGGATGAAAAAACACCCGCATCCCACAACGCATCTGCTTGTAGTAGACGGTTAGATAAGCCGAAGGGGGATCATATGCCCTATGATCGGGGTGGGTATAATGACATCGTATTGATTAAAGTCCAAAGTATACTCGGTGAAGAGAGTCATGATAGATTCCCTGTATTCAGTACTCACGGCGGATCCGACCCGCCCTCGACCCATCAGCCTTGAAGGACTCAAGGGAAGCATATTGAACACAGAGGAGCGATTAACTGGGGAATAAGGTTCCCTACCCATGAACACTTCCCGAATATGGTCCATTCATCGGGAATCTGCATGCGAAGGCCCCGATAAAGCCCTCGCCAATGAGCTCCCCACAAGGGTAACCGAACCCTCATCAGCCTTGTTCCGCGGCCTATGAGACAAATTCTCAGAGAAGGCATGTCGGACGCCCAGCCGCAAAGAAAGATTTTGAGCTGAATTATGAGAAGAGTTCTTTGAAGAAACGGAACCGCCATGCCTGTAATACGGAGGCATCATCTTGCCCAGTAAGTTCCTTTCTACTTTTACGCACTTAGTTTAAAAACTAACCAAGAGAAAAGCAAAAGCGAAAAGAGAAAATCTAGCTTTGCAAAAAAAGGGTAAATAGCTCAGTACAATATCTTGGAAAATCTTTTGAAAAAAGTGTGAGAATATTCACTAAACTCCAACTATATATATACCCGGACATTCCTCTTGAGAACTGAGTTAAAAGCTTGAGCTGTCAAAGTAAAAACATAGACAGGGACACGTGTCAGTGGATATCTCTATTTAGAGAAAAGTAACTCCAAAGTTTGCAATGCAAACGGGCACGTCCTGCTGAGCAAATTACTTGGCTGGCAAGAATGAGAATATTAACTCAAGATTAATGAGGGGGTCCCAATGTGTATATATATACTAAAGACTTTCTTTTTTAGTCAATCATAAGTATGAAAAGAAAGAAATTAATAAAAGGCAAAAGGATTGTTTATTCATAAACCCGAGAAGTCCTCAGAAAGCTCTTATAATCATAAAAGAAAATATCTACGAATGCTAAAAATGCGAAATAAAGATTTCGAAAATTAAACTTAAACAATCTAATACTGAAAGTCTAAAATAAAAAAATCCTAAACTCCCGAGGACGAAGAAGTAGAGGCAGTGATCCCCTCGGGGGGAAGAGTCATCAGACTCAGCAGACTAGTCGGCACCGTTATCGGAGGCAGTTGGGTGTCAGGTGAAAACACCCCTCCGGAGCTGCTAGTTCTTGGACTTGCACTCCCCAACCTAGTGGGAGAAGTAAAGGTAGAGGCCCGAGGGGACACGTCGCTATACCTCTCGAAAAGGGCATACGCTTCCTCGGGGCTAGCAGGGTTCTTTAACTTGCGGATGTCGAAGGCCTTCGCAAAGTCAACACCCGGCCGCAGCAGCCCCATTGCCAACTTGGCACACTCCAGGTACCCTCATAGTGTATGAACTATCATAACGCCCTGTTGCTGCTTCTCGGAGAGGTCCGAGTACTGTCGAACAGTCTCCGCCTGGGCGTACTTTACCGCCGCTTTAACTTTGGCCTGTAATTCCTCGGAAGAGATGGCCGTTGCTAGTTTCTCTGAGGCCGACTCGGCCCGATCTAAAGCTTAGCCCAGTTGCACCTGGAGAACCCTTTCTCTTTCTTGGGCCTCCTCCTTCTCCTTTTTAAGGAGTGCTATTTCATCCTTCTAAGCTTTCTTCGATTCGTGAGCCGAAGCCTGCAGGCGTTTCATCAGTTCACCTGCCTCGCTATCTCGTTTTGATCTTCCTGCCATCGGAAGTCATAAGAGGATATCTCCGTGCAGAGAACGTCCATCTCCCTCAGATCCTCCTTCTTCTTACCAATAAGAGACGCCACCTGCCCTTGGAGGATTCGTCTCCTCCCCACCATGGTTATACCCCTGCTCGGCCACAGTAGCCGTCTCCTTAGCCTTTCTGACCTAAAAAAGAAAGATATATCAGGCGTAAGTTCTTCTATCCGAAAAGGAATTCCTTCAAGGATAAAGTTACAAAAAAAGGACAAATAGAAAGAAAGGGGAAAACTTACCATGAGCCTAATGTTGAGGCATGTCTGCATAAAGTGGAAGCCATCGGAAGGCGTGGCATGAGAGGAAATGAAGAAGCGGAGGACTTATCCGAAGGCATCCTCCAAAGTCCACAGTGACGACAAATCTTCTAAACGGGGAGGACCCCATGGAACATGCATCCCAAAAGAGATGCCCCCTAATGAAACAGTCATCGGAACCGAGGCGATGGTAGCAGAGTCGGTGAATAAAGCCCAATGAATACACATAGGAATTGAAGGATGCGCCGCCCCCAAAACAAAATCCAGAAGCGAGACCTTGATGTCTAGTTGCAATAAATCGCCGGGCTGCGCCTCGGGAATCTCCAAAACATCCTCGGAATCACCTAACGATATTTTTAACTGGGACTTGAGGAGCTGCGCCAATAAATCCTCCCCTACAAGAAAAATCGTAAGTTAGAATAATACAGAATAAATAATTAATAAATATAAATCAGAAAAGAGAACCGAATAACTACCTGAAAGAAAAGACTCCCCTTCCTGAGTCATCAGAGCCTTTCCCTTATGTACGTAACCTATAGAAAAAGGAAGAGATAACTTAGCCTAAGAAAAAAACGAGAATATCAAAAACACTTGAGAAAATAATCAAAAAAACTTACTAGGGGCAGATGGCTCTTAATTTGGCCCCACCGAAGGCGCCAAGGAAGAATCTCCCATTTCCTTCTAAGGAGAAGATGAAGGATCGTTGGAAGAAATGGTCACATACTCTGGCAGAACCGCTGAAGAAGGTCCCTCCGTAGTCGGACTTCTTTCCGAAGAAAAGCCTCCCTCCGAAGCAAACTCCCCTCTTGAAGTCCTCAGAGAGCTCTGAGTGGCAGAAATGGAACCCAATACCGGAACCAAGCCTGATCGTGGGTCCACAATGGCCAAAGTGACGACTCTGTGGATCACACTATCCTCCCCGATGATGAATGGCGAATGATTCTCCTCCTCTTCTACCAGATGCATATCCCTGTCTTCAGGTGTGCTAACCTCCTTATCATCTTCCTTGGGAGCCTCAGAGGTACCACTAGATGAGCGAGCCAAAGAAGAAGCCTGGGCCTTAGACTTCTTTCGACCGCTCGAGGCCAGAATATCCTGCTCCGATGGCCTCACAGTCATAGATAGGTGTGAAGGACCCTTGCGCAAAAAGTGCCTCGCCAAAATCTCCCCTGTAATAAAAGAGAGAAATCCCTAAGGACCTTAAACAAAAAATTTACTCGAAGCAATGAAAGAAAATAAAGTAAAATTACTTAGCAAAAGAAGTCAGCTCCTCGGAAGATATGGATAAAGAATCCTGAACGGCAGCATCAGTAAACACCACCTGATAAAGCCTTGATCTCTCATACAACTCCCCAAAATACTCCGACTCCATCAGAGCTTTTGCAGAAATAATCGGAGAGAAAGTCATCTCCGAGTCCACAGGGTACACTAGAGCCTTGGCCTCCCCCAAAGTGAATGGCATATCCCATTCACCTTCCACACGCTTCACGAAGAAGTACTTGTCCTTCCAAGTACTGTGGGAGCTGAGTGTCCCCTCCAAAATCTTCTTCGTCGAGTTCTTGGCAGAATCCCAATGACAAAAATGGTAAAAGGGAAGTCCCCCCAGGTGAGACTGCGATATCAAAAATTAAAAAGAATCGAGCCACAGTGCAGCTCAGTCCCTTCACTTGGCACCAAAAAACAAAGATACAAAGTGCCGCAAAGCTAGTCGGAGTCACCTGACTCGGACAGACATTGCACGCCTTGAAAATTTCACAAAAGAAAAAGGGCATGAAGGATCGCCACCCATATTTCATCTGTGCGAAGTAGACCGTCAAATAACCATCTGGAGTATTAATAGCCCTCTCCGCCTTCGTTGGAATTTGGAAGGAAATATTCTTCTGGTACACCCCCAAACTCTTGAAAAGAGAGGACACCTCTTTCCGAGTAGCCGTATTCGCAGTCTCCTCGACTTTATGGAGATTGCGATAATCGGGCTTCTTTAATTTCGAAGCCCTAGCTTTCCTCGAAGGAGAAACCTCACTCTCCTTCTCGGCGGCAGAAGTTCCCCCCTCTCTTTTACGAGTGGGGGCAACAGGACCACTCACAGCAACACCACCAGTGACCGCCGATGAATCGGCGGCGGAAGTGAAAGCCACATCCCCGGAGGTCGAGGTGGCAGTGGTGAAATCAGTAGGGGGTGAAGCCATCTCTACAGAGAAAAGATACGCAAAATTATTTGCAAAGATTCGGAGAAAACTTGTGATTATTCGCGAAGATTCGAAAAACAAGGGCTTGCGAAATTGTAAAAAAGAACATAAAATTTTCTTGCTAAAGTGTTTGTTAGAAAGATTGAAAGTGAGAAGTGAGAAAAGAGGAATGTGTTGGCTATATTTATAACCAACGCCACAACGGTCGCGGGGAGTAAATAACTCCCCACATAACCCCCACAAGTGACACATGCCTGGACACGTCCGCCCCAACGGTCAAATGAATCCAGCCGTTACCAACGGCCGGATAATGGACACATTACACCGCCAATGGTCAAAAAAGGAAGCCGTTACCTCACCGCTAAAAAACCACTCAGAATGTTCACCTGTGCTGCTCGCCCGAAGACAACGTTCCTGAGGGCTGAAAGGTAATTTCCTTACAAACGTTTGTGATATATATATATATATATATATCTATATATAATATAAGCAAAGGCTTCACATGGTAGTTTGTGATAACAAGACCAAAATTTCCCACTCACAAATTTTTTAAAAAAAAAAGAAATAAAAAAGTTAATATCTGAATTAAAAAAAAAGAAGAATTTAATATCCGTTTTTTTAACATCCGTACACAATGTCCCCGTTACAATAATGCTTCAATATAGCTGCTGGATATAGAAGGCGATTATAGGCCTTCTACAATAGAATGTAATATAAGAGGCGAATACATGCCTTTTAGAGTTCAAGAGGCCCATATTCGCCTCCTATATCTATTATGCTGACAGCCCAATCACATGGGCGAGACGGATCCACTCAGAAGCTGCCACGTGGTGAGAGACGAATATATGCCTCCCATAATTCGAAAAAAAACAAAGAAAAATTGCTTTATGGTCAACCAGTATTCTAAAAAACAAATAATTTAAATTCTACAGTGGTGGGAGGTGAATAAATTGCCTTCTGTTCTAAAAAAATAAAAAATAATTTAATTTTAATAACTATCCAGGCGCCAAACCAGTACTCCAACACAGTAATTCCAGTTTTCCAACTCCAACTCCAAATTCCAAAATCCAAAATCCAAAATCCCATACTCCAACTCCAAAATCCCATACTCCAAAACACAAAATATATCATTTCAATACCAATACCATCCAAACTCCAAAATTCATCCATCAATGAGTTCAAACAAAAAGAAACAAGTCACTAACAAAATTACACCTAATTAGGCCAAGCCAATTACCACAACAAGGCCAATTCCAAAACAAAATACCATAATACATGCCGATTAAACATTGTTCAAAAGTTAAATGAGTTCTAATAGGAATGTGGACAAGTTCACTGATGAACGACTGACATGTCCGGATAGTAGGGTGCTGTCACTGGAACATACCCGGTAGGTGATTGTCCGATACTGGATGATCCTACCGTTGATTGTCCTGAAGGCAATGCTCCAGCAGTGGCTTCATGTTCAGTTGATGGTGCAGATGGTGCGGCTTCAGATTCAGTGAATAGACCAGCAAACTCGGGGGGAATCGGTAGACGTTGCATCGCGAACATGGCCTTCAGCAATTGCTTCATGCTCTGTGTGTTCCGCCGCTTGTTTGGCCATTTGTGCATCCTTTACCGCATTCGATTCAATCAAAGCTGCTATAGCCTCGGTTTGCTTTTCAAGCAACTCTTTGTACCTGCTGATATGCCCGTATTTAGGCTTCGCCCTTGTCTCAAAGCCAACAAACTATGGGTCGCCAGACTTTGAAAGGCCTGGAACAAAATTCTTCTTGGCACCATTAACAACACGCAACCAATCAACTTTATTCAATGGTCGCCAGTTTCTCATATCAGCAGTGTGTTGTATTATAGACTCACGTAGATACTTCAACTGTCCAACCTCAAATAAAAATCATAAGTATTAGATATAATCAAATATTTGATTCCAGTCTCGTAAGGTACAAATTTAATTATACAGTTTTTTTAAAGATTTGATAATTTTTAGATTTGATAAATCTCTCCTAAATACAGGAAATATGATAAGTTACCGGAATTTTGATTTAAAACCTGATCAAACGCAGATTAATAATTCAGTAAATGCAACATAATACTAATCAGATCAAATGCAACACACTAATCAGATAAAATGCAACATAATACAAATACTAATTTCTCGTAAATACATGAAATATAGGAAATCAGATCAAATGCAACACACTAATTCAGTAAAATCATTCAAACATAGTATTCTTTATTAATACTAATATAATACACTAATAAACATTCTATTAGAGATAGTTTCAATAATCACTTACATAAACATCGCGCGCCCATTCACTACCCCACTTCACTACCCCACTTCACTGCATTGCTGAAAATCTTGGAATGCGTTTTCAACCAAACCTTATGAATATATCCCTCTTGCTTTCGCTTGAAAATTAAGATTGAAAATCAATAGACGTCTACAAAACTTACAAGATTACTATAATAAAACATAATAATTAATAAAGTCTAACTACACGTACTATTTCATGTCTATAGGCCACTGCACTTTTACACCCGCCGATCCAGGGAGCTCCTTCTCTCTTGGCCTGATTGTCCTTCGAAGATTTAGCTCTATCCTTCGATTCTTTCTTGCTCCAGTACTTTATGTAGGATTCGAGCCACTCTGCAGTTGCCCAGGTTTCGTGATTCTCCGAATGGCTTTGGTTATTCCTGTACGCCAACCAAAATTTCTTGCAATTTGTGATCATGCGTGAAAAATTGGTCTGGGTCGTCCTGTGATACGTCGCTTCAATGGCCAGCTCATCCTTCTTGTCCCACCGATAACATTTCTACAAGGCATGTAACAAATATTAGAATTAACACAAATATATAATAAATTACCTGATCACAGAAAAAAGACACACTAAAGTTCAATAAATTATCCTGTTCAAAGAAAAAAATACACACTAAAGTTCAATCATACTTGTGATATAATAATTAAAAAAAAATCTTTTATTTCAACTGTAAAGGTGATTGCAGTAGTAAAACGTTCAATTTTTTTGGCTAAATCAGATCCTCGACTTTTTGTTTAATCACCTAATATTTAGCTTTAAACTACTCATAGATTGAACAACAAAATATCACAGATATAATCAATAAAATATTAAACTACAGTCAATTTATTTATATTTAAACTACTGTCAACTTATTTATATTAAATTTCAGTCAATATTAAACTGCCAGTACATTTAAGGAGTTAGTAAAAGGGATCTAACATACCTGAACATTTTCCAGCCATTTTCCCTTTCTTCCTTGCTAAAATCAGGGTATCATGTGTGCAGTTTCCGCATCACCTCCTTTAAAACATGTGTCACAGTGGCTGATGCGCCACCAATGAAACTCCCATCAAATGCGACAATTAATTTTGGCCTCAACGACTCGACCTCTCGCTCACGTTGCCATTTTCCCGACTCGACTCCTGAATCTCTCTCACGTTGCTACAATTAATTTTAGTCTGTATCTCTTGAATCTAAGGTGCTCAAAATTTCCAACTCCTCTTCCAACGAGTTCTCTCGATCATCCTGAACCGCCGACGTTTCACCTCCCTCAACCTCAACCTCATCCTCATCCTCTATAACCCATTTGCTTCCCCGCAATGGCTGAGTCGTAGCCACTGGCCTGTAGTAAATCACTGGCTGAGCCAAAGCGGCTTCATACAACTCGTCAGTTGACATAAAGCCCTGCTGCTTTGGCTGAACTGGCTGAATGGGCACAGATTCCGCGCTACCACACTGGCTTGAGCCACCAGCCCCTGTCGATGTCCGTTGGGGTGAGGAATGTGTCGTCCCCGTACCAAGGCATCGACTTACCATGGTCTGGTCCAGTCATCGGCACACTGTTAGAATGTGTCCCATTGTTGTATGCGCTCTGCGGCGCCCCATGAAGCGTCATCGCCATCTGTTGCTGAGGTGACCAGATATCCTCGCGTAGGCCGGTCATCTGCGCCATCTGTGCCTGCGCACTGCCTGTGGCTGGGTGAAGGCTTTGACCGAAGGTGGCGCCATCTGTGGTTGCGTATACCCCACTTGTGGTTGGGTGTAGGGTCCTGTCAACGACAAAGGTTGACTGCTGTGTAGGGAAGTCAGGTGAGCCATAAAAGACGGAGCCTGGGTGGCGTTGTCCATTGGCCGATACATCATCGGTGGTGATGACTGTAGGCCACTTGTACATTGCCTTTTAGAACCACGATCCCTGAACCACCTACCCGTTCCTCACGGCTCAACATCGGAATCCCTTGCCTGCGCACTCCTTGATTTGATGAACCACTAGCAGCCATCTGCAATTCATTTCACAAACAAATTAGCCTCAATTTTAAGATTAAACTTTACAATGCAGTAATTAAATATGCATCTAAATCTTAAAAATCAACCAAAAGAATCATAACACAGTCCTACTCATAATCATTTTCATAATTACATCAATAATTCAAAGAATTAGAACACAGTCCTAAAATTAAGCAAAAACAACCTTTTTTAACAAATGCAACATTAGAACACTTAATTTTTACACTATTAGAACAACAAGAATCACAACACAATCCTTAAATCAACAATAGCCCCTGAATTTACAAGAAGTAGCACCTAAAATGCAACATACACAATTCAATAGAAACAGAATTACATCACTAATCATAATACATCCTTAAATTCAACATAAACACCTTTTTTTAACAAATGCAACATAATGAATGATGATTTTGACAGAATATCTGCAATTACAATTCCTAATTACAACACTAACAAAATTTTGACAATATTTGAACAAAAATTACAACACAGAGGAGAAATTGATGATCTTTTAAACAAATCTAGATACAACATGCACATATCACAGATAAAGTTATCAGTTACATCATAACTACAACACTCACAGATAAATTGAAGAATTAGAACAACAAATTGCATCACAGTCCTAAATTTCTAGCTAAACCCCTAATTTCTTCAATTAATACAACATGCACATGTCAATTCAACATGAATACAACATGCACATATCAACTCATACAGTTTTTACCCTATTAGACCAAAAAAAATCATCACAGTACTGAAACCCTAATTTTTTCAACCATTACAGTGCTGAATAACACTAAATCCTCAAGACTAACCCTAATTACAGTACTAAGCAAGAATTTATAGGACCCTAAATACAGTAAAAACATATATATATATATATATATATATATATATATATATATATTAGAGAGACGAATTTGAGCAAAAAAAAAGAGTCGAAATTGAAGAAATTAAGTACCTTAAACAAAAATTGAGCTTAATTGAAGCTTGAATGTAACTCGGAGTCCTAATTTCGAATGAAAACTGGACTTGATTTCGATTGGAATCGAAATTAAGCAAAAGCCCTAATTTGGAAGAGAGTGAGCGTGCGTGTGTATGGGGAGAGAGAGAATGAAATGTGGAAATGTCTAGATTTTCTATTTGAAACCCTCCACAAATTTGCCACTGTCTACGTATTGAATTGGAGGTAGACAGTCAACCTCATATTTGATTTCTGGACCCGTTTTGAACTAGTGGTGCGTCGTACTACCTGACCCTTTTTGGAATTAGTAGTGTTGGAACAAAACAAATGATGAGGAGGCAGAAACCGGCGATGACAGTCGAACCAACATGGTTTCTTTCCATGATCAAGACGGAAAGACTTTGTTTGATTCATACAATACGAGCAAGATAGCTTACCGTGCGTGCTCCACTGGGATAATATTCCGTAAGCTGAAAAATCACTAATCATCCGCATCAAATGCGCTCTCATTACAAAATTTTGCTTCCGAAATGAGTCATAAGTTTGAGCTCCAATACTCCACAATGAACAAAGTTCAGGGGTCGTAGCATCAAGTCAAGGTTCTTTCCAGGAATCCTTGGTCCAGGGATCAACAAAGACAAAAATATATATTCTTGTCTCAGGCACGTATCAGGAGGGAGATTGTAGGTCGTCACAAAAATTGGCCAACAAGAGTATGAAATACCAAAGCTTCCCCATGGAGTGAACCCATCTGTGCAAAGACCAGGCCTAACATTTTTGGGCTCGGCGGCATAATTTGGATACTCTTCATCAAAATATTTCCACGCCTTACCAGCAGCTGGGTGAATCATCGTATCGTTTTGTCCTTAACATTTCAGATGCCACATCATGTGTTGTGAAGTTGCTCGAGACATATACAACCTCAGCAATCAAGATGTCAAAGGAAAGTACCACAATTTGTTTTTGGGAATGCGTTTGGCCCTTGGGTTTGTACTCTCTCCGCCCTCAAATCTGTCTGCTTGGCACACTGGACATTTAGTATAACTGCTAGCTTCGAACTGCCCGTAGTACATGAAACAATTATTCACACATAGGTCATAAGTCTTCTTTTCCAGGCAAAACCGTTTTAATACACGCTTCATCCCTCTAACATCCTCCGGAATTTTTCGTGATCCTCTAGAGTCAACACTTTGTGCAATTGTTTTAGCCATTTGTTACAACTAGCTTCTGTTGTGTTGTGCAAAATCTTATCTGTCATAAACTGAGACACGACTTCCAAAGCCATTTCACAATGGCCAGTACTTATTCGCGTCTTTGATTGTCGTAATAATTCATAAAAGTCTCTTGCCTCGCGGGTTGTCACCTCATCTGCCTCTTGATTAGACTGAACATTCTCATAACGACCACCAAACACATCGTCGGCCATTTCCCTAATACAACCACCAAAGTTTTCATGAGGAGGTGACTGCACTGGGATATAAGAACTCGACGTCCCAGATGTGTTACCAAATGACTCACCGTGCGCTACCCAAACATAATAATCTAGAAGAAAACCCCGTTCATAAAGATCACACTTAATTCTGTCTGTTGTATGATACTTAGTGTTACAACATTTTCTGCAGGGGCACTTAGATTTGCCCCGATTGAGCAAGTTAGTCTGAGAAGATGCATATTCTACAAACCTATCAACACCATCAACAAATCTCTGGTTGATATAACCATCAGTCACTCGATCGTACATCCAACTCCGATCATCGTTGTTATACATTTTAGATGTTCACCAAAAATCAAATCGATTTTAATATCTAACAATAAATATTACATACCAAGTAAATAATAAAAAATCTTCCCTCAATAAACATTACATGCCAAGTCATTACTAATACTAACAATAAACATTACAATCACCAAAAATCTACCCTCATTAAACATTACGAACAATATTTACCACAATATTAAACCAAGTCAATAATAAAAAAATATATGAAATGAACTCGTAATTAAAGACTTAAAAAAACATTACATACCTCTTAACGCTCGGCTTCTGCAGATCTAATAATACATATATAATTTCGATGTTTTGTTACAAAATAAGGGGCAAATTATGAAAAAAAAAATCTTCTTCTTTTTTGAGATGTGCAACAATGGAGGAAAATGACATCTGAATATGGTGAATAGAAGGTGAAGGGAGAGATTCCCGTGCAATAATAGAGTTGCTTTTGGTAGAAGGAGATTAATCCATTTCTAAAGTCAATATTATTATTTTCGCAATCTTTTTTAAAAATATATGGGAGGCGAATTTTCGCCTCCCTCCAACTAAACTACGATCCGCGTGATAGGCGAATTGGCAAACTTCCACCGTTAGATTTTCTCAATCAGCACATCTGAACCGTTAAACTTTAACCATCTGCTCAGTAATGGGAGGCGAAAATTTGCCTCCTACCACAAAGCCTCACAACATAAAAAAAAAACAACTTATTTGCAAAAGTTATTACCTTCACCAACCTTCACAACCTAGTTGGTGTTCATATTCAAGATGAAGTTATTACAAAAGTTACAAGGAAGAATACAAGGAGTAATTAATGCAAGATGAAGATGGTGTTCATATTCTTTTTTTTTTTGCTAGCTAGTTTTATTCATGAACACAATAAATAGATTTTTTAGGATTTATTATGTAATATATTGGAATGTAATGATGTATCTTGCAAGTTAATTATATTTGAATTTTTCAATTTACATGTCATAGTATTTATTAAATGTAGCTAATTAATTTAATGATATAATATGAATCTCATCATTTTGTAATGTTAATAATAATTTTTTGTATATATTAATGTTGATGAATTAACACATGGTGTGTTTTCGATTTAATTCTTAATTTAAAAATAAGCAAATAAGGAGCTGGAAATGAAATTTTGTGAAAAATATTCGCGGCAAAATTTAGCCGCATTTGTTTTTTCACAAATCTGCAAATGGTTGGAGGCAAATAATCACCTCCAACCATTCTCATTTTTTTTAACAATAATTAAAAGCTGAAATTAATTTTTTAAATGATAAATTAAATATATGAGGCGATGAGATCGCCTCCCACCACGTCATCAACGAAATATAATATAATAAAAAAACTGTAAACGGCAGAGAATATTCGCCTGACCCAACATACACTGCAGTGGAATAATCGCCTTCCACACTAAAATATAGGAGGCGATTATTCTACTCCCACACGCCTTTAATAATACTGAAGGCGAATAATCGCCTCCCATATGGTAAAATGCGTCCATTTAAGAGGCAACATGTTGCTGGCACGTAATCGCCTCCTATTGTTTATAAAAGAGGCGATTGTGATGATATAGAAGGCCATTTAGCGCCTCCTATATGGAAGAATTGTTGTAGTGCCCATGTTTTTAGCAATTCTTGAGTTAATCTATCTATTAATAATCCAAAACCACCATCTCCCTTAAATTTCGAAGTTTTCCTGTAAATCTAAAAACAAATAAAAAGATAAAATGAACTTTTTCATAAGTAGATAAGTTTAAATTTTCAATTCTTTAGCTAATCTTCTCACACGGTTTTTTCATTGCAATAATTTTACGTTAAATAATAAATAGATATTGGGTAGTCCAAAACTTCCCCACTACTTCCTCCCTTTTTCTCAACATATATTCGGATAAAGAATTTGAAATTTAAAATATAACTACCCATTACCACTTCCATTATAAATCAGTCAGTAACCACACAAGACATTTCAATTGTTCCATATTTTTGGTCGTTGTTTTCGGGTACTACCAAGTTGAGCTTTGCTCCAAAATTGTTAATAATCGATTCATTTCGTTTAGCACGTTTAATTTTGTTATGATTTATATATATTTTTTATGCGAATTCATGAACTGATTCCCTTTATTTTGTTGTTGTTGTTGTTGTTGTTGTTGTTGTTGTTGTTGTTGTTATTATCTCTGCAGTGAAATCTCAGAAGAAATTTTACATTCTCAGTATATTAAGTTAAGGTACATGTAATTCAATTTATTTTCTTTATGCGCTTATAATTTATTTCTTAAAAATCATTAGTTCTCAATTATATTTTTAGTAGGACTTTTAGTTTGTATATTGTTTTCCGGTTTGTTTTTCCTTCCTCTTATCATGCATTTTTGACATCTTACTCTTTAATTTCCAGGATTTTTTTCGTGAATCTTATCGATTCATTTTTTTCGTTGCATTATCTTTTTCTCTATTTCTGTTACTGACAAATACTAAATCTTATCTCTTCATTTGTTTTGATTGCATATGAATATAATAATAACGAGCATCAACTTCTTTGTCTATTATAAATTTTTTTCTTTCATTTAATATTTTGTGTTTTTGTTTATATACCCAATGTTTTCTTAACCTAGAGATTAAGATTCATGGTTTTGCTAATTAATATTCATATCAGATGAATAAAGGTAGAAATTAATTCTCTATATTCCTTTTTTTGTTCTGGGTCGGGCTACTCACGCATCCTAAAATTAAAGTTGTGAAGATTTAGGGGGAAATTAGTATATTCATTGAGTATTTTTGAAACTCAACTTTTTTACTATCTGAATTAGGAATATCTTTTTTTTGTTTTATTTTTGATATGGGTATTTTAATATTGCGATAATGTTGATGAATTTATTGGGAGTTAGAAGCATGTGGTGAGTCGCCTCTAGAGCTTATATTAGTTCGGATTGCGCCATTTTGTGTATATGGAGGAATTAACTCTCTTTGGGGTTGAAGAATTGGAGGAGAAATACTATTTCCTTTATATTGTGATGTATAATGTTGTCTTGCTATTATTTTGAAATTTTATTAATAAATAGTCGATCATTGTTCTCATATACTTTACTTAACGTTTGAAACATTACGTGTGTTTAGAGATAGATGAGACTGAGATCTTAATGAAATCTATTAATAAATAGAACTTGAGAAAAATAATAATATATTGATAAATGATGATTTAAGATAGTTTTTATTTAATTAGGACATCAATAAACATAATTACAAATGTTTATAAAACTGCAAGAAGGTTATATTTGAATCAAAATAAAACACTGTGCGTTGTAGTTTTGTTTTATGATGATTTTACTGTTATTTCACTATGGTCTTAGTATGCATGAGACAAAGTAAACTTTTAGTAGATATATGTAGTTTAATCTTCATTGTTTAAGAAAAAAAAAATCTTATAGAAATGCATCATTTTTTTCTTAGATGGTAAAATTTTTAGTTGTCATAACTCAATAAGCGTGTAGTTTCGATTGTCATTTACTTATTTTGTGTAGGATGGTGAAATTTTGTTTTAAGTATAATTTACTTTTCTTAAGATGCACATAGTGTTATTGAATTTAGCTCTTATTCTACCAAGTTTAATAGCATTTTCATAAACATTTTTTGTATGACAAACACACTTACAAACACATGTTTTGTTGATTCAATACTAAGTTTTTTTGTTCAACTACATCAAACCCCAAAAACTAAGAAATTTATATTAGAGCTTCCACTTTCAAAAACATGATCATTCTTGATGAGATTAGTTCTTTTTGTAGTGTTGAAGCTCTAAAACTCCGATGACTCATGTCAACGTTCATTGGTTACAATTTTATTTATTGTCACGTAAATTAGGATAAAATATATGCGTTAAACAAGAATATTCTTTATGCTAAGAAAAAACTTTACACGCGGTTCCCACTTGCACTTTTTTGCTAGTATATATATATATATATATATATATATATATATATATATATAGAAATATACACCCTTCTTTAAATCGTCAGAAGAGATAAAAGAAGAGAGAGAGAGAGAGAGAGAGAGAGAGAGAGATGATAAAATAAAAATAAGAAAAAGCCCCTCTCCTCACTGAAGGCAAAAAATAAAGGATTAAAAATTCCTCTCGCCTCTACGATGGCGATCGAAATTTGGGAGGGGGCTAGTGTTAATACTAAAAAATAAATAAAGGTATTAACCAAAACGTTAACCCTAAATAATAGGGATTAACTCAAGGACGATACTATCGTCACATATACTCCCGATCGAGAAGGCCCACCGGGTGTCACCAACCCAAAGTGGTAGGAAGTGACACCTGAAGAGGCACTTAAGCGTCCCTTGGAAAGTCACGATGAATAAAAATAAGATATCCACGCGACATCAGAAAAAGAGTAAACCCCGATGAACCCGCGAGACTCCGATATCCATCAATGCGCCAAGAGGGACCACAACGAGGACCCCGAGTCCCCCAAAAATACAAGAACATCCCCTCACTGAACAAACCAAAGGAAAAGAGCCCTCGGAACAATACGTAGAACCTATTACGAAGAGCAAAACACACGGATAACCCTTATTGGAACCAACCATCTATCGGAGTAAACCAGAAAATATACCACAAATAATAAATAGAGCCCTATTCCAGAAAGCCATCGGAGCACCCGACCCGAAGAACAAAGCAAGAGAACATTGCCCTATTGAGGCCAAGAAGCCATCAGAGCCCACGCCGCCAGGAATAAAATATACATCCACAACCTACCAGACTCAGTCACCTATTGGAGCACATATCTCGAAGAGGATAATGCAGGAATAAATCCCTATCACGACCATAATACTGTTGGATGAGTCTCTGGCCACCTATATAAAGTCTCCCCGAAAGATCTATCCCATCGGAGAGAAGAACCTCAAGAAGCCAGTCCATCGGAGCCCCTAAAGTCATCGGACTTGATAGGATTTGTCCTAGTCAGCACCTAGTAGACAAATATAAAGTTTATCTTATCCTCTCACGCATATTGCAACACATGTACTTTACTAAAGACATGCAGAGTGACACTTGTCCCCAAATACCTCTATATAAAAGGTATCCCTTGTCAAAATTATGACAATCATCAAATTCAACTCAACACAAGCAAGACATAAGGTTATCAGTGGATAAAAAGAGGGATGTTTTCATAATAAGCAAGCTTCTGAACCTTAGTACAGGGCATTCTAACCTTTATTATCTCGTTAATCCCGTTAAAATACCAAACCTGTTAACACTCAGTCTGAGGTATTTTGGACCAAGTCTACCTAGAACTAGTCATAGTTAGAGTGGACCTAGTTTGTAATAGAATCATAGCATAACACTTGTAATATCCCACCTCGTCATATATATAAGATCTATTCTCAAATTAGTGGTCCCATCTATGGAAACACCACATTCCCAGACGAAGATGCTAGGATGCAACGCAGGGTGACCCGTTCATGATCTACACGACCATTTGTCGACAACTCAGTACTAGAGAGTGCACCACCATCGCTATGGAGACTTTGCTACCACGGTTGATCAACCATGGCGCTAGCAACGTACCCCCACAACCCTAGTAATCCAGGATAAGAGGACCCAGAGTTGAGAACAGGGAAAATGAGCGTGAAGATGTGGGAGAATCTAGGAGGTAGCATCCACGGTCTAGAGTACCCGTGGAGAACGGTCCCGACCTCATGATGGACAGGAGGGACATAGCAAGAAGAATGGAGTAGTTGGACCGCAAGAAATCAGATGTCGGTCAAAAGATAGCATTAGGTGGGGGCCATAGGAGGTTGACCCCATTCAGTGAGAAAATCGAATTAGAAGTACTTGAGAAGGGGGATAAAGTCCTTACTCTAAAACCATATAATGAGAAGAGTGACCCACACGAGCATTTATACTATGTGGATAGTATCTTGAACTTGCACCGATTTTTAGAAAATGTGCAAGCAAAGAACATGGCTACGACCCTGACAGAGGCAACCCTTGACTGGTTTATAAGAATAGAGAGATTGGTTCCATAACTAGCTATGAGCAGATGAGGTAAAAGCTCGAGAGCCAGTTCTCAAGTCAAAAGAGAATGTGGACTAGTATGAACCACTTGACTGCAATGAAGAAGAAAGACAAAGAGAGCATGGACTTTATAAAAAGGTTCAACGAGGAGCTACTCAAGATGGATGAACCAGTGGGCGAGCAAGTGGTTATCATCCTATTTAATGCTACGAAGCATAAAAGGTTCGCGACATAGCTGATCAAGCTTAGATCTCCTACGATTGACCAAATCAACGCATTGGCGTATGATACCGTTTATCAAGATAATATGATGGCAACCAAGTAGACTATCTACCAAGCCCATAATCGATCTAGACGCAAACAAGGTTGGAATAGAGACAAAAACGGTAGGGACAGATCCCCAAAGAGGTACATTGCATTGAACAAGACATCCTCACTGTATTCAGAGTGGCAAAGAGATAAAAATGGCTGAATCAGCCAAAGAAGTTAAAGGAAATTGAGGGAGTTAAACGTTCAAAGAGATATTGTGAAAATCATCGCCAGAGGGGGCATGATACCGATGAGTGCACAGATTTGACAGATCAATCATCAGCAAAGGGAAGCTGGTCGAATATGTTCAGAATGCTAGAGATTTAGGGGATCACGAGGAAATATCTCGTTCCCTCGAAGGGATGAACAGAAAGCTTTGGGCAGATGTGGAAGCGCAATAGTCAACGCGCCATCTAGAGGAGTGATTAACATGATCAGTGGCGGACCAATAGGGGAAGATTCCACCAACGGGAGGACAAGGATCACCAGAGAATTACAAGAGGACCGTTATGTCGGTTTTACATCGCTTTTGGACGAACTTCCTGATGCATGCATTACTTTCTCAAAGAGGGGCATGGCGAATCTATCACCACAGGGTATCCAGGCAGGTAAGCTTTTCCCCTTTTTGTTAAGCTTGATGTTGCCAATTACGGTGTTCTCAAGGTTTTGATAGACAACATGAGTTCCACCAATGTCATATTCGCGCATGCATTGGAGAAGCTGGGCCCCCATGTAGTGGAACAAATCTGAACCCCTTTAATCGATTTCGGGAGAACTAAAGTGATTCTGGTGGGATTGATGAATCTGCCAACGTCCTTTGAAGAAGAGCCATACAGAAGAACCATCAATGTCCAATACACTATCGTGGATCATCCTTTCGCCTACAACGTTATCACAGGAAGCCATCCCTAAACACAATCCGAGCGGTGGTATCTACATACCATCAAAAAATGATGTTTCTTGCACCCCGAGGCATTGGTGAGGTCATCGCCAACTATGAAGATGGATGGCTATGCTATATAACTTCCCTTGCACATCCTCTGATAAGGGAAGCAGAAGGACATGTGGCTATTGGGGATGATAATCAACAGATGGCGGAGTGACCCTGCTCTTAAAAACATTTGAACTTTCGTTAGAATTAAACAATTTATGTTTTTCCTAAATTGCCCCATCGTTGGGCTGGTTTGTAACTAAAACAGGGGGAACTACGCCTGTCAGATTCCCATACCACGGGATACGTAGGCGGGTTAGGATTTACCTAGCCCTCAACAGTTATCTGTCATTATTTCTTATCTTTCAAGTACTATATTCCATAACTTGTTATTCTGACGAATTAACTGCAAGAATGACATATCCTACAGGATATAACAGTAGAGTCCCTTAAAAGGGGATTCAAATAGAGGGGTATCCCTCCCTTGAAACTTTTCTTGTTGGACTATATGTTGCTATACGTTCTTGCATATATTATTGTCATCTGTATGAATGTCAGGTAGCAAAACCTTCTCCTATCAATAAAGGCAAGGAGGCAACACATTCCCCAACCATCGAGATGAAAATGAGACAAGACAGAGTGACTCTGATATCCTAACGGATACGAAGAAGAGTACCTAATATGGTCGAATACCTTCTATCTATGGGGTACGGATGAAAATACCCTAACGGGTACAAGATCCTCTATCCATCGAGATAAGGAGGACAAAAGAAAATAAAAGATCCCTTATTCATCGAGATAAGGAGGACAAAAGAAAAGAAGAGATCCCCTATCCATTGATATAAGGAGGACAAAATAAAAGAAAAGATCCCCTCTATCCAGATAAGGAGGACAAAATAAAAAAGAAAATATCCCCTCCATCAAGATGAGGAGGAAAAAAGAAAAGAAAAGATAACATATCCATCGAGATAGGAACGACAAAATACGAAAGAGGGAAAGGATTCCCATTTGTCCAGGCATTAAGTACAACAGAATTAACAAAGAAGATTCTTCAAAATAAAAGGCGCTACCACAACTGCGAGTATGCGTTCGATAAATTAAAATTACAAGAGATAAGAAAGCAAGTACATGTACAGAGTCGAAAAGGAGTATTACAGACACAGGCCTCAGAGAGGATACTTAGGGGCACCCTAGGTATGAATCAAAACGAAGCATTTCTGCTGTAAAATTTTAGTATAATCGTTTGGGCCCAAGTCATCACTATCATCCTCTAGATCTGAATATTCATAAACCTGCCCACCTGAACCCATCAAAGGGTAGAGCAAGTTAGTATCAAATCCCTCTCTAAATCCATTTTGCAGTCGGGCCTAACTAATGATGTCATCTTTGGCCTCTTCTTAGACACCCCGCTCTGCACACATCTCCTTGAAGGTCCCGCTCATAGGGAAACCCTTCGCAATGCTCACCTTCTGCTCCCGATTAGGCACCTGGAGAGACAATACGGGGTACCATTAGCAACCTACCCCATCGATAGACACCTCTAAAGAGTGGAAAGAAACATCACCTGGTACCGAATAGCCTTTTCGACTCTGCCAAGTTCTCCTTGAACATGCCGAAGCTCTACCTCTACAGCTTCCCTTTTCTCCCTCTTTGAAAAGATGGAGACGTTGGCCTCATCCAAGTCAGTATTCAACTCCTTATTCTGGTTCAGAAGAAGTTGGACATTCGCCTCACATTCAGCAAGTACGCCTATCACATCATCACGTTCGACCGCTACCTTAGTCGCCGTGGAAGGGTCATAGTTGCCCATCGCCTCTAATTTAGTAATCATCCATGCAACAAACTCCGCATTGTCAGGCTTATTGTCACAGGCCACCCTCAAGATGTTATTGGGGAATTTACCGACCTATGCCATGCAAAGTTATTAATTCCTACATGTCACTGCTGAAATGAAATGGGGCAAGGACAAACGTACCACCTGTAAATGGCACTCCCTCCAGTTGAGGTACCAGTGTCAGTCGGGTCCAGAATTGCCCCAAACGGCTCGTTGTTCTTCCTCTTAGTGTGCGTAGGATCCTGTCAGGAACCTCCGGGGCTGGGTTCCTATTGGAGCTCACCTTGGTCTCGCCCTGCAAGAGCATATCGCTCCCAGGGACTCCACCGGCCTCGCATTTGGTCTACTCCTCGCCTTGACACGCTTCAGTCGTCCTTATTTTGGCGCAATGACCCTCTCGCCCGCAAGTGTTTTGAACAACGGACAGCGATGCTTCAACACTAGGACCAACTTCCACAACAGCGGCTTGTGCAGCAATAATGTCCAGCCTCTGACACTTGACGAGTTGGCCTGTAGGCGACAGAGTGCAACGTAATTACCAAAACAGTAAAGTACTAATCATATGACTCAAATTAGGAAAAGCAACATATTGAGGCTGAACAGACCTTGGTAAGCCCTCAGCGACAGACCACCAACACGTAGAACTTCTTCTTGAACAAGCATGGTGAGATCATACTTATTGGACACTAGACGCTCCAAAAAGCCGGGAGTCCATCTAAGGGCGCCTACAGCGTAGCACCTTTGGTATTTCTCCATTTTTGACCATTTTTCAGATAGATCCTTGAATTCTTCGGCAGTCTTCTCTTCAATATAGAAGTACTCGCTCTTATTCTCAAAGTCATAACTGGATGGCTACTTTGCAAATATTTTTGCCCAGCGTCATCCCTCACAAAACAAAACCCATGTCCCCAGCATTTTTATTGGTGATAACGGATAATAGGGCCCAGAACTCTTTAACACCGTAGGGTGCACCCAGGGCTTTCATCACCAATACAAACACCACGATGGCACCAAATAAGTTGGGGGAGAGGTTTCCAAGGTAAACCCCAATACTCTTTAAAATAGCAACAATCGGTGGGTCGATGAGAAAACATAGCACGTTGGCAAAATGCTTCGCATGGATAGTGATAGAACCCCAAGGGGGCATATGCATCCGCTCATCAAAATTAGGAAACCTAATCTTATATCCATCCACATGATACTCAGTTGAGTAATAATCAGGATAATAGAGAACATGAGACACCATATCCTCATATTTAATGGTTGTTTTAGATTTCTTTACTTCAGGCGACTCTGTTAAACCAAACTCGTTCAATCTCACACCCTCTTCGTTGCTAAACACCTCGTCTTCATCACCTTCACCACCGGACGCATCACCGTCAAACAAAACTCCAGCATTGAACATCTTCGAATTGACAAAACCGGACTGCAATGGTATGACCTCCTCATCATCGCGTCCTAATCTAGATACGTTCATGTCTCTCACGCCTGACATTGTTACTATGCGCGCGTTGTCACAAACAAAAATCCAGAAATTCCCAGTGCACTATGGAAGCAAATGAGTCAACCTGAAAATCAAATTCGGAAAAAGAAGCGGGATAGATAAGCGCCATGAAGAAAAAGACAAGTCCAAAAGCTATATCGAATATCCTATCGAACAATACATACCGAATTCAGATATCAAATATCATATCGAAATGGATATCGAATTTTGAAGATCGAATGGGGTATCGAATAGGTATATCGAAAGCGACATTGATTATCATGTCGGGCATCCCCGGTATACCTTTGCAAAAAGACGTATGAGTTTGCTAAAAGACAAATGGCTTTCCTCTCTCATCTCAACCGATATTTATTGACATCGGACCCTTCGATCACGCATTTATGATGGGACATATCGAATCACAAATTCGACATTCGATATCGAAGGTATTCTATATAACAGAAAAATTTTGATATCTTTGTAAGAAAAGTAATAGAATAATAAATAAAATAAAAATAGCATCGCAGTTACCTAACAAGAGACACATTTCTTTGGTAATTCAAACACAGACCTCTATGCTACGTCAATTACATTGAGGGTCCACCAACATCTTTAAATGAATTCACGTATCCGAGCTCCGTCATTTGAACATGCAGGACAAGAGATACTGATAATCCAAACTTAATTTTAATTTACGAATTATTATTTACAACAATAACTCCCAAATCGGGGGACTACATGATATGGATAATTCCTGTATCGGGCTGATCCATGGGCCAGACCCATGCTCAAGTATATCGACGATGACCACCGATATGCATATCGAAGGTAATATTCGATACGGTACAGATCACGTGAAAGTCATGTGTGCGATCCCCGCATCCCCATGTCTATAAATACCCAGGTTCTGCTAGTCAAGGTAAGCTTTGATTATCCTCATATACTGTACACCCGATATCGAGTATCCCCGATATCAACCCCAATATAACACCTGATATATATCATCGACGTACCATTCGACGTCATTCTCGATATCATACCCAATATCTACTGCGACGTCATCCTCGATATGGATTTATCTCCGACATAGAAGGTCTTCGATATCATCCACGATATCACCTTCGACGTCACATTCTGCATCGCCATCGACATCCAACAGTGCATCCCATCATCAGTTTGAGGTGTTCCGGACCAAGTCTACTTAGAACTAGTCATAGTTATAGTGGACCTAATTTGTAATTGAACCGCAGCATAACACATGTAATATCCTACCTCGTCATATATATACGATCTATTGTGAAATTAAACCTCATCCATTATTCATGGAAAATATTTCTCAAGGTATATATGCCATCAAAAAACAATCTTGCATCAATGAAACAAATGACGAAAGTCAGATATTATGCTTATCATTAGAAATATTCAAAAATATATTGCAAATGGGAAAAAAAGGGAAGAACAACCGTGTTAATCATTAAGAAGAAATTGATATTGTAATGAGTTTTAGGATATTTATACCGATGATTAAAAAAATCGTCTTTTTGGAGTGAGAGAGAACGTGTGCTTAATTTTATTTTTTTGGTAATATTTGCTAGATTTGCAAGGAATATATATAGTCGGTTTTTTTTTTTCTTTTTAAAGAAACGTGGTGCTTATCCGTATTCAAATATAAGGTTATCCTTTTGCCTTTTTCTACGGGAAGTTAAATGATAACTTCCTCAATCCTCATGCATCTTCGAATTGTAGAAGGGGTTGTTAAATTTTAAAATTGAAACTTTTTTTGATTTGTTACCCGATTTTAACACTACATGAAAAATAGGTCAATAGGGACTGCTCCGGCGGTCCCTATTGACCCCCTTACGATCACAGAAGGTCAATAGCGACTGTACTGCGGTCGCTATTGACCGGTCCCTGTTGAGTATGGTCGATCAATAGCAACCAAAAATCAGAGACCGCTTTGCGGTCGCTACTAATGGAGCAATAGGGACCTCTCGACGGTCCCTACAAATATTCATATAGTATCTATGAATATTAATAGGGACCACCGAGCGATCCCTAATAGTCTACGCAGAAAATAAATTAAAAAAACAATAATATTCCGAAAATCTTTCGAAATATTTTTTTTTTGTACAAATATTATTATAAAAAGATCAAAACAATAAAATAATGAAGAAAAAATTAATATAATGAAATAAAAGTATTAATAAATGTAAAAATATGAAGAAAAATGACTAATAATAGATGAAAAGCAAAAAACAGATGAACAAAAATTGAAAGAAAACAAAAAATACATGAATCAAAAAACAAGTGAAAGATAAAAAATAAAATGTGTAGATCCAAAATAATAGAAAAGAAAGATTGTGTGGTTAAAAGAACAAAGAAAACAAAGTTTGTGTTGGTGATTTATGTTTTGGATAAGAGAAGAAGAAAATAGTGTTTTGTGTTGGTGATTTATGTTTTGGATTTGGAAAAAGAGAAGAATTTTTTTTAATGGGTGTTTTTTGGAGATTAATGAAATTAGATGTAAGAGTGGTGAGTATATATAGCGAAAATGGTGAAAATTTTAAATTTTCACAAAATTCAAATCCCCCCCCCCCCAATCCCGCCTAAAATTTTCGCCGAATTTTCAATTTTTTGGATTTTTGTGACCGCTGGGCGGTCACAAATATGCAATAGTGATCGCCATGCAGTCACTATTATATTATTAGGGACCGCTTGGCGGTCACAAATATGCAATAGTGATCGCCCTGCAGTCACTATTATATTATTAGGGGCCGTCAAGCGGTCCCTAATAGTATTTATCCTTCAAATTTGAATTTTTTTTGAATGATGTTGATGTGTTTGTGATTCTTAACAACCAACCTGATTATAACATGTGAATTGAAGTAATACATGATTACAAAACTAGTAGTTTAGTTGTGAAATAATATATTGAATGAGATTGAACGAGTTATTAACGTTCAACATATATTTCATATTCTACAACTAATCATCGCTAATTAGTTGTAGTTGTTATTCGTTTTTATGCTTTACTTCACTATTGTTAGCATATATATGATTATGAGGTTCAATCATTAGATCAGCTAATCATTATGCTTACGTGTATATATAAGTTGTAGTATTAGAACGCTTGTCGTTCAAAATAGTAAAAGAATATTCAAAGTGGATCGTTCCCTCTATATAATGTTTGGATTTACAATGTAACGTTGTAATCATTGTTATTTTAACTATTACTATGGTAATTATGAACTAAACAAATAACGCAGCACCTCAAATCATCATAAAGTCACGATTTTAAAAGTATGAATATTAGTAGAGACCACCCGATAGTCACAATTGGGTCAACAGGGACCGTCAGACGCTCACAATTGGGTTAGTTGCGACTGCTTTGCGGTCTCTACTAATATTATACTTTAAAATCGTGATTTTATGGGAGGATTTCGATGTGTTTGTGGTTTTTAGCAACAATCACAATACTAAATGTGAAATGAAGAAATTAATGATTACAAAACAAGTGATTGAGTTATTCAATATTAGATATTGAATGTGATCGATTGAGTTATTAATTTTGAACTTATTTTATTATCTACAATTAATCATCATATACACCCTAGTTATTATTTGTTATTATGCTTTAACTTAGGTTCAATTAAAGTGTAAATATATGTACGTAGGCATTCTATATATATATATATGATTGTTGTCGTGGTATATATTAAAAAATTTCAAATCGGGTTGTACCCTATATAATGTTTGAATTTGCAATAAATGATGTGTAATTATGGTTGGTTTAACAATGAATAGGATAATTATTAACTACACAAACAACGCGACACCTCAAATCATAGGGAAACCCTCATTTTTAAGTATGAATATTAGTAGGGACCGCCTAACATTCACAAATATAGGCAATAGGGACCGTCAGGCGGTCCCTATTGACAACAGCTAGTATCAACAGTGATCGCCTGGCGGTCCCTGTTGACAAATTGGGCCAAAATGTTCGTCAATGGGCCTAGCGACTGCATTCAGCGACTGCATTGCAGTCGCTACTGGGCGGTCCCTAAAGACCGCCTAGTCTTGTAGTGTAAAGCTAAAAGAGAGGAAGTAGTGGGAGGTTTTGGTTCCCATGGTCCAACAACTACCATGTGATCGCTTTGCTTTTATTATTAATAGATAATAGATATTAATATTAATACATATATATATGTGTGTGTGTGTGTGTATATATATATATATATATATATATATATATATATATATCCTATTAACTAAGAGAATTGCCTCTACACTCACAAATAGGTGGTTATGATAGTAAAATTCGAGTTACCTAAAATACCCCTAGCTTATCTAATTTTATTTTATTTTCAAATTCAAATTCCTATTTTCTAGGGAAAGATAGAGATTATGTTACATATATATTTTTCAATCCATTCTTTAATTACTAGCAACTTTGACACACGCGGAGACCGCGTGTAAATTATATGAATTTTCAAAGAAATTTTAATATAACACATGCTTTAATATAGTCTAAAAAAATTGATGCAAATAATAAGGAAAGTAATTAACATTAAAAATCACATAAGAAAATAGATTTGCTAAATATGTGGAGGAATTTTAGGAGTGGTGTGGTAGTTACTTATTTTAATTCCTTATTTTTAAACTCAAAATTTGGTATCCAAACTGTCATTCTGTGAGTGAGAGGGTTTTGCTTTTAATATAGTAATAGATTTTCTTTCGCACTTTACTTTTTGTTGCACATAATAGTTTTACAGGTATGTAGTTTCATATGTTTTGCTTATCCTGTTCTTTAAATTTGTTTTCTGATTTAACAAAAAGCAGGTTAGAGATATACTTTCCAACCCTTCATTATTTTTCCTCGTTTACTTTTGATTGCAGGATTACGTGATATCGCATGTATTTTCAAAAACAGAATTCTTGACGAATTGTGTAAATTTGTATTTAGATAAGTCTTTGTGTTGATGACTACAAGATAATGAATCATACACTACTTTCAACCTTAAATCTCATTATTTTGTGTGTGTAAGCAGTTAATTGTTTTATAGTTTTCTAACTTTCAGTTTCTTATTAAATCAAATTCCATTATTTTGTGTGTGCAAGCAGTTAATGTTTTATAGTTTTCTAACTTTCAGTTTCCTTTGAAATCAAAATCACTCATCACTCACTTGGAAAGATTGAAGAGGGCAAAATGCAGGGGGCTACGAGTCTGTAATGGTCATTGTATGTTCTTTTCAATCTCATGCTTATTTAATATTTATTTTCTTTCTTTTGACAAAGTTAATTATCGTGCGTAACATTTTTATTCTTATGAACATATGTAATTTCAGGTTTATGTTCTTTTTGCACTTGTATACGTTTCTATAATGTGTTTCATTATTGAGGCCATTAAAATATAATATGACATAATGCATGTTTTAACTGTTCAAATTCATATTACGGGTAATAATGTTTCACTCTTACATGGAAATTTTGTTGGCAGGAGAATATAAATGAATACTTAGACAACCGCGGGCTATGATGCAAATTAATCGAGTTTTCAAGTTTTCAGTATAATGATTATACTGATTGGGTAATTATGCTAATCATTTAATTCTGATTATATTATACAGATTATACTAATCATTTAATTCTGAAAACTTGAAAATTAATCAGTATAATCATTTAATTCTTCTCACATGCTTTAATAAATAAATAAATAAATAATGTTTTATCAATTGTTAATAAACATCAATAATTATCTATTACTATTATTAAGAGAATTCGGTTTTTACCTACAAAGTGGAAGTTACTATACCCACTCCTCAACTTCCTCCACACATTTAGCAAATTTAAATTCTTTTAGCAACATTCTTCCACTTCCAGTTTTCTATTTTTATTGCACTTCCTATCACATAAGAGAGAGGACACCTTCTCTCTTTATCTCTCCCTAAATTTAAAATTTCTCATTATAAATATTTTTCTTCGTCTACACCTTTGAAGATTGTTAGGTAATTATTCCATTTGATCCTCATGTTAATTGTAACTTTTTATTTCATTCTTTTTAAGTAATTTACAGTTCTGATTGATTGTTTATTGGACAAATTAATATTTCTGCCCTGTAACTTTACACTGTTAAAAAAAGTGCCCAGTAACTATTAAATCTATAAAAATAACCTACGAATTGGCTTTTTTTGATTTTTCTGCCCACCCGTTGCCACATCAGAAAAAAAGCCTACGTGTCAGTCGAGTTGGCTTTTTTGGCACACGCCATAGCTGCCACATGGAATATATTTATGACAAAAATATATTTATATTCAGAATATATATAAATATATAAAAAAATATTTTTGTGTATTAAAATATATCAAATATATATAAATTTATATAAAAAAATTAAAAAATTATAAATATTATTTTTATTACTGAAATTAAAAAATATATATATCAAATATATATAAATATATATAAAAAAGGAAAAAATAATTTTTATTACTGAAATTAAAAAAAAAAAACTAAAAAGAAAATTGAACCCCCCACCCCACCCCGCAACCCCCCCCCCCCCCCCCAACCCCGCCGCTGCAATTGCAGTGGTGGCGGCGTCAAATCGACGCCGCCACCACTGCAACTCGCGGTTGCAGCGGGGGGGAGGGGGGGTTGTCGGGGGTGATGGGGGTGATCATTTTTTTTTTGTTTTATTTTTTATTTTTTTTATTTTAGTAATAATAAATAATATATATGATTTTTCCATTTTTTATATATATTTGATATTTGTTTTTTAATTTCAGTCATAATAAATAATATTTATGATTTTTGCCTTTTTTATATATATATTTATATATATTTTTTTAATTTCAGTAATAATAAATAATATTTATTATATATATTTATTTTTATTTTTAATTTCAGTAATAATAAATAATATTTATGATTTTCCCTTTTTTATATATATTTATATATATTAGATATATTTTAATACATAAATATATATATATATTTTATATATTTATATATATTCTGGATATAAATATATTTTTATTTTAAATATATTCCATGTGGCAGCCACCTACTACAAAAAATATATTTTTGTTTTAAATATATTGATGTGGCGTGTGCCAAAAAAGCCAACTCGACTGACACGTAGGCTTTTTTTTCTGATGTGGCAACGGGTGGACAGAAAAAATCAAAAAAAGCCAATTCGTAGGTTATTTTTATAGATTTAATAGTTACTGGGCATTTTTTTTAACGGTGTAAAGTTACAGGGCAGGAATATTAATTTGTCCTTGTTTGTTTTTGTCGGTTTATATAACTTTTGTTCATTGTCATGTATTTGTTTTGCAGGGGCAGCAGTGTAAAAAATATCACAATATATTTTTATTAGTAATTGGTTCTCAGAAAAGACTACCTATTAAATTCCCGAGGGTTTAGCCTATAGATTTTTGAACAAATAAAGTTGGATTATTGATTAGAATCTTTTCTACAAAATTTTCTTTTGTAGATTCGTTTGAATTATTGCATCATCCTTTTCAAGTTAACTATATATATCGTGATTTTTGTGGTTACTTAAATTACTGCAAACGATGTAATTTTATTTTATTTTTGGACATCCATTGTTACGTTTTCTAATTATATGGGCTTTTTATAATTTATGCCCGTTAATTTCCACCAACTTCAAGTTTTGCCCTTTTTTGGACAGGACTTTATTTTTGCCCGGTAATTGTTTTTTTTTTTTTAAATGCCCGACGGGCTCAACCCTGGGCTTCGACCAAGCCCACCGGTCCAAAAAAGGGCAAAACTTGAAGTGGTGGAAATTAACGGGCAAAAATTATAAAAAGCCCTTATATATATTTTAAAAAACAAAAAATACCAAAAAAAAAATACTCATCATCTTCATCACCCAACCGCTGCCTCCACCCCCCCATCCCACCCCCACCCCCCCGTCGTCGTCGCTACCACCACCATCTTCATCGGATTATCACCGATTACCACCACCATCTTCTTCCCCACTACCACCCCCACCACCGAACACCACCACCATCTTAATCGGCGCCACCACCATTGTCCATCACCATCGCTACAATTGCAGCTCTCATCGGCGCCAACTCCTCCCACCGCTGCCCAATCACCACCATCGCTGCAAATCGCCAACTCCTCCAATCGCTGCCCAATCACCACCAAAATCGCGCCACCACCACCATTGCTGCAAATAGCGGCTCTCATCGCGCCACCATCACCACAAAAAATTACATTCGGCATTTAGATCGAAGTATACATCAACAAACATTCAAATCATCAAAATTTACAATTCACAAATTTAGGTGTTAACAGGGTAACAATCCACGTGCTTAAAACATACCATAATTCGATTACTAAAAATTCCGGAGATATTATTATATGATTTATACTCGTAACCGCAAAATACCCGTATCACACGGCAAAGACCCCGAGTCCCCCATAATACGAGAACACCCCCTACACCCTCCGATGTCAAAAAGCTATCAGAGAACTCATCCCGAGGGCCAAAGCGCGATAAAAATGCACTATCAAAACCTAGAACCCCTCGGAGCGCACGTCATAAAGACCTGAATGCAAGAACATTGCATTCCCTCCCACTTATCCAGCGTTTCCGATAGGTACCCGCCCATCGGAGAGAAGAAAACCAATGAGCGAATTCATCAGAGCACATTGAAGCTATCGGAGAGGATAATTCATCCTGGTCAGCACCCCGTCAACAGATATACCAAACAGATAAAACCTATCTCTTCACACATGCATAATGACACCTGTGAACACATGCACAGTGACACATGTCCTTAAAAGACTTCTATAAAAGGTAGAGATGACAGATCAGAAGAAGAAGAGGGGAGGGCGCGCTCCCGAGGGAACTCATGTTCTCTATAAAACTAAAAGAAAAAAGGCTTCAGAGGAGGGGGGCGAACTCCTTTCTTTCTGAAGGCTTCACAAAGGTCAACTCTTTCAACAGATATAAAATCAACACAATCAATAAAATCGACATACTCCAAATAATCAACACCAATAACAAGAACTACGAGTGGCTTGATTCCCAATCGGGGGATACGTAGGCACCTCGGAAAATATCCGAGTCCAGCCCCAAATCAATAAAAACCAACAATCCCCTCGGGTCGGGATCGGCATTCCAACCCAAAAATAACTCGTTAAATCGGGGATAATTCCAAACCCATTAACAAAGTGGCGCCGTCTGTGGGAACCGTCGTTGGATCCTTAAGCAAGCCCGAGGAGATCGCTGCCAGAACCAAAACAGAAAGCAGGTGCTACTACCACGGGGCGATACGCTCCGAAGATAAGTTTTTATTTCTCCCAACTCTCATGATTCGATTCCAATCTTAGATGTATCCTTGAAAATCATAAGATTTTCTGATTGCTATATAAGTATATATGCGAAGTCTGTAAAAGACTAGTAAATGAAGGGAAAAGGTGGTCCAGTGGCCTCAGAGAAGTTCTCCGTGGGCGTTTACCCGGAGAACCTTTATTCGTAACCAGAAATGTGAATAATCCTACTGGAATGATTCTTTAAAAGTACGTGATAATATTCACTAAACTCCAAGCACCTATATGTAGTTTGAGCTGTCCAAGCTATGTTACAACTACGATTACGTGTCGGGGGATACCTCTATTTAGAGAAAATGTATCTCCAAAGTTTGCACTGTAAACAGGCACGCTATGCTAAGTAATTTGTTTGGCCAGTAAGAATGAACTTCATTTCTTTAAACTCAATCTTAAGTTCTACAATTAAAGGAAATGATCCAAGTATTCATAAAGTGCTGAAAAGTTATGACGACTATTAACACGAAAAAATAAGTTTCATTCCAATAAAAACAAAGTACAATTGTGCTTAAAAAATAATAAGAGCCTCTAAGATGGGGGGTAGAACACTCGTGGAAGTGGGGGTTTCCCAGTTGTGGAGGCGCGAGTCGGAGCACTTGTGGAAGGGGGAGCACCAGAAGGACCAGCCTGGGCCCCCATATCGGGAGGAGTACGAGTTGTAGGCAGGGGGACCACGGCAGTTAAGGGAACCCGAGTCGGGGCAGAAGAGGAAGGAGGAAGTTGGGAACTACTCTTCACAAAAAAATCATAGGCTTGTTCCAGCGTGGGCTTCTGCATCTCCGCTATATTTATCAGACGCGGATCTACATTGGGAGCTATCTTCCTACGCACTTGCCCGAAGCATTGAAGGAACCCCCACATTACATGTCCGATCAAGTATCCATGATTTTTACGGACATATAGCTCCTTGACGTGGGTAATGGCATCCTCCTGAGCTTGTTTCACAGCAGCAACCATCTTCTGTTGCATCTCCTCGGAGGTGGTGCCCCCCGAAACCGAAGCTTCTGACAACTATTCAGTAAGAGCATCCACCTGGCCGAGTGCTTGATACAAACTGCACTCCAACTCCTTCTGCTTTTCCTCCCATGCCATCTTCTCCTCCTCCAGGGAGGTGACCTTCTCTTTTAGTACCAACCCCGAGGCCTCCATCTCCGATACGTAAGACTGGAGCCGCTTGTTTTCCTCCTGTAACTCCTGATTCTGCTGCGTGATCTTAGCCCACGCTTCTTCATACTTCCCCATCTTCTCTCGGAGCTCCTTATTCTCTTCCTCTAACTTCCGAGACCTTTCTTCCGCTGCGCTCGCCAACTTCTGCAACTTCTCAACCTCGAGTAATAGAAGAGGAAGTATTTTAGGCGCCTAGAAAGCAGAATAGAAGAGTAAAGATCCCAACGATGGGTTCTAAAGGAATTAGATAAGTAGAAATTAAATCTTACCAGCATAGCCACACAATTTGTGCAAGCTTGGACAAAATGCCAACCTTCCGATGGCAGAGAGTTGGCAGCCGATAGGTATCGGGTGACTGTTTCGAGAGCCACCTTAGCCTCTTCCGAGCTAGGCTCTCGTCCCGAGGCTGGAATACTCGAAGACGAAGGTCCCCCTAAAGGTACTCCCCCAGATATGGGTACTTGAGTGACCACGGGACTGTCCGATTGAATAGCGGCAAACGGATTCGGAGTAGGATGATTCGTAAAAGAAGGAGCTGCAGCCATCAGCTCATCCAGTAAGAGCATCGGATCATTGGAAGTTGAAGGAACGTAAGGATCCGAGGGAAAGGATCCTCCTTCAAAACTAAACAAATTATTACCCCCTGCGAATTAAAAATTTCCGGGTAAGTAAGTTGTTACCTAAGGAGAAACTGAAAACAGAAATATTTAATCTTGAGAGGCTTACCCAAATCTGGAGCATCCTCCTGAGGTGCTCCTTCGTTTTCGGCAGGGAGGGTCTCTCCTTTGTCTGTCAAAAACAGAGTTTCGTATAAATAAATATGTAAGTATCTCAATATCACATAAAACTAAGAAGAGATACGTGCCTTTGGGAGGAGTTGCCAGTAGTATCTCCAGCGAATCCCCCGATGTCTCCGAGGGCGAAGGTATGTCGACAGCACCTAAGGGGGGCAAGGGCATCCCCCATATCCCTACATCCTCGTCCCCTTCTCCTAGTGAGAAAGCCCCCACGAGGACCGCATCCGCGGAAGTCACGTCCAACTTTGTTTCTTCTAGGGTATCGGACGTTCCACTAGATGATCGGGACATGGCCGTCGAAATCGTTAAACGATTCCCTGCTTGCTCGGTATCACCCTCCGCAGCCCCGGGGACTTCGTCTTCTCCTACTGTCGACTTCCCTTCCTGAATTCCCATCTCCTCGTTACCACCCGAACCACTAGCACCTTCCACCATGTACGGCCGTAAAACTTCCACTGCAAAAACAGCTAAAGGTTAGATAAACTTGGAGAAATACCTATAAAATAGGAAGTATAAGTATAATTTACCGAAAGCGTTGAAGTATTTCTCGGGGATAGCCAGAGGGGTCTTGATTTTGTCTATCGGGGCAATATGTCGCAAGCCCGCAGTCCGATAGAGACGAGCAAAATCCCTCGACTCCACCAAAGGTTTCGCAGAGAACACCGGTGAAAACACCAGTGTATCGTCTAACACCCTCTCTGGGAATTTGGGCACCCTCCAAGTAAGTGGCATGTCCCATTCCCCCTCGGCGGGACAGATGTAGAAAAACTTATTCTTCCATGTACTGTGAGAGCTGACATTGCCCTCGGAGATACGGTCATCTTTGTCCCGATGACTAAAACAGTAGAAAGGAGCCCCCCTCCCCCCCCCCCCCCCCTGGAGACACCTTCAACTCAAAAATTGCAAAAAACATATCCCTCGTGCATTCAATTCCCCTCACCAAACACCAGAAGACAAACAACGCAAGGGCCGTGAAAGAATTGGGGGTGAGTTGACTAGGGCATACGTTGCAATATTTAAAGATTTCGCAGTAAAAAGGCAGGAAAAAGGAACGTAATCCCGCCTTTACCTGGGAGTAGTACACTGTTAAGTGCTTCGGCGGAGGAAAATTACCCCTTTGATCGGCTAACGGAACTGTCACCTCTACGTTCCGGCCAGAAGCACCGTATTCGATGAACAACTTTCGGATTTTCTCCTCTGAAGCAGTGCTAACTGTCGCTTCAACCTTCTGGGTAGCTCGAGGAGCACCACCCTTGTCAGCATTTTTCTTCGATTTTTTCACCTTCCTTGCACTGCCGCTACCACCGGCCCCCACCACCGCCGCCGCGCTTCTCTTTCGAGAAGACGGAAAAATAGCCCCGTCGCCCCGCTAGTGCCAGAAGTGGCAGACATCAAATTGGTTGTGGGTAGAGACGCCATTAGAGAGATTTTGAGAAGATTAGAAAGCTTTTTGCAGAGAGAGAAGTTAAGCGGGAGAAATTTTTTCGCCTAAAAATTGCAAGTGAGAGTAGAATTGGAAAGCGAAGTGTTTATAAACCCTAGGCCCAATAAAGGCATTAATTACCCACTAAACCTCTTTACACCCCACGTTTGGAAATCGTGCTTAGTGGGTTATAAACCGTCACGCCCCTTCGGTTAACGGTCCGAATACCTCGGCCCACGTACCACTCCTGAACGTGGCATTAAAACACCATTAATTGCATTTAATCGCAGTTAATTAAATGCCACGACATTAATTATAGTTAATTCCCCATATATTAATCCCACGAGGGCACATTTCAAAGGCATCGGAAACCTCCCGCCTCGGAAAAGGCAATCACAATAATCCCCTCATCTCTTCAAAAGCAAGGCCAAGAACTTTGGAGGCATGTGTTAAACAGACATAAACGTCAATGACGAATGTCTACGACACCCCAGAAGAGTTCTACGATACCCTCCCAAGGTTTTCCAAGTCCTGAATGCGACTCGAATTCCTCTCAAGGATCTACGATGCCTTATGAAACATTCACGGTATAATACCTAACCAAAATCTACAAGTTCCCTGATAACTCTATGATGCTTTAAAAGGGTCAAGGCAGCCCCTACGATGCTTTTAAGGACACTAAGGGGTCCTGATACTACGTACAATACTCTAAAAGCTCGAACCAGTGCTTTCGACGACCCCGATGACTGAAGGCTACGATATCAGGACCATCGTGACTTTCGACCTTTTGAGTTTCTAGTGCAGTCAACTGCACTAAAAACTGGGGGAGTTTGTTTAAAGGGTAAAAATCCACGTGCTTAAAACATTGCACTAGAAACTCAAAAGTTTGTTAAAGGGTAAAAATCCACGTGCTTAAAACATACCATAATTCGATTACTAAAAATTCTTGAGATATTATTATAAGATTTATACTCGTAACTGCAAAATACCCGTATCACACGGCGAAGACCCTGAGTCCCCCAGAATACGAGAACACCCCCTACACCCTCTGATGTCTAAAAGCTATCAGAGAACTCATCCCGAGGGCAAAAGCGCGATAAAAATGCACTATCAAAACCTAGAACCCCTCGGAGCGCACGTCATAAAGACCTGAATGCAAGATCATTGCATTGCCTCCCACTTATCTAGCGTTTCCGATAGGTACCCGCCCATCGGAGAGAAGAAAACCAAGGAGCCAATTCATTAGAGCACATTGAAGCTATCGGAGAGGATAATTCATCCTGGTCAGCACCCCGTCAGCAGATATACCAAACAGATAAAACCTTTCTCTTCACACATGCATAATGACACCTGTGAACACATGCACAGTGACACATGTCCTTAAAAGACTTCTATAAAAGGTAGAGATGAGAGATCAGAAGAAGAAGGGGGGAGGGCGCGCTCCCAAGGGAACTCATGTTCTCTATAAAACTAAAAGAAAAAAGGCTTCAGAGGAGGGGGCGAACTCCTTTCTTTCTGAAGGCTTCACAAAGGTCAACTCTTTCAACATATATAAAATCAACACAATCAATAAAATCGACATACTCCAAATAATCAACACCAAGAACAAGAACTACGAGTGGCTTGATTCCCAATCGGGGGATACGTAGGCACCTCGGAAAATATCCGAGTCCAGCCCCAAATCAATAAAAACCAACAATCCCCTCGGGTCGGGATTGGCGTTCCAACCCAAAAATAACTCGTTAAATCGGGGATAATTCCAAACCCGTTAACATTAGGGTTTTTGAAATTACCTCGAATTAGACAAACTTGAACCACCCTAACACGTCGATAACCCTGTTCGATCAAAACACAACAACAACAAAGAAAACAAATTGAGTATAAATCAGCAATTACGTATAATCGGGGAAAATTGTGTAATTTTTTGTGGTGGTGGTGGCGCGATGAGAGCCGCTATTTGCAGCAATGGTGGTGGTGGCGCGATTTTGGTGGTGATTGGGCAGCGATGGGAGGAGTTGGCGATTTGCAGCGATGGTGGTGATTGGGCAGCGGTGGGAGGAGTTGGCGTCGATGAAAGCTGCAATTGTAGCGATGGTGGTGGGCAGTGGTGGTGGCACCGATTAAGATGGTGGTGGTGTTCGGTGGTGGGGGGTGGTAGTGGGGAAGAAGATGGTGGTGGTAATCGGTGATAATCCGATGAAGATGGTGGTGGTAGCGACGACGACGGGGGGTGGAGGTGGGGGTGGGATTGGGAGGGGGTGGAGGCAGCGGTTGGGTGATGAAGATGATAGGTAATTTTTTTTTTGTTGGTATTTTTTGTATTTTAAAATATATATAAGGGCTTTTTATAATTTATGTCCGTTAATTTCCACCAACTTCAAGTTTTGTCCTTTTTTGGACCGGTGGGCTTGGTCGAAGCCCAGAGTTGAGCCCGTCGGGCATTTTTAAAAAAAAAAAATTAACGGGCAAAAATAAAGCCCGGTCCAAAAAAGGGCAAAACTTGAAGTTGGTGAAAATTAACGGCAGAAATTATAAAAAGCCCTAATTATATTCTTGTTTTATGTTTGTAGGCTAAATTTAGAGACAAGAGCCAAATAGTATTATTATCTTCTGTTATTTGTTATTTAGTTTACATGTATCTTCTGATCGTACCAACATTTTAATTCTCTAATGTATCTTGCTTAATTAATTGACAGTTAAATAATATAGTTGTGTGCGTTAAGTTTTGCTCCTTTTACACTGTTATTTTGTATTTATTTACATAAACTATTAGGCATACTTCATAAACTATCTTAAATCATAAGATATTTACATTAACTATTATTGTGTTACATTAAGTTTCAGAATTACCATAATTTTTACACGCGGTCTCTCCGTGTGTCAAAGTTGCTAATATATATATATATATATATATATATATATATATATATATATATATATATATATAACTTAGCATCTACACTCCGGCGGTTCTGTATTAGTGCTTTAGTTATTCAAGCGAGAGTAAGATAAGCCATACAACATAAATAACTATTCAATCTAGACATGTAAGATCCTCACACACACATCAATTAAAACATATTAACATATTCATAAATCAGAGTTACGCCCCTACTCTAAACAACGAGTAGGTTAGCTTCTCATAGTCATGAGTTCAACAATCAATAAAGAAATTTATAACATAGACAAAGTAAAGAGAATAAGAAAAGCTTCTCGGATCCATTGATTTTTTTTGCTCAACTATCTTCTTGACTCTTTTTTGCTATCTTCTTCTCCACATAATATTTTCTCTCAAAAAATGACCCGACTAAACATGAATAGAACTTCAATGGTGTTTCTCACTGAAAACAATCTCACAGGATTTCTGTAAGCTTTTGCAAGTGTTTGTAAGTTGTTGAGTTGTGTTTTGAGGAGGTGGCCATCCCCCTGTATTTATATGAGAGTCTTGATGCCCTAATTTTGTGAATAGTCGTAACCTAATTAGTGTAAAAAGACTTTTTCTGCCCTCGTCATGCCTAACAAGCGCAATCTGCTTGAATCTCCGGATTGTTACGCCTCACAGGCACAGTCTTCTTTACATCGCACTTACAGTCGCACCAGCTCATGTTGCCTCCATGTGGTCTCCTGATGTGCTCATTTGCTCGCGCTACACTCGGTATTTGCAGTGCTACAGTGCCTCCCGTCGCGCCTAAAGGTCCTGAGGTAGTGTCTCGACTCTTTATCTCCAAAAACATTCATTTTGGCCTCTTTTAGCTTCATTTTGTCTTGACTCGATAAAATTCTCGAAAAACATAAAAAAAGGTACTAAAACCAATAAATATGCAATAAGAAGTATACAAATGCCTAAGAAAATGAGTACGTAAATGTCTATAAACACTCATCAATTTCCTTTCTTCCTCAACAATGATTGCAATACTTTGAGCGATAAAATTAAGTTATGAATACTTTGTGTCTACAATAGTGAGATATTGTGAGCTATGAATCGCGATACCCTAGTTGTTGAACGTCTCTCTCTTTTTACAATATTCGCTTGTGGACTGCAGCTCGTAGGGGTTCTGCATAATTCAGCCCATGTCTTTTGTGCCGCGCAGCATGTCGCACGTCTACCTACACGAGTTCTCCGCCATCGTACAGCTCTCTGGAAAGGATTCTCGTGGTGGACTATGATGTTGCACTGGTGGCGCAATCTGCTGCCTGTTGCGCGCGAGTAGCATGGGGTGTAGCATTTTGGTGCCTCTCCTCTGTTGCGTCGCTTCATCTCTTTCAGTGCCGTGTCTTAGTTATTGTTTGAAACCTCAATAAACCTTGCCAAAATTCTCCTCAAATCTCATTGTATCATTTTATGCTCAATTTCCCTCAAATATGCATTGTTTTGCTCCGACTCGACTCATATTACAAAAACAACAAAACGAGACTAAAACAAGTAATACTACTACAAGGATTATGCAAATGTATAAGAGATTAGGTACTTAAATCGCTATAAATAGTCACTCCTTGAATACCCTCGAAATTAAACAATTTTTAGTCGTCGAGCAAGACTCTTAACAAAAGAAATCGGTTACGATAATAAGAACATGCACTAATCAAGATTTCATCTCAGGATGCCACCTATGCTTGGAAATTGGAGTAACGAGAATCATACGAGTTAAGTCATTTCACACCAAGGTTAATCAAATTGTCTTCATGTATTATTTCATTGTGCTACGTGGTGTGCTCATGTATACATAAGTATAGAATACAAGACTCTCATAGGGAATTCATCATATTATAGAGTTTCACACATAGTTACTTCACCCTTGCTTTATACATTTCTCCCTATTCTCCATACATGTAAATTTTTCGTGTTGAGGATCTCTAGGACTTTACTTGGCTTGTAATGTTAGGCTCGGTATGGGCTATAATGGGATAAAATATTTATGAGTTCTAGAGATGTACATAGTAAATCAATCATTTGTTTTCCATTTCCTTCCTTATTTGTGGAGTTATTGTTGACCATACATTTTAGGCTATGTTTTTCATCTTTTTCTTGCGTTTTCATATGCGCAAGTATCAAACCACCCTATACTTCATGATTTTCGAGAGGCACCCCCAAGATTAAAGTTTTTAATAGGGTTATTTATGCTAAAATTTCCATCCTCCTTTTGCTTTTTCGCCCTTTTTTTCTTTTCATTTCTCTTTTGGGCTCATGCGTTTGTTTCAAAGCTCCTTCCTTATCTCTCCTTTTTTTATCTACTACATCCATATCTAGAAATGAATAGGGTAAAAAAACATCTTACATCTTAGAGAAGGTAATTGGGCTCCATAAATAAAGGTTACATAAGAAAAGGCTACAGCGGGGTTCTTCGAATCTTTCTACATAAAGGGTTTTGGGCTTGAAGGCCCAAACATAATTAGAAAATATGGCCTATTTTATTTTCTCAACAATCCAAATTCACACTTTCTTCAAATAGTAACAAAGTAAATTACTTAAGATTCATAATTTTTATGCAATTTCCCATTTTTTCGTAAATTTCACAGAATCATGTCATTATTTTCTACTTATATCCATCGTGAATGGTGTGTATGAGATAAACATGCTTCTAACAAGATTAAACAAAGTGTACTCCTATCATTCAAGAATAATCCATTTTCTTCCAACTTCCTCCTATATTAGGCATATATCATCATAGATTCAAATTTAACTCTCAACGGAGTCTAAAAATAAAAATTCCTAAAACGTGGAGTAAAGTTAAACATAATAGCAAAGCTATTCACACCCCCCCCCCCACCCCCCCACCCTAAACTCAAACTTGTCAATGTACTCATTGACGCAAAAATAAAAAAAAAATAAAAAAAATAAAAAGATAAAACATAGGAGTCTTATGGGGTATTCTATTTTTTTTTTGTGGTTATGGGTGAAGTGTATACTTCTCCGTTCTTCCCTTCTATCTTCTCCATGACTGAGTTCCATTGCAAATCCAAGTCATTAGAAAGCTTTGTCACCTCAACTCTTATGAACTCTTTGATATGTTGTGTCTGCTCCACCGTTGCTTGTTTCTCCACTTCTTCCAATGCTCTTAGCTTCTTTGGTATGTCATCACCACCCTTTGCTTTAGCATATCCATCAAATCTCTTTTGCATGATGATATCTTTGGTGAACTCCCTCTTATCAGATGCTTTGACTAGAAATCCTGCTGTTTTGCAAATTTTTGTAATAAGGCCTCTATGTGGAGTTGCTCTAGATATATTTCTCTCAGCAAAATGGTTGATGGATTTCATGATTTCTTCCCCCACATTTATATGGACTCCATTACCGATCCATGAGCAGTTTCACTTTATGCCATGGGGCATCTGTCATATGGTTAGTAGGAAAAATACAAGAAATAATGAAATTATACCTAGCCTAGTATTCCGGTAAGATTCTATAGTATATAAGGATCTTTTGAATTAAGCTTGTGACTACGTTCCTAATTGTTGTATTTGATGGGTTAATTTGTCTGTTTTAGAATTCATTTTTTCAATATTCTCCAATTCTAGCTAGTAGATTTGATTGATTAAATATGCATAAATATTCATCGTCTTTCCTCTCGCTATTATTTGTCCATTCACAGGTGCAATTACATTTGTGTAGAACTCAATCACCATTGTCTTGTTGACCTCTCCGGGTTGTTTTGCAAACTTTGTCCACCCCATGGTTGCAACTTTCCATGAAAAACATCAAAACCATTTTCAAGAATGAAAGATTTCTTTTTCAATCCCTCTTCTCTTGTGGGTAGATTTCCCTTCTTCTTTTTGTTGCATGGTTGGACATGTGGGAATGGTGGTGTCTCTTCTTCATCTAATATGGAACGTCCTTAATGCGCTTTGTGGTGTTTTTCTACTAAGTCATGGTAGCATTGAACAAGTAAAAAGAGGTGCGTGGAAGAAAAATATAAGAGAGCAATTTATGAAGAGTAAGTAGGAATTTCCAACTTGTGTAGTAGAATGATGACACAATACCTAAATTTACCCATATCAATAGTATAGTAATACATGTAGGTATGGATGGACTAGAATTCCACCCTACAGTTATATTTGAGTCAAGAAAACACTCCATCATGCAAAACCTCGAGATACGAATGAAAAGGAAGGAAACAAATGTAGGAGAATTATTCCTGAATAAGACGCGCAATATAGGAAAATATGTTCCGAAGACGCGCGATAGGGACTATCGTGCAAGTACCAGCTAGTGGAACATTTCTTACGGCGCAAGAAACCCTTAGAGAATTACGCGACTCGTGCTACTTTTTAAGTGTCGTGCAGGTCTCTCAGCCCAAAAACTGTTGTTGTCTGAATCTGCATTCATTTCTCCATTCTACACTACACTTTCCTCCATGTGCTCCTCCACATTCTTCCACCTACAGTTACAATCAAGATTGGAAAATTAAAATGAAAAAATAAAATATGACTCAAAAAATAAAAAATTTAGGTTGCTCTCGAGCAGCGCTTGGTTCTTATGTCGTCTAGCCCGATGCTATTTATTCTAAGGTGTGACTATCGCTCCATCATGATTAAATTGATGCACAAAATTCACTTCATTTGCTACATTCTTGATTGGTGGTTCATTAGGATAAATCCTCTTGTCTACTTTAAAACTAACTTGATCGCTACCAACTTTAAAAATAACAGTTGCTCCCCTACATCAATCAAAGCATTACCAGTTGCTAAAAATGGTCTCCCAATAATCAATAGAAAGTACTACTTTTCACTCATATCAATTACTACAAAAACAATAGGAAAAGTAAAGTAATCAATCTTAACCATAACATCCTCGATTATCCCTTTGGGATAACTGACACTTTTATCAGCCAATTATATAGTTAAATTAGTTGCTCTCAAGTTAGGCAAGCTCAAATCTTCATAGATAGAGTAAGGCATAATATTTATACTAGCATCTAAATCACATAAAGGTTCAAGTAAAACATTGTTCACAATGCAAGGTATCGTAAAACTCCCTAGATAGTATACATTTGATGACAGTCCTTCAATTGCTTGAAGTGCAAAAACCTTGTGGATCCCCGTTTCTTCCATCCTCTTCTTGACCACATTGGTGTCGCCCAAGTATTTTGCATACTCTTGTACTTGTCTAACCGCTTCTTCAAGTTCTATTGATTCCGGTAGGTTTTTGAACACTACAATGAATTATTCCACATGATGAACTCTCGAATGATATGGAATTGGTGGATAATAGTCCTTCACTAGTGGTTCAAAAATGTTGCTCAAAACATCCTCGTCGGTCGAGATCAGGTTCACTTGCTCCCTTGGATTTGTTTCGGTGTTGTTTGGAAATGTCCCGACTTGTCAACTACTTAGCTGATTTGCAATTTGACCTAGTTGCTTCTCAATATTCCTCAATGAAGCGTCAGTATTTTGACACCTTTCTTTAATTTGTCCCATTCTTACATCAGTCTTTGTCGTGTAATTGAACATCGTTTCTTCAAGATTTAACTTCTTGTCATTAGCTTGAAATCCCAACAGTTTTTGAATTCCCTCTTGTTGTTGTTATTATTTTTTGTTGGCCGCCCCAAGAAAAATTTGGGTTGTTTCCCCATCCTGGATTATAGGTATTCGAGTACGGATTGGTTTGCCACGAATAATCATCGGCATAGTTGATTTCTTCATGCATGGTGAGTTAACTCCTAGACATTCTGTGTTTGGATTATTTCCTCCACAGTTGGTGCATACAGTAACTGGTGTGTTTCCATTCATATGTTTCAGCTTGGTGTTGATGGACTCCACTTGTGCAAATAATTGGGTAATAACATCTACCTCGTAAACTCATATTCTCTTCCTTGATGGTCCTTGTTATATATTTCACTTAGATATGTTGGATGCAATTGTTTCTGATAATGCAAATGCATGCTCATCAGTTCTTGTCATGAATCTTTCTCTTCAACTAATATCGAGTGTATTCTTACACCCCGTATTTAACCCTTAGTAAAATTGCTAGAGTAGTACCTCATTTTGGGAGTTGTGTTGTGGACACCTCTTCGTGATGCCTTTAAATCGCTCCCGTGCATCAGACAATGGTTCTCCATTCATCTGAAAAAAAATTAACTATCTCACTTTTCATCTTTGCTATTTTTGCTGGTGGGCAAAATTATTGTAAGAAGAGTTATGCCATTTGTTTCCACGTCATGATGTTATCATTCGGTAACTCGTTAAGCCATATTGTTGCTCTCACAATAAGAGAAAATAGAAATAGCTACAAGATTGCTGAATCTATTCTAATTTGAAATACTTTGCACGTCCCAACTAAATCCTTGAGATGTGCCATTAGATCTTCAATGTATCCTCCTCTGAATTTATTTTGACCAATCATAGAAAATACTATTGAATTGATAGCATTATGATTTTCATCGACCACAATACACGATCATGTTCCTTCAAGTGTTGGTAAAACCTCTTGCCTCGTTGGTCAAAGATAATAACCTCCTCTAGTGTTCTCATCGTTCACCTCATTAACTGATGGTGGTTATGCTAATACTGCTTTTTCTATCTCAGTCCCTATTAGGTTAGTTGAACCGTCTTCTGTGTTTGACATGTTTACTTCTCTCGAAACTTACGTGTGCAGGTTCTCTCCATTTCTAGGTCGTAAATCATTGGTATCACGGTGTCTCTTCATTTCATGCACTAATGGTACCTGAAATGTGAATAAAGCAGTTTGTGATTCTCAAGATCAACCATAAAACAATTAATTGCTAAAAGATACCATTACTACGTGGCAACAACGCCAAAAACTTCATGCGACGCATCTTCACGTGTTATTATTGAGTAATACACACTTTCACAAGTATACGAGTCAAGTAATAGTAAAATGGTGAGTAAATATAACTAACCAAGTATCGAATCTCTTGAGAGTACGTATCTTAAATTAGCAAGTGCAATTGTTGATAATTAAAGAAAATAAAGATTTGAATGTTTTGTAAAATAGAAAGAAATACTCAAACTACATCTAAAACGAGGAAAGTAAATCAAAGACAAAATTGAAATGATTGATTGGTTATTTTGGTTGTAAAACAGATTAAGGAAAATGTATTTGGGATTCGAATTTTGTAAATCTCGGCTGCGGGTATTTCATGAAAAAATACCAATGATCCATATGTTAAACCTCCTTCTATTAATTCTTATTTTGTTGATTTGATAAATTAAGTGCACTCTCATGTCACTTAAAGAACACTCCAACTCCTAATGATGTCAGGTCGTTAAGCATTTTCCCCTCTCCATAAGTTCACCTTCTCAATGATTCATACAGAGTTTTAGAAGAGAATTAGAGTTGACAACTACAACCTAGATTCCTTGGTAGACATTAGTGCCGAAAGTCTAGGAATTTATATGTTTGATCTACTATGCTAGTGTTGCATTAACAATATCATATGCATAATTCAATATAATACATGGTATCTCAACATCGCTACATTGCATCAAAGAAAGACGTGTTCCAAACATACCAAGTAGCACAAGCAACAAATAATATCCAACAAAACAAAAGTCTCAATAGAATTATTCAAAACATAGGTTCAAGTTGCATCCATATGAGATAACTACATCCTCTCTCGGACATAGAGAGATTTAGCAACTCATAATTAAGTTGTCAAAACAATAATTCATCATAAAGTTTAGCAATAAAGAAATAAAGTATTAAACTCCTGATCTCGATAAGATTTCAACGCGTATTCCCCTTTTGACTCTTTTTTGCCTTCCTTCAATTGATTATGTCTTCTTTATGATCACCTTTATCCCTCAACAATGATCACAATACTTCGAACGGTGGAATTAAGCTATGAATAATTTGTGTCTACTATAGAAAGTTATTGTGAGCTATGACTCGCGATACCCTAGCTGTTGAACGTCTCTCCATGTTTACAATATTCGCTCGTGGACTGCAGCTCCTAGGGCTTCTGTATAATTTGACCCATGACTTCATGTCGCGTGGCATGTCGCGCTTCTACCTACACGACTAGCGCATGTATCTATGCTATCGCGTTGCTCTCTTGATGATTCCCATGTGGCATATGATGTGGCATTCGTGGCACGACCTTCTGCCTATTCCACGTGAGTAGCGCATGATGTAACATTGTACCGCCTCTCCTCTATTGCATCGCTTCGTCTCTTTCAGAAATGTGGCTCGATTTGTCTGGAACCTCAATAATACTTGCCAAAATGCTCCTAAAATATTGTTGTATAATGCTTAATTTCCCTAAATATGTCTCATTTTTCTCTGACCTGACTCAGACTACAAAAACAACGAACGAGACTAAAACAAGTAATGATAAGATAAACTTAGTCTTCAATCTTCGTTGCGCTGCTTCTCTTGGCTAAATTGTGAGTTGAATACACTATGTATAAAAGTTGGAAATTGCCTACTTTACGAGCAACTGATTTAACAATTCAACTTACTGATAGGAGTATTAATTATCCTAAGGAAATAATTAAAGATGTTATGGTTAAGATTGGTAAATTTACTTTTTCAACTGATTTTTTGATAATTGATACGAGTGAAAAGTATAAGTTTTTATTGATTCCGGGAAGATTATTCTTAGCAACTATTAATGCCTTGAGTGATGTAGGAGAAGGTACTGTTACTTTGAAAGTTAATAATGAGAATGTTAGTTTTAAAATAGAGAGAAGGGTTTACCCAAATGAACCACCAATCAAAAAAATAGCAAGGGAAGAAAATAGTAGAGCATCCATTTAACCATGATGGAGCGATTGATACACCTTAGAATGAGTAACATTCACTAGACGATGTTAAAACTAAGCGTTGTTTGGGAGGCAACCCAAAATTTTATAGTTTTGAAGTTATTTTTCATTTTAGCATTTTTATTTATTTAATTTTTCAATTTTGATTATTTCGTAGAAAGAGCACATGAAGAATTTGGAATTTTATGGGGAAAGGAGTTCAGAGTTTTTTGACAAAATTTTGACAACAACAATTTTTCATTCCAAGGGCAAGCACGATGTGGTGGTCGCGCCTCTCGAGAAATTTTTTGTGATGCAAAATTTTTGCACTTTTCATCGCGGTACACACTGTAAAGTTTTGAAAAAGGTTTTGATCGCACCTAGGTCGCGCATGGCTGGCGCGACGTGAGGAGCGACTAAGCAGGTCACGCATGATCAAAAGGCATTTCTTTGCCACTGCGGAATCATGAATAAGTTTCCTTACTTATTTACCATTTTTTCTTCAATATTTCAGGATTTTATACATTAGCATGTTTTCTAATTGTATTCAACTTTTTGGAAGAATGTTCCTTAGTTTTAAATTTACCTATATGGTGGAATCCTAGTTCATCTATACCTACAAGTATTAACATACTATTTATATAGGTGAATGTAGAATATAGGTCATTATTCCACTACACAAGTTAAATCTCTATTTTTTCTTCTTCATTATTATTTTCTTCTATTTCTCTCATACACTTTTTCTACTTGTCCAAAGATAACATAAAATTTCAGAAAAATAAATAAACGCCTTAGGGAAGTTTCGAGTTCCGATGAGGAGGAGTCACGCCATCATTTCCACGCTCCCAACAATGCAAGAAAAAGACAAAGGATGATTCACCAACAAGAAAGAAAAAACACATGAAGAAGTCTTTCATCCTTGAAAGAGGTCTTGGCATATTTCACGATACAATCAATGGCACGGGGTGGATGACGTTTGCCAAACAACCAGGAGAGGTCAACAGAACTATGGTGATAGAATTTTTCACGAACACAACTACGCCCGTGACTGAACCAATTTTACTACGGGGGAAAAGGATACAGATTTCCACAGAATTTATCAACAAAATCTACAAGCTAGACTTGCAGAAGATTTCACAAGGGGAGCTTCAAAAACGGGAAACTATCATGTCATATAGAGCATTGAGGAACGTGGTTCTTCCTGAAACCATTGTCCACTAGCCAAATTCAACTAATCATTCTATCATTTATAATAAATTTGTGCCAGAATATAAGGATTGGTATAATTTCATTATTTCTCGTATTTTGCCCCCTAACCACATGACAGATGCCCACTAGGAAAGAGTGAAATATTTTACATAAATCCGCGATGGATTCCATATAGATGTAAGGTAAGAAATTATAAAATATATTAATACTCTTTCTACACGAAAAATATGAGAAGCTATCCCACATGGAGGACTGATCACAAAAGTTTGTAAAGCAGCGGGAGTTTCAGTTAAGCAATCCGACAACTGAAAATTTATTTAAGATGTCATCACAAAGAAGCAAATTGACATACATGCAAAAGCAAAAGTTACTACACCAAATAGGTCGATGATTCTATAAGAGTTGGTAAAGAATACAATGGAAGAGCATACGAAAAAAATCAAGGATTTCATCAGATCGGAGATCACACAACTTCGTAACGATCTTTATGATCAATGGGATTCGGTTATGGACGAGCTGGATAAAATGAACGGGGAAGTATTCAACACAACACCAACCAACACGCAAGGGTGTCATTTGTTCTTTATTTTTTTTTATTTTCCGTGTCGTTCAATGGGGACATTGAACAATTTGAGTTTGGAGCTTCGCTATTTAAGTTTGTTCGACTCCATGTTTTTGGTTAGTTTTTTTTTTTAGAGTATATCTGTTAGAGTCAAATTTGAAGTAATAAAAGCATGCAAAAGTTAGGATCTATGATGACATATGCCTAATATAGGAGGACTTGGGAAGAAATGGATTATGTTTGGGTGTTAGGAGTACACTTTGTTTAATTTTGTTGAAAGCATGTTTATTTCATATACACCATTCACGATGAGCATGAGTAGAAAATATTGAGATAATTGTATGGGATTTATGAGAAAATTGGTGTTACATAGAAATTATGAATCTCAATTAATTTACTCTAATACTGTTTGAAATAAATGTGAATTTGAATTATTGAGGAAATGAAATAGACCATATTTTCTGTATTTGAGTTTTAACCTTTTAAACCAAGAACCCTTTATGATAAATGAATATCCACTGAACCCTACTGAAGCCTTTTCTACTAGCATTTGTTTATGCAGCGTACTTACCTACCGTGAGCCGAAAGAACAAATTTATCCTACCCATTTTTAGAGATAGATGTAGCGGATTGAAGGAGGGATAAGGTAGAAGCTCAAAACAAAAGGATGAGCTAAAAAGAAAAATATGAAAAATAAAAGGAGGATGAGCATAATAGAGAGCACAGATAACCCTTTGCCAGGGGTGCATCTCGACAATCTGTGAAGTATAGGGTGGTTTGATTCTTGCGCAAATGAAAACGCAAATGAATAGATACCAAAAAGAGCCTAAAATGTATGGTCAATGAAGAAGTCATAAATAATGGAGGAAAATGAAACATTAATGAGTTGATTCACTATATACATCTCTATAGCTCATAAATCTCTTTTTTCATTTATAGCCCATACACGGGCCTATTATCATAAGCTAATAAAGTCCCAAATATCCTCAACATGAAAATTTTGCGTGCATGGGAAATAGTGAGAAAAGTAGAAAGCATGAGAGAAGTAATTATATGTGAAACTTCGTGATCTAGTGAATTTTATATGGAAGTATTGTATTCTATACTTGTGACACATGAGCACACCACGATGCACAGTGAAATACTTTATGATGACAACCTGATTAATCTTGGTGTGCAATGACCTGACATCCATGATTCTTATTATTTTAATTTTCAAACATAAGTTGCATTCTCAAACGAAATCTTGATTTGAGCATGTTGTTGTTATCATAACTTTTTTGTTTAGAGTCTTGCTCGAGGACGAGCTATGTTTATGAGTGAATTATTAAAGCAATTTGAGTCCTAATTTCTTGTACTTTTCCATAATCTTTGTTGCAATTTTACTTGTTTCAGCGTTATTTTATTGTTTTTGTAGTATTACTCGAGTCGCTCAAAACGATGCTTATTTGGAGGATTTTAGCACTATTTAGTTATACGAGGCAGTTGAGCTACGACGCTACCAATTGCGCCACTATTTCAAGAAAACAAAAAGTAGCGCGAGCAAGAGCAACACCTCAGGGCAACGCTGGAAAGATAGGAGCTAGCGCGACGGTCAGGCGCGACGGAACATAGATCGCGCATGTGAGGCGCGACCGTACAGATCGCGTCTGAGAGGCGCGGTGGGGACTAAATACTCTTTTTACACACATTAGGTTACGGTTGTTCCCTAAATTAGGGCATCGGGACTCTCATATAAGTAAGGGAGGACGACCACACAATCAAAACACCATTCACAACTTACAAGAGCCTACAAACACTTACAAAAGTTTACAAAAGCATTCTAGAGTTGAAGAGCAAAAATTCTACCGTTTGGAGCACTACAATCATTGTTGAAGGAGAAAGGTGATAAAAGAGGAGTCAGCAACCAAAGTAGAGGAAAGCAGAAAAGAATCAAATGAGGAAAACACGTCGAAATCTCACTAAGATCAAGAGTTTAATCTTTCTTTTCTTTATTTCGTAAATCTATGATGAATTGTTGTGATATTTACGTGACTATGAGTAGAGAATCCTCTCAGTGTGTGAGAGATGATGTAGTTAATCTCATATAGATGTATCTTGAACTAATATTTTGATTAAATTTATTGATGAGTTTGTTTCGTTGAATCTTATTTGTTGCTTACGCTACTTAGTATGTTTAACACACACGTTTCTATGAATTAGGGTAGTAATTTTGAGCAACTTTGTATTATGTTGAATTATGCATAAGAGACTATTAAAGCAACACTAGCATAGGCCATTACAGTTCACAAATCATACAATAATATAAACTTAGTTGACAGCACGTAATTCCAAAATAATACAGCTACCAAACAGCTGGAATAAAAAAAAGGAATACATATGCACAGACCTTTGATGCTTATTCCAATTACATTGCGAAATGCGAAGTAATAAATCAACGTTAGCTCAATATGGCACTGTAGGACTGAATTATCTAATGAATAAACATTTAACATACATTAATCCCGATAATGGAATATGGATCACCCACTGGGAATGGCAACTCAATGATACATTTACTTACATATGGTACACAAATTTTGATCTACGATCTCTGGATTTAATTCCTTGAGTATGCCCCCAAACTTTGTTAACTTGGCCTGTTAGAGACGCACTGAAAATCTGACGATGAAGAGCAGGAAATGCAGTATGCAACCTAATTTCTCCATCCTCTACCATGAGACTCGTCATTCTCGAATCTTGGCGTCTTTCTTGAGAACCGTATTTAGTTTTCTTTCCATCTGCAATATAATCCAGATGTAGTAATTCGCAGGCAAAATGCCAAAGAAGTACAGCAGAATAAAAAAAAAATAGATGATCCCATTCATGAGTAGAAGGAGCCTATTTACAACTGCGGAAGTCAAAGACAAACCTGACTATTTTTAGCTTTCACTCTCTGCAGTTCTTCAACAAGACCTCCGATGCTGACATTAGGAATAATATTAGCCATCGAAAACTTAATAAGCTCATAAGGCTATAAAAGTGTTCTGTAACACACCTTTGTTGCATTTGAATCATCTGGGCATGCAAGTCTCGTTCCAATGTAGAAGGAAGGGTTGTCTGCAATAATCGAACGGGGATAAGAATTAGCAACAGTTGGTTGCAAAATAAATAGTTATTTTCACTACAATGCATAGTTGAATCCTTCAGACTTGAACCAATGAAAAAAAAGTAGAAACAAATTCTGATTAGCCTCAAATAAAAAAATTAGGGGGTCCAAATGTCCAGTAACAATAGCAACTGACCTGCAGAAGGTCGTTTGTTCCTGCCTCAGCCAACTCACCAGCATGGCCTGCACACAGAAAATGAGCTATTACCTATTAGTAACTCAGTCGATAACAACTAAGAACAGATTTCAGCCTGTAACTCACTCGCTTGAGTGGGGGAATAGGAAAGCAAAATAAATGAGCCAACCAGGAGCAACTTATGTATATCTTTCTAAACATGTACAAAAGCTAAAAAGTGACTGATATTCAGATGGTGTAAATTACAGTACCTGAGATTTGTTCCACAATCTTGATCATTTTCAGTAGGCCTTCCTGACAAGCAAATACAGGGAAGTCATCAGTGGGGAATTGAGAAAGATGTAAATGAGTCGAGTCGAACATACTCGCTGCATGGTGTTCTGGTGCAGTGTGAACTGTAATAACGGGAGAACGGACACAGCTGAAGAGCCTGGAATTGCCAGGCTTGTGGAACCACCAGAATTTGAGTTAAAGCTGTTTATCAGACCCTGAATAAGGAATAGATGGCAGCGTTAATAAAGCCATTGGTCTAGGAAATAGATATCTAACTCCCAACGAAAAAAAAGTAATAAAAAAAATGTTTGGAGCATTAATAGGCTTGGTGTTATTGGAATATGCCAGTCTATCTGAACAAAATTGTTACACTACGAAGAAAGCACATTTTGCACACATTATGCTGCCATTTGCATGTAAAAGTGAATATAGATTTTTCGATCAAATGCTAATGTAATAATCCACATATGCAGCTAAATACTTGAATGTGCCATATCAAAAGGTGATATTTCTGGTAACATTTAGTGGAGATCCGTAAGTAATGTACTCGAATTAAAATCTGAAGCCAGATAAACAGGGAAATGTTTATGAATGAATTCGGAAGAAATGATAGAAGATCATGCAGTGCTTTCTTCGACAAAAGATGGCACATGTGCGCACAGGTGGCAGTCCAAAACTATGGGAAAGGCCTAATGAATTTGAGTAAAGTAATTCCTGTCCTGTAGGGACCTACTATGCTAATAAGCCATTTGAAAAAATGAGGCCATACATAAGTTGATCACACAGGCACTACTGCCTACACATAACCTAGAAGAGTTCTTTATAGCAATAACTAACTAACTTGTGCAAATAAATTCCTGTAAAAATTCCATAAAGGAAATAAGGCCGAGAGAAAGACAAACACAAAATTCATGCAAATTTCAGATACAACTCTTCAGAGATACTGAAATTGATACGTGAATCATGCAAAGTAAATTATTAAAGATCTAGATGAGAGCACTTGGGGTTGGAGCACGGTTGCTTCACTATGGTTGAAAAAAGCTTTAGTGACACCTTAAGCCGATGAGCAACTTTTGCAACAGAATACAGGGAATGAAACAAGTTGACTAACAGAAAAAGAGAATTCTCACACCAGGATGACATTAGACTGTCAACTTTAATAATACTTTCTCTGGATCTACAACTTCCAAATTTAGTGTTTTTATTAATTTTTTTGGGTCACAGTAGAGGCGCAGAGAGAGAAAGAGCCAAAATATATGTTGACAAATAGAACAGCAGGACACTACCCTATAAGAATTATTTCAATTATCTCGTAAATCAAAGAAAGTTTAACCATAAACTAAAGCAATCATTCCCAAAACATCCAATTCCCGCAGAAAACTAGACAATATGATTTGCATAACTAACTGAAAGGATCTTCTGAAGCCTCCCAAGCCAAAATTAATTCTCTTCCAAATTGTAATAGTACTTGATTCACCACTGTAACGATACTTGACCAGTTTCCTTAACATTGCTGCAGAACCACTGCCTGCAGCAATCAGCCCATACTTTCTGATAATCCCATGGGGATTACCGCAAACACGACAGCTGCGGGAGCCAAGGCAATAGTTTTTAAGGTGAGAATTCCACACGTTTTGAGTGCCCCATCTATCTCCCTTCATCTTCTCTAAAAAGCCGCTACTTCATTCAAATTCTAGCATGCATGTCCTTAAGTTCAATAAATCGACAGATTAAAGGGCCTACTTCTGTTACTGGTTGGTAAAATGAATGGCTCTTGGAATAGGATTCTCCAGCTTAATGCGGAGAACTATTCCACAAATGTAAGCATTTGAACTAGATGTGCAGAATTACTCCACAAATGTAAGCGTCTGAACTAGATGTGCAGAACCACTTTACAAATGTAAGCATCTGAACCTGGATTACAACGAGACGTGATGAAGTACAGAAAGAAGAATATTTGAAGATCGAAAAGAATCAACTCAAGTTCTATATGAGTCGAAGTTTGACCAAAAAGTCTACGGAGCCAATTTTTGACAAACGATGTCACTTTTCCAAGTAGAAACGGCCACCTCAGCAGACGGTAAGACCAAAGTCCTTACGCCCACATGTTTTATGGGGGTTAAATAGGCCGCTTATTATTTCATGCAAGATTATTATTTCTTTATCTATTTTAGAACCTTTTGTAATTTTGGTACGTTTTACTTTTAGGGTTTTATCTTTATAATTTAGTCGTCACATGGGAGTTTAGTTTTTTTATCAATTTCTCAGTATTCATTGTGAATTAACAAGTTCTTGAATATTGAATTCTCCATTTTTTGCGGAATTAGCGAGTCTTTGATTTATTGTGCTTTTCATCATCCTATTGCTTCCCCGCACTACATCAAGATGGATACTTGATATAACGTCATGTGAAACTTAGGCCTCAATGTGCATATCCAAATCCTATAAACACCTCAGAAGCTCACTACTACCAACGTGAATCGGACAAACAATTCCAGCAAGGGCAAAGTTGTAAAATACATGGAAAATGATGCTCTTATAGGAAATTCACCATGAAATGCAGGTCAGTCTCTTAAGATAATGGATTACAAGAAGCAAGATACAATGTTAATGAAGCACCTTGTGAACACTATCATGCAAAATAAGAAGAAAAAAATAAATATTTTTTTGATAGCTCTGAGAATTTTATACAACGCAATGAAGAGACTTTCAACAGAAAAAGTAAACAGAATCATGACCAAACCAACTTGTTGGGTAGCAAACTCATAAGAATCTTATATTTTGTTGATTATAGTTTAGCTTACAAAACAAAGAACAAACATCCCAGCTACGGTGACAACTAATGGAGCAGACATAAGTTAACTTATACCTTTGGAGTCAGATCTGCTGAGGTGACTTTAAAGCGTCCTTTGCGTTCAACAACAGCAACCTCTGATGGATCATCCCCTAAAATAATGAGCCAATTAAAGCAATACACACAATCTACACAAGAAACATTTAGCTGAAAAAATAATGAGCCAATTAAATTTCTAAATTCATTACCAGCAGTACAGTTGCCGAAATCTTTCTTTTGACGATATTGCAGAGGACCGCTATAGTTTCGCTCACTTTGAAATCTTGGTTGCACATATTCCCTACATATAAAACCCTGTTACTTAAAGCTATAAACTATTATTGTACGATGCATGCAAAAATACTATGAAAGACTTATCATCAACATCATATACAGCCTCAAACCGACAGAGACAAGAAAAGTGTTCAACGAAGATAAAAAAGACTACACCTATCTACCTCGAAACCTACATAGACTAACGCTATTTTAAACAAATTACAGTTGCCTCTCTTTTTTACTAGGATCACCTCACACTTCAGTTGTGCTGTAGGTTTAGGTAACAGAAGTTGTTGACGTTACCATTGAAAATGAAGTGAATTTCCCATTTTTCTCGTGAGATAAATGCAATGTTGGAGAACTTAGGCGGGGGGGATAGTTGTATTACTGATAAAATATATTAATTAAAAGGGAAAACCTCGTTTTCCCCCCAACGTATGGCCATTTTTACAAGAAGCCCCCTAAGGTTTCAAAAAGTGAAATCCCCCCCCCCTCCAAAACGTTTGTAATTTCGTGTGAACACCGCTCTGAACCCTTAATAGCCAGTCACTATTGGACATGTGTCTGCATTTTTGTCCGTTAGATTTAGTCTCGGGGGTGTTCGCACAAAATTACAAACGTTGGGGGGACATTTCACTTTTTGAAACCTTAGGGGCACTTTGTGAAAACCCCCAAACGTTGTGGGGGGGTGGGGAACGGGATTTACCCTAATTAAATTTCTAGTTATCATACACGAGATACATTAGGCCAATACCTATGTTCAAAATTATCATTGTAAGATTTCAAACTCCTTTAAGCGCAAATAGAGCCCTGAAGACATGAAATAGTATTGGTTTATAAGACATGAAAATCAAAAAAATAGTAATATATTTGTAAAACCAAATTCAAGTAGGACTGCATCACTGAAACTTGTTTTGACCAAAGTATAACTCAAAATGATAAACTTAACCAATTACAAAATTAAGGTTACAAGACATCCAAAATTAATGTAGTTAGGATCTTTCCTTAATTTATCCAATGATAAAACAATTAAACTCTTTGAACACACTTCCCCCATTCTTAAGGCAAATCAGAAATTAAACATGCACAGTACATGCACCTTCGCATATAGTAATGAACTATGCTTCATATTGTACTTTCAATGGTGCACTCTGCATTTGATCCTTAAAGATTTTAAGTGCCTCAGCAAAAGTACAAATCTTGGATACCGTATAGATTCAAATCATCTATCAACTCTTTTCCGTAGCAATCTGCTTTGATTACCAATAAATTATAAACTGTTGATCTTATCTGTTTTAACACGTGAGATGGAAAGCTGGGACACTTATCACCACAGACCTCACCACAAAGCTCGAGGAGAAGGGGATAACTAAGGACTGAATAAGTTTTAAAGTGATTCATTGTCAATAATCATAAGGAAGTATAATTACAATTGCATAAAATCATAACCAGAAATTACACATTATACAAGAGAAGAGTTACTAATTAGAATATTGTATATATATATATATATATATATATATATATCATGATTGAGAAAGGAGATTTACCTGTCTACATCACCAGTAAATCTTTTGGGAGGGGGAACATTATCCTGAAAAGGTGAGCCACTTGGAACTTTTTTATGCCCTGCAATGGAAGAATATGGAATGGAGCCACCTTGAGCAGAGTTCCTGGCATCTATTCCCACTTCTCGATCCACAGCACTTGACTGTGTCTGTTCTTGAGTTTGCTGTTCCGAGTCTGACTGGTTTGAATCTCTCGAACTTGGACTAACAGCACCAATATCATCCTCACATACATCAAAACATCCTCTGCATTCAATAAAAGTCTAAAGTAAGTCTAATAAATCTACTATTAATAGAAAACCAATTTATAGGGGACTTGCCGACGGCATGCTAGAGAATATGGTGAACAGAATATACTTTCTGCGCACACATTCGAGTCTTTTAATGAATGATCCAAACTTTGTGATTTGATAAGCCTTTTCAAGTTTCATCTTTACCATCCTAATAGTTTTGTTATCTGTAACATAGTTATACTGTATTACGTTATGAATGTCCGTGCTTCCTAGGTATGGTACTTAATGCTTAATTGACCTAATGTAAGTTCTAATCTAATTGGCATTTTAATTCTTTAGCTAACTTGAATTTTTAAAGTTATTAAATAAGAAATTGTGGCATATGCCCGACACCTTATGGCATACATAATACCCCTATATGTGTCTAACACTTGGCACCTTTAAAAGACTACTGTTCCATCAGTTGAGAACTGACGCATTTACGCTAGATGAAGTAACATAAATTTCAATATGGAAAGTAGTATTTTTTTTCTAAATTTGGACTCTCTTAAGGAAAAAGGAAAAGCACATGATTATGTCCAACCGCCTAGCCTAACATGGACCTGGACCTTAATTGAAATTTAAACTTGACAGGGGCTTGGACTTTCTAGACTTCTTAAGTGCTGGTCTTCGACAGACATCCCTGCTACCAAATAAGGGGATAAAAAGTCTCGATATACGATAAGCCAAGGAAGATAAGAATGTCAGGATAGGAAACCCAACGTGATGCCTTCAGCTGAGTTACACTCACCAAAAAATTAGGAACCAGAAATTATGTGTGAATTTAAAAGCTATATATTCAAATTTCTCCCAATAGGCTGTTTTGAGCATGTAGATCTCACATAGGACGAGTTCAACCTCAGAGATCAACCATGGAGAATAAGAAAAGCAATCCATTTACACCATATACATAAGTCTACTTAGTGAAGACGCTGCATTGACAAAATCATTTGTTTATAACAAAAAAATTCTGATAACTCCACTAACTAGGTCATCAAAAGTTTGATATAGTGTCAGCTAGCAAAATATTCAAAGCCAAGTATTATCTCGGATGGGAAAACAAGAGCAGAAGCTAAGAAGCCAATAGATAGTGTTAGCATACTTCAGAGCCTGAAGAGGTTTTATAGGAAAAGCAGCAAGAGAATTTTCCAAATCATGAAAATCATCGAGTCCATCCTGAAAAGATAGGAAAAGTGTACATATCAATGGAAAATTGAACGAACTACATCAAAATAAAAGCAACAGAAATATGCCTGTGCAAGGCACTAGAATATTCTGTATTTAATGTTTTAACCCTTACATCCAACGGAGATGCAGCATTAGAGTTGTTGGAATGCTCCCTCTCTGGAGAACCAACATTCTCTTGGCTGTCCGTATGCTTCCCGCTAACACTTGAATCCCCTGAACTTGAAACAGAGTCATCTTGAATCTACAAGAAACAAAAAGAAAATGAATATTCCGATATAGAAACTGAATCCAAATCAAAATGAAAAACTGGAGGACTAACATACAAGGGCAGCTTGATTCCTCAGGTCTTCTAGATCGAAATTCCAGGCACTGATTCCTCGAATGTACTCTTGCTGCAGAAAGATAAAACAGATAAGGATGGGTAGGATTCTCAACATAGTCATCATATCTTGGAACGAAAATTGTAATCGTTAAACAAGTAGAGTAATTCACGCATTTCTCTATTCAATTTTAGGGTAAAAATGAGATTTATAGCCTCAGAAAGACCATATATTCAATGTAAGGACAAATTATGACGAGAGCAGAAAGAAGTGCTAATATGTAACATTCATATAAACGCGTGATCAGCCATTTCACATTGATAATATGTCCATGGTTTGTCATGTTTGCAATCTAATTATTCCCCGACTTTCTCACGACATTAGCTCCTTTCCTTATACAATTACACAGCCATACCATCAATGACTAGGTTCTTCAAATACTCCAAAATATAATTTCTGGTTGTACAAAGTTGGCCATTCAACCAAGTGTTTGAAAGACAACTGCGTTGCTGCTATCAAATTTAGTCATTCTACGTAATGAAAGAATTAGCAAGAGGTAGCACAGGACAAGCTTAGTCGTAATTTTAATGTAGCAACACGAAAAGCTAACTCGCAATAAACAAGTAGTTTTAAGTACACGGAAAATTGCAGAGAAATGCACTTTCAGTCAGTCACTGTTTGTGGATTTTCCTTTTCGTTTTGAGTCGGAAGTACACAGTTCTGAAACTTTATGGGTAATTGTAGCTCACAAGCGTGCAACCTAGTAATTTGGAACATATAAGTAAACCTATGGTTAAACCCTCGAATGGAATTGAATCGCACGCAAAAGAGCAAAACGGAGGAGGAGACATAATAGAGTGTTGGCAAACACTGCCAGCCAGAACAACAAAGGAATATGAGAGCATATTCCAAATCGACTTCCTAACTAGGAAATCATTGAAATCATTTGGTGGTAAATTCGAATGGCTTATAAAGGAAAGCCACTTCAGCAATGTACATATTTATGGATTCTCAGATCCTTTTCCCGCACATTATCGGAAATGATTTCTAAGTTGCAATATCACGAAAATCTTGGCAATGTATTGTAGTATCCTTTAACAAGCCAATCACAAAGAAGACTTGATTCAAGAAGAAGAACCAAATGCCACATGCATTCTGCTCCGACTTAATTCTGTCAAGTTGGTATGGAAGAGGATCTTGTAAACAAGCCACCAAACTAATGCAAAAAGGAAGAGTTACTTATTTCAAAAAGGTGGAATACAAATGCAGTCAATCGAAAGTGAAACTCAATACTTTGGTAGTTCAGAAATTGTGTGTCAAAGAAAAGTTTCCTTATGTAAGTTTGTCTATATTCATCTCTCGTTACCAATAAATTTAAAAAATGTGACAAAGTGGACTTCTCACCTGTGATAAATGTTCCTTCTCATCATACAGTGCCTTGTTTTGTACAAGAATATCAGCTTCTTTAGCCTGGAAAAGAAATGAAGCCTTGAGTTGAACAAAACTGTGTGCGCAAAAAAAAAAAAACACACACACACAAGAACTGGATGAGCATTAGACCTTAAGCGTCCTAAAGCGTTCACCTAGTGGGGTTAGGCCATCAAGGATACCACGACCCAAGTAATTAACTGATCGCGCATGTTTAAAGAAAGGGTGCTTCAAAAGCTTTTCTGAGCTGGGACGTTTTTTGGGATCCTTGACCAAGCAAGCAGCAACCACTTCTTTGAAAGACTGCAAAATGCTGTATGTCAGCAAAAATAGACCAGAATCGGTATTAAGATTCTCCTAAGACAAGATAAACCTTGGAGAATCTCTTGTCTCTTTCATAGTCCAGTCCAGGTGGTGCGTTTTGTAGGGTCATTAGCAGAACCTGGATTTAGTATGATGGAAAACGCTCAAAAAAAGAGGATTCCTGCATATTAAGATGCAATTTATAAATCTACGGTAAATGAGATAATATTAACCTTCATCGGTGGGTATTTGGAAAATGGTGCATGACCATGTGCAAGCTCAAGTGCTGTTATCCCAAAAGACCAAATATCTGCTCTGTTAATGCACAATGGTTAGACAAGAATTGGAGAAATAACTAAATATAACATACGCATAAACAGAAGAAAATTGAAAATTAGAAAACTTTCTTAGATACTTACTTAAAATCATATCCATGTAATTGCTGCATGACTTCAGGAGCCATCCTGATGCACAATTGCACATACAATACATATGTTTCAAAGAAAGATATACCAATATTAAAAAGACTAATCCATCTCAACAGAATTGCTGTAAAGACCAAACACATCACTCATGCAAATTACTTACCAGCATGGTGTTCCAACGAAAGTATTTCTTGACCGCTGACGATCACCAGTATCAAACATGCAGGCAGCAACTCCAAAGTCCGCTAATTTAACAACCCCAGTGGAATCAATTAGAATGTTCCCAGCCTGCAACATTTTAAAAACAGATCGGACCTAGTAAAGTGATGTGGTTGTAGCCGGAACTAAAACAAAAGTGACGGACCACAGTTTCGAGTAGCACACGTAAACCATATACCATACGGTAAACTTTTTAATGACTCCAAAATGGATCGAAGAAAACTTATACATACGAGCCTAGATGGAATAACATCATGAAGAGAAGTTCAAATATATAGAGTTCCTGTCAGAGTACCAAAGATTGCAATGATTCCAAGGCGCAACCAAATTTTGGTCTCAGCATGAACAGAAAGAAAAAAAATATAATAATATGAGAAGAAAAAAGCTAACAGCAGGAAAGTCAAGCTGCAAACCACTTACACTCATACCTTTACATCTCTGTGGATGTGTCCATGGGCATGAATATAAACAAGAGCTTTCAGGACCTCGTATAATAATGTAGCAATGACAGGCTCCTCAAAACCTTCTGGATATGCTGATTTGATAATATGAAGGCAAGAACCCCCAGCCATGTACGGCATCACAACCCATAGGCTATGGCCAGCAGTGAAGGAGCAGTGTGCCTTCACGACATTTGGATGATCAATCAAAATCATTGTCTGTACCTCTCTCCGGATACCATCCTGCTCATACAACAATCCAACAGAAAATTCAAAAGTGAGGGAGAAATTTGCAGGTACCACATTGATACCACTAATTAGAAATATTTCCATATTAATTAGGATTCTAGTAGTAGTATTTAGTTAGGCTTTCATTATATTGATTAAAAAGGAATTTAAATTTTAGTAAGTTGCTCTTGTAAAGAGTATTAGTTATGGCAGGTTTTGTCACTTAGCCTATTATATTATGTTTTATTATTGGACACTTTTTGATGATTATTGATTAATAATGTTTTTTTCTTCTTTTTCCTAATATCTCCCTAATTCTCTCAAGTTCTTCTTCTTCTTCTTCTCTAGATTCTTTGTTTGTTCATTTTGCCGGTTGTCATTCTCTATCACATAGTAAAAGATTATTTGAGACAGGAACCAGTAAGCTTGTCCATATTGACACCTCGCAATAGCCAATAGTTCAGGTTATAGCTAAATACTAGAATTAACACATGAATGACATGGATATGCATTTGTTGCTAGGGGTGGTCATAGGAAAAACAAGATGAACATAAACAAGACCAAATGAGACATTCTACCTAACGGAAACGAGTGTAGAAAGAGAAGTCACGCGTTCGATCGACCTGATTTTCATTTGGTTCATAAACTCTGCTCAGTTAATTGGGATGACATGCTTGATGGTTGTTGTTGACACGTATCTGTCATTCATATAAAACTTAGTGCAACTTACTGCAGTTCACAGCAAAGACTCCTTCGTATTCTACCTCCCCTGTCGGTGATGTATTCACTCCCATAATTTCTCTTTCAGACAGTTCTTTTTCAGATGCCTCACTCCATATCAAATTTCAAACTGCCAGGTGCTTTTTTGAGCACATAAACTTACAACTAAATTTAGAGCCCTCCTGATAGAAGTTTCAGGTACAATGCACATACTGAACATTTGACTAAGATTTCTGTCTCTCAAATAAGTTTGCAAACGAAATAAATCAGATATGCTGTCCATTTGATATTAGAAAAAAAATGTTATCCATTTAGCAGTTACCACACAGAAACTGTGAAGATGGCAGCAAAGTAAGAAATTTCAAATTATAATCCAAAAAACTAAGTAGAAGAAAGCTGAAAAAAGTGGACGACTTTAAATCTTTTAGCTGGCACAAGGAGCAAGTCGATTGCTGTCTGCTCTTGAACTAGAATATATTTACTAAAAGGAATCTTTCACCAAGGAATACAACATACCAAGTCATTATTGCACTTCTCGAGATCCAGAACCTTGATTGCAACTATCTCCTTTAGTGGAATGCAAAGGGCTCTGTAGACAGTGGCACTGACACCTTCTCCAACTTCCTCGTACAATTCGTAATCTTTGGAAGTGAGGGGAAACTTTTTCTCTGATTCCTGTTCCATGGTTTACAGGGCTAACTCTTTTGAACTTTAAGATCCTTGTACACATCAGCTGGATATACACAGGGGAGCCTGGAGTTGAGACAGTGTAATGTTCATTCTAATAAAACATAGTGACCACCTATCCACACCTTACTGATATCTTTACCCCCAGAATTTGAGCGCCATTTTCAAGAGAAAAACATAATCAAGTTATCCTCCAATGCCGTACGTTGTTAATCCCTGCCAATATAGTTCAACCCTTATAGAAGCGATGATCAGTTAAGTCATCATATACTGAACCATGACCAATACGTGTCTTGTAAGTTCCAGATGGATGTTCAAGGAATGTGAAGACTAAAGTGGCTTAGCAATTATAGATGCAGTCCTGAGCTGCCAAAAGAAAACAATAACTCTTTAAGGTGATGCACTATATATCAGGCGGAAGGTGCAGATATAGTTATCTGGATATCCACATTTTTCTGCAACCATGGCTCTTAATCAATCTCATGTAAAGTGACATTAAATTCATGCAATAGAATAATAGTGTGAGGAAAAGCATATAAACATCACAATTGTCTGTCATCTTCCTTCCTAGGTGTTGTGTCTGAAACGGTATACAAGAATATTAACAGAGAAGAAATGTTAAAACACAACACAATGCAGGAGGAGACAAGGAAAGGCAACTTGTGTCAATCCACAAACTATTCACAATTGACAATTCTACTTTATGTTCGTAGTTAATCTCTTAGCTATTCAAAAAAAAAAAAGGAAAATCATAACTATTTGTGATCTGACAAACTTACGACGAATTCATCTCAGGTGTTGTTTTTAACGGAGCTAGGGTTTTGATTTCTCCAGTTGCTTTTAGCTCCGACTAGCCCGCCATTGATGATGAGCACTAAGCAGGAGATAGATATATATCCGCGAATCTCGCAGTGGAGGAATCTTTCTTTTTACACCTTTAATTTTATGTTACTACTTACTTACCGAAGATATATAAATGCATAATAATAATAATAATAATAATAATAATAATAATAATAATAACAATAATAAAATTTGCGATCTGGCATACTTATTAAAATATATATAGTTTTATTTTGGAATATCTTTTTTTAATTTATGAAAAAACGATTGTAAGTATATTATTATTGGTGGGGGTGCTAATGCTGCTACTCTCACGGCCACAGTAGAGATTATTAGATTAGTAATGCATTGTTGCTAGGGTGGACTTCCTTCCAGGGCATCCAACAAGGGAGGGGACCGGACCAATGGGGTCATCAAAACGACGTCGTAATACATACAGGTGGAGAGCACATGATAGGCGACCGAATATTGGTCAACTTTTAATTAACATGATTGAAGTGATATTTCACATGTTCTTCTCCAACTTACTTTAGTTGTACTTGTCTATAATTTTTATAGAAATCATTATATGCTCACTGCTCACCTCTGGGATCCACTTTCACATTATTGATACAAGCTACACCTATGATGTTTTCTTGATTTTAACCCAATTCGTTATGTCGCCATCTTTTTTTTTTGTTTTACAAAAACATGATTTTTTTTTAAGAGAACATGTTTATTTATTTGATAATGCATAATACGCCACGTCCTAGGAAATAGGCTGAAAAAAGATACCCCACAAAAACAACTAAGGTCTAGAGGAAAAACACACACTGGTAACGACCGGCTATTACCCAGATAAAGGCATACAACCCGTTATTCGGAGAAAGTACCTTCGGGTCACGACCAACTAACACCCCAACGAGGGTATTCGGTCCAAACACCCGGAGAAGGTATCCGGGGGTCCCGACCGGCCAACGCACCACAAAGAGAATACAGCTCGGATCTGAAGTATCGGGTATACCTTTCCCCACGACCTAAAACCAGTCTAAACTTGGGGTACCCACAGGGAAAGACAAAAGAACCCCCCGATGTGTAATCACTTCACAAACGGCTAAGCACCACTCGAATTTCATGAGCCCCACCACAGGGGACCCCCAGGCGGTAATATTATCAAGGAAGAATAAGGACGATACGAAATACTAAGAACACGAGTGAATACAAGGAAGGGTCAAGATTATTCAAAGTATGGTCTATAGAGATGGCTAGATAATCACGCCACTATGAAGAACGACTCCCCGAGACCTACTCAAAACACACGACTCAGAGACGTCTCCGACCCCCAGGCGGAACCCGAGACACGACCATATTCGAAAGACGTGCCAACCACATTCACGCAACGTAGCTCCCAACCACCCTCATAATAACGGTAGACCATACCTCATTGGCCCAAGTCAGCTATTGGAGCAGAAAACTGCAATTCCCACTAGCTCAGACCAATGATTGGGGCAGACTAACTCTCTCTCATTGGCTCAACCCGCTCAGATAAACATCAGTCAACTCACGCCATTGGTCGTCCCCAGACACACAACCCCCATTGGCGCAGAAGATCCCCGCACTATTGGCCACCAGTGCCACCTAGAGTTAAGACGGAAAAAACAACCCCCATTGGCCAAAGACCCGAAGGCTAGCACTATAAATAGCCCTCCATTTCAGAATCAAGAGAAAAGAGAGAAGAAAAACACACACAAAATCTGTGCAAGTTCTCCAAAACTCTCATCACAATTGTACTTAGAAATATCACACTCTACTAGCATTAGCTATCTCACTACATGACCCACTTGTAATTCACTCCAAGTTCTTAATAAAATAACCACGCCTCCTTTTTTCCTCAAATTCGAGATTGGTGTTCCGAACAAAACTAAGTGACGATATCCCCAAAAATCCCGGCCTCACAGGCCCGGACGATATTGCATCACCAAATGTCGCCGTATGTGGGAACGCCTTATGTTCTCTAAGAAAAGTTTGAGAAAAATTGCATGGCTAGAAAAAGAGCTAGAAGAGTACCGGTACGCGCATCATCCCAATCAAGCCCAGAACTTGAGTCAATGGAGAATCACAACACATAAATATATGGGCAACAAAGCCCCCCCGGCTCCTCAGAAGGAGGCACCGGAGCCCAACGGTCTTGCCCTTAATCTAGACGTACCCATACCACCGGCTAACGACGCTCCAATGGCCCGAAGCTGCTAGCATCTCGAGGCCCCAAGCCACCGCCACGCCGGCCCCGCAAGAGGCTGGACCCGCTATGGAATATGTACAAGCCACCTGGGACATGTATCGCAATATGTCCGCACGGTTTAACAGAAATGCAAGAACGGCCTCGGAGAATGGTAGGGATCCTGACAGGGATCGTCCGAAGGAACCAAAAAATCCTCTTCGCCATCAATTTGCCCTGCCTCTATGGGCCAGATCTGAAGGTTCACCTCGCAGCGATGCTCGTGTTTCTCCCCCTCACCGTAAAAGGGGACCGCTATCGCTGCATACGGCGAGCTCGGTAGGTGCACCTCCAGAAGCGTGCCCTCCACGACGATCACCTTGCCCTCATCAGGAGGCTTAGAACCCCTCAGACCTACACAAACCTTACTATCCCGATCCTATGGGTAAATGTCAGCGTTCACCATCCCCCGAGGCACCCCTAAGGGGAATGATGGAGTATATGCAAAGAGAGTTCCGTGAACTCGGCAAAATCTCAACCCCGGGGAGGAAACTGCGTATCGCGGGTCACCATTCGCACCCCACATACGCTGGGGAAACTGCGTATCGCGGGTCACCATTCGCACCCCATTGTCCCTCTTGCATGAAGCTAGCAAGACTCCCGACTTATGCTGGGGAAAGCAACGATCGCGACCCTCGCGATCACGTCAATTAATACTTGGCGTGCATGAATCTCGCGTCATGCTCGACCACAATCTTTGCCGAGTATTCTAAACTACCCTCATGGGTCGGGCCCAATCCTGGTTCTCTCAGCTTCCTCCGGGGATGATCCACAATTTTGAACAACTAACCCAGATGTTCGTTAGACAATTCGCGTGTAACAGAATCTTTCCCAAGACCTATGGACACTTATTCAATGTACGGATGAAGGCGTATGAGTCACTCAGGGATTACATGAGACGATTCTCACACGTCGTCGGCGAGGTTGCTCACCTCGATCCCAGCATGCTCTCCGACACCATCGTCTGAGGACTTATGTCGGGAGATTTCGCCACCTACCTCATGAGGAATCGAGCTGCCAATTTGAAGGACCTGATGCAAAAGGTCTAGTCCTTCATGGAACAAGAAGAAACTCAATAGGTCTTGGAAGCCGCTGAGGCCTCCCAGTTCCAGGCTCCCACCACGGGCAAAGGAAAGGAAAAAAAAGACGAAAAAAAAGAAGGAATGAAGGAAAAAGTCAAGAAAAACTTGAAGCCAGTGCCCTTACCACCCATGACGATAACCCCCACTGAGGTCATGGCCATCACGGGATAGGAACTTATCTTCAAGTGGCCACGAGCCGCTAAGGATCCCCAAAGGCTCAAAAGCACGTGAAAGTTTTGCACTTACCATCGAGCCTATGAATTATCTGACGAACGACTGTTACCACCTTCAGTAATAGATCTTTATGATCCTAAGCCTGGGCTTTCTGAAAAAATACGTGATGCCCGACAGGGGCAAGTCCGTAGGGAAACAGGGACAAGAGAAAATGCCAAGAGCAAAAAACAGCGCTTCAATACCTCTGATGGCAGCGACCGGGAGTAGGAGCGGTTACCTCTACCCCCACGTACCTATCGCAACAACACCCTCACAGGCCAAACGGTTAACATGATTGAAGGAGGGGTATTGTGTGTTACCAAAGAAGAAAGGCAAAATTACATTTGAAAGGCTCAAAATGCAGATACCAAGCTGGAGGTCTACGCCGCCCGACTCGTGAACCATCTTGTCATCTCATTTGGGCCTGATGAATTGTTAGGCATCGTGTACCCCCATGAGGACCCCCTAGTGGTTACGGCCACCATACTCTAAACGGAAGTTAGGAGAATCCTCGTGGACAGTGGGAGCTCGGTCAATGTGCTTTTCATGCCCACATGCCTCGCCCTAGACCTCCCCCGGAGCTAGATGAAACCTATGGAGATTCCCCTCGTAGGGTTCTTAGGGGAACAATGCCTAACCGTGGGGCTCATAACTCTGTTGATGTTCTAGGGTGAGGGCGTCACCCGTCGCACTGAGCCAACCAAGTTCTGGGTAGTGAAATACCCCACTTGGACATACAACGCTATATGTGGCGGCCGGTCCTCCGAGCTTTCGAGGCAGTTGCATCTACCCTACATCTGAAAATTAAGTTCCCTACTCTATCCAGGGTAGGTGAAGTAAAGGGAGATCATACATTGGCACGCGAATGTCGTATGAATACCCTACCCTTTGAGTCTGAGCCTTCAGGTGCTGAACCTTCAGCTAAAAAACCTTGCACAGAGGAAATTTGGGTTCAACCCGCAGAAGAGCTCAATATGATAGAGATAGTAGATGGGTCCGAAGGAAAAACTGTCAAGATCGGCACCAACATCGGAGAAAGCATTAAAAAGGCCATCACGGCCATGCTCAAGTTGTTCCACCACCTCTTCGTCTGGAAAGACGGCCCCCTGGGTGACTTAGTCTAGAAATATGTGTACACGAGCTAAACGTATATCCTACAACCAAACCAATCCAACAACAAAAATGCAACATCGGGCCAGAAATGAACAAAGTGATTCGGGCCGAGGTCCAGCGGCTACTAAACCTCCACCAAATTCGAGAAGGACGCTACCCAGAATGGCTGGCTAACGTGGTTCTTGTCCCAAAATTAGTGGCGCTTGTGTGTCGACTTCACATATCTCAACAGTGCATGTCCCAAGGACTGCTACCCACTTCCAAGCATCGATATGTTGGTCAACTCTACGGTCGGTTGCGCCCTCCTATCCACCATGGACGGGGATTAGGGCTACAATTATATCTCGATGGCGAATGATGACCAAGAGAAGAGTAGTTTCATTACAGATATTGGCACCTTTTGCTACATGGTTATGCCATTAGAGCTCAAGAATGTCGGGGCCACATACCAAAGGTTAGTCAATCTCATGTTCGAAGGTCTGATTGGAGATACGATGGAAATCTATATCGACGACATGATCGTGAAAAGCCCGAGAGAATAAGACCATGCCCGCGACCTCGCCCAAGCCTTCAAAATCATGGATCTGTTTGTGATGAAGGTAAACCCTCAAAAATGTTCTTTCGGCATCCGAGGAGGAAAATTCCTAAGGTACATGGTCACTCATAAAGGGATTGAGGTCAACCCATAAAAAGAAGAATCCATTCTCAACATGGAATCTCCAAAGATAGTACAATATGTGCAGAAACTTATGGGCAGAATGGCCTCATTGAGCAGGTTCATCTCTCGCTCCTCAGAGAAAGGCCTACCTTTCTTCAAAATACTCAAAAACATAACAGACTTCCAATGGACTGAACGGTGCAAAGAAGCCTTCAGATAATTGAAGGAGTGCTTGGTCAAACCACCCCTCTTGGTCAAACTCGTCCCTAAAGTAATGCTCTTTCTCTATTTAGCCGCAAAAAAAGAGTTAGTGAGTGCAATCCTGGTTTAGGTTGAAGGAAGGGAACACTTACCCATCTACTATGTCAGCAAGACCCTCATGGATGCCAAGACCAGGTACTCACAAATAGAAAAGGTCGGGTTGGCACTTGTTTCCGCAGCCCGTAAGCTCTGAGCTTACTTCCTAGCTCATCCGATCATGGTGCTCATGGAGCACCCCCTCCATACCATCCTTAACAACCGGGAGGTCTCAGGGCGGATGATCAAGTAGGCCATAGAATTAAGGGAGTTCGACATCACTTACTCCCCCGACTGGCCATAAAGGCCCAAATACTCGTCGATTTCATTACGGAGATGTATAAAGAACCCAAAGAGGATGAGCCGGAGCATAATCTACTAACACCCACGGTATAGTAGGCATAATCTTCAGGATAATAGCTCCAGACAAGCCAGAGACTGTTCTGGAGTTTGTCATACGTTTAGAGTACCCTGCATCCAACAACGAGGCCAGATATAAGGTCATTCATTTAGGAATTCGCCTTGCCAACGAGACAAAGATACAGAGGATACTCATCCACATCGACTATCAGTTCATGGTCCAACAGGTCCATGGGACCTACGAGGTGCGCGAAGAAAACATGAAGAAATGTCTAGAAGTCGTCCTTGCACGAACGACCTTATTCTAAGAATTTTCTATCAAACAGATCCTGAGGTCGGCAGATGCCCAGTTCAAGCTTGACAGTCAAGCCCAGACTGTTAGCACCTGGAGAATTATGTTCTTTACGGTGCTAAAGTCGGAAAGGCAATAGGAGAATGGGAAGGTCCAGATGATCGCGGCCATCGAAGAAGATTGGATAACATAAATCATCGACTTTATCAGAAACCCGGGAAAGTATGCCCATGACCGGGTCAAGCAGCGAGCCATGTACTGGCGTGCTGCCTGGTACTACATACAAAATGGAGTGTTATTCCGACATTCGTGGTTTTATCCGACCTCCCGATGCGTAAACAAGAAAGGAGCACAACAGATCCTAAGGGAAATCCACGATGGATGTTGCGGTAACCATTCTGAAGGAAGAAGCATGGCGGCCAAAATTATCCTACACGGATACTATTGGTCGACCATGGCCGCTGACTGTGAAGAACATGCTCAAAAATGTCGGGGTTGCCAGTTGCATGCCCCAACACGGCACCAACCCGAAGGGCGTTACCTCGCAGGTAACAAAGAAAAAATAGGGGATCAAAATTTAAATAAGGAAGGAAGGGCGTTACCTCGCAGGTGCTCTTGTAAATTGGTCCCACAAAGCTCCATCGCTAAAGCCCCCATAATCTCACGATCTCCAGGGTTAACGATACAGCTCACAAAAGAACGGTAGTAAGAAAGGTCCTTGTAACCCGCAGTCACAAGTTGGGGGCCTATTTATAGATTATGAAAGTTGGCCTTCAGGTTGACTGGATGAACATATCCTTTCTACGTCACGACTTTCTCGCCAGAACTGCACCATTTTGGCTGACTGTGCACCTACTCAGATGAAATGTGGCGTGATTTCTGTTTACTGGGTGCATAAGTGACTGCTCGCTGGCTGACTTTCTCGCCAGATTTTCAGCCACTGGACAAACTGAATCGGCCAGATTCTTACACCTAATCACTGTTTAATTAATTATTTAATTTGTTTCTTTATTAATTTTCAGACAATTAATTAATTATTTAATTAAGCTTTGTCCAAAAAGATAAGTATTTGATAGGGAAGCCAATCTCAAGCTCAAACTCAAACTCAAGCCCAAGCCCAAGCCCAGGCCCACATCCCACGACCGATGACCCACGACCCAACCCCGACCCCAGCCCGAGTCTGGGTCAAGTCTGAACGGACGGCGGCAGCGGTGCGCGCGTGTGTGGGCTTGAATTGAAGCATGACCCATCTAAGTCTTCCCTCCTTCAAAGACTTGTGGTATGCCAAAGAGTTCCAACCCTTATGCAAAATAAGCAACTTATTAGGTGTACTAGTTTAGCTCAAACTTTTCATGTGGGATGGTTACTTTTCACCTTCCCACCTATTTCCTTTCATTTCTTCAAGATAACTTATTTCAACTAGCTTACTTGTTCATTTAATTTCTCATTCATTCCACATTGGTTTTGAATAATTAAATATACTAGATTCATCTACACAAAACGTAGATTTCATTAAGCTAAAGAAGTTCAACTTTTATAAAGGGGAACCTACTCAAATAAATTATCAAAATCATGGAAAATTCATAATTTTTCAACAGATATGTAGGCAACATGGTTTAACCCCAAGTTCAGTCCGAAATCAACAAACCCCGAACCCACATCAATGACTTCTAGTCTAATCTAGGAGCCAAGCATAAACTGAGTCAGGCATCAGAGTGCATTTGCAGGGTCAGCATCGCCTTGTTCACATGCCATGTTTCCAGTGCAGGTTTTCCGAACTCAAAGCTAGCTTGGGACCAATCAGGAGCTCAAGCTAGTATGATGTGAAGTGACTAGTCAATAGACGAAATTACCCCGCATCAGTGGCGTCGTCTGTGGGAAACCACCAAATTCACTATGACAGAAGCACATGTGATAACCAACCATGACAAAAACTACCAGAGTGTCTGAAATGGCCAATCCAACGGTCCACGATCAACAACCTGAACCTTCAGCTCAGGCCGAAGGGGCTGCAACTATTTTCTCTAACCAACCTAGGTATGAGGTTTCTGTGGATGTTATTGGACATGGTTGCGGAACAGGCGCACATATAATCCATCAGCAGCCTGACCCCTCAGCTCGAGTCGAGAGGTAAGCAATTACCGTCCCTAGCCAACAAACGGATAAAGTTTATGTGCTTGAGACTAAACAAGGTGGAAAAGCTACTTTTTAGGCAGTCAGCCAACAAGCCACTCAAGAGCTTGTAAATCCATCGCGACCACAAGATGTGGAGTAAATGATTCAATCATTGCAGGCACTAGGATGACCTTTTGTCCTAGCCATTCCCACCAGTCTACCCGAGATCCAGGTCAAGATTGAACAACACACATAACTCTTGTTCTCATGGCGCGCATGCCAAACCTAGCACTAAGACATTCATATAGACCTAAGGCTATTGTTTCTTGATCGCGCAGAAATAAGCATTATGAGTCCTCCAATCTTTATTCCTATCATCAAGTAACATCTACTTCACACTAACTTTTGCTGAATAGCGGAAACTGTTGACATACGGTGACTCAACGGGAAATTAAACAAAGAAATGGCACATAAGTTGTTCAGATAAGCAAGGCGCCAAGCCTTTTGGGTGAAACCCCCATAAATTGGTGTAATAAGTGCTCGTCAAATGCACAAGCAATGAACCTTTGGGTAAAGTTCCCATAAATTAGGCCACAAATGCTCCACGAATACAAAGGAGACAAGCCTTTGGTAGTGAAATCCCCATAAATTAGAGTTGTAAGAACTCGACAAATACAAAGACGGCAAGCCTTTGGGGTGAAACCTGCATAAATTGGAGTAACAAGTGCTCATCAAATGCACAAGCAATGAGCTTTTGGGTCCCATAAATTAGGCCACAAATGCTCCACGAATACAAAGGAGACAAACCTTTGGGGGTGAAATCTTCATAAATACGAGCCGCAAATGCTCGACAAATACAAAGGCGCCAAGCCTTTGAGGTGAGACCCCCATAAATTGGAGCCATAAGTCTCGAAGAATACAAATGTGACAAGCCTTTGGGGGTGAAATCCCCATAAATTAGAGCCACACGTGCTCGAAAAATACAAAAGAGACAAGCCTTTAGGGTAAAATCCCTATAAATTGGAGCCGCAAGTGCGCGAATACAAGACGCCAAGCCTTTACGGTGAAACCCCATAAATTGGAGCCATACGTGCCCGACGAATACAAAGGCGACAATATTTGGGGTAAAATCCCCATAAGTGGGGCCACATGTGCTCGACGAATACAAAGGTGACAAGCCTTTGGGGAGAAATCCCCATAAATTGAAGCCACACGTGCTTAACGAATCCAAAGGAAGCAAACCTTTGGGTAAAATTCCCAAAAATGGGAGCCGCAAGTGCTCGACAAATGCACAGGAGACGGACCTTTGAGTGAAGTTCCCAAGAACTGGAGCCGCAAGTGCTCGACAAATATAAATGTAACGAACCTTTGGGTAAAGTTCCCATGAATTTAATCCGCGAGTGCGCAACAATTATTCTAGGCAAAGAGTTTATTGGGCGAATTTCCCATAAAGTAGGTGAGCTACAACAACCTTGCACAAACTATACTAGGCGAAGAGTCTATTGCACGGAATTCCCATAAATTTAACAGCCCTACCGAAATAAACTAGGTGAATAGCCTATTGGGTGAAATTCTCATCAAGTAGGCGAGCTATAACAACCCTACCAAATTAAAACTAGGTGAAGAGACTATTGGGTGAAATTCTCATAAAGTAGCTGAGCTATAACAACCCTACCGAAATTAAACTAGGTGAACATCCTATTGGGTGAAATTTCGATAAAGTAGGCGAGCTATAATATCCATATTGAAATAAAACTAGATGAAGAGCCTATTGGGTGAAATTCCCATAAAGTAGGCGACTTATAACAGCCCTACCGAAATAAAACTAGGTGACGAGCCTATTAGGTAATATTCCCATAAAGTAGGCGAGCTATAACAGTCCTACCGAAATAAAACTAGGTGAAGAGCCTATTGGGTGAATTCCCATAAAATATGCAAACTGTAACAGCCCTACCAAAATTAAACTTGGTGAAAAGCCTATTGGGTGAAATTTCCATAAAGTAGGCGCGCTATAACAGCCCTAACAAAAATTTAATTAGGTGAAGAAAGTGCTTATAAAGAAGGGAAGCTATAATAGCTTTTCGAAAGTGGAAGTCCATCACATGGAAAAGAGAGAAACAAAAACATACCATGGAATACGACAATAGTCAAAATAAAACTCAAAGCAAAGATCCAAGGAGAAACAATCAATGAAGAACCAAGTTCAAATACTAACAAAACGCAAGGATATTAAAAAACAAAAGACAGTGTAAAAGTCTAAAAAAGGCACATGCGCCCAAAAAAGGACCAAAGTGGCTGAAAATAGAACATCTCATGGTCTTCCCCGCCAGCGTTTGGAGCATTCTTGTCTGGAGAAACGACACCCGCGATAACCTCCGTAGAATCAACATCCATGCCTAGATCACGGAGAATTCCACCACCAGCACGAACCTTTGAAAGATTAACGCAATGTTCCTCGTCTTCTTTCTCCATGCATGCATGATCCTCAGCAATGAAAGCAACCCAATTGTCTTTGAGGTGAAAGCTAGAATCAGTAAAAAGATTGACACTAGCCAACTAACTAGTTACGTGTAGATTTTTCATCGGAGCACTAGTACACATGGAAGTTATCAAAACAAGACTAGAAGGATGAGATTTTAAAACAAAAGAAGTTGTAGCAGTAGTCAATGCTGCATCAGAGGTGGCGATTGTCTCAGAAATAGTCAAGGAATGAACCGTCGCAGCTGTTGTCTCTATGACGGTAGCGATAGAAAGGGAGGTACTCGGCACAATCACAGAGGTAGCAATAATAAAAACAACAGTGTCGGATGCCACAACATCATCAATAGGAAGGGTACAACAACATCAGCAATGGCAGTCACAAGTTGTTTCTTATCAAAGCCACGATGATCACCTTTAACTTACAGTCTTCCTCTACATAGACCTTATTGTCTGCTCGGTATTTGTTGAGGGTTCTATCCCAACAGTTGAGCCTATTTAAAAAAACTTATGATCAATCTGAAGCTTTGCAAACTTGGCTCAAGCAACCTCGAGGTTTTATTTGGCCTTAGCTGCCTCATCAACGGCCTCCTAGCGCAACTAACTTTGCTTCTCTGGGCTCCAGCCGCAACATGAGCCTATTTGCATATTTTCTTATGCTCTTTGGCAGTAGCTTGTGCTTCTTTGCACAGTTTCTTTTGCGGCATCGTCTGCTACTCCCTTCGCCTCTTAATAAGTGCCATTTATGCAAGTTTTCCTCTTCGACTAAGAGAGCTTGTTCATCTTCAACACTGACTTTAGAGTTTTGACCAATTGTTGTCTCAACCTATATTAGGACAATTCAGACTTGCAAATTATGGCTTCTCGACTGTATAAGTTTGCAAGGCGTCCATATGCTATGACCACCTTACAAACTGGGGGACTTATGTTGTACTATAATTTGTATTGCTCACGTGTAATGCCATGTTACCGTGCGTGCTTCGAAAAATGACAAGCCACAACAACCTCAATTGGTGGTTGTGTGTCTTAAGCATAAAAGCAAGAGGCAAATAAAATCATATCTTGTAAAATTGACTACTCTACTTGTAGACCAAATCAGGCTATTAGCCATACGTCCTTGAAAAGATATGAATGTCTAGTTTCTAACGCAAAAAATGGATCTCAATTCCGATGAGTATTGAAGAAGTTATAATCAAATAAATGAAATCACAAATAATTAGACAAGAAGAGTCCAGGACCACTCGCATAATGGAACAAGAGAGGCCCAAACCCACGAAAATAGGTCAACTAGCACCTATAAATACCCCCCCCCCCCCCAAAACCCTTTACATTGAGGGAGGGCCGCCCACAGTCTTCAACTCGAGTTCCCAACTCAAATTTGACTTATAATAGTTGAATTCTAGTTGTCATGGCTTATATGCCTGGAAATCTCTTTGAGTATAGTTTCCATATCAAGAAGCGGTTCATCAATCCAACCTTTGACGTGAGAGCTATGGGCAAAATCATTAAGTTGCATAATGTTGATCTTCAACTCAGATTCTCAACTCGAGTTCCCAATTCGAATTCGACTTGTAATAGTTGGATTCGAGTTATCATGGGTTATGTACTTGGAAATTTCTTTGAGTCTAATTTTCATATCAAGAAACGTTTCATCAATCCGACCTCCAACGAGAGAGTTATGAGCAAAATCGTAAAGTCGCGCAATGCTGATTTCAACTATAATTCTCAACTCGAATTCATAACTCGAGTTCCCAACTCGAATTCGACTTATAAAAGTTGAATTCCAATTATCATGGCTTATATTCCTGAAAAGCTCTTTGAATATATTTTTCATATCAAGAAGGAGTTTGTTAATACGACATTCTACAAAGGAGTTATGAGCAAAACCATAAAGTCGCGCAATGCTGATCTTCAACTTGAATTCTCAACTCCAATTCATAACTCGAGTGCCCAACTCAAATTGAACTTATAACAGTTGAATTCTACTTATCATGGATTATATTCCTGGAATGCTCTTTGAGTCTATTTTCCATATTAAGAAGCGGTTTTTCAATACGACCTCTTACAAAAGAGTTATGTGTAAAACCGTAAAGTCGCGCAATGATGAAGCATCAACAACATATATTGAGCCATCAACTAAGATCTAATTGGGCAATGGTTTACCCTCTAAGGGCTGACCTTCACCTCCGACCACGTTCGGCTTACACTAAAACAATGAACTACATTCGGTTTGATTCCCTACATGGGACACATAGGCAGCTTGGTTTGACCCCAATTTCAGTCCAAAATCAACAAACCCCCAATCCACATCAATGACTTCTAGTCTGACCAAGGATCCAAGCCTAAACTGAGTCAAGCATCGGAGTGCCTTCAAGGAATGAGCCCCGCCTAGTTCACATCCTGTGTTTCCAGTGCAGGTTTTCCAAAATCAAAGCTAGCTTGCGACCAGTCAGAAGCTCGAGCTAGTCTGATGTGGAGTGACTAGTCAGCAGACAAAATTACCCCACATCAGAGGCCAAAGCAAACGAGGTCGAACTACGCACTGAGGCTATAAAAAAATGAAGCATAACATACCTGACGATGACGAAGCACGCCTTACCTAATCTAGCTAGTGGACAAGATAAAGACAAATTGCATGCAATGACCTACCACATAGAGATAACAACATACGCGACCTGACAACATGTGAGATGTGTAGCGATTCCTAAACACTCCGAGGCAATACATGGTACAACTAAGTCCCTAACCAATAACATAATGACACTTGGCAATAAACTACTCGACGTGTCAGCAAACAATAGAGAAGCATTCACCTATAAAGGATTGGATGCTAGAAAAAAAATGTATTACTCTCCTCGTTAGAAATAAAAAGAATGTTTCACGCATTTAACAATCATTTAACGCATTTAACCCTTTCTCTTATGTATTTGGGTCAGTATTGGCGTTTTTAAAATTTAAATAAACTATCGACCCTCTTCATCTTATAAGCAAGCATGAGAAGTAGCGTCATCAAACTGGCGCCCTTTGTGGGGACGCCAATAAATCCTTGAGAAAGCCATTGGGACATCAAGGAAAACCAAAGATTGTGAGAGAGTAATATCTTCGTAAATATAGTGACCTAAGGCTTGTTAATTAGTGGATTATTATATATGATTGCAATGCATTGGAGTAATTCACAATATACGAAAAACGATAAAACATTGAAAGAAGACAAGACACAATTTGTTTACCTCATTCGTCTATGATTACCTTTGGAGACGCGCTGATGCGGGGTGTTTTTGCTAATCTCGAGATTATTTATGGAGTTACTCACTTGCACCTTATAGGCAATACTAGAAGAGCTTTTGGTTCTATGGAAACCTGTACTAAGAGGAACAAGGTTAGACGTAAACAGTTTATAAGAAAGTAAACATAATCTAGGGAAGGATAAGGGTATTGCATGATCGCGACTGAACTCACCACGAGGTTAATCTGCCTACGTATCTCTCTGAGAAGAAAGAATCCAGCAGGACGTAATTCATTATTCAATTTTGCCCACTGTAGGGTCTTTAGATGATATCACGCTAGCTCTGAAGTTGTATAAGTTATCCTGGCCATTAGGCTCGGTTGGATGACCCCATAGGATGCACCTCTCGTAGACAAGGCCCGAATGGCGTAGTGTTAACCCCGTAGGGTGTTAGCATCATTCAGAGATTACTCTGTCAACCTAAGGGTGCTATTATTCATCGTGCTCCTTAGAGGCTCAAGATCAAGACGTCAACTGATTAATACTACAGGGTAGCCAATTCACGAGTCATTATTCACTGGAGTTGACCCGGTTGGCTTTTTCATCTAGCAGTTAGTCCAATTGTTGACATAAGAATGTCTATGGAAACGTTGACGTGGTACACTTGGTTTACTTTGATTGGCGTACATATGATTGATGTGCTTGATTGACGTGCCACTAGTTAATGCGTTAATTAGTTGACTTACTAATTATGTGATGTTCTTTTGTAGAGAAAAAAGCATACACTCTTTAGAGCTCCCAAAAGTCCAACCCTTCAAATGAAGGAATGAAGAAATGAGAGGGTATTTATAGAGGTAGGGGTAGGCCCTGAGGTGTGGGGACCACCCAAATGGAGCTAGCGATAAGGGAGCACGTTAACAGGTTGACGTTCCCCTGCTACGTCGGTTAGTTGACCAACGTGGTCAATCGTCCGATGTGCCACGTCGGATAGTCTGTTCTAGCAACTCGGGAGGCGACTCGACATGCCCTCTTTTAGAGGCACGAGGTGTCCGAAGTGCCCCTTTTAGGGGGCACGTGGTGGTTCGATGTCCCACGTTGTTTGATGGCCGATGTGGCGCTTGAGTGCCATGTCAATTGTCCAACGTGGTCACGTGGACCATTGGTGGGGGCCACATTGATATTGTTGACGGGTCCCAAATCTCTCCACGTTGGTCTATTCTAGCATCGTTTTGTTGCCATTTTGAGGGTCGTGCCCTCTTAGACATCGTCTTAGCCTTTTTAGGAGACACCGGATCGAGTGAGAATTGCTTTTTTGTCCCCTTAGTTCCGAGTTTTTGTGAAATTGGAATTGCATTTTTGAGGTCCCATAATTATGGCACACCATAAGTCCCCCAATTTGAGATGGGCTCGGCTTGGTGAGCGTATTTCAAACTTAATAGAGTAAGGCATAATTACCGTTCTCGTACACAAGTCTAGTGGCTAAGTAGCCTTTCTTGACCGCATTTGATAGTTATCAAGTCTTCTTTGGGTCATTTTTTAGATTTTCGCAGTTTTAAGAAAATTACGGGGTCAAATTGAACATATTTTTGTAAAAATATTTTTGGGTAACACTTTTGATCAACCCAAAGGTTGATGACGTATTGGACCCTTAACATATGGTGTTTTTTTTCCTAATGGGTCTTAAGGGTTACTTAAGCCTTTTAGGGCTCCACTATTTAAAGATAAGCTCTACCACATGCAACTCTTTTGCCCACTTTTAGAGAAAGAATGTTAGAGAGATGTGAGAGATTAAGTTCAAGAGAAAATGAGTTTGAGGGATAATTTTCACTCCAATTCAATAAGTAAGTACCTTTTCAACTTCCCTTATGTTTGCCAAAAATTTTGGGCATGTTTTTGTTATGCCACGTGGCACGTCGCTTCGAATGACATGGCCACGTAAGCACATAGATTGGAAACTTGTGGGCACATTGGCCTTTTTTCGAGGTTCCACATCGGTTAGACCGATGTGGTATTTGAACGACATGCCACGTTGATTTGACCAATGTGGCTTGTCCGATGTGCCACATCAGTTTGACCGACGTGGCATCTTGGGAAATTTAGGGAATTTTAGTTTTTCCAAAATTCCCCTTCTTGTTGGGCATATTGTTTACCGTATTATTACTTCGAATTTTTACCTCATTTTTGACCGTGCTGTGCAAAGTTTGATGCAGGTTTTAGTTAAAATTGGGTATCCACGCGTTTGCTGCTCATATTACTCCCCAAGACCGAGGTGTCATGAGGAGAGGCGTTATTTTTCTCCCTCGAGGAAGGATTGATGTTACATACGTAGGCTTTTACCTGTGAGGTGGCCGTCGTATCCTGATCCTCGAGTACAATTCAATCATTCACGTTATAACGGTAATTTGATAGCTTTTATCCACTTCTTTACTTTAGAATTATAGGTATTGGAAAACACCTTCCATTAGCATACGTTGATAGGCATTTGGGTGTTGAGTTTGAGTCTGACGCGGGGTCAGGATTAGATAGTGAGAATGGTTTAGAACAGTACTCACGTGATGGGGAATGTAGTTATGTTGAGGGTGACAAAGAGTCATTGGAGGATGGCTGTGTCGAGGATTCGGGGTCCTCTGAGTCTTCCTTTAGTAAAAGGGACGGTGATAGCGACTATGAGGGTAATGTTGCCGGTGGTGAGAGGGTACTAGTAGGAGTACGCGTCTTGTAGTGGTATCAGATGGTGATGATTATTGGAATGAGCATGGTAGTCTTGCTCACATATATCAAACCTTTATAAACTTTGATGAGATTTCGTGTCGTCATCCAAATTGTAAGTCAGTTGCCTCTTTTAGAGAGCAATTTGACATACCGCTCGAGTATGAGATTATTATGCTAGGTCTTGATGATATGATGCATCGATCGGCGACAAGTTGTATTATGATTTTCACCTAATACTTGAACAACGGGCATAGATTCCCCGTTATGTTAGAAATAAGGGATATCTTGATTGATATAATATTGAACTTGGCCACAATTCACACCCAATGGTTATAATGCCATCATCAGCTTTACTATGAGAATGAGGGCTCTTGATTTTCCTTGTGGTTTGAAGGAGTTTTGGTCACTGTACCGTATGAATTATAACCTAGAAGGTGGAGCAAATTCGAGTTTCTACTACATTTTAGCAAGGGCCCACTGTGTGTTTGTTGACGGGGCTCGCGATAGCTTTGGTAGGAATTGGAAGCATGAGTTCCTCTTCATCAAGAAAAAAGTATCCTTGGAGAGTTTGACCATTATAGAAGAGATTGTGTTGGGGAGATAGAGGAGTGGTCAAGGAGGCCAGATGATAATGATGATATGTTGGTGAGATTGACCACGCTTTAGAGTGAGTTTTTTTTATTACCCTACTTTACGCCATAATTACATACTGAGAGCGAGTGGTGTCTCGTCTGTTGAGCATTATAGGAATAAGCCTTTGGGTATAACTCTTACAACATTTGCATACGTATATGTTTTTTTACATTAGCAATTATCATTGATATCTTGCTTTGTGGTAATTTTATAGATCGATGCCCCTTATTTTGCCTCTCGCATTGGACATGGTCAGGGATAGATCTCAAGATTTGAGATGGACTGATGTGCAAGAAAAGTTGGCTCGTGGCGGTGGTTCTTCTCGAGGAAGAGGCAGAGGTGGCCGAGGTAGAGGTCGTGGTAGTACGGTGATACTGGATGAGATGATGAGAGATGCACTCCTTGTTTCTGATGCTCCTTTAGAGAGGAGATTTTCACCAGGCAGAGAGGCAAGATCGCGTGGTAGTAGTCCCATGCGGGATGTTGTTGAGGAAGAGGTATCTTCTGTTGTTGTGGATTTACCCGCAAGTGTTGATCAAGGAGGTGCCGACATGGAGCCAAGTGATATAAGGGTTATGCCGTGCAACTGGGGTTTCCCGAGTAGGGGTAGATCGCGGGTCCGTTCCCATTTTGTTGAGGAATGGGCATCTTCTATTGTTGTGGATCTACCCTCAAGTGTTGATCATGGAGGTGCCGACATGGAGCCAAATGAGACAAGGGCTATGCCATCTAATGTTAATATTTAGGATATGAGTGCAGCTGGGGCTTCCGAGTAGAGGTAGATCGCGGGTCTGTTCCCATTTTCTTCTCGAGTTTCCCACTCGCGTTTCTTATGACCATAGAGCCAAGAAATTTGCTGATGTTGCTGCCGCTCGGGCTAAGGCCAATAACAAAGGGAAAGTAGTGGCAGAAGAGGGAACTAATGAGTTCCGAAAGAAGATGAGGGATGCACTGAGCCGACTGAGGGGATTTCTGCTATCTATTTATTCAGATTCCGTCTTGACCATTCTTTGATGGGGATTCTTACAATCATGTTTATAACTACCTTTAATGGCATGTTGTTAGCATCATCCCATTAAAGAAGGGGCTGGTTTTCTTTTGCCTCTCTCAGACGTAAAGTGGGTATCGAATTGGATATCGATCGCTTGTTTTGATCTATAATCTTCTTGTTACCCTTCCAATATTCTGCCAGATGGCCTTTTTTAATCAAACATTTTATTTCAGCATACATCAAATGACATTTGGACGTATCATGACCATACTGCTCATGGTACTTGCAATAGAACTTTGACCTACAACACTACAGTGTTTCTAGAAAATTGCCACTGACCTAGTCTCAATACGAAGACGAGTTCTAGAAGGCACATTTTAACCAACCAAGACGACTTCTCGTCTCCCATGGAGGGGAGGAGACATGTTGTGTGACGCGCTGCTAGAGGAAGAGGGAAGACTCATAGAAGACATTGCCAAAGACGTGAATTGAGCAAAGAACAAATGAACTTGAAGGATACAAGTGATAAGGTAAGCGGATTTGCAAAATTATATGCTAAGAGTCATATGGAAAGTGAAGTGTATAAGAGAAAAATAAATATTTTGGGCAATTCCTAATTTATAGGGAAGAAAAAGGAAATACATGTATGATTCCTGCTCAAATCCTAAAAGGTTTGAAGACCGTGGGATAAGGACATCACGGACTAATTATCGCATGCAAAATTTTGGGTCGACACGTATTTGATTTTGAACTGACAAAAGTTACACAAACTTAGTAATAATTATTATGCGACAGTATACATATTCGCAGTTATGAAGATACGCTTGGAACATGATGTTTTTGCTAGTCTCAAGATTACTCCCTCACCAGACCCTCTTGTCCTTTATAGGCAACACAAGAAGAGCTTTTTGGTTCGATGGAAACCTACACTAAAAATATAATGGTTAGAAGTAAACAATTTATATAAGTAAGTAACCTATTCTAGGGAAGGATACGGGTGTTGTTTTTTGTGATTGGGCTCAACGTGAGGTCAAGCTGCCTACATATCTCTTTGAGAAGAAAGAGTCAAGCCAGAAGTACTTCATTATTAATTTGTGCCCGCGAAGGGTCTTAGTGGTCATAATGCTAGCTCAGGAGTTGTCTGCATTGTATTGGCCCTTAGGCTCGGTTTGGACAATCACGGAGGATGTTTGTCTCATAGTCGGAGCCTGGGTGGCCGTAATGTTTACCCATGTTGGGTTTATAAAGATCAGAGATCATTTGGGCGGCCTAACGGTATAGCACTTTATCGAGCCTCAGAGGCTCGGTAACGGACCTCGAGCGATTTGCACCACAGAGTGGTCAAATATTGGGTCAAAGCTCTCTCGTACAAATCCAATTGTTGGCATATGAATGTCTATGGAAAAGTAGAGAAGAAAATACTCTAAGTACTTTTGTTGACGTGCTTTTTCTTGACGTGCCAAAAGTGTTGACGTGGAAACGGTTAATGTGCCACGGTTTGATGTACAAAACTGTTGATGTGCCTCAGAAAGACAAGCCAAACAAATTGATGTGGAATGCTAGACGTGTCAAACGCATTGATGTGCCAAGAAATATTGTCATGGAATGTTTGACGTGCTTTCTCTCACAAGAATTCTATAAAGAAGTCAGAGCATCCAAGCTTCCAAGTGAGCTTCCCCTCAAGTGTACAACCCCTCAAATGAAGAAGTTAGAGGGTATTAATAGAAAATGGTGATGGGTAAGGCATGAGAGATGGTTCCTACACCTACTAAAGGTGAAGTAGGTGAAAGGAATGCACCATAGGATTAGTGCACCCGCACCGCACCGGGTTGGACCCCAGTGCGGTCTGATGGTCGACGTGCCACGTGGCATGTTGAGTTTGACGTGGCACATCGGGATTACCCCGTTGTGGTTAACCACGCCACATCGGTTTGACCGACGTAGCCGAATTTAATCGACGCGCCACGTCGGTTCTACCCACGCGGCTCGTGTTCTGGACTCTTGTCAAGATGATACGTAGCTTGGACTTTTGTGCTCGACATTTTTCCATAACATACCGTTTCTCGAGGTCAATGGAATGGTCCTGAGGGTCACCTTGATTTGGTATCTTGGTTGTCCAATCGGATTGGAAGGAAATTGTCGTTCTCTCCTCTACTCCGAGTTACTCCCAAGATGACCGCGTATTTTGGAGGTGTCGTAGTTATTGCACACCAACATTAATTTGACAAGTAATGGTGCAGTCTTGTTCCCCACGATCTTTGCAAGACAAAGACGCACGATGATCTAAGAATAACTCGATAAAAGAACGAATGGGTATCCCTAAATAACGGGTACCCTAAGACCATAAGGTAAAAATATGAATGGATCTTATGATCCTAGAGAATAATGAAAGGGTCTTACAGACCTAGATAAAGTCTAGTAGGGACTCACAATGCTCGGGGATCTTAGGACAAAGAGAAGAGATCTCACGATCCTAGAGAGTAATGAAGGGATCTCACGACCCTAGAGCAAGCGAATGGGTCTTACGATCCTAGAGAAATATTATTTTTTGGGGGTGGGGGGACTTATGATCCTCGAGAACACCTAACACAAAGAAATGATCCTATCTTAGAGCTTGTTTAAAGGGAACTAGATATTCCCAAAAACCCAGAACTATGGAGCAAAATGAAGGGAAGCCACAATCCCATAACACATTACGAAGGGATCTAATGATCCCAACACTCAAACATTGATGATCAAAAATTGCCATCCTTGTTCGAAGGAGCCAATAACTCAACAATTAAACACTCTCAGAATATTCCAAGCTCCAAGAGAAGCCTTCACAAATACTACAAATAAAATCGAAGAGGCGACACAAAAACATTAGTGGCTGATAAATTACACCCCATATAAATCACATTATTCTATAAGAGAATAACAAAGCAACAAAACAAAAAAGCAAACTCTCACGAGTTCTACTTCGAACTCCATTATTACAGTCTGAATAAAAAACATATAAAAATTACTTCGGCTAAGCTGACCTCTTTTCAATTTTTGTGGCCTTTCAGACGAGCTTCCCGGGTTGTTAAGGATTCATCCGCAGCAAGGAGTCAAGAGAAACATATATAATGGGAGCCTGAACCAAAAATTAGGGAGGGGCTTCTAGAGCAATAGGAGTGATATGCGTACTAACTCAAGGTAATGACACCATGCTTAGTAGCGACAACACATATTGATGGCAGGTGGTAGGGGGACATCTCTAGAACTCAGAAAAAGACAAATTAGCATTGGACTTGAACAAATCAAGGACCAACGCCCTTTTCTTACATCCCAAGAAGCCCCATTGTAAGTGCCCAAGGAAGTGATCATAATAGTATTGGGCGTGACTGGTGCTCCCTTTGTAATTCTTAAGAGCATCTTTGTGGGACCCAATCACCATTCTCGATGGCTCATCGGCATTTGCCTTTCGCATCGCCTCAATCCTCTTAGATAATTCCTCATTTGTTTCTCTTGAATTGCAGACACTCTATTGACCAAAATAATGTCATCCTATGTCGTCATCTTCTTCAGTTTCTTTTGAAGCCTCCCCACCTCTAAGTTGGCCTTTCGAGTGGCCTCACTCTTTCCATATATAGTACGAACTAGAGTCTGCCTATACTCCTCTAGCTTCAAAATATTCCTCAAGGCCTCTACCTCAAAATCTTGCAACCTCTTGAGTGTCTTCCTTGAGACTCCACCTTCCGCTCCAGCTCCTCAATACGGCTTTTGTGCTCTTCATAGCCATGTGTTGTTGCGGGCCTCCGCTTCTCTTGCTCCTCATACTCGTGTTACAGCTCCTCCCACTTCTCCAAAGTGGGTCCTCAAAATGTAGAGGGGACATCCTAATAAGCCGCATCAACTTTTAAGACCCTAATGCATCGAATAGCGGTCGTCGTACAATTCCCAAACATAGGCCAATGGCGAAGGAACCCGACAAAGAAAAAACCAAGCATTATAGTGAGCCAAAAAATCAAAGTCTAGTCTTGTAATTAATATATAAATAATGATTACATTTGATAGGGGAAAAGGAATTCATGTGCGATAGCCAAAGTAGAGCACCCTCAAAGCTCCTCCCCCCCGGGTTTTAGCCACCACCAAAACCACGAGGCGCTTCACCTCTTGAAGGGCACGGAAGCCTTCCACAGGGCACTAAAATCCCTTGTCAAACATAGAGGGATTAGAGGCTGTGGACCCCATACCCTTGTCCCTCTCCTCAACAATAAGAGCTGGTTGATCCTCTCTTCTCAAAGAAAAGGTCGAGGAGATTGATACCCCTCTCCTTCTCTCTTATGAGGAACCTCATATTCGTACGAATCCTCGCTACTCAAATCCGCAACCAGATCACTAGGTAGAAAAATGGGTGCCACCAAGGCGACAAGAATGGTATTGCTCAACAAATATAGGGATAAGGATGCACCTTCATGCGGTGGCAGGGTTACACCCAAAAAAGTAAGATTAGGGATTCGACTGGGATTAAGCTCAAAGCCCACTCCACTGACAAGCCGTGTGAGTACGACTAGGATCCCTTGAAACAATGAGAGGAAGACACATTCTTCTCCTTGGTCTTCATATCCAGGAAAGTTGAGGCAAAATTAGGCCTCACAAAAGTAATAGCGACAATAGTCGATGCGGTAAAAATTTCAAAAACTCCTGAGGACGAGAAAGGAATAGAACCCGTGAGCGCTTCATCCGAAGCTAAAATAGTTGAAATTGTTGGTTGCGCCTCTTTAGCATCTTATCTTTCCCCTTCACCATCCCAAGGAAACCCATCTCCCTCTACACGACCCTTGACTTCTCCTACTATACACTTCTTGTTCAGGAGGACATAGTACAAACTTTGTGCATTTACACCAACACCTAACATTTAAAACACATGCCTCAGCTAGTTCTAAGAGCACATATGCACTCATAATCCCATACTAAACGAGAAGTAAGAACAAGAAAAGGCCAAAACTTACAAAAGTTCACATCATTTACATTCCCAAGACTTTCGTTGTATATCAAAAGTTGTTTTATGATATCATGTATAGTTTTGATCCTGGACAATGGCTCCCCATCTTAATAGTCACATTTCAGTTTGAGTTGGACCATCACCAAACTAACTCGGGCCAATTCAAATGAATCTTGAGGCGTGGTCGTCACATGCGTATCAACAAACAAGAACAAATCATCCACCTATAAAAATGTCCTAAGATCTAGAAAAATGATTGGATACTAGAAAAAAATGAACATGTGACGACCGCGCCCCAAGAGTGTGATCCAATCCGAGTTGGTTCAGTGATGAACAATCACTTTACCCAACTCAGACTAAAACACGTCACATAGGAAGGGATGTCAGTGTCTAGGATCAACCATACACATTATGATCAAAAAATAACTTTTAATATACACAACATAAGTCTTAAAAATAAAAATAATTTGACAACTTTAATAATTACGTACTGATGATAAATCATTTTCAATTACACAACAACAACAACAACCAAGCATGTAATCCCAATTAAATTGGGGTAGGCCACCTTTCCGCCCACTGCAGCTAAATCACCACCCCTCAAGTTAAACTGGCTATATAAACCATGAATGAATCACGTAGATTCGTGAACATGAATCTTCTACCTTCATACGTTTCGGTTGACAAGCATGTCTTCATTTAGATTTTTAGCATCATGTCGTTCCGTATGATCTCCATCCACGTCTTTTTCGGTCTCCCACGAGCTCTAGCCGTCTGTCCTAAGTCAAGATCTTAAACTCGTCGTACCGGTGCATCTATGGGCCTGCGTTTAACATGTCCAAACCATCTTAATCGATTTTCTCGCATTTTATCGTCGATGGCCGCCACACCCAATTTATACCGAATATCTTCATTGCGCACCTTATCTCTCCTGGTGTTATCGCACATCCACCGAAGCATGCGCATCTTTGTAACGTTCATTTTATGTGCATGACTTTGCTTAATAGCCCAGCACTCAGAGGCATAAAGCAAAGCAGGTCTAATAGCCGTATGATAGAATTTTCCTTTAAGCTTTAAAGGAAAGTTACGATCGCAGAGGATCCCTGTTGCACTCTTCCACTTTGTCCATCCAGCTTGGATGCGGTGGTTGACATCTCCGTCTAACTCTCCATCCATCTGTAATATGGAGCCTAAATACCGAAAATGCGTACTTCTCGGTATCTCTTGGCCATCCAACTGAACCATTCCATCGTTGTTTCTTCGTTGTTTGCTAAACTTGCATTCGAGGTACTCTGTTTTTGTTCGACTTAATCAAAATCCTCGTGCTTCTAATGTTTGTCTCCTATCGTTCTAATTTTGCGTTAACTCCCATTCTTGTCTCATTGATGAGGACAATATCGTCTGCAAATAACATACACCATGGGACTCGGTCTTGGATAGTTCTGGTGATTTCATCAATTACAATGGCAAACAAAAATAGGCTCAAAGCTGACCCCTGATGTAAGCCAATTGTAATTGGGAAGGCGTCTGTTAAATCGCCACAAGTTCGGACACTTGTCACCACATTCTCATACATATCTTTTATGATGTTGATATATTTAATGGGTACCCCCTTCTTCACCAAGGTCCACCATAATACCTCTCGAGGCACTTTATCATATGCCTTTTCTAAGTCGATAAAGACCGTATGCAAATCTTTACTCTTTTCTCGAAAACGTTCAATGAGCTGATGAATCAAATGGATGGCCTCTATTGTCGACCTCCCGGGCATAAATCCAAATTGGTTCTCAGATATGGGAATAATTTGTCTCAATCGGTGTTCGATCACCCTCTCCCATAGCTCCATGGTATGAGACATAAGCTTTATCCCACGATAGTTAGAACAGTTTTGGACATCGCCCTTATTCTTATATAGAGGTATTAGCGTACTCTTCCTCCACTCTTCTGGTATTTCATTTGTTCGTCATATTTTGTTAAAGAGGTCCGTCAACCAGGTCACCCCTATCTCTCCCATGCTTCTCTAAGCCTCGATAGGGATACCGTTGCTTTTCGAGTCTTCATCCTCTTCAAAGCATCTTTGACTTCTGACCTTCTAATACGGCGCATAAAATTGCGGTTCACATCCTGAAGGGACTGCGATATGTCACCCACTGCTTGGGTGGGGCCTCCATTTAATAGACCCTCGAAGTACTCCCTCCATCATGCTTTTACCTGATCCTCACGCACCAAGACATATTGACCTTCATCTTTGATGCATTTCACTGCACCTAGGTCTCTAGTCTTCCTCTCTCTAATGCGAGCAATTTTGTATATATCCTTCTCTGCCTCCTTGCTATCCTTCTTCTCATAAATTTCCTTGTACACAACCTCTCGCACTAGTCGAACAACTTTCTTTACTTCTTTCCTCGCTAGCTTATACTTTTCAAAGCTTGCTCCATCATAGTTCTTCTTCAAATCCTTGTAGCAATCCCGTTGGCCTTCATTGCTGCCTTCACTTCTTCATTCCACCATGACGTGTCTTTACCTATCAGGCTACTACCTCGGGATTCACCTAAGAGGTATTTAGCTACCTTCTTGATACAACAAGCCATTTTGGTCCAAGTTGCATCTGCATCGTCGTCAATCTTCCAATCTACCTCTTGAACCACTCGCTCCAGAAAGGCCTTTTGGGTAGACTCCTTAAGCCGCCACCACTCACCTGAAGGCTAAACCCTGGCAACTAACCAGAGCAATTAAAGAAGGTAGTTTAGGGCTTGTTAGAAGAAGAAGAGAGTTTACTGGCTCGACTGAGAGAACTTGGTACTTTCACTAGAATCAATATAAAGGATTAAGCGATAGCATACTTCCTTTCATGGATTCGAATCAAAGCCCCATTTCTATGCTTGTTTTCTAGATGCTAGAATGATATAGTTTACTAGCTTGGCCAAAGGGAAAGGTTCAAGGTGATCTCCAACCACAGCCTGACTTATCATTCTGCTAATGAAAGTCCGGAGCTTACTCCTCTTCAATCCTTGCTGCAGTCTAATATCCAACACCAAAAGCCTATGTTGCGTAACCAAAATTTCTCCGGCGATGACCTTGCAATCTAAGCAACGACTTCTATCCGCCCTCCTAGCTAAGAAGAAATCTATCTGGCTCTTATTTGACCCACTCCTATAAGTAACCAAATGAGATTCTCTCTTCTTAAACCAAGTATTTGCTACAAGCAAATCATAGGAGAGGGCAAAGTCTAAGATAGCGTTGCCCGACTCATTGCGATCCCAAAAGCTATACCCGCCGTGGATGTCCTCGAACCCATCACGACTAGATCCTACATGGCCATTAAAGTCACCTCCAATGAAGAGTTTCTCACTACTAGGGATCCTTTGTACCATCTCGTCCAAATCTTCCCAAAACTTACGTTTCACAGCTTCGTCTAGTCCTATCTGTGGTGCATAGGCACTAATGACATTCAAGATATTCTCGCCTATGACCAACTTGACCAGTAAGATATTGTCACCCTTCCTTCTGACCTCCACCACGTCCTCGAGCCAAAGATTATCTATGATGATCCCAACACCATTTCAATTCTTCTCTGTCCCGGTATACCAAAGCTTACAACCCCAAGGGTCTACTACTTTGGCCTTCTCACCAACCCACTTGGTCTCCTACACGCATAAGATGTTGATCCTCCTTCTGGATATTGCCTCAGCTAACTCGACCAATCTTCATGTGAGTGACCCCACATTCCATGATGCAAGGCGAATTCGTCGTTCCTGGACTAACTTCTTTACCCTCACCCGTCCTGGAAGGTGAGGGAACCCTTGCTCATTTGACACCACACCTGGCCGTCGATGTGGCGCGTCGCTTCCGGGTGACGACCTAGCAACCCTTGCCCATTTATCACTACAACCGGGGTCCGATGTAGCGCGTCGCTGAGTAGAGAACGCCCCAACGAATATCCCAAAAGGCAAGATTAAAAAAATTATTCATGTGATCCATGCTGCCACATCGGTCTTATCCTGAGGAATGGACAGACAGAAGAAAACGAGGAATAAGTTTTTGATGACTTAGTGAGATTCATACAAAACAACTAGCAATGCAAGAATTAACAGTTATTTAATTGATATATTTCTAGGAGTGATCTTACCGATAGAAATAGTTTAACAGGTAATTTGATGTATAGTAGTACCAGAATATTCTCAGAGTAGTTTATGAACATGTGCTTAACAGTAAACATATCCAACCTTATGACTTCCAAATACTACCTTATACCTCCCAACGAGGAGCGATCTCGCAAACAAAACAGGCGACATGCTCGAGTACATGCCGATCCAGCACGAGGGTTACAGTCAACTTCTGACTGTAAGAGGCGCCTAGATAAAGGGGTATTAAGCAAAATTACTTAAACTGATAGTCCTCACTGCCCAACAGTAAATCAACTCAATCCCTGGGCCCAACTTCCCAAAGGCGTCCCAATGGATGATAAATAAATAAGCTAGTAAACCGGATAATATCCGTTGCTCCTTGAGCTACATGACCCGAACAAAGTTCGTTGCTCTTTGCACAGTTCAAAAACTAGCAGATGAGATTATAATATCAAAGAATTACCACAATTATGATTTAATATGTGATAAATAATTAATGATTGAATGCGATTTAACGATGAGTAAGAAAATCATTGTTATGAGGTGAGGTGCAAAAATAGAAATACGGTGAATAATATATTGTTCGTGGTTTGGTAATGGAGTAATGTATTTTCTCTCCAAGTTCCTCAGGCCGGATGCCAAATGGGGATAGAACAAATTTGGAAATCGAACCTCACCTTTATTTGTACGGACAATCTTGCGCGTCGTTGATTAATTTGTCAAACATTTAATAACATTAAGATAATATCAGTTAACTGAATAATTATTACTCACCACTATAAACATATGTACTAGTCAACTTTCTTGTTGATGAAATTTGAGGAAGTTCTTGTTAAAAAGGGTAGCTAATACTAATTTAGGTAAATAACACGTATCATTGATGAAAATCTTATGCGATAAACTTTGATGTCGTAAAGTTAAGTTAAATATCAAATATACTTTGTATACGTAATTTATATCTCAAGATTTATCTTAAGTAAAGATATATTTATAATTATAATTGTAGTTATAATTTTTCTAATGTTAGAAAATCATTTAAAATGGTAAGTATACAATAATATTAAGTATAGTCTGATGAACTATTTAATTTGATGCATAATAAGTCTTCAAAATATATTACTTAACTGATTTATGGAAAATCGTTCTTTAAGTCTCTAGTACATCCAAAAAATTCAGGAATCATGACATCAAACAATTATCTTATGAAGCAATCCAGTAAATTGTACACCTTAGTTAATATTATTTTGTTTCAAGATTATCTTAAATTACATAACATTGTATTTATAACTTATAAAAAATATTAATACGTAAACATAATCAAGGTAAATGATCAAAGACTATTTAAGTTACGACAAATAATCATATAAGTGATTAGACCACTAAAGTATATATGATAATCTTATTAAACTTATGTAAGGATATGTTAAACGTGATAAATATACTATTTATATACTATTGAAAAATATCAAAAAAATTAATCTGTAGTTACAAATTATATTAAAGTGATTCTAATGATTGTTATATCTTATAAGAGTCATGTGTGAGTGATCAATCATGGAATTATGATGATTATTTTCAATCATAAACAAAGAACTTAAAGATTGTAAAATAAGCTGAAAATCGTCGTAGTTTCGAGTTTACTTTTGATCGGATATCCAAATGAACTTTGTTTCCAAATATTTTTATGGCAACTGATCCCTTACATCACTAGGAAAAAGTGTATCCAAATGGGAAGGAAAATCCAAAGGTCTGCTATGCTAAATAATTCTTGAAAACATAGAACCTATTTTCGAATTTTCAGACAACAGTCTAAGGTTTAGGAATTTCGACCCTCTAAATCACATTATTTGAAAAATATTTCTCATATAAAAGTTAAAGGACATCATGAGGAGTATTCGGCAGTGGACCTTGATCAAAAAGGATTTTTCTACAATTAGGTATGATTTTTCTAAGGTGCAGGGCCGAATGGATAATTTCGGCGCAATAAAAGTTTTGGGGGTATTTTCCGGTAGAAAAAGATAAAATAAGAACCTGGAATGAATTTTCTCTGAAAGTGGACTCAAAAATGAAGAGATTGATAGGAAGAAAGAAGGAAAAACCGATATGATTTTGGGTGTGAAAATTGTTGGAAGAAAGCCTACTATTTATAGTCAAGAAATCATGTTAAAATACTTTTAATTAAGGTCTCACTTTAATTTCTTTATCCTTTGCCACCTAATGAAGGCTCTAATCTGATAATAGGGAGATGTGACTGATTTTTCTTTCATAACTTAAAATATGATATGTCTAATTCAAACAGAATACATATAGATTAATATATACATATTTATTTATTTATACATGTTAAAACAATTTAACTAAGGCCCCACCTTAATTTCTTTAACAACTAATCACCAAAATCTGATTTCAATTGTCACAAGAGTGATATGGCTGATTTCAAAATCATTCACTTCTGATGTGATATTATTCTTGTTGTTTATAATAAAATAAAATATGAATAAATAGATATTTTTACATATAATTACTTATGTGAGTTTCTCTAGGTAAAAAAACTCCAAGATCAATATGTACATGTAAAATATAGTTCTTAAAGATATTTGAAGCATATAAGATAGTGAAAAATGGTTAATTTTCGTTCAAAGACTAAAATGCAATTTTTCTCAAACGTTTGGGGTCAAAAAATGATATTTTCAAAAGTTTGAAGACTAAACTATAAATTTATATTTTCGTTCAAATTTTAGGGGCGTTACAGAACATATGTATCACTCTCCTAAATAAAAATAAAACAACCTTTAACGCATTTCTCAATCTTTTTATACAATGCAACTCATTTCTTATGTCATCGGGTCAGGATTGACGTTTTTAAAATTTTAAATGAACTATCGGTCATCTTCATCCTATAGGCAAGCAGAAGAAGCATTTGTCATCAATAATGTATATATGTACACACATAGAGAGAGAGAGAGAGAGAGAGAGAGAGAGAGAGAGAGAGAGAGAGAGAGAGAGAGAGAGAGAGAGAGAGAGAGAGAGAGAGAGAGAGAGAGAGACTTTCTCGAATATGACAAATGCAGAAGTGGCTAAAAATGAGAAGAAGAAACCAGTTGGAGAACTGTATACACGCGGTATTCTGGGAATTGACAACATTGACACAAAGGAAAAGGGTAGGAAAAACGTTTTTAGTCTTACCTCTACTAAATTAGTCAGCCTAACCTTCGGTTCCCGACTATTTATTTGTCACTTCTTATGTACTTTTTCGTATTTCATCCATACTTTTATATTCTTTTAAATTGTGTGAAAAAACCCTCTTCTTCTAAACTAAAGGCGAACAACTAGCATTGCAAGTAAATAAGAGAGAGATATCTCACTAATGATGAGACTTCAATCAGGTGTAGGATCTACGCACGCTAGTAGGTGGATGAAGACGACCCCCCTACTAGGTCAAAGAGGTATGAGGAGCCACCCACGTGCGTAGCAAGGTATTAATTACACTTGTCCATTATGCGGTAACATGTCACATCAGGATACAAGTATGTGGAGAGAAAAAAGAGTAATTTGCCACCTTTCAACAACATGATACAACTATATATACTTACTGAATTGACAACGAAAATGCAAAGTCGCCCACATATCACTTTACCATGAAGAAAGACAAAAAAAATTCAAATGTTTGTGCCTACTAAATGTTTTAGTGAACGACACTACGAGGGCAGGACTGCGCAAGATTTAAGTGTTCTTACATCTATGCGCTCTCCCCCGCTCTCTCTCTCACACACACGTATATATATATATATATATATATATATATATATATATTATATGCATAACATTAAAGTCCAAAGAATGTACAAAATAAAGAATACCCACTTTTATTCTTTATGTGCATTTTGATTCATAGTTGATGTCTGTTTGAGAATATACAATGAATGTGCTAATAATCTCACGTATATTTGGGACATTACAGTCTGCTGACTTGATCAGATTCTTGACACAAAACCCTGACTCAAATGACTTTCGGGGTCATATATGAATTACCTCGAATTCATGTTTCGAGGTACCATACCTCGAAACGCTTTGCGCGACTTCACGGTTTTGACCGCATCTCCTTGTTGGTAGGTTGAAACCTCGATCAGCTTCTTGATCCGAAACTCTGACTCAAATAGCTTTTAGTTCATATATGGATTACCTTGAATTTGAGGTAACATAGCTTGAATTCATGTTTCGAGGTACCAATACCTCAAAATACTTTGCGCGACTTCACGGTTTTGACCATATCTTCTTGTTGGGATATCAAAACCTCAATCAGCTTCTTGATACGCAAGTCTGACTCAAATAGGTTTTAGGTCATATATGTATTACCGCAAAACTAGGATTCAAGGTACCCATAGCTCAAAATTAGGTTTCGGGGCACCATACCTTGAATTGTTCAGACAATTTCGAGCTATCATGTAATTTCGAGGTACGAGCTTTTGGATGGCCTCTCTCACTTGTGAGGAGTGAATGGGTATATATAGGCATCAATGGAGGAGCTTAGGTCGGATTTTTGGGCTTAGCTCAAATTCGAGGTACCATAGCTTGAATTCAAGGCACCGATTCAGCTGCGCCATATCTACACAACTCTACCATTTTGAGCATAACCTTTTCTCCGGACCTTCAAGTTGCATTTTGCTTGTTGTGTTATAATGTAGACACCCGTGACTTTCCAATGTCATATCACTCAATATCTAACCCGTTATGTAGAACCAATGGTGGACCTCATTTAGTTTTGTTCACTAGCTTCCTCATGCTCTTGGATGCTCATTGGTTTCCACGCCATTGTAATTTCTCCGCCACACGACACGAAATGTTAACGTATTATAGTAAACTACAAGCCATTGGTAAATTTCAAATGTTATTAAATTTCTAAGATTTGTATATAAGATAAGGCAGTCTCAATACATTTAGAAAGTTCATAAATTAATGAGTTAAGCAAAATTTTCAATTATTAAAGTTAATTCAAAACCAACAATTACACTCTGCACAATATTATCATATGTTACGTTTAATTTACGGTGCCAACTTCGCCACGTAGAAACATTGGTCGCTATCTGCAATTAAAACTTACTTAGATTAGGACATTCATGCAAAGAAGAAGGGTCTACAAGCCCAACGTCGACACTCCTTTCCTGGAAATGTAAGACGTGTACTTCTTAGTTTCTAAAGTCACCACAAAATTTCATTATTAATTGCCCGTAACAAGTCACGACTTTTGGAAGCCATGACTAAAAAGGAAAAGATGATAATTTCTATAAGTAAGTCGTAGTAATAATTATTGGTCAATCGAAGGCGTTTTCTTAGCAAACCTATAAAAAATGCACATCAGACTATGTCTCATTGCGTAACTTCCCGTATCTTTAAGTCTTAAACATGAAATAATCATCGAAAAATAATTCCAAACATTAACTAAAGAAAAACTTGACAAATTCTTATAATTTTAATTAGAGCAGATAGCATCGGTAATCGGTTGATGGACTGGCATGATCACTCATGCGCACAAGTTGCCTATGTGACAAAAGTATGAGACAAACGTGATGCTTAAAGAAATTTCAAAAAAATAAAAAAGTAGAGTCACTATCAGGTATATGTTTTAGAAACACAATGGTCTCTGTGCTCTCGGCCGTATTTGTTTGTCCTTATAAGAAGAGCTTACAGTAAAGCTTAATATTAATCTTAAATGTATTCTTTGATCTTATGCAATTATTGAGTCGTCCACTAATTTGACCTCTCAAATCTAGAATTAGCCAGCTAAAACTTTACATCAATAATATAGTTCCATGAATCCATCAAAACCATGTTTAGCATCTCAAAGATTGGCCTTAATTTCTCGTTTAATTATAATAAACTTTGATATATCTTTCTGAATTTCGCTGCTATTACCAACTCACTTCTCTTATAACGGAATGTTTCTTTATCTCACAATCTAGAAAATATAATTTTTTTTCTTGCACCACACGCCATTGTTATGAATTAATAGGTAAATACATCCATATATCCAAAATTCATTTGTAGCTCTACCAAAAATTAAAATTTGAAAATTTAGATTTAACTAAGGGATAATTACAGTTACACCCCATGAAGTTTGGTGTAATTACAAAGACCTCCCTTGAGGTTTGAATAATTATAATAACCTCACCTCTAACAAGTAACAAGTAATTGTAATAGATAATTACAATTACACTCCCTATGATTTGGTGTAATGACAAAGACCTCCCCTCAGGTCTGAATAATTACAATGACCCCCCTCCAGTTAGTAATTGTAAATGCATTTCCAAGTTTGTCCTTGATCAATTCTATTGTTCGATGAATTTAAGTGCATTGATCAAAATACTTGATATTTTATTTAATTTCAAGAGCTTGCATGCAATATTAGATAAATTAATTACTGGATAAAAATATATTAAAAAATACACTAAATTAATTTTAATCATTATCACATATATATAATTTTATTGCTCTTACAAAAAAATAATATTTAAATATGTTAACCTCAAGGAAAGTCTTTGTAATTACGCAAAACCTCAGAGGTGTAATTGTAATTATCCCTTTAATTGATTAGTTAGTGAAAGGTCGATTTACATAAATCCTTGTCTGTATTAATTAGAGCATCGAGTCACCGACCGAACACAACCAACTGTTCACTCACTCACCCACCCCGTCCCCCGTTTTTCTTCTGCTTGTTAAAGCGGCAAAGATCATCATCATAAATTAAATCATATCAACAACAACAATAGTAATAATAATAATGTAGTGAAGTAGCTGAGCTAATTAAAACCAACTACTTCATAATCCTCATTTGATTTTCACACACACAAGAACAAGAACAAGTACAAGTACAAGATACCACCACCAACTCTTCTCTCCCGCTAAAAACGAGTGATATATTATTATTATTATTATTAGCTGTGTTGTATGTGCCTTGTTTTATCCGATGCCCAAAGGAAGAAATCTCTCGAACTTGCTCTCACAGTAAAGAATATATAAGAAAACTTTGTATGCACGTGATACTTTAATTGCCCTGTTGCACCCCATTAATCCATCCTGTCTTTGTACTACGCTTCTTCTGGGATTTTAATGTTGTAGTGTATAATGACCTGAATCATCATTTATTTAAGGAAAGAAAGAAAAAAAATGGTTGATCGCAGGAGGAAAGGGGGGTGGTGGTATTCTGTTTAGTAGGCTCTACTCTTTTTCCTGTTTTAGATCTTCTAGTAGAGATGAACATGGTCAAATTGGGCAAAAGGGTTATTCCAGAGTTGTGTACTGTAATGATCCTGATAATCCTGACCACCTCTTGTTCAGGTACAGGACTAATTATGTCTCCACTACAAAGTACACCGTCCTTAATTTCATTCCCAAATCCTTGTTTGAGCAGTTTAGGAGGGTTGCCAATATTTATTTCCTGGTAGTGGCTTGTGTCTCGTTTAGTCCCTTGGCGCCCTTCACTGCTTCTAGTCTACTTGCACCTTTGATCATGGTCATTGGTGCCACAATGGCGAAAGAAGCAATCGAGGATTGGAGGCGTAGAAAGCAGGTTGGTTGGTTCATGTCTTCTTTTATTGATTTTGTATTCTTATTTTCTTTGATTGTTGCTGCAAAGTTTGGATGAGAATGGTGGGTTCTGGTGCTCATGATTGTCGTTATAAGACTTCAAATGTAGTTACTTAGTTAGTTCTAAATCAAGAAACATATCCTGTAAAGTGGAACTTGGTTTTAGGCTTTTGGCTGTACTTTCCTTATGTAGCAGCTGGTCCTGGTTGAAGAGTTAATGGGAATCAAACACAGCTCTGTAGAGTGGAGGGGCCATAGTTTCCACTATCTTGTAAAAGCTTTTTAGCATAATATTTGGGGTCCATCTCGGGGGTGGAGGATCTTATATTCCTCGGAACTCAAGTAACAACTTTCTGTAGTTAATTGGATGAGGGTCTTTACTCGACCATTATCCAGGCAGACATTTACCATGATATTGCACTTGCTACAATTATATAACCCAGAAAAAAGAATTTTCTTTACTAAGACATTAACTGTACCCATGGGAATGTACCTTGTTTCTTTTTTGTCGAAGTTTGGTCACGTTTCTTTCTATTTCAGATACCTTAGAAATTGCTTTAAAAGGGCAATGTTTAAGTAGGCGATATTATCCTGTGTTCTGGAAGGAAATATTTGATTTTGACTAAGTCGATACATTTGAAACCTTTTTATTCCTTGTTTGCACGTGGTCGAGTTATTGGTTCTTTACCACATGGCACATGGAAAAGAGCAATAATGAAGTTCCAGTTTTGTTCGAAACTTAGATTCCTATGTGTTTCTTGGGTTGTTTGGGACGTGGAAGTCAGTGAGAAACTCTATTTGTTGATTCTTGTGTTCTTTATATGGTTTTCTTATCCTCTTATAACTGTGTTTAAATTGCTTCTCCTATTTCATGCTTCCTGTAATGAATTATGCCTTCTCAGGATATAGAGGCCAATAACCGCAAGGTGAAAGTTTATGATAAAAATCATAGTTTCCATGAAACCAGATGGAAGAAAGTCAAAGTTGGCGATCTTGTGAAAGTTTACAAGAATGAGTATTTTCCCGCAGATCTTCTTCTTCTTTCATCGAGCTACGATGATGGGATTTGTTATGTTGAAACAACAAATCTAGACGGAGAGACCAATCTGAAGGTGAAGCATGCATTAGATGCTACATCTTCCTTGCACGAAGATGATTCCTTTCAACAATTTAAGGCAGTTATCAAGTGTGAGGACCCAAATGAGGATCTTTATTCATTCATCGGAACTCTATCCTATAATGGTCAGCAGTATCCCCTCTCGTTGCAGCAGGTTCTTGTAAGGGGTTCTAAATTGCGAAACACCGAGTATGCGTACGGGGTCGTCATTTTTACTGGTCATGATACTAAAGTTATGCAAAATGCCACTGATCCTCCTTCTAAGAGAAGTAAGATTGAGAGGAAGATGGATAAAATTATATACTTTCTTTTTAGTATATTAATCACAATATCTTTCATGGGGTCTTTTTTTTTCGGTATCAACACAAAGAATGACATTGCTCATGGAAAATTGAAGAGGTGGTATCTCCGTCCAGACGATACAACTGTATTTTATGACCCAAGAAGGTGGGCACTGGCTGCATTTTTTCATTTTTTAACGGGCCTTATGTTGTATGGATATTTGATACCTATATCACTGTATGTATCTATCGAGATAGTAAAGGTGTTACAAAGCATATTCATTAATCAAGATCTGGATATGTATCATGAAGAAATGGATAAGCCAGCACGTGCAAGAACTTCTAATTTGAATGAGGAACTTGGTCAAGTAGATACTATCCTGTCTGATAAAACTGGCACACTGACGTGCAACTCCATGGAGTTCGTTAAATGTTCAATAGCTGGAGTAGCTTATGGCCGTGGTGTAACAGAAGTAGAGAGAGCATTGGCGAAGAGAAAAGGGGACGCACATCGTATTTCTGGAAGTACTTCTCCCGATATACAGAGATCCAGCGATGAATATACCGCATCAAGGAAATCAATTAAAGGCTTCAACTTTGAAGACGAACGCATTATGAATGGTCAGTGGGTTAATGAGCCTCATGCAAACATGATTCAGAAGTTCTTTAAAGTGTTGGCAATCTGTCATACTGCCATTCCTGAGGTTCATCAAGAAACAGGTGAAATCACATATGAAGCTGAGTCACCAGATGAAGCGGCTTTTGTTATTGCAGCAAGGGAACTTGGCTTTGAATTCTTCGAAAGAACACAGACTAGCATCTCTTTGCACGAGTTAGATCATGAGAGTGGTGGAAAAGTTGACAGGTGAGTTCTCTTTTGATCATCGTTTGTTCATTTAAATGGAAATTTTCATGTTTGTGCAGAACAACTAGTTAGTGGATCTGAGAATTGCTTTCTTGACTCTTTATAACGAGGGAGAGGTATCAAAGACCATGTTTAGGGTGCTAAACCAGTCAATATGCCCAAGCACGATTTTAAATGGTGGACTAACTACAAATTATTGGTCACTCCCTGTTCTCGGCGTGAGATATCAGAAACATAGAATGTCATTATTTGGGTTCCCCTGACTATCGGTTGGTGCTACTAAATCATGGGCATGTGGATCCTTTACAGATTGCACACCTGGTCTGAGAACGTATCGGAACACGAAATAGACTTTTGGCCGAAAGAAAATCGTCGAATTCCATGCATTAACTACTAAGATCCTACCAGGCCTGAAATGGAGGGTCTTCGAAGTATATAAAAAAAAAAAAACCTTTTTGGGATTTATTGTTGAATAACATGAGAAACTGGCCTTTGAAACTTGGAAATAAAACATCTAAAGAATTTGATTGGACTGCATATGCACAAAAGACGCGTGTACAAAGGAGAGTGTTGATATAATTCGAAATTCAACTTTTCCGAAAGGATGTGCAACTGTTGTCTGGTATTGTGTCTAGTAATTTTGGAAAAATGATGTATTTTTAGAAAAATTGAAAAAATGGTGTATTTTTACTTGTATTTGGTATTTTTTAATGAAGTTGCATCAACTGTTGAACTCTAATAGCTGACTGCCTGGTTTTGGAATAATTAGCTGGTACTTCAAATGTAGATTATTGACCCTAGTCTAGTTAGAGAGCTTCAATGCTCCCAGTTTTCTTGCGGGGAGGAAGATAGTCCAATACAGTGAATAAATTGAAGAAAAACAAACTTGAGGCATTGGGGAGTTGGGAGTCATCTTTAGTTCCAAGCTTTAATATGTATGAGATGCAGAATTACTATGCAAACAGGTCCATGGTTTATGAGATACCCAATGCATACTCTGGATTAGTTTTGTGGGTAGTTTAGCTATCCTCTGGATGAGTTCTTTTGTCATTGCTTTTGCATGTGCCTCTAATCCGTGATAAGTGATCTATTGACCATCAAAAGCAAAAAGTCGTCGTCATTATCTGAACTTCATCGGAGTTCAACTTATTTCAGGTCATATACACTTCTTCACGTGTTGGAGTTCAGTAGTGCTCGGAAAAGAATGTCTGTGGTTGTCAAGAACGCTGAAAACCAATTGCTACTCCTGTGCAAAGGCGCAGACAGGTTTCTCTCTCTATCTATACTCTTTTGGATTCTTATTGATAATTGCGCCCTCATGTGAGTTTTTACTCCCTTTTCTTTGGGTTGTATAATCTGTATTCGTCATGCAGTGTTATGTTTGAAAGGCTTTCAAAGGATGTTCAAGATTTTGAAGTTATAACAAGGGACCATATCAAACGATATGCCGAAGCAGGTTTACGAACTTTAGTAGTTGCATATCGCGAGCTTACTGAAGAAGAGTATAGGTCATGGCAAGAGGATTTTGTGAGAGCCCAGACATCAGTAAGTGCTGATAGAGATGCATTGGTCGATGAGGCTGCCGATAAGATTGAAAAAAACTTAATTCTGCTTGGTGCGACAGCCGTTGAGGACAAACTGCAAAAGGGGGTAACTCCTAATTTTTCATTTTAGTATTAACTTTAAAGTTTAGTTTGGATTTTACTTCTGATATACATGAAGGTAGATTCTCCTTCCGTTCGTTGTTATTCATTCTCGTGTATATGCATTCATGTCTGTGATGTGCAGGTTCCTGAATGCATTGGTAAGCTTGCAAGTGCCGGGGTTAAAATCTGGGTTATAACAGGTGATAAGATGGAGACAGCTATAAATATTGGGTAAGAAGGATTTCGTAACATGTGGTGATTTCTTTTCAAGGCTGCAATTACATCTGCAGCTACTGTTCTTTGATCTGAGCCTAGAAAATCAAAATGTCATAAGAGTTACATTATACATGCTGTAGGTATGCTTGTAGCTTACTGAGAGAGGACATGACCCAGATTGTGATTACTTTAGACTCTCCTGAAATCAATGACTTAGAGAAACGAGGAGACAAGGAGGCTGTTTTAAAGGTACTGGTCAATTCTTTCGGGATGGTGGGGGGTGGGGGGGGGGGTATGTGATAGTTATAATATTCTCACTTACAGGCACTTTTTAATCATCTTTTAATGTCTTTTGGCCATCATAGGCTTCAAATGAAAGCATTAGGAATCAAATCAGAGAAGGAAAATTACAAGTCACTTCTTCTGAAGGAAGCGGTACCTCATTTGGTTTGATAATTGATGGGAAGTCACTGACCTTTGCTTTGAGCAAGCGTCTGGAGGATTCATTCTTGGATCTTGCGCTTCTCTGTGCATCTGTTATATGCTGTCGCTCATCGCCAAAACAGAAAGCCCTTGTACGAGTTATCATTATACTTCTTTATTCATGTTAAAATCCTATGTTCCTTTTAATCTTGTTCCATTGTGAATTCTTGTCGGCAAAGTAATGTAATGGCACTGTTGAAGATATTCAGGTAACAAGATTGGTTAAGAAGGGTACAGGGAAGACGACACTAGCAATTGGTGATGGAGCAAATGATGTAGGAATGCTTCAAGAAGCTGATATTGGGGTTGGCATCAGCGGTGTTGAAGGAATGCAGGTCATAGTTTCTTCTTTAAGTTTCTCTTTAGGGTTGGCGAATAGTTTGAATTCCAATTTCATTTCTCTTTACCTTACGCAGGACTTCTAATTTGGAATGTGATATTCTGTTTGAATCACAAGTTTAGGTTAGAGATTTTGTCTGATTTTGACATCAAATTCTAATTTAGGCTGCAATGTCAAGTGACTTTGCCATAGCACAGTTCCGGTTTCTGGAACGTCTCTTGTTGGTTCATGGACACTGGTGCTATAGAAGAATATCAATGATGGTATAATTTCTCTCTTATTCATGTCCTGTCTCCATGGAATAATGTTTATTGATAGGATCTCAAGAAATGGAACTCCATCTTCTATTCGATCACTTGCCATTACCCAGTAAACTTCATTTAAGAAAACTAAAATACAAGTTGCATACTCAAGCTACTTTTTTTGGTTGGCAATGCAGATCTGTTATTTCTTTTACAAGAACATTACATTTGGGTTCACTCTATTCTGGTTCGAGGCTCATGCTTCCTTCTCTGGTCAACCGGCTTACAACGATTGGTACATGTCGTTCTACAACGTATTCTTCACTTCACTTCCGGTTATTGCTCTTGGTGTATTTGATCAGGACATTTCTGCACGCCATTGTCTGAAGGTAAACTAATCTCTTTAAACATTGCAAAACTGTTCTTGCCTTCATGTGGGAAGGGGAGAGAGACAGAGAGTATTTACAACCTGTCGAGATTATCCACATTGTGTGAAAATGAATTCTGTAAATAAATAGTCTTCACTTCTTAATGATGCATTTTTAGGAACACATACAGGGGTTCTAATTTTCTACACGTCAATTATGTTTGGACTTATTATTGAACCTTCCCGTATTTCTTGAATAGTTATAGAAACACTTATTGAAAGTTAAATAGGCAAATACAGATTGACTACCATGAGATTGAAAAGCTAAAAACCACGTTCGAAGGTTTTGAGAAACATTTCATATATACATGTTCATTATATTTTTAGTGTTTTTAAATTCAAGAGGTGTCTCTATAAATATTCTAATCTTATTGAAGGTTTCTATTATCAAACCAACACCTTAGATGCTAATGCAGTTATCCACAAGTAAGGCAAATGATTCCATTTTCATTTTGTTTCACAGTATCCAGTGTTGTACAAAGAGGGGGTGGATAACATTCTCTTCAGTTGGCCCCGCATTCTTGGCTGGATATTAAACGGGATTATCAGTTCCATGATCATTTTCTTCTTCACAACCAACTCTGTCCTACTTCAAGCCTTCCGTGGAGATGGCCATGTGGTCGACTTTGAAGTTCTTGGTGTAATGATGTACACTTGCGTAGTCTGGACTGTGAACTGCCAAATGGCGATATCTATCAACTATTTTACTTGGATCCAGCATTTCTTCATCTGGGGCAGCATTGCTTTTTGGTATGCGTTTCTGGTGATGTATGGTACTGTTTCGCCTATCATATCAACGACGGCGTACAAAGTTCTTGTAGAAGCGTGTGCACCGAGTCCGTTTTATTGGTTGGGGACGCTTCTTGTTGTTGTTTCCGCTTTATTGCCTTACTTTTTGTACAGGGCGTTTCAGACGGAATTTTATCCGATGATTCATGATAAAATTCAAAGACTATTGTTGGAGAGATCAAAGATGTTAGATAGAGTAAAGGGAGAAATGAGAGATAAAGATGCGCTACTAGCTAGGTAGATTGTAAAGTCTGATGTTTGTGTGTTACTGTGCATGAGTAAGTTTGAGGAGGACTGAAACTAGTGATGGTTATTCACAGTTATGATGCAGATTTGTTGTATAGAAGGGGTGATGTACAGTTATATCCGGTCTTAGAAAGATGTATATGTTTGCTGATGAAAAATGTAGGTCCTGTTCTTTTTTTTTTCTTTTTTGTTTTTTGTGGTTCGACGTGCAAATCAGGGTGACCATCTCTAATGTAGTTAGCAACTTTTTATGGTTCAAAATTTGTAACTTATAAGCTGCCACCGTTCTCGTAAAATATTATTTTTGACTAAATTTAACGACCAGGCAAAGATTTTGAGATGGTTCTTGAGTAATCTTGATGTTTAAATGTTTCGAAGAAGTTTAGAAGGGCTGAATGCATTCACGAAAATCAAATGACTTCTCTTTCACTTTATTATGTATTAACAATTGTTGTTCATCCAGTTAGTTCTCGTTCAAAATTTCACGAAAAAATCATGCTGTTGTTATTTTGTTTTCTGTGCTGTAACTATAAAGCTAAAAACCTTGGGGCGACTTTGTTCCTATTTGATAGTAGGATTAATTTATGAAGAATTCAGTTTTGAATAGTAGGATTAATTTATGAAGAATTCAGTTTTGAATTCTATTGTTATTTAACGCATATCATATAACTAGTCTCATAACATCTCCACTTCTTTTCATCTGTTATGCCTGCAACTGCATCAATCTCAAATTCTCAATAGACCCTCGCCTACTACATAAAGTATCATTTGAAAATCATATACCTGATATTGTTTGCCTCAATATACGCAACAAATATATTGTGGTATCGCGTTCCCAATAAATTAATTGATAGATATCTCATATCATCCGGGAGCTAGTAATTAATTCAGAGCAGAATCCCTAAATACAAAGCAATATTTTTTGTTATTCTTTATTATACCCTTCTAACTCATAAATAAACTATATTCTTTAAGTTCCTTAATTAAATCACGTCCATAACCTCCCGTAATAATTGATAAAGATTCATTTTCCTATACAATAACATAACATAAATAAATATATATAATTTTCAATGGATATCAATATTTTATCTCAATGATTATATATCTTTCCTGATGATATATATATATATATATATATATATATAATTTGGATTGATTCATCAACAACTTTACTTATTCAAATGTTTTGGCTAGCCCGTGACCATAATTTTCGTTACATATTAAATATTTCTTTCTATAACTATTTTTACGCTAGCATATTATTATAAAACGTCTAAAATCTAAATAAAGTTTATATGTTATCAAAATATGTATAAGAAATATAATTTCAATATTATATAATTATTCTAAAAATAGTGTACAAATGCTCTAATAACATAGTGCAAATGATATAGGCAGAGCAAAATCCCTATATACAGAGCAATATTTAATTTGTTCTCTATTATACCCTTTCAAAATAGGAAAATTAATCTTCTTTTTCTGTTGCCTTTGAATAATCTGAAGATTCTATGAAACTTGACATGAGAATATTCTTCCTACTTTGTGAGATGGAAAACACACACACACTACAACAAACTGGAGCAATAACATGGAAAGTCTTGCATCCAAATTTTTATTTTCGGATGAAAGACATTTAGAATCGAAAAATTCCAATGCAATTGACGTTAGGGTCAATTGCATCGGATGGTTCGGATGCAGCCACGTAGGCTGCATCCGAAAAATCGGATGCAAATGTCTCTGCATCGGAGCTATTTGATGCAGAGATATAAAAAAAAAACGCCCACTGTCTCTCCCATTCAGTCGTCAGTCGTTCTCACACACACAAACACACCGTCGATCGTGATCGCCGTTGACTGCCCTACCGTCGATGGAAATCACCCAAAAACACCGATAAGCAATTCTACTCTTCATAAGGATCAAATTGATGCAACTTTTACTATTTTTCATCAATTATTTACATTTGTGCAATTTTGAAATTGTTGATATAATTTTGATTATTGTTGTTATTTGTTAATGTGAATATGATTATTGTGTTGTTATGTGAATTCTTAAAATAGTTTTGTGCTAATTTTTAAATTTTGAGGTTTTAGGGCTTAATTTGTAGTTTAACAAAAGATTTGGGGTATAGATTGTAGTTAAAAAACCTTGAGGGTGGATAAAGTAGTTTCGAGAAAGTTATGGTCTCAATTTGAAGTTTAAAATTTTGGTGGTGTTGAATGTATTTAGTAGAGTTTTAGGAATAAGATAATTAATTAGAAGATTTGGGCTTGTTTGCAAATATCTAGAGTATTTGGTAATATTGAACTTTAGAGGTTACTTTGTAATTTAGAAAATGTGTGTTGAAACAAAATTAGGAATAAGATTATTAATTCGAAGTTTTGGGGTTATTTTGGAATATGTAGTGAGTTAACAGAAAACATATAGATCGATTGGAAATTCCAATTAATTATATTTCTTATTAGGACCGAGTTGTGAAGAATAACTTTTCTGTAGTGTTGAAATATATTTTAGTAAAGTTTAGGGACGATTATATTGATATTTTTGTCGGATAATTTAGATGGCAGATAGAGATCAGTGATCATCTAGGAGTGGAGGTCGTACGGGGAGGCGTCCTAGGAAGGAACATACATCTACTAGTCAGCAGCCACGTAGACCCCCGATGCACCCGTTTAACCCACTTGATGATGATGATGATGATGATGATGATATGCCGGTTCACCCTACGCACTATGACCCTTCTCAAGCCTGACGCCTAAGGACATTCCCCCGATGACGATGAGCCGAGAAATCTTTGGGGGCAGGGCAAAGGGGAACCTATACCAGATAACCGCGATCAGAGGGAGTGGATCACATTTTGTCCATATACCGGAGGGTTGAGGAACCAATCGTCCATTAGTGCGTCGATTTCTGCTACTTTGAGGAAGTTGTGTCAGGGCCCGTGGTTTCGATTCAAGGGTTTTCCTCAAGCTTATAGTGATAGCGTATGGAAAGAATTTAAAGTAAGTTTTTTTAATGAAATTATTATTAGATATAAAAAATAGTTAATTAAAATGCATATTTTTTCATTTATTGTTGTTTATTTTTCATATATATTTTTTTAATTATTTATATTATTTTAAATTCGCAGAGCCAATATCAGTGGGATGAAGTCGACGAGTATAGAGTTAGTAGTGTTTGGAAAATGATTGGCAACAAGTGTTATAGCGAATGCTTGAACTCACTAAAAGAGAGTATTGATGGAGATAAGGGACAAACACGAAGACCATAGTAGACATGATATATGGATTCTAGAAAGAGATGGGCCTAAATTCATGGAATACTGGGATGCGCCTGAACACCAGAATACGTGCGCAAAAGCCAAGACCAACAGGCAGAAGGCGCCATTGAAGAACTGGTTTGGTGGGAGGCATTCGGGCCACGAAATTCCTTCGTATTATTTACTGACAAAATAACATTAAACGAAATTAATAACCAATTATTTATTAAAACATAAATATTGAATTAATGCATAATTGACAAAGGTACAAAAATGATAAACAAACCTTCAAACGTAGGCTAGCTTAATTGAGCTTCAATGAATATACGGAAGAGAAAATTTATTATAATATGTGAGAGATTCAAAAAAGTAATGAGAGATTGAAGAAGAATTTGTGAGTGATTCAAATGGATGGAAGTGAGTGCTTAAATAGAGTGAGCAATGGGGTAGAGTCATAGTTGCATGGAAATTTTTCAATGCATAATTACTTGCATGGAAAAATTTCCATGCAAAGATAGGTGATGAATCCCAAAATTGCGATGCAAGAGATATTGGCATGAAAAATTTTCTATGATTGAACAATTGCATGGAAATTATAGCAATTGCATCGAAAAATTCCCATGCAAAGATAGACTATGAATCCCAAAATTGCGATGCAAGAGATATTGGCATGAAATTTTTTCCATGCATTGAACAATTGTATGGAAATTATAGCAATTACATCGAAAAATTCACATGCAAAGATAGACTATGAATCCCAAAATTGCGATGCAAGAGAGCACAACATGGTAAATTGATGAATTGATAATAATTTATAAAAGAACTGCACTTTCACTTCCACCCCGTGAACTGAAACAAGAACATTTTGCAACCAAAAGTTTTTTTTTTTAATTTAGTGTTAATAAATTATAGAACTAATTTTTGTCAGAAAAGCTACGTTGCTTGTTGTATGGATAGAGATTTATTTAGATAGATTACATTAAAGCTTTAAATACCAAATATCCCAGTAGTTAAATTTGTATTTTTTTAAATAAATAAAAAAAACATAAAACAACAAAAAATGTTCTTAATCTTAATTTCAAACATAATGAGCAGAAAAGAAAAAAGGAATCTGTAGAATAGTTGATACAGAATAGCAGTTAACTGTGAAGGAAAACATTCTACGGTGATAAAATTATTTTGTTAAATATTGTTTTTTTGAATTTAAGTGAGAGAATATAGATTTTAACTTTTGTTTAAGGAAAGAGAATTTCTAACCATAATTTGATGGATTGATGATACTTGTGTCGGTTGTCTAATTTTGCATAAAAATCAAGTAAGGAATTGAAAAAAAAAATGAATAATGAGTATTGGAAAGGGTAACATAGTACACTTATGATATTTTGCTCTGTATTCAAAGATTTTGCTCTCGATATATCAACTCCCATAACATAGTGATCATTCTATTACGGATGACGACTTCACAAAAATACCAGTAGCAACATTTCATATTGTTTTTTGCTGAATAAATTGACTTTTGTTTTGTAGTTGTTTGTCGAAAATATTACTCTAATGTTTTATTTATTTATTTTACTATTATAACTATTTTTGTTGTTGTATCAAGAATCTAGTAGTTGCACAAATTTTAATGTGAAATACTTAAAAAAACTATGTGTACTTATCTAATATCAAATTTTAAAAATGTTATTGGCTATGGATATCAAATTTTGATTAGTGCATAAAAAGAAAAAAGAGGAGAGATTTTTGGAGTAATAAAATTACTATAATCCACTTCGGACATTATTCATTTGCAAGTTAACTAATGTTGCGAGAGAATTATTTGTATTATCTCGAGCAAGATATAAACAAAAAGCGCACGGACGACGATTCCACTGTAGATACCATCGGCGACGCAATCCATATAGCATCGCGGATCCGTAAACCTCGGTGCCACATATCAAACCAAATGCAACCAAATTACACGATTGAGAAATCATCGGAGAATGACTATCACCTAGGGTTTGTAGGGAATTCTGAAATTGGAGCACCAAAACAGTCGAGGCTTATGTATGAAAATCAAGCAAACGGAATGGAGAGAGAGGTCGATCAGTCGCTAGAGACAATGACCAAGATCAAAAAACTCTCCTACACTAACAAATTTCGACCAGCGGACGTTAGAGTCGACGACGCAATTATGGACGACGAAGACGACAAAATCCTTGCATACCCCTCAATGGATGAGGACCAGTCAATCTGACTGATACTTTTCGAAGACCTGAAAGAAATGATGAACGAGCAATGGAAGGACACCATTCTAATAGAAGTACATGGGAGGCCGTGGTATTACCCAATGCTCACGAACCGACTCAGCGCAATGTGGAAATTAACAGAAGGTTGTGAATTCGTCGACCTAGGGCTCAGGAGTTACTGCCCCAAAGGCCTAAATCTGATTCAACGCAAATTAATTCTCACCCAAGGGCCATGAAAGTTGGCGGGGGGCTTCCTCTCAATTCGGAAATGGACGCAAAAATTCTGAGCAGACATTGAGGCTATTGAATTCGTGATTTCTTGGGTCTGAGTCCAAACCTCCCGATCGTGATGTTTAGGGAATAAGTTATTAAGGCGATTGCAAAACGGATTGGCGAACCCATCAAGATCGATGGGAACACGTGCACGACATCGCGAGGAAAATTTGCTAGATTTTGCGGGCAAATCCCGACAAATAAGCCGCTGAAAACGGGCATCTCTATCGACAGAACGGGATATCAACTTTAATATGAAAATCTCCCGCTCATTTGCTTCAAGTGCGGTCATATCGGCCACAACATCTCACAATGTATGCAAAAGAAGAATGCAGCAACTACGGAGCCTAAAGACGATTTGGAGAAGGAGAATTCGCTGGAAAAGGTAACCATGAACAAACCGACCAAATGGCTCGTCGATAAAGCAAAAAATCATGAGTTCGGGAACTGGATGGTGGTGGAGAATATGAAGAAAAAAGTTATGGTTAATGGGGATCACCGGACATTGGTCAAAGAAAAAATAAAAAAGTTGGAGTCCATAAGAAATCCCAATTGAAAGCCAATTCTACTCGGGAATTTTCGGCAACAACACTTCCCTCTCCGAATGAAAGTTCCTTTCCTAAAGGGAGTGTCATAAGTAAGGAAACTTATAACATCTCTCTTGCAACATCTAAGAAGAGTACGTCGAAAGGAAAGAAAATAACCCACAAGAAGGCAAGTCAAATCGCCTCCACATCCGCGACTTTAAGGACTGCGAATCCCTTCCAAGTTCTCCAAACAAGCAAAACTCAGCAATCGGACTTGGGTGCTGATACCGAGAGAGGCGAGCCGAGACTTTTGAGCTTGAAAGAAATTGGAACAAGAGGAAGATTTGATTTTAGAGCAGGAGAATGGAAATCTCGTTGTGATATTTCTGCAGAACTTCTTGGAGATTCGAACGGAATTCCACATGTTCCTAGGCCCCTTGAAGATCTTATGAATAGATCCAAGATGGATCAAGGTAGTCGAGGTCTAGCCGATAGTTTGGGAGTTCGAGATCCTTACGGAGATACACGAGAGGGTGGTGAATGTACTGACATGTTCGCAACACTTTATAATAAGCCACAGGGAGTCGAGGAGACAAGCGTATATTTCAAGAATCCTAACGAGACAAACGATATCGTCATGGATGGGGAGAACTGTTGAGTTCCCTGTTCGACCTACGCACCTAATTTATATATCAATGAAAGTCGTTTCGTGGAACTGTAGAGGTGCATGAGATGATAGCTTTTGCACTAATTTTCGAGAGCTAGTGAGAACACACAGCCCCGAGATTGTTTTTCTTTTGGAAACAAGGGTGTCGCAAGATCGTGCTTACGAAATTGTGCCAAGCTTGGGGTTTAGAAACTATTGTATCGCTCCGTCGGAAGGTATGGCGGGGGCGTTTGGCTACTTTGGAACTCATATGTTGTGAGTGTGGAAGTCTTAAACATAGACAATCAAAGCATCCATGCCATGGTGCGAGGGGTTAATGAAATCGAATGCTTGGTGTCCGGGATATATGCGCGACCAACAACGGTAGACAAGGTTAGGGCTTTCGATAAACTCAAACAAATCTCCAAACAAGTGACAATCCCATGGCTTGTTTAAGGAGATTTTAATTTAGTTTTGTTTTAATTACGAAAAGTACGTGGGTGATAGATCGATTGACAAACATTGCGAGGCTTTTCGAAAGTGGATGGCCTCGTGGGGAATGAATGATCTCGGTTTTAAGGGACCTATGTTCACATGAGTAAATGAAAGGGAATGGGGGAACCTTATTATGGATAGAATTGACCGCGCGATGGCTAACAAGGAATGGATCGTTGAATTTCCGAATTATGTTGTGTTGCATTTGCCGAGAACCCACGGTGACCATCATCCAATCTTAACTTGTTGCCAAGGAAATCCTGCTAGGCAACAAAAGAGGCCGTCCCGGTTTGAGGATATGTGGTATAATCATCCGGATTGTGAAAAGAAGATGAGGATTATTTGGGAGAATCACCCACGGCTGCTTGAGGCAATTAATACGGTTTCGTCGATTATGTTACCATGGAAAGAGGTGAGTTTCAGAAATATTTTTAAGAATAAGAAAAGAGTGCTAAAATGCTAAGCCGGAACTCAAAGGGCGATTGCAAGAAACCCGTGCGCGTTTCTTAGCAAATTGGAGAAAGAGTTAGTGGATGTATACAACGATATCTTGCGTAACGAGGAGGTGTTTTGGAAGCAAAAGTCCCGAATCCAATGGCTTGGGGAAGGGGACAGCAATACTAAGTTCTTTCATCGATCTACCATTACTCGGAGAAAAAAGAATGAGATCTGCACGCACTTTATCGACGGGGTTTGGGTAGACAACCATAGTCTCCTAAAACAACACGCGATCAAATTTTACTGCGACCTATTCTCGGGTACGGCCGTCAACACCCCTGCCTTACCGAACTCACGATTTCAAAACCACCTCGATGATGCAGAGAAAATTGTCGTGGGTAGGGAAGTGTCGATTGAAGAGCTTAAGGAAGCGGTGTGGGCCACTCATCCATCTAAGGCCTCAGGACTGGACGGATTACATGCGCGGGTATATCAGAAATATTGGAGATGGATTCACCCATCCCTTTTCGAATTCATCCACACGACCTTCATAAAGGGAGAGTTTGAGCCGAGCATATGCAACGGTTTCCTCCGTCTCATACCTAAGGTACCAAATCCCGAAAGTATTTCTCAGTTTCGTCCAATTTCTTTGTGCAACGTTGAATACAAATTCATCACGAAGATTATTAAGTTGCGGCTCAAGGATCTTATGACCAATTTGATTGCTCACACACATTCGAGCTTTATAAAGGTTTAGGGAACACAAGACAACATCCTTGTCATGCAAGAAATCCTACGAGGAATAAGGTGGGTAATATGATCCCCAAGCTCGACTTAGAGAAGTCCTATGATAAAATAAGTTGGAGCTTTTTGAAGGAAACGCTATACGTTTTCAACTTCCCGTAGAATATAATTAAGCTTATTATATTCTGCGTGATGAACGTGTCAACAAAAATATTGTAGAATGGGGAACCTTTAGAAGCCTTTGAACAAGGATGTGGGCTGCGCCAAGGAGGCCCTTTATCCCGTTACCTTTTTGTTCTATGCGTCGAGAGATTATCCTAACTCATTCTTGAAGCAGTGGAGGATAAGATTTGGGAACCGTTGATTCCTTATAGAGGGGGGACCGAAAATCTCACATATTTTCTTCGCCGATGACTTGATGCTCATGGGAAAGGTAACTCTTAAGACAACGAGGAGTATGAAAAGGGTATTGGATAACTTTTGTAAATGCTCGGGTTTGAAGCTTAGCGCGACCAAATAAAAAGTGTTTTTCTCAAATACCGGGGGATGGAATATGAAGAGACGAATATGCGCCGATTTGGGTTTCTCTTGAACCGATAGTCTTGGCAAGTATCTCGGGACACAACTCTTCTGTAAACGGGTGAATAAGGAAGATTTTAAAGAACTTTTTGATAAGCTAAGCATGCGATATTCGGGATGGAAAGGGAAAGCTCTATCGCTCGTGGAAAGAGCAAGTCTTATTCAAGCGGTGTCAACGGCGGTTCCAATACACGTAATGCAATCTTGTTGGCTTCCCGAGAATGTTTGTAACCGACTTGACAAAATAAATCGGGATTTTCTATGGTCAAGCAATCCGAGTATTCATAAACTTCACCACATTGGATGGCAAAAGGTGAGTAGAGAAAAAAAAAGAAGGGGGACTCGGGCTACGGCTTGCTCGAATATAATAACCAAGCACTCCTTGCAAAATTAGCTTGAAAAATCCTCTCGAAAGAGCTCGGGCTGTGGGGCGACATTGTTGAAGCAAAATACCTTAGGGGGGTTTGGCCATTAGCTTACAAGGAGAGAGCGTGCGATAGCGTGTCGTGGAAAGGAATCTCGCGGTGTATGAATTTCATCAAATCATGCCCAAGATTGAGAATTGGTAAGGGTAACTCGATTTCGTTTTGGTTTTATAATTGGTTGGGAAATCTTAGACTTTGCGATTCTATACCGTTTATTGAGGAAGCGAATCTGGAGTTATCTCTTAGTGATGTTATGGATGAAAATGGGGTTTGGGATTTTGGCATAATACATACACCAACTGATCCGAGTTGGACGAGTCTTATAGAGGGAAAAAATACGACCTTGAATGACCAAGAAGACAGGCTGATATGGAATAAAACGACGTCGGAGATTTTTTCTTGTCAAAGTGCATATAAAGCAATGTACCGTGAAAAGATGGGTGTGTGGGAAGAAATAACTACGCATGTATATGGAACTTGCAATGTTGCAACAATATCCGACACTTTATTTGGCTCGCGCACCAAAATAGGCTAGCAACGAAAATGTTGAGGAGGACTAGGAAACTCACGCACTCGGCAACGTGCGAGATTTGCAAAAACCCGGAAGAATCTGTGATTCATATCTTGAGGCATTGTCGGACGGTTGCGAATGTATGGCGCACCTTACTTACGGGATATGAGAATATTCGATAGCTACCCATATGAGTTTTGGATCAAGAAAAATCTGCGAAGCAAGGAGAAAGTATGCCCAATTATGCCGAACATACCGTGAGGTATCATCTTCGCATCAACTATTTGGATCCTATGGAAGAAAATGAACGAAAATATTTTCCAGGGAAAGATTGGTAGAAACTTTGAGGCAATTTGCCAAATAAAGCAACTAGCCCATGACTCTTGGAAGGCGCAAGGCCGAGGAAAGGAGAGGGAAACAAAAAGATGGGAGAAACTGAGACCCGGGTGGCTAAAACTTAACGTTGATGGAAGTGTGGACGCCACACATAACCAAGGAGCTATTGGAGGGGTACTACACGATGAGAAAGGCGCATGGATAGTGGTATTTAAAGGGAAAGTACATTCTCCTACTGTTTTGAGGCAAAAGTAGAAGCGCTTCGGCAAGGACTAAGAATGGCGTGGGAACGAAGGCCACAAAAAATCTGCGTTGAGACAGACTCTCGAGAATCCCATAAGTTAATCTCTACGGATGGGGAAGGAAACCACGGCCTCAAAGAGAATATTGATGAGTGTCGTGAACTACTACGCAAACCATGGTCACTAGAATTTTGTTGGATAGACCGGAGAAAGAACGGACTTGAAGCCGCACTTGGAAAACAAGGCCTCAACGTGGATGGAGACTTTGTGTGATACGAAGCCCTCCACCCGATTTATCGTCTTTGATTTCTCTTGATGTAGCCTAAGGGCACATGTTTTTTCCATTTGTTCATAAAAAAAAAAATGTCGCGGGAGAATTAATGATCACAAAATCTAGTTATACCTTAATTATTATACAACAGGTTTTCTTTAATTATGAATACTTCAATTAGTTGGAATTCAGTCGTATGAGATTATAATTAGACAAGGATAAATATGACATGTGATTAGACTTTACTTCGGAAATAGGTTAATTGTTCTTTCTATATCATTTGCCATATTATCCTTCAGAACAGTCATGCCGATCACAAATAAAAGTTCTAGAGTGAAAAATATCAGTTCACAAAGTGAAAGTCTGGTATTTGCTATTCATTTTTTTTTCTTTTCCCCAAGTGCAATCACGGTGTCATTTATCACGAAAAGTTACGGGTCTACTCAAATCTAGGAGCAAATCTAGCTTTGCAAATAAATTGTTTTTATACCAATTGTAATGTATATTAGTTGCGACCTAAGATTACTTCACACACACATACACACACATATATATATATATATATTTATATGTGTATATAATATTGTTGGAAAAAAGGATTCACATGTCGTCCATGTGGAAGAAATACTTTATGCAACATCAGCAATACAACAGTTGCATGAAATACTTTCTCGTCCATGTGGGTTGACACGACCTATATTATTAAATAATAGTGGGAGTATTTGTATTTTTGAATGGAGATATTTATCCAAATATTCCCCCATTCCTTATAACTACCAAGGGGTTGTTTTCTCTAGATTCTAAGAGAGAAAACGTAATAAATGCAGAAAAATATATCAATTTTTGTGCATATGTAGAAGCATTCACAAAAATGGTCAATTAATAAGATTTTGAGAATATTTAACCATCAAAAAGGGTTCTTGGGTTGTGGTAATTGATTTCCTTCCATTTATGATCAGAATCTGACCTTTTATGGAGTGTGAAAGCGGATCAACATATCATGGAATCAAGTGGATTAAATATCAAATTCATGGAGCACTATGAAACTCGTTTTATATGGGTTAAAGGTTAGTAACTTTTCTTCATTGGTATCAGAGCCATTAAAATCGATTTATGATGTTAGTGTCCATGTATTATCATCTTTGACATGTTCGTTATACATGAGAACGCTTCAAATCCATGAATCCATGTTTTTTGAGTTCTTCATATATGGGAAAAATTTTGTACGAATGTCTGAAAATTTCATTTTATGTTTTGTGTTGCGTAAGATATTTAGTTTGATAGAACTCTTCAAGTTCTTTCCATCCATATAAAGAACATAATATTTCGACAAGAATTCAAGAAGTTATGATTTTTTGAAGTTCATGTCGTAAATTCGATTTTCTGAAGAAAAAAAATCACGGAGGATGATGAACATGAACAGTGTCACGCTACATTGTCATGATGCGATGATGACATCAGACTGATGTTGTTCGATCGATCAAAAGGATGTGGCTGCACAGAAGTGTGCCAGGTGGCAAATACTTATTCATTCATGCTATGGGCGTGTTTGGGTGCCTCAAATGTGTTCCAATTATCTGATTTTGACAAAATTTGTTCCATTCTTTTCAAAATTAAATTTCTGAATTAATGGTAAATTAATATTATAATTTTCAGAGTAAAAACAAATTATTATTTCTTTTAATTACGAAAATTAAAGAAAAATATTTTTTTTTGGTCTTGGAAAATTGTTGAAAAATACTCCTTGAACTCAGAAAATTATCTTAAAGGTATTTGTGCCTAGTGGGAGTGTATGGACATTTCTTGAGCCATAATCAATTTCGCAAAGTATGGAAAATCGGTTTTCTTTAATACTAGTACAAAATTAGGCATCAAATGTTTCTTTATGAAAGCAAGGGTCACAGAGAGAGCTCTAAATTGTCCCTATGGACTTCTTTCATTGTTTTGGACCATAATAAAGATATATATACACTCTCGTAAGTTGGATATTTTTTTTAACAATGTTACATCTTCTAAATGAAACCCCGAGCTTGGTAGCTCGTTGTTCGATACGGTCAATGGAAAGCGTTTGAAATCCTAAGAGAGTTTTTACTACGCATACCTGATTAGATAAAATTTGGATAGAGGATCTGAAAACTATAAACGCTGCTATAAAGATTCGTTGTAGAATTTTTTAATTGTTTCTTTATGAACATACGTTGTTGTGTTTACCATGACATGTTTTCTTTTGTTATTGCTAAAATAAAAGCATGTTGTATATAAGAACTGCATGTTTATGTTGAATTCTTTTCGTTGGCAAGAGTACATGCTGATCTTCTTATATGCTTTTGACTTGAACATGTATTATGATTTACATGAGAAATGCATGTTTGTCTAAAGTCGAGTAAGAATTCTAAGGTTGGTACAGTTTGAGAAGTTCTCACCTAGAACTTTAAAGATTTTGGTTTTTAAAAATCAAGATTGTGATAATGGACGTGATGATATGGATGATGATAGGTCACCTTGTGAGTTTTTTGATTTCGTACCTCATGGTTAATTGTCATGAATGTTAATTTGCTAAATTCAAAATTAAACTTTTCATGGTAGTTGAACATCAGAATGATATCTTAAAATTAACAGACCATGGCAATTCAATCGATATATTCACTGAGTTAAATGCCTTGTTTAAACTTATTGTGAATTAAATTGACACTATGTGTCGTTAGAATTATAATAGCGATAGGATGAGTAAAATAAGTTTGAAAGCACCAACTTGGTCACTTTACATTCGTTTGAGAGGTCAAGCTACTCAGTTTTAGAAATAGACCTAATGGCTTTTCATTTACTAAGCTTCTGCTGTTTATGCGCCGCTCTCTAAAGCCGTGTGTTCACTGGTTTATAGATAGTGTACATATGAAGAATATATGTACAACAATACGTGTTCAAGATAGCCGACTCTCAAACTACACATGAGTTAATTTAGATTGACCACGACTTGAATAAAGTCGAGTGTGATCAATGTATGTAGTCAGCTAACCCATTTATTTTTTGATGAGTAGTAAGATCGAGTCAAACCTCGTACATCTCTTCATCAGTTGATTCAGATTTCAGTTTTTTCTTAAAATAAATGATTCAAATGACACTCAATGTTAAATCTTAGATTAACAGCCTTTGTTTCGTTAGACTCGCTGTTGAGGCGTTTAAGGTTGTATCAGGTTCATCAACTTAACAAGAGAACTTGTAACTTTCAGTTTTATAATGTACTAAAACGTAACCAACAATGATAGACTATTCCTATAGTCAGAAAATATAAGCAAGTGTTTGATCTTTGATAAACACTGTTGTGGCTACCATGCTATCATTCCATTTTATATGGTGATATTTTGATTACACTTATTAGGATATGGTACTTAAATAGATCTGCAAAAGAGTTAGGGTGTCTCTACAGTTGTAATGACAAATCTTATTCTACATGGACTTTAAGACTTATTAGAACTTGAGACTGTATCACACTTAAGGTAAGCTCTAAGCATATCCCAAGAAAGAGTCAACACACACCTATCGAGTGATATGGACGTTGAACTTTCCACTACATGACACTATACGTGAGATCAAGAAAGTTCGACTTAGAATTGAAGGATTGTTTTTCTTTAATGATCTTGTGCCTTGAGAAATGTTGTGACTTAGTCAAAATGTGTTGTTAGGTGTAGCACAATGTGGTGTTGGACACCAATTTTCTCTTATCGTGTCAACATGTGACCATAAGAATGTTTTAATTGCAACATTGATTGTTAGGATTAATCAATGCACTTCTCGTGTAGTAATAAAAACATTAGTCAAATTGGGCCAAAATAAAGATAGAGGTTATGGTGTAACACCTATACGACCTACATTTGAATTTTGTCTATTTAACCAAATATTCTTCATTGAAATTTTTTGAACCAATAGTCATCGTAAAAGATGGATTTAAACTGAGTTCCACGGGGATAACTCCTTAATTTTCAATGATTTACCTGATACGAAGGCATGGCGTGGAGTCACTAGTTTCATTATATATTTCTTATATTTTGATTCTTAACAAATATGTGACACTTAAATGTCTTTGGTGTTGTAAAGTTAAGATCCAATTGGTAGGGTTGTAATGATCCCAAACAGTTTGTGTTTTATTTGCACACGTATACGCATGTTAGTGTTGATATGAGTAAGAAAAGAAAATTGTTTAGAAGAGAATTCCGCATAAGTTAAAAACTTAATCTCGAACGGAGATTCCATTTTTCAACTAAAGTCGCCAGTTGTGAACATTCGCCTTAGTATCTATTTTATCCTTTACATTGGATAAGATTGAGAGGAAGACTCTATTTATTCTACCTTGGGCCTTGGAACGAAGAACTTGTATTTATGCTTTTTGTTGTGAATTGAAAAGTATGTTGCCAAACGTTAAAGGTGTGTTTGTATGAAATACATCAAGTGGCCGACGTGTTTGTGTTCGTCGTGAACACATGTAGTAAGTATAATCTAGAGTAAAACATAAAATTTGATTGTTCGAGGTATGGACTTCTTTGGTATGAAGAATATGAATAGGTAGAAAGCTTGTTAAGTTAATTGATTCTACTCATGATCAATTATCAATTTAAGTTTAAGCATGTCAATGCTTTACGACTCAAGTGGGAGCCTGTGGAGATAAACCAATTGATTAATTACTGAAATTAGATACAATTTAAGTATTGTTGAAGACTAGCTTAAGTAGGTGTTTGAGGACATTGGATCAATATCAACTTTATTTATTTATCTCGATGAGATAGATAAAATTCAAGGAACAAGCAATATCTTATCTATCTTACAAGTTTTCTTGAGAACCATGCGATGGAACAAGTTTTCTTTTGAGTTTGTATGTTTGACCATGTATATGTACTTGTCAACTTAAGATTAAGGCATAATATATTTGAGAACTAATGTGTTCTCCTTATTACACTTAAGATTGTAAGAATCTTAAAGAAGTATAAGTTTTATTTCGGACAAATTAATAATTGTGCCCTGTAAGTTTGTCTTTTTGAAGAATATGCCCATTATATATCGAGTTTTTAAAAATGCCCTGACTTATGCACTTTTCTTTAAAAAAAATGCCCACCCGCTGCCATATCAGAAAAAATGCAGACGTGTCAGTCGATGTGGATGTAAATGCACACGCCATGGCTGCCACATGGAATATATTTAAAACGAAAATATATTTATATCCTTTATATATATAAATATATATAAAATATATCTTTATGATTTAAAATATATTTAAATATATTAAAAAAAGAAAAATCATAAATACAATTTTTTATTACTGAAAATTAAAAATGCTTTAGAAAAAAAACAAAAAACCAATAGAGCCCCCCCACCCACCCCCCACCCCCCCACTGCTGCAACTCGCGAGTTGCAGCGGTGGTAAACCCTAAACCACCCCGCCCCCCACCGCTGCACCTGCGGGTTGCAGCGGTGGGGGGGGGGGGGGGGCTCTATTTTTTTGTTTTTTCTTGAATTTATTTTTTATAATTTTCTTTTAAATTTTTAGTAATAAAAAATGGTATTTATGATATTTCCATTTTTTATATATTTAAATATATTCTAGATATAGATATATTTAGATACATAATGATATTTTTTTATAGTATTTATATATATTCTAGATATAAATATGATATTGTTTTTAATACATAAAGATATATATATATATATATTCTGATATTTTAATACATAAAGACATATATATTTTTATATATTTGTATATATTTTGATATTTTAATACATAAATATATATATTTTTTTATATATATTTCATGTGGCAGCCACATAACACAAAAGATATATTTTTGTTTTAAATATATTAATATGGCGTGTGCCTTTTTCCCATGTGGCAGCCACGTAAGTGCAATTTTTCTGATGTGGCAGCGGGGTGGGCAGTTTTTTAAAGAAAAATGCATAAGTCATGGCATTTTTAAAAACTCGATAGCAAACTTACAGGGCACAAATATTAATTTGTCCTTTTATTTCACCTGAAGGAGATGTGTTTTGGACAAGAACTATTCTTCATATGGAGGTGAAACTACATTGATTCATCATTCGTTGATAGTTATAAGTTTTAGCCATATTTTATATGAACATTGAGATTGCATTTCTCGATGGAGATTTGTTTACAGAAATCTATGTACGATTTTCTAGATTTCCCTCTAAAGGCATCGACATAGAGTTTAAGAACTTTATTTTGGTCTATGACCTTACACAATCTCTTAGACTATGGTTTATCAGATTTACCAAAGGGTATCCTCAGTAAACTTGGCTAGAAGGTGTTCTTACATTACTCATCGATGGATGATCATATGTGAAGTTCACTAAGAGCATTCTACGTCTTTATGATGTAAAGTTTAGATGACAATTTTTTATTATATTATGGTCACTGAGAATCATCTTGAAGATGGACTCATTCTCTTTCTTTAGGAAATTTCTTTAAGAAAGTGTTAAGCCATTTTTTTAATCAAACTCTATTTTCTGTGATCAAAATAGAGTGATTCCATTTGCTTTAATTATGAAAAGACTTGAGAAATGTGTAAGGTTTTGTGCGGTTCACTTAAAATTAATCTATCTATCAATCTTAATGATACCCTGGCCGTTAGGGTTGTAAAGAGTATTTTTCAATCATTTAGCAATGTTTACTTTTTTTATCATTGGGATAGAGAGAGAAGTCGAGGTAAATGTACCTCTTATGTCCAAAATTCGTAGAAACCATCTAGGGTGTTGATGCCTGGCATCTTGAGCTATATATAATCATTTGAATAAAATCTGGAGAAACTAATACTCAAGAGGATGGTGAATACATTAAGCCTTCGAATCTGTGAAAGCTCTAATTAGAAAAATGTGAAACCTCTATTTGTAAAACCTCTCCGACAATTGAGGTTTATTGTGCTACACACACTTGTCCAGATAATTGTAATGACATGGGTCTAGTCAATAAGTATATTCGAATTTTTAAAAGTAGAATTTGGACAATACTAATATAGGATTTTGGACTCATATATTCATTGCATACTTATGAACTCAATAATGGGCTTGGTCATTATAAAAAGAATACACTCATGGAGGAGACGTGGATGCCACGTCGTCCGAATTTCACATGTGGCACTCAAATGGCATTTTCTACAAAAAAATGGCAAAGATCCAGAGCATTTTCAATAATTCGAAAAATAACGAGCATTTTCATAAAAAAATGAAACATAGAGGGCACAAATAATAATTCGTCCTATAAATTACGGTTTACAACGTATACCAATCACATCTTAATTTTGATTTCTTTGTTCCTTCTCATCACATCAAATCATATATATCAAATTCTTACGTTTATACTTTCCATATTACTTCAAACCTTAATATTGCAAAATCATTTGCTGATATTTTTTTGTAGATAACTAAAGTGCTCAGTAATAAGAAGATATAATTGAAGGCGAGGATGAGAGGCATGTAATTAGGTTCTGTTGTTAACTATTAATTTTTTTTTATAGTTTTGTTAACAATTAATTGACTATATATATATATTGGTTTCTTTTTTTATTTTACCAGTTTATCCTTTATACAACTTTACAAGGGGGTGTATGGTTTTAATACGAATATCATGTAACAAATATTTCAAATTACAGATTCAAAATACGAATCCAGATTAAGATTATGAAATGATAACTTAGAATAATATCATTAACGGTTAGCTTCTGCTGATAATATATTTTAATCTTTATCCTTGCAAGATTTAAGGAGTGCCCAACAAACACCTTGCGGGTATAAATTTGTAGGAGCAATGACTCGATTCATATCCCACACTTCAGTTTTTTATTATTTTATATAGCTTCTAAAATATTAATTTTCTCAATCAGTCTACGTACGCTTCAGTTTTTTTATTTTATATAGCTTCAAAAATATTCTTTTCCTCAATCATATCAGTCTACATTACTGAAAAGAAAAGAAGACCAAACTGCATCAATCTCTTGCTGAAGGTATGGCTTTTCAGAGTTCGGCATATCAGCATCGCGTTATTATGCAAATGCATCTTTAGTCCTTTCCATGTACATTATAACAAATATGCTGATCGGTGCACAGTGTCTTACTTATTAGGACATACATCTAAATTTGTCACAGTGCTTAATCCTGTTCAGTAATTGTTTTTAGGAATATAAGTCACTTATTTTCATAGTTCAACTAATTAACCAGGCTTCTAATCAATTTTCTGTTCCATTTCTTTTAACCATTTGAGGATTACATGCTATGGATTGCTTCGATATACTTTTTTCATCACAAATTTAGAAAGAATAACTATCTAATGCATGATAATTTTCAACCATGTCATTATGGTTAAATGTGTCTACTAATGCATGATAATTATCCCACAAACAAATTAAATTATATTTGAAGTTGAAGTAAGTTTTGAAAAGTTAACTTACATTATAAAGAATTATGACGCATCTACTTATTATTTCTTGCGACATAGAATATGGTTAAATTAAGTTATATTTTGAATTTCATTTGCTTATTCGTTTAGTTTTGTTGTTCTCGGCGCTAGGAATAATGTGGTTCGTTGGTTTATCAAGAGGGTTCTTATTGTAGTGAAGATAATGGTGGTTGTCGGTAACTAATGTTAAGATTTTGGAGGTAATTGTTTTTTTTTTCCATTAGGCTTTGCTTCATTCTATAAGTTTTATCCCATTTGTACATTTATTATGTTTTGTTCATCTAGGTGTTAACAACGTACAACTTTGGCTTACATGATCAAATAGAGCTCTTTGAGAACAAAGATACAAAATGGTGGTTGGTGGTTGTAATGCCTTGTGGAGCATGAAATATATTATTAAGCAATCCCAATACTACAAAGCATGGATTGTGCCCAGTATAAATAGCCATATGATGTAATTGTAATCCTACGATTAAAATATATAGTAAAAATTCTGGCTTGGTGCGCCCCCATATGTAGAATAGCGAACTGGGTAAACAAATTTTGGTGTCTTTATTTTCGTCGTTTTATTTTTCTGTTATCGTATTGCTGCGTTATATGTACTTATTAAATAATCTATAGTCATGTCTATTAGATAAACTTTAATTTATTGTCTCATATATACGATGTTTTTTTTTGGTAGAAAAGAGTAAACACAAAAGCCCTTAGGCCAAGTCTCTAGCTAAAAAACTAGTAATGCTAGGAGGAGGACTATTCCAAACTATATTTCTTCCTTGTTCATGCGCGCCCTCTTTTGTTAGACGATCGGCCACCCCATTCGCTTCTCTTGGTATCCATCTCAACTTGTATGTCCACGGCTTGTGTAGAAGTAACCTACACTCTTGCACTAGATTTGCTAGACCCGTTGGCGGCTCAAGTTCGTCGTTTAACAGTTTATAGGCTGAAAGAGAATCCGTTTTGACCTCAATGCGCGGCTCTCTTCTCTCCCAAGCTTGTTCAAGACCATGTTTCAGCGCTTCAAGCTCCGCTCCATCCATCGTCGGTGTTGAGATATGACGTGCGAACCCTCAAATCCAGTTCCCATCTTCGTCCCTCATCACTCCCGCAACCGTCCCCTCGTTGCGCTGCGCACTAACCCCGCCATCGACATTCAGTTTCTTCCACCTCGCCATCGGCTTCCTCCACTTCTTACCTTTCTCAATCGGCCTCTTACGCCTCCCTTCAAACAAATCTCGGCTTAGTCCCTTAATTTGTAGAACACGCCCTACCACGTTATTTTCCTTTCCGTGAAAGACCCTCGCGTTCCGGTGCTTCCATATTATCCACAAACTTGCCGTGAAGACCCAAGGCCACGCCAAATTTGGATTGACAGTGTTACGTATCTCCAAACCATCCAAATTGCGTCTCAACCAGTTCTCATCATCAAGAGTCTCAAACTTGGCTAAGTCAGTTTTATCGATAATCCTCGCCCAAATCTTCTTCGCGGCATGGCAGTGACGGAACAAGTGCAGTTCGGTTTCATCCGTGCATGGGTCATAGACTGCATTTTGCCATTTCTGTAAGCTTCCGAACTTTCCTAAGGAGATTCGTCGCGAGCCGTTTCTGCGCAATTAGCCACAGAAAGTGCTGCAACTTGTTGTTCACATCCACCCTCCAAATCCAGTCGAAGTTCGCTCTCGGCCTTTGATCCCGCGCGTAGTGTTTGTCGAACATTTTATACGCGGACTGACACGTAAACCTCCCACTTGAGTTCCCATCCCAGAGCAACCGATCTTCCTCATCCGTAAGCACCACGTTCTACTCTGGATATCGTCCACAAGGTCACCCGGAATCGGGGAGTTAATAACCTCCAAAATCCACTCGCTCTATTCATTCAGCACGTCTTTAATCTTGAGGTTTTTTTCCGCCGGCAAAATAACGAAGTTTTCTTTGTAAAGAAAGCCCGAACCCCTCCAATTATCGTACCAAAAAGATATTCTATCCCCCATCCCGATCTTCCAACGTAAGAAAGGCTCCATGAGACTAACACAGCGAACAATTCCCTTTCACGTGCTACTATCCGAAGGTCGCGGGTTCACATGCCGAATCTCCTTTCCCCTAAGATATTTTGCGCTAATAAACTTGCTCCACAAATTCTCTTCTCCCGCGAGAATTTTCCAGGCGAGTTTCGCTAAAAGGGATTCATTACTCGTTCTTGCCTTTCGGATGCCCAAGCCACCATCCTTCTTTGCTTTCGCTACATCATCCCAAGCCACGAGCTGTAACTTCTTTTTGCCAATATCCGTGGACCATAAAAAGTCGCGGTTCAATCTATCTAGCTTCTCGCAAACATGCTCAGGAAGCCACGCCGATTGCATGACATAAACCGGCATTGCCGAAGACACGGAGTTAATGAGTGTCGCCCGCCCCGCGATGGAAAACAACTTATTTTTCCAAGATGCAAAGCGTAATAATATCCTATCAAACGTTTCCGCACAGAACTCACGATCCATCCGCCCGTGCATCAATTTCACTCCAAGGTATTTCCCCAAATTCAACGTTTGCCCAAAACCCAATAATTCACTAATCGTATGTTTCAAATCGGAACCTTCGGATTTGGAGAAGAAAATTTTCGATTTTTGTGGACTCAACCGAAGGCCCGAAGCATCACAAAACTGGTCCAGAACCTTCTTGATCACCCTCGATGTTCGCATCGTCGCTTTCCCCATCAAAACAAGATCGTCGGCAAAAAATAAGTGCGATACCTTCGGCCCCCCTTACATGGAACTACGGCCTGCCACTTCCCATTCTCGACCTCTTCGTTTATGAGGTACGACAACCGCTCAATGCACAACACAAATAAATAAGGAGACAGAGGATCCCCTTGCCCCAAACCACACGTATGCTTGAAAGAGTCGATAGGCATGCCGTTCCAAAGTATGCGAGTAGAAGCATTACGAACACAAAACATAATCACGTCCACCAACTCCTCCGGAAATGCGAACACCCTCAATGTCTCCTCTAAAAAATTCCAATTCACTTTGTCGTAGGCTTTCTCAAGATCCAATTTCATCACCATTGCGCCTACTTTATTTTTCTTCTTTGCTCTCAATGAATGCAGGATTTCCTGAAGTAGAAAAATATTATCCTGTGTACTCCTCCCTTTTATGAAACTCGACTGTGTTGGAGCAATGATCCGTGGCATAAGACCCCGTAGACAAGATGTGATATTCTTGGTGATGATCTTGTAGAGTACATTGCAGAGGGAAATCGGTCTAAACTGGTTAATACTCTCCGGATCCTTAGTTTTCGGCAATAGGCAAAGAAAAGCTTCGCAAAGCATTGGCTCAAAACGTCGACTGCGAAACACCTCAATCACGAACTCTGTAACTGACGGCCCCACCCAATCCCAACTTTTTTGGTAAAATTCCGCATGAAGCCCGTCCGGACCGGGGGCCTTTAACGGATGCATATCATGAATTGTTTGCTTCAGTTCGGCTGCGTCTATTACCCTCGCCAACTCTGCTTTTTCCTCCTCGCTAAAAGACGTCTGGAATTGCGAAGGCATGAGAGCCCCCGCTCGCACTACTGAGTCCACCTCACTATTACTCGAAAAAAGCTTCATGAAATAATCGCGCGCATGTACCTGTAGCAGTTTATCGTCATTCACCCAGCCACCATCTATTTTTAGCGCACGAATCCTGTTCCGACTTCTCCGAACCAATGTTGATTTATGGAAAAATTTGGTGTTCCGTTCCCCGTCGCTTATCCATTTCAGCCTCGCTTTTTGATACCAAAAGAGCTCCTCTTTCTATAGGATCTCATTGAACTCCGCCAATAACTGATCTTCCAACTCCTTCAGGGCTGCGTTTGGCTTTGCACACAACAATTTTTGGAGGCCCCCAAGTCGTGCCAACAGCTCTCTCTTCTTAGCGAATATATTCCCGAATCTCTCGCGGTTCCATGGCCCTAAGATTCTCGGAATTTCCTCAATTGCTGCTAGGACATCCCTCTTTTCATCCCATATCTTCCTCAACAGAAATTCGCACTCCTCATGTCGAAACCACATAGCCTCGAACCTAAAAGGCCGCGCGCATCGCTGTTTTTCTCGTCCGAGGTAGAAGGTTGCCACCGGGTGATGATCTGAGTGCGTACGGGGTAGATGCACCACTTCGTTGTCCGGAAACATGCTCATCCAGTCCCGACTTGCCAAAACCCTGTCCAATCTTGCTTTGATATGTCCCCCACTCTCTCGCTTATTGTCCCACGTAAACTTCGGTCCAGCAAACCCCAAATCAACCAAATTGCATCTATCTATGAAGTTGCAAAAAAACATCAATCGGCTTAGAGTCCTCGCGCGCCCACCACTTTTCTCATGATTGTAACTTATTTCATTAAAATCCCTGGTGACTAGCCATGGCGTGATCGGAGCATTCGCCATATTTGCCAAATCCTCGAAGACCTTTATTTTCACCGCTTTGCGGGGTTGCGCATAGACGCCACTTACTCGCCAACGGTCTTGAGAGCTTGGCCGAAGAATAGCATGGATCGCTTGCATGTCTACCCCCGTAATCTCTACCTCGACCTCGTGCTCGTTCCACAACATCCACACTCCCCCGATCATACCAGCCGTTAGAGCGATCACGTAGTTCGAGTACCCCAAAAAAGGCGCGATGTTGCGAGCCATATCCTCGCCCACCCTAGTCTCCAGAATATACACAATCGTTGGTTGATGAATGCGAACCAACTCTCGAAAGTTTCTACGAAACTCCTCGTCTCCCGTTCCCTGGCAATTCCAACTGATGATCTTCATATTATGATTGCACAAGTGAGTCGGGTGCACAGCTCTCTCAGGCCGTATCCCGTTCCATATCGCATATAGTTGACTCGGGGTTTCCCTCAACAAAACTCGTTGTCTGTTCGACTCCCATTGGCTCAGATCGAATCGTTGCCACCACGTGTGGATGTTGTCCCACCGTTCGATCCTGTATACCGACACTTCTAACTCCCAAACTGTCAACGGAATTTCGAAGATCTGGACCAATCTCTCCCATGTCTCTGTTTGCTAAAGCTTGGTCGGCCCTGTGAAGATATTGGATACCGTTTTGAACCCCCAATCTGGCGGAAAGTCCGCTATTATCGCATCGTGAATCCAGTTGACTTCCATCTAAAATTTCTTGCAGCGACACGTTTTCGTGAGTGGTGAGCCCTGAGTTGCCCCCTGTTGGTTTATCTCCCAGGATATCGAACAGGTTGGCATCCTTTAAATACATCCGTTCTTTCCTATTCGTATTTGAATTGTTTCCAATTCTGCTTGGGCCTTTCTGACCTTTCCCACTCGACACCGACTTTCCAGTCCTACGCAACTTAGGATTTAATGTGGCTGGGAGAATACGCTTCCCCTGAGCACTCGATGCTTGCGCATTGAACACCTGGATCTCAGACTCTACTGCCCTTGTCGTGCTAGTTTTCCCTGGCAGTGGTTTTGCTTTCTCACTTCCATCCGACGGCGCATTCGTTTTGGCCCTAGGTTGCTTCTTCCTTCGCATTAACATCCAGTCCCCATACTCCTTACTTCTTGCCCTCTCCGTGAGCCATTCCTCATCAATCCTTTCCTCCTTATCACGAGCCGAAGGCTCCTGCCTTTGTTCTGGATTAGTTTTGCCACGCGACTTGTACTTCGTCACCTCACAGTCCGCACCCTTGTGCCCAACCCGACCGCACACGTGACATAGACTTTGTATGTTCTCGTAGATAATTTGGTGAACCTTGCCATCAACGCAAATTCCCCGTTCAAGCGGCTTGTCCGTTCTAATTTGTACGCAAAATCGTGCAAAGTTACCACGCGACGCGTTATAAGTGTTCCCATCAATTTTAATGGGTTTGCCGATACTCTCCGCCAACGCTTGGATCATCGCTTCTTCCAAGTATTCCAATGGTAGGTGGAGAACGCGCACCCACGTTATTGTGCTATCGACAATATCCATGTCCGCCCGAAAATTTGGTGACCAAGTTCGAACTGAGATGAATTGTCCCGCAAGTTGCCATGGCCCCTCAGTTAGTATCAACTCTCGTTTTTCTAGGGTGAGTCCTTTCATGCAATAACAACCATTACCGAGGTCTACGAGTTCGAATTCGCCATGCAGCTCTCACATTAAGTCCAAACGGGTTTGAAGAGCAGTGAAGTACCACTGTCTCCCTAGAATCCGTAATATAATAGTATCCTTCCACTTTAATCGCATTCTATCGCGCAATTCTTGCGACGTGCGAATTTTCTTAAACGGGATAACGTCATCGGCCTCCCTGATTTGTATGTGTTTTCTGTCTTCCGCTGTTTTATCCGTATTCACGCGCACATCTTTTCGCTTGTTTCGTTGTGATACCATGTCCGCGTAGGAGTTTACCTTGCCGTTGTTAAAATTCCTAGCATTGTCGTTCGTCATCTCTATATCCTCCGAGATATTTTCAGACTGTCTCAATCTTTTTTGGATTCGCATATCCGTCGTAATCCTAGGTACCGGTTGAGATTCCGGCGAGATTGGTGATAAGTCCGGTGGTTTGTGAGGTTCAGCCGCCAGTCTTAGGGTTTCAGTATTAAACTCGCTCATTGTTCTTTTTTTATATATACGATGTTATAACCAATATATTTTTTACACTAAAGAGAACTTTGCACGCGGTCACCGCGTGCGCTTATTTGCTAGTATATATATAAGGAAAGCGATCACATGGTAGTTGTTAGACCAAAAGACCAAAACCTCCTACTACTTCTCTCTCTTCACTTTAAAACCAAGTAACAAATCTGAAAAAAGTTTCAAATTTGAAATTTAACAACCCCTTCCACAATTCAACAAGGATGCATGCGGATTGAGGAATAGAAAAAAGAAAAAAAAGGATAACCTTATACTTGAATCTGAAACAACCACTACGCCACTTTTTTTTTTTTTTTTGAATGGTAATACTGCATATGTATTAAGGATGAAAAGGCGTTAAAATAACGCCCAAATAACCAATGTCGAACAGCCAAAAAAAAGGTAAACAAAAACGCACTAGACTACGGCAAAAATAAGATTACTCGGCTCCATAAAGTTCACGTTTGCCGCACGCGCGATATCATGTGCTAAAGAATTCGCCTCTCTACCGATCCACTGAATCGAGAATCCCCCCCGTGGCTCAAATAAGCGTAGAAAATCCGCAATAATGTTGACATATGTGGCATTCGTTTGTGTCCGATGTATGATATCATGTATTATGTTGAGACAATCCCCTTCGAACACCACCTTATCCCACTGCATGCCCACCGCCAATCAAATCGCCCACAGAGCTGCAAGCGCCTCAACACTTGATGGGTCCATCGACGCCATAACGTTACGCTGTACTCGTGCAATGGTTGATCCTTCGTGGTCCCGAACCACTATCCCGATTCCAATTTCCCTCGCTGCCTCGAATATGGCACCATCAAAATTTATCTTGTACCACCCTTCCCGTGGCGGCATCCAAACTTGGGAGTTTAAAGGGGACACCTGTGTCGGACTAATTCCCACCTCGCGCCAAGTTCTCGCATAAGTCAATGCAAATTCAGCAATTTCAGCCGGAGTACGTGGACGATCACCAACTAGAATCGTATTTATGTTACTCCACATCGCCCAACAAAGTGTGATTGCTTCCGCGGCTCGCTCTTTTCCAGTAACCTTCAACATCCGAATGCCCCAATCCAACAAACTTTCACCCTCACGAATCAAAGATGATGTCGGAAAAAAAGCCAATGCCCAAACTTGTCGAGCAACCGAACAAGAAAAGAAAACATGTTGCGGTCTTTCATCCTCCATTCCGCACGTCACACATGCAGCTAATTCACAAACGTTGCGCTTCATTAAATTTGTGCGTGTAGGTAAGATATCCGAGCAAGCACGCCACCAAAAGACCTTGATTTTACTTGCGCATCGCAGCTCCCAAATCTTCTTCCATTGCGCATGCTCACTGGAATTTGTAGCCTGTCTATCACCCTTAACGAGCAGCCCTTGCGACATTATTAGATGATAAGCGCTTCGTACCGTGAATTTCCCGTTATGTTCATAATGCCACACCAAGCAGTCCGCGTTCCCCGCGCTACCCAAGGGAATTGACAGGATTTCTTTCACATCCATCTCCCAAAAAATATCTCGCACCAAGTCCACGTCCCACCACCCCGTCGCTGTATCAATGAGCTCTCCAACACGCATCAAATTAGTGTTCACAGGTTTTGGTGTAATTGGACGGAACGTCCTCGGTCGGGGCAGCCATGCATCGTCCCATATCGAGATTAATTCGTCGTTCCCCACTCGCCAACGCATACCTCGATTAATCACCGGAATAGCCTCGCAAATTCCCCGCCACGAGAACGAGGGTGTGCTGCCCGTACGCGCGTCCAGCAAGGAGGAGTTCGGAAAATATTTTGCTTTTAGAAGGCGACTAACCAAGCTCTCCGGATTTTTGAATAAACGCCACGCTTGCTTAGCCAACAATGCTAAATTAAAAGCCTTGAGATTTCGAAAGCCAAGTCCTCCCTCCTCTTTCTTTCGACACATCTTTTCCCACGCAAGCCAATGTATTTTATTTTGCACGCCACTACCCCACCAATAGTTGCTGATAATTGACCCAATCTCCCTCAAGAGGCCATCCGGAAGGCGAAACACACTCATCACAAAAGTCGGGATAGACTGCATAACTGCTTTAATCAAAATTTCCTTGCCCCCACCCGATAATGTTTTGCCCTTGTATCCCTGTGCCCGTTTCCAAACTCTCTCCCGAATAAAATCAAATAGCTCCTTCTTCGATTTGCCAACCACCGACGGACGTCCCAAATATTTTTCATGATGGTCTGCGATCGTAACTCCCAACGTTGTTCCCAACTCTTGTGCCCAATCCACTGCCGTATTCTTACTAAACACCATGACTGATTTATCGAGGTTTATTTTTTGCCCCGATGCATTCTCGTACCGTGTCAAAATATCACGGATCCCCATGGCCGCCTCCCGGGTTGCCTCACAAAAAATGAGTGTATCATCGGCGAAGAGGAGATGTGACACCCGAGGCGCATTCCTACACACCGCAATACCCTTTAGCACCCCTCGTTCTTCCACTTTTGCCACGAGTGCTGAAAAAGCCTCAGAAACAAATAAGAAAAGGTAGGGGGAAAGTGGATCCCCCTGCCTTATGCCCCTTTCGGGGAAAAAAACACTAGATTGTCTACCATTAATGAGCGTAGAATAAGAGACAGACCGGACATCCATCATAATTAAAGACACGAACTCGGGGGCGAACCCCAACCTAAGCATTACCTGTTCTAGGAAGGACCACTCGACCCGATCATACGCCTTGCTCATGTCAAGCTTCAACGTCATGAAACAACGATTCCCCGTCCTCTTATTTTTGAGAAAATGGTTAAGCTCGAAGGCAACAAGAACATTATCTGTGATGAGGTGACCTGGAACGAAAGCTGATTGTGACGGGGCAATAACCTCATGAAGGAACGGCTTAAGTCTGTTAGCAATAACCTTAGAAGCAATTTTAAAGCTAACATTACTCAAGCTTATAGGGCGGAACTGCGTCATCAAAACAGGGTCAGTGCACTTAGGAATTAACACAATATGGGTGTAATTCACCACAGGATCAAGAATACGATCATTTAAGAAAGCAAGGACAAATTTAGTAACATCATCCCCTACAATAGCCCAAAACTTTTGATAGAAACAAACGGAAAAACCATCCGGGCCCGGGGATTTATAGGGATACATCTCTTTTAACGCTAATCGTACCTCATCTGCAGTGAATTGTTGAAGAAGGTTATTGTTCACCTCAGGGCTGACACGACCGCTCACGTCCCGTAATACCTCCTCAATATCATCCCCCGAAGGCTGCGTAGACCCAAAGATAGACGTAAAATACTCAGTGGCGATCAAGTCAATCTCCTCCGGTGCTGACCGAACTACCCCCACCGTGTCTTGTAATCGTGCAATATTATTTTTCCGTTTCCGTTCACTCGCCCTCGTGTGGAAATACGTGGTGTTACGATCCCCCTCCCTTAGCCACTGAACTTTTGCGCGCTGTTTCCAATATATTTCCTCTGTAACATACAACTCCTCCAGCTCATTCATGATCACCTTTTCTTTTTTCTTAGAATCCGCCGTAATCAGACCCACGCGCAGCCCCTTTAATTGATCACTCAACAGTTTAATTCGCTTCTTCATATCAGCACCTCCCAAGTCATCCCATTTCAGCAAACCCAGCCGACAACTCTCTAACTTATCCCCCAACGTACCAGCATTCGCCTCACTCCAAAGTTGTTTTATAAGTGACTCACAATCGGCCTTCCTGGCCCACGCGGCCTCAAACCTGAACCTTGGTGGTGCGCGCACTCTCTGGATCATTTCTGGCCGAAGTTCAACAAGGATAGCGAGGTGGTCCGAGTGTTTGACGGGAAGATTCCTAACCCGAGCCTCCTGGAACTGATTTCGCCATGCATCATCAGCACATGCACGGTCTAGTCGCTCCCAAATCGTATCCGGATGTGGATTCCGTTTGCACCATGTGAAGCTCGGTCCCAATGACCCCAAGTCACTCAACCCCGTGTCAACTAGTGCCTCTCGGAAATTTCTCATAAGCCAATTTGGTCTAATCTGTCCGCCCTTCTTTTCTTTTTGGTGAAGGATCTCATTAAAATCCCCCGCGCAAATCCATGGACGAGCAAGATCCCTTCTAAGTCGTCGGAGCAAGTTCCATGAGTTCATGCGTAAATTAACATCCGGCTCGCCATAGAATCCAGTGAACCGCCAATCCTTACCTTCGAGTAACCCCGATACCACCACATCAATGTGATTAACTGACATACTAATAAGGCGCACATCAATAGATTTCTCCCACAACATCGCAAGGCCTCCTGATTTCCCTTTCGCCTCTACACAAACTCCAAAGTATCCGATTTGTCCTTTTAGTACCTCTATCTTTCTCGTGCGACATTTAGTTTCTGAAAGAAAGATAAGAGGGGGGTGCCAACGCGAGACTAAATGTCTCAACTCACGAACTGTCCAAGGGTTCCCCAAGCCCTGACAGTTCCAACATAGGATGCTCATTGGCCGTGGCGGGGCTGTTCCACAGCCTCCGCCAATAAATTATCATTACACGCTGCAATTTGTTGCTTTCCCTCTCGGATTTTCTTAACCACTCTTGCTGATTCTTCCTCGCTTGGTGGCCCTATTCTCTTATACCCCACTGACTTCTCACTTATCGTCGCGTCTCCCCCTCCCTTCTTCCTATTTATACGTACCTTACGCGCTTTTGACTGCACCTCGGAGTCCCGGAGTATTAATGCTGGTAGTTCGGATGAAACAGTCCTCTCCGACTCGCTCCCACTCTCCATTTGATGTTGCACTAAGGGCCGTTTACCTGTAGTCAGTAACCTGCTGTCCCCATGCAATTCAGGCCCTGTCTCTATGCGTATACCTGCTGCTCCCTCTATATTCTTGGCCACCCCGACACCTGGTGTTCCCCCGAAACCTGCTGCACCACCCGACGTCAGCTCTAACTCCTTCTCCCAAAGAATGACCGTTCGCTGTTCCTTAATTTGCTGTTCGTATGCATTACTCGCTGATCGAGAGACCACCCGGCTTGGAGGAGGAGATTGACGACGCCATGACTGGTCCGTATTGCGTGATGAACCGGCGCCAAACCCCCCTCTCCGTATCTGCGTTCTATCCGAAAAATGCTGATAGTATGGGGAACCCCCCTGTTGAGTTTCACGCAGCCACGGACCATAAGGAAGTTCACTGTTTTTCGACTCCGGTCGATCATATTTCTCCGCACAATCGGTCATAATATGGCCAATCACCCCGCATAGGTAGCAGAAATTCGGCAACCTCTCATATTTAAATTTCACTGTAAGTTCCTGCCCACCCGTACCTCGGACCTTCATAAATCGTGCCAACGGTTTTGTGATGTCAAGTTTCACCCGTATACGCATGCTAACACCCCATGAATCCGCTAACTCCACGTCCTCAAAGAATCCCAATCTATGCCCGATGGAGCTTGCAAACTCCTTCGTTTGACGTGGGAGTGGTAGGTCATAAATACGAACGTGGAAACTGCAAAAATCCAAGTTAACGCTGGCCGGGAGTTCGTTAGGGCCGATTGCACTAAGGATTAATATTTGTTTGTCAAAGGACCATAGACACCCAGCCAATGCCGTGTCTTTGTCTAAGATGTGGAAAAATTTGAACAGCATGCGGTCCTCGGCAATTCGTGTGATCTCAATCCACTACGCCACTTTTTCTAAACTTCTCCAAAATCTAAAAACAAATAAAAATGGATAACATAAATTTGAGATTTAAATAACAAATAACCACCAAACTCACACTCACGTTTTATATCAAAAGGAAAAAAAGAAAAATTTCATGGTGATCAGGACTCTCTTTCCTCCCCAAAAAAGGAACCCAACAATCTTTTTACGCCGTTCATTTACAGAATATATGGTATTTTACATGATTGTCATTTTACTGTTTGTTAAACGTTTCCTATTAAATTTATAGCTTCTTAAAGTTGCATATTTTACCGTTTTCAGTTTATTATGTTCTTCTTTTCTTATTTCAGTACTACAAATTTTAATCTCCTGCATTTACATGGAATACAATACACAACTCAATTAATCTAAAGTTGATTATTCAAAACTGATATCAGATTATTGTAATTAGTATTCTTATACTTAATATATTTGATAGAGATGGGGAATTAATTCCCAGAGTTCAGATTTTAGAGGGGCGAGGGAAAGAACAAGAAGAACGAGAAGAGAACTTGGATCAAAGAGAGAAGACAACAATTGCTCGGCAATTCAATATCAATAATCATAAACTGTTTAATAATAAACCCTTAGCCTTATATTTATAGGCTAAGTAACAACAACCTACCAAAACTAGAGTTCTTAATAAAAGCAATAATATAACTTGGAATCCTAAACTTACCAAACTATTAAATTACTACTTAATACTAATTAAAATACTAGAAATTAATATTTAAATAATATTCATCTATAATTTCTATCATTCTCCCCGGCTTGAAAAAACTCGCCCCCGGAGAGTTTGGAGAATGCCATTCTTGAATCTTCAATGGAACTCAAATCATCGGGTTTTGGGCGACCCGTCCAACGAACAAGATAGTCTTGACGTCCATCCATGAGACCACCAGGATTTGCCTCTGAGGATAGGGGTGATGTAGGAGACAGTGTAGGCACTAAACTTGAAGAAGTTGTGGAACTCCCTGAAACACTAGCATAAAAATAAGAAGGCCAATTATCACGATAAGAAGTTAAATTCTTAATATTGACAGTAGGACTCTCATTAAAATTTGAAGGCAAGTTCAACAAATTAGAGTCTATAGTTGGTGCCATAAGTTGATGATTCAGGAGATTAAGCCGAGGTTGTGTCCCACTTTCATCATCTTGACCCTCCATAGTGGCATCTTCTTCAAGTGATTCCACAAGTATCTCTTCCTCATCTTTGTGGGTCTCATGTGAAACCAACAGTGCGCGGTGCGGACATCGGGAAGCAATATGACCTCTTTCATGGCATTTATGGCACACTACAGAAGAGTAAGATCCTGAGCTTTCCCGATTAGACTGTTGAAAACTGACAGACTTGGTTTGTTTAGACTCCCCAACTTGTGATCCGTATGCAGACGAAGATTTGTGGTACCGCTCGACCTCTAATGCCTTTTGATAAGCATCAAGTAAAGTGTTTGGCGCATGTAAGTTCACATCCCTTTGAAGATCATCCCGCAAGCCATTAATGAATCGAGTCACAGTGACCCAATGCTCTTCTCTAACTTTGCACCTAAGTCTCAAATCTTCAAACCGATCAAAATATTCAGCCACACGTGAGGACATTTGCTTTAAATTTAACCAATCATCCATCATTTGTCTTTTGTAAAAAGAAGGCAAATATTTTTCTTTCAATTTATGCTTCATCTCTTCCCACAAAACAATAGTTGGTTCATCAGCTAGCTCAACTTCTCTTACAATACTTTGCCAATACTTCTTAGCAGACCCAACTAACTTCATTCTTGCAAATCGGACTTTATGACGATCAGTCATGCCATAAAAATCAAAATAATCTTCCAAACAATCTAGCCAATCAACAAAGACAGTAGGATCATGTTTTCCATCAAAATCAGAGATATCAACCTTAACCTTTCTAGTTATGTCATAAGGATCATCTCGAGGTGGTTGATGTCTACTAGGTCTACCCACATACCCCTCTCTATGTTGGTAAGACTGAACATCATCATGGTCATCAAGATAACGGTTATATTGATTATGCTCAACATTTACGTTCCTACCATTCCCGTCATAAGAAGTTCCTACAGATCTCTGTTTGTAATGAATATCAGGTTTAGGTAGGATTCCTTTACCGTTATTCGGACATGGTGTAGAATTACTAAGTGGGTTTTGACATTGAGACACATGAGCATCCGATTTACTATTAAAACTAGTCTCTAATGTTGTGATCCTCTCATTGAATTCATCCCTCATTGATTGAATGGTGCCACTCATTGATTCAATCCTACCATTCATAGCTTCAATCATACTACATAATTCTTCAAGTTTCTTATCCGTCATTGATCTTGTAACGGTCATGCAAAACTTGCCAACAAAAATTTAAAAGTCCTAAAATCAATAAAAAGAATAAACTTTTATCGATAATATGAGCCAACCAAATTTTTGTTGCAATCCAGGCAGCCCGCTTCCTCGACAAAATTAGGCTTGAACGTGCTCTACATCACCTGTAACCAAAAATTAATTGCTGGTCAAATATGAGGATATCAGCAACTTCAGGAGGAAACTGAAAATAACCCAAAAGGACTAAGTTGCAATTATCCTGTCTCCTTCTTCACTGGACGCGTCCGTCAATTGCAAGCGGCGTAGCAGCGGGTGTAGACGGAGGCGTGTCGAGACAAGGAGGCTTGGACCGACGCGATCTCTGGCAGAGGACGACCGGTGATGGATGATGTGAATCGCGGCGACTCCAGGAGGTGGTGAGGGCCGCGATGGTGGCGACTGGTGACGAGCGGTGGTGGTGGAACTTAGCACGAAAGCGGCGTCGCGGGTGTTGAAGGCGGCGATGGTGGTGACCGGTGGCGGTGGTGACTGCGCGAACGCCGGTGATGGAGCGGCGGCGCGCACCTAGGGTTTGCTGAGCAAGTTTCTTTTACTTTTTTTTTTTTTTCAGAAATTAAAAAAATTGCAAAACACACCCTAAACTACCAAGAACACTGAAAAAACTGACTCGATTTTTTTTTTTTTTTCTATTTTCGTTTTTTTTTTTTCTAAGACTCGATGAAACCTAACGGAAATACGGACGCAGCGGAAAAAGAAAGGATACGAATGGCTCTGGTGCCAATTTGATAGAGATGGGGAATTAATTCCCAGAGTTCAGATTTTAGAGGGGCGAGGGAAAGAACAAGAAGAACGAGAAGAGAACTTGGATCAAAGAGAGAAGACAACAATTGCTCGGCAATTCAATATCAATAATCATAAACTGTTTAATAATAAACCCTTAGCCTTATATTTATAGGCTAAGTAACAACAACCTACCAAAACTAGAGTTCTTAATAAAAGCAATAATATAACTTGGAATCCTAAACTTACCAAACTATTAAATTACTACTTAATACTAATTAAAATACTAGAAATTAATATTTAAATAATATTCATCTATAATTTCTATCAATATTTATGATGATCCGCCTTCTAATTTTCGATCATTTGAAATTTGAGTTTTTCTCTTATCTTGGCAGGTTATATTTGGAGATAAAGGAATATATACGAGATTTACCAAATTACCGATCTTTGTTTTGTTATTATACGACTTATAATTTGTTTCTTATCAGGTTCTGATAGATAAGGACCACAGATTACAAATTTACAATCACATCCTAATTAGTACTTTTCTAATTAGCTATCTTTGATCCTTACACGCACCTTATCCTTTTTGTCTTTGTTGGTCACACACATTGCACATTCTATACGAAGGATTAGCGCCACTCTTTGCATGCTACACGTTTACATTTCATGAGATTTTTATTCTTAGTTGTGCTACAGAGATATATTCCCTTAGACATGATTTGCTTTAATTGGAGTTGTATGGTTACTTATATTGTCTGGTATCATACGGAAAAAGAAATTTTTTTTTTTTTGCTCTTATTGTATGGGATTATGCAATGGTGGTGCCCCATTATTGTGGATGAAGTCGCCTTTTGCCTTTCCTTTGGGTGATGGGTGATTTGCCTTCGAGCTTACTCATCAATCACTTACGGGATAAAGAATTAGGGGTTCTGCACCTTGCTCCCTCTAATGGGCTTTTTATGTATATATTGCTTTTTTCGAAGTTTCCTCTTTGTATTATTGATTTATATGACGCCTACTTTATTGTTATGTACTATTCATATTGTCTGAGGTACCCAATTCCGAGGTATTTTGTAATTTCAGGTTAGTACCCCAATTCGAAGGTTGGAAGCAAGTCCCCGATCAAGAGTTTGTGTCCGTGTTGCACACTCCACCTTTGGGTGTGATTCAAGGCAGCAAAGCTCTTGCGAGACAAGCCTACAACTCTGACTTGGCTTACTCACGTTTATGGGGGCATCTTTTAAGACACCCGTAGTTTTGTCTTGGTTATGCGGTCACTTATAGTTGGGCGCTCCATTCTGACCGGTCTTGTATAGTGTCCATATTATATTTATATAAAGACGTCTTTATTTCATCATCTTTCAATCCTTCAATGTTCTAGGTTCCTTGCATAATTGATGAGCTTCCCATAGATGGTGCCACTACCACAAGGCATTTTAGTACGTTATGGTAGGTTGATCTAACGCTCCATGTCTGAATGATTTGGCTTTATCTCCAAACCAACTTTGTTCGAACCTCTTGGAGCGCATGGGTAGTTCGAACAAAGTTGGTTTAGAGATAAAGCTAAATTATTCAGACATGGAGCGTTGGATCAACCTACGATCTATACATACTAAAATGCATTGCGGTAGTGGCACCGTCTGTGGGAAGCTCATCCATTGTGCAAGGAACCTAGAACATTGAAGGATTGAAAGATGACGAAATAAAGACTTTATATAAATATAATATGGGCACTATACAAGACCGGTCAGAATGGAGCGCCAAACCATAAGTGACCGCATAACAAAGCCAAAACTACGGGTGTCTAAAAAGATACCCCCAGAAACGTGAGTAAGCCAAGTCAGAGTTGTAGGCTTGTCTCGCAAGAGCTTTGCTGTCGTGAATCACACCCAAAGGTGGAGTGTGCAACACGGACGCAAACTCTTGACCGGGGACTTGCTTCCAACCTTCGAATTGACCGGGGACTTGCTTCCAACCTTCCAACCTTCAAATTGACCAAGAATAAACGTGAACTTGGTCGGGGTGACTCGGCGAATATGATGCCATAAATTATAAGTGAAGAAACTAGCTTAAGAGAGCTAATTCAAACCTATATTTAATGAAGTTTAACCAAAAGTATGTCGCTCTATTGATATTGGGTTATTCGATAATGTGTCGAAATAGGTGTATCGAAAGTATTGTGTCAAATGTAACTTGAATCGAAGCTATCTGTCTTGACCTAACTATATGCCTCGAGATTCCCTTAAGGCCCAACAGACAAGATTCGAGTTGCAACGAATCTCGAAACAGGGGAGGAAACTCGACATATAGTTAAGAGCGCTGGTCTAACATAAGTGAAAAGGACGTACATTTTACGTTGATATTAGGGTTTTACATAGTAGATTACACCCGTAATTAAGCCACTTAATTCTCTATTAAGTTCAATAAACTAAGACCGCGTCGAATTTGGGTCGTTTCAAAGTGTGCTTCGAATATGGGATGGGCAAAACAAGGGATGTGTCGATCATGTGATGACTTGAATTTGGGATGTCTTGAAATAGCCTTGTCTTTAAATTGGAATAACTCCATGTCATTAAACAACTTTAATGTCTCCAAAAAGGGAAAAAATCACTTTTGGTCCCTTATTGTCGCATAGTTACAATTTTACCTAATTGTGTTTTTTTGTACAATTTTGGTCTCACAGTTAGTTTTTTGCCTCATAAGTTATTTTTATTAGGAAAAAACACCCCATATGTTATTTATAATTAGTAAAAAGCCACGTTTGTTATATATTCTCCTAAAATTATATTCTCACTTACAAAATGCTAAATTAAAAAAATCCCATGAGTTACAATGTAATTAGATATTTTTAAATAAATTTTAATTATTCTAAATATAAATAAAAAATCTAAAATAAAAAAGACCCAATTATAATAAAATAATTAACAAATAAATTCTCCCTCCCCACCCAACCCCCACCACCACTGCCACCACCCAAGTTCTTTTTCTTCCTTTTTTTCATATTTTTCGGTCCAATTTAAGACTCTTTACTAAAAAAAAATAGAATTACTTATCACATGATTTTTTTCTAAAGAAAAGACGTAATAATAATAAAATAATTCAAAAAAAATAATGTTTTTAAGAAAAACCTACTCCCTCCCGACCCATTTCTTTTCTTCTCTTTTTGTTTATTTTTCAGTCCAATTTATGATTTTTCACTGAAAAGGTAAATAATTTATTTCATGTCAATAACTCAAAAAGAAAAAATACCTAATTATAATAAAATAATTCAATTTTTTACTTTTTTACTATTTGTTTCCTCCGAACATATCCATAAAAAAATCAAATTAAGGTCTTCTGGCACCAATTATTTTGCCGGTAATTAAGCTTTGAAGTGGCGCGTGAGGAGGTAGTTGGTCACCGAGGATTGGGGAAGACTTCACGACTCCTTTGTTCTTTTTTCTTTTCTTTCTTTTCTTTTCTTTTCTTTTCTTTTCTTTTCTTTTCTTTTTCTGTTAAGCACTTCAAAAAATTTAGCATGATAAATAATTATATAAATTGAGTTACATAGAATAAGGGTACATAACACTGAATTTTTGATAATTTTTTTAAAGTGAAAAATCATAAATTTTGACTTAAAAATGAACAGAAAAAAGAAGAAAAAATATTGGGTGGTGGCGGTAGTGGTGGGGGTTGAGTGTGGAGGAGAAGGTTTTTTTATTATTATTATTTTATTATATTTGGATTTTTTTTAAAATTTTAAAATGTAAAAAATTATAATAATTAAAAGTTATTAAAAATATAATTTTAGGAGAATATATAACACACGGTTTTTTTACTTATTAGAAATAACTTGTGGGTGTGTTTTTTGCTAATAAAAATAACTTAAGGGACAAGAAACGGTCTATGGTGTACCAAATGCCACAATAGGGAACTAAATGTGGACAATGCCACATTATGGAACTAGAATCGTAACTATGCCACAATAAAATACTAAAACTGATTTTTTCCACCTGCAAACAACTCTATGTATCTAATTCTTGCCAGTGTTGGACAGATCGAGCCACTTATTGTTTCCAAATTATGGTACATTGCTATTAAATTTTAGTTAAGTCATAACCGATTGTGTCAGTGGTTCAGATCAAACATGTAATATGTAAACTACTAGTTTTATGTCCAATCCGTAAACTCATTATAATTACATGGCGTATATCCCGATATTGATAAGGTATAATTAAATTAGGATAACCAGACAGTCATAATTTCAAGATTTATATTTCCCAAGAATCCGGCCGCAACTTAAGAAGGCAGTAGTTAATTTGTACTACACTGTGAACCTTTAGAATCTTGTCCAATTATAATGTTTTTGGGGAACTTCCATGCGTTTGAAAAACAAACCCATTTAGCAATTATTTTTGTAAAAATATTTTGATAATCTTGGACTTTTATTTGGGTGTTTTAGGTGGCCCATAAATAAACTGAATTAGTCTGTCCCATTTTAGGCCAAAAAATAAGAGAGTCGAACCGACCCGATTCGACTGTTTTCAGGACAATTGAACGTTCTCATTCGATTGATATTGCCCATACGCAGAGTGGGTCTCGCGGATCGAGGTCTATATATACCCTGTTCATCGATATTCACGCCACGCATTAATTACTGTTCACCAACACATATCAATTGAACACTCCTGTTCGACTGTTCGACTATTCCTCGGTTCGACAGTTATTTGAGCAAGTTCGATTGTTAAGCATCAACACCACCCGTTCGAGAGTAATCAGCATCGAACCCTGATCGGTTCGATTGTTCAGCAGTTCGAGAGTTTCAAGAGCATCGAGCCTGCTCCGTTCGACCGTCCGCAATTCTGTTCGTTTGAGGCTATCTTAGTCATTTAAGGGTAGTTAGCGTGTATTAGGTGTTCAGACTAAGCTGGTTCATTCATTGTAATAGGCTATTATATTTTGGTTAAGTCATGTCCACTTGTACTATTTTCTCGGTGTATTGTAACCCAAATGAAATAAAACGAAAATACATTTCTTTGAAAACGCTTCTATTGATTTCAAGAAAACAAAGACGATAACGTAACGTAATTACAAATATTGAGAGTGAAGTAGTGAGAAGTACTAGAAAATAAAATAACATGTTTAATGGCGTTAAATAAAATAAAAAAATTAACATGTTTAATGAGTATGTGCCTGGTCCAGGTTTCCCATTGACAGCAAAGCACCATATGTTTAATGAGTATGTAGCAAGTAAAATGGCCACATTTTTAGTGAGTTTTATTACCTAAGTGGTGTTTGTGCGAGACACCTAACGTTAGTTCTGGACGCCCACGTGTGCATCATTCATGTGAATCAAGTGAACCTAACCGCGGGCATTAATGACCCCGCCAGCAAAGTATGCTTAGATAATAACCGAATTAAGGAGCTACTATAAGAAACTCGAGGGAATCACGTTTATGGTGTAATTCGGGTTAGATCTTTTAAAGGCTGACGAATTTTCATAAAGCAAAGAATGTTGTTGTTAAAGTTTTTTTTTTTTTTTTTTTTAATATCACTTATTTTTTCTTTTTCATTATGGAAGAGGCGAGCTTAAACGGCCCTAAGAGGGCTCTTCTTTACATAAACCATAAGCCATTGATGTTTAAAATTTGGTAACGTGTTAGATAAATCTTGTGCTGTAAAGTTTTTTTTTTTTTTTTCTTTTTAACAGAACATATTTATTTATATATTACGTCGGAGCCGAATAATGTACATACGTCGCGTCACGCGCGTATATGTACAAGAAATGTCAGACAAAGCAAGGTTTTACAGCTCGGGCGGGCAAGTCATCCGGGCGGCACGAAAGGGTGTCTGTATGGGCAATCCACCTAGGCTCGGCTGGAACCCAGTCGAGCTAGTACATCTGCGAACTTGTTCATCTTGCGATATGTACAAAAGACGGGCAGGGTACTAAAGCTGGCCCACATCCTCCATATCTCGTGAAGGAGTATTTGTGTCTCTGCCGGGGCCGTACGATCCCGTGGTTGGGTCAAGCTGCGGAACACAGCTTCAGTGTCGGTCTCAATAATGAGTCGAGAAACTAAAATTCATATAGCAAAATATACTCCTTGACGAAAAGCCCATAGTTCAACCACATTGTTGGTGCTGCATCCCATTGCTTCTAAAAAAACACTAACTATTGGACTCGTAATATCACGTAACACGTCCCCAATACCCGTAGGCCCCGGGTTGCCCAGAGCTGAACCATCACAATTGAGCTTGATGACTCCCCATGGGGGCGGGTTCCGATTTAGGGAGAGAAGATGGGATTTAGGTAGCTTGGGAGGGGGGCAGGACCAACCGCAAGCAAGGTCTTGTGGATGTAGGTAATGATTTCGGGGACCGAGATAGGTGTCTAGGAAAGCCAGCTCATTCGAGAGCGCCATATTTCCCAACACCAGACCAAGGTAGCGGTTGGGTAGGCAATGCGAGTTAGGCGAGGAATTATGTTTTCCCCCCTCGGTGGTGGTGAGAGGTTAGGAAAGGCGGCTGAAACTTCCAAGAAGAGGGGGCATTCACCAAACAGGTGGTTTGTAGATTCCGGAGCCGAGTGGCAAAGCAGGTAGAGCTTGGAGATTCGCATGTGTCTTGGGTGAAGGATATCATGTGTGGACAAGGCCCCTTGGCCCCAAAGCCAGACGAAAAATTTAATACGGGAGAGGACCCGAGTGTGCCATAAGGTGTCGAGAGGAGAGTTAGGCGGAGGGACCCTGCAGCCAACTTGGAGAGGCACCGGTAGGTAGACTTCATCGTAAAGGTTCTACCGGGATTCCAAGTCCAGCTACTGGCATCTGAGGTTTTGGCAACCGGTAGTGGGATAGCGCTGATTCGTTTGGGGATGTGACGTGGAATTAACGGGCCAATCACAGAGAGGTCCCAACAGCCGGGTGGGTAAATGATGTCCCGAACAGTGATGTGTAGAAGATAGGGAGGAACTGTGAGAACGTACTCTGCAATAGTGAAGGGGCCCAGCCAGCGGATGAGCTAGAAGTTAATGTTGCAGTTGTCTCCACCACCAAGCGCATGGATGTGAGAAGGGAGGAAATAGTCAGGAAATGGACTTCCATGCCCAGATGGGGTTGCCGCGGGTGGGGGCCATGAATGGGCTCTGATCTCAGAAGTACTTTTCCCACAAAACTCAAGCCTACAACAGTTTTGGGTTGTAGAGTAGTTGCCACCCCGAGCTTAAGCATGTAGGCGTTATTAAGGTGGTCTCGATGCCTAAAATCGAGTCTTTCGAGCTGGGTGGGAGAACATACAGTTTTCCAGGAGACCGACTCTTTTTTGTGTCCTTGGGGGTCCGCGTTGCACATGAAGGATTTGGTGAGCTTGGTGAAGGTGGTGAGGACCGTACGAGAAAGATGGAGCATGCTCACGGTGTAGCAGGAAATGGATTGGAGTGTGGACTAGGCGAGGATGCGGCGGCCGAAATAGGACAAGTGTTGAGTGTACCAGGCGCCTAGTCGATGGTTAAAGCGATCTATGATCGAATCAAAGAATTGGTGGTGGAGGCGACCCTGCCAAATTGGGATGCCCATGTATTTATTCATGATGTGCATACTTTCCATGTGTAGAAGGCTAAGGATTGCGACCCGTCGACGAGGGGAGATATTAGGAGAGAACAGAACACGAGATTTCTCGTAGCTGACCCCGAGGTCGACCATGGCGTGGAAGGCATCCAAGAACTATAAAACAAGGTCGAGAGTCCGAGGATAGCTTTGCAAAAGCTAAAGTAATCATCGGCGAAGCTGAGGATGGAACTGCCCCTCCCCCCACCGACTGATATGTGCAGCCTGAAATTGGCCCGCGTCAGTAGCCCGAACAAAGGCAGAAAAACGATGTCATTATGAAACTACTCTTTAAACAAAAACAAAACCACGTCGGAAAGACTCGACGTGGCAAGATTCGGGGCTACATCAGCATGACCGAGGAGGCCCCATTTTATGGTCCACATGGGATGTCCAACGTGGCACCTAAGTGGCATATTAGGCAACGATTAACGTGCCATGTCGACCCCGTCTTTTGATGACGACGAATGAGTGCCCGACCACGTCGAACAATGTCTAACATGCCACGTCGATCCAACACCGATTCGGCTCTTCGGCCCCATCGTCTGACTACGTCAGACTAATGTTTGACGTGGCACGTCGAATGACCGCTCTGCCACATCGGACAAAGTCTGATATAGCACATCGGCCACTTGCCTGGGAACATCAGTCATAGACTAAAATAGTGGGAGAACGTGAAACAACTGGCGTGATCTCTTGCCTCTTGCCTTCTTAGTGTGGTCCTCATAGGGGTGTGCATTCAGCCCCAGAATTGGCAAAATCGACCGATAATCGGAACGCTGATGAGGTTAAAAAACTGAACCGGCTTGGTGATGCGGTTTTTGGTGGAGACTACAAAACTGAAAGGTGGTATGGTGCGGTTTTGGTTTCTATGGATGGTTCATCGGACCGAAACCGAAATCGATGTTTTTTTCTATAATGTTATAAGCTAGTTTTAAATGATTATAAGTTAATTATAAGTCTTGTACACTTGTCGTGTTGCATTTAGGCGGTAACATTCTTTTGTTTCATATAACTTTTATTTACTATGTTAATTGTTTTTAAGTTGCAACATGTATCATTGTTGATTTATAACTTACATGTTCTTAACTTTTAACTTACATAAAAATTATTTATTATGTTTACATTTTCAAGTTACAACATGTATTTTTTATTTATAATATTTTTCTTATTTTTTTATTGTTTTATGTTTGTTGGTGTCACTGGTGTATCTCATTTTTTGGATGGTGATGGACATGTTTGCGAATTGCGTTACTTTTTAGGAAATGATGGATATTTTTTGAAATTGCAATTAACGTTAAATAAATTTTTGTTTAATTATTCATTGATGAATCGTGATTTATATTTTATTTTTTTAATTGTTGATGGTTATTTTTTTATGAAACACTAAGCAATGTTTTCCTTATAATATCATTGTCATAGTCGGATCTTTTATATGTCGTTTAGCATAGTTTTATACAATTCAAACTTGCTAGTTAATTTTTAGATTATTACATGACGTTTTTCCAAAAAAATGCGAAAAGGAAAAAACACCAAAATTGGCTCGGATAAACCGTACCGACCTCGGTTTAAACCAAAAATCAAACCGTTTAAATGGTGCAGTTTTTGGTTTGCTATGAGAGAGAACCAAAACCGAACCCCCCTTTCAGAAACCATGTCAACGGTGCGGTTTAACCGAACCGCCCACCCCTAGGTCCTCACACCCCAAGGCCTTCCCTACCTCTATAAATACCCCCTCATTCCTTCATTTGAAGGGTTGGACTTTTGGGAGCTCAAGGATGTGTGATTTCTCTATCTAGAAAAGCACGTCAAACATCCACATCAACTCTTATGTTGGCACATGAAACCAATCAAGGTTGGCACGTTCGCCTCTTATGGCACGTCAACTTGGGGCACGTCAAACATGCATGTCAAACAGATAGCACGTCAAACGAATGTCATGTTACACATGTGGCACGTCAAACATAGTACGTCAAACACATGACACGTCAAACATGTGACACATCAAACACATGGAACGTCAACATGTGTCACGTCAAATATGGTACGTCAAACAAAAGCACGTCAACCAATATGAATATGACAACCACGCACACGGATGAATAAGACAACCACGTCAACTATACAAACTTTGACTCGTGATTTGACTACGCCATAATACAAATCACTCGACATCTTAATCTCGAGCCTCTAAGGAGCTCGATGACTAAAAAGCAACCATGTGATATAAAAAGATCTCTAAACAAGATATTTACCTCTACATGGTCGACAATCAAGCCAGCCAGGCCACGCCCATGAGACGAAGACCCTTGAGGGTCTTCCAACAAGCCTATGTGATCTACATATGCTCAAATGCTACTTGGCATGCATTATATCAGAGACAACCTCTTACATGCACCCGTAATTAATGAACTATATCCGACTTGATTCTCTCTTCTTAGAAAGATAAGTAGACAACTTGACCCCGTGTCAAGTTTAGTCGCAACACCCCATATTCTCCACTTAGTTTTTTTTTTATATAAATTTAACTGTTATTGCCTAACCTTGTTCCTTTAAGTGCAGATTTCCATCGAACCCAAGATCTTCTTGTAGCTATAAGGTGCGAGAGAGTCTGGTGAGGGAATAATCTTGTAACTAGCGAAACACCCCGCGCTAGAGGAGCCTTTTTTGAGAAACCACCACACGCACCGCACGAGGGACAATAACACCAAGTTCTACTCGAAAAAACTCATTTTCACGTTCTACGACATCAGAATCCTGAGACGAACTCTCCAAGCATTCAATCCAAAATGCTCTGGTTGTGTATCAAACACGTAATCCCATCAAAGCAAAGAATTATGCTTTCTCCTCAACCTACAAGGAGATGGAGCACCAAAGAGCAACACATTTTGAGCTCATGATGTTCCAATACCCCCAACATTCTCAAACTGGGGAACTCCCATCCAGTTAGATTCGATATGACTCGACATGTGGAGAGTACATCCACCATGAAACAATCGAATGAGGTTATGCTCAAAGAAATGAGTAGCACCTTTACGGCTTACAACGCCAAAAGTTCTCATATAATTTTTGTTGTAAAAAGGGAGTAGCACCCTATAGAGGGCTACCACTAATACTTCATATTTTGAAGCAAAATTACACAAGAGTTGGTCACGCCCAAGTGCTTAAACCCAACATATGGCCGTGACATTAGTCACGTAATACCATGTTGAAGAGTTGGTTGCACCCATGTACATAAACCTAAATATGGTTGTGACTTTAGTCATGTAATACCTCGTACGAAGTTGGTTGCACCCAAGTGCCTAAACCAAACATATGGTTGTGACCTTAGTCACGTAAATTCATGAAGAGTTGGTTGCATCCAAGTACCTAAACCCAATCTACGATTGTGACTTTAGTCACACGACGAAGCATTGGTCACACCCAAGTGCCTAAACCCAACGAATGGTTACTTTTGAGTGTGTAACATCCTAGACCCTGGTTGCACTCAAGAACGTATAAATCCTTTAAAATTTGGTTGCACCCAAGTGCCTAAACGCAACATATGATTGTGACTTTAGTCAAGTAAAGCCACGATGCGAAGTTGGTTGCACTCAAGTGCCTAAATCCAACATATGGTTGTAACCTCAGTCACGTAAAGCCACGAAGAGTTGGTTGCACCCAAGTGCCTAAACCAAACATATGATTGTGACATTTGTCACGTAATACCATAATGAAGAGTTGGTTACACCTGATGAGAACTTTGGTGTAGCAAATAAAGAATATAACGTTAACAAATTAATTATTACACCTAAATTCTTATTCTCGCAAGTGCACGAATCAAGTAATAATAAAATGATAAGTATAGTTACGAATCAAGTATCACATCACAAGGAAGTGGTGGATGAATGATTAAGTCACTTAAATGAAAAATACTAACATTTGTCACGGTTGCTATCTATATGGTTGCAGGATGACTGTAGGATGTTTTTAATGTTGAAAATTAGGAATGCATATTTTATGAAAACAATTTTGGATGCAAGGAATGAATAACCTAAAATGCAATGAAGACAATGAGAATGATGAAAGAAAAAAATCTGAATGCAAAGAATGAATTGAAACTTAATGCAAAAAAGTAAATAAATAGGAATTAAGATGATTGATTGAATGAATGCTTAAGTTGTAAACAATAGAATAAAAGATTGTTTAGAGGTTGAGTTTCACAACTGACTTAACCATAGTTGTTCATAGACAAACTACCTATATTTACTTGAGATGCTTGATGATAGTTTGAGTCTTCTATGTCTAATAGATCCGTGACTTATAGTTGGACCTATCCTAACTATAGAATTTATGAGTCTCTAATAACCTATCGCGTTAGCGGATTCACCCCAATCGTCAAATGGTTTAGTAGAGATATCAAATCTGCAATCCAATTTACTTATACGAATCGGGTTAACATAAATGAACGCAATCAAGATTGATTTAGTATGATCTAGGGGTTGTGCATCAGCGGCGTTAGCGTACCAAAGTCACATATCACATGTATATATAACTAACTCGACATCTACACTTTGTAGTCCTAGGGTAGTGCATCCGCTATTCCAGCAAGAGCGAGATTATTTACACAAAATAAATAACTACTCAATCTAGACACGAAAGTTTATTAAACAAATAAATAAATATCTTCATAAATCAGAGTTACTCTCCTTCTCTAAACAACAAGTAGTTTAGCTCCTCATAGTCACGAGTTCAACAATTAACAAAGAATAGAATAACATAATCAAAGTAAACATATAGAGGAAAGCTTCTCGAATCCGAAGGAACGTTGACTCTTTTATTATCTTCTTGACTCCTACGTGCAATCTTCTTCTTCACAAACTCTTGACTCTCGAACAATGACAAACCTACACTAGAATAGAACTTCATTGGTGTTTCTTTGAAAGCAATATACAATTTATGAGCTGTAAATGTTGTAATCGTGTCTTTTGTGCTGGCCATCTTCATAGGTATATAGGAAAGTTGCGATGCCCTAATTTCACACAAAACCACAACTTACTCAACAAGAAAAGATGTTTATGTCCTTAAGTCGTGCAACATGTCCTGTCGCAACGCCACCAGTGCGGCTCACGCTGCTTTTGCACCTCATCATGCCACTCTTTGTTTATTATGTGCTACATTTTGCTTCCTTCCATTGCTCTCGTTACCTTCGGCTTTAGTGGCGCTATCGTGCAGCTCCCCCTGTATGGTGTTGCTCCATCTTCAGCTTGGGCGAATTGTTAAGCTTCTCCATTAGAGTTTGCCTCATCTGCATAGCGTCGTAGACCTTGAAGTAGTCCCGTGATGCCTTGTTCCTAAAAACCTCCATTTTGTGATCTTTTAGCTTCGTTTTATCGTGACTCAAATCTTAAGAAAACACGAAAAAATACTAAAACCAATAAATATACACTAGGAATTATACAAAAGCATAGGTAAATGAGTACTAGAATGATGTTAAATAAACGCTCATCAGCACCCAAGTGCCTAAACCCAACGTATGGTTGTGACTTTAGTCACGAAATATCAAGAACTGTCGTTGGTTGCACCCAAGTGCCTAAATCCAACATATGATCGTGACTTTTGTCACGTAAAGCCACACCCGTGTGCCTAAACCCAACATACGGTTGTGACTTTATTCACGTAAGTCACACCCATATGCCTAAACCCAACATATGATGAAGATTTGATTGCACCCAAGTGCCTAAACCCAATATTGAGTTGTGACTGTAGTCACGTAATACCACGAAGCAAAGTTGGTTACACCCAAATGCCTAAACCCAACATATGGTTGTGACTTTAGTCATGTAATACCACGATGTGGCTTTGGTTGTACCCAAGTGCCTAAATCAACATATGACTGTGACCTTAGTTACATAAATATATGAAGAGTTGGTTGAACCCAAGTGCCTAAACCCAACATACGATTGTGACTTTTGATGCGTGGCGAAGCGTGTAGCTTTTATGAATGCAATGAACTGCTATTCCTACATGTTTGCAAGTACACGGTCAAGTAATATAAAATGGTATGTATAGTTACTAACCAAGTATCAATCCCACGGAGAGTGTGCAAGTACAATGTTCGCTTAATAGACAACAACAAACAAATAATAATAAGATTTAAATAAGTGGGTTTTGATTATATCTAATAAACAAGTAAATAACAAGGATTTCGACATATTGATAAAGTGTATTTGAAGATTGGTTTCATAACTATGTATTATGTGATTCATAGAAAAACCACCTGTTAACCCTAAAAAATAAATAACGGGATTAACCAAAACGTTAACCCTAAAAATTGGGATTAACCCAAGGACGATACTATCGTCACATATACTCCCGATGCCACGCTGTATCGAATGGGCCCACCGAGTGTCGCAAAAACCAAAGTGGTAAGAAGTGACACCCGAAGAGGCACTTAAGCGTCCCTTGGAAAGTCACGATGAATAAAGATAAGATATCTACGTGGCATCGAAAAAAGAGTAAACCCCGATGGACCCGCGAGACTCCGATATCCATCAATGCCCCAAGAGGGACCACAACGAGGACCCCGAGTTCCCAAAAAAATATGAAAACATCCCCTCACTGAACAAACCAAAGGAAAATAGCCCTCAAAACAATATACCACGAATGGCAACTGAGCCCTATTGAGGACAGAAAGCCATCAGAGTACCTATTACGAAGAGCAAAACATAAAGGCAGCCCCTTATCGGAACCAACTATCTATCGGAGTAAACCATTCATTAGAGCATATACCACAAATAATAAATAGAGCCCTATTTTGAGGCCAGAAAGCCATCAGAGTACATATCACGAAGAGGACAACGCAAGAACAGATCCCCCTCAGGACTGTAATGCTATCGGATGAATCTCTAGCCACCTTTATAAAGTTTTCCCAAAAGATCTACCTCATAGGAGAGAAGAACCTAAAGAGCCAATCCATCGGAGCTCCCTAAAGTCATCAAACCAGATAGAATATGTCCTAGTCAGCGCCTAGTAGACAAATATAAAGTTTATCTTATCCTCTCACGCATATTGCGACACATGTACTTTACTAAAGACATGCAGAGTGACACATGTCCCCAAATACCTCTATATAAGGGGTATCCCTTGTTAAAATTAAAAAGATAAAAAGGGGAACTCAACACAAGCAAGGCATATGGTTATCAGCTATGTTGCATGGATACTCTGAAAATGGCTCCGTATTCCGTATCGAATACTAAACGGACACGGATACGCCTCGGATACGCCTCAGATACATGTCGGATACACCACGTGGCGTATCCTATTTAAATATTAATTTTTAAATTAATGGGATACATATCGGATACTATTTTTAGGTGTATCCGATACGTGTCGTCAAGTTGATGGGTTGTTTTATTATTTTCGAAAACTTTTGGGGGGCAAAAGTAATTTATTTATACTACAAACATCAAAATGCAATTTATAATTTATGAACTGATTTAAGTTATTAGTGAATAAAAAGAGGGATGTTTTCGTCATAAGCAAGCTTCTGAACCTTTGGACAGGGCGTTCTAACCCTTATAATCTCGTTAATCCGGTTAAAATACCAAACCTGTTAACACCACCAATTCTCCTCTAGTTAGTTTCCTCATGCTAAGTTCATATGTATTAAATGAATTACTTGAATTATAGATGCAACGCTAGTGATAACTACAATCTCCTCTCATTACCTTAAAGATATGCGACCTAAGTGGGATCAATCTAAAAGAAGAAAAGTTTGGTAACCAATTCAACCTTCTCAAGTGTTAACTATATTGAATAATTAAAGACATGGATTCGTGGGATCTAGCTTATACGTGAGTTGTGTTAGCCTACTCTAGCATATAAATCAAACGTGTAGCTTAGCCACGAGGTACATTAGCGCTCATCAAGTGTATAAATCAAACATGTAGAATATAAAACGAATCACATGTAAACATAAAAACTCAATATGAATTCATAACTAAGATTTCATTGTGAATTTATAGTCATTACTCCCGACTCAAAATACGAAGAAAATTAGCAAAAAATGATAACAACTTACACAAAAATAAAATAGAACATCATAATAAAAGAGTAAAGATAAGATAAACTCAGTCTCAATATTCGTTGTTCTGATTCTCCTGGGGTGAATGATAACTTGACTACTCTTCTCAATTATCTCACAAGATGTATTTGGTGTTTTGAATAAGGTGTGATGTTATGAGATGTGATGAATGGCGTGTGATATGATGAGATGTTATGAGACTTGATAAGTTTTTTAGCCCTAATGTTATTTATAGGTAAAAGTAGCTGTTGGGGGGCAAAATCAGGATTTTTGTACGTTTTTTTGACCGTGTTGCACGTCTTGGGTCATGTTGCACGGGTGGTCGCACGTCATGGAGGAAGGGCACCGGACGCGCATGTTTCTGCTTGTTTCACGCTGTAGCAAAAAAAGTGGTGCGGGTCGCGTGGGTAGTTCTGCGACTTGACATGTCGCACGTCTATTCTTCTTTGTACGAGTTCACAATTTTTGCTGTAATTCTTCTCTGGATGTTGAAATATAGATCCGATTGTTGCATTGAAATGTTGATTTTCGTGGCTTTCCAATGATATACAACACAACATTTGATTTCTCCTATAATGTTGTCATCTTCTATTTGAATCAAGAGCTTCATTTAGGTTCTCCTTATTGTACATCTTTTGGTGCTTTGGCTCTAACACTTTCGTTGCTTTATAGCCTTGTGCGCCTTCATTCACTTTTAGCTTGATTTTCCACAAAAACACTACACTTTTACCAAACGTCTTTAAAAACCTGAAATACATGAAAACTTATTAAAATATGCTATTTACTTTAGTAACTCTTCATTTAGCCTCTTATATTGAGGTATAAAAGTCCATACTTTAGATACTCATCAACTTTAGTCACACGACAAAGCGTTGGTTGCACCCATGTGTCTAAACCCAAAGAATGGTTGCTCTTGAGTGTGTAACATCCTAGACCATGGTTGCACTCAAGAACTAGTAAATCCATGAAGAGTTGGTTGCACCCAAGTGCCTAAACCGAACATATAGTTGTGACTTTAGTCAAGTAAAGCCACGATGCAAAGTTAGTTACATTCAAGTGCCTAAACCCAACATATGGTTGCGACATTAATCACGTAAAGCTACGAATAGTTGGTTGCACCCAAGTGCCTAAACCCAACATATGGTTGGCTTTAGTCACTTAATATCATGATGAAGATTTGATTGCACCCAAGTGTCGAAACCCAACATATGGTTGTGACTTTAGTCACATAAGACCACGAAGCGGCGTTGGTTGCACCCAAGTGTTGAAATCTAACATATGGTTGTGACTTTGGTCACGTAAAGCCACGAAGAGTTGTTTTTTCCTAAAGTTCATAAATGCAACATATGGTTGTGACCTTAGTCACGTAAAACTATAATAAAGATTTGGGTGCACCCAAGTACCTAAACCCATCATATGGTTGTGACTTTAGTCACGTGAAGCCACGAAGAGTTGGTTGCACCCAATAGTGCCTAAATCCAACATATAGTTATGACTATAGTCACGTAATAACACTATGCGGCGTTGGTTACATCCAAAAGGGCCTAAATCCAACGTATGGTTGTAACTTAGTCACACAAACTTTATTCAAGGGCGAAGAGCCTTACAAACCTATGCTCGTGAAGCTGACAATATGCCAAGACACCGAATTCAAGGTTGAACAGTCCTACTAGCCTATGATTGTGAAGTAGTCATTAAGTTATCATACCTTATTCAAGGGAGAAGAGCCCCACGAGCCTATGCTCGTGAAGTTGGCAATATGCCAACATACCTAGATGAAAGGTGAAGAGTCCTACGAGCCCATGGTTGTGAAGCTGGCATTATGACATCATACCTTATTCAAGGGTGAAGAGCACTATAAGCCTACGCTCGTGAAGTTGGCAATATGCCAACATACTTTATTCAAGGGCGAAGAGCCCTACGAGCCTATGCTCGTGAATTAGGCATTATTCCTACACGCCTTATTCAAGGGTATAGAGCCCTATGAGCCTATGCTCATGAAGTAGACATTATGCCTACACATCTTATTCAAAAAAGAAGTGCCCTACGAGCCTATGCTCGTGAATTTGGCATAATGCCAACATGCCTTATTCAAGGGCGAAGAGCCCTACGAGCTTATGCATGTGAAGTAGGCATCATGCATACACACCTTATTCAGGGGAAAAGAGCCATGTGAGACTATGCTCGTGAAGTTGGCATTATTTCAACATACTTTATTCAAGGGTGAAGAGCCTGGGGAGCCTATGCTCATGAAGTTGGCATTACGCTTACATAAACTTCACACTAGGTGAAGAGCCTATTGGGTGAAAATCTCATGAAGTAGGCAATTATCGTGAGCCCTACCAAAACACGCTAGGTGAAGAGCCTATTCGGTTAAAATCTCAGAAAGTAGGAAATTATTGTAAGCCCTACCAAAACATGCTAGGTGAAGAGCCTATTGGGTGAAAGTCCCATAAAGGGGCATCTATCGTAAGCCCTACCAAAACATGCTATTCGAAGAGCCTATTGGATGAAAATCCCATAAAGTAGGCAACTATCATAAGCCCTACCAAAACACATTTGGTGAAAAGTCTATTGGGTTAAAATCCCATAAAGTAGGTAATTAGCTTAAGCCATATCAAAACACGCTAGATGAAGAGCCTATTAGTTAAAAATCTCATAAAGTAGGCAATTATCATAAGGACTACCAAAAAACGCTACGTGAAGAGTCTTTTGGATGGAAATGTCATAAAGTAGGCTTTTATCATAAGGCCTACCAAAATAAAGAAGGTTAGGTGCCTTTGAAATATCAATATGAGTGAAGACCTCATCTACTTACACACCTTTACCAAGGGATGTCTCAAATTTCATGCTTTTGCGCTAGCACACATATTCGGTGTAAAGCTAGAATGAGCGAATATCTCATCTACTTCAACTACCTTCCCTAAAGGGATGTCACAAATTTTAGGCTCTAATGCCTAATACATCAACTTTGCATAAAGATAAGATTGAGTGAAGAGTTCATATATACGCGCTCCCATTACCAAGGGATGCCTCACATTTCATGCTCTCACACCTACACATTTGCATGGTGTCATACTAGACAGAGTAAAATGACTCATTTGTCCAATAAACCTACTCAAAATGGACTTTACGTGATAGAAGTTGAACCTTCCTATCTACGTCAAACACAAATTATTGGTTGTATTTTCATAGAAATACACAACTCCACACTCATTCCAGAAGCCAACACAACTCCTCCACAAAACAGGATAGATAAAGTGTAGTCACTCTATTGACAGAGATAAGTTGACATGTCATAACTTGAGAAGTTTTTCAAAGAGTGCCAAAACACTTACAAAATGCCAAGTGCAACACCTGAAAGGCTAGCACGCCATCATACTCGCTTATAAATACAACAGTTATGGCTAAACCTCAGAATTTTGGAACACACTCGCTAAAGATTACGAGCCTATCTCAAAGTGGGGACTTATGGTGTGCCATAATTTCTCTACCTTAGAAAATGTAAACCACTTTGACGCTTATACGAAATCATGGGAACGTGAAGGCAAGTAACACCCGACCCTATAAGCTAAAAATATGCCGAGACAATGTCAAAATGACACGACTTTCAAAAGTACAACAAAACCACGTCGAAAAGACCCGATGTGGCGAGATTCAAGGTCACATTGGCACAATCAATGAGGCCCCCATTTGTGGTCCACATCGGATGACCGATATGGCACCTAAGTGGAACGTCGGTCAGAAAATGACGTGTCATGTCAGACCAAAAGCGACGTTGCAGGTCGAACCACGGCTGCCCCCAAATGGGGGCATGTAAGATGACACGTGTCGGTTCAACACCGACGCGACACGTAAGCCCCGTCGTCCGACAACATTGAACGACCGCCCTTCCACGTCGGACAAAGCCAATATAAAGTGTTTTTTATTATTTTGTAGATATTTTTAATTATATTCTCAAAAAGAATTTATTCCTTAATATGTGTATTCCTTAAGAAAATAACAATGCTTAATTTTAATATTAAATTTAGTAAAAAACCCAAAAGGTGCAATAATATCTTATAATTCTGAAATTTTTAAAATTAGAAAACAAATCCAGAATTTTAAAAAGATAGAAAAATACTTAGACATTTTGTTTAATAAATAACGAAAATAACTTTAATATTTACAATTGAATTTCATAATAAACAACAAAAGATATTAGGTCTTCTTCTCCAAGCTCCTCCTCCCATGACCCCCTCCCCCCTCACCCACACCGGATCCATCATCATCTCCGACGAATAACGCGTTCAAAGAACCACCAGCAACAGTTGTCTTCAACACAAAGAGAACGTCGCCACTCACCTATGTCCAATTATGGTGATGCAAGAAAGAAGATTCGGTTTCTTTTGTTGTTGTTGTTGTTTTTGTTTTTTGTGAGATTATTAAAGTATTTCATATATTTTAATAAATATTGAGAAAATGTGATTTTATTTGAAAACTAGAATCATTTAATTTTAATTTTTCAATAAGAAAATTAGATATGTTTTAAAATGATATATTAAAATTTGAGTGTAATGTGTTAATTAAATAAAACAAAAGGAGGGTTATGATAATTGATATAATATTGGGGTTATTATTCTAATATTTATTTTGGAGTGTAATTGATGATGTGTCGAACGATTTCGTCCAGTTAGACGCACTATTTAATGACGAGGGGACGATGTGGCAACCACATCAGCCAAAAAACCCGAGGCAAGCAAGGCATTTTTAGTTGAAAAATTCAGAGTTACCGATAGGTATTTCGGCCCAAAAACATTGGGGCATTTTCATAAAAGGGAAAGAGTTTAGGGGCACTTTTAATAACTTGTCCTTAAAAATAACACCATACCCACTGATGGGGAGGTTACCCATTTCCTTAACCCTGCGGGTGATTATAATTTCAAAAATATGCGGGTGGTGGATTAGGCAAGCGGATTTGCGGGTTATTTAACCCATGTCACACAAGAAAAAAACTTTATAAATATGGGACAATATATAACCAACACCGTGAGGAAATTGGCCTACAAAGTTTTGTCGAGCGTAGTAAATCTTAATTAGTGACCAAAAGTGAGAGATTCATGTCTGCTGTTTTATTTTTTCACGGAATAAAATAAGAAACAGTTTTGGTACCTGGTCTAAATATTTATAAGAAATTTCCACATAACTTAAGCAGGTGAGCGGGCGGGCGGATGAGCGCGCTAACCTGCGTCCCACCCGCTGTAGGGCGGGTTACCACTAAGGTGACATGTTTTTTGAGTTCAAAACATTAAATCATGCGGGTTGCAGGCTGGTCAACTCGGATCAGGCGGGTTACATAAATTGTTAATACCCCTAGTTTTTATCTATACTATTATATTAAAAAAGTCATGTTAACACCAATTTTTTGATTTTTTATATACCCTTCGCCACACTATTAAATTTGTTATTAGTTGGGATATAACTGTAATTTATTTTAGTTTTATTATTATTTAAATATTCTCAATAAAGGAAAAAATTTTATTGTTTAATTATCTCTTACATAAAAAGAAGATTAAGATATATATCTGTTCTTCATATTTAAGTTATAATCTTACAATACAAATTATATATTTAAAATTAATTAGTAATCATGCGGGACCGCATGTCAATGTTTATAGTATATATATATATATATATATATATATATAATGTTGGATAGAAACATTGGTGTAGTTAACACGTTGAGAGACTAAAGATAATTTCCTTTGTAATGAATTAGCCACTAAATAAAAATTGACATAAAACATTAACTTTATATTCATATGAAAAGTCTGAATAAAATATTTAAGTGAGCTATATAATAGAAATAACTCTCATGCCATTAGCGCAATAGAAACCAACTTATGCAAAAGTTAACAAAAAATCTCACGTTATATGTATGCAGACAAAGCTCATAAAAGAACCCATATAAGGAAAAACTAGAAACCGGTCGTCGTACTTGTCTTTCGTTTAAACACGAATTATTTTGACCTTGGCATTTCTTTTTCATTCTTCAACTTATTTCACTCTTCTAAGCCAAATTCCGAGAGCCACACTAGTTCGTGTCACAATTGATTCATACTTTGATATTTATGAGTATAAACATACATATTCAATGTTTTTGATTTCATTATTTTTAAATATTCTAGCGCTCACAACCAAACGACTTTCGTACCATTATCTGCTGGTAGGCGGGTATTCAAAATTGACCTTTTATATAATATTCGAAGTACGATTTTGATAATTTAACGTGACAAAGGCTAATATTACTTCCTTATAATGTAAACCATCTAATGTTAATCCTTCATAGACAAACCCCCCATATTTGCAAATGTCTAAATAATTTAGGGAAAATTGATTCAAGGGCACACATACATATAGCTTCCTCCTGCAAATCCCCATGTATTAACTTAAGATTTCCAATTTTCTACTAATTATTCAATAAAAACTCTATCGTTCATGGAACGCTCATATTCTGACGTTACTTAACGGATTTTGCCTCAGAAAATTTATTGATCCAGAGTTTTCTATCACGTCTCTTGATTTTGCTGACTTTGATTACTGGTATCATTAAGATCAACTTCTTCTCTTGGTGTTAATTGGGTCTCTTGATGCAGATGTTACTTCTCTTGTCTCAATTCTTGGCATCCCGTTCTGCACTCGACGTGTGGACCGCTCTTAGTTGCGCCTTCGCTAGTCGCTCGCGTGCGCGAGTCATGCAATTGAAGTATGATCTCGCTCACGCAACTCTCGGTTCTCAGACTGTTAGTAAGTTTTTTCGTGATATCAAACACAAGGTTGATGAATTAGGTCTTATCAAAAGTGTTCCCTCTGATGATGATGTTACCTTTCAATTTTGGATGGTCTAAGTGGTTGTCGTGAAATTTCAGTCTCTATCCGTGCCTGTGAGAAATCCAACTCGTTCGCGAACCTTCATGATATGCTCTTAGGCCATGAGGTATACCTTAAACTACTTGAGGGATCTTTGACGACTCTTGTTTCCACGATGAACAATGTTGTTATCCCGTCATCCACCTTTTCTCGTAGCCAGTAAAACAATCGCTGCGAAAATTCATCCGATGGTCGAGGCTACAATTAAAACGACACCAGGTTTTATGGTCGAGGCTATGGCAATCATAACTGTGGTCAGTCCTACCAAAAATTTGGTCGTGGTTTTTATTTGCAGCAACCAGAGTTCTCCGGTTTAATGGTTTAGTGTCAACTATGCACCGCCCCAAACCACATTGTTCCATCTTGCCCACAATGTTACCAACGTGCGACATGCATGGCACATTCAGAGCATCGCAGCCCCTATTTGGGTTCTTCGCTTGTATATTTGGGTGCCTCTTATGGTCTACTGTTATCAATCAGATGTTGCTTCACACTAAGTACGATGACACATATGAGATTGCACTTGCTCATGGTTCTGGAATGGAAATCACTTACACTGGCCCGACACGTTTGTTTTATCCTTTCCTTCCCTTAAGTTTATTATTCCTCATATCTTATGCACACCATTTACGACCCAAAATATGCTTTCTATCCATAATTTCACTAAAGCTATCAAACTTTTCCCCCTCTTATTTTGTTGTAATAGATTAGGTTATGGGGGCGTAAGTGGCTCACGGAATGTCTCATAATGGCATTTATTACATTCGAGCTCCTTCCCACTTTTACGATCTTTAACAAATTTTGTGTCGGTCGGTGTCCGTAGCTCATCTGATGTTTGGCATGCTCGACTGGGTCATCCGTCTTTAGCTACTAATATTTTTGTTATTTCTAAATTACAGTTACTACTCTTGTCTCATGTGTCTACTTTGTCTAAACAATGTGAGTCTTGTGTTGTGAGCAAGTCTCATAAACGACCATTTATTGAATCTTTAATAAAATTGACTCGTCCTTTTCAAGTTTGGGGGCATGTGTTTCCTATTGTGGATCATTTTTTTTAAATATTGCTACCTTTTTCCTTTAATCACTAAATCTCAAGTTTCCACCATATTTCCACAATTCAAAGACCTTGTGGATAAATATTTCTCCCCCTCTATAAAAACGAGGCGGGGGGGGGGGGGGGGGGAGGAGTTTCTTGCCTTGTGTTCCTTCCTTAACTCTCATCCGATTAGTTGGTTAACCATGACTCCTCACACACCTCAACAAAATAGTGTCTCTGAACGTCGTCATCGCTACATACTTGAAATAGGTTGTCGCACTTTTTACTTCTCTTGCCTCCCTTCTGAGTTTTGGTCCTTCTCTTCAAACAATTGTCTATCTTATAAATCGCCAATCGGCGCCTCTCTTGCTTGGTCGCAGTCCATTTGAGTCTGTCTTTCGTCGTCCACCAAATTATCTCAAACTACGTGTCTACGGGTGTCTTTGTTTTATGTGGTTAAAACCATACTCCTATAAAAAATGCGAGTTTCCTTCCCGCCCATGTATTTTCTTGGGTTATTGTTCCTCCCAAAGTGCCTATCATTACATGGACATTCACACCCGCTGCATTTTTATCTCGCGTCACGTTAAGTTTCATGAGTCCTCTTTTCTCTCTCTTTTGCCGCTCATGATATCTCCTTCTCGACTGCCCATCTCACCACCTCACGATACTCCTTTATTTTTCCATCTATCTATGCTTCAGTACCCCAGTTCGTCTCTGCCACTTTTGTTGTTGTTGTGTCCACGTCATGCCCCCAGGCGTCGACTTCTGATTGCCTTCCTCCTTCTTTTCGCACTCTTTACACACACACCCGAGTGATTATGCATCAGTGCCCCTAGCGTTGTTCTTACATGTTGTACAACGAGCTCATTGTATGCGCACCAGGGCTCGGAATGGTATTTTTAGGCTAAGGGCCTTCACTACTGCATTTAGACACCCTCTACATGATGACACTAAGCGCACTTGTATCTCTTAGGCTCTTCGTAACCCTCATTGGCGTGATGCTATGTCTACCGAGTCCACTACCCTCCTTGGTCATGGAACTTGGGATCTTGTTCCGCTTTCTCCCAGTCAGAATGTTATAGGATGCAAATGGGTGTTTCGGGTAAAACGCAAGCCAGACAAATCTATTGATAAGTTCAATGCTCGCCTTGTTGCTAAAGGTTTGCATCAACGCCCTGGGGTGGACTATATTGACACCTTCAGTCCAGTGGTGAAACTAGTCACTATTCCGAGTGTTCTCTCCACTACTTTTTTTCACTCTTGGTCACTTTGTCAATTGGATATCAGCAACGCCTTTCTTCACTGTGATCTCCGTGAAGTGGTCCTTATGCAGCACCCTTCGATTTTTATTGATAGTCAGTCACCTCATCATGTTTGTGGTTTAAACTTTTGTATGGCTTACATTAGATACCCTGGGCTTGATATCATGCCCTTAGTTTGGCACTCTTTGGTTTTGGTTTTTGGTAATCCACAACCGAGACATCCTTATTCACGTATAATCGGGGCTCTGTCGTGCTCTATGTTTTGGTTTATATGGGTGATCTTATTCTCACTGGCTCCTATTTTTGGACTCTCCCCTGGGTCACTGATCATCTTAGTCAGCGTTTTGCCATTAAGGATCTTGGTGTATTATCTTATTTCATGGGTATTGAAGTCGCCTCTTGCAAAGAGGGGTCTCTTTCTATCCCATCATAGCTACACCATTGAGTTATTACGACGCCACCACCTCGACGACGTCAAACCTCTCTCTACGCCATTTTTATTGAAGTTTGTCGCTACTCCATCTTCATTCTTGGAGGATCCCATCGAGTTTAGGCAGGAAATCAGCGATCTTCAGTACCTCGCCTGCTTTTACCGTTAGTTGACTTGCCCAATCAATGAAGTCCCTGATTGATCAAGACTGGTGCGTTGTTAAGTATCTATTTTGGTGTTTAATGGGACCGATGCCTTCTCCTTCATAAGCCTCAGGATCTCTATCATTGCTTACTCGGACTCAAACTTCGGTGGTAGTCTTTTCGATGGTAATCCACCTTTGCCTATGTTGTTTACTTAGGCTAGAATACGATATCGTGTCGATCAAAAAAGCTAACAGGTGTTGCCCGCTTGTCGACCGAAGCCAAGTATTAGGCCTTTGCTGCCACTACGACTGAAGTGTGTTAGATTAAGCTCATTTTCACGATCTTCGCCTTCGGTGTCTCACTGTCCCTTGCCTCTAATGTGATAATATCAGTGCCAGTCGTCTTGCTTTGCATCCGGTTTTTCATTCTCGCATGAAACATATTACTCTGGATCTCCATCTTATCCATTGTCTCAGAGAAAAAGGTGTATTGTGAGTGTCTCATGTGAATAACCTTGATCACTTGTCGACTTCTTTACTAAATCTCTCTTTCTGACTTGATTTGAGTTCCCTCGTTCGAAAATCTTGTTGCCGATGGAACATTGATTTTGTGGGGACTTATTATTAAGAATCCAACATAATTTATAAGTGTTCTCTTTATTTTACAGTACCGTGTATAATTACTTCAATTATGAATTGCAACTATTGAAATGAATACAATTATTTTTCATACAGTTATATTCTTCAACATTTTGCACGACTAAAATCAAAAGTTCCATTGTTACAAGAACAAAACAGAATGTTGTCATTCTAAAGATTGAATGTTTAAGGGTATGAAAGATTAAAATTGTCTACTATGAAAAAAATAAGCAAGATTTTAGCAGACATGTACAAAGAAAAGCAATTTAGATTTAGTTTCTGCATATTATTTGTTGCAATTTGGAAAATTGTCCGTAGTTGATAATGATAGCTTTGATTGACTTGTAGCCAAAGCAGCGTTTTGGAACCCGGCCTGGACCGATCGGTTCGACCAGTTCGACGGGGAACCGACGCCTTGGCCGAACTGGTTCTGCCTATATAGCGGCCTGCAAGCTGCTTCGGGCGAACCAGGCGACCCATCTCTTTTTTTCTTTTTGTTTTCCCTTTTTTTGGTTTACGGTCAATTGTGAATCAGTCCAATTTTTTTGACAATTACAAACTTGCCTCAAAAATAAAAAAAAAATGAAGAAAAAAAATGCAAAACTTTGTGTAGGAGCGTCCGTTTTGGACTCAATTTTTTTTATTTGGGGTATCTCGACTAGATCTATCCATCGCAAACCGCCTAGCGGTTTGGGCCAACAAATTTTCAAAAACACGCTGTTTTTCATACTTAATTTGACTTTAAATCTAAACGAGCATGCATTCGAGAATTTTATACATAGCATTTTGTCCGATACTAAGTTTATTTTCCAGATTTTAGTGTCACATAATATTGTTTTTTTATTGAATTTTGTGATACGGTTGGCCAACATTTAAAAATCCAAAACAATCTTTTAACTTGTATTAAATATAATGTTTGTTGGATTACTTGATAAATTATTTTTTTTTGTTAGAGATCACGTGTTCAAGTCTTAGTTTTGTGATAATCATATATTATATTTATTTATAATATAATAAAATATTAATAACTTAAAATACCTATAATTTTTTATATAGTTAACTTTTTATATTATATTTTTTATTAGATATTGACTAAAGTCAACAAATCTGACCTGTTCGGAGAGTTTCAAAGAAGTGAGCGAAAGTATATATTTTTACTAATAAATGCTATGTATATAAAATATATATAGGGATTCGGCCCCATCTCTCTAGTCCCAAGCACCTAAACCCACCCACGTATATTTTAACAAACACTCCATCTCCCCTTCCTTCTTCAACACTTCCTCTCTCTCTGAAATTTCACATTGAATCGCCGCTATGAATGCACACACAAGTGATGCAGATATATGTATTTGCCCTAGCTTTAATTGTTATTCGTCCGACAGATTAGTTGAAATCGCCGTCAAAGTTGCCGCTGAAGACAAAAACAACAACAACAACGACGATGATGAAGAAGAAGAAGAATTCGTATTCACTCTACACAGCGAAAAAGATGGAGAGTTTTTAGCGGACAATAACAGACCTGTTTATTCAATATTCAACCGGAATATTCGGGTCAATAACGACGACAATGAATTCATCAGTACGGAATCAATCACTCCAGTTCCGTTGAGTCAACTCTTTCTCGAAGATCGAGAGGAGCGCCAATCCTGCTCCTCGTCCGAAGCCGACGAATCGGAGAATATTCCGGCGTGTGGGTACGGCGTTTGGAAGCCTAAACCTATCGAAACGGCGCCGTCTCCCACCAGGTGCAACAAGAGCAAATCCACAGGATCGGTGTCGACGCGGTGGAAGTTTCGTGATTTGCTATTGCGGAGTAACAGCGAAGGGAAGGACACTTACGTGTTTTTTACTCCCAAAAAGAAGAAAGCAACCCAGTTACCCGTCTCGCGTGGTAAGCCGTCGCCGTCTCCGCACGAGGCTTTGTACGTGCGGAACAGGGCGGAGACGGAAGGGAACAAAAAGAAATCGTACCTGCCGTACAGAAAAGATCTCGTCGGATTCTTCTCTAAAAGTTTCCCGCATTTCTAGTACGGGGGATGGTTGTTCAATTATTGGTTTACCTGTTAAGTTGTTCGTCTCATACGATTGTAGATGAACGGCTCGCTCTATTTACAATAAGAAAATATAAAACTTATTTAAGGTTTTCGATTTTATTACCTTATGTTAAGTTAGTTGGTTATTACTTAATAATTATTATAGTGCAAAACATCATGTGCGCTGATAATGGGGTTTCCGACGATTAAGATTTAAGACACGAGAGAGGCGGTACGTAGTTTCTTTGCTGTTTCTCGAATAATACAGACGGTGATCAGCATTAAATGCAAAGATTTTTAATGATTGTATCGAGGAATTATTATTCGCGTGTTTTGTGTCCATAATGACCACCTTAATCAATGTTTAAATGGGGTTTACAGTTTAAACCTTCTTTTTGGTTTACATATATCTCGTTTAGTTGGGGTTTCATATATATATATATATATATATATATATATATATATATATATATATATATATATATACTATCTACTACTAGGGAATAGTGTTGTCATTGTTAATTGCATTTTAGTCCTTGTAACTCTTTTACTATTGTCTTTAAAGTTTTATATTATTAACTTTTCAGTCCCATGTTAAATTGTAAAAAGGTTCTTCAAATATAAGATTTTCTTGTTTTTCTTCTCAAAAGTTTTTGTTGTTTGACTTGTAAATTGTAGAACAATCATTGTGTCTTTCGACTCTTTCACTTTTGTCTCTACAATTTTCTATGAGTTGCTTTTGTGCCCCATAGTTACTTGAAATATTGCCCTTCAAATTTTAAATTTTCTTATTTTTGCCCCCAAAAGTTTCTTATTATTTACTTTTGGGGTATATAAGAGCGGTTGTTATTGTCATAGTTCATTGCATGACAATCCTTTATATTTTTTAACCTTTTTACTATTGTCTTTAAAGTTCTCTATAATTTACTTTTGGGCCCATGTTAAATTGTAAAAAGGCCCTTCAAATTTGAGATTTTTATTTTTTACTCCAAAAGTTATGCTATTTAACTTAGTGGTCCACTGTGAATTGTTGAACGGTCATTTTAGTTTAACTTATTGATATATCTATATATACTATAAACGAGAAGTATTTTAGTCATGTAGTTTTTTGTTTCCTATTTTGTCCATATTATTTCAGCGAATTGGTTTTCGATATGCTGCAGCTAAAAAAAAAAAAAAAGGACAGCCCCAGTTTTGGACTTTGTTGCGTGGGATGTGGTGGGGCGCGTCGTCGGAAGCGTGGAGTGTGGTGGTGATGGTGCGCGTCGCTGGATGGGCGGGATTAGTGGTGGTTGTGCGTGTCACCGGGGGCGTGAGATGTGGTGGTGATGGCACGCAATTGTGTAGGTAATGCGTCAGGGGCGGCAAAATCTGTGGTGGTGAGTAGGGCTGTGCAAAAGGAATCGGATCGATCGAATCGGGTGAAAATCGATCGAATGATCCGATCCGAGGATCGGACCGAATATTTGATCTGACTTTTGATTTTTGCCTTAGGATCGAACCCCCATTTGATTCGATCCTCGATTTTAGAGGCTGAGAATCGGATCGGATCGAATACTCATCTTATTTATTAAAAATAAATAAATGTATAATAGTATATATAATAATATATTTTTATCTATAAAGCTAAGCCTATTAATGCTACTAAGATATTTCTATATATAATGCTAATATTATATTTTTATAGATATACATACCTAACATCTTTTTCTTGGTCCATCTGAAGGCCATGTTTCTGTCTTTGGGAAACATATACAATTGTAAATTTGTAACACCTTTGTCTCACCATATGAAAGTGAATCTTGTAATTCAGTAACTCTGTTTGAATGTTGTGGTTGGTTCCATTGATATTAAAATAAATAAGAAAAAAAAAAAGAAAAAAGAATCGAAATCGAATCGAATCGGATCGAAATCGAATGATTTTGGATCGAATCGGATCATTTTAAATTGATTCGATTTCGATCCTCATTTCTCCAGGATCGAAATCGATTTTCAGCCTCGATTCGATCCGATTCGATCCGATCCGATCCAAATGCACACCCCTAGTGGTGAGAGAAGTGGAGGAGGGACGACATTTTTTGAGTTTCGATATTGCCCCTACTTTAACTTTAATTTTTCTGTTTTGCTCTTTTTTTTTTTACTCTTTTGAATGATATACTTTCTTCTTTGCCGCTTTCGTTTACTATTGTTGATAAATATATGTTTATATATTAGAGAATTGCCGGTTTAAACTACACACAAAATTGCAAAAATATCTTAAAAGTTTTCAAACAAGTTTAATTTTTTAACTAAGACCATCAAGATGGACCATTTCCTTGATAAGGCAAAATTTATCCGATTATTATGTTAAAGTCTAGATATAAAAAAATTACACCATAATATTAATAATATCAACCATGCCTACATACATCGGCACGTGCGTAGCACATGCCATTTTTCCTATTATATATATATATATATATATATATATATATATATATATATATATATACATACACACACACACATATACTAGTAAATAAGCTTGTGCTACATACGAGCATGTACAAATTTTTATTAATATTTTAAATAGTATTATTCAATGGCTAATTAGTTAGATTAAAACCCCCAAAACTATTTTCCATGTATTATTTTTATATAAAACAATAATAAATTATAAATTAATCTAATATGATTGACTACCGTATTTATGTGAATAATCATAAATTATTAAACCTCACAATACCTCACAATACCCCCTCTCTCTCTCTCTCTCTCTCTCTCTCTCTCTCTCTCTCTCTCTCTCTCTCTCTCTCTCTCTCTCTCTCTCTCTCTCTCTCTCTCTCTCTCTCTCTCTCTCTCTCTCTCTCTCTCTCTCTCTCTCTCTCTTTCTCTCTCTCTCTCTCTCTCTCTCTCTCTCCCTATAGTCCCGATTCTACCACTGCATCTCCGCCCTCGCCGTCCCACCACTCATTTTTTTGCTAAAATCCCAATCCAACGCCCAGCTTCTTCTTCCCCAGCAGTCGAATCAATTTTCTTCCCGCACGTCGCCACCAAGCTCTCACCACCACATCATATGCCCCCGGCAACGCGCACAACCACCACTACATCTGACCCCTTCGATTGAGCATATCATCACCACCACATCACGCGCCTCCGATGAGGCCCACCAGCATATTCTATGCCACAAAGTCTACAATTGCGGCCACCCATTTTCTTGGTGTTTGAGCTTCAGTATATTGAAAAGTAATTGCATGAAATAACATGGGTAAAATAGGGGCATACCAAATTACAGAACTAAAATCGTAGCAATTTATAGATATATAGTACATATAGAAATACATCATATAACAGAACATAGTAAATAGTTGAACTTACTAGGGCAAAATTGAAACAAAGAAATATGGACCCAAAAATAAGAAATCTAAAATTTGAAGGATTGTGTTACAATTTAATGTGGGGCCCAATTACAAATAACAAAAAACTTTAGGGGCAAAATTAAAAGAGGTAAAAACCACAATGATTGGTATGCAACTTACCATGGAGCCCAAAAGCAAATAATAGGAAACTTTAAGGGCGAAAGTGAAAGGGTTCAAAGGCGTATGAAATTTACAAGTGAAATAACAAAATCCTTTGGGGGCAAAAATAATAAAATCTAAAATTTGAAAGACTGTGGTGCAATTTACCACGGAGCCCAAGAGTATTAAATGGAGCCCAAAGCAAATAATAGGAAGCTTTAGGGGAGAAAGTGAAAGAGTTCAAAGACGCAAGTGTTGTTATGAAATTTTCAAGTAAACTAACAAAAACCTTTGGGGGCAAAAATAAGAAAATCTAAAATTTAAAGGACTCTATTACAATTTACCACGAGACCCAAAAGTTATTAATAAAAAACTTTTGAGGAAAAAAATAAAGAGTTCAAAACTACAAAAACTGTCCAACAATTAACCACGACAACAATATTTGCGCTTATAGATAGTAGTAGATATGTGTGGAATTCTTGCCTATATTTTTTAGTATGAATTGTCATTATTGTTTTTGAACACAATTATAAGGTTCAATTTAGTTTCCATGAAAACGGCGAAAATAATTTACAATTAGAAAACTTTCTTTTCCACTTATTTCGTTACATTAGGATACGACTAAGACTTTTGAAGAAAAATAGAAAAACTTTATTATGTCGAATTCACTTCAATGATGACTTTACATATATTAAGTAATTCCATTATTTACAAAAAGTATTTTATCCAAAAAAACAATCGTAAACAAGAAGAGTGATATTACGAAAACACAAAATTATCCAGGAGTAATTCTTTTGAATTATCTGAGTTTAAAGTGATTCCAAACGTTGTTTCTGTGATTCTAATAGATTTTCCTTTGTGTGAGCGTTCTACGAGAGGGTGTTCGTGAGAACGACGACCATTCGTAGACACATCCTTTGGTATTTATAGGAGTTCGAGTGTAGTTAAGACCGTGTCAACTTAGTCTCTTCTACTGTTGTGGGATGGGGGGTTTACTAAATGTTGCCACGTGCGGGATGGATCTGCTGATAGCGGATTAATGTGAGTTGCCCGTAGGTTAAAGATAGTTGTGCTAATAATGGTTGTCAGGTCTTTAATACCCGCGTGATTCCTCCAAGCGGGTTTATGAAAGCCTCTAATTGTATTAAAGTCGTTCACCCTACTAGGTCGTTCCACCACGAGGTGGTATCTTGTTCTTTGGTGAGACGGTTGTGGGAAACTCTTTATACGAAGCGTTCTTTTCGAGGTCATTTATGGGGTATTCATGTCTTTTTTGGTATCCGATTTATTTATGCATTATCATATGTCTCATAAGTTTTCTAGTTCGTGGTACACAAGGCTGGAGACTTGTGAGTCAAGTTCACATGGACTTTCCCTTTCACGTAAGGATCATGATCGTTTTTTCAAAGGGCTTTCTAGGGAAGATGAAAAGGTCTGTTATCTTTGTCGTTTTCCTATTGAGATTGTAAAACTGCATTTTTAGGTTTGTCCGTTATGTCATGATGATGAATCATGGGGAACGTGCCCACGTGTCCTCGGTTTTATATTCTTGGTTTGCGTAGTGCGCGAGTGAGCATCTTGAGTTACTTCTACTTTTGTTGATCTTAGGTCACGCGCAATACGAGTTTTGATCTGAACATAGATTCATGGGGAGAGGGCGGTCGTGTGCTCTAACTTCCTGCTATTTAATTAGTATAAATATGAGGTTTCGGTTTATTCATCATCTTCTGGCTAGTATTCGCTTTCATAAGATTTGTTTGATCTCCCCAACATTCGACGACGCATGGTATTTGTCTTTCTTCTCCTTCTTCACTTCTCTTCCACTTCATCTTGAATATAGTCGTTACCTTATTGGGACTCTGACTTTCGCTGGCACTTGGAAAAGTCGCTTCTTCTTTGTGAAGCCTAACTAAGAGGACATTTTCAAGGACTGAGGTGTGAGGACCGAATGGATGCTGGGAGATAGTGGACCTAAGGATCTAGATTCTGAGGCATCTAAAGCATGTTTCCAGGAACTTTGCGCCGCTCCTCTATACTGAGGTCTCTTTGACTTGTGAAAGTTGAAGAGGAACCCCATTTTGTTCATGTTGGGGGGTTTGTAGAGGCTCGTTGGCATCCACGTTCTACTCGATGACCTTTGTCATGCTGAATATTTCCGTAAGTACTTCTACCCCGTTTCTTTCTATGTTTTGATGAGTTCTTGCGTTCTCACGTTTTTGATGGACTTTTCCTTACAAGGGAACATATGCGCCTTTTTCCTATTTCAATGTGGAAATTTTGTGATCACCCCTCTCTTCCGAGGGGTTGAGTTTTGACTTAAGGAAGCTCTCCTTCATGGCCCGTACTACGGTTCTAGAGGAGCTTCCTACTGAGCTGACCGCGTCTGTTCTGGTCGACGTGGCCAAGGCGGCCAACAAGAAAAGAAGAAGGGGGATGGGGTGCCTAAATCCCAACATCTCGGGATTTTTGAGGATGTTTAACGAGCGGTGATGGGTCCTTCTACTGCCCCTACCCCCCAAGAAGAAAAAGAAGGATGCATCTCGTGTTCTGATCTCCATTGCATTTACTCTGGTCGCTGTCGAGGTTGCGTCTTTATCAAAGAAAAAGACCTCCTTCTTACTCCGCATTAGGTTTTACGGGTGAGCATCATTTTTCTTTGAATCCTTTTTCATTCCTCATCACTTCCATATTTTCTGAATGTTCTCTATTTTGTTTAATATCAGGTAAGAGGCCCAATTTTGAGGCTGGGCCGACTGCGGATGCTTCAATTCCAACAAGATAATGTCGTCTTTTGGGACTCTTAGGGGACTCAGGGACCGACGCCCCTCATCCGGTCATAGATGAGGTGGGGACACCATCTTGAGGTCTTTCTTCAATTCCTCCCCTAGTCGTGGGGATGTAAACCTCCTCTACGGCGCCTCCCTTGGACGTTCCTCCACTTGTGGGTAGAACTCTATTTTTTTCTGAGGAGGCAGATGAGGGGGGTGAAGTGGGGAAATCTCGTCCACAAGCGGATGGTATTTTAGGCGGACACCCATTATTTTTGCTGGATCTTACCCAACCAACGTCGCGATGTTGCTTATAGTCTGGCTACAACGGTATATTCCTTTTTGCCTATCTATTTAATTGTTTCCTACTCTTTCCTTACCTGGCGTTTGTTTCAAATCCCTATGGTTTTAGGTAGTTTGGCACTTCGATAACAAGCAGCTCGTGGGGCGTAAGTATTTTTACAAGCGTCATTATTAGGCAACTTCTTCTCATTTGTAGGAATCTAAGGAGGCCTTGGCGAAGACTTTGGCCTGGGCTAATGAGCTAGAGATATGCCTTTCTTTTCTAGATCTTGCAGCTATGGTGGCACAACGCCAATAGCTTAACGAGGTGCGTGCTACTTTGGCTGGTCTTCGTGTTGAGCTGTTGAACTCCCAGGACACACATCGACACCATCTGGAGGAGGCTACTCACCTCGTTAATAAGCGAAGGTTACTGCAGATGGATGAGCTTTTGGCCTCCAAGCTCAATTTACAGCAGCAGGTGGACAAGTTGGAAGCTGAGCAGGACAAGTTGGAGGCTACTGTCGAGGCGACTCTTTAGTCAGAGAAGGCTAAGAATGATGAAATCCTTAACTTAATAATGAGTGTCGGGACCTAGATTTGAAGTGAAAGGACTTATCTCAATCTCACCAGCTAATCATCGACCATGTGATTTCTAAGGCCGTAAGGGAGTACAAATATTCCAAGAAGCATTGTGCTTGCTTTGCCGAAGAGTTTGCCGCTCATCTAAGAGAAGTTTTTGACAAAAGCACACACCAATGAGAATGATCGGACTTCCTCGATGAAGGTTATCACACATATTTCCTCGAAATCCTTTGCCCAGTCTTTGAGAATGAAGAGGATGGATTAGACGATGGATACAACTCTGAACCGTCTTAAGGGTTTTAGCTGCAACTTTGGTGGCTTTTGTTTTTATTTTTCTTTTTGGCATTATACTCGTAACTCATTTTGCATGAATAAATGGAATGAAGTTATCCAATATATTTGTTTTGATGCCTACACTTGTTAATAGGACTTCGTTTTGTGTACTGAAGAAGCAGGCTTCTTCTGTTGTTTTGTTGTTTCTTTGTTCATATGATTTTTACATGTTGGCCCGTACGGTCCTGCCTTGACCTTTGTTTAAGAAGGGATATATTTGATTCTCATGTTCTGCCGACTGTTTTGTAAGTTGGTTTTTGTATATCTCAATTGGACTTTTATTTTGCCAATTGCTTTGTAAGTTGGTCTTTGTGCTAATGTTTCTTAATTGGACTTAGTTTTGCAAGTTCCTTTGTAAGTTTTTCTTTCCACCAATGTTTTTCAATTGGACTTCGTTTCACCAAGTGCTTTGTAAGATGGTCTTTCTGTCAATATTTTTCAAACGGACTTCATTTTGGCAACTGCTTTGTAAGTTGCTCTTTGTGCCAATACTTTTCAACTGGACTTCATTTTGCCAATTGCTTTGTAAGTTGGAGTTGGTGCCAATATTTTTCAACCGAACTTTATTTCGCCACCTGTGTTGTAAGTTGGTCTTTGATTTTACCCAAGGGTTGGTCTAGAGGAATTGTGGTACCGATTTTAGGTCCTACGGGCTTCTAAACAAAACTTTTGAAGCCTCTGGCGGTTCATCAGGCTTTGTTGCTTTTTACCCTCTTGGTTGGTTGTTCGTTTCTCCTTTGTGTCGGTTCGAAGAATTTTTTTTCCTAGCTGACCTTTGGAGGCGTCCATGCTTCAAAGGTTTATCTATTTCTGACACGAGGTGGCGGTAGCCGTCGATCGTGTGTCCCTAATGCATATTTTATTGCAATACAATGCAATAGTTGTACTACTTCACACGTTTGCAAGTGTACGGTCAAGTAGTAATAAAATAGTAAGTAAGATAACAGAGCAAGTATTGTATCCCACAAGAGTATGTATCTTTATTTTAGTAATTTAAGGTTGAGAACTAGTGAAACTATTATTTTTTTGCAATTGAAATAGAAAGAACATTGCAATTAGACCTAAGAATGTAAATAACAAAAAGTAAAGGCAAATAATGAATTGGATTGATTGATTGATTGGGTTGTAAATCAGATTAAAGAAAACGTATATAGGAATCAAAATTCGCTAATCTCTGGTATTTCATAGACAAAATACCAGTGACTCGGTGTTAAGCCTATTTCTATTGAATATCGTTTTGTTCTCAAGTTGACGTGATAAGTTAGGCTAACTCTCGCATCACCTAGAGAACCCCTTAACTCTTTAATGATGTAATATTGTTAGGCAGTATTCCCTCTCCAGAAGTTCACCTTTGTCAAGGATCTATATATATAGAGTTTAAAAAAAAAAATTAGAGTTGACAACTTAACCTAGATTCCTCGTTAAACGCTAGTGACGGAGATCAAGAGATTTGTTAGTGTGATCAACTATGCAATTGTTGCGTTAACAATCTCCTATACATAATTCATGCAAAATACACCATGTAGCATAAGCAACAAATCAAATTCAACAAAAAAATGTCTTCAAAAGAAATAATCAAAACATAGGTTCAAGGTGTATTCATTGAGATAACTACATCATATCCCAGACATCGGGGTATTTAGCTACTCATGATCGATGTTCACAACAATAATTCTTCATAAAGTTTTGCAAGAAAGAAAAACAAAAAGATTAAACTCTTGATCACGGTGAGATATCAGTGTCTTTTTTTTTATTCTTTTTTTTTTCTCAACTCCGGATAATTATGTGCTTTGATTTATCAATTTTCTCCTCTAAATTTGATTACAGTGCTTAGACGGTGAAATTTGATGTGGAATAGTAATGGAAGATTGGTGTAACGTGTTTGTGAGCTGTTATTCGTGATGAAAGCTAATGCCCTAGCTGCTGAAACGTCTCCTCTTTTTATAGTTTTAGGCATAGAACGAAAAGCCCAAGGGTTTCATGCAAACAGCCGCAAATCTCTAGGTTGCGGAGCAAGTCGCACGAGTTTTGGCGCACCACCTTCGAACAATGCGGCGCAGGCTGCGGGGGTGGTACGCAGGTTGCACCATCCTTGGTCAATACGGTGCAAGCGGCACAGGTAGCTGTGCAGTTTGTGCTGCATCCAGTTTATGCCGCACGGGTCGCGCGGCTATCTGCATTGTTGCGCAGCCTTCTGCCTCCGCAGCTGCTATCACCAATTTACTCTTTTTCACCTTTATGTTATTCCATGCTTATTTTCCCTCGAATATACCTTATTTTGCTCCGACTCGACTCAAAACTATAAAAGGATAAAAACGACCAAACCAATATAAATGCTAGAAGGAGTAATCAAAAATATATGAAAACGGGTACTCAAATCACGATAAACAAACACTCATCAAATACTCCCAAATTTAAACAATTTCTCTTCCTCGAGAAAGACTGTAAACAAATGAAATCAAGTTCTAATAAAGCCAACATACACAAATCAAGATGTAGTCTCAGAATGCCACCAATGCTTTGAAGATGGAATTACTAAAATCATACTAGTAAATTATTGCACGCTAAGGTTAATCAAGTCTTATTCATGTAAAATATCAACCCGTCCAGTGTTTGCTCATAACATCAAAAAGTTTCACATACACTTACTTCACTCTTGCTTTCTACTTTTCTTGTTATTCTCCAGGCATGTGAACTTTTTGTGTTGAGGATCTTTTAGTTCTTTACTTGGCTTGTAATATTTGGCTCAGGTGTGGGCTAATAGTGGAAAAAGACAATCTCGGAGTTCTAGATATATTTCACAAATCCAAGTCAAAAATCTTCTTTTCCTCCCCACATATATTTTTTTCTAGGTGTTCATTGTCGGAATATTGAACATCTTTTGGGTATTTGTGCGTATCGACAAAGCCATGGCAACTATGAAAAAGTAAAAATAAATAATAAAGAAGATTAATTAACATAAAAATTAAGTAGAGAAAACTAGGGATTTCTAACTCTTATGTTGTTGAACAATGACACGTAACCTACTAATTACCCATATATATAGTATAGTCATACATGTAAGTTTAGATGGACTAGGATTCCATCCTATAGGTGAATAAGAAGTTATGGAAATATTCAACTACATATTCATGATTATTAAGTAGCTTATAATATGTCAAATCCCGAAGTTTAAATAAAAAGGAAAGAAATAATTTAAGGAAACTTATTCCTGGATCGTTTTGTGCAGAAAACGCGTTTTACAATGACGCGTGACCTATTGCGTCACGCGATTACCTGTCGTGCATCCCCGCCTCTGTTTCCCTATATGGATTTGTGGTCCTCACTCCTTTCATCATCTAAAACTATTCCTTCTCCTCCACTTTCAATGCTCAATTAATCTTTCCCACAACAACGATCAAATGACCTTAAAAAAAGTTGACTAAAAAACTATAAAATTTTGGGTTGCCTGCCAAACAACGCTTAGTTTATTATATTGCTTAGCCCAACGCTACTAATTTTAAGGTGTTGCCATCGCTCCACCATGGTTAAATGGATGTGCAAAATTCACTTCACAAGCAAAATTCTTGATTGCTGGTTCATTCAGATAAATACGTGTGCTTATTTTAAAACTAGCTTTTTATTATTAACTTTTGAAGTTACAGGTCCTCCTCCTACATCAATCAATGTATTAGCAGTTGCCAAAAATAGCCTTTTTAAAATCAATAGAAACTTATACTTTTCACTCATGTCAATTACTACAAAAATCAGTCCATAAAATAAAGCCACCATTTTTTACCAAAATATTATCAATAACCCCTTATGGTAACTCACACTCCTATCAGCTAAGGGCCTGTTTGGTTGCAGAGACAGTTATATACGTAGATTAACTATTACTCAGTTAAAATAGTCTTTTATTTCATATGCGTAACAGTAACCGTGTTTGGTTGGAGAGTTGAATAAAGTTACTATTTTATCTTAATTTATAAAACGTGTTTGGTTCATGTTATGTGCAACGGCTATTTCTGGATAATGCAGGTAATTACCTTATTGCCCACATTTTATCAAGAAGATATACACCAAAAATATTTTCGAAAAATATCACGTTCACCTCCCAAGCAATATTCACAATTAATTATGTCCTTAACTAATTTAAAGTAAAACATTTGTTTTAATTACATTTTTAATTACATTTTTTAATTACATTTTTTTAATTACATTTTTTTATTAAATTTTTTAATTACGTTTTTTAATTACATTTTTAATTATATTTTTTAATTACATTTTTTAATTACATTTTTTAATTACATTTTTTATTACATTTTTTAATTACATTTTGTTAATAACATTTTTTAATTACATTTTTTAATTATATTTTTTAATTACATTTTTTTAATTACATTTTTTTAATTACATTTTTTAATTAAATTTTCTAATTACATTTTTTTTAATTACATTTTTTAATTACATTTTTTATTTAAATTTTTTTAATTACGTTGTTAATTACATTTTTTAATTATATTTTTTAATTACATTTTTTAATTACATGTTTTATTACATGTTTAATTACATTTTGTTAATTACATTTTTTAATGACATTTTTTAATTAAAATTTTTTAATTATATTTTTTAATTACATTTTTTTAATTACATTTTTTAATTACATTTTTTTAATTACATTTTTTTTAATTACATTTTTTAATTATGCCTTGTTGCTGCATAAAAAGATTAAAATTGAAGAAACATGGGTAAATAAGTCATTTCGTCGGGTGAGCTGGATGACTAAAAAGTGAGATAAAATAATAACAAGGGGGTAGATATTATTTAAGTTGAGAAAGTGAGTTGTGGAGCGGGCCTCAGCTATTAAATCAAAAAGCCCATTTGAATAATCATTCAAACCAAACTGGTTTTAAGTGAGATGAGGGCAGTCATCTATCCTCATCTCAGCAACCAAACACCCCCTAATTGTATTAGAAAATCAGTTGCTCTCAAGCTAGGTAAGTTTATTGTTTCATATAAAGAGTAAGACATCAGATTTATACTAGCACCTGAATCACATAAATAATGTTCAAGTTAAACATTATTCACAGTGCAATGTATAGTAAAACTTCATTGATCTTTTACTTTTGTGGGAAAATAATCAGTTTCTTGAATGGCACAAACTTTGTGGACCTACAACTGTTCAATGCACTTTTTGATAATAGCCTTCTCGCCTAAGTAGCTCAAATTATTAGGTACTTTTCTTACCACTTCTTCAAGTATCATAAATCCCAACAAGTCTTTGAATATGATGGCAATTCATCCACATAATGAATTCTTGAAGCGAATGGAATAGGTGGATGATATTCTTTCATTAGTGGTTCAGACACATCGCCCAAAATATCCTCCTCGGTCGAGATCATGTTCACTTGCTCCGTTGGACTCGTCTTGATTTCGCTTGGAATGTCCCGGTTGGTAAATACTTAGTTGATTTACTATGTGAACAAGCCGGTTCTCGATGTTATTAAGTGAAGCGTTTGTGTTTTGACACTTCATGTGAATTTATCCCATCCTTACATCAGTCTTTGCCATGTATTTAAAGACGATTTCTTAAACATTGGACTTCTTGTCATTTAATTGAAATCCTGACAGTTTTTGACCTTCTTCTTATTGTTGATTTTATTGACTGCCCCAAGAAAACTTCAGGCGATTTTTCCATCCTAGACCAAAAGTATTGGAGTAAGGATTGTTTTGCCTCGAGTAGTTACCCGCATAGTTGATTTCTTCATGCATTAATGAGTTTACTCATCGGCACTCGGTGTTTAGATGGTTTCCTCCACAGTTGGTACACACGATGAGTGGTGTATTAGAGCCCATATGCTTAAGTTTTATGTTGATGGGACTCTTCTTGTGCAGAAAATTGAGTAATTGCGTTTACCTTATGGACCCCATTGTTCTCCTAACTAGTGCTCGTACTATGTTCCACTTAGATAAGTTAGATATGATTGATTCCAAAAGTCCAAATTCATCCTCATCAGTCCTTACCACGAACCCCCCTCTGGAACTAATGTCGATTATATGCTTAAACACTGCTTTAATTTGTAGTAGAATTGTTGAAGTAATATCTCATCTTGGAAGTTGGTTGTGGACACTTTCTCGCCATGCCTTTGAATCATTCTCATGCGTCGACTAGTGAATCTCCGTCCATCTGACAAAAATTGACTATCTCGCTTCTCATCTTTGCGGTTCTAGCTGGTGGGAAGAATTGCAATGAGAAAAGTTGTGCCAATTGTTTCCATGCCGTGATGTACTTTTTTGGTAACTCATTGTGCCAGTTGCTTTAAGATTGCCGATTCCTTTTTTAATTTGGAAGACCTTGCACATCCCGATGAAATCCTTTAGATGGGCTCCCGGATCTTCAGTAGATCTTCCTCTAAATTGATTTTGGTTATTCATAGAGAATACCGCTGCATTGATGGGACCGTGTTCTTCATCAGTCACAATGCATGATCTTGTTCCCTTTAGCACTGGTAATACCGCTTGTCTAGTAGGTCGAAGATAATAATCTCTGCCCATGTAATGGCCATTCAACTCGGTGACTGGTGGTTCATCTATTGGTCGTGTTCCATTCGTCTCAGTTCTTCCTGGTGTGGTTAACACTTCCTCGTTGTTGGACATGTTTTGTTTTTACTCTAACTTACGTATGCAGGTTCTCTCTATTTTCGAGTCGTGCGACAGTGGTGCCACGTTATCTCTTCGTGTCATGCACTACTATTACCTAAAATACGAAACAAATCCGGAAGTGTTTCTCAAAAATCAACAATAAAAATGAAATTCCTAATAGATATTATTACTCCCCAACAACGATGCCAAAAACTTGAAGCATATTTTATTGTACTATAGTGCAGTAGTAATACTACTACACACGTTCAAAAGTGTACAGTCATGTAATAATAAAATGGTAAGTAAGGTTACAAACCAAGTATTGTATCCCACGAGAGTGTGCATTTTATTTTAGCAATACCATATTGAGAACTAGTGAAACTATTATTTTGAGCAATTGAAATAGAAGAACAGTGTAATTAGACGTAATAATGCAAATTAAAAAAAAATAAGACAAAGACATAATTGAGTTGATTGACTGACTGGGTTCTAAATCAGATTAATGAAAACATATCCAGGAATTGGAATTCGTTAATCTCTAATATAGGTATTTCACAAACAAAATACCAATGAACCTATGTAAAGCCTCTTCCTATTGAATATTGTTTGGTTCTCAAGTTGACGTTATAAGTTAGGCGCACTCTCGCATCACCTAAAGAACCCCCTAAGTCATTAATGATGTCAAAACCATTAGGAACTTTCTCCTCTCCAGAAGTTCAGCTTGTCAAGGATCTAAACAGAGTTTAGAAAAAAAGGTAGAGTTGACAACTTAACCTAGATTCCTCTTTAGACGCTAGTTACGAAGGTCTAGAGATTTGTTTGTGTGACCTACTATGCAAGTGTTGCGTTAACAATCTCCTACGCATAATTCAACATAGACTACTATCCTTCTCAGAAACATGTATATGCAAAATATACCAAGTATCCTTCTCAAAAACATGTACATGCAAAATATACCAAGTAGCATAAGCAACAAATCCAATCCAACAAAACAATTTCTTAATAGAAATAATCAAAACATAGGTTAAATGTGCATTCATTAAGATAACTACATCATATCCTAGACCTTCGGTATTTAGCTACTCATGATCGATGTTTCACAACAATAATTCATCATAAAGTTTTTCAAGAGAAAAAAAGATTAAACCCTTGATCTCGGTGAGATCTCGACATATCTTCCCTTTGATTCTCTTTTGCTGAACTTCACATAATTATATGCTTTGATTATCACCATTCTCCTCTAACTTTGATCGCAATGCTTGAACGGTGGAATTTGATGTGGAATTGTAATGAAAGATGGGTATAACACATTTCTAAGCTATTATTCGGGATGAAATTTGATGCATTAGTTATTGAAACGTCTCCTCCTTTTATAGTTTTTGGCCCAGAACAAGAAGCTCTAGGGTTTCATGCAAACATCGCAAATCTCCAAGTTGTGCGGCAAGTCGCGTGGGTGTGGCGCGAGTTGCACCACCTTCAATCTATGCTGCACATGTCGTGCGGGTGGTGGAGCGGGTTGCACCATCCTTGGCCAATGCATTGCAGGCCATGAGGATAATAGTGCTTGACTCGTTGTACTCAGTCTATGTCGCATGGGTCACGTGGTTTCCGACGTTGTCGTACTACCTTTTGCCTCCACTGCTGCTATCACCAATTTACTCATTTTTCTCATTTGTGTTATTCCATACTCATTTTCCCTCAAATAACCTTTGTTTTACTCTGAATCGACTCAAAACTATAAAGTGACTAAATAAGACCAAGGCCAAGACCAATAAGAATTCTACAAGGAGTAATCAAAAGTATAAGGAAACAAGTATTCAAATCACGATAAATAAACGCTCAACAGCCCCTTGTTTCGTGACACTAACAACCTTTCCAAGTATTTCTTTTTACATTTTCATTCCTAGATTGTAGGGCTTCTAGCCACTGCAGAACCTGGTCATTCCGAACAGCACATAGGACGTGGAGGGGTTCGTGTTATGAACAATGCACGTAGGACTTTGATCTATTTGACGTCTCTTTTTCTCTTATCGGGTTCTTACCTTTTGTGTTGGGTGGGGAATCTTTCATGTGGTGGCACTATATACGTAATGGTCCTGAAGGCTTGGATGGCTGGTTGACCGCATATGTCACTGTAAGATTCTCCATATCCTCTTACAACGTGGAAGGTGACTATCCTCGTTATTTGTTGCAACATTGTCCTTCATGTCAAGGAAGAAAATTTTCTGAGTCATAATGTGGGTTTGTTGACAACAGATTAATGTAGGTTGCCTGCGGTTTAAAGATTGTTGGACTAATAATGGTCGTTAGGCCTTTAATACCCTCGAGATTCTTCCAAGTAGGTTTATTAAGGCATCTGATTGTATTAAAGACGTATGCGCTATGAGGTCGTTGCATCACGGGGTGGTACTTGTTCTTCAGTGAGACAACTGTGGAAAACTCTTTATACAAGTGCTCTTGCCGAGGTGTCCTTCCAGGGGTATTCGGGTCTTTTTTGGCATCAAATTTATTTAAGCATTATCAAGAGAATAGCGAGTTGATAGTGCAAATTTTGCAAGATTTTTGGGAAATAGTCGCAATGGCGCACTCATTCGTCGGACCCTTGAAGATATTGCTAATAGATCTGAGAACAATCCACGTGATGGAAGTGTCATCGAAGATATTGGAATTCGAGATCAACACCCACATGATAGAGAGATTCGAGAATGAAATCCTGTAGTGGCAGAGGTTCAATATGACTGAATGGGAACAAAATCAACATGATCTCTTGATGAGGGAAACCTTATGGTAGATGACGCAATAATAGGGGGGACGCATTATTGATAATTCCGTCCATCCTATCCATATTGATAATTTTCTGTGATCTTGTGAGAAGCCATAATCCCAACGTGGTATTTTTAGTAGAGACGAGGGTGATGCCGGATAGAGCGTATGAAATTGAGCCTTACATGGGATACTCGAATTACTGTATTGCACCCACCGACGGAATGGATGGCGGGATATGGATGCTTTGGAACAATGAAAATATTGATGTCGAAATCTTGAGTGTGGATGACCAAGGTATACACGCAAGGGTCGACCCGAAAAAACAAGCAAAGTGGCTTGTGCAAGGTGACTTTAATGAGATTTGCTATTCGCATGAAAAAAGTTGAAGGTGGGCTAACGTTTTGGGGAGAAATTTACGTGGTCAAACAAGCGCGAGGGGGCCGGTCTAATTAGAGAAAGAATTGATGGAGCGCTCGCGAATATGGAGTGGTTAGAGATGTTTCCGGACAATGGGATGTATCATCTTCCTCGTACTCATGGGGATCACCATCCGATACTCACAAATTACTTGGGATCTCTACGAGAAAATAAGACGAGACCGTTTCATTTCGAAGAGATGTGGATGAGACACCCCGATTGTGAAAAAATACTTAGAGAGGCTTGGGATGGTCAAAATAATATTATTGAGCCGATAGACGCTGTCCCGGGGGTGATGGAACCTTAGAATAAAAATTGCTTTGGCAATATCTTCAAGAATAAAAGAACTCTTTTGCGGCGCATCAAAGGAGCTCAAAAAAACTTGTTGTTCGGCCGAAAGACTACCTAGAAAATCTCAAGGTGCTGATTTCCGAGTATATTGAGACCCTCCGGAGGGAAGAGATTTAATCGCGTAAAAAAATCGAGGGTAAAATGGCTCTACGAAGGGGATAGGAATACAACTTTTTTCCATAGATCAACACTAATCCGTCGGAAAAAGAATAAAGTCCTTATGATTAAAATTGACGATACTTGGTGCCGAGACCAAGATACCCTCAAGTTGCACGCGTGGGAATATGTTTGGAGCTTGTTCAAGGGTAATGCGACAACAGGTCATGACCTTCCTATCTCATGGTTTCAAGCGCAATTGGATAGCGATGAGGTAGGTTTTGTTGGACGTGAGGTCACGGTTGATGAACTCAAAGACGTGATTTGGAAAACACATCCGAAAAAAGCTCCCGACCCGATGGAAATTCAAACCCTTTTTCTTCCAAAAATTTTGGGAGTGGACGAGTGAGCAACTCTTTGCGTTTATGTCATCTGCATTCAAGAATAGGAACTTTAACCCGCGCGTGTGCGAAGCACACCTTTGTCTTATTCCAAAGGTGAACGATCCGACCCTAATTTCGCATTTTAGACCGATATCTTTGTGCAACGTGATTTATAAAGTCATCACGAAGTGTGTTACTTTGAGATTGAAAGATTTTATGCCAAGGACGCAATCTAGTTTTATCAAAGGTTGTAGTACCCAAGATAATATTTTTGCTATGCAAGAAATGCTCCACTCTCTCCGGGCGAAAAAGAAAAATAAAGTGGGGTGTATGATCCTCAAGCTTGATATCGAAAAAGCCTATGATAAAATTAGTTCGACGTTTTTAGAGGACACGCTCATTGTTTTTGAATTTCCGAAGAATATCATTGAGCTTATTCATTTTTGTGTCCGTAACGCTTCAACAAAAGTTTTATGGAACGGGGACCCGTTAGAAGCGTTTGAGCATGGATGCGGACAATGAAAAGGCGACCGCCTTTTGCCGTATCTCCTTGTACTTTGTGTGGAAAGGTTGTCTTACCTTATTCACGAAGCGGTGAGTGAGCGAGAATGGGAACCACTTGTTCCACGAGGAGGGCCGCAAATCACCCGTCTATTCTTTGCGGATGGTCTTATACTCATGTGGAGAGGCACGGTGCGAACGACCTGGTGTATGAAGCGGATTCTTGATAGGTTTTGCCAAGCATCGAGGCTGCATTTAAATGAGGCCAAATCGAAGGTGTTTTTTTTCCAATGACGGGGATGGAACATAAAAAGAAGAATTTGCGCAATTTTGGGCTTTGCGCGCACCACGTCTCTTGGTAGATACCTGGGTGCGAACCTTATTCATGGACGGATTGGACGAGAGAATTTTAATGAACTATTTGATAAGCTCGCGGCACGTGCAATGGGTTGGAAGAGAGTAAATCTCTCTCTTGCGGGGAGAACGACTCTCGTTCAGTCAGTCTTAACGGTGATTCTTATTCATATTATGCAATCATGTTGGCTTCCGAAAAAGGTTTGTGATCAGATTGATAAGTTTAATCGAGATTTCCATTGGTGACCCAAACGGGCGGAAAATACATCTTGTGGGGTGGCAGCGCGTCTTGCATTGCAAAAAGGAGGGTGGTTTAAGGATTCGGTCAGCTCGTTTTAACAATGAGGAGTTGTTATCTAAAATTAGTTTGAAAATTCTTCAACAGGAGAAGAGTGTTTGGACCGAGTTGGTGAACGCCAAATACTTGAAGGACGTCAGTATTGATAGGTATGTGGTGAAGCCGAACGATAGCGCTACTTGGAAAGGAATTATTAAGTGTATGAAGCTAATCAATCTGTGTGTCCATTGGAAGATTGGAACGGGGAAACAATCTCATTTTGGTTCAATAATTGGTCGGGAGAGGGAAGATTGTGCAACGTCATTGAGAATATTACTCATGAAGACTTCGGGATCCATCTTAGAGATGTTCTGGACGAGTTTGGAGATTGGAAACTGGGTACCCTACGCACGGTTTCGCCACAAGCTTGGGAGGAAAAAATTGTTAAAAAGCACGTGGTGTTGAGCGATGAAGAGGATAGGCCGATTTGGAGTCCTATAGCGGATGGGAAATTCACGTGCAAAAGCGCGTATGTGGAACTATTTAAGAGATACTCCGAGATGCCGCGTTCGCCCGCGAGAAATAATTGGGTTTGGAGCGCTCCTTGCAGCAAGAAAATCCGCTTCTTTATTTGCCTTGCAAGTCAAAATGAGATAGCGACGAATATGCTTAGGAAAGAAAGGAAAATCACAAACGACGATAGTTGCACTTGGTGTCCGAACCCAAAAGAATCGGTTATTCGTGTCCTTCGGGACTGTCCGCGTGCTTCTAAAGTTTGGAAGATTATTATCTCGTGCGCACGCTGGAATGAGTTTTTCGGATTAAATGAGAGATCTTGGTTGAAGGAAAATCTGGGATTTGTGGAGGAGATTAGTCGTTCAATCCCGAGAACCGCATGGAACGTTATCTTCACGACGATAATTTGGTACGTTTGGAAAGAAAAGAACACACGCGTCTTTGAGAGAGCTTCAATCAAACCGTATGTGACATTATGCCAAATCAAGCAATATTGCGGTGACTTCGCTCTTGCCAAGAATCCAAAGGAGAAGAAAAGGGAAGCGCGGTTGAACAAGCCGAAAGCGGGTTGGTGCAAACTAAATACGGATGGGAGTGTACATGCGACAAATAACTCCGGTGTCTCCGTGGGGCTGTTAAGAGACGAGAAAGAAAGTTGGCTCTGGGGTTTTGCGAGGAATGTGAGCACTCCGACTGTGCTAGAGACCGAGCTTGATGCCATCCGATTGGGACTTATGCTCGCTTGGGAAAAAAGAATACATTTGATAGAGGTCGAGACGGACTCGGAAGAAGCTTTTCATATTATCATGGACACCTCGATCCGTGACCATGCTTTCCAACGAATCATTGATGGATGCCGTTCATTACTCCACAAACCGTGAGATCACTCCTTCCGTTGGGTGAATAGAGAGGCAAACAAGGCAGCGGGCGTTATAGTAAAGATTCCAATGATAGTTGCGGATAGGACAAGATTGTTCTCGACCCCTCCCCCTAGTTAAGCGCATATTTTGTACGCGGATATTGCCTAAGTGCTAGTTTTTCATTTGGATAAAAAAAAAAGAAAAACAAAAATTACAGACTGTGATGCTTCATCCTTAACGGAATAATATCTACCTGATGTATTAAGTCATAATTGAGTTGGTTGATTAAGTTTATCTACCATTCAGCTATTGTGTGCAACTTTATATTTTAGTTTTGTTGAATCTAGTTGATACGTCAGAATTTGTGATTGTTCGCGAGGAATATAGTTCAATTAGTTGATGGTTTTAAATTTAATTAGAGTTGGTCGCCACTAAATCTAATTGTTAACTACCAAAAATATGAAGGTTGTGAACAGAAACATATTGTTTAAGACTCCATCAAATGGTATAGCAAAAAATGGGAATTATTAATGAAATTAAAATTCATCAATCACATAAATGCCGTCTTTGGCTCTTTGCTACAATGCAATGGGTTGAAAATTCAAATGATATGTTTCGGGCTCACACATCATATATAGTTTCTCTCTCAAAGGAAAAAAGTTGGTGCCTAGAAGGAATCGCTTATTTAATCGAAAAATATGCAAAAACATTATTGTCTACTTTGGAAGAGTCTCATGGGAAATTCTGATTAATATATGAAAGATGCAAATTATCCATTATAATATATGAGATAAGTATGAGTAAAATAAGGTTTATAGGTGAATGAGTAATTCCATTAATCACCAAGAGTACATATAGTCAATTATAAGGATATTTATGTACAACTACAAATACAAGATATTAAATAATACAACATATTACCATATCATATAATAATAAGCACATTACCCCTGAATAAATTATCTCTCTTCAGTCTTAAGATTGGTGCACATCCTCTCCTGGCGATTTTTTCATGTACATGTACTTTGTTAGTACTATATATTATTTGAATATTTATTTAGTTCGTAAGTTACTTTAATATTATATCAGTTTTTTAATGTAAATTGAAAAAAAAAAGCTAAGGAGAAAGGTAATAAAAAAGATAATAACGTTTTCAATTTTTGACAAGTTAGCTACATCTCCTTACATACGAGATTATTTTGCATCATTTTAAGATTAAAGAAAATAAATATACTTTTTTTATATATAAATGTAATGCACTTCTTTTGCATATGTGTTGTGCCAAAAACTCTGTCTTTTTAATTGGATTGGCTTAATATTAAAACAGTTAATTTTGCACGATGATCAACATGTCAGTTAAAAAAAAAGTTATATCAAGTAATTATTTTTACTTTGAAATAAAACATGTGTAACTCGGTCAGGAACTCTTACAGTCCAAAGTCAATTCTTATTTTTGTTTTGACGAAGAACACTAATATCAGGTTTTTTACTCCCTTAATACATTACTTATGCCAAAATTATCCTTCATACATATAATGTATATTATATACTATATAGTATAAAATTATGTATATTATATATTTCAATAGCAAGCTTTATCCGAGACGCAACGTTTTCGTAATCCTTCATAATCATTTGTATCTTAATGTTTCGGTTAAACTCGTATATAAATTCTGTAACTTTCATACTTGACCCCTGCATTTAAGTTTAGTTCGATTCACGGTTATAGACTTATCACTTATGGGGATTATTGATATGATGATGTTACCCACTAGACTAAAAGCGTGAAAATACTCCTTGATCTATGTCGATATAAATTAATAACATACAGACAAGTGCGGGCTAGTTGTAATGATTTTTATTCGTGCAATATTATTATGATTGGAGTAAGGTGCATATGTAACATTTTTCTTTAAAATGGATCCACTGTTGACTAGACATTATTTGAAGATATCTAGCACTGAAATCCGAAATAGGAAGATATTGCTCTTGGTAATGACTCAAGCTTCATGATTTTAAGGGATATTGCTGCTTAATCACGCGTCTACTTCCCGTCCGCAGATCTAGAACTAGAACCAGCACATTTCCTTAAAAAGGGTCGCGAGATATGCTCTTGTTTTTGTCCAAAATTATAAGGTCACGAATTGACATAGATTTTCAATGCTTAGGTAGACAATTGTTTTAGGGGAAAAAGCATCACCCCCCATCGTTTGTTGGTTTTTGCACGGTACTCCCAAGTCAACTATACGGCAAAAGATTCCGCTAGAGATTCCATTCACGTGTTGGGCACATATTTTGACCAGGGGTACCTTTTTCCGAGCATATTTTATAAAATTATTGACCCTCCCCAACGTATTCATGTTTTTTTTACAATACCCCTTATCGTTTGTGTTGGCTACCCCTTAACGTTTGTGTGTTACCCCATATTATTTTGTTCAAGCGAAGTACCCCCTAATGTATTATTTTTGTAGAATAATGCCCCCCCGAACTATAATATTTGGTTGAGTTTGCCCCCTTTAGTATAATTTTCAAGCAAATTGCACCCTATTGTTTTGTTTTTTTTTTTGGCTGTTTTATATTTTGGGTCGTTTTAACCATTACGTACCTGTTTTGCGCTATTGTTTGGTACATATAATTATTAAAGTGTTCTCCATTGATGAAAAAGTAAATGTAAAGTAATAAGGTATTCAAACATAATACTTGGTCGGGTTAACAATAAGGTAATCTGCACAAAATTAAACATATGTTGTCATTTAAACAAAACACTTGCCTAGGGATAAGACTTACATGCACCTGGTTCATAATGAAATTATGCACCTTGTGGTCTCAAAAGGTTTTGGACCCACCTTCAAGCCATCATTTTCATTTCATAAATAATGAATCGAATAAATAACTCTTCATAATTAAAATTTGACCCCAGAAGTTTCAGAATTTTCTCTATCAAGACCTCAAAGTAGGGAATAGTCCATTACGATCATATCAGGCCCATCATGCTTCCGACCATATAAATAAACTGTCAAAAATTAAAATAGTACCTCCTTTTGACCAAACTACGGTCGGGTTTCCACCAGGTTTTACAGTTTCCTCAACCAACCACTCGATCGCAACCGATGGTTCTGTAATGGCTCCTTCAACGGCAACTAGCACAGCCCTGGTTCGTTTTCTACTCCGGGCGTAAAAGATACTATTGTGGTATTGACTGGGTATTTAAATAGGAAAACCTTGTTTCAAGCAAAAGCCAGGATTTTATTTATAAAATGGAAACTTATTTATTACAATATCATAACCCTTATAGAGAAGAGTTACTTGTTTGGCTACTCATAGTAGCCCTGTTTCCTACACACATACACTCATATTTAAACAACATAATTGAAAAACTTAATACAAGCTAAACTCAGAATATCTTTCTGGTTTATAATTTATTTTAGAGTAAGAAAACAGAGGAGGTTGTTCAATGTCTTATGCTTCCTTCAGCTTGGGTATATATAGAAGCTCATCCAGACTCTAATTTCGGACTTCACTTCTCTTTTGTGGATTAATCCGTCATGGCTTACGTTTTAATCCACTTGCTCTTCTTGCCACGTTGTTAATGGGAATCTGGTCCCTCCATTATTTATCCCCAGTGGAGGTGGTCTTTGTCAGCTTCACATGGCCTCTCTTGCTTTTCCAGAAAAGTTTGTACTTTTCCCCGCACGAGGCATCTTTCCTGGTCTAGTGGAGCCCTCTCTGTCGTATTCCCAATTGTCCTTTTTCACCGGGAATCCTTTGCCAAAAAGTGGTTCCTTCTGGTCAGGGCATTTTGGACAAATGTGGTCTTTTCATTTTCCAGCGTGCATCATGTTACATAATTTTCGGCTGGTTTTTGAGGTTGCCGGAATCTCGTTCTTCCACAGCTGTTGCCTTTTATTCTCAAATATTGTTTAGGCAAAACGGGTAGTGGTATTTGTCATGGTGTTAAGCATGATCGATCCATTTTCAGATTTTTGAAATGTCTTAAACGAATACTTGACTTTGTCCATCTCAGTTAGACAGACCCATGTATGGTCTTTGCAGCTTTATATATGGTCTAAAGCCTTCATGTATGGTCTTTATATAATCTAAAGCCTTCATGTATGGTCTTTGCAGCTTAATGAAATGAAAGATATGATAAAAACCCTTTCCCGTAATTTCTGGCGCTGCTGAAATAAACTTTTGTTCCAAAGTTTCTCCTCAATCGAGTGTATTATTATTCTTCCATGTATCGTACACTCCCTGGTAAATCCATTCTGGTAATTTCGAGATTTCCAGAAACCCTGGGGATGTAGTGAAGACAGAGGCTAGACAGCCAAAGTCAAACCATTCTCGAACATTCTCCAGTTTTGCACCTGGTAGTGTCCAGACTCGTGGGTATTTTCCAGACCAATCGGCCTGGGATTTACCTGGGACAAGTCCCATCCTTGTATATAACCTTTCCCATGTTCTTTGATATTCAATCAATGGAGATGGTTTAAGGTTATCATTAATCTTAGATTTTTCTGTTCTTGGTCTAAGATTAAGCTTGTTAATGTCAGTATCTAAATTTTTATCCTAACCTGATTCTTTAGATGTTTCCATCTTGGAATCTTTCTAGTTCATTGGATCCTCTTCATATTCATAAGGATCTACTCCTGGATTTGGGTTGATCGTGCTTGAATCACCAATCTCAATTTTCACGTCTTGTGCTCGTAGTTCAGAGACAAGTTTTGAATCTGAAGAATCTCGCATAATGGGGCCATAAAGACTATCCCATAACCTGGTACTGCAAAGCCTTGCGGCTTTCATTGCAGTCTGGACCTTATTAAGATCATTTTCTTGTACATGTCCTGAAGCCTTGGCATTAATCGTAAGGCTATCTATTGACTTGTTCAGTTCTTCCAGGCTGTCACTGTGATGCCTCCATCTAGTGAGAATGTTGTTGGCTTCACTTGGCTCCATCTCGTGTTAAGAAATCTGCAAGAATATTTTCATGAGATTTAATAATTACAACGTCAAAATCATAGTATTGACATTCAGCTTGCCATCTTAAAAGTCTAGCTTTCTCGGGTTTACTTTCAATTTTATTCTTTAAGAAAGCTTTAACACTTGTATTTTCGATTTTTAAGATGAATTTCTTTGCGAGTAAAAACAGGGGCCATTTTTTGAATGCACTGTGAACTGCAAAGAATTCCTTCTCGATATGCCATCTTGCAGCATTATTATCTGCAAATAATCCACTGCAATATCTGCACGGGACTTCTCTTGTTGGTTCTACTTTCGTTAGAACAGCTGCCCACCAATGATCACTAGCATCTCTGTATAGAACCAGATCGTCTTCATCGTTAGGTATCGCGAGTTTGGGCAGATTTTGACACAACTTCTTTAGTTGTTGGACTGCTCTTGTATGTTCCTCTGTCCATTTAAATTCTGCATCCTTTTTAAGTAGAGGTCTAAACACTTTTCTGTAGCTTGCAAGATTGTTAATAAACATTCATGCAAAATTAACTAAGCCCAAAAAACTTTGAAGTTGTTTAACTGTTTTGAGATTGTCAGGGCAATCACGTACCTTTTCAACCAAATGCGTTTGGAGGATGATACCTGGTTCGTCAATCTCAATACCAAGGAATTCAATTTTCCTTGTTAGGATTACTGCCTTCTTTTAAGATAGCACCAATCCTTCATTGTGACAAACATCTGAGAATATTTCAAGATGTCTAACATGCTCTTTGATATTCCTTGAGGTGATGAGAATATCATCGACATAAACTGAAAGTGCAGGGCTTTCTGGAATCAATGTTAGACGACGCAATGTTAGATGATGTTGGGTTAACATTAAGGATAACATTGAAAGCCGAGAGCTTGTGCGAAAACTGCTCTTTAGTTGCCAAAATTAAGTTTTGCCTTTATTCACATATTAACCAAGTTCCACGGTTTTAGTGGTTTATGTTTATATCCAGGAAGGTATCTTTATCATAAGGAAGTGCTATGGAAGATTCCTTACTTGAAGTTTCCATAATTCAAGCAAAGTTGAATAGTGAACTCACATGCTTTCAAAAGAAGGAAACAAGTTAGTTGTTCTCTGCGACGCGATTCTTTCCAGGATTCTACGAATTGAAAAAGATGTGTTACCTTGTTAAATCGGTAACAATGGAAACACATACTCAGGAAAGATATGAAGTTCACAAAGAAGGCAAATTTCAACAAGGAAACAACAAGAGTTACCAAAACTGTGAACAACACATCTTGGCGTGCAAGACTCAAGAAATCTATAAAAGATGTGAAGTTCATCAAGATGAAGACAAGACAATCGTGCTAAATAATCCAAGAGATTAATCATTCTTTGTATTGTCTTCGTCTTGTTTTGCGAAGTTTTTTATTTACTATTTAAGTCTAGTTCATAGAAGTTAAGTAGTTCGTACTTGTCTGCTTCGTTGAGTTCGATCAACAAAGAGCGTGAGTGAATTGTTGTGAGGAACGTTTTTGATAAAACCTTTATGGTTATTTGGCCTAAGGCTCAGAAGTTTTTAATAATATTGAAAACTTCTTAAAATTATATCTTCTTGTGTTCTTACTTCCTTACTTCCGCTGCACATTATTATTATCAAGAAGATCACAATAGAGTTAAGGAAATTCTATCTTAACTCTCAAAGTTGTTGTGTCAATCCACGATCCAAAATTTTCAATTGGCGTCAGAGCCAAACACTGACTACACTGGTGGTTTGGAGGTGATACAACACCATGGACAGCGTCAGTCCTAATGCCAACAGGATTCCAGTTTTGGATGGCTCCAATTATACATACTGGAAGATCAGGATGAGGTCTCACATCAAAGCTATTGATATTCGAGCCTGGAAATCCGTGATCAATGGATACTCGCTTCCAACATTACCAAGAGATGGTGAAGGTAATCTAGTACCAAAACCAGAAGCAGACTGGACAACAGTAGAGGTAAGTCTCTATAACTCTAATGAAAAAACTCTTAATGCTATCTTTAGTTGGGTTAATCATCACATGTTCAAGTTAATCCAGAATTGTACAAAAGCCAAACATGCTTGGGATATACTTGAATTACATTGTGAAGGAGATTCCGCTGTTAAAGATTCTAAATATAGACAACTGCTTTTGCAATTTGAAAAACTTGAGATGGGTGAATATGAAAGTGTTGACAGTTATTTTGAGAAAATTCTTGATATTGCTAACCAATGTGAAAACCTAGGTTTTGCTATGACTAATCAAGAAATGGTTTATAAAGCTATGAGAACACTGTCATCTAAATTTGCTCTCAAGAAAATTGCAATGAGTGAATCTAGAAACCTTGCTAATCTACAGTTTTAAGTCTTGATGAATACTCTTAGAGAATTTGAGATGGAGCTTGCCTCACAACCTAGCAAACATAGGGCTGTTGCTTTAAGAGGTTCAAATCTTGACAATGAAAGTGATGATGATTTTGAAATAATTTCTTCAAATTATGGTAAAATTACTAAGAAGTTCAATAAGCTGAATCTTAAAGGAAAAGGTAAAGAAAATAACCTTAGTAATTGTTCCCTAGGATATAAGAAATTACCTCATAAGTTTGTGAAGTACATGGCATCAAAACCTACTCCTTTAGAAGCTGATAAGTTAAAAGATGTTCAATGTTCTGAATGTAAAGGATATGGTCATATGGCTAATGAATGTGCTAACACTCTTAGAAAAAGAGGAAATTCTCATTGGGTTTGTGTAGATGATTTCAATGAAGATGACTTTAGTTCTGGAGAAGCTGAAGAACAATCAGAAGAGGTTCAAACTGTTGCGCTACTCACTCAGATTGACTGGACGCCAGAAGACTCCCTGAACTGCTTCGGATCTCAATGTTACCCCAACATTTAGGATCCAACATTAGAACATGAGACCTTCTTTGCAGATTGGGATGAATATGATACTGATTCTGAACCTTATCTTGCGTCCTACTTTGATGAATCTAACTTTGATTGTTTTCATGGCACAGTGGATCAAGATGAAGAATACCTCTTTGAAGGTAAAATGTCCCAGGAGGAAATCATTGAAGATCTGAAGTCTATCTACCACAAACTGCTGCTTGAGAATCACAAACTCATCAAGAGCAACAAAATCTTGAAGGAAGAGATTGGATGCATGAAGGAGATTCTGAAACTGTATGAGAAAGACATTGACAAAACTGAAGCTGAGCTGAAAGAGGTAAAGGTAAAATTAGATAAAGCTGAACAGACCATTGACAAATGGAACTCTTCTACATCTCTGCTTGATGAAGTGATGAGTATGGGAAATCAAGGTAAAAATGGTTTGGGCTATGTTGAAAAACCTCCATCTGAAGATGTTAATTATGCCTACTTAAAAGCTGGTTTTATCAAGAATAGCAATAACTTGAGTTGTGAAATTTCTTCCACCACTGTGAAAAAGCCTACTTTTATCTGTCAATATTGTTTTCATCCTGGTCACATTATGCCTTATTGTAAAAAATATAAAATTGTGATTGAGAAGAAAACAGTAATTAATTGCAATACCAATGTTAGGAGAACCTCTGATCTGAATGTTATCCCAACATTAGGTAACAACGCTGAAGGACATAAAAGTAGAACTTGGATTGAAAAGTTAAAAACTCCTAAGGTTAAAATTGTTTGCAATGTTGTCTTTTCTGCTGTTTACTCTAACCTTGCGGGTAAGTGGTATTTTGACAGTGGATGTTCAAGGCACATGACTGGAAACATTGACAACCTGAAAGAGGTAATCCCTTTGACTGTTGGAACAGTTACCTATGGAGGTGGCACAAAAGGGAAAATCATTGAAAAATGAGTACTGGATGTTGAAGGATTTCCACCACTCTAGGATGTGTTGTTGGTTGAAGGATTGAAAGCAAATTTAATTAGCATAAGTCAACTTTGTGATGATAACTTGCTAGTTACTTTTGATAAAAGTTCATGTGATGTGTTTAATAGTGACAATGTCCGTGTCATGACAGGTACAATATCAAAGGATAACTGCTATCTTGCTCAAGATGAAGTTGAAATCTACCATGCCAAGGTAGATGAATCTGTTGTGTGGCACAAGAAGTTAGGACATGTGCACTATAGAAATCTGGAGAAACTATAGAAGTTATAAGCTGTGAGAAGACTGACTACGTTGACTAGCCCAGGTAAAATTATTTGTGAAGACTGCCTGAAAGGTAAACAAACAAAAGCTGTCCATCCACCACTTCAGGTACAAAGTACTAACCCCAAAACTAATAAGTGCTTTGAATTGTTACATATGGATCTCATGTGTCCTATTGAGGTTAGTAGCCTGAATGGTAAGAATTATGCTTTTGTTATTGTTGATGATTTTTCAAGATATACCTGGATTAAGTTTTTGAAAGAAAAATCAGAGGCATTCAACACATTCAAGATTTTGCATGCTAGTATTGAAAATCTGTATGGCACTTCTGTAGGAAGAATTAGGTCGGACCATGGGAAAGAGTTTGAAAATGTAAGCTTTGCTAATCTCTGTGAATCTAAAGGCATTTTCCATGAGTTCTCTGCACCTAAGACACCTCAGCAAAATGGTATTGCTGGGAGGAAGAATAGAACACTTCAAGAGATAGCTAGAGTATTGTTGAATTCTAAAAGCATATCTAAGAAACTCTGGGCTGAAGCTTTGAATACTGCATGTCATATTAGTAATAGAGTTTATCTTAGACCTGGTACTACTATGACACCTTTTGAAATCTTGAAGGGTTCAAAACCAACAGTAGCACACTTTCATGAATTTGGTATTAACTGCTATTTGCTAAAAGATAGAGACTATTTGAGCAAATTTGATCCCAAAAGTGAAAAGTGTATATTTGTTGCATACTCTCCTAATAGTGCTGCTTTCAGGGTCTACAATCCAAGATTGCATACTGTTCAAGAATCAGTGAATGTCATTTTTGATGATTTAACTGTTTCTGCAGGTACTGAAGAAGTCACTAGTTCAGATGTTACTCCAACATTGGACTCAACATTGAACACAGACGCTGGAGATGCTGAACTGGAAACTGGAACAAATGTTGACTTAACACCAGAAACCCCCAATGTTAGGCCAACATTTGTGCTGTCAAATTCTGAAGATGAAGTGGTTCCTGTATCCAGAAGAGATCCCCCTCGTAGAATACAAAGAGATCATCCAGCCTCTCAAGTAATTGGACAAATTACTAAAAGAGTTAGAACACGCAACAAAGAAAGGGTCAATTACAAAGATATGGCTAAATTGTGTGTTTGCATGTCTTCTTCATGTACTGTTGATAATGCATCTTGTTTTGTTTCTTTCATTGAACCTAAGAATGTAACTGAAGCCCTTAAGGATAGTTACTGGATTAATGCCATGCAAGAGGAACTCTTACAATTCACCAAAAACAGAGTTTGGAATCTAGTACCTAGGCCATCACATGTGAATGTAATAGGTACAAAATGGATTTTCAAAAATAAAACTGATGAGAATGGTGTAATTATGAGGAACAAAGCTAGGTTGGTTGCACAAGGTTATACTCAGATAGAAGGTATAGACTTTGATGAGACTTTTGCTCCAGTAGCTAGGATAGAATCAATTAGATTACTTCTTGCTATTGCTTGTTGTCTTAGGATTAAACTTTACCAAATGGATGTTAAAGGTGCCTTTCTGAATGGTTTAATTGACAAGAGGTTTATGTAGAACAAACTAAAGGCTTTGCTGATCCTAAACATCCTGACCATGTGTACAAACTTGAGAAAGCTTAGTATGGCTTAAAACAGGCTCCTAGAGCTTGGTATGAGAGGCTAACTGATTTTCTGTTAGGCCTAGGTTTCAATAGAGGAGATGGAGATAGAACATTGTTTGTTCTTAGAAAAAGCTCTGATATATGCATTGCTCAAATTTATGTGGATGATATTGTGTTTGGCTCTACTAAAAAGTCTACCTTAGACAAGTTTGTTGAGTCTATGACAGGAACATTTGAGATGAGCATGATTGGTGAGCTCAACTACTTTCTGGGAATACAAGTTAAGCAGCTGGAGAATGGTATCTTCCTGAACCAGGAGAAGTATGCAAGGAATCTGGTGAAGAGATTTGAGCTACAAGAGTCCAAGCCTTGCAAAACTCCTGTGTCCTGTTCAGTGAAGATAACAAAAGATGGCACTGACAGCAATGTTGACCCAACATTGTACAGATCCATGATTGGTAGTTTGCTATATCTCTCTGCCTCTAGACCTGACATCATGTTTTCAGTATGTGTTTGTGCTAGGTACTAAGCTGAGCCAAGGCAATCTCACTTGATTGCTGTGAAGAGGATTCTTAGATATATCTCTGGAACTTCACCTTTAGGCATTTGGTATTCTTATGACACTAACACTAATTTGGTTGGTTTCAGTGACTCTGACTGGGCAGGTGATGTGGATGACAGGAAATCCACAAGTGGGGGCTGTTTTTATTTGCGGAATAATTTGGTCTCCTGGTATAGCAAGAAGCAGAACTGTGTTTCATTATCAACTGCTGAATCAGAATATGTAGCAGCTGGCAGCTGTGTTACCCAACTTGTGTGGCTCAAACACATGCTTTCAGATTATGGGCTAGATAGTGATACACTTCTTATGTTCTGTGACAATCTAAGTGCCATAAGTATCTCTAGGAATCCTGTCCAACATTCTAGAACTAAGCATATAGACATAAGACATCATTTCCTAAGAGATGTGGTAGAGGACAAAGTGATCAACATTGAACATATTGAGATAACTAATCAGCTTGCTGATATGTTTACAAAACCTTTAGATAGTGAGAGATTCTTCAGTTTGAGGAAATCTCTTGGCATGTGCAATATGTGAAAATGTTGAGGAAACCAGTGTTGACATAACACCACTGTCTAGTACTGGTATACTGGTTGTGGTGTAGTAGGTATTCTGTTGTTTTCCTTTGTTGAGTTTACTTTCTTGTGAGTCTCATTTAATCATTGTTTTGTCATTTTTGGTTTGTGTGGTTGAACACTTTGATTAATAACTCTTGCTAGTTATCAGTTTCACATCTTTGTTTTGAAAAAGTAATAAAACTCTTCTGTTTGTCTGAGGTTGTGATTGCCTAACATATGAATAAGTTGGGGTACACAAAGTTCACTACTTTGATGTCTATTCAGTTGTGTCTTATTCATATGGAAGGCGTACAGGACCTGTGGAGAAGCCGGGGTGCATGATGTTGACAGCTTCAGTGTTACTCAGTTGTGCTTATTTACATGTTCTTGTTTGTTTGGCCAAGGAACACATGAGGGTGATCCTTTCTACTAGGGTGTTTGAGGTTTAGATTTCTTACATTTAGTAGCACTGATCACTTGGTGATTCTCTTGAATGCAGGTTGGTAAACAAGTATGCATAAGGAATTGGGGTGTTGGGGTGCATGATTAATGAATTACCAACATTCAAGGCCTTTGTACTTGCCTAACTTGCTGCTGTTAATGTTGTTACTGGGTGTGTGGAGTTCAGACTGCCCTCATTCAGTAGTGACATTAGCTTTGTGTTTAGCAACCTTCAGTTTTTGGTGCAGATGAGTTATGAAAATAATAAAGATTTTAAAGAGATGTGAACTGTGCTGGTTTGAGGAGTTTTTCATAAGTGTTTACCATCTGCCTCTTTGACATTACATTGTTGCATACATGTAGAACTTTTTCTTTCTTGATTGTTGAGTTGTGTCGGTCTAGGCTTAGGGGGAGTATAATTCATGTGTTGAGGCATACAATTGGGTGACATACTGCAGGTGACACACTTTTCTGTGACTTTCTATGTTGTGGAAGTGAATTTTTCCTTGAATTCATAACTGTTTATCTCTGTGTGTTTCTTATTATCTATGTTGCTTACTCATGATTTTGATCTGAACAATATGTTTGAGGTACTCACTTGCTATATTGGTTAAGTTTCAGATGTATTTTTGGATGCATCTCAAGCTCTCACATGAATTTTCCTTGGTGAAGTCTGTACCTCCACCTTCGGGTTTGAATGTTATCGAATGTTATCCCAACATTGTGCACTGGCGCAGGGCAACATTGAAAACAGGAACTTATAAGTTTTCTAATTTCTGAAAACCGCTCTGGTTACCTGTCACTTAAACATCAAAGCGTGTGCGCGGGAAAACATAGTGGGGAGTTTTTATTTGGTTCAAATTTGGTAACTGCCCATTAACATTCATTCTCTTTCTTTATTCACGGTTATTTCAAAAATCAAAACCCTATTTCCCTTAATTGTGCTTGCAATTTTCATATTTGTGCTTACTCTGCAAAATTACTCTCGCAACTCTCAAATTCTCTCAAAACTTCTCTACTAACAATGGCAAGCAAGTCTCCCATGCAAACTCTTGCAGATGTTGCCCTGGGAAGTGAACCCACTGCCGCACGCACTCGTTCACACACTAGAGGTGCTGCTGCAAAGACAGTTGATGCTCCTGTTGCTGCTAAAAGGAAGGCGATCCCCTACGTGCGACGTGGAAAGAAGTCTAAACAGGGAGAATCGATCTCCAATGTTGAGCCAACTGCGGATTCAACCTCTCCCATCACCAATGAACCTGAAATTGAGGTAAACACTGCTGAACCCAACCCTGAACTTGATGTTGACTTAACTGTTGAGGGGGAGGGTAGTGATTCGGTTGAGAAAACTGTGGAAAAATCCATGGACAAGTCTGTGGACAAATTGGTGAGGAAGTGGATTAGGGCTAAAAAGAAAAAAGAGCAAGGGGGCTGGAGAAAAACTGAAAACTATGTCTGAGACTGCTAAGGCAAGGGCTGAGGCTAGAAAGAGACAGGTGGAGAGGTTAGCCAAGAAAAAGGCTGAGAAGAAAGCTGAGGAAGAGAAGAAGGTTGCTGTTGCTGCTGAGAGAAAGAGGAAAGGAAAGAAAGTGATGGAAGAGGAAGTAGAGGTGTTGGATGTTGAGGATGAAGAGGAAGAGGAGGAGAAGGGAGAGAAGACTGAAGAAGAGCAAGATGTTGCTGCTGATGTTGGGACAACATCAGGAATAGAGGAGTACACAAGTGGGTTGTATGTGGTCTATCCTAATGATGAGGGGAGCTACTTTTCTCCTTACTATCTTTCTCAAGAGTTGGAAAAGAAGTGGGATTCCTTCAAAAGAAGGGAGATTCACACTGAAATAGCTGTAGAGATGGCCAGCTTCAGAGAGAACAAGGTGATGGACTTGCTTGAGGCAAGAGGGTTGCAACAATCAGTGATGGAGCTGAGTGACTATGCTCCTGAGATTGTCATGGAGTTCTACTTAAATCTCTCCAAATGGATCAGGGACTACAGATCTCCAAAATTTGGAAAGGCTTGGGTGAGGGGGAGAGTCTTCAACATTGACCCCTACTCCATCAACAAGATCTGTGGATTTCCTACTGCTGATGAATCTGAGGACCCCTACTATGATGATGTGATGGAGGACTTGACTGGAGGGTTGGTCAAGATCTGGAGAGATGCTCTGCCAACCACAAAACTCACCTCCCTTAGTGTTGTCTTGAACAAGATAGCCTGCTTCAACTGGCTCCCAAGCATGTGACTGTACTTACCAAGGAATCAGCACTCTTGGTGTACAAAATCAAGAATAGGCTAGTTGTGAACATGGGGGAGAGGATTGTGAAGTCTATGTCTGAATTTGCTGGAAGGAAGAATGGCATGCTGCCTTTTCCCTCACTCATCTGCAAAATCCTTAGCAATCAAGGATTGAAGACAAGTGTCACTGTGGGCTAGAGGAAGAATGATACTGAACTGACAATTCTCCCAAGCTACTTGTCTGGATCAAGAGTGAGAGACCTTCATTGGAACCCAAAAGGAGTGGTGAGACCAAGTGCTGAAAAGAAGAAGGCTCAGGAGTTTGCTGGAAGTTCAGTGCCTACGTCCAAAGAAGAAGACTGCATGGTCATAACCTCTACTTTTGTGGATCATATGCTGAACTGGTATAGGGGGCAGATTGCTGATACTTAGAGGGAGATTGAGGAAAGAAATGAACACCTCAAAGAGCTGGAGGACATGGGGAAAAATTTGGAGAAATTCCCTTCTTCACAGAAAGGGGGAGAGTAGTTCCAATTTTAAATTTTAGTCTTCTAGTTTATGGTTTGTTTCTTATGAACTGCTGATGTCTTTGAACTGCGGGTACATTAATCACTATTTGGTTTTATTTGATCAAGGGACTTGTCCTTGATATCTTGCTATGGCCTGTAACTCTAAGTACTACTGGTGAACTGCTCTAACTGCTATTTCTTATGAAAGTGCATTTTGAACTGCTTGTCTGGTTAACCTTCTGTGCAGGAAACTCACTGGTTTTAATTGTTGAGGCAACATTGATGAATGTTGGGGTCTGAACGTATGTACATATCTGGATGTAGTGATGACCTTAATGCTTGTCTTTGTTTATTTAACTTTGAATATGTTAGCTTGTATTGAGGGGAGCAGTTTAGTAGTTTAATTTGTTTCTTGTTGATTATAACTTTCTGGATATAAGACTTGATTGGAACAGGTGTTGGTTTTGTGAAGAAAGGCAAAATGGGGGAGATTAAAAGTGCAGGGCTTTCTGGAATCAATGTTAGACGACGCAATGTTAGACAATGTTGGGTTAACATTAAGGATAACATTGAAAGCCAAGAGCTTGTGCGAAAACTGCTCTTTAGTTGCCAAAATTAAGTTTTGCCTTTATTCACATATTAACCAAGTTTCACGGTTTTAGTTGTTTATGTTTATGTCCAGGAAGGTATCTTTATCATAAGGAAGAGCTATGGAAGATTCCTTACTTGAAGTTTCCATAATTCAAGCAAAGTTGAATAGTCAACTCGCACGCTTTCAAAAGAATAAAACAAGTTAGTTGTTCTCTGCGACGCGATTCTTTCCAGGATTCTACGAATTGAAAAAGATGTGTTACCTTGTTAAATCGGTAACAATGGAAACACATACTCAGGAAAGATATGAAGTTCACAAAGAAGACAAATTTCAACAAGGAAACAACAAGAGTTACCAAAACTTTGAACAACACATCTTGGCGTGCAAGACTCAAGAAATATATAAAAGATGTGAAGTTCATCAAGATGAAGACAAGACAATCGTGCTAAATAATCCAAGAGATTAATCATTCTTTGTATTGTCTTCGTCTTGTTTTGCGAAGTTTTTGTATCAACTATTTAAGTCTAGTTCATAGAAGTTAAGTAGTTCGTACTTGTCTGCTTCATTGAGTCCGATCAACAAAGAGCGTGAGTGAAGTGTTGTGAGGAACGTTTTTGATAAAACCTTTATGGTTATTTGGCCTAAGGCTCGGAAGTTTTTAATAATATTGAAAACTTCTTAAAATTATATCTTCTTGTGTTCTTACTTCCACTGCACATTATTATTATCAAGAAGATCACAATAGAGTGAAGGAAATTCCAGCTTAACTCTCAAAGTTGTTGTGTCAATCCACGATCCAAAATTTTCATAAATGAACATGAAGCTGAAGTAATCTTTGAAAAGATTATCCATCTTCATTTGATATATCTGAGGTGCATTTGCCAATACCATTGGCATAACATTCCAGATATAATGTCCTTGCGGTGTAGAGAAAGCCGTATACTTCTTGCTTTCTTCCTCTATCTTGATTTGATAAAAGCCCGATTTGCAATCGAACTTTGAGAAGACCTTCACGTTTTGGACACAATTGATAAGGTGCTCTCGGCTTGCGATATAGTATCCATCAAACTCCAAGATTTTGTTGATCCCTTGGTAGTTGATCACTAATCTCGGCTTCCCTCTTTTGATCTCTCCATGGTTTCTGACTAGGAATCATGGGCTACTGTATGGAGAAACCCCTGGTGAGATTAACTTAAGGTTCAAATGTTCCTTAAGAGTCTTTTGCATATCCTTCCCATCGTTCTGGTTCATCAGAATAGGCTTGTATCTAACAAACTCATTCTCCTTTCCTTTTTTGACTTTTAAGGATGCTTTGAGTTCGTTTTTGTTCCACCATGCAAGAGGATCCTCGTTGTAGTTTCTCTGGATCTTCTTTTTGACATCTTCTATAGAAATTTGTTCTTCGTTAGTGATGTCTAGGTGAGGACTCGGTTCTAAGTTGGCCTTTAGGATTTTGATTGTTTTGGATCCTTTCATTTTTTTGGCCACCAAGGCTGTCAATCCGCAGTTGAAGGATTGCCTTACCATATCTCTTCTGATCACTCATTTTTGGGTGTCGAAGTTTTGCTTCATCACCACGCGTGTTGCGAAATTGAATAGGTAATTTTCTGTAAAATGCCTGCGTCAATCGCTGCACCAGGATCTTATGATCATAGAATGTTGTGAGAATAAGTCGCCTGGTTTCATTATCCTGTGTAAAACGTTTGAACATTTGCAGGAAATTATTGCCGAGTAGGATGTCGGCTCCGGTGTCGTGAAAATAGATTGGTGGTGTTTTGACCTTGTACCATGGGGTACCGCCTGCTCCCCCAATCAATATTCCGGCTTGTTTTATTCCACGTTTGAAGATGATAATTTTCTTCAAGAAATCTCTTCCCGCGATTACAGGTAGATTTTCTCCAACTTCTTCAGGGAAAACCCCTGGTTTGGCTGTGCAAATACCGGCCCCCGAGTCAATATACGCTGCGAAGTATTCGGCTCGAAACTTCTCATATAGCATCCCAACTGAGATGTAAATTGAAAATGGACTAGTGGTCATTTGAATCTGTATCTTTTCCCATCCACTGTGAATTCCATTCCTTCTGGTAATCTTTCCCAAGGTTTGTGATCTTCGAGAAATTCAATCCCAAGAACTAACTGTTCCAGAATCTTCCCTTCTCGCCCGTTGATGATAAAATCCATTCCACCTAATTTTAGTGTTCCTTGATATCTCCCCACTAAGGGCTGTTTTAGATAATGCAAGGCGTCACATGGAAGGGTATTATGCTTCTGAGTGATGTCGAAGATCACCTCGACCTCGCACCATCCTCCTCGACATTGGAGTTCTCCTTTAGTTATAAATATTTTTGGTTCAATTACAACTTCAACAATTGGTTTCGTTCCCCAAGTTAGGCTATGCATCCTATTTTCCTGGAAAGAGACTCTCATAGGTTTGAACCTTTGACTAGTGTTCTTGCCGAACACTCGTTGATCCTGGATGATCATATCCATCTCATGGATACGTGGTAGATCAGAAATCTCCAGTTTAACTACATGAGCCACTTTGTCAAAGATTTCAGGTATCTCGACAAACTCTTTCATCGTGAAGAGGTCAGAATGATGAGTATTGGAGAGGGCATAGGAGATACTATAGGTGATTGAGTATGAGCTATTTCCTTCCTTCATCAATTCCTTGTTTTTGAAATCTTGATGCAGGGTAAGGACCCTATTGAAATCTCGATCGGCTAGATTATAGGCAATCTTCGGGTAGACGAATGTTGCCACCTTTCCCGCAAATAGATTTCCCGAAATTCCTCCAAAGACAAGCGTCTCGTAGGTTTTGAATTCTTCTGTCAAAGATGGCGATATAAATTGGCAAATTGATACCTTCTTTGAATGTCGCCTTGATCAAGATCCTTATGGCTCCAATATGGATCCATGACATCTTCTAGGCAACCTCGGCATTGAGTCGACTCAGTTCCTCCTTAATTTCATTCATAGGAACCAGCTGCATTTCCATCACATTATTTGTAAGTTCCACCGGGATCGCAATTTCTCTCGCCGTAACTTTGTAGATGATGTGATGCTTCCTTTGTCTGAGGCTCAGTTGTGCTAAGGCTCTCTCCATCTTTCCAATAGTAAAACCATCGTAAACTCGGAGCTTAGGGTCTTCTCGCATGATCCTCATCAGGGCCTTGTGAGATATGCTGGTTTGTGAGAAGAATCCTGACTGATCTTCTTGTACTTCCTGTCGGAAGATCTTCTCCTCCTTAGTTTGATTCTGATTCTGATTCTGAAGACTCATCTTGGCCCTCATCTTCTTCATGTATACTTTCGTCTCATGGAATATCCCCAAACTGGTATACTTGAACAAGGTCTTGGAAATAGACAGCTTCTTCGAATTCCGGTGTGACCTCGAACTACCTAACCCCTCTTCTCTGATTCTCTGGATATTATGTTGAAATGTGTCCCTTGGCACCACATGTCCAACAGTTACAGTCCTTAAAACTTTCATTGGCACGTGTATGTGCTCTCCTGAAAGTCCTCTTTGTTGGTGGTCTACTTGTACTTCCTTGACTGGAAGACATTCTCCCACGGCTAGGCCCTGGTCGCTGCCCTAATTTGTAACTTCGGGACTTTTGTTTTGACCAGAATCTTCTTGGTATCCAGGAAGATCTTCTGGAAAACTTGTTTCTTCTTTGTTCATAGGGATGGTCCCTATGCTTCTTTCTCTTGTATCACTCGGGTGCTCCTATGACCGTTGGGACATCATTGTCGTCACATCATAGTCTGACTGGTTTGTTGACTTTTCTCAGTCTCTTGTAGTTTTTCTGAAATACTGCCTTCTGGCACCACTCGCCCATTTTTGCCTTGAGAAAATACATCCTTCGGGCTACTGTATCCATTCCAACAAGTACATATTCTCGTAAGAGCATTTCTCTCCATGGGCAAAGAACAATGGAATCGTCGTGTCTTCATTGATTCGACTTTTCCATTTATACTCAGTAAAGAGTTTGATGTACAAATCGACGTTACATATATCATGTAACTCTAAGTTGTACAAAGCCTGCTCGTATCTCCTGGCCTTTTCTAGGTCACCTCCTCCTGTTTCGGGATCAACAAAGTATCCTTCTCCGATGAAGTAGATTTTGAAAAGTCTGGCCATTCTGTCCACGATGTCTTTGAGGGCTTCGCCAGATAGAACACCATCTCTTATTTCGGGAGTGGCATGTTCCCATCCGATCTTAACCGATCCTTCGAGGCGCATTTGTAGCATCATTATGAACCCTTACTTGTTGAGTTCTAGCATTGCCACCACAATTCTCATTGGCGATGCCCATTCATTGATCAGCGTTTCTCAAAATTTTTGAAATCTAATATATCCAGATTGAGCATAAGCCCGTAAGGATGTATCAGATCCAATTGGGATCTTCCGTAGGGCGTATCATGAATGTCTGGCCTCCTTGCTCTCGATATGGTTGGCACCGCTAGGAACATCGATCCTGCCACAAAATTGTTCTGATGTGGCATGGGTTCATCCTGGGTTGGATTTGGATTATGAGATCCAAAACTCTCTATTACCATTGACTCCTCATGGGGAGGATTTTGTCTCGGCACCAGTGCATCTTCTAGGGCTTGACCGTTCATAAGTTTTAACCCTGAAAATGATTCTGCTAGATCAGAAAGATCTTGCAAATCTCCGTAATTGATTTCGTCAAGTTTGAATCTGGACATGATTGTTAGGAGGTACTAGTTTTCCCCCATATCAGAGCTTCCAGTTTTTCATCTCTCGTCATTTCTCTCTTGACTTCAACCGCCTTCCCCTTTTGGTGGAGTAAGGGTTCGATTCCAAAAGATGGTGGTAGCCATCCTCCTCTTCTTCTTTCGGTTGATTGTGGAAGGGATTCCAAGTTCTTCATACGTCGCTGGATATCTTGAAGATCTTCAAGAATCTCTTTCTGTCATTGCGACATAGTTTCTAGTTTAGTCTGGATTTCTTGAAGGTGCTCGGGCACATGGTATTGGTGGTTACCATATGATTGGACCGTTTTATGGATTTCTCTAAGGTCCTGAGACAGCTTAGAGCCATCGGTCTCAAGCTCGTGGAAATTTGGCAAAGCCAGATTACTCATCTACTATTTCTTTCGACGATTAATCTGGTTATCCTAGTTATTTCAGCCGTGAGTCCATTAATAACTAGGTACTTGACTCTAATGCTATAGATGTTGTTAGGTCGTTCACTAGCTAGAAGTTCTAACTTAGTCTTCAAGAGTTGGAGCTCTTGTTTTAGGGTAATACCAGGCATAATTAAAGGCTTAGTATTGAACTTTGCTTATTAGCCTTTTTAAGGCTAATTTTTATCTGCTTGACTATTTCTACCCTAGCATGCTTGATAGGACAAACATTTCTTTATTGTTCTAGGTCGCAACAAAGGACATCATGATGTTTGATTTATGTTTTATGGAACTCAAGGTATCTTGTTAAAGCAGCGATTTACTTCGTAATACTTGAACATTTATGTCCTCTGAAAGAGAACTCATATGGGAGATCCCATATATTATCCATTATTGTATTATTCATGTTTATAAAATACTCTTCTCACAAAAGGATGAAGTATAATAAATAAATTTTCATATAAATAAATAAATAAACCTGGCTCTGATACCAATTTTGGGCGTATCTAGATAAAAAAATTCTTACTTAGGGTCGCAACATAATTTTACAAAGTGAAATACAAGATTTATTATTTTTTAGATTTGAGGGTCTAGAAGGCAAAAAGCTTTTGACAAAAGGGGACCGCAGGGTGCATACTATTCCTATGGACCCGGTCCATATAAGTTTTTTCCCATGCCTAGTTACTACATCATATACTCATGAAAATCTGGCCAATTACTACATCATATACTCATAAAAAAAATGACCACATCAAATACCAATATCAAACATCAAAGACCATAAAGCTATTATTTTCATCATTCTTAAACATATTCACCCTAATACACAAATCATAAACATTATATTCAAAATAGTGAAATGCATCAGGAGCAACATTCACTCTACACCTAGTATCTTAAACTTCATTTTCTTAGAGTTTGAGCAACAACCTTTTGAATCAATCTTGAGGTGACCTTCATCATCATTGGGTGTTGGTGCTGGAAGGGGATGGTTTGGGCTAGTACACAACATCATTAAACACAAGTACACAACTTAAGAATCCAAAGAAAGAATAAAAAAACTACTTGTGTTATTGTTTTGTTCTCTCTCTTTTTGTTGCCTCTTGAATAGCCCCTTCTATATTCATCACTACTTTACTCTTTGGTGCACTTTTACACTCTTTTTATGCTTCTTATCCATCTTTTTATCACTCACTTCCTCTACCCATCTAACCAACTTTTTCCTTGGCTGCACTTGCTTTGTTTCATTTTCTATTGTCTCCTCTTACCCTCTATCCAGTTTCCTTTTCATCTTACCAATTGTTACTATGCGATGGGACATCCAAAATGGGTTTCATATCTATTTGAGGATCGAGTCGTTCAGACATCATCTCGACATTTTCTTAGACTTTATGAATTAAGTGAGAATTTCCTTCTCATCCTTTTAATTCCACATATTGTTAATTGCAACCCCGTATTTTTAAGGTGACGTAATTATGGCACACCAATATTATTTCTTTCCTTTCTTAGGATTTTATCGAGTCAAGACAAAACAGAGTTAAAAGAGCTTAAAGTGGATATTTTTGGAAACATGGCATCACGGCGTAACTTCAGGGGCCATGGCGCTACACAAAGGATGCAAACCCTGATTGCAACATGTGAAGAAGCCTAAAAGTCGGCCTAAGCTAAGGATGGAGCAGCGTGACATAGAAGAAGTTGCGCGACAACATCACAAAAGTTGAATGCAGTGCAAGCAACGGAAGGAAGCAGAACATCGCATAGGAGAGACAGAGAGTGGCATGGCAGCACAGAAACGTTGTGTGAGTGGTGCATGTACCGCGTGACGTGCCAGGTCGCGCATCTCATAGGAAACACCGCCTTGTTCTACAGTTTCAGTTGCGGCTATTTACGAAAGTAAGTCAACAAGACTTTTCTATAAATAGAGGAAAACAACGAGCACCACAGGACACCAATGCACACCGATTCTCAACAACTCATAACACCAGTTACAACTGTTCTCAATTGTTTTTATAGAGAAATACCATCAAAGTTCTGTTCTAGTTTAGTTTTTCCCATTGTTCTAGAGTTAATAGTTTGTGGAGAAGAAGATAGCACGTAGGAGTTAAGAAGATAGCCAAAGTGTCAATGTTCCATCGGATCTGAGAAGCTTTCCTCTATCTCTTACTTAGTTTATGTTATTTAACTCTTTTTTGATTATTGAACTCATGACTATGAGGAACTAACCTACTCGTTTTTTAGAGTAGAGGAGTAACTCTGATTTATGAATATGATTATTTGCTTTGTTTGATGTGTGTTTGGTGAATTCGTATGTCGAGATTAAATAGTTATTTGTGATGTGTAACTAGTCTTTCTCTCGCTGGATGAACGGAAGCACTACTCTGGTGTGATTTTTGACTTTGATACGCTAACGCAACTGATGCACAACCCCTAGGTTACACTAGATCAATCTTGATTATGTACATTTATTGTTAATACGATTCAAATGAGTTAATCTCTACTAAAACAAACAGCAATTGGGCTGAATCCGCTAACACGATAGGTTATTAGAGACTCATAGACTCTATAGTCAGGGTAGGCCCGACTATAGGTCATGGATATATTAGACATATGAACTTCAAACTATCATTAAGAATCTCAAGTAAGCATATGTAGTTTGTCTATGAACTACTATCGTTAAATTAGTGGTGAAACCCAACCTCTAAACAATCATTTAATCTATGGTTTTACAACTTATTTACCCAACCAATCATCCAAAATTCTATTTTATTTACTTTCTTCCATTAGTTAGATTAGTTCTCAAGCATTCAACTCAATTCTCATTAAAGTCTTTCTTGAATTCAAATAGTTCTTTGCATTCAAAACCATTCTTGCATTCTCATTGTTTTCATTGCATAATTTCATTCATAGCATTATAGTTTAGTGATTTTCTACATTCAAAACTGTTTTCATAAAATCTGCATACATAAGTTTTGTTCATCAAAAGCATCCTGCATTCATTAGATATGAATCTTGCAAACACAAAGATAGCAACCGTGAAAACCATTAGTGCTTTGCAATTAAGTGACTTAAGCATACATGCACCACTCCCTTGGGATACAGTACTTGGTTCATAACTATACTTAGCATTTTATTATTTCTTTATTAGTTCACTTGCCAGAAGCGGAATTTAGGTGTAACAATTGATTTGTAGAATTTTTATTCTTTGTACGCTACACAAAAGTTCATGTCGACCACGATAGGGGCTCATCATCGACACACAACCCACCGAGAGCAGAATAAGCCGCTGGCGTGGGATGTTTTTGCTAGTCTCGAGATCACTCCCTCACCAGACTCTCTCGCACGTTATAGGCAATACAACTAGAGCTTTTGGTTGGATGGAAACCTGCACTAAGGGAGACAAAGTTAGATGTCAATAGTTGTAAGAAAGTAAATCTAATCTCGGGTAGGATACAGGTATTTAATGCTTGCGGCTGGGCTGAACACGAAGTCAAGCTTCCTACGTATCTTTCTAAAAAAAAAGAGTCAAGTGGGATATAGTTTATTATTCAATCAAGCCAGCTAGAGGGTCTTACATGGGATCACGCTATCTTAAGAGAAATTTGTGTTTATTCTGGCCCTTAAGCTCGGTTGGACAACCCCTTAGGGTGTACGTCATGTAGACGAGGCCCGGGTGGCCGTAGTTTCAGCCTTGGGTGGGCATAAGTTTTGTAGAGATAATGTTTTTGACCTAACGACACTATTTACTCATCAAGCTCTTTAGAGTCTTAGGATCGTGACATAGGGTGATTTGAACTACTAGGTAGTCAAACCACGAGTCAAAGTTCTCTCAAATACACGTGGTCGACTTATACATCTCATACTGAGTCTAACTATTAACGTAAAAATGTCTATGGGAAAGTGGATGTGATAAGCTTATAATACTTTGTTTGGCATACTTAATTAGACGTGCTTTGGTGGATGTGCTTATGTTAACGTACATATGTTCACATACTAGTGTTCACGTACTAGCGTTGACATACTTGTATTGATGTGCTTTTCTAGAGAAAGAACACAATCATACACTTAGAGCTCTCAAAAGTCCAACCCTTCAAATGAATGAATGAGGGGGTATTTATAGAGGTAGGGGAAGGCTTAGGTGGTGGGGACCCCTCAAGGATGCAATAGAAAAATGAGGATGCGTCGATCATTATACGTGCTCCCAACACGTAGCTTGTTTAATCAACATGGTCACAACGTTGAGCAGTTGGTCAACGTCGATTGTTGACTGACGTGCCACGTCGGTCATTGATCCATGTGGTCGGTCTGACGTGGCCGAATCATCAGGCCATGTCGAAATGTTTTTCGATGTGGCAGGACGAATGTGCCATGTCGGCGATCCTCAAGACCACCTTGACAATATAGTGCGTTTGAGCACAAAGTTGAGTCCCAACGAGGAATTGACCGACTCGTATGCCTTGAAGCTTGTGGGTAATATTATGCCAGACCTAAACGAGGATAACTTCATAGCTAGCATTGGATGAAGAGAAGAAATGAGGTGATTTGCTAGCCATTGTGAACCTTTGGTAAGCAATTGTCCTTATATACTTATTTGCATACTTCGCAATTATATCGACTTACTTTTGTTTTTTCACTTTTAGTCTATGTTGTCCACTAAGGTTTTTATCAATGATTATGCAATCTCCTTCCCAAGCAACTTCAGCATGATAAGTCTATGGGTATGGAGCAAGCTACAACTGAGCGGGCCGATAAGATGATACCCGAAATTCGGGTACCCTACCCTACCCGATCGGGTAATACCCGAATTTCGGGTACAAATACCCGAACCGTACCCGAATTTTCGGGTACCCTATTCGAATAGGGTATTTAGGTACGGGTTCGGGTATATGTTTTTCAACATATAGGGTACCCGATACCCGGTACCCTATATATACCTTTTTTTTCTCAAAAGCCACAGCCCACAGCCACCCGTCCCTTCTTTCTTCTCTGTTTTTGTTTCTTCTTCACTCTCACACCACACAAACGCATGCCACCACGCCACACACTGCCGCTGTGCCGCACCACCACACACTGCCGCACCACCACCACACGGTGCACGGCGTCACACCACCACCACCACACCACACGTCACCACTCTCTGTTTTTATTTTCTTCTCTCAGTCACCAGTCACCACACTGCCGCACGCCCGCACCACCACCACGTCACCACACACACCGGCGGCGCTCTAAAAAACTCCGCCCGACGACGCTCTCAAGTCTCAACAACTCCGGCGAAGCTCTCTCTCTCTCACTTTCATAAACCGAAATCAAATTCGAAAAATTGGTAAACCCTAACTCAAAATTAATCTTTTAATTTGTGTTCTATGATATGTATGGACATATGGTGACTCAATTAGATTAGTTAGGGTTTATGAATTTGGGCATTTTGTTAGATTAGAAGGAATTGGGAATTTCGGTAATGAAGTATGCAATTGAAGTATGCAATTGAAGAAATTGGGCATTTTTTAGATTAGAAGTATTGAAATGTGACTTGTTTATTAATAAAGTGTGTAATACTTATACGAGTTGATTAATAAAGTGTGTTATACTTATACGAGACAATGATTTGGACATTAATGTGTTATACTTATACGGTTATACCTCAATGGCTCAATGGCTCAATCTCAATGTGTTATAATTTATATGACTTATTAATTTTTTAGACATTAAGACTAATGATTTGGTTTGGGCATTTGTTATATGATAAATTGATAATTGTCAATTGATATGAAGTAGTGTGTTATATGATTTGAGCATTTTGTTATTGAAGTTTGTCATTTGATAAATTGATTTACTTTAAATGATAATTTGATATGAATTGTTATTGTGTTATATGAATGTTGAAACTTGAAACTAATTTTTATTGAATTTTGTAACTTGTAACTTGTTAACTAAGTGATTTTCTTAATTTATATAGGATTATAGGTGATGGCTCCTCCAAATTCTAAAGGAAAAGGAAAACAAGTGGCATCTTCACAAAAAAAGGAAAAACGCTTGAGTGCCAAAGCAAAGGGGAAGCGAGTAATGGACGAGAGTGCGAGAAAAGTTCCTAAAAATAAGCAAAACTCGTCAATATCTATCAACGATGAAGAGGTGCGATCTAACCATTCTATTCTCAATGACATTCAAGAATTTGATTCTTCCGAAAGCGATGAAGCCGAGAGGTTGGAAAATCCAGACATCATTGAAAAACCGGATGGCAATGAGAATGAGGTTGATGATGAAGGACATTGGTGGAGTGACACCAGTGATAGTTGTCGTGATTGGAGCAAAGTCACGGAAGAGATGAAAATTATGAGGAGGAAGGCTCTTGGGAAAAGGGCTGAAGTTTGGGACCATTTTAAACCTTGGTACTGCCCGAAAGAAAATAAAAATAAGGCAACTTGTAGATATTGTAAAAGGGCTTTGGCTGCCAATTCCGCTGTGCATGGAATATCTAGTTTGATAACGCACTACAAGAATTGCAAATTGAAGCCAGACGAAGTTGAAACCAAGCAACAACGTCTAAGCTTTCAGCCACCAAGAGGGAGTCGTACGGGTGGCCTATTGAATTGGCAATTTGACCAGGAATCGGTCACAGATGGCTTTTGCAAAATGATTATCATCGATGAGATGCCTTTCAAGACCGTAGAGAAGAGGGGGTTCCAAATTTTCATGGCAGGGTCATGTCCTATGTGGAAAATCCCTACAAGGAAGACGTTGTCGAAGAACATTATGGCAATGTATTTGAGAGAGAGGAATAAGCTAATGGCTTTCATAAAGGCAAATGCTCAAAGGGTTAGCATTACTACGGATACTTGGACTTCAATTCAAAGAGTAAACTACATGGTGATTACCGTGCATTTCATCGATGATTCTTGGACTTTGAACAAAAGAATCATCAATTTTGTTACAATAGCTAGTCACAAAGGTGAGGCTATTGGGGTCGATGTAGAGAAATGTTTGGTGGATTGGGGCATTTACAAGTTGAATACGGTCACAGTCGACAATGCTTCGTCGAATGATGGGGCGGTGGCTTACTTGAAGCAGCGATATACGGCGAGAAGAAATGGAACCATGCTTGAAGGAGAGAATATCCATATTCGGTGTGTGGCTCATATCATCAATCTTATTGTGCAAGATGGCTTGAAGAGCACCGAAGAGATGAATTGTATTTCACGAATAAGAACTTCCATAAGATACGTGAGAAGTTCACCGAGTAGGTTTAAGAAGTTTAAAAATGTGGTTGAAAGACAAGGGCTTCAAAGTAAGAGGTTGGTATGCTTGGATGTCCCTACTAGGTGGAATTCAACTTACCTAATGTTGGATACGGCAATATCTCTCAAGGAGGCATTTAGTGCCTACGAGTATGTTGAAACCGACATTTTGTTGATTGATGGTGGAGTTCCAACTGCATTGAATTGGGAGCGGGCAACTAACTTCATGTTGTTTTTGAAGCCATTCTACATCTTGACAAACCGTGTCTCGGGAACTTTGTATGTCACATCAAACACCGTCTTCAAGGAAATTTGTGCAATTCATACTCTTATTGACAAGTATGCGAGAGGGAGGGTTGGGGCGCAATTGACTCTAATGGCAGAGGCAATGAGAGAGAAATTTGACAAATATTGGGGGGATACGTTGAAGATGAACAAGACCCTTTATTATGCCGTGCTTCTTGATCCACGCTCCAAATGGACATACTTGAATTATGCTTTGAATGCAATGTACTCTAAAGATCTTACGAGGCCGCCTCCACAAAAAGTAACCGATCTTACGAGTTCAATTCGTGAAGGCTTCGAATCTTTATTCGATGAGTACAAGCGAGTTTATGGGAGTTCTACTACTTCCACTCAAAGTCAAAGCCATGGCACATCTGTGTCATCTATCACTAGCACAAGTGTGGATGATTTCTCTTTACCGGATGTAGGCCAACAAGCTTATGATTCGGTGCAACTTGGTTATGAGGCATTGTTGGCACAAATAAACACACAAGAGAAGTCCGAGCTTGAGAGGTATTTTGCCGAAGAGGTCACGAGGAGTAAGGATGAACATTTTGATATCTTGGGATGATGGAAAAGAGAAAGCCATCGATATCCAATCATTTCCAAGATGGCTCATGACATTCTAGCGGTTCCAGTCTCGACGGTGGCTTCTGAGGCGGCATTTAGCACGGGAGGGCGTGTGCTTGATGCATTTAGGAGTTCGTTGTCTACCAAGACGGTACAAGCACTCATTTGTGCCCAAGATTGGCTTCGCGAAGATTATGTGCCTTTGAACGTGGAAGAAAATTTGTACGAGGTGGAGAAATGGGATGAAGGTAATATCATTTTCTTATAGTTCTTTAATTCAACTTGTACAATTGATAACTTGTACAATTAATACTAATGATTTTCTTTAATTGTTATTGTAGAATTTAACGAATTGGGTAAAGATGCTTCGATTCTTGATCCTTGAATGATGAAGATTGAATGATGAAGATTGAAGTCTTGTTGGAGAGTTAGGTGTCATCATTTCGATGTTTAATGAACAATTTTTATGTTGATTTGATGTTGATGTTGTTTGAACAATTATATTGGATTGACTGGTATGTTTTGGATTGAATGCGTTTTGTTTTGGATTGATAATGATTGATTGGTATGTTTTGGATTTTTTCGGATTGGTCGTTGTTTTGGATTGATATTTCATTGGTATGTTGTGGATTTGGTTTTGATTTGAATGCGTTTTATTTTGGATTTAGATCATTAGAATTTAGATTTTGGATTTGAATGCGTTTTGGATTTTGGATTTGGATTTGGATTTAAATTTTTGTTAAAACAGGGGATGCTCAGTGCTCACTGCCTCACTCACTAGTCATTGCCAAACAAACGGGTACCACAAACCCGAAGTTTGTGGTACCCTACCCGGTACCCAATCGGGTACCCGGGCTCCCTGCGAGCGAGCTCGGTCTCGGTTCTCGGATACTGCCAAAAAAATAGGTACCACAAACCCGAACTTTGTGGTACCCTACCCGGTACCCGATCGGGTACCCGGGTTCCTAGCGCCCGAGCTCGGTCGCTGGGCGAAAATCGGGTACCCCAAACCCGAAGTTTGGGGTACCCGATTGATAGGGTACCCGATTGGAATCGGGTAACCCTATCGAAAATCGGGTTTTGGGTAGATGTTTTCCCTACCCGAAAATTCGGATACCCTACCCGAATTCGCGATTACCCACCCCTAGTGGACCATGATAAGAAGATCAAGGTTGTGGAGGAGCGTTTGGATGAATAGATAGCAAAAATCTCAAAGATTGGACAAGCTTTTGTTGATTTAATCATTCCTCTTTCAGGAGGAGAGGGTGTGTCGAAATTTGAATTGGATCGCTTATTCTGACTCTCGAGCTGCTTATTACCTTTTAGATATTCTGTTATGTGGCCATCTTTTATGAAACGTTCTATCTCAGCATATAACACACGACATTTCGAGGTATCATGACCATATTGCTCGTGGTATTTACAATAGTACTTCGATTTACGAGTTTCGTCCGTTTCACTGATCTTTCTCGGAGTATTGAGGGGGTTCTACTTTTTAGCTACATTGTAGATATCACGCATGCTTGTAGTAATCGAGAATTTTTCTCCTGGCGGGGATCTCACACGCTTATTACCACTCTTATCACTTGGATTACAACGAGAGTCATTTTTCTTTGATTGGGTAATGTCGTTGCAGACATTTCTCCATTGGTTATGTTCCTCAACCTCCATATCACACTGAGCTATCAAATTGATAAATTCAATGTTTTATGGGGGAAATTTAACGTTTTGGTCTCATAACTTGGCTTCTTTTGAATTTTGTTGCATTAACTTGGTACCCTGTAAGTTTGGTCCCATAATTTGGCACTTCATTTGAATTTTGGTCCCCTCACCCTCGCTCCGCCCAAATCCGCCGTTAAATATTGACGTGGCTCCCGTTGACTGTACAATAAGCAATTTTGACCCGATTTTGGGCCCCTCTTCGCCACGTGACACCCACGTGGAAGACACATATTTTAATTGAAAAAAATTTAAAAAACTAACGGGAGTGAGACTTCTTCTTCCCCGACCAATAACTCAATGGAATCCTCGCTGGAAAATAACGAAACTCTTCGAAATTGAGCGAGACCAACACCCTCCGTTCGAAATAAGGCAAGGATTTCAGAAATCACCGTCACACTCGACGTGAACGAGAGGAAGACGGTCGGCTTTAAGAAAAACCAAGCAGCTCCGATGAAGCCCCAAATCAAATGTAAGTCATCTAAAACTTAACCAAAACAGCCCAACTGGATCGTGGTTAGACTCCAAATGTTGCAAGGAGTCCAAAAAATGCAATTGGTGCAAACCCCGTTGAGGTTAAGGCATGATATAGTCCAAAAACCGATGTCACTCCGGCAAAAATTAATCGGAAGCACAAAACCCCCACCACAGCTCATCGTGGAATCGATTGAGGAGAGCGAGAGAGACACTAACCGTGACCAACGTTAAAGACCGCCATTGATGAACACGAACTCGATTCAATCGAAACCCAATATAAAGCGAAACACTTCAAAACACCCCCACTACACTACTTGAATCGAAGCTCTAGTCAAGACGAAGAAGATGATATGATTCTCGAGATGAGAATCAATCGTTTCACGGTGAACTTGAACTCTGTGTGTGTCACGATTCGGCCAAATGCAACTTTGAGAGAGAAGAGAGTGTTATTTTGAATTTTTTTATGTTTTTTTTTTTACAGGTGGAAGCCAAGTTAGGTCAAAATCAAAGTCAAAGTAGTCAACGGCTTCCACGTCAGTGTTTTATGGCGAATTTAGACGGAGCGAGGGGATGGGACCAAAATTCAAATAAAGTGCCAAGTTACAGGACTAAAATTATAGGGTGACAAGATAATGTTCCAAAATTTAAAATGTGCCAAGTTATAAGACCAAAGCCTCAAATTTCCCATTTTATGGTTTCTGCCTATTTCTCAAGGTGTTGAGCAATATGTTTACCACGCTTTGAGCGGACAACATCTTAACCCGCAACATTTTGGTATTAAACCGTCGAATGTAATATGTGGTCGATTCGTCATTACCTTGTATGATAGTTTTTATATCCTCTTGCATCAACTGAGTTCGCTTCTGCGTAGCAAATTGTGACTTGAACATTGTTCTCAACTGATCACATGTGTATATCGTAAGAGGAGGTATCCTAGTGAACCAATCTTGGGCAACGTCGACCAAAGTTATGGAAAATAGTCGTGCTTGTATGCCTTTAGTGTAACCTACCAAGTTTAGCATTTCGTCTAGGAGATGCAAGTGAGCACTAGAGTCCCCATTGCCATCATAAGTAGTCATTTTCGGGATTTCACGACCACGACCAAGTACAATATGCTGCAAATCAGGAGAAAATAAAGAGGCCTCATCAATAAATTCATCCACTTCCCGTACAGCACTCCCAGCATTAAGGTCGGGTGGGGTTATTCTAGCGGGGTCTTCCTTTCTCCTCTCTTGTAACCAGCCTTTTGGCCTCTCGTTGCCCCTGTCTTCCTGTGCCACTGTCATAACGTGACGTAGCACGATGCTTAGACGCAGCAGAGCATGATGACAATGGTGTTGGCAAGGTTCTCCTTCCATGAAGATGTCTATGATCCTCTTAGGGTATTGTAATTATCTTCGTTCTCCTTTCACGAGAACGTCCCATCGGGCTCGAATCGTGGGAATGATCATCAGTTCGGCCTAAATTTAATATCCGTATTGAAGGTGGCAAAATCAGATCGTTCGCCCAATTTTGCATGTACATAATCATCAACTATTGAAACTCATGTGGCGCTAAAGGCGGTGCACTAGTAGATGAGTTTTAATTGTTTGAGCATCATCCGCCACAGGAGATGGCTGCCAAGAATTATTTGCTGCATTTTGATTTTCATTTCCTCCGATAACGCCGAATATAATTCACGGAGACGAACGATATTTTTATGTTCATCTAGGTGTAGTTGTCATATTGTCCCTTCTCACAGTGCTTCTAATGGTTTCCCACAGATGGCGCCTCTGGCACGGGGTATTTTTGCTAGTCTTGAGATTACCACCTTACTAGACTCTCTCATACCTTGTAGGTAATATAAGAAGATCTTTTGGTTCGATGGAGACCTGCACTTAGAGAGACAAAGTTAGACGTAAACAGTTAATAAGAAAGTAAATCAAATCTAGATACCGGTATTTTATGCTTGCGGTTGGGCTCAACACGGAGTCAAGCTACCTACGTATCTCGTTGAGAAGAAAGAATCAAGTTGGACGTAGTTCATAATTCAATCGTGCCCGCTGGAGGGTCTTAGATGGGATAACGCGAGCTTCAGAGCTATCTACGTTTATTCTGACCCTTACGCTCGGTTGAACAAACCCTTAGTCTGTACGTTATGTAGACGTGGCCTTTGTGGCAGTACTTTCTACCCTGGGTCGGTGTAAGTTTCGTAGATAACACTTTTTCGTAGAGAACATTTTTTTCGTAGAGAACAAAGTGCCACATCAGACATTATCTGACGTGGTTGATCCGTCGTAGAGCTTATCCGGGGGCCACCTCAGTTGTGCTGATGTGGTCCTTTGTCTAGTCAGGTTGGGTTTTTCCAACGTGGTTGTATTATCGTACTAAGATTCGTATCGTTTAGACATCATTTAGGCATGTTCCTAGTAACAAGCGTACGGGTGTGAATTGCCTTTCATCTATTTGGTTTTGTGATATTATGCAAATTACTTCGCATTTTTAGGTGTCATAATTATGGCACACCAGCTGCGGTATACCGTACTGAGACGATGACATACCATCGTATACGCTAGTCATTGCCCTGCTCCCTATATGTGACGTATTGTATTGAAACAACCCCATATTCCCTTACCCGCCTGGCCCCATCATCTGCATCATATACAAAAAAGGCTGGGTACCCACGCATGCTTCCAACATCGGCATACTCGTTTGGCTTTTGGGGAAAAATCATCAAGCCTGTAATAGACGGCTATTGGGGGTTGTTGTCCAAGCCATAATCCATCTAGGATGATGCCTCAGTTGAAACACCGCTAAACTGAGTAGTCGGTTTCCCATCGTCACCAGATCCACCAAAAACACTTAGATTGTCTCAACATGTGAATACCAACTCTCCCGCCATGACCTTTTCTAACGCCTCTATCTCCCAATCCTAATGAACCACTACCACCAACCATCTAAAATATAATATATGCTCTCCATCACAAATTTAATACATTTATACTAATTCAATAAACTACTATAGATAATTTCATTATAATGTATATAATCTCCACCAAGAAAGTCAACATTGTACAATTTTGACCCGCAATTAGTTATATTAATACATTGAACTACCAAAACTATATAACGTTAATAAGCCCCATATGTTATAAATATGGTTGGTAGAATACGCCTTGTGGCCATTGTTGAAAATTATGTACAAATACTATTTTATAATAATAGTAGTTGTTATAAACAATGTAAGATATTGGAAATTCTTGCCTATATAAGGAGTCATCAAGATGAAGAGAAAAACACTCATTCACAAGTAATATACTCCTTATTTGCTCTTCTTTTCCTATGTTCTTTTAATATATTGTTATAATTCCCAAATAGTTTTAGTTATTCTATAACACGTTATCAGCACGATAGTGCTCGATCCGAAAGAATTTAGTTCCTTCGTTAGAGAAAACGTTCAACGTTAAAAGGTACGAAAGTTTTATATTTACTTGTTCATCTATCTACATTATTATAGACAATGCGGATTACCGCCAATCTATAATTTTATGATTAGATGAATATGTGTTTATAACTTTGTTGTTAAAGTTTAATATTTATGTGTTCATCTATCTACATTATTATAGATAAGGCGGACTATCGCCTATCTATAATTTTATGATTATTTTACTGTCATCTAACTCTAATACTAAAGCTAATTTTAACTTTCGTTGATGCTTGAGTTAACCCCAAGCTAGAAACGACTACTGACAATTTATTATTGCTTATTTTATTCCATAAGCCCATGAAAGTTCTTACATAGTAATGTGGCAGAAATTATTTACGCACTTAATTCATTGCAATTATTTTACTTGTTTGCATTATTCCTTAAGCCCATGAAAGTTTTTACATAGTAATGTGGCAGAAATTATTTACGCACTTAATTCATTGCAATTATTTTACTTGTTTACATTATTTCTTAAGCCCATGAAAGTTTTTACATAATAATGTGGCTGAAAAAATATATGTATTTACTTATCATAATATTATTCCATATGTCTGTTAAAATAATATTAATGCGGTGAAAATTATTTTACATGTTATTATAATTATTTTTTGTTGCTAAATTATTAAAGACATTACCATTCATAAAACATGCCAAAAAAATGATTGTTTTTCTAACGGCTACTTACAGATATTTTTCCTCTATAAATACACAAATTTCATAACACAAACTCCACACAAATCTTCACCTTATTTCTCTCATCTTGCAAAATGATCTTTATGACAACAACGATCTTGATCCTCATTTACCTTTCAATTTTTATTTTTTTGCTAGTAGATGAAGATACTTCTATGTTTGTTCCTATAATATTCCTCCCTTTTATCATAATAATGTTCGAGTTCAAAATTTGGCTAGAGATGAGATAATTGCATTGTAATATTGTACTAATTATGCTTCTATGATTATGTGTTAAATAAATTGTCTCAATCCTAATTATATTTTTTCTTGGTTATGTATTTAGCTAGTAAAATGTCTAACCTCACGAGTACAATTAGTTGTATACTTAATATCACTGGCAAGAATTATGGACAATGGAAATCGGATACGAAATTGTACCTCAGATCAAAGAGTATCGTTGAAACTCTTGTTGCAGTAAATACAAATACGGATCCAGAAAAATGTGAGGTTGTGATCTACATGAGAAAACATCTAGATGAAACCTTAAAAAGAGAATATGTCGATGTTACCGATCCTCATGAATTATGGACAAATCTACAGGAAAGATATGGCCATCAAAAGGAAACCATGTTGCCAAAAGCCACCGATGATTGGAAAAATCTAAGGTTCCAAGATTTTGAAACTATAAGCGCATACAACTCCGCGCTTATGGAGATTCGTTCAGATTTAATTTATTGTGGAAGAAAGCTTACTAATAGAGAAATGATAGAGAAAGCACTTTCTACTTTCCATGTGTCCATGATAAATGTTCAACAGCAATACCGATTGCTAAATATTTCAAAATATCACGACTTGCAACAAAAGTTAATGGCAGAAAGTTACAATAACTTATTGATGAAAAATCAGCAATCTCGTCCTCCTAGAGCACATGCATTATCTTAGGCAAATGCCATTAACTTTCAAACTCCTATGGACGAGTTAACAATGAGAATGTCAATCAAGGCCGTGGTCGTGGTCGTGGTCGTGGTCAAGGTAGAGGTGGTCATAGAAGAGGATATGGCTATAGAGGTGGTCGTGGCCGTGGCCGTGGTCGTGGTCGAGAGGGTTTTCACAACCCCTCGCATACCAACACTGTCTTTAAGAATAACCACCAGAACAAAGAAAAACATAATAAAAACTCTCAAGGTTATTGTTTTAGATGTGGAATGAAAGAGCATTGGGCCAACACATGTCGTACACCAGAACATCTCTGTAAGATGTACCAAGAAAGTTTGAAGGGTAAAGAAAAGGAAGTTAACATTGTCGAACAAAATCCAAATGGTGATTCCACCTTTATGGAGGCGGCAGACTTTACTGATGACTATGATGTTCGTTTGGCTTAATATGTGTTATGTGATCTTCAGACTGAATATGCTTACTGTGATTTATGTTTTAAGTTGTATTATCTACTCCTGCATTTATGTTGTGTGCTTTCAATAAAATAATCTCTTTTCAAATATATACCCTGTTTATTGCAATATTTGTTTTAATATTGTTTATTTGAACTGAAGCGTGATATGGAGCATACTGGTGATTTCTGCCTACTTGACTGTTGTACAACTCATACAATTCTCACAAGTAAGGAATATTTTACATATTTAGAACCCTCAAAATTTCAAGTCGGTACAATAGGAGGTCCTATTACATTGATTTAAGGATCTAGTACAACTACTTTTACTTTACCAAATGGAACAAAGTTTATCATCGATGATGCCTTATTTGCCCCAAAATCCAGAAGACATTTATTGAGTTCTAAAGATATATATCGTCATGGATATGATACTGAGTCAATAACTGTGAATAAAGCTAAATATGTTTTCATTACTAAGAATATACCGGGAAAGAAACATTTTCTTGAAAAACTACCATATATCTCATCAGGGTTGCATTATACATATATTAATGAAATCGAATCAAATATGGTAGTCAATGAAAATCCAGAATTATTGACTCTATGGCATGATTGACTAGGTCATCCTGGTTCAACAATGATGCGAAGGATAATTGAAACTACACATAGACATTCATTAAAAGGATCCAAACTCAATCTGAGCATCAATAGTCCATGTGAAGCATGTTTTCTTGGAAAGCTAATTATAAAGCATTCACCAGTTAAAATTAAGACATAATTACCCACATTTCTTGAAAGAATTCAAGGTGATATATGTGAACCTATTCATCCATCATGTGGACCATTTCAATATTTTATGGTATTAATTGATGCCTCAAGTCGATGGTCACATATCTGTCTATTGTCTACTCGCAATATGGCATTTGCAAGATTTTTGGCTCAAATAATTAAAATAAGAGCTCAATTTTCTGACTATACGATCAAGAAAGTCAGACTTGACAATGCTGGTGAATTCACATCTCAAGCTTTCAATGATTATTGTATGTTAACTGGAATTACGGTTGAACATAGTGTTGCACATGTACATACTTAAAATGGTTTAGCTTAATCATTAATTAAACGTCTTCAATTAATTGCTAGACCATTGTTGATGAAAGCTAAATTGCCAAGTTCTCTATGGGGTCATGCGATTTTACAAGCTGCATCACTAATTCGAATTAGACCAAGCTCGTATCATGAATACTCCCCATTACAACTTGATTTTGGTCATGAACGTAATATTTCCCATATAAAGATTTTTGGTTGTGTGGTTTATGTTCCAAATGCACCACCAAAGTGAACAAAAATGGGACCACAAAGAAGGTTGAGAATATATGTTGGATTTGACTCACCATCAATAATCAGATATCTTGAGCCTCTAACAGGTGATGTCTTTATGGCACGTTTTGCCGATTGCCATTTTAATGAGGCAAATTTTCCAACCTTAGGGGGGAGAAAAGAAGCAGTTGGAAAAGGATATATCATGGTATAATCCATCTTTGACAAGCTTTGATATGCTAACAAAGCAATGTGATTTGGAAGTAAAAAAAAATTGCATTTACAAGCTATTGCAAATCAATTGCCTGATGCATTTACTGGATTAAGCAGGGTAACAAAATCACATATACCAGCTGCAAATGCTCTAGCTCATATTGTAATTCCTAAAGAAACATCAAAGGATGATATCTTTGATATAACTAAGAAACGTGGGCGTCCTACTGGCTCAAAGGACAAAAATCCTCAAAAAAGAAAAGGAGCATCAAAACCTAATGATCCTATTATTGAGGAATCTATGCCTGATGAGTCGCAAAATGTGACATATGAGATACCTCAAGAAGTTATCCAAATAGATCCTATAAATAAAGAGAATGTTGAAATCTCTATAAATTATATCAATACAGGAATGGTATTGGATCGAAATGAGATGGAAAATATGGATGAAATATTTTCATATTTAGTCGCTTATGAAATGGTGAATGAAAATTATGATCCTGAACCCAAATCTGTAATTGAATACCAAAATAGGAATGATTGGGATAACTGGAAAGATGCTATGCAAGCTGAATTAGATTCACTTAATAAGAGAAAGGTATTTGGACCCATTGTTCTCACACCGAAAAGTGTGAAACCCGTAGGGTTCAAATGGGTCTTCGTTCGCAAATGAAATGAGAAAAATAAAATTATACGATACAAAGCTCGCCTTGTCGTAGAAGGTTTTTCTCAAAGACCTGGAATCGATTATGAAGAAACGTATTCTCCTGTAATGGATACAATTACATTTCGATTCTTGATCAGTCTAGTGGTCTATGAAAATCAAAACATGCATCTCATGGATGTTGTCACTGCTTATCTCTATGGATCACTTGAAAATGATATTTACATGAAGGTCCTTGATGGACTTAAATTACCCGCAACATCAAGTTTCAAACCTAGATAAATGTACTCAATTAAATTGCAAAGATCATTATATGGGTTAAAGCAATCAGGTCGCATGTGGTACAATCGTTTGAGTGAATATTTATTAAAAGAATGATATATAAATAATTCTTTGTGTCCATGCGTTTTTATTAAGAAAACATCATGTGGTTTAGCAATTATTGCGGTTTATGTACATGATTTAAATATCATTGGCACTGACAAAGAAATTCATTCAACAATGAATTATTTAAAGAATGAATCTGAAATTAGAGATCTTGGAAAGACTAAATATTGTCTTGGTTTGCAAATTGAGCATGTTAAAAATGGAATACTTGTTCATCAATCTAACTATACTAAAAAGATATTTAAACGTTTTAACATGGATAAAGCAACACCTTTGAACCATCATATGATTGCAAGATCATTAACTATAGATAAAGATCCATTTCGTCCTTGTGAAGAAAATGAAGAAATTCTTGGTTCTGAAGTTCCATATTTAAGTGTCATTGGAGCTTTAATGTATCTAGCTAATTGTACTAGACCTGATATATCATTTACTGTGAATTTGTTAGCCAGATTTAGCTCATCACCCACAAAAAGGCACTGGAAAGGAATTAAACATTTATTTCGTTATCTTCAAGGAACTGTGGATCTTGGTCTATTTTATCCTAACAATGCGGTACAAGAATTGATTGGTTATGCAGATGCAAGTTTTCTATCAGACCCACATAAATCCATATGTCAAACTGGATATGTATTCACGTATGGAGGCACTGCTATTTCATGGCATTCTCAGAAACAAACACTTGTTGCAACATCATCGAATCATGCTGAGATTATTGTACTACATGAAGCAAGTAGGGAATGTGTATGGCTACGATCAATGACACATCATATAAGAAGTACATCTGGCTTACCTATTAGAAAGGGTCCTACAACATTATTCGAAAACAATTTTGCATGTATTACACAGATGAAATAAGGCTATATCAAGAGTGATCGAACCAAACACATACCCCCAAGATATTTTTCCTACACTCAGGAACTTGATAAGAACAAATAAATTAATATCCAATATGTTCAATCATGTGACAATATGGCAGATCCTTTTACAAAGGCACTCCCTACTGTAACTTTTAAGAAACATGTTCAAAGTATTGGGATGCGTCACCTACGCGACTTATGAAGAATTGGAGATGCCAACTTGAGGGGGAGTTCACACGGCTGCACTCTTTTTCCCTTATTAAGGTTTTTATCCCACTGGGTTTTTCCTTATAAGGTTTTTAACGTGGCAGCATAACACGTGTGCAGAAGACAAATCATGTACATAACAAAATCTTCAAATGGCCAAGGAGGAGTGTTATAAATATGGTTGGTAGAATATGCCTTGTGGCAATTGTTGAAAATTATATACAAATATTATTTTATAATAATAGTAGTTGTTGTAAATAATGTAAGATATTGGAAATTCTTGCCTATATAAGGAGCCATCAAGATGAAGAGAAAAACACTCATTCACAAGTAATATACTACTTATTTGCTCTTCATGTCCTATGTTCTTTTAATATATTGTTATAATTCCTAAATAGTTTTAGTTATTCTATAACACCATATAAGTTATAGAATTAAACATTTTACCCAAACAAACTTTAAATATCAAATTTTACTATTAAAATCTAAAACATCTTCACCTAATATTTCAAAATATTACATTTTTGACCCACTCTTAATTAAAATTATACATTTGAGTTCTAAAAAACTACAATCTACACTCTATAATTTATATAATTACACTTTTTTACCCAAAATAACTTTCATTTTAAGAATTTTTACAATCAACTATAATCTACAAACTATAAGTTGTAATATTACTCTTTTAACCCACATTAAGTTGTAATCTTACAATTTTAGTCCTCTCAAATCTAAAATATTCTATTTAAATATACATTTTACCCAAACTAAATTATAATGTAACAATTTTCTATCAGATTAATAACATAACATAAAATACAATCTACATGATGTACATGCAACCTACGGATCACAAAAGTCAACTAAATACCCTATGATTATAACAAATTCACTAAAATTACAACAAAATCACAAAATTCAACCAAAATACCCTAAAATTGAAACAAAATCAATATACTCATCTCAAATTAACATCAATATCACTTATATCCACAAATACAACCAAAAACTAAGATCTACAGTAAAGCTGACAAAAGATGAAATATATCAAAAAATGAAACTAAAGGACGAAAAACAAAAACAAAAGAGATTTACTTACCTTAATTGATGATGGATGAATTAGGAACCTTAATCTAACAAGAAAGTGATTTTTGAATAATTTTAAGGGAATTTTTTGTGATTTAGCCGTGTGCTTTCTTATTCTCGCACTATGTGTGTGAAATGTTGTGGGAGTCAACGATTGAACAGGGTGGACGACCATTAAGTACCTCACATAGGGATCGATTCAGCGCTCCTTATAAGTCCAGCTCATCTATATATCTTCTACCCACGTAGAAGACCTGAAATCGCCTGCTACCACAGGTTGCGACATATTTTCCTTTTAAGTGTGAATGTGGGAGAAACCACGTTAATTGTGATGGATTGCATTGCATAAAATATATAAGAGATTACAACATACAAGATCACTAAGAATCCTACATACAAGGAAAGATATACAAGATATGCATAACGAAGATAATATGACTAAGTAATATCCTCCACACCCCCATTAAGATAACCGTAGGATGTGGTTCGAAACGAAGCTTGGAACGAAAGAATTCGAACAAAAGACGAGGCAAACTCTTGGTAAAAACATCAGAAACTTGAAGGTCTAACCAGACCTGACGAGAGGTCTTGTAATTAGTACATTCAACCATGGCTTCTTCCGTAAGAGAGGAAAGAGGAAGGCTAAGGAGGCGTTGATCCTGAGAAAGCTATGTGGCATGCGACGGGTTTGGAGAAGTAATGTCTGTAGAGACAATGATAGGAGATGACTAAGGGTTCGAGCCATCAAGAAAACCGAAAAGGTTTTGACAAGAGAGGAGCACAACGGTTTAGCTTTTCCAAAGAGGATAATGTTTAGAGGTGAGTTTGATGGTGACCATGTGGATCATGGTGGAGAAGGAGAGGGAGGTATTGGCAACGACCATTAGGATCGTAGGAAGTAAAATCTTAGGGAAGGCTGATACCATGTGAACGTGAAAAAAATCACGTTAATTGTGGTGGATTGCATTGCACAAAATATATAGGAGATTACAAGATACAAGATCACTAAGAATCCTACATACAATATATACATAAGGAAGATAATATGACTAAGAAATATCCTTAACACCCCTGTTAAGCCAAGCGTGGGATGAGGTTCGACACGAAGCTTGGAACGAAATAATCCAAACAAAAGACGAGCCAACCTCTTGGTAAAAACATCAGCAACTTGAAGATGTGTAGGAATAATTTGTGTGATGATTTTTCCAATGCCAACAAGCTCACGAATAAAGTGATAGTCCAAATCAATGTACTTCGCACGTTTGTGCGCGACGTGATTGTTTCTTAGAAAAATGGAGCTCTTCTTATTGCATAGAAGAACTGGAAGAGAATAAGATGTGATGCCAAGATCATGCAATAGGTGACAAAGCCAGTTGACCTCTAAGGCAGTGTTGGCAAGAGCCAGATATTCAAATTTGCAGCACGAGCGAGATATAGTTTGTTGCTTCTTACTACTCCAGGACACAAGATTTGAACCTAAGAAGATGGAGTAACAAGAAGTAGAGCGACGAGTATAAGAACAACTCGCCCAATCGTCATATGAATAAGCTAGGAGATCTGGGGATAAATTATTGGAGAAACAAAGGCCAAAACCGATTGTGCCTTTGACGTAGAGAAGAATGCGCTTAATGGCCTAAAAGATCACCAGTCGGGGCTTGAAGAAATTATCTAACGGAATTGACATAAAACGTAAGATCTGGACGTGTAATGGTTAAATACTGAAAAGCACCAACCAACCAACGAAAAAGAGTTGGATCATGAAATAGAGCACCATCACAGAGGAGATGTTGGCCAATAACCATGGGAGTAGACATAGGTTTGGTATCAAGTAACTGTGCACGCGTAAGAATATCGTGAGCGTACTTAGCTTGACCCAAAAGCAAAGCGTCATCAAGATACGTGACCTCGAGCTCCAAGAAATAACTAAGACGACCAAGATCTTTAATGGCGAACTTCGAACGAGGACGAGCCACAAGGCGTTGTAATAATGGAGGATCATTGTCAGTCAAGACTATGTCATCGACATAACGTAAGAGAAAAAAACGAGAGAAGCTGCGACGAAGAACAAAGAGGATCAATGTACCAGGTGGTTGTTCCATAAAGACGGTTTCAGAGAGAAAATCGTGAAGAAATGCTTTCTTAACGTCAAGTTGTTGGAGAGGCCATTTGTTCAAAACGACAAGAGAATGAACAACCCAAACAGGGGAAGCTTTAACAATAGGGCTGAAGTAGTCGTGTAATCAAGATCGGGAACTTGGGTAAAATCCTACGCAACCAGACGAGCCTTCAAGCGTTCAACCAATCCATCAGATAAAAACTTTGTGCCAAAAACCCACTTGGAGCCGACAAGATTTGTATTAGATGGACGAGAAACAAGCTCTCAAGTGTCATTAGATTTTAAAGCATCAATTTTATCATCCATGGCGGCTAACCAACGAGGTTGTTTAGCAGCGTACTTGAATCCTTTAGGGTTAACGTACGTGAACAAGGCATGAAGAATACCAAAGAAGGATAAATCAGCAATGTTAGTGCGATAACGAGGTTTGAAAGTTCCAGCCTTAGCATGAGTAACCATAGGATGTGATGAAGTGGTAGAGACAGGGGTCGAAGTCTCTAGTTCCAATGTTACCGCAATATTGGAAACAAAATATTCAGTTGTGGGATGTCCAGAGACAGGGGCCGAAGTCTCTGGTTCCAATGTTACGTCAACATTGGGAACATAATGTTTAGCTGTGTAAGGAGAAGAGACAAGGACCAAAGTCTTTGGTTCTAATGGTATCGCAACATTGGGAACAAAAAGTTCAGCTGGGCACTAGGGCAACAAAGTAGAGATCCGAGATTGAGATGGCAGTGAGTTATGAGCATGATCTGAACATGCGCTAAACTCCAAAGCTTTTTGCGGCTGAGAAACCCAAGAAGAGGCAAACGGGAATGAAAGCTCATCAAATTTAGCATGACGTGAGATGTATTTACGAGATGTGACAGGATCCGAACAACAAAAACCTTTGTGATGCGAGCTTAACCCAATAATGATGCAAGCACAACTTCGAGGCAAGAACTTGTTAGACGCGTAGTCACAAAGGCAAGGAAAAACATGACAACCAAATGGATGAAAGTTCTCAGAATCGAGAGAGGTCCCAAAAAATAGCTAAAAATGAGAGACACCATTAAGAACAACAGACGGAAGATAATTAATAGTGTAAGTGGCGGTACTAAAGGAATCAAATCATAATGGCAGAGAAGAATGGGAATGAAAAAGCATAGCTAAGTCGTCTTCTATAAAGTGTCGGTGCTTGCATTCATCCCGACCATATTGGGCCGGGGTATAAGGACACGACATCTTATGATATATACCACTAGTTTGAAGATGAGACTAAAAACAACTAGTAAATTTCGCGCCGCCGTCACTTTGAAGAGACTTAATCATACAAGCAAATTGAGTTGTAACAAACTTCTGAAAAGCGATAAATATATCATAGACATCCAATTTGAGCTGCATTGGATACAACCAAGAGAAACGAGAATACTCATCCACAAAAACAACATAATACCAAAAACCATCAGTAGATGCAACAGGAGCAGGCCCCCAAATATCACAATGTATTAAATCCAAAACATGCGACGAGTGTTGTTCATTGACAATAAAAGGTAACCGAGTACTCGTAGCCTACTCACAAGTAGTGCATAACAAGGGGCGAGGAAGCAAGGACGTAACAGACAAGTGTCTTTTTTTTATTCAATAAAGAAATAAATGATAAAAGACATGGCCCAAACGGGAGTGCCACAACTCAAAATAACCAATAAGGCATTTAGGATGCGTAGCAGCAACTAATGCCGAGTGACCCTTATCTAACACATAAATCCCTCCATCACGATGATTGGTCGCCAATAAAGCTCTTGTTAACGTGTTCTGAATGCAAAACGAATTATTAGTAAAAATAACATCCACGTGATAATCATAAGTTAACTTGCTGATAGATAATAAGTTCTTAGTAAGGGCTGGAACCGCTAGAACATCAGATAACAAATCGTCGCGCGAGAGAACATGAGAGCCAATATGAGAGATTGACAAAGGGTTAACATTACCAACGACAACACAATCCTTACCCTTATAAGGAGTAGTAGAGTCGAGATTGGACGTCGTGGGAGTCATGTAAGAGGAAGTACAAGAATTAACATCCAAATCATAAAGATGCGATGGATTCAGTGAGCAAGAAGCGTTGAAGGCTTTAGCCACATTTGCTGAGTCGGAGTGAGAGGCACGATCATAGCACTGATTGGCAGTATGTCCTTCAACATTGCATATTTAACAACGAAGAATGTAAGAGCAACCACCATTACGGCCACGACCGCCCCCACGTCGATTGCCACGGCCACAATTATTAGAAGAAGGCGAAGGACTGGAACGGTTGTGAGAGGAACCCTGATGTGCAACAAATGTAACCGCAAGAGGAGTTGCGACTTAAAGAGACTGCTGGAAAATCTCAAAACTTTTTGCTTTGGGCACGAGATCTAAAAAAGTAGGCAAGGGCGTGAGAGCCATGTGCACATCAAAGAAATTCGATCTGAGACCACGTAAAAACCAATGAGATTTATCCGTGTCATCGACCGGGCGACCAATTGCTGCTAGTTGATGGCATAGGGACTTGAATTCACGAGCAAATTCAGCCACCGAACGAGTGCCTATCTTGATATGTTGAAGATCGTCTTTAAGACAAAATTCTCGTTGCTTGGAGTTGTGGCTAAATGCAGTCTTAAGGGCTAACCAGACCAGACGAGAGGTCTTGCAATCGGTACATTCAGCTATGGCTTCTTCCGTAAGAGAGAAAAGAAGAAGGATGAGGAGGCGTTGATCCTGAGAAAGCCATGTGGCATGCGCCGGGTTTGGAGAAGTAACTTCCGCTGAGACAACGATAGGAGATGACTAAGGGTTCGAGCCATCAAGAAAACCGAAAAGGTTTTGACAAGAGAGGAGCAGAACGATTTAGCTTTTCCAAAGAGGATAATGTTTAGAGGTGAGTTTGATGGTGACCATGTGGATCATGGTGGAGAAGGAGAGGGAGGTATCGGCAGGGGCCATTAGGATCGTAGGAAGTAAAATCTTAGGGAAGGTTGATACCATGTGAACGTGGAAAAAATCACGTTAATTGTGGTGGATTGCATTGCACAAAATATATAGGAGATTACAAGATACAAGATCACTAAGAATCCTATACAAAGAAAAATATACAAGATATACATTCTTGTATTGTTACTAGTCGGATACCAAAATAAAAGTGAAGTTGGAGATAAATTATTAACTTGGGGCGTCCCGCTGTTAAAATCATTTAATTTGAATGAGAATGTCGACACCATGACTAAAAAATGTTCACATAGTGAAATCGTTCTACTCTTTAAAATACAAAGTCACAATTTCTCCCAGCTTCACCAGTTTTAGCCACTGAACATTTCCTTTTCAACTTTTGTGCACCTTCTCTTCTATTTGAGAATTCGTGCATGTTCTACAATATGAAACATCATTCAATTATCATATACAAGAATGTTTAATAAAAAAGATTTGGCTGCTGAAGATGCGAAAAATTATCAACTAATTGATCAGTTTAACGAAGCCACCGAGCTGTTCAGTTCATGTATCTGGGAACGAGGGAAGTTGCTTTGCTCGATAGATCAGTTTTACTCTGATATATAAATCAGCTTATTCCAATTAATTGCGACAAAAGATTATAACTTGTATGGAGTTGGGAACTTGGAATCTGGCGGGGGCCTCATTTATTTTGTACCATGGACAGGCAAAACTAATCCATGATCATCCATGTTAGTTATTGCGACAATCTATGGTAATGAATGAGGCTTTAAATTTTTATTTTTATTTTTGTCTTTTTTTATTTCATTATTGTATTTATATATTACTATGTAGCGAAAAAACAGAAAACCTCTATTCATCAAGTCATTTTGCAATTTGTCATCCAAGTATTATTCTTACAACTTGCACTCTCAGTCTGTTAAAAAATGTGCAGATTGCACATGCCACATGTTCTACTTCCCCGCGAATATTATATCTCCCTAAAGTTTGAACCATAAAAACATGAGACTTCACCTCGATTTAACTTTAATTTCAATAAAGGATATTTTTTTTTTTAATCCTTTTCTTAAATTATAAATCCTAATTTGCAATAATGAATTTTCAAACCATATTTTTGGGGATTGATATGAAATCGAATAAACAAATTTGTGTTGAAATTCAGGCTAGTAGTGGATTGACTTTTTTCTCAGGTCGTGGCTGAAGTAGATCGCATAGCACGTAAGAACCAATCTAAGTGTTGGAAGTAATTAAACGGGTCGCCCATGCGGGCTAAACCCGACCCGTGAATTTAAATTCAAATAAAGAGAGGGAGAGTGGTTTCTTTCCTAAATTTTGAATTAGAGAAACCACCAAAGTTTCCCTCCTCTCTCCCCATTAAATATCAGTTTTCTTATGAAGAAAACAATGCAGAAAATACAAAAACAAAGTCCTATTTTCGTAGAGAAAATAAGGAGAAAATGGAAAAGCCATTTTTGATCATCCTTTTCACATTTTAACGCTTGCAACTTGGCTCTTGGGTTGTGGCTATAATTCCTTTCCGTTTGTGATTGGAATTCGACTAAATTGGAGCACAAATAAGGGAGAAGAAGTCATGGAATCGAACCGGGTTATTAAACGTTCATGGGAGCAACTTTGGGATCCATTTAACATGGATCAAAGGTTAGTAATTTCTTCATTGGTATCAGAGCCTTATGGCTCGATTTCTGATTTTTTAGAACATGGATGAACATGTATACATGCCCCTTTATGCAAGTGTTATTTATGTTATATCGAAATCAAAAGCTTCATGATCATCAATGGTGATTTTTTGATTTCTTCGATTTATGCCTTAAATTTTTTACTGTAGCATGCCTATATGATGTTTATCATTCCTGCAAAATTTCGTAACGAATGGCTTTGTGGTTTGTGAGATATTGCGAAGTCTTTGCGTTTTACCCGAAACTTTGACTGCATGCTGCGATTTCATTTCAAAGAATTTTGGCATGAATCTTGTGGGGTTAGAAACTACATGTCAAGAGCTTTCCATCCATATAAAGAACTTTAAATTTGGCCAAGAATTGAGAGAGTTATGGCACTTTCAATTTTCAGCCAAAAAATTAGGATTTTCTGCGATTTTTTGGAGAAGATGCTCAGAAACGCGACACGTGGCACATAGTTCATAACTTGCACCGGCGGCGCGTGGGGGCGCGTGTGAGGCCTACGATGGTCCGTTTTTGAATCCGAAAATTGCGTTATTCTCACAATTGGATTTCCTATTTTTCTGTAATTTAAAATAATTTTTTCAGAGTTCGAAAATATTTGTCTTTGGATGTTTTACCTTTTAAATGAAAGGATAATTCTTCGAATAAAATATTTTTCTTTTTTGGAAAATTCTGAAAATTTTATTTTAGACTATGGAAATTATCAAAAAAAGGCGTTTGAGCCAAGTGGGAGTGTATGGACATTTATTTGAGCCATAATTACTTTTTGTTTAACTTGAAAATTTAGTTTTTTTTACATAGTTGAGACAAAATTAGGCATTTAATGCCGTATTATGGTCTCGAGTATCATACAACGTACTCGAAATTATCTTAAAGATATATGTTGTTTTGACAACTAAAGTAAATGTGTGTATACACTCCACAGTGTTAAAATTTACAATTTTAAACACAGTGAGATGTTTGAGAAGAAAATCCCGAGCTTGGAGGCTCGTAGTTCAAGATGGATGTTGAAAAACTTTAGAAATCCTAAAAGAGATCTATTTGCGCACTTGGTAGGCTATAATTTGGATCGAGGATCTAAATGTTACCGAATGTGTGAATGAGATTTGTTAATTGGATTTAATTTTGGAATAATCACATGTGAACATGAAGATAATTAGTTTAATTATTTTATGTGACGTGATGTATTCCGTAGTTTCGTGACGAAGCATGTATTAAAACATGTATGATTATGCTTAATCTTTTTTTGGTTCATGTAGAATACATGTTTGTTTCCTTATGTGCATTTGTTTTGTGCATGTAATTTCATATTTTACATGATGTATGCACGCTAATTTTTTAGCTAAGTGGGAGTTCTATGGTTGGCAGAATTTTAGAAATTCTCACCTTGAACTTAGAAGATTTTCTGATTTAGAAATTACTTTCGTGATAATGAACGTTGGGATATAGATGATGATAGGCCACTTTGTGACCTCTTCGATTCCGTACCTTATGGTCGATTATCATGTATGCTGATTTGCTAGATATAAAATCAAACTTGTATAAGCAATGGACATTTAAGAAGATATCTATAGAAAATGACAGACCATGGCAACCAAGTTGGTCACGTTCATAGATTCAAATAAGTGCTAGCAAAGCACCTATCGTGAATTGAACTGACTGTAAACTTATATAGTTTAGATATCAGGATAAGACGGTTTGATACCCCTAACAACATCAATTAAGTCACTCCAAACCTTTTAGTAAGGTTACTCTACTCTTTAAATATAGATCTAAGGGCATACAGATGATTTAATTCCGCTGCATGTGCCATTCTGTATAGCCATGTGATTAATGATCTATATATAGATGGTGTACTTTTATATGTGAAATATAAATGTATGACCAACTTGTGTTTAAGACACTGACTAATGAAAATGGCGCATTTGTTAAATTCTGATCGATCACGACTATGATTTTGCTCAAGTGTGATCAGTAATTTTAGTCAGTTAACACACGTGGAGTAATATGCTCAAGAGTTAAAACCCAGTATCATTCTCATCATCATTCATTTGAACATCTGTAAATCTGTTAAATTGATTGTGTAAATGACCCAGTCAACTTTGACCTTAAGATGAACAACATTTTTGTTGTTATCTATGTTGATGTTTGAAGTTATTTTCAGGTTCACAATAACTTTGAAAGAAAACTTTTAAAGTTTTAAGTTGTATGTTGGACTGGAACATAAGACAATGATGAAAGGACTATTGATATGGTCAGAGAATGATTTAATGTGTTTGATCAAGGATAAACACTGATGAGGTTGTCGTGTTGATGTTACCTTCTAAATGCTAATCTTTTGATTGCATTGCATTGGTAAATAACACTTAAATAGATTTCCTATGAAGTTGTGTCACCTCTATGGTTATGCTACAAATCTTGTCCTACGTGGATTTTAGATTTATGATAACTTGAGACTGAATTATTCTTAAGGAAATCCAGCTAGTTCATGCACGCATATGAATTAGCAAGAGGTGGGAGGAATTGCGAGGTCATTCCTAACAAGAATCAGTGCATGCAAATTTATTTGTGTCACGACTGAATCTTTTCCTACTTTCTACCATATGTGAGATGAAGAGGTAAGACTTGAGTCAAAGAATTATTATTCTTTGAAGAGTCATTGACTTGAGCAAGTTTGTGACTTAGCTGGAACATGTTGTTATGTGTAGCATTTGGTGGCTTAGACATCATTTTTTCTCTAAAAGTGTCAATATGTGACTAAAGAAATGTTTACTTACCGCACTAATTGTTGAGAACAATTAATGCAACTTTTTATGGGGTAGTGAAAACATTGATATAGTGTACTCGATACACGTCTTTGAGTCACATCGGGAAAATCAAACATTGGTTATAGTGTAGCACCTAAGTGGTCCACTTTCTTATTTGACCCGCTTGTTTGAATTTTCCTACATTGAAATTATTGACACAACAATCATCTTAAAGATGATTTAGACTGAGTTCCCTTGGGATAACTCCCTTAATTTTCTATGATTTAACTAATACAAAGGCAAGCGCGAAACCATTGTTTCCATTACAATAGACTGTTATACCGCTCATTTCTCATTGTTGTTTAACTGTTGACAAATCTAAGATACGTAAGTGTCTTAGATGTTGTAAAGTTAAGATCCAATTGCTAGGATTGTAATGGTTCTTAGAATGTGGTTAGTGCGCAAAGTATATAATGGAAATGACATCTCACTAATAACTTATGGTTTCTTCGCACGCCTATATGTTGGGTGTCGCCATTAGAAGAAATAGAAAGTTGTAGACGATGAGAAGTCCACAGAGACTTGAGTTGTAAAGTTGATATCCTTGGGAGGAGACTCTTTCTCAACTAAAGTGTGGCTAATATGTACAATTGCCTTAGTATTTGATTTACTCTTTATGTTACATAAGATTGAGTGGAAGACTCGATCTAATCAGCCTAGGACATTGGAACAAATATCTTATGCATGCTCATTTCATTGTTGTTGAGAAGTATTGTTCCAGTCGTTAAGGTATGTTCGTATGTGATACACCCATTGGATGTGGTGTATGTGCCCATCATAAACATGTGGAGTAAGAGTAACTGTGATTAAATCGTGGAATTTTATTATTTGAGGTATGACCTTATTTGGTAGGACAACTAAGAGGTAATGGATTGTTTGTGATTTATTAATTTAAGTTATGGTTTGGTCGATTGGTTACTTGAGATCTAAGATTCAGAGCTTCACGACTCAAGTGGGAGCCTTATGGGGTAAATCAATTGATACATGACTAAAATTAAATTCAGTACAAGTACTGAATAAGATACGTTCAAGTAAATGTCTTACGACATTAGAACAACATTGATTTCTTTTTTCCTATCTCGAGGAGATAGATGAAATTCAAGCGACAAGCAACTCCATGTCCTATCTTACAAAGGTTTCTCAAATAAGTGAGATGGAACAAGTTTTTGGACTCTGTATTTCTATATGTCTGACTGCGTACATTGGTACATGTACTGGTAGACTTATGATTAAGGCACAAGATATTTGAGGACTAGTGTATTCACAAAATTATATTAAGAATGTGCAAATCTTTAAGAAGTATATGTTTTTCTCGTGAAAGGGAACATGTTGTTTATAGACAACAACTTCATCTTTTGTGGGTGAAACTCTACTAATTGACTGTTCATTGATAGATATGAGTTTTAGGATTATTTTTTATGAACCTTGAGGTTGCATTTCTCGATTGAGATTTGAGTACAGAAATCCATGTATAAGTTACTTGATTTTGTACTAAAGGCATAGATAACCAAGTTTAAATACTTATGTTGATCTATGGCCTTAGACATTATTTTCGACTATGATTTATGAGATCTATCGAAAGGTAATCTCAAACGAGCTTTTCTAGATAATGTTCTCACATTAATATCAAAGAGATGATTAAATGTGAAGCTCACTAGGAACAATCTATGTCTTCACGATGAAAAGTTATAGACCGTGTTTTGATTAGACTATGGTTGATGAGAATCATTTTGGGAATGATTTCCTTAGTCTTTCTTTGTGAAAGTATAATACCATTTTCTTTATCAGATTTCGGTGCTTATGAAACACTAAAGAGTGATTCTATTTTCTTTAATCATGAAAGACTTGGCAGATGCCTAAAAGATTGTGTGGTTCGTTTAAAATAATAACTCTATCAATATTAATGATGTCTTGTTGATTAGGATTGTGAGAAGTATGCTTCAACCATTTAAAGATGGCCATTCTTCTATTCTTTTGAATAAAAAGTGAATTTGAGGTAAATGTACCTCTTAATGTTCAAATTCATAGAAATCATTCAATTTCTTGATGCTTTGCATCTTGAGCTGCGTGGAGTGATTTAAAATGAACTTTGAGGAAACTGGTGCTCCTTACAATGGTGTATATCTTGAGCTTTAGAATCTACGGAGACTATATTTAGTAAGATGTTTAAACTTCTGTTGGTGGTGAAATCTCTTTGACGATTGAGATTTACTGCACTACTCATCTATCCTGATATATGTCATGCCATGGGTCTGGTCATTAAATATAGCCCAATTCTTAAGAGTAGAATTTGGACAATATTGATATAGGATTGTGAACTCCTATACATACTGCATACTAGTAAACTCAATAATGATTTTGGTCATTATTGATCAAAATACACTTATAGTTTCACAAGAGGTGATTTGAGTTGGAGTAAATCGACCTATGTGTTTGCTTCTTCATTAAATGACGGTGCTGTTTGTTAGAATAGCTGAAAGCAAATGGGTGTGTGGATGTGCGTATGAATGAAAATTTATAGCACGTGTTGTTGCAGTATAATGTGTTTGGTCAAAGAGACTAGTTTATCATTTTGAGACAGTAAGTAAAGTGGGAGCCGTTGTTTGCTTTATGATGATATGCATCAATTGCTTACAAGAGAGTCTCAAAGGGATAAAAACAAACACTTAATCACAAAAGGATTATTTTGTGAAGAGATATTTGTGCAAAGAAAACAATGACTTTGCTGTATAGATCTATGCATTAGTGATGGTTAGTTTGATAACTTAACCTTGACCTGGAGATACACTCTTGAATTGTTAGAATCTCAAGGTTTGCGTAGAATCTAACCTAATTGGATTAGATGATATCCAGTTATTTATGTCCATGAGTTCAAGACTTAAATGCTATATAAGCAGATGCTTTTATGGTGAGAGCATTAAAGTCTTAAAGTATGTATGACAAGTAGAGATTGACTCTCTCACACGAGTAATCGCCTCTGACATTAAGAAGTGTGCAGAGATGAGACAATTATGATTTTGTTTGGATATAAAGTCATATTTATCTTATGATGTCGCCTTGATTGATGATCAAGATGAGATTACTGTTGTATCACTAAGTAATCGTTATGGATTCCCACCATCCATTATACTTGTCGTAGAGCCAGATGTGAGTTTTCTTGTGATTGGTGTTTGTAGAGGACTTACAAGGAGAAAACTCAAGTTAAGTGTTAAGGACACTTGAACTAAGATCTGTACGATGCATTTTACTTTTAAATATGACATACGCTTCCGAAGAGGAAGACATGCATCGTAGCATGTGTTTCATACCACATGTGCTTTTGTGACCGTTGGGATAATGAGTGAATAGATCCTTGTTTCCTCATTATGTGAGACCCATAGGTTTATAAAACCGTAAATGATACCCTTATGACTTTTTAACTTTTTCTCGAGACTTTATTTTGGTGTTGCTACTTTAGCATGTCTCCAATAGCCATGTTTGATTCGGTCATGCGGAACATGTCTAGGAAAGCAATCATTTTAATGTTAAGAGGTTTAAGATTAAAAAGGAAGACTTTCTATGACTTGCTCCTATCTTGTATTCACCGCGATCGCAGTTATGTAAAACTTTGATGTTTGAGATGTAACTGTGAATACAATGAATAGTGTTGAAAGAGAGTGTGCTCTTTTTATGACAAGGAATTAGAGATGCTCTGATTGATGCAAGTAAGTGAAGTCTGGGGTATAGCGAGATATATCGTCCTCATGTTGAAGAAGTTAAGCTGCTATATATCCTTAACCGGTGTATAGCTTTATGCTTAAGTGTTGAGCCGCCATATATCTTTAACCAGTGTATGGCATTGAGCTCTAGTATGCTCGCAGGTCACACGATCCATTTGCCTGTATGAAGTTGTGAGTATGTGAAATTGATCTTACTAGACTGGGATCTAGCCCTCATGTGCGAGTGGGAGATGTTGGAAGTAATTAAACGGGTCGCCCATGCGGGCTAAACCCGACCCGTGAATTTAAATTCAAATAAAGAGAGGGAGAGTGGTTTCTTTCCTAAATTTTGAATTAGAGAAACCACCAAAGTTTCCCTCCTCTCTCCCCATTAAATATCAGTTTTCTTATGAAGAAAACAATGCAGAAAATACAAAAACAAAGTCCTATTTTCGTAGAGAAAATAAGGAGAAAATGGAAAAGCCATTTTTGATCATCCTTTTCACATTTTAACGCTTGCAACTTGGCTCTTGGGTTGTGGCTATAATTCCTTTCCGTTTGTGATTGGAATTCGACTAAATTGGAGCACAAATAAGGGAGAAGAAGTCATGGAATCGAACCGGGTTATTAAACGTTCATGGGAGCAACTTTGGGATCCATTTAATATGGATCAAAGGTTAGTAATTTCTTCACTAAGAGATAGGGCCTTATCTTTTCACAATCTCTTTACCCGTCATGTCCGCTTCCGGTGCACCGCATATATTTTCCTCATCTCATAAAAGAACCCAGAATATTTCTAGACCTCTTAATTAATGACTGTCAATTAAATAAAATCACCATATCTTAGAACTTGTGACTCCTCCACATATATATTCAATAGTCAAGGAAGTTAACTAGGTAGGACCATTTTGTGGGCAACTGGGAATCCTTCTGTCAGTTTACTACTTTTCATTGTTTTTCTATTAGCGAAAGAAAAACGAAAAAAAAATCGCCACCGGTATAGTTCGAGAAATTAATAAAACTTCGATTAATGAACTTTTTAAAATCAATGAGATACAAAACGGCTCGCTTTTGTTTACCAAATCCATAAAGCTTGAAAACATGCGTGTACATATTCCAATTTAAAGAAACAACTTTTTTTTTCAAAACATGTTGTAATTAACATTTATTGTGCACGTAGTAATGTACTTACTTATATTCTTTTGATATAAAGGTGTAATTAATTAAAGATAATCACTTATGATTGTTAAATCTAGTAGTATATCGCGACATATATGTATTAGTGTTGAAGAACAATGGGATATAAGGATCGGAGAACAATATGTTATTGAAAATGGGGTCGATCGATTAATGCGTGCAATAAGTTTTATTACATGCTCAATGATGCAAATTAAGGATGCCCATGCAATAAGTAGAGTAGGTGCAAGTGGGGTGTATTGTCCTATGACCTATGTATGAACATACTAGAAGAATGAGCACCGGATTTCAATTAATATAATTCTCAATTTCTTTTCATTTTTTGTTATAATGTATTTAACTGGGCAGAAAAGGAGAGGCCGAGAATGAATGTGAAACATCCAAATCTGATCTGCAACAAGTGTAGGAGGAGTTGTATGATCTACATGCACAGCTTTCGCTATCATTATCCGATTTATTACATGCATAGACGGACGTTAGAGGTTGAATAATTTAAATTTGAGGTTGGCCAATGCATGCACGCTTGCTATAAAGTGAGTGAAATAAAATAAGCATAGCGCAATGTCGACCGTCAACCTACCCTCTCAACTCATCGCCGCCGCACCTTCCGTGCAATCTAGAAGATCAGTTGCATTCCGCCCCGTAGCAACCGCAAGGCTTAACTCCTCGACCCCTACTCCGCCCAGCCTCATTCGCAACGAGCCCGTTTTTGCCGCTCCTGCCCCGATCATCCACCCTCTTTTGGTAATTCAAGAAAGAGAAATGATCAATTGTTATTGCTTCTCTCTCTCTCTCTCTCTCTCTCTCTCTCTCTCTCTCTCTAGTTTTTGTTTTGATTAGCACTAACATTAATTGTAGTATTCTTGACTAATCTGACATTTGTCATTTGTACTTTGATATTTTTGGACATATTGACAACAATTTGTGGCCCTTGCTAAATTTGTGTTAAGGAGTTATGACACTTGCACAATGTTAGGAGGCATGTTCACGTGAATTTTCCCATTGCAAGCGTGACATGCCACGAGTCATATTACATGTGGCCTTGCTTTAAAATTTAATGTTGATGGTAACTTCAACTTTAATATGCCAACCTTAACTTAAACCTGCTTGTGTCGTATAATAAACCTCTAAAGGAATCTCACCGGTAAAATTTGGCTCATTATATGAATTTTCTCGATCGAGTAATGAAATTATAGTATTTGTACATTTTTCTATCTTAATTTCCCTCTTGTGCATGTGAGTCAGACCGTTTATATAGTTCTTTTATTTCTACTACATTTCCTTATCTTTACATTTTAAACTATATTAGTAATTTTCTAAGGAAATGAAAAATTGCAGAGAGAAGACATGGGCAAGGACTCGTACGAGGAAGCCATTGCTGGACTCCAGAAGCTTCTAAGGTAATATATAATTTGAAACCGCAATTCAAATTAAATTAAAGAGAAATGTGCACATGACCTATATATTCCTTTCTTTTTTAATTAATACCATATATTGTACCATGCTAACTAAACAGACCTCCTATATCAATTTAATCACATGACTTGCGGCACATATAATTTAGGACAATTGCACAATGCATTCTTAAATATTCAATTATATGTAGGTTAAGTAATTCGTGTGAGCTAGCGTTCATATATTAAACTGACTTTTATTTTATAAAAAAAAATGCAGTGAGAATGGAGCACTAGGACCGGTGGCCGCGACAAAGATCGATGAAATAACGGCGGAGTTGAAAACTGCTGATAGCGGCACTTCGGTTGATTCGGCCTCTATTGAGAGGTTGAAAACTGGATTCATCACTTTCAAAAGAGAGAAATACGAGTAAGTGCTTTTATTTATCACTTATATTATCAAATTTGAATTCTTGTAATTATATCTGATAATTAAGTATTGTCTGCACATTAATATAATTTCAGGAAAAACCCAGCTCTGTACGGCGAACTTGCAAAAGGCCAGAGTCCCAAGGTACGTACGTACAAGTTATAAATAATCAGTTCCTCGCGCGTTAACTAATTAGCTAGTTACCTTACTCAGACCAGACTAGACCAGACTTAATTAATATTGGTATACATATATGTAATTTCAAACTAACTGATGATGTAAGAAATGTTGCAGTATATGGTGTTTGCATGCTCAGACTCGCGTGTGTGCCCTTCACATGTGCTGGACTTCCAACCAGGAGAGGCGTTCGTCGTCAGAAACGTTGCTAACATGGTCCCTGCTTATGATCAGGTCTATCTATTTAATTGATTACCTTAATCATCATTTTATTGTTACTAGAATTGCTTGTGACTCATAATTTTAGTTTCTCATATATTACTAATGCAACAGACTAAGTACCCTGGAGCTGGTGCTGCCATTGAATATGCAGTTCTTCACCTCAAGGTCCAGGAAATCATTGTGATTGGGCACAGCGCCTGTGGAGGAATCAAGGGGCTCATGTCCTTCCCTTTTACTGGACCTAACTCCACGTAAGCCACTCGGAATATACGTTCTGTTAATTAGTAACGATATATACTTCAATATAAGACTTGATAAACATTAATAAAAGCAATTGTTACTTATGATTCCTGGTGTGTGATTGAGCTTTCAGAGATTTCATTGAAGACTGGGTGAAAGTTTGTTTACCTGCAAAGACCAAGGTGTTGGCCGATGCTAAAGATGCCTCTTTTGACGATCAGTGTGTGCTATGTGAAAAGGTTCGGAATATTTTTATACTTATGACACAAATGCATCATGAACTGAATTATACGGCATACTACCGATTAATCTTTTAAACATTATATGTATTGAAGACAAAAATTGAAATTGCAACAGGAGGCGGTGAATGTTTCACTTGGGAACTTGCTGTCGTACCCATTTGTTAGGGAAGGATTGGTGAAGAAGACTCTTGCACTCAAGGGGGGTCACTATGATTTTGTCAACGGGACTTTTGAGCTCTGGGGGCTTGACTTCGGCCTATCACCAACTATCTCTGTATGAAACTTGAAACTATTAACCAATAAGTGAACCCTTTCTGTTCCAAAGTGTATGTTGTATGTTATCTTATATCTGAAAATGTTGGTAATTAATTATGTAACAAGGGAAGTATCGAGCAATATATTGTTCCAAGTACTAGAGATGTTGTCTTGTACTTTTTGGAATATTAAAGTTGAGATTTCTCAGTTATATTCATTATGGCATTTTTTGCATTTTGCTTGGCTTTTGATAGGTAAAAGATGTGGCCACAATTCTGCACTGGAAGCTAATGTAGAAACATGCATGGTTAAAGGCCATTCTGCAATGTTGGGGCTCTCTGGAACTATATATATTGTCTGATAATAACAGAAAAGTATCTCTAATGTCCATTGTTGCAAGACATTGAGCCCCTGAAACTTGACAGCATTCCGCTTCTGATACCAAAGCAACAACTATTTTTTTCCTTAATATTATGAGAAATGATGCCATTTGCAGTACACATACTTGCACCTAGTAGTTTAATTCCTTAATAATAGTATGGGTGAGATGAGGCCATAGTTTGTAGGTTATGAATCAAGTTGAACGTTTTGTCCATTTATGCACAGCTAAAACATATGTGACTTGAAATAGAATAAAAGTACGTGAGAGGATATAGTCATCGCACAATCATGTGGAACGCGACATGGTGCAAATAAACCATATCGATAAAGATCAACCCTGCCAACTTATCAAAAAAAAAAAAAGATCAACCCTGTCTAACTTAAGTATATATAGTTCTCCTAGACTTGTATATATCTGACTTCATTATTCATCATAGTAATCATCCAGCTAGAAATTACAAACATTATGTATATGTTTTCTATATGGTACAATGTTGAGCTACCAAATTCATTTCTATTCAATCCACCAACCCTGACCAAACACGTCTTTCGCCGTCTCCTCATCAGCGCCCTATCACCGCCTTCCCTCATCACTTCCCCGAACATCATTGCCCCAACATTCATCATTCATGTGACTCCCACACCACCACTTCACGCTACGACTCAAAAGCTCCAATTATGTCTTTGCGCAACTCAAAGGCCTTATAAATTTGTTATCTTAATGAAGATGTCAAATGTCGAGATTCATCTAATTCAGAGGCCTACACCTGTTATGTGCATCTAAAGAAAGTGTACAAATCAAGTAATATACGGCTTAACTAAAAACCCTAGAATATTGATACCACACAACTATTTACTTTTAGCTGATGGAATTGAACTACCAACGGAGCTAGTCTACAGCTTCTAATTGAGAGATTTGAGAGAGGTTTGTCTGGTCAAAGCCATGCAATATTTCCTTCTTGAATGTACTCTCTAATGGTACAAGGAGGAATCAAACTTGACTTATTAGGTAGGGTAGACAAATGAAGATGGTAGACAAATGAAGACGAAGCGTTCTCGGTAAAGGTTCACCCTTGTCATTCCACATAAAAAAGCGACATGATGTGTGGTGAAGCGTGTTGTTTCTTAGATATGTATGCAATGAATTTCTAAGCTTGTGTTCGCAAGTGCACGGTCAAGTAATAATAAAGTAGAAGTAAATTATCCCAAGTATCGCAACCTAGAGAGTGCTTATCTGTTATTTGTGTTATTTGACGGAATATAAAGAATGATTTGAATCAATATTTACAGAACCGGTGAGCCTACCGATTAGTGACTTGTTGGTCGGACCCGTCAGACCACTGGTCAAACCCATAAATTATATATATGTATGCATTTGTCTATTAAATTAAACAAAAGGAAAGAAAAAGTATTAGATTTCTATTTTCTTAACAATCAAAATACCAACTTTATTTAAGATGTATATAATTGTTAAAATAATATGGTTTCCATTATATATAGAGTTAAATAATTTTTAGGTATGTAATAAAATTTAATGGGCTTATGAATAAAATACTCTAGAACACCATACTAGATCTCAGGCCCAAATTAAATCAATTTCTAAGGCCCAATATGCGTTTGTTATATAAAACCTATTGTGAGCCCTAGTGAGATCTTTTCTTCATCCGCTACTACTTCTCTTTTTTTTTTCCTTAAACTTCTTTTGTCTTCGTCTTTTTCTTTTCTTAAGCTTTTTCTTTCTTTATTTCTTGTAATCTTCTTCATCTATGTCTAGTATAAGTATGATTAATAATCTTTCTTTAGTAGTACATTTCGAATGCATAAGAGATTAATTTGCAAAATTAATCAAAATTATGAGATTTATAGCGTGTGTGTTGTTGTTTTTCTTTTTTCTTTTTTGTATTTGGTAAAAGTGGAAGTTCAAATAAAACTAAATAGCCTCAGCTTCTAGTAACTTGATGACGTGGGTTGGAGGAGTATCCCAGAATATCTACCGTTCCCTAACTCCAATATAAATCTTCGCCACGTAGTCCGCAAGTTTGTTGGCCTTCTTTGGTATCCATTTGATCTCTACTCTCCAAGGGAGTTGTATCATCTCTCGACATTTGTTAACAAGACTAGCGCACATATCGGCCGATTCTCTTAATCCAGTCACCATCTCGTAGCAGCGTTTGGAGTCTGTCTCAATTTCAATGTTCGTCATACAACGTTCCCACGCCAGCTCAATCCCTCTACTTAAGGCCGCAAGTTTGGCTTTTTCCGTTGTTGGTGTAATCACTTTCGTTTTAAAGCCCCACATCCATGAACCATCACCCGACCGCATTATTCCCCCTGCTGCGCCTACATTCTCGTGATCCACATAACTTCCATCCACATTCAGCTTGGTCCAACCGAGTTTTGGCTTAGACCATTTTTCCTTCGGTTTTCCTTTCAACTTCCTTGCCTTCGCCACGTTCAAATCGCTACTCATTTGTTTAATAAGGAATATATGTTGTTGCAAATTCACCCTTTCCCTATTAAAAAAATATCGTTCCATGCTTTCCATAGGTTCCAAAGCGTGGTAGCGAAGATCGATTCCCAACTTACATTCGGCAATATTCTCATTCCTCAAGTTATGTCGGATCCACTGCTCAACCCCGGTCCCATCAAATTTAGCCAAGTTGTCTGTGTCTAATAAGCATTCTCAGACTTCTCTCGCACTCTCGCAATATCGGAATATATGCACAACTGTTTCAGTAGGTGCATCACTGCTCGAACACGACGCATCGGTCGTAATTTTCATGTTCCTTCGTAGCTTGTTAGTGGCTAGTCTATTTTGTAGGCTTAGCCACAAAAAATGTTTGAGCTTGTTGCTGAGTTTTGTTTTCCAAATCAAGTTGTGCATCGTCCCTCTTGTTGCGTTCACTCCATAATTTTTATGAAATATCTTGTACGTCGATTGGCATGTAAACACGTCATTTCTCGTGTCGGACCATAACACCTCATCCTTGGCATCCGAGTGAGTAATGTTCTTTTTTCTCAATGCCTGTCGTATATCCTATGGGATTTGCGTGCGTAATTCATCGAATTTCCACTCACCCTCGGTCGTTAGCACATCACTGACTTCTAGTCCTATTTTATTTGGATCAATCTGCCCCACACCATCACAAACTCTCTAGTCACCGGCCCAGTTGTCGTACCAAAATGAGGTATCTTCTCCGTTCCCCACTTTCAACCGCAAAAAAGGTTTCATCAAGTCCATGCTTCTCGCTATCCCCTTCCAAGTCGCGCTTGCCGTAAGCCTTGGTTGGTGGTCTAGGATGGAATATCGTCTCATCACCTTTCAAGATTTTCCATGCTACTTTGGCTAAGAGCGCCTCGTTGCTCGTTTTACACGTCCGAATTCCCAAGCCCCCGTCTTTTTTAGGTTGCACCACTTTATTCCAACCAACCAAATGTGATTTCTTCTCCTCAATGTTGGTAGACCACAAGAAGTCCCGATTAAGCTTATCGAGTTTGGCACAAACACTTTCGTGGAGCCACACCGATTGCATTTGATAGATTGGCATAGCCGTGGACACGGATGTAATAAGTGTAGCACGTCCGGCAAGCGAGAGGAATTGCCGTTTCCATCCACTAAATCTTTCCATCACTCTACCAATAGTATCGGCCAAGACTTCTTTGTCCATCCGCCCATGCACAAGTTTCACCTCCAAATATTTCCCCAAGTTTGGTGTTTGCGAGAATCTGAGTATCCCACAAATATTCCTCTTCAACCCGCCGCCCTCGCTGTTGGAAAAGTATATTTTTGATTTGGAAGGACTTATGTGCAGACCCAAACCTTCGCAAAATTTGTTCAACACCGAATTTATCACACGGGCGTTCGATGTTGTAGCCTTGCCCATCAAGACGAGGTCGTCGGCGAAAAATAAGTGGGAAATCCGTGGGCCTCCGCGACATGGGACGATCGGTTTCTACCTCTTTGTATCCACTGCCTCTTGTATCAAGTAAGCCAATCTTTCCACACACAACATGAACAAATACGGGGATAACGAATCTCTATGTCTTAGGCCGCAAGAGTGACTAAAGGCCTCGAGGGGGGAGCCGTTCCATAAAATTCGGGTTGCCGCATTACACACACAGTACATACTAATATCAATCAATGCCTCAGGGAAATCAAAGCACCTCAACGTCTCCTCAAGAAAAACCCAACTCACTTTATCGCAGGCTTTTCAAGGTCTAATTTCATAATCATCTCACCCATTTTATTCTTTTTCTTGGACCTAAGCAAATGGAGGATTTCTTGCAGAATAAAAATATTGTCTTGAGTGCTTCGACCTTTGATAAAGCTACTTTGGGTCGGTGCGATTACCTTCAGCATCAATTCTCTTAATCTCATAGTTATGCTTTTCGTCACGAATTTATATAAAACGTTACATAAAGAGATGGGGACGGAATTGAGTGGCGTTGGTTGGATTTGGTACCTTCGGAATTACGCAGAGGTGCGCATGTCCTATCTTTGGGTCGAACTCCCTTTTCCCGAACACGTCCCTTGCGAATCTTAGCAATTTCTCTTTAATCCACTCACACCCGTTTTGATAAAAGAGTGCTTGCAACCCGTCCAGCTCTGGTGCCTTATACGGATTCAGAGACCACACAACAACATATAATTCCTCTGGGCTTATTTAGCGACACAGCGCAATTCGATCCTCATCGCTTAGTTTCACTTGGTAACACGAAATTAGAAGCCCGTGATTCGAAACGCCATGTGTATTGCTGCCCGTATCGTTGAACAATTTCTCAAAGTACCCCCGTGCTTGATTATGGAGCCTCGTCTCGTCTTCCTCCCAAACATCGTTCACTTGTAGCATCGTGATTTTATTTCTTTTTCGCCGCACTATGGTGGAACGATGGAAGAACTTGGTATTTCTGTCTCCTTCTAGGATCCAATCAATACGGGATTTTTGGTACCAAAAAATTTCCTCTTGCTCAAGAATCTCATTGTATTCTCTGATTAAGGTGTTCTCAAGCGAATTGAGGTATTCACTCCTCCCGTGTTTGACCGATCGCTGAATCCCATTTAATCTCGCGAGTGTTATTTCTTTATGATGGAAAATATTGCGAAACCATATCATGGAATAAGAACTGCGGCACCTCACCAATAGAATCCACCATATTTTTGACCCTTACCCCAAATGTCACGCAGCGGTACCTCACATTCCGAGTTTCGAAACCACGCAGCTTCGAAGCGAAACGGTCGTTCCCCTCCTTTTAAAGGCAACACCTCGCAATATGTGATTATGGGGTGGTGGTCGGAGTGTGTTCGTGGTAAAGTAACCACAACGTGATCCAAAAATAAATCGTGTCACGCTTGGTTTTCATGTGACCTATCAATCCGACCCTTTATGTTAGCCCCCACGTCGCGTTTTTTCGTCCAAGTAAACGGCACACCGCTAGCACCAAGATCCATAAGTTTGCATCTTGCCATGTAGTTTTGAAAGAAATTAAGTCTGGTGGTGGTGACCGTGTTACCCCCTTGTCGTTCATGTGTGAATCCCATCTCGTTAAAATCTTCCATAACTAACCATGGCATATCCATTTGTCCCGCCTCCTTAACCAAGTTGTCGAAAGCCCGATTTTTTTCTACTTTCCGAGGTTGCGCATAGACTCCCAAAAGCTGCCATGACTCAGCCGCGCGTGCTCGGATGTAGGCGTGAATTGCTTGGTCTTCTATCGACTTAATCTCAACATCTACTTCCTCCTTGTTCCACAGCATCCAAATACCCCCGTTCATCCCCGTCGTGGGAGCAATGGCATATTTTGAGAAGCCGAAGAGAGGTATAATTTCCCTCGTCGTATTCGTGTTAAATTTGGTCTCCAAAATAAAAACAACTATTGGCTTGTGGCAACGGATCAGCTCTCTAAAGTTCCTACGGAACTCATCATTCCCCGCACCTTGGCAATTCCATGAAATTATTTTCATCGACATATTAAAAACTTGGTGCGGTCAAATCGGGTTATCAGTTTGATAGCCCATCCATCTCGCATTCAATTGGCGAAGGGCTTCGAGCATAAGACTCATATGCCGCCGTAATTCCCATAAGCTCACCGCTGATCTCAGCCACCATGTGTTCGGACCCGCCGCTCTTTGAACACACCATACTTTCGTATTGATTTCCCACACTAGTGAGGGGGTTTCCAAGATGTGTATTATCTTCTCCTCTCGTCGTATTCGTGATATCTTTGAGAGCCCGGAAAATAAGTGTCTCCTTGTTACGATCAGTGGTGATGGAATCCATGCTGCGATTAGGCGCCCGTGTAGAAAATTCACTCGTACTTCGTCCATGATTGCTATCCGAATTCGAAAATTTGGGGGTCGTGATCTGTCCCCACTAATTCATTTTCAGTCGCCAATATAGAGAAATGATTGTTCAAAGACTTCCCATCTAGGACCTTCCTTATATGTGGATTTTACATTCCTTGTAATTCCACTGGAGCTAGGAGTCTTATTTTTGGTATTTCCTTTCTTACCTTGTATTGTAAGACTCTTAGGTAGGATTCTCTTGCCATGGTGCGGAGTTTGTGTGGGATTCACCTTCGTACTCATGCATTGGATTTGCTGTCAGTAAATTTGGGTTTCCCCGACCCACTTGAGGATTTGGCGTTCGGTTGTTTCCAGTACCTTGTTTTTGCAGTATTTCACCTTAACCTAGTCACCATAAGACTTATTTTTACCCATATCCAGTAACCACGCCGTTTTGGACTCAATTTCGTTCGACTCGACCATTTTCTCTTTTCTTTTGTTGCTCACGTTCCCGTCGTTCTCCCTCGTTATCGCGCTGCAAATCTCTTTGGTGTAGTTTATCCTCCCGCGCATGTGACATAACGTCAGAAGGTTTTCGTAGACAACTTGGTAAATCTTGTTTCTAACCCGCACACCGATATCTCCTCTCTCTTTTCCGGTGATAGTCCTTTCATGCAGAAACAACCTGAACCGAGGTCTAGGAGTTCGAATTCATTCCTGAGTTTCCACATCAAATCTAGTTTTGTTAGTAGATTCGAATAGTATCATTGTTTTCCCATGACTCGAATGATTATCGCCGAATTCTATTGTTCCGTCATTAGATCCTCCATCTCCTCCGTGAAATCGATTCCTTTATACAGCATATTCGTCTTCAGACGTGGTTTGGCTTCGATTTGAATAGACTCGCGAACGAGATCGATTGTGTCCCGTTTGTTCCCAGCATTGCTGCATCACTCATAGGTGTGTTCATGTCCATAGTGGATTCCTCTCCGGGCGGAGTCTCTTTTGGTTTCTTCCCGACGTATTTCCTAAGTCCAGGGGGTCGAAATCGGTGGCCCCGGGGTTTAATCGGCCGGAGATTTGGTCATACGGCCGCGCTAGGGCTTGCATGGACTTTCATTTTCCTTCTACTTCTTTCGTTTTAATATGTCACACTACTTATTTTTTCTTCCGCGTGTGTTGTTGTTGTTGATGGAGCAGATATGGTAAATGTTTCATAACTTTCGAGGAACAGAATTTAAATTGCCAAAAAAAAGGAGCAGCGGTTTGGAGGCCGGCTCGGTTCACTGGTTGAATTGGTCGAACCACAAATTCTAGGTGGTCCACTCGCTGGCAGCAATGACTGGACAGTTCGCTCGCTGGCAGCAGTGACTCGGTTCGGTTCTCAAAACACTGCTTTGAATGAAACTTAATAATTTACAATACTTTAAAAGCCAAAATTGAATTGATTGATAGATTGATTAATTGAGTTGTTCTGTATATTAATAACATGCGTATCTAGGAGTCGAAATTCATCAATCTCGAATACGGGTATTTAATAGACAAAATATCAATGTTTCTATGTTATGCCTCTTTCTATTGATTCTTATTTTGTTCTCAAGTTGACGTGATAAGTTAAGTGCACTCTCGTATCACTTAAAGAACCGCCTAGATCCTTAATACTCTCCTCTCTCCATAAGCTCACCATGCCAAGGATCCATACAATGTTTTAGAAAAGAACTACAATTGACAACTTAATCTAACTTCCTTGTGAGATGCTAGTGACGAAGGTTTAGAGATTTGTTTGTGTGATCTACTATACAAGTGTTGCGCTAAAAATCTCCTATGCATAATTCAAGTAATACATGATAATTCAGTATCTGCATGACGCTTCCAAGAAAAATGTACGTGTCAAATCTACCAAGTGGCTATTTGGGAGATTTACTTTGCAGAAATTAGTATATATGTGTATAGAAATATGTGTTTAACAATTAAACTGTTACACCTAACTCCCTCCCTATCGCAAGTGCATAAGTCAAGTAATAATAAAATGGTACGAACCAAGTATCGTATTTATAGGGAGTGGTAGATGAATACTGGAGTCACTGAAATGCAAGAACACTAATAGTTTTTACGGTAGCTATCTTGGTGTATGCAGGATGAATGTAAGATGAATGCAGAATGCGTTGAATGCAGAATACAACGAAAGCGGGTTTTATAAAAATAATCTTGAATGTAGATGAATACTAAAGTAAAATGCAATGAAAACAATGTATGAAAGCAAAGAATGGGTTTTAGTGCAGGAAAACAGTTGAATCCAAAGAGAACTATAATGAGAACAAATTGAATGCAAAAAAAGATATCAATTAACTAAACCAGTGTTCTTAGACCCGGCCCGGACCGGCCGGTCGGACCGGTCGGACAGGGAACCGCCAACAGTGGTGGAACGGAACAGCCCTATAAACGGGCTACTGAGCCCTTCCGGGCGAACCGGTGGATCCGTCCGGGTCGCCCGGAAACCCGTCAACCCGGTCCGCTAGTTGGACCAGTGTGGTTTATTATTTTTTTTTTAAATTACAGTTTCGCCCCTGCTTCTTAACTTAAGGAAACACTGAACTGAAAAAAAGGGTTTTATTTTTCTACTTTATAATTTCCATGTTAAGTAGCTTTGGGCCCAAATTCATTATGGGCCAGTACACATTTAGTTTCAAACTTTCAATGAATTTTTAAGTTTATTTGTTCTTATATATTTAATTTCAATGTGTTCTAAAGTTTATTTATTTTTATATATGACCATTACATTATATGTATACACATATATATGTAAATTTGAAGTACATTTTAATTTCAAGGTAGATGAAAATAGATTCTTAATTTTGAATTTAAATTAATATACTTCTTGATTTATTAATTGGTAAACAAGAATATAAATGTCTGATATTTATATTTAATATTTGCTAAAACGGTCCACGGATACTTACCGGTTTAGTGAATAGTTGTGATAATAATATTTTTATTTAGAGATTTTATAGTTGAGGAATTGAGTATTTCACTATTTTGTTATGCAATTGAAGTTTTAAAACTTTTATTATATTTTTTATTGAACGTTGACTAAAGTCAACAAACCAGTCCACCCAGTGGTCCAACCGGTCCGACCTGTTGACCCGCTACCCAGTAGCCTCACCGGTTATGTGACCGGGCCGGGTCTGAAAACACTGAACTAAACTAAGTTAATCCATGAATGTAAACAAGACAGAATTTAATGCGATTGATGGGGGCAATTGTTTTAGTTGTAGACAAATTGGCAAAAGATGTTTGGAGGTTGGGTTTCACTATTGATTTAACCATAATAGCCCATAGACAAACCACTTATGTTCACTTGAGATGCTTGATGCTAGTTTGAGTTATGTGTGTCTGATGGATTCGCAACCTATAGCTGGACCTATCCTAACTATATATCATTAAGTCTCCAATAGAGTACCGTACTAGCGAAATCAACCCAGCTGTCAATTTTTTAGTAAAGATATTAATTCCTGCAATCAAACCAACTCATCTTAATCGAGTTAGCATAAACGTACAAAATCAAGAATGATTTAGTGTGATCTAAGGGTTGTGCAATAACTGCGGTATCGTGCTAAAGTACAAATCACATGTATGCATAATTAGCTTAATATATACACTATGGCGGTCCCAGGGTAGTGCATCTATTCATCCAGCGAGAGCAAAACTAATTACGCAGAATAAAGACTTATCATTCTAGTCACATTAGCACGTCAAAATACACATCAAACATAACAAGTAAACATATTTATATTCATAAATTAGAGTTACTCTACTCCAAACACAGAGTAGTTTATTTAATCATAGTCATGAGTTCAATCATCAATAAAGACTTAAATAACATAAAAAAAAAAGTAAAAGAGATGGGAAAAAGCTTCTCTGACCTGGTGGGACGTCGACCTCAAGCTATTCTCCTCAACTCCTACGTGTTAACTTCTTCTTCACAAACTATGGACTCTAGAATATTGAAACAAAACTATCACAGGGTTTTAATGGCGTTTTCTCTCTTTTCACAACTTCTCAAGGTTCCTCTTACTACCCAATCTTGCGTTTCATTACAGTGAGGGTGGAGAGTTGGAGGCATTTTACAAAGACCTACAAGCACCATACAAGGAGTTATATTTATTCTCATGTTCACGTATACTTCCACCAGATCACAAAAAAAGAGTTTCATGGGGGCAAACCAAAATTATGATGTCCATCATAAGATTAGACACTCCTAACATTGGAGAAATCATAGTCAAAGCTATTGGGGACTACATTGTTGCTGGACCACCACGACTCACGTATTTTGGTTCACTCGTCATTGTATTTTGTATCAAAGAATGTTGTCTTGAACTTGACACAGACATCTACCACCAAAATACATTTCCCATAAATTACATAGCGAGGCAAGTGATCAAAAAGATGTTCCATACTAATGATGTTTCAACTATTGCATCAATTGAAGAAATCCTAGCGCATGTCCCAAAGAAATAGAAAACATTTATGGAACGAATGATTTTTTTTACTAATGCCTCTACTTGCTAGATTGATGCTTACGTTTCTGACCTCTATCTATGCCACACGTAGACATTGTCCGACTTATCTTTTCCACACACTCACGGGTTCATTTATCCACATAACAGGCTATGTGGCGACCTCAGTGACCAACCATACCTTCAAATCATTATTATGTTGATCGGGCATATAAAGCACCGCGTACAAGATAAACAAATAAACATAACACATTCAATCAAAGTAAGTTTAATCACAAGTCTTTACATAGATTCAAATTCCAATTACTTTCTAACTCTAAGTATAAAACAACTAGCCACTCATCGTTTCACAAAACGTATTCCACATCATAAATAACAAGTGCAATAAATAAAGGTTGGAGAAGAAATATCTTATTGAATGATATTTCAAGATAGTTGTGTATTCCTCTCGAACTTTCTTTACTTCTTTTGTTAATAATGATTCTTCGTCTATTTCCTAAACGATTACTCTTCTGTTGCTGCTGAAATTTCTAGGTTTTTCTCTCTTGGTGTGTGCTTGCTTATTTTTCGTCTTTTTTCCTCATGTGCTGCACGGCTGTTATCTTTTATAGTTCTATTCTCGGCCCATGAGGTAACTGAAGTGTCGTACAAGCCTTTCGTGGATTTTCAACCTGCGCGATTAGACATCGCGTTTATCCATCGTGCAACCCCTGCGCGATCTAATTCTTCATCGCGTAACTACATTGTGCAACTCTCTGTCCTTTTTTTACGACGTCTTTCTTCTTCTCTCTTTGCTCGCGCTAGTTTCAGATCCTTAAGTGCTATAGCGCTACTTTTGAGTCGCATTTTCTCCACTTTTTCCAAAAACCTATAGTTTGCCCTGAATCAGCAGCGTTTTATTCAATCAACAATAAAATCCTAAATAAAATGAAATATAACTAAAATGCATATAAAATATCAATAATCACGCAAGAAATCATTCATACATACGGGTTAAATTTGAAGCTTGATGACTGTTGAAGTAAGTTGAACTTGTTGCTCGTCCTCGAGTAACTATCTTAACTTACCTTAGAGAATACAAGTTCAACTTACTTCAACAGTCATGAAGCTTCAAATTTCAGAATGCAACCTACAACATTCATATAACAATGATAAGATTTCGCCAAATCTACTATCATAGATGAAACTCAACTTCTTCAAACGCATGCATCATCTCATTCTTCACATATGTGATTCATTATAACTATCAAACATAGTTACACAGTTTCACATGCATTCACTTTACTTTTAGTCATCATTCTTCTACTATGTTCAACTCATGTAATTTCCTTATGTTGAGGATCTTTAGGATTTGCGAGGCAATATAAGGCACATGAAGATGATATATGTGTGAAAGTATCTATATTTGGTTTCTAGAGATGTTTCTGCGTAAACCCAATTTTTTTTCTTTCTCCCTTTTGTGGTATTCTCATCCTTGTGGAATTCAGGCTTCACTTCATCTTTTAAGATCCTTCTTGCGTTTTTATATGCGCAAGGTTCACATCACCCCTATACTTTATAAGTTTTATAGAGGCTCCCCACACTTTACATTTTCATGTGAGGGTTATTAGCACTCATACTTAAACATACCTCCTTTAAGCAATATGACTTTTTGATAATGATTTTTTTTTTTGGATCATACTTCGTGTTTTACACACGGTATTCTTATTCCTTCTTTCTTCTCTTTAAATGGATCTACTTAATTCATCTCTAGAAAAGGGTAAGGTTTTGACTCATTTTCGGGTTAAAGGTGGGTTGCATGGATTTCACAAAGATTTATCACGAAAGGCTTCAGCATGGCTCTGAGGATCATTGAATAAGTACGGGTTAATTGGTCATGAAAAAGGCACAACCCCAAGAGTATAACAAATAAGTACCTGATTCATTTCCTCAACATTTAGAACTACAATCTTCTCCCATAATATTCAAATAAGTTCCTCAAGATTCAAAAATAACACATAATTCCATGGTTATTTCTGTCTCATATCCTCAACTTTCACATCTTCACAGATAAATCAATTCCACACAAATATGAAATGAGCATTTATTTGTCAAAATTGAGCAATATATACTCTAGTTTTCCCAACGTCTCCTTATCATCACATACTCACATATTATGCATATAACATCATCAATTTAGGCTCGTTAACATGAACTTGCGCAACACATAATTAACATAATATATGAATTACTAGCTAACAAAATTGCCTTTAAATAAAACATAAAATCCAAATAAAAGACTCAAATTCCTAAAACTTATTTTAACTACGACTTTACACGATCCCCCCACCACCCCCTCCACCCCAAACACACTAAAATTCTACAATGTCCTAATTGTAATGGAGTATTGACTTAACAAGAAACAAAACATACAAATAAAAATAAATAAAATAAAATAAAATAAATTGGACCAACAAAAACAACAACAAGGGACTTCGCCAATACACAGCGGCCAATAACAAAAAATGCCCACACAAAGCGGCAAAATCACGCCCATAAAAAGCGGCATATAAAAAGAAATAAGGGCAACGCCAGGCTAAAACTACTCCTTTGCGGGGCACTTTCCTGCCTTGATTCATGCCCGACGCTCCTAGGCAGACAGCTCGGTTGGGTCAGGCATCATCAAAACTCTAGAAGGGGGCCTACGAGGGCCCGATGAGGCAGCACCGCAAGAGCAAGAGAAAAACTCCAACCTTGGAAGTACCAGTCCTTGGGGAACGCCGAGGAGAGAAACAAATGAGGAAACCGCCATCCCATATCCATCCCGAACAAGGTCCTCGTCTCGGACGCCAGTATATGGTTCTCGGGTAGCCCGGCCGAGTCAAGGCGAGCACTAGAAACCCCCACCTCAAGTTCTCTCCCTGCAACCTTGAGTTGAGAGACTAAACGATATCGTTCCTCCCGGAGGGGTTGACCTCCTCTGCGATCCGGATGGCTTCTCTAGCCCTCTGTTCCCACCTCTCGACCTTAGCATTGGACTTAGCTACATCCTCCTTCAGGCAACTATTCAAGTCCCCACAGTCATGATCCGAGGATGCTCTCACCTCGGCCATACACCCACGAGCCTCCTTTAAAGCCTCTTTCAGCCGGGCAGTCTCTTCACTAGCATGCCTAAGCGAGGCCCGGAGAGCATTGCGCTTCTCCACCATAGCTTGCAGAATACTAGGGTTGGCCCCATATGTGCCTAGCGCATCCCCAAGCACAGTAAGTTGCAAAATAAAAGATTGATCGTGAGACTAACGATTATTATAAGAAAAGCACAAGCAAATCAAAAAGAGGACGTTACCTTGTAGATGATCTGGTAGAAATGTTCCCACAAAGCGACTTCACCATAGCCTCCTAGGATCACACGGTCCCCAGGGTTCAAGATCCCGCTAACAAAAGACTTCGGGGTCCTTGTATCCTTAAAAAAATTGAAGGCACCGCGGGAGTATGAAAAAACTCTTCCTTCTCTGGGGTTAGCTTAAACTTGCTCTTCTTCGGGGGAGACTCGGGACGGCAGTCCTTTACGACCTGGAAGGGGTAGTTCACCTCTTTTCCCTTATCCTTCCTCGAGGAAGACGCGTCCACATCTCGACCCCCTCCCTCTTCTTCGACGGGCTACCAACAGCATGCGCCTTATCTATCAGATTAAACGACAATATTGGCAAAGGCCCAAAATCAAGCTTGTTACCGAACAGAGGCATAAAGTGATTGGCAAAATGTTTGGCCATCACCCGGTCTATAGGTTGGGGCGTACCTTTGGAGCTAACCCCCTTCTCAGCCTCCGCCATCATGATATCTGCATCAACAACAGATGGGCTCTTAGGAGCCTTGGGGCAGTACTTTCTATCTACAGAGCTCGAGGGCTCAGGAGACTCCGAGGAGGCGGTCAAACCACGGTCTTTCGACACAGACAAATACGAGCCTCCAGCAGATAACACGAGTACGTCACCTCTAAAAGGGTCGACGAGCATGGGACGCCATCTCTGCACCTACAGACCAACACCATGAAGGGTGAGTAAAAAAAAAAGGGAGTATACTCTATATACTCGGATAAGAGGTTTCGAGGAACATTCGAAAACTTTTTACAAAAAAAGCACTAACAAAACTCAGAGTGTTGTCGAAGTGTTAACAGGTCAGGACGTTCGTCCACCAACCCGTCCTGTAGAGCGGCCAGGAGCAGGACCATGGGACTGTTCAGCATCGACGACACGTCGTAGAGGCCGTCGAAGATGCCTCTCTCCTCCAAATATGAAGGAGCCTCTGTAGCAACCGATGGGGATGGGTAAATGTAACCTAACCCCCAAACTCGGGGCACACCTTCCCAAAGATCTGGCGACTCTCCCAGGGGAGCCATGAAAAAATATCTCTGACGCCAGTCACCATTACTGGCAGAACCATTGGTTGCTGCTGTCAGAAACACCCGTTTGATATCCCGCACCGAGAGTAAGAAGAAGGGCAAACCAATCGCGGTGGCCCGCAATATGAATGCTCCCGCCACGGTCGCATGAGTACATGGGAGGTTTAACAGATGGCAGTAGAGGATAAACCCCACTAGTCTTCACGAGCATGCCTAACATGGCCATGTTGCCCCCCCCTCCCCCCGGACTTGAACGTTTTATTGCGCTTGATACTACCTATTCATATTCGCGTCCGTTGCGTCAACCCCAACCCCACACCTCGTTATATATACTATGTTTCGTGGCGTATAAATAAAACTTATTATGTGTTAAAAAATAATCGTAATAGCTATAAAAAAAGCAGTCCGGTGCACGAAAGCATTCCCACAATACGAGGGTTCGGGAAAGGGTCCCACCACAAGAATGTATAAGGGGTAAGCATTTTTCTGTTAAATTTGACAAGAGGTCGCTCCCAAAACTTGAATCCGTGAAAAAAAAAAAAAAAAAAAAAAAAGAGGGCCAATTTTTGGGTAAAAAGCCTTAGACTAAGCCTCAGGGGGTATCGTAAAACACTCGTTATGATTGTCGTACCACCAAGGTAATATTCATTATTAATTACCGGCTCCAGTACACAAAGTAGGTGGTCTTTAAAAGTCCTTATTTTAATAAATAAGTAAATAAAAAATTGTTAGTGACGATGAGTGTAAAGTGTGTGCGAGGCGAGATATGCAATTTGCCTCTGGAGGTAGGCGAAGGAATCCAGAAATTTGTTTTCATCAGGAGTCACTTTCTACCTCAACTTGTGAACCTCATCACGCAAATATTTATATTCTAATATTCTTGCTGGTCTACTTCTTTTTAATATTTCATAAATATGACGGCAACCCCAAAAACAAAAATAAGTCTGCTTTGGTGGTGAAGAGGGACAAATTAAATTCATGATGGGACGGGAAAAACCAAGCACAAATAAAAATAAAGAACAATTTACAGAAACACTCCCCAGAGGTTTCGTGTAGTTACAAAAGCCTCTTCGGAGGTTTGGAAAATGATAATAACCTTCCCCATACTCGTAATTATAATTAAATACATTTTCAATTTATCACTAGATCAATTAAATTCTTAAAAGAATTTAATTAGACATAACACTGAATAAGACTAGTGTACTTGATATCTTATATGTTAACGGGTTGGATATTATTCCCTAAGTTATTATTTTGGGTTGGAACGACAATCCTGACCCGAGGAGATCTTTGGTTTTTATTGATTTGGGGCTGGACCCGGATATTTTCCGAGGTGCCTACGTATCCCCCGATTGCGAATCAAGTCACTCGTAGTTCTTGTTCTCGGTGTTGATTATTTGGAGTATGTCGATTTTATTGCTTGTGTTGATTTTATCTGTTGAAAGAGTAGACATTTGTGAAGCCTTCAGAAATAAAGAGTTCCTTCTCCTCTGAAGCCTTTTTTTAGTTTTATAGAGAACACGAATTCCCTTGGGAGCGCCTCCCTTTTCTCCCTCCCGGGAGTGCGCTCTCCTCCCTCCTCCCTCCGGGGAAGTCCCTTTCTGATTTCTTACTTCTACCTTTTATAGAAGTTGTTAGGGACAAGTATCACTGTGCATGTGCTCACAGGTGTCACTATGCATGTGCGAAGAGATAGGTTTTATCTGCTTGGTATATCCGCTGACGGGGTGCTGACTAGGATGAATTATCCTCTCCGATAGCTTCAAAGCGCTCTGACGAATTGGCTCCTTGGTTTTCTTCTCTCCGATGGGCGGTACCTATCGGAAACGCTGGATAAGTGGGAGGGAATGCTCGTCTGATGCTGTTATAGTTTCGATAGTCGTCCATTGTTAGGTTGCCTTCTTCTGATGTGCATCCCGATAGGTGTTTCTACCTTGGTCATAAATTAGGCATGTTTCCGAGGGTTGTGCTTTGTTTTCGTGAAGTAATGTTTTTGTGACTCAGGTCCTCGTGATGAACTCTCCGATAGCTTTCAGACATCGGAGGGTGCAGGGGGTACTCTTGTGTTTGGAGGCCTCGGGATCTTTGCCGCGTGATACGGGTATTTTACAGTTACGCATATAAATCATATAATAATATATCCGACAATTTTTAGTAATCGAATTATAGTATATTCTAAGCATGTGGATTTTTATCCTGTTAACAACCCCCCCCCCCCCCCCCCCCCCAGTTTCTAGGGCAGTTAACTGCACTAGAAACTTAAAAGGTCGAAAGTTACGATGGGCCTGGTATCGTAGCCTCCATCATTGGAGTCGGTGAAAGCACCGATTTTGGGCTTTTGAGAGTATCGTACGTAGTATCAGAACATCTTAGTGTCTTTATAGGCATCGTAAGGGCTACCTTGACCCTTTTTAAAGTACTGTAGAGTTATCAGGAATGTTCCATAAGGCATCGTAGATCCTTGAGAGGAATTCGAATCGCATCCAGGATTCGAAAAACCTTGGGAGAGTATCGTAGAACTCCTGGGGTGTCGTAGACATTCGTCATTGATGTTTATGTCTGTTTAACACATGTCTCCCAAGTTCTTTGGCCTTGTTTTCGAGGAGATTATTGTGATTGTCTTCTTCGAGGCGAGAGGTTTCCGATGCCTTTGAAATATGCCCTCGTGGGATTAATACCGGGGAATTAATTATAATTAATGTTGTGACATTTACATAACTGCGATTAAATGCAATTAATGGCGGTCTAATGCCACGTTCAGGAGTAGTACGTGGACCGAGGTATTCGGACCGTTACCCTAACCGAAGAGGCGTGGCGATTTATAACCCACTAGGCACGATTTCCAATCGTGGAGTGTAATGGGGTTAGTGGGTAATGAATGCATTTATTGGGCCTAGGGTTTATAAACACTTCTCTTCTAATCTCTACTCTCACTTGCAATCTTAAGCAAAAAATACTCCCGCTTAACCTTTCTCTCTGCAAAAAAGGCTTTCTAATTTTACCAAGATCTCTCTAATGGTGTCTCAATCTACCACCAACTTGGTGTCTGCCACTTCTGGCACTAGCGGGACGACGGGGGATGCTTTTCCGTCTTCTCGAAAGAGAAGCGCGGCGACGGTGACGGGGGCCGGTGGTAGTGGCAGTGCTAGGAAGACGAAAAAGTCAAAGAAATATACCGACAATGGTGGTGCTCCTCGAGCTACCCAGAAGGTCGAAGCGACAGTTAGCACGGCGGAGGAGGAGGAAATCCAAAAATTGTTCATCGAATACGGTGCTTCTGGCCAGAACGTGGAGGTGACGGTTCCGTTAGCCGATCAACGGGGTAACTCTCCTCCACCGAATCACCTAACGGTGTACTAATCCCAGGTAAAGGCGGGACTACGTTCCTTTTTCCCGCCTTTTTACTACGAGATTTTTAAGTATTGTAATGTGTGCCCGAGTCAACTCACCCCAAATTCCTTCACGGCCCTAGCTCTATTCGTTTTCTGGTGTCTGGTGAGGGGAATCGAGTGCACGAGGGATAGAGTTTTTGCAATTTTCGAGTTGAAGGTATCCCCGGGGGGGCACCTTTCTACTATTTTAGCATCGGGATAAAGACGATCGGATCTCCGAGGGCAACGTTAGTTCTCACAACATGTGGAAGAACAAGTTCTTCTACATCAACCCCACCGAGGGGAAATGGGACATGCCACTTACCTGGAGGGTGCCCAAGTTTCCAGAGAGGGTGATGGACGATACACTGGTGTTTTCACCGGTGTTTTCTGCGAAGCCTTTGGTGGAGTCAAAGGATTTCGCTCGTCTCTATCGGACCGCGGGCTTGCGACATATCGCCCCGATAGACAAAATCAAGACTCCTCTAGCCATCCCCGAGAAATACTTCAACACTTTCGGTAAGTTACTACACTTATATGCCCTGCTTTATAGGTATTTCTCTTGGTCTATCTAACCTTTAGCCGTTTCTGCAGTGGACTTCTTACGACCGTACATGGTGGAAGGAGCCAGTGGCTCGGGTGGTAACGAGGAGATGGGGGTTCAGGAAGGGAAGTCGACGGGGGAAGAGGGCGAAGTCTCCGGGGCTGCGGAAGGCGATACCGAGCCAGTGAGGACTCGTTTGACAACTTCGACAGCCATATCCCGATCATCCAGTGGAACGTCTGATACCCCTGAAGAAACGGGGTTAGGCGTAACTTCCGCGGGTGCGGTCTCCGTGGGGGCTTTCTCATTAAGAGAAGGGGACGAGGTGGTAGGGATAGGGGGTTGCCCTTACCCCCCCCCCCCCCCCCCCAGGCGTTGTCAACCTATCTTCCCCCTCAGAGGCATCGGGGGATTCACTGGAGATGCTGCTGGCAACCCCTCCCAAAGGTACCTATCTCTCCTTAGTTTAAGTAATACCGAGGACACCAACATATTTACCTATATGAAACTCTGTTTTTGACAGATAAAGGACCCGCCCTCCCTGTCGAGAACGAAGGAGTTTCTCAGGAGGATGCTCCAGATTTGGGTAAGCTTCTCAAGATTAGTCATTTCCTCCTTTTGTTTTCTTTAAGGAGTAGTTTGCTTACTCGGGAAGTTTTTGATTTGCAGGGGGTAATAATTTATTCAATCTGGAAGGAGGATCCTTTCCTTCAACTTTCGATGATTCGATGGCCTTATTGGAGGAGCTGATGGCTGCAGTTCCTTCTTTCACTGGTCATCCTGCTCCGAGTCCGTTTGCCGCTATTCAATTGGACAGTCCCGTGGTTACCCATGTGCCCATATCGGGGGGAGTACCTGTAGGGGGACCTTCGTCCTCAAGTGTTCCAGCCTCGGGACAAGAGCCTAGCTCAGAAGAGGCTAAGGTGGCCCTCGATACAGTCACCCGATTCTTAACGGCTGCCAACTCTCTGCCATCGGGGGGAGGGGTGGCAATTTGTCCAAACTTGCACGAATTGAATGGCTATGCTGGTAAGATCCAATTTCTACTTATCTAATTCCTTTAGGACCCAATGTTGGGATCTTTATCCATCTATTTTGCTGTCTAGGCGCCTAAAATGCTTCCTCTTCTATTACTCGAGGTTGAGAAGTTGCAGAAGTTGACGAACGAATCTGAAGAAAGATCTCAGAAGACAGAGGAAGAGAATAAGGATCTCCGAGAGAAAATGGGAAAGTATCACGAAGCGTGGGCTAAAATCACACATCAGAACCAAGAGCTGAGGGAGGAAAACAAACGACTCCAATCCTACTCATCGGAGATGGAGGCCTCGGGCATGGTTCTAAAAGAAAAGGTTACCTCCCTCGAGGAAGGGAAGATTGCCTGGGAGGCAAGACAGAAGGAATTGGAGCGCAGCTTGTACCAAGCGCTTGGTCAGGTGGATGCTCTGAATGAGGAACTGTCGAAAGCTCCGGTTTCGGGGGACACCACCTCCGAGGAGATGCAACAGAGGATGACTGCTGCAGTGAAGCAAGCCCAGGAGGAGGCCACTACCCGAGTCAAGGAACTATATGTCCGCAAAAATCACGGATACCTGGTCGGACACGTAATGTGGGGGTTCCTTCAATGTTTCGGGCAAGTGTACAGGAAGATATCTCCCAGCGTAGATCCGCGTCTGATAAACATAGCGGAGATGGAGAAGCCTACGCTGGAACAAGCTTATGATCTTTTTATCAAGAGCAGTTCTCGGCTTCGTCCTTCCTCGGCTGCCCCAAGTCGGGTTCCCTTAACTGCCGTGGTCCCCCTGCCTACCTCTCGCGCCTCTCCTAATACGGGGGCCCATGCTGGTCCTTCCGGTGCTCCCCCTCCTACAAGCGTTCCGATACTCGCTCCTGCAACTGGGCCAACCCCCACCTCTACGAGTTCTCTATCCCCCCCTAACTTAGAGGCTTTTATTATCGTTAAGCACAATTGTAATTTATTTTTATTGGAATGAAATTTATCTTTTTCGTGTTAATAGTCATCTCAACTTTTCAGCACATTATGAATACTTGGGTCCTTTCCTTTAATTGTAGAATTTAAAGATTGAGTTTAAAGAGATGAGATAGTATCTCATCCTTACTGGCCAAACAAATTACTTAGCACAACGTGCCCGTTCGCAGTGCAAACTTTGGAGATACATTTTCTCTAAATAGAGGTATCCCCTGACACGTAATCGTAGTTATAACATAGCTTGGACAACTCAAACTTACTTTGGTCATCCGAGGAAAGATTCCTAAGTATATATAGGTGATTGGAGTTTAGTGAATATTCTCACGTACTTTTAAAGAATCATTCCAATAGGATTATCCATATCCTGGTTACTTTAATTATACAGACTTTTTTCCAAAAAGCCTTCGAGAAGGGGGCACGAATAAAGGTTCTTCAGGTAAGCGCCCCCGAAAAATCTCTACGAGGCCACTGGACCTTTTTTTCTCTTTCCTTTACAGGTCTTCTATAGACTTCACAGGCATACTTATATAGCAGTTAGAAAATCCTAAGATTTTAAGAAGATATCCAAGATTAGAATCGAATCACGCAAGTTTGGAAAAAACTTACCTTCGGAGCGTATCGCCCCGTGGTAGGAGCACTTGCTCTTCGCTTTGATCTTGGCGGCGATTTCTTCGGGCTTGCTCAAGGATTCGATGACGTTCCCACAGACGGCGCCACTTTGTTAACAGGTTGGATATTATTCCCTATTTAACGAGTTATTATTTTGGGTTGGAACGCCAATCCTGACCCGAGGAGATCGTTGATTTTTATTGATTTGGGGCTGGACCCGAATATTTTCCGAGGTGCCTACGTATCCCCCGATTGGGAATCAAGCCACTCGTAGTTCTTGTTCTCGGTGTTGATTATTTGGAGTATGTCGATTTTATTGCTTGTGTTGATTTTATCTGTTGAAAGAGTAGACCTTTGTGAAGCCTTCAGAAAGAAAGAGTTCCTTCTCCTCTGAAGCCTTTTTTTAGTTTTATAGAGAACACGAGTTCCCTTGGGAGCGCCTCCCTTTTCTCCCTCCCGGGAGTGCGCTCACCTCCCTCCTCCCTCCGGGAAAGTCCCTTTCTGATTTCTTACTTCTAACTTTTATAGAAGTTGTTAGGGACAAGTGTCACTGTGCATGTGCTCACAGGTGTCACTATGCATGTGCGAAGAGATAGGTTTTATCTGCTTGGTATATCCGCTGGCGGGGTGCTGACTAGGATGAATTATCCTCTCTGATAGCTTCAATGCGCTCTGACGAATTGGCTCCTTGGTTTTCTTCTCTCCGATGGGCGGTACCTATCGGAAACGCTGGATAAGTGGGAGGAAATGCTCGTCCGATGCTGTTGTAGTTTCGATAGTGGTCCATTGTTAGGTTGCCTTCTTCTGATGTGCATCCCGATAGGTGTTTCTGCCTTGGTCATAAATTGGGCATGTTTCCGAGGGCTGTGCTTTGTTTTCGTGAAGTAAAGTTTTTGTGACTCAGGTCCTCGTGATGAACTCTCCGATAGCTTTCAGACATCGGAGGGTGCAGGGGGTACTCTTGTGTTTGGAGGCCTCGGGATCTTTGCCGCGTGATATGGGTATTTTACAGTTACGCATATAAATTATATAATAATATATCCGTCAATTTTTAGTAATCGAATTATAGTATATTCTAAGCATGTGGATTTTTATCCTGTTAACATTATAAAAATCAAGGGAGATTACACATTATTTTAAATATACTAAGATAAAAAAATACTAAAACACAAACTGAAATAATTATATTCAGTTCTTACATGTAATTAATTTTATTTCTTAGTTTTGTAAAATTTATTTTTGTAAAAGAACTATTGGTGCGAGAATACAAATAGACGCGCATGTATCCCATAATAGTGGAAAATATTGGTATTAATTTTACATTTTAAAAATGACATTTAATTTAATGAATATTTATTAATATAATGTAGTATGTGAAACAACATTATATTTAATTTCATAATTTAATACTTCTATGTTTTTTAAAAAGTACGTAGTAAAACAGTGAAGTCCGGATTTCGTAAAGTAGTGCTTTTTAGTTAAGAAAAAATTGCAACCATGAAATAATCCTGCAAGCATAAAATACATAGAGACTGGAATTTCTAAGTTCTAACTTTGTGGTGTTAAGATTAAAGTTTTTCAATTTAATTAAAATTGAGATTGAATTTATGAACAACGAACCTAAAATGAGTCTTTTATAAATTTTATAATTATTAAAAGTAGGGATAATCACATTGCTTCTAAAAATTACAGATTGATTAATAACATTCATTATATAATTTAATATAATTATTTTTGTGTTATTAGTATATTTTTAACATTATATCGAGAGATTTTAATAAAATATATCCATTACACTCCTCTTATTTTATATTAGTAAAATTAATTAATTAAATATAATTATTTCAGTGTTACTAGTACTTTTATAATATTATATGGAGATACTCTAATAGTATGAAGTACACTCCTTTTATTTAACTTTACGTCTAAGTTCTTCAAAAAATCAATTGATTAAGGGAAAAAGGAAGTTCCTTTATAATTATGAGTTGAAGCCTTGAAGGTAGGTCACTGCAATAATTCAAATCTTATGGGTCTTCTATAATTATACCAAGTCGCGGGAATGTGGCAGTAATTATCCCGGAAAATATTAGAGAGCTGGCCGTTGTTTGTTGATGCGGTGCATGGGAACAAGTGAACCAACCACGAGATGAAATGAAATCATTGGCCATGAGTGGGGCCCATATGTAGTTGGAGATCCAAAAGGCACCCAATGGCCAAATCCGGGATTTTCAACAGTTTGGTCCTTTAAGTTAGCTTTAGTGCGATTTTGGTCCCATAAGTTGGCAGGCCTCGATTTTGGTCCCATAAGTTGGCATTTGAACTTGATTTTGGTCCCATGGTCAACATTTTCGAAAATGTATCCGTTAAAAGCCTACGTGGCACCAATTGACTGCCCCGTGGCAATTTTGACTCCAGTAAATGGACCCACATACACACATGGCAATTACGTGGTAAATAAATTAATTTCAGTTAATTTTATGGAATTAATTTCAGTTAATTATCTAATAATTTTTAAAATTTAATCTTTACCCTAATCAACACCCACCCTCCCCCCCCCCCAAACGTCACACCCCCCCCCCCCCACCCCCACCCCCACCCCCACCACCCCACCGCATAGACCACCGCCACCCCACGCACCCCCCACCACCTCACGCACAGACCAGCTCCACCCCACGCAAACACCACCACCAACCCACGCACACACCACCCCCACCGCCACCGCACGCACACACCACCCCCACCACCCCGCCATCTTCCTCAACTGTTGAAAATCCCTCATCCCGATCAGTTTCCCGCGCCACCACCACCTCCGATCGACGCGGCGCCGCGAACCACGATGTTCAAGAGCCGCACCACCATGAATCGTAAACTACCCCCACACCCCCACAAACCCGCCACCATCTCCATCTCCACCGACCACCACCACCCCCAAATGGGGTGGCGAGATCTGTCCGATGCTCCGGCGGATCCGACGCAATCGGCGCAAAACGACTAGGAGGATTATTGAGTAGTGATGGTGTTTGGTGAACGGATCCGATCGGATTGGTGGTGGTGGGGTTGGGAGGCGGTGGTGAAAGGAACGGGAGGGGGGGGTGGGGAGGGGGGTTGACTGTTGAGGAAGATGACAATTATTTTTATTTTATTATATTTAAATTTTTTTTTAATTAAAAGTTATTAGTTAATTTATATAATAATTAATAATTAGTATTGTTTTTGGCTTAATTTTTGGTTTTTGGTTTTCTTGGTTTTTTATTAGATTTTTTAGATATTAAAACTTACTTTTTTTTAAATATTATAAGTTTTAAAATTTATATAATAAATTTAATTATAAAGATTTTAATACTTTCTGTTGTTGCATTTTTAAAAAAAAAAAAAAATCCACGTAATTGCCAACTCGAGTCAAAATTGCCACGGGGCAGTCAATTGGTGCCACGTAGGCTTTTAACGGATACATTTTCGAAAATGTTGACCATGGGACCAAAATCAAGTTCAAATGCCAACTTATGGGACCAAAATCGAGGCCTGCCAACTTATGGGACCAAAATCGCACTAAAGCCAACTTAAAGGACCAAACTGTTGAAAATCCCGGCCAAATCCCATTTTATTTACTACACTACAAATTCAATGCAACTTTAGGTACAGTTACATTATGACCATCAACAGCAATAACTGATACTCGGAAAATTCAGGTTCTTCTCCATGAATAATGGTGGAGTCTATAGTGGGGGGAGTACCACTGGTCCTCCCTCCTATAATGCTGACACGTGTCTTAGTTTTTTATAAATTTAAAGTTTATATTTAGAATATTAATTTAACAAATTTGACCGCATCCTCCCTATTTTTTTGTAAACACGTTTGCATCCCCACAACCATGGTTACGGGTTTGAAATAGTGAAAAATGAAACTTTAGGCGGGGTGTTTTGAATTTCAAATATATCAAAATACCTTGGCGTCAGGTTTCATTTTATAGCTTATGAAGCTTATTATTTCATACAGAAAATTTAAAATAATACCCCACAATAACGTCGGGCCAAAAAATTCTTCAACGACGGCAAGGTGGCGAGGCAACCACTTCAATACATCCGCTTATTTGAGGCGGAGACAGGAGAAACAGAGGCCGTGAACTCAGCTGCTCTAAAAAGTGCCTTTCTGGGTTTATTTCATTTTACCGAATAAAGAATTCCACGATACATATTATTTATGGGTGACTGATCTTAGTTTTTGAAAATGTTGTTTATTGTTCAATTTTTGTTTTCAATTCATGATTCTCTTCTTATGGTGCTTTCTGAATAGGCAAATTAAAGGAGTGTTACTTCACAAAATGATGCAGCTTAAGTATCTATACTGTAGGAAATTATTTGTTTTTGTTGAATTGGGACTTTTTAAATACTTGTGATGTTGGGCATAATCAAATTGTTAAACCATCTCATTGTGCAAATCTCATACTAATTCAGTAGATCTCATTGTGATGTAATTGCCTTCAATCATTTGAATGTGATGCAAATCTGTGTAATTCATTTTAATTGTTTAGATATAGTCTAAAACTCACTTATTTAATTCTTACAAATCAGTGATATGTTGTGTGAATTTGCTTGTGCATAACAAGAAGCAGAAGAAGGTCACTGGATCAGAATATTTAGTTTTATTGGTGAACATTAGTGAAGTGCCCTTTTTTTCCCGATAAGTTAGTGAGATAGTGCATCGCCTTTGTTTGTGCGTTAGCTGATGCTATGTTCTTATATGTTGACTGATCCCATGTTCTTGAGGGTTAACCGATGCTATCCCTTGTTCACTATATGCTTAGGGCTTGCACTTGCAGAATGGAATCAACTCTCATGCTGGAGAAGTTGATGTGTGGTGACTACTGCTTATGCGCATTGCCGACCTAAGACTAGACAAGTTGCCGCATGGCGCCTTATTTGCATTGGAGATCAAGAAACTCTAGTTTCCAGAAATTGTTGAATGCTTTTCTTAACTATGAAAGGACTCAGGGTGTCAATTTGAAGGAGAAAACTGGTTCTGGAGATGGTTTTGTGATATTGATACGATTTTTATTGGCGTGATATGTTCTAAAGTTAGAACAAAACTCTAATGAATATTTTGTTGTTATTTTTTCATCTTCGTTTTTTTTCTTTCTGAAACAAGGGCAATAGATCCTCACTTGTCACTCCTTTAGTTTTTTTCTTTTAATACTAATGTAAAAAGCTGATTTTAACTGACGCTTTGTCTATTATTCATAATCTGCATTTATGTCTGCACTTGCACTTGCATACACCGAAGCCATGAAAAAGTTCCAACCATGTAGGTTTTCTTTGACAAGATATAAGATTACGAACGGTGTTAACAACATTCTAAAAAAAACACATATCACAGCAAATAGATTGTGTTTCAGTAATGACAACATGGTTGTTTAATTTGATGGGCGACACTGTCATAATCACATTCAAAGCTAACTAACGAAAGGTTCACAACATCGACATATAAGGGTGAGTAAGATAGCGAAAGCTTCAGTTGCAGCAGGATTCCCTGCCCACCCAAAAGTTGTTTCTTGAGTAAGTTCACCAGCCTATTGTTATAAATCAAAAAAGGCAATGCTACTTTCTCTACCAGATCGAAAGTTGCATTCAAACGCTAACCTTGTTGATCATTATCCATTGATCAAAGCAAACATAAATAAAAAAAGTCTCAATAAGAACTAAATCCTGGTTAAAATGAACAGCATGCCGACCTTATTCATGGACAAAATACCATCAAAGTAAGCATACACCAAAACTCGATAGCCATGGCAAGATCACCCTCAGTCTACCAAAACAAACCCCACAAATAACATGGATAATTCGCTGACAAATGGCATCAAAATAAGCATATCACCCCGAGAACTAGTTTTGTTTAAAATCTACAACAAATCTAACTAACATTAATAATTAATATAGCATAATGTCAACTGGTGCTATGTTGCGTTTCCCCCTCTTCAAGTACATCAAAATTCTAGAGAAAATCATTTCTCTTTATTTAAGGTGGCATGGAATCCATGTTTTCCTGCATAAACAGATACAAATAAAATTTGTAAAATTAGTCAAATTTGGAAAATGAGTCAGTAGTTTACATGACTAGCGAAAAAGTAATTTATACAACTCCTGTGATTCTTGAAATATGCTATACAATGCATATGCAATATGCTCATAGTCAGCAAGTTTAATTCTCAATCTCCAATCTCTCTTCCAGTTCATCTAAAGTTACTTTAGAGGATTCTGCCTGGTTAGCTTGTAACACATCATCATTCGGCATTAATGGCTAATCAAATTCCTCACAACAATTTCATTTTCACAGTTCAAGTCTAAACAAAACAACAACAGAAGAAATGCTATAGATACATTGTTTACCCACAAAAATATATCCAAAAATATGATTTGATAATTCATACCGATAAATGAGTGAGAATGCTCAAGAAAAGTTTTCGGTAAGCAGAACAATTGTTTGGTGTAATCTATATCACAATTAAAAAAAAATGTACACATTTAATTTGCTTCAGTTTTGGTTTTGCCATTTAATATATTCTTGACAACACCCAAACATTTGCAAATGGTAACATTGTAAACCCACAAAATAAAAAGAAAATAACAGAATGAGGAAAATTATAGCTAATGACTGTGTTGCTAGCCTGCTCTTAACAAGGACGCTAAAATGAATTTTAGACTGACTACTCTTGTCTCTGATCATTGCAGTAAAAGAGTGTGCAAAAGAGCTACCTAATATAGTGAGGTTGGAGAGTAACAGTCTTCGCTACCTGTTAGTAATGATGGTGAGCGACATGCCGGAGACAAAATGTAGGTTCGACTAGATCCATTTTTTCAGATCCGTTACTCCTCCATAGCATTTTCGAATTTTGCGTCCTCTCAATCGTTGAATGTTTTGAAAGCTGTGTGTGTGTGTGTGTGTGTGTTTTTTTTTTGGAAAATGAAACATCTAAAATGAAATTTGAAATGATATTGAGATTTTGTATTTTGGAATTTGAAATTCAAAAAAAGCCCGCTCAAAATTTTATCTCAAGGTTCTCGGTGGGACGATGGTAACCATGGTTGACAGTAAACCACTCAATACAACTAATTAATGTCAAAATATGATTAAAATTAATGGGACACGTGTCGGAATATGAGGAGGGAGGACAAGTGGTACTCCCCCTACCATAGACTTCACCCTTTTTCAGATGTAAGGAGTTGCCTATTAGTTACTCAAACATCAGCATATCTTATTCTTACCCTTAGAAAAAGATTCTGGACTCTCGATTTGTTCTTTGGAGGTGCTTATGTAATTAATCATACACATCAAAGAGTTGCAATTGAACCAAAGTAATCTGGGTGTAAATGGTATATTTAAGTTGTTATGGCCTTATGGGTGTTCTTTAATCACGCAGCAATATAAAATATGTATATTAGCAAATCTTATAGATGCAAATATCGTATTCCATTTTCTTTTCTACAGTCAACTAACTAGGGGAATAAATTATGACTGATCGATTTCTAAGATTCTAAGTAATGATGAAGGACTGGCTAAATAATATTAAAAAGTAATTAAATTTCTGTCAACTGGATGGTCCGATCATCGAGAGGAGATGTAAAGAAAAACCACTATCAGTGGACAAAAAAATCGAAAGCGAAAAAGGTCCAATCTTTAGAAGGCAATTTTGAGAAATTCAGAAACCAGCCACAATCTAAATACTTTTTCTTTTTCAAAATTCTCGTCCATTATCCGCTCAAATGAATCTTTATTCAAAGAAAGACGACCACGAATGCAAGTCTTCTCCCATTATGCTATCCTTCCTTTCTTTCTCTTTATGTGCGTGTAAAAATTGAAAATTTATGTCACTTAATTACTTTCAATGGTTTTCGTTCCATTTTATTTAAAAGCGGCGACCAATTGTATTTGAATTTTAGAAATTGGGTTATTAATGTATCAAAAGTACTCAAGAATTTCTGTAAAGCATTATAGCATAGCGAAAATACATAATTAGTAATTAAAGAGTAACTCGAAATGATGAGGCTATATAGGAAGCCAAATGAGTCTAGGTTGCAATGCAACAAGCGAAATGTAATTTGGAGGTCCAGAGAGAAAGTTATGCGCAAAATAGTAAAGCTGCGCAGGTGAGTATCGAATTTGCACAATTGGATACTGAGAGAGTATCAAATTACCTCAATTCGATACTAATCCTAAAATTAACTTTAAGCCCCTCTAATCATTCCTATATATACTCACTCACTCCTCACAAATAAAGGGGACAGACGAAGAAGCCTTAGGTCGAATCCAAGTCGATTTGACATTGATAGATCAAGTCCAAGTCGATTCGGCATTCACTTAGGTCGAACCCATACATGGCATGAAAGCTAAATGAGTGAGGGTCTATAATCAAGAAGCGGATCGAGGTTCTAACCAACCATTAAGGAGGTATGATCGCAACCGTGAAGTCGCGCTATGCAGTCTCGAATTCACCAATTCGACATTGATAGATCGAATCCAACTGATTCGACATTCACTTAGGTTAAACCCATATGGGTAACAATCCTTCGGACACGCACTGTTAAGGTCAGTGAAGTCGACGCACATGCGCCTTAGACCTCCTATCTTTGGGACGAGAACAACATTGGCTAGCCACTCCGGGTAGTGTACCTCTCGAATCTGGTGGAGGTCGAGTAGCCGCTGCACTTCGGTCAGAATCACCTTGTTTTGCTCTGGCCCCAGGTTAGAAGAAAGGTTGGGAGTTTTGTTGGATCGTGCGGCCGAATCTAATGAGCATCTACATCAATCCCTGGACGAGCAGGATAGGTCGAGGATTCCTTTGCCAAAGCTAGAGAATGATTCTTGCGCCGTCAGTGAGCTTCTTTTAATGCAGTAAAATATTTGTAAGGGCGTGGTTCACTCACTCCCTCGTTTTCCATAAGACTTTGTGATACCTGAATTAATCATAGTATCCCCTTCGTGGTCTGAAGATGAGAGTGGCGCTTTGCGCATTGGGGGTCTGAGAGCGTCGCCGACGGAAGTTATGGAAGAAGCTGCTACCTACGTTCTTATGGTGACTGTGATCAATCCTACAGAGATGATGTCGGAGGAGTGTCGGGCTGCGATAAGAGAGGGTAAGCATCCGACTCAAAAGTAGGGGATGTATAGGGTTTTGTATGATGATGTAGACTTGACTTTAAGGGGAACGAGGAGCGTAGAGAGACATTTGTTAGGACTGGACTCTTAGTTTGCCTTGAGAGTGTATTTTGCAATAGTTTATGTACAAAATAACTATTATTTCATTGAACAACTATCTTATTTGGTATTTACACAGCTTATATAATATTGTCTTCTTTTCTTGGTCGTTCATACATAACAGGGTTGTAGGTTGACCGCATTCCAAGACAAGGGGTACTCTCTTCCCATCATGTCCTTTAGTAAGTAAGTGGTGGGGCCTAGTATTTTGGCAATCTGGTAGGGACCTTCCCACTTGGAATCGAGCTTTCTGACCCTTGTAGTTTCCACTTTCCTTAATACCAATTCACCGACCAGAAAGTTGCACTCTCGTACATTGTGGTTATAGTGTCGCGCTATGCGGGCTTGGTAATGCTCTATTTGGGTGGTTGCTCGGTTTCTCTGTTCTTCTAGAAGGTCCAAGGCCAAGGCTATATTGGATCCATTCTGTACTTCTTCGTATTCCTAAGTCCTACAAGTGAGGGATACCATCTCCGATGGTAACACAACCTCGCTGCCGTAGGCGAGACTATAAAGGGTTTCCCTGTGGCGGCTCGTCGGGTGTTCGGTAGGCCCACAGTACTCCGGGAACTTCCTCTACCCATTTGGAGTGGTATTAATCTAGCCGAGTCTTGATGTTTTTCAATAGCATGCGATTGGTGACTTCAACTTGCCCGTTAGATTGGGGGTAGTATACCGAGGCAAAATGGTGTTTTATCTTCCACTTATCACACCAATTTTCTAAGGGCTAACTTGTAAACTGCAAGTTGTTGTCACTGACCAGTTGTTGGGGGATACCAAAATGGCAGAGGATGCTTCGCCACGCGATATTAATCACGACTCGTGAAGTGATATGTGTCAATGGTGCTGCTTCGACCCATTTGGTGAAGTAATCCACCGCTACAACCAAGAATTTGTTTTGTCCTTTGTTTAGTATCATCGGTCCTACAATATTAATTCCTTACTTATCGAAGGGACATGGTATTGTATTGGGTTCCCATGGTGACGCGGGTCGATGAGCCTGCGAGGCGTGGCACTGACATTGAGGGCATTTCTTGGTGTAGGTTGTGCAATCGGCCGTATGAGTGGGCCAAAAGAAACCTTGTCGGAGGATCTTAAGGGCTATGCTGGTTCACCCCGAATGATTTCTGCAGCTTCACTCGTGAACTTTTTTTACCACTGGTTTGGCTTCGTCGGGGGCCAGATATTGTAGGTACGGCTGAGAGTAGGATTTATGGAATAGGTTCCCTTCTCGTACAAAGAAGCGAGCGGCTCGTCGGCTTAACTTCTTGGTGGAATTCTCATTACAAAGAATTTCTTCGGGTTTCGGATGTACTCGAGTATGTCGGCTATCTAATTCTGGGGTTTTTCGATAATGGAGACAACTACCACGAGGCATTGACTTCGCTCGGGAAAGAGAGTAGTGAGGAATGTGACTTTATGCATAACAACGGGTAGTATTTGGCTTGCGATCTTGGATAAGGTGTCTGCTTCTCGATTTTCAATCTGAGGTATTTGAAGAATCTCCAAGCTTTCGAACCATGTCTTAGCTTGATTAATCGCTCTTAAGTATTCCTTCATCCATTCTTCCTTGGCTTTGTACGAGCCGACTATTTATTGTACAACAAGTTGTGAGTCACTTTGGAGAGACATTTTCTTCATCTTGGCTTCTCGGGCTAACCGCAGACCTATGAGTATGGCTTCGTTTTCGACGTTGTTATTGAACACGAGGAACTTTAGTTGTGAAATTGTGGATCGGGTTGATACGTTGTTGATGTTAACTTAACACTGAAGTTCTAACAGCAGTTTGTGTTCGCTGTTAGTTCGACGATGTTACTTTAACAGCAGACCAGAGTAACAGTTTGCAGCGGAATAAACAAACACGAATTTAAGAAGTGAATATAGGATTATATTAACTTCCGAGCCGTAGGCAAAATACCACAAGGGTTTAACAAAGGCGTTCTCACAACTCTCAAGCTCCTCACTCTCGAATTGTTCAAACTAAGCAAAGCACACAAGAGTTGCTTCGACTATCTCTAAAAGCTCCTCACTCTTAGATCTATTCTAACAACTTAAAAACTTTGCTAAAGCAAGACAACACTCAACAACTGTAAATTAATCTCTCGGATTGATTAGCTCTTGTCTCGTTATTTGTCTTGATGTACTTCACACCTATATATAGGTTCTTGATCTTCGACTTCAAGGTGTATTGTACACGGTTGGTAATTCTCTTTGTTTCCTTCTCGAACTCCTCTTCCTTGTTCTCGCAGTCCTTCTCGAATAATAGTTCCTTCGCCAGTGATCTAGCTAAGGAAAGACTCCTTCTTCAATTCAGGACTTTCCCTTGGAAGCTTTCCTAGTCGCACTAGACTTCTTCTTTCCTTTTATAAGCCGTTTGCTTTAATTAAGGAAACTTCTCATCTTGGAAACTTTGAGCGTCCAACCTAATGCAAGTTTGTTTCCTGAATAATAATCAAAGACAACTACAACTGTGGAACTCAGTTAGTTAAGTGAATAAGGCAAAACAATAATAATAATAATAACTAGATTGTAAAACAGTTTCTGGACGTGCAATGTTACTCTAACATTGAAAATCTCAATGTTATCCTAACATCCAGAAAACTTGCACTTTCAAGTTGGATAGCAAAGTCCAAGGTCTTATCAGGGTATTGTACGGTGTTACTTCGAAACACAATTCCAACCCCTCCGTGTGTATTGGCTGAGGATCCGTCTACCCATACAGTCCATGTAGGTTCAGCTAATTTCATCCACGTATCCTCATGCATTTCCATAATGAAATCGGCTAAGACACGTGCCTTTATGGCTAGTTTGGGGGAATATTAGATATCATACTTCCTTAGTTCTACAACCCATTTTACCATTCCCCTAGACATTTCTGGTTGATTGAGTATAGTTCATAAAGGGTATTTGGTGAGGATGGTGATTCGATGGGTAAGAAAATAAGCTCTCAATTTCGGCATTGCTGTTACAAAAGCTAGACCTACCTTTTTCCATCTGATTGTAGCGACCTTTGGCGGAGAGGAGTGTTTTGCTAACATAGTAGATTGAAAGGTGCTCCTTGTTGTGAGCACGTACGAGGACGTCGCTAATGGACTTTTCTCCCATGGCCAGGTACAAGTATAGTTCTTCTCCAGCGACGGGTTTTACGAGAAGTGGGGGGGGGGGGGGGTGAGTTAGGTAGGCCTTGAGTTGTTAGAAACCTTCGACACACTTCTCAGCCCATTGAAAGTTTTTTACGTTGCGTAGAGTCTTGAAAAAGGACAACCCGCATTCTGAGGAGCTCGAGATGAATCGGTTGAGCGAGGCCATTCGGCCCGTGAGTTTTTGCACATCTCTGATGGAGTCAGGCTGTGTCATTTCTACGATTTCCTTGGCCTTCTCGGGATTTATCCTATTGCGTATTTCAGTGACCATATAGCCTAGGAATTTTGCGCCTTGTATCCCAAAGGAGCACTTCCGATGGTTTATCTTCATACCAAATTGATCCAGTATGAGGAATGCTTTAGTGAGGTCTCGGGCGTGGTCGTGATCCTTTAGGCTCTTGACTATTATATCATCCACGTAAACCTCCATTGTGCTTTTTATTAGCTTATCGAACATCCTATTCAATAGGCGTTTCTAGGTGGTTCCCGCATTTTTTAATCTTAAAGGCATACCTAAATACCAAAAGGTTCCTACGTCTGTGATAAAACTAGTTTTGTCTTGGTCTTGCGCCATCACTATTTGGTTATACCCCTGATCTCCATTCATGGTGGATAGCAAGGCGCATCCTGCCGTGGACTCCACTAGCTGATCAATACTGGGCAAGGGGTAGTAATCCTTAGGGCATGCTTTGTTCAGGTTAGTAAAGTTGACACACATGCGCCACCTTCCTCCCGGCTATGGGACTAGGATCGCATTGGCTAGCCACTAGGGATACATAACTTCTCGAATCTGGGATAACTCAAGTAGGCGTTGTACCTCTGATTTATTGATTTTATTCCTTTCTACCCCCATTATTCTCTTCTTCTACCTTACGAGTTTGGCGTTCGGTTCGATGTTGAGGAAGTGTTGGTAATGTTCAGGAGGGATTCTCCGGGGAGGTCCTTCTACCCATGCAAACACGTGCTGATAATTTGTTAGAACCTTAAGTATTTCCTCCTCATTCCTGGGATCAAGAGATGTCCATATTTTGACCTTGTGCCCTTCTCCTCTAAAGATGTCCATGGTCTTAAGTTCCTTGGCCGCTTGCATCTTGGCAGCATTGGTCTTGATCTTCTTCATAGAGGAATCCATAGGTGTTAAAAGTTATTTATTTGTTCTGTTTGTTTTTTGATTTATTGAGAGGCCCATAATGCCTTGCCCGAGTTCGAGAAGAATAAGATGTGTAAGATGATCCAAAAGTCCTCTTTGTTTTTGTTACTTTCATTCCCTCCATTTTTATAGGAGTTGGGTTGTATACAAGTGGCTTTCATGCATGTATGTTTCTTGACAAGTGTCATATGCATGTGATTTTAAAAGCTGAGTAGCCTTGCTCTATTTTCGACAGCTGTCTTTTGGGTGCTGACAAAAGTTATTGTCCTGCTGCTCATGGGACCTACCATGCGCCGATACCCCTTCGAAGGGGGATGCCAGTATTTTTACCCTTCGGGAGCAGGAGATCATATCGTGGATTTTGGGGCATCTATACCCTGCGTTGAAGCATATACTTATCGTATTTTGATAATGTGACAGCTAAGACATCGTGTCCCTATGGGATATTCGTGAAGCTATCTAAAACCTCTGATGCCTCGCGCAAGAGTTGTATTCTGTAAGTCGCTAACGTGATTTGGGGAAAATTAGTAGGGCACCGTTTTACAAGCATCGAGTGCAACATCTAAGGCAATCAATACTTGAGTAGGTCTTCGTGATACTTTGGTGGCATCATGAATGAAAAAAGTATAGTGCAAACATTACCCCTCCCCCCCCCCCCCCCCCAAATTCATGTTGCCTATGTTAAAAGCAAGAGGAATTTTTTCAGATGGGGGTATTGGAGACGTTAGGATTTATTCTGATATTGTAGCGCATTTAAGACAATGTTTCTTAGTAGCGGAAAAAATGGTGTAACGACTCCGAGTTTTTTGTTTTTTGCGCTCGTTAATGTTATGTCGTGGGGCATTAGCCCATTTAATAAGGGATTATGGGTAATTAATCCCCACTACCTCTTAACTCTTAGGTCTTTAAATACCCTTATTCTCCCTTTATTTTCCCACACTTGCAATTCTTGAGCTCATCTCTACTCTTTGCGATTTCAAATTATATCTTTCTCTCTCAAGCTTTCCATGGCATCATTTTCAAACGCAAACCTTACCTTTGTTGCCTCTAGCTCTGGTGCCGCAATTTTCTCCCCTTTTTATGATCATCCGGTGGTGACAGGTATTTCTGCACCGACCATCCGCAAGAGAGGTGCGGCGGTAGCGACGAGTGGTAGTGGGAGTGTTCGTTCCAAAAAGAAGAGGGCCAAGAAACTGACCAACAAGAACGTTGTTCAATGAAATACTCAGAAGGTGGATGCCACTGCTAGCACAACTACTCATAGTGAGGTGAAAAAGTTGTTCACTGGTTTTGGGGCATTGGACCGCAATTTGCAGGTGGTGATTCCTAGGGCAGATCAAAGGGGAAACAATCCTCTGCCGAACTATGTCACGATATATTATGTACAGGTGAATACGGGCCTCTGATCGCTCTTCCCCCTTTTTCTGCAAGGTCAAGGCTTGTGATATATGTCCAGGCCAGCTTACTCCGAATAGCTTTGCTCTGTTGTCAATTTTGATTTTCTGGTGTTCGATTAAAGGCATATATTGCACTGTGGAGAGGTTTTTCTTGATTTTCGAGCTACTGGTATCCCCTAGAGGGGCGCTCTTCTACTTTTTTGGGCATTGTGATACTAGTCTTAGAGGGTACCGTTAGCTCTCACAGTACCTGGAAGAGTAAATTCTTTTTTACAAGGCCTCTCGTGGGAAAATATGATATGCACCTTTCCTGGAGGGAGCCCAAATCCCCTGAACGAGTCTTAGACGATACGATGACTTTTATTCCGGTATTTGATGCGAATGCATTGGTGGAGTCTACTTCTTGCATAGGCTTGTATCGGACCGCGAGGCTAAGGTTCATTGCCCGCCTTGACAAGATGGAGAAGCCCTTAGTCGTGCCTCCTGAATATGCAACCTCTTTTGGTAAGCCACTATATATTACTTTCTCGGTATCGATTCGGGATTCCTGGATGTTTAATTAATTTCCATGTTGCATGATTTGATGCAGAAAGGGCCTGAAGCCTTATATGATTGAGGATGATGAGATCTATGGTGGCGTCGAGCCTCACGATGGTGTTGAAGTCCAAGGGGATGCTGAAGCTCAAGAGGAGGTCGGAGTTCACGATGGAGCTGAAGCTCACGATGCAGTTCCTTTTCTTTGAGGTGAGCGAATGCAGATTCGATCATTGGTAATTCCAGCCTCTACCGCGTTGTCTTGGTCATCTAGCAGTACGTCGGGCCTACCTGAGGGGCATGAATCAAAGGTGGCCCTGATGGATATCGCGCTCGTTCCCTTTACTATCGAAGGTGGTAATGAGGATTTGGGATTAGAGGTTGCCCTTCTACCCCCTCATTTTACCACTTTCGTGGTCATGCTGGTTCCGTCTTCTACCACCCCCATGATCACAATGCCTGAATATATTAACATTTCTTCAACGGACAAGTCTTCTGGCAATCATTCTTCGCCTTCTTCGGAGATGGCCGATCTTCCTTTATCTACATCCCCGGTGATGGTGCCTGGTACCTTGGGCAAACTTATTTCGTTGGAGTTTCATACCCCCATTCTGCAAGCTCTTGGTAAGGATAAGACGAGTCTCTCAAATATTGGCGTGATGTTTGCGTAGGTTATGTACTTAATACACATGCATTTTTCTATTTTCAGATAAGGGGAAGGCTCCGATGGTTTCAGATAAGGGGAATGTTCTGATGGATGAATCTTTCAATTTAGGTAAGTATGTAGGCAGCGTCCCTTCTTTATTATTATTACTTTTGAGATGGTTTCCTTATATCGAATTTTGTTGTTGTAGGAGGGGAGTTATTAGGGGCTTCTAGGGGGGGGATGTCTAAGGTTTTTTGGCTCGGATTTGGCATACCTTTTGGGTGAGGATCCTCTTTTGTCTGCTATCGGGAATATGCCATCGGGTTCATCACTAGGTGACAATGCTCAGCTGCTGGATGAATTGTTATCCGAGAGCCCGGTGTTTGCTGGCCTATCGTTTATTCCACGTAGAGGGTCTCTTTCGGCCATAATGTCGGATCCCCCATCGTGACTCAAGTTCCTTACTCGGGGAGAGCTACTCTTGGAATGTCTTAATCCTCAGTCCTTTCGACTCTGGGTAACCTACCCCCAGTTGAGGGAGTAGATGCAGCGCTCGAAACTATCTTCCGACTTTTTGCTTCTACCAATGCGCTGCCGAGTGATGTGTGGCAATTTTTTCAAGCTTGTCTCAACTGGATGGCTTTGATGGTATGCTCTCTTCTTCTTCGTGTTTTTGCGGGATACTTTTAGGCTTTTTATTTTTAATTTTGTTTTTAGGCGCCTTAAGTTCTTCCCGTTGTTTGGTTTGGGGTTGGGAAATTGCGAGAATATGCGACCATAGCCAAAGAGAAGTACAAGAAGATGGAGGATGATCACAAAGCTCTTCAAGAAAAGTTGGCCAAGTACGAATCGACTTGGGAAAAGGCCAGCCATCGGATGCATGAGTTTGATGTCGTGACTACTTACCTCCGACCCTATGTTTCGGAGCTTGAGGTTTCAAATTTGGCCTTGAAAGAGAAGATAGAGCTTCTAGAGAAGGAGAAATCCACTGGAGTGTTAAGGGAAGAGGAATTACAAAAGAACTTGGATCAGGCTCTTCATCTGGTGGACGCCGTTACAGAGGAGTTGGTGAAGGCTCCAATTTTGGGAGGTGTCCCTTCGGAAGTTTTGTAGGCTAAGTTGGATGTCGCGGCCAAGTATTCTCAACAAGAGTTCTTCAGGCAATGCCATGCTAGTTTTGCCTAGAAGAATCACGGGTATCTGATGGGCCATCTGCTTTGGGGGTTTATTCAGTACGTTGGACAGGTGCGGAAGAAGGAAATACTGTAGTCAGGGGAAGATATACGTCTTTTGGATGTTCCAAAAATGGTGAAACATACCACTCTCGAGGACGCCTATGCCCTTTTCGAAAGGCACCTTTCTCGCATGCGTCCTTCGCCATTGAACCCCAGCACAAGAGTTCTCGTCACCGCGGTAGGTGCTCTTGAGGCCTGTGATGCCAGGAGGGGTATTACCTGTGACTCTGTCTCTTCCTCCGATAGCAGTGCCAACCAGTATTTTGTCAATGATGCTACCTCCGCCATCTAGCGTCTTTCGATGCTTAGGATCTTTTAGGTGAACGATCTTTTCTTCTTTGTTTATTGTTATTTTGCTTTGTTGTCTTTCTGCTTTTTTCCCTTCTGTTGTTTCTATTTCTTGGCTTGTACTTGAACTTTTGAATTAATGGGTGTTTGCTTTTTCATGCTTACCTTATTTTTGTACGGATATGCACAACTTTATGACTCAGTGTTTTTCAGACACTTTTGGGGGCTTGGGTTTGTCTCTTTAAATCTGCATTTACTCTTGGGTTTAGAGTATGTTCCTATATGGGATAGTAGCGGCATGTCTTCGTTCCATCATTGCATGAATGATGATGCGGAGTTTATCTCCTCTTATCTCGGATGCTTCTGACACGCGTCTCTTTGTTAGGGTGGTGTAAGTTGGTGATTGGCCAAACTTGCACCTAACCCGGTGTCTTCTGGCTGGCGTGGGGCCCAGTCAAGTGTTTGTTTCACTATATATTTCTGAACTCTATGGACATTCTTTTTCACCTGATCCGAGAAACACCTTTTCCTCATAAGAATATTTTCTCTTTCCTTGAAATCAAACTCTTGTCTTTTGCACTTTTACTTCTCTTTTTCTTTTTGTACTGAACTAGCCAACGTGATAGCTTATCATACTGATAAAGTGTGCATCATGACTCCTTCGCATTCCTCTCATTTTCAAGGTAACTCCCTATCTTCTCGAAATTCTCCGCCATTGCATGGCGTGCGTCGTACTCTTATTGAAGGTTTTCCTCAACATTCGAGGGGAAGGACTGAAGGGGGTTTATCAGCCAAATATGGGAATCTTTTGATGGCATCCATTTTTGTCCCGCACCGTACCGATGGTTCTTTGGTAATTAACATAAGGATGGTATTTTTGAGGAGGGAAGCCTACCTTCCTATCGATAGTTTTTCTATCTTTAATACTGTCTCTTTGAACCCTCGTGGCATGGTTGGAGGGGGTCGTGTAGGATCCGCCGTGAGTGTAGAGTTTTTGTTTGCTGATATCGTCATACCTCGTCCTCATCAAAGGGCTTACGATCCTCCCTCTAGTATATGACAGTATATTCAAATCAAATTTGATGCGGGCCTTGCCTATTTTTTCACCTCTTTATGCAATCCCTTTTTAAATATTGGCAGATTTGTCCCAGCCAACTTACGCGCAACTCCTATCGTTATTTGATAGGGTATATTTTATGTAGCAAACTTTTGGACTTACCTCTCACCCCCTATCGTATAGGGGCCATTTTCATCTTACGCCCTTATCCCAGTGGCCTTCCCTTTTTCAGCTTAGTGTATCGGGATAACCATCTCTCTTTTACCGCCATCACCAGATGTGTTACCCCGTCGGATGATTGGAAAAATCAACTTTTCTATTTGAAGCCTAGGGGTAAGTCTACCTCGTCTTGGAGGGTGTCTATTCAGTGGGGGTTAGGGTATGTGGTGCCAAGTTCGGAAGCGGCCGTGCAGGAGATGGTCGTTTTGTTCGATACCGGTTTGTTTTCAGGGAGTTATGACATATGCAATTTGCCAGAATTTTCCAAAGCTCTTACGATGACGGGTTTGCAGGACGGCGCAGAAGCTTTGGATCTCCCTTCTCAGCTCTTGCACACTAATTTCTTTTATCATGAGTCCGTCTCTCCTCGTGTTCTTTGTGACATTGTGTTTCGTTATAATCTGACTTGTTGTGTTTTCTTGTCTCTTATAGGGTCGGAGATGGATTTATTTACCATAAGGGCTTTTGATAAGATGTTTTTAAGTTCTGTATTCAATGATAGTTTCAGCAGTGAAGGTGGGGAAGGATCTTCCCTATCGAGTTTCGAGTTGGTTCTAAGACGTGCTATCTTGGATAGTCATTCTGCGATGCCCAGCAATGGGATACCTTCTCAGGTTGTTGGGATTTCTCCTGTAGATGTGCCGAGTTCTTACCAACAAGGAGTTTCGATGGTATTGGGTTCTTTCGTCGTTTCTCCTTCGAATCCTCCCCTAGGTTTAAATTTATCTACTCACGAAGAAGATACTATCCCCGTGAGTGTTTCGGTTCCTCCTCGGATCAGAATATCGCGAATGTGGTTGAGGAGCACCCGCCATCCTCTTCTCCTCCGAGGACCCATGTTGTCGGGGAACGCAGCAATAGGGTTCCATCGGGGATAAGTACATTTCCTTATATAGCTCCAGATGTTAATTTCTGCCGTACTTGTTTTAGTGGCTTATTGAACAAGTTGGACTGTGCATTATTAAACACTTTCCCTTTGTTTGCTCTTCAGGACTTGACTTGCAAAGACCTTTATAAGGTATGGATTTCCTTCGAGCCTTCTTTAGTACTTTATGCATACCCCTGCTAATTACCCTTCCTCTTTTGCAGCTATTTATGGTTCTAATTGTCGTTGGTTCTAGAAGGGATCAAGTCTCGTTCGATGCGGAATTGATATTTTGGTATAGGGACGACCTGGAAAGAGATCTTATCGCGGCTCAAAAGACAATTGAAAAGTGATAGGCTAACCAGAAGATCGTGCAGAGTATCCATGACAAGGCTTTAGAAGAAGAACTCGAGAAATCTTGGGATCTAGAGCGGCGCCTTATGTTGGAGAAGGCCCGAGTAGTTTGTTTGGAGGAAAGGATTGGGGATCTCCAAGACCAAATCCGCGCATTGGAGGAATTGATTTCCAAGGTTTTCGAAGAGAGGGATGATGCCCATCGTAAGGTAGTTGAGATGATGAGGACGCATGAAGTGGCCTTGGTCATCGCTCGTGCTCAAGCCGTGATGGACATGTCCACCCCTTCTCCTCTTTGTGAGTCTCTCTGAGGCAAATTCCGTGACATGGTGCGCATCAGGTATAAGCTTTGTCAAGAGGTTGTGCGGTATTTACCTAATTTTCCCTCTGCTGTTGTTATTCCTGAGTTGAACATCAGACAAGTTCTTTCTGATACTTCCTCTGCTCCTTCTGCTGGGATAATCCGAACTTCCGAGGATTTTGCAGTTCCATCTATAGATGTGGTTGATCTGATGGACCTGACTCCAGATCAGCGCCGTCGCTTGATCAAGGAAGGGAAGCATCCTGCTAAGGACTTGTAGACTTTTTAGGAAAGCTTTTCGTATGCATATGTACTTACGTGTATACGCAAATCTTGTAAATTTATACGATAGACTTTTGTTTGTGAATAGATGGTATTGTAAGATAAGGTTGCTCATGGTCCTCTTCTAAACCATGTTTTTTTGTTAGCAACTATGTTTCCCTTTTGATAACATGAAGGCCATCTATTGTAAACTGTCTTTTATTTATGTACAATGGTTGATATTTTTACATCAGGCATAGTATTTCAAGGTTCTCCAACTGATACATGGCGACCCTGATGATCTTGGAGATCTTAAAGGGTCCCTCCCATTTGGGTTGAACTTTTCCTATGTTCTTGGAAGCCTCGGATTTTTTTAGTACTAGGTCCCCCACTTGGAAGGTTCTGGTTCTTACTTTGGCGTTGTAGTATCGCGCCATGCGTGCTTTATGCTGTTCCATTCGAATAGCCGCTCGCGCCCTTCATTCTTCCAATAGATCTAAGGTTAATGCCAGATTAGAACTATTGCTCACTTTCTCATACTCTTTGATCTGGCAACTCTCTACTACAACTTCGGAGGGTATTACTGCCTCATCGCTGTAGGTTAAGCTATAAGAGGTTTCTCCCATGGTTGTTCTTTGAGTGGTCCTGTAGGCCCACAAGATGTTAAGGACTTCTTCCACCCATTTAGCTTTGTGCCAATCTAGTCTTGCTTTTAAATTTTTTAGCAAGGTTTGATTAGTTCTTTCAACTTGACCATTAGCTTGTGGGTATCCCACTGAGGTGAAACGATGCTTTATTTCCCACTGGTCGCACCAGTCTTCTAACTCTCTACTATTGAACCGAAGTCCATTGTCGCTAATGAGGTATAATGGGATGCCAAAACGGCATATTACGTATCTCCACAGGAAGTTAATAACTGCTTCGATAGTGATTTTGGCTAGAGGCTCCGCTTCTACCCATTTGATAAAGTAGTCAACAGCTACTAACAATAATTTTTTCTGACCCGCATCGGGGATCAGGGTTCCCACGATATCGATACCCCATTTTGCAAAGGGGCATTGGTTTAGGCTGGGTTCTCATGGGGTCGCAGGTTGATGGATTCGCGGGGCATAGGCCTGACATGATCTGCATTTTTTTGAGTATCTTTTGCAGTCTTGTGTCATTGTGGGCCAATAATAGCCTTGGCGTATAATGCGGCCGGCCATGCTTTCTCCCCAGTGTGGCTCTCACAGGTACCTTCGTGAATTTCCCTAATACCTTGTCCCGCCTCTTCTTTGTTGAGGCATCTTGCGTGTAGACATGAGTAGGATCTGCAACATAATATGTCATCGTGCAAGAAGTAACAGGCCATTTTTCGTGTCATTAGCCGCAGTTCTGACTTGTTCGCAGAATACTCCTCCGGATGTTTCAAGTATGTCTTGATTTTTGCCATCCATTCATCTTTGGTTGGGTTTACCATGGCGTTCACCTTTTCGACCTCAAATTTCTCCAACTCCAAAGCCTGAAGAAGGGTGATACGGCGTGTATGGATCGTAGTCGTTTGGTTGGCTATCTTGGATAGGCATCTGCTTTTCTGGTTTTTGGAGTGGGGGATTTGGATTATTTTAAACTCCCCAAACCAGTCCTGTCTCTGATGGACTATCTAGAGATAATCTCGCACTCTCTCTTCCTTAGCCTCGTAGGCACCATTAACCTGTCGTATAATTAATTATGAATCACTGTGGATCACCAGTTTCTTGATGCCTTTTTCTTGTGCTAACCTCATTCCGATTAGGAGGGCTTTGTATTCTGCTTCCTTATTAGACAGAGGATAGTCGAGTCTGACGATGAAGTGGAGCACTTATTCTTCTACTTCGTTGTTCGACAAGACTATTCTTGCTCTCCCATGTGTTGTCGTTGATGACCCGTCCACGAATGCATGCCACATGGGTGAGCTTTTGTCTACTTCTATGCCCGTCATCTCCATGATAAAGTCAGCAAATACTTGGGCTTTGAAGGTCGGGTGGCATAGAAGATGTCATACTCCGTAAGTTATACTGCCCATTTTATCAACCGCCCTGAGGATTCGGGCTTGTTAAGGATGGTGCATGGGATGCTTATTCAGAACGGTAACAGGATGAGAGAGAAAGTAGGGTTATAATTTATGGGTGGTGGTAACCAGGGTTAATACTAGCTTTTCGGTCAGGGTATACCGGCCTTCTACCACTTGCAGCGTTTTACTGATGAAGTACACAGGGCGATGCTCTGTGTTTTGCTCTTTTACTAATATCGCACTCACGGCTTCATCTCCCACCGCCAAGTATACAAACAGTTCCTCCTGCAGTATGGGCTTTACTAGCAACGGAGGGAATATCAAGTAACTCTTCAACTTATCAAGGGCTTCCTCACACTATTCAGTCCAATGGAAATCCTTTATGTTTCTCAGTATTTTGAAAAATGGGAGGCCTTTTTTGGGTGATTTTGAAATAAACCTGATCAAGGATGCCATCCTTCCCGTTAGTTTCTAGATATCTTTGAAAGTTTTCGGATTCGGCATCTCCACGATGGCTTTAACCTTCTCTAATTTCACTTCTATCCCCTTCTCGGTTACCATGAATCCTAGGAACTTTCTTTCTTTGATTCCGAAGGAACACTTCCGGGGGTTGATTTTCATCCCAGACTTGTCCATGATTGCTAGCGCCTTTTTCAAGTCCTCTGGGTGATGCTCTGCTCGACGAGTTTTGACGATCATATTGTCAATGTATACCTCCATTGACTTTCCGATCTGTCCTGCAAACATAAGGTTTACCAATCGCTTATAGGTAGCCCCCACATTCTTCAGGCCAAAGAGCATTACCATATAGCAGAAGATGCCCGCGTCGGTAATGAAGCTGGTCTTATCTTGATCTATTATTGCCATCAGGATTTGGTTATACCCTTGGTCTCTATCCATCGTAGATATTAGCGCGCATCCTGGGTGGAGTCGACCAACTGATCTATGCTCGGCAACGGATAACAATCCTTTGGACATGCATCATTCAAATTGATAAAATCGAAGCACATCCACCACCTTCCTCCCGTTTTAGGAACAAGAACTACATTGGCAAGCCATTCGGGATACACGACTTCCCTAAAATGTCACAGATTAAGTAGTCGTTGTATTTCAGACTGTATGATCTTAATTATTTATGGTCCCATATTTCTCTTCTTGTGTTGGACTGGTTTGACCCCGATCTTGACATTTAAAAAGGTTTGACAAACCTGGTCACTGATCTTACCTGGGGACCCTCTTTATCATGCGAAGAGATGGTGGAACTCTTTTAGAATGGAAACCATCTCATGCTCTGTCTCAAAATCCATTCATGTGCCTATCTTAATCGTTTTTCCAGGATCCCTTTCTACGATTTCTATCATTTTTAGCTCCTCAACGGGTTGTACCTTCAATTCCTCTTCAACTTTGCGTTTCTTGCTAGACACAGTGGTATATTTGTCATCTTCCGATGGGATCGCACTCATGCGACACTCTCCAGCATTAACTTGGTTGCCCCTAACTTCTCTGATCCCTAAATGTGTGGGGACTTTACTTTGAGATGAAGTGTGGATGGGATCGCTTCAAATTTTCGTATGGATGGTCGTCCGCATATAGTGTTATAAGTTCAGGACGATGCCTCCACTACCCAAAATTTTTTGTGTTCTATTCTTCGCATGGCACCTTCTCCCTATGACATAGGTATAGTTATCGTTCCTAACGTGCGACACGATTCTCCCGAGAAGCCTACTAAGGGAACTTCAGTGGATTCTAAGCATTCTTTCTTCAATCCCATAGCCAAATATGTGGGCAGAAATACGACATTCATCGTGCTCCCGATATCGATTAGAATGTGTTGGATCTCGATACCATAGATGGTGGCTTCTATCACTAGCGGATATTTGTGAGGATATATTATACCCTTCAAATCGTCCGGTCTGAAGGCGATGATGAGTAACTTTGCTCCCTGATTGAGCAGATCGGTGGTCCCTGTTCTATTCGTCAAGCTTCTTTCAGATACTTCTTCTTTTTTTCCGAGGGTATTACTGAGATATCCCCTCCTGCGATCATATTTATCGTTCTCCCCGATGGAGGGTTATCCTCGTACGATTTTGGGGGTGGGGGAAATCTTTGGTGGGAAGTTTCTTCTCGATCCTTAGTATTAGGGCCATCTTCCCCTGTTAGCCCTTCTGATCGAGTTCTTTTCCAAACGTTGGGCTTGGGAGCCTCCTGGTTGTTCTATTTTAAGTAGTTTCCCAAGTAACCGACATCTAATAACCAGCGTATCTCTTTCCTCAAAGTCGTGCAGTTATTTGTAGTGTGCCCATAGGCTTTGTGGTATTTGTAGAACTTACCTGAGTCTTTTTTCTTATAAAGTTGCTTAATGGGTAAGGGCCATTGCATGTCGTTACTCCTTCTCATAACATTCAGTACTTCGGCGGGGATGATCATCAGGGGTGGCAATGGTACTGGCTGCAAGTGCCTCTTTACCGTATTTCCATCATCCATTCACTGAAGACGGGGTTTTTCCTCCTTTGCTTTATCTTTAGACCGCTTCTTATATTTCTTATTGTCATTCTTTGTTCGGATCTTCTAACTCTTGGCCTCTTCCATGATAATATATGTTTTTGCCTTTTTCATGAGCTTGTTCATATCCTTAATCTGGTTTCCCATGAGGTACCGGAAAAAGTCCCTAGTTCTAAGCCCTTGGGTCAGGATATCCGCTACTATTGATGAGTTAGCATTCGGGACATCTAGGGCTTCATCCGAAAAATGCTTTATGTAGTCCCTTAAGGATTCATCTTTTCTTTGCTTGATGGTGAACGAATGACTGGCGGATTTAGGATATCTTCTATTGCAAGCGGATTGTCGTACGAATAGGCAAATCAATTGGTCAACGTAGGATATCATGCTGGGGTGCAGCTGAGAGAACCAGGCTTGAGCCCTCCCCGCCATGGTGGTTCTAAATACATGGCATAGAACAAAATATGGTGCCGATACCAAATCCATACTAGCTATGTATTGATGGATGTGATCATGTGGATCTCTCCCATTTTTATCGCATGTATACAGAGGGAGGTTGGTAGGTCGCATCCTCGATGGAACCAAGGCTTGAGCTATTTCTAGGACAAAAGGAGAGCCGTGATACATGGGTTCTTCTCCAGGGGTTATATTATTTTTTATGTCTCATATTTCTCTACATAGGCCATTTGACCATATTCCACAGAGAGTTATCCACTCGTAAGAGTGCGGGTGGCAACTGGTGATCCCGAGGGTAAGACGCTCTTGCTCTTTGGTTATCTAGGTGTTACCCCTCACGATTGTCCCCATAATAAGTTCTTGCTTCCCTATCGTGTGGAGGGGTATCGTGATATCGGGGGGCTCAATGGAGGCTCGGTCTTATACGAGACTCTTGCTCTTTCGAGTCGTATCGCTTCCGAGAGGGTTGTCGGGAAAAAGGCTCGTAAGAATATTCGGTTTCTTGCAGAGTCCTTCGAGCAGTAGCTTCTAGTAGGCGTTCAAAAATGGATCGAGGGATGTTTATAAAATCCCTTTTTTTTCGTCCGAGGTGGAGAGGGGGTTACCGAAGGTTCTTCTTCCATATGCTCATGATGGTCCCATTGACTACTACTATTCACAGGGCTATCCATAGTACAATATGTAAAATTTCTCGAACACACTCAAAGGCAATATTTCATGGCGTTCCCATAGACGACTCCATTTTGTTAACAGTTATTTACTTGTTCGGTTTCTTCTTGATTTATTAAGGGGTCCAAAAAGCCTTGCCCTAGTTCGAGAAGAATAAGATGTGTAAGATGATCCAAAAGTCCACTCTCTTTTTATTCCTTTCATTCCCACCCTTTTTATAGGAGTTGGGTTGTACACAAGTAGCTTTCATGCATGTATGTTTCTTGACAAGTGCCATATGCATGTGATTTTAGAAGCTAAGTAGTCTTGTTCTATTTTCGACAGCTGTCTTTTGGGTGCTAACAAATGTTATTTTCCTGCTGCTCATGTGACCTACCATGCGTCGATACCCTTTTGGAGGGGGAAGTTAGTATTTTTACCCTTCGGGAGTGGGAGATCCTATCGTGGATTTTGGGGCATCTATACCCCGCGTTGCAGCATATCCGTATCGTATCTTGATAATGCGACAGCTAGGACATCGTGTCTCTATGAGATATTCGTGCAGTTATCTAAAATCTCTAATACCTTGTGCGAGAGCTGTATTCTGTAAGTCGATATCGTGATTCGGGGAAAATTAGTAGGGCACCATTTTACAAGCATCGAGTGCAACATCTGAGGCCATCAATACTGGGGTAGGTCTTCATGATGCTTTGGTGGCATCGTGAATGAAAAAAGTATAGTGTTAACAATAGGAGATGACTGATCTTTCTTCTTAGGGGTCGGTGATGTGGGAGTAGGCAGGGCGTTCATGCAACATTCACGAGCAAGGGTTTGGTTGCCCCCAATCTCTCATATTTATGCTGGCGTAGGGAATTTGACTTTAAGATGTACAGTAGAAGGGATGGCTTCGAAGAGTCGCAGGGAAGATCGTCGGCATATCGCGTTGTGTTCGTGTAGGTGCGCCCACGACCCAAAACTGTACGGATTCAGTGCGTCGGAGCTTGCCTTGTCCCCAAGATACGGGAAGGGAGATGGTTCCTACTGTGCGGCAGAACTCCCCGGAGAATCCTAGCAAGGGGACTCCCACGATCTCCATTTGATGGTCGTGCAATCCAAGGGCCCGAAAAGTGGACAAGATAAGCACGACCACCAAACTGTCGATATCTATTAGGATACACTATACCTCTATCGCGAATATGGTGGAAAGGACTACGATGAGGTCTTTGTGGGAAATATAATTCCCTTTATATTTTGCAGTCCAAAGGTAATATGTGGAATGGGTGCTACTCCTACTGCTAATATCTTATGGGCCTTAGGTCATTACCTTGCTTTTTCACATACTTCATTTTCTGTATAGAAGTGGAGAGAGCCAGATTTCTGCCTTCGATCATGTTGACCGTTCGCCCAGTGGGTGTGTTATCGTTGTCTGGATGGGGCAAATAGGTGAGGAATTTCATCCCCTCGTCAAGGTTCCTTATTACCGGATGAAGGTACGACATTTCCCCTTCGTCTATGTGACATTGCTTGATGGGTGGGAGGAGTTTCTCTTCTATCAAAGGTGGTTTTCTTTCACGAGGATCACGTATCATGTACTTCTTCAAGTACCCCATTTTTTTATAATCTTCAAATCTCCTTTTGCAACCAAATTGTGTCATTGGTACGATGTCCGTATGTGCGATGGTATAGACAGTATTTGTCGGTATGCTTTAGTTGTTTAGGTTCCCGGGCTTCTTGGGGCCAATACATGGCCCTACCGTGTTCCATAATTTCCAAGACCTCTTCCAGTTTAATGGACATGAGGGGCAGTGGTACGGGGTTTAAGTGTCACCGAGGTCCTGGCTTTTCTTTTCGACGTCGGGATGACTTGTCTTTTTTTTCCTCTTCATGTGTTTTAGGTTCGATGGGGTCTGAGACTTATACGTTCTCCAGTTTCTTTTTTGCTTTATGAGCCTCCTCGCGAAGGACGAACGTTTCTGCCCTTTGCATGAGATCGTCCAAGCCTTTGACCCTAGGGAGTCTGCAAAATCTCCTGACTAATGACCTTGCATTATTATTTCGAAGAGCATGGTAGGATCAACATGTAGTACGTCAAGCACTTCATCAGCAAAGCGACGCATATAATCTCGCAGAATCTCGTCCTTCATTAGCATTACGGCAAAAAGATGACTAGCAGACTTGGGATATCTTCAATTGCAGGCGAAATGATGTATGAACATTTGGGCCAACTGTTCAAAGGTGTGAATAACTCCTTCGGATAATTGGGAGAACTAGGCATGCGCCCTTTCAGTTAATGTAGATCGGAAGACTCGACACAGTACCGGGTCGAAAGTTGAGACTAGGTCCATGCTGGCTATGTACTGATTGATGTGATCTTGCGGATTGCGACCAATTTTGTCCCTTGTGTAGATATGTAGATTGACGGGTTTCATGTTTGGGGGTATATGGACATGTGCCACTCCTGGGGCAAAAGGGGTCCCTCGGTGAACTAATTCTTCGTGGGGGTTTATGTTCTTTCTCACGGATTGGACTTCTCTTTTAAAGATGTGCACCAACTCCCACAAGGGGTCGGCTAATTCTTTGACGTACCTTCCGACCCTATTGCAAAGGTATGGCTCCGTATTTGGGCATCTGGAACATCATCGAATGGGAGCATTAGATGGGAACTGCTGGGGCCCCCCAGGCTAGGGTTGTGGGATGTAAGCGGGGCATGCGGTTCGTCTTTCGATTCGGGGTGAAGTGGGCGTGGGTGATCCACGAGGGGGCATCCCCGTCCCCATGAAGGGATCGGAAAAGGTCCACTTGGACGTATTCTATGAGGGGGTTTATAACTGCACTCGTCTTCTATGGAGGGGCTAGATAGCACTAGTGGTTGGGGGGGCTGAGGTCATTTAGCACGAGTCCATAACATAGTTCCCTGAGATCCTCAAAGAGGCATTGGGGGATTCATACAACATTGGGTGCCTCCGAGGTCCCGGCGAGAAGGCTCCTGGTGGTGGGATTTCTGGGCCACCTTATGATGGGTGTGTTGAGCCTTCTTGCGGGTGGATATTTTCCATGGCTATGGTATAAACATGTACCTTTCTCCTTATTTTTTAGATTATTATATGTATATTATTAGATTGTTTCTTTTTCCCGATTTTCCTAAGGGCACCACGGTGTTCTCACAGACGGCACCATTGTTGATAGGCTTTCTCCTTCTAATTAGAGGGGGTCAGAACACCTGTCCTTTTTCAGGAAAAGGGAAGAAATGGACTAGCCGGATAAAGGGGTTTTACGAGGAGAATATGAAGAATACTTATTTAAGAGAGATACTATGTATTGTGGATATGTTGGTGTCTCTATTTTAGAATGAGTTCTCCCTTTATATAGGCAGGGAAAGCTGCGCAAGCTTACAATGGCACTGGGATATGATCATTGCCTTATTAATTAAAACTACATCCATAGGGGATGATGTATCTATGATAAGATTAAATAGGATAAACATGTCATGTCATCCTTACCTCGTACTACGAGGCCATCTCTTCGAGTGTGACCAGGTTTTCTTGGTTCGAAGCAACATTTTTGTGGGGCTGTGGTCTGATTCTTTGGTGACGAATAGGTGATGTCATGGCTGCGTATATTTTGATATTACCAGTATTCAATGGGAATGTCATGGTTTCGGGCACATTAGAGCAGATTGTGCAAACTTACTTGAGAAAAATAGAAATTGTGCCCTTGTCACAACATGGAGTGATGATGATTCTGATGAGACAGATGAAAAAGAAAAAACACAACCAGTTAAGGCCCTCATCGCCAGAATTCCTCATATCTCAACCACTCCAAGGGAAACAGATGAAATTATTATTGCCACTAACATTCTCACATAATCTGAGGAAGAATTAGATGTAGATGACATATCATATGACATGAATTGCGATGAAATGAATGCAATCCTTGCCAAATGTGAAGGTGTCGCTAGAAGAAATACTGATCTAGAGGCGCAACTCGTCTCTCTCACGCAAAATTCTTGCGCAACGAATATTCATATCATAAAACTTGAAGACGAGATTGAAACTCTCGAAACGAAAAACAATTCAATAATCTTAGATCTAAATTGAGCACGATCTTCCGCCATTGAAGCACAACAAGCACTTAATGACTTGAAGATGGTCGAAAGAAATGTCAATCGATTAAATTCTAAAACGATCAAACTCAATGAAATCCTGGACTCACAACGCACCACTAATGGTCATGTTGGATCAAAATCTCGTGTTGTGAAAAGTCAAGAAGGGAGCAATAAAACATCAGATCAGTTCTCTCAAAGGACACCTAAACGAGGAAGACTCAGATCACAGAACAACTTTCCATCACACACAAGAAAAGGAGATGAGTTCCACCCTATGACTCGACAGAGAGAAGGTCAACAACTACATGTCTCTCATAGTAATGCAGGTACAAATAAAAATTTCTTCAATAATTCTGCTTCCACTGACTTCCAAAAGCCTATGCCAGTTTGTTATCACATCGGAATCAAAGGACACATTCGCCCTCACTGTTTACAACTTTGGAAAAAATAGACTCCACGGAAGGGAAATGGTATCTCTCATCTTTCCCAATCAACTATCTCAAACACATCTGCTGCAACAACACATGCTCCAAAACACAAACCCAAACAAATCTGGGTTCAACGGTCAAACGTTAATTGTTTTGTTAGTAATCATTTCTCTTCACTTTATTCTACTAATACTTGGTTTCTTGACAGTGGCTACTCCCATCATATGACAGGAATAAAGGACATTCTCCATAATTTCACATAATATACAGAAGGGAATGTGGTTTTTGGTGATGGAAACCAAGGGATAATTATTGGAAGAGGCGCCCTGAATGTAGATGGATTCCCTCTTCTAAAGTATGTCTTCTATGTAGAAGGATTACGAACCAATATCATCAATATAAGTCAACTATGCGAACAGGGTTTGTTCGTATGCTTCACTAAGGATAAATATGAAGTAATCGACAAGGATGACAAATGCATCTTATAGGGAATAAAAGAAGTTGATTGCTATACACTCTCATCATATGGGAGTTCCTAAGGAGCCTTCAGTTCCTCAGTCATCATCACCACATGTTCCATATACGATTTAAAGGTATCACCATACAGATTCGAGGTGTTGGACAGGACATGCTAACGTCCAAAGTTACACCACTGAAGAATGTGGGATCATCTCCGTGAAAAACATGTGTTCATCTTGTCCACTCATAGAACAATAAGTGATGCAACAGGTAAACATTGCTTCAACCCATTTTGGTCAAGTCTGCTAGCAACAGATCTCAACACTTCTCTTACCATTGTAACCCTCTATAACACACACATTGCTATATATTATGTTCATTACGCTCAAGTCAAATACACAGAAGGTTGGTATCACCTCATTATTAATCTTGCGGGGATTATGGCAGCCGAATTAAAACGTGTGGCCATTACTTGTCAACTTACTGGCCTTATAACTAAAACATTAGAAGTTGTTCGCCTAAAATACTTAGAAAATCTTTTGGCATATGCCACCTCTGAGTCACAACACTGTTGTCGTAACAGGGGATGAACGCTCATAATGTTCAGAATACTTAGAAAGTATTTTGGCATATGCTACCTCTTTTGATGTTCCTTTATGCTCTCTACTCAAAGTCATAAATTTCTTTTATTGTAAGACTTTCATTTGGCGGTATCATTTTGCATGAGAGGCAAACGGTGGATTTTCTGGACCTCAGGCGTATGCTTTGACCCCAGAGCGTACACTAGATAACACAGTTGCACTGACAACATCTTTTAAAACACTGATATTAATACATGACTATGCAACCGTAAAAAAAGAAAAAAAAACATGACGGTGCAAGTATATTAAAATAATATTATTTAATATTAATTTAAAATTATGTATATAATTATTAATATAAAATACTTGACATGTTAAATATCATGTTACCACCGTGTGGAATACGTTATTTTATTTTAGGGCAAAATATTTTTTTTGCCCTTTATTTTATGCCAACTTCAGGTTTTGCCCTTTAACTTTTCGGGCTTAGAAAATGCCCGCTAATTCCTTACTTTTTTATAAAAAATGCCCGACGGGCTCTTATTTGGGCTTGGAATTAAAAAATGCCACATAATAGTTTTTATTAATTAATTTAAAACTAAAAAAAAGTAAAAAAAATTGCATACTTATTTTTAATTTCAAATTAAATTAAATTTTATTATATATTATTGTAAATCATAAAAAATAATGTATAAATTCAAGTTTAAAATAAAGTTTATTTTAAAACATTTAATAAATTAATATTTACTAGTAAATATTAAAAATAAAAATACTTCAATAATATATATTTTTGGGCTAAAAATATATATTATTGAAGTATTTTAATTTTTAATATTTATAAAAACTATTTATCTTCCCCACCCTCCCCCACCAAAGTCACTGTTCATCATCTTCCTCACCAATTTTTCTTCCACCCCAGTCCCCACCCCGCCGCCTCCCTCCTCCCCCCACCATCTCCACCCGATTTCGCACCCCCTCCCACCATCATACCCGCGAAATCACGCCGACCATCACACCCCGATTTCGCGTTCCCCCACCCCCTTTCCGATTTCGCGTTCCCCCACCCCGATTTCCCTCCCCGCCGTCGCCGCCACCCCCATCACCCCGATTTCGCGTTCCCCCACCCCGATTTCCCTCCCCGCCGTCGCTGCCACCCCCATCACCCCGGTTTCGCGTTCCCCCACCCCCTTTCCGATTTCGCGTTCCCCCACCCCGATTTCCCTCCCGGCCGTCGCCGCCACCCCCCATCACCCCGATTTCGCGTTCCCCCACCCGATTTCCCTCCTCGCCGTCGCCGCCACCCCCATCACCCCGATTTCGCGTTCCCCCACCCCCTTTCCGATTTCGCGTTCCCCCACCCCGATTTCCCTCCCCGCCGTCGCCGCCACCCCCATCACCCCGATTTCGCACAGCCCCTCCCCTCCCCTCCCTCCCCGATTTTGTGGTGGTGATTGATTTTTTGGTGGTGGGTGTTTTAGTATGGATTTAGGGTTTTGGTGGTGGTGGTGGTGGGGGGGGCGTGGGGCGTGTGGTGGGGGGCGTGGGGCGTGTGGTGGGGGTGGGGGTGGGGGTGGTTTTTTCTTCTGTTTTTTATTTTATTTTTTTATGTTTGAAATTAAATTTATTAAGAAAAAAGTATATTTAAAATTATATCTAATTTTATTATATATTGAATTAACATATACATAATTTATCAAAAAAAATTAACATATACATATCTTAACCAATTAACAGATGCCACGTGGGCAAAATTCAGCCCAACCCGAAACAAGAGCCCGTCGGGCATATTTTATAAAAAAGTAAGGAGTTAGCGGGCATTTTCTAAGCCCGAAAAGTTAAAGGGCAAAACCTGAAGTTGGCATAAAATAAAGGGCAAAAAAAATATTTTGCCCTTTATTTTATTTTATGAATATGGAATACGCATCTCTGTATCGTGAAAAAAGAAGAAAAAAAGCACAGACTATGTTTGGTTATAAATAAATAATTAGAAAAAGTAAAAGAAAGGAAGGGCGGTTGGTGGAGAATTAAGATGAAAGAGTAGGAGGGGTATGGCGCGAATTTGAACACAATACTGCCCCTCTCTCTCTCTCTCTCTCTCTCATAAATCTTAAGAGTCCAGAATCTGGGTTGTGGGGCCTACAAATTGTTGGCCTCCTTTGGTTCTTTCTTCCTTTGTTCTATTCCTATATGTATAATAATATATATATATATATATATATATATAGGCTAGCTACATATATTTCTCCTCCTTTCTTTCTTGTGGCACAACACAACACAGATTCGGAAATTCCTACGTTCTCGCCTCCGACACCAACACCACAAAAATAACTTAAACCCACCGAGATTCAAATCCAACTTTGCCGTTTCACAACAACAATTGTATGCCATTTTTTCTCCTTCTTTAATTCTGCATTTTCTTATTTACATGATTTTTTTTTTCCTCTTAAATGTTCTATCTTCCTTTCTGAATTGAGATGTCATTGTATGATGACTATCAAAGGAAAATAATGATTAGAAAGTTCCCTTTTTTTAATTATTATTACACAGATTTCTTGTTATCTTTGAGTTTTTCGATATTGATATGATTGTAGTATATATATGTCTGGCTATTCTTTTGTTTGAAGCATCAAATATGAATAACAGAATGCTCAATTGTTTTTTTTTAAACGGGTTCTTCAAAGAATTTCCCAATTCCAATGGCTGATCTAATATTAACCAAACTTTTCTAATTTGCCTCAGCAGACTTGTGCAATGGCAGCTAGTGTGGCTTCCGGAAGCAGCCGCGCGCTTTTTAAGGAGAATTTTAACTGGGGACTGCCAGGCTGCAGGCAGACCTTTCTTGTCCACAATATGGCACTCCCAAAGGGATCACAGAAAGACCTTTCATGGTATATATATACTCACTTTTCTGCTTTTTGCATTTAGTGATGCTATAACATGTTTCATTTTATTGGCTAAAGCTGTTTTTGTTATGTTTGTAAATGTCATTGACAGTGAAAATGCTAACAACTTATTTGATAATATTATGGAGAAAAAGTTTGTGTCTTGGCACGAACACTGACTGTTGATAATTGGACTAGTCTAGTTCTCTGTCAGTTAGTACGGACTGTACTTGGTGCACTAGTATTTTGTTTTGTTGGCCATAATGATAGATATAAAGCGACCTATATTGTGTCGCATATTGACTTTAGCCTGCTAGAGCTCCTAATGCAGCTAAACTTCATTCCATTCTGTTGTTTGCTAAGCTAGTGACCACTTGTTGGCTTCTTTTTATTGGCGTGTTACACTTTGTTTCTTTTCACTCAGCTGTATAGTTGGTATGATGTGTCCATAGTAATTTTGTCTTAATGTCCCACTAATGATTGATGATGCATTTCTCAGGTCTCACGGTATCTCTAAAGTCTTGCGATCTCATAAAAGTAACTATTTCCATTCTCCAACTAAGGAGTACTTTAGAAGTAGAGCAGCAATCAAATCATGCTTGAGTGATAGTTCTACCAAGTGTTTTGATTTCACTATAATTGGAAGTGGAGTAGCTGGCCTTCGTTATGCTCTCGAGGTAGCAAAACATGGATCTGTTGCTATCATAACCAAGGCCGAGCCCCATGAGAGCAACACCAACTATGCCCAGGGTGGCGTCAGTGCTGTGTTATGCCCATCGGATTCAGTTGAGAGTCATATGCAGGATACAATCATAGCAGGTGCTTATCTATGTGATGACGAGACGGTTCGAGTAAGTTCTTAGAATAATGCTTGTTTCCTTCTCTTTTTCTTCAGCTAATTGGCTCGAATATTTGTAAAAGATACTCTTTATATATTTACATGAAATGGCTTTGTCCACGAGACTGTCAGTTTACCTCGTCGGTTGCAAACATGGTGAGATGCCTTTTTAGATGCAATTACTCAGGCATATATGTAGCTCATAAGAAGGTTTCCAAATGGAAGCGAGGAGACGGAGATTAAATTTGTTTGCAAATTTAGGTTGTGTTATATTTTGCAAAAGCCCGAAGGTCTACGTGGCGAAACAATACCCTGATAATTTCTAAATCTTTCTTTCATTTTGACAGGTAGTTTGTACCGAGGGACCCGAGAGAATCAGAGAACTCATTGCTATGGGTGCTTCATTTGATCATGGGGAGGATGGAAATTTGCACCTGGCGAGGGAAGGCGGGCATTCTCATCGCAGAATTGTGCATGCAGCTGATATGACAGGCCGTGAGATAGAGAGGGCGTTGCTGGAGGCAGTCCAAAGGGATCGTAACATCTTTGTGTTCGAGCACCATTTTGCAATAGATTTACTCACTTCTCAGGTCTCATTTCTGTTTCCTATTGTTAATATGCTAGATTTGTTGGATGCATCCATTTCCTTTTGCTCTGGTGGAAGACTTTATTCTTTATGTTTATTGACTTGAAGGATGATTCTGGCACTGTTTGTCATGGTGTTGATGCTTTGAATGCTGAGACACAGGAGGTAATTGAAGAGAAAATCATTGTTACTTTTGATATAATTTCCATGATATTCTGAGAACTAGTTTACCAAAATGTGTAAAGTTGATCTTGCTCTTCCATCTCTCTGAAACATGATAGGTGGTGAGATTCATTTCAAAGGTCACTTTACTTGCATCAGGAGGGGCTGGACACATCTATCCAAGTACTACCAATCCTCCGGTACTCATTTTTGTTTTATCCTTTGCTAGTTCCATTTTTTGTTTACTGCGATTATTTTCTTCCCAGTTATGATAAGTAATATATCTTGAAGGAAGGTTGAACCAAACAATTTGAGGGACATAAGATATGTTCCAAGAATCCATCTAAATCACTCTGAAGTTCACTTAGTTGAACGAGAAATGTGGAGAAGTTCATTATTACTTATGTAATTTAAGCATGCTGCATATGTATATTTCAAACCCAAAACGGTCACACGCTAGAGAGTCTGGACTCTCGACAAAGAATTTGAGGAAGTACCTCTTAGTGAATGGAGTCATCTTTATTGAATTTTACTGCAGTTTCACAAGAGTGGAACTTCAATTTGTCACGGCCGGAATACAGTTTATTTAGTTGATTGTTGATGTGTCCTGCAGGTCGCCACTGGAGATGGAATTGCCATGGCTCATCGAGCGGCTGCTGTAATTTCCAATATGGAGTAAGCTATTCTTTTGTTTCCAGAGAAGAATTGTAAATTGCTGTCTATTTTGTTATGATGAATCTGTAAGAAATATTACATTCATGGAAAATTTTCTTTCAAAATGATTTTGTTCAAATGTCCTGGAGCCGTCAATTATTTATGCCATTTACTATGCTCCACATACTCTGTTTAATAGAAATTATATATTGGTTGATGGAAAGTGATGAAAATTTTTAACTTTACAAGGGAGTCATTTGTCACTCGTTATTCAGTTTATCTGATATTATTATGCTGCCAGGTTTGTGCAGTTCCACCCTACTGCTTTGGCTGATGAAGGGCTACCTGTCAAACCAAGCGACGCCAGAGAAAATGCCTTTTTGATAACCGAAGCCGTGAGGGGAGATGGAGGCATCCTCTACAATTTAGCTCACGAGAGATTCATGCCCTTGTATGATGAAAGGGGTGAGCTTGCCCCAAGAGATGTCGTAGCAAGAAGTATAGACGATCAACTCAAAAAGCGGAATGAAAAGTACGTTCTTCTTGACATAAGTCACAAGCCCAGAGAAGAAATTCTCTCACATTTCCCCAACATCGCTGCTGAGTGTCTCCGACATGGTCTAGACATAACCCGAGAACCAATTCCCGTAGTCCCGGCTGCTCATTACATGTGTGGCGGGGTTCGTGCTGGACTTGAAGGTGAAACAAATGTTAGAGGTCTCTATGTTGCCGGTGAAGTTGCATGTACTGGCTTGCATGGAGCAAACAGGCTTGCCAGTAACTCGTTGCTAGAGGCGCTCGTATTTGCACGAAGAGCGGTTCAGCCGTCAATTGATCACATGAAGGGCTCAAGAGTCGATCGCGGGGCTTCGAGCTTGTGGGATCGGCCCATAATGCCGAAATCACTTGGAAACATAGTATTGAACAACATCATTGGTAGGACAAGGGAAGTGAGGAAAGAACTGCAGTCGATAATGTGGGAGTATGTTGGTATTGTTCGGTCCACGATTAGATTGCAGGCTGCTGAGAAGAGGATAGGGGAGTTAGAATTGGAATGGGAAGCATACTTATTTCAAAACGGTTGGGAGCCCACTATGGTGGGGCTTGAGGCTTGTGAGATGAGAAATTTGTTTTGCTGCGCAAAACTTGTGGTGAGCAGTGCTCTGGCAAGGCATGAAAGCCGGGGGCTTCACTATACAATTGATTTTCCTCATTTGGAGGAAAGCAAGAGGTTGCCTACTATTATCCTTCCGTGTACGCTTGTAAATACTACTTGGAGTTCGCGGCAAGTACAGCGACAACAACTTTGTTAGGAGTTGAATACTAGTTTATCAATTCTTCCTGCTGAAACGTAAAGCGGGGCACATCTTGATTCTTGATTGAACAACTGGATTTGAATGATCCTTTTACTGCAATTTTCATGTTGTTGTATAGACCACAATTTTTTGTTTCCTTCTTTTGGTGCTTATGTCCTCAAATTGTGAGGTAATGAAAGTGGAAAAGCTTGAATAAGTAGTTTTTGGTTCATCTCTCTGCTAAAGTCTTGCTTCTCATTGCTTTGGATGAATTTTGCATTTTGATGACTTAAACTAAATTGTATTGTCGGTGGTGGTTATTATTGATTCTTGCAATGTTCTATTATAAATTTTTGTGTAAGTACTTTATAATTATACCCACCCAAAAAGGCAGAACACTGCAGACATAAAGGAATCTATGAACACATTTGGGGTGTTCGGTACAAACGGTCCAGGATACAAGTATTTCCAATGCTATTCTGGTTTAGATTATGTTCCTTTTGATGGCAAGCATTGTTGAAATATTATTTATATTCGTTTTGATTTATATGATAAATTGAATGGAAGCAAAATTGGTGGCAGTTGTTTGGTCATATGATCTTGTGGTCCTCAATCTAAAAGCAGAAACGAAAGCCAGAATCTTCTGGGCTTGGAATGTGAATATATGCATAAATTGACCTTATCATTCCGCAGAAAAAATAAAATAAAAACTGTGATCAACAGATGGTTGCATGAATAAATTTCCAACATGATTTGTATGAGGAATTCAGCTTATCATTTTTATGAAGAACAAGTATATGAAGGATTCGTAGATAGCTACAATCTACAGCTTAAGAATAATTGATTGAGCCAAAATTCTTGATTGAGAAACTGCAAACTAGATCCATCTGGAAATCCCCATTTGAACTGTATCCAGCAAAAACTGAAAGGGACACCCCCCAGAAACTTCATGGGGCAGGGCAGAGTTCTAGTCAAACAATTTCAACCATCCAATTCCTAGAGTGATAAATAAAAAACTTCAACTCCTAGAGTGATAAATAAAAAACTTCAACCACACACATCACTATTCATTTATCTGACCAGACAGGTACTTCACAAGTTTGTAGTATTAGTTCAAATAATATTAACCTCCATACTAAAATGACATAGGTATTAAAGGTTTATGAAAAAAGTTGCAGCTGAACATCTTGTAATGATAGGTTTTTGGTAAACAACTGAAAACAGAATTCTTCTCTTGCCTTATCAGACGACAAGTAATGCAAAATGGCAACGACAAATATAAAAAGAGTATCTCAAATAGGCGACGACCTTTGCATTTCTTCTCAAGTATGCTATAACAGATGCAACTCAACAGCCAATGTGACTGATCGTATCGTTTCCACGATTACTGATCTTTATAACAGTCGAATTGCAACACTAAATTTGTATGGAAATTCACGAAACAAGTATTATCAACTTGTACATTTGACAAGGAACCAATAAAAAGAAAACAGGACAAACTTTGCGAGTATTTTCATGATATCTCAACGTCCTGAGCTGTAATGGTGAGAGAATTATACACAAGTTACCTTTCCAGTGATCTTGATTTGTTCCTAACCTTTTCTGCCGCTTTTTTCTAACACAGCCAGTCTACATTTCTCGTCGTCCACCTCAGAATTTGCCGTTCCAAGCTTCTCCTCTCTCATCTTGATAATATACTTCAAAACCTCAATTGTATCATCCGTCCTAAACAAATTGAGTTCACAAAACCGACGAATTTAGTCCAGTTACAAGTTGCACCTTTATCTGTTACCAAAATTCTCAAAATAAATGATCCTTCAGATTCAAATACCAAAAATTTACATAAAGAAGAGTTGGGGAGAGAAACATCATTATATGACAAAGGAATCAGACTCAGACCTCACAAGAAGAAATTTACACATTATCGGTTCTGGAAAGTCTAGAATAAGATCTCAAGACTAAATCAAGCATAAAATCGTTATTTCATAAAATCTGTAACAACAAATATTAGAGTAATGAGCCGTTACCTGCCCAATGCGTCATAGGTGCCTGCAAGATTTCTGTAAACGCCTAGAGTATCAGCATGGTATAGTCCACATTCAGCCTCTAAAATACGCCTAGCCTCTTCAAACAAACCAACAGCCTCGTTTATAAAAGAAAGTTGCACACAGGCAAGGCCCATTTGATTTAGAGTAACACCAAACATAGCAGATTTGTTTTCTCCTGACACCCGAAACTTTCGAATGGCATTCTTTAAGGAGTTATAAGACTCAGAATAACTTCCCACGATATAGAACAATACCCCCAATTGTGCTTCAATTCCTGCAATCGTGCTCTGCTGAGCATGTGCATTGCCATATACTTTTATGGCTTTCTGCAGTAACTGCAGTGACCGATCAGGTTCGTTCATAGACTCAAATATAGCAGAAAGATGCACTAAACCATTTGCGACTTCTTCTGGAAGACTTTCTGGTATTGGCTTAGCGTAAATTCGAAGAGCCTTTTCAGCATAAGATTTGGATTCATCGGGTTTGCCTATCTTGTTGTACAAATCAGATAAAGAAACAAACGCTGAAGCAACTACCGAATGATTCTCGCCTTTGTCCAGCTTAAACGTTTTAAGAGCCTTTTCATAAACAAAAATGGCTTCTTCATATCGCGCCAAAGATAGATATGCATCTCCTATATTGCATGCTGTTGAAGCCATGTCTGAATATTGGCCATTGGCAGCCATTGCAATGCTTGCAAGACCATAATGCTCAATTGCACCTTCATAATCTCCTTTTGAATCACAAATAAACCCCAATAGTCTCCTATCAGCGGCTTCTTCTAGGGAAGTCGACAATCCATTCTGTTTATGGATGTCAAGAGCCATCAAGCAAAACTTCTCAGCCTCATCAAACTGCATAGCTTGAACATGGGCTTCAGCTAAATATCTGCAAGTTTCACCAAGTCGCGGGTCATTTTCTCCCAAAACTTGTCGTTGAATCTCCAAACCTGCTGTATAGAACAGTATAGAATTCTCAATCTGCCCAAGCATTGCATGTGTGTCACCCAACTGCATGCAACCCGCAAATTTCGCGAGAGCATGATTGTGGCCTAAATCAATCACAGGTATGTCAATTGATTTCTCAAGAATAGGAATTGCCTCATCACACCGCCCAATCTTGCAGTATAACGCCGCCACAATGTGAAGACACATAACAAAGTCTAGATCAGGTTTGACACGTGCAGCAACCTCAAACGATTTCATTGCTCTGAGAGCTAATTCAAGTGCTTTTTGAGACTTATCTCCCGATGCTAACACATCCCTTGCCTGTTTGAGTAAATATTGTCCAAGATATCCTGCGTCACTATGAACCTCCATCGTCCCCACTGAAGGAGGGCTCTTACGACTTTTGATGGAGGAAACTGCACCCAACTTTTTCAAACCGTTCTCATTTCTGTTTGGCCAACCATGAAAGCTTTTTCTTCTAGGATTTCTCTTTGGAGAGGCTTCACAGTCCACCGGCGAGTGAGAGAGTTTTTTTCCCTTTATATTTGCAGGGTGGATATTGTTTTCTTCTTCAAAACTGCAATCTTTAGATGCTTTGTCCCCTATCGGATTGGTATCGTGTTCAATTTTCTCGGTCACAACTTCTTTTCCAACATCCACCACCCAATAATCTCCTCCAGCAAGAAAACGCAATTCAGAATCAACACGCGATTCTTCACCATAGGATAAGAAACTGCGCATAGATGGCGAATGATCAGAGCTCTGCATCTCACAGATATTTTGATATAGCTGCTCGATTGAGGTGTCGACATTTCCGTTAATGAGAAGATCAAAGGAGTCACTTCCGGGACTCAGTGTGCCGGAGGACAGGCTTTTGTTAGTCAAGGGACTTGTTGGCGATCTCTCGGTGAGCGGAATATAGTCATTTCTCTTCTTTTTGTTGGTAAAACTAACAGTACTATTTGAGTCATCCATGGTGTATGTATACAGGCATTAACAAAATCACTGATTACACATCCAATGCAATCTCGCAGTTTCTCGCATAGCCTATAAAAGCAGAAGTACATTACAAAAATTACTTCATTGCATAAAAGCAAGCCAGTAAAAATCAACACCACAAAAATAAGCAAAAAGAAAGAACTAGCCTATAAAAGTCATGCATAAAGCATAAAACTAACTTCCCATTTCAGGCCTTCAAACCATATAGTTTAAGAAATAACGAAACAGGGGAAAATTTGGTTATAATAATTCTACATATTATAGTCATACAAAATATTAAATAAAGATTATAATAAAAACTCAAACGTTGCCTATAACAATTTATTGAATGAGAGAACATGATCATACCTTCAAAACCAGAAGTGTGAAGCTGTGTTGATCGATATGTCATATGATAATGCTCACACTCACACACACACAGATGGGAAATGACTTTTAATTAGTATGGGATAATGAAGAAGATGAAATGGAAAATAAACTGATGGTTAGGAATCCAAATGACTGAGAATTGATTGTATATTATATAAGTAGATACTTATTACTTAATAAAATGTAATTTTAATTAATGTCGTTATTATATAAGTCTTGATAATTAATATATGTATAGGTAGCGGGGAGGCAGGGGGAAGTGGGAATGTTGAAGCATGAAGGCGACTTATCATTTCCGCCAGTGCCACCACCCGCCCGCTACCGCCGTAATTAATCTTCACTAATTTCTTTATAGCACATATATCATCAAATTCTGTAAAAATAAAATAAAGGGAAACCAATAAAAGTACACTTACTGACAATCACGGATTTATGGTACTAAAGTACGTAAACTAGTACATTACCTATAGTTATATATATTTCTTTTCCTGCATGTAATCCATAAAAAAGTCTTATGATCCCTTATAAAAAAAATGATGCATCAAGATCCCTTATAATTAATCATTATAATTTAATTGAAGCCGTACTCTTTAAGTATTTGCTAATTTCAAGTTTTCTATGTTAACATTTACACTATATTATAATTGTATTAGTGTATAGGCGGTGTTTACAAGACTTACCGAAACGTTTTTTTTTTTTTTTTTTTTGGTGCTGCTAATTACTTGAAGTTGTTTTAATTTGCTTTAAAACAAAAGTTGTTGGCGTATGCAAAGAATATCACAAGGCCACTTAAAATAAGAAAAAAGTATTAGAAGCGTTTGAGATTTCGTTTTTTTTTACTACTTGTAATATAAATTAATCCTAATTAATAAAATCAAGATAAAAATTTTCTTACTCCAGAATCACCAGTATTCAATTTCCGGGGGGATTTACGTTTTCAAAAAATAAAGTGATTAAAGCATAGGTGAAAACTGAAAACCAATGAAAAACATTATACAATCTCCAATAATTTCTTTTTTCATTTGCAAACTCGCGCCTAAGAGTCATTTTAATGCATCACAATTTAGAAGAGTTTATTAATTTTAGTTATCTAATGTGCTCTCTCTTTTTTTTTTTTCTGTTGTTTATCTATCATTCAAGAATAGAGTAAAATGCAAAAAACTACCCTGTGTTATTTCTAATTGGCAAAAAAACCCATGTGTTATTTTTATTAGCAAAACCCCCCCTGTGTTTTTTCAACCTTAGCACACCGCCCCCTACTCAAATTTAATAGTTGACCGCTCGCGAAAGGACTACTTTACCCCTTTCTTAATTACCTCAAAATTAAACCCCACAACGGTAAAACAGTCTCAAAAAAACTTTAAAAAGCCGAAATTAGGTAAATAGCAAAAACTACCCCTGTGTTATCTCTAATTGGCAAATAACCCGTTGTGTTATTTTAATTGGCAAAAAACCCCCTGTGTTATTTCAAAATTAGTAAAAAACCCCCTACTACACTGAATTAATTCGCACATACTGAGATTGATCTCAAAATATGATTTTTATTGTATGTCTTTGATACATATGGAACTAATAATGTTCGAATTAAATTGTATGCATATTTTTGTTTATTAATTTTAAAGAAAGCCTTAGTTTTTAGATCTGTAAAAATATAATTATGGTACCGACTAATTTTATTATGTTTTTATACAATTTTAAAAAAATCTAAAAAATTTATAACACGATGCATAATATTTATTGTAACAAGTATATGTTTATTATAAAATTGTAATACTTATAAATCCTTAATTATTGGTACTGTCATTATAAAATATGTCATGAAGGGGGGTTTTTGCTAATTTATGAATAACACAGGGGGGTTTCTGCCAATTAAAATAACACAGGGGGTTATTTGCCAATTAGAGATAACACAGGGGTAGTTTTTGCTAATAGCTCTGCCGAAATTTAAAGTTCAAGTCGCAGTTCAGGCGCGTGACTTACAAAATTGTACGATAGGGAGTTTTTCGCCTTTGACCAAATAACACAGGGGGGGTTTTGCTAATAAAAATAACAAAGGGGTTTTTTTTGTCAATTAGAAATAACACAGGGTAGTTTTTTGCATTTTACTCTTCAAGAATATAATGTATCAGGGTAGGTGATATAAGAATGCAAATTGCAACATACACGATACTTATTATAATATTTGTGCTAAAAAAACTGTTCATAAAGTCGAATATGTTGTCCAATTCTAAAGCCGCTTAAGGTATATAACAATTTTTTCGCCACGATAACTGATATTGGACATGAGAAGATGCTGAACATGGGATGTCCAATGCAAGCATTTAAAGTATATAAATATTTTGGAAGATGAAGCTAATTATAAGCATTTGATGGACTCGATCGATATGCGTAATATATCTTTGTATTTGTATATTTTAGTAAGGCTAAAATATCCTTAGATAATATGGATTTTTCTATGTATGGGTAATTCATTTTCCGGATGAAGTGTCGATAAAGATAGGGAATTTTGCCAAAAGGTATTTTTTTCTTTGCTTACAAATTAAAAGATTCAGTCTCAGTGAATCAATCTCAAACAAATCACAAGTGCAATACACTTCAAGTTAGAGATATTTTTTTCTACATAAATGATAAAACAAATGCTAGCTAGTCTTTTCTCTATACGAGAGAATTTTCGTTCTTCAATGTGTGACAAGCACATGGTATAATGAGTCGTAAACTTCTCCATATATAAAATCGTTTTATGATCTCTATCTTTAAGAAAAAATTGTTTAAGGAAGTTGAAAATATTATGTACATGTACGCTTGTTTCATGGAAAAATTCTTCGAGTTTTAATTGTGAGCGCAAATTTTCTTATGCGTGCGGTTGCATTGATGATTAATTAATGGGAATGATGCGTGTGGAGATTTGAACTGGACGTTGTGTGTAATGATTGGCGTGGAAGAGGGAGTGAGATACTTTCCCGGTCTTCTTCTTATCTTACACGAAAACAGCTGTAACGTAATGTGCAGCTTTTTAGGACCACCAAAAGAAAATAAATAACAACACATATGAACATGAACAAGATAAGGTTGCCAGGAGTTACGTTGATTCTACTGCGGCCTCATGAATGCTAGCTAGCTTTGTTTTATTTTCCCTTTCTTTTCTTACAAAATTTAATTAGGGAAATGATGAATATTGTTAAAAAAAAAATTGATATGTATATTTTCATCTTCTTCGGTGAGTACCCACATTATACCTCATTCATATTTTAGGACAAATAAAAATTCCATTCCGGTTTTTTAAGAGTACTCTTCCTTTTGTTGAACCCCGAGCTCAATTGTCATCCTAGGGATCGGGCGCCCCAACCTTTTAGGAAATATTATACGCAGAAATGCTAAAAATACCGATAACTTTTTTTTTTTACTTTAGTTTTTGTCTTCTAACTTTTTAAATTTGAGTTTATGTCCGGTAACTTTGCCAAAAATGCCTGAAACACTGTTTGACGCCATGTGGCAGCCGTGTCATCAAGTTTTACATATGTGGGAAGAAAGTGGCTACCATGTCATTCAATTTATAATTTTTATATTTCTTTATAATTAGTTTTATTATATAAATTATAATAACTCATTTTACAATTCTAATAACAATTTTAAAAATAAGGGAAATAGATATTTAATAATACATAAATCTAATTTCAATTAATCTCTTACCAATTAAAAAACTTTACAAAAAAAACAATGAGAAAAATAAAACGATAAATATGGCAAATTCAGTTGTTAGAACAACATACACTAGGGTTTTAAAATTGATAGAGAACTGTGTCACACCTAAAACAAACCATTAGACGTTTTACATCATTCAGCAAATACTGTTTTAAACTAATGTGAATTTGTGATGAGGACATCTCTTCCAAAGGGGGAAAGCGGTTGGAAAGAAACAAATTCAAATCAAGAAAATGAATTTAATAACTCAATTAACGATGGAACGCCATAAAGCTTTGAATACCACAGGTAAGCGCTGATTTTCTATTAAGCCAGTCCACCAGTAACTTTCGGTCATTGAAAGATATGATTCAATCTTTATTTACATCAAAAGGAACCCCAAGTGAGTTTAAGGTGGAAGCAAGTTTCCCGTTTTGCCGGCGAAGCAAACCAAAACATTCCTTGCGAATGAATTAACAAGTACTTTTTCTTTCATATGTTGTCATAACATGTAGATACCATACTAGTTTAACAATAAATCTTATATATAGAATAAGGTCGGATACAAGTTTGGTACAACGAGTCTATCACTAAACTAGACTTACTTGAACTAGTAGGCTTGGTCCGAAACACCTCGAACTGACGTTAGACACAATAGCGGATATCGAAGGTGTATTGAAGATGACGTCGAATGCTATATCGGGGATGATGTAGGAAGCCTTCCACGTCGGGAATGATCTCTTGCTAAGGTCGAGGGTGATGTCGAGTATGATGTCGGATAATAGGTCGGTGATATATATCGAAGATATATATCGAATGTTATGTCGAGCTCTATATCGGGTATGTTCGATATAGGTGTACAGTAATTGCGGATAGTTGAAGCTTACCTTGATTACTGGGATGCGGGTATTTATAGGCCTCGGGACGCGGGGACCACTCACGTGATAAACACGTGAGCTGTACTATATCGAATGCCATATTCGATATGTATGTCGAGGATGATCCCCTACATAGGTAAAAACATGGGTCTGACCATAGGTCGGCCCAATACGAGAAATATACCCATATTATGTAGTCCCCCAATTTGGGAATTATTATTCGAGAAAAATAATTTACAAATTAAATCTAAGTTTTTGAATTACCAGTATCTCTTGTCCCGCCAGTTCAAATGACGAAACTGGGATGCGGGAATTCATTGTGTTTGAAGAAATATTGGTGGACCCCATAATGCAATTAGCGAATCTAAGATGTCATCATTTGAATTCTTGAATTTTGTGGACTCTATATTATATCAAATTTCCTTCGATATCTATATCGAATTTGATTTTCGATATGTTGGGCATTTAATGCCTATCCGTAGGTTTTGTGCCTATATATAGTAGGCACTTTGGAAAGAGAAGAGTTCATTTTGTCCTCTAGCGAAATGCCCGATATAGATTTCGATATGCGACCTCGATGTGATACTCGATACGAGTATTCGATAGTTTGTTCGATATGTATTTTATCGTTTATTTTGATACCCGATATGTGTTTTGATATGACATTCAATTTGGGTTTTTACTTTAGTTATTATATTTTGCAGATTTCGAACCTTCTTGCTTGTTCGTTTCCTTACTTTTTGAAAGACATGGCTAGAATTTGCCGTATGCAGAGAATTTTGGAGCGTCGGGTAGAAGAGGCTGTTGCGGTATCAGCGAGAGAATAAAAAGTCTCGTCTGCTTCCGGTGTGAGAGCTGTTGTTCTAGATAGTGTGGTCGCTTCTCCAGTGATAGTGAAACAAACCGTCTCAATTGATGGGGACTTCATGACTGGTGGTGTGCAATCTCCTGCAGGGTGTGTTAGTGTCGTAGAGGAAGTTACTCCAGTTGGTGGTGAGAGGGTCCTTGACATTTTCGGGGGCGTGGCCGGAGCGGATGCGTTGCTCAAGGTAGTATCTATGGCCAAGGATGCTGCTGGGTCTTCTCAAGTTTGGCCTTCGCCAGTGGGGCAAACTAAAATCCCCCCCCCCCCCCCCCCCCCCCATTTGGAGAAACTGCTCTAACACTAACTACGACTGGTTATCCTGCGGAGAGTAATCCTGCAGTCGTAAAGGTTGCAGCTAGAGCTATGCAGGTTGTGGCAACTGATGAGACGGAACTGGGACGCTTGTCTAAGGTCCCTATATCACTAGATGAAGGCGCTTCTGACCCAGTCGCTGATGCGGCTTAAGGAAAAGGTCATGTTGTAAGCGTTGGTTCACAAATGCCTCCTTCTCAAGGTTTTGGGGGTAATCCTGCTCAAAGACCGCCTGCCCCGACTGCCCATCAGTCTTCTCAATCTGGTCAAAAGAGGGCTCGAGATGAGGGCTCCTCAGTGTCACGACCCACTACTGGGCAAAGGCGAGTGAGGCATGGATCTAGCGTCCAAGGTAAAAGGGTGGAGTTTCGGGAGGCTGATACGGTTCGTGGCATGACGCGATCCTTCCCTCTGCCGGCTAGGGTCCCTGTATTGATCGAAATGGAGCGGGTGCAGAACGTGCGTCGAAATATGCACATTTTCCAAAGTGAGAGTTGTTCATACCTTGTAATGTCTCATACATTTCTCCTAAGTGCTTTTTATTCATTGTCGTTGTTTTCGCATCTCAAAAAATTGTTGGTTACCTCTATGAGGACTTTTCATTAATCAGGGGGCGATAAAGATGCTATTATCGCTCAACTCAAGGCTGACATGATGAAGATGGCCGACTTTAACCCTATAGTCTTAGAGAAGCTCGAAGCTGGTAATGAAGATACGCAAACACCGACTGATGAAGGAAGCATATGATGATGCTTTTGTTTAGCATGAGAAGATGGCAGTCATGGCTGATGAGTATAAGGAGCACGCTCTCAAAGAGCAGAATGGCCATCGTCAATCCAAATGTGAGCTTGCAAAGGTAAAGGCGGGGAATCAGCATTTGTCGTCTGAGCTTGTGAAGGCCCGAGCAGATCTGGAGAAAGTGGTAAGTCTGCATGTCTTTGATGAGTAATTTTCTCTCGTGTTGAGATTTCCATCTAATGTGTTGTCTTTATAGGACGAGTCTCCTGAGGTCATGATGCGTGTTGCCAAGAAAGTTTTGGCAAGTGGGACCTATCAGGAGCTCCTGGCGGAGCTTGCTGTGATGGAGCTGGAGGAGGCTATTCATTCGTTGGTTGGGCAAGTAACCATCAAGAAGGGGTTTAAGGATGGGTTCAAGTTCATGGAGTTGAACACCATGTGTGGCCCGTGCGGTTTGCCCCCTGAAGACCATCAGTCTATCGACGCTATTCTGGAATGGCCCGATCTATTTTCAACACTGAAAGTGTAAGATGTTATGTTATCAATGTTGGATGGATGTTGTGCCAACATCCAGAGGACAACATTGAAACCCGAGAACAGTCTTAACCTAAAACATGTTTCTGAAATTCTGAACATGAGTAAAGTGTTCTGGATTAAATGTTGGATGGATGTTGAGCCAACATTCACAGGACAACATTGGAACCAGAAACTATTCTGTCAATTTGTCTTTAACTGCGTTATTTTAGTTTTGCCTTTATTCACCTATTAATCAAGTTCCACGATTTTAGTTGTCTTTGTTTATGTCCAGGAACATCTCTTAATCATAAGGAAGAGCATTACAAGTTTCCTAAGTTGAAGTTTCCATAATTCAAGAGGAGGATATCGGTCAAGTCAACACAGTTTCAAAGATGGAAAGTTTTGGAGTTCAAGTGCAACTAAGAATCTTTCCAAGATCAACTCTGAATTGAAGAAGGAGTATTTTCTTATTAGAACTCAATCTAATAAAGGGAACTATTATTCAAGAAGGGGGTCGAGTTCAAGAAGGAAAGTAGAGTTCAACAGGGAAACAACATAAGTTACCAAAACTGTGTACAACACACCTTGGAGATCAAGTTTGAAGAAACCTATATATAGGGTGTGAAGTACATCAAGATACACGAGAAACAATAGAGCTTATAAATCCGTAGAGATTATATCTTAAGCATTGTTGTTGTGTTTCTTGCTTTGCAAAGTTTGTGAGTTTTCGAGTTAAGTCTAGGATTAGATTTAAGGAGAAAATTCTTGTATGCTTTGTTGAGTCCAATCTACAAAAGAGAGAGAGTGATTTTGTGGTGAGGAACATCTTTGATAAAACCTGCGTGGTTATTTTGCCGTAAGGCTAGATGGTTGATTATTTATAATAAACCATTGAAAATTTATCTTCTTGTGTTCTTTAATTCCGCTGCACATTATACTCTATCAAGAAGATTGTTTGAGATCAAGTTAAGGCAATGCCAGCTTAACTTGAGCTCTGAAACTTTGGAAAAGTTGTATCAATCCCGATCCAACAATTTCAAACACTTTTGAAGGAGAAGGGTCCTGCCTGAGCTGAGTCGCTTATTTTGCTTATTGGCGTTGCACCTCCTTGTCATTCATTTGGCTGTGTAATAATTGTCTGAATAATGCTACTTTTACTTTTTAGACTTATTTCGTTATGTCACGTGTTTGAATGATTCCCGATATTGCATTTGTCCATGTTTCTATGAGTAGGTCATTTGCTATATATAAATTGTAGGTCAATATTTATTCATTTATTCGAGATCCCTTCGAATTGGTAAGTTGTTACTTTTGTCGGGTTGTCACAATGGATAAGAGAGTTATACCGTAGAGATGTTTAGAACTCGCACCTTTTGGTTGCTCTCATGCCCACCGTTGTGGATAGGGGAGTTAAGATCCTTTAGGATTGTAGTTTCTTGCGTCTTTCTGGTCCTCTCCTGCTTATCGCGGTGGATAGGGGAGTTATGGTCCTTTAGGATTTGTAGGTTCGTTCTCTCTCCGCCGAGTTCTCTCCTGCCTATCATAGTGGATATGTGAGTTTTTTCCCAAGAATTTGTAGATGTTTGCCCCTTCGAGGTGCTCTCCTGCCTATCGTGGTGGATAGGGGAGTTATGATCCCTTAGTATTTGTAGATACTTCTCCCCGCGTCGGATGATTGATATCCCGTAGGATTTGTAGATTCTTACCCCGTGTCGGGTGGTTGATATCTCGTAGGATTTATAGATTCTTCACCCCGTGTCGTTTAAATAAGACAACACAATATGCATTGTAATGTATTTGATAATATAGTATTGGGAGATGAATTCCATTCTATCCATTTTCATCCCGAAAGGTAGGAATTATGTTTCCCAATGCCTATTAACATGGAATGTCATTGTACGTGCTCTAGATAGGTGAACAGTTATATTTGCAAAAAGGAGATGATAACATTGCACATCCATCCCTCCTTATGGTCTCATGTGATTTCCCTAACCCCGTCTTCGATTGTAAATTTCATTTTCTGGTGGTAGGTTGATACCACTGCTCTTATTCTGTTGAGGGTGGGACGCCTAATGATGGCATTATAAGGGAAGAATAGATCGACCACGATGTATTTGACCCCCAATTGTCCTTCTGCAAAGTTCCTCCCTATTGATGTGGGCAATATGATTTGTCCCAATGGAATTACTTCTCTTCCTCCAAATCCAGTTAACGGGGTTGAAGCCGTCTCCGTCATGTTTTGGGCCAATACCATTTTTTCAAGGATGTGTGCGAAAATAATATTGGAGGACCTACCATTGTCGATGAGTGCTTTTCGTACCTGATATTCAGCTATATCAATCGTAACAACTAGTGGACAGTCGAGCTTACCTGCCTTCAGGTCTGCGGTGTGAGCTATTCTAGATCTCTCTCGGTGAATGAAATCTCCTGGTCCAAGAAACCCTCCTCCATGACCGAGGTAGTGTAGCCTATATTGGAAACCCTCCTCCATGACCAGGGCTTTATGTGCTCGTGGCATAAGTAGACATACAATGGAGGAGTTAGAGAGTTATATTGTCCTTACTATGTGCAAATTGGAATAAATATTTCCTCATGCGCTTTTTGATTCATTGGAACATTTGGCTATTCACCTCCCATGGGAAGCAAAGGTTGGAGGTCCAGTCCATTACAGATGGATGTATCCGTTTCAAAGGTATCAATCTTATGTTGTTTTTTTGTTTTTTCTACGTCCAATTAAAATCCCTATGAATGCTTTATTGTTAGGTTTGTATTAATTTGTTTTCAGGTAAATGCTTGAACTGAAGAAATCTGTCAAAAATAGGAATTTTGTGGAAGGTTCAATAAGTGAGAAGTTTTTTCTTGCTGAAATCATACAGTTCCTGGAACACTATTTTGAGCCCACGTATAAAACAAGGAATAATCGGTTGAACAAGAATATAGTTGCATTGAATACTGACTATAGTACCGAGTTTACCATCTTCTAGAGGAATGGAGAAGTCATGGGAGCGGGAAAAAGGAAACAATTATCAAATGTAGAGTACAACTCAATTGAGCTATACGTACTACTAAACTACCCAGAGTTGGAGTCGTGGTTGAGGTACAATTGATTCGTTATATTTCTTTTAATTCCTTTTAAATAAATGTATTAGACCATGTATGGTTATGTACAAAAAATCTGTTGAATGTAGGATGTTTGATGAGCATATGTGTAATGGTGTTTCGCAAGGCCCAATTCAGGAGCGTCGTAACATGTTTTTTGTTCAGTGGATAAAATAAATGGTTGGGTCGGGATATTGTAGTGAGAACATCCGGGTTGTACAATTAGTACACAAGCCATGTCCCACTGCCAGGGCATTTACTGGTTACAAAGTTAACGGTTGTAGATTTTGAACCACCGATGGATTGAATCCAAAACAAGCAAACAACAGTGGAATTTATGTTAAGGGAGCAACCGACGATTCGAAAGAGTTGAGTTATTATGGAATACTTTGTGATGTCATAGAGGTTGATTATTTTGGGAGTGCGCGTACACTAACAGTAGTTCTTTTCAAATGCCATTGGTTCGATTTGATAACAGGGATTAGCGTGCACCCGACTTTAAAGTTGATTGACATTGATCCCACTGAGCGTCTCGCGACCAATGAATCAGAGCCATTTATTATTGCGAATTAGGCTCAACAAACATGTTATTTTCCCTATGCATGCTAACGACTCCGAGCTAGAAGAGGATGGTGGTCTGTTTGCACAACACAAGCGAGACATATCATAGACACAACGTCTTTAATTATTGACCATGTTGAGATTGTTGAAGACATTGAGATCTTCCAAGATAACACCCATCCAGATTTCAGAGTTTTCGTCGATGTGAGCTCATTTAATATTCATAACTTGGCTGACAATGACGTGTTAACGGTCGAAAATGACCCAACTTACGACGAAGAGCTAGAATTTTCTGAAGAGGATCATCACGTTACATCTTCCGAAAAGTGAACCAGATGTCGGAGCACAGGAACAAGATAGTGGTCCTAACTATGGATAATTTCTAGAAGTTTATAATAATTTAAAGAAGCGGAACAGTGATTTCTAGACGTTTTTATTCGAATTATGTAATATTTATTGTCCCTCATTATGCAAGATTCTTAATTATGAATTTATTTGTGTTTAATATAATACATAGATGTTTTTCGAATTATGTAATATTTGTTGTCTCTAATTATGAAATATTTCGAGTTATATAAGAATTTCTAGAAGTTTAATAACTAAAGTGTATAATTAAAATTGACTAATTAAAATCGATAAGTTTAGGTTTTCTAATAAAATTAGTAAAAGAAAATGTCTTATTAAAAATAGAACAATTACATTATAGTAATTGAATTACACTAATATTGTTGATTAATTAAATTTATTATATTATTTGATTAGCCAAAAGTTAAAACTAACATTATATTAAAAAAAAAACTAAATTCCACGTTGGCGCTACAGCTTAACCCGTAGCTAGATCCACCTCATCACTTTCGGCTAGCGATAATTTCGTAGCTCAACGTCCACGTGGACTTCTTTCTAGAAGCTTTGACTTTTGGTTGCCGTTATCTTATAAAAAAAAATCCTCAGCTCAGATTCTTGTTCCCTTAGCTCAAACTATCCGCGGCGTTTCCCCAAAAATCCATATAGCTCAAATTTTTCTCCAAAAATTCCTGCTCCAAAATTATACAATTGTCAGAATTGAGCTCCATATTTGTTCCCCAAAATTACACTGATATTCATTCCCCTTTTGTTCCTCAAAATTACACCACTTATGACCGAAGCTCCAATTATCCATTGTGAATCACTTCAATTCTGTGAATTCCTACAAGGATATGTGTCTTCTTTCCTTAATTTAGTTTTTGGTCCGTCAATTTTCAACTTTTGTTTGAATTAGGGCTTATGTGATTTTGCCCTATTTTCGGTATTGTTTAATGTTGCATGTTAGGACGATGTTGTGTCTTTTCTTTGTGTAATTTCAATTTTCGAATTGCATGTTATTAAAAAAAATTTACAATTATTGTTTTAAAAAAATGGATTGAGCTTCTGTTAATTGTGTCAAATCATGTTATGTGACTTGTAGCTTAGTTTCTGATGATGATTGTTAAAAGTTTGTCTTTTAAAATTATGTTAAGTGGTGTTCTTGCTTTTGGGCTTATGTTGAGTGGTGTGTTGAAAGTGTGTTGAGTGGTTTTACTTGTACTTTAGTTCCTGATGAGTGATTTTGGGTGTTGAGTGTGTTGAGTGTTGAGTGGTGTTGAGTGTGTTGAGTGTTGAGTGATGTTGAGTGTGTTTTCTGTCGAGTGGTGTTGAGTGTGTTCTTTGTTGAGTGTGTTGAGTGTTGAGTATTATTTTCTGTTGAGTGTGTTGAGTGTTGAGTGGTGTTGAGTAACACTGTTGAGTGTTGAGTAATGTTGAGTGTGTTGAGTGTTGAGTGGTGTTTTCTGCTAAGTGTGTTGAGTGTTGAGTGTGTTGAGTAACATTGTTGAGTGCGTTGAGTGTTGAGTGGTGTTTTCTGTTGATTGTGCTGAGTGTTGAGTGGTGTTGACTGTGTCAAGTAACACTGTTGGGCGGGTGTGTTTTTTGGTTATTGTTGGTGTCTTATTGTTGGAATTATGTTGAGTGGTGTGTGCTATTCAGTGGGTTGTGATGATGATGATGATGGTGATTTAGTAGTGTGTGTGTGTGTGTGTGTGTGTGTCACTGTGTTGTTTGTGGTGTGTGCTCACTATGATGATGGTGGTGAGTTAATGTTGGTGTTTTCTTTGTTAATTGTTCGTTTAAGGTCATGACTCTTTGACTTATAGTTACAGGTGGAGTGATATTCTGAAAGTTGGTGTCTTTGAGTTGATTTAACAACAAAGTTGATATCTTGGTGTAATTAGAGCTAGTAATTTATTGTTTTTTGTTGAATATTGGGGTGTTAAGGGGCTGAAGTTGATTTTAGAACTGGCTGTGAATGATGAGAATTTGCACATTCTCGCGTGTTTAATGATATTCTGTAGGAAAATAAAAGACTGATTTGTTTGCAACAACATGATAAAGTAGAAGTATTTATGTTTTATAACATGACTATTACATTAGTAATTATTCTGTTAGAACATTATTTTGATCAATTATCGTAATTTAATAATGTTCGACTTTAGTAGTTTGATACATAGTTTACTTGTATTGCAGATTGCACGTACCAGGCATACGGCACCATCGAGTTCTGGTCATGAAGATATAGCCGAATCATCTAGAGTCTCAGTGCGAGGGAGGAAATTTTTTACCAGCTTCCGGCTCCACCACTGTCTCAGCCAGGCAGATCTGCGCCACGCGCCTCATCTCAACCAGGTTACTCTGCATCACGGCCCCCGTCTCAGCCAGGTTACTCTGCACTGCGCGCCCCATCTCAAACAGGCATATCACCATTTGGAGGCTCTTCGCAGCCAGGCATATCAGCGCATCGGGGCTCATCGCCAGGTGGTTCATCGTCCCGTGAGGGCACACAACGAAGGGCCACAAACACTGTTCCAGGGTCTCGTGGTGTAGTTACCCCCCCCCCCCCCATTTCTGATTTAGTCTGGATTCAATCAACCAGCATTTTAGCCATACTTTTTTGATCCTGTAGCAGTAGGTGCATCCTCGTCTGGAAGATTCAGGCCACAAGGTGTCACGGGTTCACAAAATTATACTGAATTCCAAAGGGCTCTCGGTACTTAGGATAGACATTCACCACGACCATCTGGAGGGTCTACGTCCCAGGGGGTCCCGTGACGACTCTTGGAGGAGCAGGATCCGTGCCCGAGGCAGATCAGACAACTGATGAGCAGGGGGAAGAGCCGACGAATGAGCATATGCTTTTTGAAAACCCCTATCTTGAGGCCTTGACTGCGAATGTAACATATTATAGCCAATAGGTTAAGGTTTTTGGGCAGTCAGGGGTCATTATTGGTGGTGTTATGGAAGACCCAGATCCAGTTGACGATGTGGTTGATGATACTTCGATGATTACAGAGGAGGAAGAGATGATGTTAGAGGATAGCATCGAGACAAATGTTTTAAGCAAAGATGAGGTGGGATTGGTTTGCATGTTCCTCATAACCCGGCGAAAAGACCTCTACTTACGTTGTGTAGGGACGGGAGCTTCGCTGACCCTCATGCGGTTAGCTTAGCCGGTGATATAGTTAAAAGGGTCATGCGAAATAACGACAAATTCACCTACCGAAAGTCCACAGAAGAAGAAAAGAATGATGCTTGGCATTCCTTTAAGGTATATTAGTTAGTCATTAAATACAATTAATTTAACTCCAAGTAATTATTCTCATGGAAGTAACATATATTTTTCCTTTTTGAACTTTACATGGGGAGTAACCTGCTTTTATTCTTTTTAGTTGAAAGTATTGTGTATCAGAAGTAACATATAAATTTTCCCACTTGCTTCTTGTTATTGGTTGTCTCCTTCTGTGTTTCCACATTCTGGATCATGTAATAATGTGAAATTGATTAATTAAGGACTTTTTTTCTTTTGATCTAAATTTCATTAAAAGATTAAAAATAGATGTTGTAAGTTTTATAGCTTTATTAATTGACAGTTAATAACATTTGCTTCATATTTCTTCTAGTTATTTAATAGTTTGTTTCTCATATAATGATAATATTTGCAGCAACATTACCAGTGGGACAAAAAACGACCACAAGTTGATTAAAAGATGTTTCAATAAGATTGGACAAAAGTGCTTCCAGGATGGCATGAACAAAGCCAAAAAGTGGTGGATCGTATACAAGACCAACAAGACGTCACTGAAGAATCGAAAACTTTGGATGACCGTGGCGCATTTGAAGAATGCTATCTTGCATTGGAGAGACTCCAAGACCATAATAAGGTCGAGGAAGGCCCAGCAGAACAGTTTGAAACGAGGAGGTGCGAATTACGTCGGAAGGTCAATTGGTCAAGGCATCCACATGGAGATAATTGTAAGTTTGTTTATTATTACTTATACTTTATTTAACGTATTTTATGTAGAGCTTTTGTGTTTAACATAAACTAATTATACTTTATTTGGACAGGCTGAAAAAGAATATGGAGGGAACTAATGCCTAGTCCCACATTCAGCGGTTTTGTTGAAGATGCATTGCAAAGTGCAGCTGGATAAATCACAGAAGTGGACTACAACTTGGGCTCGGAGTGTATACGTGAGTTAATTTCATTAAATCATCATTTCTTAGTCTATGCGTCGAAGAAAACTAGGGTTAAGCAAAACATTTTCTCAACTTTCTGAAGTTAAAGGAAAACAGTGCTGAATTAGGTGTATGAAACGTATAACTCATATTAGATTTGTTGAATTTGCTGAATTAGAAAACAGTTTTGCTTAGTTGGTGTATTTTCTTTGTGTAATTTCAGTTTTCAAATTGCATGTTATTAAAAAGAATTACAGTTATTTTTTTAAAAAAATGGATTGCGCTTCTGTTAATTGTGTCAAATCATGTTTTGTGACTTGTAGCTTAGTTTCTAATGATGATTGTTAAAAGTTTGTCTTCTGAAATTCTGTTGAGTGGTATTCTTGCTTTAGGGCTTATGTTGAGTGGTGTGTTAAAAGTGTTTTGAGTGGTTTTACTTGTAACTTAGTTCATGATGAGTTATTTTGGGTGTTGAGTGTTGAGTGTGTTGAGTGTTGAGTGTGTTTTATGTTAAGCGGTGTTTTCTGTTGAGTGTGTTGAGTGTTGAGTGGTGTTTTCTGTTGAGTGTGTTGAGTGTTGAGTGGTGTTGAGTGTGTTGAGTGTTGACTGGTGTTTTTTGTTGAGAGTGTTGAGGGGAGTTGAGTGTGTTTTCTGTTGAGTGTGTTGAGTGTTGAGTGGTATTAATTGTGTTGAGTGTTGAGTGGTTATAACTTATATTAGATTTGTTGAATTTGAGAATTATAAAACAGTTTTGCTTATACACTTTTTGATATTAACTTGTCAATTATAGTTTTGCTCATACATTTTTTGTTGAATTATATGTATCAACCTTATAACTTATAACTTATATTCAGCACTAAATTAGGAGAACATTTTTGCTCACCACTGAATTAGGAAAACAAATTTACTTATAACTGTAACTTGCTGAAGTTTTGCTAAAGCAATATGATTTTTTTAGAATAAACATTTCCTGTTGAACTTAAAGTCCATGGTTTTTGGTAGATAAAAACTGAAGAAGTTATTTCAAAAGTCTATGTGTGAGGATTTAATATTTTTTGATTGACTTTTTAATTGTTAAAAAGTTAACTAAGATTCCATTTTGATACTAATTATTTCGTCTTTGTTTGGTCTAAGTTGAAGTACTTGGAGGTGTGCGTCAAAGATCTCGGGCCTGACCCAGTAAAGTGGGAACCAATAAATATGAAGCAGTGGCTACTGGCTTCGGGAGGAGGGAAGAAGGGATTTGTTCCCGGCTTCTCTACATGTGGGGATCCCGAGCTTGTGGGATTTCAAGAATCAGAAAGTACCCCAAGTACATTAGGACATGGGGATCGAAGGAGGCCGTTCAAAAAGTCACAACATATATTGTTCAGCTCTAGTTGCACAATGTCGCACAGCAGGTGCAAATCGTCGCACATGCCAAGCATATTAAAGATATTGAGGAGCGACAGAAAGCTCATATGAGGGAGATTTATACGAAGTTGGATTTGTCGCTGCCTGAGCATTATCGTGAGGCAGGGGATGTTGGTGGTTCAGGAGGCGTAAATGGTTCAGGTTCAGGGGCAGTGGTGGTTCTAACTGCAGAGGGGCCAGTGGTGGTTCAGGGGACAGAGAGGGCAGTGGTGGTTCAGGGAACGGTGGTGGTTCAGGGGGCATTGGTGGGTCCCAAGATCAATGCCCCCTAAGATGGTTCACAGGCATATGATACGAACTGGTTTGCAGACTAAAAATACATCGCACCTTCTGTGATCTAGCTGAACCACCTTCTTTACTAATGTTATGCTCCTTTTTTTTTGTATAGATATTGCAAATATGTAGTATTTAACTAGGCGGTGTTCTAGTTGAACTGAATAATAAGGCTATGCTCCTTTTTTTGTCATTCATATTGCAATTATGTACTCTATACCTATGTGGTGTTCTAGTTGATTTGAATATGTAGTATGGGTATTAGTTGGTATTGTAAGGTGGATGGAAAGATTTTGTTGTTGGAATGGTACGTTAGTATTAATGTTTTATTGTAAAATTGTGTGGTGAGGCAGATGGAACATTTGTGTTGGAATGGTGTTATTTCGAATGTTTGTTGTTATATTGTTGTGGATTTTGTTGTAGATTTTGTGGAATCGATTTCCAGTTGGTATGTCATGTAATGCGGTCGAATGTTGATTGTCGATTGGCATGGCCTCATCCTAGATGAATTAGTAGCCTGTTTTTTCACCTATTTGTTGGTTTAGCAATTGTTTTAGTTTGATTTGTAAGCAACGTGTTTATGTTTTGTTCTTTTTAACAGAACAAATAGCAGCAGTTTCTTTTGCTTCTGTTACTGTTATTCATATGAATTTTGAAAAAACAATATTAGAAATTAGCCAGCGAATAAGCGCTAGCTGATAGTGCTGAGGTGGAGTTAGCTAGCGAAAAAATGGATGCATACACGTGGAGTTTTAATGTCTTTTTTTGGGGGGGAGGGGGATTGAATGGAATTTATGTATTTGTTTAATGTCAAATGTAATTCCTCAAAATATAATTACTCCATTTCTAATTAAAGATTTTTATTTGACTAATTTAATTAGAGAAATTATTCTTACCTATTTTTATTAGTCAATTTTAATTAGCCAAAATTAATAATGCAATTTAATTCCTTAATTTAATGGACCCATTTTCATTTGTCTTTTCTAATTAGAAAATCTTATTTAGAGAATTTTAATGGTTAGGATGTATTTTTACTTTTTACCTCTTTTCTTACTTTTTTCTTTAATTAATCAATTATAACAATGTAAGGCCAGCTAGCGATTATTTGGAAGCAAATGGCTGTTGATGTGGCATATTCGTTTTAGCTAGCGAATGTTTCACTGCAAAAGTCTTTCCAACACACTTTTCGCTTGCAATTGTTCAAGATGGCATCTTGCTACGGATTTTACACTTTGTAAGCGATTTTTCCATTACAACTCATCTCTTCGTATTTTTCGCTTGTTAAATGACCAAGCTAAATTGCAACATTCTTGAAGTGCCAATGGATATATATATATATATATATATATATATATATATATACATGAACTACAAACTTTTTCCAGTGGAAAGGTTTTACATGTATCTACATGAATTATTCTCTTATTTGTTGAGCAGGTAGGCAATTACCATAGTGAAACAGATACGGTGATCAAGATCAAGAGTAACCATGCTAACTGCTTATGAACCTAAATTGAGTATAAATATTAAGGGCCGCGTTTGAAATCATTTTCACGGATTGTTATTACAAGTTTGGATTCATTTTTTAGTAGGTTTGTTTCAAAATATTTGCAAGTCATATGTGTGTCATGTCAGTTTGTACCCGTGCCTCAAAAACAATAGACAGAATGTGAACACAGAATTCATGCAGTGTTAGGCTTTACAAAATAATGTACGTATACATTGACTTCATAGGTTGTTTTTCAATACATGGTGGGTTGTTTTCATATTTTGGAAATAGAAGCACCATACATTATGCTCAAAAACTTTGCGAAATTGGAAACCAAACACGTTTTTGTGTTTTTTAAAAGTTTCTCTAAAATGCCTGGAAACTTTTAAAAAACATCTCCAAATTTAAATACGGTCCATGTTTTAACAAGAATAAATGATTTTTAACAGAATGGACGGTTTCGTTCAGCAACAAATGTATTCAGTCAATAATGTAAAACATTATAAAGTTTCCTTTCTTGACATAGACGTGCAACACCGTAACCATCACTACTTTATTCAGGTTACGTTTCAAAGTACAACGAGTTAATCGTTATTGGACAAATACTCATGTTACTAATTCAGCAAATCACCCGTTGTAGTGTCTGTGAGGCATGACAGGGCTCCCATGTTGAGAAATATAAGTGCAACTTTACCAAATTTTCATCAAAACTATTGAACAGCCATTGTTAGTAATTTTCGGCATATCACGTAATTACGGGTGTTGTCTAAAGAAGGACGTGCCATCAATAACCATATCAACTTAATATCTGATTCACGTAAAAAATAAAATATACCAAATTTATATTTTCAACTATAGAACTGCTTGCTGCAAAATCATTGCAATAAACGTTTATTAAAGCTATTTTAACTGTAGTAAATAAGAAAATAGGCATGGCGACTGCATAAGAGTGACTTCAGTAACAAACATATCTCAAGTTTTATAACCAATTTTCCGCACGACAGAGAAAAAAGTAACCCCCAAAACCATGGTTTATGGCCGCGTATCTAATCTTGATTCTATGGAGGAAGTAATACCACTCTCCATGATCCTATGCCTACATCATATGAAGATGAGAAATGTGTGCAACATAGAAATTTCCCTAAGCTGCATATCAATAAAATGAAGCTGCCAAGTGTCAGACTTCAAATGTATGAGAGATGGATATGAGGGTACATCGTAGAGTGGACTTTAACATCACAAATTGTAGGATCTAAATATTCAAGTTATAGCAAATATTCTTGGTAGGTTCTCGTGTGGTAATTGTTAAAAATAATGGAGAGAACGAACAATATTTAAATTGACATGCAAATAAACAAAATAACTAGAAACGCAGAAACTAAAAATAACCGTAGTAAATGGTCGAGTCCTTCTCGGTTTTCTTAAAGTAGTTTAGTCTTCTCCACGTGCTAAGATCGTTGGACTAACTCTTCCCAGGATAAAACAACCTTTCGAATTGGCTGCTAGCACTCGCAGAGCAATCCCGGCGAACTCGAACAGTAATAGACTACCACCATTATACAATGATTAAATTCTTTTTTTCGTGTATGCAAAACTGTAATTTTTGCTTGATATAAACCCTATGGGGAGCGACCCATATTTATAGTAATTAGGGAGAGAGTCGGCATACTTGATTAACAAGGAACAAGATCTTTTAGATATATGCAAATCTCTAATTAAGATAATATCAGATCGTAATTGAGATAAAACCATATCTTCGGATGAGTCTGGACGTTTGATGCTTCGGATTTAATATAGAAATATTATCCGAATCTGAATTAATTCTGTTACCTAACCTTCTTTACTTTATGGTTTTCCCTCTTTTACTTCAATATTTTCAGCTTTGTGTAACTATCTTTAAGCATCAATTTGTCATTCACTCGTGTACCATTTTGAGCGTGCAATATATCGTTTCGAAGCTCTCACATATGAGAAAACGTTCCCATCTTGAAGTCGTCACTACGACAAGTGGAACCCGCTCAAAATTTGATTCGAAATCATCTGTACAAACCCATTTCATTTAATCAATTTTCCAACAGTAATCGTGGGTGAACTCTAGAAAGGAAGATATCATTTTACTCGAGCAATTATTGGCCTTGAAGAATCTTTCAAACTTCAGGTTGGAAAAATAACCCCAATTGCAGATATAAATACCCTCACATCTTCACGTTCTATCCCAAGTTTCTCAAGTTAGGCTTATATTGGGGAATACTCCCATCAGTTAAGATGGAGAACAGATACGAGTCCTCAGAGAACCTATGGCAATTCTTTTATCTCTATGAAATCACACTCAATAAGCACTTAAACATTGCCGCAAAATGTAAATACTATTTGATCCTCAGGAAGAAGTGTGCGGCATGCTACAGACAATTCAACAAAATGGAACATCTGGTTGAACACATGAGGGTATCATATCATTCAAACCACAAACCTAAGTTTGGAGTTTGTCAAAAGCATTGTTGTTCATTTGAATCTCTGAGGGAACATCTCATAGGAAATCGTTGACTTACTTGACACTATGTTAATTTCTGCATTTAAGATTCAGATTCTAATATATGATGATTTGTTTTATTAGGACATCTACCAAAGCCAGAGTGTGAAAGGATATTCAAAGAGAGAGGGTGTGACCTTTGTTTAACTATCCTTAATAGCTGTAATGCGCTTCCGCTTCATCGGAAGACGTGTCAATTCTCGCATGACAATGTAATTTAACTATTTCATGACAATATTTTTTTTGTACGTGCAACATCTACTTGAATTTATTCTTGATGGTTATTGTCAATCAGATCAATCACCCATGTTCTTACCTTATTCATACCTTATTTATAGTTGTGTAAATATAGTAGATAGATTGGGTATATCTTTGTAAATATAGCAGACATCTTTGAGTAGGGATTCTTTGATTCATTTTCCTTTTATATGTATTATTGTATCTCTATTTAATGAGGAATGAAATACAGAAGAAGGCACTCTGGCCAATTGAATTGTGGTCTTGACATGGTATAGAGCCATTTCAGAAAACTCTAAGATTTTTTTTCTTAGTTCTTCAAGCAGTGCAAAGTTGTTCTTGTTCTCGTTTCTAGAGTTTAGGCTCCCTTGTTCTCTTGCACCACTTTTCTCAGTCACGCACCGTTCTTGAAATCCTATTGTTTGCCATGGAGAAGTTTGATAATTTTTGTGTTCGATTCACGGGAAAGAATTACACAGCCGGGCCTTTCAATTTGAGACTTTCCTTAAAGGCAATGATCTATGGAATCATGTTGACAAACTGATGGTTATTCTTGATGGTTATTGTCAATCAGATCAATCACCCATGTTCTTACCTTATTCATACCTTATTTATAATTGTGTAAATATAGTAGATAGATTGGGTATATCTTTGTAAATATATCAGATATCTTTGAGTAGGGATTCTTTGATTCATTTTCCTTTTATATGTATTATTGTATCTCTATTTAATGAGGAATGAAATACAGAAGAAGGCACTCTGGCAAATTGAATTATGGTCTTGACATGGTATAGAGCCATTTCAGAAAACTCTAAGATTTTTTTTTCTTAGTTCTTCAAGCTGTGCAAAGCTGTTCTTGTTCTCGTTTCTAGAGTTTAGGCTCCCTTCTTCTCTTGCACCACTTTTCTCAGTCACGCACCGTTCTTGAAATCCTATTGTTTGCCATGGAGAAGTTTGATAATTTTTGTGTTCGATTCACGGGAAAGAATTACACAGCCGGGCCTTTCAATTTGAGACTTTCCTTAAAGGCAATGATCTATGGAATCATGTTGACAAACTGAAGGAAGTGCCTGGTTACCTGTAATCTAAGATGCTTCATGGGAAGTTAAGGATGCCCAAGTTCTTAGTTGGATGTTGGGAACGATTGATTCTCAACTTCTTCTTGATCTCCGTCCTCATCGCACTGCTCGTGCCATGTGGAATCACTTGCGCAAAGTTTATCACCAAGATAATTCTGCTCGCCAATTTCAGTTGGAATTAGACCTTTCCAATTTGCAACAGGGTGCAATGACTATTCAAGAGTATTACTCAGCTTTCCTCACCATGTGGTCCAAATATATGGATCTTCTTTTGGCTAATGTTCCGTCCACAGCTTTGGCAGCACTTAATGACATCAATAACCAGCGCCAACGGAGCCAATTCTTGATGATTCTTCGCCAAGAATTTGAGGTTGTTCGTTCCTCTTTGCTAAATCGCGATCCTCTTCCCTCATGGATATTTGTTTTAGTGAGCTTCTCCGGGAAGAACAATGCATGATCACTCAGGCTGCATTGAATGAAAGTAATTTTGCACCATCATATGTTGTGTATGCTGTGAAGCCTTCTAATCCAAGGTCTCAGGGTCAGACTTCAAAACAATGTTATAACTGCCAGAAATATGGACATATTGCTCAATATTGTCCCAACAAGACCTGTAGCTATTGTAAGAAGTCATGTCACATCCATACAGAATGCCCGACTCGTCCTCATCGCCGCAAAGACTTTGCATATCATACCACAACCACTGCCTCTGTTGTACCTGCTACGACTTCCACTTCCTCCTCGACTTCGAAAACCCTTACTCCAGAAATGGTACAACGGATCATTATTTCTGTCTTTTATACCTTAGGCATACAAGGTACTTCTTTATCTTCCACTCCCACTTGGTTTTTGGACTCAGGGGCATCTAATCACATGACCAACTCGCAGAATGGACTACATAATATTCGTAAATATGATGGGTCCTCCTCTATTGAAACAGCTAATGGTAACAAATTATCCATTATGACAGTCGGTGATGTTTCTTCTAAGATTAAAAATGTTTTTGTTGTCCAAAGCTTTTTACGAATCTTGTTTCCGTTGGACAACTTATTGATGATAAATGTGATGTCTTGTTCTCACAAAATGGCGTCTTGTGCAGGATCAGGTGTCGGGACAAGTGATAGCGAAGCGGCCTAGGATTGGACGTCTTTTTCTGCTAAATCTACTTATCCCTAGATTTGCTTTTTCTGCTTTTCATTGTAATAAAAACAGCAATGCCTTTTGGCATAAGAAACTTGGTCATGCAAATGTCAAAATTTTATCCCATTTGTTTCACTCAGGCTTGTTGGGTAATAAATATGTTGTTTCAGTTCCCTTTGACTGTTCTTCATGCAAACTAGGGAAAAGCAAGATCCTTCCTTTTCCATCACATGCTCAACATGCTTCTAATTGTTTTGACTTAATTTATGGTGATGTTTGGGGGATCTCACTGATTGTAACTCATGGAAATTATAAATACTTTGTTACATTTATTGATGAGTTTAGCCGTTATACTTGGGTCTACTTTCTCCGTTCTAAGGGTGATGTTTTCTCAGCATTTCAAGAATTTCTATCTTATGTTGAAAATCAGTTTTCTACGTGTATCAAGGTTTTACGTAGTGATTTTGGTGGGGAGTATACATCTCATGTATTTCAAACTTTTCTTGAATCGAAAGGCATTGTTTCTGAAAAATCATGTCCTTACACTCCGCAACAAAATGATGTGGCAGAACGTAAAAATCGCCATCTCCTCGATGTGGTGCGCACTTTACTTTTGGAGTCTTTTGTTCCTCCTCGTTTTGGGGTAAAAGTGTCATCCACCGCTGTTTATCTAATTAACAGACTCCCTTCTCAGGTCTTGAACCTCGATTCTCCTTACTTTCGCCTTCACAAGCGCCATCCGATTTATACAAATCTTCACAATTTTGGATGTGTTTATTTTGTTCATCTCCCCCTACAGAACGTCATAAGCTTTCGGCGCAGTCAGTTCGGTCCGTATTTCTTGGGTACAATCTTACTCAAAAAGGTTTTGTGTGTTTTGACCCTGTGACTAATAAAATTCGTGTTTCCCGTAATGTCATATTCTTTGAGAACCAATACTTTTTTCCATCTCATTCAGCCGATGGGGATTCCATGGTTACTCTTTCTGAGTTTCATCATACATTCGAGGTTCCCTCAAATAATCCTAACAGATTTACCCTTGGGTTGGTATATGTGCGTAGACGTCTGCCTTCTCCTTTGTTGTCCCATGTCGTGCCTCCAAATCCTGTTCATGATGCCCCTAGTGAGCTTTTGGGTGATACTCCTGAGGTTCCTCTACGACGTTCTGGTCGTATCTCGGTGCCACTTAATCGGTATGGTTTTTTCACTTCTACTTCTGCTTTTGCTGCCACTCTTGCTTCTATTGTGGTTCCTTCTTGTTATTCACAGGTTGTTAAGCACGAGTGTTGGCAACAAGCTATGCATGAAGAATTACATGCCTTAGAGGCAAATTATACTTGGGATATTGTGGATTGTCCAGCTGATGTCCATCTACTAGGTTGTGAGTGGGTTTATTCTATCAAAATACGTTCACATGGTAGTCTGGATCGTTATAAGGCACGATTGGTAGCACTTGAAAATCATCAATATAGGGTGAATTACGAAGAGACTTTTGCTCCATTAGCAAAGATGACTACTATTCGCATTGTGTAGGCTATTGCTGCTTCTCAGGGATGGTCCTTGAGTCAGATGGACGTCAAAAATGCATTTTTGCATGGCGATCTCCACGAAAAAATCTTTACGACGATCATTATATGGTTTAAAACAAGCTCCTCGTACTTGGTACGACAAGTTTCGCTCCACATTACGCACATTTCTACTTAAACCAAGTAAACATGATACATCTATGTTTCTCCGTCGCACATTAGATGGGATTGTCATGGTTTGGGTATATGTTGATGATAGCATTATTACATGCACTGACTCACAGTTCATATCTCAACTTAAGCAACATCTTCGCAGTTCGTTTCATATGAAGGATCTTGGTCCACTTACATATTTTTTAAGTCTCGAGGTTCATACGAGTGCTGCTGGTGTATTTCTTAATCAAGTTAAATATGCTCGTAATCTTATTGCTAGTGCAGGCCTTCCTGATATGTCACCAGTTGACACTCCGATGGAATTGAATGTTAAGCTTCAAAAAGAAGAAGGGGATCTTCTTTCAGATCCAACATCTTATCGTCGATTGGTAGGAAGCTTGGTTTACTTGACAATTACTAGTCCAGATATCTCTTTCGCAATACAACAAGTTAGTCAGTTTCTCCAAGCTCATAGGCATCTACAATTAGCTGCATTTTGGCGCATTATTCGTTACCTCCATGGTACCGTTGCGAAGGGACTTTATTTTCCCTCGGGTATTTCTCTTCAATTATCTGGTTATAGCGATGCCGATTGGGCTGGTTGTGCAGACACCCGTCGCTCCACAACCAGGTAGTGTATGTTCTTAGGGAATGCTCTTATCTATTGGAAAAGCAAGAAGCAATACCGAGTCTTGAAATCATCAACAGAATCTAAATATCGGGCAATGTTAGTTTCTTGTTCTGAGATAATTTGGTTACGTGGGCTGTTATCTGAGCTTGGCTTTCTTCCTACTGGATCAACTCCTCTTCATGGTGATAATACTAGTGTCATTCATATCACGGCAAATCCGGTGTATCATGAACGCACCAAACATATTGAAGTTGATTGTCATTCTATTCGTGAAGCGTTTGAACACCAAGTGATCTCTTTACCTAATCTTTCTATTGGTTGCCAAGTGGCTGACATCTTTACCAAAGCACTTTCTCGTCGGCGACATCTATTTCTTGTCGGCAAATTGATGTTGGTCGACCAGCCCTCATCAATTTGAGGGGCGATGCCAATCAGATCAATCATCCTTGTTCTTACCTTATTCATACCTTATTTATAGTTGTGTAAATATAGTAGATAGATTGGGTATATCCTTATAAATATAGCAGATATCTTTGAGTATGGATTCTGATTCATTTTCCTTTTATATGTATTATTGTATCTCTATTTAATAAGGAATGAAATACAGAAGAAGGCACAATGGCCAATTGAATTCTGGTCTTGACAGTTATTCCATCTAGGATGTGTTGCACCGAATGGCTAATTTGGATATTCAAGATGACTGAGAATCGTTAATGGTAGAGGAAAATTGGCTTCACTTGCTTGTAAAATGGTTGGTGGTGGCACTAATGGCTCCCTGGATTTTTGTGCAAGGGTTTGTCTTATTGATGAGCATGAAAAAATGATCTTTCATGCATATGTCAAGCCACAACTTCACGTCACAAACTATAGGTAATTTTCTTGCAGAACAACAAATTATATTGACATTTAGTAGTTTCCACTATAGCAATAACTTTTTGTGTATATCTTCAAGTACAAAACAACAGGGATACGACCATAAATGCTAATGGATGAAATCTCTCTTAAGCAAGTCCGGAGAAAGATTGAAGACTACTTGTGTAACGGTGAAACAATATGGCAAATTCGTTCTAAAGGTGGAAAGGTGAGAATTCTAGTAGGCCATGAATTAGATCATGAGTTGAAGTGCTTGGAAGTGGAATAGCCCACAATACTAATAAGGTAAGCTCTTTTGACAGAACCATCAATCTTTGTATGATTTTTGGGTGTCAGAGCTATAGTTGCAATGATTATCGGAATTTTCCTGAACTAAGAATTATATTGTACCCTTACATTTAAAGGAAATCGTACTAACATAATATACTTTAAGAGGAGCATAGCTTCCATTGGTAGTATTGATGTAGTATCATCTATAGGGATACATCAAAATATCCTCCGTTGATGAAGACGAGCAAGCTCGGCAACTCATTGAAATATTTAACAAAGGCATACCTCGGGTTAGTAGCTTACACGCATATTTTTCAATTTTAATTGAAATAGTTCTGAGTGAAGGAATAATCTATATATGTATGACATTCAGAGTGGCTTACAAGATCCTTACGAAGACTGTGTTGCAACGATGAGGTTGTACATGAGAATGAAATCACAGGTTCTTCATGAGGTGGAAGACTATCCTGAAGCTTCAGAGCCACATAATAGAAACAATTTGCATTGTGGTGACAAAGTGAACTCGAGAGAATGAGTCCAGAAAGGATGTATGTTGAAAATCTCAAGATCTGATTACTATTGTTGGTGCTTGGACGCAAAATCTATGGTAGCCAATAAATGATGATAATATGAAGTGAAGATGCATGTCATTGTAACTCGTACTCGACGACTGTATGTCTACTAATCATAGAATAAAGTAATGCCAATGTTAACAAAGAAATTATGATGCAGTCATACATAATTTGCCCAAATATAAATATAACAATATTTTCAGGACATTATTTGCAGTAGTGAAGCAAAGATATACAGACAATTGAAATATCCAATTGATATAACCACGAAACTATGTCGGATAAACAATTCAAATTGAATAGTACCACTACCACATGTGTCAAAATTGTACCTAAGTGCAAGCATTCTAGCGATGTTAGGATAACATTATGATCTCAATGTTAGAGTAACATTGAAAACAGAATCTCAATGTTAGAGTAACAAGACATAATCTTTTCTACAATCCAGTTTTAATATCTTTATTTGTTGTTTTGCCTTTATTCACTTAACTGACTTAGTTTCACAGTTATGACTGTCTTTGATTATTGTCCTGGAAACAAACTTACCATAGGTTGATCGTTCAAGTTTCCATTATGGGAAGTTTTCTTAATTAAGTTAACAGCACAACTTAAAAGGAAAGAAGAATTCGAGTGCAACTAGGAAACATTCCAAATGAGTCCTGATTTGAAAAAGATTTTTCCGAACTATTATACAAGAAAGACTGCGAGAACTTGGAAGAGGAGTTTAACAAGGAAACTAAAATTACAACACACCTTGGAGTCCAAGTCAAGAAGTTATATATAGATGTGAAGTACATTAAGACAAACACGAGACAAGAGCTAATCAATCTGAGAGATTTATTTACAAGCTGTTGAATGTTGTCTTGCTTTTGCAAAGTTTGTGAGTTGTTAGATTAGTTTTATGTTTAGAATTAATAAAGCAATTCTTGTCAGCTTTGTTGAGACTAAAACGAAACAGGAAGACAGTGGATTTTGTGACAGGAATCAACACGGTGATAAGTTACCGTCCTCTTGTTCGATAGTTGTGGTTTAGTAAGAAGCGCCTTGAAGTGAACTGTATGGGAGTCATGTGTATGTATGGAAGGATCCATGATCATTGCTTGGCTGGTTAATCTTGTAGCTCGTGGCAGAGTAAGGATCATAGCAGCCAGTATATAAAGTTATAAACAAATCCCAAATGAGTTGGATTGGCAGTGGGTTGTCTCTGTTAAGATTTAATACACATAAATTACACATACGTGGATGCAATTATTATGTGATCAACAAGACTTTCTAATTTTGGTTGAACCTCCTCATGCTCCTTTGTGGATTGATGAAGCTTTTTAAGAGTTAAAACTGGAACTTGTAATCTAATGTTGGATGCATATAATTCTGAGAACTGTCTATCAATAGTCCATCATGTATGGTAGGCTACAAGTAAATGCTTAGTAGCAGGCTTTGAAGAAAAAGGGCTAACTATTGCTGCAGTTCACGGATATTGTGTGCTGATATTGAGAATGGCTTCCTATTGAAGGAGCATCAATAGATTATGTAACCCTTTGGAATATCAGAAATGTTTTGTGTATGCTCTAAAGTCAGTTCATTATATACATATTACCATGCCAACATACTAATATAATCGTACGAAACTAATCTGGAGTAAGTTCTTGATTACAGCAAGCTGTTGATTAACTTTAGTGACACTGGGCAGTAATCTTTCCTAGTTATCCGTACAAAAAAAAATATCAACTAAGACATTTCGGTGGTTATTACGATCAAATGAATTGCTTGCCTGTGATTTAGAGTGAACAAAAGTACCAGATACTGTCTGTAGCTCAAACCGTTACTTCTCTTGAAAATTGTTGAAGACTTTCACCGGTTCTCAATTCAACGTTCGCATTGACCAAACTTTACGTACATTTTTTATATTCCTACAGAACTTTTTACCTTTAGGGGTGTTAAGGTGAATCTCCCCCTTCTCTAAGAAATTGCAGGTCCTTCATTTGCAGCTGCACAGCTTCTTTAGGCAACGGCTTCGCTTCTGGAATTCTGATTTCATCCGTTCCGTCAGCCACTTTCTTTGCCTTGTCTTGAATAATTCTTTTAATCTCTTCTTGTCCAACTGTGGGGAATACAGAAAGGAGCATGACCACCAACAACTCTTCATCTTCTTCTTCAATAGGATCTCTTCCAAAACAGCAGATGTAGATAGCTTCAAGAGCCTTCTCGGCACGAACTTCCATCGGAATTGTTGGGGGAGGAGCTCTCATTTTTGCTCGCCTCTGTAGACAGAAAAAAAAAAAAAGCAACAACTTTTGAGAATTTGACACAGTTAGAATTAAACTTTCATTAAAGGTACGCCCTATAAACATCTATATGCAAACAAGTCTTCTTCCATATCTCCTTGTATATGATATGATTACGAATGCATTCGTATTGATTGGATTGATCAATCATCAATGAAAGCCACATTATCAACGAGAACATTTAGAAACTTAATCAGAGACGATTAGTGAATCCCTCCAAGTCAGCAATGAACCAACCATAGTTTATAAGTTATAACTAACAAAGTAACTAACTAACTAAGTAACTAAGTAACTAACCTCTCTTGATTCTTTCATCATTGCAATGAAATTCTCCTCTTCAAACTCGATATCATCCGAAATCCTAAGCCTCGCAACGCCTTCCAAAATCTCCTCGGATTTAAGCAAACCAGCACCAACAGCAGCTAGCCAACAGCACATGAGCACGTACAAGGGCTCCCCGACCTTACCGCGGCGCTCCTGGAACTCGTAAAAAGCTCTGGAATCATTAACAGAGCACTTCTTACCGACTCTCCTCCTGAATTCTGCAAAGTCGATCATGTCGCCACCGACGCCGCCTTCGTCGCTGAAGATCCTGGCGACGAGGCCAATCAAGGGGAGGGAACCGATGACTTTATTGGCGAAACCGGAAATGGTGTTGGAATCTTCCATGTAAGCTTTGATGAGGAATATTGAGCCATTGTTGTTGGGCTTACGTGGCGGTGTTTTGTAGAGGTGGCGGAGGAAGAGGAGAGATGGCGGAGTTGGCTTGCAGGTCAGTGTGTAGGTGCAGTGGTTGTGTGCGGTGGTGGTTGCGGAGGAGAGTATCGCCACCATTGTCAGTTTTGTTGAGGGGATTGAATTGTGACCTCTCGTTTAAAGGGTGACAAACAGTATGGTGTGGTCTATTATTGTGTTTTTGTTAATTCTTTGTTTTTAGTTGTAATACAATGAGAGCACGTTTGCTTGGCAAAATAACCCAAGATAAATTCTAAATCTATGCCTAATCTGGTGTTTGGATTAATCCACAGCAAAAGTGATAGCCCGGGAAAACTGTCACTTCTCCACTTTGTCTCCAAGATTGCAATCTTGAGCTCCCCCCCCCCCACCCCCCAATTTGCAGTGGGGCTTTATCTTGGGTTGTTGAATACCCACTTTACCCTTAGTTGTAGCTATAACCTCGCCAGATACACACATTCACATTCCACCACGCATTTCTAGAATCACACTGGATGAGCGGCGACTAGGGTTTCAAGCGAACGCCGACGGAGAAGCACGATTTTCTGAGGTAAATTTTCAGAAACCTAAAATTTCTAAATGGAGCAGTTTTAATTACTGTTGATCTTATATTCCCAAACCTTTGCACCATTTCCAGGATCGGAAGCTAAGCACAGTTCGAGGACCGTGGTAATCTCTCAACCTACACACATGTTGGGTGTGTGCATGTTCATGTTAACAATATTTTTAATTACATAGCCACCTAATTGTTAAACATTACACCATGATCACGGGGACCATTTCCGCTGGAATAGCTGAAGTAGATACATTTTTTGTTGACTATGTCAAAGATCTTATTTTTAACTTGTAGAAATTTTGTTTTCTAATTGTGGCAATTAATTGGTGTTAATCTTACTTAGCAGACTTTATTTGGTAGTATTTATGGGGGGACTCAGCTAATCAACCAGTGCCTTGCTCCACAGTAGCTACAGTTGGCTTTCTTAATTACTCCTAAATTTGGCATTACCTGTTTCAGATTTAATTTATCGGGGGTGATAATGAGTCTCAGGCAGAAGCTATGGATTCTTTTTGCGATGCATCAAGTAGTTTATAGGGTGTCATTTTTTGCATTCATTGTTGTATTACTGTACCTCCATGAATCTGGACGTCTTGGACGAAAAGCACGCCGAACCGGGATTCGTTACAGCATCGTTCGACGCATTCCATACCAAATTAAGTATCTAGACCAACTCTTAAACCTAGGCGATGTTCCAGTTAAGAATGCCCTTAGGATGAACATAGATTGTTTCATGAAATTGTGCTATTTATTACATAGTTATGGTGGTTTGGAAGAAACCAAGTGCGTCGGTATATCGTGTCAAGTTTCGATGTTCCTAGACGCATTAGCTCATCACACCAAGAACCGTATCATTGGGGGCCACTTTGTAAGATCTGGCGAAACAATTAGTCGCCATTTCCAAAAAGTTTTGCTAGCATTGTTGAAGTGTCACAATGTCCTTTTGTCTACCCCCGAACCAATAGGGCCGGATGATCTAGACCCAACGTGGAAGCCTTTTCAGGTATATGTTTACAAAGTCTTCATATTGTCACATAATTAAAGCCACTACAAAAGCACTATATAGTTTGTAACGCACCTTATTTTTTTTATTTTATTCCCCATAGGGCTGCCTAGGAGCACTGGATGGTACTTTGCTCCATGTTCGAGTCCCGATTGTCGATCAGGGTAGATATAGAAATCGTAAAGGGATTTTGGCATCAAATCTACTAGGTGTTTGTGATAGGAATGGACTATTCGTCTACGTACTTGCCGGGTGGGAAGGAACGGCTGCTGATAGTCGTGTGCTTCATGACGCAATTACCAGACAAAACGGGTTACGTGTGCCAACTGGTATATTTATTTATACTGATTTATGCCAAGTAAATAGTCTCCTAATACAGCGGATAGTCTCGTAATACATTTATTCTTTAGAATTCGGCAAAATGATGAAACAAAAAAATTTGTATATTTAGGTTGTTATTACCTGGGAGACGGTGGATACACAAACGGTGAGGGATTTCTTGTACCATATCGTGGTGTCCGATATCACCTAAGGGATTGGGAAAATACCAATCGTACTCCGCAGAACTACCAAGAGTACTTTAACTTGAAGCACGCCCGTGCCCGTAATGTCATTGAGTGCTGTTTTGCGGCTTTGAAGGGCAAGTGGGGCATTCTGCGTAAAAATTCTTGGTTCTCGTTAAAGCGCCATCACCATATAGTCATGGCGTGCGTCTTACTCCACAACTTCATACGGAAGAACATGCCTAATTCCCATTTAGACGATGACTACCCTAGATCACCTTCGAATCATGATCGTGAACCGGATTACATTGATGTTGTTGAGCCTTCAGAGGCCTGGACCAATTTCCGTGATACAATGGCCATGCAAATGTACGACGAGTGGCAGGCTAGGCGCAGATAATGGACTGCTAAATTGCTATGTTTCCTAGGAAAACATGTTGTCGTACCATTCCCTGTCTTTCACAACTGGTTGTTTCCTATAATTCAATATTTGTACTTGAGGTGCTGGTTCCCTGTCACTGTTGTTCTATTTACGGTAGTTCTGTAACGTCTAAATAACTGCTACCATTGTATTTTGTGGTTTCCAAGTGAGGTTGTTTGTGTATCCCTGATACCAGTTGTTTAACTTACCTTCAACTCTTTATTGTATGAGTCATAACATATTGTAGCAATACTACTCTGGTCCTTATTGTTTTGAATTACCTGCTGATAATCTATGTTGTTCTTGAATTGTTGGGTAACAAGTACTCTTTGATTTTCCATTTTGAAGTACTCTTTCAATTATCTAAGTTAAATTGTTCCTTGCATCATTTATCGAATTTCAGTAAAATTAAATAGGTAGTATCTAGTTAGTAAAGAATTAATCTACTTTAAACCACCCTCGATTGACCACATCTTAGATTGTACTGTGCTTTGAAATGTTGAAAGCATTATTTAATTATCATAATATTACCTCATTTATGACTTATACATCTCCAGGAATATGCATAAATAACATTTTGCACTATTTTTCTGCAAGGACTTTTTAAACACTCATTCTGGATGCAAACAATGACTTACAAGATAGGGAAATATCCCATGATAAAACATTCTGCAATTGAGTGCGCATGATAAAAGATTCAAAGCATTAAAAGACTCCCAACAATGACTTCATACTATAAGCATTCTGAAAATACCTTTATCATGTTATATCTAACTTGCATTTACATCTGCAGATGGAAGCAACACAAAGTAGCTGCCCTAGTGGTCTTCCGCGTTACCGAAAACCATCTGGAGCAAGAAGGGTTTGGACGCAGCCGGAAGAAGTTGTTCCCATCGATGCACTAAAAGAACTTGTTGCAAATGGTTGGCGGGCTGGTAATGGGTTCAGGCCCGGTTACCTAGCGGCTCTAGAAAGGGCTATGGCGTTGAAATTCCCACATGGGAGGCCTATGACTGAGAAACATATTAACTCCAAACTAACTGTGTGGAAAAAAACCTTGGCCAGTCTGCACGCTCTGGTTGAGACTAGCGGCATTGGGTTTGAGACAAGCTCCCAAATGGTTCGGGTTGATTCACAAGATGTGTGGAATGAATATGTCAAGGTAATTCGAATAAATGAGGATGTAACTGTAAACAAGGCGTATAATTGTAGGTAATGGCCTTAATAGATGTCACATTTGCTGTGTTGCTAGGTTAACAGTAGCCACCTATATCCATATGGTCATTGTTGTTGACAATGACATACATAATTGATATTCAAGGGTACATGCCTGAATCTCAAGCATTATAATTCTGGAAATAATGAAAATTATGGTTAGGTTCAATGCATAGAATATTTGTGACTCATTGCTGTGACTTTTGCTTTGGGTGTGGCCTGTGTCTTTGAAGGGGGAGAGGCAGTTAATTTGTCTTATTAATGGGAGTACACGTAACAAAAGTGATCGAGTCCAGTTTGATAGATTTAAAACTGTATTTGCAACAGGTGCATCGCGACGTTGAGTCTTTCCGCAGCAAAAGCTTTCCTTACTACGAGGACTGGTTATACATATTTGGAGGCGATCGCGCAAATGGGAAAGCGGCGCAAGGTATCACCGATGCCGTCCTAGATTTGGAGAGTCCCCATCAAATATATGAAGAGGTTTTTGACATCCATGTTGTTAGTGGAGCTAAGGGCAAGAGTAAAAGCAGCGGGACTTTCGATCACCTCAAACGACCACGAGACGCCGCCCAAGAAGACCCAATTGATACGCAAGAGTATAGTTCTTCCAACAACCAAGGCGCAGATAATGGAGGAAAAAAAACAGCGGATGGGTCATGCGTTACTGACAGAAAGAGAAGGTCTCGGGAACCTACAACGTTACCAGAACAACTCGTGAACCTACTAAGCAGCATGTTGGAAAAGAGCAACGGCACTCTAGGAGAAATGGCTAAAGATGTTATAGCCAGCTCCAAACCGCCAACACCACCCTCTCCCCCTCCTCCGCCTCCACCTGCTCCTACCAAGAGTAAAATGGTCTTTGATGTCGTTGCTGATATGGGATTAATGCCTCTTCAACTACGCATGCTTGTTGCGCACAAGATTGTCAACAATCCTCAGTCCACATATATGTTTTTGGGGATGGACGAGCAATGTCGCGAGGAGTACATTAGCATGGTAGTGAGTGGGGCACTTGATCCTTCTGCAAGGAATCCCTAACTTTCGAAGTACCCACGACCATTTGAATCTCACCATTTCTCGCCTTTTGAAAGCATACTACTCTTGCAAACCTTATCTAGTTTATAATCATAAGGGATAGATGTAGTTGCTTGTTAAGTATGACATTTTGTTATGGTGAATGGTTCATAGTTTTGTGCAAGATTCAATTGATGTAGGGCCTTGACCAGTTCATGTCAGTTAAACTCTCATTTTGTACCTCGGCCTATTGAAGCAGATGTAAAACTGTATTTTCTCATGGCTGTAACACAGTTATTAGTCCTTGGTCAGTGTTGTAATATGTTTACTCGGATGATCTATAACAGAATTATTTGTGGATCGGTTATGCTCTATTTATTAGGGAATGCTTCGGCAAGTGGGGTAGTATAGTTTTGCTAGTATACTGATCTATTTCATAGAATTTTACAAAATTCTTAAATAAACACACAGGAACAGCAATTATGGTACAGGGTTGATGTGAACCAAACATGGGGTTATACTGCTAACCTTTCTGTATTGGCTACAGCCAAGCATTATGCAGCTCCAAATAGGTTGTTATGGGTTGTAGCATCTGGTATTAAGGATCCAGGAGCAGTTTCTGTTGACAATGGTGCAAGTTTTAGTAGCAGTTTGTGCATACTTTGTAATTTTTTTTTAATAGCATCTGGTAATTTAGAATTCCCTTGTGTTGATATATATCGAATGGCCTTACTGCACATATGTTTCTTGTTTTTTTATATACAAACTTTTATAAATAGGAAGACACTTGGTTTTGAGGGTGGCATTATAAAACTGTCTAATAGCAGAAATTATAGCAATGGATACAGAACTTGACACTCTAGCAAATAAATCAACTTTGGGTTAGGTGCAGTACCGTGACATGAAAATATAAACTTTAATATATACATGACACTTCCAATATATAGGCACATTAGAGAATACATACATTCCCTCGCACCAGCGTCAGTCCAAAAGAACAAGCCAATAAAGTTTGCTTGTTTATCAGTTAAACCACTAAACCTTATCATGTGGTTAAGTAGACACATAACAACATAGATAACAACATACACTGCGTAAACTTAAAAGATGACATAAAATCCGAAACTTAATATCCGAAGTGATAGAATATTGAAAATTTTGAAGAACCAGAGTTGAAGAGGCACTTAGAATCCTCCAACACGCTTCTCCTTACCCTTACCGGTCACGGCTGTACCTTTGCTGCGCCACGGACTGTTAACCGAGCAAGACGACCCTTGAGAGCTAGATGTGTTAGTGGATGGTTCAGCCGCGTTGGGCGCCGTAGGGTGTGGCATCCTGGATGGTGGATGGTTCTCGGGGATGCGAAAAAGCGGCCTTGCAGTAGCACGGTTGCGTATGTCACTATCATCTGCAGTTGGGATATCAGGAGTATCATCCACTACAACAGTTGGGCTAGCTGGCTTGGTTGATGTTCCATTGATAACATCCTCCGAAAAAACACTATCAGTAGCGGAATGGTGGTTATCAAAAGTTTCGCGAGGGAATACATTAACCCCTGCAGGTGGAGGACTAAAGGTAACTGGAATATTTGTGTTTCGTGGCGCAACTCCTTCAAAGTCTGCTAGTTCATCCCAGAATGTATCGTGACCCAAACTGACACTTCCTTCATGATCTGATGTCAAGTCCACAAACACCAGGACGTTTCGGACGGGGGACGGTGGTGACCACTCTCTTTGGGGTCCAAACAATTTTTGTAGATTCTTCCACGCAGCCTCTCCTTCAACCATGTACGCCTCCCCTATCTTATATTTCTGTTTCAGAAAATAAGACAAAAAATAAAAACATATAGCTTGGTCAATACTGTGCATATTTAATAGTTATTGGTAAAGGATAGATTCATAGTTTATGAAATAGCAAATGAACGTAAAACGACTGCTTTTAGCAATACAATTACCAGCACCACGTAGTCCCACACAAAATCCTCAAATGCATGCACAACGTTGTTCGTCTCGTCGTAGTAAACGGATGATAGCCCTATTATGAAACTGAAGACATTGTACCGCAATTCCAGTTTGCGATACTGAGCAAGGCATTGGCGAAACGTAAAGCTTTTGTTGAACACGGCATTGATTTTCTCTTGCGCCACTTTTATCATGTCCGTGAGTTTCACTTGGAACCGTGATTCAGTCTTCGCTTTTTCCTCCAAAAACACCTCCATGAACATGATGTCTACCGCAAAAGTCCATGTGGTGGTGTAGAAGAAGAACGATTGATTCCTGGGGTGTTGAGGAGCAACCATAGTCCTTATTTTGTCTTGTGAAGATATGGTAAGTGATGTTTGGTTTTACAAGGGTTACCTACTACTCTTGCTTCCTTATATAATGCCAAATCAATGTTGTAGTTAGGTGATTCCATTAAATGGTGAAGTGTTTAGTCATTTTAATAATGATGTAAAGCAGGGTACTTAAAGTTTAGAAGTGATGTATTCCTAGCAATGGTCTTGATCAGTCCTAATTTTAGCATTTACTATTTGCAAGTGATTGTACTGAACCAACAGAGTTGACAAATGGAGAATAAATGGATTTTAAATAAGTATTAGGTGATAGCAGGAAAAATATGTTTGTACAAGTGATGAGCTTAAAAAAAGGTTGGAAAAAGATTATGTCTATTGAGCCCATTTGCTGCATTTATACTTCCCAACTACAGCCCTTGGTTGATGTAAAATTCATCATTTCTTTGGTCTGCCATATGTGATTTTATGAAGATTTGCTCTCAAAAGTTCCGCAAATCAACTTGACAACTCTAGCCTGATGAATATGTCAAAAAATTTAATTGTACACCATTAAAACGATTGTACTTCACCCAGTTTGGTAGTTGGACTTGAGGTGCTTAAACCTGCTATTTAATAGGGAGGAGAAGGCGTTTTAAGTGTTATGGTAACTAACTATAAACAAGACACATATTAATACAGTACTCCTGCTTCAACTTATGTTAACAAAATGAACAAAATTCATGCAATCTACTTCCTGGTCGGTGTAAATATGTTTACCAACTCCTGGTGAGGTTTTTCACAGATTGTCATAATTTACACTATTTTTTGGATGCCATTAAGAGAGTCACCGCACGAAATTACAGTTTATGTAATGATCTATTTGCTTAGTTTGGTAACTTACAAAATTGTATAAACTAAACCTTATCATGTGGTTGAACTGCATATATGCAATTCATGGTTGAACACTTAAAAAGTTACCAAAAATTTTGTTGCGCACTTAAGGCCTCCTTTTAGCGAACGGTCCGTAATGTCATTGAGTTAAAGTCATAGACAACACATAAAATTCGATCGACAACGAATATCGTATTTCCAACAAAAGTAACACACGAAATCGCCTTTTGGATAACAAAACTCCATTCCAACATTCATCATGCAGCAGTCGTTTATGCATGAATCAAAATAGGAGTAGCGGTAAATGCCTGAACAACACTGAAACAAACCAAAGGCAATCTGTTCCGCAATAGTACAAAACAAAACAATGTCATTGAAGATGACACCCAGGACATTCCATATTTAGATTATACTAGTATCATGTTGTAGAGGTTTCATTCAAAATAGAACCCACATCCCAGATCTGGCGTGTCCCTAGTCAGATCAAGCTTTTCTTCTGTAAAGTAAGCGGCTTCTGCTTTCAGGTAAAATTTTCGGTGTTCACGGTAGTTTGCTGGGGTCTGACAATCAAAGTACGCCTGCGCATCATCCTGTGATCAGAGCAACTAGTTAGTCTTAGATTGTAAATAGCAGGTGTAATGCGTTGGAAGGTACATTTTGCCATTTTTCCATTCACTGATCCAGAGTAATCATGCAATGTGAAATAAAAAAACATCTGATTCTTCAAGAGATCCAACAATAAACCAAACATCAAGTTATTGAAAACCTATTGCCGTAATTATGCATGTGAAGGAGTTGCGACCATGATCATTCTCTATGTGGGGGGGTTTGTTTTTATTATCCAAAATTCACCGTCATCTTGTGGTAGTGAGCAGACAAACAACACTCCAGGCCACGTTGTTTCCAGCAACCGACCAGATCGTGCTCAATGATGAATTCATGAAATTCAATGAAAGGGTAACGCCTTAGGCGGATTAAACGCCGAATCTTGTCAGTTGTGACGTTGACATGTTGGGAGGTATATGTGAGTGTCTTCATGAGTCCCTTCACACTTTTGACTCCAGAAACATTGTAGCTTGCCCAAACCAGTATTTCAAATATCCTCGCCTCATCGAAATGTATCCAAGTAAAGCGATCAATGGGCAGAAGTAGGAGATCATCACGGACATAATAAAAGTTCTGTTCTTCTTTCAAGTATGCAGCATCATACTGGATGAACACAACATGCATATATCCAATGTTGCGCAATCCTTTACTGCGGAAATCTTTCTCCATGGGACTCTCCTACGATACGTACAAGTGGCAGGTCATTAAAGAGATAGGAAGCGATCAATTTTTAATGTACGCAAAATTCACTTAGTTTGCCATTAAGTTAAATGGTATATAAGTACGGTACGTACCCTTATGATGTAAGGTTCGTAAGCCGGTGTTGCTGTCACAATGCCCGTTTCCCAGTCAAAAGGTAGTTTATGAAACACGACAAAGTTTCAAAATGTTAGGAAAGCAACTCTACACCGCATGAATTTATGGCGCACATGGATATCGGTGGGAAATTCACAACGCCATTCATTGTTTAGTTGCTCTGTTGTATACGTCAATGCCCTCTCCATTACTTTTGGTTCTTTGATTTTGTTCTTAGTGGCAATGTCAGCCAGGACTGACCACATCTTATCGGTTCTCCACGCCACCCACTCTTCACGTTCATACTCACTTTCTTCGAGCGCCACATACTGTAGGGGCTGCAATACATGTTAGCTATTTAAATTGACCACTCAACAAATAAAACAGAGATTGAATGAATAAATAGTGCTTGACAAACGCAGAGTCCTTACAAATGATTAGATAATGGAGCCAATTTTTAAAGCTTCCAGTTAAACCGTTTATTGCGGGGAACTAATTTCACATTGCATGGCACATGCGTAGTTATAACATGCAGGTGAGGGTATCTCCAGGGGACCATTCATTAATCACTCTAACTAATTTAACATTTATTCGCAAGATACTCACTAAACAGGGCCTAATTATACATTTAGGTAAAGGTTGATACAATCTGGATACAATATGTTTATGCGGGGAACAATCCCTACAACAACGGTAATTCTGTACAGCAGTGTGTATGATGTAAAGCAGATAGTCGATAAACTACTCAACAAATAAAATTAACATGCAGTTTAGTTGTTTTTTTGTCACAGGAACAGTAAATAATAGACTATCCTAAGGTTTTTGACACACAATTGTACTCAGCAACCAAACATACCTACAAATCTATAGTAATTTGCCCTTACTGAGTCATCCAATTGGTTGGTGGATTTGGCACCGGTGGAGTTATACAAACCTAGGTTAATCTAATTTTGTTTAGCAAAATTAGTTTCCATACTTGCATTATATAATTCACAGCAATTGAGTGCAGTACATCATATTTCCATGGTTCAATGTTCATATACATTAAAAATTTAACTCTTATGCATTTCAAAGCCGGCGATGAATGGGGTTATGAAACTATGGCTAGGTTTGTTAAATACGCAACTTGCAACTGCACAGAAACCCAGAAATTGGGTATTACCTTGGGATGACGTTTGCCATGGAAATTAACTCTGTCGTAGGTTTTCGATGGCGGAGATTCTGAATCTTTTGTAGACACCTTTCCTCGTTCAGAGTTCAAATTCTTCGCACGAGCATCCTTCTCCATGGTGAACGAGTTACAAGCTCTGTTGTTCTCCAGTTTCTTTAAATCCATCGGAAGTACACCGGAGTTGGGTTTTTTTTTCAAGCGTCGTGGATTTTGATTTTAGGGTTTGGCTGATGAATGAGGATTTTTGTTTCGCTAAACGGCTGTGGGGCAAGTGCGGTAAGTTGTGGGTACTTATTTGGGCTTATGTGGTTATTTTAAGGGTAAAATAGGTAATAGCATCTAAATCCAACCCAATCTAATTGATCCAAACATAAAATTTACAATTGTGAAAATAAATATCTGGACACTATTGCAGTATCCAAAGGGCACATTACTTACATATGGGGTCATATGTAATAACCTTTTTTAGTGCAACACTTACCTTGAAAAGGAAAGCAAACGTGCTCTGAAGATATTGTATAATATATATGTAATAAAAATATGTAGCGAGTTAATTATTTTATTCTCATGAGTCATGATTATAACATTTTTTAATGCTCGTGAATCATTTGATATGTAAGTTTTTTTTTAATAACGTGGGAACCCTGAGCCGCTACCCTTCGAGTGTGCATTGGTAAATTCTCAGGTCGACGAAATAGCCTGCAAACCTCGACAACTAGATAAATCACACTAGGCTAACCATGTGTGACAGGTTCAGACGTAGAAGGCATAGAATCACTTCGCTCCTAATAGAATTCGAACTTGAGACCAAGTAGAGGAGACCCCTCCTCTTTAACCTACTAGGCCACCCCCAAGAGGTTATTTGACATGTAAGTTCAAAACAAGAAAGTTGGAACTACTTTTAGATAGGTATTTACCCTTCAACACTTAATTAAGCAATTCTCGCTTTACGAATAGAAACTCTTAAACAGTGATGTATAGTTTGTAATGTATATAATAAGTAAGTAAATGAACTAGAAAATTTACAGTTGCACCTTTGAAATATCTCTCGGGATTTAGAAAACATTACAGTGACTTTATTTAAAGATAAGCTTCTATTTTTATTCTATTTTTACGTGAGGTCAAGTAAAAGTGAGATTTGTCTAAGGTCATGTCAAAGTCATACGCACTTTAAAATTGATGAATTTATGTTAAATTTATATGGTGTCATACGTGGTGGTTAAAAACTTAAATATTCTGATTGTAAGTTAAGCATACAAAATTAATTTTAATTTTGTAACTCTTAGGATAGCGGAGTTTCCAAGAGTAAAAGGTGTCACCCTGTATTGAAGGGATTTCACTGTATTATACATAATTGACGCACGATTAAGGCACATCCTAAAGAAGATATAGATCTTCGGTTTGTGCATACACTCAGTATCATTTATGATAGCAACAAAGGCAAATGCAACTGAGGAGGTCAACTTGTCGTGACTTCAGTGTACATTGAAGTCTTCTCTCGTTATGTGCAATAAAGACATTGAGTGGATATGATATGTGACGACTGTGCTCCAAGAGCCATTATTTGATTCGAATTATTTCGGTGTTTGCCCAACAAAGACTAAAATGTGACTTTTAAGAAGCACTCTTAGAGAGCGTTTGGTTCCTGTGATTAGGTGAAATAACGGGGCTAATTCGAGTTAGTGCCCCGCGTGGTTTGTTGCAATAAAACAACGGGTCAAACATGTAATAATCGGGCCGCGTCGATTTCTGTGATTAGGTGAAATAACGGGGCTAATTCGAGTTAGTGCGTGGTTTGTTGCAATAAAACAACGGGTCAAACGTGTAATAACTGGGTCGCATCGATTTTGGCCCTTAATACCGCATATTACAATCGCTATCCTCCCCCCTCCCCCCCCCCCTCCGCGCGATTGTTTAATCTTCGTTTTGACACAAAATTCACTACATTTGAGAAAACTATTCTACCCCTTATATTTAAACAATTTTCCTCAATTCAGATAACATTTTTCATTCAACACATTAGGGTTTGTGGAGCGAGTCTGACGGCGATTTTGAGTGCGGCACTTGAAGGCTCTGAATTTCGGGGTCAATCTGTAAGTACGGCTTCATCTCTTGATAAATACACTTATGGCGATTTAATATAGTCGATTATTTTTGGCGATGGTTGTAGTTAAACACTTTTACATCCGGATTGTTTGCAGCTGATGTTCTACGATGTGGGAATTTCATAATGTTGTTGTTTGGTTTACCGCACATTGTTGATGTTTTGATATCGCGATGCGTAGTTAGGGTTCTTTGGTCGACAGTCCAGAAACCCTAATTTCCTCAATTTAGGGTTTAATTTGGGGTTTTTTTTAAATTGAGCAGCAATTCAGGAATTCATTGGCTAGGAAACGTTAAGCAAGTGTAGTTCATGCATAGGCATCGTTAAGAATTATTACTCTTCTCTAATTCCAGAAATTGTTCAGTTGTAGGGTTTCTTAAATTTAGGGTTTTGTGCAAATTGAGCAAGAATTATGCAATGCAGTAAATGCTAATCGTTAAGCTAGTTTTGTTTTTACATAAGTGTGACTTTAAGGAGTATTACAATGTCTAGATTTGTTTTTGGGCATAATTCATTTGTTGATGTTCTGACTGGATGTGTTAGTATATCTGATTCTTAAAGGCAGCTTAGTTTTTGCAATATATTCTTGAGGTTGATCATATGTAAACTTCATACATTGTTAGGGAATGAAATATCCCTATATCATTTGTTTTTGTTAACTAGTGTCCACAAATTAGATGGCAGATTTAACTAACACAACTGTTCAACCACAAACGTCTGAAGATGCGATTGATCAGAAACCAAAGAGGCGATCATGGACCCTTAGTGAGGAACTAGCTCTAATTGAAATGTTGAAGGGTTTGCGCCAACAAGGGGTTTCAATTGATGCATTTCGTCGGGTTGCACTACTTTGTAGGTTGGAGGAATGAATAAAGGCGATAATACTCCATTCGACTTTGAAGCCCATCCCTCAAATCAAGTCTAAGATTTGTGTTTGGATGAAGAACTATCATCAGTTGCATGATTTGATGGACTGTAGTGGTGGCGGCTGTTATCTTGACCCTGAAACCAAGGAGCTTGTGGCTGCTAATGAGTTTTGGTCGAGGGATTATGTAAAGGTAATTTTTGACACAATTTTTGTAGATTACAATGATCAATTCCCCCACATTTTCTTATTTTATGCTAATTACTTTTGTATTTCTTCTTAATTGTAGCATAGGAACAAGGCGTTCCCTTTCTTCGACGACTGGAATGTGAACTTCGTCAGGGACTGAGGCGTTAATCCATATAATGTGGTTGGGTTTTTGTATGGCAATGAATGTTGAAATCTATGCGATGCCTTTTGGAACAATGTAGTATAGTCATGTGATGCTTTTAATTATGTTTCTTCTGTTGAATTTTGTGAAACTCGTTTAGACAATCAATGAGTTATGTCTGAACTAGTTGAATGTTTGAGATTTGGGACTTATTTTGTCAAGTGAATGCATGTCTATTTCTTATTTTGTGATTACAGGGTTGAGTTTTGATGTGTTTTTTTACAAGCCATTGATGATTAGGTGAGTATCGTGATACCAGTAATGTTTACATGGAGTGTTGCGCAATGAAAGTGCATGTCATATCTAGAATGTGCATTTTTAGTGGTGTACTACTTCTGACCATTCCCAAGTGAGTAACATGTATCTGTTAAGTTTGATAGTCTTGTAATCGTAGCATTCATGTCATACCCACATGCTTGTGCTACTCTGTCGAATTCAGAGCTATTTTTTTGTACGTAAGTTTGATAGGCTTGTGCTAGCATTCAAGTCATACCCAGATGCTTGTGTTACTCTGTCGAATTTATAGCTATTCTATATAGCATCATTACCTTTATATATGTGTTACTCTATCGATTTTAGAGCTATTTCTTATGAAGTAAGGTTGCTAATATCCTCGTGTTATCAGGGTAGAAAATAAGTAACAATCATTGACAAGAACAATCGTAATTCATTAAAGATAATCAAAATATACTACAAAGATTCCGCTAACATGTTCCACAATTAAAAAAATAAATAAACACAAAAATTGAAAAAATGACCAAAACAAAGAAATCATAACATGAAATCCTATCAAGGATTTTGCAAGTAATACTCCATGCGGGATAACACGGTCACCGCGGTTATTGGGAGATCATGAACAACAAATAGGTACATGCATGAATAGGTACATGCATACATCATAGTTCAGGAATCCCAAATTCCTGAAGTAGCCATCAATGCTGGTACACTGCAATATTTAGCACAATGTAAGTCAACAATAATAGCAATCAATCGTTATGTGGAAATTCATACGAATAGGTACCTGGCGCATGTAAGGATCGAAGAGAGTGGGGTCTATCTTGAACTCGTTCTGTTTGGGCATGAATTGAAGACCTGGGGTCCTGCAGAACTGGAGGAAGAGACGAAAGCATGTCTTAATCATTATCAGACGGTCCTTCACCATCTAAGGAGTCACCTCGACCCCCAAAAGCTCATTAATATTAGGAGCAAGTTCTGCATAGATCTCCTACATCTGGACTTCAGTAAACCATTTATCACCGTTCAACTTTTCCTTCAGATCATGGAGCATTATGGTTTCTATTTTGGATGTCCATATGTCGTAGTCACTGAAGATGCCAACAATATCATCCTGATTAAACAAAGATGTTAGAAGAAGAACAAAACTAAAACAACTTCAACACAATAAATCTTAAAGTTAAAGATCAACAACTTACAGTCACAACGTTGTAATCCTGCAAACCTCCATTCTTGCATATGCTTAAAATGTTGTTGAGATGTATTGATATGCAATCACAACCCCTCTATTTATATTGATGTAACAAAAAAGAGAAGAGATGCGACCCTTGGGCAACATGCGGTCACCTATTACACCAGTTAGAATTCGGAAAGCCTTATTTCAAGCCAATGGCATTTACATGCAGTCATTGGGAACATGAGTTATGTTCACCAATAGACACAATATTTGGGAAACGTAATTGCAACAATAGTCCAACACGAAATCACATGTGTATTATAAAAACAATACATGACAGTGTAGATTAGTAATATCCATAAAATTCAAATATCCAACCATCAAATATGTATTGTATGTATCTATGTGTCAACAACTACTAAGGAATAAAAGATTGACTTTATATAACATCCGAATTCAGAACAAACTCAAAGAGTCAACAAACAATTAACAACTACAAAAGGTGGCAGCCAAACTTAGATAAAATACAAGGTACACTCTAAATTAACTCTTCATAATGAAGAACATACATGGGATGACCACAAAGGTCAAGAAGAATACTATGAGCCATGCCACCACACACCCTATCACTGCCCACTTAGTCACCATCATGTTGTCTACACCATGGAATAAACTTGAAATTACATTGTAATGATCCCTAGGTTGTGCTATGTTTTGAGGGTTGGTACTGTTCTCTCCAGTGTTGTTGCTAACGAATGATGATTCACACCTCGAAACGAATGTACGCCTCACAGTGTTTGCACCTTGTGTTGGACTGGTAGAATGATATCGTCTTATATGTGCATATTTTGGTATGTTTATTCATCAGCCCAAATAAACGAATCAGGATGTTTACGATGCAATGGACACTTGTAATAGTATCGACCGGGACATGTAGAGGTATCCCTTGCCATTAGGTATAGCATACTTCCAACTCCACAGGCACAAGACACATTGTAAGGTGCAACCATCTACAAGGTTATACTAAAACTTCAACTGAACTCTCAAGCAAAATTGCTGCTATATCATCACAACTAGGACTCTTTCAAAGTACATACCGAAAATGAGTAATAGTAGAATTCTGCCAATTCATGAATTTTACTAAAATAGGTGATACTAAAATCACTTGAACTACACCTCTAATAAGATTCAAACGCATGCAGACATAAAGTCGGTAAGTTTCAAACAATTAACATGTTTCAGACAATTAACATGAAGTATATGTAAGTTGCTAAACCTAGGTGACCTAATGTCACAGAAAAAAAGGATCACATACCTCTTTTGTCGCAAAAGTAGGGTATGATTGATACCTACAAGCAAAACATTGAGGTTAATACAATTCAATTTAAAGAAATTCAGCCTTCTTCATTATAGAACAGAATAACATTATAATGATAGCTAACCCCGCATTACAACGGTCATTTCAATTTTTCGCTCATTCAAAGCCCTCAAACCTCAACCCAACAAACCCTCCTTTAACACAATCAACACTACAATGAAGTGAAATCTCGCAATTCTTGCACATCAACTCAACGCGAACAGGTTAGGCTTCATCAACACTCTGCATGTAATGTTATTCTGTTCTATAATGAAGAAGGCTGAATTTCTTTAAATTGAATTGTATTAACCTCAATGTTTTGCTTGTAGGTATCAATCATACCCTACTTTTTGCGACAAAAGAGGTATGATACTAAAGTAGGGTATGATTGATACCTACAAGCTACCACATCGGTCTTATTTTGAGGATTCAGCAAACAGAAGAAACAAATGAATAAGTCTTGGACGACTGAGTGCATAAAAACAGCTTGCAGTGCCAATTGAGATTTGATGGATACATTTCGAGGAGTCATTTTATTTATAGAAACTATTTAACTAATAATTAGTTATAACAATAGTATTGAAACATTCAAGGAATTAATGAACTCGTATTGAGCAGGAAACAAATTTTATTTATATTTTTTTACGATATTAATTTGATTGAAGATCTAATTTTTCTAAATATAATGGGGTATAGTTGTAGCATGTAAGTACCTGAAAATATTGGCCTAACTTGATGTTGGACATTTTCATCTACTTGTTTGTAGGATGACTATACTCCACGTCAGACGGGTCCAGTGTAGCACGTGTACCACCTTTATTTTTTACATACTTGCACTCCAAGCTACACATGTGAAATAGGTCAAATTGGACCCGGTGTAAGCGTTCAATGCTTAAAATGTTGAAGTAGTCAGATCATATAGCGCATCTAGGTGATGATCGAGAGTCTGTTGATTTTGGGTTAAACCTGGGCCTAAGTTAAATTGCATGTGTATCTCATCTAGAGAATCAAATTGAGCATAGACTATTATTTCTCGGTGAAGGCTAATCTTAGATTTTAATAAATGATTCGCTTGGAAAATTGAGTCTTTTGGGTACCCTCTAATAAATGAATATGGCTCTTGTAGGGCAAACCCACAACTTATGGGTCAAATTTGGGCTCGTTAACCGAATAGGTCGAGCATCATCTATTACTTCAACTTTGCTTGATCTCTGTTAGATTTATCCCAAGAAATAATCTCGTGAGAGGCATATTTCACGTTTCTTATGTTTTGGTGTAATGTGGATGCAAGGTAGTATAAAAGTCTTTATGAGTGTTATCCCACATTGGTAAAAGATGTTGGGATCTAGGCTCAAGTTTGTAGAAAGGCTTTTATTAGCTAAAGAGTTTTTAGCTCTTATAGGCCAAATATTCTAAAGTGGCTTAAGTGTCCTAAATATGAAATCTAGTATTTCTTTGTGGGCTTATTTATGCTTGCACAATATTACTTGTGTAGTTAGAAGTGCAAGGCATAGGTGGTGCACAAGCACACACGCGTGCCGAGCTGAATTTGGGCTCGTGGCACTTTTGTCATCGCACATCGATATAGACCGTAGATTTTTATTTAATTAGTTAAATAAAATGAACGATTGTGATTTAATCTGGATATTAAATTATAAAGATTAAATTAGATGGTACAAATCTAATGTTACTTAAGACTTAAATCTGATGGCTTAAATTAATCTAGAATAAATGGTGAGAATATTTAAAAGTCAGAATTAAAAATATTAAAATTATTTAATTTGAACCATCAGATCATTTATTCAAATGATCTAACGGTTGATATTTGAACTGAAGAGTTGTATCTTTATGTTGAAGGTTTCTCGGGAAGCAATGTGTCTTTTCGAGACACCACTCCAGTGTCTATAAATCTACCGGATTATCAGAAGCAAATTATGATAATAAAATGTTTCTCTCTCTTTTATACACAGTTATAATTGCTACATACATTATTTTATGTGTTCTTTAACACTCTTGTTTTTCATTCTTCGAGTACATTTCACAAGTCCAAAAATTGTAGTCTACTGTTTTATTCTTTTGTGCTTAAATTGTATCTGGTAAGCGACGCGATGCAACCCTTTTTGGCACACACGAGTTTCTTGGGAGTTGGAACACATTACGTTTTAAGGAAATCGTCTCTTTTGCGGCTTTCAAGTTCCTGATTGTGGAATTTTCGAACAAATTCACCAACAGTCTCATCACTTTGGCCATAACCATTTTTGTAGATTTTTGATCCACAAGGTGCTTATTGATTTAAAAATTAAACTCCAAGAGATTTCTAGTGATGTAAAACAAATTGAGATGCATGAGAATTATGCTTCATCATTACATGTCTCTTCACCATTTTGAGCATAACTTCTTCCATAGATGTCGAAATTATAAACCACTTCTTAATTTGGAAAGCATCCTTCAAGAAATTTCCAAGGGTATAAGACCCATCGAAATATTTATTATAATGTACATAAAAATATTGATTGGAATAACATATTGAAATTCAGTAGATGCTTCAACATTGTGCGATTTCGTCGTTTTGGCCATAACTATTTTCTTACGCGTCAAATTTGCAAGCCGCTTCTTGATTTGGAAACTCGAACCTAAGAGATTTTCAGGGATGTAAGAGAAATTGGATTTGAGGAAGAACATTTTACATGGAAATCTAGGTCAAATTTCAACTTACGCAAGCTATGGGCGGCCCCTTCTCTGTCCGAGGTCCTCAGATATTTATAGGAGCTCGTTGGGTTATTTTTTATGTACTCAAATCCCTACGCCGAAACTAGGTTGAAAATAGGTTAAAAGTAGCTGAATATGTTAGAATTCTTGCAAATACATCAAAATTTAACCATAGTTTAATGTGCAATTCCAGTCTACTCGTTCAACTTTGTGCAGCTTCAGGATTTCGACGTCTTCTCTAAGTGTCTAAATTAAATCCACTTGTTGTTTTGCATAGGCATTCATATATTCATATTGACGTACAACTCATCGACTGAGTAAGTTTAAAAAACTAGTAGTGAATCGTGCAAATTGTGTTTAATTTTCAACTTGAAGGCACTTAATTGTTAATTCAAATTGTAGTGGTTTCTTCAAATCAAGCCATGCATTATTAGCAAATTGTGGCACATCCTGACTAATTAGAAAAAACTGTGAAAATGAAAATTGATCAATTTCTTCGACTTTTGCAAAGAAAAAAGGTGAAGTAGATTTGTTTATGGTAGCGAATGAAAGACATCCTTTCAGAAAACTGTAAAAGTACCCAAATAATGAAGGAAGGAACAGATGTGAATCTTGTGATCAAAGAAATTAAGGAACACGGCGTGTCATTAGTATTAGTTTAGGAAAAATCACCAACATATATGAAAGGTATTTTTAAGAAGATTATAAAACATTAAAGAATATGGTCTGGTCGTCAGGATATTTAGCTTGAAGTAAAACTTGTTTAGAGTAAATAAAATTGTAGAATTAATTAATTAAACTATTGTGTTACGATAACATATAGTGTTTTAACTTCGGGCTCGTTTGCTTTCAAAATTTATAGTCGCATGACTATTAATTTATCCGTACTAATATACTTGAGTATTATTATTAGGTTGCATGGTTTGCCAAATATGTACCATAAAATAAGCCCAACCAAAATAAATAATACTATGTTTGCTTAGAGTAATTGACCAAATATTTTTAATCTTGCCACTTATTTGTGCTAAATAACATTCTTACCCTTATTCTATTTTTTAACTACACCCCAACGAGCCAAAGAGAGACGATGCTAACAAGAAGTCCTCGAAAGACTAACCCAAATTCAATGATAAGAACCAAGGCACATGCCTTCTTCCAATAGAAACGCAGCACCCCGCCTCTGACACTAACCTCGCGTATGTCTACCCTCAAGCCATGCGGAGCTGATATACACCAATTAAATCAAGAAGGAACCACCTTCACCCGGCGTGACCTACTCTCATTCGCCAAAACAAAGGTACGAGTTCATCTGTAACCCTTATAGAAGGGACCTCACGGCCACAAAGAAGGGAAGGGGGACCTAGTCTGCCCTCAAATCACTTAGGTCACAGGAGGCACATCTCTACCCCATGTAACTAACCTCATCATAAATCACAAGGTCTTTTTGACCTTATGTAACAAATTCCCATTCTTCGGGAACAACGAGAAGTTTCAAGAATAATCTACAAACTTAGTTTCCAGTTGAACGAAAAAATAAAATTACGTGAGTGGTGTGTGTGGTGTTTTACTTGGACTAAGTATAGATAAGGTGATATTTATTGAGGATGCATATCCTAAAATACGATTATTTCCTTCCACGAGAGGGAGGCTGGGGTAATAATGAGACACATCCTAGGGACGGGAGCAAGATCCTCAGAATACCCCTACTAACCACGCCTATAGGAAGGCATCGAATCGCTCCCCTCGGGCCTCTCTCGATCCTAACAGGCAGCGCCTACAGGGAACCCTATCATGGTGACACTCGATGGCTCCTCCTGCTATGGGGGATATATCCGAGTAAACAGTTGAGACCAATCCTTCTGAGATCTGCCTCCTCCTCGCGGATAACGCTTGTTACACCCTCCCCTATGTGGAACCACGACCTCTAAGATTGCACGCATCCATACTTCTCTTAATTCTACCTCAATAAGGTACTCGATCCACGAGTCCTACTCAAGCAGTTCCAACTACGACTCCTACGAGTACTCCCATCACAATGTCCTACGAGTTCAGCTCAAACGACTTAAACATGTTTTCTCCCGAAAACTCGAATAAAACCTCTAATGCGATGGCATTTGTCCCGAGTGAACCAACACTCCGAAAATATTTCACTAATACCTTATTTTCTCAACTTTTGGCAAGAACAAGGAGGGAAACAATGTCAGCAGACGAGAAGCTACGAAAAGGAACTCAGTACGAGTTTAATCATCAACTCCCAACTACTCTCTATAAATAAGGAGAAGACCAAATCTTATTGGTCGCCCCCACATAAGATGAGCTATTGGGCCTAGAGGTGACGACCCCCATTGGCTCAGTACACCCACAACGCTTACTGGATGAAAAGAATCACCTTTTTGATTGGCTTCCCCAGTCGACGACCCACATTGGCGCATATGAGGCCTCACTATAGGCCACACTCATCAGAAACATCCATTGTCGCAAAAAAAGATCTATCTAATTGGCTGACTCGACCGAAGCAATTACTCTGAGCAGAAGACCAAGCATGATTGGCCAGAGACCCCATGGAAGTTCTATAAATAGAGGCTTGTTAGCACCCCCACAACAACTTTTACCACTTTAACTTGCACAATGTTAGCTTAAATCTTTCAGCAATACCTTAGCACCAAGTTCTCAGCAAAAACATATTTGTACTTTATCTCTAAGCTATTCTCAATATAGCTCCCCTCTCCAACTGGGTTCCACCACTTGTAGCCTTCTCATTCTCGCAAACATAAATAATGTATCGCTCCCTTTCTCAGGCTCGAGATTAGCGTTCTGATAAAACTTACTCGATTAATATCCCAAAATTACCCTCCCCATGGGATCGAATGGTATTGCATCATCATTTATGTTGTAAATTCCAAGTCACATAAGGTTATTTTGGTCATAAAACAAAAAAGTGATGAGTATTTGGGTCTTTAGGATTTAATCTAATTTGGGGTATTATTAGTTGGGGAGGGGGGTAATAAGGTACCCAACTAACAATCTCATAATTAAGTTACCATGTAAGATAACAAAACTAATAATTATGCAAACTAGACAAACTTATATCTACGACTATTATCTAATTAGGCTTTGGTTGGGCAAAGAAAATGAGTCCTTTTGTCTTTTTTGAAAGTAATGTGTTTAACCTTTTAGAAATAATGTCATGCGCGTAAAAATATGTGGTACAAGCACAACGCTATTTAAGGTTCCGTTTTCTCAGTTGGTGGCGGTTGTTAGCTTCTCCAAATAGTGATCCTAAGTTTTAAATGGGTCAAAAGTACTTTGCACCCTTAAATTGACCCATTTTGACACTTTGCACCTCTAAACTAAAATGACACCACTTTGCACCCCTTTAGTGTGTAGGTGTTTTTAAAGGGGTAAAAAATGTATATTACAATCCTTAAAAAAAACTTGAATATTACAAAACGTGTTGTGATAAAAAAGTAGGAAGAAAGTCAAAATACAAAAATCAAGTGTTTGTCGAACCACCACCCCCACCATCAGAGGCAGCTCCGACAGCGCCACCACTGCTGTGCACCACCATCGTCGAAGACTACAACGTCGCGCGCAACACTGTCGTCACCACCGTTCACCATCACTGATGCGTGTCACCACCATACAACATCGCTGTGACCACTGGGGAACAACACTGCCGCATCACCGCCGCTCAACACCACCGCGAACGCCACCGCTGCGACCCTCATTCTCCATCAAAACGGGTTACTTCCAAAACACTCTAAATCCCCAAATTTCAGAAATATTTCTCGTAGCCTTAATTTGCTTCAATTTTGAATTCAATTCGTAAACAACATTCATGAAGATCGGTGAGTGTCGATTAGTATTTTTTTCCAGAAATTTTACTTGTTCGTAAAGATTGGTGACCGTTCATAATGAGCATCCTAATTCGCAAAGATGGGTGACTGTTGGAGAAGGAAGTTGTGGGTGGTGTCTCAGAGGTGGTGGCGTAAGATGGTGGTGATGCAGCAATGGTGGTTCGCGACGGAGGAGGCGCAACGGTCATTGCCGGGCGTAGCAGAGATGGTGGCGCGCGGCGTTACTATTCTGCGGTGGTGGTTTAACATTTGTTTTTCTAATTTTCTCTTTTTTTCTATTATCTGGCTTATATACCATTTTAATTTTTGAGTTGGTCTTTCTTCTTCTTTAAATATTGGAAATACCTTTTTCATCTCTTTAAAAACACGTACACCCTAAAGGAGGGTAAAGTGTCAAAAAATTCATTTTAACAGTACAAAGCGGTGTCAAAAAATTCATTTTAACAGTACAAAGCGGTGTTATTTTATTCTAGGGGTGCAAAGTAAATTCGACCAATTTTTAAATAGTACAAATCAACAGAATTAATAAATAAGAAACCCTCGCTCACTCTCTCTCTCTCTCTGTGGTCACTGAAGTTAAAAAAAACACTCGGTAAGTAACGCAGCTCAGCATCAATTTTCAATTAATTTGTTTTCCGCGCACGAACTGTCAGTCTACTGATGATAAGTTGATAACTACTGAATTATAATTATTATTCAAAAATGCTGCAGTTATATATATATATTATATTAATTAGTTCCTCCAATTCGTTTTGTTTTTGTAGAATTGGAGAGCATAATTTTTGATGGGAGGGTTCTGCAACGACGAACTGACGACATTCTCTTCGAATTCGAGTTTCGGTTTCTCTCAAGATCTGAGGTTCTCCAAGCACGTTCACGACAATGTCCATGGCAACATTTATCTTCATCCGGTATGTTACCTTTTTTAGATGTATTCCTTTTTCTACAATTTTGTTTACCGATTGATTGATTGATTAATTATTCATTTTGTTTGTTTACAGCTCGTTTTGAAATTCATCGATACTGAGCAGTTTCAACGGTGAGCGAGCTCTCAATCCTCCTTCAACGCCTTTTTTAGAACTTGATATTATTACAACCGAACCAGCTACTGAATCTAATCATCAATAATATATTTCTTTCTTACTTACTCACAGGCTGCGTGATCTTAAGCAACTAGGTCAGTCACTGCTATTTTTTCTTTCTTATTTCTTTTGCTACTCTACTCTACTGTATGTATGATTGTGCCATTAATTTATGTTTGGTTCGAGAAGAGCTCAAAGTCTTCAAATGACTGCTACTTGTTTTTCTTTTCTTTTCTTTTTTTTTAGGAATTGCAGACATGGTTTATCCTGGAGCTGTGCACTCTAGATTTGAGCATTCTCTTGGAGTCTACTGGCTTGCTAGTGAGGCTGTTCATAAGCTTAAGACTCAGCAGGTTTGAGATCTGCTTCTAATTATCTGCTCACTTGAAGCTATTTACTCAAGTTCGAGGGTTCAATGTTCTAATCATTTTTCCTTTTTCCAGGGAGAGCTTGGTATAGATCGCTTTGATGTACAAACCGTGAAACTGGCAGGTACGTACTATCTAAGTAAACTAATTTAACACAGAATTACAAATTGTTATTCATATTTTTCATACTATTCATTTAATAGGCCTTTTGCACGACATAGGCCACGGGCCTTTCAGTCATTTGTTTGAACGTGAATTTCTTCCCAAGGTTCTTAACGGATCAGGATGGTAATAATATTCTCAACCTGACTGTTTTCTATTTATTTATTTTGTTTCTTTTTTCAGTGAGGAATTCAATGAACTTATTCTTACATTATTTTGTTTTTAATTGCTGGAGGAGTTCTTGTTGTGGGAGTTTACCTTTCCTGTCATACTTTCTACTTTGTCCATTCTTCGCACTCACACCTGATGAAATCACTTTTTCTTTGACTTAACTAACTGAATATCTTTCCAACCATTTTCTTTTATGTCCTAAAATTGTTTTCCTTGGCTTGGTTCCTTATTCTTTATCCCCCAAGTTCAGGTTGCACCAAGATTAAATAGCACACTGATAGTTATATTGTTTGCTATATACACGTGTTCTCTGGCTACTCTGTTACAGGTCTCATGAGCAAATGTCAGTTGAGATGATTGACCATATCGTGGATGAGCATCACATAGAAGTAGATAATGAGACTGTAAACAGAGTAAAGGTAGTAAAGATAGTGCTTGACTGTAACCAATTTTGCTGTGTGAATATTTTGTTTTTTCATCCGCTACTACTATAGAGGCCTCTTACACTGACATGACAAAAAGAACTCTGATCCCTTCGTTGTGGGGTTTTCTGATACTTGAGGATTTTATTGGTATGCCAGTTTTTATCTTGCTAGTTGTATCTGCTTAGCTACAGAATAGTTGATTTTGAATTTGTTCACACTTGTTTTGGTGTCTAGATGCTAAAAGTCAATGGTATTGATTGGTGCAGTAGTTTAAACTTCACTAACCAAAAACTGGCATGTTACTTTTCCTTTTGTACCAAAAATCGTGTGTTTCACGTATAACGTTCCTGCAATCACATCTGTATCCACTTAGAAGTGATGTTATAGAATAAACATGCCCTTTCCATATATCTTCTATTTCTTATGATAAGTCTCATACTCAGTCTGAGGTTAATTGATGCTTTTAATTAAGAAGCTGTGTTTGTTTCGCGAAAGAACTCAAATATTTGTCTAGGAGAGTTACATTGATTTATGAATATGATTGTACCAAAATTTGATTATATGAATTACTGTTGGTAATCTGGTGTGCTATATTATGCTTACTTTCTGTACAATTTACTCTTGTTCAGTATTCTACGTTTTATTACAAAGTAAATAATTAGAGACTATAAATCGTTCTTTAGTATTGCATGATGATTCGTTGAGTAATGTGATACTCCTTTAACTCTTATTTCTTTCCAACCTTTCACTTGTTTGCAGGAGATGATACTTGCAAGTTCCAAGTTTGGTACATTCAAAGTAAGTCTTGTTATAAAAATGATTTTTTTTAACTCTTGTTGCTGATGGAGCAGAACTTGATTAAATTTGTTCTTACCTCTAGACTGCAAAGGAAAAGCAATTTATATACGATATTGTGGCGAATGGTCGAAATGGTATTGATGTTGACAAGTTAGTAACTTCCGAAACTATAAAGCTTATTTGTACTTGAATCTCATGCTTCCCCTGTTATATGTATATTTATTTTAATTACAGTTCTATTGTTATCTGAATGATGAATAAAGTTACGAGGAAGTTAAATCGTGCTCTCAGGTTTGATTACATTGTTCGTGATTGTCGAGCTTGTGGTTTAGGATGCAACTTTCAGTTTCAAAGGTGATTCTTGAACTTTCTTCATGACATTAACACATATTTTTCAGTCGTGAATGCCTAAAAACATTTGAGCCAAAAAATACAGAGTACAGCCATGTGTCCTGAATGGTTTATTTTGTGAATGTCAGGTTGATGGAGACAATGAGAGTTATGGGAGATGAGATATGCTATCGAGCCAAAGATTGTTAGTGTGCCATAGACAAAACAGAACTTGTTTTTTCCTTTTGTTGTCTCTTTTATTTTACTGAAAATGGAATTTCAGATCTGACAATCCACAAGTTGTTTGCAACACGAGCTGATTTGCACAGAACAGTTTATACTCATGCAAAAGTAAAGGTACATACCAGTATGATATTCAAATTATTTTTATTGCACATTGAAAGAGGAAGAACTCCATGCTTTTATTGCTTTCTATATATGAATTACTCACTATTAATCTGCTTTATGCCGTCAGGCTGTTGAGTTGATGATTGTGGACGCGTTAGTGAGTGCAAACGATTATCTGAATATCTCATCTCACATACTTGATCCTTCAGAATACTGGAAGGTTTGGAATCCCTTCTACTTATGTATTCATGTATACTTTACTTGATTGCTTAGAGATGTTTCCTTTTCTGGTGTAGTTGGATGACACAATCATCAAGACCATTGAGACAGCTCCAGATCAAGAACTCAAGGAATCTAGGGATTTAATCAAACGCATCCGCCGGAGGGATCTATATCAGGTTTTAGCTCTTTTAATGCACCCATTATTGTTGATTATGCACCATTTGATGTTTCTCTTTGCTATCTAACAAGCAATGAACTTTACGTGGTATCTCATTTTTTGCAGTTCTGTAATGAATATGCTGTTCCCAAAGACAGAGTGGAGAACTTTAAGAACGTCACTGCAAAAGATATTGTTTGCTCACAGGTATTTTGTGCAGCTGCACTTATTTTCAAACATGATTCCTTTAGGTTTCTTGGCAGGAACAAAGTTTCGGCATTTTACTGGGAGATCATTAAATAAGTTTATCACATAGAAAAATGGAGGAGTGACACTACGAGAGGAGGATGTTGTGGTTACCAATGTTAAAATAGATCTGACTCGTGGAAGGCACAATCCTCTCGAAAGGTACTTCTCAACATTCTGTGAAGTTATGCTATATTTTAAGAATAATTTTAACAATTATTTCCATCCTTTTCATGTGCTCCTTTCACCAGCATCAAGTTTTTCAAGGTATGCATCACGTTTCCCAGAATTTGGTGTTTGGAGTCTCAACCCCTTTCCAATTTACCCGTCTTCCCCAAATTTTGTTATGCAATCTCTGACTGCTGCTAGCGACTAGCGATATTCAGGATTATGACAGTGAAGAGAAGTTCTCTATATCTGACGAAAGCATCAGCCACTTGCTTCCTACATTTTATCAGGACATGATTGTGCGAGTGTACTCCAAAAAGCCCAATCTGGTCAGACAGCTTGTTGAATATCTAACATTCTTATGCTTGCATACATTCATACATTTTATGCGTCTGCAGGTTGGAGTGATTTCCGAGGCTTTCGAAAATTTCCAGTTGAAGACTTATGGAATCAAGACACAAGTACATGCAACACCAGAGAAGAAAAAACGACGAGTGTAATGCTTTGAGCAAGGTGTTCCCATTCACTCCATTTGTTCTTATAACGTACAATATTGAGATGCCACAATTTATACATACGCAGTTACCAGTTAGAACATGTTAGTATTACCACATAATCTGATCTGTGATTGCATTTTTTACTAGAAACCTAAGTGTGAATGTAAAGGACTTGATTTTTGATGTATCCATGTAATGTTCACATATTAAGACATATATGAATTATGATTGGAAGACAGTGAGTAGGAGTGAAAAATGCATGATTGTATTGTTTGCTGTAAGCCTTATGGATAGGCTTGGCTCTTTTATACACGCGCGCGCGCACACACACACATACGTGTGTATAATTCCCCACATCACATTTACGTGTTCTATGCTGGGAGTCCGTTTGACATCCAAAAGGGGGTATAAATTGTTTTGCCCATCATACCTCGAAGGTAAATCTGTTTTGAAACAGAAGAAAACAAATATTAGATGCCATTTTCATCTAATCAAAATGAAATCCAGTTGAATTTTTAGCTCATAATACGCATTAGCTTTTTAGCATGCTAAGATATGTTAACTGTTCGCCAATGTATTTTAAAAACAAAAGCCATTCGTTACTTGATTCGATTTGTAAATAGTGAGGCCGTACCATTTAAAAGGTTAAACTTAACTAGTAGCAGGAGCCATTTAGATTTTACGACAAAGCCTCCTTGTAAGTATGTCGTGTGCCCATCTAAGAACATTATTGTCGTTAGGGGTGGGAGGGCCGGGTCGGAATCCCGCGACCCGACCCGACCCGATCGGATTTTTCCCGGGGCGGGAAAAATCCGATCGTCTTCCCGACCCGTTGCTGCGGGAATTATCTCCCGCAGCAACTACCGCGGATCGGATCGGGATTTGGGGTTGGAATCTGATCCGATCCGCGGGTCCCGATTTCCCCAAGGAGAGGTCGCCGCCACCACCACCGGAGCTATTGGAATCGTGTTCTTCGTACTCGTAATCGGAGTCTTCGTCGTCGTCGTCGTCGAAGTCGTCGGAGGTGTAGTGGATGAAGAGTTTGGCGGCGTTTGAGGTACTTGGCGGCGGAGGTTGTGGTTGAGAGACGGTGTGGTGAGGGATGATGTGGAGGTGGTGACATTGAGGGCAGCGGAAAGAAGAAGGGGAAGGGGTGGCGGTGGCGGTGACTGGCACGATGTGAAAAGAGTCTTCAAAAAAAATAAAAATTGAGCAGCTCACACTGTCACACACGCACAGCACTGCAGGATCGGATCGGATTCCGCCCAGCTCCGACCAGCTCCGTCCAATTTTCGGGATCCCGACTAGGGATCCCGAAATCCGCGGAACTCCCGCAATCGCGGGAGTTGCGCCATCCGCGGGTCGGATCGGGAACTACGCCTAGCTCCCGATCCCGGCAATTCCCGTGGGCCGGATTCCCGATCCCCGCGGGAATCCGGCCCAACTCACCCCTAATTGTCGTGTTTCAGATTCATTTATGGTTTGTTGCTATGCAGATGTAAAATGAAATTGATCAGATTTTCAATTGTGCTTAAAACAGCTCTTATTAATTTTAGCTATTAGTAATTATTAGGACAATGAAAAAGATCTGTTATATTGTCCGAAAACTTAATCGAAAAATATGCTAATGCGTCGTTTATCTTATTGAGATTAAACCACAAATTGTTTTATTGTTTTATTGTTTGAACCACCAATTTGACCTGTATTAAAAATTAATGACTACACGAGGAAACACGATGTTCAGAACATCAAAACCTTAATTAAGAGCTCTATTGGTACAGACAACAATATTATCAAAAACAAAGAATTGAGGATTCTCTGAGTCTCACTGAACACATGAAACTTTGATCTTGGTTCTAAACAAGTAGTTAGCCGGCAATCTTGTAACTCGGATTCGCAAGATTATCCAAGCCTGCCACAACTTGCATCGACTCTATAACATCTCCAACCTTCAGGTCCGCCAAAAGATCTTCATTCTCCGTCACATAACCAAAAACAGAATAGCGACCATCCAGTATGTTGGCATTGCTAGGCGTTAGTTCACTCTCTTTCAATAGCCAAAATACCTGGCTAGAGGCAGAATTGTTCTCAAATTCCTGACATTACAAAAACCAAATGATTCAGTGAATAGCTAACAATTCGACTGAGTTGCACTATCTAGAGCATGGTATCAGTTTAAAATCCTCACTTCACGAGCCATGGCCATGGTTCCAAATGCATTGAAAGGAAGCTTTGTTTGAGCTTTGTATAGGCCAAGCTCCTGTCAAAAGCCATAAGCAAGAAAAAGATTTACAGGTTTCCATATTTCATTAAGAAGATTCCATAACTGTATTACTCTCTATGCACGGAAAAATCACAATGAAACCATAAGTACTGTTTCGGATAAATTTCTCTCTTTTCATCTGAGGCCGGGAACTTCCTATCCTATCCTCCATTATACTACTACTTCCATGGAAATTACTAAGAGTAAAAGTTTTTGCTACAGAAGGGAATCAAGGGATATGGGAAAGACTTGTTTTCCTGATGATTCAAATGGTTGTTTCCAAAACTTACTTCCAGTGTTTGTCCATAGAAGGGTGCCTTTTCTCCAACTGCCATAATTTCCAGAGGTATCGTACGAGTTTTTTCTGTACTGGGGTCGATAAATCCCTCTGCTGGGCCCTCAGGATCTCCCGTTTGGACAACAAAGCCATCCGCTAGAGAAGAAAGATAATACAATCTATAAATATCATCCAAATACATTATCTAAATTAGACCTAATAAACATAATTGAGTCAATGCACAAAATATCCAGGATGGTAAAGAAACAACTAAGGTTTAACCAGCAGAACATACCAACTAAGGTTAAGAGTTACTCAAAATAACATACCTCTCTGGATCTCCATGCCGTCATAGAAATGCCTTTCTACCAGATCCACAAAATTCCCGGCAGTTACAGGGGCGTTATAACCATCTAAGACAATACGGAATACACATTCATCTACGTTAGGATTGTCCTTGACCTTGACCTTCATATCAACAGTTGCTCTCCCCTTCAGCAATGGCATGTTTTTGTATTCTTCAGGCACTTCATAAGGAAAGCTATCCACCATATCCTCTTCAACACTGCAGAAACCCAATGCCCCAGGAAGATCTCAGCTGCAGATCAATAACAAGGGCTTAAATGAGAAAATATTTTTTACGAACGCTAATTTTTTTATGTTCTTCTCACTTTCTAGTCATGAGTGGTTTCCTAGTAGAATTGGGGCAGTCCTTTAGACCAAACTAAGTTCAGACAGTCTAATGATCTTAATCTCGTTATAGTTCATTGAATAACAGTTCATTCTGATATTCAACACTCTCAAACTTAAGTGATTTCGTACTTTTTGTTGCAGTTGGTAATTACATGTGTATAGAAAGGCAAAATGCAAACATAGATTGTAAAAATATACCAACGCATAGCCATCTCTGATATTTCAGTCAATTGACAACACAAGGAGAGGTATAACAGGGACTTATCAGTAATACATACTTAACTACAAGCAAACTTAATTCTCAACTTGGTCTGAGCTATCATCTAATTACCTACTGTCGTTTATGGTGCATAATGTTTGTAAGAGTTAACCATTATTACGATTATTTCAAGAAGGCAGTTTGTTAGAATTCAGCTGCTGACTTATAAAGAATGAATATCTCACCCTCCAACATAATTGAGCAGCTCCCTCTGCTTAGGTGCCACTCCTTCACGGTTCCTGTCCTCCGCAATCTTTTGAAGCTCATCCAGTCCTACTTCCAGTTTGTTGAGTAATTCAATTCCATCGTCAACCTTGGACTTTGCAAGACCTTGAACAATCAAGGTTCTACCTTGCTTGAGAGCCCTTGAAGCCTGTCTAACATTCTACAGCACAAGCAATACCAACTATTATTAGCAAATGGCAAGAAAATCCCTTAAGCCACATAGAGGAAGAGAAAGCCTCACTCTTTCGACGGAATCAAGGGCCTTCACGCCTGCAACCTTCAAACTTTCGGTAATATCTTCAAGTGGCTTCTGGACTTCCCTTATAGCCTTATTATCGATAGGCAATGCGTATCTTAACAATGCTCCGGGGTCCTTAATCGGCGGCCCTGAAATCAAAACCGAAACATCCGGCAATGCTGGAGCAATAGCAGTGGCGGCATTAGCCTCTCCGAAATTGGGTACTCCCATCACTAAACCAACCGCCAGAGCAATAGAAATAGCACATTTCTTTACAGACGAGAATCTATCTCTCTGCTCAAAATATAAAAAAAAAAAAAAAAAAAAAAAAAAAACTTCATCAAACTCCCACTTCATATAGATATAATACACGCAAACAAAGTGTAGATTACAGTATAGAACTTGAAATGAGAAGAAACGGGAGGAGATTAATTACTCGCCTGTTCATCAGTGAGCTGAAATGGAGTTGATTTTGGTGAAGAGCAGAAAGGTTTGAACTTGAACTGAGCAGTGACAGGAGATGAGATTTGGAGGCACTTGGATGGAAGATTATTGCTAGTAAGCTTCTGGGTCGTGGTCAGTTGTGAAAAAGAATAACGGTGGCAGGCAATGGTGGCTGCCATTGATGGAAAAATTGTATCTTTCTTTTTAGGAAGAAGAAGAAGAAGAAAAGAATTGCAACATTAGAATGAATCTTTATGATGATTGAAATAAAGATAAGTTTTTGTTCTGAAAATAGTAAAGAGTGTGTAGGTGGAGAATTGAAGTGGATGGTGTTGCGGTCAACCTCACAATCAAGATAACATGATCTTCCACTTCAGCATTGCCATACTTTTTTTGATTTCGGCTATGTTGTGGGCTCTCAACAATTGATTTATGTGACATGGGTCATTTGGAATCCACAGCCCAATTAACATTATTATTGTTTGTATAAAGTTCTAATTCAGATTTCCAAAGATTAAGACCCAGTTTGGATTGGATTTCACTAATTTCGCCCATTTGATTTTTGGTTGGGGTTTTTGAAGATTCTTTTGAAAAACGTGCAAAGTATTTTGGATTATGTTTGGATGTAATTTGAGTGTTGGAGTTATAGGGAAAATATATGTATGCAAATGTCAAATCAATAGGTTGTGAATATAAAATTAATATATTAAACTATTACACATGTAGGATATATTTGACTATTATTAATTTTGTTATATATTTTTAATATCTTATATTAATAGCACCAAAAATCAATTATGTAGAATATATAATCAGGGTACTTAGAATAGCTATTAGTATTTAAAATTATATGTCACTTTTATACTTTCTAATTTATATTCACCCTTCATGATAATTTAATTGTTATTATTATTAGATGGGTTTTAGCAGCAAAAAAATTAATATCACTAAGGCAGTCAAGATTAAGTAAGGTAGAGCGGATTCATAAAATAAAAGTAGCATCCATATTTCATTCACATAATGCACGATTCATTAAACACGATTAAAAAAAATATACTTGAAAAGCTACGACAATAATGTAAGTTGTTGCATGCAAAAATCACACTCAAATACGACAACACACTTAAAAAGTTCAACATATCATACATAAGTTGTGTCTAAAAGCCAACTATAAATTCTGGACAACATATATAATGCCTTTATTAACATGTATATTTACTAGGGCCTCCGCGATCTGCCTGTGCTACTTTCTCCTTGGCCGGGAATAGCTTCAGTGCTTGGATCACCTAGACACTGCAACTCTTCAGAGCGTAACGGAGGGTTGAAACGTGAAACTATTGAACCTCTATCATCTGTATCATAATGTCTAGTGAGATTAACCATATTTTGCGGTGTAGTTCCTCGTAGCTGGTCATGCTGTTGTCCCCAGTTGCTGCCAATAGATGAATTATTATCACTTACTAGTGAATAAGAAGCACCACCATATGAACGAATGTCTTCATGTTGTGGATTGTCAAATAAATATTTTAATTCACTCCAACGAGGCTCTCCTAGTTCAAAATATCTATGCGCCTCTGGGATGTCCTACATGGTTATAAAGTATAAAAATTAACAATTAATAATGTTGTAAAACTTAATAATCTAAGTAAAATATTATACGTACGGGTCCTTAACATTAATTACAAAAAACAAAAACAAAAGAAAAACCCAATCCAAATAGTAGAAGATATCATCAAATTAAAAAAAAAAAAAAAAGAAACGGTCAACAACTTTTCAATAATACAAATAGTAGAAGATATCATCAAATTAAAAAAAAATGATAGTTATGTTTTTCAAATATGGGTCCTTAACATTAATTACAAAACTTTTTGCAAAGACAAATTGCACGGCATTTAGAAAAGAAAGAGAAAAAAAAAACACAAGATTGACTCAGCCGACACCCAAATAAAGGAGGGTCAAAATATTTCAATTTTTTGGGCCAACGAAAATTGGAAAGCCCATCCAAATTAAATTTTGAGTTTGAAAGAGAGAAATAATTGGGACAAACCCAATCCAAACGGGGGCTAAGAGTTCGTTTGGTTGCAATATAGCCTAATAGGGTTATTCAGATTACAAGCTCATAGAGACCAGATTATATCCTCTATTACTTGTTTTGGTTTCCCATAATGTAAATGTATAACTTGTGGGTCCTACATGAATCTATGCTTCTATGCTTTGGTTGGTATGTTATACCCGCAGTTTAACATAAAACAAGGCATGTATCCTATTTTGCCCCTTTCATTTTAGACACGTCATTTTACCCCAATTGCGAAATTCAAATCCCTAACTATAATTTGGGGTTTAACGGCTCTCATTTCAAAATTACAGAGGTGGCCATCATCAGATTTTTTGGTGCTATGTCTACAACGATCACATATAAGTATCTGCTTGTGCATCTTCGCCCCTTGGCCATATTGTAAGTCATCATTAATTAAGATATATTAGACAATCAGTGTTGTGTTCTACGGATAAATGAGCCAACACTGGATTCTAACATAATATTAGAAATAAGGTTGAAACTTGTAACTGAATTTGGATTTGTTTTATTTGTTATTCGCATGTTTTCGGATCTAGGATTACAACTATTCGAGAAGAATTCATATAACTGTATGGTTAAACATAAGATTGGTCGAAATCATATTTTGTAATTCGAATTGCCCTCGAATTATTTTTGGAACTCAGTGCGCTCAAATTGTAACACGAGCTCTGAGGTCATCCCCTGTAATTGCGGGCGAGTGTTTGTGTGTGTATTTGAGACATTCTTGTCACTTTCATGTTTTAGTTCTAGTATGACATTTTGTTTTTTGAGAATTCATGCGTTTGTTTCTACATATCTTGCAACCAAAAAATGCATTCATTTTACTGTCAAGCCAAGTAAACAGATTTTGATGTCCTCTGAAATACAATGATATCCACATCACTTGTTAACCATTAACATAGCTGTTCCTAACAACCATGAGAACCCAAATATTATAAATTTTAGGGAATTTTGCGTGTTTAATGTTCGATCAAATTTATGCTATGGTTTATTTGGCTTGGCGGTCATATTATTTGTTGATGCATAAAAATCTACGGCTCGATCCTCTTATCTGGTCTATGTAAAAAATAACGTTCTCTCTATAACCATGGCTATATTTAATTCAATTGGATAAGTGGCATGGGTATATATGTCAAATAAGGTCCATGTCTTTCAAACCGACGGTCTAATATTTAGTACTACTAGTTTGCATTTCTAAATTCAATATATTGCATTATAGGAATGAAGAAACCAAATATCATCTAAATTCAAAATTTTTAGAGCTTAATATATATCAGCATAATTACGAATTTACGTAGTGAAATATTTAGGCAAAAGAAACATAAAGATAACATGACAACCCAGCGGTTCAACGTATACCGCATCATTTACATGCCCAAATATAGCTATGTACGGCAAGCAAAATAAATAAGGCCTGTGAATGTAATGTAGTGTCTTAGTACTAGATATATATAGTAACAATGCCTTATTTCTTGCGGGGTTATCACAAAACGCCGAGTATCGGTATTCATTCGGCAAGGATGCTCATAACAAATTCAACCCTCTCATCATTTTCCATGCTTAGGAATAGTGCCACATGGGACTGTGAAGTGACGATTTTCTTTGCCGACCTAACACGGGCTGTCATAGTGAAATCTGGCAACTCTTTCAATGCAGAGAAAATCAAATTTACCGTTGGATCCACTTCTTTCAAAGACCGTATTGCAATTGATAGTTCCCCTATAGCAGTTTTGATTTCATCAAGGGCTGAAGTCAGGGAGATTATCATCTCATCTTCCACACCAGATGACCGAGCCTTCCTTTTCTTTATTCCGGAAGCCTTCCAAGGGCCTGATCCCTCAGAATTGGCAGCAGCTGATGAGGTTTCACCTGTTTTGCCGATTATATGCTCTAAACCCCCGGGGGTTTGAACTGATGGTGTAGGGGGGAGGTTAATGGGCATGTTTTGCACGCGGCGACGTGTCGAGCCAAAGTCAATGGCATGATCGTCTGTTCCCTTAGAGTTCGCAAAGATTAAATCCCAATCTTCATAATAAGGGAACAATCTCAGTTTCATCTTCTCCAACTCCGGGTTGGTCTGTACATTGGATTGAATAATTGTCATAATTTATATTTTAGTAAAATGCGAATTTGATCTCGTTAACCATGAAAGAATGTATGCTAATTGTTAACTGGTAACAAGGAATTTGTGGTAATATTGTGTCATAGCTAAATAACAAATAAGGCAAGATGCGCATAACAGACTATATATTTGAGCCTCATGTGTATTTGATTTTGATAACTATTAGAGCAGAGGTTGTATGACAAAACATAACTGGTAACAACCAATTTGTGGCAAAAAAACTAGTGTTAGATAAATAACATGAAGTATAAATTGGTGAATGGGGTTAAAGTGTTTACCCTGACAGTAGCTTCCCAAATTGGAGTTCCAATTATAGTTATAGTGAAGTTGGTTGGGTGTAGCCCGACTTCGTTATGCCCGCTCCGACCGAATAGCTTTGACAAAGCACCAAAATCCTTACGCCACGCTGACATTTTCGAGATTACATGTGGATTTCCCAAAACATCACTACTAGGTATCATTGCTCGGATCCTATGCGCTACTTGATTATTGAAACCTGGGCGCCATCCATTTCCCGCCTGCCAACCCTCAACTATGAGATCCTTCACCACACTAATCAAAGCTTCCTCCTCTGCTCTTGTCCAGAACTTACGGGAGCCTTTGTTGCCGGATGTTGTGTCGTTGGTTGTGCGCACGTTGCAGTTCGACGTATCCATAGTACAATCTGTTATTCTAAAGACAGAAAAATGCAATTATTGGTTAGTGAAGATCGAATATGTATGCACATTTGTAATATTGTTAACTGTTTGTAATAAGGGAAAACGATTAATTATAGCTTAATTGATCTAACAACATTGTACAAATTGTTATGAATTTAGATATTCCATTCGCAACAGATGTCCAATTTACAATAATTTCGATAATCATGGGTGGAATTATTTGCTTATATGGGCATTATATTGATAGTTTAATTATGAACAATGTCAATTTAATGAAATTGAAGCAGAATTCATATAACAAGACAGTTAATAAAAAGTCAAAACAACATAATAATAATAATATATTAGAGTGATAACAAATACATTATGTGATAGAATGCTTTAAACACATTGTTCATTTATCGAAAGTGTCCCGTTACGTTAAATAAAAATCCAAATCTCATTTCATGACCCCTACAACTTCTATATATCTTTAAATATTACGGCGCAATCGCCAATTGTTGAACATAATCTCTGCCATGTTGTCGCGCCACCCTTGCCAGATTGGAGAAGGAGTAATCACTTCAATGTACTCATTTTCATTAATTGGTGCGAATTGCAGCGGTACACCACTCGCTTCTAGGTGTCAACGGGCATAGTTAATCGAATGAAGTTGTGCAATAATCCACACGCCAATACTATATTGCACTTAGACTCAACGAAAAAATGCGTTGGATGCTCCAATATTGGCCAACGCATCTTCAACAAACCAAAAGCACACTCGATGACATTACGCGCTTTACTATGTTTCATGTTGAAGAACTATTCACGATCCCTAGGCCGACTGCGACCGTTTGACCACTCACTTAAGTGATACCGTTTAGCCTTGTAAGGAGTTAGAAAACCCTCACCATTCTGATACCCTAGATCACATAAGTAATACTGCCTTGTTGAAGAATTCGTAATGGTAGTTAGCATGGCTGAACTCAAGAATTCTACATTTGTAAATAATTAAGCTTTACTGTCAAATCGCATACCCGTTGGAACTTTTAGGCCATTCTCCCTAACTAACGCTTCACGAAGCACGGTACTGTCTGCTACGGGACCTTCCCACCCCACCAAAATGTAAATAAAGTTTTTGTTTATGTCGCATACGCCTAGGACGTTTGTCGTAACTTTACCATTCCTTCTACGACAACGTTCCTTATCGATTAATGGAACGCGTAACTCAACGTGGGTCCCGTCTAATGCTCCTAGGCATCCCTACCAATTTATTATCACAAAAATATTTTGTTAGTCGCTTAGGGTAACTCAAAATCAAAGGTCCAGAAATGTAAAGGTCTTTTAGAATAAGGAAATAGACTAATTTAATCTTACCGGAAAAGATTTCCATCGCTCATCAGTACAATCTGTTGGTATGGGAGTTGGTTTTATCATAAGATGGTCTATAATGTTGAACAAATCATCCATAGTTTTGTGGAAATAATGACTGACGGTCTGGCCTGACCTTTTGAAATCAAAACGAACTACTCGATTTTTGTGGTGGTGCGCAAGTGTTTGTAAGAACAAGGCGGTCATCTCTTGCACATTCACATATTTTGAGCTCGTTAACCCACCCACATGTTCCAGTAAATAGCACAATTTATGGAAACTATTCATATCCATTCTTAAGATGTCAACGCAATCCGAATCTTTTATGTTTATTAGGTCTTGCATATGAGCTATTTGTCGTGGAAGTCTACCGAGCATGCTATATGTATAACCTATTTTCCATTTATTAGATTGAGCAATGCGTCTCCTAGCCAGGAAGTAAGTCAAAGAGATCATAATGAGCCTAAGTCTAAACAAATGAAGTTGTGCGGCTGCAAGGATCAACGCATGGGTCTGCCAATCCATCATGGGCCATATGTGACGTCTAGTTAATAAAGAAACATATAAAAGTGTTTTCGGATTTATCCAACTAACAGGAGGTGTTAGTGGTTGGCCATAATGTGTAGTTGCATTATATTATACTATATTGAATGAATAACAGATCATAACATTCAGAGTTATAATTGAATAAGGCATGTTATGGCGTAAATCAAATAAACGTTTTGTATGACATTTACAATGATTAATACCTCACAGGGGAAATCTGCATATAAGTTGATGCCACTAGAGAACACAACAATCAACAAACACATGGTCATTGAATAATACTAGAGGTTTATAGATTTAGGACACAATAGCAATCAACACACATATGGTAAGGGAAAGATGCATTGCACACTAATTACACTCTACTTCTATTTCAAGCCACATCTAAGCAAATAAATTGGTCAACTATTGTTAAATAATGCATACCTGAAGACTTGAAAAGTAATAAAGTGTTGAAACTTCCAAATTAGTTGTCTGTCCAAATCCACCACCGACAGAGTCAGTCGTCAGTGTCCAAAATTATATTCATTAAAAAATAAGGTTAATATTATAAACAAATGAGGGTTCCAATTACATGGAAAAATTTATGGGATATAAATGTAATTGACTATAAAATGTAAAAGAATCATGAATTAGCAAGTGAAGAGTTCGGTTGAGGCAGTAACTCAACTTTGTGAATCTACACTCACACTTCAGAACAAGTGAGGGTATGTTAAACAAATTTAAGAACAGGAGATTGGAGAGTTGCAAATTAAATAACTTCTTAGTGTGCACCTTAAACAACTACTGTAATTAAGCTATGCTAATTCTTGCGAAAGTACATTTTAGAAAAACAAAATCGTTTAGGTTGTCACTGTAAAATTTGCAAGAAGCCGAGACCCATTGTTGCAAAATTAAAGTTCATGAACAAGTCATTACAGGAATTGAACACATTTTGTATAATCATAACAAAATGTTGAGAACTATAAGAAAATTACCTATGTTGAGCTTTCTTGCTGCAATAACTTAGGGTTTACGGGCTCCCGTGCTCAGTTATTTGGGGGGAAATGAATTGTTCTATTTATATGAGTAAAGGGGGTAGAGTTGGCACTTGCTATCAGATTTCAGGGGTAAACATGACAATAAGCGAGGCCAAAAAAATCACTGTTCAACCCATATTATCAAAACGTACTCGGAATTGCTGTTTAGGAAGCATGGGGAGTCCCGGGTTACTCATGTTCAGCCGGGTCGACCCAAGATTCAATATGTAAGACCAAAGCTAATTATTTTACTGCTTAGCCCACATTGAAGGCCATATTCAGCCCTATTGTAACCAACCAAACGAGCCCTAAGATCTCATTATATTCGGGATTAGGTGGACTTAACTCACTGGGACTTTGGTGAATGATAATTTTGGTATTGTATTATGTTTGTTAAAGGGTTTAGTATTGATTACTCAAAAAATGATATTGAGTTAATATAATAATAATGGTGGATAAAAGAATTAATCTCATACCTAGAGATAAGGTCGGTAATTTCTTTCAGAAATACACCCCATTCAAAGCAAGCTAATCTGCCTCCCTACGAGGTTCAAACTCTACACCTCGTACGCAGCTTCCAGTTGATTTAGCATGTTGTGTAAATGCTCTCTCCCTACCACATCTACTCATGTTTCCACTTCTTTCACCTTCAAACTCTTCACCTCAATACAATCATAAATGCATTTACTACGCTTAAAGGTCGTTCGACAAAATGCAATCTATGTTCAAAATGTCAAATCTCCCGTAAATGCACCAAAGACGATTAGTCTGCAATCATATTCGTTGTACGCATCCTAGAAGGCTATAGAATTATGAATGGATGATGATTTTATCAATCATAAATGCACTATATATAGTTTTTACAACAACCTCAATAAGGTAAACTAAATAATTACAAGGAAATAATCTACAAAGTAAATACTAAAGAATATCGAATGAGAAGGAACTGCGCATGAGGTAGCGGTTTCGTGAGGAGATCCACAAGCTGATTCGTGGTGTTGATGTACGAAACACTGAGGAAACCCATGTTGATGAGATCACAAACAAAGTGAAGGTCAACATAGATGTGCTTCATGCGCGAATGAAGCACCAAATGAAGCGAGGGACGTATAACACCCAAGTTATCACACGAGATGCAAGAAGGAACGGGTAAGATAACAACAAGCTCCCCAAAAAGATGTTGAAGCCACTGAACCTCGGCATGGACATTGGCAAGGGCGCGAAACTCAGATTCAGTAGACGATCGAATTACTACGCGTTGTCAGCGTGAAGACCAGGAGATGGGATTGGAGCCGAGGAAGACCATATAAGCCAAAGTAGAGGCAGTAGAGGCAACATCCTCGACCCAATTAGTGTCCGAGTAAGCCGTGAACTGTAGAGAGGTGGAATGACGAAGAAGTAGGCCATGTGTAACTGTCCCTTTCAAGTAGCGAAGAACTCGCTTGAGATCCGACTAATCGATCTCAGTTGGGGCAGAGATACGTTGGGCAAGGCGGTTAACGACAAAGGAAATATCGGACTGAGTGAATGCAATATATTGGAGAGCGCCAATGACACTCTGAAACTCAGTGGCCTCTGTGAGCGTTGAAAAGGTGGAAATCAAAGACGAGGCCATGGGGGTAGCAAGAGGCTTGGCACCATCCATCTTGTGATGACCAAGAATATCACAAATATATTAATGTTGAGATAAAAAGAGGCCTTCCTTACATCGAAATACCTCCACGCCAAGAAAGTAAGACAAAGGACCAAGGTCTTTAACCACATATTTGAGACCAAGATGCGACACAATTGAGGGAATAAGCGAAGGTTGATTTCCTACGACAATGATATCATCAACATAAACAAGGATATAGATCAAGTCATTACCCTAAGAGAGGATGGACAGAGAAGTGTCAGACTTGGATTGCACGAAGCCAAACGTGCAAAGAGATTTTGCTCAACACAATGTACCACGCCCTCGGGGCTTGCTTAAGCCATAAATGGGCTTTTTGAGATGATAAACATGATGAGGCATAGAGACATCAGAAAAACCCGGAGGTTGGGACATGAACACATCCTCAGAGAGTTTTTTCATGAAGAAATGCATTACTATTATCAAGTTGGCGAAGAGGCCATGAACTCATAACCTCAAGAGAGAGAACCGTGCGTACAGTAACCGATTTCACAACTGGGCCAAGTGTTTCCTTCAAATCAAGACCCTTTGGTTGGTGAAAGACCTTAGCCACAAGTCGTGCCTTATAATTTATAGGAGGAAGGTTTAGCAACCCAAGTGACGGCTGGCGGGTCCATAGCCGAAGAGAACACGACGACGCTGGAGGCAGAAGCAGCCAAAACGGGGTCAATACGGGAAAAAGACGCCATTGATAAAGCTCAAAAAGAAACTCTTGAAAAGAAGAGAACTCTAGAAGTAAGTTGTAGAAATTTCGCAAGCCACAATAAGAATGAATGATCAAGTGGGAGGAAGAATTGCGGGTGAAGGGTCTTTATAACCTTAGAAATTGGGGATGTTAGTGGGCATTAATAGTTAGCTTATAGGGGGTTAATAACTAGGTTAGTGAGAGTTAAATGACCCATAACCTCCACAGTTACTACGCAGGACTCCCGAAAGTTTAGAAGCCGTTACGCGTTCTCCCGTCCGTATAACACGTGATTTCAAGTTCGCCACGTAGCCCAATACAAAACATAATAATTCCTCTTAATTCTAATGAATACATAAGGAGCTTGGGGGACTGATATTAATCCCTCACATTTCCACCTCAGACCACGATGGTGCAGGTGCCATGCTGCTACTAAGAAACACCTATCGTTTAAACACATACGCCATGAGATTAATTGCGAGCCACGATGTCATCTCAAGGGATGCAGATCTTAGATGATTCAGTGATTCTCCAAGGACATCGTAACACTCCCCACTTCTCACAGTATCACGATGGAGCTTACAGGGTATAAGGAATCCACACGTGGAACTACAGATCTTGGATGATCCCACAATGCCCCCTAGGACCTACCATACCCTTCAAGTTGCGCATCAAGGTGCTACGAATACGATACCTATAAACAAGCTCCCCACGCTGATAAGCTTCGTGAAAACTCAAATGGTCGCACGATACCAAAAAACAAGGCCCTCAGATACGATGGCTCACGTGAGGCCACGTGACGAAATGCCATATCACAATACGTGCATTCCAGAAGTAGACCAGCTGTTAGAAGAATAATCAGGCTAATCAGCCAATAGTTGCATGGATAAACCATGTCAAAACACCCTACATATATATAGACACCTATTTCAAAGATACCTATAAATAGGGAATGCACCCCATAGCTGAAGGACAAGTTGAATAAAATAATCAACTTACTTTTTTTTCTCTCTTCCTTCTCTTTTCAAGCCTTTATTTTTTCAAAAATCAGACAGGGCGTTGCGAACAAGATACACGTTAACTACTCAACTATCCAAGTGATACAAAATGAGTATTGACATACATAAATCATAATTGACCATGAAAACATTTTTTACGGAGAAAAGTTGAAAATGGAGGGTCTCGTACCTTTCGTAACTTGAAAACTGATGGGTTATCCTTTCGTAACAGACACAATTTGAGATCAATAACATGCAAACAATCAAAATCAACATTTAGCTCCTTAATAATCTAACGTGCGAATTAGCCAAACAAAAACATGGAGTTTGAGGGCCTTACCAATTCGTGAAGTTGTTGGTGTAAGAAATTATTGAAATGTGACCAGATTCCGAGTTGAATTTGAGGAAGTTGTATTAGGGTATATGTGTTGCACATTTGGGAATTCGACTGACTAGTGTGAAATAGATGAAGCGACCGTTGTAAAGGGGGGTAGGTGGGGGGTAGAATAGGAAATTCAGAAAATTTTGTGGCGAAATTTGAATTAAACGCCTAACCAAATCGGGAATTATGAGTGCGCATATTATAATAACAAAAGCCATCGCACAAACCACACTGGTTATAATAAAGCAATTATTAGATTATTTGAGGAATAGTATGACTTTTAATAACTTTTCACATTACGTAATAACAAAACCAAACACGTTCTAATTGAATACTTGTGTCTAACTTGTTTGCAGACATATTATTATTGTTATTATAATTATTAAAAAGTCAATTTTTTAAAATAATAGATTTCAAATCATTGCTCGAAAAACGACTCTTCTTTTACCTAAAGATGTGATAAACAATCGTCATTGATCGCATTTAGTTCCCCCTAAAAGCCATGATAAATAGTTTTATAAGGCTTAATCTCGGTTTGGATTGTATGTTGATTAATAACAGGAGCCCGTGATAAGTGGGCCATTTTGTACTTATCTTGGGATAACTAATCATATCCCCACTGATGCTGCATAATACTACCCGCCCTTGGGTATAGGCAAAATAGGTACCACACAAAAAATGACCAAGGGCCGGAAAAATGGTACCCCCGGGTCACGACCAACTAACTCCCCACTGAGGGTATATGGTCTACATAAAGGACCTGGATACACCTCACACATCCACCCAATGTCAACCACGAACAAGCTAACTCTACTATCCAGATCTCACGGGACCTGTAATAAGGGACCCCTGGTGTTAGCGTGCAACACTTAGCTGAAGGACCTTTTGAGAAAGGAAAGCAGTACAAAAAGGGAACAAGTGAATACAAGGAATGGTCAAACGAAGAAGACCTCTTATCCACGACATCAGCGTAATAAACACGGGGCCAGACGCGACTCGAAAGATCTCACAACTACTCGAAAGGAATACGATTCGAAGGACCCATCTCAGACCACCCAGAGATAAACACAAACTCAAGGATTTTATCGCCCGAAGCTCAGAAACAAGCACAACTACGACACGACCCGACTCAAGGGGAGCGTCAACTACCCACATTAAAAATAACTCCCAACCACCCGCCATTATGAAGAATGACCTCGCCTCATTGGTTCGAGACTGTTATTGAGGCAGTAGGCGACAAACCTTATCGGCCCCCTCTTACCTAGAACGGCTATTGGAGCAGAGTCAGCCCGCCGTCATTGGCTCAGAAAGCCCCAAGACGATTGAAGCATAAATAATCATTATCCGGTCAGAAAGACCAGTCAAGCTCACATTATTGGGCACCCCTCACCGACCGAACCTCATTGGCAGAGAGGATCTTCAACAACATTGGTCACAACCACCACCCGAAATCATTAGGGAGGACCAACCATTATCGGACAGAAGACCTTCGGATCAACACTATAAATAGCACCCCACTCAACACCAAATGGACAAGTGAACTCTCGCCAAATTCACTATACACATCTTTGTACTTAGACAAATAATAAAAAAACATTCTCTGTAGTGTATGAAACTATCCCCCACACACGACCCCCCTCCCCCCTTGTAACTCACTCGAATCCCTTAATAAAGTTACACTGATTTCCTTCTCAATGTCGGGTGTGGCGTTCCGAATGATATCAGTGATTATATCTCCGAACTCTCCCGATTCTCGGACCTCAGACGATATTGCATCACCACCCACCCCTTGAAATTAATTATCTTGAGCTCATTTAGCCTATTGTAATTACGTTTTTGAGTAATATTACAAATTAAACGTGGAATAAGGGTTGATTAACAAAATTATAGGGCTTACAATTTACAAAGCAAACATTTGACTAATACCCTATCTATTTATTAATGCACATATTAAAAATTGGACGTATTGTAAGAGCAATTCGGCATCAAAAAAGCGTATTCGTAAAAATTTTTGGAAAAGGAAAGGTTGTTGGGCAGCGTTAAAAGCCCTTTCCTTGGGGAAATCTCTTTCTACCGGGAATTCAAAAAGTTTTTTTGTGCAACAAACAAATAAAACAAGTAATAAAACATAAAACGTTCGAATAATCTCAATTGACTTGACGCAAAAATTGATTCATCTATGCTTCAGGAAAAAGTGTAACCTACCCGCTAATAATGAAATTTAAATAAAGGGGTGCTCTCCTCGATTTCAAAGAGAATTTAGTGGTCATCCAAACGTGCTCAGTATCGTCGATATTTGATATGCATGAAAAAAAAAAGTATCGTTGATTATCAATATATATGAAAATAAGGGGGGCAATAACAGCAATGAACGACCCATGTGTGTAGTACTCATATTTTGTCAGGCTAGTTATGTCGTATCTCAATACAATCGTGGTCTGATCTATGTGATCCAACATCACAGCCTTTTGGTCATATTTTATAATTACAATATCAAATAATTTTATTAAATCACATGTTTTTATGCAGTATTACCATAATTACCATTCACCGGATACAGTGATTAAAATCATAATTGTACCTTGGAGGGAAAGAAGTTAATTATCAGAGCAAAGTTACGGGGAATGAAAAAAATTGTCCAAATTATCTCTCATAATTTTCAGCGCCTAAATTTTGACATGACACGCGCGATTAATAGCATAATTATCTTAATATTTATAATCGGCTAACATAGGACATAAATTTGGATCTTTTATTTAAATTTGGTTAACTATACAATAATATAAAAATGCAAAATGCAAGCTGACCTCTTCATCACTGTTTTGTAAGAAGAAACAAAAGAAAACAAAGCAAATGAAGTTTAGATAAAGAGTCATCATATTCTAGCTTTTAACTCATAATGACTCCAATATTTAAGCAAGATGATTACAACTCAAAATTTTCCAATAATTTACATTTTGCTCAATCGACATAACAGAATCAACTTATAGTTCAAAATTTATAAGCGGCAATCACAATAACAATGCCACCTTTGAAATATTATGAGGTAAAGCAAAGAATATTATGCTAATACAGCACTATGATTTCTCCTCTTACCATCTTTCGTAATAAAAGTAATACATTTAAATAATTTTTAACAAGCAAACAGTCACATTCACAAATGGCCTAACATCTCAATTTTAAATTCCTTTCACTGTTGAAGGGTCGGTTCAAATATTTGAACATCTCAACCCAACCCCCCCTCCCTTATTCCTTTATTTGCTTGCTTAAATAAAAATAAGCAAAATTACACAAAGCCTCATGAGGTATGAGGTAAATGTATGAAGATTCCATATTTCTATCATAATTGGAAAAAATTACACAAACACTAACTGTAGCTAACTTTTGTTTAAAATTAGTCTTTTTTTTTTAACAATGACCGAAATCCGAATTAATCCAAGATAACATTTGTTAGTAAAAGGATTGAAGAATGCAAACAACAGTTGCACAACAATTGATAATCAAATAAAAGTAAGGATTGTATATAAATTGTGCAATTGTCTCGTATATTGGATGATGTGTAGAAATATATGACGTGCATGTAGTCCATGTGCTGGCTTTGCCAAATAATCCACCTTTTATATTTCTATACATGTTAATGTAAGAGGAGTTTTTGTGTAATTTTTGAAACACAAAGATGGCGTCTTTCGTAATTAAGTTATATCTCAGGGGTGTTTGTGTAATTCTCCATAAACATTAAGACACAAAGACAAACACACATATATTTTAATTTGATGAGTGAAAAAATAAAAAAGGAAATTAAACGGAGGGTCAAAAATCGTCTCTTCTTCTGCCGGCCTAGGTTCGCGCTGCAAATCTCACCGTCTGTTTTTACTCTCTTAAACGCCGGTTACAATTTTTTTTTACTCTTTTCTTTTTTATCTTTCTAACATTTTTTTTTTTAATTTAGAGTATATATATAGGCGTGGTGCCCTACTGCTCACTTGTGCATTTTAACATTCACAAGGAATCTTCTCTCTGAGCATTGGTAATTTTCTCTTCTCTGTTTGTGAAGTTCTGTTTTACTTTATTGAAGTTAATGAGTTGAGATCTTATCTCGCATTTTGTACTTTGATTTAGATCCCCTATTTGTTCATTTGACCTTTCACATTGGTGTTGATTTTGTTGTACTGAGTGCTAGATCGCCTTGTCATTTGAAGTTTAAAGTTGAGTTAGGGATCTACTGTGATTTAGTGGATATGCGTTGAATTCATTTTCCGTTATCTGCTAAAACTGGCTGATTGTAGGGTTTTTGTGTTATGTTTTCAGTGAAGAGTTGTTCTGCATTATGTTATTAACGCAAAACACCATCTCCTGTGTCGGAGTCGGAGGCCTAAATTTGCTTGATCTAGTGCATCAGCTCTTAATTGAAAGCATCGTTATTATATGTGAAGTACGTAATGTGTATTCTTTGTGTGGTTTTCAAAAAGGAATGAAGGACATGGTAATATATGTCAAGTGTCGTAATATTCATCTTTTAGGACATGGTAGTTAAATATCACAATTCGCCTCTCTTTCATGGATGTAAGGGGTGGAGATGGTTGGAGTTTAGAAAGCAACATGTATATATTCTTGCAACGTCTTCGATGTGACACTGTAGATTAGCAGATACTCATTCATATCTAGTTTGTGCATAGCCATATCATTAGAACTTGTATGTTGTGCTCCATCTTACATCTGATTCCATACACCTTCATTTCAGCAGATGTCTAAAACACTGGTACAGTAAGATTTAATTTGCAGAATTGAGAATATGGACTTTTAATGATTTTTTAAGTATATTGTGTTACTAAAATCAGATTAACCATCTGCTTTTACTTGTTATTTGTTAAATTTTTTTTTTTCATTAAATAAAAATTTCTTGATCCTTACCTGAAATTTCTATGCTTTTATCCCTTTTTCAGTTGCAGGTTTCTATAAATTTCCATGATGTCTGAGATAGCTCCTAACGATATCAGTAAAATTCTCGAGTCTGAGATGATAAATGGGACCCCTAGTAATGGAAACTTTACTAAACCTCAAGTTGTTGACACCCTGGATGGAAACATTGAAGAAATACAAAAGAAAAACTCGCCTTCCTTGGTTGAGCCTACTGTTGCTACAGATGGAACACAAAGTTCTGGAGCAGAGGTGGCCATTTCAGAGGTAGAATACATTGAATCTGAGAATATTAAGGATGTAGAAGATGTGGAGAACTGTGTGAAGGTTGGTTTGCCTATTTCCTGTACTGTTTTACCTGCTTACTCCTTGCTACTTTCTTCGGTGTTGGTAATTTGTTGCCTAGTACAAGTACTTAAAACTTAATACGATATCTATCTCCCGCGTCTTTCTTGTAGATTCTATTATCAGGACTTGGCTCTAAAGATTGGGTTGCAGTCTGTGATGCGCTCAACAATGTCCGAAGATTAGCCATATTTCACAAGGAATCTATTGTTGACATGTTGTAAGTATTAGGATTTATGGTACTAGATTGAAAAATCTTTTCCAACAGTTGCATTGGGTATACGTTCTATCTTATGACTTCTGGATTTAAATGTACAGGAGTGAATTAATATCCTTAATAGTCAAATCCTTGAAGAATCCAAGAAGTGCTGTTTGTAAAACTGCAATTATGACTTCTGCTGATTTATTCAAAGCATATAATGATGCCATCATTGATTCCTTGGATCCACTGGTAAGATGTTTTCTCTGTTTTTATGCTAGTCATTCTCTTGCGTTGTCTACCATTTTCAGAAAGAAAATCTCATGTTCTATGCTTTAAACTACAACCTTTTTACCCGTCCAGCTCGTGCAACTTCTGCTGAGATCCTCACAAGACAAGAAATTTGTATGTGAAGCAGCTGAAAGTGCTTTAGTAGCCCTGACTACCTCAGTTTCTCCTCTTCTCTTGTTACCCAAATTGCAACCTCATGTTAAGAATAGGAATCCTCGAATTCGAGCAAAGGCTTCTATGTGCATTTCTCGAACTGTGCCACGACTGGTAAGAAACGTTTGACCGTCTTGAAGCTCTCTGTTTGCTTTCTCTTGTAAGTTAGCTGTGCCTTTGTCATGTCTAAGAGAGCTTGTTTCTGCAATTTTATATTAATCTTACACGACCTTGTTAGCATATCGTTTGTCAGTGGCTACAATTAGTTATGTTTGGTCTCCCATTAAGAAACATTAAAATAATCTTTGTGTGCGTTCTTTGAAGGGAGTTGATGGAATTGAAGCATATGGTATCGAAAAATTGATCCAAATAGGTGCATCCCAGCTAAGTGACAAGCTCCCTGGGTCCAGGGATGCGGCTCGTACACTGTTGTTGGAGTTGCAATCTGCATATGAAAAATCTCCTGTCGTGGAAACCGTATCAGAGGAACCAGAGGTAGCTTCTTGGGAGAAATTCTGCCATTCAAAACTTTCACCTTTGAATGCTCAAGCTGTTCTTCGCGTGACAAATATTACCCGGGAGAAACTTGTATTGGGTTCGTAGCACCAGCATGTACTTTGCACATGTATGCTAGTGAGTAATATCATTTTTTGTTCATGTCCCCTGTTTTGGGTCCGTTATCCACTTATCTTATATTTGTACATACCATGAAAAATTATGATATTGAGGTTGATGTTTGAGCTCTACTAGAACATACAGCACATTGGATCTGAATGGCCATTTAATGGTAGTTTGTAACGAAATGAAATATGGGTTGCTTCTTCGGTGTCAATTTTGACTTTGTCATTGCTTCGTTTCTGAATTTTTGTGCTTTTCAATTGGCATGTAAGTTTCTCTGGCAAATGGTTAGGCTGTGCAATCGATATCTGGTATTGTCTTCATTTCGGGAGTTTTATTTGATTGTAAAGTTTAGATAATACTATAAGTTTCTCAGTGTATATCTAATTCTAAAGCTATTAAGATCCGAGAGTTCATATTTTTCCTTAGGTGTGTTAGACTAAGGAATATGTTCAGGGTTTGGAATTAGACCGTCATTGCTGCCTCAACATTAATATATATGGATGGGTACGCAATAACGCATCCTTTATTTGTAATAATGTAATAATAAGATCAGAAGCTAGTCTAATCAGTCAAAATTAATGGAGTTTGTTAGATATAGTTTTTACATATTCAAATGCTTACATGGCCAAGTAAAGTTTGAGATTTTTTTTTCCAAATAAAATGATATATACATGAAGCCCTGCTCTTGTTCAACTCTTTATCTATTTTTTATTTTTAAAAGGATCCCTTTTCATGTGTTTCATTCTTTTCTTAATGGTTTTCCACAGTTGCATCTTAAGAATGCAGCTTTTCTGTATTGTTGGGTGTTCCAGTTAATTTTATCCCGTTTGAACTTTGAGTACGAGGTATCATGGAATAAGTGAAACCTATTAACAGTTTAACACCATGTTGTGCTTAGTCTTTTTTTTTTTTTTTGATAATTTATGTTGTGCTTAGTCTTCTGTGTATCAAAAAACAAATCTATATAAAAGAGGAAGCATTGTTTATCAAATAATTTCAAGTGGATTGTATCATATTTAATCGGTCACATATTCCTCAGCCACCAATTTATACACTGTAGGATGATAGATGATAAGATCAGTCATGAAAAGATACCACCTCCAATTAAGTAAAACAGCTGAAAAAAGAAAAGAAAAAGTCAATATAGCAATGAACTGAAAGAATGTCGACAGAGTCTACACATAATCCTTGTTTGACCTTTTGTGACTGTGTCCAATCAAAACCCATTCAGTGCCCGCATAGCTGTAAGAAACAAATTGTAACAGGAACGACAAAATGAGAGAAGATATAAAGCTTCTAATCATATACTTGGCATCTGCTAAAAAAATTCGAATATTTTATCCACCAACTCCACTAAGATCTGAATAATTCTTTCAAATTACGACATCAATGGCGCTATTGGTTTAGCCGCTTCTGCTTTATTACTTTCTAATATATTACATCTGCTGAACTCAACTGACTGCTCTGCACCTCAACGCTAATATATTATATAGTCCCTCCCTCCATATTTCTTGTGATTGATACACACAGAAAAAACGTGTAAGTTCATCAGCTTTTATCCTCTATTTCTTTCTTTCTTTATGACTATAATAATTAATAAAGCAAAAAAGTTTCCTATGTCTCTTACTTTTTATATGGATCATTATTTGAGATGGTGAAGCATATTTTAGGCATTACAATTTACAACAGGCCGGGGTACTACTTACTAGAGATGGCAATTGTGATATCATTAATATTGATTTTCATGGGCATTGCTGTTTTAGTACTAATCCATGTCTGTATCGTCGGGAGGACACTTAGAAGAGGGTTTAACAATGACAGTAACAACAACAACATTAATATGGTGGATAGAGGTAGTTTGGGAAGCACAAGTATGTCACAAGATGACATCGAAAAGCTGCCTTGCTTCAATTTCATGGTGAAGGAGAAAGGCACTACTACTAGTACTAGTCCCCCTCCCGACTGCGCGGTTTGTTTGGAGAGTTTCCAAACTGGAGAAAAATGTAGGCTTTTGCCTTTGTGTAATCACAGCTTTCATGCTGAATGTGTGGATTTATGGCTTATGAGAGCTCCCGTGTGTCCGATTTGCAGGGCTGCTGCTGAACTTATTATGCAAAGTGGAGATAATAATAGTTTTGGTGGAAATGTTTTGGCTGAAATGGGAGATGGCCAAATAAGAGAAACTTCTCCTGGATATGACGTTGGGATTCAAGTAGAAGAAAGCAGCACGATAAGTGGTGAAACGGGAGATAGGCAAATGTTGGGAATTGGAGGGAATGACTATCATCAGGAGAACCAAACAATTAGTGGTGACAGAGGATAGAAGAAAGAGATTAAGCAAGGATCTTCTAAAATTTGGAACAAACTTGTATTCTGCTCGACAGAATTTTCTGCGTCTGCGATCAGATGTTATATACTTTTGTAGATACATAAAATTTGCAATTCATATATAGTGTGATTATCGGTTATTTATCGTTCTCTATCTGCAATCAGTCGAGAGTTGGGAAGTAGTTATTTTTTCATTTGTCTTAGGATAATTCTCATAATAACAGATGGAATGTCTTACTCTTACCTTACACAAAGCCCAAATACGCCTGGAAATTGTATAAGCAAGGGCAAGATTAGAACAATACGAGAATTTGGGGATGGAATTCACAACCATACTGGATTTTTGAGGACTTATAACATCCTTCACTTGCAAGAAATTGCTGAGTCCCGATATGCTTTTTCTCTTCCATTCCCACTCATTTTATATCTACAAAAATGGCAATTGCAGTATAAAGAACGTCGAACCGTTTAATGCAAACAGTCCCAACACATAAAGCATGAGTCTGTGTAGGTTTTGTCCAAGCTCTTGGTGAAAACTCCATCAGCCATATCATACCAAGTGGAATTTACCCTCTATAGACCTCATCTTTATCCCTGTTTGTTTTCAATATTATGAGGAACTTGAAATGGTGCTGATGTTTAGTTCACCTGAATTTGGAGATAGATGGACAGAGCTGAATGCCTCCTTTGCGATTAGCATGTCATCCTACATGGTACAGATGATCAAAAAAGGTTGTATAAATTATGATCCTATATTTTATTTTACCTCTTTTTGTAGTGACACTAGACTGCATCCTTACCTGGACATTTGAGAAAACGGTAGGCTGGACATAGTAACCTCTGGAACCAAACCTTTCACCTCTAGTTTCAAGGGAAGCACCCGGCTTCAATGTCAAACTTTAGGTATTTGAGGATCTTCTCAAATTGATGTAAATCAACCTGACCATTTATAGAAAAATATTCATCTTGTCAAGAGAAAATGATTTTTTTTTAATCGACCCTGATTTGGCTTCAAAAACCATTCACATTGGTGGTGATTATCCATCTTGCAACTTGCCGTGTATGCATTCAAATGCTTATATGGCCAAGTTAGATTTGAGCAAAATCTTTCGAAATAAAATGATATATGCCCAAGGGCTCTCGCCAACTCCTTCCCAAAAGGATCCAGCTACTATGTCGTTCAAATCGAATTTCTTGGCCTTTCAACATCATATACGCGTTTAGTAACAAATGCTCTAGATCCAGCACTGCAACGTTTGCCCTGCAAATGAGCTGATTCTGTTAACTTACTAAGTTTAGTAATATTCAGAAAAGCTAGAATGAGCATCTTCAACGACTTTATCAATATAAGCATCATGACAGACGATGATTTGGAGATTTTCATTCAATTCCAGTGTGACTGGCTTCATATTACTCTTTGTTGCCAATCCAAGTTCAGTTTAACCAGTTATACCTGTGAAAGCAAGTTGCAAGAAAAAACATGACAAGTCAAGTTTGGGAGTTCCAAATTTCTCACTTTTCCTAGTAAGTGTAAGAGTACGTAATTACTCATATCTGCAAATGTGAATGTAGATGTCTATGACTTTCTTATCTCCATATAATAGCTTGTGTGTCCTGATTAAAATTTTTGTAGTATTATCTCAATGTTGTATTCTCTTTCATAATTGGTGTTTCAACAGGAATTTAGAGCAAGAGTTGGAGTTTTCACTTACAAATGGACGTGCTCGTCCATAGAGGGAAGTTTGTTGAGCCATGCTACCACCACGTATTCCACTCTTATCCCGAGTTTGCACCTCTATCACCCACCACCATTATGACCGCCAAAATATCTGTTCTGGCCAAACCATGACTCAGATACCACTTGCTACGCTTGCACACAATATTGTAAAATTGTAATATATAAAAAACAAAAAAAAGACACTTAAATTTGTCTACGTAGTTTGTCAACAACTACTTCTTATGGTGTTGCAAATTCATGATTTCAATATATTTTGATGAGACGTTAATTGCAATTACAAATGAGATGACTATATTATTAGGTGTAACAAGTGTCTAAGATACTTTTACTTTTATCATATGATTTACTTGCTTATTTGTGAGTCTTTAACATGTTTTTGTGCTTTTGTGCTTGTATTTCCTTATTTTAAGGCTTGTGGTCGAATTTGAAAAACACAAGGAAAATATTTTTTAAAAAATTTAACGTTATGCACAGTGTGACTTGAAGAGAAACTCTTTAACAATATGGGGTAACTCGGCTTATATAATGTAGCAGAGCTAGAATACTATATGAACGGAGGAACTAGCATGAAGATTGAGCAACTAGCATGGGTGCACTGATCAAAGAGAGAGACTTGCACACTATTAGAGCGAGTCACGTAAATACCAAAATCCTAATCCAACCAGTGCCACCAAAGATCGCGCGACCACAAGTGACTCGCTCGTTCGAGGCATAGAAGTGTGCGACTGTCCTTAATTAAGAATGCGACCTGCACACTTACACATCTTCATAAACTACAGTCCTAATTCACGTCTTAGTTGTCGCTCTAGTACTCGACTAACAAATTCTTGTATAAGGAGCTAGCCATTATTTAGTCTTGAGTTTAGTTTTTATTATAGCTCTTAGTTTTCCTCAATGTTCATAATTGGATTAACTAGAATTGTTAGCAGTTAGCCGCAAAATAAGAAGAATTTCAATTTAAGATCCACGAAGAAGACAACACGGCTAAACACAACAAGAATTCATAGATCAGAGACGCCAAGTCCTACGGGGATGGTGTTTATCAATCTTTCAATGGCTTATGTACTTTTGTAGTAGTTACCAATTTAGTCGCTTTGAATCATTTGATATGAACTCATTCTCGTGTTTGTTTTTTTTCTCTTAGTTTGAACTTAATTCTTCAAATGTGTTGGTCCCATATATGTATGTCGTGTCTCTGCAGTTGCAATTTGCCATTGTGGTTGCACACATTGTTGACCTACAAATGAGTATTAGAAGATTTTACCACGATATGATAAGTTAACACCGAGTTAGAGGGTTTTTGGCACGTTTAGTCCTTTATGTATACCCTTCTGCAATGTTAGTCCGTTATGTATACCTTGTTCGATGTTAGTCCTTTATATATACCACATGCTCGAATTTAGTCCTCTGGCCAATTTAATTTGAATTTTGACCGGAACACGTCAACGTGCCGCGCACGTGACGTCTGAGTCAACAATTTTTTTTTTTTTTTTTTAAAATTGAAATTATGTCAGATTTTACGGGGTTTTGGTCCTTTATATATACCACTCTGCAGATTTAGTCCTTTATATATACACTGCTCAATTTTAGTATTTTATGTATACATTGCGCTCAATTTTGGTCTTTCAGCCAAATTAATTTTAAATTCAGTCAAACGACGTCAAGTGCGAGTCGTGTGATGTTCGATACGGGTCTCATTATTTATTTATGTCTATGTTAACCTTAAATTTTAAGAAAAAAGGAAGATTCGTCAACAAAAGGTAGATTTTATCAAAAGAAGTCACGTGTCGAGCAAAATCACAATCCATAATTTATGACGGGGAGAGGGAGGGAGGGGGGTTGTTGACGAATCAACCTTTTTTCTTAAAATTTAAGGTTAACATAGACATAAATAAATAATGAGACCCGTATCGAACATCACACGACTCACACTTGACGTCTTTTGACTGAATTTAAAATTAATTTAACTGAAGGACCAAAATTGATGTATACATAAATGACTAAAATTGAGCAGTGTATATATAAATGACTAAATCTACAGAGTGTTATATATAAAGGATCAAAACCCCGTAAAATCTGATATAATTTCAATTTAAAAAAAAAAAATTGTTGACTCAGACGTCACGTGCGCGGCACATTGACGTGTTCCGGTCAAAATTCAAATTAAATTGGCCGGAGGACTAAATTCGAGCATGTGGTATATATAAAGGACTAAAATCGAGCAAGGTATACATAACGGACTAACATTGCAAAAGGGTATACATAAAGGACTAAACGTGCCAAAAACTCCCGAGTTAGAAGATGAATCTCGATTTAAGATAATAGATCAATACTTGAATTCAACGAGCATGAATATTGAAAGAATAGTGGTTTGCCTATGATTCACATACATATTACATAAAATTGATGCTCTAAATACTCATTGATCCTCATATTTATCCTATATGTCATTCATCTACTTAGTTTACATTTATTATCGTATTTTCGATTTAAGTATTTTTCTTAGTTAATTAACAATTCAACATCCATCAAATAATCTTTGTCTCAAAACGAAGCTGAAAATTTGTGGGTTGGGATTTAATACCAAATTACCAACTTCAACACTTTAGTTGACTCACAATGTTGTGTTAACACCGAATTACTCAGTGTTGTCCTAGTGACCAAAAGTAATGCACATTGGAAATAAAAAGAACACAATAGGTTTTAAACTTTTTAAGCAAATTATACAAATATAATATGCCAAGCCTCAGGGTGAAATAATCACTATGTAATAATGATCTTAAAAATGCCTCCTAGTTGTTCTAAGAACAATTAAGATGTAAACCAACTAAGTAGGTAAAGGATAACACTCCTTACAATCTAACTCCATAAATCTATGCACAAATTAACTTTAACTCACTAGACAAAACTCAGAAAAATAAGACAACGTCTCTCAACAACTTATGATCTATTCTCTGGGAATACGTTTGCTCTTGTCTCGTGTCTTTCTTTGATGTCTTCAATGCCTATTTATAAGATATCTTCTTTGAAGTCCAAGGCATTTGAACACGTTTTCTAATTGCTTTAGATCTCGTAGTGTGACTTTGTTTCCTTTTCAAACACATCTTTCTTTGATTTGGAATTATTCCAAGTCTTCATCATAAAGATTTTTTCTCAAGCTTGCTGCACCTCACACGCCTTGATCTTTCATTTCTTTTCAGTCCGCACGCGTCTCCAATTAAGAATATTTATTTGAATGAAACCTTCTCTTGAACTAGATCCTCCCTTGATCTCATCAAACCTGGAGAACATAAGCAATCAACTACAGTTGTGGAACTAGGTTAATAAGTGAATAAATGCAAAATAAATATGTTAATTACATGAAGATTGTGTAGTGACATGGTGTTGTACTATGTGTTGAGTCAACAATGCATCACTCAACCTAACACCTGCACTTTCAGAAGCAACTAATAAACTACTGCATACTTTGCCCACATTCTTTGGGACATATGTTGGGGGTGTAAATACATCACTTTCTTTTAATATTTGATTAGTACAAAAGAGTTATCGACATTATTAGCATGCACACATCATAACCATGTTACTGATTTTAAGTATATAATACCCAAATGAGTTGGATTACAATTCGATGGGCTTGATTTAAAGCACTTTAGGCTTAAAATCCCAACGCTTCGAAGTGGAGCAAGAATTTGTAAGCTTGCGCCCGTAGGTGGAGAGTGGGGGAATGTGGTTGGAGCATGGTGGAGAGCATTGAAACAATGCAACTTCATGCCTTTCTATAGGCAAAGTTTTTGAAGAAAAACCATGCAGCATCACAAGTTTTTTGCCAAAAATGTGTACTTCTCCGCAATAGAGCAACATGATGGTTGCTCTAACCGTCACATGCCACATTTAATGCATGAAGATGCATGTATCCCACAACAATCTTCCATTTAAAAATTTAATTCAGAATAATCAGATCTTTACATCATTCTCTATATTGCCTTTTCATGTTGCTTAGGTTGCCACCAGGTCAGACGAGAATCAGCGCAGAACAAACTTATCAACATTAACACTATTTGTTAGGAAATCAACCATGTTATCTTTAGTATGAATAATATGCACATTCACCATACCCTCCCCGAACCTTTTGCGAACAAAGTCATACTAGAGCTAAATATGCTTTTTGGAATAAAAAATTGTATTTTTGCTAGATGCAATACACTTTGATTGTCACATAATAATAAAAAAAATCATTCTAATTTATGCTCGGGTTCCTCCAAAACCATTGCCAACCACGTTGCCTCTTTACTGTCTTGCGTAGCTGCCATGTACTCAACATCTGTTATTGACGTTGTAACAACAGTTGTGGTTTTGAAACCCAACAAACCGCCTCTCCAACAAAAGTAAACACATATCCTATCGTGGACTTGCCTTTATCAAGATCATATCCATAATCCGGATCAACATAACCTCAAATTGTAAAACATGATCCTCCGTAACATAATGCAACATCGGAGTTATGTGAATATATCTCAAAACCCTCTTCTCTGTACTACAATGCTATATACCTGGAATCACCATGTATCGACTAACTAATCGCGATGCATATGCAATGTCTTGTCTAGTATAGATTATAACAAACATTAAGCTTTCCACTGTTGATGCATACAGTACTCAAGACATCTCGATCCTCTCTTCTTCATAGTTAGGACACATACTTTGAGGATAACTTGAAATTAACAGGAAATGAAGTAGATTGGCTTATAATTTGAATGTTAAATCGCCCAAAATCTTCAACAAATAATTCATCTAAGAAAGCAAAATATTTATGTTATTTCTATCTTGGTGGATTTGTATTTCTAGAATCTTGTTTGATGGTCGTAAGTGCTTCATTTAAATTCTCCTACCCAATTGAGCCTTTAGTTCTTGAATGCAAGTTTGTTTGGGCTGGACACCACCATGTCGTCAACGTAGATGAGCAAAATGATAAAGTCATAACTAGATCTCTTGTAGTATGCATATGGATCTGCACTGAGTATGTTGCATCTAGGGCTCACTATGAATGAATCAAATCTTTTGTACCAACACCAAGGCGACTTCTTTAGACCGAAAAGAGATTTATCCAACTTGCAAACCAAGTTCTCTTATCATTCTTCTATAAATTCTTATGGTTGGAGTATATAAATTTCTTCGTCAAGATCACCATAGAGAAATGTTATCTTCAAATCTAACTGCTCAACATGTAATCAAATGTAGCGCACATTGCCAGAACTACCCGTACAATCATCAACCAGAAAACCGATGAAGATATTTCATTAAAGTCAATCCTCTCATTTTGAGCATATCCTTTCACCATTCACCGAGCACGGTAAAATCCACTTGGTCATTACCATTCCTTTTGATTTTTTACACCTATTTGTTGCCAATGGGTTTGCTCCCTTATGGTAAAGACAAAAGTTCCCATGTCTTATTCTTATGGAGAGCTTCAATTTTCTTATGCATTGCTGTCATTCACTAAGCTGCATATGAACTATTAATTATTTCCTGGAGAGTTGATGGCTCTATGTCCTCTACAAGAAGACATATGCAACATTATTCATCATAATATAGTCCGATTTCCAGCTTGGTGTCCTCTAGAGATGTGTCCACTAATGTATCTTTGAGACTTCAGAAGTTGTTGTCAGCTCAAGTTCCTATTGTGTTTCAGAAGGACCGCCATGCTCAACATTCTTCTTGACTACCATTTTCGTAGTTTCTGGACCTTCTCTTGCACCGCTATCATTTTCTTTTTTTGTCGTTAGAGAACATAACATTCCTGCTTATAAGGATCTTATGGGCAGTGGGGTCCACAAGCGACACCCTATCACTTCCTCAGCATACTGTAAGAACAAACACCTTATAGATTTTGGATCCAACATTGTTGTCTCTTCAGTATTGAACATAACATAAGTGTGACTTCCAAATACATTGAGATCAGAATAATCAACTCGAGCGTTGTTGACGGAGATAGATTCACCAGATAACAAGTGATATTGACTGCTTCCGCCCATAACAACTTCTCTAAGCCCACAACATGCATAATGACTCTTGTTCCATACAACAAGGTTATGTGTATCCCCTTTGCCACTCCATTCTACTGCGGAGTGTATAGTATCATAAGTCATCAAATTCCTTGCAAGCATATTCTCCTATATTATCAGATCTCAGCCACTTGATCTTTTTCCCATATTCAAGTTCCACCCAATCTTTGAACGTATTAAACAATGGAAATATTGGCTTACTCTTGATCATGTACACCCAACATCACATGTAATAATCATCTATAAAAGACATAAAATACTTTGCTCCTTCAAGGAATAGTACTGGTGCTTGCCACACGTCAGAGTGAACCAACTCTAGAATAACTTTTTTCTTCTACAATTTGAATTGCTAAACTTTCTTCAGTGTTGCTTGCCAACAAAAGATGCTATAAAATTAAAATAAAGATACCTTTGTGAGACCAAGAAGTACCTTCTTCTCTACAAGAACCTACATCCATTTTGTTTTACATATGCCCGAGCATTTGATGCCAAATTATCGATGATTTTTAGTATCCTCAAATGAAGCAACTAACGCTTCTTCCATTTTCAAAGTATTCACATGTAACACTTATTGGTTTCTATCAATCTTGTTGCCCTTCATATGCACAAACGCACCTTTACAATTTTCATGATCTTGCATGTGCCTCAATTTAACAGCCAAGATCAATCAGTTATCCAAAAAAAAAATATTCCTTAAGCCTTTTTCGTGTCAGACGTCTTGAATTGTCTGAACAATCCCTTCATGCATCTTCAGCTTGATCACAACGATGCCAACCCTTCAAAGTTGCATCATCACAGTTATACATAGATCCTCCGTAGACATGTACTCGTGAAATCACTCCCTCTAGGGAGTCATGTGAAAACTGCCCCTAAATCAGTAATCCATATATCATTAAAACCATGCATCTCGATTCGTTGTTGTTGATTCGCAACATATCACATCTCCATCATCTCAAGTGTGAGCGACGTTCCCTTGAGGATCATGATTCTTATTGTTGGAATATTTATTTTTAAGACCCCAACAATCATTCTTCAATTAACTTCTCTTGCCATAGTTCCTCAATTGATTTTGGCCCTTGACTTGGATCTTCCCTACTTCATACTCCCACTTGCACCACATTCCTCCGATCTGTCATTTTTCACCCACAAGGCACCTGCTTGTGGCGAACTTGCCTCCTTGTCTTATTTGTTCTTGCGTTGTCTCTCTTCTCCGAGAATTGTGGGTGTAATCTCGTTAAAGACCAACTGATATACGATAATATTAGTTGTCAAGTTGATGACAAATTGGTTATGTGATTCGGATAGACTTTGTAGTTCATCACATTCAACCTACTCTATATTACGACCCAACGATGTCAATTAAGACAAAAGAGTATTTAAAATGTTGAGATGCTTAATTATCGGGGTAGATTCCATCATGTTTAGAGTATATAATTTTCGTATAAGAAAAATATATTGTGTTAGGATTTGGTCTCGCAAAGCTTGTTGAGATGATTCTAGATCTCCTCATTGGTCGTCTCCTCTTCTAGTATTGACAACACTCCATGAGCTAATGACATGTGAAGGTTTGCGATAACGTTCATGTCAATCTCATCCATTTTGCATCATCTGTAATTTTCACCGGCCTTTCACCTACCGCAGCAAGACTTCCATCTTTTCTTAAATTGGATTATTTTCAACTTCCACAACGAGAAGTTAACTCTCGTTGAATTTCTTGATCTCAAATTTTGTCGCTATTGCTTCTATCGTGTACCACCGTCACTAAAAATAATTTCAACATGACATCCACAAAATAATATCATTGAATCCCGAGTCTGATGCAACTTGTTATAAATTAAAGTGGACCAACATGAAAATTATTAAAAAGACAAAAAGTAATAATTCACATATTTACGTGGAAAATAAAAAAATTACTTTAGAGTAAAAAATAACAACAAAGTAGAAGAACTTACTATAAGTGTAAAATACGAACTACATACTCTTTCATTTTTGCATATCTCACGAACTCTCTGTTTTACCTCACACCAACATCTATAATCACTCTTATAAATAACTAATAATTAAAAACTCTTCTATGTAAGAGCATTGCTTGTTTTACGATGAGACAAAATATTGTAGGTTCATACCTTCTTATAGGCAAAGTTTCTGAAGAAAAACCATGTAACATCACACGGTTTGGGCCAAAATAGTGTACTTCTCCATAATAGAGCAACATGGTTGATCCAACCTTCACATGCCACATTTAATGCATGGGAATGCATGTATCTCCTAGCAGGGAGTTGTGGTTTGGTATGTCTAGTCCACAGGGAGGGAATTTGCTACTACCCCCAAGAGGAGCTCTCTTCTCTCTCCTCAAGCACTACTCACGACCAAACCCTTCATCAGAGATTCCACGCGCCGGTGAGATATTTTTGCCTTGAAAATCTCCTCACCGTTCTTGTAAGATCAAAAGGATCGTTTCTAGTGGTGGATTTGAGGTATTTTGGTTCGTATTCATGCATTCATCATTCTCTTAGGACATCGGTTTCAAGTGTTCTTCGTCTTCCTCCTTTGGTCGCCGGTATCATTGGAGCACAACACCTCCTCACGAGATTGTTGGCTTCATCTCTGATGAATGGTTGGATTTGAGGGAGACTTGAACATTTTTTGCTTTTTATTGCTTTCTTCTTCGTTTTTTGCATGTTAATGGCGGACTCATTCGGATAGTCCGTCGTTGGTGTTATTCGGATCCGAGAATGGTGACATTTGTTCTTGGTGTTCTTTTTTCTCTCATTCCTCTCTTATTTTCCAACACCGCACCCTCGTCTTAGATTCAAAACCCATGCTCCTCAATAAGGCATTTACGTCTTTTGCTTTGGTCTCGTGGTTTGAGTTTGAGATTTGGAAGTGTCTTAGTTCTTAGTGTGTTCTTAAATTCCGAGGTTGTCTTTGGATGAACTTTTGCTAGGGTTTGAGACCATTAAGGATTTAAGCTCTTTTGTGTTGTGTTATTTCTTCTTTGTTTTTTATTTATCTTTTGGTTTTCCTTTTATTTCCGCTTCGGTCATTCTTAGATTTAGGTTTTATCGTGTTCACCATGTTCATCACATCATTTTAGTGTGTTCGGTGCATTTTTCCGTTCATTATCCCAGTTTTCGGCGACTTTTCGAGGAAGTTCCAGTGTACTTCCGTCGTCTTCTTCAGTCCGGTCAATTTGGAGTAGGTGGCGGTCAACTTGTGGTGGGGGTTTGGTATTGGTCAAGAATATTCCCTCACCATTGGGTCTTGTTCCTTAGTGATATTGTGACCGTGCGCATGGGAGTGTAGGGGACAAGAGTGCTCTTGGTTTTTGTCCTTATGTTCCCCACCATGGAAGATGCCCATACCTACAACAAGTCCTCCACTTTAGCTAACTCCTCTAGTAAGAATGTTGACCTCCCAATAGTCAACTCCAACTCATTGGAGGCCATTGTGGACCCGAGTACCACGTCATCAATTTCGTTGACTCGGTCAACAATGTCTAAAGACAAATCAACAGTCAACGTGCCTCACTCTAATGTTGAGCTAACCTCCAAGGTCAACTCTACCCTATTGGAGCCTATTTTGGAAGTGGATCCAAACTTGATTGCCCCGAATTCCTCGTCGGATCACGACCCTATTGCGAATGATGATCAAAACCAAGTAATTAAGGATTCACGACCCGATTTGAACCTGAGAGCAAAGTTACGAGGATCTTTCCCTGAAGTATCATCTAATTTTTAAAAGGAAGCTCTTCTAAAATGGCACCAAGAACTCCTATGATCAATGCCAAGGATAAGAACACTCAGTTTGCTTGCCCCCAAATGGCTTCGGTTAATCTGCGACTTTACCAATTGAAACCGCCAACCCTGAGTGGTTCCTTTGCTCAATCTTTGAGTGGCAAAACGTAATATGAAATGAACAAATCTTTTGTTGGTAATGAGAGCATCAAACTGAAAGAATTTCATATGGTTAGAGGGAAGCCAATGATAATATTTGAAGAAGAGGAAATCAAAAAACTTGATGGGAGGCTTGAGTTCGTCCTCATTCTTAGCTTCTCGGTGGAAATATCGTCGTACCCCTACAATCATCGAAGAATCAAGAATCTTGAACTTAAATGGGGCTACAAGCTCGGTCCACTAAACCCTAGACACGCTATGCTCAAATTGGATCTTGAGGAAGATTATACGAGACTATGGCTAAAAAAAGACCTTCGGTTCTTTAATGTACTCCAATGGACTCCAAATGGACTCCAAACTTCAACCCGGATTCCGATCCTCCTATCATGGCCATATGGATCGCTTTTCCGGGGCTTAGCATGAGATATTGTGAAAATAGAGCTTTGTTTAATCTTGCCCGAAATCTAGGAAAGCCTTTAAAGGTGGATGAGGGAACTCTCACAATGACTAGGCCCGATAACCCGAGAGTTTGTGTGGAGGTGAACTTACTTAAACCAAGGAAAGATGTGATTGAATGGGGGGTCAAAACCGGCTCGAGAATGTTCTACGAGAGACAAAGGGTGGTCTATGAGAATTATCATACGTATTGCACCAAATGCTTCAAACTTAGACATATTGTTGGTGAATGTGAAGGCTATAAAGAGAAGGTGAAAAATGTGGAGGATCACGGGTCGAAACAAGATAATCCATCAAAATTTAATTGGAGGCCGATTGGGAAGAAACATAGTACACCCAATAAACGTGCATCAAAGAAAACAAAAAATGTCTCTTTTGCTCAAACCAAAATTCTTCAAAGGGGAGAGAGTAACATTTTTAACAATCTTGAATTGGAGAATAATGATGAAGCTGAGGAAGTGGTAAATGTGGAGAGTTATAATGCTAACACTATGGGCAACTCGCACTTGGCCGAGAGTTCTAACAAGGAGGGTAACAATAAAGGCAAAGAACTTATGGGAGATCTTGAGGATAATCAAGAGGAGGAGTTGGAGGTTGCTATATTATATGATGCATATGATTATGTTCTTGTAGACCTCTGGGACTCCCAATGTAAGAAGAAATCCCGAGTCATTTCTCCCCAAAAGTCCTTTGAATTCTATGAGCAAAGAAATCTTGGAGATGGATCTGAGTCACAACATGAGGAAAGCTCTAATGATAATGAGGATAGTGATGAAGAGAAATTCCATTGTGACACTTCGACTTTAGCGAATGCGCAAGGCAAACTTTGGCAAAATAATGGGGATAGTAACATGGATGAACTCATGAGAAGTAGTTCGGATAGTGATGAAGAAGTTTCTTCAAACTCACGGCCTCAAGAATCTCGGGTGAGAGAGATTGATAAATACATGAATGATGAGGTTATTGTGGCACTACCGGCTAATGCGACTCAAGAACCGGTACTGAAGAATCGAGAGCAAAGAAAATTTGAGAAAACCGGCCATTAACTTCAGCCTAGAGATGGGAACTCCAACAAGGAAGCATAAATATGATAAAGATCATGTATTGGAATGTCCGTGGGGTCGGAAAGGAGTCTTCTTGTCAAAATGTCTACTCTCTCCTACAAGATCACAAACCTAAGGTACTTTCTCTCCTTGAACCTATGGTTACATTTAACAAGAGAAGATATTGTCGTAAGTTTCAATATGATAAGGTTATTGGTAATTGCAACAATAAAATATGGGTGTTCGGTGGTTTTGACACGGACATTGAAGTGCTAGATAACCAAGATCAATATTTGCATTGTCGATTATCTACCAATCTTTGTCGAAGTCGATTCTTTGTAATTTTGTGTATGCATCTCAAACTAGAACGCTTCGTTGATATCTTTGGGATGGGATGAAAAATTGTGATGATATAGAGCCGTGGGTGGTGATGGGTGATTTCAATACCGTGCTCCACGCGAATGAAAAGATTGGTAAATCACCACCATCGGAGGAGGATATGCTTGATTTCCAAGAATGCATAGATGATTGTGGTCTTGAGGATGCCGGTTTTGATGGAAATCTATTTACTTGGGCAAAGAATGGTACACGCACTAGGCTTGATCGGGTTCTTATCAATTTTGGATGGACTTCAACTTTTGCTCGAACTAGGGTCAAACATTCTCCTAAGAAGCATTCAGACCATACTCCTATCATTATGCACTTTGATAGAGAAGCCCGAACGAAGCCGCGACCATTTCTGTTCCAAAAGATGTGGATTAAACACCACACCTTTCTTGATATAGTTTCTGAAAAAATTGAAACCAATATATGCCGAATGTTGGATTATTCAAATTTGGCGACGAAACTCATCCGACTTAAGAAAGTCCTCAAAGTTTGGAATCGGGCTACGTTTGGCAATATCTTTCAAAATGTGAAGGATCAAGAGGAGCTTCTTAAGATGGCCAAAATTGAACATAACAATAATCCTTCCTCCAACTCTCGGGCTAAACTTCATAAGGATTATGTCGAATATGTTATAGTTAGGAATATGGAGGAGGACTATTGGCGGCAAAGGGCTAGATGTAAATGGGCTATTGAGGGCCAAAGGAACACCAAACTCTTTCAAGCAATGGCTAAGAAAAAACAATCGAGGGCAAAAAAATTCAAGATTTAGGAGGAGGGTGTGCTCTTAGATGATCCAAATGCTATTGGAGGCTCGGCCACGACATTCTTTGAGAATCTTCTTGCCGCCCCTATTGAGGTACCCGCATGTCATAATTAACATTTCATTCCGACTATTATGAGTGATAATGACAATTAGTGGCTTTATCGAGAGCCATCTATTGATGAATTAAAAGATGTTGTGTTCAATATCAATGTCGATAGTGTTGCCAGTCCAGAAGGTTTTGGTGCATCCTTCTATCATGCATGTTGGGATATCGACATATTGTTAAGGAAGATCTATTTGAAGCAGTTCTTTATTTCTTCAAGGGTAATGATATGCCGAGAATGTATAAAGCGACGAATATATCGCTTATACCCAAGAAGACCGAACCAAAAGAGTGGAAAGACTAGCGCCATATAAGTATTTGTAATGTGAGCTATAAGGTGGTCTCTAAGCTCTTAAATGAATGGCTCTTCACTCTCTTACCGAAGATTGTATCCCTCTCTCAAAGTGGATTCGTTAAAGGAATGCTTATTGGTGATAATATCCTCTTGGCACAAGAAATGACCTCCAACCTTATAAAGAGAACATACAAATTCAATATGCTTCTCAAGCTCGACATGGAAAAAACCTATGATAGGATTGATTGGAATTTCCTGTTTCAATGCATCCACAAATTTGGCATTTCTAGGAAGTGGATTTAGTTCATGAAGGGTTGTGTGGAACAATGCTATTTCTCAGTTCTTGTGAATGGAGGATGCTATGGGTTCTTTGAGTCGAAGCATGGAGTTAGGCAAGGTGAACTGATCTCCCCGACCTTATTCATTATTGCGGCCGATATCCTCTCTCGGGGCTTAGAGCACCTATATGAGAACAACAGAGAGTTATATATTGATACGGGTGGAGGTCTTCCAGTCTTGCATCTTGCATATGCCAATGATTGCATTATTTTCATTCAAGGTACTCTTAATAACATGTCTAAGCTCATTGATTTCTTTCATATTTATGAATTAGTCTCGGGCCAACATGTTAACTCGAATAAAAGTTTTTTTGTTACCGCACCACATGTTAGTTCTTCTCATGCACACTCTATTGCTCTACTTACCGGTTATGGCCATAGCATGCTTCCTATTACATATCTTGGTGCCCCCTCATTAGGGGTCGGATGAAATACTCTTACTTTAGTGCATGGATTGAAAAAATTCGAGGACTTATTAGTGGGTGGGAAATGCGGTTCCTTAACTTCGGTGGTCGGCTCACGCTTATTAAAAGTGTCTTGTGTGCTATTCCTATCTATTTATACCAAGTCTTGGAGCCACCTTTGAGTGTGATTGAGGAGCTTGAGAGGATGTTTGCAAAGTTTATTTGGGGATCCACTACCGAGAGGCGCAAACAACATTGGACAAGTTGGGATCATATATGTAATTCGTATATTAATGGGGGTCTCAATAACAAATCATTGCAAAGTATAATAGATGCCTTCGGTATCAAACTATGGTGGAGAATGCGTTCGCAAGATTCTCAATGGGGCGCTATATGATGCATCGTTATACTAATAGGCAAATTTTTCTCAAAATCTGAGGTTGGGAATCCGTTATTTGGAAGCGGCTTACTCGCAGTGCGACTATGGCGCAACCAGATATCTTTTGGAATATTAAGAGTGGGGATGCTTGGTTTTGGCTTGATCATTGGATTGAAGAAGATATCCTTTGGACTAAGGGAGGAGCTCAAATTGATGAGAACTTGAAGGTTCGAGATTTTTGGGATGGTGATGAATGGAACTTTAGTATGCTCGATGAGTACCTTGAAGAGGAAAGCATCATATGAATAATCTCCAAACCGACTTTGCAAGAAGGCAAGGAGATGCCATTATGGAAGCTTGATCTGAAGGGCACTTTTACCACCAAGTCTGCAAGGAAGAACATGAATATGATGCCAAGCCCGAATACAATTTATAGGTATGTTTGGCACAAATTCATTGTGCCTAATACTCCTTTTTCATTTGGCGCTTCATCCAAAACCTTATTCCGGTTGATAAAGCACTTAAGCGGGTTGAAATGGTTTCAAAGTGTAATTGTTGTGGTAATCACGAGGAGACCATGAATCACCTCTTTTGGGAGGGAAAGATTGCGGTGCATACTTGGGATCACTTCTTCAATCTATTTAACATCAAAAGGCCGACGGCATTGACTTAGCGAGGTATCCTTTCTTATTGGATTAAGGCGAAGAGGAACATATGTTCGGGGCACATTATGGTGATTTTTCCAATATTCATCCTTTGGTTTATTTGGGTGGCACAGAATGATGCCGTTCATAGAAGGATTCCAGTGGAAGTTGGTAAAATTGTGGCAAACATTGTGAGGCATATCCCGTGAGCTATTCTCGTATAAGCCTTGCGAGGAGTCCTTTTGGAGAGGATCCAAGCAAGCTGCGGTATTATGGAGCATTCCCCTTGTTTGAAGCAAAGAGAAACCGTCAATTATTGTCAAATGGCATAAACCATCTATGGGAAGGTTCAAACTCAACACGGATGGAAGTGCTAAGGGTAACCCCGGATTGGCCGGTGGTGGTGACATTCTTCGGGATCACTTAGGCAATTATTGTGGGGTCTTTCTGGAGGCATGGGAGGTGTTGACTAATGTTGAGGCCGAGATTCGGGCAATTCATAAGGGGTTGGAATTATGTGAGGAGCTTGGATTTCATGGAGTTGATTTGGAAACCGACACTCTTATTACATTTCCAATCATTCATGCCACATCGACAGGACATTAGAAACTTATTCGCTACTTGGAGGATATTCGAGGGTTGCTTGAACGCTTGGACGGGACTCTCCAACATGTATTTAGGGAAGGGAACCAAGTTGCGCATCTCCTAGCAAATGAAGCTTGCTTGCTTCGTATGTCGGATCGGGGCACTATAGAGGAGGTGATTCACAAAGTCAAAGTCCTTGTGGAGAGGGATCGGCTTGAATAGAGCTATATCTGAATCCCAAAAGCTTTGTAAGTAGCTCGCCCCATAGCTTTGCTTCTTATTCTTATGATTTAATATCTAGTTATATGGCGGATTTGAATTGTCGTATTGGAATCATTGTTTATGAGTTTGGATATACTTGGTTGAATCGGTTACTTTCCCCTCCCAAGATACACAGCTCGACTCTTAGGGAGTACCACTCAAATGTGGTCGACCACACTCTTTTCGTTTTATACTTTCGGTCGACGACACTTGAAGATCTTTGCACACACTTATGCGGTTTCATGAAGCGTCAATTGTCATAGGTTTGGTTTGGTTGTAACTATTAGCAATGATGATTATCTTGTGCATCAAATTCAATTGTATGCATATTTTCGTCTATATTGTAGTGATCGATTATTTTTACGATAGTTCAACAAGCCTTTTCTTTTTGTTTTTATGTATTTTATGAATTGTTTCTTTGCACAAACATTTCACATTGTTTCCAGGTTATTAGATCTTGAACACCTTCCGACTGATATATCAAGGAGCACGTTTGTAAAGTTCAAACGAAGATGTACTTTATTTGCATCAATATGTGAATATCACATACTCCCTTAAGTTCTCACCAACTGCATGCCTAACGTTGCTTTCAACAAACCAAATTATAAGATAACAATGAATATTAGAGTTTAGAAAATAATCTAATTAAGTTGATCATTCGGCAGCTTCACACAACATACATATAAGTTCATCTTTCATTAATTAGCAGTTTCCAGTTTATTATTTTTGTCATTTCTCTCTCTTGTGGAACAAAAAAGGTAAAGGGTCTCTTTCATGTTTCATCTAAAGTGATCAACTTTTTTTGGTAAATGTAACACGTGTTTTTGGACTTTATTCTAACACAATTCATATTAGATTCGGGTTTTTCTGAAGAAAGTAGATAAGAACCTGACAACAACATCACGTACTCTGAGTAGTTGCACACATAGCATCCACTCAGAATATTTTACTACTACATTGAAATTTAAGTTCTTTTTTGCTCTTTTGATAATAACAAAATTTTGCCGTATTATGAAGCAGATTAGAAGAAAATTAATATTCTCTTAGCATTTTCCTTTTCTTCTGCTATTTTTTTTTCCACTTTATTTGTCAGTTTTATTTTTGTATTTTACTGGTCCAACGGAAGTGGATTTCTTGATCTCTTATGACATAGGTACAATATATAAACAATATGCTATGAAATATTCTTTAGCACAATTTCCCACCAGCTTTCAACTCTGTTCTTTTGGCCTTTTATTTTTGTTTGCTCTTCAGTGTTAAGTCCCTCTGTTCTAAACGGCTAGTTCCTTCTGTTTGCTCATAGTGAGTTATATTTATATATATTTTGCTTCAGATTCTATTCAACAAAAATGATTTCCCCATGAATATGAGACGACCCATGATGAATACTGAAGGTTGGAGTTCGGACAATCCCATAAAGGTGAGACCTTTGACAGTTAAATGTACATTTTTTTCAATAATTGATGTTTGTTCTGTCTTTAATTGCATTGCAGAGAGAATCATGGAGGACAGTACTGACATTGGCTTATCAGAGCTTGGGTGTGGTATATGGAGATTTAAGTACTTCACCTTTGTATGTGTACAGGACCACTTTTGAAGAGGACATTCATCATTCAGAATCTAATGAAGAGATATATGGGGTTTTGTCTTTTGTATTCTGGACATTAACTCTCATACCATTGCTTAAATATGTGTTCATAGTTCTTAGAGCTGATGATAATGGTGAAGGGGGCACTTTTGCTTTGTACTCGCTACTGTGCCGCCATGCTCGGGTGAGCACTTTGCCCAACGGGCAGCTTATCGATGAGGAATTGTTTGAGTGTAAGAAAGAGGGAGTTGCATCTGGTAATAGGGGCCTTGGTTTGAGATTGAGATATGCATTGGAAAAGCATAAATGGTTGCAAAGTATATTGCTCATTTTGTCTTTGATTGGAACTTGTATGGTGATTGGAGATGGAGTTCTAACGCCAGCAATTTCCGGTATAAGTTGAGGTGGTTATACTGCAAATTTGAAAATGGAACCACTTGAAAACTTATTTGTAATTTATTTTGCTTCTTCTATATGCAGTATTTTCTGCAGTTTCAGGATTGGAGCTTGTTTTGTCAAAGCATCATCATGAATGTAAGTCTCTTGTACACTTCTCAGATTTAGTCATCTTTGAAGTAAAATTATGATTGTTGGTCTGAGAATGTGTTGAACGCCAATTGATAGACTTGTATTATAAAAAATCCATTTTTTTCTGAGACTTTTTTGTTTTATTATGGGACATGTTAATCAGAGTCTTATTGCCGTTATTTGTTTAAAGCAATATTTAGGTCACCATCTCTATCGTTTTGTTAGAACATATTTATGTCATAAGAGTGGAGATGCAACTTGAGGTAAAAGAATATTAGGTGCATATAATAGAAATTCTTTGTGGATAACTTTGTGCCTCTGTAAAGTGAGTTGTGTATGTTCAATGGAAAGAGCCAATAAAGTTGAATGATTCTTCTGAAAAAGGTTACTTTTAGACCATTATTAATATGCGAGACAAGTTGAACAAATAGGAAGGAAACACAATAGACCATGGTGTTTGAAAACAATTGAAGGTCCAACTACTAGCTTGATTTAATGAATACCTGAATATTTATAATATCTATTTTGGAGGGAAATCTTAATACATTTAAGTGCAATAATCTGTATGTTACATCATGTACATTTAGAAATTAGAGATGCTGATCAGAAGCTGATAAACATTGAACTTGGTCTTGTCTACGTTTCTACATACGATTAATCATTTTCACAATGATTTATCTTCGTAAAGTTGGAATATTTTTACACATTTTCCTTTTTCTTAGTTTAGGATAGAATAATTGCTGGCTTGCTGCTAAATCCTACTTCAAATGTACAGAAATTCAAATCTCCTTTATTCCTAAAAAGAAATAGAGATATTCTATTGAATTTCTAACTTAAAATGTATATTGTCTTAAAAATTTGCGTAATTTGCAGATGTAGAGGTCCCGGTTGCTTGTGTAATACTGGTTTTCTTATTCTGTCTGCAACATTATGGGACTCATCGCCTAGGATTTCTTTTTGCTCCGATAGTGGTACTATGGCTTTTCTGCATCAGTTCCATTGGAGTGTACAATATCGTTCACTGGAATACACATGTTTACCAGGCACTCTCACCTTATTACATGTATCAATTCTTGAAGAAGACCCAAAGAAGAGGCTGGATGTCCCTAGGCGGTATTTTGTTATGTGTAACAGGTACTCATCCATAGCTTTATTTCTTGCTTCAGAGAAAGGTCCTTACGTTCCACAATATCTCTATTTCAGGTTCAGAGGCTATGTTTGCTGATCTTGGACACTTTTCTCAGTTGTCCATCAAGGTAGGTAACATATGTATTAGAAGATACAGTAGTTAACAATTGCTTGGTGCTTCTTCATGCATATCGAGTATTCAGAAGTCTTTACATTTCTTGTTTGAATGGTGAATCATTGTTCTTACTTCTATGTTTCTTTTCATGGCAAAGAAACGACTCTAACTGAAATTTGACGCAATACAGATAGCTTTTAGCTTTGTTGTCTACCCTGCATTAATCCTGGCTTATATGGGACAAGCTGCATATCTTTCCAAACATCATTTTATTGAGAGTGACTATCGCATTGGATTCTATGTATCAGTACCGGGTACGTGAAAAGAATTCTACTTTAGACATAATTTATCTTTTCCAGGTTTGAAGTTTGAAATTGGTTTTGAATCTAGTATATACTATGTCTTGCAGAAAGAATAAGGTGGCCTGTTCTTGCAATCGCTATACTTGCTGCAGTGGTAGGAAGTCAAGCCATTATCACTGGGACATTTTCCATTATTAGGCAATGCCATGCTTTGGGTTGCTTTCCCAGAGTCAAAATAGTCCACACATCGTCTAAAATATGTGGCCAAATATACATTCCAGAGATCAACTGGACTTTAATGCTCCTCTGCTTGGCAGTTACTATAGGATTTAGGGACACAAAACACATCAGCAACGCATCAGGTAATTACACCAGTTCTCAATTTTATTTCATCCTATGTTTATTGTTTTATAACTTCCATCTCTGGTGTAACAGGCTTGGCGGTGATAACTGTTATGTTGGTAACAACATGCCTTATGTCTCTTGTTATCGTCCTATGCTGGAATAGAAACATCTTTCTCGCTGTTTGTTTTATTCTCGTCTTTGGATCTGTTGAAGCACTCTACTTCTCAGCTTCACTGATCAAGTTCCTTGAAGGAGCTTGGGTCCCAGTCGCACTTTCTTTTATTTTTCTGTTCATAATGTTCGTCTGGCATTATGGGACATCAAAAAAGCACGAGTTTGATGTTCAGAACATGGTTTCCATCAACTGGCTCCTCAGTTTGGGTCCAGACCTCGGAATTGTTCGTGTCCGAGGCATTGGCCTAATACACACCGAACTTGTGTCTGGAATTCCTGCCATCTTCTCCCATTTTATTTCAAACCTACCGGCTTTCCACCAGGTTCTGGTATTATTCTGTGTCAAATATGTTCCGGTGCCTCATGTGAGACCCGACGAGAGATTCCTGGTTGGAAGAGTCGGGTCAAAAGGGTACCGAGTTTATCGATGCATAGCCCGTTACGGATATCGTGACACTCCTCCAGACGATGTGGAGTTTGAGAAGGATCTTGTTTGTAGTATAGCAGAGTTTATTCAGTCAGACAGGGTTGAACCGAACAGTTCATTACACGATCTTGAAAACGAACAAAAGATGGTTGTCATTGGAGCTACATTAACAGGTGTAAAAATGTGGGACGAAGAGGAGGATCTGTCTGAAGCAAATAGTGGTAGCAAACTAAAGGAAATCAGAACAACGGAAACTCCGAGGAGGAGAGTGGGATTTCTAGTCCCTGAAAGCATGGAGATCGAGAGGAACACACCGGAAGAGTTACGGGAACTAATGGAAGCGAGGGAGGCAGGGATGGCGTTCATATCAGGGCAAAGTTATGTGAAAGCAAAGAATGGTTCGAGTTTGATAAAGAGATTTGTCATCAATGTGGGTTATGATTTCTTGCAAAGGAACTGCAGAGGTCCAACGTACGTGTCGAGTTTTCCTCGGGCGTCAACGTTGGAGGTGGGCATGGTTTACCATGTCTGATTGTTTGTTTAGTTACTGGTTTTCAGATGTGTTGAATACATGAACTAGTGTAAATGATAGATTGAAACTTTTACACAAAAAGGTATTAACACTATATGATAATGCAAACATAATTATGTTACTCGGGACTAATTCACTACAAAAACTAGGAAACTAAAGAATTACATCCATACCTTGTTGAATTTCTAATGGCTATCAATAAACCAATTCGAACGAAGAAAGAAAGAGGGGTTTACCTATTAGGGATAAGAATAGCTAGTGAATCTTTCCTTATTTATTTTAGATATGTTATATTCTCTTTCCTTATCATATTCTTAGAATATTTTCTTATCACATACTCAACCTCTTGTATACAAAGAGTTGTAATATTGGTGTACATTCTTAAGAGTAAAAATACATCGGAGTGAATTATTTCTACATGGTATCTTCGTAGCCAAGATATCAAACGTTATTCCATACTAAATATTTCGCCGCACCACCAATTCGCCGCCTCACCATGTCTGAAGTTCAGTCCTTCGATCGTGGTGTCGCCGCCTCACCGCCACCATCTTTCGCACTTCAAAAACTGCCTACCTCTCTCGTCATTGTTACGGTGAGTCATAATTTTTCTCGCAAACTCACGCCCACGAACTATCTTGTGTGGCGTCTGTAGATTGTTGCCCAACTCAATGGCCTCAATCTCATTGGCTATCTTCAGGGCACGTTCCCTTGCCCCGATAAGTCCGACGCCATCATCCATACTCTTTGGTTTCAACAAGATCAACTCCTCTTCGGGGCTCTTGTTGGATCCATATCGAATGAGTTACTCCCCATCATTCACTCTGCCACCACATCCTCTGAAGCTTGGGTGAACATCATGCACTCGTTTACGCGTACGGATCGTACCCGCGTCATGGCACTCAAAGGCGCGCTGAATTCTACAACATTGGGTTCCCGCTCCATCACGGAGCATCTCACTGAAGTCAAATCCAAGGTGGATGAGATAGCTATGCTCGATTGGCCCCTTCATGCCGACGATGTGACTTTATATATTCTAAATGGCTTAGGCACAGCCTACCGAGACATAGCCGCCACCATTTGCCTCTGTGATCGCCCCATGTCATTCCCATAACTTCATGGTGCTCTACTGAATCACGAGGCCTACCTTCGTCGCCTAGAGTCTGACGCCAGTTCTATCACCATCACGGCTCAGTCAGCGGTGCATGCTCCAAACCCTAACCGCAAAAACAATAACGGTCATCCAAACCGTGGTCGGGCAACTACCAAGGCCCACGAGAATCGCGGTCATCGTGGTTGGGGTTGCAACCCCTCGAGTTATGCCCGTGAATTGGTTACGTGTGAACTGTGCAACTCCATTGGCCATGCAGCCCCACAATGCTATCGTTTCTTGAATAACCAAGTTCCGTCTGCCAACGTCGCCCGTACCCCACCACCCTCGGGCTTACGTGCCCCGACCAACAATGGGCTTGGGGATTCGGAGGCCTCACACCACATGACTGCTGATTTGAACTAACTTACCTATCACTTTGAATATGATGGCACAGACGAGGTTCAAATAGTCGATGGTAATGGTATGACTATTGCTCACACTGATTTTTCTTCTATTAAACTCCCCCGTCGTGACTTAAATCTATCTAATGTATTGTGCGTCCCATCTACAAAGAATAGTCTTCTATCTGTTAGTAAAGTTGCGAAGGACAATACTGTCTCCTTGAAATTTCTCTCTGATTTTTTTTGTCATTAAGGATCTGCCTACGAGGGACCCACTGGCAACGGGCGAGTGTAGTAATGGAGTGTATCACATCCTTCCCCCGTCCTACTACATGCAGTCTGATGCGAAGTTTGCATCCTTGGGAGTTCGCACGAGTACCGCCACGTGGCACTCTCGGTTTGGTCATCCATCGCCTCAGACAGGTTCCTTTTAAATTAGTAACTTTCATTTACCAGTTCGAAATATTTCCTCTGCGAAGGCCTTGTTTTGTGATTCTTGCAATGTGAGCAAGTCTCGCCATTTACCGTTTGAGAACTCATCTTTTGTGGCAGAATTTCCTTTGCACTATTTATTTGCGGATGTTTGGGGACCTACTACTGTTTCTGTTGATGGATTTGGTTATTACTTGTTGATTGTTGATCCTTATAGTCGATATTGTTGGATCTTTCCTATGGTTACTAAATCACAAGTACACGAGTTTTTTATCAAGTTTCGACCGTTGGTAGAGAAACAATTTGGGTGCCCAATTACTATTTTTTTTCTAGTGATAATAATGGTGGAGAGGTTTTGGCGTTACGAAATTACTTTGAAAAAGAGGGTACTACTTGGCTTACCACCGCTTCCCATACTCCGGAACAAAATGGCAAAGTTGAGCGCCGTTATAGGCACATTTTTGAAATGGGGCGTGCACTTCTTCATCAAGCCCAACTACCGCCATGATTTTGGTCCATTGCTCTCCAAACGACAGTGTATCTCATTAATCGCTTACCATCTTCCGCCATTGCGAATGTTATTCCTTTTGCACGACTCTTCAAGAAGGCTCCCAACTATTCAAACTCCGCTCATTTGGTTGTCTCTGTTACCCTTGGTTAGGTCCATGTGTCTCGGGCAAGCTCTCATATCCTTCACGACAATGTATCTTTCTTGGATACTCTCTATCTCAAAGTGCATACAAGTGTTGGGATCCCATTGCCCGTCGTATGTTCATATCTGACATGTTCATTTTTGTGAGGATCAATTTCCTTATGTGAAGTTGAATTCTATCTCACTGGCTGAGTCGACCCCACCTGTCCTTGACGCACTGCCTCTTGTCACTATCGGGTCATCTTTACCACCCGTGTTACCTGCAGTACCAGTGTCCCCTGTCTCTTCTAGACATTCTGTTTATGATGTTGGGGCAGATGTTGGGACAATATTGCAATTAGTGACTTTAGCCCCTACTCCTTCTGAACATTATGTTTCCAATTTTGGGGCTGACTTTGGGGTAACATTGAATCCAGAGACTTTGAATCTGAAATTACAGGTATTCGGGCAATGTTAGGTTAACACTGAGAAGTCAATGTTAGAGTAACATTGCTAAGCAGAATCCGATTTACAATCTTATTTATATTTATTATTATTGTTTTGCCTTATTCATTTAACTAATTGAGTTCCACAGTTGTGATTGTCTTTGATTATTATTCAGGAAACAAACTTGTCATAGGTTGGACGCTCAAATTTCCAAGAAGGAAAGTTTCCTTAATTAAGCAAACCGCTCTACAAGGAAAGAAGAGTTCCAGTGCAACTAGGAAAGCTTTCCAAGATGAGTCCTGATTTGAAGAAGGAGTCTTTCCTTAGTTAGATCACTAACGACTGAACTATTATTCAAGAAGGACTGCGAGAACAAGGAAGAGGAGTTCGATAAGGAAACTAGGAGAATTACCAACCGTGTACAACACACCTTGAAGTCCAAGTCAAGAACCTATATATAGGTGTGAAGTACATCAAGACAAACACGAGACAAGAGCTAATCAATCCGAGAGATTTATTTACAAGTTGTTGAGTGTTGTCTTGCATTAGCAAAGTTTTGAGTTGTTAGAATAGATCTAAGAATGAGGAGCTTTTAGAGATAGTCATAGCAATTCTTGTGTGCTTTGCTTAGTTCAATAAATTTGAGAGTGAGGAGCTTGAGAGTTGAGAGAACGACTTTTGTTAAAACCTTAACGGGTTATTTTGCCTACGGCTCGGAATTTAATCTAATCTTATATTCACTTCTTAAATTCGGTGTTTGTTTATTCTGCTGCACTATTACTCTGGTCTGTTGTTAAAGTAACATCGTTGGATTAACAACATACCAAACTGTTGTTAAAACTCCAGTGTTAAGCTAACAACAACAACGTATCGACCCAATCCACAATTTCAATTGGTATCAGAGCCAAGCACCAACGTCACCGGTGTTTGGCGTTGATACGACAAGATGGACAACTCCAACCCCAATACCAGCAGGTTGCCAGTATTGGAGGGTCCCAACAACTATGCCTACTGGAAGATCAGACTCAGAGTTCACATCAAATCCATCGACCTGAGAGCTTGGGACGCAGTACTAGAAGGCTACACCATCCCCTACTTGCCAAAAGATGGAGACGCTGATCTGGTACCTAATCCAAGAGGAGGATGGATAGCCAATGAGATCGCTCTCTACAACTTCAATGAAAATGCTCTCAATGCTATTTTTAGCTGGGTAGGTAACCATATGTTCAAACTTATTCAAACTTGTACAATTGCTAAAGCTGCATGGGGAGTTCTTGAATTACATTGTGAGGGTGATGTGGCTGTAAGGGACTCTAAATATAGAAAACTTTTGAGGGACTTTGAGAAGATAGAGATGAGTGAGGATGAAAGCATTGATAGTTATTTTGAGAAACTTCTTGATATTGCTAATTAGTGTCAAAACTTAGGTTTTACCATCCCAAATCAAACCATGGTCTATAAAGCTTTTAGAATATTATCTTCTAAGTTCACTGTCAAAAGAATTCCTATGAACGAGTCTAAAGATCTTGCCAACATGGACTTCCAAACATTAATGAACACTTTAAAAGAGTTTGAACTAGAATTCCTAGGGAAGTCCAGTAAACAACTTGCTTTAGCCTTACTAGGAACTGGCTCGGATTCTACAGGAAGTGACGAGGATGAATGTGAGTTGATCTCTTCTAACTATAGAAACATTACCAGGAAGTTTAGTAAATTAGGTTACAAAGAGAAAAATAAAGGAAAGCAACCTGGTAATGCTGCCCTTGGTTATAAGAAACTACCCCCAAAGTTTGTAAAGTACATGGCATCGAAGAGCACGCCTCAAGATGCTGAGAAATTGAAAGATGTCTAGTGCTATGAATGTAAGGGGTATGGTCACTTTAAACATGAATGTGCTAACACCCTCAGAACAAGAGGGAATTCTCATTGGGTTTGTGTAGATGACTTCAATGACGCTGACTTCGAATCTGGAACAAGTGCCGATGAACAATCAGAGGAAATCAACACTGCTGCGCTTTGCACTTGGATCACCTGGTCAAGAGAAGACTCCAGAAACTGCCAAAAATCTCAATGTTACTCTAACATTGGAGAACCAACAGCAAAGTAGGAAATCTTCTTTGGAGACTGGAACAACAATGATACAAAGGTTAACTATGATGTGCTCTGTGATTGTGATGATACTGACTTCGATTGTTTTCATGGCTCAGTTGATCTAGAAGAAGAGTACTTCAATGAAGAAGAAATGTCCCAAGAGGAAATTCTAGATGATCTACATACAACATTTCTCAGACTTGAGAGAGAGAATGTCAAACTCATGAAGAGTAACAAAGCACTGAAGCATGACACTGAATGTTTGAAGAACATGTTGAAACTCTATGAGAGAGACCTTGACAAAGCTGAAGCTGAGCTGAAAGGGGTAAAGGAGAAACTCAAAAAGGACTCACAGATCATAGCCAAATGGAATGGAGGTACTTATAAACTTGATAAGGTACTAACCATGAGTAATACAGGTACATGTGGTCTGTGATTTGTTGAGAAACCCTCCTCTTCTAATGTTAATTCTGCCTATTTAACTACAAGCTTTGTTAAAGAATCTCGTAATATGAGTTCTGGTACCATCAACACTGTAAAAAGTAAACCTACTTTTATCTGTCAGTACTATTTTCAACTAGGCCACATTAAACCATTCTGTAGAAAATTCATAAAAGAATGTGGTAAGAAAACAGCTTATGTGTCCAATGTTAAAACTACAATAGGTTCTGATGTTAGACCAACAGTAGGTGCAGGGTAGGAAAGTAGAACTTGGGTAGAAAAAGATAAAACCCCTAAGATTAAAATTGTATGCAATGTTGTTTTCTCTGTTGTGTACTCTAACCTTTCAGGTAAGTGGTACTTCAACAGTGGATGCTCAAGACACATGACAGACAGCAAAGAGAATCTTAAACAAATGATACCTTTAAGTGCTGGAACAGTGACCTATGGAGGTGGCACCAAAGGAAAGATCATTGGCAAGGGGATACTAAATGTTAATGGATTCCCACCCCTGAAGGACGCGTTGTTGGTAGACGGGTTAAAGGCAAATCTAATCAGTTCAGTCAGTTGTGTGATGATGACTTACTGGTTACATTTGACAAAGTTTCTTGTGATGTTTATGATAGTGATAATGTTCTTGTTATGATAGGTACTAGATCCAAAGATAACTGCTACCTAGCCCAAGAGGAAGCAGAGTGTTTCCATGCCAAAATAGACGAGGCTTCTATATGGCATAGGAAACTTGGACATGTTCACTACAGAAACCTTGAGAAATTGCAGAAAGTTGATGTTGTAAGAGGCTTACCTAAGCTGTCTTGTCCAGGTAAGCTTGCGTGTGGTGATTGCCTCAAGGGTAAGCAAACCAGAGCTGTTCATACACCCCTACAGGTACAGAATGCTAACCCTAGATCTAGTAGGTGTTTTGAATTGCTACACATGGACTTAATGGGTCCAATTGAGGTAAGTAGTCTCAGTGGTAAGAAATATGCCTTTGTGATTGTAGATGACTTCTCTAGATACACTTGGGTAAAATTTCTTAAAGAAAAGTCTGAAGCTTTTGATCAGTACAAAATTCTTTGTGCTAGTATTAAAAACTTATATGGCTCTTCTGTGACTAAGATTAGGTCTGATCATGGTAAAGAATTCGAAAATGCTAGTTTTGATAACTATTGCAATGCTAAAGATATTTTCCATGAATATTCAGCTCCTAAGACCCCTCAGCAGAATGAGATTGCTGAGAGGAAGAACATGACTCTTCAAAAGATGGCCAGAGCTATGCTCAATGCTAAAGATGTATCCAAAAGACTCTGGGTAAGCTTTAAATACTACTTATCACGTTAGTAACAGGGTGTACCTTAGACCTGGAACTAACATGACTCCTTATGAACTCTTGAAGGGTGTGAAACCAAATATTGCATATTTTCATGAATTTGGATGTGACTGTTATCTGCTTAATGACAGGGATTATCTGAGTAAATTTGATCCTAAAAGTGAAAATGCATTAGGATACACTGCCAATAGTACTTCCTTTAGAGTCTACAATCCTAGATTGAAGACAATTCAGGAATCAGTGAATGTTGTGTTTGATGAGTTCACACTTGATACATGTACTGATGACATCTCAGTTCCCAATGTTGGACCAACAGTGGAAACCGAGAATGTTACTCCTGGCAATGTTACACCAACATTGGAATTGGAAGCTGGAAACACTGAACAAGAGACAGGGAACGATGTTAGACTAAGACCAGTGAGATCTGATGTTAGACTAACGGCAGAAGACTCTGACTTAGAACATGAAGTTGCCTCTGAACCTAGAAGAGATCCCTCAACTAGGATTCAGAAAGATCATCCAGCATCCCAGGTAATAGGTGAACTCACTGAACGGGCAAGGACACGCAACAAAGAAAGACTTGATTATAGAGATATGGCTAAATTGTGTGTCTGTATGAACTTCACTTGTACAGTTGATAATGCCTCTTGTTTTGTCTCCTCCATAGAACCTAAGAATGTGAATGAAGCCCTCCTTGATAACTTTTGGATTAATGCCATGAAGGATGAACTATTACAGTTTACTAAGAACAAAGTCTGGATACTGGTACCTAGACCACCTAATGTTAATGTAATAGGGACAAAGTGGATATTTAAAAACAAGAGTAATGAGGAAGGGGTCATAGTCAGAAACAAAGTGCTCAAGGGTACACACAGGTTGAAGGTGTAGATTTTGATGAGACATTTGCTCCAGTTGCTAGGATTGAATCTATTAGGTAACTTCTAGCCATAACATGCTGTCTTAAGATAAAACTATACCAAATGGATGTAAAGGGTGCGTTCCTGAATGGGCTAATTGATAAAGAAGTATATGTTGAACAGCCTAAGGGATTCACAGATCCAAAGTACCCCAACCATGTGTATAAGCTTGAAAAAGCCCCGTATGGACTTAAACAAGCACCTAGAGCATGGTATGAAAGACTTACATAATTCCTCTTAAGTCTTGGCTTTGTTAGAGGTGAAGGAGATAGGACACTATTTGTTTTAAAGAAATATTCTCATGTCTGTATAGCTCAAATATATGTGGATGATATTGTTTTTGGCTCAACTAACAACTCTATTTTAGAAAAGTTTGTTGAATCAATGACAGGGCAGTTTGAGATGAGTATGATAGGAGAATTAAATTTCTTCCTTGGACTCCAAGTAAAACAAACAGGTAATGGGATATTCCTAAGTTAGGAAAAGTATGCAAAGAATTTGGTGAAAATGTTTGAATTGGCAGATTCAAAGCCTTGCAAGACTCCCATGTCTTCATCAGTGAAGATATCCAGGGATGTTACTGGTGCCAATGTTGATCCAACATTGTACTGTTCAATGATAGGAAGCTTACTCTACTTGTCTGCTTCAAGACCTGATATAATGTTCTCTGTTTGTGTGTGTGATAGGTACCAGGCATGTCCAAAGCAGTCACATCTGATTGCTGTGAAGAGAATCCTTAGATATATATCTGGCACTTTGGCTCTTGGCATCTGGTACTCTTATGACACTAACACAAATCTTGTAGGTTTCAGTGACTTAGACTGGGCAGGTGACACTGGTGATCGAAAGTCTACAAGTGAAGGATGTTTTTATCTGGGGAACAACTTGGTCTCATGGTACAGTAGAAAGCAAAATTGTGTGTCACTATCCACTGCTGAATCTGAATACATAGCAATAGGCAGCTGTGTCACCCAGTTGGTATAGCTTAAACACATGCTACTGGATTATGGGTTAGACAGTGATACCTTACTTATGTTATGTGATAATCTTAGTGCTATAAGCATCTCTAAGAACCCTGTGCAACATTCTAGAACTAAACATATTGATATAAGGCATCACTTTATGAGAAACATGGTAGAGGATAAGCTCATTGACATTGAACACATTGAAACTAACAATCAGCTTGTTGATATGTTCACTAAACCCTTAGATTCTGAGAGGTTCTTCAGTTTGTGAAATTCTCTTGGCATGTGCATTGTCTAGGGATGTTAGTACACCAGTGTTGACATAACACCACTGTCTAGCACTGGTTATTGGTTGTGGTGTATTTGTAATTCTTTTATGTTTCTTTTCTGCATTCTTCTTTCTTGCATTTTACATCTTTGTTAGAGATTCAGTTAGGTTGTGTGGTTAATCTGTATAAATGGCTGAGTTGACTGGTGGACAGGTACATATCAAGAGTTTTGTAAAGTAAGATGTGAATGTTAACCTAACATCTGGGAGAAGCTGGGGTACACACAGCTCACTACTCTGATGTTATTCAGTTGTGACTTATCCATGTTAGGTTAGACAAAGCATGAAGAGAAGCTGGGGTACATGATGTTGAGAGCTTCATTGTCATTCAGTGGTGCTTGTTTTTGTGTTTTTGTCTATGGCCAAGGTTATGCATGATAGTGATCCTTACTACTGGGGTGCTTTGAAGGTTCGACTGCTTGCATTCAGTAGCATTGTTCACTTGGTATTTCACTTGTAAACAGGTTGGTAAACAAGTATGCATGAGGAGTTGGGGTGAAGAAGTATATGATAAATGTATTGTCTTCATTCAGTTCTTTTGTACTTGCCTAGTCTGCAGCTAATGGTTGAGTTGCTGGGGTGTGTGGAGTCTTGTGCTGCCCACATTCAGTGATGAAACTATCCTTTAACATTCACTAGTTTTTGTTCAAAAGAGTTCATGATAATGGTGAAAGATAAATTGATATGTCCTGATCTCAGTTAGTAAAATTGTTTGTACTTGGTTACCATCACCCCATGTTGATCTAACATTGTTGCATTCATGCTAGCTCTACATTATTTCCTTATGTCGGTTTGGGCTTAGGGGGAGTAGTAATCCTAGGAATTATGTGTTGAGGCATACTTCGTGGGTGACCAACTCCAGGTAAAACACTATGTTTTGTGATCTTCTATGCTGTGGGAAAATCTTTTCCCTGGATATGTACATCCACTCTGTGTTTTTCTGTCTGATTTGTCACTTATTCATACTGATGATCTTAAACCATGTCTTTGTACCCATGTACTTGGTTGAGGTTTCAGATCAGTATACAGAAATATCTCACGCTCTCACATGGTGTTGCTTTGGATGAAGCCCTGCCCCTACAACTTCCCTTTCCGATGGTAACTTGCCAATGTTAGTTCAACATTGAAACATTGTAACTTATAAGTTTTCAGGTTTGGAGACTGCTCTGGTTACGTGTTAATCTAATACTGACACGTGGTAAGTTAAACATAGGCGGGATTGTGTGACAGTGGTCCGATTATTTTGGTAACATATTACAACACCGCTATCACTACTCTTCATTTGATTGCTTATATAATTTGCCCTAATCTCTTCTTACTGTTTACGCTTTCAAAAAATTCTTGTGCAATCAACATTCTCTGCTAATTTAGATTCTTCTTTTCTTCTCTAAAATTATTCTAACAATGGCACGCAAGTCTTCCATTGATGCTCTTGTAGATGTTGTTGAGCATATTGAACAGCCAGTATGCCGCAGTACCAGACGTGCAACCACTAAAGCCGTCATCGCCGCCGCCGCACCAAAGAGGAAATCCACTTATCAACGGCAAAAGGGCAAGAAACCCACAAAGGGCGATGTTGGTTCAACATCCAAAACTGCTGAGCAAACCTCCACTCCCACCAACGCCGAAAACGAGGTAATGATGGCTAACCCTACTCAATATATAACTACTGAAGTTGGTATTGAGGGGGAGAAAGAGGCCCCTGTTGTTACTGTGGGTGAGTCTGAGGTTTTGCATGAGGTCCCTGAGGGTAATGTTAGGGGTGAGTCTGTGGTTGGTACTGATGAAGGTAAAAACCTTGAGGTGAATATTAAGCCATCAGAGGCTAATGTTGTTGAGCCTGCTGCTGCTGAGGTGGATACTCTTCCTGAGGAAAGTAATCAGGTTGAGAAGGCTATGGTTTAGGAGACTGTGGCTGAGGGCTCTCCCAAGTTTGGAAAAGCTTGGGTAAGGATGAATGTTTATGACATTAGTCCTTCTAAGATCAATGAAGCTTGGGAACGTCCTGATCCTGAGGAAACTGAGGATGCTAGCATGGATGAGGTGATCAAAGACCTCACTGGTGGACTCACAAGGAAGTGGAATGACAGCTTTCCAACTACAAAGCTGACCTTCTTAAGTGTTGTACTACACAGGATCTCCACCGATAATTGGCTGCCATCTTCCAACACCACTGTTATGACTAAAGAATCTGCAAAGTTGGTGTATAAACTGAAGAACGGGCTGAGTGTGAACATATGGGAGAAAGTATTGAGGCACATGAAGGAGGTCACAACAAAGGCAAAGGGAATCATTCCATATCCCTCTCTGATATCCAGCATCCTGGTGAAGCAAGGCTTCAAGACCAAGAACACAGAGGGCTGGATCAAGAACAAGGCCAAGATGATCATCACCAGAAGCTACTTTACTCAAGTCAGGATTCAAGACTTGCCATAGAATCCCAATGCAGAAGCTGGTCCAAGAAGGAAAAAGAAGAAGAAGACTCTCAAGTTTGCTGCTTCTTCTGTTCCAGTTTCAAGTGGTGATAGTTGCTCTGTGATTGCTGATGCATTTGTGGAGGAGACTCTGGTTTGGCTTGACAGAGAGTACAAGGACACCCAAAGAGAGATAGCTGACAAGCAAGTGAGGCTGCAGGAGATTGACAGCCTCAGGAAGCATTTGAAGGATCTGCCTTCCTCACAAAAGGGGGAGAGTAGATCAAATTTCAAAATTTTTGAGTTCTTTTAATTTTCTGTCTTCTATTGAAGTATGGACAATTCTGTTTTCTTTGCATTTTTCTGTTTCTGTTTCTGTTTCATCAAGGAGTGTGTTCCTTGCTACTTAGTATGGTCTGTAATTAAGTACTTTTCTATATTGTTACTTAGTGTTTCTGCTTATGCTATTTGAACTTTGGTTACAAAGTACTAACTCTGTTTTGTAGGTGTTAACTGATCTCGGATGTTAAGTTAACATTGATATGTTCAATGTAGAACATCTGTCTGGACTCAATGTTAATCCAATATTGACATAGATGGATGTTATGACAACATTGAAAGTATTAATGTTAGAATAACATTGAGTTAGTCCCTTTCTGATATTCAGGGGGAGTGTACTTAGTTTTTCATTGTTATAAGATAGTGAAGTTTGTCTGAATAATTTGATCTGATTAGAACAGGTTCTTAGGTTTTGTGATTAAGGCAAAAAGGGGGAGATTGAAAGTGCATGTATTCGGGCAATGTTAGTTTAACATTGTGAAGTCAATGTTAGAGTAACATTGTTGAGCAGAATCCGATTTACAATCTTGTTTATATTTATTATTATTGTTTTGCCTATTCATTTAACTAATTGAGTTCCACAATTGTGATTGTCTTTGATTATTATTCAAGAAACAAACTTGTCATAGGTTGGACGCTCAAGTTTCCAAGAAGGAAAGTTTCCTTAATTAAGCAAACCGCTCTACAAGGAAAGAAGAGTTCCAGTGCAACTAGGAAAGCTTTCCAAGATGAGTCCTAATTTGAAAAAGGAGTCTTTCCTTAGTTAGATCACTAATGAAGGAACTATTATTCAAGAAGGACTGTGAGAACAAGGAAGAAGAGTTCGAGAAGGAAACTAGGAGAATTACCAACCGTGTACAACACACCTTGAAGTCCAAGTCAAGAACCTATATATAGGTGTGAAGTACATCAAGACAAACACGAGACAAGAGCTAATCAATCCGAGAGATTTATTTACAAGTTGTTGAGTGTTGTCTTGCTTTAGCAAAGTTTGTGAGTTGTTAGAATATATCTAAGAGTGAGGAGCTTTTAGAGATAGTCGAAGCAATTCTTGTGCGCTTTGCTTAGTTCAATCAATTTGAGAGTGAGGAGCTTGAGAGTGAGGATCTTGAGAGTTGAGAGAACGACTTTTGTTAAAACCTTAACGGGTTATTTTGCCTACGGCTCGGAAGTTAATATAATCTTATATTCACTTCTTAAATTCGGTGTTTGTTTATTCCGCTGCACTATTACTCTGGTATGGACTAACAACATACCAAACTGTTGTTAAAACTCCAGTGTTAAGTTAACAACAACAACGTATCGAGCCGATCAACAATTTCAGAATCCACCCAATAACGCACACCCTATGGTGACTCGTGTGAAGAATAACATCTTCAATCCCAAGTCAGTTCATGCCACCTCACTACATCCCTTGCCACCTATTGTTGAGCCCACATCTGTATCCTCCGTCATGGCCGACCCCAATTGGCGTGCCGCCATGTCTCAAGAGATTGATGCCCTTCTCCAACATGGCACGTGGGATCTTATTTTGCGCCCCTCTTCTTCGAACATCATTGGATGCAAGTGGGTGTACTGGGTCAAACGCAATCCATTGACAAGTACAGAGCTCGCTTGGTTGCTAAGGGCTTTCACCAACGACCCGGGGTTAACTATGATGAGACGTTTAATCTGATTGTTAAATTGGTTACCATTCGAGTTGTCCTTGCTCTTGCCGTTACCAATGGGTGTCCCATTTATCAATTGGATGTTAGAAATGCCTTTCTTCATGGAACGCTATCCGAACTTGTGTTTATGCAGCAACCTCCGGGATTCATTGAATCCACGGTCCTTAATCATGTGTGTCGTCTTCGCAAGTCAATATATGGTTTCAAGCAAGCGCCACGCGCTTGGTTTCAATCCCTTCGAGCAGCACTCCTCTCTCTCAGGTTCCAACAATCCCAATCTGATTGTTCCCTTTTCCTTTTCCAAAGAGACAAGGTATGACTCTTTCTCTTAGTCTATGTGGTCGACACCGTCTTTACCGGCAATGACACATCTCTTATATCTACAATCATTGTCAAACTTCAATCCACTTTTTTCGTCAAAGATTTGGGGTCTCTCTCATATCCTTGGTTTTGAAGCTATTCCGTGTAAAGATGGTCTACTTTTGTCCCAACACAAATACATCAACGATATCTTAGAGAGACACCGTATGACTGGTGCAAAACCCGTCTCTACTCCCATGGCTACCACGGCTCCCACTGCTAGCTCGGTCGACACAACATCGTGTGACATCTATACGTATCGCCAATCTATTGTTGAGTTGCAATATCTCTCCTTCACTCGCTCGGACATCGCCTTTTCGGTTAATCGACTACCACAATTCGTCTCGGCCCCTACTGAAACCAATTGGACCGCGGTCAAACGAGTCTTTCCCTATCTTAAGCATACACTGACTCATGGGCTCCTCATTTGCAGTCGCTCTCCTCTTAAGCTTGTGGCTTACTCGGATGCCGATTGGGGAGGCCACCCTCTTGACCATAGCTCAACCACTGCCTTCATCATTTTTCTCGGGGACAACCCTATCTCATGGAGTTCTCGCAAGCAACGAGTGGTTACATGTTCCTCCACCAAAGCCGAGTATAGAGTTTTGGCCACTACCACTTCCGAAGTCCTATGGATACAAAATCTCTTATCCGAGTTTCGGGTTACACTTCCAACCAAGCCTCTCACCTTTTGGGACAACATTAGCGCCACTCACTTGTCACTCCATCCCATTTTGCACTCCCGCATGAAGCACATTGCTATAGACATCCACTTTGTTCGAGATGTTTTTAGCAAAGGCCTCATATCCGTCTCTCACGTCAGCACCCACGACCAATTGGCCGATTTACTCACCAAAGCATTGCCTCAGGCTCGATTTTCATTACTTTGCTTCAAAATTGCCTTAGCTGACGGAAGCGAATTTTTTGGGGGCGTATCAGGGATAAGAATAGTTAGTGAATCTTTCCTTATCTATCTTAGATATGTTATATTCTTAGAATCTTTCCTTATCATGTTCTTAGGATCTTTCCTTATCACTTACTCAACCTCTTTATATATAAATAGTTGTAATATTGTTGTACATTCTTAAGAGTGAAAATATATTCAGTGAATTACTTCTACAATACCTACATAGATGGATTTTAAAAGGATCATAATCTCCAAGAAATACACTACATGTAGCTATTGGAAAAAAAAAACATTCAAACAAGGGATTCAACTATCTATGCTTAATTAACAAAAATGTACTTAAAACTATTTAAGTGATATGGGAATTTGGACCGTAAGGCCGAAAGTACAAGCCCAAAACTAGATAGTCAGCATGCTAAAGGTCTACAGACGCTATAGCAGTGCCCATAACATGAAAAACAATGAACAATGCAATCTGATACTGGAGTATACGAGTTACGACTACGATAATCATTTTCATTTTGAAAAAGGGTCTTGCTATCAAACATTATTTGTATTTACTGTGCGATCTTTTATATCTTCTTATGTAGTTTTTAAGTGGGAATATACTATTTATGTAATGTAGTACAATGAGCAAAAAATGAAAGCCAAAATAATTTATTGTCACAAGAAGCATTATATATTGGTCTATTAAATATGTATTTATACTTTAATTTAAAAAATTAAGCAACAAAATTAGTTAAATTCTTAAGGTTGAAAAGCTTCACCGTTGACGTTGTCGTGTTTTTAGGTAATACATAACTTTTCAAGACGTAATTGTCCACAATTTATGCTAATTTTGTTGAGATTTAAGCTCGTATGCAAATAACAATAAGTTTGTACTCGTATATTATTTGTTGAATTAAAAAGGCTACAATAAAGAGTGTTTTATTTGAATCATTTGTGATAATTGTTTACATTAATACTTGTTAACCCCTCCCAATAATGTCATCGGTCCACGATAGTCTTCACTCCATAATATCCCACGAGGATAAAACATGTCTTACTAAGGGTTTGAAATTCCTTACAAGTTCCAAGATATCTTACAAGGTTCTAGGAGTCCAAGCAGACTCCACAGTACCTTGCAAGGTTCTACGATGCTTTACAGAACCTACGACACCTTATGCCTTATAGGCACCAAGATACCTTACAAGGTTCTACGAGTCCAAGCAGACTCTACGATACCTTACAAGGATCTACGACGCCTCACAGTTTTCGTATCTACGTTGCCCTACATGCACTACGAAACCTTACAAGTATCTACGATACCCTAAAGGATTCTACGATATACAAGGATCCACGGTGCCTTTTGGGATACTCATCTATGATGCATTATGGGCTCCATGATACCTTACAAGGTTCTAAATAGGCTCTATGGTACCTTACAAGGATCGTTAACATAGTGTGGACTATCGGACCTTAACTATATGGGTATTAAATCGCTATTACCATCGTATAAAGACCATGTGCCAAAATATAGGAACGAGACATTTGTAAAGCCAAATGTCAAGAGATTAGACGTACCAACCAGTTGAATAAAGTGTATGAAAGACACTTGTCAATAAATAGGGGATGTAATTGCCACATGTCTATGACTTTTTCCTATAAATAGGATGCTCCCACACATTCTAAAGACAAGTTGAATAAACTTTTCAACTATAATATACATTTCTCCTCTCATTTTTTGCACCATTTTCGATCTTATTAATAGAATACTATGTAGAAACGGGTAGTGCGTTCTTGAACTTATCACGTTAACACCTCAAATATACTATTGAACTGAAATGAGTGTTAACAAAATAGCGTCGTCTGTGGGAACGCTATAGACTATCGTTGAGCATTTCTGAATCAATGATCAAGATCGAATAAGCTTTTTTGAAGGCAACCAAATGGAACATTCACGCAGTTGTGGATTGATTAGTCAAAATGGGGAAGAGTATGTACCATCACCTTTGCCGCAACCTGAAGGAATATATTTCATAAACATCCCTAGAGCAATTTTTGAAAATTGGTGGAAGCAACAATTGGGAGAGGAAAATGAGAAAACGTGCCACAACAAGAAGAGCATCTCGCGCTACCGTATCACGGAGGAAATCCTATGGAAGAACAAGGGTCACGCATGCCTCAACCCCCACTAATAACACCCCGATAACAAACTCCCGCCCGTGATATAGAAGGAATGCAAAATAATATTTTAAATCATAGTGATAGGAGAATTGACACAATAAGGGAAAGGAACTTTTATTCCAGATATAGGGAAAGGCCCAATAGATATTGATTAGGACATATCTCTATGGAGTATGATACATAGTTTGCGAAGGGAAATGCAATCTATGAAAGAAACATCAACCCAGGAGAAGAACCCGTATCAATAGTCTCCTTTCATACACGAAATTGCAAGCCCAAATTCCGTTAGTTTTGAAGCCAAACAACATACCTGTCTATTCAAGGGATAAGAATGGAAGGGATCCGTAAGATCACGTTCATCAATACAAGTGTTAGTTAGTTATGTATCTGTCAGTAATTTTATTATACTTTCTACCCAAGGAAAAGTTGTTTAAACTAATTTTGGCCTCCATTGAAAGAATAGTAATACTACAACAACTAAATTTTGGTATTACATAAGCATTTTCAATTTAGCTGCAATTAAGCGTATTATAATAATTTATTCAGTCAAATCTAAATTTATATACCAATCAAAAGTCACTTATTTTTGAAGAGTCAAATGTTTCAAAATCGGTGAAAGATGTGTAATGAACTACCTGAAGTTTCTGTCATAAAAAAATAACAACTCCAGTATGCAACCATAATCATTTAGTTACACAAGAACACAACATCATTACTATTCATTATACATCCAAAGAAAAAAAAAGATACATAATTCAAACTAAACAAAGTAGTTTTTACAGCTAAAAACAAATCATAAATCAAAGCGATTAACAGATGCACATTTCGCTCCAGCTTTAAAAGCGGCACGAGTTCAACGGAAAATCCTATACGCCGCCGGTGAATATGGCTAGATGGGCCATCTAACAAGAAAAGTAGGATTTTCTTTGCTGTCATCGCGGCTACTTCAAGAATAGCAACCTCGCCGCTGCTTTTGTAAAACCAGTTCATGTGGTGGCAAAGATTGGACCATTTTCATCTTTAAAGCTCAAATGTGTGTGTGTGTGTGTGTGTGTGTGTGTGTGTGTGTGTGTGTGTGTGAGAGAGAGAGAGAGAGAGAGAGAGAGAGAGAGAGAGAGAGAGAGAGAGAGAGAGGAGTTTTGAAGAAAATGAAGATGTTTTTTAGATTCCATTTCCATATTTAAACTAAGTAAAGATTGGAATTCGAGATTTGAAATTCAAAATTTGAAATGACCTCTAAAATCTTCGTTCAAAAATTTTCAGATTTTTCATTCCATAACCATGGTTGAGATTGAAAACAGTGAGGAGAAAGGCTTTTACATGTGTCAAGTTTCTATTGGCAGCTTTTAGAAGAATGCAAAATTAAAATTGGAAATACATAAAAGACACGTGGCCCAATCTTAATGGTCGAGAGCACAAGTCCTGGGTCTAGCCTCTAATTTTCCGTGAAACAAATAAAAATGTCAGGGGAAAAAAAATTAAGACCACTGAACCTATTAATAATCTAATCCTCAAAATATGTTTAAGCACAAGATAAAATCTCACAAGGTGAAAAGTGCTTCCCAATAAAGCAGGCATTTAGCAAGGAAAGATCGAATATCTATGTAGAGCATCCCTTTGACCCTAGTAGTAAGGAGGAACTCATAGCTTGTTACGAATCCATCACGCGAAATCCTTGCAAGGGACGATTATTATATTCTCAAGCCTAACAAGATCTGGTACTATAAAAGCTGCAATAAAGTACAAGTCAGAGGTCGACTAGGCCATTATTTTCAATCATGAAGTGTTTATACTTCGGGCAACCCAAATTCAATGTTGGGAGCAGATCTGCCAACTTTTGACAAATATTAAGTACGGATCATGCCACCTATTGATGAAGACTAAGTGGCACACCATAAATGATTCATCTTCCCTAGCTATATATACCCCTGAAATCTGTTGTAACGGACACACTCACTTGTATTCACATGTACACGAGCACTCATTTTGTTAAAGATAAGGGCTTTCTACTAATCACGGTTTTTATCTAGTTTATCCTTTTTGATTTATATAATCGTTATACACGTGACTCTCTTTTTATTACGAAAAGAGTGTTAACGAACCACCGATAATACCTTCTTAGTGTCTCGTACTACTTTTGGGTTATCACTATCAAATGTAAATATTTTTGTACTTTGTGAAGAATTATTGAGCTCATATGATCCCATGGATTAGGTAAAAAATTCATCCACATAAAAGTCTTCGTGTTGTTAAGTTTTAAATACATTCACACTTTTAAATCGATCATTCTTTGTTAACATGTATATTCAAATGCCGCCAAGAGAGGGACACTAAAATTATAACGTTTTTATGATTTTGATTTTTGAGGTCATCACGAGAAGGTCGCCTTCTTATTCTTGACTCACTCAACTATGCCCAGTAGAAGATTCCCTTGGAAATTATAACAGTAAGGCAATACATAAAGAGCATGAAAAGAATTTTGCAAGGATAGACGCCACTCAGGGACATATATGAGAAAACTGAAACTGAACTTGAATGTACTGTAAAGAAAGACAAACTTTCAATCTAAGTTCATGAGCAAAGGATGCTCTTTCTTGTTAGTACATCCCAATCATTTCAAATTCTCTTAAAATGAAAAAAACAAATCACCACAAGCACCGCGGCTTCTTGAAACTGCATATGAAAAGACCACTGGATTTAGAAAAATAAAACTTCGTTCATTTGATGGAAAACATGATGTTCTTAAGATGGAGGAATGAGAAACTATTGACGATTTCATTGACAAATTCTGGATATTGTTTTTTTTAAGAATGAATAGATATTTTTAGCTAACAAAGCAGGAACTTACAGGAGAACTATATGGTAAATCTCCCACTTATCTCGAACGTCTTTTGTTGTTTTTAATTATATGGTCTCTCGTCCTTCAAATATGACATGTTGTTATTTAAGAATCTCGCATAAAGTTCTCGAAGATAAGTGCTAACCGCACTTATACAAAGACTGGATGGGCATGTATTTGTAGACTTGTGCATCTTAAACATTTTGACAATATCTCCCTTTCGAACGCTCGTCTTGCAAAATTCTTTTATTGTTGGAGGCGTGACTCCTTTATAACATTGCCAAGCTAAGGTGCTTACAACATACAATGGATACAAAAATGACACAAACCAATAAGAATGAATAATTTTTCAAGTGAAAATGTGTAGATCACAAGTTTCTACAAACTTAATTATCCCAAAAAATGTGAGAGCAATTCTTTTTTTTTTTCCTTTTTTGAAATTGCTGAAAACTACTTTTATTTTCTTTGGATTATAGCTATTAAGCATAACACTAGGAACTGTCGTTGTTCTTACTCTTTCATGGGATTTAAAATAAAATTATAAAGGATTTGCAATTACTTTATACCATTGTTGTACTCGCGATTGTAGTATGCGGTGTATATGTATTCGCCTAATGACAATAATCCTCCTCAAATTTAGTCGATCCGACTCTGGCACCTTATCAGAGTTCGAAGTATGTGTGTGTTCTAAAAGCATATTCAATATGAGGGACTAATGATGTGTCATAATATTTAGACAAAACGTGTCGTGTTACGAAGAAGCAAGAATGGCGTGGATTGACCAATGAGCATTCAGAAGCATAAGAAGGCTAGAAAGTAGAACTATATGAACCGTATTTAGTTCACTAAAAGTTCCACATAATGAGATAGATATTGAGTGATATTTCATTGGTAAACCACCCATGTCTAGTTTACAACTCAACAAAATAACTGCAATTCGAAGGTTTGGAGTAAAAGTCATACTCGAAATGATGGACCAACGCAAATATGGAGCAACCTTGGTGCATATGTCGAATTATATATCCTAAAACTCGACTTAAAGACTTCATGGTGCCTATATATACCCCATCACTCACCAAAATAAGGGAGAGAAACTTGAGGGTCCTCATACGTCAAATAAGATAGGATATTCAACGTATCCCCATCAGTTAAATTTGACATATGGCAATAGGTCGAATTATATATTCGATGTAACCCACATATAATTGGAAAGCTCGTCAAGTCTAGGTTCTCTATAAAGAAGTAGATTGATGTGTGGCGAAGCGTGTAGTTTTTATGATATGTATGCAATACAATTCGCCCATCTACTCGTACTAACAAAGTATACTTAATAAAGATTGTATTCGTGTGATCTAAAGATGTGCCTGATTACGTTAGTATATAAATATCACAAATCACGTTTATACATGAATAGTTTAACATCTGCACTCTGGTTGTCCTTAGCAAGTGCTTTATTTATTCCGGCGAGAGGTAATCCTAACATGCAGCATCTATAACCAATTAATTTAGACACATGAAGCGCTCAAACAATATTCAAGTAAATAAAATAGACATATTCATAAATCAGAGCTACCTCACTACTCCAAACACGAAATAGTTTAGCTACTCATCATCTCGAGTTCAATAGCAAATAAAAAATTAAACAACACAACTGAAGAACAAAGACTAAGAAAACTTTGCAGATCCTGTGGACCATTGTTGCTTTCAATCTTCTAGATTCTTTGCTTTATCTCCTTCTTCACAACACTTGACTCTTTGACACAAAGACTAAAACTAAGGGTAGCGCAATGTTGTTGGGTCGTGGCACATCCCGTGCAATCCCTCCCAAGTCTTTATTATTGTAACCTTCATTGTGTGCTAATTTTTCCATCATTTTGTTTTGACTAGATTCAAAACTACAAAAGACACAAAACATAACATAAACAACTAGAATTATTTTAAAGCAATGTTTTAAAACAAAGGACAAAGATGGTTCTAGCTTAAGTCTGAACCGAAGCGTATTTTGAACGCTTTTTTTAATTGCTGTAAAGTGTAAACATTGTAGTGCAACTAGATCCTGATGAACTTTTAGTGAATCATAATGAGTCACAAAATGTCTTCATAAATTTTCAGTTTCAGGCTCACGAATGGACAAGGCAAATTAACCAAAGTGTCCAGAATTTACTTAGTAGCAAAAGATAAAACATGTAAATTAGCGAACTGTGCCTTTGATTTAATTATGTGTATTGTATCATATGAATCACATTCCCCAAAAGATCAAAGGAAGGGTATAATAAGAAGACAAACATGTTCCTTTCTGTTAAGACAAAGAAACAGCATATGTTCTTCTGCTTTTATAAACTCAATTAACAACACTTCATTAGTATCATTACTACTACTCAATTCTCAAAGTCCCCAAACATCTTTTTTTTTTCTTTTCTTTTCTCTTTATTAAGAATAATTAATTCTTTTTCTTTTTAATTTGTTACCTTGAACAGAGCTCCCTTCAGTTTCACTTCTCACTAGTCACTACTAAAACCTCATCTCTCTCTTTCTCTCCTTTCACTCATTATTAATGAAAGTACAATCCTAATATACGAATAAAAAGAGGGAAGAATGTTAAATTTCTAGAAGCTTTCTCTTAGTGTGTTTGTTAACAAAAAAAAAAAAAAAATGAGAAGAAATTGCGTGATTGTTGTAGTGATTCTGGTGATATTTCTGGCTGGCTGCTCATCAGTTTCTGCATCTCCCGCTGCAAGTGAGTAAATTCATTACATTTTTATTTTCATGATAATTTTTATATTTATTTTCATAATGGGTACAAATATATAAATATATATGCAGGAATTGTTAGCGGTGTGGTGACGAATGTCGCTTCCACCGTTTTCAAGTGGCTTTGGTCACTTACATCAACCGCCACCACCACCACCAAAACTGGTAACACAAGGGACCCACATTCCATCATTAAAATAAAATAAAATAAAACTCCCCTGTTTTTTTAGTTAATCTGATAATTTTGTTGTTGTTGTTGTTGGTGATTTGAGGTGCTTCGACGCGTTCTATGATGAAATTTGAAAGTGGGTATATTGTTGAAACTGTGTTTGATGGAAGTAAGCATGGAATCGAACCTTACTCGGTTGAGGTCTCCTCATCTGGCGGGGACATTTTGGTTTTGGACTCTGAAAATAGCAACATTCACAAGATCTCGACTCCGTTGTCGCGATGTAAGTTGCTCATTTTTCTCTACTTGATTTAAGTTATGATTAAAGAACAATGTTGCACCAATGCAACTACAATTTTTGCATCAAAGTGATTTTTAGTTGAATTCTTTACTTGATGGTTACTTCTACTGTGTTTTGTTGTTTAGATATTCTGTTTTTTGCTTTCAGACACAACAGTAGAAGAGTAGGTTACTGTCTGTCTATCTTTGATTCTCTTTTCAATATTCTGTTAGTTTCTGATACCTTTCGTCTATGACCAACTTCCACTATGGTATTGGTATCTGTCTGTTGCTTTACCTTTTTTTTTTTAGTCTTGTTCTGCACTGATTCTGATTTTTAGCTTTTAAACTGCCTACTTTGCATCTTGTACAGGGAAAGTTTAGTTTGGTGTTTCACAAATTTTGCAGGCTTCACTATTAAGCTCAATTCTTTTGTAATGTAATCTAACTATATCACTTAGATTTAAGATCAACTGTGTTATATTTTTGAATCAAGTGCCTGTCATTATCTACGGCTGAACTAGGCTATTATGTTGGCCATCGGAAGACGACTTTTCAACACAATACCGATGCTATATACGTTTATTGATCCCGAGTATATTCGTTGAATTTCAAATGCATTACCAATTTCAGATAGTAGACCTAAGTTGGTTACTGGATCAACCGAGGGGTACACTGGACATGTGGATGGGAGGCTACGAGAAGCGAGGATGAACCATCCAAAAGGGCTAGCCATGGATGACCGTGGGAATGTGTATATTGCAGACACCATGAACATGGCAATCAGAAAAATTAGTGATTCTGGTAAGTAACAAATGCTTATCATCATCGACCTGTATATATTCTCTTTCTGAATAACTTGGTAACAACAGACGCCTGAAGAAATACTTGTAATGGTCAATATGACTCTTATATTTCTTTCTTCTTTATGCAGGAGTTGTAACTATTGCAGGTGGGAAGTTAGGCCGAGGAGGCGGACATGTCGATGGGCCGAGCGAAGACGCCAAGTTCTCTAATGATTTCGATGTGGTTTATGTTGGAAGTAGCTGCTCTCTTTTGGTCATTGACAGGGGCAATCAAGCCATTCGAGAGATCCAACTGCATGAAGATGATTGTTCTTCTTACCAGTTAGACGATGGCAATCTTCATTTAGGTATACGGAACAATAAGTACTTCAGATAGTAGCATTGCTTCAATAATCTTGTCCACGATCATCACACGTGTTCCATTAACAATTTCAGGCATAGCGGTGCTTGCTGCAGCTTGTATCTTTGGTTATATGCTGGCATTATTACAACGTCGAATTGCTGCAATGTTTTCATATGACAGTGTAAGCAAGAAAAATGTTGTCCTATACTAGTCAATTCCAAGATAAGTGCCTATAAATTCTTATCTTGCCATTGTTGATCACTTTCTCCCTTTATCTTGTTGTCTCAAGGATCCCAAGCCCTATGTAAAGAATATCCCACCCGCGCCGTATCAGAGGCATCCTCCCAAGTCCGTGCGGCCTCCTTTGATTCCCACAGAAGACGAATATGAAAAACCAGAAGAGGGCATATTTAGTTCAATGGGAAAGTTATTTGTCAACACCGGCTCATCTGTTCTTGAAATTTTTACTGGATTATTTACTGGTTTCAGGAAGAAGCCCTTCCCTCGTCACATGCAACACTATCATCAGCATCCCCAATCCAAACATGGGAATGGCTGGCCTTTGCAAGAAAGCTTTGTAATACCACGCGAAGATGAACCCCCGTTAATGGACACAAGGGAGCCGACTCCAAGAAAAAGCCACCACCCTTATATGACCCAAGAGATGGAAAAATCCAGGCAATTTAAGCAAAGCCGGCAATATTATGGCGGTGGATGGAACGGAGACTTTCAACAGCAACCGCCACGTCAACTTCAACATCACCAGCAACACAATCCGTCAAGCGCTCAAACTTACTATGAGCAGGAGAAATCTGAAACAAACGAAATTGTGTTTGGTGCGGTTCAAGAACAGGTCGAAGGACACCGAGAGGCTATGGTTATAAAGGCTGTTGACTATGGAGATCCAGTTTATAGTAACCAGAATGTTAGATCAAGATATAACTACATGAGTTACTCTTATGGATACTAATGTTTTTTGTGGTGATGTTTACTATGGTTTGATATGATCATTTAGGTAATTAAAGCATGTATAGAAGTAGTTATATGATGATTTGATTCTCTTTGAACAAGTGCTTTTGCATAAGTAATTAATTTCTTGTTGTGAAGAATATCCCATCCAGCTTACTCGTTTTTGAATTTTGTGACTGTTTAAAAAGATTTTAGTTGAAGTAAGTATTTGGACAGGAACACCTGCCCTTGTACTTCTTGTGTACCTGTGTTAAAATAAAGTTTTCTGACAAGGGCCGCCAATTGCCGGGAACTTCTGGTGTGCATAGGGGCACAACTCCTCCCACTCACAGAGAGGTGGGTCCCACACACATGGAGCCCACGTGAGACCCACCTCTTTGTGAGTGGGGGGAGTTGTGCCCCTGATGCATATCAGAAATTACTGCAAATCGCCATTGACCCACACTATTGCAGGCTCGAGGCCTGTCACGTCCTAATAGAAGTTGAACAACTCGGCTTCAGGCTACAATCTACATGTTTTGGCATGCGCAGAGTTTAATTTTGGAATAATTACAGTTATACCCATGACGTTTGGTGAAATAACAAAGATTTCCTCTGAGGTTTGAGTAATTACAATAACCTCCCCATGAACAAGTAATTGTAAGGATGATCACAATTACACCCCCTGAGGTTTGGTGTAATTATAAGGACCTCCTCTATAACTAGTAATTGTAAATACATTTCCAACTTTGTCTTTGATCAATTATATTTTTTAAATAAATTTAAATGCCTTGTTGAAAGTACTTGTTATTTTATTTTATTTCAAGAGCTTGAATGTAATAATAGATAAATTAATTACTAGATAAAAAGTATTAAAGAAGACAATAAATTAATTTTATTCATTCTCACATATATATTTAATTTTGTTATTCATTAGTTCTTGACGAAAAAACCCTATTGGTGCGAGAATAAAAGATCATAATGGTAGAATATATTAATTGCAATTTTATATTACAAATATAAAAAAATATTTATAAATGTAGTTTGAAAGACATTCCTAACAATTGTTTAAAAGTGAAAATAACTACATTTTAAAAAAAAATGTATTTTATTAAAAAAATTATATTGTAATATAAAATTGCAATCAATATTTTCTACCACTGTGACATAAGTGTTTATCTTTTATTCTCGCACCAATAGGTTTTTCGCGTCAAGAGATATTGAGTAATAAAATATATTTTTTATAAGAGCAACAAAATTAATTATATGTGAATAATTAAAATTAATTTAGTGTATTGTTTAATTAGGTAATTGATTTATTTAGTATTACATGCAAACTCTTGAAATTAAATAAATATCAAGTACTTTCAATAAGGTATTTAAATTTATTTAAACAATATAATTGATCAATGGCAAAGTTGGAAATGCATACACAATTACTAGTTAAAGGGGAGTCCATTGTAATTATTGAAATATGAGGGGAGGTCTTTGTAATTACACCAAACCCCAGGAGGTGTAATTGTAATTATCCTTTACAATTGAAGGGAGGTCACTTTAATTACTCAAACTTCAGGAGAAGTTTTTGTAACTATACCAAACCTCAGAGGGTGTAACTGTAATTATCCCTTTAATTTTTACCCGCTCAAATAGACTCTAACTACGTTTTAAAATATTTTTGAATAATTATATATTTGACACTTTCAATATCATTAAATACATTAACAAATTTTGGTACTTACTTGCAATATGTTTTATAAATTTTGGCTGAGTTGTGAGTTTTTTGGACTTGAGAGGGTCTATTTACAACAATTAAGATCCAGATGCGATGTTAATACTTAATATTAAAGTATGTCGCATGAATGTGGTATTATTATCCAAGGTTGAGAGTGTCTAGTATTTGACATGGAGAATTAATGAAACTTATCCTACCACAGGCGTATATATCTCCTCGGAATAATGCCCGTTTTACATTAACCTCGCTAATAGTAGGACCACCAGATCCATGCTTCCTCAGTCCCAGCGATCCTAAAATCAATTAATGGCACGAGCATCAATTAATACACGCTTCTGCATCGGACGTCGTTTTTTTTCCTGCTCGGTTGGCATTATGTATTTATGTGATAAATACTTAAGTCAACTTTCTTTTGCTGCCCTCTATAAAGTATAAACTGCATCCAGAAATATAAGTGAAAATTCGAAGTTATCATATTGATTCCTGAATATCACGGAATATCTATGTTACAGCGTGTGATAAGGGCCCAGCATAGGCCTGAGGTGGGCCGGGAGTCCGCGGGATTGGGACCCCGGCCCACGGAGATCGGGAGCATCGCGGTGGCTCCCGATCCGCACCGCGGTAGCGGAACTCCCGCACGCGGGACTTGCGGAATCCCGAAAATTCCAGGAACCAAAATTGGTCCCTGGAATCATCAGTCGATCAGCCTTGTCCCCTGTGTGTTAACTGTTAACAAACCCAAAAAAAAAAAAAAAGTTTGGACATTTTGTCCAAGAATCCTCAAACACCAAAAAAAAAAAAAACTCATACTCTTCACCAAATTGGAATCAAACATAATTAAAACATCCATCCAACAGCGGGAACTCATCACCAAAAAAAACAACCATCCCAACAACACCAAATTAAGGTCCAATATTCAAAACATGTCAATGCGCACAATCAAACATAATTAAAAAAATAGTCTCAAAAGGTTCACAAGACAATAACGGGAACTCATCATCGCTAATGTATCATCTTTGTTATACCTTTGTTTCCACTCATTCATCTAGTAAAGTTGCATCTTCACCCATATCCGCAAATTCTACACGAAAATAACAAAAACTAATCAATGTCTAATTTATTGATAGTAAAAAAAAATAGACAAGTATTTGTTAACTTTACATACCTCTATCATGTGCCTCCAATTCCGCTAAACACTCTTCGATCTGAATTGGCGTATCATCATCTCGTAGCCAATCTTGAGTGCAAACTAATCCTTGAACTATTCTCGGCGTCAACGAGCTCCTAAACCGATCAAGGACGTGTCCTCCCGTACTGAACGCGGATTCAGAAGCAACGGTGGAGACCAGAATCGCCAATAAGTCTCGAGCCATTTTGCCAATTATTGGATAGCGTTCGGAGTGTTTTTCCACCAAATCAATATGTCGAAGTTTGGACTATATGGCTCGACTCTATCTTCAAAATACTTCTCCCATTCGTGCTTCGCTACAGTTTCATCAACCTCCAGCACCCTAACCAAAGTGATATTCAACCGGTAATAAATACGAAAATAACAAAGCGTATTATAAGTAAATGACCGTTTAATTCGACAAAATTAAAAATTACCTAAAACAAATGTCGTGCTTCGACGACAATAGGTTTTCTGGGATCCAAGGAAAAGTAGATACGGGAGTAGACCTTTGAGTAGGCCTAATAGTTGAACTTTCATCGTACTTGTCCCTATACTCCTCAAATAAGGCCAAAAACCCATCCCTCACTGTCTGCCGCAACTCTATATCATAGTCTAACATAGCCTCAACGTACGCCCACTTCAAACGCGGATCCACAATGGCGGCATAGTAAAGTAAAGGGTTCATCTTCCCGTTTGTGCCCCAATACTTATCATATTTATCTTTCATTAGCAATGCCATTGCTTTCAAATCGTCGCGGTCCCCGGTCACCTCGTGATCCGGATGGCTCAACCACCTACCCAAAACTTCATCAATGCAAATTAGTTGTGTTAGAACCTTGTTTGATGTCACATATGTGGTGTCGGAGACAAGTTCGGTCAAAACCTTAAAAGGTTTTAGGAAATCCACATAAATTTGAGCTTTCTTCCAATCCACCTCCGTTGGCATATCGTACATCATATCCTTCCCATAATTTGACTCAACATGCTCATAAATATCAAATACACCTCTCAACTCAAGGGCGCCTTCAAGCATGATATACGTAGAATTCCACCGTGTTGGAACATCCAAACTTAGTAACTTTTTACTTTCGATCCCAATTTCCGATACGGTTTCTTTGAATTTTGTATACCGGGAGGGAGTGGCTTTGATATAACGAATGCATTTTATCGTGCAATCACCGCCCCTCGTCTTGAACCCATCTTGCACCACGAGATTTAAGATGTGAGCAATGCATCTAATATGCATGTGTTTCCCATTCTCTTTCGTAATGAACCCCCGGGCTTACCACTTGGTGACCAATTCATCAACAACCACGTCATTTGCCGCTGTGTTGTCAACCGTAATTGTGAAGACCTTGTTTATCTTATAATCTCTAACAACCACCTTGTTGACATCACGTGCAATGTCTATCCCCTTATGCCCCGAAATCAAGCTAAAAATAATAATTTTTTTCTTCAAATTCCATTGTTTGTCAATGAAGTGCATAGTTACACACATGTAGTTGTCCTTGGCAATTGAAGTCCATGTGTCGGTTGTGAGGCACACACTCTGAGCATTTTTCTTTACAAACTCAATCAACCGAGTTCTCTCATTAAGATATAACTCGTAGCATGCATTGGTAATGGTCTTTCGACATGGCAATCTCAAATGCGGGCATGCTCGTTTCATCATACACCGGAAAGAAGGCTTATCAACGGTGATGAACGGCATCTCGTTGTCAATCAAAAACATCACCACACCCTCCAAGACCCACTCTTGATTAAATTTCCAATTCTCCACCGAACCATTAAGTTCCACTTTCAACCGGCCTTGTGTTTTGACATTTTTGTCGGGTCATTTTGGACACCTCTTACTATGACTTTGAAGACCTCCCGTGCCGTGTTGATGTCCATCTGCAGCAATCTGCTTGCCGCAATTGATACACCGCCCTTTCACGTATTTCTTTATAGGGCATTGGAAAGGTTCAAATGTTGCCCAAAATGGGGATGTAAGCTGGTGGAGTTTTTGGTATTTTGTGATTTTACCATCCACTTTTTTAGTGTGGAAAGTAATAATGGTCTTGTGCACTTTCTCTTCTTGATCTTCCTCTTCTCCATCCTCTTCTTCATCCTCTTCTTCATCCTCCTCTCCATCCTCTTTCCCATCATCTTGTACCCCCTCGTCTTCTTCATCTATTCTATCTTCCGACTAATTCATATCATCGGTCATATCTACATCGTTTTCTTCATCTTCATTAATAGTATGTAGATGATCCTCCCACTCCCCATGCGAATAATCATTATTGTATCTGTTGGGGGGGATTCATGTCCATCCTCCGGTTCACGAGCCTTATTTTTCGTCTTCCTGTGAGATGCCAAAATCGTCGATTTTTTCCTTTACCCCGTGAATTATCCGGAGCCTTCCCCTTATCACGTGACGTTACCGGTGCCTTCCCCTTATCACGTGACATTACCGGTGCCTTTCCTTTACCCCGTGAAGTATCCGGTGTCTTCCTCTTTCCCTTATCACGTTTAAGAGGACTTCGGCGGAGAGTAAGTGTGGAAGGTGTACTTGTTGAAGCTACTTTGGACGGTGAACGACCACCACCAAGACTACGATTGCCACTCTTTTTTACCATTTCTACACAAAACCACGAACACATATGATTTACTAATGCAACCACCCCAAATAAAAGAAAATATACTTTCCAATACTTGATCCTATGATACCATACACACTAAATCCAATTATCAATTTCACAACATTACAAGAAATTACAAGCAATTTCACAACAATTAATTGCATTTTCACAACAATTCCATACACTTCAAGTCAAATTTACAATCAATAATTATTTTCGTGTTTTGTTGTTAATTGTCAATCAATTATTAACAAAGACTAACACTACTTACAATGATATCCTCAAATTGGGCCAAATTTGAAAAACCCCAATTTAAAACCCTAATTCGAAAAAAATACATATAGCTTTTCATAATTTCAATGATTTCTAACAATAACAAGTGTTCTAAGACCAATTGGCTTACTTAATTTAACAAACTAACAAGAAATTTCGATTCAATTTTAAAATTTGAAAACAAATATATACCTTAGAGTAGCGGCGGACCGGTGGAGCGGCGGTGTCGGCGTCGGAGCTGGTGAGTGGTGCGGTGGTGTCAGAGCTGATGTGCGTGTGCCGGAGCTGTTGTTCGTGTGCCGGAGCTGCTGTGTAGGCGTGCGTGTGTTTTTTTTTTTAAAGAGTGCAGAGCTGATGTGTATCAGTGTGTGTGCTGCGCAGCTTCACTGGAAAAAAAAAAGAGTCAGGTAGTAAAAAAAAATAGTTCCCTGGATTTATCGGGAGCTCGGGTCGGATCGGATCGGATTCCGACCCTAGCTCCCAAATCCGACCCGCGGGTGAGCTGCGAGAGTTATTTCCCGCAGTTGCGGGTCGGATCTATGATCGGGTTTTTCCCGCTCGGGAAAGACCCGATCGGGTCGCGGGAATTCGACCCGGCCCTTCCACCCCTAGCCCAGCATCTGCGAAGCCCAAACGTACTACAAGGCCTCTACATTTGTCTAGTGATTATGATATGTGATCATTGTCTTTTAATTCAGTTTATTATATTTTAGTCTTTTATTATTCGATAATTATTTTAGTATTTGATTAAGTCAATTAGATTAAGGGTGTGTTTGCAAGAGCTTTTAAAAGTTCCTTATGGGCTTTAAGTCACTGAAAAGTATTTAATAAATGTTTGTAATAGATACTTTTGATTCTTCTTCTCTTAAAAAAAGTCAAAAAAAAAAAATGAGAAGCACATAAGCATGTCATGAGTTGCTTCTCCTCAAATCTTGGTGAATATCTTATTTAGACTTATTAATCCCTTAAATTTCTATAAATATTCAATATACCCTCATATAAATTCCATGATTTCTCTCTTTCCTTATTAACGCGGTTTTCATTTCCATAATTTTTTATTTTTAGAATTAAAAAATAATTATAAAAAAAATCTTTAAAATGATTTACTTAACAACAACATGTATGGTATTATTATATTGACATTTTTTAGATATAGTTATATTTCTAGAAGATATATGCACGGTATAATTATAGCAAATAACTTGTATATTTAATGTAATAAACACGCATATATATATATATATATTGATTACACTATATTAAAATTTAAATTATTTTAATTTTTAATATATAACTATCCACCTCATGATTGTGCAAATGTGAGTGAAGGATTAATATTTCTATATCTATAATTTAAATAAGAATAATTAAATATTATTGTATTTTAAATAAGGTTCAAAAGTTGCTTCTATCTAGTTATTGTAATCACCACAAAACTAACTTTATCTGCTTTAAGTTACTTTTAAAGAAGAACTTGCAAACACTCATAGCTTTAAGTAACTTTAAGTAGAAGCTATGAAGAAGGAACTTTCATAAGCTCTTGAAAACACCTCATAAGTCTTAGTGGTTGAAGTCTGGTTATTAGTGGCCTCATGCCGTGGCTAAAGTAGTGGGATAGTGACGTTTTTAATGTCTATTTATATCCTGCATTGTAATTCATTTTTCATAGAAGTAAAAATCTATATTTGTTTCTTTTAATTTGGAGTTTATCCTAGCTCGAATTAGGATTATCTTTCTGGTTTTTATCATTGATGGTTTCATTGAGAGCAACGTGCCTCCAAAACCTATACAATTCCACGGTACTACTGATGATTTTGCACAAATGGCTGAATCATTTCGTCTACTTCAGACCAAATTAGCGTAAGTGCGACTGGAAAATAGGTAACACAACAAACAAATGGCTACTGCCCAACTTGAGAATCAACAGTAAAACGAAAATGTGGTTGTTGTTCGACGTGAGAATCAACTGCAAAATGAAAATCTGGCTGCCGTCCAAGAACATGCATACGTACATGACTCAAATTCGTTCGTTTTTTCAGAAAATGCACAAGGAAGCACCACATGTTTCTAGTGCTTCACATCATGCTCAATCCTCTCAACCTCCATACCATGTTCACAACCCTACTGATTCTAACCAAACCAACACAACAAATAACCCTATTTTTCAGCTACCTAAAGCTTCAAAACTTGATTTACCAGTTTTTGATGGCACTAAACCCTTAGATTGGCTCTTTCAAGTTGATCTTTATTTTACTTACTATAATATACAACAAGAACAAAGTTTGGCTATGCCAGCAGTTCGAATGATTGGGCGCGCTACAAGTTGGTACAAATGGATGCATAATAATTTACAACTTCACACATGGAAAGCCTCCGAAAGAGATTTGTCTCTTCGTTTTGGCTCATCTAGTTATGAAAATCATCAAGCGGCTTTGTACAAACTCAAGCATACCTGATAGGTGATAGAGTTTCAGTCACAATTCGAAGATATATGTAATTGTGTTACTGGGTTAAGCGCTGAAGCTATTTTAAATTGCTTTATTTCAGGGTTACGTTGGGATATTCAACAAGAAATGGCATCTAATCATTTTTTTGCTAAGTTGGGAATGTGTTTTTGCTTCACCTACTTTGAATTATTCGGGTCATATTAATTAAGGGAGTTCAGGTGGATCCGGATAAAATCCAGGCTATTTTGGATTGGCCAAGTCCGAAGACGGTGACCGAGTTGTGTGGGTTTTTGGGTCTCACAGGCTACTATCGACGCTTTGTGCGTCAATACGCCTCTCTCACAGCTCCTCTCACAAACTTATTAAAACGTCAGATGTTTACCATGGGATGATGCCGCCTAGTCTACTTTCAACTAGCTCAAAGAAACAATGACAATTGTCCCAGTTTTAGTTCTACCCAACTTTACAAAACCATTTTATCTTACAACCGACGCATCAGCGGTTGCTATCGGCGCCATCTTATCCTAAAATGACCATCCCATTGCCTTATTTAGTCGCAAGCTTTCACCCCGCGTGCAAACTTAACCAGCTTATAACTTGGATCCTTTTATAGTGACTGAAGCGGTAAAAAAATGGAGGCATTACTTTGTGGGGTGCTTTTTCGCAATTTCACGGATTAGCAAAGCTTGCGACATCTTCTCAAGGAAGCCATCCATACACCTGAACAACAGAAATGGATTTCCAGATTAATAGGGTATCAGTATGAGGTGATTTATAAACCAGCTAAAGAAAATAAAGTTGTTGATGCTTTGTCTGGAATTACCTCACCTACCTCACCTGAATATGCAACTTTTACTCTTCCAATGGCCCCATGGATTGACCAATTATGCAGCTTTTATGAATCAGATCCGCGAGGCTCACAAATCATGAACAAGGTTCAGTCAGACTCCAACTTGATATCATATTCAACAAAGAATGGACTAATTTACTATAGAGGGCGGGTGTATATACTTGAATTTACAGAACTCTGACAGAAAATCATTACTGAATTCCACAGTTCACCAGCAAGAGGACATTCGGGGTGCAAAATCCACCTTGGCTCGAATTGCAGTAACATTCCATTGGCCTCGCATCAAAACACAAGTGAAAGAATTTATGATAAACTGCAGTATATGGCAACAAGCCAATAACCAGAATGCTAACCAATATGGACTGCTCAACCCATTACCAATTCCAAAAAATACTTGGGAGGACTTAACCACGGACTTCATTACCAGTTTACCAAACTCAAATGGAAAGACAAACAGTTTGGGCCATCGTGGATCTGACTAACTAAATTTGCCAGGTTCATTTTCTTATTCCCGAGGTATAATGCAGCTCTATTAGCTTCTTCGGTTTTCATTACTGAGATCTACAACATACAAGGTTTACTACCCAAAGTCTATTGTGTCAGATCGAGATCCTTTATTTGTGAGCCAATTTTGGCAAGAGCTGTTTTTCACATGGTTGGTATTACACTGAAATTTAACAGTGCATACCACCCTCAAACAGATGGGCAAAGCGAAGTGAAGTGGTGAACAGAACAGTGGAGTGTTACTTACGATGTTTCTGCATAGATGAACTAAAAGCGTTGGTCACCATTTCTACCTTTAGCACAGTTTTGGTACAATTCATCACTATACTCTAGCATTGGAATGGCCTCGTTAGAGGCATTATTTGGTCGAAAATCACACTCTATACCAGTCTACATGCAAGGTGCTTCTAACCATGCAACTATTGATTCAACACTGACCACTCCGGCAGTGATTTTGGAGTCACGAGAAGTGTGACGAAATGGAAGGAAGGTTGTCCAATTTTTAGTCAGCTGGTTAAATGGGTCAACTGAAGGAGCTACATGGGAAGATTATGAACCGTTGTTTGAAAGGTTCCCTAATTTGTAGGGATGTGATGCGGTCACTCAAAACCTAGGACAAGAAGTTGAAAAACCAATCAACCTAGTGGACCAGACTGGCTGACTCAATGAGGGAGGAGTGATAAAAGGGCCCAATATATGCCAAGCCCAAACGTACTACAGGGCCTCCACATTTGTCTATTGAATATCATATGTGATCCTTGTCTTTTAATTCAGTTTATTATTATATATCTTAGTGTTTTATTATTCAATAATATTATTTTAGTATTTGATTAAGTCAATTAGACTAAGCCTTAGCGGTTAAAGTCCAGTTATTAGTGGCCTCATGTAGTGGCTAAAGTAGTGGGACAATGGCGTTTTTAATGTCTATTTATATTCTGCGTTGTAATTCATTTTTCATAGGAGTAAAAATCTATCTATGTTTCTTTTTAATTTGGAGTTTATGCTAGCTTGAATTAGGATTATCTTTGTGGTTCTTATCAGTGTAGTATATTGCAGAGTTTTTCTACATGTGTGTGGAATCCACCTACATGGACTCATGTAAGTATTTACAATGCATGAAGCGTGCACAATTAACGAATTATATAAAATTTCAATAACTACTTTGTAATTTAAATAGGTAAAGAGATATACTTAGCTCCATTTTCATTAATAGGACAGAAGCACAAAATTAATCATAGTGGTGGTGGAATTACTTGAGCTCTCTGTTTACATATGTTTCGAAGCAATATCATTACGTGCCAGTGATTATATGACAACGAAAAGATGTGTTGAGACTTGAGAGAGACCTGACTCTTCTTTTATATAAACCAATTAGAAGCATTAATCATCACTAATTAGCGTTCTTCTCGGTCAAAAATCGTGAGTTGATTCCTATTGGGTTTATTAATAAATAGACCATAACTAACTTTTTTGCTTGGCCCATGAGAGAATAAATAATAATGACATTTGCATAACAAACCACAAACATGAGTCGTGGCGGCCCATCATCATCACTACTAAGATAACTTCTTAACACGTACTACAATACAAATGGTAACGCAAGCAAAGGACTCGATACATAGGGTTCAAAAAAGGAGGTCACATCGGAAGAAGAAGAAGAAGCCCCAACAAACAAGGTATTTTTCGTAAAGGGAAAAAACAGTTCATCGATTTGAGCATTACGAGTAATGTAGATCCGAGAAGTGACAGGATCAAGACACTTGATCCTTTTGTGTTTGCTGCTATACCAAAGAATATGCATGACGAGCCGCGTCGACTAAATTTACTCTTTACATAAGGCCGAAGATAGGGAAACCCCCTACATCCAAAAGGGTAAATATTGGCATAATTCGGCACTACATGAAATGGGAGCTCAAAATGCGACGAGCCAGAGAGTGGTTTAGTTGGAATCCAATTTATTATGTAGACAGTCGTGCTGAATGCATCAACCCAATAACCGTGAGGAACGGACGAATGATAAAACAAAGAAAGACCAAGCTCAACATTATGGCGATGTTTACGCTCAACTCGACCATTTTTCGCCTGAATATGTGGACAAGAGCACGAACGAAAAAATAGTCGAAGAGGTAAAAAGTTGTTGCATTTTGTTTTTCGTAATTCAGTGCCATTGTCGCTCTGAAAAACTTTGATATGACAAGCAAACTGATTTTCCACAAATATTTTAAATTGACACAACACATCAAAGAAATCAGATTTGCAACGTAACGCATAAACCCACATAAAGCAAGAAAAATCATTCACAAGCACAGCAAAATAAGAGTAGCTATTAACAGAAGTAACAGGCGCATGTCCCCATAAATCACAATAAACAAGATCGAGAACTGCCGAAGCACGTTTATTATTAGGAGGAATTATTTTTTCTATCCTGTAACTTTTCCTAAAATTCTTAAATGCCCTTTTTTGTTTGGGCCGACTAAGTACCCAAATCGTCTTATTCGGGCTAAATCGCTTATATGGCGGTCCAGTCAATAAAACGCATTGCCTAGTCAACAAAGCGCCCTCAAGTTTTTTCGCCCAAAAAACGATTTTAACACAACACTCTTACTACACAGCTTATACTATTTTAAAAAACTACCCTTATCATATTTTGAAATTGCATTTACACCCATATATATATATATATATATATATATTAATGAAGAAAAAAATGATTATTTTTTAAAGGTTTTTATTTATATCTTAAAAGAATAAGATGTTTAATTCCTTAAAATATATATATATATAACAAAATGAAAATACATTAATCTTTTAAAAAAAATACATTAAAAAAAATCAACTCATCATATTCATCTTCTTCCTGTTAACTCGGATCGGAGAGGGAAGGAGGAATTCCGATCGAGGAGGGGAGTGCCAGTTTAGCCTCCACTCCAACAACCTCAACATCTATTCCACGCTGCTATATGCGGTGTTATGGGCCCAATAATACAAGCCCACGAACATTACAGCCCTGTGAAGCACTTACCTAAGAAATTGGACGATTATATTTGTAGCTTCATTATTATATTATCTAATTAGTTGTCTGGTAGGAGCGGTATATCTTAGGTGTCATTTTCAGAATTATTTAGATAATATAAATTAGTAGTGGACAGTAGCAGTTATTTGGAAGTTATTTATGTAGCATTATAAGTGTGTATATGTGGGTAGATTATGAATGTATGAAGTGTGTTTATAAAAATTCTCTCTTCTTCCTTTAAAAATTCTGAAGTTTTATCGTTCTTTCTCGAATAAGAACGCATATATATATATGATATCCTATCATTTTGGCGCTAGAAGGCAACTCCGCAATGCCTAAACCATCCCAACCCACTACAAATTATGATGATTCAGCCATCAATGAAGCGTTGCAGAAACTGGAAATTAAGCAAACAAATACGGATAACAACGTCACTACCATTATGACCATGATCGCCGGCATGAAAGTGCAATTGGATCAGTTTCCAACCGGCCAGATTCGTCATCGTTGCATGAATTTCAGCTTGGAAGTTCTTCAAATCAAAGAACTAATCTTGTATTTTGTCACAACGAGCAGACCGACACATTCAAACCGCTAAAAATTTAGTTGAATGCGTTTGATGGTGCAAAAGTGTTAGATTGGGTTTTCGAGGCAGATCGGGTTTTTAATCATCACAGTATTCCAACTGATCAACGTGTTCACTACTCCTCATTTTATATGAAGGGAAAAGCGTACAGTTGGTACAACTGGATGTTCGCCAATAATCAATTTGGCAGTTGGCAAGTTTTCAAATGAGATATTTCCCGCAGGTTTGGTCATTTGTCTTACACTAATCACCAGGCAAGTAGGGACTATTGAAGAGTATAGGGAAGAGTTTGAAAATATTAGCAATTGTATTGATGATTTATCGAAAATAGCGTTGTTAAATCGTTTCATATCTGGTTTTAAAAAAGAAATTCAACGTGAATTAGCAGTGCTAAAGCCCATCGATGTTTCAGATGTTATTGATTTGGCAAAATTACTTGAAGATAAGTTGTTGGATTCTATGCCACGTCCGTATGTTCCAAGATACAACAATGTTCCCAAAACAATTGCAGTTTTGGCTACACCAATAAGTTTTTTACCTGCCCCAAAACCAGTTGTCCAATTGCCGATTCATCGTTTAACACAGGCAGAGATGCAACATAGGCGTTCGAAAGATTTGTGTTTTAATTGTGACGATAAATTTGTTCTAGGCCATAACTGCAAAGCACAACAATTTTTGGCTTTGTTGGCTGATGAACAGTTTATAGAGGGTGAAACTACTTCTGTTACACTAGAGACACATGGTGAATTGCAAGAACTAGAGTTGGTCCAAGAAATGCCAGCATATCAATGCTCATTGGCTGCCTATATCGGGGCCAGTGCACCGCGCACTTTGCGTGTGACAGGACATATACTGGGTCATTTTGTGAACGCTTTAATTGATTCTGGTAGTCATGTTAATATTGTACAACAAAGAGTAGCCGAATTTCTGAAATTACCACTGTTAGCAGTTAAAGTAGCTTCAGTTTTGGTGGGCAATGGAGCACTTTTAGAGCATAAAGGCTTGTGCAAAGATGTGTTGCTAACCATTAACAAAGTAGAATTGAGTGTGCCACTTTTAGTGTACGATATTAAAGGGGCTAATGTTGTACTCGGTGTACAATGGCTAGAAACATTAAGGTACCTCGAATTACTTTTGATCATCATGGAAAAGAGGTAACTATAACAGGAGAGCCACGTTATGCAGCAGCTTCGCTTAGCCAACTACATCGAATAGTTCAAACAGATTCTATCGCATCTCTACATACACTCTCATTTAAACGCACACAACCCTCTCTCACATTTCCTAACCAACTCACTAATGATACTATACCTACTGACCTACAAAATATACTCATTGACTTTCAAGTTGTTTTTTATACCCCCAAAAGTTTACCTCCAAATAAACCTCAAGATCACCATATTCACCTACTACCTAACACTAAACCTGGTAACGTGAAGTCTTACATATATCCTCACTACCAAAAAACCATTATGTCTGAGCTAATACAAGAGATGCTGCAAGAAGAGAAAATACAACCTAGCACCAGTCCTTTTTCTTCCCTCGTTTTATTGGTTGGAAAAAAATGGATCATGGCGTTTTGTGCCGATTACAGAGCATTAAATGCTATAGCAGTGAAAGATCGCTTTCCCATCCCCACAGTTGATGAATTATTAGATGAGTTGAAAGGCACTAAAATTCTCACTAAATTAGATTTGCGTGCTTGATATCATCAAATTCGAGTTGCTAGTGAAGATGTTCATAAAATAGCTTTCCGCACATGTGACGGACATTATGAGTTTTTGGTTATGTCGTTTGGGTTATCGAATGCACCATCTACTTTTCAAGCTATTATGAACGATCTATTTCGTGGTTTCCTTAGGCGCTATGTTTTGGTATTTTTTTGATGATATTCTAATCTATAGTGCTTCTTTGGCTGATCATTTGGATCATTTTCTTGTGGTTTTTCAGCAGTTGCGTGATCACTAGTTTTATGCTAAGATGAGCAAGTGTGTGTTTGGTATAAGTGAGGTGCAGTATTTAGGCCACATTATCTCGCATGAAGGGGTGCGAGTTGATCCAGAAAAGGTACGGGCCATGGTAGATTGGCCGATACCTTATTCTGTTACTGGCCTTCGGGGCTTTTTGGGCCTTGTCGGTTATTATAGGCATTTTGTTCGCCATTTCGCTACACTAGCCGCTTCACTTACTAATCTGCTTAAGTTACAGAGCTTTACATGGAATGAAAAAGCAGAACATGCATTTAATACACTTAAGGAAACTTTGACTACGGTGTCAGTCTTGAGTTTGCCTGACTTTGAATTACCCTTTGAGTTGACGACTGATGCTTCATCTATAGCAGTGGGGGCTGTTTTGTCTCAACACGATCACCCGATTGCCTTTTTCAGCCGAAAAATGACTGGGCGCATGCAATCTGCTTCGGCCTACAACAAGGAGTTATATGCAGTTTGTGAGTTGATGAAGAAATTTTGACATTATTTGTTGGGTAGAAGGTTTACGATTTTCATAGATCAAAAAATCCTCAAGCATCTCTTATCACAAAGTATTCACACCCCAGAATAATTGAAATGGATAACTCAGTTAATTGGATACGATTATGAGGTGGTTTACAAACCTGATCAGGAGAATTATGTTGCAGATGCACTGTCACGGGTTGAGATTCCAGATTTTGCTAGTTTTTCAGCACCCGTGGCTACTTAGTTGGATACTATCCGACTTTTTGCGTGTTCACCTCAAGGCCTGCAATTTCGAAAAAAGTCAATACAGATGCAAATTACTGTTTTAAAGAAGGAATGATTTTTTATAAAAACATAATCTTTGTACCAGATTTGGCAGGATTGCGCACAAGTATTGGCTGAGTTTCATACTTCACCCACTAGTGGTCATTCAGGTTCCAACTCCACTCTTGCTAGAATTGTCGCTAGTTTGTTTTGGCCTCGCATGCAACAAGATGTAAATAATTATGTTAGAAACTGTCATGAATGTCAACAACACAAATATCTCAGGGGCAAACTATACGGATTATCATAGCCTTTACCAATTCCTACTCGGGTTTGGCATGACATCTCTATGGATTTCATAACAGCATTACCAAACTCAAATGGGAAAACAACAATTTGGGTGGTGGTAGATCGTTTAACAAAGTTTTCACGATTTATTGCTTTGCCATTTAAGTTTAATGCAGCATACTCGGCTTCGATATTCATGAATGATTTGTACAGTTTACATGGCATGCCTAATTCTATTGTGTCGGACATAGATCCTCTGTTTTTTAGCAGTTCTTGGAAAGAACTTTTCAAGTTATTGGGTACAAAATTATGCTATAGTAGTGCATATCATCCTGAGACCGACGGTCAAACGGAAGTCATGAATAGATCTATTGAATGCTAATTACGAAGTCGTGACTCGATTTTTACCACATGCACAACTTTGGTACAACACCACAGTTCATTCATCAATTAAAATGAGCCAATTTGAAGCGTATTTGGACGAAAGCCACAACTCATACCAAAATATACAACAGGTATGTCACATAATGCAACGATTGATGCTACTTTGTCTACCAGGCAAGATCTACTCGAACAACTCCGTGCAAACATGCATCATGCTCAACAGAGAATGAAAGTGCAAGCCAACAAAAAACGAACAGATCAAGTATTTCAAGCCGGATATTTGGTTTACGTTAAGTTGCGTACTTACCATCAAGTGAGTTTGGCTCGATGCACCTCTAATAAGCTATCCCACCGCTACTACGGCCCTTTCTCCATTCGTCGTCGGATTGGAAACACCGCATATAAGCTGAATCTACCTCATGAAAGTCAGATCCACCCCGTGTTTCACGTTAGTTTGTTGCATCGTTGTTATGGAGAGGCACCCCTTACGGATGAAGGTGACATTGTTTTACTGCCGAAAATTACTGAGGAGACGATGGATATGGAAGAATGGAGAAAAAAAAGAGCAAACTTTAGTGAGGTGGGCTGCGAGAGGAATTCAAGAGTCACAATGGTTGAATTCTGGTGACCTACAAGGTTTATATGCGGAAAAGAATGGTCTAGATCACTCCACTAATGTTGCCATATCATCCAACGCTTCTGCTGAGTCCTTGCAATCAGTAGGCCTTGAGGACAAGGCTGCACTTCAGAAGGGGGCAATTGTTATGGGCCCAATAACACAAGCCGCCATCATTTCGGCCGTGTGAAGTACTTACCTAAGAAATTGGATGATTATATTATGTAGCTTCATTATTATATTATATAATTAGTTGTGTGGTAGGAGCAGTATATATTAGGTGTCATTTTCAGAATTATTTAGATAATATAAATTAGTAGTGGGTTGTAACAATTATTTGGAAGTTATTTCCGTAGCATTATAAGTGTGTATTTTCAGATTATGAATATATGAAGTGTGTTTATAAAAATTTTCTCTTCTTCCTTTAGAAATTCTGGAGTTTTATCGTTCTATTAATAATATAAGCAAAGCGGTCCTTGGTAGTTGTTAGACCAGGAGACCAAAATTCCCCACTCACAAATTAAAAAAAAATAGAAAAGAAAAAAAGTTAATATCTATAGAAAATAAATAAATGTAAAATTTGTAACCGGCGGATAAAAAGAAAGGATAAAAGTAGATTTATTTGAGTTATGGGATATCAAAGAATTAAGATCAAGCGGTTTTTGCAACATACATTTTTCCCTCCACTTCATCCACTTTCTCCCTATTTTTCTCTCCAACGGATTCATTCAAAAGAGAAGGTTTATTTTATCCAACTGATTTTGTTTTCCCTCTTTCTCTCAATCATGTACGTCTCTCATCTGGCGTGATAAGCACCAATTGATGCACCTTAACAAATAAGATGAATCAAAATAGTCCAGATTCGAGATTGGACAATCTCCTTAAACAAAGAAATAAAATTTGCTGGATAATATTTTTCATAGAAACTGATATGAACGTACAATCCCAAAGAAATAGTGCTGATCCTAACTTCCTTTACATAACTACCCACTACTCCATAATATAAAATTACAGAAATACCTATATAATAATACTAATTAATAACACACTTAAATAAATTACATATTATAATCTTTAGACCATACAGGCCTAATACTAACACGCTTGGGCTTGTTATAAGAAGCAGATTGAGGAACTGGGCCCGTATCATTGCCATCCCCTACGAGTTGGGCCTTGTCCTCAAGGTCCATGGAAGAAGGCCCATCATTCTTAGCTGCTGCAATCTGATCCGTTGGCTGAGAGGACAGATCTGCACTCTTAAAATCAGGGTATGCATCAAATAAAAGCTGGGCATCTAACCATTCAGCTTCCTCTTCTCCCAACCCTAGCCACTTCACTAACACTTGTGAAACTTCGCCACTTTCCGTCCACACCACCCGCCGATCTAGCACACATTCCGGCGAAATAACGACGGCGCCATCGTTGTTAAGCTCGGGCAAATCTGGAGAGGTCAAAGGCGGATCTCCAACAAACGACTTCAACAATGAAACGTGGAAAACGTTATGGATCTTGGCGGAAGAGGGGAAACGCAGTTCATACGCCACCTTACCGACGCGGCGCACCACCTGAAAAGGGCCATAGTAACGGCGACTGAGCTTGTGCGAAGTGGCGCCACGGACAGATTTTTGACGGTGAGTTTGAAGTTTCACTAACACCCACGCTCCTTCGTCGAATGTTTTATCAGATCTATGCTTGTTTGCTTGATCCGTCATGCGTTGTTGTGCTCTTAGCATATTCGCCTTAATAGCTGATAATAGTTGTTCTCTGTTGATTAAGGTACTGTCAATGCTTGCATTTGCGGACGTGCCGGGAATGTACATCGGCATGGAAAAAGGAGGTCGACCAAACAACGCTTGAAAAGGTGAACATTTTATTGAACTGTGATAACTAGAGTTATACCACTGTTGAGCGAGAGGTAGAAATCGAGCCCACTGTTTTGGAGTATCCATAGTGTAGCAACGTAGATAACATTCCAAACAACGGTTGACCACTTCCGTTTGACCATCGGACTGCGGGTGGTAAGCTGTACTAAACCTTAGTTTAGTTCCCAATCTATGAAAGAGCTCTCTCCAAAATGCACTTAGAAATATTGGATCCCGATCCGAAACAATAGACTGTGGTAAGCCATAGACACTATAGATATCAGTCAAAAAAACCGATGCCAAATATGCTGCCGAATACTTTGGTGGAAGGGCAATAAAATGAGCAAATTTTGTCAATCGATCCACCAAAACCCATATAGCAGATTTCCCTTGTGACATAGGCAAATGAGTTATGAAATCCATGCTAATGTCTGTCCAAACTTGAGTGGGTACGGGTAGAGGATTCAATAAACCATAAGGTTTAGAAGTTAGATATTTTTGTTGTTGACAAACCGTGCAATTTTGGACAAACTTCATAAGTGCATCTTTGAGTCGAGGCCAATAAAAAGTAGCTGTAATGCGAGCAAGCGTACCTTTTAGCACTGTGGATGATGATTTGTGACATGGGGACGGACTTCGTGTCGTAGTGGTGGCAGGGCTTGGTGTTTGTAGATGTTCCGGGGCTGGAGGAGGTTGTTCGTGTAACAAATTAGCAAACCATACCTTGAAATCGTAGATTTGTTGTAATGAACTTGCATGAAATTGATGTTTTTCGAGACGAACTTGAGCCAATTCTTTTCGTAGTTGACGAACAGAATCTAACAAAGCAACAACGCTGGACGTCGTAGATTGCATCGTAGTTTCGTAAGGCACGTTCAAATTCAATGAAAGCACCATTGATACAAACTAAATAAATTGATACAAACTAAATAATTAGTCGTATCGAATTTGTCCACATTCGAGTCGGGACCGAACTCCTAAAGAAGATAAAGAGAGGAAAGAGAACTTTTGATATTTTTATTCATAATCCCCAACTACAAATTTCTACGACATATATAAAGAGAAATTACATAACTTCTACTAACCGCTTAATAACTGCAATTACCCCACTAATACACAAATAACTTCCTCTAATTCTTATCTAATACATCATATTAATAATACCTAATATATTATAAAGGAGCCGTATCATTCCATCCCCCTTAAAATTGGCCTTGTCCTCATGGCCCAAACTTTACAAACAATAACTAGGGTTGCATTCCACAAAGAAGTGTAGAAATGAAGGACTGAATTGCAATATAATTGGAAACAACTTCTTCAAGTCTCTGTTATTCTCGCAGCATGAATGGCGGCATCTTTTCTTCATCTTCTTTTCTCTTTTTTTTTTCTCCAATTTATCAATTCCTCATCTGTACCTTCAGCACGGAAACTGATCCAGCAGATTTTGACAAGTAATTTGTGTTCTTTGTTTGCGTGCAAATCTCCGATCTGGAAAACAGTAGAACTGAACGTTTTCGTCAGTTTGTTGCCGGAATACAGTTGAGATGTCCCGGAACCCAAATTAACCACCAAACTTGAACAGGAAGTTTGCAATGTCACGTATGCGGTGTTGGTAGGCGCAAATACATCCACTTGACTTGTATTCTTTTGGATTTGAGAGTTTTGTGATTCGATTTTCAACATTGTGACGTGGTTTTGTTGAAGCTTTAGCACTGTGGATGATGATTTGTGACATGGGGACGGACTTCGTGTCGTAGTGGTGGCAGGGCTTGGTGTTTGTAGATGTTCCGGGGCTGGAGGAGGTTGTTCGTGTAACAAATTAGCAAACCATACCTTGAAATCGTAGATTTGTTGTAATGAACTTGCATGAAATTGATGTTTTTCGAGGCGAACTTGATATATATATATATATATATATATATATATATATATATATATATATCTGATATCCTATCACGCGGTGTTCCTGCAGTAGTTATCTGTTATTTTAAAGACACTCTTATTTTGTAGTTGGTTATAAGGAACTATGTATTGTTTTGGTTTGGAACTGGGGTGTTGTCTAATTACCAAGAGACAAGGTGTTTGTGTTCGCCAGTTTGTTTTGATCTATAATTATGTAAGATAATATGGTGTTTCCACCATCTAATGCAATTTATGTTCACTTGTTTTTATGAAACCTTATGAATCTTTATTTATTTTTTTTGTCCAAAGTTTTGACAATATGTACAACAACAACAACAACTACAACTAAATGCATGTTTTGAGACATTCATGAACCACCTAAACCCTCACAATAATGCAAACTAATACATTCAAATTTCTCCATCCAATCCAACAGTCACAACTCTCATGGCTCATTCATTCGAATTCCTCCCTTCAACTCAACTGTCACTTTACTTAGCATTATTTGCAGTGAATATGAAACGTTTCAACTTCTAACCAATAATATGCAACTTATCAATTTGCAACCCTAAACCAACAAATAAAATCATCACACCACCCAATATAAGTCAAACATAGTAACATGAAAGTGCAAATAATACAAACTTACAAAAAACCATTAACATTACCAGAAAGATGTATAACGCATGTGCAATGCAATTAGAGTTTATTTACTTAAATAGGGATTCCATCCGCACTGAAGCAATCTTCTTGGATCGACTTGTGAAATACGAGAAAAGGCATCGCTTGAGTAACATGAACGCTCTCAATAGGGGGTTGAGATGGATCAAGCCTAAACTAGATACACTTAGTGGAATCGAGTATCTGATGGGAAAACTTGAGAAGAAGATCAAAAGATTGAAAGTGAAATATATCCTCTTCAAATGTTATTGTAATCTGCCTGCGATGTATGTGGAGGTTCTAGATTATGAGGTATTGACAGGCCTGGTTTATGAATATCACAGACCACAGGTAAACGTTTTGGCCTATTGAATCAGTGCAAGGGTTATTCACAACTTTACAACATTCTTATTATTTTTCCTCTTGGCAGGAGACGCATTTTAAACTCTACTTTAGAATGTATGGTCTTCCAAATGCAAGGACAATTCATGTGTTGTTTGAGGAGATGGATTGTGCTTTGTTTCTCGATGAGGCTGAAATATATGAAGATGAGTTTGTTATGCTTGTGGCTGGTCAACTTCCTCCACATATTCATGGAGCAATTGCTCTGTCTTCAGATGATGAGGACAGTGATGGAGTTGCTGGTCCAGTGATGGAGGAGATTAGGGGTGTTCGCGGGTGGGTTTAGGCGGGTTACCACTACAAAAATCACCATACCCATATCTTACGGGTGTACAATTTCTCAAACTGCCAAGGTTTATTTTTCTTACAAACCATGCGGGTGCGGGTTGAGCGGTTTGCGGGCGGACTGGCGGGTTAATATCACACCGAAAAAAATATACATTCTTAAGAAAGACAATATCTATTACACCATATTATTCATATTTCAACAAAACAGAATAATAGAAACAGATAATAGCACCATAATACACATATTATTCATATAAATATGAAATATCAAAGCATGTCATAGATTATGAAAGACAGTAGTCAGCGGGCTTCAGCAGCTATTAACCTATTACTACATAAGAATTAAAAATATATTAAGAAAGACAGCAAGCTTCAACAGCTATTAGCCTATTAATACAGATGAAGAAAGACAGCAGACTTCAGCAAATATGTATTCTTAGTTCATGGCAATATAAAAACATAATACAGAAGAAGATTAACACAGCAGACTTCAACAATCTTTGTCCAAAAAGAAATCAAACTTAGTTCAGAAAATAACTAAATAAGTTCAAAAACAGTAGAGACTAAATTCTAAAAAACTGCAATGACCCTCCTCTCTTTGCTTCAAGTTCCAGCCCTGTGCCAACAAAAAGTTATAAAAGAAGTATTAGTAAACAACGCAAACGACAATCTAAAATGATAAAATTAACCACTAACCAATCGATGATTACTTCATGATTTGTAACTCGAGAGATTCAATCTTCGAAAATCTGAATCAAGGATGTCAAAAGAATACTCAGAAGCTTTATAAATTAACACGCACTAAATACTGTAAAAGAAATAATTAATAGTATTAAGTACCTTTTAGAACATTATCGTACTCCTCCAATTCACTAGGTGGCACCTGTTTCATGGATTCTTGAATATCAATCATGATTGAGGTTGACCTCAACAGATTTTGACAACAGACAAGTGCTTCCACTAATTCGGGATTAAGAGAACTTCTAAACGGATTGAGAATACGACCACTTGTACTGAATGCCGACTCCGATGCTACTGTAGAAACGGGAATAGCTAAGATATCTTTAGCTACTTGAGAGAGAATCGGAAACCTGTTTGAGTTATCCCTCCACCACTTCAGCACATCAAAAGAGTTTACATTCTTCTCACAACTCTCCGCCAAATACTTAGCAATTTCTGATTGACTTTTACCGCATTCTTCCTCCTCCAACTGTTTAGTAAATTGAGCAACCAGATCTACATTTTTCTCATTCATATCAACATCCATTGGAGTCTGATTTGAGCTCAAATTATATTTTCACAAGGATTCAGACTTTGATAATATTCAAACAAACGATTTAGTACATCCCCTGCCTTATCCTCCAACAAGTTAAGCATCTTGCTACTCTTTTCATAAACTTGAGAAAGGCCAAAAGTTATGAACTTCATTTTGAAGCGTGGATCCAAAATTGTAGCAACAAATAATAAGATATTAATCTTATCAAAACTCTCCCAGTATTTTGAAAATTTTTTCTTCATACTTGTTGCCATTATGTACACATTAAGACCTTTTTCTTTCCCCAAACAATTCAGGATGTTGATAATGCTCACTAATTCTCGAAAAAACATATTAGAAGTAGCATGCAACATACCAGAAAAGGTTCTAGTAACATCATAAAAGAGCTTCAAGAACTTCAAGAAAGGTCTAGCTACATCCCAATCTTCTTCTGTAGGAGGACCGGTATTCTTTGTTGCCTTCTTTTTTCCACTCTCATTTACCCCATCTTCTGCATCACTTCCTTCAGCTCCATCAATATCCTTATTCCCCTGAACAAAATACAATCTGTAATTTGCATCTTCTTCCCCAAGCCGCTGAAATGCCTTTTCAAACTTAATTGCAGCCTCCAGCATCAGATAAGTTGAATTCCATCTTGTTTAAACATCAAGACAAACAAGACTTTTACTCTCTATCTACTGTATCGCAGCAACAACCTTAAATGAATCGAGCCTATGAGGAGATGACCGTACATATCTTACAGCATTTCGGATCTTAATGATCGAGGCATTCTGATTTTTCAGACCATCCTTTACAATGAGATTTAAAATATGAGCAGAACACCGTAAATGCAAAAACTCATGACCCAAGACAGTTGTTTTCCAAGTGTGTTTTTCTTTAGATATTTAATCACCCCATCATTCGAGCTTGCATTGTCAACGGTAATTGTCAATAACTTGTCTATTCCCCAGTCTAACATACACCTTCAATCATTTTACTTATTGTCTGACCTTTATGATCGACAGTGACACAAAAGCCCAAGATTCGTTTCTGCAACCTTCATTCACAATCAATCCAATGTGCCGTCAGGCACATATAATTCTTATTCTGTATGGAAGTCCAAGCATCTGTTGTGAGGCAGACACGTTGTGATTTGATAAGCTTCTTCCGCTTTTCTTTTTCATCCTGAAAAAGCTTCATAACATCTCTAGCAATTGTTACTCGACCAGGAAGCTTAAATCTAGGCTGCAAAGCCTTTGTAAATGCTCTGAACCCTTCCCCTTCAACACATCAAAAAGCATACTCATCACGGATAACCATCTCAGCTAATTTCTTCCTACATTCTTCAGAAGAATAACTCACATTTTTTAAACTAGCACCAACACCTTTTTCACCGTTCACATATATGAGCTGTTTTTGTTTCTCATCAACAGGCTTATTCTCATACTTTAAGCATTGGTTATGCAAATGGTTTATCAAATTGTCGGTGCCATGTTTCTTAGGATGGGCTGCACAGTCCGCACCACAATAATCACAAGACGCCATAAAGTCATCTCCATCCATACGCCGTGTAAAATGTTGCCACACCCATGATTCCTTCATATTTCCAGTTTCGGCTCCAGCTCCAGCTCCCGCTCCCGCTATCGCTCCAGCTCCTTCTACTTTCACTTTCAGAGGTGGAGCCGCATGAGGCTTAACAACCTTTTTTCTTTTTCTAGTAGCTGGCTTCCAAGGAACTGGCTTCGGACGAGGAGGTGGAGCTGTAGGTGCAACAGGAGGTACAGATTGCAGTTGCAATGGAGATTGAGTTTGTTGAGATGCCTCTTGTCCTTCATTAGCTTGAGCCATAGTGGAGTTCGCCTGGCCAATGTCAGGGATTGCGGTGTTGTTTTGCATCTGCGCAAAAAACAAACAGAACAAACTATTACTAAATACTAATCTTGTTAAAACATGTTTAATATAATACACAACATATATAAATACAAAAATGAATGAATATCAATTAAGTTAACTAATTAAATATTGCTCAACTACTCGAAAGATAGTTCTGATTAGAAAATAATTCATTAAAAATCCTTCCTTCAAAACTATCATTACTTACAGTTAAAGCACATAATTATATTTTTTCCTAATTCATTCATATACAAAACTAATTGAAGACTAAAAGTAAAACAGAGTCGTACTCTACAGTTAAACTAATTGAAGGCTATTTTTTTCCTAATTCATTCATAATTATAGTTAAACACTAATCGAAGACTAAAAGAGGAAAAAACAGAGTCGTACTCTACATTCTATAATAATTCTTTGAATTGGTCCATGAAATTGAATGATTAACATCATAAATCAGATCCCACTTTCTATAAACACAGTTACAGATTTTTCATAACATCAATCATTAAGTTTCTAACATCACTAAGAGATCTTCAATATCAAAAATAAAACTAAAAAAACAGAACACTAACCTTGATAAATAAACGAGACGACGACAGAAGGTTTCAACTTTCAAGTACTTGATTGAGGAAGAGAAGAGACTAGATCGAGAGAATTAAGGGTAGCGTGGGGTGGTTGGGTGCTTGGTTGTTGGCTCAGTTGGCTGCGAGAGAAAGACTGAAAGAGAGAGGGTTTCGGGCGGGTCGGTTCGGGTCGGCGGGTCGGCGGGTCGGCGGGTATTTGAACAGCCTTAGAGGAGATGAACAGTTAACAGATGAGACTGGAAGAGTTTATGATGATTAATTGGTAGGCTGAAAGTATTGTGAAGATGAAACTATTTTTATTTGTATGTTTTTATTTCTTATGCTTTGATGGAGTCTGACGTTGTTTGAACAATTTTAAATATGTGATTTCGCATGTTTTGGAATGATGGTTATCTTGATTTTTTTATGACTTATGGGGGGTTGTTTTGATATACTTAAGCTTTTTGTCACCATGTTTTATTGTTTAAGGTTATCTGATTAGCGTAGTTAATTTGTTTAGGGTCAAGACATACAACCTTAGCAGCAATTTTGTCTTAACCCTTAGCAGCAAAAAAGAGTAGCAGGTTCAGTGTCTTAAGAATAGCAACATTTATGCCTTTACCTTAGCAGCAAAAGAGTTTTTTTGATCTTAATCTTAGCAATATCAGTACCAAATAAAACACTCATCCTTAGATTCAACCTTAATACCAAGACTCAAACAACTTTTAACAGCAACCTCAAAAATTCTTACAACCTTAAAAAGTCTTCACACAACATTCAAACGACCTTAAACAAGTCTTGATCACTTGAAACACTTACTGCAACAACAGCATAAACTACCTCAAACAAATCTTAAACGCTTAGTGCAACAACATGAACTACCTCAAACATAAACCTTAACAATTTCATACAGCAGACTAAAACTAAACCTTGAAACTTCTACAAGAACACACTTTGGTAGAGCACAACCAAAATCATATAACCTAAGAGAATCCACATATTCATGTACTTGCGTTCCAAACTAGCATAATTGTTTTCAAGCTCCTCGTTCTTCTTAGCTAGATTCGTCTTCATATTCTCCAACTTCGCGATCTTCTTCTGCATCTCTGTTTCAATTCTCGAATTTCAAAATTTCCTCAATCTGGCTTCCAACGATTCAATCCACCTCCTCAAACTTGGTATCTCAACTCTACGCACGCTCACATAAAAGTTCATCGACCGAGAAAAATAACTTACACCCGAACTTAGTACCTTTGTAACAACCTATAAATCGACGACCTGGATTTGCGTCAGTCAGGGACAGCCTCGCCACCGCCGCTCTTCAACACCAGCAATTGATGTCAGCAAGGTAACTAGTTTCAGACATTGTAGACAAAGATGGAGTGATGAATTATGAGGGCGAAGGCTGAACAAAGTCAATTTAGGGTTCTTCGCTCGCTCGCGGGAACTTTAGGGCTCTCTTATTTTGGCGCCATTAATCTTGATGCTAGTGTTGTTGGAGTAATATACCAAAATGTTATACGTATTATACTGTATTTGGTTTAACATTTTTTTTAAAAAAATAAAGTTATTTTATTTTTTTAAGGTTTTAAATAATCGAGGTTTTTTCAGGTTAAGCCACGTGTACAAGCGTTTCTTCCACGTCATCGCGCGACTATGCCACATATGTCACACTTTGTTGATTTGGCAGTCAGTGGGCGGTAAAGTGTTTCAGACATTTTTAGTAAAGTTGACGGGCAAAAAAAAATGAGAACAAAAGTTGTAGAGCAGTAAGTAAAGTGAGCGAAAGTTATAAGGCATTTTAAAAAAATTCTGCCTTGAAAAACTTCAGAATAATAATGAAAATAATAAAATAAAACCAAAATATGAGAGAGCAAAAACCTGAACTCAGACCAACCACCCCACTTTCTTTTATCACATTGGGCCTAGAAATACCCAAGATTACAGTTATGGACTCATGTTAACACATGGATAGAGATTAAAAATTTTAAGTTTTGAGGATAGAATTGGTAAAGAAAACTGAACGTCGATATTTTTTTAGCCACTTGTAGTATAGTAGATACGTATGGACTATCAACGTGAATAATATTTGATACTGTTTCCGTAAGTAATTCACATAAATAGATCAAAAATGAGAAATTGGGTTGAAGGGCAAACCTTTGGTGTATATATGAAAAAGTGTTATTTTAGAAATTGTTTTCATATAAAGTGTTTTAACTTCATAATTCCCTCCAAACCCCATACATTACCTTATCAGGTATAACTTTATTATCCAAAACGAAGTTGTTTTAAATGTTAAGCACGATATGCCCTATACATCTAACGACAATTATTACCCTTCAACCGTGAGGGCATAGGTTCAACTCATCTCAGCTACATATATATGAGTCCTATTGTAAGACATAATTCGTCTCGCTAGTCGCTACCTTGATCCATTAAAATGTTTCCAATAATTTTCTGTCATTTTCCAGGCATCAATATATGTTGTTAGTAATCACAAACTTATGGTCTATATTGTAGTAAGTACTGATGTTTCTCCATTAATAGAAATTGCATTTCCATTTCTACTGATTAGTCCTTCACGGGCGGGGTGACATCAAAGTTTTACTATTTTATTTAAACGTTAAGGTATACATGATAAAGTAAACAAACTATAAATTAAATAATCAGATCAAATACACAACGCAAAAACACACACATAAATGTTGTGGCAAACCATAGTTAACATGCACATTTTACTAGGACAAGCAATTTTCAGTGAGGAAGATACATAATTTTAATTTTTCACACACGTTTGAATTCAAGAAGACTCAAATCAGGACAACTAGTTGTATTTTGAAAATCGGGCAAAGAAAACACAAGAAAGTGAAAAGCATGGATCAAAGGTTCTTTCTTGTTTATCCTCTAAAATTGCCGGGGGGGGGAGAAACTATCCTCGACTCTGTGAAACGAACAAACACAAATATTTTTCAAGTCAATTGCAGCTACATCTTTTAGAGTAAAAATGATTTTGAAATATTACAGCAAGGTTTTAAGTGTTTAAAAGATCTAACATACTTTAGAAACTTTGATCACACTAAGTGGTGTTTTGGTCAAGTCAAAATTATAAATGTATAGAGAACGTTTTAGGCCCTGGTCAAGTTATGAATCTTTGGTTGAATAAGAAACAAAATTTGCAGATTGATTGAACCGTCAGTGGGTGCATTAATAATCGTCGCCCCACTACGTGTACTTCTTTCATCGGGTAGTATTTCAGTATTTGTTCCCCGAGTACTCTAGTTTGATTCCATTTTCGAGCTTTAGATGCCAGCATGCTTTAGACTTTTACTACTCAAACCCAAAAAGAGGGGCTTCAAATATAATCTCGTTACTGGATATCGACTATTTTTGTGTATTGTTTGTTAATCTTCGACCTTGTACGTAGCTGTTACAAATGACGCTTTTAATTGATTGACATGTAGTGCATGAAAAACTATTTCGAACAATTGTTGCAAAATAAGGTGACACAACAAGCCAATTATTGTTCTTACCAATACAAATGGAAATATAGTTAAGAGGCTGAAGTTATTTTAAAATGACTCGTTAGTTGCATCGCATTAGTTGCTAATATAAATTGTATACTATTTTTCCTAATAGACACCATTCCCAAAAACTAATTGTTAAAGTAGTAAGCTAATGTATAGTGATTGATAGCAATTAGAAACTACACCTGACTTGGCACTACCAGAACTTCATGTGCTGGCCAAATATGTCATTACAAGTTGGAACGTCATCATGCTTTCATTTTAACCTTTCTTTTCTTGCATAGTTGAAACCAATGTCTCGAGCATAGGTAAAATATTGATACTAGCATATATTATCCTATTTTTATGGAGGTGTAAATTCCGTTACGCCGCCTAATGTATACTATATTTCTCATTTTGCCGCCTAAAATTTGTATCCCCCAATGTATTTTGATAATACCCATTGGGCCGCTGCCCTTCATTGTGAAAGAGTGTCCATATTTTAGTTTGTGAAATTTAGTCAGATCATTTTACATGCCTGAGGTGTGAATCACTAATATTAAGACCTTAGGGAGCAAAGTTCGAAACACAATATACTTAAAGAGGTTTAACGTGATTTACCCTTACCCTTATAATTCCATAAACGTTTATTTAGCGTACCTGAAATTCGTTTGAAGAATTATATATTGTCCCCCTAATTATTACAGATAATCGTTGACTTCATAATCCAATATGTACAATTGTACACTCAACTGCTAATGGATTCTATTATAGTTCATGAAGCACAATCATCTTTTCCTTTAGACATAATAATAACAAACGATATTATTTAACTTTTTCTTTTTCTTTTCCTTTCCAAAACAGAAGCTGCCACATGGAAACAACAAGATGGCCCATATTGCAAAGTGAGCAAAGCCAAGGTTTAAACCAAAAAAGCAATCTGAATTATCTCACAACAGCTTTCATGTATCGCACCTCACATTTCTAATTTAAAAGGAACAACCCAGTTCAGAAATAGTTGCCCACACTACCCAAAAAAGTTAAAGAGGAAACCCAAAAAATGATGAAAGAATGAAAAAGGGAGGACAAACTACACAACCAAAAGAAAGGCCAGTATGTTAAGTTTCCAAATATTTCATGAGATCCTTAAACGTACAGATCGAATGGAAAAGGCAATTAACAGCACCAGGATGACATGAAAGACACTGAACATATTCCCTGGTACCAATAGTTTAAGTGAGGTTCAAATCTATATGATAACAAGTATCTTACTACTGCTCTTTCGAGCATTCAAAGGCAGATTGCTAAGTACCAAAACATTAATTATATATGCCTTTGGGGCTAAACACCGTATTCCAATCTCCTTCTTATCCGTCAAATAAATTCAACTTCTTTATAAAGGTTTCACAATTCTTTAGAATGGTTTGATGGTAGCATCAACAAATCCATCAAGTTTTCTCGACAATCTATTAGAAAAGAAAAAAGATAAAACGGGGTGGGGCGAAGGCCTGAAACACAAAAGATACAAATTTTGCATCAACTATATGGCTCTATTATATTATGAATATTCATCAAGTCCTTCCAATCAATATATGTGAAATTTCAGAGCAGAAGGAAGCTAACACTATAAAGTACAATACCTTTCAGATGTCATTTGTTTTACGCATCCATGATAAGTCCCTATTTGGAGAGGATAGATTCTCCAATGGGCCACCTGAAGAACTGGCAAACTTTCCCTTCTTCGACCACAACCAGATCTTCGAAACAGAATAGCTATCGGTTTTCGTACCAATACTTATTTTCTTCCCTTCTATACTGTCGTCTGCCGAACCACCAGAAGCTTGCTCTGCTGTTTGGACAGACTTCCCATCAAGAACAGCTCTATCATTGCTCAAGGCCACCCGAAGATTAGCATCACCAACTACATACTGATACGAACCCATAGAATAACACCTTCTAGCATCCAGTCTACTACTGCTAGTTTCTCCATTCACCTCCTCCCCTTCGACATTGTTTAGTTTCCGGAATTTACCAAGCCTCACAGGAAAGACACCCTTTTCTGTAACAACTTCCTCAATCCTAACCCTCTTTTGAACACTAGAGATCCCATTCTCAAATCCAACTTCTTCCCTAAAATCATCATAATCATACATTGGGTTTTCAATTGGAAATCCAGGATTGAAGAGAGCCCCCCGACAAAGAGGGCAAGTCGAATTCGACAAGAGCCACGTATCAATACAATCGATGTGAAAAGCATGGCTGCACGTAGGGAGCAATCTCAACTGATCAGTCTCGGAGAATTCACACAAACATACAGCACAGTCAAAGGGCTCCTTTTTTGGACCCACAATCTCCTTGTACGAGAAGAGCGGCAACGAATCGATAAAAGGTTGATCTAACCCAGAATCATGTTGATTAAAGAGCTGTTGCAGCTGCCTCTGGAGAACATCAGAGCTTGAAGCTTCCAAATTTATATTAGAGCGAGCTGAAGATGGCTTCTTGGTGAGGAATCTAACGAGTAAGTGAAGAAGACCAGATATGAAGAAAAGGATAGCTAAGATAACTATAATGAAAAGAACAGCAGGATTGATCTTTCCGGACGGAGAATGTTTGTGAGAAGTACCATAAGGCGAAGGCATAAGAGGAAGAGGAGGTGAGTATGTAAAGACTCCATCTTTCTGACTAATATGAAAGTGAATCCAAGGCACTTTTTTTACATGGGTATAATAGGTATGCTGCCCAGGAAACCATTTCCGCCCTGCAATTGCAATTTCTGTCATCGAACATATCATCATCTCACAGCACAAACCAACCATGCCAATTCATTTTCTGAACTCAACACTAAAAACCCATCCTCCACTGTGCTAATTCCTCTTTCCGGAACACACAGAAAAAAGATTTATGCAAAAATAACTCTGGCATCAGAAGGATAAAGGGAGCAGGTGGTGAGGTCTAATAAAGTAACAACTTGTATTTTTTTCTATTTTAATCATGAGTTTTTGACAACATGAGAATATTATTAATGTATCTCCAGAAAAGATTGAATCTTTACCTACCTTGATGGTGAAGAGGCCAACCCCTTAAAGTTAATCTAATAATTCACATGGACCCTTCCTTCTTGCAGCTGCAGCAAAACCCTAAAAAGATCACAGCTTTGACTAGGAATCTCACAGACCACTCAAGAATTTATTATAATAATTATAGTAAGAAACTCCTCAAATCTGTCACACACCTTAAAAACCAAATATATTATTATATTTATATGACCTGGATTTTTCAGTCTATATTATATCTATATATCTATACAAGCGGATATAGATTTTGGATGTGTGTTTGTTGTTCACAGTTCACACTGTGAAATTTTTAAAGAGGGTGGTGGGAGAAGAGAAGCATTAAAAGCCAAAGCGTTACCACTAATTTCCAAAGCGAAGGGTAAAGTAAGGCCAAAAAGACACCTACTTTGATAAAACAAAAAAAAAAGAAAAAAAGATTCGCTGAATGAGAAAAATACACGTGCTACATTGGCGCGTGAGTTATTATTATTGGTCAACATTAACCGACAAGACGCCTTATCGTGCGCTCAAAGGATGTGGGCCTCAGTTTAATTCGAGATTAAGGTTAGGCCCACTTAAAATGGGCTGACAATACACGGAACCAAATAAATATAACTACTATTAAGATGACTTACATTTAGCAATGAATTTCATATTTGTTAGCAATTAACCTTTGTGCGTTTAATGATTTTGAATCAAGGTAATGTTGAAAATTTCAGATTTCTTGAATGATGAAACCAGTTGGTTCCAGGTGGATCGAGAGTATTGTTACCTAAATTGATCAGGCAAATCAGTTGTGACTTGTTATATAGAAATTTCTATTGTACATTATTCGTTACTCTTTAGTAAAGACAACATTATATACAAACAGAACGTTGTTATTGCTACTACATTAGAACTTTGATTTAACGTATTGACTTTTCTAGTCTCTAGTACAACGAAAAATTCCAATTTGATATTTACTTTTGGTTTGGCATAATATAGTAACATTATGTGTCATGTCACGAATAAGCCATAATGGTGTGAAACACAAGTTAATATTGAACACAAGTCAGTATCGAACCCTCGAGTTTCTCAATTCGATAGTAAGTATCAGATTCCCAGTTCAATAGTAGGGAAATTTGATAGAAGGCAGATATGTCCTGAAAGCTACGTGAGTCAGGGTTCCATATCAAGAAACGGATCGAGGTTTTGACCAACCAATTGGGAGATATGATCAAAACTGTGAAGCCGCGCAATGCATAACCAAGTGAACCAAATAGTCTAACCGAGGCTCGGCCCTTTAAAGGCTATTCAAAAGAGATAAATGAAGTACATTTGGCTTTATTCTCTTAATGAGATACGTAGGAAGCTTAGCTCGTTCCCAAGTTTAATCTGAAACCATTAAGTATCCAACCCCTCTTGTCGTGACGTTTTGAGTGCAGGTGTGCAAAGGACAAAGATGATTCTAACACAACTATGAATTAATCTGATATGGAGTGTCTTAACAGCCTGCCAAGTCAGCATTCGGAAAAAAAAAAAAAAAAAAAAAAACTCAAATTAGTGGTGATGTCTGCGAGAATGCACTAACTCGAAAAAAAGCTCGCAGTCTCAAAGTTTATTCTAGCTATATCGAGATCGGTGGAACAACTACAGAGTTGACAACATGAAATTCAGTGCCAAGCAAACAAGGAGTGGCGCTAATAGCAATAATCAAATTCACACTATGACAAAGTAAAACTATATCATTAGAAGAAAGATTAGAAAGTCTCCAATCCCAATCATATATGGTAACATTTACCTTTTTTTAATGTCAATATATTTCTAAATAAGCCCATGCCTTATCTTTTTACAGTCAATGGCTGAGAGAAACTTCTCGTGCGAGACAAACAACTACACTCTAAATAGTGTTATAATTTGTCTTACCCCTAAGTTTTATCTTAAGTGGTACCGAAGAATCTTATTGTCAAGCGGTATCAAGGAATCTTACCCTTAAGTGGTATCGAATAATCTAACCCTCAAGTGGTATCAAAAAATCTTACTCTTAACTGGTACCAAAAAATCTTACCCTCAAGTGGTATCAAACAATCTTACTCTTAAGTGGTGTCGAATAATCTAACCCTCAAGTTGTATCAAAGATTCTTACCCTTAAGTGGTATCAAAGAGTCTTACCCTCAAGTGGTATCAAATAAACTTACCTCAAGTGGTATTGGTGGGGCCAAATTAAGCTGGCCCAATGAAAATGATTGGGTCGGCCCACTCGGAGAAGGCCCAATAGAAAGTGTATCGAAATGGCAGTTCGATATATCCCTATGCCAGTATCGAATCAATAATTCGATACTTCATGCAATTCGATACTTGCACCCTCTCTACTCAGCATTGAAAGTTAGTTATTTTGAGAGTTAAACGTTTCAATACTCTGGTGTTTTGAGACTTTAGCATTCAGACAAACGAATATTTTTTAGAGAAGATCAATTCGAGACTCCCGCAATTTGATATTAGGGTATTTTGAGAGAACCAAATTCAAGGCTATTGGTTCTAGTCCTTTTTGGCCATTCTACCGTGTAATTAAGGTGTTCTAGACAAAGCTAGTCAATTCTTCTAATAGATTATCATAACTTGGCGTAATTATGGCCTAATTGTAGTCTCGTGGTATGACGAAAGCATTTCCCAAAGAGGCATAATAGACATCTACTTATCACAACACGATGCAAACCTGAAGTCTCGAGAGATGGGCATTGACCAAACAGAGTCAGATGCAAAGCTAAAATCTCAAGACATGGACATCAGCCTGATGTGGTCAGGTGCAAACCTAAACTCTCAAGAGATGGACATCGACCCGATGTGGTCAGATGCAAACATAAAATCTCAAGAGATGGATATCGACCCGATTTGGTGATATGCAGACCTAAAATATCAAGAGATGGACATCGACCCGATATGGTCAGATGCAAACCTAAAATCTCAAGAGGTTGACATCGACCCGGTGTGGTGAGATGCAAACTTAAAATATCAAAAGAATGACATCGACTCGGTATGGTCAGGTGCAAACATAAAATCTCAGAGATAAACATCGACATAATATAGTCAAATGCAAACTTAAATGTCACATAATGAACATCTACTCGCAAAAGCAAGATGCAAATTGAATATCCACGGTTGCAAAGATGAACATCTACCTAACATGGTAAGATGAAAACCTATCCAAAGCGGTACGACGAACATCTATCTATCATGTTACGAAATGAACGTGCCCAAAGTGGCATCTCAGTCATCTACACAACATCGTACAATGAAAACTGACCAAATGAATGCGAATCTAGACTATTGTGAAAATCATTACCTCAAGCGGTACGAATATCGATTCTCCAAATTTTATATCAATGCTGACGAGCAATAACAACCAAAAGCACACAATGTCATAAACTCTTGTAATTGTGGATAAAGATCGACTCCCAAATGTCAAATGATGGTCATTGGCTTGACAAGATCACATGCAATCGTAAGATCTCAAGAGATGGTCTTCGACTTGATATTGTCGAATACAAACCAGAAATCCCAAGAGATGATCACTGCCTTAACATGGTCCAAAACACACATGAGAACTCAATAGAAGAAAATCAGCCTCATATGGCCACTCTACACCCTATAACAGTTTAACCGATGATCATTTGTGCATCGTATGCAGACACAAGAAGCTCAAGAACCTTCTCAACAACTCGCATCAGATCCATCACTTATTTGTCATTTTCATTATCACTATAGAAGGCCTCTTACATGATGACCTCTTGTTTAGTTGAGGTGCTTATGCGGTATCCAAGTCATCCACCTCTTAAGGTGCAATATAACACACCCAACGCGGTAATCATGTCACGTGACTTATTCATCCTAGAACTTTAAACGCCTACCTCTCAAGGAACATGAATAATCATCCTCGATGTTATGCCTACGTAACCTATTTATAAAGGTACCAGAGACGTACTCAGCCACACAAATGCCGTAGCCAGGATAGAATTAATCAAAAATATCAAAATCATTATACAATTGAGATCATAATCCTCAAAGCATTCATGATAAAGGATAGATATTCATGAATCACATGGCCCACTCCTTCCTCAAATAGCTCTGCCCTTCTAGATCTTAATTTCTGATGACAAAGGTACCAAATCTTCATGAGTTCACTTTCAAATTTAAACACGACATCAAGGAGCTAGAATGCCTGGAACTTGAATTCCACTATAACAAACTCCTCGCATAAAAAATATTGCGCATGGCAAGCCGCACAAACACAAAAATAAATGCGGCTCATAAGCAATGGGAGAAATTCACTTATATTATCCAATCGTGGTAAGCTTTACTATCAGCAATTACATCATTAAGAAGATCGTAATCGATAATAGAAACTCGATAAAGTTCAACCCCAAATATACATTAGAAAAAACGAAACTAAATGATACTTATATGCAAAGAGTAGTAACCTCACTACTAGGATTCGGTGGCTCAAGGGTCACAACCATAGGTACAATAATTTTGCCTACATCATGTGGCACATTGCCACAAATAAGGACTTACAAGTTAGAGTATCATGTGCTTGACAACTTGTTATTGACACACCATTTTCCTACATTAGCCGCCTAGGCCGAAATTATTTTCAAAGCACTAGTATATACCTACCATCGAAAAATGAATTTTCCCACCAGAGAGCAGTGCGGGTGAAGTCCATGGTAACTACAAGGAACCAAGGACGTGTTACCTGATCTCGTTGCAAGAATATTCAATCTAAAAGATAACATGATTCACAACCCTCATGACAAAGAGAAAATGTTAGCCGCTTATGGGCCAAGTTACATCAACAATACCAAACATCTCCTCGAGACGAAAATCTCACTAGAATTTGAGGACAAAAGACTCTATAAAACCAGGCAATAATTAGGAGACATGACTAAGGTCGAAACCTCTTAGAAAATCAAAAGATGTATGCTTGTGCTCTCATAACTCAAACCTAACAGTACGCATCGACAATAGTATACCAAGTGTTTTGGAACAAGAGCTTATCCATTGTCTCCGCAACAACGCGGATGTCTTTGCTTGCATGGTTCAAGATCATTAGATGGACGCTCAAACTGGATTTCATCAAATACTAATAGTTGTTTGCAGTACAAGCGCAACCGCATTTCGCTACAGACAGAGGCACATTCCACTACAGGGTAATGCTCTTCAATCTAAAGACTGTTGGTACTACCTTTTAAAGGTTGATGGCCAATATGTTTTACAACCACATCGAGAAAATCATGGAGGTCTCAAAATCATCATCGCTAAAGATCTTGTTAATCATTTAACTATCGTGTTCTTAATTGTGAGACAGTACGCCAAACAAGGTAGCTTCTGACTCAATGGAGGTTGGCAAAAAAAAAAATTTATCTTGAGATCGAGAAATTTGCGCTACTTATTGTCATAGCATGCAAATTGTGCCATGTATTCAGTCTCACCTCATAGTGGTGCTGACAGACAAACCTCTCAAATAAGGCATGCTGGAGCATACATCTCAAAATTTTGTAAAATGGGCCATAAATTTTGGCGAGTAATGCATTTATTATCACCTAAAAACAGCAATAAAGGCCCAAGTTCTTACACACTTTGTGGACGAAACCTTGCGAAGAGCACAAGATCCGGAAGCACTAAATGCCATGGTGGAAGCCACAACCGCCAATACTAAAGGGGGCCTATGTTTATACCTACGGTTCCCCGGTGTAAGAGAGTTCTAGTATTTTGTAAGTCTAAACTTTATTGTGACCAACAACGAGGTAGAATATGACGTTATTCTTGCCAGAACTTCAATGAAAACCTCTTCAAAAGTATAACGCCAGGAAATCTTCACAGACTCTCAGCTTCCAACAAATCACTTCAATGACTCTTGCGAAGCAAAAAGGACATGATGATCTGGCACTAAAACAACTCAAAGAAGTTGTGAAATCATTCCCAGTATTCAGTGTATGTCGGATCTCGAGAAGAGAAAATGTGAGCATATGCGCTTGCAAAAGTCACAACCTTGACCGTGATATTCATAAAAGTGAGAGTCCTCATACTAGCGACAGAAGAATCTGTTATAGGAAGGACAAAGAATCAATGAAAAGAATCGAGCGAGCTATAACTTCATAACCTTATTAGCATGATGAAAAATACTTAAATTGCAAAGCTAATAAACTTTCGAGCGACCAATAGGGGTGTACATAAAACCGCCACCCACCCGCCACCCGACCGCCACCACCCGCAAACCCGCAGTTTACAAAAAAAAAAAGGAGGGCTACAGTTTATATTTGTGGTAACCCGCCTATGGGCGGGCGGGTAGCGGGTTACCCAGGTCACCCGCCCGCCCACCCCGCCCCATAAGTATAATTGTATAAAAGCTAAAAAAAAAATACCCCCCTCATTCTCTAGGTCACAAACTCAGCTGCCACCCCAACCCCTAGCAAGGCATTTTAGTTATTGTGCTCTGCTGCTCCTACTTGTTCTCTTGTGCTTTTGGCAGTACTTTACTCCTCAAAATATCTCCAAAATAAGAACTTGGTGTATGAAAGATCTTTAATCTTATCTCTAAAATCGCTTACGGTGATGAATGGACACATCTTTAGCCATTGATAGCTATTTATTAATATCGCTCTTTTCCCTTTCATTAATTAGTAGCTAGATTGGTTAGGCATTTGGCTAACATTATCTTTCATGTACTGATAAGTGTTACTTTGGAAAATATCTTCTGATAAAAGTTGTGTTGATGAGGAAAGGTTAGTTACTAACACAAAAAACTGCACTATTATGTAAATATTGCTAGGCAGTGGATGAACTCTCGAAGAGAAAAGCAATCAGTTGATTAACCTTCTAGATATTTATCATTAAGTCCATATGAATTGTTAAGATATATTGTACTATAATGTATAAGGTCTTGGCACTTTAGAGTCCTCAACTGTGGCGATTAGAATTTGTCAATAAAGTTAGTCAGGCTCTCAAGTTACCCTCGAGGCCTCGACTGTTAATCTAATTTTAAAGATTTGAATATAACACACCTTCTTTGGTTAAAATATTGCAGTAAGTATGGCTCAGCTTGGTTTGCAATTATGTTTTGTCAATCATCCTTGTTGTGTCTAATTTCTTTCTCGACCGCTATCCTTCTTATTTTTTTTCAGAATTGTGTTACAATCCGCCACCCCGCCCGCTAACCCGCACAACCCGCCTAACCCGCCACCCGCATGGTTTTAAAATTAAAATGACCCGCTTGGTTGAAGATTTTGGTAACCCGCCATACGTGGGTATGGTGTCCATTTTTGTGGTAACCTGCAAATACCCGCCCGTGTACACCCCTAGCGACCAAGTTGCGACAAAAGGACTAAAATACAATTTTGCCACTGCAGAGAAATTTTGTTGTATTTGCAACACATGTCATGACGGGCAAAAATACGCAGCATAAAAAAGAAGTTGCACAAAAATTGAGATTTCACATAGCTTTCTAGAGACGAATAAATGGCGCATAAATTGATATCCAATACTTACGGGTACGATGACTCCCAAATGGGGAACATGTTTTGAAGCCAACATATTTCATTTGTCCCCCGATCCTTACGGAGAGGGCTCCCAAATGGGGGGCATATTTTGAAGCTAAGAAATCTCCCAAACCTTACAACTAGGCTCTCAAATGGAGGACAAGTTTTGGAGCCAACAAATTTCATTCAGCACTTGATCCTTATGGATTCATATCCCAAATGGGGCGCATGTTTTGAAGCCAATAAATTTCATTTGGCACTCAAACCTTATGGTTCCCAAATGGGGGCATGTTTTGAAGTCAAGAAATCTTATTTGCCACCCAAACCTTACGGTTACGGCTCCCAAATGGGGGGCATGTTTCGATGCCAATAATATCCACCACGTTGTAGAAGTTCTCAAGAAGAAACGGATACTAATTTTTTCTCTTTACAAGATGGGCTCCCAAATGGGGGGACTATATGGTATGGGCTCATTCGGTTGGCTCCATTGGTGTATAATGACACCTATCACCCCCAAACTGAGTCGATATGACTCGAGCACCTTATCAACGTTTGAAGTATGCTTGCGTTCCAAAATCACACTCCAAACTGGGGGACTAATGGTGTGGTATAATATGGTAACATTACGTGTCATGTCAGAAAGAAGCCATAATGGTGTCAAATAGACCGACAAGTGTCAAGGTAGAACCAGTTGAGCCGTATTTGGTTCACATTAATTATATACAACGAATTAGACTTTTTTGATATATCATTGGAAATCCACATGTGTCTATGTTACAACGCAACAAGTGGAATACAATTCGGAGGTCCGGAGTGAAAGTTATGCTCAATATGGTAGAGTTGCACTGATCTGGCGCAGCTACATGACTATTGAATTTTGGGAAGTATCGATACTAAGCCCAAAAAGTAACTTTAAGACCCTCTATTGATGTCTATGTATACCCCCTCCCCAGCTTCTCAAAAGCGAAGGGATGAACGGAGAAGCTCTACGGTCGAACACATGTCAGTATCGAACAAAAGCCAGTATCAAACACAAGTCAGTATCGAACACAAGTCAGTATCAGACCCAAGTCTGTATTGAACACAAGTTAGTATCGAACACAAGCCAGTGTCGAACCCTCGAGTTTCACAATTCGACAATAACTATCGAAATCCCAAGGAAACTTGATAGAAACCCGATATATCCTGAAATCTATGTGAGTCAGGGTTCCATATCAAGAAATGGATTGAGGTTTTGACCAACCAATTTAGAGATATAATCAAAATAGTAAAGCCGCGCAATGCAGAACCAAGTGAACCAGACAGTCTGACCAGGGCTCGAACCTTTAAAACCAATTCAAAAAAGATAGATGAACTATGTTCGGCTTGATTCCCTGAATGGGATACGTAGGCAGTTTGCTCATTCCTAAGTTCAGTCCAAAATCATTATCCAACTCCTCTTGTCGCATGCTTGGAGTGCAGGTGTGCAAGGGACAAAGTTGATTATAAAACAACTATGAATCAGTCTGATGTGGAGTGTCTTATTAGCCTGTCAAGTCAGACAAAAACACCCTAAATCAACTTTATTATACACTATAGTTCTGATGGATAACATCATTTTGGCTGGTTTTTCATGTCAAGCTTTATAATTTATATGTTGCATAATCATTGTCATTGTATTCAAGTGAAAATTGGTTATAAATATACATTATAAATATGCATAATTTTATTATTTGTATTAAAAACATAGAAACCACGAGTAATAAATAAATGTTATGTAAATGATACAATTCTTGTATAACTATGATAGTGCAACAAGAAATTCATGTCATACCCATGAGAAAATCATTCAAGATTAAGAACATTCTCAGGGCATTAATGACAACCAAACATAATTAGTATTCTAGGCTTTGCGTTAGTTGGCAAACAAAGAAGTAAGTGTTTTGATACACTGGGGGTAGGGGTTGGAACATTGTCTACTGGAGGAATGAGCACACACCTTTTGAAACAGGAACATAGATCCTTATCATGGCAGTGGTCCTATGTTTTCAATTTTTTTCGAATACCAGACACATTGACATTGGTACTAAATTGTATTACATGGATTGTGGCATCAAAGCATTACCAAAACAATATACATTGGGTTGCTTACTAGAAACTTTATCTTAGCAGAAATGGAGCATGTGCTTCAGAGTTTAAGGTGTTTGACTTAGATTTTATGTCAAAGCAAACAACATATATTTGGAAGTGCTCAGTTGTTTTGTGAGTCAAACTTTTAAGGCAAGATACTTCTATAATTGCTCGACCTTGTATGCTTAGGGTGATCGAACCCCATCATATTCATGGTAGTGCATTAGGGAAGTTGTGCTTTTTGCAATTGAAAATAAATCTTCAAGCGCATTTTTTTTTTCGGTAGCAAGATTTTCGGTATTTTTCGACTCTAATTATGATTTTTATGTTAAATGAAGTAGCTTAAACTTTGAATGTTGATAACTTATTATTGTGTTATTGGTAGACAACATTAGGCTACGTACTAAATATATGAATTCTACTATTTGATCAAGATTTTATAAAAATTATAATGTCTTAAAATTATTCTACCAAAAGTATTCATGTTCACCTCCAAAGCTATAATAAGAGAAAAAAGTACCAGGTACTCTTTTTTTATATAGTTAAGTTCTTCTTGATTATGTGGCATCAAGGAAAGAGAAAGAGTTTGGGCTTTATTTTTTGCAGGGATTATTTGCCATATGCCGCTAAGTTCATTTATATCACAAAGTACCGTATATGAAAGGCTTCGCCAAAAATTGGTCCAACTTTGATCGTAAGACCGAAATTGAACATAGCAAAATGTAATGTATTGAAGTTGAACTCTGAACACTTGCCATAATAGGTTAATTTCTTGTGGAAAATATAGTTTTTACCGCTAAAACACGATATTATACGGTGAAAATAACTTTCATCGCTATAGAATGCTCCACTGAAACTGAAATGCTTTTTAATTGGATGGTGATTCAAAATAAATCTTGCCAAAGTTTATCCTTTGCGTAAAGCAATTACACCATCCAATGGTTTCCCGACTTGTTCAATGTGTAATAAAAATTATAAAGATCCATATAATACTTTCAGCAAAATATGCCCGGTCAAGGGTCATCAGTTGGCTCGATCTTCATTTTGTCCTAGCAAGGAATACTAAAGCACCGCATAGTTGTGAAGAAGGAGACAAAGCAAAGGAATCCAGAAGATTAAAGGCTTCAACGTTTGTAGACACATAATTTTGTGCCTAATTAAATTAAATAATGGTAAGTCTTAAGATGCAAGAAATATAAATATATATATATATATATACATATATTATTTAATCTCGATATTCAAATAAATATATATTCATCAAATCTTAAGACAAGGGGTTACTATGGGGTCGCGGTAGATGTTCGGGGAAAGGCGGGTGGACTTGCATTGCTTTGGAAAAAGAGATTGGTGGGAGGCTTTTGGGTTTCTCTCGATATCATATTGATATATTGATTGAGTATGATGACGTGAGTAAGAACTGGAGGTTCACGGGATTCTACGGGGAACCAGACTCTAGTCAGAGACGCCGGTCATGGGCACTGTTGAATAGATTGTCGGGGATTTCCCCCACGCCATGGGTTTGCAGCGGGGATTTCAATGAAATATTAAGCCAAGACGAGAAGAAAGGGGGAATCCCCAAACCCGCGTGGTGTATCCGAAATTTTAGGGAGGCCCTTCTCGATGCGGGGCTAACGGACTTGGGTTTTGAAGGGCGTATGTTTACCTGGTTCAATAGAAGGGAAGGGGAGGATACTATTTGGGAACGTCTCGACAAGGCTTGTGCTTCGGATGCTTGGAGGAGTTTGTTTCCTTCGGCTAAGGTAGATAATATTACGATGAGGCATTCTGACCACTCATGCATCATTGTTACCCTTGAGCCAGCACATTCCTTCAAGAATGAATGGAGAAGGGACAAATTATTTAGGTTCGAGGCTACTTGGGCGAGAGGGGAGGACTGTAAGGGGCTGGTCGAGCAGTGGTGGAATGATACAGGAGATAAAGCGCAAGTTAGAGACTTAAACTCTAAATTAAAGAGATGTCGTGTGGGGCTGGTGAGGTGGCAGAAGTCTTCGAGCTCAGAGCTTAAGAAATGTATTGAGAATATCTCGAGTGAGATCAAGAGCCTTAGGGAGGGGGATATCACGACTGCCTCTAAGCAGAGAGAGGCCCTTCTCACGCGGGATTTGGAGTTGATGTTGGATAAAGAAGAGTTGTTCTGGAAACAAAGGGGTAAGGTCCAATGGCTTAAGAAGGGTGACAGGAACACAAATTATTTTCACCGTAGAGCGAGTGAGAGAAGAAAGAAAAATCAGATTAGGGGTATCCGGGATAGTGAGGGGATTTGGCGGGAGTCGCGAAAGGGTGTCGAGGAGGTTGCAGTTGACTACTTCCGATCTATTTTTAGTTCTTGTTGTCCTACTAGAGATGAGATTGATGATGTACTGAGAACTATCCAATCGAAGGTCAGTCCGGAGGTGAACGAGGAATTGGATCAACCTTTTACGCCTGAAGAGGTAACGAAAGCTCTCTTTGATATGTACCCTCTCAAATCTCCTGGCCCAGATGGTTTTTCCCCTGTTTTTTACCAAAAGTTTTGGAATATTGTTAGCTCTGACGTTATTTCCTTTGTATTGAATTTGTTGAATAATCGTGTGTTTCCTGCCTCTATGAATTACACTCATATTGTTCTCATCCCTAAGTGCACAGACCTAGAGCTTATGTCTCAGTTCCGGCCTATCTCTCTATGTAACGTGAGTTACAAAATAGCGTCAAAAGCAATAACAAATAGGATAAAGCCGTACCTCTCAAATATTATTTCTTACGCGCAATCTGCCTTTGTTCCGGGTCGGCTTATCACTGATAATATTCTTGTGGCTTTTGAGATTAACCATTTTTTGAAGAATAGAAGAACAGGAAAGGTGGGTCACATGTCGCTCAAGCTGGATATGAGTAAAGCATATGATCGGGTCGAGTGGTCCTTTCTTGAGAAGGTACTTCTTAGATTAGGCTTTGAGCGTAATTTTGTTGCCCTTATTATGATGTGTGTTTCTTCTGTTTCTTACTCTTTACTGATTAATGGTTGTGAGATTGGCTCGATTATCCCAGAGCGAGGCTTACGTCAGGGCAACCCTCTTTCGCCATATCTTTTCCTCTTTGTTACTGAAGTTTTTTCAGGTTTAATTCGAGAGGCGGAGCGCAATCAGACCTTGAAGGGAATTGCGGTTAGCCGCAGTGCGCCACGAGTGTCTCACTTGTTATTTGCCGATGACACCTTATTATTCTGTGAGGCGAATGGGACAGTGGCGAGGGAGATTAAGTCTATTTTGGACCGATTTGCAAGGGCGTCGGGGCAGGAAATCAATATGGAGAAATCGGTTGTGGTATTTAGCAAGAACACACTGGAGGCTTGCAAAGGGGAAGTGGAACATATCCTAGGTGTTAAGGTGGCGGAGAAACATGACATGTACTTGGGAATGCCGGCGGAGGTGAGGCGTTCGAAGAATGAACTCTTTAATTATTTAAGAGAGAGAGCGGGGAAGAGATTTCAGGGGTGGAAGGAGCTGACACTCTCGGGGGCTGGAAAAGAGGTGCTTATTAAATCAGTGGCTATGCCATCGTTTGTGATGAATTGTTTCCGACTCCCGGACTCACTAATTAATGAACTTGAGTCGATGGCTAAAAATTATTGGTGGGGAACTGGTGAGCATAGAAGGATTCATTGGATCGCGTGGGACAAGATGTGTTGGAGTAAAAAAAATGGCGGTATGGGATTTCGGGATCTCCGAGCTTTTAATTTGGCATTACTCACCAAACAAGCTTGGCGAATATGGAGGTACCCGGATAGTCTTGTGGGACAAGTTTTCAAGGCTAAATATTTTCCTAAGTGTTCTATCTTTGAGGCTAAGAAAGGGAGTGGGCAGTCATTTTCGTGGCAAAGTATTCGAGGCGTTGTTCATGTCTTGGCGAAAGGGATCCGATGGCGTATTGGGGATGGGAAATCTATTCATGTTTGGCGCGACGCATGGCTGCCTAGGCCATGCACTTTCAAACCAATTACCCCGATGAAGGTGTACTGTCCGGATTTGAAAGTTAGAGATTTAGTGGACGAAGAAACGGGTTGGTGGAATCCCATGCGCGTTCGGGAAATCTTCTTGGAGGTGGATGCAACATTAATTCTCTCCATCCCGTTGGGTTCGTTGGAGACCTATGATGCGCAAATGTGGCACTATTCAAAATCAGGTTGTCTTACGATTAAGAGTGCTTATTTTTTGATTTTGGAGCAGGGACTACTGAATGGTACAACCGTGACATCAACGAGTGTGAATGTTAACTGGAGTAAGATCTAGAATTTGCAATGCCCGAATAAGGTGAAGTTGTTTCTATGGAGAGCATGTAAGAATATTCTCCCTACGCGGCAAATGTTAAAATTCCGCCATATTGGGACAAACTCTGAGTGTGTTGTGTGCGGCGGGGATGAAGAGGATATTAAACACGCCTTATTTTTGTGCCATGCTGCGAGACAAACGTGGGCGCTTGCTCATATGCCAAATGCATTTTTTATTAGGGAGGAAGAGGGGATTTTAGAGTGGTTCCTCCGCGCTATTGCATCCAAAGATTCTGACTTGGTGTGCAAGGCTGTCACTCTATGATGGGCTATATGGGCAAACCGTAACAAAATTATGGCGGGTGAAAAGATGACGATGCCGTTAGAGATTGCGAAGTTCTGCCATGATTTCCTTGCATCGTGGCGAGCAGTTATCGGGAACAAAGCTGATGCGTTTACTTGTGAACCGGTCTCTTGGACTCCTCCGTGTAAACTGTAGCTCAAGTGCAATGTGGATGGGGCAGTGTTCGAGAATGAAGGGGAGTCGGGGATTGGCATCATCTTTCTTAACGCCGAGGGACAATGCTGCGCGCGCATCCAAAGGCGATTTCCTGGTAACTTGGGGCCTCTTGCAGCGGAGATTATGGCCCTTCGAACAGCAGTGGTTTTTGCTATATCTAGAGGCTGGAGAAAGGTGATTTTCGAAGGCGATAACTTAGAGGTCATTCAATCTATCTCGTGTAAGAGTGCATTGGGGTCGGAGAGTGGCATCTTACTCACAGAAATTTTGAGAGCGTGTCGTGGATTTCCAGGCTTCTTTTTCCGTTGGATTCGGCGAGAGGAAAACTCTGATGCACATCATCTTGCACGAACAGCGACTGGCGATTTAACGTGGGCATCAGTTGTTGAAGAGGCTCCAGATTAAAGCTACCCCTTTTATCTTCTGTTTCTTGTGTTCTGGAAATTGAGTCTGTATGAGTGCATGGTTTTTCATGCAGTACTTTCAGGCCTTTGGCCTTTTATGAATCGTTATTTCATCTTAAAAAAAAAAAAATCTTAAGACAAGGAAATAATTGCTCATGAAATCTCAAGACATGGAAAGCCTCATTTGCCAAGTCTCAATCTTCAAGAGATGGAAATAATATCATATCAAATCAAGTCTTCCAAATTAAGAAATCGTATGACTCAATCACGCTCGTCCATCTCTTCAGGAGATTCCCTCTACAACTATAAATAGATGTGCTCTTGAAGAAGAAAAACCATAATAACCAATCAAGAAGTCTTGGATCAACGAAGTTCTGCAAACTCTCTCTATTAATTCTAGCAATCTTCAAGATTTTCTTTGGCAAGATTCAAGATGTTTTTCGCGAACAGTTCTGTTTGATCCGGTGTCAAGCTTCAAGTTCATCAAAAAAATCATTTTTGAAGATCACGCTTCTGCCGAGAAGATCAAGTTTCAAGTAATTCAAGAAATTCAAGATCAAGTTCATACCATTTTTCAACGATCTTCAAGCCAAAACTCAGTTTGATTCGAGATCAAGTCCTACGAGCCTAAAAAAAACCTTTTTTTTGGAGATTGAAGTTCATTCAAAGAAGATCAAAGTTCAACAAATAAAAACAATTGAAGACGAAGATCATATTGTTCTTCATCAATTCCCCAAATTAAATTACCTTTTGATCCCAGATCAAGTTGTCAAGCCCTCGAATCAGCGTTTGCCAAGCATTCAAGTATTTCAGTGAAGATCAGATTGAAAATTTCTACCACAAATCTTTAAACACTCAAGATTGTTGTTTTCAAAGAAAAGAATTAGAGGAATAATAGAGATTCAAACTCCATATTTATTTAAATTTTACATAAAGTTTATTTGTATTGATTTTTCTTGTTTCTTATTTTTAGGACTTGAAATTCTATCGCTACAATGTTCCTCCAGATCTGCGAAGTTTTCTTAATCTTTATTCTTTGTTTATGCTGCTTACATCTTTGTTTATTGTTGAACTTATGACTATGAGTAGCTAAACTACTCGATGTTTGGAATAGGGAGGTATCTCTGACTTATGAACATGTTTATTTGATTTGTTTGAGAATAGTCTTAGTGTTCATGTATCTAGATTTATTGGTTATATATGTTGCATGTTAGGATTAAGTGTACATATATTCAAAAATTATGTTGGTTATATCTTGGTCATTACCTAGACTAATGTGTATAAATTCTTTGTAGGGTTTCATGGGAGCTTTGGATGGGACAATGGTTGACATGATTGTCCCGACCAACGAACAACCCAATTATAGGTCCCGTAAGGATATATTGCAAGTGAATGTTCTCGGAGTGTGCGACTGATACGTGGACCACTCTGGTTTTGATCATAAACTGATCCGAGAAAATTTGGCACATATCAAAACTGATCCGAGAAAATTTGGCACATTAGGCCAAGGTGTTTTTAGGCCTTTTTATTTTTGGAAAATTATAAAAGATGTAGTTCTTTATGCAAGTTGTGAGTAAACATTTGAGAAGTTCCCGGACTAACTCAAATAGTTCTTTGTATTTTTATCTCGAGTAACAATTCCATATTGAATTTTAAGAATTTGCATCCCTAGTGCTTTTATTCCCTCTTGTTTTACCATGCGGAATACCGAAATGGTCGAGCTATTGAGGACGATAGAACATAAATTCACTTCACTTTTGGAGCGGCATATGTCGACAATCGGATCTCGCTTCTCCCAAATCTCTCAAGCAATCATTAACCATCCATTTACCCATCGTACACTCCACATGCGACGTAGATTCAAATGTGTGTGTAAAGACAACTTTTGTATTCGACGCACCCCAAGTGCTCGACGAAACTCCCATGACAAAACTTTTACCGGAGACTTGCTCGAGCACTCCGTTATATCTTCCCCGTAAGAGGCTGATCAAACCATAGTAGAACTTGCAGCTGATAGAGTTGGTGTAAATGTCCTCAAGGTGTGTGATACAACACTTGTGAAGGGAAATGTGCTCGAGCCGCAAATGTTCGACAAAAGACCTAAGAAGAAGTTGCGCATCAGAGCCTCCCCTTTCAATCCGATTCATTGTGGAGTTAGAAATCACAAAAATGATGCGAAACCTATCTTCGTTGTTGTTTGCTTAGAGAGCATCTTGAACAAAATAATTTTGCATGAGAACTCCATTTTGCAACTATTCAGCCGACAGTCTAGTAATCTAGTCAATCAAGGGTGAGATCCAGGTCTTAGTACATTCACACCACAAATGTGTCGAATTCTAACACGCACACCACCAAGTTCTACAAGCCGTGATAGCGGACCAAACATGAAACAAAAAAAATCCATCTTATATATCACAACTACACAAGTATTGATGAGGTGGAGTGCAATGAACAATATGTGTCACATTTTACATAAGACAATAAAACAATTTACCTACTGGTTGTTAATTTTATGGTGTTAATTGTTATGAACGTAGCCGGACGACCTCCATAAAATGACATTGAGCGTGAATTATATCAAAGAACTTGAGAAGAAGAATAAAATAGAGATAAGAGGGAGAGAGCTCAAGCTCATGCCTCATATAATAATTTCTGACTCACTTACTAATATTCTCAAAATAAATGTAATAAAGCATAACATAAAATAGTTAATGGGAAATACAAAATGAAAGGCCTATTTTTGTCTTTGATGCCAAACGTCCTCGTTTTAGAGCTTGCTCTTTGTTCACAAATTTCACTTTTAAGATTCTTGAGGTTTGAACTCAGTTTCTAACATTACCCCCTCCTTTTTACAGTCTTGCCCTCAAGACTGTAAGCAAGGTCCTCAATAGTATATGTGAAAGCCGAACCCCACTTCTCGTATAGGAATAAATCTGGTCTCCCATCATGCCTCTTCATTGTATATGTGTCCTGCAAATCAGAGAATAGTAGCACCAAAGCCAACTGAAATGCTAACATGTCACTTATCTCATGGTTATAATGGCTTAAAGTTGCCTTAGCACTAATTCCATGGTGTCTTTTACCCCTGATCATGGCCAAAAGAATCTCCAACTCTCCTCCAGTATAAAAAAATGAGCTATTTAAGTGTGAGTTTCAGTTTAGTGCTAGCCCCCAAAATCTACAATATGTTTCCATTCAAACACAACAAAACCTCATGTTCTTAAACAAATGCTAAATGATATGCGATTATTGTAATAAGAAACTGATGTGAGTGCCCCCTTCCAGAAACTTAAGATATTTACAATGCAATATTATGCGAAAACACATCATGTCTTCGTTCAGAACATTTATGTATGTCGTAAAAGTTTTCAAAATTGGAGGTAGATGTGGCCAATCCGTATGTCCAAAAGTCAGGATCCTGCCTCTATATGATACCAATAAAGAGTGATTTAGTGGCAATGAGGTTGGTGTTCTTCTTGAAGTCAATAACTCCTCTTAACACTTCTCTAGTTTCTAAGGCATTGATTGATCTCACTATCAACCACATCTCTTTCATTGAAGAAGCACAAGTTAAGGTAATAACCACTAGTAAATTCATTCTTGTTGCACCACATGCTACAATATGTAAGGCAACATAAACTTCTCGCACCACAAGGGTACTTTTACAAACAAGGTGCATTACTGCTTCTCCTCCATGATCTTTTAGAATATCAACCATCAACAATAGAGTAGTCTAGTTCTTTTTACCAAACTTTAATTTTCCATTTGAATCCTTGGATTTAAAAGATTGGTTACTAATCAAAGCGACACCAGTCATAGTGCAACCACTACTTTTAGGAGGAACAACCTCTTCAATTAAGATCTCAACTTCTGAAGTCACAACCCTTCTCCTACCAAAAAACACACCTAGTTGGATGTTAAACTTTTCTTTATCAGCCTGGAAAACATTGAAACTGAGTTGGTGATATCTTCTTTCAACAGCAAAACCAATCAAGTTAATTGAACAAAAGGTGCCTCTTCCGTCATGTTGTATTTCATTTAGTTCTAGCATCACTTGCATAGATGAAACTTTAATTCTTCATATAGCGAACATAACTTGTAAACTATCCACTCCAAGATACTTTTGATCTAATTTGCTCAAGAGAGAAACATACTTATCTCTTGTTATTATTTGTCTCACCAAATCAGCTCATTCTGACAGTTCATGAATACTCCGCTTAGTATCTGGCCGATCAAATGTCCAGTTATTTAATCTTTTTTTTCACCATATCTGGACTGTTGTCATGCTTTATCTTGTAACAGTAACTTGGAGGCAACTTAGGTGGCGGTGGTAATTTTGGTTGTTTTTCTATAAAACGTTCTTGCATGATTAGGCGATGATAATCTTCATTCCACATCCAACAACTGTATAAAATAACACTTGTGCCTTTCTCCTTAAAGTTACGACAAAAGCCTTCATCAAACCTCACATCTTCAATAGAGGGAACATCAACACTAACTGAACCAAAGTTTTTCTTGGAGATCATTTGACAAATTTGTTTTGCCTCTTCTTCAGCCACACCTCTGTCCTCAAAATTGACGCCTTATAGCTCATCAACAACAAAATAATTCAGCAACATTCGTACATTTATTCACCGGATTGAAGCATAACAATTCGCCAACATTCAAATGCTCAAGATATCCAATATCAACAAAAGATGAGTCGTGAACCGTAACAACACATCCACCAGGGTTAAACAAATGCGTATAACTTAAACGTAGTTTACCTCCATGTTTTATCTTCTGGTTATTAAGTCTAACCATAATCTGATTGGCAAATGAAGGCTCCACAACCATTTCCTTCACAACCAGTTCATCGAGCATGTTGCAGCCATTTATTTTTTCCTTAAATTCCTTATATTTCATTCTTAGGAATTTCATCAAACAGTTCACGAAAATCAAATGACTCCTCTTCTACTTCATCTATAACATCAAAAACCCTTACCACAAACTTGAATCTGGTTAATCAACATCTCATCGAACAATTGGTAGATGTGAAAGTCATCTTCGAGCTCCTCACCCATTGATTCGTTTTGGACCAGCTTGACTTCGTCCATAACATTTCTAAAACCTTTCAAGGATTCGCCATATGATTTGATATCTTGCCCATACTTTCAACAATATGTCCTTATCTATCACACGACTCCGCCAACTTGTTGAGTTCTAAGGAAAATGCTTGAAGAAGATGAATCAAGGATCTCAACTCAATTTATGTAACTCAATTTATGTGGGTTTACTGCTGATTTCCACTATTTCGATCAGAGTGCTGCGCCAGGACAACGACTCTGATACCATTGTCATGAACGTCACCGGACAACCTCCATAAAACGACATTGAGCGTGAATTATATCAAAGAATTTGAAAAGAAGAAGAAAAAAACAGAGATAAGAGGGAGATAGCTCTGTCAGAAAGAAGAAGTTAAAGTTTGTAACCAATTTCATTCAAAACGCAAAATGATGCTAGCTCATGCCTTATATAATAATTTACTTACTAATATTCTTGAAATAAACGTAATAAAGCATAACATAAAACAGTGAATTGGAAATACGAAACGAAAGACCTATTTAGGAACAATTATTATGTACAGCTGTTGTATGGATGACGTGTTACAACCGGGCTCGAGATTAAAATAAATAATCACCCAACACCACATCTCCACTATGTATTGGTATAAATAACCGACTGGATGCACCATATCAGCTTACAACGACTGCACCTAATGATCTTTCCTATTTTAGTTTTCGATGCCAGACGACGCCGTTGTAGAGCATACTCTTTGTTTCCATAACGCGACTTTTAAGATTTCTGGAGGTTAGAACTTAGAATTAATGTTCAACAATCTGAAGGCAAACTAAACAACGGTCAATGTCTCGATGCCGCCATTCGTCTTATTTCATTACACTAACAAAAAAAACATCACAGGTGGCCCGCGAAACAACAATGGCGGTTACAGCAACTTAAAGGATCAAAATTGTTATTTGTCGATCGATACAAAAAGTGAAGAAGAAATAAAATGGGAGTACAGGGTCTGTGGGAACTCCTCGCCCCCGTCGGCCGCCGCGTCTCCGTCGAAACCCTAGCCGGAAAAAAACTCGCTATAGGTTCGCTGCTATGCTAATGTTGTAAGTATTATTTTACTTCAAATTCAAACCCTAATCCTTTTTGATTCAAAATTTTAGATGCTAGCATATGGATGATACAGTTCATGAAAGCAATGCGAGACGAAAAGGGAGAGATGATACGGAACGCTCACATTTTGGGATTCTTCCGCCGTATTTGCAAGCTTCTCTACCTCCGGACTAAGCCCGTCTTTGTATTTGATGGCGGCACGCCTGCTCTCAAGCGTCGGACCGTCATTGCGCGGCGTCGCCAGCGTGAGAATGCACAGGCTAAGGTCCGAAAGACTGCCGAGAAATTGCTCCTCAACCACGTGAGTTCTACGTTGGAATTACCTTTTGTTTGATAGCATATGATGATGACTTGATCTAACAAATAGTCCGATTCCACGCGCTTTTATTTTTGTCGATAGCTTAAGGCAATGAGGTTGAGAGAAATGGCTGCCGAGCTTGAGAAGCAGAGACAGACTGATGTTAAAGGAAAAAAGGCCATGGTAGAGGAACCGAGCATTGGGCAGAACTCAGAGGATGACAACAAAGGGGGGCCCACTGGTTACAGTCAAAGCGAACTGGATGAAATGTCAGTATAGTGTTGGATCTGTTGTTGCTTCTGTTTCGGAGTTACTGTAAATGTATTCTGACATTTGTGCTCTAGCTGATGAAGGTTGGCAGCCTCTCTTGCGGCAGAGGAGAATGAGGAGGGTTTTGTTGGTGATGCTTCCACATCAGGTATAGGGCTTCCTCACGATGACGGTTCTGGAGATGGATACGAGGATGACGATGAAGATGAAGAAATGATACTAGTAAGATTTTGTTCTGGGATCGAATAGGGGCTTCATGAGCTATCAATCAGTGATGGCCTTATATTCTTTGTTCTACTTAGATTTTCGGCTTACTATATTATTTCTGCTTTGGTGCAAGTTTCCGGTTCTTGACCCTTGATTTTCACTTGCAGCCAGAGATGCATGAGAAAGTTGATCCTGCCATCTTGGCTTCTTTACCACCATCAATGCAGCTTGACCTCCTTGTTCAGGTGAAATTCGTGTCATACTTCTCGTAAACCTGTTTCTTAAATTTTAGTTCCATTGTTTACTGGTGTAAGTTGATTGTTCTGCCAATACTGTACTTCTTATTATTTTCCATTTGCACTTAGTACATATTATTATTAATCGTAAACAATTAATTTAGTTTTTGTTTGACCTCCTTATTTCCTCTTTGTAGATGAGAGAGAGGTTGATGGCCGAGAACAGGCAAAAATATCAAAAGGTGAAAAAGGTAATTCTCTCAAACGCACTGGTGGGGAGTGAAGCAGAAAATATTAGCTACGACCCCCCCCCCCCCCCCCCCCCCCCCCCCCTCCCTCTCTCGGTTGTTCACTTCCCGTGGAGATGGACTTATGTCTGATGAGAATACGGGTCTTTGCTGGTCGTTTCTTATGGCTTAATTTGTTTTTGTACTGCTTGTAATGGAAAGACATGGTGAGGTGGAGGATGCACGCTAAACAAACATTTTGTGTGTGTTGGTCATCTTCATTGGTTTGAGAATTTTTTTCTGAATGTCCCTGTTATTTTACAGTGGGATTCTTGTATTGTACGGGAGGTGCTTTTGTGCTTCAGTTACAAGTCAAACCTAGAGCGGCTCTGATATCATAATTTTGTTTAGCTTTCTGCTTTTTTCTCTTTTCTTCAATCTCTTGCTGTGTAGTCAGATATCATATTCATGAAAATTTGAAGATTATTGGCTCGTAATGTCATTGTTTTATGTTTATATTTTGGCTTGTGTAGGCCCCAGCAAGGTTTTCAGAATTACAAATACAGGCTTATCTCAAAACAGTGGCTTTCCGACGGGAGATTGATGGGGTCCAGAAGTCTGCTGCTGGACGAGGAATTGGAGGTGTGCAGACTTCACGGATAGCATCTGAAGCTAACAGAGAATTTATATTCTCCTCATCATTTACAGGGGACAAACAGTGCGTATTATTTCCTTATGTTATTATTTTATCATTATCGATGATAAGTTAAAAGTTTTGCTTTTAGTGCTGGAATTCGTGACCCCTTTTGTGACATGATTGAAATTTATGCTTAACGTGATCAGGGCCTTTACATCTGTTGGACAAGAGAGAAACAGTGCTGATCAACGTCAGCCCCCAGCCGATAATTCTGGTATCCATTCTGTCGACAAAGTTGTGTCAACAACAAGATCTGGGACCGCAGCTGGATTGTCCAAAAGCTCTGGTTCCTCAGCTGGACAAACAGGGACTGACACTGGAAAGACATTTAATGGAGACGTTGAGACATATCTAGATGAGCGAGGTCGCGTGCGAGTCAGTAAAATGAGGGCACTCGGGATTCGCATGACTCGTGATTTACAAAGAAATTTAGATTTGATGAAGGAGATTGAGCAGGAGAAAGTAGTTGTAAATGAGAAGGATGGTGAAACCCTTAAGGCTGCAAAGGTTGATGTTCTAGGCAGTTCACCTGGCAGAATAAAAAATCAAGCAGTTACTGATACCGAGGAGGATAGATTGAATGATGAAGTTGAAGAAACCGAAGAGGATAGATTGAATGATGAGGTTGAAGAAAACGAGGAACCTGCGGTGATAAACGATACATCTATTGAGGTGACCTTTGAAGATATTGGTGAGCTTGAAACATGCAATGAAGATGATACTTTATTTTCTCGTCTGGTGGCTGGAGACCCAGTAATGGATTTCTCGGTTGATAATTCTGCTTCGGAGAAGCAGTCATTACATTTTATGTCAGATTGTGAGTGGGAGGAAGGAATTATTGAAGACAAAATTAATGAATCTCTTTTGGAAGGTGCTACTAGTGATGAGGGTGAAGTTATGTGGGAGGAAGGTTTTCAAGATACGCAGCTGAAGAACTTATCTTATCCTGATGAAAGCCATAATTCTGTTTCAAAGGGCGCTCAGGAAGAAGAAGAAATACTTCAGGAAGCAATTAGAAGAAGTCTTGAGGATATGTCGGATCATAAAGCTAATGAATCTTGTCAAAGTCAGGAGCCTGAGAAAATTAGAAAAACAGTTGAACGGGGCATCGATTATACTTCCGGTCTTGAAAAGACAAAACCGCGTGAGTTTGAAGCCACGCTGGTTGATACCACCCAACCAACTGAACTAACATGCAAAACCAATATTTTAAAGCCCATTGATTCTAAAGAAACTTCTTTTGTAGCACCCTTGAAAGCCCACTTTGATGAAATTAATTTAGATCAAAAGCTCCTGAATCAAGATGCTGGTGGAAGAGGATCTTTGGTTGGGGAGATGTTTTCCACTTCAGAAGCTCGGCATGGTGATGATGTATTGGGTATGACTGAAAAGCGAATGGATACTTGTAGCGGTGATGCCAATGTTCCTGCAGTCGACAAGGATGTGGGTACAGCAGCTGGGTCTTCCTCTGCAGATTTACGGTCTCACAGATTGCTTGAGTCTGATCCTACTGATGCTCAGCATATATTTCATTCTGCATCTAGTGAACCTTTGTGTGAGGCAGAAAAAAATAAAAATATTTCTGCCAACAATTCAATAACCTATGCAGATGCATTGTCAATGGAGCAAATTCATGGTGATTTTCCAATGGACGAGGAGGGACTTCTAAGCAAACCTTCTTTGGTGGATGTAGATGAGGAGAACAAAGCCATGGATGATCGCTTGGAAGAAGAAATGCTTTTTCTAGATAAAGAGCGTGAAGAGCTTGGAGACCAGCAGAGAAAACTTGAGCGGAATGCAGAATCAGTTAGCAGCGAGATGTTCGTGGAATGCCAGGTGACTTGATCAATTAAGCATGGTGATTTATGTAAATCTTTGGAGTTTTGCTGTTTGAGATAAAATTCACTTGCAAACTGAAGTTAAATACTAGATTACCTGTTCATAACAGTTATGAGTTAACATATCAGTGAACATTGAATCATCACTGCTAATACCCTGATGGGTGCCCCCTCCATGTAGAAGACTGGCAAATTCTTCTGTTTTGGTCACGTTGTTCAGAGTGAAGTTAAAAAAGAAAAGTTTTATGCTTGTTTTATTTCCTATTTCATAGTGTAGGGTTTGTTTCCTTTCTGTTACTACCATTAATAATGGCTAAATGTTGGGAATAATTTAGTCACCAAATATTTGGTCTTGAATTATCATGTTTCCACTTTTTTATAGGTTAAATAAGCAAAAAATCCACTACTTAGCACTTCAAGAGTTTACGTGCATGCAATATATTTTATTTTTTAACTCTACCTTATCCATGTTATTTCGATTGATTTTAAAGTAATATCTTAGATGATACAAGGTTTAGCCTCATTGAGCACCCACGTTTCCCCGATGAGGAGTCATTTTCCGGAATGTTCTTTAAAAGCTCCGATTTTGGATCTTCCTCTTAACTTCTAGGCTTTAGCTGTACCTCTAGTTTCATATTTGAGCTGATGAACAACAGTTGTCAATCATGTTAGAAGCATCGTTATTAAGCAAATGAAAGACCTTGTATATTCTAACGCAAATAGCACTATTATGTAAGCAGATGAACACCTCTGGTTCCATCAAGTTGAAAGCTGAACTCGTGTTCTTAATTTTGAAATGGCCTATTTCCCCTTCTTGTGGGTCTTATTTTTAATCATGTCATATAATAGACACAATATTGTTCTATGGCCTAGACATTTCTTTGACATTGAAAGTTAATCTCTTGTGAGTCGATTGAGTTTGCTTCTAAGTATATCGATATTTCAAGAGCATTAACTTAAAAAGTAACTAAAAGAGTGGAAACTTTGGAGTAGTCTTTTAACCGGGAGAGAGGAAAGGACTTAGAGGCATGCGATAAGAACGGCATATATGCAGCATCCTAACAGATTTCTATGGCTGGATGATTTTGTGGCTGAAAGAGTTGTATGCAAAGAGTTCCACGTGGTGTTTATTTCTGACCTATAATTGTGTTATACTTGCCTGGCCATTATTGACAATTAGAATATTATCTAGTTGTCAGATAACTCATATTTCAATTGTAACTTGTTTTTTCTTATATTGAAATTGCTTTCTCATATGACGCTAATCTCGGATTTTAGGAGTTGCTTCAAATGTTTGGCTTACCATATATCATTGCACCTATGGAGGCTGAAGCTCAGTGTGCTTTTATGGAACTTTCTAATCTTGTTGATGGTGTGGTCACTGATGACTCTGATGCATTCTTGTTTGGAGCACGTAGTGTGTACAAAAACATTTTTGATGATCGCAAATATGTGGAGACATATCTAATGAAGGTGGGCTTGTAGCTTTGCTATTTTTAAATATTTTCTTACATTGATATTAATTTTCTTATCTTGCCAGTTGAGCTTGTGATTTATTATGTTTCCGATGTTTTCCAGGATATTGAGAGTGAGCTTGGATTGGACAGAGAAAAATTAATCCATATGGCTCTACTTCTTGGGAGTGATTACACAGAAGGCGTTAGGTAATCACAATCATTCATGTCATTCATATGTAGCCTTGACCTATTACTTTTATTCTTACCAATATTCTTCCTTGAAGGCACTTACTAATGTCCATCTAAAAGTTTCTTGTGATGCACCTTATGCAATTTAATTATATTTGACATGTGTCAATCTCTCATGCATTTTACAGTGGCATTGGCATCGTTAATGCGATTGAGGTTGTAAATGCCTTCCCACAGAAAGACGGGCTTCAAGAATTTCGAGAGTGGATTGAGTCGCCGGATCCTACAATTCTTGGAAAATTAGATGTAAAAGCAGGAGGCGGTGCAAAAAGAAAAGGGTCCAAAGTTGGTGAGACTGTTATGGATGGCTCAGGTAACAATTTAGAAGGGGTTTCATGTGATAAAAATCTTCCCCAGTCAACGGATGAAGGTGAAAAGATCAAACAGATTTTCATGAATAAGCACGTAAAACCACTTACTCCTGTTCTTTCTAATGTTTTTTAATATCAAGAATTAAGTTTATTTTTCATATTTGGATATTTTTATGTTCTTGTGAACAGAGAAATGTCAGCAAAAACTGGCATATTCCTTCATCTTTCCCTAGTGATGCTGTTATTTCGGCTTATGACTCTCCACAAGTGGATAAATCAACAGAATCATTTTCTTGGGGAAAGCCAGACTTGTTTGTTCTTCGCAAGTGAGTTTTATATACGTTGTTGGTTGAATGGTCTTCTGTGAGTAGCATGGAAATATTGTCTTAATACTTCAGTGTCTTTGGCATTTTAGCAATGAGTTGCCCATATTAAAAAAGTGATACATTAAGGCTTTCCATTTGAGTATGTTCGATTTTTCTTTGGCTAGAGAAATCCTGTATCATTCAATGTCCTTTGATTGTGCATTTGTATGTTAATACTGGTAAACATCATAGAATAATGGTAATGGTTTTAAAAAACTGGAATTGATCAGAAGAAAGTTAGTCATCAAGCTTTCTAAATGTAGCCATGACGTAAGTTGGTTTGTAAAAGAACTGCTCTTTCTTCAACATTTGACAGTTATCAGTCTGGAATTTCGGTTTTCCTCATTGAATACTTTAGCAGAATTAGAATACTAAGGTTATCTAACTTGAGCTACATTTGTGTGCTGTTTCTGATTAGGAGTTTAAAGTACAGAGGTTGTCTGAATGGGAGCTTGGCATTCAATCACTGATTGCGATAAACAGCTAAATATATATAAGATGAAAGTCGGTCAACGACCTTCCTTAGTGAAGCTGAAATTAAATTTTGGTTGTCTTGTAACAACATTATCCTGTAACATGTGACTGCAAATTGACCTAGGTTTTGGTTTCAAAATATTGGTCGGATACATTATCAACAAATATAGAAGGTGTTAGTAAGATGAATTTGGAGGTTGTTTAAAAAGGGGAATGGTGCTGAACTAGTCACTTGAGATCAACTATATTCTTCATTTCCCTATATTTGGGTGACCCTTCATAAGCAATTTCTTTTCTTCCTTTCCTAGCTTCATAAGAAATTTCTTTTCTTTCTTTTCTAGCTTGCTACAGTTATATGCTTTTGACTCTGTAACTACAGATTTTGTTTGCATGTAGATTGTGTTGGGAGAGGTTCGGCTGGAGTGCATCAAAAGCAGATGAGTTGCTATTACCAGTTTTGAAGGAATACAACAAGCATGAGGTTAATGTCTCTATCTTTTCACCATTTCCCTGTCAAAATTCACACGTTTATACACGCAGAGACAAGAATGCTCTATATAGTTATTTCTTCAGTAGCGTTCTTTCTTTTGTTTGCACTAGAGCAGGTATAGTGATTCTTCTAAGAAACAGATATATAACTCAAAAATGGAGTTGGCAGCAATTTTTAACCATTAATGGCTATAATAGTTGTCTCGTAGCACTCAAAAACTAACTGGGAATCATGAGCTGAATGCCTGCCTTTTCTTTTTCCCCTTGCACTTAGTTATCCTCTTTGACAGTATGTAGATGCAAGATTGTTGTTTGTGGAGCAGCTTGAACTTATCTTAGACGTTGCTTCTGAATTTGCGTGTGACAGTGTCATTTTCTTTCTTAAGGATTCAGAATTAAAAATTCAAGGTTATAATTTTTCTTTTGGTTCAATCAAAATGCAGAACTTTATGCTTAGTTACAATTCAAGGTTACAATTCAAGGTTACATTTGAATGAATAAAATGCAGAACTTTATGCTTAGTTATTAGGAATTTCCTTCTGTATTTTATTCGTTCTTGTAAATATTTCAACCAGAATTATGGGTGTAAGTCGTTTTTCATTTCTTAAACTAGCTAATTAATTGTATAAACATGGTCGGAGAAGAAGAAAGCTAATAATGGTTTCTTGTCGTTTCTTTGGTTTATTTATCTAGACACAACTGAGATTGGAAGCATTTTACACATTCAATGAAAGATTTGCAAAGATTCGAAGCAAGAGGATAAAGAAGGCTCTCAAAGGAATAACAGGGGATAAATCTTCAGGGTTGATGGGTGAAACCATGTTACAACAATCTGGAAGCGGGAAGAAAAGAAAAGTGAATCCCACTGAAGAGGAGACCGACCGATCAGGTGTAGCTTCAAATGAACCAGATTGTGCGGATAATAGTAATCAAACTAGCACCACAAACGAACCAAAGCAGTTGAAAGGAAGACAAAGAAAAGAAAAGAAGTCACAGATGATTTCGGAACACTCTACAACTGTAAACGCCGGTCATAACGCCAGGGGAAACTCACGCATAAGAGGTAGAAACAGAGGACGAGGCAGAGGCCAAATAGGTGGAAGAGGCAGAAAGGAAGAGACTTCTTGTAGTGAAGATTCTGAAACAGGCCATGATGGTCAAAGCTGTAGTGAAAGAGATGGAGAAATTCAAAATGACTTATCAGAGCCTCGTCAAGTACGAAGAGTAAGGCCGTTTCTCGTTTGTGGCTTCTATTTATAATTTTCCTTCCACTCATAAACATGTGTCGTGATATTGGTTGTTAACTTTTGGATTATGTTATCTACTCCCAGTCTATTTTTTTTGGTAGGCACTCAGTCTATTAAATATGTTATTTTTGAGTCTTTCAGTCTGGGAGGCTTCGGAAGAATGTGAATTATTCAGTTGGTAATGAAATTGATGACATCGAGAAGATGGAAGATTGTATTGATGAAGGTACAGCAAGTAAGACCCTTATGGACCAAGCTGTTGGTTTTAATGGAACTTTTGCAAATGAACTCGATGAACTAGTTGAGTTGGGAGATGAAATTTTTGCCAATGAGAAAGATAAGCCTTGCGTTATGAATACAGTGAATGCAAGCCAGATAGATGGCAATCAAATAAGGGATCCTGTAAGCGAAAGCCAGTTATCGAAGGATTATCTTCATTCAGGAGGTGGATTTTGTTTGGAAGAAGATGAAGGTGAAGATGAAGAGCCAGAGTTGCATGGGCATGCATCAAGCTCCGCAAGAGATCTGAACCCTGGAAAATCTGTGTTGTCTGTGGAAGAAGCAGACCATGAAACTGATCCCTCAAATGTTAGTCCAAGACTATCAAATGTAACGAAAGATTTATCTGTTATGGAGCCTGTTGTGAATGAGAATGCACAGAATGATCGTGTATTGGCGGATCATACTGCGGAAGAATCTGGGAATTCATATACGAGATTCCTTCGTGCAATGCCTGAATTGCGAAGGAAAAAGAGAAGAACCTGAGTGGACAAGAGGTTGGGAGCTTATATATAGAGGTATTTGCTTGTATACCAGGCTTCGACGATATTTCCTGCCCTCACAAATGCAACTGGAAGACACTATTTGGCCCTTGTATTTATATGATGCCGAAGTTTTTAATCATTCAGCTTTTGTGTATCTTAGGTTTAGTTAAATCAAACATTTTTAGCTTATTAAGTATAACATGAAGCGTCTCAAAGTGATTTGTGTGCATTGTCGTGCTTTTGCTAAAGAAAATGAAATGTGCAGAATTGCTTTGCACCCAAAGATACTGTATATGCACAGTTAAGATAAGAGTATCAATAATCTGAGACTGTTAATAAAGAAGGTACGACTCTATTTGTAGGAGCTTAAGCTGGGGCGGACGATTCTTTTGAGGTGATTATTTCTAGATTTTTACACAAAAAATTGTGAGCAAATAAAGAAGTCTTCAAATAAACTAGAATTTTGAAGCAGGTTCGGACTTGCTGTTTAGTTTCCAAAGCTAGCTTTTGTTATCTGATGCAACTAGGTGGGCCATCTTGGTAATTTTCAGTTTACCACAATTTCTTTTCATTCATGTAAGTATGGGATTGCACTGTTTCTTAGTTTTATAGTGCAACTAACAAATCACGAGGCCTTGTATCTGTTGGAAAATGGACAAAAAGTACTAGCTCCCACATGATAAAGAAGCCCACTTGAATTAAGGATGAAGTGGAAACCTGATATTTTTCTTTTGTAGGCTTTATAACAGAAAAAAAGTTAGTTTTCTCGTGGAACATCAAATACTATTTAAATACTGGAATGTGCATCAGATAGATATTCAGACAATGGAAGAAGTTAGAAAGAGGGATAGATCTGCATCGCTGGTGGGCAACAAGTAGGAAAACTAATTTACAGGAAAATTAACTAGACACTGTCAAATATATGTGTTTAATTAGAATTTCTTAAAGGTAAGAAATTCTCGTACTCGAGCACATGAATGTGAAAAAACCAAATGGACTAAGACTATATATTATAGATAATTGGTGAGTCCATGGTAGTTGATGCTGATCTTGTTTTGCATAAATACTGAGAAGAATGGTTATAGGGATAATACAGATTAATCTGGTAAGTTTTTGTCAGTTAGATCGATATGTTCACAAATTTTTTTTTTTTATGTACACACACACACATATATATATGTGTGTGTGTGTATATATACACACATATATATATATATATATATGTATATACATGAGGATAGTTTGGATTGGGTGAAAAAACAAAATAAAATGATAGAAACGAACGAACATACGATGATAGATGTAATATTAGCATTTTACTCAAAAATATACGCTGATATAGGAGAAAAAATCGAAACTAGTCATTTATTGTGTGCTAGTTACAGTTTTCGACCTTTATTGTGTCCTTGTTTTATTTTGGTCATTTATTGTGTATTTCATTACAAATTTGGTCCTTAGGAAGAAGTTTGAGTCGAAAAATATCACGTGGGAACACTTGCCAGCGAAAATAATTTTTTTTTTAATTTCCACATGCAAATTCACATGTGAAAACGCTGGTTTCAGTTTTTTAATTTATATTTATTTAAAATTCTGACCTGGCCAACCCGATTTGACCGGGTTATCCGGATCGGACGGGTCAAAATTTAAAATAAAAAAAATTAAAATTGTTGTTCCAACATGCAAATTTGCTTGTGAAAATTCAAAAAAAATGAATTTAGGGCGGCACATGCTCCTACATGACATTTTCGGCCGAGATTCCATCTGAAGGACCAAAATCGTAGTGAAACAATAAATGACCAAAATAAAACAAGGACACAATAAATGACGAAAACTGTAACTAGGACACAATAAATGGCCAATTTCGATTTTTTCCCCGCTGATATAGTATGATAACAATATAATTGATTTATATTTATCACACAATACAAATATAATTTAAAATTGAATGAAAAGCACGAGCTCCATCTTTTACTATATGTATTACATAAGTGATGAGTTGGTCGACATACATTGTTGGAAATAATTAATAGAATGGCAAGGAGAAGTAATTATTTTCGGCGGGAATTGCTGCCGTTCGCCGCCATGGTGGCGGCGGAGCTTCTGAACGCCGGGATGAATATACTGTACAAAGCCGCTGTGTTAAAGGGCTTGAATTATCATGTTCACTTGGTTTACTCTTATGTCATCTCTATTCTCTTCCTCATCCCACTTTCGTACCTTTTCCACAGGTTCGTCAATTAATCTCCTCCTTAATTTTCACAGCACTTATAAAACTAATTAATAATGATTAATATGTTGGTTATTTTTTTTGATGAGCATTATTCCACATATATAATACAGTGGACATAAGTTAATATTGAGTTCTGAGCACGTGAGACTCTTGTTGTTTTTTTGGGGGGGGGGGGGGGGGGTAAGATATGAGCATGTGAGACTTATAAAATGGTATTATGGAACATATAATCATTTGTTTTGGATATCGATAAATATAACACATATATATATATATATATGTATATATATAGTTTAATGTAAGGATACAAATTTGACAATCGTATTAAGTTTAAATGTTTGTGTATAGCAATATATATATATATATATTTATGTATGAATATAGGTTTTCCACAATTTAATATATTTTTTATTTTTTAAAGTCACTTTCAAACTAGTTAAAGCTTAACATGTATAGAGTGTAGTCAAGAGATAATTAAATTAACTAATATTAATTGGACTCATAGCTAGTAAAGCCAATATAAGGGTATTTGATAATTAGATCAACATACAATATGAGGGTTTCCATCGATTAAGCTTCATATATACTTACTAATTTGAGAAAGGCTCTTTCGCTTCCATAACTGATAATTGGTTGAAATCATGTGGTGCGGCGGATTTGTGGTGGCGTTGTGACGAGAAGAGAGAGAGAGAGAAACTAGGGTTTGATGAATTATATGAATGAATTAATTGAATTAAAACATATTACAAAGTCTTATATATAATTACATGAAAAGGAGATAAACGAGTAAAAGACCCGAGACTAGAGCCCATATGAGGGGAGTCGGCCAATAGAGACTAATGAACCAAAAAAGGGAAAAAGGAAATAAGAAGCCCAACGAACAAGTTACATAAAAGGCCCAACAAGGCTATATTTGAGACCCCCCCTCAAGATGAGCATGAATATCAATGATGCCCATCTTGGAGGTCATCGTATTAAACGGTAGAGGCGAGATGGGCTTCGTTAAAATGTCCGCAACTTGTTGAGTATTGCTGATGTGGACGATTTTCACCAGGCCCGAGTTGACTTTCTCACGGACGAAGTGACAATCTATTTGAATGTGCTTCGTCCGTTCGTGATGAACCGGATTCGTCGCAATGCAGACTGCGCTCCGGTTGTCGGTGAATAGGAGAGGCGTCTTGGTGGTGGTGATTGATAAGTCACGCAGTAGCTGTTGAAGCCATAAGAGCTCGCAAGTAGTAGAGGCTATAGCACGGTATTCGGCTTCGGTAGACGATCGACTAACGGTCGGTTGCTTTTTGGATTTCCAAGAAATAATGGATTTGCCAAGGTAGACAGCGAAGCCTGTAACACTCCTGCGGGTATCTGCGCAACCGGCCCAATCGCTGTCACAAAAAGCAGTCAAGTTAGGAACAGAATGGGCCGAATAAAAAAGTCCTTTGCCAGGACTTGACTTAATAAAACGCAAGACGCGATGTGCAGCAGCAAGGTGAGAAGTATTTGGGTTAGACATGTGCTGTGAAAGACATTGAATGCTAAAAGACAATTCAGGACGTGTGATAGTCAAATATAACAGTCGCCCAACTAAGCGGCGATAAACAGTGGCATTAGGCAATGGTTGAGTATATGAAACACGTAATTTTGTTGAAAAATCCATCGGAGTAGTGGTCGGCTTGCAGCCAATGTACCCTGAATCCGTAAGGATGTCCAGGGCGTATTTTCTTTGGCATATAAAAATGCCTTTATGCGTGCGTGCAACTTCAATGCCTAAAATATACTTAAGTGGTCCAAGATCCTTAATGGTGAATGCAGAGTGCAAATGATGCTTTAGTGATGCAATTTCAGGCAGGCTATTGCCAGTAAGAATGATGTCGTCAACGTACACGCAAAGGGCAGTGAATAAACCAAGAGACTTTTTAACAAATAATGAACTATCCGAAACCGTCTGAGTGTAACCAAAAGAAAGTAAAGACTGAGTAAGTTTAAAAAGCCATTGGCGAGAAGCCTGCTTTAGACCGTAAATGCTCTTTTTCAAAAGACAAACGCGTTTATCATGAGAAGGTAAATATCCTAGAGGGGGTTTCATGTAAATAACCTCATCTAGATCACCATGCAAAAAAGCGTTGTTAACGTCTAATTGATGCAAGAACCAATTTTGGGAAGCAGCAAGTGAAAGTAAAACACGGACATAAGTAATTTTAGCGACAGGGGAAAAGGTGTCGAAATAATCAAGGCTTTCCTCTTGGGTGTAACCCTTAGCAACTAAACGTGCTTTATATCGTTCAATAGAACCATCAGATTTGTGTTTTATTTTAAAAACCCATTTAGACCCAATACAATGCTGACCAGGAGGTAACTCAACTAAATCCCATGTATGCGTATGATCTAATGCAGTGAGTTCTTTATGCATAGCCTGCTGCCAGTCTTTTGATTTGACTGCCTGTGAATAGGAAGCTGGTTCACAAGCAGTGGAGATGGCAGCAGTGAACACTTTATGAGATGAGCCTAAATTGGAAGTGCACAAATGAGATGCAATAGGATATTTCACAGAATTGCAGGTTTTATCAATATGCTTATGTACTGAGTCAGGTAAGTCGCATTCATATACATCCAAGTAAGCAGGACGAGTAATCGGTCTAGCAGACTTTCTAATAGCAGGTTGGACAGGCAGGGGAGGGGAAACAGGAATGACAGAGTCAACAGGAGATAAAAGAGATGAAGGAGATTAATCACTGATAGAATCAGTAGATTCAGTTACTAAATAGAGTGGCTGATGGTCCCGTGGTGGAGGTAAGGGCGGTGAAGAAAGGACCGAATCCTCAGGTGCAGGAACAGGAGCAGCAGCCAATGGAGCAGGAGGTGGAGCAAGACCTGGAACCTGCAAAACAGAAAAAGGATCCGTACAAAAAATTGTCTTCTCTTTTGGAGAATCAGGGGTTAGTCTAGTTAGTTCAAAATCAGACTTGAAGGGGAATATAGATTCATAAAAAATAACATTTCTTGAAATAAGAGTTTTGAAAGTAGAGAGGTTAAGAAGAAGATAACCCTTTGTTCCCTGTGGGTATCCAATAAAAACACATTTTTGAGATCGAGGATCAAACTTGGATCTATTAGCAGTAAGAGTTGAAGCAAAACATAAACAATCATAGACTCTAAGGGGAGAATAATCAGGACTCTTACCAAATAACATTTCATAAGGGGACTTATGATGAAGAACAGGGGAAGGCATTCTATTTATCAAAAAAGCAGCAGTTGCAACACAAGTATTCCAGTAGGCAATAGGAATGTTAGAATGAAATTTCAAAGCCCTAGCAACTTGTAATAGGTGTTGGTGTTTCTTCTCAACAATACCATTTTGTTGAGGGGTTTCCACACAACTCTTTTGATGAACAATACCAAATTTTTCGTAGAAACCCTTTAAAATGAACTCTATCCCATTATCAGTCCTAATAGTCTTGATTGTCTTAGAAAAATGATTAACAACAAAGGCATGAAACTGTAATAAGTGTTGATGAAACTCAGATTTATGTTGCATAAAAAAAAGCCAAGTAGTCCTAGTAAAATCATCAACTATAGTAAGAAAAAACCTATGACCAGCATAAGAGGGGGTGGAATAGGGACCCCAAACATCACAGTGCAATAACTCAAAAGGTTCAGTAGAAAAAGATTCACTGACAGGAAACACAAGTTTTTTTTGCTTAGCAAAGTGGCAATCATCACACAATAGAGGCTTATCATAAGGAAGAGTACATAAATGTTGCACAACAGAGAGTTTATGCATAGAGGGGTGACCAAGCCTTAAGTGCCATAACTGGGCATCAGAAACAATTTTAGAAGAAGAAATGTTTGAATTGCAAGAAACAGTGGAAAAATTCTTGAAATCCAGTTGATAAAGCCCTTTGTCAGCCCTAGCAAACCCAATCATCTTCCTCAGTAGTGTGTCCTGCAGTACACACAAGGAGGACCAAAAATGGAGGGAGATGTTGGTAGTGCTGGCTAATTTAGAAACTGATATGAGATTATAAGTAAATTCTGGGACAAACAAAACATTTTTCAAAACCAAAAAATCATTTAGTCTGATGTCAGCAATAGCAGTGGCTATGGTCACAAGTTTATTAGGCAGACTAATAGGGACAAAGACAGATATTGCATGCGTAAAATAATGGGGATCACAAACCATATGGTATGTGGCCCCTGTATCTAAAATCCAAGCATTTAGCATAGAGGCAGATAAAGAGGTGGGAGAGTGAGAAAGAATACCACTGTGGGAAGTTACAGTTGCAGCTTTGTGAGGAATAAAGGACTGCTGGGAGGGGGCAGAGGACTGATGCTGACCTTTGGTGAAAGCAAGAAATTGCTCAAAGAGTGCCCGAGTTGAAAAATCCATAGGGGCAGGCATAGTGCTGGGCTGAGTGGAGACCTCAGGCAGAGTAGTAGAGGAGGCAGCAGAGTAACTACCAGCAGGAGCCTGGCGTCTACCCTTTGGACCATCCCAACCCGGGGGATAGCCAATCAATTGGAAACAAGTGTCGACAGAGTGACCATCAAAACCACAATGGGTACACCTAACCTTCTTTTTCGACTTGGGGGCAGAACCCTTAGTAAAACGAGAGACATGGGTGTTGGGGAAGGGAGGAGGTTTGGGTGGTAGGGTAGTGGAGCGTGTAAACATGGCAAGGGGGTCAGATCCAAAAGAGAGTTGGAGGGAACGCTGATGTTCTTCTTGCATAAGCATGGAGTAAACTTGGGAAAAGGGTGGGAAGGGGGTTAATCAGTAAAATTTGACTACGCAGGGCAGAGTATGTGTCGTTTAAGCCAACAAGAAAACTCAGGACACAATCAGAATTTTGAAGGGCAAGCATGTTCTTATGTAAATCACAGACGCAGAGACCACATGTGCAGACAAGAAGGGGGCGCTGACCAATGTATTCATCCCACAAGATACGAAAGGCATTGTAGAAGGCGGTGATGGACTGAGTACCTTGTGAAATGGTGGCAATAGAGCGACGGAGATGGAAAACCCTAGATCCGTCGGTTCGGGCATAGCGCATGCGAAGTTCATTCCAAACGGCACAGGCAGAGGTGTATGTGAGGAGCGTATGATGGATCTCATAACTGACTGAATTCAGGAGCCAGGAGAGAACAAGATTGTTCACCCGGATCCAGCACGTGCGCTCAACGAGGTCACTGGTAGAGGGGATCGGAAGGCTACCGTCGATGAATCGAGCTTTGTTCTTGATGTTGAGAGCGATTTCAATGCCCTTACACCAAGAAAGGTAATTGGAGCCGTTGCGTTTCTCACCGACGATGGAGGATCCAGTGTAGTCGTGAGATCCGAGGAAGTACACGGAAGAGGAGTCGTCGCTAGGGTTTTTGACGATAACGGAGGCGCTAGTGGAGGAAGACGCCAGAGAAGTCATCGGAAGAACGAATCCGAATATATAGAGAGGATTAAGAGAAAAAAGGGGAAGGAGAGAGAGCAGCGGAGCAAGATCGGGAAAACTGGACGTCTGATACCATGATAATTGGTTGAAATCATGTGGTGCGGCGGATTTGTGGTGGCGTTGTGACGAGAAGAGAGAGAGAGAGAAACTAGGGTTTGATGAATTATATGAATGAATTAATTGAATTAAAACATATTACAAAGTCTTATATATAATTACATGAAAAGGAGATAAACGGGTAAAAGACCCGAGACTAGAGCCCATATGAGGAGAGTCGGCCCATAGAAACTAATGAACCAAAAAAGGGAAAAAGGAAATAAGAAGCCCAACGAACAAATTACATAAAAGGCCCAACAAGGCTATATTTGAGAATAACACTTGGTATAGAAGGGACTTAATTTTCATCTGTATTAACTTGCTGAAACAGGGGAATACATATATACTAATTATAAATTAACCAATTGATCATAACACAGTGGTTGTTGCAAGTAATTCCACATATCAAAATAAACTTACACTACTTTTTTTGAAGGAGATTTTAACCTTTTTATAGTCTTTGTTTCGTGATTAATGCAGAAAAACACAACTTCCACCCATTACACTTCTCTTGGTTGGCAAATTTTTCATCTCTGGTATTCTTGGGTACGCTATTTTCTTTTCTAAAACTAATTATTATTAGTACTATAGTAGTTTTCTCTTTAACCATACATACATGCATATATGTGTTGGTGCATGTAGGTTTATACCACAATATCTGGGATACAGAGGAATCGCATATGCCACTCCAGCATTAGCTTCTGCTTTGAGCACTATCACCCCTGCTTCTGCCTTTATTCTTGCCATTATTTTCAGGTGCTAGCTTTATACCTTCATTAACTTTTATTTTTTATTTTTTAATCTTCAAATATATAAACAATGCTCCAAATGATTATTTTTGATTAGACTCATCACATAATTGTGGAGTTGGCATGTATATAATCTACAAATGAAATAGAAAGTAACAACTCATTAATCGCGTTATACACAACATGGTACATATTAACCTTTATGACATGGTACATATACACAAGCGAAACAGTTGGTTTGTTGGTTATAAACAAGTTGTCTTCAATTGCTATAAGATACTTTTTTTTTTTCCATTATTTAGTAAATCTTGTATTGTTCCTATAGTTAGTTCATGAACTATCTGTCTTATCACTGCTTTCTGGAGATTAATCGGTAAGGATAAGTTGTAATTCCTTATAACTTTAGCGCTCAAAATTCAAATATCCCATAAATCTTGTAATTGATAACAACTAACAAGGTTCGATCCACAAATTCTCATTTTTATGTTACTCTGATTTGTTAGGATGGAAAAGCTTAAGTTGAGAAGTTTAAGTAGCCAGGCCAAAACCATTGGAACTGTGGTAACAATAGCCGGTGCTTTCATCGTTGTGCTGTGCAAGGGGCCAATACTCATACATTCATACCATCCTCACAGACTCCACTCATCATCTGTTTTCTCAAACATTTTACATACATCATCTGTTCAATCGAGCTGGATTATTGGTGGTGCACTCCTTGCATTTAGCTATGTCGTGGTCGCCCTATGGTATATTTACCAGGTAACATTTCAGAAACACAAAAATAACTAGTTTATCATCAGTTTGTGCTTGGTCCAGCATAAATGATTTAATTTGATGTCCGAATACTATCTTTTGCAGGCTAAAATTGTCTCGGAGTTTCCAGCAGAAATTTTATTAGTATTATTCTACAATGTGTTTGCATGCATTATAGCACTGCCGATATGTATTGCCTCAGAACCGCATTTGAGTTCATGGAAAGTGCCTACTGATGTACGATTGGCGTCGATCATTTTCTCGGTGAGTGATTTAGATCATTTTATTCGGAACACTACTTTTCAATTTCTGGTTTCATATATTCTATGTAGCCTAAAGCTTATGTTTTTCTTTGTCGAAATTATTTAGGGAATAATGGGTAAGGCATTAGCTATTGTGCTTCACACGTGGGGCTTGCACGTGAAAGGCCCCGTTTATGTAGCATTATTTAGGCCATTGTCTATCGTCATTACAACAATTTCAGGTGTTCTATTCCTCCATGATAACCTCTATCTTGGCAGGTAATGCTCAATTGTTCTTCTATTTCCAAAGTAAAGGAGCATTTCCTTATTATGTAATAATAGGTGTATGTTACAAATTCCATTTCTTCTTTTCTTGAACTTGGCAGTCTCATTGGATCGATTATCATCTCGGCCGGATTTTATACCGTTGTTTGGGGGAAATCGAAAGAAGAGACTAACAACATCGATCATAGCCTGGAATATCCCAATGATGCAACTGTTTCCCTCCTAAAACACTAAAACCTTTCAAGAAAAGAAAATGCACGTTTAATTTACGGGGATCGATGCCTTCAAGTTTACTTATATTGATTATTTGTAAGTTTTTTCCATTTTGTGGATTTCATAAGATATGGTCTGATAATTTTGCGCAATATAGAATGTGAACCTTTGATAAACTTTCCATTGTGTGCACTGCTCTCGCCTACACACACTTCTAAATTGCAAACTATGTCATTCATCAAAATTATTGGGACCCCAAATTTACATTCTCCAACAAGAAGTTTGTTACTGCAGCACTTGTGATACGAGCTACGGGCATAGCCTCTACCCCAGTGGCTACGCCAGGATTCAAATATGGAGGGGCAAAATTTTTACTTTTTTTCCCCGAGAAAAACAGGCAAGAATCTAAAAGGGAATTAGAGAAGAAAAATTAAAAACAACCACTTAGGAAAGGTTGTTTTAAATCGTGTTTCTCGGGCTTCTAAATTTCAACTTTACTCCTAGCAAAAAAACCTTATTGTTGAACATTTTAGTTATTTAATAACAATGCCATTACTCATTAAATCATTGTACCGGCGAATCGGGGAGTTTCGTAGATCATAATCGTGCAAAGTAAACCCCCGAAAAGATATAGTTCGTCTTACCAGACATGATTTCAAGGTTCACAGGTAATTGGTGGGTCACAACGGTCCTGCTTAATAACCAATTACATTTGACAGAACCGTCTTTACCGTATTCTCACTAGTCACACCACAACTCCGCCGCGAGCAGTTTAATGAATAATAACGTCAATACTACTATCGAAATAGATTTACGCAGTGGAATTACGAGACATAAACAATAAATTATTTATACCTCCGTAAGTCGATAGTAACGTCCCTTTTGTGTCGTTGATCCTCCGTGTTGAACCCGGCGGCAAAACCTTCACGTTTCTCGATCTCGACGGTGAAATATATTACTAGAATAATATTCACCCGGTCCACGAACTAAAAACTTCCAACGGTCGAAAAACTACACCAAGAGAGAGATATTGCTAGAGAGAGAAAGATTGTCGTGATTGGTCTCTTTTGAATCATCCGGATGATGCCTATTTATAGGCTTGAAACTCGAGACAAAATAATTCAATCTCACAACTTGCCATCAATCAATCAACTACTCTCACCTAATCACACAAGCCATAATACATGCCCACATGGGCACATGTCACGGCTGGCAAAACTTATGATAATGAATTTACCATAGATAACCAACGATTTTTTTTGTACTGCATTATAACTTTTATCAAACATATATTTATTAAGATTAAAGACTTAAAGCTATGCTATACCTCTTGTATTTGCTTGAGATCAAATAAAAACATCATAAACTAATCTATCCTACATTGATGCTTTTATAGATCTAGAAATTGATTTTTTTTTTCAAAGGATAAAGAAATATGCGTATAATTGAATTTAGACAACAATAATTCTTTATGTATCAAACAAAATATTAAAAATCAAGTTTGTGATTTTACTACATTTTAATTATATAAATTATATCAAATAAGAAAAGTTTTTTTTTTGCTAATTAAATAACATATAAGGTTATTTGTGATTTTGACACCAACTCACGAGTAATTTTGCAATTTCTTAACATTAAAAGATTTCTTTTGCTACTTAATCACTTCTACCTTTATCGGTGTTGCTCTATTTTTTTTTTTTTGGGTAATTGTGTTACAGATTCTTACTTTAACGCATCAAAGCCATTATTTGGTTAAGAGACAACACATTTATATAGAGCCCATTCTCACCAGAAAAATGTAAAACAAACGGATACACTTTTCATGTAATTTTTGAATTACCTCATCGTGTGTAATCTTAGTGTTCAAAACAAATCTGCCAAATCTCATCCACTCATGGCGAGTTTCCTGCTTCCATTGTCTCAAACAGAGATGAGAGCTAGGCCAGCTCACTGCAAATGTTGGGCAAGTCGAGCCCAGTTGGGCTCGCCAAATTAGGGCCAATGCGAATTTTGCCCCTGCCCACATTTGGTCCATTTAAATGGACCGAAATGTGAGCCAAAAAATAAAAGTATGGTAAACCCAAAAAGAAAAGTGAAACACACCTAGGGATAAAAATTTGTATTGTTCATTAAGTTGGCTACCTCACAAAAAATGTTCATTATTTTGGCATTCCACTAATTTTGGCTACCTCATCAATTTTGTCCATTTTGTTGGTATTTTTCACCAATTTTGTCTATTACCCCAAATTGCGGCGGTTTCAGGCGGAATTAGCTGTTGTGGTCGTCGTTGGCTGCCTCGCCCTAATTTTGACCCCAAAAAATTAAGTTTTTTAAACTTTTTTCAACATGGATATGCCACCTCTATAATTTTTTTTTTTTAACATTTTCTCACTCTCTCTCTCCTCCCTCTCTAATGGAGGCCCCATCACCATCACAACCACCGCTCTCCGCCACCACCCCCAAGATGAATTTCGTCCACTCCTTTCCCTGTTCCTGCCAGACCGACTCCTACGACGCCGACCCTCCTCCGCCCTCAAAGCTCCGCCTCACGTGCAGCTACGACGACCACATAGTCCCTCACCCTCACGACAAATCCCTCTACTACATCGGCGGCGACACCCACATCATCGCCATCGACCGCAAAAATGCCTCCCTCTCCAACCTCCATAACCACCTCTCCAAAACCCTACTCCACAACCACCCACTCGTCCTAAAGTACCAACTCCCCAACGAGGACTTGGATTCCTTAATTTCAATCGCCACCAATGAAGATCTCGAGAACATGGTGGATGAATACGACCGCCTCAATAGGGCGGCGGAGGTAGGGGCCGCCTCCGTCTCTTTCTGTTCCCTAAATCTCCGACGACGAATTGTAGCGGCGTTAGTAGCATCGAGCAGCTTCTCGCGGGTGCGGGTTCGACTAAATCGGAGGAGTGGTTCCTCGACGCATTGAACAGTAAACTGACGAATTTGTCTACTAGCGAGCGAGGGTTCTCGGAATCTTCGTCGGATAGAGTTATGTTTTCCACCTGGATATCCCTCATCCCATAAGGTGGAAAAGAAGATTAAGCCAGATTATATATATATATATATATATATATATATATATATATATATATTTATACATGTGGCATATCAAGGTGAATAAAGTTTTAAAAAATAATTTTTTGGGGTCAAAATTAGGGAGGGACAGTCAACGACGGCCACATCAGCTAATTCCGCCTGAAACCACCACAGTTTGGGGTACTGGACAAAATTAGTGAAAAATACTAACATAATGGACAAAATTGGTGGACTGTCAAAATAATGGACAATTTTGGTGAGGTAGCCAACTTAATGGACAAAATAATTTTTTATCCCAACACACCAAAGCGAAAAGCGTGCAAGTGTCATTTAATTAGCCGTTCACAAAGTTATTTGAAAAAGATAAATGTCATTTAAGTTTTAATTCTCACTGCCATGGACGGATCATGCTCGATCTCATCATCGTTCCTCGTCTCGGTCCACGAACAAAGCAAATGTGTTTGCCACCTCTACTCCACGACCAAACGTAGCCACCTTGTCAAGAGTACCTGCAAAGGTGATTCAAATCCTCACACATACGATCAATATATATAAAGTTGTCTACGACAAGATCACTTATGGCAAACCAAAATTGCATGATGGTTATCGTCCGCCAAACCTAGAGGGAATTTACTAGTTGATTGGACATGGCAATGCCATTATACAAATTTAATGCACATAACACGACAAGGAAATATTATTATAAAAGATCGAAATGGATGTTCAAGATTATGAGAAGTCCTCTATCAAGATATATATCAATATGACCACGAGATTGCAACGAAGTATTGTCTATTAGATTCAACAATATCCCAAAGGTGAGTACTATTGCCTATAAATCCAGTACTCATGGCCAAGATTGAATAGCTTAAGGACATCAAAGTGGCATCTAACTCCTTCTGTGTACAAGTCGTGTCCATGCAACTGTACGTTATTCGATAACTCTCACATCCTACACAACTACTTTTGAAGAGAGTCGATATCAATCGAAGTTGTGAAGTCAAGCGGGAGGCTCACAATTTCCAACATACTGGATGTTGAGAACGTCGATGGCGAGTGTAGACCCTAGAGGTGTTGGATTTGTTGAAACCGTTGGTTGTAACATCTCTTAACCTTATTATACGATTAATTGTTGTGTATGGCTCTGTGGATTTGATCAATTGACTTAATCACCTAAAGGCCAGTTTGGTTGGATAGATTAGTAAAGATAACTTATTAATCTAATCAATTTGGTGTTTAAATGGCCTAACTCCATATTAATCATGCTTAGATGGATTTGACATGGCTCCTTTCACATTCTTTTAGCAATCTAACCCCTTGAGAAAAGATTCAAAATAATCAATTCATGATAGATAAAATATTACCTTTATGACCTCTTCAACATAAACTATATTACATAAATATCCTCTAACATAAAACATGATCAAAATGAGTTTTTCACAGTTACTAGAATAAATCATACATAAAAGAAATTGTCCAATTTGCTAACATAAAATTTATGAAGCGAGCTATTAGGTGATACGTGATATTTATTTATAGATGTTTATGTTAGAATTCTGTATAATATAAGTTAGTTTAATGAAAAATAATACGTGATAATTTAATGATACATAAAGAATTTAAAGGTAGAACCTTGGAGTTTTGAATTATTATTTAGTAAAAAGCATCATGATATTTATAAAATAGTTTTTCTCAAGTAAGAAAATTGAAAGATTGGTGTAAACTCATTTTTTTAAATATTGATGAAAAGAACAAAGTGAAATTACTCTCCATGTTTAGAAAAGAAAAGTGAAACACGTTTAATTAATAACATACAAGACATTTAACTTCTACAAACATGAGTACACAAAACACAGTTTAAGATCATCAGTATAGGTAAGTAACACTTCTGACAGAAGAAACACAAATAGTGGACAAAAATATCCAGGGAAAATTTATTCCCATTGCATAACAGATCACAATCCAATGTGTTTACCTGCAGTATAGTCACCCAAAGTGCGTGCCTCAACACATGAATTTGGATTACTACTCTCCCTAAGCCCAAGCCGACACATTAATAAAATGCAGAAAAATGAATGAATGCAACAATGGTGAATCAACAGTGAGCGATGGTAACCAAGTATTAAGAACTGTACTGACAGGGTCCAAGACATATCACTTTTGATTCTTTTACAATTATCATGAAACTCTTTTGAACTAAAGCTGAGAATGAGTAAACAAGGATAATCTCATCACTGAATGTGGGCAGCACAAGACTCCACACACCTCATCAACTTAATTATCAGCTACAGATAAGGCAAGTACAAAGGAACTGAATGAGGACATACACTTATTATATACTTCATCACCCCAACTCCTTATGCATACTTGTTAACCAACCTGTTTACAAGAGAAACACCAAGTAATCAGTGCTACTGAATGTGAGGCAGTCAAAACTCCAGACATCCCAGTAGAAAAGATCACCATCATGCATTTCCCTGGCCAAATATAACAAAAACATAAAAATAAGCACAACTGAATCACACTGAAGCTCTCAACATCATGTACCCCAGCTTCTCTTCATGTTCTATTTAACCTAAACATGGATAATTCACAACAAAATAACACCAAAGTAGTGAACTCTGTGCATCCCAGCTTCTCCTGATGTTAGGTTAACATTCTCAGGCCAACAACAGAGTTTTCTACTTTACGAAACCCATGATATGAACCTATTCACCAGCCAGTTCAGTCAGTTGCATAGGTTAACCACACACACCAAATGATGACAAACCAAGATGTAATATGCAAGGAAGAAAAAATACAAAAATTGAAATAAAAGAATTACAGACACACCACAACCAATAACTAGTGTTAGACAATGGTGTTATGTCAACACTGGTGAACTAACATTCTTACACAATGCACATGCCAAGGGAATTCCTCAAACTGAAGAACCTCTCAGAATCTAAGGGCTTAGTGAACATATCAACAAGCTGATTGCTTTTCTCAATGTGCTCAATGTCGATTAACTTGTCCCCAACCATATTTCTCAGATAATGATGCCTTATGTCTATATGCTTAGTTCTAGAATGTTAAACATGATTCTTAGATATACTGATAGCACTAAGATTATCACAGAACGTAAGTAAGGTATCACTATCCAACCGATAATCCAACAACATGTGTTTGAGCCACACAAGCTGGGTGACACAATTACCTGCTGCTATGTACTCGGATTCAGCAGTGGATAGAGACACACACTTTTGCTTTCTACTATACCATGAGACCAAATTGTTCCCCAGATAAGAACATCCTCCACTTGTGGACTTTCTATCATTAGCATCACCTGCCCAGTCTGAGTCACTGAAACCCACAAGATTTGTGTTAGTGTCAAAAGAATACCAGATGCCAAGATACAAAGTTCCAGATATGTATCTAGGGGTTCTCTTCACAATAATCAAGTGAGACTACTTTGGACATGCCTGGTACCTCGCACATACACAAATAGAGAACATTATGTCAGGCCTAGAAGAAGATAAGTAGTGTAAACTTCCTATCATTGATCTGTACAATGTTGGATCAACATTGGTTCCAGTCCCATCTCTGATGATCTTGACTGATGCAGACATATGGGTCTTACAAGGCCTTGAATATGTAAGTTCAGACCTTTTCACCAAAAATTTAGCATACTTCTCCTGGTTCAAGAATATGCCTATACCTGTTTGTTTTAATTGGAGACCAAGAAATAAATATAATTCTCCTATCATACCCATCTCATATGTTCCTGTCATGGATTCAACAAACTTTTCCAAAATAGAAGTGTTAGTGGAACCAAACACAATATCATCTACATAAACTTGAACAATACAGATATCGGAATTTTTCTTTAAAACAAATAGTGTTCTGTCTCCATCAACTCTAACAAAACCAAGACTTAAGAGAAATTCAGTAAGTCTTTCATACCATGCCCTAAGAGCCTGTTTAAGACCATACAGAGCTTTCTTCAACTTGTACACATGATTGGGGAACTTAGGATCAGTGAATCCCTTAGGCTGTTCTACATACACTTCCTTATCAATCATCCCATTTAGGAAAGCACCCTTCACATCCATCCGATATAGTTTTATCTTAAGACATAAAGCAATGGCTAGAAGTAATCTAATAGATTCTATCCTAGCAACCGGAGCAAAAGTCTCATCAAAATCTACACCTTCAACTTAAGTATACCCCTGAGCAACAAGTCTGGCTTTGTTCCTAACAATCACCCCTTCCTCATTACTTTTGTTTCTAAAGATCCATTTAGTCCCTATTACATTTACATCAGGTGGTCTAGGTACCAAGGTCCAGGCATTATTTTTAGTAAATTGTAATAGTTCATCCTGCATGGCATTAATCCAAAAGTTATCTAGAAGAGCTTCAGATACATTTTTAGGTTCTATGACAGAGACAAAACATGAGGCATTATCAACAGTACATGTGAAGTTCATACAGACACACAATTTCACCATATCTCTATAATTTAGTCTCTTTTTTTTTGCGTGTCCTTACCCGTTCAGTGATCTCACCTATTACCTGAGAGGCTGAATGGTCTTTTTGGATCCTAGCAGGGGGATCTCTTCTTGACCCAGTGCCACCTTCAGTTTCTGAGTCAGACTCTTCTGTTGTTAGTCTAACATACGATATGGCTGGTGTTAGTCTAACATCAGTTTCTGTTTCCTGCTCAGCGGTTCCAGCTTCAAACTACAGTGTTGGAATAACCTTCTCAGTTTCCAATGTTGGTTCAACATTAGAAACCGAAATGTCACCAGTACATGTTTCATAACTGAAATCATCAAACACAACATTCACAGATTCTTGAACACTCTTTGATCTAGGATTACAGACTCTAAAAGCAGCACTGTTAGCAGAATAACCTACAAAGATGAATTTATCACTTTTTGTATGAAATTTACTCAGATAATCCCTGTTATTTAGCAAATAACAGTCACACCCTAACTCATGAAAATATGCAATATTTGGCTTCACTCCCTTCAAGATTTCATAAGGTGTCATATTAGTTCCAGGTTTGAGATATACTCTGTTACTAATGTGACAAGCAGTATTTAAAGCTTCAACCCAAAGTCTTTTAGATAGATCTTTAGCATTCAACATCAGTCTGGCCATCTCTTGAAGAGTTATATTCTTCCTTTCAGCAATACCATTATGCTGAGGTGTCTTAGGAGCTGAATATTCATAAAAGATGCCCTTAGCATTATAGTAGTCATCAATGCTAGCATTCTCAAATTCCTTTCCATGATCAAACCTAATCTTAGACACAGTAGAACCATACAATGTTTTGATGCTAGCACAAAGAATTTTGAACTGATCAAAAGTATCAGATTTTTCTCTAAGAAATCTTATCTATGCATATCTAGAGAAACCATCTACAATCACAAAGGCATATTTCTTACCACTCAGACTGCTTACCTCAATCGGACCCATTCAGTCCATATACATCAATTCAAAACATCTACTAGTTCTAGGAGTAGCATTCTGTACCTGTAGGGGGAGCATGAACAACTCTGGTTTGCTTGCCTTTGAGTCAATCACCACACACAAGCTTACTTGGACTGGATAGTTTAGGCAAACCTTTTACAACATCAACTTTCTGTAATTTCTCTAAGTTTCTATAGTGCACATGTCCCAGTTTCCTGTGCCAAACAGAAGCTTCATCTATTTTGTCATGAAAACATTCTGCTTATTGCTTAGATAGCAGTTGTCTTTGGATCTAGTACCTGTCATAACAAGAACATTGTCACTATCATAAACATCACAAGACACTTTGTCAAAAGTAACTAACAGATCATCATCACAGAGTTGACTAATGCTAATTAGATTTGCTTTTAACCCATCAACCAACAGAACATCCTTTGGTGAAAATCCTTCAATGTTGAGTGTCCCCTTTTCAATGATTTTCCCTTTGGTGCGTCCTCTATAGGTGACTGTTCCAGCACTTAGGGGAATCACCTGTTTAAGATTCTCTTTGTTGCCTGTCATGTGTCTTGAGCATCCACTGTCAAAGTACCACTTACCTGAAAGGTTAGAGTAAACAGCAGAGAAAACCACATTGCACACAATCTTGATCTTAGGGGATTTCACCTTTTCAACCCAAGTTCTACCTTTCTGTCCAGAGCCTAATGTTGAACTAACATCACGAACAACTGTTTGTTTAACATCAGCTGCAGAAGCTGTTTTCTTACCCCTCACTTTCAAATATTTTTTACAAAATGGTTTAATGTGACCTGGTTGAAAACAGTATTGACAGATAAACATAGGCTTACATTTTGCTATGTTGACTGGACTAGAACTCAATTTAGAAGATTTTTTTGACAAAACTGGTTTTAAGGTAGACAGACCTCTCATTAGAAGAGGAAGATTTCTCAACAAAACCTAGACCATTTGTACTTGTGTTTCCCATGTTCAGTACCTCATAAAGTTTGGAAGTTCCTGAATTCCATCTTGCAATGATCTCAGTGTCCTTTTTGAGTTTTTTCTTTTACCTCACTCAACTCAGCTTCTGTTCTGTCAAGATCTCTCTCATAGAGTTTCATCATGTTCTTGAAACACTCAATCTCAAATTTCAGGGCTTTATTGCTTTTGATGAGCATAATATTCTCTTCCTCAAGTTTGATGAATGTGGGATGGAGCTCTTCTATGATTTCCTCCTGAGACTGTTCTTCTCCCAGGCAGTATTCCTCCTCCAGATCAACTTAACCATGAAAACAATCAAAGTTAGTATCCTCAGAATTAGGGTAAAAATCAGAATTAACCTTTAAGTCATAGTTGTCTTAATTTCCAAAGAAGATCCCATGTGCTGCTATTAGTTCCTTAATGTTAAAGTAACATCAAGGATCATTGCAATTCCTGGAGTCTTCTCCTGACCAGTTAATCTGAGTGTAGAGCGCAACAATGTTGATTTCTTCTGAGTGTTCATCAGCACTTGATCCAGAGTTGAAATCAGCTTCATCAAAATCATCTACACAAACCAATGAGAGTTTCCTCTTGCTCGGAGGACGTTAGAACATTCATGTTTAAAATGACCAAATCCTTTACATTCATAGCGCTAGACATCTTTTAGTTTTTCAGCATCTTGAGGAGTACTCTTTGATGCCATGTACTTTATGAACTTAGTGGGTAGCTTCTTATAACCAGAACTAGCATTACCAGATTGCTTCTCTTTACCTTTATCTTTGTAGCCTAATTTACTAAACTTCTTGGTAATGTTTCCATAGTTAGAAGAGATCAATTCATACTCGTCATCATCACTTCCTACATTATCTGAACCAGTTCCAAGTAGGGCTAAAGACGGCACTTACTGGACTTACTTAGAAATTCTAGCTCAAATTCTTTCAAAGTGTTCATTAAGGTTTGGAAATCCATATTTGCAAGATCTCTAGACTCATTCATAGCTATTCTTTTGACAGTGAATTTAGTAGACAGGGATCTGAAAGCTTTGTAAACCATGGTTTTATTTGAAATAACAAATCCTAGGTTTTGACATTAGTCATCAATATCAAGCAGTTTCTCAAAGTAGCTATCAATGCTCTCATCTTCACCCATCATTATTATTTCAAAATCTTGAAGCAACTTCCTATGTTTAGAGTCCCTCACAGCCACATCCCCCTCACAATAAAGTTCAAGAATATCCCATGCAGATTTAGCAGTCGAGCAGTTTTGAATAATTTTAAACATATGATTACCTACCCAGCTAAAAATAGCATTGAGAGCCTTTTTATTGAAGTTGTAAAGAGAAATCTCATTGGCTGTCCATGCCCTTTGGGTTTAGGCACCAGATTAGCATCTCCATCTCTTGGTAAATAAGGGATGGTGTAGCCTTCCAGAACCGATTCCTATGCTCTCAGGTCAATGGATTTGATGTGGACGCTGAGTCTAATCTTCAAATATGCATAGTTGTTTGGTCCTTCCAACACTGGCAATCTGCCGGTATTGGGGTTGGAGTTGTCCATCTTGACGTATCAACGCTAAACACTAGTGAGGTTGGTGCTTGACTCTTGATACCAATTGAAATTATGGATCGGTTGATACGTGTTTGTTGTTAACTTCTCAATGTTACTTTAACAAAGTCTATAATAACAATGCATCGAAAATAAACAACACAAAATTTAAAAAGTGAATTTATTAATATTAACTTCCGAGCTGTAGGCAAAATACCACAAAGCGGCACCAAGAACATCTACCCACGTGGTACGATGCAAACCTACCCGAAGTAGTACGACAAAAACTCATCTATCTTGTTACAAAGCAAACGTGTCCAAATAGGCACCAAGAACATCGACCCACGTGGTACGATGCAAATCTACCCGAAGCGGTACGACAAACGTCCATCTATATTGCTACGAAGGAAATGTGTCCAAAGCGGCACCAAGAACATCTACCCACGTGTTACGATGCAAACCTACCTGAAGCGGTACGACAAACGTTCCTCTATCTTTCTATAAAGAAAACGTGTCCAAGGCGGCACCAAGAATATCTACCCACGTGGTACGATGCAAACCTACATGAAGCGGTACGACAAACATTCCTCTATCTTTCTACAAAGTAAACGTGTCCAAAGCAGCACCAAAAAAATCTACCCACGTCGTACGATGCAAACCTACCAGAAGTCGTACGACAAACATCCATCTATCTTGCAATGAAGCAAACATGTCCAAAGCGGCACCAAGAACCTCTACCCACGTGGTACAATGCAAACCTACCCGAAGCGTTACGACAAACATCCATCTATCTTGGTATGAAGCCAACGTGCCCAAAGCGGCACCAAGAACATCTACCCATGTGGTACGATGAAAAAGATCCTAACCAAGCGTAAACTATAAGCTTGAGAAACTTCTCACTAGCTTGCACTAGATGCATCACTTATATATCATTTATATTATAGTTGAATCCTCCGTCAAGATGGCCTCTCACTCAATCGAGGCGCTTAGCAACATAGCCTACGTGTTATCTAAGCTATCTACCTCTCAAAGTCAACCATGATTAACTCAAAAGGTACCTACAAAATCGTATTGTGCAGATAACTGTCACGCCCTCAAACAACCCAACCACCCTAATGCAACACCTGGGATACACCAGTCAAAATATCAAAAACATATTACTAATCATACAAGATTAAGCAACGATTTCTCGTACCTCAGACAATTTGACCTCTCTGTACCTTTGACTTCTGAGGACACGAGTACCAAATCACCTTCATGAGTTCACTTTAACGATGAGACTTAGCAGCTAGGAGATGCAACACCAAGTATTCAAATTCCACTCAAAAGACACGCGACACAACACGCAGCGCATGCGCAAAAAGAAATTTGACTCAGAAGTAATAGAAGCAACTCATCTGAACAGTTCAATTATAGGTAATTGCATCATCAAGAAGATATAGATCGATAATGGAAACTCGGTAAAAGGTCACCTCCCAAGATGCATAAAAGAGAAAATAGAGTTAAGTGATACTCATTTGAAAAGAGTGGTAACCTAACTACTCGGCTTCAGTGGCTCAAAGGTCACATCATATATGTTGTATTTTCCCTACCTCATTCGACACATCACCAAGACTAAGGACTCCCAAATCAAATTTTGTAACGCTTGTCACCTCGTTATCATCACATTGTTCAAGTACAACATCATCATTGGTCACCCATGCTTGAATGGTTTCAAAACAGTGGTTTTAACATACCACCAAAAGCTTAAATTCCCCACTAAGAGCGGTTCGAGTAAAGTCTGTGCATATTATAAATAAGTATGGGCATGGCAATATTCCCAGCAACATTGTCGAAATAGATATAACATGAAACTTGGAGGATAAAAGACTCCGTAGAAACATACAACTGGCTAGCACACCTAGGGTTGAACTTTATTGTGACCAACAACGAGACAGAATACGAAGCTATTCTCGTCGGAACCTCGACGGAAAGCTCATTACGAGTAGAACGCCATGCTGTCTTTATAGACTTGCAACTTGTGGCGAATCAGTCCAATAGCTCCTACGACGCCAAAGAGGGCACAATGATCCTCTATTCCAACAAGCTTAAAATACTTGTGGAATCATTCACAATCTTAACTATAGTCGAATCCCCAAAGGCGGGAATGTAACAAGGTGTATAATTTGCAACTCAACCACGATAAAAAGAATCCGTTATAGGAAAGACAAGATGCACCATAACGATAAAAAGAATTGAGCAGACTATGCCCTATATACATAAACCAAAGCATAAACTTCTGAGCGACCAAGTCGCCACAAAAATACAAAATATATTTACTCCATCGTCGAGAAACAATAATACTTGACATGTACAAAAGTTGAACAAAATGGAGATTTCACATATCATTCAAGAGACGAACAAAGGACTGTCGACGCACTCCATATGTTTCTGTTGCACGAATAAGGATGATAAACGGGTACTGGTATGCGAGAATTCAACTCAACGCAAAAGTCTTAGGGATCCAAAAAGATGGACACTTAGTCAAAACAACGCAAGTGCAAACCAAAAATCTCGAAAACATAAACGCGACGGACACCTCGCCAAAAATATGCAAGTGCAAACCAAAAGCTCATATGATGACGAAAAGGGATGGACACTTTGCCAAGATAAGTCGAGGGGAAATCGGAAATGAGACAACACCTTAAGATAGGTGCAAACTAAATCACTACCCATGGCACGCCGTTCATAAAGCAGATCACTAGCACACAAATGCGTGCATAGCATCAAGCCAGATAAAAGTTATTTGGCAACCGATCCTTCAGATCATGGCTCCTAAATGATGGGCGTATTTTGAAGACACACAAATTTTTTTATAATTTGTCACCCACTCTTGAATCAAGACCGACTCCCAAATGGGGGGGACTATATGGTATGGGCTTATTCGGTAGGCCACACTGGTGCATAATGACACTGATCACCCCAAACCTGAGTCGAAACAACTCTAGCACTTCATTATAGTTTGAAGTATGCTCATGTTCCAAAATCACACTCCAAACTGGGTGACTAAATGGTATGACATAATGTGTCATGTCAGAAAGAAGCCATAATGGCGCGAAATTGACCGATAAGTGTCAAGAAGGCTTAAGGTAAAACTAGTGTAGCCATATTTGGTTCACCATTATATCTATATAACGAATTAAACATTGAGTAAGGAGAATTCGACACTGATTTTGGTCGAACCCATACATGCCCTGAAAGCTACATGAGATAGGGTTCATAATCAAGAAGCGGATCAAGCTTTCAACCAACCAACAAGCAGATATGATCAAAATCGTGGAGTCGCGCAACACAAAATTAATTTAACCGCACAGCCCTACCAGGGCTCATTCCAATAAAGGCTACTCAATAGAGATAAGTGAACTACGTTCGGCTTGATTACCTCAATGGGATACGTAGGCAGTTTGGCACGTTCCCAAGTGCAGTGCGAAATCTTAAGTATCTAACACCCTCAGTTCGACAATCAAAGAGCATCGAATCTGTCCCGTTTGACTGTTTCCTCAATTTGGCCATTTAGGGAATTTTTCCTGTTATCTTGTATCTCTTTACATGTAATAGGTGTTCAGGACCAAGCTAGTGTGTTCATTGTAATATGATAGCATTATTTTGGTTAAGTCAGGCCCTATTATCGATTTCTCGGTGTATTGTAACTTAGACGAGATAATGCCAAAATATCCTAGATAAAAACAAAATTTATTTAACAAGTTGTAATGTATATCCATTAAAGTTTTGGTCCATTATGAATGAGTAGTTGATGAAGCAATAGATTTTCACATGTCGTAGCAGCTATGTCCATGTATACAACATCTGTTGAGGATTTACCTACAATAGCTTATTTCTTGTATTTCCAAGAGACAAGAGAGTGTCTTAAGCACACAACATAACCTATTACACTTTTTCTGGTGTCAGGGCATGTGAACATCTGATTTAGTAGGATAGAAAATGCCTTTGACTGGAGAAGATTTGAGGTATTTGAGAACCGCGTGTGTAACAACAAAGTCAGAAGTTGTAAGTTTGACCATGAATTGAGTAAGAAATTAGATGTTGAAAGTTAGATTAATTAGTGTAATTGTTAAGTAGTGTAACATTCCTACAAATATTCTGTATAGAGTATGGTCATCAAGAGATGAAGAATAGAATGTTGTGAGCTTTGTTGAGGCATCCATTGGAGTGAAGCATAGTTTACAGCCTAGATAACTAGATCCGAGCAATATATCAAAGGCACACTTTCTTTTACACAAGTTGATTCTAGAAGCACTTAGTGCAATCTCTATTCCAAAGATGTATTTCAGGTTTCCCAAATTCATATTGGTGAACTAGTGTAGTATTATTGTCGTTTCATTGATGTCATTTCCTATAATAATTATATCATCTATATAGACACAAAGACGAGTGGTATTGTGGTTAATATGTTTAACAAATAAGGATGAGACACAAACAGTTTGCGTATAACCACATGATAACATGGAAGAAGTTAGTTTGTTAAACCACGACTTAGAAGCCTATTTTAAACCATAAATGATCTTCTTTAATAGGAATACTCTATAGTCTTGTGGAGAATAGTATCTAGAGGAGGTTTCATATATATTTCCCCATCTAAGTCCCATATAGAAAGGAATTATTGACATCTAGTTATTTTAGATGTTAATTATGTGATGCAGCTAATGCTACGAGAACTTTGACAGTAGTGGTCTTTGCCACATGAGAGAAGGTATCAAAGTAATCTAGCCATTCCTCCCGTGTGTAGCTATTTGCTACTAGTCTTGCCTTATAGCGGTCTATGGTACCATTTTACTTGTATTTTAAATTATATGCCCATTTGCATCCAATTCATTAATGGCTAGGTGGTAAAAGAGTCAGCACCCAAATATGAGTTTCTCAAATGCTTCTAGTTCTTTCTTTATAAAATCTCGCCACTTAGGAGATTTGTTTGCCCGACGAAATATTTTTGGCTTAGTTAATTGGGGAATTGCAACTGTGAATGTTTTATGAGAGGCTTTCAATTGAGTAGTAGAGAGAGATACGTAGAAATGGGAGTACTATTTGCCTTGTTTGCTGAAGTGAGTGGTAATGTTGTTAGCTTTTTGAACTGAATGAGGGAGGGAGTAGTCATAAATTTAAAGATGATAGGGAGGTGTAATGTGTCTGGATGGTTTTCTTTTTATCTGAGATTGTGAAGTTGTGTGTGGTTAAGGATGAGTGATCTAACTAAGCCATGAGTACCAGAGGTAGTGTTAGGAGATTGAGCTTGATTATCTGTTGATAAAACTTCAACTTGTTGTTGTATGATCTCCGGAGTGTGTGGTAGCTGATAGTATGTATTTTCCTCTGATGACAGAGACTGTCATAATCTGTATCAACATGAGCATGAATTGAATAGCAGAGGTACTATCCAATAATATGAAAGTGCACAAACTATCATTGTTATGATGTTCCTTCTCATATGTGTTTAATGATGCAAGCATGCTTTTGAAAGAAAAATACTTTCATAAAAGATGACATTTGTAGGCACAAAGATTTTGTGTTTAGTAAATCAACAAGCATGTAAACTTTGGTGCCTCTAGGATAACCAATGAATACACACTATGTTGCTCTCGCATCAAGCTTAGTCTTGTGAGATGTTAAGTTTGATGCCTAAGTCGGACAGCCAAATGCCTTTATAGTAGTATAGTCTCCTGGAATAGCATTTCACAAGATGTTTTGTATTCAAGGAAGCAAATGGTAATTGGTGGGGGCAATAAAGGAGTTGGAAATAAGAAAGCAAGTAAAATACTCAGCCAACGCATTTTTTGCAAGTGCACGGTCAAGTAATAATAAAAAGTATAGCTACGAATCAAGTATCATATGCAAATGTAGTGGTGGATTAATTCTAGAATCACTTAATTGTTAAAGAGCCAATAGTTGTCACAGTTACTACCTTCTTTGTTTGAATGTTGTATGAAATGTAGAATGCTTTGAATGCGAATACATGTTCTGGAAAATAATTTTGAATGCAAAAGAACACTAAAACTAGAATGCAATGAAAACTATAACTAAATGAATGTAGTGGGTGAAAACCATAAAAACTACATGAATGCATGAAACTAGTTTTAATAGCTAAATAATAAGACGGAATTTAAGATGATTGAAGGTTGATTGCATAAGATTGTAAACATATGATTAAAGATGTTTGAAGGTCGGATTTCACTACTGATTTACACTTAATAGTTCATAAAGAAACTACCTATGTTTTTCTGAGATATTTGATGCTTGTTTGAGTTCTTTTGTGTCTAATGGATTGGTGATCTACAGATGGAGTTATCCTAACTATAAATCCTTAAGTCTCTAATGACCTATCGAGCTAGGAAAATCAGTTCAATTGTCAATTATTTTAGAAGAGATATATGTATGGAATCCAACTAACTCATTCATTCGTGTGAACATAATGTACATAATTAGGATTGCTTCAGTGTGATCTAGGGGTTGCGCATCAGCTGTGTCAGCGTACCAAAGTCACAAATCGCATGTATACATAATTAGCTTAACTCTATACTCTGGAGGTCCCAGGGTAGTGCTTCCCGTTCATCCAACGAGAATAATACTAATCATGCATAATAAGCACAATCAATATAGACGAATGAACTCTCAAAATACTCATCAAATAAAACAAATAAACATATTCATAAATCAGAGCTAGCTCCCTACTCCAAACACGGAGTAGTTTAGCTACTCATAGTCTTGAGTTCAACTACAAATTAATAATTTGATAACATAAACAAAGATAAAGGAGATAAGAAAAGCTTCTTAGATCTGGAATAAGGTTGACGCCTTAGTATCTTCTTGACTCCTTTGTGCTATTTTCTTACTCACAACTTATTGACTCTTGAATATAAAAACAAAACTAGAACAAAGTTTGAATGGTGTTTTCTCTCTCTCTTCTCTGTCTTGCACTTCTTTTCACAAATCTTTCTCAACTATTCTCTAAACTATAAAAGGTAACCAAAAGTATTCTGAATATTGAAAGGTTTGTTTTAAGTGTTGGTCGTCCTCTTATATCCTTAGGCACGGCGTGTTACCCTTGTTCTGATCTTCACCATCACTTAAATACGTGAATAAGATAATTTTTCCTTTAGCTGCACGGGTCATGTAAGGTCCCGCATGTGTCGGGTGTGTCGCAGGGGCAGTGTCGTTCTCGGCCTATGCCAGTCTAAGGTTGAGTCGCGCGGCTCTCTCCTCGTCGCACAACTCCCTTTTCTGTTGGGATTCTTCGCGTGCATGCAATAGGTTTGGATTGACTAGCGTGGTGTCGTAGCGCTTAAAGTGGTATCGTAGCGCTACAATTGCAATCCCTTCCAAAAGAATCACTTTTGTGCTATTTTTCCACTGTTTTGTCTTGAATTCACTAAAATCTACAAAATCACAAAAAAAAATACAAAAATCAATAAATATTCACTAAAGACTATTCAAAAGTATAAGAAAACATGTATTTAAATCTCGCTAAATAAACTCTCATCAAATACCCCATACTTAAAATTTTGCATTAGATTATTTGTGTTCTCTATTGTGCTCATCCTCCTTTTGATTGTCAGTCTTTATTTTTTGTTTTTCATAGGGCATGCTTTTTATTTTCACATTCCTTCCTTATACCTTCTTAAGATTTAATACATTCATCTCTAGAAAATGGAATCATATAATTCGTCGAATCAAGGTTAGGTGAATGTGGCTAATTAAACAAAAGGCTACATAGAATATGCTTCGACGAGGTACTGAGGATTTATTTTATTGGTAAAGGGTTTTGGGCTTAAAAAGGCTCACACGTAATGGCAAAAGATGGCCAAGTTCATTTTCTCAACACGTCAAAGAGTACAATCATCTCAAATAACAAGCAAGAAAATCACTTAAGATTCATAAATCACATGCAATTCATTTTTCTCATGAACTAACAACACTCATCTCATATCATCTACACATGTAACATCACTGGTAGTATATGAAACCAACATGCTTTTGATAATATTACACAAGATGTACTCAAATCACCCAAGTATACTCCCAACATCTCAAATTCATACCATATTATGCATATATTATCCTTGATCCCTACTTATTAATGCTTTAATGCTTCTAACTTGAATATAATGACTCAATCCTAAAAGCAAAACTAGACTCGAAGATAAATATACAGCACAAATGACAAAAAATGAAGCTTTCCCACCCCTAACAGAATCCGACGATGCCTTATTCGTCAAAACATATAAAATAATGCATAGATGAGAGTACTCCCATGATTGAGCATCACGTTTAAAGGGCTCGTCGGACTGTGGGTGTCAGTGCTTTTTTCATTTGTTATTTGTCTTGAAATGTGCCTGAATTCCATCATTGATGGTTCTTGGTGTTTCGGAGTTGCTCTTTGATATCATCCAATTTGTTTACTAGCTTTGCATTGCCTTTCATCATTTTTTCCTTTGCCTCTTGAATCTGCTCTTTTAGCGTCTTCTATTTGTTTGGCATGGGCTCCAGGACTTCTTCAATTGATGCGATGGATGAAGACTCGCAAGTATGGAACTGGTTATCGATCACTTGACTCACAATGTGATTGATGGGATATGTATTTCGATGTTAGATGTCCGTGTCAAGCTCGGAAGAATCTTCTTTGATGCAAAAGGCTATGATGAGTGACCCAAAATACATGAGTCTTGGTGGAACTTTGGCTGTGTGGTCTTTGACAACTTTGACTATGATCTCGCCAATGTTAAAAGTATCTCCTCTTTCGATTGACATCATAATTTTAGCTTGATCCCAAGAAACCTTTTTCGTGTAATCTGGTGGAAGTATCCGTGAGCTGACAAATAAATACAACTCCTTGCATGGTGCTTGCAGATCTTTGTCATATGCCTATAATCCTCCATCCTCTTTGTAATAAAACATGAGATGGGGTAGAAAGAGAAGCCAATAGAATCTTTTAGTTTTCAGTTTATGTCGAAGACCGTAATCCCAAAGCACCATATAATCTTCGTGCAACTTGTAAAATTTGTTGATTGCATTCTCTGCGATGCACACCAATCTTACTCGTAACCTTTACATTGCCGTTGCCTTCTGGATAATGCAAATAGTATTCGCGAACCATTGTGTTGTTCACAATACAGAGCCGCTATATCATAGATTCCAAATCCACTTTGACTAATACCTCTTTCAACACTTGTGCTTCTTGTTCATCAACAAAGTGGCTCTCAAGTAGTGCCTCGTACACGTCGAGAGTATCTTCGCTGAGGAACCGGTCCCTATCAACCTTGGGCTTGGCTGATGATAGTCTTGATGCTTTTCTCGGTGTTCCCCTGGCAAGGTCAATGGTGTAGTATTGTCTGAATGCCATGTTCTACTACAAATATTAACAAGTAATAAATTATTTTCTCAAAAGAAAATAGTTAAATTGAGAAATAAGAAAAATAAAAAAGTTTTACGAATTTTAATAGAAGTATGAATTATTTATGTGATTAGTCTTCAAATATAGCATAAGACTTATTCAGATATAACATAATAGTTCTTAAAAGAAATTGGCAATTTTTGATAAGTTCCCTAAATTGTATTAATTTTTATCACATTAGGAGTAATCCATGAACATCTATGAAATTTAAAGCATAGAAGAGGTATAAGTAATGTAGGAAAGGTAGAAGATAGAGATTGATTAGCCAATTTTTGTAGATTTCCTGATTCTGCATGTCTTCTATTTTCTTACACAAAACAAGGGTCGCGCGACATGATAGGTTGCACGCCATGTAGCGCGGGTGCTGTCCTATGGCGGTTGGATCAGCATGAGTCGTGTTACTTTATAGATGGGTGCGGGGGAATGCACAGATGGTGGCACGACTCGTTTTGCAATCAAAATGAGTGGCGTGACAGGCGCGGTTGGCGGCGTGGCTCACATGGCACTGGTACTGCTGCGTGACGCGTCATCTTCTTGTCACCTTTCTATTTCCCAATTTTGTTCCCTTTTTTTTTCTTCATGGTTCCTCATATTCTCAATTTTAATTTCAATACATTTTACAAAACTGCTATATATGACTCAAACAAAATATTAAATAACTAAGAAATAAACTAAATTGAAAGACTCCAAAATAAAACTTACTATATAGGTTGCCTCCCATGAAGCGCTTAGTTTCACGTCGGTTAGCTCGATGATATTCTGAATAAATTACGGGTTCTTAAGTGCACCATGGTGAAAGCTCAGTAGTTTCCTCACACTTTCTTAGAATATTTTCATTGCTATCTTTTATGAATTTGTTAATATCCATGGTGAAAGCTTCTTCTCCTTTAATGAGGGTAATTACCCTCTTATTGATAGAGCATTGAGTCTTAGGTGGTTTAGGCAAATTTGGAATGACCTTTTAAGCAAAGATTTTCAGGATTTCATATGTCTCGTCCTCATGTATTCCCAAAAATCAATTCTCCTTTGCTGCTTAATCAAGCAAAAATCGATTGGCTGATGTCATTTCGTAGTAGAATATTTCCATCATTGTTGCTTTTGATATCTATTCTGGTGGTGCTTTTTTGAATAATTCTTTGTATCTTCCCCACCCTTGTATGATGGTATCGTTTGCATGCTGTCAGTAGTTGAGGATTCTTGTCATCGTCTCTATTCCTAGAGGTGTTATTGAAAACTCTACTTTGAATTCCTCCACTAGTAAGTTCCATGTTGTTTCCCCTTGTGTGGTTTCTGTGAGCCATTCAAGTTTTCTTCCTATGAGACGCATAGGGAAAACCAAAAGTTTCCTAGGTACCTCTTGACTGATGAGTCCGTGATAAAGACTCCCAAATTGTGCCGCATGTTGCACGTGATCTTCATCTTGGGTTCCATTGAATTTCGTCTTTCTAATTTGATGACAAAACAATGCATGCATTTGCTCATTGACATCCTTATCTTCATCAAGCGTTGTTGGTCGTATCAGTTGTGCCACTTTGGACAAAAAGAATACTCAACGTTTGTTCTTAGGCCTCTTTGGTGGTTTCTTCTCTTTAGATGAATTTTGGTTCTTTCCTTCACTTTTTTGAAGTTGGCGTTGGGTTCATGAATGAACTCATCAGTGCTCATGTGACCAAATAAAAGATAGATCAATGATTTAAGCAAATAAGCATCAATGACTCTAGCAAATCAAGATTGTTACTCCTCAATAGCGGCACCAAAAACTTGATGGGGAAACAAACAAATTGGAAATAAGTAAGCAAATTAAATAGTACACTTACACCATTTTTCGCAAGTGCGCTGTCATGTAATAATAAAAAGATAAGTATAATTACGAACCAAGTTTTATATCCTAAGGATGTGGTGGATTAATTTTAGAATCACTTAATTGATAAAGCACCAATAGTTGTCATGGTTACGACCTTCTTTGTTTGAATGCATGATGAATGTTGTATGAAATGCAGAATGCTTAGAATACAACAAACTATGAATGCAAGTTTTGGAAAACAATTTTGAATGCAAAAGAACACTATAACTAGAATACAATAAAAGCCATAACTAAATGTCGTAGTGGGTGAAAACTATAGAAACTAGATGAATGTAGGAAAACAATTGTAATAGCTAAATGTAGGACATAAAATAAATAAGACAGAATTTAAGACAATTTAAGGATGATTGCTTAAGGTTGTAAACAAATGATTAAAAGATGTTTGGATGTTGGGTTTCACTGCTGATTTACAGTTGATAGTTCATTTACAAACTACCTATGTTTCTCTGAGATGTTTGATGCTTGTTTGAGTTCTTTTGTGTCTAATACACCATGATCTATGAATGGAGTTATCCTAATTATAAATCTTTACGTCTTTAATGACCTATCGCGCTAGCAAAATCAGTCAAGTTGTCAATTGTTTTAAAGAGATATCAAGTGTGCAATCCAATTAAATCATCCATTTGTGTTAACATAATGTACATAATTAAGAAATATTTAGTGTTGTCTAGGGGTTGCGCATCAGATGCGTTAGCGTACTAAAGTCACAAATCAAATGTGTTCATAATTAACTTAACTCTACACTATAGCAGTCCCAGGGTAGCGCTTCCATTCATCCAACGAGAATAATACTAATCATGCAGAATAAGAACGAATCAATTTAAACTCAGGAACTCTCAAACACACATCAATCAAAACAAATAAACATGTTCAAAATCAAAGCTACCTCCCCGCTCCAAACACGGAGTAGTTTAGCTACTCATAGTCTTGAGTACAATCACAAGTAAAGAATTCAATAACATAACGAAGATTAAGGATCTAAGAAATGTTTCTCAGATCCAAAGAAACATTGATGTCTTTCTATCTTCTTGACTTCTTTGTGTTATCTTCTTCTTCACAACTTATTGACTCTTGAATATGAAAACAAAACTATAACTAAGTTTGACTGGTTTTTTCTCTCTCTTCTTTCTTTTGCATTTCTTTTCACATATCTTTCTCACAACTACTCTCGAAGCTATAAAAGGTAACAAAAAGTATTTGTGAATATTGAAAGCATTGTTTTGAGTGTTGGCCGTCCTCTCATATCTATAGGCAATTCATGTTGCTTTTGTTCGAACCTTCATCCGTCACTTAAACAGGTGAAAAAAGAAAATTTTACTCAAAGTCGTGCAGGTCAGATCGCGCCAATAGTCGTGTGGACAACGCTGATCAAGACCTATGTCACGCGGCAGCTCTGGTGCTGACGTGGACACTATTAATCTCTGGAAAAGTCGCACGGGTCGATAGACTCTCTCTATGTTGTGCAACTTCGTCTTTTGTTGGGACGACTGATGGGCTTCTCTGCGTGCATGAGATAGTGTTGCGTCGACTGGTACCGTGGCACTTGAAGTGATGTCGTAGCTCTCCAATTGTAATCCATTCTAAAAGCATCAATTTTGTGCTCTTCTTTTATCGTTTGGTCTTGACTAAACTAAAATCTACTATTGACAAAATAATACAAAAACGAACTGTAAGTGCAGGTGTTAGAGTGCAATGTTAGTCCAACATTGTAGAGATAAATGTTAACCTAACATTGAGCATGACACTGCACACTGCACACTCGGGTTTATAATATATGATTAGTTTTGCCTTTATTCACAAACTTATCTAGTGTCATGAGTTATTTTTATCTTTGGTGTGTTTTAGGATATCAAAGGATCTAGTTTTCAAGAGGATTGCGCATAAAAAAAAAGACCAAGAAGATAGATCTACATGAAATTATGATAAGGATGGAAGATCTCTGCAGATAAGAAGTTTCAAGATCTGATGAGAGAGCTCCCAAAGTGATGATAATCACGAAGCAAATATCAAGACTATCCAAGAAAATCGTAGGATAAGTCGTGTCTATAACATCTTTGGAATTAATGTTGCAACATCTATAAGAAGATGTGATGGACATCAAGCAAAATACAAGACGAGAGCTAATAATTCTGAGAGAATTCATTAAAAGTATCTAGTGAATTTTGTCTTGTTTTGCTAAGTTTTTATGTAACGAGTGAAAGCTAGAATCTCTATAGCTTGTAGTGAGTGAGGTGTTAGGATTGGTTCCCATGCTCAGTTAAATTTTGTAAAATCATTAAAGTAATTTAGTTGTTATTTCGACGTAAGGCTCGACGACTTATAATTCATATAACCTGCTTAAAGATTCATACGCTTTATGTCTACTGTTCCACTGCAACTTACTCTGTCATGAATGTTGAGGCAACATTGAGTACTTCAATGTTGGTGCAACATTCAAATTAACACAACCTGTGAATTCAAAAGAGTACCAACCCCGATCCACACATTTACACCAATTAATATGCACTAAACACTATTCAAAAGTATAATAAATAAGTACTTAAATCACGCTAAGTAAACCCTCATCAATGATCTATTAATAAAAGATGCAACACTTAAACCTTAATAACTCCACAATCTCAAATATACTTTGGACTAGAATCTTAATGCGCTTGCAACATGTGATAAGTATTATATGTATTTTCTCTCAACAAGACTATTTTGTTGAGGGGTTTAAACACCACTCATTTGGTGTAGAATGCCATGGGTAGAGTAAAAATCCTTGATGATGATCTCAGTGCCATTATGTGTTATGACGATTTTAACTTTAACAACAAACTAAGTGAGCACCATGTTATAAAAAGTTCCAAAGATGAATTTTAACATCTAACTTGTGTTTCAACATGAACATCCAAGTGCAACTTGTATATTCATCAACCACAGTTAGGAAGAACTTAAAGCCACCATGAGATATAGTAGAGTAAGGACCCCAAACATCATAGAGGACCGAGTCAAGAGCAGATACAAAATAGAGTTGCTAACTGAAAATGAAAGCTTCTTTTGTTTTGTAAAATGGCAAATTATACAGTGAGAATCCTTATTACAAACAATGATAGAAATAGTAGGAATATCAACTAATTTCTCCTTAGATGAATGTCCTAATCTCATATGCCACATTTCATAGTTTGAAGAAACATTATTACAAAGCTATGTTGTACGAACACGGATATGGAGACACGTATCTGACAGGATACCGATATAGAGATACATATTCTCCCAAAATCATATAACATGATATGTCAAATGTTTAATATTAAAAATTAATATATATATATATATATACATTTAATTTAAGTAAATGTGTCAAATAATAAATATTTAAACCACTTGTAAAATCGAAAAAATGTAAAGCATACACATAAAAAGATCCATAAAAATGAAATACTCGTACCGTGATGAATATTGAAGGTTTAATGAAAAAATAGATTCTGACATTTGAGGAGGTTATGTGCGTGAGTTTTCATGTCATTTCAAGATTGTGTTTTAACTTTTGTAGTGTGAATCGATCAACAACATATATTTATTTAACAAATTACATTAGTAATGTTTGTAACATAGAAAAAATACTTTTGGCCCATTAACGTTTAAAACTGTCAAAAACTATAATTTGTTAACGATAAGTTTTGGACACACCCTAAAATTGTATGTGATACGTATCTTATTTATATATTAATTGCTTTTTTATTATGATACACCGCGTGGCGTATTCGACACGTATCTTGACCGTATCCTGGTCGTGTCCATCTCCGTATGGTATCTGACACGGATGAAAGCAGTTTTTACTGCATTTGTACAACATAGTTACAAAGTAAGTATTTAGAATTATTCAAAAAATATAGAAAATTCAGAACGTGAAACACTTTGTGTTTAGAACATAAAGATTGTCAACCAACCTACCAAAACTAATCATCCTCTTCATGATTATGTCCTGCAACAAACATAGAGGAAGAGAAGTAAAGTGAAATATGAGAATTAGATGTAAGTTTAGATATCGTGAGTAAGTTATGTGTGAATGTTGGTACATATAACACAATGGGCAGTATAACACCATGATATATATTTATATTTACAGAACCAATGTGTGTAGCTGTGGTTTTACTGATGTTATATATATATGAATTCGCTCATCAACATGAGAGTACTTGTGAATGCACTTAAGCTACACACAAAATGATTGGTAGTGCTTGTATCTAAAAACCATTGTAGTTGCATAATGTTGACCGGTATCTGGTGGTGAGTTAGAACTAGATTTTGGAGACATGAGATTTATGAAAAATCAGAAATTGCTCTAATAATCCAATGTGAAATGTCAAACCACCACTAGGTACAGTAGGCTCCTTAAAATCCTAAGCAATACTAGAACTTTCAATGATCATAACTGAGTTAGCAGATGATTAGGATTTGATCTCTTGACCGGTAGGGTCATCCCAACTAAGGGGGTAGCCATCCAACTGATAACATTTGTCAATTGTGTGTCTTTTAAAACCACGGTGAGTAGCCTTGAATTTATTCTTATCCTTCTTATCCATATGGGACTTAGAAAACCTTGAGTTATTGTTATGGTTATTGAAGTCATGTTTGTATTGAGGATTCTAGTTGTTTCTTATGAACATTTTCAGTGCATCAATTAGTAAGACGGTAGAGGCATGTAAATCTCTTTGGTTTTCTTGTTGTAACAACATAGGATAAACCTTGAACACGAGAGGATTGGACAACAACAAGATCTGAATGCATATGGGTGTGGCAAAAAAAACTATCACTAAGGCCTACGAAGAATGTAAAAACACAATCCGATTGTTGGAGATAAATCATGTTCCTATTCACATTGCACGTGCAATAGCCACATTATGCAACAATGGGTTTCTGACTCACGAACTCATCCCATAGTGCACATAACTTGTTGTAGTAATCAGTGACTAACAAAGAACTCTGCATAATTGACTTTTGAAGTTGATTCACTCAAGAATCATCCGTACTACCATAGAGCATTTTCAACTCAATCCATAGATCATATACATTATCAAATGATATTAGACTTATATGAATAATTTGTCATTGAGTTTAATATTCAAGACAATACAAAATTGTTAGCATAAATCCGACAAGTTCAAGAGATTTCATTAGATTCAACATGCATCGGTAAGGATTCGTCAATGAACAAACTTTTATTGTTAATGTTTAATACCGTTCAAATACTTTTTCATCACACAATATAATTACTGTCATTAAATTTGTCACCGATGATTGAAGACATGTAAAATCGTGTGATCTGAAGAAATACACTGAGCTTGAATCTTTCCTATGGTTCTTAGTTGAGATTGTAGTGGATGAAGATGCTAATTAATTTTGACGATGAATTACAAACGATGTAATGCAATAAACAATGAAATCGATTGAGAATTGAAGTCCGGTTATAGAAACATGAATCAACCTAACAAGAACATAGGAAGAAACACGAATCGCAACTAAGAAAAAATCGCGTGGAACTAGAGTCGTGATAAAATCACGCATAATTACAATTAGTAGTGCAATTAGAAGGGGGAGTATCAACGAATGATACCATGTTGAATTTGTGTATCTATGACACTGCGACGAATTTATTGAAGAACAATGAACCAAATGATTCAACATTTCAGAGAATTTACAATTTTATGAATCGAAAAAGCAAGTGATGTGTGTGTTGTTATAGCCTGTTACACGCTTACTATAAATGACAGTAAATAGTGATTAAAAACTGCTAAGTGCGATTATAAATTTAGTAATTTATAATACACAGCGACATACTAATTTAGAAAAATTGTCAGAATAACTGTCGATTGTAATTTGAAAACTTTCCGATATAGAAAGGTTTGTTAATTTAAACCGTATGCTAAGAAAACGAAAAAAAAACTGATAAGCACTTCTCATTACTTCTCATTAACATTTTTAATACTTTGAGAGACATTTCTAAGAGATTTCCAAATACTCCCAACCAAGTCAAAAGTAAATTGATTTAAGACAGTTTTGCATATGTTTATTAAAAAGACATATTGATTTTTTTGGTCCTTATAAGACTTTTTTTTTTTGTTTTGATTTGTTCTTGTTTGCAATGCTGAGATTTGCTTTATGTGTTAAAAAAGTCATAAAAGCAAGCCTATAAGGTGCTTATAAATGCACTTTCAAAACATGGCATTCTAAAATATATTTTAAAAGAAAAGGTCCTTAAATATTGTACATAAATAATTAATTCTATAAGAAGATTTTAAAAATTTGCAAATATTAGTGTGTATAGTCAAAAGTAACTTTAATAATTTGAAGCAAAAGTATTATCATAGCCACTTCTATCAACTTTTCCCATTTATCGCCTAGACAACTTTAAGGAAAAGAAAGAAAGAAAGAAGCTACTTTCATTAGATTTTGCAAATACCTAAATCAGCTTGGTAATAATTATATATTTGGCTATATATAAATTAGAAGGTTAGTAGTATGGAAAGAAAAGTTCATTCTCTATAATTTCATACTTTCTTACATAAAAAATAGTAACTACCACTATAAGAATGTTCAATTATAGCTTGGTCACGTAGCGAGCGAATATCCCGAAGCCACGTATTGCAACGCAAAAATCGCTTACAAATGAGATAATCCGTAGCAAATATAGAGCAACAAAATTTGTAAGCGAAAAACTGCTTGGAAGATATTTTGCAAGTAAATATTCGCTTGCTAAAAGCAAAATGGCCACATCAGCAGCCACCTGCTTCCAAACAAATGCTACCTGCTTTTCCTCATTAAAAAATTACCTAAAGATTGTTTAATTAAATAGCTAAAATAAACACACTAATTATAACTATTTAATTAATAAAGATTGTTTAGAAAAAATGCCTCCATTAAATTAAGAAAGTAAAATTGCATCATTGACATTCCTTGATTAACATTGACTAATTAAAGTATTTAATTATTTAATATTGACTAATTAAAATGTACTTATCATCTATCAAAGATTAGTAAGAATTTTTTTTTCTAATTAAAATAGTGAAGTGACAATCTCATATTAGAAATGGAGTAATTGAGTAATTAAAATTGATATTAAACAAATAAGAAATTGAGCAAACTCCACGTATTAAGTAGAAAACGGCTTTTTGCTAGCTAAGTCCACATCAGCAAAATCAGCAAGCAAAAGTCTTGTAGCTGATTTTTTTTTTTTAAATGTCTGTGTTCAAAATATCACACTAACATACCCAAAAAAATAGAATTAACAGAAGCAGGAAACTTGCTGCTATATGTTCTGCAAGGAAAAAAAATAAAAGGTGCAAGCATCAATCCATAAAAAAAAGCTTGAAACTCAACCATAAAATAGCTGGAAAAAAAAAAGATAGCCGATCGACTTTCGACCACATTCCGTGCCAAACCAACGGCAAATTCGACCACATTACGTGCCAAACCAACGGCAAATCGATGCCACAAATTCCACAACAATATAACACTAAAAGGTCCAAAATAAGACCATTTCAACAATACAAATCTTCCCGACCACTTCACAACACATATAACAATAACACCTTCAATATCAACACCATTCCAGCCATTTCACAACACTTCACAAAACATACAACAATAACACATTCAAAACAACACCATGTTCCTGCCACTTCATAACAATAACACATTCAAAACAATGATCCAATACTCAGACCACCATCCCCTAGTTAATATCAATTCAAAACAACACCTAGTTAAAGAGTACATAATTCAAAATAACCCATAGTTAAAGGCTACAAATAGACAAAAAGTTTACTAAACAAAATCATAGCCTTCGTATCAAGGGTGGATCAGCAAGCTCACTGAAATGCAGAGGCTTCAAAATCAAACCAATTTGTATCGGCAACGCCCCCCGAACCACCAACGGACCCCGAACAACCAACGCCCCCTGAACTAGCATGGCCATGTGACCCACCTGCACCATCAGAACCACCAACACCCCCTGCATGGCCATGTGACCCACCTGCACCATCAAAACCACCAACACCCCCTGCACCCTCAGAACCACCAACCCCCCCGCACCCTCAGAACCACCAACACCCCCTGCCACACCACAAACATCCCCTTCCTCGCGATAACGTTCCGGCAACTCCATATTCAACGCATTATAGATCGCTCTCATATCATTTTTGTGGTGCTCCTCAAGTTCCTTAATATGTTTATTTTGAGCGGAGATTCACGCCTCCTGTGCAGCATTTTGCAACTGAAGTTGCACAATATATGCAGCCGCTTTTTGCACGACCTCCTTCGATCCCCCCTGTTGATGAACTTTGGATATTTTCTGACTCCTTCAAATCCAACAAGCTCTGGATCCCCACATGTTGAAAACCCGGGAACAAAGCCCTTCTTTCCCCCTCTTGAAGCCTCTAGCCATTGCTTCATATTTATAGGTTCCCACTGAGTTGGGTCAGGCCCGAGTTCTTCGACGCACAACCGCAAGTAATCCAGCTAACAACAAACAACGATGAATATGACATAGTTAAATGTTTCCAGAATTGAAATAGAAGCTTAATAACACTTAGAAATTCCATCATAATATATTATTTCATCCCACAAAGAGTCCTGAAAATAAACTCACGTATACTTTGCGAGCCCAAGCTGATGTCCACTTCTGAGTTTTATCCGGCAACACCTTGCAATGAGTTTTCAGCCACACCGCGGACTGTGGCACTAGGTCTACGTTCCCTTCAAAGTGTTTCTCAGCCTGTCCAAACACAATTCAATTAGTTTCTATTTCAAATAAAAGAAGTAGCATAAAATATTAATAGACAGATCTTTGATAAAACAAAACAGCTCATATAAATCGACATTATCGGAATTCTGGGATTGCGAAAATACACGGAATAAAGTATGAGAAGTAACAAACAAACTTACCAATCTCTCCCTATGGATTCCCTGACCTATAGACCCTCCAACGTAATTGGAGCCTTTTCTTTTTCGTCGGTTTTCTCGAGCCTTCTTTGACCTTGTTATGGTCGCGGGGTCTCTCCAATGCACAATAGCATTTTTCGGATGCGCGACGTTCATCCAAAGCTTTCTATTCTTAAGCTTTTCTCTGTTGGTCTTGTATAGAATCCACCATTTTTTGGCTTTGTTCATTCCATCCTGAAAGCTCTTCTGTCCAATCTTGTGGAAACACTTTTTAATCAAAACATAGTCATCCTTGTCCCATTGGTAGTGTTGCTGCCAATATTTATAAAAAGAAACAATTAGTATATTAGAAACATAGGATGGACCACATCTAAAACATAAGGACGTATAAAAAACTTAGAATCATACGGCAAACAACTCCATATTAAATAAAATAAAATAAAGATAGAACTAAGTATTAATTTTCAGAAACAATATGTTGCTTAATGATATGAAAACATGCAAAATTATCTGTATTGGGCCTGGAACTAAAACAATTAACAAGCAAAGATGAATTAACTGTCAACACTTCCAATTTAATTTTTCAGCAAAGCTTAAAACAGTTAACAAGCAAACCATAATCAACAAATTTTATTTTCCAGCTTTTTTCATATATCAAAGTATAAATCCAGCCCTTCAAATTCTTAAATTTGCATATATCAAAGTATAAATCCAGCCCTTCAATTTCTTAAGCAAATTACAGAATCCTAAATACGAAATCACGAATGTATCAAAGTAACCAACACACCTGAAAGGACATCCAAGCATCGTCTTTTTCTTCCACCATGAATTTTTGGTAGGTAAACTTGTCGTTGTTTCGCATGACTCGTCGCACTATATCGCCGGCTAGGCTCACGGCCCATGGGTCAGCGTAACTTCCGTCCCTACACAACGTCAGGGGATTTTTATCCCTCGAGTTAGGAGGTATTGGAACTCCAATCCCACCTTCTCTTTGCTTATGATAATTGGGCTCTATACTCTCAGCCAACATCAGCTCTTCCTCCTCCGTCATCGCTGGACCATCATCAACCACATCGTCAACTAGATGTGTATCTTCCCTAACACCACCAACAATCACTCCTGGCTGCCCGGGAACCTCAACCTCTTCGGTATAATACGTAACCTTTGCTGCACATGCCTCGAGGTAGGGGTTCTCAAAAAGCAATTGCTCCGTTGTGGGCTCTGACCCCTGCTCCTGTACCGTCTGATCTGTTTCTGGCATGGATCCTTCGCCTCCCGGTGTCGCTGGATCCCCTTGGGCTGGAGTCCCTCCTGATGGTTGTGAGGCAGGTTGTGACGGCTCTGTATCGTAGGTACCGAGCACGCTTTGAAATCCAGTAAATTGTCGTGTCCCCTGAGGCCTGATTCCTCCCAACGAGGATGCAACTGCTGCGGCAGGATCGTAATAAAATGGCTGAAATCCAGGCTGAAATGGAAACAGAGCCATTGGATACATCATCGGCTGACCGAACCCACTGCCATCAAAACCGTTAACTGCCGGTGGCACCCCTCGCCACATCTGTGGCGCCATAAACGGCGTGTAATCACCCATCATCATTGGCTGCTGCATAAACGGAGACATGAACTGTTGTTGCTGCCCACCAGCCTGTGCCATACGCTGAACCTCATTAGGCGGCAACTGTGTTACACCAGATGCCGGAAATGTAAACGAGGGGTAACTCCTCGCTGCGAAGGACCTATCGATGCTGGTCTGAATGGCTGCGAAGGGCCTGCCAAGGATGGTTGTGAAGGACCTGTCGATGTTGATCTGTGGAACTGAGACGGGCCGCGCGGTGCGAATATTCCGGGCTGAGAATGGCCTGCCGATGCAGATATCAATTGCTGAGATGGTGCGCGTGGCACATATCTGGCCGACTGAGTCGGAAGCTGTAAAGGAACCTCCTCCCTTGGAGCGACACGAGGACACACAACTCTATCATTATCTCCTTCCACTTCTTTCCGAACAGAACTCGATGGTCTTCTGGTACGTGCCATCTGCAATACATTTTAATGAACATTATTAACTATTTGACATCAAGTTAAAAATAAAAAATCAGACTACATTTAGACTACAATGCATATTATCAAGAGACTTAGATTACATTCAGTCATTTAACACTTTTAGTTTGAAACAGTTCAGTCATTTCACTTAACACAAAATCAAATTCAATCAACTCAAACTCAAATTCACTCAACTCAAACTCACTCAACTGAATTGTCAACTGTGAAACCCAATATTTGACTCTATGTTATCTCCAAACAATGAATCTTTTCACTGTATTCATCTACTCAAACTCAGCTTCACTCAAAGTCAGTTTAACATTAACAAAGACAGCTTCACCCAAAGCCAGTCACTCAATCTTTCACTATATGTTGTAAAAAACTCATATTTACATCAACTACAAATCATTCTCTAAGCCATTACACACTTAAATCAGAATTTTTACATAACACACAAACACACATATTCATCAACACAAACTCATGTCAAATAGACAAGCTCATCAACTCAAGAGCCATTACTGCTCCACCCCCTTTCACAGCAAACACACTTACAAAAATTCAATGTTTAACATTTCCACTCACTTAAGCACAACAAACACACACTTCAGCACACACACTTCAGCACACACTTACATATATTCACTGAAATTAGGGGAAAACTCATACACACTTACAGATACCAGGCATGCACATAAATCAGAAATCAAACCCTGCACACACTCAGTCTTTTCATAAACTCCACAGAAATCAAACATGCACACACTCAATCTTTTCAGAAGCCCTAATTATTCACACTTAAACCCAAACTTTAACAAAATCACTAAAGCCCTAATTTTAAAATTGAGGAATTTGTGCGAAATCCAGAATTAGTGAAACAGGGTACATACCCTTGAGGTAATTCGCCAATTTGAACCGAAGTGAAGGAGAATCGAAGCTTTTCACGGCGGAAATTGGAGCGAATTGAGAATTGTACGAATTGGGGAAGAACTGTTGTAGTGCGAATTGAGAATTGAGCTGCTAACAGTACGAATTTGAGCTGAGAATTGTTTTAACTAAGAATTTCAGTACAATTCGAGCGGGAGAAAATTTGGGGAAAATTGAGTTTCAGACTTTGAGTAGAATTTCAATTCGAGCGTGATTTGGTGAGCTGAAAGGTGAAAGTTATTCGGTGGTGGAGTACACGTGATTTTTGAGCTACAGAAAATTATGTGGCCGGAAATCCACGTGTCAAGTGAGCTACGAAAAATTCGCTTGCAAGGTTAGCTGAGGTGGAATTAGCGAGCGTTTGTTTTGTAGCTGCCATACGTGGAATATAGGTTAATTTTTAATGTAATTTTAAAGTAATCAAACATTACACTAATTGAATTAAAAAAATTTTACACTAATTAAATAAATTTTTTTTACACTAATTAAATTTTAATCTAATATAATTAGTCAATTGAAACATAATTATCTTAAATAGAAAAACTCACATTGGTGCAATATTCATTTTTTCAATCTTTCGAATAATTAAAATATCTATAAATTATTCCACTTCTCAAAATAAGGTGCTCATTTCGGAATCAAGCATAATTAGGGATAATAAATATTACATAATTCAAGAAAAGGTTTAGAAATCCCTATTTTTATTCTAGAAATAATTACAAGATAATAGAATTTATTCGTAGTCAGGATAGCTGTCTTGTTCTTGCGCTCCGGCATCTGGTTCGCTTTCAGAAGATGTAACGTGATGGTCCTCATCTGGAAGTTCATGCTCTTCGTCGTAAGTTGGGTCATTTTCGACCGTTATCAACTGATTGTCAGCCAAGTTATTAACATTCAATGAGTTCAAATCGACGTCAACTGTGAAATCTGGAGGGGTGTTATCTTGGAAGATCTCAACGTCTTCAACAATATCAACGACGTCAGTATTTAAAGACGATGTGTCTATAATATGCCTCGCTTGTGTTGTACAAACTGCCCACCATCCCTTTCTAGCTCGAAGTCGTTGGCATGCATAGGGAAAATAACAAGCTTGTTGAGCCTGACTAGCAAGAATGAATGGCTCTGTTTCATTGGTCGCAAGACGCTTAGCGGGATCGATGTCAATCAAATTTAAACTCGGATGTACTTTGATCCCTGTTGTCAAATCAAACCAATCACACTTGCAAAGAACCACAGTTAATGCACGCCCACTACCAAAATAATCAACTTCTATGACTTCACGAAGCAATCCATAATAACTCAACTCTTCTGGTTCTTCGGTTGCTCCCTTAACATAAACTCCACTGTTGTTAGTTTGTCTCGAATTCAATTCATTAGCAACTTGAAATCTACAACCGTTAACTTTGTAACCAGTAAATGCCCTCGCAGACGCACATGGCCGTGTATAAGATGTACGACACAAAAATCTACGTCATAGTATCCCGACCCAACCATTTGTTTCAGCCACTGAACAAAATACATGTTACGACGCTCGAGTAAGGAAAATGGTTCCATTTTTATGACACAATTTACTCGAAGTTACAATTAAAAAGAAAAAAATATTGCCTCAAATTTTTACATAAACAAACACATGTTGAGTTTTGAATTGGTAGCAGTGGTGATGCTACAAACATCGAATCCACTGTTGCCCACTTACAAAAAATTATAGAGGCCTATAAGATTGACGCTTATAATTTAAATAGGCATGATTTAAATGGTCTCAAATAACGTATTGGGTTGAGTATACACAACATGGTCTAATGTGCAACAAGAGATATTCCTGCACTCACGAAACAGGTGGGCACTCACAAATTGTATGTTTTGTGAGTGCAGAAGCAAGGCCTCCTCCTGCACATCAGATGCTCCCAATATATACTTTGCGAACACTCCAAATAATATAGATTTGGGCAAGTAAATGTTTTCAACATGTCCTTTGAAAGACACACCAGAACAATGAGATTTTCTAGATGCATTTTGATTAGGGGTGCTCACGGTTCGACCCAACTGAAAAAATAATAAGTTATTAAAATTTTAGGCCGAACCATAACCGAGATTATTGACTTGGTTTGACTTTCGGTTATGGCTTTTGGAGTTTTAAAAAAAAAGTTCTTTTAAAACCGAACCTTGGTTAACCCAAGTAAACTGAAAACCTCCCATTTCAAAACAATATAATAATGTTTGACTACAATGTTTTATGAATTGTTGTATGATTTATTAAATATGCATGTTATACACTCATGAACGAATATTTGAATATGTTTTACTAGTTATGATGAATGAATTGTCGAATAAGTGTTGCATTACATTGTAAGAGATGTGCTTTTAAAATATATATGTGTTATATTTTGAAAATGGCTTGCTTTTTATTAATAGACAAGATTGTAATGTGAAATAGGTTGTTAATTTGACTTTTTAATTATATTTATTTATTTTTTTGAAAGAATTTTATATATTTATTAATTGTGTAAAATTGTTTTTTTTCCTTTGAAAAGTTAGGTAATTGGTTAACTCGAAAACATAACCAAAAATCGAACGGTTATAACCGAAAACCAAACCACTTTATTGATTTGATTATTGGTATCGTTTTTAGGCTTACCAAAAATTCAAGTTATTTAAAAACAAAATCAATGGTTAAGAAAATAAAGCCATATGACTATTACTTTGTTATATTTGGTAACTATTGGAGCGGTGATAATGGGGAGGTTGATTTCTTAAATCATGGTGCTACATGCATTATCTTATCATGCATTATTTTATCACCTATTTAGTTTGGAGTTGAGGCTATAAATAGCAACTCATTTTCATTCATGAAATTCATCCCATTGAGAAGCAATATTTTGCATTGTAATATTTCCTCCTTCCTCTTGTAATATTTTTATATTTGTGTGAGGTGTATTCGGGGAGTGTTACGGGTAAAAAGGCTCTGTGGGGATCGGTTGGGTTGAGCGAAAAATTGTGTAGTTGTAACAATTTTCTATATAGTGTATTTTCGTTCGGGCCCCGTGGTTTTTTCTCCGGTTTAGGAGTTTCCACGTAAAATCCTTGTGTTGTTACTATCGTCATATTTTATTCGTATTTGCTTCGTATATCCACGATGGGCAAATTCTGGGGGTGCGTATTTGTCGACTCAAATACCTAACAAGTGGTATCAGAGCCCGGGTACTGCTGGAGGTGGAGCTTTTATTGTGGTGGAGCTCTGGTGTGATAGTAGTGTGAATAAGCGCTGATAAAGGCAGTTCTGTCAAAGGTAATTGGTTATTAAGCGGGACCGTTGTGACCTCACCAATTACCTGGGAACCTTGAAACCCTGCCTGGAAAGACGAGATATCTCTTTCCGGGGGTTTACTTTGTGCTATTCAGATCTACTTGAAATTCACCAAGGCTCACTGGTGCAATGTCAGGAAGTAAGGGTACAAGTGCGGTGAGATTTGACGTTGAAAAATTTGACGAAAAAATCAACTTTGGCTTGTGGCAAGTTCAAGTAAGGGATGTGTTGATTCAGTCAGGGTTACACAAGGCTTTAAAAGGGAGGGTTGCTAAAGGTAGCGGCCCTACTAGCTCGAGTTCCGAAGCAGCTGGTATAAAAGCTGTGGTGGACGATGATGACTGGGAGGATCTAGATTTGCGAGCTGAGAGCGCAATTCGTCTGTGCTTGGCCAAAAACATTCTTGCGAACATGCATGGGATTTCTTCGGCTAAGGGACTCTGGGAAAAATTAGAGGAGTTGTACCAGGCGAAGGGCGTGTCGAATCGCGTGTACCTGAAGGAGCAGTTTCACACACTACGAATGGCAGAGGGTGCGAGTATCTCAGATCATCTGAGTGTTCTGAACGGAATCGTTGCTGAGCTTGAATCCATTGGAGTTGCAATTAATGAGGAGGATCAAGCCTTGAGACTCATCTGGTCTCTTCCAAGTTCGTACGAACACATGAAACCGATATTGATTCTTGGGAAAGAGAAAATCAATCTCTCTGTAGTTACGGGCAAGCTTCTGTCTGAAGAGAGGAGGCTTAGCGGGGGTAACAGTTCACATGTAAACAATGCATTGGTGTCTTACGATGGCAGGAAGACAGACTCTAGGAGGAAAGTGTGTTGGCGGTCTGGACAATCTGGCCACGTTAGAAGAAATTGTCCAACAAAGGGAGCCGGTTCGGCAAGTGGCTCCGAGGCATCAAAGGGAAACACTGGAGGAGATACTAACATTGTTTATTGCAGTGACTCTGAAGTTCTGTAAGCGGCATGCTCGTCCTGATGGCATGAGACCCTAAAAGTTGCCATGAGACATGACGTTAATGTTAGTGGGTCAAGTGTGCACACGGGCATTGCTTTTGGCGTTAATGCAAGGTGTGGTATATTCATGTCGACGGGCTGATGACTTCCGGAGGAGCCAAAAGTGGAAGTTGCACCATCCTATCAGCAGGTTATTGTTCGACATGGGCCGAAAAGTGAAATTCTTGGAATTAGTTTATTCTGAGTGGTTATGCTTTATGGTGGAGCATGGTACTTCTAAAAGTACGACTGTGGTTGCAGTAATAGCGGGAGCTATGGAGATCTTCTGAGGCGGAGTGGGTATGCGATTGCCCAAGGCTGGAGTGAAGATGATTTTGAAGACGCGATTAGTCACTAATAATCACATCTTCAAGATGGAGATTATTGGAGCGGTGATAATGGGGAGGTTGTTTTCTTAAATCATGGTGCTACACGCATTATCTTATCATGCATTATTTTATCACCTATTTAGTTTGGAGTTGAGGCTATAAATAGCAACCCATTCTCATTCATGAAATTCATCCCATTGAAAAGCAATATTTTGCATTATAATATTTCCTCCTTCCTCTTGTAATATTTCTATATTTGTGTGAGGTGTATTCGGGGAGTGTTACGGGTAAAAAGGCTCTGTGGGGATCGGTTGGGTTGAGCGAGAAATTGTGTAGTTGTAACAATTTTCTACATAGTGTATTTTCGTTCGGGCCCCGTGGTTTTTTCTCCGATTTAGGAGTTTCCACGTAAAATCCTTGTGTTGTTACTATCGTCATATTTTATTCGTATTTGCTTCGTATATCCACGATGGGCAAATTCTGGGGGTGCGTATTTGTCGACTCAAATACCTAACAGTAACTGTCGCTAGCTCCGCAGTTAAGGTTACATATTGTAAAGTATTGTAGTAATAGTTATTTTAATTTCCCGTATGCTACAGGGTGCACTACACCGCATGGCCATATATATATGTTTGGGTCCCATCAGGCATCATCATGGAACCACATGAATACCGCATATATGGGACTATGGAGTGTCGTGACCTCAGATGCATAATAGATGAAGAAATAAAAGGTTTCATTCAACAAGGTCTAAGCCTTAATTACTTAAGTTACATGTTAATATTGGTACTCCACGATAAACTATATTAATCATGACATCCACCGCTTGCTTAATCATCATCTTTATCCTCCTTTCCACCACGGCCATCCTCGTCTTCATCCTTATCGTGAACTTGTGACTTACACTTGTCATACTCCTCATCTGCTTCTCGAGCCAATTTTCTGTTGTAGGCTTCTATTTTACGCTCATATTCTACCTTGTGCTTCTCTGCTGTTGCCTGAAAGGGTGCCTTCTCCTTATCACTCAATGATTTCCACTTGTCACCACCAGCTTTACCAACAACAACAACAGTTTTGTTGTTGGGGTGTGACTCCTTGTATTGTTTCCTAAAGTCCTCCATAAACACAAAGAAGGCACTTGGAGCCCTTTTTGGCTTGTTAGGATCCTTGGCTGCTTTCTTCTCATTCTTAGTCTGCTTTCTCACAACAAGTCTGCCGTCGAATTTCTTCGACTCAACTAACACTTTTTCTTTAACCGTTGACTTTTGAGTTTTTTTTATGTTGTCCAATTTCTATGTATTCGTGGTTTGGAGAGACCCTATGGGTTTTCTTTGACCACTCAGAATCCGACTGCATACCCCTGTCATCGGTGGAATCGTTGATAATAATATAATCAATTGAGTCGAAGTCAATATGCCTTTGGCATTCTGAATCCGAATGTTCAGCTCGTGTATCAACAATATCCTGAAAAACATCATCAGTTGAAGGCATAAAAGCTCTTCGAGTTTCAACAAAAACATCATCTAGATCACAAGCCTCGTGAGTGTCGTTAACAGTAATTTCACCTTCTTCTAATTTCTCCTCTTCAACAACGTTCTGTTCATTATTATTCACATGAACAACAATCCCAAAATCATCATTACGAGAATTCTCTTCTCTCCCATCTATATTTAAATTAACTCCTCCATGATTAACATTTAAATTCCCACCAACATGTCCATTTTCATCATTGGCAAAAACTTCATTATCACTTTGCTCACTAGTAAAATCAGCAACAACATCATTACTTTTCAAAATAATGACCTCATTATCATTTTGATCTAACTTAGTAACAATAATACTCTCCACCACATCAAAAGCTTTTAAAATCCCAACTTCACCATCAACATTTAAATCATTAGACTCGTTAACACCCTCATTTGAGTTATCAGTGCCAACACAAATTGTATCATCCATTAACTCAACCAAACCATTAAATCGATTACTACAAGCCAAATATTCAATAGCTAACCTTGAGGGCGTATTGCTGCCCCGATTTTCAGCAGGTACAAGCGTATTTAGTGGCGCATTCCCCGACGTCACGACATTCGATTGCTCAACTCTAAATACTGGAGTTGTCCTCAAATGTTTTTCTGTTCTTTTCTCAGGCATTTCGTCAAACACTTGTTGCTCATTCTCCGTGGCAGATTTAGTGTTTTCTTCTATATCTTTCCCATTTCCTTTTGCACTATTGTCATATGCAATACCATCTTCAGGGATCTTTTTTGCATTCAAATCACATGTTTTAGAACCATGTCCAAGATGCTTACAAGTTGTGCAATATAGGGGTATTTTTTCATATATTATAGATAAGTGAACATCTTCATCACTCATCCTAACTACCACTGAATCTTGAAGCTGTTCCATAACATTAATTTCAACACATATGCGAGCAATGCCCAGTTTCATACGGTATGCTGTTGCTTCATCAACTCGAAGTGGTTTGCCAATCATTTTGGCGATCTCAACAAGCAATTCCTTAGAAAAGAAATATGCCGGGGGCATTGGAATCGAAATCCACACAGGCACCACGGGAGATTCTTCTTCGATTTTAAAGGACTTAGACCATTTCAACACCCTCATCGGGAATCCTCCAATCCTCCATTCCCGGCACAGCCATAGCAGCGAGTAGTCTTCCTCGACAGTGCAAGTGATAAGCACATGCTTTGGATCCAAATGCCCAATTGTGTATTTACCCCTCAATCCGATCGATCGAAATCCTAAAGCAAGCCCATTCAGTTTTGGACATCCGTGTGAAAACTTACACACCAACGCAAGCTTGAAAGGCTTCAAGAGCATACGCACTTCATCATCGGGTAGAAAAATAGAACGTTTTCCTTTATAGATCTCAACTTTCTTGGGCTGAATCATTCGATTCGGTGCAAGGAGTAACGGGTCATCAACGCACGATTTCCGAATTGATAACTCCGATGGCGCACGAGCTACGGCGGCGAACGAACTTTGCGGGGAGTTCGAAATTTCCTGTGGTTTTGGCGGCGGAGTAGAATCCGCCGCCATGGGAAGTAGCGCCCCCATACAAAGCACGGATCTGTCAAGATTGTCACAAACTTCGTAGTGACATACTCGAAGTAGATCGAACAAAAATTTGGGTTTGGAGATTTGATGGGTTTGGTGATTTGGTGGGGTGGTGATGGTTAGTTTGGTGGTAATGGTGGAGGGGTTGGGACTAGTGGTGTTGGTGACGAATTTGGTGGTGGTGGTGGTGGTGGTGGTGGTGATGGTAGGGATGGTGTTGGCGGCGGGAGGTGTTTTTATTCCGTAACTTTAATTGATTTTAGAACACAGGAACAACGTGTGGAAGAAAAGAAATTATCACAACAGTGATACGCTAATATCCAATTGACTGATTGTAACATAATTAGCACTTGACACCCACTTTGGACGTATTTTCTCATAACTTACAAAACGTCCTCAAGTCAATTATCAAAAACAAAATGGTCCTCGATGTTAAGACCGTGACCGTGACCGTGATGCATTTCAATAAGTTCTTATCGTATATAATTATAATTTCGAAATTAGCAATTCTGACAGATAGATATTTTTGGGTGCGCGAATTAAAGAAGAAATTAAGCGACAGAAATAAACCGCATAAAAGTGATCTTAGAATTGTCTAAGACCAAGAGTATAATAATATAAAAGTGACCTTTATAATTTTATATATTTGTGTAAACAGGCACTCACTCTTATTAATGGTAATAATAGCTCTTAGCTCTAAACGACAAAGATATATATGGCTAGCGGAAGGTATGTTGAGCGGGAATTGCTACCTTTGTTGGCCATGGTGACGGCGGAGTGTGTGAACGTGGGGAGTAATATCCTCTACAAAGCCGCCGTCACAAAGGGCTTAAGCTACCATGTTTTCATGGTCTACTCTTATGCTATCTCTGCCCTCATTCTCATCCCACTTTCCTACCTTTTCCACAGGTTCACTTCTCTATACATCTTACAACACTACAACAATATAGTTACTTGATATATATGTAAAAATAACTTACTCTTTTCAATATTTCTTTATTTTCTGCAGAAAAACACAGCTTCCTCCCTTTACTCTTGTTTTGCTTGGCAAAATATCCGTAGTGGGATTTCTTGGGTAACTTGGGCATGCAATTTTTATTTTTCATTTCCCTTTTGCATGATTATGATTATTAACTAATATAATTGTGGTGGTGATGCATTTGATTTAGGTTTATACCGCAATATCTTGGATACAGAGGAATACTTTACAGCTCTCCGACATTAGGTTCTGCCATGAGCAATATCACCCCTGCTACTACCTTTATCCTTGCCATTCTTTGCAGGTGCCACTTTAAATATTTTCTTTAGTTTTTTCAAACTAATTGTCTTTAATGATTAATTTACTAGTATAGTTCCCAAATTCGGTAAATTCAGGTTTAATACTTCAATCATACAATTTATTTACTATGAGTTGCTAGTTGTCACTTTGGTCCCAAAAGAAGATAAAGGGATAAGTAGTGACTAGTGAGTAGTGAGTAGTGACCCATATTCTCATTGTAGATGATGTAGCGTACAATAAAGTACTCTGATAAATATAAGTTTTTGAATTGAAAAATCCTTGAAAAATTTAATGAAAGTGTTCATATATTATAGATAATGTTCCTATTATTAGATCTTGTATTGGCCCATCTTTACTTCATGCAAGTAGACCATATTCTACTCATTGTTATGCTTTAGTACATAATATAGATTCATTTCATGAATTGTAAAAAGTTACTGACCAGATTATAATACTATTAGATAATACAATTTAAAAATGAATTTGATTATAGCTTCTGTAACTAGAATGTCTTAAGAATGTGGATTTTGATAACAAGTTTCTGCTCCAAGTCCTTAATTCTATATATCCCATAATAACTTTCAGTTTTTCTTTATCGATGTTAGGATGGAGAAGCTAAAGTTGAGGAGTTTTAGCAGCCAGGCAAAAATTATTGGAACCATTGTAACAATAGCAGGGGCTATTGTAGTGGTGTTATGCAAGGGGCCAATACTGATAGATTCTGTCATGGCCCTGCAAGTAATTGAGGAAGATCAGTACGGAACAATTGAAGAAATTGAGGTAGAAATGAAGCGAAGCAAGATCGTACCTTTGAGAGAATTGAAATCGAATTGCAAATTGGAAATTACAGCTGATGTACCAAACGGCGTCGTTCGCAGCCAAGGAGTGGAGGGCTCAGATGGCTTCCACGTGGAGAAGATCGCGCCGTGGGAATAGCCCTCAACTTGAAGAGTTGCTATTACGTTTTTAAAGATGCTTTTACAACTTTTCTGTTATCATTTATTGTCTTTTTCTGCACTGTAGCGAATTGCATGAACTGCATGAACGAATGTTGGCCTATTTGTAGCAAATCCTGATTCAGTAATGATTATGAAATATTTACAACAACTTTATTCTTCTCTCTCTAATTCTCTCTGATCCTTCCCTTGCTATCCTTCTTCCTGCACAAGAAACACTAAATAATATCACAGAACTACAACAATTGGTATCTTAGAGTCAGACCTTTCCATGGTTGATACTCGATTTAAAGAGCTACAGGAAACACAAAAAAATATGGATCAAACACTCAGGGACGAAACACAACGCAGAATCAATGTTGAGCATGGATTACAGGAACAAATTGGGCTGTTAAACACCCAGATCCATGAGCATATTCGACATCTGGATGATAAGCACTCTCACTTTAACAGCAAACTAGAGGATCACATGATTAAAACTGATACAAGGCATGCTGAATTCACTGCAGCTTTTGCCTTAACACAGAATCAGATCCTACAACTTTTTGAGAAAATGGAGATGACCCCTAAACCACCATCTGTTATGGGTTCCCCACACTCAGTGAGATCTGAGGAATTCACACCCAAGGGTGCCATGACAATGGAAAGGCCACCCAGGGGTGCTGTACCAAATACCCAGTTTCAGTGCACTATCCCCAGCCCCAGAATAGACTTCCCTAAATTTAATGGCACTAAGGCAAGAGAGTGGATGGTGAGGTGTTTGGGATATTTTGAACTGATGCCTGTTTCTTCTGATCTTCAGAAAATCACACTAGCTTCCTTGCACTTTGAGGGTAAGGCTGAGTTGTGGTATCAAAACCATAGGACTCAGTTCTTTGGCATGAGTTGGGACAATTTTCTGAAGGAGGTGTCCTCTAAATTTGAGGAATTAAAGGAGGCCATGGTTATTGCTGATTTTAATAGATTGAAACAGACTACTACACTGGATGACTACATAGATAAGTTTGAGGAGTTAAAAACTTATTTAGGTATCTTCTCCAACAGGGATTTTGATGAAAAGTACTATGTTGCTTGTTTTGTTAGTGGCCTCAATGAGGAACTCCAGTCACAGGTATCTCTATTTGATCCTGTCACCTTAGTTCATGCTATGGACATTGCAAAGAAACAGGAGAGGGTTAATGAGGCCTCTAGGAGAGTGAAACCTAAAGGGTTTACTCCTAGTTTTACACCCTTCAAGAAGCCTGACCACTTTTACAATCCCCCAGTCTACAAAGCCCCCCCCCTCAACAGACTTCCATTGTGAGGAAGCCTCTATCAGCTGCTGAAATGAAGGCTAGAAGAGAGAAAGGCCTCTGTTATAACTGTGATGACCAATATGTTTTTGGTCATAAGTGTAAGGCTAAGCAATTCTTCTTAATGCTTAGTCAGGATGAAGAGGATGCCTATATGGGCTCTATATTACCTGAAGAGCAGTATGACCCTGGTTGGGAACAAGCCCAGATGTCACTGAATGCTATTAGTGGCAGGGGTTCCTCTAATACTTTCAGACTCTTGGGTGAGTATGGTAGGCAACAGCTGCCTATACTCATTGATTGTGGAGCAGATAGGAGTTTTCTGGATACTAATCTGGCCAAAAAGTGGGGTTGTGTAGTGGAAAACACTACACCTATCTTGTTGAAAATTGCTGATAGTAGAAGAATTGTCAGTGACAAGCATGTGGTGGGTTTTCACTGGACAATGCAAGGGAAGGCATTTAAATTTCCTATTAGACTACTTGAGATGGGGGGTAGTCACATGATATTGGGAGGTGATTGGTTAAAACAGTACTCTCCTATTGAGTTAAATTACCAGGAGTCTTATGTGGGGATTACATTAGAGGAGGAGAAGTTTTTACTGCACACTATCATGCCAGGAGCTGAATGTCACATGATTTCAGCAGATGCTATGAGGAAGCTTTTGCATCATGATAATGAGGATATTGAGGCTGTTCTCCTCACTATTGCAGTTGTGGAAGAAGTACCACAGGTGAACCCTACCTTATGTGGGTTACTCAGTGACTTCCAGGATGTGTTTGCTGAACCTGTGGGTTTACCACCCACAAGGCATATTGAACATCAGATTCAACTTAAGCCTGATAGTTTACCTAAGCTACAGTACCCTTATAGATACTCACATGCTGCTAAAGGGGAAATTGAGAACATTATTCAGGCAATGTTCAAGGAAGGGGTTATACAGCACAGTAAGAGCCCTTTTGCCTCTCCTGTGCTGCTGGTGAAGAAGAAGGACACCACCTGGCGCCTGTGTGTGGATTATAGATACCTGAATTCTCTCACACTTAAACATAACTACCCTATCCCAGTGATAGATGAACTGCTAGATGAGCTTCATGGCTCTAAATTCTTTTCCAAGATTGACTTGAGATCTGGTTATTTCCAGATCAAGATGAGAACTGAGGATATACCTCTCACTGCTTTCAAGACACACCAAGGACATTATGAATTCCTTGTGATGCCTTTTGGACTTTGCAATGCTCCTGCAACCTTCCAATCTCTCATGAATCAAGTGTTTTCTGAACAACTTAGAAAATCTGTCTTGGTTTTCTTTGATGATATTCTTGTCTACAGTCAAGATTGGGAGTCACACTTGCAACACTTGGCTGTGGTTTTGAACCTACTGAGGCACCACCAGCTCTATGCCAAGAGATCAAAGTGTGCTTTTGGTCAAACTCAGGTGGAGTATCTAGGACACATTATCAGCCATGAAGGAGTGGCCACTGATCCCTCTAAAGTTGAGAGTATGGTTAATTGGCCTAAACCTACTTCAGTGAAAGGGCTTAGAGGTTTCTTGGGACTGACAGGTTATTATAGAAAATTCATCAAAGACTATGGGCTCATCAGCAGGCCACTAACTCACATGCTCAGGAAGGATGCCTTTGTGTGGACTGAAGAGTCTGAATCAGCTTTTACACAACTCAAACTGCTCATGACACAAGCCCCTGTTTTGGCTTTACCAGATTTCTCAAAATCTTTTATTGTGGAGACTGATGCTAGTGGTAAGGGTATTGGTGCAGTCTTAATGCAAGAAGGTAGACCTATTGCCTTCCTAAGCAAAGTCCTTTGTCCAAAGAATCAGTTGTTGTCTATTTATGAAAGGGAATTCTTGGCTGTGCTTTTGGCTGTGCAGAAATGGAAGCATTATTTACAGGGTTCTCATTTCATCATCAGAACAGATCAGCAAAGTCTTAAATATTTGCTGGAACAAAAGATCACCTCAGCTTTACAGCAGAGGTGGGTAGCTAAGTTATTGGGCCTCAATTATGAAATACACTATAAGAAGGGTGTGGACAATAGAGTTGCTGATGCCTTGTCCAGGGAGTTCACTGACATAGAATTATGTCAAGCTGTATCAGTGGTAAAACCACTGTGGTTGGAACAGGTTATTGAGAGCTATAGTGAGGATGATTTTTTTCTCAATATCCTGGCTGTGAAAGCAATTGACCCCACTGCATTCTCTGACTTTAGTGTCACTGCTGGGGTATTAAGATTTAAGAAGAGGTTATGCATTGGAAATGACTTGCAGTTTAGACAGCAGATCATTGCTGCACTTCATGACTCACCCATGGGGGGCCATTCTGGTAATCAGGGAACCTTTATGAGAGCGAGTTCCTTATTCTTCTGGCCTCACATGAAAGATGATGTACACAAGTTTGTGCAAATGTGTGACATTTGTAAGATGACTAAGGTGGAGCACACCCCCTATCCTGGTCTTTTACAACCCCTACCAATCCCTGATCAGTGTTGGACTCATATTTCTTTAGATTTTGTTGAGGGATTGCCCAAATCAGAGGGAAAGAATGTTATCTTGGTGGTAATTGATAGATTCAGCAAATATGGCCATTTTATAGCCCTTAGCCACCCTTATTCTGCTAAGGATGTTGCTAAGATATTCTTGGATCAGATCTTCAGGCTCCATGGCCTACCTATCAGTATGGTGAGTGATAGGGATAAAATCTTTACCAGTAATTTTTGGCAGGAGTTGTTCATTTTGTTGGGAGTTAAATTGGATATGAGTTCTGCATATCATCCTCAATCTGATGGGCAGACTGAAAGATTGAATCAATGCATGGAAAATTATTTGAGAGCCATGGTCGTTGATAACCCCAAGAAGTGGCACTACTTCTTAGCTCAAGCAGAATATTGGTATAATACAAATTTCCATACAAGCTTGAAAATGACTCCTTTTCAAGCTTTATATGGCATTGCACCAGACCCTCTGCGCATTGGTCCCTATTTGGATTCTCCTAATGAGAATGTGAGAAGCATTATTGGTGAGAGGTTACTCCTTAATAACTTACTGAAGGAAAATCTCTTAAAGGCACAGGAGCGCATGAAATATTATGCAGATAAGCATAGGTCTGAGAGAGAATTCTCAGTGGGAGATGAGGTGTTTCTCAAATTGCAGCCCTTTAGACAAAATTCAGTGTCCCTGCGCCGCAATTTGAAGTTGAGTTGTCGTTACTATGGGCCCTACACTATCCTAGAACGCATTGGACGGGTGGCTTACAGATTGGAACTACCCCAGGGGTCTCAAATTCACCCTGTGTTTCATGTTTCACTGTTGAAAAAGAAACTCAGTCCTAACATTCTCCCCAGCCCTCAATTACCATTCACTGATCCTAATGGTGCATTCAAAATTTATCCTCTACGCACATTGGATAAGCGGTTTATCAAGCGGGGAAATGTGGGCATACCTCAAATCTTGGTTCAGTGGACTAATGGTGACGTCGATTCCGCTACTTGGGAGGATTTCAGCTCAATTCGTGCTCGCTTTCCTGATTATGATCCTTGGGGACAAGGATTTGATTCGCCGGGGGGTAATGTCATGGCCCTGCAAGTAATTGAGGAAGATCAGTACAGAACAATTGAAGAAATTGAGGTAGAAATGAAGCGAAGCAAGATCGTACCTTTGAGAGAATTGAAATCGAATTGCAAATTGGAAATTACAGCTGATGTACCAAACGGCGTCGTTCGCAGCCAAGGAGTGGAGGGCTCAGATGGCTTCCACGTGGAGAAGATCGCGCCGTGGGAATAGCCCTCAACTTGAAGAGTTGCTATTACGTTTTTAAAGATGCTTTTACAACTTTTCTGTTATCATTTATTGTCTTTTTCTGCACTGTAGCGAATTGCATGAACTGCATGAACGAATGTTGGCCTATTTGTAGCAAATCCTGATTCAGTAATGATTATGAAATATTTACAACAACTTTATTCTTCTCTCTCTAATTCTCTCTGATCCTTCCCTTGCTATCCTTCTTCCTGCACAAGAAACACTAAATAATATCACAGAACTACAACAGATTCCGACACTGATCAAAAACTCAATTCGCCAGTTTTTTCAAATGGTTTGCATTTGTCTTCTGCTCAGTCGAATTGGATTGTGGGTGGTGTCCTGCTTGCAGCTAGCTATGCTGTGGTTGCTATTTGGTACATTTATCAGGTAACATTGTTAGAAACAAGAAATATGTAGTTTGTTAGAGTTTCGCCAATGATTTTGAATTAGTACCATCCATTTTGCAGGCTAAAATTATCAAGGAGTATCCAGCAGAACTTTTATTAGTTCTTTTCTACAATGTATTCGCCTGTGTTGTAGCATTACCCATATGTTTTGTCTCAGAACCGGATTTGAGTTCATGGAAAGTGCCGGCTGATGTACAACTGTTGTCGATCCTATACTCGGTGAGACTTTTAATCCCGACTTTGTATTTTCCGTTGCCATTATGTATCCCATGTTAGGAACTGTTAAGTTTCTGGCCATGGAAAGAGTTATAGAATGCTTGATAATCGACTGGATTTTGAACTTTTTGTATTACCTAAAGTTTCTTCTTGATCATTTCGAAATAATTCAGGGAATAATGGGAACAGGATTAGCTATTGTGATTCACACTTGGGGCTTACACGTGAAAGGACCCGTTTACGTAGCGCTATTCCGGCCATTGTCAATTGCCATTACAGCAATTTCGGGTGTCATATTTCTCCATGATAAACTCTATCTTGGCAGGTAATACTCAATTTGTTTTTCCTCCATTTGGGAAAAAAAATAAAATCTTCATATAGAGTAAATCTAACTGTTCTTGATGGGAGGACTGTTAATTACAAATTCATTACTTGTTTTTCCTTAACAGTGTTATTGGATCCATTATAATCTCGATGGGATTTTACACGGTTATTTGGGGAAAATCGAAAGAAGAGATTAACAGAATCTCAAGTAATGTTAGCCTGGAATCGCCTAATGATGCTACTGTCCCTCTCATCAAGCACCACAATATTTCAACAAAATGAAACAGGTGTTTATAGCATGATCGGGCCCTTCAACTTTATTGTTGGATATTTGTATATTTCTTTTGTTTTATGAAAAATTTAAGGTATTTTTTGCTAATTAATTTTGTGTTTTTTTTTTGGTAGAATAATTAATTTTGTGTTAATTGATACAGAAAAACATATGTAACCGTGTGGTCCCTGTGACGCGTGACAATTTTCATTTTTTTTAATCAATAAAAAGAAAAATTCAATGAGAAAGGGTACAAGATGTACAAAAAAAAGTCTAAATTACAGGTCATGCATCGGGGAGTTATACCAATCGACAAAAGAGAAAACAAAATCCTTCCTAGTCGCCTTAATTCAAGACCATCTTTTAATCTTGATCGATTCACAAATATCTTATATATCTAACCGCTCTCCCTTGAATTGAGCTTTATTTCTACAATTTCAAATGCTCCAAATAGTGAAAAACCAAACAGAGATTCAAATGTCCTTACCTTTCTAAAATGGAAATAACTCTTCAAATTGTGAAAAGTTGTCTGCAAGACTTTGGGGAAGTACAACAGAGATTCCAATTCCAATCTCACATTGACAAAAAATACGACCAGTCGATTCCTCGTCAAGAAAACAATGTGAGCAGCAACCATTGTTGTTGTTTGTGAGATTAACCTCGCGCTGTTGAAGATTTATTTTAGTTGGAATTCTATCTTGAAGAGCTCTCCACAGAAAGCTCGCAATTTTGAGAGGCACTTTTCTGTTCCAAATTCTCTTCCACAATGTTCCAAATTCTCTTCCACAATGTTGATTCTGTATTGCTACTAGAGTGCATCAGCTTATTATAGGCTGAACGTACCGCGAACTCTCCATTCGGTTCCAAGTTTCACTTCCATGAATCACTTGAGGATGTACTTGATGGGATGTAGTTCTTCACAACATCAATCAATTCCGCGAGGATGTTTTCCTCGTAAGTAAAAAGGTCACGTGGCCAATGCCAATACCAAACCCAATTATTTTCGACCCATTCGCCTTTTTCTGAATTGAAGGATCCTTTTGCAACTCTAAAGAGTCTACTAAAACGAAGGAATAAAGGTTCGTTTTCAACTCTGATATCCCACCAAAATCTTGTATCATGCCCATCTCCGACCACTTTAGTAATTGACGTGTTAAACGAATCAATACCTCCCGCCGCGATCGTAGAGTTTTTTATGTCACGCCACCAAATAGATGCTTTCTGGTGCAATCTTCTGTTATTTTGGTGTTCCATCTCATTCCCATTTTTGCAGAAATTATCTTTTTCCAAATAGAGTTGTTGTAGTTAAGTAATCGCCAATTCCACTTCGCCAATAGTGCTGAATTAAAAGATTTGAGATCTTTCACTCCAAGCCCTCCAAAACCTTTTTGCCTGCAAATGGTTTCCCACTTCACCCAACAGATTTTGCAATCGTCTTCCTCTCCTCCCCTATAAGAAATTTCTCTGAATTCTTGTTAGAAGTTTATCAATCTTCATAGGTGCCCTGAAAAAGGAAAAGTAATAAACATGTAGTCCGGTCAAAATATAATTAGTTAAGACGAGTCTACCGCCAAATGAAATATGAAAATCATCCAAATCATGCGCCTTCCTTTTTATGGTATCAACAACCGGTTTCGATGATGCGATGCATCTTGGATTTGCACCAACGGGTAATCCGAGATAGTTGAATGACATCTTTTCACTTTTGCAATTTAGCAACATTGCATATGAATTCAATTTTCTCTCCTCAATACTTAAGCCAACGAGACTGCTTTTTGCAAAATTAATTTTTAACCTAGAGACCAATTCAAAATTACGGAGAATGCTTTTGATGGCGATAATATTCCGCATTGAATCTTCCCCGAAAATGATGGTATCGTCGCCATATTAGATATGGGAGACTTTGAGGTTTTCATGTCCCACTTCGATTCCTTTGAACATATGTTCGTTTATGGCCTCTTTGAACATTCCTCCCAATCCTTCCGCAGGTATTAGAAAGAGCAGTGGTGAGAGGGGATTTCCTTGCTTCAATCCTTATGACACGTGAAAAGCATCGGTTGGAATAAACTGATGAGTGCAACATATGCGAGTAGTAGATGGATAAAATTGAGGGTCCATATAACATAAATCTATGTATCCAATTAAATATATGCGACCAAACTCCCAATGAAGCTTCCGCATCTAATTAATCTTTTTCTTGAATGGCCTAAGTCTACATACTAATACAAAACATAGAGTTTGACAAGTAATTTGTGCAATAAAGGGTACATAAGTTCTAATGATGTAAATATTTGAATGTGGCAAATTGCGCGAATCCAAAATATTGAAATGATAAAACAATTACTTGATTATGAGTATTTTTGACCGAGATTTAAAGTTTTGTGTGTCCAATTATCTATACTATTATATTAGGAAGTCATGTTGACATCAATCTTTTGATTTTCTTATTTAATTACCCCTCGACATGCTATTAAATTTATAATTTATTGGCATATAATTATAATTTATTTATCATTATTTAAACTCCTTCTATTAACATGATTATTACTTAATTCGCTCTTATATGAAAAAAAGGTTAAGATATATTTTAAGTTATAATCTTTACCAATACAAATTAATGATACACTTAGAATAATTTGTTAATCACGCAGGGGCCGCGTGTCAATATTCTAGTTATATAATCTTGAAAAGCAAAAACTATCACAAAACTCGCTAAGTTATGAGGAAATTCACATTTTCATGCTTTTCTCGCTTCAGCTACCGATGTGATAATATTTCATCACATAATTTGTCATAACCTGATAAAAGTGTAAGGTTCATTAACTCTTATCTACATCAAGTGAATTCAAAATGACTTATGTTGTTCATTTTTTAACAAACTCAAGTCTCTTTTATTCAACGTAAGCAAATAATATTAGTACACACAACAGTAGAATCTGATAAAAGAGAAACAACAATATATAAATCATAATGTAACAATGGCCGCAGGTAAGTGGGCAGGAAGTCCAAATGTGATATGGCGGTATCATATCTGTCACAATCATAGTAAAAGATGCACCAAGTTTGGCCAAGAATTTTTTGCTGTTTCGCTGGCCTCAAGGTAGGTGAAAGACCTAATGATTGTCTGCAAGTTGTGAATTCTAGTCTGAATCTCCTATGGTGATGCAATATCGTCCGAGGTCCGAGAAAGGAGGGAATTCAGAGATATAATCACTAATATTGTTCGGAACGTCGATCCCGAGCTTGAGGGAATAAAATGAATTACAAAGGGGGGTCGTGTGTGAGGGAAATAGCTTCTTCCATTGCAGAGAATGCTTTTTAGTATTTTTCTACAGTACAAAGATGCTTATAGTGAGCTTTGCAAATGTTCACTTGGTCCTTCCGGTGTTGAGTGTGGTATTATTTATAGCGCGGATCTGAGGGTCTTCTATCCAATGAGGGTTGGTCTTCTATCTTAACTCTTGAAAATGGGGGCACTCAATAGGGTAGGGGGCCTTTTGGGATAATGATAGGGGGCCGATGAGAGTTTCCCAATGATGGAGTTTTGACGGGGTTTTCTAACCATATAATAATTTTATTTGCTCCAATCGTCTTGAGGGGTTTTGTGAGGCAATGAGGGCTGGTTGGCTCTGCTCCAAGTAGTCATTCTGGGCGGAAGAGGGCCAGTAAGGCTTGTCTCCTGCTAGGCAGTTAACACTCTCCTTGAGTCGGGCCGTGCCATAGTCGTGTTATTTCCGAGCTTCGAGCGATGTTGCGTTGTCTCCGGGGTGTTTGAGAGGGGTCCTTCTAGTCGCGTCTGTCTCTGAGTAGTTGAGAGACCTCCCGAGTCGCGTCTGTCTCTCAGTTGTTATGTTGAGGTCGTTGATGAGAGGCACTCTCTGTATGACCCTTCCTTGTATTCACTCTTTCTCTTATTGTTTTGTACTACTTGTTTTTCTTCTGAAAAGTGATTTAACTAAGTGTTGAGCGCTAACAACCAAGGGTCCCTTATTATGAGTCCCGTGAGATCTGGGTAGTGGAGTTAGCTTGTCAGTAGGTTGTTATTGACCCCAGGGGGGTGGGGGGGGGGGTGCTACTCTAGGCGGATAAGTGAGGAGTACCCGTGTCTTTTATCCAAACTATATACCCTTAGTAAGCCTTTAGTTGGTCGTGACCTGGGGGTACCATTTTTCCGACCCTTGATCGTTTTTGTGGGCTACCCATTTTGCCTATACTCGGTGGCTGGTATGAATATGCATTACCAGGAGTCCCCCCAGTTCTGAGTGTATTTCGTAGAAATCACTAGGAACTATAAGTGAGTGATGTGCTGTTGTGCACTAGAGGAGTTGTGGTCCTGCATGAGCCACGTGGTGCTGAGCTTGCCAAGCGTCAAAGTGCGTCGATCGAACTTCTTCGCCTATAAATTAAGGGGCTCAACATTTTTGTCCTCATTCTATACGAGCATCCTTTACTTTCCCTCTATTTCTTTTTTATTTCTTTCAAAAACTTCAGAATTTGAATGTAATCTCAAAGCAGTTACGGCGAGAGGGCTACTGGTGAGGAAGAGCACTCTGTTCTGTATGTAGAACCAAGCGGTCCGTCGGTACATAGCTCGTTGCTTGACTCGATCGTGGGCGAACTTCTAAGCATCTCTGATGAAACCTATAATTTCTGTCATCCAGCTCTTCTCGACAGCGACCACCATTTGGACATCTCCATCCTTACTTTGCCTTTTCAATTTGTGTGTAGCGAAGAACGTGATTCTCCAAGTACTAGCCGACTGATCTTGGCTAGCGAGTTTCGACAAGGCATCTGCGTCTTGATTCTCTATGTGATGGATTCTCTTGATGGAGAACTCTTGGAACGGGGTCGTTCTGGCGAGGACGGCCTCCAGGCACTCCTTCATATTTTCTTCCAGAGCCTTGTAAGTCTTGTGGATCTTTTGTACTACGAGCTGGAAATTGATATGCACAAGTATTCTTTTCATCCTGGCCTCTTGAGCCAGCCGCATTCCAAAGAGGAGCGCTTCGTACTCCATCCCATTCTTAGATACAGGGTATTTCAATCGAATGACGAATTCTAAAATAGTATATGGCTCATCCAGAGATATTTTGCTGAAGATTATGTCCACTCCGTCGTTGGTTCTGGTAGAGGACCCATCTATGTGGAGGTGCCATAGAGGCTCTGGTTTTTCTTCTTCGGGTTCCTCATATATTTCACTAATGAAGTCGGCGAGCACTTGGACTTTTATGGCTGGCCGATGGGCATAGGTGATGTCGAATTCTCTTAACTCTATGGCCTATTTGATCATTCACCCCAAAGTCTAAGGATTGTTGAGGATAGTGCAGAATGGGTGATGCGTGAGAATGGTGATTGGATGAGCTAGAAAGTAGGCTCAAAGTTTTTGGGCGGCAGAAACGAGCGCTAGTCTGACCTTTTCTATCCGCTAGTATCGATTTTCGGCATCAAAGAAGGTTTTGCTGACGTAGTAGATCGGTAAGGGCACTCTTCCTTCAGCTCGGATCAGGACAACACTCGCAGATTCCCGACCCACAACGAGGTAGAGGAAGAGCATTTCCTGGGGAACAGGTTTCACCAAGAGGGGAGGCTTGACTAGGTACTCCTTTAGTTCGTTGAAAGCTTCTTCGCAGCGGCCGGTCCACTGCAAGTCCTTAACATTTCTGAGAACCTTAAAGAAGGACATGCCCTTTTTCGAGGAGTGAGAGATAAACCTGCTCAATGAGGCCATCCTTCTGGTTAGTTTATGTACCTCTCGCATCGTCTTTGGAGACTTCATGTTGAGAATGGCCTCGACCTTCTCTTGGTTGACCTCTATCCCTTTTTGGGTGACTATATATCCCAGAAACTTCCCTCCTCGTATGCTGAAGGAGCATTTGCACGGTTTATCTTCATTCCGAAGTGGTCCATAATCATAAAGGCTCTAGCAAGGTCCCGGGCATGGTCTTCCTTCATCTGGCTTTTCAGAATTATGTTGTCAACATACATTTCCATGGTATCCCCGATCAATCCTGCAAACATGAGGTTGAACAATCTCTCCTACTTGGCCCCATCGTTTTTGAGCCCGGAGGGCATGACCATATAGCAGAAGGTGTCAATGTCGGTGATGTAGCTATTTTTCTATTGGTCGTTGGTGGCCATCAGAATCTGGTTACAACCCTGATCTCCATCCATCATGGACAAGATTGCATATTCGGCATTGGAGTTGACTAGTTGATCAATGCTCGGAAGCTGGTAGCAGTCCTTAGGATAAACAATGTTAAGGTCGGTGAAATCTAGGCACATGCGCCACATTCTCACTGTCTTTGGGACGAGGACCACGTTGGCTAGCCACTCAAGGTAGCGCACTTCTCGGATCTGATTGAGGTCAAACAATCATTGTACTTTGGCCCGGATTAACTTGTTGACCTCATGACCCATGTTGCGCTTTCTTTGATGAACGGGTTTGGCCATGGAATACACGTTTAGCTTGTGCACATATATCTATTGGCTAATCCACTTGTGGGGGGGGGGGGGTGATCAATCTTTCTAGGCGAAGAGGTGCTGGTATTGCTTGAGCGTAGTCATGATGGACTTCTCCACATCTTTCTCGACGTTGGTGCCGATCTTGATTATTTTTCTCTTGGCTTCTTCCACAAGTTGTATGAGTCCCACTGTCTGACATTGTTCCCCGAAGAACCCCTTAAGTAGGACTTCCATGGGCTCTATCTGGTATTGGGGAATGTCTAGGGCAAGGTATGTAGGTGTCAAAAGAATGTTAACCGATCTTCTCGTATCCACGTGAATTCTTTTGACTTATATTCCGAGTATGGTGGTTGTGAGCATGAGGGCATCCTCATGAGGGTATAAATACCAAACAGGTCGTCAGGCCCAAAAGAAATGGTGGGCTGGTCCACGAGTCGGGCAACGAAGACCTCCAATTTACTGCTAGTATTCTGAGCCTTTCTTACATAGTTTTACTTTTCTTCCTTAGAAGATACGACCATTAGTCCTCCTTCAATCATGTTAACTGTTCATCCAGTGAGAGCGTTGTCACGATAGGTTCGAGGAGGAGGAGGTAACCGCGATTGCATCGAAGGCGGGGCTCACTATCCTCGGAGGTGTCATAGCGTAGTTTCTTATTTTTGGGTTCCTCTTCATGACCCTATTGTTTAGCAAACGTTCCTCTATCTGGCATTGCGTACTTCTCCAGATAGCCCAGGCCTAATAGCCGATTGATTTGCTCCGGAGGTGGTAACAATCATCGACCAGGTGCCTGTAGGCTCGGTGGTAAGTGCAGAATTTACCCGAGCTCCTTTCTTACTTTTGAGGGTCCTTTGCGGGACGATGCCACTTGAAGATACGATCCTCCCTCATAATAGCCATAACTTCCATGTGGTTGACAGCCATAGGAGGTACGGGCATTAGCTCCAAGTTCTTCTTTCCTCTTTCCTTCTTACCACCATCTTTTTCGTCCCTTTTCTCTTTCCCCCTTCATATAGAGGGGCCCAGGGTTTTAGCGATCTCAGTTGCTTCTAGGGTCTTTAGAGTTTCTTCCAGTTCCATGAAAGATTCCTCGAGATCGCGAGCTCGATTCCTCATGAGATAGGTTGCAAAGTCTCCGGGTTGAAGTCCTCGTAGAAGAATATTAGATAACATGACAGGGTTTACATGTGAGATGTCGATGACTCCGTGGGAGAATCATCTCATGTAGTCTCGGAAGGGTTCATCTAACCTCTGCCGGATATTGAACAGGTGTCCACATGTCTTGACAAAAACTTGGTTACACGCAAATTGTCTTACGAACATCTAGGTTAGCTGTTCGAAGTTCTGCACCATTCCTGGCGATATTTAGGAGAACCAAGATTGAGCTCGACCAGTGAGGGTCGTCCAAAATATGCGGCAGAGCGCGTATTCGGGTGGAGACCCGAGATCCATGCATGGCAGATACTGGTTGACGTGGTTATGAGGATCCCGGTTGTTCCTTTCCTCTGCGTAGGTCGGGAGTCATAGCGGCTTCATCCTAGGAGGGATATGGGTGTTGGCTATGCATGGTGCAAATGGTGATCCCCTGTTGGACATCTCTTCTCTAGGGTTGAGGCACCAGAGCTCCCACAACTCTCTCTGGATTTTTTCCATCATGTTCCTCAGGGGCCCTCAAAAGTTGGTGAACGTCGGTGACGAGGTTTGGCAAAGTAGCCTTCTTTTGTGATTGGGTAACTCACTGCTACTCCCCTCCTTTAAGGAGGATATCTTGGCGTCCAAGTGTTTAAGGGAGTATCCACCAAGCTTCCTAAGTGCAAAGATGTCGGTTCATTCCTTCGTGGGGGGGGGGGATAACATAGGTTCTGCTATCGTGCAAGTCATTAGATATGGCCCGAGGTAGCGGGGCAAGATTAAGGTTGGGGAGGATTTCTGGGCTCTTCTGGGCGACTCTGCCTTCGTTCACGACTTTCCTCCTAGGTAGGCCTTTTGTTCCTGTTATATCTGGCGAACATATCACGGTACATGTACTAGGGCACTTGAACATAGGCCATTCCTAGCCATGCCTCTTGCCGCGCTTGTGGAGCTGGGGCTTGAGGCATAGGGGTGTCCGAATTGGGAGTTAGACCGACTCGAGTCCGAGTAGCATTATCGTGAGAAGGGGGACTCTACAAAGTCTCTGTTTCATTAACATGATTCTCCATCTATTCATGAGCGGGAGCGAATTTGGATGATGCTCATACAATTTCTTTCTCTTTTTTCGCATTTCTTCTTGCCGTGCGATTTTCTCAAACTTCCTTCAGGAAATTTCTGGCGTTCCTATAAACGACACCATTTGGTGATGTAATATCGTCCGAGGTCCAACAAAAGGGAGAATTCAAGGATATAATCACTAATATTTTTCAGAACGCCGATCCCGGGCTTGATAAAGAAAGTAGTGCAATTTCTATTAAGGCAATAGAGTGAATTACAAAGAGTGGTCGTGTGTGAGGGAGATAGCTTCATTTATCGCATAGAATGCTTTTTAGTATTTTTCTAAGTACAAAGATGCTTATAGTGAGCTTGGTGAATGTTTACTTGGTCCTCATGGTGTTGAGTGTGGTACTATTTATAGTGCGGACCTGAGGGTCTTCTGTCCAATGAGGGTTGGTCTTCTATCATAACTCTTGAAAATGGGGGCGCCCAATACGATAGGGGGTCTTTTGCGCCAATGAGAGGGTCCCGGTGTGAGTGGCCCAATGACGGAGTTTTTACGCGGTCTCTCTAACCGGATAATAGTTATATCTGCTCCAATCGTCTTGAGGGCTTTCCTAAGCAAATGAGGGCGGGATGGCTCTGCTCCAATAGTCGTTCTGGGGGAAAGGGGCCGATAAGGTTTGTCGCCTACTACCCAAATAGCAGTCTTGAACCAATGAGACGATGTCTTCTTCTTAACGGCGAGAAGTTGTGAGCTACCTTTAATGTGGGTAGTTAACATTCTCATTGAGTCGGGTCGTTCCATAGTCGTGTTATTATCGAGCTTCGGGAGATGAAACCCATCGAGTTGCGTTGTCTCCAGATAGTCTGAGAGGGGTCATTCGAGTCGCATTTCTTTTGAGTAGTTGAGAGATCTTCCAAGTCGCGTATGTCTCTGAGTTTCTATGCTCATGTCGTTGATGAGAGGCCTTCTTTGTATGACCATTCCTTGTTTTCACTCTTTCCCTTATTGTTTTGTATTGCTTTCATTTCTCAAAAGTGATTCAGCTAAGTGTTAAACGCTAACAACCAGGGGTCCCTTATTACGAGTCAAGTGAGATTGTTGTAGCGAAGTTAGCTTGTTGGTGGGTCATTATTTACCCAGGGGGTGGGGGGACTCTTTAAATTGTTAGGGGTACCCTAGAATGTGGATGACTGACGGATAAGTGAGATGTACCCGGGTCTTTTATCCCGAATGTATACCCTCGGTGGGGCATTAGTTGGTCGTGAACTGAAGGTACCATTTTTCCGACACTTGGTAGTTTTTATGGAGTACCCATTTTGCCTATACCCGGGGGAGGTAGGAATATGCATCATCATCCTGAAATAGGCTAATCAGGTGTGCCGATGGTGATTGTGATCTGAAAAGCCAATAATGAGGAACAAAGAGTCGGATGTAATGATAAGATGACATGTCTGCAAGTGTTATGCTAATATCAGTATATCCTTAATTGCTCAAAATTTTGCTTGTTGGAAGTGTGTCCAACTGACGTTGAGAAAGCCACAACAAATGTCCCATTAGAGTCAAAAATGATACCTTAAATCTCTATCGGTGCTTACCATATGAGGAGCCATAGATATTAAGTGGATAAAACCTAAGGGAGGTGGAAGCCATGCAAGTTTTCTGCTCCAATGTTGTATTTTTAGGTTAGTCGGTTTGAAGACCAAGGGTTAGATGATGGAAATAGGTATTGCGAATAATAAGGAGGGTGATTGGATGACTAGAAAGAAAACTTTGTTGCGGGTTGTCCAAATGGTCCATGCAAGAATTGCCCCACAAGCTTGAAGAGCTCGAAGTAGAGAAGCTATATGGATGAGTGGGTGGGACTACGATAGTGGGCCATGCATGGAGAAATTTGTTCAATGATAGGCCACATGACAGAACAATCATTAAACAAGTACTCAATTGATGGCGCAATCGGCAGTCATGGTTCAAGACAACATGTTGAAGGAATAATCTCAGTTTGGTAGGTAATTTACTAGGGGTTTATGCGGACAAGTTTTGGCGGATTGTCATCGAACTAGACAAACCCAATATTTGTGGTTTTTCTATTTTTTCAACCGTGCGGGTTAAAATAATTTTTAAGACCATGTGGATTGCAGGTGTGGGCGGGTGCGAGCAAATTGCGGGCAAATTAGCGGGTTATGTTACACACCAAATTACAAAATAATATTTTTTGTCAAGTTTTAAAACACACAAGTTAGACCAATCAGAAAAAAGACACACACATACACACAAGTTGTATAGTGTAATATTCTTATAATCTTGTATTAAAGAAATGTTCTTTTTTTCTTTTTTTTTTTTGTAATTTCTTCCAGATGATTTTATTATTTAATGCCAACATTAATGGATATTGAGTTTCAACTATATGTATGTAAAGGCTTTCGTCAATACGGGTAGAATTTTTAACTTGCCACGTTATAAATGAAATGAACTGTAGTGTTGTGTACACAATTACTTTGTTTTTTTTTTTTTCTAGTTTTTGTTGTAGGTTTAGTGAAATGAACTAAGATTTTATATATTTGGCTTTCAGATGCGGTTAGGCGGATGGACGGGTGGGTGTATGCCTTAACCAGCAACCCACCTGCTCAAGGGCGGGTTTTCTTCTTTCTCGATTGCTACACATGTTAAAAAATAAAAACATGCGGGTGGCGGGTTGAGCGGTTCGTATTAAGGCAGTCGGTCGGGTGGGCGGGTTTTTGAGCACCCCTATAAATTACCATGGCACATCATCCAGAATAAGGACTTCACTCTAGCATTGACCTTGAGTTTAAAATGATAGACTAATGAAGAGATTATGAGTGACTTGTGCAGGTGGATTGGGTGATAGCTTGACAAGCACCGAAATTTGTGAATTTACTGCTCGTGGACCATGCCCAAGAGAAAAAGTCTTGTTGGGTGGTGTCGGTAGGTAAAAAGGTGCCAATGATTGATAGGGTAATGTGTCTTGGAAGGAAGGTTACCACTTGGTGAAGATCCCATGTGCGTGTGTTAAAATTTATAACGTCAGTTTTTTTTGAAGGTTGATAAGGTGGTGGGGGATAGACCTGACAAATTCATAAATAGTGAATTTCTTGAGTCACTTAGTAGTATGCCAGAAACTGAGAATATACCCTTTAGTAATGTGTTATCAGATAACGGGAAGGTGGATCACTGAACCATTCGACTTCCAGCCCCGACTGTGGTGCGTCTTAGTTTGGGTGAGAAAAAAAGTGCATATTAGAAAAGTATGGCTCACAGGACTCGAGACGAGTTAGCATTCTTGGTGATTTTTTGAGTTTTGAGCTCGAGTAGGGATAGAATATTGCGAGGTAGTCTGAAAAACTGACATATGTAAATATGAAGGAATAGCTGGTAGAGTGGATTTTTTACAATTTCGAACGACAAAACACAAAAGGCCATTGCACCACGTGTCAACTTTGAAGAAAGCTCTGTTGATGAGAGTAGTCAGGCCATTCGATCGCCCCAAACAAACATGAAATCCCATATGTTTGTGCTTAGGATTCATTGTAACCACATTAAGAGTAGAGATGAGAGATTGTGGGGACACTTTTTAGGGCAAACTTGACTTTAGATTTTGACAAGCTTATAGTTCGTACTGCTGCGTGGCCAATTTCGTTGAGATTCCATTTAAGTGTAAGAAGTGTTTTAGCCGATGTATTACAAAATAAGAAGCAGTTTTAGCTGGTTTCTGAGTTCTTACTTGGTGGCTGCTTAAACAGTAAAAGAGTTGGCATGCATTGCAATTTCCTCGTGCTTATTAACAGATGCAACTATATTATTTAATTAATTAAAATAGATAATTATCGTCGATGATAGATTTCTGTGATTAATAACGTAATACAGAGAAGAACATGCAGATCAACAGTATCTAAGCTCAGCTTCTTATTTAATGGATCGGCAGTGGAAGATTTCATCTTTCTTCTTCACAAATTTTCCTCCGACTTGGACAGCGGAAGATTTATGGAAGCTTTTCTTCAGGTATGGGAGAGTAGCTGAAGTTACAATTCCTAACAAGACAGATAAAAAGGGGAAAACGTTCTGGCTTTGCACGGTTCAAGAATGTGGAGAATGAGAAATCCATGGAGAGGAATCTGGACAACATTTGGATTGGAGGCTACAAGCTTCGTGCGAATATTGCGAAGTATTCCAGAAACCAAAAAGAGACCAAGTTCTCTAGAAAGGAAGATAAAAAGATTCTCTTGAGAAGGAACCAAGTGGATTCAAGAAGTTTTGCCGACGTTATCTCTAATGTGCCCAAGACTGACAAGGAAAAAAAACTGCTGCAAGATAATATTTTGGAGTACAGGACAAAAGCAGAGGATGTAGAATGGCTAAAAGACAAATTTGTAGGGAAACTAAAAAATACTGAAGAGGTGGACCACGTTCAAGAGATTCTTGCCAAGGAAGGTTTGTTCTCTATCAACAGTATTCCGATGGGAGGCATGTATGTTCTCCTTTACTCAGAAAATCTTGAAGAGATTAAGGAGCTCTTAAGACAAGGAAATCAATGGTGGTCTGAACACTTCCATTTTGTTAGACCATGGACCATTGAAGAGCCACCTAGCGTGCACACGGCATGGCTTCTCTATCAAGGCGCTCCACTTCACGCATGGAGTTTTGATTTCTTTAAACAGGTCACTCAAGGTATTGGTGAGTTGTTGGTTTTGGATGAGAAAACAAAGTCCAAAGCCAGAATGGACACTGCTCGATTATTTATCTCTACAAATAAAATGGAGGTTATCAACAGAACTGTTAAAATAAGAGTGGATGGCAAACTTTTTATCATCAGAGCTTTTGAGGAAACACCATACTTGAATCTTGTTGTTGATCAGGAAAGTTACCGTTGGGGAAGAAGAAAATTTCAGATTCAGATTCTTCAAGTTGCCGCGATTTAAACATCGCTGGTGGTGCCAGAGATCCTTGTTCAGATGGGTTGTCGGAGGAAGACGTTATCGAGGAGACCATCCTTGAAAACCGTGAAATGAATCTTGAAAGAATAGAATCGCAGCTTTTTGAGACAACCGATAATTCTGTCAAGGCACGCGTGTCAGCTGCTAAGTCAAATTCAGTCCACACGTCTCATGAAGATCAGGTTAATCAACAACAAGAAGAGAATGTAGAAAATTCTAATCCCATAACTAATTCTGGTACGGCCCAACAGATCCTCAACTCAATGGGCCATCCACAAGCTATTACAGAAACAAGGCCTGTTATTATTACAAGTCAGGGACGAATTGAGTTTGCTAACTCTTTATCCTCGGGCCCAATCAAAATTACCCGGTCCAATACTATGATTTCAAAAAGACAGCGGAAGAGGATGAAAGCAAGACATAAAAAGGTGAAGACTCAGAAATTGTTCTCGTTCTTTGATGGCCTTACTCCTGTCACTAACTCCAAGATTAAAAGTAAAATTGCAAAGTCGCTGAAAGGAAAAGAGGTTGCCCCAGCTCCTGCTCAAGGTATAAGTCTTTTAAGCAATTCCTTTACTGACACTCACATGCAGAGTATAAACAATAATCTGTTGAATAATTCTCTGATGTCTGATGCAATTGAAGCCTGCAAGTTGGTAAAGAATTTGGGTTTTGAGGTCACTTGTAGTGAAAATGAGTTGGCCGAAAAAATTGAGCAACTAGAAAAAAGAGACAGGAATGCTGCATGTTTGCAAAATGAGAATAGAAATGAGGGAGTGGGAACATCAAGTTTACAATGATTATTATCTCTTATAATATTAGAGGTATTGGGGGTTTGCTTAAAAAAGCTGAGGTTAGGAGATTGGTAAAGAAATATAAGGTGGACATGATTTGTTTGCAGGAGACAAAAGCAGAAAATTTAGAACATAAATGGGTGTTTTCCCTCTGGGGTGATCAAGACTGTGAGTGGGTTGTTAACAATGCTAGGGGTACAACTGGTGGTTTGATTACCATATGGCGTAAGGAGACATTCTTCCTTACTAATTCAACTTGTGGGGAGGGTTTTATTTGTTTGGAAGGCTTGTGGGGCTCTGGCAGAATTCATTGTTGTATTGTCAATGTTTATGCTCCTTGTTTGGCAACTGAGAAAAATATTCTTTGGGGTAATCTTATCCAGCTCAGAAATCATTTTCAAGGTGATCGTTGGTGCTTACACGGTGATTTTAATTCCGTGAGGTCTTTGCATGAAAGAAAAAGCTCGGTTTCAACAACTAGGAACATAAGAGATACGACTGATTTTGAAAATTTCATAACTGAGATGAATGTGGATGATATTCCTTTAGTAGGCAGAAAATATACATGGTATAAGAGTGATGGGTCAGTTATGAGTATGCTTGACAGATTTTTGTTGTCACAAAAATGGACAGATGAATGGGGTCATTTGATGCAAAAAGGACTTGAGAGAACTGTATCTGATCATTGTCTTATTATCCTAATGACTCAAGTTGTTGATTGGGGCGCTACACCTTTCAAGGTTTTGGATTGTTGGTCAAGTCACAAAGATTTTGTACCTTTTGTACAAGATCAGTGGAACAATCTCAATTTTTTCGGGTGGGGCGCGTATGTGCTGAAAGAAAAATTAAAAAATCTCAAAATTGAGTTGAAGTCTTGGAATAAGAATACCTTTGGAGATGTTGATTCTAGAATCAAAAAGGCTAAAGAAGTTATCTCAGAAATTGATATTAAGGGGGAGCAAAACTTTCTTACTTCAACGGAGGTGCGAAAAAGATATGAGGCTGTGGGCGATTGTGGCAAGCCATGAATTCTCGACAAAGTATCCTCCACCAGAAATCTCGTTTAAAATGGCTGCGCAAGGGAGACATCAATTCTAAATTTTTTCATTGTTGTATTTTCAAGAGAAAGATGTCTAATATGATTCATGGTCTTAACGTTAACAATACTTGGATTGAGGAACCCCAGGAGTTGCAATCTGTTATCAAATCTCATTTCGAGAGACAATTCAATGACAACTCCAACGAACTTTTGAGAATAAACCTTAACTTTGGATAGATTACGAATGAAGGAAATGCTGTGCTTACATCGCCTTTTTCAGAAGCCGAGGTCAAAGATGCGATATGGGCATGTGACGGGGCAAAAAGTCCTGGACCGGACGGTTTCAACCTAAATTTTTTCAAAAAATTCTGGGACACGATGAAGAATGATATATGTAATTTTGTCTCGGAATTTTATGCAAATGGGAAACTCGTGCGGGGTGTTAACACTTCCTTCATTACGTTGATTCCGAAGAAGATTAATTCGCATTGCCTCAATGACTACCGTCCGATCTCTCTCATTAGCTCCATTTATAAAATCCTCTCTAATATTCTTGCCAACAAATTGAGCAAGGTCATCCACTCAGTTATCTCTACCGAATAGTCCGGTTTTGTGAAAGGTAGACACATCGTCGATAGCATCTTAGCTACATATGAAGTGATTGATGAGGCGGTGAGGAAAAAAAGAAAAGCATTGCCTTCAAAGTCGATTTTGAAAAGGCGTTTGATTCGGTCAGTTGGTCGTACCTTGATAGGATGATGGAGTTGATGGGCTTCTGTAAAAAATGGAGAAAGTGGATCCAAGAGTGCCTTCATTCTGCTACAATTTCAGTGCTTGTTAACGGCTGCCCCACCAACGAGTTTTGTATTTCTCGAGGGCTGAGGCAAGGAGATCCGTTATCTCCTCTTCTTTTTCTCATTGCTGCTGAAGGCCTTAGCGGAATCATTAAAAAGGCTAAGGAGGAGCAGCGCTATAAAGGAGTAAAGGTCGGTACAGGGGATCTTGAAATAACACACGTCCAGTATGCCGATGACACTATGCTTTTTGCTGAACAGTGCCATCAAAATGTGCGAACAATTAAAGCTATCTTGAGAGTTTTTGAAGTCATGTCAGGGCTCAAGGTTAATTTCCACAAGAGTAGCTTGATTTGTTTGAATCTGGATAATAATTTGAAGCAAAGATATGCCAGGTTTCTAAACTGTAAATTAGAAACCACTCCTTTCAAGTATCTCGGAATCCCGGTTGGCGCAAATCCAAGACGTATTTCTACATGGAAATCGTTGTTTGATCTTTTCAGTTCGAAACTTGGAGCTTTGAATAACAATTTTCTCTCTTTCGGAGGTAAAGAAACACTTTTGAAGTCGGTTCTCACAGGTCTTCCGGTCTTATGCTTACTTGCATGCAAAGATCCTTACTTGCATGCAAAGATCCTTTTTATGGGGTGGAGGTGGCGACTCAAAGAAAATATCGTGGATAAAATGGGATCAAGTGTGCAAGCCAAAGGAATTTGGTGGCCTTGGAATTAAGAATCTGGAATATTTCAATCATGCATTGCTCCTAAAGTGGAAATGAAGATTACTGAATGAAGGCGAGGGAATTTGGAAGGATATTATTGTTGCTAAATACGGAAGAATTGAAAACACTCAAGATTTTTGCTTTCAAAGAGGCTTTTCAAGAAAATGTTCGGTCTGGTGGTCGGATCTCTTATCTGTCAATACAAAACATAACAATGAAGATTGGTTTAATGATGGGATTACTAAGAAGGTGTGCGACGACAAGAAAACTAAATTCTGGAGTGAGAAGTGGATTTGTGGAGAGGCACTTTTCTCTCGGTTTTCTAGACTTTTTTCTATCGCAACTGATAAAGATGTTACCATCCATGAAAAATGGGACGACAGTGGAAATGATTGGAAATGGAATTGGAGACGTCCATTGTTTATTTGGGAACAAGATTCTCTCTCTGATCTTAACACACTTCTTCTCAATAAATTTCCTCAAGTAAACTCCGATGATCGTTGGGTATGGAATTGGGAAGGGGAAGGAGTTTTCACGGTGAAATCTGCGTATAAACTTCCGACTTTCGATCCTTGCGAAGTTAAAGACCCACTTCTTATCAAGATTTGGAGTGCTGACATCCCTTTGAAAATTAAAGGTTTCGCTTGGAGGGTTTACTACGATAGGATCCCTAGTTTGGTTAATTTAGCAAGAAGAAGCTCAAATTTCATTGGTTCCACTACTTGCATTTTCTATAATGCTGCTGAGGAAGACACTAATCATCTGTTTTGTGGTTGTCCGTTCGTGTATAACATTTGGATGGATATCCTACATTGGTTCGATATGAAGACAGCACTATCAAATGAAAGTAAGACTCATTTGAATCACTTCCTGCATCTCTTCACTGCTCCAACTGAAAGAAGGTTTTGACAAAGAATTTGGTGTTTTGCTATTTGGAGCATATGGATGGCTAGAAACTCTTGTATGTTCAAGGGAAATATTTTGAAAAGAAATGACATTCTGGAAAGTATTAAGATAAAAACATGGATTTGGGTTAAGTCTAGACATAAAGGGTTCTTGTACTCTTTTTTTGATTGGTCAAATTGGCCATCTGCTTGTATGCATTAAGCACTCACTGTAAACCTCTTCTTTCTTATATATAAAGTTTATTTATTTTGCTGATCAAAAAAAAAAACACACATGTGTGCGTGCATCCGATTTCATTGTTCTTACACGACGATACCTTAATAGAACTTAAAAAAATTATAATTTATTTTAAAAAAATGACTGTGATAAAACTCTTGATCAAAAAATCTCCTTAATGACAATAGAATTACGAAAATGTGGACTTACCACGACCAAATGCGAAAATATGTAAATAATTTGACATCCTAAAGAAACAAGCTAAGTAAAATAAGCGGTATGCTATTGAACCCGTAGACTGAAAATGCTACGACTTTGAATTAGAATGTAGAGTCAAATTATTCTATTAATATGTTTTTGGCTAACTTATTGAATAATATTCTTTCGATAGTTGGCTCTTCACGTTCTAATGTGGAAATGTCGAAACTATCACAACGCAATAATACTTTTTTTCTTTAATTCGACATTTTAAATTTTCATAAAATGCACTTCCATTAGATAACTAACCGAAACTCAAATTTATTGGGATTATAAAAGAATTTCAACAAGGATATTGTCCATATTCCATAAATGATGTCATGGGTTTATTTTCAAAACTCAACCCTTTCGAATTGATAAACATATATCCCAATAGATTGGCAAGCCGTGACAAAATCGGTGTAACACATATATTCGTGCATGACATTATTAAAACCACTATATATAATACAACAACAAGAGTGCCGAACTACTAAAATAACAGGAAAAGAAACCTTCAGAGAGAGAGAGAGAGAGAGATGCCGGGAGGAGAGTACTACTTTTACCGTGAGGTACTGCCGTTCGTGGGCACAATCACGGCGGAGTGTACAACTGTAGGAGTCACGATCTTCTACAAAGCCGCTGTTTCAAAGGGTTTGAGCTACCACGTTTTCTTAGTCTACTCTTACGCCATTTCTGCACTTGTCACACTCCCTCTCGCATACTTTTGTCACAGGTCGGTCTACCACTATAATATATACTTATACATATATAAATATGTATATTATATTTTTAAATATTTGTTGTATTTAGGGATAAAAACGCACTTGGTAATTTATTTTTGGATTGCAGAAAAACGCCGCTTCCTCCGTTTACTATGGACATTCTGGGCAAATTTTTCCTGCTTGGAATTATCGGGTATGTAACTACACATTTTCTGATTAAAGTGCAATTTATTTTAAGAACCTAGTGTATAATATATTTATAATTATTTATTTAATTACAGGTTTGTGTCCCAATCATGTGGGTATAAGGGGATCGAGCTAAGTAATCCAACTTTGTCATCCGCCATTAGCAATCTGAACCCGGCTACTACCTTCTTTCTTGCCATTGTCTTCAGGTTAATTGCGTACCTTAATTGCTTCACTCTTCTTCTTTTCATTTTAGTTTGTTGAGAATTATTACACGCAACATTGACATTCAATGTGTACTAATATATAAACAAATTTCTTTTATCACCTTAGTAAACAATTCTAAGAAAAGTACTAAAAGTAAGTTATGTTTTATATTTTATCAGATTCGATCGAGTAGCTATCAAAATAATTATAATCGGTTTGCAATTTATTACCCATATCACGACACCTAAGTACTAAAACACGTCACATGTAAGCCGACTTGGTGAAAGAACTTGAATTGTGATATTATAACAAACTTTAATTGTTCACTTATGTAAGTCGTTCATACTATCGGGATCAGCCAAATGAAAAAAAGTACAAAGAATATTGACTTTTGTCGCAACACCCGCAGTGTTATATATATATATATATAGAATATGTATAGTATCCATGTAAAATGAAAATAAGTAGATTATCTTCTATATGTTATGTTAATTAGAGTATATATATTATCTTTATCAGAATGAATAGGCACATTATCTCTTGTTTATTTTTCTAAATTGCAAAATGCCCTTTACAAAGAAAGTTAATATGCCTTATATAACATATAATACAAATGGGTAATCTTGTCTTTTTTCTATCAGGGATCAGTAATAACTGCTATTTAACATAACACGGGATGTCTTTTCGAGAACCATAATATAAAATAAAAACACAAGAGGTAATTTGCATATTAATGTTTTAGAGAACAATGTCCGTATTACCTAAGGGGTAAATTAGTTAATGTCATTAGCCCTAAAAGTCAAGTTTTATATGACAGTTCAGAAAAAAATATTAATTTTACGCTCTAGCTTTTTCATTAAATTCCTTTCATTTTTTCGGAAATGAACGGTCGGTAGTTATTACTAATATATTTCATCCAACGAAACGCTCAACGGGCTGAAGTGATGAAAAGGACCTACCTTGACCTTTCAAATTAAGGCGGACATGACTCATGTAGGCAAATAATTTTTTAAGTCCTCTTATTTTATGTTTAGAATTTAGAGTAGGTGAGTTCAATCCATTATTATAGCTCCCACGTCTTCTTTTATAAATGAATCATTTTTATAATAGTAACAAATTGAGATTTTAAATACCTGGGTGTATGATACATCATGTATCTCATTATTGTCGCATTCGTATACTTATGAAAGTTTCATTGTGAGATGAAAATCAATTGGCCTACAATACAACTTGATCACTTGACTTCTCTTTCTTTATCTTTATTCTTATCTCTAATAAGATTCTTCAAGAGGAACAACAAAAAAGTAGCTTCTACATTTTATGCAAATTCTTGATTGAAACAAGATAAATAAAAAAAAAAATATTAGGAGCTTACATATATGAACAGTCAAAATCTTATATTAGTGTGGGACTAAGTTAGTTTTTTATTTATCGTGATAGCGTTGTCTGAACAACTGTATCATGAGTTATGAACTTAAGAAACATTCTAGCTGCAACTCTCGGATATCATTTAAACAAACGGTTATTTAATCTTGTTGAAAATAATAAAAACTGTGTTATTTAATTCGTTCATAGACAGCTAGTTTGCCTTATAATGTTTGACAGTAAGTTTGATGATATTAAGTATCAAGTTCTCTGTAATGTGTTGTGAATAGTTTTGAATCTTGCACCCTAACGTACGTTCTTGTTCAACTTATAGAATTAACATTTGGTCAGTAGGCATCACCTTTCGGACCTAAAGTTTAGACATGTTTCCCTTTAATTAACCGAACTTTGATATTGCGCTTTCTCTTATTTTGGTTACATTATAAGTTTTCTTATACAAGAAAAAACATAACAAGTCCAAATTCACATGAAAAAATAGTATTTGTTTTGCATTAAATAATATACACCAAATAAATTGTAAATGTGAATAAGAAATTAAAACCCCGGCCCATCATATCACTAAATCAAGCTAGTAAAAAAGAATAAGATTTGGTTTTAGAAAAGGGATAAATGCATTAAACCCCTTGAACTATGCACGTTTTTGCATTTTCGTCCTTAAACTAATTTAATAAGCGTTTTCCCCCCTAGACTATACCAGTCTGTGCGATTTGCCCCCTGGCCGGGTTTTGGCTATTTTTGGCCATTTTTTGCCGGAATTTTTCCCCTTACCCGACACATATGTGTTGTACTAGATGTATTTTAGTAGTTGATGACAAAAAGTAGGCGAAAAAACACCTCGAACGGGACATATTCCGGCTAAAATGTGATTTCCTCTTTAGTGTATTTTAGCCGGAATATGTCCCGTTCGAGGTGTTTTTTCGCCTACTTTTTGTCATCAACTACTAAAACACATTTAGTACAACACATATGTGTCGGGTAAGGGGAAAAATTCCGGCCAAAAATGGCCAAAAATAGCCGAAAACCCGGCCAGGGGGCAAATCGCACAGACTGGTATAGTTTAGGGGGGAAAACGCTTATTAAATTTGTTTAAGGACGAAAACGCAAAAACATGCATAGTTCAGAGGATTTAATGCATTTATCCCTTTAGAAAATTTAAAGTTAATTATATATTCAGCATTTATATGCATGTGATTGTGTGTCGTCTCATGTCATAATATCATACATACGTTTCTTAATATATATATACTTTTTTTCGAGTGTCTGAAGCATTTCATCTTCGACCTAGTGCGTAGAGAACCTGAAGATAGTTTACACGTTTAATTCAAGGAACTAGTTTCATACTATATATTCTGAAAAACTCCCAAAAAAATGTCAATAAAGTATTTGATATTGGCAGGCGAAAACGCACATTTGACCAAGACATTGATTCACGCATCTAGTGTTTGTTATCTCGATTTCTGACTGATTTCTCTTCTTATTTTCATATACACTAGGATGGAAAAGCTAAAATTGAGAAGTTTGAGTAGCCAGGCCAAAGTAATTGGGACATTAGTCTCAATAGGAGGTGCTTTAGTTGTGGTACTCTACGAGGGTCCTACGGTGATAACCACACACCAAGATCCAAATTCAAGATCACCTGTTTTTTCAAGTCTGCTAAGTGCAGTACCCAACCAATCAAACTGGATTGCTGGTGGAGCCTTTTTGACTGCTGCCTATATTCTGCTCTCCATCTGGGATATTCTCCAGGTACGGACAATGTCAATTCGTTATAGAATTCGTACGTGAATTTGATTGAATTAGTATTGATTTTGTTTTGTGGTAGCAGGCTAAGTTTATCAAGGAGTACCCAGCAGAATTGATACTAGTGTTTGTCTACAATCTGTCCTCTTGCATCATATCCATACCAGCATGTGTGCTGTCCGAACCAAACTTTAGTGCATGGAAAGTTCCTGCCGACATTAAACTCTTTGCAATCTTATACTCGGTAAGACACTACACCGAGATAAATTATGTCTTGCAACTGTTGTATGATAATGTGACACAACAACTCGGTTATTTCTGTTAATACCCCGAAAGTATGGGCTTTGGAGTAGTTATTTCCTAGACTTTATAAATTGTTTTGATTTGAGTCATTGATTGAAGCACTGTTTGTTGTAGTTTTTCCTCTATATATGAACACGTGGATGTGATACCGTTGATATCAAGTTATTGTTTCACTTTCAAATGATCCAATATCATAACGTTGGTTCTTTGGTTTTTAATTTCTATCTATCTCTGCTCTTCTGTTCTCATACTATATCCAATACTTAGATTTCATGGAGAACTATATTGCTTAAAATCTTAATTTTTTTGCAAATCAGGGAATAATGGGAACAGCATTTAGTACCATACTTCACACGTGGGGATTGCACGTGAAAGGACCGGTCTATGTCGCACTGTTCAAGCCATTGTCGATTGCTATTGCAGCCTTTTTAGGAGTCGTATTCCTTGGTGATGATCTCTATCTTGGAAGGTAAACAACTTATCTTTGTTCTTTTAATTCGAAAATTATTGGAATTACGTTTCAATCAATCGACAAAAGTAACTCAAAATATTTTTTTCTTGATTTTTATAGTATCATAGGATCCATAATCATATCAGCTGGTTTTTACACTGTGATGTGGGGGAAAATGACGGAAGAGAAATGTGACGTATCAAATGAAGAAGGTAGTTTGGAACCGTCGTCTTATGATGCCAACGTCCCTCTCTTAAAAGATTATGGAATTTCCACTCCACAAAATGTTGGTGTGTAGTGTGGATCTCTTACAAAAATGATGTAAATAAAATTGTAACTGGGGAGCAGCCTCGTTCCAGGGCAGCTCTGCTACCATATATTGTGATTCACAACCTCTTTTAGTCTGATATGAGGTTTTTTCTTTTTTTCCTTGTTTGTGCGTCTGAACTCTGTCGTGTGGTGAAAACACAAAAAGTCCTTCGGGAGATAACAATACCTACACAAACACACACACATATATAATTGCCCGGTGGATTGATTTGATTGATTAAATATGAGTCTTCTTCCTCTTTTCTCTAGTTTAATACGAAGAAAAATAAAAAAACATTTCTTACATGGAAATACGTTGCACTTGTGAGACTAAGATTCAAATCGTTTTCGGGATCAAATATAGGTTTTAAAAATAAAATCCTGGATTCACCAATAATTATCCTCAACTTTTATGAATTACTGTTTGACTGTGGAGACTGCACATGTCCAATGAACTCCTGATCTCTTGGTGGACATATAGTGCCCAGTCAATTGAAGTTTTGAATTTTGAATATGGTCTTATAACCTATACTGTAAATGTAGCACAATCACTTGAAACAAAATATTAAGTAAAGTAATGAACCACGTTGGGAAGTCACAACGAGCAGACTTGAGGCTATCAACTGACGTTTTTGTGATGATACAGAGTTGTTAAGTGATGATAACTTGCAAAAATGTCTTGATATATATTTTGCTCTTATTTCGTCACGGTAATAAAACACGGTAAAACAGTACAATTGAGATATAAATAACCAAAATAATGCTATCTAACTTTATTATCGGACTAGCTTGGTCCGGAACACTTATTACAAGCTTACTAGGTTAAATATACAAATTACAAGATAACTGTAACGTATCGAATTTTAGACGTTCGATGCTGACGTATCGAATGCCTTTGTTCGATATGAGTTGTAGCTTAAGGGTCATGTGCCGAATACAAGCGTATCGAATCTAAGAGATTCAATGTCACCTTACGTATCGAATTCGACGTGTTCTACGTCGTATCGAATGTATCGAATTCGATCCAGTTACGTGTCGAATGGGATTTTTACATTGAGGAAAGTTATGAGGGCGAGTTTAGGTAATACCGCCGCGATTGGTATGACTGCTCAAGGGTGATGATACCCCCAGCGTCTCTACGACTTCACGGGATTGCGAGTTCATCCCAAATTTAGTTCGACAACATCAGTTTGATGTTAAAAAATTAGTAGAAAATCGAGTCCTGTCGTTAGCTGGTTTGTCCCCAGTTAAATATAACGGGAGGTTTACCCTTGGTATAACATCTCTAATCTTTTGATATTTCTGATTTATGTCTAATGAGTATTCTAACGATATGATTTTCTTGCAGTCGATTATATTATGGAATGCCATGCCAGGATAAACCGAGATGTTGCTGCTGATCAAGCTAGTTCGCAGACCAACATCGCTGCTGAGATTCCTCCCCCCAGAAAGAGGAAGAGTAAGGGCAAGAAAAACCTTGCCGGACCTTCAACTGCTGTTGTTGCCGATTCGGCAACTGATCCTTTTGATGACATTCTGGGTGAAAGTCGCGATGCTACGCGAGCTGCTGTTGAGGCTTCGGAAAGCATGGCAGCTGGTCTGGGCGACAATATCGAAGGCGTCGTCCAGACCAAGAAAAGGAAGGTTCATCAAACCCGGTCACAAACTGGTGGTGCCGCTCCACCTGCTGCTCCAAAAGGTGGGCCCAGTGCTGCTCATGCCTCTGCCCCTGCGGTTGGGTCGAGTGCAAGGATTGGGTCTAGCCAGGGCCCACATGCTCAGGCTGGTGGATACAAAATTTCTGAGGCTGAGGTTATCGATCATTTGGTGTCTCTTCTGCCTGCCCTTGTCGTTCCTCTTTCGGTTTCTGCTGAAGAGAGAAGGATGGTGGAGCGCAATACACTCCATTTGTTGACAGCGGTAATCATATATCTTCTTTTTGAATGAATTGTTTCTTTGACTTGAATGTTGATTTGATTGCTCATTAATTGTTAGGCGGGCGGTTTTGTGGACAGTATGTTCGCGACGTTGATGCAAGTCCGTGATACGACCACTGGTGGTGATGCTGTTGCCTTAAAGGAAGTCCTCAATAAGAAAGATAAGGCCTTGCAAGAGGTCAAATAATATGCCGCGAGGGCGCATGCCGATAGAGAGGCAGCAAAACAGTCGCGGGAGGAGGCTGATCAGCTTAAAGAAGAGCTGACCAAACAATTCACCAAACTCAAGAAAGAAGTGTCGGTGGCGAGATAAGAAGCTTATAATGCCGACAACGTTGGATATCTTCGCGGCCTTAATGAGGTAAAATATCCCAACTCTTAGCATTTTGCGTTCCTTTTATATTTTGTCGTATTAATTTCTTTCGTTCCCTTTTAGGTTTCTGCTCAGCAGAAAGTGGAGATCGCCGAAGAATTTCTTCGGAGCAACACTTTTCGAGAAATTAGCACTCGCCGAGGCTATCTTGAAGCTCGCAAGGCTCAAGTTCTGACTGTTTGTCAATTTTATGCGACGCAATACATCCGTGGTTGGTTTAAACCACATTGGTTGAGCCTATCTCTGGGGCCCAATCGAGAACCTCTGCCACCTCGAACAATTTCTCACCCTGTAGATCCTGACGAACTTGCCTCTCTGCTCGAGAATGACAGTCTTGTCCTGCAGGGACTCTTTCCACCGCCTCCGATGCCTGAACCGTATCCCTCTTCTGAGGATGAGGAAGAAAACTGAGGCCGCAAGCCTAGGGCCTTTCTTTCTTTTTATGCATATGAACAATTTTTAATTTAATTTTTCTTTGTCGGCGCTGCGTCGCCTTTATTTGTTTAAACAATTTGATGACTTGAAGTATTGCATTTTTGAATTCTCGTCTTGAGTTGCTTAATTATCTAAGCTCATATTTGTTGTCTTTTATTTCAATTCCCTGTATTGGTTCTTTACTTTACTTTGACAACATGTCGGTTCTTTATTGTTCACTGAAAATTGTTCACAGTACTTTCTTATACTTTTTTTCTTTTCTTATACTTTCGTTCAGTTGTTATTTTTCACCTTGTGAGAGTTTTGTTTATGTTCTTCCGAACTATGGGTTTTAAATAGCACTTACAGTTTATATGTAGTGTCTGTTCCTTGCTTGTTTTTCCAAGCAGTCGTGGTAATAGTTGCCACTCCGGAAAGAACCGTTCGTCCCTTCTCATCATTTGTATGAGATTATGAATGTCTTGTGGCATAATAGACAGATCATTATCCCTCCTTAGTGTCCTTTGGGAATCGCGATATCTCTCATCACATTGGTAGAGTTTCCGTCTTTCTTGATTGCCTTTTAGGGAATTGCGGTATCTCGTGCCACGATGGACATAGTCTCCATCCCTTTCGTAGCCTCTGGCGTTTTTCGGTATCTCGTGCCACGATGGACAGAGTCTCCATTCTTTTCATTCCTATAGGGATTTTAGGTATCTCGTGCCACGATAAACAGAGTCTTCGTCGTTTTGGTTACCTCTTGCTTTTTTCGGTATCTCGTGCCACGATGGACAGAGTTTCCGTTCTTCTAGTTCCTCTAGGGATTTTCAGTATCTCGTGCCACGATGGGCAGAGTTTCCGTCCCTTTGGTTGCCTCTGGCTTTTTTCGGTATCTCGTGCTACGATGGCCAAAGTTTTCGTTCGTCTCGTTGCTCTAGGGATTTTCAGTATCTCGTGCCACGATGGACAGAGTTCCCATCCCTTTGGTTGCCTCTGGCTTTTTTTGGTATATGTTGCCACGATGGACAGAGTTTCCGTTCTTCTAGTTCCTCTAAGGATTTTTGGTATCTCGTGCCACGATGGACAGAGTTTCTGTCCCTTTGGTTGCCTCTGGCTTTTTTCGGTATCTCGTGCCACGATAGACAGAGTTTTCGTTCCTTGCGTTGCCTTTTTGGACGTTATGTCCTGCACACAGTTTTATCATGCAGATTAGATGAATTTCACATAAAGCGATTGATTAAAATGAATCTTTTTGAAAAAAACGAATCTGATTTTGTGAGTAGATCAGAGCTTGAGTTACAGCTCGTTCGCCCTGATTTCCTATGTCCCGGACTCACGTTCTGGGTGTTCCTGTTTCAAGTTTATACATGTTTGCCCCTCATGCTTGTCATAGCAGAGGGGACGAATAAATATTGATCAAAATATTCAAAATACTATGGACTCTTATAAATTGAACTGGAATTTTTTAATCAATGTGCTCCACTTGCCCAGGAGCCAATGCCCTTGTTGCGTCTTCTTCCTGTTGTGGCCGCGCCAGGAGTGAAGTTACGTAACACTTCCAATCTTCGATATGGTCTGCTATGAATTCGCCTGTGCCAGTAGGGGTTGGAAATTTTACCATTTGATGATAGGTTGATGGTAACGCTCGGAATGCCTTCAACGTCGGTCTTCCTATTATTCCGTTGTATGCGAAGTGCATGTCAACGATCACATAGTTCTCCAGAAGTGTCTTTCTTTGTGGCGATGTACCCAATGAGGTTGGGAGCTTAAGCATTCCTAGTGGTACTATCTCCGGACCTCCAAATCCATGAAGAGATGTTCTCACTGGTTCCAGTACCTGGTTATTCAATCCCATTTTAGCGAACGTAGAACTGAACATCAAATTTACGGAGCTTTCGTGGTCCACTAGCATCTTGGTGACTCCATAATTAGCTATATCCACAATTACTACCAGAGGGCAATATAAATTTGACATTTATATAGCCTGTGCGCCCAGTTTTCGTAGGTCTGTTGTAGAGAATGTGACTTCCTCATGTGGCATCTCTTCAATTCTTAGTATACTGGCCATATTGACAAAGTTATCCGACTCGACAAGCCTCGTGATCCTTCTTCGCCCGTTGGTGGAATCTGCTCCCCCCGGTCCTCCTGATATCATATTGATCATTCCTTTCCTTGCATTTCCATCTTCAGTCTGAGGATACTCGAATAGATGTGGTTCGTCGACCATCCTTTGCTTATCCTTTCTGGGGGACGGAGTTCTCTTTCTGTTGAAATTGTTTTCTTGTTCTTGAACCTTTTTAACAAACTCCACAAGTTTTTCATCCTTTACTAATCGTTCAATTTCACCCTTTAAATTTATGCACTCTTCAGTATGTAGCCCTTCTGATTGTGATACTTGCAAAATTGATTCGAATACCTTGTAGATTTGTATTCCTTCATTGGTCTAGGATCTTTTAACCAACCTTTTCTCTTTGCTGCCCCAAAGACTGTCATGATGTGAGCATTTAGTGGCGTGTATTGTCTAAGCGAACTCTCCCGGTGTTTGTAATTCTTGCTCATGTTGTTGTAGTTATTACGGTTGTGATCTTCTCTCTCTCTCTCTCTCTCTCTCTCTCTCTCTCTCTCTCTCTCTCTCTTTCACGGGCGCAATAACATGTACTTTAGTTGCCATCATTTCTTCAAAATGAACCACCTCTTGTGCTATTTTATTGATTTCTTCGATGGTGGTGGGCTTGCGTCTGAGTAAGTCGCCATGAAACATTGTGTTGGTCGTTGCTCGGAATAGTATGCTCACGATCATCTCTCTAGACGTGCTACCAATCCTTAGCAGCTTCGTATTGAAACGTTTCATAGAGTCCTTCAGACTTTCATTGGCTTCTTGTTACACCATATAGAGATGGGAGTGGTCCAAAACCAATCTAGCTTGACTGGAGAATGATCTTCAAACTTCTCTCTCAGTTGGTTGTAGCTTTTGATCAGTCCTGGAGAAATCTGATTAAACCAATCCACAGCTACTCTTGACAGAGTTGTTGCAAATATCCTGGCTTGGATATTGTCTTTAAAGCAGTATAGGGACAGTTTCTTATCCAATTGAAAAAAGATGATCTCGGGGATCAGACTTACCATCGTAAGTTTTTAGATCCGGGATCTTTTCCCCTTGTCCCAAGATTTCTGATTCTATCGCTTGACAAAATGGGCTACGGTTAGAAGTATTGTCCTCCTGTACCATCTGACCTTCGACTATTGCTTTCTCTTTCTCCAGCCTTTCTATTTTTCTGGCCATTTTGTCACGCTCCCTCCGTGAGTCATGACCGTCCAGATGTCTTCTGTCATCTCTATCTTTTCTCCTTCTTGGTTCTTCTCTTTGGTTTTCTTCCTTGTCATGTTCCCTTCTGGAGTCATAACCTCCGAACGTCTCATGTCATCCCTATCCTCTCTTCTTCTTGATTCATCTCTTTGGCTTTTTTTCTCGTCATGTTCCCTTCTCAAGTCATGACTCTCCGGACGTCTCTTGTCGTCCTTATCCTCTCTTCATCTTGATTCATCTCTTTGGCTTTTTTCCTCGTCATGTTCCCTTCTGGAGTCATGACTCTCCGAACGTCTCCTGTCGTCCTTATCCTCTCTTCTTCTTGATTCATCTCTACGGTCTTTCTCCTTTTCTTTTTCTTTCCTCTCAAGGTGCCTTTTTTATTGCACTTCGACCAATTTTAACTTCCTTCTCTGATCGTCATGATTCGATTTTTCTCTGCTTTGTGGTTCTTTTGACGCACGTTTACTTCTTGCGTCGTCTTTTTGTGATTTCTCTTTCTCTTTTCCTTTCAGTATTCTGGCTGCAGATCCTTGTTCCCTTACCGCCTCTAGATGTCCAATAGCCGGTGGTATCAATACGGGTGGTGCGGGAGTTAGCACTTCCACCAATGAGGCCTTTACCATTGCCATGATTTCATTCCTCATAGTGTTTGGAATCGAAGCACTTGTCTCCGTTGCCCGAGTTGCACCTGCTTCAGTTCTTGGTGGCTCCGCACCTTGACGTCCTTGCATTTCTCGTCTTGCGGGTGTTGGTACTCCTGCGAGTATTGATGACGGTCCTGCATTGTCTGGGATTGTATGTTCAGGAGTTGTCCGTTCAGCTCCTTCATTAGTTCTCTCAACAACTTTACTACGGGATCTGGTAACTCTGGATGTCATGCCTAATAAACTAATAAACTTAGGGTTCCCACAGACGACGCCAATATTTTGGTCTTATTTCATCACGGTAATAGAACACGGTAAAACAGTACAATTGAGATACAAATAACCAAAATAATGCTATCCAACTTTATTATCGGACTAGCTTGGTCCGAAACACTTATTACAAGCTTACTAGGTTAAATATACAAATTACAAGATAGCTGTAACGTATCGAATTCTAGACGTTCGATGCTGATGTATCGAATGACTTTGTTCGATATGAGTTGTAGCTTAAGGGTCATGTGCCGAATACAACCGTATCGAATCCAAGCGATTCGATGTCACCTTATGTATCGAATTTGACGTGTTCTTCGTCGTATCGAATGTATCGGATTCGATCCAGTTACGTGTTGAATGGGATTCGTTCGATCAAATACGTCTCGAATGAACAGTGATTCGATGCTGACTGTGCAAAAGTGGTTCTCCAATCAAAATGTACCCGAATTACAGGGGGCGGGCTATATATAGCAATCGTCCCGTGGGGCCCAATGACAGATACGGAAAGCACCTCGAATCTTACCCATTCGATGCACGATTCGATGCGCATCGAACATGAGCTGTTCGATGTGATTATGGACCGGCCCAATATGCAAGTATTGTGCCAATCGTAAAATATACCTATCAATATATATAGATTATAGAAGTGTATTTTGAGAGATTTTGCACTAGGATAAGGTCTTTGCAGCAGAAATAAAATAATATAATATAAATGGTAGTCTCATAGGATTCGGTATTGAGAATGAAACTTTGGCAGCCTACTGTAACGGCCAAAGCCACCCCGAGTCGAAAAGCTACCACGATGAAGGGAAAGAATATGTAGTCGTTCGACTCTTGGCGACAAAGACCGATGACACCCATGGCCCCATTCAAAAGTTGGGGTTACATTGCAAATTTAGGGACCCGGTGGGGCGATTGTGTAAATAAGCACTCATTTAGATACTAGTAGATTTTTTCGAAATAATCTAGAAAAGAATAGATTAATGTAGAAGAATCTAGAGTTCTCTCGACTACTAACTATTTACACCGCCTTACTAGTATTGTACAGGTTTCGTTAATCCTTTCAGCAGTAAAGTTAGGAAACAGGCTAATTGCTTAGGCGGGCCCCACCAACTAAGTCGGTGAAACACGGCTATATATATGTAATCATCCTTTCATTCGAATCAATTCAGAATTTCCAACACTTCCGAAAGCTTTCTATACTTAGCGCCAACTTTGCTCACTTTCTTTCGCATCCATTCGCACTTAGTCGCACACTCTCGCACGATAGGCTTAACGACAGGCTGACTTGTCGAGCTGAGCAAGCTGACAAGGCCGCACGTGACGCTAACCTACGATCGAAAGAGGCTAAGTACGTGACACGTGGTATCAGAGCCACGGTCGGGGAAGAACGAAGGCTCTGGGCTTCCGCTTAAGTGATCGTTGCAACAGTTGTGTTTGGGGGACTTAGTTGCGAAGGTTATCATGTCGGGTTCGAGCGCAACGGAGCAAGCAGCAGCACCGGCGCCCAAGAGGCAAACGCGCGCAAGCACTCGCGAGAGGCCGCGCGCCCTCTCGCGAGCCGTCGGTTGATCCAGCGATGGAGAGGGGCCAAACGCTGGACCATCGTATCGCGGCAGTCGAAGGTGCGTTGGGGGAGGCGCACTAATTACTCGAAGACCTTGTGGACCGCGTCTGAGACATCGAGGACATTGACGTAAAGGACGTGGCCGATCGATTGGCTTCGCTGGAAGAACAGGTACTATCCAACCTTAACTCGATTTCTTTCGAAGTTCAATCGGTTAAGACTTCAATGGCCGCCATGCAAGACGAGTTTAAGGCCATGAAGGAAGAGATCGTGGTGTGCCGGCGAGCCGTGGCTAGTGTGGACGATCATCGCACACCGGCACCGCAGCGGGTCGACGTTCCAAGGCCGAAGCCATATAACGGGGCAAGGAACGCACGTGAGTTGGAGAACTTTCTGTACAACATTGAGTTATACTTTTCATCCGCTCATGTCGACGACGCCGCTACTCGGTTGAGCACCGTTCCACTCTGTCTTACCGACGTTGCCATGCTTTGGTGGAGACGGCGCCAAACCGATATTGAGAAGGGACTGTGCCGTATAGACACTTGGGAGGATTTCAAGACCGAGATCAAGAGACAATTCTACCCGGAGAACGTTGAGTTTGAGGCCCGGGCTAGGTTGCGGCGACTACAGCACCGCAATGCTATCCGAGACTATGTCAAGGAGTTCCAGGAGATTACACTCGAGATCCCGGACTTGACCGACAAGGACGCCTTATTTACGTTCTTAGACGGACTTAAGCCGTGGGCTAAACAGGAGTTGCAATGGAGGAACGTGCAAGACCTTGCCTCTGCTATTGCCGCCGCTGAGTCAATGATCGAGTTTAGGCCGGCGTCTGAGGGGACCAAGCAGACGACGAAGGGACGCCGAGATGATGGCAAGGGCAAAGGTGGGGGAGCATCATCATCCCGCCCACAGCCGAAGGCAGCTACGTCTAAACCTTCTCAATCAAATAAATCAGGGTCTTCGGGGCAATGCTACAGAGGGTCGGCCGAGCGGCCCAAGTCGAAGGACTGTTATCTATGCGGGAGTCCGGATCACCGCATAGCAGACTGCCCGCAACGTGGACGCACGACTGCGATGTGGCAGAAGCTTGAAGGACAGTCGTAGCCAGTTCAACCGGAAGAGGAGGAAGAGGCGCACATGGGGTTGATGCGCCTACTCAATGCCGTTAAGGCTCAGGTGGAGCCGAAGAGGGGCCCAAGGCGTAGGCTTCACTTTGTGACCGCAACTATCCAAGGAAGGACGGTGAAAGCCTTGGTAGATTGCGGGGCGGAATACAATTTCATGCGAGCATGCTTAGCCAAGGAGCTCAAGCTCACCGTTGTGCCTACGGCCGGCACCATGAAGTCAGTTAACGCACCGGCCAAACCTATCGTCGGAGTAGCCAAGGCTGTCCGAACGAAGGTGGGAGAATGGACCGACGACATTCCCTTCACTGTTGTGCACATAGACGACTATGACATGGTGTTGGGGCTCGAATGGTTCTATCAGGTACGCGCTTGCATTGTGCCATTCTCTAACTCGTTATACATCTTAGACAGCAAGATAACCTGTGCCATCCGACTAGGAGGGAGACGAAAGGAACAATTATGCTATCGGCGATGCAATTCGCAAGAGGACTGAAGGCCGATGAATCCTTTGCCGTCTTTCCCATTCTCGAAGACGAGCTAACATCGAAGGACACTATGAACGTGCTGACAGAAATCCAGACGGTCCTTGCCGAGTTCAAGGACATTATGCCCAACGAGTTGCCGAAGAGGTTGCCACCAAGACGGGACGTGGATCATAAGATAGAGCTCGTTGCAGACGCATCACCGCCATCACGAACACCCTATCGAATGGCACCGCCAGAATTGGAGGAGCTTCGACGTCAACTCAAAGAGTTGTTGGAGGCGGGCATGATCCAACCGTCAAAGTCGCCATATGGGGCACCGGTCCTATTCCAACGCAAGCACGACGGGTCATTGCTGATGTGCGTGGACTACCTGGCGCTCAACAAGCTTACCGTCCGCAATCGGTACCCGATACCGCTCATTGGCGAGCTATTTGATCAACTTGGAGCGGCCAAGTTGTTTTCGAAGATTGATCTTCGATCAGGCTATTGGCAGGTAAGGATAGCCGTGGGGGACGAACCGAAGACGGCGATGGTCACAAGGTACGAATCTTATGAATTCCTTGTTATGCCGTTCAGACTAACCAATGCACCGGCTACGTTTTGCACTTTGATGAACAAAGTATTGGGACCGTTCTTAGACAAGTTCGTAGTGGTGTATTTGGACGACATCGTCGTATACTCACCCAACTTTGAGGAACACGTTAATCATCTAAGGCTCGTGTTCCAAGCACTTCGGGAGGCCGAGTTGTATATCAAGCTCGAGAAGTGCTCTTTTGCCCAAGAAGAGGTGGCGTTCTTGGGACACAAGATCCGGCACGGACGCATAATGATGGACGATTCGAAGGTTCGTGCCATTTTGGAGTGGAGACCACCCGAAAACGTCCATCAACTCCGGTCGTTTTTGGGACTTGTCAATTACTACCGGCGTTTCATCGCGGGCTACTCGAAGATAGCCGCACCCTTGACGGAGCTTCTTAAGAAGAACACGTCGTGGGATTGGGACGAGTCGTGCCGGCAAGCTTTTGACGAGCTGAAGGCACGGGTGACGGGAGAGCCGGTACTTGCCCTACCAGACCACTCGAAGCCGTTCGAAGTCCATACCGATGCATCTGACTATGCTATCGGCAGAGTTTTAGTCCAGGACGGGCATCCGATCGCATATGAGAGCCGCAAGCTGAATGACACGGAGCGCCGCTATACGGTTCATGAGAAGGAGATGACCGCCATAGTCCATTGCTTGCGGACTTCGAGGCATTACTTACTTGGGAGTCACTTCGTCATTCAGACGGACAACGTGGCGACGAGTTATCTTCAAACTCAAAAGAAGCTCACTCCCAAGCAGGCACGGTGGCAAGAGTTTCTAGCGGAGTTCGACTATACGCTAGAATACAAGCCGGGGGCGCTGAATCATGTAGCAGATGCCTTGAGCCGGAAGGCCGAGTTCGCTGCCATCAGCCAACCACTTAGCTCGTTGATGGAACGCATCAAAGAGGGGCTGAAGCACAACGCCGTGGCCAAGAACATTATGGAGTTCGCTCGTGAAGTCAAAACTCGAATGTTCTGGATAGACGACGACGGGCTCCTTTATGCGAGGGGAAATCGCATTTACGTGCCGAAGTGGGACAACTTGCGGCGCGAGATCATTTGAGAGAGCCATGATACCCGATAGGCCGGGCACCCCGGCATGAGACGCACGGAGGCTCTTATCGAACGAACTTACTATTGGCCGCACATGGGGCAGGACATTGAACACTATGTGCGGACGTGCTTGGTGTGCCAGCAAGACAAGATTGAACAAAGGCAACCCGGAGGACTTTTGCAACCATTGCCTATACCGGAGCATCCATTCGAGAGCTTGTCGAGGGATTTTATCACCTCGTTGCCCAAGTCCGAAGGATGTGGCACCATCATCGTCGTGGTGGATAGGTTTTCAAAGTACGGGACTTTTATACCGGCACCACCCGACGTGACCGCAGACGAGATGGCCAAGTTGTTCATGCGATACGTTGTGAAGCTTTGGGGCATACCGAAGACCATCGTCAGTGATCGAGACCCACGCTTCACGGGTAAGTTTTGGTCCGAGTTGTTCAAATTATTGGGATCTAACTTGGCCTTTTCTACTAGCTTTCACCCGCAGACGGATGGTCAGACCGAGCGAGTAAACACTTTGTTGGAGCTGTACTTGCGGCACTTTGTTAGTGCCAACCAACACGATTGGTACCGTCTACTCGATACGGCCCAATTCGCTTACAATTTGCAAGTGAATGAGTCGACGGGGCGGAGCCCGTTCGAGTTAGCAACCGGAAGGCAACCGACAACACCCCAATCAATCACTTCCGGCTACGAAGGAAAGAGTCCCGCCGCCTATAAGTTTGCGAAGACACTTCAAGAGGAGACCGACATGGCTCGAGCCGCCATGAACAAGGCCGCCAAGAAGATGAAGAAATATGCAGACTTAAAGCAACGGGTCGTTCAATTCAACGTAGGGGACAGGGTCATGGTAAAGCTCAACGCGCACCAATTCAAGAGTTTGCGTCAAGTTCACAAGGGGTTGGTGCGACGGTACGAAGGACCCTTCGAGAAAGAGCAGCTAATCAACACGATGGCGTATCGGCTGAAGTTGCCGCCAAACCTCAAGATCTACCCGGTCTTCCATGTGAGTCAGCTCAAGCCATATCACGAGGACAAGGAGGAACCGGACCGACGCATTTCCAGACGTGCACCAACGACGGTAATCACCCAATACGACAAGGAAGTCGACGAGATCCTAGCCGGCCGTATCGTCAGGAAACGCGGAGTCAAGCCCACAACCGAGTACTTGATCAGATGGAAGGGGCTACCGATGGCCGACGCGAGTTGGGAGCCGGAGGATGAACTTTGGCAGTTCAAAGAGTTAATCGAGGCATTCAAGGCAACCAAGGCGTCGAGGACGTCGCCAACTTCGGTGGGGGAGGATGTAACGGCCAAAGCCACCCCGAGTCGAAAAGCTACCACGATGAAGGGAAAGAATACGTAGTCGTTCGACTCTTGGCGACAAAGACCGATGACACCCACGGCCCCATTCAAAAGTTGGGGTTACATTGCAAATTTAGGGACCCGGTGGGGCGATTGTGTAAATAAGCACTCATCTAGATACTAGTAGATTTTTCCGAAATAATCTAGAAAAGAATAGATTAACGTAGAAGAATCTAGAGTTCTCTCGACTACTAACTATTCACACCGCCTTACTAGTATTGTACATGTTTCGTTAATCCTTTCAGCAGTAAAGTTAGGAAACAGGCTAATTGCTTAGGCGGGCCCCACCAACTAAGTCGGTGAAACACGCCTATATATATGTAATCATCCTTTCATTCGAATCAATTCAGAATTTCCAACACTTCCGAAAGCTTTCTATACTTAGCGCCAACTTTGCTCACTTTCTTTCGCATCCATTCGCACTTAGTCGCACACTCTCGCACGATCGGCTTAACGACAGGCTGACTTGTCGAGCTGAGCGAGCTGACAAGGCCGCACGTGACGCTAACCTACGATCGAAAGAGGTTAAGTACGTGACACTACGCTAATACGTTGAATGGGAAAATTGAAACTATTCCTTTTAAGTCCCTTGGCAATAATGAAGGAGTACTCCTCCATGTCAACGTCTTTTGGATGTAGTCCAAGAATGAAGATGAACCAGTCCTAAATATTGTTTGTAACATCAGTTTCGAACAGTCAGTCAATTGTTGGTTGTGACAAAGTAAATTTTGGAATTGCAAGTAGGAAAAGGCTTAAGAATAGCAACGTCGAGAACTTCATAGATGGAACTACATTTATTTAAAGTTCATGATAAACGGAAATCTCTTCAGTTCATCCTCCAGATTATGGCCACAGATAATGGCAATACAATAAATAGCAGTTTGTTTTCCAACTAAAGAAACAAAAGATGAATAGCAGAATTTTTCACTTCCCAATTAAACATCGGTCTCTTCACGTTTAATTAAGAACACGTCAGTCAGCACCCTCTTCGAGATGAAAGAAGTCTTTAACCGCTTCACAGCCTATGGTTTGAGCATGAACACAAATTAAAAATTAATAAATTTAAATTCAGTGGAATTAAAAGGAACTAAGATGAATAAAACTTCTTCTCAGAAATATAACGAAGGCATTTGGTACCACCTCATTCATGGTTATACCGACCACTTTTTCCTGCAAGGCACCCTGACGTTAAACATGTTGAGCAAAGTGAGTCTCAAAATGGTTGACATTGGCTGAACCACCAAAGCATCCATCACCATGTAAGTCACCACTCCCTTCACAAACCCATGGCTTTCATTTGTCGTCTTCTGCTGGGGCCCCCGGAGGAGCGATTATGTCATAAGGTTGGTCATAGAACATTGGTAACGGGTACAAAATGCATTCTTATCATCAGAATAAGAATAACAAGTACTACTTCCGTAATTACCAGACGCACGACACTTATAAGGCACTTTCTGACCAGTTGGTTCATAATCGATAGACATCAGACAAACGGAAGAAATTCCAGAGGAGACGGGAGTTTTCAAGAGGGCATCTATGGTTTGATTGGGCTGTATGTAGGTCTCGTTCAAATTTTCGATGCTCTGGTATAGGTTCCCTAAGGACCCAACCATTTGCTGTTTTGTTAGCAGCCTAATTACCGTAGATATTGGCAGTGAAAGAACGTGAAACACGAAATCCACACAGTCCTTGCCAGCTTCCGCAAACAACACTTATTTGGTATGAGAATGAATCAAGAGTTTCAAGCTCACTTTCGAACCCGCCATACTTGCTAATATTTTCTTATAATAAGCTTTCGTGAGCATTTTGGTCTTATTTTGTCTGGATTACAATACATCGAGAAAAGATTTCTTCGTTCTTGATAGTTATTTTCTTAATCGGTAGATAGTGAGTCTGACTTAACCAAAATAATGCTAGCCTATTATAATTAACGGACTAGCATAGTCCGGAACACTAGTTACACGTCTAAGAATGTATAAAAGACCTACAAAACCCCAAATGGCCGAATTGAGGAAACTGTCGAACTACATGGAGTTCAATATATGGTTAACTCAAGATTTGTAGACGGTCAAATGGAGGCGGATCGAGACTCCCGATTAAACTGATTCTGTGAAACTATCGAACCTGCATGGTTCGATACTTAAAACTCCCAAATCTAAGCGTTTCGATATTTCAAAGCCTCTAATCTGGAAAACGGTCGAACGCCCTCGGTTCGATACTAAGAACTCTCGAACGGGGCGAACTCGATAGTGAACTTTCGAATGGAGGAACAGTCGAACAGAAATAACAGTCGAACAACGAAGTTCGATTGTTATGAGTTTGTGAGTAGTAATCAATGAGTGCGTTAATATCGGGGAACGGGGTATTTATAGACCCCGTCCCGTGGGACCCATGCCTAGTGTGGAGCATAACAGTCGAACGCAGCTTGGTTCGACAGTCCCAATAATAGTCGGTCGGGTCCGATTCGATAGTTATATTTTTGGGCCGTTCTTAGGTAGGTCGGCCCAAAACACTTTTGGGCCTCCTAAAATACCCCTATCAGTGAGTTAAGTTGATATCCATTTCCGCGTGCTTATAAGTTATATATATATATATATAAATATATATATATATATATATATATGTATGTATCTTCACAAACACACACACGAACAAACACGTTTAGTTAATTTTCAAGAGTCTTAATAATTTGTCGCGTATTTGGATATTGGGGAAGGGGATCCGTTCCGATCCTCAAATTACAAGTCACAGGGGTTCGTCTCTCTAGTTTCATTAAAGTAAACAAATTCAGTGACTAATCCATTACTTATTCTTTCCATTAGTAATTGTATTTGATATGTGTAATTTCCGTATTAGGCCGATCCGCTCCAATTACATTGGCCAAGCCCATCTAGAATCGTTCATTGATGTCGGGGACGACACTCGATATGTGTGATGATACCGATAAGTTCATAGGATACCGGGTACTTCCTCTACCCACTTAGATCGGTATCGCTCTAGGCGGGATCTTTTGGAGGGATCGATTGGTGACTTCCACTTGACTGTAACCCTTGGGGATATCCGACAGATGTGAAACGATGCTTAACTTGTGAAACAAATGTGTAATCTTGATAGATGAACGACTAATTACATTCACACTAATTATATTATATTATATTATATTATATATATATTGTTGCAGTTATGTATGTTATTATCCTAAATGATTGTTTAGATATCATACGAGCATAATAATAATAAATATATATGTTAACAGGTTTGGAATTATTCCCTATTTAACGGAAGATATTTATTTGGGTCGAAACGTCCTGTCCGTGATTCAAAGGCAACGCGAGATGGACACACTGAGATTAATTGCAAGAATATTCCCCTCCTTTATTCACTGAACATTTCCTCCTCTTTTTATCTTATGTATTTGAGTGATAGATTGTAGTAAGTAAGCTTAATTGTTTCAGCTTCCCCCTCCCTCCTTTTATTCTACTGATCACCTCCCTTTATATAGACTTTGGTAGGGGTAGGTGTCATTGTGCATGTGTTTTGATAAGGACAGGTGTTGTTGTTACCTTGATACAGGTGTAAAAATTAGGATAATGTTTATCGTTTATCCACTAAGTGCTGACTGGATTAGCTTTGGTGTCTTCGGATATCTCCGAGGACTTCTGATGTAGACTGTTTTTGATAGAGCTATTCTTCCGAGGGCTTTTGTTTTTCCTTCTTGATTCGGGTATTTTCTTCAATAGTCAGGAGTGATCTCTGAGAGTGGAAACATGGTCTCCGAGGACTTGGTATGACTTCCGAGGACTGTGATCTTGTGTCCGAGGGCTGTTTTTGCTTTACTGAGAGTGAAATTTCTTCACCAGAGTGCTCGGACTGTATTCATTGGGTGTTCCTGTATTGACTTCTTCCAAAATTGTGTTCTCGGATAAGTCCGAGTGTTGCTTTTTCCGAGGAGTGTTCAGCAAGGAGGTTTTCTTGTAAGTTCATAGGACTCGGGGTCCCTCTTGGTCCCTCTTGGCGCATTTGGTGGATATCGGAGTCATACGGGTCCATCGGGGTTTGCTCTTTTTCCGATGCCGTGTTGATATCTGTTTTTCATTCACCGTTTGACTTTCCAAGGGACGCTTGCGTTTCTCCTCGGATGCTTTTATAAACCTTTTCGGGTCAGTGACCGAGAGGTAGGGCAATTCTCCGAGGGGTTTTCTTTATAGGTACATCTCATTGGATGTACTCGTGACAATAGTATTGTCCATATATCCTCCGAGGGGTTTTCTTTATAGGTACATCTCATTGGATGTACTCGTGACAATAGTATTGTCCATATATCCTCCGAGGGGTTTTCTTTATAGGTACATCTCATTGGACGTACTCGTGACAATAGTATTGTCCATATATTATTTTTCCCGAGTAGGAGTGATCTCCTCTATTTTATTTTTTAGGGTTAACACTAGCCCCCCCAAATTTCGATTGTCCTCGTAGAGACAAGCGGAATTTTAAATCATCGTCCTAAGTGAGGTGAGGGGTTATTTTTGACTTAGTGTCCCTATATTTATTTTTTTCTTTTTTGATATTTATTCAATACGTATATATATTTAGAATTTATAAGGATTTTACCTGAATACCCTTAGGGTATCGTTATTAAGCACGCGGAGATCTCGGGGCGCAGGTGGCGGACTGTTGTTGACCAGCTTGGAGATTTGAACTATCTGACCGTTGGCAACGGTCAGAATGGGGACGGCGTGGCACAATCAAGTGGCGGTTACGTGGAGCTTTAAATAAGTTCCACGTTTTCAAAATTCTTGACCGTTGTCACCTTCGGTTATAAATAGGACACTGTTGCTTCTTTTTTCTTCATTCACTCAATCCGTCTTTGTGGTCATCTCCTCTCAGAGCAAAAAAGAAATCTCTTTCCTTGATCTTTATTCTTCATCTTTTGCAATTCAAATTCCTAGCAGACTTACCCGTTCCTCTTCTCTCTTTCAAAAACATTCCTCTTTTATTGTATCCATGGCTTCTTCCGCCAACACTGACTCTATTGCCGCCGCTATCTCCTCGGAAGTCACTGCTCCGATTAATTCTTCTACGAGTGTGAGAGGTATTCCAGTGGGAGTGATTACTCGCAAGCGTAAGGGAGAAATTGCTGCTGCTGCTGAGGGCGGCGCCACTTCCTCGAAAAAAGCTAGGGTTCCCAAATCAAAGGAACCGCCTCTTCGAACTTTCGCTAAGGTGGAAAAAACGAAGAATATTGCTACTCGTAAGCAGGTAGCAGATCTGTTGACCTCAACCGGAGTCCTTCAGAAGAACATGGTCTTCCGAATCCCGACGAAGGATGAGAGGGCGTGCTATCCTCCTCCGGGTATGTTGACAGTATTCTTTGCTCAAGTGAAGTATGGGTGGCGCTCGTTTATGTCCCCTTTTTTCTGTGCGCTCTTTAAAGCTTGTAATATTAGCCCAAGTCAGATGGTACCAAATGGATTTGCTGCTATCTGTATTTATGTATTTTGGTGCCACGTGAATGGGCTAGAGTGTTCGGTGGAGCACTTTCTTTCAATCTTTGACGTGGCGGTATCACCCGGGGGGTATCCTTTCTATAACGTTCGTCATCGGGACAACTCGGGGGATTCCACGAAGAGAATCTTGGGGGCTGCTATTACCTCACATAGCGTCTGGAAGAACAGGTACTTCTTCGTGGGCCCTGTCAACGGCGAGTGGGATGTGCCCTTTGATTGGCGAGAGGGTACTACTCCCGTGCATGCTCTGGATCAGGAGGCAGTGCTATCTCCTATAATTTCTCAGCACAAATTGATGGAGTCGGAGGATTTCACGATGTTATATGAGACCTCTGGGCTTCATCATGTAGTTTTCACTGATGCCGCCGTGGAGAGGCCCTTGTCCCTGTCTCCCGTTGCGAGGAGTCTCTTTCGTAAGTCTCTTTATTCGCTCTTTTATCCTTTTATTCTCTTTCCGAGCATAGTGGTAAATTGTACTTATACACGTTATTGATGGGATGATACAGGGGATGTCATGGCGAATTACTATCTGCAGTCGAGTCCGAGGGAGCCTACTCCTAGTGGTGTCTCGGAGATACCAGAGGAGGGAGATCACGAGGAGGAGGAGGTTAATGCTCCCGAGAGTATGCATATGGATTCAGAGAAGGGTGGATTCCACGAAGACCATTCTCTTCTATGCATGGATGCGATGGGGGTCGTTAGGAGCGCGGTTCCCCTACGTCAAGTTGCACCTTGGGATTTGGCTTTAGTGCCCGTTTCCAAATCGGAGTCAGGGAATATTCCTGCTTCCGAATCTAATATGGGAATATCTCCGAGAGGTTCCGAGGAGGGTATCTTTCCGAGTGGTGCGGAGGATGAATCTGCTCGGAAGGATACTGAAGTAATAGACCTGTCTTCTGAGGATCCTTCTCCTAGGCTTCCGACAGTTCCTGAATCTGCTCCTCGGGGTAAGTTTTCACGAGTTTTTAATGAGATCTTCATATCTTTATCTGCAATATTTGATGATGTGTTGACACCTTTTCTTTTGATGTAGTGGCTATGGATAAAGGGAAAGCTCCGATGGTAGAAGAGTCTTCATTATATGGTGAGTATTCGTCATTTACCTTTTTTCCATAATTTTTTCTAGTTTCATTCTTTTAATCACTGACAGTTCGTATCTGTTGCAGAGGAGGATTTTCTGGCCCAATTTAGCATTCCCGAGCAAGAAGATTTACGAGGGGACTCCGAAGACACCCAAGGGGAGTTTGATCCTTCTTCAGAGGACCGAGATTTGAAGGAAGGAATTCTGCAATCACTATTAGGAAAGACCAGCCCCTCCACAACAGTAGGTGGTTCACGGGCCATTTTTACAAATTCAGAAGTGACGACTCCGGTAAAGGATACGACTCCTCCGAGGGGACATGTCCCGGTGACCTTGTCTCCGAGGGGTCATACATTTCAGGAACTTATTCCTCCCAGCGGATCCGGGGGGGAATTTTCATCTCGTTCAGTGGGGGAGGCTTATCAAGATATCCTCCGATTTTTCGCCTCCTCCAGTTCAGCACCCGCCGAGGGGTATCAATTTTTGTACACCAGTCTTAACTGGTTGGGGCTTATGGTAAGCTCCTCTGCCTTAGTCTTCTGAAATTACACAATGCATCTCTGTTAAATTTTTTATTGTTGACTTTTCTGTAGATTGGAAAGACTCGAGAGGCAGTTACTGCCGTTGAAGAGCGCGGTCGGAAAGATGTAGAGGACTTAGAAGCACTCCGGGCGCAATTGGCACCTCTCTTATTCCGGGATAAAGAGAGTCAAACTAGGGAGGACCTTCTTCAAACAAAAATTTCCGACTACGAGTTTGCTCTCAATGAATCAGAGAAGGCGAGGGCAAATTTACAAGGTAGTTTAAGTGCTGCTGAATCCGCTTGCAAGAAGATGGAGAAGGAAAGAAAAGACTCCGAGGAGGTCTTTACCGCTCGTATTGCAGCTCTCGAGAAGGCGGTGGCGGATGGGAATAAGAGAGAGAGAGTTCTCCAGGAGACTTTGGGCCAAGTTACTGATAGGGCAGAATCAGCCGAGGGGAAGTTGACAAATTTTCTTTCTCCCGAGGACGTGCAGGCTAAGGTGGATGCAGCTGTTCAGTTTGCTCAGCGAGAGATCTCACGGCAGCAATCAGTAGCATCCGAGGAGCCTTCTCAGGAGCTCTTGATGGGCCATCTTTTGTGGGGTTATTTGGAGTGTGCAAAGGTGGCAAAATCTTTGATAAGGTCGGATGTTAACTTCTCCAAGTCTTTCGATCTTCGGAAATTAAAGAAGCCAACTCCCGATGACTGCCATTATTTCGTGGGGAGGTTTGGGGGTTTGCTATCCTCTCGGGATTCTCCGACACCATCTCCAATGCGCTCCGCCACGAGTCCGAGTCCAAGGGCTAGCGGTTCTGGGGGGGTATTTTCTCCAATCTCTCGTCTTGCTCCATTGGGTACTTCCGCAGAAGAGACAACTTCTTCTCTCCCTCCTTCCACGGGAGCTTAGTCTAGTTTTTTGTAATTTTTACTTTGAAAATAAACGCTCTTTGTACTTATTGTTCCTTCCGAGGGCTATCCGTCTTAAATAAATATTTTTGTTCAATCTTCCTATTCTATATCTTATCTCCACTGTTTAATTAAGATGGATAATGATAATTCTCAAAAAGTTGCTGACTAAGTAAACTTCCTAAGTAGGAGGTGTTACTTTGCATGGTTAAATAGGATACGTGTCCTCCTTAATCAAAAAGTTTTCCAACACGTGTCCCTTAGTTAACGTACTAAGAGTTTAAACTTCTACTTTTAACTCTAATATAAAGAGTATATATGCACGTAGGTCCTTATCAATTATGCACTTATCTCCTAATCCTTATTAGTCTTTGATTTTCTTTTATAAGTGCAAGTACAAAGATAATACTTACTTGATACGATGATGCCTCCTTATTATAGAAGATTTGGCTCGACTTCATCTGGCGGTTCTTCTCAGGATACCGCTCGGGGTCCTTCTGGATCATCAAGGGTTCCTCCGAGGGGCAATCCATCCGAGAATCAAACGACACTTAGTGCTAGTTCCTCTCTTGGAGTGGTTCGTAGGACTCCATCTACAAATTCACGTAGAGTCAATCATATCAGGGAGATATTCATGAGTAGGGAGCCATATCCTTTGGCGGATGAGTCTTCAGAATTCGATTTACTTCCTCTTAATCCATCAAGATTGATAGGCAGAGGACGTGTAGGATCCACAATGAGTGCAGAATGTGAGAACTCGGTAAGATCTCTTTTTAATGGTTATAACTTGGAGTTCGAAGATTATGATATAATAGTGCCTTCCTCGGGCCAAAGGGCTTACGCACCCCCTTCAGGTTATATGACCGTTTATACCGAACAGATGCGTTGTGGTTTACGGACCTTTTTCCATCCCTTTTTCCAAATACTCTTTCGGTATTGGCAGGTGTGTCCGAGTCAGTTAACACCAAGTTCCTATAGTCATTTGGTGGGATATGTCCTTCGTAGTGAGCTTTTAAACCTTCCGATGTCCCCTTATCGGGTGGGGACAATATTTACCCTTCAACCTTGCTCAGAGGGGACTCCCTTTTTTAGCTTGACCTATCGGGACAAGGAAAATATCTTCACTCGTGTATCCAGTTCCCACTCTAGTAGAGGGGATTGGAGGCGGAGATTTTTCTTTATCCGTCCGAGAGGTCAGTCAGCCAGATCGTGGGGTGTACCCATCCGATGGGGTTTGGGATATATCGCACCCAACACCGAAACACGAGGACAAGTGAGGGAGATATTGCTTCACTCGGGACTTTTCTCTGGTTCTTATGATATATCTGGGCTGTTGGATTTCCCCGAGGCTCTGATTTTGGCAGGTTTACAAGAGAGAGTGGAAGGATGCACTCCTGCTTCTCGTCCTCTTCACAGTAATTTTCACTTTCGTAAGTTCTACTAACCATTCTTTAGTTTATAAACTTTATTGGTGTCCTCGGATCATTTTCTTACTGACATCTTTTGTAGGAGCGGAGATGGGAGCTTTTTCTCTCGGCTCTTCTAACGACGTTTTCCTGGGGAGGGCATTGCATGGTATTCCCGGGATGACGAAGGTTGGCGATTCTCCTCCTCTCATAAGTGAGGCAATGGTGGAAATCTCCTCGGAGGAGGAGGAGCCCGTTGCAGCCCCCCCAGTCAGTTATATAATTCCTTCTGGATCGTCGGATCTGATAGCAACTCTTTCTCAAACGGATTGTCACATGAGTCCCATAGTATCACAGCCCATTCCTCACAATTCTACCGTAGTAAATGTGTTAGAGGAGTATCTTCACTCTTCTAGTGCAGAGGATATGCAGCCTCAGCAAGATATCCCTGGTCGTATTCCCGCACCACCGCCCGAGGAGCACCCTTCCCTCGGGAGAACTCTTCCCCCCGAGGGTAATCAGGATGTTTCTCCTCTCGGATCAGCAGTGGGATTTTGCCGAAACTTTCTTAGTGGGTTATTGAACGTAACAGATTGTGAACTGATAAAAACCCTTTCGGTACCCGTTCTCCAAGATTTAGCCTGCAAAGACCTGTGTGAGGTATCTATTCATTTTATTTAATACTAACCTGTCTTCTGATCTGATGCCATTCGTTTTTTGAGCAGATTTATATGGTGTTGGACGCCCTCGGGTCTTACGGGAGTTCTTCCTCAGATCCGGGTTTAGTATACCGTCGTCGGGATGAGTTAGAGCGAGGTCTCTTAGAAGCTCAAGTGGAGATAGCCCATTTGAAGGAAGTTCATGAGTCTTCTCAGGATACTCATATTCATATGTTACAATCCGAGAAGGATAAGGCGTGGGAATTGGAACGCCAATTATCACTTGAAAAGACACGTGTCTTGAGCTTAGACAGGAGAATTGAGGAGTTACGTGGCCATATGCGGTCCTCGGAGGAGCAGTTAACACAGGCTACGCTGGAAAGAGACGTCTTGAGTCAGCAACTGCTAGGGATAACTCGTTCTCATGCGATAGAGGTGGTCATGGCCCAAGTCCAAGCTGTGTTGGAGGTGGTGGGTCCATCCAGTCTTCGTGAATCTCTTCGGGGAGAGATGCGTGACTTAGTGCATATAGGCTATAAATTGTGCCAAGATGCCGTACAAGCTTTGCCAGAGTTCCCCTCGGGATTGCTCCTTCCTGAACTCAACATTCGTCAAGTCTCCGAGGAACTTTCCCCTTCACCTATTAGAGATTTTGCAGTCGGAACTGTGTTCTTGGATGATCCAGTCTCTCTTTCCGAGGAGCAGCGCCGAAGACTTATCCGAGAGGGGAAACGTCCCATGGGAGGGACTTAGCTTGTAAATGAGTTTAGTTCATAATACAGAGGGTTCTTAGTGTTATCGGATTGTCCTGATGTCTCGTATATAGAGCCATCATTTTGTTGGACAATTCTATTGTCTTTTGTACTATATCCCCTCGTATATGAACACTCTTTTTATTCATATATAACTATTACATTAAGCATAATACTTTCTAAGATTGCTTGCGTTCCACGTGTTGCGAAGTATTGCCTCCTCGGAGTTAGCAAGCCGATAAGTCGTCGGTCCCACGATTTCCACTATCTTGTAAGGTCCTTCCCACCGTGGATCTAGTTTACCCACATTCTTGGAGGCCCCTACTCGTTTCATCACTAAATCTCCAACTTGAAAGGTTCGGAGTTTTACCTTGGTATTATAATATCGTGACATCCGAGCCTTGTACTCTTCCATTCGGAGGGCTGCTCGGGTCCTTTTTTCCTCGAGGAGGTCAAGGGCAAGGGCTAGATTTGAGCTATTGGCCACTTCTTCATATTCTTTGACTCGCCAGCTTTCTAGGGAGACCTCCGAGGGCAACACAGCCTCACATCCGTAGGATAGACTAAAAGGGGTTTCACCCGTAGCAACACTCTGCGTGGTCCGATAGGCCCACAATATCCCGGGTATCTCCTCAACCCACTTAGCTTTATGCCAATCAAGCCGGGCCTTCATGTTCTTCAGGAGGGTTCTGTTGGTTCTTTCTACTTGGCCATTTGCTTGAGGGTATCCCACGGAGGCAAAGCGATGTTTTATCTCCCAATGATCACACCACTTTTGCAATCCTTGATCAGTAAACTGCAAACCGTTATCACTTACCAGGCTCCGAGGGACACCAAAGCGACAAATAATATTTCTCCAGAGAAAATTGATAACAGCCCCCGCGGTTACCCTAGCTAGGGGTTCCGCTTCCACCCATTTGGTGAAGTAGTCAACGGCTACTAGCAGAAATTTCTTTTGGCCGGCATCAGGGACGAGGGGTCCAAGTATGTCAATACCCCACTTAGAGAATGGGCAGGGGTTCAGAGAGGGTTCCCAAGGGGCTGCTGGTAGATGGGTCCGAGGGGCGTAAGCCTGGCATGGTTTGCATCTTTCGGCATGGCTTTTGCTATCTTTGGCCATCGTGGGCCAATAGTAGCCCTGTCGGATCAAGCGTCCCACCATGCTTTCGCCACCAGTATGGCTCCCACATACCCCCTCGTGAGTTTCTGCTAAGGCTAGCTGGGCCTCTTCTTCATTAAGGCATCGAGCGTGGGGACATAAATATGTCCTTCGGAAGAGTATCCCGTCTTTGAGGAAGTATCGGAGGGTTTTTCTGAACATCATTCGCTGAATATTCTTGTCCGAGGAGTATCCCTCGGGATTCTGCAAATAGGCTTTGATAGGAGTCACCCAGCTAGATGAAGGATCTGAAACTGTGTTCACTTCTCGGCCTTCACCCTTTTCAGATTCATTGACATGTAGTAGAGTAATCTTCCGAGTATGTATTACAGCTGTTTGTGTAGCCATTTTGGACAAAGCGTCCGCCTCTTGATTTTCTTTACGAGGAATTTGAACTATATCATATTCTTCAAACCATTCGGACCTCTGACGAACACCTCGGAGGTACTCTTGCATTCTTTCTTCTTTGGCCTCATATGACCCCTTAACTTGCTGAACAATCAGCTGGGAATCACTATGAAGGAGTACTCTTTTCATTCCCCCTTCTCTAGCTAACCTCATACCAATAAGGAGAGCTTCATACTCGGCCTCATTGTTAGAGAGGGGATAATCTATTCTAACTGCAAAATGGAGCCTTTCCTCCTCTCCTTCTTGATTTACCAAGACTATTCCGGCCCCCCCATGGGTACTCACCGAGGATCCATCTACATATACGTGCCATCGTGGCTCCTTTTCCTCGGATCCAACGCCCGTGAGTTCTGTTACAAAGTCCGCCAAAACTTGCGCTTTGATTGACGGTCTCGGAGCGTAGGAAATATCGTACTCAGTAAGCTCTACAGCCCATTTTATCATTCTCCCTGATGATTCCGGCTTATTAAGAATTGCTCTCAGGGGATGCTTAGTAAGCACAGTAATTGGGTGGGATAAAAAGTAGGGGCGTAGCTTACGAGCCGTAGTAACCAATGCTAGAACGAGTTTCTCAGTTAGGGTATATCGAGTTTCGGCTCCGAGGAGAGTTTTGCTAACGTAATATACCGGGTGATGTTCTCCATCTTGTTCTTTGACTAGGACAGCGCTAATAGCCTCTTCTCCAATCGATAAATACAGAAACAACTCTTCTTGGGGTACCGGTTTTACCAGCAAAGGTGGTTTCAACATGTACCTTTTTAAGTCTTCGAGAGCTTCCTCACATTGGGGGGTCCACTGAAATTCCTTGATATTCCGAAGTACCTTGAAGAAGGGAAGCCCTTTTTCTGCGGACTTGGAGACAAACCGACTCAACGAGGCCATTCTTCCAGTCAGCTTTTGGACATCTTTTACCGTCCTCGGAGTAGATAATCCCATGATAGCTTCTGCTTTTTCGGGATTTACTTCAATTCCCTTCTCCGTAACCATGAATCCCAAAACTTTTCCTCCTCGGATACCAAAAGAACACTTCCGAGGGTTGACCTTCATGCCAAAGTTGTTCATAATGACCAACGCTTTTCGTAGGTCCTCAGGATGTTCTTCAGCAGTGTTACTTTTAACTACAGTATCATCTACATAAACCTCTACTGATTTCCCAATAAGTCCTGAAAACATAAGGCTTACTAACCGTTGATAGGTAGCTCCAGCATTCTTTAATCCAAAGGGCATGACTAGATAACAAAAGGTGCCTGCATCCGTGATAAAGCTGGTCTTATCTTGATCAATAGCCGCCATCGGGATTTGGTTGTACCCTTGATCTCCATCTAAAGTTGATAGTAGCGCACATCCTGCGGTAGAATCAACTAGCTGATCTATGCTCGGTAAAGGGTAACAATCCTTGGGGCATGCTTCATTGAGGTTAGTAAAGTCAACACACATTCGCCATCTTCCTCCGTGCTTGGGAACTAGCACGACATTAGCCAACCACTCGGGGTAAATAACTTCTCGTATTTGCTTTAATTGAAGAAGGCGTTGTATTTCCGAGCGGATGATCTTATTGCGCTCGGGGCCCATTTTCCTCTTTTTCTGTTGGACAGGTTTAGCTCCAGGCTTCACATTAAGGAAATGTTGACATACCTTGTTGCTGATTCGTCCGGGCGGTCCCCCTTCCCATGCAAAGAGGTGATGAAATTGTTTGAGAAGAGAAATCAATTGGCCTTCTATGATTGGAGTCATATGGGTGCCCATTTTGATTACTTTCTCGGGGCTTCCTTCTACTAACTCCACCATTTTTAATTCTTCCACAGGCTGGACTCGTGTTTCCTCGGTTCTACACTTTTTGTTATTTCCAAGTGAAGGTCCGTCCTCTTCTGAGGGGATGGCATTCATGCAGCATTCTCTAGCTTTTGACTGACTTCCTCGAACTTCTCCGATTCCCGAGGAGGTGGGGAATTTCACTTTAAGATGCAAAGTAGAAGGAATTGCCTCAAAGGCCCGAATAGATGGTCTTCCGCAGATCACATTATACGCTCGCGAAGAAGCCTCCACTACCCAAAACTTAATAGATTCCGTTCTTCGAAGGGCTCCTTTCCCCCATGACATTGGGAGAGTAATAGTTCCGAGGGTTTGGCATGCTTCCCCGGTGAATCCTACTAAGGGGACCTCCGCGGTTTCCAACGTTTCTTGTTTCAATCTCATAGCGAGATAGGTCGGTAGGAATAGTACATCCACAGAGCTGCCCGTATCTATGAGGATACGTTGGATTTCATACCCGTAGATGACGGCAGATATAACCAAGGGATCTTCATGAGGGTATATTACATCTGTAAGGTCCTCGGGTCCGAAAGTGATACTAGGCAGCTGTGACCCTTGAATGGAGCAGACAGCTAATCCTTGCTCTGCTCGTCGGGCTTCTTTCAAATATTTCTTCTTTTTGCCCTGAGGTGCCATGGAGATTTCACCCCCTTCTATCATATTGATGGTTCTCCCTGTTGGGGGATTGTCTTTGTAAGAGTTAGGTGGAGGAGGCAAACTCTGATACCCTGCCGTTTTCTCTCTCGAATTTCGCCGGCGGTCCTTACTTCTCTCTCGGGGTCGGAGGCGTCTAGTGGTCCCCTCTCGTGACTTCCGGCTAGGCGTCCTTTCTTCCCTTTCTTGCTCTTCCTCTTCCCTTCGTGATCTCTTCCAAACATTGGCCTTGGGCTCTTCAGGGTTATTTTCCTTAAGGTAGTTCTTCAAGTACCCTATCTCCAATAGGCGAAGCACCTCTAAACGAAGGGTAGTACATTCTTCCGTAATGTGCCCGTAAGTTTTATGGTACTTACAATACTTTCCAGTATCCTTGTCTCGGTTAGGAAATTTAGTCGGTCTGGGCCAGTGCAACTCGTTGCTACCCCTCATTATGTTGAGCACTTCTGGTGGAGTAACAGTCATCGGAGGTAAGTGTACGGGTCGGAGGAATTTCTTAACCACTCCCCCTTCATCTTTGCGTTGAGGAGGTTTTCCTTCCTTACTTTTTTCTTTGACCTTTGCTTCTTTCTCAGCACGCTCTAAGTGTTCACTATCCTCCTGCTCCATCTGCTTCTTTGTTCCCTCGGCTTCTTCCATCAAAATATGTACTTCCGCCTTTTGCATTAACTCATTCATATCCGTAATACGATTTCCCATAAGGTATCTAAAGAAATCCCCCGCTCGGAGTCCCTGAGTTAATATGTCCGCCATAATGGTCGGGCTAACATTTGGAACATCGAGTGCTTCATCCGTGAAGCGCTTTATATATTCTCGTAAGGATTCGTCCTTCTTCTGTTTAATAGTAAAAAGATGCGTAGCAGATTTAGGGTACCTTCGGTTGCAGGCGAATTGTCGTACAAACAAATGAGCTAATCGGTCAAAGCTCGTGATGGAACAAGGTGGAAGATGAGTAAACCAGGCTTGAGCCCGCCCTCCAAGGGTAACAGGGAATACGCGGCATAACACCTGATCAGGAGCGGAAGAGAGGTCCATTCCTGCAGGTATTGATGGACGTGATCTTGTGGGTCCCTTCCATCAGCTTCCCCGGTATATAGCGAGATATTAACAGGTCGCATCCCCGAGGGGATAGAAGCTGAAGCAATCTCGGGAATGAAAGGAGAGGTCTTGAACGTAGGATCTTCCTCGGGAGCCATGGCTTTCTTGAGATCACCTAACTCTTTTCGTAAATCATCCATCATTCCCCATAAGGAATGTTCAACCTCTCCTCGATACTCTGAAGGGCGAGAAATTCCTACCGGACCCCTCACAGGAGTCCTTTCACGACATACATGTCTTCGAGGACTTTGTCGGGGTGTCTGTCGCCAAGGATTCCAATTTGGGTTCCATGTCCTCGGAGGTCCATCTTCTTCCGAGGGGAGATCTTCGTTCTCGGATAGAACAGGGGACGTACGTCCGGGGGGATCATCCCTCCAGGGTGTTCTTTCAGCATATATAAGTCTTTCATAAACAGATCGGGGAATACTAATAAAATCTCTTGTACCTGATTCATAATTGGACAAAGTTTCTTCTGAGTCATTGTTCGGGACAGGAAGGTTGTCATTTTCGAAAAGACCATCCATCCTAGCTGACGTGTGCCTGAATTCTCTCGAGGACAGATGCTGTGACGTTCCCACAGACGGCGCCACTTTGTTAACAGGTTTGGAATTATTCCCTATTTAACGGAAGATATTTATTTGGGTCGAAACGTCCTGTCCGTGATTCAAAGGCAACGCGAGATGGACACACTGAGATTAATTGCAAGAATATTCCCCTCCTTTATTCACTGAACATTTCCTCCTCTTTTTATCTTATGTATTTGAGTGATAGATTGTAGTAAGTAAGCTTAATTGTTTCAGCTTCCCCCTCCCTCCTTTTATTCTACTGATCACCTCCCTTTATATAGACTTTGGTAGGGGTAGGTGTCATTGTGCATGTGTTTTGATAAGGACAGGTGTTGTTGTTACCTTGATACAGGTGTAAAAATTAGGATAATGTTTATCGTTTATCCACTAAGTGCTGACTGGATTAGCTTTGGTGTCTTCGGATATCTCCGAGGACTTCTGATGTAGACTGTTTTTGATAGAGCTATTCTTCCGAGGGCTTTTGTTTTTCCTTCTTGATTCGGGTATTTTCTTCAATAGTCAGGAGTGATCTCTGAGAGTGGAAACATGGTCTCCGAGGACTTGGTATGACTTCCGAGGACTGTGATCTTGTGTCCGAGGGCTGTTTTTGCTTTACTGAGAGTGAAATTTCTTCACCAGAGTGCTCGGACTGTATTCATTGGGTGTTCCTGTATTGACTTCTTCCAAAATTGTGTTCTCGGATAAGTCCGAGTGTTGCTTTTTCCGAGGAGTGTTCAGCAAGGAAGTTTTCTTGTAAGTTCATAGGACTCGGGGTCCCTCTTGGTCCCTCTTGGCGCATTTGGTGGATATCGGAGTCATACGGGTCCATCGGGGTTTGCTCTTTTTCCGATGCCGTGTTGATATCTGTTTTTCATTCACCGTTTGACTTTCCAAGGGACGCTTGCGTTTCTCCTCGGATGCTTTTATAAACCTTTTCGGGTCAGTGACCGAGAGGTAGGGCAATTCTCCGAGGGGTTTTCTTTATAGGTACATCTCATTGGATGTACTCGTGACAATAGTATTGTCCATATATCCTCCGAGGGGTTTTCTTTATAGGTACATCTCATTGGATGTACTCGTGACAATAGTATTGTCCATATATCCTCCGAGGGGTTTTCTTTATAGGTACATCTCATTGGACGTACTCGTGACAATAGTATTGTCCATATATTATTTTTCCCGAGTAGGAGTGATCTCCTCTATTTTATTTTTTAGGGTTAACAATATATGAAATAATTTTCATTTTCCTCTTTGCTATACAACGACACTGAATATAAATATTAATATATATAGTTAATATCGTTCAACACTTTTATATGGTGATTTAGTATTGTATATATGAGTTAGCAGCTCGTTAAGATATTTTTGTTATATATATATATATCAACTTATTTCAAATAATTGAGTTTCACATTTTTGATATATATATATATATATATATATATATATGTTATTAATATAATATATATAGATATTATATGATATAAAATTATACAAGAGTATGCAGTCACGAAGTAGGAATATTATTACTTAAGAATTAACACACACACACATATATATATAAGATATGTCTATAATTCCAATATTTTGAATGTTGTGACAAAAACTCAACTCCAAAATTCATAATCCACACTATAGATATAATGTTGTGATTTTGCCTGTTACCCTAAGGATACTCATTTTTGAATTGTAACACTTTGTCGCTGACCAACTTCTGGGAAACTCTAAACGAACAGAAAATGTTGCGCCACATGAAGTTAATAACGACTCCACTTGTGTGTTTGGCCAAGGGTTGGGCCTCAACCCACTTGGTGAAATAGTCAACCGCAACTAGTTGGTACTTCTTCTTACCAAATCTCCAACGATGTCGATTCCCCATTTGTCAAAGGGATAAGGGATCGTGTCTAGTTCCCACTGCTTGTTGGTGTACCATCGGGGCATGAACTTGACATTTTTTGCATTTTCGCGTGTGTTCTTCACAATCGGCTACCATAGTGGGCCAATAATATCCTTGTCGGAGGATTTTGGCCGCGGTGCTTCTGGCTTCAGCGTGGTCACCACAACATTCCCCGTGAACTTCTTGCAGGACTTGTTGAGCCTTTTGTTCGTTTACGCATTGTAGGTTGGGCTCAGAGAAGAATCTTCGATAAAGCCTTCATTCCCTTAAAAATTATCAGGCCATGCACTTGCTCATGGTTCGGTACCTATATCTGTCGTGAGTGAACTTTTCTGGAGCCTGGAGAAACTCCATGATTTTGGTCATCCACCCTTTTTCGATGGGGGTGATTGCTAAAGAGCTTTCTTCGTCTGCATGTTGCTCAGATTTCTAAAGGGTGAGAAAGGTTGGGCCTAACTAGCGAGCTTGAAAAGCACATCAGCATCTGTATTTTCGGCACGAGGGATTTGTTTCATGCCGAACTCTTGAAAGGTGATCTCGTCAGCTAAGACAACATCCTAGTGTTCCTTCATTCTTTTTTCTCGAGCCTCATAGACTGAGCTAACCTGTTGCACCACGAGTTGAGAGTCGCAATTGACTAGAATTCTGCGCATGCCTCCTTCACGGGTCAACCACATCCCGATGATGAGGGATTCATATTCAGCTTTGTTATTAGATACATGATAATCCAAGAGGATGAAAAAATGTAGGGCTTCCTCATGTTCCTGATTGTCAACCTTTCGAAACAATATACCAGATCCTCTGCGGGAGCCTCTGTGGATGAACCATCGACAAAGACATGCTCGAGAGGCTCTGCCTCTTCTTCATCAGAGCTCTCGTACATCTCGACGATGAAGTTTGAAAGGATTTGGGCCTTTATGGGGGGTCTCGGGATGTAAGTGATGTCCAAATCTACTAGTTCCAGAGCCCACTTCACCATCCAGCCAGAGGCCTTAGGGTGATTAGTATGGCGCGTAGAGGATGTCGCGTGAGCACAGTCACAAGATGTGTGAGGAGGTAGGCTCACAACTTGCACCTACCGGTGATCAGTGCCAAGCTGACTCTCTTTATCCAAGTATAGCGGGTCTTAGAGTCTTGCAAACTTTTGCTTACATAGTGGGAAAGTGTCCATTTCTTATGCCCGGACCACTACTGCACTAACGGACTCACGTCCCATGGCTATGTATACAAATAACATTTTTCTCGGTACTGGCTTCACGAGGAGCGAAGGCCTCGTGAGGTATTCTTTGAGCTGCTTAAAGGCTTCCTCACATCGATCGTTTCATTGGAAAACGTTTACGTTTCTAAGTATCTTGAAGAAAGGGAGGCCTTTCACCGAGGAGCAGAAGATAAAATGACATAGAGAGGCCATCCTTCAAGTCAGATTTGTACCTCTCGAATGGTCTTAGGTGTTTCCATGTTGAGGACGTCCTGCGCCTTTTTGGGGTTGACCTCTATTCGTTTCTCGGTCACTAAGTAGCCTAGGAATTTTCTGCCTCAGATCCCAAAGGAACATTTCTATGGGTTCATTCCAAACTATTTCATGATTCTAAATCCTCAGGCCAGGTCCTGTGCGTAATCCTCGGCTTTTTTTCTTTTAACTATCATATCGTCCATGTAGACCTCCATAGTGTCTCTGGTGACTCCCTGGAACATGATGTTTACCAGCCTCTGGCAAGTGGCCCCGACGTTCTTAAGCTCAAACAGCAAGACTAAATAACATAAAGTTTCGAACTCTTTGATGAAACTAGTATTCTCTTGGTCCTTGGTGGACATAAGGACTTGATTGTACCCCTGATCTCCACCCAAAGTTGAGAGTAAGGCACACCCAACAGTGGAATCCACGAGTTGATCTATACTTGGAAGAGGGCAACAATCCTTGAGACAGGAACTGTTGAGGTCGGTGAGGTCCTCGCACATACTCTACCTACCCCTAGTTTTGGGCACGGGCACAACATTCGCGAGCTATTCTGGGTATCGAACCTCTCTGATTCTCTTGAGATCGAGGAGTTGTTGTACCTCATATCATATTATTTTGTTTCTCTTAGGCCCCATGGATTGCTTTCTCTTCTGGATTGGCTTAGTAGTAGGGTAGATGTTAAGCTCGTATTGGCATACTTTTTGACAGGTCTTGCTGGGAGGACCTCCTTCTTAAGAAGAAACATCTTAAAACTGCTTTAGGGTATTGGTGATTGCTTTCTCCATGTTTTCTTCAATGTTTGTACCCATCTTCATCGTCCTCCCTTCGCCGTCCTCGGCGAGTTCTATCATCTTGAGTTCTTCAGCTGGCAGGACACTTACCTCTTCCATGTGATGGTTTTTGGTTGTAAGAATTGGAGATATCTCTCTCGGGTTGACGGGCAACACATTCATGCGACATTCTTACACCTGGGCTTGATTGCATCTAACTTTTTTGATGCCCGAAGATGTCGGAAACTTCACTTTTAGGTGCATCGTGGATGATATGGCTTCAAAAGCTTGGAGGGACGATATGTCGTAGATGGTGTTGCAGGTCCTAGATGGGGCGTTAACTACCCATAATTTAATTGCCTCGGTGCGCCTCGTGGCACCTCCTCCCTATGCCATGGGCAACGTGGCTATTCTGAATGCCTGGCAATATTCTATGGAGAACCCTACAAGAGGGACCTCTAGGGGTTCCATCTGGTCTTCTGTTAGTTCTAGGGCGAGATACGTAGGAAAGAAGAGGACGTATGTTGAGCTTCCTGTGTCTATCATGATTATCTGTATATCTACACCTTGCACCGTAACCTGGATAACTAGAAAATACTCGTGGGGGGGGGGGGGGGGTAGACGATGCATTATAGGTCGCCCGGTTCAAAGGTGATCCTAGGTGAAGCCTGCATCTGTGCAACGCACACCTCCGACCTATGATCCACTCTTCGAGCCTATTTGATCTATATTTCATCTTGTGTAAAGTCCAGTAAATGGACATGACCCCGTCCTCTATCATGTTTATAGTTCTTTAGGTGGACTGGTTCTCGCGATACATACGAGGAGCCAGTGGCGGTCTTGCTTCATCACGGTACCTGGACGGAGTGCAACGCTCTTCTTCGAAAGTCTTAGGACAGGGCTTTTTGGTTGTATTCCAATCTTTATCCTCTCAACTTTCTTTTCTTGGGATCGGTCAACATGGTCTTGCCTAGTGTTGAGCATTACGTATTATTCCAGGAATCCTAGACTTAAGAGTCGTCAGATTTCATTTCTAAGGTGGCTAGACTAATCAATTACGTGCCTCCAGGTTTGATGGTAGATGCAATACTTCCCCGAGCTTCTATATTTGTAAAGGTCCTTTGCAGTTCGGAGCCAGCGAAGCTCTCCTCCTCCTTTCACGATGTTTAGTACTTTGGTCGGGTTCCTATCAAGGGAGGAAGCGGTGTCGGCTTGAGATGCCTCTTTACTATCTTGTTGTTTTTTCCTTAACCCTTGTCATCCTTCTTATCCTTCCCTTTCCTCCCAATGGTCCGGAGGTCTTGGATGGGTCAGATTCTTAGATTCTTCCCTTCCCTTTTTCCTCCTCGAGCTTGTCGCGTGATAATATCACCACGTCGGTCATAACCGATGTGTGTTGACATCATCACGTCAGTCATAATCAATGTGGGTAAAGTTATCACGTTGATCAATGACCAACGTGGCGAGGACCACGTCGAGCACATTAACGTGCCATGTGGCCACGTTGACTCGTGCCACGTGCCACGTGGCACCACCCCTCGTGTTCGAAAAAAAATAAGAATAATCAGAATGTCATTAATTTCCTTACCTTTCAATATGGAGATGAAGTGATCTCTTGATCTTCACCTTACTTCTCTCCTTGAGCTCACTCTCTCCTCTCTCTAAAAGGTAAGAAAATGAGGCAAGATTGAACACTAATGCTCATAAAGGGTAGCCGTAATAGGCCCAAAATGCCCTAAAGGCCCTATTAACCCTAAAAAAAAAAAAAGGGGTTAAGAGACTTGAACAAGAGGTTAACCCTAAATCTAGGGATTAAACCTAAGGCGATACTATCGTCACACTCCCGATGAGGAAGCCACTCGGACGTCACCTATTCGCCCGGTCACTGACCCAAGGAGGTAGGACGTGGCATCCGAGTAGGCACCAAAGCGTCCCTTGGAAAGTCACGATGAATAAAAATAAGATATCAACGTGGCATCGGAAAAAGAGTAAACTCCGATGGACCTACGTAACTCCGATATCCATCATTGCGCCAAGAAGGACCATAATGGACCTCCGCGTCCTCGAAACTACGAGAATACTTCCTTGCTGAACACTCCCCACACAGAAAATGCCCTCGGAGCATCAATCCCGAAGTCCCACAATGAAGAACCAAGTCAAAAATCGCCACGACGCTTGATACGAAGACCCCAGCAGGTGAACGCTACCCTACAACGATAACTACAGCCCTCGGAAGGCAAATCACAGATGAAATCTCCCCTCGGAGAACGTACTCAAGAATAATCCGAGAATAAACTACCCTCGGAACACCACGTCAAAGTTCGAAGCCAAATTACGAAAACCATAAATCAACTACCGAGATCATCAGAAAACGTACTATGTGTACCCCGAACAAGAAGCACCTCTCTACGGAGATACAAGACCCTCGGAATACAGACCCTAACAAAAACACTCATCGGAGAACGTATCCATAGACAACTAAGCCGGAATAATCCCTTATCGGAGCAACAATATCACCAGAAGACCATCCTAAACTCTGCATTAGTCCACTGCCGAAAACTTCGACCCCTCGGAAGAAAGAAGCTACGAATAAAACCTATCGGAAGAAGGAAGGACACTCGGAAGAAGATAAGACCATCCCAGTCAGCATCTAGTAGATTAAAGATATATCTTATCTTATCTCTTTATGCCTATGGCGACACTTGTACCCCTAACACACACACGGCGACACCTGTACACACATGCAAACACATGCATAATGGCACCTCCCCCCTAAAAAACCCTATATAAGGGGGGGGGGGGGGGGAGGAGAACGGAAAAAGAGAAAAAAAAAAAAGGACAACACAAATCAGACTCATGAAATTGGGGAGCGAAGTTCAGTGAATAAACGAAGAATATTCTCGTAATTTTTCTCATAATAGCTTCAACTTTTTTGAGCCACGGACAGAGGCGTTTCGACCCTACAAATAATTCAGTTAATCTGGTATAATTCCAAACCTGTTAACAGGCCCATAACTCAAAAAAGAGGCTCCTAGCCCATATGCTAGAGGTCCAATCCATCAAACAATTGATGGGTTGTTAATTTTTTGCCAGAAAATATTTCTCAAATGAATATTTATATGTTGGCCCAAATATTTTTAAAAATTACGAAATTGGTCCAAGTTCTTACAAATTGCCAAAAATAGCTAAAAAATAGTTTTTACAAAATATAAACAAATGTGTATGGTAATTATGACTAATCCTCTTTTTTCTAGTTTGAAATACGCTCAACAAGTCGAGCCTATTTCAAGCTGGTGGACTTATGGTGTGCCATAATTATGATATCTCTAAAATGCACATTAATCTTGGGAGTAACTCATAGTAAAGGGACTGAAAGGCAATTTTCTTCCTATCCGATTAGACCACTTGAGATGCCAAATCAACGCGACCTCCGGGACAATACCTTGACCTTGAGAAAATGGTATGTGATAACAAAACGCCGGACATGAAGCTCGGACAAGGCAACCTCGTGACACGACACCAGAACCCGTGCCATGTCGGTCAAACTAACGTGGCACGGTTGACCCTCGGTCAACCTTGACGTGCCATATGGCACGTTGGTCAAAGCCGATGTATGTGGCATGTCAGTGAACGTCGACGTGCCATGTTGGTCATCTGGACCACCCCGGGGTCTGGCCCGGTGTGGTGCAGGTGCATTTGCTCTGTGGTGCACCCTTTTCTCTTCCTCACCTTTAGTGTGTGTATGCATGCTCTCTCATGCCTTACCCTCCCCATTTTCTATAAATACCCCTTCACTTCTTTATTTGAGGGTTGGACACTTGAGGGGAAGCTCACTTCGAAGTTTGTATGCTCCGACTGCTCTTTAGAATTCTAATGACAGAAAACACGTCAAGCATTCCACGTAAATACTTTTGGGCACGTCAAGCAATCTATGCCAATCCTTTTGGCTCGCCGATTCGAGGCATGTCAACAGTTTTGCACGTTAACCATTTCCACGTGAAACTTTTCCACGTCAACAACTTTCACTTTAATACCTTTGGCACATCAACAATTTCCATGTTAACATTTTTGGCACGTCAATACATCCAAGTCAACCAAAAGTACGTTATACTTAGATTATTTTTTCCTCTACTTTTTCACAGACATTCAAATATCAACAATTGGACTTAAGTATGAGAAAGCTTTGACCTGGGATTTGACCACTTCGTGATACAAATCGCCCAAAGTCACGATCCCGAGCCTCTAGGGCTCAATGATATGCAACGCCGTTAGGCTATCCAAATAATCTCAAATCTTGATAACACCCAGTAAGGGTCAACATTTTGACCACCCGGGCCTTGACTACGAGATATACATGTCGCGGGATAGTCTAAATTGAAAGTAAGGGCCAATACAATGCATACAACTCATGAGCTTGCATTACATCAAATAAGTCCCTTCAGCGGGCACAATTGAATATTGAACTACGTCGGACTTGATTCTTTCTTCTCAGAGAGATACGTAGGCAGCTCGACCCCGCGTTGAGCACAGTCGCAAGAATAGAACATTTGTATCCTCCCCTAGAATATGTTACTTACTTTTATAAACTGTTTGCTTCTAAACATTATGTTATTAGTGCATGTTCCAATCGAACCAGAAGCTCTTTTTGTGTTGCCTATAAGGGGCAAGAGAGTCTGGTGAGGGACTAATCTCGAGACTAGCAAAAACCCCGCGTCAAATAGTATATTCTATTTTTTATCCAATCACATGCTTCTCACGTGCAATCGCCAAGGGTGAGGTCTATAGTTTCTGATGGGCCCTTCTATTTGTCAGGGGCGTGGATCAAAAATAAACAAACGTTAAAGGGTATGAGCAAAGAGAAATTGAACATTAGGAGATATCGATACAAAACAAACAAATGTTAGGGGTGTCACAAATCTATGCGTTAAAGGGGGTAATGCCAATACGCTACAATAATTACAAGTTGTAGCATGCGGTACTTAGAATGTGAATTTGATTCTAAGTATTCAGACTCAGAATGCGAAATTGCATTATAAATCTTAGGATGCAAAATTTTCGCACACTGAGTTTTAAAAATGAATAAAAAAGGAAAACAAATATGTGGGATGCAAGAATTTTGCATCTCATGTCTCACGGACGCAATAATATAATATTTATTATTTAATAAGCGTGGAATGTATAAAATTTGGGGAGTGTCTGATGTGCAGCATGATGCACAACAACCTCCTCTCACAAGGTGTGGGCCTCACAAATATGGGGCCCAGTTGAGGCCCATCTCTTTGTGAGAGAGGGTTGTTGTGCAGCATGCTGCACATCAGACAAATCCAAAAATCTGCATCCTACGCTTTGACCAAAGTTGTAAAATAATAGATAAATGCATGGGATGTAATTTTTTCACATCTCATAGTATTTGTATTTAAAAACATTAAAAAATTGTGGGATGCCAAGATTTCGCATACCACGTGTAGAATGAGTTATCACTCCCAAACAGCCTAATTCAATCATTTTCACACACACACACACAATTGGAATCGGATAAAATCACATGATATGCTCTAAACTTCAAAATTTCTTTTTAAAGTACGTTTATTTTATCTTATTTTGCAATTTAATTCTTTCTCTATTTCCAGTTTCGGGTACACCCGTGCGGTTGGGATATTGTAGTTCGATTTTTTTTTTGTGAATAATGTTGAGATTAGGTATGAAATAATGATTTCTATAACATAATTGATGCCGCATTGAAATTGTTAGCTATGGCTTTGAAATGGAGGTTTTTTAGGAATCATGAATCAGTTTGGGGGTTTTATGAACTAGGATTGAATTTGGATGTATGATGCAATACTTACTTTGTTTTACGGTGAAAATATGGACTTTGAAACTCCAGGGGTAAAAAATATAAATTAAGAAAGCTAGTTTGTACTAATACTTAATTTTGGACTTGTTGGGGGTATAAAATGAGAGTTTTGAAATTTATTTTGGGTGTATGATGCAATAATTGTTTTGTTTTAGGGTAAACATGTAGACTTTCAAAACTTTAGGGGTTGAAAGTGTGAATTTAAAAAGTTACTTTGTGCCAATATGTAATTTTGGACTTGTTAGGGTACGAAATGAGATTTTTAAAACTTATTTAGGGTGTATGGTACAATGCTTATTTTTTTAGGATAGAAATAGAGCTTATTGTTTTAGGATAGAAATAGAAAATTTCGAAACGTTAGGGATACAAAATGTAAATTCAAAAAGTTAGTTAGGACAATGTATTTTTCTTGACTTGTTAGGAGTCAAAATGAGATATTTGAAACTTTATTAGGATTAAAATACAATATTTAAGGGTAAAATGTGTAACTTCTAAATTTATTAGAGAATACTTAGATTTTTAAGCATTATGAGATAATTGTAGCATAATGTTAATGTTCTTATTTTTTTTTTTTTTTTTTTTTTACTATTTTAGATGCTAACGAAAATGTATTATTGTAGATATCTTTTCGCAAAATCCTAGCGGTCTAGAAATGTTTTCGCCCACGTAAAACCTGTTCTGATTAGACGAGATCCCCAAGCACAAAGTCACATCACGCACGATACAATCCAGATCTCTCAATGTCAAAATACGAAAAAACCAATACAGGAAATCTTCCTCACGCTAAATGAACAATGCACACGGTAAGTGAACAAGAGCCCAGACTTGTCGCGCAAAGTGACAAGTGAACAAAGCAGGGCGTACATCCTCGATCTTAGCCCCACAAATGCCACAATCTCTTTCCATCCCTGTGTGTCGATAAACAAGAAGGCTCATATTTGGAAGAATGTTAGAACACGCACGCCAAACGAATTGTTTGATTTTGTTTGGACACGACAAGCTCCAAATTTTCCGCCAAGGTAAAACCAAGCTTGAGGACTCCTTAACAGCTCGTGAGGCCAAACCTTGCTCTGTTATCAAGTGGTACTCACTCTGTTCACATAAGTCGTCCGACTTAGTGTAGTGCCAAATTTGTACGTCCCGTCTGTCCATTGGACCCAGCTGGAATCAACCTCCCATAAAGAATCACGGACCCAAACAGGATCTCACCACCCCGTCTCCTCGTCAATAAGATCACACACCCGAGCGTCTGCACTAATCCCATTCATAGGCGTTATTGTCTTAAAAGGAATTGTCCTAGGTAGCCGTGCATCTTCCTTTAAACCAATAGATTTGTCATCACCCACTCGCCATCGGATCCACCTTTCTAATATATGAATCGACTCTCTAATGCTACACTAAGAGAAAGAGTGCCCAATACCCTTTTTTGCCTAAAAAATGGAGCAATTAGAAAAATACTTAGCCTTAAAGATCAGTCCCACCAAACTATCTAGATACTTCCATATTCTGAACGCATGCTTGGCCAGCAACTCCAAGTTAAAAGCACGAAGATCTCTGAATCTCGTCCCCCCTTTTTGTTTACTCTAGCACATTCTCTCCAATGCAATTCAATGAGTCTTTCTCTTTGCTCCATCGTCCCATCAGTAACTCCTAGCCATACCTTCAAGTTTCTTTACTAAAGAATTCGGGAGTCGAAAGAAACTCATGACAATGTAAGGCATTGCTTGAGTAACTGATTGAATCAATACTTTCTCACCAGCCCCCGATAGCGTCAACTTCGTCCACCCCTGAAATCTCTTCCATGCCTTCCTCGTACTCTTTGACTCACCAACTTTCAATTGAGACCTCGGAGGGTACGACCGCTTCGCATCCGTAGGACAGGCTAAAAGGGGTTTCGCCCTTGACTGTGCTCTGCATGGTTCGATAGGCCCATAGTATACCATGTATCTCTTCAACCCACTTGGCCTTGTGCCAGTCGAGTTGGGCCTTCATATTCTTCAAGAGGGTTTGGTTGGTTCTTTCAACTTGTCCGTTCGCTTGGGGATATCCCACCAAAGCGAAGCGGTGCTTGATTTCCCAGTGGTCACACCATTTCTCTAATTCTTGGTTGGTAAATTACAGACCGTTATCGCTTACCAGGTTCCGAGGGACGCCAAAACGACATAGGATATTCCTCCATAAGAAATTAATGATCGCTCCCGCGGTGATTCGGGCCAGTGGCTCTACCCACTTGGTGAAGTTGTCCACCGCCACGAGTAGGAACTTCTTTTGACCGACATCGGGGATGAGTGGGCCCACTATGTCTATTCCCCATTTGGCGAAGGGGCAAGGGGTCAAATGGGGTTCCCACGGGGGTGGCGGGTTGATGAACACGAGGGGCATAAGCTTGGCACGGTTTGCACCTCTCGGCATGGCTTTTGCAACCTTTGACCATCGTGGGCCAATAATAACCTTGCCGAATCAGGCGTCCGGCCATGCTTTCGCCCTCGGTATGGCTGCCAAATACCCCTTCGTGGGTTTCCGCTAGGGCTAGTTGGGCTTCTTCTTCGTTCAGGCACCTGGCGTGAGGACAAGAGTATGTCCTTCGGAATAATATTCCATCTTTGAGAAAATAACGGACGGTCTTCTTGGACATCATCCGTTGAACAGATTTGTCCTTGGAGTAGTTTTCAGGGTCTTGTAGGTAGGCTTTAATGGAAGTTATCCAGCTTTGTGGAGGATTCGTTGTGGCATTCACTTCTTCAGGCTCAGCTCTTTCCGATTCACTCATGTGTAGAAGGGTGATTTTCCGCGTACGGATGGTGGCCATTTGGGTAGCCATTTTAGATAGAGCGTCGGCTTCTTGGTTTTCCCCTCAGGGAATTTGTACCACTTGATACTCGTCGAACCATTGTCGCGCCCGATGGACTTCTCCTTGGCTTCATATAAGCCCTGAATTTGCTGGACAATCAATTGAGAGTCATTGTGCATGCGGATTTTCCGTATTCCACCCTCTCGGGCGATCCTCATTCCGATGAGGAGGGCTTCATATTCGGCTTCATTATTGGATACGGGGTAATCGATCCTAACTGCAAAATGGAGCGTTTCTTCTTCAATTTCTGTGTTAATTAGAACTACCCCGGCTCTGCCGTGTGTGTTTGCCGATGATCCGTCCACATAAACGTGCCACAGGGGTTCTTTGCTTTCGGTTCTGATTTATGTGAGTTCCGCAACGAAGTCCGCTAGCACTTGTGCTTTAATAGAGGGTCTCGGGGCGTAGGAGATATCATACTCCGTCAGCTCTACATCCTATTTTATCAGCCTCCCGGAGCTTTCGGGCTTGTTGAGAATCGCCCGTAGAGGGTGCTTGGTCAAGACCGTGATCAGATGGGAAAGGAAATATGGGCACAGTTTCCGCGCCGTGGTAATCAAAGTTAGTACGAGCTTTTCTGTTAAGGTGTACCTGGTTTCAGCTCCGAGGAGAGTTTTGCTAACATAGTAAACCGGGTGATGTTCCCCATCTTCTTCTTTGACTAACACGGCTCCGATGGCTTCCTCTCCGACGGACAGGTACACGAAGAGCTCTTCTTGGGGTGACGGTTTGACCAGCAGGGGTGGCCTTACCATGTAGCTTTTTAATTCTTTGAGAGCTTCCTCGCATTGCGCGGTCCACTGGAATTCTTTGATATTCCGAAGGACTTTGAAGAACGAGAGTCCCTTCTCCGCCGATTTAGATACAAACCGGATGAGGGAGGCCATTCGTCCGGTCAGCTTTTGCACATCTTTTACCGTCTTCGGAGTAGGTAACCCTATAATTGCTTCGGCCTTCTCGGGGTTAACTTCTATTCCCTTTTCAGTAACCATGAATCCCAGGAATTTACCTCATCGGATACCGAATGAGCATTTCCTGGGGTTTATTTTCATTCCAAAGTGATCCATGATAGCCAACGCTTTTCTCAGGTCCTCGGGATGATCTTTTGCTGAGCGGCTCTTGACGACCGTGTCGTCCACGTAAACTTCCACTGTTTTTTCGATGAGTTCTGCGGGTGGCTCTGGCATTCTTAAGCCCGAATGGCATTACTAAATAGCAAAAGGTACCTGCTTCCTCCCGATTTGGGGACTAAGACCACGTTAGCTAGCCACTCGGGGTATATGACCTCTCGGATTTGTCTTAGATTGAGGAGTCGCTGAATTTCCGATCGGATGATCTTATTGCCCTCGGGTCCCATTTTCCTCTTCTTCTGCTGAATGGGTTTGGCTCCTGGCTTCACATTAAGGAAATGCTGGCATACCGTATTGCTGATCCGTCCGGGCGGACCTCCTTCCCATGCGAAGAGGTGGCAGAATTCTTTTAGGACCGAAGTTAGTTGAGCTTCCAACTCGGGTTCCATGTTAGTGCCCATCTTGATCACCCTTTCAGGGTTTCCTTCTACTAGTTCCACCATTTTAAGCTCTTCGATGGGTTAAACTCGGGTTTCTTCTATTTTTCGCTTTTTGCTGACGTCCGAGGGGATTTCATCCTCCTCGGGGGGCAGAGCATTCATGCGGCATTCTCTGGCTCTAGCTTGATTTCTTTGGACTTCTCCGATGCCTGATGAGGTGGGAAATTTTACCTTAAGGTGCAGGGTAGAGGGAATTGCTTCGAACATCCGAATGGAAGGCCTTCCGAATATGGCGTTGTACGTCCTTGATGAAGCTTCCACCACCCAAAATTTGGTGGGTTCTATTCTTCGTAAGGCTCCTTCTCCCCATGACATCGGGAGGGTCACAGTTCTAAGGGTGTTGCAAGCTTCTCCCGAGAAGCCTACTAGAGGGACCTCCGCCATGGTAAAAACAGAACATCCACAGAGCTGCCCGGATCTATTAGGATACGCTGGATTTCGAATCCATAGATAGTAGCTTCAATGACCAAGGGGTCTTCGTGGGGGTAAATTATACCATTTAGGTCGTCGGGCCCAAACGCCATGCTGTGTAGTCTTGCCGCCTAAGCGGAGCACACGTGTAGCCCTTGCTCAAGCCGTCGTGCTTCTTTCAGGTATTTTTTCTTCTTACCCTGGGGTGTCATTGAGATGTCCCCTCCTTTGATCATACTAATTGTCTGCCCCGATGGGGGGTTAACTTCGTACGTTTCGGGGGGAGGAGGTAGGTTCCGGTATCCGGTAGTCCTTTCTCGTGATCACCGTGGGGGTCCGGTAGTTCTTTCCCGGGACGATCTCCGAGGCTCTCTAGTTCTTTCTCGGGAACTTCGCCGTCGTTCGGTTGTCTTTTCTCAGGACCGTCGGCTAGGGGCAGTCTCTTCTGACTCTCCTCGGGATCTTTTCCAAACATTGGTCTTGGATCCCTCGGAATTATCTTTCTTAAGGTAATTCTTCAAATATCCGACTTCTATGAGGCGGAGTATTTCCCTTTGAAGGGTAGTACATTCCTCGGTAGTGTGTCCATATGATTTATGGAATTTACAGTACTTACCCGTGTCCTTGTCTTTTTTGGGGAATTTGACCGGTCGGGGCCATCGTAACTCTTCATTGCCTCTCATCACATTTAGCACTTCCACGAAAGCTAGGGTCATTGGAGGAAGGGGTACGGGTTTGAGAAACTTCTTAACCACCTCCCCATTGTCTTTCCGAGGGGGCAGCTTTCCATCCTTGCCCTTCTCCTTTGCCTTTGCTTCCTTTTTCGTGCGCTCTTGGTGCTCATTGTCATCGTTCTCCATACGTCTCTTCGTATTGTCAGCTTCTTCCATAAGAATGTGAGTTTTGGCTTGTTGCATAAGTACCTTCATGTCCGTGACATGGTTCCTCATCAAGTATCAGAAGAATTCTCCGGCCCGGAGTCCTTGCGTCAGGATGTCGGCTATAATAGTCGGGCTGGCGTTCGGAACATCCAACGCTTCATCCGTGAAACGTTTTATGTACCCTCGTAGGGGTTCATCTTTTTGTTGCTTGATCGTGATCTTGTGGATCTCTTCCATCAGCTTCACCCATGTATAATGGCACGTTAATAGGCCGAATCCCCGAAGGTATCGGAGCAGAAGCGATTTCCAGAATAAAGGGGGAGGTCTTAAATGTAGGATCTTCCTTGGGTCCCATAGTTTTCTTGAGATCCCCCATTTCCTTTCGTAAACCTTCAAGAATTTCCCACAGAGTTTGATCTTCGTCCGAAACAGGGATGGGTGTGGGCCGATATAAAAGAAGAGATCTTTCTTCTCTTTGGGCTACTCTCGGAGTTTCTGGGTAGTCATAGCGTCTTGGCGATCTTCGAGGGGCTTCCCGATACCACGAGATAGGGGTAGGGCACTCTCTTGCGTGGGTCTCGCCTCCTTCCGAGGGATAACCTCCTTGGCGTGGAGATCTGGGGATCACTTCCCGAGGATTCTCCAACCCCTGCAGGTTGATCCGAGTGGTAGCCTCCACTAGTTTCTCGAAGACAGATCGGGGAACATTAATGAAATCTCTTTCGTCGGATCGGTGGTTTGCCACAGTTTCTTCCGAATTGCCCTGATGGGTCGGATGGCTTTCACTGTGGAATAAACTTTCCATAATAGGTTTTGCTTCGTAGAGCGCGCTCGAGGACAGATTTTATGGCTTTCCCACAAACGGCGCCATTTTGTTAACAGGTTTGGAATTATACCAGATTAACTAAATTATTTGTAGGGTCGAAACGCCTCTGTCCGTGGCTCAAAAAAGTTAAAGCTATTATGAAAACAATTACGAGAATATTCTTCCTTTATTCACTGAACTTCGCTCCCCAATTTCATGAGTCTGATTTGTGTTGTCTTCTCTTTTTTTTTCTCTTTTTCCGTTCTCCTCCCCCCCTTATATAGGGTTTTTTAGGGGGAGGTGTCATTATGCATGTGTTTGCATGTGTGTACAGGTGTCGCCGTGTGTGTGTTAGGGGTACAAGTGTCACCATAGGCATAAAGAGATAAGATAAGGTATATCTTTAATCTACTAGATGCTGACTGGGATGGTCTTATCTTCTTCCGAGTGTCCTTCCTTCTTCCGATAGGTTTTATTCGTAGCTTCTGTCTTCCGAGGGGTCGGAGTTTTCGGCAGTGGACTAATGGAGAGTTTAGGATGGTCTTCTGGTGATATTGTTGCTCCGATAAGGGATTATTCTGGCTTAGTTGTCTATGGATACGTTCTCCGAGGAGTGTTTTTGTTAGGGTCCGTATTTCGAGGGCCTTGTATCTTCGTAGATAGGTGCTTCTTGTTCGGGGTACATGTAGTACGCTTTTCGATGATCTCGGTAGTTGATTTATGGTTTTTGTCTTTTGGCTTCGAACTTTGACGTGGTGTTCCGAGGGTAGTTTATTCTCGGGTTATTCTTGAGTACGTTCTCCGAGGGGGGATTTTATCTGTGATTTGCGTTCCGAGGGCTGTAGTTATCGTTGTAGGGTAGCGTTCACCTGCTAGGGTCTTTGTAACAAGCGTCGTGGCGATTTTTGACTTGGTTCTTCATTGTGGGCCTTCAGGATTGATGCTCCGAGGGCATTTTCTGTGTGGGGAGTGCTCAACAAGGAAGTATTCTCGTAGTTTCGAGGACACGGAGGTCCATTATGGTCCTTCTTGGCGCAGTGATGGATATCGGAGTTGCGTGGGTCCATCGGGGTTTACTCTTTTTCCGATGCCACGTTGATATCTTATTTTTATTCATTGTGACTTTCCAAGGGACGCTTTGGTGCCTACTCGGATGCCACGTCCTACCTCCTCGGGTCAGTGACCGGGCGGATAGGTGACGTCTGAGGGGCTTCCTCATCGGGAGTGTGACGATAGTATCGCCTTAGGTTTAATCCCTAGATTTAGGGTTAACCTCTTGTTCAAGTCTCTTAACCCCTTATTTATTTTTTTAGGGTTAACACCGGGTATACCGATGGAAGAGATCCACAAGATAACATCCACCTATACTTGGCAGGGATGGACCTGTCCTCCGCTCCCGACCACGCCCTATGCCACGTGTTCCTTGTTACTCTCGGAGGACAGGCTCAAGCCTGGTTTACCCACCTCCCACCTAACTCTATAGTTAGATTTGATCGATTAGCCCACCTATTCGTGCGATAGTTTGCCTGTAATTAACGATATGCTAAATCCGCTACGCACCTCTTCACGGTTAAGCAACAAAAGGACGAACCTTTACAAGGATACATAAAACGCTTCTCCGATGAAGCATTATATGTCTCAAATGTTAGCCCAACTATCTTAGCCGACATACTGTCTCAAGGACTCCGAACTGGAGACTTCTTCTGATACCTTATGGGAAACCATGTTACAGGCATAAATGAGCTTATGCAGAAGGCGGAAACTTACATCCTTATAGAGGAGGCAGAAAGCACAAAGAGGCGTATGGAGAACAATGACAACGAACACCGCAAAAGCGCCGAACGGGAGGCAAAAACCAGAGAGAAGGGTAAAGAGGGCAAACCCTCTCAACGCAAGAATGACGGTGGCGTGTTCAAGAAGTACCTTCGGCCCGTACCCTTGGCCCCGATGACTATCGCTCCCGAAGAAGTGCTCAATGTGATGAGAGGTAATAACTAATTACATTGGCCCTTACCATCCATCGGGGAAATACTGCAAGTACCACAAAACGTATGGACATACCACCGAGGAGTGCACCACTTTGAAGAGGGAAGTGCTCCGCCTCTTAGAGGCGGGATACTTGAAGAATTACCTTAAGAAAAACAACCCCGAGGAACCTAGACCGAACATGTGGAAAAGGCTCCGAGAGGAGCAGGGAGAAGAAAAAGTGACCCCTAGTAGGCGATCACGAGTGAAGACCGCGGGGCATCGAAGTTTACCTCCCCTTCCCCCACCCCCCCCCCCCCCAAATCTTACGAAGACAACGCCCCATCAAGGCGAACGATTAACATGATAGATGGGGAGACATCTCGATGACACCCCAAGGTAAGAGGAAGAAATATCTAAAGGAAGCAAGGCGAGTGGAACAAGGAATCCCCGTGTGCTCCGTTTAAGGAGCAAGGCTGCCTAACATCAGTTTCGGACCCAAGGACTTAAAGGGTATAATCTATCCCCACGAGGACCCATTGGTGATCGAAGCTACCATCCATGGATTTGGGATCCAACGAATCCTCATCGATACGGGCAGTTCCGTAGATGTCATGTTCCTACCTACTTACCATGGGATTGAAGAAGGAACAACTAGAGGTGGCTGAAGTCCCCCTAGTAAGCTTTTCAGGAGAATCATGTAATACCCTCGGAACCATGATCCTTCCCATATCATGGGGAGATGGGGCCCTCCGAAGAACGGAACCCACCAAATTCTAGGTGGTGGAGGACTCATCAAGGACATACAACGCCATATGCGGACGACCCTCCATTCTGACCTTCGAAGCGATTCCCTCCACCCTTTACCTTAAGGTAAAATTCCCCACCTGCTCAGGTATCAGAGAAGTCCGAGGGAGCCAAACCAAAGCCAGGGAGTGCCGCATGAACGATATCCCGTCGAAAGAGGATGAACCAGCCCTCGGCAACAGCAAAAGGCATAAGACCGAAGAAGTACGGGTTCAACTCGTGGAAGAGCTAAAGATGGTAGAACTCGTAGAAGGAGAACCCGAGAAGGTGATTAAGATGAGCACGGACGAATCCTTAGCCTAAAACAAATTAGAGAAGTCATATACCCCAAATGGCTGGCTAATGTAGTCCTAGTCCCCAAACATGGCGGAAAATGGCGGATGTGTGTGGACTTTACAAATCTCAATGAAGCTTATCCAAAGGATTGTTATCCCCTACCCAGCATAGACCAACTGGTCGACACCACCGCCGGTTGTGCGCTCTTGTCAACCCTAGACGGAGATCAGGGATACAACCAAATCCCGATGGCAACGGTCGATCAGAACAAAACTAGCTTTATCACCGACCCATGTACCTTTTGCTATTTAGTAATGCCCTTCGGACTCAAGAATGCCGGGGCTACTAACCAAAGATTGGTAAGCCTCACGTTTGCTGGACTCATCGGAAAATCGGTAGAGGTCTATGTGGACGACACGGTCGTCAAAAGCCACGCAGCGGAAGATCACCCCGAAGGCGCTAGTCATCATGAACAAGTTTGGGATGAAGGTTAACCCAAGGAAGTGTTCTTTCGGCATCCGAGGAGGAAAATTCTTGGGTTTCATGGTCATAGAGAAGAAAATAGAAGTTAACCCCGAAAAGGCTAAAGCCATCGTAGGGTTACCCACTCTGAAGACGGTAAAAGATGACCAGAAGTTGGCCGGCCGAATGGGCTCCTTGAGCCAGTTTGTTTCTAAATCGGTGGAAAAGGGACTATCCTTTTTCAAGATACTCCGTAACATTAAGGAGTTCGAGTGGACCGCACAGTGCGAAGAAGCTCTCAGAGAGCTAAAAGGTTACATGGTGAAACCGCCCTTGCTGGTAAAACCGTCACCCCAAGAGAAACTCTTTGTCTACTTGTCCGTCGGAGAGGAGGCCATCAGCGTTGTATGGATCAAAGAACAGGACAGAGAGCATCGCCCAGTATACTATGTTAGCAAAACTCTTCTCGGAGCAGAGACCAGGTATACCCTAACCGAAAAGCTTGTTTTAACTTTGATCACAACTGCGTGGAAACTGCACCTATATTTCCTTTCCCATCCTATTACTATTTTGACCAAACACCCATTGCGTACGATCCTCAATAAACCCAAGTCATCGGGGAGATTGATAAAATGGGCAATAGAGCTTACGGAGTATGATATTTCCTACGCCCTGAGGCCCTTCATCAAAGCGCAAGTCCTGGTGGACTTCGTGACGGAACTAACAAGCATCAGAGCCAAAGAAAAGGCACCTCTATGTCACGCCTACGTAGATGGCTCCTCTGTAAGTACACACGGTGGAGCAGGAGTAGTCCTAGTAAACAAGGACGTTGAAGAGGAAATTCTCCACTTCACGGTTAGAATCGATTACCCTCTATCCATTTGTGAGGCCGAATATGAAGCCCTTCTCATCGGACTGAGACTTGCGCAAGAAGGTGGATAAAGTGGATACTCATCCACAGTGATTCCCAGCTAATCGTTCAGCAAGTTAACGGTTCTTACGAAGCCAAAGAAGAAAGAATGTGAGATTACCTTTGGGTGGTCCGCTAGAGGCGAGGATGGTTCGATGAGTACAAAGTCGTCCAGATTTCCCGAGAAGAAAACCAAGAGTCGGACGCCTTGTCCAAGATGGCTACTCAAACAACCACCATTCACACCCAAAGAATCACCCTCCTCCATGTAAGCGGGTCGGCAAAAGTAAAGAGCAAAGAAGTAAACGCCACGACGGACTCCGCGACGAGTTGGATAACTCCCATAAAAGCTTATCTACAAGATCCCAAAGGCTATTCTGTGGAAAAATCCGTACAACAGACTATGTCTAAGAAAACCGTACGATACTTTCTCAAGGATGGGATACTATTTTGGAGAACCTACTCATGTCCTCATGCCCGATGCCCTAATGAAGAAGAGGCCCAACAACTCTTATCGGAAATTCATGAAGGAACTTGTGGAAGTCATACCGGAGGCGAAAGCATGGTCGGGCGCTTGATTCGGCAAGGCAACTACTGGCCCATGATGGCTAGAGATTGCAAGGAGCACGCCGAAAAGTGCAAACCTTGTCAAGCTTATATCCCGCGAACCTACCAACCCGTGGCTCCATGGGAGCCCAACCTAACACCATGCCCTTTTTCCAAATGTGGTATCGATATAGTGGTACCCCGCATCCCCGATGCCAGGCAAAAGAAATTTCTGCCGGTGGCGGTGGACTACTTCACCAAATGGGTAGAGGCAGAACCCCTCACCCGAGTCACCGCAGGCGCGGTCATCAACTGCCTATGGAGGAATATCATGTGCCGATTTGGCATTCCTCAGAGCCTTGTGGGCGACAACGGGCTTCAGTGTACAAGCAAAGAGTTAGAAGATTGGCGTGACCATTGAGGAATCAAACATCATTTCACTAAAGGCTAGACTAGATTGGCATAAGGCCAAATGGGTCAAGGAGATACCTGGCATTTTGTGGGCCTATCGGACCACACAAAGAATGGCCACAGGTAAAACTCCCTATAGTCTGGCATATGGTAGCGAAGCCGTCGTACCCCCGGAAGTGGTAGCGGAAAGCTGGCGAGTTAGGGAGTATGAAGAAGTCGCCAATAGCTCCAACTTGGCTCTTGCCCTTGATCTCCTCGAAGAAAGGAGAGCACGAGCCGCCATCCGGATAGAGGAGTACAAGGCCTGGATGTCACGATACTACAACCCCAAGGTAAAGTCTAGGACTTTCCAAGTTGGAGACCTAGTTCTAAAAAGAGTTGGCGCTTCCAAAAACGTAGGAAAGCTTGAACCCCGATGGGAATGACCCTACAAAATCTCGGGAATCGTCGGACCTGCAACCTACCATCTTGCCAACTCCGAAGGTGCAACACTCCACAATACCTGGAATGCACTTAACCTTACAAAGTATTATGCTTAAAGTAAAATAAAATTTTGTAAGTAAATAAAAGTTGTTTATATATAGATGGTTCTTGTGTAAAACAAAATGGGGAAAATATGGCTGCACGACAAAATGATGACCCTATATGTAGTCATCTTAGCAACCCAATCCCAAGGGGCCATCTATTACAAACAATAAACTCTCGCCCCATAGGTACATCGGACCATATCCAATACAAAGGTCCGTATACCATTAAGTGACCCTTACATCCACTAAGCCTCATCTATCGAACGATTTCCTTCCCTAATAAGGCGGCGACGCTGCTCCTCAGACAAGGCTACAGGATCGTCAATCACCACAGTCAGAACTGCAAGGTCATCAGAAACCACTGGATGAACTTTTGGAAAAACTTGGCAAATGTTGAGCTTGGGGATAGCCAGGCCCGAAGGAAACCCTGGCAGAGCTTGAACGGCATACCGGCACAGCCGATACCCGATATGAACTAAGTCGCGTATCTCTCCTTGTAAAGACTCATGAAGGACAGTCGGACCCGCAATGTCCAATACTGCCTAGACTTGGGCCATCACTATAGCCACCACGTGGGTGTGAGTCATCTCCAATACCCTTTAATTCGTCGCGTCCCTATCCCTCATGAGGCATAGCACCTGCTCATCGGAAGATCGGATTTGGTCCCTCGGGTCTTCCATCCTCTTCTCTAAGCCAAACACCCGTGCCTTCTCTAACATCAACATGCGCTCCAATTCCCAAGATTTGTTCCTCTCACCTTGTAACATCCCACCGTAAGCCTCCTGAGCGGTCTCACGATCCGCCTTCAGTTGAGATATCTCCTACTGGGCCTCCAACATACCCCTCTCCAGCTCGTCCCGACTACGATACACTAAACTAGTATCGGAAGAGGATCACCCTTGGGAGCCGATGGCATTCAGCACCATATAAATTTGCACGAATCAAACCTATTACCTCAACGAAGGTGTAAAGGTTAGTGCTAAGTAGAATGAACGGACAAATAATATACCTCACATAAGTCTTTGCAAGCTTGGTCCTGAAGGCTGGATAGGGGGGAGTCTTCATCAACTCGCAATCCATCATGTTCAGTAGACTGCTCAAATAGTTCCAGCAAAAATCTGCGGTCGAAGTAGCCGGAGGAGCGGAATCACCGCCTCTCTCGAGCGGCTGAGACCCCACGGGAATGAGATTTCCCTCAAGGGACAGAGACCCCTCGTGATCAAGACCCTCCCCGAGGGGTTGAGACCCCTCAGGAGTATGAGAAGGAAGACCCTCATCTACCACGTTTATCGCATCAAAAACATCTCCCTTAGGAGAAAGACCACGACATAAAAGGTCAGCGTAGAAGGATCCATTCGAGGAATAGCGGCTATCGGACCCTCCGCCACAGCCGGAGCCAAAAAGTTTACTGGGGGGGGATGCCATGGGCGAAATCATTGCCTCTCCCTCCTTCAAAAAAGAAGGACTTGTCACCGCCTAGAAAGTCGACTGATAGGAGTCCTCCTCCAAAAAGGCGTATCCTCCGTTCGGTATCTGTGTCAGAAAAGCCTCGTCGAAATGCTTTATAGCAAACATCTCCATCTTCGCACCTATTGGAAACGTAAGTATATCCTGAATTCAAGATACTGGAGAATATCATAAACATGGAAGAGGATGAATAACTTACGGAAAAAGAAGTTGCTATGCAAGGGATGAAGGGGGAGATTGAATATTTCAATCCCCTCTTGAGGACCTGCGAGGATTAGAGACTCTGGAAGTTCTAGTAAGCTGTTAATATCCTAGGTACCCAACAACAACCCGGTACCTGATAGAACCTCTCACTCACGCACTGAGGTTTCGGGATTAGAGATGAGATACCCTAGGCCCCATCGGATGGGTTCCCCCCATAAACTAGTTGACAAGCCCTTCGGACGGACGAAAAAGAACCCACATCTCCACTCCCCTCGATGAGAACGATGGTTAGAGACACGCATAAAGGCCGGACTGTTGTCCCGATAGGCCAGGCTGAAAAAGGGTAGACCGCCCGAGCAAGGGCACAGGATAAAAACCGCTCCCACCCGATAAAAAGACATGGGAAGGTTTAAAAGATCACAACACAAAATATACCCCACCAAGTGACGATAAGAATTAAGCGTCAGTGGGTTAGGACATATTTGCCAATATCGGAAAAGAACTTGGAGAAAATTGTGAAAAAAAGCAAGCAACCCGCAACGCATCTGTTCACAATACACCGTTAGGTAACCCTAAGGAGGATCGTATGCCTTATCATCGGGATGGGATATAACAACATCATATTTTTCAAAATCCAAATTATACTCGGTAAAAAGAGTCATGATGGACTTTCCGTACTCCGTACTAACATCGAACCCAACACGTCCTCGGCCCATCATCCTCGAAGGGCTCAAAGGGAGCATGTTAAACACAGAAGACTGATCGGCAAGAGAATAAGAATATCTATCCATGAACACTTCCCTGATGTGATTCATCTGACGAGAATCCGCATGCGAAGGCCTTGACACTACCATTGCCGAAGAGCTCCACACGATGGTCGCTAGACCCTCATCGATCCTACCCCTCGGCCCCTGGGAAAAACTCTTGGAGGATGTATGGCGAACACCTAGCGGCAACGAAAAATTTCGAGCTGCGTTCCGAGGGGAAGTCCTCGAAGAAACAGAATCTCCATGCCTAAAATGTGGGGGCGTCATATTTCCAGGTAAGTTCCTTGTTATTTAAAAAAAAAAACTTAGGTCAAAAATCTGACTTTGCAAAGAAATGAGTGAATACCTCAGTACAATATTTGAAAATGAATTTTTGGATTTTAGTGAGAATATTCACTGACTCCAAACATATATATATATATATATATATATATATATATATATACTCAGACATTCCCCTTGAAAATCGAGTTAAGCTTGAGTTGTCGAAGTAAAAATGTAGCCAATGCCACGTGCTAGTGGATATCTCTATTAAGAGAAAAGTAAATTCAGAGTTTGTCATGCAAACGGACACGTCCTGCTAAATTATTTACTTGGCCGACAAGAATGAGATTTAATATTAACTCTTGAGTTAATGGAGGGGGTCCCAGTATTTATATATATACTAAGAAATTATAGTAGCTATGAGTACGAAAAAGACAAAATAAAGAAAAGAATGACAAACTAATCGTCCATTCATGAAAAGGCCGAGGAGTCCTCGGAAAATAAGTACAATCGTGAAAAATACTTACAAATGCTAAATTACGGAAATAAAAGTTCGAAAATTAAAAACTTAAACAGTAAAATACTAAAATTCCAAAACAAAAGAAAATCCTAAACTATGCTGCCGTAGTCGGAGGATGTGGGGCCAAAGGAGTGGAAGGAGTAGCTCCCCTGGACAGAAGAGTCGTCGGACTCAGGATGCTGTGCGGCAAAACTATCTGAGGCAACTGGGTATCGGGCGATAGAACACCCTCGGAGTCGGCATGCCTCGGAGTCACGTTACCAATCCCCGGCTTCAAAGGAGAAGGCGAGGGAGACACCTGGAGAGACAAACCACTATGTTTCTCGAAGAGGGCATAGGCCTCCTAGGAGTTGGCTCTCTTCTTCGGCTTACGGAGGTCAAAAGCCTGCTGGAAGTCAACATCTGGCCTCAGCAACCCCATCGCCAACTTAGCGCACTCAGGGTATCCCCACAACAGGTGCCCCGTCAGAACCCCTTCGTGCCGTTTCTCAAAGAGGCCGGAACATTGTTGCACGGTTTCCTTAAGAGCATATCGAACCGCCGCATCCACCTTTACTTGCAATTCCTCGGAAGAAATAGTCGCGGCTAATTTCTCGGAGGACGACTCTGCGCGGTCAATAGCTTGACCCAGCTGCACCTGAAGGCTTCTTTCCCATTCTTGCGCCTTCTCTTTCTCCTCCTCGAGGAGCATAATTCTGGCCTTCGAAGCTTTCTCCGAAGCTTACAATTCTGTGAATGCGGTCTGTAGACGCTTCAACTTCTCACCCTGCCTTCTTATCTCATTCTGATCCTCCACCCACCTGAAATCATAAGACTCTATGTTTTCCCAGATGACTCTCATCTCGTTCTGGTCCTCCTTCCTACTGGAATGGAAGGATGCTACCTTCTCTCGGAGAATCCTCACCTCATCCCCATCCTTATTATAACCATGCTCTGCCAAGACAACAACTTCCCTAACCTTCCCGACCTAAAAAAATGAGATATCTGGCGTAAGATCATATGAAGATAATATACAAAGAATGATGAATAGAAATGAAAAGATAAACTTACCATAAGCCCCATCATGTTGAGGCAAGTCTGCATAAAATGAAAGCCATCGGCATGAGTGGCATTGGAAGAAATGAAGAAGCGGAGGACTTCTCCGAAGGCTTGATCCAAGGTCTACATCGATGGCAACTCCTCCAAACGGGGAGGAACTCCTGGAAAAGGCATCCCAAAAGAAATGCCCCCTGGGGAAACGGTCACCGGAACCGCAATAACAACAACAGAATCGTAAAATAGGGTCTTGTGAACTCCCGTAGAAGCAGAAGGACCTGCCACCCCAGAAGAGAACTTAGAAGTGAAACCTTGACATCCAGGTCGCCAAGGTGCACGTCGGAGACTCCTAAAGTGTCCTCGGAACTACCCAACGATGCCTCCGATCCTGACATAAGGAGCTGGAATAATAACTCCTCTCCTACAAGGAAGATTATAGGTAATAAGGGTTACAAAGAAGGAATAAATAAGGATAAATAAGGGAATTAACTAATTACCTGAAAGTAAAGGCTCCCCTCATGTGGTCACTGGAGCCTTCCCTTTATCTACATTACCTAGGAGAAAACGACGGCTTACTTTAGCCTAAGGAAAATGAAGAAATTAAGATTACTTGAAAGAAGAAAAATGATTAAAAAAACATACAGTGAGCAAGTGGGCTCAGAGATGGGATCCGCCGAAGGCGACAAAGGTTCTTCGCCCGCTCATGGAAAAGAAGACGAAGGGTCATCGGAGGAGATGGTCACATACTCTGGCGCAACTGCTGACGAATTTCCCCTTGTCGTTGGACCTCCCTCTGAGGCAAAATCTCCCTCCGAAGCCCTTGAAGAACCCTCCGTAGCGGAAGCCGAATCAGACCCCGAAACCATAGCCCACCGAGGATCCACAATGGATAGAGTAACGGCTCCATAGATCATGACATCTCCCCCGATGACGAAAGACAAGTGATCCTCCTCCTCCTCCTCCACCGGGTGCATATCCACATCTTTAGGGGTATTGATCTCCTCGTCCGAAGCCTCTTCCTCCTCGGGAACATCAGAAGTTCCACTGGACAAACGGGCCGAGAAAGCCACTTGGGACTTAAACTTTTTTCTACCACTTGAAGCCGATATATCTTGCTCCGATAGCTTCACCGTCATCATCGAATCTAAAGGACTCCTTGACGAAGAAACATACAGTGAGCAAGAGGCTCAGAGATGGGATCCGCCGAAGGCGACAAAGGTTCTTCGCCCGCTCATGGAAAAGAAGACGAAGGGTCATCGGAGGAGATGGTCACATACTCCGGCGCAACTGCTGACAAATTTCCCCTTGTCGTTGGACCTCCCTCTGAGGCAAAATCTCCCTCCGAAGCCCTTGGAGAACCCTCCGTAGCGGAAGCCGAATCAGACCCCGAAACCATAGCCCACCGAGGATCCACAATGGATAGAGTAACGGCTCCATAGATCATGCCATCTCCCCCGATGACGAAAGACAAGTGATCCTCCTCCTCCTCCTCCACCGGGTGCATATCCACATCTTTAGGGGTATTGATCTCCTCGTCCGAAGCCTCTTCCTCCTCGGGAACATCAGAAGTTCCGCTGGACAAACGGGCCGAGAAAGCCACTTGGGACTTAGACTTTTTTCTACCACTTGAAGCTGATATATCTTGCTCCGATAGCTTCACGGTCATCATCGAATCTAAAGGACTCCTTGACGAAGAGTATTTCACCAAAATCTCCCCTGCATCATCCACAAATCTCTCAGAATCCCCAAAAAGTTAATAAGAAATAGAAGAAGTCAAGTCAGAATTACTTACCAAAAGAGACCAACTCCTCGGAAGATATGGACAAAGGCACTTCGATGGCGTCATCGGCGAACACCACCTAGTGAAGCCCCGATTTCTCATACAATTTACCAAAGTCATTCGACTCCATCATAGACTTGGCTGAAATTATCGGAGAAAGGCCCTTCTCGGAGTCTAGAGGGTGCACGGGAGCTTTAGCCCTCCTCCAATTGAAAGCATATCCCATTCCCCTTCCAAGGGTTTCACGAAAAAGTACTTGTCCTTCCAAGTACTGTGGGAGCTAAGCGTCCCTTTCAGAATCTTCTTTGTCGAATTCTTAGCGGAATCCCGATGGTAAAAATGGTAAAAAGGGAACCTCCAGGCGATATCACGATGTCAAAAATCGAAAAGAACTAGGCCACTGTGCAACTCATCCCCTTCAACTGGCACCATAATACAAAGATGCATAGAACGCTAAAGTCATTCGGAGTCACTGACTTGGGCACATGTTGCATACCTTGAAAATCTGACAGAAGAAAAAGGAAGGAACGATCGCCAACCGTACCTCATTTTCGCGTAATATACCATGAGATAGCCCTTCGGAGGATTATTAGCCATCTCTTTCTTCGTCGGAATCTTGAATTCTATATTCTTTTGGTATGCCCTTAAACCAGTAAAGAGGGACACCACTTCATTACGAGTAGCGGTACTCGGAGTCTCCTCTGCCTTCTAGAGATTACGAGCATCGAGATTTTTCGCCTTCGAAGCACTGGCACTTTTCAAAGAGGCAGCACCACCCTCCTCCACCACAATGGAAGTACTCCCTTAACTTTTTCGAGTGGATGCAGCAGGTCCACTCATCATAACGCCACCAGTAACCGCCGGTGAATCGACGATAGAAGTAAAAGCTATGGCCCCCGAACCCGAGGCAACAGTAGTGAGATGAATAGCAGAAGAAGTCATCCCAATAACGAAGAAATATTGAAAAACTGCTTACAAAAATCGGAGAAAATCTCATGAAATTGGAGAAAAAAGATATAGGATTCGCTAAAGTGTTTACTGAAAAGAAACTTGAAAAGAAGAGTGAAAGAAGGAGAAGGGCACGTTGGCTATATTTGTAGACAATGTTATTAAGAACGTGGAGTGTGTCAACACCCCACGTCGCCCCTCCCACGCAACACGTGTCCCAGGCACGTTACACTTCAAGGAGTCGTTAAAATCAGCCCGTTGCCAACGGTCGGATGGCTAACAATTACGCCGTCATAAATGTGTCCCTCTCGCCTGTGTTATCCCACCCGAAGACGAAGCTCCCGAGGACAAAAAGGTAATATCCTTACTGTATTCATGACATATATGTATATATGTACCCATCGTCCTCTCGTTAAAAAAAAAGAAAGAAAAATCCCCTCGCCTCACCGAAGGCAAAAAATTAAAGAAATAAAATTACTCTCGCCTCTGTGATGGCGATCGAAATTTGGAGGGGCTAGTTTTAACCCTAAAAAGCAATATAGGGATTAACCGAAGCGTTAACTCTAAAAACAGGGATTAGCTTAAGGACGGTACTACCGTCACATCACTCCCGATGCCACGAAGTATCACGAGGGCCCACCGAGTGCCGCAAACCTAAAGGGATAAAAAAGCGACACCCGTGAAGAGGCACCTAAGCGTCCCTTGGAAAGTCACAATGAATAAAAATAAGATATCCACGTAGTATCGGAAAAAGAATAAAATCAAGATGGACCCGCGAGACTCCGATATCCATCGCAAGCGTGAAGAGGGACCAAGACGAGGACCCCGAGTCCCCTAGAATACGAGAACATCCCCTCACTGAACAAACCGAAGGCAACGAGCTATCGGAGCATATCTCACAATGGATCAAACACAAAGACAGCGCCCTATCGGAGTGCATATCACGAAGACTAGAAATAAGAATAGACCCATATCGGGACTATAATGGTATCAGACGAATACCCAACCTCATGTATAAAGCTCTCCCAAGAAACTTAGCCCCACGGAGAAGAAAAGCTAAGAACCATCTTATCGGAGCCTTCTGACGATCCTCGGAAGAGATAAAAAGCTCGTCCCAGTCAGCGCCTAGTAGATAAATAGCTTAAAGATAAGATGTATGTTATCTTTCCATGTACATTTCAACACCTGTAATTTATTAAACATATGCACATCGACACTTTTCCCTAAATACCTCTATAAAAGGGGTATCCTCCTTGTCAAATAAGGACAAGCTCAAACAAAGGCACACAGAAATACACATAAACAAGTTGGACTCAAAACAAGATTCAGTGAATATAAAGAGGGATGTTTTCGTCGTAAACAAACTTCTGAACCTTTGGACAGGGCGTTCCAACCCTTATACTCTCGTTAATTCGGTTAAAATAACAAACCTGTTAACAAAGTGTAATTCATAGAAGGAGGGAAAACACGATTACTATGAATATTCAGAATAAAACAGGTAACATCAACTTTCATGACACTCCAAAAGTTTTGATAAAAAATAGGAGAGAAGCCATCAGGCCTAGGAGATTTAATGGGGTGCATATAATATAGGGCTTTAGTTACCTCCTCTGGAGTAAGGGGTTGTGCCAGCTTCTGATTCACGCTTGGATCCACCTTAGCTTGAATAACCTGCAAGACATCATCTATCTCATCAATGGAAGGGTAATTGAAGCTGAAAATAGATCAAAAATAGTCAACATCAACCTCCTCCACCCCCTTGCGGGTACTTTTCCAACTCCCATAAGTCTCTGACACCCTTAATCTCATTTTTATTTTCCTCCCACTAGCCCTGCAATGGAAATAACGAGTGTTTCGATCCCTTTCCCTCAACCATTGAACTTTCCCCCTCTGCTTCCAAAATATTTCTTCCTTATCCAACATAATCTCCAGATCCTTCATAAGCTCATCCTCAAGACGTTTACTCTCATGTGTGATAACGCCATCTCTAACAGCTTTTATTGGTTTAGCTAATTTCTCAATGCATTTCTTTATTTCAAAGCCCGAGAGGTCATCCCACTGTACAATACCAACACGACATCGTTCAAGCTTCTCTGATAAGTCGTGTGTCTGCTCCTCACTCCCTTTATTATTCCAGAACTGACCAACTAAGCTCAAACTGTTGGCCTCTTTAGCCCAAGTAGCTTCAATGTGGAACAACTTGTCACTCCGCCCACATGATCAGAATGTCCCAGGGAAATATGATCAACTCTAGCCTTAGGAAATAAGTCTCTCCAGCAATCCAATGCACATGCTCTATCTAGTCACTCCCAAATGGTCCCCCTTTCTTCTCTGCGGTTACATCAAGTAAAGCTTCTTCCCAGAAAACGCAGATGTGTAAGTCCCTAATCAAGAGCCTCCCTAAAATAGAGAATACACCATAAGGATTAGGAACACCCCTTTTTCTCCTCTTGACTCATGATTTCATTAAAGTCCCCACCACAGATCCACGACAATGAAGAGAGATTCTTCAAACTCCTCAAAAAACAAAATCGGCCTTTGTCTCTTACTACAACCTGGTTCCCTGTAGAATCCTGTGAACCGCCAATCCTTCTTATAAACCTCATATTCAATGAGTATATCAATGTGATGTTGAGAAAAGCCTAGCAACCGCTCACTAATATCCTTCTTCCACAAGGGCCAGCGCCCCCCCCCCCCCCTTTTCGATTTACCATGTACATCCACAACCGCACCAAAGTACCCAAACTATTGTTTTTGCTTCTCTATCTTCCTCGTATAGCTTTTCGTCTCCATGAGGAAAATAAGAGAGGGGTTATTTCAAGCAACAGTAACCTGGAGTTCTCAAACTGTCCAAGGGGCCCCCAGTCCCTGACATTTTCAACTTAGGATATTCATTAAGATCGGCGCAACATCTGTAATACCTCATCACCCAAACAAATTGCCTTTTTTATAGGCGGACCCAAATTCTCATCTCCGTCCATTCCCTGTTTCTTTCCAACAACCCTAACCCTTGACACAGTAGCCCCCAAACCCTACCTACTCACTTTCCTCTCCCAATACCTAAACCCCCTTTGTAGTACCCCCATCAAGCACATGCGTATTGACTAGATTGGGATCCTGATAGCCCCTGTCTCCACCGTTGGTGATGTCTTGGAGAATTCGGAGCAGCCTCACAGCCACCAAATGTTCCCTCCCTCCCCCCTCCCCCAACGATTTCCTTACTCTAATTATCCACCACAAATTTGCCTTTAGAGTGGACAAAATTCATAAAGTTCTCTAGCCCCCCCCCCCCCCTCATTTCCTGATCATGCAGTTTACCACGGCATGCAAAGTTTCGGTATTGACGTTTATTTTATCCAATGTGTCCACATCCAGCTCCCATGTCAACTCTTGCGGAACAAATTCCTCTCTAGTTCTAAGCTCTTGGGATTTATGTGAGTCGACCCTTGGTCCAAATTGTTTTGATGTAGACGAATATGTTGTATCCTCTACATTTTCAGATTTTTACTCTTCTCATCTCGAACCTTAGTGCATACCACCCCTTGTAGAATTATGCTCTCACGATACCCTCCCAACGTTTCAGTAGATTCTCGGAGCCACCCCATATACGCCAACATTGTGTCTTTTGTAACTTCTCCCACCTCGTATTCTATGTCGTAATCAGCTGTTAGATGCCCAATAACGCCACAAATGTAGCAGAAGTTGGAGAGCCTTTCTTATGTGAATCATACCATTACTTCATTTCCACTTGTGGCTCGTAATTTTAGACAACACAACAAAGGTTTAGTAACTCCTCTTTCTGGGATGTTATCTTCTTATGTGAACTCATCAAGTCGATTGCCAATGAGTTCAGCCATTTCCTCAATATGGCTCGAGAACGACAGATCGTGGATGTGAATATGAAATGCACTATAATCGAGGTCTACTTGACTCAGGTGCTCCTTTGATCTCGTTCAAAACCAGAAGTTGCTTATCGAAAGACCACGGGAACCCGTCGAGAACTTTTTTCTTGTCGAGGGCATGATTGAACTGAAACAAGATTATCTCCCCTTTTATTTTCTTAATTTCCACGCCCGTCTAACCTTAAATTGTACGACTGTGTCGCGATAAGCCTGTCTACTAGAGACAAAGGTGTATCTGCATCGTCGTTGAACCATATTGAGTCAGGAACCGATATCCTCCCCCCCCCCCCCCCCTCTCTTATGAGATTTTCAACCGTTGCCCTAATCTCTTGATTTCTGACTCCATGTAGACCAACTCATAATGAGATAAAGACAATGTCAAACAAAACAAAACTCTAGCCAGTAGTCCTCACATGAATAAAGAGCTAAACATAACCTAATACGTCCAAGGGAACAATGTAACTGATGGGTGGCATTTGGTGTGATACAAAATAGAATATAAGCTTAACAAAGAATTTTCACGCCTAAGCCCTACTGTGTCACGAGTGCACGAATTAAGTTATAATAAAATGGTGAGTATAGTTACAAACCAAGTATCGAATCCCAAGGGAGTGGTGGATTGTTAAATGAATCACTTAAATGCAAAATACTAACTTACTATCACTTTTGTCTCTTGTCTTTGAAAGGTGGGTGCTTTTTAATCTAAGAATGATATGAATGCGTTTAATCTAAGAATGTTTTGTCTAAAATGCTTCATAACTAGGATGCAATAATGAATTATATCTAAGATGCAAGAAAATAGTAAATTATGGTTGTAGACTTTTGAATGCAAAATAACAATAAGAGACAATAAATCTAAGAATGCAATTAAATCTATTAAACTACGAAAGCTCTGTATTAAACTAACTAAACTAAACTAAAACACAATTGAATTGGTTGATTTGGTGTAAGCAATATAAAGAAAGATTGTTTAGAGGTTGGGTTTCACTAAGATCTCTTCCTATATTTTAGTTCTAATCCTTGGTAGTTGCTTGATGGTGCACGCCTAATTGATTCGCGGCCATTGTAGGAGTTATCCAAACAATACCCATATGGGTCTCTAATAACCTACCGTGTTAACGGAATTAGCTCAATTGCTAGTTGTTTTAGTAGAGTGTTCAAATCTGCAATCCAATTAACTCATCAGCCTCGCGTCAACAAAACCTACATAATTACGACAAATATAATTTGATATAGATATTGCGCTCTAGTTTCTTTCGCAAGTCCAAAGTCACAAATCAAATATATATGACAGTCCTTAGCGTTCTACACTTCGTACGGCCCCACACGGGTGCTTCCGTTTTATCCCAAGGAGAGTAAGGTTAGTCACACAACATACTATTATTCTATATAAACATGCAAGAACACCAAGTACACACCTCATAAAATAACTAAAATATATTTATTAATCTGAGTTACTCCCCTACTCCAAACAAGGAGTAGGTTAGCTCATCATGGTCATGAGTTCAACAATCATCAAAGAAGTAAACAACATAAACAAGATAAAAAGGGTAAATAAAAGCTTCTCCGATTCGGTGGAACTTCGTTGCTTGACTCTTCTTCGTCTCTTCTTGATGACCTCTTCTTCTTCTAAACTGCTTTCTCTCTCCGGTGGCTATTACGGTTTCTCTAATGGAAAGTTATTGTGTCTCGTGTTACATCTCTCTCTCTCTCTCTCTCTCTCTCTCTCTCTCTCTCTCTCTCTCTCTCTCTCTCTCTCTCTCTCTCACTCCCTCCCTCCCACACACACACACTTACATACACACTCGTGTCACACTTTGAGCTGCTGAACGAACCCACTTTATTTATAGTTTTTCTTCACGTTCTAAGCTAATTATAGGGTTTCTGACTTTCTGTCATTGTGGCCCAATTCCCATAGATGCGAGATCTTCTTTTTCAAACGCTCTTCTCATCACGCTGGTTTCTACCTCTTCTATGTGATCCTCTCATGTCCATTCTTCAATCGCCCTATGCTCAAGTCTTTCTTCACTAAATCTCCAAATTGGTGCTCTAACCCTTTGTATTCCAAACATTTTGGTCTTTTTTAGCTTAGTTTCATCATGATTCCACAAAATCCTAAGAAAATAGAAAATATTATGAACACAAGTAAATATTCTATCATAAGTAATCAAAAATATAAGCAAATCGATACTTAATAAACGATTATTAGTAACGCAGATCGAAAGTAAAATAGAAGAAAAAACAAAAGCAATAAAACTAAGGAATCATAATCAGCGAGAAAAACGAAACCCTAACCAAAACCTAGAAATATCGCAACTAAACGAGAGAGATGTCACCACATAATAGGAGAACAAATCCAACAGAGATTATTATCGCGTTCGCTTTGCAGAAAAGCTCTTGATGGGTCACGAGGGCCTTACGAGAGAAAAGACCAAACACACCCTCACAAAAGACAAGGACAAACCTCTTACTAGAGAAGTGACTAGAAAGCTATAATTCCAATCATAATAATCATAACTAATAAAAATTGCAATTCCCACCCAAATTCCAATCATAAGTATATAAAGGAAGTAATTTTGTTAGCTAGTTTCTTTAAGACAAAAAAAAAAATATGACTTTTCCCCTTTAAAGATCCTTTTTTTTTTTTTTTACTTATGTATATATAAATACTCTTGTGTTATTCCGTATTCGGTCTGTCCCCAAATCCATCGGGAGTTGAAACTTGAAAGCCCCTTCTCATTTACTGTTAATAATAAGATTTACTCTCAACTCAAGTGTATCTCTTTTGCCCACTCAAACTGAATTTTTGTAATTGTTCTAATCGGAAGTAGGTATGTTTTCAATTTTGACTATTTTTAGTTCAATTTCATGCTTTTAGGCCATAGATTAAGTTTGTGCTTTGTTGGAGTTTGTGGGTTTTGCATTTCACTGATGCATTTTGCTCTTTACCTTACTTTATATATTTAGGGTTGGCTTTTAAGATTCTTCGTCTGTTTTGTATATGGTGCTGCATTTACTTTAATTCTCTGCATTCGTTATATCTTTCGGGATATCTGTTTCTTTTATTCTTTTTGTAGACTATAATTTATAGGAGATGGAGCTAAGCATATGAATCAGATTGATTCACTAATTTCTTGGGTGAACCGATTATCGGAGGGGGCTTAATAATTTTATAACCATTTTCTTGTTTCAGTACCATCCATCATATGCTAGTACATAACAATTTGTTGATCCACTTCCTTATTTTTTACTGTTCTGTAATATATTAGGCAATGTCGAAAAGCTATGCAATTGAGCTCTACTTTGATCCTGCCCTGGAGAATCAGGTTTTGAAAGCCTGGAATGTCTTGGCTCGGCGACAAATCAGTACTCATCTGATTGAGATCGAATCAAGGCCTCACCTTACCTTGTTTTCAAGTTCTTCGGTTGATATTACCAAACTGGAGAATGTCCTAAGGAATTTTGCTGCAAAACATGAACCTTTACCTGTGTGCTTCTCTTTCATTGGGTCGCTGCCAAAGGACAACAATGTGGTGTTTTTTGGCCCAACCCCATCACTTTCTCTCCTTCAAATGCAGTCTCAGTTGTGTGATGCGATAAGGAAAGAAGGTATTGACATTGGGGAGGAGCATCGTCTTGATACATGGATTCCTTATTGTCCAGTGGCTGAGGAAGTGCCAAAGTCTCGTATGGCTGAGGCATTTACCGTCTTGCGTGATCTGAAGCTACCAGTCAGTGGACATGCCATGGATATTGCACTGGTTGAATACCCGCCTGTTTGTGAACTCTTCTCTTTTAATCTGGGTATGCACCAGATTAGTGAGATTTAAGGCATACCCATGTGTCAATATTTATTTAGTTCTGATCTTTGTTTTTTTCCTGACATTTCTATGCTTGTAAAAACTTTTAACAAATTGTTGGGATGATGCTTATGCTATGAAATTAGGCCGTCATGGAATTATATGAATTCTATATCTTTGTCTCTAAGTTTGTCCTTACTCATGAAATTCCATTTCTATATGGGGACTCTGCTGAAATCCCAATTTCATTTTCGACTGAGGCTTGAGCTGAACTAAGTTTTATAAACAAATGTTATTGTGCTTTCTTTTAATGTTGTTTTTGGCTGTTCAAATGGATGAAGCATGTTTTCAGCTGTTTGTAAGAAAACAAGTCGCTGATTAGCTGACAATTTTTTTCTCATATGTTAAAAGTATTCTTTTATGATGCTTATCCATGTTCCTATGAAAGTGTAATTTACATATGAGTAATTCTGAGAAGCTTTGTAGCTTTAAAACGATAATGCTAATGGATAAACTGTGGAAGCCGCTTGAGCCATCCACAAGTTTATTGTCATGTTACTGTCTTTTGCTACTGTTACTTGTGGTTCCTAGGAAATTCTGTTGGGCGAGGATGTTCTTCATTGTGAAGCCAAAAAAGGTTAGTCACTAAGCGTTTCTTCATGTCAAAGTTTAATATCTATCTCATCGTGTAGCTTTGGTTTCTCAATTGTTTGTGTAGTATGTCAGACGTTTTATCTCTTCCCTGCATTCTGTTATTATCATCCACACTCTGTATTTTTCTGACAGATTGGTTGATGTAGAATTACTTCATCCCTCTTAGCAAGTTTTGCTAATTTCTACTTCACGTGCATGTGGACAGAGTATAGAAAATGTACTGTTTTATGTGTCTGATTTGTTGTTCTTAAAGCTTTGTAACCTTGAGGCTACATAACATGCTTATATTATTACATTGCAGATTCTAGAACATCATAAATTTCCATTCCTTCTTCATCAGAATTGGAATATCTGTCTTATTGTGATGTATTTTTATTTTTTTTCGATTTTCTGGTCTATCATGTTATCTATAGTGCAATCCAAGACGAGCTGAAAACATGTGAATAAACTATCCTCTTTTCGACTAATTCGAATAGACTAGTGTGTGCATACCTGTTTCTTTTCTATTTATTTTCACTCACCGAACTCGTGAGTTTTCTCCCTCCCTAGAGGTAACTTTCTCCTATTCTGTATAGATGGTAACTCGCTCTTTGAAAACATGTTTTCAACCTACCTTGTACCCACTAGGTATTTTGTTTCAGCTGAACAAAAATATACTTGAATTAAATAATGAGTTTCTTGATATCAAAGGGAATGAGTCGGCCCTTACGAATCAATATTGGGATTCGTCTTGTTTGGAGCGGGGGTTGCACTGCGGATGGCGCAAGTCACGCTTGTCAGTCCGCATGTTTGAATTAATTCCAACTTTTGCGCAATATCATTGTTTAGAATATTTATCTCTTACAATTGTTGTATGGCTGACATGGTAATCGACGATCAAGCTGGTAGCATTTTTCGAACTGCATAATATTGGCTATGAACATTTGCATATCCAGCTTCTAACGATAAGAGCAAAATAGCTCGACAGCTTGGGTTGCGAAAATGTTAAGAATATTGTAAGGTGAATACTGAGCATGTTAAGTACAAGGTCGTGAGCGGCAACACTTTTGACGATTACGCAATTATACAGATTTTTAGTTACAGATATCTATTGCACACATATGAGAAATGAGGTTAGAAACCAGACTCTGTTTTTTTTGTATGGGTATTTCCTAATCAAATTTTATTTTGTATTAATAGGAATCAAAAGGGAGTTAGCTCCTCGCAAATGTATATTGAACTTTATATGTATGTGTATGTATATTGAACATCCACTTCGGAGTTCTTATATCAAGCACGTTGCTTATGCATTTGGTTTGCTCTGATAGATTGGTTTGTGAAGGGGGAGGATTTAAGGTGGGCCCAAATCCCAGATTGGGCCGGCCCAATAGTAAGGCCTATTTGATACGAGAGTATCAAACGCTTTTTGTTCGATGTGGGATCCGCATCGAACCACACCTGTTCGATGCTGACTCTCTTACGTTTCAAGGGTCCCGCGGGACGGGGCCTATAAATATGCCGCCCGTTGACCTTCCGAGAGGGAGAACACACACAATACCGATTGCTACCACATCAAACGCCTAGATTCGACTCACTTTATCGTTCGATACTACACAATGTTCAACACTGACGTCACAGATCCAAACCAAGATCGAATCAGTCCATATTCGATGTACTGCAATGTCGAATCACTATAGTTCGACACTACTGCATCGAACCTGAACAATTCGACATTCCTTTGATTCAACTGTACACGCTCTCGAACCAACCACGTTCGATTTACAACAACATCGAATCAGACACGTTCGATACGTACATCGAACGTCCCCAATTCGATCTACATGTTTATTTGTCTTATTAGGATATCTAGAGCAATTCAATACTTGTAATAGACAGTAGGTGTTCCGGACCAAGTTAGTCCGTATATTATATTGGATTAGCATTATTTTGGCATTGTCAGGCCCGTTTGTAATTATCTTTGGTGTATTGTAACTCGGACGAAATAAGACCAAAATATTGGCGTCGTCTGTGGGAACACCATTTATATTGTATTTAGATATAAGTAGCTTGGATGACAAAAAAACGTAGTACGCTTTCGGATAAAAAAAAGGAAGCAAGAAAAATGATCAAAATGGAAACAGACGAAAATGGAAAGCAATCCGAGCCCGAGGAACATGTGCGGGATAAAGCAGAGAGTCAGTTATTAAAACAATGGCAAGAATGTAAAATGAAACCCTCAGGGGAATTCAAAATTGTGCAGCTGTTTAGGGAGAGCACCGAAAAAATAATAAGGATTGGGGCAGGAAAGGACAGAATAATTCAGATATTTTTGCATGGTCCGATTCCGATTTACTCGAGATAGACTCCAGGATCATAGTACATCGCTTGAATGTAGACAAGAGCGCAAACCCGATACGGCAAAAGAAGCGAGATTTTAGCAAGGAGAAGAATGAAGACGCTGAAAAAGAAGTATAAGAACTCTTAGCAGCACGACATTTATACGATAAGGTTTTCAAAATGGTTGAGCAATATCGTTTTAGTTATGAAAAAATAAGCGACATGGAGAATGTGCGTGGATTATACGGACTTGAACAAGCATTGTCTTAGGGATCCTTTTCCATTGCCTCGAATAGACCTACTGGTTGATTCGACTGTAGGATGTGCGTTGCTAAGTATGATGGATGCAAAAAGTGGATTTCACCAGGTATTCATGGCAGTGCAAGATCAGAGCAAAACATCTTTGGTTACGGATACAGGGTGTACTGTTACAGGGTAATGCCATTCGGGTTGAAAAATGCAGGAGCAACATTTCAAAGATTGGTGGCCAAAATGTGTTACCATCAAATTGGAAAGTCAATGGAGGTGTATATCGACGACATGTTCGTGAAAAGTCTCAAGGCCGAAGAGTATGTGCGACATTTGGATGAGGCTTTCGCCATCATGAGAACCTACGGAATGAAATTGAACCCCAAGAAATGCACTTTCGGGGTGACGGTGGGGAAGTTCCTAGGCTATGTGGTGAATGAAAGAGGAATCGAAGCTAATCACGATAAAATAAAGGCGGTGTTGGATTTACCATCACCAAGAACAGTGAGCGGCGTCCAATGTCTGGTGGGCTGATTGACAGTCTTGGGAAGGTTCATATCAACATCTGCAGAAAAGAACATTCCCTTCTTTAAAGTCATGAAGCGAAACAATGATTTCAATTGGACGCCGGAATGTGAGGAGGCTTTCAGGCAAATGAAAAATTAGTTGGTGAGCCCACCATTGTTAGCCAAACCGGAGGAAAATGAAATGCTATATCTATATCTAGCGGTATCCTCACATGCTATTAGCACGGTACTAGTCAAGCAAAAGGGAACTCAGCAATTACCCATTCACTATGTGAGTAGAGTTCTACAGGGGGCACAAAGAAATTACTTGAAAATAGAGTTGTTCGCATTAGCAATCATTGCTACCGCACGAAAACTGAAACCATATTTCCAATCTCACCCAATCACGGTGGTGACAGACAAACCTTTGAAGCAAGTGCTGGCGAGGCTAGAAACCTCTAGCAGATTGGTTAAATAGGGAATTGAGCTCAGTGAATTCGGATTGGAATTTAAGCCGCGAACGGCAATCAAAGCACATGCATTAGCAGATTTCATGGCCGAGACTCTGGGAAACAGTGTATCTGAGACCGCAAATATATCAGACCAAGCCAGAACTAGCAAGGCAACCACAACATGGATATTACACACGGACGGATCTGCAACCACTCACGGAGGAGGGATTGGAATCCATTTTCTATCCCTGGAGCGAAGAGAGTTTGAATTCGCTATCAGTCTAAACTACATGGTAACGAATAACGAAGCCAAGTATGAAGCAGTTATTGCATGTGTCAAAATGGCTCTTGGACTCAACATTGAACATTTGGATATATTCACCGACTCACTCCTGGTGGAAAATCATGTTTCAGGAAAGTATGAGACGCGAGAGGAGGCAATGAAATTATATGCCGCAAAGGTAAAAGAATTGGCAAAGAGTTTTAAATTCTTTGATATTACTCAAATCCCAAGGGACGACAATGCGAAGGCAGATGCGCTTTCTAAATTTGCGAGTTCTTCGGAGATTCTGATAGAGAAGATAGTCACGCTCATGGCCGCTGACAAGCCTTCGACCGGAATATCAAAATATAATGCTACTGAGGCGTGAGTGGAATTTATATTGGCAATACAAGAAGACCCATCCTAGAAGGACGAGATTGTGATTGATCTTCAGCAGGGTATTCTCCCGACATATCCGAATGCACAGCGCAGAATGCGATACAAGGCCTACAGATTTACCTTCAGCAATGGAGAGTTATACAAAGGATCTTTCGAAGGACCACTACTGAGATGTTTTACTCCAACCCAAGCCAAATATGTCATTAAAAAAATTCATGCAAGGTGCTGTGGAAATCATTCCGGGGGAAGAGCTTTGGCTCAGCGAATATTGCGCCAGGGATATTATTGGCCAACTCTATTAAAAGATGCGACAGCCTTTTCAAGGAAATGTGACAACTGTCAGTACTACGCTTGTCTCATTCATAGACATGCACAACTGCTACAATCCATTGACGTGGCATGTCTATTTGACCAATGGGGAATTGATATTGTAGGACCTTTTCCCCCGGCTAAAGGCCAAAAGCGATGGCAGTTGAGTACTATACCAAATGGGTCGAAGCGGAGGCTATGGCATCAATCACAGAGAAGAATATGACCGAGTTTATCTGGAAATACATCATATGTCGTTTCAGAATTCCTAGGTCTATTATATGTGACAATGGCACGCAATTCAGTGGAAAGGAGACAAAATCATGGTTCGCAGAATTAAAGATATCCCACAATTTGACTCCAGTTTATCATCCCCAGTCAAATGGTCAAATGGAATCCACCAACAAAACATTGAAGGATTATCTTGAAAGAAGGGTGAGAAACACAGGAAAAGCATGGCCAGAAGAGCTCCAAGGAATATTATGGGCATATAGAACAACTCCAAGAACATCTACAGGGGAGACTCCGTTTGTTCTTGTCTATGGTACCGAGGCTGAATTACCTGCAGAAATAGGTATGCCGACGCGCATGATTAACGATTATGACCCGGAGCAGTCAGCTCGGTTAAGACAAATGGATCTCGTTATGACAGGTTCAGCGAGGGATGATGTGTATTAACGTACAATTGCTTTTAAGGCAGCAATGGCCAAAAGCTATGATAAAAGGGTTATGTTCTGAAACTTTGAAGTTGGTGATTTGGTCCTAAGAAGCATTGCAGTAAAACAACATATCGGAAAGCTCGAACCAAAATGGGAGGGGCCTTTCAAAGTCATACGAGCAAGTTCACAAGGATACTATTACTTGGAAAATCTACAAGGTGTTCATCATAAGCGCCCATGGAATGTGCAACATCTTAGACGTTACTATGCATAGAAACTGAAAGAATTTCATCTGGTGTTCAGATAATTGTATGAACTACGAAGGCCTGAGTCCCATGCAAAGTGGGAAACATAGGCACCTCGGTAAATATCAACCTTAATCCTTTTTAAGTTACTAATTTTAATTTCTATCTATCAAATGATGTAGGTGGAAATGACTGCGGAATAAGAGGCCCAACGAGGTCCAACCCTTTATGCACGACACGAGCGTTAGACTGCGGAATAAGAGGCCCAATGAGGTCCAACCCCTCATGCACGACACGAGCGTCATGACGGCGAAATAAGAGGCCCAACGAGGTCCAACCCCTCATGCACGACACGAGCGTCATGACGGCAGAATAAGAGGCCCAATGAGGTCCAACCCTCATGCACGACACGAGCATCATGACGGCATAATAAGAGGCTTAACGTGGTCCAACCCCTCATGCACGACACGAGCGTCATGACGGCGGAATAAGAGGCCCAACGAGGTCCAACCCCTCATGCACGCCACGAGCATCATGACGGCGAAATAAGAGGCCTAACAAGGTCCAACCCCTCATGCACGACACGAGTGTCATGATGGCGGAATAAGAGGCCCAACAAGGTCCAACCCCTCATGCACGACACGAGCGTCATGACGGCGGAATAAGATGCCCAACGAGGTCCAACCCCTCATGCAGGACACGAGCGTCATGATGACAGAATAAGAGGCCCAAAGAGGTCCAACCCCTTATGCACAACACGAGCGCCATAACAGTGGTATGAAGTGCCCAAAGTGCTCAAACTTCTCATACCAAACGCAATCATTATAACAAATATGCAAAGTGACTTCGAAAATGATTATAAAACATAAAATAACTATAAAATCGATAGCAGACAAAGAACGGTCAAACATGCCTTGAAATGGTTAAAGTGAATAAGTTGTGTGAATAAAATATAAATAAAAAATTATGATATCAAGCGGCAGAATCGGTTTCTATCAAGAACCACTGCGAGAAAGATACAAAGATTGTGTACACAACAAAAGGCCTAGTATCATCAAAATGATGTAACCTAAGTACTGCTACTCAGTCGAAGACTGGGGGGACTCTGGACGAAGGATCACACGAATGGAACGTGCATAATTGGCACAATTTCCTTGAATTTGATCCTCAGTGAGAATCAGGTCATCTGCTTGTACCCAGCCTTCGGGGAAAATAACTTCATCCCTTTCAGAGGCGTCGTCAAGTTGATATCTGCTTGGAGAAATCAAATTCTGATCATCGGGCACATTACCTTTCGTCATAGAAGCTCCAACATCTCGAAGAGGTTACATTCCAGTTGGAAAAATCATTGTTGGACCAGGAATCTTCAACACGGGTTTTACCTTTTTCCCTTTATTCACAGCCACAACAAGCATGCTATCAAAACCCGACGCCCTGAGAGGACTCGCGAGAAAAATCATAGACCTGGACGTTTTTTGAGGTAGTTCGGCTTCATCATCACTTTGACCAAAAACGTTGTGAACGGCTTTAGTGACCCTCTCCGACTCATTCAAAGTAGCACTAGGAGGACAGCGAGTGTGAAGACAAACTATGTCTATGAACGTCTCTTAAAAATGTAAGACCATCTACCAACTTCGTATATTCTGATCATAGTTATGATATTTCACGTTTTTTAATATGTATTGCACCCCTTATGCAGCCTTCCAATATGGAGCAGAGATTTGCAGCAGAGGGGTTGATGAACTATGTTGGACTATTGCTTCCGCATCAAGTCCCATCTCACCCATTAGGATCGTGACCAGATACGAAGTAGAATACGGCATGATTCCCTAAGGGTTTATTTATAATCCCTGTCCCCCCCCCCCCCCCCCAACACCCTTTTATGTCAATAGTTTATTTTTTTGTGGGGATTTTTTAACAATTTGTGTTATGTTTTTTCTTTGTTTTTTTAATGAATGGAAGTAGTTTAATTCTGGTTTTAGTCTATTTCTGCTTCATTACTTATTATGTGCATCTATTCAACTCAACATATGCATAACGTTACAAATCTTTTATTCAATACTCTCTGTTTCAACACACTTTATTCTTGAAATCAAAAAACAAAAGCCTACTTAAACAAGTTAGAGTACAATACGTAAAATAGGAATAAATAAAGGACTATCAATAATTTCTTATTTTTGGACTCTAAATTAGTAACACGCTTTTCAAGCTTCTTCACCAGCTTCTTATTTTCCAACTCCAACTCAATGTTCTTCTGCTGCATCTTAGGTTCAATTTTTCCCTTTTGGAATTCCTTCAATTAGGCTTCAATTAGGCTTCGGCCTTTTCGATTCTTCTCCTCAACATCGGTATAACCTCTCTTCTACAATGACAAAGTGGTTCATTAACCCAAAACCACAACCCACAACCTTTGGATCCCTTGTAACATTTCGTAAATCGACGACCCAAATTTTTATCGGTTAAGGAGAGGTGGGTAACCGTTGGAAACCCGCACTTACAAGGAAAATCCTCTGTAACAATATCTCTGACATTACCCGATTAAGATTGTGGCGTTAATTTGGTGAATTTGTTGGTAATTTTCGGATTTGGATTTTTTAGGGTTCGTGGAAAAACTCAATTTGGGGTTGAATTTAGGTTTAAGTTGGTTTTAAAAGATTTAGAATGAGTTAATCGTTGAAAATAATAAAGTCCCAAAAATACCCCTCTTAATGACGTAAGCGATGCGTCATTTTGTCGCAAAGTAACGTTTTTGGGCGGAAATAGGGCGAAATTAAAGGTTAGACCGTAAACTGTGACGGGAATGAAACGTTGGACCGCAAAGTGTAAAAAATGAAACGTTGGATAGGAAGATGTAAAATCGGGCAAAGGTTGAATAGGTAACTGAAATTTTCCCTTGATTTATTTGATTAATTAAGATAGTGTTAGGATATGGGGGCATTCTAGACTTGCAATTTTTTTTCTTCAACGTCAAATCCAGAAGGGTAAACATTCACATTGCTTAAAAGTTATCAAAGAAGCAAAAACAGCCAAAGGGTAAACAACATTCTGAAAGATGGATATTGATCAGCAGCAGGCTTTATATCCCATGAGAAAACAATAACTTTTGCATAATAGTCGGGTTTTCAGTAATATTAGATTCATCATACGTCGTCGACACACGTTCAATCCTATCAACCTATAGCTTGGGTGATAGAAATGGTGGAAAATATAGTTGTAGCACAGTCGTATGATACTCAAAGGTGAACTTTTTCATTGGTATTCAATTTTGAATTATACATGAAAATATAGTTAAGTGGGCACTCAAGAAGAAAAAAATGGAAAGAAAATCAGATAATAATAGATATGTAAGAACTAAGACTGCAGTTGTTAATAATAATAGACAGAGTCTGGAAATCAACATTAAGCGTCATTTAGAGTAGTAGAAGACATGCATGCATGCAGCAAACACTAAACACCAAACAACAAACCTGAAAAGTAAAAATCCAACTGAGGATGAAAATACTGAATACCGACAAAGCTTTAGAAACATTATAGAATAATACTTTTAAGAGTTTGGGCCGTGGATCCTTCCTCGCTTGGACAACCTGCCGCTAGTTTCTTCAAACCTTGTTTGTGTCGTAGCCTTCGTCACACTTTCCTCTGGCTCGGTCTGGTGACGGGACTCCTAATTGGGCTCGCAAATCCACCAAATTCTTTTCTAAATCCTTGATCTTAGCCTTGTCTGCATCTATAAAACTCTGGAGTTCCTTAACCGACTGACGTAGCTCCATACGATCCCGAAGCAACTTCCTCACATACTCAAATGGCTGTAAACAGAGACATTAACAGAAACCCTCACGATTTTGCTTAACTCTAAGATTGTACTTAGTTATCCCAAAAGTAGATTTATAAACAATATATATAACCAGTTCAGAGGAATAAAATCACAAGGTAAAAAAGAAAAGAAATAAACATTCCATTCCAGCAGTAACATTCTTCATTTACGAGTAACCCTCAAGATTAGGCTCTACAAGTGAAAATTAAAGCAATTAAACTTACTTTGTATGATCCAGACACAACTTGATCGTAAAATTGGTCTAGACTAGCTTCCAATGTACGTATTTCAAGATTATAGTCGGGGATCGCCGGCGCCGCCATGATACTCTCTTCTGCACCTTCTAGATGAAGCGCCTCCTGCTTGCTCTGGGGTTCCATGATAGTATCGAAAATGAAATTAGGGCTTGGGGGAGAGAGAGAAAAATTGTTGGAACGTATTCCTTTTATTTTGATGAAACAAAATCGGTACATTTACTTTATTTTCCATTTAGGCTAATTCTTTTTTCTTTTCATTATTACTAGAAACGTTGGCACGCGGTCTCCGCGTGATTAAGAATTTATTTTAGTTTATATGGTAAAAGAATAATTTGAATAAGTAAAGATTAAACAAATAAGGATAGAGACTTTATATAGAAAGTTTTAAATTTTGGGAAACTAAATATTCAATCACAATAATTACTATAGTTATTGATTCTACTTAAATTATAAGGCTAAATTAGGAACTCAATAATTAAACTATTGTGCTAACAATAAAATTATAAGGCTAAAACTGGAAATCAAAAGTTTGGTGTCACAATTTGCCTTTCTTTATATAATAGTATAGATTATTATTATGAATATTCATTATATTAAAGATGACATTAATGCACGAATTTTAAATTATATCTATAGTATATGTCAATAATTTGTTTGTATTCAGTACTATTCACATATATTCTTACTTACATTTTGAATTCATATACTAGCTACCAATATCGTCCGACTACAATAATGAAATTAATCACATGTTACAGGGAAATAAATTAATCACATATTATAGGGAATCTGGCATTGGAGCTGAAATTATATTATATTAGTAAACTATTGGATCTTTGCGCGCATAACAAAGTCGAGGCTCGCTGGCTATTTCACGCAATTTACAATTTACTTTTGATGATTGGCTCAACTGGTGCAACGATGGAATTCTTACCTGTAAAGACTTTACTTAATTGTTAAGAATGGTGAGTGCCACGAAGTAAAAACAATGGACCTGAAGTATGAAACTTGGAGAACTGATGACCAAAGAGCATGAGGAGGAACAATACCGTTGTTGTTCAATATGTCTTAATATGTTGAATAAAGGGACCAAAACCATCAGCATGCCATCATGCTCCCATAAACTCCACGGTGGTTATGTTCTCGAGTTGGTTTGTCAAAAACTCGACTTGTCCCCTTTGTCCATTCCAGTTGTTCCAACAACCTGCAGAAAGACGCACCATTGTTGTAAGTAAAAGATCTGGAAAAGTTGTTAGTACTACTGTTACTGGTGAGAATAAGACCATCACGGTACATACGATTATTTTTCGATTTTGCAAATAAAATCCTTGATATCCTTATACATTAGTTTTAATTTTTAACCTCTCATTGTAATTTTTTCTTTGTTTTTTTCTTTTAATATGCAAGGACGAATTATCAAAAATGCATGCTAGCTTTTTTTTCAATCTTAAATGCTCGTTTTTTCAAAACATGCTAAAAATGCACTGTATCTTTTAAAATTTCTACTAAAAATGCCGAAATAAAATTTTCGGACAAAAAAGTCTACGTGGCTGCCTAGTCAAAGAATCGCGTTGTCTAATCAAAAAGTTGCCTTCACTGTTCACTGTCTGAAAAACGTTTCTCCTTATATATATGTAACTAATGTATATATATGTTAATAATAATAAAGATATAAACATATATATATAATAATAATAATAAACATTTTAACAAAATAAAAAATTAAAAAATCATCATCTTCATCACCGCCCTCCAACCCCCCCCCCCCCCCCCTTGGCGTCAGATCGCGACCCCCACCCCGCAACCACACTGCTGCAGCTCGCCGTTGCAGCGGTGGCGGCGTCGATTGATGCCGTCACCACTGCAACGGGTGTGGCGAATCGGATTGAGAAGATGAACAGTGAAATCGGATTTACTGTTCACTGCTCATCGGATTTCGCAATTGTATTTACTGTTTACTGATCGGGTGAACAGTGAAATCGGATGAACAGTAAACCCGGATTTCGAAATTGGATTTACTGTTCACCGATCTGTTCATCGTGCACAGTGAACACTGGCGGCTGCAGGGTGGGGTGGGGGGGGGGGGGGGGGGTTGAGAAGATGATGACCTTTTTTTTTAATGTATTTTATTTTTATTTGTTTTTTTACAATTTTTAGAAATTATTAAAATATTTATTGGTTATCAGGAGAAACGTTTTTTTGGAAAAAAAAAATCTTAGGTGTCGGGCGCGATTCTTTGACTATGGTTCGCGATTCTTTGACTAGGCAGCCACGTAGGCCTTTTTGTCCAAAAAGTTCACTTCGGGCATTTTCGGTTGAAATTTTAAAAGATGACGGACATTTTTGGCATGTTTTAAAAAAACGGGCATTTAAGATTGAAAAAGAAAGTTAGCGGGCATTTTTGATAATTCGTCCATTATACAACTACCTAATTATAGCTCTCCCATTATTTTGCTATGGCTGATACGCGATATTTTTTTATAATTGGGTGGTTGTAGAATTTAAAACCATGACCTTTTTGGCCGTGTCTCATATACCATTTCAAATTTCTCATCTCATCTAAACTTAAGTTAAGGTCATGTATTATCTATTAAACACGGTAGACCAAATAATGAATGACAAGCGGAGCTTTTAGCTCATTTCTACGAAAAATGCATAAATTACCTTATATCATTAAGATTTTGCACCAAATCCACTCGAGTTATTTATGTTCCATGAAACTCCCATAAGGTGTTCGATAGATCATGCACTATTCTTTCTCGTCTTTAAAGAAATCATGCACCGAAGTCTCTGGTGTTTTTTTTTCGATTATAGAATATCTTATGTTTTCAAAAAAAGCATACAATTGATTATACCTTAAAACTAAGGGTGTGCGGTCCGGTTAAACCAAACCGTTGCGGTTTTTTCAAAGGAGGATGCGGTTTCGGTTCTTCCTAAGGCAAATCAGCACCGAACCTTTGATATGGTTCGGTTTAAACCGTCACCGATTTGGTTTAACCAAGCTGGGTTTGGTTTTTACTTTTCTATTCTTCTCTCTACTACAAAACTTGAAGAAAAACAATATTCGCATAAAATACATTATTAAAAAATCTTGATATAACACATAGAGTAAAAAGAATCTAATAAACAATAAATTAATTAATATATAAGTTCGTTCAGTGAGTACGAACCATCGTCAACCATAAATAATTTAAAAATATTTCAATTTTAACCATCATAATTTACCAACAACGCACAATAACAAAGTACAATTACATTTAATATAATGAATAATTTGAGAATACATGCATAAATGCATTACATAAGACATATAATAAAGGCTTTTATGATTTTCAAAAGATAGAATATCTAGAATAAAAAGAATATTTAATTCTGTTTCGATTTGGTGCGGTTGTCATGGACAATAAACCGAAACCGCACCATTGTATTATCGATTTTTTTTCATTCGAACCAAAAATCAAATCAATCTTTCGATTCGGTTTTTTAACCGAACCAACGGTGCAGTAATCACCTGGTTCGACCAGTTTCAATTTGTGTGCCCGACCCCTACGTAAAACATATTTAATATTATAATGGAAGAGGATCATCTATTCCACTTTTGTGCCCCACTTTTACTTATAGTAATAGTAATAATTAGATAAAAATATCAAACGAAAAATACTCACACTAATCCCTTCCACTTTATAAGGTAGCGTAATCTTTCTCTCTTTCCTCTCTCTTTTAGACGTCCCCCTCTCTCCTTTCTCTCTCCCCCCACTTTCTTCACCATTGCTTGAAATTTTCAAACAAACATTATAAGTACTCATGAATTCAAAACTAGATTTTAATAAAACACAAATAGTAATTCAAACACTCAATGAATTTACAACCCATTAAATATTGGATATAAACCTCTATTAATAAATTAACTAGAATTTAAATGGCCATGTGCCTCGGAAACAGGGACTAAGACAATAGGATCCTATATCCCCCTATATATTTGTGATTTGCATGAAATTTATGTCTAGATTGATTAAACATAATGTGCAAGAGAATAGAGTGTTTAAACACCATCCTAAAACTGTCAAACTTGATCTAACACACTTGAGCTTTGCTGATGATTATTACTCTTTTGCATAGGGGGGTAAAGAATCCTTATAGATTAAATAAATACACTAGATGAATTTTCAGACACTTCAGGCCTCCAGATTAACAATAATAAAAGCTCTATTTTTATCTCAGGTGTCAATGGGGAAGAGAAGGACAAATTGTTGCAGAAAAGGAAGTTTTCCTGTCAAGTACTTAGGGATTCCTTTGATCCCAGAAAGATGAAGATCACATAATATGACCCATTGATCAAGAAGATCAGTGTTAGAATAAAGAGCTGGATTGCAAAACAGCTAAGGTATGCAGAGATATTACAATTGGTGAGAGTAGTTCTTATGTCTATTCAAAGATTTTGGTGCTTTTTTCTTCCTAAGCATGTAGGCGTTGCAAAGAATATAGAAGCTATGTGTAGAAATTTTTTGTGGACTGTCAAAGACGAAGGAAGAAGGAGTATGGTGGCTTGGCATAGAGTATGTCAGGACAGTAAACATGGAGGCCATGGAGGCTTGCAGATCAAAGAGGTTCTGAGTTGGAACAGAGCTTTGATATGCTCACAAATTGCCTGCACAGACAACTATCTAAATAGACCTACTATCTTGTCCAACTGGATCAAGTAATATAAGCTAAAGGAGAAGGATATATGGACTGTAAAGATTATAGCACAGGACTCCCCTTGGTGGAAAGCTATTTGTCCAACTGGATCAAGGAAAATAAGCCAAAGAAGAAGGATATATGGACTGTAAAGATTATCACAGGACTCCCCTGGGTGGAAAGCTATTTTGATGTGGAGAGATGAGATGGTAACACAATTCCAAACCATGCAAGCAAAGGATTGGAGAGGGAAATCTCATAAGGTAGTTCAAGAGTGATACCAAGCATTTCATTGTGAAACTCCTCATATTGAAAGGAGTGTTGAGGCATCGAACAAATTCTCTACCCCTAGAGTCTCTTTTATCAATTGATTAGTCATGCATAGGAGACTTGGCACTAGTCATGCATAGGAGACTTGGCACTGGAGAAAGACTGACTAAATTTAATATCATTTATGATATGAAATGTCCTCTATGTAATAATGTTGATGAATCCTTGGAGCATATGTTTATTCAATGCCATGTGGTTAAACTTGTTAGAAAAATAGCACCAAAATGAACCAAGAACAATATATTATTGACGAAACTTAAAGAATGGAAATTACAACAATCAAAATTACTGTTACTGAATAAACCTCAATCGGGTGAACAAAACAATGAGAAGTCAAGGACATTTTGGTTTCCTTAAAATAAAATTCGACATTTCTACATGCTTGAGATTACGTGAGCGACTGTCTCCCAGGATACAACGACTAACAAGTTGAACCTTTTGCAGGAACGAGAACAACTCCAACAAACTCGAACTATGACTTCCTCTACCACCACACAGTGAGAAAAAATATTTTGTGGCTGAGCAACAAACTTTTTTATACGTATATGCTATATTTTTCGATGATAAAAACCCTATGGGGAGCGACTTATTTCAGCTAATAAAATTGGCCACAAATCTTTTGGAAAAAAATTTCGTAAGATAATTAATTAATTAATTACCATTTTAATGCTTATTATTTTTCCATTATATAAAATATAGCAGAAAATCAAATAATTTTGTTTATGAAAAATTGAAATAATAAATATTGATTTACAATATTTATAACTTTAATTAGTCAACATGGAGCATCAATTCTTCATTCACCCATGTACCAAACTCGACCCAAATTCGATTGTACAAAACTCAGTTCATTGAACCCATTTTTTCAACTATCCCCCAAATGAATAAAATTAAATGATCATGCATACATCATGTGGTGATAGAGTTCTACGATCTACGCCTACTATAGGTAGGGCACGCCCTTGAACCTTTCCTTTTGGGAATACTTACTTTACTAGCAGATAGTATGACACGATGTCTTTGAACTATCCGTCGTTTGTGTAAACGATCATATATCTCATCACATGTATATTCCTGTCACAGTTGCGGTTCTCATGGTTTATGTCCATTTTGGCTCTAGACACACGTCTGGTTATGCAAGAGTTTTCAAGAGAATTAAACCCTAAACCCTTTTCAATTATCCTCAGAGCCCCCCCCCCCCCCCCCCCTCTCTTACATAGGTGATTAGTTATCTAAGAGTAACCTGCATCACTTCACTCGAATTTATGACGCGTAAGAATTATTAAAAGCACAATACTTAACATTTTCCATTACATGTATCATTGTTTCATTATAGGAATGGACCAAGTGTTGACCCCGATAGTGATTGTGCAAGGTTCTTACAATTAGGTTGTCCCTTTGAACCAAGATTCTAGGATCACCAATCAGCATGGTTGGGTTTTTCTTCATAACCTTATTTTTTTATTGGGCTTAATCTCATTCTCCTCGATGTCTATTCAACTTGATTTCTATTTAACCTTTTGGTTAGCAGATCCGAAATGTTATCTTTTGACTTTATCTCCATCTACTGCGTATTGGTGGAAGCAACTAAATTGTTGTACCTTTTGTATAAAGTAATTTCTTTGCTTATTGGGCTGCACTTATTTTCGTCCAATTATTTGAATCACGGACTCTTGTGGATTTACATGGCATAAAGTCACATCTCTTATTCATTCCCATGAGTAACACTTATTGATGCAAAGTTTATATATTTTCGTCAAGTGCCATCCTATTAAGAAAACAGAGACCAATGCAAACTAGTAAGAATGAACAACTAAACAAATAGAAATGCATAAAACAAACATGAAGTACTTACTTTACTCTTTGGTCTGTAAATTATTCTCCAATTATTTAACATACGAACCGCTTTTTGCATTACAGACTAGACTCTTGTGAATTTCCAATCACATAAGCACAACTCTTATTCATTCCCAGAAGTAGCACTTATTTAGGCAAAAGTTTATTTATTTTCGTCAAGTCTCACTCTGTAACCAAAACATAGAACAATGCAGGGAAAAAATCGAAACTAGTCCTTTATTGTGTCCTAGTTACAGTTTTCGTCCTTTATTGTGTCCTTGTTTTATTTTGGTCCTTTATTGTGTGTTTGAGTACGATTTTGGTCCCTAGGAAGAAGTCAGAGTCGAAAATATCACTTGGGAACACTTGCCGGCCAAAATAAAAACTTTTTTAATTTCCACATGCAAATTCACATGTGGAAACGCTGGTTTCAAATTTTTTTATTTTTATTTATTTAAAATTCTGACCCGGCCAACCCGATTTGACCGGATTATCCGGATCGGGCAGGTCAAAATTTTAAATAAAAAAATTAAAATTGTTGTTCCAACATGCGAATATGCTTGTGGAAAATTCAAAAAAAAATAAATTTAGGGCAGCACGTGCTCGTACATGACATTTTCGGCTGAGATTCCATCTGAAGGACCAAAATCGTACTGAAACACACAATAAAGGACCAAAATAAAACAAGGACACAATAAAGGACGAAAACTGTAACTAGGACACAATAAAGGACCAATTTCGATTTTTTCCCGAACAATGCAAAACTAATAAATGAACAACGTAACAAGTAGAAATGCATAGTAAAGTTGAGTGATTCACACACTCATCACATGAATCATGAATTTATTGATTTTCAATTTTTCTTATATGTAACTTTCATACATTTATCAGTCTGTGCTATCTTAATATGAATTATCATTGAATTTGTGTTCACACTTCACATGCATGCGTTTAAAATCTGGAGTCCCCTCAATCACTTCTTGTTCTCCTATTTTCCTCTGTAGCGCTTGTTGTTTGCTAAATATGTAAAATTGATCATTTTGTATTTCAACACATGTCTACATATCTGAGAAAACACCATAAGGGAACAGCAGCATATTCACATAACTGAAGGCGAGACGTGAATACAATCTTGTTCATCAATTTTCACAGGTATAATAACTGTCCTCATCCTGCTAAACTACATCAGTAATGTTTTTGTGTTTAGTATAACGAAAAGGATAAATTGTACATGCATCAATTCGTCATGTCACATGATATTGGTAGGTAGAAACACTCTATCCTCTCTCCAAACTTTTTTTTTGGCACCCTCACGGCGTCAGAACTTCACTCCACAAGCTTCTCATCAACGTGCCTTAAGTATGTCGAAGAGTTGTTTTCAAGATCTTCATTTTCAAGTTTGTGTTCTTCGTCGTTTTCTCTTGGATCTCCTTGTTCCTATATTGAGTGTGGATTACTTCCAAACCATCTCATTGTGGAGGTTTTGAGCTTCGATTTGAACCGACTTTCATACATTTTGGTGAAGTGTTGCCAAAGGTCAAATTGATGTTTTTTTGCTCGAAGTTGTTCCATATTGTATAGTTCCACTAGTGTTTATGAAATTTTGAGCACACTATTCGATTCAGGAGCCAAAATTGTAGGGGTGTAAAATTTTCAACCAATTCGAAGACAAAGAATTTTGCACCGCCTCGGTTAACGCCGGTATTGGAGGTTTCCCAGCGGTCAAACGTCGGGCAACGGTCCGTGGTTGTCTTCTTCGGTGAGTTGGCTAACAAGTGGACCTCACTTTGGTCGACACAAAAGTTAATTTTGTGGGTGAAATCGATCAATCAAAATTATGGCGCAGGCTGGCGCCCACGTGGGCGCCTTTAAGGCGGGCATCATCGCCTGGGCCAGTCCGCGGCGCCTTAAAGGCGCCCGACCAAGCAGCCGTCATGGACTTCAGCCATGTCGGCCCACCAGCAGACAAGGTAGTCGGAGCATCGAAAACCGTCGTCCCAGGCCACCACCGTCACTGACCAACTTTTAGCAGCGGTCAACATGGCGGCGCTCGCGGTCATAGTTCTGGCCGAAACTGATTCCACTCGTTTTTGGCCCTGAATCCAATTTCTATGTCCGTTTTCGCACCGGAGACCTCCATTTTGGGTCCCAAACCTCAAATATAGTCCAGTAGGTATTTGGCACCCTCCCTTGGTCAATTTCTGCAAATTTCAGTGGTAAAGGGAGTGAACTCACTCGTTCAAATGTTGCTCCGATCAATCCACACCCATTTCAATTACGTCAACCATTGAAAGGTATGTCTTTTGCTGAGATTGAGAGTTCTAGTCGAAATCATGATCTTAAGCGATCTATTGTTGATGATACGTCAATTGTACAGAAAAAGTTTCATACCCTCAAAGGTAAATCGATGATATTGTTCAAAGAAAATGAGATAAAGGAGATTGATAATCGTTTGAACATGGTACTTATTGTTTGTTTTCTGATTGTGAAACCAAACTATATGTTTATGCATCGCATGATTCAGAGACTAGCTCTAAAAAGCACGTATACTATCGGCCCCATTGGCCCTCGTCACGTTATGCTGAAACTTGGAAAAGAAGAGGATTGCACGAGGCTTTGGATGAAAAACACTCTAGATTTTCAAGGTGTTTCGGGGAAGGTTTTCAAATGGACCCCCTCTTTTACACCGGATTTAGAACCACCAATTGCACCGGTTTGGATTGGACTACCGAATCTGAACTTGACATATTGTGAACGCATCACTCTTATGTCTTTTGGTCATTATTTTGGCAAACCACAGAGGTTAGACGAAGGTGCTATCACTATGTCCCGTCCTGATTACCCTAGCATTTGTGTTGAATGGGGTGTTCAAGTTGGAGATAAAGTAACTTACGTTAAACATAAAGTTATTTATGAAAACTTTTCCAATTTCTTTCGTAAATGTCAACGGTTGGGCAATGTTATAGAATAATGTGGTGTTGATAAATCCGAGAACAAATCTAAACAAGTTACAAAAGTGCGTATGGAAAAATAAAAGCCTACATGAGTAACCAAAGTTTGGGCACCGGTTTGTACTAAGTTGGCTGATGGTGCTGAAGTCAGTACCTTTGATAAAACGCCTATTGAAAAAGAGGGGTTCATAGCAACAAAGCCTTCCTCTCTGGTTAAATCCTTGTCTTGAGGTAATGATAATTATTCCCATGCTCTTATTAATGAAGAACCGAATGTACATGTTGATTATGCAAAGGTTATTAATGTTGATACTGCTTTTGTCTATGGGTGCGAGCTTAATGGACAAAAGTAAGGCGATTTTGTATTCTAATGATTTTGATGATTTGAATGTCGTTAAAGATAACTTGGTTATTGAAGAACTTGGTACTTCATCTAAAGAATTAGTTGAGTGTGGTTATATTGTTGTTGTTGGGGATAATTTGATTATTGTTGAGTCGGGTACCTCGGGAAAAGATATGACTTCCACTGGTTCGATAGATGATGTTATTAAGGATGTGATTGATTCTCGGGGGGAACAATCAGACTCAGAATGTAAAAGACATCTTGGCAAAGATGCCACAACAGATGATGAGATAATTCAGGACTCAACTGATGATCGGGGTCCTAACTTAGATTTGGAGTACTCAAGAAAGCATAGGCTTGTTTTGCCAAGTCACCGCAAGGACATTGAAATTAATTATAGTGATGATGAAAGTGAATACCCCTTGCTGGTGATATATAAAAACCCACCTCCGCCATCTTCGGCTAAAGAGGTGCCAGTTCCAAAACCAACCACGAAAAAAGCTCAAAAATTGATTGAAAGTTGTAACCTTCGAAGCCGTGGGGGAACTTCGACACGTCGGGTTTTATGTTGATTATATGAAATCATGCCATGTCCGTAAGATGTTCATGTTGATTTCATTTAAACAGTTTAATGTTATGCCATTTTTACATGGCCCACTTTTGCTACTCGGGTCAAGCGTTTAGACCTCGTAGCTTTGTTTTTCTTATTCTCGGTCAGGTTGTTGGTTACTACATCTTGACCGCACTTGTATAGTACCTTATATTATTGTATTAAAACCTTAATTTTTCTCACATGATATTGGTAATTCCCGTATTGGGCCAGGCCTATGTTCAGCTATGTCGGGGATGGCCCCCGGTATGTATATCAAATATAATAGCCGATATAGTACATATCACGTGAAAGTCATGTGTGCGGTCCCCGCATCCATAGGTCTATAAATATTTGGGTTCCGCTAATCCAGGTAAGCTTTAATTATTCACATACATTGTACACCCGATATCGAGTATCCACGATATCGCATATGACATAGCACCCAACATAAGACCCGATATATATATTTGATATATATCATCGATACACCATTCGACATCATTCCCGACATCATACTCGATATCCATTTCGACATCATCCTCGACATGGATTCAATCCCGACATAGAAGAGATTCGATATCATCATCGATATCATCTTCGACGTCACATTCCACATCGCCCTCGACATCAGGTAGTGCATCTAATCGTCAGTCTGAGGTGTTTTAGACCAAGTCTACCTTGAACTATTCATAGTTATAGTAGACCTAGTTTGTAATTGAATCGTAACACAACACTTGTAACATCCCACCTCGTAATCAATATACAATCTATTGTCAAATTAGTGGCGCCATCTGTGGGAACACCACGTTCCCAGACGAAGATGCTAGGATGTAGTGTAGGGCGACCCGATTATGGTCGACAAGGCTAGTTGTTGATAACTTAATAGCATAGAGTGCACCACCACCACCAATCCAAGTACCAGAGCCCGAGATGTATAATGACCCCTTGCCTCCTCAGCCTCCAATGGCACCCAAGCCCGCGCCTGTGAACCCTACTGTCTTGGTACCGAAAATCATGGCGCAAATCAACGCCACCGTTTAAGCGACTATATATGAATGCCGCTCTGGAGAGTTTGCTACCACGCTTGATCAATCAGGGCGTTGGCAACGTTTCTCCACAACCTCAGAAATCTAGAATAAGAGGCCCTGGAGTTGGGTTCAGGGCACATGAACGTGAAGATATGAGAGAATCTAGGAGGGAGCGCCCACGGTCAAGAATTACCATGGAGGACGGCCCCAGCCCCATGATAGACAAAAAGGAACATAGCAAGAAGGATAAAGTAGTTGGACCGCAAGAAAGCAGAAGTCGGTCGAAAGCTAGATTGGCAAATGGCCATAGAAAGTTGACACCGTTCAGTCAGAAAGTCCAGTCAGAAGTAATGAAGAAAGGGGATAAGGTCCCTACTCTCAAACCATATGATGGGAAGAGTGAACCGCACGAGCATTTATACTATGTGGATAGTACCCTGAACTTGCACTGATTTTCAGATAATGTGCAAGCAAAGCAACCAGCTACGAGCAAACTAAGCAGAGGCTCAAGAGCCAGTTCTCAAGTTAAAAGAGAATGCGGACTAGTATGAACCACTGGACTACAATGAAGCAGAAAGACAAAGAGAGCCTGGAAGACTTTATAAAAAGGTTCAACGAGGAGCTGCTCAAGTTAGATGAGCCATCGGGCTAGCAAGTGGTTCTAATCCTATTCAATGCAACGACGCATAAAAGGTTAGCGACAGAGCTGATCAAGCTCAGATCTCCTACGGTTAACCAGATCAACGGATTGGCGTATGACACTGTTAATTAGGATAATGTGATGGCTACTAAGCAGACTCTGCATCAGTCGCAGAATAGAACACAAGGAAAGGAAAGAGTGGGCAAAGGCAGGAACGACCATGGAGGGGACAGATCCCCTAAGAGGTACACTCCCCTTAACAGAATAATCATGACCGTATTCGCTGTAGTGCAAAAGAACATGTGGCTAAATGAAAGCAGGGGACTGAAATTTTCTAGGAAGTATTGCGAGTATCACCGACAGACATGACATAATACTGAGAAGTGTACTGACCTCAAGGATGAGATTAAAGGATTATCAAGGGAGGTAAGTTGGTGGAATTCGTGAGGATCTCTAAGGACGAGAGTGACAGGGATGATAGGTCCCACTCTCCTCGGATGGACCAATCGCGTTCGTCCATGAAGGACAAGCAAAGGGCCATCGAAGCTTCTAGAGAGCACGGGAGAGCAATCGTCAATGCTCCTACTAGAGGAATGATTAATGTGATTAACGAAGGACCAGTTAGAGCTGACTCGGTCGAAGGGCGCGAGAGAATAACTCGTAAGATGCACGAAGGGAGATAAGTGGGCTTCACTACCTTCGCCGATGGGGAAGATTTCCTGGACCAGGAGATATCCTTCACCAAAAAGAACTTGGAACAGCTCACGCCGCAGGCGCTAATGGTAGGTAAACTCGACTGCCCTCTTGTTGTTAAAATTGATATAGCCAAATATGAGGTGTGGAAGGTGCTCATTGACAATTGAAGCTCCTCCAACGTTATATTTGCGCACGCCCTGAAAAAAATGCTGGTGAACCAAGACATAGTTGAGGCATTTTCAACCCCATTGACTGGATTTGTTGGCGGAGAGGTGATTCCAAGTGGACAGATCGTACTACCCATGTCATTTGAGGATGACCCCAATAGGAGGACAATCCAGGTCAAGTACACCATGGTCGATCTCCCTTTCCCTTACAACGTCATTACACCTCAATAAGATAAGAGCAGTGGTATCCACTTACCACCAGAAAATGAAGTTTCCTACTAAGGGCGGGGTTGGAGAGATCCTAGGTGACCAGAAGGAGTGTTGGCCATGTTACGTCGCATCACTTAGAATCCCAAGGATTAGGGAGGTGCAGGAAATAGAAGTGGCCGAAGAAGCATACATGCCCGAAACAGAGTGATTGCCTAACAGTAACCAGGACTCGGTGATTTAATTTTTGTTTCATTATTTCTTGAACAATTTGATTCCTGTTTTTATGTTTCTCAAAAAATGTTCTTTACCTAAATTGCCCCTTTGATGGGCTGGCTTATAACTAAAACGGGGAGGAACTACGTCGGTCTGTGCCCATACCAACGGGATACGTAGGCGAACTAGGATTTACCTTCTCAACCGCTATCCATTATTAAAATTTATCTTATGATTATTATAGTTCTACTGCTTCCACGTTAATGTAACAATCGCAGGGACAATCAAATCCTACTGGACAAAGCTGAAACGTGTCTTAAAAGGAATCGACCGGACACTATCCGGCTTCCACATTTTAGCTTATTGAGAAATTTATATCAATATCCATTCATCGCGTGTTATGTTATCTTTGACAAATGACAGGGAATTAGCTACCCTACGCCATTGACGAGCAAGAAAGACTCCCCTATCCACTGAGATACGAAGGAGAGTACCCGAAAGGGACAAAAATTTACAATCCTACGGGATACTCACTCCCTTATCCCCCAAGATACAGAGAAAAGAACCCAAACGGGGCAAAAATCTACAATTCTACGGGATACTGACTCCCATATCCACCGAGATACGGAGGAGAGTACTCGAAAGGGGCGAAATCTACAATCTACGAGATATTGTACACAGTTTTTCTCTAGTAAAGAGGGGAAGGACCACACAGCAAGACAACGACCTCTTATTTTAACAACGACAAGACTACAACTACAAACTAATGAACCATCTTCGTAGACTCACGCCCAGATACGTCGTAATGAAAAGGGTAACCCCTATTAATCACAAGGAACTTGTGAAACAAATGATGTATACGCAAACGATTACCGTAGGTAAAAACAATGTGATGAGTTTGGGAAATACTCATCATTATTATGCTTTTATACTTGTTTACTTCATTATTCTTGATAATTTTGTGGTATTTTTATGTTTGTTTTCATGTTTAGTAGGTTGAACTATGATTTTGCAATAAAGAACTGAAACTTCAAAATTTCACCGGCATCATTGTAGATTGAGTTGTGTCAATTTCTATATACCAATGGAAATCCACATGTGTCTAGTTTCTAACGCAATAAACTGCTTCTAATTTCGACATCTAGAGCAGAAATTATAACCAAAATGGTGAAGTTGTGCAAAGCTGAAACGTACATATGCAACTCGCGCGCTCGATGATCGTCGGATCAAAATGGAAGATCAATGGTCCATATTCAGTCTTGTAAATATTCAAATGGAAGAATCTCGATTGTATGAATCATGTGGTCAATAATACATCAATTATAAGACAACCTTTGGACCATTTGATCAAATCTGGATGAACGGTCGAGATGTCGTATTATATTTTCGGTTCAACTATAAATAGACGTCACATTTTCTATTTTTGAAGACACCAATCTTATTCATTCTCTCTTCAATAAGTAGTCTTTCTATAGTAGTAGTAGTATTGGCTAGTAGTTCGTAATTTTGGAGGAGTAATTCGGAGTTTGTACGGGGGAGTCCATCGGAAGCTTTACGGAAGTAAAAATCTGTAACGATCTCTAAAGTTTCTTTACTTTTCTCTCTTTACCCTACGATGTTATAATTACTTTATAATCTTGTTCTTTATTCCATTATGTACTAACTTTACCTTGTTGAGATAGTGATGTAGCCTAATTACGATAATCAAATCTAAATTAAATGTATTGTTACGATGTCAAAACAGTTGTTGTATTTATTTATGAATATAATGCTTCTAAAATTCTGGCCTACTTTTGGATGAACTGAGGATCGAATTGAAACCGAGAGGAGATATTCGTGAAATAGCTCCGAAGTAAATACCGTGAATTCTCAGTTAGAATAGAAATACATCTATCGTTTTCATATGGTTGATAAAATCACCACCAAACGTACATGCACACATCTTCGTAACTAGACTCATATTCTAGATGTATAGTTGTTGAATTTATGTATAACTTCAGAAATAGTACATAAAGCAAAAATGGTGATAACCAACAACAATTTTGAACGTGAAACTCGTAAAAATATGCTAAATTAAAGTTAGATCGGACTAATGATGGTGAAATCATGATTTCCAGTTCTTCTCTTATTGTCTACTATCGTCTATTGATATACACTTGTTTTACTATTGTCTCAACGCCCTACTTTAACTAAAGTTTTTACCTGTAGTTAGTAAATTGTTAATCTTTTCGATTGAAAAATCTAATATCCGGTTTCTCAAATAAAATTAGAGTTAATTGATTTTGGTAATGAATTATTTATTCCTCGTGGGATCAACAACCCTATCTATCACTTTATTACTTGTTAGGATTTCGTGCACTTGCGAATTTTACCACAACAAGTTTTTGGCGTCGTTGCTGGGATTAAAATTAATTAATATCAATACTAGTTAACCCTAATGTTAATTTGAGATTATGTCTTATATGTGTTAATATTTTATCGTAGTAAAAAAATATTTGATTGCTAGCAAGCTTTTTATTTTTCCTACGGTAAATAATTCTGTGGTAAATTTTGTTTTTTTGTTTTTAACTGTTGTTGTTTTTTCTGTTTACTTTCAAAGTTGAGAAAAATAAAAAATCAAAATGAGTTACAAGGAGCAAGAACTCAACACTTTTACCTTTTGATCCTAAAATTAACAAAACTTTACAAATACTGTGTAGGATAGAAAAGAGTAAAAGCAAAATGAGTGGACTTATAGAAAATGAATCAAAAGCCTTGCGGACTACGTTGTCCCAACAATCTTAGGTGCAAACACAAGCATCCCAAAGTCGTCAATTGGTGCAAATAATTTCGAAATTAAACCAGCAATTATTGAGATGATCCAAACATCAGTTCAATTTTGTGGACTCCCGAGTGAAGAGCCCAATGCACATATAGCTAATCTTTTAGAAATATGTGATACTTTTAAACACAATGGACTTTTAGAAAATGCTATCAAGCTGAGAGCCTGAGACTATTCACATTCTCATTATGAGACAAGGCGAAGAACTGGCTCAATTCACTCCCTCAAGGTAGTATCACTTTCTGGGAAGAGTTAGCACAAAAATTTCTAGCTAAGTTATTTTCCCCAGCTAAAACAACAAAAATAAGGAACGACATCACTCAATTGGTGCAACACGACATGGAGGCTTTGTACGAAGCATGGAAATGGTACAAGGAAATGCTTAGGAAGTGCCCTCACCATGGACTTCCCAAATGGTTGCAAGTTCAAACATTCTACAATGGGTTGAGTGGAAATACTAGAACCTTAGTAGATGTGGTTGCGGGAGGAGCTTTAATGAGGAAAATAATGAGGGTAAATTCCATTCAGTCCACGCCAGCAACATGTGATTTTTGTGGAAAGTCACGTTCAACTGCCAACTGCCATTTGGTAAGCAATTCTGAAAATTGTGCTCAAGATGAAGAAGCAACTTTGTGTCAAATTTTAACATGCCGCAGAATAATCCATATTCCAACACATATATGGAGGAACCACCCTAACCTCTCTTGGAGCAACAACCAGAACCAAATCAGGCCCCCTCTCGAATTTCGGCTACACAAAGAAAAGAAGCCTTCACTCGAGGACAGTGTCACTCAGTTAGCCACTACCATAAACCAATTAGCCTCAAGAACTGCCCAATTCATCAATGAAACCAAGCAATAGTTCCAAAACCAAGGTGCATCCATCAGAAAATTAGAGGCACAAATGGTTCAACTTCCCACCACTTTAGCCAAAAGAGCACAAGGTGAATTACCAAGCAACACAGAAACCAACCCTCGAGAACATGTGCAGACGATTACACTCAAAAGTGGAAAAGTGTTACATGAACCTGTTGCATCACAGAAAGAGAAGTTTCATACACATGAACAGGGACGTGAAGCTAAGCTAAAGCAAACTTCCACCGACGCACTTCCACCTTGTGCAAGAAATCCCACTTCCACAAAGATTGACGAAAACTAAATTGGATAAGCAGTTTTCTAAATTTCTTGATATCTTTAAAAAAAAATGCACATTAATATTCCTTTTGCAGATGCTCTTGAACATATGCCCAGCTATGTCAAATTCATGAAAGAAATTTTATCAAATAAGAAAAAGCTGGAAGAACATGAAACTGTATGCCTAACCGAGGAGTGTAGTGCCATTCTACAGAAGAAATTGCCATCAAAGCTCAAAGATCCAGGGACTTTACAATTCCTTGTGTAATTGGGAATTCACATTTTGAGAAAGCATTGTGTGACTTAGGTCCAAGCATTAACCTGATGCATCTTTCCGTGTAAAGGAAGTTGGAACTTGGAGAAGCCAAACCAACCCACGTGTCCCTTCAACTAGCAGACAGATCAATCAAGCATCCTAGAGGTATGGTTGAAGATGTATTGGTTAAAGTTGATAAGTTTATCTTCCCTGCAGATTTCAGAGTCATGGACATGGAAGAAGATCTTGATATTCCAATCATTCTTGGTCGCCCATTCCTTGTTACTGGGAGAACTCTAATTGATGTGCAAAAGGAGAACTTACAATGAGAGTGCAAGATGAACAAATCACGTTCAATATCTTCAAGGCTATAAAATTCCCATCAGAAGCTGATAGTTGTTTGAAAATCGACTTTCTCGATAAGCTGATTGAACAAGTGTTCGACAAGAGTCACTTGAAGGATTCGCTCGAGGTATGTCAAATCAATGAATAGATCAATTTTGATAATGATGATATTGAAAGATGTATCGTAGCCCTTGATGCGGTACCAATTGATTATAAAAGAAAGGTCGAAGAGCTAGAGACAGGTACAAATATCACAATCCCGTCTATTGTCAAGCCACCAACGCTAGATCTTAAACCAGTTCCTTCACATTTAAAGTATGCATTTTTGGGAAATAATTTAACTCTACCCGTTATCATCCCTTAATCATTGACTAACGATGAAACAGATAAGTTGTTGCGAGTTCTAAGAGATCACAAAACTACCGTAAGGTGGTCCATTACCGATATCAAAGGTATCAGTCCTTCAACTTGAATGCACAAAATACTGATGGAGGAGAACTATAAACTAAATGTCGAACATCAACGCCGCCTGAATCCCAATATGACTGAAGTGGTAAAGGCTGAAGTATTAAAGCTTCTGGATGCTGGAATTATTTACCCAATTTCGAAATAGCTCATAGGTGAGTCCAATACATGTTATGCCTAAGAAAGGAGGAGTGAATGTAGTGAAGAACGAACACAATGAAGATATTCCTACGAGAATAGTCATTGGATGGAGGGTGTGCATTGACTATCGGAAACGAAATAAGGTAACCCACAAAGATCATTTTCCTTTACCCTTCATTGATCAAATGTTGGATCGACTTGCAGGTCACCCTTACTACTGTTTTCTTGATGATTATTCTAGATATAATCAAATACCCATTGCACCTAAGGATCAAATGAAAACAACTTTCACTTGCCCATATAGTACATTTGCATTTAGAAGAATGCCTTTTGGTCTTTGTAATGCCCTGCCACTTTTCAAATGTGCATGATGTCTATTTTTTCTGACATGGTGGAAAAATTCATTGAGGTTTTCATGGACGGTTTTTCTGTCTTTGGTATGTCATTTGAAGACTGTTTGACTAACTTGTCTTTAGTACTGAAGAGATGTGAAGAAACAAACTTGATCTTGAACTGTGAAAAGTGTCACTTCATGGTATAAGAAGGAATTATCCTAGGACACCATATATCAACTAAAGGCATTCAAGTTGATCGAGCCAAGATTGAGGTCATCCAAAAACTTCCACCTCCTAAATCAATAAAAGGTATTCGTAGTTTTCTTGGACATGCAGAATTTTACAGGCGTTTCATCAAAGACTTTTCTCAAGTCACAAAACCTTTGTGCAACTTGTTGGCAAAGTAATCCACTTTCAAATTTGATGAAGAATGTCACAGTGCTTTCAACTTGCTGAAAAATAAGCTAACAGAAGCACAGTAATTCCCACCCCCGATTGGAATCTTCCATCCGAAATGATGTGTGATGCAAGTGATTATGCTATTGGAGTAGTGATGGGCCAACGAAAGAACAAAGTCTTACATGTGATCTACTATGCCAGTCGAACTCTAAGTCATGCTCAAATGAATTATGCAACTACAGAGAAGGAATTATTAGCAATTATTTTTGCATTTGATAAATTTCGTTCATATTTGGTTGGTTCTGAAGTAATTGTGTACACAGATCATTCAGCAATCAAGTACTTGCTTTCAAAAAAAGATGCAAAACCAAAGTTGATTCGACAGATCCTACTTCTTTAAGAATTTGACGTGGAAATCCGTGATAAAAAGGGCTCAGAAAATATTGTCGCGGATCATCTATCTTGATTGAAAGTTGAATAAGCATATGAACTTCAACCAATCATTGAAGAATTCCCTGATGAGAGGCTATACGCTATTCAAACATCCAATGCTCCATGGTATGCTGATATTGTTAATTACCTTTCATGCAATATTATTCCACCTGAACTAATTTACCAGCAGAAGAATAAATTCTTTTCCAAAGTTAAACATTTCTTGTGGGATGACCATACCTCTACAAGCACTGCCATGATCAACTTTTAAGCAGATGTCATCGGGAAGAAGAAATTGTTGAGGTATTACAACACTGTCATTCTTCAGAATATTGCGGACATTTTGGTGGAACAAGAAGTGTAGTGAAGGTACTTCAGTGTGGACTCTATTGGTCAACTTTGTCTAAAGATGCTCATGTTTTAGTTAGTTCATGTGATTATGTTAAGGACATGAAATATTTCAAGACGTAATGAAATGCCCTTGAATAACATTCTTGAAGTTGAATTATTTGATGTTTGGGGCATTGACTTCATGGGACCATTTCCATCCTCATACAATAACAAATACATTTTGGTAGTAGTTGACTATGGCCCAAAGTGGGTGGAAGCCATTGCTTTACCAACTAACGATGCCAAGGTGGTGATCAATTTTCTTCAAAATACATATTCACCCAATATGGCACACCCAGGGCAATCATTAGTGATGGAGGTAAACACTTCCTTAACCACTACTTTGAATCTTTATTGGCTAAATATGGAGTACGCCACAAAGTTGCAACTGCTTATCATCCGCAAACCAGTGGCCAAGTGGAAATCTCAAACAAGGAAATAAAGCAAATATTGGAGAAAACTGTGCATTCGTCAAGAAAATATTGGGCGAAAAATCTTGATGATGCACTTTGGGCTTATCGCACTGCTTACAAAACTCCAATTAGTATGTCACAATACCGTTTAGTTTTTGAAAAGGCTTGTCACTTGCCGGTCGAATTTGAACATAAGGCTTATTGGGTTGTGAAAAGCCTGAACATGGATATGAAATTAGCTAGAGAAAAGAGAATGGTAACACTCAATGCTTTGGAAGAATTCAAAAATGAAGATTATGAAAATGCCAAAATCTACAAAGAGAGAACAAAGCGATGGCATGACAAGCGCATTCTACAATGTGATTTTGAGCCTCGTCAACAAGTACTTCTATATAACTCACGTCTTTGACTTTTTACTGGAAAGTTGAAATCAAGATGGTTTGGGCCATTTACAATCACGAAAGTCTTTCCATATGGAGATGCTGAAATTCAAAACAATGACAAGGAAGCATTCAAAGTTAACGGGCAAAGGCTGAAGAACTACATTGGAGGCAAGTTTGAGAGGCAGAAAACCTCCATGACTCTATATAATCCCACTTGAATCATTACTTGAAGTCAAGCCGGAGACTATAAATCAAGCGTTGTTTGGGAGGCAACCCATATCAATTCGTTCTTTTTATTGTTATTTTCAGTTGTATTGTATATATGCAATTTTTTATGTTCTTTACAGTTAACGTGGAAGCATCTAGTGTCATCTTGGAAATCTGGCGTTAAATGACCCTGGTTGCCAATTTTTAAGAAAATTGGATGGGAAGCCAATATTCGACTCATAGAATGCATTTATGCCATTTCTAGACGTAAAACCAGAGGAAGATGTGAGCCACAATCACAACTACTATTTTCCTATCAGGTGACATCGTTTTTATTATTATTTATATTTGTTTCTTTGGTTTTTTTGTGATGGTTTCTATTGTTTTTATATTAAAAGAAAAACACTTTACTTCACATAATTATTCAGATTATGGATCAATGATGAGAAAATTTGATACTTATGGTGATTTTTGTGATGATGATTAGCATGGTATACTATTTGAACAACATGTCGTTTAATCTATGTTTGAGCATGCCTATCTTCATATACACTTTTCGCACATTAATTTGCATTGGTGGTTGCGTATACTTGGAGAACGGTTATTGAGATAATTAAACTAAGGGAGATACACCCGAGCTTCATAAATAATTGATCACCTCTTGAAGCAAAACCGTTGATGGTGATTCAGCATAGAAATGATTTAGGCCATCTTTTCTTTAACACGTTTGTGCCTTTCAAGCCATACCCTTCACAAATACAATAATCACCAGAACACCTCTGAGATTTTCATTAAAGTCTTTTTTCTATGAGCCCATTTACCTACCCATGTAGCCACAAGCAGTTATCCAACCCTTCTAGAGACTGGATTGCATTCATGAACTTGAAATGGAAGAAAATATGTGGAAAATAAAATGTTAAAAAAATTAAAAAAGAAAAAGAAAATAAAAGAAAGAAATATGTAGATCACCCCTTTGGTACATATCAAAATGAATCAGTTTTGGCGAAATATGAAGGAAATAAAAAAAAAACAAAACAAAAAAGAAAGAAAGAAAGAAATGAGGGATATGAATTGTGGTGAAGAAAGAAAAAAAAGAAAAAGAAAGAAGGGATATGAAATGTGGTGAAGAAAGAAAAGGTGAAAGAACCGAAATGCAAGAGATTTCTGAATGCAGTATCTTACGTCTCTAGCTCTTATTTTACTTATCCTTCAGTGAGCCCAGACCCGAGTCTAACGTTACAAGCTGAAAAGGTCATATTGATCTTTAATGAATCCTATCCACAATAGTGGAGAGATGGTGTAAAATTACACATGGAGTTAGGCTGACTAACTTTGGTGAACTTGTTTTGATAAACTCATCCAAGTAAACTCAATAATCATTGCATTTATTATTCACACATGTTGCACATGGAGATTTGTTTAGGAAAACTTGATTAACTACCACATGGAGATTTGTTTAGGAAAACTTGATTAACCGCCAGGTTGTGAGCAAGTATGTCATCATCTCTAATTCTTTGCATTCTCATCAAACAGTAAAGAAGCCCTCAGAAGTGAACATGAGTTAAATGATAATGTGAAATAATTTTTAACTTTGTATTTGCTTTAGTTTCTGCGCCTAGAACAGCGTTGTTGCATTGTTTGATTTGCACATCTTGCTCGAGAACAAGCAAATGAACAAGTTCAAGGATGTGAAGATTTTTGGGAAATACTCATCATTATCATGCTTTTATTCTTTTTTCTTCATTATTCTTGATAACTTTGTGGTATTTTTATGTTTGTTTTCATGTTTAGTTTGAACTATGATTTGGAAATAAAGAATCGAAACTTCAAAACTTTGCCGGCACTATTGTAAATTGATTTGTATCAAGTTCTATATACCAATGGAAAGTCACAGGTGTCTATTTTCCAACGCAACAAGCGGTTTGTAAACATTCGCAACTCGTGCATACGCAACTCGTGCGCTTGATGATCGTCGGATTAAAATGGAAGAGCAATGGTCCATATTCAGTCTTGTAAACATTCAAATGGAATAATCTAGATTGTCATGAATCATGTGGTCAATAATACATCAATTATAAGAAAATATTTGGACCATTGGATCAAATCTGGATGAACGGTCGAGATGTCGTCTTCTATTTTTGGTTCAACTATAAATAGACGTCCATATTTGAAGACACCAATCTCATTCATTCTCTCTTCAATAAGTAGTCTTTCTATAGTAGTAGTATTGACTAGTATTTTGTAATTTTGGATGAGTAATTCGGAGTTTGTACGAGGGAGTTCATCGGAGGCTTTACCGAAGTAAAAGTCTGTAACGATCTCTAAACTTTCTTTACTTTTCTCTGTTTACTCTACGATGCTATAATTACTTTATAGTCTTGTTCTTTATTCCATTATGCACTAAATTTACCTTGTTGGGATAGTGACGTAACCTAATTACGATAATCTAATCTAATCTAAATTAAATGTATTGTTACGATGTCAAAGCAATTGTTGTATTTATTTGTGAATATAATGCTTCTAGAATTTTGGCCAACTTTTGGATGAACTAAGGATCGAATTGAAACCGAGAGGAGATATTCGTGAAATAGCTCCGAAGTAAATACCGTGAATTCTCAGATAGCATATAAATATATCTATCGTTTTCATGTGGTTGATAAAATCACCACCAAACGTACATGCACACATCTTCGTAACTAGACTCATTTTCTAGTTGTATAGCTGTAGAATTTATGTATAATTTGAGAAAAAGTACATAAAGCAAAAAGGGTGATAACCAACAACAATTTTGAACGTGAAACTCGTAAAAATATGCTAAATTAAAGTTAGATCGGACTAATGATGGTGAAATCATGATTTCCAGTTCTTCTCTTATTGTCTACTATCGTCTATTGATATACACTTGTTTTACTATTGTCTCAACGCCCTACTATAACTAAAGTTTTTACCTGTAGTTAGTAAATTGTTAATCTTTTCGATTGAAAAATCTAATATCCGGTTTCTCAAATAAAATTAGAGTTAATCAATTTTGGTAATTAATTATTTATTCCTCGTGGGATCAACAACCTTATCTATCACTTTATTACTTGTTAGGATTTCGTGCACTTGCGAATTTTACCACAACAAGTTTTTGGTGTCGTTGCTGGGATTAAAATTAATTAATATCCATACTAGTTAACCCTAATGTTAATTTGAGATTATGTCTTATATGTGTTAATATTTTATGGTAGTAAAAAAAATATTTGGTCAAGATTGACTAACAGCAACTCATTCTCTGCTTTCACCTTGTTGAGCTCGCACTCAGCCAAGCGTCGGTCACTTTGCTCTTTGAAAGCATGCTCTCTCAAAGCAATAAACTTGTTACTGAGCCTCTCGTTCTCAACACAACATTCATCGAAATCATCTTTGATCACCCGCCACCGACGTCGGGCTTCTTTCTTCTCAGCAATAAGCTTCTTCACAACAATCGGGTTAAAATCACCCATCTTCTCAATATCAGCCTCAAGCTGGGAAATTATAGCATCCTTATCCCCATCGTCTTGATTAACAGTCCTCAAGCTAGTAGATGATGCATATCTCGTCACGCCCTCGGAAATTGGCGAAAAAGGGTATCCCACAAAAACGACTAAGGTCTAGAGGAAAAGTACACCCGGGTCACGACTAACTATTACCCAAATAAAGGCATACGGTCCGGTATTCGGAGAAGGTACCCCTGGGTCACGACCAACTAACACCCCAATGAGCATATTCGGTGCAAATACCCGGAGAAGGTACCCCAAGATCCCGACTGACCAACGCCCCAAGAAAGGAATACAGCTCGGATCCGATGACTCTGGTATACCTTTCCTCACGACCTAAAACCGGTCCAAAACTCGGGTACCCATAAGGAAAGACCACGGAAGCCCCCCAGACCGATGTGTAATCATTTGTCGAATGGCTAAGTAGCACTCGAACCTCACGGCCCTACCACAGGGACCCCTGGGCGGTAATATCTAACATTTAGCCAGAATATCAAGGAAGAAGGAAGACAATACGAAATACTAAGGATACGAGTGAATACAAGGAAGGGTCAAGATCACTCAAAGTCTGGTCTAAAGAGATAGTTTGATAATCACGCAACCATGAAGAATGACTCCACGGGTCCCTCTCAAAACAAAGGACCGAGAGAATCAACTAGCCATCTAGGCAGAGCCTCGGACACGACCAGGCTCAAAAGACGTGCCAACCATCCTTATTCAACATAGCTTCCAACCACCCTTATTATGATAGAGGACCACGCTTCATTGGCCCGAATCAGCCATTGGGGCAGAAAGCGACAATTCTTACCAGTGCAGGCCAGTGATTGGGTAGAATAACTCTCTCTCATTGGCTCAGTGCCACCTCTAAAGACCATTGGAGCAGACTCTATCATTACCCGCTCAGATAAACATCAGGCAACTCACGCCCATTGGTCGTCCCCTGACACACGACCCTCATTGGCGTAGAAGACCTTCACACCATTGGACGAAAGAGCCACCCGGAGTTAAGACGAAAATACTAACCCCTATTAGCTAAATACTCCAAGGCTAGCACTATAAATAGCCCATATTTTCAGAATTAGAAGACAAGTAGAAAACCACACAAAAGTAATACAAGTTCTGCAAAACTCTCAGTACAATTGTACTTAGAAATATCACACTTTACTAGCATGAGCTATCTCACTACCTGACCCACTTGTAATTCACTCAAAATCCTTAATAAAATAGCTGCGGCCTTTTTTCCTCAAACTCGAGATTGGTGTTCTGAACAAAACTAAGTGACGATATCTCCCAATACCCCGACCTCACGGGACCAGACGATATTGCATCACCACTAGTGACCAAGAATTTGCCAAACTACGCGTATTACAAACATGAAAGTTGTGAAGATAACTTTTAATACTACATACAGAGCAAAAAATAAAAGGATCTTAACCACTTACAGTCTGGAAGATGTGCATATAGCGACGCACGTTCTGCGCCCGATCTTGCTCCCCTAATACAGAAGTCTTAGCGGGAAGGGGGAACGCCCACTTCATGGAACGGACTGCTTCTGCCTCGCTAAACTCTTCGTTCTTTACATTAATACTAGGACCTGGGACAGCACGCCCTTGTAGAGGGGGCGTCGAGAAACCGATGAACTCTCACCCCGAGATCTTTTTTGTCCACTTAAACAAGGTACCTCGACCGACTGTGCAGTTGACTTTTTGGTACGTCCATCGCTAGCCCCTTTATCCCAAGGCAACTTCGAACCAAGGTCAGGAGAAGCCCCCTTACCTTTTGGAGCGGTAAGGATAGGATTAGAAGTCTCCTCATCCATGCTTATTAGGAACTCCAAGGACCGTCCCATTTCCTTCTCACCAGATGAACATAGAGGCACCCCTCGGTCCTGACCCCCGCATTCGACGGGACATCACCAACACCACAAGGAGCAGGCGTCTCCTCAGGAAGAGCTCCAGAAGTCACTTTCTCACTAGTAGATGAGGAAGAGCCTTCCGCTTCAGATACTCCTGCCCCTATATTCAGCGTATGTGCCACACCACCAGGGGATGACCTAACAGCCCTGACTTGCAGGTATGCGCCCGCCGTACCTTTAACAACCCCGAGGAGCTGCTCACTCGCGACCCCTGCTGCTGTCTCAAAAACAGATGTCATAACAACATCTTCTGCGACAGTTTGGGCCACGGTGGCGGCCTCCGTTACGGCAACCGTCAGAGCTGTTACCGCTGCCTCTGCAGTTGAGGATGCCCCAGCCACTAGAGCAATTTTGGTCACGGCAACCGTTTCTCCTACTGCACCTGTTCTTGTCGCTGTGACAGCCTCAGCCACTCGTCGTTCAGGGTGACCCGCAACATGCGTGCGCGGATGCCAGCCATTACACCAAGTAGGTGAGTTTAATGAAGTGCGCTAAAAAATTATAACAAGCACAATGACATAAATAATTATAAGAACGTGCACAATGACATAAACGATGTCGTCGAACATATCCAATATTACATTAAAAGTGAAATCGAAGCAAATATAATAAATATACATCAAAGGCTACATCGAAAAGCATAGAAAACTGTATATTGAATAGATATATCGAAATTTACATCGAAAACCATTACAGGAATCCCCGAATACCTTTGCCGAAAGAAATCTGAGTTCACTAAAAGACAAGGTAATCTTTTTTCTCTCGTCAGGACTACTATTTATAGACAGTATGCCGTTTGATTACGCATTTATTACCGGACATATTGAATCTCAAATTTGATAAACAATATCAAAGAAATATCAAATATCTCAGTATAATCTCAATATCTCTTAAGAAAAATAACACCACAGCTACCTAACAAGAGACACATTTCTCTAATAATTCAAACGCGGACCTCTATGCTACGTAAATTACATTGGGGGTCCATCAACATCTTTGAATGAATTCATGTATCCAAGCTCTGTCATTTAAACTGGATGGACAAGAGGTACTGATAATTCAAACTTAATTTTAGCTTACGAATTATTATTTACGATAGTAACTCCCAAACTAGGGGATTACATGATATGGGTAATTTCCGTATTGGGCCAGGCCCATGTTCAGCTATGTCGGGGATGGCCTCAATATGTATATCGAATCAGTGTTATTAAAATCGGACTGGACCGGTCGGTCGAACCGGTTTAACCGGTGACCGGTAGCTTGGCCGGTTCAGTTGAAATATTGAACCAGTTGAGATACAGAACCGGTCAAACCCGGTAAGAACCAGTCAAGAACCGAGAATCGGTGACTCGGTTTGGTAATGATTGAACCGGTTTGTATATTACTTCATAAAAATTTAAATTTTTCATGGTAGTGGAGTTGAACCCTAAACCTTTAACTAAATATTAGATGTTTTAACCAATTGATCTATAATAGAATTGGTAGTATTCACACTTATTAATATATAGATTAAATAGCTAGAATATACTTTTCTCATATAAAACAAATATATTATGCTATTAGTTTTATAACTTAGTAGTATTATATTATAAAGCATCTTTGTTATGTTATTTTCTTCTATATAGTAGATGTTCTTAGACTAGTATTATTTTTTTCCAAACACTTTAATAATTAGAAGTCATGAAATATTAGGCATATTTGCTTAATCTTTAACCAATACATGCATAGTTTAATCTTTTAATTATTATACGTTAATCAAATACTCTAATTTAATTTTCTTTATTTTTGAATAATAAATTAACTAAATGAATTAAAATATGAGTTTTATGATTAGAAACATATCAATTAAGAGTGAAGAAACAAATTTATAACTTCTCGTTTCCTAAATTGATACTAACAAAATTATGTAGCAAGATATATTTTATATATATTTATGATTTTATAATATATTATGTTGTACCGATCGGACCAGTGGTTCGACTGGTTCGACGTCCGGTCCGGTTCTGAAAATACTATATCGAATATATATTCCATATAGTACAGATCACGTGGAAGTCATGTGTGCGGTCCCGCATCCTGAGGTCTATAAATATTCGGGCTCCGCTAATCAATGTAAGTTTTAATTATTCACATACATTGTACACCTGATATCGAGTATCCCCGATATCGCATTCGACATAGCACCCGCCATAAGACCTGATATATATCTTCGATATATATCATCGATACGCCCTTTGACATCATACCCGATATCCGTTCCGACATCATCCTCGACATGGATTCATTCCCGACATAGAAGAAATTTGATATCATCCTCGATATCATCTTCGACGTCACATTCGACATCGCCCTCGACATCAGCCAGTGCATCCAACCGTCAGTCTGAGGTGTTCCGGGCCAAGTCTACCTAGAACTAGTCATAGTTATAGTAACTTTGTAATAGAATCGTAGCACAACACTTGTAACATCCCACCTCGTAATCAATATACGACCTATTGTCAAATTATCACGTATGATTGTTGATTGTTGCAATGAAAAAACTCCTGCAATAATGAGAAAAGATGAGTACGAACAGGACACAGTGAACTACAAATTCAAACTCAAGTTTTTTTTTTATTTTCTTGATGAATAACGCATATATGTATAACACAAGACACATATTGATCTGCATAATTATAGTAAAACTCTTATAAATCAGAGAAGATAGGGAAATCTCTTATGTTTTTTCCAGTAATTTTGTATCATTTTTTATTATTGTTTTGTAGCTGGACACAATCTTGGAAAGTAAATGTTATAATCTTCGTGATCCACCAGCTTTTCTTTTTGGACAAACATTTCAACCAATGTAAAATAGACCAATAATCTACTGACGAGACTGATTCCAATTGGTCCATATATTTATATTTCCTCTACTTGGAATTCCTCGGAGTCGGACGGTGTCAATTGTCAAACGAATCTTCGTCCATCTCATGGGATCAAAGACACAATTGAAAGATATATAGTTGATGGCCGTGATATGCGGTCACTTGTCATCACCATTATATGCATGTGCCAGCGATATATATGCACAGCGTCACATAGAGTGGGTTGCATGAAGCAAACTATTTAGATAGGAAAAACGTGTTTGATCACCTAATACATGAGCTGGTATGTAAAATATAATTGATTAAGTTTGATTAATCATTTGCTCGGTTGCTCCTCATAAGTTAGGAGAGAGAGAGTCATATTACACAAGAAATACTTGGAGTCAATAAGATTCCAAATAATAAAACTGAAAAAAAGGGTAAATCGTTAAACCCTTATTATATTCAAGGCACAATACATGCTGAGCACCTTTTAATTTTCCTTATCAATGTAATTCTCCTTATTAATGCCCCTCATATACGATAGCTCTAGGACTCACACAAACATACACATTCACGTCAGAAATATGAAACCAACTTCTTACTATAGGGAGCAAAATGAACACAATTTCTTCAAGACAGAAACATTACCTGGCTTGGCAAAAGCAGCTTCCATATTGTTCTGTTCAACATGTTTAGTGTCAATTTTCAGCTTTTACCTCTTTCAGTATCCAAGTGACATTAAGTACCCACCACCAATTCAGGAATACAATCAAACTAAAACCTTCACTCTACCACAAAATGGTAAGTCAAAATAACTATTCAATCAATCCCTTCATCATTTTCTATTTGAGTTTAATTTCTTTCAACTTACATTCTCTTACTCCGCTACAAATCACGCCGTGCAGGAACCACAACATGCAACTTATTCAAAGGAAAATGGATTCCAGACGCGACATATCCCTTATATACAAACTACAGCTGCAAAACGATTCCGTCTACAAAAAACTGTCTGTTGCACGGGAGAAAAGATACGGATTTTCTGCACTTGAGATGGAAACCGGACCAATGTGAAATACCTCGTTTAAGACCGGAAGTGTTTCTTAGTAATCTCCGAGGAAAGACGATGGCTTTCATCGGGGATTCACTTTCCCGGAATCATATGGAATCGCTCCTCTGTCTCCTCTCCACGGTGAGTCCTCAATAAGTATATACTCAAATGGTTAATATTTTGTTTCATTTTGTTCAAAATTAGGCCTAAGGGTAATAAGATCGATGAACACCAGCAATGGTCTACTGCTTGAAATAGTCAAACATGATTACAAAAAAGTTTGAAATAGTAGCACTCCCTTTTGCTTTCACATGGCTGCCACTAGATATATAATGATTGTTAAAGACCAACAATTTGGAATTAGATGGAATATAATTATATAAAAGCAGCAAAATATAGGGCTAAAGTTAATTGTCAAAATGATTATGCATAGGTATACTATGTCCTAATCTCTATATTTTTTTTATCGGACATGCACAATTGTGCTATCATGCATATGTAAGAAAGGCAAAAAACCTTTTCTAAACCATGAAAGGGAGCTTTCTAGATTTCGCATCTAATTTCATTGTGGGAATATGATAGAAACTTCCTTAATGTTGTTTTCTTACTACACGATATTTTAGTTTTTGCATCAAATACTAAAGTTCTCTCAAGCTAAATGAATATTTGCGAATGAGAGTATGAATGTCACAGCTATACAATGACAAGGGTAAATTGTGAGCATAAAACTCATAAATTTGGTATAACTTACTATAACGTCCTGGCATTACAAAAATTGCAGGTGGAAACGCCAATCTCAATTTACAAAGATGCCGAAGACCGGTTTGCAACCTGGGAGTTTCCGCAACACAATTTTACCCTTATGGTTCTCTGGTCACAGTTCCTAGTCACTGCCAACGAGAGATTAATCAACGGTACCGGTTCTGGCAGCTTTGACTTGTACCTAGACAAAGCGGACCCAAAGTGGTTGGAACATCTACCCTCAATAGACTATGCAATTTTTTCTGTTGCTCACTGGTTTATCCGACCAAACTATTTCTACGAACGTGACAACCTCATCGGCTGCAGTTACTGCGAAATGCCAAACGTTACTGATTTTGGTCCAGGCCTAGCCATCAGGAAAGCATTTCAGTCAGCATTTGAGGAAATCAATAACTGCAACAACAACTGCAAGAAAACTTTCACGGTTCTGCAGACGTATTCTCCATCACATTTTGAAGGTGGATCGTGGAACAGCGGAGGGGTTTGCAACAGAACTAAGCCTATTGAGATGGAAGAGGTGAACACGGCAGGGCCTGATTGGGATTACAGAAGAATTCAAGTGGAGGAAGTCGAGAATGCCAAGATTTTAGGTGAGGAAAGTGGGAATATATTTGAGATTCTTGATGTGACCACTACAAAAAAAGAAGGAATTGCCAACGCTTTTTGTCCCACGCTTTTAGAAGCGTTGGCATAGACAGAGATACAACAACGCTTTTTTCGAAGCGTTGACGCTTCAGTGTTTAGCCAACGCTTTGACTAAAACGTACCTAAAGTTCATCTACACCAACGCTTCTCCAAAAAAGCGTGGACGATGAACTGGGCCTAGCCCACATTCCTTTGAAAGCGTTGGGGATTCCCTTCATTTGAACTTTAAAATTAAAAATAATAAACAAATACTTTAAAATTAAAAATAATACACAAATACTTCATTCACTTCGTTCGCCGCGTAGCTCACGCACTCACGCACTCGAGGTGCGATTCACCGCCGCGTAGCTCCGACGCCATCGAACCAACGATCCAGCTCCGCAGTGAATCGGAGCCACCACCATTCGTCGTCTCTCTCTCTCCACCAGGTCTGTACTCTCTCTCGCTCTCTATTATTCCGCCGCGAATTCGGAACCACGATTAACGGCTGGGAGGACAAAATATTGCTCTATTGTTCAATTTTTGCCGCGATTTTTCCGATTGTAAGGAACTTTAGCGCTTGAAGCTGAGTTTCGTTTCTCAATTTGTGTTGTTGAGCTGTAAATTGGGGTTTAGGGTTTTTGAGCATTTTCGAAAATTGAGATGATTTTCAATTTGTTCTCCAGAGTTGCGCCAGGTTAGCCATCTCCACTCTTCACCAAAGTGCGTCGAGATTTGCTCAACCGAGTTCGAGAATTGGCACTCACGATCCACCATTAGCAGGTAATGTTTGTTAAATGTGTGCTTATTTGGCTTATAATGCGTGTGTGTTGTTCTTTTATGCAAATGTGTGCGCTATTGTATTACTGTTTTGTGTATGGTTGCCTGTCTTTGTGAAATGATGAACTGAACTGTGATTCATAATTTGCCATGGTTTGGTATACTGGTGAACCGTCATAGTGGATAACGACAGTGAGAGAGCACTTGAGATTGTGTAAAAAAGTGAATCATCATGGTCTACTATTAAAAGATGTGTATATTTTTTCATAGATTCTTTTTTTCTGGAAGAGTTGACATTATGTTATGATCCAGGTGTTTCTAGCCATCTTCCGCAATTGAATCCTGATCAAATCCTCAAGTTGAAGCAGCTAACTGTGCTTTCTCTGGCTGAGACCAACAAGGTAGATTCCGGTGTAATTCTGTGCATGTTAAGAGTGCATTTAACTAGATATTCTGATTTTCTATCATTCTCGAGATATCGCTTGTTTGAAGATGTAAAGCAAAATTGAAATATTTTTTGGGTAAATTTTGAAGAACATTGCAGCTTGCTCTAGCCATGAGTTAATTGGATGATGTTCTTTTAACTTTCTCTGTCTGGGTTGTGTTTGGATCTCTTAAACCTCTTTTGTCTTTGCCAGGTGTTGCCATATGATTCATTGATGCAGGAGTTGGATGTTAGTAATGTCCGCGAGTTGGAAGATTTTCTTATTAATGACTGCATGTATGCGGTAAGTTATTCATTCCTGGTCAATTACATTCACTTTGCTGCTTTATATGGACTTACTAGTTTAAAAGTCGTTATGCCTAAGTTTTACATTTCATTCTTCTTTTACTTTTCCAAAATTTTTATGCTTTCTATCTAGCATCACCTATGACCTTCAGTATGAAATTTATTTGGATAATAAATTGGAGATAATGAATTTTTGTTTGCCATTATGGACAGGGAATAGTTAGAGGAAAGCTGGATCAGTTGCGAAGATGCTTTGAGGTCTTGCTGTAATTTTATGACTGATTAACTGATTATAACGTTTTGTATCTTAGCTGCATGTCTGACTTATGATAGGTTACTGATCTTGCTGCATTGTTGTTTCAAGGTTCAATTTGCTGCAGGGAGGGATCTGAGACCTGGACAACTGGACAGGATGATTCAGACACTAGCAAACTGGTATATATTTTAGCGAGAGAGAGTGTCTTTTTGGGCTATTGTATTTTTCAGTGTAGCATATCCCTACTAATTGGGATAAACACATGTTTGTTGTTAAGTTGTATTTACAAGTGCATTACATTGAAAATCTTTTAACGAAATTCCTCTCTTTCTGGCACCTCGGTGCTGCTCTTGGTGGCGATTTTTCCTTTGCGTGCAAACAATGACCTTTCTAAAAGCCCCCACCCCACCCCACCCCACCCCACCCCACCCCAGGTAAACAATTAAATTACGAAACTGGGATAATGATAATCAGATCCGATATCTTCTTGGTGGACTTGAAGATAATATGAAAATTATCCCTGGCATCACCTATCCGTCGACACTTGACCATTCATAGGCACATGCAAACTTGATTGAATAATATTTTATATAATCGTTACTTAGAGTTATGTCTTGGTTCATGTGTGATCACAGCTACAATCGATCATAAAATTAAGTGTTGAGTTCTTTTTCTAATCTGTTCCACCTGTGCGTAGTGTTGAGTTCATTTCTGTTTCAATGATCTTCTAGGTTGTCTACTTCGGACAGTCTTCTTGTCTCAATTCAAGAGAAGATCAAATGGGCAGACACGATGAGTGAGAAAGACAAGAAGCATAGAAAGGAGGTAGATGACAGGGTGGAAGAAGTAAAGAAGACATTAACTTTGAAGGTCAGTTGAAGTGATCTTGCTCGTACTCTCCCTGTTTTTAAGTTTTGCTTCTCTTGTTATTTTATGTGCTCTATACATGGCATAAGCCAATATGTTCCTAGATAGTAAAAGCAACTGGTTTGGATGCCTATACGAATCTGCAGAACTATGCCAGCAACTAGAATGGCAGGAACTAACTTCATTGATACCGGAAATTGAATTTATGCAAGTTTGTCTATTATTATACTGATAATAGTGAAATTTATGCTTGGAGTATTGCTTTTGTTTATATAAGATGAAGTTTTGCTGACTGGTTATAAACAAAATCAATACTCCAGGGTATTTCTTGGTTTAATTCAATATAAGATGGAGTTTTGCTGACTGGAGATTGGGGCTCTATTTAGTATATGAGAGTGTGTTCACTGCTGAACCTGAATCAGTGCTCTCTTCTCCTCCTAAATGACACAAAATCATGACGACTAAAGATATATGGAGAAGAGTAGTTGTTGTGCCCTTTCATGTTGAAGAAAAAAAGAAAAGAGGAGGCCAAAGTTATAAAAAGGAAGGTTAAGTAGTACTATGGTTAAGTGGTAAAACTTGTCTGCTGTTTTGGATGTGAGGTTGGTTTTCTCTACTTGCTTGTTTAGTTATGGAGCTTATTTTTATAAAGAATCTACTTTTATTTATGTGCAGGATCTTCAACGGTTCCAATCTTCTCGATCAAATTCTCATTTCGACGCAAGTAGAGCTCATTGTGACGCGAGTAGATGAATGTTGAAGCTTGTTATCATTTGATGGTTTGTCCGAAGGATTTTTAATGACTATTTCTAATTTTGTTGGATATTTTGTATTGTGGAACAAATTAAGTTGATTGCTACCACAATTTTTGTGACTTATAGAATATTTTGTTGTAAATAACTGATCTTAAGTTTTTGGTGATGAAAGTGAAATTATGTATATTTGGTGAGGACTTTGGTTCTTTTGAGATATATATGGAAAATTATTGAAACTCAGGTTACTCAAAGATCATGGTATCTATTACTGATATTCAGGTTCACTCTATGAATAAATAAAAAAAAAGGTTTAATCTAAGCAATAGCTATGCCCACGCTTTTCTCTGTAAGTGTTGCCGAAAATCTCACCTCAGTAGGGGGCTTTGCCAACGCTTCAAAGAGTAATGCCAACGCTTCTGGGAGAAAGCGTAGGTGTTGACTGACGGCAACGCCAACGCTTTTAAGCGTTGTTATAGGACCCTCTACACCAACGCTACACCCAAAAAGCGTCGGGACCTTTACCAACGCAGGAACAGACAACGCACCGGACAAGCGTTGGTAAAGGTTTTGCCAACGCAAAAAAGCGTTGGGAAAAGCCACAAAAAGCGTTGGCAATTCCCTATTTTTTTGTAGTGGACAGAAGTTATGTCGACCAGGGTCGATGGGCACCCTGGTGTGCATTGGGTCAACAAATGGACGAAGAATTATGTTGATTGTACACATTGGTGTCTACCAGGTCCAGTCGATACATGGAACGAACTTTTGTTCGAGGTTATTCATAGACGAGCTAGGTGACAACCCATTCATGGAGACACATCATGAGTTAGGAGAGTGAAAACGAATCGGATAACAAATTGATATGCTCTACTCGATCCCATACGAGGACTAGGAACGCGTTATTGATCTTCAGTGCACTTGTCGAAATCCAGTTAACGGCTAAAAGGAGCACATTATACTTAAATTTAACAGAATATCAATCAAATTTGATGAAGTTCTAGTGATTCACAAGGTTCTTGCCGGTTTAGATACATTTTGTTCATTAACGTAGGAGAACAAGAAAAATACTTTATTTTGTCACTCTACAACAAATATTTTTGTGAACTATGCGTTGTTTTATTCATAAAGACTATCTATAAAAAAAATTGATAGAGCAAGTTCAACCTTTCCAACTGATAGTGAAAGAACGAAATCAGGGTACATATTAATACCGATTATGGGTAAAAAATAGCGATCGGCCAAAAGTAACTCTTGTGGTCTAGAATAAAAAGAAGAAGAGTTTAGAACATTAAATATTTTGTATTCATAGAAAATCTGGCTTAACTTAGATAATAAATAAATAAGAGTTAATATAATTCCAATTGCCATTACAAAAGTAATTAGTACTTTTGTAGTTTTGTTTTTTTAATTAATACTTTTGTTAGAAAGATATATATAGAGATATATATATATATATTAATAAAACCGCCACATCTTATTCAAATAAATCAAAAGAAAAAGTATTTACATGAAACGTTAAAGAGAGCTTACAAAACAAACTAAGCAAAAAACTACTTAAGAAAGTGAAAATATGGAACGCCTTTTTAAGCTCTTTATACACGATTTTGTTGTCTAATAACAGTCTTAAATTCATGATGAGGACTTTCTTGGGCTTATCTGACAGCCTTAGTTAGTATTCTGGTATGGATATATTAGGTGATTCTAAAGCTATTGAGATTAACTTGTAAACTTTTTCTACCAAATACAAAATTTATTGAAACTTCTAAACATATAGTGGTACAATTTGAAAGTTCAAATAACTAGTGTGAATATACAAAAAATCAATTTTTTGTATGCAGTTTTAACAGGCGTTATATGTTTAAATACAATGTGTTCTTTTCAGCCATCCTCTGGAATCTGTCAAGTGCATTCAAAACCACTCAAAAAGGTAGAACAATATGTTCTTAATTCTCCTATTTGGGTTGGTACGTACTACGTTGTCCATCATTGTTTTCAAAATCGTTTTTAAGCTCTACTAACTTGGTGACTCTTCTCCCTTGACCAACTGGTAATCACGTATCTTGTCTCTTAATAACCTCGAACAAAAGTTCGTTCCATGTGTCGACTGGACCAGGTAGGCACCAATGTATACAATCACTGTAACCTTTCATCCATTTATTTCCCCAGTGCACACCAGGGTGGCCATCAGCCCTCATCCACATCATTTTCGTGACATCAAGAATTTCAAACCTATTCCTATTTTCCTCCCCTGCATTTCTTGCATTCTCAACTTCCTCCACTTGAATTTTCCGGTAATCCCAATCAGGCCCATCCGTGTTAACTTCTTCCTTTTTATAAGGCTTAGTTCTGTTGCACCCGCCTCCGGCATTCCACTCCGCACCTTCAAAATGTGAAGGAGAGTATGTCCTCAACAATGTGAGGATTTTCTTACAGTTCTTGCAGCCATTGATTTCCTTAAATGCAGCCTGAAATGCTTTTCTAATTGCTAGGCTTGGACCTAAATCAATAACGTTAGGCGTTTGGCAGTAAACGCAGCCTATTACGTTGCCACCTTCGTATAAATAGTTCTGTCTGAAAAACCAATGGGCGTCAGAGAAAATTGCGTAGTCCATTAACGGTAGTTTCTCTGACCATTTGGTGTCGATTTTGTCTAGGTGTAAGTCGAAGCCACCAGTGGAGGAGCCGTTGATTATTCGCTCGTTGGCGGTGACTAGGAATTGCGACCAAAAAACCATTAGCGTAAAATTGTGCTTTGGAAATTCCCATGTTGCAAATTTGTCGTCTGCATCTTTGTATATTGAATTTGGTGCCTCCACCTGCAAGATTTTCATATTTGTAAGTATGATATAATCTGAGCATCTCAAGGGAGTTTATAAATTTGCATCATTCTTGGTTAGGAGAGATTATTTGATGCAACTGATGTATGTGCATCTGCTACCAATACAAGATGAGAATGGAGTGTTAAGTGGTTATTCCTACAATTTAGGAATTTTCTTTTAATTTCAACCCTCAATTGTACATACATGTACATACATCGGATGTACATAATTATTTCTCCTAGGTTAGGCAATTTCTTAATTGAGTGACTGGTCGTTTACAAGGATGTTAAATTTTGTGGCTATAATTTAATCATGTCATCTGAATGTGGTCACGATTAAGTACGATTGTGGCTAGAAGTTGAACACATAACCTAATTTAGATATGAAATTTTCATTTAAGTTATGACAAAAAAATGTGTGGACAAGGCTAGTCTACTGCTAATACAAAAACACAAGGTCAATTGTCACGTATTAGACTCATTCATGCCTAGATATTCATTTTGGTATAAGTAAAGATCAAGTGGAACGCAAGATTCAAATTATTGTGAAAAAGAACAATAATTTTCAAGTTTCTTACATAGGAGGGCATAATTGTGGCCAATGACAAAAAAAACACAGAGATTAGGACAGCGCACCTACACACGATCATTATTCTTCTTACAAATATAAAAATCATAAAAGTTTTCTGTCTTTAACACTAAGTGCTTCCTTTTTGCTGTTCAATTTGCCGGTTTATATGATAATATATTCCATTTGATTCCGGTTGTGGGGTTTTAATAATCATTAATCTATTTGGCTGGCACCCATGTAAAAGCAAACGGGGTATACTAGCTACTATTTCGAGCTTATTTTAATCATGTTCGAAGATTTCAAGAATTAGACCACTATCTATCTATCTACTTCCGGTGTTGGGCACTATGCTCATTGGCCTTATCTTGAAGAATGGTCTCTAGGAAGAAAATTGAAAAATTACCAATCATGTCAAGAATAATTTTGAAGACTAACCGATGAGAGGAGGCAGAGGAGTGATTCCATTTGATTACGAGCAACAGAATCGCCAATGAAAGCCATTGTCTTGCCTTGAACAATACTAAGAAACGCTTCCGGTCTGAAACGAGGAAGTTCGCATTGGTCCGGTTTCCATCTCAAGTGCAGAAAATCTGTGTCCTTCCTCCCGTGCAAGAAACAGTTCTTTAAAAACGGAATGGTTTTGCAGCTGTAGTTTGTGTATAAAGGATCTCTTGCATCTGGAATCCATTGTCCTTTGAATAAGTCACACTCTTCGCCAGCCGCATGATCTGATTCAGAAAGAGAACGATTCAGTTAATAATAATAAAGTCGATTGATGGGATTTGTTACTTGCTTACCATGGTTTAGTTGAATGAAGTTTGTTGTCTGATTGTATTCCTGATGAGTTTGTGGTGTGTACTTTATGTTTCTGGGGAAGTGAAGGAGGTATAGGAAGAAAAGAGAGACTAAACATGTTGAATAGAACAAAAAATAGGCTGTTTTTCCCAAGCTAGGAAATTTGTCTTTCATGAAAAAGTGGTTTTTATTTTGTTCTCTGCCATAAGAAGCTGGTTTCATATTTGTGTGTGTGTGTGTGTGTGTCTGTGTGTCTGTGTGTGTATGGGCGAGGGGGAGGGACCCGGGTGAATCTTAAGACATTAATTGGTAAGGATAATTTAGTCACTGTTAGGCATGTCTGGTGGCGTGAATGAGGAGAAGGCAAATGTCTTAATTAATACATCATTAGTATTTTGCTAGGGAATCTTGATCGATTGAAAATAAATTTAACCAAGACTAGTCACTCTCTCTTAACGTGGCTTGCCTCTGCTCCTGAGTACATGATTAGTCAACTTAACTATGTTTCACGTGCCAAGTCATGTGTTAGGTATAAGATCTACAACATTTTCTCCTTGCCGTCATAGTTGGTTCTAGTTATTTATTTCTTTGCATATGACTGACGCATTGATAATTTTTCATCCTTAACCAAATTATCCCATTATGCCATTGGAACCTGTGGATCGTAATACAGCTTCATAAAGCTGTATTATGTATATATAATCCGGCCCATGAAGCCCCTATTGCAAAGTTTTGAAGCGGGAGCAGTCCCCCCAAAATCAGGAATTGTTATAGGTATTACGTATTATTAATTAATTTGATGTATCACATTTTGTATTTGACATTTTCTTATGCTGACACCAGTGTTTTGAAACTCGGGCCGGTGTTTGACTCGATGAGGCTACTGGGTAATGGATCAACAGGTCGAATTGATCGAATCACTGGTTAGACCGGTTTCTTGACTAAAGTCAACATTCAATTAAAGTCTATTCCAAATTAATATATATATATATATATATATCCTTATTTAATATGTACTATGTCTTGTTTATTAATTTTATGACTTGGCCCAATTAGTTCACCAGATTTAGAAATGTGAATTGAGCTCCAAAGTTTAAATACATACTTAAGGCCCAAATCATGAATTTTCTATTAACAATCTACTAGGGTATATGGACTTTTTCTCCAATCTATTTTCTTCTCTCCAATCTATTTTCTTTTTCAACATAATTTATCATCTACTCCTGTCCTCCCTTTTTCTTTTTATCTTGCTACTAAGAATCTTTCTTTCTCATTCATTCTCTCTCCAACATGGCAACACCAATTCTCCTCCGCCCCTGTCCTCTTTATTTTTTTCCTTGCAACTGAGAATCTTCTTTCTCATTCATTCTCTTTCTCCAACATGGCAACACCATTTCTCCTTCACCTCTGTTCTTGGCTTTCTGTTTATGGGTGCCAATTTCTTCTTTCCAATTCAATCTTTATCACAAACTGGTAAAAAGAGAGAAAAAATGGGGAAACAAAGGAAGAAAGCCGAGTCAGACCATCGACCCGGGTCACCCGGGTCTCCGAACGAAGCCGCCAAAATGGTCGGTTCGCTTGTCAGACGTAGCAGACCATTTGGGGCCTGAACCGTGCCGTTTAGACCATCGATTCCCGATCAGATAGGTCGAACCGGCCGGTCCGAGTCGGGTCTCAAAACAATGGTGACACGTGTGAGTGTTAGAATTGCCGCATATCAGAAAGAAAAAAAAAACAAAAAAAAACAAACTTTCTAGCTTTGCATAAGCATGGACCTCGTGGCCGAGAAGGCTAGTAGTTTCACTCATTCCGACTTCGGCATGCTAGTGCAAGACTCATACATACCTTGTAGGCCCACCTAGGACTCATTAAGTTCTTATAAATACCTCATCTCAAAATCTAGTTTTGTTTTTTTTTTCTTTTTAAGTCAGAGTTTACTCTCTCTAGATTTTATTGCTCAAAATTCTTCTCGACTTAAGCATCGGAATGTCTACGTCGAAATTACCAACTAGTATCTTATTTGAGTGCATGTCATCTTGCACTAAGTTGAAGATTATGTATTATGACAGCTAGCATGGCACTCTCGATCGAGCTTGGGTATGTGAGTAGCATATGATGATACCCCATATTAGTGGCGCGATATATGGGAAATAATTAACGCAATCTGAAGAACGAGTAAAATGAAATTAAAAAGCACGGTGGATGAACCTTGACTACTAGTAGTAAACTCTGCACCACGTCAATTGAAGAATAAGTGAATGCCACAAACCTTGTTCGCATTTAGCAAGGAGGGCAACAACAAAATGTCTCAAACCTTGTCCACATTCAGCACGAAGGGGAGACACGTTCGTTATCTGTATAATAAGTGGCTCAAATTGCAATAGCTTTGCAACAAGTACTGGCAGAAAAAAGCGCATATCCACCAGCTTCAGAGGTAGCCTCATACGTTCAACTGTAGGTTTCGACCTCACATCATCACTACCATACTTGAGGTCATGTGCTAATTCTAGATAAAGAGGTGCATATTCCTTTGAAAAATAATTCATGGTCATCAATAGGGATGTGCGTGGTTTGGTTAACCGAACTATTTGTTTAGTTTTCAAAGAACTTGAACTTTTGGTTAATCTGTAGGGAAAATTACAGAATAGCATCTAAACTTAAACGCTTTTTGCACCCGATAATCTAATGTTTGCTTCGGCCACCACTTTGCTATCTAAACTTATAAAACAAAGTATCTCGGCTAAAAAGCGTCACTTTTCAACCTCGTGACCTCACGCTAACGTCATTAAGAAGGGCCAAACCATTAGATCGCCTTTTATTAACAGCTATATTAGTCAAAATCGTTTCAGTTGTCAAATTAGCCCCAAATCGTAATATTTCACGAACCCTAAAAATCTAAATTCAACTATTCTCAACATTTTTTGTGAATCCGATTTCCATTGTTGTTGTGTGATGTCAGAAACAACTGAAGTGGCGAACTTTGAATGCATGCGCAAAAAAATGGCTGTTACGAGACTATCCCTAACGAATAAAAATCTAGGTCGTTGATTCACTCGGTGTTACAATTGAAATTTTGGGTGTGGGTTGTATTTTTGGGTTGATGAACCTCTATGTGAGCGAGCAAGAGTGGTGATACCGAGCTTGGATAGGAGGATTGAAGCTATATAAGCCAAATTGAGGGAATTTCGAAAAGCAAAATATGACTCTAATTTGCAGCAGCAGATGCAGTTGAACGTGGAATTGGATATGGTGAGGGAATTCTGAAACGCAAAATATGACTTTAATTTGCAGCAGCATGTGCAACAGAAGAACGTGGAATTGGAGATGGTAAATAGTAAGCTCGCGAAGAAGAATACGAAGCTTGAAAATATTGCTTCCAACTTAGAACGCAAAAACAGTGACTTGTGAATTGTTCTTGTTTTTTTATTTGTATTGTGGTGTACCGCAGTTTGTTTCTGTAGTATTTTTGCTTATGCTATAGGTGGTTGTTGTTGTTGCTAAGGTAGTAAGTTAAGGTAGTAAGTTTGGTTTCTAATATTGGTTTCTAAGGTGGGTGTTTGTAAGGTTGGATGTAAGATAGTTGTTTGTCATGGTTGGTTGCAAGTCTGGTTTTTGTATTTGATCATTGTTTTGTAGGTTGGTTAATGACTTTTTTACCTTAAACTTGATGTTATAACATGATAGCAAAACATGATCAGAATAACCACTCCAAACATGATACCAAAATGCAAAACATAGTAGGAAAAGTAAGATAGCAAAACAGAGATGAAACACATAAACCATGAGATGGAATGATCTAAACATTATAGCATCACATGAACATGAACAGAGTAACCAATCGAAACATCTGAATGCATTAACCGAAATATAATATTAAATTTACCACTATAAACATAATTCAAAATATTAAACAAACTTGGTGTCTCAACATAGTTCATAAAACTTAAAGGTAAAACACAAATAGAAGATTGCCCTAAACCTCACCAACTCTCATCCTCCCAGAGCTAATCCACACCCCTCATATCATCTGCCTCATCAATGCATGCCTCATCATTTGACACCAAGTTGATAACCCCGGGCGATGGCTGTTGCACATCTACATCTGTAATGACAATTCCAACCTCTCCTTCAAAACAAGCACATTGCAAATCAACAAACAACTTGTGTAGCATATGGGCATTTGCAAGACCATTCGAAAGTATGTGTCAAAGTACGTCTCCTGCAGATGGGGATACCAATCAAGTTGTACTACAAAATAATTTACAAAATGAAAATTTAAAGGGAAAGGGCAATGTTTTAACCTAATGCATGTCGAGCGTACTCCAGTCAAGTGGTTACCTTGAAATCGTGATCGTGTGTACGAATGTCTGGGTGACTAATAGACTTTAGAAAGAGCATGAACTTCACCCAACTTGACAATCTTTTTGTGTGGTTGCCATACCAAGTAATATGTGTGACAAGCCTTGTCAAATTCAAACCTGATCAGCCTTAACCCCCTTATCAATGTCATCTGATCACTCAGCCGATGCCTTTACCATATTTGACTAGCCTCTGCAAACAGAGTGTCTTGGCGTAGCGAGTGAAAGAGTGATCGATGTACAATAACTAGAGTCTCATGGAACTTGTGATAATAATTTTTCTTGTGATATAGAACTACTGATGGTTTGGGATTGAAAGACTTTTGCAGAAAAACGAAGTATTTTAGGGGAGTTTGGATATGTGATTGTTGATATGGAATCGGGTAATGAAGTGTTTTGGGATAGGGGTGTATCATACATATTTGGTCTGACCTAGAGGAATCTGAACCGTCGTGTACGTTGATAGTAGAATGAAATTATTTTTAAATATTTGGATGATAAAGTGCATTTTCTCCAAAACTATAGATAGTCAAGTGCAATTACTATTAAAAGTTTGAATAGTAAAGTGCAACTCGAATAAAAGAATAGATAGTCGGGTGTGAATTATTAAACATTTATTAATCTAATTGCCAAAATCTCAATGCATGTAGTTCACCCCATGCATTTTCATTATGAGTTAAAGTTGTTATTATGCAACACAAGCATGCAATATTGAACAAAATATAGTGCCAAAATAGTATCTGCAATATTGAACAACATAGAGAGTAATGTACATTGGTAATTGAGCATGCTTGTTATGAAGCTCCAACCATTAACAGGAACGGAGTTCCAGCCTTAACATCAAAATTACATCCTTGTGGCAACAAAAAAAGGACTCCGTTATTGGTACGCTCTCACCCAAAACAAAACAAAAAAAAACAAAAAAAAAAAGGCACCCTAACAGCATGAATTTTCAGACCCTACACAATTGCATCTTCTCTAGTTCCTACAGACATGCTCTAAATAGATCTTTTAAGGGCCCCAACCTTCTTTGTATGTTTTGGAGGCTTGAACTTGTTTCTTCCTAGGGTGTGAAATGAGGGTCAAATTAAAGTTGTTTGTTTCTACTGAGAATAGTTTCTTCTTACTCTTTACAGACCGTTTGGCTGTGGATCATGTAATAACTTTGTTAGATGTTTGGCTCCTTGTAATTGGCTTAACTGGCACAGTTGGACCAATAATAGTGCTCTCATGTCTACTGGAGCATAACTTCTAGTTGATGGTTTGTGTTAAAGATCAACTGACACTACACTAGCCTTATTGCCTTGTACTTTGGAACTGGAGGTACACTGGTTGTGATCCTCATAGGAGACCTAACTCCTTGTATTTGGCCTTGGTGGCAACTCATATTCTTTTTCTTTTTTAAGCTCATCATGTTTCCTTTCACCTGATAATGTAATGAATTTGAATAATTGAATGGTTTAGTTTCATCGATATGCACCAGTTACCAATGTATACCTGGAGTTTTCTCTTTTTCTCTGGTTGCTTAACCTGACCAAAACTTTCTGCTGCTCCCTCTCCACCAACCACTGAATTTTGAGTGGCAGACACCTTTCATCAACCGTTCAAGATAGAAATAAAAGTAAGGCCAACAGGTTTATTGTAAAGGTAATAATTGGTATGAATAAATGGACTAATTTGCATCTAATGACCTCAATTGGGTGTGTCACTTTGTCCTACCTAGGGCACTCATTGTTGTGTCTTTATCTGCATTGTGTCCTCACTTTTTACTCTAGATGCATATAGCACCCAATGACATCTTTCCTGGACACACTTTGCTTGAACTGTTTTCGTACAGTTTAAGAGGAACCTTATTGATCTCCCTTCATCGACTGAAAACTTCATGATAGCCTCCCTCAAAATTTATGTGTTCTCAAACTATATTCCAAGTTCAAACTTAACATTTTGCAAGTCTAAGTTCGAATTGAAAACGGTGTGATTTATGTGTATAAACTGACTTTTTGGTACAGAATATATCCTTCTTCAGACATAGGTCGTGGATTAGATGCAGTATTTTCCTTAGAGGTCCTTACTCCTTCCCATTCTACACCATGCTCCACATTAGCCCTAAAAAGCTATTCATTTTCACCTGCATCATTGTCACCATCCACCAGATAGTCTCAAAACGCAAAATCATCCCCAACTGAAACTTCCCCCTCATTTTCATCAATGTCTTATAGATCAAGTACAGAATGCAACAGAGGGTTGTGATTGTCTCTTAAGAATTATGGTATAGCAGATTAGTTCCTCATTTAGGATATATCATTCACATAGGCTGCATTGGGCTATACATCTAGTTCAGTTGTTGCTTCTGCATTTTGATCAGTTGCCCTTGAACAACTTGGTGCCTCATTTGATTTTTGCTTTGAATAAATAGACTCCCTCAACTCTTGTAGTAAAGAAACAAGTTATGCATCAATCTCTGCATTGCCTTCTCAACAACATCTTCAACATGATCAGAAAGCCCCTCATTATCACCAATGCAGTCCAGTCCTTCATTGATTGGAGGTAGATTTAGCAGATCATTATCTGATTGACTCTCATTCACATGTTCATCCTCTTTAAGTACATACACCTCAACTCCATGTAGAACCTACCAATGCCATCTATGATGCTTCTTTATCATTATTGATGGTAATATAATCACTACTAGCAGTATCAAATGTAAAAGATCCTCACATCACCACCCTCTAAACTGACACCAACTTCTTCTACCATGTGTAGCAGTTTTATCCTCGATATTTCATCCTCACTACACCAATCTATGTAGCCAACATGTTACTCCAAATCAACCACTTTCCTCAAATTCATTAACATCCCAGAACGATGCAGTATGATGGTAGAAACATCACTCTTGATTATGTTATTACCATGTTGGGCCTTATATACATATAAAAATGCATTTATCACTTGCAATAGTTGAAAAGTTGAACCACAAACTACACTTCAGTCAATGGTAGACAAAATGTGAAAAAATAAGGGCGTGAACTAATACTTTTGCACATGCATTGAACAAATCCCTCAAATACAGCCAACATAAGGGACCACACACATGATTCACTACAAATTCTTACCACAATAGTGATACGTCCGAAATAATGCCATTTGGTCCTCTAACCTTTCACCCCATTGTTATACAAAACCGCCGATCGAGTAGTGTAGGTTAGAGACTTAGGTTGAATTTTGAATTTTCGAGCATGATTTAGGGATAAAGGTTTGAGAATTTGGCGGGTAAATGACAGGTTGGGGTTAATATTAGGTTTTTTAATTTTTTTAATTGTTTTTCAATAAATAAAAGGTGATTTGGCGGTTTTGTCCTTCTTAATCACATCAACGTGATGTCACAAGGTCGAAAAATGACTTTTTTGTTGGGATACTGCGTTTTTAAAGTTTAGATAGCAAAGTATTGTCAGAGCACACATTAGATAATCGGGTGCAAAAATTTTAAGTTTGGATAGGTAAGTACAAAAACCATCAAAGTTTGCATGAAGTTCTGTAATTTTACCTAATCTATACTCCTACTAAACCATTCAATTGTTCTTGCTTGAAATCCGTTGGTTCTATTTTGGTTATGGTTTAACTAATAAACCAATTTTCTATTTAAAAATAATAATATTTGCAATGAAAGAACAACAGATTATAGGTTTTATGTTTTTATTTTCTTCAAAGACTTTTATCAACTTACGCACGCATTATAGTTATAAATCTATTTATTTCAAAAGAAAAAAACAATGTGTTATTAGTTTACATAAACATCTATAGAGTTATTTGGCATGTTTAGTCGATTGCTTTTGTGAAAGTTGTCACAGAGACGAAGTAAGGACTTTATGATTATACGCTTTTGTAAATTTAATGTATATTTAATATCTTAAGAAATGATACATCAATTTACAAAGGAGAGTGATGAAAGGTCATGCTAGACAACATTGTCCGACCTTTTTGTTTGTGTTTTTTTATTCCAACTTAGTTAATGTTTCTATATTTTTGTTAAGAACGATTTCCGGTTAACGTTTTGCTAATTAAGCTTCAGTTATAAAACAGCTTGATTCTTTTTTTTGTTGAAAGACCCAATGAGGTCCCAATTTTGATTTTGGTTCAATCCAAAATCTCAACTTTGTTCAATTTTTCAATTTGAATAAAGCCGAGCACACCTTAATCCTCAACATGCACTTAGTTACATTCAACAACTTTACAATAAGAAAAGCTTTAAAAAACATCAATAGGAAGAGGGAAAAAAAAGAAAATATGCACGTAAATCACATAAATAAACATTACAGTGCAAAGCAAGAATATGGACCTCGGGAGTTTGATGGAAATATTCAATAATAAGATGGGCAAAGTAGAAGCACCGTTGCGAATTTTTTCTCAACAACCATTTGCAGGAATTTGAGAAATACGGCCTTCGCCAGCGCTCTTAATCTTAAACATTCGAATTCCTTTGAAGAAATTTGGGACATAAGAAAACTACATTCTCAATGAAGAGATGTACTAAATGAGACGTAGATGTATTGAGAAGTTTCTAAACAAATTGTTGATGACAATAGGGATAGACACCAGTTCGATCAACACTACGCTCACCAAGGTAGAGGAAGTATACCAATTACACCTTACTAAATGCTACTGAAGTACATAGATTATGAATAGCTCAAAGTAAAGGTCTCCAGCTGAAAAAAGTCCAAGAAAATGAGGGGTGTTATTTCAGTCAAAAAGTCCTATAAGTATTATATTGTCATCAACAAGGAGGTCATAGCACTATAGAGTGTTTCAACTTATAAGATGAGTTTGAAAAACAACCATAATAGAGATGGTAATTAGCAAGAGCTTGCCATAAACTACCAGTATAAGACCAGTCTTAGTCATCTTCTGCTTAGAGACATGTGATATTCTAAAGAGATAAATGTGATTAGATGCTAACAGAATCGTGATTGATTGGGGTGTTTCGTTTGAAGCTCTTGTAATTCTTGGGAGTAGATGTAAGATATCAAAATTGGATGACATTGAAACCAACGCCAATGGTTTGATACGTATTTAGCTAAGACATAAGCTAAAGAACTGGAAAAGATCATTTTCCTTCGTAGTCCTAGAAATAAGATGAAAAAATAATGAGAAATGCCATGTGAAGAAAGCTAACAACAAAGTCACATATGATTGCAAGAGTTGAAGAAACAATATATGTTAATGTTTCCCAATGATGGGTGCTAGTTTGGTATGCTAGGCATTAGAGATGTTGATGCTTGTGAAAAATTCTCTAACATGAATAAGAGATATAAATTGAAAAAATGATTTTAATTGTGTAGAAGGTCGGACTTAATAAAAGAAGATACCATGTAGCTTAATTTTTTCTTTTTATCTTCATTCCAGAATGAAAATGTCAAGAATTTTTGTTGATTTTAATGTTGAGCTTCAGGTTATTAAAGACAACTTTCGGTTCTCTAATTACTGAATCAAATCCTTGGATAATCTTGTGGCCTTTTATGCACCTTTTGATTTACTGATTCTTTCACGACCCAATTGTAAAGAGGCAACTCAATCTTTTATATGATGATTGCACACAATTATTTAAGACTTTTAATAGAACCTTGTGACTAACATTATAAAGACTATAGGCAAATTGTTTTTCCATTCAAGTGAGTTCTCTCCCTTGTGAGTAAGCACCACATTATTAGTTTTTGAAGATAAGTTCAAGGTTTCCTTCAGGAATATCAATAACTCCTTGATAGGCACATAATCAAAAAAACATAAACCTTGGCATGCACCAAATAAATCATCACACATTTGCACAAAATTAATTGGCCATTTTCATGTTATTTGATGCAACTCCAAATACTCTACTTTGTTAATGATCTTCAGATACTTGAGATTTCCTGCTCGATTTCACAGTATAAAGGTCCAACTATCCACGTTTGCACTTGGCAAATTTGACCTAACACAAAATAAGGTAACCATATGTATGAAAAAATGAATCCTTGAGTATTAATGGAATGTGCATCATCGAAATTGGCAACAACGATTCACATGCAAAAACAAAACTCCAATTGAAGTGATTGTCAAGAGCGATAAGTTCAAATGTGGTACAAACAAGTTTTCCAAGTAAAGCGGCCAGTTGTTACCAAGAGCGAGCCGACTAGTATGGCAGAAAGACTTTGCCATCTTGGGGCACCCTGCCTTTATTCATGCTTGGCCCTCCCCATAACAAGAGCGAGCTAAACTAAAATTCCAAAACTTTTGGACCTCATGGAACGTCACGCTTTAGTCACAATGCAGCCTCACATAGTTCAATTTGTACACTTTTTTGCGATACCGAACAATGACATTTTCTTGTAGAGACGGCAACACGACATCATCATATATCACGAGAAAATTGTTGACAGGATAGACTTTTGTGACACATGTTTTTATGGGGGTTGTCTTTTAGTTTTCCTTGGCATTGCTATGCATATTCTGAATGTTAATGAATGTACAAGCTGCCAAATGGGAAGGAAGAAATTCACACATCTGACCAAAATATGTTAAGGCCATCATAATTTCTTTTTTGTTGTTTTCAATAAACAGATTGTGAAATATATGAAAGTTATGCTCATATTCACTTCCTTTAGATATTCCGTGATTCATTGATCTTTTTTTCATCCACTTCCTCATATTGAGTCATTGAAAGTAAACACACAAATAGTAATCTAAGTGATGAGGCCCCCTCTCTCTCACCCCTTTTGAACCCCCACCATCGCCCCCTCCCCCACTTGACCCCACACAACCACCCACATATGTCCAGCCAAACTTTACCTTTCCACCTCCCAAACTCCACGATCAGCCACCCAACCTTGGTCCTACACCACAGCTACAACTACGCCCTCAACTTATAAACAAAAGTTGGTCCACCAAATGCCATACACGTTATTTCCATCATGGCTAGATTGTTTCAGCCACAATACCACCTCTAACACCAACGCACCAACTATGCAAACATCAAGTCAACCCTCCCCCCCAATCCGACACCTCCCCTTTTTCCCCAACCGAGCTTGAAACATTACGTCAACCATGGAGAAACGCCTTAATAATCTAAACCATGGGACTTCGTCGGCCAATCCTTGATATGGCGACACATCTTCAGCGATTATGGCGACTCTCTACCCCTCCAAAAATCACAAATCTAGGAGTTGGGCATTATGTTGTAAGGTTTCAAAGTCTTGAAGACTATCTTCTCGCATTAGCGGGAGGACCGTGGTTTCTATTTAACAAGTATCTTGCGATTACCACTTGACGTCCAAACTACACCCCGTCTACCACTCAATCCACAGATCTGTGTGTATGGCTTCAACTTTTGGATCTACCATTGGAATAGTACAACCTGTCGACTTTGGAAACTATCGGAGCTATGATCGGAAAACCAATAATGGTGGATCTTCATACTACCCAACTCGAAAGAGCAAGATATACACGTTTGTGCGTTCAAGTTGACACCACAACTCCACTGCGTCAAACTGTTCCGCCCGACTCAGCGCCAACAAATTGAGTACGAATTAAAGAACGCATTTTTCTTCGAGTGTGGATGCATTTGGCATTTTAAATCAAAATGTCCACGGCTAAATTCAAGTTCGACACCCGAAAGTCCACCTAAGAAAGTCAACTATGACGACAAGAACCATAAACTCCAATACCTCGGGAAACAACTCAACACCCCATGATTCCAACGAACAAGATTCGAAGGAAAAGGAATGGGGATGGACGCTCATTCGTCAGAGATCACCGCACAAGAAACTGCCGGGAAATGACATACGGGGACGGGCACCCAGACATGACTCAAGAAATTTCAATCACAAAAGTCAGAATATGGATAGAAAATGTGCTCCAAAGCCCAGTACAAATGGCCCAAACTTTTCTCCACCTAGCCCACCTGATCCCATAACTCCCACTACTGAATTGGGTATTGGGCCTGAATTAATTCAACATCCCAATAATTCCAAAAATCCTAGCCTAAGTCAGCCCTCCCCATGCAATGGTCCAGATCAGTCCTCACCATCTAATCAATCCTAACCGTCCAATTCGCTGGAGCACTAACCTGCTCGTGTACCATCCACACCGGATCTGACCCACCCTTTCTTCGTCTTCTCACGTACGACACCACCGTCGCCCACCTCTGCAACACCATGCCAACCCTCCACCGCCCACACCTTACGCCCCATTAATAAAAGCCAAAACCCGATCGGATCCACCGCCCATTCACGACATTAAATCCCCAAACGTCCCACAACTAAAACCACCATCTCCTTCAACCACCACCACCCACAATGCCATTGTTCTCGACACTAAAACGACCACCAACACCATCGAGTGGCAACCTTTCACCTCCACCACCGCGTTATCGCAACTCGACGCCACCACCACCACCACCACCACATCAGCCGCGCCACCAATTGCCACAAATTCATTTCTTCTACCCGAACTCACTACCTCCGCCGTATCCCGCCGCCGTTGCACCTCCGGTAATACTAATACCACACCAAACCTTCCACCCCAACACTTACTCTCTACCGATACCGAAATGCTACTGCCTCGACCTAGTCCCTGAAAGAGATGCCGACAACACCAACACCACTTGCGACAGCACCATCACCGACCATTTCCCATACAACACTGAACTCGACCTTACTGGTGACAACACCAATGCCCAACCGGCCATTGCTATGGCATCAAGCCCAGAGAGTGAGGCCTCAAGACACTCTGATTGTACCCCCAATAATGGCGTCACAGGTAGTGATCTATCACCCATCGTTACGTTAAGTAACCATCTCTATACATTTACCTTACATAATAACTACGGCCTCTCGCAATTCATTATGCCACATCCATTTGATACATACTGCAAACGTCCAGCAAGCAAAGTAGATTTTAGTTCAGCACCAAAGCGATCAAAGGAACCACGAGATCCCTCCTCAGATGGAGCATAAAACCACAGAAATCAAGTAATGATACAAATCTTAGCTTGGAACAATAGGGGAGCAGCTCGACATGAATTTTTTGATAAATTCCGTGACCTTGTTCAACGTCATCGTCCCAACATTGCAGTCATTATGGAAACACGACTAGGCATGAATCGATCTGCCAGTATAATCAGACGTCTTCTATTATACGGGTCCTACATAGTTCCGACGATTGGTTTTTCAGGAGGCATCTGGCTACTTTGGTTGACCGCTCACACCACACTTCAGCACATAGGAGGGTCAACCTGAACACTGCACATGGAAGCAACACCATCACCACCGCACGACCCTTTCATCCTTTCAGCAATCTACAACCCGTCACAGCCACCTTTACAAGTACAGGTATGTTCAAAACTTAATCATCTTGCAGATACGATTACTGGTACCTGCCTAGTCATCAATGATTTAAATAATATCCTATCAACGCATGAAAAAAGGGTGGTAGAAAGAATTTACAGGCTACTCTATCTTTTTTACCGTTTGTATACAACAGTGTGGACTACAGGATCTGGGTTACATTGGCCATCCATTTACATGGGCTAATCGACGAGTTGAGTGTCATTTTATGACCGTTAGGCTCGACCATTTCCTAGCTAATAGCCACTGGTTCAATTCTTACCCTCAAGCTCATGTACATCACCTAGTGTCGGCAGCATCTGACCATTCTCATATCCTTCTCGTATCTAAACCGAACCAACCTAAACCAAGAAGGCCTTTCCGATATGAAATTGCTTGGGATCTACATCCCTCGTTTCAAACCCTTGTTACTAACACATGTAATACCTTTTACATCGAACAAACCCAACCGTTGTTCTCTACTTAGTGTGTCGTCTTTGCTTAACGAGCTCGTCGTTGGAAATTAGCAACCCTCGAAAACATTGACAACCAAATCTCCAAAGCCCTAGAAATATAGGATACTGCTCTCACTAATCTTCAGCCTTCCGCTCCAAAATCAGCCTTCCTTCGCAAGCAGTCCCTCCGCATTTACTTGAACCGAATCATTGTTCCAAAGCAAAAATATTAGGCCCAACGTGCCAAAAATCAGTGGATTCAGAATGGCGACAACAACACAAAGTTCTATCATGCCTATGCTAGCCAACGTCGCCGCTACAATTCCATTCAAGGGATCAAAGACCAACACGTTCAGTGGATAACCACAACCCCCATGAAGTTTGTGGCTCTTTTTACTAAACCTCATTCTCCATCTTCGTGTGAGAGTTTTCCTTTCAATTCTTTCAATGTGCCTCGAATTCCTCATAATGATGTCCATCTTATGTTTGTTCCACTGACGTTAACTAAAATATGGTAGGTCGTCAAGAGCATCGGGACTACAAAAGCCCTAGGGCCTAACGGGTTGAATGCACATTTAAACCAAAAATACTGGGTTGATTTGGTTATGGCAGTCACTCAGTTTGTTCAAGACTTCTTCCAGAATGGAACCCTCCAACCTCACCTCAACGACAGTACAATCATCATTATCCCTAAAAGGGTTAACCGCATTCGACCTTATCTTAATGATCTTATCTCTCCTTACCAAAATGCCTTCATCCGTGGCAGACAAATCACTGATAACATATTGATGGCCCATGAACTCTTGCACACCCTGCAATCCAAACAGAAAGGCCAAAAAGGTTACATGGCCCTCAAGCTACACATCAAAAAGGCTTATGACAATCTCAGCTGGGGTTTCATAAGCAATACCCTTCTCACATTTGGTTTCCCCCCAACCCCCCTCATCCATCTTATCATGACTTGTGTCACCATAGTCAATTTCAATGTCTCGACAAATGGCCACACTTCCTCTTCCTGGAACCCTACCAAAAGTCTCAGGCAAGACGACTCTATGTCCCCTTACTTGTTCATTATGTGTATGGACATGTTTCTCCATCTCACTGTCAGCCATAATAACTCCTTTAAGGCTCTTAAGGCTAGAAAACATGGAACCCTTGTCCCTATTCTAAGCTTTGCAGATTAGTGTTTTGTGTTCGGCAACATTACTCCAAACACAATCAGAACTCTACAATCCAACTTAGAGATCTCGCTGAAACGACAGGTCAAACAGTAAACCAGAACAAGTCTAAAGTTATCTTTGCACCTAGTATTAATCCTCAAAGGCGTCTTACCCTAGTTGATCGGCTTAACATGGATCTCATTACGCCATAGGATATATACCTTGGATTACCAGTGTGGTCGGGACAGTCGAAAACCCAAAATCCTCCAATCTTTATTGGATAGAGCATCGACTCGCATTGACACATAGTGCAACAACGTGCTCTCTATGCCAGGTAGAGAAGTTTTCACCAAATCTTCCCTCTCGGCTTCCCCATCTCATGTTATGTTTGTGTTTAGACTACCTAGAACCACCATTGCCAAATTCAAAGCATCCACTAATAAATTCTTATGGAATGCAAAAACAACAGGAAAAGCTAAAGCAAAGGTCAGTTGGGACACAATATGCTTTACTAAAGAGCTAGTGGGTCTGGGCATCCGAGATTTCCATGATATGAACAACGCCTTTCTCCTTAGACTGGGTTGGCGTCTGCTTACCTAACCTAACTCCCTTTGGGCACAAGTTCTTCAAAATAAGTACTATATAGAGTCTCACTTGCTCCTAGCATAACCTCACGCTTCCCATAGCTGGGGTTGGAAGTCAATTCTATCCATTTTACCTTATATATCCAAATCAATCTGATGGCATGTAGGACAAGGCATCAATTTTTGGTTAACAAAATGGCTAGGCAACTTCGCCATAGCTGACTTCATCCCTAATATCCCCCCAAATAGGCATGCACGACAATTTTCGTGGGCTTGGTCAGCTAACGGTAAATTCTCAATCTCTAGTGCATATTTTATGCTTAGAGCGGATACCACAAAAGCCGTTAATACCCACCTCCCTTGGAAAATCATCAGTAGGCTTAAAGTCAACCCGAGAGTTCGCTCTTTTAGGTGGCTTTTTGTTATGGTAAAACCTCGACCAAGGCCCAACTCTTCACCCAACAACTCATTACCGATCCACTATGCCCTATTTGCCGACAACACCCTGAAACCATTGAACATCTTTTCTTCCCTTGTCAACTCATCCACCCTATTATCCAAGATATTCTGCCACGTGTTCCAAAGTTGAGCCAAACCCACCCCCTCATCAGCTGTCATCTCTCCCATCCAGCAGGCGATCAAGATGGGTTGTCCTTGTCTGGCTATATGGAAATCTAGAAACAAGCTGGTTTTCAAAATCATTCCTTTCACCACCCCCATCCGTCCAATCTATTTACTACCACCAACTCCATAGTACCACATCACAGTTGGACAAAAGCCTAGACAAATCCACACAACAAAAACACATCATGCACCTTAAATGAAGCCCACCACCAACAGGTCATGCAAAATTAAATGTGGATGGATCGGCCTATGACAACCCAGGACCTGCAAGAATCAGAGGTATACTTCGAGACTCAGATGGCACTTCCATGCTCGTTTTTTCTACGTCGATAGGATATTCTATCCACCAACAACCAAGCCGAATTATGGGCGCTCCACGACGGTTTGTGACATGCACGAGATAAGCAGATCTCCCACATTGTTATTGCTACGGGCTCTCTTTTTATGCTTAATTGCATCACCAGGACACATGAGACGCCGACACATCTCTTTGGACTACTTACACAGATTCAGACTAGGATCACGCAATTCACGAGTGTCACAGCTATGTTTTGTTACCGAGAAATTAATCAAATTGCCTACACACTCGCAAATTTTGGTGCATCTACAGTGATATCTACCGAAGACCAGTCAGACCAACTTTTGTCGTCCGTTTACAGTATTTGGGGCACTTGCCCCACCTAGATGCAGCTTTTACTGTTATTTGATTGTAATTCTATTGTTACACGTATTCCATGTTCTCCTATTCCATTTACTAAAGAGTTATTTTGATATAATATATGATATCTTATCATAGTTCAAAAAAAACACAAACCATAACTTCATAATTTAATCAAAATTTTGTTAAATTCTTACATGAAATTCCTTTCACTCATTCACACACATTAGAGAGTGTTTGGTTCCAGTGATTAGGTGAAATAAATGAGCTAATTCGATTTAGTACTGTGTGTGGTTTGAAGGAATAAGAAACCGGGTCAAATGTGTAATAACTGGGCCGCATCGATTTCGGCCCTTAATACCCCCATATTATAATTGCTACCCCCCCCCCCCTCGCGCGATTGTTTAATCTTTGTTTTGACACACAATACGCTGGATTTGAGAAGACTATTCTGCCCCTGATATATTAACATTTTTCATTCACAATGTTAGGGTTTGTAGAGCGTGTCCAACGGCGATTCTCAGTGAGACACCAGAACAGACCGAATTATGGCGTCAATCTGTAAGTACGCCTTCATCTCATGCCAAATATACATTCGATTACCTGTAGAGATGTTTGTATTCAAATAATTTTACATTCGCATTCGGTTGCAACTGATTTATGTACGATATGCATTGATTTGATAATGTTGTTGTTGTGGTTTCCCGTACGTTGTTGTTGTTTAGTTTTCGCGATGCGTGGTTATGGTTCTTATGTCGATAGTCCAGAAACCCTAATTTCTTCAATTTAGGGTTTAATTTGGGGTTTTTTTTGAAATTAAGCATAAATTCGGTAATTCCTTCCATGAGAAATGAGACAAGGGTGTAGTTAATGCACATGCGTTGTTTATAGTAGTATCTCTGCTCAAATTCTAGAAATTGTGCAGATTTAGGGTTTCTTAAAATTGGGGTTTTGTGGAAATTCAGCAAGAATTGCGTAATTCATAAAGAATTACTTAAATTAGTTGGTTTTCTTTGTACATAAGTGTGGCTTTCAGTATTATTACAATGTTTAGTTTAGTTTATTGAGCTTCATGAGCTTGATCATATGTAGCCTGGATAAATTTTTTTTTACAAAGAAATATTCCTATATCATTTGTGTTTGGTAACTTATTTTTGGCAATATATACATGAGGTCCATCATATATAGTCTGGATATATTTATGCTATTAGATATTTGACTTTGCTCACTTGTGTCCCAATTTATAGATGGCAGATTTAGCCAACACAATTGTTCAACCACCACCTTCTGAAGATCCGATTGATCCGAAACCAAATAGGCGATCTTGGACCCTTAATGAGGAACTAGCTCTGATTGAAGTGTTGAAGGGTTTGAATCAACAGTGAATTACTATTGATGCATTTCGTCGGGCTGCATTACTCTGTAGGTTGGAGAAAGGGATAAAATCGATTATTCCCGAATCAACTCTGAAGCCCATCCCCCAAATCAAGTCTAAGATTTCTGTTTGGAGGAAGTTCTGCCATCATTTGTATGGGCTGATGGACTGTAGTGGTGGCGGCTTTTATATTCACTCTGAAACCAAGGAGCTTGTTGTTGTTGATGAATTTTGGTGGACTGAATATATAAAGGTAATTTTCAACACAATGTGTTCCCTTTTGTATTTTCAATTCCACCAAATGTGCTTGTTATATGTTGATCACTTTTGTATTTCTTCTTAACTGTAGCATCATCCCTACATCGAGAGCTATAGGAACAAGGCGTTCCCCTTCTTCGATGACTGGAGTGAGATCTTTGTTAGGGACCAGTTAGTTCCTTCATAGATAGTGGTTGGGTTATTATATGGCAGTGGTAGTTTAAGTTTGTGTGATGCCTTTTGAACAGCATAGTATGGTCATGTGATGCTTTTGGATTTGTTTATTCTGTTTAATTTTGTGAAACTGTTGTAGGCAATGATTTATGGATGAACTAGTTAAAAGTTCTAGAATTGAGCCTTATTTTGTGAAATGAATGCATATATATATTTTTATATATATATATATATATATATATGTTTTCTTATTTTGTGAGATTGTTTGTGTTTCTCTGATGACTTGATCAATATTCTATTTGTTGATTTGTGAGTCTGTGGTGTTGCTCAATGTAAGTTCGTGTGATGGCTATGCTATTTCTGGATTTGTCAGTCTGTGGTGTTGCTCAATGGATCACTATTCTATTTCTTAAGTTGTGAGTCTGTGGTGTTGCTCAATGTTAGTTCATGTCATTTCCAGAATTGGTGGCTATGGTATTTCTTGATTTGTGAATCTGTGGTGTTGCTTAATGAAGTAACAAAAGATTCTCAGAATTGATGGCTATTATGTGTCTTATTTTTTGTGTGTATGAGTGTAAATGGTTGATGCCTTGATGGCTATTATATATATTGATTTGTGCGTCTGTGGTTTTGTTCCATGAAGTTCATGCTTATTTTGTGAGTCTGTTTCTTATTAATATTGATTTCCAGAATGTGCATTTTTAGTTTTGTACATGTATTGGTCATTCCTAATTCAGGAACATGTTTGTGTTTATCTTATGAATGGATCACTATTCTATTTCTTGAGTTGTGAGTCTGTGGTGTTGCTCAATGTTAGTTTATGTCATTTCCAGAATTGATGGCTATGTTATTTCTTGATTTGTGAATCAGTGGTGTTTCTTAATGAAGTAACAATTGATTCTCAGAATGTGCATTTTTAGTTGTGTACATGTGTTGCTATTATCATTATGTTATAATGGCGGAAAATAAATAATAGTCATTGACAAGAAGAACGAAATTCATTACTAGAATAGGTCGAATACATACTACAAAAGTCCTGGATATCATTTCCAGAATCAGCCCAAAAAAAAAATATAAACACAAAAACCAAAAAAAAAACCAAAACAAAGAACTCATTGCAGACTAATCCTTTCAAGGATTCTGCAGATAATACTCATGCGGGACAACACAGTCACCACGGTTATTTGGAGGTCATGAACCATGAATATGTACATGCATACATCTTAGTTCGAGAATCCCACTTTACTGAAGTAGTCATCAATCACGGTACACTGCGATATTGTACACAATGTAAGTCAACAATAGTAGCAATCAATCGTTAAGTAGAATTTCATACAAAGAAGTACATGGCACATGAAAGGATCGAAGAGAGACAGGGTTGTGGTGAACTCGTTCTGTTTTGGATCGAACTCAAGCCCTAGGGTCATGTAGAACTGAAGAAATAGATGAAAGCGTGTCTTAATCATTATAAGACGGTCTTTAACCATATGTGGAGTCACCTCGACCCCCAAAAGCTCTAAGACATCAGGTGCAAGTTCCTCATAGATCTCCTGCATATGGGCTTCAGTGAACCATTTATCACGGTTCAACTTGTCCTTCAGTTCATGTAGCATGATAGTTTCAATTTCTGTTGTCCACATGTCATAGTCACAAAAGATGCCAACAATATCATCCTGAATAAACATGAATGGTAGGAGAAAGTCAAAACTTAAGTAAAAACAACATAACAAATCTCACAAAGTTAGATGAGCAACTTACATTCACAACGTTATAGGTTCTGCCAACATCCATTGTTTTATATGCTTTTAAAGTGTATTCGAGATTTTTGATATGAAATCTCAGTCCCTCTATTTATATAGAAGTAAAGAAAAGAGAAGAGACACGATCCTTGGGCAACAAGCAGTCGCCTGTTACACCAATTAGAATTCGGACATGCTATTACACCTCTTAGAATTCGGACAGCCTAATTTCAAGCCAAATGCCTTTACATGCCGTCATTGGGAACATGCGTTATGTTCACCAATAGACACAACAATTGAAAAAAGTAAATGCAACAATAGTCCAACACGAATTCACATGTGTGTTGTAGGAACAAACCATAACAATGCAAATTAGTAATATTCATTAAAATTCAAAAATCAACCATCAAGTGTTGACTTTGCAGAACATTCGAATTCATAACTAAATCAAAAGAGTCAACAAACAATGGTCAACTACAACAGATGTCATCCAAATATAGATAAAATTCAAGGAAAATTAACTCTTCATAATGAAGAACATACATGGGATGACCATAAATGTCAAGAAGAATACTATGAGCCATGCCACCACACACCCTATCACTGCCCACTTAGTCACCATCCTATCGTCTACGCCATTGAATAAACTTGAAATTAAATTGTAATGATCCCTAGGTTGTGCTATGTTTTGAGGGTTGCTACTGTTCTCTCCATTGTTGTTGCTAACGAATGATGATTCACCCCTCGAAGCGAATGTACGCCTTACATTGTTTGCACCTTGTGTTGGACGTGTAGAATGATATCTTCTTATATGTGAATATTTTGGTATGTTAATTTGATCAGCCCAAATAAACGAATTCGAATGTTTACGGTGCAACGGACACTTGTAATAATATCGATCGAGACATGTAGATGAATCCCCTGCCGTTAGATATAGCATACTTCCAACTCCACAAACACAAACCACATTGTAAGGTGCAGCCATCTACAAGGTTATACTCAAACTTCAACTAAACTCTCAAGCAAAATTCCTGATATATCATCATAAATATGACACTAACCGAAAAGGATTTTTAGTAGAAATCTCCCAATTCAATAATTTTTACTAAATTAGGAGATGCAAAATTAATAAGATTCAAACACATGCAGCCATAAATTACAAACAATTAACATGAATTAAGGTGCTTAAGACACTTAACATGAATTTATGTTGGTTGCAAAAACTATGTGATATAATGACGGAGACAAAAAGGATGACATACCTCTCTTTTTAGCAAAAGTGATGAGTGATGAAGAACCCTAACCTCACATCATTGTGTCAATTAGCTCCAGTGTTGCGAAATTTCACCTCAAAATTGAAAGGATTTCGTGGAAAATTCTAGATTTGAGTGTTTAATCAAGGGTTTTGAAAGTTTAAGACTTTAGGTTTGTGGGCTTTGAATGAGCTAAGTGTTGAAATGACCATTGTAATGGGGTGGTAGCTGGAAGGGCAAAATTGAAATTTCGTACATGCAGCAACAGGTTATTATTATTAATTGACAAAGCAAATGGAATATTAGATTCTGGTTACTACAATATCAAAATCAACATCACTAACCAAATAAATTATAAAACGTCAATTTTTATATTATCCGCGAAATAGTGCAACTTCCAATAACTTACACTTTTTGTTAATATCGAAAGCACTCTTACTAACCTATAAGCATACATCTAAAAAAATAATAAGCAATGCTAGGAAAAACTAATAATAATAACCAAAAAGTTATATTATATATTCTTACCAGTACAATAATAATAAAGTGATGAATCTGAGAATAATATCTAGGGGTGGCAATATGGATCTGGTTCTGTAGATCAACCAGATTTGGTCCAGATTTACAGAACCAGATCCATATAAGGTTGAGAAAAATCCCAACTCAACCTGGTTGAGTTGGGATCCATTTTGGTTGAGATATATTTCAACCAGAAGCAGATTAAAGTCCAACTCAAATATCAACCTTACCCAACTCAAATATCAACCTTACCAGATTGAAGCCCAATTTATCTGAAAATAACCCAGTTCGCTGCTAATAAAAAAAAATTCACCCTGCTCGCTGGAAGGAATCGAACTCGCGACCTCAAATACTTGTATCCTTAGCACTTCCGTTGGGACAACGCGACTTATACTAATAATTCTTCAAAACTTTATTATTATTCCGTCTTCTTAGCTTTTTGGAAAAAAGAAAAAAGAAACGACAAATAAGACTGGTGCATTCCTTCAAACCTTCTCGAAGATAGTTGAGAACCCAGAGAGCTTGACTATGTAGATGAAGATTATTTAGGTGGGAGAAAAGTATTACAGAGCATCTCATATGAAGAGAATGGGATTGAGTGAAAAACTTATCAAGAGTTGCTGTTTTGAGTTTCTCAAATGTCTTTGTTGTATCTGATTCTTTAGTCATCTGCGATGAGAGATTAACAATACTATTTAAACGGTATGAAATTTTGAAGCAGTGATAAATATTTGGTGATGCTCTGTATGTTCTGTTGGAAAGTACGTTCACTTTCATTTTTATATAATAATTTTCAGCTTCTTTTTCGTTATGGATAGTAGAACAAGAAATGAGAAGAGAAATTCAGTGATAAGAGTATAGAAAACAGGTTCTGACATGGAAATAGCCTTTCTCTTAAAACAATGTCCGATACTCCGTTTTGTTTCATGTTTTCATTAATGGGCCAAAGTGATTTGCAAGCCGTAAATATCAGATGGTTACAAATCATGTTTCAAGTTTCAACCCACCAAACTTAAAAATATTTGGGGTTAAAACGAATTTTGTAGAATTTTAGGGGTTATTTGAGCAATTTATAAAAATCTTTGAGGTTCTCGGGATTTTTTATAGATTTTTTTGCTTTTTTGGACTTGGAGGTTTTTTTTTGTGAATTTTAGGGTTAAAACGAATTTTATAGAGTTTTAGGGGTTATTTGAGGAATTTATAAAAATATTTGAGGTTCTCGGGATTTTTAATATATTTTTTTCGCTTTTTTGGACTTGGAGGTTTTTTTTTAAATTTTGTTTGTGAATTTTGGGGTTAAAACGGATTTTGTAGAATTTTAGGGGTTATTTGAGCAATTTATAAAAATATTTGAGGTTCTCGAGATTTTTTATATATGTTTTCGCTTTTTTGGACTCGGAGTTTTTTTTTTGTGAATTTCGGGGTTAAAACGAATTTTATAAAGTTTTAGGGGTTACTTGAGGAATTTATAAAAATATTTGAGATTCTCGAGTTTTTTAATATATTTTTTCGTTTTTTTAATGAAATTTAGGGGTATAATGGATTTTATTATTTTATAAAATTTTAGGAGTATTTATGTATTTTAAAACTTGAGGTTGAAGTTGAGTTGAAATTGGGTTGAGAATTTCAACCTAAGAAGTTCATCTTGGATTGAGAAAAAGTTGAGGTTGATTGAGATTGAGTTGAGGTTGATATAGGATCTAATATCAACTCAACCTTATCTCAACTTCAACTCATTGGATTTCAACTAGATTCAACTAATTGATCCATTTGCCACCCCTTAATATCTGCCGCGAAAAGGTTTAAGACCCCAAATTGCAACACAATAACACGGCTCCGAATTCTGGAAGGGAATTTAGAAACGAATGGACTGACTGTACGGCAATTAGGGTTTTGAAAAGTAAGCAGCCACGTCTGACGTCTTGTTTGCTGCTGCCATGGAAATAGAAGACATATTCGAATCCTCTTTAAAATTAGAAGAAACCCACTTCAAAGATGGCTACGACGAGGGCTATGCCGATGGAATAATCCCCGGTAAAGAAGAGGGTCGACAAGTGGGCTTGAAAACCGGGTTCGAAGTCGGCGAGGAACTCGGCTTCTACAGAGGCTGCGTCGATGTCTGGACCTCCGCTATTCGGGTCCACCCGAATTGCTTCTCTGCCCGGATCCAGAAGACCATCAACAAGATGGACGAGTTGCTTCAGGGGTACCCGATTTGGGACCCGGAGAACGAATCCGTTTCGGATACCATGGATTCCTTGAGGCTCAAGTTTAGGGTTATTTGTGCTACTCTCAATATGAAATTGGCGTATAATGGCTACCCCAAAGCATCTGATGGTGAAAGTATTGATTTTTAATGTTGCATTTATTTCTTGTTTGTGTGTCTGTCAAGTGTTTGATCATGGTCCTCACAGACTTGTTTCGGTTTTAGTGATGAGGTGCATTTTTCTGGAAGATTTTATGTTACTGGTTTCGCCCGTCCTCCCGCAATGTTACACTAAAATGTACACAACTCGTGCAATTGCTATGAAGTTTTGAATAAGTAACCTTTAAACTTCAGTTTCATTCTCATATAGATGTTATGATTGACAAACATATGCAGCTATCTTTTGGCATTACGGATTCTATGAATGACGACATAATCCTTTACTAATGCACAAACTTCACAAAGCTATTATATAGGTGTTGGGAAATATTTATGAAGCTGTGCATGCGGAAGTGGATTGTTATATTTTCTTATCAAATATATATGTTCAACAGTAGGGGGATTCACTGTTTTATAGACTAGTCTAATTGAAACAATGAAAGCTACCTTGCTCCTCACCATGTGAGAGTAACTGGAACTCTCATTAAGATTATTAGTACGTAAGGATCGTTCGTATATATGATATTGGACAACCAAAACTAATAGTTGAAGAGGATGGTTTGGACTAATACTACGAAGCAATCTAATCGTTGTGTCCTAATAATGTTTTGCTTTTGTCATGGAAACTTTCTGTCTGGCTATTTTAGACTTTATTGTTTCTCATTGACTGTGCATCAACCTTCTTCATGCGTTTATGCATGTATCATAATTCCAGCCTTTGGTTTTTATTTACTTCAGGAACTAGGTACAGTTAGTGCAGGCCCCCAGTTTAGTGCTATGAATATTTTTTTATCTTTCGCAAAGCCTATATAATCTTCTCGTTCTTTACTTTTTTCTCTGTTGCAAGTGACGCCTGTGATTCATAAACTGTAAATTATATTATAATGTTATTTGTATATCGATGTTACTCCAGTTCTTCATGTTCAAGAACAGTAGCTGATCTTTTAACATGAAATGACACTGCTTCTGTATGCACTCGTGCAAGTACCCAATCTTGAACAAATTTATGTACCTGGATATAATTTTTATTTTGTGCTATACCGATGTTTTACTAGCGTACAGTGGAAGTCCTTCTCTTCCATAGATAAGAAAGGAAACATACTAGACCTTTTTTATTGTTGATTTCTTTGGTATTGGCTGTAGAAACTGTTCGTTTTGCTCAACTTTTGATATGGAGGTGCAAAAGAGGATCGGAATGCAGAAACTCCATAAGTATGTTTTTGGGTGAAGGTGTGTTAAATGTGACTTGAACTTTGGTCAATTGGAAGTCTACCCCTTTACCAAAAAGAAAAGTACTTGGCCACTAAACATATTTAACATTTTCTGTGATTAAAGAAAATACCAAGTGCATTTCTTTTTTCTAAATGTTTTTTCCTTTATGCTCAAGCGATTTTCCTTTGTCCGGCTATTTTGGATTGGTTTTGACGTGAACAGAAAATCTGAATGAATATGAGATTTACGGTCATCTCATTGTGGGAGGAGAAAATGAAGATTTCATTGGCTTGTGTAGATTTGAGGATAATTTTCTTACTATCTTCCTGACTTCCAGGGAGTACTTTGATCCTTGTTTTCTATCATAGTCTGGACTTAGTGAGACAGATTGGCATAGTCTGTCTCCATTTTTCACGTGTATGTAATTTAACTTCCAATAAATGCTTTGAGTGATGTGAAAGTTTGTGTTTCCTTTCTGATATTACTTAGTTTTCTCCAAGTGTACCATTATACTCCCACATCAAGGAGTAGAGTTTCTTGATAATCGTCATCATGATGTGATTTGTTTATTTAGTTTCAAGGTTCTATTGTTGTCAAATATCTTAAGGAGGCATTTGTTAACACATTCTACGCCTTTAATCAGGATTTGTATTTTCGTTTTAAGCGTTTGGCATCCTTACTGAGAATAGCGAGCTATTATGATTCAGTCTTGCTGGACGTAGTAATGAATTTGGTTCAGGTTGTGAAGGCCTGAGGAGAAGTTGGATTGTAGATGAAGTCGTTTTACTTCTACTTACTGTATTTTTGCTTGTATGTGACAATCTACTTTCTAATCATTGCTACCAAACTGCCCCCAACATGTATCTTGTAATCTATTGCATTATCAAATTGTGAAAGCAACTGGACTTGATCGTCTGTAACCTATATGCATACCTAACAGTCACATTTCAGTATAAACGAAAGGCCCAGCAAAGGCTTATCCACCATCCTTTTTAATGCTTGAAAAACAGATGGGGTATACCATAATCAAAAAGTGTGTATTTGCAATTTATATGCAGACACGTTATTTGGTTTATCCGATAACTACAGCTAAAGTCTGCTCTTGCAGTGCTTCCATCTGCAGGCATTGTTAGCAAAAATGCTTCTTTTTTGGAGCTGATTACAGAAAAAAGTTGGCTTATTTGCCCAAATTAGTAGGTTAGTTATTATTTGTCCCTTTGTGATCTTAGTCTGCCATTTAATGATACTGAAGTCTATTAATTAAGGAAGTTTAGAAAATAATGATTTAAAGCAGTTGCATGTGGAGCAGATGTTGATGTAATTAGGTGGTGCTCCCACTAATCAACACTAGAACATGGTTATTAATGCTTACTACTTTGCATTTATATACTGTCTGATTACGGGGTATTTAATAATTCAACGTTTGAAGTGTTTACTGGTGAGAAGTAGTATTTTATTAGGCTTATAAGGTATGATTAGATATACGGTATTTTATTTTATTTTGCTCTTGGACAGAACACAACAGGGTAGCTCATCACATCACATGGGAGTGTGTAATGAGACACATTGGTCACATGTGGCCCTTCTTATCTGCCATGAAAATGTTGATTGAGAAAATGAGCTTGTGAGGTAGGGTGAGGCCTCTTGGAGCATTGTGTGGTGGATGGGGTGCACCCCCATCTAGCCTCCTTTAATATGCGCGCCCATCATGTTTTACTGGCAATTTACAGGGTTATCTTATAATTTTTACAATCGATGTCTGTAAAAAAAAAATGTATTACATCTTCGTTCGAATAATGTGATTATATGGTTCATATAGTCGGTCGCGATTAAGTACAGTAGTAAGGTCGATGAAGGAAGAGAGGACAGTTAATTTGCAGAATTGCTTTAAACTTCACTTGTTTGTGGGAATAGCAGTCTAACTAGTGCTGGTGTGGAAGGTGTGTGTGTGTGTGTACTTTGAAGTAAGAATTTTTGACATTTCTCTTGCAGTTTACAAGCCAAGTGTAAAATATTCTTCAATTTGGTGGAAAGCAATAAAATACTTTGATTTTTGTACACGTAAGGGTAGGTTGTACAACAGCTGTTGGTTAAATACAGAAAATTGAAAACAAACCCATTATTGAAATTTCTGTGAGAGTCAATTAAGTTGGGGAAAAAATGTTTAGTTAAGCAGGCTGCGCTTAATTTGACTTTACAGGGTTGCTATATGTTATTTTTAGTGGGAAAAATGTATTCTCCTCGACTCTTTTAGTGTTAGGATAAGTTTTTTCTTTTTTCGGTGATGGTCAACTAGAAAAAATCGGGCTAATTAATGTTTTGTGTGTACGAAGTACGAATTTAAATTGCTCAAGTGAACGCCGGTTGAAGAAAAATAATAAAAAGTATCCCATGGTTCATTAATTCATGCACCTGACACGGGGCATATAGAAGTGTGATGAACTTTATTTACTAATTTATTATGATTATTAGTTCAATTAGTTGACTGTCAAGTGATTGATTACTGATTACTAGATCTAAATCTGATTCTAATTTTGGCGACACGTTTTGATCTAAGTAGAAAAATCGTGCTTTTCGTGTTGTGGGTGGAACTCAATCATGGCGTGAACGGTGGAAAAATGGTCAAACATGGCCACCAATTATTTGTAGAAAATCGTTTAAATGCATATAATCGATGAATGTATGAATGAATACATTGAATATTGAATTGTCTGGTCGTGTAAAAACAACTTATATCTGATTTTGAGATGTTAAGAGATTTGTCTTAAAAAATTGTATTGTCCGTAATATGTTAAAGATACTATTTTAAAAAAATATCAAAGACAAAATGTGTTATGTGTAATTGGTAATTAGTCTTACATGTATAAATATATATATGATATATATTAAATAAAAGGATTTCATTAATATAATCTTCTTATCAAAAATCATAGGAAACTAGCCCTTATGTTCTATGCTAAGTAGGAACATCATCCCCACGCCAAAACTGAATAGCTAATTACCTTCAACATATGCTTGTACGTTACAATAATACCCATTAATTTTATACACAAGTGTTAAGGGGGTGGATTGCAAGTGTTAAGGAGCTTGATTGTTGTTGTAGAGTACGTAGTTTTTTTTTTCTTTTTAGGTGTAATAGATCTATTTAATATATAATACATAGAGCAAATACGACCATGATTTTCTTGCAAGAACTAATGTGTCTATTTTGTATAAAATACTGGGTTATCATCATTAACTCTAAGTATTAATATTGATATTATATATTTATCTCACATATTAAAAATTCATTTATATAATTAGATCATTTTAAGGGATTTCGAGTTAGATGCCAAGAAGTCTACTCCTTATTGATGACCTCACCTAAATAACGACTGTAGCTTTTCAAATATTGAGATTTTGAGAGTCTCTAAAAATTTAACCACCTTCATCCGATCATCCACTTTCCAATTATTAAGAGTTACATTCATTCTCGGATCATTGTCCGTCCACTTAGTTTGAAAAAAGAAATATATGAAAACAAAAATGTAAGAAGAGCCAAATATTTTGTTGTTTTCCGGCTAGGTGAGCGAAGATTATAGTATTATTTATCACAAAAGAAAGAAAAGGTTGACATTACTAAAATCTTGTGGCATCCTTAAACATTAAAAATCGCCCAAAATAGCTGTCTACCTTTGATGAACTTGGCACGTACAGCAATGCACATGTTTAAGAACTGGAACAAGATTTCAATCATAAACTGAAAATCCTCAAAAGATTTGAAAGTCCGATTTAACTCGAAACTAAGGTTCGTGGTTGATTCGAGGCCGACCGTAAATATGTCACTTTCTTCGTCTGGCATCTTCTCATACATCACGTAACTCTCTATTTCAATTTTCAATTCTTTAGGCGTTTTTTTGCAATTTGAATATTGACTTAGTGCATAGATTTCTTTTTTTATTGTTGAAGTATTCTAAATTGATTTCGACTGTGTAACGTACATTTGTGCTTCCTAAAACAAAAATCAAATTCTTCAAAATATAAAGAAAGAGCAGCGATGTAAATGGAAAATGAGTTATTACCTACCAATACTGTACAATACTTTATTACTCAAAATCCGTTTTCTTTTGCTTTTGCCTTCTTCTTTCATTTTTAATATCGAAGTTATTTATTCACATTTATGATATTGATGTGTAACTTGTTACATAACTTTGATAAGTTCGAGAACTAATAAAATATTCTGATTAGCCACACCTAAATCAGCCACATCTTCCTATCACATTAGAATCTTCATTTAAGTGGCCAAGGATAAAGAAATTAAAGTGAAACATTAATCAAAAGTATTTTAATTTAATTTTTTAACTATAAATATTAGGTTTCTTCCAACAATTTCCACACCAAAAATTATTTAGATTTTTCCTTCTTTCTTCCTATGAATCTCTAAGTTAGTAAGTCTACTTTCAGGGTAAATTCATCTCAAGTTCTTATTTCATCATTTTCTACTCGAAAATACCCTAAAACTTTTATTGCACAGAAATTATCCATTCGGCCCTGCACCTTAGAAAAATCATAACTAATTGTAAAAAAAAAATTTGATCAAGGCCAATGGTCAAATACTCCTCATGATATCCTCTAACTTTCATATGAAGAAATGTTTTTCAAATAATATGATTTAGAAGGTCGAAATTCCTAAACCGTAGGTTGCTGACTGAAAATCTGAAAATAGGTTGTATGTTTTAAAGAATTATTTAGCATAGCAAACCTTTGGTTTTCCTTCCCATTTGGGTACAGATGTTCCTAGCGATGTCAGTGATCAGTTGCCACAAAAATATTTGGAAACAAATTTCATTTCGATATCCGATCAAAGGTAAACTCGAAACTACGGCGATTTTCAGCTTATTTTACATAATTTAAGTTCTTTGTTTATGATTGAAAATAATCATCATAATTACATGATTGATCACTCACACATGACTCTTATAAGATATAACAATCATTAGAATCACTTTAATATGATTGTATTCACGAATTAATATTTTTGAGATTTTTCAATAGTATATTTATCATGTTTAACATATCCTTACATAAGTTTAATAAGATTGTCGTATATACTTTTGAGGTCTAATCCTCTTATATGATTATATATCATAACTTAAACATTCTTTTATCATTTACCTTGATTAGGTTTACGTATTAATATTTTTATAAGTTATAAATACAATGTCATGTAATTTAAGATAATCTTAAAACAAAATAATATTAACTAAGTTATACAAATTAATGGATTGCTTCATAAGGTAATTGTTTGATGTCATGATTCCTGAAATTTTTGGATGTACTAGAGACTTAAAGAACGATGTTCCATAAATCAGTTAAGTAATATATTTTAAAATTTTATTATGCATTAAATTATATAGTTTATCATACTATACTTGATATTATTGTATACTTACCATTTGAAATGATTTTCTAACATTAGAAAAATTATAACTACAATTATAATTATAAATATATGGTTGCTTAAGATAAATTTTGAGATATAAATTACGTATATAAACTATATTTGATATTTAACTTACCCTTACAACATCAAAGTTTATCGCGTAAGATTTTCATCAATGGTGTGTGCTATTTACTTAAAGTAGTATCCTCAAATTTCATCAACACGAAAATTGAATATTGCATATGTTTATAGAGGTGAGTTATGATTATTCAGTTAACTGATATTATCTTAATGTTATTAAAGGTTTGACAAATTAATCAACGATGCGCAATATTCTCCGTACAAATAAAGGTGGGGTGTAAATTCTGATTTCGTTCTAGGCCCATTTGGCATCCGGCCTTGAAGAACTTGGAGAGAAAAGTCACAACTTCATTACCAAACCACGAACAACCTATAATTCATCTTATTCCTATTTTTGCATCTCATCAATAAGCGTGATTTTCTCACTTATTGCTAAATTATACACGAACATTAATTATTCATCACATATTATCTCATGTACTGGTTCTTGAACTGTGCAAAGAGCAACGAACTGTGTGTTCGGGATAGGTAGCTCAATGAGCAACATATATTATCCGGTTTACTAGCTTGTTTATTTATCATCCATTGGAACATCTTTGGGAAGTTGGGCCCAGGGATTGAGTCGATTTGTTACTGGGCAGTAAGGACTGTCGGTTTAATTAATTTCGCTTAATACCCATTTATCTAGGCTCCGTTTGCAGTCGGGAGTTTGTTGTAACCCGCGTGCTGGATCGGCATGTACTCGAGCATGTCGTCTGTTTTGTTTGCGAGGTCGCTCCTCGTTGGAAGGTATAAGGTAGTATTTGGAAGTATAAGGTTGGATTTGTTTACTGTTAAGCACATGTTCATAAACTACTCTAAGAATATTCTGGTACTACTATACATCAAACTACATGTTAAACTATCTCTATCGGTAAGATCACTTCTAGAAATATATCAATTAAATCACTGTTAATTCTTTCATTGATAGTGTTTTGTATGAATCTCACTAAGTCATCAAAGGCTTATTCATCGTTTTCTACTGTCTGTCCATTCCTCAGGATAAAACCAACGTGGCAGCATGGATCACATGAATAATTTTGCCAATCTTGCCTTTTGGGATATTCGTGTAAGTGAAAATAATTTATCATCAGTACGTAATTATTAAAATTGTCAAATTGTTTGTATTTTCAAGACTTTCGATGTGTATATTAAAAGTTCTTTTTTATCATAATGTGTATGGTTGATCCTGGACAGTGACATCCCTTCCTACGAGACGTGTTTTAGTGCGAGTCTGGTAAAGTGACTGATCACCACTGAACCAACTCGGATCGGATCACACTCTTGGGGCGTGGTCATCACATAGTATCATGGAAAAAGATTGATATGAAGCATTAGCGCTGTGGAGGGCAATACCGTCTTAAAGACAAAGAAGTCAATTGTGGCCTCGTCTAAACAAAAGTTTTGTTCACATTGTAAATTTCACCACTTTAACACCGCTAATTCTAAGATGATAATTTTGTGTGTGATTCAGAATGACGATGATTGTCACTCTAGAGCATAACGGTAGAAACTAAAGAAATTATTACTAAAGATTTCCAATGGTGAAAACCGAGTTGTTGGACTATCAAAAAAAATCAAGATGTTGGTCTACCTAACGACCTTAAACTTGTCAATGATACTGATAGTAGATGCCTCATCCTGGTATTCATAATTAGGATTTTTTCGAAATCCTACCTTGAATGAAATAAAGTAATGTGACTATAGTGTTTTGTTTATTAAACACATGCATATCTCCAACCGAAATCGCTGCTACAGATATACTCTTTTTTCGGTAGAAAGGAAAAATACAACGGTTGTTGCACCATGTCTCTAGCTAATAAATTAACTAAAAAATGAACGAGAGAGATAGAGAAAGAGTGAATTAGTGAGTGAGAGAGAGAGAGAGGGGTTTCCCAATGGAAATTGCTCTCTCCAGTAACTGTGGCAAACTTACTCAAATAATCGGATACTTTGTTGGCGGTTCTTGGGATTCACTTGAAGGTGTAATTCCATGACATATGAAGTAAACGCTTGCATTCTCCTACCAGCTCCATGTACTTTTGTTGGAGATCAACTCTCCAGTCACTAGTAAAAGCAACTAGTGAGTACGTCTCGCCGTCAAGGTTCAAGTTTTTTTGTCCCAAGCTATCTCTAGCCCTCGCTTGAGCGCCTAAAGCTCCACCTTTTCAACTGTTGGCGAGATAAGGCATCATTTATATCCCCAACACCAACTTCTTGATCCATCTCTCAACACTCTGGTTGCGCTCTCACATAAGTCGGTTATTAATCTATTTTCTAGTTTGTAGAGTAGATTAGTACATTTTAGTTTGCTTTATGAACAAATCAAATTACACTTGAGATTAATAATTTTTGGATAAGTTATAAAGGTTTTCTGACACTTTTCTAGAAATTAAATAGGAAATGCAGCAGAAAAATACAAGATTTATATTATATTTTGCTTCATATTTTTGCGGATTTTTGGAATTTGGTGAACTCGTCCTATTACAAATGGTTTACCTATCCATATATAGAAAAACAGTATGAGGTGTTGTCCTCTTGATTGTTGCCACATGTCCTCTATTTACTAGACATTATGATTTTGTACAAATCTTAGCAGATTCCTCTTGATTCTACATAATATCTCTCTAATTCGGGTTAACCGTGATATAAATGTATGTACAACTATAATGATGTCCCGATAATGGGAATAATGATTAAGATTTTAAATAATAACATTAAGGCGTTGGATCTTGTAAGTTCTTTTAATATATTAAATAGCCTTAGCACGAGGTTGTCATGGATCGACCCTAATACGAGGCAGGATCTTTGCTGAAATGACTCGAGAGCTAATGTTCCTCTTCATAAAAGACTTCTTACTCTCGCCTCGTTCTTCGTTGTTAGTCTCTTCTCTCATATGAAGCTTCTTTGTCTTTATTTTGACAAGGCAATTTATCCTGACAAGATGTAAAGTTTGTTTTGTTCCCTTAACCATATATGAGTTATCACTTCAGATTAATTGTCATGCTTATTGTTTAATTGCATTTTCGGTACTAAAATATTCACACTTACATAATCTCTAGGGATATGATTTTCAGTATGTTTATGCTTTCTATTATTACTTGACTCGTGCGCTTGTGATTTAAGTGGTGTTTGCATCATTTAGCATCTACAAAGTATCGATTTGTTTTGGTCTACACCAATGAATGAACACTTTAAGATATCACACACACTAATCAACCAAGTAAACTCGATGCATTCCACTAGGCAAAGGTCAACGTCAAAAGCTAATTTTTTCGAAGTTGAGCTCTCCAGTGTCTTCATTGGATTATCATTAGTTGTGAGGTGTTGCAAAAGAAATATTAGTTTTGACCAATATTTGACATTTATTTAAATATCTATATTTTAACAAAATTAAATTTATTTTGCTTAAAATAATCTTATATTTAATTATTCAAAACTAATTTGAGGTGAATGAAAAATTAAATGTTTAAGTTAGTGATTTTAAATAAGTTGCCTCAAAGATGAAATAGGAAAGTATAAAAAGCCACTATCTTCTTTGTAAATCTTGAGGTTGTTTTGTAAACTTATTTGTCACTTAGTTCAAACCAATTCTAGACTTTGAACCCTTTATGGTATCACATCTCCTTAAATGGTAAAGACTTACATGACATGGCCCGTGCTCGAAATTCAAAACTTACGCGGGTTAGGGTTGGATTTGGGGTCAGAGTCATATGTTAAGGGTGTCCTTTCAACCATCCCGAGCCAACTTTTCACATATGAAAATAAACCCCGTAAGGTTTGTTCCAAATCATTTAGTTTCGTCAATATGATTTTATGTTAATTTTTATTTTGAGAGTCCAAACTATTGTTTAATTTGTTGTTCTTAATTGCTTTATATAATAACTTAAATTATTATTCTAATAACTGTTAGCAGCACCGGCGCGATGCAATATCAATTACAAATACATAAAGTTCAACTCTTACCTCGACTTACAAAAGTTATAGCCAAATTCTAAATTATACCATTTACCCAAACTTATAGATTTTTTTTTAGTTTCTTTATGGCTTACCGGCATCCGTTGCTCTTCGTGTGCGCACTAGGTAAACCTACGTGTTGATGCAATAGCCAGCAAGCCTCGCCAACCGAGCAAGCCACACTAGGCTAACCATGTGTGACAGATACAAACCTAGAAGGTATAAAATCAAATACCGCAAGAATCAAGTCACTCCTTGCGGGTTTCCAAACAAGAGACCAAAGAAATAAATTTTAGTTTTGTTGATGGAACTTACTTATATTTTCATATTTGTTTTTTATAAAGATTAAAGATCACATGACTATTATAGAAGAAGAAAAAAGGTAAGCAACAAACGTTGTTCTATGGGTATCTCATCTCAAAAAAAAAAACTAAGGAAAATGAATTGGCACTGGCCCCAATTAAGTAATTAACGTACAAGTACTGAGATCTTTGATGATAGAAGACATTAATTATCAATTTAAGAGGAACGGCTTAAGTAATCAATCTAAGTTTTTGATTATACTTATCTAGCAAAAACAATGTTCAAGCCCCCATGTTCGGCAACTCCAGTTGGGTCTAGAAGTCTATTTATCGTCTCTTTTCTACCCTCTTTAACGCCCTTAGCTGAGTGGTGGGGAACGACAACAACATTAACTTTTGGCACAGTCGGTGGCTGGACCCCTTCACAATTGCAGAGTATGTTCCTATTGTTCTTCCCCATCTGCTACACCTCACCGTGCATGATACCATTCACCCTCCCGGTTGTTGGGACCTATCAATTTTCAGCATGCTCATTCCCCGCCACATCTTCGAACGAATTTGTGGGATTCCACTACCTGTTGTCGATATCTCATACATCAGTAGCTGGTTCTGGAACCCCCGTGGAATCTTTATGGTCAAGTGTACCTACCAGTGGTTCTTTGAATCGGTCAGGGAGTCCCCCTGCCCAGCTCTCCTTTGGAGTGCCTTATGGCGCACTTGGGTCCTCCCCCATGTTAAATTCTTCGAGTTTCTTTGGAACCAGGGGGCTTTGGCCATTCGTGAATTCCTCTGCCGACGCCACATGCCAATATCCAACATATGCCCACTTTGCCACTCGGCTCTGGAATCTACAAACCACCTCTTTGGTGAATGCCCCTCTTCTAGAAAGTTCGAGTCGCCTTTTCGAACCTCTCACCACCACCAAGAGGGGACAATATAGTTCCCCACCTGACTCGCATTAGTTACCCGACGGTCACCCTGATCGGGTACTAGGCACTTTAGCAAGCTCAAAATGAGATGGTCTTTTGCCAACAACCTATCTCGGCCTCCAATAGCATTACATACATTCATAAGACCATGTTTGAGCTAGGTACTGCTCCGCCCCCAGACCACCCAAATCCCACTTCTCTTCTTGACTTGGAACCCGCCCATCAGGGGTCATCAAGTTAATTGTTATGGTTCAGCACTAGGCTACCCAGGTCCTACAAAGATTGGGGGTGCACTATGGGATTGTGCAGAAACGATAGTTGGTATTTTTTTTTCGAAGGCACGGGATGCAACACCATCAATGTCGCTAAACTGCGAGTGATTCGCCAAGGAGTACTTTTTGTTCGTACTTCAGTTTCTCACCTCATTATTGAGACATACTCTGAGTTCGTGTTTAGCAGCCTAATCTGGCCGCAGGATTCTACGACCTTGGCAGCAACACAAACACTTATCCACAAGATAAGGAGGATGTGGACCAGCTTCACTACCGTGACTGTCTCATGTACATATAGAGAGACGAACATGATTGCGAATGTGCTGGCCCAACAAGATTCCAATCGAGCCCATGTGGATTGCCCCATGCAGCCACCTTTCTATGCAACATGGATGAGTTGCCCGCCTAGTCTATAAAATTTAGCTTTGTCCGATATGTCCTATACGCGCCTATCACGAAAACCTAGTCCCCGCTCCTTTATGTATATACATTATCTGACTCCGACCTCCTAAATAAATAAACAGGTTTTGTTCAAATATGAAAAAGACATATAAACGTGAATTATTTATGTCTAATAAGTTAAACAACAACATAACAAGCTTGAAGATGGCGCATGGTGGTGGTGGTGATTATGAATAGAAAAAAGAAAGTATAATTGTGGTGGCGCATGGTGGTGGGTTGAAGATGGCGCATGGTGGTGGTGGTGATTATGAACAGAAAAAGAAAAGTATAATTGTAAAAATAATGAGACCTGAATCGTGCCCTTGATAAAGGGATTTTCATTTTTTTAGTTTATTTTATATTTGGTGGAATTTATACTTAAATATTTAACTCATCAAATATTAAAAGTTTATAAAAAAGACCCATAATAGTTTCGATACGCCTAAAAACATATCGGATACGTATCGAGATTGTTTTAATTTCAAAATTAAAGGATACGCCACGTGACGTATCAGATACGTCAGAACTGGTATCGGTATCTGAATCGGTATCGATATGTATCGGGTACTGCATAGCCGTCTTGGTATCGGTATCGATGCATCAGAGCATTTGCATGATTAAATCTTATTTACAAAGTTATTTCTCAAAACTCAATAACTTTATTTACTAATTAGTTCTTCTAAATTCTCCATAACTTAATCATTTTAATCTAATTTAACATAAATATTATCAATACTTACATATTGAGTCAAGAGAGAGAATCTTATATTCTATGCAAAACACTTGTTAATTCATACAAACTGAAAAGATTTAAAAAGCACTTATTATATAGTATTGAAGGTGCATAACAAACTAATATATTTATCGTAATATCAACCTAAAAGAAACCATTAACCAGTAATAAAAATATATAGATCAAATTAGTGAAAATCGTTGAAAAGTTCATAACTTGTTAATGAGAGCAACCAAATTTCTTAATTGAATATGCGGATCTTCTCAATTTTACGTCTTAGATTTTCCTAGTTGCTAATTATTATTTACATTACTAGGTCTATCGATCAATTCCATATACGGCACACACTAATTCTACACACATATTATGACGTATCTAGTTTCAAGTAGTAATTCAAAATAATATCAAAAGCTCTATATTTTACGTCATTAAAGGAAAACAAACGCGCAAAAACAACAAACCTTCTTCTATTCTATTAATGAAGGATACCAAAATTAGAAAAGAAAATATCAAAAGAATTACGCCAACTGTGATTGGCTAAAAATAAATCGAGGAGGAAGTAAAAACAAAAAAAAAGAAAATGATAACGTGGACGCCTCTCTTTTTGCAATTAAAAAAACAACCGTCCTTGAAAAAAAAAAGTAGTAATAGTATATTGTACACGTATTACAGATCAGCCACCAGACAAGAAAAGAAAGGGACTAATATGCAATTTAGCTGTAATTAGTTGTCATTTACTCACTGTTACTCGACACCGACACTTTAGGAGGTGAATCTTGTGAGCTTTATGATCTTATTATCTTACCTATAGTGAAAATAATTAAAATGTAAACCTTATAGTTATGTTATATCATATGGTTGTCGTTGAAAAGTGAAAAGCGAAAAAGAAGCAACATATTACACATTGTTTTGTCACAAAACAGACCACTTTTCAGTTTGACTATGGCCTCAAAAATAAAAACTTAACCTTGTCATTTGTAGTAGTGATTATTTTATTAATGTTATTGTACTGTACTCCTCATCTTGTTTAAAAAGGTTGTTAATTTATGCATTGAACCTTCCACTCCCTCTCACCAGTGACGCTAGAAACAGCCAGTTGCTTTCTTTCCAGCTTCTTCTCAATTGTTCATTCATACACACAACCATCTTTTCCTCTCTCTCTCTCTCTCTCTACCCTTGTTTAGTATATGTTTTGTGTTTGTTTGACCTTTGGAAGTTGATAACTGAGTTCTAACTGAATCTCAGAAGTCTGTGCCATTCTTTTTATTTCTTGTTTTGAGATCCAGATTTCAGTGAGGAACTAGTACAAATTAAATGTCATTGTAGCAAATTAAAAGTATTATTGTCTTTTCCCTCCCTCTCTTTCTCTATATATATATCTATCAAGAAAGAAAACATGATGCTGAGTCTGACACTTGACAAATCCTATCAAAGTTGAGATTTTGAGTTCAACCCATTATTCCTTTTCCTTGATTCTTAACTGGGTTGCCTTTTGAATTTCATCAATGGCACCAAGCACTGTTGTTGTCACACTTGAGAAGCCTGAGAATATCTCATTGATAGAGGTTAATAATGATTCATCAAGGACTGGATCAATATTTCAGGAGAAGGCTAAAGCTGCAAGCCCCAAGCAATTCACTTGGCTTCTTTTACTTAAAGCACACAGGATTTTAACTTTCTTCCCATGGCTTGTAATGAAATTGTGGTCCATTTCCGGGTCGGTCAAGAATCGCATTGCCTCCTCGGATTCGAACGAGGAGGATCCGAGGTACAGAGGAAGGTTGTACAGATTTATAAAAGTGTTTCTTGCTATATCACTGGTAGCACTGGTGATTGAAATCTTTGCATATTTTAATAAATGGGATTTGAGTATGGTGAATCCATGGGAGGTTCAGAATCTGGTGCAGTGGTCTTATCTGGCTTGGATGAACTTCAGAGTTGATTATATTGCTCCATTAGTTGTTACACTTTCCAATTTTTGCATAGTGCTATTCATGATTCAATCGTTGGATCGCCTCGTTCAGTGTTTGGGCTGTTTCTGGATTAAGTTCAAGAGATTGAAGCCTCAAGCACAAGTAGACCAGTCTGATATTGAGGATGGATCAGATTTCCCTATGGTGCTTGTTCAGATTCCCATGTGCAATGAGAGAGAGGTAATGAAACACAAACACATCTATTAAAATTAAAGAGCTGTGTGTGTAATGTTTACTTTTTTAAATCATACTGCTTTTTCTCTGTAGATTCTTGTTTTTGCATATGATAACTATAAGATCAGATGTTCATGACTAGTTTGGATAATCAGCCAAGTCTGAATCTTAGAGTTGTAGTCGTAGATCCTCCTATTGATGGTTAGAGCTAAAAGGATTTTTCTGTGTCTAGCTTTTGTTCTTTTTATTTAAAAGATTGGCTGTTTCTGTTTCCATATGCTAATCTGAAGTTATGCCTTTTTTTTATGGAATTAAAGGTGTACGAAGTATCAATTGGTGCTGCCTGTCAGCTAGATTGGCCAAAGGATCGATTTCTAGTCCAAGTGTTGGATGATTCAGATGATGAGCTTTTACAACATTTGATAAGGGATGAATGCATGTCATGGAAAGAGAAAGGTGTGAACATAATTTACAGGCATCGGTTCATCAGAACCGGGTACAAAGCAGGCAATCTCAAATCTGCCATGTCTTGTGACTATGTCAAAGACTACGAATTTGTTGCAATATTGGACGCAGACTTCCAACCCAACCCCGATTTCCTTAAACTCACAGTACCTCATTTCAGGGTACTTAAAGATCCAAAAACCTTCTTTTGACATTGAACCTGATATTGATTCTTAGTATATCTGAACTATTTGACTTATGGATTTTGTCGGCTTTTTTTTTCAGGGAAAACCTGATGTGGGACTGGTCCAGGCGCGCTGGTCATTCGTGAACAAGGATGAGAATTTACTCACCCGACTCCAGTATATAAATTTATGCTTCCATTTTGAAGTGGAGCAGCAAGTAAATGGCCTTTTTATCAATTTCTTTGGGTTCAATGGGACTGCTGGTGTATGGAGGATCAAGGCCTTGGAAGACTCTGGCGGATGGCTTGAAAGGACAACTGTGGAGGACATGGACATAGCTGTCCGTGCTCACTTGCACGGATGGAAGATGGTCTTTCTTAATGATGTTAAAGTTTTGTGCGAGTTACCAGAATCGTACGAAGCATACAAGAAACAACAGCATCGTTGGCATTCCGGTCCAATGCAGCTATTCAGGCTATGCCTCCCTGCAATCTTAGCTGCAAAGGTATTATACATTTCTCATATTATTACAAACTTAAAAAAAAAAAAAAAAAAAAACTTCATGTTATACTAAGTATCTCCTTCTCATTACTGTCGTTCCCTGCAGATATCAGCGTGGAAGAAGGCAAATTTGATATTCCTGTTCTTTCTACTAAGGAAACTCATTCTGCCGTTTTACTCCTTCACACTATTTTGTATCATACTTCCATTAACCATGTTCATACCAGAAGCTGAACTACCTTCGTGGGTTATCTGTTACGTGCCCATTAGCATGTCGATTCTGAATATTCTCCCAGCGCCAAAATCTTTCCCTTTTCTGATGCCTTACCTTCTCTTTGAAAACACCATGTCCGTCACAAAATTCAACGCGATGGTCTCAGGGCTGTTTCAACTGGGAAGCGCTTACGAATGGGTGGTGACAAAGAAAACCGGAAGGGCATCAGAATCGGATTTGCTAAGCCTTGGTGAGAGGGAAACGAAGATAATGAACGAGGAAAAGATCCAGAGGAGGCTTTCGGAATCTGGATTAGAAATGCTCGGGAAATTAAGCGAGCAAAAGGAGCAGAAGGCACCTGTTGCAAAGAAGAAGAACAAGATTTTCAGGAAGGAACTTGCACTTGCTTTTCTTCTGCTGACTGCAGCCACGCGAAGTTTGTTATCAGCGCACGGGATCCATTTCTACTACTTGCTTTTTCAAGGGCTGTCATTTTTAGTAGTGGGATTAGATTTAATTGGAGAGCAAGTGAGCTGAGATTGAATGATTGTGATGATATATTTCTTCAATCTTTTATGCTTCTGAATCTGTACTGCTGCATACAGTTAAAGAACTGGAGGTCTGGTTCTACGTATGAACTGGATTTCATTTACAGATAAATCAACGTTGAGAGGTAGCAAAATAGAATTGATTCTTTAATTGTATAATTACAAGGACAACCAGTTTTTTTTTTTTTTTTTTAAAATAATTTATTGTATTATTATTGAATATAAATGAAACTTTTGTCTTTGGATGTAAAGTAACTTGTTTGCTTGTTTCTGGCATTTTTGTTATCTGTTATAGGTGATAAAGTTGTATAATTTGTTTTGCGTAGTTATGACCAAACAGTATTATGAAAATACTAGATCAGTTCAAACCTTCATCATCATACATACATGAAAATGAACTAGTAATTTAAGTAGGCCTCTTCATGTCGTATGTAATAATGAGAAATTGAAAATCGACACTTTTGATCTCGAATCACACAAAACTTGGTGGTTTCAAAATGCAAACCAGTTTGTTAATACCATTTTAAAGGATTAGGTACTAGTTGGAGAATGATTAATGACATCATGATTCTACTTGTCCTAATCAATAAAATTATACTGTTTGTATGATGCGTCACAGAAATATATATGTGCAACTGCACGGTAAATGCATAAAACAAACTTCCACTTTTCTCTTTTATAAACAAGGGCGTGTTAGCAATAAAACTTAAAGAGAATCACTCAACAAGATCCCATTTCACATATAAAGACAAAGGTAACACAAAAAATCGACACTAATTGCATTTCAGCCGTTATTAGTGTCCAAGTTAGAATATCTAGAGTCTAGACAAAAATTTAAAATGCCATCATTTAAGTAAGAAGACTCCAAAATGTCCCAATTCTCAGAAGAAATATCATCTCATACAAAAGAAGATGTTTACGCATTATTGACCTAATAAATAAATATACAATAACAAATACGAATCTCGCCCGACCCAAAAGGTAATTTGGAATAGTAAGTTGGGCTTTGGAGCCCCGACTCCACATCCATTAGTTTAACCCACTTGAAATTGCTGAATAAGAAGAATAACCCGCGAAGAAGAAAAAGATAATCCAAGTTTTGTGCCTTGCTCAGTTGGTGTTCGACGAAATTCCTCATTGAAAAAAACTAATCAATCTTCTTTTACCACCAATTCTTTTTTTTTGTCAATCTTAGTGAAATTAAGCAGCAGAGTTGAAAAATGATAGTTTCATTCCGTCATGTAATGCATATCCCGAAGCAGCAATTCAGTGTTGTACCGCCAGCAGTTCACCACTGCCGCCTCAATTATATCAGAGCAGGCAATTATCATGCTCATTTTGCAAGTGGGTATTCGAAGGGAAGAGTTTACTCTGCAGCAAAATATCAAGAGTTGTGGGAAGACCCTGATGATGGAAGTGATGATAGTGAATACGAGGATGATGACGACGACGAGGAGGAGGAAATGGAAGAGAATGACTTGGATTACGAGAGCGATTGGGAGGGCGACCGCAATTCTAAACCTGTTGTTAGTAGTAATAATGCTGCTGAGGAATTGTCCCTTAAAGAGTACGAGGAAAATCTTATTAAAGGTTTGCGTTTTCGGAACTTGCGCTACTGTCTTGGTTTATTTTACAAGAAATGTATAAGCAAAAGAATCTTTCAGACAAGATGAACTGAAATTCTACGACATTTTGGAATAATGAAAGGAATATTCGTCAAAACATTCTTTCGTTTAATCATTACAGAGGTTGAAGGGTTGTTGAGTCCAGAAGAGAGAGCAATTTTGGAACAGAATGAAGTTCCTAATCTGGACAAAATATCAACTGTAAGTTTAATGATGCAAAGCTTTTGTTAACAAAATACATTCTTCTATCATTGCATCTATTACATTAAGCTGTCAAATGGGGCATTTAACGCGACTGTGTTTTGTTCCAACAACGTGCTTCTTTGTCTAGCTTGTAAATAGTTTCTTCTTAGAAAATAATGATATTATTGATTCTGAGCTTGTTAGTTTTATTTCATGACATCATGCATACTTTAAAAAATTTCCTTGATTCAGGGATTAAAACTTCTGGTTACGTAACTTTAACTGTCTTGCTCAGGCAAAGTGGAAGCCTCTTCATACATTTGCAATGGCAGGACAGATAAAGTTCATGGATGGTCTACTTGAAAAGGGGTGTGATATTGACCAGGTCGATAAGGTAATGGTTATTTCATATTTTGATTGCTTCACGCCTGCTCTGCACTCAAGATTATAATGAGAGACTTTGCTGATAAAGGATGGCTTAACTGCGCTGCATCGAGCTGTAATTGGTAAAAGAGAGGCTGTCATTAGTCATCTCTTAAGGAAAAATGCAAATCCTAAAGCCATAGATCGGGTATGTGAATTATATACTGCTACATACCACCAGGCACTAGTCGAAGTTTATAAACGTTTCATTTGAAATTTTGAAATGTTTCCATTCCGACTCAGTGCATCTAAATATATCTTCAAGCTGATCGCAACAATTATGATGGGTGTAATTTAGGGTTGGCCCAATATAACGTTATTTGGCCGGCCCAAAAGCGCATCGAATAGGGAGAATTCGAGGCGCGCATCGAATCAGCAGTATAAGCTCTTCCCTCTGGGCCAGCCCAACAGCGCATCGAATACGCCCGATTCGATGCGCGTATCGAACAACCATGATTCGATACGGCTTTCTATATTGGATTGTGGGTTCCACGGGACGGGTTCTATAAATAGCCCGTCCCCTTGTATTCAAAGGGACTTTTTCGAGATCCGAACCAGCTCAGTACAATCAGCATCGAACCAGCCCCCTTCGATACGACCCATATCGAATCAACCCCAGTTCGACACGTACATAAATACCGTATCCCTGTTCGATACCTAGATACGCATCGAATTCGACACCTAAGCACGTATCGAATTCGATACCTTCCAGATTGATTTTCATTCAGTGATACCTGTATCGCATCGAATTGACCCTCATTCGACACGTCAGTATCGAATAGTTGAAATTCGACACGTTTGAATAACACTGTAATTTAGTTATTTCTGTCTAGAAAGCTTGTATTAAGTGTTCCGGACCAAGCTAGTCCGTTAATAATATTGGATAGCATTGTTTAATCTCATTTTGCACTGTATTATTGTGTTCTATTACCGTGACGAAATAAGACCAAAACATTGACGTCGTCTGTGGGAACACAAATTATATTAGCTTCATAGGCAGTATGACTAAAATAACTCGATCCAAGAGTAGAGCTCTAGAAGGTAATACGGGAGAAGAACGATTGGGTACACCTGAACGGGGAATGCCAGATATAGTTGGACCATCAACATTACCTCCGGCGGTGCCAACTCCGGCTAGGAAAGAAAACCAAGGACCTCAAGCTGAGAAGGTACCCATTAATGAAGCCGAGGTGAGTGGAGCTTCAGCGACAAATGCTGCAATTCCAGATAAATTCAAGAGTGAACTATTCGCAATGATAAAAGCGGTCGTGGCTGAGGTGCTCCCTACCGCGCTTCCCGCTATGATTCCATCTCCTGTTGAATATTCTGAGAACTTGAGAGAACAAGGTTCAGCTGTCCGAAAGCAGAAAGGGAAGGAAAAGGAAAAGTCACAGCAAGACGACCGAAGAAGTAGACATACTTCGGAAAGGATGAACAACAAAGGGAAATCAGTTCATGAAGAGCGAGGAAAGAAGCTAGTATCTGTAGAGATACAATCGAAAAGGCCTCATGAGAAGATACAAAAGGAAAGAGAAACTGAATGTGCTGCTGAACGAAATAGAAGAGAAGACAGAAGACGGTCGGAGAGCCGTGATTCCAGAAAAGATAAGGATGAGGAAGAGGATCAAAGAGAGGAATCCCGGAGAAGAAAACGTAGAGATGACCGAAGACAGCCAGAAGGTCTTGATTTGCATGACAAGCATAACACAATAAGCAGAAACGTTGGAAGATTGGAAAAGGGGAAAGCAATAGCCGAGACTCAAACGGCAAGGGAGGACAATTCTGTAAATCGCAGTCCTTTTTGCCGAGAGATAGAGTCGGAAATTCTAGGGCAAGGAGATAAAATCCCGGAATTAAAAACATACAACGGGAAATCTGACCCCCGAGATCACCTTTTCCAGTTAGACAGAAAACTGTCCCTCTACGGTTTCAGGGACAATATGCAAGCCAGGATATTTGCAACGACTCTATCAGAAGTGGCTGCTGACTGGTTTAATCGAATTCCTCATGGACACATTGAGAGTTATGCCCAGTTGAGAAAGATGTTTGAGGATCAATTTTCTAGTCAGTCTAGACTGGTTTTGGATCACTCCCACTTATACACGATGAAACAGGAAGTTAATGAAAGTCTAAAGGACTTCATGAAACGCTTCAATACAGAGCTATTAAGAATTGATAGTCCGACGGGAGAAATGGTTGCAAGCATAGTTTTTCGTGCAACTACCAACACCATGTTTGGCGGTGAGTTACTGAAACGAAAACCCACCACAGTTGAAGAAATAAACAAGATAGCTCGAGATGTGGTTCATTTCGAGGAAATGATGGCAACCAAAGTTCCTAACAATGTGGCCGTAAGAGATAGAGAGAGAGGCAGAGAAGATCAAAATCGCCACAACAGCAGCAACAGGAACAAAAATTACAAAAGGGATAGTTCGCCTCGAAGGTACACCCCACTAAACGCTCACATTATGGCAGTATTTGGGGCAGCAAAGAAAAAAGGATGGTTAAAGGATCCCAGACCGATGAGAGAGTCTAAGGCTACAATGTACTCAAATCAATTCTGCCAATACCACAATCAGAAGGGGCATAATACAGAGGAATGCATAAATTTGAAGGATGAGATTGAGCGGTTGATAAAGGATGGAAAATTGGTAGAGTTTGTCAAGAAGGTGCAAGAACAAGAGAACAATTCCAACCGTAAGAGAACTCCATCTCCTAGAAGAGATAAGCAGAGGGCAATCGATGAACCGCAACTTTTTCAGTACCCCCAGATTGAGGATGGGAACACCAGGAGAGGCATAATCAATATGATAGCAGGAGGACCAGGAGGAGCAGATTCTACCAACGGTCGTAGAAAGATCACAAGGTTTATTGAAGCAGATAATTATGTTCATATGGCTAATATGCTAAGAATCGAAGAAATGCCGCACGAAGAGATCACATTCTCCACTGCAGACCTACGGAAACTAAGTGCACAAGCTATACAGATGTCAGATTTAAATTGCCCTTTGGTGGTAACTGTTGATATAGCTAATTTCGGAGTCACCAAAATGCTTGTGGATCATGGGAGTTCCGTAAATGTACTATTCAACTCTACGTTGCTCAAAATGGGATTGAACAACCAGGCGCTGGAACCGGTGAGAACGTCGCTTCATGGTTTTGGAGGTCCAGCGATAGTGCCGCTAGGGATGATCAAGCTCCCAACTTCATTGGGGACAGCTCCAAAGAGAACGACAATTTGGGAGAACTATGTAATCGTTGACATGCACTTCGCATACAACGGAATCATAGGAAGACCGACATTGAATGCATTTCGAGCGCTACCATCAACCTACCATCAGATGATAAAATTCCCCACCATTGCTGGCACGGGAGAAGTCATTGCAGATCACATTGAAGGTTGGAAGTGCTATGTTAACTCGCTCCGGACGCGGCCGCAACCAGAAGAAAACGCAGAAATAGCCTTGGCTCCGGGGCGTATGGAGAATATTGAATAAATATTCTGTTTAAATTTACAAGCATTTTTAGCATTTTGAATATTTTGAACAAGTTTTTATTCGTTCTCTCTGCTATAACACGCATGAGGGACAAGAATGTATGAACTTAAAACAGGTACCACAAATCCTGGATCTGAAGGACAGCACTGGAAGTCATGCAAATGAGCAATGATCAAAGCTCAGTTCAATTTACATAATCTAATTTGAATTATTCAAAGAAGATTATGTCGAATTATTTGATTTACATAAATTGTGTATACTTTGCATAATGTAATCAGTGCAGGTCTAGGAAATCAGAAGAACGGAAACTCGGCCCCAAAGTGGCACGAGATACCGAAAATCCCAGAAAAAATCGGAAGAACGGAAACTCTGCCCCAAAGAGGCACGAGATACCGAAAATCCCAGAAGGAATTAGAAGAACGGAAACTCTGCCCCAAAGTGGCACGAGATACCGACAATCTCCGAAGAAATCAGAAGAACGGAAACTCTGCCCCAAAGTGGCAAGAGATACCGAAAGAAGCCAGAGGCAACAAAGGGACGGAAACTCTGCCCCAAAGTGGCAAGAGATACCGAAAATCCCTAAATCAATCAAGAAAACGGATACTCTGTCCCAAAGTGGCACGAGATACCGGTAGAAGTCAAAGACGACATAAAGAACGAAGATTCTGCCCCAAAGAGGCACGAGATACCGGTAAAAGTTCAACACAAGAAGGATGAGAACCTGCCCAAAGTGGCATGAGGTACCATAAACCCCTAAAACAAAATAAGGGAGGGACGTGCTATATTGCGACAAACTCGGAAAATCACGAACAACAAATTGAAACAAACATTTTGCCTCAAAATGACTAAGGTCATTGAAGTAGAAGGCAGATACTACGAAAAATATTGATAAACAATTTTCAATGAAAAATAATGAACCAGCAGGTTGTCAAAATAAAGTAAAGGACTGAGATAAGAAATTGAAAGAAAAGACAACAGTCAATATCCCACAAATTAAGTAACGCATATTAAAGTGTTTCAAGCACATTAGGGCGACGCAGCGCCCTACACAAATTAAGTTACAAATGAAAATTGTTTATAAACGCACAAATAATAGACAGCCTAAGTAACGACCAGTCTTATTCTTCATCTTCTGATGAGGGATATGGTTCGGGCATTTCTAACGACGGTGATAACCCTCCAAGAACGAGATCCTCCCTATCCAGCAGAGGGGCAAAGTCATCAGATTCTGTAGCCTCAGAAGTGTGACGAGGTGGACGCTTCTTCAAATCTGGCCCCAGGGACAGGTCTAACCATTCTGGTTCAAATTTGCCACGAACATAGCCAGAAGTATAGAACTGATGCACCGTAAGAGCTTGAGCATTTCGAGCCACATGATCATCTCGGCGAGTGCACAGCTTTTGAAACGTATTGCCCCGGAGGAACTTTTCAGCAATTTCCAATGTTTGCTCAGGGGAAACCTTTTAGAAGGATAAAAAAGATATTAATAAGATTGAAAATAAGAGAATAGATGTCAAATTGTAGGAATAATGTATCTTACATCTTTGAGGCCTCTAATGTAGCCGTTGATGTCAGCATTGTGAGCTTCCTCTTTGGCTGCAGCAACCTCCATCTTCAACGCAGAAATTTGCTGATTGAGATCTTCTTCGACTTTTTTAGCCTGCTCTCGAGCTTCTTTGGCCGCTTGCAAAGCTTTTTCTTTGGCATCGAGGGCAGCTTCAAGTGCAGAGTTATCAGCGTTACTGGCAGTCTCCTTGAAATCTATTAAGGCCGAGGCCATAACATCCACGAAGCCGCCCGCCTGACAACACATGAAAGATTAGATAAAAATTTGCAAAGCAAAATTATAGAAAATGTAAGTCAAACAAGACCTCATTACCGCTGTCAGCAGATGCAATGTATTTCGCTCCAGCCTTTTCCTCTCTTCGTCAGAAATTGGAAGAGGGACGGATAAACCAGGCAATATTGCCTTCAAATGATCGATGGTTTCGGCCTCCGATAGTTGGTATCCAGCGACTCGAGCTCGAGGACCCTGGCTAGGACCGGCCGCGTGACTTGGACCGGATGCACCGACAGGAGGGTTAGAGGCGCTTGGCCTGGCAGCTTGGCTAGTCGTAGCAGCAACCCCTGCGGTCTGCGATAAATTTTGCGGCATTCTTCGTCTTTTACGATGAATGAGATTGCCGGCATCCTCGCCAGTCTCGGTTGCTCTGCTTTCCAACTCCTCGCCACCGCCTGGATTATCCTCAGGATTACTCCCCAATAAGTCCTCGAAAGCGTCAACTGGCTGAACACTAGCAGCAGCAGCTGCAGTAGCAGTTGAGGGTTCAGAAACCTTCTTCTTACCCTTACTCTTTCTCTTCCGAGGAGGAGGAATTGTACGCGCAGTCTCGGTCTGGGAACTTTCCATATCCGCATCTAGAACCCGGTTCATCCTTGCGTGTCGACTCATGAAGTATTTTTCTGCAACAAAGACAAATCGTTAGAATGCATAATAAACGTAAACAAGAATATCAGAAAGATCAGATATATACCAAGGGTCATTTTTCCCTTGTACTTCACTGGTGACAACCCAGCCAAAGAAAGGACTCGATTTTCAACGAGCTTTTTAACATCAAATTGATGTTCTCTAACTAGATTGGGAATAAACTCGCAATTCCACAGGGTTATGGAAACTCCACTGGGAATTGTTACCCTTGATCCGGTGAACCACTCCCGGCGGAATCCCAAAAACTCGTTTTGATAACTCTCCTTAATGAAGAAGTATCTTCTTTTCCAATCCTTTCCGTACCCGGTTGCCCCACCGTTTAAAAACTTTCGGTTAGTTTGAGCTTTTACATGGTAGAAGCCTTCTTCGCGTCTCGCAATCTCGAATAACGCGTAGAATTCATTAGGACTGTGTCGTTCGCCCAGAGCCTTCATCACTATGATGAAACCAATCATGCTCCCGTAAGAATTTGGCGTGAGTTGGGCAGGAACGACATTTATCTTCCGCAGAAGCCATTTCAGCTCATAAGGAATTGGAAAGCGCAATCCGTTTAAAAGCTGTCCGACAAACACAGTGATGTGACCGGGTGGTGGAGTATGCATCCGATCATTTGGACCGGGAATGACGATTTTATACTTGTCTGGAATATTAAATTTTTCGCGCAATCCCCTACGATTATGCTGGAGACGAGACACGTATTGGTCATAGGTCATTCCTGGGACCTCGATATGATCGTCAAATTCCCTATTAATGTAATCTACATCTTCCTCACCCTCGCTCGCAGCACGATTATCTCTATAGGGCGAAGATTCGTTACTATTGACCTCAGTTGTCGGATTCAATTCTGGAGCAGGATTATTATCCGCCGGGGAATCGATGGATATACTGTCTATTAAATCATAGACATCTGCATCGCCTGTGGTCGGAACTGCGGGTGCTTTTGAAAGATTCTCTTTGTTAATCGAACTGGAGCTAGAGCCTGAACTCGAATCACTCCCGGATCGGGTCTCAATGCTCACCATCTTTGATAAAGAATTAACTGAAATATATTTAAAAAACGAGACTGACTAAGGACGCATACGTCACTACACACTCTCGTATATCACTCATATATATACAACACCGAACGTGTTAAAAAATTAAATGATAAGATATAATAAAAACAAAAAAATTTCACCTTAAGTATATTCTCGGTAATAGAAAGTTTTGCGTGGTTGCTTATATCCTGCACAAAGTAAAACAGCAGATCAAAAGCACGTAACGATAGGATCATAACGAGGATAACCAAAAATTTAACGCATCGAATTTATACAATTCGATGCTGATCGTATCGAATCACTTATCATTCGATACGAGACGCATCGAATGACGCAAATTCGATGCGTATTACCTGAAGAGCAGCGTCTGTTAGCGGAATAATGATTGAGCCACTGCAGCACCCCCTTATATAGGGGACGAGAGGCCCATCAGGCCCAGCTAACCTGTCGCATCGAATAACCGCGTCGAATAGCTGGAATTCGATGCGCACTATTTCACGTGTCGAACAGCGAACTATTCGATGCGTCGAAAATTATCTTTTTACAAGAACGGTGAGCTGATCCGATTTTACTATGATTAGAAATATCTCAAATCAGTACAATTATATTTTGCAAAGTTTGGAAGACGATCTCTAAATTGATATCGTCTCCCAAACTGGGGGACTATATGATGGGTGTAATTTAGGGTTGGCCCAATATAACGTTATTGGGCCGACCTAAAAGCGCATCGAATAGGGAGAATTCGAGGCGCGCATCGAATCAGCAGTATAAGCTCTTCCCTCTGGGCCAGCTCAACAGCGCATCGAATACGCCCGATTCGATGCGCGTATCGAACAACCATGATTCGATACGGCTTTCTATATTGGATTGTGGGTTCCACGGGACGGGTTCTATAAATAGCCCGTCCCCTTGTATTCAAAGGGACTTTTTCGAGATCCGAACCAGCTCAGTACAATCAGCATCGAACCAGCCCCCTTCGATACGACCCATATCGAATCAACCCCAGTTCGACACGTACATAAATACCGTATCCCTGTTCGATACCTAGATACGCATCGAATTCGACACCTAAGCACGTATCGAATTCGATACCTTCCAGATTGATTTTCATTCAGTGATACCTGTATCGCATCGAATTGACCCTCATTCGACACGTCAGTATCGAATAGTTGAAATTCGACACGTTTGAATAACACTGTAATTTAGTTATTTCTGTCTAGAAAGCTTGTATTAAGTGTTCCGGACCAAGCTAGTCCGTTAATAATATTGGATAGCATTGTTTAATCTCATTTTGCACTGTATTATTGTGTTCTATTACCGTGACGAAATAAGACCAAAACAAATTATTTTCTTGATTTTCTTAAACAGCTTTGGAAAAAGTATGGAAAAAAGTTTTAAATGTTTAACTTGTCGAAATATATATTAGAATTAAAACTTTTAATCGAGGCCTTTTTTCTATTATGAACATTCTATTGGCCTGATGACAGGACGGCGCTACACCCCTTCATTATGCTGCTCAAGTGGGGGCCATGCAAACAGTAAAGTTGTTGATAAAATACAATGTCGATGTGAATGCTGCAGATAATGTGAGTACACATTTGATATATTTGTTTTGTGTTCGCTGTGATTGTTCCAATTAGCGGAATCAGTTTCATGTTTACATGTTTCATTTTTCTAATAATCTTTTGTTTCATGTAGGAAGGATGGACTCCATTACACGTGGCCATGCAGACTAGAAACCGAGATATAGCAAAGGTCTTATTAGTCAATGGTGCTGACAGAAATAGGAGAAATAAGGTAATTTTGAAGATCTTCTGTTGTATATGCAGCTGCGAGGTATTTTGGAGAAATGTCACAGCTAAAAATTGTGCAAATGTGATTGTGCTCCTTGTTTCTGAAACATTGCAAAAGTGTTAGAATATTTGCTATCTGTTGCTCTGAAATACCAAGGTGTCACAGAAGTTTCTTTGTGGCTGCCATGTTCTGTTATTAAATCTGAAGCTTCATGCACATAATTGTTCAATTACTTTTAGACAAAATAACAATCTATTCTACGTCTAGACTAGTTGTGATTTCCAATTATTTGGTGTTTGCTTCATCATTGAATCTTCTCACCTTAATTTGTTCCAGGATGGGAAAACCCCACTTGATCTTAGCTTATGTTATGGAAAAGATTTCAAGTCTTATGATCTTGCCAAGTTATTGAAGCAAGTTCCAGCCAGCAGCCGCTTCTGATACAAATCTTTCCAAAGTTCATTGATTTTGTCATGAAACTTTTTGGACTCATGGAGGGTTTGAAAGGGGGTTTAATTGTGACGTGTGGGGAATACTTGTTGTGCCACCATTGCTACTCAGCTATGGGATGTGGATGTGAAACACTTTAGACTAGCTAAACTGATTCTTAGACTAAGTTGGCAACTTACTGTATATGATAGTTTCATGGTGATATTTGGGAGCAACACCGTTTTGTCATTTATAATGGGCTATATGTTGGTCTTATTTCGTCCGGATTACAATACACCAGTTACTGTTACAATGGGCCTGACTATGCCAAAATAATGTTAATCTATGACAAGGTACGTACTAGCTTGGTTCGGAACACATACTGTGTATATTACAAGTATAAATTTAGTCTAGATAATATTCTAAGATAAAGAAATGTATAGGTCGACTTGCTGATGTTCGATCCACGAATCTCGAATCGCAGAGATTCGATGCAGCTCTAAGTCGAACAAGAAAAGTCTCGAATGGTGCCGGTTCGACGATGACGCGCCTCGAATGAGAAAGGTTCGATCGAGCCTTGAGTCGAATCGGATCCTATGTTGAATCGGAAGGAAGATCGAATTGGATGAGTGTCGAATCGAATGTGTATCGAATTGGTGAATTCGATCGACTTGATTATGTATCGAGTATTGAATGTCCCTGAAAACGTTGGGGAACGGAGTATTTATAAAACCCGTCCCGTGGGTCCCGCTTATAGGTCGATTTGGGTAGATCAAATGGGCCTGATTCTATCTAGCATCGGCCGAACGGCCACCATTCGATATAGAATCTGTTGGGCCTAATCTGATTGGGTCGGCCCAGAATGTTATTATGGGCCTTCCTAAAATATCCCCATCATATAGTCCCCCCAGTTTGGGAGTCGGTGTTGGTACATGAGTGGGTCCCAAACTTTAACATTGGTCACATTTTATCTGATTTTCCGTATTGTACTTCGTGTCCCATCTACGGACTTGATTGTTTGGCTTGGCAAAACGTATTCGAAAGTACTCCCCCATTTGGTAGTCGTAATTTCATATTCATGTGGCAAAACTTACCAATCATTAAGACGTGTTAGAGAGGTGATGTTTTTTTCGTTCGATCTATCTCGAAAATGTCGATCGAATCCATTGAATTCGATATTGCAATATCGAATTTGACCAATTCGATCCAATAATATCGAATTCAGAGAAAAGGGGGTGGTGGGGCTATATAAAGGCCCACTTTCCACCTCATTTTCATTTTTCTTTATGTGGAGAGCTTTTTGTCCACCTTTCAGCATCTGTCAAATCGTCCGGATTCGATCTACTAACATCGAACGATCTGAATTCGATCTATCAGTTAGAGTCGAATCCTGGCGATTCGACATTGCCTTTAAATCATTTTTTTTCTTTTAAGCTTATAACTTGCTAATGGCGCGAAAAAAGTCTGAGAGCCGCAGTAGGCGAGCCGTTTCCCCTGATAACATGTATGCTTTTGAAGCGAATGAAAACATAGCTTGTTCTTCAAATGAAGGCCCATTAGTGGATAACATTGCCCTTGTCGAAGAGTCTGCAGGACTTGCCGCAAGAAGTCGACCTGCTGTGAGGCCTCCAGGGAGCTTATCTGATAATTGGGGTGCTGGACATATCGTTCTGGCATCGTCATATCGCTCTACTGTCAGGCTAGGAGGAGTAAGCGCGGGCACTCGAGTTTCCTTAGTGAGCAATTTCGAGAGGCATGAAGACTTCGTCTTGCGAAGGTTAGTCGTGTCTCCAACTACCTCCGGAGGACAGGTTAAGGTCGGGACGAGTTTCCAAATCAGAATGATGGAAGAGGTTGATGCAGTTGACGACAAGATGGCTGCTAATCTAGCACGATTCGACGCCGAGAATCCAAAATTTAGGCATGGGCCTAGATTACCCGCCGAGGGCCTCACTAGCCTAGGAGGCGAAAATTGGTACGCTACTCCTAAGAGGCGTGCTACAGAGACACAGGCTACCGCTGAGGCCGGAGAGATCCCACAACATTCACGAAAATGACCTCGACCGTCTAGGAATCCTAGGCCAGCACCGTCTGGCAGCATTGTTGATTACAAATTTTTGAATGACGAGAATTCAGAATCACTGAATAACAAGTTGATGGGATATCGATTGCGGGAAGAGCAGTCAATTGAGATCCTTAAAGGAATGTGGCCTCAGCTCGATCGCGGTGCGGTAGTGAATAGATTGGGTTATCTTGATTTGGCGCGCTTCAGGCGTTTATTCTTTACTGCTATCGGAATTGTAATGTATCGACTATGTTGGGATTATAGTGGTCTGATTGAAGTCCAGGACAAACATAATGTCGTAGTTGACAAATTTTTCGCGAATGCGCACATTAATGATAACAGGCGTCGTGCTGCGATCACACGTGCTCGAAATGCTGCCAAGGTAAGTGCTAAAGCTGTTAAGGACGCCCTTGAAGCTGGCGTTAATGCTAAAAAAGTTGAGAATAGTGTGGTGGCACTTCTCGCCGAAATTGCTGCTCTGAAAAGGGAGAGTGACTCCTTGAAACGGGAGAATGATTCTCTCAAAGCACTGAATGAGGAGGCCGATACTGCGATCGCTAGGTTGGGTGACAAGGTGCGACATTTGAAGTCAGAGGATTATCGGTGCGAGGTGGCTAGGTCTTTCATGAAGAGCGGTGTTTATCGTTGGCTCGAATTGCGACAAGGTGTTGTCGACCTGAAATACGGTATGGAACTTGGAGTTGATCAAGCTGACTATCTTGGGTTCATGAAAAAAGGTTTCTGCAAAGATATTCTTGATGTTAGCCGTGGTCCTCGAATGGAGACTCCCAGAGTTGATGACGAAGATGCAGAAGAGTTTTCTGCCCCGAGGGTTAGTAACCCTTGCTTTCGGCTATGGGAGGAACGGCGTGGTAATTCTGTGCTTATTGCGGCTATTCCTGATCCCGTGTCGCCAACAAGACAAGAAAATGCAGATATTGGCGTTGTGAACGCAACTCCAGTTTATCCCGTCGGAGTGACGGATGCCATTCATGCTGCTTTTGGCAACAGTGACGACGAAATAAATCTGTCTCATGTGATAGAAAGTGAATCTCAGGTAGAGAAAGCGTCGAAGCTTCTTGCTGAGACTAGCGAAATTTCTGCTCCTCGTGATCCTCTAGATGCTATGCCATAGAAGGAACATGGTCCTTTATTCGTGACCAGGAATGGGAATCTTAATTCAAAGCCGCCGATTGAAGTAAATCCACATTGTGCGTTGATGCGACTTCATCGCATGTCGAGGTTACTGGCCAAGCTCTTGATTAGCGTAATCTAATCTCTCCCAGCACTTTCCAGCTTGGGCGACATTTTGGCGGTGTATCAGAACATGAGGAGGTTAGATTACCGGAAGGATGGGGGCAATCAAATGAGCTCGTGCTGACCGAGGATCAAATTTAGAAAAATTGTGCCAACTATGCACGGTCCCTTTGTCTTGTTTTGCGTTCAGAGTCCCCCCAGTGATCGGGAGAGTAGAGTACATCTGAGCATATATTTTTGATGATATTATGCCATTTTTGTTTTTCGTTTCTGATCATGTCACTTCTGTAACAACGTTCTTAGGAAGCCGATTTTGTGGCTAAATATCATAGCTTTCTTTGACTCATACTTTAATGTATAGTTTTGTCGAATTTTTTGACCATGACTCTGTCTCATTTCTTTGATTGAGTCGATAGTAATTATCTCGATAAATTTCTTTTGTCCAACTTTCGTCAACGCTCTTTTTGTGTTCATCACGCAAGATATCGCGCTTCGATTTTGAACCTTTGGATTGAATGTGCCCCCAACAAGTCGCGTCTTGCGCTCCGGGCAAGGTTAGGCAGAAGGGTCGCATTTGGACTCTTGAACCAAATGTGCATCTAGTTGATACTTTTCGCGGTCCATGCGGAGTAAGATGTCGATCTTGCTAAGACCTCTTGGGGTCGAACGAACATCCATCATGATGCTTTTTGTGCTCTATACGGTGTGAGTCGTTTGATCGGCATTCAACCACTTGGGGTCGAACGTGCATCCGGCATGACGCTTTTTGTGGTGTATGCGGAGTAAGTCGTTTGACAGTCATTCGACCACTTGGGACCAAACGTGCATCTGGCATGATGCTTTTCGCGGTCTATGTGGAGTAGGTCATTTGACTGGCGTTCGACCACTTGGGGTAGAATGTGCATCTAGCATGACTCTGTTCGCGGTCTATGCAGAGTAGGTCGTTTGACCGACGTTCGACCACTTGGGGTCGAACGTGCATTCGGTATGACGCTTTTCTCGGTCTGTGCAGAGTTGGACAATTGGCGTTCGACCTCCTGGGGCCGAATCTCCAAATTCATATCGGTGTTTTGCTCGATCCTCATGCTTTTTTCATTGATAGTGCGGCATCATTTCATGGCGACTCCACCTGCAGCATCAGTCGAGAGAAAGAGAGATTTTTATTTTAATTTGAAATGGGGCTGAGCTCAGTTTCTTACTGAGGTGCCTATGTTTCCCGGAGGTTATGCGGGACTCAAGCCCCCGTAGTTCATACGGTTTGATAACATTCGACCCGCTATTTATTTTAATGCCTACGCATAATAGCGTCTCAGATGTTGTACGTTCCATGGGCGTTTTAGCTTGCGACCTTGCATAGTTTCAAGGTAGTAATAGCCTCATGAACTAGCTTGTATAACCCTGTACGGTCCTTTCCATTTTGGTTCTAACTTCCCGATATGTTGTTTTGTTGCTATGCTTTTCAGGACCAGGCCTCCCACTTCGAAATTTCTGAATTGGACCATTTTGTCGTAACTTTTGGCCATGGCTGCCTTAAAAGCCACAGTTCGTTGGTAAGCATCTTCCCTTGTCGTACCTATCATATCCAGATTCATCTCACACAACCGGGTCGACTGCTCGGGGTCGTAGTCATGTATCCTGCACGTAGACATTCCTATCTCCGCCGGTAGAACCGCCTCCATCCCATACACTAGAGCGAATGGCATCTCCCTGTCGATGTCCTGAGAGTCGTTCTATAAGCCCACAGTATTCCTTGAAGCTCCTCTGTCCAGCTTTTCCCGGTGTCTCTCAGTCTCCTCTCGAGGTAATCTTTCAGTGTCTTGTTGGTGGACTCCACCTGTCCGTTCGACTGAGGGTGGTAAACGGAGGTCATATTATGGGAGATCTGCAATTCCGCGAACCAGGATTTGATTTCCTTGCCAATGAACTGTCGGCCATTGTCGTATACCATATACCTGGGAATTCCGAAGCGGCATATGATATTCTTCCATATGAATTTGATCATGTTATTCTCTGTTATGGCCGACATGGCCTCAGCTTTGACCCACTTGGTATAATATTCCACGGCCACGACCATAAATCACTTTTGGCCCTTGGCCATTGGTAGTGGTCCGACAATGTCGATTCCCCACTGGTCAAAGGGGCACACTACGTCGAGAGGTTGTAATGGTTGCGCTGGCATGTGAATGAGACGAGCGTGGTACTGACAACTATCACAACTCTGCGAGAAAGCCGTGGCATCTTTCAGCAGAGTCGGCCAATAGTAACCTTAACGCAGAATTTGTTGGGCCAATGCTCAGCCCCCAGAATGATTTCCACAACAGCCAGCATGGATTTCCTTCATAACGTAACCAGCCGGGGTTGGAGTCAGACAACGGAGCAATGGACCTTCAAACGATCGTTTGTACAGTTCTCCATTGTGAATTGTGAACCTGTAAGCCTTATAACGCATCATGCGATGCGCGTTCGAGTCCGTAGGCAATATTTCGTCCTCCAAATAAGTCATGATCTCATCCTTCCATGATGGATCCTCTTCGATTGACATTATGTATTCGACTCTTTCCTTAGTGTTGTTATATTTCCATATCCCGACGTGTCAGTTGCCAATAATGTAACTCGCTTCTTGACTAGGATTTCTGAAGAACTGGCGAACTTGGACAATGCGTCAGCCTTGCTATTTTCGTCCTACGGAATCTGAGAGATATCCAAGAAACGGAAGCATTCTACCAGCAATTTAACCTTTGTAGCGTACAATTTCATCGTCTCCTCTCGTGTCTCGTATTTACCCGAGAAATGGTTCACTACTAGCAAAGAATCGGTGAACACATCCAAATGCTCTATGTTGAGTGTTAACGCCAGATTTATCCCTGCTATCACAACTTCGTATTAAACTTCATTGTTGGTCACCATGTAGTTCAAGCTAATGGCAAATTCGAACTCCCGGTGATCAGGAGATAATAGATGGATTCCAACTCCTCCCACGTGGCTCGTGGTGGAGCCATCGGTATGCAGAATCCATGTGGTGGTAGCCATACTGGTTCCTGCTTGATTTGATATTGAATAAATGTAATGCGTGGATCCCGCCACACTATTGCCCAAAGTTTCGGCCATGAAATCTGCCAAAGCCTGCGCTTTGATGGAAGTTCGTGGCTTGAATTCTAGACCGAACTCACTAAGTTCAATCGCCCATTTGACCAATCTACCGGAGGTCTCGGGTCTCGCCAGCACTTGCTTCAACGACTTATTCGTAACAATTGTGATTGGGCGAGACTGAGAAATATGGCGTTAGCTTCCGCGTCGTGGCCACGATTGCTAGAGTAAATAACTCTATCTCCAAATAATTCCTTTCCGCGCCCTGTAGAACTCTGCTCACATAGTGGATGGGTAATTGTTGAGCTCCCTTTTCTTTTACTAAAATTGTACTGATGGCGTGGGAAGACACGACCAAGTACAAATACAACATCTCATTTTCTTCTGGCTTGGCCAGGAGCGGAAGGCTAACCAAGTATCTCTTCAGCTGCTGGAAAGTCTCCTCACACTTCGGTGCCCAGCTAAAATCCTTGCTTTTTCTCATATCCTTGAAAAACAGCAGATTCTTTTCTACCAAAGTCGATATAAATCTACCTAATGTTGTTAGGCGGCCAACCAAAGATTACACGTCCTTTACCGTTCTTGGTGAGGGCAAATCTAGCACTGCCCTGATTTTATTCGGGTTGGCCTCTATTCCTGAAATTTTCTCGCAGTCACTCCAAATGTGCATTTTTTCGGGTTCAGCTTCATCCCATATGCTCTCATGATAGCAAATGCTTCATCCAGACGACGTACGTGTTCTTCCGTCTTAAGACTTTTGACAAGCATATCGTCAATGTATACTTCCATGAATTTCCCAATCTGATGATAAAACATATTTTCGACGAGTCTTTGAAAAGTTGCTCCAGCGTTCTTTAGACCGAATGGCATCACCCTATAACAATATACTCATGTATCCGTCACAAAAGCCGTTGTTTTGAGCATCCACATCCATGAAGATCTGGTGAAAATCGCTCTTGGCATCCATCATACTCAGTAATGCGCATCCCGCAGTCGAATCGACTAACAAATGTATTCTAGGTAGGGGAAACGAATCTCTTGGGCAATGCTTGTTCAGGTCAGTGTAATCTATACACATCCTCCATGTTGCCTCCTCCTTCAAAACCAATACGACGTTGCTCAGCCACTCCGAGAATCTCAACGCATAAATATGTCGGGTCGCTAAAAGCTCATGCATTTTTTTTCGGCCGCTTTATTCTTTTATTTGCTAAAATTCTATTTATTCTGCCTCACCAGTTTCGCATCCTTATCGACATTTAGCCGGTGCACTATGATTTTTGGATCTATCCCATGCAAATCAGAACCAGTCCAAGCAAAAATGTTTGAGTTACGCCTGAGACAATCTACCAATGCAGCCTCTATCTCCGCGTCCATAGCTGCTCCAATTTTTATGACTTTGTCTGCACTTTTCTTGAATAGCTTAACTATTTTGAACCCCCCGAGTGGCTCCATTTTGCATTCTTGCCACTGCTTCACTAGCTGGTTTTCTGCTTTCTCCAGACCTTGCTCTTGAGGTTCGGGTCTCTTTCCATTCTCATCTCTACTCGTTCGAGTTTTCTTTCTTGCTTTGACTATTCGACTTGACGGAATACGCCGTCTCTTCGTCATTCTAGCTACTTATATCTAAACGCAATTTAAAAGGTGTTCCGACAGATGGCGCCAATATTTTAGTCTTATTTCATACGGGTTACAATACACCAGTTACTGTTACAATAGGCATGACTATGCCAAAATAATGCTAATCTATTATAAGGTACGGACTAACTTGGTCCGGAACACCTACTGTATACTGCAAGTATAAATTTAGTCTAGATAATATTCTAAGATAGAGAAATGTATAGGTCGAATCGCTGATGTTCGATCCACGAATCTCAAATCGCAGAGATTCGATGCAGCTCTAAGCCAAATAAGAAGAGTCTTGAATGGTGCCGGTTCGACGCTGACGCGCCTCGAATGAGAAAGGCTTGATCGAGCCCTGAGTCGAATCGGATCCTATGTCGAATTGGAAGGAAGATCGAATTGGATGGGTGTCGAATCGAATGTGTATCGAATTGGTGAATTCAATCGACTTGATTATGTATCGAGTATTGAATGTCCCTGAAAACGTTAGGGAACGGGGTATTTATAGAACCCATCTCGTGGGTCCCACTTATAGGTCAAATTGGGTAGATAGAATGGGCCTGATTCGATCTAGCATCGGTCGAACAGCCACCAATCAATATAGAATCTGTTGGGCCTAATTTGATCGGGCTGGCCCAGAATGCTATTCTGGGCCTTCCTAAAATATCCGCATCAGGCTAAATGAACATCTAGCCAATTCTTTTGCGTTTTTTTCGGAAGATAATTCCCTTGAATAATTTTGTTGTTTGCAACTTTGCATTGCTTGTTTATTTATTGCTTATTGTAGAAAGATTACTACAAGAGCAGTTGTTGAAGTGGCAATTCACCTGGTGGCCAAAACAATTGCTGCTATGACTAGAGATTTTGGGAAGTTTTGCTGCCAAAGATTATTCAGTCGTACTTGGCAGCTAAAAGATTTTAGAAAGTCTATAAAAGAATAATGTGTAATTAATTATTGCTTTCCTTGCGGAAGAATGATGTGAAATGTAATTCTTGAAGTTTCAAAACTTTAATTTGAGATGAATACTTTGTTGCAATCCTACTTTGTAGGTAAAGGTCAAGGGATGCTTTTATGGCTCTGAATGTTAGCCTACTAAGTAGAATTATGTATAAAAGATGAATATAACTGAGATACGAATGTTGCAGCAAATTTGTGGTAATGCAAGAACATATAAGGAACGTAATGAAAACATTATTTAAATTTTGGTAGTATGTCTCGACAAAAAAATGTGAAAAAAATCGCTTATGATGGTTTGGGCAAATAAGACGAATACGGTTAAGCGAGTGCACGCGAAAAAAAACAATTGTTATTCTTGTCTCTTTGTAGAGTCTCTCTCCACTTTCTTTTGTTCTTCTTCCTCTTTTTGGGTTTGTCCTTGTATCCTTTCCTCCTCTTCCCGTCATGCACTTTCTCTCCCTCTCGTGTGCCATGGTTGGTCCATCTTCATCCAAGCAGTCACCATCCACTTTAACTACTCTTGTTGGAGAAATTTATTTCTCCAAAAAAAAAAAAACCAATCTCTCTACTGCTAAATGCACTTATGCTAAGGCATGGAGTACAAAAATAAAACTTGAAATTAATGAAATTGAGAGAAACACTCTTGCTTTTGTGTCCTGGTCCTACTTAGAAGCCCATAAAGTCCTTTATTTTGGTCCGTGGAACTTTAAAAGCAACCTATTATCTCTTACAGAATGGCTTGAAGAGAGAAAGCATTCCAATAACTGAATCTCAACTCAATCGATTTCTGGGTTCAAGCCTCAAATATCCTATTAAAATTCATGACCCAGGAAGGTGCAGAAGCAAAAGGTAATAGAATTGGCTCCTTCATTCAAACAGATCTCGATTCGGAGGGTCGTAAATGGAAGAAAGTGATTCGTCTCTGAGTTTCCAGTCCCCTTGACAAACCTCTCAGTCCTAGCATCTCCATCTTATTATCTGTGAAAGGTTATGTCACCACCCCCTTAGCATACGAATGCCTGGATGATTACTATGATTGTGGCATGATAGACCATAAAAAGGAATCATGTCATAATTTGTGGTTACTCCTAACTAGATTATTAACATGTTAAGTCCCAATCTGCGTGCTACCCATCTTGGCAAAACATCATTTCATAATCAACCACATAATTCTTCCCATTATCGTCATGATACTACCTCTACTCAGAATAAGTCCCAACCTCAAATTGAGACCAAAAATCTTACTTCGATTATCTGCTCGTCGGTATCTCCATTCCTTACTGTAATTTCTTCAGGAAAATGCCTTTCTCCACATAATACCCTTGGTCAACCTGTGTGTACTCTTTTTGCTCTTATGTGTCTCACAACTGACACCCCTCTCCCCTAGCTTGTTCTGTTGTGATAACCTCACCTAGCACTTTTTCTTATCCTGTTAACATCCAACTACAGCTACCAGATTTGTTGTGATAACCTCACCTAGCACTTTTTCTTATCCTGTCAACATCCAACTACAGCTACCGGACTCTATGCCTAGCCCAATATCCAATAAAGTCTTGGCCCACAACTTTTCTCCTTGAAAGCCCATGGAGAAAATAAGTCTTATTGAGCTACCTGAATCCAAAAGACTTAAATATTATCTTTACTCTCCAATCAACTCAAACCTAGATCCAGCTACCCAAGAATCCGTTACAATCAACTTTGTTAGTAACTCGAACCCTCAATCGTCCTTCTCATCTTTGAACCTGACCCATATTGACTCTCATATCTCTTCCAATGTCTCACCTACTCTACAAACTTCTTTTGAGCTTGAGAACAACCACTTGAATTTCATCTTCTAATACACCCCTACCTACAGGACTCTTAACCCATTTGTCAACTGAAATCCCAAAATCCTCACTGTTCACCTCTTTCATATTCTGAAGCTAGCTCTACCTCTAACACATAAGTGGACACGTCGAACTCAATTCTTAACCAAGAGGAGAATTCCAGAGCCACTATCACGACTGAGCTCACCACCCACTATCAGTTGTGTATTTAAATCTGAGTGGGTGATCTCTTGTGTGGTTAATTCTTCTGCAAAGCACTTTGACTAGATTCTTACTACCGTTTACTGTCCTATGGACCCTCTCCTAAAATGTCTTTTTTGGAGTGTTTTTGACACCACTGCTGATAATATTACTCTCCCTTGGTTGGTGTGTGGTGACTTCAATGATGTTTTTAACTCAAAGCGAGAAGCAAGGGGGTAATCGTTTTGCTAGCTCCTCGAGTAATCCTCTACATGAATCTATGTCTAAGGAAAACCTCATTGATATGGGATCTTGTGTTCACACTTTTGCGTGGAATAACAAATGTTTAGGGGCCCACAATATCCAAGAACGTTTGTACCGTGTCGTGGCTAACCTGAAATGGATTCCTAAATTGCCAAATGCCATTGTAACTAATTTTACCACTCTGAAATCAGATCATAGATCCATTTTGATTGATACCAATACCGCATTTCTATTTTGGCTGAAATAATTCAGATTTAATATTATGTGGCTTGAGCATCCCGATTGTTGTTGGGTGATTGAATATGCTTGGAATGTCCATAATGTTGGATCTCCCATGTTTGCCTTCAAGGTGAAGAATAAGGACACTAAAGATGAACTTACTAAGTGGATAAACAAGCACTTTGGTAGAGTGCAAAATAAAGCTGCTGATTTGATTGCTCAAATTGATCTCTTGCAAAGATCCAACCAATCTATTGCTAATCTGAATGCAGAAAAGAACCTCCATAATGTCCTTGATTGTATGCTCAAGATGGAGGGTGATTTATGGCGACAGAAATCTCGGGATAAATGGATTAAATTTGGTGACGCTAACACCCGTTTCTTCCACCTCACTACGTTATTTCTCTGCAAAGTCCACAACATCTCAACCATCAAGATTTTAAATTCTTCCTTCGTGACGGACTGAAATTGTATTGGGAGTCAATTTATCGATTGCTTTTGCGTTTTTCTCATCCCAACGTTGGTGCAACCAACCTCTTGTTAATTACATTGACTAACGCTTTCACATCTATCGAGGATAACATGACACTGACTCTTAAGGCCAACACCTTGTGAAATTCAAGCTGCTCTCTTTTCCATGGATTCAAACTCGGCTCCTGGTCCCGACGGGCTCTCTCATCTCTTCTACAAAGAGTATTGGGATCTTATTTTTTTGTGATCTTATTGATGCTATTTTACATTTCTTTTGGCACATGCGCATTTTTAAAACCACTAATCACACGTTTATTTTGCTCATTTTGAAGAATGAATAGGCTAACCAAGTCGACAAATTTAGACCAATCAACCTTTGCAACGTGGTTTACAAAATCATCACAAAAAATTTGGCTTCTTGAATTAAACCGTTGCTCTTTGAGGTGATCTCTCCGAACCAATTCTCTTTTGATCGGGGGCGGGTGATTTCAGAAAATTCAGTGCTTACTCATGAAGTTGTTCACTTCTTGAATCATAAAAAAAGGTCTAAAGAAATTTATGGCGATTAAAATTGATAAGGCAAAAGCGTATGATCACGTTGTAGGGCCCCTCTGCGCCATCTTAGAAAAATGCGATTTTGATCCAAATTTATTGTGTGGATTCATCAATGCATCTCTATTACCTTTTTTCAGTCGTAATCAATGGATCACTTTGTGGTCACTTTACGTTTTCTCATGGAATCCGACAAGGGGACCCTATTTCATCTCTGTTTATCATTTACATTAAAATTCTTTCCCGACTTTTATTTGAGGCTGAACATCGGGGGAATCTTAATGGCATCAAAATTTCTCATAATGCCCCTTACATTAACCATTAATGTTTGCAGATGATTTGGTTATTTTTTGCGAAGCAACATAGGAGGAAGTGGAGGTGCTCTCGAATGTCCTTACTACTCTTTATGAATGGACTGGACTAAATGCTGATTCTAGGCTGTCATCAATTTCAGGAAAAATACAATTGCTCGTGATAAATCAAGTATACTAGATATACTTGATTTCAGGAAATATAATCACAAACAAAAACGCTTGGGGCTCCAATTTTGAAATACTAAGTGTAGTGAGGCTAATCACTGTATATCATTAAAAAAAAATCAAAAGCTTGCAAGTTGGAAATCTGCATGCCTCTCACAAGCGGGGAAATTGATTTTTCTTAAGGATGTTGGCTAAGCAATGCATATGTATTACCTTATACGAGATTAATTTAATTCCCAACAAAATTTGTCATGGGATGGACAATACTGTTAGGAATTGTAATCTATGCATTGGTATGATATTATCCATTTTGGGCCTAAGCCTTCATGATTTTGTTTGTGAGGCCAACTTTCAAATGGTCTCATACCAATTGAGATGTCCATAATTCTATAACCCCAGAACAACTCATTCACCTTTCCGATGTGGTAGGGGTGGCAATATGGATCTAGTTGTGTGGATTATCTATATTTGATCCAGATTTATAAAACTGGATTCATATAAGGTTCAGATGTATCCCAACTCAACCAGGTTGAGTTGAGATCCACTTGAGTTGAGATATATTTCAACCAGAAGCAGATCAAAAGTCAACTTAAATATCAACCCAAACCAAATCTCTATAATTTTTTCAAAACTCAATTTACGTAAAAAATATAGACTACACAAAAAACACACACTACGCCCAAAATTCATGAAAAAACATGCACTACACCTAAAATGCACACTACGACAGAAATTTACCAAAAAAGATACACGATACACGTAAAATTCACAAAAAATATTTTGTACTGTATATTTTTAGAAACTCGTTTTCGACAAGTGATTCTACTTTTTCGAATGAAAACGGTAATCGAAGTATAACGTAAGAATAAAGTCTTACGCCGACATGATTTTGGCCAAATTCCAACGTTTGGAGGGTGAAAACGTCGTTTTTCTATTTTTATCGGGAATTTTTTTGTCAACGGAGCCCGTTTTCGACAAATTATTCCACTTTTTCAAGTGAAAATGACAATTTAAAAAAACGTAAGACTAAAGTCTTACGGCGACGTGATTTTTGGCAAATTCCAACGTTTGGATGGTGAAAACGTCATTTTTCTATGTTTATCGGGTTTTTTTTTTGTCAACGAAGCCCGTTTTAGACAAGTGATACCACTTTTTCAAGCGAAAACGACCATTTAAGCAAAACGTAAGACTATAGTCTTATGGCGACGTGATTTTTACCAAATTCCAACGTTTGGATGGTGAAAACGTCATTTTTCTATGTTTATCGGTTTTTTTGTCAACGAAGCCCGTTTTCGACAAGTGATACCACTTTTTCAGGCAAAAACGACCATTTAAGCAAAACGTAAGACTAAAGTCCTACGACGACGTGATTTTTGCAGAATTCCAACGTTTGGATGGTGAAAACGCCATTTTTCTATTTTTATCGGGATTTTTTTTGTCAACGGAGCCCGTTTTCGACAAGTGATACAATTTTTTCAAGCGGAAACGACAATTTGACCAAAACATTACAACGACGTGATTTTTGCCAAATTTTAACGTTTGGAGGGAGAAAACGTCGTTTTTCTACTTTCAACGGGACTTTTTTTTAAGACTATGGATTATTTTTTTTTTCATTTTTTCATTTTTTGTGAATTTTGGGGGTTATTGATTATAATGTATTTTATAAAACTTTAGGGTATTTGCCTATTTGAACAATTTTAAAAGTTTAGGTTGAGTTGAAATTGGATTGAGAATTTCAACCTAAGAAGTTCTTCTTAAATTGAGAAAAAGTTGATGTTGATTAAGATTGAGTTGAAGTTGATATATGATCCATATTTGTGGATCCAATATAAACTCAATCTTATCTCAACTCAACATTTTGGATCTCAACCATATTCAACTAGTTGAACCATATTGCCACCGCTACGATGTGGGACTCTTGTTTGCCCCCAACAAACCTCCCCTCAAACAAAGGACCACCAAATTGTCCCTACATGTGCCTCACGTGACCGGAACTTCACCTCATTTTTTAGTTCGTACTTTGGATATAATATTTGGCCTAAAAAACTTTTCCCTCCCTTAAAGGAAGGACCTATGAGCCTCCTTTTAACCCGACTGTTCACCACCCTTGACAGCCTCCTTAAACTGGGAGCTCACCACCTTTTTCTCGTTCGCTTAAGGTACACCCACATGGATCAAGAGCAATAGCTCAGATGCCAATTGTTAGGAATTAGAACCTTCACATTGAAATGATATTGTCCATTTTGAAACTAGGCATGGCAATGGGTAGGGTTTCACCCTACCCTTACCCAAACCCTGCCAAGACCCTTTGATGCTTTTTTTGAAGACCCTTACCCTACCCAGACCCTTCCAAGACCCGAAAAACCAGACCCTGTCATACCCAGACCCGCGGGTCTTACCCTGTAGGACCCGGTTTATTTTTACTGCTAACTGTTTTCTTTTTTCTTTTTTTATTTTTATATATTTTTTTTTGGGTGCGACTGTAGAATGTAATATAATCGTTTTTTTCCTCTTTATTTATATCTAGCGTTTTTTATTTCAACAATGTGGTATATTTTTCTTTAACATATTTTTTTGAATAAAGAATGTTCAAACAATGTTGTATTTTTTTTAACATTTCCTGAATAAAGAATGTTCATTTTGATATACTGGTTCTTTTCATTCAACACTTAATATTGGCTACTTATTGAAAAATCTAAAACAATCAAATTTAATTTAGCTACATTCATTTCATATTAATGTGAAAATAGTTTACTAACATTGAACTGAGATAGTTATCTCCAAAGCATGATTATGATACTAAAAATATTACACACTAATCAACTATAGTAATAAAATCTTTAATACACCTAAGAGAAAGAAAGAAGAAAAAAAAACCTCTACGGCTCTACCATTGAGATAACATCAACTGCAACTCCATGTTTCAAAAAGAAAAATGAGATAACATCAATATGCTTGACAAATAATTAAACCTCATACCGCATGCATCAGCATCGCCAAACATATACAAGATGAACAAATCATTAACTGCCTTAGAAACTCTATCAATGTAAGTATCCTTTTCATCACCATAGATCCTCTCGTAAGCATACTGAACATAATCCATTTTTCTCCTCGGGTTGAAAACCACTACAACTGTTAAAACCAAGTTGCAATAATCTCAATATTTGTCAAATTTTTCCTTCATAGGTGCCCACATCTCTTTAATGATATCAATATTACTATTCTCCCACTCTGTTAGTTTCAAATGAATATCACATATATCCGCGGGGGGTGGGGGGGGGGGGGGGAGGGAGGGAGGGAGGGAGGGAGGGAGGAGAACATTAGATGTATGGAATTTTCTACCACTATAGTGCTTAGTGGCTCTCTCAATATTTCTAAGACGTCATGTAAAACTTTTATCAAACCTCACTCAGAATCAGGTGGATTACATTTATAATGCGGATCAACAAAATATAGACGCTTGAATACCTCTCTTAAAGGCAAAGTCGTCTTAAGCATCTTGAAAGTTTGAGTTCCCACAAGTAGACACATCCATTGTCACCTTCCTTGCATCTCCTAACCTTAATTGTTTCTTCACCTGCTCAAAATGTTGACGACCGCGGGGTGACTTTTTCAAATATCTCACAGTATCTCTAATGCCATCGATTGATCCACTAAGACGACTTAAACCATCTTGGACAATCAAATTCAATATATGTGCACTGCATCTAACATGCAACAAATCTCCACTAAACATAATAGAATCAGTAGTCACAAGCCACTCCTTTAGTTGTTTTATCATAGCATCATTATTGGTGGCATTTTCAACAACCATCGAAAACAGCTTTTTGTCCAAATTCCATTACACAATCAAATCTCTTAAGCAAAAGAACAAAGAATTACCATCTAGTGGAAAATTAAACGGCCTAAAAGCAATAAATATTTTCTGCAAATCCCAGTTGTCATCGATAAAATGACAAGTAACACAAGCATATTGTATCTCAGAACTCTTAGAGGTCCAAATATCAGTGGTTAAGGACACTTTACACCAAAGCTCATCTAACACCTTATATACCTTAACATTTTCTTCCTCATATAAAGCAAGAACATTTGCTTTTATGGTGTTTCTGCAAGGTACTTTAAATTATGGATTAAGCGATCTATTGTACTTAATAAACACACGATGATACCCTATATTGAATGGGTAATGATGCACAATGCAAGATTCTGCTAAAGCTTTCTAGTCTTTGTTGAATCAAAGTTAAACTCTATCCTAGAACTTCCAATCATACCCTCCTCTTGAATTAACTTAAACAGGGGACAAGCCGTCTTCAAATGTTTTTTAAATGTGTAGTCCCATGATCTTTGTTGGCATATAATATTTTCTTACAATGGTTGCATTCAGCCACCTTAAAACCATCAGCTCTCTCAATTTGAGTCATGTGTAACCATACTACAGAACGTTTGATACCTTTACTTTGTTGGGCCGATACGTGACTGCTTTCAGCAGACGCCTCCATCAAAATATCTATAATTAAGAAAACAAATCATGTAAACACGACATGTACATGAATTTGCAATTTTCAGCAAATATATTCAAGTAAAAGATGTACTAACATAACAACATATTCATCAAATATATTCAGCAATTTTTAGCAAAATATTTAGCAAGTATCACAATAAGACCAACATAACAACATGTTCAAACATCTCATTAACAACAATTAAAAAATAACATGCAGAGGAAAAAAAACCAAGATTTATGAAACCCTAAACCAAGATTTGAGAAACCCATGATCGCAAATTCTCAATCTTGTCTAAAGCAAGATTTAAAAAACCAAATGCAACAATTTCTATGTTAATGAAAAAAAAACATTGCAACAATTTCTCACATGCATTTTGTCGAACACTAGGCAGGCATGCTAGAAATACAAGAATCAATACTAAAATCCAAGGATAATAAACTAATCATTGAACAAACCTAAATAGCGGGCATGAATTTAGGGGAGCGAGCTTGAAAGCGCAGAATAGAATTTTGATTCCGATGGCATTCGCGACGCACGACTCTTCAGCGTGGTGGCACAGCGGTCGGCGAAAAGAAGTGAGAGAGATTGGGCGAGAGAGAGATGGAGCGGGTCATGTGTGTGTGTGTGTGTGTGTGTGTGTGTGTGTGTGTGTGTGAGAGAGAGAGAGAGAGGAGAGAGAGAGAGAGAGAGAGAGAGAGAGAGAGAGAGAGAGAGAGAGAGAGAGAGAGAGAGAGAGAGAGAGAGAGAGAGAGAGAAGTAGGGTTTGTGTCTTTGTGACAATTTTCCTTTTTAAAAAATGAAATATTAGAATTTTTAATTTTATTTACTGGACCTGTCATACCCTATGATATTCAGGGTAGGGTCAGGTCTTTTACCCTGATTTCTAATAACATACTGGGTAGGGTCTGAGAATAGGGTAATGGTCCAGACCCTAAACCTAAATTCAGGGTAAGGATAGGGTAAAACCCTACCCATTACCATGCCTATTTGGGACCAAACCCTCATGGTTTTACTTTTTGGTCCAATTCTTCAAATGTCTCATACCAATTGAGATGTCTCATATTCTATAAACCCATATCAACTCCTTCATCTTTCCGATGTGGGACTCTTGTGTACCTCAACAAGTACTATGACACATTTCTGGTGGAATTCAGAAGCGGGAAATAAACCTTTTTGCCTTTGATTGTGGGACTCAATTTGTTAACTAAAATCCATTGGTGGCATTGGCCTTCGATGGATGGCTGATGTCAACCGTGCACTTGTCACCAAATTCTCCTGGCAAATCAACGCCAACCCGAATTCTAAGTTTTTTTCATGTGTTTTGTCCCTCGAGTATTTTGGTAATCAGAATTCATTAACACGTGTAAACTCTTCGCATGTTGCTCTTGGAGTTGGCGAAGATTGATGAAGTGTTGCGATTTAATTCAAAAATGAGTCTATTATCGAGTGACGATCAATTCCCACATAAAAACTTAGGAAGAGCCATGGGTCCCTACAATCACCCACTTCATCGCACTTTTTGCGCATATCTTAGCAGGTATGTTAGGCCAATTCGCATGCGTCAGGAGCCTTATTGATTCGCAATCATGCTTGTGGAATGAGACAAATCTTCATTGTCTCTTTGATGAGCCAACTTGTAGGGAAATACACAAAATTCCTATCGTTCCATTTGAGGATCCACTTTGCCTTGTTGGGGTTACCTCGAGTAAAGGAATATTTACGATCAAAAGCGCATACCTTACGGACCAAAGTCTTCATTTCAGTAACCAAAACTATTCGGTTAACTCTTCTTTTAAAGACTTATGGAATTTTTGCATCCACAACCGGCCCAAGTTCTTTATTTGGAATTCTTTAACTACTTCACTTCCTACTAGAGCTAAAATCAACTCTTTGTTTGCTATTCGGGATACTAGGTGCTTAATTTGCTTGGAGGAATTTGAGGATGGCCACCATCTCTTCTTGGATTTCTCCTTCACACGACAAATTTGATTTGTTTCGCATTTGAATTTCATAATTGAAATTGTGTCAAGCCTTTTTACACGCTAATGGATCAATGAGCTTTTACATCCAAATGCTATCTTGGACTTAAACAACGAGAGTCACTTTCAGTTTTGCCTTTTTTCTTTTGTGTCCATGGAAGAAATGTGAAAGTTGCACAATGCAATTCTGCACAACAATGCTAAGCATGATCTGAATGCCATCTTAAAAATCATTTGCCAAAGGTTCAATTAGCTACTTAAATTCAAAATTTGTTTGTGTGAAGAGTAGCCAAACCGTGCTTCAACATGGCAGTTCCCTAACAATAGTGGAATCAAAATTAATCCAGATTCGGCATATGATCCCATATCCGGATCTTCTTAGGGAGCTTTATTTTAACAAACCAATCATGCACCATTATTTGGCAAGAAGTTAGTTTGCATTTCCTGCCAGATCCTACAACTACAAAAGCTTGGACTATTCGTCTTGCAACGACGAAATTGGATACCATACAAAACCATATGTGTTATTATGAATTAGATTCTAAAGAAGTTGTTCATTTAAATTAGATTCTAAAGAAGTTGTTGAACAAGCACTACACTTGGATAAAACTCTGAATTGGACATGCGAATAAGACATTCTTTTCATTCAAACCATGATGGAAAAATGGTCGTTCGGATTTTGAAACACACCCCTCGTCAAGATAACTCAAGGGCTCAGAATTTGGCGCAATGAGGGAAAAGCCATAGCGCTATTGGTCCCATTTATTTTGATCTTCCCCCAACGATTGGGGTTAGATTGGCCTTGATATTGCGCATCTTTTAGATGCATTTTCGTTTTGTTCCTATCCCTCCTTATCAGCCAATGGATTGTTGATCTTTGTTGTATTGGTTCCCTTCTATTCATGAAATGAAGTTGAATTACTTAAAAAAAACAAAGCATAATGAAAATCAATAGATGCACTAGTACGACACGCTGTAACACTCGATTTAGGACACAAGGGTAAAGTAGTGAAAGCCCAAGGAAAAGATAAACGAAGATAAATTATAAGATACAAAACAACAAGAAAAAAATAGTTTTGGTTAATATAGCTTGGCCAATAAATTATAATTACAAGACTAGTTGTGGTACGTGTTATTGGCATGTATATTATAGGATACATTAGAAACATAACAGATTGCCTTATGCATAATTTATGAGTTTGACACTTGTATGTATGTATATATGTATGTATGCATAATTTATGAGTTAAACACTTGGACTTTTTTATTCTTTCTCGAAACTTCTAAAATGAAAACAAGGTAGGCTTCGCAAAGCTTACGGGACACCAATGCCTAGTCTACCTTGGTCGGTCCATAGGTAAGTACGTGTTCTACCCCGCATTAAATTCTTTGGTTGACTATGGGGACATGACGACCTTTCCACTTACGAATTTCTTTCGCGCCGACATGTCCCCATCTCACCCACCTACCCTCTTTGTCACTCAGCCACACAAACGACATAACACTTGTTTGCGGTTTGCCCGCTCTTTGTGGACGTGCACCGCGACTTTCCACTCTTTAACCCCTCTCAGAATGGAAACCACATTATTCTGCACCTTCTTCGCCTTCCAAACCCAGCCGTCACCCTTGTAGGGTGATGGGCTATATGGGGGGCTCATAATAAATTCCTCTTCAAAGGACATCCCATCTCTATGGTACGCATCTCACAAAAAATCTCAAGAACTTTGGCAAAAAGTCCGTCAGGCCTCCCTTCTCAACCACCAAATCTTACAAATTATCAATCTGGTGGATCCCACCCCCAACACGAGTCTTCAAACTTAACACGGACGATTCTGGCCAACCCAGCCCACATGTATTGTTGGCGTGATACGTGATTTTGTAGGTACTATAGTTGGTACTTTTTTCGAAGCGAAGGGATGTAGCACCAAAAACATACCGAAACTCAAGGCTATTCGCCAGAAAATCTTGCTCTCATTACGTCTTTCCATTCATGCATAAACAATTGAAATCGACTCGGAGGTCACGTTTAATTCTCTCACCATAATGAGGGGTTGTATGGCCTTAGTTAAAACGAAAGACCTCATCCGTGACATACGGAGGTTATGAAGAAGATGCATCACCCTATTCATCTCCTGCATATATCGTGAGACGAACAGTTTACCGGATGTACTGGCAAAATATGGATCCAACCATGCTTATATGCACTGCCCCTGCATCTGCCATTTTGTGCAACCTGAGATTAGAGGAGTTTGTACATATTCGAGACTCTTCCGCCAACCCCGTGCACTGGCAACATATATTTTATGACTTCGACCTACTTTATAAATAAAGTTGCTCTAAAAAAAAAAAGGTGGGCTTGTAGTCTAGGCCAGCCCAAACATATATTTATTACTACTAACTTTCCCGCCAATAGGCCCACATGCAAAGCATTAATTGATTCTTCTTCCGTTCATATTTTCTCTCTCCTCACTCAAAACCCCACTCGCACTCTGCGCTGAATCCCGAGGATCTTCAAAGGTAATTTCTAATCTTCCTAACCATTCCCATTTCTGTTCTTTGTTGAAGTTTATGAGTTAAACTTAGAAAATTGGATTGGTGAACTTTTCCTGTTCGTTAATCCCTATTTATTGTGTTTTTTTTTTCAATTAATCAAGATGCTAATTAGGGTTTGTGGTTGCAGCAGAAAAAGAGATGGGGGACGAAAAGGATGCTTTTTATGTAGTAAAGAAGGGGGAAACTATTGGAGTCTATAAAAGCATAAGTGATCTTGAATGGGCCCTTCGATCTTCTGTATTTCTTTTAACCCTTGCTCTTCATTTCACACGTTTTTTTTTTTTACTCTATTTGGTTTGTAAATATATGTTTTTAGGGTTTTAGTACATTTCTTTTGGAAACCTGTGCTTGGATGGTGTTTTAAGCGTCGCTTGCTTCGGATTGGTAGTTTGTTACTCAGACTGATGTATAAATCTGGAATTAGCTACTTTTTGGGTGTTTGAAACATCTTTTCCACAGGCCTAATTAGGTAGAAAACTACTTGAATAACTAACGGTTCCGGGGTTAATTAAGGGTACAGTTTCGGAAAGGTCAAATTAAAAACCATTGAGTCAAAAATGATAGAAAATAGAAATATAATAAATTTTCTAGATAAAGCATTTCTCCGTCGAGGCTTATTTACTTGCGGCGCTTTTTGGTTCACATTTACTATCTAATATATCATACTATCATCTGGCAATGTTGTTGTCAATATATCTTAATATTCATTTCTTGTTCCTCGTATAAACTGTTGATAAAATGTACGATAAGATACTTGTTTTTAGATACATGTGTGCTTTTGTAGGTGAATGAATCTTCTGTAAGCGTGTTCAAAGGGTATGGTCTATCTAAACAAGCTGAGGAGTACCTCTCGTCTCGCGGACTTAAGAATGCTATTTACTCTATTGATGCCACCAATGTACAAGATGACCTTTTTGGCCAACTTATCACTTGTCCTTTTCGGGTTAGAGATATGTGTTTTTTGTATATTCACAAGCATCAATTATATTCCCCGGACCCTCGCATTGCGGGGATGCTTTCGTGCACTGGGCTGCCCTACAAGCATGCTAATATCATAGGCTTATCTTACCAATTATTTTCTGCAGCAACCGAATTCTTCTAATAGTAAACCAGCTGGGAAGAGTCATTTAGAGAAGAGGCCACAGGTAATTTCTGAATCGACATACCTTTTCATTTAGAACTCTTCTTTCTGGCTCATATGTAACTGATTTTGCTCCAAGTTGAAGATGCTGATTGATTTGCTTTTCTTTTGATCATAGATCTCATTTTTGATATGCCTCAAGTTAAACTAAGAATATACTCATTATTTTGATGTTGTCTGAGTACATTATTGCAAGTAACATTTTTTCGTGCACCTGGAGTTTTTCTTGAATATTCAGCAATCTGGTTGTGAGTTGTCTGGTATTGGCAGACTTGTGCCTAGATTGAGATATTTCCTTATGTATATTAATCTTCTTGGTGCGACAAGCGTATGTTACTTTTCTGGTCTATATCCTCTAAAAGTCTCCACGTCTCCGGGTTGTCTTTTTTTACTTGCTTCGATGTTAGATTTGAAGCATGTAACATAAACGCTGGAGTTCAATGATTATTGTGTTATATATGAGTCCTGGGATTTAATGTTGGATCTGAAGGTTTCTAATAACTATAATTATCTCACTTTCTTTGCAGGATCTGGTTGTATCAACTTCATTTGCTGAAAATCCGCCGCTAAAACATTCTAAATTAGATAATTTCCTCCAAGTTCCACCAGTTTCTTCTTATTGTGTAAGTTGCTGTCACATAACTTTTATTCTACAATCCCACTTTCACCTTCGTTTGATGCCCTAAAGTGGCTGGGAATTACTCTGTTCGTGTCTGGCTAATTTTATGTGAATCTAATAAACGATTCCAGGTATAAAAGAACGTGGCTTTTCAAAGTCATGAAAAAGAAATTTCTTTCAACGTCACATTAATCAAATATACTTAATACTTCTGTTGCAACTTGATGCTTTAGCTGTTGAATTTGCTGGTGTGTTTTGCGGATTCTTTCATTCTTCCACCATTATCCTCTTATATGCGTTCTTTTGTTAGAGCATTTAGTATGAAATGGTTCAATTTACTTTACGGTTTCCTTTTCATGTAGTCTTCCTGCATTCTTGAGTTTGATGGTGCTTCAAAGGGTAACCCTGGACAAGCTGGTGCTGGGGCAGTGCTACGTGCAGCAGATGGTAGCATGGTACTTCACTCTTGCTCGGCACTATGCATAACACTTTCTATTAACCTCTCTGTCCTTTATGTTTTTCTCTCATTTGATTATCTTACCTCAAAATTTCTTTTGCTATTTTATTTTACCCCTGGAAGTTCAAATCTCAGTTCAAAACTGAACCATAAACTTAAGTGTGCCATCCAGTTGTTTTAAGACCTGCCCATGATGCATAATAATTCCTGGATTTTTATTTTAACCTTGATTTCTGATAGGTGTTTCGTTTACGGGAAGGTGTGGGTATTGCTACTAACAATGTTGCTGAATATCGAGGTGCCATTTTAGGGTTGAAATTTGCTTTGCAGAAAGGATTCAAACACGTTCGTATTCAAGGAGACTCTAAACTTGTCTGCATGCAGGTATTATTTCTTCCGCAATACTACTTTGAAACTAAAAGGGAGAAAACAAGGGGCTTGTAAATTATACGAAAGAATCATTACGGGTATGTACTCATGCTATGTATAGAGTGATGCCTATTTTAGTAGTTGCGTATATGTTTTCTGGACAAGCTTTTCCTGCCAAAGAGGTGAATGTTTTGGTTCAGGTTATTTTGTTATCGGTCTCAATAAAGTCAAATACGCTGAATAATTTGAGGTGTTTCGGTTTTACATATTTCTGCCCAAGTCCTAATATTTTGAAGCATAACTGTTATTGTTATTATACTATCAGTCTCAAATGATTTCTTTACTTATTACTGTATATCTCATGGGCAGGTTCAAGGTCTCTGGAGAACCAAAAATCAGAACATGGCTGAACTGTGTAAGATAGCTAAAGAGTTCAAGGATCAGTTTCTGTCTTTCCAGATGTGTCATATTGAAAGAGTACGTTAGAATACGTCATTGATTTGATGTTGCCTTCTTCAAAAATTGCATGAGTTGAAGGATTTTCTATTTTCTCTTGGGCTGTTTCACCTTAAGTGTGTCATGTCGTTTTATGAAAGTGCATTTACATGAACACTAATGTTTGTTCTTGTTACTCATTTGTGGGCTTGGTTGCATTCCTTATTGGGATTTCTGTTTTGAGAAAACTAGACCCTTATTTTGTTTAATAATAACCCTTGGCAGATTATGTATCTTGCCTTTTTTTTGGCAGATCTGTTTTTTTTTTTTTTCGGGAGCAAAAATATGTTTGTATGTTTAAGATGTTGGTATAGCCCATGATTTTTGTGTCTCTTTGTTTACCTTATTCATTTAGCTTTTTCCTCGTTAATTTGACAATATCTGTTTCATCCCAGGAGTACAACACTGAAGCTGATGCCCAAGCAAATCTAGGAGTACACCTAAAGAGTAATCCTCTATTAGATCTTTGCGATGATTTCTTTTACTTCAGTATCCTTTTCTTCCGGCTAACATTTACTTTTGATGACCAACCTTATCGATGCCATAATATTCGCAGATGGTGAAGTTCAGGTGGATTGTGACATGAAATGAGTTGAATGCTGGAAGGGTAGATCTGGGCTTCCAGAGAGTAGTGCCGCTAGATGCATTTTGTTCTCCTTTTTATCTGGTAAATGACAAGCTTTGTTTTGTACAAAAATTAACGAGGCTGGTGTTTTGTGAACTTGGATCTTAAAAGTATGCCAGATAGTTGAAAAGGAAGATTGTGGTGAGTGGTGACTAGTCCACTGTGATGAGGTAGTTTACTACTCATGTATTTGGTGTGACGGGCCTGGAGATTATGTATAAATTAATGAATGCCTAACCTTTCTATAAGCTTAAATTTTAAGACGAAAATGACAACTCAATATGGTATGGTATGGGATCTCGAGACCAAAGATGACCGTGGATCAAATTTTACCATCCCAACTTACTGAAAAACTACCACTTGTCAAGTGTCAAAATAAATTTATAGCCATGTGTGTGATAGGACTTGTTGGGGATTATATATGATTAATAAAGGTCTAATTTCTTGATAAATTTTGACTTTAAATGAAATGAAAATCATGAAACTGGTTATTCTTTCACAAACACATGCAAAATATCCCTTCTCTTTAAAAATGTTGACAAGTCCCACCTTGTAGGGTTGTTCATGGTTTTGGTTCATTCTTCAAATAACTTGAATTATCGGTTAGCCAAAAAATGATGACTAATAACCGAACCAATAAAGTAGTTTGGTTTTCGGTCAAAATCATTCGATTTTGGTTATGGTTTTGAGTAAACTAATAACGTACTCTTTTGAGGAAAAAAAAAACGCTTTCTACATAATTAATAAATATATCAATTTCTCTTAAAAAATTAAATATAATAAATATAGAACCTATTCACATTTGAAACTTGTCTATTAATAACAGGTCATGCTTAAAATATAACATATATAATTGAAAAATTATCTCTCTAAAAAATACATTATCTAACAATCCATAATATTTTGTAAAAGTTATTTCACAATTCATCTATTATTCGACAATTCATCTATCTAATTTGATTATTGTTTTTTTTTTCTTTCAGTTACTCATCTTATGTTGACTAAAAACAATCATACAAACAAAACAACAGTATTAAGAGAGTGTTTGCAAATGCTTTTAAAAGGAGTTTGTGGGCTTTTGTCTGTAGAGAAGCCATAAATTAGTGTTTGATTATAGAGCTTTTGGTTCTCCTTGTCTTAAAAAATAAGCCAAAAAAAAGCACAAGCCCACAAGCTAGGTAAATGGTGCTTTTAAAAGCTCATTTTAATTATTAGCATTATAAAAATATTTCTCTCTCCTAATTTTCCTCAAAGTGCCGCCTATACCCCTACAATTAAGGAAAAAAATATTCTATAATCTTCCTCATCCATTTTTAACAATAAAAAATATTTTTAATCTTTTCTCTTCCATATTCAACGTCATTCCCAAATCATATTTTTTTTATTTTATTTAACAAAATGTATACTTGTATAATGTAAGTGCATGTTAATTATTTATATGCTCGATAAATAAGGGTAATTAAGTCTTATTGCATTATAAAAGCTACTTTTACTTATTATTGCAAACACTACAAAATTAATTTAAAAGGCTTTAAGTTACTTTTTTAAGAAGGATTGCAAACACTCATTGCTTTAAGTCAAAAGGAGCTTTTAGTGACTTTAAGTAAAAGCTTGGAAGATGGAGCTTCTATAAGCTCTTGCAAACACCCACTAAATTAAAGTCCTATTTTTGTAAAGTTGAGTATTAGCAGTCAACTAGTTCTTTAAATTATTGAACAAATTGGTATTCTAGTCCAAATACTAAGTCCGATTATTTGTATTTGAGGGATTGTAATTGGTTATTTCCAAATTGTACGTGGTTGGGTACCCATTGTACTATGTTATTTGTTGCTTTCATGACTAATAAAAAAATGGGTTCATTAAAAACAAAAGGAACGAAAGTATTAAACTTAACACTAGTTATCAATTTTCTAATGGAATAATTTATATATTATAAAAAAAATAAAAGTATCATAAGAGGCGATATACACGTGTACATTATATATATGGCTAGACAGATTGGAGAGGGATATTAGCTTGCTAATTATTGTAATTAAGAGGCTTATTTAATTAGAAAATAGCATTATTAATATTAGGTATATAAGAGATTTGATTGATGTATTTCTTAATGATTAAGGGCAAACTAAGAATACAGTGAAAATTGCTTTGGCTATAATGATTTTTGCTTTGGCAATATTGCTAGCCATTAGATATATACGTAGCTTATATAATGAAGAAAGAGTTGTGCAATGTGTGGCAGATGGAGAAGACATAATGCCCGTAATGATATTAGCATTTGAATATGCGCAGTTCCAATAAGGGGATAAAAATTTGTTTGGTCATATAAGTTGGCACCCTCACGCATTTGGTCCCGTAAGTTGTCACCCCCACGCATTTGATCCCGTAAGTTGGTAAAAGTGCTCAATGTTAGTCCTGCCTCAGTTCAATAAAGTCACCGAATTTTGCCGATGTGGCTCTGGTCTCGCCTCGCCTAAGTTTTGAGTCAAAACCAGCGCCACATCAACAAAATCTTGTGATTTTATTGAACAAAGGCGGGACTAAAATTGAGCACTTTTACCAACTTACGGGACCAAATGCGTGGGGTGCTAACTTACGAGACCAAATGCGTGAGGGTGCCAACTTATGGGACCAAACAAATTTTTATCTCTTCCAATAAGATAGAAGATTCAAGAAAACTATCTACCTACATATTGTGGTTCAACAATGATATAGAATTACAGGCACTCAGTACGACTAACTTATGATGACTTAGATGAAAGTGTTAGAATCACGTGTTGGACCGGATGCATGTGATTCTTAAATTAGTTTATTTAGGCCATTCCAATAAATATAGAGTTAGAAGATAGATTTGTGTTGGTACTTAATCAATGACGACTCATGCATATGCATACACTTGTATTTTTACACTTGCATTATTTCCTCCTGCATGTTCATGAACTAAAAACACTTTAACCTTTGATTTCCTTTCAAAATTTATCTTCTTTACAAGCTCAATTCTTTTTTGAAATATTTCGTGGGTTTAATTATTGCATCGTTCCTCGGGCACTGGATGCTGTAACATGTGGCTTTTGCGACTTTATGAGGGGAGTCAAATTGAATTTGTGTTTTTTTTTTTTTTATGAATTAAAATTTTCATTAGATGAAAATGACGGAGTCCACGAGAGGGAAACCTCCATCACAAAAGATATTAACAGGGAGGTCGCAAAGAGGGATAATTCCCGACCTATCAAAAGATCTTGCCCAAGCGGCAAGATTGTGAGACGCTACATTCGCATTTCTATTAATGAATCTAAATTTCCATTTAGGCCACGAGTTCCAGTATCTACGGATTTCTGAGATGATATTTGTGCTTTGATTTGATGGAAAATGTCACCTTTACAATCGAACAAAAATCTCTAATTATTTTAAAAGACGCTTCAATCTAGTCAAAACTTTCTTTCTCAATTATATGGATTCTTTTTTCTTTTATAATTTTAAAGTAAGTTTTTTTTGAAAACAAATTATAAAAATGTTTTAGAAACATTTTTTTTTTATTAATTCGAAGAATTGACAAAAACTATTTTAGTTGAGTGAAATAGACAAAGGTAATAGAACATTATGAATTAAAGGAATTACCCGCCCCAGGTTTGATTTCTCGAGGGTACGTATGTCCACTCCCATTATCCATAATATGAAATGTCCAACAAAAATCACGAAATCTGCATTCATTAACGCTGCCGCATTTGCGAGAACATGCACTAATTAACATACCCTAAATCTGGAAAAAATGTACAAATTAATACGTATAATATTAGTCTATTCATTGAGCCCGTAAATGTTTTAACTTTATATGGAAATCTTACCTGGGGTCCGTTATTTGCCCCCTTTTATAGTCTCTATATATACCTGAGTTGTGCTTTAAGAAATCAATCACTCATAGTTAAGTTCTCTCTCTTCCTCTCTCTTTTTGTTTCTTGTTTCCTCCACTCCACTGTTGAAAATGGCTATCAGATTTATGTTCTTTATCTTAGCATTCATGCTCTTCATTACTCGGATGGTACGTACTTCCGCTCACACCATATCTAATGTGAAAATAATTGTTTCAAGTAATTATAAGACACTTTTTTGATCATCTTATACGAAAGTTAACCGTTTTTAATATGTTTTTGGTGAATATGTTGTTCATATCAAAGTTTACATAACATATGATTCATACAATCTTATCATTGCAGGCCTCATCAGTGGAAGACGTTGATAATGTTTCAAGCGAGGTGAATATTTCTTTTATGTTCAATTTGACATTAGTTCTTTCTTTCTTTCTTAATCTTGATTAATGATGTCGTTACACTGTTGTACACATATCAATATTGCGTGTGTCCACAGTACTTACTTGCAACTGCTTATATTGCCGGTTACATGCTTTATTAAACAATGCTTTGCTCATCATTCCAGTGACGCGTGGCAACCAAAATCTTAGGAGAATACTTCACGCTAGAGTTTCATGAGGCATTCAATTCTGAGTTGTGTAATAATATAACACGTCAAAATGCTAAACAGAAAGTCACTGTATGTTAAACAAGTTAAAGAGAAAAACATGCAAGTTAAGGTAACCAAACTTATACATATTTGATTGTTGTATATGTAATAACTCGCAGCATGTTCATCATCATCGTCATCATCATCATGTAAAAGCACCAGCTGCGGCTCCGGCTCACGCTCCATACGTGGCTCCGTTTCATCATCATCATGCACATAAAGGTCCGGTTCATGCGCCACACATGGCTCCGTTTCATCATCATCATCATGCGCATACAGGTCCGATTCATGCCCCACACATGGCTCCGTTTCATCATCATGCCCATAACGGTCTGGTTCATGTACCGGCTCATGCACCACACCCGGTTCCGTATCATCATCATGCACACAATGCTCCGCTTCATGCCCCACACATGTCTCACTTTCATCATCGTGTGCATTCCCCGACTCATGCCCCACAGACGGCTCCGTTTCATCACAATGCACACAGGGCTCGACTTCATGCTCCACACAGGGCTCCAGTTCATGGCCCAATCCATGCACCCGGACCGGACAAATAACCATTTCACTCACAAGTCACACCATAAAGCACCAAAAGGGACCAATGATGATCCAGGCAAAATGGTTAAGTGTCCTTCATATTTCATCAAAATACTTATGTAGTTGAATCTGTAGTTCAATCCATGTTCTGAACCAGTTACTCATATTGCAGCTTGTGTACGTTATTATTCCCTACTAATTATCGATCTATGTTCGGAATAAACAGAAATTATTAATGGGTTTTTGGCAAACCCCCCACTTTAATATGCAAAAAATTTACCCATGTAAAAAATAAATAGTCATATTACCCATGTAATCTTAAAATGGTGCAATATACCTCCTTATAGAAGGAGGTGTAATTCACTTGCCTACAAGTGAGAGTGGACGAGTGATATTAATTTTTTCTTATCATTTTCTCTTTAAAAAATTTTTTTAACTTTAAATTACAAAAAGATGATACAATATTTCACTAACTTAAATATACAAAAACAGATATTTGAATAATAAAATTTGACAAAGTACAAATGTATGAACAATTCGTCAGGGAGGCGGTGTGCATCAATTTTAGAATTACATTGGATAATTCGCCTATTTTAGGGAGGGGGGGAGCTATGCGCCTATTTCATATATTACAGGGGGATAATTTGCCATTTGCTCATTATTAATTTTCAGTTTCATCTATTTCATTATTTTGTCCGGTCCTCTTTTAGTCCTTATATATATATTTTCCTTATATATGGACTTATGTGAATATTACACAGCACCCGAGATTACCTCGTACATCAAATTGGATATGCATAAGCAATATGCTAGTCATACACAAGAGGGAAAAAAAGTGTAAAATAAACCAGACGTTTGTGTTGTTTAGACGGTCCATGTACAGAGGCCATGTAAATTTCTTCAACATTTGCTATTCAGGAGTGCGTGGAAAAGATAACAACGGCGCGAGTAAAATAACTAAATTAAGTTCAGAGTTATCTTAAAACATAGTGATAATGTTAGTGTGCTGTCAGGTGTTTATGACACAATCCTTGTGTTGCGTAAAATAATTTTTTGCTTTTTTATTTTATTACACTACAAGAATCCGGGGTCATTCGTGACCGCCGGCTCGTGACCGCCGGGCGGTCGCGAGCATCCGTGACCGCCCGGCGGTCGCGGATGCCACCGTGACCGCCGAGCGGTCGCGGTAAACAATACCGTGACCGCCCAGCGGTCACGGGAATCCATAGGCGGGAATCTTCCCGCCTATGGCCCGCCAAGTGGCGTCCGCGACCGCCGGGCGGTCGCGGATGCCACTCGTCCGCGACCGCTGGGCGGTCGCGGATGCCAGTGGGCGGGATTTTGCCTGCCATGGCGTCCGCGACCGCCGGGCGGTCGCGGATGCCACTCGTCCGCGACCGCCCAGCGGTCGCGGACGCCACTAGGCGGGAAAATTCCCGCATACTGGCATCCGCGACCGCTGGGCGGTCGCGGATGAGTGACATCCGCGACCGCCCGACGGTCGCGGATGGGAGGGGGGTTTTCTATATAAACCCCCCTCCTCCTCTCTCATTCCTCACATTTGTAAGTTCTCTCCTCTCTCTCTTTTAAATATTTATCTTTCTAGTTTTTTAATTATGTTTTATATTTAATGTTTTAGTAATAGTTTTAATTGTTTAATTATAAGTTTATTTTTATTAATGTCAAACTTAGAAATAATGCCTTTAGGAAATTTTTATAATTTAGGAATAGTGCCTTTAGAGAATCTTTATATATTAGAACAAGTAATCTTTAGGGGTTCTTTAAAACTTAGAAATGATGCCTTTAGAGAATCTTTATTTAATATTAAATTGTTAGTTTAGGTAATTTAATGTATTATTATCCGTCGCGGTAATTTAATGTTAAACTATTAGTTTAAATGCATGTCTAATTATTGGTTAATATTTTTTAGTACAAATGATCTTTAGGGAATTTATAACTTAGAAATAATGCCTTTAGAGAATCTTTATATATTAGAACAAATAATCTTTAGGGGTTCTTTATAACTTAGTACAAATGATCTTTAGAGAACTTTATAACTTAGAAATGATGCCTTTAGAGAATCTTTATTTAATATTAAATTGTTAGTTTAGGTAATTTAATGTATTATTATTCGTCGCGGTAATTTAATGTTAAACTATTAGTTTAAATGCATGTCAAATTATTGGTTAATGTTTTTTAGTACAAATGATCTTTAGGGAATTTATAACTTAGAAATAATGCCTTTAGAGAATCTTTATATATTAGAACAAATAATCTTTAGGGGTTCTTTATAACTTAGTACAAATGATCTTTAGGGAACTTTATAACTTAGAAATGATGCCTTTAGAGAATCTTTATTTAATATTAAATTGTTAGTTTACTTAATTTAATGTATTATTATTCGTCGCGGTAATTTAATGTTAAACTATTAGTTTAAATGCATGTCAAATTATTGGTTAATGTTTTTTTTGTAGAAATAACGCCTTTATGGAACTTTATAACTTAGAAATAATGCCTTTACAAAATCTTTATATATTAGAACAAATAATCTTTAGGGGTTCTTTGTAACTTAGTACAAATGATCTTTAAGGAATCTTTATAACTTAGTAACGACTGAATTTTAGAGAATCTCTTTGAATCATCTAACTTAGATAATTTCTCGTAGTTTTCTAGCATATATTCGATATGGCAGGCAGTCGTCGTCGTCGGGTTGGCAGTGGTCAACAATGTTCAAATGTTTCTGATGTTCCTGATGATGCGGATGTTCCTGATGTTCCCGATGTTCCCCCTACTGCTAGTGGGCGAGGTAGTCTTGGACCTCGTATAGTTATCACACGTGGCGGTCGTAGTTGCGATGCCGCAATCCCCAACGCGTCTACATCGTTGACGCCTTTACTACAGCGCCGACTTTCTTTTGATGCCGATGCCGTGCCCGATGCCGCACCGACTGCATCTGGATCTAGGGCTAGAGCACCATCTTCCGCTGGTTCCACCGGAGCTGGCCCGAGCGAGAGGCCGAGTGATACTCCAGCATCGGGAGTATTCAATGTCACGCAACAGCGCCCAAGAAGAGGCACCTCCAAAGGTGCACAACAACCCAATGACCCGAAACAAAGGCAGATCATTAAATTGTGTCCTCGTGGCCTGTTTATGAACCCCTCTAGCAACGAGGTTGCGACTACGATCACGGAGTTGATCAGACTGTTCATGAAGGAGTTCTGGCCTACCTACTTGACGATGCCCAAAACTGTGCGAGGCAAAATGTTTGTTAAATTTACGGTGAGGAATTATTTCACAACTATATCATATTATTTAATTTAATATATTCATAAATCGAAATTTATTACTTGGCAGAAAATATATGGTGTTCGTGAGAGAGAAAAACACGCAGTACAACGGGCCTACGAAACGAAGGCGAAGTTGTGTTATAAGAATTTGATTTACAACACGAAGAAACAATACTTTGAGAGGGTTGTGGATCCGAAATGGGCCGGAAAAGACAAAACTTGGATGCACGACGGGTTAGAGGCGGCGGCGATTAAGCATTGGGCCACTGAGGATCATCAAGAGCTGTCGCATAAGTCTAAGAAAAACAGGAGAGGAGGCGAGGAGCCAATTGAGGGGGTGAAGGCACCTCCCACTTTTTTTGGTGGATCCCGCGACCTAGAGGAGCTCAGACGTTTGCTGGTATGAATTATGAAAATTAACAATATGGGTGTAATTAAGTAATCTTAATATATGCGTAAGCCAATTTTGACGTACTCTTTCTTGAAATGTGTAGGCTGAGGAGGACCGAACACGAAAAGACCCTATTCGATATGATGAGGCCTATAGACGTGGTCACACGCAGCGGGTGAAGGGGACGGGCGGTAACACAGGAGTTCCAGCTCGGCGGACTTGGGTAGATGCTGTGGCGAAAGCGCAATATGTAAGTTATTTCAACCGCATACTCCTTTTAAATTATTTATTCCAATATAAGTATTGATTCTTTCAAATGTTAATGCAGAAAAAGTACATGGAACTAGTGAGGGAAAGATATCCCCGCCCAGCTAAGCTCCCGGTGTTCGATCCCGACTGTTGGACCGAGGCATTTGGTCCTGTGAAGAAGGGGAAGGCGAAAGGCTTGCCGAGGGATGCACGCCCGGAGGCGTTCAGCATTAAATACAGGAAACAAGAAGATTATTCACAGGCCTGCATCGACGAATTACAAACACAGAATGACCGCACTATCTATCGCAGTGATCAAAGGATGACTGATATGAAAGCCACTATGGAGCTATGGAGATGCTTGCTTAATGAGAAGGTGAACGTGGACCTTCCACCGATATCAGATTCTATATTCATGGGGCATGCACGTAGGAACGGAGCTGTGATTCCACCGGTTCGTATGCCGCATCGTAGGCCAGATCCATTTGCTCCCAGTTCTTCCGATAGGCCTGCGTATATCGAGGAGTACTCTGATGACGATGATGACGTCGATGTCGATGATATTATGGCGTCGTTGCAGACTGACGATTATGTGGAACTGGGTGTTGAGGATGGTGTTGGGAGTGGTGAGGATGATGAGGAGGATGATGGGGAGGATGATGGGGAGGGTGATGACGGGAATGGATGTGGGTTGGATGATAGTTCGGATGATGATTAGTTGTATTTTCATTAATGTAATGTTGGACTGTTAAATTTTCATTATTGTAACGTTGTACTGTTAAATTTTCATTATTGTAATGTTTGATTGTTTAATTTTCATTATTGTAATGTTGGACTGTTAAATTTTCATTATTGTAATGTTTGACTGTTAATTTTTCATTATTGTAATGTCTTTTACAACACTACCAAATCGTTACAATTAAAGTGCGTCACAAAGTAATGTTTTAAATTATTACAAAACACTTGAACTATTCAGTATCACTAGTTAGCTCCACGTTTTCACTTTCTTCGTCTTCCTCTTCGGCTTCTTTTTCTCCTCTATCTTGTACATCTTCGACGATCTCAAACTCATTTGCCCACCCCAATTGTATATCCATATCAAATGCGCTAAAGTCTACGAACATATTAATTCCTACAGATGCGTTCTCTTGGAATACTTCCGTTGGCATCCCTATTTCTGTTTCTGTGTCGCTGGAATCACTTAGTGACGACATGTCGATCACGTGCCTAGCCGGTATAGTAGATACAGCCATCCATCCATTTTGACCTGGTCGACCATTCGTAAGTTGTGGATACGGGGCGTAGTACGACTGTCGGGCCTGATTGGCAAAAATAAAAGGCTCGTTGGTTGTGAGAGACCATCGTGGGTTAATATCAACGAGTTTGTACGTCTCGTGAACACGAGTCCCTCGAGCTCTAATATCATACCACCTACACTTGAAGAATACAATGTATAGCGGTCTTATGTGCCCCCAATATTCCACCTCTATGATTTCGTTCAATGTCCCATAGAAGTTGGTGGCGTGGGATCCTCCCATGTCCCCCTCCACATAAACCCCACTACAATCACTCTTCTTAGGGCCCAAACGCATATCTGTGTGAAATCGGAACCCATTCACAATGTACCCTTCATAGTACAACACTGAGTTGAGAGGACCTGCGAGCAACGGCTTAACACGATCGTCTGTCATGTACTTGCCACTCGAGTAGGTCTGCTTGAACCATGCCACGTACTCGCAGTTTCTCTTCTTTTGTACCTCCATGGGAGTAAGTCCATTACACTCCTCCTCAATAAACAACCTGTGAGTTACACACAAAATAAGTTAGAAATACGTGATACATACAAGTTATCCTTAATAAAGAGCGTTTGCACGTAAAATAAAGAATATTGACTTACTCGACCCATCCATCCAGCTCTTCACAATTAAGAAGCGTGTACAGTTCAATTTGCTCCAACTCTTCGGACGACAACCGCCTCTTCTTGTTTAGTGGCCCAAGGGCCTTCCCTTTCTTTCGAAATAACATCAGCTCATCATCCCACTCTGAACTCTCAAAAGTCTCGTTCCTATTGAGACGGTTATATCTAGTACTCGCGGAGATACCTAGATATTGTGCACACATATTGGATAGCTCTGAAAGGAGGTAGGAATTCGCTATGCATCCTTCTACCCTTGCTTTGTTCATCACTGACTTTTTAAAATCAAACATACGCCTGGGAATACCGAAAAGTCAATAACATATAGAATAACAGTAGCGAATTAAACTCATTAAACATTGTGTACCTCTCGAATGGATACATCCATCTGTAGTGAACCGGGCCGCCTACTTTAGCCTCGTATGGTAGGTGTATGGCCAAATGCTCCATAGAATCGAAGAAGGAAGGAGGGAATATCCTCTCAAGCTTGCACATCGTGACTATAATGGATTCCTCAAGACTTCTCATATCGGTGGCCGAAACCTCTGAAGCACAAATTGCCCGGAAGAATAAACTAATCTCCACCAATGTTTCCCAAATGTTGGTGGGCAGGAAGTCGCGAAAAGCAATGGGGATCAATCTCTGCATGAAGACGTGACAATCATGACTCTTCATACCAAAGAGCCTATGTTGTTGCTTTTGTACGCATCGTCCCAAATTTGACGCGTATCCGTCCGGAAATTTCAGATCGCCCAACCATTTCAAGACCTTGACCTTTTCATCCCGCTTGAGACAATAGGTTGCCCTTGGCTTCACATATGCGCCTCCTCGTGTTTGTTCTAAAAATAGCTCTTCACGGATAGTCCAAATCTTCAAATCATGTCTAGACTTGATGTTGTCCTTAGTCTTAGAGTCATCCAATACTGTGTTGATGATGTTATCGAAAAAGTTCTTCTCACAATGCATGACATCTAAATTGTGACGAATCAAGTTTGTGGACCAATAGGGAAGTTCCCAAAATATGCTCTTCCTCAGCCAATTATGATCCGTATGAAAACCCGGTAGATTGTTCACTTTGGCCCCAAAACCAACATCCCCAAGTCCCTCCACAATTTCCCTCATTTCGTCGCCCATTTTCCTGCAAATAGGTTCTTCTAGTGACTTTTCCCCTTTTTTGAATGAATTCTTGTCATGCCGCCACCTATGATTTTTGGGCAAAAAACGACGATGGCAATCGAACCAACACGGTTTACCACCATTCTTCAACGTAAATGAATTCGTATCTCCCATGCAATAAGGGCACGCTAACTTCCCGTGCGTACTCCACTGAGACAACATTCCATACGCTGGAAAATCGCTAATCGTCCACATCAGGGCCGCTCGTAATTGAAAGTTTTCCTTCCTTGAGCTATCAAACGTCTCCAAACCAGTGCTCCATAAAGCATTAAGCTCGTTAATTAGTGGTCTAAGATAAACATCCAAGTTCTTCCCGGGACTATCTGGACCGGAAATGATAAGGCTAAAAAATATGAACTCTTGCCTCATGCAAAGATCGGGGGGGGAGGTTATATGGGGTTACCATCACTGGCCAACAAGAGTATTTTTTCCCAGATGAGCCAAACGGTGTGAATCCATCCGTACATAAGCCGAGTCGTACGTTCCTAGGCTCAGCTGCAAAATCCGGATGTGTCCGATCAAAGTGTCGCCATGCCTCACTGGAAGCCGGGTGAATCATTCGATCCGTAGCCTCTCGACACTTCAAATGCCAAGTCATATGCTTTGCAGTACCTACGGTATAATACATCCTCTGAAGACGAGGACCTAGGGGGAAATACCACAAATGCTTCTTTGCGACCTTTGACTTCCTACCTTCCTCGTATCTATCAACCCCGCATATCGGGCATTTTAGGAAGTCATTGCTCGCCGCAAACCCGTAAAACAGAAAACACTGATTTGTGCAAACATCGATCTTCTCGTACCATAACCCCAAGGTTCGCTCCATCTTATGCATCCCTTTCGTGTCTTTAGGTAACAACTTCTCAATCTCAGGGTCGAACCCATCTTTGGACATCTTTAAAAAATGGTCAGAAACGATGTTACTCGCCTTGTGAATAGTTTTGTAATTCACCCACTCTCCAATCCACTGCAGGACGGTTTTGCTCTTCTTAGGGTGCATCTTCACCTGACCTAGACGCATCAAGTCGTAGAAATCTCTTGCATCGGGATTCGGATCCTCGTTACGCACAGCGTCCTCATCAAATCGGCCTCCATATGCATCCACGACCATCTGTCTAAACGAATCGTCAGCACGAATAGGGCTGTCAGGAATATTGGCGTGTGATGGTTCGAGAGGTTCGTCGATAAACGTCATAGAAGTGGTGGTAAACTGCTCTCCATGCAAAACCCACTCAAAATATCCAGGCGTAAATCCCGACTTATGAAGATGATCACGGACTTGGTATCGATCAAAAAACTTTGAATTGTTACATTTTTTGCACGGGCACCTAATACGCCCCCCTAGATCTAAATAGCCATCTTGTCGCGAAGCAAATTCTATGAATGTGCGAACCCCAACCACAAAACTATCTCGCAAATAACCACTGCTCTCGAATCTATCGTACATCCAATTCCTATCTACTTGATAGTCCATTATTTATCTAAGATGTAAATTTTAAAGGAAATAATTAATTACAATTAATACTACAAACAATTAATAATTAACAATTTAAAATGTAACAATTATCATGCACGATAAGGTTGAAGAGTGATAAATTGATCAACTTACTTCTTGAAGCGTAAAAAAACGATCTTCAAGAATCTTGTGTCCTCTACGAGTACCCTCGATGTGTTTACGTCAATATCTATCAAGAAATGAATAAACAAGTTAACATATCATACCAATATTTAGTATTTAAAAATATAGTTGACCATCTAAATGAAAAAAACGAGAATACCTTAAGAGAAATGGTGAAGATTGTTGTGAATTAGAAAAGTAAGGGAAATGATATTTATAAATGAAAATCTGGCTGTTCGTGACCGTCGGGCGGTCGCGAATGCCAACTAGCCGTTGGCATTCGTGACCGCCCAGCGGTCGCGAATATCAACTAGCCGTTGGCATTCGTGACCGCCCAGCGGTCGCGAATGTCAACTAGCCGTTGGCATTCGCGACCGCCCAGCGGTCGCGAATGCCAACTAGCCGTTGGCATTCGTGACCGCCCAGCGGTCGCGAATGCCAACTAGCCTTTGGCTTTCGTGACCGCTGGGCGGTCACGAAAGACCCTCATTCGTGACCGCCCAGCGGTCACGAATAATATTCATAAAAGAAAATTTGATTTTATGGATTCATCTTGATGTGTTTATGATTTTTAACAATAAGTCTCATTACTACATGTAAATTGAAGTAATAAATTAGTACAACATTAGTAATTAACATATTAAAATAGCGAATTAGATGTTATTAGGCGAGTTATGGACGAATAACCTATTTTATGTTCTACAACTAATCATCATATACACTTAGTTGTTTTAGATGTAATGTGTAATTTTGTGATAAACTCTCTTTTAATTTACTTAGTAGTAAGTATTTTATCAATTTAACAAACATCGCACCTTAATTAAACAAACGAAAATCAAAACTTTTGAATGAAACTTATTCGTGACCGCTGGGCGGTCACAAATAAGGGTCTTTCGTGACCGCCCAGCGGTCACGAAGTATGTTCGTGACCGCTGGGCGGTCACGAAGTAGGGTTCGTGACCGCTGGGCGGTCACGAAGTAGGGTTCGTGACCGCCGGGCGGTCACGAAAGACCCTCATTCGTGACCGCCCAGCGGTCACGAATAACATTCATAAAAGAAAATTTAATTTTATGGATTCATCTTGATGTGTTTATGATTTTTAACAATAAGTCTCATTACTACATGTGAATTGAAGTAATAAATTAGTACAACATTAGTACTTAACATATTAAAATAGCGAGTTTGATGTGCTTAGGCGAGTTATGAACGAATAACATATTTTATGTTCTACAACTAATCATCATATACACTAAGTTGTTTTAGATGTAATGTGTAATTTTGTGATAAACTCTCTTTTAAATAACTTAGTAGTAAGTATTTTATCAATTTAACAAACATCGCAACTTAATTAAACAAACGAAAATCAAAACTTTCGAATGAGACTCATTCGTGACCGCCGGGCGGTCACGAATGAGGGTCTTTCGTGACCGCCCGGCGGTCACGAAACCTACTTCGTGACCGCCCAGCGGTCACGACCTAGGTTCGTGACCGCTGAGCGGTCACGAAAGACCCTCATTCGTGACCGCCCAGCGGTCACGAATAATATTCATAAATAAAAATTTGATTTTCGAATAAGGGTCTTTCGTGACCGCTGGGCGGTCGCGAATGGGCGTCATTCGTGACCGCCCGGCGGTCACGAATAACATTCATGGTGAAAATTTTGAATTTTCAAAAAATTTGAATTTCCCCCCAATTCCAAGGTCTTTCGCGAAATTCAAAATTTTCACTAAAATTCTATATATACCCACCATTCCACCCATTAATTTTCATTACACTCACATTATCTTCTCTAAAAAACTCAACACTTTCTCCTCCTTTCCTCATTTCCCAATCCAAAACATAAACACCAACAATTTTTCTTCTTCCCTTTTCTTATATCTTCAAAAAACAAAACACCAACAATTTTTCTTCTCATCTTTCTTTATATCTTCAAAAAACAAAACACAAACTCTTTTATTTTCTTCTTTTCTTTACTTATAACACAAATCATTCTCTTAAATGATGTTTATATAAAAAAACCGGTATTTTAACACATTATATTCGCAAAAAACAAATATTTATTCCGGTATTTTACCGGAATATTTTTTTTATTTCGTTTAATGTCATTCGTGACCGCCGGGCGGTCACGGATGACTTGAATATTATCCGTGACCGCCCGGCGGTCACGGATGGTTTAAATATTATCCGTGACCGCCGAGCCGTCGCGGATGACCCCGGGGTCATCCGTGACCGCTCGGCGGTCGCGGTGTTGCCCGCGACCGCCGAGCCGTCGCGGATGACACCGGGGTCATCCGTGACCGCCAGGCGGTCGCGGGAAACACCGCGACCGCCGAGCCGTCATCCGTGACCGCCAGGCGGTCGCGGTGTTGCCCGCGACCGCCGAGCCGTCGCGGATGACCTCGGGGTCATCCGCGACCGCCGAGCGGTCACGGTGTTGCCCGCGACCGCCTGGCGGTCGCGGATGAGCCCGGGGTCATCCGCGACCGCCCAGCGGTCACGGATGACTTCCGTGACCGCTGGGCGGTCGCGGATGAGCCCGGGCTCATCCGCGACCGCCAGGCGGTCGCGGATGACTACCGTGACCGCTCGGCGGTCGCGGATGACTGTCGTGACCGCCGAGCGGTCACGGATGACGTCCACGACCGAGGGCATCCGCGACCGGGCATCCGCGACCGCCCAGCGGTCGCGGATGACTATCCGCGACCGGAAATGGGTCATTCGCGACCGCCCGGGCGGTCACGAATGACCCTTTTTTCTTGTAGTGTTAATAGTTGTATTTTAGTTTTATTTTGCCTAAGTTACAATACACAAAAAACTTAATACAAATGGGCCTGAAAACCAAAATATGCTAGCCTATTACAAGTAAAGAACCAGTTTTGTCCGAAACTCCTATTACACGATAACTAGCCTAGAATGACTAAAATGGCCTCGAAAGTACAAATCTACAAACAGTCGAATGGGGTAGATTCGATGCTAGGAAAAAACTCTCGAATCTGGGGACAATCGAACCAGTACTGGTCGATGGTGATAACTCTCGAACGGGATGAGATGAATGCTTCACGATCGATCGAGCTTGTAAAACTATCGAACCAGATAACAGTCGAACAAGAGGGTTGATCGATATTGGTTGGTGAACAGTAATTAATGCGTGACATGAATATCCGTGAACAAGGTATATATAGACTCCGCTCCGCGTACGGGCAATATCAATCGAACGAGACACGTTCGATTGTCCCAAAAATAGTCGAATCGCGCCGGTTCGACTCTCTTATTTTTGGGCCTTAAGCGGAGCAGGCCAGCCCAATCTATTTCTGGGCCACCTAAAATACCCCCACCGTATAGTCCCCCCAATTTGGGGAGCCATTATTGATTCAATAGCGGGTTCCAAATTTTACAATATTGTGTGGCTTCAAAATATGCCCCCCTTGTGATCCGGTGGACCGCTTGCCAAATATATTTTATGTGGCTTCAAAATATGCCCCGTATTTGGGAGCCGTGATCCGGAGGATCGATTGCCAAATAGATTTTATCTGGCTTCAAAATATGCCTTCCATTTGGGAGCCGTGATTCGGAGGATCGGTTGCCAAATAAATTTTATTTGGCTTCAAAATATGCCCCCCCTCATTTGGGAGCCATGATCTGAAGGATCGGTTGTCAAATGAATTTTATCTAGCTTCAAAATATGCCTCCCCATTTGGGAGCTATGGCCCAAAGGACCAGTTGCCATATAAATTTTAGCTGGCTTCAAATATGCCCCCCCCCCCCCCATTTGGGAGCCTTGATCCAAAGAATCGGTTGCCAAATAAATTTCATCTCGCTTCAAAATATTGCCCCCCATTTGAGAGCTGTGATCCGAAGAATCGGTTGCCAAATAGATTTTATCTGGCTTCAAAATATGCCCCCCCCATTTGAGAGCCGTGATCCAGAGGATAAGTTGCCAAATAGATTTTATCTGGCTTCAAAATATGCCCCTCATTTAGTAGTCGTGATCCGAAGGATCGGTTGCAAGATAGGTTTTATTTGACTTTAAAATATGCCCCCCATTTGGGAACTGTAATCCGAAGGATCGGTTGTCAAATAGGTTTTATCTGGATTTAAAATATGCCCACCATTTGGGAGCCGTGAACCGAAGGATCAGTTGCATTGGTATTTAATATATCCATATTCAAGAATAGTCGAATGTACAAAGATTCGACTGTTATGCGGAGTATCAAATCGGGTTGATTCGATCATTACTTTTGCCTTTTAGCATAATATTGAAATAAGTGTTGAACCTGCGGTGTTCGATATTTTATGAAACTATCAAATCCATCCTGATTCGATAGTTTTTCATCAGTGTCGAATTCGATGTGATTCGACTGTTTTCGGAGTGTCGAACGCGTGATGGTTCGACAATTGCATTTGTGGGCCTTGTGGGCCGAATACTCTCTATATATAGATGTACGGAGGGAAGATTGGCTCATTTTCAACTCTGTGCAATCTTACGTGCGAAGGTGAGTAGTGTCAAACTGGACGTGTTCGATACTCTTTTGTATCGAATGGTCCGTTGTTCGATCGTTATCTTAGAATTTTTTTTCCACAGTTTTTCCTAACTGTTTATTTGTTGTCTGCAATGCTATTTCTTATCAAGTAGGTGTGCTCTACAATGTAGTTCCCAAGGTAGTTTAATTGTTCGTCTCTTGTGTTTGTTAATTTTTATTTTTTCTTTAAGCGCTCTCGATTAGGTGCATGTTGTAAGGGATAGCGGACCTAGTATAGCTAGCTTTTTGTTTTTATTTTTATTTTCAGTTATGTAAGTCAAGATGTCAGACCAGGAGGTTTTGAGTGCTGATGTTGGTCTCGGAAGTGACTGGAGTAGCTCTTCTAGTATCGAGTCGAGTAGTTCAACGAGGGCTCCTAATGCAAATGGCGTATATATTAATTTGGCAGGGGAGGGTTCTCCGGACCGAGATGACGTCGAAAATGGGGGAAGTAGCTTGGGAGGGGATCAGAGTCCTGCCGCCCAACCAGGGGTGGACGGTGAGCCTTTGCTAGACACTGTTGACAACCGGTCTGAAATTGAGTCAAACGAAGCAGAGGAGAGGCATGTTGATGACTCCAATGATGAGGCAGAACCTTCAGATCTGGAGTACATAGACTATGTCTCGCTTTTGCAACATAGTCGAGCCTATTTGCGGAGGACTTTCAATACAGGTGTGAACTACAAGATGAAGATCTCGAGTGGAAAGCAGAGGGTCCACACCGCACCCCTAGGGTTCCTTACGGTATTTGTAGGGAAATTGATCAACGATTTGCGGTTTCCCATCCCCCCGATGTTACGAACATTTTCCAAACCATACGTTTGGTCTTTAGCCGACTGACGCCAAACTCAATCGAGCATATAGTAGGCTTCTTACTCGAGATGAAAGGGTTGGGTGTTCCTTGTGGTCCCAATGAATTATGGGCGTTGTTCGAGGTAGGTCTCAAGGGGAAAGGGTTTTACCACGTGAAAGCCCTTAAGAAGCATAAATTTCTGAACGGGGAGCGTACGGGGGTACCAAAAAAACTAGAAGAAAAGGCATTTCTATATCCAGGAGAGTTGGGATAATGATTTCTCTCCTTTCAAGAGGGAGTAGGTGGAAGTACCAAAGACGTGGGGGAACCGTCTGTTCCTACAAAGAAAATGAGGGTCCATCAGACTAGGTCCCAGACCAGCAACGCTATGCTCCTTGGAGTGCCATAAACCAATGATGTTCCGGCTAGCGGCTCAGCCCCCTTGTCGGAGAGAGCTCTGGAGCGATTCTCACGTGGGTTCCCCAAGTTCGTGTTGGTAGGATATCGCGGACTGAAGAGAAGCCAATAAATGCACTGAAGGTGTTGTTCCTGGCCTCGCCATGCGATTTCCCACGTCCGCCGAGAAGCGGGTGGAGTTATAGAGGCTTGTGCTTCATCTTGTTAATTCGGTAATTAAATCTCTTCTTCTAATTTTTCGTTACGATTTTCAATTTCTCTAAGTGTGAATTTTGGTCTCTTTCAGCAAGGCGGAGTTGTTGATGCGATGGCCCATGGTGTGGAACGCGCGCACGAGGAAAGATCGGTCGGGCTCGAACGATTGAGGGAGGAGTTTCAAGACAACAACCTTGAGGCGCTTAAGCCCGTGTTGGATGAGAAGGAAAAGGCCCTGTAGCTTGCCAAAGATTCCTCAACAAGGGCCAATGCCGACCCAGAATCCGCAAAGGTTGCTCAGGAAAAGGCTCGCAAGCTTCAAAAGGAAGTTAACAAGTTGAGGGGTGAGAAGACCGCGTTGGAGAGATGCGTGAGGGACCTCGAAAAGCAAGTGGCGAATGAGAAGGAGAAAGCGGCGCAAGAGGAAGTACTAGAATATTCTTGTGGCCTAAACAAGGTTTGCTTCATTCTTGTCATCATGTTTTATATTGTCTGCCTTTCTTTAGATGCTTATTTCTGATTGGCGTATGCAGTCCCTACCTCAGAACCGTGGCTAGCGATCACTAAGGAATTCCCACAGAGTAATACTTTTAAAGAAATCAGTCTCCGGCGCGGCATAGTGGACGCAAAAAAGTTGCAAGTGGCTGAATTTAGCGATGGGTCCCAACCAGGAGCCCTTGCCCCTGGTGACCGACGGTGAATCTGCTCCTCCAGGCGAGTTTACGAGCTTGTTGGACCGAGGGGAATTGGTGACCCTCGGGTTGTCGCCGCCTCCTCCCCTACTTCATATCCCCCATCTCAGGATGATGAAGATGACGCCGAGACCTAAGTGCTTTGGTTTTTATTTCCGTTTTTTATGAACAATTTTAGACTTTTGTGTTTGGCGCTGCGTCGCCTTGTTTTTTATGATGGATAATTTATTTTCTTATGCTTTCATCGTGTAGATTTGTTCCTTTAGTACCTCAAGCGTGCATGAGGCTAAATTTTCCATCGTATTTCATATGTTAGCTTCGTGGGCTAGGTGTTTGACACCGTTTTTTTTAATATGGTGTGGCATATTCTTGTGTGATAGCATTTTGCTCTACTTGAGCTTTACCGTAGTCGATGCTTGTCCCAACCGAATTGCACGTATGAACTTTCTTTGTTTTGTGGTGGGGTGGGTGGGGGGGGGGGGGGACTCCGTTAATGCTTTGAGATTTTTTGGTTTGCACTCACCTTGCATTGGCGAGGTGTCCATCCTTCTCGCGTTTAGAGATTTAGGTTTGCAATTCCTTTGATTTGGAAAAGTGTCCAACTCTTTTGTTCTTCGGGGTTTTTGGGTTTGCACTTGGCTCATTTTAGCGAAGTGTCCATCCCTTTGTTTTTTGAGATCTTAGGTTTGCACTTGCCTTATTCCGGCGAAGTGGCCATTTCTTTTGTTTTGCGAGACTTTGGGTTTGCACTTGTCTTATTTTGGCGAAGTGGCCATCTCTTTGTTTTTCGAGATTTTGGGTTTGAACTTGCCTTATTTTGGTGAAGTGGCCATCTCTTTGTTTTTCGAGATTTTTGGTTTGCACTTGCCTTATTTTGGCGAAGTGGTCATTTCTTAGAGGTTAGTAGCTTGTCGCCCCGGGTTGAGTTTCCGGTTTCTGGTACCGGTCTTACCACCCTCATTGGGGATGGCAACAATAACGTCACATGAATATATTTCATAAAATAGTCTGGGCTGAGGTCGCCCATTTTGTGATCGCGCGGGTCTTATGGTCGCATGACCTTTTCTTCGTGTACCTGTTAGGACACTCTTTTGATTATCGCTATAATAAACAAGAAATATATACCATTCAACATATAACATAATGCAATCAAGGCTTAGGTAGCCCTTCTAGTGAATGCTCAGATCACGGGTCGGCCCGCCTCGTTTGTACCTGCTACGACTCCCTTTTGAGCATCATGATAATGGCAACATAATAAGGATAGATATCTAATAATAGATAAGGCTGAGCCTAGCGCATGGCCAGGTTGCTTACATTTCCGGAGTGGTTCCCCCGGACTTAAGCCTCCGTAGTCCCTGTTTTAAGTTTTTACATGCCAGCCCCTGAAACACGAAGCGATTTAGGGGACGAATAAATATTATTCAAATGTACGTGAAGTAATTAACTAGCAGAAATAGCAATGATTGGGTCAGTCGATCCCTTCCATCTCAGTGGGCCCCAGCACAGCCAATGCCTCCTCCTCTTCACGAGGCGACAGCTTGAGGGATGCAACATAACAGTGCCATCCCTGTCTGTGATTGCCGATCACCTCACACGTTCTTTCCGTGGTCGGAAACTTTATCATCTTGTGGTGAGTTGAGGGCACTGCTTGGAAGGCGTTGAGCGCCAGCGTGCCCAAGATTGCATTGTAAGGGAATGGCAAGTCCACGATCGCGTAGTCTATGAGTATGGTCTTCCTTTGTGATGAAGTCCCGAGTGAGGTCAGGAGAGTGACTATTCCGCGCGTAATCATCTCTATTCCATCGAAACCGCATAGCCGGGTCCTTACCGTCTCTACCTTACCGCCGCCTAATGCCATTTGTTTCCAAGTAGAGGTGAAGAGCACGTTGACTGAGCTTCCATTATCTATTAAGACTTTCATAACACCAACGTTAGCAATGTCGACCATAACTACCAAGGGGCAATCCAGCTTACCAGCCTGAATAACCTGAGGGCTTAATTTCATCAAGTCTGCTTTCGACAATGTGATATCTTCTAAAGCCATCTCCTCAATCCTAAGTAGGCCCATGAAGCCTACATAGCAGTCCGCGTCAATCTCCCTCGTTACCCTCTTTCGTCCTTTGGCCGAGTTGACACCGACCGGACATCACGAGATCATGCATATATTATGCCATTTATGGGCTGGTTGTCCATCAGCTGCGGATAGTCTTGTAATGACAAATTCTTGATCTCTGAAATTAAAAGACAAGAAAAGATTACAAAATAAATTTGATAAAATTTATAAGTGCAATTGTGGTGTAATCTCTATTATTCCTCTGATTATTTTCTCAAACAAATAGTTTTGAAATTTGGTTGACTTGAGTGGATTTGATATTGATCTCTTCTACGTGTATTTGATTTGAGCGTTAATCCAAGGGCCTTTAAGCTTGATCTTGAATTAGCAATCTACTTGACTTGATCTTTGCGACGAACAATTTGATCTTTGTCTTGATATTGTTGAATATCAATCTTCTTTAGAGGAATCTTGATCTTCAAAATACTTGGATATTTGACAAATGTTGATTCGAGGGCTTAACGACTTGATCTCAGATCGAACAGAAATTTGATTTGGAATTTGATTTGAAGGTTTGATGAAGAACGATATAATCTTAGTCTTCAGTTATTCGAATTTGTTGGGTTTTGATCTTCTTGAATGGACCTCAATCTTCAAAAATGGTTTTTCGAGGGTCTTGGGACTTGATCTCGGATTAAACGGATTATTGACTTGAAGATGAATGAAGGCCGGTATGAACTTGGTTTGGATTTGTTGAACTTCTTGGAGTTTGATCTCCCTCGGTAGAAGTGCGATCTTCAAAAATAGTTTTTGGATGGAATAGAGACTTGATATCGGACTTAGGGATGTGCATTAGGATCGAATCGAATCGAATCGAATCGCATCGAATCGAGGCTGTCAGTCGATTTCGATCATGGAGAAATGATGATCGAAATCAAATCAATTTAAAACAATCCGATTCAATTCAAAATCATTTGATTTCGATTCGATTCGATTTGATTTCGATCCTTTTTTTCTTTTTCTCTTATTTATTTTAATATCAACGGAACAAACATATATGATTGATTATTATGCATCTAAAATTAAAGAAATATTAAATAAACATGAATACCATGACAATTTAAATCAAATTAACATGCATTAGTGAATTTCTCCTTACAAAATACTAACCCAGTGTTGAAATGAAAATCCCGAAAGGAACACAAGTCATAGGTAGTGCTAGTAATTAGTATGTTACAATTTAAGATTGTACATATGTACTCGATACAAAACTATTATAGCTCTAAGTAGTTAAACTTCTAGTCATAATAGTAGCATTTTATTAGCATTATATATAAATATATAATATTACATATATACTATTATATATTTATTTATTTTAAAAAATATGATGAGTATTCGATTCGGTCCGATTCTCAACCTCTGAAATCGAGGATCAAATCAAATGGGTGTTCAATCCTAAGGAAAAAAATCAAAAGCCTGATCAAATATTCGATTTGATTTTCGGATCGGAGCATTCGTACGATTTTCATCCGATTCAATCGATCTGATATTTTTTGCACAACCCTAATCGGATTGAAATGAGTTCTTTACGAAGAACACCTTGAAGATTGTAAAGAACTCCTTGGAGATTGATGGACTTGGTGGAGATGATTTGTTGAACTTCCTTGCTCTGAATTCTTGAATGTTAATTGTGATTTTTATTCTTCAAGACCAACTCTATTTATAGTTGTAGAGTGAATCTCAATAAGAATCTCCTCATGAGATGGACATCGCGTCTACGATTTCTTGATTTGGAAGATTTGACCTAGATGAATCTTCTCGATATCTCTTGAATATTGAGTCTTAGAGAGGAAGACTTTCCATGTATTGAAATTTGATAAATATATTTATTTAATCTTTTAAAATATTAAGATTAAATAATATTTTTTTTCTTTTTCTTGCTTTACAAGACTTGTCATTATTTATGTTAATTGGGTAATTTAACTCCAATTAATAAATGAGACATCATGTAATTTATCCACCATATATATATATATAAATCAATAAATTTAACTACTTTACATAGGAAATAAATTTATTATAAATCCAAAATAAAATAAAAAATAGATTGATAATTAGCATATTATTTTTCATGTGTCGCGATTTAATTAGACACAAATTTTACGTGTCTACAAGTCCATAATCTGCGGTTTGTCCGTCATATTCGGTTTATCTTTCTTGGGAGGCTACGACCTATCTCGATTAGCTTTGTCCTCCTCAACTTTCAAGCCTCTAACGTATTCAAAACGTTTCCCATCTTTGATTAACTGCTCTATCTCATCTTTCAAGTCTTTGCACTCTTCTGTATTATGTCCATTTTGCTTGTGGTAATTGCAATAGCGGGTTGAAAGCCATGTTGGTGGGGAATCTTTCATTTTTCTTGGCTCATTCAACCATCATCTCCTCTTCGCCACCCCCAAAACCGTCATAATATATGTATTCAGGGGGTGTATCTTCTGGGTGAAGAGTTCATATGCTTATCATTTCTGATCTTGTTATATCTCCCGTCCTCTTTTCCTTTCACTCTGGCCCTAGGAGTGTGATCGATGGCCTTAGCTGCCATCATTACCTCAAAGTGCACTACCTGATACGCCAACTTGTTGATTTCCTCGATCGTTCTTGGTTTTGCCTTTAGCAGATCTGCGAAAAAGATCACATTACTAGTTGCGTGGAAGATGATGTTCGCGACCATCTCACCCTTTGGGTCATCAATCTTTAACATCTCTGAATTGAACGTACTAATAAAATATTTTATGGACTCCTTCTCCCCTTGCTTCAATGAGTACAAGTGAGAATGGTCCATAACTGTCTTCTTTTGGCTCCAAAACTAGCTCGAGAATTTCTTTCTTAACTCCTCGTAACTCATTATCGTCCCTGCGGGGATTCTCGCAAACCAATCCAATGCCACTCCAGTCAATGTGGTGGCGAATATGCGTGCTTGCACACTGTCACTGAAGCCATGCAGTGAGAACAACCCATCCAGATAGAATATATTCTCTTGTGGATCTTGTTTTCCATCATATGTCTTCAACTGTGGTATCTTCTCGCCATGTCCTAAGACGTCGACCTCTATTTCGACATTAAAGGGTGTGCTCCTGCATGTCCTTCCCAATAGTGCCATCCTGTTCTCGACCTCGTTTCTTTCTTTATTCAGTCATTCCAATCTCCTCATGATTTCAGCTCGCTCCTCCCTAGAGTCGTCGGCATTGCCTCGACTGGCCGCACGTATTGCCGCAACGTGGTGCCTTCTGGGCTGCACCTCAATCGATTCTAATCTCGCTCTCTTACCCTCCATCTGTCGGGTTTCTTCGATCTCATCAGCGGGACGTCTAGTAGCTGACCCTTGCTCTCGTGGAGCCTCTTTGTTACCCTCCATCGATTGTGGCACCTAAGGTTGAGGAGCAGGCAAAGCCGTGGCTACAGTCATTCGAATTATCGCTATGATCTCATCCTTGTAAGCTACTGGCTAACCAATGGTTGCGGTTGCTGCCGCACCTGCGTTCAACTCCGGTTAGCCCCCAATATTTGGCAATGGTTGATCATGTTGGACAAGAGGAGATACCCTTTCCGTTGTCGGTGACAGTACCATGGCCCTCGGGCCCGGCTGCAGCCGTGGCAAGCGATGCATCTCAGAAGTGTTACTCTCTGCAGCTCTGCTCTGTGATCAAGTTACTCTAAACATCTTGCCTATGCTACCGTGCTCTTGGTGTTCCCACATACGGCGACAATATTTTGATCTTATTTTGTCTGGGTTGCAATACACTGAAAACTTAATACAAATGGGCTTAAAACAACCAAAATATGCTAGCCTATTACAAGTAAATGACCAGCTTTGTCCGGAACACCTATTACACGTTAACTAGCCTAGATTGACTAAAATATCCTTGAAAGTACAAATATGTAGACAGTTGAACGGGGTAGATTCGATGTTAGAAAAAACTCTCGAATTTGGGGACAATCAAAGCGGTATGGTTCGATGGTGATAATTCTCGAACGAGATGAGACGGATGCTTCACGATCGAACGAGCTCGTATAACCGTCGAACCAGATAACAGTCGAACAAGAGGGCTCGATCGATATGGGTTGGTGAACAGTAACTAATGTGTTGTGTGAATATCTACGGGACCCACTTCGCTTACGGGCAATATCAATCAAACGAGACACGTTCGATTGTCCTGAAAATAGTCGAACCGGGCTGGTTCAACTCTTTTATTTTTGGGCCTTAAGCGGGGCAGGCCGACCCAGTTCATTTCTGGGCCACCTAAAATACCCCCACCAGGTTGATTACAAGAATTATTCGTATTCAACCAGCATTAAAATCATGCTTCTAACTAATATAATTCAGAGGATTACTTTACCACTCTAAAAAAGAAAAACAAAAAGATTAGAACTTAGCCTTTATCCACATCCACGTCCTTATTTTAATAACCTTAACTATCTTCCTAATATCGATCTATTTTCCTTGGACAACACGTATGCTCATTTCCTTACATAGAGACCAAACAAAGACATACCAAATGCATTCCTATTCTTCTTTCCCCTTCCAACACGACACCAAACTCCTGCATTAAATCATGAACTTCCTAGGATTAGTGTGTATCTCCATTGTTCCTATCCAATCGAGCACATCCATTTAAATTTTATGCGAGATAATACAATCTCCAAACATATATCTTGTACTTTCATTCTCCAATCCACACATAGAACAAAGTAGAGAGTCGCAGTTTGTAATAACGTCTCTTTAATACAGATTGACTCTCTGATATGGGTGATTCCTATGGGCCAGGCCCAGCACTCCTATATCAGGGATTGACACCAGATTTATGTTACTATATTGAATATGGCATTCGATATAGTATAGTGCACCCGGGAATTACGGGTGCAGCTGATTAAGTGTGGAGGATATAAGTTGTTTAAGAAGAGAGAATTGTTGGTTCCTCATAGTCATTTATTTCTCTTTTAGTCTCCGTATCCCGAGGCCTATATATATCCTTGCTTCGCTAATCAAGGCAAGTATCATTAATTACCTTACACTGTTCACCAGCATATTGAATACCCATATTCGATATCAAGCACACTTTCGACATACAACACTCGATATACCTTATATCTGATATGAAGATCCCCTTTGATATCACCTGACCCAATATACACCTCCTCGACATACATCTCCGATAAACACACCCCGACATACACCTCCAATATACATAACCCCAACATGCACACATCCTCGATATCCACCGGATCCCCGACATGGAAGATATTCGATATCCCCTGGATTCGATATAGCTTCCCCTTCGATATCCTACAAGGAATCTCAGCGTCAGTCTAAGGTGTTCCGGACCAAAGTCAACCTAGAGCTAGCGTTAGTGATAGTTTGACATAGTTTGTACTTAGTCCAAGGTTATTCTTGTAATTTACCGTATTTGTGTATAAGCTACGACTTTGTACTAAACTAGTGGCGCCGTCTGTGGGAACACCACATTCCCAGACGAAGATACTAAGATGCAACACAGGGTTACCCCATCACGGCCTGGTGGACCCAATCATATCGAGGTCCATCTGATGCAATCACGTAGACTGTTTTGGATCATATTTAGTAATGCGATAGGTGGGCATACCTATCTCCACCGGCCCTACATCCTCGAAACCATAAACCAATGTGTAAGGTGCTTTCTTCGTGAAAGTGCGCGGTGTAGTGTGGTAGGCCCAGATAATTCCTTGAAGTTTGTCTATCCAACTTTTGCCCATGGCATGAAGCCGACGTTCCAAATATTCCTTAAATATTTTGTTCGTGGACTCAACTTGTCCATTAGCATGCGGATGCGCCACTACCGCGAAAAGTTGCGTAATCTTCAACTCCTTGCACCACACTGTCATTTCCTTACCCCGAAATTGGGTGCCATTGTCTGAAATAAGTGCTCTTGGGAGCCCGAAGTGACATATAATATTTTTCCATATGAACTCGATCATATTATTTTCAGTAATGTGTGCCAGTGCTTCGGCTTCTACCCATTTTGTGAAGTCTACCCATTTTGTGAAGTATTCAACGGCGACCAATAGGAATTTCTTCTGACCTTTAGCCACGGGCAAAAGGGACCCACTATGTCAATGCCCCACTGGTCAAATGGACAAATAACTTCGAGGGGCTGCATTGGCACATCTGTTCTATGTATTTGTTTGACATGGTATTAACAGTTTTCGCAACTGCGATAGAATTACGTGGCGTCTTTCCGTATCATTGGCCAAAAATATCATTGTCTCAATATCTTTTGTGCCAATTCCCATCCACCTAAATGATTTCCACAACTACTATCATGGATCTCCCTCATGATATACTGAGCATCAACAATGGATATGCATCTCAAAAGTAGCCCTTCAAATGATCATTTGTAAAGCTCTCCTTGATAGATGGTGAATCTATGTGCTCAGTACTTAAGACGTCCCCGTGCATTGACATCTTCGGGCAAGTTCCCATCTTGAAGATATTAGAAAATTTTATCTTTCCAACATGGTCTGTCTTCTATCAAAAGGATAAATTTAACATCGGCCCAAACCTTGCTGGATTTGGTGAATCATATTGCGGGTCTATTGGTGGCTAATAAGGTAACGCGTTTCTCCAAAAAATTGTCGGATGAACTTGCGAACTTTGATAGTGCATTCGCCTTTGTGTTCTCTAACCTCAGAATATGATTCAAGTTAAATGTGGCAAATTTTGAAGCCAAAGCCTTGAGTTTAGCTAAGTACAACACCTTTGTTTCCTGCTTTGCCTCGAAGAATCTTGAAAAATGGTTCGCGACCAACTATGAATTTGTGAACACCTCCAAGTGGTCGAAACCTAATGTCTTCGCCGTTCTTACTCCCGCAAGAACCGCCTCATATTTGGCATCGTTATTCGTAATAGGGAAGTTTAAGCTTATAGCAAAATCAAAATCTCGGCGATCTGGCGAGACAAGGTGAATCTCTCACCCCCATTGGCTGTGGATGAGTCGTACACGTGTACTAACCAAGCTGAATGACGAGTACTCGGCCTCGGGTATCGAACTGTGGTAAATATATGGTTGCATGAAGGATCAACACCGTTGCGCAAAGTCTCTGCCATGATATCTGCTAAGACTTGTGCCTTGATAGCGGTTCGGAGGCGGAATTCTAGCCCGAACTCACTTAACTCTATTGGCCACTTGACCAGACGACTGAAAGTCTCTGGGTGTGCCATTATTTGTCAAAGTGGTTTATCCGTTATCACTATCACATGATGTGATTGGAAATAAGGCTCCAATTTCTGAGTTGTTATTACTAGTGTTAAGGCAAATAGTTCAATCTGCATATAGTTTCTTTCCGTGCCATGAAGCACGCGGCTGCATAATGGATAGGTAACTGTTTACCGTTGACATCCTTGACCAAATACGGTGTTGATGGCATTAGCGGAGACTGCCAGATACAGATAAAACATCTCTCACGGGTCAGGCTTTGCTAACATGGGCGGAGTCATCAAATACTTTTTGAGTTGCTGGAATGCCCTCTCGCAATCATCTGTCTACTGAAAACCCATCGCCTTCTTCAATACCTTAAAGAAAGGCAAACGCTTCTCGGCAGATGTGGCGATAAACTGCCCTAACATTGTGATGCATCCGACCAAACATTGGACGTCTCTTATGGACCGCGGGGATGGTAAACTCATCACTGCCTGGATCTTGTCTGGGTTAGCTTTGATTACTCTTTCATTAACCATATAGCCCAAGAATTTGGCCGCTGGGACACCGAACATATACTTCTTGGGGTTGATTTTCATTCCATAGTGCCTCATGATCCCGAAGGATTCCTCCAAATATTTCACATGATCCTTAGCTTTCAAACTCTTAATCAACATATTATCCACATAAACCTCCATAGATTTTCCAATCAGGTTATAGAACATTTTGGCTACCAATCTCTGAAAGGTAGCTTTCGCGTTCCTCAAACCAAAAGGCATGACTCTGTAACAGTAAACTATGGTATCTGTAACAAAAGCCATTTTCGCTTGGTCCTCAATTGCCATTAATATCTGATGGGAACCACTTTTTGCATCTACAAAGCTGAACAATGCACATCATGTCGTCGAGTCCACCAAAAGATCAATTCTTGGCAAGGGAAAAAGATCGCGGGGGCAATGATTATTCAAGTCAGTATAGTCCATGCACATCCTCCGTTTTGCCAATTTCTTGATCACCAACACTATGTTGTTGAGCCATTCTGAATAACGTATCTCGTAAATGTGGCCTGCCTTCAGTTTTTTCAATTACTTCCTTCTCCGCGACCTCATTTCTCTCTTTACTAAAGTTCATTTTCTTCTGCCTCACGGGCTTAGCCTTGGGATTGACGTTCAACCTGTGCACTATGATTTTGGGGTTGATCCCCTTCAAATTCGAGTCTGACCAGACAAATATATCCGTGTTCCTTCTCAAACAGTCCACTAGAATATCCCTAATGCTATTTGACATTGCTGATCCAATCTGCAATGTCCGATCAGTCTCTCTGGGTCAATGCTAATGGTGATAAATTCTCACACATGCTCCATTTTTTGTTATGTCTGGAAAGGCAAGATCTCCTTTTCCCTTTTTGATAAATCGATCTGAGTGCGAGTCTTCAATTTCTTAGGACCCGCTACCCTCCTTATCTTCTTCTGAACTGACTCCTTAATATCTTGAGGTCTCTTCATTCTCTGCCTACACCATGGCTATCCAATCGAGAGAGCTGGTGTTCCCACAGACGGCACCAATAATTTGTTAATAGATCGTTTATTACTGACAAAGTGCAAGATTACAGTGATACAATAACCAATATAATACAAACTATGTCAATCTATCACTAACGCTAGCTCTAAGTTGACTTTATTCTGGAATACCGAAGACCTACAGTCGGAAGCTTGACTAGATGTCGAGGATGATGATATGTTGAATCCAATGGGATATCAAATATCTATATCGGGAATTCCTGGATGTCGAGGGTGAGTGGATATCAGGTGTAAACGTATATCGAGGACGTAAGTGTATCGAGGAACACTGTATGTCGAACGTGGTATACTGAAGGCTCCTGGATATCGAATACGTGTATTCGATATCAGTGGGTAGGTGATGCTATTAATTATCAATCTATCTCAGTATGCGAAGTGGGGGTATTTATAGACCTTGAAATCTTAGTGTGCACTGTACTATGTTAAATGCCATATTCGATATAATAACATATATCGGATGCCAATCCCCGATATACAAGTGTTGGGTCATATAATTGGGTGAGATAGCCCATTACGGGAGTTGTCCATCTCAAAGTCAATTCGAGAAACATTGCATGCAATTTGAAGTGGTCCTCGAACTTTCCTTGGAACACCTCAAGTGTGACATTGAAATCTAGCTGTAGTATTGACTAATTGAATCCAATATCACTGACTACTTTGACTAATGCCCAATGACATGTGATCTCACATGTTTAGAGTCTTAAGTAGTATCCCAGTTCTACTTTGCCTCTTGTCAAGTTAAATATTAGCATACCCGAGCACTCTATTGGACGTCGGTGCAAATAAATATGTTCAATGTCCCACTTGTTTTCCTTGCAGGCCCCTTCGTCAAAGAAACAGGCCAACTTGGTAATTAACAACACAAATTTAAACCATTCAATTATAGAATTGCAGGTAGTCCAAGTAGATCTACTAGAATCTCTGTCTTTGACATAGACCCACCAAGATATACATTGGAATTGCATCCATTCAAGAAATTACACTAATTGCAAACTAGATATTGACTGTCAAATCATGACTAAATTTTACTCGGATATATTTGGTTAGATAGTTAGAACGAAAATTCAAGTGTTTGACATGAGAAAATGTTACTTTTATTTATATAAACTGGTCAATTAATGGTAATTGAAAATTTAATTATAATTGTTGTTTGTGGATTTTAAAAATCAAGAAAGAGACAGTAAATGATCTAAAGAAACTTTAGTGTATTAGATTTGAGGCAATTAAAATATGGTGGCCGGGTTACAAGTTGCAAAGGCTCGGCTCGTGTACCGGTAAATATAATTAATTTCCTTATATTGTCACTCTAACAATGGTGGATATATTAGTTGTAACTGACAGAAGGGTGCGGCATGTGGGTGGATACTCAGCTGAGCTACACAGCAGGGAGGAGACCCATATATCTCTGTCCTTTTTGTTTTTTACTATATCTGGTGAAGCAACTCTATCTCTCTCTATATATACCACTCTGCCTCTTCTACACTTTAGGCATCACTAATTAAGTAACTAGCTATTCTAGTAAAATGGCGTTTAAACATCTGCTCCTTGTGCTAGCATGTTTCCTTCTTATTAACAATAAGGTATGGCCTGTTGTTACCTTCGCCATTAATATTCCCTTCCTAAATTTCATCTTTAGTCCTATCATATATATGTTTTTGATCTTATGAAATTCAAAAATTATCCTACGGGTCACAAAAAGACGAGGAGATTTAATACTGTTTCATGTCACTAATATACTGAAATATACTCTTAATACAATAGTGTTCCTCTATTAAAATTAATATTTCATGATATCTTCTTTTAAAATTGCGAATGCCAATTTCCGGTCGGACATTACGTTTGTAATTTGCTCAACAAATCATACAAAGATTGTATTTATATTTTTTTCAGTGTATGTTACTTGTACGGGTCCTAAATCCGAAGAACATAAACTTAATACAACATTTGGGATAGAAGATTTGGAACATGTGATGTGACAAAACCTTCCCCTTGTACATGATGTATAATTTACATTTGGGTATTTTTTTCCTGTAGGGCGGTGCAATTGGCACCCCTGTGGCAACGCCGATTTATAAGAGTTCACCACCGCTGTCACCGCCTCCTCCTGTAGTCAAGACACCACCACCTTCCCCTCCGGCAGTGAAGGCACCACCACCACCTCCTCCTCCTCCTCCTCCAGCACCAAGAAATAGAAAAGGTAGTCTTAAACGTGTTAATTAATTTGACTTATATCCATTTTCATGTCCTGCATATATAATTTAAACCTTCTAAACTATAGCGAGTTTCGTGCAGTACTTCCCAACCTATGAGGCAATAAACTCATATTTAATTTACTTAGGTTTGTGCGGACTTTCTCCTAGCTCCAAAAGAGTTTTTATTTTTTCACACTTTTTTGTGACTCCATGGTTCAGGGGGTTTAATGGGAGGGATATTAACTTAACATAATAGCCAATAAGGATAGTTTGATATTTTTTCTGACGGAATTATTGTTTCATCAGAGTGTACTCCACTATGTGAGGTGAGGTGCAAAAATCACTCACGACCGAACGTGTGCATGAGAGCATGCTTGACGTGCTGCGAGAGATGCAAATGCGTTCCTCCAGGACAATCTGGTAACCAAGAAAAATGTGGGAAATGCTATGCCGGCATGACTACTACTGGTGGGAAGCTCAAGTGTCCTTAATAATTAATTTAGGGACCGATCATAGTTTTTTAATTAACGAAATTATTGTACTTTCTAGTTTTCTGTAGTACTTATTAAATAAACTAGTAAGGTAATATGATTTTTGTCAGTCGAAATTAGTTATTCAAGGTTTCTTGATTTATGTGTGATTTCGCTTGGACCAAGATCTTTATTATTGCAGATTTTATTACTGCTCTTTGTCACAAATATTGATTTAAGGACTAAGATCGATCCAGTAAATATCAAATCAAAAGTACAAAATTACCCAAGAAACAACCGCATTGATTCATGTCATTGTTTTAAGGTGATCTTTCAGAGCTTCAATTGGAACTATATATAGACCACCTAGGATTATAAAAAAAATAGCTAGTCCATGCTAGCAAACAAAAGCTCTTTGTATTAAAAAAACCAAACTATATAAAAAAAGGCAAATGAGCTCTATTATTTACAACAGTAGTGCATTTACCCCTCTTTATCAACTAATATAAACAATAAAGAGCATCAAATCCCTTGATAAACTCTTTTTGCAACTTGTTACATAAACAAAAAAGAAATAGTTCCATTAACATTCTGAATATGTGATTTGCCTCCTTGTCAAATTTTGATCATTTTATTCTCTTTTTGATTCCATTTAATGCAAAGCATATATTTGTGAAAGGAATATTTTCGTCTAACTACTTTTGTATACGCTTTGACAGTTTTTGAAATTGCACTCGTAGCTTTTCCAAGACGAGTATCATACCCAACTTATACGTATGTGCGAAATACCCTGAACTATAATGTATAACACTTAGTTAGACGTATTGTGAACCAAATTTTTAGACGAATATTCTCTTTTTAACCAATTAATTAGACTATATTTATATTCTTTTGCTACACTACAAAATCATATTAATGATAACTAAATTTTGTTTGTATGCAATCGGAATCGCACTTTGATGAGAATTGTGCTTTAGTTATGATAGGAATTAAGGATAACGGCTTGAAGATATCTCTTAGTAGGAGTATGTTCCATATTAATTAGGATTCCGGTAGTATTATTTAATTAAGCTTTCTTTATATTGGTTGATTAGAATTTTATAATCAAGTAAGTTGTTTTTGTTAAGATTTCTAATTATGGTATTGCTGATACAAATCTTTGTGCCTATTCAGAATGAAAGAGAAGAGGGAGGCGAATCATAGTTTTGGTTCGGAACGCAAATCCCGACCTAGATAGGGAGAGAGTTTTTTCTGAAATGAGATTTTGACACTTGTATGCTCTTTTTCTCTCTATTCCTGTCTCCCCTTTTCCCATATGGGTTTGTCCCCTTTTATAGGGATGTCTTGGTGCTTTAGGAAAGGAACTTGGCATCCAGGTGTCGCATGTCTTGGGTCAGGTATTCATGCGTACGCATGGGGTACGATGCGTGTGGTTTCTTTCTAGAATGCCCTTCTCTTCAAGGACACGTGTTTGAAAGCATTTACTCATTTGTCGAGGGAAGACGTAATTCTATTCTAATATAGAGTGTGGAGTTGGGGAGGTATTGTGAGTTTCCTTGGCCATTCTGCATTTTTTTTAGAAAATGAGTGTATATCATGGGAGGGGATATAGTGGGGATCCCTTCAAGGGTATGTAGTGAGGGCGCCATCCAATCACGTTCAAACACCTCGGATGAGTTGAGCGCATGGGGGAGGACGTAATTTACTCATGTCTGAATGGGATACGAACGTGTTTGTGCCCTGGGAAGGCACGGTTTGATTTTATTCGGGAATGGCGTAGCCTTGTCGTATTCGAGGATTGTGTAGCCCTGGCAGCGTAGCTTTGTTGTATTCAGGATGTCGTAGCCTCGGGGGCGTAGCCTTGTCGTATTCAGTGATGGTGTAGCCTCATGGAGCATAGCCTTATCGTAATGGGGGATGGCGTAGCCTTATCATATTCAAAGATGACGTAGCCTCGGAGGTCGTATCCTTATCGTATTCAAAAATGGTGTAGCCTCATGGGGTGTAGTCTGGTCGTATCGGAGATGGCATAGCCTTAGAGGGCGAAGCCTGGTCTTATTCAGAGAGAAAGGTCAGGCATCATCAGGCATGTTTTCGTGACTTTAGCCTAGGCTAAGAGTTTGTAGTTGAACACCTTTTGATGATTATTGATATATTGATATTTCTTTTTAGTTCAAGTTTTTCCTAATTTCTTTCAAGTTTCTTTTGTGTTCCTTAAATTCTTTGTTTGTTCATTTTCTTGTCTATTGTTAATCTCTATCAAATTGCCACCAGAGCCATACGATGTTTTTCTCGATTTTCGCTGCATTCTTCGTTCAATCTCAAATTTTACATACACTTTTTCATATTTTCTTGTAGTTTAGGGTTTGGTTTACGATTTTCAATTTTCAAATAAAAACATTAACCAAAAAAGACCTTTGGTAGTTATAGTTGTCCTTGTGGATTTAAACTGTCTTGGTGAAGTTCTAGCTAGTCTATAATTGGTTTACTTTTGGATTTAATTTGATGTCACCAAAATAATTCGTTCTAGGATGTCTTGTTTTTCTTCTACGAATACTTTCAAAATCCAAGTTCATGTAACGTGATAGAGTTCTTGCATGGGTAATCATAGTTTACTTGTCTACAATCAAGATAGGTATTGAAAACATGAATATTATCCCAATAGATATAATGATTTGTTACCCATACCGGGATAAATGTAATTGTGTTAGTCATACGTATCACGCTCCAAGACATGATTATGTAAGTAGTTGTTATCTAATGTATCTCGAGTTTAATGGAGAGCATGATGGTATCTTATTTGATGGTTGGTTAAATGGCTTAGAGGAATACTTTGAATATTCTAGCATGACCGACATTGATAAATTCAATTTACTCTATTGAAATTAAAAGGGCATGTTAAGACATATTGGCAAGGTATAAGAATTGAGCGCGAGTACGACCATAAACCACTAGTAACTATTAGGAAGAAACAAGGTTTAAGACACAATTACTATACATGTGGTTAGAGTTGAGATATTTGTCTTCAAGTGTGACTGAATATTTTAATAATGTTTGATGACTTGAAGAAAAGATGTAACAACATGGAATTCAGATGTATCACAACTGTAAGGTTTATTAAGGGGGAGGATACAACTTTAAAACAAAGTCAAATTTTGAAACCCTGAGATTTTGTTTTATGCTTATAAGATAGCCTTATATCGTGAGAAATTGTCTTATCTTTTATGTAGGTTAACTTTTCAGGTCGATTGACGAATACTTTCAAGAGTCTGATAATTATTTCAAGTTATCTCAAGACAATGAGCAGTGAGAAACTAAATCTAATTCACTCATTTTTGTCCTTCTACCCTCTGCTAACAATTCTTTTCTTATGATTCATTCGGGTGTGCTTCAAGGAAATAGGCTGAAATTTTCGGATCGTGGATTGACACAACAACTTTGAGAGTTAAGCTGACTTTGCCTTAATTCTATTGTGATATTCTTGACCAAAGTAATATGCAGCGGAATTTAAAAACAAGAAGATATAATTTTTAAGAAGTTTTCAATATTATTAAAAACTTATGAGCCTTAGGCCAAATAACCATAAAGGTTTTAACAAAAATATTCCTCACAACAATTCACTCACGCTCTTTGTTGATGGGACTCAACGAAGCAGACAAGTAAGAACTACTTAACTTCTATGAACTAGATGTAAATAGTTAATACAAAAACTTTGCAAAAGCAAGACGAAGACAATATAAAGAATGATTAATCACTCAGATTGTTTAGCACGATTGTCTTGTTTTCATCTTGATGAACTTCACATCTTTTATAGATTTCTTGAATCTTGCACGCCAAGATGTGTTGTTCACAGCTTTGGTAACTCTTGTTGTTTCCTTGTTGGATTTTGCCTTCTTTGTGAACTCGATATCTTTCTTGAATATGTGTTTCCTTTATTACAGATCTAACAAGGTAACACATCTTCTTCAAATCGGAGAATCCTGGAAAGAATCACAGTTGCAGAGAATCCAATTTGTTTCCTTCTTTTGAAAGCGTGTTGAGTTGACTTATTCAACTTAGCTTGAATTATGGAAACTTCAAGTAAGGAATCTTCCATAGCTCCTCCTTGTAATTAAGATACCTTCCTGGACATAAACATAAATAACTAAAACCGTGGAACTTGATTAATAGGTGAATAAAGGCAAAACTTAAATTTAGCAACTGAAGAACAGTTTTCGTACAAGCTCTCGGGTTTCAATGTTATCCTCAATGTTGTCCCAACATCGTATAACATTGATTCCAGAAAACCTTGCACTTTCATAGGCTATATGCCGTTAAATTGTTTGCATCTCGCACCAAGCGAGAATAACCAAGATTTTGCATCTTATGACTCCGAGTGTAAAGGTTCATTCTATTTTTGACACTCGTATTAAAAATAATGTTGCATCTAGTATCTCACTATATATCGAAAATGATTTGCATGCTGGTCATCAACCAAAAATTACACAAAGTAATGAGGATTATAAATTAATTATTAATATGCACCATGATAAATTAGAGCTATATAATTGTGATTATTTGATTACCCAAATTGTACTGAAAATTCTTTTGCATGTGCGTTTGAAAAGATGTTCTTTAAAATTCTAGGACCTTTTCGTGTATTAGAACATTTTGGGTCTAATGCGTATCTATAATAGTAAGGAATTATATCATTATCGAGGCATTTTTTAGCCTTCAAAATTTTCTACTAGAGCTATATGTGGCTTCACTTATTCGATTTTGGTGCCTGAGCTACTTTCTATACTATTGTTGATCTTAAAGGAAATCTACTTTGTCAACAATAACAAAGATGGACATTTCTTGTATTTGGTTTGATGGAGAGGTCACCGAATGTGGATGTTCATATGTTTGGATCGAGATTTTGTCCTCATTTCACACTTTTTGGAGAGTATCCTCCAACAAACTATCACAACATGAGTTTTTTAAGTCGAGGAGAATGATAGGAATCAAGAACAATGGCTTGCAGATATTTCTTATTAGGAGTGTTTCTTATTAGGAGGATTATAAATTAATTATTAATATGCACCATGATAAATTAGAGCTATATAATTGTGATTATTTGATTACCCAAATTGTACTGAAAATTCTTTTGCATGTGCGTTTGAAAGATGTTCTTTAAAATTCTAGGACCTTTTCGTGTATTAGAACATTTTGGGTCTAATGCGTATCTATAATAGTAAGGAAATATATCATTATCGAGGCATTTTTTAGCCTTCAAAATTTTCTACTAGAGCTATATGTGGCTTCACTTATTCGATTTTGGTGCCTGAGCTACTTTCTATACTATTGTTGATCTTAAAGGAAATCTACTTTGTCAACAATAACAAAGATGGACATTTCTTGTATTTGGTTTGATGGAGAGGTCACCGAATGTGGATGTTCATATGTTTGGATCGAGATTTTGTCCTCATTTCACACTTTTTGGAGAGTATCCTCCAACAAACTATCACAACATGAGTTTTTTAAGTCGAGGAGAATGATAGGAATCAAGAACAATGGCTTGCAGATATTTCTTATTAGGAGTGTTTCCAAATTAATTAAAATGCTAGTGGTACTATTTAGTTAAGCTTTTTTATGTTGATTTCATATTTTAGTAAGAGATTCTGTTAAGAGTTCTAATTATGGTATATTTTTGTTACTTACTCTATAAATATGAGGCTAAGAGTTTATAGTTGAACACTTTTTGATGATTATTGATATATTGCTGTTTCGTTTTTATTCAAGTTCTTCTCTAATTCTCTCAAGTTTTCCTTTGTTCTTTAAATTCTTCATTCATTTATTTTGTTGTTCGTTGTCAGTCTCTATTAGTTATTGATAACTCAGAACTCTCTGGATTGGATAATTCCTTAATTATTGTGAATATATGTGGTCTGGAATGCGATTCCTGTGATTCTAGAAAAAATATCTTTAAGAGGTGATCTGCTTACGAGGGGGTTTCGTGATACGTAGGCCTTCTAGAAATTTAAAAAGAGTAAGTAAAAGAGAATACTAAAGAGATATATTGTTGTGCTGAAATGAGAGTACAAGTGTGTTATGTGAATCTCAGTTGGTTACAATGGGCAAATTCCTCTCATACTTATAGGATCTTGAGCGTAGTTAAGGGTATGTAACTTGGCCTTCATTAATGCTAAGCATGAGTGCCTATTAATGCCGCCTCGTGTAAGATGTGTCTACTGAAAGTGGTTAATATAGATCATGCGGTTTAAATGTGGTTGTGCTAATTATGACTGACAGTCCTGTATTACATATGTGATCCCTCCAAGGGGGTTGTTAAGATGTCTCACGACATTTAAGATCCCTCTTCGTGCGGGATGGGTATCTATACGAGGCGATGTCAGGTCCTTGAATAAAGAGGAGATTGAGAACCCTTTGTACGAAGGGCCTTTTCCAAAGCATCTTATGTGGTCTGGCGGGGTATTTTGGTTTTTTCCATGTCCGGTGTATTTATGCATTATCGGATGTCCCCTAAGTCTGTTGGTTCATCGTTCACCAGGTAGGGGACTTGTGAGTTGAGCTTTTTTTAAAAGCTTTTGGTCTGCTATTGAGGCGTGTTACCGGAGAAAGTATCCTCTATTTCATGGTTTTCCTGTTATGGGATTTTTCAAAAAGGTTTCGCCATTTTGGACTTGCCTGTTACGCCATAATGACAATTGTGGGGAACGTGCCCACACCTCTCTCGTCTTAAATGCCATGTCTGTCTGTGGCCGTTTTGGTAACAACAATATTCTGGTCTAGGGCGAGTATGGAGTCCTTGGGACATGTGTCTTCATATGGCGGGTGCTATTTAAGTGGGAAGACGGTTGTGAACCTTAGTTATAGATTGACCGTTTAGTATGAATAGGTGCCTTCTCTTTTTTCTTTTTCTCTCCTTAGTCTCTTTGGCTTTGTCAAAGGTCGTCATCTTGTTTCTTCTCCTCCATTTTTCCTCATTCTATTGCTACAGTGGTTGCTTATCATCCTCAGAGTGTTGATCTGGCCGTCGACATTGCTTCGGATTCTCTGGGTCCTATTCCCCCTTTATCCCCCAACCCTTCTTCTGACGCTTTAGTGGCAGATTCTGAAAATCTCCACGTGGTGGTCGGCTCTTCCTCCGGCACCGTAGCAATGGTTTCTGTTGGAGTCCCTTTTTGCTTTTAAATTGGAGCAGGAGAAACGTCTTCGGCGTAAGGTGCTCTATCAAAGTCAAAAAGAAAAAGTAAGGCTTTGTATGGGGGAGGTTCTACTCAACTGATTTCTTCTGCAACTTGCACTATAACCTTGGAGAAGGTGAAGTCCATGCTGCTTTAGTATCATATGGACATTAATACCTTAGAGGTTAGAATTCCTTCACCTGAGGATCGGGCGGATAATCCTCTTTTTACTTTTCTGACGGTTTACGAGGAGCAGATCCGCTTTGGCCCTTGCCATTTCTTTCCTCGATGGTATGTATAGGTTCTTGACTATATCGATGTGTGCCCCATCCAACTGCACCCCAACTCATATGGGGGTGTTGGTTGGCTTCTCATTGTGTCATTGTCTTTTGGGAATGGCCTTTACTACTCCTTTATTCATAGCGACGCACCTTGTCGACACGAGTACTTTGGCGACCCCTATCTACCACTTCTCTCCCCGTGGGAGGATCTGTTGTCTTATTGGGACCCCACCTTAGACGAGGCTTGGAAAGGCTATTTCTTTTATGTCTAACCTATGGGTGGGGAGCCCACCCGAGAGTGGGGCATATCTACTGCATGAAAGGTCGGCGAGGCTGGCTCTTGGTATCCAGAGATTAAGGCGTCCGTGGAATGTTTCGTTGGACTTAATATTGGGCCCTTGTACCGAGGCTTCTTTGATTTGGCCAAGTTGAGGGAGAATTCGACCATGTTCATGCTTGAGGGGCTTTATAGGCCTGCAGGTTTGCATGTTCCCCGGCCAGACGACCTCTGTCGCGACGACTATTTTCGTAAGTCTTTTGACTGCTCGTCTTCCGACGTGATCCAATCTACTAATTTTCTGTGCTTCTTTCAGGTGAGCATATGAGACTTTTTGCCTTCTCTGACGACAACTTTTATAAATTTCTCATTTCTCTTGCGCATTCACGATTTGATTCGAAATGACTTCCATTTGAGGCTCGTCCGGAAGGCCTTAAAGAGTTTCCAGTTCAGTGGGTAGAGAGCATTTTTCTCGCGGTCGAAGGAGTAGTTGCGCCTAAGAATAAGAAGAAGGCTAAACGAACTCCCTATTTGGTGGATTCTGGGGACATTTTGCGTGCTTTCGCTGGCCCAAGGATTGGAGGTGCTTCGAGGATACCACGTGGTGGGAATCCGTCTTTGGCTTCCAAGAGGCCCCGTGCGAAGACTCTAGTTGGTCATTCAGACATGTTTCTCATCCTTTACATTGTTCTTTCTTCTAGCATTCTCCGACGATTAAGCCTTATTATTTTGTCTTTCAAAAAATCGCTCCCATTCTGATGTTGGTACGTCCACCGAAGAACCAGTGAATGTTGATACTTATGAGAGGGACCAGGTTCATGCTGGCGAAGCACAACCCGAAGACCATGTTATAGATTTTACGGCATATGTTCTCTCAAAAGCCATTGGTCAGCCAACAGGTTGTTCCTTCGGAAGCCGCCAACGAGCTAAAGGCTTCGTCCTCACATTTTTTGGTGGTACAACTCTCCGTGGGCTGATATTTTGTTTTCCCTGAGAAGCGCAGAGGATGCAAAATGGCGTTTTGCAGAGACTGTATGGGAGAGGATGGTGTTTGAACAAGATGCTCAATATTTTTATCGTGTTCTTCATGTCCTTGGGTAGTGCATCCGTTCATCATGAGTGAGCAAGACTAGTCGTGCCGCATAAAGACTATTCATTCTAGACACAAGAATACATCAAACAAAACAAATAATCATATTCATAAATCAGAGTTCCTCCCCTACTCCAAACAACGAGGAGGTTAGCTCTTCATAGTCATTGTTCAGCAATCAATAAAGAATTGAATAACACAAACAAAGTAAAGAGATAGGGAAAAGCTTCTACGATCTTGTGGAACATTGCTGCTTTGTTATCTTCTCGACCCCTACGTGTTGTCTCCTTCTTCATGAACTATCAACTCTTGAATATAAAAAACAAAACTAGAACATAACTTCGATGGTGTTTTTCTCTCTTCCCACAACTTTCTCACAACTCTTTCAAGAACAAACTATAAATAACTATGAGTGGTAAAGAATTGTGTTCTAAGTGCTGGTCGTTCTCTCTTATTTTCAAGAAAGTCTTGTTGCCCTGATTTCGTTGTTGGCCACAACTTGAACTGTAGAAAAGGTTGGTGTTGCTGTAGGGACGCGCGACTTGTCATGTCGTACAAGTATCCGTGCGGCTCGCGTAGCTTTGTTCGTCTTTGACTGGGCCGAATTTTGGACTTCTTTGAGTGTTTAGATTAGGGTTGCCTCAGTTTGTGTAGTGCCGTAGCACCTGAAGTTGTGTCATAACGTCCTATTTGAAATTCATAACAAAAGCACCAATTTTGTGCTCTTTTTCCATTGTTTTGTTTTGACTCGACAAAATCCTACAAAATAACAAAACAAAGCCAATAAATATGCACCCAAGAGGTATACGAAAGCCTAAGAAAACAAGTACTTAAATTACGCTAAATGCACGCTCATCACCTCTGAAAATGAGGTACTGACATAGCGTAAATATTTTTACAAGGGTAGGTATCAGGTGGCCCTTTGTCGTCTAAACGAGGCCGAGGATTCTCTGAAGAAGGCCTTAGCGCGCAATGCCGATCACGATAGGTCGCACGATGCTTCAGCCATAGAAGTGCTTCGTAAGAAACTTGTTGAGGCACGAGCCTCTTTGGTTGCATGTCTGGCAGATTTCCAGAAAGCCCATTGTATTTTTTAGAGGCAGCAGGAGGAAATCCTCAAGTTGTCTGAGGAGAAAAACCCAGGAGAAGAGAGATTTATCGATGGAGGAGAGTCAGGCTGCCATGTAGGAAGGAATAAGTAAGGAAGTTAAAGGTGGAGAGGGATGATTTAAGTGCTGCTGTCTCAGGAGCTTTAGCCTTCGTGAAGACCAAGGATGATGCTTTGCTTCGTCTTTAGAAGGATTACGAGGGGATGGAGTTGAGTCCAAGGACTCTTGCTCAAAATGGGCAGCAAGCCATCGATAATGTTTTTGCTGCTGCTCTGGAATCTTATAAAGGTTCCAAGGAACATCGTAGCTTCTTTGTTGCGAATTTTGCGGCTCACCTGAGAGAAGGTTTAGACTGCAGTACACATCAGTGGGAAAGATCTGGCTTCCTCGTGGAGGGGTACACTATGGATTTCCTAGGTCTTTTTTGCCCCATTTCTGATGACGAGGGAGGGGGCTCCTAACGAGGATTCTGGCTCGGCTGCTCCTCAGATGTAGCGTGTCCACTATGTATCCCGTTTTGGTTGTAACCCATTTTTTCTGTTTAATAAAACAAGAATCTTGATTTGTCGTCCCTTCCAAATGTACTTTTGCTTGTGTATACTCCAGTTGGCCTACTGCTTTGTAGGTTGGTCTTTTGGTCTACTACCTTTTAAGTTGGTCTTTCCTGCCAACTACTTTGTAAGTTGGTAATTTTCCCAATTTTCTTTGATTGGGGATTCGGCTTGAACGCGTTTGGCAGGTCTCACTCATTTGTTAACATTTTCATAAATTTAGGCCAGTATCGCATTAACTTAATGAAAAAAAGAACTCGCATGTTTTATTGGGGTATTGTAAGTAGGCAACATGCAAGATTACAAAATGCCATTGGCATTGACTTCTTTTAATCTTCGATGTGTTCTCTCCTTCCAGACTTTTTTTTTCTGCTTTTCCATCGTGCCAAGGCTCGCATCTTCCTCATCAGTTAGACATTTAGCCTGCATTTCCTTGCTTTGGTTTGGCTTCCCCTTATTTCGCCGATCAATGCTTTTGTTGGGAGTTTTACCTTTAGGTGAATTGGGGATGCAATTACTTCAAAACTACGTATCGTGGGTAATCCACATATGACATTGTATGGCCCCGCGAGAACGTTAATGATACAAAAGTTAATGGCTTTAGTTTAGCTAAACAAAAATGTGCCCTATGATATGGACAAAGTTATGGTGCCCTTAGTGGTAAGTTGTTCTCCGGAGAATCCCACGAGGGGCAACGCTACTGATTTATCTTGTAAGGCCTCGAGCCCTAGTACGATGAAGGTGGACATGAACATTATATCCACTGAGCTTCTGGTATCTATCAGTATCCTCTGTACTTCTGCCCCGTAAATAGGCTTGTATTGGGATGGGGTATTCATGCACGTAAATGGCCTCTTTTAGGTCTTCGGGTCCAAAGCAAATGGTGGTGGTTGTTCTTCCCCTTAACGAGTATACTTCATCCCTTCTTTCTCTGTTGTGTGCTTCTCTAAGTTAGCGGGAGCCTCCCTTCTTCGATCATCAATACCATGCGTCATGTGGGGCATTGTTGGTGTAGTCATCTTTCTCTTTGTCCTCGTCTTCTTCTTCAATCAGGGGTGCTTGCATTGGTCTTCTTTCTTTCTTCTCTTGTAAGTGCTTCTCTTCGATGCACCCATCGTTTGCTCTTTTGTGGGCAAGGCGGTCCCTGCTATCGAAGTGTTCCTGAGGTATCCCTACCCCAACAACCTTTTGATTTATCCTTTAAGGTGGTGATAATTATATGTTTCATGTGCACACGCTCGAAAGAACTCGTGGTACTTGCCGGTGCTCCTTCTTGCATCCTCTTCTTCAAGACTCAAGGGTTGTGGCTAGCACATGTACAACTCGTCTTTTGAGATTTGAAAGACATGGGTTGGAGTAGTTTTGAGAGGGGTATATTCCATTCCTTTCCTGAGATGTTCATTTTTGTTATTCTTCAAGATTCTCCCTCTTGCCTTGATTTCACATTCACGAGGTTTGTTGGCCTTTACTGTAGGATTGACCATCCTCGTGCTGGTTTAATTCATGGTCCGTGCGGCATCAACTTCCTCTTGAAGCATGTATTTCTCAGTGCTTCGCATGAGGTCTTTCAAGTTCTCTCATTATTCTCAAGAGATCATCCATTTGTCCCCTCGTGCTATCTTCTTTCGGGAGGACGGGGTATCCTATTTCGATGATCCCCTTCAGGTGGCTGTGAGCCTATTTGAGAGTCCATACTTCCCTGGGGCCGAGGAGGACCTTTCGTCAGACTACCAACTTTGATCGCTTCGTTCAAGGCCCCTTCGAGCCCCTTCTTCGGCAACTTTTCTGATTATATTGTTGAGTGTAGCACTATTGATGTATACAAATGAATCTACCAAAGCTTTTGGGGCCTTGTGTGGGGTTGTTGTCGAGGGTGTTGAATCCCATTGTATGAGAGGATATCATGGCGTTGGTATTTTTGCAAGAATCATGCTCAATAAATCTTTCTTATGGCATTCCCACAGATAGTTCCAAAATGATAACACAGAATTCTCTAGATTGGATAGTTCCTTAATTATCGTGAATATATGTGGTTTGAAACGCGATTCTCGTGATTCTAGAGAAAATATCTTTAGAAGTTGATGTGTTTACGAGGAGGTTTCGTGATACGAAGGCCCTTTGAATATTTAAAAAAGATAAAGGAAAAGAGAATACTAAAGAGATATATTGTCATGCTGAAATGAGAGTGCATGTGTGTTATGTGAATCTCAGTTGGTTACAATAGGAGAATTCCGCTCTTACTTATAGGATCTAGAGCGTAGTTAAGGGTGTGTCAGTTTGGCCTTCATTAATGCTAAGCATGAGTGTCTATTAATGCCGCCTCGTGTGAGATGAGCATGCTGACAGTGATTAATGTAGATCATGCGGTTTTAAAGGTGGTTGTGCTAATTATGATTGACAGTTCTTTATTACACGCGTGATCCCTCCAAGTGGGCTGTTAAGACGTCTGACAACATTTAAGATATTTCTTCGTGTGTGATGGGTATTTATACAAGACGATGTCAGGTCCTCAAATAAAGAGGCGATTGAGAACCCTTTGTACGATGGGCCTTTTCTGAAACGTCTTCTATGGTCTGGCGGGGTATTTTGATTTTTTCCATGTCCAATGTATTAGGCATTATCACCTATAATGTTTGCTATTAAATCTTTTGTGATATACTCATACATGAAGATGATTTGAGATTTACACCGAGTTAACGAGAGAATGCATTACTATGAGAAGTAAAAATTAATGTTAAAAAAATTATATCACTTCGTGAAAATACTCGATTCTAAACAATTACAAGGGTTGGGCATGATATCCTTGGTGGCTATGAACAATACATTCCTTCTAAAACTCAGTAGGAGATTACTAACTAGACGGAACCCTTATGGGCCCAAGTCCTCAAGTCAAATCCTTCCCAACCTCTCACCTATTCTTAGCTCCAACTTGTCTTCACTACAGTTAGGGTTGGAAGCGATATGCTCGGTGATGCATCACTTACAAGCTTTGTGATGGCACAAAGCTAATGGAAGACATCTAATATTATGGTGGGTGATGTCATCGACTCTTATTCAAAAGTTGGAACCTAACTATTGGTTCGTCGTTCCTACCTAATAACATTATTCAAAGTATCCTTGCAACTCTCATTCCTTTTCATGATCAAGATGACTATTTTTCTTTGGCTTGGTCATCTAATGGACACTTTTCCAACTCCATTGGTTATTCTATTTTTCTTCTACATATGAGCCACTAACACTCCCCTCACCTGCCTTGAAACTCTCTCCACAAGCTCAAAGTGGCCCATGAGCCAAGTTCTTCTTCTAGCCCCTATGACATGACAAGTTACCAATCAAAAGCTAATTTTCAAGCATGTTCTTAACGATCCCATCTGCCCGTTGTGTAGCTCTTATCTTGAAACACTTATTTTTCAAGTGCCACGTAGTGTGGTTCAAGGCTTTTATTTCAAATTTGCTCCACCATCTACTAAAGCACCTTTGATCCGCTTAACCTCTTTACCAAATAATCTAAAACGCAATTGGCCTATTCTAGCATGTGTAATATGGGATTTGCGGAACGACCTAATCTTCAATGCTATTCAAGTCCAGATAACTAATATTCGTGCTACCTTTGCACACCTCTCATTACCACCTCTTTCAACCTCACCCTCTAACAGCACCTCCCTACCGCCAGTGGTTATGCTCGTCTTATATTAGATGGGTTGGTCTACGTTAACCTTAGTCCTGCAAGCATATGAGGTTGAGGTATATATGCGAAATGTATGTTGTAATTTCATAGCAACTTTCTCTAGGACATATTAGAGACAACTTTGTATTACAAACATCTCACTACATTGTAGGTGTAGCTGACATATTCTTTGCTTATGTTACTCAAACGGAAGAAATTGCAATTATGTCAATTTGATAACACTGCAGTATGCAAAAAAGAAAGTTTCTTGGTATATAATTTACAAGCAACAGAAAATTCTAAAATATATTTAATATTTTACTTAATTGGTATATTGGTTTCAAAAATTTCAATCGCATGATATATATTTTCTCCGACCGGACACAGATTCGCTGTCTGATTTTCGAACAGAAGCTGGGACTCCGGAGCCTATATATGACTCAAGATCCGAAACACACGTTGTTATTCCAATTTGACTATATTAGATCCAGAAGCCATTTTTACTCTTTGCTTCACATAAAAATCGAATCTTGAAATTTCAAGAAATGGGTGTGATCAGAAAGAACAACAGTGCACGATCATCAGAAGCAATCAACTTTATTAGAGCCCGCACCCAATTTCTTAAACGAAGAGAAAAATGTCTGGTGATACTCGGAGTAATACTTCACGCGGTATTCATGCTCAGCATTTTCGACATTTATTTTCAGTCCCCTATTGTCCATGACGTTGAGCCCGTCGCACCACGCTTCCCCGCCCCCGCCAAGCGCCTCGTGCTCTTCGTCGGTACGTGCGTACTTAAGCTTTTATAACCGTTGCACGCAACCTGTTTGATAAATTTACTGAAAGAATATACTTGTTTTATTGCAGCGGATGGTATGAGGGCCGACAAGTTTTTTGAGCCTGATTCAGATGGGAATTACAGGGCGCCTTTTTTGCGAAGTGTGATTAGAGAGCGTGGTCGTTGGGGAGTATCCCATGCGCGTCCTCCCACAGAATCTAGGCCGTGCCATGTTGCTATGATTGCTGGATTCTATGAAGATCCTAGCGCTGTTACTAAAGGTAGCTAATTGGATTGATTACATTATACTGATTTTACGTGCATGTTTAATCACTGGATACTGTTTCTTTTTTAAGGATGGCAAGCAAATCCAGTTCAGTTTGATACGGTGTTTAATAGGAGCCGGCATACCTTTGCATTCGGTAGCTCAAGTATTATTAGCATATTTTGTGGTGCTCTGAACCACAGCACATGGAGCTCATATCCTTCTTCATTTGAACATTTTGCTTCTGGTTTGTTAAAGTTTTTACACTGCTCAATCTTGATAGGTTAATGGGTGATTCGATTGAGTTTTATTTTCTTTCCTTGTTCATGCAGATGCATCGTTTTTGGATAAATGGTCATTGGAACAGTTCGAGGTCCTATTGAAAAACTCTACCGAGGACGCAAAGTTGAAGCAGCTTCTTCAACAAGATAACGTTGTTATATTTCTGCACATGCTTGGTTGTGATAACAATGGTCATGCTCATCGGCCCTCTTCATCCATTTATCTCAATAATGTTAAGGTTATTAACGATATTGCTGAAAGAGCTTATAATCTTGTTCAGAGTTACTTCAAAGACAATTCGACTGCATATGTTTTTACAGCCGATCATGGGATGAGTGACAAAGGTTGATCATGTCTACATGTCCATATTGTCAAAATCTATTGCAGGCTGCCGTCATAGTTAACATACTTTGTGGCCATTTCTGTGGAACATTAACATGCTGACTAGCTGCAATGTCTTGATAGGAAGCCATGGAGATGGGCATCCCTCACAAACTGAAACTGCCCTTGTTGTTTGGGGAGCAGGTGTTCGAAAACCTGAGCCAATCTCTGAAAACCATAGTCCTGAGAGTGCGGTCGGCTCTGTTGATGAGTATGTTCGCGACATGCCTACACCATCCAAATGGGGTCTTGATGACATAGAGAGACTAGACGTGGATCAAGCTGATATTGCTCCATTGATGGTTGTCATTTCTCCTAATTGTTGCATAATTCTAGCTTTCATGTTGAAGTAACTTTTTTTTTATATTTCTATTACATAATTTTGTTTGAAACTTTTTACAGTCAACTCTTCTAGGTTTGCCAACTCCTGTTAATTCAGTCGGGAATCTGCCCCTTGGATTTCTTGATCTCAAGGAGGTGAGTTTGCAATGATGATATTTTAGACCCGTACAATTTGTTTTCTTTTACGTTCAATACTCTAGCCATGTGAGTTCACCGTTTTTCTGTTCTTTTCCTTTTGAAATTCATTGTTTGTTATTTGTCCTGTTCCATCGAAGATTTCTGGTGAAGTGATTAGGTTTTACTATGTCTTTCAGGCAGAAAAAGTTGAGGCGGTGCTGGCTAACACAAAACAAATTCTCAATCAATTTATTCGAAAGTCGCGTATCCTTTTTGGTTTGTAAAATATGACTATATGTGTGTAATTCTTCGTCGGTTAGGCCCTGTACTTATATAGTTTGAACCTTTACGTTTCAACTTACGTGGACAAGTTTTAGATATTCATGTTACTTTGTCATTTTTATTACGATTTATTCCTTTCACCTCTAGTCAAAATTGATTGTAGGAGCCTCTCGATTAGTTAGTATAGTAGCTCGAGAGATAAGATTTGCTGTACACTCTACTGAAATCAAAACACTCTCCTTGTTCCTACCCACCTGCAGAAGTGGGGGTGGGGGTGAGAAGACATACATCAATGCTGATGAAATCATTCTTGAAGTTATAATTCTGTTAACTGGACCCTTGTTGCTTTTTCTACAAAGCCATGAAGGCTGCATTGAATAAGATATCTTTTGAAATCAGTTCCCTTAATTTTTTGTTAAGACATGAAGCAGTCAAATGTACTTTGGTTCAGGCCTTTCAAACCCTTGGCCAATTACATTACGGTATTGGATCAGATTGAACATCTGATATCTGTTGGGGACCATGAAGCTGCAATGAAGCTCTCTGAAAATCTTCGAAGCTTGGCACTAGAAGGGCTTCACTATTTCCAAACTTATGATTGGTTTATGCTAATGACTGTAATTGCACTTGGCTATGTTGGGTGGATGATCTATCTGATACTCCATATATTGCAGTTTTATACTGCATTACCTGGAGAAATTTTCAGAAACGAGCATCCTCTTTATGTTACGAAGAAAACCTGGAAGGTAGTGAGTTAGTAGGAAAGTGCAGCTTTCTCCCACTTCGATGTTACGAGTTATTGTATTTTTCTGTGGTAGGTTTACATGTCTGGAGCGATTCTGATGGGATCAGCGTGTGTTCTGTTACTTATGGAACATGCACCGCCCCTGTATCACGCGTATTTCTCAGTTACAATATTTCTTTGGATCCAAATCAGTTGCGAGCATAAGTTTCTGAAAGCCATCTGGAGATACATGTATGGGAAGAAAATGAGTAACTTCGTAAAGTATGTGGCTACTGTTATTGTTTCAGTGGTCATCCTTGAAATCCTGGTATGTTCCATTATTTTCATTTATGAAGCAGCTAGGTATACTTTGAGCACTCTAAATGTACTTTGAGTCACAGTATTTTTTTTATTTTTTTTGCGTAGGTGCAAAGCTTCACGGATAGGAAGCTCTATACTTGGAGTTTCTTGCTTGTTGGGGTTGTTGCTCCTGTTTATCTCTTTTACTCAAAATCATCGAACTTCGGAATACCATCTTTTGTATGGCTAGCATGCTGGTTTTTGTCTTTCTTCACCATGATGCCCGCTGAAATTCCAGATAATACTAAACTAGTGTAAGTGTTTTGTTTCGATATATATGTAAAAGTATACGGAAGTACCTATTTTTTATTAGATAGGTAAATCTTATAAAAGGCCGCAGAATTATGATTGTCTTAGCAGAAATAATTGTGTTTGGTAGCTTGTTTGCTCTTGTGACGTTCCGTTTCAATTTTTTTTTTCTGATACTAGTGAGAAGTTTAATCTTGTTACTCAAAACCAGTTTGCAATTGGGGAACCATCAATTTAGTCTATGCTATTTGCTCGTCATCCTCATATATTAGAAATTTTATTGCATTTGGGATTTACTTTCCCACAGTGTCTCACTTACAAATTGAGCTGTATGGGCACTCTGGGGAATCAGTTTCATATAATGCCTCTGAATACAGTGAACTACATTATTATTTTGATAATATACAGTGAACTCCATTGAATTACATAACTTAACCCGAATAACTTACATGTGAAATTATTTAACTAACTAAAACTTTGTCTTTTTTTTTTTTGGTAGAACTGCTAGCGGCTTCATGATTGTAACAATCGCAATTGCAGCAAGATATCTGGATATGTATGCTGGAGGCAGCAGACATTGGCATAGTCTATCACATGACCCCAATAAACCCAAAATTTCCATACTTTTCGCCTTGCAGGTATGTATACTTAACCAACTGTGGATCTTCTCCACAACCTAATGGTATCTACAGGAATATGACTCGTTCACTGTAATTTCGTAGATCCTGTTGGTAATCTTCTCATCAATTATGCTATCACTCTCAACATCTCAGAGGACGAAAAACCAGGAATTGCTTGTATCACACCAACTGATAAATTGGTTTATTGCTGGTATTGTTTGGTTCTTTCCCTAGTTTGGGGACTCATCTCCTACTAGCCTTACCAAAAATGAATCTCCATATTATTGTAGATTGCTTGTCTATTTAATCTGACAAGAATGACAGCTAAGAAATTGATTGTTGTTTCTCTTGCAGGTATATCAATGGTTCTCCCGCTTTTTTCAGCAACAGGTTTCTTGTCTAGGCTTAATTCCATATTTCTCGGTTTTGCTCCTCCGTTCCTCCTTCTCTCAATAGGGTACTTTTCATTGCAGACCTGGTTATTAAGTTTTCTTGACACGAGGACTTGTATTGGCAATTTGAATAGTCTTAATTTATTATGAAACCCATGCAGATATGAAGCTGTGTTCTATGGAGCTCTTGCTCTTGCACTTATGGCATGGATCCTCTTTGAAAACGCTTATCACATTAACAAGGCACAGAATTCTTCAGGATCTGTAAAGACTACGGAGGATAACTTCAATTTGGCGTCTGGTGACAGATACCTGCAATTATCTGATATGCGGATTCCTTTGGCATTTGTAAGTAATATTATGTTTCTTTGCTGTTTCATCTAGCATGAAGTATGTTGAAAGTCCATTCGAGCAATGAGCAACTTGCCTCATCGTCTTGTCTGTATGTGTATTTAATGTATTAGCGGGGAGAAATATGTAAGAGAAAGCTGTATGTCTGTTAAAACAATTTCTTTAAGATCTAGTGGCTTCTCAGGTTCATTACATCAATTCCAAACTTCTCCAAATACTTTCAAGCGCGAAACAAAGTTTTCGTTTTGGTATATGTGCAGGTCTGCTAAATATTAGTTATATTACACAAATTTTCAGAGGCTTTTTGACATGTTTTGGGAAAGTCATGAAAATTGATGTGCCACCTTGAAAAATACTATAATGTTTTATTTTCACATACTCTAAACCTTGTCGATATTTTTGTAGGAAGTATCTAAAAACTTTGATCCGTGCTTTGAAGAGTCATTCTGCTCCCATCTTTTAAATATTTGCTTTTCCACTCTTTTGATCTGTGTTGGCATTTTTTTTATCTTCGATCAATCTAATTACTGCATCCCCCCCTGCAATATATTTTACTTCTCAGAAAAAAGCTATATATAAATGAACAGAGCTTTATTAGGGAACTTTCTTTTCAGTGAAGAGTTTAACAACAAACTTTATGGACTTCATTGTCTTCTCTGATGTACCCTCACCAATATTAAGTAACTTAGTTTTCAAGTCTGCCTTGACTATTGAAAAGCTTGTGGCAATTGTGTGGCTCTGTTCAATCCGGAGGAGCTGTCTGCAAGATGATGCCTGAAAATTGTTACATTATTTATATTTCACAAACTGTGTTCTTCTGCTTGAAAATTTTGTTGTTTGCAGATGGTCTTCTTCAATATTGCATTCTTTGGAACTGGTAACTTTGCAAGTATTGCAAGTTTTGAGATATCCTCTGTTTATCGATTCATCACACTCTTCAGCGTAAGTAACATACTAAATCTCTTATCGACTTTTAAATTGTCTTTACTGCTAATAAGCCTTATTTGCCTCTCGTTGCAGCCATTTGTGATGGCAGCCCTTCTTATATTCAAACTACTCATTCCATTTTTGCTTGTCGTGTAAGTATACCTGTTTCTTTCTTTCTTGTTTCATGAAGAAAATTTGGTTTCTGAAGTACCTTTGGAACTCTTTTCCAGTTTCTTATACTGCCACGATAGCTTTCTTTTTACACCATATGTACCACAATTTTAATATAATTTATAAAATTAATTTAAATAATAAGGAAATCAATCTGCACACATTAAAAATCACCTAAGAAATTTGCTAAATATGTGGAGGAATTTTAGGAGTGGTGATAGTTATTTATTTAATTACATATTGTTTAATTATTGAAAAGTCAAAGCAGGGATATTTTTGGAAACTCAAAATTTGGTATCCAAACTGTCATTTTGTGAGTGAGTGCTTTGCTTTTAATATAGTAATAGATAATTGTTAAAGAAACACACTTTCAAATGTGGGGAAACCAAGTATTATGGAAAGATGGGAATGAACTTTGTATGATAAATCTTCAGAATCTTAATTATTAGTATTCCCAGAACTAGCAATCATTCATTTATATTACTCCCAAGAGAATTAAAATATCAATGGTTTTGGCTCTGAACTAACTGCATTCAAACTGCAGATGCGCATTCACTGCAATGACCAAATTGATCAAAATTCCACTTCTGGGATGCTATTTCCTGGTCATAATCTGTTCAGACGTTATGACAATTCACTTCTTCTTCCTGGTATGTCTCCATTCTTATATTTGTTACATTCCCTCGCATGAACTGAGGTTACTTATTTTGTCCTTGTGCGTAAAAGGTTCGAAACACTGGGAGCTGGATGGAGATAGGGAACACCATTAGCCATTTTGGAATCATGAGTGCGCAAGTTGTGTTTGTTCTTTTGCTTTTCGCAATAACAAGCGTATACACCAAAGACATCCAAATTAGGTCCCTTAAGCAGTTCTATAGGAAACAAAAGTGAGACCTACTTTTCCGGAATATCCTCATGGTTTTGCTGATTGCGACTGCCTTGTTGCTGGTGCTGGATGAATCGGGTTCGTGAAATTTTTGTCAGAGTTTAGTTATCGTTCTTGTCAGTAGAGCATCATATTCTTTCTAATGTAAGCTTTTTAGTGTTGTCATGCGATACAGCCAAAAAGATTTACTCTGGGGCCTGCAAGGTGGCTCGGCTCATATCTTTCTAATTGACCCATGTGTATTTTGAGGGTTTTTTCTTTCTTTTATGTTTAGCTAATAGATTGAGTAAATGATTGGGTGATTCCGAACTGAAATATGTTAGCAGAAATTATGCACTATGGTATCCCAGAAAAGACGAGTGTTCTTGGCAATAATTACTATATTTCCCATTTATAAAGCCGTACCTTTATCAATTAAAATAAACTGCGCAAACTTTGTATATAATAAGAAAACATAAAATACCAAACTTAACCATGTCAACTGTATTCAGGTGTGTTGCTACCTCTCTTATTTATTTTCGTTTCCGTTAGTTTATGACCAAGCATTTTTTAGGGTGTTTTTAAATATAGTTTTACAAGTTAGAAATCCTTAGCCAAAAATCTCCACTATCTAAAAGCTAGTATGGACTTGTTGTTGAGTTTATGGTAATCTTTCGTTAGCAAAAAACAATTCAAAATTTCCAAGTTTTTGTTATTTTGCCAACAACATGAATAAACAAATAAAAACTAGTATTAAAACTTAATCAAAAATATCAAAGTTTGCAATCACCCTACCAATTAAGCCATGCACTTGAGTACTGGAGAATCTACCTCATATTCATCAAATGATTGAGACAATAAATGAACAAATAACAAAAAGTCCTTTTCCGGAACTATGATATAATTGGCCACCAATACTTTTTAGTAAATTCATAGGTTCTGTCGAAAACTTAAAGTGATAATAATGACCATTAACATCAACCAACCCCGTTGACTCACCACCAAACTAGTACAAAATCTAGACAGTGATTTCTAGTTGAAACTTGTCAAGAAAGAAGAACAGGTCTAACCACCAAACAAGTTCAGATGAACCCTCAGCTTTCGTTGTGAGTAAAATTTACTCACTCACTGTTACATTATTTAATATTTAAGTTTGCTAAACACTGATGATATTCTTTTGTATCCACACTTGAAATCTGATGCAGGTTCAGTGCTGAACTGGAACTGGCAGATCTTGTGTTGAGCTCTGGTATTGTGAAGAGTTCATGGGATGCAATTTTAGACACGCACAAACAATTTCATGATCATCATACAAGTACATCATCATCATTAGTTAAGTTCAAAGTACATCAGCTGCCCTCAAACGGCGCCGTTGTCGCTTTTGTATTCTCGCCTGAAGCATCAGCAACCCATTTTCAGACACAAGGCATAGGTTTGGTTTCTTCAGAAGAAGTCAAACTTTCGTTCAATCTGTTTGACTTCATTGGAACAAAGGTCAACCCTTCCTTCTCCATTGACAGAGCAGCACTTACTCTATTTTTCTCTCTCCTATATGACTTGGCTCAGCTCAAAACCCAGGTATTTCTTCTATCCTCTTGTTAATTCTACTTAATAATATGGTGAGATAATTTTAAAGCTTGCAATGATTGCTGAAAAGTGCAAAAAGAAATATTAAATTTTGATTAATTACAGAAAACTCCTGAAGTTTACTAAGGCCCCATCTAAGACATAAAAAATTAGCAAAGATATGTGCAAATCCATCCTTTCATGGTGTACCTAGACGCCAAAATATTGCCACACATCGTTGTAACGAGAACAAACCTTAGACACCAAATATCCGGTGATGTGAACGTAGTGTAATCATGCCGGAGAAATATCAAAAGAGTGACGTCTTGATGTTTCTGCTGCTGTTAACTATTTGCAAATAATTTAAAACAAAAGCACAGCTTCTCCTAGCAATGAGACTGTAAACTTCGCGTTTCCCGAATGAATATTCAGTAAGGATCTTGTAATGTTCAAGATAGAATTGTAGTTTGTAGCTTGTAGAGTTCATCTGGGAAAGGAAAACCGTTAAATGCGTATTGAATTATTCTGTTCATCAATGCAGCTTGGCAACTCCAGTCCCTTGATTATTACTGGTCACTGTTTGGGAGGGTCAATTGCATCGCTCTTCACGTTATGGATACTCGATGGAATTCTTCCAGCGACCTCCAAACGCCCCCTTTGCATCACGTTCGGATCACCACTTGTGGGCGACAAGCGTTTCCAACAAGCGATATCAGAACGCCCCACGTGGAACTCAAGTTTCCTGCATTTGGTATCGGATAAAGATTTAGTTCCCCATCTCTTCATCCCACACACTATCAATGGCTCGTCTCCCCAAACCGTTGATTATATGCCGTTTGGCACATTTCTCCTATGCTCGGAAAAGGGATGTTCGTGCTTTGAGGAACCAGAATCGATACTGGAGCTGTTAATAGCGACAAAGTTGAAAAGTTGTTGGAATTCTCATCAGCCAAACAGCTTTCAGATTACAGATTATGGGCCGATCTTGGAAAACCTCATGAGCAGATCACTCTTCAAGGGTGTTTCGCTAGTGGATAAATCTTTAACTGATCTGGAGGCAGGAATCACGGTGCAACTTACAGCAGTTGGAGTTGAGTCACAGGTAAAAGAACCACTTAAATTTTACACAGAAGAACGACATTATCTTCATTTTAAACTACCTGCTAGTTGTAGTTGCAATAGAGTAGGCTAACATGGTATTGAACACAATGTTTCCTAAATAAATGTCACATGAGTTAAGCAAGTTTGGCAAAAATACCCTTCACATTACACACGCACATGTGAATATTCATCATCAATGTGGTTGAATATCAAGAGACGGAAACTTTTGCCTCGAAACACATTTAAGGTTTTAGTAGCCAAGGATAGTGTACGAGGGTGTCCAACATAACTTTTTGAACAAATTCTTTTGCATGTCTGCTGCGAAAAAAGGAAAATGGCAGAGGATTGAACTTGCTTGCAAGAAACACTGTCGAAAGAGCAAAATCCTTTCAAACACGGAAGAGGAATGAGCTACATCCCGACAAGAAACTAAACGAAAGAAAAATAGACTTAACTTATCTCGAATGGTACAAGAAAGTGGCAGTTGATCAGGGAGGTTACTACGACAGTTACAAAAGCAGATCAGGAACCAGAGAACAAATCAAAAGCCGCCAAGAAATCATCAAACGCCACAAAACCCTCACACAATACTGGAAAAGGAAGGTCGATGAAGGCGAGAAAATGCCTCAAAAGGAGGGAGTAAATTTCAAAGTTCGCTACCTCTACGGAGGGACAAACTACAGGCGAATGGTGGAGCCACTCGACATTGCTGATCACTACAAAAAAGGCTTAACGGACTACGTGAGTCGCGGAAGATCGCAACATTATGTGACACTAGAGAAATGGATGAATCATGACAAATCTGTAGTAGCTGCAAAAGAGAGGAAAAGCTCATGTAGTCTTACCGAGGATTCGTGCTTTTGGGCACATGTAGAAGAAGCCATTATATTGTGTCAAGCGTTGAGGAAAGGCGAAAATATTTCAAGGGATGTTGAATTGTGCAGGGAAAAGCTGGTGGGATTTGAGAACTATGTGATGGATTTGATAAGGAACTTTGCAGTTTCTACAGATGTTTTCTTGGCGGGGAGTAGCTTCATGCGGTGGTGGGAGGAGTATCGTGTAATAACAGGGGATTTCTATCAGTCTGACTTGTGTGGTTTCATGAGGAATCATTACCGGGATTATATCTAGCGAGTTTTTTTTTTTTTTTTTATGACGTGGGAAGTGGGAACCCCCGATGCGCACCCGAAGGGTAGCGGCTGAGGGTTCCCACGTCATCAAAAAAAAAAAAAAAAAAAAGAATCTAGCGAGCTTGTTAATAATCATTAAGTTGGCAGTTTTATGTACATTGATTATCACCAAACTATGAAATCTAGAACAACTATTTCCTTTTTGGCTACTTTCCACTGTAAGCTGCGATTCTGCAAGAACAAACAGCCTTCAGTTTCTTTGTGCCAACTTGACTATGTATGATGTATCTGCAATGAAATTGCATCACAGGTGATAAATATAAGTTAATAATTTGATTCGCACTCTAGTTACTTGCTACATTTTATATTAGTCAGTCGACCCTAAATATGATATATAATGTTATGTATTTCACACACACATTGTTTGAATCTGACACAAAAGATTGGAATACTGTATGCTTGTGAATGGTAATCACCGATTAAAGAGCCTTTTTTAACTTTGAAGAAAATATTGCAGCCAACATTCGTTATCCTGATGAAAAGTTAATTAACAATGTGTATAGAAAACGTAATATTTATTTGCTGTATTATTTTGGACGAATTATTATAATTGCTCCTTATCTTTTTTCAAATAGTTATTCTGTCCCAATTTTTGGGTATGAACTTAAGTTATCTTTTACATATGAAATGACCGTGTATATAAAGACAAAATGTCTAAATACCTATTAAATGCCACCACTTGTTCTTCATTTGGCTAAAATAAGCTTGTGTTTAATTCTCATCGAGAGTGTTCATGACATTCTTCATTTTGAGTGGCTTGTGTTCTTCATTTTGAGTGGCTTGTGTTATAAATGTGTTATGAGTTTGCAATAATGGTCTAGTGATTCTAAAATAATGGCCTGATTCAACTTCCAATGCTGGTATTAAGGCGCCGGATGTTGTCAAACCATTTAATAATATATTTATTAGTCCTCGTACGGGGCTAGTATTTTTTTTTTTTTTTTATAGAAACAGATATATTAATCAAAAGAATGAGAAATGTTTATTACAGGCATTCCTCCATCGCAAAGACAACAAATAGGTAGATTATAGTTATCAAAATAAGAGGACCACGAGTTAAAAGCGGCCCAATGAGCAAGGTTGTGCGCCGCTTTGTTCATATTTCTATGAACATGCCTAAATTTCCATTTCGGCCACACTTGCCAAATTTTCCGAATTGCGATAACAATCGGTTTGATGCACCAAGGTGGGTTGGTTCTAGCATCCAAAATAGCGTCAACAAGATTTAGACAATCGGTCTCAATGATAGCTTGAGTAATCTTCGCTTTATGAAGGATTTGACATGCTTGAAGGGTTGCAAGTGCTTCACTAGCAAGGGGATTGATACATAGGCGCTGTTTTGTAGTAGCTCCAATGATTGTTCCATCCATATTACGAAAGAGGCAAGCTGTGGACGCTTTACCATCCGAAAAGGCTGCATCGCAGTTTGCTTTGGTCCATCCAATGGATGGTCGCTTCCACGAAGATGACGGATTACAGCAACGTTGGATTTTTTTTTTCCCTTTGAGCTTGCCAATGTTCAAGAGATTTATTATCAGCTTTTCGGCCAGATTCCTGCAATGAAAATGGGGTGAGTCCATGTGTTATAAGGTTACGATTTTGCCAAATGATATCACATAAGCAACATAAATAAATGAGGCATTCTTCGCGCAAAAGATTTGAGTGAAAGAAACTCCCTTTGCTGTCAAGAAGAAGTGTAATCCATTCCTTTATAGTCCAATCCTTGACAGGATTTAGATTGAGCTGCCATTTAGAGGTAAGCCACAATTGAATAATGCAAGGACAATTAAGGAATAAATGCTCAATATTTTCAATATGAGAATTACATAAGGGACAAGATATATCATTAATAACAAAGATGGCATTAAGTCTAGCACGGGTTGGAAGGATATTATGCATAAGCTTCCATAAAAAAAGTTTGTGCCTATTATGCAATCTAGCACTCCAAATTTTTTTAAAAAGGAAAGTGTCCGCTTCATTGATGGAAGGAAAACGGTGGGATTGATCGGTAAGATAAGCGCTCTTTGTAGAGAAGTTCCCCGACGTAGAGGGAATCCAAAGAGGTGAGGGGCTCAAAGTATCCATAGAGATTTGGATTTTGAGTATTTCCTTGACCGTATTATGATCAAAAATGGCGTTGAGTTTATGATTGTCCCACATGCAATTATTACCCATAATGAAGCTTTTAACAAGATGATGATTGAAGATGAGAGGGTTGTGGGGATTGGCCGGCTTAGGAATAAAACCTTCAATAGTTGGGACCCAAGGTTGATCCCAAGTTAGAAGGTTGGAGTTTAAGGAGACCGGAAAGCAAGATCCTTTAGAAATGAGGTCTCTAGTACGAAGGATGTCTCTCCAAATCCAAGAGGCTTTAGAAGGATTAGCATTGGCCAAATTAAAGTCACACGATCGAATGTATTTAGCTCTAAGAGTGTCAACCCAAAGGCTACGTTGATTAGTGGCAACTTTCCAAGCAAGCTTAGAAATGAGGGCACGATTAAAATCGGCCATTCGGCGAAAGCCAAGACCACCCTTAGATTTGGGAGAGCAAATTTTACTCCATGCTAAGAGCGAGAGAGGGTTGTCATTCTCTTTTCCTCCCCACCAAAATTTGCGAAAGATGCTATCAAGTTTGTTGCAAATGGAGGTAGGAAGGAGAAAAGTGGACATAGGATAGACGGGAGAGCTTTGCCCAACGGATTTAACAAGAATAGAGCGGCCCGCTTGAGAAAGGTTGCTAAGCTTCCAAAGTGGAAGTTTACTTTGAATTTTGTTTACATGGTTAGTAAAAGCTTCTTTGCGGGAGTTGGGTTTACAAAAAGGGAGCCCAAGATGAATAGCCTTGTGATCACACTCATTCATATTAAAGTGAGTTAATATACAAGTGCGGTCTGCTAAATTAGTGTTAGGGCTAAAATGGATGATGGATTTAGAAGAATTAATACGTTGACTAGACCAATTGCAAAAAGTGTCAAGGCAATTTTTTATAATAATAGCATTATCGATGGTAGCCTTTCCAAAAATAACAAGGTCATCGGCAAAGAGGAGGTGAGAAATGGGAGGGCTAGTTCTAGAGACTTTGACGGCTTTAAGATTCCCTTCCATTTCTTCTCGGAGGAGAAGACGCGAAAGAAGCTCAGTATATAGAACAAAAAGGTAGGGGGAAATGGGATTCCCTTGGCGTATACCCCAGAATGGTTTAATGAAGCCATAAGAAGAACCATTGATAAGCATAGAAAAGGAAATAGTAGAGATACATTCTGAAATCCATCCCACAAATTAATGATTAAACCCCAAATGAGAGAGAATACAAGCGAGGAGGGGCCATTCGACTCTATCGAAAGCTTTAGCAAGATCAATTTTGAGAGCCATAAACCCATTTTTACCTTTTCGGTGGTGAACATAGTTCATAATTTCATGAGAGAGGATGGAGTTATCATTGATATGCCTTCCTTTAGTAAAAACCGCTTGATTGAAAGAAATGATACGATCAAGGAAGATTTTAAGACGATTAGCTAGGATCTTAGAGCATATTTTATAGGAAATATTACAAAGACTAATAGGTCTAAAATCTTCAACATGACAAGCGTTAGGCTTCTTTGGGATAAGAGCAATAAGAGTATTATTGAGGCTTTTAAGGAGAGAACCCGTTCGAAAAAAATCTTGGACGGCAAGGATGATTGCATTGCTAGTAGTAGCCCAAAAAGATTTATAGAATAGAGCGGGAAGCCCATCAGGACCCGGGCTTTTCTCCGACCCAAGAGAAAACATTGCTTTCTTAATGTCGAGAGGAGTAGGTAGAGAGCAAAGAAAGTCGTTGTCTTCCAAAGAGATCAATTTGGGAAAAAGATTGTCCAAGTTAGGGGGAAAGGGGAGAGTGATTAAATCATAATCCGTAGTAAAAAGAGTTTTGAAATAATCACAAAAAGAGGCCCCTATCTCATCCCAAGTAGTAACACGGATACCATCATCATGCTCAATAAAATCAATGCGATTAAAGCGATTACGAAGAATGGATTTAAGGTGGAAATATCTTGTATTGGCATCTCCATCTTTAAGCCATTTTTCGCGAGACCTTTGTCTCCAAAGACAACTAAGCCTTTTAAACCATAAATCCAAATCCTTTTGGAGAATTTTAAGTTTAGCAATATTATCAATGGTTGGGGCAGCAACTTGCAAATCAGAAATTAAGGCAGAAATATGCTTAATAGAATTATTGACATGGCCAAAATTATGCTTATTCCAAGATAAAAGAGCATTCTTCACAGAATTATGTTTATCATGCAATTGATAAGCGGGGGGTCCAGGGGAGGGCCGATTCCAAGCCATGTTAATCACAGAAGCACAAGAGTTATCTGTAATCCACATAGATTCAAACCTGAAAGGTCTATGACCCTTAGCTTGATGGTTTTGAGTAGTAAGGACAATAGGACGATGATCGGACGAAACCGCCGTGAGGTGTGTGACTTGTGCTGATGGAAAATTGACACACCATTGACCATTAGCAACCGCGCGGTCAAGTCGCTGCCGGATATTAGCACTTCCCCCGCACCCGTTATCCCAAGTAAAGTCGTCACCTGAAAAACCAAGATCAAAGAGTGAGAGATTGTCAAGATCACTAGAAAGAGAGTGCTTAGAAGAACTAGCAAAAGAGCGACCCCCTGATTTTTCTGATTGATTACAAATATCGTTGAAGTCGCCTATGATAACCCAAGGGCAGCTAATGGAATTTGCAAGATGGTTTACGCGATTCCAAAAATCAATTTTCGCATTTGCATATGGCGGACAGTAGATACCCGTAAGTTTCCAATTCGGGTTATTTGGGGAGCGAACAGTAGCATGAATAATGGAGGGGCAGCTACTATCAATCGAGATATCAACGGGATTACGCCAAGCAAGACAAATTCCTCCCGCTATACCGGTGGGGGGAACAATCAGTTTGTTAAAAAGAGAGTTGTAGTGAAGAAGAGAAATGAGAGATGAGAGCTTGGAGGTTTTAATCTCCGAAATAAAAATAACATCGGGTCGAACACTCATGAGGAGTGCCCGAAGCGCTTGGACTGCTGTAGGCTTGCGAGCCCTTGGCAGTTCCAAGCAAGGATTATCATTAGATTACTGGTCATTCGACCCCTCGTTCGACGAGGAGTCTCCAATATTTTTTGAAACTTCTTCTTCAAGAGATTCAAGGCAAAGAGCAGGTGAAGTGAAAGTGCCTTTGACATGGTTAGGCATTTGACCACATAGGGATTGCCAGCTCCGTTTGGGCTGTGGATCAATAATATTTTCATTGTTTATTACAGCTTCGCGGGATCTTTTCTGGGCTGGTGGGAAAATAGTGGTGTTCAGATTATCATGAGTAGCTAAGATAGGATTGTTGAGATTTGGTAAAGTAGGTGCAGTAGAAGTTTGAAATTGAGGAGGTGCGAGCACAGATTCTGAAAGTGTGGGGGAATAGTTTTCTGGGTTTTTGGTTGCTGGAGTTGGTAAGGTGACAGAGTTATTTGGTTCATGGTTTAGGTTTTCTCGTAAAGGTGTGGTAGTTGGGTTAGTTGGTTTAACAGTGTTAGTGGTTGAAGGCTGGGTACTGATGTTGTGAGAAGTGTTTGGGTGTTGTTTTTGTTGTGGGCTTAAGTTGGTTGGGGTTGTGGTGGAGTTTTGGGCTGGTGGGTTGACAACTTTTGGGCTTTGGTTTGGGCCTTTAGGTCTGGAGTTAGGGAAAAAATAGGGGTTAAGAATTTCTTCATTATCTGTTTTCAGCCACAATCCGCGCCGCCGCGGATCATCGGAGGGGTTAGGCGGCTCGCCGCAGCAGTCATCGGTGTGGCCAAGTAGTCCACAATTGAAGCAGAAGTCTCCTAATCTTTCATAGCGGACTTCAACAGTGCATATTTTGCCTTCAGTGGTTTCAAAAGTGATTTTATCTTGCAAAGCCTGTGAGACATCAATTTCGACCTTAAGACGAAATGCCGTTTTCCACATTCCAATACCTCGTATTTTTTCCATACTCAAGAACTTCCCAAGAGAGTTCCCAATTTTTTCAGCATTCCGATTATGGATGGATGTGATTGGAAGGTGCGAAATCTGGCACCAGAAGTTAGAGACGAACATGTTGATTTCGATTAGAGCTTTGTCAGGAGGCCACCTTTGGAGCAGAACTTGATTTCTGTTGAAGGACCACGAAAAATCAAGGGCTTTTTCAAGGTCTTTTTCTTGGTCAAAGACACATGCAAAGAGATTTGTAGCAAGTCGATTGAATCGAGTTTTTCTCGTGGAGTTCCATGCCTTGCTAAGAGTGCTTTTTAGAGCGTTTTGGTTGAAATGCTTTTCAGTGAGGACACGAGCAAGGAGAGTGAACTGAGTTTTGGCGATGTGGGCTGCCTCATCGGGACAATCGATGTTGGTTTTTTGAAACAAATCAGCTATAGGTTCTAATGTTTCATGGGTTTTGACTGGTGAATTTTCCATGGTGAGAGGGAGAAAAGAGGACAGAGAGAGATGAAGTGGCGGCTGCAAAAGAAATGCACCAGAAACCCTATGAAGGGAGCTCAATGAAGAGAGAGAAGAGAGCAAAAATAGACTTAATTACTTCGATATTGCTTTTACGGGGCTAGTATTGACTGCCTGTAACATGAGGTTGTGTCTTCGTGACTTGGTATGAGGCTGAATGCACTCTTGGTATGAGATAGATTGCTCTTGCTAGTTTGGTGTTGGTGTTGTAAGGGGCTCCTTCTCTTTTACAAGGCTCTTCCGCTTCGCGTACAGTTTAACGAGGTGATTTGTCGTTCAGAGGTTAAAAGTCTTTTTACCACTCCGACCTTATAGGGATTATCTATAAGAGTTGTGAGAAAGTGATGATCTTATTAATTGTAAAGAGAATATTTATACTACTACTAGAAACGCTGGCACGCGGTCCCCGCGTGATTAATAATTTATTTTAATTTATATGGTAAAAGAATAATTTGAATAAGTAAAGATTAAATAAATAAGGATAGAGATTTTATATAGAAAGTTTTAAATTTTGGGAAACTAAATATTCAATCACAATAATTACTATAGTTATTGATTCTACTTAAATTATAAGGCTAAATTAGGAACTCAATAATTAAACTATTGTGCTAACAATAAAATTATAAGGCTAAAACCGGCAATCAAAAGTTTGGTGTCACAGTTTGCCTTTCTTTATATAATAGTATAGATATGTACAAAAATAATTACGAAAAGATATAATTTAAATACAACAAGAATCCTTAATTAAGGATAGATAGATATCAAGGATATTCTATCTAATAATTAAAGGAAAGAAGATATTCTATCTAATACTCCCTCACAAAATAGACGTTCCATCACCAACGAAAATTTTGGAGCGTAGCAAGAGAAACCGAGAATGTGCAAGGGGCTTCGTAAGAAGATCAACCGATTGATCAAGTGTATTCACATACAAAACTTTGAGGAGACCTTTAGAGACTAGGTCACGAACAAAGTGAAGGTCGGCGAAAATATGCTTCATGCGAGAATGTTGGACCGGATGTAAGGAAAGCCGAAGAGCACCCATATTGTCACAGCTGATAATAGGCACATAGGAAAGGGTAAGACCGAGCTCACCAAACAGATGTTGGAGCCATCGTACTTCAGTCGACATAGAAGCTAAGGCCCGATATTCTGCCTCTATCAACGATCGGGAAATGGCCTTTTCCTTGTAGGAAGACCAAGAGATGGGATTTTGACCCAAGAAATACTAAGTAGGCAGTGGTCGACGTGCCACTAACCATTTCGCCAGCCTAATCTGAATCGCTAAACGCGGTGAGAGCAAGAGATCTCGAGCGCCGAAGTAAAATACCATGCGATGTTGTACCTTTGAGGTAACGAAAAAAACGCTTCAAGGCAGACCAATTTTCAGAATCAGGGACAGTAATTCGTTGAGCGAGACAATTGACCGAAAAGGCAATACCTGAATATGCGAGAGTAAGATATTGTAACCCCCCAATAATCTGGCGATAGGACGTGGGGTCGACATCAGCCGGAGAGGATACTGCTAGCTGATTGGAGGTCATGGGCATAGCAAGGGGCTTAGCGCCATCCATCTTGTGGTGCCCCAAAAGATCAAGAATATATTTATGTTGGGAAAGGAATAAACCTTCCTTACAGCGAACAACCTCAATCCCCAAGAAATAAGTGAGATCGCACATGTCCTTAACCGCAAAATGATGACTGAGACTAGAAATAATAGACGAGATCATGGAATCATAGGAACCTGTGACGATAAAGTCATCCACGTATAAAAGAAAATAAATTTGAACACCCTTACCAAGATAAACAAAAAGAGATGTGTCGGATTTTGTCTAAACAAAACCGAGAGACTGAAGCGTGGCACTAAGTTCGAGATACCACGCATCTGGCGCTTGTTTGAGACCGTAAATCGACTTGTGTAATAACAAAACATAAATTGGAACCGCTTTATCAACAAAGCCCGAGGTTTGCCGCATGTAAACAATTTCAGTGAGGTTCCCATGTAAGAACGCATTACTTACATCAAATTGGTGCAATGACCATCCATGAGTCGTAGGCTAGGAAAGAATGGTGCGAATGGTGACTGTCTATAAGATGTGTCTGAATGTCTCCTTATAGACAACTCGGGACGTTGATTAAACCCATTGGCAACAAGCCGAGCCTTGTAATTCTCTATGGAACCATTTGGATGGCGTTTGATAAGAAAAACCCATTTGGAGCCAATAATTGAGCGATCACGGGGCGGAGTTACAAGCGTCCAAGTACCATGCTTAATCAAGGCAGTGAATTCTTCATCCATGGCATCACGCCATTTAGGATCAGTCAATGCTTGAGAAGCACAAGAGGGCTCGAGAGGACCGACAATTGGATGCCTCATCACAAGATTAATGTTCTTTGGCTTGAAAATATTGTTACGAGAGTGGGTCATCATATGATGAGCCCGATCCCCAATAGGCAAAGGCTCCATAGTAATAGGAGGATCTGTGTATCAGGAAGAGACAAAGGCTGAGGTTTCTGTTTCCAATGTTACCCCAACATTGGGAACATAAGGTTCAGCTATGTAACGAGAAGAGACATGTGTTGAAGTCTCTGGTTCCAGTGTTACCCCAATATTGTGCCCAACATTGGGAACATAAGGTTCAGTTGTGTAACGAGAAGAGACTGGTATGTGGAGGCGTGAACTCGGATTACTGGTGACCGAGACGGGCTCAGAAGAGACTCGTGGAAATGTGGACTCAACAAAATAGACATGTCGAGTAATATAGATACGACCCGAAGAAGGATCGAGACACTTGTACGCCGATTAACTTGTGGAGTAACCCACAAAAATACGCGCACGAATTGACGGGCGGAGTTTGTCAGATATATATGCTCGAAGATGCGGGTAACAAAGGCATCCAAAAACCCAAAGACGAAGATAATTTGGTGGTCGACCAAAAATCGCTTCAAACAGAGAAAGTTGTTGAAGAATAGGCGTCGAAAGCATATTAGACAAATAGACAGCCGTGCTAAAATCAAACTCCCAATAATTCGGCGGTAGATTTGCGTGAGTTAAAAGCGCACGGCCCATAGCGACAACAATGCGGTGACGACGTTCACTTGTACCATAATGTTGAGGCATGTGTGGTTTTGTCGTAAGCCAGTTAATGCCGTTAGATAGGAAATAGCGACGAAGTGCAATAAACTCCCCTCTATTATCAGAATAGAAATTTTGAATGGGATCCAACTTTTTTTTTCACTAATAAATGAAACTCTATAAAGTTCTTGGAAACATCAGATTTCGCAACCATAGGAAAAAAACCAACAACATTTAGTGAAATGATCCACTAGAATCAAATAGTAACGATACCCATTCACATAAATAGTGGACGTCGGTCCCCAAACATCACAATATACGTAGTGCAAAACATTATTCGACAAGCGATGAATTATGAAAAACAAGATTCTAACTTTTATTCAATAAACATGAGTTGCAATTGTCAATATTCGAAGAATTTGAAGTACAATAACTAAAGAACCAATGCGAGTAGAGGGGTGACCCAGACAGTCATGCCAACAATCTTGATTAGCTCGTTCACCGAGCAAAGCAGAGATAGCGGAAGTCAAAGGTCGAGGTAGTCAAGTCTGATATACGCTATCAACATACAGTCCTTGGATCAAGCTAGTCCCGGTGTTGCGATCCTTAACAACAAAGTGAGAAGGATGAGAAACAATATAAACATTGTTCACTTTCGTAAATTGGTGGACATATAATAGATTACGCCGAGAAGAAGGAACGCATAATATGTTATTAAGAGTAAGAATGCGATCACAACATAAAATACGATATGACCCAGTATGTGAAATAGCCAAACATGTACCATCAGCCGTAACTACTTGCTTATGACCATCATACTCTGAATGGACGGATAAATTTTGCATGTCAAACGTCAAATTGTGAGACGCACTCGAGTCCCCTAACCAATATGTGCTAACTTGTTCATCTGACGAAGGAGACGAAGCATAGTTGGCAATAAGAGGACCAAATCGGCGGCAAGTGCGAGCGCCATACCCCGGAATATTGCAAAGTTGACACTCGATCTGAGAACGAGTGGACGCAAAGGTGTGTTGATTGTGCGTTCGCTGATTTGAAGGTCTAGAGTCATGATGACCACGAGCACCATTGTAGAATTGACCACGACCACTAGAATTGTTGCGACCTCGAAAGTGTGAAGCAGCCATATTAGCAGTTGCAATATGTGACGACCACGCCCCACGATCTATGCTCCGATCCGAGTTGGTTCAGTGGTGGCCAGTCACTTTACCCAATCCAGACTAAAGTAACTCATAGGAAGGGGTCTCACTTGTTCAGGATCAAAACCATACACGTTTTATAAATTATATTTGATATATACAACGAAAGTCTTGGTATTACAAATAATGTGACTATTTTAATGGTTATGCACTAGTGACAAAATACGAATATTCCAAAATACACTCTTGAACAATTATTCACTTGGTCCATGCTGCCATGTTGATTTTTATCCTAAGGAATGACCAGAAGAAACGAGGGATAAGTCTTTAATGACTTAGTGAGATTCATATAAAAGAACTGATAATGCATGATTCAACTAGACAATTTGATGTAGCAATGGTACTGGAGTTTTCATAGAATAGTTAATGAACTTGTGCTTAACAATAAACAAATCCAGCCTTATGACTTCTATTATTCTACCTTATACCTCCCGACGAGGAGCGACCTCGCAAACAATCAAGAGACATGCTCGAGTACATGTCGATCCAGCACGCGGGTTACAACCAACTACTGACTGCAAGTGGCGCCTAGATAGATGGGTTACTTAAGCCGACGGTTCTTACTGCCCGTCAGTAACTCGACTCAATCCCTGGGCCCAGCTTCCCAAATGCGTCCCAATGAGTATAACAAATAAACAAACAAGCTAGTAAACCGGATAATATCCGTTGCTCCTTGAGCTACATGTCCCGAACATAGTTCGTTGCTCTTTGCACAATTCAAGAACCAGGATAAGAGATTATAATATTGGAAAATTATCATGATTATGAATAGATATGATAAATAACAAATGATTGGATATAATTTAACGATGAGTAAGAAAACCATGTTATGAGATGAGATGCCAAACATGATTATGATGAAATATAGGTTGCTCGAGGTTTGGTAACGGAGTAGTCGCTTTTCTGTCCAAGTTCCTCAGAGCCGGATGCCAAACGGGGCTAGAACAAATCAGGAATGGAACCTCACCTTAACTCGTATGGGGAACCTTGATGGCGTTGATTAGTTCGTCAAACCTTTAACAAATTTAAATAATATTAATCAACTGAATTTATAATTCACAACAACAAATATTAGTACTTTTTCTTCAATTCTCATGTTGGTGAAATTGAGAACGTTCTTGTTAAGAATGCTAGTTACAATGTAAATATTAGTAAATAACACATAAGCTTAATTTATGTCATTACACAAAACATGAAAATCTTAGATGATGAGTTTAAAGAAAAACATATTACTTAACTAACTCTAGGAAAACTTATCTTTTTAGAATTTAATCAATTCCAAATTTTTAATAACCACACACCAAATAAGTATCATACGAAATAACACCTTAAAATGTATAACTTAGTCATTTATTACTTTATTTTACATAGTAAGTTTAAAAATGCATATACTTATTTTATAACTTAAATATAAAGATATAAACATGAGAGGTTTATCAAAACATGTTATAAGGAATAATAAATAATCTTATTTGATGGTTAGGTCATGAAGTGACAAGAATAATCTTGTAAGACTTATGAAAATAGTATGTTAAACACGATAAATATACCATCTTAATGCTATAAATAAAATCACAAAATATCAATTCATGATTATAAATCATAGTAATCTAATTATAACCAATACTATATCATTTAAATTTATGTGTGTGATAAATACTTGAATTATGATGTCGATTAAACTTATATATTAAGAAAATAAAGATTGTGCCAAATAAACTGAAAAATCACTGCAGTTTTGGTTTTACCTTTGATCGGACATCCAAATGAACTTGGTTTTTAAATCTTTTTATGGTTTATGGTATCTAGCATCATGAAAGATGTGGGAATCTAAGATTTTGTGAAAACACAAAGGTTTGCTATGCTAAATAATTCTTGCAACATAAGAGTTGCTATCCTTTTTTCTGGCAGCAGTTTACGATTTATGGATTATGTCCTCCTAAATTATATTATTTGAGAAAGATATCTTCATACAAAAGATAGAAGACACCAAGGAGAGTATTCAGTCGTTGTTCTTGATCAAAAAGGATTTTTCTACAATTAGTTATGATTTTTCTAAGGTGCAGAGCCGAATAGATAATTTCTGCGTAATAAAAGTTTTGGGGTAATTTCGGGTAGAAAATGATGAAATAATAAATTGTGATGAATTTTCCGTGAAAGTAGACTCACTAACTTAGACTTTCATAGGAGGAAAGAAGGAAAACCTGAAATGATTTTGGGTGTGAAAATTGTTGGAAGAAAGCCTACTATTTATATGCAAAAATTATGTTAAAATAATTTTAATTAAGGTCCTACTTTGATTATTTTATAATAAATTACAAAAAATCTTTTAATCATGCTCTAAAGGATGTCATGGCTTACTTCATCAATTGGTTAATTGCATATCAAGTCCTTCAATTTTTAAAATTCAAATAGGTATAATTAGATTTCTTTGTTACATACTTATTTATTTATGTAATTTTTCTAGATAATTCCAGCATCTTGGTTAAGATTTGAAATTTAAATATATATTTTAGGATTAGAGACCTATAAAAATAATAAAAGACTAACTTTTACGTTTAGGGACTAAAATGTAAAATTTTCTAAACATTTAGGATCAAAAATAAAAATTTATAAAAGTTCAAGGACTAAAGTATAAATTTATTTTCTTCCTAATTATGGGGCATTACACAATAAGCGTGGCATTCTCATATTCAAGGCGGCGTAGATAGCCCTCATGACTAATCAATAGATCATGAAGGTCAACGAATCGAATGGGAGATTTATGCGCACGATATCCCAATACGTAGACCCTAATCCGTTGAGAACATAGAGTGTGATGTTGTCATCCTTCAAGGGGCCATCAATGATGGCAAGTTCATCATCCTTTGATTTCACTGTCTGAAGGAATTCGGATACCGATTTGGATCCAAGTTTCATTGAGTTTAGGTCATCTTTTAATTTCATAACCCGCGAACGGGACTTGTTGGCATACACACGCTGTAGCGTGGACCAAGCTTGAGCTGATATATCGGCGTTGGAAATAAGACGACCAATCTCATTAGAGATCGAGCCAAATAATGCCTATATCATCAGGGAGTTCTGACGAGTCCAAAGAACATGCACAACCATGGATTTAGGGGTTGAACCAGGCGGCGGGCAGGGGTTCGTACGATCAAGGAAGCCAAACAAGCCATACCGGTAAAATAGATGGCGAACTTGGAAACGCCATGTCGGAAAGTTGTTCCCGTCGAGACGAAGCGGGAGATGATGCGGACGATGTCGAGAGGGAGAACTGATGCGTCGCAGAGTCGGACGGTAACGTCGATCCAGTAGAGGGTTTGGAGATCAGGTCGGCCGTTTCGTCGGAATTTGTCCAAGAAATTAATTCCATATTTATATTCCTTGTTATATACGTCCTTGCATATTAAGACAACTATTTTTTTAAAAAGAAAATATGTCACTAAAAAGTTAACAACTCTTTAATTAACAAAACATGTGCCTAAGACTGAGGTAAATTTTTATTTTTATTTTAATAAACCCATGTAAATGAATTTGTGGCTTTTTTCACCGTCATCCTTATAGCTAGGAAGCTTTTGTTACTGCGAGTAAAGTTATAAGGAGTAAAAAGGTGAAGGTGTCATGTTATAACGTCTTCTTTTTCCACTTTGAAAAGCAAAAAGACAGCATTATTTACAAAACTGGTAGCATCTTCTGGACACTGAATCATAACAAAACAACGAACATTGCCCATTTTGAAAAGGTTTTATTGTTCCCACATCAAAACAAAAAAAAAAAAAAAACAAAGAAAGAAGCATATGTATTGCAACAACTTATTCATCGAACACAGGCTGTCGTTGGACGAGGGAATTGCAGGGAATATAGCGGCTGAAGGACAAATGTCAAATGTCAAATTATCAATAAATTCAAAAGAGACCCTTGGTGAGTATATAATATAATTTGAAAAGAGTAAAATGCAATAACCTACCCTGTATTATTTTGAATTGGCAAAAACACGCTTGTGTTATTTTTATTAGCAAAAACCTCCCTGTGTTATTTAGTCAAAGGCGAAAAACTCCCTGAAAGCCTAAAGTGCCCTACACGCGCGCAAAATGAAGGTGGGATTGGTGATTTTAGTCTGAAATTACTTTTTCACCGTATGTTTGAATTTTTTTTGGAGTAAATAGCAAAAACTGCCCTTGTGTTATCCCTAATTGGTAAATTTATTTTAATTGGCAAAAAATCCCCTGTGTTATTTCAAGATTAGCAAAAATCCCCATAGTACACTAAATTAATTCGCACTTACTCAGATTGATCTCAAAATATAATTTTTATTGTATTTCTTTGATACATATGGAACTAATGATGTTCAAATTTAATTGTATGCATATTTTTTTATTTATTTTGAAAAAAATATTAGTTTTTAGATCTGTAAAAATATAATTACGGTACCGATTAATTTTATTATGTTTTTATACAATTTTAAAAAAATCTAAAAAAAATATAACATGATTTATAATATTTATTGTAATACATATATGCTTATTATAAAATCATAATACTTATAAATCCTTAGTTATTGGTAATGTCATTATAAAATATGTCATGAAGTGGGTTTTTGCTAATTTATAAATAACACATGAGTTTTTTTGCCAATTAAAATAACACGGGAGGTTATTTGCTAATTAGAGATAACGCAAGGGTAGTTTTTGCTAATAGCTCTTTGTTTAGAAAGGGCAAAGCTTATTTTACAATAAGTCAAAGCTAAAAGTTAAAATGGGTGGAGTGTGCTAATTATTCAATAACACAAGAGGGTTTTTGCTAATAAAATTAACATATGAAGGTTTTTGCTCATTCAAAATAACACAGGTAGGTTTTTGCATTTTATTCAATTTAAAAATAATAGTAATAATCTTGATTTTCTGAACAAGACCGAAGTGAATTTATTATTAGGAAGTAATTGAATAATAGAGGAAGCTGAGAATATTATCATGATACATCATGTGATTTGGACACAACATGTGCCGGAGACAGCGTTACAGCAATTTTCTGCTTAATTAATTTAATCATAACTCTCTTGCACTTATCTCCACATATTTAGCCTTTCGATTCTGACTAAGCTTTCCCACATCCCTAAATCCTCCTCTCCCTGATAATATCCCTACTAATAATCCATTTTATACGATTCTGTTACGCGTAAAATGTTATGATATGTTCCCTTGTTTTACTGGTCGTCAAAATTAAAAAAGTAGGAAAAATAATGGAATTTAGGTTAGAAGTTAGAACTATATCATCAGCCCATAAAATAGAACCTCAGAAATAACTCTAGCTCTTAAAATAGTAATAGCCTTTGCTTTCTTGAATGAGTTTACGTTAGTGCCTTTTCATATTTGGACGTGAATACCAACAATAATCAAAAGCTTTTATTAATTTCGTTCTTCATAAAGAAATAATAAATTTAATTTTTGAGGATAGCAAGCAGCTAAAGTAGTTAGAAATCTATTGGTGTCACACCAGACTTGTAATATTGAATCCATGCATTAAGTAAAATAACTGAAAATCATGAATTAAGTCAAATAATTGAATTTAATACCGTTGTAATATGAAGACATGAAATGATTTGGGAATAAACCATATATATAAAGCCACCGACTGACCCGATTCGGCTAATTGTGGTCGCCAGTTCAGTTCAAAACACACACACACACACACACACACACTACCCGTGATTGGCGTATGAGAGAGCACGCACACACACAGCCATACAAATAAAAACAAAATATCCACGCGCTTTATACTACGCGTGACTTCACGCGCACAGTCCCCACTGTCAGTGAACAAAATCCAGTAAAATACCACCTCCCCTGTAGAAACCATTTCCCACTTTCCCAAACCCATTTCAGAGAGAGAGAGAGAGAGAGAGAGATAACAGTAATGGCTAACAACAACAAATTTCTCCTGTTGCTCTCCGCCCTACTACTCTCTCTCCACCACACCGCACATTCCGCCGCCCTGCTGAACCCTGCCTACTACCGCCGCACCTGCCCCAAATTCGAACAAATCGTACAAGACACTACCACCAACAAACAGATCTCCTCCCCCACCACCGCCGCCGCCACCCTCCGCCTCTTCTTCCACGACTGCTTCGTCCGTGGCTGCGACGCCTCCGTCCTCGTCTCCTCCTCCCGCCGCAACTCCGCCGAACGCGACGCCGACATCAACCTCTCCCTCCCCGGCGACGGTTACGACGTCGTCGTCCGCGCCAAAACCGCCCTCGAACTCGCCTGCCCCGGCGTCGTCTCCTGCGCCGACATTCTGGCCGTGGCCACACGCAACCTCGTCGTCATGACCGGCGGACCATTCTACACCGTCAGATTAGGCCGGAAAGATTCCCTGACCTCCAGATCATCCGACGTGGAGGGGAATCTGCCGCGGCCTACAATGCCGATGGAGCAGCTGATTCGGATCTTCGAATCAAGGGGATTCTCGGTGCAGGAAATGGTGGCGTTGTCCGGGGCCCACACCATCGGGTTCTCGCACTGCAAGGAGTTTAGTTCCATCCTGTATAACTACAGCCGGACTCAGCAATCCGACCCGGCCTACTATTCCGAGTTCGCAAAGTCCCTGAGGAGTGCCTGTGCGGATTATAAGAGGAATCCCACTTTGTCGGTGTTCAACGACGTGAATACTCCTAACAAATTCGATAATGTGTATTACGACAATGTGCGAAAAGGATTGGGGATCTTGAGGTCGGATCATTTGTTGAGCTCGGATCCGAGAACTAGAGGGTACATGGAGCTTTACGCAACGAATCAGAACGAGTTCTTTCGGGCGTTTGCGAGGGCCATGGAGAAGTTGAGTGAATTCGGTGTGCAGACTGGGAGGAGCGGCGAGGTTAGGCGACGTTGTGATGCATTTAACTATTGATGAATAACCAAAACAAAAGCTAAGTTATTGATGATGATTTCTTGTTTTTTTTTTGTTTAATGGTTGTATCTATAGTGTATACGGAATTATTATTATTCAAAAGTAATGAAGATGGTGTTGAGGTCAAAATTCAAATTTAGAGTGTTAGCTCTTTTGCTGTATTTTTGTGCAGTTTTGGGATTCGAATGTTTGGATTGAGTGTGTCCGATACTTGTGTATTTTATGGGTGTTGATAATCATTTCATCTTCAAGGTGTTAATAGTTTTATTCATACTATATATCATTTTCGAATGATATATATATATATATATATATATATATATAAGTTACCTTTTTCTCTTTTTTACAATTGAGTGAGTCGTGTTGAAGAATATAAGGTTTTTCCATTCTTGGCAAATTCACAAAGTTTCGGTCTTCTTTAGAGGCTCCAACATCCAAATAAAAGTGTACCATCTTTCTGAAGATTCCAGTCTTACAATGCAAATGTTCTCTAGTTAGCTTTATTTCCTTGTTGTCGAAAGTTTTAATCGGGTAATTTGTTTGGAACTGTGTATATCAATGAATTAGGGATCTGAATGAAACAAACTAACTTGTAAGAACAGGAAAGATATCTCCTGCAGCTGTCAGAATAATGTTGACATTACTAAACATCTGCAGCGTCAGAAAATCTACTACTACTCATCAAGTTCTCAAAATAAATGACAATCAAATTCAGGAAATCAGCGGTGAAATAGCACGCATATCAGAAAGTGATAGATTTTGAGTTCATCTTGCAAATCCTCGTATATCTCCGGGGGGGGGGGAGGGGGGGGTGAACAACTCAGTCCAAGTCCCCAACTCTAAGCAACTCCTCCCAATCGATTTCTTCATGCTCAGCCTCATCCTTTGCTCGCAATACCTCCAATATCCTCCTTGCCTTCTCCTTTGCACGTATCTTCCACTTTCATCAGCATTTCTTCCGCCCCAGCCTCCTTCGCCAATCCTTTAAACCTTAAGCCGCCATAACTCAGCCAATAAAGAGCAGTCAAACAACTTTCCCTAGTCGCCACAACATCAAAATCTTCTTGACACAGCAAACTAACCAAACATTCCACCGCAGCACCATCCAGCATAGCCGCCCTTCCCTCCACACTAGCAGCCAAATTACACAAAATCATCATCACCCGACTCGGCATATGACCCTCTTTCACCATGCTTAACAAACTTTGGACGCACCCTAGTTTGATCATCTTAGTCCTGTTGCTCTGCACTAAAGAGAGATGGTATAAAGCAAGAGCAGAGTCGTTACGACTCCGCTCCGAGCAAGACCTAAGAGCGAGGAGAAGCGGCGGCAACGCGCCTAAGACCCCAAGAGCGGTCTTGTTCTGATCATCCACTGATAAACTGAAGAGCATACCAGCTGCATGTTCCTGTGATTCAGAGAACCCACACCTTAAAACATTGATTAAAGGTGGAATGATACCGGACCGAACGATCTTCACCTTGTTTTTCCTTTCCAGAGACAAGTTTACTATCAGGGCGACAACGTTCACTTGCAGAGTTGAGTATCTAGAGCTGATTAAGGGCTTCAGGGCCGAGAGCAGACGTGGGGTGCACAAACTTGTACGTGTCTCTTCCCTTGTTCGGGTCAGTTCCCGAAGGGAAACCAAAGCCTGTTCTTGCTCATATAGTTGGGAACTTTTCAATCTGCCAATAATTTCTTCCTCTTCTTGTAGAAAGCTCGAGGCTGAAACTTTGATATCAAAAGATGGGATTGACGAAGAGGAGTGGTTACCCGAGGGAGGAGTGAAGTGATTAGCGGGAATTAGGTGTTGAACGATTTTGTGGGCAGAGCGAAGGTGAACAGGTTTGGGTGGGTCGATGAGGTGGTGGCTGCACCAGTTAAGGATGATGGATTTGAGGGCGAGGTTTGGTATTATGGTGGAGAAATCAACGGCTGTGATGGTGGTGCCATTAGGGATTGTGGGGTAGAAAGAAAGGGAAATGCAGGCCAGAATGCAGTTGTGTTCGAAGGTGTGGCCTGAAGATGCGATGAAGGGGTCAGCCATGATGGAGCCTGATATGGGGCATACAAACTCCTCTGGTGGTGGTTGTTGCTGGGGTTGGGGTTGTTTCAGTGATTTATTGAAGAAAAGCTTCCAACGCCGCTTTGCACTGCCCATGGAGAATCAATTATGTCTTGAGTTGATGGGATATTTACTATATTATGAGAGCTGATGAAGGAACTTTGTATGCAGAGTGACTATGCAATGCAACCATAGGTTAAGGCCGAAAAGTAAACGACAAAGGGATTGTGATTGTGGCTTTGCATGAAATATATATGCAAAAGTTACATTCCAGCATCTATCTATTATTACTTATTAGTCTTAACTTTCTTTTCATCTCTTAGCTTTTCAGTTTTCAGCTCAATGTGTTGAGTTGTTCTCGGCTGGATACTCCCGTATATGCACAATTATTTTTGTGTAGAATAATAAATATATCCCTCTCCAAAAGAAAAGCAATATGAGAAAAAGTCGAACAAGCTATATGTTTGCATATTTACGCAATAATGGTCCTTAGCTTGATGCTAAAGTGACAGCACATTACGCGTTTATGTATGCTTTAACATTACCAAAGCAAGAATACTCTTTATAATGTGTTTTAAAAAAAAAGAATACTTTTTATAAAGCATAAACATATGGCTAATGGCCCTAAATATTTCTACGGTTTTCCTGTTGATAAATAACATACGTATTTGTATCTTTCCAATGGTGGGGGCCCAACAAATGTAGACCATTTTAAAGTTTAAACAGATCTTAGTGTCGCCGTTAGCTGTCATAGTTCCACAATTTTGATGTAATTCAAGTGAACAGCCTCATCAATTTTGATTGGGCGTAAGACAAAGCGTTTAAGAACTAAGATGTAATTCTCACATATATGGACATTCAACTTTAAGAAAACATAATATGTATATATATACATATTTATATAAATAACAAATATTATGAAAAAAAAAAAAAAACAACTGCAAACATCTTTGAAAGAAGCCACTTTGTTGCTATGACAATTAACATAACCAAACATATATCATTTCGCTTTTATAAAACTTGAGCTAAAAGATTAAGTACAAGTAGTTAGACACGTGCAAATCTGATGCCATTTTTACTGCAACAACATTAATACAAGATAAAATAACTCAAACCAGAAGATTTCTTCTCAACTACTTATAACGAATAGCTGAAGTCCGATTACTTGCCTAGACACAAAACTCAGATGAACAAATGAACAGAGCGCTTAAAGTATTGGGCTCACAACCCAAATTAGATAAATATCAAAGCCAAGCCCAAATTGTTGTTATCAGAGTGTAGCCCACTTAACAGTTAGAATTCTTCACAATAACGATCGAATTGCTGCAATGCCACACAGGCTCCAGTATTCAAGTACTCCCATCTATGATTAGAATTTGATGCTACGCTGTGTAATGCAATCCCTCTAGTAAAAACTCTTGACATGAAAACAAAAACGATACTATACTGGGCTGAGTGAGCTTAAATTGGAACAGGAGCCAAAAGTTGTGGATAAAAACTTCAACCAACTCAAAAGCAACAAAACTCCAACTATATTTTTATATTCACAACTTCTGTAGTGTTACACCATAAACATGATTCTGCCAAAACAGTTATATAGCTATTAGCTACTGAAATAGTGCATGTAAATCGACCAGCCATGATACAATACCAATAGCGACTCAGAAAATGAATTGAAGGCTGTTCTCATGGACAATTGGATTGCTCAGTAAAAAGGAGTTCATCCTTTCCTATCCTTTAAAGAGAAATATCAGTGGGCATCCAAGAGTACTAAATTCGTTCCAGACCACCGGTAACTCGAAAAGACTTGCTTCAGTTTCAACCAGCATGTTATTATCACTACCTAAGCTGTCGAACATCTCAAGAGTTGTTTCTCATCTAATGTGTCACATGATTTTTCAAACAAATTAGTATGCACAATTCCAGAGCACTGAGTCAAATGGTTTACCTTGCAACAGATACCATGCAGTTAGAATAATCAAAGAGACATCTCATGAAGCTTTTAAAACACTAAGAACAGGTTGCTGTGAAACGTTTTCGAAAAAATTAACGGTGCCTCATAATTTTTCAAACTTCAAGAGAGAGTGTTTAACTTTTAAGGATGTTTACATTATTATTGAAACAGTAAGAGAAGATTCTATAATTCCAACCAAACCTAAGGAGATGTAAGATTTTGAGGGAACCAAGTACCTCTATCACAGAGCTCAGCCTAACTACATCTCCAACACACCTGCTTTTAAAAGCACGAGACTAATGGTCTATATGTAGCCAAAAATGTCAGGATGAAGAGTTTGCTCTTTGCTTGACTCCAATTGCTAACCAATGGGTTAAGGTTTAGAATGCATATAATAAGCAAAGCTTAACTAATAAATGATTGGAAATCATCGTGAAGAGTTAAATCAATATACACACCCAAAATCTGGAGACCACAGAGTCGAGCTCCAACAGCAAATCCAATAACTTATTAATGACTTAGAAAAAAGAACACTTATCAGATGGCTAGTATTACACCGAGAACATAACTAACAAACATATTCTTTTAACTTCTACTACGTGTAAAGCAACTCAAATTACACAACAATACCGACAAGATGAGATAATCTCAATACCGCAGCATAAAAGAACAAAAGAAATCAGCAGTGATTTACCTCAGACATGAGAACTGTAACCATTTACTATCGACTCTGGAACTGCCACGATAGCCTTCTGCAATTCCACGCTTTTGACCTCCTTAACGGCCCCATTATCATCTTCATCGTCAGAATCCAAACTAAATTGGGCATGATTATCCACCCGCATCTCCCCTCCTTGTCCAAGTGGCTTGTAATGCAAGAACTCGCGACTAATCCCATACTTCTTACAGAAAATCGCATACACCCCAACAACCACAGTCACGATAAGAGCCAAATGACAGTTGAACTGAAGCGTCGCAATGGCTCGCCCACGGTGATATTCCATGTGCCCTTTGCACTTAATGGTAAAATTCCCCTTACTCTTTTCATGCAAAGCACATCCATTGGCTATGATATTCGAGTAAAACGAAAAACCCATTTGCAGAGTCCACATTCCCTGCAATACAAAACCAATGCCACGGGCCAACCGAGGATAACTCGACTTGGGATTCTTGATTTCCAGAATGGTCGAAAACAAACATATAGCTACGGGCACTAAAGTAAGATCATAATAACGATTCTCGATCCCACTGGGGTCCTTTCTTTGCATGTAAAACAACATAAATTCCTCAATAAAAGCGAAAACAAACATTAAATCGAGTATCTTCCTCGGGAACCAAAACGAATCGCTGACGATCGACAAAATGCCTAAGAGAGAATAAAGTAGGAAAAGGAGCGCAATTGAGATAATTTCCAACTGTAAGGCGACCCCTGTGCTGTCTTTGGAGCTAACGGCGTCGAATAGAGAGACCAAAGAGTTGATAACGAATAGGAAAGAGAGTACGGAGATCGAAGATAGTGTTACCGTCGACGACGAATACGGTGCCGTTTTGTTGTTAGTATTGTTTTGGGAGAGTGCGTGAGAGGCGGTGGCGAGTGATTCCCACGCGCCGATGAGAAGCAACGCGCCGCCGGCGAATGTGTAGGTGAATAATCCCATTGTCGTAGGTAGGCCTTTTGACTACTCGGCAACAGCTAAACTAAGAAAGAGATCGATCTCATCTCATGTCATGTGTTTTTTGTGAATCGGCAAAACACTCTTTAAGTTTGTTTAGATGAAAATATTAGAGAGTATGTAATTATGTATTAATTTATGAGTCGGTCAACCATATTTGTTTCTAGAAAAACCCTCTCTACTTTCAATAATATTCCCCTTCTAAATATCTCATTCATTTCAATGTATTTCTTTTTGTTGGATCTGACGTGAGTAAAGATTGATCCAACTAATCTATGTTAGGATCACATGCCCGTTTACATAATTCAACCATTTAATGACATTTGAAGTATTTAATAGCATAATGAGGTGTTCTTTTTTTTTTTTTAACAAAAAGCATAATACATAAACTTGAGGCCGAGGCCAAATGTACATAGAGGTGCAGGACCAAGGTTGGCAAACCGCGATAGATCACACTTAGCAATATGTGCTATGCCAAGCGGGCAACTTGTCCAAGCAACGTGGTGATCCAATATCGTCCGAGGCCCGTAAGGTCGGGAATTTCTGGGATATTATCACTGAGTTTTGTTCAGAATGCCTATCTCGAGTTTGAGGGAAAATGAGGCAATATTATTTTATTAAGGACCTTGAGTGAATTACAAGGGGGTCGTACAAATAGATAGCTACTACTTGTAAAGAGTGTTATTTTGCTAAATACAATAGAGTGTGTGGTAAACTTGGCAAAATTGCACTTGTCTTGTAACGTAGGGTAGTTGTTTTCTATGCTGAAATGATAGGCTATTTATAGTGCTAGCCTTTGTGTAACGTCCCAGATTTTTTGTATTGATTAATAGGATATATTTTTTTTCTATTGTTACTCAGCCTTGCATAATTAAAATAGTGTAATTATATTTATTGGTATTTATTAATATATATATATATATATAATCAGATTATATTTATTAAAATAATTAATATTGGAGTTATTGTTTAAGTGGCACTAATTATAAGGAAACCGTTACTATTAGAAACATGGGTTTAAGGGTTTCTTTCTTTCTTTGGCCGTTTTTCTTAATTTCTTCCGATCGTTGTTGCGCCGCTTCTGCTACTACGGTAAATATCGTTCCTTCTTCTTCTTCTCTATTTGATCTTGTTTCTTCCCATGTTAGTAATGGTTGTATGCCTTATTAATTATAGAAAAATGTCATGACCCTGGGTTGTCATCGTTAGACTTACGTGGAGGGGTCATCAAGGCTGAACACGTGTCGCAATCTCAAGAGGCTTGTGGAGTCGCTAACCAGAAGAACCGCACTTCTTATATTACATTTTAGCTAGTATTTTATATTCCTGCTTTTGTTATGATGTTATCAGAAAACAGTTAGTTTATTTTGTCATTTAGTTAAAATATTGGCTACTTATGTAGGAGAATGGCCATTTGGGAAATTTAATCAGAAAAGTTTAACAATTCTCTTCTCTCTCAATTTCTCTTTCTCCCTCTTTCTCTGTTATCTTCTTCATGCTCTTTATCTTTATTTTCTGCACTAAAAATATAAAATACCAAAAAAGCATCTCCACTTTCGCCTAATCTGAAAATGAGTTTCACATATTCTTCCAACGAGATGCCGAACCATTACAATTGGTATCAGAGCAGTTCCGATCCCAGGGAATTGCTCAAAACCATTATAAAACCCGTCTATATGGAGTATGAACGAACACTCGTGGTAACAATCTCGCAGATCGTATATCCAGTCGATGAGGACATGTTGAAAAATGTATTCGGTGTATATGGTGTGATAGAAAATATTGAAATACTCCAGGTGCATGAAGAATTTTGTGCGCTATTACGTTATCAGTTTCCTTACAGCGCGAATGGTGCAGTACGACTACATGACCGCTACATTTTCGACGACGGAAATCTCTTAGATATTCAGTTCTTGTCGGAGAACTTCTCACTTAAAGAACACAAGTCAGCTTACAAATTAAGGTGTGAGGTGATCGAGACTTTGAAGGAGATGTCGAAAACAATCGATAAATATTTTGAGTCGGTGAACAAACCAGCTGCGTGGGCAAATGATTCAACACAGATATCTTGTTATATCGAGAAGACCCCAGTGAACTATGAAGCATTCCCCTCAAAAGAAAAATGTAGTGATGCTGCAACGAAAGAGATGGCACAAGGTGTGTCGCAGCTGTTTGAGGAGTTTCCTAAAAGGGAGGAAGTTGCATCAAAAGTGTTTGATGAAATATCTGAAAGGGAAAAAGTTGCAGTAAAGTTAATTGATGAAATACCTGAAAGGGAAGAAGCTGCAGCAAAGGTGTTTGATGAAATGTCTGCAAGAGCCTTTAACAGAGAAGATGACAATCTGTTCAACCACCACATGTTTAGCGAAATGCCTATGAAAGAGACAATGATATTCAATGAAAGTTCTATGGAAGTGTTCCAGAGTATGGACATTGAATCAATTGATCTCCAAATGCTTGAGCAAATGTCTATGAAGGAAGTGAAAAATGCAAACTCGTTGAACAACTTTATTTGTGATAAGCTTGAGGAAAAACAGAAAATCACCTTAGAAGGTCGAAGCGGAACTACCTATGGGCTTTCTCCATTTGAAATGAATGATGCAGCAAAGGGAAATAATGGTGCATTTGAGGAAAGTGCGAGCCGATGCAACAAAGGTAAGATTCCCTGTTGCGACATACATGATGAAGTAGTTGTGAACTTATATGATCCAGGTGGATATAGTGATGGTAAAGGGAAACTCATATTATTAGCTTATTTGAATACTAAGGGATTGCTTTCTAAAGTTAGTACACACTTCAACTTTTTAAGAGAGATGGGAATGAAACTGTCGAACCATATACCCAAGTTTGGTAGGATTGCTGAAAAATTGAGCATAACTCATGCGGATTTGATAAATATCAGTTGGATTGGTGACTTGTTTATTATTGGTGTTGAGAATGTTAATGGTAGTTTTGTTAAGGTGCACATGATGATAATTATGAGTCCTGATACAGAAAATGAGTTCATAACATCCTTAGTTTATAATCCTCAACGTGATTTTCTACATGATTTTGGCTTGGAGTTGCTTGAAGGGCCTATTTTTTGTCTACTTGATTCTCCTGGCAGTAGTGCACATCTCTTTGTGCCTCTTTCGCTCGAAGGAATCCTGTCTGTATCACTAAAGAAAACAACGATTGTGCTTGCTCAAATTCTGGACAATGGAATTTTAATGAGAAACTACATGCTCCAGAGGTTTGTTGGATCTCTTTATTGGAGAATTCACATAAGTAGGTCCTATGCAAATCATTATGAAACTGATGGGATTTATATGTTGCTTTTCATGGGTATGTTGTACAACCGGCTTTGTTTTGAAGGAGACAGAAATGAAGTAGATTTCCATGGCAACATCCTGGAGTACCTAAATAATAGTAAGGACAATGTTGTCGGGAGGTGGTTTGGAATATTAGATTATGGAAATGAAATAAAGAAAAGATATGGATTCGTGACTTTGGATGGAATTATCTGGGCATTGGGATTTTCCTGGGCAAGATTTGTTTCTTTGACGGCGTCTCTTTTTAAATATTTATCATGTCAACCGAGTTTGTTTTGCTTATGCTCCAACGGTTCACATGGCAACTTGTTTTTCAGCATTTCGCCACTCTTTGAACAGAAATTGACATTCGCTTCATGGAAGACTTTGTTGGAAATGTTTAATTACAGACCAACTACAAATACAAAGATGACGTTATGGTTGGAATTCGTGAGAAATACAAGAATTCTCAAGCTTAAAGCAAGGAAAATGAGGCTGGTGGTGACCAATGTTTTAAAACTTGGAAGCGCTGAAACAAGTTGGTTAACACATCTTTCTGATTCAACGATAACCACTCTTATCTTTTGGTGTGCTGCTGGTTTTTCATATGTGAGGACACTTGGTACATATATGTCAATCCTTGCTACGATACATGATGTTCTTGCAACGGTTGCCCTTAAAATTCTTCACATGCATATTCATCATTACTCTTCAAATGTTGCTGGAAATGGATTTAGTTATGAATTATGATGGGTTGCAATCCTTGAGGACAAGGATTAGTTCAACGGGGGGGGGAAATGTCATGACCCTGGGTTGTCATCGTTAGACTTACGTGGAGGGGTCATCAAGGCTGAACACGTGTCGCAATCTCAAGAGGCTTGTGGAGTCGCTAACCAGAAGAACCGCACTTCTTATATTACATTTTAGCTAGTATTTTATATTCCTGCTTTTGTTATGATGTTATCAGAAAACAGTTAGTTTATTTTGTCATTTAGTTAAAATATTGGCTACTTATGTAGGAGAATGGCCATTTGGGAAATTTAATCAGAAAAGTTTAACAATTCTCTTCTCTCTCAATTTCTCTTTCTCCCTCTTTCTCTGTTATCTTCTTCATGCTCTTTATCTTTATTTTCTGCACTAAAAATATAAAATACCAAAAAAGCATCTCCACTTTCGCCTAATCTGAAAATGAGTTTCACATATTCTTCCAACGAGATGCCGAACCATTACAAAAAACTTGATTCTTTATTTCTTGGATGGTAGGATTGAATTGAAATCACATTAGGTTCATATTGTATGGTCTATAAAACTACAATTATCATATTAAAGCTCTGGAAACCGTGAATTACTCTTTTTGGGAAAACTATATAAGGTCAGGTACATATTATGTAATCCAATTCTTCCAGAGACTGTTACATCAATTCTTTCTTCACTATAGTTACCTTATGATTATGACGGTTTAGTGAAGATTAATGGCAGACTAATGTTTCATCAGTTAATTCACATGGAAATACAATTTGATACGTATGTACACATGTTATGAGAAGCGCTATCGTATATAAACATTATTTCTCATCTTATTGCAATGAGACCCTTCTAGCCTAGTGATGATTTAAATATATTAGTGATATGATTTATGACAATATATATAAAAGGGTAGAGATAAGTGCAGAACATGTTATGATCCCATGAAATACAAGTTTTAGTAGTACTATATGTTTCCTTGATCATGTGAATCGTACCTTGACAGTGTGAGAAAACAACTCTAGTATTTTAAACGAAAAGAATTAACTTGTGAAGGTGTAACGGAACTTTTTTTGTTGGCAGTAGTTTAGTTTTATGGGTTAGGTTTGCAAATTCAATTGTTCTTATTGATTTTCTTGACGCATCAGGATATTTGAGTTAGATGTTTAATGTTACTTCTCTCTGGTGCGTATTCTTCTCAAAGATGGTATTACATGTGCGTGTATATATATACGTACTAAAATTATTTTCGAAAAGCTGGAAGATATGTGCTAAATGTTTTATGACCGCATTGCATGTGTTTATACTTACGTAGTAATATGCTTATTCGTTATCACGATCGTCTGTTATTGTATTTGTGCAACTTGCTACTTGTGTGTCTATCATGATTTTGGGTATCAAACTGAAATTGTCGGATCGTGGATTGACACAACAACTTTGAGAGTTAAGTTGATATTGCCTTAACTCTATTGTGATCTTCTTGACCAAAGTAAAGTGCAGCGGAATAAAAACACAAGAAGATAATTTTTAAGAAGTTTTCAATATTATTAAAAACTTCCGAGCCTTAGGCCAAATAACCATAAAGGTTTTAACAAAACGTTCCTCACAACAATTCACTCACGCTCTTTGTTCATCGGACTCAACGAAGCAGACAAGTACGAACTACTTAACTTTTATGAACTAGACTTAAATAGTTGATACAAAAATTTCGCAAAAGCAAGACAAAGACAATACAAAGAATGATTAATATCTCGGATTGTTATGCACGATTGTCTTATCTTCATCTTGATGAACTTCACATCTTTTATAGATTTCTTGAATCTTGCACGCCAAGATGTGTGGTTCATAGCTTTGGTAACTCTTGTTGTTTCCTTGTTGATATTTGCCTTCTTTGTGATCTCCATATCTTTCCTGAATATGTGTTTCCTTTATTACCAATCTAACAAGGTAACACATCTTCTTCAATTCGCAGAATCCCGGAAAGGACAATATTGTTTCCTTATTTTAAAACCGTGTTGAGTTGACTTCTTCAACTTAGCTTGAATTATGGAAACTTTACGTAAGGAATCTTCTATAGCTCTTCCTTATGATTAAGATACCTTCCTGGACATAAACATAAACAACTAAAACCGTGGAACTTGATTAATAAGTGAATAAAGGCAAAACTTAATTTTGGCAACAAAAGCACAATTTTCGCATAGACTCTCGGCTTTCAATGTTATCCTCAATGTTGACCCAACATCGTCTAACATTGTATCATCTAACATTGACTCCAGAAAACCCTGCACTTTCAATCTCCCCCTTTTTGCCTTTCTTCACAAAACCAATACCTGTTCAAATCAAGTCTTATATCCAGAAAGTTAGAATCAACAAGAAACAAATTAAACTACTACGCTGCTCCCCCTTAATACAAGCTAACATATTCAAAGTTAAATAAACAAAGGCAAGCATTAAGGTCATCACTACATCCACATATGTACATGTTCAGACCCCAACATTCATCAATGTTGTCTCAACATTGAAACTAGTGAGTTTTCTGCATAAAAGGTTAATTAGAACAGCAGTTCAAAATGTGCTTTCATAAGAAATAGCAGTTAGAGCAGTTCAATAGTAGTAGTTAGAGTTACAGGCCATAGCTAAATATCAAGGACATGTTCCTTGATCAAATAAAACCAATTAGAGATAAGTGTACCAGCAATTCAAAGATATTAGCAGTTCATAAGAAACAAACCATTAACTAGAAGACTAAAATTTAAAATTGGAACTACTCTCCTCCTTTTTGTGAAGAAGGGAGTTTCTCCAAATTTTTTACCATGTCTTCCAGCTCTTTGAGGTGTTCCTTCCTATCCTCAATCTCGCTCTGAGTATCCACAATCTATCCCCCTATACCAGTTCAGCATATGATCCACAAAAGTAGAGGTTATGACCATGCAGTCTTCTTCTTTGGACATAGGCACTGAAGTTCCAGCAAACTCCTGAGCCTTCTTCTTTTCAGCCCTTGGTCTCACAACTCCTTTTGGATTCCATGGAAGGTCTCTCACTCTTGATCCAAACAAGTAGCTTGGGAGAATTGTCAGTTCAGTATCATTCTTCCTCCAGCCCACAATAACACTTGTCTTTAATCCTTGCTTGCTATGGATTTTGCAGATGCGTGAGGGAAAAGGCAGCATGCCATTTTTCCTTTCAGCAACTTCAGACATTGACTTCACAATCCTCTCCCCCATGTTCACAGCTAGCCCATTTTTGATTTTGTAGACTAAGAGTGCTGATTCCTTAGTCAGTACAGTAACATTTTTGCTTGGCATCCAGTTGAAACAAGCTATCTTGTGCAAGACAGCACTAAGGGATGTGAGCTTTGTGGTTGGCAGGGCTTCTCTCCAGGTTTTGACCAACCCTCCAGTCAAGTCCTCAATCACATCATCATAATAGGGGTTCTCAGATTCATCAGCAGTAGGGAAGCCACATATCTTGTTAATGGTGTAGGGTTAAATGTTGAAGACTCTCCCCCTCACCCAAGCCTTTCCAAATTTTGGAGATCTGTAGTCCCTGATCCATTTGGAGAGATTTAGGTAGAACTCCATGACAATCTCAGGAGGATAGTCATTCAGCTCCATCACTGATTGTTGCAACCCTCTTGCCTCCAGCAAGTCCATCACCTTGTTATCTTTGAAGCTGGCCATCTCTACAGCTCTTTCAGTGTGAATCTCTCTTCTTTTGAAGGAATCCCACTTCTTCTTCAACCCTTGAGAGAGATAGTAAGGAGAAAAGTAGCTCCCCTCATCATCAGGATAGACCACATACAGCTCATCTGTGTACTCCTCTGTTCCTGATGTTGCCTTAACATCAGCAGCAACATCAGCAGCACCATCCTGCTCTTCCTTAGTCTCCTCTTCCTTCTCCTCTTCCTCCTCATCCTCAACATCAACCACCTCAGTTTCCTCTTCCATTACTTGTTTTCCTTTTCTCTTCCTCTCAGCAGCAGACTTCCTTTCTTCCTCAGCTTTTTTTCTCAACTTTAGCAGCCTTCTTCTTGGCTAACCTCTCTACTTGTCTCTTTCTGGCCTCAGCCCTTGCCTTAGCTGTTTCAGACATAGTGTTCAATTTCTCCCATGCAGCCTTGTTCTTTTTCTTCTCAGCCCTAATCCACTTCCTCACCAATTTGTCCACAGACTTGTCCATGGATTTTCCACAGTTTTCTCAACCGAATCACTACCCTCCCCCTCAGCAGTTAAGTCAACATCAATTTCAGGGTTGGGTTCAACAGTGTTTACCTCAATTTCAGGCTCATTGGTGATGGGAGTGGTTGATTCCGCAGTTGGCTCAACATTGGAGGTCGATTCTCCCTGTTTGGACTTCTTCCCTCGTCGCACATAGGGAATCGCCTTCCTTTTAGTAGAAACAAGAGCATCAATTGTCTTTGCAACAACACCTCTAGTGTGTGAACGAGTGCATGCGGCAGTGGGTTCACTTACCAGGGCAACATCTGCAAGAGTTTTCATGGGAGACTTGCTTGCCATTGTCAGTAGAGAAATTTTGAGAGAATTTGCAGAGAAAAAAACGAGAGGATTTGAGAGTAGAGAGATGAATTTTGCAGAGTAAGCACAAATAAGAAAATTTCAAGCACAATTAAGGAAAATAGGGTTTTGATTTTTGAAATGACTGTGAATAAGGAAAGAGAGTGAATGTTAATGGGCAGTTACTAAATTTTAATCAAGTAAAAACTTCCCACCCAGTTTTCCCGCGGACACGCTTTGTTGTTTAATTAACAGTTACCAGAGCAGTTTCCAAAAATTTGAGAACTTATAAGTTCCTGTTTTCAATGTTAGCCTGCTGCAGTGCACAATGTTGGGATAACATTCAATAACATTCAAACCAGAAGGTGGAGGTACAGGCTTCACCAAGGCAAATTCATGTGAGAGCTTGAGATACATCCAAAAATACATCTGAAACTTAACCAATATAGCAAGTGAGTACCTCAGACATATTGTTCAGATCAAGATCATGAGTAAGAAACATAGATAACAAGAAGCACACAGAGATAAGCAGTTATGAATTCAAGGAAGAAATTGACTTCCACAGCATAGAAAGTCACAGAAAAGTGTGTCACCTGTAGTATGTCACCCAAATTGTATGCCTCAACACATGAATTATACTCCCCCTAAGCCTAGACCGACACAACTCAACAACAAGAAGGAAAAACAATGCAGTTCTATATGAATGCAACAATGTAATGTCAAAAAGGCAGATGGTAAGCACATATGAACAAACTCCTCAAACCAGCACATCACACATCTCTTTAATCTTTATTATTTTCATAACTCATCTGAACCAAAAGCTGAAGGTTGCTAAATACAAAGCTAATGTCACTACTGAATGAGGGCAGCCTGAACTCCACACACCTAGTAACAACATTAATAGCAGCAAGTTAGGCAAGTACAAAGGCCTTGAATGTTGGCAATTCATTTATCATGCACCCCAACACCCAAATTCCTTATGCATACTTGTTTACCAACCTGCATTCAAGAGAATCACCAAGTGATCAGTGCTACTAAATGTAATAAATCGAAACCTCAAACACCCTAGTAGAAAGGATCACCCTCATGTGTTCCTTGGCCAAACAAACAGGAACATGTAAATAAGCACAACTGAGTAACACTGAAGCTGTCAACATCATGCACCCCAGCTTCTCCACATGCCCTGTACATCTTCCATATGAATAAGACACAACTGAATAGACATCAAAGTAGTGAACTTTGTGTACCCCAGCTTCTTTATATGTTAGGCTATCACAACCTCAGACAAACATAAGAGTTTTAATATTTTTCCAAAACAAAGATGTGAAACTGATAACTAGAAAGAGTTGTTAATCAAAGAGTTCAACCACACAAACCAAATCTGACAAAACAAAGATGACATGAGACTCACAAGAAAATAAACTCAACAAATGAAAACAACAGAATACCTACTACATCACAACCAATATACCAGTGCTAGACAGTGGTGTTATGTCAACACTGGTTTCCTCAACATTTTCACATATTGCACATGCCAAGAGATTTCCTCAAACTGAAGAATCTCTCACTACCTAAAGGTTTTGTAAACATGTCAGCAAGCTGATTTGTTGTCTCAATATGTTCAATGTTGATCACTTTGTCCTCTACCATATCTCTCAGGAAATGATGCCTTATGTCTATATTCTTAGTTTTAGAATGTTGGACAGGATTCCCAGAGATACTTATGGCACTTAGATTGTCACAGAACATGAGAAGCGTATCACTATCTAGCCCATAATCTGAAAGCATGTGTTTGAGCCACACAAGTTGGGTAACACAGCTGCCAGCTGCTACATATTCTGATTCAGCAGTTGATAATGAAACACAGTTCTGCTTCTTGCTATACCAGGAGACCAAATTATTCCCCAAATAAAAACAACCCCCACTTGTGGATTTCCTGCCATCCACGTCACCTGCCCAGTCAGAGTCACTGAAACCAACCAAGTTAGTGTTAGTGTCATAAAAATACCAAATGCCTAAAGGTGAAGTTCCAAAGATATATATAAGAATCATCTTCACAGCAATCAAGTGAGATTGCCTTGGCTCAGCTTGGTACCTAGCACAAACACATACTGAAAACATGATGTCAGGTCTAGAGACAGAGAGATATAGCAAACTACCAATGATGTATCTGTACAATGTTGGGTCAACATTGCTGCCAATGCCATCTTTTATTATCTTCACTGAAGAGGACATAGGAGTTTTGCAAGGCTTGGACTCTTGTAGCTCAAATCTCTAACATTGTATCATCTAACATTGACTCCAGAAAACCCTGCACTTTCACAAACATTTTGGTATTGATTGGATCCACGGCTTGGTCAGTACAGGGTACAACCGGGCAGCGGCGGGCTGTCGGTGGGATCTCGTGACGCCTTGCCCCTTTCCCTCATAAGCATCGGGAGTTCGTTGCTTTTTAGGGGATCAACGAGTATGTACCTAGGCATGCGTGAACGTTTTCAAGGTCACTCCTTGAACGGAGTGAAAAGGTAACGAACGTGGGTGTTATAAGGTGAGAATGAGTCCACGACTTAGTAAACGGTAAATGCCTCCTAATATGACTGAACGTGAATATATGCTTAACTGCCTAACCTGTTGCATTTAACTGTCTTATTCTGTTGTACACCTTGCACACACTCGTAACACCACTGAGATTTTTATCTCACTTGCCTGCCCTTCCTTCTAGTGTAATGTAGGCAAATCTTGGGATCAGTGGAGAGAGGAGACCGAGGAAGCATAGAGCTTAGCTGCAGTATTTACTTTCCTAGTTAGAGATACTTTTATTTATTTCAAGACTTTGATGTTGAGAACTAGTTTCTTTTTCTCGTTTTAAGATATTACTTTTATGTCATTGGATCTAGCTATGGTGTTTTGCCGTATTAAGGCCTTTGGAGTTATTAAACCTTTTATGGATTATTTAGTCGAATTATGTTATTTGATTTAAAAAGTCGGGGCGTCACACTTTGGGTCTTTGGCCAATGGGGGCTGGTCTTTCCGTCTTAACTCTGGATTAGAGTAATGGCCAATGATGTGGATGTATTTTGCGCAAATCAGGGATGGTCTTTCCGTCTTAACTTCGTGTGGTGCTGGTGGCCGATGATGTGAGGGCCTTCTGCGCCAATGAGGGTCGTATGGCAGGAGACGACCAAGGGCGTGAGTTTGACTGAGTTTTGTCTAAGCGAAAAATGATGGTGTTAGCTCCAATCGTCTTCGTGGGTGGCTTTGAACTAGTGAGAGAGAGCTAGTTTGCCCCAATCGTTAGTCTGAACCGGTAGGATTTGTCGCTTTCTACTCCAATGGATGTCTTGGACCAATGAGGTATGGTCTTCTATCATAATGTGGGTGGTTGGGAGCTGCTTTGAAAAAAGGTGGTTGGCACGTCCTTCGAGTCAGGTCGTGTCGTCGTATCGCGTGTTTCACCTAGAGGGTCGGGTTGCTCTCCAGGTCGCGTGTTCTGAGAAGGACTCGTCGAGTCGTACTTCGTCTAAGTAGTTGTGTGATTGTTTGAGTTATATCTTTTGCTATCTCGTGACCATAATTGAACGGTCTTGACACTTTCTTGTATTCACTCATTTCCTTAGTGTTTTGTATTATCCTCATTCCTCAAATATATTTTGGCTAAGTGTTGGATACCACCACCCGGGGGTTCCTTATCGCGGGTACCGTGAGATCCGGGTGGAGTTAGCAAATTGGGGGATCGACGCATCGGCCTGGGGGGCTCTCTGTGATTTTCCTTGTGGGTACCCGAGACCAACTATGGGTCGTCAGGTGAGGTATGCCCAGGTCTTTTGATCTGAGTTGTACTCTCTTTTTGGGTGTTGGTGTGTCATGGTCCGGGGGTCCCTTCTCCGGGCGTTCAGACCGTGTACCCTTAATGAGTGTTTAGCTGGTCACGACTCGGGGTTACCTTCTCCGGCTATTTAGACCATGTGCCCTTGTTGGGAAGTCGGTCGGTTGCAACCCGAGGTGCCTCTTCATTAGCCCTTTGTCGTTTTTGTGGGGTACCTATTTTGCCTCTTTCCGAGGGCGTGGCGGATTATGCATAGTCACTACGCAAAATGGTGGCTGGAGTGGACAGTCTATATCTGGGTCGACTAGATCCCATCGTGTTAGCACGTCCCCAAACCTGTTTGTCCTTCTATATGTGCATGAGATGAACAAGTGGGTGAAACATTCTCATAACCTCAATATCTCATGGAGGAGGGCTTGTGCGGGGTCGTGGGGCCCTGCATTCGGGTCAATCTGCCAAAAATAAGTTTCGAATTAGTTTCAATAAAAAGATCAACCGAAAGCTGTAAAGTAATAACACTCTTTGGCAGACCTTTCGGAGTTCAACAATATTGTTGGTGCTGCATCCCGTCACTTCAAAGAAACATCAACTATCGTATCTACAAAATCACGGAGCGTGCCACCGATACATGTAGGTCCTTGTTACCTAGAACCGAGCCATCACAGTTGAGTTTGATGACCCCATGTGATAGGGGTGGTGGGTCCATTGAAAGGGGTACCTGTGCAGATTGAGTGGAAGTTCCTCCAGTGTCTAGGAGATGAGGGAGATAATAGAGGGAGTTGATATCGGTTGCAAGCGAGAGACAAGATCATTTTCGGCCTGCCAAAGTACCTAACACCCAATAAGGGTAGTGGCTGGGTGAGCAGGGGGGGGTTAGGTGGGGGATGATGTTAATACCCAGAGGGAGAGGGGGAGAGGAGAATATGGGGGAAGGCCTCGTGGATTTCTAAGAAAATGGGGCATTAACAAGGAGGTGCATCGTAGTCTTCGTGGCAGAGTGCCAGAGGAACTCACGAGTGGCTAAGCGCCATGTCCCAACAGCCAGCCATATGGTGTTCCAAGGGAGGTTAGGTTGAGGTAGGCGTAGGCGGTGTCAACAAGCCACTTGTATGTCGACTTAATAGTGAAGTTCCTGCCAAGGTTCCAGGCTCAGCAGCTGACGCCGGGGACGTCATCAGCGGGGATCGAAATTCCTCGGATACATTCTGTGATGTGGCGCATAATGAAAGGGCGCACAATCGATATGTCACATTCAGCCGGCGACATGATAATGTCCCGAACCGTGAGGTAGATGAGATGCGGGGGAATAAACGGGACATAGTCAGCTATAGTGAATGGACATAGCCAGTGAATGGACATAGCCAGCGCGAATGCCATAGGTATAAATCTCCACAATCATGTAAGTTTCTCATTCAAATTTTTTATCATACTGAATGTTATCACTTTAAATTAGAGTTACATGCAAAAGCTAATCTATGATCAACGTAATACATACAATATTATTTTAATATGTACAATGATCGTGTGAAGATCACAACCATATATCTCAACATTTGATGCAAATCGTTGTTTGAGAAAAATAAATGAAATTAGTGATTTATCATAAGATGAATCAGCTTCGTTTTATAACAAAATCTCACTTCAAAAACTAATTTTGGGTGAAAACTTCTTGAAACTCGAATGCGATTATTAGTAGCTCGAATCCAACACTTGAGTGTGAACACCTCGCAACACATTTTATTAATACAAATTTTCCTCTTCTATATACTAGTTTGAGATTTCTTGTCACCATTTGATAACTAAGACTATTTGCTATTAGGGCGGGAATTCAGGTAATTCCCAAATGGGAAATCCCAAATCATTAAATAGAGAGTAGTAAGGAAAACCCAATACCCAAAATAACTGCGCGGGATGGAAATCGTGTACCATTTTGGAACTCAATTGGGAAACAGGTAACCGTCGGTATTAAAATAATTACGTGCCTGGTATGAAAAACGTTCAACACTTTTGACATAACAATTAACAAAACATTCATTCATGACATTCATATTATTTCACATTATCACTCATTCTATTTTCCAAACCAAAACCCAAACAAAAATGCCTGCTCACCCCACCTATATGCGTCGTCGCTCAACGCCGGGGTTTCTCGCCGTCATCGACTCGCTGTTAACGTTGCAAGGCGGCAACGAAATTCTGACAAGGTATTTACTTAGTTTATTCCAGAAATTTCTCTGTTTGATATATTTAGGGTTTTGAATTGAGCCTTTAGAATTTGGTGATTTATAAAATTAAGCTTTAGATTGGGTACGAAATTAAAGATGTTTGTCGTTTACTTATAGATAGTTTAGAATGTATGTAGATTACTAGATTTTGTGCATTGCTGCATTGTGGGAGTAATCTCAACTTGTAGTTGTCTATGAAAAGTATATGAGGTTGATATTTCTGGGTAATTAATGAAAATTCTAGACCTTTGCTTCATGAGGAATCTAATGAGGAATCATATGAGTGAGTGGAGAAAGAGAATATGTCAGCTAGTAGTACTATAATGATTAATGAATAGAATTACATCGCTCACTTTGCTTCCAAATTCTTAATGAATCTAAGAAAACAAATTGAGTAGTGTGAACTTAGACTTATGATGGGCGACGAAAAATCTGGGTTGATAAAGTTTAAATGTAAATCAATTAATTTAGACATCATTTGTGTTAGTACCTAATCGCTTAGAAACTTGGTTTCATTGTGTACTTTACTGTTGCAGACAACGAAAAATACTCTTTTATCCTGCACTTCAGTGCCTCATCCGTGGTTTGAAAAAGGGCATGATTACTTCTCCATCCAATACATCCTACTTTTAATTTGTTTACAAATACGATAATGGAATCTAAACAAGTTGAGGAACCTACAAATGTAGACGAACAACCTCCACCTGAAATGGAAGAACAAGGAGGAGGAGGAGAATAAGGAGAAGATGCAGTGGGAGAAGAAGTTGCAAAATGGGCAAAAAAAATGAAAAAGAGAAAAATTTAGTTCAGATCGCCTTATTGAAAATACTTCACACCTTTCAAGTGCAAATTGACCAATTAAGGGGGGTGCAAATCTTTTTCCAAACAATTGTTGTTGATCAAAAGAAATATGGCACGAATGGCTTGAAAAACCACTACAAGAAATGCTAAGAGAAACCCCAAAACTTACCAACTTCCTAGGCTCGTCTTAAATTCTAACCGAATGGGAAATCACTAATTAGAAGTTTGATCAAGATACATATTGGAGGGTATAATTGCTATTTCATATACTTTTTCCTAGAGTACAGCGATAAAAAGATACAAAAGGTTTTTTATTATTTGACTTTTCTCCTCCATCTTTTCTTTTTTTTTTCTTTCTTTGAATGTTGTCGCTTGATCACTTTGGCCTTTCAGTAATATTTATAAGATAATAAATACATATGTAAAGCTAGATCTTTAAAGATTAATATCACATCTTGTCTAAAATAAAAAAATAACAATAACAATAAAAATAGATATGTCTCAGGTATTCATTAAATTTGATCAAAATCAAACAAATTTTTGTTTGATCTCTTCATTAGTTTTTCAATGACTTTATATTTAAATGAAGAGAGAAGAGATATGCCATATAGTAAATGGCCATAATTGAACACTATTCACACAATTATATGGTTGAATCTTTGACAACTGGACTTTCAAACTCTTTTGAAGGGGAAAAACAAAGCTGATATTTATTGTACATAGGCTTCATTCAGCACAAACAAATTTGTGTTATTTATGGATGTTGATGCGGGGTGATTTCGTCTGCTGACTAAACACTTCACGTTAGACTAACCCAAACTCTTTACTGGTGATGAGTTGCCTTTGAGTTCAAAAAACCTGCACTGAAAAACAAGAAAAGTGAAAACCTGAGTGAACTTGGAGTGTGTTGATAGGCTGAACTTGGGTTGGCCCAAGCTGCCTACGTATCCCGTATAGGAAATCAAGCCGCACGTAGTTCAATATTTATATAGATGCCAATTTGTATTGGATTGTGCATTGATGCGTGCGTATGTTGCTTTTGTATTCCCAATTATCTCAATGCACACAAAATCGCAAGTATACGAGTCAAATAATAATAAAATGGTAAGTAAATATAACTTGCCCAAGTATCGAATCCCCTGAGAATAGGTATTTGCCGAACTGTAGATCTTATTGCTGAAATCTTCTAATAGTGTCGTGGTTAATAAAAGAGTGTGGAACTAAACTATAAGAGGGTGTTTGGTTTTGATATTATGTAATACACAGTTTTTAAAAAGACATCTTAAAAAGCATCTTATAATTGATATAAAATAGTAACAGGGTGGGGTAGAGATTATAATACCACTTTTAAGTTGAGTTCGTACAGGGCTTTTGGACTGTAGCTAAAAAGCCCGAAAATTTTATCACACAAACCAAACGGGATATTAAGTGATATTAGATTGCTAATATCACTTAATACATGAAACCAAACACTCCTAAACTAGAGATGCGAATTAAAGTACTAGAAAGATGTAAGTAGAAAATACAATTAAAATGATTAACTAAGATTAACTAACTCACTGACTAAAGCATAATTTAATTGATGGATTGGTTGAATGCTTGCTAAGGTTGTAAAACGGATTAATAAAATGTATGTAAGGATCAGATTTCACTAATCTCGGATACTTGTACTTCATAGACAAAGTACCAATGACTCGTATATTTGCTTCTATTTATTGATGGTTGTTTTGTCTCCAAATTGATGTAGCAAGTTAGCAACCTTTCGACGCACTAAAGAGCCCTCTAATGCCTAAGCATGTCAGGCGGTTAAGCAGTTTACCCTCACCAGAAGTTCACCATGTCATAGGATCCATACAGTGTTTTAGAAGTCAATTAGAGTTACCAACAATGATTTCGATTCCACGAACACGCTAATGTCGAAGATCTAAAGATTTATTTGCTTGATCTACTATGCCAGTGCTGCGTTAACAGACTCCTAAACATAATTCAACCTAATACTAGGTAGTTTAACATCGCTATTGTGCCTCAGTGAAACACATGCATTAAAGAAGTCAAGTAGCATAAGCAACAAATAATATCCAACAAAACAGAGTCATCAATAAACATAACTAAAACATAGGTTCAAGATGTATCAAACTCAGATACTGTGAGGATTAGCTACTCATAGTCATAGCCAAAACACACCAATTCATAAGTAGATTAATTCAATAAGGAAAACAAAGATTAAACTTCTGATCCCCTTGATGTTCTCCTCTACTCTGATTGTTGCCTCCTTGTGTTCACCTTCTCCCGTCAACTATAATTGTGTTGCTACAAGCGGCGGACTTCTTCTCTTTTCTAACTCTGATATGCTTTTCTATAAACTTTGTAAGTCTTTGTGAGCGTGTTGAACAAACCCTCTTATTTATAGCTTTTCTTCACGTTCTGGGATTCTTCTAGGGCTTCTGCCATTCAGGCACAAATTTTGTTAGTTGTGCAATAAGGGATGCGTGATTGACATCGCGCAGCTGTTGCACGATCTCACTTTCCCATTGCTCTTCTCACCGCGCTGGTTTCTACCTCCTTTCCACGATCTGCTTCATTTGCTCTGCATTTTGGATTTGGTAGCATTATAGCCTCTTTGCTCCTTGTTACTTTAGAGTGCGGAATAATCCTCCAATTAAGCATTATTTTGCTTCGACTCGACTCAAACTGTAAAAATAATAAAACAATACTAAAACAAGTAAAATTGCCACTAGGAGTTCACAAAAGTATAAGAAACCATGTATATAAATCTCTACTATTATCCTCTTATCAAATATCCCCAAACTTAAATCTTTGCTCGTCTTGAGCAAGACTATAAAACAAGAGAATTCCAATTCTCATAATAACAATATGCTCAAGTTAGGGTTTCATCTGAGAATGCCAACTATGTTCGAAAATCAATTTAATAAGAACTACAAATGTCAAGTCATTACAGACCAAGTTTAATTAAATTGTCTTCATAAATATTTCATTGTGCAACGTGGTGAGCTCATGTATCACATGTATAAAACACAAGAATTTCATATAAAATTCATAAGATCAAGAAATCTCACATATAGTTACTTTTCTTTTGCTTTCTACTCTTCTCACTGTCTTTCATGCATGCAAATTTTTTCATGATGAGGATCCTTAGGACTTTGGTAGCTTACAATGATAGGCTTATGTATGGGCTATAATTAGAAAATATATTTATGAGTTCTAGAGATGTTCATAGTAAATCTACTCATTAATGTTTCATTTTCCTCCCTTATTTGTGCCTTTTTCTTATGGCTGTACATTTTGGGCTCATTTTGGCATCTTTTTCATTTGCATTTTTATTTTTGCAAGTATTCAGACCATCCTATATTTCATAGATTTTCGAAAAGCACCCCCAAACTTATTTTTTTGCAAAGGGTTATTTGTGCTCTCTAATTAATTCATCCTCATTTTTATTAATATATCATTTTACCTCTTGCTTTGCTTTGATCTCCTACCTTATTCCTCCTTCAATCCACTTTGTTCATCTCTATAAATGGGTGGAATATAGGTTTTTCTTTCAGTTCATGCTGGATAAGTAGGTTTCATAAACAAAGGCTTCATAGAAAATATTGTACTGTTGTTCAATGGCTCAAATATAGAAAAGATGGCCCAAGTCATGTCCTCGACAATTTAAATTCACATATACTTCCAACAGTAATAGAGTAAATCATGTAAGATAAATAATTTCTATGTAACATCCATTTTTCTCATAAATTCTAAATAATTATCTTAATATTTTCTACTTATACCCATCGTGAATGGTGTATATGAAATAATCACGCTTCTAACAAGATTAGCCAAGGTGTACTCATATCATTTATGTATAGTTCATTTCTTTCAAAGTCCTCATATATTCAGCATATATCATCATAGATCCTTTCTTATTCATGCTTTTTTTTTACTTCAAATTTTTATTCTAACAGACAGATTCTAATATAACTAAACAGACTCTGGAAATGAAAAAGCGAAAAAAATTGGAATGAAACTACCTAACTTGCGAAACTACAACTTCCCCCCACAACTTAACTTTTTTAATGTCCTCATTGAAATACACCCTTAATAATAAAAAAGAAAAAGAATTAAAACAGAGGACTCCCCTGGAAAATCGATCATTCTTGTGTAGCATCTTGTGGGGTGTTGTAAACTTCACCGTTCAATTTATCTAGCTTGTCCATCACGGTGTCCCACTGAAACCGCAATGTTATCCCGAACTTTCTTGATCTCAATTCGGATGTATTCTTTTAAGTGCTTAGTTTGCTCTTTTAGTCCTTTCTTTACCACATCTTCCATCATCGTTGGCTTCTTTGGTTTCACTTTGTCCGCTCCTTTTGCTTTGATCTTACCATATCCATCAAGTTGTTTTCCCGAAATTGTTTCTTTGATTTTCTCTTTCTTGTCGGATGGTTTCACATGAACTCCAGCTGCTCTACAAATACTTGTGATTAGCCCTCCATGCGGGATAGCTCTCGCTATTCTCCCTGCTGCGAAAGTGTTAGCGGGATTCATAATTTCTTACCCTACATTTATGTGGACTCTGTCATTGATCCTTGTCAAATATTCCACTCTATCCCAGTGAGCATCTGTCATGTGGTTAGTATGTGCAATTCTTAAAATAATGAAATTATATCAAGCCTTATATTTTGGTACAAGTTTATTATAAATGATGAAAGGATTAGCTGGTCTCTGACCATGAATCGTAGTATTTGAAGTTACCAAGTTTCTCAAAGCTTCATATGTCATCGTCGTCTCCGTAGTTGCAAATTCCCCCTCTACAATCTTCTCTAGATCTAGCTTGTAATGCTCATTGATAATCTTAGCGGAGATCTCAACTTTTCTTCACCTTAATAAAATTGCATCTTTCATTAGTGAAGTAGCTTTTGTGTGGAATTCAACCACCATGGTCTTGTTAACCTCTTCTAGTTGTTGTGCAAACGTCTTCCAACCCATGTATTCAATCGAAACTTTTCTCAACAATGAATGATTTCTTCATGAGTTTTTCTTTCTTTTCGAGTGCATCATTCATAGTCTTCTTCTTGCATGGTTGTTGGCGTAGAGATGAAGGTGATTCATCCTTGTCTGAGCTTGAAGCGTATCTAAGGCGTTTGTTTGTGTTTTTCTGCAGTGTCATGGTGTTTTGGACAAGAAGAACAAGTGTAAAAAGAGAGAAGAAAATAATAATGAAGAAGAATGGCTTTGGAGTTTACTTTGTGTTGAGAGATAATGACCTAAACTCTTAATTCACCCATATAAGTAGTATAATAATACATAAAGATATGAGTGGACTAGGATTTCACCATATAGGCAATTTTGAGACCAAGAAGACTTTCTCACACAATGCTATTAGTATTAGGTAACATGATAATACATAAAATCTAGTAATATTCAGAAAAGGAAGGTAAATAAGTAAGGAAACTTATTCCAGAATCAGAAGTGTCCCGAAAAAGTGTTGACTGGGTCACACGATTTGTAATCGCGCCTCCACATCATGCATCTGAAGTGCGACTAGGCTTTTTTCAATTTTGCTCGCGGTTTTTATTCATTGAGTTGAGTGATCATAACTGTGAAGAATTCACATCTCTCAAAACTTCCAGAGAGTTGTGCGATGATGCTGCACGATTAAGCTTCACAATGTGTTGCATTGCACCACTCCTCCCTGATCCAAAACTGTTATTGTCTAACTTTCTGCGAAAATCAGACTCCTTTTCATTATATCCTCACGCTTCTTCATGTTTTCATTCTCTTACGGCTTCCTAAAAACACAATCAAAACTGATACAAATCAAATAATCTGAAAAGAAGAAAAGGACTAAAAAACTATAAATTATTGGGTTGCCTCCCAAAGCTAACATGGTCATTGTTAACTTTTAAAGTGACCGTTCCTTCTCCTACATCAATCAAGGCATTAACAGTTGCTAAGAATGGTCTTCCAAGAATTAATGGAAACTTATACGTTTTACTCATGTCAATAACCACAAAATCAGTTGAAAAAGTAAATTTACCAATCTTAACCATAACATCTTCTATTATCCATGTAGGATAACTAACACTCCTATCAGTAAGTTGAATTGTTAAATCAGTTGCTCTCAGCATAGGTAGTTTCAGACGTTCATAGATAGTATATGGCATGAAATCAATACTAGCACCTAAATCATAGAGAGAATGTTCAAGCAAAGTATCAGTAATAGTGCAAGGTAAAGTAAAACCCCTGGGTCCATAAGTTTTTCTGGTGGTCCTTCCACTGCTGGAAGTGTAAAAACTCTTGGAACTCCAATCTCATCCATTCTTCTCCTTAACATATTCATGTCTCCCAGATATTTAGCATACTCCGGTACTTGCATTACTGCTTCATTCAGTGTCAATGTTCCAGGTAGATTTTTGAAAACCATAGAAAATTGCTCCACGTGATGAATTCTTGAAGGATATGGTATAGGAGGATAACTCTCCTTCATCACTGGATCTGAGACTTTATGTATACTGTCTTCTTTAGTCAAGACCATGTTCACTTGCTCCCTCGAATTAACTCCAGTGTTATTCGGCAATACTTCATTCGGTCGAGTGCTTAGCTGAGTTGCAATCAGGCTAAGTTGTTTCCCAATGTTTCTTAGTGAGTTGCCGATGTTTTGACATCTCACCTATATTTTTCCCATTCTTGCATCAGCTTTCATCATATAAGTATACAATGTTTCTTCAAGCTTTGACTTCTTCTCAGTTGGCTGAAACTCGACTAGCTTCTAAAGGCCCCGTTGTTGTTGCTGGGTTTGTTGACCTCCCCAAGAAAAGTTGGGATGATTTATCCATCATGGTTTGTAAGTGCTTGAGTAAGGATTGTTTTGCCTCGAGTAGTTTCCATTATAGTTAACTTCTTCATGCATCACGATATTTACTCCTTTGCATTCATTGATCGGGTGACTTCCTCCACAATTGTTATACACAATGAGTGGTGTATTTCCATTCATATGCTTCAATTTTATGTTAATGGCATCCACTTAAGCTGTTAATTGAGTAGTAGTGTCAATCTCGTGAACCCCCATCGTTCTCTTGCTAGGACCTCTATCAAGACTCCATTTTGATATAGTTGATGCAATCGTTTCCAGTAAAGCAAACACATCTTCATGCATCCTTCGCATAAATCCCCCTCATGAACTAACGTCAAGTGTATTCTTGCATCCAGTGTTTAGACCATAGTAGAATTGTTGAAGTACTACCTCATTAGTGAAGCTATGCTAAGGAAATCGCTTCATTTTGCCTTTGAATCGTTCACATGCTTCTGATAATGATTCAGTATCCAGTTGACAAAAATTTACTATCTCGCTTCTCCTCTTTGCAGTGGGCAACAACGCTGTAAGAGTAGTTGTACCATCTGCTCCCATGTCGTAATACTATTGTTTGGAAGGTCGTTCAACCATCTCTTAGCTATTCCACTTAGAGAAAACAGAAATAGTTACAGAATTGTTGAATTAGAACTGAGCTGAAATTTTCTAATAGTGTCACGGTTATTAAAAGAGCATGGAACTAAACTATAACTAAATTAATGCTAAACTAGAGAAGCGAATTAAAGTACTAAAAAGATGTAAGTAGAAAATGCAATTAAAACGATTAACTAAAGATTAACTAAAGCAGAAATTAATTGATTGATTGACTGAATGCTTGCTAAGGTTGTAAAACTGATCAATAAAAGGTATATGAGGATCGTATTTCACTAATCTTGGAAACTTGTACCTCATAGAAAAAGTACCAATGACTAGTATATTTGCTTCTATCTATTGATGGTTGTTTTATCTCCAAATTGATGTACCAAGTTAGCCACCTTTTGATGCACTAAAGAGCCCTTTAATCACTAATGATGTCAGGGCGGTTAAGCACTTTCCCCTCACTAGAAGTTCACCAAGTCATAGGATTCATACAGTGTTTTAGAAGTGAATTAGAGTTACCAATAATGATTTAGACTCAACGAAGACGCTAATGTCGAATGTCTAAAGTTTTATTTGCTTGATCTACTATGCTAGTGTTGTGTTAACGGACTCCTAAACATAATTCCACATAATACTAAGTAGTTTGGCATCACTATTGTGCTTCATAGAAACGCGTGCATTAAACAAACCAAATAGCATAAGCAATAAATAGTATCCAACAAAACAGAGTCATCAATAAATATAATCAAAACATAGGTTCAAGGTGTATTCATATGAGATTAACTACATCCTCCCTCAGATACTGAGAGGATTAACTACTCATAGTCATATCCAAACACAACAATTCATAAGTAGATTAATTCAATAATGAAAAGAAAAGATTAAATTTTTAATCCCCTTGCTGCTCTCCTCTACTCTGATTGTTGCCTCCTTCTTTTCACCTTCTCTCGTGAACTAAAATTATGTTGCTACAAGCGGTGGACTTCTTCTATTTTGTAACCTTGATATGCTTTTCTATAAACTTTCTAAGTCTTTGTGAGCTTCTGTAGGCATCTCGTGTGTCCTCCTTAGCTGTTGAACGAACCCTCTTATTTATAGCTTTTCCTCACATTTTGGGCTTCTTCTAGGGTTTCTGCCATTTAGCCCCAAATTTCGTTAGTTGCACGATTAGGGATGCACGATTGACATTGTGCAGTTGTTGCGCAATCTCACTTTCCCAATGCTCTTCTCATCGCGCTGGTTTCTGCCTTGTTTCTGTGATCTGCTTCATTTTCTCTGCATTCTGAATTTGGTAGCGCTATAGCCTCTTTGCTCTTTGTTACTGAAAAGTGCTGAAATCCTCTTATTCAGCATCGATTTACTCCGACTTGACTCAAATTGTAAAAATAATACTAAAACAAGTAAAATTTCCGCTAGGAGTTCACAAAAGTATAAGAAATCAGGTATATAAATCACTACTATTATCCTCTTATTGTGCATGACACAAGAGCTTGATAGGTTAGTGGACCATGTTCAATTGAGACGTCATTGGACCAAGCTGGTTGAACAAAATCTAGGCTCTTAAAGTTTAGAGAGAGAAAGCTCCGACTTAGAGAGAGAAAGTAGAATATAAATTGTATCATTTTGCCTTCAAGGGAATGGGTATTTATCGATACCTCATAGGGTATTGGATGGGCTTTAGTATGAGCTTGGACCAGATCCAGTGGATAGGTTGAGTACTGATGGGCTTGAGTATAGATGGGATTGGCCTCAACTCTAATGGGTTTGTGTTGTGGGCTCAAATAAGTTCGTTCATGGGCCAATTGGTGGGCTCGAACTACCATGGCTGATTTGAGTCGTTGGATCTAGTTGTGCAGTCCATTTTGACGTCGTTGCCACTTATCACGTTGCATTTGATCATCATATAAGTCCAAATTATGGCCCACCATTAGTCCTCCAGTTTGTAAGGTGGTCGTAGGAGACGAGCACCTTGCAAATATACAATCAAAAAGCCATAATTTCCATTTCTGAAATTAATAGATTGGGACTACAATAGGTGGAAACTCTACATAAGAGGATTGTAACCATAATTATACACTCTCTGTGTTGAAGAGGCAAACTGTCTTGCATAAGGGGCGCTTGTTGAGTATAAGAAGCTATGCCTAGAGGCTCGGTAAGAAGTAACGAGAGTAGTAGAGAATGTTGCAAAAGCAGGAGCAGAGATTGAAACAGTGAAGTAGGACCTTGTCTATTAATACTTTCATCATGGAGTGATTTTCCATGTCCGCTATCACGACAAAGCGACAATTTAGGTGTCGAGCTTCCATGGCTTGTTGTGATAAGCCCTTCTAATCATCTTCACCAAAAGTGATCTTTTGGTACACTTGCTCAATGGATTCGACAAAAGGTTGGCTTTCCTTGAAGATGACCTTGGCATAGTTCTATTTTGGTCTTTTTTGGTCCTCTCTTGGAGACCGCTCTAACTTGTCCTCCAGTAATTATATTGTTTATCCTTCGCAAAGGTAGGTTATTGTGCCTATCAAAGGCAGGTTAGCGTGTATATCTTCATCTTTCATAGGTCTCTTTCATTTGTCTCTTGGTGAGCTTGATCTAGAATGTCTCTGGTCTCGTTCGTTAAGAACGTACTCCATGAGTTGCCCTAATTGAATTAACCTTTCAATCTCTTTATTTAGATCAAAACAATCGCGTGTTTCATGTCCATTTTGCCTATGATACTTGTACTATTTTGTTGAGGTTCTAGTTGCCTCTAATTCTTTTATTTGCCTGGACTTCTTTTACCAACCTTCTTCTTGTGCTACCATAAGAATCTTTGTAATGTTAGTATTTAGTGGAGTAAGATTTGAGAATTTTTGTGGTGAGTTTGCTCTGCTTCTTTCATTCATCTCCTTGTTCCAAGTCATTTCATCGTTTTAGCTTCTATTTGAGGTGAGATATAGTGGAGCTTTTGTGGACATCATCTCTTCAAGGTGGATGTTATTTTGCTAATTCATTGATTTTATCCAGAGTTGTTGTGGCTGCGAATTGTTTAATTCGCATTGCGATGAATAGGATACTAGCTCCAAGCTCTTCCTTCGGTTCATCTACTTTTAATAATTTTGCATTGAAACATTTCATGAAAGGGAAAAATTATAGAATCATAACCAAACTATGGTCTTTTTTGCACTTTCATATATGAACTTTAAGACTTAACACTTGGGTTGCCAAACTTTCATCTGGGCGGCACTATCATAGTCAAACTTTGAAAAGTCAAACTTTGGGCAGATTTTGGCACAAAAACGTCACGATGACGTAATTTTACAAGGGAAAAATTGGTAGTTCAGTGAGCAACGACTCTTTTAAACAAAATTATAAAATTGCACCTTAGAAACCACAAAATCGGCGGCCGATTCCTCAAATCGAAGCATCATGTTACTCGTTTGCTTGTATATAATCATGGGATGGAAATTTAGAGCCCCAACAGACGTGATTCATGAAGGTTCGAACACACCTTACTATAGTAAGTGGTCTGTAGATTTTATGGGTTTTTAATTGGAGTTTTTTTAGTGTTAATCATGTGAGTGTGGCCATTTTTTGAACCGTATTGTGTGTTTTGAGGAATGCATGTGCGAAAAGTGAGGGTTTGGTTGCTTTATGCATTTTCAAATTGAGTTATTATTGTGTTAACTTTGTGGGTATTGCTCTTTTTGAACCGTATTAAGTGTTTTGAGGAATGCATGTGCAAAAAGTGATAGTTTGGTTACTTTATTTTAGGGTTGTGTCTGGAATTTTGTTCATTAAGATGGGTGGTACAACCTTACAGCATGTAGTCCCTCAAAGATTATATTCCCTATATATATGATTGTTTTGAGTTTGTGGGGTAGCATGTCTTTTTTCTTTCATGTCCTTTAGGCACATACATGGGGTTATTCACCATCATCATGCATCATTCTGGCAAACTGTTGAACTTGGGTAAGGTTTGCAATTTGGAATGTCGAATTAGTTATATTGATTGGTGCACAGAGGATGAGATGTCAAGGATTGAATTACTACACATGGCAGAAGAGTGTGGTGTTAGTTCAAATGATGGAGAAGTCAAACTTTGGTACATTGCTGGAGGGTAAGACTTTAATAATATTGGAATTAGAGATGATCAAGATGCAATGGTGATGGCAGGCTTAGGTGCAAGAGCTTGAACAGTAGAGGTGTATGTGTTGAAAGAGACACTTACTGTAACTGGAAGTGTATCAACTGAAGAGCAACACGAGTTGCCCCCAATTAGTGAAGGGTTAGATTTTATTGGAGATGGTGATGATTTTCAAGAAGATGATAAATTACAATCTGTTGAAGAAGAAGAATGATCTGATAAGATGGTGGAAGACATAGATTGCAGAGGTTGTTAAGGTGTTACAACATATGACAAAGAGTCAATGGGGAAATGAAGAGCAAACTGATGAACATAGAACTGCAGAAGCAGCGCAAGAAAATGATGGGGAGAGCCACAGAATGATGGAGTGAATGCTTGGAAACCACTGCCAACCACAGCAAAAGAAGAGCCTTATGTGCAACCCACTGCATCATATGTTAACCAACCAACAGAAGGTGGTCTATCAGAATTCATAAGGCAGAATTGCAGTCCAATGATACAATTTGCACTTGATATTGTTTACATTGATGATAACGAGGGTGAGTTTAGCGTTGGAGAGGATACTGAGTACCCAGATTACATGGTTGGCAGTGACAATGATGCTACTGAATATCATGCACTATTTTATGCAAATGTAGATGAGAGTGTTGAATGGACAGGCCAGATAATACTGTCAACAACTCACAAGCTGGGCCATCTAATCCTGGAAACAACATGGAGGATGGGCCATATAATCCTCACAAAAACATGGAGGCTGATCCATCTAATCCTATCAACAACTCACAAGGGCTGTCAACCAACACCGCCAACAATCCTCAAAGTGCCCTTCTTCTGTAAAATCCCAACAGCCATTGGTACAAAAGAACCCGTTTCTTCACAAGAACCATTCATCTTTCAATCCCAGCTTAGACATAATGAAGATATAATTCACACTAGGAATGTGTTTCCATAACACAGAAGGCATAAGAGCTGCAATCAAAAAGTTCTCAATAGATGAGGGAAGATCTGTCAAACTCACCATGAATGGTAAGAAAAAGGTTGAGGCCAAATGTGCACAAGGTTGTCCATGGAGGATATATGCATCTAGGGTTAAGGGGGGAAGACACCATGCAGGTGAAGACACTTAAACAACCACATGAATGCCCAATACATGAGTGGGTGACACAAGCAAATTTGAGGTGGTTGTCAGAACAACATTTTGACAAGATTAGCAGTGATCCAAACTGGCCAGTGAACTCCATGCTCACTATTTTGGGTAGGGATTGCAGCTTAGACTCTACAACATCTATTATGTACAAAACAAAGAAGAAGGTCTTTGCTAAGGCACATGGCTCAGATGCTGAGAAATATGCAATGTTGTGAAGCTATGATGCGGAGATAATGAAGACAAATCCAAGCCCAACAGTGAAGCTTAAGTTCTAGGTAGTAGGAGAAGAGTGTAAGTTCAAGAAGTTTTACATTTGTTGGGGTGCTTAGAAACAAGAGTTTCTGACACTGTGTAGGCCCATTATTTGTCTGGATGGGACACACTTGAAGACTAAAAATGGAGAAATTATTATATACATCCGATGTATGTACAATCGATGGTTAAGATTAAAAGGAGATCCCTAAATTGTAGGAATAACCACCCAACACCCCATCCCCACCGTGTATTGGTAGTGGATGCACATACAGCGGCTGCACAAAATAATATCTCCTAAGAATGGGGGCATTTTGCTGACAGCTATTGGAGTCGATGCCAACAACTGCACTTACCCATTTTCTTATGCGGTTGTTGAGAAAGAGAAGAAAAAATCTTGGAGATGGTTTCCTAGCTTCTTAACTGGAGATCTAAACATCTAGAACAACTATCACTGGACAATTATGAGTGATAAGCAAAAGGGATTAGTGTATGTAGTTCATGAATTATTGCCAGATGCAGAGCATAGATCTTGTATCATGCATTAGTGGGCTAACATGAAAAAAGATCACAATGGTTTGGTTTTGAAGCATATAGTGTGGAATGCACGAAGAGCATTTAAGGTCTGTGATTTTGAGAGAATTATGGCCGACCTGAAAGAGAGGGATGTCAAAGTATACAACTGGCTTGCAGCTAAACCACCGTGTCAATAGTCCAGGGCATATTTCAGCACACATAGCAAATCTGACTTGTTACCTAATAACATGTCAGAGAGCTTCAATGCCACAATTTCTAAGGCCCAATGGTATCCTATATTTGAAATGTTAGAGTCAATTAGAATGCAATTGATGAAGAGAGTTGGTGCAAGCAAAGTGGATATGCTGAAGAACAAAAAGAATCTAACTCTAAAAATCTGGGCAATTGTTGAGAAGCTGAAAAATAAGGTCACGAGGTTTGAGGGCTTACTGGAATGGGAGTACGCAGTTTGAAGTGGACACACCCTTTGGTGACAAGTTTGTTGTAAGCCTAAATGACAGGACATGCTCATGCATGAGATGGGATTTAACTGGGATCTCATGTGCACATGCCATTGCAGGAAAGAAATACATGAAATGGAAGCCAGAAGAGAAATTTGACCATTGCTACACAACTGAAACTTATATTGGTATATACAACCATTACATGGGCCCTATTCAGGGAAGAAATACTTGGCCCCAACCAAGGATTGAAATGAGCAAGTTGTTGCCTCCTCAAGTTGAGAACATGCCTGGTAGGCCAAAGAGGAATGACATGAAACTTACACATGAGGAGTTGAAGAAACAACAACTACAATATGCAAAAAAGGGAAAATTAGGGAAGCATGGTGTTTCAATGAATTGCAGCTACTGTCACAAAGAGAGTCATAACCACTGTTTTCAAACCCGGCCCGGACCGGCCGATCAGACCAGGAACCAGTAGGCACACTGGAACGGCTCAGTCCCAATAACGGGCTGCCGAGACCTGCCGATTGGCGGCCGGGGAAACCAGAAACCCAGCCGGCCAGCCCACCTAGCAAACTGGTGTCCTTTTTTGTATATTACTGTTATGCCCCTGCTGCAAATAGCCAAATATAACAAAAAAAAGGAAAATTCTGCTGCTATTCTCTATGATCTGCCCGATTAAAAAATAAGGAAAAAAAATTAAAAAGTCAAAAAGGGCAAAACCCTATTCGCCGCCGATTCTCCCTGCTCTGCCCAACGCGTCACCACTGATTCGGCGCCCTACCCGCCGCCCAGCTCAGGTAAAGACCTTGCCTTTGCCCGGTGCGGCGTTGCTACAATTTTTTTTTGGGGGGGGGGGAGTTCTATTTGTTAATGATTGGTGTTGATGATGAGTTGATGATTGTGGTTAACTGATGATCATGAATGTGGTTAACTGATGATGATGACTGATGTTGTTGTTAGTTAATTACTTAGCAAAGAAGGAACGAAAACACTTAACTGATGATGATGATGATAACTGATGATGTCCAATTATTTGATATTTTAAGGATAATTATTTGATTCAATCTAACTAGTGTATTAAGAAATAAGTAGGAAATTGAAGTAGGATTAATGCTTTGTTGTTGGCTTGTTGCTAGTAGTGAAGTAGGAAAATTGAAATTGAAGTAGGAATTGTTAATTTTTTTTACTAAAAGTAGCTTGTTATGAATTGAGTATTTTGTTATACACTTGAGTAGAAATTGAAGTACGATTTTCTTATACAATTGAGTATTTTGTTATGAATTTTCTTATACATGTGAGTATTTATAATATATTTTATTGAATCATTGACTAAAGTCAACAAATCGGTCAAACTAGTGGTCTGATCGGTCCGACCTATTGACCCTCTACCTAGTAGCCTCACCGGGTCAGTGACCGGGCCGGGTCTGAAAAGCACTTGTCATAACATTAGGGGTTGTAAAATTGAGAAAGAGCAACCCTTTGGCTGCAACATATACTGAAAATAAAAGAAGAAAAACAACCAGACTTTGATAATGGTAACAAGGAAAAAGGAGGTAAGAAGAAAGAGAAGTCTGCATTGCCAATGAGTGATTCTGACCATACAGAAGTTGGAGGGACTTCAATAGTGACACAACAAACTGAGGTATATTTTGAGTATGATTAATCCAAGATTGTGAAGTAGGATTCATTATGTCCAATTCTTTGCATCTTGTGAAGGTACTGCCAACACAAGCATCTAGTTCAAGTGAACATGTAGCCCTTGTTAGTACTAATCAACCTGAACAACCGCCCAAGAAGAGAGAACTCCAGGTATATTATGAGTGTTTATGGATTTAATAAAGCCAATGTCTATTTGAGTATTATTTATTTTGTCAGGTTAAGGGAAAAGGTGTTGTCCCTAAAGATGCTGAGGCAGAAAATGTCACAAAAAGACCAATTACTACGAGTCAACAATATCCTCCACCAAAGAGTTATGTGCCAGCTATATCAAAGGAAAGACTACTTCCAAAAAGGGTGTTGTTGTGCAAGTAATACCTCAGGAACCACACAACCTCCCAAGTCAAAAGAACAAGGCAATGAATTCAAGTGCAAATGCATCTAAGGATCTACTGTGCTTCAGAAGGAAGCCACAAGTCACATGCCATTCACAAGGACTCAAACTCTAGTCAAAGTAGTTGATCCTCCAGTTTTGAAGCCTGCTAGTAAGAGGCAACTTAGGTTCACTGAGGCATCGACATCTCTTACCCTAACACCACCAGGAAAGAGATATTCAAGCCTCCTGCACTTAAGAAGAAAATTGGTGTTCCTAAGAGGGTAGTACAAAGAATGACAGTTGGGACAAGGGAAGATGCACTATTTTGACAAGTACTTGCATTGTGTTAATTTTTAGGTTGTTCAGTTACTCTTTACACCATTATAGTTAATGTTGGAGTCCAATTTTTGATTAGGTCATGTTGGTGACTTGTACTTCTTGATATATGAACTCTGTTATTTTATTGTAATGGACAAGAGTTCTTGCTGGTTATTAGTTCAATTCTAATAGTTTTCTGTGAGTTGTTTGATCAGTTACATTAGAAAGTACCAAAGCTGAACTGGCACCGCTAACGCATGCAAGTCAATAGTCACAATTCCCCCCACGCCCAAACTCAATAGCCACCAATACGTTAACAAACTCAATAGTCACAACGAACCCACAAACCCAACAGGCACAACTAACGCAAACTAACTCAACAGTCACAATTCCCCCCATAAACTGAATAGGCACAATCAGTGAAGAAGCGAACATACACCATTGTTCCATGTCAACAGTCACGAGGAATCAACCTCTATAAATTATGGGATTTGATTCATTACCACACACTTTTATAAACACATCTAAATTGTCATACAACCAATCTAATAAACACAAATTCAACATGATTATCACATGTTCACTTGGGTTGCAATTGTTGTAACTCGATCGCAATTTCACCAAACTAACCGAAACCATATTGTTGGATCGTCTGGTGAAGCATGGAAGAAGACATTGGCTCAACAACATCAATGCACTGAGAAGGGGACTGAAGTTAATAAAACCAGAGCTAGATACACTGATTTTAGAGCTAGATACACTGATTTTCGAACCAAACCTGATAGGGCAATTGGAGAACAAGATCAAACTTCTACGCATAAGGTAGCTGTTATTCAAAAAGTTTCGCAACCTTCGAGGGATCTACACTGAAGGTCCGAATTTAAGGGTGTTTACTAGCCCTATATTTTCACATCTCAGACCTCAGGTAAACAATTCATATGTTTGTTTAATAATTACAATCAACCATCCAAGTTTTGCTTATTCTTTGTTTTTATTTTGGCAGGAGTTTTATTGTCAGTAGTACTTTAGAATGCACGGGCACCAAAATGCCAAACTTCTTCACCAACTTTTTGATGAATGAAAATGTACCTTGCTCCCTAGTGAGGAAGGAATTTATGAAGAAAAGTTCATTGAGGTTGGCCCCACTGATTGGCAACAACATTTCCCTGTGGGAATAGAGTTGTCCTCTGATGATGAAGAAGAGCAGATGGTTGAGGAAGGTGATTAAGAGAAGATGGTAGATGAAAGTGAACAAGAGAAGATGGAAGACAATGGTGAAGAGGGGCAGATCACTATAAGGGTGAAGATCAGGAGATGGATGATGAGGATGAATGAGGAGCAGAACATAGAACCTTTTTGTTGGCATATGTTTACCCGTTTTTTTAAATGTTTTGATTGTGTTTTATTTACCAATGATTAAGAACTCTATTTTACCATATGTTATGACTGGAAATATGCTGGAAATTTAGGTTCAAAACTAGATACAAATATGCACCACAACACTTTGATACAAACACAACCAAGAAATCCACTACAAAATGGGAAAGCAAATAGATCTCTCATGATCAAGAATCCATGCAAAGACACTTGCAATATGCATAAACATAACTACACTTATCATATACTTTAACTCTACCACAAGTGCACTAAACTCCACAAGTCACATGAAGAACACAACCACCACAATACTAGAATTGATGTTGCACCCACTGCACATATCACGACCAACAACCTAGTCAGAATCTTCACCATTTGTTTTTACGGGCAACTTCCTCTTCTAAGCGATTCACCCTACGAAGCAATCCTGGTATGATTTGCCTAGCCCTATCACACATTGGCGGGTCTATCCAAGTCCAGAAATTGCAACTCTCAGGTTCCTGCAAGCAGAAATTGACAAAATCATTACTAGGTTTGGAAAGATTAAGAACAAACCTTAATGAAGTTGAGTCGACGTGAATTACCCGGTATCTATCGCATCTCGTGAATAGCCGACCGGGATTAATGTCCGTCCATGAAGTCTTTATTGAAGCTCTACGCCCACAGTCGCACATTAGGTTGTACTCTATTTCAATTTTGCTGATATTTTTGAAACCCTAGAAATGAGAATGATGAAGAAAGTGGTTTTCTAATTTTGGAGCGTTAAGTAGTTATTTTTAAATAAAAGAGCCTTTGCTAGTCATTGCTCATTGGACTACCAATTCTACCCATATAAAATTACGTCACGGTGACGTTTTGTGCCAAAATCTGCCCGAAATTCAACTTTTCAAAGTTTGGCTATGATAGTGCTGCCCGGATGAAAGTTTGGCAACCCAAGTGTTAAGTCTCAAAGTTCAGCTATGAAAGTGCAAAAGGGTCCATAGTATGGCTATGATTATGTAATTTTACGTTCATGAAATCCCCCAGACTTTCTTTTTCGCATTGATTGAATACAAATGGTTATGGTCAAGGTTAGCGCGCTTCTGGCTAGAGAACTGGTTTTTAAATTTCTTTCGAAGTAGATCATAATTGTTAATGCTTCCATTTGGAATTCTTGAGAACCAATCCAGAACCACATCGGTTAGAGTTGTGGAAAAAACCTTAGCTTATACATATTGATTGAATTAATGCACTGAAAGTACCACATCTAAGTAGAATGGATGTTCCCTTGGAGCAATCTTTTCATCATAAACTTTCAATTGTGGGATCTTCTCCCCTCGTTCTAGAACAATTGAGTGAATTTAATCAGAGAAATGTGTTATCCTCCTCGAGTTTGATGCATTGGCGAGACGTTGTTGTGCTTCTTATTTTTGCATGTTAAGCTCTTTTATCCTCTTGGACATTTTTCGTGCGTCTGCTCGATATCGCTCCACTTCATTAACTCTGCTCCTATGCCCCATGTTGTACTATAAGCTGCCATGAATCTGCATCATAAAGATTCGAGCATTAATGAATTAGGTTTGGCAAGATATGCGCTCTCCGTTGAGCACGTCGAGTTCAGGCATGAGGTGCAATTGATCCACGTGGTGAATCTAGAGTTGCGCAAGTTTCTTGAGTAGTTGGTGGAGTGACTGATGTTGGGTATGTTGCCAAGTTCTCCATCTTAGTTGTTTAAGCTGCCAAAACAAGTTGAGCGAACTGCTCTGTTGATAATATAGGTGTCGGGGCATAAACTTGCAAATTTTCAACAACCGTTGGAGTTGTGGTAGCATTATGATCTTGGTTAGCATTGTTTTGCCCTTTTTATTTATTCATCTTCACTGCAAGCTGTTTACTGTCCAATAGCTCTTTGTGAACGTCATCGTGTCATCTTCTAGTTCTCGAAGGTTCTAGGTATCTTGCACAGTCTACGTGGTTCCCACAAACAACACCACTGTCACAGGCCGTTTTCGTCCGTTTATCTACAAGGGTGACTGAGCTCTCCACATCAGGCTAATTTATCTTCTTGTCCAAACGAGCTTTGTTCGAACCACGCCAACATACCAAGAACACAAGTGTTAACCCTAAAAAATAAATAAGGGATTATGCGAGTTAAACAAAAGATTAACCCTTAAATTAGGGATTAATCCCAAGGATGATACTATCGTCACGAACACTCTCGTATGTCACATACCCTGCCATGGTATGACGTGGCACCCGGAGAGATACCAGAGCCCCTCGGATCTCACATACCCGATTATGGTACGACGTGACATCCGATTGGCACCAAAGCGTCCATTGGAAAGTCAAAGATATCAACGTGGCATCGGAAAAAGAGTAAACCCCGATGGATCCACGCGACTCTGATATCCATCACTGCGCCAAGAGGGACCACTGTACGAGAATACTTCCTTGCTGAACACTCCCAAAGCCCTCGGAATCATCACCCCGAAGGCTAAAGTCACAAAACAACGTCTTACTCAAAACACAAATCACCAAAGTCACTTACCCCAAAGGCCCGAGCTAAGAAAGTTACTCAGCCAAGGCCAAGAAGCCCTCGGAGAATTGTTCCCGAAGGAACCACTACTCTAATGACGACAAAAAACGCTCGGAACCCATACTGCTGAGATCCAGACGCAAGAGCACAGCCTTACTTGCATATTGATGCCCTCGGAGCCCACCTCACGAACAGGAAGAAGCAAATCTGCCTCTCGGAGAACCTTACCAAAGAAGACAATGAGAAAATGACTGTCCCCGGAGCAGAAACCTCCTCGGACACCCACTTCACTTCAACTAGTGAACCTCCTCATAAAATCCAGTCCCTCGGAGAAAAGAAAACAGAAGATTCAGTCCATCAAAGAGAAGAAAACAGAAGAAGCAACCCCTCGGAACTCCTCGAAGCCATCGGACAAGATAAAGATCAGCCTAGTCAGCGCCTTGTCAACAAGATATACCTTATCTTATAGAAGGACACTTGTAACACATGCAACATTACACTTGTAACACATGCATAGTGACTCAAAAGCGCCCTCCCATGCACCTTTCCTACATAAAGGGGGACAAGTTAAAAAAGAGAAGGGGGGAGAAAAAAATAGCAAAAAAGACATACTGTGCACACAAACTCGCTCGAAAAAAAGCATAAGATCATACTTATGGTCTTCGGGAGTGAGAAGTTCAGTGAATAAAGGCAGGATATTCTCGTAATTTTCCATAATAGTTATTTACTCTCTTTGAACCACGGATAACGACGTTCCGAACTTACAAATAATTCAGTTAATCGGGTATTATTCCAAACCTGTAAACAACAAGTAAACTAGGTTGGGAGTACACCGAGAAACGCACTCCGACGCTCAAGTCATTAGGCGGGAGTTGTATTAAGTATGACAATTGTAGAACTTAATCTCAAAAGTAGCTTATTGTAGAGTGTCTCGAAATTCGGGTGACCTAAAAGTGTCCCAAATTTCAGGTTATCTCAAAGTATCTTGAAACTCGGCTGACCGGAGTATCTGGAATTTCGGTTCATCTCAGAGTGTAATGAAATTCGGGTGACCTCAAAGTGTCTCGAATTTATGGTGATAAATAGTGTACGAAACGTGTTCAGCCCGAAGCTTATCTATTCGAAAACAAAAGTTGTCTTGCAATAGCCCGATGGATTTCATCAACATTCCCCGATCCGTCTTTGAAAGACTAGTGGAAGCCACCACTCGAGTTAATCACCGAGAGTTCGAGAATCCCCTGGAAATAGCCCCAGGATCTCCGCACCTAGGAGATTACCCCTCGGAAGAAGGCGAAATTCATGCAAGAGGGGCACGGTGCCCTACCCCTATTTCGTGGTATCAGGAAACTCCTCAGAGGACGCCAGGGCGCTATGATCATCTAGAGGCTCCGAGGATAATCCGAAGAGAGGAAAGACCTCTCCCTGTATATCGGCCCACCCCCACTATCACCCCCAACGGAGAGCCAACCTTATGGGGAATCCTTGAAGATCTATGAAAGGAAGTAGGAGATCTTAAGAGGACTTTAGGCCCCAAGGAAGATCCGACGTTTAAGACGTCTCCCTTCATTCCTGAAATTGCTTCTGCTCCGATTCCTTCAGGAATGCAGCCTATTAATGTACCGTTATATACAGGAGAAGCCGAGGGGAGAGATCCACAAGATCACATACATCAATATCTGGCAGGAATGGACCTATCGTCTGCCCCGGACTATGTTCTGTGTCGGGTGTTCCCCGTTACCCTCGGAGGACGAGCCCAATCCTGGTTCACCCATCTCCCTCCCAATTCAGTGGTCAATTTTAACCGATTGGCTCACCTGTTTGTACGCCACTTCGCCTGTAATCGTAGGTATCCCAAATCGGCCACTCATCTTTTTACTATCAAGCAACAAAAGGATGAATCCCTCCAGGGATATATAAAACGTTTCACGGACGAAGCGCTGGATGTTCCGAACGTCAGCCCAACCATTATGGCCGATATTCTGACACAAGGACTCCGGGCGGGAGAATTCTTCCGATACTTGATGGGGAATCATGTCACGGACATGAACGAACTCATGCAACAAGCTGAAACTCATATTCTTATGGAAGAAGCTGACCATACAAAGAGAGGGCTGGAGAAGGATGACAATGAGCATCACGAGCATACGGAAAAGGAAACTAAGGCAAAGGAGAAGGGTAAAGAAGGAAAACCACCCCCTCGGAAGGACAATGGGGAGATGGTCAAGAAATTCCTTAAACCCGTGCCCCTTCCTCCGATGACCCTAGCTCCCGTGGAAGTACTCAATGTGATGCGAGGCAATGAAGAATTGCGCTGGCCCCGGCCCGCCAAATTTCCCAATAAAGATAAGGATACGGGTAAGTACTGTAAATTCCATAAAACTTATGGACACACTACCGAGGAGTGTACTACCCTGCGAAAAGAAATACTTCGCCTCCTGGAGGCAGGATATCTGCATAACTATCTAAAAAGAAATAATCCCGAAGAGTCTAAAGCGCATGTATGGAAGAGGCCCCGAGAAGAACCTGACGAGGAAGAAGATACTCCCCACCGGCGGTCACGAGAACAAACCTCGGAACATCGGCGGAGGTCCCAAGAAAAAACCAGAAAGTATCAAAGATCCCCCCGAGAAAGAACTGCCGCGCCTCTGCGACCATCACGGGAGAGGACCACAGGGTATCGGAACTTACCTCCTCCTCCCGACACGTATGAAGTCAACCCTTCCTCGGGGCGGACGATTAACATGATAGAGGGAGGAGATATTTCTAGAATACCCCAAGGTAAGAAGACAAAATATCTCAAAGAAGCCAGACGAGCGGGACAAGGGCTCCCGGTATGCTCCGCCCAAGGGGCCAGATTACCAAATATCACTTTCGGACCCGAAGACCTGAAAGGTATAATCTACCCCCATGAAGATCCTTTGGTAATTGAAGCTACTATCTATGGGTTCGAGATCCAGCGTATCCTCATAGATACGGGCAGCTGTGGACGTCCTGTTTTTGCCCACTTATCTAGCCATGGGACTGAAGAAGGAGCAACTGGAGGTAGCTGAAGTTCCTCTACTAGGCTTCTCCGGCGAAGCCTGTAACACCCTCAGAACCGTGACCCTGCCAATGTCGTGGGGAGAAGGAGCCCTTCGAAGAACGGAACCCATCAAATTTTGGGTGGTGGAGGCTTCGTCAAGGACGTATAACGCTATATGCGGAAGGCCCTCCATTCGGTCATTCGAAGCGATCCCTTCTACCCTCCACCTTAAGGTAAAATTTCCTACATTAGCAGGCATCGGAGAAGTCCGAGGAAATCAAGCTAGAGCCAGAGAATGTCGAATGAATGCTCTACTCCCTGAAGAAGGTGAAAACCCCTCGGATAGCAGCAAGAAACGGAAAGTAGAAGAAACCCGAGTCCAACCCATTGAAGAGCTCAAGATGATAGAACTCGTGGAAGGAAACCCTGCTCGGGCAATCAAGATGGGCACTAATATGGAACCTGAGCTGGAGGTCCAACTGACATCTGTTCTAAAGGAATTTTGTCACCTTTTCGCATGGAAAGGAGGTCCCCCCGGGCGGATCAGCAATAAGGTATGCCAACACTTCCTTAATGTGAAGCCGGGAGCCAAACCCATTCAACAAAAGAAGAGAAGAATGGGACCCGAGCGCAACAAGATTATCCGATCGGAAATCCAACGGCTTCTCAGCCTACGACAAATCCGAGAAGTTGTGTATCCCGAATGGTTGGCCAACGTGGTATTGGTCCCTAAATCGGGAGGAAGATGGAGGATGTGCGTTGACTTCACCAATCTCAATGATGCTTGCCCAAAGGACTGATATCCCTTACCAAGCATAGACCAACTGGTCGACTCTACCGCTGGTTGTGCACTCTTGTCAACACTTGATGGGGACCAGGGATACAATCAAATCCCGATGGCATTCCCGGACCAGGACAAAACTAGCTTCATCACGGATGTAGGTACCTTTTGCTATCTAGTCATGCCCTTCGGACTTAAGAACGCGGGAGCTACATATCAACGATTGGTGAACCTCATGTTTGCGGGGCTCATTGGAAAAACTGTGGAAGTATATGTGGACGACACGGTCGTCAAAAGTCATTCCGCAAGAGACCATCCCGGGGATCTACGAAAGGCACTGGCTATCATGGATCACTTTGGAATGAAGATAAACCCTAGGAAATGCTCCTTCGGCATCCGAGGAGGCAAATTCTTGGGATTCATGGTTACTGAGAAGGGAATAGAAGTCAACCCCGAGAAAGCCGAAGAAATTATTGGGTTACCAACTCCGAAATCCATAAAGGATGTGCAAAAACTGACCGGACGAATGGCCTCCCTCAGCCGATTTGTCTCCAAATCAGCGGAGAAGGGACTCCCGTTCTTTAAAATCCTTCGGAATATCAAAGAATTCCAGTGGACCTCACGATGTGAAGAAGCTCTCCAGGAATTGAAAAGCTATATGGTAAGACCACCCTTGCTGGTCAAACCTTCGCCCCAGGAAGAACTCTTCGTGTACCTGTCCGCAGGAGAGGAGGCTATCGAAGCGGTATTGGTCAAAGAGCACGATGGGGAGCATCATCCGGTCTACTATGTTAGCAAAACTCTCCTCGGAGCGGAAACCAGGTATACTCTGATAGAAAAACTTGTACTCACTTTGGTCACCACGGCGCGGAGACTACGCCTGTATTTTCTCTCCCACCCGATCACTGTCCTGACTAAGCACCCTCTGCGGGCAATTCTCAACAAACCCGAGACTTCGGGGAGACTGATAAAATGGGCCGTCGAGCTAACGGAGTATGATATCTCCTATGCCCCGAGACCTTCCATCAAGGCCCAGGTGCTAGCGGACTTTGTAGTAGAACTTACGGGAATCGGAGTTGAAAGGAAAGAACCTCTGTGGCATGTCTACGTGGATGGTTCCTCCGTAAATACACATGGCGGAGCCAGAGTAATCTTAATTAACACGTAAGCCGAGGAGGAGGCGCTACATTTCGCGGTTAGAATTGATTACCCCGTATCCAACAACAAAGCCGAATATGAAGCCCTCCTTATCGAAATGAGGCTCGCCCGGGAAGGCGGAATGCGAAAAGTCCTCCTGTATAGCGACTCTCAGTTAATTGTCCAGCAAGTTCAGGGCACATATGAAGCCAAAGAAGAAAGGATGCAGAGTTATCTTCGGGTAGTCCATCGGGCCAAAGCGTGGTTTGATGAGTATCAATTAGTGCAGATTCCCCGAGGGGATAACCAGGAAGTCGATGCCTTGTCCAAAATGGCTGCACAGTTGACCACCATTCGTACTCGGAAAATCACTCTGTTACATATGAGCGAATCGGAGAGAGCTGAACCTGTAGAGGTGAGCGCCACCACGACAAGTCCTCCGATAAGCTGGATAACGCCCATTAAAGCATATTTGCAAGATCCTGAAGGTTACTCCGAGGATAAATCTGTCCGACGAATGATGTCTAAGAAGACTATCCGATACTTCCTCAAAGACGGAATACTATTCTGAAGGACGTACTCTTATCCTCATGCCCGATGCTTAAATGAAGAGGAAGCTCAACTTATCCTGGCGGAAACACACAAGGGGGTGTGCGGTAGCCATACCAGTGGCAGAAGCATGGCTGGACGGATAATCCGGCAAGGTTATTATTGGCCCACGATGGTCAAGGATTGCAAAAACCACGCGGAAAAATGCAAGTCATGTCAAGCTTATGCCCCTCAGATTTACCAACCAGCGGCTCCGTGGGAACCTCATCTGACCGCCTGTCCGTTCGCCAAGTGGGGAATAGATATAGTAGGTCCACTTATTCCAGACGTTGGTCAAAAGAAGTTCTTACTCGTAGCGGTAGACTACTTCACCAAATGGGTGGAGGCGGAGCCCCTAGCACGAATAACTGTAGGTGCGATCATTAACTTCTTGTGGAGGAATATTCTGTGCCGTTTTGGGGTCCCTCGGAGCCTGGTAAGTGACAACGGCCTGCAATTTACTGACCAAGGGTTAGAAAAGTGGTGTGATCATTGGGAGATTAAGCACCGTTTCGCTTCGGTGGGATACCCCCAAGCCAACGGACAAGTTGAGAGAACCAACCGAACTCTCTTGAAAAATATGAAGGCTCGACTTGACTGGCACAAAGCCAAGTGGGTTGAAGAAATACCCGGCATATTATGGGCCTATCGGACTACGCAGAGTGCCGCCACAGGCGAAACCCCCTTCAGCCTATCCTATGGTTGTGAGGCAGTTGTACCCTCCGAAGTCTCGATTGAAAGTTGGCGAACCAAAGAATACGAGGAAGTGGCCAACAGTGCTAACTTAGCTCTTGCCCTTGATCTCCTGGAAGAGAGAAGAATCCGAGCCCCCATTCGGACTGAGGAATACAAGACTCGGATGGCACGATACTACAACACCAAGGTAAAGCTTAGAACTTTTCAAGTTGGTGATTTAGTGCTAAAACGAGTCGGGGCCGCCAAGAACGTAGGCAAGCTTGAGCCCCGATGGGAAGGACCCTACAAGATAGCGGGAATTGTCGGACCCGCAACTTATCTACTTGCCAACTCCGAAGGCGCCACTCTCAGCAATACGTGGAATTCCTTCAATCTTAGAAGATACTATGCTTAATGTAACATCATCACTGTTACATAAATAAAACTGTGTGTTTATAAATAGATGGTTACGATACATTCAATTCCGATAGGGTACATAGGTTTGCAAAACAAAAATGGTAACCTTACACAGGAAATCATTATAAGCAACCTAACCCCCAAGGAGCCATCTACTATAAAAAAACAGTCATCGGACCCCGAAGGACCATCTACTACAAGTTAAATACTACCTACTACAAACTACTCCTCTTGCAAAGGACGCTTCCCTTCTCGGATAAGGCGACGGCGCTGTTCCTCGGATAGGGTTAATGGATCCGCCAATAACGTGCCCTCGGAAGCCACGGGGTTATCTTCAGGAAAGATGGGGTGAAGACTAAGTTCGGGAATAACCAGGCCCACTGGACACTCTGGCAATGCTTGAACAACATCCGTACCAAGGCGATACCCAATGCGGACCAGATCACGCATCTCATTTTGTAAAGACTCCCTCAAAGCTGAAGGACCCGCGATATCCAAAACAGCTTGGACCCGGGCCACCACTAAAGCAACATCATGTGCACGAGAAATCTTTAGCACCCGAAGAGTTGCCGCATCCCGTTCCCGAGTCGTCTGCAGTAATTGATCATCGGAGTAACGAAGCTGACCCTTCAACTCCTCCAAACTTGCCTGAAAACTCGTCACCCGGGTCCTCTCTAACATCAACTGACGCTCCACCTCCCAAGACTTATCCTTCTCAATCTGAAGGACCATCTCGTGAATCGCCTTAGCAGCTTCATGCTCTTCCTGCAAGCGGGAAATCTCCGTCTGAGCCTCCAACAAACCATGCTCCAATTCGTCCCGACGGCGATATACCAGGCCAGGATCCGAAGAGGAACATCCCCGAGCTCCGATGGCGTCTAGCACCATATAAATCTGAATGGAGACGAATGGGTCACTACAGAAGAAATCAAAGGTGAGTAATTGAAAATTGCAAATAAAATGAGTATCTACCTCACACAGGTTTTTGCAAACTAAGTCTTGAAGGCGAGAGGAAGGAAGGGTCCTCATGAGCTCACAATCCGTAACATTCAGCAGACCGCTAAGAAAATTTCGGCAAAACCCCGATACCTCTCCGAGGGGAGAAAACTCCGGATCACCACCCAGAGGAGAGGAACCCACGGGAGGAAGATTCCCTCCAGACAGCGGCGCGGATACGCGCTCGGGACCTCCCTCCACAGCATTCACGATATCGGAAATCCGAGGAAATGGTTGCGACGCCAAAAGAGGCAATGGGTAATCTATCGGAGAGAGAGCCGCAACCGGATTTTCTACCCTAGGAGGAATCGCAAAGCTCACTGGGGGGCTGCCACGGGCGAACCCTCCGGTTCCTGCCTCTCCGAGGAAGGGTCAGTCCTCGTAACAGCCATGAAGGTATCGGAGGTGCCCTCTGATGCCCGCCGCATACCATGCAGAGCTCGCCCCAGAAAAACACCCTCAAATGGATTTATGGAAAAAGCCGCCATCTCAGCACCTATAGACAGGTATAGAGTATATGATGATCCCGAGGACACACAGATTGATAAAAGAGGAGTCGACAAAGATACAGACTTACGAAAATAGAAGTTGCCATGAAGAGGACGAATTGGCAAGTTCTCTCTCCTTATTCCCTCTTGAAGACCTGCCAGAATAAGAGCTTCGTGACACGCAAGCAGGCCGATAATATCATACGAGCCAAAAAATAACCCGGAACGGCTCAGTTCCTCCCACTCCCGCCCCAACGTCTCGGATATGGGCGAAACGTATCCCAAGCCCCATCGGATGGGCACTCCCCATGATCGTGCCGAATAACCTTTCGAACGGACGAAGAAAAACCTCCGCCTCCAGTCCCCCCTACGAGGGCGAGGATTCGATGTACCAGTGAAGGCTTTCTCAACATCCCGATAGGCCAGGCTGAAAAGGGAACTCCATCCGAACAGGGCCGAAGGATGAAAATTGCCCCCACCCGATACGGGGACTGGGGAAGGTTAAGGAGCTCGCAGCATAAAACGTATCCCACTAAGAGGCGATACGAGTTGGGTGTTAACTAGCTCGGACAGATTTGCCAGTACTGGAAGAGTGATTGAAGAAAAGGGTGGAAAAACACCCGTAACCCATAGTACATTTGTTCACAATAGACCGTTAAAAATCCCGAAGGAGGGTCATATGCTCTCTGATCCGGAGAGGGCACGATCACGTCAAAATCATCGAAATTCAGATTGTATTCCGCAAAAAGAGTCACTGGAGACTCTCCGTACACAGTGCTAGCGGCAGAACCAACTCGTCCCCGACCTATCAACCTTGAGGGGCTCAAAGGTATTAAGTTAAATACAGAACGCTCATCGACAAGAGAATATGGCTCCCGGCCCAGGAACACATCCCTTATATGGTCCATCCTTCGAGAATCTGTGTACGATGACCTATTCCCCACCCTTGAAGACGAGCTTGTCCCAGTGGCCACTTGATTCTCAGCCAACCTGTCCCGCTGCCCCGGGAAAGAACTTTCCGAGGACGCATTATGAACCTGGGATCCAGGGACAACTCGAGCATGGCTCCGAGGATAACTACCTGATGAGGTGGACCCCCCTTGCCTATGATGTAGCGGCATCATCTTTTATAGTAAGTTCTCTGTTTACTCTTATACGAAAATCGAAGAAAAGTATTGAGTATGACTGCGGAAGCAAATGCTAAGCCCTGCAGGAGTAGATGTCTAGAAGGAAAAAATTAAAATGATTTATCTGCTAAAGGAAGATAGATTTTAATGATGAGTATAAGTACCAATGTTAGCATATTATATATGATAAGCTAATCCCGCAAAATGAAGCTGGAGATGTTCAACTCATTTACAAGGGCGTGACACGTGCTACTGAGTGTCTCTAATTAGGGATAAATAACTCTAAGTACGCATGCAATCTGACACGTCCTGCTAAGTCACGTACTTAGTCAGCAAATAAAGAATTTTGTCTTAAGCTCGGTTTTTAGAGAAAATTAAAGGGATAAGTTTGTTTATATAAACATGCTAATAGTTTATTACTATCTCAAGCTAATGGACAAATAAGACAGAATAGAAAGGGGATCAGACAAATTGTTCATTCATAAAATCCGAGAAGCTCTCGGAGCAGCTTACATAAGCAAAAATTTAAAAATCTAAAGTCCTGAAAAGATGCTGAAGTATACATAAAGGAATCCTATTCTAAGTCCCTGTACTCGGAGGAGGCGGAGGCGGATTGATAGCAGACCCCTCGGGGAGACTAACAGATGGACTCGGAGGCAAAACCCCACTCGGGCTGGCGGCTCCCAGATTGGATGCAGTCGGAAGAGGAGCGGGAGAGTTCCTGGGCGTCATCACAGCATCGAACATCTCCAGAAGGCTCTGAACCTGCTCGGGAGACGGCCTAGCAAGCTTCTTGACGTCGAAAACGCCGCCAAAATTCACCCCCGAAGGCACCACCTCACGGGCTACAGTGGCACACTCTAGCCATCCCCATAACATGTGCACAAGTGTATCCCGAGCGGACAGGGAAGTAAATTGACGCTCTGCCTCTGCTACCGCACCCTTAACGGCTTCATCAACCCGAGCTTGCACATCTTTCACCGGCATCACATCTACTAACTTCAACGTCACCAGCTCATGCAGCCGCGATTGAAGCCCCTTTTCTCTCTCTAAACCCTCGGACTTCTCCTTCTCCAGAGCTTCTATTCGGGCAAGAAGGGACCTCTCGGATTCCGCCTTTTCCTTCTCCAGACGGGATAACTGTACTCGGACAACCCCCTCCGACGCTTCCAGTTGATCATAAGCTGATTGTACTCGCTGCAGCGTGAGACGCATCACCTCTTTCATCTCCTGGTCCTCCTTCCATTTGAAGTCATAAGCCTCCAACTTGGTGTGAAGGGCCTCGTTCATGGACTCAACCTCACGGAGTCGGGCCTGGAGAGAAGTCACTTGTTCTCTAAGGGGACCCACTTCTGCCACCTCCCTAGAATGGCGCTGCTCCACCGCGGTAATAACCTCCCGGGTCTTCTTGGACTGAACGATAAAAAAAGGAATATATAAGGAAGAATGCAGGGAAATCACCTAAAAATAAAACAGCCAGAGGACAAATACTTACGATGGCTTCCATCCAGACCGTGCTGGCCCGCAAAAACTGATACCCCTCCTCGGGCGCAGAAAGAGAAGAGCTGAAAAAGTGAAGGATCTCGCGATATGCCTCACCCACAGTCGAAGGCTCCTTCTCGGGTACCAGAGATGAAAAATCTCCCTCGGAAGCAGACCTCCGCAAAGTAGCCTTCTTCGGGAGGTCAGCTATCGGAGAAGGGATAGCAGCGGCGGGAGTTGTGGTCATCGCCTCCGTCATAACCACTTCAGGAATCTCTGTAGCGGCCGAGGGACCCTCTATCAAGTCGGCAGGACCCTTGCAAATTCCCTCGGATGGCTCCTCCGGGTCCTGGTGGAGTAGCTGAGCAAACAAATCCGCACCCGGAAACATAGGGGCCTTTCCTTTATCTACACCTACGAGAACAAGATATGCAGTCAGATAATGAGTTAACATAAATAGAGTATTGAAGCAGAGTAAGCAAAAAAGAGAAAGAAGCTTACGAGGGCGAGTGGGGGAAGGAGCAGGAATAATGGGCGAAGGATCCCGAGAAGAGACCAAAACAACATCCGGTCCCGGAGATGAAAACTCTTCTTCTTCTGCCCTCGGAGATTGCACCCCCTGCGAGCTCCTCATAAGACTGCCAGTGTTGGACTCGGAAGGTGGCATCAAAATCAGAGTAGACCTAGGGTCCACTTGTCGCAACGGGGTAGCCTCCAGACACACGCCCTCAGCATATAGAGAGGGGCGCGGGATATTCTCGGACACCTCCTCAACCTCCGGGTCCATCCCTGCCTTCTCAGACTGCGCCTCCACGCCCTCGTGATCTCCCCCCTCGGAAGCTTCACTATGCCCATTCGGAGCTACCTCCTCGGAACCCGGTACTAAATAATACCTCGCCATAACCTCCCCTGCACCACACCACAACAGGTCAGTACAAGCAACAGAAAATTACGAACAACTACTCGGAGGAGATAAATATGGAGTAAAGAAGTATGCGAATAAGAGAAGGAAAACTTACTGAAAGCTGGCAAGTACATACTCGGAATAGAAAGCTGTTTCTTCACATGGTCGTCAACGGACACTACAAAGTGAAGCCCGGCCCTATCAAACAACCATGAAAAATCTGATGACTCCATCAACAACTGCTGAGCCACCACCGGAGAAAGCACCGTATCTTCAGCCAGGGTGTGAATTGGAGTCACACCCTCCCCCCACTTGAAGGGCACATCCCACTTCCCCAGGGCGGGCTTCACGTAGAAAAAATTGTCCTTCCAAACGCTGTGCGAACTGGCCGTCGCACCTAGAATCCTCTTCGTGGAGCTACCCGAGTGGTCCCGGTGGTGGACGTGATAAAAGGGGTATCCCTCAGGCGACACCCCCACATCAAAAATCGAAATAAAATGGTCCACATTGCACTCATACCCCTTGACATTATACCAAAACACATAAATGCAGAGGGCGGCGTACCCGTTGGGCACCAACTGACTCAGACATATTCTACAAGTCTTGAAAACTTCGCAGAAAAGGATGGCATAAATGAACGCCACCCGTAATTCACCTACGCGAAATACATAGTGAACATACCCGTGGGAGGATAACACGCCCTCTGATTTTCCGAGGGAATGTGAACAGTCACATTCGCCATCGCAGTCCCCGTGGTCTTGAATAACTCCATGACATGTTCGTAAGTAACCACGGACCGAACATTCTCAATTTTAGAGAAGTCACGGACAGGGGGTTTCTTCGATTTTGAAACCCTAGTTTTTTTCGCGGAAGCGGCGCCACTCCCTTCGGCGACGACAACCCTTCTTTTACGAGTGGCGGCAGCAGGTCCCACGAGGGGAGCAGTAGCCGCAGCAGAAACGGGAACGTCAACAGGAACAGTGTCGGCAGAAGAGGTATTTGCCAAGGAGGCCATCTTCTTTTGGGGCAAGAGAAGAAATTTTACGAAATTGATGAAAGAAAAAAGAGACGAGAAGAAGAAACTTTGAGAGGAGCAAAAATCACTCTTTTTTGCTTAAGAAATTTGGAGAAGTAGAGAGAATTGGAAGCTTGAAGATTTTGTGAAGAGAGTGGGGGAGAAAGAGTACGGACGGGGGTATTTATAGGCGAACCGCCATTAAAGACGTGCCCCGTCCCCCACGCCCCACGTCTCCACTCAAGAAGCGACGTGTCGCTTCACGCGCTAGCCGTTGCTGTAGATTAACGGACGGATGAATAAATGTCATTTAAGACATCCAACGGCTAGAAAGAGCTGTTATAAAAGTAACTCTTCATCTGAACCGCTGCTTCCCAAGAACATAAAGGTAATTTTACTTTACGGTATTTTAAGTATATACTTATATACATATAATACCCCCGTAAATCATAAAAAAGAATGGAGAAACTCCAATCCCCTCGGAAAAATCACCAAAAAATAAAGAAGAAGCCCCTTTTGCCATATTAAGGCCACGAAATAAAATTTCACTCGTCTCTACGAGAACGATCGAAATTTGGGGGGGCTAGTGTTAACCCTAAAAAATAAAAAAGAGATTATGCGAGTTAAACAAAAGATTAACCCTTAAATTAGGGATTAATCCCAAGGACGATACTATCATCACGAACACTCTCGTATGTCACATACCCTGCCATGGTATGACGTGGCACCCGAAGAGATACCAGAGCCCCTCGGATCTCACATACCCGATTATGGTACAACGTGACATCCGAGTGGGCACCAAAGCGTCCCTTGGAAAGTCAAGATGAATAAAAATAAGATATCAACGTGGCATCGGAAAAAGAGTAAACCCCGATGGATCCACGCGACTCTGATATCCATCACTGCGCCAAGAGGGACCACTGTACGAGAATACTTCCTTGCTGAACACTCCCAAAGCCCTCGGAATCATCACCCCGAAGGCTAAAGTCACAAAACAACGTCTTACTCAAAACACAAATCACCAAAGTCACTTACCCCAAAGGCCCGAGCTAAGAAAGTTACTCAGCCAAGGCCAAGAAGCCCTCGGAGAATTGTTCCAGAAGGAACCACTACTCTAATGACGACAAGAAACGCTCGGAACCCATACTGCGGAGATCCAGACGCAAGAGCACAGCCTTACTTGCATATTGATGCCCTCGGAGCCCACCTCACGAACAGGAAGAAGACAATGAGAAAATGACTGTCCCCGGAGCAGAAACCTCCTCGAACACCCACTTCACTTCAACTAGTGAACCTCCTCATGAAATCCAGTCCCTCGGAGAAAAGAAAACAGAAGATTCAGCCCATCAAAGAGAAGAAAACAGAAGAAGCAGCCCCTCGGAACTCCTCGAAGTCATCGGACAAGATAAAGATCAGCCTAGTCAGCGCCTTGTCAACAAGATATACCTTATCTTATAGAAGGACACTTGTAACACATGCAACATTACACTTGTAACACATGCATAGTGACTCAAAAGCGCCCTCCCATGCACCTTTCCTATATAAAGGGGGACAAGTTAAAAAAGAGAAGGGGGGAGAAAAAAATAGCAAAAAAGACATACTGTGCACACAAACTCGCTCGGAAAAAAGCATAAGATCATACTTATGGTCTTCGGGAGTGAGAAGTTCAGTGAATAAAGGCAGGATATTCTCGTAATTTTCCATAATAGTTATTTACTCTCTTTGAACCACGGATAACGGCGTTCCGAACTTACAAATAATTCAGTTAATCGGGTATTATTCCAAACCTGTTAACAACAAGTAAACTAGGTTGGGAGTACACCGAGAAACGCACTCCGACGCTCAAGTCATTAGGCGGGAGTTGTATTAAGTATGACAGTTGTAGAACTTAATCTCAAAAGTAGCTTATTGTAGAGTGTCTCGAAATTCGGGTGACCTAAAAGTGTCCCAAATTTCAGGTTATCTCAAAGTATCTTGAAACTCGGCTGACCAGAGTATCTGGAATTTCGGTTCATCTCAGAGTGTAATGAAATTCGGGTGACCTCAAAGTGTCTCGAATTTATGGTGATAAATAGTGTACGAAACGTGTTCAGCCCGAAGCTTATCTATCCGAAAACAAAAGTTGTCTTGCAATAGCTCTTTACCTCGAAATTTCTCTTAAGTGCAAGACACAAGATTCGAGTTAAGTCGAATCTCGGGACTAATGAGGAATTTCGAGCTATAAGTGAGAGCTCTGGTCTAGCATATGTGAAAATGATATATCTTTATGAGTTGGGGTGAGAGGTCTACATAGTAGATGAAACCTATAAATTTAATCAACCAAATTCCCCCGTGATACCACCAATCACGCTTGTCCCGAAATTGCTTATGTCGAAATCACACTGTCTCGAAACTAAGTTGTCATGAAAACTCTCTCTAACTCGAAATATGTCTTTTTTTTTTGTCCTGGAAATAGCATTAAAGACATTTCGAGTGAATGCTGATCTTTTACTTGTCTCATTTCCCTTGCACCAGAAATCGAATTATGGGACATATTTCGACATAGTTTTCGTGTGAACATTGCTTAGTTCTTTTTTATTGTGTTTGCTTACGTGTTTTCTTTGATTGTGTGTCCTCGCTCGATTGGTACCACGTGATATAAATGCAAAGAGCCTTGAAAGTAATTAGAGATAATTCAGCCTTGAAATGGTTCAAGGCCTATACCTAACAGTTGGCTAACAACCTAACACCAGTGCATTTCTTTTTTAATCGTATCACATTTTTTTATAGATTAGTGGTGTGTATCATATAATTTGCTAACATATTATGATATTATTACATGAAACTAATGGTATCACTTAGTGCTCATATAAATTTGCTAATATATAATGATGTTATTATATGTAGGATTGTCTTGAGCCGTTAGACGATACATATATTAATATTACGACTCCTAGACTAACCAACCACGATATATAGGGCGTTTGCAAGAGCTTTTAAAAGCTTCTTATGGGTTTAAGCCACTGAAAAATATTTATTGAGTATTTATAATTGTTGTTTTTGCTTCTCCTTCTCTAAAAAAGGTCAAAAAGAAAAAAATAGAAGCCAATAAGCATGTCATGAGGTGCTTACATAAGGAACGTCTCCCCAAATCTTGGTGAATATCTTATTTAGACTTATTAACCTCTTAAATTTCTCTAAATATCCAATTTTATCCTCAAATAAATTCCATTATTTTTCTTTTTCCTTATTAACGCGGTCTTCTTTTCCATAATTTTATATTTTTAGAGTATATTTAAAAAAAATTATAAAATAAAAAAAAAATCTTTAAAATAATTTACTTAACAACAACATGTACGACATTATTATATTAACATCTTTTATATGTAGTTATTTTTTCTAGAAGATATATGTGCGATGATACCAAATAATTTGTATACTGTAATGTAATAAACATATATATTGATTACACTATATTAAAATAATAATTTTAATTTTTAATATATAACTATCCACCTCATAATTGTACGCAAATGTGAGTGAAGGATTAATATTTTTATATCTATAATTTAAATAAAAATAATTAAACATTATTGTATTTCAATTAAAGTTCAAAAGTTGCTTCTATCTTGTTATTGCAACGACCACAAAACTAACTTTATCTACTTTAAGTTAAAGTAACTTTTGAAGAAGGATTTGCAAACGCTTATATCTTTAAGTAAAACTTTAAGTAAAAGCTATGGAGAAAGAACTTTCATAAGCTCTTGCAAACACCCCCAGAACTAGAAATGAGCTTATATCAATTAATGTGCTTGGGTGTGCAGAATACTAATATACAATTTGTGTATGTTCTACCGAATGACGTTATTATATGTAGGACTGTCTTGAAGCGTTAGACGATATGTATACTAATATTACGACTCCTAGACTGGCTTCCACCACGATATAGAACTAGAAATGGGCGTATATCAATAATGTGCCCAGTGATCAACCACGATATAGAACTAGAAATAGACGTATATAGATACTAACACACAGTTTGTGTATGCTCTACTGAATTGGGAGAAATCTGTATATAGATACTAACACACAGTTTGTGTATGTTCTACTGAACTGGGAGGGATCTTCCGCAGACGAGAGTTGTGAAAATTCACATAAATCATGTTCTTCATCTACTTCTTTGACCGGGTATCGGGGATAATTAAAGGAATTACTTCAGTCTTACAGCTAATTTATCTAAAGAACCTTTCCTCAATATCTGGAAAAATTCCACCGAGTTCAAACACTATTACAATCCTATAAATAGTTACCATTTGAAGCAAGGTATATTTACACCAAGGAAAATTCTCATGTCCTACTACAATCTCTGAAAAATCTACAGTAGATCACAAAAGCTAAGAAACTTACTGCACTCGACAACGCCAAGAACCAGTAGTAATTATCCAGCCTAGCTTTTGTCATGTCGTCTGAAAACCAGCTACTCTGTCTCCCATCAGAACTCGTCAAACACTCGATCAACGATATAAGAATCGCGCTCAAGAAACTGCCGACTCCAAAAACACTTGTATAAAGTGCTATCCCCATGGTTTTCATTTTTACAGGAACTTCTGAATAGAAGAACTCTTGCATACCCACCACAGTAAATATATCAGATATCCCTAACAATATGTACTGAGGAAGCAACCAGAATATACTAAATGGAACCTCTTCAGATTTCACCACCATACTTTTACCAATTTCAAGCCTTTTCCTTTCAGTTAAGGCCGCAATCACCATTGCCACGACCGAGAGACACATGCCTATGCCCATCCTCTGCATCACCGTAATGCCCTTCTCGTTGCGTGTAAAAATACGCGCAATGGGAATAAACAACGTGTCGTACCATGGCATAAGAATTAATATAGACACCGTGATCGCGCTTTGTAGAGCGGCTGGGGGGATTTTGAATTTGGTTCCGATGTTTCTCTTCATTGTCATTCCCTGTTTAGTGAAAAATGTCGCCGGTTGTTGGAAAATGACAGCAAACATTAGAAGCATCAACCAAATCGGGAGCAGGTGTATTATGATTCTCGCGGCTTGAATAGGCCTCGTGTTCTGATCAGAATCGTGTTTTGAAATGTCCTGATTAGGGTCTTGATTGCACATTGGCACTTTCTCCTCAAGTCTACAAACAAACAAAATATAATGATTAATAACTAGACCTCGAAAAAATAAGATCTTGGGAATTAATGCATAAGAAAAAGGCTTACTCTAACTCGGCTGCCGTAAATTTGTTGCTCGACTTACTATTCCCAACAGTCATCTTCGACAGAATAGCTTTGATTGCATGGAAAATGTCTTCAAACGACTTAGCATCCTCTTTCTTGTCATGCTTACGTGTATAAAATCTGTTGCCACATAGAAATATTATGATCGAGGCTATCATCGTTAGGGTAGGAATGGCGAATCCAAGTCCCCAGCCAAAAGTGTCTTGAATATACGACATGACAGAGACGCCTAGGAGGCTGCCACAACAAACGCCAAAATACCACCACTGGAAAAACGAGCTCTTTTTGCCTGAGCTCTTTTCATTAGCATTAGTTGTATCATTATTACAACGCGGCAATTCATCCTCGTCTTCGAGCTGATCAGCGCCAAAGGCTTGTAGAGAGGGGTTATAACCCCCTTGGCCTAGAGAGATCATGTAGAGAGACCATGATATTGATGAAATCGAGGTTGTTTTGCTCGTTTGGGACGAAGACCATTGCAGTCCAGTTGATGTCAATGCCAAAAGCCCCTAAGAGATTGAATCAATACATACGAATCATCACAGGTCTACCAAAATTCACAAAAATCAAAATTATTAAAAGAAGAATCAGCGTTGAATGTTTACACAATCGATCAATGTTGCTTTCTTTCTTGGCAGTAAAAGTGTAGCCGTGATCAAAAAAGCAGTTGCATTTGCATGGCTTAATTATAAGACTAAATGTCCTCAAATCAACATATAACCAAAGTATTTTATTTTTCCTTTTTATCAATCTAATTGTGTGCGTGGATAGTGACTTGGGCTGCATTAGAGTCACAAATGATACGCACGTAGATTTCCACTAAAACATTGAGATTCAACTTTCCCATTTTTGATTACTTATACGCCATTATTACATTGTAATTAAGTGTATGTTTCTTTCATACAAAAGGCGTGTTGATTGTACAAATTACACAATAAACAAAAAGCTAAGGTACTTTCGGCATGAACATAATTATAAATTAAGAGTATATTATTATTGCGTGTAAAATTGAAGTGAACTCTTTCGTACCGCGGCATAGAGCACGGAAGAGGCTAAGATTGTAGAGTATCGGTCCCAGTAAGAGTCGGCCAGCACCGCCACCAGCAACGGAAGCATCGACGTAAATCCGACCCAACTGTTGACATATTTTGCAGCTGATGAATTGTTCATCTTCATAACATCCGTCAGATATGTCACCAAATTTGAAGCCACCCCTTTGAATGCAAATCTCTCCATTCCAGATACCACTGTGTTATTACATAATAGTAATTAATTCACATATTTAACAATTAGGTGAATTAAATCAAATCACAATAAATAAATAAAATAAACATGTCAAAAATTTAATTTGAACCATTTTCATCTACTTAAGAAATTAAAATAATGATCATATACTTACCTATTAGGAGAATACATGATTTGTTGGCTCGCATTGATATCTGTGCTCCAGCCATGATAGGTGTTATAGGAAACAAAACAAAAACAAAGGGAATATTATTAACTGAATTAGCTGTGGATGAGAGCAAATGAAACTGATGAAGAACTCTAGCTACTGTATAGATTTTCTTCTCTGCTGAAAGATTTGTAAAATATATGATTATAATGAGGGACAACAAGGTCCTAGATCATATATAGTAACTATCATAAGTCTCGGTCGCCCATTAAACAAAACCACCAAAGAATGGCACCGCTAGCTTTAGTAATTGCTTTTATTCTATATATCTTTGTTTTGTCCACAAGGTACCAATTCTGTGTTAAAACTTGCAAAAAGATGTTTGCTTTATGTGGGTTTTAATGGGACACTGGATACTCACTACTTAATTTCCCCCTAATAAAAGTTTTTCTTTTATTGCTCATAATTCATTATTAAAGTTTTGTATCATAGGCGATATTCCACTTAATTATGCTTGGGATCAGTGCTGACACGGCAGTTAACTTGTGGTGCCAAGCAGGGGCGGACCCAGAAAATTATTTTAACCTGGGCTACGACAGGAGGGTGGTAAAGAATTGTTAGAGTCGTCTCCATTAGTTTTTGTGCTCCGAATTTATTTTAAAATCTTACATATTTTTTCAGTTCGTCAATAAGATATAAATCAAACAAGAATATTACTTAGGACTTTATCTATTTTAGGCTGAAAATTATAATAATTTTAACTTATAATGAAGAAATAATGGACTAAAAAAGCATAAAATATTCTTTTGGTGGTGTAAATTATAAAAACTAGTATTATGTATACTAAATAACAAAAAGACCACCTGGGCTTGAGCCTAGGTTAGCCCAAGCCTAGGTCCGCCATTGGTGCCAAGCTATGTTGTGTACACACAATTGCATGGATATGTCGACACTAGCTATAATATGTCCTCCAAAGTTAGTACTTAGTATGTACGTAGAATTTAATTAATAATATACATGAAATAGGAAAATATTATAACTGAAGTTGTACGTGTCATGCAGAATCATTTTGCATTTTGCGGAGCGGACACATATGTCTTAGAAACCCCACGTGGCTAGTGTGAGATTTGGCAGGTGGTTTGAATATGAGAATTGCATGCATAGACTTGATCGTCATTTTAATTTATTTTTTGTTTTAACATGTATAGACTAGCTAGCTGGAATATAATGAATTTTAACAGATTTTTTACTCAAAAGAAACATAAACATCCTATTACATATATTACTAGATGCATGTGTTATTCTCCTTTGCTGGCCTGATTGGTACGTAATTATGGAGCAAATAATTAGTAAACGTACCAAATTAAAACCACATTAATTTACAGTTCCAGCCCTAAAGCCATCCTATTTCAAAAAAAAAAAAAAAAAGCCCTAAAGTCATCCATATCTAATTTGTAGACAACAATTTAAACCGGCCGAGTCAATTTACCAAAAAAGTAAATAACTAAATAATAACGTCATATAAGTAAACTTGAACTTCATTATGTGCGTATATGGTTACTTACTACGTATAAAATTAATGACAACAAGGTACGTACAGAGTAATTAGTATGTTGGGACGTATATTTATAGATTTCTATATAATAAGTGACAAATTAAATTAGGAGGTGGAGTGTGTGTTGCTTATGGACGGTCACGCTGATCGCGTGCATGCTTATGGCTTACCCTAAGCAAGCAACGGGGTACGTCACAACTCACAAACAAGTAAAAATTGCACCAGCTTATCAATTATATTATTATTTTGGGTATAAAATTAACTTTTTCCTTTTTTAGCTCGCACAGAGTTTAAATCAAAACGGCATATAATTTTGAACAGCAAAGTAGATTTGACGTAAATGGTCACTACAACAAAACGCAGCAATTGCATGGAAAAAATTCCATGCAATTGGGTACATTTTCCATGCAATTGATCAATTGCATGGAAAAAATCCAATGCGAAAATCCCATGCGATTGGTGTCCCGGCAAGAGAATTGCATCGGAAAATTCCGATGCAATAGGTAGCTGCATGGAAATTTTTCCATGCAGAGAACCCGAATCATCGGATGCAAAGGCTGCATCCGAATTTTCGGATGCAGCCTTTCCGAGCCTAACTTTGCATCCGATTTTTCGGATGCAAAGCCTGTTGTTGCATCCGAATATTGCGATGCAATATAATTGCATCGCAATTTTTCGATTCAAACTATCTTGCATCCGAAAATAAAAATTCGGATGCAAGATTTTCTATGTTATTGCTATGATTTGTTGTAGTGGGTTATTACGTTGCGAAAGTCTTCAATGTTGAATTCAATCAACCGCATGTTAATTTGGTGCTTATACATCTATATCTATATCTATCTATGTATGTCTAAAATTTAATTTTTTTTAGAAAAAATATAAGTTACAAAAACTTATTTCATATTTGTTTTTACATCTACCAATTTTCTACGTCACACGGAGAGGTAATGTGCCAAAAACAAAAAATTCTCGAATAAAACATTCTTGTTTGTAGTCATGGTTGTGGAGGAACTAGAGCGGACAAACTAAAGATTTATAGTTGTAAGATATCTAACGTAATCGAGATTGTCAGAACTGGCTATTTTTTCTTTATTCGAAAAAACTGCCGACCAATCCGGTAGATTTTTTAACGTAGTACTTTTGTTTGTGTCGAGAAATCTGTCAACCAATTCCGATTCGTTAGTTGGGAAAGAATCCGCACCAATCACATATTCGGACTGATTTTATCATTAATTTTGACTTCCCTACTCAAGGAAATTAAATTTTATCAAATAAATTCTAGGTAACTGTAGTGTACGTAAAGGCTTAATAAACCCAAATAGGCCTATTATTGCAGCTAAATATCAAGGATAAAACTTTAGAAACCAAGAAAGCTCCGGAGTCTTGGGTGGGATAAGGCAATGACAGAATGTATGTTAATTATCATGATAACAATAATGACTAAAGAGAGAGCAACCAAACAACAGGTACATTTCCAACTTTCCTTTTTCCTTTTTCTAGTCCCATTTCGAGCCATGTACATTTGCTTTTCGACGTCACAGTCCTTTTTTTCTGAATTTTATGGTGGTGGTGGGGTGACATGGAATTCACTTATTGGATTCATAGAATCAATTTTATAAAAGAAAATAACAAGAAACTCTCAATTGTACCTTTACGCCTATGAATTGCCCTGGATTGGAATACATTTTCGAAAAATACTTTTAACTCAAATCAGCTCAAATTTGATATATATATATATATATATATATATATATATAAGCATCTAATACTTGGACTCAATCCAAACTAGAAAATTCTGAATCGGGTGAGGATGGATGTTTAATTTTATCAACACGTATATCAATTAACGCAACAGTACAGAAAATCTGGCACACATATAACGTGATCAGATAGCGAATATTGTGAAACAATTACGAGAGAATATTTAGACTCACTAATATCTGTAAGCATAATTTAGGAGATGCACTTATAAAAATAAAAAGTTGGAGATGCGCAAATTAATGTTCCGTAAAATAATTAAAATGCTTTAGAGAATATATGGTTAAAATGCCAAACCTCCTTAGTTTTGCGGTGAAATCCGTGGCGATTGATCGTTGTTAGCCCAGTGGTTTTGCTCTGTAAGTAGTAAAATGAAATTAAAATCACAAGATTTTAGATCGACAACGGACATGACCACTAATTGAACTTTGGTTTTATTCTATAAAAAAGCCGTGATTTCGCATTTGTTCACAAATGGGAAAAAAAATCGGAGACTTTGCGTTACCTTATTTCCTTAAGCTGGCGATATTAGGAATTGGACTAATTGGTTACTGATAATTTTATCTTTTTCTTCTACTATATTTACATGTGTCTTGAGATTGAAGAGTGATAGCAAAAGGTGCAAATTTAGAGAAACGCATTTGTTGTGTATATAATTTTTTGAGCGCTGAAACAAAATTTGGATTTTTATACATATATGGTATGAGTTACTAATTGAAATCTAATAATTGAAATTGTTGCAATACATTTACATGGATATATTAGGTAGTCGTATTGCGCCTCTTGTGGGGAAAATGAAACTGAAAGGTTTGAAGTTTTCAAATTATGTTGTCACTGCAGTTTTTCCTATTTTGGCCGTAGAAATTGGAACTTTGAAAGAGCTTGACTCCATGTCTTTTAGCAATTTGGGGAAGATTCACAGAATTAATAATTCTTGAAGTTTATGTGAGAGGATCACTATACTTTAAACTTGGGTTTTTAGCACAATACCCCTTGTAATATAAGAAATAGGCGCATTATTCCTGTAAAAAAAACAGGCATATTACCCCCTGTAAAACATAAATAGGCAAATTACTCCCTGTAAAAAATAAATAGGCAAATTACCACCTGTAATATATGAAATAGGTACATTACGCCTTTATAATTTTTAAAAAGTTGCACATCATCTCCTTAATGCATGTATATAAAAAAAAAAGTATTATGCACCGTATAAAAATACACAAAGGGGTAATGTGCCTATTAAACATAACACAGGGATGTGATATGCCTTTTTATTATTACAGGGGGTAATATGCCTATTTCGTATATCACATGAGGTCATATGCCCTTTCCTTTTTTTATAAGGGGTAATATGCCGGGTATTATGCCAAAAACTCCTTTAAACTTATACGTGTAAAAATGTATAGTTAATTACAGGTACATCATTTTATCATTATTATCATCTTAATTCGTAGTATAGTCAGTACAAGCTATTACTTAAACATCTGAATATTTCTCCTTTTAAAAATTGGAACATCAAAGATTGAACTGGGCTCTTCTTTTTTTTTTTTTTTATATAACAACGAATTGAGCTCTTTCTCTTCCACATAGAGAGTTTCTTCCCCTTTAATGATAGTAGACTTTATGAGATTTGGTTTGGAGATATAGAGATATGACATCATACAGGACCTTTACTCCACCAAACTTGCCGAATTCTCTCACAAGGCAATTAAACCTGCCTCGAACAATTCGCAGGCCCATAATCTAAAAAGGCTTCAGTTTGTTGCACTAACTAACTGCAATGGTTTCGAAAAAAGTAGCCCATGGATGTCTTAAAATCAATTTAAATGTGGTATTTAAAGATGGAAACATGGATCAAAGTATTGTTATGGTACTATGTTTCGATGAGTTAAAGATTAATATAATTTTTTTATAATGTTTCGAGATTTTTTTGATATTTTTTAAAAAAATTATGAAAATTATAACTGTAACGAGTTTGGAAAATACTTGTGTTTCGCGGTTGACTAGAAACAAAAAGTGAACGTTTGCGAACTTTTCGCGAATCAGAAGAAACTTTGATCCATAGATGGGCCAGCATGCTCCTCTTTTCGCATTGATGCTAAATACTCTATTCTCCTGGCGTCAACTTTCTGCTGTCTTTGCTTGGAACCAACTGTTATCGAGGCCATTACACACACTCTCGACAAGTCTTCTTTAAGTTATATACTACACTAACTTTATTAGGATTTATTAGGTTGATTATTGACCCTCCAAGGTTTTTATCGCACTGCCAGCACCCTTTAAGGTTGTTCTCGCACCGCCAGCCCAATTATAATTCGTATCAAGAAGGTTTTGCACATTTTACTCAAGTGGACCACACAAACTCTGGCAAGTCGCCTTTGAATCAAACTGCGTTAATCTTATTTGGGTCACTGGCCCTTCAAGTTGTTCCTCAGATCATCAGGCAAATTGTGATTTGTATCAAGCGGTGTTTGAAAGTATTTTGGTCTTATTTCGTCAAGGTAACAGAACACCGTAAAATGATACAATTAGAGTATAAATAGCCAAAATAATGCTAATCAATTAATAATCGGACTAGTTTGGTCTGGAACACCTAATACAAGCTTACTAGGTAAAACAAGTAAATTACAAAGTCAATCTTTAGTGTCGAATAGGTTACGTTCGATATAAGCGTATCGAACCGTGGTCGTTCGATACTAAATATATTAGATTGGTCCCTTATCAATCTAGTGTATATCGAACTTGTCTGATTCGATGTAATGTTGAGTGTCGAATGTAAGGTCTTCGATATGGTGCAATATCGAATGTTAAGAGTTCGATCTTGGGACGTATCGAATGTTCGGAGTTTGATGTTGAGTAGGTTTCAATCAGTGTTCAATCCGTCTTCAGAATACCAGAGGATGGTGTATATATAACCACCGTCCCGCGGGCCCATTGGTAGTTGAGGAAAATGCATCAAACCGAAGCGGTTCGATGCGCATTCCGCATCGAACAACAGCGGTTCGATGCTTATCAAACATCGAACACTGCCTGTTCGATGTACTATTCAGCAGGCCGGTGCTGTTGGGCCGGCCCAATACATGATATTGGGCCAATCCTAAAATATCTTCATCACATAGTGTTAACTGTAAAAAATAAATACGGGATTCAAAGAGAATATTAGTCCTAAATATGAAAATTAATAAGCAGACAATACTATTGTTACGAGTACGTCCGAGATGTAACCACCTCCCACGAGGAGGCCCTCGGAGAGTTACAAATCTGCATGGTCACTGACCTAAAAGCAATATAAAGGAATACCCGAGGAGACAAAGCGTCCCATGGAAAGTCAACGATGAAAAAAGAAAAGATATCCACGTGGCATCGTAAATATAACAACGCCCGATGAATCCACGCGACTCGGATATCCATCAAATGCGCCACGAGGGACCACAAAGGACCCCGAGTCCCATAAACTCACGAGAACACTTCTTTGCTGAAAACTCCCCAACACGAGACGCCCTCAGAACATCTCTCCCAAAATCAAATCTCAGAGCAAAAACAGATCCCCGCACAAAAGTCATTGGGAAACCAATCCGAGGACTCGGACAAGAAAATACCACTCCACGAAGGCTAAGTCAAGCCCTCGGAGATCATCTCAACTCGTCGAAGATCAAGTAAAGCCCTCGGAGATCAAGGACAAATCCTCGGAGACCAGGCCAAACCACTCGGATACCAAATAAAAGGTAAAAACACCCCTCGGAGACTAACATCCCAAAAACAGTCCCTCGGAGATCTCGGAGCTATCGGAAGAGAAAAAAGATCAGCCTAGTCAGCATCTAGTAGACCAAGAATATGTCTTATCTTATCCTTTTACTTTTACACATATTGCAACACCTGTACTTATTAAAACACATGCACAACGACACATGTCCCTAATAAACTCTATATAAAGGGAGGTGATCCATTGAAGAGGAATAACTTGAATAACTTGAAGCAAACATAGAAACATAAAAGGAGTGAAATTCAGTGAATAAAAGAAGAAATATTCTCGTATCTTTATTATCCTTACACAATCAATACTTTTTGAACCTCGGGTAAAGCGTTCCAGCCCCTCAATTACTCCGTTAATTAGGTTATAATATCCAACCTGTTAAAAAAATGGCGCCGTCTGTGGGAACGCTGTAAAATCTGCCTTTGAGCGTGTTCAACAAGCGTTGTTTTACTATGGATGATTTATTCGAAAGCGAAAATCTTCAAACCTGTCAGAACAACTCGGAAGAAACTTTGTCCCACCACCAATCCGGTACACGGGACTTCATCAATGTCCCCCGCTCTATCTTTGAACGGCTCGTAGAAGCCACGACTCGGAGATTACCCCGTGGACGGAGAAACCTTGGCAATCGATCCTCCGAGTCCCCTAGATGGAGGAATCCTCCCTGGGAAGAAGGGACACCCCCCAACGGACAGAGCCCTTCTTCTGTCTCCTAGCGCCGTGAACCTCTACGAGAATCACCAAGGTATGATAATTTTGAGGAAACTCCGAGGAGGGGCCACGGAGGAGAAATACCTCATCCTTTGGAGTACCCTAGAGTTGATAATCATGCCCTACCCCAATTTGGGAGACGGAGTCAATCAGAGAGCGGCTTCCAAACGTATGAAAATAAGTCCTTGATATGCAGGTCGTAATGCTTATATTGTGAAATTGATGCCTCCAATTTGGAAGTGGTCAGTGGCGTACAACCTTGATAGGTTTTTGTACTAGTTTGAGATGTTCTTAATCATAAGCTTCCTCTGAGCGGATCTTTGCAATTGAAGTTAAGCTTGTCAGTCAAACACGCTAGGTTCGTTGTTTAATCGCATCGAACGGTGACCGTTCGATGCGGATTCTGCTTGGATTTATTGCGCATCAAACCAGGGGCGTTCGATATTGAATTACGCATCGGATCATCCTGGTTCGATGCGCCTTTTTTATGGGCATTGATTGGTCGTTTGCGGCCTATATAAAGGGGAAGAGATGGCGTGAAGCTTATTTCGCTCCTGGATAACTTACGCATTAAGCTAAGAAGCATCGAACGGGAACTGTTCGATACTGTATGCATCGAATGTTCTCCGTTCGATGCTTTATGCATCGAACGGAGAGTGTTTGACCTAATGCCTTAGAACAAATTATGGGTTTTGCACCTCATTTCTGATATTGATTTTTCTGTTTTCACACAAATATTCTGAATAAACGCTTTTGCTCTTCCACCGTTGAGTAAGGTAATTTATTACGTACATACTTGTGATGCTCATTTATAATTGCTTAGTACGTAGTCATTTTGTATATGCCGCGTTAGTGTTGCGAGAGCCAAGAGTGGCGTATCCGCTCGCAGTTAGCTTTTTCTTTTTTAATTTTATTTCAGTTTTTCTCGAACAAGATAGTGAATTCTGAATGAATTTCTTGGAGCAAATCGAGTAGCGACTCAAGCTCTGGTTTAACGAACTCTATAGCGGGCTCTTCCAGTGCTCCCGCGTTTTCTGATGTAGCATCACCCATTGACATAGATCATGCCGGTGCACTTGTTGGAAATAATCCCGGTGTTGATGTTGAACAATTACTGTCTCAGGGTGAAGATGAAGATTTGAAATCGTCTTCATCTGAGGATAATCGTGCCTCTAGTGAGGCCGCAGAAGATGCTGATTTCATCAATAGGGAATTTGATGATTTCGCAGATGTGCCAGGAATGGCGTATTATACGTACATCTCGCATCTGCAGCATAACCGCAAGCGGTTTCGCGAGAAATTCGACATACCCAAAAGATACAAGATAGTACTTTCTGGCTCGAATGATCGAATGGATACTTCGCCGCCTGGGCACTTGACAATGTTTGTAGGCCAACTCATGAATGGGCTACGGTTCCCGATACCGATTGAGCTAAAGATGCTTCTGAGGTCTATTGACCTCGTGCCAGGACAACTTATGCCCAACTCGTATGACCATTTGATAGGTTTCATTATCGTGATGAAGGCACTAGGCCATCCTCAGAGTCCCAACGAGTTCTGGGCTCTTTTTGAAGTTGCTAGGCGGGAGGAAGGGTTTTACCATGTTAAAGTGATGCAGAGACTCAAGTTTTTGAATGGCGAAGCCACTAGATACAGAAAGAAGTGGAAAAGACGCTACTTTTATATTAATGAGAGTTATGAGGACGAGTTTTTGACTTATCGTCGGGACTGGTATAATGGTTCTAGGGTATCGATACCCCCAGGTATTGTTTCGACCTCTTGGGATTGTGATTTCGTCCCAAACTTGGTGCGCGACCACCAATTTGACGTTAAAACATTGGTTGAAAGTCGTGTATTATCTTTAGCTGGTCTGTCCCCGATTTTGTATAATGGGAGATTTACTCTTGGTATAATTTTGCATCTTTAATCGTTGTTCTACTTTGTGTTAATAATATGAATATGCTAATAGTGCGATATTTTTTGCAGGCCACTTTTTTATGGATCGCCACGCTCGCATGAACCGAGCCCTTGCTGCTGAGCCAGCAAGTTCTGAAACAACCACGGTTTGCAAGATTCTCCCTCCAAGGAAAAGGAAAAACAAGGGAAAGAAGGTCGTTGTTGAGCCTTCGGCTGCTGCCGCTGCTGAATCCCATGTTGATCCTTTTGAGGATGTTGTAGTTGGAAATCGTGATAATACGCCTGCTATTACTGAGTTTAGTCAGGCTGAATTTTCTAAGAGTATGGCGGCTGGATTGGGTGATAATACCAAATTTGTTGCCCATGCCAAGAGGAGGAGAGTCGACAAGATCCACTCTCAAACTGGAGGGGCTATTCCCCTGCTACGCATACGGGTGGTCCGAGGGCTGAGAGAGGCCCTTCTTCTGCGGTGGGGCCAAATGTTGGAGTTGGATCTAGATAGGGTCCACATGCCCACGTTGGCGGGTATGAAATTTTCGAGGTTGCGTCTATTGATTCTTTGAAGACTCTGCTTCCCAATCTTGCAGTGCCTCACCTAGTCTCTGCTGAGGAGAGGAAAATGGTGGAGCGCAACGCTCTTCATTTTTTGACGGAGGTAATAAATGTTTCTTCCTGAGTGAATTGTTGTTGTATTTGTGGCGTGAATGTTGATTTGTTTACTTATTATCTTTCAGGGTGGCGGGATAGCGGACGCCATGTTTGCAGCCCTGGTTCAAGCTCATGAAATGGCGGCTAGTGGATAGCAACAAGGTAGAGCAGAATTCTTCGGTTGCTCATATGAAGCCCTTAGGTCTGCTCTTGATGAGAAAAAGAAGGCCTTGCAGAAGGTTAAGGACTATGCTGCGAAAGCCCATGCCGATAGAGAAACCGTGAAACATGCGAATGTGGATCTGAATCAGCTGGAATCACAAGTATCCAACCTTTCGGCTAGCAAGGCAGAGCTGACCAAGCGGGTCGCCGAGCTTGAGAAAGAGGTAGCTGCTGAAAAAGTGTGGGCCGACCATGCTGAGGGAGTTGGCTATTCTCGAGGCCTCAATGAGGTAAAACATTTGTTCTTTTGTATGTTTGTATTCTTTTATTTTTCCTTGTTAATCTCTTTTCTGGTCGTATAGGTTTTTGCTCAGCAAAGGATGGAAATCGTCGAGTCGTTCCTCCGGAGTAACACGTTTCAAGAGCTTAGCGCTCGGAGGGGTACCCTGGAAGCTCGTAAAGCTCAAATTCTCACGGTGCGTTAGTTCTACACGACTAAATACTTTTGTGGGGGATTTAACCCTGATTGGTTGGATCTATCTCTCGGACCAAATAGAGAGGTCTTGCCTCCCGCATCGGAGAATCAAGCTGCAGATCTGGACAAGTTTGTTGTCTTGATGGAGAATGACAGCCTTGTTCTTCGACGAATCACACCACCGCTCGAAATGCCGCCCGTCTATCCCTCTTCTGATGATGAGGATGAAACTGATGTCTGACGGCCTTGGTTTTATTCTATTTTGCTTTGTAAGGAACTATTTTAAATTCGTTTTGTCGCCTCTTAATGAGCTGAACAATTTGATTACTTGCATGACTATTTATCGTGAATAACTATGTTGGTTTGTTTGATCGAGTATTCGTACTAGTTGTCTTTTCTTTCAGTTGTTAATGTTGCTCTTTACTTTATTTTGACAACTTGAGCATTTTTCTATATTCATGGAAGGTGGTCCGTTTCGCTTCGAATCATAGGGTTATTGTTTTATTCAATAGAGTTATAACCGCTATGCTTAGTGTTATTTCTCGTGGGGATGGGTATTGTTTGTCTTTTTTAGAAAAAGTATCCTTCTTTTTTGTGTTTTCGGATGGTTGGTATCATTCACCTTTTTGGACGGAATATCTGCTTCTTTGTCCGTATTGCGAGACTCGCGGTAACACTTGTAACTTTGTGCGTAGTGTATGTCCTCTTCTTCTCTTTTTGGGATTCTCGGCATCACTTGCCACTTTGAACAGAGTGTTTAGCGTTTTTCATCGTCTTTTGTGGATTTGCGGTATCTCATGCCACTTTGGACAGAGTTTCTGTCCCTCTTTGTTGTCTTTTGGGGATTTGCGATATCTCGTGCCACTTTGGACATAGTTTATGTCCCTCTTCGTCATCTTTTGGGGATTTGTGGTATCTCGTGCCACTTCGGACAGAGCTTCCGTCCCTCTTCGTCGTCTTTTGGGGAGTTTCGGTCCCGTGCCACTTTTGGACAGAGTTTTTGTCCCTCTTCGTCGTCTTTTGGGAATTTGCGGTATCTCGTGCCACTTTTGGACAAATTTTACGTCCTTCTTCGTTGTCTTTTGGGGATTTGCGGTATCTCGTGCCACTTTTGGACAGAGTTTTCGTCCCTCTTGTCGGAGCGAATCATCTTGAGTCCTTCATTGCCATCTGGGACCTAATGTTCATCCTTATGCGTCGCATTTTCCAATGTTATGTCCTGCATAAAGTTTGATCATGCAATTTAGATGGAATTCATATAGATGGATTAATCAAAAGGATTTTTCTTGGAAACAAAACCAAATTATGTGAGTAGAGCGGAGCTTGATTTATAGCTCATTCTGCCTTGCTTTCCAATGTAGCCCTCTGGACTCACATCATTGGTGTCCCTGTTTTAAGTTGATACATGGTTGTCCCTCATAATCGTCATAGCAGAGAGGATGAATAAATATTGTTCAAAATATTCAGGACACTAAGAACTCGCAAAAATTAAACTAGAGCATTTCAATTAATGTGCTCCATCCGCATGGGAGCCAATGCCTCCGCTGCGTCTTCTTCATGTTGTGGCCGCGTCCGAAGCGAGGTCACATAACATTTCCATCCTTCAATATGGTCTGCTATCACTTCACCTGCGCCGGCAGGAGTTGGAAATTTCACCATTTGGTGGTAAGTCGATGGTAATGCTCGGAATGCATTTAGCGTAGGCCTTCCTACGATGTCGTTGTATGCGAAACGCATGTCAACAATTACATAGTTTGCCAGTAGTGTTCTTCTTTGCGGCATTGTACCTAACGAGGTAGGAAGCATAAGCATTCCAAGAGGAACTATCTTCGGACCCCCGAATCCGTGAAGTGACGTTCTTTACGGTTCCAACGTCTGGCCGTTCGATCCCATTTTGGCCAGAGTAGAGCTGAATAGCACGTTGACTGAACTACCATGGTCCACCAACATTTTCGTGACTCCATAATTGGTTATGTCCACAGTTATCACCAACGGGCAATTCAGTTTTGCCATTTGAATGGCTTAGGTGCTCAATTTCTGGAGGTCCGTGGTCGAGAAAGTGATCTCTTCCTGCGGCATTTCCTCGATCCTTAGTATGCTGGCCTTGTTGACAAAATTTCTTGATTCGGCGAGCCTCGAGATTTTCTTCCGACTGTTGGTGGAATCCGCTCCCCCTGGGCCTCCTGATATCATGTTGATCATGGCTTTCCTGATTCTCCCATCCTCAATTTGAGGATACTCGAACAAATGTGGTTCATCAACCATTCTTTGTTTATCCTTCCTGGGCGATGGTGTTCTATTTTTGTCGGCGCTGTTCTCTTGTTCCTGAATCTTTTTGACAAACTCCACGAGTTTTCCATCCTTCAATAGTCGTTTAATCTCATCCTTGAGATTTATGCAGTCTTCGGTTTCATGTCCCTTCTGATTATGGTACTTGCAGAAGTGGGTCGAAAACCTTGTTGCCCTAGAATCCTTCATCTCTCTAGGCTCTTTTAGCCTTTTCCTTTTTGCGACCCCGAATACTGTCATGATGTTAGCATTCAGAGGCATGTACCGCCTGGGCGAACTGTCTCGGTACCTGTTGTTGTTGCGATTTTGATCTTCCTTTCCTATTTCCTTCTCTTTTGGAGATGCGAAGAACGACACTTTGGTTGCCATCATCTCCTCGTAGTGGACCACCTCTTGTGCTATCTTGTTAATTTCTTCGATAGTGGTATGTTTGCGTCTAAGTAAATCCCCACTAAAGATTGTGTTGTTGGTTGCTCGAAAGAGTATGCTCATTATCATCTCTTCGAATGGGCTGTCTATCCTCAGCAGCTCTGCATTGAAACTTCTCATGAAATCCTTCAGATTTTCATTGGTTTCTTGCTTTATAGTGTATAGATGGGAGTGATCCAAGACCAATCTAGCTTGACTTGAAAATTGATTCTCAAACATTTTCCTTAGTTGTTTGTAGCTTTTGATTGATCCTGGAGTAATCCGAGTAAACCAGTTCATTGCTACCCGTGATAGGGTTGTTGTGAATATTTTGGCTTGTACGTTCTCTTTGAATCTATACAAAGGTAGTTTCATGTCCAAATGAAAGAGGGGATCGTGGGGATCAGACTTTCCATTGTAAGTTTTTAGGTTTGGGATCTTCTCCCCGTGCCCTAAAATTTCCGTTTCTATCTTGTCGGAGAACAGGCTGCTCATCGGAACACCGCCTCCTTGTCCCATCCGGCTTTCGATCACAGCTTTTTCTCTCTCGAGCCTTTCCAGTTTCTTGGTCATTTCATCATGTTCCCTTCTAGAGTCATGACTCTCAGCACGTCTCCTATCATCCTTATCCTCTCTTCTTCTTGGTTCAACCTTTTGATTTCCTCCCTTTTCTTTCCTTCTTGTATCGTGGTGCCTTCTCGATTGTACCTCGATCGACTTCAATCTTCCTCTCTGGTCATCGCGAGCCGACTTTTCTTTATTCTGCTGTTCTTCGGATGCAGGTTTGCTTCTTCTGTCCACATGCTCGACTTCTTCTTGTCCGCTCCTCAGAGCCTTGGCTGCAGAACCTTGTTCCCTTATGACCACTGCATGCCCGACACACGACGGCGTCTGCACGGGCAGTGCAGGGGTCAGCACTTCTGCCAGTGCACCTTAACCATTGCCATGATTTCATTTCTCATGTTGTTTGGGATCAAAACAGTAGTTGCCATCGCCCCAGTAGCACCTGCTTCAGTTCTCGGTGCCTCCTCACCTTAAGACCCTGACATTTCTTGTCTTGCGAGCGTTGGTACCCCCGCGGATATTGTTGATGGTTCCGCATTGTCCGGGATGTTCTGGTCAGGGGTCATCCGCTCGGCCTCTTCATTGTGTCCATCTCCAGCTCTACTGCGGGATCGGGTAATTCTAGAAGTCATGCCTAATAAACTGTAAAAATATGGTGTTCCCACAGACGGCGCCAATATTTTAGTCTTATTTCGTCAAGGTAACAAAACACCGTAAAATGATACAATTAGAGTACTGAATTTGTCGGATCGTGGATTGACACAACAACTTTGAGAGTTAAGCTGGTGTTGCCTTAACTCTATTGTGATCTTCTTGATTAGAGTAACATGCAGCGGAATTAAGAACACAAGAAGATATAATTTTAAGAAGTTTTCAATATTATTAAAAACTTCTGAGCCTTAGGCCAAATAACCATAAAGGTTTTAACAAAAATGTTCCTCACAACAATTCACTCACGCTCTTTGTTGATCGGACTCAACGAAGCAGACAAGTAAGAACTACTTAACCTCTATGAACTAGACGTAAATAGTTGATACAAAAACCTCGCAAAGGCAAGACGAAGACAATACAAAGAATTTAATCTCTCATATTATTTAGCACTATTGTCTTGTATTCATCTTGATGAACTTCACATCTTTTATAGATTTTAAGATGTGTTGTTCACAGTTTTGGTAACTCTTGTTGTTTCCTTGTTGAATTTTGCCTTCTTTGTGAACTTCATATCTTTCCTGAATATGTGTTTCCTTTATTACCAATCTAACAAGGTAACACATCTTCTTCAAATCGGAGAATCCGGGAAAGAATCAAAGTTGCAGAGAATCCAATTTGTTTCCTTCTTTTGAAAGCGTGTTGTGTTGACTAATTCAACTTAGCTTGAATTATGGAAACTTCAAGTAAGGAATCATCCATAGCTCTTCCTTATGATTAAGATACATTCCTGGACATAAATAAACAACTAAAACCGTGGAACTTGATTAATAGGTGAATAAAGGCAAAACTTAAATTTGGCAACTAAAGCACAGTTTTCGCACAGACTCTCGGCTTTCAATGTTATCCTCAATGTTGACCCAACATCGTCTAACATTGCATCGTCTAACATTGATTCCAGAAAACCCTGCACTTTCAATCTCCCCCTTTTTGCCTTTCTTCACAAAACCAACACCTGTTCCAATCAAGTCTTATATCCAGAAAGTTAGAATCAACAAGAAACAAATTAAACTACTAAACTGCTCCCCTTCAATGCAAGATAACATATTCATAGTTAAATTAGAAAAGACAAGTATTAGGTCATCACTACATCAAAAGATGTTCAGACTCCAACATTCATCAATGTTGTCTCAACATTGAAACCAGTGAGTTTCCTGCATAAAAGTTAACCAGACAAGCAGTTCAAAACGTACTTTCATAAGTAATAGCAGTTAGAGCAGTTCACCAGTAGTAGTACTTAGAGTTACAGGCCAAAGCTAGATATCAAGGACATGTCCCTTGATCAAAATAAAACCACATAGAGATAAATGTACCAGCAATACAAACACATTAGCAGTTCATAAGAAACAAAACATAAACTAGAAGACTAAAAATTTAAAAAAACTTGGAACTATTCTCCCCCTTTTTGTGAAGAAGGTAGTTTCTCCAAATTTTTCACCATGTCCTCCAGTTCTTTGAGGTGCTCCTTCCTTTCCTCAATCTCTCTCTGAGTATCAGCAATCTGCCCCCTATACCAGTTCATCATATGATCCACAAAAGTTGAGGTTATGACCATGCACTCTTCCTCTTTGGACATAGGCACTGAAGTTCCAGCAAACTCCTGATCCTTCTTCTTCTTAGTTCTTTGTCTCACCACTCCTTTTGGGTTTCAAGGAAGATCTCTCACTCTTGATCCAGACAAGTAGCTTGGGAGAATTGTCGGTTCAGTATCATTCTTCCTCCAGCCCACAGTGACACTTGTCTTCAATCCTTGCTTGTTAAGGATTTTGCAGATGAGTGAGGGAAAAGGCAACATGCCATTCTTCCTTCCAGCAACTTCAGACATTGATTTCAAAATCCTCTCCCCCATGTTCACAGCTAGCCCATTCTAGATTTTGTAGACCAAGATTGCTAATTCCGTGGTCAGTACAGTGATATTCTTGCTTGGCAGCCAGTTGAAGCAAGTTATCTTGTGCAAGACAGCACTAAGGGAGGTGAGTTTTGTGGTTGGCAGAGCATCTCTCCAGATTTTGACCAACCCTCCAGTCAAGTCTTAAATTACATCATCATAGTAGGGGTCATTTGATTCATCAGTAGTTGGGAATCCACGGATCTTGTTGATGGTATAGGGTTCAATATTGAAGACTCTCCCCCTCACCCAAGCCTTTCCATATTTTGGAGATCTGTAGTCCCTGATCCATTTGGAGAGATTCAGGTAGAATTCCATGACAAACTCAAGAGCATATTCACTCAACTCCATCACTGATTGTTGCATCCCTCTTGCCTCAATCAAATCCATCACCTTTTGTTCCTTGAAGATGGCCATCTCTACAGCTCTTTCAGTGTGAATCTCCCTTCTCTTGAAGTCCACTTCTTCTCCAACTCTTTGGTGAGATAGTATGGAGAAAAGTAGTCCTCCTCATCCTCAGGTAGATCACATACAGCCCATCAGTGTACTCATTTGTTCATGATGTTACCTTAACATCAGCAGCAACATCATCAGCAACATCCTGCTCATCCTCAGTCTTTTCCTCTTCCTTCTCCTCCTCTTCCTCTTCATCCTCAATATCCACCACCTCTGTTTCCTCTTCCATCACTTGCTTTCCTTTCCTCTTTCTCTCAGCAGCAGCATCAGCCACAGACTCTTCTCTTCCTCAGCCTTTTTCTCAGCTTCAGCAGCCCTCTTTCTAGCTAGTCTCTCAGCCTGTCTTTTCCTAGCCTCAGCGCATTGCTTAGCAGTCTCAGACATGTTTCTCAACTTTTCTCCTACATCATTGCTCTTTTTCTTTTGAGCCCTAATCCACTTCCTCACCAATTTGTCCACAGACTTATCCACAGATTTCTCAGCAGATCCACTACCCTCCCCCTCAACAGTTATATCAGCATCAATTTCAGGGTTGGGTTCAGCAGTGTTTACCTCAATTTCAGGCTCATTGTTGATGGGAGCGGTTGATTCAGCAGTTGGCTCAGCATTGGAGGTCGATTCTCCTTGTTTGGACTTCTTTCCTTTTCGTACGTAGGGGATCGCCTTCCTTTTAGCAGCAACTGGAGCATCATCTGATTTTGCAGCAGCACCCCTAGTGTGAGATCGGGTGTGTGCAGCAGTGGGTTCACTTCCTAGAGCAACATCTGCAAGAGTTTGCATGGGAGACTTGCTTGACATTGTTAGTAAAGAAGAATTGGGAGAATTTGCAGAGAAAATCGAGAGAATATGAGAGTAGAGAGTAATTTTGTAGAGTAAGCACAAATAGAAAATTGCAAGCACAATTAAGGAAATTAGGGTTTTGATTTTTGAAATAACCGTGAATAAGGAAAGATAATGAATGTTAGTGGGCAGTTACTAGATTTAAACCAAATAAAAACTTCCCACAATGTTTTCCCGCGCACACGCGTCAATGTTTAAGTGACAGATAACCAGAGCGGTTTTCAGAAATTTGAAAACTTATAAGTTCCTGTTTTCAATGTTGGTCTGCGGCAGTGCACAATGTTGGGATAACATTCAATAACATTCAAACCAGAAGGTGAAGGTACAGGCTTCACCAAGGCAAATTCATATGAGAGCTTGAGATACATCAAAAAATACATCTGAGACTTAACCAATATAGCAAGTGAGTACCTCAGACATATTGTTCAGATCAAGATCATGAGTAAGCAACATAGATAACAAGAAACACACAGAGATAAGCAGTTATGAATTCAAGGAAAAATTCACTTCCACAGCATAGAAAGTCACAGAAAAGTGTGTCACCTGCAGTATGTCACCCGAATGGTATGCCTCAACACATGAATTATACTCCCCCTAAACCTAGACCGACACAACTCAACAATCAGAAAGAAAACAATGCAGTTCTACATGAATGCAACAATGTAATGTCAAAAAGGCAGATGGTAAACACATATGAAAAACTCCTCAAACCAGCACAGATCACATCTCTTTAAAATCTTTATTATTTGCATAACTCATCTGTACCAAAAACTGAAGGTTGCTAAACACAAAGCTAATGTCACTACTGAATGAGGGCAGCCTGAACTCCACACACCCTAGTAACAACATTAACAGCAATAAGTTAGGCAAGTACAAAGGCCTTGAATGTTGGCAATTCATTTATCATACACCCCAACACCCCAATTCCTTATGCATACTTGTTTACCAACCTGCATTTAAGAGAATCACCAAGTGATCAGTGCTACTAAATGTAAGAAATCTAAACCTCAAACACCCTAGTAGAAAAGATAACCCTCATGTGTTCCTTGGCCAAACAAACAGAAACATGTAAATAAGCACAACTGAGTAACACTGAAGCTGTCAACATCATGCACCCCAGCTTCTCCACATGTCATGTACACCTTCCATATGAATAAGACACAACTGAATAGACATCAAAGTAGTGAACTTTGTGTACCCCAGCTTCTCCATATGTTAGGTTATCACAACCTTAGACAAACAGAAGAGTTTTATTACTTTTTCAAAACAAAGATGTGAAACTGATAACTAGAAAGAGTTGTTAATCACAGAGTTCAACCACACAAACCAAAACTGACAAAACAAAGATGAAATGAGACTCACAAGAAAATAAGTTCACCAAAGGAAAACAACAGAATACCTACTACACCACAACCAATATACCAGTGCTAGACAGTGGTGTTATGTCAACACTGGTTCCCTCAACATTCTTACATATTGCACATGCCAAGAGATTTCCTCAAGCTGAAGAATCTCTCACTATCTAAAGGTTTTGTAAACATATCAGCAAGCTGATTTGTTGTCTCAATATGTTCAATGTTGATCAATTTGTCCTCTACCATATCTCTTAGGAAATGATGCCTTATGTCTATATGCTTAGTTCTCGAATGTTGGACAGGATTCCTAGAGATACTTATGGCACTTAGATTGTCACAGAACATGAGAAGTGTATCACTATCTAGCCCATAGTCTGAAAGCATGTGTTTGAGCCACACAAGTTGGGTAACACAACTGCCAGCTGCTACATATTCTGATTCAGCAGTTGATAATGAAACACAATTCTGCTTCTTGTTATACCAGGAGACCAAATTATTCCCCAAATAAAAACATCCCCAACTTGTGGATTTTCTGTCATCCACATCACTTGCCCAGTCAAAGTCACCGAAACCAACCAAGTTAGTGTTAGTGTCATAAGAATACCAAATGCCTAAAGGTGAAGTTCCAGAGAAATATCTAAGAATCCTCTTCACAACAATCAAGTGAGATTGCCTTGGCTCAGCTTGGTAGCTAGCACAAACACACACTGAAAACATGATGTCAGGTCTAGAGGCAGAGAGATATAACAAACTACCAATCATGGATCTGTACAATGTTGGGTCAACATTGTTGCCAGTGCCATCTTTTGTTATCTTCACTGAAGAGGACATAGGAGTTTTGCAAGGCTTCGACTCTTGTAGCTCAAATCTCTTCACCAGATTCCTTGCATACTTCTCCTGGTTCAGGAAGATACCATTCTCCAGCTGCTTAACTTGTAGTCCCAGAAAGTAATTAAGCTCTCCAATCATGTTCATCTCAAATGTTCCTGTCATAGACTCAACAAACTTGTCTAAGGTAAACTTGTTAGTAAAGCCAAATACAATATCATCCACATAAATTTGAGCAATGCATATATCAGAGCTTTTTCTAAGGACAAACAATGTTCTATCTCCATCTCCTCTATTGAAACCTAGACCTAACAGAAAGTCAGTTAGCCTCTCATACCAAGCTCTAGGAGCTTGTTTTAAGCCATACAAAGCCTTCTCAAGTTTGTACACATGGTCAAGATGTTTAGGATCAACAAAGCCTTTAGGTTGTTCTACATAAACCTCTTTGTCAATTAAACCATTAAGAAAGGCACCTTTAACATCCATTTGGTAAAGTTTAATCCTAAGACAGCAAACAATAGCAAGAAGTAATCTAATTGATTCTATCCTAGCTACTGGAGCAAAAGTCTCATCAAAATCTATACATTCTACCTGAGTATAACCTTGTGCAACCAACCTAGCTTTGTTCCTCATGATTACACCATTCTCATCAGTTTTATTTTTGAAAATCCATTTTGTACCTATTACATTCACATGTGATGGCCTAGGCACTAGATTCCAAACTCTGTTTTTGGTGAATTGTAAGAGTTCCTCTTGCATGGCATTAATCCAGTAACTATCCTTAAAAGCTTCAGTTACATTCTTAGGTTCAATGGAGGAAACCAAACAAGATGCATTATCAACAGTACATGAAGAAGACATGCAAACACACAACTTAGCCATATCCTTGTAATTGACCCTTTCTTTGTTGCGAGTTCTAACTCTTTCAGTAATTTGTCCATTTACTTGAGAGGCTGGATGATCTCTTTGTATTCTAAGAGGGGGATCTCTTCTGGATACAGGAACCACTTCATCTTCAAAATCTGACAGCACAGATGTTGGCCTAACATTGGGGGTTTCTGGTGTTAAGTCAACATTTGTTCCAGTTTCCAGTTCAGCATCTCCAGCGTCTGTGTTCAATGTTGAGTCCAATGTTGGAGCAACATCTGAACCAGTGACTTCTTCAGTACCTGCAGAAACAGTTAAATCATCAAAAATGACATTCACTGATTCTTGAACAGTATGCAATGTTGGATTGTAGACCCTGAAAGCAGCACTATTAGGAGAATATCCAAAAAATATACACTTTTCACTTTTGGGATCAAATTTGCTCAAATAGTCTCTATCTTTTAGCAAATAACAGTTAATACCAAATTCATGAAAGTGTGCTACTGTTGGTTTTGAACCCTTCAAGATTTCATAAGGTGTCATAGTAGTACCAGGTCTAAGATATACTCTATTACTAATATGACATGCAGTATTCAAAGCTTCAGCCCAGAGTTTTTTAGATAGGTTTCTAGAATTCAGCATTACTCTAGCCATCTCTTGAAGTGTTCTATTCTTCCTCTCAGCAATCCCATTTTGCTGAGGTGTTTTAGGTGCAGAGAACTCATAGAAAATGCCTTTAGTTTCACAAAAATTAGCAAAGCTTACATTTTCAAACTCTTTTCCATGGTCAGACCTAATTCTACCTACAGAAGTGCCATACAGATTTTTAATACTAGCATGCAAAATCTTGAATGTGTGGAAAGCCTCTGATTTTTCTTTCAAAAACTTAATCCATGTATATCTTGAAAAATCATCAACAATAACAAAAGCATACTTCTTACCATTCAGGCTACTAACCTCAATAGGACCCATGAGATCCATATGTAGCAAATCAAAGCACTTATTAGTTCTAGGGTTAGTACTTTGTACTTGAAGTGGTGGATGGACATCTTTTGTTTGTTTACCTTTCAGGCAGTCTTCACAAACAATTTTACCTGGGCTAGTCAACTTAGGCAGTCCTCTCACAGCCTCTAATTTCTGTTGTTTCTCCAGATTTCTATAGTGCACATGTTCTAACTTCTTATGCCACATGACAGATTCATCTACCTTGGCATGGTAGCATTCAGCTTCATCTTGAGCAAGATAGCAGTTATCCTTTGATCTTGTACCTGTCATGACACGAACATTGTCACTATTAAACACATCACATGAACTTTTATCAAAAGTAACTATCAAGTTTTCATCACAAAGTTGACTTATGCTAATTAAATTTGCTTTCAATCCTTCAACAAACAACACATCCTTGAGTGGTGGAAATCCTTCAACATCCAATACTCCTTTACCAATGATTTTCCCTTTTGTGCCTCCTCCATAGGTAACTGTTCCAACAGTCAAGGGGATTACATATTTCAGGTTGTCAATGTTTCCAGTCATATGCCTTGAGCATCCACTGTCAAAATACCACTTACCTGCAAGGTTAGAGTAAACAGCAGAGAAGAAAACATTGCAAACAATTTTAACCTTAGGAGTTTTTAACATTTCTATCCAAGTTCTACTTTTATGTCCTTCAGCTTTGTTACCTAATGTTGGGATAACATTCAGATCAGAGGTTCTCCTAACATTGGTACTGCTATTAATTCCTATTTTCTTCTCAATCACACTTCTAAATTTTTTACAATAAGGCTTAATGTGACCTGGTTGAAAACAATATTGACAGATAAAAGTAGGTTTTTTTACAGTGTTGACAGGAATTTCACTACTCACACTACTACTTTCCTTGATAAAACTAGCTATTAAATAGGCAGAATCAACATCTTTAGAGGAAGATTTCTCAACATAGCCCAAACCATTTTTACCTTGATTTCCCATACTCAGCACTTCATCAAGCATAGATGTAGAGGAGTTCCATTTGTCAATGGTTTGTTCAGCTTTATCTAATTTTACCTTTACCTCTTTCAGTTCAGTCTCAGTTTTGTCAAGGTCTTTCTCATACAATTTCAGCATCTCCTTCTTGCATCCAATCTCTTCCTTCAAGCTTTTGTTGCTCTTGATGAGATTGTAATTCTCAAGCAGCAGTTTGTGGTAGATAGACTTTAGGTCTTCAATGATTTCCTCCTGGGACATTTCACCTTCAAAGAAGTATTCTTCATGTAGATCCATTGTGCCATGAAAACAATCAAAGTTAGATTCATCAGAGTAGGACGCAAGATAAGGTTCATAAATCATTATCATATTCATCCCAATCTGCAAAGAAGGTCTCATGTTCTGATGTTGGATCCTGAATGTTGGGGTAACATTGAGATCCGAAGCAGTTCAGGGAGTCTTCTGGCGTCGAGTCAATCTGAGTGAGTAGCGCAGCAGTTTGAACCTCTTCTGATTGTTCTTCAGCTTCTCCAGAACTAAAGACATCTTCATTGAAATCATCTACACAAACCCAATGAGAATTTCCTCTTTTTCTAAGAGTGTTAGCACATTCATTAGCCATATGACCATATCGTTTACATTCAAAACATTGAACATCTTTTAACTTATCAGCTTCTAAAGGAGTAGGTTTTGATTCCATGTACTTCACAAACTTATGAGGTAATTTCTTATAACCTGGGGAACTATTACTAAGATTCTTTTCTTTACCTTTTCCTTTAAGATTCAGCTTATTGAACTTCTTAGTAATTTTACCATAGTTTGAAGAAATTATTTCAAAATCATCATCACTCTCATTGTCAAGATTTGAACCTCTTAAAGCAACAACCCTATGTTTGCTAGGTTGTGAGGCAAGCTCCATCTCAAATTCTCTAAGAGTATTCATCAAGACTTGAAACTGTGGATTAACAATGTTTCTAGATTCACTCATTGCAATTTTCTTGAGAGCAAATTTAGATGACAGTGTTCTCATAGCTTTATAAACCATTTCTTGATTAGTCATAGCAAAACCTAGGTATTCACATTGGTTAGCAATATCAATAATTTTCTCAAAATAACTGTCAACACTTTCATCTTCACCCATCTCAAGTTTTTCAAATTGCAAAAGCAGTTGTCTATATTTAGAATCTTTAATAGCAGAATCTCCTTCACAATGTAATTCAAGTATATCCCAAGCATGTTTGGCTTTTGTACAATTCTGGATTAGCTTGAACATGTGATGATTAACCCAACTAAAGATAGCATTAAGAGCTTTTTCATTAGAGTTATAGAGACTTACCTCTGCTGCTGTCCAGTCTGCTTCTGGTTTTGGAACTAAATCACCTTCACCATCTCTTGGTAATGTTGGAAGAGAGTATCCATTGATCACGGATTGCCAGGCTCGAATATCAATAACTTTGATGTGAGACCTCATCCTGATCTTCCAGTATGCATAATTGGAGCCATCCAAAACTGGAATCCTGTTGGTATTATGATTGACACTGTCCATGGTGTTGTATCACCTCCAAACCACCAGTGTAGTCGGTGTTTGGCTCTGACGCCAATTGAAAATTGTAGGACTGTGGATTGACACAACACTTTTTGAGAGTTAAGCTGGAATTGCCTTAACTCTATTTTGATCTTCTTGATAATAATAATGTGCAGTGGAAGTAAGAACATAAGAAGATATAATTTTAAGAAGTTTTCAATATTCTTAAAACTTCCGAGCCTTAGGCCAAATAACCATAAAGGTTCTAACAAAAATGTTCCTCACAACAATTCACTCACGCTCTTTATTGATCGGACTCAACGAAGCAGACAAGTAAGAACTACTTAACCTCTATGAACTAGACGTAAATAGTTGATACAAAAACTTCGCAAAAGCAAGACGAAGACAATACAAAGAATTTAATCTCTCGGATTATTTAGCACTATTGTCTTGTATTCATCTTGATGAACTTCACATCTTTTATAGATTTCTTGAAAATTGCACGCCAAGATGTGTTGTTCACAGTTTTGGTAACTCTTGTTGTTTCCTTGTTGAATTTTGCCTTCTTTGTGAACTTCATATATTTCCTGAATATGTGTTTCCTTTATTACCAATCTAACAAGGTAACACATGTTCTTCAAATCGGAGAATTCTGGAAAGAATCAAAGTTGCAGAGAATCCAATTTGTTTCCTTCTTTTGAAAGCGTGTTGTGTTGACTAATTCAACTTAGCTTGAATTATGGAAACTTCAAGTAAGGAATCATCCATAGCTCTTCCTTATGATTAAAATACCTTCCTGGACATAAATATAAAGAACTAAAACCGTGGAACTTGATTAATAGGTGAATAAAGGCAAAACTTAAATTTGGCAACTAAAGCACAGATTTCGCACAGACTCTCGGCTTTCAGTGATATCCTCAATGTTGACCCAACATCGTCTAACATTGCATAGTCTAACATGGATTCTAGAAAATCCCACACTTTCAAGTACAACTAGCCAAAATAATGTTTATCAATTAATAATCGGACTAGCTTGGTCCAGAACACCTAATAAAAGCTTATTAGGTAAAACAAGTAAATTACAAAGTCAATCTTAAGTGTCGAATCGGTTGCGTTCGATATAAGTGTATCGAACCATGGTTGTTCGATACTAAATATATTAGATTGGTCCTTTATCAATCTAGTGTATATCGAACTTGTCTGATTCGATGTAATGTTGAGTGTCGAATGCAAGGTCTTCAATATGGTGCAGTATTGAATGTTAAGAGTTCGGTCTTAAGACGTATCGAATGTTCGAAGTTCGATGTTGAGTAGGTTTCAATCAGTGTTCAATCCGTCTTCAGAATACCATGAGACGGTGTATATATAACCACCGTCCCCCGGGCTCCATTGGCAGTTGAGGAAAATGCATCAAACCAAAGCGGTTTGATGCTCATTCCGCGTCGAACTGCAGCGGTTCGATGCGTATCAAACATCGAACAATGCATGTTCGATGTACTATTTAGCAGGCCGGTGTTGTTGGGCCGACCCAATACATGATATTGGGTCAATCCTAAAATATCCCCATCATAAAGTTTTGCCCCTTTTGTGTGAAGCCAAATTTTATTTCTAAGTCTGAACAATATGTACATTTTTTTTTACTTTATAATTTTTTTGTTTCACTTTCAGTAGGTATTGTGCTCACTGGTAGTAAAAGCTCCCTTAAACACATATAGTTAGGATTCTTTGAGCATTTGATGCTCTATAATTATTATCTAAATTTAGATCATATTTAACCATTGTCATGATAAAATTGTTGTTTTAATCTGAAAGTATTTTAAGTCACACATCATACTACTTGAATAATTTATTGTGTGTTAATTAGATAATACAAACTTATTGTTCTTTTAAAGACATTTGTTATTATATATGTAAATTAGAGTATAATTGTTAATGTGATTTGTAGATAGTGTCAATCCGTATTATACTAATAATATCAAAAATGCCGACTCAATTCTTAATTCATAATGCTTTATCTTTTTTTTTTAATAAGAATTCATAATGCAAAAGGTTATTGTATTTTTGGTTCTTAAGCCATGAAAAAAAATCATAATTTGAGAATTTAAGTGAATTTCGACGCGGGGTAATTTTGTTTGCTACTAATCACTCAACGTCAGGCTAACCCAAACTCCTTATTGGTCCTGAGTTAGCTTTGAGTTTAAAAAACCTAAATTGAAAAACACAACACATGAACTAGGTTGGGGCTGACCCTGCGTAGGCACTCTAATGCTTAACTTAGTTATTGTTCGTTAAGGAGTTAGACTATAAACAAGTTAGCTCTAATACGATGTAGATCGAAAATAGTTAAGTAAGTCAAATGTATATGAGCGGTCGGGAAGAAGCGAATGATGTGGATTGAGAGTTTGTTGATTTCGAGCTGAACTTGGAGCTAAGCTAAGCTGCCTACGTATCCCTTGGAGGGAATTAAGTCGAACATAATTCATTTATTTATTTGTAGTGTTTGTGTCAACACGTAGGCACATTGGCACGTCAAATGGTTAGGATGTTAACAAATTAGGACATTGACATGTTGGCAAATCGAGACGTCAATAGGTTAGGACGTCAAGCAGTTGTGACGTTAGCAGGTTGGGGCACCACCCTATTGGGATGTTAATAGGTTGAGACGTCAATCGATTTAGACATCGACTAGTTGGGACATTATCAAGTTGGCATGTCAATCGGTTGGGACGTTAGTTGGTTAAATGTCCGACATGAAATAGTTGACGTGACTCAGGAGTTCTCGGAAAAACTTACATTTGATTATGATTTGTGAGGTGTTGATATGCTCATTACTTCCTTAATTATAGAAGTGCGATGGGCTTGCTGTACATGGGCCGACCCACTAGGTTAGCCCTTATACGTTAGCACGTCAATCGGTTTGGAGTGTTTGACAAGGTCACCTAAGAGTGTTTGACGTGGTTACTTGATAGTGTTTGACGTAGTCATCCGATAATGTTTAACGTGGTCACATTTGAGGGTTTGACGTGGTCACTTGGGAGTGGTTGACGTGGTCACTTGAGAGTGGTTGGCGTGGTTACCTGATAGTATATGACGTAAGTTGAGAGCTCTCTGAAAAAAATCCTCCCCCTTAATGGTGATCAATGGAGTATTTATAGGAGCTTGTACTATTCTTGATGGGCTTGGACCTCTCTAGTTCAAAGTTTAGTAATCTGATCATAACTTCTTCAATACTCATCTGAATTGGAATTCGCCTTTAGTGTTAGAAACTAGACATTTGTGTCTTTTCAAAAGCGTATGGCCCATGACCTGATTTGTTTAACCCATGTTATCGTAGCTTGTTATTTTTTGAAGACCGCACGAGCATATGACATTTCACACGAGTAATACACATTATGATACGAAGTTCCAAAGTTTGTAAGGTGGTTGTAGTAGATGAGATCCTTGCAAGCTTATATAGTCTAAAATCCATAACTTGTGATTGCTCTAAAATAGGTTATAACCTTAATAGGTCAAAAACTCTATTGTTAGTCTTGATGTCGAACATGCTCTCTATGTCGAAGAGGCAAAGTGTTACACATGTGAGCACTTAAATATCATAAGAAGCTATGCGTAGAGGCTCAGTAAGAGGCCAAGAAGGCAATATAGGATGTCGTATTGAGATTTTAAAGCACGATCCAACGACCATGACTGAGTATGTTAAGAGTTTTTATGCCATTTGGCATTATAGCCATAAACACTTAAAGCAAAGTTTTTTGTCTTGAAAACAAAATATGTTGGAGATGTGGTTGATGCTGAGCAAGCACGTTATGAGCAAGGTAAATAGCTACGTTGGTTTGATTTAGGCGTTTGTGCGACTCCTATCAATTCTTCCCACTTTTGTAAATTTTCCATATGCCTTGCATTTGATGGCCCTTTTTCTTGTTTTGGATTCCCAATGGTTGTTGTGCTTTATAATGTATTTGTCTATTTTGCGTGTGATACCACATCTCTTTATATCTTTGATTGAAGTTCATGTAGCGAAGCAATTTGTTGTTGTAGGGCTTAGATAGATAGCCTGCTTTATAGGATATTCACCAAATGTATTTGTTATCCAGCTTTCGTGTGTAGGACTTACTAGTCGTCCTACTTTATGTGATACTCACTCTATAAGCTCTTCACATATCACCAAGTTTATTTCGGTAGGGCTTACGTTGAATGGCTACTTTATGGTATATTCGTCCAATAGGATATTCACCTAGTTTAGGGCTTACGCTGGGCCTACTTAATGGGATATTCACCCAATAAACTCTTCACCTAGTTTATTTCGGTAGGGCTTACGTTGATTGCCTACTTTATGGATATTCACCCAATAGGCTCACACCTAGTTTATTTCGGTAAGGCTTATATTTATTGCCTACTGATGCGTATTTTCACGTGCTATTAATAATCAATTACGCACATTCGCAAGTATACAAGTCAAGTAAAAGAAAATGAAAAGTAAATTACGTTCCAAGTATCGAATCCCATGAGGACTGTATTGAATCAATCCCGCTTCTTCTATTTTATTATCAAGTTTGTCACGTAATAAGATTTGTAAATTGAAGGTTGAATTATATAAATTAATTAAAGCAAACCTGATTAAACTAAACGAAACTAAACTAATTGAATTGAATCGAATTGGATGATTGGTTGATTATAGTAATACTAAACCTAATTACTAGCTAAATTTACTCAGATGGTGGATGAATGTTTAGAGTGTCTGGTTTTATTGCATCTCTCTTATGTTCCTTCTCATGCTTTTAATTAATGGTTTTGATCTACATGTTAATGATTTCTTTCCATGCCACATGTGTGTTGAAAGTAGCGGGTGTAAAACAGAATACAAACCAGTAAAGTCGAGGCAAGAGTTTGACTCTTTCTCTTTAAAACGATATTTGCCCCGCTCGGTGCTTACGGTTTGATCGAAAATCATTTCTCAAGATGCAACGACTATCATCTTAATATGGAAGCACTTTGAATATAAAGAAATAGCGAACAAAAAGATTGTTTTGAACTCTCGGAACAAAGCAGATAGAAAGAAAAAATATTTTTGATTAAATGAAAAATAAAGTGATAGAGATTGGGGAATTAATTCTGAGATTTCAGATTTTAGAGGGGCGAGGAAAAGAATAAGAAGAACAAGAAGAGAACAAAGAGAAGACGACAATTGTTCGGCAATTCAATAATCAATAATCATTCATCAAAACTGTCTCAAGACAAAGTCTAAGCCTATATTTATAGGCTAGATAACCAAAACATACCATAACTAAAACTCTTAATAAAAGCAACTTACCAACATAATAAAATCCTAATTACTTAATATAAAGAAACCTAATTTAATAATACTACTAGAATCCTAATTAATATGGAAATACTCCTAATATTAGATATCATTAATATATTATTCTTGATCCCTATCATTCTTTTCGACTTGAAAAACTCGCGTCCCGAGAGTTTGCTTGAAGTGACGCTCCAAAAAAATGGGAAAATGAGCACGGAATCTCGATCCAAACATGTGACATCCCCATTAAGACGACCTTTCCATCGAATAAGATACAAGAAATGTCCATTTCTGACGTTGTTGACAATATATTCTTCCTTCACTTTCCATCGAATGAGGTACAAGAAGTGTCCATCTCTAGTGTTGTTGACCACATATACTTCCTTCATGACCAACAATAGTATAGGAAGTAGCTTAGGCACCAAAATCAAATAAGTCGTGAAACCACCTGTAGCACTAGCAGAAAATTTGGGAGGCTCAAGAATGCCTCGAGAGTGAGTTAAGTCCTTACTATTGAAAATTGGACTAATCGATAAATTAGGAGGCAAGTCTCGCAAATATGCATTAGAGCCAAAATATTTTAAGCCACAAAAAAGTCCTGAAATTTTAGAGAACAACTTTTCAAAATCATATGTAACAGAATTATCAAGACAATTTGGCATAATAAAATCATCCCCTTTATGTAGCTCTAAGTTGTCAAAGTGCATGTCAATAACCAATTTATAATCTTCATTACATTGTGCAAATATTGGTTGATGATCGGCATGCAAGTCATGATCTATGTAACGTGACATACTAGACTCAACTTCCTTTGCAATAAGATATGCAGAAACATCATGCAATTGTACACTAGGCGTTTCATGAGATGAAAGTTCTTGATTATTCGCATTAGACTCGAGATGCAGAAAACTAGCGGGCAAATGGTCGATCTCTTGACATGAAGCACACACAACATGATCACAAGGCGAATTAATGTGAACACTAGGCAGAGTGACGAAGTTATATGAATTAGATTCACTTTCTTGATTAAGCGGCTTATTATCTTGAAATGACTTGAATGAAGTATCAAAATCTTGAATCGTAGCCTCAACTTCCGTAGGCTCCTCGACTTGAAAAGCCGACTACATAGAGGAGAAGACTCTTGAAAAACAGTTTGAAGTTTCCTAGACTCCTCGACTTGAAAAGCCGAACTACGTAAATGAGAAGACGGAAGGCACTCCTCAGGATTTAAGGCGCTTTGATAGGCATCAAACAAAGTTCTAGGATTCGACAAAATGACTTCCTTTTGAAGGTCGTACCTTAACCCCTCAATGAATCTATCTATTGTGATATACTCTGCTTCTATTATATGCAATCTTTTCTTCAAGTCATTAAATGTAGTAAAATATTCTGTCACACTTGATGTCCACTGTCTCAACTCGAACCACCTAAATATTAATTGTGGCTTACGAAATCTCTCTCTCTCAGAATGTATTTCATTTCTTTCCAACTAGTTACTTGTGGTTCATGGTAGTAATCACGCTCCTCTCGTATTGCTCGCCAATATGTCCTAGCCCACCCAACTAATTTCAATGGAGTAAATCAAATTTTATCAATGTCGATTAAACCATAATATTCAAAGTGGTCTTCCAAGTAAAATAACCAATCATCAATTAAAATACTCTTATTATCTCCATCAAACTCAGGGATGTCATCAAAATACAAATACTTAGGATATTCATAGTAATAGCTTGGAGCGTGATGCATATGTCTATCTAGATGAGACTTATCTCGAGTGGCGTAATGTTCATTCTCTCTAAACCTATCATGGTTGTAGACACAAAAACTACGATGCTCAATGCAAGAACTCTTATTATCTACATGGACATGAGCTTTGAATGATTGAGTGGAAGAAAAATACAACGACATCCTAGAATGCATTATGTTGCCGACATCAAGTCAATTCGCAAGTAAATCAATTATAAACTAGGTGGAAATTCACTTAGAGGGTGTTTGGTTTTGATATTATGTAATACAAAGTTTTTTAAAAGGGGTCTTAAAAAGCATCTTATAACTGATATAAAATAGTAACAGGTGGGGGCAGAGATTATAATATCACTTTTTATTTGAATTTATACAGATCCGTACCGGGCTTTTGGTTATTAGCTAAAAAGCCCGAAAATTTATCACACAAACCAAACGCGATATTAAGTGATATTATATTGCTAATATCACTTAATACATCAAACCAAACACCCTCTTAGACAACTCAAAGGACAAGGATAATTATATGACTACGAAAATAATAATTTTTGTTTTTGCTTTATGCAATAAACTAACTTCCCAACTAAAATTCCAGAGTCCAATATTCAATAACAGGAGTACGTTACCGAAGCAAAATCGAGCCAATCAAATTCTGATTGTGCATTGTGGTTCCACTTCTTTCAGATCTTGGGCTTCAGTACTCCAAAATACCACTGAAAATCAAGAAAGAAATATTAGCAGCAAGTCGAGGATTAAATTGCAAATAACCAAAATATAGGGAACTGAAACTGCAATATGCGTCTCCTTCTTCACGGGACAAGTCCGCCAATTCCAATCGGTGTAGCAGCTGGTGTGGACGGCGGCGTGTCAAGACGAGAAGGCGTGGGCAGACGCGATCTCTGGTCGAGGACGACCGGTGATGGAGGGAGTGGATCGGAGTGGCGGCGGCACAAAGCGATCGAGCGGGTGTCTGCAGGAGTGATTGCGACGGTTGGGCTGGTGGTGGTGACTAACGGCGGCGCTGAATAGAGAGGGGATGGCGACAGCGGACGTTGGTGATCGGCTGTGATGGCGGCGGCGCGAACGCCGACGAGGGAGGCGGCGCACACCTAGGGTTTTGCTACAAGTTTCTTTTCTCTTTTGTTTTTTTTTTCCAGAAGATTGCAATCTAAACCCTAAACTATGATGAACAGAAATGTAAACACGAAAATTGACTCAAAAAATTGAAATTTGATCGTAGCGGGAATCGAGGAAAAAATTGTATGGCTCTGGTGCCAATTTGATATAGATTGGGGAATTAATTCTTAGATTTCAGATTTTAGAGGGGCAAGGGAAAGAATAAGAAGAACAAGAAGAGAACAAAAAGAAGACGACAATTGCTCGGCAATTCAATAATCAATAATCATTCATCAAAATTGTCTCAAGACAAAGTCTAAGCCTATATTTATAGGCTAGATAACCAAAACATACCATAACTAAAACTCTTAATAAAAGCAACTTACCAACATAATAAAATCCTAATTACTTAATATAAAGAAACCTAATTTAATAATACTACTAGAATCCTAATTAATATGGAAATACTCCTAATATAAGATATCATTAATATATTATTCTTAATCCCTATCATAAAGTATTAGGGGGTCTATTTATAGATTTTGAAAGTTGGCCTAGGGGTTGACTGGACGAACATGTCTTTTCCACGACACAACTTTTTCGCCAGCTTTTACACCATTTCTGCTGACTGTGCACCCATTCGGATGAAATGTGGCACTTATTCTGCTGACGGGGTGTGTAGGTGATTGTTCGCTGACTGGATTTTTTCTCCAATTTTTGCAGCCACTGGACACTTATTCGACTAGATTCTGACACCTAATCACGTTTAATTAAACATTAAATTCATTACTTATTAATTTCTGAACATTTAATTAATTACTTAATTAAACTTTGTCCAAAAAGATAAGTATTTAATATGAAAGCCCAAGTTCAAACTCAAACTCAAGCCCAAGCCCAACCCCAAGATGAGCCTCAGGCCTAGGGCCACGACCTCGGCCTCAGCGGAGGCCGAGGTCAGGCCTGCAGGACGGCGGCGGCACGTGCACGTGTGGGCTATGAAGCATGACCCATAACATCTAGGCCTCCCCCCCCCTCCCCCCCCCCCCCCCCTCAAAGACATTACAAAAAAGCAAATAATTAGGTGTACTAGTTTAGCTCAAACTTTTCACGTGGGATGGTGACTTTTCACCTTCCCACCCATTTTCTTTCATTTTTCAAGATAACTTATTTCAACTAGCTTACTTGTTCATTTAATTTCTCATTCATCCCATATTGATTTTGAATAATTAAATATATTAGATTCACCTACATGAAATGTAGATTTCATTAAGCTAAAGAAGTTCCACTTTCATAAAAATGAACCTACTCAAATAAACTATTAAAATCATGGAAAATTCAAGATTTCCCAACAATCATGCACATGAATGAAAAAACAATGTGTACATTCGAAAGAGTTCAAGCGAAAAGCTTACTACATTAGGATAGGTAGCTTTTCGGTTTGAACCTTCATTAGGGAAATACATCGGATTTACTTAGCTGATCAGTGAACGTGATGTCTTGAGCCGTTCAGTTATTGGTGTAAACCAAGATAATCGTATCCACACAGTAACCCCCCTAACAATTTTTGGTTCTCATGGTTGTGCCCGTTTTGGCCCTGGACAACTCTTGGATTCATAAGTGTTTTCTTATGAAGCGGCCAAACTTCACACTTACATAAGTGATCTCCTTCAAAGAGTATCATGTCATACTCTGCTTACTTAAGCTTAGAAATCATTAAAAGTCAAACTTAACCTTACCCTTTCTATAGGTGGCACATTCATCGTATACTGGAATGAGTTGGAGTTTACTCCAAAGTGCTATTTCTGAATCCTTACAATTTCGTTGTCCCATTGAACCAAGATCTTGTAATCTCCAATCAACATGGTTAGGTTCCATCATAAAGATTCTTTAGTGTTGGGATTTAACTCCATTCTCCTTGATAAGCCATATGTTAGATCTCTTGGTAGGCCTTTAGTCAACGGATTCAATAAGTTTTCCTTTGATTTTACATAATAAATGGAAATGACACAATTGGAGATCAACTGTCTTGTGGTATTATGTCTATGACCTATATTTCTAGACTTACCATTATACATGTCACTTTGTGCCCTTTTAATAGTTGATTGGTTGTCGTAATGTATTAAAATTGCAGGCACTAGCTTATTCTAACAAGGAATGTCCTCAAGAAAGTTGCGAAGCCATTCTGCTTCTTCACCATCCTTATCCAATGTAATAAACTCAGACTGTATTGTGGAGCGAGCTATACATGTTTATTTTGAGGACTTCCACGACACAACTCCACCTCCAATGGTAAAGACGTAACCACTGGTGGATTTAGTGTCGTTAGAGTCTGATATCTAGTTCGCATCATTGTATCCTTCTAATATAACTGGATATCTACCGTAATGTAATCAATAATCTAATGTGTGTTTTAAATACCTAAGTATTCTAATTAATGCCTTCCAATGCTCTTTGTTTGGATTACTCATAAATCTACTCAATTTATTAACTGGGTAAGCAATATCTGGACGAGTACAGTTTTTGATATACATGAGATAGTCTATTCTCCTAGCATATTTTACTTGAGAGACATGTTTGCCATGATTATTTCCTAAGTGTAGACTCAAGTCTACTGGCGTGTTAGCCGGAGAACCGTTATATGCATTGTACTTCTTAATTACAGTCTCAATATAATGAGATTGTGACAACAAGATGCCATTTGATGTCTTAGTGATCTTAATCCCTAATATGACATCGGCGACCCCTAAGTCTTTCATGTCAAAATGTTTGGTCAACATTTTGTTGGTATTCATGATTGTGTCATGATTACTTCCCATGATTAACATATCGTCTACAGATAGACAGACGATCACGTAATCATTAGGTGTGCCTTTTACTTATACGCATTTATCACACTCATTAATTCTAAAACCATTTGACAACATCTTTCTGTCAATTTTTTCGTGCCACTGCTTTGGTCCTTGTTTTAATTAAACCCATACAATGTCTTAATGAGTCTACACACATTTTTCTCCTTTCCTGGAGCAACAAATCGTTCTGGTTGTTCCATATAGATTTTTTCATCTAATTCACCATTTAGAAATGTTGTCTTGACATCCATTTGATGTATTTCCAGACGTTTCAATGCAGCAATAGCAATGAGCACTCTAATAGATGTGATCCTAGTCACAGGTAAATACGTGTCAAAATAGTCGAGGCCTTCTATTTGTCTAAACCCTTTAGCTACCAATTTGGCCTTGTACTTATCAATAGATCCATCTAGTTTATACTTTCTCTTTAGTATCCATTTCCAGCCCAAATGTTTGCTGCCCATTGGGAGATCAACCAACGCCCACGTATGGTTGTGCAAAATAGACCCCATTTCACTATTGATAGGTTCTTTCCGAAATGGATCTTCTGGAGAGGACAATGCTTCACTTATTATCCTCGGTTCCTTTTCTAACATATAAGTTAGAAAATCATGACCATAGCTTTTAGCTATTTTAGTCATTTTACTGCGTCTGGGTTCTTCATCTTCCTCATGATTACCCCTTGCAGCTTCATAGGTTCTTTTAAGGGAACCGGGTTCTTTCCTTTCCTTGTAAGGAAATTTATTTCAAAGAATACTGCATTCCTTGATTCAATGATCATATTTTCATTAATATCAGGAATCGAAGACTTATGTACGAAGAAGCGATAGGCACTACTGTTGTCCACATATCCAATGAACATGTAGTCAACGGTCTTTACTTGTTTAGGTTTAGGCACTTCTACCTTTTCTAAACACCCACACACTTTTAAGTATTTATATGAAGGCTTTCGACCTTTCCATAACTCAGAAGGGGTTTTATTTCTACGTTTGTGAGGTAGCTTATTTAGTATATGATTTGATGCGAGGATTGCATCCCCCTACAAAATCTGTGGTAAACCAGAACTAATCAACATGGCATTCATCATCTCCTTAAGAGTACGATTTTTGCATTCAACAATTTCATTTGATTGTGGTGAATAATGAGCTGTAGTTTGATGAATGATGCATGAAGAAGCACAAATTCGTCAAATGGAGCTCCATATTCTTCACCTCTATTACTTCGGATAGTTTTTATTTGTTTGCCAGGTTTATTTCCAACTTGAAGTTTGTAGATTTTAAAAGCTTTCAGAGCTTCATCTTTACTTCTTAGTAAATAGACTATGCAGTATCTTGTGTAGTCATCAATAAAAGTGATGAAATACTTTTTGCCACCTCTAGTTTGTACAAACTTTTAGTCACAAATACCGGCGTGAATTAAGTCTAGGGGTTCTGTGTTTCTTTCTACATAAGGAAACAGTAATTTGGTTAATTTTTCTTCTAAACAAATCTCACATTTATTTTGGGATTCGATATTAAATGAAGGCAATAACTCTAAGCTTACTAGTTTATGTAGAGTATTTAAGTTAACATGTCATATTCTAACATGACATAAATCTGAACACTCAACCAACTAAGTAGAAGCAATAGTTTTATTATTCTTTTCGAGGTCACGTTTTACAGTCATTACATTCATCTTGTACATTCGGTTGACTGTGTAACTTTTTCCAACAAAAAATCCATTCTTAGTGAGCACCAATTTACCAGACTCAAACACTAGTCTAAGGCCACTTGCATCAAGTGCATAACCAGATATTGAATTCTTTTGAATATCTGGAACATGCAACACATCAATCGGAGTGATCTCTTTGCTAGAAGTCATCTTCAGCACCACTCTTCCACTTTTGATGAAATCTGACATTGCAGAGTTCCCCATGTAGAGTTTCCGGTTGTTGAATGAGTAGTATATGGAGAACATGTCAATGTCAGTAGAAACGTGGCGGGTGGTGGGTGGCGCCGGTGTTGATAAACCACTCTTTTGGATGGTCCACCATGTTGGCCTCGAAGCCAACTCCAGTAAGCGTCAGGTCACTCATGTCGACCAAAACGCTCTTTAACTGAACTACAATAACCTGGTTGGACTGGTTCTGGTTGTCTTTATTTGGGATTCGGAGTCTTTAGCCATGTGGTTCAGCTTTCCACAGTTGTGGCAGTTCCATTTGAACTTCTTTTTCTTCTTCTGTTGGCCTCCACCATTGCCCTGATTCTCACTTCTTGTTGGACTTGTGTTCCACCACGTTGGCTCTAACCTCCATCTGCATTTGCTTTGGCTTGGCCTTAGACATTCGATTATCCTCTTCAATCCGGAGTCTGACTATCAGGTCTTCAAGATTCATCTCATTGTGCCTGTGCTCGAGATGATTCTTGAACTCCTTCTAGGACGACGACAACTTCTCTATCATAGCAGTAACTTGGAAAGACTCACTGAGCTTCATGTACTCTGCATCTAAGTCATGTAGGACCAGTTGCAACTCTTGAACCTGACTCGTCACCATCTCTGAGTCGGTCATTTTGAAGTCCAAAACTTTGCCGACGATGAATTTTTTCAACCCGACATCTTCGATTATGTACTTCTTATCAAGGGACGCTCAGAGTTCCTTTGATGTCTTGATGGTGGAATAGACGTTGTGCAATGAGTTATCTAATCCATTTAGGATGTAGTGTTTGCACAGAAAATCACTCTGACTCCATGCGTCAAAAGCAGCCCTTGGACGTGGATCAGATTCATCTTCTGGCACCGTAGGGGCATCCTCGGATAGCATCTATGACAGGTTCAAGGTTGTAAGGTAGAACAACATCTTATGTTGTCAACTTTTGAAGTTGGTGCTGAAAAACTTCTCCAATTTTTCGCCTCTACTGTAAACAGGCGATATGGTCACCATTGTTTTTTTTGAAATGCACAAGCAGAATATCGTTTTAAGATTGTTGAAAGTAGCGGGTGTAAAAAAGAATACAAACCAGTATTTAAAGTCGAGGAAAGAGTTGGACTCTTTCTCTTTAAAACAATATTTGCTCCGCTCGGTACTTACAGTTTGACCGACAATCATTTTTCAAGATGCAACGGCTATCTCCTTAATATGACAACACTTTGAATATTAAGAAATGGCGAACTAAAAGATTGTTTTGAACTCTCAGAACAAAACAGACAGAAAAAAGAATATTTTTGATTGAATGAAAAAGGAAGAAGTATGGGGATCTATTTATAGATTTTAAAACTTGGCCTAGGGGTTGACTGGACGGACATGTCTTTTTCCCGTCACAACTTTTCTGCCAGATTTTACACCATTTCGGGTGACTATGCACCCATTCGGATGAAAGGTGGCACTTATTCTACTAACGGGATGTGTAGATGACTGTTCGCTGAATGGATTTTTCCTCCAGTTTTGGAGGCCACTGAACACACTTCTTCGACCAGATTTTAACACCTAATCACGTTTAATGACATGTAGTACCCCAAAGGGTCCACACCCTTATGCAAAAAATCAACTTATTAGATGTACTTGTTTAGCTCAAACTTTCCATGTGGGATGGTGACTTTTCACCTTCCCACCCATTCCTTTCATTTCTTTAAGATAACTTATTTCAACTAGTTTACTTGTTCATTTAATTTCTCATTCATCCCATATTGGTTTTGAATAATTAAATATACTAGATTTATCTACACGAAACGTAGATTTCATTAAGATAAAGAAGTTCCACTTTTATAAAAAGAAACCTACTCAAATAAATTATCAAAATCATGGAAAATTCAAGATTTTCTAACAAGGTGGACATGGGATGACGTGAATGGGCCCACACACTCACAATTTCAACTATCTCACAGAATGTGCTATGTGGCGGCGTTAGCTACCTATCATAACTTCTAATCATTCATATATTGGCCAGATACATAAAAGTATTGAGATCAAGATAGCGAATTAATACATAAACGAAAAGGTCTTAATCAAAACATAAGACATCACATAGGTTCATGAATCCTACTACGCCATAACTCTAAACATACAAAATTAGCTACTCATGATTACAAGTTCCAAATCAACAATAGAAAAGACATCGTAAGGAAATAGAAAAAGAAAGATAAACTCCCGACTGTTGTCGTCTTGCTACTTTTTACTCGCTCTCTAACTTGAATCCTTGCTCACGATCTCAATTCTCTTGATTGTCGTTGTCTCCTTGTTTTTTCTCTTGTGAATACCTATGAACTAGTGTTTGTGAATGGATGAATTGTGCTGAATTTTGTAGCCCTAATGTCCTTATATAGGAAAAATAGCAGATAGGCCGAAATTAGGGTTTCTGTACAATTATGGGCCTTATCACATGATTTGGGTCTGATCGCGCGCCTCGATCACGCCTGGACGCAAGATCACACTGCGATCGCACTTGTGACGTGCTACTCTATATTTTTTGTCTATGACAGATGCAATTTGGTAAGATCGAGTGCCAATCACGCATACCACGCCTGAGCCGCGCAATCTGGTTTTTCTGCTCTGCGCGGCGTCACAGTTTTGGCTATAACTTCCTCTATGGATATCGAAATTAAGATATGTTTGTTGAGTTGGAACATTGACTTCCTTAGTTTTCCATTGATATGTAGCACAACCTCTGATTCTTATTGTAACTTTATCTCCTTGTAACGACAAATTCTTGCTATCTCTATGAATAAAAAGACAAGAAAAAGATTACAAAATAATTTTTTGAGTAAATTTGAAGTACAATTGTGGTTCAATCTCTATATTTGATCCTCTGATTCTTTTCTACAAGAACAATATTGAAATTTGGTTGACTTGAAAGTGGATTTGATTTCGATCTCTTCCACGTGTATTTGAGTTGAACGTTAATCCAAGTGCGTTGAGCTTGATCTTGAATTGACGATCTACTTGACTTGATATTTGCGACGAACAATTTGATCTTCGTCTTGAACTTGTTGAATGTCAATATTCTTTGGAGGAATCTTGATCTTCAAAGTACTTGTATACTTGACAAACGTTGATGCGAGGGCTTGGCAGCTTGATCTCGGATCAAATGGAAATTTGATTTGGAATTTGATTTGAAGGTTGATGAAGGATAATATGATCTTCGTCTTCAGTTCTTTGGATTTGTGAGTTTTGATTTTTCCAGTATGGATTTTGATCTTCAAAAATGGTTTTCCGAGGGTCTTGTGACTTGGTCTCGAATCAAACGAATTTTTAGTTTGAATGTTGTTGAAGAACGGTATGAACTTGGTTTTGGATTTGTTGAACTTCTTGGAGTTTGATCTTCCTCGGCAGAGGTGCTATCTTCAAAAACGATTTTTGGATGGAATTGAGACTTGATATCGGATTGAAAGGAGTTCTTTACGAAGAACACCTTGAAGATTGATGGAGTTGGTGGAGAGGATTTGTTGAACTTCCTTGCTCTGAATTCTTGAAGCTTCAATTGTTGTGTTTTTGTTCTTCAAGAGCTCATCTATTTATAGTTGTAGAACCGAGCCTCATTGCTTGTGATTGGTCGGTTTATTATTTTTATTTTTTTTAATATAAGCGTGGATTTAATTTAGCTTGTGGTGGACTTCTTCCCCGGACCCTCGCATTGCGGGGATGCTTTCGTGCACTGGGCTGCCCTTTATCAAGAAATCCTTAGAACACATCGTATTTCCATATGGCTTTATTTGATCGGCCAACAATTCTCCATCTTTATATTATAAATCAATTAATTAACCTATTAATAAATGAAATTTAATTTAGTAAAATTCCAAATTAAAAATAGAAATAATTAATTTAATTTATAATAATCAATTTGACACTTGTCAATATTTAATTGGAGTAGACAAAATTAATTTGTCTACAAATGCCCCCTTGCGACTTGTCACGAATAGCATTGTAAAAATGCGTCTTGAAGTGAATATGTCGCAATATATTTATTTATGGGCCATCAATAAGATTTGATGAAATATATGTACTTCATTTGGAAAAGATCAACATTTGGGGACTTCCACGTCAATTTTCTTTAAGGACCAAAGTGTAATTTGTGTATTAAACTATTTTTTTTTCTTATGCAATGCATGTGACACTTGACTTTTTTGTTTGCTTTTGTCCACTCCTAGCACATACATTCACATGTAGCTAGTATGTCATATTTTTTTTATTATATTTTTTTTTCCTTCTTCTTCTTTCTTTCCTATATAGGAACCGTGTAGTATTTCTTATACAACAACAAAAGAGAAAAAAAAATCCTTTCTCTTTCCTCTAGCTCCTCCCATGGCCGCCCCTTTCACCGGAGTTTCCATGCGACGGTGATCGAGTTTCAACTCGGAGAATTCATCATCATACTCGTGAGATCAAGAGAAGCGTGTATTGTGGTGGTTTGGAGGTACTTTCTTGTGGTCACGCCATCTCCATTCTCGGCTCATTACGTTTTTTTGCAAGTGCTCATCGTCTCCTCCATCTTGAAGCCGGTGTTATCGGATCCACCTCGTCCGTGGCTACATTTTAGTGGTTTCGATTGCATTTTCCGACCGCATCCGCGCCTCCGGCGAGATTCCGACGACACACCGCCGCACCTCCGCCGTCCGCCTCTCTCTCCGGTCAACGACGTGGTGGCGGCGGCAATATTGGTGCTAGGTTTAGTCGTGGGGTTCAAGAACATTCCATTTCCGCACCTCCGACGAATTTCCGACGCTACACCGCCGCGTTTTTCTGAGCACTATTCACGCGGCCACTATTCACCCGAGTACTATTCACGCGGCCGCTATTCACATATTCCACTACCTTGGACTTTTGGACTTAGTGGAGGTGTAAGAGCACTACCTTGAGTCTTGTGACTTAGTGGAGGTGTAAGAGCACTTAGGGGACAAGTGTGCTCTTTTGTTTTGTCCTTGTCTCCTATGGGACAAGAGTGCTATTGCTTTGTCTTTGTGTCCCCCATTATGGTTGTGGCCCCTACCTCACACTTGTCATCCAATTTAGACACCTCACCTTGCAAGACAAATGTGGACCCACGTGCCACATCAGCCGCGTTGACTAAGTCAACGTTGACCCTCGAAAAGTCAACTCCGAAGGCAAATGTTGACCAAATCCCAAAGATGAACTCGGAGCTCGTTTTGTTTGAAAAGCCTAAGCTTGGATCCGGTCATTTCCTGCCTCTCTCGAATAACTTTTCTAGAGTCGCGAAGCCTCCTATACTTGATAAGCAACCTAATGCGGCACCGGATAATCCTAGACCATATCAAGTTCGTGCTCTAATTAGACGCGCTTCTTATGCACAAGCGGTCATACGTGTTCTTCTTCATTTTTTTAACTCTTTTGTTTGCTTCTTTATGTTGACAGTTCACACAATGGTGAAATTCGGCCATGCCTATAATTCGAAGGGAATTGAGACTCTAACCATTACCGGAGATGAAAACCAATCGACCCAACGGGACACAGTCTTGGAAGTCGGTACGCCTCTTGCCGGAATTTTCACAAGCTGATGGCCCACTTTGATTAACACCATTAAATCTAAAGACTGGACCAAAGAGTTTCCCAAATCCTCCAATCGATCTCTGCCGTCATTCGTGCTCCAGTCTTCTCTGCGCCGAGTATCAGACGATGATCTTCCTTTAGCTACCTTGGGGCAACGTATTGCCAAAGGTGATGCCATATGGGACGATGCCTTTCTTCACTTTCCCGGCAAAATCCATTACTTTCCCGGATATTGGGAGTGGATAGAAGATGTCCTTGTTCGGTGCAATCCTACACTTACTTCCACCAACACGTACGAGTCAGTATATGCATCTCTGTTCACATATAATTGCAACTTGGAGATCGTGAAGTCTTGTGCGAAGCGTGGTCACCGTCTACAAACACCCTTGTCACTTCACTTGGAGAGCTCTCAGTTTCCCTATGGGACTTGGAACACCTTGCCAGTCTGCCTATGCATCCTTATTCACATATAATTGCAATTTGGAGATCGTGAAGGTTTTATGCGCGTGTCGTAGTTGACAAAATCTGGATCTCTTGCAGAGAGAGGAAGAGCACAATCAAACCTCAATTAACACAACATCATTTGTGAGCTTGAAAGAGGAGACATTCTTTGGACGACTCGGCATCAAAGAAACTTTAAAGGAGACATTCATTTCAGGACTCGTCATCAAAGAAACCTTGAAGGACACATTCATTTCGCAACTTGGCTTCAAATGTTTCCGAAGCATAGGCGGTCCATTAACTCCACTTGCCACCATACTCAATTCCATGTCATGAGCACGAGTTACTAACTCCTCAAACGTCATTGGTTGTATTCCTTGAAGAATGTAACGGAGCCCCCATTGCATGACTTGGATGCACATCTCTATAGCCGAGGTCTCGGACAATCGATCCTTGCAATTGAGACTCAAGTTTCTCCAACGGTTTATGTAATCAATCACCGGCTCTTCATCCCATTGGTGAGCATTTGTTAGTTCAATCATGCTGACGGTCCTTCTTGTACTGTAGAAGCGATTGAGGAATTCTTGCTCCAACTCGTCCCAACTATCAATCGAGTTTGGTTCCAAGTCAGTGTACCAATCAAATGCATTTCCCTTCAGCGAGCGAACAAATTGCTTGACAAGATGATCACTGTAAGTTCCGGCATTGTTGCAAGTCTCAACAAAATGAGCTACATGTTGCTTTGGGTTGCCTTTGCCATCAAATTGCTGGAAATTTGGTGGTTGGTAGCCATTCGACATCTTGAGGTTATCTATCCTTTGAGTGTACGGTTTGGAATAGGAGAATGATGATTTGAAGCTTTCGTCTAGTTTGTCCTTGATAGTTCCCATGATGAACTCATTTAATTGATCAGCAGGGATAATGCCATTTGAAGAGACTTGGAACTCCTTGGCAATAGACTTTTCCTTATCATTGGATAATTGTTTCATGGATGTTTCACCCTTTTCAAAGCCTCCAAACTTCAGGTCCTTTACATGACTTTCTTCCACCTTGACTTCCCTACTCAGCAATTTTTCTATCTTGGAGTCTTGGTCTTGCACATGTTTGTTCAGCATCTCTATGGCTTTGGTCAACATCCCAATTTGTTCCTCCAAAGTTGTAGCACTTGTTGTCAATGTGTGCACTGTATCCAACGGAGGTGAAGAACCCGATGCGGAGTGAGGAGTTGGTGGGGAGGAGTCGCTGCTCTCAACATCCTCATCATTGTTGACGTTGTCGGAGACAAAGGAGACCTTTTGAACAATGCCGTGGACGACTTCACTTGGCATCTTTATGGATGGATCAGCCAATAGATCGGACAACCTTCTTGTCTTGCCTGATGACATTTGGTTGACTTGTTGTTCTTGATGAAAGGAGATGAGAGGTAGAGTAGTCCCACCGGGTGTGCCAAATTTGTAACGACAAATTCTTGCTATCTCTATGAATAAAAAGACAAGAAAAAGATTACAAAATAATTTTTTGAGTAAATTTGAAGTACAATTGTGGTTCAATCTCTATATTTGATCATCTGATTCTTTTCTACAAGAACAATATTGAAATTTGGTTGACTTGAAAGTGGATTTGATTTCGATCTCTTCCACGTGTATTTGAGTTGAACGTTAATCCAAGGGCGTTGAGCTTGATCTTGAATTGACGATCTACTTGACTTGATATTTGCGACGAACAATTTGATCTTCGTCTTGAACTTGTTGAATGTCAATATTCTTTGGAGGAATCTTGATATTCAAAGTACTTGTATACTTGACAAACGTTGATGCGAGGGCTTGGCAGCTTGATCTCGGATCAAACGGAAATTTGATTTGGAATTTGATTTGAAGGTTGATGAAGGATGATATGATCTTCGTCTTCAGTTCTTTGGATTTGTGAGTTTTGATCTTTCTAGTATGGATTTTGATCTTCAAAAACGGTTTTCCGAGGGTCTTGTGACTTGGTCTCGAATCAAACGGATGTTTAGTTTGAATGTTGTTGAAGAACGGTATGAACTTGGTTTTGGATTTGTTGAACTTCTTGGAGTTTGATCTTCCTCGGCAGAGGTACTATCTTCAAAAACGGTTTTTGGATGGAATTGAGACTTGATATCGGATTGAAAGGAGTTCTTTACGAAGAACACCATGAAGATTGATGGAGTTGGTGGAGAGGATTTGTTGAACTTCCTTGCTCTGAATTCTTGAAGCTTCAATTGTTGTGTTTTTGTTCTTCAAGAGCTCATCTATTTATAGTTGTAGAACCGAGCCTCCTTGCTTGTGATTGGTCGGTTTTATTATTCTTATTTTTTTAATATAAGCATGGATTTAATTTAGCTTGTGGTGGACTTCTTCCCCGGACCCTCGCATTGTGGGGATGCTTTCGTGCACTGGGCTGCCCTTTTTCAAGAAATCCTTAGAACACATCGTATTTCCACATGGCTTTATTTGATCGGCCAACAATTCTCCATCTTTATATTATAAATCAATTAATTAACCTATTAATAAATGGAATTTAATTTAGTAAAATTCCAAATTAAAAATAGAAATAATTAATTTAATTTATAATAATCAATTTGACACTTGTCAATATTTAATTAGAGTAGACAAAATTAATTTGTCTACACTCCTTATATTTGAATCAATGGTTTCCTTTGGATTCTTCACATTGTAACATCGTGTCTTGAAGCCATGTTCCCAAAAACGTCCAATTTAGGCTCTTTTTGCTTCGTTTTGCGTTATCTCACCAAAATCCTGTAAAAACACAAAACAATACTGAAACCAATCAATATGCACCAATACTTATACAAAAGCATAAGAAAATGAGTACTCAAATAACGTTAGATAAACGCTCATCACCTACTTTAGGGGATATTTGCCCAATAGGCACTTCACTTAGTTTATTTTTTGTAGGGCTTATGTTGGCCTACTTTATGGTATATTCACCTAGTTTATTTTGGTATGGATTACGTTGATTGTCTACTTTCTGGGATATTCACCCAATTGGCTCTTCACCTAGTTTATTTTGGTAGGGCTTACGTTAATTGTCTACTTTATGAGATATTCACCCAATAGACTCTTCACCTAGTTTATTTTGATAGGTTGTACGTTGGGTCTAATTTATGAGAATTTCACCAAATAGGCTCTTTACCTAGTTTACTTCGGTAGGGCTTACGTTGGGCCTACTTTATGTGATATTCACTCAATAGGCTCTTCACGTAGTTCATTTTGGTAGGGCTTACATTGATTGCCTATTTTATGGGATATTCACCAATAGGCTCTTTACTTAGTTTATTTTGGTAGGGCTTACGTTGGGCCTATTTTATGGGAATTTCACTTAGTAGGCTCTTCATTTAGTGTACTTTCATCAGCTTGTGTTTGTGCATTTATGCTCGTTGCTTGTTATGTTTGTCACTTGTGGCTCCGGTTTAGAGGAATTTCACTCAATGGCTTGTCGCATGTGTGTTTGTCAAGCATTGGTGGCTTTAAATCTTCATTCCTCTCGATTATTGCTCATTTATGCGCCTTGCCAAGTTCTAATGCCTTAACCTTGTACGACGTGCTGCTTGTACGCTTTTTAAAGGTAATCAGTATTGATTGATCCATCTCGTGTCAGCATTGAGAAACAATTATGTCTTGCAGATAGTAGAGCCTCAATTTGAAGCTAGTTTGGTCTTTTGCGCTCTTTAGCTAGAGTGTAGTAACAAGTGTCTCTTGTGCCTTGTATAAAATTGCATTTTTTTAGATCACTCAAATTGTTGTTTTTAAAAAGTGGTTGGTTGTTGTATATGTTATCATTGTCATAGTAATAATAGTTTGCATAAGGTGTTTTGTCCATATGGCGAGTCCCCCTGTTCTGGATTGTAGTTTAGCTGATAATGATGGAAGCGGCAGGATATCAGCATCTCAATGGCCTGATTGTCTCTGAGGGAGATTTTTATCTGCCATCCCTTTGCAAAGGTTTGATGATGTTTTGTGTGTCTTGCAATTTGGACGCGAATATGTTCTAATCAGGTTGTATAGAGTGACGAGGTAGCGAGACACCTCTTAATTGTTGTGTGATCGTGTGCTCTGAGATTGAGCTTCTTCTCTTTGTAGGTTGATGAATTTTGCAATAAGTGATATTTATCCTCTTGAATTTGTTGTCATTGTATTGGGTGTCAACACATTCAGTATCGGGAGAGATCCTTGACGTTGTTCAGAAGTTGTGGTGGCGTGGGCTCTTTCAGTTGCTCTTGTAGACCTTACCATAGTGATGAGCATGGGTGTTTCTTCCACAATGTACTTAGTGGTTTCCCGTAGATGGCGCCACTGATGTGGGATAATTTTTTCTGTTGACTAATCACTCCACGTCAGACTAACCCAAGCTTCTTATTGGTCTTGAGCTAGTTTTGAGTTAAAGAACCTTGCACTGTAAAACACGACACGTGTAGGTCAGGGCTAACCCGGCTTAGGCACTCTGATGCCTAAGTTACTTGATGTTTGTTATGGGGTGAGCCTATAAATAGGTTATAGTTGACTAAGTCGGACGTATCAGATCGGTCAAGAAGAAGGCGACTAAATTTTGTTGATTTCGGACTGAACTTGGAGCTAAGACAAGTTTTCTATGTATCCCTTGGAGGGAATCAAGCCGAACATAGCTCATTATTTCTTTGCAATGTTCATGTGGCACATCTCACATTGAACTTAGGGGTTGGGCCTAATGTTTTGGCACGTTAGAGGTCAGTATGTTGGCACGTTGTCACATTAACTGGTTAGGACGTAAGCATATTGGGACGTCAACCATTAGAGATGTTAGTAGATCGGGACGTCAACGAGTTGGGACGTCTTAAGGTTGGGATGTTATCAGGTTGGGGCATCAACCGATTGGGACATGACTTAGAGGTTGGACCTAATATGTTGCACATTGGTAGGTCAACATGTTGGCACGTCAACTGGTTAGGACGTTGACTAGTTGAGACGTTAGCAAATCGTGATGTCAACAAGTTGGGACATTATCAGGTTGGCACGTCAACTGATTGAGACATTAGCAAGTTGGGACGTTAGCAGGTTGGCACGTCAACAAATTGGGACATTAGTTGGTCGAATATCCGACATAAAATAGTTGACGTGACTTAGGAGCTCTCAGAAAAACTTACCTTTGATTTTGATTTGTGCAGGTATTTATAGGTTGATTACTTCCTTAATTATAGGAGTGTCGTGGGCTTACTCTACATGGGTCGTCCCACTAGGTTAGCCCTTAGACGTTAGCACGTTAACCGTTTAGGAGTGTTTGACATGGCCACTTGAGAGTGTTTGATATGGTCATTTGATAATGTTTGATGTGGTCACCTATGCATGTTTGACGTGGTCACTTGAGAGCGGTTGACGTGGTCACCTGATAATGTTTGACGTGGTCACTTGAGAGTGGTTGACGTGGTCACCCAACAGTGTTTGACATAAGTTGAGAGCTCTCTCCAAAAAAACCTTACCCCTTAATGATGATCAATGGGGTATTTATAGGAGCTTATTGGGCTATTCTTGATGGGCTTGGGCCCCTCTAGTTCAATTATGCATAAGTTTAGTAATAAGATAATAACTTCTTCAATACTCATCGGAATTGGGATCCTCCTTTTGTATTAGAAACTAGACATCCATGTCTCTTCAATGACATATGACATATGGCATAATTTGTTCACCCCATGCTATCATAGCTTGTTTTTTTTCAAAGTCCGCACGAGCATATGGCATTACACGCGAGTAATACAAATTATGATCAACTCATATTACATGACATTTTTGAGTTTAATTCCCAAATTGTTTTGTAGAATTTTGACAATTTCAAAATGTTTTTAGTATTTTGAAAACTTGATACGGGTGGTACTTCATATTTATCGACCACAATGCTAAGGTGGTTTTTGCAAATTCTTAAAAAAAAAGTAAAATTAACTTTTAACTTAAATTAAGTAGCGTTGAGTGTTTGCGAATCTAGCTTCTATGGGCTAAAAACTTTTTTAAGCTAAAATCTCTCACAATCTTGAAGCTGCTAAAGACTTGCTTCGAACTTATGGTAGCAATTGTTAAATTAAGGGGAAAAAGCCCTTTAGCCCCCCCATCTATTGGCTCTGAAGCACTTTGCCCCCAAACAGTCAAAAAGTGAATATTTCATTGAATCTCACTCGTGACATACGCATAACGAATAGTAGCAAGGGTAAAATAGGTAATTCACTATTTCCAACGACTCTATGCTAAAACTCACCCCATTAAAACTAAAAATCCCCCATTAAAAAAAATCCCCAATTTGTTCAGAACTCTAATTATCCAATTCAAGCTAAATTCTAGATTTCATCAATCAATTCTTGCAACTACAACACAATCAACAAAAAGATCACATTGAATCGACGAAAGTATGCACATGTGGAAGAAGAACAACCGCAAAGACTTCGTGGATGGATCAAAACCCGAAAAGAAGATTTGCTCATTGTAAGAATTATCAGGTAATTTGAATTTGTTACTCTCTCTCAGTTTTACCTAAGTACACGCGGATATGAATACATTTAATTAGTTACATTATTTGATTTGAAGGGGCGTGGGGCATGTGATATTTTTGCTTGGATTGATCCTCCGATGCGCGAACGATCTCGTGTTATTATTCCTGCGTTGTTGAGGGGGATTAACAGACTTCAAGTTGAAGTTCCAAGTTCAAAGAAAGTGCAGAGAAGGTCATGCTTTGAAATTTTGTTGATTTTTGGTTGTTGTTGTGGTGAGAGGATGGAAACTGCCAAATGGGTAACTATGTTTTAGTTGGTAAATGGGTGGTGCTGTAGTAATGTGCTGGTGTAGTAATGTGGTATTGTATTAATATGGTGTTGTAGTGTAGGTTATGATGTATGTTTTGTCACTTATACTTTGTTGCAAGGGATTATGTAATGGAGTTTAGTTGTAATAAAATGAATGTTGTTGTCTAGTTACAAATCTCTTGTGTACTACTGCTTTGTTACAATTGAATGGTTTCATCTCCAAATAGTGTCTCATAAAACAAGATATAAGTTGACTAAAGCATGGAAAAAAGAAAAAGAAAAAAACAGAGCAAGAGTAACTACAAAGCAGGTGACCACTGCATTCCCAGCACAAGCCTGTCCAATTATGACTAACACCAAAATGCACAAAGATCCTTGCATACCATTGAATTCCAATTATTACCAACATACATCAATGAATAACACCAAGTATTGCATACTCACTACTAGAAAATTAGAGTACTATAACATAATACGTATTACCAGTAAGACAGAGTACCTGGACATTTATACTCATTGAAAGCAAATTCATAACACGATTAACCCAAAACTTAACAAAACAACATTCACACCATTTCATACTAGTCCATTAAGTAACAAAATCTTAACATACCAACATTCAATCCATTTCATACGATTACCATTAATAATCAACAACCAAAATAAGTAAAGTTTTTTCAAGATTCATAATCATTAAGCCCTAACCAAAATAATCTAGTAACATGTTCCACCAGAGACAAAATATGGGACAATTCTCAATGATGATTTACAAATCTTTTCTACATTTCACCCTAATATTCAAACAAGAAAGATTTAAAGAAAGAGTCATTCGCAATCCAAGTCACCATGCTCTGGATCTTCCTCTTTGGAACACCAACAACCCTCTTTGGTGGCTTGAACTGTTTCCTTGCAGGCTCAAGAAGCACTGAAGAATGATCAGTATTAGTAGTAGTTTCAGTACCAACAATTGTTGGATTGAACAACCCCTTCTTTTTTCCACTGTTGTTCTACTCTTAACCCTTTTGGTACTTCTCTGGTTAATTATGGCTCCTTGTGGCAGGTATGTGATTTGATGGTGTCTCAGTTGGTTGGACCACACTCTGGCTCAAGACAATAGGTTCTTTAAAAGCCTTTTTCTTTCTCTTACCTTTACTTTGTTGTGTAGTCAAAATAGGCATGTTGCTTGCATTTTCACTTGCATTGGCAGAGTCAGTTGCAACTAAGGTGTGGTGGTCTGACTTTTAGTCACCTAAACATTAAAGAACTATAAAATCATTATCCAAATAGACCATGATTTATAATATGCACTTCAAACAAAATTCATGAATTTAGCACTACAATACCTGAAGCTTTGCTTTCTTCTTTCTCCCTTTCACACCTGATGGTCTAACTTGTGAACACTGTGTGCCAACCACGACACCAGTTCCCTCAGCAATGGCAGCTCCAACATCAATTCCATCATCTACAACCGCAACAAGAGGTTCTATTTTCTTGCTATTCTGCTTCGGCAACAACAGCAGCAACATCAACAAATTAGTTTTTGAAAACCTCACAAATTGTAATTAACATTTGCCGAGTGTAGAATTAAGACATCTTACCTTCATATTTTTAACAACGGCATTAGGTTCCATTTACCTTTTTGGTATTTTTATCATTCACCTCATTTGGTTGAACTTTCCTATTGTTCTTTCTTGGCCTACTAGGCATCTTTAATGACATTGACCACTTTTGCTAGATCATTCTTAGGTTGTGGCCATGTTTCTTTGGCATGCATAGTCTTCATAAAGTTGTTATAAATCCTCAAGTAGGTATGTTTCTTATAGATTGGGTTAATGACCTCTTCAGGCTTCCCGTGATTGAAATACAATCCACAAATGGCATGTGGACAAGGTATTCGAGTCAGCTTACATTTTTTACAGCTGCAAGTTCCTTTTCCTAGATGGACCACATATTTATCTCCATAAGGGTTACCTACCTCAAACTCTATATGGCCATTCCAAACAGCAGTGAATCCCATAACCTTTTCCTTCAGGGCTTCCAATGAACTGTGAATCTTTGGACATTGGTCAGGAGTCCTAAACTTCTCCAGAGCCAACCTTCCCACTCATATCCTCTCCATCTACAACACCCTTATTTTCTAACATGTCTATGGTAGGCATGCTTCTTGCCTTCAAAACCATTGCATTAAAACATTTTGACATGTTATTGAGTAGCAAATTAGATCCACAATGAGTCTTAAGTATGCCCTATACCACTGTGTAGGAGGTTTTTCTATCAACCAGTTTTATATTGCCTCGTCTCTATCTTTCAACCATTGCATTACCTTAAGAAAATCCCCCACTCTAAAAGATCTAGATGCATTTTAAAGTATTTTCTTCAATGCTAAGCCTTTGTGTTCTTTTTTGAAGTTTGCATACATGTGCATGATATAGAACTCGTGCTCACATTGTGGTATTGCTTCATCAACTGCTTCAATCAATCCGTTTTGTTTATCACTCATTATAGTCCAGTGACGACTATTTTGAATGTTTAGATCCTCAACCAATATTTGCAGAAACCACCTCGAAGATTTTATCTTTTCTTTCTTCACCACAACATATGAAAATGGGTAAACACGCTTATTTGAATCCACCACCATAGCTGTGAGAAGCACTCCACCATTTATTGTTTTCAGGTGAGTTCCATCTAGACAGATTATGGGCCTACACCCAATAAGGAACCTTTTCTTCAGCGCTACCCAAAGATATACAACCTTTTGAACTTAGCCTCTTCTCTCACAACCTTGCACTTAATCTTAATTGTTGTACCCATATTAATCTTCATTATCTCCTCTACCTAACACCAAACCATACTATACTACTCATTCTCATTACCCAAACCACTTGCAAATACCTTTTTTTTACGATATACATCTGATGTGTGCTAAACTCTAGCCTTGCTTCTCTTCTTATAACAGTGAGCATAGAACTCACATGCCAATTGGGATTACTATGTATTTTGTCAAATAACTACTTTGCTATCCACCTAGAGTTGGCCTGAACGCATGTATCTCACCTGCTGCATATGTGTTCATTCTCCAATGTCTTGATCTTCATTGTATCTTCTCTAGGGACATTTAAAGCATCCAATCTCCATTCACAGTGGCTCGGTTTGTAGTTCACCAAAATTTTGTGTTTGTCATTCTTCTTAAAAAACACACTCCTTCTATTGTCAATTGCATATTTCATAATGGCTTCTCTTAATATGTATGTGTCATAAAATATAAACCTAACTTGAATTTATCCTTATCCATGTTCGCTGCTGGATTGAACACAATATATCTCTTATATAAGAATAGATCTTTGGCAGCTGGTGACACTTCTACCTGTTGTACTGCTAAACTCCTAATTGTGGGTCTTGTAGGCTCTGGCAATCCTCCAAACTCTGCCTCTTGATCAACATTTTCATCAAACCAAGGGTTGTCCTCGGTTGGGTCATTATCAATGCCCACTAGATAGTCAGAATACACATAGTCATCTCCAACTAACAATTCTCCATCACTCTCATAACTGTCAACTCCATCTATGATTGGTGCTAACTGCTCACTGTAGTGGTCTCTGGTGAAGGAAGGTAAATCAGAGGCAGAAGGAACATTGGTTGAAGCTCCAAGAATTTCATTGAGATTGGTTCTATTTTCCAGATTTGGATATTCTCTGACTTCACCAGATGAAGCTTAGTTGACTTCACCAAATGAAGGCTTAGTTGCTTCAGGATTGACTCCTTCAGTGGATTCAGTAAGAGAGGCTTTTGTTGGAGGTGACGCATTGGATGGGATGTCAGTTGGTGTAGATGGTTTAATATTATGATTTGGATATCAACATTTGTTGTTGGTTTCAGTTGGTTGATCAGCTTCAGTTGATTCAGGTTGCCTATTTATGTTTGTTGTTGGTACTTCATCAACTTCATCATCTTTCTACTCACTTGCCTTCTCATCTTGATCACTATTAATATACATGTCTTCACCTTAAGCACTTTCTTCATTGCTCAACCAGTCAACTTGAAACAACATAAACAGAGACAAGTCTCTCTTTACCAGCAGCTCTTGCTATGTCCAGAGAACCTCCATCATCTTGTATGGTAATAAGGGCCCCCACAGTTATCCCACCCTTGTGCATTATAGTAGAAAACTACATCATTAGATGCCTCAACTTCTTTAGCCATTTGTTCAACCTCTAGGCTTGACATTTCATCTCCCTCACAATAGTCAATGTGGTCCACCTTACTAGTTAGGTAGCAAAGTGTGCCTAAATTGTGCATCTTCCCATAATGGTGTAGTCTAATACTAAAGAAGTCTCTTTTATTACCTGAAACATGACACAAAACTTCAATCAATAAATTATGTCTCAAAAAGGTGTCAACATATAGGCTAGGATACATCATGATTTATGCAAAATATGGCAACACTAAAGGCATAAAAAGTGAAATACACGATAAGTGATAGGGATAGAGTAGAACAATATACATTTAGTACCAACATAGTGTGTGTCAAATATGTCTTCATATATGCTAAAGTAAACAACGAGTTAAGCAAAAGGAAGCATCTTTACGCACATGCATACAACCACTACACTGACAACTCTGAAAATGCCGAGTTTGGTGCACTATTCGACAAAGTAGTCCACATTTGTGCTACTCTACCAAAATTGACCACAAAATAAACAAATTAATCATTTTTTTTAAATGAATCTTTACTTTTCTAAGTGATTTTAGGTTTTTGCCTGTAAATCGTAAGAGTAGTGTTGTGGGGGTTTGGAAGGAGGGGGGGGGGGGGGGGGAGGGAAGGGAAGGGAACGACATGATTTTTCCTCTTTATCGGACCCTTCAGTTTATTTGCAGCGAACTACCTGTTTGTTAGGTATTTGACCCGACAAATACGCACTCCCAAGATTTTCCCATCGTGGATATACGAAGCAAACACGAATAAAATATGGCGATCGTAACAACACAAGGATTTAACGTGAAAACTCCAAAATCAGAGAAAATCCACGGGGCACCGAACGAAAATACACTATATAGAAAATTGTTACAACTACACAATTTTCCGCTCAACCCAACAGATCCCCACAGAGCTTTTATACTGCAACACTCTCCGAATAAACCTCACACGAATATATATAAGATTACAAGAGGAAAGAAGAATATTATATGCTAAAGCACTATGAATTTTGGGGTGCTCTCAACTGATCAAAAGCCCTGCTATTTATAGGCATAACAGCTTCTGCAAACCGTGTGGTTTTGCAAAACCAATAGCCACAAAACAATGTCCTTGGTTTTATATTATTGAAGTGTGCCCCATCTTCACAAGAAATCGTACATGGTTTCTTCTAAAATCATTGGCTAATAATTTATTAGCCAACCAATGCCCACTACCCCAATTAATGGGATAGCTGAGATCCAACAATCTCCACCTTGAAGATGTGATTATTGGTGACTAATCACGTCTTCAAAAAACACCTTCACTCTGGCCTTGGACAATCGCATACCCACTACGCCTTAGAAGATCTCCATAGCTCCCGCTAGCACTGCAACCGAAGTCGTACTTTTAGAAGTACCATGCTCCACCATAAAGCATAACCACTCAGAATAAACCAATTTCAAGAATTTCCCTTTTCGGCCCATGTCGAACATTAACCTGCTGATAGGATGGTGCAACTTCCCCTTTTGGCTCCTGTGAAAGTCATCAACCCGCCGACATGAACATACCACACCTTGCATTAACGCCAAAAGCAATGCCCGTGTGCAAACTAGACCCACTAACATTAACGTCCTGTCTGCCCCCTTACAGTATGGCATGAGAGTCACTGCCATAAACAGTGTTAGTTTCACTTCCAGTGTTTCTGTTTCCTGCCTCAGAGCCATTTGCCAAACCGGCTCCCCTTGTCGGAAAATTTATTTTAAAGTGGCCAGCTTGTCCGCACCGCCAACGCACTTTCCTCCGAGAGTTCGTCTTCCTGCCACCATAAGTCACCATTATAGTATTTTCATACGAATCATTACCCCCGTTAAGCCTCTCCTCTTCAGACAGAAGCTTGCCCGTAATTTTAGAGAGATTGATTTTCTCTTTCCCATGAATCAATATCGGTTTCATGTGCTCATACAACCATGGAAGAGACCAGATGAGTCTCAAGGCCTGATCCTCCTCATCAATTGCAACTCCAGTGGATTCAAGCTCAGCAACGATCCCGTTCAGAACACTCAGATGATCTAAGATACTCGCACCCTTGCTTCCTGACATTGCACCAGTGAGCCTTGGTGAATTTCAAGTAGATCCGAATAGCACAAAGTAAACTCCCGGAAAGAGATAGCTCGTCTTTCTAGGCAAGGCTTCAAGGTTCCCAGGTAATTGGTGGGGTCACAATGGTCCCGCTTAATAACCAATTACCTTTGACAGTATCGCCTTTATCAACGCTTATTCACACTACTATCACACCAGAGCTCCACCCCAACTAAAGCTCCACCTCCAGCAGAACCCGGGCTCTGATATCACTTGTTAGGTATTTGACCCGACAAATACGCACCCCAGGATTTGCCCATCGTGGATACACGAAGCAAACACGAATAAAATATGACGATCGTAACAACACAAGGATTTAACGTGGAAACTCTAAAATCGGAGAAAAACCACGGGGGTACCGAACAGAAATACACTATGTAGAAAGTTGTTATAGCTACACAATTTCTCGCTCAACTCAAACAATCCCCTAATAGCTTTTATACTGCAACACACCCCGAATAAGCCTCACACCAATATATATAATATTACAAGAGAAAGAAGAAAATTATATGCTAAAGCATTTTGAATTTTGGGATGCTCTCAACTAATCAAAATCTATGCTATTTATAGGCATATCAACTTCTCCAAACCGTGTGGTTTTGCAAAACCAATAGCCACAAAACAATGTCCTTGGTTTTATATTATTGAAATGGACCCCATCTCCACAAAAAACCGTACATGATTTCTTCTAAAACTATTGGCTAATAATTTATTAGCCAACCAATGCCCACTACCTCAATTAATGGGGTAGCTCAGATCCAACATGTTTTACGCTTGTTACTATTCGTCACGTGTATATCACGAGCGAGATTCTATAGAATACTTTCTTTTTGACGGTCTGAGGGGTGACATGGATTGGGTTTCTTTCAAAAAATAAGGTTGGCGGGGTTATGTGTAACAAAAAAAGGTTGGGGGGCAAAGTGCTTTAGAGCCAATAGATGGGGGACTAAAATATTTTTTTCCCTTAAATTAATTAAAATATTTTTGTATAATTATTCTCTTTATCTTTTACTAACAAATAACATCCATTTCTCTAACAATTATCAGGAAATACAACATACGACCTTCCTTTTCATCCATCTTATTTCTGTAGTTTTTTTTTATCACATTCAATTTTTTTTAGCATATACATGGGTTCTTTCCTTCTTTTTTTTCTCGTGAACTTCTTCTTGTTTTTATTCCTATAAGTTTAGATATTTGAAGTTGAAACATCTACAAATTAAAATATATCAATCTACCAAAATAAAAAATATTATCGTGTAATTCTTGTTGTAACAGTATCTATAAAGTTTTATGATTATGTAGCTGATTAATTTTTTTTAATTGTATCAAATTGTATCCAGTGACACATTTAGATGTTGATAATTTATAAGTTATGTGTATTACACTAATTTTAGAGGAAATTAGCAAAATCACTTTTTATTTTACAAACACTCTTTTATCAAAAGAATAACTTTTATCTAGTTTTTTTAAACACTTTTAGCTTTCGACTTAAATTATGAACTTATACTTTTAAAAAGAGTTTGCGAACATGCCACCTGAGTGCACAACCAATAATTTAGTTCCAGTGTCGTCTTTATTAAATCTTTCAGCTCATTATATGGAGGAAAACATAATACTTCAATTCTTAATTTTTACTAAGTAATTTTTTTGAACAATAATTTTTATTAAGTTTATATTCATAAAAATGATGTTTGTATGATTTTCTTTTTTTACTTCTTACAATATAGTATTATGATAGTAGTCGATGGAAAAGCCCAATCGCCGCCGAAGAAGTTTTGACTATTGACCAATGGCGGAGACTTACACTACAAACTGAATAATCCGAAAATCATTCATCACTACAAACTCCTTCTCTCAAATCAAATCGCTATGGCCGATCACCACCACCACCATCACCACCGCCCTAACCGCATCACACTTCCACCACGCACCACTACATCCACCACCACCGCCACCCCACGACCCAGCTACCACCCCCTCTTCCCCTACCCACCCTTAACCCCCACACCCACTCCTTCAAAACACCGCCTCTCCATTTCAAAACCCACCACCACCGCCACGTCATCCTTCTCACTCCTCTTCCTCCTCCTCTTCTCCCTCCGCTCTCTCTACTCTCTCCTCCCTTTTCTCCGCTCCTCTCCTCCTTCTTTCTCCATCTTCCCTTTCTCTTTCCTCGTCTCCCTTCTCTCTTTCCTTCTCACTCTCTCCTTCTCCTTTTTCCTTTCTAGGAGTAGTAATAGTAATAGTAACAAACGCCGCTCTCTATTTTCTCTCACTTCCATTACTAAATCCCAGCGCAGGCTCCTCCTAGCTAAATCCCTCCTTCTCGCCGTTGTGTTTCTTCTTAGGTTTCAGGCCCTGATGTACTGCGGCGCCGCGGCTATGATTCTGGCCGAGTTGTCGGGAAATTTGGCCGCCAGGTTCGTGGCGGAAGGTAAAAATCGGATCTTTAGTACTCGGGATTCGATTGGATCATCCAAGGTTCGTGGGTTTATTGCGTTGTTAATTGGGTTGCTCTTGTTGTCTGTTAGCTGGGATCGGATTGAGTGTTTTCCTTTTTCCCATGTCAATGTTAGTGCAAAGGGGTTTTCGGTGTTTCCAAATGTGAGTTGTTTCAGGATTTGGCCAATGTTGCTTCCGTTTTTGTCTGGGTTTTTGGGGTCGTATGAGCGGGTTTTATCCAATTGGGGGGATGTTAGAGAGCTTGGTCAGAAAAGGGTTCGTCTCATTACATTGTTTTTCACCACGGTTGCTCTTTTCGTACCTGCTGTTGTTAGTATGCTTGTGTTTGAAGTTGAGGGTGATAGCATTTCAGTGTGGAGTCTTGGTTGGCCATTAGCGAATACTGTGGTTTTCGGTGTGCTTCTGAGTGAGAATTATTATGCTGATGAGAAGGTAGCTGGCTCCAAGGATTTTCAAAAGGAGTATTTTGTGACCTTTCTGTGTACTCTTGTTCTGGAGTTGTTTTATTTTCCAGACCTTTCGCTGTGGGGTTTGCTGATTTGCGGTTTCTTGCTTTGGATTTCTGTGAGGGAGTTGGATCCTAGTTATTATAATTATCCTGAATTGGGTACGGAAGCTTCTGGATCGTTTAGTACCACGGTGATGAAACCTATTAGGCACATTCTAAGTGAAAGGAAGTCCCGCAAGATTGCTCTTTTTTTGTTGATCAATACCGCTTACATGGTTGTTGAGTTTGTCGCGGGCTTTATGAGCAACAGTCTTGGATTGATATCCGATGCCTGCCATATGTTGTTTGATTGTGCTGCTCTGGCGATTGGGCTATATGCTTCTTACATTTCACGTCTCCCAGCAAATAGTCAGTTTAATTATGGTCGTGGGAGATTTGAGGTTCTCTCTGGGTACGTCAATGCTGTTTTCCTGGTTTTAGTTGGAGCGCTGATAACACTCGAGTCGATTGAGCGCATCTTAGAGCCTCAAGAGATTTCCACTAGCAGTCTTCTTACTGTTTCAATTGGAGGGCTGGTTGTTAACATTGTAGGATTGATTTTCTTTCACGAGGAGCATCATCATGCTCATGGTGGATCTGGAGCATGTTCCCATTCCCACTCCCACGACTCCCACCACCATGTTCACCATTTACATGAACTTGATAACAAATTTGAAGACAAGCATGAGGGACAACTTATAATTGCCCATGACTGCAAGCAGAATTTGGGTTTGAATATTGGTAATGATTGTAATCATAAAGGCCACAAATGTACTAAACACCATGATGCTGGTGTTCATGGATACTCCGAAATTAAACTTCAGGCAGATTCTCATGATCACGATCATCACCAACATCAACATGGCGACCACCACCACCAGCAGAGCATTGACCAACGCGAGCACCATGCCGACCAACATGACCACCATCACCACCATGTTGACCAACACGATCACCGTCACAACCATGATGACCAACACAACAACCATCACCACACTATGGACCAATACGACTTCCATCACCACAGCAAGGACCAACACGACCACAATCATCACCACGTAGACCAACATAACGTCCAGAACCAAACTGACAGACTTCTTGAAACAAAGCAAAGGCATCATCATCATCACATTGACCATAACATGCAAGGAATATTCTTGCATGTCTTGGCTGACACCATGGGAAGTGTTGGAGTTGTCATCTCGACCCTATTAATCCAGTACAAGGGATGGCTCGTGGCTGATCCTGCCAGCTCTATATTTATTTCTGTACTGATAGTGTCGTCGGTCATCCCGTTGCTAAGAAATTCTGCAGAAATCTTACTGCAAAGAGTTCCCAGATCCTGTGAGCAAGATCTCAAAGAGGCTCTGAGTGACGTGATGAAGCTGAAGGGAGTGTTTGGCATTCAAAATTTACATGTCTGGAGCTTCACCAACACAGATGTTGTGGGTACCATCCATCTCCATGTCTCAGCAGACACTGATAAGACTCTCATAAAAGGGCAAGCATTGCACATTTTACATGATTCTGGAATTAAGGATATGACGGTGCAGGTTGAATGTGTCAACAGTACTGAAGGAAAATAATACCAAACTTGTTACCAGCTTTGTAATCTATGCGTTCGGAGGGTTCACTCTTGTTTTTACATCTGGTAGACAGTAAAGAGTAGCGTGCAGAAACACCAAATGCCCCGGTAAGTTAGAGAATTTGCTTTTCGTTACTTTTGGTGTCAAGAATATTAGTTCAAACCAGAGATATAGGAGTAGCGAGTATAAGGATGGTTACGAACTCGTCCTGAATTTTGTTGTCGGAGAGATCATAGGATCCAATCACGAAATGGTGGATACCTGCATATATATACTGAACAGCAAGCTGTAAATTGTAGTTGTATGATATGATATTTATCAAGTGATGAGCGGTGAAAGCACGGAAAGCAACCTTGTTCTATGATGGAATTATTTGACAGTGAGTATGTGCAACAGGGCATGTAGTAGTTATACATTCTTAAATCAGCAATGCATGTAACAACATGCCATCTGAGGCTTTTACTTAGTTTACTTTGAATATTAATAGAAGATTCCTACCGTAGTGAAAGGGCTTGCTGTGCTGTGAAATGTTAACACAAACAGTTGAAATTTCTGAATATGGTTTTCTAGGTACTTGAACTAGAGAGTTATGTTACTTAAACCTTACATGTGTTTTAGTTCTGCAAACAAATATTAATATTCATAGCTTACACAAAAGTATTGATCGGTACGAGGGTTGAATAAGAATTCACGCACGTTTTCACATTGTTAAATATGTCTTTTGGTTCATGTAGCACACTGAATATCTTGAAACCAAAGGTTTAATTGTTGCACGAAATGGAGTAGAGTTGAGCAAATCCATTGTCATGTGGTGAACTAGGGCAGCTTAGGTTTTCATAATTTGCTGTTTATGTTTTGCTAGCTTGTGAGGTATTATTGTTCGAAGACTTTTGCATCCCGTTGTTTTCTCCAGTTCCTTCTCTCCATGCATTTTTCTCTAATTGCTTAGTATTAAGTTTGGCTGTTTAACTTTTTATGCGATTGTATAACCAATTGCAATTGCAATGATCTTTTTATTGATGAAGAATGATTTTTGGAAAGAGGCTCATTTGCGATGAAGAACGATTTGATCCCGTCTGCAATGACTTAATTATAATTATTATTTTTTAAAAGAGGCTCATTTGCGATGACATCATGCCATTGCCAATGACCTTTCTTGACAATATGATGTCGTCGGCAAAGGTCATTGGCAACGACATAATGTAGTTACCAGTTTCTCCGCGTCTTTCTTCTGTCCCTCTATAAATAAGAACGTGTCGGCAAAATTCAAATCACAATTTATTTCTCGTCCACATTTAACGTTCATTAATCTTCTTTTGTAATTTCTTTAATTTTTTCATAAAATTACATTATGTTAATCTAATTTACCTTTTTTCCGCAAATATGAATAGCAATGAGTCGGCTTTGAGGTGGGTGTTACAACAACGCTATTTACAAGTTGGTTTCTACAAGAGGTACGTTTATAAACACTTACAATTTTACTTTCTAGTCGTACATATAATACAATACTCTAGATTTAGATATGTCGTCGTATTAATAGTTAAAATTATGATTTTTATAGATAATATTGCATTAACATGAAGATAGAAGTTGGATGTGCAAGCGTGCGGCCGAGAGGGGTTGAGTGAGTGAAAGATTGCCGAGGGTGTTCAACATCTTTTAGAGTTTGCATTAATGCAGGCACGTTATCAGGTCAGTAGGCACAATCCTAGGTGTCTACGTAAAAAATGCAACAATAAATATTTTTTTGAGTCCAACTGATGTGGACACTCACCTGTATCGGTGGGGTTTTGTGGAAGGGGTACCATGTATGTGTATTTCATGGTGAAACTATAACGGGCATAATAGCCACATAGGGAAGTCGTCAATGCATAAAGTTAGAAACAATCCTGTTGATGTTCAGGGCGTGATTTCGTTTAGGGCTCTACTTGATGATACTTTCGGACGCCAATTGTCGGCCGATATACTGAGGAACCTAATCCGATGCAAAACAGTTATACAAATTATTACGTTGGCCAGAGATTAAGTTGCAAAACGATAAAAACAAGTCGTTGTTGCAGTGAGTGTCAAAGTTTTTTACATACAAGAACGAGCATAATGTTAGTAAAGTCGCGTGTGAATTTTTTTTTAACTTAATGCACTACTTTGGGTCCAGAGAGGAACACTTATTGTCACTAGATTTGTACATTGTAGAGAAGATGCAGGGTTTTGGGATCGGATACAAAACACTTGATGTGTGTGAAAACAATTGTTTATTGTTCTGTGGAGAATTTAAATCTAAATATGTGGCATGTCCTGAATGTGGGGTCGAGGGATATGAAAAAGGTAGAAAGAAGCTTGTCTCAAAGAAATATTATGGTATTTCCCTCTAGCCCCACGTCTTCAACGACTCTTCCTGACACGAACAACAGCTGAGTACATGGTGTGGCACTTAAAGTGTAGAGTCCGACGATGTTATGATTCACCCAACATCAGGCGAAGTGTGAAAACATTTCGATAGAACACTCTCGATATGCGGTCGAGCCACAAAACGTTCGTCTTGGTCTTTGCACTAACAACTTCAGTCTATTGGGAAATTTTTGTTGCACATCGAAAATCATATAGAACATAGAATAATGACAACAGTACCAACCACGAACGGAAAAAATTCTCAACGTGCAAGAAAAACGATAAATGAAAGAACACTAGAGACAATTGTTTTACTCAGTTCGTCTACGACTACCTCTAGGGGCAATCCAAGCCATGATATCCACTATGATGATGATCATGATGAGTGTAACCAAATAAGATACAACACGTGTGTCTCACAGATCAAGAACAATCTGTCACAACGTTCTCTTAATCTCACAAGTGTATTCTCTTTTATTTTAATCTTTCCTTCGCATCTCCTTATGGTGGCCACAAGGCCACACATCGGAGGCTATTCAATCACCTCGCCTCATTAGGTTACATGACCTAAGAGTCTCTTAATTAGTTACTTAAATGAGTACTAAGGCAACAGACAAAGATGGGCCAAAACTGGGCCTGTCGGAACCCACGTGACATGTCGTGTAGCACTGCTCGTAGCGCGGTACCTGCTCGACTGCGCCTTGGGGTGCGGCTTGCACCACTTCCTTGATGACCCGCACGACCAACACTTTAGCCGGTGTAGCGAGCGCCACTCCCTAGACGATATGTGCATCAGGCGGTGCGGCCCGCGCTGCCTTCTGATTGCACATCGTGTTCTGCTTTTCATCTTCACTGTTGATTATGCTGTTTTCATTGTTCAAGCTCCACAATCCTAATAATCTCCCACTTGGAGACTAAACCCATTGAACTGAACCCACAATCAAAGACCCTCTATCGCACTCCAATGCCGAGCCATTACCTTCATAACAATGCAGTAAACTCTGGCAACGTTAATCCTTAAACTTCTTCAAGCTTGAAGGTCCGTCAAAGTCACACACAACTTCAACCCCACTAAGGCAACAACCTTAGTTAGAAAATCGTCAAACTCCCATTAACTTGAATTCTTGCTCATGCAACGATATCCGCATCGCCGCATACTTGCATCACTTTCAGCACCACGACTAATCTGTCATATTGGACTTTTCCTTAAACAAGATTGATGCCATCTTGGGTAACTTGCATCACTTTCACCACCACGATTGATGCCATTATGTTGGAATTTTTGACCGCTAAGATCGATGCCACCTTGAATAACATTGGTCATGTATAAAGTTCTCTCCTTGAACCTTCGAGCACAAACCACACTCTTTGTGGTTATTTCCTAACACCCCGAGCCAAAACTACTCTACAAAAATATAGTTTCTTATGAAACATGGGATGTGCCTAACTCCACACAAATCCATACTGCATTTGAATCATATCACCTTCCAGTGATGCTGTAGAATCCAAAATCAAGGGCTCTAGTGGACTAGATATACATGAGATTAATGAATCACTATTCTCCCACTTGAACCGCGTTCACGTATATTACATCTTCTCTTTTCTTTTTTGGTGTTCTAAACTTCCCGTAATAACCAAAACGTTAGCAACTCCCACTCTACGGAAAATCTCGGTCATTGACTTAGATTTGCCTTTATATTTCGTACAACAGAATTAAGGCTAGTACCTCCACCATCAAAATTAATACTCATCAAGCTCAGTTTGTACTCAATTAGACGACAAAAAAAATTGTCAATTTTTTTGACATCTTCAGATAGAACAGGGTTTGTATGAGATGAACCTTGTTCACCGCATATGGCTTCTCCAATACGTAAGCCAACACCTTCAATGGCCTCTTCCGTGGTTGTCTCATCAACTTGAAATGGCCATTTTGCAGCATATACATACAAACGTCGATCATTTTCTTCCTGTCTACCATCCATAGTCTTCATCTTTCATAACTATTAGTTTATTCATCATAGGTCTCCACAAATCATTACCGTAGAGAAAATTCCCCAATCTCCGAAACCCATAATCCAACACATCCAACTTCTCGATCAACAATTCATCCTCCGTTCATCAGATCTGCTCCCCCTCAACCTGGAAGCTTTGATACCAGTTGTTGCACAATGAAAAACATATAAAACATAGAATTGCAGCAACAACACCAACCACGAACGGGTAATTCACAACATGCACGAAAAGCGATAAACAATGAAAGAACACCAAATACAATTTGTTTACCCAGTTCGGCTACAACTACCTCTGGGGGCAATCCAAGCGGGGATCTCCACAATGATGATGAGTGATTCCAAATAAGATACAACACGTGTCTCTCACACATCAAGAACAATCTCTCAATCACATTAGTGTATTCTCTTTTATTTTAATCTCTCCCTCACATCTTCTCATGTTGGCTACAAGACCACACATCCGAGGTTATTCAATCCCTCACCTCTTTAGGTTACACGACCTAAGAGTCTCTTAAACAGCTGCTGAAATGCGTACAAGGACAACAGAAGAAGATGGGTACATGCCCAATGCTCTCAGTCGTTGAAGTTCCGTCTCATTTTTCTAGAACTTGGCTTCGTAGCTCCTTAGTTTCTTTAACGGCTTTAGAAATTATTTTTTCATTTGCCGTTGTTCTCACAATTTCCCTGAGATAGACCAAGATTTGAAGGATTGAGGTCAGTTGTTAAGATGGGAACATGCCTAATGAGTACTTAATAATGATAACTTAAGTACATAATACAAATACATAACTAAAAACTCCTAATTTAAATACAGAACTTAAAATTCAGTTTAAATAATACTACTAAATCATCGGTCATCTTCTTCATCAACTTCATCAGGGTCGGCATAGTTTGAGGCATCATCTTGATTTAGCTCGCAATACTCGCATTTGTATTTGAACGTGTAACTTGGTACAGGTACAGGTCAAAAGCCTCAAAGTTTTTCATCATGGACGGACTTATGTTCAGTATGCAATAGTCCATATAAACCAAGGTTGTAATGCATGTCAACATTGGGGATGGTACCATGTCACAAAACTTCTTATTGATGAGATTGGTAGACCCCACTCGGACTTGGAACAACATGAAAATTTGGGAACAATTCACACCAAGTTGATATATCTGCATCTTGTCCAAACGAAGTTGTTAGACCCTAAGGCTGTGGATTTTGGTTTTGACCTTGTGGTTGGTCCCACACTGTTGTTTGGTGTTTCTCCTATGAATTACATTGGTTGAAAGATCTACCTTGACTTTGCTACCCCCAATACCCCCCCCCCCCCCTCGACAGTTGGGTTTGGTTTTGCATCCAAAATTCATCAAAGGTTTGACGTGCACGAAGGGGGGTGTTGTAATTCTATGGGTTTGAATTAAAGTGGTTGGGGGGAGGGTTGTAATTCTGCGGGGTTGAATCAAAGGAATTACGTTGCTGGGGTTGAATCAAAGGAATTACGTTGCTGCTCCAATGCTCTGGGTTGTTGAAGTTTTGTCTCTATTTTTTGGAACCTAGCTTCGTAGCTTTTCTTAGTTTCTTTAACAGCTTTGTCAATTCTTTTTACTTCAGCTTTGTTCTCACGATTGCCCTGCGATAGACCCGAATGTGAATGATTGAGGTCAGTTGTTAAGCCGAGCATCCTTCCATGCATCCTTCCATGCATCCCGCCCTCATTCGCTACTTTTGAGATCTCTGGTACAACTTCATTTGGCCAATCCATTTCATTCGGCCATCGCTCTGTTAGGAGGACAACATACCTTTCATATAAATTTTATAATAAAAAAATCTAAAAGGTAAATGTAGAAAACAAATACTAAATATTAATATACATGTTTAATCTTACTTACATAAGATCTCTTTGGACCCATCGAGAACCACTTAATTATACTCCCACCTGGATTCCTTTGCATATTTTGGAGCGCATATGCTTCGTGCCATGGTAGCCCACCCTCCTCATCCCGCTTTAACAATATTTTAAAAACAAATTTACTAATAAACAATAACTTCATATCAAATAAGATATTATAAAAAAAAGGTAATTCGTAGTGATCATACCCTTCGTCATGCATAATTCACAGTGCTGACACATCCACCGACGTATGTGTACTCGATGTGTCGGCGTCGTTGCTCTTGCTCGAGCTTGACATCCGATTTTGCTTATTTTATTTAGAGGTAGCTTTAACGACTTTTTGACTCCATTACCACTTGTATGTCCATCATCTCTTCTGGTAGCCAATATTTTTTATGGCCTTCTTATTCAAGTTCGTCCTGACGGCAGAGGTACTCTTTTTTAGCCCGACTAGTCTCGTCTTTGAACTTTTTGTCCACCACCTGACGAAATTTCTCTTTAAAGACGTCATCTTGTTTAGAATTCCAACTGTAGTCCGTCTTCAAATTATAAGAACATGTAAGTATAACGAAAAAACAACAATATAATATTAGACAAAATGTGTTAAAATAAGGTAAAAGAAGGAACTCAAAAGTAGTTCGTATATTTATCTTCCTACTCTTTGAGAGTACTAAAAAGCAAGTTCATCTAACAATTTTTCCATTGCTGAGCTGATTGTACGATTGATTGTTTCATGATCTTCTTCCAAATCATACCTCCACTTTAGGTTTTCGTCAACCATTATGTATGGCATTCTTCTCAGGTTGTTGGTCAGTTCACTACTGTGACGACCGTTCCCTACGAGCCCTGCTCCGATTCGAGTTGGTTCGGTGGTGATCAGTCACTTTACCCAACTCAGACTTAAGCGTAACTGTGACGACCGCGCCCCACGAGCCATGCTCCGATCCGAGTTGGTTCGGTGGTGATCAGTCACTTTACCCAACTCAGACTAAAACGTAACTCATAGGAAGGGGTCTCACTTGTTCAGGATCAAAACCATACACATTTTATAATATATATTTTGATATATACAGCGGAAGTCTTGTATTATCAACAATGTAACATTTTTAATGGTTATGCACTAGTGACCAAACACGAATATTCCAAAATGCACGCTTGAACAATTATTCACTTGATCCATGCTGCCATGTTGATTTTTATCCTGAGGAATGGACAGAAGAAACGAGGAATAAGTTTTTAATGACTTAGTGAGATTCATATAAACGAACTGGTAATGCAAGAATTAACTGTGACCTACTAGATACAGTTCGAGGAATGATCTTACCGGTAGAGACAGTTCAACTAGACAATTTGATGTAGCAATGGTACTGGAATTTTTATAGATTAGTTAATGAACTTGTGCTTAACAATAAACAAATCTAACCTTATGACTTCTAATTTTCTACCTTATACCTCCCGACGAGGAGCGACCTTGCAAATAATCGAGAGACATGCTAGAGTACATGTCGATCCAGCACGCGGGTTACAACCAACTCCTGACTGCAAGCAGCGCCTAGATAGATGGGTATCAAGCGAAATTACTTAAATCGACAGTTCTTACTGCCCGGCAGTAACTCGACTCAATCCCTGGGCCCGACTTCCCAAAGGCGTCCCAATGGGTATAACAGATAAACAAATAAGCCAGTAAATGGATAATATACGTTGCTCCTTGAGCTACATCTCCCGAACATAGTCCGTTGCTCTTTGCACAATTCAAGAACCAGAAGATGAGATTAATATATCAGGGAATTACCATAATTATGAATCAATATGATAAATAATAAATGATTGGACACGATTTAACGATGAGTAAAAAATCATGTTATGAGATGAGATGCAAAATAGAAATATGATGAAATATATGTTGTTCGAGGTTTGGTAACGGAGTAGTGGCTTTTCTGTCCAAGTTCCTCAGTACCGGATGCCAAACGGGGCTAGAACAAATTAGAAATGGAACCTCACATTGACTCGTGCGGGGAACCATGATGGCGTTGATTAGTTCGTCAAACCTTTAACAAATTTAAATAATATTTATTAACTGAATTTATAGTTCACCACAACAAATATTAGTATTTTTTCTTCAATCCTCATGTTGGTGAAATTGAGAACGTTCTGGTTAAGAATGCTAGTTACAATGTAAATATTAGTAAATTGCACATAAGTTTAATTTATGTCATTGCTCTAAACATGAAAATCTTAGATGATGAATTGACAAATGTAAGGTTAAGTTAAATATCAATTAACAACCTTATTGATATCTCAAAATTTTCTTAAACAACCATATGTTCAAACTTATAACTACGAGTATTCACGCTAGAGTCATTTCGCTGACAAGTTATTGTAATAAGTAAAATTTGATTAACTAACCAATTTGATGCATAATCAATCCTTAAAATATATTACTTAACCAACTCAAAGAAAACTCATCTTTTTTTTTTGCCTTTAATCAATTCAATTTTTTTTTAATAACCACACATCAAATAAGTATCATATGAACTAACACCTTAAAAGTTCTAACTTAGTCGATTATTACTTTATTTTACATAGTTAGTTTAAAATGCACATAATTATGTTATAACTTAAATATAAATATATAACATGGGAATTTTTTCAAAACATGTGATAAGGAATGTCTATTATGATAAATAATCTTATTTGATGTTTAAGTTATGAAGTGGCAAGAATAATCTTGTAAGACTTATGAAAGTAGTATGTTAAACATGATAGATTTACCACTTAAATGATATAAATAAAATCACAAAAATATCAATTCATAATTATAATTATAATAATCTGATTATAACGAATACTAAATCATGTTAAGTTCATGTGTGTGATAAATACATGAATTATGATGGTGATTTAACTTATAAACTAAGAAAATAAAGGTTGTGCCAAATAAACTGAAAATTCACCATAGCTTTGGTTTTACCTTTGATCGGACATCCAAATGAACTTGGTTTTCAATTCATTTTATGGTTTCTGATTCATAATATCATGATGAATGTGTATATCCAAGATTTTGAGAAAAACACAAATGTTTGCTATGTTAAATAATTCTTGAAAACATAAAACCTATTTTCAGATTTTCAGACAGCAGTCTACGGTTTAGGAATTTCGACCTTCTAAATCACATTGTTTGAAAAACATTTCTTCATATGAAAGTTAGAGGATATCATGAGGAGTATTTGGCCGTTGGCCTTGCTAAAAAATTATTTTTCTACAAATTGTTATGATATTTAAAGGTGCAAGGACGAATGGATAATTTCTGCGCAATAAAAGTTTTGGGGTATTATCGGGTAGAAAATGATAAAATAAGAACTTGGGATGAATTTTTCCTAAGTGTAGACTCACTAGCTTAAAGATTCATAGGAAGAAAAAAGAAAAAACCGAAATGATTTTGGGTGTGAAAATTGTTGGAACAAAGCCTACTATTTATAGGCAAAAATCATGTTAAAATATTTTTAATTAAGGTCCCACTTTGATTATTTTATAATAAATCACAAAAAATCTTTAAATCATGCTCTTAAGGATGTCATGGCTTACCTCATCAAAACGATGTCATGACTTACTTCATCAATTGGTTAATTGCATATTAAGTCTCTCAATTATTTATAATTAAAATTCAAATAGGTATAATTAGATTTCTTTGTTACGCACATATTTACTTATGTAATTTTTCTAGGTAATTCAATCAACTTGGTTAATATTTGAAATTAAAATATATGTTTTAGAATTATAGACATGTAAATATAATAAAAGACTAACTTTTAAGTTCATGGGGCTCAAATGCAAATTTTTTCTAAACATTTAGGGTCAAAATAGAAATTTTCAAAAGTTCAAGGGTTAAAGTATAAATTTATTTTCTTCCTAATTTTTGGGGCTTTACACTAACTCATAGGAAGAAGTTTCACTTGTTCAGAATCAAAACCATACACGTTTTATACAATATGTTTTTTATATATACAGCGAAAGTCTTGTACTACAAACAATGTCACTTTTTAATGATTAGACACTAGTGATAAAACACGAATATTCCAAAATGCATGCTTGAACAATTATTAACTTGATCCACGAGGTCATGTTGATTTTATCCTGAGAAATGGACAGAAGAAACGAGGAATAAATCTTTAATGACTTAGTGAGATTCATATAAAAGAACTGGTAATGCAAGAATTAACTGTGACTTACTGGATACATTTCGAGGAGTGATCTTACAGGTAGAAACAGTTCAACCAGATAATTTGATGTAGCAATGGTATTGAAATTTTCATAGAATAGTTAATGAACTTATGCTTAACAATAAATGAATCCAACCTTATGACTTCTAATATTCCACCGTATACCTCCCGACGAGGAGCGACCTCACAAACAATCAAGAGACATGCTCGAGTACATGTTGATCCAGCACGCGCGTTACAGCCAACTCCTGACTGCAAGCGGTGCCTAGATAGATGGGTATCAAGCGAAATTACTTAAACCGACAGTCCTTACTGCCCAGCAGTAACTCGACTCAATTCTTGGGCCCAACTTTCCAAAGGCGTCCCAATGGGTATAACAGATAAATAAATAAGCTAGTAAACCGGATAATATCCGTTGCTCCTTGAGCTACATGTCCCAAACATAGTTCCTCAGGGCCGGATGCCAAACGGGGCTAGAACAAATCAAAAATAGAACCTCACATTTATTTGTACGGAGAATCTTGCGCGTCGTTGATTAATTTGTCAAACCTTTAATAACATCAAGATAATATCAGTTAACTGAATAATCATAACTCATCGCTATAAACATATGTACTATTGAACTTTCGTGTTGATGAAATTTGAGGAAGTTCTTGTTAAAAAAAGTAGCTAATACTAATTTAAGTAAATAGCACATATCATTGATGAAAATCTTACGTGATAAACTTTGATGTCGTAAGGTTATGTTAAATATCAAATATACTTTGTATACGTAATTTATATCTCAATATTTATCTTAAGCAACCATATATTTATAATAATAATTGTAGTTGTAATTTTTCAAATGTTAGAAAATCATTTCAAATGGTAAGTATACAATAATATCAAGTATAGTATAATAAACTATTTAATTTGATGCATAATAAATCTTCAAAATATATTACTTAATTGATTATGGAAAACTGTTCTTTAAGTCTCTAGTACATCCAAAAATTCCAAGAATCATGACATCAAACAATTACCTTATGAAGCAATCCATTAAATTGTATAACTTAGTTAATATTATTTTGTTCCAAGATTATCTTAAATTACATAACATTGTATTCATAACTTATAAAAATATTAATACATAAACCTAATCAAGGTAAATGATCAAAGAATGTTTAAGTTACGATACATAATCATATAAGAGGATTAGACCTCAAAAGTATATATGATGATCTTATTAAACTTATGTAAGGATATGTTAAACATGATAAATATACTATTTATATATTATTGAGAAATCTCAAAAATATTAATTCGTGAATAAAAATCATATTAAAGTGATTCTAATGATGGTTATATCTTATAAGAGTCATGTGTGAGTGATCAATCATGGAATTATGATGATTATTTCAATCATAAACAAAGAAATTAAAGTACATAAAATAAGTTAAAAATCGTCGTAGTTTCGAGTTTACATTTGATCGGATATCCAAATGAACTTTGTTTCCAAATATTTTTGTGGCAACTGATCCCTAACATCACTAGAAACATGTGTACCCAAATGGGAAGGAAAATCCAAAGGTTTGCTATGCTAAATAATTCTTGAAAATATAGAACCTATTTTCGGATTTTCAGACAGCAGTCTACGGTTTAGGAATTTCAACCTTCTAAATCACATTATTTGAAAACAAATTCTTCATATGAAAGTTAGAGGACATTATGAGGAGTATTTGGCCGCTGGCCTTGCGCAGAAAAGATTTTTCTACAATTAGTTATGATTTTTCTAAGGCGCAAGGCCAAATGGATAATTTCTGCGCAATAAAAGTTTTGGGGTATCGGGTAGAAAATGATGAAATAAGAACTTGGGATGAATTTTCCCTGATTGTAGACTCGCTAACTTAGAGATTCATAGGAAGAAAGAAGGAAAAATCGAAATGATTTTGGATGTGAAAATTGTTGGAAGAAAGCCTACTATTTATAGGCAAAAATCATGTTAAAATATTTTTAATTAATGTCCCACTTTCATTATTTTATAATAAATCACAAACAAACTGAATTTAATTATGCTCTTAAGGATGTCATGGCTTACCTCATCAAAAAGATGTTATGGCTTACTCCATCAATTAGTTAATTGCATATCAAGTCTCTCAATTATTTATAATTAAAATTCAAATAGGTATAATTAGATTTCTTTGTTGCATACACATTTACGTATGTAAATTTTCTAGGTAATTCAATCAACTTGGTTAATATTTGAAATTGAAATATATGTTTTAGGATTAGAGACCCGTAAATATAATAAAAGACTGACTTTTAAGTTCAGGGGGCTCAAATGCAAATTTTTCTAAATATTTAGGGTCAAAAATAAAATTTTTTAAAAGTTCAAGGACTAAAGTATACATTTATTTCTTCCTAATTTTTGGGGCGTTACAACTTACAACGACCCCGAGCCATGCCCCTTTTTGGTCGCCGACTAGTCGAACGAGTTTTAGAAGCACCGGAAGCTGGAGATGGTTGTTGAGCAAAAATCCCACATGGTGTTCATATTGAACTTCATCTCTCAAGCCATGCAGAAGGTGGCGAGTGAATTGAACTCCTCCACCTGGGCGGGACAGGAGTCTGAGTTGTAGAGGGAACCCGTCGAAAAGTAACCTCAGAGTTTGCTGAGTAGGAGGAGGAGGTTCCATAGAAGTCAGGATCGTCTGTGTAACGTCTTCGCCCTCGGTTTTTGTGACAGCATTCCTGGTTCGAAAAGTATTTCGAAAGGTTGCTCTTAGTTGACTCGTCGTGATGTATTTTTTTTTCCTTTCCTTTCCTTTATCTTTTCGAGAAGGAGTGAAAATGCGACGATTATCTTTATGGGCCGATTTTTTAAAATAAAGAGGATTTAAACTAGTGTATATATATGAGATAGTTGAAGTGGAAGTTGAGTGATGAAAAAATATGAAATGAGGAGGCTTATTTATAATGTTCCCTCCACCAAAACTGACGGTTATTAAGTTGTCAGATCGTCCGCGGTTTAGTCCAATAATTTGGGGCGATAACGTCAGGGAATCTCCCAAACGTAACATTGCCGGCGGTTATGAGATTTTTTCCTTCCCGACGGCAGTTCGATCGGGAATGTCATCGGGAATGGTGTAGTGAAAAGAGGGAAAAATATAGGAATTGATAACCGATAATCAAATTAAAGAAAAGAAAAACTAATTTAAGTAAATAAGCATTACTTAATTACACAAGATCAACATCCATGATAAGAAGTTTATAGTATGAAACTGTGCTCAAATTAATAAAAATGGAGATCAAAAAAACTTGTTTCAATATATTTTTAAAAGAATATTTTTTTTATCTCTTAATTCATTATTTTATTATGAGAGAGAAACTTTGTAGAGCAATTGCCTTATAAACGTATAGCTATTGCTTGATAAACTTGAATGTATTTTTATTTCATTTTTTTGCGCAAAGTAGTTATTAACAGGCACACGGGAAAGGAAGATTTCGCTACTTTGAATCTTTGATTGCACGTTACTAATTGTCATATATCGATGGTTTGATTAACATATATGAATGACGCGAAAATCATTTTAAGCACAGTATGTTGCCAGGAAAATGGGAGGAAATGAAAAGAAAAAAAAAAGATTTTTCTAATAACTTTCTTAAGTCAAATACACTATTTTCCTTATTTTTTTGACCGTTGGCATCTTACTGATTTTCCCAAAAAATGTAGTAACAAAAGTTGTATTTATAATTAGTATAACTTTTCAAAAATCATAATTATACTTTGTACTTTGAAATATGTGTTAAAATAATATTGAAAAAAATATTCTATTAAACTAATTAATATTCCTATTTTCTAAATTATATTAGGTAAATTATCTACAACTTGCATAACTTTATTTAATAGATACTATGATATTACTTATTTATTTTAGTACCTCAAATATCTATACTATTATATAAAGAAAGCCATGTTGAGACTAAACTTTTGATTGTTTTTTACCCCTTTACACTCTATGAAAGTTTATTATTAGTCGAGATATAACTGTAATTTACTTTACCTTAATTATTATTTAAATCTTTTCATTAAAAGAAATAATTATTAAATAATCTCTTACATAAAAAAAAGTTAGGATATGTGTATTTTCTATCCATATTTAAATTATAATCTTTACCATATTTACTTAAAATTAAAAGAAGTGATTAATTGCGCCAAGACGCGTGCGAAGGTTTCTAGTTTCCAATAACTTCAAGAGGATAAACAACAAAGATTCAACGTACCAAGATAATAAAAAAAAAAAAAAAAAAACTAATTATTTGGGATAACTTTAATTTCATACGGTTCTAAGTTTGACAAATGGGGAAAAAATCGAAATTGGTCCTTTATTGTGTCTTAGTTACAGTTTTCGTCCTTTATTGTGTCCTTGTTTTATTTTGGTCCTTTATTGTGTGTTTCAGTACGATTTTGGTCCTTCAGATGGAATCTCAGCCGAAAATGTCATGTACGAGTACGTGTTGCCCTCAATTCAATTTTTTTGAATTTTCCACAAACATATTCGCATATTGGAACAATAATTTTAATTTTTTTATTTAAAATTTTGACCCGTCCGATCCTGATAACCCGGTCAAATCGGGTTGGCCGGGTCAGAATTTTAAATAAAAAAAAATAAAAAAAAATTGAAATCAGCGTTTCCACATGTGAATTTGCATGTGGAAATTAAAAAAGTTTTTATTTTGGCCGGCAAGTGCTCCCACGTGATATTTTCGACTCTGACTTCTTCCTGAGGACCAAAATTGTAGTGAAATACACAATAAAGGACCAAAATAAAACAAGGACACAATAAAGGACCAAAACTGTAACTAGGACACAATAAATGACTAGTTTCGATTTTTTCCCTTGACAAATGACTTGGATAAAATTTAAATTTTCGAAAAGATTTAGAAATTTTTGATGAAACCTTACCCACCATATTTGTGGAAGTGAGATAAATTTTAAAAAATTTGGATAACTTCACTCGGATCGCATAGAGAGGAAATATTTTCTAATATTTTTCAAAGATTTTCCTTCTTTTTCAATTTTTTTTTAGACTACAAAATTAAGTCATGTCCAAACTCAAAAGATTCTCCTTTTATCTTATCTTTTTCCCTTAATTATTTACCAAACGGAGCCTTAAAGGAAATTGACACTTGGCAATTCCACCTTAACGTGACTTCAAAAATTCACTTTAATGAAGAATAATAAGAATCAGAGGGCCTATAGCTAAAGGTCAAAAACTTTCTTCCTAAAACTTCAGAAAATTAAAGGAACCTGCAGGTGGTATTGGCAGTGCATGAAATTAATTACCATAAGACTATTTTTATTTTGGTAAATATTACCATAAGACTTCCCATATATATAATTTTTTTTTTTTGGAAACATGAAACTTGGTATCCAAGTTTTTAAGGAAAATAATTGAAGTCTGAAAGGCATCCTTCTAACGGTACACTCACTCCTGTTAGTAAAAGGAGAACTGACTCATGTTACAACCCTAATTCTACACTAATATAAGTTGACATTACTTATATATCTTACATCTCTTCACTGGATACATACTTTTCTCTAATATTTACATACAAACACATACGAGTATTTGTACCCATTATTTCTTGAAATTCTGTGAGATGAGTAATAAGCAGGTTGTCGGTGATCATGACGAAGATGAGGATAGAATCTCAAAGTTGCCGGAACCAATTTTGCATCACATTCTGTCCTTTCTGCGCACCAAAGACGTCACGAAAACCTCCGTTTTGTCCAAGACATGGAACTCTGTCTCGGACTCTGATATGGTATAATGTGTCATGTCAAAGAAAAGCCACGATGGCACGAAACTGAGCAATGAATGTTGAGAAGGCTTAAAGGTAAAGTTACCTTAGCCGTATTTGGATCACCATTATATCTATATAGCTAATTAGACATTGAGTAATATGTCATTGGAAAGCCACATGAGTCTAGGTCGCAACGCAACAAGAGGAATGCGATTTGGAGGTCCAGAGAGAAAGTTATGGTCAAATTAGTAAAGCTGCACAGAGCACATCGAATTTGCACAATTCGATGTGTCCTGAGCGCATCGAATTTGTACAATTCGATGCGGTCCTAAAATGACCTTTAAGCCCCTCTAATCATGCCTATATATACCCCCTCACTCCTCACAAGTAGGGGGGGACCCCACGGGGATGAGACGCATCGAATTCAAGTCGATTCGACACGCGCATCGAACCAAGTAGGTTCGATGCGCAATCTATCATTCCTCGAATTCACCTTGTTCGACATGGACGCATCGAATCATGACAATTCGATGCGTCCCAAAATCGAAGCCTTACATGCCCAGAAAGCCACGAGAGTCAGGGTTCCGAATCAAGAAGCGGAATGAGGTTTCGATCATCCGTTAGGGAGATATGATCGAAACCGTGAAGTCGCGCACAGCGCATCGAATTCACCTGATTCGACATTGAGGCATCGAATTCGATGCGCACACATCGAACCAAGCCAATTCGATGCATATGCCCAGAAAGCCACGTGAGTCAGGGTTCTGGATCAAGAAGCGGAATGAGGTTTCGACCATCCGTTAGGGAGATATGATCGAAACCGTGAAGTCGCGCACAGCGCATCGAATTCACCCGGTTCGACATGGAGGCATCGAATTCGATGCGCACGCATCGAACCAAGCCAATTCGATGCACATGCCCAGAAAGCTACATGAGTCGGGGTCCGTAATAAAGAAGCGGATCGAGGTTTCGATCATCCGTCAAGGAGATATGATCGAAACCGTGAAGTCACGCCAATGCTGAAACAAGTGAACCAGGCAGCCCAACCAAGGGTTGACCTAATAGAAGCAGCTCAAAAGAGACATATGAACTACGTTCGGCTTGATTCCCTTAATGGGATACGTAGGCAGCTTGGCAAGTTCCCAAGTTCAGTCCGATATCACAAGTGTCTAACGCCCGCAAGTCAACGATCAAAGAGTACCAAATCTCTCACGTTCGACTGTTCCCTCAACTTGGCCATTTAGGGATTATTTCCTGTAACCTTATATTTCTCTATGTGTAATAGGTGTTCCGGACCAAGCTAGTCCATTCACTGTAATAGGATAGCATTATTTTGGTTAAGTCAGGCCCAACTGTATCGATTTCTCGGTGTATTGTAACCTAGACGAAATAAGACCAAAATAGACTCTTTCCCCGTTTTAGACTTCAATCAAGATTACTTCGAAGATTTTTCTGTAGATTTATTAAGAGGTGAACCCCATAATAGGTTCCTAAAAGTGATCGAGGATTTCCATGATTACGTGGACAATACAATAATTCGTCGTGGTACTACGGAGGTAAGTATTGAGAAATTCAAACTTGTTGTCTACTTCAAACACAATAATCTCAAATCTCGATGGAAGGACCTCGACAGATGGTTAAACTACGCCGTGAGTAAAAATGTCAGGCACTTGGTTCTTCATTATCACAGGTGCACAAGTAGCAAAGGTGGATGGAGACCATACTTGTTGCCAACGTCTATTTTTCTGGCTAAGTCACTGAAGGAGTTGGATTTATATAATTGTACGTTTGTCGAATGTCCCATTCCAAATGGGTTTTCCTTGAAGAAACTTCGACTTAAACACGTTGATGTCGATGATCAGGCTTTACAGGGTTTGTTGTCAAATTGCTGCTCTCTTGAAGAACTTAGTATTGTATACTGCAACGGGTTTCGCTCGGTTAGTCTTTCTAGCACTAAACTGGAGACTGTCGATTTGTGTCTAAGCAGATTTTATGTTCAGAAAATAGGAATTGAAGCCCCGAATCTGCGGTTCCTAAGTATTGCAGGGGATTATAGAAATATCCTAAGTAGTCTTGAGGCTTCTAACTTGAATAAGAGCCTCAAGGAACTGAGATTCACTAGTGTTGCAATAACGGATGCCATTATTCGAGTCATTGGGAGATTTCGAGTGCTAGAGAAGCTCGTGTTCCATTGTTGTTCCTTGCAACACAATATTTGGAATTCCAGTAATCCACATTCAGATTTGGCTACGACCAGCGACTCAACGACTCGGTTAAAGGACGTTGAACTTGTAGCAGATTGTATGAATTGTACCGAGTACGATGGCAGGGATGTACCGCTATGGTCGTATAATCATGAGATGAATCTGATTCAATGTTAAGGCAGGTCAGGTGGTGGTGAAGTTATTGCACAAGACAAAAAGTTATTGTCTGGCTTTCATAATCAATTGCTTTACATGTAAATCATGCTTTTGATTATCTTAAATTAAAAACCATTGATCTGAGCATGTTTTTCAATAGTTTTCATTTATTTATAGCAGAATCTTGCACGTGTGGCAGCTACAGCTGGCTAAATGTTTTTTTGTTCTTTCCCTCAAAATTAAAAGACGTTAAACTTATAATCAATTTGAGTACCATTCTAACATTAAATCGACAAGTCTTCTCCTGGCAGCCTCCTAATCATCTTTAGAGCTGGGATCGAGGGGCTTGTGCCAGTTTATATTATTAATCGTATGGATCTTATAATTACCACCATGAAGTTCCTGTGTAACTTTAAATTCTAAATAATTGGAAACTACATCAAAACTAATGCATATAATTCTTATAAACTAACTATACATGCATACTTAAATTCCTTATCTGAACTGGTTTCGGTACAAATTAACAACATGAACGGGGGGAAGAATAAAATTATGCGCCAATGAATTCTTTCCACTAGTTCTTGTACCCAATGTGTTTTTGTAGGAGTACTTGCGGTGCTATTAAACCTCGACCTAGAGGACTGAGGCATTTGCGTATTCCTTGTAAGTGTAATTACGTCCAAACTTCATTGGTTGTCACCCAATTTTCTGGGAACTTCTGGTGTGCATCAGGGGGCACAACTACCCCCTCTCACAAAGAGGCGTTTGTGAGAGGGGAGAGTTGCGCCCCCTGATGCATATCAGACAATTCCCAATTTTCTCTCCCGTCTCTGAATTCCCGGAAGCAAAGCACCGCAAGATCTATAAAATCATCCCTGAGACAAGGACGACAAAGATATACTTTTTTGTTACCTATAGCTAGGATAGGCTATGTATAAAAGAATAGAACTGTCTAATTATTTGAATAAGTGATAACATCAAATCAAATGGAATGCTTACATTGTTTTCTCATCTATAAAACAACCACAGACCATATAGCTACCTTGCACGGCCAATGGAAGCTTCTAATCATAGTGGTGAATGTGATCTTCGAAGGAGGCATGATTGGTACTTGAGACGACCTATGAAGGAAAGTGTTAGGAAACTTTTTTTGTCAAGCAAAAACTCATAATTTAAGTTAAATATATCACATTAAATTAATGCACACTATTTTTTGTTTCTCTCATGCCCGGATCATGATATATAGCTGTCCCATCAGTAGGCAGAATTACGACAAAGTATGATAGATACTGATTTTGAATTTGATGAAGAGTTTTTTCGTTATGCTACAATAAAGTAAAATTATTTAGGGAAACTATACATACAACTGCCTGGAATGTAAATTCATGCAAGAGAAACAATGATTTGGTTACTATTTTGGTCTTATTTAATCCGGGTTACAAAACACCGAAAACTGTTACAATGGGCTTCTCAATTTCCAAAATAATGCTAATTAAATTGAAATCGAACTAGCTTGGTCCGGAACACCTATTACAAGCTAATTAGACAGTACAAGTAAAAATACAATATATGAATAGCGCATCGAATTGTGAGAATTCGATCTAGGGTGTATCAAATCAGATATGTTCGACACAGTGAGTGCAGGGTAGTCCAATATCAAGTCTCGATCCTTCGATCTATGTATGTATCGAATTGAGGTCCTTCGATACAGGACTGAGTGAGTTGCTGAGTATCGAATCGGATTGCTTTGATCGAGTGTGAGTATCGAATGCAAGGACTTCGATCGAATACAGTGTATCGAATGCTATGGATTCGATCTTGAGTAGGTTGGAGTTAGTCTCGAACGCGTCCCGAGAACGTCAGAGGACAGGGTATTTAAAACTCACGTCCCGCGGGTCCTAGTGGTGGTTGGGGAACGAACATCGAATTGGGATGATTTGATCGATCCCTTAGATCGAACGGGGTCATTCGATGCTCGTTCAATATCGAATTTCTCCTATTCGACCTATAATTTCAATGGGCCTTCCTCTGTGGGTCAGCCCAATATTCATATTGGGTCATTCCTAAAATACTCCCATCAGTTACCATTGCTGATTCTCATGAACTTGAAAGTGAGGACCTGAAGAGATTTGATGAGTACAAAGTTGCTGCAATATAATCTCAGAAAAAGTCCATGGAGACAAAAGTAGAGCTTGATAAAATAAGAAAGAATGTCAACATGATCAACTACAGTAGACGAGCTAGTTTCATTCATGCAAAACACAATAGTGAATGCTATGTTGCAGGGGTTCGGATATGGTAGTACGGGTATGGATACGCCGATACAATATATTTAAAAATATTTTTTAAAAATAGCCGATACCGATACGACAAGGATACGCCTGTGTATAATAAATTATTAATATTATTATGCGAATTTTTTATTTTTAACAAACAATGGAATTTAAAACTGAAACAAGAAAAACTAAAAATACACAAAAAAGGTTTAACATTCAAAAAAGTCATGCATCAAAAGTCAAAACTAAAATAAAACATACAAACGTGAATTATAACTAACAAGTAAACCAACAAGTTAAGAAGCTTGTTGTAATATTACAAAATCAAGATGTTCGATACTCGACGATTAATGACTACATAAAGTTTGTAAAAAGAACCCACAATACTTCCGATCTACCAAGAAAACAAATCATCGAGATTTTTTATTTTTCAAAATTAAAGAATACGCCACGTGGCGTATTAGATACGTTAATACGGGTATCAGTATCTGAATCGATATCGATATGTATCGGGTACTGCATAGCTAACTTAGTATCGGTATCGGTGCATCACAGGGTGAATGAACAAAACACGGTAAGTTGCCATCGAAAGCATGGTTTAGATTTTGAAAATGCATAAATTCCCACGTGGTTTTGCAAACCTACACAATATTCCTATGAAGTTTGATAATTGTATAGAATTCCGTTGTGGTTTCATAAACTTTGCACAAATCCGTCACACTTTATTAGAGAGTGGTGTATTCACTTGTTGTATGTGATAGTTGGTTTTGTTTTTTTTTTCCTTTGAAAAATCCATTATTCCCTTAGATTCTGAAATATAAAACTCTATTGTCTGGTTTCAAAACCTGGAAAGAAAATGAGGTTTGATGAACCTAACACGAAATCCTATTTTTTAAAGTTTATTTTGCATATAATGATAGATAAATTTACTCCAATTGTCTCGTGCAAAATTTTACAAACTTTTGAAAAAAAAATGAAAATAAACTATATATTTAATAAATATAAAACTATATATTTAATAACTATAAAACATATTTTTAAAATTCAAGAATAATTTAGTTATTTGAAAGAAAAAAACTAACAAAGCTAGTTGAAACTTAATGAAGGAGTTTTGTGTTGAAAGTCTTGAAACTAAAAGGCATTTTTCATAATAAGCAAGCAACAACGTATATGATGATATCCCTGATATGTGTTTGAGAAACACTCACATAGTTTGATGATGAATTATTTGAAGGAATAATCAAATGTACTGGTGTGGCATAATATGGTAACATTATGTGTCATGTCACGAAGAAGCCACAATGGTGTTAAATTGACCAATACGTGTCAAGAAGACTGAAAGGTAGAACTAGTTGAGCCTTATTTGGTTCACCATTGATTATATTTAATGAATTAGACTTTGAATAATGTCATTGGAAAGTCACTTGTGTCTATGTTACAAGACAACAAGCGAAATGTAATTTGGAGGGCCAAAGAGAAAGTTATGCTCAAAATAGTAGAGTTGCACATATTTGGGAAGTATCGAATTGTTCCAGTTCGATACTAAGCCCAAAATTAGCTTTAAGCCCCTCTACTGATGCCTATATATACCCCCCCCCCTCATTCCTCACAAGGGAGGGGGTGAAGTATCGAACACAGGTTAGTATCAAACACAGGTCAGTAATGAACACAGTCAATTTCGAACACATGTCAGTATCGAACAAAGGTTAGTATCGAACACAAGTCAGTATCGAACCCTCGAATTTTCCAATTCAATTGTAACTATCAAATTCTCGGTTTGATGTTAGGGAAATTAGATAGAAGCTACATATTTCCTAAATGCTACGTGAGTCAGGTTTCCATAGCAAGAAGCAGATTGAGGTTTTGACCAACCAATTGGGAGATATGATCAAAACCGTAAAGTTGCGCAATGCAGCTTGATAGTAACCCTCGAATTTCCCAATTCGATAGTAAGTACCGAATAACTAGTTTGATGGCATGGAAGTTTGACAGAGGTCATATATGTCCTGAAAGCTACGTGAGACAAGGTTGCATATCAAGAAGCAGGTTGAGGTTTCGATCAACCAATAGTGAGATATGATCAAAACCGTGAAGCCGCGCACTGCAAAACCATGTGAACCGAACAGTCTAACCGAGGCTCGACCCTTGAAAGGCTATTCAAAAGCGATATATGAACTACGTTCGGCTTGATTTTTTCAATGGAATACGTAGACAACTTGGCACATTCCCAAGTTCAGTCCTAGATAATTAAATATCCATCCCCTCTTGCCGCGATGCTTGGAGTGCAAGTGTGGAAAGGACAAAGTTGATTCTAATACAACTATTAATCAATCTGATTTGGAGTATTTTATAAGCCTACCGTGTCAGTTGACGAAAACACCCCAAATCATGTACAAATATTTCCAACCTCAAAAACATTTATCTTGTTGATGGATGAAAGTACATCTCATCAACATTAGTCAACTTAATTTATGGTCAAAATATATATGTGAGGTTCTATAAGAACGCATAAAGTTAGTTAATAGCGATCACATGTGCTTTTTGTAGTGATATTGATCTCTTTATAATAGTTGTATTCTAACTAGATAATCATCTAATACACCAATATTCAAAAAAATAAAAATCATCAAATACACCTTGTTTCACTCCAACACTCTCTTATTAATGACACAACGTTGTGGAACAAGAAGTTTTTGTTTTTTGTTTTTTTATACTAAAGTGGAACAAGAAGTTAAGACACGTGAGAACAATAAAATTGTATTTAAGATTGGTGCATGAGAGCAAGATCAATTTTTGGACTTCCATCACTCTAAAATAAATTAGAGAAAAAGAAATTAGACCACCAAATTTGAGTAATCATTACATGTGTGGCAAGAAAACATAAGGAACAATCACATTCAATTGCAACCAAAAATTCTTGCCAATACCCTAATGCAACATTAATACGTCGAGAAAAATACTCCAGCTCTTACACGGATGCGTCTGATATGATCCGGATGCACTGCCTCCGCACTCATAGGGGAGTGGGCCCTAGGCCAGCCACATGCGTGTGGAGCCCACGCCGCTGTGAGTGCGGTAGGCAGTGCATCTAGATGCACATGAGACGCTCCCCTCTACACGTGGACCTTAGAAAAAGATCGACAAAAATCATTTAAAGGAAAAGATACATGTCAATTCCACTATTAAGATAAAAGTTCCGCAGGAAATTATAATTAGAGGGCTCAAAGGTAAAAAGCTACATTGGGAAATTTTCTGAAAAAGGAATCTGCAGCTTTGGCATGGATGAAACTAATTACCATTGCGATTTTGGCATGGATGAAATTAATTACCATAACAAAATTTTGGAACCATCAACATGATAAAACTTGCTCCCCAAGATTTTGAGGAAAAGAAAGAGCACCACCCTGATAGTCATATAGTATGTACACACTCGATCCTATTAGTAGAAGGAAAGTTATTTATGTTACAACTCTAAGGGGGTGTTTGCAAGAGCTTATAAAAGCTCTTTCTTAGCTTCTACTTAAAGTTACTTAAAATTGTGTTGGCTTAAAGCTATGAGTGTTTGCAAATTCGTTTTTAAAAGTAACTTAAAGCAGATAAAGTTAGTTTTGTGGTGCTTGCAATAACCAGAGAGAAGCAGCTTTTGAACCTTAATTAAAATACAATAATATTTAATTATTCTTATTATAAATTATTGATATAGAAACATTGATCCTTCACTCACATTTGCATGATCAAGGTGGATGGTTATATATTAAAAATTAAAATAATTTAAATTTTAATATAGTGTAATCAATATATATATATGTATATTACATTACAATATACAAGTTATTTAATATAATTACAACTCGCATATATCTTGTAGAAATAATAATTATATCTAAAAGATGTTAATATAATAATGTCATACATGTTTTTAAGTAAATTATTTTTAAGATTTTTTCTGTTCTTTTCAATTATTATTTTTTCTTTAATTACATTTTGTTAATTATTTTTTAATCTAAAAATATAAAATTATGGAGAAGAAGATTGCGTTGATAAGGAAAGAGAAAAATCATGGGATTTATTTGAGGAAAAAATTAGATATTTAAAGAAATTGTAGAGATTAATAATTCTAAATAAGATATTCACCAAGATTTGAGAAAAATACTCCTTATAGAAGCACCTCATGACATGTTTTTGAGCTTCTCTTATTTTTTGACTTTTTTTAAGGGAAGGAGAAGCAAAAGTAGCAATGACAAACACTCATTAAATGCTTTTCAGTGACTTAAAGCCCATAAGAGCTTTTAAAATCACTGCCATAAGTTTACATATATATCTTCATTGGATTTCTATTCTTCTCAGATACATAAACACACGTATAACTATATATAGATTTTTACCCATTGTTTCTTGAATTTTCGTGAGATGAGTAAGCAAGTCATCAAAGATCACCACGACGACCACGAAGATAGAATCTCAGAGTTATCGAAACCAATCTTGCATCACATTCTATCGTTTTTTCCAACCAGACACGCCAAGAAAATCGCGATCTTGTCCAAGACATGGTACACTGTCTGGAAGTCCTTCACTATTTAAGACTTCGACCAAAGTTATTTCGACGATTTTATTGTATATTTAGTAAGAGGTGTACCCGACGAGAATTTCAAAAAACTGATGAAAATTTTCCATGATTACATGGACAATACAATAACTCGTCGTGCTACTAATGACATAAATGTTGAGAAATTCAATCTTGTTGTCTACTTCAAATACAAAGATCTCAAATCTCGATGGAAGGACCTCTATAAATGGTTAAATTACGCCGTGAGAATAATGTCTGGCACTTGGTTCTTCATTACCACGTTCATAAGCGGTAAAATTAAGCAGTCGTATGTGTTGCCAACTTTGACTATTTTTAGTGCTAAATCATTGAAGGATTTGGATTTATACCATTGTACATTTGCTAAATTTGGTGTTCTAATTGGGTTTTCCTTGAAGAAACTTTGACATAAACACGTTGATGGAGATGATCAGGCTTTCCAGAGTTTGCTGTCAAGTTGTGGCTCTCTTGAACAACTCATACTGCAACGGGCTTGAATCGACGAGTGTTTCTAGCACCAAACTGGAGAGTATCAAATTGTGTTTAAGAAGATGTTATGTTCAGAAAATAGCAATTAAAGCCCCAAACCTGCGGTTACTAAGTTATGAAGGTAATAATAGAAATGTCCTTAAGGGCAAGATAAATCATATTGTGCCACAAAAAGGGTAAGTAGATAATCAATAAAAAGATTTAATTAATCAAAAATCTATGTATAGTTCTAAGTTTAACTTTATTTATAAAGAGTAAGTTAGAACAACACAAATGTAAAACATAGAGTAAATATGGTAAATCATGTCATAAACAGATCTCAATCACAAATTTCATGGTGGTCAAATACATGACAATAGTATAGTAAGTCATTAAAAGTCGTCAACATACAAATGAACTAATTTCAATAAATCTCAGCATCTAAACGTACAATAACCGTGTAACTTTATAAAATAGAAATAAAGAATACTTTGACATGAATAAGTCAACATCTTATAATCAAAATAAAGTATATTTTGGCAATTCTTGTATGATATCTATTATGAAAAGTTGTATGACGTTCTAAGCATGACGTGAATCTTACATATTGTATCTAATCATACGAAATAATAAGATCAAAGAAAATGACATAAACACCACACTCACTATCTAATATCAACATAGTACACGAGGTTCATAAAATTTTGTTCGTAAATACTACATAACTCTAAACAAAACAAATCTTGCTACTCATAGCGATAAAGTAGAAAAGTCAACATTCACACTAGCTATATAGTCAATCCAAACATATGAAAGAAAAAGAATCGTCCTATGAGTGTGTAACACACTCATATGTAGACCAAACTTCTAACCGCAAAACTCAGTTGATTGATCGATTGTCAATAAGTCGATCATTTCCTATGTTTTGGTATATCCTCCAGAATCATGAGACAAACTTCACTTAACTTAAATGATCTTTGGATCATCTGCTGAGAATCTCGAGGATAATCATATGTACATACCTCGTGTACTGCAAAAAAGATAAGAAGTACATTGCTTTTTTTTCCATCAAGCAAAATACCTTTAGATCCTTGACAAGCTAGACATGTTCGATTAATCATTCGTTTGTAAATCCAATCTTGTTGACTTAGACAACACAATCTATGTCAGAACAACCCACAACTTAGATACGATATATAAGTTTAGAAATCTCTAATAAGCGCGAGACATAACTCCAAAAAAACATAGATTAAACACTAGCCTAAAAATGCCTAAGAAAGCACTAGTGTGGGAGTGTCTAAAGAAGCACGGTCATCATCTCAACTAAAACCGTTCTGCACTTCCTATATTTCTTATGGGAATAACGAGTCCCGTCGACAATTGTTTGCATTTCTCTTTTAGAAATAAATAAAAGTTCATCTCAACATATTTTATATTAATAAAAAAATATGTCTCAAATGATTCTAAATCAATATTGTTAACAGGTAAAAATATATGTACTAAGAATATATAGTTACGATAGTCCGATTACCGATATTACTTCATAATTATCGCGAATTATTACACTATCTATGCTCGTAACTAAGACGTTTTACACGATTAATATTTATAACAATAAACGCTTTATTAAATGGCTCAATTCATATAATTATCGTGGTACACAATCTCGTCATTACATACGGATCATATATAATATTCTATACAACATCTTAACCACAGTTATATTTTGGTATTTTACAACAAAAGAGTTATATATTCAAATATTATAAACTTTGTCACACACATATATAAAAATGCCGTATAGACCACAAACCCCACTATATTATGCCTAATCTTTCTTATACTTAGCTAGACAAAATGACGAGTAGCCATATATAATAACACCTAACTACATAAATGGACAAGTGTAATTCACATGCAATGGGGGAAAATACGTATAAAAGGGATGCCTCCACAAAAAAAAGGACACGTCTGAAAAGGAGGAGAAAATCCATTCATCATATATCATACATCCTTCAATTCTCTCTCGGCTTCTTCATTTCATTCCCACAAATGTCAATACGAGATCACTATACACAAATTCATATTCGATAAATAACAACAACAATTTACTACCCAAAATCGAACTACGAGTGGCTTGATTCCCCAATTGTGGGATATGTAGGCACCTCGGGATCCATCCGAGTCCAGCCGCAAATCTACCAAATTTATCGCTCTCCTCGGATCGGGATCGGAATTCTGAACAAATCAAACTCTCCCTCCGTGTAGCTAGCAGGCACGGCGGATCTATGCGTTAACAAATGGCGCCGTCTGTGGGAACGCCATTAAAAGATCCCTGAGTAAACCCGGAAAAGGGTGAAACCCCTGAAATTAAATTAGGTCCTCAGAAAAAGTAACAAAAATTTAGAGTTAATATTGGAGGCAGCAACAGTAACGGATTACCACAATTACGAAAAATCCCCAAACATTCCATGCTCGAGATCCGCACATGCAACCACATATTCAATATGATTTCTTGCTTCGCATCAATTAAAAAGAAATTAAAAGGGGCATACCGATACTCAGTTTCTGCTAGATGATCAACATCCAACAAGCATAAACAGCTAAAAATCAATTGGTCTCTGGATTTTCCTCAACCCCACCGGAGATTGCTACCGGTGTCGCCGCTCACGGGGCGATACGGCCCCCAAAGCAAGCACCAACAACAAAAATCAATTGCTCTCTGGATTCGCCTCAATCTCGTCGGAGATCGTCCATGATGTCACCGTTTACAGGGTGATGCGGCCCCGAAGTTAAGTCTCCTTTCCCCAAACTTGCGATTCACTTCCAAATATTAGGTGGTCTATATGACAATCAAATGCTTTTCCAATTATCATCATTGAAACTTTTAGTAGGAAAGGAAAAACCAAAATTGACAAAAGATCTAGCCCTCCAACCTAGATCAAGAAAAAAAATGACTTAATCGAACAAAGCTAAATTGTAAAGCTCAAGAATTCATCTGTTATAACCTGCGGTATCCTGAATTTGAGTCTAGATGACTTTCCCTCAATAGCTGATTTAATCGCGGATTTTTTCCTCGATTTCCAAGTTTCAGGTCGATTCCAAATTCGACTTCAACTTGAGCTCATCGTGGATGAATATATAGAGCAAATCAGATTCCTTGTATACCTATACCTTTAGATTTCTGGTTATATATTTTAGGACGAATTATCAAAAATGCCCGCTAACTTTTGCCTTTAATCCTAAATGCCCGTTATTTCCAAACCTGCTGAAAATGCCCGTTAAGTTTTAAATTTTCTAACAAAAATGCCCGATTTTAAAAATTCGAACTTTTTATCCGACGTGGCATCCGAATCAAAGAGACGCACTGCTGAATCAAAAAGTCGCGTTTTAAAATTCGGGCATTTTTTGTAAAATTTTAAAAGATACATGGCATTTTTAGCATTTTTTTTCAGACAAAATAAGTTTTTTTGTGCTTATTTTTTATTTCGGACATTTTTAGTAGAAATTTTAAAAGATACAGGGCATTTTTAGCATGTTGGGAAACAACGGGCATTTAGGATTAAAGGCAAAAGTTAGCGGGCATTTTTGATAATTCATCCTATATTTTATGTGAAAGTTTTATTAACAGAAAATGAAAGGGGATCAGGACTGTTATGTTGAACTTGAAAGTGAAACTAAGACTAAAAAAAAAATGCATGTGCAGAGGGAAAGAACACTGCGAGATGGTAAAAGAAAGAACAATTATAGGCAATTTGACACCCCTTTCCGTTGGTGTTGGTGAAATGCTCTGACCCTTGGAATGACTTTTCCTTTTTATTTTATTTTTTCCAATTTAATTAACTCGTGGAATTACTAAGTGTGTGGTAAACTCAATAGAATACAGAAAATGCTAGGTACACTTGTCTCTTTTTATGTTTTGGAAGTGGGCACGTGTTCTTTTGAGAGGCTAAAATAAAGAATAAAATTATTTCCTCTACTGACCCACAAAGTCTCACTTGCAAATGGCTTCTACCAGCACAACTGAGACTTGCATCAGTTACAAACATTCAATCGGCTAAATAATTTTTCGCAAATATGCCCAACCTGCCCCACTTCGTACTACGCGCTTACACTTTTTTTTATAGGAACGTGTCAGACTATGGTTATGGTGAGTTGAGTTACAAGAAAATGTTAATCAACTCATTAACTTCCAATTTGCATAATTAAGAAGAATGCAACAGATCATTTAGAGCTAATATTACTCTATGCATTAAAAGAGGACTAGGTTATTATTTGGTTTCTCATCACCTTCTAAATTTTTTGTTATTTCACATATCTGTTATATATAATGTAAATAAATGTGGTTAACTGTTATTTCCTCAAGACCACCCATATATGATGTTTAAAAATAACAATATAACGTATTTTAGATGCATGAATTACTAAGGAGTGAAAGTTATGATCAACTCTAGCTCAGCCTTATAAAATAAATTTACTGAATTGTATTTTGTGGCAATAGATAAGAGGAATCTTCCTTATATTATGGCATTGGGTTTCTTACCCATACATAGTAGGCGCACGATCTTAAAAACTGTATCTCTACTATACTTTTATTATCAATAACTATATACTCTCACACAAATAACACTTGTTGCACAAATGATAATTAATTCGCTATTGACACAAGGCCCACAAAATTATTTCATAATCTTTATCAGAAGACGAAAGCAATTCACAATACATTCCATATCGTTTAAAAAAAACAAAAAACAAAAAAACAGTGCTTATTTTATTGAGATTATAGTGACCAATATGGTATCGCAATTATTTTCCTGCGATCTTCATTATCCTATACAATATGGCTCAATTCATATCGCAATTATTCAATATGGCTCAATTCATATAATTATCGTGGTACAAAATCTCGTCATTACATACGGATCATACATAATATTCTATACAACATCTTAACCACAATTATATTTTGGTATTTTACAACAAAAGAGTTATATATTCAAATATTATAAACTTTGTCTCACACATATATAAAATATTATAAACTTTGTCTCACACATATATAAAATGCCGTATAGACCACAAACCCCGCTATATTATGCCTAATCTTTCTTACACTTAGCTAGACAAAATGACAAGTAGCCATATATAATAACACCTAGCTACATAAATGGACAAGTGTAATTCACATGCAATGGGGAAAAATACTTATAAAAGGGATGCTTCCACAAAAAAAAGGTCACGACTGAAAAGGAAGAGAAAATCCATTCATCATATATCATACATCCTCCAATTCTCTCTCGGCTTCTTCATTTCATTCCCACAAATGTCCATACGAGATCACTATACACAAATTCATATTCGATAAACAACAACAATTTACTACCCAAAATCGAACTACGAGTGGCTTGATTCCCCGATTGTGGGATATGTAGGCACCTCGGAATCCATCCGAGTCCAGCCGCAAATCTACCAAATTTATCGGTCTCCTCGGGTTGGGATCGGCGTTCCGAACAAATCAAATGCTCCCTCCGTGAAGCTAGCAGACACGACAAATCTATGCATTAACAAATATATTTGATGGAAATATGTTACTAGATAATAATAATTCACAGCTTTAATATTTTAATAAATACTTAGATAAGTTAAAGTAGCAAAACAAAGTTAAAGTATCAAAAATATCCTCCACCAATTGGGTTAAAATGTTTACTACGAAGAAAATATAACTAACGACGCATTCTTCCTAAATATTTAATTTGAAGCTAAAATACTAATTCATAGTGGCAAACTTTTTGTTACTGATAAGTAATAAGTTTTGCAATTGATGCTTATGCTTTTGCTTATGCTTTTGCTTATGCTCTAGTCCACAAGCTCTTGCACACTCCATTTACTTATTTCGCTGGCCTAGATAAGGACGACCCAAACTCTAATTAGCATGTAACTGGAAGTTTAATACTCGATGTATTATAAAACTCGATATACCAAGAACATACTACTCGTGGTTACACATTTCGAGTCCTATAAAATTATAAATACCATGGACCAGATGTTGCATGGGCAAAGCTAATCTCAAATACTCTTTAAAGTTTAAAAAGCTCAAATTTAATATATGTAGTTAACTTACGTGTACCCAAACGAAAATACCCCAAAACCATATCTCTATTTGTTATAGAACGTAAGTCACAAATCAATAACCTAAATTTTCCCAAATTCCTAAATAGATTCCTGAAGGGGTAATATGCCAGTGGCCACTGTAAGCAGCTGGATCACGGTGTGCTAAAAAAGTCGAATTTGAAGCTATTGTAATTTGTAAATCTAGATTGTTAGGGTTTTACTTTTTTTTTTTTTTTTACTGGAAGGAAGCTAAAATGGAGATCAATGAAGAGAAGGTGGTTGCAGTTATCTTGGTGGGTGGCCCTACTAAAGGGACTCGATTTAGGCCGCTTTCGTTCAATACTCCGGAGCCGCTGTTTCCTCTCGCTGGTCAGCCCATGGTCCATCACGCCATTTCCGCCTGCAAAAGAGTATTATTATTATTATTTTATTATTATAATACTTTTTCTGAATTTGTTTCCATTTTGTTAATATTTGAGTTTAATTTTGTTGAATGTTTGAAATTTTATAAAAAGGTGGAATCTTTACGATAATTCTTCTGTGTTTACGATACGATGTTGTTTTGGCAGAGATGTTGTGTGGCGTTCAATGAGATCTATAGTTTTTTCTTTTATCGATTAACTGAGCATTGATGTTTGCTAAAAAAAAAAAAATGCAGATACCCAACCTTGTGCAAATTTATCTCGTCGGTTTCTATGAGGAGAGGGAATTCACATTATATGTTTCATCTATCTCTTACGAGCTTAAGGTTCCTGTCAGGTGAGCTCGCTCTCCTTGATTTTTGTTGGTTTTTCTGTGCTTCTTCTTTAACCTTTTTCTGTATGTGTTGTGCATTATGATTGTTAACTTACTTTCTATGTACGTTATTTTATGTTTTAGGTATTTAAAAGAAGACAAACCACATGGTTCAGCAGGCGGGCTTTATTACTTCAGAGATCAAATCATGGAGGATTCTCCTGTATGTGTACTTGTTTTTAGTTACTTCTTTTTTCATCTTGGGCATGTATACGATTGATGGTGTATATGGCGAAGAAATGTGTAGCCTTTTTTGCTCAACATTTCAGCATATACATGATTCTATTGGCTTCTCTTTGTTCCTTTGTATCTTGATGTGATGCACCAGTTTCCCGTTTGATGACAATCTAAATGGGGATATTGTGTGCCTTTTTCGTGCAGTCTCATATATTCCTGTTGAACTTTGATGTCTGCTGCAATTTTCCCCTGCCAAGCATGCTAGGTAGGAGATTACTTCCTAGTCATTGGATTCAAGACCTCCTTCATTGTTAATTCTATGCAACATTTCAACTGGGCAGTCGTAATCACCCTCTTGTAGTACTTTTCTATGATCCATACTGTTTTTGATTCTGTTAAGTTTATATCTTGACCTACAGAACTGAACTCTGTCTTGTAAATGCAGAGGCCCATAAAAGGTATGGCGGAATGGGCACACTGCTAGTTATTAAAGTAAGTTATTTTTCCTAAAAGTTTATCACTAGTTTGAAGTGGACCGATTGCATTCAAGCATAGTTCTCAAACTGAGATGTTTCTATGTTCTCACTACATTCATTTGTTGTAATTTTTCCCAGATCAATTTTGCATGCCAAATATTTTGTTTGACGTCTCTTCATACAGGTTTCCGCTGAATCAGCCAACCAGTTTGGGGAGTTGGTTGCTGATCCAACTTCCAAAGAACTGTTGCATTACACTGAGAAGCCTGAGACTTTTGTATGTATTTAACATAATGCAGCATATTCTGCTTATCTTTATAGGTTGGTACTGCTGCTTTACTTGGATGCAATTTCCTTATGTCTTTTCTGTTAATATATAATTGACAGGTAAGCGATCTGGTTAATTGTGGTGTTTATGTCTTTACGCCAAAAATATTTAGCGTCATCCAGGAGGTGTATCTGCAAAGAGAAGACAGAGGTTCGTGATGTTGCTTATCATTTTGAATTTTCGTACACTGGAATCATTTAACCACAAAAATTGAGACCATGCACTGCTTCAAGTCGTCTTTTCTTAGAAATTATGTCAATATGACATGTTTTCAAGCAAATGTAGAATTGTCAGAAGTAAGATCTGTTTTGGCAATATTCTTGTTAGGAACTTGTAAACAATCTAGGAAGTGGAAAGCCGTGTCGCCTGACTTTTTCTCTCTAGTCATGAGTAGGATATGGTATTTATATTTGAATAATATTGGTAATTGCAGCTGATGTGTGCACTGTATCTAGCTTTTTCCTCTCCAGTCATGAGTAAGATAATGATATTAATATTTGAATTCCTATATTGGTAATTGCAGCTGATATTCGCCCTGTATCTAGCTTTGAAGCATACCAGTCAGCTGCAAGGTATCAACTCTTTTTTGCCAATTACTTTCATTTCCTCACATTCTATTTATTAGGTGCAAGAATGACTTGAAAAATACCAATATCCCACTCATTAAGAGTAGTCCTCCTCGTGTACGCCCTAGTATAGTGCATGTGTGTCTCTGGGAGATAGAGCACATATGGATTTTTCGTTTATCATCTTACACTTCATATTTTGTATTTTTTTATTTTTTGCTGAGTGTTGTGGATTAGCGTACTGATCTAAGTGGCTGCTCCAGTTTTGATCGCCATGTTGATTAATTTTTCATTTAGGTCTCGTCATACAGGTTTTGTTAGGTTGGACCAAGATATTTTGTCACCTCTAGCTGGGAAGAAGCAATTATATACTTACGAGACCATGGACTTCTGGGAACAGATCAAGACACCAGGGTAATCATTTCTTATCCAATAAATGTTCTCTTGTTTCTTGTTTTTAAAACTTCAGATTGCGTTAACTGACACGAGCCCAACTGGTCAGAATGTCTATTAAATGTTCTTCCTTATATCTTGCTCAATGCCGATTGACCACTCCACATCTGCTGGCAAATGGAGATGGCAAAAGTAACGCTATGGTTGTTGGAGATGTCTACATTCATCCATCAGCAAAAGTACACCCATCTGCAAAGGTAATTCAGTCAAACTAACCAGCGGGTTCACGTCAAATTAATTTGGGTTCTTGCCAGTATTTAAAATTTGCTTTGGTGTGTCAGCAGATTGGTCCGAATGTCTCAATATCAGCAAATGTCCGCATAGCTTCTGGTGTAAGACTTATGAATTGCATCGTGCTAGATGACGTGGAAATAATGGTACAGTACTCTTAATAGCAAGTTATTTATACTGATAAACATGGCGGTCTTAGTTTATTATCTCTTCTACAGGAAAATGCTGTTGTGATGCATGCTATTGTTGGGTGGAAGTCATCTCTTGGAAGATGGTCCCGAGTCCAGGTACAAATTCGATTAATTGGAAAAGTATTTGAAATGAGCAATGTAAAATTGGTTCACTTCACATCATTTTACCCCTCAAAGACTTAAAAATCTTTTGTTCCCATTTGGTTTCTGTTTCATGAATACGACGCTTCTCTATGACCATATGAACTTGTGTAGGTTGAAGTTGGATTGTAGTTTGATCCTGTAACTAAAATTTGAATATCAAAAGTTTTTGTGTGAATCGTGCCGACTTGTTGAAAATCGTGTATAACATTTTGGTTATTGCATGGAAGGTTTATTTATATGAAAGAATAAGAAGCCTATGCGCGATATAATAAATGTAGTTATGTGGCTTAAGAGTTGGATAACTGATGCAGGCTGATGGAGATTACAATTCGAAGCTTGGAATTACTATCCTGGGTATGTATCCCCTTTTGACATTGTCATTGTAAATACAATCTTGGTGAAACAGAATGATGTCGAACTGTGGTTTTATGTAAAATGCAGGGGAAGCAGTAAGTGTTGAAGATGAGGTGGTTGTTACTAACAGCATAGTTCTCCCCAATAAGATGCTTAATGTAAGTGTACAGGAAGAAATTATTCTCTGATTTGAGCAAAGATTCCAGAAGTTTTTTGACATGTTTGGATTTTGGGTTTTGAATCTTGAATTAACAATGAGCTCTAAGACTCCCGGCAGTTTACCTATATGTATTTGTTACATACATTTACAGTTTTGTTACATGAATTACAAGAGTTCTATTCAAATTGAGAAGAATATTATGACAAATATATTATGCAATATTATATTAGACACAAAAAAGTCATGCCTATATTGGTATAGTCTTTCATTATTATTGGCAACCTAAAATTGTGGGAATTTAGTTAACTAGGGTTAGAAAGTTCGCTACAAATGAAAGAGAAAATAAAAACTTCAAAGCTTACCACTTTGTTAGGATATATTTTCACTAATTTGGTTGGTCACACTTTTTGGGTGTTCTAAAAATATATTGAAAAATGTATTAAAATTTAACACAAATTGGATATAGTTTAAGTGGTTAGGTTATAGAAAAAAATAAGTATATAAACATCAAATATAGAATTGTCAACTTAATTAGTAATAATTTTTTGTTGTTTTTATTATTTGATGATTGTAAAATTGTAATGCATAATTATTTTTTTTTTTGATATAGCCACGGCTAGCGATATTGCTAGAGCGCCAATTGTTGCCGCCAAAACAATATTTTTAAGCTCATTAATTTACACCTGTTAGTCAAAATTTATGGAAGGCAAATTTTACTTATTCTATATCTGGATTAACTATCTTTTTTTTTTTTTTTGGTAAAAGAGGGAATAAAATTATGGCGTTTACGCCATATTAGTACATAATAGATCTAAAACATGAGGAGGGGTACTATCCCAGAATAGTTCTCCTTCTCCCGCATTAGGCTTGAACTTGGATAACTTATCCGCCAACCTATTCGCCTCGCGAGGGATCCAATTTATTTTACACTCCCACGGCTCGCTTATTAGTCTTCGACATTCTTGGACTTTGGCTTTTAATTCCTCGGGAATGTCACGGATTCCAATCACCATACTGAAGCATGCGTATGAGTCCGTCTCCACTTCTAGCCGTGGTACCCGTCTTTCCCATGCTATTTCCAGTCCGTATCGCAAAGCCTCGACTTCCACTTCGTCGATCGTTGGAGTTTGTAAGCTCTTAAAGAAGCCTCTAATCCACTGCCCTTCATGGTCTCGAATTACGCCAGCCGCGGCTCCTGAATTAAGGCGTGATACCACACTTCCGTCCACATTAAGCTTCAGCCACGACTCTTTTGGTTTTTTCCACGTTTCCATCTTCTTGTTCGGCCTTATTACTCTCGCTGCGCTTTGTAGCTCCACACTCAAGGTTTTTATTTTGAAGAGCATTGTGTTGATCGTCCCCTCCTCATTCCGAAATATTTTCTCATTTCTTGCCTTCCAAATACACCAACACGCCGCCACAAAAATATTACTCCAGTCGCAGTGTGGGCTCACCTCACATCGAATCCTAAGTTTCATGATATCAACTTTCAACCAAGATTCGTCCTTAATATCGTTAAACTCGGCCAACTCTCTTCCTCGTAAAATTTTACACCAAACTTGTCTCGCTTTGCGGCAATGTCGAAGTATGTGCAGGGTCGTTTCCTCTTCGTAATTGCAAGCCGCGCAGCTCGCGTCCAGCGTTATTTTCCTCCCCCTACGAAGGCTATTCGTCGCAAGCCGTTCTTGTCCCGCGAGCCACAGAAAGTGACGTAATTTGTTGCTCAACGTCGTTTTCCAGATCCAGCTGAGCTTACTACCAGCCCCATTCCCGATATCGTTGGCTTTACGGAACACCCGATACGCCGATTGGCACGAAAATACCCCGCTTGACGTTTCGCTCCAAATCACCTTATCCGCCTCTTCCCCCAGCATAATAGAACAGGCGTTCAGTTCGTTCTTAAAATCCTCGGTGAGACTTGTAGCGAATTTATTCCACAACCAGCCCTCATCTTCGTCCCAAACATCACGAAGCCGAAGATCTTTATCTGCCGGATTTATATCAATTAATCCTTCGGTTAGGCAGCCCGTCCCAAGCCAATTATCTCTCCAAAAGTGGATCGACCTCCCGTCTCCAATTCGCCAACGGATATATGGTTTCATAATTTCGACACAATGCATCACCCCTTTCCATGTCGCGCTGTCCCATGGCTTTGACGCATAATGAAGCAAGCTTGAGTCCTTCAAATATTTCGCGAGGATCGATTCCCTCCATACCGACTCCTCCTTTGTTAAAACCTTCCAAGCAATTTTGGCGAGGAGGGCTTCGTTGCTTGTACGTGCGACCCGAATTCCGAGTCCCCCGTCCCTCTTATGCCTCGTAACTTTCGACCACCCTACCAAATGCAGCTTCCTTGCCGAAGGATCCATGGACCATAGGAAATTCCGATTCAGTTGGTCCAGCCTATCACACGCATATTCGGGAATCCAGGACGACTGCATCGTATATATTGGCATTGCCGTGGAAACGGACTGGATAAGCGTCGCTCTCCCCGCAAGTGAGAGATTATTTTTTGCCCAACCACTGAAACGGTTTAAAATGTGGTCGCATAATTCCGCGCATGCTTCCCTTCCCATTCTTCCTTTCGCAAGGTTGATCCCCAAATATTTCCCCAGTGTGTTCGTTTGACCGAACCCCAAAGTCGCACATATTCCTCGCTTAATGGCCGACCCTTGCATCTTTGAGAAAAAAATTTTGGACTTAGCGGGGTTCAGTTTAAGCCCCGATGTCATGCAGAATTTATCCAAGACCTCTTTCATTGCCCGAGCCGTGCTCATATCAGCCTTCCCCATCAAAATAAGATCGTCGGCGAAGAAAAGATGCGATAAATTTGGACCTCGTTGACAAGGCACCAACGACTTCCATTTCCTATTTTCCACCGCTTCTCTAATAAGATACGACAAGCGTTCAACGCACAGTACAAACAGGTAGGGCGAAAGTGGGTCGCCTTGTCTCAAACCACAAGAGTGCTGAAATGCATCCAGCGGAGATCCATTCCATAAAATTCTTGTCGCGGCATTCCTCACACAGAACATAATCAGCTCAATCAACTCACCAGGGAAGTGAAACGCATACAACGTATCCTCCAAGAAATCCCAATCCACTTTGTCGTAAGCTTTTTCAAGGTCTAGTTTAAGAATCATATACCCAAACTTTGAATTTTTCTTATTTCGAAGTGAATGAAGAACCTCTTGCATTACAAATATATTATCCTGCATGCTCCTACCCTTGATGAAACTTGACTGAGTTGGGGCAATTATTCCAGGCATAATTTCCTTGAGTCGCATTGTGATACACTTCGTAACAAACTTGTACAACACATTGCATAAGGAAATGGGCCGAAATTGAGCAATACTCTCCGGATCTTTTACTTTCGGAATAAGACATAAAAACGCTTCACAGATTTTTTTATCAAAGCGTTTATACCTGAATGTTTCCTTGGCAAAAGCAAGAAGGGAGTCTTGCATCCAGTCCCAATTCTTCTGATAAACAACTGCTTGTAGACCGTCCGGCCCCGGGGCTTTAAAGGGGCCAAGCGCGAAGACCACCTCTCTTAATTCTTCAGGGCTCACCATTTTATATAGCTGCGCGGCTGCACTTGGGTGGATCAAGGCTTGGAACTCAGAGATTCCAAGCTTCGGCTTCGGATTATGGCTCGCCGTAAACAAGGATTTGTAGTAAGTGATTGCGTGGTCGTGTAAAATCGCCTCCTCACTCACCCACAAGCCCTCAATTTTCAGCGATATAATTTTATTCCTTCTCCTCCTCACCTTCACCGCCCTATGGAAGAATTTTGTATTTCTTTCCCCCTCTCCCAACCATTTCACTCGGGATTTTTGGAACCAAAATAATTCCTCTTGCTTGAGGATCTCTTCAAATTCCAAAATCAGTTCTCCTTCCAGATTCGTGAGTTGTGGATTCGTCCTTTGAGCAATCGATTTTTGGATCCCCGTAAGCCGCGCAAGAAGTCGCTTCTTCCTATGGAAGATATTGCCGAATTGATCTCTATTCCATGGTTCTAGGATTCTTGGGACCTCCTCTATTGCCGACGAAATATCCGAACTGTTTTCCCAAATATTCTTGAGGATCGGCTTGCAGTCGGGGTGGGTCAGCCACGCGGCTTCAAAACGGAATGGTTTCGGCCCACCAATCAGCCCCCCTTCGTCTGTACAAGTCATGATCGGATGGTGGTCCGAGCACGTGCGAGCCATGTGCTTAACGATGGCGTTTGGGAATCTATCAAGCCATGCTTGATTTGCTACCGCGCGATCGATCCTCCCCTTGATATTTTCACCATTCTCTCTCTTGTTCGTCCATGTAAACTTCGGCCCCTTAAACCCAAGATCTAACAAACCACATCTCTCCAAGTATGTTCGAAAAAAATTCAGTCTGTTAAGCGAAACGGGTCTCCCCCCTACCCGTTCATTCGCGTAACGTACCTCATTAAAATCCCCAGTGACGAGCCATGGCTCCGTGCTCGCGTTTGCTGTATCAACAAGGTCTTCAAAGGCACGTATTTTGTCTATTTTACGTGGCTGTGCATATATACCCGAGATCTTCCACGGCTCCACTCCGTTCCTCCTAATTCGGGCGTGAATCGCTTGGTCGTTCACCCCTAGAATTTCAACATCCACCTCATCATCTTGCCACAACATCCAGACTCCGCCCATCATACCATTAGTCGGGGCCATAATATGGCGAGAGTACCCAAGAGAGCTGATTATGGCTTGTGCGTGTTTGTTATTTACACGCGTTTCAAGAATATATACCACGGTAGGTCTATGTGACCTCACAAAATCTCTGAAGTTTCTACGAAACTCCGGTTTCCCCGCACCTTGACAATTCCATGATACGATCTTCATTGGACTGTTTGTAAGGTGATAGGGTCGAACGGGATTATCAATCCCGAGCCCCAACCATATCGACATCATCTGTCGTAGAAGTTCTAGAATAAGGTGGCTTTGTCTTCGGGACTCCCATCTGCTGATCGCAAGAAATTGAACCCAGAGGTTCGGTCTCTCCGTCCATCGGGTCAACACCGTCCTCACCTCGATCTCCCAAATTTGTGATGGGATTTCCACCACTTGCACCAATCTGTCCCGTTGTCTTATTCGTAATATCTCTAAGAGCCCGCGAAAAGTTATTTTCCTCGTTGCGAACCTCGGCATTCTCACCCATCGACCTATGAGACATCCGTTTCTCCAAAATACGTGCCAAGTTAGCATGTTTGCTGCTATGCGTGTTCACGATCGTGTTGCCGCTTGTTAGGTTCTTGGTGTAAGTATTTTCTTCCCCTACGTTTTCTTGCAAAACTGTGAAGGGATTATTTATATTTCTACTGCTTAAATTCATATTAGTTTCCTTATGAATTCCAGTAGTGTTCAAGGAAGGACTCCTATTCTTAGCATGATTATTAATTGTTGCCTTGTTTAGCCGAGGCGTAATTTTCCTTCTTGGCGTGGGAACCCGATCTCCTTGAATATTTTTCCCCCCATTCTTACTCGCACCAGTAGAGAATATAGGAGCAGTCGCGTACTTCTCGTCGTCATTTAACTTGGCTTTTCCTTTCTCCAGTTTTCGGGCATTCGCATTTGCATAAGCATTATTAATTTTGGCTTTCCCCCTCGGCTGAACTACCATCCAGTCCCCATACTCTCCTTGTTTCGCTTTAGCAATTAACCATTCAGCTTTATCAATTTCCACGACCTGTTCTTGCGCAGCAGTTTTTGTAGAATCGCTTGGGTTTTCGGCAACATCCTCATTATTCTTACATTGCTCCTTTCTATGTCCTGCTCTCCCGCAGGAGTAGCACACCGCTGGGAGGTTTTCATAGACGACTTGATATACCACATCATCGATGCACACCCCAAGATCTAACGGTATATCCGTTCGGACTTGAACACAGAATCGAGCATACCTCCCTCGCGAAGCTGTGTAGGTATTTCCGTCGATTTTTATCGGGTCCCCGATTCCTTTGGCAAGTTCACGGATCCAAGCTTTCCGAAAATACTCCACCGGTAAATCTAAGATCCTTACCCACGTAATAGCGCTCTCGACTTTGTCCTTCGCTGCTCGGAATTTCGGGCACCATTTCCTAATTGAAAGAAAGCTTCCCGCCAATTGCCACGGCCCCTCGGTAAGGATCATCTCCCTTTTTTCGTTGCTCAATCCTTTCATGCAATAACAATTGTGTCCAAGGTCGACGAGCTCAAAGTCGTTTTGCAACTTCCACATGATGTCTAGTTTAGTTGTTAGCGTGGGATAATACCAACTATTGCCGAGGACTCGGATGATGATTGCTTCTTCCCATTGTGAATTCATCCGTTCTTTCATTTCCGAGAGACTCGAGAATCGTTTAAAAGGCATGGACTCCGACGGTGGGCTCGCGGAGATGAGTGCTGATTCTTCGTCCACATCCTTTTCAGTGATGCGCGCATGTTCATGCCGTTTCTTGATAGCATCGGCGTAAGAAATTTGGATCTTGCGGCTAGGGTTCTCGTTATTTTTTTCCCCCAACATTGTGTCGAGATCCATCCCGACATTCTCTCCGTGCCGATGCCTCTTTTGATTTATCGATTCTTGCAGCCCTAAGTCTGGCGGCACGAACTCTGTCGACGCGGGATTGGTGTTGCTCGCGGGCAATGGTGGTGGTGGTGCTAGGGTTATTTCCATCATTCTCTTTTTTTATGGCCGTGCTCTTTGAGAGGATATTCCGTCATTAACTATCTTTAATTGAAGTAATTCAAATATGTCATAATTAGAAACATAATGAAAAATCAAAATTCTAACTGTCGTTCCCTTATTTATTCTCTTGTCATGAATAAATCATAAACAAGCTAATAGGAAATTGTTTTTATTCTTCTTTTTTTATATCAGCATGGTTGGAGTGATAAGAATTAAATTAAAAATCACGACGAGTTTCACATCAAACTCTACACTGAATATCTGCATATATTCTGAAAGTCGCATAAAATTTAAAACTGGTAAAGTTTTTTTGCTTTTTTCTTTCTGTAATTATATAATTTAGAATTTTTATAGTAACTTTTGAGATGTATTCACAAAATATTTGTGAAGACTCCATAGTATCTAATAATTAAATGGAACCTAGAAATAGACTTGTAAAATTTTTAATCCATGAAATAACTCAACTTTTTTAGTTTGAAATAAATTATATGAGTAATATATTAATTATTTGCTTTAACAAGTATGCTATGCGTTTTTTGTTTCATGTTCAATATATACTTAATTATAACCTAAATATTTACAAGATATTACTGGAAATATTGAAAACAGAATCCATTAGTTTCGGTAAATAGCATCCATATCTTACCATGATTAAGGAATTAATAATTATGGCTAATGAGTTGTTATGATATTTCTAAAGTTTACCAATTATAAACTTTGACTAACAAGGGTAAATTAGTAAACTTAAAAATATTGCTTTGACAGCAAGGATTGTCGCTCTGGCAATATTGCTAGACCAAAGTCATTCATAATTAATGAATCTACGTTTAAAAAGCATTAACTAGCTCGTCAATATGAATATATATGATAAAATTGTATAATTGAAGATTTCAATTGACAATGCTTATAACAAAATTAAAGACGTTAGAAGTAGCTATAGCATAATTAATATATATACTCTTAAAAAAATCATATCTCATCTACGATAATAAACTGTGGTGTTTTACTGGAGCGGGCCGGCTGGTCTGACTCCGGTCTGGAAGATGGCTGAAACTGGTTTGTTTCCTGCATAGAGCCAGTCAGCCAGACTGCCGTGTCCATAACAGTTAACCCATACTAAATCCAAACGAGATTGCATGATTTTTTATTTACGAAATTAATGCACATGATCGAGAGAGGAAAAATGATATGATATAATTTCGTGATCCAATCTGTGACGCGATTGTTGGAGTTGAGACGAAATGTTGTAAATAAGAATAGTGCAAGAATCTGAAGGGAAAAAAAAAAGGAAAAAGGAAAAAAAAGAGAGGGAGACGCTGGAGCAGCGCCGTGAAGTTGAAAAAAAACATGAATAACATTTTAGGGTTTTGTATTTGATGTGTATCGGCTAGGTTGCACGGATACACATACAAATATCTGTATCTGTTCGTGGATACGATTTTTTTTTTAATTTACAAGATGCGATCCGTATGAGATACATTAAATATTTAATATAATAATTATATATAAGTATATAATTTAAATAAAAATATTAAATAATTTTATATTTAATCACTTGCATAGTTATTAGTCACATACTATTATGAAACATATCAAAACTTTATTTTTTATATATATATATATATATATATATATATATATATTCTGGTTTAGAACAAAGCACTAGGGGTTGTATTCTGAGCTTATCAGGATCTAGGTCACCTAATCCTCCATGTTTAGAATGTTGCAGACGCACCGGTCTCGCACTGGCGACTTCAGTGCCCGTACTTCGCACTAAGACGCTTTACATATTCTCAGTTCTCGCACTAAGATTTCTTAGTCCTTATGTTAAAATCTAATGAATAATCATAGGAAATTGGTAGAAGACATATAAAAGAGTGACATTAAAGAAAAATTGGAGTAAGAAGAGAACAAAACTAAGTCAAAAATTAGATAATTACAAAAAATTGGAAGTGATTTAAGGCTTATACATTTGTCTTCCACCATAATAATTTAGAACATATTGTACAAAATTAATAACAATTAAAAGTTATGTACTTTTTTTTTTTAATTATAATCCATTTCTTTGTCTGAGAATTCTATACATACTTTTATGTTATGTGTTTATAATATACTAATTTAAGTAATAACTATTTATTTTTATATATAAGTTATTTTTTTTAAAAGCGCATTACAGTGGCGCACTAAGATTGTAATTTTTTAAAATTGCCGCACCGGCGCACCCGCACCGACAATCGCACCCGCACCAGCATCCGCCTTAGGTGACTAAGATCAGGATCTCTAGTTTTCATTATTTTATATTTAATTTTCTGAAAATATATTGTAATTTGAGTCTTGTTGGGCTTTTTTTAGTTTAAGAAAAGTACCACACTACTCTTATAAATTGCTGATACGTATCGGATACTCTTCGGATACACCTCACAGAGTATCCAATGCGTGTGTTCATCTTTTTTAATTATTTTTAATGCAAAATACGCCATGTGGCATATCTGATACATATTCGAGGCGTATCTGATGAGTATCGATAGTCGATACATATCCGATACTGACAAGCCATTTTTTTAGTAACGGTGCATCATAGTGTATCAGTATTTAAGTGAGTCCCATTTTATTAAAATTAAAATGAATGAATGAATTCAATCTTTGCATACAGTATGAATGTGGGGGGTTTCTTTTACGTGCTCGGTACAAGTTAATTAAGAAATTTAAAAATGAAAAAAGGTAAGCAACATAAAAGTCAAATAATACAGTTCTCTTATGTTTCATTTGCAGCGTCAACAAACATGTAGCAAATGTATGTTAAAAAAAATATGTAGCAAAAAGCAAGACAGAAAGAAAAAATTATATTACAATAAGCCCTATAAATAAATACTGTAAAATTTTTGGGACAAATTGAAATACATAAAAATTAAAAAGATCATTCGACAATTTACAGCAGGTCCGTAAATTCGCAACATAAATTTTTTTAGGGGAGAATGAAATAATTAAAAAGAATTCGTAATATTTTGTGAAATTGTATAAAAATATATAATATTTCATGGGGTTTCTTATGCAACTTGGACAGAATAGTTTCCAGTCAAAAAATACGGCTGCCCTTATTTTCTTTAGTGGCAAAACAACAATTAAGATTAAAAAGTAGGGGCAAAAAAAGAAAAGAAATGGTTGATAAAGGCTATCCCCCTTTATTATTATAGTAGGTGTTAACAAGATGATAATTCACCTGCTTGAAATAAACAATAAATCAATTACTGGAATTACCAGGTATATTATTATATGATTATGCGATCTGCATTCACGATATAGGTATCACACCCCAAGTATCCCTCGGAGCACATCTCCAAACGTCCTATACTGGAGCAAAGTCGTGCCTAACAAGCGGAATCGGTAATTAAGGCAGGCACCTATCGGGATACACCTCCGAAGAAAGTCTTTCACAGACTAACCGCTATCGAAACTACCTCAACACCGGACAGAGCACTCCGCCACCCTCATTCTGCCTCTCCGAAAAGTATGAACCCTCGGAAAGGATGAGTTACAGAATCAACCTATGAAAGACCACTGGAGCTATCGGAAACCAACAGAGTCCCAGAACCTTGACAAAAACACTTCCTTGCTATGCACTCCCAACACAAACGCTCTCGGAACACTACCCCAGTACTTCCCTGCTACGTACTCCCAACACAAATGCTCTCGGAACATTACTCCAGTCGACCAACCCAGAGGACGGAACTTCACAATAACGCAACAACTACAGAACAACACTCTCCGGGCACTCGGAGAAAGAAATCACCTACCCACGATAGCTAAAAACCTCTCGGAGATTAACCCATAAACGAACACCCCATCGGAGAATATCCTGAAACAAACACACCAGAATACACACCTATCGGAGAAGCATTGTCACTAAGAGAACACTCAGACTCGTTCCTCGAGTCACCATTAGAGGCAATAAGCTCTCGGAAGCAAAGAAGGCAGTCTACCCCTTATCATAAAGAAGACCAAAGCCCTCGGAAGAAGAAAAGATACAGTCAGCACTTAAGATAGACACATTATCTTATTGGTTAAATGAACATTGTAACACGTGTAGAACACCACCACATGCATAACGACACCTGTAAAAACATGCATAACGACACATGTCCCTAAAAACTCTATATAAACAGAGGAAGAAGGGAGAAGAAAGGAGGTCGGAGAATAAAAAGGAAAATACACGTATAGACTCGGAAATACGCATATCGACTCGGAAAAGAGAGTGGATCATAGTGAATAAAAGGAAGGAATGTTCTTGTCAATTTCTCTCTCCGGTTAAATAGCATTTAGTTTTTGAACCACGGACAAAGGCGTTCCAACCCAAATAAATAATACAGTTAATTAGGTCGTAATTCCAAACCCGTTAATAAAATGGCGCCATCTGTGGGAACGCCATAAGATTTGTCTTCAAGAGCATTCAAGAGAGATGCCAATCGGGGAGAATTTATTCTCGCTGTCATTAAACCCGTAAGCAGATTTGTGGGATCGTTGCCACAACCAAAAGGGCAAGCAGGTGCTACAACAATGGAACGATACACACCAAAGATAAGTATCATTCTTTCACTATTTGTAGTTCGAGTCAGATTTTGGTTATCTTCGTGAAAAACCATAAGATTCTATAATTTACTATGTAAATACTTGCGCGAAGTCGATACAAAACTTGAGGGAAGGGAGGAAGACATGGTCCAGTGGCCTCAGAGAATATCTCCGAGAGCAGTTACTCTAGGAAACTTCACTCGTACTCTCTCATCAAAGGCTTTCCGAAAGTCTACATAATTAAAAGTGACGAGGATATAAACAATTCTATTGGAATGATTCTTTGAAAGGACGTGAAAATATTCACTAAACTCTAAGCATCTATACATACTTAGGACCCTTTTCTCGAATAACCGAATTAAGTTGAGCTGCCCAAAGCATACTATAAAAGGCTACGAGGGCGTGTTAGGGGATACTCCTATTTAGGAAAGTATATTTCCCCAAACTTGCATTGCAAATAGACACGCTATGCTAAGAAAGTTGTTTGGCCAGTAAGAGTGAGATGCTCTCTCATTTCTGTAAACTCAATCTTAAAATTCTACAATTGAAGGAAAGGGACCAACTATCCATAATATGCTGAAAAGCTATGTGACTATTAACACGGGAAAAAAGTTTCGTTCCAAATAAGAAATGTTTCATTCCAAACAAAAGATAAAAGTACCATTACAACATAAGGAACAACATATAAGATTTATCTACATTAGTTTTATTTTAGTGGTTGCTAGTTTCTTTTTTTATCTCTTGAATATATAAGATTAGTAATGATATTATCATGACGAACAACATGCTTAAACTTACTACGTCACGGAGGCCAATTATACATTTTAATATATTATCTATAATTTGTCATATAATTCATACATACTTATTGATTTGTATGGACTTAAAGGCCCCAACATTTTCTTAATTAGGTGCACTTAGGTACACATGTGACATACCTTACTGTTTAAACTTAAATAGGAGAGCATATGTTTGTTTAATTCATTAAAAATGGGAAATAGATTGTTTACCGGTTTGACTAACGGTTCAACCGGTTGAATCTGTTGAACCTATAACCGGTAAACTTACCGATTTTATGTCCGGTCCAAATTTGAAAATATGTACTTTTTTTTTCCTGAACCCACAATTTACATCAAAAATCAGAAAATAAGCATGACTTACTATAATATTTAAATGAATAAGTTGCACACTTGCATGACTAGTTATGAACTACACATCTCACACATGTTTATTGCCCGCAATGCAAGATGCGTTTAACACCATAAACTATAACATAAGTTATGAGCTACAATAAGTTTCATTAAGAAAGAGAAATAACCAAAGTGATAAAAAGCGAAAAGAAAAAAAATGCTGATGGGGGTAATGTAGGAATGGCCCAATATAAATATTAGGTTGGCCCACGAAGGAAGGCCCATTGAAATTGTACATCGAACAGGAGAAATTCGATATTGGATGAACATCGAATGGCCTCGATTCGATCCTAGAGTTCGATAGAATCATCCCAATTTGATACTCGTTCCCCAACTGTCACTAGGGCCCACGGGACAGGGTCTATAAATACCATGTCCTTTGGCATTCTAGTGACAGATTCGAGACACACAATATATTCACGTACATCGAATCAGCCGATTCGATACACTTTGGATTCGATAGCATCATAGTTCGATCCTCCACTTTGTTCGATACTCGCTAGTTTGAATTTGCTCTGAATCGAACCGCACCCATTCGAGTCCCTACAGCATCGAATTCGGGTCATTCGATACACTTTAGGCTCGACTATCAGCAGTGTCGAACCATCGTAGTTCGACACTCATAGACCGAACGACGCCGATTCGATCTATCAGATTCTTTGTCTGAAAAGAATATCTATAATAGTTTAATACTTGTAATAGACAATAGGTATTCTGGACTAAGCTAGTCCACTTATCGTAATAGATTAGCATTATTTTGGCATTGCCCGACCCAATTGTAACTAATTCTGGTGTATTGTAACCCGGACGAAATTAGACCAAATTATTGGCGCAGTCTGTGGGAACACCATTTAAATTGCTTTTAGATATAAGTAACTAGGATGGCAAAAAGACGTCGTGAGCAGTCAGATGGCACAGTCAAAGCAAAAAAGAGAACACGGGTGGTTAGAGATGCGAATAAAAAGCGACCCGAGCCTTTGGAGCAAGGCCGGGAGAAAGCAGAAAACCAACTACTAAAGTAGTGGCAATAATGTAAAATAGAACTGTTAGGGGAATTCAAAATCGTTCAACTATTCAGGGAAAGTACCGAAAATATCATAAAGATTGGAGCCGCTATGCAACCGGTGATAGAACTAGCATTAGTATATTGTCTCAGGCGTAATTCAGATATATTTGCTTGGACCGATTCCGACTTGCACGGAATAGACCCTAGTACACCGATTAAATGTGGATAAAAGCGCAAAGCCGGTGAGGCAGAAGAAATGAAACTTTAGCGAGAAAAAGAATGAAGCGGCTGAAAAGAGGTGCAGGAGCTTTTAGCGGCTCTGCATATTTACGCATTGAGGTTTTTAGAATGGCTGAGTAATGTTGTTCTGGTCTTGAAGAAAGAGGTGACATGGAGAATGTTCGTAGATTACACAGATTTGAACAAGCATTGCCCCAGGGACCCTTTTCCTCTACCCAAAATAGATTTACTAGTCGATTCAACAGCGGGATGCGCACTATTAAGTATGATGGATGCTAAAAGTGGTTTTCACCAGATCTTCATGGCGGTGCAAGATCAGAGCAAAACGGCGTTTGTGACGAATACATGAGTATATTGTTTTAGGGTGATGCCTTTTGATGATAAAACATTTCAAAGACTAGTCGCGAAGATGTTTTATCATCAGATCAGAAAGTCAATGGAAGTGTACATTGTCGACATGCTTGTGAAGAGCCAAAAGGCTGAAGAGCATGTGCGTTAATTGGATGAAGCATTCGCCATCATAAAAGCTTACAGAATGAAACTGAACCCGAAAAAATGTACTTTTGGGGTAACAGTAGGAAAGTTTTTGGGATATGTGGTAAATGAGAGAGGAGCAGAAACCAACCCAGATAAAATCAAAGCAGTGCTAGATTTACCTTCACCGAGGACGGTAAAGGACGTGCAGTGTTTGGTGGGCCATCTGACAGCCTTGGGCAGATTCATATCGACTTCAACAGAAAAGAACCTGTCATTTTTCAAGGTCATGAGGAAGAGCAAGGATTTTGTTTGGGGACCAGATTGTGAGGAGGCTTTCCATCAGATGAAGAAGTATTTGGTGAGTCCGCCGATGTTGGCCAAACTAGAGGCTAGTGAGATGTTGTATTTGTACTTAGCGGTATCCTCTCACGCCATCAGTACGGTTCTGGTAAAAGAGAAAGGAATTCAGCAATTACTGATCCACTATGTAAGTAGAGTTCTACAAGGAACATATCGTGGCAACCGCACGGAAGTTAAGGCCGTATTTTCAGTCTCACCCAATCACGATTGTAACAGATAAACCGCTAAAGAAAGTTCAGGTGAGACCTGAAACCTCCGGCATATTGGTCAAATGGGCAATCGAACTCTGCGAGTTCGGTTTGGAATTTAGGCTGCGAACCTCCATGAAAGCGCATGCATTGGCAGACTTCATGGCCGAAACATTGGGGAACAGCGTGGCAGGATCTATGAATTGCATCTTTACTATATCGGACGATGTAGGAACCAGCAGGGCTGCCACCACATAGATTTTACATACCGATGGCTCCGCCACGAGCCATGGAGGAGGAGTTGGGATTCATCTTTTATCTCCAGATCGCAGAGAATTCGAATTCGTTATTAGTCTGAACTACATGGTGACCGACAAAGAGGCTGAGTATGAAGCTGTCATAGCAGGAATAAATTTAACATTGGCACTCAACGTTGAGCATTTGGATGTATTCACTGACTCATTCCTGGTAGCAAATCATTTTTCTAGAAAGTATGAGATGAGAGAGGAGACGATGGAATTATACTCTGCAAAGATCAAAGCACTGGCAGCCCGCTTCAGTTTTTTTGACATCACTCAGATCCCGCGAGATGAGAACGGCAAGGCCGATGCCCTGTCAAAGTTTGCCAGTTCTTTAGAAATTCTAATTAAGAAACGAGTTAATTTATTAGCAGCGGAGAAGCCATCAATCATAATATCGAAGTATAACGACACTGCATCGAGAGTGGAATACATAATGTTGATTGAAGAGGATTCTTCTTGGAAGGATGAGATTATGACATATTTGCGGGAATGAATACTCCCAGCAAATCCGAATGCGCGTCGCATGATGCGTTACAAGGCTTACAGGTTCACAATTCACAATGGTGAACTATACAAACGGTCCTTCGAAGGCCCGCTGCTACGTTGCCTAACCTCGACTCAGGCTGACTACGTAATGAAATAAATCCACAATGGATGTTGTGGAAATCATTATGGGGGAAGGGCGTTAGCCCAACGAATTCTGCGCCAGGGGTATTACTGGCCAATTTTGCTAAAGGATGCCATGGCTTTCTCATGGCGATGTAATAGTTGTCAGTACCACGCTCTCCTTATTCATAGGCATGCGTAACCGCTATAGCCCCTCGATGTGGCGTGGCCTTTTGATCAATTGGGAATCGATATCGCGGGGCTGCTTCCTATGACAATAGAATATTATACCAAATGGGTCAAAGCAGAGGCTATGCCATCCATCATCCAAAAGAATATGATTGAATTCATTTGGAAAAATATCATATGCCATTTCAGAATCCCCAGGTATATGGTATGTGATAATGGGACGCAATTCGTTGGCAAGGAGGTCAAATCTTGGTTCGCGGAGCTGTGAATATCTCACAATATGACCTCAGTCTATCACCCACAATCGAATGGACAAGTGGAATCCACCAACAAAACGTTGAAAGATTATCTCGAGAGGAGAATGAAGGACACGGATAAAACCTGGTCAGATGAGCTTCAGGGAATACGATGGGCCTATAGAACAACTCCAAAAACATCGACAGTGGAGACACCCATGGTTCTTGTTTATGGTACTGAGGCGGTTCTGCCAGCCGAAATAGGAATTTCGACGCACATAATTTACGATTATTATCCCAAGCAGTCAGCTCGTTTACGCCAAATGAATCTGGACATGATAGGCTCAATGATAGAGGATGCATACTAATGTACCGTAGCATTTAAAGCAGCAATGGCCAAAAGCTACGATAAAAGAGTCTAATTTTGAAATTTCGAAGTGGGTGACTTGGTCGTGAAAAGCATAGCAGCCAAGCAGTATATCGAAAAATTGGAACCAAAATGGGAAGGGCCTTTCAAAATAATACAAGCCAGTTCGCGAGGCTATTATTACTTGGAAATCATGCAAGGCATCAAGCTGAAGCACCCGTAGAATGTACAGCACCTTAGACGCTATTATGCATAGAAGCTAGAGAAACTGCACTTGAATGCTAACGAATTGTATGAACTAAGAGGGCTTGAATCCCTTGTAAAGTATGGGAAACGTAGGCACCTCAGTAAGAAACTGAGCTGGGTCCTTTTCAAATTAAATCAAAATATGTCTCTATCTCTCTATGCCAACGCTGCAGGTGGAGTATTAAAGAACTGACGCTAGAAACCCAAATGATGAAGAATGGGGATCAGCAATAATTCACCCCGCATGCACAGTAAAAGTGTCATGCCGGTGGTACGTTCGGCCCCCAAGAGCTCGAATGCCGATCAAACTGTTCACCCCGCATGCACAGAAAAAGCATCATGTCGGAGGTACGTTAAGCCCCCAAGAGGTCAACATCGATCAAATAATTCACCCCGCATGCACAGCAAAAGAGTTATGCTGGAGGTACATTCGGCCCCCAAAAGGTCGAACGTCGATCAAATAATTCACCCCACATGCATGGCAAAAGCGTCATGATGAAGGAACGTTCGACCCCCAAGTGGCCGAACACAGAGGGCAGCCAATTAAGACCACATTCAATTTGCAGATACCAAAAACGAAATGCAATACCTTACAAGGAAAATGCAAACAAATGTAGACCAGAGACGATCAAATAAGAGATTAAATTTGGTCAATAATAAGGTAAACTATACAGTCAAAGTATAGATCAAAAGACTATGATATTTAGCCACAACATGGTTTCCTAAGAAAGCCATTACAGAAGTGACATGCAACAATTAAGTGAAACTAAAATGGCCTAATATCATCAAAATGTTATGTCGAATTATCGCTACTCGGTGGACGACTGGGGGGATTCAGAACGGAGGACGAGACCCATTGACCGAGCAAAATTGGCACAGTTTCTTTGAATCTGATCCTCTGTAAGCACCAGTTCATCCGCTTGTGCCCAATCCTCTGGTAATGCAGGATCATTTCTTTCAGATGTACCGCTGAGAGACCCGCCAAGTTGATACTTGTTGGGAAATATCAAATTCTTTTCATCGAATGCTTGTTTAGAAACTCCAGTATTAGAGGTAATAGTCCTGACATCCCAAGGAGGATACATGCCAATAGGTAGTATCAGCATCGGCCTTGGAATCTTTGATGCAGAAAAGGCCTTTTTCCTTTATCTAGTGCAGCCATTGGCGATCCCCGAGAAGCAGCTGTCCTACTAGAGCCCGAAAGGGGTAAGGTAGTCGTAACTACAGGCGGTGGCGCTACTCTCGCCGGAGGTGAACTAATTTCATCGCCACTGATGCCAAAAATAGCTTGAATAGCATCATTCACCACATCCTAATCATCTCGAGATTTTTCGGCAACCTCCGCATCCACCTTTCCCTGCCTAGAGGGCAGACTCAGATCCAAGGTATTTGATTTAGGCACACTCTTACCATTGCGTTGGCGTCACAAAGCGTAGAATGGACAGCTGGGTTTTGGAACAGAACATCCCTTGTCCTCATCGTCACCGATTTCCGGGGTCTCCATCCTGGGACCAAGGCTAATGTCCAACATGTCCTTTCAGAAACCTTCCTTCTAATATTCGAGATAATCATCCTGGTCGACACCAAGTTTCATGCCATATTTCATATCAACGGCACCACAACACAAATCAAGTCATTGATAAATGCCACTTTTCATAAATGATCTAGCAATTGAACATTTATAATCCTCTGATTCAAAATATTGCACTTTTCGACCTAAATTAGATAAGGCATTTTCAACACCGACATTCAAAGCCTTGAGGGAGGAATTCTCCCATTTCAAGGAGTCATTCTCCTTCTTCAAAGAGGAAATTTCAGCACGCATAGCTTCCGTGCTATCTTCAACCTTTTTGGCCACCAACTCTGCCTGATGAGCATCTTCAACCGCTTTGGCACTAATTCTCGCAGAATTCATGGCTCGTGCTATTGCAGTACGTCGACTAAAGTCACTGCTGTGAATACTCGCACTCATCTTGTCAATAATAGCGTTGTGTTTATCCTGCACGTCCATCATACTGCTATAACCCCAGTACAGCCGGCACACGCCACTATCGCTAGACCAAGATACCCCAGCCTATCCACAACAGCACGGCTATCCAGTTGAGGACACAAGCCCTTCATTATCTCTGCCGACTGTAGTCTATATCCATTCAATGTGATACTCAACGACTCTGAATTCTCGTCATTTAGGAACTCATAATCGACAAGGCTCCCAAGTGGAGCCGATCTTGGATTACAAGATGGTTGAGGTCATTTAGGAACTCATAATCGACAAGGCTTCCAAGCGTCTTCTGTTTCAAGGATTTTTCTTTTGGCAGCAGCATACCAATTTTCGCGACTTGATTGAGAAGGACCTTCTCCGGAAGACCTTGGCACACACGCCTGAATGTTGGATTCTCAACATTAAACTTAGCCAAATTAGTGATAATCCTCTCATCGACCGCATCACCTTCCTCCATCAATCTGATTTGAGAGCTCGTTCCAACCTTAACGCGACCACCGACAACAGTTGGTGTTATTACTAACTTTCACGGAGCAAAGTCCCCGTGCCTCTCAAAGTTGCTCACTATAGGCACTCAGGTGCCAGCACTCATGCCACCGAGCCTGACAGAAGAACAGTCGAACAATGACGGGGCGGAATGGCCAGCACCCTAATTCTCGGATAAGCTCCCGGTAAGCCAAACCGCGAGTTGAGTTGTTGTAGCAGCTCCGGCGGACCCTTCCGCAGAGACATTTTCAGACGAAGGGCCCAAATTCGATGAACTGGTTTTCTCGGTTCTTTCTTGAGTTTCGTACATGTTTTCGGGAGACACATCTGATTTCCTACGACTCTCGGATTTTTTCCTAGCCCTTAATAGGTTGTAGGCGAGAAGAAGTATAATCTCCTAAGAAAGAGGAAATGTTTTTGAATATCGAATGACTAGGATTCGATCCTATCCGTAGACCGAATTCCACTTATTCGATGTTGGTAGATCGAATCCGGACAATTCGATACAGGCAGTAGAACGGACAAAAATCCCTCATCGGAAAGAAAAATGAGAATGAGGTGAAAATTGGGCCTTATATAGCCCCACCACCGCCATTCTCCACATTCGATATTGATCAATCGAACGCATCAAATTTGATGTTGTCGATCGAATCACCTAGATTCGATGCTAGGTTGAGATTAGATCGAATCACTCTAATTCGATCTAAGTGCAAATTCGCTTATTTTTAATATAAATGATTATATATTATTCCATAGACATAACTATTCATTGTAGATGATCGGAGAGCTTTAATACCCCAACATGATTTTCTGCGCTGCCAAATGAGGAATATTTTAAAATAATTGCAATCTGAGAGGCAAATACGAATTAAAATAACTCAAAATCCAGTCGAAGCGCCTAAACTTTTGCAGATTGGAACCCGCTCTCTGATCGAGACCGTCTCCCAATCGGAGGCATGATTTTCGACATTATCAAGATTACAAGCAAAGGTGACAAAGTAAAGATAGAATTTTATAAGTTTGGCACCCGTTGTCTAATCGTCACCGTCTCCCAAACTGGGGAGAGTATATGATCGGGGTAATTAGGAATGGTCCAATATAAATATTGGGTCGGCTCACGGAGAAAGGCCCATTTAAATTGTACATCGAATAGGAGAAATTCGATATTGGACGAGCATTAAATGACCTCGATTCAATCCTAGAGTTCGATCGAATCATCCCAATTCGATACTTGTTCCCCAACTGCCACTAGGGCCCACGGGATGGGGGTCTATAAATACCCCGTCCTTTTGCATTCTGGTGATGGATTCGAGACACACAACATATTCACGTACACCGAATCAGCCGATTCGATACACTTTGGATTCGATACGCATCAAAATTCGATCCTCCACTTTGTTCGATACTAGCTAGTTAAATTTGCCCTGAATAGAATCACACCCATTTGAGTCTCTCCAACATCGAATTCGGGTCATTCGATACACTTTAGGCTTGACTATCAGCAGTGTCGAACCATCGCAGTTCGACACTCATAGACCGAACGACGCCGATTCGATCTATCAGATTCTTTGTCTCTAAAGGATATCTGTAGTAGTTCAATACTTTTAATAGATAGTAGGTGTTTCGGACAAGCTAGTCCACTCATCGTAATAGATTAACATTATTTTGGCATTGTCAGGCCCAATTGTAACTAATTCTAGTGTATTGTAATTCGAACGAAATAAGACCAAAATAACTGCAGTTTTTCTTTTTAAAGAATAAATGTTAAACACGCAGGTTTGAAAACATTAAAAGAAGCACCCAATAAAGTTATTGCCATTTTCTAAACATGCATTGTACATTGAAATAAAAATAGATGTGCATATGCTAAAGAATGTCCCACGTAGAAAAAGAATAATTTTTTTGTGGATTTATTATATATATTTGTACTATTTTATTTGGATAATTAAATTTGCAAGACATAGGTGATGCACAGATATACAGATGCGTCGAACCCAGCCCAAGCATGCGCCCATGTGCGTGGGCTTGTGAAGCTTGTGGCGCTTTTATTTGGCACTTAAAAACACATGTTTTCCTTTACCGCGCCCAAATCACAGGTGGAAACCATTAAGTACTTCTTCAATTTTGCATGTGCACCCTCTGCTCTTGATAAAACTTTTTGGTTAAAATTTAAGTGTTTTCCTGCCCACCCTTCAACAAAATACTCTTTATAAGGAAGCAATCCTTTCTGGTGTAACTAAGAACATCAATTTTCTTTTTGTATGATAGTTCGAACCGGCGCCAAGTTTCTTCAGATTCTATTTCACTCGAACAACTTATTACTTTGTTCCATGAAGACAAGAATCCGTCCCATTACTCTGATTTTCTAAATTTCTAAATTTAGTCTTGCAGTTTGCCACCAAATTTGTCTTTATGTGTCATACACAAAGAAGATTCACTGCATTTGGAAATACAACCACTATGGCATTCATCAATGCTAACTCTCTGTCAATCACAATAACACAAGGTTTGCAATCAGGACCAAGTATTCTTTGGAATTTCTTTAAATCCCAAGTATAGTCTTCTTGCCTTTCTCTTTTCAGAAAAGACAAAGCAAGAACAAAATGAAGTGTTAAAACTTGTAACTCCAATGACTTCCAACAACGACATATGGTACCGATTTGTCTTATACGTGCAGTCCCTTACAAACACAGTTGAATAACTTGTGGTAAACTTAATGGGCAAATGATGTGCAAAAAACAAGTGAGTGATATGACCTTAAGCATCTTGTTGAATATCAAACATAAAATCACACTTACCCAACTCTACGAATAGAACCTGAATTTTCACACGTCCTCCTAATGACTCTTTTCTTATCTTCACCTTCATATTATATATATTTCTTGACACGGCCTAGAGATTCGAATTTCTACGTCGAAGAGAACTTAGAATCTGGCGTGGTGCTATCCTGACTTGGTCAAATCATCAATGCTTGATTTTTCTTCCTTTGAAAAATGTCGAGCTAAGGGGTGTCTGGACATATCCATACAAATTTCATGATTATGTGAGTCGTTCCTCATAACAAGCTTCCAAAAGCCATCATCTTGTACTTTACCAGGATTTCAAATGGTCAGTTAATGAGACAAGTACTTGTGCTTCGATGGCGGTGCTCAATAGGAATGTTGACTATGTCTCAGTAATGCCCTCCTGAGTCACAACCAATAGCCACCAATTTGTCTGGTATGGAACCCCTAATTGACAATGCATACCCTTATTTGAAATAAAAGTACCTCACAACAGTCTTTAATAATTCTTCATGAGTTGCAAATATTTCTTCAAAAAGTTGAAGTACTTTTCCTTCTTCAATTATTTTTGTAGTTGAACACTCGTACTTGACTGTGTAGTTGGGCTTGTGGCATCATTATAATCGGCCATGATCATTAATTGACAATCATCAAAAGAAAAAAAAAATCAAATAAGTACAAACTCACTAACAAGAATTATAGAAATTTGCATACTATAAAGTTATTGTACCTTCCATAGTGTGTGGCCTTGTTCGTTTCATTTTTCATTCTGCAACTTGCTTTTCACCATATCAATTTGTGAGTTCAAGATTGTGATTGTTCAAATCATCTTACATCAACATAATAATTCCTACCACGTCTATATTATTCGTAAACTTACTATCATAAATATTTGAAGGAACTAAATTTAAAAAAATTGTTGTGATCTAGCATAAAAGATATTAATACAATACACTCAATATAAAAGTATAATAATTTTTTGTTCTGCTTAATAATTTCAAAGTGGAATTGAAAACACTAAACAAAAAATATATGTAGTTCTAATTGCAGCAAACAAAAGTTACATGCAGGCCTTCAATAAGAAATTAGAATGCATATATATTTATATATAAAATAAAATAAACTACAAATAGGTATATATCAACTTGAATTAAAAATGATAAAAAGTAGTATCCTTACTTAATTCTTGAATTGAATAGTATCTTGATTAGCCTATGAAGTAATGGGAAGATAGTAAATGTTTTAACAATAATCACTAACTTCTATGGCTGAACATAATAATATTATGGAAGAAATGACGATTCCAATTTTTTTTTGCAATTATTAATTAGGAAACTGATATGGGATTAGCAAGATCTTTTACGAAGATTTATTCTTATCTAAGTGTAGACACTTAACTTATATAGTTTTTGACTAGAAGGGACAAATTAGAGAGTTTAAAACAATTGATTTGGAAGCAACCAATTATGTTTTGGCAATATCATTGAAGCAAACCTTATCCAAAACGCAACCATACTTTTTGGAGCAATTTTTTTCTATTCCCAATACTATTTTCCCTTCTCTATTTTCTCAATTATATATTGACACGTGGCATGTATAGGCCCACATAATTTAAGCTCCCACATTAGCCATCAAATTGATTAATTTAATCTATATTATGAAATTAAATATTTTCTTTCCTCAAATAAAATCATGTAGATCAGATCTCAGAGGCACACGTGAATAATCTATTAAATGAAAAAAAATCATTATTGCAATAAAAAATGAAAAAAAATAAAAACTTAAGAGTATATCTTCAAAAAAACAATCAAGTGAGAAATAACATTATCAATATCGTTAATTAATGTATTTTGTTTAATAACAAGTATTCACATGTTAAACTTAAAATGAAGCACAATTATTAAAAGAAATGTTGTATTTATAGTGGATAAAATTATTAATATTCTAATAAAGGCAATCTATATTGATGTGAAAAATTTACTACGTTTTATCAAACTAACTACCAAGTCGAATGCGCGGATGATTAAAAAGGTCCTTGAGACGTTTTGTGATGCCTCGGGTCTGAGAGTTAATGAGCAAAAATCTAAGATATTTTTTTTCCAACACGGGGGGCGCGAGTATGAAGAGGTGTATAAGTGATATACTCGGTTTTGACCAAACCCCGAATTTGGGGAAGTACCTTGGAGTGAAGATGATTCAGAGGCGTACAAGCAGAGAAATTTTTGCAGAAGTTCTTAATTGAATTATGAAGCGCATTTTTTATCCTTGGCGGGGCGTGCGACACTTGTACAGGCGGTATCATCAGCAATGCCAATTTATCATATGCAAGTATCTTGGATTCCGGAGTGTGTGTGCTCACAAATTGATAAACTTAACAGGGATTTTCTTTGGTCTTCTAATCCAGAAAAGAAAAAAATTCATCTTGTAGGGTGGGATCAAGTTACAAATCCTAAGGCAGAAGGGGGCTTGGGAATTCGCACAACCAGACGCAACAATGAGGCTTTATTGTCTAAACTTGATTGGAAAATAATGAAGGAGGAAGATACAGTTTGGAGCACTCTTATTAGGGTAAAATATTTGAAAAATAAACCACTTCTCGATCTTATGATAAAACTGTCGGATAGTGCTACTTGGAAAGGAATTCTCAAATGCGTGGCCTTGATGAAACATTTTATTAGATGGAGAATAGGGGATGGGAAGAAAAACTCATTTTGGTATGACAATTAGATGGGAGAAAGTTGTGTGTGGGAGCACGTCGAAGGCATCCATCATGTGGATGTGGGGCTGAAACTCTATGATATAATAAACAAAGAAGGAGAGTGGAACTAAATACACCGCTGCCGCGAACGCTTGAACAGAAAATTCGATCCCGACAACACATGCTCAAGGACTGTAAAGATGAGATTATTTGGGGAGAGACGAGTAACGGGGAATTCACCTGTCAATCGGCGTATAAGGCATTCCAACGACACACGGGGAGGAGCAAAGGCGAGTGGTGAAGAGCAAATGGATTTGGAGAACTAGATTAAGCTATAAGATACAACACTTTTTATGGTTGTCGCTCCAAAATCGACTAATGTCGCGGAGCCTCATGAGGTCAAGGAAATGTATCAGTTCGGCCGAGTGTGAATGGTGCAGCCACGAGAACGAAAATTCGCTTCATATATTACGCCATTGCGAGGCTGCGAGAGAGGTCTGGACAGCAGTGCTGAGCGAGAGTGACATAAGAAAGTTCGACGTATGCCTGGACGGGAAGTGGCTGGAGCTATATTTGAAAAAAATGAAATTCACAAACACCATCCTCGCAAAGATGGACTGGGAATTCCTGTTCGCTGCAGCTATTTGGATAATATGGAAGGAACGAAATTCATGGATTTTCGAGAGAAAAAAGCTCCACATTGACCTACAAAATTCAACAAATCCGCATCCTGAGTATGGACCTTAGAGCAGCACAAACAGGGAAATCCAGGAAAGAGGCAAGGAAAAAGTGGCAAAAACCGAAGACGGGATGGACAAAATTAAATGTTGACGGCAGTTGCGATACTACAACTAATAGAGGCGCGGCTGGCGGAGTCCTACGAGCAGCCAACGGGGACTGGATTTGGGGCTTTAAAACGACACTCATATCACCCACAGTTGAGGAGGCCGAATTAGAGTCGTTGAAAAGAGGACTAGAACTAGCCTGGGAAAAAGAGTATCGGCGATGGAAATCAAAACTGACTCCGAAAGCTGCTTTAAGCTTCTGTCGGGGAGTGCGTTGTTTAGCACAACAGGGAACGAACTTATTAGGAGATGCCGCGAACTGCTAAGAAAGCCAGGAAATGTGGAACTTCGTTGGATTCCGAGAGAGGCGAATAGAGTCGTCGATGATATGGCGAAGTTAGAGATGGATGTACGAGAGAGGAAACTATTCTTGGATAGTCCCCCGCCTCAAGTTCTTAATTTGCTAGATTTTGACTTAGTATGAGTCTGTATTCTTCCTTTACCAAAAAAGAAAAAAGAAAAACTACACTCTCCATATTGTATATAGCTACATATATATAAATACAATATTGAATATATAACACTAAGTTTGCACAACGAGGGAGTATTTTCTTCACACCTTTTGGGAATCAAAGAAACTAATAAATACGTGATTGGAAACTTTATAGAGATTGTGAAATATACAATGATAATGCAATATTTAATTCTCATATATTTCATTTTGTTTTTTGAATAACATTTTTTTTTATTGCAAGAGATCTAGATTTCTTCCAGATTTTTCACTTTGTAGTCCTCTATAGTAGCACATTTCAAAATTAGTTATAGTGACAATGACCATTTTTGGTCCTTTATAGTGTCTGCTTGGTTCTTTTGTGGTGAAATGACAAATTTATCCTTAATTTTGGCATGTGATGTGCACATGGTCTCCAATTCAATTTTTTCTTTTCATTTTGACCTCCAATCTTTTGAGTAATTATATTTGCATCCCTAAATTTAACAATAACAATATTTAACACTTTTTTAAACCCCCTTATTATTATTGTATAATAATAATAAACTTTAAAAAATAAATGTTAACTTTAAATAAGAAATTGAATAATTTGTATAATTTTAGTGTAATCTAAATATACAATTTTATATATTACTATATTATAAACCTTATTTGTAACTTTTGATTTCTTAAACTTAATTCTTTTAATAAGTAATAATAATAATTAGTAAAAAAAATAAAGGGAGAAGCATCTGCTTCTTTTTCAGCTACCAAACTGCCAGCAGCACCATACGTCAACACCCACCGCCATCTTCGTCAACACCCACCACCATCTTCACCATAATCTGACGAACTCGCCAATTTTTCGACACCCTCCTTCATTGGCTATTGCTACGCGTTCTGGAGAATAACCAGAGGATTCAATTGGATTTTTGAATTGGAGCGACTAATTCGGTGAATAATCGAAGTGAATAATCCCTACCATTCGAATTTGGCAACGGAATCCTCGAATCACAGTCAGTGCTCGGCGTCATCCTCGTCATGCTTACGAACGCGAATCTCAATCGGGTCCTCAAATAAAACTTCACATCAATATCAAAATTAACGGCGAGATTTTAGTGTAGTGTGTTGTTGTTATGTCACATCCCTGCAAGTAATTAAAGGAAAAGAGTTAGAATCGGTGAAGAAGAAATGGAATCGCACAAGAAATAGGGTTTCCAACAAAAGTGAAGAACACACCTGAGAGTGAAAGTGTGTGTGGAAAGCTATTTGTATAAGGAGGAAACAATGTCGTTTTGGGCTAAGAAGCAACAACTTTAGGGAGACGACTTATGGCAGCTGAGTGGACACAATTTTTGGAGTGTTAGAGTCGCATTTCTATTAATTAATTGAGCAGAAAGTGACTACTGCTCTTCAACAAAGCTGCAGATTCTCTGTCTAGGAGAGGGGCAGATGAGGGTGATTGTTTTGCTATGTCTGTCTTACAACTTACTTGGGTCCAACAAGTGGAAGCTAGTTATGTTGAGGACAATTTCTTTCTTAATATCATTGCTATTAAGGCTATTGATCCCATCATGTTCTCTGATTTCTCCCTAACTAATGGGGTGCTACGATTTAAAGGCAGGGTTTGTGTGGGTTCAACTGGTGGTTTAAGGGATCAAATCCTACTTTCTATGCATTCTTCTTCTGTAGGGGGTCACTCTGGCATTCAGGGAACTTATATGAGAATTAAATAGGTTTTCTTTTGGCCTAAACTCAAAGATGGGGTGACTTCTTTTGTTCAGACTTGTAACACTTGTATGCTCAATAAATCTGAGCATATTCCTTACCCAGACCTGCTCCAAACTTTACCTATACCTGATCAAGCTTGGTCTCGCATCTCCATGGACTTCATTGAAGGTTTACCTAATTATGAGGGTATGAATGCTATTCTGGTGATTATTGATAGATTTACAAAATATGGACATTTTGTTGCTTTGGTACATCCTTACACTGCTCCTAAGGTGACTAAAGTGTTTTTGGACTTAATTCACAAATTACATGGACTTCCTGTCAGTTTGGTCACTGACAGAGACAAAGTGTTCACTAGTTCTTTCTGGAATGAGCTTTTTAAGTTGATTGGGGTCAGCTTACACATGAATATTGCCTATCACCCACAGAGTGATGGACAAACTGAAAGATTGAATCAGTGTCTGGAGACTTACCTTAGGTGTATGGTAAGTGACACTCCAAAGAAGTGGTTCAAATGGTTATCACTTGCTGAATTTTGGCACAACACCAACTTCCACCCAGGCTTGAAAATGACACGTTTTCAAGCCCTTTATGGGTATGCTCCAGTCCATTTATCCATTAACCCATATTTAGACAGCCCTATGTCTGAGGTTAAGGACTGGATTGCTGAGATTTTGAGGATTACTCAGCTCATTGAAGGGAATCTAATCAAAGCTCAACAACGCATGAAATTCTATGCAGGCTAGAAAAGAATCGAGTGCAGTTTTGAAGTAGGAGATGAAGTCAACTTAAAACTACAACCTTTTTGCCAACAATCAGTACGAGTTAGAACTAATCTCAAATTACCCTCTCGTTATTTTGGGCCCTATAAAGTGATTGCATGCATTGGTCAGGTTGCTTACAAATTAGCACTACCCCCTGGTTCACTGGTTCACCCAGTGTTCCATGTTTCCCTTTTGAAAAACAAAATCATACCCTCTATTGAAGCTAGCCCTAATTTACCCACTGTGGATGAACATGGAAATTTTTGTATTGAACCCTTCATGGTCCTCGACAAACGATCTAGATTAATCAAAGGTTCCCTCGTACCTGAGATTCTGGTCTGGTGGTCCACGAGTGGACCGGAGCAAGCCACTTGGGAAAAGTTCCACGATCTGACAACCAAGTTTCCATCTTTCGACCCTTGGGGATAAGGGCCTTTTTGACGGGGGAGGGGGGGGTCACATCCTTGCAAGTAATTAAAGGAGAAGAGTTAGAATCGGTGAAGAAGAAATAGAATCGCACAAGAAATAGGGTTTCCGACAAAAGTGAAGAACACACACCTGAGAGTGAAAGTGTGTGTGGAAAGCTATTTATATAAGGAGGAAACGATGTCGTTTTAGGCTAAGGAGCAGCAGCTTTAGGGAGACGACTTATGGCAGCTGAGTGGACACAATTGTTGGAGTGTTAGAGTCGCATTTCTATTATTACGTTTATGTTAAACTTTTATATTATATCAGTGTTATGTCAGCATGATGTCAGCGGCATATGTGGTGCACGGGAGTTAGTTATTCTATTTTGTCATTTTTAGTATATGTATGCATGCACCTCGTTGATTCGAGATATGAAAAATATTCTGCAAAATTCTGATTCTCTCTTTAAATTCTCTCACATCTCTTTCTCATTTCTTTATCTTCTTCAACAAGTATTAGTAATCACAACATGTTGAGGAGCAGATTATGGGGGAGGGAGGAGATGGTGGTGGTTGTGGCGGTTGGTTGGTGGGGGGGGGGGGTGGAGAAGACAACCTATTCTACTGTTACTTTTTTCTTTTTTATTTCTTTTTTAATCTTAAAATACTATTATTAAGTTTTATGTTTTATTATTAATATTATTATATTTTGACAGATAAATATAAATATTGATGATGATAATTAGAATTAAAAAAAATACTAATTTGTACCTTTTGTGCAAAAGTAAAAAGTAGAAGTATTTAGCGGGCACTTTTTGCATTTCTCCTTTTTTTTTAAAGTTAGTTAAATATAAGTTTTTTTCTTATGAATTGAAAAAATAAAGTTGAACTAAACTAAACTTATGCTAAATAATGTTTAACATAGTTGAAATACTTTGTTGGTTAATGCACTGTAAATTTAGTTTGTCACATCCTTGCAAGTAATTAAAGGAGAAGAGTTAGAATCGGTGAAGAAGAAATAGAATCGCACAAGAAATAGGGTTTCCGACAAAAGTGAAGAACACACACCTGAGAGTGAAAGTGTGTGTGGAAAGCTATTTATATAAGGAGGAAACGATGTCGTTTTAGGCTAAGGAGCAGCAGCTTTAGGGAGACGACTTATGGCAGCTGAGTGGACACAATTGTTGGAGTGTTAGAGTCGCATTTCTATTATTACATTTCTGTTAAACTTTTTTATTATATCAGTGTTATGTCAGCATGATGTCAGCGGCATATGTGGTGCACGCGAGTCAGTTATTCTATTTTGTCATTTTTAGTATATGTATGCATGCACCTCGTTGATTCGAGATATGAAAAATATTCTGCAAAATTCTGATTCTCTCTCTAAATTCTCTCACATCTCTTTCTCATTTCTTTATCTTCTTCAACAAGTATTAGTAATCACAACATGTTGAGGAGCAGATTATGGGGGAGGGAGGAGATGGTGGTGGTTGTGGCGGTTGGTGGGGGGGGGGGGGTGGAGAAGACAACCTATTCTACTATTACGTTTTCTTTTTTATTTCCTTTTTAATCTTAAAATACTATTATTAAGTTTTATGTTTTATTATTAGTATTATTATATTTTGACAGATAAATATAAATATTGATGATGATAATTAGAATTAAAAAAATACTAATTTGTACCTTTTGTGCAAAAGTAAAAAGTAGAAGTATTTAGTGGGCACTTTTTGCATTTCTCCTTTTTTTTTAAAGTTAGTTAAATATAAGTTTTTTTCTTATGAATTGAAAAAATAAAGTTGAACTAAACTAGACTTATGCTAAATAATGTTTAACATAGTTGAAATACTTTGTTGGTTAATGCACTGTAAATTTAGTTTTTCAACTGAATTCAAAACACTAAGTTTAATTAAACTAAAGTTATATAAATTAATTATTTTTTTATTTAAAGTTAACATTTAGTATTTAAAGTTTATAATTATTATACAATATGGTAGAGGTTTTAAAAATGCTAAGCTATTATTAAATTTGAGGGTGCAAGTATAATAACTCAAAAGATTGAAGGTCAAATTGAAAGAAATAAATTGAATTTGGGATCATGTGTACATCCCATGCCAAAATTAAGGGTAAATTCCTAATTTCATCGCAAAAGGACTAACAATGGCACTATAGAGGACCAAAAATAAAATCATGGTTACATTAAAGGGCCTAAAACGGCACGAGACACTATAAACGACTAATTTTGAAACGTGGTTACTATAAAGGACTACAAAGTAAATAATCTCGATTTCTTCATCTAACAGATTATTTGATTTCTTTACGAAAGATATTACGTTTGTGGGCCTCTACAATTATTTTATTTGAGGAAAGAAAATATTTAATTCCATAGCATAGATTGAATTAATCAATCTGATGGATTAATGAGGAGGCTTAATTTATGTGGTGTGGAGGCTTAATTTATGTGGGCCTATACATGCCACGTGTCAATATATGATTGAAGGAATAGAGAAGGGAACATGAATTGAGAATAGAAAATTTCGCTCTACTTTTTGGGGTTGGCAAAATATCCGAGGCTATCCTAATTCCTAGGTTTCATTGGAGCCGAATCTCCTCCTACACTTAAAACTACATCTTCTCCTACATACATTGGATGTTTGACAAGTGTCCAAAATTAATTTAAATATAATGAAAATGCTAACTCTTATCTTGCCAATTTTCTTGATTTTCTCCCAGAATATCTTTGCAAAAATAACCTCTCTTTAAATTAGGAACGACAATTATCAAATTGATTACTACAATATTTAAGAAATTTATTATTTGTGGATGGAACGAAATTTTATAATGAATAAGATCCAATTTATTTCAACAAAGTACAACTATCAACTAAAGATACTTAAGATAGGAACTTATTAATACATATATCAACATTATTGATAATCAAAACTCTTATTAATACATACATCAACTATCAACGAAATTTTGTAATGTACAAGATAAATAAAAAACTTATTTCAACATTTAAGAGTACAATTATCAACAAAAGATAGGAAATTATTAATCGACATAAGTATTATGTAATACGATATTCTTGATTTCTTAGAAAAGACAAACACTTATTATTAATTAATAGAAAAGATTTAATTGGACTGGTCGACAATATATATAGATAGATATATAGAGTTGATGATAATCAGATGATCTAAAAATATTAGGGAAACTTGGGTAATTATTTTTAATCTTTTTCAGTAACAAGGCATTATGATTTTGTATATTGTGTTTAAATTAAACTAAATATATTGAGTCATTTATAACATAAATCAACTTCATCATCCTCAAAATAATTACATGACTAATGTAATTCAAAAAGAATATTCTTAAGAACATAATTAACTATGAATATGCATGGCTTGGGAGGTGGGGGTGGACAACGTGATATTTTTTAAAAAGATTTTCGGTGTATTTTTTTTTTTTTTAGTTTACAGTGGTAAATCCCATCGTTATTCAGTTTATTTTAATAGTAATTTAAAACATAAATCAAATTCGTTCACATCAATAAAGCCCCTAAGATATCAAGAATATGCATTATATTATATATAATTAATGTATAAATTATAGGTTAGTGTTTTGGGTATAGAAATAAGGGCGATTTATTATTTTTGCCCATTAATTTATATAAACTTCAAGTTTTGCCCTTTTTTATCGGGTTTTTTTTTTGCCCGTTAACTTAATTTTTTTATTTTAAATTTGCCCTGCGGGCTTCAATCTGGGCTTTTTTTTTATTATATATTTATTTAAATTATAAAAAAATAGTATCAATTCAAGTTTATTAAAAAAGTTTATTTAAAATGTTTACTAAATTTTTATTTACTAATAAAAACTAAAAAAATATTTATATTTACTAGTAAAAAATTAAAATAAATTCTTTTTATAAGAAAAAAATTAAAATAAACTAATATGCTATATTTAATTTTATTATATATTATTCAAAATCATAAAGCAATACTATCAATTCAAGTTTATTAAAAAGGTTTATTTAAAATATTTACTAAATTTATATTTACTAATAAAAGCTAAAAACAATATATATTTACTAGTAAAAATTTAAAATAAATTAATATGCAAAATTATATTTAATTTTATTATATATTGATCTAAATTATAAAAAAATAGTATCAATTCAAGTTTATTAAAAATATTTACTAATAAAAACTAAAAAAAATATTTGTATTTACAAGTTAAAATTTAAAATAAATGTTTTTACTAGTAAAAATTTAAAATAAATTTATAACAGCCTTACCCGTACCCCACCCCCTCCCCCCCACACCCACACCCCCACCACCGCCCCTTTCCTCCGCCCCTCCGCCGCCGCTCCCATCCTCCTTCTCAAATTCGAAGGCGGTTTCTTTTCCAAAGACGAGTTCGCCGTTGTCATCGAATCTGATTTCTAGGATGGGTTTTGTTTTTGACGATCTGGTTATGTCGTCGCAACTCCGGGAATGACCGTCACAACTCCTCTATCGCGAACCACCACTGTTGCATCACTACCATCGCACGTCACCATCTCTGCCACCTTTGCCACACCACCCACAACCATTTCGAGTTGGGTTATGACGAATTGGGGGAAGATTGACGAAAACCCTTGTTAGCGATCGGGGAAGAGAGAGGGTGGTGGTGGTGGTGGTAGTGGTAGAGTGGTGGTGGAGAAGAAGATTGTGGTGGTGTTCGGTGATGGATCTGATGAAGATCGTGGTGGTGGTGGCGGCGACAACGGCGGCAGGGTGGGGGGGACTGGTGGTGGTGATGAAGATGATGATTAAATTTTTTTTTAAGATAAACCTTTTTAATAAACTTGAATTGTTACTATTTTTTTTATGATTTAGAATAATATATAATAAAATTAAATATAATTTTGCATATTAATTTATTTTTAATTTTTACTAGTAAATATAAATATTTGTTTCGTTTTTATTAGTAACTATAAATTTAGTAAACATTTTAAATAAACCGTTTTAATAAACTTGAATTGATACTATTTTTTTATGATTTAGAATATTATATAATAAAATTAAATATAGCATATTAATTTATTTTAAATTTTTACTAGTAAATATAAATTTTTGTTTTAGATTTTATTAGTAAATAAAAATTAAGTAAAAATTTTAAATAAAATTTTTTAATAAACTTGAATTGATACTATTTTTTTATAATTTAGATCAATATATAATAAAATTAAATATAATTTCGCATATTAATTTATTTTAAATCTTTACTAGTAAATATAAATATTTTTTTCATTTTTATTAGTAAATATAAATTTAGTAAACATTTTAAATAAACCTTTTTAATAAACTTGAATTGATACTATTTTTTATGATTTAGAATAATATATAATAAAATGAAATATAGCATATTAATTTATTTTAAATTATACCTTAAGATTAAAAAAAATTATTTTTAATTTTTACTTGTAAATATAAATATTTTTTTAGTTTTTATTAGTAAATAAAAAATTAGTAAACATTTTAAATAAACGTTTTTAATAAACTTGAATTGATACTATTTTTTTATAATTTAGATCAATATATAATAAAAAAAAACCCAGATTGAATCCCACAGGGCAAATTTAAAATAAAAAAATTAAGTTAACGGGCAAAAAAAAAGCTCGGTAAAAAAAAGGGCAAAACTTGAAGTTTATATAAATTAATGGGCAAAAATAATAAATCGCCCTAGAAATAAAAAGAAATTTACTTTTCATTATTAATTGTTTAATCTACAAATCTTAAATTTCGGATCAAGTTACTGAGTTTTAAATCTTATATATATTGAAGGGAAGTGAATTCTACAAAGATATTAGGAGAGAAAATTAAGGAAAATAACAAATAAATTATACTAAGTTAATTGATTGGACACATGTCAAACATCAAAGGTGTGTAGGAGGAGAAATTATTGAATACATCTGTTGTATGTACAATCAATGGTTGAGATTAAAAGGAGATTACTAAATTGTAGGATATAACCACCCAACCACTACAAGGTTGGGCGGTCTTTAGGGACCGCCCAATTAGCGACCTAAGTTAGGTCGCTCACCTTCAGTGACCGCTGAAGGCAACAGCGACCTAATTTAGGTCGCTGAAGGTTATGAGGACAACAGCGACTTAATTTAAGTCGCTGAAACTCTCCGCGACCTAAATTAGGTCGCTGAAAGTCCTAAGTTGTACTGGGCCACACATTTTGGCCAGAATTGGGCCAAAATGTGGGCCAGTAATTGGGCATTTACCCTAATTTTTTGCGGACGAAATCAGCGACCTAACTTAGGTCGCTGATTCCGCTGTATATAACAAATCTTTTTTTTTTATTTTCTTTATCTCTTTCTCTCCTAACCCGTTTCACTCTCTCTCCTCACCCGATTCTCGCCATCTCCGCCCTATTAGCGACCCGGAGTACGAATAGCGACCGCAATTGAGTCACCCATTCCATTTATTCATCAATTTTCACTCCCCTCCGGCCGATTTCCGCGTTTTCCGTCGATTTCAATCTCTTCCGCGCGTCTCCGCCTCTCCTCCGCCGGTTTCCGCCCCGTCGTCGCCCCCTCTCCGCCACCGGCACTTAGGTAGCTTCGGTCCCTATTAAATTTTTGTGTTAATTTGGTAACTTTGATTTTTTGTGTTAATTTGTTAATTTTGTTTGATTTTAGATTGTTGTTTTGTTAATTTGTATTAATTTTGTTAGATTAGTTAGATTGTTAATATATTAATTTGTGTTAATTTTGTGTTAATTTTTTAATATTGTTAAATTGTTTGATTAGTGAAGAATGTATTTTTTTGTTAATTTGTTAATTTTGTGATTAGTGAAGAATGTATTTTTTTGTTAATTTGTTAATTTTGTGTTAATTTGTTAGATTGTTATATTAGTGAATATTGTTAGATAGTTAATTAGTGACTAATGTTAGATTGTTAGATTAGATTAGTGTATGAAAAAAAAATAGATTTCTTAAGATTTTTAGATTGTTAAATTAGATTAGTGAATGATTAAAGAAAAAATTAGATTGTTAAAATTAGATTGTTAAATTAGATTAGTAAGTGATGAAAGAAAAAAAGATTATTGTTAGATTAGATTAGTGATTGATTAAAAAAAAGATTAGATTAGTGAAGATTGTAAGATTAGATTAGATTAGTTTAAAATTCGATTGTGAAAATTAGATAAATTAGATTAGATTAGTTTATAATTAGATTGTGAAAATTGGATTATTAAAATTTAATTAGTAAAACTTGTTAATTAGTGTTAATTTGTAAGATTATATTAATTAGTGTAGATTATATTTTTTAGGTTATAATTTGTAAATTTTGTAATTAGTGTAGATTTGTAAATGTTGAATTGATATTTAAATTTTTTTTACAGTGCATATATATATTCGGCATGTCGTCACGTAAGACCCCTAGCGGTACTGGAGATCGAGGTCTTGGAGGTCGAGGTCGTGGTGGGGTATCGAGTTCAGGTAGTGGTAGTGTTGCTCGTGGAGGTGTTGGAGGTAGTGGAGGTCGAGGTCGTGGTGGTGGTACTGGTAGCGTTGGGCGTGGTGGTACTGGTAGCGTTGGACGTGGTGGTGGTAGTGGTGGCGGGATTGGTGGTGGTAGTGGTAGTGGTAGTGGTAGCGTTGGGCGTGGTGGTGGTAGTGGTAGCGGGGGTCGAGGTAGTTGCCGACCTATACGGGTTGTTCGATCGGGACGTGGTGCAGGGTCGAGCCATCAAGCCGAGCCGTCTGTCCCGCTACCTGGGTCAGGTGACGGATCTGCATCGATGACACCTCCACTACATCGGCAGTTATTTGGAGACGATGAGGCGGCCATCTCCGGAGCGGGTGTCCGATCATCAGAGTCCACCGCATCCCAGGTGGCACGACCACATACTGCGGATTCAGTTGGGACTCACGTGCCCCCATCAGTCGAGTCTAGCAGACTTCAGACTCCACCGCCTACAGTCGACACCGGAGCTGGACCGAGCCAGAGATCGACCGGTACTCCACGACCGACCGATACTCGACCGGGTAGGGGACCCAATGTAGGGCTTACGGCGCTTCCTAAAGGGAAGAAGAGGGAGCTTATTGAGTTGAAGAGGGGTTGTTTTTCTAAACCCCCCGGTCGCGAGATTTCCAAGACGATCACTGGCCTCATTCGACAGTTTATGAGTGAGTTTTGGCCCTCCTACTTGAAGGTTCCTGAGGATGTACGAAGAGAGATGTACTCGAGATTTACGGTGAGTTTTAAATGAATTATTAATATTTATTGATTTACTCGAGGTTCAAAATATTGTTTAATTTAGTTTATTAATTTATTGTTTAATATTTATCTTTTTTGTAGAATGTCTATGGGATTCGGCGGTCAGAGAGGGAGCAGGTACATAGGGCATACCAGTTGAAGGCGAGAGGGATTTATAAGCGTATGCTTAACAAGGCGAAGGAGCAGTACATGAAGAAAAAGGACAAGGAGGAGTTTAAAGATAAGCCTAAGACGCCGTGGATGAGTCAGAGTTTGGAGGATCAGGCGGCAAAACACTGGGACACTGAGGAGTTTAAGGCGAAGTCCGTGAAGGGAAAGAAGGCTCGACGAGGCGGCAAGTTGGACGGCGATGCGCCCGCCACCTTTTACGGTGGTTCCATTGACTACGAGGAGATCCGGCGGCGCCTGGTATGTTTTGTTAAATTATATATTTTATTTGTAGTTAAATTTTAAGATTATTGTTTATTGATTAGTTTAAAACAATGTAATTTTAACATTTAAAAAAAAAGAATTATAACCAACTATTACTTACAATTTGAAGGAGAGGAATCAGCCCAACCGCACCCACCCTATCAGGCACGACGAGATTTATAAGGCAGGACATACGAAGAAGGTGGCGGGGACTGGCAGAGGTACAGGCGTACCATTGAGGCGGGAGTGGAAGTCTGAGATTACCAGACTTATTTACGTAAGTGTTTTAAATTTTCTACTCTTTTTTAATGATCTTTGTTTTAATTTAATTTCTTTTTTTTAATGATATTTGAATATTCAACAGAAGACTTATAAGAGGGAACTGAGGAAGAAAAATCCGGATGCAGTGGAAGATAATGACTTGCCTGAATGGGACGCCGATTCGTGGAAGAAGGCGATAGGGAGTATCAAGAAGGGGAAGGCATCGGGGTTACCGAGCTATGCTGATCCTCGAGACTTCGACTTGGAGGTCGGGAGGGAGCCAGACTACAGGCGGGAGTTGCTCAGGCAGCTCCAGGAGGAGAACAACGAGTTGAGGTCGACAAAGGACCCGAGAGTCGACTCCATGTTGTCTTGGCTCCAGTCTTTTAGAGAGGACATGCAGAGGGATACAGGTCGACCAGTGCGAGAGCTTCCGTCAGACTTGTTCATGGGGAACGCTATTAGGAGCGGAGGCGCATTTCGGGTTCCGAGGCCGATACGTGAGAGACCAGATCCTTTTGCTCCAGGTACTTCCAACCCCACCCAGTATGTCGATGATCTTGATATTGATACTGATACTGATGAGTCGGAGGGTGATGATGATCTTGGTCTGATGGATGTTGAGGCAGAGGACCTCGGTGAGGGTGAGGGGGGTGTTGGCGTTGATGAGGGTGGGGTTGGTGTTGATGATGATCCACTGGCGACCTTGGATGAGATGTATGATTTGGCGGAGAGTTCTGGTGATGAGGGGGTCATGTATCCGCCTAGTGATGTTGAGGGGGGTCAGTGATCTTGTTGCGGGTTTTTATTTGTAAATATGGATTATGATATTTTGGAACATATGGATCATTTATGGTGTAGTTGTTTTGTATGTATGGTTTGTAGTTGGTATGGAATATGGATTGAATGGTTTTGATTATATTTTTTTGTTTATTTTGGTTATTTTGAATTTATATGGTGTTGATGGTTGGTCATTTATGGTGTAATTGTTTTTGTTTATATGGTGTTGATGGTTGGTCATTTATGGTGTAGTTGTTTTTGTTTATATGGTTTTGTTTATATGGTGTTGATAGTTGGTCATACTGAAAAAATCACATTGTCATAGTCATACTGAAAAATCACATAGTCATCGTCATACATAAAAAAAGCAAGAAAAGAAAGAAAGCACTAGTCTTCTTCTGAATATTGAAACTCATAGTCATAATCATTTGCCTCACTATCTACGCCTTCTTCTGCTTGTCCATCATCGTCCTCGTTACCACCTAGTTCATCAACGACCTCGAAGTCACCTCCACCCAACTGAATATCCATGTTGAACGAACTCAAGTCTACAAACATATTAAGACCTGCTGATTCGTTCTCTTGAAATACTGTCTCCGGAATTTCTGGGTCATCAGGGGTAGAATCTTGAATTGTGAGTGACGACATGTCGATAATGTGTCTAGCTGGAATATGTGATACTGACAACCATCCTTTTCTCCCTGGCCTTCCATTTGGTAGAGACGGATATGGGGCGTAATACGCCTGCATTGCTTGATTAGCACAAATAAATGGTTCATTGGTCTGCAGTTTTTTAGTAGGGTTAATTTCCACCATTTTGAATGTCTCGTGGACATTTGTGCCTCTCGGTCCAATATCATACCACAAACACTTGAAGAAGACAATGGTCAGTTGTTTTCCAGTTCTACCTCCCCAATATTCCACTTCCAATATCTCCTTTAAAGTCCCGTAGAAATTGGTTGAAGCGGTGTCTCCCATGTCACCCTTCACGTAAACCCCACTGCAGTCACTCTTCTTGGGCCCCAATTTCGTATCAATGTGGAACCTAAATCCATTCACAATGTATCCATCGTACGTGATTGCATCGTTCAGTGGACCGTTGAGCAACGGCAGTACCCTATCGTCTATCATGTAATTTCCACTACGGTACTCTTGCTTGAACCAGGCCACATACTCCTCGTTCCTTTTCGTTTGCACCTCCATGGCATTCAATCTACCGCACTCCTCTTCTATGAACAAACTGCATGTTACAAAAAAATAGTTAGTACTAACACATATAAAAGAAGATGATACTAGATGAAGAAAATTGTAGTAGACTCACTCTTCCCATCCCTCCAATTCTTCACAGTTAAGAAGTGTGTACAATTCAATCTGTTCTATTTCTTTCCCCGTTAACTTCTTCATCTTCGCCGATGGGCCAAGCGGTCGTCCCTTCTTTCGGAACAATAAGAGCTCTCCATCCCAATCCGTGCTTTCCAAAGTCTCGTTCCTGTTAAGTCGTCGGTGTGTAGCACCAGGGGTTACATCGAGATACTGGGAAATCAAATTTGATATCTCCGAATTTAAATAGGCATTGGCCATGCATCCCTCGGGCCTCGCTTTGTTCCCCACTGACTGCTTTAAATCAAACATTTGTCTGATATACACAACAAAAGGAACCATCTTACATTACACATAAAATAAATTAAAGACAATCATCAATATATACACCAAAAGTGATTTACCTCTCGAATGGATACATCCATCTGTAGTGAACTGGACCGCAAACTCTAGCCTCATACGGTAAGTGAATGGCCAAATGCTCCATAGAATCGAAAAAAGAAGGAGGGAATATTCTCTCTAGCTTGCACATGGTGACAATAATAGATTTTTCTAGTCCCTCCATAGCCTCTACCGATACCTCTGATGCGCAAATTGCCTTGAACAACAAACTAATCTCCACAAGTGTTTCCCATATGTCTTTCTTAAGGAAATCACGAAAAGCAATTGGAATCAATCTCTGCATGAAGACGTGGCAATCGTGACTCTTCATTCCGGACAACCTTTGTTGTTGCACATGTACACACCGTCCCAAGTTAGAAACGTATCCATCTGGAAATTTTAGCGTGCCCAACCATTCTAACAAATTTCTCCTTTGATCTTTTGAGAGACAGTACAATGCCTTTGGCTTCTTCGTTCCCCCCCCTCGGGATGTTGAATCTAAAAATAGCTCACTACGGTTGGTCCAAAGTCTCAAATCTTTTCGTGATTTGATGTTGTCCTTTGTCTTAGGGTCATCCAAAATCGTGTTGACGATGTTATCGAAAAAGTTTTTCTCACAATGCATGACATCTAGACAGTGACGAACCAAGTTTGTGGACCAATAAGGCAGTTCCCAAAATATACTCTTCCGCACCCAATTATGATTTTGGCCAAAACCTGGGAGTGGTCTGCATTGGGTACCGAACCCCACATTCCCAAGGCCATTAACAATTTCCAACATTTCAGCACCAGTCTTTCTACGAATCGCGTCTTCCTCCCGAATTTCCCCTTTTTTAAAGTTATAGTCATCGTATCTCAAGTCATGACCTTCAGGCAAGAACCGGCGATGGCAATCGAACCAACTTGGCTTACCCCCATTCACCAACGGAAAGGATTGAGTGTCACCCATACAATAAGGACACGAAAGCCTTCCGTGCGTACTCCATCCCGACAACATCCCGTAAGCGGGAAAATCACTAATCGTCCACATGAGAGATGCACGTAAAATAAAGTGTTGCTTCCTCGAGACGTCGTACGTCTCGACGCCAGTGCTCCATAAAAGCTTGAGATCATCAATAAGTGGCCTAAGAAAAAGATCCAAGTTCTTTGTTGGACTATACGGCCCGGAAATGAGTAGACTCAAAAAGATGAACTCTTTCTTCATGCAAAGATCCGGTGGAAGGTTATAAGGGGTGACAAACACCGGCCAACAAGAGTACGTCTTTCCAGACATTCCAAAAGGTGTGAATCCATCTGTGGACAAACCAAGTCTTACGTTCCGTGGTTCCGCTGCGAAATCTGGGTGTGTCCGGTCGAAGTGGCGCCATGCCTCCCCTGAAGCTGGGTGAATGATTTGGTCATGAACCCCATTACACTTCGTATGCCATGTCATATGTTTTGCAGTTCCTATTGTATAATACAACCTCTGAAGTCGAGGAGCAATAGGAAAATACCACAATTTCTTCTTCCCAACCTTAGATTTTAGTCCATCCACGTATCTACCTGCGAGGCATATCGGGCACTTATCGTAGTCCTTCGTCTCCTCTCCGTAGAACAAGAAACATTGTTTTGGACAAACATCATACGTAACGTACCCTAACTCGGACTGCAGCATTTTACGGATCCCTTTCGTGTCCTTAGGTAATAACATCCGCACCTCAGGCGTGAAACCTCTCTTCGCTAAATTAAAAACCTTATCAGAATAAATAGTACTAGCCTTGTGTTGTGTCTTGTACTCCAACCACTCCGACATCCACTGAAGGATACTTATATCTTCACCCGAGTCGGAATCCGAATACATGGGTATATTTCCTAGGTGCATCAACTTGTAGAACGCATGTGCTTCCGGGTTGGGCTCCTCGTTAGTTGACTCGTCCTCAAATGATCGACCTCCACGTGCATCCACGACCATGTCTACGAATGGCACATCAACATATACTGGGTTGTCGGGAATATCGGTGTGTGACGAGCCGGGGGAATCGGGCACATACGACGGTGTAGTATCTATTAACGTTTCCCCATGAAAAATCCACTCTAAATATCCATTTGTAAAACCCGACTTATGAAGATGATCCCGTACAACCTTTTTATCGAAAAACCGTATATTATTGCATTTCATGCAAGGACACCTAATTTCGCCCCGTAGATCTACGAATCTAGGACCTTGTTGCGTAGCATATTCAATGAAAGCCCGAACCCCAAACACAAATCTATCGCTTAAACAACCATCACTATCATACATAGCATACATCCAAGATTTATCTACTATATAATCCATTATTCATCTAATAAGTTGTAAAATATAAAACATATAATTACAAATAATATAACAAGAATTTTAAAGAGCTAAATAGAATGATCAACGTACTTCTTGAAGCGTGAAAAAACGCGACACAAGAATGTTTTGTACACCACGATTACTCTCGGTGTGTATAATATTACCTATCACCAAATAAATATAATAAATTTAAGTTAGAATAATTAAATAACAAATTACATTGAAAATAAACATTTGGGATAGTGTAAGGCAAAAAAATGTGCATACCTTAAGGATTAGTAAAGGATGTAATGAATTTTAGAGGAGAATGGAGTGGCCTTTTTATAGGCCACTAACAGTCAATAGGGACCGCACTTAGGTCACTATTGCAAACAGTAAGTCTCAATAGCGACCGCAGTTAGGTCCCTATTGATACTAACCGTTGTTAATAGCGACCTACCTGCGGTCACTATTAACAATAGCCGTTATCAATAGGGACCAAAATTCGGTCCCTATTTAATAGCTGTTGTTATTAGCGACCCAACCGCGGTCGCTATTGACAATAGCCGTTGTCAATAGCGACCGCAAGTAGGTCACCGATATGTCAATAGTGACCGCGGATCAGGTCCCTATTGACCCAACATGCACCTATTTGCGGTTGCTACTAATATTCAAACTTTAAAATCATTATATTATGATGATTTGAGTACACCGTTGTTTGTTTAGTTCGTAATTAATAATATAATAGTTAAAATAACAACAATTCACATGTTGCAATGTGTTTGGTTGTTTGGAATCACAAACACATCTCGTTCCTAAAAAAAATCAAATTTCAAGAATAAATATTAGTAGGGACCGCTCATAGGTCCCTAATAATTAAACAGGGACCGCTCTGCGGTCTCTATTAATTATTAGTGACCTAAGTGCGGTCCCTAATTATTAATAGTGACCACAGTTAGGTCACTAATTGTTAATAGTGACCGCACTGCGGTCCCTGTTTCCTTATTAGGGACCTAAGTGCGGTCCCTACTAATATTCATCCTTGAAACTTGATTTTTTTGTATTGATGTTGGTGTGTTTGTGATTCCTAGCAACCAAACTCATTGCAACATGTGAATTGAAGTAATAAATGATTGCAAAACCAACCTCATAATAGTTTAGTTGTGAAATAATAGATTGAATGAAATTGATCGAGTTATGAACGTTCAACGTATATTTCATGTTCTACAACTAATCATCAATATAGTTAGTTATAGTTGTTATTCATAGTTTAATTTTTTGTTTAACAACATCAAATAACATGATAACTTGATTAGTTAATAACTACAAATAACTATAATTAACTATTGATGATTAGTTGTAGAACATGAAATATGTGTTGAACGTTCATAACTCGATCAATTTCATTCAATCTATTATTTCACAACTAAACTATTATGAGGTTGGTTTTGCAATCATTTATTACTTCAATTCACATGTTGCAATGAGTTTGGTTGCTAGGAATCACAAACACACCAACATCAATACAAAAAAATCAAGTTTCAAGGATGAATATTAGTAGGGACCGCACTTAGGTCCCTAATAAGGAAACAGGGACCGCAGTGCGGTCACTATTAACAATTAGTGACCTAACTGCGGTCACTATTAATAATTAGGGACCGCACTTAGGTCACTAATATACAAAAATTTGAAATTTTGGCGAAAATTTTAGGCGGGATTGAGGGGGAAATTTGAATTTTACGAAAATTTAAAATTTTCACCCTATTCTCTATATATACTCACCACTCTTACACATCAAAATTACTTAATCTCATAAAACACCCAACACCAAAACACTATCTTCTTTTCCAACACCAAAACACTATCTTATTTTCTCCAAACACAAAAAAAATTCTTCTTTTTACCAACACAAATCCAAAACAAAAATCACACAATATAAAAAACAAATCACCTACTCAATATTTCATTGTTATTATTTTGGATCTACACTTTCTTTTCTTACTTTTCTATTATTTTGGATCTACACTTTTTTTCTTACTTTTCTATTATTTTGAATCTACACATTCTTTTCTTATTTTTCAATTTTTTTGGATCTACAATTTCTTTTATTTCACTTGTTTTTTTATTCATTCATCTTTTTGTTTTTATATTATTCATATTTTATATTCTATTATTAGTCATATTTCATTCATTTTTTACATTTTAATACTTTAATGTCATTATATTAATTTTTTCTTTATTATTTTATTGTATTGATCTTATTATAACCATATTTCAACAAAAAAAACAATAATATTTCGGAATATTTCCGAAATATTATTGTTTTTTTTATTTTTGTCGCAGACTATTAGGGACCGCAGTTAGGTCCCTAATAATATTCATAGAACTCTATGAATATTATTAGGGACCTAATTGCGGTCCCTAATAAAAGTAATAGGGACCGCGGTTAGGTCCCTACTAATATTCAAAGAGTACCCTTTGAATATTAGTAGGGACCTAACTGCGGTCCCTATTTCCGTTATTAGGGACCGAAACTAGGTCGCTACTAATATTCATAGAGTTCTATGAATATTAGTAGCGACCTAGTTGCGGTCCCTAACAAGAATAATAGCGACCGCAGTCAGGTCGCTACACAATATTCATAGAATCTATGAATATTTTGTAGCGACCTGATTGCGGTCGCTATTATTCTTATTAGGGACCGCAACTAGGTCGCTACAAAATATTCATAGATTCTATGAATATTTTGTAGCGACCTGATTGCCGTCGCTATTAGTCTTATTAGGGACCGCCTGTAGGTCGCTAATATTTATAATAGCGACCGCTCTCAAGTCGCTATTGTTTTTGCGACATTAGGGACTTAATGACGGTCCCTATTGTTTGAAAAAAATAGTGACCCAAAAACACAATAGCGACCGGCGTTAGGTCGCTATGCTTTAAAGTGTCAGGGACCGGAAAGCGGTCCCTGATACTCCGGTCGCTATTTCCCTCATCAGGGACCTAACTGCGGTCCCTGATGGAAAGCGACCGAGGTCAATAGGGACCGCACAATAGCGACCTACGTGCGGTCGCTATTGAGCTTTAGGGACCGCGGGAGGGGTCAATAGGGACCTAATTTTGGTCCCTATTGACCCCTTTTTCTTGTAGTGAACACACCATCCCACCGTGTATTGGTAGTGGATGCACATACAACGGCTGCACCAAATAATCTCTCGTGTAGGAGATGATGCAGTTCTTATGTGTAAGAGAAGATCCGACTTCGTTTTTCATTATATGCGAAAATCTTTCTCGCAATCTTAAGAAGTTTTTCTGTTATGTTTGCAAGAAGATGTAAAATAGTTATTATTTTTTTAAATTACATTTTTGGCAAAGTTTAATTGATAATTTCTTTCCATTAAATTTGTATATATGTATATGTCAATTAAAAAAAACAAATATAAAATATTATTTCTCCTACAACGTTAGGTTTAGATTTGATCACAGCGGGACTGGGCCCTTGGGGCCATGGTTTAAAATTTTGGTACGTTCCGACTGAAACGACCAAAAATATTTGGTTTTTCGTGTGGCTGAAAGGTAACGCTAATGCATTTTTATAATGCAATATTATTCAAATTCAATGCCATTTGCCTGGTTTCCTCTGCATTGACGGTGGCAGCACATAATTTTGTGCAGTTAATGCTTCTATATACATTCTTCAATATATTATACAAGTTTTTTTAATTCGATATTTTAATAGTTTTTATATTTGATCTAATCATTTAACTTTCCCTAATTTCAGCTTTTTACCTTAACTTTCTCATACATTATGTTTTTATATTTGATCAATGCTTGGGACATTTTATCAGCTTCGTCTATTGCAAATTTGAGTCGTCATTGGTTGGTCATTGTAGATGTTCTCGCGTTCAAGTATACTCGTTGTTAAGACAACATATGATTTCAGTGTTTCTTGTTTTCAGATATAATGTTATGAAGCAACAAACATAGCATATGCGATTTTCGTTTATCGTCACCTACAATGCCAAAAGGGTGTCGATTGGCTAGTCCTTAGCGTGCATGAAAGCTTCTTGGTCATTTACGAGGTGGACACTAACGCCATAGATCGTATAGCCTTATACAATGTGTATAATTGATATGATCGCACAGCTAGTTGGTCGACACGTTAAGTTGGTCGACACGTTAATTGGGGAGACAGGGGTGGTTGGCGTCTTGAGTGTAGATAGAATTTTTTGATGAATCATTAAGCATAGTAAGTGCCTTCATGACGTATTGAGGCGAAAAGTTTGATGATGAAAGAGGTGGAGACAGCAAAATAGAGAGGTCACATGGGAAAATCACTTACACAACATGCTCATTCGCAAAAGGTCACTTGGGAAAGCACTTACACAACATGCTTCTTCACTCGCAATATGCAGTGAGTGTTTGCAAGAGCTTATGAAAGCTACTTCTTCCCAACTTTTACTTTAAGTTACTTAAAGTTTCGTTTGACTTTCAGCAGTGAATGCTTTCAAGCCTGTTTTTCAAAGTAGCTTATTGCAATTTTGTGGTGTTTACAATAGATGAGAAGCAACCTTTGAATATTAATTAAAATACAATAAGATTTAATTACCCTTATTTAAGTATAAAAAATATTAATGTTTCACTCACATTACACAATCATGAGACGGATTGTTGTATTTATAATAAATAATTTAAATTTTAATATAGTTGAATTAATATATATATTTATTAAATTACAACGCGCAATTTATTTTGTATAAGCATTTATCTTCTAGAAAATTTTATCTAAACTGTGTTAAGATAATAATGTCGTACATGTTGCTGTTAAATAAATATTTTTTAAGAATTTTTTTCCTATTCTTTTCTATTATTAATTTTTCTTTAATTATTTTTTAGTGTTAATTTAATACTAAAAATACAATTTAAAGTTATAGAAAAGATAATGTAAATGGGGAAACAGAGAAATCATGAGATTTCATTGAGGCTAAATTAGGAAGCTAGAGAAATTTAAAGGATAGATAAGTAGAAGCTCCTTATGGAAGCACCCATGACATGCTTTAGGTTTTTTTTTTTTTTTTTTTAAGAGAAGGAGAAGCAAAAATAGCTATTCCAAACACTTAATAATTTTTTTTCATTGACTTAAAGCCCACAAGCAAATTATAAGCTCTTGCAAACACCCCCGCAGGGTCTTAAGAATTAAGTATGGTAAGGTTGTATCAGACATAGAGTTCGAGCCTCAAAGTCTCTTTGGGTACGGGGCTAATACTCTTACACACCATCATTAACATAATCAACTAAAGTTTCTCACAAAATAACACAAACTAACGGTTAAAGACCAAATTGAAGATTTCTACTCTAGAGGATCAAAACTAAAATAATTTAAACAAATACGGAGATACCTTATCCCTCTTTCAAGTACAATACACTTAGTCGAGAATTTATTTAAAAATTCTAAACGTTTCATTGGAACATACCGAAATATTTGTATTTCTAACTCTACCAAATCAAAACTTACAAGTCACTTTCATTATATGTTTCTTATGAATCTTTTGGAAATTTGTCAAGAAAATGATAACATATTGTGAAAAAAACTTATACTACTTTCTCTATGGAATGTACAACGGAATTGCCCAAACAATACATGTATGAGTCAATTAGGGACTGATACCTTCAGCGTTGTGGTCTCTCTCTCTCTCTCTAATTGAATGGAGGTCCAAAATTGGACGGTTTGAGACAATTAGGGACTGATATCGTGCAATAAGGGACTAAAAGCGTAACTACACCACTATAAGGGACGAAAAATAATTTTTTCCCGAGAAATTAATCTGCAAGAATCTTGAATGGAGGACCAAAATTGGATGTTTGAGACAATTAGGGACTGCAATCGTACAATAAGGGACTAATTGCGTAACTACACCACTATAAGGGACGAAAAATGATTTTTTTCTCGAGAAATTAATCTACAAGAATCTTGAGATTAGTTCGTTGATTGTTGTTTCGGAAAAGAAAATTTTATAAAGTTAGATGCCACTTCCATTTCTTCGAATGTCTTTCAATAAAATTGCATTGTTTTAAATTCTAATGTACTCCTCAACAACAATAACCAAAATCCGAAGACTCAATTGATTGTGGTAAGCCATATGAATCATAAAGAATCATGTGTAGTCGATTACATGACTCTTATGTACTCGTCAATTGTTTAAAATCATGACATGTGTTATATGATAGGTTAGTCTAGTTGCTGGGTAAGTCAAAAATATAAATTTGAGATGGTTTGGAACTTAATTTACGGAGGAATGACAAGTTTCTTTTGTCACATGCTTTTGAATTCGATAACAGAGGACTTGTGAGCAAAGCTTCTAGCAAAAATGCCAGCATAGAAGATAGAACAGATCATGGTTATGTTGTTGTGCACGATGTATTAATGGATTACTATAAGAAACCTGTGGCATCTGCATCATCTGACACCACCATAAAAAGAGTCTTCAACAACTCCACTTCTCAACATCTCGCGACTTTGAGTGGGCATCAAGGTCCGGTCTGGCAGGTAGGTTGGACACACACCCCAAGTTCGGCTCCCTTCTCACTCAAGGGCTGGTAGGAGAGAGTATGTAAGAGAGGTAGTTGCATACAAAATGAAGTTCATTCTTGTATCTGCTGTGGTCCTCTTGTGGATCAAGTTAATGAAAAATTAACAGAAGCACAATTGTAAATTTTTAGCGTCATTTCAACGAAAAGTACAGTACATATCTGTGACTGGACTCGCCCCCTTCCCAATACTTTGTAAACGCTATGCGTTCTTTTCATGTGACTCCTTACACATCCAAGCAAAAACAACAACAAAAAAAACATTAGTTGACATCCATCGTGATTTTAGCAAATTATTCACCCCTGCATATCAATCTGTCACTAGTTATTCTCTAGGAAACATTAACCATATGACTGCATATGGTTAATATATGACTTATGGACATTAACCATCGTGATTTTAGTTTTTCTTCTCCAGTCTTATGGACATTGTTATTCTAGCTCAATGAACTAATACATAGAACAGAATCATCGCAAATATATGACTGCATAGTTAAGCAAACAAATAAGTAAAAACCAAAGAGAATGTGCAACTCCTCAAACGGAGACCAAATCATTAAAATCGCTGTATCCATGAATTACTGATGAAAAATTCATGTCAATTTTCCAACACAATTATTTCGAATTCACTGTGTATCAAATAATCCCATTATATTTGGGCCCAATCACTGATAATAGCTGAGAATTGAATCATAAGTAATGTTTCTGAAAGAATCATATTGTGGACAAATCAATATTTAGGATCGGTGAAGAAGTTGTTAAGGTTGGGCATGATTTGAGGAGACTTGTTGCGAACAAACTTCCTAAGAGTATGTTCGGCGTACTTCTCGCCTTCTGCAAAGTTATCCAACACACCAGCAGCCCTGTTTTCCTTAGTCACCCTGCATTGCACATACAATCCGCTCAAGTTGATCAATTTGACACCATATATGATGGATTTTTGTTGTATTAAGCTTGTTTAACCGAAAGAAAAAAGATATGAATGATGAACAAATAATAAAGATGGACTGCTACTTTTTGCTCGTGCATATCCTTATAAAGATCACAGAGGCAGTTTGAGTCATGACTCATAAATAAACATGTATAATTTGTACAATTCAACAATTAAGGACTCAGCAGACACAGCAAGGATTCTAAACTTGTCCTCCTTTTATTTTTTTCGATTTCTATACCTAATTACCCTTATATAACAATCCTATTATATAAAGAATGAACTCAATCTTTGTACATTGAACTACACTTATACACATACCCCTTTAATGTTATTGTAACGCAAGTCAAATGAGGTTATTGAATTATGTATTACTATTTGAGGCAGAGGATTGTCTGTCTATAAACAAACAAACACAATCCAAAATCTATGGACCACAAAAGATTGTCTTTAAAAGTATTGCTACAGATAGGATAAGGTAAAATGAAATCATGATACATCAAAAGTTTTAGTATTGTTAATGTTACAACTTAGTAGGGTATATAGAGTAATTATTTTTTAGTGTTAATTTAATACTCTAAAAATTGCCACAATCTAAAGTTATAGAAAAGATAATGTAAATGGGAAACAGAGAATTAATTGAGGTTAAAATAGGAAGCTAGAGAAATTTAAAGGATAGATAAGTAGAAGCTCCTTATGGAAGCACCCATGACATTCTTTAGGGTTTTTGGTTTTTGTTTTGTTTTGTTTTTAAGAGAATGAGAAGCAAAAGCAACTATTCCAAACACTAAATAAATTTTTTTACATTGACTTAAAGCCCACAAGCAACTTATAAGCTCTTGCAAACACAACAGCAGGGTCTTAAGAATTAAGGAGGTGTTTGCAAGAGCTTATGAAAGCTACTTCTTCATAACTTTTACTTAAAGTTACTTAAAACGGCGTTTGACTTAAAGCAGTGAGTGTTTGCAAATGTATTTTTAAAAGTTACTTAAAGCAGTTAAAATAGTTTTGTAGTGTTTGCAATAGTTAGCGAAATGCAGTTTTTGAATATTGATCAAGATGCAATAAAATTTATTTACCTATATTTAAAGTATCCATAATATTAATGTTTCACCCGCACATGCACAATTATGGTTATATTTAAAAATAAAATAATATAATTGAATTAATAAGCTTATTACACTAAATTTCACCATTTATTTGATGTAAGCATTTATTTTTAGAAAGTATAACTTTATTTGAAAGTTGTTAATATAAATATGTTGTTGTTAAGTAATTTTTTTCTCTTTTATGAATTTCTTTGTATTCTTTTTCGTTATTACTTTTTATTTAATTATTTTTTATTATTAATTAAAACACCACAATTTAAAATTATAGAGAATATCACGTAAATGAGGAAAGAGAGAAATTATGAGAATTTTTTTTCTCATTAATTACGACTTAAATAAGATATTAAGAGAAATTTAAGGAATATATAAGTAGAAGCAGTTTATGGAAGCACTTCATGACATGCTTCTGGGCTTCTCCTTATTTTTGACTTTTTTTAAGAGAAGGAGAAGCAAAAACATGAATTGCAAACACTAAATAAATGCTTTTCAGTGACTTAAAGCCCATAAGCTCCTTTTAAAAGCTCTTGCAAACACCCCCTAAGTATGCTAAGGTTGTATCAGACATAGAGTTCGAGCCTCAAAGTCTCTTTGGGTACGAGGCTAATACTCTTACACACCATCATTAACATAATCAACTAAAGTTTCTCACAAAATAACAAAAACTAACTGTTAAAGACCAAATTGAAAATTTCTACTCTAGAGGATCAAAACTAAAACAATTTAAACAAATACGGAAATACCTTATCCCTCTTTCAAGTACAATACACTTAGTCGAGAATTTATTTAAAAATTCTAAATGTTTCATTGGAACATACCGAAATATTTTTATTTCCAACTCTACCAAATCAAAATATACATGTCAGTTTCATTGCAACTATGTTTCTTATGAACCTTTTGGAAATTTGTCAAGGAAATGATAACATATTGTGAAAAACTTATACTACTTTCTCTATGGAATGTACAATGGAATTGCCCAAACAATACATGTATGTGTATGAGAGCCGTATAGCTACAATTCCTCCAGCATTGTGGTCTCTCTCTAATTGAATGGAGCACCAAAATTGGACGGTTTGAGACAATTAGGTATTGATATCATACAATAAGGGACTAAAAGCATAACTATACCACTATAATGGACGAAATATGATTTTTTTCCCGAGAAATTAATCTGCAAGAATCTTGAATGGAGGACAAAAATTGGACGTTTGAGACAATTAGGGACTGAAATCGTACAATAAGGGACTAAAAGCGTAACTAGACCACTATAGGTGACGAAAAATGATTTTTTCCCGAGAAATTAATCTACAAGAATCTTGAGATTAGTTCGTTGATTGTTGTTTCAGAAAAGAAAATTTTATAATTGTTTTATATTCTAAAGTACTCAACAACAATAACTGAAATCCGAAGACCCAATTAATTGTGGTAAGCCATATGAATCATAAAGAATCATGTGTAGTCGATTACATGACTCTTATGTACTCGTCAATTGTTTAAAATCATGACGTGTTATACGATAGGTTAGTCTAGTTGTTGGGTAAGTCAAAAATATAAAATTGAGATGGTTTGGAACTTAATTTATGGAGGAATGACAAGTTTCTTTTGTCACATGCTTTTGAATTCGATAACTGAGGGCTTGTGAGCAAAGCTTCTAGCAAAAGTTTTAGTATCGAAGATAGAACAGATCATGGTGATGTTGTGCATGATGTTAATGTGCCCGCATAGAAGATAGAACAAAAGTTTTAGTATTGTTAATGTTACAACTTAGGGTATATATATATATAGAGTAATATATATATATATAAAAAAAATATATTTTAGATAAATGGGGAAATAAAGATTAAATTCTGAGAATTAGTCAAGAGAGTACATAATGAATCAAAACAGGCTAATAGATAAAACAGAAATAAAAGGATTGAAGACTTTAGGGTTAAGAATTTAGATCCAATCAAATACATATAGATATTGGTATTATTATTTTACGGATGAGTAAATAAATAAATAAATACCTGACTTCAGGATTAGTAGTGATGTTGCGGATCAACTGCATCCCGCAGATCCCGACGGCCAAACCAATGGTTGCGAACAAAGGATATACCTGAATTGAATTGAATGCCAAAAAAAAAAAAAAAACATCAGATCTGGTCCTCCGTAAAAAGAGAGAGAGAGAGAGAGGAGATGTAGGGCAGAGCGAAGCGAACCTCGGGCCTCAACCATCGCTGCTTCCAAGCAGAAGAGGAAGCCATTCAAAATCGGCAGTTGAATCGGAATGGTCGGAGGAGGAGAAAAACGGGGGCGGGCGCGTTTGTTTGTTTTATGACCGAGCTCCAACTAGTGCACGGAATAAATAATACCTGCTTTCTATGACAACTTGACGTTGTTTACGGCGGCTTTTTAATATATTTATTATTATTAATTGTAATACTCTCTATTCGCCTTGGAATACGCGATACTTTATCATTTTTTACATAATAATATTCTTTCTTTTAATTCACCAACAATCTAAATAATCATTCATATTTCCAGTGTTCTGAAACCCGGCCCGGTGAGTGACCCGGTGAGGCTACCGGAAAGTGGGTCAACAGGTCGGACCGGTCGAACCACTGGTTGGACCGGTTTGTTGACTAAAGTCAACATTTAATAAAATATATAGAAAATATTCAAGTGTATAACAAAAATTATAACAAAAATACTCCTTATACTACAAAATCTCTAAATTAATATACCATATTAATATATTATCATAACTAATCACTAAATAAGCAAACAAAATATTAAACAACTTCAAATTCATTGTACCAAAACAATAAAGTAACAAACAAAAATACAAAAATAGTCTACAATTAAAAGCCTTCAACACATAATTTCAAATTCAAAGTTGTAATAAGTCAACAATAAACTCAAATAAGAAAGTAGTTAGAGTGTTGGAGGGTTTTTTTTTATTAAAAAACTGAGTTTTTTTTTTTTTTAATAGCTGAACCGGTTCGTAACCGGAACCGGGTCTGCGGGTCACCGGTCGAACCGGCGGGTTTCGCCGGGTCAACCACTGCAGCTATCAACCCGCTTTTGCATGCGAACCGGCCCGGACAAGCCACCGGTTCCCGGTCGAACCGGTCGAACCGGCCGGTCCGGGCCGGGTTTCAAAACAGTGCATATTTCATACAACTCTCAAACAATATATTTCACAACAACAAAAATAAAAAATCACATAATATACATCACTAGCAAATATCTAAATGTATCCTGTTACATTGTGAATATTATATACTACTCCTTATGATAAAAATAAAATAATTATTTCTCCATTACCCAATTTAATTGAAAAACATAAACAAATTATACAGAATATTTTGCAACATGAACTTACGGAAAAATGTAATCGCTTAGGTAGTATAATACATATCAGATAATTTGTCTTATATATCTTTATGCTCTATTTTACATAAAAACATAGAATAATGCACCTATTGCGTGAAACACAAGGGCGTAACCTTTAATTCCCAGACAAGTTTGAAAAGCTTCCACTACCATGCTAAAGCTTGAAGAAGCGGGATTCAACTATTCGACCACTCAAATCATCTGAAATTCAAATTGAAAGCTTTCACATCCGGAATACTGGAGGAGTTTCGGCTACAAATATCAACATCCAACGAAGAGGAGAAACGGGAGAATTTGGGGGATATAATCACTGATATTGTTCAGAATGCCAATCCCGAGCTTGAGTAAGGAAGCAATGCAAATTTTATTAAGGAAATATAGTAAATTACAAAGGGGGTCGTGTGTGATGTGGATAACTCTATCGCAGAGAATGCTTTTTTAGTATTTTTCACAGTACAAAGGTGCTTATAGTGAGCTTGACGAATGTTCACTTGGTCCTTTAGGTCTTGAGTGTGGTACTATTTATAGTGCTGATCTGAAGGTCTTATGTCCAATGTGGGTTGGTATTCTATCATAACCTCTGAAAACGGGGGCACCCAATGTGGTATGGGGTCTTCTACGCCGCTAAGGAGGGGCCGGTGAGAGTCGTACAATGACGTGGTTTGTTGGGGCGGTGAGTTGGCCGGTGATTAGTGATTAATTGGGGCGGTGATTATGGAAGGTTTTTTTATAATCACCACATTATTTTATCACATTTTATTTGGAATGTTGGCCTATAAATACCAAGCCCCTTCCCCATTCTTATTCATCCCAATTCAGAGTTTATTTCTGTATTTCCTAAATATACAATGTAGTACCTCGAGTACTTGTGCGGGGGTAGTTTAGGGAGCGGTGAAAGTGAATAGGCTCTGTGGGGGTTGTTCGGGTTGAGTGAAAATTATGTAGTTGTACAAATTTTCTACATAGTGGATTTTACTCTGGTCCCCGTGGTTTTTCTCCGGTTTTGGAGTTTCCACGTTAAATCCTTGTGTTGTTACTATCGTCAATATTTTATTCGTGTTGCTTCGCAATTACTTCATGGGCAAATCCTGGGGGCGGTATTTGAGGCGGTTCAAATACCCAACAAGTGGTATCAGAGCCCGGGTACTGCTGGAGGTGGAGCTTTTGTTGGGGTGGAGTTCTGGTGTGATAGTAGTGTGAATAAGCGCTGATAAAGGCGGTTCTGTCAAAGGTAATTGGTTATTAAGCGGGACCGTTGTGACCCCACCAATTACCTGGGAACCTTGAAATCCTGTCTGGAAAGACGAGCTATCTCTTTCCGGGGGTTTACTTTGTGCTATTCAGATCTACTTGAAATTCACCAAGGCTCACTGGTGCAATGTCAGGAAGCAAGGGTACGAGTGCAGTGAGATTTGACGTTGAAAAATTTGACGGAAAAATCAACTTTGGCTTGTGGCAAGTTCAAGTCAGGGATGTGTTGATTCAGTCAGGGTTACACAAGGCTTTAAAAGGAAGGGTCGCTAAAGGTAGCGGCACTACTAGCACGAGTTCCGAAGCAGCTGGTATAAAAGTTGTGGTGGACGATGATGAGTGGGAGGATCTAGATTTGCAAGCTGCGAGCGCAATTCGTCTGTGTCTGGCCAAAAACATTCTTGCGAACGTGCATGGAATTTCTTCGGCTAAGGGGCTCTGGGAAAAATTAGAGGAGTTGTACCAGGCGAAGGGTGTGTCGAATCGCGTGTACCTAAAAGAGCAGTTTCACACACTGCGAATGGCGGAGGGTGCAAGTATCTCAGATCATCTTAGTGTTCTGAACGGAATCGTTGCTGAGCTTGAATCCATTGGAGTTGCAATTGATGAGGAGGATCAAGCCTTGAGACTCATCTGGTCTCTTCCAAGTTCGTACGAACACATGAAACCGATATTGATTCATGGGAAAGAGAAAATCAATCTCTCTGAAGTTACGGGCAAGCTTCTGTCTGAAGAGAGGAGGCTTAGCGAGGGTAACGGTTCACATGTAAACAATGCATTGGTGACTTACGATGGAAGGAAGACAAACTCTGGGAGGAAAGTGTGTTGGCGGTGTGGACAATCTGGCCACGTTAGAAAATATTGTCCAACAAGGGGAGCCGGTTCGGCAAATGGCTCCGAGGCATCAAAAGGAAACACTGGAGGAGATACTAACATTGCTTATTGCAGTGACTCTGAAGTTCTGTAAGCGGCATGCGCGTCCTGATGGCATGAGACCCTAAAAGTTGCCATGAGACAAGACGTTAATGTTAGTGGGTCTAGTGTGCACACGGGCATTGCTTTTGGCGTTAATGCAAGGTGTGGTATATTCATGTCGACGGGCTGATGACTTCCAGAGGAGCCAAAAGGGGAAGTTGCACCATCCTATCAACAGGTTAATGTTCGACATGGGCCGAAAAAGGAAATTCTTGGAATTGGTTTATTCTGAGTGGTTATGCTTTATGGTGGAGCATGGTACTTCTAAAAGTACGACTGCGATTGCAGTGATAGCGGGAGCTATGGAGATCTTCTGAGGCGGATTGGGTGTGCGATTGCCCAATGCCAGAATGAAGATGATTTTGAAGACGTGATTAGTAAATAATAATCACATCTTCAAGGTGGAGATTGTTGGGGCGGCGAGTTGGCCGGTGATTAGTGATTAATTGGGGCGGTGATTATGGAAGGTTTTTTTTATAATCACCACATTATTTTATCACATTTTATTTGGAATGTTGGCCTATAAATACCAAGCCCCTTCCCCATTCTTATTCATCCCAATTCAGAGTTTATTTCTGTATTTCCTAAATATACAATGTAGTACCTCGAGTACTTGTGCGGGGGTAGTTTAGGGAGCAGTGAAAGTGAATAGGCTCTGTGGGGGTTGTTCGGGTTGAGTGAAAATTATGTAGTTGTACAAATTTTCTACATAGTGGATTTTACTCGGGTCCCCGTGGTTTTTCTCCGGTTTTGGAGTTTCCACGTTAAATCCTTGTGTTGTTATTATCGTCAATATTTTATTCGTGTTGCTTCGCAATTACCTCATGGGCAAATCCTGGGGGCGGTATTTGAGGCGGTTCAAATACCCAACAGTTTTGACGGGGTCTCTCTAACCGGATAATAATTATATATGCTCCAATCGTCTTGAGGGGTTTCCTGCGCCAATGAGGGTGGGCTGACTCTACTCCAATAGTTCATTCTGGGTAGAAGGGGGCCGGTAAGGTTTGCCGCCTACTGCCCCAATAGCAGTCTTGAACCAATTAGAAAAGGTCATTGCTTCTTAATGACAGGCAGTTGGGAGCTACCTTTAATGTTGGTAGTTGACACTCTTATTGAGCCAGGTCGTGCCATAGTCGTGTTACTTCCAATCTTTGGATGATGATAACCCGCCTAGTTGTGTCATCTACGGATGGTCTGAGAGGGTCCTTCGAGTCGCATTTTTTCCTAGTAGTTGAGAGTTCTTTCGAGTCGCATCTATTTTCGAGTTATTATGCTGAGGTCGTGGATGAGAGGTCTTCTTCGTATGATCCTTCCTGTTATTCACTCTTTCCCATATTGTTTTGTACTACTTTCCTTTTCCGAAAGTGATTTAGCTAAGTGTTGAGCGCTAATAACCGAGGGTCCCTTATTACAGGTCCCGTGAGATCCGGGTAGTGGAGTTAGTTTGTTGGTGGGTCGTTATTGATCCCTGGGGGAGGGGAGTCTTCAGATTCTTAGAGGTACCCCAGAATATAGATGACTCTGGCGGATGAGTGAGGTGTACCTGGGTCTTTTTCCAGAACGAATACCCTTAGTGGGATGTTAGTTGGTCGTGACCGGGGGTACTATTTTTCTGGCCCTTGGTCCTTTTTGTGGGTTATCTGTTTTGCCTATACCCGGGGGTGGGTAGAAATGTGCATCATCAGGAGTCCCCCCAGTTCCGAGTGTATTTCGTAGAAATGGCTAGGAACTATAAATGAGTGATGTGTTGTGGTGCACTCGAGGAGTTGTTGTCCTGCATGAGCCACGTGGCACTGAGGTGGCCACGCGTCAAAGTGTGTCGATCCAACTTCTCCATTTATAAATTGAGGGGCTCGACATGTTTGTCCTCATTATACACGAGAATCCTTTACTTTCCCTCTTTTTTTTTTCTTTTTTCTTTCAAGAACTTTAGAATTATAATGGCATCTCAGAGCAGTTTCGACGAGAGGGCTACTGGTGCAGAAAGACATGGGGCGGCGTCAGAGTTGACAATTCTGGCGGTGGTGACGTCTCATGTGGCTCAAGGGACTTCGCGACGACGTTGCACTGCCTCTGGGGTGGCAGAGACATCTTCTAAGAGGGAGAAGAAGTCGACGGCTGCGACGAAGCCAACTAGGGTTTTGGCGGAGGATGTGAGGAACATGGTTAGGTCATGTGAGGAGGTCGTGGCCGAGTTTACCAAATACGAGGCAGACGTGGCTGCATGCAGATCGAGGTGCCTCGGGAAGACGAGCGGGAGACCTCCCCTCGTTAGAGTGTTTTCACGATCTACTTCGTCCAGATCAAGGCGGGGTTGAGTCTTTCCTGCTAGTGTTCTATCGGGAGGTTTTTAAGGCCCGTTTGCTCTATCCGAGTCAGCTTTCTCACAACAGGTGGTCGACTCTGGCGGCCTTCGTCTTCATTTGCACGACCTACAACTATCCATGTACTGTGGCTGGCTTGATTTTTCAGTGCATTCGATCTGACGAGCTCTTATAGGGATAAGCTCTTCTACACCTTGTCCATGCAAAAGTCGACAAAGAGGGTCGTCCACGAGCTCCCGCTGTCCCACAACAGTTGAAAGGATAAGTTATTCTTCCTTTTGTCACTCGACCAAGAATGCCCTGCAAGGGGTTCCGAGGACGTGGAACACGGATCTCCTAATTTCAGTCGAGTACGATCCGGTAGATGCCAGGGCCCAACTTTCAGCATAAGGATTTTTCGGCCAAGGCTTTAGTTGGAGTGAGATGTCGCAAACCGAGGTCTTTATGTCTCTTTACTCTGATTGTGGCCTGAACAATGTTACTGCTATGGTTTCTGATGTTGGGGACAAGTGTCCCCTTATAAGTAAGTTTCTTTTCCTTGTAATTGTTTTTCCTCTAGTCACTCATTTCCTTAGGTTGTTAACTTTGCCTTCTATGATTTTTTGTTTGTAAAATGGGCGATGGATAAGCTGAGGTGTGATGCTCGCATAAAAATTCAGTGTATGAAAATTACTTATCATATTTTCATCCTAAAAAGTTTGTGAGTTGAAGAAATTGAGGGTGATTTTAGTTAGTTAAAGTGAAATCAAATTTGTACAACATTATTATTTTAATAAACCTCCAAGTTACAAAGTTTATCAACGTAAGTTATTATACTTCTAGTTTTTAATTTCTCTTTCCCATACAACGCCATCCTTGGCAAGCCGACACTCAATGCCTTCAGAGCCATATTGTCCACGTGTCACCAGAAAATGAAGTTCTCCACTCCTACTGGCATGGGCAAGGTAATAGGCAATCATCGCGAAGCAATGCTGTGTTACGTGGCGTCACTAAAGACCCCTCAAAAGTAGGATGAAGCGGATCTAATTGCATTGGCGCCGGGAGAGATGGAGATGATTGATTGAGTTTTATTATCTGCTTTTTAGTTGCATTTCTTAGAACATTGAAACAATATTTCTATTCATTCTCTAAATTTCCCCATGTTTGAGGGGATGGCATGTAAAACCTAATACATGAAATACAACGGCTTCAGTCCTGAGACACCTAGGAAACTCGGCTTTGCGTTGGGCTCAACCTTATCCTTATTTGAATTGATATCCTTGTGTATGCGATATATGTTGTTGTTTTCCAAAACAAGGGATAACTCTACAGGTACAACAACACGACTTTCATAGCCCATAGATCTAAATTAGCCAAAGAAAGAGGCACACTTTAAGCTTATTTAAACCGATATCCTTATTTATGCGATATTTGTGCTTGCTTGCCAAAATGTGGGATAACACTACATGTACAACAACACGACTTTTGTAGCCCGCAGACCCAAAGCTATCAAAGAAATAGACCAACCTAATATCTTCTAGAAGAACAGAGATGGACATTTGACCCGACGCGAGCAAATGCAAACCTATTATCTCCAACATGAGCAAAGATGGACATTGGACCCAACACGGGCAATGGAAACCTAATATCTCTAACAGGAGCAAAGATCAACATTTGACCTGGCACTGGCAAATGCAAACCTAATATCTCCAACAGGAGCAGAGATGGACATTTGACCTGACACGGGCAAATGCAAACCAAATATCTCCAACAGGAGCAGAGATTGACATTTGACCCAACACGGGCAATGCAAACCTAATATCTCTAACAGGAGCAGAGATGGACATTTGACCTAACACTGGCAAATGCAAACCTAATATCTCCAACAGGAGCAGAGATGTACATTTGACCTGGCACGAGCAAATGCAAACCAAATATCTCCAACAAGAGTAGAGATGGACATTTAAACCGACACGAGCAAATGAAAACGTAATGTCTCCAAGAAGAACATAGATGGAAATTTGATCCGACACGAGCAAATGCAAACCAAATATATCCAACAGGAGCAAAGATGGACATTTGACCTGACATAGTCAAATGTAAACCTAATGTCTCACAAAAGAACGTAGATGGGCATTTGTCCCAACATGGGTGAATGCAAACCTAATATCCCCATATAATAACATAAATGGGCATTTGACCTAACGTGGTCAAATGCAAACCTATCTCACCAAAGAATTGAGATGGACATTCGACCCGACATGGGCAAATGCAAACCTGATATCTCCATGTAACAACAGAGATGAACGTTTGACCAAACATGGTCAAATGCAAGCTTAAATATCTCGTCAGAGAAAAGAAACGAACATCAGACCCAACGTGGTCCACTAAAAATCTAGAAGTTTTCCAAAAAGAAAGAATACACGGTAGACATGATGTGGTCGAACACCTACCCACAACCCCACAAGAAAAGTGAAAGAGACAATCGACCCGAAAATGTCGAGTGCAAACCTAATTTATCATAGCTATAAAGGCCACCCACTTGCCCCGACCCAATGGAGGGCAAAACCAAGATTACCACCATGCAATGGCATAAGTGTTACCTCACACAGTCTTAGGCACCTTAAATCAACACAAGAAAGACCAAGACACAATAAGCGATATGCTGAATTAAAAGTTACCATTTCGCTCCTTGAGCGTGAACACTCAAAGGGCCATGGAGTACAAGATCCAAGTAAACGTAACGTACGAAAATAAAAGCATTAAAGTCTCCAAAATAAGGTGATGCAGTGCCAAAATTCAAACCAAATTCAAAATGAAAAAATTGTTCATACAAGCAAACAATTACAAGAGGAAACTTCAGGCACTGGCATTGTCCTCAACATCGTCACACTCTTTTTCAAAGTCGAGAAAGGGAGGAGGTAGTGGAGGAGGCGGCAAAATGCCAACGGTAACCAAATCCCTTTTATCCAGCATGCTGGAGAACTCATTTGGCTAAGGGGATCGTTGTTATCAACTTCTGGCAGCGATTTCAAATCCGGTACCAGCTCCAGGTTTAGCCACCTAGCGTCAAAGCCACCACACATATAATGCGCGCTATGGATCTGATGAACTGTCATCACTTGCACCTTCTTGGAGTATTCGATCCCTAAGCATAAGTTGATCTCCTAGAGCGTATTACACTGAATGAACTACTAAATTATGGCCAGTCGTTGCTATGTGGTAGGAGGCTACATCCATCGACTTATAGTCAGTCACACAAGGTCAACCGTAAAGCATAATGTATAATATTAATTGATCGCATACCTCATTGAGACCGCACGAGTATCCTTGCCCTTCTTCCTACAACGTATTCCCCTTCTCCACCTCCAACTACTCTTCAAGATCCCTAACATGCGCCTCAAGCACCGTCTTCTCACCTTTTAGCCTGATAACCTCATCTTGAAATTTCTTAGCATTATTCTAGGCAATCATCACAGCTTCACGATCAACAATTGCTTTGGCAGTGGCATCATTGGCATGACTAAGCGCTTTATCCCTCTCATCTTGGGCAACCTTCAGTGCCTCAGGATTATTATCCCGATACTCGACCCTTATTTGATCAATGCTGGTCCTTCTCTCTTCATAAGCGCGCTCCAAGCCCTGTGCCATGGCATCGGCGATGCCATCTTGCTGGAAAAAGCAAACATATCGACATAAGTCACGATCTTGAACATAGAGCAGATATATATAAGTTCAGGATAATGGTATCATTATCGAGTTGCCCATCAGCAACACAAGCCTTTCCAATGGCGCCCTACCTTCGACAGACATAGGAAACCATTTGGCTAGAGTGGGAAACAACACACACAAGATGTTAATCACCTTCTCTTCAGATTGAAAAAATCCGCTGAAATGACAGGCACACACGGTCTAAGTTCAGGCCACCCGCCATATCTTCTCATGTGCACTCTCCCGTGAGGGGCGCCGTATCGTAACCTGGAGCACCACCAACACCACTTTCACCGGCCTGACTCCCAATAGGGACCTGCACCTCTTGTCACCCAGCTCCATTAGTCTGTGACCTGGTCTCATGAACTCATTTTCTGTTTGCCCCAACAGCCGCCCCGACATCACCGTCTCCTCTAACATTCTGAGCAGCAGGTACAACAAAATTCCCTGAAGTATCTTCGTCTATAGGATAGGGGAGTGTTCTCGTCTGCCGAGGCTCATGTCCTCAAATGAGTCAATAGGAGTAGCGCCTTGGCTGTCTCGACCTGAGACTGCGCCTGCAAATTAATTGTGTCGACCTTGCCCCAAGATTTCTTCTTCTTCAGTGGGGGAATTGGGATTGACACATCCGCTTGCACCTCTCTAACTTCTAAGGCCAACACCTGACCCATGCGAGCATGTTGACTCATGATAAGAGATTCTGCATACATCAAAAAGATTGTATTAATAACGAGATTGTGTAAAGCATGCGACTATATATCTGACTTGACTCAAAGTCTATACCAATCATTGACTCCCCAATATACTGAAAAGAAGATAGTCGACCAACACTAAACACATGGTGTTACCCACCTAGGGGCCCCCACGTTGAGAGCAAGTGTAATCCTCGACACTTATACCCAGTCATTCTTCAAAGACGAGAACTCACCTGCCCAACTCTCCTTAATATGAAATATATATTTTTCCAGTTTTTCCATAAGCACTCCACTCCTTGTGTAGAAACTTGACCTTCTTCAAGAAGCCCAACCACTTACACCCGACCTCGAACAAAGACCATAAATCATTGGGGGCGCAAGAGATATTCATCCCATTGATAACGAGGATAATATGCCCAATACAGTTCGGGGTTGGTTGCCTCGGCACCTGTCCTATGGTTCTGAGTATAGCCTGCACTTCCAGCGGCTTAGAAAATCTCAACCCATTAATCAGCTGCCCAACAAAGACTGTGAGAAAGCCAGGGGCAAAATATTAAACCTTTTGTTCTACGGTTGGGATGCTAATCTTGTAGTTATTCCCAATGTTGAAAGTCTCGCGTAGATGTGCCCGACTATGCTGCAAGCAAGATACATAGTCGAGATACGACATATCAGCCACTTCGGCCTCGTCGCCAGACTCCTCCGATCCCATTGCCCCATTTACGTCCGACTCGATATTAGTGCAATTATCCGGTAGTTCATAAATGGGCGCACCACCCAACCTTTGTTGGGCATTGTGCATGTGACTGTCTTTTAACATATCTTCCTCGCCACCTCCCACGTGGGACGACAAGGATTCACCAGCCTAAGTCACCCAAGAACCCCCAACACTTTTTTCTCTCATTGAGTTACTCGACTCTACCCCCAATCATCACTCCAACTAGGGCCGTGCATTTGGATCGGATCAGATCGGATCGAATCAAGGCTGGAAGTCGATTTCGATCCTGAAGAAATGAGGATCGAAATCAAATCAATTTAAAACGATCCGATTCGATCCAAAATCATTCGATTTTGATCCGATTCGATTCGATTTCGATCCTTTTTTTCTTATTTAATTTAATATCAATGGGACCAACCACAACATTCAAACAGAGTTACTGGATTACAAAATTCACTTTCATATGGTTCTCAATCACACTTTTTGACACAAAACACAAATCAATTATAAAAGATACACTTTCACAAATTAATTTTCATCACTTTACACTTTCCATTCACCAGACTATGCACTGACTTATCAGTAGCTGTCGGCCTTCATACAGAAAGAGAAAGGGTTTGATTTGCAGAAATTTTGATTTTTGAGTAGAACCCCTTTTTTGAGTGAATCCTTCGTACAGACTGAGACTAGTGACTACAGAGATAGAAAAGTGTTACAAATTGTCTACGTTTTCCAAAGACAAAAACATGACAAAGATGTTAGGTAGGTGTATATATAAAAATATAATATTAGCATTATATATAGAAATATCTTAGTAGCATCTTAATAGGCTTAGCATTATATATATATATATATATAAAAATATTATATATACTATTATATATTTATTTATTTTTAAAAAATAAGATGAGTATTCGATCCGATCCGATTCTCAGCCTCTAAAATCGAGGATCGAATCAAAGGGGGGTTCGATCCTAAGGCAAAAATCAAAAGTCGGATCAAATATTCGATCCGATCCGAGGATCGGATCATTCGATCGATTTTCACCCGATTCGATCGATCCGATTCTTTTTGCACAGCCCTAACTCCAACCACATCCAATGTCAACCAACTCATTCGTATTCTGGTTTGACATTTTGCTTACAAACTAAAAATAAAACCAAAAACGATATTGGTTATTCTAGTTTGACTCTACAACGCAAACAAAAATAATAAATGATTACAAATTCAAAACCTAATAAACAAGACCAAACTACCTTCGGGATTACAAAACCGAATGTACACACTTGAAGGAAATGAAGTACAATTGCAAGGAACAAGAGCATAGGTCAGGAAATTCACGAAAAAAAATTCTAAGTAAAACAGTCGAACATGATGAGTATCGTACAAGAGATTCACACTCAGGGAACTATCGAACACCCACATGTTCGATACTACTCAAACTGAATCAAGGCCTGAACATAAGTTGCAAATGAGCTTTCTCAACCAACCGCACCCCTATATATATATATATATAGTACTCGGCCCACGACTCAAGGCCTCCAATGCCGACCCATAAATGGAATAATTGAATCACTAAGATTCGATACTGTCTACAACAATTGAATAAATCACGATTCGATTCTCCTAAATACATTAGAATCACACACGAGATACGCCAAACTGACCGAAGTCGTCGTCAAACAAAGAATTTAAAGTGAAGCACGATTTTATAATAATTTGAAAAGCATATTTTGAAACTGAATACAATTATTTGGCACCCGATCCTTGGATTACGACTCCCAAATATAAGGCATATTTTGAAGGCTGTACTATTGTTAACAGGTTTAGAATTATAACCCATTTAACTGAGTTATTTAGGGTTGGAACGCCCTGCCCGTGACTCAAAAAGCAATGATATTATAAAAGAGGAAAAGATACGAGAATATTCCTTTCTTTATTTGCTGAACTTCACTCCCAAGTTTCTTATGTTTGATTGTGTGTAAAGATTTGAGCAAGTTTTTAACTATGAGACTACCTCCCCTTATATAGAGTTTTTTAGGGGCAGGTGTCAGTGTGCATGTTTAGATGAGTTACAGGTGTTGAGATATGGATAACAAGATAAGATAAGATATATCTTTCATCTACTAAGCGCTGACTAGGATGATCTTTTCTTCTTACGATAGTTCTTTGGATCTCCGATGGATTGCTCTTCCGGACTCTATTCTCCGAGGGGTCATGTATTTGATAGTGACTTGATGGATAAGCTAGGACGTTCTTCTGGGGATGTTGTTTTTCCGATGAGGCTTCCTCCGGGTGTAGTAGTTTTTTGATATGCTCTCCGAGGGGTATTTTCGTCCGGAACTTGGACTCCGAGGGTTCTTTTGTCCTCGGGGAGTAGAGCTTTCTTATCCAGGTCCTCTTAGTGTGCCTTCCAGGGGCTCCTGTATTTAGATCTGGCATTGCTCTTCAAATTTGATCTTCAGAGTGTTGTTCCAAGGGCAGTTTAAATTGAGGAGTGTTCAACAAGGAAGTGTTCTCGTGGGATTCTGGGACTCGGGGTCCGTCGTGGTTTCTTTTGGCGCATTGATGGATGTCGACGTCGCGCAGATCCATCGGGATTTACTCTTTTTCCGATGTCGTGTTGATATCTTTTCTTTATTCATCGTTGACTTTCCAAGGGACGCTTTGGTGCCTCCTCGGGTGTTCCTTCATACCGCTTCAGGTCAATGACCGAGGGGTGTGGTAACATCTGATGGGCCTCCTCATCGGGAGCGGATACGTCTCATCGGAAGTACTAGTGACAATAGTATTGTCCATATATTAATTCCTATATTTAGGACTAATATTCTCTTTAGTCTCGTATTTTATTTTTCATGGTTAACAACTATAATTAAGCACCAGATCCTTCGGATTACGGCTCCCAATTGGGGGGCATATTTTGAAGTCGTATACGATTAATTGGCACCCGATTCCTCATATTATGACTCCCAAATGGATGCCATATTTTGAAGCCGAATACAGTAATTTGACATCCAATTCTTTTTTATTACAACTCCCAAATGAGGGGCAGATTTTGAAGCCACATATTATTTGGCACTCGATCCGTCGGATTACGACTCCCAAATGACGGGGGGGGGGGGGGGGTATTCTGAAGCACAACCCTTTTTAGCGAAAACATCAACATACAACTCTTAAATTTGACACCCGCTCTTGAATCCAGACCTACTTCAAATTGAGGGGATTTTGGAGGCCCAACAACAAATTGGGTCGACGTGATCCATTAATAGCCCAAAGGGAAAAGTATCGAACCGGGGCTGTTCGACACTTCTTAGGCAATCAAACACCCTTGTTCGATTGTTATTGCCTTTTACGGAACGGGGCCTGCATCTTGAGGTTTTAATATCTCAGATCCCGAGATTCATGCAAATCATTAATTATTGTTCACCAACTCTACAAGCATCGAATCGAGCTTTCGGTTGTTATTTCATTTTGAGCGTTCCATCGTTTGATCGATCAACTCTTTTGTTCGATCGTTATTCAGTCAACGTCCCCGTTCAAGAGTCTCAGTATCGAATCCAGGATCGTTTGATTTTCTTGGGGTTCGATAATTATTTTAGCGTCGAACCTGCCTCCATTTGATAGTTCCAGTTTGACTCTCAAGTGTTATTTAAGTCATTCTAGACTTTCTGACCGTGTAATAGGTGGTGCAGACAAAACTAGTCGATTCCTTGTAATAGATTAATATAGTTTGGTATATTTGAGGCCCATTTATATCGTATTTGTATTATCTTGTAATCGTGTTTGTATTATCTTGTAATCCAAATGAAATAACACCAAATTAGATATTAATGCTCGTTTGCTGGAAAGAAACGATTTGGGTGCAACTCTCACAATTGACAATTCTAATGCTACTATAAAAGGACAACTTGAAGAAGCTATATATATATATATGAGTTTGCATCTTTACTACATAAGCAGATTATTTGATACAGATTATTACATAGGCATAGGGTAAATTATCCCCGGCATTTCAAAAAATGCTTCACATTCCATCTTCTTCATATCTATTAATTATATACCAAATAAAACTTTTTTTTTTGTTTCAGAAAAACTAAAAAAAGAAAAGAAAAGAGAAAATAAAGCTGTATCACATCACTGGATAGTTTGATTTGTAGTAGGCGTCCTCTGAAGACTGACAAGTGAAAAATACGCCCCATTCTTCCCTTTAGCCAGCAACGAAGAATGCGTTCCCTTTTCCACCACTCTTCCCTTGTCCAAAACAGCTATTGTGTTGCAATTCTGTATCGTGCTCAACCTGTGAGCCACCACGACGCTAGTCCGCCCGACCATCACCCGCTCAAGCGCATCCTGCACCACCTTCTCCGACTGGCTATCCAACGCGCTCGTTGCCTCATCCAGCAACAAGATTGTTGGATTCTTCAATATTGCGCGAGCGATAGCAATCCTCTGCTTCTGACCCCCCGATAGCTGCACCCCCCTGTCTCCACAAAAAGTGTCGTATCCTTCCTTTAGTGAGGCGATGAAATCATGAGCGTTTGCTGCCTTAGCTGCTTCTATGATCTCAACCTCATCGACGACTTCTTCTGATGCTCCGTAACTTATGTTCTCACGTATGGTGCCAGCAAACAATGTCGGTTCTTGACTAACGAGTGCAATGTGTTTCCTCATTGCCCTCAGATGATAAGACTTGATATCCCGCCCGTCTATTTTCACGACCCCTCGAAGTGGATCGTAGAATCTTTCGATAAGGCCTATTATGGTTGATTTCCCGGATCCACTTTGACCCACTAATGCAGTTGATTTACCTGCATGGATGGATAAGAAGAACCCTCTAAAGATTGTTATGTCGGGTCTAGCTGGATATGCAAACTCAACGTCGCATAGCTCGATGTGACCGCTTAACTTCTCAGGCTTGTGACCCTCTGGATCTTCTGGTTCAATCAACGAGTACCTATCCAGTACTGCAAAAACAGATCCAACGGCATTCGAACCTTTTGCCAGATCATTTGTCATTGTTCCTGCATCAGCTATGACACGGCCCGTGCTCACCAGGATCATGAAAGTCTGGAACAATGCTTTTGCTCCAATAACGCCATCCGCTATAAGTTTGCCGCCGTACCAAAAATCTAATGCCCAAGTGCACGTCATTAAACTTTGCGAAGTCCCTAGTCCGAGCCCTGCATACCAGGATTGCCGTATGCTCTCTTTTTGCGGCCCTTCTTGTGCTTTCTCGAGCATTTGGAGGATTCGAGCTTGTGATGAGAAGGCTGTCACGGTTCGAAGATTTGAGACTGCTTCAGCTGCAAGCTTGCTACTTTCGAATTGAGCTTTCATTGCTTGTTTGGACATGTTTTTAAGCAGAACGCGCTTCAAGTAAAAGCAAATTACGATCAAGGGTTGTACTGCGATCATTACCAATGCAAGCTTCCATGCAATGGCAAGACCCATAGTACAAGCAATAGTCACTGCTGAGAATGTTTGAATGATGAGGGCCATCCGATCGCCTACCAGAGACCTCACCTGAAAAGTTGTAAGATGTTAAACCGGTTGATTATAATCATAAAAATTGTTTCTTTTGCAACTTTTTTGTTATAATTATTCTTTTTTCCCGAACAACGATGAAGACTTAGTCAGTGACATTAACCATACCACATTGGCGTCTTTGGCTAGTCTGGAGCAAACGGCACCAGTAGCATTCTCGTCCTGATCAAACCACCCGATTTCAAAGGTGAGCATTTTTGACAGCATCCTTTCTCTGATTCGCTTTGTCAAGTGTTCCCCCATTGCGGCAAAGTTGTAGTGCTGACAAACATTTACCAAAAGTGAGAAGACTGCGAGTCCTAAGAAACACAACGCATATATTTCTATCCTCTCTTTGATCACACTATGATCCGCTATGAAATAAACAGATATCATCGACCCCATTGCAAATGCGTATAACGGCTGAATTGCACCAAACATGATTGCACCTATACATCCCAACAGTGCTTGCCTCCATTCTGGCAAATTCATGGCTAATAATCTTTTAAACGATGGTTTTGGAAACACTTGATCATCACGGGACTCAATCTCCGTGTGGTTTGGTACAGCAGAGTTGGCTGAACTAGTCCGACTGACCAATGAGAGCCGTCTACTACTACTCGTGTTATGAATATCGGTGTTTGTGATGGATGATGGTCCGATCATGACATTACTAGGATTAGAAAATTCTTTGGTTTTCTCGGTTTGTTGGAGGCGAATGAGAGAGTTGTAAAGGCCTTGATCATCTTCAATAAGGTCGTCGTGTGAACCAATTTCCCTGACTTTGCCATTTTGGACTACGGCAATAAGGTCGGCGTTGCGGATGGTTGAGAGACGGTGGGCTATGACAATGGTGGTGCGACCCACGGACGCCTTGTCGAGAGCTTCTTGGACAACTCTTTCAGATTCCGAGTCTAGAGCACTGGTGGCCTCATCAAGTAGGAGAATTTTGGGGGCCTTGATTATAGCCCTGGCTATAGCTATTCTCTGCTTCTGGCCTCCAGACATTTGTACTCCTCTCTCACCAACCTGAACAAAATATGCATTTGCATGTTATATGGCAGTTTTAATTCTACTGATGCATTGCTCTACTGGGTTCCAGAAAAGTTTTAGTGACAAGAAAGTTCACGAAAGATTTCTTACTGCACTTTTGAGATTTAAACTTATTTGTATTAGACTATCAGCTATGGGTATGGGTACTAGTCCATAAATTTTACCAAGTTGTATTTGGTAAACTTTTCTATTCTAATGCTACAGAACTTAACTTTTCAGGGCGCCAATTTATAACTAAACCTGGTCAAAGACCTAACTAAATGCTTAGTCGATCATGGTACTTACTAAACTAAAGAATGAAAGGGAAAATAGAGTTATCTGGAGAAGGTAGTGTAAGAAGTAGTTGAAGGTGTGTAAGTCCAATTCTTATTATGCTAATTAATTCATCATAGTCCAATTGTATTGTTTTTAAGTTCACGAGGGTAACCTAATTATCAAACAGTTATGCATGTGCACACAAATATAATAATTAGTTTTCAACGCCATTAAAATAGTTTCGACTTGCCAAGAAGTTTCCTCTTTGATATCAGGCACGCACGACATCCAAAATCAGGCAATCTTAAAGATTCTATCTAGGAATAAAAAGAATCATTTGATACAAAATTCACATTCAGAGATTTACTCAGGTCTGTATTATTACAAACTGGTAAAAAAAAGTTAGTACGAATCCAGGACAGAAGCAAAAAATTTTAAAAGGACAAGCCACACTGACCTGTGTGTCATAACCTTGAGGCAACTGACTAATGAAGTTATGAGCATTAGAAGCTTTCGCAGCCTCGATCACCTCTTCAAGCGACGCGTCTTCTTTTCCAAATAGTATGTTCTCCTTAATCGATGTTGCAAACAAAGCTGGTTCCTGACTAACCAGCCCCATTTGAGACCTTAGCCACTTGAGCTGCAACTTGTCAATGGCCACCCCATCGACTAGAATCTCACCACCAATTGGATCATAAAATCTCTGCAGTAAAGCAATAACAGTCGACTTCCCCGACCCACTCCCTCCTACTAAAGCCACTGTCTTTCCTGCTGGAATTGTCAAGTTAAAGTCTTCGAATATTACGCTCTCGGGCCTTGACGGATAGGAAAATTCGATGTGCTTGAATTCGACTTCTCCAGACACATTTTGTAGTATTAAGCCATCCATATTGTCAGAATCAATTTTGGGGACACGGTTAATGACTTCGCGTATGCGCTCCCCTGCTGCACTCGCTTCAGAAAAGTACTTCAGATTGGACAATCCCGATCCTAATGATCTGCTCGACCAAAAAATAGAGTTTGTCAGTGTAGCCCACTTAATTACAACGTACCATATTGTGTTACCACAACCTTAAAACCAAAGTGGGATTGGGAGTGGGGAACACAGTTCTGTAGTTCTCTGATGCAGATAGTGGTAAAGGGAAAATATTGGCTCAAATATATGTTACTACAAAAACAAAACAACAAACATAGTAGAATCATTAAAAAGTAATCGTTCTAGTTAAATAAGAGACAGACATATGAGAAATCCTTAAAAAGTAATCGTTCTAGTTAAATAAGAGACAGACATATGAGAAATCCTTACAATCCTCCAATAGCAATGGCGGCTCCAACTGCAAACACAGTGCCTCCTTTAGCGCCATTGTACATGACCAATCTACTACCGTACCAAGACATGAATGACCAAATCGCAAACACCACACCGTTACTCCCAACAGCCAAACCTTTGGCTAAACCTTGTCTTAATCCCAATTTAACCGTCCCCTGAAGAGCAGCTGAATAAGCTGCAAGCGCCTTGTTCTCCCCAGTAAATGAATAAACCGTTCTCACAGATGAAAGCGCCTGTTCCACTATTACACCAGCTTTATTGTACTCGTCCCTGATTTTTCTCGCTATGCTCATCAAAGTCCTTCCATACATCAAACCTGGTATGATAAGAATAACGATAAACGGAAATCCCACGATGGCTAGTCTCCAAAGCATCGCGAACGCTGCTATATAGGCGCCCAAGAAAGTTGCTAGGTTCATCACGAAGACAGGAAACTGAGATGAATAAAAATAAGAAAATGTGAGTCTTAACTTAGTGGAGCTATTACAGCAAGAATACTGCATCAATAAGGAAAAAAAAAGTAATGACCTTTTCACTAATGGCGTCTTGAATCACTAGACTGTCACTGGATACACTCTCAATAACCTCAGCTGTGCTTGTAACATGTAAATCGAAGTAGCCAACATCTTGCCTCATCACGGCTTTCAAATATCTCGACCTTAATCTCGAAGCTTGTCTCTCTGCCGTTCTAGTCCAACAATACCCCTCTAACAAAAATAATCAAGTAATGTATAAGAAACTCAAGTTAAAAATCACAACTTTACCTCAAAAAGTTAATAAAAAAAAAGAACCAACCTAGAAAACAAGCCACCCATTGCACACTAGCCATGTAACACAGAGCCAACGCATTCTGAAACCCAAAAAAGAATTGATCAAAATTCACTCACAATTGACTAAAATAGAATGTGAATTTATTTTATATTATTTTGAAGCTAGCATAACAGGACACACACACACACCTGATTAATAGTTTTGGAGAAACTATCAGTAAGTGAAGTTTGGGAGTTTCCAAAACCGTTCATTAGCTTGCTAGTAATGAACAACATAACAGGCATGGAAACACCATCACCAATTGCACCAATTAATCCAAAAATCATCAACATAATATCCCAACCATCAGCATGCATGAAAATGGAACCAAATGCAATGGTAGCACTACTTTGTTTACTCTTTTTCTTCTCATCCTCATGGCCACCCACATCATCAGAAGTAGTAGTACCCATGAATCTTTAATCTAATTTGAAGGTAAAATCACTAATAGTGTTGCCTTTTGGGATACAATGAGTAAGGAATGTGAGTATAAATAGACACGGCATGTGAAGGCTAAGGATCATGAAAGAGACAAATGGTTTACTTTATAGTTATTTTACTTTTTGTGTTTGAGTGTGGCTGTGTGCGTGATAAATTTGCCAACTTCTATTTTAGACATACGTATAAATAATAATGTAATGTAGTTTTAAATATTTGGAGAGTTCGATGTATGGTAATATAAGTACAGGCGAGCATGGAGGGATTCACTGGTTGACTTTGAAACATTGTTGCCGTCATTAATGACGCCTGTGTTTTAGTCGTCCTTCTTAATAATAAATTAAGATCTTGTTTAATTATTATATTCTTTTAGGCACGGATGATGACCTTGGTTGAATTATTTTGCCATCACCATCAATTTAAAAATTTTAAAATGTGAAGGAATACTGACCTCTAGTCCAGTAACTATTAATCCTCAAAAAAATGAATAGTTTAAATGATAGTTTCAGTTTAGTTTAAATGTTTTCCGTCACGTACCAACGACCCCGATGCTCTAGTCGTTTTGCTTATGATGATGCTTAAATTTTAGGAATATTCTGCATGAATTATTTTGCCAACAATTTATAAATGTCATGAAGTAGTTTGGCCACTAATATAATTGAGTACTAATTAATTTATTGATTTGAACCTTAACCAAATGATAATTGCAGTGAACATATACAAAATAACTTCAAAGCTTGTAGTTTAACAATAGATCGTATTTATATAACGAGGCGAGATATTACAAGTGTGGTGCTACGATTCTATTACAAACTAGACCTACTTCGACTAAGGCTAGTGCTAAATAGGCTTGGTCCGGAACACCTCGAACTGACGCTAGATGCTCTACTGGATGTCGAGGGTATATCGAATATGACGTGGAATGCGATATCGGAGGCCTACCACATCGGATATGATCTCATGACATATGTCGGGGGTGACGTCGAGTTCGATATCAGAGGTGCTCGATATCGATGTACAGTATCTTAAGATAATTAAAGCTTACCTTGATTAACGAAATTCGGGTATTTATAGACCTCGGAAAGCGGGACCGCACACGTGATAAACACGTGAGCCGTACCATATCGAATGTAACATTCGATATGTATATCGTGAATGACCCCCGATATAGGTAAAATATGGGCCTAGCCCATGGGCCAGCCTAATACGGGAAATACCCACATCATGTAGTCCTCCAATTTGGGAGTTATTATTGTAAATAATAATTTGTAAATTAGATTTGAGTTTGAATTACCAGTACCTCTTGTCCCGCCAGTTCAAATGACGGAGCTCGGATACGAAAATTTATTTCAAAAATGTTGGTGGACCCCCAATGTAATTGGCGTAGTCGAGAGGTCCTCGTTTGAATTATCGCGTGTAGGCATCTCTCGTGACATAATTTACTGCCATTGTAAAAATAGAGGATTTTAGAGGATTTTGGAGACTATATCAGATTGCTTTCAATATGCTTATTGAATTTGGCTTCCGATATAGGCCATCATAAATGCGTATCGGAGGACCCGATTATAAATAGTGATATGCTGGAGAGATAGAGGCCATTTGTCTTCTAGTGAAATTGGTCTTCCTTTTGCTGAGGTATGTGGGGGATACACGACATAGTTTTTGATATGTTGTTTTCGATATTCATTTTTAATTTACATACTCGATATCTGTCTTCGATATCAGTTTTCGACATGATACTCGATGTACGGGTTCAATATGTTTCTTCGATATGAATTTTGGACTTAACCCTTAGTCGAATTTTGATTTTTCAGGTTGCGTTTGTCTTAGTCTTATCCTGCCGAAGAGTTTTTGCGAATTGAACACGTGCTCCTTTTCATACTAGCAATGTCGGGCGCAAGAAGGGTTGATGCCTCTGTCTCGGGGCAGGAGAACGAACAATTCGTTGATTCTGAGCTGTTCACTATGAAAGAGTTATATGGCGATGACATGGGAGATGGATCCGATGGGAAAGAAGGTGATTTTAGCGGGGATGAAGGTGTGAGATACAATGAGTGGTATCTCCGCAAGTCGCCCCAAGTGAAGAAATAGAAGACTACCGTTAAGTATGAAGACACGGTGTCCCACGTTCCTCATCACCCTGGACATTATGCAGCTACGTATCATATAGATGGATATAAGATCAGGTTTCCTGAGCTTGAAGAGCGGATGCACCTGCCTCCTCGGTGTTCTATTACCGTTCATGCAAAGCATTTTGCCAATGGGATGCATTTCTCGATTGATCCAGCAATTGTTGCTATCTTGAAAAGTATTGGCGTCTGTATAGGACAACTTTCGCCCAACTCCTTTGGTGCTATTATGGCCTTTGTATTGGTCATGAAGGTCCTTGGTGCGCCCCATGGGGTTAACGAATTTTGGGCTATATTAAATGTTCTTGCTAATAAGAAAGACGGGGACAAAGGCTTCTTCTTTGTGAGAGCTCAGCCTGGACATAAATTCTTGTAAGGTAGCTAGACCAGTTACGGCTTTGGAAACAAGAATGAATACTTCTATGTTGAAGAGAAGGTTGCAGGAGAGTTCAATGATCTTCCTAAAAAATGGTCAACAATGGGAAAATCCCAAAAGCATTCCGTAGTGGGTGCGCCTCAATGGGCTGCCGAATTTTTGGAAAGTCTATTGACCTACAAGTATGATCTCACCACTCTTACTGACGAGGAGGTGTTGCATGCGAGTGGTTTTCTCCGGTGCCTTATCGAGGCTCATTCGACCTTGGTATGCCACCCTCTTTGTCTCAGTTGTATACTCTTTGAATAGTCCTTTTTGGTTACCTTGTACCTTTTGCATACATGCGAACTCATGCTGTATCGAAGGTTGGATATCATTACCGCGCGTGCCGCTGCGGCGAAGGGCAAGGCTGATGCTGAGGCGTCGCTCCTCGTCGTATTTAAGACACGTGGGCACGAGGGTCACCGATCCAAAGATAAGATGGGTGGGGCATCTCAAGGCGAAGAGTACATGAGAGGCGGGGCTAGCGGGGTTCTTGGGGGCGGTGCACCCTCGCAGGGCGGGGTCGGAGCAAGCTCTAGTAGGAGCCAAGCTCCTGGGATCCCCAGTGTAAACCCTTCCCAACATAAGAGGAAACGCACTGAGGGTGGTGATAGTACTTCAACTGGAGGCAGTGCCATGTTTCAGTCGGTAAGTTTGATATTGCCATTTTCCCTTTCTTTTGCCGTAGTAATGAGAGATTAATGACTTGTTTGTCATAGGTTAGTAAGTTCCTCGCCAACTTTTTGAAGGCGACGAGTGACAATAATGCTGATAGAGTTGAGTCCATTGCGCGGACTATTGCGGACCTTGAAAGAATGGGGAAATATAGCCCTGCGGAGATGGCAAAGGTAGCAGCTGAACATGATGAGGCGTTAAGTATACTCACCTCTAGTAAGGCGAATGTGCAGCTCTTGCTGAAGCAGAACCAGCAGTTGGATGCAACTCTTGATGAGGCCAACATCTCTATTGTAGTCGAGTGGGAAAAACATGAAGCCACAGAACTGGAGCTCCAGCGTGTTTGGGAAACACTGGCCCTTATTGAGCGGACCATCCGGTGTCAGGTAATGTCTTTGCTGGTTGTTTTAGTGATGACCCTTTTATAAAATCATGCTTTTAATTATGTCATGGTTCATTTCTTTAGGAGCCTACCCGAGAGTAGAAAGTTAATGTTGCCAAGGGTTTCTTGTTGAGCGAAACGTTCAAGGAGATATGTGCGTAGCGCGGCGTGTAAGAAAGAGAAGAGGCCAAAGCCTCTATCATCGGTCAGGTTTGATTGCGTGATGAATTTAGAGATGGATTTGACCCCAGCCCACTTAACCCGTTGCTAGGTCTAGATGGGGAAATTCCTGAAGATTCAAACTCCGACGATGATGATGATTCGGGGCCAGATATCTATGCCGAGATTTTGCAGCAAAAGTGCCTTATGCTGATTAACACGAAGGGTGCCCCCAAGTATCCTGGATGAAGGCTGTGTCTGCAGTATTCTCTTAGGGATTGTTCTTGTATTTCCTTTATGTTTATTGTAACTTCAAATAGTTCAATAAAATAGCAGTTTGCTCTTCTCATTTTGAAGGAGTAATTTTTCCGTGCATCTTGTCGATTTTGTGCCTTTCTTTCTCGATGAGTAGGGGTTCTTCTCGATCCATTGCCCTCATTATCTCTATGGATTGAGGATCTTCTCATGTTCCTCTATCTCCGCTATTTCGGTAGGTTGGGGATTTTTCTTGTGCCCACCTTATCTCAATGGATAGGGGATCTTTCTTTTTTATTTTGTCCTCCTTATGTCGGTGGATAGGGGATCTTCCTTTTTCCTTTTTGTCCTCTTTATCTCGGTGGATAGGGGATCTTTTTTTTTTCTTTTTGTCCTCCTTATCTGAGTGGATAAGGGATCTTTATTTTTTTCTTTTTGTCCTCCTTATCTCGGTGGATAGGGGATCTTTTCTTTTTTCTTTATGTCCTCCTTATCTCGGTGGATAGGGGATCTTTTTTTTTTGTCCTCCTTATCTCGGTGAATAGGGGATCTTTTCTTTTTTCTTTTTGTCCTCCTTATCTCGGTGGATAGGGGATCCTCTACCCGTTAGGGCATATATATACAGTACCCCATAGGATAGCCGGTATTCGACCATTATAGGTACTCTTCCCCGTGCCTGTTAAGGCATCAAAGTCACCCTGTCTTCTTTTCCTTCGTGTTGCGATAGGTAAGAGATATCATTTCCTTACTATATTGATAAAGAATGTCGTTGTACCTACCATAGATAGATGAAACAACAATATTTGCATAAGACATAGTAACATGGCATTCCGATAATAGGATATCCAATGATGGATATCTCATAATCTGTGTACCCTTCGGGCGTGTGTTGTTCGAACCCCTCAGTGGGGAACATCTTTGTCATACCCTTTAGGATATGTACCTGCAGATAGTTATCGATCCTGAAATGCAGATATTTAGCAATAGGAAAAATAGGAAATAATGATGGATAACGGTCGAGGGCTAGGTAAATCCCAACCCGCCTACGTATTCTGTGGTATGGGAATCAGACCGACGTAGTTCCCTCTGTTTTAGTTACAGTCTAGCCCAACGATGGGGAAATTTAGGGAAAGCATAAATTTTTCAAAGTTTACGAAATCTGAAAAAGTTCAAATGATGTCCAGGACACTGGTCACTCTGCCATCTGATGGTTGCTTTCTGCATTCGCTTCCTATCCACCGGCCTCCCTTATTCTGGGAAGCGTAAGAGAAGCTATGTAGCAAAGCCATCCTTCTTCATGGTTGGCGATGACCTCCCCTATGCCTTCAGATGCAGGGAATTTCATTTTCTGGTGGTATGTAGATACCACCGCACGGATAGCAATTAAGGCGGGCCTTCCTATAATGATGTTGTAGGCGAAAGGGTGATCCACAATAGTGTACTGGACGTCGATGGTTCTTCTCCAAAGGACATTGGTAGGTTTACCTGTCCCAGCAGTATTACCTTCGCTCCCCCGAAGCCGATCAAAGGGGTGTGGATTTGTTCCACGGCATGGTGGCCCAAGGTCATCTTCTCTAAAGCATGTGCAAATATGACATTCGTGGAACTCCCGTCGTCTATCAAAACCTTGAGAACACCATAATTGGCAACATCAAGTTTAACGACTAAAGGAAAATCAATTTTACCTGCCTGTATGGCTTTTGGGGACAGATCCGCCAAATCTCTGCTTGAGAAAGTAATAATCTCATCGGGCAATTCTTCCAATAGTAATGTGAATCCGATATAGCGGTCCTCTTGGAGTCCTCTGGTGATCCTTTTTTCTTCCGTTGGTCGAGTCTGCCCCTGTTGGTCCCCCACTGATTGCCAAGAACACAAGTACCAAAATTGGTAAAGGCCAAGATGACCTGTTTCGTGTATATTCCTCTAGTTCTATAGAATACAAAATATAATTTACAAGGAAAGAATAGACAAAATCCCTAAATCTATGCTAATCTAAAAAATACTATAATTACAAAGTTTATAATAAGAGGTAACTGCAGATTTATGGGAATAGATTAGGTGCAGATTTATGGGGACAGATTAGAAAGTGATCCTGATTGATATCCCCCCTCAAATTGATGTTGGTTGATCAACGAGCATCAATTTGCTAATGAGAAATTGATGACGCAGACGTGTCACAGCTTTTGTAAAAATGTCCGCAACTTGACAGTTTGTTGAGACATGAGGAAGTGAAATGACTTGATGTGTAAAGGCATCACGAATAGAGTGACAATCAACCTATATGTGTTTAGTCCGTTCGTGATAAACTAGATTTGCAGTGATTTGAATGGCACTGGTGTTGTCGACATGAAGATGAGTCAGATGAGTAGGAGGAAATCCAAGTTCGGTCAGGAGACCACGCAACCAAATGATCTCGGAGCAGGCAAGATACATAGCACTATATTCTGATTCCGTGGAGGATTTAGACACACGGTCTTGTTTCTTGCTTTTCCAAGAGATAAGAGCATCTCCTAAGAACATACACCATCCAGTTGTAGAGCGACGAGTGTCGGGGCATCCAGCCCAATCGGCATCGCTGTACGCAGATAGTTGAAGGTTCTTACCAAAAGGAAAATAAAGTCCTTTGGTAATGGTGCCATGAAGATACCAAATAATACGACGAACATCAGCCAAATGAAGATGGCGAGGGGCATGAAGGAATTGGCTGACCTGGTGAACAGCAAATGAAATATCAGGCCGAGTAATAGTTAGATATACTAAGCTACCCACCAAACGTCTATACGATGTCGGGTCAGGAAGAAGATCCCCTTCGGCTTTTCGAAGTTTAACATTCAGTTCTATTGGAGTATCAACTGAAGAAATTTCACCAAGTCCAACGCTTTCAACCAGATCACTTGCGTACTTGGCCTGATTAAGAAAAATACCAGCAGTGCTTGTATGAACTTCGAGCCCCAAAAAATATGTGAGTGCCCCCAGGTCTTTCATATGGAAAGAGCTATGTAGGTGGTGCTTGAGCTTAGTAATAAGATCAACATCATTGCCGGTAATTACAATATCATCCACATACACGAGGACTACCACAATCCCAACTGTTGTGCGACGAAGAAATAAATATGTATCATATTGACTGGGTTGAAGCGAAAAACTCCGTAACGCAGAGCGGAACTTATCATACCATGCGTGTGGGGCTTGTTTCAAGCCATAGAGTGAGCGACGTAGCTGACATACCTTCATAGTATCAGATGACATCCCTGGAGGAGGCTTCATAAATATTGTTTCTTTGAGATCGCCATGCAAAAAGGCATTTTCACGTCCATTTGACTTAAGGACCAACCTTGAGAAGCGGCAATGGCAAGGACGGTACGAATGGTTGTCATTTTAGCAACTGGCACAAATGTCTCCTCATAATCGACCCCATGCTCCTGACGATTGCCAAGAGCCACTAAACGAGCCTTATAACGATCGAGACTGCCATCTGAGCGAAGTTTCACCGAGTAAACCCACTTACATCCTAAAGGCTTGACATTTGGAGGACAATCCACAAGATCCCAAGTCTGATTAGCCTCTAACGCATTGCAAGCTCCACATTTGGAGGACATGTGGAGTTGCCTGCGAATAACTAGTAGGAACAACAATAGATGCCAAAGTTGCAGTAAGTGCAGTGTTGGTGGGTTCGAAACCATACCGAATAGGGGGCATCGAGTGTCGTGTGGAACGACGTAGGGGCTGCTGATCAGGAGGATCATCGCTAAGTTCACCCGGTGTATCGTGGTCCAGAGCAGCAATAAGCTCACCTGATGTATCGTGGTCCAGAACAGGTGACAGAGGGATTGAAGATGGCAAAGGAGTGGACGTACGCCTTCGTTCATACACTATCCCAGGCTCTTGAATCTGTTATCAACAGAAGATGAAACACTAGAAACATTTTCAAAATGAGGCAGATAAACAATGGACTCAATAGACATGGCGGGGGCAGGGTAAAAGTATTGTTTCTCAAAGAAAATAAGACTTCGAGAGATTCGTATTTTATTAGCTGTAGGATCAAAACACACAAAGCCCTTTTGAGACTATAACCCAAGAACACACAACGAGCGGACTGGGCAGAGAGTTTGTGTCTTTCGGTTGGCGGAAGATGAACAAAGCAAACACATCCAAAAGTGTGAAGATTTTCGTAGCTTGGATGCAGTTTATATAGACGAAAGTGAGGAGAGTCGAGATTCAACACCTGTGAAGGAATTCTATTAATCAAATAAGTGGCAGTTGATAATGCCTCAACCCAAAAACGTGGGGGGACAGAAGACTCAAGGAGTAACGTGTGAGTAATATCAAGGAGATGACGATTTTTTCGCTCAGCAACTCCGTTTTGTTGGGGAGTGTAAGGACAAGATCTCTGAGACATAATACCTTTAGTGTCCAGAAATGCGTGAAAGGCATGTGACATGTATTCCCCACCCGAATCAGTCTGAAGAGCTTTGATGCACGTCAAAAACTGATTTTCTACATAGGAAATAAATTTTTGAAATGCGGCAAGAACATCTGCTTTAGATTGAAGAAAATACACCCAAGTATAATGGCTAAAGTCGTCAATGAACGTAACAAAGTATTTATAGTGCCCATGAGATAAAACTGGTGCAACTCCCCAAATATCACTGTGAATTAAATCAAAACAACAAGAAGCCCGACTACCATTTTGAGGAAAAGGAAGAGTCTTGCTTTTACGAAGTTTGCAAGAAGCACAGTCAAAATCAAAGGAAATACTTTTATTACCCAAAAGGCATGTGTTTAACAGATGAGAAAGGACCTTGGCATTTGGGTGGCCAAGTTTTTTATGCCATGATTCGCCAAGGTTTTTATTACAAGTAAAAGCAGAAAATACAGACTTAGACTCAGGAATATGTAAAGGAAAAAGACGTCCAATCCTAGGCCCCTTCGCCACCAACTGCCCCGTCACTTGATCCTGCACAAGACATCCCGAATGTGAGAATTTGACATCACATTTATCATCAATAAGTTGTCCAACCGAGATAAGATTTGTAGATAATTGTGGACAAACAAAAACATTTTTAATCTTAGAATGAACATCACCAACTGCTGTAATAGGAAGCTGGTTTCCATTTGCCGTTTCAACAGAGGAACTCCCATCATACTTACGGATATTTCTAAGCCCATTGACCGAGTTGGTCATGTGATTTGAGGCACCTGAGTCCAATAACGAAGTGGGATGAGAGGTCAAAGATTTACCTTGTATACCAAGGGCAGAAAGTGCAGATACTATGATATGTTGGACCACTTCGAGAGTGAAAGTAGTTGTTACAGAAGTTGAGGTAGAAGTTGGAACAGGTGCTGAAGTAGAGTCCATCGCGGCAGCAGGTGTGGCAGGCAAGTTCACCATGGCTTGATAGGCAGAATTCTGACGTCGGGGAGGGCGGGTAGGGCATTCAGTGAGAACATGGCCAGACTTCTTACAGTAGTTGCATTTTTTAATTGAACAATCTCGAGCAATATGGCTATACTTCTTGCAACTGTAACATTGTCTGGACTCCATATTTTGAGGCCCCAATTTAGTTTGAGCCGCATATGCCACTGATGGTTGTACAGATTGTCCCTGGTCGATGAATGTTTGAGTAACCAATCTTTGCTCTTCGCGAAGGAGTTCACCAAAACACATATCCAGCGAAGGAACATGATCCCTATTGAGCAGGGATGATCGGAGTTGCTCAAATTCTGGACGAAGTTTCATCAAGAACTAACTCCTTTGTTGATTGTTGCGTAAAGCTTCAACAACCTCTAACGCTATGGAAGGAACAGTAGCTAGCAACAAATCCATGTATTCCGACCAAAGAGAGAGGAAAGTATAATAGTAGTCTTGAACCGTCATAGATCCTTGCTGAAAGTTAGAGATGTCCAACTCTAATTGGAATTGACGGGCTGAATGGTCTTGATGGTAAACTCGACGTAAAAACCCCACATAGCTTGGGCGGTTTTATGGGGGCGAAGATGAAAGAAGAATTGGGAATCAACAGATCCCAAAATCCAACTACGAACCTGAGCATCTTTGACTTCCCAAGTGGTATCTGTGGCGGCAGTAGCAGTGGCATCGGATTTCTCGCTGGAAGTTACTGGAACAACACCGGCAACAGAAGAACCATCGATATGTCCCCATAAGTCCTTCCCTTTGAGAAATGTTTTGAACTAAAAAGCCCAGGCAATATAATTTTTACCAGTGAAGCAAACGCAAACGTTATCGACTTTCTCCATGTATTCCAAGTACACGAACTGCACCAGAAACTGAAGCCGGAACAAGAACACGGACCAGAAAGCAACGAACAGAAATGCACGGACCACACAGGTCAGCAAGCAGCGTTGGAACTATTGGAGGAGTGAAAAAAATCTATGGTTTTACGAATTGGCTCTTATACCATGCCAAGAACACAAGTACCAAAATTGGTAAAGGCCAAGATGACCTGTTCTGTGTATATTCCTCTAGTTCTATAGAATACAAAATATAATTTACAAGGAAAGAATAGACAAAATCCCAAAATCTATGCTAATCTAAAAACATACTATAATTACAAAGTTTATAATAAGAGGTAACTGCAGATTTATGGGAATAGATTAGGTGCAGATTTATGGGGACAGATTAGGAAGTGATCCTGATTGATACTGATCATGTTAATCACTCCTCTAGAAGGCGCGTTAACTATCACATTTCCGCGTCCTCCTGAGCCCTCAATGGCATTTATCTTGTCTCTACTGGGGGAACAAGACCTATCCTCGTGATCTCCAGAGTCTTTAGCATTCTATACATATTCGACTAGTTTCTCTTCACGAATGAGTTGTTCGATTTCGTCCTTCAAATCTATACAGTCCTCTGTATCGTGTCTATTCTGATGATGATATTCGCAATATTTCCTCAAACGCCCAGTTCCCTCAGTTTCCCCTAACTTCCTCGGCTGGTTCAACCACTTTTTCCTCTGAGCTACCCCAAACACCGTTAGGGTATCCTAATTCAGCGGAGTGTACCTCTTTGGGGACCTGTCCCTGTTCCATCCTTCTTTGCCTTTGGGTCGATTGCTGGTCTGGTGGGGAGTCTGCTTCGTTGCCATCATATTGTCCTGGTAAACGATATCATAGGCCAAAGCATTGATCTGGTCGATTGTATGTGACTTGAGCTTGATCAACTCTCCCGCAAATCTCTTGTGAGTCGTTGTATTAAATAAAATGAGCACCACTTGGTCGCCCTTTGGTTTATCAACCTTCATCAGCTCATCATGAAACCTCTTTATAAAATTCTCTAAGCTCTTTTTCTCCTTCTGCTTCATTGCATTCAAATGGTTCATGCTCGTCCTCAGTCTCTTCTGACTTGAGAATTGGCTCTCCAGCTTCTGCCCCATCTGCTCATAGCTTGTTATAGACCCAACATCCATACTCGTAAACCAATCCAGGGCTGCCCCGGTAAGAGTTGTAGCCAAAATCTTCGCTTTAATGTTGCGTGAAAACCTATGAAGGTTCAAAACTCTATTCACGTAGTAGAGATGCTCGCTTGGATCGCTTTTCCCGTTGTATGCCTTGATAACCAGGATCTTCTCTCCCTTTTCCAGTACTTCTCACTCAATCTCCTCACAAAATGGGGTTAAGCTCTTGTAGCCTTCTACCAATGCCAATTTTCGACCGATCTCTACCTTCTCGTGGTTCAGCTGCTCCATCCTTCTCGCTATGTTCCTCTTGTCCATCATCGGGTTGGGACCCTCCTCCACGGGAACTCTTGACCTTGGACGGTCCCTTCTGGATACTCCTGTATCCTCACGTTCATTCGCCCTACGGTTTTTAGTTTTTAATTCCCGAGATTTCGGTGGTACATTGCCCGTTCCCTGGTTGATCAATCGTGGCAACAAGTTCTCCAAGGTGGCATTCAGTGTTGCATGTACGGTCGCATTGATTAGTGCCATTATTTTCGGTGCCAAGACAACAGGGGTTGCGGGCGCAGGCTCTGGCGCCATCGGTGGTTAAGGATGAATAGGTTCATTCTGGGCAATCTCTGGTCCTGGTACTCGAACACGTGGGGGTGGTGCACTCTCTACTACCGAATTGTCGACAAATTGTCTAGCAGACTGCGTTGCATCTTAACGTCGTCGTCCGGGAATGTGGTGTTCTCACAGACAGCACCACTAGTTTAACGAGGCGGGATATTACAAGTGTGGTGCTACGATTCTATTACAAACTAGACCTACTTCGATTAAGGCTAGTGCTAAGTAGGGTTGGTCCGGAACACCTCGAACTGACGCTAGATGTTCCGCTGGATGTCGAGGGTATATCAAATATGACGTCGAAGCGATATCAGGGATGATATCGAAGGCCTTCCACGTCGGATATGATCTTCTGATATATGTCGGGGGTGACGTCGGATATGATGTCGGATAGGATGTCCAGGGTGCGTCGATGATATATATCAAAGATATATATCGGGTATTATGTCAAGTTCGATATCGGGGGTGCTTGATATCGATGTATAGTATCTTAGAATAATTAAAGCGTACCTTGATTAGCGGAATACGGGTATTTACAGACCTCGGTAAGCGGGGACCGCACACGTGATAAACACGTGAGCCGTACCATATCGAATGTCACATTTGATATGTATATCGTGGATGACCCCCGATATAGGTAAAATACGGGCCTAGCCCATGAGTCAACCCAATACGGGAGATACCCATATCAGCTTGGTACTGTTCAAAGCGATAAATATTGTTGTAAGTGCAACTGCCCTAAACTTTTTATTTTGTCAGTTTAGTGAGATATTGTTATATTAGAGGGTTGAATTTTGATAATATATGCATTTCTCCAAATTACTTAGTTTTTAATTTAGCCATTTAACCTCTATTATTCCTTGTTAATGCATTATCAGTTTCTATTATATATAGCAGTATGTTCTTCAAAAAGAACATATTTTCTATGTTGATAAAAAATGAATGTCTACTTAATTAATAGTCCCTAGCTACAGTGACCTCTGTAAAACAAGGAAAAAGCCCATGTTGGTAAAATTCAAACGTTAAATGATTTAGAAGAAAGTTAAAACAAAGCACAAACTCTGTGCACATTCATTATCTTCAAGGCCCCAAAGAATTGATTTAAAAGAACAGTTTTTTTTTTTCTTAAGGCATTCTTTCGACTTTTTTTTCGTTTAGTTTTTCTTTTCTTTGTTTATTAATTTTGCGATGTTTTTTTCAACCCCCAACACTCAATTTTTGGATACACCACTGTTTGTGTGCACGCTTCATATAAAACTTAAAGCGAAGCGAGAGGCTACTAAAAAATTTATGGTGTTATATTTCGGTAGTAGTTGTTGTAAATTCAAAATTTTGGGAATAATATTGTTACAATCATCATAGTTTAATAACTTTTGTGTTTTGGGGTCTTAATTTATGTCTGATAGCTATAATTCAAAGTGTTGCACATTTCAAATCTGATGTATGTTTCATTGCATAGGTTGGGCGTCGTTGCTCGCCTTTGCTGTTCACTAAAGTCAAAATTATGAAATTAAAAAAACGTGCTTGTGCGGATTAATTTTTGCCTGATTTTCTTGGATAATGCCTCTAATTTTATATATTTGACACTCTTGTTTATAAATAATTAAATATAATTCCGTTATTCACAAAAAATCAATATCAAAAAATCGTGAAAAACGGGTCAATTGTAAATGAGACAAAATATGATTATACAAAACATATGAAGGACAATATTTCGCATTTGCAAAAACTTCTTACATGATTTTAATTTATCGTTTGCGCCGCTGTATCCCAATTTTGAAAAATTAAAATTCGGGCAAATCTGGGCCATAAAACGTCACTATTCGACCAATTAACGTAAATTTTCAAGGGCAAAAGAATAAGATCATGTGAACTAATGACTATATTATTCAAAAAACTACTTAAACTCTTCAAAATCAGAAATCCCCAATTCTAAAATCAATTTTTTTCTAGGGTTTCAAAATATTCATCAAAATTGAAATGGATAACTCTCTAACGAGTGGTTGTGGGCGTAGGGCTTTGAGAAGGACTTCATGGACGAAACTTAATCCGGGTCGGCGCTTCGCGAGATGCGAGAGATACCGGGTAACTTACCCGATTCGACTCTTTTGAATTCGTTCTTAACTTTTTTTCGAACAAAGTTCTAATTTGGTCGGTTTGTGTTTGCAGCAACCTGGTTTGTGTTTGCAGCAACCTGGGAGTTGCAATTTCTGGACTTGGGTTAACCCGCCAATGTGTGATTTGGCAAGGCAAATCATAGCAGGTTTGCTTCGTAGGGTGAATCGCTTGAAAGAGGAGGTTGCCAGCAGCAATAAAATAGTGCAAATTATGATTGGGTTGCTGGTTGTGGTCTGTGCAGTGTGTGCATCACCCTTTCTGAAGATGGCATAGTGTGTTGTGTTATTTAGGCGTTAACTGGTGTTTAAGTATGTATTGGCTTTAATTTGTACTTGCGGAGTTTAGTCAAATTGTGATGGTGTTCGAGCATATGATAAGTTTAGTTGTGTTTAGTCTAATTGCAATGTAGGAGCTTGGATTGTTGTTGTAGTGCTCCCTGAAGTTTTCCCTGTTCAATGGCTTTCATTGTTAAGGTTGTAACATAGAGTTGTAGTGTGCTTTTGTATCTGCTATTGAATCTAAATTTCCAACAAATTACTAGTTCAAACAAATGATAAAAAAGAGTTCTAAAACATAGTTGTGAAATGGTAAATCAAACACAAACCAAACATTAAAAAACTTAAAACAAACATGGCTAAACATATGCCAAAACAAATGTTTTGTTCTGTTCCTCATCCCCTCTTATCCTAACAATTAACCATCAAAATCTCATGCATTATCATCATCATCATCCATGTGTTGATCTTCACCTTCATCATCCATCTTCTCGTCTTCACGTTCATCATCCAATTACTCATCTTCACTTTCATCATCTGAGGACAACACTATTACTTCTGAGAACTGGACTTGTGGATCTGCAGGGCCAACCTCAATCAACTCCTCCTCATAAATCCCAGCCTCCTCAGGGAAACACAAGTCATCTCATCAAATAATTGGTGTGGAAGTCTGGCATTTGGGAGACCATACATTCTAAAGTATAACTCACAATGAGTCTCATGCCAAAGAAAAGAAAGAATATTTAAAGCATTGCTGGTTGATTCTAATAATTACACCCTTGCTTCAAATGATGAATTGTTTACCTGAGGCATGTGATGTTCATAGGCTGGACTAGTACACACCATAAAACCTCGACATTCGGTATAGACCCCAAACGATTGCAAAACCTTAGAAATAAAATGTTCTTTATTCTTAGAAGTTTAATCTTCTTTTCCAATTGCCCTATCAGGTATGGGGTGGCAACTAGCGTATCCAGTTCTGATTTGGTTAACCTCAAACCCCTCTTCAATGTGTTCATATTAATGAGTTTATATCTTCTTCCATGCTTCGCTAGTCAATCAAGAAACATGGCTTCTGTGAGCCTAGTGAAATTACGATCAAGGTACAACAATTGCAACATCAGCGAACTTGTGATAATCATCTTATGATTGTATTTAATTGGTTGGTTGTATGAAATCTGGGATGTGTTTATAATCGGGTTTGGTAATGAATAAAATCCCAAAATTTATAGGTGGTGATTCTATGTGACTGTTGACATAGGGGAGTTGTGAGTCGTTTTGGGAAAGACAAATGAGCAGTGGTGAGTTTTGATTTGTCACTTGTTGTGGCTGTTGAGATTCCAATTCATAGAGTTGTAATTGTTGAGTTTGTGGAAGGACTTGTGACTGATGAGTGTGTAGAGTAGAAGGGGTAGTGACTGTTGAGTTTGTGGACGGAATTGTGACTGTTGTGTTTTTGTATAGATACGACTGTGGCATCTTGTATTAACTGAAAGTGGCTGCTCTTTCTCACTCATGACACAAAATTTATGTTCTGCATCTAGCAACAATTCATGAACAACATCCATTAACCCTTTCTGTTTGTAACTCATTATTGTCCAGTGGTACCTGTTATGGATGTTTAAATCTCCAATGAGGATGCTAGGAGACCATCTCCAAGACTTTTTCTTCTCCTTATCAACAACTGCATAAGCAAAGGGGTAAGTGTAGTTGTTGACATCAACTCCAACTGCTGTCAACAATATGCCTCCGTTCTTGGTTTTCAGGTGTGTCCCATCCAAACAAATAATGGGCCTACACCCTGTCAAGAACCCTTGCTTCAAAGTACCCCAACAAATATAAAACCTCTTGACTTACACCCTTGCCATACCACTTCACACTTGAGTTTTACTGTTGTGCCTGGATTTGTGTTCATTATCTTCTCTCCGCATAGCTCCACAACATTGCATATTGCTCTGCATCTATGCCACGTATCTTAGCAAACACCTTCTTCTTTGTTCTGTACATTTGATATATGGTAAAGTCTAAGTTGAAATCCCTACCTAGTATAGCGAGGATGGAGTTCGCTGGCCGATTAGGATCACTTCTAAACTTGTCAAAATATTATTCTGCCAACCACTTTGAATTTGCTTGTGTCACCCAATCCTTTCCTGGGCATTCATGTGGGTCATGAAATGTCTTAAACTACATGGTGTCTTCTCCCTTTACTCTAGAGGCATATATTTTTCATGGATAACCTTGTGCACATTTGGCATGAACCTTCTTTGAACCACTCATGGTGAATCTTCCAGATCTTCCCTCATCTATTGAGAACTTTTTGATTGCATCTCTTATGGCTTCTGTGTTATGGAAACACATTTCTGGTGTAAACACTTTCTTAACCTTATCTAAGTTGGGATTGAGAACTGAGTGGTTCTTATGGAGAAACTGGTCCTTCCTCTTCAATGACTCTACTTGTTCAAATAACAGGTTCACTTTGAGGATTGTTGACATTATTAGATGGCCTACATTGTGAGTTGTTGACAGTACTGGATGACCCACATTAAGAGTTGTTGCCAGTATTGGATGGCCCACACTGAGAGTTGTTGATAGTATTAGATGGCCCACATTGTGATTTGTTGACATTATTTACTAGCCCTGTCCATTCAACATCATTATCCACATTTGCATAAAATTGAGCATCATCTTGAGCTGCATCATTGTCACTGTCAACCATGTAATCTGACAGCTCAAAATCCTCACCCTCACTGTCATTAGTGTCAACAATACTAAGGGCAGATTGTACTAGTTGACTGCAATTCTGCCTTATGAAGGTTGGTAGACCACCTTCTGCTGGTTGATTAACAAAGGTTGCAGTGGGTTGTACATTTGGCTATTCTTCTCTTGTGGTTGGTAGTGGTTGATCATCATTCACTTCATCATTTTTTGACTCTCCATTCACCTCATCATGTCCTTGCTATGGATCTGCAGTTGTATGCACATCACTTTGCTCTTTGTTTGCAGTTTGACTTTCTTTCATATGTTGTAACACCTTTACAAGCTCTGCATCTATGTCTTCAACCATCTTATCATACCATGTTTCTTCTTCAACAAATTCTATATTGTCCTCTCCTTGAAAATCATCTTCATATCCAATAAAATCTAAACCTTCACTAACTGGGGGAAACTCATGTTGCACTTCAGCTATCCCACCCGCACTTACAAGTGCTGTCTCTTTCAAAACATACACCACTACTGTTCCCACTGTTGCACCTAAGCCTACCATCACCATTGCATCTTGATCATCTGATATTCCAATATAATCAGTATCACCATCTCCAGCAATGTAATAAAGTCTTACTTCTCCACCCTCCGCGCTCACACCCAACTCTTCTTCCATGTGAAGTAATTCAATCCTAGACATCTCATTCTGATGGCACTAATCAATATAACTAATCTGACCTCCAAATAGGAAACCCTACCCAAGTTCATTAGTTTGCCAGAATGATGCATGATGATGGTGAAAAACTCCATGTTTGTACCTTAAGTATTTGAAAAAGGGAACATTTAGCAATCCTGTACCACATGCTACCCCACAAACTCAACACAATCATATAATAATAAAGGACCACATGTTGTAAGGTTGGACCACATAACATAATTGATAAAATGACAAACACAACCCTAAAGTAAAGCAACCAAACCCTCCCCTTTTGCACATGCATTAATCAAAACCCACAATACGGTAAAAAAGAGGACCACATTCACATGATTAACGCTAAAGAATTCGAATTAAAAAAGCCTATACGCACAACATACCACAATACGGGGTGAACGAACCTTCGGGAATAACGTCATTTGGCGCTCTCACTTTCCAACCCATGATAATCTACTAAGAAACGAGTAACAATGAGGTTTCAATTTCCAGAATTGGACGCCAACTGAGGGGTTAGGATTTTCGACTGTGTGAGCTCCAATTCGATTTTGCCACAAATTTTAGGGTTATGACGCTTCTCATACGATTTACCTCCCTTGTTAGTTGTTCACCTTATCTTACTCTCTTGTCCTTGAAAAATTACGTCAATTGGTCGAATAGCGACGCTTTGTTGCCCACATTTGCCCGAATTTCAAATTTTCAAAGTTGGGATACAACGGTGCTGCCCGAATGAAAGTTTGGATACCTAAGTGCGAAAATTCAAAGTTCAGCCATAAAAGTGCAAAAAAGTTTAAAAATTAGCTATGAATCTTTAATTTTTCCAAAAAAAAGAGACGACTTTAGATTTAGCTCAATCAACTTAAGAACTTATTGTTGATAATCAACACAAGTTTCATTAAGGGTTTCGCATCAGTAGAGGTGTAATGTGACACGGACTCCCTATTCCAATCATTAACACATGAGGGCCATTTTATACCATAAAACTTCACATAGACAGCTTTTAAAGTAATTAAATTCATTAAGAAAACCTATTAATTTTTATCGTTTAATATTTTTATGATAAGCACCTTTCAGAATTATGATCCAATTTTTTTTTTTTTTTTTATAGTTTTTAGTTCCCAGGAGATTGTACAGATCATTCAGGCTTCGGTAATCTCTTACGTCATGTGCCCGAAGTGGACTTTTTTTCGTATACGAGCATTATTCTATTTTTGCAGAAATGATCATTAGTGAATAAGTTTATAAAATAACAAAACAAAATACATTACTTCGGAGTTGAGACACTATCTTTAAGTAGCTAACGGAAAACGAGGTTGCACGTAAGATGGAGGGAATCAAGGAACGTGAATATTTCCTATCCTTTCTTTACATTTGATTTATCTCGTTAGAAAATTAATAATGCTTTTTCTTCCACCTGCATTCAAATTGAAACAGGGTCAGACTCCATGTTTTTTTTTAGCTGGATCTTAATTCGGTATTTATTCTTTTTTGTTTTATAAGTGATGGGTAGAATTTAAGATAGGCCGAGTTTGGGCCGGCCCAGCAGTAAGACTCATTTCATACGAGAGCATCAAACATGTCTTGTTCGATGCGTCCAGCAGTAAGGCCCATTTCATACGAGAGCATCGAACATGTCTTGTTCGATGCGGGAACTCGATACGGTTCCCGCATCGAATTACAACTATTCGATGCAGACCCTCTCACATTTGGAGGGTCCCACGGGACGGGATCTATAAATACCCCACTCCTTGACCTTCCAGGAGAGATATCGAACCCGGTACCAATCACTACCACATCGAACGTCCCTATTCGACACGCTTTATCGTTCGATACTGCACATCATTCGACATTGACATTATTGATCCATATCAAGATCGAATCAGTTCCATTCGAGTTACAGCAACATCGAATCACTGAGATTCGATACAACCACATCAAACCAGTCCCATTCGAGGCGTACATCGAACATCCTAAATTCGATATACACGTTAATTTGTCTTATTAGGATATCTAAAGCAATTCAATACTTGTAATAGACAGTAGGTGTTCCGGACCAAGTTATCCCGTTTATTATATTGGATTAGCAGTATTTTGGTTATTTGTATTCCAATTGTATTGTTTTACTGTGTTCTGTAACCTTGACAAAATAAGACCAAAATATTGGCGCCGTCTGTGGAACACCAATTATATTGTATTTAGATATAAGTAGCTAGGATGAGAAATAAACGCCCTATGTTTGCGGATGAAAATAGGGAAACAGGAAAGAAGATCAAAACAGAGATAGACGAAAATGGAAAGCGATTCGAGCCTAAAGAGCAGGCGCGGGACAAAGCAGAGAGTCAGTTATTAAAACAGTGGCAAGAATGTAAGATGGAGCCTTTAGGGTAATTCAAGATTGTGCAGCTATTTAGGGAGAGCACCGAGAAAATAATATAAATTGGGGCATGAATGGACCGAATAATAGAGGTAGCTTTGGTGGACTGTCTCAGGCGCAATTCACATATATTTGCATGGTCTGATTCCAATCTACTCGGGACAGACTCTATGATCATAGTACATTGCTTGAACGTAGACAAGAGCGCAAAACCGATACGGGAAAAGAAGCGAAATTTTAACAAGGAGAAAAATGAAGCCGCTGGAAAAGAGGTACAAGAACTCTTAGCAGCACGACATATTTATGCAATAAGGTTCTCAGAATGGTTGAGCAATATCGTTTTAGTCTTGAAAAAAGAAGCGACATGGAGGATGTGCGTAGATTATACGGACTTGATCAAGTATTGTCCTATGGATCCTTTTCCATTACCTCGGATAGACCTACTAGTTGATTCGACTGTGGAATGTGCGTTGGTAAGCATGATGGATGCGAAAAGTGGATTTCACCAGATATTCATGGCAGTGCAAGATCAGAGCAAAACAACCTTTGTCACGGATACCGAAGTGTACTGTTATAGGGTAATGCCGTTTGGATTGAAGAATGCAGGAGCAACATTTCAAAGACTGGTGGCCAAAATGTTTTACCATCAAATTGGAAAGTCAATGAAAGTGTATATTGATGACATGCTAGTGAAGAGTCTCAAGGCCGAGGAGCATGTGCGACATTTGGATGAGGCTTTTGCCATCATGAGAACCTACAGAATGAAATTAAACCCCAAGAAATGTGCTTTTGGGGTAACGATGGTAGGAATGAAATTAAACCCCAAGAAATGCGCTTTTTGGGTAACGGCGGGAAAGTTTATAGGTTATGTGGTGAATGAAAGAGGAATTGAAGCCAATCTTGATAAAATAAAGGCAATATTGGATCTACCATCACCAAGAATAGTGAGGAGCGTCCAGTGTCTGGTGGGCCGTTTGACAGCTTTGGGAAGGTTCATATCGACATCTGCAGAAAAGAACCTTCCCTTCTTTAAGGTGATGAAGCGAAGCAAAGATTTCATTTGGACACCGGAATGTGAGGAGGCTTTCAGACAAATGAAAAATTATTTGGTGAGCCCACCATTGTTAGCCAAACCGGAGGAAAATAAAATGTTGTATCTATATCTAGCGGTATCCTCGCATGCCATCAGTACAGTACTACTCAAGCAAAAGGGAGCTCAGCAATTACCCATTCACTATGTGAGTAGAGTTCTACAGGGGGCAGGAAGGAATTACTTGGAAATAGAGTTGTTCGTATTAGCAATTGTTGTTACCGCACGAAAACTGAAACCATATTTTCAATCTCACCCAATCACGGTGGTGACAGACAAACCATTAAAGCAAGTGCTGGCAAGGCCCGAAACCTCTGGCAGATTGGTTAAATGGGCAATTGAGCTCAGTGAATTCGGATTGGAGTTTAAGCCGCGAACTGCAATCAAAGCACAGGCTTTAGCAGATTTCATGACTCAGACTCTGGGAAACAGTGTATCCGAGACCGTAAACTATATTTTTTCTATATCAAACCATGCTGGGACCAGCAGGGAAACCACAACATGGATATTACACACTGATGGATCTGTAACCACTCACGGAGGAGGAATTGGAATCCATTTCATGTCCCCAGAGCGAAGAGAATTTGAATTCGCTATCAGCCTAAATTACATGGTAACGAATAACGAAGCCGAATATGAAGCAGTTATCGCCGGTGTCAAAATGGCTCTCGGACTCAACATTGAACATTTGGATATATTCACCGACTTGCTCTTGGTGGCAAATTATTTTTCGGGAAAGTATGAGATACGAGAGGAGACAATGAAGTTGTATGCCGCAAAGGTAAAAGAATTGGCAAAGAATTTCAAATTCTTTGACATTATTCAGATCTCAAGGAGCGACAATGCAACATCAGATGCACTTTCTAAATTCGCGAGTTCTTCGGAGATTCTGGTAGAGAAGCGAATCACACTCATGGCCGCTGACAAACCTTAGATCGGAATATTAAAATATAATGCCACGGAGGCACGGGTGGAATTCATATTGGCAATACAAGAAGACACATCTTGGAAGGACGAGATTATGATTTATCTTCAGCAGGGTATTCTCCCGGCAAGTCCGAATGGACAGCGTAGAATGCGATATAAGGCCTACAAATTTACTATCAGCAATGGAGAGCTATACAAAAGATCTTTCGAAGGACCATTGCTGAGATGTCTGACTCCAACCCAAGCCGAATATGTCATGAAAGAAATCCATGCAGGGTGCTGTGGAAATCACTCCGAGGGACGAGCTTTAGCTCAGCGGATATTGCGCCAAGGATATTATTGGCCAACTCTATTAAAATATGCGACAGCCTTTTCAAGGAGATGTGACATTTGTCATTATCACGCTCGTCTCATTGATAGACCTGCACGCCAGCTACAACCCATTGACGTGGGATGTCCATTTGACCAATGGGGAATTGATATTGTAGGACCTTTTCCCCCGGCCAAAGGTCAAAAGCGATATTTGGTAGTGGCAGTTGAGTATTATACCAAATGGGTCGAGGCAGAGGCGATGGCATCAATCACAGAGAAGAATATGATCGAGTTTATCTGGAAATACATCATATGTTGTTTTAGGATTTCGAGGTCTATTGTATGTGACAATGACACGCAATTCAGTGGAAAGGAGATTAAATCATGGTTCGCGGAATTAAAGATATCACACAATCTGACCTCAATATATCATCCCCAGTCCAATGGTCAAGAGGAATCCACCAACAAAACACTGAAGCATTATCTTGAAAGGAGGGTGAGAAGCACATGAAAAACATGGCCGGAAGAGCTTCAAGGAATATTATGGGCATATAGAACAACTCCAAGAACATCGATAGGGGAGACTCCTTTTGTTCTTGTCTACTGTACAAAGGATGTGTTGCCTACAGAAATAGGTATGACGACGTGCAGGATTAATGATTATAACCAAGAGAAGTCGGCCCTATTAAGACAAATGGATCTCGATATGATAGGATCGGCGAGGGATGATGCGTATCAACGCACAGTAGCTTTTAAGGCAACAATGGCCAAAAGCTATGATAAAAGGGTTCAATTCCGAAATTTCGAAGTAGGTGATTTAGTCCTAAGAAACATTGCGGCAAAACAACATATTGGAAAGCTCGAACCGAAATGGAAAGGGCCTTTCAGATTCATACGAGAAAGTTCACGAGGATACTATTACTTGGAAAATCTACAAGGGGCTCAACAGAAGTGTCCATGGAATGTGCAACATCTTAGGCGTTATTATGCATAGAAATTAAATCAATTTCATCTAATGCTCGGATAAATGTATGAACTATGAAAACCTGAGTCCCATGAAAAATGGGAAACATAGGCACCTCGATAAATATCATTATTAATCCTTTTTTGAGTTACTAATTATAATTTCTATCCATCAAATGACGCAGGTGGAGATGGCGGTGGGATAGAGGCCTGACGAGGTCCAACCCCTCATGCACAACACGATCGTCATGACGGTGGGATAAGAGGCCCAACGAGGTCCAACCCCTCATGCACGACGGAAGCATCATGACGGTGGGATAAGAGGCCCAACGAGGTCCAACCCCTCATGCATGACGTAAGCATCATGACGGTGGGATAAGAGGCCCAACAAGGTCCAACCCCTCATGCACAACACGAGCGTCATGACGGTGGGGTAAGAGGTCCAACGAGGTCCAACCCCTCATGCACAACACGAGCGTCATGACGGTGGGGTAAGATGCCCAACGAGGTCCAACCCATCATGCACGACGGAAGCATTATGACGGTGGGATAAGAGGCCCAACGAGGTCCAACCCCTCATGCACGACACCAACATCATGACCGCAGGATAAGAGGCCCAAAGTGGTCCGATCTCTCAGGTATAGCACAAACACCCTAACGGTAGTATGAAATGCCAAAAATGCTCAACTTTCCATATCAAACGCAATCATTGTAATGGATATGACAAATGACATCGAAAACCACACTAAAATATAAAACAACTATGAAATCGACAGCAGGCAAAGAACGATCAAACATGCATTGGAATGGATTAGAGAGAAAAAGTTGTGCAAATAAAATATAAATAAAAAATTATGATATCAAGCGGTAGAACCGGTTTCTATCTAGAACCCCTGCAAGAGAATTACAAAGATTGTATACAAAACAAAAAGGCCTAATATCATCAAAATAATGTAACCTAAACACTGCTATTCGGTCGAAGACTGGGGGGACCCTGGACGAAGGATCACACCTACGAAACGTGCATAATTGGCACAATTCCCTTGAATTTAATCCTCTGTGAGAACCAAATCATCCGCTTGTGCCCAACCTTCGGGCAAAATAACTTCATCTCTTTCAGAGGGATCGTCAAGTTGATATCTGCTGGGAGAAATCAAATTTTGATCATTGAGCGATTGACCAGGCACATTACCCTCCTTAATAGAAACTCCAACATTTCGAGAAGGATACATTCCATTGGCAAAATCATTGTTGGACAAGGAATCTTCAATACGGGTTTCATCTTATTTCCTTTATTCACAGCCATAACAGGCATGTTTTCAAAACTTGAAACCCTGGGAGGACTCGGCAGAAAAATCGTAGACCTGGACGTTTTTAGAGGCAGTTCGGCTTCATCATCACTCTGACCAAAAACGTCGTGAAGGGCCTTTTCGATCCTTTCCGACTCGATCAAAGTAGCACTAGGAGCACATTTATCTTTTCCTTTTCGCGTCAAAGGCGAACTCATTTTCAAAGAACTTGAGCCTGTCACGTTTTTGTTCTTACGATCGCGCCATACGGCATAAAATGAATCACCAGGCTTAGGGGTATGTAAATCATCATCATCATCACCGTTAGCCTCTGGGATCTCCATTCTCGGACCACGACTCACATCTAGCATATCTTTTCGGAAACCCTCTCCCAGGTGTCCAAGATAACCAACTTGATTAACACCAAGTTCCATTCCATATTTCATGTCCGCAGCACCACGAAGTAACTCAAGAAATTTATAAATGTTACTCTGCATGAAATTTTAGGCAACGGAACACTTGTAATCCTCCGACTCGAAATTTTGGATTCGACGACCCAAATTGGCATTGATATCGTCCGCGGCAGCATTCGACGCTTTAAGAGAAGAATTTTCACGCTTCAAAGAGTCATTCTCTTTTTTCAGCGCGGCTATTTCAGCACGCAATGCATCAACATTTTCTTCAGTTTTCTTAGCCTTAACTTCAGCGTCATGTGCATTGCGTGCAGCCTTAGATGCTCTGAACCTCAACCAAACCGCTATAATCCCCGCACAGTTGATATACGGCTACAATAATAGCAGCAAGAAATAAACGCCCAAAGCGAGGCACATTCCGGTATCCTAACCGATCTATTACGGCTTGACGATCCAATTGAGGCCATAGACTCCGCATTATCTCTGCTGCCTGTTCCTCCCTCAATCTATATCCGCCCACCATAGCGCTCAACGATTTTGAATTCTCATTGTTGAGGAAATCAAAATTAACAAGGCTCCCTGGAGGGGTTGGTCTCGGGTTCCCTGAAGGTCGAGGACGCCTAAGTGGGGGCGGAGAGATGTCTTGAGCTTCTCGAGCAGATTCTTCCTCCGCCAATTTCCTCTTAGCGGTGGCGTACCAATCCTCATCCCCTGAACGGGAGGAACTCGCTGCATTAGTATTTAGCACGCTCCTGAACGTTGGATTAGATGCATTGAATTTAGCCAAATTGGTAGTAATTCTCTCATCTTCCGCATCAATTTCTTCCATTATCCGAATGTGACGATTGGTCCCAACCTTAATACGTTCACCAGTGGCGGTAGGCGTCATCACCAATCTCCGTGGGACTACATCTTCGTGGCGTTCAAAATCGCTCACAATGGGCACCCGAGTAGTAGCACTAACGCCACCGTGCCTCGTGGTAGAACGATCAACTGGAGAAGTATGAGAATGACCCGCACTCCAATTATCAGAGAGATTTCCAGGGGCCGTAGTCGCAGATTTGTTTCTTGCAGTCTCACCTGGGTTATCTTTCGAAGAAATACTGGCAAAAGACGGGCCCACATCAGAGGCCTCATTTTCCTCGCTCCTTATCCGAGCATCATAAATATTCTCGGGTGACACCACATGTTTACTCTGATTTCTAGACTTAGTCCTTGCCATGTTAGATCAATTATGAAGTAATATCTAGATTGTTGTAGCTCGAAAATGTTAAATGCGTATTGAACCCTTGAAATTCGATGCGGCGGGAATGTCGAATACTGGAAGTTCAATGTTAACTGTATCGAACGCTGGCAATTCGATGTTACGAGTGTTGAACACACTCCGTTCGATGCGGCTGGAGAGCGGCTAAAAACACTCCTTTAGAAAAAAAATAAGAATGAGGTGGAGATTGGCCCCTTATATAGGCCCGTACACCGCCAACTGTCACGACCGCATTGGACAGACCTCATTTGATGTGCCCGTATCGAATTCATCCAATTCAATGTCTGCACCAGTACACGTCGAACTGCCATTGTTCGATGCACCCGCATCGAATTACAAAAATTCCATGCTGTCCTCTGTTGCATGAAACGGTAGGATTTCGTTGCGCTAAAATTTTTACCCTCAATAAAAACCATCGCCAAAACCTTTTAAGTTTGGAAACCGCTCTCTCACCGACACCGTCTCCCAAACTGGGGGGGGGGGGGGAGGACTATGTGATGGGGAGAATTTAAGACATGCCAAATTTGGGCCGACCCAGCAGTAAGGCCCATTTCATACGAGAGCATCGAACATGTCTTGTTCGATGCGGCCAGCAGTAAGACCCATTTCATACGAGAGCATCGAACAGGTCTTGTTCGATGCAGTTCCCGCATCGAATTACAGCTATTCGATGCAGACCCTCTCTCATTTGGAGGGTCCCACGGGATGGGGTCTATAAATACTCAGCTCGTTGACCTTCTAGGAGAGAGATCGAACCCGGTACCAACCACTACCACATCGAACATCCCTATTCGACAGGCTTCATCGTTCGTTACTACACATCTTTCGACATTGACATTACTGATCCATATCAAGATCTAATCAGTTCCATTCACAGCAACATCGAATCACTGAGATTCGATACAACCGCATCGAACCAGTCCCATTCAAGGCGCACATTGAACATCCTAAATTCGATATACACGTTAATTTGTCCTATTAGAATGTCTAAAGCAATCCAATACTTGTAATAGACAGTAAGTGTTTCGGACCAAGTTAGTCCGTTTATTATATTGGATTAGCATTATTTTGGTTATTTGTATTCCAATTGTATTGTTTTACTGTGTTCTGTAACCTTGACGAAATAAGACCAAAATAATGAGTATATTCGATATTTATTCTGCTGGTGTGCTAATTAAGTATAAGTCGCATAAGAAGGAATATCGATATAATGCGGCAAAATTAATGTATAAATTTTTATAATTACTAGTACAATGCTAAGTCAAATAATCCTTCACACCGTCAAAGTTTTCAACGCACAAACTCTTAGCTCGCATTCGGTATTTATTATTTTTTCTTTTATGATTAAATTCGTTATTTATTCTTGTTAGATTAGATAGAAAGATATTGTATTATATCTTGTAAAGATATGATTAGATTATTTCCATAGTTCATAGGACTCTTGTATTGTATATATATACTAGTTTGATTAATGAGATTCCCATCAGAAATAATGTTACATTAGATAGAAAGATATTGTATTATCCCTTGTAAAGATATGATTAGATTATTTCATTAGTTGATAGGATTATTTACATAGTTGATAGGACTCTTATATTGTATATATATATATATATATATATATATATATATATATACTAGTTTGATTAATGAGAATCCCATTGAGAAATAATATCTATCAATTCTGCTAGCGTGCTAATTAAGTATAAGTTGCATAAGAAGGAATATCGATATAATGTGAAAAATAGTAATGTACATAAATTTTGTAATTACCAGTTCATCAATGCTAAGTCAAATAATCCTCCACACCGTCAAAGTTTTCCAGAAAATTGAAAAAGCGAGAAAGAGCTAAAAACTAAGTTGAAAATTAAATAATCACAAAAAATTAGAAGTAATTTAAGACTTATACATTTGTCTTCCCACCAAAAATATTACACAAAATTAATAACCAGAGTGTATATAAAACAATACTCAAATACTTATGAAATTATATATGAATATTGAATATTTAATTTTTTTTAATAAAAGTATTAAGGCGCTTCAGAATTTATGTTTTTTATTTTGATTTGGCGAACTGAGCACCCCTCATCCCCTTATGTGGCTTAGGTTCAATGCTACTGGACTCTTTCACATCATAATATAAATTGTTATCACAAACTTTCCATAATAATATTTTAGTCGCTCACAAATGAAATCAATTTGTTTTTTTTTAATTTTATTTCGTGGAGTTTTAACATGTAAATATTTACAAGTTTAAATTAGAATTGTCCATTTGTATGAAGTATCACGAAAAAAAAAATGGTAACAAAAATATTGAGTGTAAATTTCAAACAAATCCTAATAATATCTATATATGACTTAAAGTTAAACCTGAAGAAAATCTAAGATTAGATTTTCGTCGACAAATCTGGTTTTTCCGCCGAAAGTTGAAAGGTACAAACTAATAATTGGCAGCAAAAATTGTCTTCATGTCGTACTAGAAAACAAATTCTAGTTCAGTTCCATGTGCCTGAAATCTGAATCAGTGTATCCTACAATACTCACTAGTATCATGTTATACCAGTTACCTTGGAATTTGACATTCATTGAATCGAGGAGAATATTAATAATTATTAGAAAGACAACAACAAACCGAAAAATCAGAAAGAGAATTCCTGCAAGCAGTACTTGGTCCATGTCATTTAACCTCCTCCTTTATCGTGAATTTAAGCTGCTTCCACAACCAGACGGTAAAATTTAGACACTTACAAAATAGGTTAGGTAATTCGACTATTTAGCCTTAAAAATGGCCTCAATCATGTAATTAGTGACCCACAACAGGGACCGTAACGTACTTTCAATCTGTTTGCATCTAATGATAGTTTGGGATATTATTTTTTACATGTTTTGGGTTTTTCTTCTGAGCTTTAAATATCCCCTACGATTTGGGATTTTTTGTGGTTCTCACAATGAGAATAAGATTACATTTTCAAAGTTCAATATAAGGATATAAGTAATTATTGAGTCTTATGTCGACTATGAGCATGGAAATGCCGTCACCCGTGTGATAAAAAAACAAACTATAACAGTCGCACTCTGGAATTGAAAACCTCTGGGATTTGATTATTGTGTATGCAAGAGCTTTGCCATGCGACATACAATATTATTAGTGATTGATAGTATTTCTACGGTGTGTACAAAATAATGGAAGAATGGTTCATATTTTGGTGGGTTGGCCCTATTCCGGGATCGATAAATAAAGGAAATGATTACATTAAAAAGATTAACTTTTCTTGATCTTTGTTTTTTTCTGCTTCTCTATGAGAATTAAAAGAGGGATTTTATATTGATGATGAGAACGACTCGTATCTTGGTTCCCTCAAATGGCGCGATCGAATGAGATACTGACAGGTGTCTATTGGGAGTGTTGAGTTTGTCTTGATCTTTAAATACGATAAGACTTTCAACGCGTCTTTGTCAACATCGTCTTTCTCTTCGTTTTGATCTTTAAACAAGATAAGACTTTCGAGGTGTCTTCATCAACATCGTCTTTCTCTTTGTGTGCTACTTTATTCGAAAGGGTGCTTTTATAATTTATTTCTCGAGATGCTATGACTCCATTATTATGAGAAGTCCCCCAATTCTCCTCGTAATCACAAGAATACGAGGGGAATTTAAAGCGTTGCTTGGAGAACGTGGGGGCTTTAATGCGTCGTAACTCTTCATCTTTTGTCGGCTAGACTGGACGCATTGATTATGGTTAATCATAGCTCTTTTAATGTAGTGTGACTTTTGGAGTTTGATCAGACACATGTCTTTTCCCGAGACGACCCTTTTCTAGGCGAGAATTACATCGTGTCTTTCCACCGCCTATATAAAGGATTTCTTAGCCACACTATCTCACATAAAAAAATTTTGATCTTTTCCCCTCCAAAGCTTCTTGCTTATAATTTTTCTCTCCGATTAAAATTTTCTTTCGTGAGATACCATGGCTTTTGATATTCCTCTCGCTGCGATTTCTTCTGAGGGAGAGGATCTTTCGTGAGATACCATGAGCACGGGGTTCTTGGAGGCTTCTTCAAGTGGATACTCAAGTGATTTGTAAGTGTTGTAAGGGTCTATTTCCCTTATATTTTAATTTTGATCTACTTTTCTTCGAGCAATCGTCTTTGGGTTTGAGGCTGGCTTTCGTATCTTTAGGTGCTCTCATAGACATAGAGTTGTTGAAGTAGGGGAGTGGTAAGGAGTCAGCGTATATTAAGGAGGAGGACGGGGTCGAAGAAGTTTGAAAGGGGATTCCGAACGAAGGGAGGGAGACAATGTTGAGGGGGTAATTCTTCGATTAAGGGGTCTCGGGGGGGGGGGGCATGGAATAGTTGCGGAGGGCGGAGAATAGTATTCCTATAAACCCAGAGGCAGCGGCGAAGAGGGTTGTTATTGATCCTAGTTTGGAGGCGATGATGGAGGAGCGCTTTGAGCGCCAACATGAGGTCCTTCATCGTTCTCTTGAGGAGGCGTTTGTACATGCTCCTCAGCCTAGTTTTTTTTGGGGGCGGGGGCGGGGGCGGGGGGGGGGGGGGGGGTATCTTCTGGAGGAGGATATGGGTAATGTATTTGCCAGCATTGCTAAAGGTTTTCCCATTACTTCTCTCTTGCCTTCTCCGGTAACAGTGAGGGAGGCATGGGGGTATTGAGGGAAGATGTCGAGGCGACACATGATTCGATGTGCGAGCAAAACTGGTCCTCCTCTGTAGGGATGCATCGATGGTACGAGCGGGTGCGGGCAGTGCTGATGAGCTAGGGTGGTTAGCCGTTTACCATCCCTCGGCCAGGTCATCAGGGGTAGAGGAGTTGCATCGTCGATCGCGACAGGCTTTTGATGACGTGAGTGTCTATTTAGGCTAAATTTTTTTGTTTTCCTTTGCGTATATTGTTGGTGAAAAGTGAAGTGACAAGGTCCTTTGGTTTGCATACTCTGCTCTCTCTTTTCTTTTGTAGGCATTTGCTTTGATGGGGGATATTCGGGTATCGTATGACCAGGATAGAGGCCGAACATGCAAGTTGGAGGAGAGGGTACGAATGTTGGAAGCAAGGGAGGCTCGTTATAAGGGCATTAATCTAGAGCATTGGATCACCAAATGCAAGCGTATGCGGAGGTAAAAGAGAAAAGGGTATAGGCCGCCAAGGATGCAGAGGCTCGTAAGAAGCAATTAGAAGAGTTACAACTAACTCTGGAGGCTGCCAAGTTGGGGTGAGAGGAGGTTTTGGTGAAGGGTAGGCAATTACGTTGGACGAACAATGAACTAGTTCGAGCTTCAAAAGAGTAGGCTGTAGAGATGGCTCACTTACAAGAAGTACTAACCAACGCCCGTTAGGAAGCCGAGGCCACAACTGAACAGGTGGCCTGGGAGATGGCCGAGCTGCATCAAGAGTTTGCTGACAATGTGTTAGAATGGTTTTGGAAACGCGACCACCACTTGTTTCAGATGGTGAAGGAGTTGGCATTGGGGGCATTGGACAAATATAAGGGATCCGCAAAGCATTATTTAGCTTTCCGCCGTCACTTTGTAGGGCACGTGGTGTTTGGCTATTTGGGTAGCCGAGAGAGAGGAAAAGAGCCTGGTCTTTATATAAAGGGTGCTGATTTATCCTTATTTTGGCCAAAGGACCTTGCCATGCCAAAATCTCATGATGATGTTTTGAAGTTTTTAGAGCATCGTTGAAGCTCGTCTAGTCCCGCGCCTGTGTCGACGGAGGTTGCCCCGTCAATTCCTATGGCTTTAGAGGCCGTGGATGAGGAGAGGAAAGGAGAATGAGGAGGAGAATTGATAACGAGGGAAGATCATGTAAGGTAGGCTAGGGCGGAGAAGAGGTCGGCTGCTTAAAAATTTGTTGCGCTTTGGCTGTTATTTGTGTTGCATCTTTTGTTTGGCATTGGTCGAGAGACGAGCCGGGTTGTTCATTGTACTTTACCCTTTTTTTTATGAATGAAAGTTAGTTTGGGTTTTGTTAGCACTATTGTATACTTACAAAGGCTCGTATATCTATACTTCTTAAAACAAATGGGGGTAGTTTGAGGCGTACCACTCTGCATTTAACCCACTCTGCATTTAACTCATACGCGGGTATTTGTTTTGGGAAAGGGAAAAAGGGCAACATACAAAACTTGTAAGTTAAGTTACATGATGATATTTTTTCTTGTTTAAAAATGAAGGTTTATGGAAGTTAATCATAGGAGGTTGGTAATCCTACATAGTTCGTTTTGGAAATGGGAAGCGACGGGTATATGAGCGGGCCTTGTAAAACTAAAGTGTTTATAAAGAAGTAGGCGACCAATATTCGGTCATGACAAGCGGGGGGGGGGGGGGGGGTATATATATTTGAGATGAATAAGTTTTTAATGCTGTGACATAATTAAGGTTGGACGGACGTAGTTGCTTCTATTATTTTTGGTCAGGAGTCTTGTATGTGTCGTTTGTAAAGAGTACATCACGAGTGTTTACGGTCAGAGGACCTTAAATGAGGTTAGAGTCCCCCTTAGAGGCATATTATGGGATTCATAGTGTCCCTTCGTTGTGCTATGGATAATTTACTCACCAATCTTTTTTATTTTTTGCACGTGGGGTTTTTTCTTGGGTGTAAGGAGGTGCGCTCAAACCGTCTATGAAGCCGCTAGACCCCTTCGTAAAGTGTCGTTCTCGGGGATCACGGTTCTCTTTAAACTAGTTCCAAAACTAAGTGGTCCTTTAGAGTGGATGGATACTATTGAAGTTGTGAGTCTCCTTTAGAGCCGCTTGTGTGTTTGTTTGGCTTGGGAAGGATGATAACCTTCACAGTAGACCGTGATGCTTATAGAAGATGGAGTCTTACAAAAGCATCGTAGGTTTTTAGGGGGAAGTCTAACCTTTATTTTCTGTTCGAATTTCAGTTAATAGTTGGGATACGACGGTGCTGCCCCAAAAACAGTTGGGATACCCAAGTGTAAAAATTCAAAGTTCAGTCATGCATGTGAAAAAACTGCCAAATTTCGACTATGATTCTGTAGTTTTCCATTTAAAGAAACAATATATATATATATATATATATATATATATATATATTGGGTTGCAAAGTGCAATAGCCCAAATAAGGGCAAAAGGGAATTTTTAGCGGAAAATTGAAAAGTTATGGTGGTCAAAACTTGGCCGGAAACAATAGGGCACTTTCATAAAAGGGAAAAAAGTTTAAGGTATTTTTAATAATTCATTTTATAACAAACTTTCATAATCGGAAAAGTTAGCTCAACTTTAAGTTAACACATAGGTTGCACGGATACGGATACGAGTATCGATATCTGCTGGATACGGATACGTGAATACTATTTTTTTAAAATTTACAAGATACGATACGTATGTGATACATCAAATATTTAATATTAATAATTATATATAAGGATATAATTTAAATAAAAATATCAAATAATATTATATATAATCACTTGCACAATCATTAGTCACATAATATTGTGAAGCATATCAAAGCTTTGTGTGTTGTTTTTTTTTTTTGAAATAGTGGATTTTCACGATTTTATATTTAAGTTTCTGAAAAGATATTGCAATTTGGTTCTTGTTGGCCTTTTCTAGTTTAAGAAAACTATCACACTACTCTTATAAATTGCTGATACGTATCGGATACTACTCGAATACGCTTCACAGCGTATCCGATACGTGTATCCGTCTTTTTTAATTATTTTTAATGCAGGATACGCAACGTGGCGTATTCGATGCGTATTCAAAGAGTATCCGGAGAGTATCGGTATCCGATACGTATCCGACACTGACCGACCATTTTTTTGGAGTATCCGTGCATCATAGGTTAACACCTGTAATTAGCAAAGCTGATCAGTTCAGACTCTATTAGAGTAAATAGAGATGTTAGCACACATTACACACATTGTGCATTTCCGATTTCACAAGAATGGAGAAGAACACTGAAAATGGTTAAATCGTTTGATTATAAGATATCGTTCCAATTTCAATAGATTCAGTTTCATCGTTTGGTATTATTCATCGTTGAGATCCTTATCAGGGGCGAAGCCAGGAATTTACAAGAGGGGGGGGGGCGAGATTATGACAATTTTTTTTAATTAAAATAATAATATAAATATAAAATAATTTTTTATTAACGATAATAAATTTTCTTTAAAAAAAATCATGTACTTGATCATTAACAAACCAATAATATTTGAATTGTACATATTTACAAAGTTGTTGAAGCATCCAATCTCGTCAAAGTCAAAGCAAATATATTAAGCATATCATCAAAATAATAAACATAACTACTTGTTCAATCTCGAAAAACATCTAATCTCGTCAAAGTAAAAATAAATAATGTCAAACACTGTTTTACATAAATATTATCAAACAAAAATCACATTTAACCTAAAATCCATATATTGCTCTATCTAATGAATACTTTATCAACACATAGTTATATTTATACAATTAACTATAGCAATTAAGAAAACATAAAACAAAGTAAAACAAAACAAAAAAAGGATGCGCAACACTTACAAATTTGCAGAAAAAAGCGCAACACTTTTCTTTCATTTTCAGCCGATGAGAGAGAATGAAGAGAGCACTTTGATTTTTTTTTCTTTTTTTAATCAAACCATTCCTTTCACTTTTCACTAAATGAGAGAGAATACGGTTCACATAGAGCACTTTGATTTTTTTATTTGTTTAATCAAATCAATGCCTTTTTGTTGGATGATAGGCTATTTTTTTAGTTATCATCTTTATTGGGCCATGAAAACATATTATAATCTTGAAGTTCAAATCTAATTGGGGGGGGGGGGGGGGGGGCAAATAATATAGGACCCATAATTACATAATAATATATACTTAATATATATATATATATGAATTTTTTTTTAAAAATGTTGGGGGGTGCAGGTGCACCCACATGCACCCCCCGTGGCTTCGCCCCTGAATTCCTTATTCTGTTACGTACGTAACTCTTTTTGTTGATTCTTGTGTTGGAAGTTCAATCGCTATCAGATTATGTGCAATTTTGATTTCTTCGATTTGATTTGCAATTTTTGATTGCACTTTGAGCTTTTGCCTGAAACTCTTTGATTCATCTCTATTTTGTGTTGATTACGCAGTGAGTGCCATAAATGATGTTAATGTTACTTGTTCTATTCCGAATCGCCCATAAGATCCTTTGGATGATTTTCACATCCATGTACTTTTTGGGATCACATAACTATATTGGATCCTCGATCGTTAATGATTTACTTACAAGTGATAATTACTTTCTCGGCTTAAAGTTGTGGGGATGGCACTGGATATTAAAAATAAATTTAGTTTGGTTGATGCTTCACTTCCCATACCATGGGAGGATGATCATGTGTTGCTTTACTTTCATTAGGGCCAACGTCTTGGTTCTGTCATGTTTGGTTAACTCTTATTCTAAAAAAGACTAGTCTGTGGTTTTACAAAATGCATTTAATGTTTGGAGAAAAGTGAAAATTAGATATGCAAGAACAGATGGATCAAGAATTTTCCAGTTTTAGAAATCACTCTCAACCATGTCTCAAGGATCTTTCTCTATCACTGCATACTATCATGCATTCAAATTCGTCTAGAATGAATTAGTTATTCAACAGCAATCAATTGTTTTACTTGGGAATTGTATACTGTCAATGTCAACAGACGAATGCTAGAAGTCCATCTATCTGATGGTGTGATGATGTTTTTAGTTGGCCTTAATGAGTCTTATACAATGATCAGGAGTCAGATTCTAATGGTGAATAATCTGCCTTCACTATCAAGAACTTACTCTCTGTTACTAAGAAAGCCAAAGATCAATCTAAGCAACTACTGCCTCCTTTGACCATTTGGCTATGTTCATTAGAGATGGACAAAATGATCACACTTAAATTCGATCACTAGAATAGGTTCAACAAGGGAAAATGCAAGTGAGGACAAAAAGAAACTCAAGTGTACTCACTGTCAATACACTGGTCACAATGTGGATAGGTGTTTTCAACTAAGTGGATACCAACCTGGCCGGGAATGAGCAAAAGGAAGAAGTCCAGCTCCACATTCTGGAAATCTTACTTCCACTTATAAGGATTCCCTACTTCTGAATACACTACAACATCCACAAATCCAAATCTAGCTACATCATTTGAGAAGTTCTTGGCATTCACCAAGTCTCAACAACCTCCTCAATGTATTGAACCTACTACCTCTCATGTATATTATGCTGCAACAACAATGATTGGTATTAACAATCCCGCTCCTCATGCTTTATTAGTTATTAACACCGGCACACACAAGCTTTGGATCTTAGACACAGGTGCAACTGACAATATGATTTGTGATGTCTCTTAGTTCCAATATCATGCTACACCTGTTAACATTACCATTTCCTTACCAAATAACTAGACCACCTATGCAACTCATAAAATTGATGCCTTTTTATTAGATAGTCTATATCTTAAAGATGTTGTTTATGTACCTGAATTCAACTACAACTTGATTTCAGTATAAAAAATCACCTAGTTTTCAAACATCATGCCTACTGATTTTGGCCAACATGTGTCTCTTTGAGAACCTCTCATGAGGAAGAACAATGGTTCTTCTGGGCTATACATTTGGACATAACTACAACTACTGCACACTTATGCAACTCAACTATTTCTAAAGTTCAAATTGTAATAAATCTGACGTTGTTAATTTGTGGCATCTTAGACTTGGTCATACACCAGTTTAGAAACTTACTAGCATTACTCAACTTTCTTTGCACAACTATAAACTACATTCAACTTCTGATATTTGTCACTTTGCAAAGCAGATGAAACTGCAATTCCTTGTTAGTTAGTCTTGTTTTATTGCTCCATTGGATCTCATTTACTATGATGTTTGAGGTCCTTATTCTATCACTTATTATAAAGGTTTTAAGTACATTTTAACCATAGTTGATGACTATACAAGCTGCCCATGGATTTACTTCCTTAAGCGTAAATCTGAGGTTCGAACCCATATCATTGAATTTGCTAATCTTGAACTAATTCAGTTTGATTGCAAAATCAAACAATTGAGGTCTGATACTGGCATTGAGTTCTTATGGTTTTATGTTATGGGCATTATACATCGAACATAATATGTAGAAATATCACAACAAAATGGATTAGTATAACGTAAGGATCAACACTATTGCAAGTTGCAACAACTCTCAGGTCTTAGTCTAATACCCCTCTTACATATTGGACTACATGTATTACTATTGCAGATTTCATTATTACTAGATTACGTTACCCTGTTATTAATAACAAAACTTCAATTTAAATCTTGTTTAAAAGAACCCATATTACTGTATTTTAAAAGCTTTTGTTGCTTATGTTATGTCTCTACTATTTTCCCTCACGCTCTAGAGTCGTGAAATGTTTGTTTCTTGGCTATCCTTGAGGAACCAAATGTAATCTCTTCCTTCACATTGATATTCACACCACAATAATATCTAGAAATGATATATTATATGAAAGCAGCCTTTCCTTTACATACAAATACTAATTTTAAACAAGATATGTCATCTGACCATAGTGCAAAGATATGCACATATTCTTTCATTGTATTGCAAGTCTCTTCAAAGGACTCACACATCACCATAAGCCTAAAAAACTCCTTAGAACATGTCCATACTGAACCTATTCCCCCACCAATGGATGCTATCAACACATAAGTCATTGCTCCACAATATGAACCAACACCATTACCAAATGCATTTGTTGGTCCAAGTATCTCTATTTCTACACACTCTCATAATTTACCACCCCATAGGATATCTACAAGATATATTACTACTCATGTATACTTATAAGTTTATGACTACCAAAGTCCATTCATAGAGCTAATTGCACTCAACATGCTACTAAATATCCCATAGAAAATCACTTAACTGTTAAAAGACTTGACACTGCACATGCTGCATTTATTGATGCTAGATCTAAAGCTATTGAACCTAAGATTTATGATCAAGAAAGCAAGTCATTAGAATGTAAGTAAGCTATGGGAACTGATCTAGATGCTTTGGAGAAGACTAATACATGGATTCTCACACCTATACCTCCCAACCAACAATGTATTGGCTGGAAATGGGTGTTTAGAATCAAACACAAAGCTGATGGCTCCATTGAAAGATATAAGGCTAGGTTAGTTGCAAAAATATACACACAAGAGGAGGGCCTTGCCTACTTAGATATATTCCCCCCAGTATACAAACTCACAACAGTCACAGTTCTTCTAGCTACAACTGTCGATAAGAATTGGCGCCTACAACAACTTGATGTTAATAATGCATTTCTATAACGGGACTTGGGTGAACAAATATATATAAAACCGCTTCCGGGCTACTGTGATCCAAGTGATTCAAGGATTTGTTTATTGAAGAAGAGTTTGTATGGCCTAAAGCAAGCTTCCAGACAGTGGTACCACGACCTCTCTACTTGTCTCATTTCTTTTGGTTATTCACAATCAATATATGTTGTTCACTCTTTATCAAAGGAGTATACCTAAGTTTACAACCGTATGCAGCTACGCAGGTGATATTATTTGAGCATTGAATGATTTGCAAGAAATCGCCAACCTCAAGCAACACCAGGATGACAGGTTTACTATCATAGACCTTGGACATCTCAAGTATATCCTTGGAAGTGAAATAGAAAGATTAAGGCAAGGAATCTCTCTTTGCTAAAGAAAATATGCACTGGATGTTCTTAGAGAAGCTAGTCACCTTGCTTGTAAGATGATGACTCAACATAACTAGGAGACCTTGTTGTGTACATGAGTTTAGTTGGAAGACTACTCTACTTGACCATTACCAGACTAGACCTCAGCTTTAGTATTTAATACCTAACATAGTATATGTCTAAAATAACTATGACTCATCTTGCTGCTGCTCACAAGGTTCTTTGCTACATCAAAAATAATCCTAGAAAATGGCTCTGCTACCCTACAAACTCAGAGCCTCATCTTAAAGCATTTTGTGATAGTGACTGGGATGCTTGTGCAAACTTTAAGAGAAGTGTTACTGTCTATGTTGTTTACTTGGGAAACTCTCTCATTTTATGTGCTTTATCCATCGTTTTATCTTGATTTTACTTATTCCTTTTGTTCCTTCCCATCTAGAAGGTGTCATGCCGCAACAACATAACGTTATGATGCTACTAAGATGTAGAATGACGCCCAAATTTCACACAACGAGGTCTAGAAGCTGCCCAACAGCCACTGGAAGCCGTGCGATCGACATTGATAGTTGTGGGTCAATACTTTGCATTTAACTCTAGTCTTTATTGAACAAGTAACGTAGCAACCTGCTCCAGTGGCCTACTGGCTGCTTTCTTCCTTTTCAACGCTTCGGGACATGACTGATATCAGGTGACCCATCGTCGGCTTTGCTTGGAGCTCGGATTCACCTTTTCATGGCGGTACTCTTAGTCTTGAACGGTTAGCCTCTGCTCCATGCTTGTTTTTTTTATGAATATTGTTTCGGTCTGCTGTTGCTTGCTGCTCGTTTGCTCTTTTTGCTTTATTGTAGCCATTGTTGCTCTGTTCGTGTTTGGGTGGAGGTCGTGATAGTGTTTCACGGTCTCCTTTCTTGTTCTTGTGGCTGCTCTATCTCTTCCCTCTCTTCTCTCGATCTTTGACCCATAGTTGCTTACCGAAACTCATCTCCTCAATTGGCACTTGTGCCATTGCTTTGGACTTGAGTTTTTGTTCATACTTTGGTAGAGTGGTTGCCTACTGTTGTGTTTTGATCCTAAGAAGCCCAGTCTTCTTCGTTTGGGTTAAGAACAGCCTTAGGCATCTCCTCTTGAGTCTTTGATCATTACTTCTTTTTACTTTTGTTGGTTTTCTGTTTGAGTTTCTTTCAGTGGTTCGTGGTGTTTATTGGTAGTGGTGCAGTTTCCGGCGAACTTCTCTCAGTTTTCGGTGACTCCGGCAGACGTGTGGTGGGTGATTGGAGTTGCTACAGAATATTCCCTCATCATTGGTTATTGTTCCTTTGTGGGATTATTAACCGTGCGTGTGGGACTGTAGGGGACAAGAGTGCTTGTACTTTCTGTCTTTGTGTTCCCCGCTATGGAAGACAGCTCTCATCATGCCCATATGATTAACCCCATGCATGATAATATGAATAAGGCTGCACACGACCCGAACCTTAATTTAAACTGCAATGTTGATAAAGAGGTGGCTTCCCCTACGCTCTCGGAGTTGGAACGGGTTGTTGGATTAGTCCCGGATTTATCGTCGGAATTGAACCCTCTTAATTGTGGTTCAAACGTTAACTTGATGGGATCTTTTCCGCAAGTCTCCTCTAACTTTGAGAAGGGTGGTGCTCCAAGAATTGCTCAAAAATGACCTTGAAAGACAAAGGCAAGCAGACTGCGAAGCCTCTCGCGGCTCTCGCCAATCCGAGGCCTTTTCAATTGAAACCTCCATCACTTAGTGGCTCTTTTGCTCATGCTTTACGTGGTAAAGCTACATATGAACTAAAAAAATCATTTAGCGATGATCCAAATGTCAAGCCTAAAAAATTCCAAATGATGAAAGGGAAACCAATGATCCTTTTCGATGAAGAAGAGATACAAAAGCTTGATGCGAGACTTGAGTTCTTGTTGATCCTTAGCTTTTCGTTGGAGACTCCTTCCCACTCTTTCATCCACCGTAGACTCTCCATTCTCAACCTTAAAGGTGGCTATAAGCTCGGACCGATTGATCATAGGCACGTGATGATGAATTTTGATTGCAAGGAAGATTACACTCGACTTTGGATAAAGAAAGATATTTCCTTTCTCAATTTACCGGGTCGTATCCTCAAACGGACTCCTTCATTCAATCCCGGTTCGGATCCCCCTATTATGGAAATTTGGGTTGCTTTCCCGGGTTTGAGCATGAGATATTGTGAAAAGAGTGCGCTCTTTAATCTTGCTCAATACTTGGGTAAACCTTTGAGAGTTGATGAATGCACTCTTACCATGACAAGGCCCGATAACCCGCGCATTTGTGTCGAAGTCAATTTGAGAATTGATGTTATTGAATGGGGGTTACAATCGGCCCGAGGATGTTTTACGAAAAACAAAAGTGGTTTATGAGAATTATCCCACTTATTGCACTAAATGTCATAGGCTTGGACACGTTGTTGGTGATTGTGGTTGGAATAAGAAAAAATCTAATGATCCCATGGTTCTTGAGGCAAAGCAAAATGATCCACAAAAGGGGGTGGCAACCGGTTGACAAGAGACATAGTACTTCCAACGCTAAGGTTGCTTCAAAGGCGAAAAATGACTCTTTCTCTCCTATTAAAATTATTCAAAGAGGGGAGAATCATTCCTTTGCTAATCTTGAGGTTGAAGTTGTGAATGTAGAGGAAGGTGGTTTAAAGGAACAAAGTGTTGGAGAAAGCTTGCCATCGGATAGTCATGTTGAAGCCAAAGCTTCTAAGAATGATGATTTTCTTAGTGATGATATTCTCAATGACACATATGATAATGCAAAGCTCTCGGATTCTCAAGCCCAAAAAAAGTCTCGGGTTCTCTGACCCCGAAAATGTTTTCCTTCGAAAGTTCATGGAAGGGCTGGGCGTGTGCAACAAGAAAATGATGAACACGCCGCAACTTATCATGAAGAATTGGAGAAAAATAAGGATGTCGTTCAATGTGATACCACTAGGAATGAAGCCAAGGATGCTAGTACGGATGCATTGCCACAATCTAGTTCGAATGGTGATGATGAGAGGGAGGCAAATGAGGACTCTAGGTCCAAAAGAACACGAGGAAAGACGAGGGAAGATTATTATCGGGAAGGAATTGTGATAGGCCACTTGGCCGCACCGTTGGCCAAACCTCTTCCAAAAAACCGAGAGCAACGAAAGATTGAGAAATCGGCTCGTAATTTGAGAAGTAAGTCCTCCAAATCTTCTAAATAAATGAAGCTTGTTTGTTGGAACGTTCGCGGGGCCGGGAATGAAAAAGCTTGTGAAAATGTCTATGATTTGATTACGAGATAAAAGCCGAAAGTTCTTGTTCTTCTTGAACCGAAAGTGGCTTTTGATGAAAGGAGATATTTGAGGAGATTTCAATATGATAAAGTTTTTAAGAACCCGAATAACAAGATTTGGATTTTTGGTGATTGTGATATTGAGTTTGAAATTATTGAGCTTCATGATCAATTTATTCATTGTGTGGTGCGATCGGCTTTAATCCCCCTCCCGATTATGTGCACTTTTGTGTATGCCAAGCAAAGTCGTTTACTTCGGCGCCCTCTTTGGGATGGTTTAAGAAGGAGTGATGACCTTAGGCCGTGGATGGTGGCGGGGGATTTTAATTGTGTTCTTAATCTGAGTGAGAAAATTGGTAGGACTCCTCCTCTTGTTGGAGACATGGCGGATTTTCATGATTGTATTGATGATTGTGGTCTTGAAGATGTTGGGTTTGAAGGAAACCCCTTTACTTGGTCGAGTAATGGTACGAGGACTAGACTTGATCGAGCCCTTGTCAATTTTGAATGGGGTACGACGTTTGAAAAAACAAAAGTGGAACATTCTCCTCGAAAGCAATCCGACCACTATGCCCTTATCATTTCCTTTGAAAGGGAAGCGAGGAGAAAACCGTATCCGTTTCGGTTTCAAAGTATGTGGGTGAATCACCACTCTTTTCTTGATCTTGTGAAACGTAGTTGAGAGGAACCGGTTGATTGTGTTGGCATGTACATTCTTGGTGCGAAACTTACTCGGTTGAAAAAAGATCTCAAGATTTGGAACGGTGAGAAGTTTGGTAATATATTCCAAAAGATCATTGATAAAGAGGAATGCCTCAAGAAAGCTGAGATTGAGTTTGATGTAAATCCTTCTTCTACCTCTCGCACTAATCTCCAAAAATGCTTCGCCGAATTCACTTTTACTAAGAAAATGGAGGAAGCATTTTGGAAGCAACGTACCCGTTGCAAATGGGCTGTTGAAGGCAGAAGAAATTCTCGGATGTTCCAAGCTATGGCGAAAGCTAAGAAAGCAAAGGCTCGTATCTTTAAAATATATGAGAATGGGGTGTTTATGGATAATCCAGATGCGATTGGTCCCTCGACAGCGAGCTATTTTGAGAATCTCCTTTCTGGTCCCGTGGATGTTCTTCCTTGCCATGATCTTAATTTTATTTCTCATATTGTTTCTCATGATGACAATCTATAGATGTCCCGTGAGCCATCTTTTGAGGAATTTAAACATATTGTGTTCGGCCTCAACCCCGATAGCGTGGCCGGTCCGGATGGTTTCAATGCTTTGTTCTATCAAAAGTGTTTGGATATTATTTATGTTAATCTCTTTGCGGCCATCCTTGATTTCTTCAAAGGAAATGCTTTCCCGAGGATGTATAAGGCCACGAATATTGCTCTCATTCCCAAAAAGGAGAATCCACGAGAATGGAAAGACTACCGATCGATAAGCCTATGCAATGGTAGTTATAAAATTATTGCAAAGTTATTGAATGATAGGCTTGGATTAATTCTTCCAAAAATTATTTCTTCTTCTCAAAGTGGTTTTGTGAAAGATCGTCTCATTGGTGATAATATCCTTCTTGCGCAAAAAATGGTTTATAACCTTGAGAGAAGACATGATAAACACAATGCGATTGTGAAATTGGATATGGAAAAGGCTTATGATCGTCTTGATTGGAATTTCTTATATCAATGCCTTTTAAAGTTCGGCTTCTCTCGAAATTGGATATGGTATATCAAGAATTGTGTTGAGCATTGTTTCTTTCCTATTCTTATGAATGGTGAAGCTAATGGATTCTTTGAATCTAAGCATGGTGTTCGGCAAGGAGATCCCATTTCTCCCGGGCTCTTTATTAATGCGGTGGATTCCTATCCCGCGGCCTTGATCAATTATATGCTCAGAATGATGATATGTTCTTGGACACGGGGGGAGGAAATTCAGTTTCTCACTTAGCATATGCCGATGATTGAACATGAAATTCGGCACTGTGAAGAACATGAAAGTGCTTAAGGAATTCCTTTTGCTTTATGAAATGGTGTCGGGACAACATATTAATGCCGCAAAGATTTGTTACATTCCCACTATCTTTGTGAGTAATGCTCATATTCGAAGAGTTTGTGAAGTCACGGGTTTCTCTCGTGGTGATTTTCCTATCACATATCTTGGTTCTCCTCTTGTTCGTGGCCGACTTAACTCCACACACTTCCAAAAGTGGATCGATCAAGTCCGTGGGCTTATATCAGGGTGGGAGATGAAGTTCCTTAATTTTGGAGGTAGGCTCACCCTTATCAAGAGCATTCTTTCTTTGATCCCGATATATCTTTGTCAAATATTGAAACCACCTCTTTGTGTGTTGGAGGATCTTGAAAGAATCTTTGCTCGGTTTTTATGGGGTTCGAATGATTTGAAGCACCGGATGCATTAGAGAAGTTGGGAGCACATTTGTGCGCCTTATGATTTGGCCGGCCTCAATGTGAAATCTTTGAGGAGTATGGTGGCGGCATTTGGGATCAAATTATGGTGGAGATTTCGGGCGCAAAATTCCTTTTGGGCTCGGTACATGATGGCTAAATACACTAACCGACAAGATTTTCTTAGCATTCGAGGTTGGGAATCAAGTGGTTGGAAGACACTTGCTAGAGAAGCGGTTTTTGCCCAACCTCATCTTTTTTGGCTTGTGAAAAGTGGTGAAACATTTTTTTGGAAAGATCATTGGATTGGGGATGGCCTTTTACCACTGAAGGAAGGGGCCGATATTGATAATAACCATAAGATTTGTGATTTTTGGGAGAATGATGAATGTGATCTTGTTAAGCTTGATCAGGCACTTTGTGAAGAATCTTTCATTAAAGTGTTGGCTAAACCAACTCTCCAAGTTGGTAGAGATACTCCTATTTGGAAGCATGAATCTATCGGTCAATTTTCTACTAAATCGGCATGGAAAGCCCTTCAAGGATCGCATGAATCTCAAGATGTCTTTAAATTCCTTTGGAACAAATTTATTATGCCTAATATTTCCTTCTTTGTTTGGAGATATATGCAAAATCTTTTGCCTACGGATGGTAATCTTAAGCGGTTTAAATTTGTCTCCATGTGCAATTGTTGTAACAAGAATGCCGAAACTAATGATCATCTTTTTTGGTCAAGTGAGCTTGCTCAAGAAGTGTGGAAAATATTTTTTAACACTTCTTGATTAAGAAGCCGAGAGTTGTCTCGTGGCGGAACATTATTGCTTATTGGATTTACTCGAAAAAGAAGATCATTCCGGGCCATATTCGGATTTTAATTCTAATTCTTGTGCTTTGGTTCATATGGGCGGCTCGTAATGATGCGAGACATAGAAGAATTCCTATGGATGCTAAGAAAATTGTGGGCAAGGTTATTAGTCACATTCAGGATCTTTTCGCCATTACACCGTGCCACAAATTTTTTTGGCTTGGAGATAAAAATGTCGCCAATGATCGGGGAGTTCGGCTTAGTAGTGTGGTCTTAAAGCCACCCATTGTTGTTATTTGGGAGAAACTGAAAGTTGTCCACTTCAAGCTCAACACTGATGGTAGTTCTAAAGGCAATCCAGGGTTAGCCGGATCCTGGGGCATTCTTCGTGATCACCTTGGCAATGGTATGTGGTGTTTTCACTTGTCGTTAGATCATTCTACTAATGTTGAAGCGGGAATTATGGCTATTTATCAAGGCCTTGTGTATTGCTATGAACTTGACATTTTTAATGTTGAGGTTGAGACGGATGCTATTATTACTATTCCTATTATCTATGCCAAGTCCGGTGGTCCTTGGAAAATCATTGACTATATTGATAAGATTCGGTTTTTTCTTTGCAAATTACATGGTACCATCAAACATGTATTTCGCGAAGGAAACTTTGTGGCAGATCAACTTGCTAATGAGGCTTGCGCACGCTTCAGTTGAATGGGAGAATTCCTATAAATGAGGCTAGTTTGAAAGTTAAATCTCTTGTTATGAAAGATAAGGAGAAATGGGCCTATCTTCGAGTTCCAAAAGTATTGAATTGACGGTTTTCCTCATCGTCCTCTCTACCACATCCGTCCTCCACGTTGGGATGAGGTATTTTTTGCCAATTATTAATCCTTGTGGCTCACGTCTTGTTTTATTTTGCATTCGGCTTTACACGAGTGAAGGTAATTTGTTTTCATTAGCCAATTTACACATACTTGAGCACTTTTTTGATATTGGCTTCACTCAACTCTTTGCACGCTACTTGATTACTTTACATTGGTTAAATGGTAAATATTGGTGACTCTTCTCCCCTCTCGAGATACACCACTCGAACCCTCGGGAGTACCACCATTTATTTGCCCATTGCATTCTAACCGACCCATTCCATACACATAGCCTTTATAAAATCACAATTTTCATGTGATTGCACGACATTGTTTCATTAGCGTTTCTTACACTCAAGTACAATTGACCACGACTTCATATTTTTTCTCATCTCTTTGTGGTCTGTGGTACTTGAAAATCCTTGCACACGACGATTCTTGGCTTGTTGATTTGATTACTTCGGTTTGGTGCTTTTTAGACTTCGATTTGGTTGTATTTGATGACTATATTACTTTGGACAATCTTGTGGTTTGGCTATTGGAACCGCGTTCCATTTGCGGTTTTGGGGTTAACTTGTGGAGATCGATTGTGATTCATGATATGTATAATTACTTATTGAGTTTCTTAGGTGTTGGAGTTGAGGATGAGGTGTTGCTGGCATGGATTTTACGGTCACTCTCACGCGATTTTTCTAGAGAAATCTAGGCGAACCATAGGCTCTCGGGCTCCACGACCGCTAGGCACTTGTGCAATCACTTAGCTATCTATTGGTGGTTGTTTACTAGTATCTACTATGCTTTTGATTGTAATAACTATAAGAATTTCAGGTGTCATTTATGCTCCTTTAGTTCCATGTACCTTTTGATTATTTTCAGGTGCCACGTTTTTGGGCATGCTCTTATTTGTATGTTCCTATTCGGTAGCATCCATATGGAAAGTAAACAAGTACCATATCAAAAGCTTAAATCCGAGTTGCATACTCCACCTTTGGGTCTGATCCTCGGCCGCGAAACTTTTGGGGAAAATTTCTACGATCCTAAGTAGGCTTACCCTTTTTTTGGCCCCCATGTGAGAAGAAGCAAACAAGTTCCATTACAAAAGCTCAAAGCCGATTTGCACACTCCATCTTTGGGTGTGAGCTTCGGATGCGAAACTTTTGGGATACATGTTTGCAACTTCATTTTGGCCTTGCTTCGTTTTGAGAGGCACAATGATAAGCCTCCCTAGCTTTTTATTATATTTCACGATCTTGCTTGGTTGCAGATTCCAAGCTTCACGCGCCATGTATAGTCCTTTTTATTTATATCACCATATATTTCTACATTTAAGGATACGTGCAACTCGCACATTACAAGGAGAGACCAGCAAGTCACGCCCTACAAGGCATGCTGTTAGCACTTCGTACACAGAAGACCCACACGGCCAACGCTAGTTACGTGACGCGGCCTGTGGATGAGGAAAGAGACATGCTACATGCAGCATGATGTGCAACGCGACTTGGGGAGAAATCGTCAATCCTAGAGTATAAGTGACGGATAAAGATCTAACCTAGGGAAACACTAAATATCTATAAGAGGAAGGCTGATGTAGGTAATAAACTTGTCTAATGTACAAGAGAGAATAACAATGTGATACAAAAAGTTGTAAAAGAGAGAATTAAGAGAAAAGTGTGAAGAGAGTTTGATAGAAACACCATTAAACTCATTCTTCCATTAGTTTTAGTCTTAGAGTCAAGAGAGTCAAGATATATGAAGAAGGAAACAAGGCAAAGGAATTTAGAAGATCGAAAACAACAATGTTCTACCACATCTGCGAAGTTTTCTTAATCTTTGTTCTTCTATTATGTTGTTTAACTTTTTATTTGTTGTTGAACTTGAGATTATGAGAAGCTAAACTACTCCGTGTTTGGAGTTGGGAGGTAGCACTAATTTATGAATATGTACATTTGATTGACTTGAGATTTATTTGAGTGTTCATGTGTCTAGATTGATTGGTTATATTTGTTGCATATTGAGATTAACCCTCTCTTGAATAAATGAAGCACCAATACGGGGACCGCCAAAGTGTAGATGTTAAACTATTTATGTATAGACTTGATTGTTGATATTGATATACTAACGTAATCAGACACATCCTTAGATTGCGCGAATATAATATTTTCTATGTACACTTTGTTCGCACGAGTAGATACATTCATTAGAGAATTAAGGATTTATAGTTCAGGATGGGGTCATTTTGCCGAGTTTCTTCGACATGGTTCTATCAAGCGCCCTAGTATACTCTACTTGTTCACCTGTGTCGGTTTGGGGTACCTTCAGTTCACCGGGAGTATCGCCCTTCCAATTCGAAGTTTTTTCCATTTGGACCTCACTTTGCTAAGCAGCGATAATTGTACGGAAGCTCTCTTTCCAACGCCCGCTGATCATACGACTTCATTCTTAGTGTGCTGACCCTTTCTGATTCGGCCTAGCCCGGTCGCCCTACGTGACTAGTCCTTCAAAAGGCGAAACTCTAAAATTCCCCATCTTAGGGTTAGGACTAGAAATCCAATCAATCATTCAAGACTCACTTCTTCGATGTCAAATTCTTTATTTGGAAATGCACCTGGGAATCGTAGGGATGATCATAGTGCCCCTACGGTTCCTACTGATGATCCATCTTCGTCTAAACCTTCATTTGCCCTTCTTTTTTGGCATAGACCGGGGATTCCTTTATATGGTATTTTTCCTTGAGTTAGGACGTCGGGCTATGGAGCCTAGTTTGGTCCTAGACTTGTGCCCAATTTTCGGGACCTATGTTCGTGATCGTGCATGTGGGGACTGGTTGGACATATTCTATATAGAAAAAGAAGGCCATCGCACCAGAGAAGGCAAAATAAAGGTAGACCCGCTTTCTCAAAGGCGGTGATTAAAAGTTATTTTCCCTAAACCATCAAATGAAGCCTGGTATGCTTAGAACATCAAGACAATCGAGCTGAGCATATCAAAGCTTGACTAACATGATAGTATCTCGGTAAGGTTTCTCGGTGTGAAAGAGCTGATCCTCGATATGGAAAGGTGGGCCCAATTCTTTATGCCTTCTCGCCTGGCGCGATTCTGATTGGTTTCATTCATCCCCAACCCTAATGAATGGACTTCTTATGTCTTTCGATATTATCCTCATCATCCAAGAAGACGAAAGTATCTTGATCGTGCCAGGTGATTTCTTTAGCAGGCGTGTCCAGCCAATCGATAACAAAAGACTCAGTCCTCCTGTGAACGGGCATACGTACTAAAGGTGCTTAACCGACTATAGATCACAGATCCATTAGACATAAGAACTCAAACAAGACTCGATAGATCAAAAAAGCATACGTAATGTTTCTATGAATTACTAAGTAAATCAAGTAGTGAAACTCAAACTTCGAACTCATTCATCCATCATCTATTTTACAACCAAAGCAAACCATCAAATCATCTTCAATTATGTTTTTTTAGTATAGAAATGTATTCTCATCGTTTGTTAGCTTAATTCTGCATTCATATTCTCATTCATTAGATAGCTTTTTTCTCTTATACAATCAAAGTAGTAAAATCTTGACAACCAACATTGTTTCTGCATCTAAGTGGCTCTAGAGATTAATCCACAATTTTAATGGGATTTGATCCTGGGAACATAATTATACTTTTCATTTTATTATTACTCGACCGGGAACTTACGAACATGTAGGCGTAGCATTCATTCCATACATATCACAGAAACTACACGCTTCTCCATACATCACACATTCAAATAGGCTGCTTTTTTATTCAAGAAAAAGTGCAACATGCCTAAGGTGATCTTCAACATCATGATCTTCAAGATGGGCATGTTGGACATCCATGCCCCTCTTGCATGGGTCTTGCCACATCACTGACAAACTTTCCTTAATTGGAAAGTATTTTCAAATTATAGCTACTCGTTAACTTTTCTAATATGGAAAGTTATCTAACTTTTATGTAATCATTGAGATAATTAGCTATCTAATTAGTTTGGCCTCTGATAGTATAATAGAAATGTTAGCGCATAATACACACACTTTGTGAACTTTAGATTTCACAGCAATGGAGAAGAACACTCTTGATGGGGATTATTTAGGATAGGCCCAAATTGGACATTTGGGCCGGCCCAGCAGCGAAGGCCCGGAGAGACGGGCGCATCGAACAGAAGAGGTTCGATGCAGATTCAGCATCGAACCACGCCTGTTTGATGCTTTCTCTTCAGCGCCTGAAGGGTCCCACAGGACGGGGTCTATAAATACCTCGACCCTTAATCTTCTGACAGGGGATATATATACACACAACACATACTACCGCATCGAACACAAGGGTTCGATATACTTTATTGTTCCACTTAAGCCCAGCTTACGTTGACTAAGATCGAACTGGTCCCTATTCGAGGTTCTACTGTATCGAACCAATCGAGGTCGACACATCAACATCAAACCAGGACAGTTCGACACTTCATCAATTCGACCGACAACACTCTCGAACTAATCGAGTTCGACTTACAACAACATCGAACTATCCACGTTCGATGAGCACATTGAATGCACTCTATTCGACCTACACAGTTATTTATCTTATTAAGATATCTAGAGCAATTCAATACCTGTAATAGACAGTAGGTGTTCCGGACCAAATTAGTTGGTTTATTATATTGGATTAGCATTATTTTGGCATTGTCAGACCCATTTGTAATTATCTATGGTGTATTGTAACTCGGAAGAAATAAGACCAAAATATTGGCGCCGTCTGTGGGAATACTGTTTACATTGTGTTTAGGTATAAGTAGTTAGAATGACAAAGAGACGTCGTGCGCAATCAGATGGAACAAAGAAAACAAGAAAGAAGACCAAGGTGGTAACAGACGAAAATGGAAAGCGACCCGAGCCTAATGAGTAGGGACATGAGAAAGTAGAAAATCATTTATTGAAACAATGGCAAGAATGTAAAATGGAACCCTTAGGGGAATTCAAGATTGTGCAGCTATTCAAAGAGAGTGCCGAAAAATAATAAAGATTGGGGCAGGAATGGAGCAAATGATAGAGGCAACCTTGGTGGACTGTCTTAGGCAAAACTCAGATATATTTGCCTGGTCTGATTTCAACCTGCACAGAATAGATTCCAGAATCATAGTACATCGGTTGAATGTAGATAAGAGCGCAAAACCGATAAGATAGAAGAAGCAGAATTTTAGCAAGGAGAAGAATGAAGCCGCTGAAAAAGAGGTACATGAACTCTTAGCGGCACGGCACATTTATGCACTAAGGTTTTCAGAATGGTTGAGTAATGTCATATTGGTTATGAAAAAAGAAGCAACATGGAGAATGTGCGTGGATTATACGGACTTGAACAAGTATTGTCCCAGGGATCCTTTTCCATTGCCCAGGATAGACCCACTAGTTGACTCGACTGCATGTTGTGCGTTGTTGAGCATGATGGATGTAAAATGTGGATTTCACCAGATATTCATGGTGGTACAAGATCAGAGGAAAACAGCTTTTGTCACAGATACAAGAGTGTATTGTTACAGGGTAATGCCCTTCGGTCTGAAGAATGCAGGAGCGACTTTTCAAAGACTCGTGGCGAAAATGTTTTACCATCAAGTTCGGAAGTAAAATGGAAGTGTATATCGATGACATGCTCGTGAAAAGTCTCAAGGCTGAGGAGCATGTGCGTCATTTAGATGAGGCTTTTGCCATCATGAGAACCTACGGAATGAATCTGAACCCTAAAAAGTGCACTTTTGGGGTAACAGTGGGGAAGTTCCTAGGCTATGTGGTGAACGAAAGAGGGATCGAAGCCAATCCAGATAAGATAAAGGCAGTGTTGGATCTACCATCACCAAAGACAGTGAGGGATGTGCAGTGTCTGGTGGGCCGATTAACTGCTTTAGGAAGGTTCATATCAACGTCTGCAGAAAAGAACATACATTTATTTAAAATAATGAGGCGAAGCAAGAATTTTTTTGGACGCCAGAGTGTGAGGAGGCTTTCCGACAAATGAAAAATTATTTGGTGAGCCCGCCACTCTTGGCTAAACCAGAGGAAAATGAAATGTTGTATCTATACCTAGCGGTATCCTCGCACACCATTAGCACGGTACTGGTCAAGCAGAAGGGAACCCAACCGTTACCCATTCACTATGTGAGTAGAGTTTTGTAGGGGGCAGAGAGGAACTACTTGAAGATAGAGTTGTTCCCGCTGGCAATTGTGGCTACTGCACGGAAATTGAGACCATACTTTCTGTCTCACCCAATTACGGTGGTGATGGATAAACCTCTGAAACAAGTGCTGGCGAGGCCCGAAACTTTTGGAAGATTGGTTAAGTGGGTGATCAAGCTCAGTGAATTCGGATTGGAGTTCAAGCCGCGAACTGCAATAAGGCACAAACCTTAGCGGATTTCATGGCTGAGAAATTGGGTAACAGCGTGGCCGAAACCGCAAACTCTATCTTTTCTATATTAGACCTAGCCGAAACTAGCAGAGCAGCCACAACATGGATACTACACACGGACGGATCCGCAACCACCCATGGAGGAGGGATTGGGATTCATTTTCTGTTCCCAGAGCGAAGAGAATTTGAATTCGCTCTCAGTCTAAACTACATGGTGACGAATAATGAAGCTGAATACGAAGTAGTTATTGCCGGTGTCAAAATGGCTCTCGGACTCAACATTGAACATTTGGACATATTTACTGACTCGCTCCTAGCGACAAATCATTTCTCGAGAATATATGAGACGAGAGAGGAGACAATGAAATTGTATGTCGCGAAGGTAAATGAATTGGCAAGGAGTTTTAAATTCTTTGATATTACTCAAATCCTGAGGGACGACAATGCGAAAGCGGATGCGCTCTCTAAATTCGCAAGTTCTTCGGGGATTCTGATAGAGAAAAAAATAACACTTGTGGCCGCCGACAAGTGCTCGATCGGGATATCAAAATATAATGCTACGGAGGCGCGGGTGGAATTTATAATGGCGATACAAGAAGACCCGTCTTGGAAGGACGAGATTATGATTTATCTTCGGGAGGGTATCCTCCCGACAGATTCGAATGCACATCGCAGAATGCGATACAAGGCCTACAGGTTTACTATCCATAATGGAGAGCTTTACGAAAATTCATTCAGGATGTTGTGGAAATCATTATGGGGGAAGAGCTTTGGCTCAATGAATATTACGTCAGGGATATTATTGGCAAACTCTATTGAAAGATGCAACAACTTTTTCGAGGTAACGTGACAGCTGTCAATACCATGCTCGTCTCATTCATAGACATGCACATCCGCTACAACCCATCGACTTGGCATGTCCATTTGATCAATGAGGAATCGATATCGTTGGATCTTTTCCTCCGGCTAAAGGTCAAAAGAGATATTTGGTAGTGGCAGTCGAGTACTATACCAAGTGGGTCGAAGCGGAGGCTATGTCGTCGATCACTGAGAAGAATATGATTGAGTTTCTCTGGAAATACATCATATGCCATTTCGGAATTCCGAGGTATATTATATGTGACAATGGTACGCAATTCAGCGAAAAGGAGATTAAATCATGGTTTGCGGAATTAAAGATATCTTACAATCTGACCTCAGTCTATCGTCCCCAGTCAAATGGTCAAACGAAATCCATCAACAAAACATTGAAGGATTATCTTGAAAGGAGGTTGAGAAGCACGGGAAAAACATGGGCATAAAAGCTTCAAGGAATATTATAGGCAAATAGAACAACTCTGAAAACATCGACATGGGAGACTCCATTTGTTCTTGTCTATGGTACCGAGGCTGTTCTGCCTGCAGAAATAGGTATGCTGACACGCAGTATTAACGATTACGATCCCGAACAATCGGTCCGTTTAAGACAAATGGATCTCGATATGATATGCTCGACAAGGGAAGATGCGTATCAACGCACAGTGGCTTTTAAGGCAGCAATGGCTAAAAGCTACGATAAAAGGGTTCAGTTCCGAAACTTTGAAGTAGGTGATTTGGTCCTGAGAAGCATTGTAGCAAAGCAGCATATCGGGAAGCTCGAACCAAAATAGGAGGGGCCTGTCAGAGTCATACGAGCAAGTTTGTGAGGATACTATTACTTGGAAACTATGCAGGGTGTTCAACAGAAGCGTCCGTAGAATGTGCAACATCTTAGACGTTACTATGCATAGGAATTGAAACAATATCACCTGACAGTCAAATAATAGTATGAACTACAAAGGCTTGAGTCCCATGCAAACTGGAAAATGTAGGCACCTCGGTAAGAATCGAGGTCATTCCATATCAAGTAACTATTTATATTTTCTATCCGTCGAATGATGCAGGTGGACTCGATGCGGTATAAACAGCCCAAAGTGATCATACCCCACATGCACGACACGAGCGTCATGACGGCGGTATAAACAACCCAAAGTGGTCAAACCCTTCATGCACGACACGAGCGTCATGACGGCGGTATAAACAGCCCAAAGTGGATAAAACCCCTCATGCACGACACGAGCATCATGACGGCGATATAAACAACCCAAAGTGGTCAAGCCCCTCATGCACGACACGAGCGTCATGACGGCGGCATAAACAGCCCAAAGTGGTCAAATCCCTCATGCACGACACGAGCGTCATGACGGCGGTATATACAGCCAAAAGTGGTCGATACCCTCATGCATGACGCAAGCATCATGACAGAGATGCAACGCGAGATCGATAATGATTATAAGACAATTATGAAATTGACATCGGACAAAGAGCAATTAAACGCGTATCAAACTTGGCTAAAAAGAAAAGAAATTGTGCAAATATAATATAAAGCAAAAATTATGATATCAAGCTACAAAATCGGGCTCATTCAAGAACCATAGCAAGTGAAATACAAAAAATTGTTCCAAGAATAGAAAAAACTTAATATCATCAAAAGATCTGAACTAAAATTTACTACTCAGCAGAAGACTGGGGGGACTCCGAACGAAGGATCACACCCATGGAACGTGCATAATTGGCACAATTTCCCTGAATTTGATCCTCCGTGGGCACCAGCTCATATGCATGTGACCAACCTTCGGGCATATTAACAGTTTCTCTTTCAGGGATACTCTTAAGCTGATATCTACTAGGAGATACCAAATCTTGGTCCTTCAACGACGGTTTTGGGACAACAACCTCGGTTAAGGAAGCTTCAGGACTTCAAGGAAGATACCTTCTAGTTGGAAAAGTCATGGTCGGACTAGAAGTAGTAGAAGCGGGCACAACTTTTTTCTCTTTGTCTAGAGTCGCTGAAGGCAAAGGTTGAGACCACGTTGTCTTAGGAGGACTTGAGAGGAAGATGGTAGACCTAGATGCGGCTCGAGGAGCAGTATTTTTCGGATGCCCCTCATCTTCATCATTGCTATGCCCAAAAACGACATCGATGACTCTCTTGATTACCGCTGTCTTAGGCATTGAAGACGGACCCGGATTTAAGAAACTGGACCTTGGGACATCCTAACCCTTGTGGTCACGCCACACGGCATAAAACTAATCACCGCGTCTAGGGGCTCGAAAGTCTTCTTCGCTTTCACCGCTAGGCTCCGGGATCTCCATCCTTGGACTACGGCTAGCATCCAGCATGTTTTTTGGAAACCCTCCATAACATATATGAGATAATCAACTTGATCAACGCCAAGCTCCATGCCATACTTCATGTCCGCAACACCATGAAACAACTCTAGTAATTTGTAAACATTACTTTGCATGAAGGATTTAGCAATCGAAACACCTATAATCCTCGGATTCCAAATACTGAACCCGGCATCCCAACTCAGTAAAAACTTCATCGGCATCGTCATTTGACGCCTTAAGAGATGAGTTATCACGCTTCAAAGAGTCATTCTCTCTATTCAATGCAGCTATTTCTGCACACAATGCAGCAATATTCTCTTCGCTTTTCTTGGCAGTAACTCCAGCATCATGGGCATCACGAATAGCTTTAGCAGCCACATTCTCAGACTCTTTGGTGCGTTTCAGCGCATTGCGTCGACTATCATCACCGCTACGAATACTTGCGCGCAACCTATCAACGACGGAATTATGATGACTCTGTACCTCAATTAAACCACTGTAATCGCGGCACAGTCAATATACTACTATAGTAATAGCAGCAAAAAATAAACGACCAAAGCGCGCCAGATCACGGTATTCAAGCCTATCAGTTATGGTTTGGCGATCCAGTTGAGGCCATAGGGCCCGCATAATCTCTAGCGACTGTTCTTCCCTCAATCGATATCCACCCAATGTAATGCTTAAAGATTTTGAGTTCTCTTCATTCAGAAAATCATAGTTAGGGGTGTGCATTTGGATCGGATCGGATCGAATTGGATCGAATCGAGGCTAGAAGTCGATTTCGATCCTGGAGAAATGAGGATCGAAATCGAATCAATTTAAAACGATCCGATTCGATCCAAAATCATTCGATTTCGATCCGATTCGATTCGATTTCGATCCTTTTTTCTTTTTTTTTCTTATTTAATTTAATATCAATGGGACAAACCACAACATTCAAACAGAGTTACTGAATTACAAAATTCACTTTCATATGGTGAGATAAAGGTATTGCAAATTTACAATTGTATATGTTTCTCAAAGACAGAAACGTGGCCTTCAAATGGACCAAGAAAAAGATGTTAAGTATGTGTATATATAAAAATATAATATTAACATTATATATAGAAATATCTTAGTAGCATTAATAGGCTTAGCTTTATAGATAAAATATAATATTATATATACTATATTACTATTATATATTTATTTATTTTTAAAAAATAAGATGAGTATTCGATCCGATCCGATTCTCAGCCTCTAAAATCGAGGATCGAATCAAATGGGGGTTCGATCCTAAGGCAAAAATCAAAAGTCGGATCAAATATTCGATCCGATCCTCGGATCGGATCATTCGACCGATTTTCACCCGATTCGATCGATCCGATTCTTTTTGCACAGCCCTAATCATAGTTAACGAGGCTCCCATGAGGGGCCGGTCTTGGATTACCGAAAGATCGAGGTCGTCTACGTGGAGGCGGAGAGATGTCCTGAGCCTCTCGAGCAGACTCATCTTCAGCTAATTTCCTCTTGGCAGCAGCGTACCAATGCTCACCTCATAACCGGGAAGAACCCTCTTTATTGGGTCCCCGCGCATTCCAGAACGTTGGATTACTTGCATTGAATCTAGCCAAATTAACAGCAATCCTTTCGTCTTCCGCGTCATTTTCTTCCATCGCTTGGATTTGAGAATTAGTCCCAACCTTAACGCAGCCACCAGTGGCAGTTGGAGTCATCACTAATCTCCGCAACACAATATCCTCATGACGCTCGAAGTTACTCACAACAGGCACCCGGGTACCAGCACTTATGCCACTAAGCCTCATCATAGAACGATGAGTCGGGGGAGAAGCGGAATGAACTACACCCCAATTATCAGACAAATCTCTGGGGGCCCTAACTGCAGGTCGAGTCCTCGCGCCATCTTCCGGGGAATCTTCTGATGAAACATCCGCAAAAGATGGGCCCACATCCGAGATGTTCGTCTCCTCGCTCCCAGTTTGAGCACCATATTTATTCTCAGGAGACACTACAGGTTTACTCCGACTTTCAGAATTTTTCCTCGCCATTTTTAGTCAATTATAGGGAAATGTCTAGATTAACAAGAAAAAATAAAAAAAAATATACAAGCATCGAATCCTCAGAATTCGATGTTGAAGGGAAGGTCGAACACCCACGGTTCGATGCGGTCTGAAGGCAGAAAAAACACCTCCCTTGGAAAGAAAAATGAAAATGAGGTGGAAATTGGCCCTTTTTATAGACCCACCACCGCCTCTATTTCCGATTCGATGCAATAGCATCGAACGGGACCCGTTCGATGCACACACCTCGAATTCCCCAAATTCGATGTCCTCACCAAAGCACATCGAACGGGCAAGGTTCGATGTGCTCAAAATTGACCATAAAATTTTAAGAGCTTAATGAGATCAAGTCCTTCAAATTGGACCTCGATCTTTAACCGAGATGTTCTCCCAACCGGAGACATGATTTTCAAGCATATAAGAACGAGGCGCATAATTTATTGAGTTCGGAAGACGTTCCCTAATCGACACCGTCTCCCAAACCCAAACTAAGGGACTATGTGATGGGGATTATTTAGGATAGGGCCAAACTGAACATTGGGCCGGCCCAGCAGCGAAGGACCGGAGAGACGGGCGCATCGAATAGAAGAGGTTCGATGCGGATTCAGCATTGAACCACGCATGTTCGATGCTTACTCTCCGGCGCTTGAAGGGTCCCATGGGACGGGGCCTATAAATACCCCGACCCTTAACCTTCTGACAGAGGATATATATACACACAACACATACTACCGCATTGAACACAAGGGTTCAACATACTTTATTGTTCGACTTAATCCCAGCTTACGTTGACTAAGATCGAACCGGTCCCCGTTCGAGGTTCTACTGTATCGAACCAATCGAGTTCGACACACCAACATCGAACCAGGACAGTTCAACACTTCATCAATTCGAGCGATAACACTCTCGAACCAAACGAGTTCGACTTACAACAACACCGAACCATCCACGTTCGATGCGCACATCGAACGCACTCTATTCGACCTACACAGTTATTTGTCTTATTAAAATATCTAGAGCAATTCAATACTTGTAATAGACAGTGGGTGTTCCGGACCAAGTTAGTCCGTTTATTATATTGGATTAGCATTATTTTGGCATTGTCAGACTTTTTTATAATTATCTCTGGTGTATTGTAACCCGAACGAAATAAGACCAAAATAACTCCTAACGATCAAATCATTCGATTGTAAGATTTCATTCCAATTTCAATAGATTCAACTTCGTTTCATAAAGTGTCGCCTTAACTATAGCCTCAACACTTGCATCTGTAAATACTTGAGTGGGACGAACATATCAGTGGGCAACGATAAAATAATAAAGTAGTTTAACCTTGTTCTCTATATTTCTTAGTTAGTAAATAAGATTAGTAGTGGCAGTAGATAAAGGAGAACTCCAGGCGAGATCAAGTTTATTTGTGCCTCTTAATCTTCTTTATGTTATCGTTTAATCCGCACGCTTTTATACTAGTTTCTATGAGTGGTTAAACCTTTGTATCCAGGGGGATGAGTTTTGTATGTAGATGGAGTAGTTATTTTCTTTACTCTATGAATCTATCATTTTGGTTATCTCATTATGATTGCGTTTTTTTTTCTCTAATGCTTCATATGTATTGGTCCGATATGCATGATATATTTGTTACTGCCACTGTTTCGCATGTTGGTATAGTGGACATATGATCGTCAAAGTAACAGGGCCTTGATGCAAGTCTAGCACCAAGCTACAGGTAATGAGACTCTATATTAGGATAATAGACCGATACAATAACTAAAATGATAAATCGATAGGTAACGGTGTTTGTCTATAAACCTTTGGAATTGTCGAGACGGAAGTCGACATCAAGAACCCTAAACCAAAACTAGCCCGATGTAGTTTAATTAGAAAAATTAGATAATAAGTTTTAATAGTTAAGTTAATTTAGATTAATCTAATACTCTCAGTTGTTCTCTCAGAAGAATAGATTAATCATTCATACTACTATTTATCTATGCATTATCTACAAAATAATATTTGGGACGTCCATACTTTCCAAATTACTTGACTCGTGCACATTCAAGATCTTTCTACATTTATATATTTTCGAACTAGGACATGTCACACATTACTCATCCCGCCGATCATCATGGTGTAGTGAAGTACATCAACAAGAAGTGTCCATCGGGGCTTAGAGTAATAGTGTCCTCGTACACGCCCTAACTCTTGGGTCTAATTATAATAAAATTCATGGGAGTCTTGTGGACAACTCCATCGCAAAGGATAAGCAAGAATAGAAAAGCTGAAAAAACATTCAAAAGATTTTTAATTATTAGGTTGAATCAAACCCATACATTAGAAAATAGGTACACTAGAAAACATTAGCGATAGATAGCTCGTCGCCTTTAATCTTTAGTGACGGACATGCCGTTGCCAAAGTCAAAATGTCCAAAATGTCTTGAAATTATAAGCGATGAGCCATTTCGTCACTCAAGATATGTAGGCTCTAAAAAAAACATTATCAACGGAGAGTTTCGTCGATAAAGATATTTCAGCTTCATAAAAATAAATATTATTAAAGGTCTTGATTATTAAATAACAATAACACATTATCAACGGGGGACTTGATTATTAAAGGTATTTTTTAGCTTGATAAGGTAAAATAAAAAAAAAACTATTAATGTATGGTTGTCACTAATATCATTTGTATTTTTCTATTAAAAAACAGAAAAATGATTACAATTGGCCTTGTTGTCGGTAAAGGACTTGTACCAATTTTACAAGAAAATCAGCCAATTCAAATTGGCCAATTAATAAAACTAATTTCCAAAGAAAATTTAATATTATTAAAATACTTAATGAATGGAAATATTAAATAATTAACTAATTAATAAAATGTATATATAAATAATGATAACTACTAACATAAACTCAAAAAAAGTATTTCATAAATACATTTATTGCGTAAAAAATATGAAAACATATGAAATGCATTTAAAAGTAGAGAGAATATTTTAGAGTAGGTATGGCGTAGGGGTGAGTTGGGCCGGATTCCCGCGGGGATCGGGAATCTGGCCCTCGGGAATCGGCGGTGGTCGGGAGCTCGCCGCGGCTCTCGATCCGCACCGCGGAGTGCGAAACTCCCGCAATCGCGGGAGTTCTGCAGATTACGGGATCCCGCTCGGGATTCCACTTCAACGGCGTCGGAGCAGCGGAGGTGTGTGTGTGTGTGTGTTGACTGTGGAGGTGTGTGTGTGTGTGTTGACTGTAGAGGTGTGTGTGTGTGTTGACTGCGGAGATGTGTGTGTGGGGGTTGTTTGAGTTTGGGGGAGGTGGATGAGAGGAGAGGAGCTTGGTGACGGCGAAGGTGGTGGTTGTGGCGGCGGATGGTGAGGGGGGAGGAGGAGGAGAGAGAGGAGGAGCGGCGAACCTGGATTTTAGATCCAGCACCGACCACTCTGTCGGCGGCGGAACAGCTGCACATGGTGCGTGGTGCGTGTGTGTGTGTGTGGTGCGTGTGTGTGTGTGTGTGTGTGTGTGTGTGTGTGTGTGTTTTGGTGGTGAGTGGTGACTGACCGTGGTGGTTTTGGGGGTTAGTGGTGACTGGTGGTGGTTTTTGGGGGTCGAAATCCGCGGCTATGGCTGGAATAAGGAATCCGCGGATCGGATCGGATTCCAACCCCAACTCCCGATCCGATTCGCGGTAGTTGCTGCGGGAGATAATTCCCCCAACAACGGGTCAGGAAGATGATCGGATTTTTCCGCCCCGGGAAAAATCCGATCGGGTCGGGTCGGGTCGCGGGAATCTGACCTGGCCCTCCCACCCCTAGTATGGTGAGTCTTGGGCCAATGAAAGTTGTTCTGAATCCGCCACTTCTCCCGCGTGATGCTTGGGGTAATTTTGAGAAGTGAGGTTGAATGTATTCATAGATGGGGATATATTATTAATGATGGAACATGCTTTACTAATGAGTCTTTAGTAACAAAAGTTTCCATCACTAATAATCTTTTGGGGGATTTCAAAATATTCAAAAACTGTAGGTGACATACAATTTGTCACCAAAGAGTTATTAGTGATAGAAGAATCTGTCACTAATACTATTTCGCAGAATTTTGAAATTTTGGATATCTTGGTTCATTTGACTTTTACTTTTTTTTTTCCAAACTATATATGATAACATATAAACTACCATGAATGACTTGGATGCATGCTAACCCAACAACTATATACTGTCCATCGAGAATATAAGACTACGAGGCTATCTGCCTCGTAGGTATAGCAGTGAAGGACTAGAAAACCTCATTCGGTAAGAATAGAAACGTTAGAAAGACCTATAAGGCAGACTGCCTCGTCAGAGCAGAAAATCTTCAGTAACAGAAGTAAAAGAAAGCCCTTGTAGAATTCGCAACTGATGGAGGTCGGGCTTGTCGGTTTAGTGGTTTGTACGACATATCATCCATGTTGAACAATCAAAGTAGTTTAACCTTGTTCTCTACATTTCTTAGTTGATGATGATGTGCTTGTAGAGGAGGATTGAGACCTAGGACCTACCTTCGGCTATGCTCCATATAAACTTGATTTTTAGTTAGTCTTGGGACTCTTTCTTGTCTCCCCTATTTTTACTAGGTATTTATGTGAAGGTATCCAATTTTCCACAACTCGTGCAAGGGAGGAGATAGAGCAACATGTTCGGTCCCTATTTCGCAAGATCAACCTAGTCGACATCCCCACCGGTTTTCATAATGCTCCTCGTGCTGCTGATAGGTTATCTCGACCGTGGACTACGAGGTGCTGGCCTAGGTGATGCAAGCTCATTCTGATACCGGGTCAAGTCCGAATCGAGGTAAGGCTCAACACACAAGTCCCACCATGGCCAAACACTTTGCCAACTATTATATGCCCCAGTTTGGGACTGCTCTGAACTTTGGTCCCATAAACTCATTCCCAAAACCGGCCACATGCAGTGGCCTATCCAACATCGTTCTCAAGGGGACTGTTGGAGAGGGTACCTCCAAGGCTACTTGAAAAAATACTGGTGGTGTGGGTCCATCTGAGGCGGCTCCGAAGACCACGGTAGGTGAAGCCCGTCTGGTCATCGAGAAGGATCTAGTTGGCATTGTTTGCTCTTTTTCGTGGATGTTGTTGATCCCACCTACTTTCAAAATTATGCTAGTGCGCTGATGAACGACACCAATAGTAACATCGTGGGGGTTTGTTTGACTAGGCCTTGTGGGATAAGTTCTACAAAGGCGTCAGCAAGGTACATTGAAATCTATCCTTCCTAGTTCTTGGCTCCTTCATTCTTATTCACTCACACACTGAATATTGGCCATACCTCTACAATGTTTGGTTCTTGGGGATGCTGTTGGAACATATATGGCGAGTCGCTCTATTATCGGTGCTCTTACTAAGGACCAAAATATGCTACAAGCCTCATTAAGGGCTGATTAGGAGGAGTCGACCCAAGTCGAGGTGGAGTTAGAGGAATCTCATTGCCTCTATAAAAAATGGAAGAGAACCATGCCCGGAAGATAGAGAAATTGATGCGTATCCTAGGGAGAGAGGTTGCAAAAGCTATTCACGTGACTGAAAAGTCAAAGCACGCGGTGCAAAAGGCTTATGATGCTGAATTTGATGCAAATGTCCAAGCTGTTTTTCAAGAAAAAGAGGAAGGAGTAGCCCCCCGTAGTCGGGTCATCTCCACATTCAACTTGATGCGAACACCCAAGCCGTTTTTCAAGGAAAAAATGAAGGAGTAGCACCCCATAGCTGGGCTACAACCCTACCACTTGGGTTATCACCGTACCACTGAGACTTCATAATTTGAAGAAAAAACGCAAAATACAACGCAAGAGTGAGAGCTTTTGTTGCAATTTGCACTTATACTGTTCATTGGTGTAAGACCCTTTGTTGAAAAACTTATTCATGCTCAAGCTAAAAACCTAGCAATGTTTCTCGTTGATGACATGTCGTATATGGTTGTGGGTTCATCAGATGCGAACACTTTGATTGCCTTTGATGCATAAAGCCATGCAAGACTTGGTTGCCTTTAAGGTGTGAAGCGATGTATAAATTTGGTTGCTTAGATGTGTAAATCCACAAAAGATCTGGTTGCCTTAGATGCGTAAAGCCATGCAAGACTTGGTTGCCTTTAAGGCATAAAGCCATGTATGATTTAATTGCCTTCGATGCGTAACACCATAATTGATCAACAAGAGCCATGGTTCTATCCGAGTATGTAACATCCTCGAGATTGCGTAAAGCCACGCTAAAAATATGAGGGGTAGCGCAAGTTGCGTAAAACCTAAAAGAATTGCTTACAGCTGGAAAGAGCTAAGGAGTAAAGACAATTATTAATGAAGACCCACATAGCAACATAAATGACACACCACGAGTTACTTATGGATCTTATGCCTTACACACCTAAATCGTGTCAATACTAAATCACAACTACACGGTGTCGCGCACAGTTCTTATCTAAAGCACACATTCCAAAAGAGTGTCGCGCATTACAGCTCCCACGCCTTACACAACTACACGGTGTCAATACTAGATCGAGTACAATTCTCAAGCATACATTCCAAAAGAATTTCATGAACTATGGCTCCCATTCTACACTCTGGGCGGCCCCACTCGGGTGCTTCCATTTTATCCCCGCGAGAGTAAGGTTAGTCACACAACATAAGTAATTATTCAATCTAGACATTCAAGGTCATCAAACACACATCAAGTGAGGCAAATAAATATATTCATAATATCAGAGTTACTCCTATACTCTAAACAACAAGTAGGTTAGCTCCTCATAATCACGAGTTCAACAATCAACAAAGAATTAAATATCATAGACAAAGTAAATAGGTAAAGAAAAGCTTATCGGATCCGGTGGAACGTTGTTGCTTGACCCTCTTCGTACTCCCTTTTGCTATCTCCTTCTCCACTAATTATCTTCTCTCAAACAATGACTCGACTAATCTAGAACAAGACTTTTGATGGTGTTTTATCTCTTGTGACAAACTCTCAGGGTTTCTTCTCTCAAAAAGTGGTTGTAAAGGCTATGAAAATTATTGTGAAAGTTGTACCCTACCTGTTGAAAGTAGCCTCATATTTGTAGTTTTTCTCTACTCTGGGCTGCGTTTTAGGGTTTCTGACTTGCGGCCAAAACCTCCTTTGATCGCGCGACCCCCGCGTGATGTGGTTCTAATCGTACACCACCCGCGCGATACGGTGTTGATCGCACTACCTTATGCTTTCTTCCATACAGTCTCGTGGTGTCTTCTCTTCAATCTCGTTATATTCCAAAATAGTGTCTTTGACCAATTGTTGTCCAAAACATCCATTTTTGGCCTCGTTCAGCCTTGTTTTGTCTTGACTCCTTAAATACCTAAAAAAACATAAAACAATACTAAAACAAGTAAATATGCTATCATAAGTATTCAAAAGCATAAGTAAACATATAATTGAATCACGCTAATGTGACGGTTATCAGCTGTTGTTGCCCTTTTTTTAAGTTTTCAAGTTTTCATGAACTGTGAACAATTTTTAATTTTTGTATTTTAATTCTGCTTGGATATTTATTTTGGGTTGTAATGTTGCACTGCTAATGCAACTTTTCTTTCTACATTTTGATTATGTTATGGGAGCAATTTATTTTTTATAAATCTCTTGAACTAACTCTGTCTTGTAGGAAATATTATTGTTGTTAAACAAAATCAAAGGGGGAGAATGTTAGGACTGAATATTTTGATATATGATAGTTTGATTAATTGGTTAACTAATTAGTTAACTACACGTGTTTTAATTAATGTCTAATTGATTGTATTTTGAATATTTCAGCAAGAATGTTTTCATGATCTATTTCCTTATAGTTAGATCTGCTATCGTAATATGTTAAATAAGAAAAGATGGTTGGTGAGATTCTGGAACTGAATGTTGTAGTTTCCATATAGAATTAGATATTGCCGCGTCAGATTAATTATGAAAACAAGATTCAGAATTGTATTTGTCTTTGTATGGTCCGATTTTATTCTAAGTATATCTGGACTGAATTATATATGCATACACTGGAATATTCTGTTTACTTGTTTAACATGATCAAGTAGGATGAATTAAGAAAGATTTGTAAGTTACCTCAAAGATGGTGTAACAGATATCCTTCCTCGTAGGAGATTCTAAACTCTATAAAAGCAGAAGACTCGAACACATTTGAAGACAATTTTTTTAGTTTTAAAAGATTTGTTATTTTATTTGTTTGTGAGTCAAAACATTTTAATATCTTTGTACAAAATATCAAGGCGAATGAACTTTGTGTGAACTTGAATATTTCCAGGCTCAAGTAGAGTTCTATAATAAGGTGTTGCGTCAGGTATTAAGAAAGTAATTAGAGGGAGTCTAGATTACTAGTATCAAGTAATAGCCTCAATGAGTCAAAGTCATGCACTAAAAGAAAGAGACTGCTAGGTCTATTGTGATCAATCCACTATAAATCCATGTGTTATTGTTTTACTTTTACTCGACTTAACAAGTAATGACTATTACAAATAACAAAAAATTAAGTAATAAGTAAACTATTAAGGTCTTACAACTAACTCAACATTTTCCTTTTCCAATCGTTCTTTCACCTCTTGCAATTGCTCGTGCGTCATATTTTGTCTCTTCGACAAAGGTGATAGAGCTTCTTCAATTGACCCTATTGTTGATAACTCTTCAGTGTAGAATGTAGTTTCTATCACTTGCCTCGCAACGTGATTGGTGGGATATGTATTTCCGAGATGGATATCTGCATCAAGCTTTGGACAACCTTCTTTGATACACAGTGCAGTTATGAGTGCTCCAAAATACATAAAGCGTGGAGGACATGGTGTTTCACCTCATTTGATGCATATCATAATTTTTGCTTGTTTCTATGAAACTTTTCCTATTTGACAGGTTGTTGAATTCTCAAACTTACGAACAAATAAAGCTATTTGAAACAATCTTTAAGTAACCCATAAATAGCTTCAAGCTTCCCTTGTTGGTTGAATTGAAACGTCATCTCGCTTGTACTCAACTGCTACGATACGAACTCTTTTGATATTTTTCGATAAGTGCCCCACATCTCCAATGATCTCTTTTCTATGTCGTGATGTTCGTTGATTCTTTGTGCCGTGAAATGGACCTCATGAAGTCAGATGATGGTCAATGGCTCATTCCGGTCATAATGAGCATAGAACTCATGTACTAGGTTCTCATTGACGATCCCAGGTCTCAGTGCAACTTGATCCAAGTTTTTTTTCTTATTGATAATCCCTGGAACTGCAAAATCTTGCTCGTCCACAAAATGAATGTGCAACAACTGAATGTACTTCTCATAGCACCTTCTTGATTGTAAATTTCATCAACTTGTAGCTCAATTGTGCTATGCTAAGCTTCTCCATTATTGTTGATCGTCATGTCTTTGGATCAATCATGTAGTAAGGTCCAGATGCCATGTTCTTCTACAAAAAACGAATAGAAAAATATTTTTTACTTGAAAGAAAATACATAAATTTAGGAAGTCGAGAAGAAATAAATTTTTCATTAAGTTGCATAACTCTCCTTAATAAAATCACAACGGGAATAACTCATGTATCAATGGAATTTAATCATAAATGAAGTACACGCATGGTAGGAAAAGATAAAGATAGAGATTGCTCAGCCAAATTCCGTAGATTCTGATTTCTGCATGTCTCTTATTGTCTTTCAAACTAACAAACGTGTATTGCTAAATTTTGAGGCGCAATATGGCCATCGCGTGTGTGAGGCGTGATGCAAATTTTGACGTGCTATTGGACGCAATGTCTTCTAGAACTCAAGTGCCACTTAATCAGATCACGGTCTTGATCGCGCGTGTGAGGCGCGATGTGAGCAGTGGTAGCAAGTGAGATCGCGCCTGCTACAAAAAAACATGTTACGCGTGCTCTGGTGTGTGTTGTGCTTACTTTTGTCCAATAATGTATTGTTTGTCTCTACACTTATGGCTTCTTTCACTTTCTTTGTTTTTCCTATCCAATTGGTTAGGTCAAAGAAAAATTAAAATAATATGCTATATATAAATCAAAACAAAAATAAACTGAAGACTCCATAATTACAAAATCACTATTGTGGGTTGCCTCCCGCACAATTTTTAGTTTATTGTTGGCTAGCCCGACAATATAGGTGAAGAATCAGGGGTCATTCGGTGCACCATTTGCACCATGGTCTTTCTCCTCATTTGCTTCTTTCTTCACTTTCTCCTCTTCTTTGATGGTCATTTGCAAGAGTCCATTAACAATGTTGAAAGTTGCATTGCATACTGTCAGAACTTTCTGTTCCTTTGTGGCTCTTGCTACATCGTACATCAAGTGGAATGCTGGATCGGGCGGTAACAACTAAAATACTTCCCCATGATATAGTTCTCCGCTCAGCTTATCCACAACATCGCATATAACTTTACTTAACCTCAAATAATAGATGTCATTCACATGTTTCTCATCTAACCATGACACAGAAAATCCAGTGTTATCTCTTTCAATGTAGTCCTCTTGTGTTTTTCCTAGCATCTCTTGAAAGTCTATCCTAGCTTCAACAAATGTTGTACCTCGTTTTTGCTCGAAATTCAAAATTCTCTCCTTCCACGATTTTGTGTGCACACCTCCACTAAAATTGAATTTTAATTTCTTAATTGTTGTAGCCCAATCTGCTCTCTAATTGACTTAAATATCATACGATTCACTTACTTTTCTTGTCAATGAATGAGGGAAAATTTCTGCTATCTTGTACTCCTCTTTACTACCAAATCAGTTACATGCTTCTTTGTATTCCTCAACATGTATATGGGTTGTCAGATTGTTCTCTTTCAAATTGCTTCTTCCAAACCACCTTCATCTGGTCTTCATCCACAACATTGATGTCGAATTTTGGATGTGAAAGATCAAATTTGTTGATGTGCTCCGTGTACTTTGCAGCGTACTAGTTAACTTGGTGGTGTCCTCCCATGTACAGTGGTTGCAGAAGTGGTCCATGTATGTAGGTTCCTCCAATGTTGCCGTACCTCACCTTGCTTTTCCATGGTGGTGTTGTTGTTGACTTTTTGATTTTATCCATGTATTATTCCTGAAAATAAGAAGAAGTGAGTACTTTGACAGAAAGCTTGATGATTCACACACAACAATACCATTACTCCTCGGCAATGGCGCAAAATCTTGATGGGTCTTTAAGTGTATTAAAATAGAAAATAATTCAACACAGGAATATTACATCTAAATCCCACTTTGTCGTAAGTGCACGAATCAAGTAATAATAAAATGGTAAGTATAGTTACGGACCAAGTATCGTACCTAAAGGGACAGGTGGATTAATGAATTAATCACATAAAGGCAAAACACTAACGAATGTCACTATCTTTTCCCTTATATTTTCAGGATGTAACCAACGCTCATGAGTGATGTGAATGCTTTCTATACTAATGATGTTTTGAATGTTTTTTATGCTAAGAATACTTAATCTAGAATGCGATGGAAATCTATCTAAGATGCAGAAAACAATTATTAAATATCTTTTTGGGTTTTTGGTTTTGAATGCAAGAAAATATTAAATCAATTAAAATAATTAAACTAATGAAAGCAAGTAAACAATTAAACTAATAATGCTTGAATAAAGATTGATTAATGTAATTAACTAACTAAACAAAAGACAAAATTTAATGAGTGATTAATTGATTGTGGTTGTAAACAATAATTGGAAAGATTGTTAAGAGGTCAGGTTTCACAATGATTTAACCATAATACTTCATAGACAAACTACACATGTCTACTTACAGTACTTGATAGTTATTTTATGTTTGCATGTCTAATGGGCCCGTGACATGTGGCAGGAGTTATCCCAACCATACACCTATGAGTCTCTAATAACCTATGGTGTTAACAGATCAACCCAATTGTCAGTTATTTTAGAAGAGACATCAAATATGCAATCCAATTAACTCATCTGAATCGTGTTAACAAAAATTACGTAGTCAAGATTGATCTAGCGTAATCCAAAGGTTGTGCATCAGTTGCTTTCGCAAATCTAAGGCCACAAATCGCATATATATATATATATATATATATATATATATATATATATATATATATATATATACACACACACACATATATATATATATATATATATATATATATATATCCTTAGCATTCTACACTCCGGGCGGCCCCGCATAAGTGCTTCTGTTTTATCCCAGCGAGAGTAACATTAGTCATCCAGCATAAGTAACTATTCAATCTAGACATTCAAGATCATCAAACACATATCAAGTAAAGCAAATAAACATATTCATAAATTAGAGTCATGCCCCTACTCAGAACAACGAGTTGGTTAACTCCTCATAGCCATGAGTTCAACAACCAATAAAGAAGTAAATATCATAGACAAAGTAAAGAGATAAACAAAAGTTTCTCAGATTAGGTGGAATGTTATTTCTCAGATTTTGGTGTTTCGTAAAGAGTCACGAGTCTCTATTTCGACCTGTTTCGAGGTTTTAGTGCCCCTTCATGAAGTTCTGGGATAAAATAGTGTTTTCAATTTAGAAGTGTGATTTTTTTGGAAATGAGGAGTTTCCTGAAATTGTCTCCAAAGCCACGAGACCCCTTCAATAATTGGTGTCCTCGAGGATCGCGGTTCCCTTCGAACTTGTTCTAGGACTAAGTGGTCCCTTAGCGTGGGGGGAGTTCTATCAGAGTCGTAAGTCTCCTTTAGGGCCAATGTGTGGGGGCAGGAAAGTGGGTTTCCTTTGTTTTAGCTTTATCGGTGTTATGTTGTGTTTACAAGCGTGTTCCTCGCATTTTTATATATTTGAGGAAAAGGCCCTCGGTTTATAAGTTAAAAAAGACATGGATATTCGAATGGGTTGAGAAGTGAAATTCTTACCCCTTTTTGTTATATCATGCTTTAGAGGGAAAGAGAGGAACCTTGAAAAGGATGTTCGTTGTCGGGACAGGATAGTAATGGACTTAGCAGATGCATTAAAGTCTCTTGATGACTTGAGCGACGGTTCGTCTTTTTGGACACGTGTAAGTGGCTACATTGGTGTCGTTTGGCCAAGCGGTGTAATTTGATAATAGATCGTGTATTGCTGACGAAGTGCGGGATTACAATAATAAGATAACCAATCTATTACAACCTATGACACCTATCACTAACGCTAGTTCTAGGTAGACTTTAGTCAAAAATACCAAAAGCTCGGGATGAGAAGCCTGATCGGATATCGAGGGTGATGTTAAAAGTAAAGATATGTTGAATCCTAATGGATATCGAATATTTATGTTGGGGATTGTTGTATATCAGGAATGATGGGATCTCGGGGATGAATGTATGTCGAGAACGGGGTATATCAGGGATAACTGTATGTTGAGGGTAGTATTTCGAATGTTTCTGTTGGCTATCGAATATGGGTATTCGATATTAATGGGTAGGTGAAGGTATTAATTATCAATCTCTTTCAGTATGCGGGGCATGAATATTTATGGATCTTCGTCTTGTATTATATCAAATCGAATATTCGATATAGAACCACATATCGGGTGCCGATCCTCGATATACTTGTGTTGGGCTGGCTATGTGCTAGCCATTGCCCATATAGTTGGGTGGGCTGGCCCAATACAAGAATCACCCATATCACGGTGGGAGGAGACGGTCCATTTAACGCCGAAACATGTCTCATTCCCCTCCTCTTTTTTTGGCGAGAATTTTCTGGGGAAGCTTATAAATAGCTATCTTTCCTTCCTTTTCTTAGTACTTTCCTTCTTCAATCTTAGTACATAATAATTCTTGCTTTTTCCTCTTTTTTGTTTTTTTTTTTTTTTGCTTTTTTGCTTTTTCCGAGAGGTTAGAATATTAATGGCTACTTAGGGTTCATCTTATTTTACTTCTTCAGGTCCTTCGGACCCTGTGATAGATCTTACCACCTTGAGTTCTTCCGACTCCTTAATTTCTTCGTCGGTTGGAGGTTCACTGATTTATTCCCATTCACCTTTAGGTATGGACATAATGTCTGATGAGGAGGCAATGACTTTGTGCTCCCGAGTACAGAGGGAGGTTCATAGGCTTCAGGGGAGGGGAGTAATGGAACGGGTAAATTAGCTTCGGCGAGTAGGACGAACTTGTTTTCATCGAATTGAGTAATTGATTGGGTATTGAGGGCCTTTATATAGGGGGAGGATGAACACCATGTAGGGGTCGAATTTACTTCGGCTTCTTTCGACCCGTACTCTATCGTGGGTTGAGGTAAGACAGGTTCGATGTTGAGTACCGTTACGTTGGAGGACGTCGAAGGGCTGTTTGAGCGGGTTATGTTGAATATGGAGAAGTTTCATAGCTTCATATCGTGATTCCTTCGGGTGAGTAAATGGCCGATGATTCCTTGTCTCATTTTCTTACTGTGTATTAAGAACAGATTGAAAGTGGGCTGAGGTTGTTTTTTCATCCCTGGGTGAGGGAGGCATTTTATTTTTTCCAAATTTTTCCCAGTCAATTGACCCCTCGGTTGTTCAGATATCTGGTGAGATTCATTGGGTGTTGCGTCATTATGGGGATCGAGTTCTCTCCGATTCATTTCACCGTAGCCATTTCGCTCTTATAGGCCGCATGCGATCCTCTTTTTCATTTTGTGCCTTACGATTCGACTCAGACTTTTCTAGAACTGAGGTCGGCCGAGCATCGGGACCCAGGGAGATTGAAAGAGGGGATTCTTATTTCTAAGCTCTCGTATGGCCTCTAGCTATGAATGGGGAGTGCGTACACGATGGGATATTTCTCATAATCGTACATTTGCCAAAGTTGCTCATCAAGCTACATGGGAACTGGTCCGCGGGTGCCTTTTCAGTGGATTGTACGATGTGGCCTCCATGTTGGAGGAGTCGTATATTCTCCTTCATACGGTCTTACAAAGGGATGATGAAGGGTCTAGGATTAAGAGTGGTCCCTTCTTTCTTTATCATTCATTCCGTAAGTTTTTGTTTACTTTGTTATTCCTTTCTATTTTTGTTTAGGCATTGATTGTTAACTTACCGATCTTTTTTCTGGTGATGAGATGTAAGTGCATGCTTTGGATCATTTCCTGAAGGAGTTTACGACTACTCCTTTATCGCTAGTGGATGGCTCGACCCGACCTTTCTCGTCAGCGCCCCGGGTGCCAGAAGGTTCAAGGTTATCGAGACATGGAAATCTCATCCCGCTAAGGGGCCCTCGAGGTCCTAGGGTCCTTCAGAGAGTTTTATTGATGAGAGTTTCGAAGCCTTGGGTTCCCGCCTACGTGCGGAGCAAGCTCAAGCTGCTCATTTAGAAGGAAGGTTGGAGGTTCTTTTGACCTATGCTGCCAAATCTAACGAGTTGTTGTGCCAGTCTTTAGATGAGCATGATAGATGGAGGATTCCTTTTTCGCGATGGAAGAGTGCTTTCGAGGCCACTAGTGAGCTTCTTCTGATGGGTTACATTGTAAGGATGTGGTTCGTTCACTTCTTCGGTTTCTGAAGACTTGGTTATACCTGAGTTGGCCATAGTTCCATCTTCTCAAGGCAAGAGAGATGGGGTGATGCTTTGTGCTTTGGAGGTTCAAGGATGACACCTGAGAGAGTTGCGGAAGAGGCGACCATAATTGTTCCAGTGGCGACCATGATTAATCCCACGGATCAGAGGAACGTGGGGTCTTTATCAGGGAGAGCAAGCGTCCAGTTCGAGAGTAAGGAGTGTATAGAGTTCTGAATGGTGAGATAGTTTACTAGGCTTTGTACCAATAGGGGCGAGGGTCTTAGGGTAGCACTTGATGGAACAGGGTTCCTCGTCTGTCCTAAAGGTGTACTTTGTATTAACATATTTATGCAACAACTTTTATTTCATTGAACAACCATTTATTCGGTATTTATACAGTATCTAAATGCCATTTCTTTTGTGTCGTTCATACATAGCAGGGTCGTAGGTTAATTGTGTTCTAAGTAAAGGGGTACTCTCCTCCCATCATGCCCTTTACTAAGTAGGTGGCGGGGCCTAGTATTTTAGCAATCTGATAGGGTCCCTCCCACTTGGGATCGAGCCTCCTGACCTTCATAACATCCATTTTTCTTAGTACCAGGTCTCTAACTTGAAAGTTGCGCTCTCGCACATTGCGATTGTAATATCGAGCCATGCGATCTTGGTAATGTTCCATTTGTGCGGCATCTCGGTTTCTTTGTTCCTCTATGAGGTCTAGAGATAGGGTTATGTTAGAGCTATTCTGCACTTCTGCGTTCTCATGAGTCCTCCAAGTTAGGGATACCATTTTTGACGAAAGCATAGATTTGCTACCATATGCGAGGTTATACGTAGTCTCTCTAGTGGCAGCTTGCCGAGTGGTTCAGTAGGCCCATAGTACCCCGCAAACCTCCTCTACCCATTTGGAATGGTATTAATCTAGTTGGGTTTTGATGTTCTTCAGCAAAGTACAATTGGTGACTTCGACTTGCCCGTTGGATTGGGGGTAGTACATCGAGGAGAAATGATGTTTTATCTTCCATTCGTCGCACCAGGTTTCCAGAGGCTTGCTTGTGAACTGCAAGCCATTGTCGTTGACCAGTCGTTATGGGATACCGAAGCCACACAGAATATTTTGCCATACGAAGTTGATTATGGCTTCTGAAGTATCTTGTGTCAAGGGTTCTGCTTTGACCCATTTGGTCAAGTAATCCGCTACTACGACCAAATACTGTATTTGTCCTTTGTTCGCAATCATTGGTCCTACAATGTTGATTCCCCACTTGTCAAAGTGACACATGACCGTATTGGGTTCCCAAGGTATCATAGATTGATGAGTCTATGAAGCCTGTCGTTGACATCGGGGGCATTTCTTGGTGTGGGCTGAATAGCCGGCGGTCATGGTAGGCCAAAAGAAGCCTTGTCGGAGTATCTTGAGGGCGAGACTAGTTCCACTGGAATGGTTTCTGTAACCACCCCCCATAGATTTCCTCCATTACCAGTTGGGCCTCGTCAGGGGCAAAGCATCATAGATAAGGTTGGGAGTAGGATTTGCGGAATAAGTTCCCTTCTCGTAGGAAAACGCCAGTCTCTTGTCGGCTTAATTCTTTTGAGTTTTTCTCATTTGTGGGGAACTTTTCTGCATTCAGGATATACTCGCGTATATCAGACATCCAAGTCCTTGGCTCTTAGGTGATGGAAACAACTACAACGAGAGGTTGGTTTCTTTAGGAAGGAGGCTAGCGAAGAAGGTGACATTTCAAGTGATGACGGGCAATATCTGACTGGCTATTTTGGACATATCGTCAGCTTCTTGGTTTTCGGTTTGAGGTATTTTCCAAAACTCCAGGATTTCGAACCAGGTCTTGGCTTGATTGACTGCTCTTAAGTACTCCTTTATGCACTCTTTTTTATCTTTGTATAAGTCGTTTATCTGTTGCACGATGAGCTGTGAGTCCCTTCATACTGACAGCTTTTTCATGTTGCACCTAGTTCTTTGTGCATTTCCACAATGAATCTGCCATTACATGTGCCTTTACTGTCGGTCGAGGGGTATATTTGATATCGTATTCGCTCAAGTTTACGACTCACTTTGCCATTCTCCCCAACATATCCAACTGTTAAATATTGTGTGTAAGGGGTACTTGGTGAGGACGGTGATACGATGGGTGACGAATTCTACTCCCACAGATATATATATATAATTCTTCTCTAGCTACGGGTTTTTCTAGGATCGAGGGGCTGGTGAGGTAGGCTTTGAGCTGTTCAAATGCTTCGGCACACTTTTCGGTCCATCGAAATTTTTTTACGTTGCATAAAATTTTGAAGAATGGCAACCTGCGTTCTGAAGAGCGTGAGATGAACCAGTTGAGTGAGGCTATCTGGCCTGTGAGTTTTTGTATATCTTTATGGACTCGGGTTGCATCATTTCCACAATCTCCTTCGCCTTATTGGGGTTTATTTCGATGCCCCTTTCGATGTCCATATAGCGTAGGAATTTTCCCTCTTTTATGCCAAATGAGCACTTTTGGGGGTTTACTTTCATGTCGAAGCAGTCCATCACGATGAATGTTTGGTGGGGTCTCGTGCGTGGTCATCAGCCCTTTAGCTTTTGACTATCATGTTGTCCACGTAAACCTCTATTGTGTTTCCGATCAACTTGTCAAACATCATATTTACTAGGCGCTGATATGTGGCACTTGCATTCTTTAGTCCAAAAGGCATGACCAGATAACGGAAGGTCCCTACATCCGTGATGAAGCTAGTTTTATCTTGGTTTTGTTCGGCCTTTACTATATGATTATACCCCTGATCTCTATCCATGGTGGATAGCAAGGTGCATCCCGCTGTAGAGTCCACGAGCTGGTCGATACTAGGTAGGGGTAGTAATATTTGGGACAAGCTTCATATAGGTTTGTGCAGTCGACACACATCTACCACCTTCTCGCCGACTTCAGAACTAGGTCCACTTTGGCCAGCCACTGGGGATACATAACCTCTCGGATCTTGGATAACCAGAGCAGGTGTTGTACTTTTGACTTGATGATTTTGTTCCTTTTGACCCACATTACCCTCTTATTTTGTCTTACGGGCTTGGCGTATGGTTCGACGTTAAGGAAGATTGGTCAATGTTTTGGGGGATTCTTCTGGGAGGTCCTCCTTCCCATGCAAACACGTTTTAGAATTTCATTAGGACTTCAAGTATTTCTTGCTCGTTATGGGGGTGGAGGGGCGTTCCTACCATAATCTTATGTCCTTCTTGTCCCTAGATATCCATTGTCTTTAGTTCTTCAGCCTCTTGCATTTTGGCTGCCTCGGGTTTTGGCAAAAGAGGGAGCATGTCTTCCTTCATATAGATAGGCGCTATTGGGGTAGGCAGGGGGTTCATGCAACATTGCCTCGAACTTCCCCTACTCCTGCTGTTGTCGAAAATTTAACTTTATGATGTATCATGAATGGGACCGCTTCGAAGAGTCGCAGGGTGGATTGTTCGCATATCGTATTATAAGCTTGAGTGGGTGTGTCCACTACCCAAAATTTTACTGACTCCATCCATCGTAGTTGGCCTTGTCCCCAAGATATAGGGAGTATGATGGTTTCTACTGTGTGATAACGTTCCCCGGACAATCCAGCCAGGGGGACTCCGATCTTGTCCATTTTACTGTCGTGGAGCCCGAGGGTCAGAAAAGCAGACAAGAAGTGGACGTCCATGGGACTACATGTATCCACCAGAATACGTTGCACCTTGGTCCTAAGTATGGTTGCAGAGACTACAATGGGGTCCTCGTCAGGGTATATGATTCCTTTCAAGTCTTTTGGCCCAAAAATGATATGTGGGATAGGAGCTATTCCTACAGCTAATATCTCATGGGTCGTGGGTCTTTGCCTCGCTTTTTTCACATACGTTCATTTTTCTGTGGGAGTGGAAAGGGCTAAATTCCACCTTCAATCATATTCACCATCGTCCGGTAGGTGTGTTGTCGTTGTAGGAATGGGGCGATGAAGTAATGAATCTCATTCATTCGTCTAGGCTCCTTATTACTGGGCGAGGAAGCATAACTTCTCTCTCATCCAAACAACCTCGTTTGGCAGGGGGTTGCTCCTCTATTAACGACGTTTGGCCTTCTCGACTTTTGCGGATCACATATTTTTCCAAGTAGCCCATCTTCAGCAGCCTACGTAACTCTTTATGTAACCAGATGCAGTCATTGGTGTGATGTTCGTATGTGCGGTGATATAGACAGTACTTGCTGGTACGTTTTAGTCAATTGGGCTCCCGAGCTTGTTGGGGCCAGTGCATCACCCTATCATGCTCCATGATTTCCATGACTTCATATAGCTTAATAGTCATGAGGGGTAAGGGTATTGGGCTCAAGAGTCGTCGAGGTCCAGACTTTTCTTATCGACTATGGGAAGACTTATCTTTTTAGCTTCTTCGCATGCTTTGGGTCCTACCAAGTCTGAGGCATGTACATTCTCCAGTTGTTCTTTGGCTTTTCAGTCTCCTCACGAATGATGAACATTTTGGCTATTTTCATGAGGTCGTCAAAGCCCTTGACTCGGATGCCAATCAGAGAGTTCGCTAAGTCTCCTGAGCGGAGGCATTGCACTAGTATCTCAGAGAGCATGGTGGGATCAACATGAGGTACGTCGAGTACTTCATTAGCAAAACAATGCATGTAGTCTTGTAAAATCTCGTCCTGCATTTGTTTCACGACAAAAAGGTGACTGGCAAATTTTAGATATCTTCGACAGCAGGCATACTAATGTATTAACATCTGGGTTAGCTGCTCCAAGTTGTGGATAACTCATTCAGATAGTTGGGAGAACCAAACATGGGTTCGTCCTGCTATTGTAGATCAAAATACCATGCACAGTACTGGGTGAGAAGCCGAAACTAGGTCTATGTTGTCCATGTATTGATGTATGTGGTCTTGTGGATCACGACTAGTTTTTTCTTCCATGTAGATGGGTAGATTAACAGACTTCATGGTAGGCAGACCTGAGCCACCCGAGGGCAAAAGGGGCACATCGGTAGACTTTTTTTCATGAGGATTCACATCTTTTCCTAGGAATTGGACTTCTCTTTTGAGGCTGTCCACTAACTCCCAGAAACAGTCCGTTAATTCCTCAACGTACCGATCGACTCGAGTGCAGAAGGGCGGTCCAGGTTCTGGGATCCCCAAACACCCTCTAAGGGAAGTATTATTAGGGGGCCCATCGAGGTCCTCTAGGTTGGGATTGCGGAGAGCATGAGGGGTACACAGCTCGTCATCCCTCCCAGGGTAGGGAGGGCACTGGTGGCCTATGAGGCAGGCATCCCCATCTTTCATTGGGATTGGGGGTGGTTCTCCACATCCCGGTCTAAGAGGGAATCCACAACTGCGTTCATCTTCTACGAAGGGGATTGATACCTTTGGTTGGCTAGGAGCTTATGGCCATTGGGTGCGGGTTCGTAACATAGTTCCCATGAGGTTCTTGAAGAAACTTTGAGGGATTCGTACAACATTATGTACTTCTAGAGTCCCAGTGTAGGAGGCTTCTGGAAGTAATTCTAGGTTGCCTCCCGGTTGGTCCACGTATCCTGCTTGTGAATGATGGTTCTCCATGGCCATGATATAAGGGCAGTTTTCATTTTTTCATGTTTGTTGCTCTTAGTTCTTCCTTTGTTTTGACTTTTCCCGTATTTCCATGAGGACACCACGGTGTTTCCACAGACGGCGCCACCGCTGATAAGATATCTCCTTCATATTTTTCTAAAGGGTGTCGAAACACACATCATTAATTAGAAAAAGGGGAAATGGGGGCTTTTACGAGGTAGCCAATGGTTGGAGGCAATTGTGTTGAGAATCTTTAGAGATAAGGTTCTGCCTGTTAAATTTTTGTGATGTTCATTTCTGAATGAGGCCTTCCCTTTATAAAGGTAGAGAAAGCTTCTCGAATTTATAATGGCGGTGAGACATAATGACCACCTCATTGATTATAAAGTCTACTTGAAGATAACCATCCATCCAGGATAAGACCTAACTAAATAGGCGTGTCATGTCATCCTTTGCTTCGTGATACGAGGTCATTCTTTCGAAGATGACCTGGTCTTTTTCGAGGTAGGGTAATGATTTACAGAACATGAGTCTTTGTATTCGGATGACGGTCTAGTGATATCTTGGCCTTCGTATATCTTAGTATTACCCCTACCATAAATACTATCTACATGGTCTAATAATATTTAACAAATGTGAGTGGCCCATGCATGGATCATGATTTCTAGACCTTTAGTACTTAAATGTTTCTGTTTTCTTCTTCGACGAATTAAGACAGACGAGCATTCTAGAATCCATAGCAAGTTTGCAACGGCCATTTCAATAGCGTTTTTGAAACATGTCGATTTGTTTTTGAAATACTCTAATATATTTTTATATTTAGTTGATCGAAACATATAAAAATGATACTTTGATCCATAGACCATAAAGAGTTTAGACAATAAACAAACTACATAATGCTTTTGTGTATGATTATAAACCATGTGCAATTTAATTTACAGACAAAAAAACTTTTAGAAATTAAAATAATTATAGGAACCTCAATTGTTTAATGTGTCTGAGTACGGACAATTACTTCCTTGAGTATTTGGTACATATGGTTTGTCTACGAAAGAGAAACTATTTCATGCAACCAATGTATTGCTGATGTGGTGCAATCACTACAAATACACAGTGGGTATGATGTTATGAGGGTTAGTTATTTCTTACATTCTTGGAAAAATTAAATATGTATTTAATCTAGACTGTTGGTTGCACCACTTCAACAATACAACAGATATATAAAATAATTTTCTGTCTGCGAAGAATCCATACGCCGTGAAAGTCAAGCACAAGTATTGTTTCATCAATCTCATCTTTGAAGATTTGAACTGCTCGTGGCCACTGTCCAGAACAATAATTTCGTATGTAAATCGAAAATACTAACAATACATTGCCGAAGGAAATAGAATATATATTCATGACTTTCGATTGATCTCATGAAACATGATGTCTTAAAAAAAAAAAACCAGTCATTGTATCTCTAGTTATTTCCAAAAAAGAAAAAATTGATTGCTAGACGTGGTGCAACCACTATCAATTACACGGTGGAGATGAGGTCATGAGGGTTAGTTATCTCTTACATTTTAGGAAAAAATAAATATGTATTTAATGTAGACCGTTGGTTGCACCAATTAAACAATACAACGGATGTATAAAATATTTTTTTGTCTACGAAGAATCCATACACTGCGAAAGTCAAGCACATGTATTGTTTCATCAATCTCATCTTTGAAGATCTGAACTGCTCGTGGCCACTGTCCAGAACAATAATGTTGTATGTCAATCGAAAATACTAACAATAAATTGCCGAAGCAAATAGAATATATATTCATGACTTTCGATTGATCTCATGAAACGTGATGTCTTAGTTTTATTTTCAGTCACTGTATCTCTAGTTGTTTCCAAAAACAAATTCGATTGCTAAACGTGGTGCAACCACTACCAATACACGGTGGGGATGAGGTCATGGGAGTTAGTTATTTCACTACAAAAAAAAGGGTCATTCGCGACCGCTCAGGCGATCGCGAATGACCCTTGGGCTATCGCGGATGGTCATCCGCGACCGCCCAGCGGTCGCCGATGACCAATCACGGATAGCATCGGTTGTGGGTGCTCCGTGACCGCTGAGCGGTCACGGATGACCCCTTCCGCGATCGTCAAGCGGCCGCGGATGCCTCCCTGCCATCTGCGACCGTCGGGCGGTCATGACAGTCATCCGTGACCGCTAAGCGGTCACGGATGACCCCGACGTCATTCGTGACCGCTAAGCGGTCACGGATGACCCCGACGTCATTCGTGACCGCCAGGCGGTCACGGATTTTCCAGGGAGCATCCATGATCGCCAGGCGGTCACGAAAGACCCAGGGAGCATTCGTGACCGCTGAGCGGTCACGAATGCTCCCTGGGTCCTCCGTGACCACCTGGCGGTCACGGATCATATTCATAGAATCCGTGACCGTCGAGCGGTCACGGATGACATTCAAACTCTCCGTGACCGCTTGGCGGTCACGGATAAGATTCAAACCATCTGTGACCGCCCGGCGGTCACGGATGCCACTGAACGAAATAAAGAAAATATATTCCGGTAATTTATCGGAATATATTTTGCTTATTGCGAATATAATGTATGGTTGGGTTATAAGAAAAGAAAGAAAGAGAGTAAGAGAGTTGTTGTTTTGTTTTTGGGGATCTAAGGAAAGGAAAGGAAAGGAAAGAGAAGAAGAAAAATTGTTGGTGTTTTGTTTTTGGGAATCTACGGAGAGAAAAGGAAAAAGAAGAAGAAAAATTGTTGGTGTTTTGTTTTTGGGGATATAAGGAAAGGAAAGGAAAAAGAAGAAGAAAAATTGTTGGTGTTTTTGTTTTGGATTTGGGAAATGAAGAAAGGAGGAGAAAGTGTTAGGTTTTTGTAGAAAAGATTATTTGAGTGTAGTGAAAATTAGTGGGTGGAATGGTGGGTATATATAGAATTGGGTGAAAATTTTGAATTTTTGGAAAATTTGAATTTTCCCCCCAAGCCCGCCAAATTTTTAGGCTTTTCGTGACCGCTGAAAGACCCTTATTCGTGACCGCCTGGCGGTCACAAAAAGGGTCTTTCAGCGGTCACGAATTTCGCGACCGCCGAACGGTCACGAAAGGCCCTTATTCAGCGGTCACGAATAACCCTCGTTCAGTATTTTTTGATTTTCGTTTGTTTAAATGACCTAATCACATCTAATCTACTATTTTAATATGCTAATTACTAATGTTGTACTGATTTATTACTTTAATTCACATGTAGTAATAAAATTTATTGTTACAAATCATAAACACATAAAGATCGCTCCATAAAATTCAATAAACAAAACGAAAATAAAAAAAAAATATTGGATGAGGGTTATTCGTGACCGCCCAGCGGTCACGAATACCCCTCATTCGATATTTTTTTATTTTCGTTGGTTTATTTAATGTGCGTTGTCTGTTAAATTGATAAAATAGTTATTACTAACTAAATTATAAGGTTTAATCACAAAATCGCATATAACATCTAAAACAACTTGGTATGTATGATGATTAGTTGTAGAACATAAAATAGGTTATTCGTTCATAACTCGACTAATCACATCTAAACTACTATCTTAAATTGTTAATTACTAATGTTGTACTAATTTATTAATTTAATTGACCACAGGCGGGGAGTTCTCCCGCATGTGGCATCCGCGACCGCCGGGCGGTCGCGGATGGCGGTCGCGAATTCTCCGGTGACCGCCCAGCGGTCACCGATGCTCGCGACCGCCCGGCGGTCACGAGTTGGCGGTCACGGATGACCGCCAAATCTTGTAGTGTTTCTTACATTTTAGAAAAATTAAATATGTATTTAATGTAGACCCGTCGTTGCACCACTTAAACAATACAATAAATATATTAAATAATTTTCTATCTACAGAGTATCCATTACGCCGCAAAAGTCAAGCATAAGTACTGCTTCATCATTCTCATCTTTGAAGATCCGAACTACTCGTGGCCATTATCTAGAACAGTAATTTCGTATGTCAATCGAAAATTGTAACAATACATTGCCGAAGTAAATAGAATATACATTCATGACTTTCGATTAATCTCATGAAACGTGATGTCTTACTTTTTTTTTCCAGTCACTGTATCTCTAGTTATTTCCAAAGCTTAAAAAGGAAAAAACTTTGGCCTAGTCGAATTACACTAAATAATTGATTTGACCGATTCGAATGATTACCAGTTTCCCACTAATCAATCCAATCCATGCACCATCATCAACAACTAGGTCTTGCCTGAAAAGATAAGGTTTACGTAATGCATTTATACAAGATCGAACGATACAACATTCATCCTGCTATATGTTATGCCAAATTGAGAAATATTATCGAAAATGATCAATAGGTAAATACTAGGGATGTGCATTTGGATCGAATCGGATCGAATCGAGGCTGGAAGTCGATTTCGATCCTGGAGAAATGAGGATCGAAATCAAATCAATTTAAAACGATCCGATTCGATCCAAAAGCATTCGATTTCGATCCGATTCGATCCGATTTCGATCCTTTTTTTTCTTATTTAATTTAATATCAATGGGATCAACCACAACATTCAAACAGAGTTACTGGATTACAAAATTCACTTTCATATGGTTCTCAATCACATTTTTTGACACAAAACACAAATCAATTATAAAAGATACACTTTCACAAATTATTTTTCATCAGTTTACACTCTCCATTCACCAGACTATGCACTAGCTTATCAGCAGCTGTCGGCCTTCGTACAGAAAGAGAAAGAGTTTGATTTGTAGAAATTTTGATTTTTGAGTGAAGCCCCCTTTTTTGAGTGAGTCTCTCGTACAGACTGAGGCTAGTGACTACAGAGAGAGAAAGTGTTACAAATTATCTACGTTTCCCAAAGATAGAAACGTAGCAAAGATGTTAGGTAGGTGTATATATAAAAACTATAATATTAGCATTATATATAGAAATATCTTAGTAGCATCTTAATAGGATTAACATTATATATAAAAAAAAAATATATTATATATATACTATTATATATTTATTTATTTAAAAAAAATAAGATGAGCATTCGATCTGATCCGATTATCAGCCTCTAAAATCGAGGATCAAATCAAAGGGGGGTTCGATCCTAAGGTAAAAATCAAAAATCGAATCAAATATTCGATCCGATCCTCGGATCGGATCATTCGATCGATTTTCACCCAATTCGATCGATCTGATTCTTTTTGCACAGCCCTAGTAAATACACTGATCAATATTAGGGAGGGGTTATAGTTCCATCTTCCAGACTTCAGAGAGGTACAATTTCTTGCAAGCATAAAATACAATTAAAAGATATAATTAACTTTGAAACACTCGGGACCGAACGCAAATCATATTATTTTTAAAGAAATATAAAAAAATTGAAAGATAAGTGAACATGGGTGAGAGTTGCTATTTGTAGTGTGAGCGGTTGAGGAAACTAACTAAAATAACAATATAGTCCTTTCTTCTTTTGTTTAAAGATAATCAAAGGTGAGTATTTTTGGAAACACAGAAAATTGGAGGACTTTACGTTTAATACAGTAGTGTTTATATATATATATATATATATATATATATATATATATATATATAGTTTTTTGTGCTTTAAATTACAAAAAGAAATATCAAACACTAATATAATTTAAAATTATATAAGTTGCCAATTTGTAACATATTCGTTGACATTTTGTTTTTTAATTTCTTATAAATTCTTCAAAGCCTAAATTAGAAAGAGAATACTAGAAATAGAAAGGATATTTCAATCACTTAGACTCATTTTGGTTCTCAATAAAAGGGAGAAAAAATGGCAAATAAAAGAAAGTTTTGTTTTTTAATGTGTTTGACAATTTAAAAATTTCTAGGAGAAATAACACTACAACACAAAGGGCTTTTTTCGACGGTACTTAACGTCTAAAAAGAGTCCCTTTCTGTCAAAAAATGTATTTGCCGACGATTTTTTTGTCGAAAAAAAAACGGTTGGAAAAGGCCTTACCATGAGAAAAGACTTTTTACGACGGTAAGGAATCATCGCAAATAGTATTCTGACGGTTTTAAATCGTCGCAAATAACTATATGCGACGGTAAGGAACCGTCTAAAATAAGCCCTATTTTATATATATATATATATATATATATGTGTGTGTGTGTGTGTGTGTGTGTGTGTGTCACTACAACAAAATTATCATTTGGTGGCATTGAAAAATGTTAGTAAAACATTATGATAGCGACAGTTATACGTTTAATGACATATTTTACCAATGCCACTTGTAGCGGTGTAGCTAAAAGTAATAATGTCACTACTTTGTTCATTCATGGCACAAAATTAAGTGTTAGAATAACTACAAACAATTATACTTTGAAATTCCATGCAAAATAGATTAAATGACTCGTTAAAATGCCATGTGATTTAGCTTTACTGATGCTCTACAATGACACCATAATTAGATAGGGTGACATCAATAAATGTCAATATAAATAGATTAGATGGCTCGATATGATGCCACAAAAACTTAATTGAATGATACATTGTATTGACATAATATAAATTAATGGTGTCACATAGAAACGTCAGTAATTGTTAATTAGCAACCCTCCCGAAATGACATACATATTACCAATCATGACACTTTCTAATGCTAAGGTACGCATTTGAATTGAATAAAAAAACCGGATTGGGTTGCCCAAAAATGATATTGTTATATTAAGTATTTAAAAACTAAAATGTGCACCATGATACGAAATATATAAAGGATCAAATGAAATTATATTAAAATCCAAAATCTGATACAAGAATAAAAAAGAAAAAGCAAAATCGTATTACATAGTAAAACGGTAAAACCACAAAATCCAGAATTTACAATAACTTAATACTACGTTGCTAACCATCATATGCGGCATTCTAAAGGTTCAAAGTTCAAACAATCCACCATCCAAACAGTCTTTCATGCACCATATGTTTATGTAGAATGTCAGATTGCATCAGATCACATGACAAACAAATGTCAAGAGTTACATCATAGGCGACTATGAACTTGCTGACTTCTGATGAAGCTTTATCACCAAGTGCACACCAGTTTGAGTGTATGAGTGTTCCAGTGAACTTGCCTTCCAATTTGCCATTTGAGAGTAATTGCAGACAAAAGTGAGTTGGTTGAATGTTGCATCGAATATCAGACACGAGACCACCAACTCCACGCTAGAGTTGAAATCTGTATGCAATTCCAGGAGGGGATTCCTAATCTGATATGGACAAAAACATATTAATCTTGGAATTTATATAGCTAAACTATTTACGCTTCAATGTAATGTTTGGTATTACGTAGCTCACAGCAAAGGGAAACAAAATAAAAAAACTCACATGCAACTACATTGAAATAAAATGCTTGGGATTGTACAATGAAATTCTCTAGATGTGGAACATAATGACCTGTTAATATGAGCTTAGAAATAATCTCTACGATTGACGAAGAGAAATTATCACCTAAATTAGTACAAGCTTACCTCTATAATAGCGATGAAGAACTCTGTTATATTCTCAGAACTTGTTGAACTATTTCCAAGGAAATAAAGGTTGTCGCTAGCCAGACTCTAGCCGATAGCCGATGTGGCAGTCTGACTCAAACTAGGCAACAACCAAAGGAATCACAAGTTAACAGAAAGTATTTTATACTAAAAAAATCTTCAAAGACTAGTCTAAATAAGGATAAATGTCCGACCATCTACATAGGTAAGATATTGAGGAATACCTGATGACAGAGTATCATTGTCTCGTAGTCAAACAGTAATCAAATTTGCAGTAATGAAATGAAACGAAGATTAGCCTAGAGAAAATTTGTTTGTCAAGTGGTGCCTTTTAGAATCACACCACACGGAAAACATTCACGTAGTTGAAATACAAAGGAGCAATCATGTATTCAAAACTACACATTTGAAGTGTGATCAGATTACCAAAGTAATCAGGACGTGATGCAAGAGAGTGCAACATGCCAGCTTGAATTCCATTAGTATGACTCATCACAAAATCTGCCTGAAACTAACCTACTCCCGTTGTATAAGTCGTGAACTCACAAATTTATTCTATTTCCAGGAATCATGTTGTTCAATTACCTAAAAAAATTATAGGACTAATATGAGTTCCATGTATTTTATCTTGAAAAATGATGTTCTCTTTCAGCCAACTAATTTAAACTTAGTTTAATAGGTTAAATGAAAGTCATGTTTACCATTATAATAACAAAGATTCAACAATCAAGGCTTATAAAGCCGTTTTATAACTTGATACATATACACTTTTTTTTATCTATCTGTGATGAGTGAAATTATCCTTAAATCTCCTATGCCGTAGAACTAACCATGTAAATATAATAAAAATATTCTAAATCCATTGAAACTCAAAATCCCAAGAAGAATCACATCTTGGTGCTACAAAAAAAGGATGCTATAAAATAAATAGGCTTCAGGACTCCACAAATGAGAATAAACTACCCTCTAGAGCATCAGATGAACCAGCATGCAAAAGATAATAGGAAAATAATTCATTAAACAGTTGATAGTCTAAGAAGAAAAAAAAAAAGATTTCTTCTCTTATCCTTAATCTTGTCATAAATTAAATTTTCTGTGTGGGGGGAATACACATGCCCCTTTTAGAATATGAAACACCATGCTCTATGCATCAGTGTTATTGTGTCCTATATGCTATATCCAGAAAACAGAAACTTAAATCTTTGTAACTATTACTTGATTCAATTGTTGAAGATGAAGGAAGTCCTGTCTACCTCAAATAATAGCACTAAAAAGGAAGCACTTTCGAACATGAGCTGCCAAAACTCTGATGATTGTTTTCAACATAAGAACTTGCAATGTGAAACACAGAAACTAAAACGACACGCTATTATAGTTTGCAAGACTAATTGAACACACCAATAAATCGCTATCACTTCGGATTATCGCTTCATAAGTTGATCAACTTAACAAGAAAATTTAAGCATTCTTCCAGATCGAACAAATAATAAGACATCAACCCTACAACTCAGCTTGTGTTTGAACAATGACGCTATAATTTTATAGCCAAGTGTAGGGTTTCCAGAGAAGTGAATTAAAATAACAATTTGGAATCCACATGAAACGGAATCAAACAAAACTTCCAGCCACAAAATGGATCTTAATATAAACTCAAATACCCGAAAAATGGAGATGAAAGGATTTCAACTTGAAATAGATTTACCTTTCGCTTGCAAAGAAGTTGAATGGACCGTGCACGAGTGGCGGGGCAGCGCAACCTATGTTTAATGTAAAGTTTCTTTTTCGCTTGCCATAAAATAAATAATACGGGAAACTAGTCAATCGCGTGTTCCGTGCTGTTGTTTATTATTATTTATTATAATACTGTTGAATTTACTATACTGAAGCTATATATGCATGTTATTTTATATACATATATATAGATATATATATATATATATATATATATAATGAAGACTAAGGCTTGTAACGTATAATTATAAAGGATTCATTAATTTAGTATTTTTTTATTCTCAAATAGTAGATAGATTCAGGATTTTCAGGAATCATATTAATCTAGTCCTTGTACAATCAAAGAATAAAATTAAAATAAAACAACATTTAAATTGCAACTATATTACCACAATTCATAACCTCTAAAAATAAATTTACAGTGACATTCTTAATTAATGTAAATCGATGTCGCTAATGTGTTAATAATAGGTGACATCTTAAAGAATGCCAATATATAAATTTATAGTGATATTTTGGTATTGATGCCATTAATTAGTTTAAACTAGCGTCACTAGTATGTTTATAAATGACAGATATCGTGGCAGCTTTGAAAAGGTCATCCAATACACTTATTGACTCAAAAACAATAGGAACTTAACTCCGGTTCCTATTGCTTTTCCGTTAATAGGGACCTCATTGCGGTCCCTAATAGTCTGCGAGGAAAAAAAAACAATAATATTCCGGAATATTATTTTTTTTTGTAGAAATATGATTATAACAAGATCAAAACAATAAAATGATAAATAAAAGTTAATATAATGACATGAAAGTATTAATGAATGTAAAAAAAAATGAATGAAATATGACTAATAATAGAAAATAAAATATGAATGAAAATAAAAAGATAAATGAATAAAAAAAACAAGTGAAAGAAAAGAAAATGTAGATCCAAAATAATAGAAAAATAAGAAAAGAATGTGTAGATCCAAAATAATAGAAAATAAAGTGTAGATCCAAAATAATAGAAAAGTAAGAAAAAAAAGTGTAGATCCAAAATAATAGAAAAGTAAGATTGTGTTGGTGATTTGTTTTTTGTGTTGGGTGATTTTGTTTTGGATTTGTGCTGGTAAAAAGAAGAAAAGTTTTTGTGTTGGGTGATTTTTGGAGAAAAGATAAGTGGTTTTGTATTGAAAAAGAAGATAGTGTTTTTGTGTTGGGTGTTTTTTGGAGATTAATGAAATTTGATGTGTAAGAGTGGTGAGTATATATAGAGGAGAGGGTGAAAATTTCAATTTTTTGTCAAATTCAAATTTCCCCCTCAATCCTGCCTAAAATTTTTGCCAAAATTTTAAATTTTTGGATTTTAGTGACCTAACTGCGGTCCCTAATTATTAATAGGGACCGCACTTAGGTCACTAATTTTAAATAGGGACCGCAGCGCGGTCCCTGTTGCGTTATTAGGGACCTAAGTGCGGTCTCTACTAATATTCATCGTTGAAATCTGATTTTTTTTATTGATGTTGGTGTGTTTGTGATTCCTAGCAACCAAACTCATTGAAACATGTGAATTGAAGTAATAAATTATTGCAAAACCAACCTCATAGTAGTTTAGTTATGAAATAATAGATTGAATGAGATTGAGCGAGTTATTAACGTTCAACATATATTTCATGTTCTACAACTAATCAATCACTAGTTAGTTGTAGTTGTTATTCGTTTTTATGCTTTACTTCACTAATGTTAACATAGATATGATTATGAGCTTCAATCATTAGATCAACTAATCATTATGCTTATATATGCATGTATATACAATTAGTTTGTAAGCATGCATTATGACATTCGTTGTACAAACTAGTAAATGAATCTTCAAAACGGACCGTTCCCTCTACATAATGTTTGGATTTACAATGCGTCGTTGTAATTATTGTTATTTTAACTATTACAGTGGTAATTATGAACTAAACAAACAACAATGTGCCTCAAATCATCATAAAGTAACGATTTTAAAGTATGATTATTAGTAGGGACCGCAATTAGGTCCCGTTGAGTCAATAAGGACCGCAATTAGGTCCCTGATGAGTCAATAGTGACCGCAATTGGGTCCCTATTGACTCAACAGTGACCTAATTGCGGTCCCTACTAATAATCATACTTTAAAATTACTTTATGAATTGATCTCGCTATGTTAGTGGTTTTTAGCAACAACCTCATTACTAAATGTGAAAAGTAGTAATTAATGGTTAAGAACAAGTGATTTAGTTATTGAATGTGATGGAGTGATTAGTTATTAGATATTGAATGTGATATTTGTCGTTGTATAAACTAAGAATCTTCAAAACGGACAGTTCCCTCAACGTAATATTTGGATTTACAATGTGTCGTTGTAATTATTGTCATTTTAACTATTACAGTGGTAATTATGAACTAAACAAACAACGATGCACCTCAAATAATCATAAGGTAACGATTTTAAAGTATAAATATTAGTAGGGACCGTAATTTGGTCCCTGTTGAGTCAATAGGGACCTAATTGCGGTCCCTATTGACTCATCAGGGACCTAATTGCGGTCCCTATTGACAACGGCTAGTGTCAATAGGAAACGCATCTAGGTCGCTATTAACAACGGCTATTCAATGGGGACCGCGTTTAGGTTCCTATTGGCAATAGCTAGTGTCAATAGGGACCGCATTTAGGTCCCTATTGACAACAACCTTCCAATAGGGACTGTTTAGCGGTCCCTATTGACAACGACTAGTGTTAATAAGGACTACCGCCGTTAGGTCCCTATTAACAACGATTAGTATCAATAGGGACCTAAGTGCAGTCCCTATTGATACTTATCGTTGCCAATATGGACCTAAGTGCGGTCCCTATTGACTGTTAGTGGCCTATAAAAAGGCCATTCCCTTCTCCTCTAAAATTCATTCCATCCTTCACTAATCCTTAAGGTATGCACGTTTTTTTTTCTTATACTATCCCAAATGTTTATTTTCAATGTAATTTGTTATTTAATTATTCTAACTTAAGTTTATTTATTTGGTGATAGGTAATATTACACACACCAAGAGTAATCGTGGTGTACACAACATTCTTGCGGCGCGTTTTTTCACGCTTCAAAAAGTACGTTGATCATTCTATTTAGCTCTTTAAAATTCTTGTTCTATTAATTGTAATTATTTGTTTTATATTTTACAACTTATTAGATAAATAATGGATTATACAGTAGATAAATCTTGGATGTATGCTATGTATGATAGTGATGGTTGTTTGAGCGATAGATTTGTGTTTGGGGTTCGGGCTTTCATTGAATATGCTACGCAATAAGGTCCTAGATTCGTAGATCTACGGGGCGAAATTAGGTGTCCTTGCATGAAATGCAATAATATACGATTTTTCGATAAAAAGGTTGTATGGGATCATCTTCATAAGTCGGGATTTACGAATGGATATTTAGAGTGGATTTTTCATGGGTAAACGTCAATAGATAATATACCGTCGTATGTGCCCGATTCCCGCGGCTCGTCACACCCCGATATTCCCGACAACCCAATATATGATGATGTGTTGTTCGTAGACATGGTCGTGGAAGCACAGGCGATCATTTGAGGACGAGTCAACTAACGAGGAGCCCAACCCGGAAGCACAGGCGTTCTACAAATTTATGCACCCAGGAAATATGCCCATGTATCCGGATTCCAACCCAGGTAAAGATATAAGTATCCTTTAGTGGTTGTCAGAGTGGTTGGAGTACAAGACACACCACAAGGCTAGTACTATTTATTCTGATAAGGCTTTTAATTTGGCGAAGAGAGGTTTCACGCCTGAGGTGCGGAAGTTATTACCAAAGGACACGAAAGGGATCCGTAAAATGCTAGAGTCAGAGTTAGGGTACGTTACGTATGATGTTTGTCCAAAATAATGTTTCTTGTTCTACGGGGAGGAGACGAAGGACTACGATAAGTGCCCGATATGCCTCGCAGATAGATACGTGGATGGACTAAAATCGAAGGTTGGGAAGAAGAAATTGTGGTATTTTCCTATTGCTCCTCGACTTCAGAGGTTGTATTATACAATAGGAACTGCAAAGAATATGACATGGCATACGAAGTGTAATGGGGTTAATGACCAAATGATTCACCCAGCTTCAGGGGATGCATGGCACCACTTCGACCAAAAGCACCCTGATTTTGTAGCGGAGCCACAGAACGTAAGACTTGGTTTGTGTACGGATGGATTCACACCTTATGGAATGTCTGGCAAGACGTACTCTTGTTGACCGGTGTTTGTACCCCTTATAACCTTCCACCGGATCTTTGCATGAAGAAAGAGTTCATCTTTTTGAGTCTACTCATTTCCTGGCCGAACAGTCCAACAAAGAACTTGGATCTTTTTCTTAGGCCACTTATTGATGATCTCAAGCTTTTATGGAGCATTGGCGTCGAGACGTACGACATCTCAAGGAAGCAAAACTTTATATTAGGTGCATCTCTCATGTGGACGATTAGCGATTTTCCCGCTTACGGAATGTTGTCGGGATGGAGTACGCATGGAAGACTTTCGTGTTCTTATTGTATGGGTGACAATCAATCCTTTTCATTGGTGAATGGGGGTAAAGCAAGTTGGTTCAATTGCCATCGCCGATTCTTGCTTGAAGGTCACGAATTGAGATACGATGAATATAATTTTAAAAAAGGGGAAATTTAGGAGGAAGACGCGATTCGTAAAAAGACTGGTGACGAAATGCTGTAAATTGTTAATGGCCTTGGGAATGTGGGGTTTTGGCCAATTCAGACAACTCCCAGGTTTTGGCCAGAACCATAATTGGGTGCGGAAGAGTATATTTTGGGAACTGCCTTATTGGTTCACAAACTTGGTTTGTCACTGTCTAGATGTCATGCACTGTGAGAAAAAAAATTCGATAACATCATCAACACGGTGTTGGATGATGCTAAAACAGAGGACAACATCAAGTCACGGAAAGATTTGAGACTCTGGACCAACCGCAATGAGCTATTTTTAGATTCAACGACCCGAGGGGGAGGAACAAAGAAGCCAAAGGCATTGTACTGTCTCTCAAAGGATCAAAGGAGAAATTTGTTAGAATGGTTGGTCATGCTAAAATTTCCAGATGGATACGCTTCTAACTTGGGACGGTGTGTACATGAGCAGCAACAGAGGTTGTCCAGAATGAAGAGTCATGATTGTCACGTCTTCATGCAGAGATTGATGTCGATTGCTTTTCGTGATTTCCTTAAGGCAATTTGTGCATCGGAGGTATCGGTGGAGGCTATGGAGGGACTAGAGAAATCCATTGTTGTCACCATGTGCAAGCTAGAGAGAATATTCCCTCCTTCTTTTTTCGATTCTATGGAGCATTTGGCCATTCACTTACCGTATGAGGCTAGAGTTTGCGGTCCAGTTCACTACAGATGGATGTATCCATTCGAGAGGTAAATCACTTTAAATTTGAAGGATATATTGATGATTGTCTTTAATTTATTTTATTTGCAATGAAAGATGATTCCTTTTGTTGTGTTTATCAGACAAATATTTGATTTAAAGGGGTCAGTGGGGAACAAAGCGAGGCCCGAGGGATGCATGGCCAATGCCTATTCACTTTCGGAGATATCAAATTTGATTTCCCAGTATCTCGATGTAACCCCTGTTGCTACACACAGACGACTTAACAGGAGCGAGACTTTGGAAAGCACGGATTGGGATGGTGAGCTCTTATTGTTCCGAAAGAAGGGACGACCACTTGGCCCATCGGAGAAGGTGAAGAAGTTAACGGGGGAAGAAATAGAGCAAATTGAATTGTACACACTTTTTAACTGTGAAGAGTTGGAGGGATGGGAAGAGTGGGTCTACTTCAATGTTCTTCATCTAGTGTCATCTTCTTTATTATGTATTAGTACTAACTATTTTTTTGTAACATGTAGTTTGTTCATAGAAGAGGAGTGCGGCAGATTGAATGCCATAGAGGTGCAAACGAAAAGAAACGAGGAGTATGTGGCATGGTTCAAGCAAGAGTACCGTAGTGGAAATTACATGATAGACGACAGGGTACTACCATTGCTCAACGGTCCACTGAACGATGCAATCACGTACGATGGATACATTGTGAATGGGTTTCGGTTCCACATTGATACGAAATTGGGGCCCAAGAAGAGTGACTGCAGTGGGGTTTACGTGAAGGGCGACATGGGAGACACCGCTTCAACCAATTTCTACGGGACTTTGAAAGAGATATTAGAAGTGGAATATTGGGGAGGTAAAACTGGGAAACAACTGTCCATTGTCTTCTTCAAGTGTTTGTGGTATGATATTGGACCGAACGGCACAAATGTCCACGAGACATTCAAATTGATGGAAATTAACCCTACTAAAATACTCCAGACCAATGAACCATTTATTTGTGCTAATCAAGCAATGCAGGCGTACTACGCCCCATATCCGTCTCTACCAAATGGAAGGCCAGGAAGAAAGGGATGGTTGTCAGTACCACATATTCCAGCTCGACACATTATCGACATGTCGTCACTCACAGTTCGTGATTCTACCCCTAATGACCCAGAGATTCCGAAGCAAGTGTTTCAAGAGAACGAATCAGTAGGTCTTAATATGTTTGTAGACCTGAGTTCGTTCAATATGGATATTCCAGTTGGGGGGGAGGTGAGTTCGAGGTCGTCAATGAACTAGGTGGTAACGAGGACGATGATGGACAAGCAGAAGGCTTAGACAGTAATGCGAATGAATATGACTATGAGTTTGAATATTCAGAAGAAGACTAGTTTTTTCTTTCTTTATTTTTCTTTTATTTAGTATCACTTGTCCATTATTAGTATATACGTGTTAATTAGTCACATTTTTTTAGGTAAAATATTTTGGATGTTGGTATATATGAATTGGTATATATTTTGGATGTTGGTACACCATACAAACCAAAATAATCAATACAAACAAAAATAACCTAAATAATCAATATTCCCTACAAACCACACACCATACAAACCAAAATAGCCAAAATAATCCATATTCAATACAACTCTACACCATACAAACCAAAATAACCCATACAAACCAAAATAACCTAAATAATCAATATTCTCTACAAACCACACACCATACAAACCAAAATAATCCATATTCCATACCAACCCTACACCATACAAACCAAAATAATCCATATTCCATACCAACCATACACAATACAAACCAAAATAACCAAAATGATCCATATTCCGGAAATGGATGGAAAATGGAGGAGGAGCGGAAAGGTGGAGAGAAATGGTGGAGAAAGGGCGGGGAAGGTTTGGGGACTCAATTTGGGTCGCCCCTTGCGATTTTTGGTCGCTGAAATCAGTGGGTCGGGTCGGATGGTGAATTTTCGGGCGGAGATGGTGAGGGTTTCGTGAAATTAGAAAATAAAAAAAAAATTATAGCAGGAAATCAGTGACCTAATTTAGGTCGCTGATAATGTCCGCCCTAAATTAGGGCTGATTACATGACAATTTGGCCCACATTTTGGCCCAATTTCGACCAAAATGTATGGCCCAATTTCATAAGGGACTTTCAGCGACCTAAATTAGGTCGCTGAATGTCTCCTTAATTTTTAGCGGCCTAATTTAGGTCGCTGAAATATGTTAGGACTATCAGCGACCTAAATTAGGTCGTTGTTACCTTCAGGGACCGCTGAAGACGAGCGACCTAATTTAGGTCGCTACTAGGCGGTCCCTATTGACTACCAAGTCTTGTAGTGGGCACAATACCGTTGGAAAAGGGTATTACTGACGGTTCCAGTGTTTAAAAGTTTCAGATATTATTATCGATGGTTCGGAACCGAATCGTTAATAATAATATTTAAAAATTTTAAAAATAAATTGGCCAATTTCACATGTATTTAAAAAAACCGTTATAAAATGTTTTATCTCTAAAATTCGTATTTAAATAAGAAATAAACATATTTTTTTTTAAAAAAATCTAATTTTTATTAAATATAATGTAAAAATATATTTATTAAAGAATTTAGAACGAAAAAAACATAAATATTGATGAAAAGTATAACCTAATTTATAAACTAAAAACAAAGAAATAAAATTTATAATAAAAACATTAATTTAAAATTGAGAGTAATATAAATATAAAAGAAAAAGATGGTGAAGAAGAAGAATAAAGAGAAAAAAATAATTTTGTAAGCAATGTTAAGAGAAGTTGTAGAGAAAGTGTACATGGATAAGTGTTTGTGGATGAATGAATGATTTTTTGGTGTAAAATTTGGAGGTATTTTGTAGATGTTGCGGAGTGGTTGTGTCATGTCACCGATCTGGGTGATAAAAACAACCGAAAACGGTCATTAACGACGACATGGTGTCGTCGCTAAAGGTTATTAGCGACGGCATCATTCTGTTGGAATTGACCCTTTAGCAACGGTATAGTGTCGTCGCTAATGACCATTCTGGGTTGTGTGCCTGCGAGTCCTCTCTATAAATAAGACAGTGTCGTATAGTACGTCAAATTACAATTAGTTTTATTTCAACTTTATAAGGTTCGTATATTTCACGTAATCACAATATCACATAATATTTCTTGAACTTTACGGTATGTTAATCTAATCTACATTCTTTTTGTTTGCATATTAATGATTAGCAATGAGGGAGCTTTGAGGGTAGTGTTAGTGGTTGTTGTTCTATTGTTGCTTTCATTTTCTTTGTACGTGCTTAAGAGTCGTAATAAATAAATTATATCAATAAGATAAATAAAAATGTGTGAAAGTTAATCTAAATACATAAGTTAAAAATTCGCAATTTAAATACACAAATTCAAAGTCTAAATTTAAATGTACAACATGAAAAATCTTAATTTAAACACACAACCTAAAACTCTAACTTTAAATAAGGTTACTTGATTGTCAATCATCTTCGTCATTATTGTTATCCATGTTGGCAGAGTTTGAGACATCATCGAGATTTGGCTCGCGTATCACTATGGACCTAGCTGGCCTTCGTTCCCTATTTCCCTTGGTTGGCTGGCTCATTTGATACGAATCAAAAGGATTGAACTCCTCCCCCACCCTAGTTTATATCAGGAATATCCAAGTGACTAGGTTGAAACCCAAATCATCTTGAGTTATCAGCTGTGCAGGATAATATCCTAGTTGAGACCTTCTGGATGAGCGTGGACGATCCCCACTCACGCTTACATACCGAGGAATATTCGAACTCGGGTTTGGAGCAACATTAGACTGTGGGGGCAAGCCTAGGTAAAAATCCAAATAATTTCCAAAAGAAGTACTTTGACCCTGGGCTTGGTCCTACAACGATGTTTGACCAATATGGGTTTGGTGCCACGGCGAGGTTTAACCCATCTGGGCTTGGTGCCATGACGAGGTTTTGATCCATCTAAGCTTGGTGCCACGGCGAGGTTTGACCTTGAGGTTGGTCCCACGACATACCTTGCGATTGGCCCCATGAGTTGAAGAGGTCGAGAGACGTCTCTTGATTATGCCTCTTGCATTTGACCCAAAATATTGCGCTTGGTTTTGTTGCCAATATTTGCCGAATGGTAGACTTTCTGATTCCTGAAACTGTCTAGAAGGAGTGGGGTTTTGACTATAGTTGGGGGCGAAGTTGTAATTTTGGATATTTATAGTAAACCTGTAATTATGCTTCTGCTCCCGATCCTCCTCCTACTCATGCGCATGCTACTCCCTCATGTGTCATATTTTTCTCCATATCACTAATTCTACGTTCAAATTCGGTTTGAGTATTTTTTTTTACGGCTTTGGCAACTCTTTTCACCTCAACGTTGTTCTCTTTAAGCCCATGCGACAATGCAAGATTGCTGGAACAACAATGTTGAAGGGATCAAGATTTCAATGATAGATGATACTTTAACCAAGATACTCTAGTCTTAGATTTCTTGCCATGTATCTCTATGCCACTTGCTATGATCTCAATTCTAGTCATGATTGAATTTTAGGATTGCGTGCTTATTTTTTAGTACATTAGTGTCTTCGCATAGATATGCGTTACATTTTCTACGGCTTACTTGGTAGGCTAAATCAGCACTCCACGTTAGAATGATGTATTACTCCACATAAATCGACTTTATTTTTCACACACTTGCAATCCAAACACAACACGTGATTTAGGACGATGCGGGCCCAACTTAGCCCCTCCAAAGCTTTAGTTATCAAATTTTTTAATCACATCAAATTACTTATATAGGTAAGCTATGGGAATTTGTTAATTTGTTACTCAACTTGAGACTATGATAAGTGACCTACGTAAAGCTATCGTAAAGCTTCTGACAAGTGACAAGTGAGATCATTTGTTACTTATCTAGAACATGGGATTCAATCTATCGTAAAACTTCTAACAGCTCCACGATTTTTGCTAGAATTCCTTCCATGGACATTAGATTGCCAAACCGATGATCTGGAAACTAGACTCTAGATTTTAGAGGCATTAAACTCATGAATAAAAACTTGAGAATTGAAATTTGATCTTTAATGCTACGGGGACCTCTCTATTTGATGTCTCAGGTCTCAAAGTATTTATAGGATATTGATGTCGAGATTAATGTTTTAGTTTTGAGATTTGTCATAAACCCTAAACCCTTAATGAGAATATTTGTATAACCGGGGCTCAAAGTTTGAGGGTTTGAACTCAAGAATCTAACTTGAGTTTCAATCTTCACTTCAGCTCTGCAGCTCTACCATTTCCTTAAAAATATTTTTTTTAATTATGCATGTATTGCAATATGCTTTATGGTTTAGAAATTAGATAAGGACATGTGCCTCATTATCATTGGGTCTAAAGAAATATGTATCACTACAAAATTATACCACATGAGTGCAACATAACAAAAATTTGTTTGCACATACTTGTGTTTTTAAAAACCGCCTGGATAAGCCGGTTCAGTTTGTTGAACTAAGGTTGTTCAACGGTTCCAAACCGAACTATTCATTTTGGTTTGCAAAAAACCGAAACCAAAACCGTAAATCGAACCGTATAAAATGGTTTGGTTAAACAATTTAGTGGTCGGTTCGGTTTAAATCAAAAAAATCAATTAAAAGCGAATGCAAGAAATGGTTCAATATAGGAAAAATGACATTTTTTTAAGAAAGCTGAATTAAATTTATATTAGAGTAGTTTAAATATTATATTACAGTCTTTTTTTATTTGAATGTGGCGTTGTAAACTTTGAGGAATGAGTTAAGAATTTTGGTTCTAAAAATATATGGGTTGTGGGTTAACCCATTTAATAAATAGGTTATAATGGGTCAACCCATGTTAAGAGAACCCATTATTTTAAATGAGTAACCCACAGGTTATCCGCGGATATCCGTTTAATCCGTTAATATTTTTCAAAAAAGAAAACACATACTAAACTTAAAGAGACAAAAAAACACACACTATTCCTAAAACACATATTAAAATCTACCAAAATAAATATATGATACACGTAAAACGCCATTTTTTTTATTTTCAGCTGGAAGTTTTTGTCAACAAAGCCCGTTTTCGACAAGTGATACCACTTTTTCAAGTGGAACCAACGTGATTTTTGGCAAATTTCAACTTTTGGAGGTTAAAAACACCATTTTTCAATTTTTAGCGAGATTTTTTTGGTAATTCTTAGACGGAATAAAACTTAGGTGATCAAACACAATAATTAAAATTTGAATTGTTAACCAACACAAATTGTTTTGGTTTTAGCCTATTTTGTTTTTCTTATTAATTAACATTTATGTTTTTTGTTCCTTTTTAATAAAGGTTTGGCTTGTTTTGGTTTGTTTGGTCTATTTTGGTTTAATTCGGTTCCCTTGCAACAGAACCAAAATAGTTTTGGTTTGAAACCGAATCGAACCGTTGCAAATATCTATTATGGTTCAGACCAAATTGCCTTATTTGGCTCAGTTTCCACGGTTTAACCAAACCGTGGAGACCGTTGAACAGCCCTATATTGAACCACCAATCGAAAGCTACCCCGGTCAACGCATCCTATTTTTACCGTGCAACATGAGGAGTGGTGGGAAGCGGCGAAAATCGCTAAAAACCAACCATTCAGTGAAACGGTAGCCGCTTGAATCGCCGCTTGACAAAAAAGAAAAGGAAACTGAATGTGAATTAATGAAACAAAACTTGGGAAAGAGAAATCAAATTAATTTATGTTAGAAAGAAAAAGATGGAAAGAAAAACTAATGAAGTTTAACAAATTATTAGAAATTGATTATGGTAAGAATGTTAAAAATCGAATCTTGAAGAGGAAGAGTTGAAAGAGCTAATTGGGTTTCTGGCAATTGAAGGTTGAGGAGTGTCGTTTGGCTAAGTGAAAGAACGACAACCTCTTGCAATACTCGTGTTTACTTTCCATTTCCGCATTTGTCAAATTACGTTTGTTATTACGTGTAACCTTATATTTTTTGTATTTTATTTTTCAGTCCTTTAATTATGCAAGCGTGATGTCACGCATGTGAGCTATGTAACTGCCCGAGATGGGACGGATTAAGCAAATACAGTTCATCAGAATTCTCTTTCTCTCTCTCGTTTTCTTCTTCTCCAAGTACATCTTCCTCTTCGTACCTATTTGAATCGTAACATTGGCCTCATAGCCATCGTTCCAGGTGCGCACTCTGATTCAATATGATAAAACCTAACAACAATACGACACGAATTGAAGAGTTAGAATCCTCACCAATTGAACTCGTCAATGGGCAAAAATAATTAAAAAAACGACATACATGAGCTAAAAATAAAATGCATGAGCTCAAGGCCATGATGGCCCAAATGTTGCGTAATCAGACTGGTGAATCCGCATCTCACATACGGCATTCACCATCTACAATTTAAAATAGATCAGATCCATGAGTTGTTAATACTCCAAATCTGAAAAATGATGGATCTACTTTTAGGGGACCACGATTCGACTTCCCTCACTTTGATGGTACTAACCAGAGGACATGTGTAAGGAAATGTCAGAAGTATTTTATGCTAAACACCATGTCTGACTATAATAAAATCCTCACATCTGTTATGCAAATGGAAGGTGCAGCTGAGAACTGGTATTTGGATGTTATTGAGAGAAGGAATATTATGGGATGCGGCACCTTTGTAAGGTTGTTGGTGGGGAGATTTACACCAGTTGATGGTGGAAATCTGATTGGGGAATTCAACAAACTTAAACAAATGAATATTGTGGGTGAATAAATAGAAAAGTTTGAAGAATTAAAGGCCTATACGTTACAACAGAACAAGTTTCTGAATGGTGAGTATTTTGTTAAGAGTTTCAACAGGGGGCTGAAGGAGGGAATAAGGATCATGGTTGAAATGTTTAGCCCAGAGTCCTTGGGGTCAGGCTATGCATTTAGCTAGGAAGCAGGAGGTGATGGTAGAGGCACTGAATAAGCAATAAAAGAATTTGGTAGAGACCCAAAATCAACATTATAAACCTAAAACATTACCGAGTGTTATACAAGGCTAAAGAAAGTTCCCTCCTATTAAGAGACTAACATTGGAGAGATGGAGGACAGGAGGAAATAGAAGTTGGCTTTTAATTGTGATGACACCTACCACATAGGTCACAAATGCAAGAAACAATTTGTGATTTGGGGAGTGGAGGATGAGGAATAAGAGTTAGAGGGGCTAGTAGAGGCTCTTGAGGAGGGAGGGAAATTATACAAGATGTCTGGGCATGCTTTGAAGGGCATTAGGGCTTCAGAAACTATCAAGATGTTAGGATTAGCCAATGGATAGGGGTTTTTCCATTCTACTAGACACTGGGAGCACTCATACATTTTCGAACTCAATGGTTGCTAAAAAACTTCAACGTGATTTGAAACAAACCAACCCTATGACTGTGATTGTGGCAAGTGGAGGAAAATTGGGATGTAATCAGATATGTAGAGAATTCTGTTGGGAAATGGGAGGTACGGAATTCATGGCTGAGGCTAAAGTGATCAATATTGGGGGTTATGACATGGTGTTGGTGGTAGATTGGATGAGAAGGTTAAAGTATGTGACCTTCAATTTTGATGAACATAGGTTTATGTTCAAACAGAATGGTCATATGCAGGTAATTTATGGGATACATGATGAGAAATGAGTCAGGATGATAAGGAGGATAGAATGATGCACTCTATTAAGGGAGAAGAACAAATGTTCTTGGGATTTGTACACATGGTTAAGAAAGAATAACATGACACTAGTCTGAAAGTGCCTGACTATTTGGAGGGGATGCTGCAAGAATACCAAGCTTTGTTCAAGAATCCTGCAGGGCTACCATATATGAGGGGACAAGAACACTCTATCCCATTAATCCCTAGGGCTCAACCCTTCAAACAAGCCCCTTATAGATTTCCCTAGCTACATAGAGAAGAGATAGAAAAACTAACGCATGAAATGATGGATGTTGGGATCATCCAACTCACATGTATTGCCGGTGAAAAGGAAAGACAACACATGGAGACTTTGTGTAGATTATAGAAAGTTAAATTCCATCACTATTATGAATAGCTACCCCATACCATTAATTTAAGATCTACTTGATGAGTTAGGGCCAACTAGGGTTTTCTCAAAGATTGATTTCAGAGCAAGCTACCACCAAATTAGAATGGAGGAGGATGACATACAGAAGATTGCTTTTGCCACTGTGAGTGGCCACTATGAGTTCAGAGTGATGCCATTTGGCCTCACCAATACACCAGCCACCTTCCAGGCATTAATGAACTCAGTCTTTAAACAATACTTAGGAAAACAGTCCTAGTATTCTTTGATGACATCCTAGTCTACAACAGGAGTCCAGAGGAGCACAAGATTCACCTAAGAGAGGTGTTCAACAAGTTGGTTCAACACTCCTTGTTTGCTAAAGCTTTCAAGTGTATCTTTGGGCAGGAGAAGATTGAGTACCTATGGCATATTATTGGAGGGGAAAGGTTGAAGCTGACATTGAAAATCTCGGTTGTATGAAGGAGTGGCCACAACCTTAGAATGTCAAAGCTCTAAGAAGTTTCTTAAGCTTGACAGGGTAATACATGAAGTTTATTGAGTACTATGGCATAATAGATAAGCCATTGAATCACATGATTAAGAAAGAGTCTTTTAAGTGGGATTATGAGGCACTTGAAGCCTTTGAGAAGCTGAAGAAGGCTATGACCTCTGCCCCAGTATTGCAGCTCCCTTATTTTAGCAAGGCATTTGTGGTGGAGACATATGTTTGCTACTTAGCCAGGACAAGCACCAAATTGCCTATATTAGCAAAGTCTTGGAGCCCAAAAACCTTGGGTTATCTGTCTATGATAAGGAGTTTTTGTCCATTCTATTAGCTGTAGAGAAATGGAGGCCATATCTGATCCAATGACAGTTTGCCATTAGAACAGACCAACATAGTCTGAAATATCTTCTCGAGCAGAAGATATCAACTCCTTTACAACAGAGGTAGATGACCAAATTGTTGGGCTACAACTATAGAATTGAATACATGAGAGGATGAGACAACAGAGTTGTTGATGCCCTGTCAAGGAGGGAAGTGAAGAAGGGGAATGCACAGCCATAAATATTGTACAACCTGGTTGGATAGGTGAATTGTAGGAGAGTTATGAAGGGGATCCTATTGCTACCCAGGCTATCATAGAATGCCTACTATACCCCCTACGATGTCTCTTATTTCACTTATAAGGATTTACTACTGAGGTATAAAGGTAAGTTATTTTTGGGGACTAAGTAAGGTAAAAAGTAATTGGTATGTTGCATGCTAGCAGTACAAGAGGTCACTATGGTATGCTAGCCATCTATCAAAAGGTTCAACTAACGTTTGCATGGCCTGGATTGAAAAGAGATGTTAAAAGATTTGTAGCTGAATGCACTACTTACCAACAGTGTAAACATGAATTGGTACGGACACATGTGCTATTACAACCCTGACAGAGCCTGGTAACACCTCACTATAGACTTCATTAAGGAACTTCTTAAGTCAGATGGTTTTGATACTATATGGGTGTTGGTGGATAGATACAACAAATACTCTCATTTTATACCCTTATCTCTCACCCTTTCAGTGCTTCTAGCCTAGCTATTGTCTTCATAAACTTCATTTATAAGTTGCATGGTCTTCCCTAGAGCATAACAATTGACAGGGAGAAAGTTTTTGTGAGTGGGTTTTGGAAAGAACTTCTTACCGCCTTAGGGGTGTAAAAGCATTTGACCTCAGCCTACCATCTACAAACTGATGGTCAGACAGAGCGAGTGAATCAGTGTTTGGAAGGGTATCTGCGTTATATGGCAGGAAACTAACCAAAGCATTGGGTTAAGTGGGTTGGTTTAGCTGAGTGGTGGTACAATACCAGCTTCCACTCAGCTCTTTAGATGACACCCTTTGAGGCTATCTATGGCTACAAGCCTCCTCAAGTATGAATGAATCTGGTACAGGATTTCAAAGTTTTGGGCGTAGAAGAGCTAATCAAGAAAAGACAACTAATTACTATGCAGTTAAAACACAATTTGACTACTGCAAAAAACCAAATGAAAGTCAATGCGGACAAAGGCATGATAGACAGGCAATTTATTGTGGGTGATTGGGTTTAGCTTAAACTGAAACCCTATCACCAGCTCACTATGAGGAAGAGTCTGGTCTCGAAACTCAGTATGCGGTTCGCAGGTCCTTATCAAGTGGAGGAGCGAGTGGGAGAGGTGGTGTACCACCTGAAATTAATACCAACGACGAGGGTACACCCAGTCTTTCCCGTATCAGTGATGAAGAAAAAGGTCGGGTCGAAGGATTTGGTGTCACCAGAGCTGCCTTTAATTGACGAGGACGAGAAGCTGATCCGACAACCAGAGAGGTGTTGGCAAAGCGGACCGTGAAGCGAGGAAATGTAGCAAAACCCCAATGATTAGTGAAGTGGCTCCATTTTCTAAAAGAAGAAGCTTCGTGGGAGGGTTGGGATTGGGTGTAGGCTCAATTTACAAATCTAGACGCTTGAGGACAAACTTCTTTGAAGGGAGGGGTAATGTTAAATTCGAATCTTGAAGAGGAATAGTTGAAAGAGCTAATTGGGTTTCTGACAATTGACGGTTGGGGAGTGTCGTTTGGCTAGGTGAAGGAACAACAACGTTTTTCAATACTCGTGTTTACTTTCTATTTCCGCATTTGTCAAATTATGTTTCTTATTACGTGTAAAAGTCCTTTTATTACGCAAGTGTGATGTCACACATGTGAGCTATGTAACTGTCCAATCTAGGATATTTTGGATTAAGCAAATACAGTTTATCAAAATTCTCTTTCTCTCTCCTTTTCTTCTTCTCCAAGTACATTTTCTTCTTCGTACTTATCTGGATCATAACAAATTAATGAACATTAATATTGCCATTGATTGCTTAACACTGCAATCCCTAACCACGGGTAATTAAGTCTCGTTTGATTGATTGATTAGAGTTTGATTTACTCTATAAATATTCTAAATTAAGTATTCTAATATTAACACTCCAAATACTTTAGTTATTTTATAGATATGAATAGTAAAATAAATATCTTAAGTATTAATATTTGGAACATTGACCATAAATAGTAAAACATTTTATATTAGAATGTTGTGTAGAATTGAATATTGATTTTAGTTACAATTTAAAAATTATATATAAAACTTTTGTTTTATAGTTTTCTTACCAAAGAATCATATTTTTTATTAGGTTCACATTATAGTTTTATCATGGTGAATAATTACGAGTATTGTCAAATAATACATTTTATTTTTTTATTAAAACTTTAAACCTATATATGTGTGTATATATATATATATATATATATATATATATTAACAGCACTTTTGAACGATTTGTCTAGTGATTGAACTTAGGGGGGGCACACAAATCGAAACCGGCCAAACACCTTGGTTACCAGACCATGGGTTTGGTAAAAAAGTCGAACCGGAAGAATGGTTCATTGGTTTGGTGTTTGGATTGAATTGAACAATCGATATTATATTGGTGTTGTTTCAATTTATTGTCCATGTTAACCACACCAAATTGGAACCAGGTTATGTAACGTTTTTTTTCTCTTTATCCTAGGTATTCTATTTTGTTAAAAGTCATTATTTTGTGACTTGTGATGCATATGTTCTCAAATTGTCCATTATTATTGAATGTATTTATAGTTTATTATTATGCATTTGTGGTGAATTATGATGGTTAAAAATTTATATTCTTTTACTTATTTGTGGTTGATGATGGTTCGTGATTAATGAACGACTATTATAGATTAAGAAACTAGTTGTTTATTAGATTATATTTTTTATTATGTGGGCTGTGTTTATCAAGTTTTTTCAATAATGTATTTATATGGTATTATATTTTTATTTTTTTTCACATTTTGTGGTAAAAAGAAAAATAGTAAAGAAAAATAAAATCGGCTCAGTTAAACGAAACCAGTGACGGTTTAGAACGAATCGAACCAACTCAAATAGTTTGGGGCATGATCCTTGGAAAAAACCGCATTCTTGCTCCAAAACTCAATGAAAATCGTGGAAACATGTCTGAAACCCTAATCTGTGTGGAAAACTCAATGGAGGTAAAAGACAACCCAACCCATGCTAATTTTAAACTTTTATGGAGGCAAAATCTGCAGTTGTGAATCACAAGAAACGAATTCAAGTACCGATCGATATCTCACCTAAAAGTGTGGTTAGTGAACCCTGAAGCAAAATATCACGTGTTGTGTTGTGTTGTGTTACCTCGAATTTTGAGTGAAATGGACCTTTTCATTTTCGTTCTGTTTTTCTCTCCATCTGCTGCTGCTTTCGTTGTGTGGTTAAGAAATTGAAACACTGTCAACTTAATCTTATTCCTGATCAGCTGCTATTGATGCTTTCTTTTAACGCAAACATCTCTCTGATCCATTCAAATTATGATATATGTTTTAGGCATTTGAGAACTTGATTGGATCCGATTGGCATAACTAACTCGTGCTTTATTCTGTTGACACGTTATCGTTTAACGTTGTTTTGGTTAGAGGATGCTTGGGTTGAACATAAGAATCCTCCTTCCCAACTCATTCCATACACATCTTATAGATATAAATGTCTTCTTTGGAGATACACGAACGTTTCTTTGCTCTGCGAGACTGCAAAAATGATGTATTTCTACTGGGGTAAGCTCACCGAATAGATCCTTCAAGAGGAGAACTGAAGATTCATGTTTCATGAAAACACAAAAAAAAGGAAGAATATTCACGTCTGCTCTGTAGAAAAAGAGTCATGTTGCCTAGTACAATTGTGTAATGGCTTGGAGAATATGGTTTTTCATACCTAAATGGTATTCAAATGCTTTACATCAGCGAGAGTTATGTTATACTCTTTTCACCATTTTGATGCATCAACTTCAGAACTTGAAGAAAAGTTTGCTGCTGATGGTGACGAACTGATCTTTCTATTGCCATCTATGTCGTTCAGAAGAACTAGGTGACATTTTCTGACTTGATACTGGACCTAACATCTTGAAATGTTCTATCCTTAATTAGGCATACCATTTGCTGCTTCTTTTGCGATATTTGTTTTCACTTCAGTGGTCCGAGTCATGCAAATGTACAAATGATTTCAACTAGTGTCAGGTGTGTAACAATTTTCTTCTTCTCAAATGTGACAATGTGCTTTTACCAGGCTACAAAGTTTTCTTTCTTTCACTCATTTCTTTTCAATTGGGTTGAGTTCATCCATTAATATTTCAAGTATAAAATACAACTACAAGAGATACTCTCTGTGTGTCAATCAATCAGATATACAACCACGTGTATTTGTTTGTGAAGCTTCCGAATCCTTCCCAATGAATGATAACAATGTGAATGTTGACTCTTGAATAAACATTTCGTTTCTCTCCTGCAGAGTTACATAAGAAAAAAGTTAAGGATTCTGCAGTGACTCTGAATTTTGTAGGATAAACGTGTGAGGCAAATACTGTTTATGAATACTTTTATGGTGTTACGGAGACGTACAGTTTCTCCAGGAGTTTTGGTGACAAAGGTGGTTGAGCTTGTAGTAGACCTTGCTTCTGCTGGATTTAGTGCTTCAATCTGTGTAGAGAAAAGAGCGGAGACTGGCCGATGATCAGAAAACTTGCTCTCGCTGCGGAAATAGGAAATTTGCCTAATTCCTTTACCATACCACAGAATCCTATCGCACCTGTGATCAGTAACCAGATTACTGTACTTAACACCTTATGCATCGTCTTAGGAAGACAATCTACGGTGATTTATCTTATACTGAACAAATGCACAAATATTCAAGTATGCAGGAACGAGTTAGAAATACTTGAGTAATTTGTTCTTCCAGCTGAAGGGAAGCGAATTAATGACTGAATGCAGGAATGAGTTAGAAATACTTGAGTAATTTGTTCTTGCAGCTGAAGGGAAGCGAATTAATGACTGAAATCAATAATAATACCAAGTTTATTGAAGAAGGCCGATAAGACATTAGTTTACCATGCCGGAGTTCTTTGCTTCTCGCCTGCTCTACTTGGAATCCCACCTGAATACCTATTGCTGTTAAAGAACGAATACTTGTACGTTGGTGCAAATTCTATATTTCCCTCTTGCCATCCCTGGAATACTCCACCATGCTCTAGTTCCATCCTCAACTGATCAAACTTCTGCAGTGCTCTCCAGTCTTCTTGCTTTATTAACTCCCTCGCTAAGTTGTCGTCTAGGTATAATCTGTAGTTGAGATCTCCGAACCAGAATATCTGACTGTGTTGTACAACAGAGCAGATATAAGGCATAAAATTTCCTCATCCTTTTCATTTAATACTCTCTTTAATTCTGTTTATAGCAAAAAATAATTGAGGTCAGCATTGTCCTATTTCCTCAAAAAAAGAGTAGGTGTCTTTTTGTACTAAGCAAATTCATGATTAAAATGGTGCCTGAGGTGCACGTGCTTAACCAACCATCCGGGTCATGGATATGAGATGTGTGAGGGTGATTGTGGTCTGTGGAACATTTTTGCCTACAGTTCGAATATCACAAACTTTGGCCAGTCAATAAATTTTGTTACTGGTGCTTAATCTCCAGCTATTCTGTGTATACGAGAAAATTCAGAGTATCACGTCTATGTTTTTTATTTGCTACATCATTAATGTAATTTCTCTTGAGTGTCAACTTACTCGTGTCCTAAGATGGTCAGTGGATGAAGATGATTCCGATCCTCAGGGAGCCGACGGAAACAGGTACGTCTAAAGATCTCCGAGACTTGGTGATTCCGTCTTTCTTCATCGCCTTTCTTCTCGCCAGAGGCTAAATGTGCCGCTATGAAGCAAAAACTAGTACCGCCAATCCTCATACTGACGGAAACTGATCCTTTGTTTCCCAAATAACCCATTATGCCACAGGCCACGGAACAAACTTTAACACTTGATATGGTGTACCTCTTGAGTACTTCAGACCTCATCCAGACGCTAATAAAAACACCAACCATCTTCTTGCTTGCTATTAATTTGTACCTGCTGCACTGAGTTTTCTTCTTACAACTCATTCCACACTGGTCCTTTGCAGGAGTTGCAGTTTTCTCATCAGGGACACCATCAAAATCATAATTGTCATTGTTGATGGGATGTATTAGTGGTGTTAACCATGGACATCCATATTTGTCGTTGAGCGTTTTCCCGATTAGTAAGTTCCAGTTCTTAGCTTCTGTTGGATCCTCGGCTCCAATAACAGTTCTCGCCTTTAAAGGTACGATTTCTTGAAACCTGCTTGTTAAAAAATGGTTAATTCCTAGGAGTAAAGATTTCACGTCATGTTGAATTGCATATTGTTTAAATTTGACATACCCAAGAACATACACATCAGCTGCATCTTTAAGATTTAGCCATTCATCCAAATCTACAGCCAAGCTCCCCACGGGAGACCTTCCTGCCACATTCCAAGTACCCACGAATATTCTGAAAATATGAAAATCCAAGTACTTAAGGATTAGCCCGACGACTCATGTAATTGCGTTGTTTCGCTAAAAACTAACCTCAATTTGTTTGTCGCGGTACACGAATCTGTCCCAGATGACTGAAACGAGATGTCATTAATAAATTCGTCTGCTTTCTCGCAACCATCTGAGTTCAATATAAGTAAAAAAAAAAAACAACTAATATATCAGAACTAAAGTAAATAAACTATAGTACAAGGAGTAGGAGACTACGACTTTGTTAGAACATGCCTGCAGTTTCTCTGAATTGAAATGGATTTTCCCTTTTCCTTAAAAGCCAGCGGCGGAACCTCGTTCTTGAACTCCGGGGCTTTTGTTCCATCTAAACAAACAGTCCTTTTGCCTCAGATCATAGAGCAATAGCCTTGCAAATTCTCATGACGACTTTCAAGATACCAAATTGTGCATTTTCTCACACCTGGGCATAGGTTTTGATTGGTCTAAATCAATATTGTATTGATCGCCTGCTCAATGATACTAGTGAAGAGAGACAGACAGAGAGACTTATGTCTGAAACGGTAATAACAAGAGAGACAGACAGACAGAGAGAGAGAGAGAGAGAAGGTCAAAGGTTGGTAATCGGAATTATGAAGAAACTTAGTTGGAGTAGCGAAGCAAAACTAGGACCGCACATGGTCCTATCACGACTTGATTATTGGTGGGTGCTTATCACGTACCTCTTGTGTGTAAGGAAGGAAGCTACTTTCAAGGTTATGATTAAAAAATAGTTCTAGTTTAATCCAAACTAATTGAAAGGTTCATTAAGGTTTTAATCAATGAAGCTTTGTCTACTCTTGACGCTCAAGTTGAGTGAGCCTATGAGGCTCCACAGATTCTTGGTTCGTCACACACAAGAAAAGAAACTATATTATATAATACTTTTTTCCCCTCGATATTAGTTGTGTAGCTCAAACTATAACTCTAATGTATTGATTGATTTGTGATAAATTGGATAAATTAATAAGTTTCCTTCAATGTAATGTATGTAAATTCATAGTAATTGTGAGGAGGGAAAATGCCAAAAGAAAGCATGCAGGCTTTCTAGCTAGTCATATATGTATCTTCACCAAATAAGTGGACGAAACTTGCAACCAGCAGATTCCGTTACACTCTCTCGGATCAATAATTGTACTACCAGTTTTAAGAATAGAATAGGCCATCTAAATCTGCCAGTGACATATGGTCATTTTACTTCTTGCCGTTGACTTTGTGCACACTCGGCCGCTAGAGAACTTTGCGATGTATAGCCCGTCTATTGCGGAAAGTATTGAATTTGCGTCATATTTTATTTCTCGTGGAGCAGATACATCGTTAAAAAAATTAGAATTGGATATAAATTTCAAATGCACTAATTGAAATTATTGTTTTCCGAAACCTGTAAATTAGATTAATACACATGGCTCGAAGTGGTTCTCACCTGAAAGCTAACCAATGTGCATGTCCATCCATGATCCAGGTTTTGCATATACACTGTTGTAGTGTTTTGTAGGGTTTATTTTAGTAATCATATTGTGTAAATCCTATTTGTTAAGCAAGGTACTTGCATGAACTCTTTTTGACTTGTGAATGAATTTCGATCAGAGCATATTAGATGATGGAAAACACCATGAAATGTAGCTTCAAAAAAAAAGTTTGAATTAAATAACATGCATAAAATCTATTTTATATCAAACCTTAGGTTTCCAACAAATAAAAACAAATTGAAAAATGAAACTGAATACCCATTCGCTTTCTAATATTTGACGGGAAAACACCCTCCAGTTAAAAACATTGGAATTAATAAAAGAAAAAAAAAGAATTGGAAGTCCTGATTAATGGATAGTGACTGATGCCAACTTTAGTCTTGTCGAATAATGTTTCCCAACACATAAAACAAATGGACTAGTTAAAATTAGATCATGTGACACGACAATATTAGCTAGATAGCATGGTACGAAATTGCGTTCATTCCAACTGGTAGTTGAGATTGCAAATTTATAGCAGGAATCTTTCAATTCTATCTATTTATGAATTGCACAAAATTATAATGCAACAAAAAAAATATAATTAGCTGGACGCCTGGACCATTTAATAGCTAAAACCTTTTTTTTCGAAGATTAAGTACTAGTCATTTCTGGACCACATAACATTAATATGGTCATGAACCCGTTCGTTTATTTGGTTCACGAGGATTAAGGTAAATAATGATGTAAACTTTTATCTTTGTAGGGATAACTCATAACCTATGATCTATAATATACGAACACCGCGATACGTATCTTTAAAAACTTTGACAAGACTATATTTCATATTAAAATATATTAAATACTACTAAAACTTATTAATTAATATCTCTAAACTCAAGTAAAAGTTCATAACATACATAATTAAAAAAGAAAATTTGCCACTTATCATCTACCACTTAGTAGTCAAAACAAAGTTTAAATAGATTTCATTACTAATGTCAAACTCGAACGCGAACCAAAATAAATAAAAATCAAAAGTTATATCATACTCAAGAACATAAGTACAAATATTAATTAATGCACTAATTGAAAATTATCTACAGTTATGGCTTTTACTTAGTTTTTTAAGTTTTAGAAATTTATTTTCTAACTCTTTTATCTTTCAATAATCTATTTATAATCTTATTATTTTAAATAAATTTTACTATTTCCTACCGAACATGTCTAAAACTTGTGAGAGACGACTTTCTCAAGTGTCGGAAGAGTGTCGGAGAAGTGTTAGAATTATTTTTAATTTATTTTTATTGAGACACGCTAAGTGGCGTGTCTGATACGTGTTGGAGAATTGCCTGACGAGCGTCGGACACAGAGGCGGCTGATGTTTTGAAATGTCGGTGCAGCATAGCCTATGATGCACATATACGAAAAAAAGTTGCTTGTTATAGTATCGAATACGTATATGCCTCAGATACCGGCTTTAAAATAATTAAAAAAAAACGGTAGCATGTATCGTATATGCCTGATGTGAAGCGTATCTGATACATATCAACAATTTGTAAGAGTGTTGTGGGCAAATTTTTTTAAATTAGAAGAGGCCCAAGACAATGTACTAAGAACTAAAGCACCAAATTGCAATATCTTTTTAGGTAATTAGATATGAAAATTGTGAGTCTCTTTCAAACCAAAACATAAATATATATATATATGATGCATATCCGTAGATATAATTAAAATATACTCGGAAAGGAGAAACGGGTATCCTACAAGAATAACTATGGAACACTGAACGAATACCCCGAGTGCACCCTACCAAACTATAAAAGGATAAAGCTCTGGGAATACCCGATCCCAAGCCTCCGAGTATCACTCTGGGTCTATCTCGGAGTTGAGGGTCCCGAGTAACTATCTCACCCAGCTAAATAGTGCCCATTACGACCCACTCCCATGGGAGCTTGAGGTATCTCCCCGGTTGTACACAACCCCAACACACAACGAGCCTACCTCGTCACTCAAACACCACGAGTTCGCTCGCCAGAACAGTTGGTCGTTTGCAATAAGAAGAGAAGCAGTACAAAATACAAAAAGAAAATGGATACAAGACGGGTCACAACCAGATGAACGCATCATAACAATCGGAGAGCACAAAACTTGAGCTCGGAGAAGGATCCTCGGAGGTGATGATGTACAACAATCATCAAAGACAAATCCAAGTTACCCACCATCAAGATATACGACTTTACCATATTGGTTCGTGACTCTGATTGGACCCCCGAACAATAAACCTCATTGGTCCTCTCTCACCGAAGACGACCGTTGGAGTAGAACAAGCCCACCCCAATTGGCGCAGAAGACCCCTCAAGGCAATTGGAGCAGACGCATTCAACACCTGATTAGAGAAGCTTCGTCAAACTCATGTCATTGGGCACTTCCAACCGACCACACCCCATTCGTGCATAAAGCATCTCACAACATTGGTCACCCTCATTTTCGGGAGTTATGAAGGAAGACTCGCGACTATTGGCTAGATGACCCCAAAGGACTACTATAAATAGCACATCATCCAGCAACCAAGGACAAGTCCACTGAGTTCATTCTCAACAATTACATGAGCACTCTTTGTACTTAGGCTAGTACCATAACTCTCTGTTCACTTTCGGAAAATATTCTCTCCCTTATACACGACCCCCCTTGTAATGCATCGTTACTCATCATAATACAATAACATTGTGTTCTCTCTCTCAAGCTCGGATTGGCATTCCGAGTAACTCACTTGATTTTATCTCCAATCTTGCCCCTCTCCGGGTCCTCGGACGATATTACATCACCAAATGGCGCCATCTATGGGAACACTTTAGAATCCTTGAGATAAGCTTAAGAGAACTCATAAAATTTTGCAAATACACAATAAAAAAATACCATCCCTACTTGAACCCTTGTGGCAGTAGACTGGAGAACCACGATCCAGATGAGCAAACTCGATCTCCGAATCGCTCCCTCCATGTTGTCGGTACACCCAATACAACCCAGGATAAACAGATGCCTATGCCCCAAGAGCAGAGACCAAGTATGGCTTAGGAAACCTGACCAGGAATGACCTACGTCCAAGTTCCTTAGGACATGTGCCCTAATATGTTCACCCACAGATTCAATAGAGAATAGTGGATCACACCGGAAGAAAACTATAGTCGTGAGCAGTCTCGACCCGATAAACCCAGAAATCCTCCTCGGAATCAGTCCGCTCTGCCGCCCTGAGCCAGGTCTGATCCCTCTTATCACAACGAGATCTATTGCCCTCGCAGGAGAAACAAACCGCCATCTCCACACTTAGAGAGCTCGATGGATGCCACCCAGATGACCCGTGTCCCGGAGCATCGTTCTAGGAGAAGAGAGCCAGTCGAGAACCACCAATTCCCCGAAGAAGGCTACTATACTGAACCTCGTCCTCGGCATTCGCCGACCCCTGATAGCCCCTTACGTCATATGATGGAGGAAATGCAATGAGAATTGTGGGAGCTTCGACGAAACCTCAACCTGGGGGAAGAAGTCGCCTACAGGGGGTAACTATTCGCACCCCACGTCGCTCAGGCCCCGATTCGCCTAGGATGAAGCCATCTGGACTCCCAACTATGCAGAAGAGAAAACTAATTGGGACCCGCACGACCATACCTACCGATACATGGCGTGTATGGATCTCGTCTCTGCCCCTAGCTATGCCCTCTACCGCATATTCTGAACTACCCTCACAGGCTGAGCTCATGCATGGTTTTCCAAGCTGTCACCTAGGACTATACACGATTTCGACCAGCTAACACAAATGTTCGTTAGGCAGTTCACGTGTAATTGTGTCTTCGCCAAATCGTGTGGATACTTGTTCAATATGAGACATAATCCATAAGAGTCTCTCCAAGAGTTCATGAGGAGCTTCTCCGATGGAGTCGTTGATGTCCCTCAAGTAGATCCATGAATGTTGTCTGACATACTAATAAGCGGATTCCAACTGGAGATTTCACTAATTATCTTATGAGGACACGAGCAAATGATCTTGAAGACCTAATGCAGAAGGCAAAGACCTTTATCGAAATGGAGGAAACCCAAAAGGCCATAGAGGCAGCTGACCCGACTAAGAACACACCCACTATGGCGGGAAAAGGGAAAGGATAATAGAGGAAGTAGCAAAAACAAGGACAAGGTGGAGAGGAACCTGGAGTCAACACCGCTATCTCTTGTGACGGTAACCCCCGTGGAAATCATGGCCATCATGGGGGAAGACCTCATCTTCGAATGGTTATGCCCTCCGAGCATATGGGCACGTCTATAACGATTGTTACCACCTCTAACAGGAAATCAACAGGCTCTTAGGCTTGGACTACTTGAAAAATACGTGATGCTAGACTAAGGAACTTTTGCCGAAAAATAGAACTAGGACGACGAGCGTAAACACGACAGAAAAAAGCCTCGCCTCGATTCCTCTAAGGATAGTGAACCGCCGTCTTTAAATGGAACACAACAGCCCCTCCTCCCCAGACGTACCACGAGAACCCCTCAACGAGGAGAATAGTAAACATGGTCGAATGAGGGGTCATGGTCGTGTCCGCGTTAGGACGAAAACAAAATTATCTATGAGAGGTCAGGAATGTGGATGCAAAGCAAGAAGTTTACGCCTCCCGAGTTGTGTCTCTCCTTACCATCTCCCTAGGGCATAAGGATATGCGAGGCGTCGTGTACCCCCACGAGGACCACTTGTAATTATAACAACCATACTCGGCACCGAGGTTAGAATAGACACGAGAAGCTTAGTAAACGTCATTTTTTGCCAACCTACCTCGCCCTCGGAATCCTCCGAGACCAGATGGAACTCTTAGAGGTCCCACTGGTGGGATTCTATGGAGAACATTGCCAAACTCTGGGTCTCATAGCCCTGCCTATGTCTTGAGGCGAAGGAGCGACCAATCGTACCAAACCCACCAAGTTCTGGGTGGTGGAAGCACCTTCCAGAACATACAAAGCCATATGTAGCCGACTTGCACTCTGGACCTTCAATGTTGTCTCTTCAACGCTTCACCTAAAACTAGAATTTCCCACTCCATATGGGAAAGGAGAAGTTAGATGGGATCAGACTGAGGCCCGATAATGCTGCACAAATGCCCTACCATCGGATCCTTGACTCACTGCTCTTGACTATCCTTCTAAGAAGCCTTGAGCCAAAGAAGCCCACATCCAACTGGTCGAAGAACTCAAAATGATAGAGCTCGTGGATGAGGCCGTGGGAAAGACAGTGAAGATCGACACCAACATAGAGGAGGTCGTGGAAAAGGCGATCACAAACACTCTAAAACAATTCCAACACCTCTTTGCCTGGAAGGATGGTCCTCCCCGACGAATCAGTCAGGACGTCTATGAACACGAGTTGAATGTGTACCCTATAGCAAAGAAAAAGATATATGGGCCCCGAGTGTAACAAGGTCATCCGAGCAGAAGTCCAATGACTACTCGATCTTCAACAAGACCTGAGAGGTCATCCCGAATGGTTGGCTAACGTGGTCCTCATGCCAAAAATCGAGGGGTAGACTTCACCGACCTCAACAACGCTTGTCCCAAAGACTGCTACCCAGTCCCAAGCATCAACCAAATTGTCGATTCTACGTCCGAATGCACACTACTATCGTTAATGGACGGGGATCAAGGTTACAACCAGATCCCGGTGGCAACGAAGGACCAGGACAAGACTAGCTCCATTGCCGATATTAGCACCTTTTGCTACTTGGTCATGCCCTTCGGGCTCAAGAATGCAGGGGCCACGTATCAAAGATTAGTCAACCTCATGTTTGAAGGGCTGATCGGAGATACCATGGAAGTATATATAGACCACATGATCGTCAAAAGCAAAAGGTAAGAAGATCAAGCACGAGATCTCGCCTAAGCCTTTGAAATCATGGACCGTTTTGGAATGAAAGTTAACCCCCGGAAATACTCCTTCGGCATCCGAAGCAAAAAATTCTTGGGATACTTGGTAACCGAAAGGGAAGGCTCCAATGGTCTCGGACAAAGGGAAGGCTCCGATGGATGAGGCCTTCAATTTAGGTGAGTGTTTAGGCACTGTTTTTTCTTTAATAAGTTTTTGGGATGGTTTCCTCATGTTGTACTTTGTTGTTGCAGAAAGGGAGTTATTACGGGATTCAGGAGGGACGTCTAAGGTCCCTGGTTTAGATTTGGCTTACTTTTTGGGCAAGGACATTCCTTTGCCTAGTATCGAGAGCGTGCCTTTGGGATCGTTGTTAGGTGAAAACTCTTGGCTGCTGGACGAGTTGATGGCCGAGAGTTCGATATTTGCTGGCCCATTGTCCGTTCAACCCAGGTGGTCTATTCCAGCTATAATGTCGGATCCTCCTATCGTAACTCAAATTTCGTACTCGGGGGGAGCTACTCTCGGAATGCCTTCTTCTTCGGGTATTCCGACTCTTAGTAACCTACATCCCTTCGGAGGGAGTAGATGCGGCTCTCGGGGCTATCTTTCATTTTTTTCGCTTCAACCACTGCATTGTCGGCCGAAGGGTGGCAATTTCTTAATGCCTTTGATGGTATGCTCTCTTGTTTGTGGGATACCTTTAGGCTTATTTTTTACATTTTTTTATTTTGTTCTTAGGCGCCTAAAGTTCTTCCCGTTGTTTGGCTTGAGGTTGGGAAATTGCAGGAAAATGCAGCCATAGTCGAAGAAAATATAAAAAGATGGCGGATGATCACAGAGCCTTCCAAGAGAAGTTGACCAAGTACCAAACAGCTTGGGAAAAGGTTAGCCATCGGATGCATGAGTTCGATGTCGAGACTACTCACCTCCGATCTTCCGTTTCGAAACTCGAAGCTTCCAACCTGGCCTTAAAGGAGAAGGTAGCACTCCTTGAGAATTAGAAAGTCGTTGGGGTACTGAGGGAGGAGGAGTTACGGAGAAATTTGGAACAGGCCCTTTATCGGGTGGACGCTATTACAAAGGAGTTGGCAAAGGCTCCGATTTCAGGGGTATCCCTCCAGAAGTCTTGCTGGTGAAGTTGGACGCCACAGCCAAGTATGCTCAAGAAGAGACTTTTAGGCGATGCCAGGCTAGCACTGCTTCCGAGGCATGTGATGCTAGGGGCTTTTACCTTCGACTTTGTCTCTTCCTCCGATGGTAGTGCCAGCCAGCATTCTGTCAGAGATGCCACCTCCGCCATCCACTTCTGCCCCACCGTCTTCCAATGCTTAGGATTTTTTTAGATGAGGGATCTTTTCCCCTTTGGTTGTCGTTATTCTATTTTTTTGTCTTTCTGTTCTTTCTCTTTTGTTGTTTTTGGCCTTTGGTTTGTACTTGAACTTTGGAATTATTGAATGTTTGCTTTTGTCATGCTTACCTCATTTTTGTACGGATATGCATAACTTTATGACTCATTATTCCTCTGACATTTTTGGGGACTTGAGCTTCTTTCTTGAAGTCTGCATTAATTTTTTTGTTCAGAACATATCCTTAGCCATCTGGGGCAGTAACTGCGTGCTTCCATCCCATCATTTCATGGATGATGACAAGGAGTATATTTCTTTTATCATGGATGCTTTTGACACGTGTTCCTTAGTTTAGAGTGGTGTAAGGTGGTGATTGATCAAAGTCGCCACATAAGTCGGGTGGTCTTCAAGTTGACGTGGGGCCCGATCAAGTGATTGTCTTACTATATATCTTTTTGAACTCTGAACATTCCTTTTCACCTGATCCAAAAAACACATTTTCCTCAGAAGAATATTCTCTCTTTTCTTGAAAGCAAACTCTTGTCTTTTTGTACTTTTCCTCCTCTTTTAGTTTTTGCGCTGAACTGGCCGGTGTGATAGCTTATCATAGTGATAAGGCGTACATTATGACTCCTACGCGTTCCCTCACTCTCAAGCTAACTCTTTATCTTATTGAAATTCTCCACCTTTGCATGATGTGCGTCGTACTCCTACTGAAGGCTTTCCTCAACATCGGAGGGGAAGGACTGAAGGGGGTCTATCGGCCATATTTGGGAATCCCTCTATGGCGTCTGTTTTTGCCCCGCTAAAATACCGATGCTTCTTTGGTAAGTAAACTAAAGTATTTTTTAGAAGGGAAGCTTATCACCCTATCGATCGTTTTTCTGTCTTTAATACTGTCTCTCTAAACCCTCGTAACATGATTGTGGAGGGGGGGTGTCGAGTAGGATCTGCCGTGAGTATCGAGTTTTTGACCTCTATTATTACTTTGTTTACTGAATATCATTTAGATCCTGAAAAGTATGACAATATATTCAGACCAAATTCGATGTGGTCTTCGCCTGTTTCTTCATCCCTTTATGCAGTCGCGTTTTAGGTATTGACATATTTGTCCCAGCCAGCTTACACTCAATTCCTATCGTTATTTGATAGGGTATATTTTATGTAGCAAACTTTTGGATTTACCTCTTACCCCCTATCATGTAGGGGCCATTTTCATCTTGCGCCTTTGTCTGAGTGGCCTTCATTTCTTCAGTCTAGTGTATTGGGATAACCGTCGCTCTTTTACTACCATCACTAGGAGTGTTACCCCGTCGGACGATTAGAAAAATCGTTTTTTATTTCTCTTTGAAGCCTAGGGGTAAGCCTGCTTCTTCTTGGGGGTACCCATTCAGTCGAGGTTAGGGTATGTAATGCCAAGTTCGGAAGCGGTTGTGCAGGAGATGGTAGTTTTGTGTGATACTGGCTTATTTTTCGAAAACTATGATATATGCAGTTTACTGGAACTCTCTGATGCTCTTGCGATGGCGGGTTCACATGAAAGTGCAGAAGCTTTGAATCTTTCTTCTTAGCCTTTGCATACTAGCTTCTTCTATCGTGAGTTCATCTCTCCTTGCGTTATTTATGACATTATGTTTCATTATCATCTGACTTGTCGTGTTTTCTTGTCCCTTGTAGGGTTAGAGATGGATTTCTTTGCCGTAAGGGCTTTTGACAAAACGATTTTGAGTTATATGTCTAATGATAGTTTTAGTAGTGAAGGAGGGTAAGGGTTGTCACTATCGGGTCTCGAGTTGGTCCCAAGGTGTGCTATCTTGGATAGTTATCCCACGATGCCAAGTGACGGACTGCCCCCTTAGGCCGTTGGGATTTCCCCTATAGATGTGCCTAGTACTTCTCAACGAGGGGTTTCGATGGTGTCGGGTTCCTTGGTTATTCTTTCTTCGGATCCTCCCCTAAACTTGAGTTTATCATCGTTTGGAGAAGGTACTATCCATGTGAATGTTTTCGGTCCCTCTTCTGGTCAGAATATTGTAAATGTGGTTGAGGAATGCCCACCATCCTCGTCTAATCAGGGGACCCATGTTGTCAGAGATGGCCATGATAGGGTCCCATCGAGGATTGATGCCTTTCCTTAGATAGCTCTCGATGTGAATTTTTGCCGTACTTTTCTAAGTGGTTAGATTGTGCGTTGTTGAACACTTTTCCCTTGTCTAGCCTTCAGAATTTGGCATGCAAATATCTCTGTGAAAATATGAATCTCCTTGGTACTTTCTTTAGTATGTTACACATATTCGTGCTAACTGTTCCTACTTGTTTGCAGTTATTTATGGTTTCAAATGTCGTCGTCTTTAGAAGAGATCAAGTCCCTTCGGATGCATAATTGATATTTTGGCACAAGGACGAACTTGAAAGAGATCTTATCATGGCTCAAAAGAAAATTGAAGAGTTAGAGGCAAACTAGAAGGCCATGCAGAGTATTCATAACAAGGCCTTAAAATAGAGTCAGAGAAATCTTGGGACTTAGAACAGCGCCTTATGCTGAAGAAGGCGCGAGTGGTGTGTTTGGAGGAAAGGATTGGGGATCTCTGAGACCAGATCTGCGCATCAGAGGAAATTTTTTCCAAAATTTTCGAAAAGAAGGATGCTGCCCATCGTAGGGTGGCTGAGATGGTAAGGACACATGAACTGGCTCTGGTCATCGCTCGTGCCCATGCTGTGATGGATATTTCCACCCATTCTTCACTTCGTGAGTCTCTTCGAGGCAAATTCCGCAATATGGTGCACATCGGTACAAGCTTTGTCAAGAGGCCGTGCAGTCTTTGCCTGATTCTCCTTCTACTGTCGTTATTCCTGAGTTAAACATCATACAAGTTCTTTTCGATACTCCCCCTGTTTACCCGAACTTTCGAGGATTTTACAGTTCCTTCCATTGATGTAGTTGATCTGATGGACCTGGCCCTGGATCAGCATCGTCGCTTGATTAAGGAACTGGATCAGCGTCGTTGCTTGATTAAGGAAGGGAAACGCCCTACAGAGGACCTTTACGCCCCCTCTTTTTTTAGGAAAGCCTTTTGTAGGTATATATACTTATGTGTATAGATGAATTTTGTAAATTTCTAAGATCATCTTTTGTTTGTAAATAGATGGTATCGTAGGATAAGGTTGCTGTGGTCCTCTTATGGACCATGTTTTTGTGCTAGCAACCATATTTCCCCTTTGATAGTATAAAAACCATCTTATTGTGAATTGTTTTTTAATTTATGTTCAATCGTTGATATTTTTACATCAGGCATAGTATTTTATAAGGTTAAACGCATTCCATATGTTATGGAACGTCTCTCCCTCAAGGGTCTCCAACTGATATGTGGCGACTCCGACGATCTTGGAGATCTTAAAGGGTCCCTTCCATTTGGGATGAAGCTTTCCTATGTTTTTAGAAGCTTCGGCTCTTTTTAGTATCAGGTCTCTGACTTGAAAAGTTCTGGTTCTTACTTTGGCGTTATAATATCGTGCCATACGTGCTTTATACTTTTCCATCCGGATACCGCCCGTGCTCTTTGTTCTTTCAATAGATCTAAGGCTAATGCTAGATTAGAAATGTTTCTCACTTATTCGTACTCTTTGACTTGCCAACTCTCTACTACAACTTCGGGGGGTATTACCGCTCACTACCATAGGTTAAGTTGTAAAAGGTTTTTCCCGTGGCTGTTCTTTTAGTGGTCATATAGGCCCACAAGATGCCAGAAACTTCTTCCACCCATTTAGCTTTATGCCAATCTATTCTTGCTTTTAAGCTTTTTAGCAAGCTTTGATTAGTTCTTTCAACTTGACCATTAACTAACTTGGGGGTATCCCACAAAGGTGAAACGATGCTTTACTTCCCACTGGTCACAATAGTCTTCTAACTCTCTACTGGTGAATTGAAGTCCATTGTCGCTGACGAGGTATCGCGGGATGCCGAAGTGGCATATTATGTATCTCCATAGGAAGCTAATAACCGCTCCGGTAGTAATTTTGGCTAAGGGTTCCGCCTCCACCCATTTGGTAAAGTAGTGAACAGCTACTCACAATAATCTTTTCTGATCGGCATCGGCGATCCCACGATGTCGATGCCCCATTTTGTGAAGGGGCATGAGTTCAGACTGGGTTCCTATGGTGTCGCGAGTTGATGGATTCGTGGGGCATAGGTCTGACATTATATGCATCTTTTCACATATCTTTTGTAGTCTTGTGTCATCATGGGCCAATAATAGACATGGAAAATTATACGACCCGCCATGCTTTCTCCCCCAGTGTGGCTCCCACAGGTACCTTCGTGGATTTGTCTAATAACTTGTTTGACTTATTTTTTGTTGAGGCATCTCGCATGCGGGCAGGAATAAGATCTGTAAAACAATATGTCATTGTGCATGAAGTAGCAGGTGGTTTTTCGTGCTATTGACCGTTGTTCTGACTTGTCCTCTGAATACTCCTCTGGATGCCTCAGGTATGCCTTGATTTTGGTCATCCATTCCTCGGCTTACCATGGTGTTCACCCTTTCGACCTTGAACTTCTTCCGAGGCCTGAAAAAGAGTGATACGACGTGTATGTACCATAGCCGTTTGGGTGCCTATCTTGGATAAGGCATCTGTTTCTTGGTTTTTGAAGCGGGGGATTTGAACTATCTCAAACTCCTCAAACCAGTTTTGTCTCTGATGGACTACTCGAAGATAGTCTTGCATTCTTTCTTCATTTGCTTCGTAGGCGCCATTGACCTGTTGCACAATCAATTGTGAATCATTGTGCATCGTCAATTTCTTGATGCCTCCTTCTTGCGCTAATCTCATCCCGGTTACGAGGGATTTGTACTTCCATTCGTTATTGGATAGGGGATACTCGAGTCTAACGGCGAAGTGGAGCACTTCTTCTTCTACTTCGCTATTCGACAAGGCTATCCCTGCTCCCCCATGTGTTGTTGTCGATGACCCGTCGACAAATTCATGCCATAATAGCGCGCTTTTGCATAGTTCCATGCCCGTCATCTCCATGATAAAGTCGGTCAATACTTGGTCTTTGATTGAGGGTCGAGGGGCGTAGGAGATATCATACTCCATAAGCTCTACTGCCCACTTCACTAGCCGCCATGAGGATTCGTCTTGTTAAGGATGGTGCATAAGGGATTCTTGGTTAAAACAGTAATGGGATGGGAAAGGAAATAGGGTCGTAGTTTACGGTTGGTGGTAACCAAGGTCAACACCAGTTTTTCGATCAGGGTATACCTGCCTTCTGACCCCTGCAGTGTTTTACTAATGTAGTACACAGGGCGGTGCTCTCTGTTTTGCTCTTTGACTAATACCGCACTCACGGCTTCCTCTCTCACTCCAGGTATACGAACAATTCCTCATGTGGTATAGGCTTTACTAGCAATGAAGGGCATACCAAGTAGCTCTTTAGCTTATTGAGGACTTCCTCACACTGTTCGGTCCAGTGGAAGTCCTTCATGTTTCTCAGTATCTTGAGAAATGGGAGCCCTTTTTCGGCTGATCCTGAAATGAACCTGATCAAAGATGTTATCCTTCCGGTCAGTTTCTGGATGTCTTTGACAATTTTTCGAGTCGGTATCTCTACGATGGCTTTAGCCTTCTCGGGGTTTACTTCTATTCCCTTCTTGGTTACCATTGACCCTAGGAACTTTCTTCCATTGATTCTGAAGGAACACTTTCAAGGGTTAATGATCATTCCAAACTTGTCCATAATTGCTAGTGCTTTTCTCAGGTCCCCCGGATGATCCTGCACGATGACTTTTAACTATCATATCGACAACGTATACCTCCATTGATTTTCTAATCAGTCTTGCGAACATAAGGTTTACCATTCATTGGTAAATAGCTCCCGCATTCTTCAGGCCAAAGGGCATTACCATATAGTAGAAGGTGTCCGCATCGTTAATGAAGTTGGTCTTATCTTGGTCTATTATTGTCATTGGGATTTGGTTATACCCCTGGTCTTCATCCATCGTAGATAGTAGCGCGCATCCTGCAGTGGAATCGACCAACTGATCTATGTTGGGCAACAAATAACAATCCTTCGGGCAGCATTCAAGTTGGTAAAGTCGATGCACATCTGCCATCTTCCTCCCATTTTGGGAACAATAACTACATTGGCTAGCCATTCAGGATGCATGACTTCTCTAATCTGTCGTAGGTTAAGCAATCGTTGTGTCTCGGACTATATGATCTTATTTCTTTTTGGTCCCATATTTCTCTTCTTTTATTGGACTGGTTTGGCTCCGATCTTGACATTTAATAAGTGTTGACAAACCTGGTCACTGATCTTACCTGGTGGCTCTCCTTCCCAAGTAAAGAGATGGTGGAACTCCTTTAGAACGGATACCATCTCGCGCTCTTTCCTCGGATTCCATTCCCGTGCAGGCCGCATCCCTAAAGGAACCAAGCCTTGCACTATTTCCAAGACGAAAGGAGAACCCTGATACATAGGTTCTTCCCCGGGGGTTATATTCTTTTTTATGTCCCGCATTTCTCTGCGTAGGCTATTGACCATATCCCACAGAGAGTTATCCACCTCTATGGGTGCGGGTGGCAGCTGATGGTCCCGAGGGTAAGAAGCTCTTACCCTTTCATTATCTAGTTGTTCTCTCTCACGATTATCCCCATAGTAAGTTCATGTATCCCTATCGCATGAGGATATCGTGATATCGGGGGGCTCGATAAAGGCTTGGCCTTATGCGAGATTCATACTTTTCTGAATTGTATTGCTCTCGATAGGGTCATCGGGAAAGGGGCTCGTGAGAGTACGCAACTTTTTGTCGAGTCCTTCGAGCAGCATCTTCTAGTAGGAGCTCGACACGAATCGAGGGACATTTATAAAATCCCTTCTTTCTGTCCGGTGTGGGGAGGTGGTTACCGACGCTTCCACTTCCGTGCGCTCCTGTTGCTCCCAAAGACTGCTACTCATTACATGTCTGTCTATATGCACCTCTTCCTTACGCTCCTTTCTCCTTCTCTCTCTTTTAATCTGCCACATGCACCTTCTCAAGCTTTTCTCCAAGTTTTGGAATTACTCAAACTCTGCAGCCGCTTAACTATCATTTCTTCTTGTTTTCCAGCCAATCTTCCTAAATTGTTTACAATATCTATATGATATTCCATAATATATTAAAATACGTGTCATATCACATGGATGTCACAATGACATTGATGGATCAATAAATGCCTCGAAGCATAAGAAGGCTAGAAAGTGCAACTAAGTGTACCATATAAGGATCACCAATATTTATACATACCAAATTAGGCATCTTGTAGTTGTCTGTTAATAGTTATTTATTTGCTCTATTTTTTCTTGATTTACGGGTGGGTTAGAACGCCTTGCCAGAGTTCGAGAAAAATAAGATGCGTAAATTGATCGAAAAGTCCTCCCTCACTTTATTCCTTTCATTCCCCTCCTTTTATGTAAGTGAGGTTGTATACAAGTGGATTTCATGCATGTATGTTTCTTGACAAGTGTCATATGCATGTAATTTTAGGAGCTGAATAACCTTGCTCTATCTTTGGCAGTTGTCTTTGTGGTGTTGACAAACGTTATTGTCTTGCTATTCGTGTGACCTAGAGTGTTTCGATACCTTTTCAGAGGGGATGCTAGTATCTTCGCCCTTCGGGGATGGAAGGTCATATCGCGTATCTCGGGGTATCTATGCCCCGCGTTGTAATATATTCGTATCGTATCTTGATAAGGCGATTGCTAGGATATCGTGTCCCTATGGGATATTCGTGACGTTATCTAAAATCTCTGATACCTCTGTATTATGTAAGTCGCTATCGTGATTCGGGGAGAATTTAGTGGGGTATCGCTTTGCGGGTAACATCTAAGGCCATCGATGATGGGGTAGGTCTTGGTGATGCTTTGGTGGCATCGTGAAGGAAAGAGTCTAGTGTTAACAATGTCATTGTAAATTTACGGATGTGTAGGTCATAATTCAACAAGCACATTACAATTTGAAGGCCATTGGTGAAAGTTATGCCCAAAGCGGTAGGACTACGTAGATCAGGGCGAGCATGTCCAGTTTCAGCTTAACTCGACATAGCCATGTCGACTTTCGGCTTAAACTCGACATAGCCCTGTTTTTTAACTATAAATACCCCTTCATTTGCCATGAATGTAGAGAGAAAGTGATGGGAGAGCTCTGGAGCTCCTATAACGAGCATAAATGCTTGTCATGTCCCTATGTCGAGCATTTTATGCTCGAAGTGTTAAACTCGACAAGAGAATACTCGACATGTACCCTCGACATTTTCTTTATATAAATGGAAATATATTCGAGATACGATTTTATAGGAAGAAGCGGATCGAAGTTTCAACATACGTGCAAGGAGACATGGCCCTAACCGTGAAGTCGATCAATGCAGAAAAAAGTGAATCAGGTAGCCTGATTAGTGCTCGACCCTCAAAATAGACAAATGAACTACGTTTCGCTTGATTTCCTCAATGGGATACGTGGACAGCTTGGGACGAACCGAGTTCAACCCAAAATCATTAAGGATCCAAGCCTTCCCTCACCACGTTGCCTGAAGTACATGTGTGTAAAGGATAAAGATGGTTCAAGCACAACTTTATACCAACTTGATGTAAAGTGTCTTGTCAACCTGCCAAGTCCGCAAATGGTTACACCCCAAATCAGTGGCGCCGTCTTACCCGTAAGTGGTATAAAAGAATTTTACCCGTAAGTGGTATAAAAAGAAAAGATCAATACGCTACCTATACGGTAATATGCTAGAAATGGTAAAGCAGCGTCTACCTGTACGTAGGATGCCAAAAATGGAAAAGTTATATCTACCTATACGGTAATATACCAGAAAAGTAACATCTACCTATACGGTTACAAGTCAAAAATGACAGAGTAACATCTACCTATACGGTAACATGCCAGAAATGGCAAAGTAACATCTACATATGCGGTTATATGCCATAAATGGCACAGTAACATCTACATATATTGTAACTTGCCAGAAATGGCAGAGTAACATATACCTATACTGTAACATGTCACAAATTGCAGAGTAACATCTACTTATACAGTAACAAGGCAGGAATGGAAAAATAACATCTACCTACATGGTACCATGCCTAAAATGACATAGACATATGTACCTACACGGTACCATGCCTAAAATGACAAAGAAATCTGTACCTACATGGTACAATGCCTAAAAGGGCAGAGATATATGTACCTACACGGTACCATGCCTAAAACAGCAAAGAACTATCTACATGCGGGTACCATGCCTAAAGCAGTAAACGAAACATGTACCTACACGATACCCTGCCTAATATAGCAACAAAACATGTACCTCCGCGGTACCCTATCTTACGCGACAATGAATCATGCATCGACAAGGTACCCTAACTGAAATGACAACAAATCAAATACATGGTCCCTTACACAGTATCCCGTTAAATATGACAAAAATACAAGTTATTGTGAGGTACCACGCGTATCACGAAAGTTTGCACACAAATATGAGATGACACGCTTGTATTAAACCTGATAACAAAAATGAACAAAGATGAACCGAATTCCAAAATAAGTACCCACACAGTAGGCCCCTCTTAAGTCACAACAACTAGTACATACGCGGTATCTCGCCTCTTAAGGCGCAAAAACAAGTACCTAATGCGGCACCCTGCCTCTTAAGGCGCAATAAAGCACCCAATACCCCAACCCTCAAAGGCATATAATCGTTGCCAACTACCTCCTATAAATCTGACGCGAGGACATAAAGTTCAAGTGTTAGTTACACGCCTACTCTGCATAATGATAATAAACTAAAGATAATAAACATATAGTGGCAGAACACTGCTACACGCTCAAAAGTAACATGATAATATGATTAAATGAATAAATCATTCATGGCCTAAAGTTTTGGCAATGTCATTACATTTATCACCGTAATAAGACTAATCTTACAAAAAGTAACACGTTCATTGTTGCCTCAATCACCATACAAATCTTTGGGCGAGGCACGAGTCAAGACAATCTTGAATTCTAAAATATGTCGTTGTTGCGGTTATTACTACATGTATCTCCACTATAAGGGTTAACAAATTCCCCATACTAGTCAATCGATTCAAAAGTAATCCACTATAAGTGGTATGATATAGCTTTACCCTCTAATGTGTCATCAAATCCTAAATGAAGCCAGGACAGAAAATAAATTCTCATCGCTAATAGATGAACATTTCAAATTAATATGAGACTCCAATAATACCATCGAGACGATAAGATTTATAATGCAATGTTCAAAATGACCAACTAATGTTCAAATAAAGGGGATTGCATCGATTAAATAAAATCGCTCAAAACAACAAAAAGTGTTAGCCTAAAGATCATGCAAGCAGCATAATATGCTATGCTTTACATCTAGGTAAACTACACAATTCCCTCAAATGGTGACCAACATGCACCCCTTAGTAGCACAAGCAAGTAATCTAATACGCACTAGGTGCAAAACTAAGAATGTCAAGAAACTTCTCTGCATCTATCATCGCATTCATCATTTTCATTATTATTATAGTCGAAAGCCTCCTTTGTAATGAACTTTCTCTTATTACCCATCTTATCCTCTTTAAGATTAATAACATACATATTTAAGTTATATTAGAGAGAATCTTAACACCTCTCCGCAAACCTATAAGTTAAATGGACGTTAACTGTCTTTTATGAATATTGGCCTTGGAGGCCTCCAGTCCACCATGGTGGACCTTAAATTGGTTCTCAACTTTCTCAAATGCTGTTTCATATGATTCTTTCTCTCTCATTACAATCTTGCTTGACTTCAAGCACTTTACTACCAATTGATTAACCCACTTTAAAGGCTTGAATGGCTCACTACAAAAGTTGCACTAAGGCACGGTTGCTTGAAGATTACGCTTCAAAATGTAAGTGACGAGCAACCTCTAAAAATATAAACCAACCTTTAACTACACTTTGTGCTGTTGTTAGCTCAAAAGCCACCATTTGAGGTATAAAAATGCTTGAAGGTACACTCTATAATAGCGTTAGCTAGAAGACCGCTCGATTGGGGTATAATGCAACATACTCTACGCGGTATCCAAGTCATTTACCTCTTAAGGTGCAATGCAGCGTACCATACGCGGTATTCAAATCATTTACCTCTAAGGTAGCATACGATGTACCCTACATGATATCCAAATCAATTACCTCTCAAGGTATAATGTAACATACCCTACACGGTATTTATGCCCTATGCCATACTCAACATGGTATCCTAGATCCTATCTCACAAGGTATAACAAGAATCGTTTGTGATACGATGTCAACTACATCTGCAGACTCAAGTGCCTACAAAGTTTGAGTTGGTTAGGTCCCACCTCACCCTCGCAAGACCCAGCCACGCTAAGCTATGGTTGGGATAGAGCATTCAAATATTTTAACATATCACATAATGTTATGAAAGTAAGATCATAATTAGCAATCCTTCTTATATCAAGACTTATATTAAGGTCATCAATACTTGCGTCACACCTTGTATCCGTAGGTGTTGATTTTCCTAGTAGATAAGACCATGCAATGATTGTTTCTAAACGCACATTTATTTCATCTATCCACACTATTTGTTCCATCAACTCACAAACCACTCATCAAGATGTATAATGCATAACATAATTTCTCATAATAACTCTTCTACAGCTCCCTGAATGGTTGCACTGAAATGCACTCCTTAAAGTGACTATCCAGAGAAAATGAATCTTAGAGTATAATGTCACAAAAATCTCATCAAGTGACAAACACCCCTTCGAAGTTTTCTAAATGACGACAAACTCTAATGAAGGCTACGACACGCATATGTAATCTTTGCAACAAGAAGATTTACACTTTTCTTCGTGAAAACGAAGATCAACAACTATCTTTTTGAAGGCAACTCTACTGATGAAGAATGGATGATTTAGAAATATTTTGTTCCTAATCGGGTACATAAATTTAATTCAAGTGCAAGGTTTGAATTTGCATGTGGCCTTTTCTTTACACCCCTATGCAAATTGGGGGACTGATGGTGTGCATCAACATCCAATTATAAGTGCTTAATCAAAGTTTAAAATGTTATTGTTCTCCAATATCACATTCCAAACTGGGGGACTACCAGTGTATATACATATTTGCGATATTATGACACCAATCACCCTCAAATTCAGTCATTTCGACTGTAACACATAATCACAGTTTCAAGTATGCTCGTGTTCCAAAAGTACACTCCAAACTGGGGGGCTATTGATATGCTATAATGAATTAACAATAAGTGTCATATCACGAGGATGTCACAATGGCGTTGATGGATCAATGAATGCATGATAAGGATAGAAAGTACAACTAAGTGAACCGTATAAGGATCACCAATATATGTACATAACGAATTAGGCATCTTATAATATGTCATTGAAAAGCCACCGATGTTAGGTCGTAATTCAACAAGCGGATTGCAATTTGAAGTTCTTGAGCGAAAGTTATGCCCAAAACGGTGGAACTGCGCAGATCTAGGTGAGCATGTCGAGTTTCGACTTAAACTCTACATAGCCATGTTGAATTTCGGCTAAAACTCGATATAGCCCTGCCTTTTCCTATAAATACCCCTACATTCGTCATAAGTGGAGAGAGAAAGTAACATGAGCGCTCTGGAGGTCCTATTTCGAGCATAAAATGCTCGACGTGTAAAATTTTGCATAGAGAATGCTTGACATGTACACTCAACATGTTCCTTATATGAATAGGAAGATATTCGAGATACGGTTCTATAGGAAGAAGATGTCGAGTGCATGCCAAGTAAACTGCATGTCAAGCATTTTTGTATCTCCTTGCACGTATGTCGAAACCTCCATGTAGGAAACTCGACATGTTCCCTCGGCATGTGCCTTATATCAGCAAAAATTTATTCAAGATACAGTTCTATAGGAAGAAACGGATTGAGGTTTTGACTTACGCGCAAGGAGATACGGCCTAAACCGTGAAGTCGCACAGAAATACTCGACATACCCTTATGTCGAATTTTTATGCTTAACATAGGCTGCCTATGTTAAGCGTTTATGCTCGGCATATGCATGAAAAGCTAAATGAGACTACTTTTCATATCAAGAAGCGGATCAAGGTTTCAACCTACCTACAAGGAGATATGGTCAAAACCGTGAAGCCGCACAATGCAGAAACAAGTGAGTCACGCAGCCCGTCTGCCGCCTTCATCTATTTACACTCGATTTATTTCCTACATGACTATGTACAATAATCATAATTAAGATTGAAATATCTGAAACATTCTTATAAAGAAAAAAATACAACTCCAAAATTTGAATAATCACATAAAATCATAATTACAATAATGAATTCAACATCAAACAACACGTGAAAGATGAAATGAATACATGGTCTTCAAAAGAAAACTGAAATATGGTGCAACTTTTCTTTGAATTACAAAAGGGGGTTGAAGTTCATGAACCGGGTTTGGGTTTTTAGATTGGAGTTGACCCGTGTAGACTGGTTAATAAAGTAATTGGCTTTTAGGAGATGTAATTACCAAAGCAATGATCAGTATTGAAAATTGTAAGTAAATATATATAAGCAAAACAAAAAGAAAGAAAGAAAGAAAAGAAAAAAGGGGTAGAAAATGAGGTGAGCTTTGACCAGTCTAGTGATAAAGGCCAACTAACTAGTATAATATTCCAATAGTACGCCAAAGAAAAGAAATTGATGGCTTGTATTTTAACAAAATTGTGGCGTTCAAAGACGAAGGTACTACTTACTATCTATTGCCATAAAATGCGCAACTTTGTGTAATCTCTATGTAAAGACTTTTTGGAGGTTTGGAAGAGTGGAATTCTAATATAAGTAGTAATAATGCATGACAAAGACAAACAGTTGAATATTAATTAAGTGAAGAAAATACTGAAAACGAGTATTGGAAATTAATACATGCCTCAACCTCACCTGATGTGCATGATTAAAGTAAAGAAAAAATAAAATAAAATAAAGCGTGACAGCTCCTTGTTTCTTTCTGTCAACAAATCCGGTTTACTTATTTTCTGGTCTAAATTTTGAAATCAATTTTTTTTTTTTGAAATCAAAGGTCTCATCTTTCCAGTCAAACAAAATACACACAGTCAGTAATAATAATAGAAACATTTTTTTCCCATATTAACAAACAAATGCTTTAGCTCTCCTGAATTGAAACAAACCCCCTTTAGCTCAATAATAATGAACCATGGGCATGGATCTACTACTACCACCTCTCTGCTACTGCTACTGTTACTCTCCCTTCTCTTCTCCACCTTCCTCGCCGAAGATGACGTCAGGTGCTTGCAGCAGGTGAAGTCCTCCTTCGCCGACCCTCAAGGCATGCTCTCCTCCTGGAATTTCTCCAACTCCACCGTCGGATTCATCTGTCGTTTCAACGGCGTTTTGTGCTGGAACGAGAGGGAGAATCGCCTCATCGGATTGGACCTCCGTCAGTTCAGCCTCACCGGTAACATTCCAGATTCGCTCCAGTTCTGCCACAGTCTTCAAACCCTAGTTCTCTCCGGTAACTCTCTCTCCGGTACCATTCCCCCTCAAATCTGCACCTGGTTGCCTTATTTAGTTACTCTCGATTTGTCCAACAACCACTTGACCGGTCAGATTCCCGAGGATCTCGCCAACTGCTCCTATTTGAATAACTTGATCTTAGATGGCAATAGGTTGTCCGGGACTATACCCTTACAGTTCTCCAGTTTGAGTCGATTGAAGAGGTTTTCTGTAGCCGATAATCGTTTATCCGGGAGGGTCCCCTCCTTTGGGTATCCGTTGGAGCTCGATTTTAGCGGTAATACTGGACTCTGCGGCAGTGCTTCCTTGGGGAAATGTGGTGGGATGAGTAGGAGGAATCTGGTGATTATTATCGTGGCGGGGGTGTTTGGCGCTGCGGCCTCGCTGTTGTTGGGCTTTGGTTTGTGGTGGTGGTATTTCACCAAATCGAGCAAGAAGAAGCGGCAAGGGGGTTACGGGATTGGGGGGAATAGTTGGACGGATAGATTGGGGGCGCATAAGCTAACGCAAGTTGTGTTGTTTCAGAAGCCTATTGTTAAGGTTAAGTTGGCGGATTTACTGATGGCTACTAACAATTTTAGCGCGGAGAATGTGGTTACAACGAGTAGGACTGGGACGACTTACAAAGCCGTGTTGCTCGATGGGTCGGTGCTGGCAATTAAGAGGATGAGCCCCTGTAAGATGGGGGAGAAGCATTTCAGGATGGAGATGAATCGGTTGGGGCAGTTGAGGCATCCTAATTTGGTACCGTTATTAGGATTTTGCTTGGTGGAGGATGAGAGACTTTTAGTCTATAAGCATTTGTCAAATGGGACTTTGGGTTCCATATTGAGTGGCAATGCTGGTGTCTTGGATTGGCCGACTAGGTTTAGGATTGCGTTGGGAGGTTCGAGGGGGCTTGCTTGGCTTCACCATGGTTGCCACCCTCCAATCCTGCATCAGAATATTAGCTCTAATGTTGTTTTTCTCGACGAGGACTTTGATGCTAGGATTATGGACTTTGGTTTGGCGCGACTGTTGACATCTTCAGAATCTAACGAGAGTAGTTATGTTTGTGGGGATCTAGGTGAAATCGGATATGTAGCGCCCGAGTATTCAAGTACTATGATTGCTTCCCTAAAAGGGGATGCGTACGGATTTGGAGTGGTGCTTCTTGAGTTGGCGACTGGATTAAAACCTCTTGACGTCAGTGCAGCGGATGAAGCATTTAAGGGTAATCTGGTGGATTGGGTTAGTCAGCTTGCTAGCTCTGGTCGGATTAAAGATGCTATTGATAAGGGATTATGTGGGAAGGGCCATGACGAAGAAATTGTTCGTTTCTTGAGAGTTGCATGTAATTGTGTGGTGTCCCGTCCAAAGGAACGGTGGTCTATGTATCAGGTTTACGAAGCATTAAAGGGCATGGGTGAGGAACGTGGTTTTTCTGAGCATTACGATGAATTTCCCCTGCTCTTTGGGAAACAAGAATTGATCAGTCCAATTTGACCTGGGAAAGAGAAGAGTCAATGATATGCACATTGCCACATGGTCGAGAAATACTTGCGCAAGTTTCTGCTGAATGTCGTAAGTTCTACCTAGCAATGGTGCGACGTCCTTTTTGAATGGCTTAGCCTCATGTTGCTAGGTGTAGCTGTATGATAGTTCACTTGCATGAGATGTGTAATGTATTTGGATCTCTCTGTTTATTGAGATTTGTTGTAAGATATGAAGTTTCTATTTCTCCTCATAATTCATTATTTGCTGTTTTAACAGTAGCCTTTTAAAACATAATCTTGTTTGTTGGATGGATAAACTTACATTTCTGGCAAACTTTTTTGTCAATTGCTGAATTTAATGTGCATCTCTATATTCATTACACCATGAGCTTAGTACCTTGGACTACGGCTTTGACGCATCTTTAGGATTACTAGATCGATGTCATCCCACAATTACTCCGTGTCTAATATTTTATCTCCGGCTTCTATTTTCAAAAATCATAGCATGGTTTGCTCCAGTTACACGACACAATTTCAAAATTCTTTTCCTTCTTATTTCTTATTGGGAGGATGATGGGGGGTGAGTTAGAAAACCTCAAGAAAGAACAATATTATGGACAATAAAAGATCCATAGCTAATTTCCATTTATTATGACACATTCACATCAAATATGGTGAATTGGTGGGTAACCTAACCTCTGAGCACATTGTAAAGTTTTTGATTATAGAGAATTCACCTTCACCTATTTGCTTCACCTTTTGGTAACATTTGGATAAAATGTAATAAAACTTTATAAGCTTTTGATTATTCCAATAACAGAAAATATTAAAAGCTATAAAAACAAAGGCGTGCAATGTCTGCTTTTAACTCCAAAACTGCTGTATGTGGAAGTGCTGTCTTTATGTCTCATCCTTTGTTGAAATCTCAGTCAGTTTGGACTTCTCGAAATAATCAAAATCACACTTCAAAAAGAAGCAATGATAAAGTAAGCAAAACCGGAAAAAGAGAACATGTATGCACAGACAAACTGTTACTTTATTTCTCTCAGTAGTATCATAAATATTGAATTGTCAGTCATTAATAATATAATTCAGTAAACTCCTCAACATCATAAACCTACCCACTAAAAAATGGTGACATCGGTTACAAGAAATGATTAGTGAAGTTAAAATATACCAATATAAAGGCTAATTAATAACTGATTTAAGAATAGACATTTCAATGTATAAAGCCTGAACATAAGTAATGACTAAGCAACTAAGAGTATTTTAACGAGTAATGTATCAAACCGTGAATCGCATATGAATTTGCTGTGATGTTTGGAAGTTTGATATTAGGACCGCATACTTGAACATGAGGTTTGTTGATGTAGGGATGATCATACTTTACAAAGCGAACCCAATTTAATAGAATACGAACCCAAATTTGGGGCAGTGGCAAGACACAATCAAACAACATTTAAGGGCAAAAGCGGTTTGGAAAGAAGAGCCCCTTTAACCCGTGCAAGCAGCTTTATTTAAGGAATAAAAAGAGAGACCATTTTGAATAAAAGAAAAATCAAAAGGTGAAAGACTGTGTAACCTTTTATTGCATGAACAAATCAAAGGGTGAAGACTAAAGTTTTTACTGCACGAACACGCCAGCACCAACTTTGTACATGTTCAATTTTTAAGGTTGATTAAATTGCTTAGAAATGAAACTAATATTCATTCACGTTGGTAGTGGAACAAGATCAACGTACAGCCCACTTTTTAGGTAAGAGCTTGGAATCCTTTCAAACAACTCTCTTGAGTCATTTGTCATTTTGTTGTACAAATCTTCCAACAATTTTCTGTACAGCCTAATAAGCCTAAATATGGAAGTCATGGAACATGTAATGAAAGGAAACAAATCTTCTAAAAATCTCTGCACACAACTGAAATTGTCGAACCAAGCAATGTTGATATACCGTTCGTGCAACAACCACTATATCCATATAACCTATAATGCACACAACAAAAACAAAAACAAAAACAGATAATGCACACAAAAGTAATAACGAGTGAACTGCAGAAAGATGAAGAATCAAATCAACAAGTTGATAAGCTGATTGACCTTAAGTGACATCGTGCACTACCTTAATGCCATAGTCATGAGATTAAGCTTATCTTGGTGGCAACCTAGTCTTGCCTTCTCTCCTGGAAAACAAAATTAGAGATATTACACCACACCGACTATGAAAAATGCAAATGCAATATGTGAGAGCTCATGTTGATCCATAGATGTTTTTTTACCTGTTGTGAATAGGATCTGGTCCGTCAGGCACTTTTCTTCTGCTGACCCAATTGAGGTTGAAATTCTGATGAAGCACGCGCCTTGCAGTTTCAGTTAGGCTGAAACTTCGAGTTGATATAGCACTTGTATCTCCAATGTTCCGGTTGGTTAAACTTACGAGAACCAAAAAACAGACAAAAACCACTGACAAAGCAGCCGCCGAGGCTTTTCTACTAAAAACCATTTTCATGCACAGGTCAGAGTCTCTGAGACTAATATTTAAAATGCTGTTGCTGCTTGCTTCGGCGGAGTTAACATGAAGTTGTATCACGTTTGAAGGGTAGACGAGAAAGAAGAGCAAAACTGAGAGAGACCATCATCACTAAGTTAATAAATCCTTGTTCACTTTGCTCAAGCTGGAAGGAGCCTTCGAATAACAACCATTTGGTGGTGAAATCAAGAAAGGAAGTAGTTTTAAATAAGACAGAAAAAGGATCAATTTTTACTCTTTGAGTTTAGAGGACAGGGGTGTATGGCAGTTTGTGCTTTATATATATATCTATATGGCCCTTTGAGACAGAGGAACTACACTGTCACTGCTGAAAAGGAAACTTATTAATTGGAACTTTGAAGGCTATTTGGTTTGTTCAAAAACTAGTAGTAGTAGTAGTATTAGTAGTGGTGCTGTTAAAGTTGGAAGCCTCCTAATTGCCTCTGCATTGATTGGTCCACCCTTTTTCACTTTGGCATGCATCTTCAATTTTACGGGTAAATTAAATTTCATGGGACCTCATTATATACCCCTCCCCTCCTATTTCATCACTCTTAAGAAGGGACTTCGATTTTCGTGACCCATCATCTATTCTTTATTTATTGCCATTTGCAGGATATGGTCATTATTTATTTATTTATTTATTTTTCTTCTTTCACATACCTCCTCGTCATTAATCTAAAATGTTTTCCCAGCAAAAGAGCAAAACGTGTTATGCCTTCTAAATATGCCGCTTATTATGCCGGCCCTATATATTTGTATATTATTTTGAAATAACAATGTGTACTCATGTTTTAAAAGAAAACAACTTCATTATGACTTGTCTCGTCTTCTTTGATTCCATGGAAAAGCCGAATCTAACTTTCTAAAATGGTGCCCGAGCATGGCTTTGACCAGTCAGAAAGGTAGCAAGGAAACTAGGAAAGCCACTGAGATCAACTGATCAACACAACAGATATTGGAGACTAGTTTTGGTAATATAGACACTTTCCCATGAATATAAATTTGCAAATCCATGCATGCAAAGTGAAAAAAGTATGTTGAATTTCTCAATATAGTTCAAGAGTTTAGTGAAGAAAAGCAAGAAATTAAACAAGACAAACATCTTCTATCAAAACAGAAAATGAAAAAAGACACAAACATTTCCGTCTATCGGATTGTGAAGAACTAAGAGATGGCACTGCACAAGGTTTTTATCTGTCATTTATTGTTGAAACATCAAAGACGATCACCACATTTTAAGGATTTGACTCAGAAACATCAAACTAAAGTATAAGTGCACCATCACGGAGTTCCTGCAAGTCACATGTCAACTTTCTTCCATTATCTAAAGATTAAGGAGGATAACTTCCTGAAGAATTACTCCACGTATCAAACGGAGTGATCACGACCAGAAAACAGCCATTTGGGCAGCAAGTCGCACAAATCGTGAAATTACAAGATCAATTTTGAATGTGCGGTCCAGACTTCATATCCATGGACACACAAAATCCCATCGAATAACATCATTAACAACATAATACGGAATGTGGTCAGTAAAGATAAGATTTTAGCTAAATTCGTACTTATGCCATCTGCTTTGGACAATATGACGTTCTAATCAGATCACATAATCAGATCACAAGTGAATTTTCGCTAGTAATATAATAAATTGCGATAGTTTAATCCCTACATTTCTACAAGCCAACATGCACATGCTAAATGAACACCAGGAAAAAGTGACACAAATAACCTTCAAGGTAACATATACTCATTGGCCCAAATTATAATTGTATGTACAACTGGTGGAAACAAATAAAACTATAGAACTACAAACTCCGTCTGGTGTTCACCTCATTTTTGACATGGCGTTGAGCAAATTTTCTCCACATATCTCAAAATTTTAAGGACACAAAATTGTTAAAATCGAAAATTACCTGCAATAGATGATTCCAGAAATTAATATACTACATGGAAGTTGAGTACTGTTTCTCATTGACATAAATTTACCTGGACAACAATCTGAATCAGACTGACGGGACACCCAATCAACAGAAATATGGTTCAAACCTTCTACAACATCTTAATTAGCTGGAGAATTATCCGTTCTGCCCATTCATTTTAACAACTGTAATCAAGTCTCCACCTTATTCTTCTTTTGTGCCCACTTTGGCCCATATATTGCTAAATGTGTCCTACCAAACCTCCGATCAGCAATCTACATTTTTAAATGACGTAATCAGTTGTGTATTAAAGTAAAAAAAAAAATATAGAAGACATGTTTGATGTAACAAGGTTGTGAGCATAAAGGTTACCTTTATTAAGCATCCACATGAATTTGACATGTCAGTTCTCAATGGATATTCAACAACCTGGAGAAGTGCGATAAATTAATTTAGTGGCTGGATATGAAAATGATCTCAGCTCTAAAGTTTATTTGAACTTACTACAAAGGTATTTTCTCCCACTACCGATGAATTTGAAACCTGATCCATCAGTACAGCATAATCTACAAGCATGTAGGGTGGCGTAACACTTACATAATCAAATCCTCCTCCATCTTTACCTACATTAATAAGATCCTGAGACGTCAGAACTCTATATGAGAAGAGAAGCACAAAAATGCGGACTGCATATCAAAAGCACCGTAAATGAAATACATTTTATTACTACGCAGTTCATAGCAAACTATAAGATGGTTTTTGTTAAACGACAGTGCATACAGAACAGAAGCCTGTGTGGAACATGTACAGAGGTAACCTATCACAGAATCCGGAAACTCAATTCCTCAATGAACCCTTATCACAAATACTACAAGAATACAAATTTCTAATATGTTAGAAACTATACAATCCTTTACACTCTCTGGAAGAGAGAAACAGCGAAACCACTAGGATGTACAACTTCAGTACAAGGTTTGACATTTCCATTTGACACACACCTTTCTGAGTTGGCATGACAGGAAAAGACACTTATCATCTGCTCCCTATACTACGCTTCCATGATTCAAAGTAAAACAAATAAAATTTAACCCACAAAAGTCTCAGTTAAATTATTAGAAGGGCCAATGAAGAAATATAATCACCAACAAATCGTTCTGCATTTTCCAAAAAGATTTCAACTCGAACTGGATGTATAGTTGACACGTCAAGAAAACCAGTAGCTTCCAAATTTGGCCGAAGTACATCTGAGATGACCCAAGGATCCATTTCCACAAAGTGCACCTAGATAGCACAAGTTTAGCAAAGAACAATATCGTGACCAATAAAGCAAGGTGAAGATGAAAGAGTTTCAAAGCCAAGTCAAATAAGATCTTATAAAAGAGAATTGATATGTTTGAACTGCAGAGCGTCTTCAAATGTGATAGTCTAATTATGGAAAAAAAAGAAAGGTTTCTATTCCAGCCACAATCGTAGACTAGCAAAAATTGAAGAAGTGAAACTTGACAAGCGAAGATTGAACCTCAGAGCAGCCTCTGCTGATAGCTTCAATACCGACAGATCCAGTACCACTGTACAAGTCTAACCAGCGTCCAGGCCTTAGAGACTGAGGACTACCACCAGCGGCCTGTTCAGAATGGCAATTCAAATGGATTAACTTTTTGCTTGACATCATCTCGAATGGAAAAAAAAGATGCATATCACAATTCAGACATGTGAAATTGCTGGTTGATTTCTGACTTGGATCTTACCTGCAATATGGAGAAAGCTGCTCCTTTAACAACTTCCATCATCGGACGGACATCCATACTCTTTGGTGAGAGCAGCTTTTTTCGCCTAGCTGTACCTCCAAGAACCTAAAAGTTTTGATTTGATGTATACATGAAATTCTGATTACCTCCAGAACTAGTTTCAACAGATCATGAAAAATCTTATTTATTTATTCTTGTTCACAACAAGAAAGAATATCTCAACAAATTCTCTGAAGAAAAAAGCAAACACCTAGCAATATTTCTTTACACATCATAGGGCAGAGACCTTGCAAGAAACTATAGCCTAGCAAACTACAAATAGGCCAGCATCAGGAAATGAGAAATATGAGTGAACAAAAGTCTGTAACTATACCACAATATGAACACGTGACAGTATTTCTTCATAAGCAAGTATTAAAGCAGCCGTTGACAGAGTTGTGTTGGATATGAAGAACTGATCCTACAGAGTTCTGAAGGCAAAAAAAAAAAAAAACCATTCAAATTTGAACGGCACAACCATTAATTCCCTAAAACCGTAGTATCAACACTCCTGATTTTCATTTCTGATTTGGTAGAAACAAAGACTTGATGAACCATATCTTAGAGATAGATATTTTGCATGATGTTTACTGAGATGTTTCCGAAACCTTTTAAAACATCTTCAAAAGTGGGAAAGTTTCTAATAACAGGGTGCTAACACGCCAAAAACCCAATCTTTAACACATGACACGACTGTAATATACTGTCATTGAGTGCATGTTTCACCTCAAGTTTAACCAGATGACTAATGGGGACAAACCTGAAGCAATTTGTGAGTCTCCCGGGGAAGAATTGGCTCCGCCAAAGTGACTTGTTTTCCACTTTGTGTGTCTCCCTGTTCTCTTCTCCTCTTCATCTATTGTAATCCAAAATAAAGAAAACGAGAAAAAAACAACTCACACCATTCAAACCGAACACTTACATCCACCACAAACACTGATATAATGAAGAAGAAAAAGAAGCAACCTTTGTGGAGGGTTTGGATAAGAATTCGTCGGGGTTAATTCCGTACCGTTCCATAAACTCCCTCTTCTCGTCATTTGCAACGGCTTTTTTATTCATGGGTTCTGCCACAAATAGCCATTTGAGAATTCTAACAAGTAAGGATGGAATTTGCGTGTGTGTGTGCACTTACTGTAAGAGAAGGTGATGACGAAGGGGCGGTTGCGAGTGTTGTTGTAGCAAGTGGGTTTGGAAGGAAAGCAGAATTTATGAGAATTTTGGCAGAGGAAATCAAAGCGGGGCGGCAATGGCAAAAGCTGAGACGGTAGTTGAATCGCCATTTTTACTGTTCTCTAGCTCAGGATTATTTTGCAATTTCCAAATTACTCCTATATTGTATAAAGTATAAACTGCGAATAGTAATCACTTTTTTAAATTAGTTCTATATAGTGTTTAACAGTTTAAGTCATTTTTGTCATCTAAATAATCAGAGTTTTATTTTTAGTTATTCGATGACGAAATATGCCATTATTCGTCGAAATATGTATGTGCCATCTAGGTGACTTCAGATCTCAAACTTTTTTTGCATTTTTAGTCCATAACTACACTCACACCCCCAATTTTTTTAAGTAAAGTATGTTTAACTCCAAATTTAAGTCAATTTTTTTCATTATGTTCCAAATTTTTCATATAATTACGGTCAAACCTAATTAAAAGAAAATCTTTAATTATTATTTTCAATTCATACAATAACTTGATGTTTTTACTAATTAACCAAATAACAAAAGTAATGAGATTTTTTTACTAATACACTCAATTTTAAAAGTAGTTGTTAATTAATACTTAAAAGTAAAAAAGAAAATTAGGTCATCTTCTCCCCGCCCTCCCATCCATCGGCCTACCAAACCCAACACCTCAAACTCTCTAAAACACGCTCATACAGATTGTTCCCTATGTTCACGTAATGGAACACAATAATGTACAACATTGAATCGGCAAGAGCTATTGGGCGATGGGAAGAAGAATCGTGTGGCAGTCAAGAATTGTACGACGGTGAAGAATCGTAAGGAACTTCATAAAGAATTCTCCCGTTTGCTTTTTTAGGTTGCCAAGATTGGAAATACGCTCCCTTGATTCTGTTATGGTAGCAAGGGGAGAATAATTCCCTGAGTTAGGTAGAGTGGAGTTAGGAGTGGTGTTGTTGCTGATGCTTTTGTCTGTTTTAAATTTTCATGCATCTTGAACAATTTTAGTTTCTGCATTTTAATTCTGTTTTGAACATTTATTTTAGTTTGTAATGTTGCACTGCTGATGCAACTTAACTATTTGCTTTCTGATTATTTAAGGCACCTTTTCGTTTATATGAATCTTATGAACTAACTCTCTCTTTGAGAAAATATTATTGTTATCAAAACAAGATCAAAGGGGGAGAAAGGTAGGACAAAATATTTTGGCCTAAGTATGTTTAATTAATTATGATGGGGATGATATAAGGTAGGCCCAAATCCAAGATTGGGCCGGCCCATCAGCAAAGGCCTATTGATGCGAGAGCATCGAACGGAAGAGGTTCGATGTGGGTTCCGCATCGAACCATACATGTTCGATGCTGACTCTCCTGTGTTTGGAGGGTCCCACAAGACGGGGTCTATAAATACCCCGCCCCTTGACCTTCTGGAGGGAGAAGAACACACGCACACAACACACAACACCACATCGAACGCAAGGGTTCGATATACTTTCCTATTCGACATAGCGCTTTGTTTGACCTTGATCTATTTTGACTAAGATCGAACCGATCTCCATTAGAGTTTCAATAACATCGAATTGAACCCCGTTCGAGATTCTACTGTATCGAATCGACTCTGTTTGACACACCAACATCGAACCAGGACGGTTCGGCACTTCATCAATTCGATCGACACACTCTCGAACCGGTTAGGTTCGACTTACGACAGTGTCAAACCAGTAGCGTTCGAGGCACGCATCAAACACCCTCTATTCGATCTATGCATTTCTTTGTCTTATTAGAATATCTGGAACAACTCAATACTTGTAATAGACAATAGGTTATCCGGGCCATGTTAGTCCGTTTATTATATTGGACTAGCATTATTTTGGCATTGTCATGATCATTTGTAATCATTTCTGGTGTATTGTAACCCGCACGAAATAAGACCAAAATATTGGCGCTTTCTGTGGAAAAATCGTTAAATTGTTTTTAGATATAAATAGCTAGGATGACGAAGAGACGTCATATGCGATCAGATGGAACGGTAAACGCAAGAAATAAAACAAAGGTCGTGAGAGATGAGAATGGAAAGCAACCCGAGCCCAAGGAACAAGGACGGGAAAAAGCAGAAAATCAGCTACTAAAGTAGTGGCAAGAATGTAAGATTGGGCCGTTAGGGGAATTTAAGATTGTACATATGTTCGAGGAAAGTCCCGAGAAGGTACTAAAGATTGGAGCAGAATTGGAACAAATGATAGAGGCAGCCTTGGTGGATTGCCTCAGGCGTAATTCAGATATATTTGTTTGGTCTGATTTCGATAAAAAGACAATATACAGGATGGCTCAGAAGGTTTATAATACTTCGCTTGATTCAAGGAAACTATTCGCACGGAATAGACTCCATAATCATAGTACATCAGTTGAATGTAGACAAGAACGCAAAACCGATAAGACAGATGAAGCGCGATTTTAGCAAGGAGAAAAATGAAGCCGCTGAAAAAGAGGTACATGAACTCTTAGCGGCACGGCACATTTATGTATTGAGTTTTTTCAGAATGGTTGAGCAATATCGTGTTGGTTATGAAAAAAGAAGCGACATGGAAATTGTGCGTGGATTATACGGACTTGAACAAGCATTGTCCTAGGGATCCTTTTCCATTGTCTAGGATAAATCTACTGGTTGACTCGACCGCAGGATGCGCGATGTTGAGTATGATGGATGCAAAAAGTGGTTTCCACCAGATCTTCATGGCGGTACAAGATCAGAGCAAAACAGCTTTTGTCATGGATACAAGAGTATACTGTTACAGGGTAATGCCTTTCGGGTTGAAGAACGCAGGAGCGACATTTCAAAGATTGGTGGCCAAAATGTTTTACCATCAAATTGGGAAGTCAATGAAAGTGTATATTGACGACATGCACGTGAAAAGTCTCAAGGTTGAGGAACATGTGCTTCATTTAGATGAGGCTTTTGCCTTCATGAGAACCTACAGAATGAAGTTGAACCCTAAGAAATGCACTTTTGGGGTAATAGCGGGAAAGTTCCTAGGCTATGTGTTGAATGAAAGAGGAATAGAAGCCAATCCAAATAAGATAAGGGCGGTGCTGAATCTACCATCACCATAGAAAGTGAGGGACTTGCAGTGTCTAGTGGGTCGATTGATAGCCTTGGCAAGGTTCATATCGACTTTTGTAGAAAAGAACCTCCATTTCTTTAAAGTCATGAGACAAAACAAGGATTTTGTTTGGGCGCCGGAGTGTGAGGAGGCTTTCCGGCAAATGAAGAATTATTTGGTGAGCCTGCCACTGTTACTTAAACAGGAGAAAATGAAATGTTATATCTATACCTAGCGGTATCCCCACATGCCATCAGCACGGTACTAGTCAAGCAAACAGGAACCTAACAGTTACCCATTCACTGTGTGAGTATAGTTCTGTAGGGGGTAGAGAGGAACTATTTGGAGATAGAACTGTTCACACTGGCAATCGTGGCCACCGCACAAAAATTAAGACCATACTTCAATCTCACCCAATCATAGTAGTGACAGATAAGCCTTTGAAACAAGTGCTGACGAGGCCCGAGACTTCCGACAGGTTGGTTAAATGGGTAATTGAGCTCAGTGAGTTCGGATTGGAGTTCAAGCCGCGAACTGCGATTAAAGTGCAGGCCTTAGCGGATTTCATGGCTGAGACATTGTGAAACGGTGTGTCCAATACCGCGAATTGTATATTTTCTATATTAGATCAAGCCAGAACCAGCAGAGCAACCACAACATGGATACTACACACAGACGGGTCCGCAACCACTCATGGGGGAGGGGTTGGGATTCATTTTATGTCCCCAGAGCGAAGGGAGTTTGAATTCACTATCAGTCTAAACTACATGGTGACAAACAACGAAGCCGAGTATGAAGCAGTTATTGTCGGTATCAAAATAGCTCTCGGGCTCAACGTTGAACATTTGGACATATTTATCGACTCGCTCTTTTTTTGGGGAAATACAAGACGAGAGAGAAGACGATGAAATTGTATGCCGCAAAGGTAAAAGAATTGTCAATGAGTTTCAATTCTTTGATATTACTCAGCGAAAGCCGATGCACTCTTTAAATTCGTGAGCTCGTCGGAGATCCTAGTAAAGAAGAAAGTAACACTTATGGCCGCCAACAAGTCCTCAATCGGGATATCAAAATATAATGCTACGAAGGCGCGGTTGGAATTTATAATAGCAATACAGGAAGACCCGTCTTGGAAGGACGAAATTATGACTTATCTTAAGGAGGGTATCCTCCCGACAGAACCGAATGCACAACACATAATGCGATATAAGGCCTATAGGTTTACTATCCACAATGGAGAGCTCTACAAACGATCTTTCTAAGGACCACTTCTGAGATGCTTGACTCCAACCTTGGTACGTAATGAAATAAATTTATGCAGTGTGCTGTGGAAATCATTACGGGGGAAGAGCTTTAGCTCAACGAATTTTACGCCAGGGATATTATTGGCCAACTCTATTAAAAGATGCAACAGCTTTTTTGAGGTGATGTAACAGTTGTCAGTACCACGCTCGTCTCATCCATAGACCTGCACAACCACTACAACCCATCGACGTGTCGTGTCCATTTAATCAATGAGGAATTGATATCGTATGACCTTTTCCCCCGGCTAAAGGTCAGAAGAGATATTTGGTGGTGGCAGTTGAGTACTATACCAAGTGGGTCGAAGGAGAGGTTATGCCGTCGATCACTGAGAAGAATATGATTGAGTTCACCTGGAAATACATCGTATGCCATTTCGGAATTCTGAGGTATATTATATGTGACAATGATACACAATTCAGCGGAAATGAGATAAAATCTTGGTTCGCGGAGTTAAAGATATCTCACAATCCGACCTCAGACTATTATTCCCAATCAAATGGTCAAACAGAATCCACCAATAAAACATTGAAGGATTATCTTGAAAGGAGGGTGAGAAGCACAGGAAAAACATGGCGAGAAGAGCTTCAAGGAATATTGTGGGCATATAGAAGACTTCAAAAACATCGACATGAGAGACTCCATTTGTTCTAGTTTATGGCACCGACGCTGTTTCGCCTGCAGAAATAGGAATGTAGATGCACAGGATTAACGACCCCAAACAATCGGCCCGCTTAAGACAGATGGATTTGGATATGATAGGCTCGATAAAGGAGGATGCATACCAACACACGGTGGCTTTTAAGGCAACAATGGCCAAAATCTACGATAAAAGAGTTCAGTTCTGAAATTTCAAAGTAGGTGATTTGGTGCTGAGAAGCATTGCAGCGAAACAGCACGTCGGGAAGCTTGAACCAAAATGGGAGGGGACTTTCAAAATCCTACGAGCAAGTTCGCGAGGATACTATTACTTGGAGACTATGTAGGGTGTTCAATAGAAGTGTCCGTAAAATGTGCAACATCTTTGACGCTACTATACATAGGAGTTGAAACAATACCACCCGACAGCCAAATAATTGTATGAACTGCGAAGGCTTGAGTCCAATGAAAACTGGGAAAATGTAGGCATCTTGGTAAGAATCGAGCTCAGTCCATTTCAAATAACTAATTATATTTTCTATTCGTCGAATTATGCAGGTGGAGTCTGATTAGAATAAATAGCCCAAAGTGTCCAAACCCCTCATGCACGACACGAGCGTCATGACGGCGGTATAAATCACCCAAAGTGGCCAAACCCCTCATTCAGGAAACGAGAATCATAACGGTGGTATAAATCGCCCAAAGTGGCCAAACCCCTCATGCACGACACGAGCGTCATAACGGCGGTATAAATCGTCCAAAGTGGCCAAACCCCTCATGCACGACACGAGCGTCATGACGGCGGTATAAATCGCCCAAAGTGGCCAAACCCCTCATACACGACACGAGCGTCATGACGGCGGTATAAATCGCCCAAAGTGGCCAAACTCCTCATGCACGACACGAGCGTCATGACGGCGGTATAAATCGCCCAAAGTGGCCAAACCCCTCGTGCATGACACGAGCGTCATGACAGTGGTATAAATCGCCCAAAGTGGCCAAATCCCTCATGTACGACACGAGCGTCATGACGGTGGTATAAATCGCCAAAAGTGGCCAAACCCCTCATACACGACACGAGCGTCATGACGGCGATATAAATCGCCCAAAGTGGCCAAACCCCTCATGCACGACGCGAGCGTCATGACGGCGGTATAAATCGCCCAAAGTGGCCAAACCCCTCATGCACGACATGAGCGTCAAGTCGGCGGTACAAATCGCCCAAAGTGGTCAAACCCCACATGCACGGCACGAGCGTCATGACGGAGATGCAACGCGAGATTGATAATGAGTATAAGGCACAACACAATTATGAAATTGACAACAGGCAAAAAGCAACTAAACGTGGTTAAAAAGAGAATGAATTACACAAATATGAGTATAAATCAAAAAACTATGGTATCAAGCTGCAAAATCAGTCTCATTCAAGAACCGTTCCAAGTGATATGCAAAAATTGTTTATAGAACAAAAAGCCTAATATCATCAAAATGGTATCACCTAGATATTGCTACTCAGCTGATGACTGGGGGGGACTCAGGACGAAGGATCACACCCACGGAACGTGCATAATTGGCACAATTTCCCTGAATTTGATCCTCCGTGAGCACCAATTCCTCTGCTTGTGCCCAACCTTCGGCCAGACTAACTTCATCTCTTTCGGAGGCTTCACCAAGCTGATATCTGCTAGAAAAAATAAACTTTTGGTCATCGAATGATTGTTCGGGCACGACAACTTCAGTAACAGGAGTTCTACGATCTCGAGAAGGAACACGAGGAGGGTACATTCCAGTAGGCATAATCATTATCGGATCAGGAATATTGGATACAGGCATAACCTTCTTTCCCTTATCCACAGCCACAACAGGCATGTGTCGAAAACCCGATGCCCTAAGAGGACTTGACAGAAAAATCGTAGACATTGACGTTTTTGGAGGCAGTTCAACCTCATCGTCATTTTGATCGAAAGTGGCATAAAGGGCTTTATTAACCCTCTCCAACTCGCTCAAAGCAGCGCTAGGAGCACCTTTATCTATTCCCTCTTGCATTAAATGCGGAATTGGATTCAAAGAACTGGAACCAGTCGCACTCTTGCCCTTACGATTATGTCATACGCGTAAAACGGATCACCGGGTCTAGGGGCCTGTAAATCATCGTCGTCATCGCCGCTAGGCTCCGAGATCTCATCTAGGGCCACGACTAGCATCTATCATATCTTTTCGGAAACCCTCTCCAAGATATCCGAGATAACCAACCTGATCAACGCCTAACTCCATGCCATATTTCATGTCCGCTGCACCATGAAGTAACTCAAGTAATTTATAAACATTACTCTGCGTGAAAGACTTGACAATGGAGCACTTGTAATCCTCCGATTCGAAATGTTGTACTCGTCGACCCAAATCGGTTATGACACTATCCGCGGTGGCGTTCGACACTTTAAGAGAAGAATTCTCACGCTTCAAAGAGTCATCTCTCTCTTCAATGCAACTATTTCTGCACGCAATGCGATAACACTTTTCTTAGTTTTCTTGGCCATTACTCCAGCATCATGGGCATCACAAACGGCCTTAGCAGCCACCTTCTTAGATTCTTTGGCGCGTTTCATCGCATTGCGTCGGTTGTTATCACCACTACGAATACTTGCGTGTAGCCTATCGACAACGTAATTATGTTGACCATGTACCTCAATCAAACCACTGTAATCTAGGCACAGTCGATACACTCCTATAGTAATAGCAGCAAAAATTAAACGACCAAAATGTGCCAGATATCGGTATCCTAACCTATCAATTACGGCTTGCCGATCCAGTTGAGGCTATAGTCCCTGCATAATCTCTGCTGCCTCTTCTTACCTTAATCGATATCCGCCTAAAGTAGCGCTCAAAGATTCTGAATTCTCGTCATTAAGGAAATCATAATGAACGAGACTCTCAGGAGGGGCCGGTCTTGATTACCTGGAGGTCAAGGTCGCCTAAATGGGGGCAAAGAGATGTCTTGAGCTTCTCAAGAAGACTCTTCTTCAGCTAATTTCCTCTTAGCGGTGGCGTACCAATGCTCACCTCCTGAACGGGAGGAACCCGCTCTATCCGTACTTCGCCCGCTCCTGAACGTGGGATTAGCTGCATTGAATCTAGCCAAATTGGCAGCAATACTATCATCTTCCGCATCAATTTCTTCCATAATTCGTATATGAGAATTAGTCCCAACCTTAACACGTCCACCAGTGGCAGTTGGCGACATCACCAATCTCCGCAGGACAAAATCCTCATGACACTCGAAGTCTCTCACAATAGGCACCCGAGTACCAGCACTGACGGCACTGAGCCTTATGGTAGAATGATCAACTGGTGGAGCAGCGGAGTGACCTACACCCAAATTATCGGATAGAGCTCCAGGGGCCATAATTGCAGATTCAGTTCTTGCGGCCTCACCTGGGATCCTTCAGAAGAAACACTGGCAAATGATGGGCCCACGTTTGAGGCTTCCTTTTTCGAGCTCCTTTTCTGATCACCATAGATAGTCTCGGGTGACACTACAGGCTTACTCCGATTCTTAGATTTTTTCCTTGCCATTTCAGGTCAACTATAGAATGATATCTGGATCGCTGAAGCAAGGAAAAGTTATATGAGCATCGAATCCCTGGAATTCGATGCGATTGGGAAGGTCAAATGCTGACGGTTTGATATTAAGTATGTCGAAGCGTCATTGTTCGATGCGGCCTAAAGAACATATAAAAAAGCTCACCTAAAAATGAAAATGACAATAAGGTGGAAATTGGCCCCTTATATAGGCCCACGCATCGCCTTTCTCTCATGTTTTGTTACGTCAGCATCAAGCAGATCTCGTTCGATGCTCCCGCATCGAATTCACCAGATTCGATGTTTAAACCTGCGTGCATCGAACTGCGCTCGTTCGATGTGCCCACATCGAATTCTCAAAATTCGATGCTGGCACCTAATACATTGAACGGCCAAGTTCAACGCGCTCAAAATCTGGCCACTCAATATAAAACAGAACACAAAAATTTTAAGTTTGGAAATTGCTCTCTCATCGACATCGTCTCCCAAACTGGGGGGGGGACTATATGATGGGGATGATTTAAGGTAGGCCCAAATCCAATATTGGGCCAGCCCAGCAGCAAAGGCCCATTGAAGCGAGAGCATCGAACGAAAGAGGTTCAATGCGAGACCACACCTGTTCGATGCTGACTTCCCTATGTTTGGAGGGTCCCACGGGATGGGGTCTATAAATACCCCGACCCTTGACCTTCTGGATGGAGAAGAACACACACACACAACACACAACACCACATCGAACGCAAGGGTTCGATATACTTTCTTGTTCGATATAGTGATTTGTTCGACCTTGATCTATTTTCCATTGACTAAGATCGAACCGATCTCCATTTGAGTTTCAATAGCATTGAACTGAACCCCACTCGAGATTCTATTGTATCGATTCGACTCTGTTCGACACATCAACATCGAACCATGATGGTTCGGCACTTCATCAATTCGATCGACACACTCTTGTACAGGTCAGGTTCGACTTACGACAGTGTCAAACCAGTCGCGTTCGAGGCACGCATCAAACACCCTCTATTCGATCTATGCATTTCTTTGTCTTATTAGGATATCTGGAACAGTTCAATACTTGTAATAGACAGTAAGTTATCCGGACCAAGTTAGTCCGTTTATTATATTGGACTAGCATTATTTTGGCATTGTCAAGCCCATTTGTAATCATTTCTGGTGTATTGTAATCCGCACGAAATAAGACCAAAATAAATTAGTTAATTAAATATGCTTTATTTATGTTTAATTGATTAAGTTTGGTAATATTTTGGCAAGTATGTTTTTATGTTTCTTTCCTTATGATTAAAGTTCATATCATAACAGATAATTAAGGAAAAAAGATTTGTGAGATTCTGGAACAAGATCTTAAATTTTTCTTGTTGGTTTAGATTCTTTCGCGTCAGATTATTTAAGGAAACACGATTAAGTATTTCAGTTGTGTTTGTATGATCCGATTTTATTCCAAGTGAATCTAGACTGAATAATATATTCACACATTGGAATATTCTATATACTTGTTTAGCAGAATCAAATCGGATGAACTAAGGAAGGTTTGCAAGATGTCTTAAATATTCAAAGATCTGGTGCAATAGTTGTCCTTTTGTGTAGAAGACTATGCACTCTATAAAAGCAGAAAACTTGAAGACATTTGAAGACAAGTTTTTAGGTTTTAAAATTTGTCGTTTTATTTGTTTGAGAGTCAAAAATATTTTATTATCATTGTACGAAATATCAAGGCAAAGGAACTTTGTGTGAACTTTAATATTTCCATATTCAAGTAGAGTTCTAATAAGGTATCGCGTCAGGTATTATGAAAGTAATTAGATGGGGCCTAGATTACGAGTATCAAGTAATATCATGGGTGAACCAAAGTTATGCACTATAAGAAAGAGACTTGTGTTGTTAGAACTGGTGAAAGATGAGTGGACAAGGTATGTTGTGACTGAACAACTATAAAATCCATGTGTTATGATTTTACTTCTTACTTGTCTTAACAAGTGATAACTATTAGAGAAGGAATAAATAACAAGTAATCACTTAAGGTCTTACACGCCATATCTCGTGAAGAAGTATTTGTGTCTCTGTCGAGGCTGTACGATTTCACGGTTGGGTTAGGTTGTAAAACAGGAATTCAGAGCGAGTCTCAATAATGAGGTGAGAAATTGAGGTACATATAGCAAAAAGTACGCTTTGGCGGATAACCCACAATTCGGCCACATTGTTGGTGCTACATCCCGTCGTTTCAGAAAAAGCACCAACTATTTTACCTGCAAAATTACTTAAGACACCCTCAATACTTGTAGGCCTTGGGTTACCCAGAGGCGAAACATCACCATTAAGCTTGATAACCCCCGTGGGGGTGGGTTCCAAGCCAGGGAGAGAAGATGGGATTTGGGTGGATTTGTGGGCGGGGCAGGACCAAGCTCAAGCAAGGTCTTGTGAGAATGTAGGGAATAATTATGGGCTGAGATTGATTGTCGGCGAAAGACCATCTCATTTGAGGACGCCAAATAGTCAACACCTGATCAGGGTGACGGTCGGGCAACTGAAGCGAGTTTGGTGGAGAATTATTTTCTCCCCCTTAGCGGTGGTGAAAGGTTAGGAAAGGCACCCGAACTTACCTAAAGAGGGGGCGGGGGTATTTGCCAAAGAGTTGATCCGTAGAATCTAGAGCCAAGTGGAAAAGCAGGCAAATGTCAAAGATTGGCATGTGGCATCGACGAAGGAAGTCTTGGGTGGACAAGGCCCCTTAGTCCCAAAGCCAACCAAAGAATTTAACACGGGGAGGACCCTAGTATGCCGTAAGGTACTCCAAGAGAGAGCTGGGCGGTGGGACTCCTCAACCGACTCGGTAAACCATCGGTAGGAGGACTTGATTGTAATCATTCCATTAGGGTTTTAGGCCCAGTTACTGATAACTGGAGTATCAACAACAAGCAGTGGGATACTGCGAATTTGTTCAAAAATATTGCGTAGAATGAGCGGGTCGACTAATCCCAACAGCCAGGGGTGAATGATGTCCTGAACGGTGAGGTATAGAAGATAAGCAGTGATATGGGAGGAATTATAGTGAATTAAGTACCCGATTTCTTAGACTTTTGTATAATCTTTGTGGCAATGTTACTTGTGTTCGTGTCATTTCATTATTTTTATAGTTTGAGTCGAGTCGGAGCAAAACGATTAATTGGAGGACTCCAGCACTTTTTAGTAACAAAGATGAATAGAGCTATTGCGCTACCAACCGTGCTACTAAAGAACCACAAAACAGAGTGCACAGCGAGCTAGCAGTGGATACGAACACACAACGCAGAAGAAATATAGAGCAACACGATGAAGTTTTGATCGCGCATGTGGCGCGCGATCATCCTTATCGCGCGTGTCCAAATTTCAACCAGAACTTCTACTGGCGGTCTTAACCTAATGGGTTGAGAAAAAGGTATAAAAAGAGGTGACGGCCAACAGCTAGGGTACGAACATACATGCGCACAACACAAACTCTCTAAAAAAAGAAACCGATTCTCAGAGCAAAATAACCCCAAAAATGAGAGTTAGAGAGGATTCTAGGGTTAGAGAATAGTAGAAAGACCACCGTTCGTAGCATCACAGTCATAGTTGAAAGAGGAAGGTGAACTGAAGGAAGCAGCAATTAGAGTAGAGGAAAGCAACAAGAAGATTGAAAGTTTAATCTTTCTTTTCCTTACTTGGATAATTTATGATGAATTGATGTGATTTGAACATGAGTAGCTAATCCTCTCAGTATCTGAGGGAGGATGTAGTTGGTCTCATATAGGAGCACCTTGAATGTGTGTTTTGATTATGTTTATTGATGAATTTATTTTGTTGGATATTATTTGTTGCTTATGCTACTTAATTTATTTGATGCACGCGTTTCTATGACAGCAAAGTAGTGACATTGAATAACCTTGTATTACATTGAATTATGCATAGAGGATTGTTAACACAACACTAGCATAGAGGATTGTTAACACAACACTAGCATAGTAGATCAGGCAGATAAATCTGTAGACCTTCGATCATTAACGTGTTCGTGGAATCTATATCGTTGATGGTAACTCTAATTAACTTCTAAAATACTATATGGATCTTATGACATGGTGAACTTCTAGTGAGGGGAAAGTGATTAACGGTCTGCCATCATTAGGGATTAGAGGGTTCTTTAGTACATTGAAAGATGGCGAGTTTGCTACATCAACATGAAAACAAAACAACCATCAATAGATAGAGTCTTGCATAGGAGTCATTGGTATTTTGTCTATAAAATACATGCATCCGAGATCAATGAAATCCATCTTTTAGATACCTTTTATCAAATCTGATTCAAAACCTGAGATAGAAATCAATCAATCAAGTCTCATTCTAGTTAGTTAGGTAGTATAGTCTTAGTTCTCTAGAAACATCTCCAACCGCCATCTCCAGTTAGTTAAGTCAACTCAAACAATCTAGTTTAGAAGTCTAGGTAGTAGTTAGTTAGTTAAATAATAGTTCCTTGTCTTAGTTTAACTCTTCAACGATAAAACCAAGAAAAGAAAATTGATTCATCTAGTGTTCAACAATATAATCGCTAAATCACAAATATCTACTCTCTTGGGATGCGATACTTGGGCAGTAATCTTAATTTCTATTTTATTATTGCTTGATCCGTGTACTTGCGATATTGTGGGACTTATGTGTAAAACTTATGTACTTGAATTATCCTATTTTAATTACACCTAATAAACGCCCCATCAGAGAGGAACAACGAGAACATACTTTGCAATGGTGAAAGGGACCAACCATCGTCAGGGCCAGAAGTTAATGTTGCATTCATTCCCCACCATCTAGTGCATGAAGGTGAGAAGTGAAGGAATGAGACAGGAAATGGACTTCCATGCCCAAATGGAGTTGCCAAGCGTGGGGGCCGTGAACACGCCGCTATTAGAGAAGTACTTCACCCGCAAAAGATGAGCGCACTGGGACTCTGGGTTGTGGAGTAGTCCCAACCTGAGTTTAAGCATGTAGGTATCGGTGAGGTGGTCTAGGTGCCTAAACACGAGTCCTCCAGTAAGGGTGAGAGTACAGACAATATTCAAGTGGACCGACCCTCATCCAGTGTATGTGGGAGTTCGCGTTCCACATGAAAGATTTGGTGATCTTCGTGAAGGTGGTTGATGGGTGTTTTTAAGTGTAATAAAATAGAATATAAGTCAACACATGGATGTTACACATAAGTCCCACTTTGTCGCAAGTGCACAAATTAAATAATGATAAAATGATACGTATAGTTACGGACTAAGTATCGTATCCCAAGAGAGTGGTGGATTAATGAATGAATTACTTAAATGCAAAATACAAACGATTGTCACTATCTTTTCTCATATTTTTTATGCTAAGAATGCTTAAACTAGGATGCAATGAAAAATTATCTAAGAATGCAGAAAGTAACGATTAAATATCGTTTTGGTTTTTGGTTTTGAGTGCAAGAAAATAATTAAAGTAATTAAAGCAATTAAAACAATTAAACTAATAAAAGCAAGGAAAAAATTAAAGTACAAAGGAAGCAAGATTGGTTAACTAAATTAACTAAACTAAACTAAAAACATAATTTAATAATTGATTGAATTTGGTTGTACACAGTTATTGCAAAGAATGTTTAGTGGTAGGATTTACAATGATTTAAACATAATAGTTCATAAACAAGCTACTTATATCTACTTATAGTACTTGATAGTTATTTGATGTTTGCATGTCTAATGAATCTGTGACATATATCAGGAGTTATCCGAACTATTCACCTATGAATCTCTAATAACCTAGCGTGTTAACGGATCAGCCCAGTTGTAAGTTATTTAGAAGAGATATCATATCTACAATCCAATGAACTCATCCGAATCGTGTTTAAAAAAACGTACATAGTCAAGATTGATGTAGTGTGATCTAAAGGTTTGCATTAGTTTCTTTTGCAAATTCATAGTCATAATCGCATCTATATATTAATAACGAGTAAAATGCAAAAACCAACCCTGTGTTATTTCGAATTAGCAAAACCTCATGGTGTTATTTTTATTAACACCCCCCCTTGTAATTATTTAATAAGCACACTGCCCCCAAAACGAGTTTTAGCTTTGACTTAGCGTCAAATGTCTTTGTTTACCCTTGTATTGAAATTACTTAACATAACTGAAAACAAAAAAATAAAGTAAACTTGAAACTTAATATTTTTATGAGTACATCCATCTATCTTTATTCCCACTGGTTCATTCCAAAACTCATTTGAATTCCCTTTTTCAACTCCCACCGTAGTGTTTTTATGCTTGAAGAGGATTAATGTAAGGAGCAGATGGTGAAGAGAATGTTGAGCCAACTAACAAAATTGAAAATAGTTCAAACTTGTATCTCATCTCTGCCGCCGCCGCCACCGCCACCAGAGAGAATATCCCAGCGATGTAGACGCCAAAATCGACTGTTATAAATACAAAAATGAATAATGAATAGAATATATGAGAATTTCCTTGAGGGCGTGAATTAAGAACACTTTCCTAAAAGCAATATTTTCACTATATGATAAGAAAATCTGATTCTCAGTATACAACAAGGAATTTAAGAATATTTATGAGATGCAGAAAATGGCTTGAAAAAAAAACGAATCTGTATCATTATATTTATATAACACGAAAAGTTATATATGAACAGACATATTTATTCATAATGGTTGTGTCCCGTAAGATAGATTTGCACCCTTTCACCAATGAATTCAGATTTTAAATATAACAGAATCTGAAAAATAAAATACTACGGGTTGCAACTCTTCACTAATTTATTTTGAATTAAAACAAGATAAAATCTAAAAATAAATTATTATAAGTATAAGTCTTGAACTTTATTATTGCCCCAAGTCCCCAAGGTGCCCCAAGTGCCCGAGTGTCTATCATAGACTTATATATATATATATATATATATATATATATCAAGTCCAAATAGACCTAGCCCAATACAAGGTACCAATACTAGAATTAATTCTTTAAGAGTCCAATTCTAAATAAAGTGTTCAAAACTCTCATCTCCTACCAATGTGGGATACTACATTGTTCACAACTAAAATACACAACAATCCCCCACTAGTTGTGAACAATTATTTCTGCCTAATGAATGACACACGTACTAGAAGATATCTTTCGACTTGGATCTTCAATTAGTGTAAATATTTTAAAGTTCTAATGAAGTTATAGGTGTCCGCAGATTAAACCTCAACTCCTAATGTTAGTACCGAAAATATCACACATATATCAATCACTTAGTGTCTCATAGATTTCCTTCAACAACCTTAACACTATTATATATGGCCATGTGCTAATCATGTATGTCTGTGAACATTTATAAGAAAAAACACATTTTTCTTACCAAAGCGACACCACTTCTATGTTCATATAGGTAGAGTTTCTGCTTTTGTCTCAGTTGCTAAAGACACTTAGCTAACTCCATTAAGAACAACTGCTCATCCTACTTTTATTCGCAATTGTTGGCACTATTTATTGATAGTGCTCTCAAGCACATGTCAATGACTTGTTTGTGCCCATTGAACTTTAGAATCATAAATTTACTGATTTAAAGTTGGGTTCCCATCGTTGGTGTTTAATTTAACATTTTAAGTCCCATACCCTTAGTCGTACTTCTCACCAATTCTTTTGTAAGCGGTTTAGTGAGAGGATCGGCTAAATTATCACCGGACTTAACATATATTATGGTGATCACTCCATTTAAAACTAATTCACGAATATATGAATGTCTCATGCTCATATGTCTAAACTTTCTATTATATATTGATTTGGCAATAGATCGTTATATATATATATATATATATATATATATATATATATATATATATATATGCCAGTGTCGGTTACAAGTATGTGATCTAGCAATACAACGAGTCTATCTCAAATCAGACCTACACTACGTGTCTCGTGTAGGCTTGGTCCAGAACACCTCGGACCCGACGCTTCGATGCTTGGATGAGAGTGGAATATCGGTAGATAGATCGAACGGACGTCGGTGATTGCCTTCGATGTGATGTCGAGGATGACCCCCGATGTGATGTCGAGGGTGAGGTGGTATGACGTGTCACAGGTGCACGTGGATGTCCCGATATCGAATAAGATATCGAAAGGTATATCGGTGATATGTTTCGATCTGACGAGTGGTAGCTAAGGGATAATAAATTGCTTGTTTTGGGATCCGGGCACCGCGTATTTATAGACCTCGGGATCCGGGGACCACAGTACCATATCGGTGACGATTACCGATATGACATCGAAACTGATCCCCGATATGCTCCAAAATGGGCCTGGTTTGGGCCTGGCCCAATATGCGGGAAATGCCCATATCATGTAGTCCCCCAATTTGGGGATTCTTATCTTAGAGATAAGGATTCGCAAATTTAATTTAAAATTTCTGGGTTACCTGTACCCTTCGTCCCGCCAGTTCAAATGACGGAGATCAAACTTATGGGGAATGCCCTTGTGATGAACGTCGAGTTTGAGGTCCTCGTTTGAATTCTAGTTCCCTTGGTATTTGTGTTCCTTGAAAATTGTGATGGGGTTGCCGGGGCTGTTGTTATATTCTCACGGCTCTTCGCGTAGTAGGGCAAGATGTCGGGTCTTATCTTCGACATGATGTCGAAATGCATATTCGATATGACATCGAAAGTATTTTTCGATGTAGTTAAGGCCTTCGTCTATAAGTAGGGCTTGTAAGAGACTCTGAAGTTCATAGTTTTCTGCGTTTTCTCTATAGGTTTAGCGTAACCACATCGGTAAATATATCGGTAATAATATTCGATATATCTCGCGACGTGTATTTCGATCTCCCTGTTGTAGTTGACTTATTATTGTTTTCTTCTACTGATATTCCCGTTATTCTGCAGGTATATTTCCTTTTTCTGAGATACTTCGTTAAAATGGGGTTTAGACAATTGATGCTCAAGCTCCAAGACGATCGTGAAGCTCAGAAAGCTGCTGAAGCGGCGGCAGTCGCTGCGGTGCCTAAAATAAGGTCTGCGTCTAGCTTTGACCTGAATAATGCAACCGTTGAGTTTTCGGCAGAGGTGTCGGGAGTCGAGCGACCTCCCCCTAGCACTGTGGCGCCTGAACGTGTTAATGAAGAATGTTTTAGTAATGTTTCTGCAATGGTTGGGTCACTTAGCCAGGACATCCTTGACGTGGTAAGAGGCCCGGATGGTGCGGCCAGCCACTTGGAAGTGTTGGCCTCGAATCGGGAGGGTGTGCTTCCTCGACCTGACGGGGCTGAGGCGATAGAGAGACAAGCTGCGGAGTCTCCTTCTGGTGAGTATGTCGCTCCACGTCCTGAATCGTTGGCCGACGCTCATTTGACCAGGGACATTGGAGGTTCGGAATCGAATACCCCTGTCAACTTGGGTGATTTTGCGGATGCGCCTTTTCTAGTGGGTTCGGGTACTTCACGCCCGATCCTTATTAGTGACAAGGGAAAGGCGACCGCTTCTGGCAGGACCGACAAGGGTAAGGGGCCACTGCAGGAGCCCTCACTATTGGGGGGCCGCCCCTTATTTTTCCTGGGATCCCGATTGCAAAACCTGTCGTTGACCTGAGTAGGATATCAGGTAATAAAAGGTCTCGTGAGGGAGCTGTCCACAGTGGCCATTCATCTTCGAGTTCAGGCCCTCGGAAGGCGGGTGAAGTCAAACCCCCGAAGCAAGTAGAATTCCCTGAAGCAGATGCTATACGGGGCATGATGCGGGCGTTTCCTCCTCCTGCGAATGTGCGGGTGCTCACAGAATTTGAGCGGGCCCAGAACATACGTCGCTGCACTCACATGTTCCAAAGTGTATGTGCCTAAGCATGTCCTTGATTGTTTTCATTTGAATGTTTATCATAATGTTATGTATTGTATTGTGCAGACGGCCAAGCTGGCGGTCTCGTGTCTGAAGACCATTCGGGAGTCCAAAGGTGACCCTGATGCTGTTACTGCCAAGATCGAGGCTGACATCTTGAAGATGGGGAATTTCAACCCCATGGTGCTGGAGAGGTTGGAGGCTGAAAAAGAGGATGCACTGAAGACATGTCGTACACTTCGGGGGGAGTATGATTTGTTGAAAGGCAACTTCAAAACACTAGTGACTGAGCTCGATCAAGGAAAGACGCGTGAATATGCGGCCAACAAAGAGCTGGAAACACTGAAGGCTGAGGTGGCGGCGGTGAAGGCTGCTAATGAACGTCTCTCATCGGAGCTCTCCACTGCCCGATTAGCTCCCTTAGACTTGGTACGTATCTTGTGTACGATATCTGTTTCCATTTTTTGTGCTCTTGTATTTAATAGAGTCCAATTTGTAGGAACGTCGTCCTGATCTTCTCCGGGTTGGGGCGAAGAAGTTTATGGAAAGCTCGAGCTTCCGAAATCTAATTTTGAAGGTTCGAGATGCAACCATTCATGCTTGCGTAGGGCAAGTGTTGAGACGTGACGGTTTCAAAGACTCCCTCGAATTGAGTGGATTGAACCCAAGGCATGATCATCATGATCTAACGATCGGTGGCCTAGATGAGGTGGAAGAGAATCCGGCCGACCCTGACGTGTTTTCCGAGGTCGTGGAGAAAACGATTGACGGGTCCTCGTGGGAGTAGTTGTTTATCGCCTTCATTGTAACTTAATTTTATCCCTTTCCGGACTATCTCCGATTTGTGGTTCTGTAACTGAATATTTATTTCTCTGTTGTCTTCGTAGTATGTGACTCTTCGTGGCTTTGTTGTCTGATAACTTGTTGATTTCTTATATTGTCATGATGGTAGAATATGCAGTATCCCGATGTCTGAAGCGCAGTCATTTCGTTCTCGTATTTGATGAGATCTGTTTAATCTGTCTGTTGTCAATCAAGGACTGCTTAGAATTTCCTTGGTGTTGGTAGAAGCATGGGTAAGCTGCCACTGCTCCTGTGTTTAAGATTGACCGCATTATTACCGGGGATATTCTTCTTGTGGTTAGGGGCCCTTAGAACCTGCCTCTTCACCTAGTTTGCTTTATGGAATTTTTCACCCAATAGGTTTTTCACCTAACGTAATTTTATGGGATTTCCACCCAATAGGCTCTTCGCCTAGCTTGATTTATGGGATTTCCACCCAATAGGCTCTTCACCTAACGTAATTTATGGGATTTCCACCCAATAGGCTCTTCACCTAGTTTGATTTATGGAATTTTCACCCAATAGGCTCTTCACCTAACGTAATTTTATGGGATTTCCACCCAATAGGCTCTTCACCTAGCTTGATTTATGGGATTTTCACCCAATAGGCTCTTCACCTAACGTAATTTATGGGATTTCCACCCAATAGGCTCTTCACCAGGCTTGATTTATGGGATTTTCACCCAATAGGCTCTTCACCTAATGTAAAATCGACCCCGTTATCACAGGGAATTTTTCTTGGACTGGCCCCGTTGTCACAGGGAATTTTTTCTTGAATCGACCTTGTTATCACAGGGGATATTTTTGTAGGTAGGGATGCGTTCCGTTATCACAGGGGTCCCTCTACCGTTGAATTGTTTTTGATCGACCCCGTTATCACAAGGGATATTTTTGTGGGTAGGGATGCGTCCCGTTATCACAGGGGTCCCTCTACCGTTGAATTGTTTTTGATCGACCCCGTTATCACAGGGGATATTTTTGTGGGTAGGGATGCGTCCCGTTATCACAGGGGATATTTTTGTGGGTAGGGATGCGTCCTGTTATCACAGGGGTCCCTCTACCGTTGAATTGTTTTTGATCGACCCCGTTATCATAGGGGATATTTTTGTGTTGTGGGCGAGGCTTTTCGTTGTCTTTTTGATTATGCCTCTTGGTGACTCTGTCGTCATTGAATATGTAGGTCATTGAGCCATGTAAAACAACATAGACAAGAAAAAATTTCGATGTAAACGCTAATACGGAAGCACAAAACGATGTGTCTGTGTTATCTGCGGGATGTTCCCACAATGTGGAAATATCAGTTCATACTCGAGACAACGTTTTCATTGCGCTCTATCGCGCCTGTTGTACCTGTTTGTACCTGTTGTACCTGTTTGAATAGAAAATATAGAATAATCTGGGGCAATGCCCCCTGAATCACCCTTTTAATATACTCTATGTCCTTTTCGGACATAGTAATGGGCGATCCTTTGAGCCATGTACCTGTAAGAGGGAGATGCGCTAACATATATCTAGGGGAACATTCCCCACTTCTTTGTGCCATTCTCTGCACTTCTATAATGTCCGCTTAGGACATATCCCTGCATGAAATATGAGATTGCACCAAGCAACAGATAAAAAGGTAATAAAGGATAGCGGTCGAAGGCTATGTAAACCTAACCCGCCTACGTATCCCATTGCATGGGGAATCAGACCGACGTAGTTCCCCCTGTTTTAAGTTACATGCCGACCCACGAAGGGGTTAAATAAGAGATAACGGTCGAGGGCTAGGTAGACCTAACCCGCCTACGTATTCCGTTGAGTGGGGAATCAGACCGGCGTAGTTCCCCCTGTTTTAAGTTTACAAACCAACCCACGATGGGGCAATGTTTGCGTTGTTCGAACATATTTTAAAAAGTGCGGAAATCTAAAGTATTGTTCTGTTTGCTCCTCATGGTAATCACTCCGTGCGCGAAATGTATTCTTGGTGCGGGACTTGTATTTCATGTCTTCTTCTGATCCTTGGGTGTTTCAGCGAGTCCACATAGCACATCCATCCCTGTACCTGGTCACCTATAATCTCACCAACTCCTTGAGGCGTCGGGAATTTAATCTTCTGATAATAAGTAGAGACCACTGCCCTAATCTGGTTGAGCGCCGGTCGGCCAATAATAGCGTGGTAGGGAAACGGAGTGTCGACAATCGTGTATTTTATCGGTGTGACTTTGGTGTGTGGGCTTATGCCAAACATGGTGGGCAATATAACTTGTCCCAGCGACACTACTTCTGCTCCACCAAATCCGGTCAACGGGGTAGATACCGGCTTTAGCCAGTCCGGGGCGATCCCCATTTGCTCATAGGCCTTTGAGAATATCAGGTTTGCGGAGCTCCCGCTATCTACCAACACTTTATGCACCTGATAGCCATCCACATTAATCGTAATAACCAGCGGGCAATCTAGCTTCCATGCGGTCAAGGCCAATGGACTAAGCTGCTCCAAGTCTTTCTTGGTGAAGGAGATCTCATGCTCTAGGTATGCCTCCGGCATGATTGCGTTGGTGTACCCAACATAGGCTCCACCATGGAGTCTTCGCGTTATGGTTTCTCGGCCGTGAGCCGTGTCAGCTCCCAAGCCTCCTCCGTTGATCACATTTATAACGCCTCTGCTCGGGGCATTCACAATGGTCCTCCATCGCTCCTCGGGTGCCTCAAGCATCTTCTGCTTCCCTCTCCCGGGTGAGTAATCTCTTCTAGAGGACGAGGAACGTTCTGCTCCTCTAGCATCCTCTCTGGCGCTCCTGACAAACTCGACCAGTTTCCCTTCTTTGATCTTTCGATTTTGTTCCTCAGATGTGTGCAATCTTCCGTCCTGCGTCCGGGTTGGCGGTGGTACGCGCAGTATTTGCCCGATGACTTCATCCCGGGAGTCTCATTCAATGGTCTGGGTTCCGTCAACCATCTGTTTCTCTTTGCCATGACCATTACCTCCAAAATACCTCTGTTTAACGGTGTGTACATCCGTGGGGGCCTTTCCCTATCGCGCTCTCTGTCTGCGTTCCTGCTGGAAAACGAACCCTGACGAGTTACCATTATTTCGTCCTCGTAAACCATTTGGTTGGCAAGCATGTTGATTTGTGCTATGGTGGGCTCCGTTAACTTGATTAGCTCACCGGCAAACCTACATTGCGTTGTACCCTTAAATAACATCATCATGACCTGCCCGCTATGCGGCTCATCCACCTTCAATAATTCATTGTTGAACCTCTTCATATAGACTCGGAGGTTCTCCCTTTCTTTTTGCTGTACAGCACCGAGGTGTAGCAGGTTGGTCTTCATTCTCTTTTGGCTAGAGAATTGGTTCTCAAATTTCTCTCTTAGCTGCTCATAGTCCGTTATGGATCTGGCCTCCAGCCTAGCAAACCAATCCAGTGCAGCGCCCGTTAAAGTGGTGGAGAGGATCTTTGCCTTTATGTTTCTAGAGTAGTTGTGCAGGTTCAGGATGCTATCGACCTGATGGAGATGATCCGTAGGATCGCCTCTTCCGTCGTACAACATGATTGCTGGGATTTTGTCCCCTCTCTGCAATACTTCGGCCTCTATCTCATCCGAAAATGGGGTCTTACTGCGACCCTTCCCATGATTCTGAGTCAACTTCCTTGACAATTCCGCCCTTTCGCGGTCTAGCTGTTCCATCCTTCTTGAGATTACCCGAAATATTTCTGCGTCCTCGCTCTTTGAACATGCAATCTCGGTGCGGTCGCGACCGCGTTCCATTCTCCGGACTACTTCTGCCCTCTCGCAGTCAAGCCGTTCCATCTTTCTTGTCATTTCTCGATCTAGGGCCCCGGGGTCCCGTCTTTCCACCCTGTCATAAGCAGCGGGCGATATCTCCCTGAAAGAGTCCCCCGTATCCTCATGTTCGTCGCATCCTTGCCTTGCCCTTCTCTCACCCGCTCCGGATTCATTGGGCCTCGCCCGAACGTCCTTTGCCCTTTGCTCCACCAGACGTGGGAGCAAGGTCTCCAATGTGGAACTCAGCGCTGCTCTCACAGTGGCGTTGATCTGAGCTTGCATCTCCGGGGTTATGGCGGCGGGATGGACGGTGCTTCGTCCCACAGGCATTATCTCCTCCTGGCCGGGAAAATCCGCATTTGGCACTTCGGTCATTGGAACGTCAACTGCGTGGTTCTCGATGGGTGGACCCTCAGTCTCTGGTTCTACCGCACTTGGTGCAATAAGTGTCGGACCTGCATTCGTGGCTCGCGGTGGCCTCCCAGGCCCGCGCCTTTATTGTACCGGTGGGGGAGGAAGCTCCCTCTCGGCTTGAGCCATTGTATGTTCTTGGTCAGTAGGGTGTTGAAGGGTTTGTGTGTCCTCCATCCTGGTGCTCCTAGTCACAACTCCGCTAACTTCAGATCGGGTCCTCCTTCCTTGCATCCCGGCGTCTTTGTCCGGGAACTGGTGTTCCCACAGACGGAGCCACTGATTTGGCAATAGATCGTTTTATATATATATATATATATATATGCGAGTGTCGGTTACAAGTATGTGATCTAGCAATACAACGAGTCTATCTCAAATCAGACCTACACTACGTGTCTTGTGTAGGCTTGGTCCGGAACACCTCGGACCCGACGCTTCGATGCTTGGATGAGAGTGGAATATCGGTAGATAGATCAAACGGACGTCGGTGATTGCCTTCGATGTGATGTCGAGGATGACCCCCGATGTGATGTCGAGAGTAAGGTGGTATGACGTGTCACAGGTGTACGTGGATGTCCCGATATCGAATAAGATATCGAAAGGTATATCAGTGATATGTTTCAATCTGACGAGCGGTAGCTGAGGGATAATAAATTGCTTGTTTTGGGATTCGGGCACCGCGTATTTATAGACCTCGGGATCCGGGGACCACAGTACCATATCGGTGACGATTACCGATATGACATCGAAAGTGATCCCCGATATGCTCCAAAATGGGCTTGGTTTGGGCCTGACCCAATATGCGGGAAATGCCCATATCATATATATCATTGTATGCACGAGACATTGCTGTTTCATTATCACAGTACAAAGAAGTTTCTGCCATAGGTTGTGGCCACAACCTAATATCTGATAACAAATCTTGCAACCATTCTGCTTCTTTGCCTGCTGCTGCAAGAGCAATAAATTCGGATTCCATAGTGGAATTTTCATGTGCATAATGAATTGCTCTAAACTTTCTGCCGAATGCATAATCTTCCTTCTATAGTCATTCCAAGTTGAGGGAAGTTTAGTTAATATCGCCCCCACTTGTAGTGCACCCAGAATGCTTATTTGCAATTCATTCATTTAATAGACAAGTACTTCTAACTCTTGAACTCGATCCATTATAGGTATGTTATCAGAAAAACTAATTCAAAATACTTTAAAGCAAGGAACCTATGAATACCTTTTATCAAGTCTTTGTATTTAGTTTCAAGTGCATGCCAAACTTCTTTTGGTGTCTTATAGTTTCTGTAAATATCATACAACTTACTTGTAAGAGAACTCAGAATGTAGCCCCTACATAGTATCTGATCTGTATCACACGTCGCTTGATTAGTGACCAATTTAGCATTTTCTGCATCGGTGGCGTCGGCACTGGGTTTTCCAACATCCTTCAAATTCGAGTCCAATATGTAGAACATATTCAGCGACGTTAGGAACCAAGTCATGCGATCCTGCCAGTGGGAGTAGTTCGTTCCGTCAAACCTATCTAGTTTAACAGATTCATTTTCATAAATCTGAAATGCTTTCTTTTCTGTTGCCATTGAAGATATTGCTTTTAGATTGTTATAAAATCGAAATACAGAAAAGAATAATGAATATAATATATGAGAATTTCATTGAGAGCGTGAACTAAGAACACTTTCCTAAAAGCAATATTTTCACTATATAATAAGAAAATCTGCTTCCCAGGGTACAACAGGGAATTTAGGAATATTTATGAGATGCAGAAAATGACTGGAATAAAAAACGAATATGTATCATTATATTTATATAACACGAAAAGTTATATATGAACACACATATTTATTCATAATGGCTGTGTCGCGTAGGATAGATTTGCATCATTTCACCAATTAATTCAGATTTTAAATATAACAGAATATGAAATATAAAATACTACGGGTTGCAACTCTTCACTAATTTATTTTGAATTAAAACAAAATAAAATCCAAAAATAAATTATTATAAGTATAAGTCTTGAACTTTATTATTGCCCCAAGGCCCCAAGGTGCCCCAAGTGCCTATCATAGACTTATAATATTATATATATATATATCAAGCCCAAATAGACCTAACCCAATACAAGGTACCAATACTAGAATTAACTCTTTAAGAGTCTAATTCTAAATAAGGTGTTCAAAACTCTTATCTCCTATCAATGTGGATACTACGTTGTTCACAACTAAAATACACAACATCGACGATGTTCGATGAGATTTTTTCGACGATTTTAATCTGAAATGTTGCGATTTTTCGAAAGAAGTTTAGCATTTTAGTATTTTCTTCATCTTTAGAAGAAGGATTAATGGAGTTGGAGGTGGCGGGGAGGGCTAGACGGCGGTGGAGAAATGAAGAAGCGAGTTGGAGGTGGTGAGGTCCCTTTTGCCAACAACCTATTTTTCTAACTTCTTTTTCCATTTCTTTCTTAGTTTATTTTTAGTTTTTTAAATAATGGTTTTTAGGGTAAAAAGGTAATATCACATCAAGATTTATAATCACAACTGCAGGATCAGCGCGTGTACTGCAATTTTGGTCAAAAAGAAGGTTTTTGCCTTTGACCAAATAACACAAGGGTGTTTTTGCTAATTAAAATAACACATGGAGTTTTTTGCTAATTCGAAATAACACAGGGTAGATTTTTGCATTTTACTCTATTAATAACTATCCATAGCATTCTACACTCTGGGAGGCCCCGCAAGGGTGCTTTCGTTTTATCCTAGTAAGAGTAAGGTCAGTCACACAATATAAGTAACTATTCAATCTAGACATTCAAATCATCAAACACACATCAAGTAAAACCAATAAACATATCCGTAAATCAGAGTTACTCCCCTACTCTAAACAAAGAGTATGTTAGCTTCTCATAGTCATACGTTCAACAATCAATAAAGAAGTAAATATCATAGATAAAGTAACGAGATAAAGAAAAGCTTCTCGAATCCGGTGGAATGTTGTTTCTTGACTCTCTTCTTGACTCCATTTTGCTATCATCTTCCTTACAAACTACTTTCTCTTAAAACAACGACTCAACAAAACTAGAACAAAACTTTGATGGTATCTTCTCTTGGATGATAAACTCTCAGGGGGGTAAGCTCGTGTGAGTGTGTATGTGAGCGTGTGCCCTAACTAATGAACGTAACCTCCTATTTATAGTTCTTTCACGGCTCTGGGATAAGTTTTAGGGGTTCTGACAATCGAGCCCAATTCCATCTTGATCGCGCGCCACTGATTGCGCGCTACATGTGCAATACTCTTATGCTCGCATGTCCTTCTGATTTTCTCCTTGTGGTCTTCTAGTATTTTCCTTTTCAATCGATATCTTCAATATTTTGCCTTTGCGTAGTGCCGTAACGCTCCCGTTGCGCCTGAATATCCTGAAATAGTGTATTGACTCATTGTCACATTGACCTCTTTTAGCATAATTTCGTCTTGAATGTATAAAATCCTAAGGAAACATGAAACGAATCATAAAACAAGTGAATATGCCATCAAAAGAATTCAAAAGCATAAGCAAACAAATACTTAAATCAACTTAAGTAAACGCTTATCATTGGTGAGGAACGTACGGAGCAGGTGGAGCATGCATGTGGTGTAGAAGGGGGTGGATTGGAGTATAGACTGGGCGAGAAAGCGACGGTCCATGTAAGACATGTGTTGGGTGTACAAGGTGCCTAGTCGAAGGGTAAAGAAATCGATGATCATGTCAAGTAATTAGCGGTGGAGGCGACCCTGCCAAATGCGGATGCCCAGGAATTTATCAGGAATGGACATACGGTCCATGCGTAAGAGGCTAAGGATTGTGGCCCGACAACCATGGGATGTTAGTGGAGAACAAAACATGAGATTTCCATGGCTTACCTCGAGCCGGCCATGGCATGGAAGGCATCCATGAGTTGGAAAAGAAGGTCGAGAGTCCCTGGATGGTCTTTGCAAAAGATGAAGCAGTCATCAACGAAGCTGAGGATAGGGACTGGCAGGCCACCTTGGCTGGTACGTGCAACCCAAAATTGGCCATTGTTAGTGGCCCGAACAAAGGCTTGATGAGCAGGATGAACATATACGAGAATAGGGGGTCTCTCTGTCTGAGGCCTCAGGAGAAGTGCGGTGTTAACCTGCCGATTGCGTACCATTGACCGCAAAAATTGAATTCCATTGTCCAAACGCATTCCATGATGCCTGCAATAAGGGTGGGGGGAAAGGTAAATTGGCTAAGGACGAATTCAATGAATGATAGTTAATGTGGTCATATACCTTGTCAGGTTGATTTTAATAGCGAGGATACATCGACGTCCTCGACGTTGGTTGTTGATAGTGTGTAGGAGCTTTTATATATCAGAACGTTGTCAGAGATGCAACGATGGGGACAAATGCATTATGGTATGGGGATATGAGGGAGTCCATGAATGGACGCGGTCGAGCCACCAGAAGTCTGGAGATGCTCTTGTAGCTGATATTACATAGGCTCATTTGCTGAAAGTGGTGAGATATTTTAGGGTGTTCCTGTTTAGGGATGGTTGGTTGATGCTGAGGGCATATTGTCCCTGATGAAGAAGTTTGTGACCACCGTCGATATGTGGGTTCGATCTGGGCCCAATAGTGTTAGAAAAAATACACGTTGAGGCCATTCGGGCCAAAGGCCTTAGTGGAGCCAATGCTAAAGGTTACCACGTAAATTCCCCCTGGTCCATAGGTCGAGTAACATGGAGGTATGTGCGCGATGCCAACAAGAGGAAAGGAAAGATATGGAATTGAAAATCTGGGTTAGATGGGAGGTACCGGGGTTTAGAAAAAAAATGATAAAACTCAGCAATGACATCTTCGGTGGTGTAGGCCCAACCGCCGTCGGTCGTTCGAATACCCTATATTAAGTTATGTTGGCGGTGATGGGAGGAAGAGGCATGGTAAAACTTTGTGTTGTTGTCCTTTCCCTTAATCCACCGATCCCTGGCGCGCTGGACCCAGTAGAGTGCCTTATGGGCGATGAGTCGTGTAATAGACTTACGGAGGCGCCACTTTGTGAGGAAGGTTTGGGGTGCCATATTAGTTATTAGTTGAGGCGGGATATCGGCCAAAGCAGAATTAAGAGAAATAAGTTGGGAGTCAAGATTGTCGCACTAGGTATGTTTCCACTTTCACGCAGCTGCCGCGAATCGGCCATAGTTGGAGGTAAAATGGTTCTCTATGTTGGTGGTTCGAGTAGAATTGGGAAGTGGTCCGACATGTGCGAAGCATGACGTCAGACCGGTTGAGGAGAAAGAATTAATCCACTAGACGTTAGGAAAATATTTGTCCAAGTGTTCACAAATGAAATCACGACCAAAGCAGCTGTTCGTCCATGTAAAAGGATGCCCTGAAAACCAAGGTCCAAAAGACCATATGATTCCATGCAAGATTAAAAATGTGATACAGACGACCAAGTGTTTGGACGACCCCCGTGTTTCTCATGTCGGTGTAATATAGCATTAAAATCACCAACTAGCAAGGCCGGGGTAAAAGAAGAGGAATAGGCAATAAAGGAATTCCATACCTGATCTTGACTGGAAGGGTGAGCCGAATTTTAGATGGTACTAAGCAGTTTTCTGAACTATTAGTCCAAAAATCGATTTGAAAATCCTAATAGTATTTTTTTATTTATTTGAAGCGTGGTTTTATCATTTTTTTTCCTATCATATATGTATTTGACAATACAAATAGGGGAGAATTACACAAATACCTTTGCAAGTATGAGCTAGGTAATTATAGGGTGTTTAGAAATTTACAGGAACACTCTTTCGGACTAATTTTTGTTTAAAATTATTGAGTTTTATGAATGTAAATCTGTGCCTCGTATTCTATGCATAAATGGAAATATACCAAAATCACACACACTAAAAAAATCATTTGTTTTTATTAATTTTATTATTTTGAAATAATAAATGCTGCCGATTTTCTATTTCTAACGAAAATTTTGATTTATTTTTCTCTTGTTGTGCATAAGAATTGAGGGATATAAATTTACATTCCGTAAAATGTAATAATTTTCAAACAAAAATTATCCACGCGAAGTGTTTGTATAATATTCAAACATAAGGTGAGATCCCTACAATTACCTTATATCTCATGGGTGTGTTATTCTCATTAAAAATAATATAACGAGATTTGGCCAGTTGCAACTCTTGGATAGTTATTGCCTTACTGCAATGAACTTTTCAACAAAGTTTAATTTTTTTAAAAAGGAGTCTCAAAAGTGTCATCCGTTCCATCATATTATTTGATTTGTGGTTCCTCTCAATTGGTTCTGGAAGTTGAGACTTGATAATGATTTGCACAAAATTATATCTATTAATAATAAAAACCGAGTTGTTACTTGTATAGTAGTATTATAATAATCTGTCTCGCATCAAATCCTTAAAAAATGATTAATTTGTTGGTCAAACTCCAGTACTCCAACCCACGAACACCATAGGAAACCGCGTGAGTAGGAGTACTGTCTTCCACGATTTGTTGATTTCAGGATGTGCTTAATTAATTAATTACGCGTAAACTGAACTTAACAGCAATTTTGGATTAGATGGGGTGCACCGTGCACGTGACCAACATCAAAACAACATTTTTTTCACTGCCCTCTAGAAATAATTTTGGACCAGCATTCATTTTGAAATTTGATTCAGTGCTAGTGAATAGACCTGTAAAATCCTTAACATTTTTAGGTTCTTAATCTTTGACGCAATCTTCTAAGAAATGTTATTTTCTGCAAAAGACATTATTTAAAGCCACACTTCTTTGTTGAAAGAGGTTATATTGTTTAATAAAATATGTTATTCCCTTTCTACGTATTTTTCCTTGCTCTTGAAACTTCTTGTAAGTTGGACATCAAGTGGAAATAGTCTGTTGCTACTTGTTAGGTGTTGACTCCCATGATTGTCATTAGAGCGGTTTATAGGATCCTAGGGAGGCCACTAGTGGTCCTCCTTAGCTAGGATTATGCCAAGTGTCAGCCTAACATTGGTTTTAAAGCTGTTAACGGGTTTGGAATTATTCCCTATTTAACGGAAGATATTTATTTGGGTCGAAACGCCATGTCCGTGACTCAGAGGCAACACGAGAGGGACATAATGAGATTAATTGCAAGAATATTCCCTTCCTTTATTCACTGAACATTTCCTCCTCTTTTTATCTTACGTATTTGAGTGATAGATTGTAGTAAATAGGCTTAGTTACTTCAGCTTGTTTTCTTCTACTGATCACCTCCCTTTATATAGACTTTGGTAGGGGTAGGTGTCATTGTGCATGTGTTTTGGTAAGGACAGGTGTTGTTGTTACCTTGATACAGGTGTGAAAATTAGGATAATGTTTATCGTTTATCTACTAAGTGCTGACTGGGTTAGCTTTTGTGTCTTCTGATATCTCCGAGGGCTTCTGATGTAGACTGTTTCTGATAGAGCTATTCTTCCGAGGGCTTTTGTTTCTCCTTCTTGATTCGGGTATTTTCTTCAACAGTCAGGAGTGATCTCTGAGGGTGGAAATGTGATCTCCGAGGACTTGGTGTGACTTCCGAGGACTGTGATTTTGTGTCCGAGGGCTGTTTTTGCTTTACTGAAAGTGAGATTTCTTCATCAGAGTGCTCGGACTGTATTCACTGGGTGTTCTTGTATTGACCTTTTCCAAAATTGGGTTCTCGGATAAGTCCGAGTGTTGCCTTTTCCGAGGAGCGTTCAGCAAGGAAGTTTTCTTGTAAGTTCATAGGACTCGGGGTCCCTCTTGGTCCCTCTTGGCGCATTTGGTGGATATCGGAGTCATACGGGTCCATCGGGGTTTGCTCTTTTTCCGATGCCGTGTTGATATCTGTTTTTTATTCACCGTTTGACTTTCCAAGGGACGCTTATGTTTCTCTTCGGGTGCTCTTATAAACCTTTTCGGGTCAGTGACCGAGAGGTAGGGCAGTCCTCCGAGGGGTTTTCCTTATAGGTACATCTCATCGGAAGTACTCGTGACAATTGTATTGTCCACATATTGTTTTTTTCCGAGTAGGAGTGATCTCCTTTATTTTATTTTTTAGGGTTAACACTAGCCCCCCCAAATTTCGATTGTCCTCGTAGAGACAAGCGGAATTTTAAATCATCGTCCTCAGTGAGGTGAGGGGTTATTTTTTGCTTAGTGTCCCTATATTTATTTTTTCCTTTTTTGATATTTATTCAATATGTATATATATCCAGAATTTATAAGGATTTTACCTGAATACCCTTAGGGTATCGTTATTAGGCACGCGGAGATCTCGGGGCGCAGGTGACGGAGTGGTGTTTGACCAGCTTTGAAAATTGAAATATCTGACCGTTGGTAACGGTCAGAATAGTGATGGTGTGGCGTGATCAGGTGGCGGTTACGTGGAGCCTTAAACAAGTTCCACGTCTTAAAGATTTTTTGACCGTTTGTTGTCTCCGGCTATAAATAGGGACACTGTTAACCTTTTTTCTTCATTCTTCCAATTCATCTTTGCAATAACTTTCTCTCAGAGCAAAAAATTCTCCTCTTCGTCTTTTGTTCTTCAAATTCCCAGCCGATTTACTCGCTCTTCTTCTCCTTTTCGGAAACATCCCTTTATTATTACACCAATGGCTTCTTCCACCAACACTGATCCCATCGCCGCCGCTACCTCCTCTGCAGTCACTGCTCCGATTGACTCTTCTACGAGTGTGAGGGGTATTCCGGTGGGAGTTATTACTCGCAAACGTAAGGGAGAAATTGCTGCGGCTGCTGAAGGCGGTGCCACTTCTTCGAAGAAAGCTAGGGTTCCCAAATCAAAGGAACCGCCTCTTCGAACTTTTGCTAAGGTGGAAAAGACGAAGAATATTGCTACTCGTAAGCAGGTAGCGGGTCTGTTTACCTCCACCGGAGTCCTTCAGAAAAATATGGTCTTCCGACTCCCGACGAAGGATGAGAGGGCATGTTATCCTCCTCCGGGTATGTTGACAGTATTCTTTGCTCAGGTGAAGTACGGGTGGCGCTCGTTTATGTCCCCTTTTTTCTGTGAGCTCCTTAAAACTTGTAATATCAGCCCAAGTCAGATGGTACCGAATGGATTTGCTGCTATCTATATTTACGTATTTTGGTGCCACGTGAATGGGCTAGAGTGTTCGGTGGATCACTTTCTTTCGATCTTTGACGTGGCGGTATCACCCGGGGGGTATCCTTTCTATAACGTTCGTCATCGGGACAACTCGGGGGATTCCACGAAGAGGATCTTGGGGGCTGCTATTACCTCACATAGTGTCTGGAAGAACAGATACTTCTTCGTGGGACCTGTCAACGGTGAGTGGAATGTGCCCTTTGATTGGCGAGAGGGTACTACTCCCGTGCACGCTCTGGATCAGGAGGCGGTGTTATCTCCTATAATTTCTCAGCACAAATTGATGGAATCAGAGGACTTCACCATGTTGTACGAGACTTCTGGTCTTCACTACGTAATTTTTACCGACGACGCAGTGGAACATCCTTTGTCTTTATCTCCCGAGGCGAGAAGTTTTTTTCGTAAGTCTCTTCATTCGTTCTTTTACTCTTTTATTCTTCCTCCGAGTACCGTGATAAATTGTGCTTATACATGTTATTGGTGGGATGATGCAGGGGATGTCATGGCAAACTATTATCTGCAGTCGAGTCCGAGGGAGCCTACTCCTAGTGGTGTCTCTGAGATACCAGAGGAGGGTGATCACGAGGAGGAGGAGGTTAATACTCCCGAGAGTAGGCATATGGGTTCAGAGAAGGGTGGATTCCACGAGGACCATTCTCTTCTATGCATGGATGCGATGGGGGTCGTCAGGAGCGCTGTTCCCTTGCGCCAAGTAGCTCCTGTTTCTTGGGATTTGGCTTTAGTGACCGTTTCCAAATCGGAGTCAGGGAATTTACCTGCTTCCGAATCTAATATAGGAATTTCTCCGAGAGGTTCCGAGGAGGGTATCTTTCCGAGTGGTGCGGAGGATGAATCTACTCGGAAGGATACTGAAGTAATAGACCTGTCTTCCGAGGATCCTTCTCCTAAGCTTCCGACAGTTCATGAATCCGCTCCTCGGGGTAAATTTTCACGAGTTTTTCATATCTTTATCTGCAATATTTGCTGATGTGTTGACACATTTTCTTTTGATGTAGTGGCTATGGATAAAGGGAAAGCTCCGATGGTAGAAGAGTCTTCATTATATGGTGAGCATCCATTATTTGCCTTCTTTCTATAATTTTTTCTAGTTTCATTCTTCCTCTTACTGTCAGTTTGTATCTTTTGTAGAGGAGGACTTTCTGGCCCAATTCAGCATTCCCGAGCAAGAAGGTTTACGAGGGGACTCCGAAGACACCCAAGGGGAGTTTGATCCTTCTTCAGAGGACCGAGATTTGAAGGAAGGGATTCTGCAATCACTATTGGGAAAGACCAGCCCTCCACAACAGTAGGTGGTTCACGGGCCATATTTACAAATTCAGAAGTGACGACTCCCGTAAAGGATACGACTCCTCCGAGGGGACATGTCCCGGTGACTTTGTCTCCGAGGGGTCATACATTCCAAGAGCCTATTCCTCCCAGCGGATCCGGGGGGAATTTTCATCTCGTTCAGTGGGGGAGGCTTATCAAGATATTCTCCGATTTTTCGCCTCCTCCGGTTCAGCACCTGCCGAGGGATACCAATTTTTGTACACCAGTCTTAACTGGTTGGGGCTCATGGTAAGTTTCCTAAATTAATTCTCTCAAGATTATATCATATATCTATGTTAACTTTGCTCCTTATTGACTAATCCGCAGATCGGAAAGACTCGGGAGGCCGTTACCGCAGTTGAGGAACGTGGTCGGAAGGATGTAGAGGAAGTGATAGCTCTCCGAGCACAACTGGCGCCTCTCGTGGCTCGGGATAAGGAGAGTCAGACTAGGGAGGATATTCTTCATACCAAGATTTCTGACTACGACTTTGCTCTTAAAGAGTCAGAGAAGGCGAGGGCGAATTTGCAAGGTAATTTAAGTGCTGCCGAGTCCGCTTATATGAAGATGGAGAAGGAATGGAAAGATTCCGAGGGGGTCTTTACTGCTCGTATTGCGGCTCTCGAGAAGGCGGTGGCAGACGGGAATGAGAGAGAAAGGGTTCTCCAGGAGACACTGGGCCAGGTTACTGATAGGGCAGAGTCAGCCGAGGGGAAGTTAGCAAATTTTCTCTCTCCCGAGGACGTGCAGGCTAAGGTGGATGCAGCTGTTCAATTTGCCCAGCGAGAGATTTCACGGCAGCAATCAGGAGCATCTAAGGCGCCTTCTCATGAGCTTTTGATGGGCCACCTTCTGTGGGGTTATTTGGAGTGTGCGAAGGTGGCGAAATCTTTGATAAGGTCGGATGTTAACTTCTCCAAGTCTTTCGATCTTCGCAAGTTAAAGAAGCCAACTCCCGACGACTGCCATTATTTTGTGGGGAGGTTTGGGGGTTTGCTATCCTCTCGGGATTCTCCGACACCATCTCCAATGCGCTCCGCCACGAGTCCGAGTCCGAGGGCTAGCGGTTCCGGGGGAGTATTTTCTCCAATTTCTCGTCTTGCTCCATTGGGTACTTCCGCCGAGGAGACAACTTCTTCCCTTCCTCCTTCCACGGGGGCTTAGTCTTGTTCTTTGTAATTTTTTACTTTTAGTTTTTTTTAAATAAATATTCCTTGTGCTTATTATCCCTTCCGAGGGCTCTCCGTCTTAAATAAATATTTTTGTTCAATTTCCCTTTTTCTACTTTTTGTTTATATAGTTAAATTTCAATTAGCATGGATAATGATAATTCTCAAAAAGTTGCTGACTAAGTAGATTTCCTAAGTAGGAGGTGTTGCTTTGCATGTTTAAATAGGGTACGTGTCATTCTTAATCAATAAGTTTTTCAACACGTGTCCCTTAGTTAACATAATAAAAGTCTAAACTTCTTCTTTTAACTTTGATTTAAAGAGTATATATGCACGTAGGGTCTTTATCAATTATGCACTTATCTCCTAATCCTTATTAGTCTTATTGCAAGTACGAAAATAATACTTACTTGATACGATGATGCCCCCTTATTATAGAAGATGTGGTTCAGCTTCGTCTTGTAGTTTTTCTCGGGATACCGCTCGGAGTCCTTCGGGATCATTAAGGGTTCCTCCGAGGGGCAATCCATCCGAAAATCAAACGACACTTGGTGCTAGTTCCTCTCTTGGAGTGGCTCGTAGGACTCCATCTACAAATTCACGTAGAGTCAATCATATCAGGGAGATATTCATGAGTAGGGAGCCATATCCTTTGGCGGATGAGTCTTCGGAGTTCGATTTGATTCCTCTTAATCCATCTCGATTAATAGGCAGAGGACGTGTAGGATCTACCACGAGTACAGAATGTGAGAACTTGGTAAGATCTCTTTTTAGCGGCTATAACCTTGATTTCGAAGATTATGACATACTAGTGCCTTCCTCGGGCCATAGGGCTTACGCACCCCCCTCGGGTTGCATGACCGTTTATACCGAACAGATGCGTTGTGGTTTACGGACCTTTTTCCATCCCTTTTTCCAAATACTCTTTCGGTATTGGCAGGTGTGTCCGAGTCAGTTAACACCAAGTTCCTATAGTCATTTGGTGGGATACGTCCTTCGTAGTGAGCTTTTAAACCTTCCGATGTCCCCTTATCGGGTGGGGACAATATTTACCCTTCAACCTTGCTCAGAGGGGACTCCCTTTTTTAGCTTGACCTATCGGGACAAGGAAAATATCTTCACTCGTGTATCCAGTTCCCACTCTAGTAGAGGGGATTGGAGGCGGAGATTTTTCTTTGTCCGTCCGAGAGGCCAGTCAGCCAGATCGTGGGGTGTACCCATCCGATGGGGTCTGGGATATATCGCACCCAACACCGAAACACGAGGACAAGTGAGGGAGATATTGCTTCACTCGGGACTTTTCTCTGGTTCTTATGACATATCTGGGCTATTGGATTTCCCCGAGGCTCTGATTTTGGCAGGTTTACAAGAGGGGGTGGAAGGATGCACTCCTGCTTCTCGTCCTCTTCACAGTAATTTTCATTTTCGTAAGTTCTACTAATCATTCTATAGTTTATAAACTTTATTGGTGTCCTCGGATCGTTTTCCTACTGACATCTTTTGCAGGAGCGGAGATGGGAGCTTTTTCTCTCGGGTCTTCTAATGACGTTTTCTTGGGGAGGGCATTGCATGGTATTCCCGGGGGAACAAAGGTTGGCGATTCTCCTCCCCTCGTAAGTGAGGCAATGGTTGAAATTTCCTCGGAGGAGGAAGAACCCGTTGCAGCCCCCCCAGTCAGTTATATAACTCCTTCTGGATCGTCGGATCTGATAGCAACTCTTTCTCAAACGGATTATCACATGAGTCCCATAGTATCACAGCCCATTCCTCATAATTCTACCGTAGTAAATGTATTAGAGGAGTATCTTCACTCTTCTAGTACAGAGGATATGCAGCCCCGGCAAGATATCCCTGGTCGTATTCCTGCACCACCGCCCGAGGAGCACCCTTCCCTCGGGAGAACTCTTCCCCCCGGGGGTAATCAGGATGTTTCTCCTCTCGGATCAGCAGTGGGATTTTGCTGAAACTTTCTTAGTGGGTTATTGAACGTAACAGATTGTGAGCTGATAAAAACCCTTTCGGTACCCGTTCTCCAAGATTTAGCCTGCAAAGACCTGTGTGAGGTATCTATTCATTTTGTTTAATACTAACCTGTCCTCTGGTCTGATGCCATTCGCTTTGTGTTTTGAGCAGATTTATATGGTGTTGGACGCCCTCGGGTCTTACGGGAGTTCTTCCTCAGATCCGGGTTTAGTATACCGTCGTCGGGATGAGTTAGAGCAAGGTCTCTTAGAAGCTCAAGTGGAGGTAGCTCACTTGAAGGAGGTTCATGAATCCGCACAGGAGACTCACATCCAGGCGTTACAATTCGAGAAGGATAAGGCGTGGGAATTGGAACGCCAATTATCACTTGAAAAAGCACGTGTCTTGAACTTAGGGCGGAGAATGGAGGAGTTACGTGGCCAAATGCGGTCCTCGGAGGAGCAACTAACACAGGCTATACTGGAAAGAGATGCTTTGAGTCATCAGTTGCTAGGAATAACCCGCTCTCATGCGGTAGAGGTGATCATGGCCCGAGTCCAAGCTGTGTTGGAGGTGGTGGGTCCATCCAGTCTTCGTGAATCTCTTCGGGGAGAGATGCGTGACTTAGTGCATATAGGCTATAAATTGTGCCAAGATGCCGTACAAGCTTTGCCAGAGTTCCCCTCGGGCTTGCTCCTTCCTGAACTCAACATTCGTCAAGTCTCCGAGGAACTTTCTCCTTCACCTATTAGAGATTTTGCAGTCGGAACTGTGTTCTTGGATGATCCAGTCTCTCTTTCCGAGGAGCAGCGCCGAAGACTTATCCGAGAGGGGAAACGTCCTATGGGAGGGTCTTAGCTTGTTGAAAAATAGTATACAACTTAGTTCATAATACAGAGGGTATTGAACGTTATTGGGTTGTCTTGATGTCTCATATGTATAGCCATCATTTTGCCAGACAACTCTAGTTTCTTTTGTACTGTACCCCCTCATATATGAACGCTCTTTTTATTCATGTATAACTATTACATTAAGCATAATACTTTCTAAGGTTACTTGCGTTCCACGTGTTGCGAAGTATTGCCTCCTCGGAGTTAGCAAGCCGATAAGTCGCCGGTCCCACGATTTCCACTATCTTGTAGGGTCCTTCCCATCGTGGATCTAGTTTACCCACATTCTTGGAGGCCCCTACTCGTTTCATCACTAAATCTCCAACTTGAAAGGTTCGGAGTCTTACCTTGGTATTATAATATCGTGACATCCGAGCCTTGTACTCTTCCATTCGGAGGGCTACTCGGGTTCTTTTTTCTTCGAGAAGGTCAAGGGCGAGGGCTAAATTTGAGCCATTGGCCACTTCTTCGTATTCCTTGACTCGCCAACTTTCTATGGACACCTCCGAGGGTAAAACAGCTTCACACCCGTAGGATAAACTAAAAGGGGTTTCGCCCGTAGCGACACTTTGCGTGGTCCGATAGGCCCATAATATCCCGGGTATCTCCTCAACCCACTTAGCTTTATGCCAATCAAGCCGGGCCTTCATGTTCTTCAAGAGGGTTCTGTTGGTTCTTTCTACTTGGCCATTTGCTTGAGGGTATCCCACGGAGGCAAAGCGATGTTTTATCTCCCAATGATCACACCATTTTTGCAATCCTTGATCAGTAAATTGCAAACCGTTGTCACTTACCAGGCTCCTAGGGACACCAAAGCGACAAATAATATTTCTCCAGAGAAAATTGATGACGGCCCCCGCGGTTACCCTAGCCAGGGGTTCCGCTTCCACCCATTTGGTGAAGTAATCAACAGCTACTAGCAGAAATTTCTTTTGGCCGGCATCAGGGACGAGGGGTCCAAGTATGTCAATACCCCACTTAGAGAATGGGCAGGGGTTCAGAGAGGGTTCCCAAGGGGCTGCGGGTAGATGGGTCCGAGGGGCGTAAGCCTGGCATGGTTTACATCTTTCGGCATGGCTTTTGCTATCTTTGGCCATCGTGGGCCAATAGTAGCCTTGTCGGATCAAGCGTCCAACCATGCTTTCGCCACTAGTATGGCTCCCACATACCCCCTCGTGAGTTTCTGCTAAGGCTAGCTGGGCCTCTTCTTCATTAAGGCATCGAGCGTGGGGACATGAATATGTCCTTCGGAAGAGTATCCCGTCTTTGAGGAAGTATCGGAGGGTTTTTCTGAACATCATTCGCTGAATATTCTTGTCCGAGGAGTATCCCTCGGGATTCTGCAAATAGGCTTTGATAGGAGTCACCCAGCTAGATGAAGGATCTGAAACTGTGTTCACTTCTCGGCCTTCACCCTTTTCAGATTCATTGACATGCAGTAGAGTAATCTTCCGAGTATGTATTGCAGCTGTTTGTGTAGCCATCTTGGACAAAGCGTCCGCCTCTTGATTTTCTTTTCGAGGAATTTGAACTATGTCGTATTCTTCAAACCATTCGGACCTTTGGCGAACAACTCGGAGGTACTCTTGCATTCTTTCTTCTTTGGCCTCATATGACCCCTTAACTTGCTGAACAATCAGTTGGGAATCACTATGAAGGAGTACTCTTTTCATTCCTCCTTCTCTTGCTAGTCTCATACCAATAAGGAGAGCTTCATACTCGGCCTCATTGTTAGAGAGGGGGTAATCTATTCTAACTGCAAAATGGAGTCTTTCCTCCTCTCCTTCTTGATTTACCAAAACTATTCCGGCCCCCCCCATGGGTACTCACCGAGGATCCATCTACATATACGTGCCATCGTGGCTCCTTTTCCTCGGATCCAACGCCCGTAAGTTCTGTTACAAAGTCCGCCAGAACTTGCGCTTTGATTGACGGTCTCGGAGCATAGGAAATATCGTACTCAGTAAGCTCTACGGCCCATTTTATCATTCTCCCTGATGATTCCGGCTTATTAAGAATTGCCCTCAGGGGATGCTTAGTAAGCACGGTAATTGGGTGGGATAAAAAGTAGGGGCGTAGCTTACGAGCCGTAGTAACCAATGCTAGAACGAGTTTCTCAGTTAGGGTATATCGGGTTTCGGCTCCGAGGAGAGTTTTGCTAACGTAATATACCGGGTGATGTTCTCCATCTTGTTCTTTGACTAGGACAGCGCTAATAGCCTCTTCTCCGACCGATAAATACAGAAACAACTCTTCTTGGGGTACAGGTTTTACCAGCAAAGGGGGTTTCAACATATACCTTTTTAAGTCTTCGAGAGCTTCCTCGCATTGGGGGGTCCACTGAAATTCCTTGATATTCCGAAGTACCTTGAAGAAGGGAAGCCCTTTTTCTGCGGACTTGGAGACAAACCGACTCAACGAGGCCATTCTTCCCGTCAGCTTTTGGACATCTTTTACCGTCCTCGGGGTAGGTAACCCCATGATAGCTTCTGCTTTTTCGGGGTTTACTTCAATTCCCTTCTCCGTAACCATAAATCCCAAAAATTTTCCTCCTCGGATACCAAAAGAACACTTCCGAGGGTTAACCTTCATGCCAAAGTTGTTCATAATGACCAACGCTTTCCGTAGGTCCTCGGGATGTTCTTCAGCAGTGTTACTTTTAACTACAGTATCATCTACATAAACCTCTACTGATTTCCCAATAAGTCCTGAGAACATAAGGCTTACTAACCGTTGATAGGTAGCTCCAGCATTCTTTAATCCAAAGGGCATGACTAGATAACAAAAGGTGCCTGCATCCGTGATAAAGCTGGTCTTGTCTTGATCAATAGCCGCCATCGGGATTTGGTTGTACCCTTGATCTCCATCTAAAGTTGATAGTAGTGCACATCCCGCGGTAGAATCAACTAGCTGATCTATGCTCGGTAAAGGATAACAATCCTTGGGACATGCTTCATTGAGGTTAGTAAAGTCAACACACATTCGCCATCTTCCTCCGTGCTTGGGAACTAGCACGACATTAGCCAACCACTCGGGGTAAATAACTTCTCGTATTTGTTTTAATTGGAGAAGGCGTTGTATTTCCGAGCGGATGATCTTGTTGCGCTCGGGGCCCATTTTCCTCTTTTTCTGTTGGACAGGTTTAGCTCCAGGCTTTACATTAAGGAAATGTTGACATACCTTGTTGCTGATTCGTCCGGGCGGCCCCCCTTCCCACACAAAGAGGTGATGAAATTGTTTGAGAAGAGAAATCAGCTGGCCTTCTATGATTGGAGCCATATGGGTGCCCATTTTGATTACTTTCTCGGGGCTTCCTTCTACTAATTCCACCATTTTTAATTCTTCCACATGTTGGACTCGTGTTTCCTCGGCTCTACACTTTTTGTTATTTCCGAGTGAAGGTCCGTCCTCTTCTGAGGGAATGGCATTCATGCAGCATTCTCTAGCTTTTGACTGACTTCCTCGGACTTCTCCGATTCCCGAGGAGGTGGGGAATTTCACTTTAAGATGCAAAGTAGAAGGAATAGCCTCAAAGGCCCGAATAGATGGTCTTCCGCAGATCACATTATACGTTCGCGAAGAAGCCTCCACTACCCAAAACTTAATAGATTCCGTTCTTCGAAGGGCTCCTTTCCCCCATGACATTGGGAGAGTAATAGTTCCGAGGGTTTGGCATGCTTCCCCGGAGAATCCTACTAACGGGACCTCAGCGGTTTCCAACGTTTCTTGTTTCAATCTCATAGCGAGATAGGTCGGTAGGAAGAGTACATCCACAGAGCTGCCCGTATCTATGAGGATACGTTGGATTTCATACCCGTAGATGACGGCAGATATAACCAAGGGATCTTCGTGAGGGTATATTACATATGTAAGGTCCTCGGGTCCGAAAGTGATACTAGGCAGCTGTGACCCTCGAATGGAGCAGACAGCTAATCCTTGCTCTGCTCGTCGGGCTTCTTTCAAATATTTCTTCTTTTTGCCCTGAGGTGCCATGGAGATTTCACCCCCTTCAATCATATTGATCGTTCTCCCTGTTGGGGGGTTGTCTTTGTAAGAGTTAGGTGGAGGAGGCAAACTCTGATACCCTGTCGTTTTCTCTCGCGAATTTCGCCGGCGGTCTTTACTTCTCTCTTGGGGTCGGAGACGTCTAGTGGTCCCCTCTCGTGACTTCCGGCTAGGCGTCCTTTCTTCCCTTTCTTGCTCTTCCTCTTCCCTTCGTGATCTCTTCCAAACATTTGCTTTGGGCTCTTCAGGGTTATTTTCCTTAAGGTAGTTCTTCAAGTACCCTATCTCCAATAGGCGAAGCACCTCTAAACGAAGGGTAGTACATTCTTCCGTAGTGTGCCCGTAAGTTTTATGGTACTTACAATATTTCCCAGTATCCTTGTCTCGGTTAGGAAATTTAGTCGGTCTGGGCCAGTGCAACTCGTTGCTACCCCTCATTATGTTGAGCACTTCTGGTGGAGTAACAGTCATCGGAGGTAAGTGCACGGGTCGGAGGAATTTCTTAACCACTCCTCCTTCATCTCTGCGTTGAGGAGGTTTTCCTTCCTTACTTTTTTCTTTGACCTTTGCTTCTTTCTCGGCACGCTTTAAGTGTTCACTATCCTCCTGCTCCATCTGCTTCTTTGTTCCCTCGGCTTCTTCCATCAAAATATGTACTTCCGCCTTTTGCATTAACTCATTCATATCCGTGATACGATTTCCCATAAGGTATCTAAAGAAATCCCCCGCTCGGAGTCCCTGAGTTAATATGTCCGCCATAATGGTCGGGCTAACATTTGGAACATCGAGTGCTTCATCCGTGAAGCGCTTTATATATTCTCGCAAGGGTTCATCCTTCTTCTGTTTAATAGTAAAAAGATGCGTAGCAGATTTAGGGTACCTTCGGTTGCAGGCGAATTGTCGTACAAACAAATGAGCTAGTCGGTCAAAGCTCGTGATGGAACAAGGTGGAAGATGAGTAAACCAGGCTTGGGCCCGCCCTCCAAGGGTAACAGGGAATACGCGACATAACACATGATCAGGAGCGGAAGAGAGGTCCATTCCTGCCAGGTATTGATGGACGTGATCTTGTGGGTCCCTTCCATCAGCTTCTCCGGTATATAGCGGGATATTAACAGGTCGCATCCCCGAGGGGATAGAAGCTGAAGCAATTTCGGGAATGAAAGGAGAGGTCTTGAATGTAGGATCTTCCTCGGGAGCCATGGTTTTCTTGAGATCACCTAATTCTTTTCGTAAATCATCCATCATTCCCCATAAGGAATGTTCAACCTCTCCTCGATACTCTGAGGGGCGAGAAATTTCTACCTGACCCCTCACGGGAGTCCTTTCACGACATACATATCTTCGAGGACTTTGTCGGGGTGTCTGTCGCCAAGGATTCCAATTTGGGTTCCACGTCCTCGGAGGTGCATCTTCTTCCGAGGGGAAATCTTCGTTCTCGGAGAGCACAAGGGACGTGCGTCCGGGGGGATCATCCCTCCAGGGTGTTCTTTCAGCATATATAAGTCTTTCATAAACAGATCGGGGAATACTAATAAAATCTCTTGTACCTGGTTCATAATTGGACAAAGTTTCTTCTGAGTCGTTGTTCGGGACAGGAAGGTTGTCATTTTCGAAAAGACCATCCATCCTAGCTGACGTGTGCCTGAATTCTCTCGAGGACAGATGTTGTGACGTTCCCACAGACGGCGCCACTTTGTTAACGGGTTTGGAATTATTCCCTATTTAACGGAAGATATTTATTTGGGTCGAAACGCCCTGTCCGTGACTCAGAGGCAACACGAGAGGGACATAATGAGATTAATTGCAAGAATATTCCCTTCCTTTATTCACTGAACATTTCCTCCTCTTTTTATCTTACGTATTTGAGTGATAGATTGTAGTAAATATGCTTAGTTACTTCAGCTTGTTTTCTTCTACTGATCACCTCCCTTTATATAGACTTTGGTAGGGGTAGGTGTCATTGTGCATGTGTTTTGGTAAGGACAGGTGTTGTTGTTACCTTGATACAGGTGTGAAAATTAGGATAATGTTTATCGTTTATCTACTAAGTGCTGACTGGGTTAGCTTTTGTGTCTTCTGATATCTCCGAGGGCTTCTGATGTAGACTGTTTCTGATAGAGCTATTCTTCCGAGGGCTTTTGTTTCTCCTTCTTGATTCGGGTATTTTCTTCAACAGTCAGGAGTGATCTCTGAGGGTGGAAATGTGATCTCCGAGGACTTGGTGTGACTTCCGAGGACTGTGATTTTGTGTCCGAGGGCTGTTTTTGCTTTACTGAAAGTGAGATTTCTTCATCAGAGTGCTCGGACTGTATTCACTGGGTGTTCTTGTATTGACCTTTTCCAAAATTGGGTTCTCGGATAAGTCTGAGTGTTGCCTTTTCCGAGGAGCGTTCAGCAAGGAAGTTTTCTTGTAAGTTCATAGGACTCGGGGTCCCTCTTGGTCCCTCTTGGCGCATTTGGTGGATATCGGAGTCATACGGGTCCATCGGGGTTTGCTCTTTTTCCGATGCCGTGTTGATATCTGTTTTTCATTCACCGTTTGACTTTCCAAGGGACGCTTATGTTTCTCCTCGGGTGCTCTTATAAACCTTTTCGGGTCAGTGACCGAGAGGTAGGGCAGTCCTCCGAGGGGTTTTCCTTATAGGTACATCTCATCGGAAGTACTCGTGACAATTGTATTGTCCACATATTGTTTTTTCCGAGTAGGAGTGATCTCCTTTATTTTATTTTTTAGGGTTAACAAAAGCATAAATTAAAAGTCCAGCCTTTAGTTTGTATTATTTTCATTTTAGACCCCAAAACTAACGGAATTAGTCCATAACAACCATATCAGGTCCAGCATGCTTCCGACCAAATGAATAAACAGTCTGAATTAAAACAATACCTCTTTTTGACCAAATTGTCGTCGGGTTTTCCACCAGATTTTACGGGCTCCTCGCCTAACCACACGATCGCAACCGATGGTTTCTGCAATGGCTTCTTCAACAGCAACTAGCACAGCCCTGGTTCGTTTCCTACTCCGGGCGTAAAAGATACTGTTTGTGGTACAAGCTGAATATTTAAACGGGAAATATGCTCAGACAATTGCCAGAATTTTATTTATAGAATGGAAACTTATTTATTACAATATCATAACCCTTATAGAGAAGAGTTACTTGTTTAGCTACTCATGGTAGCTTTGTTTCCCTCACACATGCACTCGTATTTAAAACAGAACTATGAAACTATTACACACTGGTATTTTACAATGGAAATAAAACACTCAACTATTACAAGCTATTAAAAGACTCTCTTTATTTTTGTAAGAAAACAGAGGGGAATGGTCGATGCCTTCTGCTTCCTTCAGCTTGGGTTTATATAGAGGCTAATCCGGACATCAAATGCGGATTTCATCTCTTCTTGATAGTGGAATCGTCATGGCTTACATCTTATTCCACCTAGCTTGTGGTCCCTCCATTATTTTAACAGATAATGGTGCGGTTGCTCAGACTTTCTTGTCGTGGCCCATTTTTCTTTGACGTTTTCGAAAGTGGGGTGGTCCTGGTTGTTAACCTGTCATGCTCAATCACATGGCCCCTTTTCCTTTGTCAGAGAATTTTGTCTTTTTCCCGGCATAAGGCATCTTTCCGGGCCTGGTAGAGCTTTCCTCGTCATATTCCCATTTGTCTTTTTTAATTGGGAATCTTTTGCCGAAAAGAGGCTCCTTTTGCTCGGGGCATTTTGGACAAATGCGATCTTTCCATCTTCCGACATGCATCATGTTGCCCGCTTTTTGTTTAGTCTCTGTCGTTGACGAAATCTCGTTTCTCCACAATTTTTGCCTTTTATTTTCGAATGTTGTTTCGGCAAATTGAGTGGTGGTGCTCGTCATGGAGTTGAGCATGAGTGATCCGTTTTCCGCGTTCTGGAACGTTTTGAACGAATATTTGACTTTGTCCATCTCTGTTAGACAGACCGAAAGTCCCCAAGCCCTTCTTGTCGTGATATTGTCTTCTGATATCGGAGTAACTAGAAGTTGCTCTTCTGGTGGTGGCTTTATAAAGTCTAAAGCCCTCATGTATGGTCTCTGTAGCTTTATGAAATGAAAGCTAGGAAGAAAACCTTTTCCATTAATCTCTGGTGCGGCTGAAATGAATTTCAGCTCCAGAGTTTCACCTCGTCCGAGTGTGTGGTTATTTTTCCACGAGCCATACACTCCCTCGTATAACCATCCTGGCAATTTCGAAATTTCTGGGAATCCTGGTGCTGTAGTGAAGACTGAGGCTAAACAGCCAAAGTCGAACCACACTCGTACACTCTCCGGGTTTACTCCTGGTAGAGTCCAAACTCGTTGGTATTTTCCTGACCAGTCGGCCAAGGATTTACCTGGGACAAGTCCCATTCTCGTGTATAACCTTTCCCATGTCCTTTGGTATTCCATCAATGGGGGTGGTTTCATGTTATCTCTTTGGACCTTAGATTTTCCAATTCTTGGTCTAAGATTAAGCTCGTTAATTTCAGTTTCCAGTTTTTCGGATTCTTCAGATGTTTCCATCTTAGAATCTCTCTCGTTGATCTCAGTCTCTAATTTTTTAGACTGATCGGATTTCTCAGATGTCTCCATCTTAGAACCCTTCTTGTCTTCAGAATCCTTTTCATCATCGTAAGGATCTTTTCCTGTGTTTGGGAAGATAGTGCTTGACTCACAGATTTTTACATCTTGCACTTGTACTTCAGAGATAAATTTTGATTCTGAAGCGTCTCGCATAAGGGGACCATAAAGGTTGTCCCATAACATGGTGCTATGAAGCCTTGCGGCTTTCATTTCAGTTTGGAACTTGTTAAGATCCTTTTCTTGTACATGCCCATAAGCCTTTGCATTAATTGCTAGGCTGTCTATGGCCTTGTTCATCTCTTCAATGTTGTCACCGAGATGCCTCCATCTTGTAAGGATGTTGTCGGCTTCACCGGGCTCCATCTCTTGTTAAGAAATCTGCAAGAACATTTTCATGAGATTTAATAATAACAACGTCAAAATCGTAATATTGACACTCGGCTTGCCATCTTAAAAGTCTGGCTTTCTCGGGTTTACTTTCTATTTTATTCTTTAAGAAAGCTTTAACACTTGTATTATCGATTTTTAAGGTAAATTTCTTTGCAAGTAAGAACAGAGGCCATTTCTTGAATGCACTGCGAACATCAAAGAATTCATTCTCGTTAATGTGCCATCTGGCTGCATTATTATCTGCGAATAGACCACTGCAATATCTGCATGGGACTTCTCTTGTTGGTTCAACCTTCGTTAGAACTGCCGCCCACCAATGATCACTAGCATCAGTATATAGTACCAGATCGTCTTCATCATTTGGTATAGCAAGTTTTGGAAGGTTTTGGCACAACTTCTTTAGTTGTTGTACTGCCCCTGTATGTTCATCAGTCCATTTAAATTCAGCATCCTTTTTAAGTAAGGGACTGAATATCTTCCTGTAACTTGCAAGATTGTTAATAAACATTCCTGCAAAATTAACTAACCCCAAAAAGCTTTGGAGCTGTTTAACTGTTTTGAGATTATCCGGGCAATCACGTACCTTTTCAACCAAATGAGTTTGGAGGATGATACCTGATTCGTCAATCTCGATGCCAAGGAATTCAATTTTCCTTGTTAGGATTACTGCTTTCTTTTGAGATAACACTAATCCGTTCTTGAAACAGATGTCTGAGAAAATCTCTAGATGTTTGAGATGTTCTTTGACTGTTTTGGATGCTATCAGGATATCATCCACATACACAAACATGAAACTGAAGTAATCTTTAAAAAGATTATCCATTTTCCTTTGGTATATTTGGGGTGCGTTGGCCAGTCCCATTGGTAGCACATTCCAAATGTAATGTCCTTGTGGCGTGGAAAAGGCAGTAAAGTTCTTGCTTTCCTCCTGCATTTTAATTTGATAGAAGCTAGATTTGCAATCAAATTTAGAGAATACCTTTGCGTTTTTGACACAATTGATTAGGTGCTCTCGACTTGGAAGGTAGTAGCCATCAAATTCTAGGACCTTATTGATTCATTGATAGTTGATGACAAGTCTTGGTTTTCCTCTTTTAATCTCGCCATGGTTCCTTACCAGAAAGCCTGGACTGCTGTAAGGTGAGACCCCTGGTGATATCAGCTTAAGGTCATGGTGTTCCTTAAGGATCATTTGCATATCCTCACGATCTCTTTGATTCATCAGGATTGGCTTGTATCGTATGAACTCATGCTCCTTTCCCTTTTGAAGCTTTAAGGAAGCTTGGAGTTCATTCTTGTTCTACTATGCCAAAGGATCTTCGCTGAAATTCCTTTGAATCTTGCTTTTGATATCTTCAAGTGATATTTGCTCCTCACTCGTGATATCTGTTTGCGATCCTCCTTTCATACTGACCTTGAGAAGCTTGATTGTTGTCTCTTTGATCCTTTCTGTATCTGGATCATCTTCTCCTATTAGGTCTGCTCTCAACTGGAGTATTGCTTCTCCATACTTACGTTGATCCCTCATTTTTGGGTGTCGAAGTTGCCCTTCATCACCACGCTTGCTGCGAAAATTGAAAGGCATTTTGCGGTAAAATGCTTCCCTTAATCGTTGAATGAGAATCTTATGGTCACAAGGCATTGTGAGAATAAGTCTTCTTGTCTCATTGTCCTGTGTAACCCTTTTAAAGGCTTGCAGGAAATTGTTGCCTAGGAGAATATCTGCTCCTGTGTCATAGAAATAGATAGGTGGCGTTTTGACCTTGTACCAAGGGCTTCCTCCTCCGCCTCCTATGAGTATTTCTGCTTGCTTAATTCCTCTCTTAAAGGTGATAATCCTTTTAGAGAAGTCTCTTCCTGCAACCGCTGGTAATTCTTCTTCGAGGTTGGGAGGAAACACGTTCTTTTTTGATGTGCATATTCCCGCTCCGGAATCGATCTGCAAAGTATTCTGCCCTGTATTCTTCATATAACATCCCTACTGAGATGTATATGGAGAATGGACTAGTGGTCATCGGATTCGGTATCTTTTTCCTTCCACTGTAAATTCCATTCCATCTTGTATCCTTTCCCAAGGTTTGTGGGCTTTGAGGAATTCTAGTCCGAGTATTAGATTCTCGGTTAGTCTTCCCGCCACTCCTTGTATTGTGAAGTCCATACTTCCCAGTTTTAGACGTCCTTGATATCTTCCTGGTAAAGGCTGTTAGAGATAATACAAGGCATTGCTTGGAAAGGTATTATCCTTCTGAGTAATATCGAAAATTACTTCGATTATACTCCATCCTGCTGGACACTGAAGCTCTCCTTCGGTAATGAACTGGCCTGGTCCAGTGATCACTTCAAGAATAGGTCTTTTTCCCATTCTTTGACTTGTCCTTTGGCTTATCATCCGGTTTTGACTGAACGAAGCTCGCCTTTGCTCAAACCTGTGACTAGCTATCTGGTTTAGCACTGGCTGATCTCTTATGATCATGTCCATCTCTTGGATATGGGGTAGATCAGAAATCTCTGGTTTGACCGCTTGGGCAACCTTCTCGAATATTTCTGGGATCTCAACGAACTCTTTTCTCTGAAATACCTCCGAATGATGGGTATTAGAGAGGGCGTATGAGATACTATATGTAATAGAGTATGGTCTATTCCCTTCTTTCATCAGATCTTTATTTTTGAAGTCTTGATGAAGGGTTAACGCTCTATTAAAGTCTCGATCCTCCAGGTTGTAGGAAATCTTTTGATAGATAAACATTGCCACCTTTCCCGCGAATAAATTGCCGGAGATTCCTCCTAGACATGCATCTCTCAGATTTTGAATTCTTCTATCAAAGACTGCAATGTCGATTGGGGAATTGACGCCTTCTTTGAAAGTTGCTTTAAGTAAGATTCTTATGGATCCATGACATCTTTTGGGAAACCTCCCTGTTGAGTCTGTTTAGTTCCTCCTTGATCTCCATCATGGGAACTAACTGCATTTCCATCACATTACTGGTCAGCTCCATTGGGATTGCAAGCTCTCCCGCCGTGACCTTGTAAATGATATGATGCTTCATTTGCCTTAGACTTAACTATGTCAAGGCTCTTTCCATTTTGCCGACTGTGAAGCCGTCATAAATGCGAAGTTTTGGATCCTCTTTCATAATTCTCATCAGAGCTTTGTGTGAAATACTCGTCTGTGAGAAAAACCCCGAGATATCCTCTTGCATCTCCTGATGGAAGATTTCCTCTTCTTCAGTCTGATTCGGATTCAGAAGACTCATCGTTGTATTCTTCTTCTTCGTATATGCTTTCGTCTGAGGGGATGTCCTCGAACCGATATACTTGAATAAGATCTTGAAAGTAAACGGCTTCCTCGATTTCTGGCGTAGCCTCGAACCGTTTGACTCCTCGACTTTGGTTTTGCAGATAGTCGGTAGAGATGTGGCCTGGAGCACCGCATGTCCAACAATTGCAATCTTTGAAACTTTCATTGGCCCTGATGTGTGCCATTCTGAAAGTTCTCTTGGTAGATATCTTGTTGGATCTATCTCGACTTGTAGCTGGACGTCCACGACTTGGCCCTGAACGATGTCCTGATTTGTAACTTCGGGCCTTTTGTTTGGACCAAAATCTTCTTGGTTTCCATGAAGATCTTTCCTTGCCTCGTCTTTCTTCTTTCGCATAAGGGTATTTCTTCCTTTTCTTATGCTCTCTGGTTCCTCCGACGACTGTTGGAATGTCGTTGTTTTCGCAACAAAGAGTAACATTTTTGTTGACTCTTCGTAGCCTCTTGTAATTCTTAAGCTCGGCTGCCTTTTGACACCATTCGACGAGTTTACTTTTGAGAAAAGACATTCTTCTTGCCACGGTATCGATACCTTGGGGAAATTCGTATTCTTTTATCAGCATTTCTCTCCATGGACTTGGGATTTTGGAGAAGAACAGTGGGATGGCTGTGTCGTCACTCACCTTCGACTTCCATTTGTACTCGGTGAAGAGTTTTATGTATAAGTCTATGTTACATATGTCGTGTAACTCAAGACTATACAATGCCCTTTCGTATCTCCTAGCTTGCTCTCGACCTCCTCCAAAGTTTCCTTCTGAGTCCTCGAAGTAACCAATTCCAATGAAAAGTATCTTGAATACTTTTGCCATTTTATCTACGATATTCTTCATAGATTCTCCTGCCGCAACTTCTTCTTTGGTTCCCTGGTCTGTTTGTTCCCAGGCAATCTTGACTGACCCTTCCAGGCTCATATTAAGCAGCAATATGAATGCTTCTTTGTTGAGATCAAGGGTTCCTGCTGCGATCCTCATTGCTGAGGCCCAATCGTCAATCAAGAGCTCCCTGTTTTTGAAATCAAGGGTATCAAGATTGAGCATTAACCCATACGGGTGTATCGGGTCGAGCTGGGACTTGACATATGGTGTTTCCCTTATGTCTGGCCTCCTTCGAGATCTCGTAATGCCGGGCCTTATGAAATCTGGATGTAGATTTCCTCCGGGAACAAAGTCTCCTTGGTGTGGCATGTGCTCATCTTGTTGAGGATTGCTCACTCCGCTACTTTCCGGTACAGCTGCTGGAGCCTGACTGGAAGACTCTGCATGTTGAGTCATCTGATGAGTCTTGATATCCACCAGATTTAGTCCATTGAATGACTCTGCAAGGTCATGTAGATCTTGCAAATTACCGAAGTTGACTTCGTCAAGATGGATACGATCAGTCATGGCTTTTTCTGAGGAACTGATTCTCCTCTTAATAAAGCTCTCATCTTTTCTCCTCCCGTCAACTCTCGTTTTACTTCAACAGTCTTGCCTTTCTGGTGTAGAAGTGGCTCTGTTCCATAATATGGAGGTAACCATCCGCCTCGCTTTCTTCCTGAAGAATTGGGTTGTGATTCCAAATTCTTCATTCTCTGCTGAACGTCCAACAGATTTTCCAAGACCTCCTTTTGTCGTCTTGACATTGTTTCCAGCTTGTCTTGGAGTTCTTGAAGTTGCTCGGGCATGCGGTATAGACGGTTACCATATGTCTGGACTGTCTTCTGGAATTTCTCTGAGATATTGGGATAGTTTGGTGCTATCGGTCTCGAGCTCGTTGAAATTTGGCAGTGCCAGATTGCTCATCAATTATCTCTTTCGATGATCAATCTCTTAATCCTTCCGATCTCCGCCGTAAGACTATTGACCGCAACGTACTTGGCTCGAACACTGTGGATGTTAATGGGTCTTTCCCTGGCCAGGTCCTCAAGGTTTTGCATCAAAAGATCGAGCTCGTGTTCAAGAGTGATACCAGGCATTATAGGCTTAGTATCGAACTCTGCTTGTTGGTTTTTTTAAGGCTATCTTTTAATCGCTTGACTCCTTCGAGTCTAGCCTTGTTCATGGGGCATGTCTCTTGTTTTAAGTCGCAACATAGAACCTCGTGATGTTCAATATAAGTTTTTTGAACGGCAATACACTTGGTTAAAGTAGCAATAAAATGCTTTATACTCGTAGTTTTTGGTCCTTTAAAAAAGAACTGGAAATGGGGTTTCCAAATGTCATCCATTGCTGGATTATTCATGTTTGTAAAATACTATTCTCTTAAAGTAAATTATGATTTTGTAACAAGAGTTTCCATTAAATAAATAAATACTGGCTCTGATACCATTTTCGTCCCGCGGTCTAAAAACAAATGACAAACTTTTGGGCTAGAATTGAAATTTTTGGAAAATTAAGGACAAACCAAGCAAAATGTCAAAAGTGGCCTTTGCCACATGTCATCATCCTGAAAGGGGGGTGCAGTGGTAGTCCCCCCAGGATCCTTAAAACTCATTAGAGCATATCTATTTATGAAAATGGGTAAGAGAGAATCATGATAATTAGGTACATATTGGTCTCTAATACAAGGTATGCGACTACCGAAATACAAGAGAACTTATACAGAACTATATCGATCAATAACCTATACAAGCTTTTAGATCGACTTATATCCGAAACACCTACAAACTAACTCTAGGATAATGCTCCAAGACATGTTGAGAATCTGAGGATGTCGAACTTGGTGGATATCACGTGTTGGTAGACAACGGGTCTAGGAGATATCGGGTATGACGGAGGTCGCGGATGATGAATATCGAGCCCAGGGACTATCGGGCTTAGGATACATAGGTGATTGTTCACATGTCGAATGTGTGTAGCACGTCGAGTATCGATATATTGAGGATATATCGGGTGTGAATATTCGATATGTGGAGTGAAGAGTGTTACGTATTTAATTAGCTCTCCTTGAAATGCGGGACTGGGGTATTTGTAAATCTCGAGGCGCGGGGACCACTCTCGAGATTTCGGGATCGGGCATGTACCATGTCGAATGTGTGCATTTGATATAGGCAGTAGGTCGAGCGTCCACGCTCGATATGTAACAAGATAGCGACTTCCACAGTCTGGCCCATTCTACTTAATGAGCCGGCATGTTGGGCCACAAGAATAGCCAATATCATGTAGCCCCCCCCCCCCCCCCCAATTTGGGAGTTATTATTGCAGATAATAGCTCGTAAACTTATGATATTGGTATCCCGTATCCCCCCAGCTTATAGTTCGGGCTCGTACCTGACCTGTGAGTTTGATATTTAGATTGCTCTAAAGGCTGGTCCCCCAAAATACAAAGTCACTCGTAATCAAGACCAGGGTAGAAACTTTCGGTGTGTATGCTGATTTTTGTGTCAGGTTATGTATTTACTAAATAATTTTGCATGTTAGTAACAACGGTTGTTGGTTATAAGTTGTATCTTCTCTCGAAAGTCAACGCTCTAATAAGAAGAGCCAACTTCGATATCGAGATTGAAAGATATCGAATGTGCAGGATGTCGAGTCCTCGTGATATCGAATGTAACAGATATCGGGACTAGAATATGTCGAGCAAAGGGTCTCGATGTGTTTGCTATATCGAATCATATAATCCGATATTTACATATGTCGAGTATATTTTTATTATCTACAATGTCGCATATAATTGCTTCGAAGTGAGGAGCACGTCGAATGTGGATTCTCGATGTGATACTATAATTATACGCCGAATATGCCATATTCGATATAGAATAAGAAAGGGCGCTAATTAATGCATCTTTTTCGCCTGCGAACCACTATAAATAGTGGTTGGAAGGAGAGAGAAAGCATTTTCTTTCTCTGGAAAATTTTTGTTGTTTGCGAAAAAGGTATATAGAATATGCCAACATGTCGAGAGTTTGTAGATTTGGTGTATTTTTTTGACGTCTTTGCCCGACGTGTTTTCAATATACGGGTGACGACGAGTTTTGCACACTGATTTGATGTCTCTGTATATCGAGAATTCATGGTCGAAGTGTAACTGCTGATTTCAACATCTCTACTTAGCAAAAAGAGTTGCTTTTTAATAGTTTTCACTGGTTAAAGTATGCGTTTTTTAGGTGTTGTTGTGTGAGCTTGCAACTGTTGTTAATTGAAAGGAGGGTTTCAAGGCTTTCGCTTGCAATTTACGAAGTTTAGTAAATTATAGCCGTCTACTCTAAGTGTGTGAATTTTAGAGGAATTTTTGCTGTGTTTTATGAAAAATGTCTCAGAAAGGAAAATATAGGGCAGTACTTAAAAACGAGGTCATTGTTCATCAGAGTGAACCTCAGAAGCATAACGCAAGCCCACTTCATGAATTGGGTTATGTAACCTTATATGATAATGAGATGTGGGATCCGTCTTAAGACCTGATCCGGATAGTTATGGGCAAGAATTTGCCGAGGATGAGGGTTTTGAGCCTAATTCTGGTAAGGAAAATGAATTCGGTCTCGTCGGTGAGACCAAAATCAAGTCTTCAAAATGCACGAAATTTACCAAGATATGGTATCTAGCATGCCTCATACCCCCAAAGTACTAAAAGGACAATTACGGTCTTGAGGGTTATGAGGTAAAGTTTTCTGAGTCGGACGATATGATGCATACCCCTCTCGAAGGTTGGATAACGGTAAATACGAAGCATTTCGTTAATGGGTTGTTGTTTCCCATTAGCTCGGTGCTAAGCGTTTTACTAAGTAGTATAGGTGTCTACTTAGGGCAATTGTCCCCCAACTCGTTAGGTTCTCTAGTGGCGTTCATCTTACTGATGAAGGCTTTTCACATCCCCTGAGGTCCCAAAGAATTTTGGAAGTTGTTCCAAGTGGTAACAAATAAGAAAAGTGGGGATAAGGGGTTCTTTTTTGTTAGGACCAATTAGGGATGCCGATTTTTGGATGGTTCACAGACGAATTACGGGTATGTGGTAAGAAACAATACTTTTCTATTAAAGAGAGTAGGTTGGGGGAGTTTGATTTGCTGCCACGGGTATGGTTAGAATCCCAACATTTTGGAATTCCACCGGGTGTCGGCGCACCAAGGTGGGAGAAGGTTTTCTGAAAACCATGCTTAAGTGTGACTTTGATTTGACAGTAATGACTCGGGATGAAATTTTGAGGGCTAGCGACTTATCGCTAAAGCCAAAGGAGGGTCCGCATGACTTGGGTATAGCTCTAATAGCAAAGTGTTGTAGATCGATCTCTCTCTCTCTCTCTATATATATATATATATGTGTGTGTGTGTGTGTGTGTGTGTGTGTGTGTGTGTGTGTGTATGTGTGTGTGTGTGTGTGTGTGTGTGTGTGTGTGTGTGTTTGTGTATGTGCGTGCGTGCGTGTGTGTGTGTGTGTGTATGTATGTATGTGTGTCTCTGTGTGTGTATTTGTCATGCTATGAGATTTGTCTCGTGTTATATGAGTCATGGTGACCATGGTACTGATTTTGTTTCACCATTTTTGTAGTGTAGTTAAACTTTTCATGGGTGCCAGAGTCGAATGAGGAAGTTTGCGGCCGCTGAACGCGGGGAAGATGCGAAGGACTTTCCTGGCGTGGAGAACACTAGAGGCCGGAAGGACTTTATGTCACAAGTGCGTGATTCTGCAAACTCTCAATGAGATAAGGGAGGAGCCTCGGAGGATCAAGGTGGGGAGTACACTGAGGTGCGAGTTACTCAAACTAGGCATGCTAGCTCTAGCAGGGCCCCGCCTCAAACTACGCCTGCTCGCGCGGGAGGTGGGCAAGGTTTGGCTGGACGTAAGAGGTTGTTTTCTGGGGGTAATGCTCCTCGTTTGACGAATCATGCTACTAGTGGGTCCAACATTAACGTTGGCACTTACCAGTTTGCTGAGGGAGAAGCGATTTGTGGTCAGAGCTAGTTTTTTTTATTATAAAAAAATGGTCTTTTATCGTGGCCTCATTACGAAAATAGTCCGTTATCGCGCCACTGTCGACATTTAGTCCTTTATCATGATATTTTATCCAATTTTGGTCCTCCGGTCAAATTTCCCACCGGATTTCACATGTGAGGTCGCATGCCGATGAGATTTGGGGATTTTGACCTATTTTGACCAATTTTAGGCGATTTTGACTAATTTTTACCAATTTTTTTTTTTAAAATTAGATAATATTGTTTGAATGAGTGGAAAGGAACGACAACACGTAAAACAATCGTGCACAATAAGAGACTTCATACAAAAGACGAGTGAATTGCCAAAATAACACTCTTAGAAAAAATAATTCTCTCAATAACACTCTTGAAAAAGTAATTCCCAAAATACCACCCTTTTACAATTATTACTATTATACCCATTTCTTTTATTATGTAAGTGCAAAAAAATAAAATTATATATTATGAGTATATAAAAATATGTATAAATTTATTTACAAGTATTTTTGTAAGTATAAAACAAATGTTTTCTAGTAATTAACTAAATTATATAAACAGAAAATGAAATATAACTAGTAATTAAAAAAAAAAGAAAAAAAGAAACCCGGCCATCTCCAGGGAATTGGAGGCTTGGAGCTATCTCTTTTTCTCTTACACAAAACCTTGAAGAGTTACGGTTGAAATAGACAACCATTGTCATCAAATTGAGTTAATTAGAAAAATAATTGAGCTAATCTCTCTCTCAAGATTTGAAAGACAGTGGGAAAAAAAGAAAAAAGAAAAACTCAGTTAGTTCATTCTAATACCTCTCTATCAGATTTATAGATAAAAAAAATAACTTCACAACATTGGTCGGAAAAAAAAATTGGGAAGAGTGAGCAGGGTGACGTAAGATTGTTTAACTACCTAATTGGTTAATTAGTATCAAATATCAATTGGGGTTATGTTCTATATCTGGTTGCGAGAGGCGAGTTAGAGAAAGGGTGGTTGGGGACGGGAGGGGTGTGGGGGTGGAGGATGAACGAAGAAGAAGGTAATTTGTTTTTTTTATTAAACTAGGTAGTTTTAATAATATTTGTTTTACGTGTTGTCCTTCCTTTCCACTCGTTTAAACTATATTATATAATAATAAAAAAAAACAGTGGTCAAAATTAGTCAAAATCGCCTAAAATTGGTCAAAAGATGTCAAAATCCCCAAATCTCATCAGCACGTGACCTCACGTGCAGAATCCGGTGGAAAATTTGGTCGGAGGACCAAAATTGAACGAAATATTAGGATAAATGACTAAATGTGGACAGTGACGCGATAACGGACTATTTTCGTAATGATGCCACGATAAATGACCATTTTTGAAAGAAAAAAAAACGAGAGTTGGCGAGGGATCTGCTGCAACATGAGCATGAATGGGAGAAACTGAGCCGACAAGGCATTCATGTCTTTCAAACTGTAAGTCCCAACAATGTTTTGGTGTATAATCATGTACCATTTGCCTCATGTCGAGAGGACTTATAAGCCGTCACGAGCTGACATGCGCAGTGAACATGCTTAGCATGTGCGGCGTACAAGTTCTTCCTACTTGTGCCAGCCTTACCATTGTCGAGTCATATTTCACTTTGACCCACTTATCATTTCCCACAAAGAGGCTAGCAACATGAACGTAGGCATGACATCACCCCATGTGACTTCCCTCAACCGCTCATGCTTTCGGTCAGTCCGACTCGAATGCTTCTGCCTAGTTAGCATACCACTCAGTCGGTCCTCAATCGCGCTTCACCCGTGGCACCGTCTAGCCATGTCTAACCCCGAGAGGTTTCTACGGCCTACAACATCACTCGACCGAGCCTCGATCAGTCTTTTGCCCATGCGTCCAACACACACATATAGGCCATAAGAGGCACCATCGACCTACACTTATCGGGTCGTTCATCTGTCACTTGGGCCGGCTTCATGCGACCACTTCATCCCACTCTCGATGACAACACGCTATGGGTCGCCGTCTGCCCATAGCATTATCCTTGTGTGTAATGTTCGATCCCGGCGCTCGACGTCACCCTTAGTCCCCCGCGTCGTTCACTTATAGCCTTGCCCGAGTAAGGACAACTCTTAGTCCTTGAGCCAACACTTAGTGCCATCGTAATATAAGGCATCATGTCCCAATACCGTCATGCAGTTTAACCGATCCAAGCCCTTCTTTTCAAATGGAAGTATAAGCACTTACAACCAAATGAGCCTATTAGGGAAACTATACTAACTTCAAAGTATGGTTCTCCTGGGCACATGGGCAGTGCTCTCATCTAATAATTCCCATGAGAAAAAGTTCTCTATTTAGTGGAGGAATTTGCTGAAACTCATGAAGTTTATGAAGGAACTAATTTATTTGAAGAAGGATCACTAGAACAGTAGGTAATGGAGAGGATACGAGTTCCAGTTTGACAAATGAAAAAACGAACCATTTTGCACACTTTTCAACAAATTGCTTATAGTGAAAAATGACAAAAATATTTAATTACCGAGAAATGAGAATGGACGTTAGGTGGCCGTGGAAGTGAAATTGGAGGCGAAACTTGTTCACCTAGAAGCATGAACAACTTCAAGAATTGAATTGTTAAATATCATAAGTGATCCAAGCCCTATCATGAATCAAGTGGATTCTAGACCACAGTTAACAATTCTGTCTTCAACGCAATTTAAGTGGAGATCGACAAGGTGGTAGAATTGTTTAAATTGAAATCATAGACTATATTAGAAAAAAAATTCAAATAGATTTTGTATTCATCTTGTCCCCTAGACTGCATGTAACTTTAATTAAGCATTACTTATGTTCTCATTTCTTATATTAAACTTAGTTACCAAAAAAAGAAAAAAAACTATGTAAGCTTAAGAATTTACTTATGGTGTAACTTTAACTTTTAATTGTTTCATTTCTTAGTTTTACAGTACTTCATTTGATTTCTTTTTTCTTATACTTTTCAAGTAACCCCAAAAACAAAAGATATTTTATAACAATATTTGAATATATATATATATATATCAATAAATAAATAAATAAATATATATACATATGTAAGTTTTAATAAGATAATTAGTTATTTTTGGTATCGTTATAATATTCAGTATAGTATTCGATAAAGAAATTAGCAATGACCCTCAATAGACACCAACCTTAAAGCATCGCGAAAAAATAATTTTTTATGTGATTAGGAAATATTATTGTATATACGTACTTTTCACCTACTTTACAAATTAACTTTGTTAAATGTTATGTTGCACGGATACTCCAAACTTTAAAAAAATCGTGTTGGACACGTGGAAGACACCGACACTTCTTGGATACGCCTTGGATACGTGTCCGTAATAATAATAAAAAAATCAGAGACACGTGTTGGACACTTTTCATGTGTGTGCCCTACACGTTTGAGTTTGTTTTACTTATTATCAAAAGTTTTTTTTTTAAAAAATATAATGCCTATAAAAACTAAACTTGAAAATTTCTATTTGTTAGTTAATGAATTAAAAACAAAGTTATAAACTCCGTTATCTTCTCATGTGGCGTGCCAATCATTTCTTCCTCAACTACAAGTGAGAATAAAAATTGGAATTCATTTTCTTCTTTTTTTCTTTCCTTTCTTTATATATTTCCCGTACATAAACTTCAATTTGTCAAACTAAGTCAATTGCTTAATTTTTATTTAGTTTAATTGCTTTTAATTTCAGTAATTCTAGATCTAGAATTTAGAAATTAAAACTTCTTAAAGTGTAATGCACCTTTTTAGTTTGTCAATATATTTTGTATAGTTAGAACTCAATCAATTCACTTATATTTGATATTCATTTGTTAATGAACATAAAAATATAATATAAATATTCTGTTTGATGTTGTTGCTACATATATATTAATATAAAATATTAAAAAATTTAAATGTGTCCATGCAATATCGTATCTTGTAGTTTTTAGAAATTCGTGTCGCCGTGTCCGTATCGTGTCATATTCGTGTCCCCGAGTTCGTATCCGTACAACATATTGTCATGTGTTACATGCATGGTTCCGATTTGACCCACAGTTTTATGAAACCAGCTGCGCAAGTTCAATCCACACACTATATAATTTTCTTTTTCTTTTGCTTGTTCTTGTTGTAGTGGAATCCTTTTAAGTTGAGTAAAAAGCAAACTATTAAAAGTAGTCTATAATTACAATTAAAATATATAATAAACAAATACCTACAGTGGAGTTGTTATTCTCACATTCTAAGGTTTAAAATTTAAATAGAATTTTGATTTCCAAAGCACTCTAAAAGAATAGTGGCATCTATCTATCTATCTATGTATTTCAAAACACCCCGGCCGGCACGACTCAGCCGTAAAATGAAATTAGTACGTAAGTTGATAAAATATCTGAACCATATGTCGGATATATGTACCTAATTAACTTTGCCCACTCTATGACACGAGCCCAACATCAACCCGACCAACAAAGTGCGTACGCTAACCCTTTTACTATTCAACTATGTTGTCCGTTGACCAATCATAAGCTTCAATTCCATCTATTTTCCCTCCCCCCCTCATTTTTTATTTATTAATTAATTTCAATGAACCCCACCCACCCACCCACCTGCCTGATTTCAATGAAGTTAATTAATTGGATTCTGAACTGTCAAAAAAAAATAATCTTTCTTCTTACATAACATAACTGATCATATAACCCTCTTTCTCTCTCTATTTAGTATTTATATTGAAAATCCCACTTGAATTTTGGGGTCTTGTTAATTAATTAATTTGGGGGGGAAGGAAATGGGGGCTTGTGGATCAAAGCCAGAAGGATGTGTTGGAATGAGAGGCAAATTGAAGTTACCCAAAAAAAGGAGAAGGCACAACAGAACAAGAAGACCCAGAAAAACCCTTTCTTCAACTCATCATAATAAAAGCAGGGTTGAACCCTCTGATCAACCGGATCTTTCTTACACTAATCCTGCATTTCAAGGTTCCATTTTTCATTTTTGCTTTATGGGTTTTTGTTTTTTGAGAATTTTAAGGTAGTCTGTCTGATTTCAGGTTTATTCTGTGAATTTAGGAATTGTTGAGGCCTGGTTTGACCCTGATGCTCTCATTGATTCCGACGGTGATGATGAATTTTATAGTGTTCAAGATGGTTAGTTAGTTAGTTAGTTAGTTATAATTGTGTTTCTTCTTGCACTTACCAATGTTGCTTAGCTCTCATACTTTGCACGGATAATAATACCTGCAAGCAGATGTATCTCAAGCTGGATCCATATCCGCTAGTGTCACTCCCAGATTCTCAAACCTCGTCGTGTGTACTAACAACACCTCTGGCTTTGATGATGAGGTGAAGAGTCCAGCTTTTCACGATAAATCTTTGGCTCAATGTATGGAAGAAACTGCTGTGAATGTGAAGGAACAGACTGGAACAACAACGCTGATGCACAGTTGCGGAATTATAGCAAATGCATTTCTCCCTTGTATTGCTTGTGATGAGACATCAGACGGGCGGAGAAGAACGCCAAGTCTAGGAGGTCCAAGTTCAAAGAAGAGATTATCTTTTACCGCCTCTTTCAAATTCAAGGAACCCCAGTTGAATCCCATATTATGTAAGCCTTTTTGTAAAGCGTTGGTGGCAAAATACTTCATTTGCATTAACCGGTTGCGTTTTAAGGTTAATATTGACTGTTTTTGTGTTGTATCTCAGCGGCGAAGGCCATTCTACAAAGACCAATAGCTGGTTCTCAAATTATGTGTTCCCCACTGGAGAAGAAAATGCCAGAAAGTTGGTCAACTGTTGATCCGGGTATCTTTAAAGTCCGTGGACGGAATTATAATAAGTGAGAGCATTTTCCTTTTAATCTCTTGTCTATAAGAAACCAATTGCAAATCACGATAATGTGATTGATCTATTGTACCAAAACATAATGTTGAATTCTTCTCTACGCATTTTCCAGAGATAAAAAGAAAGAATCCGCTGCCAACTTTGCTGCATATGTTCCTTTTGGAGTGGATGTATTTTTATCTCCTCGCAAAATTGACCACATAGCTCGATTTGTTGAACTTCCGGCTGTTGATTCGTCTGGAGAAGTGCCCACAATTCTTGTTGTAAACCTTCAGGTATATCCACTTTATATACAATGCCACCTTTATAAAGGCAATGCTAACAGAAAAAGGATTATTTTGTCATGAAAATGTATAAGACCCTGAACTGGGCAGTACTAGTGGAGTGTAAAGAATGAACACTCTTGTTCTTTAGAGAAGGTATGTGATCTGGGCACGCTAGGGAACCAACTTAGCTATCATGGTTAAAAAAGTGATTTGGCCTTTGTGAGGCACATCAGCATAGCATTCGAATCAAAACATTGTTTGCACTACTAACTTTGGCCCCTCTAACTGTATCAGATTCCCCTTTATCCTGCGGCGCTCTTCCAGAGTGAGTGTGATGGACCTGGGATGAATTTTGTTTTCTATTTCAAGCTTTCAGACGATTATTCACAAGAGCTTCCAGATCATTTTCGAGAAAATATCAAGGTAAAAAGGCTCTTACAACTTCTTCAATCCTGCCATTAACATTTATTTTTGTTTCCACCAGAATATCGTCAAGTTATCTCCAATTCGTATACTTTGGGTCTATGGCTTTCACTTACTTTTAAGCCAACTAACTCAATTTTTTGGCAATCTTCATGTATAACTCTGAACTCTCTTTCTTGGTTTTTGTTAAACAGAGAATAATTGCCAATGAAATAGAGAAGATCAAAGGCTTTGCAATAGATACAAATGCACCCTTCAGAGAAAGATTAAAAATCTTGGGCCGAGTGGTGAACGTTGATGATCTTCAGCTGAGTACGGCTGAGAGGAAGCTTATGAATGCTTACAATGAGAAGCCGGTTCTTTCACGTCCTCAGCATGAGTTTCACTTGGTATAAATTGCTTAGATATTAAATTAGATATGGCTGCAATATATTTGGTATGCCGTAATATTCTACTTAAAGGGGCCATTCATTTTTTATCCTGAAATTGGATGTCACGTTCATGAATCATCAAGTGAAGCTATAATTTGTACTTCTTTATTTACAATCAATTGCACCTTATAAGAATGACAGATAAGCTTCATGAAACACTAAGTTTTGTACTAGTAAACAGAACTTTCATTTAAGAGTTTTTGCATGTGTATATGTTTTCACAAGAATATAACTAGATGAAAGATTCTTTAATTCCTCAAGCTGTTAAGTCATGCATGCAACCTTTGCAGGGAGAAAATTACCTTGAGATCGATTTGGACATCCACAGATTCAGCTACATTGCTAGGAAAGGCTTCGAAACATTTCAAGACAGAATCAAGAATTGTGTTTTTGACTTTGGTCTGACAATTCAGGTACGTAGTATAGAAGTCTGGAACACAGCTAGACTTCACTAAATAGTCGAGATTTTTCTTATAAATTTTTTGGTGTACATTGATGCAGGGTAACAAGGCGGAAGATCTACCTGAATGTATGTTATGCTGCGCAAGATTGAAAGAAATTGATTACAGTAACTATGGCCAACTTGGTTTATGAGCAAAACAAGTTGAAAAAGTATTACCCAAACACTTCAAGAAACAACGAAGAACGTACATAAGCCTGCTTGCCCCTTCTCTATCTAAGCACTAATTCATTTCGAGGTCCGAAATTTTGGTGTTGTATTGCAAAAGGTTGATTTCCATTGTTTTCTTTTTTCTTTTCAATTGACAGTGCTGATATCTCAATGTACTGAAATTATAACAAATTACGTAAATTTCCACATTCTCTTTGTGGATTACAAATAAGTACATTGTCAATTTCTACATTGCTTTCATGTTTCCAGGTTCAATTATTTTTTGTTAATTCCCACAAAGATTGTGCACAAGAATCTTGTAGTGTTTGAAAATTCTATTCCTTTCAACATCTTAAGTGAAACAATGGTATGAGATATTTCGTTCCATGCATAAATCAGAAACGAACGTTCATCTCTCCCCTACACATTTCTAACAAAAGACAGCCCGAGCAAATCATGTCGAACACAACGTAAGTTAAAAAGAAAAAACCAAAAAAACACGCGACGGCATATCAATAAATGGAGAAAAAAAGTGGAAGCCTTTAATTTGCAGGAGATGACCTAAAACATCGGCCAAGAAGGCAATCAAAACCGCACCTTGACACCTTCTCCTCTGATCTAGAAGCGGGAGGAGCACGCAGTTCCTTAGAATCAGGCAGCGGTGGATGGACCATTGGAGGACCGGGACTTGGAATTTGGGGATGAATCAATTCCCTGGATTTGTCGCGACCTGTAGCGGATCTTGGTTCATGACCGCTGTCCCAAATACGGCCGGAAGAGCCCTGACGCCTGAATGAATATGATGATCTCTGCAATGTTGTCATTGGAATAAAAGACAGACACAACGTTTGATCAATTTACATATGTTTTTCCTGCGTCTTCCTCTTCTTCTGCTTATTTTCCTTATTTTGCCTTTGTCCTTTTAACAGAAACAACGGTTTTTTGAACATATAACAGACCATTTATTGTCTAATTTTTGGTTAACCTGCGTGTATTTGTGATTGATTATTTCAAACTTCAAAATAATGATTGGAAATGACGTGGCAATGTAGTTTATTTGTTTTTTAACAACACGTGAAATAATATATTACCATGAGATTTAAGGGCCCTATAATTTAAATAGCTATTCAATGTACTCAATATATCTAATGAAAACATGTGCACTCGCTTCTCTTCCTTCCTTCGTAAACGATATGTTCATTCTATTTTTCCCGGTACACTCTTTTTTTCCTGTTCTCTTATTTAATTTTTCTTTTGGTTTTCCCATTTTTTTTTCTTACAATGCTTTGGAGTTAAAAGCAGAAAAAGTTTTTTTTTTCTTTCTTTTCTTGAAGGCCAGGTTGCGTTGGGAAGCATGTATCCGTCTAACAATTATAGAAGTTTTATTTCCCTAATACGTGGTAACTGTTAAATTTTAACCTAGAATTCAATCACTAAAAGTAAAATGCAGCTTTTGATTTTACGCGAAGAGCCAAAGTAAGGTGTGTGACGACCGCACCCTACGAGCCATGCTCCGATCCAAGTTGGTTCAGTGGTGGCCATCCACTTTACCTAATTCAGACTAAAGCGCAACTCACATGAAGGGGTCTCACAGATCAAAATCATACACATTTTATAAATTATATTTTTGATACATACAGCGAAAGTCTTGGTATTACAAATAATATGACTATTTTAATGGTTGTGCACTAGAAACAAAACACAAATATTCCAAAATGCACGATTGAACAATTATTCACTTGGTCCATGTTGCCATGTTGATTTTATCCTGAGGAATGGACAGAAGAAACTAGGAATAAGTCTTTAATGACTTAGTGAGATTCATATAAAAGAACTGGTAATGCAATAATTAACTATGACCTACTGGATACATTTCGGGAGTGATCTTACCGGTAGAAACAGTTCAACTAGACAATTTGTTGTAGCAATGGTACTCGAGTTTTCATAGAATAGTTAATGGACTTGTGCTTACCAATAAACAAATCCAGCCTTATGACTTCTAATATTCTATCTTATACCTCCCGACGAGGAGCGACCTTGCAAACAATCAGGAGACATGCTCGAGTACATGTCGATCTAGCACGCGGGTTACAGCCAACTCTTGGCTGCAAGCGGCGCCTAGATAGATGGGTATCAAGCGAAATTACTTAAACCGACAGTCCTTACTGTCCGACAGTAACTCGACTCAATCTATGGGCCCAACTTCTCAAAGGCGTCACAATGGGTATAACAGATAAACAAATAAGCTAGTAAACCGGATAATATCCGTTACTCTTTGAGCTACATGTTCTGAACACAGTTCGTTGCTCTTTGCACAGTTCAAGAACTAACATATGAGATTATATCAGAGAATTACCATGATTATGAATCAATATGATTAATAAATGATTGGATATGATTTAAGGACGAGTAAGAAAATAATATTATGAGATGAGATGCAAAAACAGAAATATGATGAAATCTAGGTTGTTCGAGGTTTGATAATGGAGTAGTGGCTTTTCTGTCCAAGTTCCTCAGGGTCGGATGCCAAACGGGGCTAGAACCAATCAGAAATGGAACTTCACTTAACTCGTATGAGGAACCTTGATGGCGTTGATTAGTTCGTCAAACCTTTAACAAATTTAAATAATATTAATCAACTGAATTTATAATTCACTACAACAAATATTAGTAATTTTTCTTCAATTCTCATGTTGGTGAAAATGAGAACGTTCTTGTTAAGAGTGCTAGTTACAATGTAAATCTTAGTAAATAACACATAAGCTTAATTTATGTCATTACACAAAACATGAAAATCTTAGATGATGAATTTAAAGAAAAACATATTACTTAACTAACTTTTTAGTCTTTAATCAACTCCAACTTTTAATAACCACACACCAAATAAGTATCATACGAAGTAACATCCTAAAAGGTATAACTTAGTCATTATTACTTTATATTACATAGTAAGTATAAAAGTGCATATACTTGTTTTAGAACTTAAATATAAAGATATAAACATGGGAGATTTATCAAAACATGTGATAAGAAATGTTTATTATGATAAATAATCTTATTTGTTGGTTAGGTCATGAAGTGGCAAGAATAATCTTGTAAGACTTATGAAATAGTATGTTAAACATGATAAATATACCATTTAAATGCTATAAATAAAATCAAAAAAATGTCAATTCATGATTATAAATCATAATAATCTAATTATAACTAATACTATATCATGTTAAATTCATGTGTGTGATAAATACTTGAATTATCATGGTGATTAAACTTATAAATTAAGAAAACAAAGGTTGTGCCAAATAAACTAAAAATCACCGCAGTTTTGGTTTTACCTTTGATCGGACATCCAAATAAACTTGGTTTTCAAATCTTTTTATGGTTTATAGTTTCTAGCATCATAAGAGATGTGTGAATTTAAGATTTTGTGAAAACACAAAGGTTTGCTATGCTAAATAATTTTTGCAACATAAGAGTTCCTATCGGATTTCCTGGCAGCAGCTTACGGTTTATGGATTATGCCTCATAGATCATATTATTTGAGAAAATGTCTTCATACAAAAGATAGAAAACATCAAGGAGAGTATGCAACTGAAAATTGGTAGTAAAATATTATTTTTACTATTTGATATGATTTTTCTGAGGTGCAGAATCGGCATTTCCTGTGCAGTAAAAGTTTTGACGTCTTTTTTGGTAGAAAATGGCACGATAAAAATCTGAAAAAAATATTTTCCGAACTAAAACACAAAAAGGAACAACTTTGATTTCTAGTTACTTTTGCAGAATCGAATTATTTTGGGCTGTAAAAAATGGTGAAGAAGGGTGAGTATTTATAGGTGAAAATAGTAGTTTAATCATACTTATTTAGGTCCCACATTAATTATTTTATAATAAATCACAAAAAATCTGAATTTGATAATGCTCTTAACGATGTCATGGTTTAACTCATCAAAAAGATGTCATGGCTTACCTCATCAAAAAGTTGTCCTGGCTTACTTCATTAATAACAATAATATAAAACCAACTGCCAAAAATAAGGTGCATTTGTTTCGAAAAAAAAAAAGCAATTTCTCATTTGAAATAATACATAAATAAATATTTTGAAAATATTCCAACATCGTTGCCTCGAGCCCCAACCCTTCTGTTATATTTTATCCACGGATTAGTTTGAGACATAGTATTGAGTTTATATATCACCTGGACCAAATTACTCACATTTCAAATCTCTCGGGGTCATCTTGTAATTATTTGCTAGTTATTTGCCAGTTGTACAAGTTTGTTACAACTTACAACAGACTTTCACTCCTGTTAATTTATGTTTCACTCTCCTTAGCTGTATATATAATTCTAGCTCATGTAATTTTCACTTCTCAAATCACTAGTTTTTCTATTTCCTCTCGCAATCAACATGGTATCATCGGCCAATTTCTTTTCTCCCGCTCCGATTAATCGGTTATTTGCCATTATTGTGCGAATTTGCTCTGCTCGTTGTTGTTTTCAGCTTCGATTTACTATTGATCCATGACGAATTCGGTCCCGCCGACGATAATCCTGACCTAGAGGAGTGGTTGAGCGTCGATTGCATGGTTACCTCCTAGATTTTGCACTCTGTTACGAAGCAGATCAGTGATGCCTTTATCTTCACTGAATCTGCTCTCGCTTTGTGGAATCAACTCGAAACTCACTTCAGATTGAGTAATGGACCGCGTCTATACCAGATCCAACGCGAGGTTGCCTCAATTTCGCAAGGTAACTCATATGTAACCTTGAAGCGCCTTTGGGATGAACTCAGTTGTATTGTGCCTGTTCTAGCTTGTCATTGTGATGCTCCTAGGTTATGTACTTGTGAACTTTCTCGGCACTCTATTGATTTTCAATCCTTGAACCGTTTAATTCAATTCTTTATGGTCTTGAATGAGTCATATGACATGATTAGAGGTCAAATTCTTAGCTTGGATCCATTGCATGTTGTTGAGAAAGCGTATGCGATGGTACCGTGTATTGAAAAACATAAAGAGGTCCATTTATATATCACTGAACCTATTGATAGCTTTGCTTTGTTGGCTAAGTCATATATCTATAAACCTTCTGGTCAACAAATGAATGGTAAAGAACCTGTTAAGGATTTTAAGAAGAAAAATGCAGACATATATTGTGACTTTTGTAAGGAAAAATGTCATGCGAGGGAAACATGTTTCAAGCTTGTTGGAGTACCTGAGTGGTACAAGGAGCTGAAAGATAAGAAAGGTTCCTCAAGTGGTGGTCCAAGCAGGCCACATGCTAACTTAGTGGAATCATCCTCTGGTCACACTCGAGGGAACTAAACTGGTACTTCTGGTGGTGCCACCTCAAGTTCTGGCCCTTCTTCTCAATTTCAACAAGAGTTTTTCAAGTTAATGAGATCATGATGAACTCAGACACCATGAAGAACATGCTCCATAATGAATCTGGTAATGTCAACTTTGCTAACTATGGAGATTTTGCTGGCACTAACTCTTTACTTTCTTCTCTTCCTCCTGGTAATTGGATTCTTGATACATGAGCCTCCAATCATATGGTTAATGGTATCAGGGCCTTCAATTCTTTACAACCTATATTTTTTCCTACATATGTGTTTATGCCTAATGGTAATGTTAAGATGGTAACAAAATCAGTGAATGTTCATGTAGCTCCCAATATAGAGCTCAGAAAGGCACTGTACATTCCTAATTTCAAATTCAATTTTGATCTCAGTTAACAGACTATTAGTGGATTCTAACTACAAGTTTAATTTCTTTCCACCTCATTGGACTTTGCAGGACCTTCAGGACCTTCAGGCTAAAACGGTGTTGGTTACAGGACGGCTGCAAGGAAGTCTTTACATTCTAACTCCAAATAAAGATCATATTTTACCTAGATTTGATCAAAATGAACAAATGATGTGTAATGTTGTTGTTGGTTCCTTGGATTTGTGGCACACTAGATTGGTACATGCTTCTAGTTCTGCTATGAAACACATCTTGCATTTCTCATCTTAGTAAGGAATCTGATTGTTTTTCTACTTGTCATATTTGTCACCAAGATAAGCAACATAGACACTCTTTTCCTATCAGTTCTTCTACTACTGATTCTATTTTTCAACTTCTTCTACTACTGATTCTATTTTTCAACTGATTCATGTTGATGTTTGGGGCCCCTACAAGGTGGCAATTGGAAATAATGCTCATTATGTCTTGACCATTGTAGAAGATCATAGTAGATCAACTTGGACATACCTGATGTCTAGTAAAGAACAAGTTATTGTATCTTATGGATCATTTCTTTAACTATGTACACACTCAGTTCTCTGTTAAGGTCTTGACAGTTAGATCAGATAATGGAAGTGAATTCACTAGTAATAGTTGCCAATAACTATTCTCTAGTCTTGGTATTGTTCACCAAAGGTCTTCACCCTACACTCTCCAACAGAATGGGGTTGTAGAGATGAAGCACATGCACCTATTGCAGGTTACAAGGGCTCTATTATTTCAAGCTAGCATGCCTTTGACCTTCTGAGGTCATGCTCTACTTATGGCAACACACTTGATAAATAGACTCCCACTCACACATTACAGTGGTCCACACCTTATCAGAAGCTCTTTGGTTCTTCTCCTAACTTGACCAATCTTAAGGTGTTTGGTTGCCTATGTTATTTCACCAATATCACTCTTCCTAAGGACAGGCTTACACCAAGAGCTTTCAAAGCTTGCTTCCTGGGTTCTGTACCAGGTCGAAAGGCATTTAAAGTTTACTGTTTCACTCATAAGAAAGTGATCATTTCAAGGGATGTTGTATTTCATGAGAAGCAATTCCCTTACAACAATTACACTGCTGATTTAGTCCCATGCCCCTTCCATCTCTAGAAGCCACCTCCTGTGAATTACCAGAATCTCCTCTAACCACACATTCACCGCAAGTCACTCCTGAAGCCACCGGTGTAGAAGTTGAAAATATTGATGCCTCTACAGATTCAAATACCACTCATGTATCTCTTGGGGATCAGATTATCTCTCCTCCTCCTCAGGATGAGCTAGAGATAGCTCCTACTGCTCTTAGAAGAAGCAATAGAATGTCATCTAAACCATCTCACTTGAAGGATTTTATCCTCAGTTGTATAACTGGTCCATTAGGTAGCACAGCTTGTGGTAAGATTGGGGGATCTAGACACACTCCTCCCACATCTCATTATATAAAGAACCCTTCTATCTCTCCATCTTACCTCAGCCTCCTAGCTCAAATATCCCTCACTAAAGAACCATCTACTTACAAGGAAGCTGCCACCAATCCTCACTGAATTGAAGCCATGAATGTTGATATCTCAGCTTTTGAAGCCAATAACACACGGACCTTAGTACCATTACCACCAGACAAGCACCCCATTGGTTCAAGATGGGTCTATAAGCTTAAATTGAATCCTGATGGCATAGTGGAAAGGCATAAAGCCAAATTGGTTGCAAAAGGGTACAACCAAGTTTTTGACATTGATTATACTCATAGTTTCTCACCAGTTGTTAAACTTGTTACTGTGAAGATTCTCCTTGCTATTGCAACTCACTTTAACTGGCACATTCACCAGTTAGACATAAATAATGCTTTTCTCCATGGGTTTTTTGATGAAGACATCTATCTTAAACCACCTCAAGGCTATCCCACTGCTCCTGGACAAGTTTGCAAGTTAAACAAATCCTTGTATGGCATGCAGCCTTTAAACGGCCCTAAGAGGGCTCTTCTTTATATTACATAAGCCCTAAACTAGGTAGCACCGAAAGCGTGAAGTAGGCATCTAGATAATGAAATCTGGAATTCACCAACAACTTAATACATGTTGGCTTTACTCAGTTAAAATTTGACAATTGTCTATTCACCAAAGGGTCTGGAAAGTCTTTTATTGCCTTACTAATTTGTGTTGATGATGTGTTGTGTGCTAGCTCGTCACTAGACCTCATCTCTGATGTCAAAGCTATCCTCCATAAAGCTTTTACCATTAAAGATCTTGGCCCTGCAAAGTATTTTCTTGATCTTGAGTTACTCGGATCATCTACTGGTCTATATCTCAACCAACGCAAACATGTGCTTGACATTCTCCATGATGTTGGCTTAACTAGAGCCAAACCTTTGTCTACTCCTTACCCTTTTGGTCTCAAGTTTTCTGCTACTGGTACTCCTCTTGACAAACCATATCAATACAGGCGCCTCATAGGAAGGCTCTTATATTTAAACATCACCATACATGATGTTTGCTACATTGTAAACCAGCTACATTGTAAACCAGCTGAGCTAGTTTATGGTTGCTCCTACACAAGATCACTTGACCACTGCATTTCATGTGCTTCAATATCTCAAAGGAACTCCCTCTTTAGGTCTGTTTTATCCATCTAACGCTCCTCTCAAACTGACTGCCTTGAATGATACTAGTTGGGCCTCATGCCCTGACTTAAGACGTTCACTCACTGGTTTTTGCTTATTCCTTGGTGATTTACTTATCAGTTGGAAGACTAAGAAGCAATCTATAGTATCTCGATCTTCCACTGGAGCTGAATACTGCAACATGGCCAAACTACTTGTGTAATCCAATCGATTTCTATATTCTTAGGGAATTTCAATTCACATTTTCTCTTACAATCCCATTTTATTATGTTTACAAGTATGCGGTTCACATTACGCATAATCCCATCTTTCATGAACGAACAAAATACTTAGACATCGACTGTCAACTTGTGCACGATTGTTTCAAGTACGGTTTACTACTTCCTCTTCATTGTCCTACTTCCGAGCAGCTCGCGAATTTCTTCACTAAGCCGCTCTCTCCTTCCTTTTTCACACATTGGGTACCCAAGTTACAGCTTCGTGATCCTCACCAACCTGCAACTTGAAGGGATGATATTGAGTTTATATATCACCTGGACCAAATTTCTCACATTTCAAATCTCTCGGGGTCAACTTGTAATTATTTTTGCCAGTTAGTTGCCAGCTGTACAAGTCTGTTACAATAGACTTTCTCGCCCCCCCAATTTCTGTTTCACTCTCCTTAGCTGTATATATAGTTCTAGTTCATGTAATTTTCATTTCTCAATTCAATTCAATAAGTTTTTCTCTTTTCTCTCACAATCAACACATAGTTATATGTTAATATAGAGTTATGAAATGAATGCACAACCCCGTTTATCAAGTGTTAATAGGTATTCAATAACAGTTTCTTACACGTTGCTTTAATGCTCCAACTAAGGAAAAATATATTTAAGGGATTATACCATCAAACCCCCTGAACTATGACCACTTTATGGTTTCAGGGTCAGATCTTTGTTTTTAGACCTTATTAACTTTATGGTTTCAGGGTCAGATCTTTGTTTTAAGACCTAATAAGGTCTAAACTTTGGTAGTCTGTGAGAATTGCCCTTTTTCCATTTTTCGCCAATTTTTCGATCAAAGATACTTTTTCGGCAAATACTTTTTAAATGTAGTTATATCCACTTTTAAACAATTGTTAGGAATATCTTTCAAACTACATTTAAAAAGGGAAATGATACATACAGAGCAAAATCCCTCCATACAGAGCAATCTTTTATATTTTACTATTATACCCTTTTACAATCTGAGATTTAATTGTGTTTCCTTTTAATACATAACTATGATTACCATAATTTTAGCAAATCTATTTAACATGTTTCTCTTTCCAATTTCTGAAATGGAAAGTTATATTTCGTAATATGAAGATAGTGAATAACTTAAATTAGTAAGTTATTTAAGTAAATCTAATTAAATATTTTACTTTGAGACATTTTTGCAAATTAATGGTTTATTTTATTATGATAGGATAATCCGATAAATTTTCAGACTAACTTTTCAGGTGAAGAATTAGCACAAAAAAGGTGAGTTGATCAAGTTATAATTATGTGCAATTACACGTTATTAACTGTTCTTTTATGCTTTTTTTTTAATGAGTTCTCAATTGCTTTGTTGATAAAATCCCATTATTTTTTAATTTTTACTTCACGTTTCAAATAAGCTCCATTGTGAAGTCTGCTTTTAGATTTTGGTGTTCCATTGGAATTTGCAGCATTCATTGTACCAATTTATATTTCATTCTCAAGTTAGTAAATTATGTTTCTTTGATGCAAAATTCATGTTCCATTACATACAATTGCACATGTTTCACTTTCTTTTTCTTTGTTGAAACCACGCATGTGACATGTTATGTGCTGAAGACCAGTACTACAAATTACTATCAATTTGTATATAGTTGCATGCATCAACTTCTTTAAGCTATCATTATGAGTTGCTTACACGTTTTATTGTCTTTTTATCAGACAATACCTGAAAATGAGTCTTCAGCAAATTGGAGAAAGCTCACATACACAAGGCACTACAACACTGCGTGATGATGTTATGCCTCTATTAGATAGCAAATTTATATCCCGTGATGAACTTCTTGAGACCGTGAAACAATTTTATTTCAAGAAGGGGTATGCTTTATCAATCAAAAGTTCAAGAAGGGATAAATATGTAACAATTGGTTGCGATCGTGGAGGCCAGTATAGAGATAATATAAAAATTCCCATTGAAGATCGCCAACGAAAAACGAAAACTCGTCTAGTAAATTGCCCATTTGAAATTCAAGGGAGACACAGAGAAGATGGATTTTGGATAGTAGTAATGAGGAACAACTCACATAACCACGAGGCATCTATCGACATATGTGGACATCCATCAGCTAGAGTTTTATCAAAAGAAGAAATCAACGATGTTGATAAATTGACTCGAGCTGGAGTCGCTCCAAAGCAGATTTTGTCATCACTTCGACAAAAGAATCCAAACCTCCAAGCAAGTTCAAGAAATATCTACAATACAAAAGGTAAAATTATACAAGAAAGTTTGGATGGTCATTCCTCTATTCATGTTTTGTTTGATGAACTTGGTAAAGGTGGCTTTACATTTGATATCAAACATGATGATATGGGTCGTGTGACTCATTTATTTTTTGTGCATCCTACTTCAGTGAAGTTGAGTCGAAGTTATTCGAATGTATTTGTGATGGATTGCACTTATAAAACCAACAAATATCATATACCTTTACTTGAAATAATTGGTGTTACGAGTTTCAACACTTCATTTTTTTCAAGTTTTATTTTCTTGAAGAATGAGGGATGTGAAGATTACATATGGGCATTAAATGCATTCAAAAAGACTCTTGGTTCGACCTGTCAACCTATGGTGATTGTGACTGATAGAGAATTAGCACTGGTGAAAGCTATTAAAGTAGTTTTTCCTAAAGCGGCTAACCTTTTATGTGTGTGGCATATTCAGAAGAACATAGTGGGCAATTGCAAGTCTGACTTTGAGAAGAAAGAAGATTTTGATGGATTTTTGTCCATGTGGAATGCAATTGTGTATTCTCCTACATATGAATCATTTAGAGTAGATTGGGAAGAACTTGAAAGAATATATAAGCATAAGGTTGATGTCTTGAATTATGTTCGAAAAATCTGGCTTCCCTACAAAGAGCATTTTGTTAGTGCATGGACTGAAAGGCATTCACATTGCGGGAATCGTGCTACATCAAGAGCTGAAGGGGCACATGCGAAGCTAAAGAGATATTTGCTTATCTCAACTGGTGATCTACGAGCTGTCAAGGACAAAATGATCCTACTCATTGAGAACGATTGTCAAGAGATAAAAGTAAAGATATCGAGTGAAAGACTCACAGTTCCTTTGAATTGTAATCACCCGTTCTTTAAGGAAGTTGTGACATGTATCTCCTCGTTTTCCTTAGAGAAATTACATGAGCAATATGAAAGAGTTCGGAAGAATAAAATAACAGCTACATGCACAGGCAAGTTTGTTGCAACAATGGGCCTGCATTGCACACATATGATGACTTACTGGAAAGACACATCATTACCTCTTGGAGCTATACATTCTCCATGGCGGGTAGATACTAGAGCTTCTTTATTTTCTGATGATGAGATTATTGAAGGAGAAAATGAAATTGCTGGTCTTGTTTCAGAGTTGCAAAATAACTATAATCAATTACCTTTAATCGCAAGAGATGACACCCGTGATAAGTTATCACAACTTGTAACGGGCTCAGCGCCACTACTATTTGAACCTAATATTCAAGCTAGTAAAGGACGTCAAAGTGGTGTTAAATAAAGAAAAGACTCTTCTACCAAACGCCTTCCATCGAAGTTTGAAATTGTTGAAGCAAAAAGAAAGTGTAGCATATGCAGAGATGCTAGACACAATAGTCGCACATGCCCTATGAAAAATAGAGGCAATGTTATTTCAGTAGATCAAGATAGTAGTTTCGTCGATGGTGCCATGGATTCAATAGATTTGAATATATGACACCTAATGAGAGCTACCAGGGACTTGGAACTTACGGTAAGTTTTTTGTTTTTTTTGTCTATGTTCTTTAGATGCTTTCTTTCCAGATAATTTGTTCCAAAAAAATATGCGGAGCTCTGTAATAATTACTCCTTATTTTTTTCAGGACTCACGACCGTGATTTCTGAAATTTATGATGATAGCATACTTGTTAAGATGAAATATTTTGAAGATGTACCAAACCTTGTTATTTCTTGATTCTTGAAAAATCAGATGGGTTGTAAGAAAGTAAACCAAACCATGAGATTTGTTGAGATGATCTCAATGTTTTTTTTCTTTCCGATAGTTTATGAAAAAACATTTGATTTTCACTGAAGTATTTTATATGATGGGTTATTTATATTTCAGGTTGCTAATGTTTGATTTATAGCATTTTTATCAAAGTAATGTTGTTGATCTTGTTCAGAGCAAAGCTAATATTTGTTAATTAATGCATTCAATTGAGAAGGAAGTCTAGCATGGTTTGGCAGAGAATAAGTCTCCTAAGCAGAAATGTATGTATCTTAAAAATGCATGCATGTGATGTCTTACACAAATCTTGTTGAATTGGGTTGGTGCATAACTTCAAATACAATTTTGAATTTGTCTTGAACAAGTAGCCACACGCCCAGAACGTTTTTTAATTAATGATATAATTTATTCACGATTTTAGATGTTTGTGGTTATTTTTTTGACAATATGAATTTTTTTGTGGCACCATGATCATATGTGTGTCTTCAATTTTTTTAATAATATACCTCAACTCCAGATTTTGATCACTCACGATAACCTCTAGTAATGGTTATACTATTCAATAATGTTTAGTTGAACAACACTGTTCTTCTTCTTTTCTTATATGATTATTATATTTAATCAAATAATTTTTAAGGAGCTTGCTCACATTTATTATTACTATCTTCATATTACGAAATATAACTTTCCATTTCAGAAATTGGAAAGAGAAACCTGTTAAATAGATTTGCTAAAATTATGGTAATCATAGTTATGTATTAAAAGGAAACATAATTAAATCTCAGATTGTAAAAGGGTATAATAGTAAACTATAAAAGATTGCTCTGTATGGAGGGATTTTGCTCTCTATGTATCATTTCCCATTTAAAAATATTTATTATAAAAAATTTATTTTGTAATTTATGACATAAGGGGTTATATTTTATTCTCGCACCAATAGGGTTTTTCCCATTAAGAAATAATGAGTAACAAAATTAAATATATGTGAGAATGAATAAAATTAATTTAGTGTATTCATTAATACTTTTTTCTAGCAATTAATTTATCTAATATTACATTCAAGCTCTTGTAATTAAATAAAATACCAAGTACTTTCAACAAGATATTTAAATTCATTTAAACAATAGAATTGATCAAGGGTAAATTTGAAAATGCATTTACAATTACTAGTTAGGGGGGAGGTCTTTGTAATTACACCAAACCTCATGGGGTGTAATTGTAATCATCCTTACAATTACTTGTTAGAGGGGAGGTCATTGTAATTACTCAAACCTCAAGGGAGGTTTTTGTAACTATACCAAACCTCACGGGGTGTAACTGTAATTATCCCTAAAATATGTCCCCTTTAAGAAAAAGAGAAGAGCGAAAAAGAATCTCATTGTCAAGCTTTCCCGCAGTCAAGCCAGATGCGGATTCAGCTCTACGTATGATGTGCAATAGGAGAAAAAGCTCAAAACCATCTATATATGAAAAATATCAGCAACAAATCTTACTCGAAATCTTTGAGGTCCCCCAATGAGTAACCCTTATCTCGCGCCGAAACCAAGCGAAACGCAACCGGCGGCAATGGAATTTGTCCCGCCGGACGACTTCGTCTTCACCGCTAGACAACAAAAATGCTCTAGGGCAGCTGAGACCAACATGGACTTCTCTCCATGCACTAACCGAACCTCGAGTCTCATAACCCTAATCGGACACCCCCGTCGTACGCAACGGTCACAAAATCCAGAGGCAAACAGCAGGATGCCCAGTTTGATGAAGCCCGTATTAATGAGGTCCGACATCACCTCACGTTTCATGCACCTTTGTTGTCTCTCCCCGTCACACGGGTAACCCTCCCGAACGAACTTGAGGAACTTATTCATAACAAGTGGAAGGATCGCCTGATCATCAAGGTACTTGGTCGACCATGGTAGTATGAGGCATTGTGTGACGGTCGCGCCCTATGAGTCGCATTCCGATCCGAGTTGGTTCAGCGTTGGCCAGATACTTTACCCAGCTCAGACTAAAACACGTCTCGTAGGAAGGGTTGTCACTGTCCATGATCAACCATACACATAATGATAAAAAATAAGTTTAATATACACAACGGAAGTCTGGAAAATACAAATAATTTGACACTTTAATAATTACGTATTGATGATTAATCATTTTCAATTACATGAATATTCCAAAAGGCAAGATTGGCAAAATTATTCATGTGATCCATGCTGCCACGTCGATCTTATCCTGAGGAATGGACAGACGGGAAAAAAACAAGGAATAAGTCTTTGATGACTTAGTGAGATTCATACAAAACAAGTGGCAATGCAAGAATTAACAGTGATTCAATTGATATATTTCTAGAAGTGATCTTACCGATAGAAACAATTTAACAAGATAATTTGATGTAACAATGGTACCGAAATATTCTGAAAATAGTTTATGAACATGTGCGTTAACAGTAAAACAATCCAACCTTATACTTTCAAATACTACCTTATACCTCCCAACGAAGAGCGATCTTGCAAACAAAACAGGCGACATGCTCGAGTACATGCCGATCCAGCACGCGGGTTATAGTCAACTTCTGACTGCAAGCGGCGGCTAGATAAATGGTTATCAAGCAAAATTACTTAAACTGATAGTCCTTACTGCCCGGCAGTAAATCTACTCAATCCCTGGGCCCAACTTCCCAAAGGCGTCCCAATGGGCGATAACCAAATAAGCTAGTAAACCGAATAATATTCGTTGCTCCTTGAGCTACATGTCCTGAACATGGTTCGTTGCTCTTTGCATAGTTCAAGAACCAGCAGACGAGATAATGACGAATTACCATGATTATGAATTAATATGTGATAAATAATGAATGGTTGAGTATGATTTAACGATGAGTAAGGAAATCATGTTATGAGACGAGATAAGATGCAAAAATAGGAATACGGTGAATAATAGGTTGTTCGTGTTTTGGTAACGGGATAATGTCTTTTTTGTCCAAGTTCCTCAGGCTGGATGCCAAACTGGGCCAGAACAAAATCAGAAATCGAACCTCACCTTTATTTGTACGGAGAATCTTGCGCGTCATTGATTAATTTGTCAAACCTTTAATATCATTAAGATAATATCAGTTAACTGAGTAGTCATAACTTACCACGATAAACATATGTACTATTCAACTTTCGAGTTGATAAAATTTGAGGATACTAATTTAAGTAAATAACGCATATCATTGATGAAAATCTTACGCGATAAACTTTGATGTCGTAAGGTTAAGTTAAATATCAAATATACTTTGTATACATAATTTATATCTCAAGATTTATCTTAAGCAACCATATATTTATAATTATAATTGTAGTTATAATTTTTCTAATGTTAGAAAATTATTTTAAATGGTAAGTATACAATAATATCAAGTATAGTCTGATAAACTATTTAATTTGATGCATAATAAATCTTCAAAATATATTACTTAACTGATTAATGGAACACCATTCTTTAAGTCTCTAGTACATCCAAAATTTCAGGAATCATGACATCAAACAATTACCTTATGAAGCAATCCAGTAATTTGTATAACTTAGTTAATATTATTTTGTTTCAAGATTATCTTAAATTACATAACATTGTATTTATAACTTATGAAAATATTAATACGTAAACCTAATCAAGGTAAATGATCAAAGAATATTTAAGTTACGATACATAATCATATAAGAGGATTAGACCTAAAAAGTACATATGATAATTTTATTAAACTTATGTAAGGATATGGGGAAATTTACTACTTTGGTCCCATAATTTGACACTTTTTTTAATTTTGGTACAATAACTTGGCAGACCTTGATTTTAGTCACTCAAGTTGGCACCTACACTGAATTTTGGTCCCATCACCACATCTCCGCCCTAATCCGCCCAGAAAATCCTACGTGGCCGTCGTTGACGCTACAGTACCCCAATTTTGACTCCGCCATTGCCTGCGTGGATGACACGTAATTCATAAAAAAAATATTAAAAATATTAAACAGCTTCAAGAACAATCCCCGCCATTCACACACAACACACCAACTTCGCGCCAAACACTCCACCCCCCAAAAAATCTTTGTCACTCCACCCCCAACTTCACCGCTGTCACAGATCACCGGAAGCGCCGTCACTCGGCCATCGAAATAGCTCGCAATCATGGCCCGTAGAGCGAGGAAGTTGAGTATACGAAAAACGGACAAAAATGAAGATCCCACGCCGAATTACGGTAATAATTTTAGCTAATTTTTCTTACATACATGTTAATACATACGTCTGTGGTTGTATACCATGATTGCATGTGTAAAATAAATCCTAATTACAAAAAAAAAACCAATTGAAGAACCCTAATTACAGAAACCCTAATTTTCGATTTTGGGAAGCTTTGACTAATTAAATCCATGATTTTGTTGCAACAGATGGTGGATCTCTGCATGTTACTTGTGAATTCCAATATGGTGGGAATGTCACAAGTGAGGGGACACTGGACAGTTACAGAATTTAAAGGTTGTTGTGGATTATATGGGTCCAGTCCATATAAGCTATAATGGCATTCAGTCACTCTGCTTAGAACTTGGATTTTTGCTGGTGAAGGCTATTTATATGAAGCAATCATATGGTTATGTGCTTCTTCAGAATGATCGTGACATCACATCACACTTCTTGTCTTTTCAGCTGAGTAGAATAATGCTGTTGTTTGTAGATTGTGAAGGCAGGATTGATATAGAACAACAGGCAATGTTTGAAGGTGAAGACACAACATTTGAGCAAGATGATGAGGGTTTGGTAGGTGATGAAGGAGAGACTGGTGAGGTTGACAGGAAAGTGATCGTGATTACTTCAGTGATCCAGAATATGCCATGGATGAAGACCTAAAAATAGGGGCAGGAAGTTAATGCGAGTGTTGTGGAGTCCATGCTATTTGAAGCCCAATGTAGAAATGCTGAGAGGAATTCTAATCCAAGGAATAGAGCTTCAAGCAAAATAAAAGAGAATATTGCTTCAGGGTGTGAAGGCTCCTCAAATGTTGTATTTCAGGTTCCTGCTGATGCACCAGAAGAGTATATGGCTCCATATGAGACACTTTCTGATGAGGGGGAGGATAATTTGTTGCTGTCAGCTCATGAACTGGATAGTGAGTGTGGAAGTGATGATGAAAGGGTTGGTAAGCCATGAGAGCTTTTTGATATCAAGAATATATTCATACCCAACCTAACATTGGGAATGAGGTTCACAAAAAAGTCAATATTGAGGGATGTTATACATGTTGATGCCATTAACCAACAGAGATATGTATGGATCTTCAGGAATGATAAAACAAGACTGTATGCTAAGTGTACTGACTCAAGGTGCAAATGGAGGTTGAATGCAAGGAAGGTGAAGGATGAAGAATCTACTTTCAGAATAAACAAGTTCAAGTTCACTCATGGATGTCCAGCTATCAAGAAATCAAGAAACATGAAGTCCAATTTTCTAGCAAGGAAGTATTTACATCTATGGCAGTCTGATCCTAACAGAAGTGTCAAAGGATTTAGCATTGATACTGAAGCTGATATTGGGGTATTAGTAACCATTAATCAGGCATATAGAGCCAAAATACTTTCACTTACAATGTTGAATGGGACATCTACTGACCAATATGCTTCATTGTGGGACTTTAAAGGTGAGATAGAGAGGTCTAATCCAGGGTCTACAGTTCTATTATCAGCAAACAATCAGGAAGGGGAAAACAAGTTTGGCAGGTTGTATATGTGTTTGGCAGCTTTGAGACAGGGTTTTCTTCATGGATGTAGGAGGATTATTGGTGTTGATGGGGCACATTTGAAAGGACCTCATAAGGGTATTCTTCTAACTGTTGTTGGTATTGATGCCAACAATAACATCTATCCATTTGCCTGGGCAGTAGTTGATAAAGAAAATGGGAGGAATTGGGAGTGGTTCTTACAAGTGTTGAGGCTGGATCTTCATATAACTAGAAATGAAAGATGGACCTTCATGTCTGATAAACAGAAGGGTTTGTTGCAGGCCTTCATAACAGTTTTTCCAGGATCAGTCCATAGGTTTTGTGTCAGGCATCTCCATGGCAATTTCAAGAGAGCCAGCTTCACAGGAGATGCATTAAAGGATGCTTTCTGGAAGATAGCTAGAGCAACTACTAAGAATGAGTGGAAGGAAAAGATGGAGGCAATGAAGGTCCTTAGTCCAGCAGCTCACAAGTGGTTAGAAGATAAACCACCTGCTCACTGGAGCAGATCTCATTTTGATGAAAAAGTGAAGTGTGATATGCTATTGAACAATGGTTGTGAGGCCTTTAACTCATGTATACTGGATGCTAGGAAGATGCCGATCCTTTCAATGCTTGAATGGATTTTTCAATATCTGATGTCAAGACACCAGAAGAACAGGTACATGGCTAGGGCAAAATGAAAGGGGGAGTGGTGTCCAAAGATAAGGAAACTGGTGTGGCATCTAATGCAGATTCATGTCAGGTATTGTAGGCCAGTTAAGTCTGATGACACCAATTACTCCATTAGATGCAAGGATGGAGATACATATGTTGTTGACCTAAATGAGATGAGGTGTGGCTGTAGAAAGTGGGATATTAGTGGAGTTCCATGTATACATGCTGTCAGTGCCATAGTTGCACAAGGATTGAATCCTCTTGATTTCATTCATCACTCCTATAGTGTTGGATGTTATCTGGAAGCATATAACAGGCATATCCTACCTATGAATGGTAGAAAAGAATGGGAGAAGATGAATTACTTACCAATAAACCCTCCAAATGATGGTAGAGATGTTGGAAGACCTGAGGATGTTAGAAGAATGGAGCCTGGAGAGAAGCCAATGAAGAAGAAAAGAAGATGCAGAGGTAAGCCTGTTGCAGTATCAGCCACTGATCCAACTAGATTGAAAAGGGACCAGAGAACTGTTAGATGCATACATTGCAAAGAATTAGGTCACAATAAAAAAGGTTGTTCAATCAGGAAAGAGCTAGAAACAGCAGAAGCTGAAGAGGCATGTAAGGCAGCTGAGGAAGCTGCTAAAAAGGCAGCTGAAGCTGAGGAAGCTGCTAAAAAGGCAGCTGAGGAAATGGAAAATTCAGTGGAAGATGATCAACAACCACCTGAGGAGCAATATGCAGATGATCTTAATGATCTGTTATTTGGTAATTTAATGGATGTTGAAGTGGAGGGCAATGTTGGAGAGGGTACTGAATCATCTAATGTGCCAGTGTATCCTGGAAAGGATGCTGATGTTGGTGTTGAGAATACTATGCATGGACAATCTGAGATTCAGATTGATGGCTCACAACCAGTGGTGGATTTAACTCAAGATGATGTTGTTGAGCAACCACTTGAGATTCTATATCCATCAACAGGAATAATTCCAACACTAAGTACTTCTCAGGTAAAAAACTTTTACTTTCAGTTATGGATCTATCTATGTGTTTTATTTATTTACTAAACTAAAATTTGTTGACAGTTGCCAAGAGACAACCTCAATAGGAGTAGTTCCATGTCTTTCCTTCCAACAACAACAGTAGCTCCAACTATAGGACCCTCAATAACTGACCAATTGCAGTCTGCTGGAAAGCTGCCAGTTAAGAGGATTCGGAAACTCCAAACCAGAGGAGGGGGCATTTTGAACTCCAGCAGGTACCTCTCACCCTCCATTCCCATCATTGGATCTCTCCAAGGCAGTGACAAGGCAGTAATCATTTGATCATCCTCCATGTTGCTAAACCATAAATCATTCATAAACAAACATTAATATATCCAACACATTACATTAAATAACAAATTAAAGGTACTATTAATCATTAAATTAGTCTTACATTAATAAGATCAACCAAGTAAACAACTAAATGTTATTAACCTATTACATCCTAGAATACAAGACAATCACCAAACAAATCAAAATCACAAACACAAACAAAAAAAGACACCATCCTATGAAACAACAAATGAGTGCAGTCCTAGTTTGATTGATTCTCAACACATAATCCACAAAAGGACTTGACTGCTCAGTGGGAGTGAGGCTTTGCCCAACAGTGGCTTGAGTAAAACTTTGCCCTGAACTCTCATCACCACTGAACATTTTCCTCCTCCTATTTGAGCGCTCATTGATGTCGTCGGCCCACATGAAGTAATTCGGGTGACGAACACGCAACAGACAAATGTAGTAAAAACTCCCGGGTCGGGATGCGGTGCTACTAGCCTGAAAATACAACATATTTTCGCGACCACAAACGCACGGGATTTTTCGCGACCACAAACGCACGGGATTTTTCGCCATCTACAGTTCAAATGGGAGATGGATTTTGCGTCAAAACACTAAATTCTAAGAACAAAACGACACAAACTGGATCTGATAGATAACTTCAATTTTCAAATCTAAAACAGTGAAAGAATTGAAGAGATGAAGAACCCTAAATCGATTGATGAAGAACCCTAAATCGATTTCGCATGCGATTAACACAAAATCCCTAATTTCTACAAAACCAAAAAATGTAGATGAAGAACCCTAGTTTTCCGACTAACCTTCGATTTTGTGATTGTGGAGAAGTGTTCTGTGAATGAGGGAGTTTGATTGAATCGGACCGTGGAGTTTTGTGATTTGTAATTTGGGAATCGGACCGTTGCGGGGCGTGAACGAGGAGGTGCGACTGTTGATACATCAATGTTACCGTTTAATAATTTTAATTTTTTTTATTAATCACGTGTAGTCCACGTAAGATAAATTGGAGTCAAAATTGGGGTAATGTAGCGTCAACGGAGGCCACGTAGGATTTTCTGGGCAGATTAGGGCGGGGATGTGGTGATGGGACCAAAATTCAGTGTAGGTGCCAACTTGAGTGACTAAAATTAAGGTCTGCCAAGTTATTGTACCAAAATTAAAAAAGTGCTAAATTATGGGACCAAAGTAGTAAATTTCCTAAGTATATGTTAAACATGATAAATATACTATTTATATACGATTGAAAAAAACTGAAAATCGTCGTAGTTTCGAGTTTACCTTTGATCGGATATTCAAATGAACTTTGTTTCCAAGTATTTTTGTGGCAACTGATCCCTAACATCACTAGCAACATGTGTACCCAAATGGGAAGGAATATCCAAAGATTTGCTAAGCTAAATAATTCTTGAAAATATAGAACCTATTTTCGGATTTTCAGACAGCAGTTTACGGTTTCGGAATTTTGACCTTCTAAATCACATTATTTGAAAAACATTTATTTATATAAAAGTTAGAAGACATCATGAGGAGTATTCAGCCGTTTACCTTGATCAAAAAGGATTTTTCTACATATAGTTATGCTTTCTCTAAGGTGCAGGGCGGAATGGATAATTTTTGTGCAATAAAAGTTTTGGGTTATTTCCGGGTAGAAATGATGAAATAAGAACTTGGGATGAATTTTTCCTGAAAGTAGACTTACTAACTTAGAGATTTATAGGAAGAAAGAAGGAAAAACCGAAATAATTGTGGGTGTGAAAATTGTTGGAAAAAAGCCTATTATTTATAGCAAAAAACTCAAATTAAAATACTTTTGATTAAGGTCCCACTTTAATTTCTTTATCCTTGGCCAACTAATGATGACTCTAATCTGATAATAGGGAGATATGGCTGAATTTTCTTCCATAACTTAAAATATGATATGTCTAATTCAAACAAAATACATATTTATTTATTTATGCATGTTAAAACAATTTAACTAAGGTCCCACCTTACTTTCTTTAACAACTAATCACCAAAATCTGATTTCAATTGTCATAAGGGTGATGTGGCTGATTTCAAAATCATTCACCTATGATGTGATATTATTCTTGTTGTTTATAATAAAAAAAATATGAATAAATATATATTTTTACACATATTTACTTATGTAACTTTTTCTAGGTAAAAAAAAAACTCCAAGATCAATATGTACATGTAAAATATATTTCTTAAAGATATTTGAAGCATATAAGATAATAAAAAATGGTTAATTTTTGTTCAAGGACTAAAATGTAATTTTTCTCAAACGTTTGGGGTAAAAAATGTTATTTCCAAAAGTTTGAGGACTAAACTGTAAATTTATATTTTGTTCAAAATTCAGGGGCATTACACGCTGACTTCCAAACTGGACCTCATGTGGTCACTACATAATGAATTCGAGCTCATGGACCTTGGCTATGGCTGCTGCTGTTTGAAAGGACTCAACACGTCGAAACGGGAGATGATTCTTATAAAGGGCCCGTGGCACTTAGCGGGCAGTTTCCTTTCAATCCGCACTTGGTTTCTAGATTTTAACTCTGACACATACAAGACTGAAAGTGCTATCACTTGGGTGTGAATTATGAATCTCTCGATGGAGTTACTTTTTGAAGAGGGAATCGTGCATGGCTTGGCTAGTTGTATCAGGACACCCATTAAAATCGATAACAACACATTGCACGCAACTCGGGGTCAGTTCGCGAGGGTCTGTGTTGAAGTTAGCACGAACACTCCCCTCAAATTGGTAATAGGGGTGCGCGACAAGGTCTACCAGGTTGTGTACAAGAACCTACCATCACTTTGCTATAAGTGCGAGAAAGTCAAATACCTTGAAAATAGATGTCCTCTAGAACAACCGAACACATCACAACAGGAGGCGAACGCGAGTTCTAATGTAGATGTTCTTATGCAAAAATTAGACGAAAGGTCACACTGGTTGGTCGAGAAGGTTCAAAAGAAGGAATACGACAATTGGATGAAAGTGACGCGCAGAAAGAGGAACACCCCCCGTCAATCTGAGACGAATAAAGTTGTAACTCCTACAATCCTAACACGGTCAGTAGTTCTCCCAACTAATGTTGCAAATTCGAATCTTGTGGCTCAAAAAACTGACCCTTCTCGTCAGGGAAAGAGAGTCCTCCCACGATATATGGAAATAAACAGCAAGAAGCCTGCCGCGGCTAGGAAACCTTTCAAAAATACCGCAAGAGGCCCTCCTAGGAGTCAAAATAAATATGCGGCTTTATCCTTAGTAAAGGAGAACGTACTTGACATTGTTGAACACACACAAATCTCTAGTGCGACCGAGAACAACAATTTCACGCAAGATGGACGAGGAACACTGGGACAATCTGCTTCTCGGACAATGGTAGTTGCTAGAGATAGAAACGAGGCGATTGATCTTCACACCACCAATGTGGAAAGCTCGAATAACAATCGAGGACCGATTGGTCGAAGTCCTGGATATCTCGAGTCAGGTCTTGGAGATAGATACATCGACATACCGAACACAGAGATATGGAGATGTAGCCGCATGGTGGTAGAGGGTCCAACTGAGCGCGAGGGAATCCGAGAGACAGGTGACTCTGGCATTGGAGATGACGCATCAGATAGCTGCGACATGGAGGGGATCCGTGATTGATCACCCCATCGAACCCCACCATCTGCATCAAGTCAATATGCAGATTATATCCTGGAACTACCAGGCGGCAGGTCACGCCGACTTTAGAAGAATTTTTTGCGAATTGGTCCGGTCTCACGGACTATCGGTTGTTTTCATCCTCGAAATAAGGGTTAGTGAAGAGAGAGCGAATGAAATTGCTCCTAGACTGGGATACTCTAACTACGTTCTTTCACCTACATCCGAAATGATTGGTGGCATATGTATGCTTTGGAACGAGTCAGAGATGAGTGTAGAGATTACTGACGTGGATGACCAGGCGATCCATGCTATTATTAATCCAAACTTGCAAGACATGTGGAGATTATCTGGTGTATACGCGCAGCCGAGGCGCAGTGCCAAGGTTCGGGTTTTTGATAGTCTTAACTATGGCTGCAAACTCGAAACTCCCGTGGCTATTCACGGGTTATTTATACGAAGTAAGCCACTGATACAAAAAGAAAGGGGGTAACACGCGTACAGTCCGTCGCCTACAATTTTTCCAAGATTTCATGACCAACTCCTCGCTCTTGGATCTTGCCTTTGAGGGTCCTCCTTTTACTTTGTCGAACAACCAAGATCCAGACACGTTCATACAGGCATGGATACACCGAGCCCTAGAAAACCATGCTTGGGTGATCCGTTTTCTGAATAATCAAGTCGTCCACCTCCCTAAGACGCATTCGGACCACCACTCAATCATTACTTATTGCAACGGGTGGGATTTGAGGGAAGTTGCGCGCCCGTTCTGCTTCGAGGAGATATGGTTCACTCACGAATAATGCGAGGGCCTCCTAAGGAAAATATGGTAGGAGAAACTGAAGGTCCTTGAAGCAATTGAGGAGGTGCCTCGGGTTTTAGTCCGGTGGAATAAGGAGAAATTTGGGAACGTGTTTAAAAAGAAGGAGCGACTCACGACCCGATTAAATGGAATTCAAAAGGTGTTAGGGACCCAAAGCTCGACGTTTCTTCGTGAACTGGGGAGGGAACTCATCAAAGAATATGATGATGTTCCCGTCAATCGGAAACATTGTGGTTCCGGAAATCGAGGGTCCATTGGATTAAAGATGGTGAGCGTAATACGAGCTTCTTTCACAAGTCCACTCTCATCAGAAGAAAGAAGAATAAAATCAAGATGTTGAAAATTGGCGAGGATTAGGAGAAGGAGGAGGCCGCGTTACAGTTGCACGTCCGAGAATATTATTCCCATCTTTTTTCTAACACCACGAATTCGGACGACTCCCTTCAGTCACACAGGCTACCACGTACCAGATTTCAAACATTTCTTTCCGATGAGGACGCGCGAGAGCTAATGAAAGTCGTGGATATGGCGGAGTTGAAGCGGATGGTGTTTGATATGCACACGCTTAAGGCGCTAGGGCCCAACGGTCTTCACGCGGGGTTTTTTCACAAAGGTTGGGACTGGATGAGTGACTCGCTTCTCAACTTTGCAACTTCGGTGTTTCGGGACCGATCGTTCGATCCAAGAATTTGCGAGGAATTTCTCTGCCTCATTCCCAAAGTCAAACATCTAGAGAGAATAGCACAATATCGGTCGATCGTGCTGTGTAACGTTCTTTACAAGATCGTGACCAAGTGCATCACCACACGGTTGAGGAGTTTGATGTCGAACCTCATTGCCCCGACGCAATCCAATTTTATTAAAGGGAGGAGTATGCAGGATAATGTATTTGTTCTTCACGAGATCCTTCAATCCGTGCAAAAGAAGCAAAGTAACAAAATTGGGTGCATGATCATGAAACTTGACCTCGAGAAGGCTTACGACAAGGTAAATTGGGACTATCTCGAGGATACCTTACGTGTTTCTATTTTCCAAATGAGTTGGTGGAGTTGATCATGTTTTGTGTTCGAAGTGCATCGACGAGGATACTTTGGAATAGAACCCACATGGAACCGATTAAGCATACGTGCGGCCTTTGTTAAGGTGATCCACTCTCTTCTTATCTCTTTGTTCTTTGTATAGAACGTCTCCCGTATATGATCAACGAGGTTGTGGAACAAAATAAATGGCCTCCTATTATTCCATGTCGCAGGGGTTCGAAGATGTCACATCTTTTTTTGCCGATAACTTAATTCTTATGGGCAATGCTACGCTACACACGACGCGCACCATCAAGGACATTCTTAATAAGTTTTGCTATGCATCCGGTCTTATGCTCAGCCCCAACAAGTCCAAAAAAAAATTCTCAAAAAGGGAGGGTTCCTCTCTTAAGCGCACAATTAGCGAGTCGTTGGGGTTCGGCCAAACGACACACCTTGGTAAGTATCTAGGAGTTCAGCTAGTCCACGGCCGAGTAAGTAGGGCCACGCACGCGGATATGTTTGACAAGATTATGGCTCGGTTCAGTGGTTGGAAGGGCCAACTTCTCTCTTTAGCGGGTCGCGCTGCGCTTATTCAAGCGGTCTCATCATCGATGCCAATTTACACCATGCAGTCGGCTTGGCTGCCCGAACACGTGTGCGAGAAACTCGATAAACTCAATAGAGACTTTTATGGTCAAATGATATATCAAAGAGGAAGCTACACCCAGCGGTTGGCAAAAAATCACGCGGTCAAAGAAGAAAAGGGAGGGCTGGGAATCCGTCGATCAAGACTTTGCAACGAGGCGTTACTTGGAAAATTTGTTTGGCGGATTCTATGCAAGGAACGTATGGTTTGGAGCGAATTGGTTGAAGCAAAATATCTCAAGGCCGCGAGTATCACTTGTGTTACGGCGAAGCAAGGGGATAACACTATTTGGAAGGGCGTAATGAGGTGCATAGGTTTCATGCGCCCATTTATACATCGGAAAATTGGCAAGGGTGATCGGATCTCCTTATGGTTCGATAGTTAGAACGGGGAGTGACGGTTGTGTGAAGAGGAGTTTGAGATTAGTCATAGAGATGTGAATGTCAAAGTATGCGATGTCCTAGCCGAAAACGGAGACTATAGTTGGGATCGATTGCATTCGAATTTACCCGCACGTATTCGCATTGTTGTTGAGGCCAAAGGATTTCGGACCTCGTGTTGTGAGGATGTGGCTACTTGGACGGAAACTTCGAACGGGGAATATTCTTGTCAATCAGCATACGTTACGTTCCTTAAGCATTATTCGGAGGATGCGCAACCACAGTTTACAAAATTGGGTATGGGGGCTCGACGTTAGTAACAAGTTACAACACTTTCTATGGTTGGCGTTACAAGGGCGGTTTGCCACGAATCACCTCAAATATACTAGTAAGCTATCTCCAACAGCACATTGCGGCTTTTGCAGTCACCCAGATGAGACAAAGCTGCATGTCTTGCGCCATTGTAGTGCGGCGCGCGAAGTATGGGAAAGAATTCTATCCGGACCCGAGCTTTGCTTTTTTGATAATTTAACGGATGAAGAGTGGTTTAAATCCAACGCGCATAGGGCTGAGATGCGCAATACCATTGCCACAACAGCGAATTGGTCCAAAATCTTTGTCGCTATGGTGTGGATTATTTGGAAGCAACGAAACGACATGGTTTTCAGAGGAAGGAATGACAACGTGAACGGTCGGCTAATCCAAATTACGCTACTCAGCCATGATCTTGAGGCGGGGCGCAGGAAAACTCCAAAGATTGGGAACGAGCTGAAAGGGAAGTGGACTAAACCGGACGCGGGGTGGTTGAAGCTTGATGTGGATGGCAGCCGTTACACTCACGAGAACATCGATTTCGCTGCGGGAGTCCTTCGGTCAGAACAAGGTGAGTGGATTTGGGGTTTTCAAAAAAAGTTGCTCGCTAACACCGTGGATGAGGCTGAACTCGAGGCTTTGTGCATTGGATTGGAGAAACCGTGGGAACAGAGGCGCCAACGAGTCGCAGTTGAGACGGATTCGCTGCGTGTGGTGAAGCTAATAAATGGAGAGACGGAAACTTCCACTGCGAATGAGGAGTTAGTGAAAAAATGCTACGACTTGCTACACATGCCATGGGAGACTAAGCTTCAGTGGATTCCAAGATATTCGCAGACGCATTGGCAAAAAAACAAGCCACTTTGGGGGATGAGGACGACATATTTTTGGATAGGCCGCCTCACTTGTTATCTACTTTGCTTAATTTAGACATGTCTTAAGGCCTTTATTTGTACTTCCTTTCTGCCAAAAAAAAAAAAAAAATCAGCAACAAGTTTTTGATACTTTTTTCTTTTTGATTTCTTTTCCTGTCTTTTGTTCTTTTCCTTGCAAGACTGAAAAGTAAATACCTAAATAAATTACACAAGTTAAAGAGAGAAAAAGGAAATCAACCGCACTCCGCCACAGCCACTGCTCCGCCCCCTGATTCCATGAACGTTATGCAACAACAAACAACATATTCAACTTTTTCTGTAACATTTGCATTTGAATCTTTAATGAAGCATTAACCTATTAATTTAAGAGTTCAAGAGAGAAGCTCCAGTCATGTAAACTACAAGGAAATTATTCCAGCGCTAGCACTACAAGATGATTAGTAATCACATATTTCATCCAAAATGTTAGGAAACTGAAGTTGCATTTCGTCATCATAAGCCAAGATGCCGTTCACAAATGAATCAGCCGCACTCGTACTAATATCTGGAGAGCATTTTTCCTGAACTTCAGCAACATTTTCAGAACTGGACATCCTTGTTTTACTGAGTTCGTTGCTATCCAAGTTATTTCCGCCCCCATCACCTACAAAACTAAGTGGAGCTCCCTCTTCCTGTACTGAACTAGAACCACTGTTCATTGACAACATTTCCTCATATTTGCATCCAGGCATTTCATACGTACCAGTAAAAGAAAAAGGATCTTCCAGAAAATAGTCATTACAAGCAAAGGAAGGAGAAGAAGGATCATTTTGAACCTGTGCAGGTTCACACGAGCCTAACGGTCCTCCTCTCCCAAAAAGTAGGACTCCACTTGAAGACGCAAATGAATCAGAAGAGGAGGCTTCAGTGAAAAAACATGGATGAGAATCTTCTTGTTTAATGCATTGGAACTGAGACACCATGGCCCTTGGATCGTGCTTACCCAATAAATCATAGGGGGATTTCTCAATCTCTCGTGTATGGTACTCTTGGTCCCGTGAAAGCTCTCCTATGAGCTGATGTGTTTCTGGTTTCCAAACTGGTCCGTTGCTTGTGAAATTTGGGAGGAAAGGGTGCCTGATTCCAGTGCCACTGATCTTTCCATACTCACTATAAAGCTGGGAGAAGGGCTTGTGAGTAACAGGATCGATTTCCATCTTTAAAAGTTTTTTCTTGAGTTTTGTGTTCCAGTAATTCTTCACATCATTGTCAGTTCTCCCCGGCAGGCGCTTTGCTATTAGAGACCATCTTGAACACGGAGAAAAAAAAAAACAAAACAAAAAACACCGGATCAACAATGTCACTAACCATCAAGCTACTTTGGACAAACTCTTAAGAAAAAAGACTTTTCTTAAACAAGAGGAAATATATTCTTGCTGAAACAGCTTGAAACTTGCATTAGTTTTATATAAATGTACCTGCTACCAATGGTTTTATGAAGTTCCATAATGCATTCTTCTTCTTCAGGAGTAAAATTATCGTGTTTGAGATCAGGGCGCAGATAGTTAGTCCATCTTAATCTACAGCTCTTCCCACACCTGTTAAGCCCTGTAACGCCTCAAAAAAAGAATCAGACATGCAGATTTCTCAAAAAAAAAAATATAGTTTGCACTTTCATGACAAGCATACCTGCTTTCTGGGGAACTAAGGTCCAGTTGCCAATTCCATGACTGGCTACATATGCAAGAATTTTAGCGTCTTCCTCAGGCGTCCATGGGCCTCTCTTAACGTTTGCTTTATCACAGCAAGGCGGCCTCCCCATAGGTAACAGGTTTCCTTATTACACCGGTGGGCAGGGGTGGAGGGAGAGAGAGTTTGGGGGACGGGATACAAAGGTAATAATGATGTGATTCCACAGCTTTAGAAATATACAATTGAAGTAGAGACATTTAACAAATGAGGGAGCATGAAATGCATGTATTTTGGCTCATTTTAACAACAATTGCATGATTCTATCAGAAAAAACTGTTTGACATGACATGAATAATATAGCATGCTCTCTCTCTCTCTCTCTCTCTCTCTCTCTCTCTCTCTCACACACACACACACACACACACACATGCTTGGCTTCAAGAGAACCCTGTAGAGTCAGGTCTAAACTGCCTCCAATTTGTTTAGTTAAAGGTCCAGCTTGCAGCATCTAATCTGCATTGACCATTAACATTTGAATAGAAGGTAATTTCTATCAGAATAGCAAGATGGCCATAACCTTCTTTCAAGAAATACTACATATGAGAGTTGGAATTAAAAATGTACACATAAATCACATTATCTGGAGTGATCTTGACATGCACATTGCTAAAACCTAGACAAATAAATCAATAGACTTCACAATATTATGTATAACTTAAAATGGCTTTATGAAGCTACGCAGCTCCTTTCCAGAACGAAACACCCCACTGCAGAGGCAGTCCAGGAGTCACAAAAATAATAAAACACCAAGAACGCTTCTCAACAAAATTTACCCACAAATGCCTCCAAAAGAAAAGCACTAAACATCTCATCATATAGGCTCATGAAACCATGAAGGTACATATGAAACACAGTCCATAAATTACACCTTTAATGCCATCTTTTTGATGAAGTTCAAAATGACAGTTGCACAACAGATGTATGATGGAATAGTTTGAACTAGGCTCCAATCCATGCCCAGTATCAAAACCTCTTCCATTTACAACAACCTTTTCCGTCTACAGAAGGGCTCGAGAATCATTACTAAGATGAGCACACATTGCAGCTCTTCCGGCAATGCCCCACCGTCTTGTCAGAGCCCACCATGTACAAAGGGTTTTTCTTACATTCCCCTTGAAGAGCCCATGTGGGGCAATTTGAGTTTTCATCAATACAATCACCATGTGCTGAACGAAATTTTGGTTTGTCGAAAGACCTCACATGGATCCACTTTGTAGCAGACCATTTCTCACCTTCAATGACCGGACAGCTCCCATGCAAGCTCGAAGGATCAGTGGTTGCATCAGGATGAAGACTGAAAAACAACAATGCATCACCTTTCCTAGGTTTCACTGTCACAGGAAAAAGAAGAAGAAGAATATCAAACTACTGTTCAATATCCCAAATCCTATGCAACAATGTGCGTGACCATAAGTAAAAGTTGTTCATTATCATCTAACTCTATCTTGAATTGAAGCAGAACCCCCAACCCTCGACCAAACAGTAAGATAAGGAGAAGTTTCGAGAGTGCAGTATGCTTCATCTTTTTTTCTTTTTTTTAGGTGCCTTTTTCGTAGGTCGCAATGGATAGATCACAGAAAGCATGCCGCTTGATCCATTAACATTTGTGCCAAGACGAATTAATTCTACAAAAGAGTACTGTGAAGTCACATTACCTGCATAGCCTTCTTTAGCACAATCTGACCAGTCATCACCTTTTGGCTGTCTATCCTTTGCCTGTGAATTAAATATAATGAAAATGGATAAGAAAGATCTAAACCAAGCTTTACATGGATAACAAATAAGGGGGACTTCAATATATATTACTTACCTCTGAATTAGGAAATACAGTTTCTCCACCCTGTTCCACCTCCGACAAATACATAAGCACAGTAGCCACTCGATGACCACCCAATTCTAGATTGGCCTTATCATGAAAATAATCAAAATGTGGCTCATATTTCTGGCCATGCTCATAATGCAAAATCTGCATAGCCTCACCATTTTCTGAATGATAAATTTAAGAGAAACAATAAGCTCATTTGATAAACTGCAATGCAACTGATATCAATCAAGCTGCTCCATGGTACGGTACCTATAGGGAGGAAAGTCCATGCGGCTATTTTTGCTTCAACACCAGCCACTATTTCATCCTTCAATGAAGAGAAGAGAGTAATGACTGTTAATCATCAAATAGTTACTGTATGAACAATGGCGCGAGAGAGAGTATTCATACATTTTAACTTGGAAAGTTATAATCAAACAACAACAAAGAAGCTAGTTAATAAGAGAATCATGAATTTGCGCAAAAATACTTATGGGCATAATGCCGTTCATAAGCATAAAGGAAAATAAAGATCTGCAAAAGGGGAAAAAATCAGATATGACAAATAGATCTATAGGCTTCCAATTGTATGCAACACCAATAGGCAGTGTATTTCAATATTATCTTAATTGTGGTCAGGTAGAACACTGAAAAGTGTAATGGGGCACGAGGTAACAACTAGAAGGAAATTCTTAATCAAAATTCAAAAGCCGACACATATTGCTTCTGTTATCAAATGATGTGACACTACATCCGATGCAAGCTAAGATAGGCATAAAACACTTTTACATTTCAACATGCCCAAGGACATTCTAGAATGAAAATCTATAGAGCTGGCACAAGCGTAAGAGACAGAAACAGGTTCTATTCAAGTTTTTTTTATGCCTATTAGATCACGTGCAGATACCACTCCAAATGAGAGCTCTAAAGCCAGCTAGAATTAAAATAGTACAGCGGCGAACCAAGCTTTAACGCCAAGTATCGGACTAGACTCTATCGATAAAAGAGAATTATGTGCATAAGGCATTTGCATGAGTACATAATTAGGACTTGGAAAGGAAAAGGGACCATTTATATAAGAAAGAATCAAAAAACAAGCTACCGAAACACAATTTGAAAGATTTAATAGTCAGAGATGAAGGATGTTAACAATTGTTGGGTTCTCTTTATGTGTCTTCTTCATTATTTCCTTTCTGGTTAATTTCCATCTCCTCCTTTTCATGGTAACTTAAGTGAGACCGTCAAGAAAAAAAGACTAACTTGGATGCATTCATAAGTTTAAGGGATGGGTCAGCGAAGACGGTGTACACGATAAGTAAAGCAAGAAGGTGAGTTCTCTGGCATTGTTGTGCAAAAAAAATAAGACTGATAAGCAACATTGTTAGCCTCAGAGGCCAGGAAAACAGCAGCTACAAACCCCCGATTCGGGAATTGTTTCAACATCACTGAGACAAAATCGTTGCAAGAAGCCTAAAGCATCAGTCTATTCCTAACATATGCAAGACAACTGAAATCCGAAGGCATATCATTTTTCCGGAAACACTTGACATTCGACACATCTCAACAACAACATTACACATATATGAATCATGTATCAGATTGTAGACTATTCAATATAACTGCTGGCTGCTACAAAGATTCAAATATTTGGCACCGTTTAAATCAAGAAACAGGATGTCACCAACCTGGCCTTTTGAAAGAAACATGCCCGAACTTGTGCGGACCTCACTTTCTATACTCTTGCCGGAATCGTTATCAGCTACCATAGATTTCTCCAGCTTATCTTTAGCCTACTCGCACAAATTCCACCACCCATTAACCAAAAAACTCCACCAGAGAAAAGAGATACAGACGCATAACTATTTGATTAAGGAGGAAATGCAATAAACCGAAATATAAGCACTTGCACCAACCAACCATCTTTCTCTATCACATAATCAATATATGGGTAAGTGATAGGCGTTAATCCATCAAAAAAATCATTTGCTAAACAAAGACATCATTGACAAAGAAAGAGCTAAACAATAATTAACAGGAGGGTATTAATTAATCTAACCAGAGAAATGAGGTGATCACACTCCTTATGAGTCAAGAATGCTCTGTGGACAAATGCCCTGCAGAATAAAAATAGCACAACATCATTTTCAAACCACAAGCACTTAATATAATAAACCAAAAGTAAAATTACCTACCTGGGTTTCCAAGAAATTTGGGTGACCCTTGTTGGATCAAACAGAGCTGAAGATGGACCGCCACTTTTCAATCTCAACACAGATTGGTTTCTGGTGCAAATTCACAAAGAAATTAGACACGATCGATCAACATTTTATAAAATAATAATAAAGATTGCATTTTTATTGTGGAACGAACATACCCATAGGAGGATTGAACAAGAAAACAGAAATAGAAGAAAAGAAAAGATTTTGGACCCATCATCAACACGATGAACAAATAATAAATAACACTCTGATTTTCTTGGTGGGGTTTTAGCAAAATTAATAAGGCAAATTTTCTCAGGCTTTGAATGATTCTGACACAATACCGTATTTTCTTGGAATTTTTACTTTGTAATTAAGACTTGATAATAATATATATATATATAAAGAAATTTAAAGGAATTATTACTGGACTGGAGGGATTTAATAATTGTCTTGTATGGTTTAAACTTCATATTTGACTCCGCCTTTTTTCTGGAAGTTTCCTTGTTTCGTTCACATGCCAATTTTTGAGTACGCATCAATTAAAGTTTCTTTTCCAAATTGGCATGCGTACAGCGTACCATACCGTTACCGTACCAGGTTACGACGGAATATTCCATGCTGCGCACAGGGCATTGTGCGCAGCCCCCCCCAGATGCTGACATGTGGACAAAATGTTTGTCATTTTGTCCACGTGTCAGCATCCCAGAGGGGGTGCGCACAATGCCCATGTGCAGCATGGAATAGACTACTTTCGCCAACTTTTTAAGTATATATATCTATTAGTCGGTACTCTCTAATTGGTATATTTTGGATCCAGTATGTCACGTACTAAAATATGTAAATTAAACACAAAAGTTGTTTTGCACTGAGGGTGGTGTTCGCATAAAGTTAAACTAAAATATATTTTCACTTAAATTAAATAGGTATTTGCAAACACTCCTTATTAAAAAGGCTTATTGGTTCTTGGGACAAAATTTTTAAAGTGTTTGTATCACTCACTCTTGCTTGTGCTTGTCCCAAAGTAAAAGTCAAAAACATCACTAAGTTAGAAAAGCTAAAAAAGATGTGGTGCTTTTGAAACTATTTTGTAATTATGGTTATTAATTTTATGAAAATGAAAAATACTTCTCATTAAAGAAACATTTTGCAAGGACTTCTCTAAGGTGTTTATGAATATTTCCACGCTTTGCATCTAGTGCTTCTTTTGTACCTTCTCTTAGAGAAAGTTCAAAAGAGATAAAAAATGCAGAAGCTCACAAGTTAGATATTAGATGCTTCTAAAGACCGATACTATTAACAATTCCCCTAATCTTCTATAAACATGTGATTTTAACCTTAACTAAATAGAAAGTTATACCATAATTCTACTTTCCTTAGTAACTTGAGTTCCCCTCCCTAAATAAAACATACATAACAATCGCTCATCAGTATGCAATTAGAAGCATTGTAAACCTCTTCATCTTTGAGTGAAGGAAGGTCGACCGACTACCTTGTATTAACCTACAATCTATGAGCTTGCCAAACCAATTTTCACCTTACTTGTTGGTATCTACTTCCCTAGGTGGTAGGTCACTTTGGTCGGCATAGACCTATGAAACTTAGACTGAAGTTTGGCTTAGGTCGAAGGAGAACTACGAGAATCACAGAAGAACCTAAACTAACAATTGGGCTGCTTCGGGTTGTCTCAAGAACTATTGTGTAAATATCTCCTCATTTAAGGGAGAATGTACGTCGTTTTTTGGCAAATCTCACCCAAACACTCGGCCTATAACTTATACATGCGACCTATAATGCGACATATACCATTTAAGTCGATCTCAATTTATGACTTAAGCATCAAGGAATCATCGTTTGGTTCACCATCGACAAGCACTAACTACGTACTTTGCAATGCTGGGAGATACAGGAAAGCTATAGATCAAGTTTGTAAGGTATCCCATTTTTTTCTCAAATGAATCTCATACAACGATATCCCGCTTCAAAATTAGATTTCTTGTTTATGTTTTCCACTTTCTCAAATAACTTCTTGGAAAGAACATACTATTAGACAAGAGTCCTAGTCTTTGTAATTTAGGAAAATATTCTTTGTATTTATTTCCTTTTTGTAATTATCTCTTTCCTTCTTGTATTATAAGTTGTACTTATATATACCACCATTGAGTGAAGAATAAAATCATCACTTCATAAATCTTATATGGTATCAGCAGGAAAATATCTCTAAAGAGAATTCCCGATTCCTGATGTCTTCGGCTGGAAATCCTAGTGACTCGGCTTCGGCTTCGGCCGCCACCTCGTCTGCGGATGCGTCTTCCATTGCGCCGTTCATGCAGTCATCCACCGCTCCTCTTCAGGTTGCGGGATCAGGGGTTCAACCCCTCGTTCCACCGTTTGGTCCCGGTGTTCCGCCTCTTGTGCCCATCAATGCACATACTCATCTACCTCTGCAGTTAAACTCTGGGAACTACACATCCTGGAATGCACAGGTTCGCCATCTGTTTTATGGCTATGGTCTTCTTGGCTATTTGGACGGTACGACCCTCTGCCCTCCTTGCGGTGATTCTCCAGAATCTATTGATGCGTTTGTCCACTGGACGCGACATGATGCTCTCCTCGTATCCGCACTTTTTGGTTCGCTCTCTTGGGAAGTCATGCAACTTGTCTCCGACAAGAAGACGTCGGCTGGAATATAGACGTCCTTGCAGAGCACGTATGTTAACCGATCTCGTGCTCGTGTCATACAATTGAAGGAATCTCTCTCTCATTTGACCATTGGCTCCAAATCCGTGTCGGAATTCCTCCAACTTTTCAAGTTGAAAGTTGATGAACTTGCCCTAGTTGATCATCGCCTCTCTGATGATGATGTCACTTTATTGGTTTTGAACGGTTTGGGGGCATCCTACCGTGATATTGCGGCTCAGATCCATGCTCGTGATCATCCGCTCTCCTTCTCTGCGCTTCATGACAAATTGGTGGCTCACGAGATCTATGTCAAACGCTTAGAGGCTCAATCTGCATCCCTTATGGCTTCGGTCATTGCTGCCTCGTATCACCACAAATCGGGTCAACGTGGTGGTCCACCCTCTAGCCGCCACAACAACTCACGTGGTGGTTCCAATTGTCTTCCAATCGCCAATACCGCGGTAACTCTTCCAACCGTGGTAGCAACCCGAACAATCAAGGGAATCGGAACAACAAAAACAACAATCATTCGAATTCTAATGGTCGTCCTGACATTACGTGTCAAATTTGTGGGATTTATGGTCACGGGGCTCGTACTTGTCGTCGTCTTCAGCAACCTCTTGCTAACCTGGCTTCGACCCCAAACTCTCCCTCTCACGATACAAATTGGCTTGTTGACTCGGGGGCCTCGCATCATCTCACCTCAGATCTTCAAAACCTAACCGTTCATTCTGAGTATGAAGGGACGGGTGAGGTTACGATTCCTAATGGTTCAGGTTTGACTATTACTCACGTTGGTTCCGCTTCTATTACAAAATTTGGTCGTAAATTCCTTCTCACTCCCGTTTTATGCGTTCCGTCATCTCAACGGAATCTATTATCGGTGCATCAATTTTGTCTTGCTAACAATCTCATGATGAATTTCATCCTTGGTATTTCTTTGTTAAGGATCGAACAACGGGGGTGATACTCATGCGCGGGGAATGCAGTAATGGAATTTACCACTTGGACGTGCGGTCGCGGTTTGCTTCAAGTCCTTTGGCGTGTGTTGGAATTCGCACTAATAGAGACAATTGGCATAGTCGTTTATGCCATCTATCTTCGGATATTAGTTCATTTTTGTTTAGCAAGTTTAAATTACCTTGTACTTCAAAGGATGATACTTTTTGTCGTTTTTGCTTATTAAATAAGAGTACGCAATTGCCATTTAGTGCTACATCTCTTGTCTTTACTTCGCCATTAGAGTATGTTTATGGTGATGTTTGGGGTCCCTCGCCGGTTCCCTCTTTGGATGGTTGTCGTTATTACTTGTTGTTGGTTGACCATTTTTCAAAGTATTGTTGGTTCTATCCCTTGTCTCACAAGTCGCAAGTTGCTACGGTATTTCGCCAGTTTCACACGTTTGTTGAGAAACAATTTGGGTTCTCCATTAAGAACTTTTATTCGGATAATGGGGGTGAATTCATTGCACTTCGTTCTTACTTCTTGGATTGTGGTATCCGTTGGCTTACCACTGCTCCTCATACTCCGCAATAAAATGGCACTATTGAATGGCGTCATCGTCATGTTGTCACACTTGGGCGCATTCTTTTACAGCAATCAGGCCTTATATCTTCGTTTTGGGACTCGGCCTTTTCTACTGCAGTTTATCTTTATAATCGGCTACCTACAATGGTTCTTCACCGCAAAAGTCCTTTCGAGGTCTTGTTTGGTCGTTCTCCCAACTACCTTAAGCTACGAGCGTTTGGGTGTTTGTGTTTCCCGTGGCTCTGTCCTTATTTTTCGGGTAAACTCACGCCTCCTTCTCGCGTGTGTATATTTTTGGGCTATAGTGTGTCTCAGAGTGCTTATCGTTGTCTCGACATTGAAACATATCGGGTTTATGTGTCTCGCAACGTCCGTTTTGTGGAGACGAAATTTCCGGGTTTTGCGACTCGTTGCCCTAACCCTCGTCCGCCGCCACCTAGGCCCTTTGGGCTGCTTCTCATTCTATCCCATTAACCCGGCCCATCTCCTATTAGGTCTGATCCCACGGGGCCATGGGGCCCATCAGATGGTCAGCGGTCAGGGTTTGACTCCAATGGCACCGATTTCTACACCTTCTGTTCCCAATGTTGGGTTGTTGTTGGGGCAACATTGCAATCAGACCCCTGTAGCACCAGTTTTTGCGCCCTCAGTTCCCAATGTTGGAGTGATGTTGGGGAAAAATTCCATCCAGAACCATGTTCCTCCCACTGCGGCCCAACCCGCGGTCCAGTCTTCACTCGAGCTGCCGTCGCCCGCGTCGTCCGCTGCATCGTCGAGTTCCACGCGACCGCTCGACCCGGATTCTTGCCCTTCTTTGCGGCCTCTTCCTCCTAGGCCATCTACTACACCGCGTACTCACACCATGACCACTCGCGCTCAAAACAACATCTTTAAGCCGAAGCACATCTACTTTGCTTCTAAACATCCAGTTTTGGGCCCCGTCGCACCTACATGCGGTTCTCAAGCACTTAAGGATCCGCTTTGGCGTGCGGCTATGGCTGAGGAGTACACGACACTTATGCATTTTGGTGTTTGGGATTTGGTCCCTTCCTCGTTAGGGAAGAACATTATTGGCTCCAAATGGGTGTTTCGCATTAAACGTCATCCTGATGGGTCTATTGATCGGTACAAGGCTCGTCTTGTTGCGAAGGGCTTTAATCAACGTGAGGGTGTTGACTTCAAGGAAAACTTCAGCCCAGTTGTCAAACCCGTCACTATTCGACTTGTGTTATAGTTAGCGGTTATGCGTGGTTGGTCGTTACGCCAACTTGATGTCAGCAATGCTTTTCTTCATGGCTGTGACAACAACGTCCCATGAGCCATGCTTCGATCCGAGTTGGTTCAGTGGTGGCCAGCCACTTTACCCAATACAGACTAAAGCGCAACTCATATAAAGGGTCTCACTAGTTTAGGATCAAAACCATACACATTTTATAAATTACATTGTGATATGTATAGCGGAAGTCTTGGTATTACAAATAATGTGACTATTTTAATGGTTATGCACTAATGACAAAATACGAATATTCCAAAATGCACGCTTGAACAATTATTCACTTGGTCCATGCTGCCATGTTGATTTTTATCATGAGGAATGAACAGAAGAAACGAGAAATAAGTCTTTAATGACTTAGTGAGATTCATATAAAAGAACTGGTAATGCAAGAATTAATTGTGACCTACTGCATACATTTCGAGGAGTGATCTTACCGGTAGAAACAGTTCAACTAGATAATTTGATGTAGCAATGGTACTGGAGTTTTCATAGAATAGTTAATGAACTTGTGCTTAACAATAAACGAATCCAGCCTTATAACTTTTACTATTCTACCTTATACCTCCCGACGAGGAGCGACCTCGCAAACAATCAAGAGACATGCTCGAGTACATGTCGATCCAGCACGCGGGTTACATCCAACTCCTGACTGCAAGCGGCGCCAAGATAGATGGGTATCAAGCGAAATTACTTAAACCGACAGTTCTTACTGCCCGACAGTAACTCGACTCAATCCCTGGGCCCAACTTCCCAAAGGCGTCTCAATGGATATAACAAATAAACAAACAAGCTAGTAAACCGAATAATATCCATTGCTCCTTGAGCTACATGTCCCGAACATAGTTCGTTGCTCTTTGCACAATTCAAGGACCAGCAGATTACAATATTGGAGAGTTATCATGATTGTGAATAGATATGATAAATAATAAATGATTGGATATGATTTATCAATGAGTAAGAAAATCATGTTATAAGATGAGATGCCAAACAAGATTATGATGAAATATAGGTTGTTCAAGGTTTGGTAATGGAATAGTGATTTTTCTGTCCAAGTTTCTCAGGACCGGATGCCAAACGGGGCTAGAACAAATCAGAAATAGAACCTCACCTTAACTCGTACGGGGAACCTTGATGGCTTTGATTAGTTCCTCAAACCTTTAACAAATTTAAATAATATTAATCAACTGAATTTATAATTCACCACAACAATTATTAGTACTTTTTCTTCAATTCTCATGTTGGTGTAATTGAGAACGTTCTTGTTAAGAATGCTAGTTATAATGTAAATCTTAGTAAATAACACATAAGCTTAATTTATGTCATTACACTAAACACAAAAATTTTAGTTGATGAATTTAAAGAAAAACATATTACTTAACTAACTCTAGGAAAACTCATCTTTTTAGTCTTTAATCAATTCCAAACTTTTAATAACCACACACCAAATCATACGAAATAACACCTTAAAATGTATAACTTAATCATTTAGTACTTTATTTTACATAGTAAGTTTAAAAATGCATATACTCGTTTTATAACTTAAATATAAAGATATAAACATGAGAGTTTTATCAAAACATGTGATAAGGGATGATAAATAATCTTATTTGATGGTTAAGTCATGAAGTGGCGAGAATAATCTTGTAAGACTTATGCAAATAATATGTTAAACATGATAAATTTACCATTTAAATGCTATAAATAAGATCACGAAAATGTCAATTCATGATTATAAATCATAATAATCTAATTATAACTAATACTATATCATGTTAAATTTATGTGTGTGATAAATACATTGGGTAGAAAATAGCTCGATAAAAATCTGGAAAGATTATTTTCCGAACGCAAAACACAAAAAGGAACAACTGGTATTTCTTCTTATTTTTGCAGAATCGGAGTATTTTGGGCTATAGAAAATGATAAAGAAGGGTGAGTATTTATAAACGAAAATAGTAAATTAATCATACTTATTTAGGTCCCACCTTGATTATTTTATATTAATTCACAAAAAAACTGAATTTAATCATGCTCTTAAAAATGTCATGGCTTAGATCATAAAAAATATGTCATGGCTTACTTCATCAATTTGTTAATTGCATATCAAGTCCCTCAATTATTTATAATTAAAATTCAAAGTATGATTAGATTTCTTTGTTACATACATATTTATTCATGTAATTTTTTTTAGATAATTTGATCATTTTTTTCAAGATTTGAAATTGAAATATATGTCTTAGGATTAGAGACCTATAAAAATAATAAAAGACTAAATTTTAAGTTTATGGATTAAAATGCAAATTTTTCTAAACATTTAGGGTCAAAAATAGAAAATTGTAAAAGTTCAAGGACTAAAGTATAAATTTATTTTCTTCTTAATTTTTTGGGTTTTACAATCCCTCCTCCTTAAAGGAATCTGATCCCCAGATTCTTACCTCAATTGTTTTGAAGATAAAGTATTGATAATCGCTATTTTGATTAATTTTATCCTTAAGGACTAACATTTAACACCCTAGGAAGTTGTAAACCTCTTTTATCGGAAGAATCAAATTAAACTTTTATAATTTTTGTTTAATAATAACCGAGAGTTTATTATTTTATTATTATTTTTTATTTTTATTTTTTTACGTTTCACACATTATAACACTATATAGGTAAAAGAAGACTATTCAAATAAATGTCTTATTATCCAAGATGCAATATTTCAATTGAACTTACATAATAGTAGTAAACTCATACCAAGAGCAAGAAATAAAAAAGGTATTGCGAATCCTAAAAATACAATAGCAAAATCAAATGATGTTTCTTCATCATTTAGAAGAAAAATAAAAAGAAAAATAACAAAAATTACAACAAGAATTACTTGAACCAAATGATCCATTTTTGGTAGAGAGAAGATAGATGGAGATGAGTGTGTGTTTTGTAGTATATAAATGATGTATTTATATAAGGAGATATGGCTATTATAGTCGTTTATAACCGTTGGGAGATTTTTTTTTTTAATGGTATGATGATTGTAACGAAAATTAAGATTAGAAATATGTGACTTATTTGTGTAAAATATGTTTGTGTTTTGTTTTTGAAATCTTAAAATAAAGGTTTTAACTAACGATCATAATATAGAGAAATTAGAAAAAACTTTAATATTCTTAAAATTTTGAGTACTAAGATTTTTAATCCAAAATAATCTTTTTTTTTCGATAAATCATGTTAATTAAAAAAATAACTATCACAAATAAATCGAGTAATTTTAATTGTAACATAACATAGAAGTTTTTTTTTATGATTTATTATTACTATTGATATTATCATTATTTTGGAAATTTTGTATTCAAATGAATAAATTTGGATACTTAGATAAAACACGGGAGGAAAATAAGGTGAAATAATTTTTCCTTATAAGTGCATGCATGTATTTTAAGAATTATCCATATATTTAGTTTTTAAATAAAACTTAGACGGTCACAAACACACACACACATATATATATATAACAAATATATTATTCTTAATAGGCACAAATAATAGACGATGGGGTACAACGATATGAATGCGTTTTCTTAGATTGGTAAATGTTATATCATCAAAGATGGATTGTAGGGGAAGTTGCTTATAAAAGATAGGTTGTTGGAGACGCTATTTAATTAATTATTATTTTTGAAGATGTTGTATTAATATTATTTCAAAAGCTTCCTCGGTACGCCTACTATGTTTTCTTATAAATAGCAGTTTTATGATATCGAAGATCACACACTGACACATACCACATTATCAGAGGGCAAAAAATTGAGATGGAAAAATCTTCAACTCGAGAAATAAAATCCATTTGTGTCTTTTGTGGGTCTAGTACAGGAAAAGATCCAGAGTTTTTAGAGGTAGCAAGTAGTTTGGGATACATTTTGGCTGCGAGGAAGATTAAGTTGGTGTATGGGGGAGGAAGTTTAGGGTTAATGGGGTGTGTTGCGAGTAGTGCATTTTCAAATAAAGGTAGTGTGTTAGGGATCATACCAAAAGCCTTAGCTGACATGAATTCCGAGGGTCCAATCTTATGGGAGGAAGTTATAGTACCTAGCATGCATGAAAGAATAGCAACTATGTTGTATAATTCTGATGCATTTATAGCATTACCTGGAGGGTTAGGAACACTGGAAGAAATTTTTTGCATAGCTTCATGGGCACAGTTAAACATGCACAAAAAACCTATGGGGCTCTACAATGTCAGTGGTTTCTATAATGGATTGTTGTCTTTTCTAGATCATTGCGTGGAGCAGGAGTTTATGAAGCTGTCGGCTCGTGAAATTTTCATCTCTGCATATACTACAAATGAATTGATTGACAATCTTAAAGCATATGTACCAAAAGTAGATCCCATATCGTCACAAATTCAAGGGCAGACAAGTAGTGACAATAGTCGTGGTAAGAAACGTGCTTTAGATGTACATACGACACTCTGATTGTAACTCTTTTATGTTGCTCGGTGTTTGATGTAAGAATATATGTTTTAATCTATATGAATATTTTAGTGAAACATCTTTGAGTAATTAATGCTTGTCCAAATATTTTAACCAATGGCTCTGATACCATACTGTGACGACCGCGTCCCATGAGCCATGCTTCGATCCGAGTTGGTTCCATGGTGGCCAGCCACTTTACCCAATACAGACTAAAGCGAAACTCATAGAAAGGGTCTCACTTGTTCAGGATCAAAACCATACACATTTTATAAATTATATTGTGATATGTACAACGGAAGTCTTGGTATTACAAATAATGTGACTATTTTAATGGTTATGCACTAATGACAAAATACGAATATTCCAAAATGCACGCTTGAACAATTATTCACTTGGTCCATGCTGCCATGTTGATTTTTATCATGAGGAATGTACAGAAGAAACGAGGAATAAGTCTTTAATGACGTAGTGAGATTCATATAAAAGAACTGGTAATGCAAGAATTAATTGTGACCTACTGCATACATTTCGAGGAGTGATCTTACCGGTAGAAACAGTTCAACTAGATAATTTGATGTAGCAATGGTACTGGAGTTTTCATAGAATAGTTAATGAACTTGTGCTTAACAATAAACGAATCCAACCTTATAATTATTACTATTCTACCTTATACCTCCCGACGAGGAGCGACCTCGCAAACAATCAAGAGACATGCTCGAGTACATGTCGATCCAGCACGCAGGTTACAGCCAACTCCTGACTGCAAGCGGCGCCTAGATAAATGGGTATCAAGCGAAATTACTTAAACCGACAGTCCTTACTGCCCGGCAGTAACTCGACTCAATCCCTGGGCCCGACTTCCCAATGGCGTCCCAATGGGTATAACAAATAAACAAACAAGCTAGTAAACCGAATAATATCCGTTGCTCATTGAGCTACATGTCCCGAACATAGTTCGTTGCTCTTTGCACAATTTAAGAACCAGCAGATTACAATATTGGAGAGTTATCGTGATTGTGAATAGATATGATAAATAATAAATGATTGGATATGATTTAGCAATGAGTAAGAAAATCATGTTATAAGATGAGATGCCAAACAAGATTATGATGAAATATAGGTTGTTCAAGGTTTGGTAATGGAATAGTGATTTTCCTGTCCAAGTTTCTCAGGGTCGGATGCCAAATGAGGCTAGAACAAATCAGAAATAGAACCTCACCTTAACTCGTATGGGGAACCTCGATGGCTTTGATTAGTTCGTCAAACCTTTAACAAATTTAAATAATATTAATCAACTGAATTTATAATTCACCACAACAATTATTAGTACTTTTTCTTCAATTCTCATGTTGGTGAAATTGAGAACGTTCTTGTTAAGAATGCTAGTTATAATGTAAATCTTAGTAAATAACACATAAGCTTAATTTATGTCATTACACTAAACATAAAAATCTTAGATGATGAATTTAAAGAAAAACATATTACTTAACTAACTCTAGGAAAACTCATCTTTTTAGTCTTTAATCAATTCCAAACTTTTAATAACCACACACCAAATCATACGAAATAACACCTTAAAATGTATAACTTAGTCATTTAGTACTTTATTTTACATAGTAAGTTTAAAAATGCATATACTCGTTTTATAACTTAAATATAAAGATATAAACAAGAGAGTTTTATCAAAACATGTGATAAGGGATGATAAATAATCTTATTTGATGGTTAGGTCATGAAGTGGCAAGAATAATCTTGTAAGACTTATGCAAATAATATGTTAAACATCATAAATTTACCATTTAAATGCTATAAATAAGATCACGAAAATGTCAATTCATGATTATAAATCATAATAATCTAATTATAACTAATACTATATCATGTTAAATTTATGTGTGTGATAAATACATTGAATTATGATGGCGATCAAACTTATAAATTAAGAAAACAAAGATTGTGCCAAATAAACTGAAAATCACCGCAGTTTTGGTTTTACCTTTGATCGGGCATCCAAATGAACTTGGTTTATCTTTTTATGTTTTATGGTTTTCTAGCATCATGAGAGATGTGGGAATCCAGGTTTTTTTTGAAAACACAAAAGTTTGCTATGCTAAATAATTCTTGCAACATAAGAGTTGCTATCGGATTTCCGGGCAGCAGTTTACGATTTATGAATTATGCATTTCTAGATCATATTATTGGAGAAAGATATCTTCATACAAAAGATAGAAGACACTAAGGAGAGTATTCAGCCGTTGGCCTTGATCAAAAAGGATTTTTCTAGAATTAGTTATGATTTTTATAACGTGCAAAATCGGCATTTCATGCGCAGTAAAAGTTTTGGCGTCTTTTTGGGTAGAAAATAGCTCGATAAAAATCTGGAAAGATTATTTTCCGAACGCAAAACACAAAAAGGAACAACTGGTATTTCTTCTTATTTTTGCAGAATCGGAGTATTTTGGGCTATAGAAAATGATAAAGAAGGGTGAGTATTTATAGACGAAAATAGTAAATTAATCATACTTATTTAGGTCCCACCTTGATTCTTTTATATTAATTCACAAAAAATCTGAATTTAATCATGCTATTAAGAATGTCATGGCTTAGCTCATCAAAAATATGTCATGGCTTACTTCATCAATTGGTTAATTGCATATCAAGTCCCTCAATTATTTATAATTAAAATTCAAAGTATAATTAGATTTCTTTGTTACATACATATTTATTCATGTAATTTTTCTAGATAATTTGATCATCTTTTTCAAGATTTGAAATTGAAATATATGTTTTAGGATTAAAGACCTATAAAAATAATAAAAGACTAAACTTTAAGTTTATGGACTAAAATGCAAATTTTTCTAAATATTTAGGGTCAAAAATAGAAAATTTTAAAAGTTCAAGGACTACAGTATAAATTTATTTTCTTCCTAATTTTTGGGGTGTTACAATGGCAAGCTTGATGAGACTGTGTTTATGTCTCAACCTCAGGGTTTCGTTGACCCATCTTTCCCTCATCATATTTGTCATCTCAAGAAGTCTTTGTATGGTTTGAAGCAAGCTCCTCACGCTTGGTTTCTTGCTTTGTCTGCCGAGTTATGTGATGTTGGGTTTAGTTAGTCCAAGTCTGATTCCTCTCTTTTTATTTACTCCAAGGGTCATGATGTCGTTTACCTCCTTGTTTACATGGACGATATTATCGTGACAGGGAGCAACGACACTCTTATCTCGCGTATTGTTCGTGGTCTTGGTAGTAAGTTTGCGGTTAAAGATTTGGGACATCTCTCCTACTTTCTTGGTGTTGAGGTTTTCACTTGCAAAGAGAGCCTCTTTCTTTCGCAACATAAATACATGTGTGATATTCTTGCTCGACAGAAGATGGATGGTGCTAAACCTTTAGCTACTCCCATGGCGTCAACCTCGGTGATCTCGACTTCCACATCCTTGACCGATGCTACGGAGTACAAGCGTGTTATTGGCGCCATGCAATATCTTACTTTGACTCGTTCTGACATTGCCTTCTCGGTCAATAGGTTGGCGCAACGGATGTCCGCTCCCATTGAGACTGATTGGACAACTCTCAAATGTATCCTACGTTACCTAAAGGGTACGCTCTCTCATGGACTGCTTCTTCGCCGTGCCTACTGCCCTCGTCTTCTTGCTTACTCTGATGCGGATTGGGCAGGTGATCCGGGCACTGTTGCGTCTACTTCGGCCTACATTATGTTTTTTGGTGGCAATCCCATCTCTTGGTCTTCTCGTCGCCAACGTGCTATTTCTTGGTCTTCTACTGAACCCGAATATAGGGCCTTGGCGAATGTAGCTGCTGAAGTTCGTTGGTTGCAACATTTATTTCGTGAGCTAGGTGTCTCTCTTCCTTCTCCCCGCATGTTCTTTGTGACAACTTAGGGGCGATCCGTACATCTCTTCATCCCGTTTTGCATTCTCGAATGAAGCATATCTCTATTGATCTACACTTCATTCGTGATCTTGTCAACAAGGGCTTTCTCAGTGTTTCGTACATCAACACAACTGATCAACTCGCGGATCTTCTCACCAAACCGTTGCCTCGTGCTCGTTTTCTTCTCCTACGTTCCAAAATCGCCATCGCCGATGGGTCGTGGATTTTGCGGGGGCGCATTAGACAAGAGTCCTAGTCTTTGTAATTTAGGAGAATATTCTTTGTATTTATTTCCTTTTTGTAATTATCTCTTTCCTTCTTGTATTATAAGTTGTACTTATATATACCACCATTGAGTGAAAACACCATTGAGTGAAAATTAAAATCATCACTTCATAAATTTTATACATATATTAGGATTATTCCCCTCCCACAGGCAGTTAAGTTGAGCAATAAACATTATAGTAAATGAATAAAACTTAGGCTATTATATTGTATAATGACAGATAGTTGTATAGAATATATTCAAAATTTAAGGGGCCAAGAATTTCTTAAAATTACAAGTCGGAGATAATAATATTTTGTCATCCAAAGAAGAGACGAGTGGTACTCCAGTACTCCTCCTCCTATGTATTAAATTGTTGATTAGTGCATGACTTAACTCGTAGTCACGATTCTGCCACTCTTGATGAATAATTTTGATATTAAACGCAATAACATAAATTTACAATAAAATTTAATAGCCAACTTAGTGTTGTAGTTCACATTCACATTCCACTCATCTATTTTTATCTTTGTTCAGAAATGATTATATTATTGATCTAATAGCCCAAAAGAAAGGCCCATGAGAAGAAAGGCCCATGAGATATCATTCTTTAACACAGTGTGGTGCGAATTAGGGTTTCCGAACCGTATGGAGAATCTCTGTATATATATATATGTAGGCTCATTCATCCTCATCATGGAGATACGCGTATTAGTTTCTGTCTATATTCTTTGTATAATTTCCTTTTTTTTTTTTTTTGATGATGATGATTATGATGGGGGAAAGGAATTCATTTGATGAGAAAAAAACTGCAACAATATGATTGGAATAAATTTCCATGATTCGTAGATGTAAGTCTCTGATGATTTCGAGATATATACAAATTATTATTTTCTACCTTTGTTTTTATATTCTTTTGGGAGATATGATGAACACACAATTTGGTCCGTGTTTCTGAATAAACCGTGACTGATCAAAATCTAATAACCAATCTCTGATCTCCTCTTAATTCCTCTTTTAATTAATTTATTCAAATTTCTTATTTCAGCTTTCTGTATTTTTTCTGCCCTGATGATTTTATGAAATAAATTCACATGTCAGACTTCAGAGATTTTGCTAAAAAAATCTATGAGAAGACATTTCATGATTCCTGAGCAGAGCTCTTTCAACTACATTACTAGATCAAGAACTGAAATCCGTTTTAGCTATTATTACCGAAGTAGAAACAATATTGGATTATATTGCTTTGACCAATATCAGTGTCGTGTCACTCTATAATGGAATATTTGTTACCAAAAAACGTGACAATTCAGGTTACGACTTAAGGCACTATATTCGTAAATATGAAGAATCCGAATTCGGAACACATTTTATGTAATAGAAAATGTGCATTAATAATAGTTCAAAGTTTCACAATAAAAGAGGTCTATTGGATATATTATTGAAATATAGGTTTATATGTTTGAACATAAGCATACCATTTATTAATTATACAGAACATTACAAAAAGTATTGTCTGCGATACCATTCTACCTTTTAATGGTAACTTTCCCCCCTCAAATGTATATAATTAGGATGGATCATTGACTTGCCTTTTGTTAAAACTTTCTACGGGTGGCAATAGGTTAAATGGAATTAGGTAATTTTATTAGCACCCTCAAAAAAAGTCTCAAATTAAAATTAATTATCACTTTGCACTACCAAAGACATTTTGAGGTTTGACCAATTTTTAGAGAGGATAAAACATTCATTTAATGGCACGTTTGGATTCTCTTAAGAGGCTTTATTAACAAAATATGGTGGGCTAATATGGTGTTTAGTTTGCTAAATTTTTGCACTAATTAGTAATGAGAGCCTAGTATTAGGTGGGCCATGTACTTTTGTCCTTTAATTTATCTCACCTTCCTAACTGATATTATTTAATATGGAGTGATGGGTATATTATATGCCTATTAAATAATGAATATTTTAAAGGCCAAGAACATCCATACTAACATTGCTCTCTTTCAACCCAACACACAAAATTCAGTTCACACTTCACTACGCCCTCCTTCAATCTCTCCGTCGTGGCTACCACCATCACCGCCGCAGCAACAGTCATTTAACAGTCAATTACTATTAATGATAATCTAAGTTAATTACCCGAATCCATGGCTGGAATAGTATGGAACATTCGAAAGCAACGTCTCGTCGAAATCAAAAACCCACGCATCTACACATTTGCCGGAATATTCCAAGGATTCAGCGAACGCCAGCGAAGTATCGGAAATAACTTTCGATTCAGATCTGTACAAATCTCCGGTGATGTAGTCCTCAACAAAATCGACGCATTTCGCCCGAATCTGGCGCCAGATTCCGGTGTTATTCGTCTCCACCGTGTACCTCCAGCTCTCGCGGTAGTAATCAGAGCTCTGGCTTCCGTCGGAGACGCCGTCGCTAGCTGAGTGAGTTGAAAGCGCGATTGGTCGAAGAGATGAAGCGGGAGAAATGGCGAGGAGTAGTAGTGTGATGAGGAGTGATACGACGCCGTAGCGGGTCAACGCAATTGCGGGGTTTGTTTGGAGTGGATACGGTGAATATTGCTAAATTGGTGATAATTTTTTTTTTAAATGCTATTTGTTATCAGCTTGTTACATTTATGAAGATGAGTCGAATTAAAATACCCTCTGCCACGGTGATGTTTCTGAACAAGCAGATCAGGTGATAATTGACTATTAAATGACTCTTGCGGCGGCGGTAATGGTGGTAGCCACGACGGAGGGATTGAAGGAGAATGTAGTGAAATGTGGTGGTAGCCACGACGGAGGGATTGAAGGAGAATGTAGTGAAATGTGAAATGAATTTTGTGTGCTGTGCTGAAGGAGAGCAATGTTGAATGACTGTTTTACCCCCTCTAAAAATTGGTCAAAGGCTCAAAATGCATTTGGGGGTGCAAAGTGATAATTGACTCTATTTTGAGGGTGCAAAATATCTTTGAATTTTTTTGAGGGTGCAAAGTGAGAAAATTGTCTAATTCCAAAGTGCAAAGTATTGTCTGCTATACCATTCTACCTTTAATGGTAACTTTCCCCCTTCATATGTATAATTAGGATGGATCATTGGCTTGCCTTTTGTTAAAATTTTCTACGGGTGTCAATATGTTTCAGTTGAATCTGGTTGAGATCCAATAGTTGAGTTGAGATATGATTGAGTTTATATTGGATCCACATATATGGATCAACTTCAACTATAGTCTGAGCGCCCGAAAAAGGTGCCCCTACCACGATCGGCCAATAAGGGAATACATAGCTGATCAAAAGACTCAGGCCCACCTCTCCTAACGACCTTGAGTCGGTCCAAACCTCGGGTACCCACAAAGAAGACCACAGAAAGAGCCCCCAGGTCGATGCGTCGATCCCTAATTGGCTAACTCCGCCCAGATCTCATGGGACCTGTGATAAGGAACCTTCGGGTGGTGGTATCCAACACTTAGCCAACGATATCTTTGAGGAATGAGAACAATACAAAAAAATAAGGAAACGAGTGAATACAAGGAATGATCGAAAGAAAAAGACCACTTAACTATGGTCTCGAGATGGCAAAGGACGGATATAACTCAGATGATCACGCAACTACTCAAACGAAGAACGACTCCACAAGCCCCTATCGAAACAGGCAACCTGGAGAATAGCCCGACCCTCCAAGAGGAACCCACATCATGACGACACGACCTGACTCGAAGAGCATGCCAACCCTCTTTGACCAAAGCAACTCCCAACCACCCTCATTATGATAAAAGACCAAACCTCATTGATCCAAAGCATCTATTGGAGCAGAAGGCGACAAATTCTATCGGTTCAGACCAATGATTGGAGCAGACCAAACTCTCTCTCATTTGTTCAGAGCCACCATCGAAGATGATTGTAGCAGGTCAAGCTCTCCCTCATTGGTTCAGAGCTACCTTCGAAGACGATTGGAGTAGACACCATCATTGCTCGCTCAGACAGAGCTTAGTCAACTCACGCCATTGGCCCTCACGTGCCTGATGGCCCTCATTGACGCAGAAGGCCCTCACACCATTGGCCATCAGCACCACTCAGAGTTAAGACGAAAGACCAGCTATTGGCACAGAAGCCCCTCACGACATTGACCATGGCTCCCACCAGAAGTTAAGAAGAAAGACCTGCTCTCATTGGACGAAGATCCCAAAAGCTAACACTATAAATAGCCCCCTATTTTAGCATCAAAGAGAGAACAAGTCTGGTTACAAGTGCACTCTCACCAAATTTTCTACATACTCAATTGTACTTAGCAAAATAACAAAAAGCACTCTCTACAAGTAGTAGCACTCTTTTTGTACGACCCCCTTGTAATTCACTCAATATCCTTAATAAAAGAATATTGCCTCCATTTCTTCAAATTCGAGATAGGCGTTCCGAACAAAACTCAGTGATAATATCCCCAAAATTTATGACCCTACGGCCCACGGACGATATTGCATCGCCAAATTCTCTTTACATGGTCTTTCTTCCACAAAATCGCACTTGAGGAGAATATATCTAGATAAATTTTGACTTCATCGTTCATTTCTTTGTGTCGCGATTCTTGTGTACCAGTAATATGTACCATTTTGTTGTACCGCGTATCAGCTTGTGACACATGTCCATAAAAACCAAGTTGTTGGCTGACATAATAAAATTTTAGTTAAATCACTTTGAAATTTGAATCCTATTTTTTAGTGGATAATCTCATGGTATGTCATTTAGGGGAGAAAAATATAAATGTTTGATTTCATAGTTTGTATTTTAGTGGTTGGTGATTGGTTAGTTAACATTGTTGTAATCGCACATTGAACTCATACTTGTAATTTGACAATTAATGTAACAATTTATCGTCTTTTATATTGTTGACCAAGTAGATTTAGAACTTGAAGTTGGGTATTGCTAACCTTTTATGAATGCATAGAGTAATTTCAACAAAAATAAGTGTTAAGTATGTATATGACATCCATTCGGTGCACATTTTGTCAGTCCATAGTTACGATTATGTAGTCAAATTGTGTCACAAAAGGTATGAAGCATCGTGATGCGGGGTGATTTCGTCAACTGACTAAGCACTCCACGTCAGACTAACCCAAGCTCCGTACTGGTGTTGGGTTAACTTTTAGTTCGAGAAACCTACACTAAAAAACACGAAAAGTATATACCTAAGTGAACTTGGAGTTTGTTGATTTCGGACTGAACTTGGGCTGGGCCAAGCTGCCTACGTATCCCGTATAGGGAATCAAGCCGTACGTAGTTCATTGTTTCTCTGTGACAGCCATTGTTGCGGGCCAAGCTAATGGTCTATGTTGAATGGGTATGCGTTGTATTGGGCTTGAAGCTTGTTGGACCGTGTTGAATGGGTATGCGTTGTGTTGGGCTTGAAGCTTGTTGGGCTAATGGACCATGACACATAAGACTTCGTCGGACCGAGCGGGTCAGATGGAATTTAATTTCTCAAACTCTAGAGAGAGAAAGCTCTGACTTAGAGAGAGAAAGTAAGATGTGAATTGTCTCCGTTTTGCCTTCAGAGGAGGGGGTATTTATAGATATCTCACGGGCCTAAGATGGGCTTGGCCCATCTTAGAGGCATGGTCCAAGTTCAAGCGTGCAACCTTGCTACCTTGCTAGCATGCAACCGTGCTACCTTGCTAGTATGTACTTGTGCTACTACGAATTCAACCTTGCTATGGCGTGCAACCTCGTTACATGCAATCGTGTTACCTTGCTACATTGCTAACATGCAACTGTGTTATCTTGTTACCATGCTAGCTTGCAACCGTGTTACCTTGTCACCTCACTAGAGTGCAACCGTGTAACCTTGTCAGTATTCAAGTGTTCAATCACTTATAACCTTTTCGGTGGCAGAAACTTCTAATGTCATGCGTTGGCGACTTGTAAGCTCGCCATGTGTCATTACCAAATTATGGCACAACATTAAGTCCCCCAGTTCGTAATGGGTTCAATGTAGGTGAGCACTTTGCAAACTTTATAAGTGTTCACAATTTGTTGTAGTTTTGTTGCTAAATAACATACAAATGCAGTTCCAGTCCCACTAGTCGGCCATACTGCTTCTGAGTGTAGGTTTGGCCTAGTTCATGGGATATTTACCTAGTGTGTTCGGCAACAAATTTATTTCTGTAGGGCTTACGCTGATGGCCTACTTTATGGGATATTCGCCCAATAGGCTCTTCATCTAGCTTATTTTGGCAGTGCTTACGTTGTTTGCCTACTTTATGGGATATTCGCCCAATAGGCTCTTCACCTAATTTATTTTGGTTGGGCTTACGTTGTTTGCCTACTTTATGGGATATTCGCCCAATAGGCTCTTCACCTAGTTTATTTTGGTAGGGCTTATGTTGTTTGCCTACTTTATGGAATATTCGCCCAATAGGCTCTTCACCTAGTTTAGTTTGGTAGGGCTTATGTTGTTTGCCTACTTTATGCAATATTCGCCCAATAGGCTCTTCACCTAGCTTATCAGGATTTGTTTTGTGCCATGCCTTGTTTCGTCCTCTCACAATGTCTCATTGTGGGTGAAGCAGTAATTTGAACATTTTAGCGATTGCCAACATAAAATTGTTCCTTTGTCATTTTAATTTGTGGTGAATGGATATTTTGAAATAGTTGTGGTGATCCTTAACAAGGTGAATGCGCGTGTTATTATTTTCACTTGCATAGTTGCAACAATTTGTGTTAGTTGTTTCATTCATATAGGAAGTCCCCCATTCCATATCGCAGTTGAGCTGACAATGATGGAAGTTCCATGACATTAGCATTTCTACAACCTCAAGGGGATTTTCATCTGTCATTTTACTATAAGCGTAGGATGATCAAGTTGTGCCTTATGCAGTATGTGCGACTTCGCTATATCATGTTGTGTAGAGTGACGAGGTAGTGGGACATCTCTTGATTGTTGAGAGGTCGTGCGTTCTGAACTGAGCTCTTTTTCTTGAATAGTTGATCATCGTGCATCACTTTGATGAGATAGTTTATTCTCTAGAACATTATCCCATACTTCTAAGTATATGATACATACTTAAAAGATGATGTCATAGTAGGCGTTCAACGCCTTGAGAGGCATTCGGTGCCGTGAGAGGCATTCCATACCTTGATAGGAGATCAAAGCCTTTTAAGGTGTTCAATGCCATAAGAGGCGTTCTTTTGGTGTAGTCGCTTCGTGAAGCGATGTTGACGTGTAACTCGCTGAATGTAGCACTATTTTGGCATAAATCTTAACAAAGCATTATTGACAATAAGTCGCTTAATAAAGCGTTATTCTGACATAAGTCACTTAATGAAGCATTGTTAGTTTGTAAGTAGCTTCACGAGGTACTCTTTGTAATTTGATGAAGAGGTGCTAGTTGGTAGTTTGATGTAGTTGGTCCAACTTTTTCATTAGTGGAGGTAGTCGATCCACTGACGTGTAGCAACCCTGCCAAACTAGCTTTGCTATAGCTGAGGCCATCGTCTACAGTAAGAGAATAGGCGGCATTGTTCAGTTTTTTGCTTCACATATCCTCTTGGGTCACATTGATTTTTTACACAGCGTGCCTTCTATAAGATTGAGTTCAATCTTCATTTGCACGTTCTCTTCGATTCACATTCAATTTTCAATGGTGCATATCCTCTTTGGTGTCGCATTCAGTCTTCAACACTTTACGCGTGACGATTTAACTTGAGGTCAACTTAGTTGCATTGTATCTAGGCAGTTGTACTATGATTTTGGACTATGTTGGTCAAATGAATCGGGTTAAAGATCTGAGACTTCAATGGACGGTTTCGTCTGATACAAATGTCGTCTTAAGAGTTGATCATCGTGCATCAATATTGCTTATCATTGTAGAGGAAGAAATAAATGGCGAGACATGGTATAATATAATCCCGCACTTCTAAGTGTATTATTTGTTAGAGAAGATACTTAGAAGTCAAGAGAATTTATAGCGTCTAAATGTATTGGGTGCCATCATGTAATTCTTGAAGCTTTGTGAAAGCAAAGTCTTCATTGCTTGAGTATTCACGAGTTTTTGTGTGCCATCATGTAATTCTTGAAGCTTTGTGCATGAAAGCAAAGTCTTCATTGCTTGAATCTTCACGAGTTTTTGGAAACTAATAAAAGCTAGAACTATTAAGGAGAGTAGTCTGCCCAATCCTAGGAAAATAACCATAACTCCCTCTAGAAAATTCCAAATGACCTCTCGCTTGTTGCATTAAGAAGAAAACGCATAGAGCTTTCCATCCGTGTATGGCACGCCTTCTGAAACATTCTCAATTGGAGCAGTTTTACAAACGAATCTTGAGCTTTGTAACTTTAACTTGGCAGATTCTGAAGCTGTTTGCGGAATTTCAGAAAAATAATCATAACTCGCTCTAGAAAAGTCCAAATGACCTCTAGTTTGTCGCATGTTAAAGACGGCGCATAGATCTTTCCATTTGTATGTGGCACACCGTCTGGAAAATTTTTAATAGGAGTGGTTTTACGAAAAAGTTTAAGCCTTCTGTCGGGCCATATGCTGAAATTTTACTCCACTAATTTCTCGAAGCCTTTTTCTATAATTCTTCATGCATCAATCGAGCTCCCAAATCCTAAGAATTTATGAGCATTGAAAATTCTAAATCTTCAATAAGCATGTAGAAAGCTAAGTTTTCATGATCAATTCTGAAAAACCTTGATCATTAGTATTTGAGCCTTGAAGAAACTAAGCTCTTTTGAGCTTTTAAATAGCTTGGTCTTCAATGCTCGAGCTTTTAAAAAAAAAGTCTTGAATCTTCAGGGTGTCGTTTGTCCAGTGGATCATTGTTGATCATAACAAACCTGTATTATGCTTGAAACAATGTGCTCGATATTTAAGCATTCAAATTTCGTGTTTGATATGCCACTCCAAAAAAATTAATGTGGTCTTTTTGTAATTTATAAAGCTTCTTGGAGGTCTTCAAGCAGCTCCAGAAACCTTTGTCTGCCTTTCATTATTTTCTGCAGACTTCAGAGGTCTTCTTGCAATTTCATACATGATTTCAAGTGCGGTTGAGATTTGAGAAATCAGCAAAAGGATGATACATATGATATGTATTATGATGTGGGATTGGTCTTTGTAGACTAATCACATCGTAACTTTCTTCACTTTTGATTTAACGTTACGATTTCTTCATTCAATGGCAGATTCCTTAAATGTTGCCCAAATTTAGCTTTCTTAGCTTAATAACAATATGTTTCTTTGTATTAAAATCGCCCGAAAATTGCTCTTCCGTTTCTTGATTTGTTTCCGATAATCTTGCTAGATCTTTCTTAAGTTTGAATTGAAATTCTCCAATAAATGTTGCTCTTAATTCAAAGTCGAAGGGAAGGAGCCATGCAGTGGAGCTTCAATTGGTGCAACAAGGAGGCATATTCTAGACGGTGGACAGCCATGCCGGCGACGAAAATCAGTGCAGCTCGTGTGCTCAAATCATTTTTGCGCAGCTGAATTGCAAGGGAGCGTGAGGACACATGTGAGATCCGATTGATTCATGGTCGCCGGCATTGGAAAGCTAGAACAATGATATGTCATCTGGCGGCAATGCCATTTCATTAGGAGGCCAATAACCATGAAAAATTTGCATATCAGCTGCTGCAATGACAAAGACAAGGTGTTGGCACGTGACGTGTAGCAACGATCTTCGAGATGAGCGTGGCGAAGCGTCAAGATTCGGATCAAAGTGTAGTCGGTGGTTTTGGGAAGCTAACATGGTCATCTATCAACTAGAAGTGGAAGAAATGCGATTGAACGCTTGCAACTATGTGGAAATCACGATTCAGCTGCTGCAACGTGAAAGACTCGGTGATGGCAAATGGAATTGAGCAGTGATCTTCAAAATGCCCGTGAAAGCACATTTGGAGTCGATTCGAGGCATGGTTGGTACCAACGGAAAGCTAACACAATGGTCTATCAGTTGGTGATAGTGGTCGTTGATCTGTTTGCAGCCAAAAAATATTGTAAATGACAATTTTTGCTGCTGCAGCAACAAAACGTTGTTGTAATGCGCAACAAACATTGAAATGTCCGTGAAGGCGCGTGCAGAGTTGGTTCAGGTCAAGGCCGGTGGCTTTGGAATCCTGACACAAATATCTATCACTGGTTGCTTACAAAAGGTCCAAATCATAAGCCTAAACCTATGTAAAAAATGTGTTTCCGCTGCTGCAGCGCCAAAAACTCGATGAGGACGAGTTACAATGAGCAATGATCTTCAAAATGCCCGTACGACAGCGTCCGCTATTGAATTGGAGCGTGGTTAGTATCGTTGGAAAGCTGACATCAGGACCTATAAAATGATGCTGATGGAAGTTCTAGCAGAGAGTTATAACTACACGAGAAATTCATTTCAGCTGCTGTACACTTCTTTGATGATAGTGCGACAACGAGCAGCGATCTTCAAGTTGCCCGTGGCGGAGCATCCAGTACCGAAAATGAGCACGACAGGTGACGTTAGAAAGCTGACATCAAGAGGTTTCAATTGATGTGAAAAATGTCTCGATTGAAGGCTGAACACTATGTGAAAGTTTCATCTAAGCTGTAGCAATGACTTTGGCAATGGCATGTGCCAATGCGCATCGAACTTCAAAAAACCCGTAAAGGCGCTTCCGGAGTCGGTTAGGAGCATCGTTTAGACCGTTGGAAAGCACACACAAAGATATTTCAACCAGTGGTGGTGGCAATTCGAATGGTGACCTGGAACCATTGGAAATTTACAGTACATCCGCTGCAACAATGGAAACTTAGCGATGGCGAGTGGCAATGAGCAACAATCTTCAAAAGACTCGTACAACAGCGTCCGCTGGCGGATTGGAGCATGGATGGTGTCATTGGAAAGCTGACCTCAAGAACTTTCAACTACCGTTTGTGGTGATCCTCTTGAACATTGATACAATATCAAAAGGACACTTAAGTTGTTGTAGTGCTAAAAGCTTGTCGATGGCGCAGTGATCTTCGAGATGAATGGGAAGGCGCTTCACAGCTCCGATCAATGCATGGCTGACGGTGCAAGAAAGCATACGTGCAGTTTGGTTGGGACGCTAAGATGCAGCTACTGAAGCTTCCTTACGTTGCTGTGTAGGGATCATTGTAGCAACTCTCTCAGTAACTCTAGCCGATGATTCTTCTCGCTGATGAGTAATCGATGTGGCGTTGGCCCTCTGAGTTGTTGTTGTAAACTTTGCCATGGTAATGTATACGTGTGTTTCTTCTACAGTGCACTAAGTGATTTCCCACAGACGGCGCCACTGATGCGGGGTGATTTCGTCAGCTGACTAAGCACTCCACGTCAGACTGACCCAAGCTCCGTACTGGTGTTGGGTTAGCTGTGAGTTCGAGAAACCTGCACTGAAAAACACGAAAAGTATATACCTGAGTGAACTTGGAGTTTGTTGATTTCAGACTGAACTTGGGCTGGGCCAAGCTGCCTACGTATTCCGTATAGGGAATCAAGCCAAACGTAGTTCATTGTTTCTCTGTGACAGCCATTGTTGCGCGTCAAGCTAATGGGCCATGTTGAACGGGTATGCGTTGTATTGGGCTTGAAGCTTGTTGGACCGTCTTGAATGGGTATGCCTTGTGTTGGGCTTGAAGCTTGTTAGCCAATGGACCATGACACATAAGACTTCGTCGGACCGAGCGGGTCGGACGGAATTTAATTTCTCAAACTCTAGAGAGGGAAAGCTCTGACTTAGAGAGAGAAAGTAAGATGTGAATTGTCTCCGTTTTGCCTTCAGATGAGGGGGTATTTATAGATATCTCACGGGCCTGAGATGGGCTTGGACCATCTTAGAGGCATGGTCCAAGTTCAAGCGTGCAACCTTGCTACCTTGCTAGCATGCAACCGTGCTACCTTGCTAGTATGCACTTGTGCTACTACGAATTCAACCTTGCTATGGCGTGCAACTCGCTACATGCAATCGTGTTACCTTGCTACATTGCTAACATGCAACTGTGTTATCTTGTTACCATGCTAGCTTGCAACCGTGTTACCTTGTCCCCTCACTAGAGTGCAACCGTGTAACCTTGTCAGTATTCAAGTGTTCAATCACTTAGAAGTAGAACCTTTTCGGTGGCAGAAACTTCTAATGCCATGTGTTGGCGACTTGTAAGCTCGCCATGTGTCATTACCAAATTATGGCACAACACATCGCATCAGCTAGATTCTCCCAAATGTTTAAGTTCGCATGTATAACAATTGTCAACGTGAGAGGATGTTAAGATTAAGGCAAATCTGGTTCAAGGCAAAGATTAGGGTAAGATTTGAAGATAATAAATCTTACTTTAATTTCATATCTATTACTTTTTTGTGGAATGTATTTTATACCTATGAGAATTAGAATTTAAGCTATTTGCAACCATGAATTTTGTATAGGAGAAATTACATTAAACCCCCCTCGTATGGTCCGATTTGCAGTCAATGCCCTTAAGTTTGTTTTGTTACGGTCAACCCCTATTGTTTGCCGAAATAGACACTTTGCCCTAACACAACATTTTGCACTTTTTCAGGAATATTTTCATTGAAAAAGTGCAAAATGTTGAGTTGGGTCAAAGTGTCTATTTTGGCAAATGATAGGGGGTGACCGTAACAAAACAAACGTAAGGGTATTGACTGCAAATCAGACCATACGATGGGGGGTTTAATGTAATTTCCCCATTTGTATAATTTTGGGAATATGAAATGTCCACAATGCAATTTCTCCTCTCATATTCTAACATATGGTCGTATTCGTTACTAATTTAGGGATGTAAAACGAATTGGTCCCAAAGTGCCACTATGAAAATAAAATTATTTTCAAAAATAATCATGCAACTAAATAGTTTTAATCACTTTCAATATCCATTAGACATAGAGAAAAACACGCATCATGGGACAGTTTTGTGTTGCCCTTTTTCATATTTGACTAAAACAACTTACAAGATATATATATATATATACTCCCTCATCTGGACTGGTAACCCGTAACAATTGAAGAGCAAAACTAAATCAGTAGTGAGAACTGAAACACGTGGTATTATTTCCTTAGGGGAGATATAAATGCCACACAAACTTGTGAAGATAGATTTAAAAGATAAAAATAAACAAAATGAATATCTTTTGGTTAAAGAGTAATAACATTGGACTAATCATAAGAAACTTTTTCTTGTTGCTTCTTCAGGATTGTGTTTGGGATACCGTGGAAAAATTGGGGAAATACTTAAAAAGTTCTTCCAGATTTTGCCATTGTTATCCCAATAGTTACTTACTTCCGCTAGCATTTTGCCAATTTGTGCACAATTCTTGCATGCAAAATGAGAAGAAATTTGTAACACGTCAAGATTTCAGAACAAATTCATTGTAGAAATACTTGATTAGCAATAGGAAAATGGCTGATTTATGGACTCAGTTAGGTACTATTATTGGGACATTGATGTTTGTCCAAACTTTCTTCGGAAAATGTTTTCCTTCCCAGCTTTGGTATTACATTGAGACTAACATTTACAAGTTTGGTAGCTGGTTTTACCCCTATATCCATCTCACGTTCAATGAGTACACAAACGACGGATTCACCGGGTGCAAGGCCTACACCGCCATTCAAACGTACCTTGGTGCCAAGTCATGCAAGCAGGCTGAGCGCCTCAAAGCTCATGCTGTAAAAGGAAGCCGCGCGTTAAACTTCAGCATCGACGACTGTCAGGAAATAACAGATGAGTATTTAGGAGTCAAAATGTGGTGGGTATCTAATAAAAACCCGCCCGCCGCCCAAACGATCAACCTTTATCCGTGGCAGGACGAGAAAAGATACTATCAGCTCACGTTCCACAAAAAGCACCGTGATATAGTGCTTAACTCGTATCTAAGACACGTGCTAGACGAAGGGAAGGCCATAGCTAAGAAGAGCAAGCAGCAAAAATTGTACACAAACATTCCACAGGACGATCATTGGTCAACTGGGGGAAAGAAGAACATGTGGAGTTGTGTTGTCTTTGAGCATCCCTCGACCTTCGACACGTTGGCGATGGATCCTATCAGGAAACGGGAGATCGTTGATGATTTGACGACTTTTAGAAATTCGAAAGATTACTATGCGAAGGTGGGGAAAGCGTGGAAAAGGGGATATCTTCTATATGGTCCTCCGGGCACTGGAAAGTCTACTATGATTGCTGCTATGGCTAATTTTCTGCAGTATGATGTATATGATCTTGAATTGACCGCTGTGAAAAACAACACTCAGCTTAGAAAGTTGCTGATTGAAACCTCGAAAAGGTCTTTGATAGTCATTGAAGATATTGATTGTTCGCTGGATCTTACTGGGAAAAGGAAGAAGAAATCCGAGGAAGAGGAGGAGAAGGATGGTAAAGATGCCAATAAGGAATTGAAAGAGATTGTTGCAGAAAAAATGAACTCCGATGATAAGAGTAGAAGAGTTACTTTATCCGGGCTATTGAATTTTATTGATGGGCTTTGGTCAGCTTGTGGTGGGGAGAGAGTGATCGTATTTACGACTAATCATGTTGACAAACTCGACCCTGCTCTGATACGAAGAGGGCGCATGGACAAGCATATAGAGTTGTCTTATTGTTGCTTTGGGGCGTTTAAATTGCTTGCCAAGAATTATCTTGGGATTGAGTCGCACGAGCTTTTTCCGAAGATTGAAACGTTGTTGCAAGAATGTGAGATGACTCCAGCGGATGTGGCCGAGTATTTGATGCCTAAATCTTCAGGGGAGGATCGTGCACTGACTTGTTTTAAGAACTTGATCAGTGCTTGTGAGAGCAAAATTAGCAGCAGCAAAAAAGAAGATACTGGTAAGGTTGAAGACTGACGCAGAATTATAAGTGTAAATTATATATGCATGCATAGTTATGCATAGTTTCAGACACCAATAATAATCATTGTAATAAACTTTAGTTGCTGTCGATACTGAAGCTTGAAATAGTTTTTTTGATCATATAGCCAGACAATTAATTTTTGTAATAGTTTTCTTTAACAATGAGTCCATCTATTGAGATGGGTGAACAGTGAACTCTTCACGGAATCTGTTACTCTCTGATTTTTCAGACTGAGACACAATGCAATCAAAGTTTTGTTCTGTTTTATTTTCAGGAAATCAACAGTTCAATTGCATGCCCATTGACTAGATAAACAATACACATCGGATACCCGGTGTGGATAATTTTAAAAAGTGAATGATGAGAATTGAGGAGGACTAACAAGAAAGTCGAAATCAAGTTGTATCAAGTACTTAAATGAACTCTATTAAATAATATACCACATTTCTCAGAAACTGATTCCGTTAAATACACATTGCACCAATTGCAATTTTGCTGCTAGCAAAAGATACTACTGGGAAGTCTCATCTCTCCTAAACTTAAGCCACTTTGCACCATCGAGTTTCTCAGTAAGTTTCGTCTAATTACTCTAGAGAACTACACAATGAGGATCAAGGTACTTCCGGTTTTCTTCTCATTTCTTGAGCATGTTTGTTTTTCCTGTGAATCCTATGTTATTGCCAAGTTAGAATTAAGATACCTATCTTTTTCCGTTGAATCGATTATCTTTGGCCTATAACTAAATGCAAATGGTGGGGTCTTGAATAGCAACGCATTTTTTTCCACGAAGAGAAGTAGATTTCATTTGCCCCATCTCAGATCAAATATAATAAAAAGAAATGGAATGCTGAAGAATTCATTACAGGAAAGTAGCAGCAAAAGCGCATTTACATTGCCTGTGAAATCCACCTCAGTGAAGTGCTCTACCGGAGCACTGCATCATCGATGGCTGTATCACCGATCCAGCCATTAACCCTCAAGGCCAAAGAACAAGATGTGGGATAGCAATTATCTTGTAATTTCTTCCCACTATATTAAACTCTGCACTGCAAGACCTTGATACCCGAAGCGTCGATCGATCTCTTCAGCAATCTTTTCTCCTACTCCAAAGTAAATATCAGATCCATTATCCATTTCCTCCCATAAACTTAAACAAAATTTGTCATCCCGACCAAGATTCTCTATTTGCACTGCTGTGGTCGAAACCTTTCCTTAGATAAAAGAGAACTGATAAGATTTTGCAGTCTCTGCGCACCATCAGTTGGTCTGAGAACTGTTGTATCACCCACAACAGAACAAGGGTCGGTCCCATTTTCACCTATGCACCATCCACCAGGAACAAGCATACCTTGACCTCGAAACAAAAGCTCTGCATCAATTTTGTCGAGTACCGGATCATCATGGTTAAATTTCCTTGCAAATGGAGCGTTACTATTCACCATTCGTTGCATGTCTTCGCTGGTAAGGTAGTGAGGATGTTGCTTAGGGGGATTGTCCCATGATATGTAGTGGAGATCACTGTTCACTGTAGTATTTCGAAACTCATCAGCATTACAGACAACGGTGTGAAAGTAACCTTCTGGTGAAGAAATGAAGTTTGCGTAGTACATGAGGACGGATCTTGGTAAGTTATCCCAACCCCAAATGCAATAGTCGATGAAGGGTCGAGAGAGAGCCATCCAAGCAGATCCTGTAAAAAAAATGCGATGAGTCAGTTACGAAATAGAAAATTATGTCACAAACAATAAAGCTTTGCTTGAGTACTTAAAATTGAGCATAAAACAGAAATATCTATAATTCTGTGCAGTTTAAGTTAAATCATCACAGGGAATTGTCAAAGTAACTCACAGGACTTCATCATAAAGCTAATTTGCACCTATTTATCGCTTGGTTTCTATCGTATGAGAACTCAGCCAGACAGATAGGACACAATAAGGAACTTCTGATGATATCTTTCATCACAATCATGAATGTAATTAGTGAATTCAAACCAACAGAAACGCTGAAACCAAATGCAAGGTTAAAGGCCCATTCAACCAAGACTAGCATTACTTTCCTCATTTAACTGATTATAATAAAATGTTCTTTGTTAGCTTCCAAATCATAAATAGCTCAAGATGATTAACGTGCATTGCTTGTCTCCAAAAAAGTTCCATACCTTAACCTGAATGATGTTGTACTTGTACCATCCTCCACATATTATTGCATACTATTCATGACAGACTAAAGCCACCCACGTTTAAGTAGCTTACAAATATGAAACGAATAGTACAAATGCCATATATACAGAACCAGATAAGACAAAAAAGATACATATTACTACGTATTTATTCACTCATTATTTTAGGGCATTCCATTTGTGTGCTCTTACTTTAGCCTCCACATCTCGAAACTATCTCTCCACATTTTGATCCCAGTGGCTGACTTATAACAATGAGCCTATAATATCCAGTATACCTAACACATAATGCACCAATCCGGGGTTACTATAAAAAATAAGTACAATCTAAACTGCAATGGCAGTCAAGACAGCAGTGGGTGAATCCAGCCACACTTCCCATACCAATTATTTCTCTCTGATACCAATTCACACATGTTACAATAGGAATTTCAGTATCTATAAATTTATTTAACACAAAGTGACTATATTTCAGAACATGAGTAGTTCAACTGCCGAGTTTCCAAGAGTAACATAATTTATGAGGACTGTGACAGAAATGGTGATCCTATGTGCAACGTCAAAATGCATATAGTATTTAGATAGTATTCGTATATATCAAGTTATATGCAATGTGGAAAGGATACAAAGTTGTGTTTCTGAGGTTTAGAAAAAAAAACTTAAAGAAAGGTTTTCACAAAGATGTGGCGATATATAAACCATGAGATCCTAGAAAACTGAACAGCTTAGATAAGGAGTGTAACTTAATCAGTTGAATTCCCCTTTTCCGTCTCCAGTTTCAAACTTTCTTTCTTCCTCATCTGACGAAATAGAGGCGCAGACACTGGAACACTCCTCAACTGGTAACTCTAATTTGTCATATTATATGTTTTCCACCAGAATCCTCAATCATATAACAGAGCTTAGTGCCAGACTAGGGCAATTTCTAAATAGTTGCTACAGAAGATAGGAGGCAACCAAAAAGAAAGAGAAAAAGATTAATAATAGCTAACACGACCTGTCTCATCATGATCAGTTAGCTTTCAGAATAAGAATGCAGAGAAAATAGAAATTAGAAGAAAAAACAGCAAGGGAATCACAGTGTTGCAGAGACATCTAGTAGATACAAGATGCCACAAAGACAAAAAAAAAGTGAAACACCATTCATTACTCCTTGATGACTAAACAAGAAAATAGAATGATTGAGAGAAAAGGCAAGTCAAAAAGAACACATACAGACCTGTAAAAAGTTTAAATGCAGTTGGGACACTCCTCCTCTGCGTAATCCAAAAGACATCAGCTTTCTTTGTCATATACAAACCAGGATCGATAATGACAGGCTTGGCCCTCTGGAACCTATTTTTCAAGATAAAATAATAATAATAATAAGCATTAAAGAAGTTAGTTAATAATAACAAGAAACAAGAATGAGTGAGTGAGTGAGTTACTCTTTCCAACCGATATCGCTAGTGTGGTCAATAAAATTAAGATCCCTGGAAAGATTCGAGAAGGAAAGCAGTAGATCTAAACAAACAGAAAGAAAGAAAGAAATCATTAAAGCAGGCAGCAGGATTAGATTAGATTAGATTAATAATGAGTAGTAGTGGTCTTTGCATAATACCATCTTGAGTAACGAGGGGATAATCGGAGGCACTGAGATTAATAAACCAATCCCAATCCCCAGCTTCCCTCAACAAAATGGAGGCGGCATGCAGGGTGTTGGCGACCATGGTGGGCCCCCTGTAAGTGATCAAATTCGCCTTCGTAATCATCCTGACATTCCCAAATCTCCCGAAAACCGGATGGGCAATGACGTAATTAAACAGATCGAGACGCTCCTCGTCACTAGATTCGGCATCCAGGTGCACGATGTACTGATTGGTCGGGTGGTAGAGTGCTTCCAAGGTGCGGCGGAGCATGGCGCCGTCGCCGGCGGAACCGGAGATCAGGTAGGCGAAGCGTGGAGGGCGGGGGTGGGAAGAAGAAGAAGAAGAAAAAATGGGGAGGGTTTTGAGCTTGGATTCAACGAAAATGGAGGAGAGAGAATAAGAAGAAGAAAAAGAAGAAGAGGAGGAGGTTGTGAAGGTGAAATAGTAGAAGTGGTGGAGGGGGAGAAGAGGAGTGCCGTCGGGTGAGGTTAAGGTTGTTAGGAACAAGAGGAAGAGAGAGATTAAGGAAGCGATTGCGAGGGGGAAGATCCATTTGCGTTCGACTGTTTGAGGTTGTGTGTGTCTTAAATTTGAATAGTACCTTCTCAACTTCTTCATTCTTATTGTTATTGTTATGAATTTGAAGAGAAGATTTGTTTGCAGTGAGAGAGAGAGAGAGAGTTTACTAATGGTGGATGGGTTTCTTTAATTTCATTTGAGTTGGTGAGAGGTGGGAGGGAGGCTTTGTTGCTGTTCCCTGTTGTGTTTTATTTTATTATGGAAATATTATGGGAGTTGAGTTGGCCAGTTGGGAGTAGTAGCAAGTAAGCACGCTATGTGTGTGAGTTGTCACCTGTGTTTATTATCAATAATATATATATATATATATATATATACATTATTATTGCACTGTCATTAATTTCATATGATGTCTATCTTAATGGAGTAATAATATATAATGACACTCTAAATATATACCACAAAAAAACAATGCTAATTACACCAATCATTCTTTCTTATTTCACAAATATCATTAAACTTATCCCATATTACATTATAGTTAAACAAATAGGCAGAAATGGAAAAGCATCAACTCCCCAAAACACTTTCTTGAAATTGATAATCTCTTCATTTTTAGAAATTATTATTATTCAGAAAAATGTTATAAACAATTATTTTGTGTTATTGAAAGCTCAACAACCTCTCTCAAGTGATGATATTTTGTATTATTCTTTTGTATTATTCAAGTGATGAGAAAGTCCTTCTTCTTTGTGGAATTCTAGAATCTTATGAATTTTTCTCCCCTATATATGGTCCCGGCAGGGCTCGAACCCGCGACCTTCGGCTCATAAGACCAACGCTCTAACCAACTGAGCTATGGGAGCCTTACGGTAGATTTGTATGAAATACACGGTCGCACTTTTGATAGATATAGTTTACGACTTAAGTTTTTGAAAGGAAAAAAAAAATCTAACTCTTTACATATTATATTTTCTATTTGAGTTTTTTTCAAAACAAAAAATTATATATTCATAATTTAATGTAAATAGAGAAGAGAGTCGAGGAAGTAGTTTTCCACAACTTAATGCAATTAAAATAAGATCAGGAAAGTCGTTTATTTATCATCTTCTCCGTCCAAACTCTCAATACTTGGTCACTTCTACCTAATTGTCAATGTAGCATGTACCATTGGTCGTGCAGTTGTACTATTAACTAGTCACATGTAACTAGCAATGATCGAAGTTTTTTTCAAAAAGTCAAACCTTGTCAGAGTCAAGAGTATTATATTAAGAATTTTACAACTAAAAAATTTCTACTCACCGTAACAACATTGTTGAGCTTTCTCACTAACAACACTCGTAAGCTTTCACATCATCTCGATACAAAGATTATAATGAAACTACTTTTTTGCTCGATTGCATAGATAGTTTCATTCACAGCGAATCTATCTACTATAGAAATAAGAAGCAATACTCATGAGGGTTAATGTATTTTCATATTGTGAACCACCTTCACTCAATTGATGTTTGTTCCATGGCCAAATACTCGCATTTAATAGCCAACTTACCATAGCCATAACAGTCTACATCTGAACTTTTGACAATCGACACACTATATCTCGATGACATTCCTTATAGTTTCTCACATCACTACAAAGTATATGTAATTCTCAACATAGAGAATTATCATGTTTCACCATAAAAGCCATAGCCACTCAAGACTAAGTTTATTCTAAGCACATGAGACCACTTGAATATAACATTGTTTATAATTATGGTGCAACATCCACATTTTGTTTTTATAAAAGTCATTAGTCATTGCATGAATTTATATCGACACCTTTAGTATCAACAATGTCATGCAAATGTCTATGTGTAAATTGGGCATTAGCATAAACATCGTGACTACAACACTTTAAGATCTCATGCGATCAAGATATGCATGTTGCTCACAATATTATGAGTATTTGTGGCCATGATTCAAGCATGGAGCAAACTCTTGGTTCTAGATTATGTTTCTATGGACTAAATATTAAAAAAGTTTTCAAAAGTTTCAAAAAAGTCTGAAAATTATATTTTTATTTGTACTTCATTTTGTATTTTTAAAATAATTTAAAATATAAAGTTAAAGATATATATTTTCTAAGAAAAATGAGTATAAATGTCTCTACTCGGGCAAAATGTAGGCCCTCGATGTATGCGGGTAAATTTGTTAATTTTGTAAATACATGGAATATCTTGCTTATTTGTTTTTAACAATAGGTTAAATTGTCAATTGAGCATAATAAAGGGGTAATTTGCACACACAAACAAAAAACAAGAAAGTATACTAAAGTAGAAACTTGCATACCAAAAAAAAAACTTATCAATAAAAAGTAACAAATCAAATTATGTTTGATATTTACTCAAATTTTAGGAATATCAAAATCTATTAGACAAACTCCTTTGTGTTATATTAATTAGCGGTAAAAAAATCTATTAGACCAGATTATTTCAAGAAAAATGACTTTCTATTCATGATTTCATTTTTAAATTATTCCAAATCTTACTAGAAGCTTTTAAAAATAAAACCCTTATATTAGTTCTTTGATTATAGAAATAAAGAAAAAGAAAAAGCCTATTAGAGTTTTATACATAGTTATTGAATTATTTATATTTCCTATTGTTATTTCAATAGAGGGCATAGTGCATGCCTTTTGTAATTTTATTAGTTTGTTAGAGTTGAGTTGTTATCTCCCATATATGCTCTCTTCTCGTATATAACATATACTCCACGTGTAATTTTATTTTCTTATTCGATTGATTTGAATGAAATTTCATTTTCTCTCATATCGCTCGAGTTAATCACAACATGATATCATTCGCAATGAGAATCCTGACTTGATTTGGTTTTATTTCATCACGAAGGTATTGTTCCTCGTTCTTGTAGTGTGACTTGGTGTAATCACTTAAATTGTTCACGATTTTACATTTACTTCTTTTGAATTCACGATGACGAACCAAAATTTAATTGATACTATGGTGAATACTACTTCATCGGACAACCATAGTCGTATTTGTTGCAGAGCTTCGATAACTCAAACATGTCTCTCACATCAATGCCGCTTACTGCACTGCCAATTACCTTGCATGGAGCAAATATGTGAATATCACTCTAGGTGCCAAGAAAAAATCAGGGTTTATCACTTATTCGATTAGAAGAAAACCATGTTGATCATCTGAATTATTAGCAATGGTTAGGCGTTGATTGCATGGTGTCATTGTAGCTACTGCACTTGTAACGCCCCAAAAATTAGGAAGAAAATAAATTTATACTTTAATCCTTGAGTTTTTAAAAATTTATTTTTACCCTAAATGTTTAGAAAATTTTGCATTTGAGCCCCCTAAACTTAAAAGTTAGTCTTTTATTATATTTACAGGTCTCTAATCCTAAAACATATATTTCAATTTCAAATATTAACCAAGTTGACTGAATTACCTAGAAAATTACATAAGTAAATATGTATGTAACAAAGAAATCTAATTATACCTATTTGTCTTTAAAAAAAATTATACCTATTTGAATTTTAACTATAAAAATTGAGGGACTTGATATGCAATTAACAAATTAATGAAGTAAGCCATATCATCTTTTTGATGAGGTAAGCCATGATATCCTTAAGAGCATGATTAAATTCAAATTGTTTGTGATTTATTATAAAATAATCAAGGTATGACATAAATAGTTATGATTAAATTACTATTTTCGCCTATAAATACTCACCATTGTTCAACATTTTATACAGTCCAAAATAATCCGATTCTGCAAAAGTAACTAGAAATAAAAATTGTTCATTTTGTGTTTTCATTCGGAATATATACTTTTTTCAGATTTTTATCTTGCCATTTTCTACCCAAAAAGACGTCAAAACTTTTACTGCGCTGGAAATGTCAATTCTGCCCTTACACCTTAGCAAAAACGTATCAAATAGTAGAAATATTATTTTACTACCTGTATTCGGATACATATCCTCCTTGGTGTCTTCTATCTCTGTATAGAAAATATTTCTTAATTAATATGATCTAGAAGGCCGTAATACATAAACCGTGATTTGTTGTCAAGAAATCCGATAACAACTCTTATGTTGCAAGAATTATTAAGTATAGCAAACCTTTGTGTTTTCACAAAATCTTGGATTCTCACATCTCTCGTGATGCTAGAAACCATAAACCAAAAAAGATTTGAAAACCAAGTTTATTTGGATGTCCGATCATAGGGAAAAACCAAATTTGCGGTGATTTTTCAGTTTATTTGGCACAACCTTTGTTTTCTTAATTTATAAGTTTAATCACCATAATAATTCAAGTATTTATCACACACATAAATTTAACATGATATAGTATTAAATTATTATGATTTATAATCAGGAATTGACATTTTTGTGATTTTATTTATAGCATTTAAATGGTAGATTTATCATGTTTAACATACTACTTTTATAAGTCTTACAAGATTATTTTTGCCACTTCATGACTTAAACATCAAATAAAATTATTTATCATAATAAACATTTTTATCCCTTGTTATATCTTTATATTTAAGTTATAACATAATTATGTGCATTTTAAACTAACTATGTAAAATAAAGTAATAATTGACTAAGTTAAACCTTTTAAGGCGTTACTTCATATGATACTTATTTGATGTGAGGTTATTAAAAGTTTTGAATTGATTAAAGGCTAAAATGATGAGTTTTCCTAGAGTTAGTTAAGTGATATGTTTTTAAGGATTGATTATGCATCAAAATTAGATAGTTAATCAAATCTTACTTGTTACCGTGACTTGTCATCAGAATGTCTTTACCACGAATATTCATAGTCATAAGTTTGAAAGTTGGTTGTTCAATATAATTTTGAGTTATAAATAAGGTGGTCAAAACAATAGATATTCAATATTCAATTGAAGCATATGTTTTTCTTTAATTCATCATCTACGATTTTCATGTTTTGTGTAATAACATAAATTAAGATTATGCGTTATTTACTAAAATTTACAATTTAATTAGCATTCTTAACAAGAACGCTCTCGATTTCACCAACAATGGAATTGAAGAAAAATTACTAATATTTGTTGTGGTGAATTATAAATTCGGTTGATTAATATTATTTAAATTTGTTTAATATTTTACGAACTAATCAATGCCATCAAGGTTCCCCGTACGAGTTAAGGTGAGGTTCCATTTCTGATTTGTTCTAGTCCCGTTTGACATCCGACCATGAGGAACTTTGACAGAAAAACCACCAATCTGTTACCAAACCTCGAACAATCTATATTTTCTTATAATCTCATTTTGTATTGTCAAGCACAAGTTCATTAACTATTCTATAAAAATTCCAGTACCATTGCTACATCAAATTATCTAGTTGAATTGTTTCTACCGGTAAGATCACTCCTCAAAATGTATCCATTAAATCACAGTTAATTCTTGCATTGTCAGTTCTTTTATATGAATCTCACTAAGTCATTAAAGATTTATTCGTCATTTCTTCTGTCCATTCCTCATGATAAAAATCAACATGGCAGCATGGATCAAATGAATAATTGTTCAAGCGTGCATTTTGGAATATTCGTATTTTGTCACTAGTGCATAATCATTAAAATAGTCACATTATTTGTAATACCAAGACTTTCGCTATATATATATATATCAAAATATAATTTATAAAATGTGTATGATTTTGATCCTGAACAAGTGAGATCTCTTCTTATGAGTTGCGCTTTAGTCTGGATTGGGTAAAGTGGCTGGCCACCACTGAACCAACTCGGATCGGAGCATGACTCATGGGGCGCAGTCGCCACAGCACTCTGATGCGGAGTAATTCCGTCTGATGACTAGTCACTCCACATCATACTAGCCCGAGCTCCTGATTGGTCCAAGTTAGCTTTGAGTTCGGGAAACTTGCACTAGAAACACAACTCGTGAACTAAGTGGGGTTGACCCTGCGAAGCCACTCTGATGCCTAATTTAGTAATGGACCTGTGATGGGATGGGCCTATAATACCAATTATAGGACTCGTAATGTCAAAATATGCTGGAAAACAGTGAAAATGGGCTAAACTGCACTAAACTGACTGAATACCTCGAATTCATCTAGATACCTCAAATTCAGTAGAATTATTGCAATAACTCAAATAGCTTGCTATATCTCTAGTAACTTCGAATAACTTGAATAGCTTGCAATAACTCGAATAGCTTGTTATAACTCGAATACCTTGCTATAACTCGAATAACATGCAATAACTCGAATAGCTTGCTATAACTCAAAAAACATGCAATAACTCGAATAGCTTGAAATAACTCGAACAATTAGAGCTCTCTCAGAAAAATGTCCCTCGATAATGATGATTTGTCGGGTATTTATAGGCTTAATCTTTCCTTAACTATCAAAGTGGGCCACGTTGGGCCTCGACCTTTGCAAGCCTGGTTGACTTGATAACTCGAATAAGGCCACTAACTTGAATTGAGGTTATAACTTGAACAACTCAAATAACTCGAACATGATGCTTCAACTCAAATTGGGATGCTTCAACTCGAATTATGATGTTCCAACTCTAATCAGGATTCTTCAGCTCGAATCAAGATGCTTCAACTCGAACATGTTCTTCAACTCTACCAGGTTCTTCAACTCTACCAGGTGCCTTAACTCTAATTAGGCTTATAAGTCGAATTGGGCCCATTAGTAGGATTATGGTCCAATTCAGCTTGTTAGCTGAAGTTTTGAAAAATATTATTGTTGTCGAGATGCCATGTGTCGCGCATGTATTGGCTTTGTATAATTTGGTATAACATATTTGCAGTGGGTTGTAGTATACAAGCGTTTGCAAATTTAATGCATTGGTTGAATTTGTCAATCTTTATTTTCCTTTCGAATTTTGGTTGAAGTCCTTCGGATGCAATGCCTTGGTTGAATCAGCCAGTTTATATTTTCCTCCCCCCAATTTGCAAGGGGTCGTGGTATACGGCGCTTTGTAAACTTATATAGTCGAAAGGTCATAACTTACACTTTTTACATTGTTCTAAGGTTAAACCTAAAATTTGTCGAAATTCCACTGTCAATATTGAAGCCAAAGAGGCTCTCCCTGTCAAAAATGCAAAGTGTTTTGCATAACCGCCGATTGAGTAGCAAAAGGAGTTACGCTTAAAGCCTTAGTAAGAGGCCAAGAGGGTAGCGGAGGATGTCGCATAGAAAATTTTGCATAGAAACACAAGCTGCTGATGAGAAGCTAAAGAAATTATGTAAGAATGCTTAAGGTTGCGATCGAGGAGCAATGGAAATAGGTCGTTGATGAGGCAGCTAAGGGCAAAGAAGAGTTTGAGGCCGCCCAGGCCAAGCTCGCGAAGCTTCAGATTGATCATAAGTCTTTTGTTCTTCATTTGTATTGTTCGGTAGGGCTTAGCATCTCGCCTACTTTATGAGATTTTCACCCAATAGGCTCTTAAACTAGCTTAATTTGGTAGGGTTGTTTATAGCTCGCCTACTTTATGGGATTTTTACCCGATTGGTTGTTCACCTAGCTTAATTCGGTAGGGCTGTTATGGCTCCTATACATTATGGGATTTTGACCCAATATGCTCTTCACCTAGTTTAATTTGGTAGGGTTGTTTATAGCTCGCTTACTTTATGGGAATTTCACCCAATATGCTCTTCACCTAGCTTAATTCGGTAAGGTTGTTATAGCTCGCCTACTTTATGAGATTTTCACCCAATAAGCTCTTCACCTAACTTAATTTGGTATGGTTATTTATAGCTCGTCTACTTTATGGGAATTTCACCTAACATGCTCTTCACCTAGCTTAATTCGGTAGGGCTGTTATATCTCGCCTACTTTATGAAAGTTTCACCCAATAGGCTCTCCACCTAACTTAATTCGATAAGGTTGTTATAGCTTGCCTACTTTATAGAAATTTCTCCCAATAGGCTATTCACCTAGTTTAATCTTAGGCAGTCTTTTGGCTATTGCTCGTGCAATTTCCTGTGTGTCAGTTGTATACTGCCATTTGGCAGTGTTAAATTGGCGTAGTTGAACCACTGATTGAAGTTCTATAGATTTTTTTTAAAGCAATGTCTTTTGCCCAAGAATTTTTTTATTTGTTTTCAGATTGTACTTGCAGCCACGGCAAGTTGCCTATGTACTTCTTTATAGGTGGGAATCAAGCCAAACATAGTTCATTTGGTACTTACATCACGCCTAGTTTCACAGGTTGGAACCTCGCATTGACTCTTACAAGTTGGAATATCAAATTATTTGCATAAATTTAAACCTAACAAACTTTTGTCGTATGTGCATCACGACGCTTTATTTGCATCCTTTTATGTTTCAATGATGTTGACCATCTCTGGATCTTGACATATGGTGTGTAACATATTCACTTCTTCTTTTTGGCTTGTCCTTAACGAGGCCACATACGACTTCCATGCTTCTTTGTGGTCACTACGCACTTCGCCTATTCTCCTAGGCGTTGGGAACTTCATTTTTTGGTGGTAAGTAGATACTACTGCTCTGAATTCATTCCATCAATGTCTTCCAATTACGACATTATAGGTGAGTGAAGTATCCACCACCAAAAATTGAAGATTCTTAGTTCGCCTAGTCGAGTAATTTCTAAAAGAAGTTTGGAGTGTTACTATCCCGATTGGCATCATAATGGATCCTTCAAATCCATTTAGGGAGTTCCATTTTCGCCATAATGTCACAGAAAATACGTTTACTGAACTTTCATTATGGATTAAGACCTTTTTCATTGTGTAGTTTGATATGTCAATGGTCACAACCATTGGGCAATTCAGCTCATGTGACTCAGTCACATGAGGGCTTATTGCTTGCGACCAGTCTCATTGAAAGCGATAGACTCCTCCAGATTTTCTAACGCGCCTACTAGAGACTTGTCTCTAGTGAAAACAGTTTGGCCTATCTTCCTCATGATTTCCTTCTTTGCATTATTGGAGTCAACTCATGTCGGACCTCCGAAAATCATATTGATTATCCCTCTCCCATGTTCATTCTTTATTCTCAATGGTTGTGCAACTATTTCAATCCTTCTCGGCTCCTCCCCTTATCTATTATCGTTAGTTCTATTCCTCTTAGCCAAAGGGCTAACCCTCTTGTGATCCTGCACATACTGTACCAAGTGTCCTTCTTTGATTAGATGTTCTATCTCCGCAAAAAAAGAGCAGGACTATGAAGTGTCATGCCCACATTGCTCAGGGTAGTAACAATACTCCTTAGGCTTACGAATCTCTTTCGTTTCCTTGAATTCGTTAGACTTTCTGGTCAAGCCTTGTTGGTGTGCAGTTGCATAAACCTCCATGATGCTTGTGTTCAATGGAGTGCAGTTTACATGCGATTTGCCCTCCTTCTGTTGTTTCCATCCCTATCACGACCATTTCTCTAGGGCATGTCATTTCTCTCGGGCTTATTCACCTTTTGCTTACCAAGATCATGGTAATCTTCCATGCTAAATTGATTCGGCTCCTCACTTTCATTTCACGGTGCAACCTCTACATGATAAGTTTTATGGTTGGCGGTGGATTACACACTACATCATTCATCAACTCTCTGTTTCTTAGTGTCTTGAAGAGGATTCCTCGAATGTCCCTGGGAATGGGTCTTTACTTTCAACATTTCCACGTTGAACTTGTTTGTATACGCATGTAGAGTTTTACTCTCACCCTGCTTCAACCAACATAGATAGTTAGCCTTCATCCGTTCTATCGAAAAGGTAGAGAATTTTGAACGAAGCATGTCGCACAACTGTTCATAACTATAATTGGTGCCTCGAGGACTCCGCGCAAACCACTCATGCGTTACTCCTACTAAAGATATTGAGAACAATCATGCCTGGACCATTGTGTAAACCTCTCAGACACATTATACCATCCCGCACATGAAGATGCGATGATGGGTCAGTTGTTCCGTAATAGTTAAACATCTTAGGGATGTCCTGACCTCTCCCTAGGACCACGCTACGCAACTTCTCAGGTAAACTCTCTAATGTTTTTCTGTTTGCTGACACTACTTCCGCATTATGGCAACAATTAGAGACTCATTATGGAATGAGTAACAGTCCTATTTTGTATCAACTAGAACGTGAAGTTACTTCAATCTCCTAGAGTTCTTGTTCTACTTCTAAGTATTTCACCAAGCTTAAACTACAATTGGACGAAGTTTTTTTATATATATTTTATTCTTGTTATGTCATGTCATTGCGATGCAGTTGCAATTTGCACTTGCCATATTGCTCAACATTTTTCTGGATTTGTATCATTAGCGAGGTAGATGTAATTCTTAATGGGGTTAAATCATAGCTATGATGTTGTGACTTGTGAGAAGCTGGATTTGAGGTGTAAGGTTTAGATGTCTTATATTGATCCTGTAGAAAACTTTGATATGTTAAAGGGATATTCAACAACTACATAGGCTCCTCATAATCACCTTCTTCATGTTCAAAGGAATTCAAGAAGAAAAATAATGATAGATTCTCATGCGGTTTGGAATTGATTTGGGGTTTAAAGTTATTTGGATTATTGTAGCTTTATTATGAATTATTTAGTGAATAAGAACGAAAAAAAAACCTCAACTTCAACGGAAGAAACATATTCATCCGGGAGAATTTTGGTCTTTGGTGTCATAAACTAACACGTGATACATTTGTTTATATTATTAATAGATTTTTTGTGCGCATATAGTTCACTTTAGGTGTTAAGGGTTACCAATTAAAACTACACGGGTTTGTTTGCCATTTAGAGAAAACAATAGGGGTTGTTTTGGCTATTAGCCCTTTCAGAAGTTGTCCGACAAACAAACAAACCCCGGCAGAGTCTTCAATCGATTCGTCTTCCTTCCACCACCAAAGGACCCTGCCTGCCTGCCTGCCTGCCATGGCTTTCACCTTCCCGCGCTTCGTCCTTTCAAAAATCTCAATACCCTCCAAAAACCATGCTAGTTCTTGTTTTATATTCCATCGCCACAGGAGAAACTATTGTATTTGTACTACAACACTCTCCTCCTTATCTGCTGCCACAGTAGTAACTGTAAGTCTGTAACCACCTTCTTTACTTTGCAGTTACACAACAACAAAATCCATTATTATTATTATTATTTGCTTCTGAATTTTCTTTTATTATTAGACAGGTGAAGAAGTAAAGCTGGTGGTAGTAGGAGGTGGAGCTGCCGGAATTTACGGAGCCATTAGGGCTAAAACTATTGCTCCTCATCTTGCCGTCCTTGTCATCGAGAAAGGAAAGCCTTTGTCCAAGGTCGGTGGTGGTCTGCATCTCTTAGTTATTAAGTTATTATTGGAGTTGTTGTGTATTACTCTTTGCCATTTTCTTTTCGATTTTGCCAGGTTAAGATTTCCGGTGGTGGTCGATGCAATGTCACCAATGCTCATTGTGTTGATAATGTGGTATGCTATTTTCCTTGTGCTTTTTCTTCTAGGCTACTAGATAACTAACTGTACGTTGCCAAGGAAAAGTATGTTTGTTTATATTCTGAGATTGGCGTTTGTGCGAGTTCCGTGGACTTCGTTAAATCCATGTTCCTGCATTCTGTATGTTGGATCGTGTCAATTGAAAGATACAGCTATTCTCTATGCCCATTTTCTTATGTTTTGTTAACATCCCCTTGTTAGACAAGGGTAGTGTAGTGCTGTTTCCCTTTCAACTGAAGTCATATTTTGTCTTTCTCCATCACTTTAAACAGATTCATTTATTTGGATACTTAATGGTAGAACATTGATCTAAACAAAATGCTATATTTTTCTTTGATTAGACCGATCTAAGTTTCTTTTTTCTCCTGTCGTCATTCTGGGTACATCGCTTATTGCTTGCCTGTCACTTGAACTGACTTATGATGTACTACAATATTACTTGCCCTGTTCATGATGCTAATACTTACAGCTGGCACAGATTCTAGCAGGACACTATCCGAGAGGGAATAAAGAACTTCGAGGATCATTTTTCAACACGCACGGACCAATTGATACAATGTCCTGGTTTTCGGATCATGGGGTGGAACTGAAGGTAGTAAAAATCTTCATACCGAAATGTTCCTGTTGCTTTATACGTTTCATAAACGCTTGTATCTGTAAATTGAGTTCCGTGTTATGCAGACTGAAGCTGATGGAAGAGTATTCCCCGTCAGTAATGATTCATCTTCTGTCATAGACTGCCTTATGTCTGAAGCAAAGAAGAGAGGGGGTAGGTATTGCACTCGATTTTTGCTTCTGTTCTTGTGATTTTCCTTGCGATATATTTTAAGAACTCAGTGTTTCTAATACCTGCATAGCCATTTTGCAAAAGGATTAAAAACTATCGTTCCTTGGAAAATATCTTTCCTCTTAATACTATATCAAATGAGTCTTGCTGTGTTAGTTAGTTTGTTTGCTTCTGTTGTCATATAATTTCACTATATGTCACGAGAGACTTAAAAGGATAATGCTGACTGCTGCTCTCTACCAGTGGTATTGCAGACTGGAAAAACTGTTACAAGTGTGTCCACGAGCACTGGTGGAAAGTTTGCTGTTAAACTGGAAAAGCGCTCAGTTGATTATGTTGAATATGTTGAAGCTGATTACATAATGATTGCTAGTGGGAGCAGTGAGCAGGTTGTGTACAATGTCAGAAGGTCAGGGCACTGTTAGTTCTTCGTTTCTTCATGGGCATCCTGCTCTAACCATATTTTTGATGTTCCAGGGACATAAACTCGCTATTCAACTTGGTCATTCTATTGTGAAACCTGTACCCAGTTTATTCACTTTCAAGATTGAAGACTTTAAGTTGGCAGAATTATCTGGGGTAACTCTCTTATGACCGTGAAAGACCCCCTTCTCCCCACACACAAAGTAAAAATAAAAATCTAGACGAAACACTGATCTGATTGTGACCACCAGAGATTTCCGTCCCATCTCATGAATCTATTAGCTGACAAAAATGGAAAACTCTGTTATTCATTTTTCTTTTGTTTTGGGCTGTGTATGATTCTCGGTTAAACATACTCTAGCTCTAATACCCTGCTTTGAATATTAATAATTTGTGCTCGTCTTTTTTGACCTGTTAAGTGAAAACCTTATCTGACTTTAGTTAAGGGTCCTTCGTCTTTTGTATTGAATCTCCAATTCTATAGTCTAACTTGATTTCTCACAGTTTTCATATGCATGATAGTCAGCGCTAGTTCAACTCACATGGATTGATTTAGTGCATTATGTTATTTTGATTCCCATTAGGTTACTGACTATGCCAACACGTAGTTTAATGCAAATATATTCAGTATCCTTTTTTAATCTCGAGTTGATATTGCAAGTAAAATGTTCAGCACTAGTTTTGTCTAACACTGAAAAACTGTAAAATACGTTACTGTCTCTATTTATTTTCTAATTCAAGGATTTTGTTTGTGTTTTCTTTCTGATAATCAGGTTACATTTCCTAAAGTGAAAGCCAAGTTAAAGTTAGAAAGTGTTCACAGGAGCATACCTGAGCATTCCCAGGCAAGATTTCTGTGGCATCCTTTTTGCATAGTTCTTCTGTTTTGGGGCTGATCTGAATATTTTGGGAATTTAGGTTGGACCGATGTTGGTTACACACTGGGGATTTAGTGGGCCAGTGATTCTCCGACTATCTGCTTGGGGAGCACGTGAGCTCTCCGAATCGAATTACAAGGGTGAGAAACTCATCATATTCTGTTCTCCCATTTGAAGCTCCTTGATATCTTAACATTTCATATTTAATTTAATCCAGGGTCACTTATTGTGGATTTTGTTCCTGATCTACATATAGAAGATGTAAAGTCATTTCTTAATCAACACAAGAAGAATTTTGCGGTAATTTCGTTTTGACTTCAATCTTTCATAGCCGTTGTTACTGGTTCATTTCCCCGATTTAGTCATTTCTGTAGCTAGTGGGGATTGTCTTGTTGTGAAACATAAGATGAATAGAAGAGCAAATTTATGTGTTCACATTAAACCAATCCAAATTAGTAACAATGAAATGCCTCCAAAAGACTTAAATTCGCTTATACTGTGGATAGCGCGTTGAGGCAGCAACCCATATCTAAGTAGTTATAATCCCCACAAGTAATTTGAATATGTACGTACCTGTTGCAGCCCTATGGGTTTGAGGTCAAATATTATTTTTTAATTTATAGAAACCATAATCTGGACGTCCTTTTTTTTTTTTTTTTTTGATTTAAGGACAAGTTTAGCCCTGCAGCTGCTGGTAGTATGACTGGATTAAATTATCTTTTCTCCTTGCCTGTTGCAGAAGCAAAAAGTTATCAACTCATTTCCTTCAGAATTTGGGCTTGTGAAGAGATTCTGGAAATATATTTTGGAATGTGAGGTTGAACATCCATTCTATAAAACTTGGTATGTTGGCTGTGTATAAGTAAGTTTGTTGATTTCCATTTTCTTACACAGGGTTCAGTTGGAGATCTTTTATGGGCTTCAGTGTCCAACAACTTAATAATATCAGTCGCTTCATATCTAAAGAATTTTTCTTTCTGTGTTAAAGGGAAGGTATGATGTGGATTGTGGAGCCTCGCTCTATCAATTGGTCAACTTCCATTTCCATTTTTTTGCATTAAAAGTGTCTTTTTCGTCAAAATGAAGGGTCAATTCAAGGATGAATTTGTCACTGCCGGAGGTGTTCCATTGTCTGAGGTTCTCTCTCCCTCTATCTCTGTGCCTGAGTGTGATCGTAGAATGTTCTCTACTCACTTCGTCTCTCTGCACAGATATCGCTGAATACCATGCAGAGCAAAATCCAGTCGCATCTGTTTTTTGCTGGGGAGGTATTACTTATAACACATCCTGTTCTGATGGGTTACATGAATTGTAGAGATTGCAACTAGTTACTTAGTTCTATCAGAAGATACAGCATTGATCTTGCTAAAGAAAGCTGAAATTCTATAGGTACTGAATGTTGATGGCGTAACTGGAGGTTTCAATTTCCAGGTAAGGGATTTTGCTCAAGTTGCTCCGAGTACCTTCCTTGTTCCAATCACCCATCATTCTTTTCGTGATTTATCCAACTTGGATTTCTGTACGTTATAGTGGGACGTTTATTCTGGAAATATATCAAGTTATCAACCATAAAAAACTTTGACATTTATATCTCATTATATTTGGGGAGACGGGTGCAATGTCATTGGAGTGTATTATTTTTTTTTTACTTATTTTGCCGTTTTATTGTTTGTGAATTGTAACAGAATGCTTGGTCCGGTGGGTACATAGCCGGCACAAGTATCGGCAAAATGGCAAAATATGCTAATCTGAAGGAGGTAGCTGACTGAAAATGACATGTTTGCACCTGAATCGACTGATGGGTTATACAGTACCATTGAGAAGCTCAGCTTTTTCTTGCCGCATACTATTTAAAGATAAGAATGGTACGTTGGATGAGGACTCCAACCACTAAGTTGTCCGATTATGTTATTATTGGATACCACGAGTATATAATGTTATCATATGCGGTTGATGTGCTTTATTCAAGTGGCTTACTCAATTGGCATTATCTTGTATTAGGTATCAAGGTGGCAGTGATGATGCTTTAGGATTTTCTAGAATTATAATTATTTCTCAAAACACTAACGTTTGTTGTATAATGATACTGTATGCTTCTACCTTTAGGTCTTCTTACTGCATACTTGTTTAACTTCTTGATTAACTTCGTTTACTTATTCAACTTTGTATTTATTTTTTTGTCAATTGGAATTCTTCTGTAGTTTTCTTTGGGGGTAAAGACTCAAGATACTTCTGTAATTACTACTAATTTAACCAACATGGCTGCCCATAATGTAGCTGCTAGCCGGAGAAAGAAGTTGGATTGGAGTTGTTCCACTTTTTTAAATAACTTCCTGTAAATAGCATAATTTGTAGAAGTTATCAATATCCAAAGTCTTATTCATAAAAAAAAAACCCATTATTTGATCGTAGTACCACCCATTTCTGGGTGGGTTTCCATGAATGATTGAATTCATGGGTTCTTTAGCTCTGTTTCATTTATTTTTTTAACATGATATAGATTTATTTTCTTTCCGTTTTGTCTGTTCTTGAATGTCGTCTTCAGGTTATGGTTGTCTGTTACATAATGGTAGGGATATTTTTTTTTATAAAAAAAGGTAGTAGGGATATCCTCTTATGGTTCAGTATATTAGGGATATCCTCATATATAAGAGAGATTCTTAGGGTATCGCAATTTTGTTATCTTTTATGTATCTGGGGTTTTTTTAATAGATAAATGGTCAACAATTTATTGACTTAAAAATTAAGTAGCCTTAACTCTTTTAGGGGCTTCAGAAATTTGCTTATCCTTACGTTTTAATTTGGGATATTTAATAATCAAACGAGCAAATCGTTTGGTTTACAAATTCTAAAATATCTTTTAAAGTCTTCTTAGCGAAAAAAGAAATTTTTCTTTTAAAACCTAGTTATACTTTATAAATATTAAATGTGACACATGGGGTCTGTTTAATTAGCACTCTCTCTTAAAATTATTCTTCAAGCTCGGAATAATTCACAGGTCCCCTGAGACTGTTTTCGTAAATGAGGTCAATTAAATATATGTTTTTAGGAGTACTTAATAGTTCTCCTCAAGCATAAACTATATAATATTCATAAATAAATAAATAAAAAGTATACACTACAAAATTGCCCAGGTGTTATTTTATATGTACCACGCTGACAGAGGTCAACTACAGTTATCGATAGTTTAAATTATTAGATTCCTATACAACCATTTTAAGAAAACAATTTTAATAGGCGCGCATGCTCTAGATTACTGCTCAAATTAAAATAGCATAGAATCAACTCTATCAAATATCCTATACCATGCATAAAAAGATTCTCAGACTGACCAAGTACCAACTTTGAATTCCACACTAGTAGTACATTCTTTTTCACACTTTTTGACAAATCTCGCACTCTGAGTAAGAAAGGAAAAAAGAAAAAGAAAATGGTGGGCGAAAGTGACTTTCCCACTCCTACCAAAACATCTCCTAAAGTGTCCTCTTAATAGGAAAAGGTTAGAAACCTTTTTTAGACCATGTACGTATTTACGGTGAAAACTGCATTACAAAATTATTTTTATGAATTTTCATATGATATAAGTATAATTATAATTCAGCAATAAAGTAAAAGAATATACATCATGTATTTTACTTTCAGGAACATGATAATGGTTCTTGATATTCATAAATTGATGTAACATAGTTAGAATATGACACGCGGCTCATTGTGGACACGACACAATCTACATGTTTAGATTGTAGACCTATGTTCTACGGTCTTGACTCTTGATATAAATCTACGTAATTGTGTACTTAGGTCGATTATAATATTAAAGCTCAGAAAAATTTTCACGCTCAAATTTAGGTTGATTGGTTCGACTGCATCAAGTTAGATGAACTTTACGGTGACTAGCTAGATCGACTTGTGAAGCATAGGTCAACTTCTCTAACTTGACAAATACGCATAATTGTATCCGACTGAAGATGGGTCTACAAGAACCAATGAAAACTATAATACCCTTACTTGGAGGAAAATGCATGTCAATGTCGTTTAATAACACTATAAATCACTCACTGATTAACTCTTTAGTGTCGACATAACTTATATTTACATTCATCTATTTATTTTGAGTTCGACGCAACTAATACACACAAAATTAACTTAGTTATTGAAAGTTCACGCAACTAACCTAAACACTTAAGAAATTAGTCTTTTTGTGCATCTTGATATATTCTCTCAGCTTATGACTTAGAGTTACCGATAATTTACTTTGGTGCAGATAAATCTCAAAAAGTTAAATGTAGCCAAAAAAACGACCATGTAAATAAAGATTTATTTAGTGTGAAACGAGTATTTGTCATTTTTTACGGAAATCAAAATCTACACCACAACAACCAAAAGTGTAGTTATTCTACATAATTGCCATTTACGTAAGTGCTAGGGACTAGTATGAACTAAAATCATTTACCGTAAAAGCACTAAAGAAATACGATACGCAATCTTGTAATGGCACATTTGAATCCCATAAGAGGTCAATACACACATTATTTAATATCGTGATTAATATATAAATACCGCATTAGTATAACGTTTGGATGCAAAGTGAAACCCCAAATTATATCCACTATCTTCCTTAAAACCATGTTTGGTAGCATATAGAAACTAACATAACATACCGAAATGACTCAACTGCTTTTAAGTTGGTAAAGATTTTGGTAATGTAAGGGCATATTTGAAATTTTGCATGGTGGTTGTTGTGGGTTTAAATAAACTTAGGAGGAGAAGGTATGATAAATTAATATAAGAAAATATCATTCTTAATCACCCTAGTTTCTATTTGCCATTCAAATGTGATATTAAATCCTACTATTTAATTAATAACTGATATTAAGCTCATCCAAATGTGCGTGAAAGAATGATAGTTTCTATTTGCCATTCAAATGTGATATTAAATCCTACTATTTAATTAATAACTGATATTAAGCTCATCCAAATGTGCGTGAAAGAATGATATATCATAATAATAAAAGGTTTTTCTCGATGTGCGAAGCCGTACCCTACCCATGTAAACTGTAAAGTAATTTCTCTTTCCACATGACGGACATATGTTTCAACTTTACTCAAATGCCAGTATATACCGAACAAAAATTCACTGTCACACACATCACAATAAAGCAACAGTGAAAACAATAATATATATATATTAAAAGAAAGATAATAAGCTTTTTATTGATTCATCATGTTGGATATTGACAGAGACACGCATTACAAAGACACCGCAGTCTTTGTATATTCCACAAAATTCCATACCCCCATACCCCACCAGGCCACCACCACAACTCCCCCCCCCCCCCCCCCCCAAAAAAAAAGAAAAAAAGGAAATTCCGTATAATATAAATCAAATTGTGTGTGTACTGTGACGTATTATTATATATTGCATTGTGTAATTTGTATGTATGTATGTATCTGGTTTGTTACGAGCTAGTGTGCAGCTTTTTTCTCTCTCTTCAACCACACACACACAGTGACAGAGAGAGAGAGCTTTAATTTTTCTCGTGACTGTCTGTTGGTAAGTGAAAAAGGAAAGCAGAGAAGAATTATCCAGTAACGTAGCGGTGTGATTTTTCCATTCCATTTTCAGTTGCGATATTTGTGCATCTCGGGTAACAAATTTTGTGCTTATTTCTCGCTTTTTCTTTCTATATCTATCTATCTATATATCTACATTTTATTTGGATTGACGTTTGCGTAACAGTGCGTTTTTCTTCTTTTTGGTGTTGAGGTTTTAGTAGAGAGAGAAAGAGAGAGATATGGAAGGGAGGGAAGATGAGGAGGAGAGAGCAAAGACTAAAATAACAATAGGAGTGTGTGTAATGGAAAAGAAGGTGAAATGCGGCTCCGAGGTTCTGTTCCCTTTTTCTTCAATACACAAACATCCACAAATCTCACAAAACAGTCAACAACCATGCATTGCACTCACTATATATATACATATATGTTTCTTCCTATTTTTCTATTAACAACAACTAACAATCACTACTGATTCTCTGTTTTTTTTTTCTTTTTTCTTTGTTTCTGTTATCTTCTACGTTCTATAGGCTTTTTCCGCTCCCATGTTGCAGATCTTAGAGAGGCTTGAGGCCTTTGGTGAATTTGAGGTATCTAATCTATCAACACGATTTTTTAATTACCAGCTTCATGATATCAATCCTCACCATGTTTCATTCTGACATGGTGTAGATTCTGTATTTCGGGGATAAGGTAATCCTCGAAGAACCTATTGAGAGGTATTTTCTATTTATGTCTCACTTAAACTAACTAACTGTCAACTGTGTCTAGTGTTTTCCGCTCACTCACTCCTCTTCAATTGCAGGTGGCCTATATGTGAATGCTTGATTGCCTTCTACTCCACTGGCTATCCCCTGCAGAGGGCCGAAGCCTATGCTGCACTAAGAAAGTAAGATATTAAGAATATCTTCTATTGCTTATCTTTCATCAAAACAGCATTTTATTAATTTGCTTCTTCTCCACTTTAAACTAGCTATAGAAAACCAGAATTCTTACAACGAGGCAGTATCTTGGAAACGTGGGCATTAAATCATCTCGGACTTGTGATTTCTTTTATAATTCTAAAATTCCCGTAACGATGTGGTGTATGCATGTAGGGAATACATCACTTTTAACTATTATTGCTTATTTTCCATGCTTTACAACAGCAAGAATAACAACCATCAAATTGTTTGAGTTTCAATTAATTAGCACGACAAATATGACTAATGAGACGCATGTTTGGTCGAGAACGTGATTCTTCTCTTCCAATTATTCCAGTTCACAAGCGTCTTAGTCCTTTGTCAAGCATATCATCTCAACATTTACATACAAGTTTTCTTAGAGACAGTAACTTTATCTTTTTGATGAATAAATGTGCCCCAACTTGACTGGAGCAACCTGTAGTGGCATTTAACCCTAAATAAGAGTACTGTCTGAGTTTGTTCAGAAGCTCTTCCCAGAAAAAATCCAAATCTGACCTACCTGAACCTACCTGAATCTGGTTTTAGAGGTTGTCAACATTACTTGTGCTTGAAATTTCTGGGAGGAGGTGACTGCAATTGTCTTTGGAACCACTGAAGGAGAGTGACATAGTCCATAGTATTATAACTAATTAATTCTGCTTCATTACGTAGTTTATGCTCCTAACATTAGATATTCACATAGTGTTTGAACAAGAAGTTACAAATGAGCAAGTTCACCAGAAAGTTTCTCAGTGGACAAAAGTGTTTTATATCATCGTGAGAGAAAAATTGTTTCTCCTAATATTCTTGTTCTTATTTTTACTAAATGAAGAAACTTTTAGACTTGTGATGTTGCTTCTGCTGTTCTCTATACCAACCGTGGCTAATGCTGCAGTATTGTTTTATATGGTTGTAGGCCTTTCCTTGTAAATGAATTGGAACAGCAACACCTTCTTCACGATCGAAGGAAAGTTTACGAGGTTTGCATCTGTGAATTTTGATAACTTAAAACCCAAATGATCTAATTTTCATCTCTTCACTTAAATCATATGGGTGTGGATTAATTTTTCTATTTATAAAATGATTCTTTTACTGTGTAAATTTCTTTGTCTTTTGCAATGGCTTCTGAGAATCATTTTGTTGTTGCATTTTTATTCAATAAAATGCGTATTTTATGTAAATTGATACAGTCTCTTTCCTGTGAGCGTTTCTCTTATTGCATGCATTGTTCTTTTGTAGAAATGTGTTATGCTGGTGACAATGTGCTGGTCATCTATTTAGTTTTGTTTTCTTCTTTTGGGAAATTTTAGCGGCTTGAGATGTATGGAATTCCTGTTCCAAGATATGCCCTTGTTAATAGACAATATCCGAATCAAGAGCTGGATTACTTTGTTGAGGAGGAAGATTTTGTTGAGGTTCATGGAAGTCGATTCTGGAAGCCCTTTGTGGAGAAACCTGTTCATGGTACGATATTTCATCATCTTCACTTGTGATTTCAAGCCATTTTGGTTATAGTTATTGTCTGTTAGTCACCTCTCCTGAAATACCATAGCTGCACCTATTTGGAAATTAACAAATTTTCTCAATAGCAGAGCTGATTTTGTTGACCTTCTCTGTAATTACAGCTCTGTTCATCTATATTTATTTGTCCAAGGAGGGCTTATATTGCTATCAAGATGATCTCCATTAATGTCTACTTTGACCAATTATTTGATGAATGCGTTTGTTGTTAATTAAGTGTAAGTTTTATTACCTTGAATTGTAGTTAAGTAAACCTCTAAATGTTTCAGGAGGCATAACAGGTAAGGCACATACATTTTATCTGACTCTACCCTGTCGTCACCTGCTCTTTTAATTATAAAGTTGCTTTACTTCTCTGGTTGCTGGTTATTGATCCAATCGTATTATTATGTCTACAAGCTGGATGGCTTATCTTAAAAAGAGAAATACATTAGAAGGAGAATATGATGCTGGAAACTTTCACTGTGATTGCTGTCTTCTTGTGTACCGATAATGCCGGAAAAAAGAATGTCTGATTTATTTGGACTAAAATAGACGTAGTGGCAATTTCTACATGTGATTGCAAAATTACTGATTCGCCCTGTTTTATGTTCTGAAGCAATGGGGAGACTTGTATCGGCATACTAATAATTTTTACATCAGATTTGGTTAAAAACCAGAACCTGCTGATTGTTGTGGTGTTTCTGGTTTTCGATAGTACACAGAATTCTGATCACGTCAGATTTGATTGAGTGGTTAGTTTTTTCTTTCTCATCTCTTAGGTGTTTTGCAATGATTACCTTAAATTTGTAGTTCCTGGAGGGCTTCGAGTCAGGTAAATAAAGATAGAATTTGGCCAATGGCCATTGGTCTACCAGTGATAATTTTAGCCATGAGTCCACCAGTGATAATTTTGGCCATGAGATGTTTAGTGCTGGTGCAGCATTTTACAGAAACTGTGAATACATTAATCTGACTTTTCTATGTATGTTAGTGTCTTCATCTTCTTTATTTGATGCTCCGATTGTTGTTGCCAGCCTGAGTGGTCTAGGCTAAAGCAGCAAAATGCTGTATGTTCTTCAATAGTGTACCGTTGTTAGTTACATGTTTTATCTTAGAAATGCCTACAATTCTCATTTCTATTTTGTGAAGGTGATGATCACAGTATCATGATATACTACCCTAGTTCAGCTGGTGGGGGAATGAAGGAGTTGTTTCGAAAGGTGAAACGTCATATATTTTAAATAGTTTCATTTATGGATTATGTGTTATTGCATATTCCTGTCCTCATTCTGTTTTGAGTCACTTTTTGTATCGAGGTTTATGTTTCATGAAAGCTTTTGGAGAAATGAGTCTCTAGATTTTATTTTTCTTGGCTGGTTGAAACGACTTAATAAGTCAGATTGCATTTTGTTGCATATATGCTAGAGTACTTTCCTAATTTGAGTTTGTTTTCATTTAGTCAAAAGATGATCCTATTCTGATATCTAACACATGAGGACTCTGCTTAAGGATATATGTACTTGATTGACATGTGCTAGCATCTGACTGTTTACTTGTTCTATCGAGTAAGTGAATCTTGAATTTTGAGGTTGATTTTCATTACTGGTTTTGAATGTGCTCCTACTCGTGTTCGGAAGCATTATAGTACACACTCTTGGCTGAGTTAGAGTGTACTCTCTTGACTTGCATTTTACCCAATGAGTGTAGAGTAAAACCTTAATTGATTTAGGAATGTCTATGTTGCTAAATTTTAATCATTATAATTTTTTCTCTTCATTTCCAGGTAGGTAATCGTTCGAGTGAATTTCATCCAGAGGTCAGGAGGGTGAGACGTGAAGGGTCTTATGTATACGAGGAGTTTATGCCCACTGGTGGAACAGATGTGAAGGTTGTTTAGTTTGTTCTATGAAAGTTTCAGCTAATAAATCCTTAGGAAACTTTTACATTTTCATAGATTAGTTGTTATAAAACAACGGAAATTATTGTTTTTTCACATTGTACTCTTTAAACTCTGTGAACTTTGTGATATATAAGCACATAAATTGTGCTTCCTGTAGTTTTATCGCGAAGTATGTTTCCTTACCTTTTGCGATTGAGCGTTGCCAAGTGCTGGCAATATTTTGTAGAAACGATGTACTTTTAACGCTATATTATAGGACTTCGGGGCTTCACTTTCTGGACATTAGTCTTAGGGTATTTATTGTTGTTGTTATGGTTCTTATACTTTTATGGTTGTTGTTGTTGTAGTCTTAGGGTGTTTATTCTATGGCTTCCTTGAGTGCTACTTGATAACGCTGGTAGTTGTCCCCCATATTTCTGATACTCCTCTTAAGCCGGCTGAGTCCATATTTTCATTGTTTTTTGATGAATAATTCCATCTAAAACGCTTAGTCATTTTGTCTGTACTTCTATAGATGATTCTACAAGAATTCTACCTTCCTGAAGGTGTCCTTTTTTTTTCCGTTTCTTTATTCTGCTTTCTTACATAATATTGGAATATCTATATTCTCTTAGGGCCTATAGAAAGATGCGTTGGTTCTTAACACCACATGCTATAGTATTGGTAAGGCATTTTTGTTAAGTTTTCTCATAGTCCTGTGGGTCATTGCTCCTTTCCTCCTCCATGTGCGTGGCCCTTTTTTCTACTGCCTTTGAAAAAGTTAATATCTTCTTACCATTTATGTGTTTTTTACGTGTACTGTGCTGTTTAGGCTCTTGAACGTGTATTTTCCTATGTTTGAGATATAACCATTTTCTCCCTGTATTTTAGGTATATACAGTTGGCCCTGAGTATGCTCATGCAGAGGCCAGGAAATCTCCTGTGGTTGATGGTGTTGTTATGAGAAACCCTGACGGTAAAGAAGTAAGTAATCTGATAAGCAGTTCAGCGGTAACTTTGGTACTGGTTTTATGAATTGTGTTTTCTTGCCACTTTTAGGAAACATTGTGATGAAGTGAAGCTTGTCATATATGCTCTTTTTATTGCAATCGGGATATCTGAGTTCATGATTTTAGTGCAGCATGATGTTGTGTCATGAATGATACAAAGACGAAGCTTTTCTTTTATACTTAGGGGTGTCCACCTTCCATTAATCATTGTTTTATCGCCTTAGCTGCATACCTTTCTCTGATATTCTTGGGAACCAAAATTAAGTTAAACGTTTTTAAAACCAACTCATTATTCATCTTGTATTTGTTGATTTCATGGTTTATGTGTCATTTGTTCTATTTTCACGTTTTTTCCTCTCTACTATGTCACGTCTAATGACCTGCTGTATCCTGCTTACATAGGTGGTGTATTTTCTTTTCAAATTGCTTGTTTGTACTTTTTTCCCCTGCTGATGCCAAAAGGATGTTACTTGTTTGGACAAATGATGTGGTTTGTATTCCTTGTAATAACAAAGTGAAGGTGCTGATTTGTCTTTACTTGTGTTCACACCATCATATTGCTGGTGATGTCTTACTCTGATTCATTTCATTATCCACTACCTAGTCTCATAGGTTTATTTGCTTACAGGTTAGGTATCCTGTTTTACTAACTCCAGCTGAGAAGCAAATGGCAAGGGAGGTGTGCATTGCGTTTAGGCAAGCAGTAAGTGAAAATGATCTTTTGAGGGTGTGTTACTTTTGAAAGGGTGTCATGTCCAAAGGCTTTGCTATGCTCCTTTTCTTCTATACTTGTCTCCTGAATTTTGGTAAACCATTTGGTAGTTATTCATCATAAAGAGGTATGCGTTGCCAACTTCTCATATCATTGCACTCAAAGATCTTTTTAATTTCTCCTCTCTTTCAGTATTAAAGTTATACCTCCTTAAGGGCTGTTGGTTGGTATGAGATTAACAATTGATCTTAGCGATTATGCCGTGTGGATAAAGATTTTGGTATAGGTGTAGCTCATTATTTTACTAAATCTGTAACATCTCACAATCCACTAAACTTATCTTGTTTGAATATATATCACTGTCATGGAGTCTGGCTATTTTATATTAAAAGTTGATGTTGCAGTTGTCAAGTTTATAAATCATATTCTCCTGATGTTATTTCAGGTCTGTGGCTTTGATCTCTTGCGTTGTGAGGGTCGTTCCTATGTTTGTGATGTTAACGGATGGAGCTTTGTTAAGAACTCTCACAAGTAATAGTTTCTGTTTGCTAATTTCTTTTCCTTGTCTAAAACTTACTATAGCCTCAGGGGCAAAGTGGAGTTGACTTCATAAGTAACTAGTTACACAGTTTTTCTTTTTTTCCTATACCTGATCCAAGACTGGGTTTCCTACTTTATTTGGCTTCTTTTTTGGCTTGTGAGTCTTGATGTGTGCCTATGCTGAACAATTCGCCGAAGGACCTCTGTTTTCTTGATTCTTCTATCATTTTCTGGTTTTCGCCTTCTTAATGTTAGCTAATCTTATTGTTAAAACAGATATTATGATGATGCTGCATGTGTCTTGAGGAAGATGTTTCTCGAAGCAAAAGCTCCACACCTTTCCTCAGCAATTCCTCCAACTTTACCATGGAAGGTCAATGAACCAGCGCTGCCCACTGAAGGATTAACACGTCAAGGAAGTGGCATAATTGGAACTTTTGGTCAATCTGAAGAATTACGTTGTGTGATTGCAGTTGTTCGACAGTAAGATATCTCATCATTCATAAGGGATTTTTCATGTGTGGTTGTGCCTTGAAATATTACTCTTTGATGGACAGTGGCGACAGAACTCCAAAACAGAAAGTGAAGTTGAAGGTTACCGAGGAAAAGCTTCTAAATTTGATGTTAAAATATAATGGTGGAAGACCTAGAGCAGAGGTGTTTACGAGTTCTTCAGTACTCTGCTGCATTGTTACTGGCATAATATAAATGTTTCATTTTATCCTTATAATCTTCTCTTTAATGCAGACAAAGCTGAAGAGTGCCATTCAATTGCAAGATCTTTTAGATGCAACACGGATTTTGGTTCCTCGTAATAGGTGAGAAACCTTTCCCATTTAATTCCCAGAATAACTAATCTACTTGTGAATATGCATGTCATTATCATCCAATATCGACTCAGCACTGATGCCTTAATCAGAAGAGTGTTGGGCAGCATATGATACTTTATTCTAGGTTTATAAAATAATGACAGTTATGCACCAACTTAGTCTACTTACGGTGTTATAAACTTAATATCATGTAAAGCTTTAATAGTTCTATTAATAAAGTCTGTTCGTCTGTTCAAACATTATAAGATATCTAGCCGTAGCTTGATTGGGCTTGAAAACTTGGCGTTTGTTGAAATGATTGTTGGATAGTATAATGTATAATGCTAGCCCTTTTACATACCTCAGGATCCTTTGCTTACTTCTTTTGGCCTATTTTATCTCACTAGTTCAGGGCCCATTACTTACTAATACTTTGTTTCAAATTATTGAGGATGAGTTGCTTAGCTTTTTAAGAACTTTGCTGATATGCTGGAAACAATATCTGGTGCAGAGTAGAGAGAAGAATATCCTTTATTCTCATCTCTACTGATTTAAAGTTACGAACAGTTCTATGTTTCTTGTGAAAAAAATGTAGAAATTTTAGTTCATGCTTGTTTGGTTGTTCTCATGGAAAATGAAATAAAACTATTGCTGCATTTGACACATTACTATCATGTCTTTATCCAAGCCCATCGCAATGAGAACCCTGTTGTCATTGCACCAATCAACTGCAACTTATACATTGTTGATTGTTCCCTTGAAATCGAGTAAAATCCAATATCCCTCTTTCTTCTTCCACAATTATGTTATTAGATTTTCTTAATCCGATAGTGACTACCGTGATGGCAGAAAACATACAGTGACATCTAATAATGAATTTGTCTGTGTTTTCTTATTTCTGGCATTATTAAGGGGATGTAATGTAGATCCTTTTTTTGGTTCAAGTACACTACATGGAAAGCATCTACAAGCTATCATTTGTTTGTGCATGGTTATATATAACATTAACCAGGAATGTCCATAGCAAATGTTGTTACCTTGCGTAGAACATTATGGAGTGGAGGATTTGATTTGCAGTTTGTATGCATGCCTATTGACAGTCTTTTTCTTCTGTATTACTTCCATTGGTATAACGATGCACCATCCACGCTACATAGAATTTAAGAACATCATTTATGTCTCATAATATTGCTGAAAATCTGTATCATGGTGTAAAGTTTTCTGAAGAACTCTCCATCAGAGACTTGACACCTGAGATACCGTTTTGCTTCTGAACATTTTCCCATGAAGAAATAGAAAATACATGCAGATATGTTTACATTTGATTATGCCTTGGTTCTTATGCTATACAAGTCTTTCTGATTTCAACATCTTGTGCAAATAAGAATTTAGCCAAGTCCAGCATGTAAAACAGCTATTTCCACCTTACAGTGGTCACTGAGCCAACCTCGACGCACTGGCGAGGCTCTCTGAGACAACGGAAGGCTAACCCTGTCATGCACGATTATCTTGAAAACTTTCTGTTTAAATGAATTCTCAGAATTTTATTTTCATCAAATTTTATGTGTTGTGTACTTAATAAATACTTTGTATACATTGTAATTGGAAATACAAAAGCAGAAAAATTTGTGTTGAAATTTCTTTAAGATAACTATTTAACGGTGATAAAAATTATCATTCAGACCCGGTCGAGAGAGTGATAGTGAAGCTGAAGACATTGAGCACGCTGAAAAACTTCGCCAAGTGAAAGCTGTTCTTGAGGAGGTCCATTTCAAATTACTTGTTTATGGATACTCTGTTTACTTTTGGTTGATAAGTTCTTTTCGGTTTTTCTCTCTTGTAAAGATGGGAAACGAAGGTAGCTTAGTCATTATGCCGAACGAAGAAATAGATTCAACAACTTCCGCTGATTACGCACCTTCCCTCAGTTCCTTTGATCTTCCTTCCTCATTTTATGCATTTCTAGAAGAGAAACTTATAGGCTGACATGCCATTATATTACTCTACATTATAAATCTTGTAGTGGCTGACCTTCTCAGGCCCTCAGATTCTTGTCAGTTCTACATTTCCATCTTCCTTTTTGGCCGTTCAGATCTGACGGCTACTTATGGTTCCCATTTTACTTCTTTGAATTCAGGGTGGGCATTTCTCTGGAATCTATAGAAAGGTCCAACTTAAGCCATTAAAGTGGGTCAAAGTCCAGAAAAGTAACGGTGAAGGAGAAGAAGAAAGGCCTACAGAGGCCCTAATGGTTCTCAAATACGGTGGTGTTCTAACCCACGCCGGCAGAAAGCAGGTTAAGACTCTTTTTCTGGAGACATGTAGTATTGTGGTGCATGTTTAGTATGCTAATGCTATCAAGATATCTGCCCCACACAATTCTCATCATTTTCTTGGCAGGCTGAAGAACTTGGCAGGTATTTTCGGAACAATATGTATCCAGGTTAGCAGTTTTGCGTCTTTACATCTAGTTATGCACTTCTAATAACAAATTGCAGCTTTTGATCAAATTCTTTTCTTCTATATCTCATGCTTCACGCCATTGTGGTAATAATTCATTTATTTTAGTTCCTTTCAATTGTCTGTATGACCAAGTATTGTGAACTCAAGGGCCCTAGTCTTAGGGACTTACAGGTCTACATGTTCCTGGTTGTAATGCTGTAAAGTGCTCAATTTCTCTCAATTCTATATTTTTGTTCTTAAGTAGTATTCTACAATAAACAAGCACATTTTTGTATATCTTAGGACACTCTTTTGTTCTTTATGATGCATTTGGAACTTGAATTTGTACAGTATTGTTATTCCCTTTAACAAATAGGCAGCTACTTCTCCACTATGTCACTTTTTTGTGCTTCTAATTAGCTTTTGGTGCCATCTGTCTCAGGTGAAGGTACTGGTCTGCTTCGCCTTCACAGTACATATCGTCATGACTTAAAAATATACAGCTCGGATGAAGGCCGTGTACAGGTATTGCTCTACGAACTGTTGTTACATTGAATGAGTATACAAGTCTAGCCTGTTTATGCTCAAAATTGTCTTTCGATGTTACAATTGTACAGACTATCCTATTTTGTATTGACAATACAATACTGTTCCAAATTCCTATGTGGCTGCTAAATGGGTCTTCCAATAGTTCATTCTTGTTTATTTTAGTTAATGATTTGATAATTGACAGATGTCAGCCGCAGCTTTTGCTAAAGGTCTCCTTGACTTGGAAGGACCGTTAACGCCTATCTTGGTTGGTAATCCTGGTATCTCATAGGTGAATCCTTTTATGTGGTGAAATCACTCCTATACTTCTTTCTTCTTAAGGTATCACTCGTCAGCAAGGATTCATCCATGTTGGATGGACTTGACAATGCCAGTATTGAGATGGAAGAAGCTAAGGTTGGTCTGGCTAACTGCATGTGCTTTTATGTTGTTTGATTAGCAATCATGTCAGGATCATTCTGATGTAACTCGATTGTATCATTTGTTTCACCTGATGTGAGAGACTCAGAGAATTTAACTTTCCTCAATACAGTCATAACCAGTAATAGTTTCTTACTTAGATCAGTTTCAAGCCCACGACATGATCCGATGATTAAGCTCCTAATATTGAAAGTTTGATGGCTGGGTTTTGTTGTGATGAAGTGTCATTTCATAATTGGCTTACTACGTGTTGTTGAGTAATTGGTACCTAACCCAACGAAGTAATATCGATGCAAGTGCTTGTTCATTATTTGGTTTATTTGTTGTAATAATGGTTTATTTGTTGTATTGTAATTAAATCACATTAGTGTATGGGACATGAAAGGCAGAAGATAAAACAATTACATCTTAATATATGTGAGTTGGTGGAATAAGTTATGTTTGTTATTTACAGCATTACATGCGCACTGTTGGACCTAACAATATATAACTACATCTCCTCTTGTAGAAGGGTTATATTCATAACTTAGGTCAAAGTCAAGATCGGATTTAACACATGATAAAATTGGATGTTCACTGATAATTTTCCTTTTTATTTACAAATTCCGCCATTTTGTTGAGGTTTACCTATTCGTAATGTTTTGTATAAACTTAAATGAGCATTATTCAAACCTGTGCTAGGGAAGATTCCTGTAATCAGATTCAACCTTAGTGGGTGTAAAGCAACTAGTCTTTGAAAACAAGTGATATATGTTAACCTTGTCAGTATGAAAACAAGAAATATATGATATATTGGCTTGCGATGTGGAGCAATTTAGAGGGTCTTGTCTGTGACCCATTCTGTAAATTTCATAAAAGATGCCCGCATAATCGTAATGTTAAGTGGAATTTTGCTCTTTCTGTTGGTTGGGTGAAGTCTTTTGACTAGTTATTGAGAAGTTCTGTTTTTAGATCTAAGCACCTATTTGCCTTGGAAAAGAAGCTTATGGGAACTGGAAATAGGAATTTCACAATTTCTGATTTTTTGTTTTCTTGAATCAGCTTGTAATATCAATTTGCTACTTTCAGGCCAGGTTAAACGAGATTATTACTTCTGGAATAAAAACTGTTCATAACAATGACATGCCAAACGAACCTTGGATGGTTGATGGCGCTGGACTTCCTCCAAATGCTCGTGAACTTCTAACCAAATTGGTAAAAAAGACCAAATTTACTGATACCGCATATTTTTCTTTATGTCTATTCTTTACGAACCAACATGTACCATTTGCATTAATAGAGCCTGGTTTGGCTTTTAATGTGTTACTCATTACCGCTATCAGGTGAAGTTAACAAAGAAGGTTACAGAACAAGTAAGAAATTTAGCCAAGGATGAAAGTGAAGAGCTTTCCGAGTCAAGCGCCTATGATATTATTCCTCCATATGATCAAGCTAAGGCTCTTGGTAAGACAAATATAGATGTTGATCGAATTGCTGCGGGATTACCTTGTGGTAGCGAGGGATTTCTTCTCATGTTTGCTCGATGGAGAAAACTTGAGCGAGATTTGTACAATGAACGCAAAGAGTAAGCGTTGTGTGATCTATTGAGTAACATGTTTTGGTTTCTTCGTTGTGCCAAATAAAATTGCTAATGTAGATATTTCCTGACTATGGTTGTCAGTGAGATTCCATGTTTTAAGGCTTTCAACTAATGGATATATGCGCAAAATTGCAGGCGGTTCGATATAACTCAAATACCCGATGTTTACGACTCTTGCAAGTAAGAATTTACGTGTTTGCATTTCAAGCAATTATGCAAATAACAAGTGTGCAAATAAGTTTTATAACTTGATAGTGTAATTGAATAGTGTGGAGATGTGTTTGTCATTTTTTTGATGCCTTTTTGATGCAGGTTTTTCTGAAGTTAAGACTCGTAGTTAATTTAAAATTTATGTCATTGATGTTCAAAAGAGATTAGCAGATGTCATTCTTTGTGTGGTCTGACTTTTCTTGTTGTACCTTTTTTGTTGACAGATATGATCTCCTGCACAACGCACATTTAAATCTTGAAAGCTTAGATGAACTTTTCAAAGTTGCACAGGTATAAAGTAGCAAGTACATGTACTTCACACGCTCAACAGCAAAGGTTTTTATTCTTTTTACTAGTGCTCAGAACCTTTAAACACTATCACAACCTCATTGTTTTACTGTAAAAGACAAAGCGTGAATCATATTTGGACAATGGGGGCCATTGATGCTGAAATTCACAATTTTCTGACTCCTTTTTATTCAGTTGCTTGCTGATGGTGTTATTCCAAATGAGTATGGAATCAATCCGAGACAAAAGCTGAAAATTGGATCAAAGGTAGATTTATTGCTGCATTTATGCCTACAATTGCTCATGTCTTTCAGTCAATATTTCTCGGTTTGTAATAGTTTTCCCATAAGTAGGATATTTCTGAAAAGCTGAGGGCAAACTAATTTGTACCATGGATTAAAGTTTCGTTTCTACAATGAGTTTCCGATTGAAAAAAGTTAGAAATATTTCGATATGTTTCTAAAACGTTTCGAACATGTAAAAAAAATACTAAAACCAAGAAATAAGAAATAAAGCCGGGATTAAATTAATTAATTGATAAAAATGGAAAAGGTGTCACAATTTGTTTTTTAAGTTAAGAAAAAATAAATAGTTAGTTATCAAAATTCTTGTTAAGGGTAATTTAGAAAGATTTTCTTTTTAATTTTAGACACCACAATTCTATCTTGTTTTGCTAGATATATCAATATTTATTAAGAAAACATAAACTGATTTATAAAAAAATAATACAACTTCTGAGTGGTAGACAGACATTGATTTGTTATAATCAAAGAGGTTGAAGAGTTAAAACATTCAAGTTCCTCTGTAGCTAAACCGAAAGACCACAGCAATATTTAATTCATACGTGTTTCGAAATTCATAAGCTAATTGGTTTCGACAAGATCAAATTCCGAAAAATTTCGGTTGTTTCGTACGAAACAATTTGAAAGTTTGAACCATGATTCGTACGTAGAACTGGACACGTATAAAAAGATTGGTGGCACCATCTCACTGCTAGAAAAATGACAACATTGGTTTATATTTACTATAGATTGGCAATGGTTCATTTTATTCTTATGTGATTTTGCTTGCCTTGCTACTGCAGTGGAAATAGATCTAAAGATTACAGTTGCTATTATTAAGACTTCGCCATTTTGTCTAAAGCTTTCATCATGATACTGCACGAGGATTACAATGTATAATGTGTCTAAAGTGGTCCAAAGTAAGCTAAATGAAAAGTTATCAGTAGGCTGGAGATTTCTGTAATGTGTTTTGCCATAGAGTAATTAGTTTCATCAAATTGCATATTTTCCATAGCCATATGTTGTTTTTTTAAAAGAGAGTTTGACTAATTCTCCACAAAACTGTCACTAGTCTTTAATATTGAGAACTTTTTTTATGATTCAGATTGCACGGCGTTTGTTAGGAAAAATTCAAATTGATCTGAGAAATACGCAAGAAGAAGCAATCAGTGTTGCAGAATTGAAAACTAGCCAGGACAGCAATTTTGTAGTCCCCAGCAATGGAAAGGAAGAAATAGATAGTCATTCAAAGTCTGCCAGTAAAATTGAAGTCACGAGAAGAGCTAGTTTTACTAGTGAAAAGTCAATGGATCAAGATGATGATGATGAGAAAGAAACTAAATATCGCTTGGACCCAAAGTTTGTATTTTGTGATCACTGTTGCATTATGATGAAACTAGCTTATTTTCCTTATTCTCCATGATTTATGAATAATTTTCATGATTAAACTAAGCAAATCAAAATAAAGTACTTGCCAGAATTTTGAAAACGTACAGGCTTCTATTCCAATAATACTTGGTATTTCTTCTTCTCCTAGATATGCCAATGTGAAAACACCAGAACGTCACGTGCGAACACGGTTATACTTCACATCGGTGAGTGAATGTTATCTTCTCTGCATTTGTTTTCTGTATCTCTTATACTATATTAGATATTCCTCAAAGTATATATTCTGCCCTACTTTATTTTGGAATTATGGCATCATTTTCAGTTGGTCCTTTTCACAAAATTATTTTTAAAAGTTGTATTAAGCGGCCTTTAATTGGTTATTAGCATTAGCATGACCTGCAGTTTATAAGTTGTTGAGCTGAGTATTCTTCCTTTTATCTTCTTTCTATGCTACAATGAACTTTTTATGTTTTATAATGACAGGAATCCCATATCCATTCCTTGATGAATGTCCTTCGTTATTGCAACCTGGATGAGTCTCTTCAAGGTGAACCTAGCCTTGTTTGTGATAACGCCTTGGAGCGCTTGCATAAAACAAAGGAGCTTGATTACATGAGTTACATAGTATTGAGGTTGTTTGAGAACACTGAGGTTGGTACTTGCAGTTCAAACTTTTCCATTCGTCTGTCAGCAATGAGTTGCAATTAAATGTATTTTACCCATCCCAATTTTCCTTTTAGGGTTGATACTTTCCACTAATTTGAATTCATTACCCCTTACCTCTTGTTTTCATGCACCTAATTCCTCATCTGAAGCGTGCCTGTATCTGAAATTGCACTTACGGAGATTATTTTTTGCTACTGTGTTGTTTAAAGAACTGCAGCTAATGCATGCGAACATCTGGGCTGTATGCTAGTGATCAAGTACACTGTGTGGTTACATAAGAATAACCAACAGATTATCAATTTGGAGCTTGTCATTTTATTGTTTTCCACATGTCTAGACGTATAAACTAGTAATTTTGCCATTTCCCATCGAATCAAACTGCAACACATGGAGGTTTTAGTTCATGTTAATGGTCAAATAAGTTTTATAATAATGCTTTCTGTGAAAGTCTGATATCTCAGTTTGCATCTGAACTCAATTGCAGGTGGCTATAGATGATCCAAAGAGATTTCGCGTAGAGATGACGTTTAGCCGGGGTGCTGATTTATCTCCTTTAGAGGTGATCTTTCACTGCTGACGTGACTTTAGAAAATCTTTTAGCGATATCATGTTATTGATTTCTGATTCATGGCAACATGGTGGCTGTTCCTGAAAATATAATCAGCTTGCAAACATTATAACTTACTTATCCAATTGCATGTATTCATATAGACCCATTTCATGCATATCTTCTTCATTAATGTTTTACCAGAAAATATTTATTTGGTTTCACAAGCTCAAGAAAATTTTATATTGTCCTCTATGTTCCTAGATTAATTACTTGTACTTAAATATATTTATTTACGTATTGTTCGTTTTGATAGGAAAATGACAGTGAGGCAGCTTCGCTGCATCAGGAGCACACATTGCCGATAATGGGTCCTGAGAGGCTACAAGAAGTAGGAGCTTATTTGACGTTGGAGATGATGGAGAAAATGATTCATCCATTTGCTATGCCAGCTGAAGATTTCCCTCCCCCAACGATTCCGCAAGGATTCTCAGGCTATTTCTCCAAAAGTGCGGCAGTTTTAGAACGCCTGGTCAATCTGTGGCCTTTTCACAAGCATGGAACAACCACTAACGGGAAGTAACTAGGTGAATTGTGATGTGTTGTCATCCTTACTTTTTGAACCAGAGTATAATCTTGTGGAGAAATCTACATGAATGCAAGCCGACACTTTAGTCTATATACGCACTGTTGTTCTTTTATTTGTTCTTGTACATAGTATTTACATCATCCTGTGTACCTGCTCAAATTAAATGCTCTCGCTCCTATAGTTTTTCGTAGCATTGAAAGACATTATTCTATCACATAATGAGTTGTGACTGAGTAGTTAGCTCCTATTGGATTTGGTTTGTTTGTTTTATTTTCCCTATCCCTTTTAGGAGGCCTGCCCCCATACCAGAAACCCCTTAGATCTTCACCACCTGCCGTTGCTCAGCTTCTTAGTTAAATCCAGGAATTTTATTTTATTTAACATCATTGAGTTAAAAAGTATTGGCACTGATACCAGGTTGAAATTAAGAGCTCTTCTAATGTTTCTGTAATTGGCTTTACTGGGAGGATAATGATTTGATGTCTAAGTACCAACCAAAAAAATTAAATTTTTTGAAGCTCATGCTAAATAAAGCATATTCCCCGCACAATTGGCCCTATAGGCCTAATAGACTTTTTAGGCAGTATAACGGACCAACTTCCCTGGACTTAATCAGACACGAGAATATTTTCATTTCGTTTTGTATGAGGATAATGTCGTTATAAGCATGTCATGATGGGGTAATCGTGGGCCTCAGTGAAAGCACAGCTGCATCATACATATTGATATTGCCCCTCTGTGAAAGGACGACCAAGTTAGGGATAAGTATTTTGTTTCTTCAATAATTATAGTCAGTTGATAGAGAATTGAGTATGCTTATGTGCAGTAAATTATATTGATAATTTCACTGGTCCAATGTCAAAACATGTGGAAGATGCTTCATTACTTAACGCGTGTCCCAGTAGATATTGAACCTTGAATACTTGTGCAGTTGTTGAATTTTTAGGTACAGTATTTAGCGAAAAAAGTCTTCAAATTAACAGACCTTGATATGTAAACTGTAGATTTATAGACAGCGATCCAGTGTTTGAGCATCGAATTAAGCTACCTTTTCAAATAGAAGAATCTATTCATTTAAGTCTTTGAGATAGAACGCCTAAACTGAAATAATAAGAATATTCAAGAAGAGAAGTTCTTACTATTTGAACGATAACGTAGATAACTAGTTTTCGGAGTTTAGAAAACTTATACACGCACTATTTTGACGTTTGAATAACTATTGTAAAATTTGGAAAACTTACTGATCTTTTATTTGCTTAAGAAATGCTTTAATAATTATTCGAACGGAATGATATGGTTTGTAATTAGACTGTACTTAATGGTAATGTAGGTATATTGTTGCTAACTTTCGTGGTCCCTGCGTCCTCATCAAAAGCGACTCAAAGTTTTCGTGACAGACATGCAACTTTTTTTGTTTGTGTACTAGAGAATATTACGTGAGAAAAATGCCTTTTGAAAATATCTTGTCCAGCCCAATTGCAAGATTTCCAAGAAATAAAATATCTACAAAATAATCAAGTGCAAGTTTTGCTGGTTCGTACAACTGGCGCCAAACTCTTCACAAATATATTTTAGTGGACAAGCACATCTGACTGAGTTTGTAGTCCGTCCAATCCATATTTGTCCATGAACAAGACAAAATTTTGATTTAATTATTTTTCAGTTTCCATGGAGTTGGCACTTCGCAGATCTGTCATCTGTGGATATTTCAAAAATCAATAAATAATTTGTAGCCTTTAACATAATATTTAGTTAATTTTTTTACCCCTGATTGAAAAACCCAAACGCCACACAGCCACGATACAAATCTATAGCTGGCGCGCTTAGAATAATGACACCGCGCGATATGCAAACAAGGTCTTATAAACTTGAAATCACTAAACATCGAACTTAAGTAAAAAGATTCTTAAATCGTGTTTCTTTTCATCAAAACTTTTAGATCGTGGTTCATATTCAAGTATTTGGTCTGTATTAAATATGAAGTGGTGGAATGTTAGTATGTAACTAAATCTAGAGAGAGTGGGGTTTAATTTTAAAGTGTAAAGACTAAAGATGATTCAATATGTAGGCAAACAGTCACTGTAATGCGTGAACAATCAAATAGTTTACGAGTGACTAATTTTGTCGTTAGTCACCTGTTTTTGGTAGGCGACACAATTCTATTTTTGATTAATACGGGAAACTTTCCCACTCTTATCTTATTTGTATACATTTACTACTGTTTCTTTTCGAAATACCAGAAACGTTGTCATAGTGTCCCAACGTGATTTAAAAATTATTTTAATTTCATAATTGGTATATATGATGAAAAAAATAACTTAAATAAGCAAAGGTTAAATATAAAAGGATAGAAAATTTATATACCTTTTAAATTGAAATAATCATAGAACAACCATTTTAATTTGAGTAAAATGCAAAAATCTACCCTGTGTTATTTCTAATTGGCAAAAAAACTTCTGTGTTATTTTTATTAGCAAAAACCCCCCTATGTTATTTGGTCAAAGGCAAAAAGCCCCCTTTCAGCTCCATATGCAAGTTAGATTCGATTTTCAGGTATATATTTACTATTACGCCCTTGCTCATTTATTATTCTTTTTTTTAATATAAAATTATATTGGGAAAAAAATAATAAAAAGCTATCTCATGTTAATTTAAAATAATAGTTATAATTAAGTAAAAGCAATAATAAAACTGTATTTGTTTTTTTATATTTTCAGACTTGTATCAAGGACACAAAAGTAAATTCACATCAGGTCAAAGCCTAAAATGAGGTTTGGGGGTCGTGTGCTAATTATGAAATAACACAGGGGGGTTTTTGCTAATAAAAATAACACAGGAATTTTTATGCCAATTAGAAATAACACAGGGTAAGTTTTTGCATTTTACTCATTTTAATTTGGTGCTATATTTTTAATTTTTTAGCTATCAACGAAAACACTTGTGTGATTTTAAATAGCTCTAGCAAACTCCCCCTGATTGTCAAAATTCAAAAAATATCCAGCCCGGCATAAATCGAGTGTAATCCACTTGCGGACTAGTGGACTGAGTGGTTTTTGTACATGGTGTTTGGGATCACATACAGGTTATAAATATTCAACATTTTTTTTTAACACAATATTGAACAATTACATGAAGGTTTTGTTTAGATTTTTTAACAGAGGGAGTTTTATGTAATTCCTTCTATTCTTTTTTTTTTTTTTTTTAATTTTAAGTGCGGCCTGTGAAATGATGACTCGTACTAACAACATAATATTATTTTCCTTTCTGAGATTACATTCCGACGAGTGTCAAGCACGGGAATTATTTTAATTTTTAAAAGGGCGGATTTTCAGAAATATAAAGATGAAAACGACGCAGTGGGGGTTGGACCACTTGTACTTTTAGTTGGACATTTCCGTACGCCACTGCCACTAGGATCACGCCAAGCAAATGAAGTTAAGTCTTTTTTGAGATAAGTAAATGAAGTTGACAGGTCAGAAAGGTTAAAATGTGCCAAAGTCCAAAATGTAGCAATTTCTTCCTACTTTTTATTCTTGACTTTTATCGATGCTATAACGCTCATTTTCTGAGCCTGAATTTACTCTAAAGCATCCATGACTGCGACTATCATTAACCTCCTATCCCCATCTAATTTTGATTTGTACAGATAATGTGATCGCTATTTCTTGTATTCAAAACCATAATCCAGATAAAAGGATTTCCGTATAACTCCGTGTTATGGAAAAAAGCATCTCTTATCTTAAATTAATCATTTACTTACTTGCTATCAGACTTACATTTTTAAATCATAAAATTCTCAAATTTAGGTATCAAGATCTTCATATCTGCACTCATATTCTTAGCTGATCACAATTTACCATTCAAATCACAGAATTCAACAGAATTCCATTTTGCAATTAACGGTGCAAACTTGTCGTTTTAAAAAATATTTTAAAATTTAGTTAGAGTCGTTAACCAACGACTTTCTATAAACGGAATAACTAACAGAGCCGTTAGTGAGATGCTCTTTAAATACTTGTAATTTTGTTTTTATTTTCACTTTTTCCATTTTGATTTTGAAGCGATCAAGTACGAATTCTCTGTGTAATTGGGAAAAGAATTTTCCTTCGAGAATCGTTCAATTCTTCAACCGTTAATTTAATAAAATTTCGATGAATTCCTTTAAATTGTTGAGCATGAACTTGTATAATTTGACATGGTATCATTGGATTGGGATTACAAGTCATTGCTTCCGCGTTTAAATCTATATGCACGATCGATTGTTCGTTGATTTGTTGTTGTTGTTGTTGTTGTTTCTGTTGCAATTGTGTCTGATCGCCATTGTTGATTGCATTCACAGATTGTGACTGCATTTGGTCGTATTCTGGTGTGATTTGGTATAATGGCACAATTCCCTGCACGGATCATATTAATTTCGTGAGTTTCCCCACATCTTGTGTAACCTAATTTGGTGAAGTGAGTGTTACTTTAACATAATGACAACGCTAGCTTTTGATTCAATCACTACACATGTGATTTCTTCCAAGATCTTAGGGAGGACTCTAGATCTGTTCAATTCCTTGGCACTCATGACTATACTGGCACTTTGATTATCAATGACATGTTCAATGAGACTAATTACATCTCTTGGAGCAAGAGCATTATTATGGCTCTGCAGATTAAGAACAAAATTAGATTTGTTGATGGATCTTTACGACAACCTGTTGTTACCGATCTAGTTGAAATTACCTGATGGATTAGAGCTAAGAGTCTGCTGCTTTCTTGGTTGCAAAATTCTTAATGAAGTCTGTGCACATGCACTTTCTATACTTTGATGACACCCTTAACATCGTGGAATGATCTCAAAACCAAATATGACAGGTTAGATGGTTCCAGAGTATACTACTTGGAGAAGTCCTTATCAACCATTTCATGAAGCTCATCAAATGTGATAGAATACTACAACGATTTCATGTCATTATTGGATGAATTCACTAGTTAGAGGCCCGCTATAGCATGCTTTTGCACTCAATGCACTTGCAATATCAACACTAAAATGATGGAGCTACAACAATATGATAGTGTGATCAAGTTCCTGGTTGTTTTGAGTGATTCATTTTCTGCATTAAGGAGCCAGACTCTTCTTTACACTCCCTTACCTCCTTTACCTAAGGTCTATTCCTTGATGCCTCAAGGAGAACACCATATAGATCTTTACTCAAGTGATGCACTAGGATGAGACTCATTAGCAATGTTTACTTGACATGGTCAATACAACAATAAGCCCTCTACTCAATCTTAGAATACTGCACAAAGATCCTACAAGCCTCTTATGTCTAAATAGGAAAAAAACAAAAATAAGAGAAAAAGCACCTTACCCCATAAAGTCTCTACCGTTTTGTCCCTTGCCCCCTCAGCTTTGTTTTGTTGTACTTTGCCCCCCCCCCCAACTTTGTAAATGTTAGCACGTTAACCCCTGAAGCACTTTTCGTCAAATTTGATAGAATATTCTGTGGAATCTTCACACGTTCCTCTTGCAATTTGACGGAATATTCGGTCAAATTTGACGAAAAAGTGCTTCAGTGGGGTAACGTGCTAACGTTTGTGTTAACAGGTTTGGAATAATACCCGATTAACCGATTTATTTATGAGTTCGGAACGCCGTTATCCGTGGTTCAAAGAAAGTAATTGACTATTAGGGAAAATTACGAAAATATCCTTCCTTTATTCACTGAATTCCTTACTCCCGAGGAGCATAAATATGATCTTATGCTTTTTCTGAGTGAGTTTTTAGTGTATATCCTGTCTTCTTTCTTGTCCTCCTCTTTTATCTCTCCTCCTTTTCCCTTATATAGGTATGGGAGGGTGTTTATGTCACTATGAATGCGCTGCATGTGTTACAAGTGTAATGCTGCATGTGTTACAAGTGTCCTTCCAAAAGATAAGGTATATCTTGTTGACAAAGCGCTGACTAGGCTGATCCTTATCTTGTCCGAGGGCTGTGGGGAGTTCCGAGGGGTTGCTTCTTCTGTTTTCTTCTCTTTGATGGACTGAATCTTCTGTTTTCTTTTCTCCGAGGGGCTGGATTTCATGAGGAGGTTCACTAGTTGAAGTGGAGTGGGTGTCCGAGGGGTTTTCTGTTCCGGGGACAGCTATTTCCTCGTCGGCTTCTCTGGTAGAGTTCTCCGAGGGGCATATTTGTTTCTCTAGGCTTGTAAGGTGGGCTCCGAGAGCATCAATTTGCATGTAAGGCTGTATTCTTGTATATGGATCCCCTTAGTATGGGTTCCGAGCATTTTTGGTCGTCGTGAGAGTAGTGGCTCCTTCAGGAATCATTCTCTGAGGGCTTCCTGGTCTTGGCTGAGTAACCTTCTTGGCTTGGGCCTTCGGGGTAAGTGAGTTTAGCGGTTGGTGCTTTGAGTAGGACGTTGTTTTATGAATTTTAGCCTTCGGGGTGATGATTCCGAGGGCTTTGGGAGTGTTCAGCAAGGAAGTATTCTCGTATAGTGGTCCCTCTTGGCGCAGTGATGGATATCAGGATCGCGTGGATCCATCGGGGTTTACTCTTTTTCCGATGGCACATTGATATCTTATTTTTGTTCATCTCGACTTTCCAAGGGACGCTTGGGTGTCCACTCGGGTGCCACGTCGTATCCTAGTAGGATATGTGAGTTCCGAGGGACTATTATCTCTTCGGATGCCACGTCATACCATAGTAGGGTATGTGACATACGAGAGTGTTCGTGACGATAGTATCGCCCTTGGGATTAATCCCTAATTTAAGGGTTAATCTTTTGTTTAACTTGTATAATCCCTTATTTATTTTTTAGGGTTAACACTAGCCCCCCCAAATTTCGATCGTTCTCGTAGACACGAGTGAAATTTTATTTCTTGGCCTTAATAGGGCAAAAGGGGCTTTTTCTTTATTTTTTGGTGATTTTTCCGAGGGGATTGGAATTTCTCCATTCTTTTTATGATTTACGGGGGTATTATATGCATATATACTTGAAATACCGTGAAGTAAAATTACCGTTATGTTCTTGGGAAGCAGCGGTTTAGATGAAGAGTTACTTTTATAACGGCTCTTTCTAGCCGTTGGATGTCTTAAATGACATTCATTCATCCGTCCGTTCATCTGCAGTAACGGCTAGCGCGTGGAACGACACGTCGCTTCCTGAGTGGAGACGTGGGGCGTGGGAGACGAGGCACGTCTTTAATGGCGGTCCGCTTATAAATATCCGTCCGTACTCTTCTCTCCCATTCTTTTCACAAACTCTTCAATCTTCCAATTCTCTCCAATTTTCTTAAGCAAAAAAGAGCGATTTTTGCTCCTCTCTGAATCTCTTCTTCTCTTTTCTTTTACCAGACTCGTAAAATTTTTCTTTTTGTCCCAAAAGAAGATGGCTTCTTCTGCAAATATTTCTTCTGCCGAAACTGCCCCTGTTGACGTTCCTGTTTCTGCCGTGACGACTGCTCCCCTCGTGGGACCTACTGCTGCCACTCGTAAGAGAAGAGGTACCGTAGCCGAAGGGAGTGGGGCCGCCGCCGCGAAAAAAGCTAGGGTTTCGAAATCAAAGAAACCCCCTCTCCGTGACTTCTCTAAAATTGAGAATGTTCAATCTGTGGTTACTTATGAACAGGTCATGGATTTGTTTGAGGCTACGGGAGCGACAATGATGAATGTGACTGTTCATATTCCTTCAAAAGATCAAAGGGCGTGCTACCCTCCCGCGGGTATGCTCACTGTGTATTTCGCGCAAGTGAATTACGGGTGGCGTTCTTTTATGCCATCCTTTTTCTGTGAAGTCTTCAAGACTTGTGGAATCTGCCCGAGTCAGTTGGTTCCCAATGGCTATGCTGCCCTCTGTATTTACGTGTTTTGGTGTATGGTCAAGGGGTACGAGTGCAATGTGGATCATTTCCTGTCTATCTTCGATGTGGGAGTGTCACCCGGGGGATATCCCTTCTATCACGTTCATCACCGGGATCATTCGGCTAACTCTACGAAGAGGATTTTGGGTGCGACGATAAGCTCGCACGGCGTTTGGAAGGACAAATTCTTTTATGTGAAGCCCGTCCGAGGGAAATGGGATATGCCCTTCAAGTGGGGGGAGGGTGTGACTCCAATTCACACCCTGGCTGAAGATATGGTGCTTTCTCCAGTGATTGCCCAGCATGCGCTAATGGAGTCAGAAGATTTCTCGTGGTTATTTGATAAGGCTGGACTTCACTTCGTAGTGGGTGTTAATGACAACGTGAAGAAACCGCTTTTTGTTTCGAGCCTATTCATGCCAGCTTTCAGTAAGTTTTCCTTCTGTTGCTCGTGTGCTTCTTTATTCCATATCTATTTTCTTCGAGTGGTTTTTCGTATTCTTCCGTTACTCGTACTAAGATATTTTGGTGTGGCGCAGAGGAGGTTATGGCGAGGTACTATTTAGTACCTAGTTCCGAAGACGTGGCTCCAAGTGGTCATAGCGGAGCTTCCGAGAAAGGAGATCACGAGGGAGCTGAGGCGCAGTCCGAGGAGGCAGGGATGGGCACGGAGGCCGAGAAGGTTTATGAAAATATTCCGCCTCCTTCCGAGGATGTTGGGGGAGTGCCTCTGGAGGCTGTTCCGTTGCGGCAGGTAGCTCCCTCGTCCGTTCTGACTTGGAGGTCTGCCTCCGAGTCAGACACTGGTAGTCTTCCGAGGGGCTCGCAAGGGGGGCAGTCTCCGAGGGCTGAAGAAGAAGAGTTTTCGTCTCCGGATGTGGTTTTGGTCCCTTCTCGAGATCCCTCGCCCATTATTCCTGATCCTTCCCCTACTCGTCCTCGTAAGTTTCTTTCTCTCTTCCATTTCCCTTCAAACTTTGTTATCATTATTTGACTACGTATTTGGCTCTTGTAGATGTCGATAAGGGCAAGGCCCCTATGTTTCCGGGTGCAGATTTATTCGCTCAATTACTTCACCAGGACTCGGAAGAGCCATCCGAGGGAATCAGTCAAGGTCCTGCGGATTTATCGAAGGATTTGGAGGTGAAGAGGGAAGTGTGGGAAACTTTGCTCCGAGGAGAGGGTCCCTCGGCCACTGCGAAAGCTCCTGAAGCTGTTGTGACGGAGGCAGTGGCCACGACTCCCGCTGCTGCTATTCCTTCTCCGATAGGAGATCTCCCGAAGAGGGTTCCTCTGCGGAGGTCAGCTTCCGAGGGAGATTTTTCATCTCAAGTACCCGAGAAGGAGCCTTCGACTGTCGGGGAGGCATACCATGAGATCCTTCACTTCTTCGGATCTTCTCTTGCTGCGCCCGCGGAGAGGTATCAGTTTTTGCGGGCCAGCATGGTCTGGATGGAAACCATCGTAAGTGCTTGTCCTTCGGTTGCTTTATTTTTAAATAATTTTCCCGTATTCTTCCTTATGTTTCTCTTCTTGTCATGTAGTCCAAGAAGACTCGGGAGGTTATCACTGCAGTAGAGCAGCGCCATTCAAGGGAGGTAGCCGAGATAGGATCCCTCCGAGGGCAGGTGACTTCTCTCCGGGCCCAACTCTATGAGGCCGAGTCAATGAGAGATGTTTTCCGGACGAAGTTGGAAGCCAGTGACTTCGCTTGGAGGGAGGATCAGAGAGCCAAGGAAGTGATGCGGCTCACTTTGCAGAGGATGCAGTCGGCTTACGACAAGCTGGAGGCATCCGAGGGGGCTGTCCGAGTCCAGTTGACTCTTCTGGAGAAGGAGAAGATGGAGTCCGAGGAGCTTCTTCGCGCTCGGGTGGAAGTTTTGGAGAAGGAGAAATCGGAGTGGTTGGAGCGAGAACAGGAGCTTCAATCTCGGGTCAAGGAGTTGGTGGATTTGAAGATAGTCCAGGTAGTGCCACATGAGGAGGTGCAAGCTCGGATTGACGAGGCCGTTCGGTACGCAACAGCGGAGGCAGAGCGCCAATATGCTTCCTTGTCCGCTCGGGAGTCTCTTGGGCATATGCTATGGGGATGGCTAGAGTGTGCCACTGTAGCCCGTGGGGGTAATGCCCTCGGGGGCAAATTTTGGCGGCATTTTTGATGTCAAGAAGCTTGCCAAGCCGTCTCCCGAGCAGGTTCAGAACCTTCTTAAAATGTATGATGCGGTGATGACGCCCAGGGGCTCCCCTGTTCCTTTCTCGACTGCATCCAATCTTGGTGCTACTGGCTCGAGCGGAGTTTCACCTCCGCCCCCACCCCCACCGAGTACAGGGATTTAGAATAGGATTCCTTCTCTTTTTTTTATGCTTTTGTAGACGCTTCCGAGAGCTTCTCGGACTTATAAATGAACAATTTGTCCTATTCTTTTCTTTCTATTTTGTTTTACTTGTCCACTAGCTTGAGATAGTAATAAACTATTAGCATGCTTATATATAAAACTTATTCCCTTTAATCTTCTTCAAAAAGGTAAGCTAAAGACAAAATCCTTTATTTGCTGACTAAGTATATAACTTAGCAGGACGTGTCAAATTATATGCATGCTTAAGAGTTATTTATTCTAATTAAGGACACTCATTAACACGTGTCATGCCCCTAAGAGTGGGTGGGACAGCTCCAGCTTCTCTCCATGGGATTAGCTTATCGTATATAATATGCTAACAGTGGTATTTATATTTACCATTAAAAGCTATCTTGCTTTATCGGATAAATCAGTTTCCTTTCTTCTTTTAGAAATCTATTCTCGCAGGACTTAGCTTTCGCTTTCGTAGTTGTACTCAATACTTTATTTTTGACTTTCGTACAAGAGTAAACGGAAAACTTACTATTAAAGATGATGCCGCCACATCACAGGCATGAGGGGTCCACATCATCAAGTAGTTCTTCTCGGAGTCGTGCCCGAGGTGTCTCTGGATCCCAGTTTTATAGTGCGTCCTCGGAAAGTTCTTCCCCAGGGCAGCGGAATAGGCTGATTGAGAATCAAGTGATCATTGGGACAAGCTCGTCTTCAAGGGTGGGGAGTAGGTCATCGTATGCGGACTCTCGAAGAATGGACCATATAAGGGATGTGTTCTTGGGTAGAGAACCATATTCTCTTGCCGATGAGCGTTCTGTATTTAACTTAATACCTTTGAGCCCCTCAAGGTTGATAGGTCGGGGACGAGTTGGTTCCGCCGTTAGCACTGTGTATGGAGAGTCTTTAGTAACTCTTTTTGCGGAATTCAATCTGAATTTCAATGATTTTGATGTGATTGTGCCCTCTCCAGATCAGAGAGCATATGATCCTCCTCATGGATTCTTAACGGTCTATTGTGATCAAATGCACTGTGGATTACGGGTGTTTTTTCACCCTTTTCTTCGATCGCTCTTCCAGTATTGACAAATCTGTCCGAGCCAGTTAACACCCAACTCGTATCGCCTTTTAGTGGGATAAGTTTTATGCTGCGAGCTCCTTAACCTTCCCCTGTCCCCGTATCGGGTGGGGGCAATTTTCATCCTTCGGCCTTGTTCGGACGGAGTCCCCCTTTTCAGCCTGGCCTATCGGGACGTCGAAAAATCCTTCACTGGTACATCCAATCCTCGCACTCGTAGGGGGGACTGGAAGCGGAGGTTTTTCTTTGTCCGTTCGAAAGGTCATTCGGCCCGATCGTGGGGAGTACCCATCCGATGGGGCTTGGGATACGTTTCGCCCATATCCGAGACGTTGGGGCGGGAATGGGAGGAACTGAGTCATTCCGGGTTATTTTCTGGCTCGTACGATATTACCGGCCTGCTTGCGTGTCCTGAAGCTCTTATTCTGGCAGGTCTTCAAGAGGGAATAAAGAGAGAGAACTCACCAATTCATCCTCTTCATGGCAATTTCTATTTCCGTAAGTCTGAAGATTTGTCGACTTCTCTTTTATCAACTTGTGTGTCCTCGGGATCATCATATACTCTATACTTGTCTTATAGGTGCTGAGATGGCGGCTTTTTCCATAGATCCATTTAATGGTGTTTTTCTGGGGCGAGCTCTACACGGTATGCGGCGGGTACCGGAGGGCATTTCCGATACCTTCGTGGCAGTTACGAGGGCTGACTCCTCCTCGGAGAGACCGGAATCGGAGGGTTCGCCCGTGGCAGCCCCCCCCAGTGAGCTTTGTGATTCCTCTTAGGGTAGAAAATTCGGTTACGGCTCTTTCTCCGATAAACTACCCAGTGCCTCCCTTGGTGTCGCAACCATTTCCTCGGATTTTCGATATCGTGAATGTTGTGGAAGGAGGTCCCGAGCGCATACCCGCGTCGCTGGGCGGAGGGAATCCTCCTCCCGTGGGTTCCTCTCCTCCGGGTGCGGACCCAGGGTTTTCTCCCCTCGGAGAGGTATCGGGGTTTTGCCGAAATTTTCTTAGCGGTCTACTGAATGTTATGGATTGTGAGCTCATGAGGACCCTTCCTTCCTCTCGTCTTCAGGACTTAGTTTGCAAAAACCTGTGTGAGGTAAATGCTCATTTTATTTGCAAACTTTGGTTACTTACCTTTTATTTCTTCGGTAGTGATTCCTTCGTCTCCATTCAGATTTATATGGTGCTAGATGCCATCGGATCTCGGGGGTGTTCCTCTTCAGATCCTGGCTTGGTTTATCGCCGTCGGGACGAGTTAGAACATGGTTTGTTGGAGGCTCAAACAGAGATTTCCCGCTTGCAGGAAGAGCATGAAGCTGCTAAAGCGATTCACGATATGGTCCTTCAGATTGAGAGGGATAAGTCTTGGTAAGTGGAGCGCCAGTTGATGCTAGAGAGGACCCGGGTGACGAGTTTTCAGGCGAGTTTGGAGGAGTTGAAGAGTCAACTTCGCCACTCCGATGAGCAATTACTGCAAATGATTCAGGAACGGGATGCGGCAACTCATCGGGTGCTAGAGATTACTCGCGCCCACGACGTTGCTCTGGTGGTAGCTCGGATCCGAGCTGTTTTGGATATCGCGGGTCCTTCAGCTTTTAGGGAGTCTTTACAAAAGGAGATGCGTGACCTGGTCCGCATCGGGTATCGACTTGGTACGGATGCGGTTCAAATATTGCCAGAGTGCCCCAGGGACTTGGTCATTCCCGATCTTAATCTTAATCCCATCTTTCCTGAAGATAGTCCCGTAGCATCTGAGGGCGTGTTATTGGCGGATCCAATAACCCTATCCGAGGAGCAGCGTCGTCGCCTTATCCGAGAAGGGAAGCGTCCTTTGCGAGAGGAGTAGTAAATAGTATTTAACTTGTAGTAGGTGGTCTTTTGGAGTCCGATGACTGTCTATCTAGTAGATGGCTCCTCGGGGTTAGGTTGCTTGTAATGATTTCCTGTGTAAGGCTACCATTTTTGTTTTGCAAACCTATGTACCCTATCGGATTCGAATGTATCGTAACCATCTATTTATAAACAAACAGTTTTATTTATGTAACAATGAAGATGTTACATTAAGCATAGTATTTTCTAAGATTGAAGGAATTCCACGTATTGCGAAGAGTGGCGCCTTCGGAGTTAGCAAGTAGATAAGTTGCGGGTCCAACAATTCCCGTTATTTTGTAGGGTCCTTCCCATCGGGGCTCAAGCTTGCCTACGCTTTTGGAAGCTCCGACCCGTTTTAGCACTAAATCACCTACTTGAAAAGCTCTAATCTTTACCTTGGCGTTATAGTACCGTGCCATCCAAGTTTTGTATTCTTCAGCCCGAACGGCGGCTCGGATTCTTCTCTCTTCTAAGAGATCAAGGGCCAGAGCTAAGTTAGCACTATTGGCCACTTCTTCGTATTCTTTGACTCGCCAACTCTCGATCGAGACTTCAGAGGGTACCACTGCTTCACAACCATAAGAGAGGCTGAAAGGGGTTTCGCCTGTGGCGGTATTTTGTGTGGTCCGATAGGCCCATAATATGCCGGGTATCTCTTCAACCCATTTGGCTTTGTGCCAGTCGAGTCGGGCCTTCATATTTTTCAGGAGAGTGAGATTAGTTCTCTCGACTTGTCCGTTGGCTTGAGGGTATCCCACCGAAGCAAAACGGTGTTTAATCTCCCAATGATCACACCATTTTTCTAACCCTTGGTCAGTAAATTGCAGGCCATTGTCACTTACCAGGCTCCGAGGGACCCCAAAACGGCACATAATATTTCTCCACAAGAAGTTAATGACCGCCCCTGCAGTTATTCGCGCTAAAGGCTCCGCCTCCACCCATTTGGTGAAGTAGTCTACTGCCACGAGTAGGAACTTATTTTGACCAGCATCGGGAATAAGTGGACCTATTATGTCTATTCCCCATTTGGCGAAAGGGCATGCGGTCAGGTGGGGTTCCCACGGAGCCGCTGGCTGGTAAACCCGAGGGGCATAAGCTTGGCACGACTTACACTTTTCCGCATGGTTTTTGCAATCCTTGGCCATCGTGGGCCAATAATAACCCTGTCGAATTATCCGTCCAGCCATGCTTCCGCCACTGGTATGGCTACCACACACCCCTTCGTGAGTTTCTGCCAGGACGAGTTGAGCCTCCTCTTCATTTAAGCATCGGGCATGAGGGTAAGAGTATGTCCTTCGGAATAGTATTCCGTCTTTGAGGAAATATCGAATGGTCTTCTTAGACATCATTCGTCGAACAGATTTGTCCTCGGAGTATCCTTCAGGATCTTGCAAAAATGCTTTAAGGGGCGTTATCCAGCTTATCGGGGGATTGGTCGTGGTGGCGCTCACCTCTTCAGGTTCAGCCCTCTCTGATTCGCTCATTTGTAACAGAGTGATTTTCCGAGTACGAATGGTGGTTAATTGTGCAGCCATTTTGGACAAGGCATCGGCTTCCTGGTTATCCCCTCGGGGAATCTGCACCAATAGATACTCATCAAACCATGCTTTAGCCCGATGGACTACTCGAAGATAACTCTGCATCCTTTCTTCTTTGGCTTCGTATGTACCCTGAACTTGCTGGACAATTAACTGAGAGTCACTATGCAGGCGGATTTTTCGTATTCCGCCTTCCCGAGCGAGCCTCATTCCGATAAGGAGGGCTTCATATTCAGCTTCGTTGTTGGATACGGGGTAATCAATTCTAACCGTGAAATGTAGCGCCTCCTCTTCGGCTTCCGTGTTAATCAAGATTACTCCGGCTCCACCATGCGTATTTACGGAGGAACCATCAACGTAGACATGCCACAGAGGTTCTTTCCTTTCCACTCCGATTCCCGTAAGTTCTACCACAAAGTCTGCTAGCACTTGGGCCTTGATGGAAGGTCTCGGGGCATATGAGATATCATACTCCGTTAGCTCGACATCCCATTTTATCAGTCTCCCCGAGGTCTCGGGTTTGTTGAGAATTGCCCGTAGAGGGTGCTTAGTCAGGACAGTGATCGGGTGGGAGAGAAAATACGGGCGTAATCTACGCGCCGTGGTAACCAAAGTGAGTACAAGTTTTTCTATCAGAGTATACCTGGTTTCCGCTCCGAGGAGAGTTTTGCTAACGTAGTAGACCGGATGATGCTCCCCATCGTGCTCTTTGACCAATACCGCTCCGATAGCCTCCTCTCCTACGGACAGGTATACGAAAAGTTCCTCCTGGGGCGAAGGTTTGACCAGCAAGGGTGGTCTTACCATATAGCTTTTCAATTCCTGGAGAGCTTCTTCACATCGTGAGGTCCACTGGAATTCTTTGATATTCCGAAGGATTTTAAAGAACGGGAGTCCTTTCTCTGCTGACTTGGAGACAAATCGGCTGAGGGAGGCCATTCGCCCGGTCAGTTTTTGCACGTCCTTTATGGATTTTGGAGTTGGTAACCCAATAATTGCTTCGGCTTTCTCGGGGTTAACTTCTATTCCTTTCTCGGTAACCATGAATCCCAAAAATTTGCCTCCTCGGATACCGAAGGAGCATTTCCTAGGGTTTATCTTCATCCCAAAGCGATCCATGATAACCAATGTTTTTCGCAAGTCCTCGGGATGGTCTTTCGCGGAATTACTTTTGACGACCGTGTCATCCACATATACTTCCACGGTTTTTCCGATGAGCCCCGCAAACATGAGGTTCACCAATCGTTGGTATGTAGCTCCTGCGTTCTTAAGTCCGAAGGGCATGACTAGATAACAAAAGGTACCTGCATCCGTAATGAAGCTGGTTTTGTCCTGGTCCGGGAATGCCATCGGGATTTGATTGTATCCTTGGTCCCCATCCAGAGTCGACAGGAGTGCACAACCAGCGGTAGAGTCGACCAATTGGTCTATGCTTGGTAAGGGATAGCAGTCCTTTGGGCAAGCATCATTAAGATCGGTGAAGTCAACGCACATCCTCCATCTTCCTCCCGACTTAGGGACCAAGACCACGTTGGCCAGCCATTCGGGATACACGACCTCTCGGATTTGTCGTAAGCTGAGAAGCCGTTGAATTTCTGATCGGATAATCTTGTTGCGTTCGGGCCCCATTTTTCTCTTCTTTTGTTGAATGGGTTTGGCCCCTGGCTTTACATTAAGGAAGTGTTGGCATACCTTATTGCTGATCCGTCCGGGGGGACCTCCTTCCCATGCGAAAAGGTGACAAAATTCCTTTAGAACGGATATCAATTGGGCTTCCAACTCAGGTTCCATATTAGTGCCCATTTTGATTGCCCTGGCGGGATTTCCTTCCACGAGTTCTATCATCTTGAGCTCTTCGATGGGTTGGACTCGGGCTTCTTCTATTTTCCGTTTTTTGCTACTATCCGAGGGGTTCTCGTCCTCTTCGGGGAGTAGGGCATTCATTCGGCATTCTCTGGCTCTAGCTTGATTTCCTCGGACTTCTCCGATGCCTGCCATGGTAGGAAATTTTACCTTGAGGTGGAGGGTAGAGGGAATCGCTTCGAATGACCGAATGGAGGGTCTTCCGCATATAGCGTTGTATGTCCTTGACGAAGCCTCCACCACCCAAAATTTGGTGGGTTCCGTTCTCCGTAGGGCTCCTTCTCCCCACGACATTGGCAAGGTCACGGTTCCGAGGGTGTTACAGGCTTCGCCAGAGAAGCCTACTAGAGGGACTTCAGCCACCTCCAGTTGCTCCTTCTTCAATCCCATGGCTATATAGGTGGGAAAAAACAAGACATCCACAGAGCTGCCCGTATCTATGAGGATACGCTGAATCCCAAATCCGTAGATAGTAGCTTCAATTACCAAAGGATCTTCGTGGGGGTATACTATACCTTTCAGGTCTTCGGGTCCGAAAGTAATATTTGGTAATCTGGCCCCTTGGGCGGAGCATACCGGGAGCCCTTGTCCCGCTCGTCTGGCTTCTTTGAGATATTTTGTCTTCTTACCCTGGGGTATTCTGGAAATATCTCCTCCCTCTATCATGTTGATCGTCCGTCCCGAGGAGGGGTTGACCTCGTACGTGTAGGGAGGGGGAGGTAGGTTCCGATACCCTGTGGTCCTTTCCCGTGATTGCCGCGGAGACGCAGTGGTTCTTTCTTGGGGGGATCTTTGGCGTTTTCTAGTCTTTTCTTGGGACCTCCGCCGATGTTCCGCGGTTTGTTCTCGTGACTGTCGGTGGGGAGTATCCTCTTCCTCGTCAGGTCCTCCTCGGGGCCTTTTCCATACATGTGCTTTGGGCTCTTCGGGATTGTTTCTTTTTAGGTAGTTATGCAGATATCCTGCCTCCAGAAGGCGAAGTATTTCTCTTCGGAGGGTAGTACAGTCCTCGGTAGTGTGTCCATAAGTTTTATGGAATTTACAGTACTTACCTGTATCCTTATCTTTATTGGGAAATTTGGCAGGCCGGGGCCAACGCACTTCTTCATTGCCCCGCATTACGTTGAGTACCTCCACAGGAGCTAGGGTCATCGGAGGAAGGGGCACGGGTTTAAGGAATTTCTTGACCGTCTCCCCATCGTCCTTCCGAGGGGGTGGTTTTCCTTCTTTGCCCTTCTCTTTGGTCTTAGTTTCCTTTTCAGTCTGCTCGTGACGTTCATTGTCATCCTTCTCCAGCCCTCTCTTTGTGTGGTCAACTTCTTCCATAAGAATATGAGTTTCAGCTTGTTGCATAAGTTCATTCATGTCCGTGACATGATTCCCCATCAGGTATCAGAAGAATTCTCCCGCTCGGAGTCCTTGTGTCAGAATATCGGCCATAATGGTTGGACTAACGTTCGGAACATCCAGCGCTTCGTCCGTGAAGCGTTTTATATATTCCCGAAGAGATTCATCCTTTCGTTGTTTGATGGTAAAAAGATGAGTGGCCGATTTGGGATACCTACGGTTACAGGCGAAGTGGCGTATAAACAGGTGAGCCAATCGGTCAAAGTTGACCACTGAATTGGGAGGGAGATGGGTAAACCAAGATTGAGCTCGTCCTCCGAGGGTAACAGGGAACACTCGGCATAGGACATAGTCCGGGGCAGACGATAGGTCCATTCCTGCCAAATATTGATGTATATGATCTTGCGGATCTCTCCCGTCGGCTTCTCCTGTATACAATGGTACATTAATAGGCCGCATTCCTGAAGGAATCGGGGCAGAGGCTATTTCAGGAATGAAGGGAGATGTCTTAAACGTCGGATCTTCCTTGGGTCCTACAGTCCTCTTGAGATCTCCCACTTCCTTTCGTAGATCTTCAAGGATTCCCCAGAAGGTTGGTTCTCCACTGGGAGTAATAATAGGGGGGGCGATATACGGGGAGAGACCTTTCTTCCCTCTGGATCATCCTCGGAGTTTCCAGATGATCATAACGCCTTAGCGTCCTCCGAGGAGTTTCCTGGTTCCACGAGATTGGGGTAGGGCATGGCGCCCCTCTTGCGTAAACTTCGCCTTGTTCCGAGGGATAATCTCCCTGGTGCGGAGGTCCTGGGACTGTTTCCAGGGGAGTCTCGAACTCTTGGTGATTAACTCGGGCGGTGGCTTCCACTTGTCTTTCAAAAACGGATCGGGGAACATTGATGAAGTCCCTTTCGTCGGAACGGCGATTCGCTACGGTTTCCTCCGAATTGTCCAGATGGGGCGGGTGGATTTCACTGTGAAACAAATTTTCCATAGTTGGTTTGCTTTCTTGAACACGCTCGAGGACAACTTCTATGGCGTTCCACAAACGGCGCCATTTTGTTAACAGGTTTGGAATAATACCCGATTAACCGATTTATTTATGAGTTCGGAACGCCGTTATCCGTGGTTCAAAGAAAGTAATTGACTATTAGGGAAAATTACGAAAATATCCTTCCTTTATTCACTGAATTCCTTACTCCTGAGGAGCATAAATATGATCTTATGCTTTTTCTAAGTGAGTTTTTAGTGTATATCCTGTCTTCTTTCTTGTCCTCCTCTTTTATCTCTCCTTCTTTTCCCTTATATAGGTATGGGAGGGTGTTTATGTCACTATGAATGCGCTGCATGTGTTACAAGTGTAATGCTGCATGTGTTACAAGTGTCCTTCCAAAAGATAAGGTATATCTTGTTGACAAAGCGCTGACTAGGCTGATCCTTATCTTGTTCGAGGGCTGTGGGGAGTTCCGAGGGGTTGCTTCTTCTGTTTTCTTCTCTTTGATGGACTGAATCTTCTGTTTTCTTTTCTCCGAGGGGCTGGATTTCATGAGGAGGTTCACTAGTTGAAGTGGAGTGGGTGTCCGAGGGGTTTTCTGTTCCGGGGACAGCTATTTCCTCGTCGGCTTCTCTGGTAGAGTTCTCCGAGGGGCATATTTGTTTCTCTAGGCTTGTAAGGTGGGCTCCGAGAGCATCAATTTGCATGTAAGGCTGTATTCTTGTATATGGATCCCCTTAGTATGGGTTCCGAGCGTTTTTGGTCGTCGTGAGAGTAGTGGCTCCTTCAGGAATCATTCTCCGAGGGCTTCCTGGTCTTGGCTGAGTAACCTTCTTGGCTTGGGCCTTCGGGGTAAGTGAGTTTAGCGGTTGGTGCTTTGAGTAGGACGTTGTTTTATGAATTTTAGCCTTCGGGGTGATGATTCCGAGGGCTTTGGGAGTGTTCAGCAAGGAAGTATTCTCGTATAGTGGTCCCTCTTGGCGCAGTGATGGATATCAGGATCGCGTGGATCCATCGGGGTTTACTCTTTTTCCGATGCCACGTTGATATCTTATTTTTGTTCATCTCGACTTTCCAAGGGACGCTTGGGTGTCCACTCGGGTGCCACGTCGTATCCTAGTAGGATATGTGAGTTCCGAGGGACTATTATCTCTTCGGATGCCACGTCATACCATAGTAGGGTATGTGACATACGAGAGTGTTCGTGACGATAGTATCGCCCTTGGGATTAATCCCTAATTTAAGGGTTAATCTTTTGTTTAACTTGTATAATCCCTTATTTATTTTTTAGGGTTAACAGTTTGCATAAGTGGGGGGGGGGGGGGGGTGGGGGGGGGGGGGGGGCAAGGTGCAACAAAACAAACCTGGAGGGGAGAGGGGGGGGGGGGGGGGTAAGGTGCAAAATGGTAGAAAGTTTTGGGGGTAAGGTGCTTTTTTCCCAAAAACAAATTCTTAAATGTACTTTTTGTGGTTACTCAGGACACATAACTGACAAGTGTTATCAAGTAATTAGCTACCCCCCTGGATGGGATGGTCCAACTGGCAAAAGGATACAAAAGGATACATCCAAATCACTCTGCTAACTCAATTGTTGGTTGACTAACAACACTAGAGTTGTAATCAACTCTCAAGAGAGGCTTCCTCAGGTTACTGCATCCTTAACTCAAGAGTTATTTGAGTAGTTTCTAGCTTATAACAGACTCAGGAAGCTCTACTGGCTTCTAGCTCTAACAAGGATTAGTCTCATCACTATGCAACTGCAGTTGTGTCTCGTATTTCCAACTCCACTATACTATCGTCTAACTCTTTTACACATGCTAATATAAATATGTCATGGATCCCAGATATTGTGGATACTGACCATATGGTTTGTCAAAGTAGTTGGTTCATCACATCCCCCAAACCAGTGCATATAACCATACACTTACCATATAATAACATTACCATTGCAATACATATTGGCAGTGTTACTTCTTTAGGCATAGACTCGACTATTGATCAAGAGATAAACATGTGGTCTTTACTTGATTTGCCACGCTGGAGGTTTCTTCTTTGAGTTGTTTGATCTACTTGGATGCCACGTTTGTCAGATAAGTATGTCATAACTTCGTCCATTAATAACATTTATGACCTTTTGCGGCTGTTTTGGCCACCTGGACTTTAATTACCACTCCAAAATCTACCCACGTAGAGCAGGTAGAAGGGTCATCGATTTTGTGGGCCATTTCAACAATGAAACGTCTTTTGCGCGAGAACTCACTTCCTCGTTGTTTTTGAGTTCCCTATAAATAGGGGCCATGCATGTATTTCTTCCTTATCACTTTTCTTTTTCTCACTTTCAGCCATCTTCTTAACTCAAAGCGTTTTTCTCTGAAATCCGTAAAGCTCTTTCAGCTATTTTGTTTTTTTGATCTCGGGGTATTGATGGGTTGTTTCGTGGTGTAATAGAATAGAATATATTTAAGCACATAATTGTTGTACCTAAATCCCACTATGTCGCAAGTGCACGAATCAAGTAATAATAAAATGGTAAGTATAGTTACGAACCAAGTATCATATCCCAAGTGAGTGATGGTTGTATGTATGAATCATTTTAGTGCAAAACACTAATTATTGTCATTTTCTCTTGTGTTTGCAAAATGCAATGCATGTTTATCAATGATTTCTAAACTAAAGATGCTTTGAATGATTTTTATGCTAAGAACCTACCGTGTTAACGGAGTTAACACAATTGTCAACTGTTTTAGAAGATATATCAAATCTGCAATCCAACTAACTTATTCGAATCATGCTAACAGAGCGCACATAGTCAAGATTGATCTAGTGTGATCTAAAGGTTGCGCATTAGTTGACTTTACAAATCCAAAGTCACAAATCGCACACACACACACACACACACACACACACACACACACACATATATATATATATATATATATATATATATATATATATATATATATCCCTTAGCATTCTACACTCCAAGCGGGCCCACTCGGGTGCTTCTATTTTATCCAACCGAGAGTAAGGTTAGTCACACAACATAAATAACTATTCAATCTAGACATTCAAGTAACGCATATCAAGTAAAACAAATAAATATATTCATAATATCAGAGTTACCCCTACTCTATACAACAAGTAGGTTAGCTCCTCATAGTCATGCGTTCATTAATCAACAAAGAATTAAATATCATAGACAAACTAAAAAAGTAAAGAAAAACTTCTAGGATCTGGTGGAACGTTGTTGCTTGACCCTCTTCGTACTCTCTTTTGCTATCTTCTTATCCACTAATTATCTTCTCTCAAATAATGACTCGACTAATCTAGAACAAGACTTTGATGGTGTTTTCTCTCTTGTGACAACTCTCAGGGTTTCTTCTCTCAAAACCGGTTGTAACGGCTATGAAAATTATTATGAAAGATGTACCCTAACTGCTGAACGTAGCCTCCTATTTATAGTTTTTCTTTGCTCTGGGTTGCATTTTAGGGTTTTTGACTTGCAACCCACTTTTTCGTTGATCGCATGACCCTCCAATGTGGCTCTGATTGTGCGCCATCGATGCGACGCGGTGATGATCGCATTACCTTCTAATTTCCTCCATGCGGTCTCCTGGTGTCTTCTGTGTAATCACGCTATATTCGGTATTTTGCCTTCTTGTAGTGCCATAGCGCTTGAACGTCCCAAAATAGTGTCTTTGACCAATTACTGTCCAAAACATTCATTTTTGGCCTCATTTAGCCTTGTTTATCTTGACTCCTTAAAGACCTAAGAAAACATAAAATTATACTACAATAAGTAAATATGTTATCATAAGTATTCAAAAGCATAAGTAAACATGTATTTGAATCCCGCTAATGAGACGCTTATCAGGTATCATGGATCATTCAGACTTCAAAGTTTCAAATCCTTTACTTGTCGAGTTGGGTTCCACTGGAATATCTAGCCTTCTTGTTGCGTTTTCCCTTTCCGTGATGAATGTTGGGCAAAATGTCAATTGGTTCCGTGTCGTAGGTCGGAGGAAGGCTATGTAGTGTCTATGGCTAATGTGTGTCATGACCATGGTAATCTTACGCTAGCGGGAGAGAGGGACGTTGGTATGGGTGAAGGTATTTCTTTCGCTTCTACACCTAGTTAACCACTGGATAGAGTAAACGTGGATTTTTAGCAAGACGAGCCTTATAATCCTCCTGCTTTTGAGACTGAGTTCATTCCAGGTTATTTCGAACCGGGATCTATTATTGGTCTGGGGAGAATATGGACAGTGCCTAGTTCAACCACTGAGGGGTTGGTGCGTTGTTTGTTCGAGGGTGTGTGTTTAGACGCTGTCAAGTTTGACATGGTGATTCCTTAGGCTGTCTAACAATTTACGCCGAATAAGTCCATTGCAAGCTCCGATGGTTCTTTCATTCTCTGGTAAGAGGGTTATTTTAGTTCTTGCAGATTTTCCCTAGTTAATTACTGCCTTCTTCATTTAGATATGTGGTGGGGTTTGTGTTGTGTTGCGGTCTGCTAGATATAAATTGGTCTCCCCTTCACTTTTTGGCTGCGTTTTGGCTACCCTTTTTCTACATGTAGTGCCCTTGGATCCTCCCTTCTTCTTTTTTGAGTCGATTGGTCCGTTTACTTTTTTACAGGTGCGATCCTCTGTGGAGCTGAAGATGCTTGGAAAATGGATTTTTTCTATTTAGCTCCTCGTAATTGTTCAATTGTCGAATGTGGGGTATGTACCAGATGAAGCATGGGCTCATCGCAAGTTCTTCATCTCGTAGCAGAACAAGTAAGACATGAATTTGAAAGGCGAGGCTTATATTCTGGTCATTGCGATGTGATTTCTATGTTGAATACTCCAGTGGCTATGATCATGGGGGACTTCAACAACCCGCCGAAGTGCTGGAGTTTCCAGAGGAACCCCTTCATACAAAGCCTTTATTTAGTAAGTTGCCCTTTTCATCTTTTTGAAAGCTTTTGTTCTAGGGTTTATTTGTGCGTCTGATCTTGACTTGTAACCCTTCGTGAATTTGTTGGTTCAGGGGATAAGATGGACGTGCACGCTCGAATACCATTTTCTAAGGGTCATCCATTTCCTTGGTGTATTGAACGTTAGGTCATTCGACCTAATGCCTTAGAAAAAAAATTCAATCTGTTCTGAAGAAAAAAAACTAGTTCTTTCGATTCTAACTTCTTTTTCTTTTCTCTTTTGCGTAGTGTTATCCCGCAACTAATTTGGTGATTTTGCAATTTTAATCAAAGTAGTTTACTGTTTGCTTAATTTTGCCTCTCGTTAGTCGTATTTAGCTTATGTGTGCTTTTAGCATATTGCGTAGTTGTCGTAAGTATCGAGAGTGACGTATATGCATAGTCAGTTTTTCTTTTTTTTTTCAATTTGTGTCGATCGAGATGATGAGTTAAGAGTCTTCGTCTGGGAGTGAGTCTAGTAGCGCCTCAAGCTCCGATTATGTCAACTCAGTAGTAGGTCCTAGAGGCGGTCCTGCAAGATGATTATGAAGCCATTGATATAGAGGCGGTTGATTGGGCGAGGGATGACGATCATGAGGAGGATGATGATCAGCCCGCGCCAATAACTTGCCCCCTCATCATGTGGAGGATAATCATGCTGATAGTGAAGCATGCAAACAATATGAGGTTATCGACAAGGAGTTTGATGACTATGAAGAGGTTCCGGGGATGGCGTACACTACTTATGTGTCACGTATGTAGCATGGTCGCCCATTCCTGCGTGAAACATATTGCATAGAAAATAATTATAAGTTAGTGATTCCTGGTCAGGACCAAATTATGCACACTGCTCCTCTTGGTCACCTCACCGTATTTGTCGGGCAATTGGCCAACGTGTTACGGTTTCCAATGCTAGTCGAAGTCAGACGTATTCTAATGTCTATCGGACTGGTGCCAAGCCAACTGATGCCGAATTCGTTCGGGCATATAGTTGGTTTTATCACCGTTATGAAAGTCTTAGGCGTGCCGTGCGGGCCCAATGAGTTTTGGGCATTGTTTGAGGTGTGTAAAAGAGAGATAGGCTTCCATCACATAAAAGCACCGAGGCATCATAAAATTTTGAGAGACGAATTCTCCGGCTACGGGAAAGACAGGAAGAAATACTTCTATATCAAGGAAAGTTCTACGGAGGAGTTCTCCGTATATCGCCGGGACTGGGCAGATGTTCCGAAAGTCGCGATACATTTTAGGGCGAACCTGATACATAACCACCAATTTAATCTTAGAAAACTTGTCAAAAATTGCGTGTTATCACTAGCGGGGTTGTCTCTAGTTTGGTATACTGGGAGATACACTCTTGGTATAAATTCTATGTTCTTAACTGATGGTGTCTTTTGCTTCAATTTTGATATGTTAATAATGTTTTGTTTCTCTTTTTCTCAAGTGATTTCATCATGAACCGCCACGTCCGCATTAGTCGAGTACTGGCCGCAGAAGCTGAGGGTTTCCAAATAACTACTCATATTCCCGTGCCACCTCCTAGAAAGAGAAAGGCCAAGGGCAAGAATCCTACAGGTGAAGCTACTGCATCTGCTTGGGTCGACATACCGCGTGATCCCTTTGAGGATCTTATCGGCAGAAGTCATGAAAATCTGCCTCTCCTTGCTGAGTTTAGTCAAGAGGGAGGTTTTGATGGACCTGCTATGGATGAGAGCGAGACAGCTGGACATACTGAGGTGGTCGCGCCGGCTAAAAGAAGGAGAGTACCCAAGACTCGCTCTCAACTAGGAGGCGATATCCCCATGTCTCGCGTATACTCGGTCCAGTGCCTGCTGGTGGTTCAATTCTGGCTACTGGGGCAAGTGTTAGGGCCGAGGCCAACCAAGTTCCGTAGCAGATTATTATCATTCTATGGAGGAGGCAATAAATTCCCTGAAGGTGATTTTCCTGAATCTTACAGTCCCCTTCGCGGCATCTGCTGAGAAAAGGAAGAAAGTGGAGAAACATGCACTCAATCTGATCAGCTCGGTAATGTGATCATTTAGTCTGAGATAATTTTTTTTATGCTTCGATACTTAAGTTTTTGCTGTTTCTTTTCTAGACTAGAGGGGTTATGGATGCAATGGTTTAAGGGTTGAGGCAGACCTACGATGATAGGGTGAGCGGGCTAGAACGCTTGAGGGCTGAATTCCGGGATAGCTATCTCGATGCACTGAAGCCTGCACTGGCAGAGAAAGAGAAGGCCTTGCAGCAAGTAAAGGATTATGCTACCTGGGCTAGCGGAGAGAGGGAAGCGGCGAAACTAGTGTAGGAGACTGTTGATCGGCTCGAGTCGCAGGTCACCAACATGCAGAATAATAACACTCCGCTGAAAAAGCGAGTCGCAGAGCTTGAGAAGGAGCTCGGAGCTGAGGCGGAGAGGACCGCATAGGACGAAGAGGTTGGATATGGCTGCAGATTGAGCGAGGTACTTGGCTCTTTCCTTTGATTTTTTAATATATATTTTTCTATTCTTCCTCGTTAATCTTATTTTGTTTCTTGATTAGGTTCCTACTGCGCAACAAAGGGTGGAGATTGCCAAGGAGTATCTTCAGAGCAACACCTTCCAAGAAATCAGTGCTTGACGAGGGGCTCGAGATGCAAAGAGAGCCCAAGTGCTCACAGTGTAACAAATCAACATCACTCGCTACCTGCGTGGTGGGTTCAACCCGCAATGGTTGAACTTGTCGCTCGATCCTAATAGGGAATCTCTGTCGTTAGCCATCGAGGATCCACCTGCCGCTGTGGACGAATTCACGAGCCTTCTTGAAAGCGAGACCCTCGTTTATCGAAGAACGTCTCCGCCTTCTCCAATGCCTGCCACTTATCCCTCCTTAGAGGATGAATATGACGCCGAAGGCTGAAGGCCTTGATTTTTTTTATTTTTTTTATTATGAACAATTCATTTAAATTTGTTTGGCGCTGCGTCGCCCTTTTGTTTTGAAAAATTAACTGCTTTGAACTCCTTTTTTGCATATTTTTGTTTATTTATCGCGATCGTTTAATCACTTATCTATTTGCATTTCTAGCTTGCGTTTTGTTTCAAATGCGATTTTTGCAATTTACTTCTTATTTTGACAATTTATATGTCATATTGTATTGTAGAATGGCTTGTGCATTTATTTCAATGCCTTTTTTGCTGCATCGAGCGTCGTGTTAATTTTTACTCTCGATCGCCGCGGGATTTTAAGTTAGCTCTTGTCATTTTAGACAGAATGTATGTCCATTTTCTTCATCATTGAGGGATTTACGGTTAGCACTTGTCGTTTTAGACAGAGTGTCCGTCCCTTTTCTTCGTCTTTGAGGGATTTAAATTAGCACTTGTCGTTTTAGACAGAGTGTCCATCCCTTTTCTTCATATTCCAGGGATTTGCGGTTAGCACTTGTCGTTTCAGATAGAGTGTCCGTTCCCTTGTCTTCGTCTTCGAGGGATTTGCGGTTAGCACTGTCGTTTTAGACAAAGTATCCGTCCCCTTGTCTTTGAGGGATTTACGATTAGCACTTGTCGTTTTAGATAGAGTGTCCGTCCATTTTCTTTGTCTTTGAGGGATTTATGGTTAGTCATTTTAGACAGAGTGTCCGTCCCTTTTCTTCATCTTAGAGCCTTCTTGGGGTCCTGCAATTCATCAATGTTACGTATTCAACCTTGCGATGCGGGATTCTGCATTTTCTGCATTTGTTACGACAATATTCCAACAAATCATATCAAAAGTATCTTGCGTAGAGATATAATCATATTAGAAATAGGTCAGATCTCGACTTGTAAGCTCATTTGCATATGTTTCCCGAGGGTGTCCTCGAGACTCAAGTCTTCAGTGTCCCTGTTTCAGGTTAGTACATGGCAGCCCCTCATACTCATCAAGGTAGAGGGGACAAATAAAAGTTGTTCAAAATGTGCAAAAAACCTAAAACCTGCAAAAATGAGAAAAGAGCGATTCAATTTATCTCCTCCATCTCCATGGGTCCCATAGCGTTCAACACTTCTTGTTCCTCTTGCGACCGCATTCTGAGCGATGCCACATAACATTGTCAACCGTCCCTGTGATCCGCTATAACCTCACTCGTTCCTGCAGGAGTTGGGAATTTACATGTGATGGTAGGTTGATGGCAGTGCTCGAAAAGCGTTCAATGTTGGCCTTCCCAGAATGGCGTTATACGGGAAGGGCAGATCAATCACGGCATAATCTGCCAACAGTGTTCTTCTTTGGGGCGCAGTTCCCAGCGAAGTCGGGAGTGAAACCATATCGCGGGGGTACTATTTTTGGGCCGCCGAAACAGTGAAGCGAGGTTCTGAATGGCTCTAATCTTTGGTCTCCCAAACCCTTTTTCCGATGTTGACCTCATCAGTACATTTACGGAGCTGCCCTGGTCCACCAACACTTTCATCACACCGAAATTAGCTATATCCACCGTTATCACCAAGGGACAGTTCAACTTTCCTGCCTGAATGGCTTGAGCGCTCAACTTGCGCATATCTGCCATTGAGAAGGTAACCTCTTTCCGTGGCATCTCATCAATTCTCAAAAGATCCACGAAACTGATAAAGCGGTCCGATTTGATATCCCTTGTGATCTTTTCTGGCCCTTTGCAGAATCCGCCCTAACCGGACCTCCTGAAATCATATGTATGATTCCTTTTCTATTGTTGTTGTACGTTATCTGGGGATAATCCGGTAGTTGTGAACTGTTTACCACCTTCTGTTTGTCTTTTCTTGGAGAACGAGATCTATCTCTATATGTATTGTCATCATGCTCCTTCAAATTTTTGACATAATCCACGAGTTTGCCATCCTTGATCAATCGCTCGATCTCGTCCTTCAGATCCTTGCAATCCTTGCTCTCATGGGCATTCTATTTGTGGTATTTACAGTAATGGTTCGACAACCTCGTTAACTTGGAGTCTCTCATCTGTCTTGGCTTCTTCAGCCAACCTTTCTTCTTTGCCGTCCCAAATATTGTCATGATATTAGCATTTAGAGGCGTATACCGTCTCGGCGACGTATCCCTGTACATGTTATTTCTGTTCCTGTTGTGGTTTTTCTCCTCTCTTCCTTTCTCTTTTTCTTTTGGGGGTGCAACAACAACTTCCTTGGTGGCCATCATATCCTCGTGGTGCACCACTTGCTGAGCGATCTTGTTTATCTCCTCAATCGTCTTTGGCTGCAACCTGAGCAGATCCTCGGTGAAGGCCACGTTGTTGGTCGCACAAAAGATTATGCTCATGATCATCTCTCCTTTGGGGCAATCTATCCACAACGGTTCTGCGTTGAAGCGGCTCATGAACTTCTTCAAGGTTTCTCTTGCACCTTGAGTGATGGAGTACATATGGGAGTGGTCGAGTACCAATCTTGACTGACTTGAGAATTGATTTTTGAACATCTTTCTCAACTGCTTGTAAGTTTTGAACATATTTATATTGGGTTTTTCCTAAAATACTCCCATCAAACGTCATGACGCCTCCCAGTCGCTCAGAGATGTTTTTTGCCACCACGAGTTCAAATTGCCGTCCCTCTGTATTAGGTATTTCGACGTCTGTATCTCCCGAACACTTGCTGGTATGTTTAGAGTATTGATGTGGTATAATATGTCATTGGAAAGCCACACGAGTCTAGGTTGCAACGCAACAAGCGGAATGCGATTCGGAGGTCCAGAGAGAAAGTTATGCACAAAATAGTAAAGCTACGCGGATCAGTGTAAAATGACCTTTTAACCCACAAGTCATGCCTATATATACCCCCTCACTCCTCACTGGAGAGAGGGAGAGAGGAAGGACGGAGATGCCACGCATCGAACTGATCCAATTCGATGCGTCCCAATTCGATGCGCCCCAATTCGATGCACCCCCAATTCGATGCGCCCTAATTCGATGCGCCCTCAATTCGATGCGCCCCCGATTCGATGCACACATCGAACCCATACATGGCCTGAAAGCTACATGAGTCAGGGTCCATATGGGGAAGCGGATCGAGGTTTCGATCATCCTACAAGGAGATATGATCGAAACCATGAAGTCACGCCAATGCCGAACTAAGTGAACCAGGGGTTGACCTAATTGAGGCAACTCAACAGAGACAAATGAACTACGTCCGACTTGATTTTCTTAATGGGATACGTAGGCAGCTTAGCAAGTTTCCAAGTTCAGTCCGATATAATGAGAACCTAACGCCCGCAAGTCAACAATCAAAGAGTACCAACTCTCTCACGTTCGACTGTTCCCTCAACTTGGCCATTTAAGGATTATTTCCTGTAATCTTATATTTCTTTATGTGTAATAGGTGTTGCGAACCAAGCTAGTCCATTCATTGTAATAGGATAGCATTATTTTGGTTAAGTCAGGTCCCACTGTATCGATTTCTCGGTGTATTGTAACCTAGACGAAATAAGACCAAAATAAGTATGAATCAACCATTCTTCTGTCCCTGTTAGTAAAATCCTTGTTAGTAAAATCTTGGAAGGCTCTTGGAACTGTGGTGTTGTCTCGTTTCGAATCCCACGTTCAACCCCCAATTGACAATCATCATTCCGCTCCAAAAATTGATCTCCATGTCGTGCTTGCTGAATAATCGTGCATTCTTGCACGTTATTACTGAGCTCAATAATTTCCTCAGGGTTTGACAGAATACCGTCTTCAAAGCTATTTTCTTTTAAGAAAAAACAATTCATATATTTCAAGCCAGTAGAAGTTGAGGGTTGTTAGGAATAGCGACTCGTTGTATGAAACATAGAAAGTTTGGCAACATAAACTTCCCACGGAAAAGTATTGTACTACCTAAAAAGTGGGAAAATATCCCTTTTCTTATTATTATTTATTGTTTGTGGGAAATACACAAATTCTTATAAATATCAGTATTCTTGTCGTCACTCATTGCCCATTATTTGCGATCCATAGGTGATTCTAGTTAGTTTCGTTATATTTGTTAGATTAGATATGAAGAACAAAATCTGGCATCAATTCTCTTTATGCATCGGGGATTCCCTTGTGAGCAATTATTTTTATTGTTAAATATTGAGGACCTTGAAATCACTTTTTTTTCCCCTTCTTTCAGCGGCCAGCTTTACATCATCATTTGAATTTGTACCAAATCTTATTTCCCCCCTAAAAAATCGAAATTAGGACGATTCGTACTCCGAAAGTTCCAAGAAGATTACAAGAATATTGAAAAATCAAAATTGTTGACTGTTTTACAATTATTGTATTTGACTAGTTCATTATCAAACACAGCAAGTTTTCAGTTTTTTCTTCTGAGTATTAAACGTGAGTCGCATTTAGCACGGAAGTGTAGAACTCATTCTATATATTATATCGTCAAAGGTGTGTTTATTTTGACTGTTAAAATCTTTGAAGTAAGTTAACATGCCACCATTGTCAAACTTAATTATAGGACGTATATGTAATATATAATAAAATAATTACACAAAAAATAATAAGTTGTAAAAAACTGACGGCAACTTTTTTATTTAAAGTTATTATTACAAACGATATAAATGCAACGTTGACACTACATAATTACGATGGAACAAATTATTTTTCTGCTAAAAATCTTGAAAATTGTTAACTAGTATTATTCTATAAATTATCCCAGACAAAAGTTATTACAAAAGTACTTATTCCAACAATAAGCTTTTCGGTAAACCAACTTTAAAAAATGATCGGCTTTTCTCTTACAAAACATTCAACAAATTATCTTAAGGCCGCATGAGCTCGAGCTTGGGCCAACTTCTCCTCGAGCCGACGACCCAAGTCCATCAAAAAATGCCTATACTAAACCCGCTCAGCACTAGCAGTATGAAGAATCTCACTCGTCTGGCCAAGACGAAAAGGCAGATTTTCCAGCCATTCCTCCACTTGCGCCGACCTCTCACTTAAAAACTTCACATGCCTTTCTAGCACCTCCTTACTTCCATCAGAACTAAAGGTGTTCACGGCTTGGAGGGCCCTTATCTCTGTTTCGTTCTGCCCCAGTTGATTACGAGCCTCCCCTAGCACTAGTTCCAACTCTTGGCAGCGCCTTCGAAACACCTGTAACTTGAAGGGAGCCTTCCTAAATCGCTCCCATGACCTCCATAAAAAGTGATAATTGTTTACTCCTAAAACCAAAAGTTGATAAGAAATCGAATGATAAAAACGAACCATGAAAAGCCGCGCGCGGAGAAATACAAGACAAAGGAAAAAAGGCATGTACCTCACAAGTGTTTTTGTTAAAAAAGTCCCGCAAAGACAAGAAATTAAAAGGAAGAAGAAATTCCCTATCCCTCTCGTTGTGCAATCTGCACAAGTACGATCGACGATACTTTAAACTCTTCAGCACCCCAGTGAAAAGAGAAAGGTCCTCCGCCATACCTAGCAAACAAGAATAACCCAACTTTCTCATTCGCACGTTGGACGAACGAAAGGCATGCTTGGAACCCTCTCCTGACGCGCGAGAAGGATGGCTCTCCTGACGCGCGAGAAGGATGGCTCTCAAGAACAGGGAGACTCCAATCCGAGCCCATCAAAAACCTAAGAAGCACCCCAATTGACAGAGTCGAAGAAGAGAAGAAAAAAGCCATCAAGTTAAATCCCCTCGAAAGCGACTCGATTACTCCCTCATCGATAGGATATTCTTGACAGATCAAAAGAGCCACCATGAAAGCCTTTCGAGTGTGAACATCCATCTCGACTCTTCAATCCAACCTATCCACATAAATGAGGAGAAAACTATAGAAAAAATGTATAGAAAGGACGAACTAAGAGAAAATAGGAGCCACTTACTAAACAATGGACTCACATAGGACCCTCGGGGAACTCCAACACTTTGGCAGCCTGCTGAAGCCCGACCATGCTCATAGCTACCGGATAATTCAGCATAGAGAGTGTGTCATAATGATCCGTGTATAAGCCTCTTCACTCCAGATCATGCATCACGTGCTCTCCCAAGAAAGGAAGTACTCATACCAAACCAATGCCCCACTGAGTACGAACCCCTCATTCCGTGATTGCAAAATTACAAAGAGCCAAAAAAAAGAAATCCTCTCGATAAACACCACCCTCGTCTATAAAACCACTGACCTCTAAGAGAAAAAGGGGACCCACTGGCTGAAAACAAAGAAAAAGAGGATCCGATGACACCACTCCTAAGAAAATTAAAAAGGGGAACACTCGATGTCCAACAATCCACAACATAGAACGAACCCCATTGTATACTAAAAAGACGAAAGAAGCAATTAGCTAGGGCAAACCTACAAAAAATGCAGCAAATTCCGCACGCGGGAGTGAAAAAACCATCGAAGGCCGTTCTGGACTTGTTCGGCGTACACCATCAAAAAACCCGTAGGAGGATCATACGCTCGTTGGTGAGTTGTCGAGATTATAATGTCAAACTTCAATGCATCCAAAAATACCCCCTCAAGCAGCCAACGCACATACACCGCTAATACGACGCTAGACATACTCTCGATTCTTCTCGTACCTACTATAGAGCCCGACTCGAAACAACCCGACATCAATTCAATCCTTGGGACATGCAAAGTGTAAGGTTCACCCCGCAAAAAGTCCACCCTCGCCTTATCAGCACCGAGAAGAAATCGATGGGGAGGAACTCCCTCGTTTAAGCCGACGCCCTCCTCCTTGGACAACCCCAAGCTTACAGGATTAGCACGAGTACGGCGCATCCTAGCCACACCGAAATCCAGTAGCGCCGCTTCCCCCTGACCTGCCATTGACTACTGAAACTTTGCCTTGCATTTATCGAAGAAGGAGAATGTGCCGCAAGCAAGCTGGAAGCACCAGTAGAATCATATTCATCGGTGTGAGGATCAGATACCTCTGAATGCACGAGTTACATATATGTGCGGAAAAAACTTGAAAAAAGAAAAAATGAAGAAATTTTACTCGCCACGCTTAAAATGAGTAAGAGAAAAACAAGTACGTTGTATACCTCAAAAGAAGAAGAAAGTGGGAATGATAACAGAAAAGTGGACTAAGGCAACTATTCATAGGCTACCACCGAAACACATTTGCGCCCCACCTTAATAGCTCATCGAAGAAACAACCCACGACTTCCAGATAGACCTTCATATAACGTGGAGGGGTAACGAAAGTTTGCGTGGCTTAGCAGGCCAACGGCCGTAGGAGATTATGAATTCTCTTAAATGGGTGAAATTATGAAATGTATATATTATATACGTGGCATTCGAGTAAGTTGGATTACACAAAGATAATACTACCAATGTGGCGAATATCCCAATGCCACACGTCACTTGCGAATTGTTTTCATCAGCTTATCAAAAAGAAAGACCTTCCTCGAAAAGACAACCCCTTCTCTAGAAGAAGGGTCCTCTTGAAGGAGACCACATCCCTCAAAGAAAGAAACCCAAAAGCGGAAAAAGGCGCGCCAACTACGAAGGATTTTGTGCCCCCATAAGGAACTCCAACGACCCCAATAAAATTCACACACGCGACTCGACTCTGCCCACGGGGATTTCCCCCCTAACAGAGAAAAGAGGTTAGACTTGCCTGTTAAAATTTACGATGCTGTTATAAGAGTCTCCCTCTTCTATACGCATCATAATCTACTGTGAAGGTCACTATGCCTCACCAAACAAACATACGAATTGTTCTAAAAGAGACTCACAACTCCAATAGAACCCATACATGCTAAGGGATCACTCAATCCTGGAACCAGTTCGAGTGGAACCGTGATGCCCAAGGACGACACTTAATGAAAGGGTCTCGTGGCCCTAGAGACGGTGTTAGGGCACCTTCTTACGCCTCAAAAAAACCCCACATGAAAAAGGGGGGGGGGGAGGAAGATGACAACCTTACCCACTGCAGAACGAAGGGACACTATGCATTCGGGAAACTGCCTCTAAGGGGGACTCATGACCCCCTTATAGGCCCCAATCACTATAAAGGCGACACTTGCAAAAAAAGAATGGCGAATATACGAGCCCAACCAACTTTAAAACACCTTAAACTAATGGAAGCCTACCCCTAGAAAGATATCCTCATTTCCCCTACCCCTCGTCATATATGTCTGCAGGGATACCTTAACTAGGCAAGGCATGCCAGCCTACCCTTCGATCCCTCCTCTTAGAGCATAACTGCAATTTAATTTCTCCAAAGGCCTTCACTAACTTTTGATAAAAGGAAACTGTCATCAGTTAACCAACTGCAAAATCATGACCCCTCGATTTTCTTTCTCCCCCACCTCCCCCCCCCCCCCCTTTTTTTTTTTACTAAAACAGACCCCCACCTACGAGCCATGAACAAAAGAAAATTTTATTCATCCACAAAGATACACCAACAATCCTACATGTCCCTCAACAAATTGCAAGGAAAAACGGAAATAAACAAAACAACAACAAAAATTTGTTTACGAAGCGTCTGGCCTCTTCTCCGCCCTAGCATGTCGTATCTGAGCCTCCCTGGTCAACAACCCTCCAGCTTCCTCTTCCCCATCCTTCTCTTCACCCACTGCCTTAGAAGCATAAGAAGCCGGTAAATTCACCCCCACTGCCACTGGGGCTGAACTGGATGAGCTTTCACGCTGTCCTAACAACTGCAAAATGTCGTTAGGAGGCTCGGGCATTTTAAGATCCTTCGATCGAAGCAGCGACATATCAGCATCCTCCTTATACAGTCCAAGCTCTTTTCCTTTTGCACAACATCCCCGTTAACATACATGACATGTCCAACAAAGTGGCACTTAAAAACCGCATAATGCTTAGATGACCCTTTTTACTTATCCAACGCCTAAAAAGCGTTATACCTCACCGCCTTAAAAAGATGTTGATCACGCTTTCGTGTCAGCTCAGCCTCCCAATCCGCAAACTTTTGGTGCAACTCGGCCATTTTTTGAGCCACCCGCTTGCCGGTAGTCTCAACATCAATTTAGGCCTTCATCAAAGCCTCTTATAGATGGTCCATCTTTGCAGCCTGCTCCTTTGCGGCTCAAACTAACTCGTTATGGGCTCGACGTATCTGCCAACCCTCTACCAAAAGACCCTTCTCGCCCCAACTCTGTAGCATCCAAAACCAACTACAACTTCTCCAACAGATGCCTACGAGCCTCAACAACTTGGGCCGCCTCCTCCCTTTGCTTCTCTACCTCCACACACTCTCATAAATGCTGATCCCACTGCCCCAAATTAACACCCTGGTAATGAGCTTCACAGCCTCACCATCTCCTCCAAATAGCCTATTAGGCTCCTAGCCCAGTCATTCGCACCCCACACTTCACCCATCGAAGCAAAGGCCTATAAAAAAAAGAAAACATAAGAAAAATGGTGAAGTACCGAATCACCCCACATAGCACCAGAAATATATATATATATATATAAAAAAAAAAGGGGAGGGAAGGCTGACCATCCAATCTTAACATACATCACCTCATCGAAGGGTAACCTCGAATGACGATGCAACCCCTTCACTTTTGATGACCTCGCCACGGGACAGGATACAACCACCCATCCCGACCACGCGACCACTCTAGCACCAACACGTACCCCTAACGCCTCCCGATGTACATGAGGTATAAACCTGCCTTTTGACTCATTACTGCTCACAACCATGGCCTTGGGCGTCAAACCTTGTGCCATCTCAACTTCCTCAATGGACTTCTTTATTTCCATTGCCTCCAATGGAAAGATGAAGGGGAAATCACAAGTGGACCTTTAGCAATCTAGTAAAAACATCGCCAATGTCCCCCTCCATGAGAGATCCCCTGAAAAGCTGGACTGAGGAGCCTCTGCAAATGCCTCCTCCAGAAAACACTGAAATGCCTCCTAATGCCGCTCTAAGAGCTCCCCCGCCACTTCTTCCAAGTCAGCCTCGACAACAGTCCTCTTTGCCCATATTTTCGTGATCAAACGGGTGCCCTTCTCTGCCTTTCGCGATGGTGTCGCGCCTCCTAGCCCTCCCTTAACTTGAGAGTTACCCCCGAGCAGATTAACCATAAAAAAAACTAAACAAAAGAAAAGGACCTCTACAAGTACTTACATATCGCTTGTGAGTCTACTTGAGGAAGCCTTCAAAGACCAATGCTCACCGAAGAAAGGCCACTCTTCTCGTAAAAAATGAAAAGCACATTTGAGTTTAAAAACTTCGAATCGTCATACATAGTATCAAAAAAACCCTCACCATGCATCTCTTTTACCACCGCGTTCAATTGTTTAGAATCTTAGACCAAGGGCTTCTTCTGCCACTCCTGAAGGAATCCCCCAAGCCACTCCTGAAGGGAAAATGAAGAAATAACGGGTCTTTCAATTCCCAAACGAGGAAGATGTATTACACATGAACCGAAAAATTTGAATTTTGAGGAGTGAAATAGTAGAAGGGGCGCCCGAGGGAGAAAGGCTTAACCCGTACACATCTAAGAAACACTCCACTGAGCAAACAACTCCTTCATCAAACACACAAAAACGAATCAAGCGAGGAAGGTGTACCTATTAGGTTCCACTTGACTTGGTGATAGCCCACACGCCTGAATTACGTCACAAAAGAAAGGGGGGTGAGGGCTCGCAAACCTGCCTTAATCTGCACCTCATAGATAGTGACGTATTCAGCTGGAGGATTATAAGGCTGCTCAGCGGGAAGAGGAAACTTAAACTCCACCATCGATCGATCCACGACATACTCCTTAAATTTATCCATCACATGTTTGGAGTCAACCTCTACGTCCTCCTTTTTCGCGGACATGATCCACGACGACTGCATTGTTCAGAAGCCCCCTCTGTAACCCTTGACGTTACCTCTTCAACAACATTAATATCTCTCATAACTCTCTCCTCTACCCTAGAAGAGATTAAAGGGGCTGGAATATAAGACTCCATAGAATCTCATAAGAAGAAATACTAAGGACTCGCAAATAGAGAGAGAAAGGAGAAATCTTTTGAAGAAAAAGACAAAATTTATGTGATGTGTAAAAATTATGACTCAATCCCCGCTGCCATACATCATTTAATTACCGCCTAAAGGTGGATCGCTTCATGAAAATGCACGTGTATGATCAGACCCCAAAGGTCAAACCACTACAAAAAGAGCCATAATTAAACCTAATCATTGTGTTAGTCCAACCGTCAACATATGAAGGGTTACAATACATTAAAAACCCCACGTTCTTCAAATGACGCTTTAGATTCCCCTCGTATTCGACAATTATGAGGCGAATTGGAGGCTCCTTGTAATAGTAGAAAGCAAACGCCTTGAAAATTCTATAACTCAAGGCAAAAGACGATGCTGACAAAGAGCGCCTCAAAAATTCTATCCTATCAGAAGATCAACATAAGGCAAAAGTCGAATCTGACAAAAAGCGCATCAAAAATCTTATCCTCTCAAAAGATCAACAATGTCAAAGGACATCTGGTAGAATCTCCAGTCGATTACGCACCCATCACCATTCGAGGGAATTCATATACGAGCCGCCCCTACCATCTATATAAATCTTCTATTCATGGAGAGGGGCCCGAAAGAAAAAAAAACAAAATAAATAGGAAGAAAAGTGGATAGAAGAAGAAGAGGCAAAATACGTTTGTTTGCTCTGTTATAGCTATATTTCTTATGTCTCCCTTATTCCTTGATTCTGAAAAAGGCCTAGCCCTTTCTCACTACGTATAATCCACTCTTTTATAATTCTAAAAACTTAGAGGAAATTCTTTATCATTACGCGACATTCCCCATTATTCAGCCACATGTGGCACCACCGACTATGACCCACAAGGAGGTCCTGCGTGAACATGACTCAACCACAAGGAATCATGCTGATGATGGAAGGGAGAGGCGACAGATAAAGGGCCATATGCGGGATCCAAATTAGTGGAAGTAGAGTTGAGAAGGAACCACGAAGGCGCGAGGCTAGTTGAGGAAATGTTAGCGACTCTAGGGCACAACATGCTGAGATTTCCAGGAGGTTGGCAAGGTTGAATCAGGAGAAGAATGAAGTAAAATATAGGATGTCGTTGATGGGAAGAACTCGAAGGAGTACACCATTCACTGCCAAGATTAAGGCTGAGGTTAGGGCAAGGGGAGAAGATACCCCACTTGAAGACGTATGATGGGAAGCAGGATTCACTAAAGCACGTCTTCTACTTGGATGGGCTGCTTTCTCTACAGGACTTCAGCGACAACATGCATGCACATATATTTGCGGGCATGCTGATCGGGGTAGCTCTGGATCAGTTTTCTAGGATCTCGGCGGAGACGATATTGACCTATGAGGAACTGAGGATTTGTTTTGAATGTTAACTCACAAGTCACAAAAGGACGATTATAGATCACTCAAACTTGTACTCGTTGAAGTAAGGGGAGGTAAAATATTTGGAGAATTTTATTAGGAGGTCCAACTCGAAGCTTCTGAAGATCGGTTACCCGAAGGGCGATATGGTTGCGAACATAGTCTTCCATGCCACTATGAATCAGACTTTCTCGAAGTGAATTGCTAATAGCAAATCCGAGGACTTTTGCTAAAATTAAGAAGTTGGCGTACCAGGTGGTGCATTTTGAGAAGATGATGGCAGCAAAGGCCATTGTCTATTCATCCAGGACAAAGGACAAATGGAGAGAAGATTGCAGCTGGAATAAGACAATGAATGACATGCACAGAAACTCGTTGCCCAAGAGATATACTTCACTGAATGCAGACATCATGACTGTCTACGTGATAGCAAAGAAGAACTTGGTTGAATGAGCCAAGCAAGATGAAAGAGTTGCCTTCCACGAGACTCTCAACAAGATACTAGTTGAGTATATGAAGGGTTTGAAGATAAGGCAGACTTGTCGAACAGAGTCAGATCGCGGTGAAGGACGAAAGGACAAACAAAAGGCTATGGACAACCTGCAGATTCTTGATTACCCATAGTTGATGGATAACCAACCCAGAAAGGGGATAATTAACATGATCTCACGGGGATCCATTGGTGCTGATTCAGTTAATGTCCGGAAAAGGGTGACGAGAGAGATAGACGCCAACCGATATGTATGTTTCACAGACCTCATTGGGATTGAAGAAATGGCTCAAGAGAAAATCACCTTCTCCAAAGCGGATATGATGAAACTAAGTCCGTAGGCCTTACATGCAGATAAGCTTGATTGCCTCTGGTGATTACATTTGATATCACTAACTTTGGTGCATGAAAGTCTTTATAGACAATGGAAGTTATGTTAATGTGCTCTTTGCATCCACATGGCAACAAATGGCATTGGGAGATGAAAAGATGGACATAGTGAGGACTCCGTTGCACAGTTTGGGAGGAATCAAGGTTGTACCATGTGGATTAGTCACACTTTTGACCTCACTTGGGACCTTCCCGTAGAGAAGCACCATGAACACTGATTCCCTAATCTTGGACATGCATTTCCCCTATAATTCCATCTTGGGTGGACCGGTGCTCAACGCGTTCAGAGTTGTGGTGTCCACTTATCATCAAAAGATGAAATTCCTAAACCCAACAGAAACAGATGAGGTGATCGGCGATCATTGATCATCGACAAGGTAGGCTTTGCTACATGGCGTCTCTCAAGGTCCCATGTCAAGAGGATGAGGTGGCACTAATTGCGTTTGCACCAACAGAGATGGAGTCAATCGATTAATCTTGGTCATGTTTTTTAATATTTTAATTACTTTCTAGAACAACTTAATTATGTCTTATTTATTCCCTAAATTATCCCACTAGTACGAGACTGACATGTAAAACTTAATACAAGAACTATGGCGGCTTGAGTCCCGAGGCACCACTTGGGAAACGTAGGGAACCCGACTATATGTTGGGCTCAACCTTATCTTTATTTATTTTAATTTTCTCCTTTTATTATATGTTTGTTATTACATGCCAAGAGAATTTAACTCTCCAGGTACAACCATGACGGAGAATTACCTCTCCAAAATGGGTGTATGATGCTTAAATAGCAACAAGCACAAATGTTTTACTGCTAAGAGAATTTAACTCTTCATGTACAACCATGACATAGAATTCACGTGCAAACCTAATATCTTGTCAAAGAACAAAGATGGACATTTGGCTTGACGAGGTCAAACGCAAACCTAAAATCTCAGCAAAGAACAGAGATGGAAATTTTACCCGACGTGGTAAAATGCAAACCTAATAGACAGACATTTGATCTGAAGTGGTAAAATGCAAACCTAATATCTTGTCTAAGAACAAGGATGGAAATTTGACTCGACGTGGTCAAATGCAAACCTAATATCTCGCTATCGAAGAGTGATGGACATATGACCCAAAACGATCAAATGAAAGACCCAAATTTTGCTAAAAAAAGAGATGTACATTTGGCCCGAAGCGGTTAAATGCAAACCAACGTTTGACCCGAAGCAGTCAAATGCGAACCTGCAATCTCACCAATACGAACAGATGAGCACATGACTCGACACGGTTTAAAGCACACCTACAGCCTCGCTGTAGCGAGAGAATAATCACTTGATGAAATAACAAGTGATGAGGAAAGTAACAAGTGACCTTGTTAGCCCAAATGGGCCACTACATCGATACACGAATGAGGTCCCATAGAAACCTGACAAATTAAGAACACACGACTGAAATACTTTGATCTAATCTTAGAATCGAAACAACACACAAGTAGACAAAAGAGACATTGCCATGAAAAGCTCATATGGGAAATAAATTGCTCATTGGACACAAAAGCTCAAACGGACAAGGAACACGACATCCAAATCACATGTAAAATATTGTTTAAAAAGGTGACACAACAACTACTAACTAAAACAAGAATTAAAGATGTTCAAAATAGAAAACATAAACCCCATAGGAGACAACTCTCAGCCCTCGAAATCATCTTTATCTTCATCCTTGGATTCTAGAAAAGTAGGGGGCACATGAGGCGGCGGAGACATATTGATGGTCACAAGATCTGGCACTTTAAGTAGGTTGGCAAACTTATCAGGAACCAACAATACTGCATCAATGGTCTGCATCAATGGGTTGCAGGAGTGACTCTAGATCAGGGCTCAGCGCCAAGTTTAACCATCTGGTGTCAAACTTTCCCCTCATATATTTAGGCGATGAATTTGATTTACCATCACTACTTTGGCCTTTTTGGCATCAACAATACCTTTACAAATGCTCATCTCTTGGAAGGTATTGTTGCGGATAAAATCTCTTGCCATGGCCAGCCTCTTATCAGCGTTTAGAGGCTATAAACACTACTCAAAATCAACAAACTCAAAAAAAATACAACTTATGGTTCCGTGTACTAAACACGATCCTACACAAGAACATACCTCAATGAGCCCACATGCATACACCAGCTACACTGCCTCCTCAAGATTTCGTTTCTCTGATTGAAGCTTGTCATCTAACGTATTCTCCTTTGTTTTCTGAGCCTCATGCTCGCTATGTAGTTTAGCTAGTCTTCATGGCATTTCCTTGCTTTCTCCTGAGCGATAAAAGCAGCCTCACGCGATATCGCAGTCAAACCATTGTACCTCGTCAGTAGATTTAACTCCTTGTCCTTCTCAGCTATAGCCACTCGCAATGCAGTGGGGTCACTGTTCTGGTATTTTACCCTTAAAGTGGCCACTAGATTCTCCCTCTCGCAGGCGGCACGGTCTAAGGTCTCCGCCATGGTAGCTACAAAGCCACCTTGTTGATAGAAACGAACATACATGTTACATGATATGACAAGAAAAGTAACAAAGGCCATGCAATATCAATATTACCGAGGTTGTCAGCAGCAACGCCAACTGATCTATCTCTTTCTTTCCCAGCATGGAAGTGACAACCTGAGCGGCCAGAATATGGAATAGCCGGTAAAAAGCACGGATTGCTTTTTTCTCGGACTGCTAAACCCAACTACTTGGACCCTAGATCCACATGTCCTAGCTGCCTCAGGCACGACAATTGTTTTTGCAACCTTAGGAGCAGCAGGCGCATGCGCTCAACCCGTCGTACTAACTAAACGAGCACTAACCACTTGGTGTCACCCACCCTAGTCCAATTGAGTATCGGCCTCCACTGCTCGCCTCCTCTTTGAGCCTATTAGCTGCTTAGTTGCCGAATTTCCAGCCTCATCCTTGGCTAGACTTCGCCCTTGTTTCCTTCATCAACGGGGGTAGAATGCTCCCTCCTGTTGTGCGTCCCATCTTTGGATTGGTCGCCATGACCCCTGCCTTGATTGGGGCCCCCAACTTGTGATTGCACTTGCAAGCTCTTGAGCCTTTGCCGACTATGAGTTTTCTTCTTCTTAGGCAGAAGGACATGCGGGGGAACATTATCCCTACCCTGAGCAGCTTAGCGGCCAAACACTAGCCCCGTACTCACGTAGCGACTCATCAGAGCCTCTACACACAAACAGTGAAGGGTTACACAACATATTAAAAATTGCAAGGCAAGCACATCTAATACAAACACACACATTATGGACTCTATATACCAAGGGTCTCTCCCTCGGTACATGGCACGGGTGACAGCCCACCGGCGCTCAAGGTCTCTTCATACACGGTTGCAGTTATGTCGTACTTATAACTCTCAATCAGATCATCCTTGAACCCATCCCTCCATCTGGGAGCCCCAACACGATGCGAGATACCAATCTTGGGAACCTTTACCCATTCACTTCTCATGTCCGAGAACTCTCCTCTCCAGTTTTCCCTTAGGTAAGAATACATCTTCTTTATGTTTTTCCAGCACCCGAGTTATCCCCCAGACAGAAATCTCATCTTCTTCTTGGATTTCACATGATAAAATCCAACCCCTTTTCGCCCTACCTTGAATTACCACCCATAACTCATTGGTCCCACAAGGCACATCCAGGGCTTTCATGGCCATAATGAATGCGTGTATATACTCCATTGCATTCTACGTAAATTTGCTCGGAACCAAACCTATGTTGCGAATTATTTCTCAAACCTCATCAGGGATAGGAGATCTAAAACCATTGACCAATTGGCCGACAAACACCGCGATGTGTCCAGGCGTTGGAGTGTGCATCCGATCATCCTTTCCAGGTTTTGTAATCCTATACTGACGCCCTATGTGGTAGACTTCCTGCAGGCGAGACTGTCGCGTCAAGAGGCGAGACACATACTGTTTGTAGTGCAACTCGGGCTCGGTGGGTTCGTTGCTTCGCATATCTTCTTTGGACTCGTTGAGTTCTAATTTACTCTTGGCTCAATTGTTAGGTAAATCGTGTATAATTGGCCCTTCCTATCGTGAAGGTCGGAAGGGCGGGGAACTATCATCAGAAGCTTATGCCTCGTCATCACCCACAAGCAACCCAAATACTTCACTAGCCCGATTGGTTATGGGCGTAGTGCTCTATTCATCAGTTCTGGAACCAGTCGAGCCGGTTCTAGACCCCTCATTCGAATCACGCCATAGATAATAAGAGACAGCCATATCTTGGTCTGAAATTACTCTCAATGACTTTAATTAAAGATCAAGAAAAAATGGTCTAACCATGCTACTTCAACTCTACAAACAAAGAATTATTTCGCAGTACAATAAAATGAGCTACCTTCTGAGAATCGGCAGACGAAACCAAACACTGTTGTATACAACTTGCCTTTGCAAATAAAGAAGCAATTAGATGAGATAATTCTTCTAAGTATTAGTATCGAATCGACAGAGTATCAAATTGCCAACTCGACACTGAGATTAGTATCGAATACTTACTAGCTCGATACTCTTTACTTTCCTGTAGAATTTGCACACCACGCTGAAATGAGCTCTCTCCACACCTCAAGCTCTATTTATAGCATTTTGCCTCAACTATGGGTCGAAACCCCACGACCTATGCGCCAGACGATCGAATCATAAAAAATTTGATACTTTTGCCGCGTGATAATGAATTTTATCGAATTCCCCAAATTTTGATACTTTGATAACTATCGAATGCTTAAATTCTATACTTATAATATTCGATTCTTCTTGCGCTAGCGTATCTCATAATTCCTACTACTCCCAAATGCGGGGCGTATTTTAAAGCTTATTTTTAACTGCCACCTGATAAGCAACATATTGTTAAATTTGACACCCGCTCTTTTAGCAAGACTTGGGGGGGGGGGGGGGGGGGGAGCTATATAGTGGGGATAAATTAGGCTGAACCAAAGAAATACATGGGCTGGCCCATATGCACAAAAGCCCAATTAGCGGAGTATCGAATCATACGAATTCGATACTAAGCTAAGCATCGAATGTCCACATTCCATGTTGTACCTTATCCCGAGAAATTCGAAAAAGGAGACCACATTTTGAGGTCTATAAATACTCCCGAATTTCGAGGTACTTGGGATGCATTCGTTACCACTCACCAACCACGATAGAATCAAACCAGAAGTTTGATACTTTCTCTCAGTTCAATACTTATGGTTTGATAGTTTGACCCAGTCCGGTTCGATAGTTCCAGCATCGAACCTAGGGTTGTTCGATTGTTTTGGTTACTAAGTGTCAACAATTCTCTTTCTACCTTGTTTGTTAGTTCTTGAATCGAACTTAGGGCTGTTCAATACTCACGAGGTCGACAATTACTTCAGTCTCGAATCATCTACAGTTCAACGGTTGAGTCACTTCTGGATTCGATAGCTTAAAGATTATTCTAGTATTTTCAGGCTTTTGTATAATAGATATTCCGGACAAAGGTGATCCATTCTCTATAATAGACTAACATAACTCGGTTTGTTTCATGCCTATTTCGATTATTTTATCATTTCCGTGTAGCTCAGACAAAATAAAACAAAGTTCATGGTAGTTTATGGTGTTTATGAAAAACAATTTATTCTAACTTTAAAGCATAATTAAGGAGAAAGTCATTACCATAAATTGTTACAAAATAAATTTAAACTTTCCATATACTTTTGTTAATAGGAATAAAAACAGATTAAATATATGCTTTTGCAATATTGCACAAGATTTTTGTGTGTTTGAGTAAAAAAAAAATTAGTTTAACTGTAAGAAGATTTTACTATGTCATTTATTGTGAAAAAGAAATCAGATGAGCTGCTCTATTCTTTTTACGGTGGCTGGCTACCTTGATCATAATGATCATATAATTTTTTTTTTGATAGGGAACAAAAATTTCATTAAAACCAAAAAGAATTACAATAAGAGCGCACAAAAGTACCCACATCGCATAAGCTACAAGATGGGAGGTTATAGGAATTTAAGTGGTTAGCCCAAGCATTTGTAGAGGCCCAATGAGCTAAGCAATGGGCAACTTGGTTACCATTCCTATTTACAAAAATGAATAGCCAAATCGACCATAAAGACCCGAGTTTTTTATGGCAATAATAATGGGGTGGGCAGTCCAAGGAGGGACTTTACAGGGGTTAATGATAGAGCGGATAAGCTTCATACAGTCAGATTCCAAAATTCCTTTATCCACTTTCGCATCATTGAGGCATTTGCAGGCCTAGAGAAGTCCGAGAGCTTCTGCAGTTATAGGATCCATACATATATGCGCTTTTGCTGAGGCAAAGATGATATTTCCCTCAAAGTTTTGGATGATAAACGCTGAAAATGCTTTTCCATTTGTGAAGGAGGCATATGAGTTAGCTTTTGCCCAGTTGTGAGAAGATTTTCTCCATGGGTTGGCCATGCATGCCTTCATATTAAGTTTAGCATATTTTTTAATCGTCCAGTGCTAATTTCCTTTACAATTTTCCAATTTGGAGAGTTCCTGTGGATTTAGGTGAGTGAGGTTGTGAACAATTTTATTTCTATTCTGCTAAAGAAGTTCACAAATATTAGCAAAGTAGACTAAAAATTCATATATAAGAATATCAGATTGGAAAATACTCCCTAGGTTTAGAAAAATGTGCTTAATCAATTCTTTACAAGTCCAAGACTGAAATGGCAGAAGATTTAGGTGCCATCTCGAAAGTAGCCACACTTGAATAATAAAGGGGCAATTGATAAACAAGTGGTCCACTGTTTCTTCCTGCATGTTACAAAGGAGGCATGAGGTGTCTTGAATGTGAAACAGAAAGTTGAGGTGAGCACGGGTTGGGAGGATGTTCCGAATGATTTTCCAAAGGAAAATCTTGTGACGGCCATGAAGCCTCGCACTCCAGATTTTTTTGTAAAGTTTTTCATCGCTTGGGGGGAGAGGAATGTGACGATGTATTGTATAGGTGAGATAGGCGCTCTTAGTGGAAAATTCCCTGACTTGAAGGGAATCCAAAGAGGTTTTAAATCCTGATTATCAGAAAGTTGAGGATGAATCTGAATTTTTAGGATTCTGCCGTGGTACATGGATCAAATGTGTTATTTAGTTTATCAATGTCCCAGGTTTTTGTGTCATCTGAAATGAAGCTTCGGACTTGAAAGTTTAAACGGCTGTTATGATTTGAGAGATCTGCTTGAGAAGGGGTGAAGTCTTTTAAATTTGGAATCCAAAGCTGATCCCAAGTGATGACATTAGAATTTAAATGGATCTGATAAACAAGGCCTTCGGAGATAAGGTGGCGAGTATTAAGAATATCCCTCCAAATCCATAAGGACTGGGGAGGATCTTTTGATTTAAAAACATTTTTGGACCTGATATAACGAGCTTTCAGGACTTTGGCCCAGGGGGTGTTGTCATTAGAGATAAGTTTCCAAAGAAGTTTGGCAATTAGGTATCGGTTAAAATCGTGGGTCTGACACAAACCCAATCCGCCGTTTGATTTGGGCTTGCAAATATCGGACCAAGCAAAAAGACCAAGAAAATTTTTAGTATCATAGGCGCCCTACCAAAAACTACGGCAAATAGAATCAATTTTGGAGCAAAGGATTTTTGGGAGGAGAAAGGTTGACATAGGATACACCGGGGTAGTTTGAGCAACCGCTTTTATAAGAAACGTTTTGCCTGCTTGAGAAAGGTTTAAGCAATTCCAATTTGAAGAATGTTTTTTAAGTGTATGCTTGAGATTGGAGAAGGCTTCTTTTCGGGTTTTAATTTTACAAAAGGGAAGCCCAAGATGATAATGGTTATGAGTGCACTCATTAGTATTGAGGGTTAAAAGAATATCATCTTTGACAGATTGAGTACAATTAATACTAAAATGAATGATAGATTTGTCCGTGTTTACTAATTGATTCGACCAAGAGCAAACATTTTCAAGAACTTCATGGGTAGCATCAGCATTAGGTTTTGTGGCATGATAAAAAATGACAAGGTCATCCGCAAATAGCAAATGGGAAATGGGCGGAGCTGTGCGAGCGACTTTTATAGCTTTAAAATGACCTGAATTCTCTTTGCAAGTAAGGAGTCTAGAGAGAATTTCCATGTAAATAACAAAGAGGGCATGTGAGAAGGGGTCTCCTTGTCTAATACCCCTAGATGGTCTAAAAAGCCAAAAATGGATCCATTAATAAGAAGAGAGAAAGAGAAACAAGAGATGCATTGGTGGATCCAATTTACAAAAGTGCTATGAAAACCAAGATTTGAGAGGATACAACAAAGGAGATCCCACTCAACCCTATCAAAAGCTTTAGAGAGATCAATTTTTAAAGCCATAAGACCATTTTTACCTTTTCGATTATGAATGAAGTGCATGATCTCCTGGGTAAGAATAGTATTTTCATTAATGTTTCTTCCTTTGACAAAAGCGGATTGCGGCTTAGAAATGATACGGTCCAAAAATCTTTTAAATTTTTTATACGATATATTGCAAAGACTTATGGGGTGGAGATCGTCCACAAAACAAGCATTTTACTTTTTTTAGGAATAAGAGTAATAAGAGTATGGTTAAGGGCTTTATGCATAATACCATTTTTGAAAAAACTTTGGACCGCCGCAATTAAAGCCAATTTGGTGATGCTCCAAAAAGATTTGTAGAAATTAGCCGGCAAGCCTTTCGAGCTCGGACTTTTATCAGAACCTAATGAGAAAAGGGCCAACTTGATTTCTTTCGGGTAGGGGATAGCACAATTGTTAATGTTTTCTTCTTCAGTAATAATAGGAGGAAAAGGCCATCTAAATCAGGGGAAAATGGGGTGGTGGTCCAGGTGGTCACTTTTGAAAAGGTTAGAATAATAGTTACAAAACATATGACCAATATTTTCCCAATTATAGATATCATTCCCTTTAGAATCAATGATAAAGCTTATATTATTATGACGTTTGTGCAAATAAGCTTTAACATGAAAATATTTTGTATTCGCATCCCATTCTTTAAGCCACTTATCCTAGAAAAGTTGGTGCCAAAAAGAGTTTAATCTACCAAACCAAATATTTAAATCTTTTTGTAAACAAGTATTTTTTTGCAACATTTTCAGCATTTTGAGGGCTAGCTTGCACACGAGTAATATCATTAGAGATAGCACAAATATTAGCATGGATATTACCAAAGTGGGTGTGATTCCAATTACGGAGAGCAGCTTTCACAGATTTGCACTTAGCATGGAATTTGACAATAGGTAAATCTATTCCAAGCATTAAACACAATATCAGCATACATAGGATCATTTAGCCACATATATTTGAACCTTAAGGGTTTTTGGCCCTTTGAAGTTTGAGCGAGAGTGTCGAGCATAATGGGGCGGTGATCCGAGGCAATGGCTGTGAGGTGGGAGAGGTGAGCGTTTTGGAATGATGTGCACCATTGTGCATTAGCCACACAACGATCTAACCTATGCTGGATATAATTGGAGCCATTGCACCCATTATTCCATGTATAGTTGGCCCTGAGAAACCAATATCAAAGCAGGAGAGATTACTGAGGTCAGTCTGAGAAGAAGAGCTAGCAAAGGAGTTTCCTCCAAGTTTCTCCTCTTGACTGCAAATATCATTAAAATCACCGATAATAGCCCATGGATCAGTGATGGAGTTAGAGATGATTTTAAGGTGATCCCAAAATTTGAGTTTCGCCGTAAGATAGGAGGACAATATATCCCGGTCAGATTCCAAGAGCAGGATGGGGGGTTTGTAATAGTGGCATTTATCAAGAAAAGGTTGTGGTGAGATATGGTAAGGGAACTGTTATTTTTCCAAGAAAGGCAAATTCCCCCCGCCATACCGCGCGGAGGGACAAGAAAGTTATCAGAGAGAGAGTGGTCAGAGAGAGATGCAAGTAGGGGACGAAGCAGTCTGCTGTTTCCTAACAACAGTCGGAGGGCTGGACTGCCGAAGGTTTGCCAAGACCTTGGCAGTTCCAAGCTATGGTTTTCATAGGTAATTCAGCATTCGACCCCTATGTACTCGAGGGGTCTCCAGATTTGTGGGTCTTCTCATTTTCGAGATCATCTATAAATATAGATGGGGTGGTAGGATTATAAAGGGAACAAGCAGGTTTTCGCCCTAACAGGGGGGCTCTAAGCTTCTTTAGGGGGCTAGGGTTTTCTTTTTGGGGTGTTATTGATGCTGGTTTGGGTGGTGGCTCTGTTTCTTTTTAATTTAATGGAGGGGATTGGTTAGTTTATAGAGTCTTGTGGGGGGGGGGGGGGAGGGAGGGGGAGGAGTATTGTATGGGAGTTCCAGAGGGGGTGGAGGGGGGGGGAGTAGTGCTGGTGTTATTTGTTGTAGGTTGAGGGTGGAGTTGTGGTTCAGGTAGGGTTTGGGTAGGGGTTAAATTGGCAGGGGGTGGCTGTGAATTTGGTAGTAGGGGGTAAGTTGATTTTTGGAGAAGGAGGGATAGAGGAGATAGGATCGATGTTCATAGGTTGGGTTTTGTTTTTAGATTTGGATTAAAAGGGTTTGTGTCAGGGGTAATGGGGCCAATAGAAAAATGGGGTTTGGATCATTTCGTTTTCTGCTTTCACCCACAGACCAGCATGTCTGAGCGAGATATCTTCCCTGGCTTCTCGTAGTTCATGACAATGGAGGTTCTTATGCCCTAGACGACCACAAGAGAAACATAATTCCCCCAATTTTTCAAATCTGACTTCCACAATGAAGGGTTTCCCTTCTTTTGATTCGAAAATGATATTATCACAGAGAGGACCAGTAATAGAAATGAGACTTTTGATTCTAAAGCTTCTTTTCCATTTGGCGGCGATACCGCCTTCCTCCATATCAAGAAAATGCCTCAATTTATTGCCAATAATTTTCCCGCTCTCCTTTGTGATGGAGTTCACATGGAGATGAGAGATTTGGAACCAAAAGTGGGTTTTGGTCATGTCGATTTCGAATAGGGCTTTATCAGGTGGCCAATGGTGATTATGAGTTGGTGTTCCTTAAAGGTCCACGAAGAGTTTAAGACTCTTTTCATATCAGATTCAAGCTCAAAGACGCATGAATAAAGGTTGTTGTTTAGATGATTGAAGAAAATTATTTTTCTAGGGTTCCAAGCTCTGGAGATGATGGTTTTAAAAATATTTATTGGCTGTTGTTTTTCGGTGAAAATATTTATAAGGAGGGAGTGTTCACAAGAGGGGATGGGTTTGTTTGAGGGATCTGAAGGGCAATCGATGTAGGTTTTGTTTAGAAGATCACTGAGTGGTGTTTTGGGGACTTGGGATGGTGGTTCCATAGGAGAGACGACGTAGAGAAGGATGCTTTTGGGGTTTGGGGTTGGGGGGGGGGGGGGGCAACGGTCAGAAAAGGGGGCGACGGAATACTAACGGATAAAAAGAAGCGGCGGAAGTGGAACACCAACCCTAAAAAAGGGAGTTCTAGGATAGAGAGCAAAAAAAAGTACTAAATAACAATTTTAAATTTATATACATCATATCAGTTGTAATATAGTAATTAAAATTCTGGTTACTGTAATTAATTGTAGTGAAGTGAATTATTATATAGAATTACGATATTGCAACAAACTTAATGACAATAAAAGAGAAGAGAAAAGAAAACCCCACGAATTAATTTGACATTATACCCCGAAAATTAAAAATCTGGTCTTCAAAAAATAAAATAAAATAAATCTGGTCTCCCCATAAACGATTTTATTATTTCCATGAGCCTACACGTGTCCAATATATATATAGAATATAATATATATACATAGCTCAGAAAAAGTAGGTAGGGACAATATGGGCAATTCAGAAAATTCGCAAATCTTCATTGGGCACCTCACCCACCCGCATCATTCTTGCCGTACAGCATATTTCATGTGCTCAACCGTCACGCGCTCATCCACGCGCGTGGAAACAAGAAACTGGTATAAATAAGAGTAGTAGTAGTCTGTCAGTTCAGTTTCCTCTCAACTTTCCTTCTCTCTCTCTCTCTCTCTCTCTCTCTCTCCATTTTCAGCTCAACTTGCGTGCATTCCGCTAAACCTGATTTCTCTCCGGTAATATCTCTCACTGTGTAATTGTTTTTTTGTTACAGTTTGTACGTAAGATAGAGCTATGTGGTTAATAAGTGCATTCGATGATGATTAGTTTCAACTGTGTGTATTATTGTTGTTGTAGAGATGGCGGAGAAGGATGAAGCGATGGAGGCTCTCAAGAGAGAAGCAGTGGATTTGGTATTAATTATTCTGTTTTTATTTGTTTGAACTTGTTGTTGTTGTACTGGATATTTATTTAGTGTTGTTGTTTTGATTGTATTGTGGTTGTTGTACAATATATAATAGGAGAATATAGCGATCGAGGAAGTGTTTGTGAATCTGAGGTGCGGTAAGGAAGGCCTATCATCGGAGGATGCCAACAAAAGGCTTGAAATCTTTGGTTATAACAAGCTTGAGGAAAAGGAGGTCACTCATTCATTCATTCATTCATTCTTTTTTTCTTTTTTTGTTGTTGGTGTCTGTGTGTGCGTGTTTGTTTGTTTGTTTTAATACTGCAAATGTATGTGTTTATTTCCGTGTGATTGCTTATTTTTATTTTTAATTGCAGGAGAGTAAGTTTCTCAAGTTCTTAGGGTTCATGTGGAATCCTTTGTCCTGGGTGATGGAGGCTGCCGCTATCATGGCCATTGCTCTCGCTAATGGAGGAGTAATCTCTCTCTCTCTCTCTCTCTCTGTGTGTGTGTGTGTGTGTATCTTTAGGTGTTACTAGTGCGCATACATGATGGATATATTGTATATACACTCTTGTCAAACATAACAAGTTTGATTCTAGCAGGTTCTAAGTAATCTGGACCTTTTGTCTGGTAGATTCTGTGTGTAGGATCCACACGTACATGGTTAATATTGTTATCAACTAGTAAACCCAAGAGCAAGCCGCCTCAGTATTTAAAATCGAATTGTCGAGGAATTCTCCTGGTTTTTTGTTTTATAGAAATCTTATTTGGTATGCATTCTGCAGGGGAGGCCACCTGATTGGCAGGACTTCATCGGGATCATTACTCTTCTTGTAATCAACTCCACTATAAGTTTCATAGAGGAGAATAATGCAGGCAATGCTGCGGCTGCTCTCATGGCGCGTCTTGCTCCCAAAGCAAAGGTTAAAAGCACCTGCCATTCTTACTTATCAATTTGATTGCACTGTTGTCAAGCCACTGTTTCTTCTTGATGATGCATGGAATATCACTTACAGCTCATGAAAATATCTTTAGGTTCTTCGAGATGGAAGCTGGATTGAGGAAGACGCTGCTGTTCTTGTTCCTGGCGACATAATCAGCATAAAATTGGGCGACATTGTTCCAGCTGATGCTCGTCTCCTGGAGGGTGATCCATTAAAGATAGACCAGGTATGTTCTATTGATTTAGCTTTTTTCGTGTTCCTTTTTGCCTCTTATTTGGTTTTCTGTTTCTTGAACCATATCCCATTTTCTTTTCGCAGTCTGCTCTGACAGGGGAATCACTGCCTGTAACTAAAGGCCCTGGAGATGGTGTATACTCTGGTTCCACTGTGAAACAGGGAGAAATTGAAGCAGTGGTAATTGCAACCGGTGTCCACACATTCTTTGGCAAGGCTGCCCACCTGGTGGACTCCACTAACCAAGTTGGACATTTTCAAAGTGTGAGAACCATGAGTACTGTATAATTCTGCTTCAATCACCACTATTATTACCTTAATATTGGTTGGAGTATCTAACAATATTGACTCAATTTCGCATGAAATCGTATCCAATTGATTGTTTTATTATTGGTTGCTGTCCATTCACCTAACATACTGCTTTTGTTTGTGCTTGAAGGTTTTGACTGCCATTGGAAATTTCTGCATATGTTCTATTGCAGTGGGGATGATCATTGAGATCATTGTAATGTACCCTATTCAACACCGTCCATATCGTCCCGGAATAGATAATTTACTTGTTCTCCTTATAGGGGGGATCCCTATTGCAATGCCAACAGTATTATCTGTTACAATGGCAATTGGTTCTCACCGTTTGTCCCAGCAGGTTGAATCTCCACCAACTTTTGGTTGGACTGTTTATCCTTAGTTTGAACTTTTTCTGATAATGTGTATCTTTTTCTAATCTCTCAGGGAGCCATCACTAAAAGGATGACTGCTATAGAAGAAATGGCTGGCATGGATGTGCTCTGCAGTGACAAAACAGGAACCCTGACATTGAACAAATTAACTGTTGACAAAAATCTCATTGAGGTTAATAATATACTTGTAATTTTGAATATTTTTGAACTATTCCGGTTCTTAATCTCAACATTTCAAATGTAGACTTTTGTGAAAGGAGTAGATGCGGATACTGTTGTTTTAATGGCTGCTCGTGCCTCTCGTTTGGAAAACCAAGATGCTATTGATGCTGCAATAGTGGGGATGCTGGCTGACCCCAAGGAGGTATAAAAGAGTTTGTGCTATTCTCTTATCTTTCTTGGTTTGTTTAATGATATTAAGCAGATGTTAACTCTCAGGAGTTGTGTTATGGGAAATGATAGTTAGACGACAACTTATCTCTTTCAGTACGTCCTGTTACCTTACTTTCTGCTTTAATGTCATATGTAAAATATCAGGCAAGGGCTGGAATCCAGGAGGTTCATTTCTTACCATTCAATCCAACTGACAAGCGCACAGCTCTGACATACATCGATAGTGAAGGCAACATGCATCGAGTCAGCAAAGGTGCTCCGGAACAGGTACATAAGGTTCTAACTACTAATTATGGTGGTTTTTCCTAGTCATAGTCTTTGATCGGGTATTTTTATGGTATCCAGATCTTAAATCTTGCTCATAACAAATCTGAGATAGAACGTAGAGTTCATTCCACGATCGATAAGTTTGCAGAGCGTGGATTACGATCACTTGCAGTAGCTTACCAGGTGATTTACTTTTTTTCTTTTACTTAATGGTTACTGCTACTTCGTGATGATGATGGTATATGTACAGTGAAACTTACTGTTGTATTTCCTGGTTTTCTTTTTTTTGGCAGGAAGTTCCTGAAGGAAGGAAGGAGAGTCCAGGAGGTCCATGGAAATTTGTAGGACTGATGCCTCTCTTTGACCCTCCCAGACATGATAGCGCTGAGACTATCAGAAGGGCTCTGAATCTAGGTGTAAATGTTAAAATGATTACAGGTTTGCTTTTATCAGCTTGGGTTCTCTCTCTCTCTCTCTCTCTCTCTCGTGTTTTAAGAATGAATCGTTTGACCACTTTCAAGTAAGGATATTATTACAGATGCCTTGGTGTTATGTACTTATCTGCTCTTACTCAACATCTCTGCCTTCGTTTTCAAAACTTTCCCCCCTGAAAGGTGAAAATGATTAGAAGTTACTGCTAGTGTTGCAACAGTCAAATTGATATATTATTAACTCAAAGAAATCTCTAAGCATTCAAGTTAGGTTTGGCCCGTGTTTAATATTTGGGATATTTTATTCATCTTGATGTCAGCTACACTACACCTAAGCACTTTTTCAACTTCTACGCCTTATACCTTCTTTGTGTCAGTACCGAGTCTCATTGTCCGTAGTGCATATTTTGGAGCTGAAGTGGCAAAACAAGTTTGTCTTAAATCTACCCTGTATTAGATGAATCCAACGGTCTTCCTTTTTCTGTTGAACTTGATGTTCTGAAGTCTTAAGACCATGTTGAAGAAATAGCTGAATTAACTTAGATGCATTCTCTGATTCTCTTCAAGCAGCCACGTTGGCAAGACAGTGAGATTGTTGATGCGGACAAAGGATTGCACTTCGTGTTGTGATCATTGGCAGCCTCTATTTTAAAAGCATTGACAAACGATAGTTTTCTTAATTAGCACTTTCATACTCCATTCTATTGTGTAGGATTAAGGAGTTTACTAGGACATCATCACCCTCTTTCCTATTGGCTAGTTATCTTGGTTTTTACTTTGTTATGGTTATGCTTATCTTTTCATTTCTTCACTAATTTATGAAGAGCTAGTTATCATGTATAATCAGCTTTTTTCTAGTGCCCATAACCCACATTTATTTGTGCCAGGTGATCAGCTTGCAATAGGAAAGGAAACAGGGCGTCGTTTAGGTATGGGGACCAACATGTATCCATCAACATCTTTGTTAGGGCAACACAAAGATGAGTCCATTGCTTCATTGCCTATTGACGAGTTAATTGAAAAGGCTGACGGTTTTGCTGGTGTTTTCCCCGGTATGCTAGTCTGTTGTATTGGTACTGTAATTTTTGTTTTTGGATAGGAGTATTGGTCCTGTATTGATTATTACACATGTAATATATATCTGCTTAGTATAAGATACATTAAATGCCTCTCGAGCTCAGAATTGGTTATTGTGTTTGTCCATCGACCAGTTACATGATGATTTGTTTACTAGTAATCTACTCTCTTTTATTTACAGGCTTTCAAATTACAGTTTGATATTTTAGTAAATTACCCTCATAATGCAGAGCACAAGTATGAGATTGTGAAGCGTTTGCAAGCTCGGAAACATATATGTGGAATGACCGGTGATGGGGTGAATGATGCCCCTGCGCTCAAGAAGGCTGATATAGGAATAGCTGTTGCTGATGCCACTGACGCCGCTCGAAGTGCATCTGACATTGTACTGACTGAACCTGGTCTAAGTGTCATTATCAGTGCTGTACTAACTAGTCGAGCAATCTTTCAGAGGATGAAGAATTATACGGTAAGTCTCGTCACAACCTTCCTTAGTGTGCCAGCCAAGTTGGCATTTTTGGGTGGTAGCAGCTAGGTTGTGTGTGTGTGTGTGTTGGGGGAAGGGTGGGCTGGGAGGGTTTGCCAATCAACTTGTGTATTTGATAGCATATTTGAGAGGAATGAAATTCCATTCAAAATATATACTGATCGATTTCTCTTACCTCTATGCAGATATATGCTGTTTCCATCACTATTCGTATTGTGGTAAGGCTGCTGTATGGTCGTTATTTTGTTGCATGATATAAAACAGTCTTTTGATATGCAAAATTTGACTACGTCAACTTTCTCATTGTTCCTTATTTTGGATTTGCCGCTAACTATAATTATTTCTTTATTACAGCTTGGTTTTATGTTGCTTGCACTTATTTGGAAGTTCGATTTCCCGCCCTTCATGGTTCTAATAATTGCGATACTGAATGATGGTAAGCTGCAATGCAGTTGTAATATATGCTTTCTGCTTAATTTTAAATATGATGCAGGTGATTTCTTTCACACAGCTAAATATTATCTTCAGTAACTGACCTTTTCTTATGCTTTCTTTCTTTTACATGAAAGGACACAGGTCAGGTCGATGGTTCTAAGTTCTTTTTGGCTCTGTGGATTGCAGGTACCATCATGACGATATCAAAGGATAGGGTGAAACCATCTCCTTTACCAGACAGTTGGAAGCTAGCTGAGATTTTCGCCACTGGAGTTGTTCTCGGAGGATACTTAGCAGTGATGACAGTCATTTTCTTCTGGGCAGCATATGACACAGACTTCTTCCCTGTAAGTTACCTTAGATTCAGCGCTAGTTTATACATGATTGTTTAATTTGCTTACCACATATATGAATGCTCATGTACCAGCCACTTTAGGCATTTCGATACTTTCAAATGCAAGAGGTTATTCAGCCATATTGTCTGAATCGTATTAACTTTACGCGTGTTACTGTTAGTACTAGTTCACATAAGTATGCCTTGTAATCTGGTTTATCACTGGCACCAGTATGCTCATTATGCTTGAAGACGGCATATATAAGGCATGGTTGATTTGGCCCATAATCTGCTTTTATAGCTAACATATTGTAGCCTTTTTACTAGATCCTACTTTTGTGTGAAGAACTGTTAGTAACTTAATAGCGGCTGCTTAGTTTGCACTTGCCCCTTTATGTGTAGAGACATTTTGGAGTCAAGTCTCTCGAGAAAACAGTCAACTCTGACTTCAGAATGCTTGCCTCAGCAATATACTTGCAAGTGAGTATCATCAGTCAGGCTCTCATATTTGTGACGAGATCAAGAAGTTGGTCTTTTGTTGAGCGGCCTGGACTTCTGCTTGTGGGGGCTTTTTTTGTTGCTCAGCTTGTAAGCCAATACCTCTGCCCTTAAATACAATGAATTTCAATATTAACCAACCTTGCTCTTACCTCCACTTTCCTGTTTGATGGCAGATTGCTACCTTTATTGCAGTATATGCAAACTGGAGTTTTGCTGCAATAGAAGGCATAGGATGGGGTTGGGCTGGGGTTATATGGCTATATAATATCGTAACTTATATCCCACTTGATCTCATCAAATTCTTCATTAGATATGTCTTGAGTGGAAGGGCTTGGGACCTTGTCATTGACCAAAGGGTATGGAAAACTACAATAACTCATTGCCTAACTAAATTATTAGGATCTGTTTTATCGTTTTTGAGACATTCTACTTATGCAGATTGCTTTTACAAGAAAGAAAGATTTTGGAAAGGAAGACCGTGAACTTAAGTGGGCACAGGCACAAAGGACTCTCCATGGACTTGATCAACCTGACACTTATCACGTTGAACGTAGTCACCATAGTGACCTTAACCAGATAGCTGAGGAGGCAAAAAGGCGAGCTGAGATGGCAAGGTAAGATACAAAGTCCTGAATTTTGGTGTTATATTATAGTATGAACTAAAATATAAACTTCTCAGCAACATTGCGCCGCTAATTGCCGAGTTTTTGCCATTAAATTTACTGGTAACTCTTGCTTTCATTTTCATGAAGCTGTGAACTCCAATCCTCATACAACTTGAATGCAGTTCTGATGATGGTTTGCTTATGAATCATATGGTCGTCTTTTCTTGGACCACCATATGTTCCCATAACTAATTTGACACTTTAAGCATTTACGTCATGTTATTCATTGTGTATTTTGGAAAGTGACACGTGGCATATTACAACTGCAGCAAGTCTAGTCTAGTCGTCATCTAAATGATGACAATGTGCTTCTGGATTTGTCTCATACTGCATCATGTGATTTTAATGCACCTAACCACTTGGTCCAGGCTAAGAGAGCTGACTACGCTGAAAGGCCACGTCGAATCAGTTGTAAAACTGAAGAACCTGGACATAGACACCATCCAACAATCATACACTGTCTGAGTTTAGTTCCTGTGAAGTGAGTGAAATCAATGGTCGCTGGTGCTTGCTACCTCATCGAATGAACCACATTAGTCCTTCTTTTTGTTTCTTTTGTGGGGAGAGGTTAAGCGTTGGGGTGGTTATGTTAACAGCAAGTTTTTTGAAGTCAGGGCCACGAAGCCAAGATGAATAATGCCTACTCTAGAATACCCCGATTTTGTTCGGTGGGCAGTATGGATGGTAAATTGATGTCTTTGTTCATCTCATGGTTTGGTTTGTCTTGTGCCAAATTACTCCTTATTGCCTCTTTTCCTTGAGTTGTTATGCAAAATGATGGGTATACTGTGTCATTAACAGCAAATTATATACTGAAATTAGATTGACGTATTTCAACACCATGAATAGCAACTAAATACATGTTTTGAATTACTCGTTTCCTCATGGTTGCTGTTGACTGTTGAGACATTTTGTCACCCCACCCTCCTTCCTTTCACCTGAAAAACTCCTTTCAAGAGACTGAAGATAACTCGTATTATTGTAAGGAGTTGTAAGGCGTGTTTTTAACAGTTAACAGCACTTTAAACTTTGGTAATGAACAAGCACGATAAGATAAAGCACCATAGAACTAATAGAAAGTACTTAAGTTCTGTTCGTAGTTGATTTTCTTGTCACGACTCTTCAGGTGAATTTGTTCAAGAATGCGCGATGCGAGATTTTGCCAGCTGATGCGTAAATATTGCTTGAACTTTAGCCGTATGTATAGTAGTTTAAATGAATATGATCATTATAAGATAGCCGTCGACACTAGCAATTTATGAAAGACAAAGGCTGTCAGTATCCAATTTTTTTCTTAAAAACATGAAAACAGGCCATTACAATCTTGGACTCAACAAAGCCTTAGATTCATGAATCAAATAACAACTGGTAGCCAATATTAGTATTAATGTTGTTACTTCCTTATCTCGTTTATTCAAATTCCAAGTACGTAGAGAAAAATTCAGTATCCACATTGATATTAAGAAAGACATTTCTTATCAGTTCAATGCATTCGTCTAGCATGGCATTGCCCGGTGTCCTGAGACTCACCATTCCACATAAAATAATTACATAAATCTCGTCCAAAACTTGAAAGCTTGCCAAAACATTCCTAAGATTAAATAATATTAGAAATGAACTCAATCGCATAAGACTTGTTTTCGACACAAGATCACGGTTTACATTAGACACAACAGTCCACAACATTGCACAAAAGTGTGGACTTCATAGCACTATCAAGGCTCTGCAAGTTGCAACCCAGGTTCAGGTGAAGCAAATTGCTCTGCACATCTAAGAGATTGAAGTACAGAGGGAGTGCAAAGGCCGAAAGCTTTCCATTACCAGAAAAATCTGTTAGTAAAAGCCTGGGCAAGACCAATTCATAACTTGTCCACTACCTGCGAGAGACTTAGAAGCATGCACATCTATCCCCTGAAGTCAGAAAAAAAGGTATGCATCTAAATTTTAAACAACTTGATGCTGACAATTGGCCCACATCCCAATGAAGACTCAATTCCATTGGCAGAAATTCGTATTATTAATATAATGGTTTTCTTTCAGAAACGCTAGAACCTCCAAACCACAATAACTTAAAAAATGCCGCAGATGCTGAAAGGATAAGGGCCTCAACTAGAGAGATTTTTAAGGAGGCTAAAACTCAGTAATGACACCAAAGCATACAAGTTCGACCTAGGGTATATGAGAAAACAGAACCAACTAAACCATGACATCAAGTTTCAGCAACTAACAAAATTATTACCACAAAAACCAAAATAAGCCGCCAAAACAACATTCTAACGTTCTACGTTCAAAACAACAAAAGAACAACCAACTCATGGCTTGAGGGCCAAGGCCAACCCAAACTTGGCACTCTTGTCAATAGATTTTGTGTCCACCTCAGTTGACACAGTGATGAGCGACTTTGGACGCCACTCATGCTGGATCAGAGCAGTTGCCTTGCCAACGTTGTTCAGTCGCGCCTTCACGGTGGTCAGTGGGTCCAAAGAATGTTGGGTGCCAACAGTGATGCTATTCTCATTACTTGAGAAGCTATGGGTCACCTCTGCACCGACAGCAGTGTTGGTCAAAAGACTCACTGTGTGGTAGTATGACGCGCTCAAACTATCACCCTTGTCATTCCTAAAGCAAAAGATAGCAGTAACTATTTAACCACACGAACTGGGGAACTACTACACGTGCAACAGGAGATTTTATCCAGCATACAAATAAAAAAAATGTATACATGCATGGAAAAGTGGAACACTTACAGCGTCAAAGCAGCAATAAGATCAGCATTTGTGAAGCTAGCTCCAAAATTGCATTTGGTGAAAGATCCTTCCTTGGAGTCGAAGGTCACATCAGTTCCCACTGCAAGCTGACTGTTCCCAAGAACACCAGAGAAGTTTACGATGGGGTTAGCAGTCAAACCAACACTTGTGCTTATCCCAGCATAATCATGCAAGTATTGAAGTTCCAACTGCAATTGTAACAAGAAGCAAAGAATTAAACAAGATTGAAAGAAACTGTAGTAGTAGATCTAAAAGCAAGAAGATGTAGAGCTTACCTTTCCCGATCTTTGATCAGGTACTCTAAAGCTTAAGATAGTCTTCAAGCCAGGAGCAGGCTCATCAATGGTAACAGTCGTAAATAGCTGGCAATCAAAATAGGAGTAGCTTCAGAGATAAGTTAACAAAGTATGGCATTAAGGCATAGAAATTAAGCACAAGAAAAGAAAGGAAATTGAAATTCAAGTGACTGGCGACATACATTGGAGCTGGTGTCCACTTTAATATCAGTGGTGATGTTCTTGTTCTTCAACTGAGTATTGACATCGGCCAAGAACAGGTCGCCCTTCTTAGTTCCAGTTGAAGTGAGAGTCTGCATCAAAAAGCAAAAGCAATACGATGATATTGTAAAGTAGCTAACAATACATTTCCATACTTAAAAAACATGAAGATGGGATCAAACTCCATTATTTTAACAGTATTGCCAAAGCATGTTTGTTGTGGCAAAATATCCAGATATATATGTATGATAACTACATGAGTGTCTGCAGCAGGCCTTTTAAAAGAAAACAGGACAACATTTATGAAGAAAAGAAAGCAGCAAATAACTAACATATCTTCTTCCAAAGGGGAATGAATGAATGAATGAAACAGATAGGTTACTTACAACTCCAGTAGGAGAGTAGGTTGTAAGAGTAAACTTCTGATCAGTTTGGTAATCCCTGTTCAAAAGATCTTTTTTTTTCCCCCAAAATAAACAACAATAATCAATATCACACACAAATAATAAATATCTTATTTATGAAATGCAAAAAATACCTCGAGCTCTTTTGCCGATATCAGAGTAAAGACCTGGACCCTTGCCCATTATTATTTTCAACAAATACCCTAATTCACAGATTCTAGAGAGAGACGACAATGGCTGAAAGCCTGAAACCTGAAAGGAAATGCAAAGCCCTAATTTTATTTGTATTTCTCAGTTTCGTGTGTTCCGAGGAAGCGGTTATATCTGGACCGTCGATATATTTGTTGGAAATGCACAATACAAATCAATATTGTGGGACACGTGTATCTTGTGGGACACGTGTGTAACTGTGGGAAATTATTAGGTGTAGCCGCTGTAAGATGAGGTGGAGAATCGAGTTATTGTTACAAATACAAGGTGGGTGGTTACTAACTATAATTTGGAAAATTCTTTTTAATTTCAATCATCCATTGTACCACGTCATTCATACATCGGATGTACATAATAATTTTTTCTGTGACGACTAGCGATGGAGGAAGCTGTATTCTATTGTTCCTTACGAAAACAGAAATGTGCTACTTTTGAAATTTTACAAACTTATGTAATAGAATTGGGGCCACTCGTCACCAAATCCAATTCAAATTCTCATAAAATAAGCACTAATTTACACTATTCGGTCAGTATAAATAAACATCTCTTTTTTAAAGAATTAAATGAATAATGTTATTGATAGCACCCAATTAGTTAACACTTATAATTATTGTAATAATTGTGGTTTCGAACACAATTCTAGTAATTCTCATAGAATTTCCTTAGGCTTTTAGGTATTTAACTAGGGGCTCCGTAAATACGAGGGCCTTTCTGGAATAAAGAAGTCAAATAAAGATAAAGGTGCTATTTTATTACTTATATTATTGAGAGTACATGTGTTGTAGTGTAATTTTCATATGATCCCCAAATGAAGAATTCCATGTGGTATGTATATACGAGGCAATATCTTGCTTATTGCTAGAAGGCCATGGAGAACTCTTTCGAGGCAATCTTACGTTGCTTGTCGAGGTGCTCTACTCGTGGTTTCTTCTAGAACCTTTGGGATATTTTAGTTCTTTTGCTACCCGGAATATTTATGCATTATCACTTATGTTAAAGAAAGAAAGTACAAATGCTGTCAAAGATGGATAATCCTCCCCCCAAAAAAAAGTGTAACATGAATTATCAAGATTAATATTTTTTTTACCTATAAACTTGAATTTCATTGCTGCATGATTTGGAGTATCTCCGTCTGCTACTTCGAAATACTACATCAATTCATCCACACGCGAGCCACGAGTCGTGCGTCCCTCGGGTCTTCTGTCTTGTATGAGTGAGTTGTGCACTAGGTACCCCTAATCTATGTCATAAGTATGCGAGTTGCTCAAAATTGCTTGCAATATATTGGTAATAGTTGAAATTAGGATTTTCAGTACATGAGAGTCGCTCACATTGTGTGAAAATTACTCAATTCACACACTGTAACATGTTCACACATGTTAGTTGCGAGAGCTGCTCGTTTTGTCCACAAACTTTCAACTCTTATTTAGTTGCCTTAGTGGCTCGACTTTCAACTCGTCTGATTCTAGAGCCATTTTTTTTTGTTTTGCCCGACACTGCCTCTAAAACCCATAAAAGAAATAAAACAAGAAGTAAGTTTAATACACGTTAAGGACTTCCAAGTAAAAAAAATGCATGGTAAACTCAAGAACTTTGGGGTTTAGCTTGGAAAAAATTAGTGAAAAAGAAAAACTTGCATGGATTATTAGACATTTTCAAGAGCAAATTAAGCCAGATGCCATATGCTATTGGAAAGCTACTTACGTCTTGTTCTCAACGCAAAAAGCAGATGGTGATTTAAGGGGTGTTTGCGAAAGCTTATATAAGCTTTTTCTTCCAAGCTTTTACTTAAAGTCATTTAAAGCTCATTTTGACTTAAAGCAATGGGTGTTTTTGCAAACATTATTTAAAAAGCTGCTTAAAGCAGTTTAAATTGATTTTGTAGTGTTTGCAATAATAAGTGAGAAGTAGTTTTATAAAATAATACGTGGAGGCATGAAACTAGTGCATAGTACTGCAAAGTTGAAAAGCCAACACTTAAACAATTGAGACATAGAAGTGCTGAACCACCTAATTATTGTAAATTGGACCCTTCTCGATAGAGCGAAAACACGACAATAATTGAAAGACGGAAAAATACAACACACAGATTTTACGTGGAAAACCCCAAATTAATTTAGGGTGAAAAACCACGGGCAAGGTAGAAGAACTTCACTATGAGTGTAAAATATGAATTACAACTCTCCGACTTTTACCGTAGTAAAGTCGCACAAACTCTCTATTTTTACCTCACACTTACAACACACTCACAACACTCTTAATTATATATATAAAGAGAAGAATGTATTTTTTTGTTGGGATTATATCAAATGCCTTGAGAAGTAGCAGGCTCCCAAACATAATCAGCTGCCAAAACGAATTGCACTATGATTAATAAATAACAGCCGCCCCAATCCTGAAGAAGGAAGTGCTGCACTTGAATTAATGCTCCACTTATTGAGTGGCAGCTTTGCACCGCCCCAACAATCTCCCACTTGAAGACTTGATTAGGGACTAATCAGATCTTCACACCATTCTTTCTACCTCGCCCTTCATGTTGCTTACGTTTTCACCAGACCACACGAGGACCGACACTGAATAAACTTGTCAGCATTAACACTCTTCGTCAAAAAATCTGCTATGTTATCTTTTGTGTGAATCTTCTGCACATCCACATTACCCTCCTCGACTTTCTCACGAACAAAGTGATACTGGACCCGAATATGCTTTGTCTTGGAATGAAACGCTGGATTCCTTGCAAGATGCAACGCACTCTGACTGTCACAGAATAGATAAATACTCTCTAGTTTGTGCCCGAGTTCCTCCAGAACCATTTTCAACCAAATCGCCTCTTTACTGGCCTGCGTAGCTGCCACGTATTCAGCCTCCATTGTTGATGTCGCAACAACTGACTGTAACTTTGAAACCCAACTCACTGCACCTCCAACAAGAGTAAACACATATCCTGTCGTGGACTTGCTTTTGTCAAGATCACCTGCATAGTCAGAATCAACATAGCCCCTGACTGAAAAACCCGATCCTCCATAACATAATGCAACATTGAGGTTCCCTAAATGTATCTCAGAACTCTCTTTACTGTATTCCAATGCTCTCTTCCCGGATTCGCCATGTATCGACTAACCACTCCCACTGCATGTGCAATGTCTGGTCTAGTACAGATCATAGCAAACATTAAGCTTCCCACTGCTGATGCGTACGGTACTCGAGACATCTCCCTCCTCTCTTATTCACTGCTAGGACACATACTTGAGGATAACTTGAAATTAACAGGAAGAGGGGTAGAGATTGGCTTACAATTTTGCATACTAAACCGTCGCAAAATCTTCATCAAATAGTTCCTCTGAGAAAGCCAAATCTTCCTGCCATTTCTGTCTCGGCGGATTTGCATCCCTGGAATCTTGTTTGCTGGTCCTAAGTCCTTCATTTCAAATTCCCTAGCCAGTTCAGCCTTCAATTCTTCAATACGAGCTTTGTTGGGGCCTGAAACCAACATGTCATCAACATACAACAGTAAAATAACAAAGTCATCACCAGATCTCTTGAAATATGCACAAGGATCTGCATTCAGTCTGTTGTATCCAAGGCTCATTATGAATGAATCAAATCTTTTGTACCAACACCTCGGCGCCTGTTTGAGACCGTACAAAGATTTGGTCAACCTGCAAACCAAGTTCTTTTTTCCTTCTTCAATAAATCCTTCCGGTTGGAGCATATAAATTTCTTCTTCAAGATCACCATGAAGAAAAGCTGTCTTTACATCTAACTGTTCAAGATGTAAATCAAATGTAGCACACATCGCCAGAACCACCCGCACAGTTGTCATTCGGACCACCGGAGAAAATATTTCGTTGAAATCAATCCCCTCCTTCTGAGCATATCCTTTCACCACCAATCGTGCACGATACCTCTCCACTTGGTCATCACTGTTACGTTTGATTTTGTACACCCATTTGTTGCCAATGGGTTTCCTCCCTTGTGGTAGAGACACAAGTTCCCATGTCTTATTCTTATGGAGTGCTTCGATTTCCTCCTGCATTGCTGCCATCCACTGAGCTGCATCTGAACTGTTCATTGCTTCCTGGAGAGTTGATAGCTCCCCGTCCTCAGTTAAAAGACAGTATGCAACATTGTTCTCCATAGAATAGTCTGAGTGCCAGCCTGGTGGTCTCCTGACACGTGTCGATCGACGTATCCCCGAAACTCCAGACTCCGTTGTCTCCTCAGGTTCATGCTCTGGTTCAGCAGGACCCTCCTGCTCGGCATCCTTCTCGACTACTACTGTCGTAGTTCCTGGATCTTCCCCTGTGCTGCTATCATTTCCTTTCTTATCTTCCGTGAAGATAACATCCCTGCTTACAACAGTCTTGTGGGCAGTGGGGTCCCACAAGCGATACCCCTTCACTCCTTTAGCATACCCTAAGAACAAACACTTTCTGGATTTTGGATCCAGCTTTGTTTTCTCTTGAGTATTAAACATAACATAAGCGGGACTCCCAAATACATGGAGATTAGAATAATCAACTGGTTTACCTGTCCACACCTCCATCGGTGTTTTCAGCCCCAGTGCTGTTGACGGAGATCGGTTCACCACATAACAGGCGGTATTGATTGCTTCTGCCCAGAACGACTTTTCTAAGCCTGCAGCCTGCATCATGGCTCTTGTTTTATCCAACAAGGTCCTGTTCATCCGCTCTGCCACCCCATTCTGCTGCGGAGTGTATGCCGTAGTAAACTGCCTCTTAATCCCAGCATCTTTACAGAAGTCGTCAAACTCCTTACCAGTATATTCCCCTCCATTGTCAGATCTCAGGCACTTGATCTTTTTCCCAGATTCAAGTTCCACCAGCACTTTGTACATCTTGAACATCGAGAACACCTCGGCCTTACTCTTGATCATGTACACCCAACATCTCCTGGAATAATCATCTATAAAAGACACAAAATACTTTGCACCTCCCAGGGATAGTACCGGTGCTTGCCACACGTCAGAGTGAATCAATTCTAGAATGACTTTACTTCTAGAATCTGAACTAAGAAACTTTATACGATGTTGCTTGCCAACAACACAATGCTCACAAAAAGCTAAAGATACCTTTGTGAGGCCCGGAAGTAGTTTCTTCTCTGCAAGAACCTTCATGCCTTGTTCCGACATATGCCCAAGCCGCTGATGCCAAATCATTGATGATTTCTCAATCGACTCGGATGAAGCCACTGACGCTTCTCCCACTTGTAGAGCCCTCCTCTGTACCTTGTATAAGTTTCCGGCAATCTTATCCGCCTTCATCAGTACAAGCGCACCCCTTTTAACTTTCATGATCTTGTTTCGCGAACCAATCTCACAACCAAGATCATCTAGTTGTCCATGAGACAACAAATTCTTGCATAATCCCTCCACGTGTCGGACATCTCGAATGGTCCGAACAATCCCGTCATGCATCTCCATCTTGATCGTACCGATGGCAACAACTTTCAAGGGTTCATTTTTACAGCTATACACAGATCCTCTAGCGATCGGTGTATACTCATGAAACCACTCCCTCCGGGGAGTCATATGAAAACTGGCTCCTGAATCAATAAGCCATACATCATCGAAGCCACGCATACCTCGAATAGCTGTTGCTGCTTCACAGCATAGTACATCACCATCATCTGAAGTGCTAGCAACGTTCCCCTGAGGATTAGAACTCTTCTGGTTTGAATCCTTAAGATTCCAACATTCCTTCTTCAAGTGACCTTTCTTGCCACAGTGCCAACAACTGCCCTTGGTCCTTGACTTGGATCTCCCCTGTTTCTTACTCCCACTTGCACCGCGCTCCGTCGTTCTCCCTCTTGTCACCGACAAGGCACCTGCTTGTTGAGAACTTGCCTCCCTGTCTTCTCTGTTTTTGCGCCGACTCTCTTCTTCCAGAATAGCGGCTGCAATCTCGTCGAAGACCAAATAATCCGTGAGGACATTATTTGTTAAGTTGATGACAAGCTGGTCATACGAATCGGGCAGACTTTGCAGCAGAATTTCAACACGTTCAACCACTTCTATTTTATGACTCAACGACGTCAATTGAGAAAATAGAGTATTTAGAACATTGAGGTGCTCAGTTACCGGGGTAGATTCCGCCATCCTCAGTGTGTACAATTTTTGTAAAACCCCGATATATTTTCCTAATAAATAAACGAGATACGAATAAAATAATGATCGATTGTGTAATTATTAGTATTTATTTTGATAAGTGTGTAGCTAGTAGTATGAGTTTATTAAATAAAGTTACTAAGAGCTTCTAGCATTTATCTATACTGAACTTTTGGTCAAATGCGATCTTTCTAATTTAATTGTATTTTTTATGTTAGACGTGGGCTTTTACCAATCTTTAATCATCTATCATTATTAGTAATAAGGCCGTTTATTCTACATAGTCCATACAAAAAGCCAGAACTTTAATTAACCTCTTTATCTAATAAAAACGTTTTAGAAAATAAATCAGAGTAAAGGGTTTCACTTTCATTGGTACCTTCTCCTTTTCAAAAAATCAGCAGCGCCGTCGTCTTGTTACTCTCTAATTTCGGTAAAGTTCTCACCCCCTTTCCCCTTTTTATATGCTGTTAATGTCCCAATCACAATTAGAATTAATTCTTACCTCATTGGATATTTTCATTCTTAATCTATATTACTTGGAAAAGTAGGCTCACGGATCCAAATAAGTTAAATCTTATTTCATACTAATTTTACTCTTGCTTATACAAATTATATACTAAACTGATTTGTTGATAAACTGCAATTATCATAGTCCTTTGATAAATAATAGTCATTCTTATCAAATACTTTTTTATTCAAATCTTTTGGGGCCACGATCCTTCAAGCATAAAGTTATGTAACAAATTGCATGAATACCCATTAAAGAAATCAAGAATAGATCTATTTGTTAATAAATTATTGGTGAAGTAGTATGTAATTACACTATTAAGAATTAAGAGAGGTTAATAGGTTTCATCTATATAAATTAGGAATATAAATTAAAGTATTCTTATTTATTCCTTTGACGTATCAGGAATGTTTGAGTTAGACGTTAATGTTACTTCTCTATGGTTTCTTGTCTCGCTTCTCAACTTGCTCAGGTGCGTGTTTCAAAACTATACTATTTTCATTGAAAGGAAGTATGTGCCTACGTGGTTACTAGTAGTACATATATACGTATACATATATGCATTGGTGTTTAACGTGATTGAAGATACATTGTTAATGTTTATCTGTAAATGATTGCTTGCTACATAGCATGTTAATTGATTGGAACCGGTAACGTTATTGATTACTAGCACTAATGAATATGGTTCATGTGAAACAATTGTTTATTGCTTTAAACCTTTATTGTATTGACTGTTACTAACTGAATGAATGATTTGAAATAACTGAACGACTAACTGATTGTTTGAAAACAACCGAACGACTGACTGATTGTTTTGAACGACTGAACGATTGACTGATCGACTGACTGGAATATTTTGAATGACTTAATGGATCCACGGCTTGGTAAGCATGTTGTACCGCTGGGCAGCGGCGGGCTCGCCAGATGGTCTTCGTGCCCCATGGCCCCTCTCCCTTAGACCTACGGGAGTTTCGTAGTGTCTATGTGGGGTAACCGACGAGCATACCTGTGTGGTATGTGGACTGATTTCAAGGTAGCTCCTTGAATGGGGGTAACAAGGACTGACTGAAAGGAGTTATAAGGACGTGTATTGTTTACTCAAGGTTGAAACACTGTTCATTCTCGATTGATTGTCTGATTGCCCGACGGTGTGACTGCATGAATGATTAATTGACCAATGTGCCAAATTGTTGTTTTCAATTGTTTTCAAAATAAAAGTGCACGTCATTCACTCTGCACACAAACACACAAACACCACTGAGATTTTTATCTCACGCATGCATGTTTTTCCCCCTTCCTTTCAGCTTTAGGTCAACCAGGACGAGACTTGAAGAACATGGAGAGTGGGTTCCGTCGGGTAGTTAGTTAATGTTTGTATCAATTCACCTTTATCTTTATTGTAACAGTTGTGATTGTCGTGTTTTTGCACAATTAGTATTTTTGACTTGTTATGATATTGTACTGTTTAGCCCCGAAATTCTGGGGCGTTACAGTTGGTATCAGAGCTTGGGTAATTAGTGCCCAGGCTAAGCCAGGATAGGATCTTCGGACTTAGAATGCCTTCGTATAACTTAAGATTTACCTTAATTAAGAACTAGGTCTCTCTTTGCTCAAGTTGTTACGCATTACTGTCGGGGTGGCCAACTGATAGTAGTTCGATACATACTAAAGTATTGAGTAGATGGTTGGGGTTGAGTGAGCGTATGGTTTGCATGTTATATGTTATAGTGTTGTTTTCTATTGACTTAGGATGTCTTTGCCGCAATACGTATGCATTTTTTTTCCCTCTTCTTATAGAATAGAAAAGCTTTAACATTTTGTTTATCTTTGATCTGATCTCCCTTACGTTGTTCCCAATATATTTCTCTTACTTTAGACTTCATCTTGTCGCGTATGTGCTCTTATTTCCATAACTAAAATTGACATTGTTTTAATTGTGATTATAAGGAAAAGGATCGAAACTCTTGAATTTCTTCTCTTGAAATAGTTGTTGCCCCTTGACGATATTTAAGATGTTATAATGTCATGCTTCCGCTACTTAAAATAAAGTTGCTTATATCGTACTTGTGCTTTGTTTTGTCATAAATGATCAACGACTTTGAAATCCATCTTTCGCCTTATTACATGTTTATTTATGTGATGATGCTTGTCTTAGTAAGGCTCTTCCATGTTGCTGAAAGTCCTATTTTAGTTAGCATTCCCATTTTCAACTATTTGTTTGAGATAGGTGTTATAGTTTTCTAAGCACCGCGTGCTCGTAAATTATGGTTTTGATATTAAGTTCTGATTTTAAATGTCTTGAGAATAGGATGATGAGAATGTAAGACCTATTGTTAATTGCGTTGAACTTGATGTACATGGACTTGCGACTTATTATATGCTTTTATGTGCCTTTTATGACCAATTTGCTTTGTTCTTCATGATCAATGCTTCGATAAAAATAGCAATACTTACTTTAAGGATTTTCTTTATCAAGGTGCATATATATGTATATTTAGTTTTTAGGTTCAACCTTTTCAGTTTTATAACCTCATGGGGAATAAGATTGGATTATATGACGTGTTTAATAAGTTGATTGGTCAAATCGTGGAGTGTAATGAACATGTTAATGAAAATTTTGTTTCTCTGTGGTTACATTATGACTTTGTATATCATTATCTGTCATAGTACCGCACTCTACTACATGTTGCATCTAGATTCTTCCTTTGTGTCTCTCGAAGATCGTAAAGTATAAAGAGCATGTGAACAATATGAAGGATTTCATGAAGGCTCCCCTTGTTAACTTTTATTTAACTGATGTTAGAATTTGGGGACCAAATTCTTTTAAGGGGGTTGGATTGTAAAACCCCGATATATTTTCCTAATAAATAAACGAGATACGAATAAAATAATGATCATTGTGTAATTATTAGTATTTATTTTGATAAGTGTGTAGCTAGTAGTATGAGTTTATTAAATAAAGTTACTAAGAGCTTCTAGCATTTATCTATACTGAACTTTTGGTCAAATGCGATCTTTCTAATTTAATTGTATTTTTTATGTTAGACGTGGGCTTTTACCAATCTTTAATCATCTATCATTATTAGTAATAAGGCCGTTTATTCTACATAGTCCATACAAAAAGCCAGAACTTTAATTAACCTCTTTATCTAATAAAAACGTTTTAGAAAATAAATCAGAGTAAAGGGTTTCACTTTCATTGGTACCTTCTCCTTTTCAAAAAATCAGCAGCGCCGTCGTCTTGTTACTCTCTAATTTCGGTAAAGTTCTCACCCCCTTTCCCCTTTTTATATGCTGTTAATGTCCCAATCACAATTAGAATTAATTCTTACCTCATTGGATATTTTCATTCTTAATCTATATTACTTGGAAAAGTAGGCTCACGGATCCAAATAAGTTAAATCTTATTTCATACTAATTTTACTCTTGCTTATACAAATTATATACTAAACTGATTTGTTGATAAACTGCAATTATCATAGTCCTTTGATAAATAATAGTCATTCTTATCAAATACTTTTTTATTCAAATCTTTTGGGGCCACGATCCTTCAAGCATAAAGTTATGTAACAAATTGCATGAATACCCATTAAAGAAATCAAGAATAGATCTATTTGTTAATAAATTATTGGTGAAGTAGTATGTAATTACACTATTAAGAATTAAGAGAGGTTAATAGGTTTCATCTATATAAATTAGGAATATAAATTAAAGTATTCTTATTTATTCCTTTGACGTATCAGGAATGTTTGAGTTAGACGTTAATGTTACTTCTCTATGGTTTCTTGTCTCGCTTCTCAACTTGCTCAGGTGCGTGTTTCAAAACTATACTATTTTCATTGAAAGGAAGTATGTGCCTACGTGGTTACTAGTAGTACATATATACGTATACATATATGCATTGGTGTTTAACGTGATTGAAGATACATTGTTAATGTTTATCTGTAAATGATTGCTTGCTACATAGCATGTTAATTGATTGGAACCGGTAACGTTATTGATTACTAGCACTAATGAATATGGTTCATGTGAAACAATTGTTTATTGCTTTAAACCTTTATTGTATTGACTGTTACTAACTGAATGAATGATTTGAAATAACTGAACGACTAACTGATTGTTTGAAAACAACCGAACGACTGACTGATTGTTTTGAACGACTGAACGATTGACTGATCGACTGACTGGAATATTTTGAATGACTTAATGGATCCACGGCTTGGTAAGCATGTTGTACCGCTGGGCAGCGGCGGGCTCGCCAGATGGTCTTCGTGCCCCATGGCCCCTCTCCCTTAGACCTACGGGAGTTTCGTAGTGTCTATGTGGGGTAACCGACGAGCATACCTGTGTGGTATGTGGACTGATTTCAAGGTAGCTCCTTGAATGGGGGTAACAAGGACTGACTGAAAGGAGTTATAAGGACGTGTATTGTTTACTCAAGGTTGAAACACTGTTCATTCTCGATTGATTGTCTGATTGCCCGACGGTGTGACTGCATGAATGATTAATTGACCAATGTGCCAAATTGTTGTTTTCAATTGTTTTCAAAATAAAAGTGCACGTCATTCACTCTGCACACAAACACACAAACACCACTGAGATTTTTATCTCACGCATGCATGTTTTTCCCCCTTCCTTTCAGCTTTAGGTCAACCAGGACGAGACTTGAAGAACATGGAGAGTGGGTTCCGTCGGGTAGTTAGTTAATGTTTGTATCAATTCACCTTTATCTTTATTGTAACAGTTGTGATTGTCGTGTTTTTGCACAATTAGTATTTTTGACTTGTTATGATATTGTACTGTTTAGCCCCGAAATTCTGGGGCGTTACAGTTGGTATCAGAGCTTGGGTAATTAGTGCCCAGGCTAAGCCAGGATAGGATCTTCGGACTTAGAATGCCTTCGTATAACTTAAGATTTACCTTAATTAAGAACTAGGTCTCTCTTTGCTCAAGTTGTTACGCATTACTGTCGGGGTGGCCAACTGATAGTAGTTCGATACATACTAAAGTATTGAGTAGATGGTTGGGGTTGAGTGAGCGTATGGTTTGCATGTTATATGTTATAGTGTTGTTTTCTATTGACTTAGGATGTCTTTGCCGCAATACGTATGCATTTTTTTTCCCTCTTCTTATAGAATAGAAAAGCTTTAACATTTTGTTTATCTTTGATCTGATCTCCCTTACGTTGTTCCCAATATATTTCTCTTACTTTAGACTTCATCTTGTCGCGTATGTGCTCTTATTTCCATAACTAAAATTGACATTGTTTTAATTGTGATTATAAGGAAAAGGATCGAAACTCTTGAATTTCTTCTCTTGAAATAGTTGTTGCCCCTTGACGATATTTAAGATGTTATAATGTCATGCTTCGGCTACTTAAAATAAAGTTGCTTATATCGTACTTGTGCTTTGTTTTGTCATAAATGATCAACGACTTTGAAATCCATCTTTCGCCTTATTACATGTTTATTTATGTGATGATGCTTGTCTTAGTAAGGCTCTTCCATGTTGCTGAAAGTCCTATTTTAGTTAGCATTCCCATTTTCAACTATTTGTTTGAGATAGGTGTTATAGTTTTCTAAGCACCGCGTGCTCGTAAATTATGGTTTTGATATTAAGTTCTGATTTTAAATGTCTTGAGAATAGGATGATGAGAATGTAAGACCTATTGTTAATTGCGTTGAACTTGATGTACATGGACTTGCGACTTATTATATGCTTTTATGTGCCTTTTATGACCAATTTGCTTTGTTCTTCATGATCAATGCTTCGATAAAAATAGCAATACTTACTTTAAGGATTTTCTTTATCAAGGTGCATATATATGTATATTTAGTTTTTAGGTTCAACCTTTTCAGTTTTATAACCTCATGGGGAATAAGATTGGATTATATGACGTGTTTAATAAGTTGATTGGTCAAATCGTGGAGTGTAATGAACATGTTAATGAAAATTTTGTTTCTCTGTGGTTACATTATGACTTTGTATATCATTATCTGTCATAGTACCGCACTCTACTACATGTTGCATCTAGATTCTTCCTTTGTGTCTCTCGAAGATCGTAAAGTATAAAGAGCATGTGAACAATATGAAGGATTTCATGAAGGCTCCCCTTGTTAACTTTTATTTAACTGATGTTAGAATTTGGGGACCAAATTCTTTTAAGGGGGTTGGATTGTAAAACCCCGATATATTTTCCTAATAAATAAACGAGATACGAATAAAATAATGATCATTGTGTAATTATTAGTATTTATTTTGATAAGTGTGTAGCTAGTAGTATGAGTTTATTAAATAAAGTTACTAAGAGCTTCTAGCATTTATCTATACTGAACTTTTGGTCAAATGCGATCTTTCTAATTTAATTGTATTTTTTATGTTAGACGTGGGCTTTTACCAATCTTTAATCATCTATCATTATTAGTAATAAGGCCGTTTATTCTACATAGTCCATACAAAAAGCCAGAACTTTAATTAACCTCTTTATCTAATAAAAACGTTTTAGAAAATAAATCAGAGTAAAGGGTTTCACTTTCATTGGTACCTTCTCCTTTTCAAAAAATCAGCAGCGCCGTCGTCTTGTTACTCTCTAATTTCGGTAAAGTTCTCACCCCCTTTCCCCTTTTTATATGCTGTTAATGTCCCAATCACAATTAGAATTAATTCTTACCTCATTGGATATTTTCATTCTTAATCTATATTACTTGGAAAAGTAGGCTCACGGATCCAAATAAGTTAAATCTTATTTCATACTAATTTTACTCTTGCTTATACAAATTATATACTAAACTGATTTGTTGATAAACTGCAATTATCATAGTCCTTTGATAAATAATAGTCATTCTTATCAAATACTTTTTTATTCAAATCTTTTGGGGCCACGATCCTTCAAGCATAAAGTTATGTAACAAATTGCATGAATACCCATTAAAGAAATCAAGAATAGATCTATTTGTTAATAAATTATTGGTGAAGTAGTATGTAATTACACTATTAAGAATTAAGAGAGGTTAATAGGTTTCATCTATATAAATTAGGAATATAAATTAAAGTATTCTTATTTATTCCTTTGACGTATCAGGAATGTTTGAGTTAGACGTTAATGTTACTTCTCTATGGTTTCTTGTCTCGCTTCTCAACTTGCTCAGGTGCGTGTTTCAAAACTATACTATTTTCATTGAAAGGAAGTATGTGCCTACGTGGTTACTAGTAGTACATATATACGTATACATATATGCATTGGTGTTTAACGTGATTGAAGATACATTGTTAATGTTTATCTGTAAATGATTGCTTGCTACATAGCATGTTAATTGATTGGAACCGGTAACGTTATTGATTACTAGCACTAATGAATATGGTTCATGTGAAACAATTGTTTATTGCTTTAAACCTTTATTGTATTGACTGTTACTAACTGAATGAATGATTTGAAATAACTGAACGACTAACTGATTGTTTGAAAACAACCGAACGACTGACTGATTGTTTTGAACGACTGAACGATTGACTGATCGACTGACTGGAATATTTTGAATGACTTAATGGATCCACGGCTTGGTAAGCATGTTGTACCGCTGGGCAGCGGCGGGCTCGCCAGATGGTCTTCGTGCCCCATGGCCCCTCTCCCTTAGACCTACGGGAGTTTCGTAGTGTCTATGTGGGGTAACCGACGAGCATACCTGTGTGGTATGTGGACTGATTTCAAGGTAGCTCCTTGAATGGGGGTAACAAGGACTGACTGAAAGGAGTTATAAGGACGTGTATTGTTTACTCAAGGTTGAAACACTGTTCATTCTCGATTGATTGTCTGATTGCCCGACGGTGTGACTGCATGAATGATTAATTGACCAATGTGCCAAATTGTTGTTTTCAATTGTTTTCAAAATAAAAGTGCACGTCATTCACTCTGCACACAAACACACAAACACCACTGAGATTTTTATCTCACGCATGCATGTTTTTCCCCCTTCCTTTCAGCTTTAGGTCAACCAGGACGAGACTTGAAGAACATGGAGAGTGGGTTCCGTCGGGTAGTTAGTTAATGTTTGTATCAATTCACCTTTATCTTTATTGTAACAGTTGTGATTGTCGTGTTTTTGCACAATTAGTATTTTTGACTTGTTATGATATTGTACTGTTTAGCCCCGAAATTCTGGGGCGTTACAGTTGGTATCAGAGCTTGGGTAATTAGTGCCCAGGCTAAGCCAGGATAGGATCTTCGGACTTAGAATGCCTTCGTATAACTTAAGATTTACCTTAATTAAGAACTAGGTCTCTCTTTGCTCAAGTTGTTACGCATTACTGTCGGGGTGGCCAACTGATAGTAGTTCGATACATACTAAAGTATTGAGTAGATGGTTGGGGTTGAGTGAGCGTATGGTTTGCATGTTATATGTTATAGTGTTGTTTTCTATTGACTTAGGATGTCTTTGCCGCAATACGTATGCATTTTTTTTCCCTCTTCTTATAGAATAGAAAAGCTTTAACATTTTGTTTATCTTTGATCTGATCTCCCTTACGTTGTTCCCAATATATTTCTCTTACTTTAGACTTCATCTTGTCGCGTATGTGCTCTTATTTCCATAACTAAAATTGACATTGTTTTAATTGTGATTATAAGGAAAAGGATCGAAACTCTTGAATTTCTTCTCTTGAAATAGTTGTTGCCCCTTGACGATATTTAAGATGTTATAATGTCATGCTTCCGCTACTTAAAATAAAGTTGCTTATATCGTACTTGTGCTTTGTTTTGTCATAAATGATCAACGACTTTGAAATCCATCTTTCGCCTTATTACATGTTTATTTATGTGATGATGCTTGTCTTAGTAAGGCTCTTCCATGTTGCTGAAAGTCCTATTTTAGTTAGCATTCCCATTTTCAACTATTTGTTTGAGATAGGTGTTATAGTTTTCTAAGCACCGCGTGCTCGTAAATTATGGTTTTGATATTAAGTTCTGATTTTAAATGTCTTGAGAATAGGATGATGAGAATGTAAGACCTATTGTTAATTGCGTTGAACTTGATGTACATGGACTTGCGACTTATTATATGCTTTTATGTGCCTTTTATGACCAATTTGCTTTGTTCTTCATGATCAATGCTTCGATAAAAATAGCAATACTTACTTTAAGGATTTTCTTTATCAAGGTGCATATATATGTATATTTAGTTTTTAGGTTCAACCTTTTCAGTTTTATAACCTCATGGGGAATAAGATTGGATTATATGACGTGTTTAATAAGTTGATTGGTCAAATCGTGGAGTGTAATGAACATGTTAATGAAAATTTTGTTTCTCTGTGGTTACATTATGACTTTGTATATCATTATCTGTCATAGTACCGCACTCTACTACATGTTGCATCTAGATTCTTCCTTTGTGTCTCTCGAAGATCGTAAAGTATAAAGAGCATGTGAACAATATGAAGGATTTCATGAAGGCTCCCCTTGTTAACTTTTATTTAACTGATGTTAGAATTTGGGGACCAAATTCTTTTAAGGGGGTTGGATTGTAAAACCCCGATATATTTTCCTAATAAATAAACGAGATACGAATAAAATAATGATCATTGTGTAATTATTAGTATTTATTTTGATAAGTGTGTAGCTAGTAGTATGAGTTTATTAAATAAAGTTACTAAGAGCTTCTAGCATTTATCTATACTGAACTTTTGGTCAAATGCGATCTTTCTAATTTAATTGTATTTTTTATGTTAGACGTGGGCTTTTACCAATCTTTAATCATCTATCATTATTAGTAATAAGGCCGTTTATTCTACATAGTCCATACAAAAAGCCAGAACTTTAATTAACCTCTTTATCTAATAAAAACGTTTTAGAAAATAAATCAGAGTAAAGGGTTTCACTTTCATTGGTACCTTCTCCTTTTCAAAAAATCAGCAGCGCCGTCGTCTTGTTACTCTCTAATTTCGGTAAAGTTCTCACCCCCTTTCCCCTTTTTATATGCTGTTAATGTCCCAATCACAATTAGAATTAATTCTTACCTCATTGGATATTTTCATTCTTAATCTATATTACTTGGAAAAGTAGGCTCACGGATCCAAATAAGTTAAATCTTATTTCATACTAATTTTACTCTTGCTTATACAAATTATATACTAAACTGATTTGTTGATAAACTGCAATTATCATAGTCCTTTGATAAATAATAGTCATTCTTATCAAATACTTTTTTATTCAAATCTTTTGGGGCCACGATCCTTCAAGCATAAAGTTATGTAACAAATTGCATGAATACCCATTAAAGAAATCAAGAATAGATCTATTTGTTAATAAATTATTGGTGAAGTAGTATGTAATTACACTATTAAGAATTAAGAGAGGTTAATAGGTTTCATCTATATAAATTAGGAATATAAATTAAAGTATTCTTATTTATTCCTTTGACGTATCAGGAATGTTTGAGTTAGACGTTAATGTTACTTCTCTATGGTTTCTTGTCTCGCTTCTCAACTTGCTCAGGTGCGTGTTTCAAAACTATACTATTTTCATTGAAAGGAAGTATGTGCCTACGTGGTTACTAGTAGTACATATATACGTATACATATATGCATTGGTGTTTAACGTGATTGAAGATACATTGTTAATGTTTATCTGTAAATGATTGCTTGCTACATAGCATGTTAATTGATTGGAACCGGTAACGTTATTGATTACTAGCACTAATGAATATGGTTCATGTGAAACAATTGTTTATTGCTTTAAACCTTTATTGTATTGACTGTTACTAACTGAATGAATGATTTGAAATAACTGAACGACTAACTGATTGTTTGAAAACAACCGAACGACTGACTGATTGTTTTGAACGACTGAACGATTGACTGATCGACTGACTGGAATATTTTGAATGACTTAATGGATCCACGGCTTGGTAAGCATGTTGTACCGCTGGGCAGCGGCGGGCTCGCCAGATGGTCTTCGTGCCCCATGGCCCCTCTCCCTTAGACCTACGGGAGTTTCGTAGTGTCTATGTGGGGTAACCGACGAGCATACCTGTGTGGTATGTGGACTGATTTCAAGGTAGCTCCTTGAATGGGGGTAACAAGGACTGACTGAAAGGAGTTATAAGGACGTGTATTGTTTACTCAAGGTTGAAACACTGTTCATTCTCGATTGATTGTCTGATTGCCCGACGGTGTGACTGCATGAATGATTAATTGACCAATGTGCCAAATTGTTGTTTTCAATTGTTTTCAAAATAAAAGTGCACGTCATTCACTCTGCACACAAACACACAAACACCACTGAGATTTTTATCTCACGCATGCATGTTTTTCCCCCTTCCTTTCAGCTTTAGGTCAACCAGGACGAGACTTGAAGAACATGGAGAGTGGGTTCCGTCGGGTAGTTAGTTAATGTTTGTATCAATTCACCTTTATCTTTATTGTAACAGTTGTGATTGTCGTGTTTTTGCACAATTAGTATTTTTGACTTGTTATGATATTGTACTGTTTAGCCCCGAAATTCTGGGGCGTTACAATTTTCGTTTAAGGAAAATTTTGTTGTGTAGGGACTTCGCCTCATACAGCTTGTTGAGATGATCCCATATCTCCTTAGCTGTCCTCTTCTCCTCAACGCTTGACAACACACCATCACCTAACGCCAGGTGAATATTTGCGATAGCGTTGCCGTCCATTTCGTTCCACTTCGTATCATCTGTCATTTCCACCGGCCTGTCGCCGATCGCCGCGAGACACCCATCTTTCCGTAAGATGGCTTTGATCTTCAGCTTCCACAATGAGAAATTACTCCCGTTGAATTTTTCGATCTCGAATTGCGCCGTTATTGCTTCTATCACGTACCACCGTCACTGAAAAATAATTTCAGTACGATACCCACAGATATCACCGAGACCCCGGATATGAACCGAGGCTCTGATACCACTTGTTGTAAATTGGACCCTTCTCGATAGAGCGAAATCACGACAATAATTGAAAGACAGAAAAATACGACACACAGATTTTACGTGGAAAACCCCAAATTAATTTAGGGTGAAAAACCACGGGCAAGGTAGAAGAACTTCACTATGAGTGTAAAATAGGAATTACAACTCTCCGACTTTTACCGTAGTAAAGTCGCACAAACTCTCTATTTTTACCTCACACTTACAACACACTCACAACACTCTTAATTATATATATAAAGAGAAGAATGTATTTTTTTGTTGGGATTATATCAAATGCCTTGAGAAGCCTGCTATTTATAGCAGGCTCCCAAACATAATCAGCTGCCAAAACGAATTGCACTATGATTAATAAATAACAGCTGCCCCAATCCTGAAGAAGGAAGTGCTGCACTTGAATTAATGCTCCACTTATTGAGTGGCAGCTTTGCACCGCCCCAACACTAATACGATGACAAAGAGAAAGATATGGTGAGTTTTGGTTGAGAAAGATATGGATACAGAAGACGTCCTTTGAAGATTGGAATCACATAAGGCTTCTAGATCCTTCGTGAAATCCACCAATCACGCTAAGCTACAAGACGTCAAATCTTGTGCTTTTGCAGGTAACTCAACAAGTTGCTTTTAATTATACTTAGTTATTTTTAATGTTTTTAATTTTGTTTTGTAAATGATGCAACATTTGAGCTTCTCAGGAATGCATGATTTTAGCTAAAGGGAAGAAGAAATGTAGTAGAGGAAAAACTGAACAAATTGAAAAAGAGGCAAAATACAACAACTCGCCAAGTAGCCTTAGTGCGAATCATCCAATCTTGTTCAATGCCTACCGAATGAAATCAGTGAGTAAGTCCAGTTATTGGGTGAGTCACACAATGTGCACTATTGAGTGTATAAAACCCTCATTTCACAAGGTGGTTTACTTGCTCATCTATAATATAAGTCTTTGACATGTCCCAGAATCATCTAAGTCTTGTTTTGTTATTTTATAAAACTTTAGTTGAGTCAAGAGCAAAACAAAGAAAAGCACTTGAAAACGTATTGCATTTCGGTCGACTTGGATGATTCCAAAAGATGAGAGACTCGCTCTTCAACACAAATGACTCACAAAAGAAGCACTGGGGAAATGAACAACTACCTCTAATTGTTGAGCGACTCGTGGGAGACTAAAGTTTAACCCTAATCTAGTAGTCACCAACACTACAAGAAAAAGGGGTCAATAGGGACCAAAATTAGGTCCCTATTGACCCCCCCCCAGGGGTCCCTAAAGGTCAATAGCGACCGCACGTATGTCGTTATTGTGCGGTCCCTATTGACCTCGGTCGCTTGCCATCAGGGACCGCTGTTAGGTCCCTGATGAGTGCAATAGCGACCGGAGTATCAGGGACCGCTTTCCGGTCCCTGATACTTTAAACAATAGCGACCTAAAGCCGGTCCCTATTGTGTTTTTGGGTCACTATTTTTTTCAAACAATAGGGACCGCCATTAGGTCCCTATTGTCAAAAAACAATAGCGACTTTATTGCGGTCGCTATTATAAATATTAGAGACCTACATGTGGTCCCTAATAATATTAATAGGGACCGCGGTTAGGTCCCTAATAATATTATTAGAGTTCAATGAATATTATTAGGGACCTAATTGCGGTCCCTAATAATATTCATTGAACTCTATGAATATTATTAGGGACCTAACTGCGGTCCCTAATAGTCTGCGACAAAAAAAAAAAAAAACAATAATATTTCAGAAATATTCCGAAATATTATTGTTTTTTTGTTGAAATATGATTATAATAAGATCAAAATAATAAAATAATAAAGAAAAATTTAATATAATGACATGAAAGTATTAAAATATAAAAAAATGAATGAAATATGACTAATAATAGAATATAAAATATGAATAAAAACAAAAAGATGAATGAATAAAAAAACAAGTGAAATAAAAGAAATTGTAGATCCAAAAAAATAAAAAAATAAGAAAAGAATGTGTAGATTCAAAATAAAAGAAAAGTAAGAAAAGAAAGTGTAGATCCAAAATAATAGAAAAGTAACAAAAGTAAGTATAGATCCAAAATAATAACAATGAAAGATTGAGTTGGTGATTTGTTTTTTATATTGTGTGATTTTTGTTTCGAATTTGTGTTGGTAAAAAAAAGAAAAGTTTTTGTGTTTGGAGAAAAGAAGATAGTGTTTTGGTGTTGAAAAAGAAGATAGTATTTTTGTGTTGGGTATTTTTTGGAGATTAAGTAAATTTGATGTGTAAGAGTGGTGAGTATATATAGAGAATAGGGTGAAATTTTCAAATTTTCGTAAAATTCAAATTTCTCCCTCAATCCCGCCTAAAATTTTCGCCAAAATTTCAAATTTTTGTATATTAGTGACCTAAATGCGGTCCCTAATTATTAATAGTGACCGCAGTTAGGTCACTAATTTTTAATAGTGACCGCACTGCGGTCCCTGTTTCCTTATTAGGGACCTAAGTGCGGTCCCTACTAATATTCATCCTTGAAATTTGATTTTTTTGGATTGATGTTGGTGGGTTTGTGATTCCTAGCAACCAAACTCATTACAACATGTGAATTGAAGTAATAAATGATTGCAAAACCAACCTCATAATAGTTTAGTTGTGAAATAATAGATTTAATAAAATTGATCGAGTTATGAACGTTCAACATATATTTCATGTTCTACAACTAATCATCAATAGCTAATTATAGTTGTTTGTAGTTATTAACTAATCAACTAATCATGTTATTTGTAGTTGTTAAACAAAAAATTAAACTATGAATAACAACTATACCTAACTATTGATTATTAGTTGTAGAACATGAAATATATGTTGAACGTTCATAACTCGATCAATTTCATTAAATCTATTATTTCACAACTAAACTATTATGAGGTTGGTTTTGCAATCATTTATTACTTCAATTCACATGTTGTAATGAGTTTGGTTGCTAGGAATCACAAACACACCAACATCAATCCAAAAAAATCAAATTTCAAGGATGAATATTAGTAGGGACCGCACTTAGGTCCCTAATAAGGAAACAGGGACCGCAGTGCGGTCACTATTAAAAATTAGTGACCTAACTGCGGTCACTATTAATAAATAGGGACCGCATTTAGGTCACTAAGATTTAATAGTGACCGCAGAGCGGTCCCTGTTTCGGTTTTAGGGACTTATTAGCGGTCCCAACTAATCTTTATCCTTGAAATTTGATTTTTTTTATTGATGTTTGTGTGTTTGTGATTCCAAACCACCAAACACATTGCAACATGTGAATTGTTGTTATTTTAACTATTACAATAGTAATTATGAACTAAACAAACCACGATGTACCTCAAATCATCGTAAAGTAATGATTTTAAAGTATGAATATTAGTAGGGACCGGACATAGGTCCCTGTTGGGTCAATAGGGACCTGATCTGCGGTCACTATTGATAAATCAGGGACCTAGTTGCGGTCGCTATTGACAACGGCTATTGTCAATAGTGACCGCATTTTGGTCGCTAGTAACAACCGCCGTTGTCAATAGGGACCGCATTTAGGTCCCTATTGACAACGGCTATTGTTAATAGCGACCGCATGTAAGTCGCTATTAACAATGGTTAGTATCAATAGGGACCTAACTGCGGTCTCTATTGATACTTACCGTTGCCAATAGTGACCTAAGTGCGGTCCCTATTGACTGTTAGTGGCCTATAAAAAGGCTACTCCATTCTCCTCTAAAATTCATTACATCCTTTACTAATCCTTAAGGTATGCACGTTTTTTTGCCTTACACTATCCCAAATGTTTATTTTCAATGTAATTTGTTATTTAATTATTCTAACTTAAATTTATTTATTTGGTGATAGGTAATATTACACACACCGAGAGTAATCGTGGTGTACAAAACATTCTTGCGTCGCGTTTTTTCACGCTTCAAGAAGTACGTTGATCATTATATTTAGCTCTTTAAAATTCTTGTTATATTATTTGTAATTATTTGTTTTATATTTTACAACTTATTAGATAAATAATGGATTATATAGTAGATAAATCTTGGATGTATGCTATGTATGATAGTGATGGTTGTTTGAGCGATAGATTTGTGTTTGGGGTTCGGGCTTTCATTGAATATGCTACGCAACAAGGTCCTAGATTCGTAGATCTACGAGGTGAAATTAGGTGTCCTTGCATGAAATGCAATAATATACGGTTTTTCGATAAAAAGGCTGTACGGAATCATCTTCATATGTCGGGATTTACAAATGGATATTTAGAGTGTATTTTTCATGGGGAAACGTCAATAGATACTATACCGTCGTATGTGCCCGATTCCCCCGGCTCGTCACACACCGATATTCCCGACAACCCAGTATATGTTGATGTGCCATTCGTAGACATGGTCGTGGATGCACGTGGAGGTCGATCATTTGAGGACGAGTCAACTAACGAGGAGCCCAACCCAGAAGCACATGCGTTCTACAAGTTGATGCACCTAGGAAATATACCCATGTATCCGGATTTCGACTCGGGTGAAGATATAAGTATCCTTCAGTGGATGTCGGAGTGGTTGGAGTACAAGACACAGCACAAGGCTAGTACTATTTATTCTGATAAGGTTTTTAATTTGGCGAAGAGAGGTTTCACGCCTGAGGTGCGGATGTTATTACCTAAGGACACGAAAGGGTTCCGTAAAATGCTGCAGTTAGAGTTAGGGTACGTTACGTATGATGTTTGTCCAAAACAATGTTTCTTGTTCTACGGAGAGGAGACGAAGGACTACGATAAGTGCCCGATATGCCTCACAGGTAGATACGTGGATGGACTAAAATCTAAGGTTGGGAAGAAGAAATTGTGGTATTTTCCTATTGCTCCTCGACTTTAGAGGTTGTATTATACAATAGGAACTGCAAAACATATGACATGGCATACAAAGTGTAATGGGGTTAATGACCAAATGATTCACCCAGCTTCAGGGGAGGCATGGCGCCACTTCGACCGGACACACCCAGATTTTGCAGCGGAGCCACAGAACGTAAGACTTGGTTTGTCCACAGATGGATTCACACCTTATGGAATGTCTGGCAAGACGTACTCTTGTTGGCCGGTGTTTGTCACCCCTTATAACCTTCCACCGGATCTTTGCATGAAGAAAGAGTTCATCTTTTTGAGTCTACTCATTTCCGGGCCATATAGTCCAACAAAGAACTTGGATCTTTTTCTTAGGCCACTTATTGATGATCTCAAGCTTTTATGGAGCACTGGCGTCGAGACGTATGACGTCTCGAGGAGGCAACACTTTATATTACATGCATCTCTCATGTGGACGATTAGCGATTTTCCCGCTTACGGGATGTTGTCGGGATGGAGTACGCACGGAAGGCTTTCGTGTCCTTATTGTATGGGTGACACTCAATCCTTTCCGTTGGTGAATGGGGGTAAGCCAAGTTGGTTCGATTGCCATCGCCGGTTCTTGCCTGAAGGTCATGACTTGAGATACGATGACTATAACTTTAAAAAAGGGGAAATTCGGGAGGAAGACGCGATTCGTAGAAAGACTGGTGCTGAAATGTTGGAAATTGTTAATGGCCTTGGGAATGTGGGGTTCGGTACCCAATGCAGACCACTCCCAGGTTTTGGCCAAAATCATAATTGGGTGCGGAAGAGTATATTTTGGGAACTGCCTTATTGGTACACAAATTTGGTTCGTCACTGTCTAGATGTCATGCATTGTGAGAAAAACTTTTTCGATAACATCATTAACACGATTTTGGATGACCCTAAGACAAAGGACAACATCAAGGCACGGAAAGATTTGAGACTTTGGACCAACCGTAGTGAGCTATTTTTAGATTCAACATCCCGAGGGGGGGGGGGGAACGAAGAAGCCAAAGGCATTGTACTGTCTCTCAAAAGATCAAAGGAGAATTTTGTTAGAATGGTTGGGCACGCTAAAATTTCCAGATGGATACGCTTTTAACTTGGGACGGTGTGTACATGTGCAACAACAGAGGTTGTCCGGAATGAAGATTCACGATTGCTACGTCTTCATGCAGAGATTGATTCCAATTGCTTTTCGTGATTTCCTTAAGAAAGACATATGGGAAACACTTGTGGAGATTAGTTTGTTGTTCAAGGCAATTTGCGCATTAGAGGTATCGATAGAGGCTATGGAGGGACTAGAAAAATCCATTATTGTCACCATGTGCAAGCTAGAGAGAATATTCCCTCCTTCTTTTTTCGATTCTATGGAGCATTTGGCCATTCACTTACCGTATGAGGCTAGAGTTTGTGGTCCAGTTCACTACATTGTGAATGGATTTAGGTTCCACATTGATACGAAATTGGGGCCCAAGAAGAGTGACTGCAGTGGGGTTTACGTGAAGGGTGACATGGGAGACACCGCTTCAACCAATTTCTACGGGACTTTAAAAGAGATATTGGAAGTGGAATATTGGGGAGGTAGAACTGGAAAACAACTGTCCATTGTCTTCTTCAAGTGTTTGTGGTATGATATTGGACCGAGCGGCACAAATGTCCACGACACATTCAAAATGGTGGAAATTAACCCTACTAAAAAACTGCAGACCAATGAACCATTTATTTGTGCTAATAAAGCAATGCAGGCGTATTACGCCCCATATCCGTCTCTACCAAATGGAAGGCCAGGGAGAAAAGGATGGTTGTCAGTATCACATATTCCAGCTAGACACATTATCGACATGTCGTCACTCACAATTCATGAATCTACCCCTGATGACCCAGATATTCCGGAGACAGTGTTTCAAGAGAACGAATCAGCATGTCTTAATATGTTTGTAGACTTGAGTTCGTTCAACATGGATATTCAGTTGGGTGGAGGTGAGTTCGAGGTCGTTGATGCACTAGGTGGTAACGAGGACGATGATGGACAAGCAGAAGGCGTAGATAGTGATGCAAATGAATATGACTATGAGTTTACATATTCAGAAGAAGACTAGTGCTTTCTTTCTTTTCTTTCTTTTTTTCAGTATGACTATGACTATGTGATTTTTCAATATGACTATGACTATGAGTTTTTTCAATATGACTATGACTATGAGTTTTTTTTCAATATTCAGTATGTTTTTTTAAACTAATCAATAAACAATAATCTTAAAATTTAACTACAAATAAAATATATAATTTTAACAAAACATACCAGGCGCCGCCGGATCTCCTCGTAGTCAATGGAACCACCGTAAAAGGTGGCGGGCGCATCGCCGTCCAACTTGCCGCCTCGTCGAGCCTTCTTTCCCTTCACGGACTTCGCCTTAAACTCCTCAGTGTCCCAGTGTTTTGCCGCCTGATCCTCCAAACTCTGGCTCATCCACGGCGTCTTAGGCTTATCTTTAAACTCCTCCTTGTCCTTTTTTCTTCATGTACTGTTCCTTCGCCTTGTTAAGCATACGCTTATAAATCCCTCTATCCTTCAACTGGTATGCCCTATGTACCTGCTTCCTCTCGGACCGACGAATCCCATAGATATTCTACAAAAAAGATAAATATTAAACAATAAATTAATACATTAAATTAATAAACTAAATTAAACAATATTTTGAACCTCGAGTAAATCAATAAATATTAATAATTCATTTAAAACTCACCGTAAATCTCGAGTACATCTCTCTTCGTACTTCCTCAAGAACCTTCAAGTAGGAGGGCCAAAACTCACTCATAAACTGTCGAATGAGTGAAGTGATCGTCTTGGAAATCTCGCGACTGGGGGGTTTAGAAAAACAACCCCTCTTCAACTCAATAAGCTGCTGCTTCTGCCCTTTAGGAAGCGCCGTAAGCCCTACATTGGGTCCCCTACCCGGTCGAGTATCGGTCGGTCCTGGAGTACCGGTCGACCTCTGGCTCGGTCCAGCTCCGGTGTCGACTGTAGGCGGTGGAGTCTGAAGTCTGCTAGACTCGACTGATGGGGGCACGTGAGTCCCAACTGAATCCGAAGTATGTGGTCGTGCCACCTGGGATGCGGTGGACTCTGATGATCGGGGTCTTACACCCGCTCCGGAGATGGCCGCCTCATCGTCTACAAATAACTGCCGATGTAGTGGAGGTTTCGTCGATGTAGATCCGTCACCTGACCCAGGTAGCGAGACAGACGGCTCAGCTGGATGGCTCGACCCTGCACCACGTCCCGATCGAACAACCCGTATAGGTCGGCAACTACCTCGACCCCCGCTACCACTACCACCACCACGCCCAACGCTACCACTGCCACCACTGCCACCACCACTCCCGCCACCACTGCCACCACCACGTCCAACGCTACCAGTACCACCACCACGACCTCGACCTCCACTACCTCCAACACCTGCACGAGCAACACTACCACTACCTGAATCCGATACCCCACCACGACCTCGACCTCCAAGACCTCGATCTCCAGTACCGCTAGGGGTCTTACGTGACGACATGCCGAATATATATATGTACTGTAAAAAAAAATTAAATATCAATTCAACATTTACAAATCTACACTAATTACAAAATTTACAAATTATAATCTAAAAAATATAATCTACACTAATTAATATAATCTTACAAATTAACACTAATTAACAAGTTTTACTAATTAAATTTTAATAATCCAATTTTCACAATCGCCGGTATAAACTAATCTAATCTAATCTAATTTCATTATTCACTAAATTTAACTAAATCTAATTTCATCATTCACTAAATTTTTATTTCATCATTCATTAAATCTAATTTCATCATTCACTAAATTTTTATTTCATCATTCACTAATCTAATTTCACAAATATATTTTTTTTCCTTAATCATACACTAATTTATTCTAACAATCTAACATTCTTCACTAATTAACTATCTAATTAACAATATTAACTAATAATTATTCAAAAAATTAACAAATTAACATAAAAACACAAAATTAACACAAGATTAACACAAGATTAACACAATAATATTAACACAAAATTAACAATATAACAATTTCTTAACACAATTTTCGGATTTAACACAAAAATAACAAAAAAAAAATTTAAAAAAATGAAAACCGAAGCTATACCTTAGCACCGGCGGCGGAAATGGACGGAAATTCAAAGGGGCGACGGTGGAGGCGGAGCACGACGGCGATGGAGGCGGAGCACGGCGGATTTGAGGCGGAAATCGGAAGAAACGAGCGGGGTTGGGTTTGGTTGGGCTAGGGACGCGATTTGGGTCGCAACTACGCCTAATAGGTCGCTAATGGCGGAAATCTGAAGCGGGTCGGATCTCAAAACGGGTAAAGGAGACGATTTTCGCGTTTTTGTTAAAAATGCTTTTTTTTTTTCAATTTATAGGAAGCAATCAGCGACCGCTTCTGAGTCGCTGATTGCTTCCACGGTAATTAGGGCGGACGCGGCCCACAATTTGGCCCAATTTTGGGCCGAATTGTGTGGCCCATGTAAAAAAAGGATTTTAGTGACCCAACGTGGGTCGCTGAACGTCACGTATTTATTTCAGCGACCCAACGTGGGTCGCTGAAAGTCGTGTGTTTATTTCAGCGACCCAACGTGGGTCGCTGAAAGTCGTGTGTTTGTTTCAGCGACTCAATTTGGGTCGCTGTTGTTCTCGAAATGTTTTGCGACTCAAGGTGAGTCGCTGTTGCCTTCAGAAGTCGCTGAAGGCGAGCGACTTACCTTGAGTCGCTAACTGGGCGGTCCCTATTGACCGCCCAGTCTTGTAGTGCAAAAGTACACACTTCAGCTCGCATTCATGAAGGGTTACTCGCACTATCAATAGAAGAGCAGTGCAATACAATCCGAGAGCATGTTGACAACTAAGCTACACCACCAAGTAATACGTCCTAGGACAAAATAACACAAATATTGCTCTAGAATACCTCTCGATAGCTGAATCTATAAATAAAGGGTTAAAAATGTTTGTAAGCATCACTTATAATCTTAGAGACATTGCATTAGTCTTAGTATAAATTAATTAGTTTTATCTTTTCTAGAAAATAGGGCGATTCGAGCCGAAATCTAAGAAGACAACGATACAATGCAAAACAAAGGTGTAGAGTCCGGAGACACCTAATCCTATTGAGACTGAGAGATTAAGTATTTTCTTATCTTTTATCATGTTATCAGCTAATTTATGCGGTATCATACTTGTATCTTGAGTAGTTAAACTACTTAGTATTTAGTACTCAGAAACACACACAATTGATCACATGAGTAGTTCTCTTTACCACTGATTAATTCAACAAACTATTGAGAAGATAAGATATAGATTGTTGAACCACCTTTGCCTATGAATCAAGCATAAAAAGGTTGCTTTATAAATGTGAAACACAAGAAGAAAGTAATCTACGAATGCTTAAGTAAGCTTAATTCAATTCTACAAAGTCTAACCATGGACCAACAAATATTTTCCTATTAATCAAGCATAAATCTAATGAAACTAAATCTCCAAATACTCATTAACCTCTCTGATGATCCTTTATTACTTACTTGCTCTAGTCTACAAAATCAGCTGTTAGTTTAATTAATTTAGTATAATCAAAACTCTTACTTATTTGTTACGTCGCAATTTACTTTGTTAATACCACTCTTACACACTCTTAGCGGGATACGATATATGAGATATACTTTCTATCATTACTTGACTCGTACACTTGCTATTATAACACATGTTAATGAAGCATTAGTAGAGGAAAAAGGTGAAAAAGGATGGAAGTGGAAAAAGCAAAAGGAGGAAAGCTGTAGTATAGTTGAACATAAGATCTACTACCATTAAATAGAGTTGAAATATTTGTACCGTTGAATAGGAAGTACAACTAGGACTGTGTATCTTATGATTAATTTTGAATTATGGAAGGAACTCGGTAATTTGCTAAGTTGATAGTTACTATAATGCTAATCTTATGTCACCCGACAGCTCTACCATAAACCATGAGTAAGGGATATAATCGAAGTCATGAAGTTGGGCAATGGAAATTGGATGATAAGGGGAGGAAAAAGGCATTTATTTTGTAAAACAAACAATTGAATAAAGATACACAGAATTTCTGAAGAGAAGCATGATTATGAACGAATATTTAATTAGTAAACCATTTGCCATTCTAGTACACTAAAATCCGAACGGGAGGATATTATAATATTGTACTGAATTGTCCCTTGATGAATCTTGATCTATATATTGAGCTTTCTATTTTTAAAAGCATGCCAATATTGTACATGAATTAGTTTTATGATTGATCATTCTTAAAGCCATTTCAATGGCTATATTATTGCCACTTCGATGGCTATTTATGGGCCCTGGCATGGATCTGTGAAATTGTCGTGGATAGCATCTGGCGTAGCTTTCATAGTCTAGCGCCGCTTTGAGAAAACTCTATTCTACGTCTGGGACGGGATGTCTTAGCGGGGTGAATCAGAGTTGAGGCGTGTACTTGGGCACTTCCTCGTTGTTTTCCGGGTCACTCCTGGATAGGGAGTATAAGGAAAGAAGATACAAGGCTGGATTGTTATGACACCTTTGATCTGATAAGTGTTATGATTTTGCATGAAAGTATAAACTCATTTGAAAAGCTTTCTCGTACGATCATGTTTTACAAAAATATATTTTATGGAAAATTTTCATGCACTATATCTCACTAAGTCCTTTCGACTCATAAAAATATTTTCATGTTTCCATTCCAGATTTGCAAAGGAAAAACTTAGAGCTCATTGTCTGGGACAAGCCTATTTTTAATATCAGTAGGAGGGGATTGACAACTAAAGGTATTGACATATAACTCTTTGGATACTAGCTTCCGCTTTCTGATTATTTTGGGTTAGTTGCAGATTTCAAAAGAGAGGCGAGATGTTCTCCAATGAATTTTGTAGCGGTGGCGCTTCGAGCCGAGCAGGGTTCTTGGTTTGAAGCGTTACAAGTGGTATCAGAGCGAGAATTGATTCTTGATCATGATTAATAAGCATTACGAAGACGGCTTGTCCCAGGGTAGGTTAGGAATGTAGTGGTTGTTATGAAGGGCAATATTGACTTATATGGATCCATGTCGGATTAGCTACCCAACATGTGATTTGTTATTTCTCAATACTGTGCTAAGTAATGACCTGTAGATGGGGAATTTGGGTTAGCTTAAAATCTAGTATTAAGCTTGAATCGGGCTATTGTTAAGACAATACTAATCTGTAGTGAGCCAGTCTTGGGTGCGCAACCAGTGCCTTGTTCAATGCGATATGGTTATTATGTTTGGCACCGACCAAGGTTGATTAGTGATCGACGATAGTGGTTAATAATCAATTGAGAAACTTTGATTTACCAGGATGTAATCCTGAATAAGTTAGAGACTACCATGTGTAGAGAAAGGTCACAATGACGAATTATAATGTAAGTTTCAAAAAAATAATGTCGCCTAAAGCAATTTTAGAAAAGTACTGAGATACTTGATATACGAATTATATGGATTCCTTTATTTTGGATTATTTTGAAGAGATCATAAAATATATATACATTGCACGAAGAACAAAGAAAAAAAGGGGAGACATATGTATGCACCCTTTACTTAATCCAAGGGAGTCTTGAAGCATAATATACAAAGGTAACCCAATTAATAAATCTAGTAACTCAATGTCCTCATTGCAATTTAAACTCCCGTACAATTCACCAAGCCTGTACCAAAAGTTTGTTGATTACTCACTCACTTAAATAACTTCTTAACCTAAGTACTTCATTTTTGGAGAAGATCCATAAAAAGTTCCCTCTTATGCATTTTATTTTCTATTGTGTGCAAGGAAACTCCTTCCGTTATAATTATTAGTACGACATCGTTTATTTTACTCCCTCAAGACTCGTAAATCTAGTTTTTTCTCTTATGCAATCCTATCCATTCCGTTAAGGTCACTTATTTCTAGAGCAACACGTTCTTTAACTTTTGACTACATTCGTCACTTATATCCTTTTCTCGTAAATCCCATGAGCAAATTACTTTTGCAACGATTGAGTCGGTCTATTTGATTTCTTGAGGTATCGCTACTTTCACCAATATCTAAACATTCATTTACATCAACCGTTTGCTCTAAAATTGTATTCCTCATTGCCTCACATACTTTTTGACCCTCCCGTACGATCAAATCTTATCCATAGCAAATTGTTTATGCTTCTCGTTTGATAATATGAAAATTGTTTTCATATCCGATCACTACTAATCCGTATATATATATACTATTCTCGTACCATCATCTACCTTCTTAGTTTATTGCAATTATTTTGCAATTCATGCCGACTCGCATTCTTAGTTTAACGCATCTATTACCTCTATATACCTTAACATTCGTTCTAGAGTATGTTGTCAACATTCATTCTAGAGTATGTTGTCATTTGACTTTGACAATTCATTAATTACATGTTTCTAATCTTGACTCTAGTAACTCTTGTTCTAATATGTTAACTTATGAGTGAGACGTGCATGCATCCCATTTCCTGAATCCTTCACCTCCAAAATCGATAAATATTTGACTAATTTAATACCATACCTTCTTGATTAATCTGTTAGATCCTTTACCTAAATACTTTTGTATAGGTAAGCACAAGTAGGCAATTCGATGTCTTCTAATCTCTCAATCCCTTTTGCCATCCAAAAGTTATCAAGGAGGGCTTCATTCACATTCTTAGGTTCTATGGAGGAGATAAAACACGAGGCATTATCAACAGTACAAGTGAAGTTCATACAGACACAAAATTTTACCATATCTCTATAATCAAGTCTTTCTCTGTTGTGTGTCCTTACCCGTTCAATGAGTTCACCTATTACCTGGGATGCTGGATGATCTTTCTGAATCCTAGCTGGGGGATCTCTTCTAGGTTCAGAGGCAACTTCATGTTCTGAGTCAGAGTCCTCTGCTGTTAGTCTAACATCAAATCTCGCTGGTGTTAGTCTAACATCGTTTCCTGACTCCTGTTCAGTGTTTTTAGCTTCCAGTTCCAATGTTGTTGTAACATTGTCAGGAGTAACATTCTCGATTTCCACTGTTGGTCCAACATTGGGAACTGAGATGTCATCAGTACCTGTATCAAGAGTGAACTCATCAAACACAACATTCACTGATTCTTGAATTGTCTTCAATCTAGGATTGTAGACTCTAAAGGAAGTACTATTGGCAGAGTATCCTACAAATATGCATTTTTCACTTTTAGGATCAAATTTACTCAGATAATCCATGGCATTAAGCATATAACAATCACATCCAAATTCATGAAAATATGCAATATTTGGTTTCACACCCTTCAAGAGTTCATAAGGAGTCATGTTAGTTCCAGGTCTAAGATACACCCTGTTGCTAATGTGACAAGTAGTATTTAAAGCTTCAGCCCATAGTCTTTTGGATACATCTTTAGCATTGAGCATCAAGTCCTGTTCTTTCTCTCAGCAATCCCATTCTGCTGAGGTGTCTTAGGAGCTGAATATTCATGGAAAATACCTTTAGCATTGCAATAGTTATCAAAACTAGCATTTTCAAATTCTTTACCATGATCAGACCTAATCTTAGTCACAGTGGAGCCATACAAGTTTTTAATACTAGCACAAAGAATTTTAAACTAATCAAAAGATTCTGACTTTTCTTTAAGAAATTTTACCCAAGTGTATCTAGAGAAGTCATCTACAATCACAAAGACATATTTCTTACCACTGAGACTACTTACCTCAATTGGACCCATTAAGTCCATGTGCAGCAATTCAAAACACCTACTAGATCTAGGATTAGCATTCTGTACCTGTAGGGGTGTATGAACAGCTCTGGTTTGCTTACCCTTGAGGCAATCACCACACACAAGCTTACCTGGACAAGACAGCTTAGGTAAGCCTCTTACAACATCAACTTTCTGCAGTTTCTCAAGGTTTCTGTAGTGAACATGTACAAGTTTCCTATGCCATATAGAGGCCTCATCTATTTTGGCATGGAAACACTCTGCTTCCTCTTGGGCTAGGTAGCAGTTATCTTTGGATCTAGTACCTGTCATAACAAGAACATTATCACTATCATAAACATCACAATAAACTTTATCAAATGTAACCAGTAAGTCATCATCACACAACTGACTGATACTGATTAGATTTGCCTTTAACCCATCTACCAACAACACATCCTTCAGGGGTGGGAATCCATCAACATTTAGTATCCCCTTGCCAATGATCTTTCCTTTGGTGCCACCTCCATAGGTCACTATTCCAACACTTAAAGGTATTATTTTCTTAAGATTCTCTTTGCTGCCTGTCATGTGTCTTGAGCATCCACTGTCGAAGTACCACTTACCTGAAAGGTTAGAGTACACAACAGAGAAAACAACATTGCATACAATTTTAATCTTAGGAGTTTTAGCTTTTTCTACCCAAGTTCTACTTTTCTGTCCTGCACCTAATGTTGGTCTAACATCAAAACCTGTTGTAGTTTTAACATTGGACACAAAGGCTGTTTTCTTACCACATTCTTTTATGAATTTTCTACAGAATGGTTTAATGTGGCCTGGTTGAAAACAGTACTGACAGATAAAAGTAGGTTTGCTTTTTACAGTGTTGATGGTACCAGAACTCATATTACCAGATTCTTTAACAAAGATTGTAGTTAAATAGGCAGAATTAGCATTAGAAGAGGAAGGTTTCTCAACAAATCCCAGACCACATGTACCTGTATTACTCATGTTTAGTACCTCATCAAGTTTAGAAGTACCTCCATTCCATTTGACTATGATCTGTGAGTCCTTTTTGAGTTTCTCCTTTACCTCTTTCAGCTCAGCTTCAGCTTTGTCAAGGTCTCTCTCATAGAGTTTCAACATGTTCTTCAAACATTCAATGTCACGCTTCAGTGCTTTGTTACTCTTCATGAGTTTGACATTTTCTCTCTCAAGTCTGAGAAAGGTTGTATGTAGATCATCTAGAATTTCCTCCTGGGACATTTCTCCTTCATTGAAGTATTCTTCTTCTAGATCAACTGAGCCATGAAAACAATCGAAGTTAGTATCATCACAATCAGAGACCACATCATAGATAACCCGTGTATCATTGTTGTTCTAGTCTCCAAAGAAGATTTCCTGCTTTGCTGTTGGTTCTCCAATGTTAGAGTAACATTGAGCCTTTTGGCAGTTTCTAGAGTCTTCTCCTGACCAGGTGATCCGAATGCAAAGCGCAACAATGTTGATTTCCTCTGATTGTTCATCGGCACTTGTTCCAGATTCAAAGTCAGCATCATTGAAGTCATCTACACACACCTAATGAGAATTCCCTCTTGTTCTGAGGGTGTTAGCACATTCATGTTTAAAGTGACCATACCTCTTACATTTATAACACTGGACATCTTTGAATTTCTCAGCATCTTGAGGCGTGCTCTTAGATGCCATGTACATTACAAACTTTGGGGGCAATTTCTTATAACCAAGGGCAGCATTACCAGATTGTTTTTCTTTATTTGTATCTTTGTAGCCTAATTTACTAAACTTCTTGGTAATGTTTCCATAGTTAGAAGAGATCAACTCATATTCATCCTCATCACTTCCTTCAAATCTGAGCTAGTTCCTAGTAAGGCTAAAGCAAGTTGTTTAATGGACTTTCCTAGGAATTCTAGTTCAAACTCTCTTAAAGTGTTCATCAATGTTTGAAAGTCCATGTTGGCAAGATCTTTAGACTCATTCATAGCAATTCTTTTGACAGTGAACTTATAAGATAATGTTCTAAAAGCTTTATAGACCATGGTTTGATTTGGGATGGTAAAACCTAAGTTTTGACACTGATTAGCAATATCAAGAAGTTTCTCAAAATAACTATCAATGCTTTCATCCTCACTCATCTCTATCTTCTCAAAGTCCCTCAAAAGTTTTCTATATTTAGAGTCCCTCACAGCCACATCACCCTCACAATGTAGTTCAAGAACTTCCCAAACAGTTTTAACAGTTGTGCAAGTTTGAATAAGTTTAAACATATGGTTACCTACCCAACTAAAAATAGCATTGAGAGCCTTTTCATTGAGGTTGTAGAGAGCAATCTCATTGGTTGTCCATTGTCCTCTTGGCTTAGGTACCAGATCAACATCTCCATCTCTTGGCAAGTAAGGGATGGTGTAGCCTTCTAGTACTGCGTCCCAAGCTCTCAGGTCGATGGATTTGATATGGACTCTGAGTCTAATCTTCCAGTAGGCATAGTTGTTGGGACCCTCCAATACTGGCAGCCTGCTGGTATTGGGGTTGGAGTTGTCCATCTTGACGTATCAACGGCAAACACCGGTGAGGTTGGTGCTTGGCTCTGATACCAATTGAAATTATGGACCGGGTTGATACGTTGTTGTTGTTAACTTAACACTGGAGTATTAACAGCAGTTTGGTATGTTGTTAACCCAACGATGTTACTTTAACAACAGACCAGAGTAATAGTGCAGCGAAATAAACCAACACCAAGTTTAAGAAGTGAATATAAGATTATATTAACTTCTGAGCCTTAGGCAAAATAACCCGTTAAGGTTTTAACAAAAGCCGTTCTCTCAAATTTCAAGCTCCTCACTCTCAAATTAATCAAACTAAGCAAAGCACACAAGAATTGCTTCGAATATCTCTAAAAGCTCCCCACTCTTAAATCTATTCTCACAACTCACAAACTTTGATAAAGCAAGACAACACTCAACAACTGTAAATTACTCTCTCGGATTGATTGGCTCTTGTCTCGTGTTTGTCTTGATGTACTTCACACCTATATATAGGTTATTGACTTGGACTTCAAGGTGTATTGTACACGGTTGGTAATTATCCTTGTTTCCTTCTCAAATTCCTCTTCCTTGTTCTCCCAGTCCTTCTTGAATAATAGTTCCTTCGTTAGAGATCTACCTAAGGAAAGGCTCCTTCTTCAAATCAGGACTCAACTTGGAAAGCTTTCCTAGTTGCACTGGAACTCTTCTTTCCTTGTAGAGCGGTTTGCTTAATTAAGGAAACTTTCCTTCTTGGAAACTTGAGCATCCAACCTATGACAAGTTTGTTTCCTGAATAATAATCAAAGCCAATCACAACTGTGGAACTCAATTAGTTAAATGAATAAGGCAAAACAATAATAATAAATGACAACAAGATTGTAAATCGGATTCTGCTCAGCAATGTTACTCTAACATTGATTTCTCAATGTTAATTTAACATTGCCAGAATACCTGCACTTTCAATCATGCTAATGGGTCTATCGATAAATATAAGGCTCGTTTGGTAGCCAAGGGTTTTCACCAATGCCCTGGCCTTGATTATATTGAAATATTCAGCCCTGCTGTCAAACCCATGACAAGCCGTATCGTTCTCTCCATTACCGTCTCCAACTCTTGGCCTCACCGCCAACTTGATGTCAGTAATGCCTTTCTTCATGGCACCCTCAGTGAAGTTGTGTATATGCAGCAACCACCCGGCTTTGTCGACCCTTCTCAATCCAATCACGTCTGTAGTTTGCGCAAGGCTATTTACGGCCTAAAGCAAGCTCCCCCCGAATGGTTCCGGGCTCTCCGCTCGTCTCTATTAGACCTCGGGTTCTCTCAGTCTAAGTCAGATTGCTCTCTCTTCATTTCTCGCAAGGAACGCACGGTCCTCTTCCTTCTTGTCTATGTCGACGACATTATCTTCACTAGCAACAACCCTCCACTCATCAACAAACTCATCTCGCAGCTCAGTACCACCTTTGCTCTAAAGGATCTTGGTCGTCTCTCATTATTTCTCGGTGTTGAAGCTATATCTTGCTCTGATGGTCTCTTTCTCACTCAACATCACTATATCTGCGATCTCCTCACTCGACACAAGATGGATGGCGCCAAAACCGTGTCTACTCCGATGGCCACCACTGAACCGGCTTCCTCCACTACTCCGTGTGATCCTCATCTTTATCGACAAGCTATTGGCGAATTGCAGTATCTCTCTCTTACTAGGCCGAACATTGCCTTTCCCGTTAATCGCCTCGCTCAAGCTGTCTCTTCGCCTTTTGAGCATCACTGGACGGTTAAGCGCATTCTTTGGTATCTTGATGGCGCCATTTCTCACGGCTTATTCCTCAAGAAGCGCTCCTTGAACACTCTCCAAGCCTTTTCCGATGTTGACTGGGCCGGTGATCCCCTCGATCGTACGTCTACTTCGGCCTATATTATATTTCTTGGCGCCAATCCCATCTCTTGGGAATCTCGCAAACAACGTGTTGTTGCTCGCTCGTCCATTGAGGATGAGTATCGTGCTTTTGCTACTACTACCTCCGAGGTATGATGGATCCAACACCTCCTTTTGGGGCTCCATGTCAATCTCACCTCGAAGCCGATGGCCACTCATCTCTCGCTTCATCCCGTATTTCACTCCACACGAAGCACATTGCTATTGACATACATTTTGTTCGTGATATTGTGGCCAAGGGCCTTGATGCCGTCTCCCACATTAGCACGCAGGATCAACATGCCGATGTTCTCACTAAGGCGTTGTGTCGTGCTCGTTTCTCCCTCTTTCGGTCCAAAATTACCTTGGCCGATGGCAAGGCACTTTTGAGGGGGCGTATTAGAGATATCACCATATCTTCGGATTCTCCTTCTCTCGATAAGAGGTAGCGTTTGATTTAGTGTAATCTAGTTACCTTGTATAGCTTATCTTTTACTTGTAGACCAAGACTAGACTAGTATATATTAGATACAACTCTTGTACACAAAATTTATTAATAATACCATTACTAATATTTCTCTACATGGAAGTTATAAAAATTGTTGAGGAGATGATGTTTTGGTAGGCGATCACTGCGTTGATACAACTATCACGCGTGCATGTGATGCTCTGTAACATTTGGTGTGAGTGTACGTGGTGCCAGATGTAGATCTTCTCTAATATGGGTAGCAATATACCTTATTATGTATAATAAGGGTCATGGAGAACATAATACTTCGTATAGTAGGCTTCGTAAAATATATTGCGAATAAGTCAGAGATTAGTATATTAAGGATTTATTAGACCTCGTAATGGGTAAAACTTTGTATAACTACGGTCGTATATGACCTTGTAAATAAGTAGGTATTTTGCTGTGAAGATAAGGTGCCCAATAAAAAATGTGTGGCTTAGTTCAACTGGTTCGTTGCCCGTAAATTTGTCGTTGTAGTTGTATGCTAAAAGAGCCCCATAAGTGAGTTAGATTTCTTTCCTGGTAAGGGTTGTCTGATAATAAATACAAGCTCATGTATGAGGCGTCATAGAATTGAAGTAAAATCGAGTAGTTCTTCGAGTCGATCAAGGGCGTATTTAAGAATGATAATGAAAGAAGGTTCACACCTAAATAATTGCAACTTCTTATTAGAAGAGTCTTGGATATAGCGTCTGAGTGTGGTCCAAATTTATGACAATGCCTAGTAACTTTTTAGCTTACTAAGTGCCCAATCGAGGCGTGTTCAAGCTTACTAATTCGAGGCGTACGCATGATTATTAGTTTTTGATGTAGCAAAAATATAAGAAAAAAAATGAAAACACAAAAAGGTCAAAAGCTCGTGACGTCATATGATACCGAGAAATTGACACAAGATAGAGAGAAATTCTCATGAATTTTATCTAAAAATATCTAAACTCCAATGTTAAAAACGACTAACTTATAAGATAAAATATCAGAATTTAAAAGTACTAAAATTACATTAGACTCCTAAAATAAATAAAAGAGACATATTAATACGCATGAAATAGTAAATTAACGTTTCCACCCCTCGAACGCTGAAATTTCACTTAAATCACCTTGGCGCAATCTTTGCATTTTGCTCTGATGGTCGTTTCCATTTTGACAAGTGGGACTGTTCGTAAAAAACAAGATCTATTGACTTTATGGTCAACTTGCGGTTAATTTTAACATCGAGCTGCTTAATTTGGGTCATTATTTCTTTTCTCTTTTTGCACTTCATCATTCTCCTGGGTTGGATAAGACTTGGCCTTAAATTTGAATCATGTTTAGTATCTAAACGATTATCACCACAATAGAAAATAAGACATGTAAAAGAAAAACCTGGAGATGAACATCTTTAATTGTAGCAACATCAGCAACAACATGCTTCTTCTCGTCTATCACCAATAATACACCTAAAGTATTATTTTCCTCCCCAAAACCTTCGAGTGTATCAACTTCCACGCCAAACTTACACTTTTTTGACATATCTATCTCTTCTTAGTGGATGGTCTCCCGTGATCTCCTAGTTCAAACTCCTCCATGAAAGATTTTCATCGAGAAATCTCAAATTCATTGATAATGATGTTATTACAACTGTTATAAAGAACATCATTTTTTTTTTATCAACAAAGAGAAATTTTATTGAATAGAGAATGGAGCATAGGAGAAATATACTCAAAAGTTACATCAATGTCCTGGCCAACATAGAGTTGGAAAATTTGACCAATCATGGAAATAATAAACAAAATCCTTATTTTTTTTTACTTAATCCAATTCCACATTCGAACTTTTATCAACTCTACTAGTTTCTCGAAATCCGGTTGTTCACCTTGGAATATTAGCTAGTTATGAGCATGCCAAATTGACCAGGCAACAAAAGGCCATAAAGCACTCCATTTTTCCTTACAAAGCAAATAGAGATTGTGAAAATAAACTAATCAAAGTTGTTGTTCACTCCCTTCTCAAGTACCATATATATGCCAAGCCAATTGAAAATTCCCATCCAAATGCGGTAAGAAGATTCACGATCCTTGTCGTAGTCACCATTCAGATTTGAGATGTAATTTTAAAACCCCGATTTCCAATATTTTTCCTCTAAAACATATTGTTTACGATAAATTGGCGCATTCAATGGTTGTTGAAGTGGTATCAATGGATTTTCCTCATCAAAATCCACAAAAAATTGAGTTAAATGTGTTGGTGATGGTTCATGTAGTTGTGCAATCACCACTGTCATTTGTTGCGCCATCAAGTTCAGCTGCTGATGTAAGCACGTGGGCTCATCACATGTATCTTCTTCTACTGAACTTTCTTTAGTGCCAAGCATGTAGCTAGCGGAAGACATAAAGAAATATGAAAATACAAATAGGTCAAAAGCTCGTTGATTTCGTAGGATACCGAGAAATTGACACAAAGAGAAACTTGCAAGAATTTTATTCAAAAACAACTAAACACCAATGTCTCAAAGAAGACGAACCTATAAAGATAACTACATAGAAGTAAAGAGTACCAAAATTACACCAAACTCATAAAATAAATAAAAAGCTTTGTGAACCTGCACGGGAAATAATCTAACGTTTTAACCCCTCCAGTGCTTAAAGTTTACTAAAATCACGCTAGATGACCTTTTCTCCTTGGACAAGTGGTATTGTTTGTAAAAAACAAGCTAAGTTGACTTTCTGGTCAACATACGGTTAAGTTTAACGTCAAGCAACATAATTGGATCATTAGATTCTTCTCTTTCTGCACTTCATCAGATTTTTTTTTCGATGTGCTCAAGCTTATTAGTGTCATGTTGAGGCTTGCTCAAGCTTATTACTTTTGTTGCTAAAGCGCGCTTGAGCTTACTAGTTTTGTTGGTGTATGGGTCCACTATATCTATTGTCAAGGCATACTCCGACTTATTAGTTTTGTTGTCGAGGTGAGATTAGGCATATTTAGTTGTCAAAGCATGCTCCTACATCGCCAATGTATTGCCTCGTGGTATGGCATGGTACTATAAGAGTCATGGTACTATTTTTATCAATAGGGAAGTTGTTAGGAACGACTGTTTTGGCCTAGGCATACTTAAGTAAGTAGTTCATTAAATACTATTTATTTATGTTTTAATTGATTATATTTTGTAATATTTCAGCAAAACATGGTGTTATGTTTATTTCCTTAAGTTTAAGATCCCATCGCAATAGCTATTTAAGGAAATAATATTTGTGAGACTCTGAATCTTAGAGTTTTCTTGTTTATTTAGATCCTGTTGCGTCAGAAATTTTAAGGAAACAAGATTATGTATTTTATTTGTCTTTGAATGATCCGATTTTATTCAAGTGAATCTGGACTGAATTATATATATGCATAAATTGGAATATTATGATTACTTGTTTAACATAATCAAATCGGATGAACGAAGGAAGGTTTACAAGTTGTCTTGAAGAATCAAAGATCTGATGCAATAGTTATCCTTCCGCATAGGAGATTCTGCACTCTATAAAAGCATAAGACTCGAAGACATTTGAAGACAAGTTTTTACGTTTTAAGATTTGTTATTTTATTTGTTTGTAAGTCAAAAATATTCTAATATCTTTGTACGAAATATTAAGACGAAGGAACTTCGTGTGAACTTGAATATTTCAAGATTCAAGTAGAGCTCTACAGTAAGGTTTTGCGTCACGTATTAAAAAAGTAATTAGAGGAGTCTATATTACGGGTATTAAGTAATAGCTTGAGTGAGTAAATGTCATATACTATACAGAAAGATACATTGAGTTGTATCACAGGAAAAAGCCGAGTGGACTAAGTCTATTGTGATCGAAACACTATAAAATCCATATGTTACTACTTTACTTCTTCCATGTTTTAACAAGTAATAATTATTATGAAAAGAAACAAGTAATAAGTAACCAATTAAGGTCTTACAAGTGGCATCAAGAGCTAGTCACTAACGTTTGTTTTGGTGAGATTCTGGTTTGAAAAATAACTTGTTTTTAAGGGTTGGAAGGAATCAAAGAAGGTTTGTCAACAAACAAACACCGATCCTTACAAGAAGCAACTACTCGTACTGAAAGAACCGTCTCAAAGATTTCATCAAACAACAGGACAAAAAAGCATGAAAAAGCATTCTAAGAGGTCGGTCACCCCCGACTGATGAAGATGGTAAGCTAAAAAATGAACTCACTTGGTCAAATGAAGAAGACTTTCTTGCTGAACAAAACTCTACTGCTCTTAATACTATTGGTGCGCCATATTTACCACACCTTCAAAATATGCTGTCATCTTTGGAATGACTCGGAGAGGGGGCAAAAGGTAAATTCTTGCAAATCTGATTAGACAAGCAAGATGCCAAATCAACCCGACCCTCATGTTAAGATCATGGACCTCGAGAAAATGGTCTGTTACAGAAAAACGATGAGCGTATAGTCCACGCGACCTAGCGAAATGACATGATCCCCGAGTACGAGCCGCGTCGTTCAAGTCAACACGACACGTCGTATGAAGCCCGACCACGTCGGTCAATTTGATGGGGCATGTACCGCGTCAGGATCGACGTCCCACCGGTTACGTTAGTCAAATGTACGTCGATTGTCGGGCCGCAACGGTGTCCACTCTGGTTGGGTGCGGGTGCACTGGTCGTATGGTGCACCCCTTTCACCAAAAAACACTATTAATGTGTGGGCATGCGAGCCTTCTCTATTTTATATAAATACCTCATCACTTCTTCATTTGAGGGGTTGGACACTTGAGAGGTAGTTCACTTGGAAGCTTGGATTCTCTAGCTTCTTTGTAGAATTATAGTGAGAGAAAGCTCGTCAATCCATTCGACGTCAATCTGTGGCACATCAATCTGTTCCACGTGAATCTGTTCCACATTAATCCATGGCACGTCAATCTATTCCACGTCAATCGGCTCCACGTCAAGAGATTGCACGTCAACCGATTCCACGTCAATCAACTCCACATCAACCGATTCCATGGTAATCAAAAATACGTCAACACAAATACATATATTATATTTTCCTCTACTTTTCCATAGACATTCATATGTTAACAATTGGGTTTAAGTACAAATTTTGACTCGGGATTTGAACACTTCATGGTTCAAATCGCCCGAGGTCCCACATTGAGCCTCCGAGGCTCGATGAGATGCTACGCCATTAGGCTGCCCAAATGATCTCCAATCCCAATATACCTAAATAGGGTCAATACTGCGGCCACACGACCATTGGCTACGATACAAACATCCACTGGGACATTCCAAATCAAGCATAAGGGCCAAAACACTGCATACAGCTACCGAGCTAGCATTACAACAACTAAGACGCTTCGCGGACACATATCTATAATGATTATTTATGTTTAAGGCATCATCTCGTTTATATGAGTCTCTTGAACTAACTCTGTCTTGAGGGAAATATTATTGTTGCCAAAATAAAATCAAATGGGGAGAATGTTAGGACCAATGTTTTGGCCTAAACATACGTAATTAATTAATTAATAAAATACTGTTTATTTATGTTTTAATTGATTATATTTTGTAATATTTCACCAAAAAATGATGTTATGTTTCTTTCTTACGTTTAAGATCCCATCTCAACATTTATTTAAGGAGAGAAGATTTGTGAGATTCTGAATCTTAGAGTTTTGTCTATTTAGATCCTGCCGCGTCGAAATATTTAAGGAAACAAGAATATGTATTTTATTTGTCTTTGAATGATACGATTTTAGTGAAACTCGACTGAGTTATATATATATATATATATATATATATATGCATACATTGGAATATTCTGTTTACTTGTTTAACGGAATCAAATCGGATGAATGAAGGAAGGTTTACATGCTGTTTGGAAGAACAAAAGATCTGATGCAACAGTTGTCCTTCTGCGTAGGAGATTCTGCACTCTATGAAAGAAGAATACTCGAAGACATTTGAAGACAAGTTTTTAGGTATTAAGATTTGTTATTTTATTTGTATGTGAGTCAAAAATATTTTAATATCTTTGTACGAAATATCGAGGCAAAGGAACTTCGTGTGAACTTGAATATTTCTAGATTCAGGTAGAGTTCTATATTAAGGTGTTGTGTCAGGTATTAAGAAAGTAATTATACAGAGTCTAGATTACGAGTTTTAAGTAATAGCTAGAGTGAGTAAATGTCCTGTAATATATAGGAAGACACTTGAGTTGTTTAAACAGGCGAAAGCCGAGTGGACTGGGTCTGTTGTGACCGAACCACTATAAAATCCATGTGTTATTGCTTTACTTCTTACAATTAAACAATTAAAGTCTTACATAAATTATCTCGAGACACTGAGAAACCGCTAGTGGATGAGGAACGATTTATTTAAGTTGTTGAAGACATTAAAGAAGGTTGTCGTTGGTCGCCGAGTAATTATCCAAGTCCAAAAAATTGTCCATCTGCCAAAACAACCTTTAGCTCAAGTTTTGTGATCATAAAATCTCGGGCTTTAATGGACTCTTGGGGTAAGAGTTCTTGGTCTATGCAAATTTCTTTCAACATTGGAGTCTACCGCTATAGGCGTCGAGCTGTATTATAGTACTACATTTTGCAGCTGATAACATTTTGATGGGTTTTTGGAAAATTACATCTCTCAGTTCCGTAAAATTATGGAGAATTTCCAAAGTTAGCCAACTATATTAGCATCATTGCAATTTTAACTCAGTAATTGGTGAAGTCTTATTTAAGTCCATCAATTTGGCACTAATATCAAATTTGACTCGGCACGCCATAGGTAAGGAGAAATTCTTATTGTGGTGACAACAAGTGTTACCGGGGCGACATTTGTCGCCTTACCACGGGCCAAAGATTGAATGGTCACACATGTCCCATGATGACATGAGGAAATAACATGTGTCTGCATTTGTGATTTGCCCTTCAATTCTTGATTTGACAGTTGCAGTGGAGAAAAATCTACAAAATCAATATATTGAGGAGTTTAATGCAACTTTATACATTTGAGAACATTTTGTTAAAAGGCTGCATTTATCCTAAAAAAAAAATTCATGCCAAAAAAGTGGTGATTTGTTTTTTTTTTTTTTTTTTTTTTTTTTTTATCATTTCTTTGTGAAATCCAAGTGAACCATAGATGATAATTGAATTTGCCAGATTCTACGTGACACATAAAAATAATTGGTATAGTTCAATATTACTTTAGTCTGGTTAAAGTTACATGAAATCTAAGATAATTCAGTCAAAATGACCTCCAATTACGAAGGACTACCAGTTATCTAAAAAGAGCCTTTTTATCCAATCTTTAAACATGCATGGACAATTAATCTTAATTGAACGGCTTAAAAAATTACGACCTTAATTAGAACCACAGAAACATACAGTTGACCATTAGCATAAAAACCGCACGATGTCGTTAGACTCGAGTGAATAGGAGAGAAGCACTCTACAACAGACGGTTCCCCACGACATTCGCTTACAAAGAGTTATATTATACAAAGAGAAACTCCCCGCACACAAATATCATTGCATTTTTCTACTTGTTTCTGTTTCTTGCCACAAGCCCTTAATAGTTTGAGTGCGGTTCGGTTCTTTTCAGCTGTCTCATCTCAGCAAAAGGTCCGAACCCTCGAAAGCTCTAGGGGTAAAACTGCACGCCACAAGCGCTACATACAATACGAAATAGCAAATAAGATTAAGATATAAGTAGTACGTATACGTAGTTCTCTACACGCACGGATCCAGCAAGCAAGAAGCAAGATGGCAGGCCTCCGCATGTTTGTCTTGCTTTTTGCTTTCGCCTCATTGGCCGGCCTCAACGCTCACATCGCCGAATGGGACGAATACTGGCAGCAACGCTCCGCCGAGGCCGCCAACAACACCCTCGCTTCCTACCACCCCACCCCCGAAAAGGTGGTCGCCCATCTCAACATGCACACTCAAAGAGTCTTAAAAGAGATCGCACACTCAAACCATAACGCCCTCAACAGCACCAGGAGGGGACTCACAGGACATGCCTACCAGGGCCCCTGCAAGGCCACTAACCCTATCGACCAATGCTGGAGATGCCAACCTAACTGGGCTCAAAACCGGTTCCGTTTGGCCGACTGCGTCTTGGGCTTTGGCCAGAAAACCACCGGTGGCAAGGGAGGCAGGATCTACGTTGTTGATGACCCATCAGACAACAGCCTTACCGACCCCAAACCCGGAACCCTCCGGCACGCCGTTATCCAGAAGGAGCCCCTCTGGATCATTTTCAAGAACGACATGTTCATCAAGCTCACACAGGAGTTGATGATGGCCAGTGACAAGACCATCGACGCACGTGGCGCTAGAGTCGTTATCAAAAACGGTGCTGGGATCACGCTCCAATACGTGAAGAACATCATCATCCACGGATTGAGGATCCACGACATCAAGGAAGGATCTGGTGGCCTGATCAGGGACTCCATTGGCCACATTGGCATGAGGACCAAGAGCGATGGAGATGGTATCTCGCTGTATGGTGCCACCGATGTTTGGATTGACCACGTGTCGATGACCAACTGCTTTGACGGGCTTATCGACGCCATCCAGGGATCCACCGGTGTGACCATCTCCAACGGTCACTTCACAGACCACAACGAGGTGATGCTTTTCGGGGGCAGGGACGTTGACACAATGGACAAGAAGATGCAAATCACTGTGGCGTTCAACCATTTCGGTAAGAGGTTGGTGCAGAGGTTGCCACGAGTGAGGTACGGGTACGTGCACGTGGTGAACAACGACTACACACACTGGACTATGTACGCGATTGGTGGCAGCAAAGGCCCCACAATTATTAGCCAGGGCAATCGATACTACGCGCAGGCGACAAACCCAAACACCAGGGAAGTGACTAAGAGGGTAGATACTAAGGAGTCAGAAGCAGAATGGAAGAGCTGGACATGGAGATCGGAGGGAGATAAGTTCGTAAACGGGGCTTTCTTTGTAGAATCTGGAGACAAGAACTGGTACGGCAAGCATCCCGAAGTGTTCGACAAGATTAAAGCTGTTTCCGGAGACAATGTGGCAGAGATGACCAAGTTTGCTGGCTCCCTCAACTGCAAAGTAGGAAAGCCATGCTAATCAAATTAATAACATTCCATTCATGCATGCATATGCAACAAGCATCTACTCTCTACCAGTTATATCGCTCGATCGTGTCAAGAAGAAGGAAATAGAAGAATTAATGCATATATATAGGATTTATTCAAATCATTTTGGGGACTCAGACTCAAACAGGCGGGAGAGGGAAGTTATATAGGAATACACCATAGCACTCCTATTTTCTTTTTCCGTTCATCTTTTTTATCAAACAGATTAGCTGGTTTTTGTAATCAATAAAATTAAGCCTTTTTGTTTCGATTTTGTAATTTCATATATATGCTAATAAACCTTTTCTTTTCTAGTTGCTTCATTGATTTATTAAATTTATAGGCAGAAATGTTAAACATGTCGGTTATCTTTTCTCAACTTTAGTTTTTGCCCTTTAACTTTTTAAGTCTGAGTTTATGCCCTGCAACTTTGTCAAAAATGTCCGAAACACTAGTCATTGCTATCTGGCTGCCCATGTCATCAAGTTTTGCATATGTGGAAAAAAAGTGGCTACCATGTTATCCAATTTATAATTTTTACATTTCTTTATAATTAGTTTTATTATATAAATTATATAAATTTATTTTATAATTGTAATAACTATTAATTCTAAAAATAAGGAAAAATAGATATTTAATAATATATAAATCTAATTTCAATTAATTTCTTGCCAATTAAAAAACTTAAACATAAAAAACAAAAAAATGAAAAAAAAAATTAAGTCATCACTTTCGCCCCCACCCCCAACCCCCCCCCCCCCCCCCCCCCCCGCCTCCGCCTCATAGTCCACCACCACCTCCACCTGCACCGCCGCTGCAGCACATCAATACCACCACAACCTCCATCTGCACAGTCGCCGCAGCGCATCAACACCACCACAACCTCCATTCGCACAACCGCCGCACTACACCACCACCAATTTGCCTCACCGCCACCGCACCGATACAATCAGAGATCCGCCGCAGCACCAGAACAAAATTTGGGGGAAAGTGACGACCTTGAAATTTGGGAGAAACTGACGACCGGGATGGATGTGATGGTGCTGATGGTGGTGGTGGGCTACATGGGGAAGGTGATGAGGTGGTGGTGATGGTGGGCTGGGTGGGTTGGGGGGCGGGGGTGGAAAAGTGACGACTTCCTTTTTTTTTCTTTTTTTTTCAATTTTTTTAATATATGTTAATTAAATTTATTAGTTATTAAAAACTCAGTTTTTTTAATTTATTTGTTATTAAAAATTAAGTTTTTTTTTTAATTTAGAATTATATTATAACACAAAAATATAAATAGGGGGAGGTGGGTATTTTCTTTTTTTATTTTTCTATTTTTTATAAATGTTATTAGTTGTTAAAAGTTAATATTTTAAAATCAGAATTATAATATATATTTTTTATAATATAGTTAATTATAATAAAATTATAAATTTGATGACATGGTAGCCACTTTTTTTCCACATATGCAAAACTTGTTGACATTGGCAGCCACATAGCAATGAACAGTGTTTCAGACATTTTTGACAAAGTTATAGTGCATAAACTCATGTTTAAAAAGTTAAAGGACAAAAAGTAAAGTTATCAAAAGATAACGAACATTTTTTACAATTTTGCCTAATTTATACACCTTCATGCATTTTTCCACATCTGTGTCATTAATTGGTACTGTTTAATTTATTGTCTTGTTCTATTTATAATATGGAGAACGAAACGAAAGCCAATTAACAAATCATCAATATCAAAACCAACAATATATTGAGGACGAAATATCAAAAATGCTCGCTAACTTTTGCCTTTAATCCTAAATGCCCGTTATTTCCAAACCTGCTGAAAATGCCCGTTAAGTTTTAAATTTTCTAACAAAAATGCCCGATTTTAAAAATTCGGACTTTTTATCCGACGTGGCATCCGAATCAAAGAGACGCATTGCTGAATCAAAAAGTCGCGTTTTAAAATTTGGGCATTTTTGGTAGAATTTTAAAAGATACAGGGCATATTTAGCATTATTTTTCAGACAAAATAAGTTTTTTTGTGCTTATTTTTCATTTCGGGCATTTTTAGTCGAAATTTTAAAAGATACAGGGCATTTTTAGCATGTTGGGAAACAACGACATTTAGAATTAAAGGCAAAAGTTAGCGGGCATTTTTGATAATTCGTCCATATATTGAAATACAGCGAACTTCTTTTTTCCTTTTCTTTTATGGGCCGAATGCAGAAGCTCATTTTTTAAACAAAAGATTATGACAGACAGAATTAATAACCGAGAAATACACAACCTATGGGCATGCAATGTAATGCCTACTAATCATTGTCGTGTGTTTAGGATAATACATGGGAAAAGAAAAGTATTTGGGGCTAAAACGAAGAATTGCAATATTTAAAAAGGTTTATGCGATTAATATTTTGCAATATACATTGATATAATGTGAAGCCTGTAAGGCTTTTGCTCTCAACTTTTACAGTTGCGCACATTATAGCTATTTATAATAGTCTTAACCAACTTAGTTACAGAATAGAATCTTAAATATTTGATTATATATAATTCTTAATCATTAGGCTAATGACGACAGTGAAATTGTAAAATATCACAACCACCTCCCACTAGAAATATTTTTTCGTCATTCTGTTTTGCTATTTATATTTGAGGTGGAGTTGTTCAAGATTTTTCCTTTGTTAATTATATTGCAAATTATCTTCCAATGCCCCCCTCTTATTTTGCAACACGAATTTTGTTCCCGAATTGCTCCTTCTTCTTAGTGGTAACTATTTTTGTAAATTTTTCCGTCATTTGTTCTTCCGTCGTCACAAACTTTAGTTTGATTTCTTGATCTTAAATGAGATTACCGATAATCATTATAGTAGTTGACATATTGTCGATGTATATTGTTGTGGAAGCTTCTTGATGTGGTTGAAAATCCTTTAATAATCTTGTGAGCTTTATGACTTCACGTGTTACATTTCTAGTTGTAGTATCTTCTTGCTTCAACACCTTCTGAGGCGTTTTTTTGTTCTGCTAGCTTTATTTTTTGTTTCATCTGCTGTAACTTTTTGAGTTAGAATGCTTTTTCCCCGTTTTGGTTAAAAAAAGGCTCATTTTTTCATGAGCTTCAAGTGATCTCTTGATTTATTAAAGGATCATTTTGACAATTTTATGAAGATAAGTTTAACATAGCTACCAAATTATTTCTCATAAAATAAGCCATGAATTTTTTGACAACCGTAAAGCGAATGTATGTATGGATTGATTGAACCCCCTTGTTCATAAAGAACAAGTCTCTTGCTTCTACATATTTGATTTTGTTCTCCATATTCTCATTTTTCTTCGCTGCTATAAATAATGCTTCATCCTCCGTCGTGTGCTTCTCTAACCTTAAAGACACTATCCCAAGTTTCATGGGACTGGAGTGACGTTTGCATTATAACGCTCCAAATTGGTACTCCTTGTTGAGACTAGGTGAAAGCTAGCTTATTATTGGAAGGGGTTGAATTTATTTTTTATTTTACGAAAATATATCAACCCAGGGATGGCTGTCATACCATAATATGTTGCGTGTTTAGGGATAAAATATGAAAAGAAAAATATTTGGGGCTAATCACTACAAGATTTCCAGGTCTTTTGTGACCGGAAATCTGCAACCGCATTTGCGGTTGCAAAATTTGCAACCGTAATGCGGTTGCAAAAACGTTGAGGAAGGCATTTGCAACCGCATCGCGGTTGCAAATACTTTGCAACCGCAATGCGGTTGCAAAAACGTTGAGGAAGGCATTTGCAACCGCATCGCGGTTGCAAATACTTTGCAACCGCAATGCGGTTGCAAATTCCTATAGGGCCGGTTAATATAGGCCCTATAGGAATATGGGCCAACTTTTGACCCATTTCGAAAAAAAGACTAGGGCTCACCGCGCCCTATCTCCTTCTTCCTCCCTCATTTGGAACCGCAAATCGTTTCCAAATCTCCATAGCCACCGCCGGCAGTCGCGACGTTTACCATAGCCACCACCGTACTCCATAGCCACCACCACCACCTCGTCCTCCATAGCCACCACCACCACCCGCCACCACCGTACTCCATAGCCACCACGACCTCCTCTTCCTCCATAGCCACCACCACCACCACCATACGCCACCACCGTACTCCATAGCCACCACCACCACCTCGTCCTCCATAGCAGCCACCACCACCACCCGCCACCACCGTACTCCATAGCCACCACCACCACCTCGTCCTCCATGGCCACCACCATCACCTCGTCCTCCATACCCACCTCCACCGCCACCGCGACCCTCCACCCACCGCCAGCATCATCCTCGACCTGACCCGACCCGACCCGACACGAATCCGAACCCGGTTCACTAAAATTTATATTCCGCGTCCTTCTCGTGCCGTGCGTTCGCCGCTTCACTCCTCCACCGCCGCTCGTAGCTTCGTCGAAAAATTGTTAGTTTGTTTCGATAATTTCTCGATTTTATGTTTAATTGTTGCTTCTTTTTGATTATTTCTCGATTTTATTTTTAATTGTTAGTTTATTCGATTATTTCTCGATTATATGTTTAATTGTTAGTTTATTCGATTATTTCTCGATTATATGTTTAATTGTTAGTTTATTTATTTAATTGTTAGTTTAGATTATTTAATTGCTAGATGTTAGTTTAGATGTTAATTAAAGAGTTAGTTTAGTTTAATTAAATTGATTACTTAGTATCGATAAATTGTTAGTTTAGTTTAATTGTTAGTTTATTCGATTATTTCTTGATTATATGTTTAATTGTTAGTTTATTTATTTAATTGTTACTTTTGTTGTTTAATTGTTAGTTTAGATTGTTTAATTGCTAGATGTTAGTTTAGATGTTAATTAAAGAGTTAGTTTAGTTTAATTAAATTGATTACTTAGTATCGATAAATACTTTTAGAAAATCTATATTACTTTAGTTTACCTTTGTAACTTAGACGTAATGTTAATTTTAGGAAAATTTCATAACTTAGTTAAATACTTTTAGGAAATCTTTATTACGTTAGTTTACCTTTGTAACTTAGATGTAATGTTATTTTTAGGAAAACTTCATAACCTAGTAAGGATAAATACTTTTAGTAAATCTTACTTAGAAATTTGTCTTTAGTTTGTTAGTACATCATGTCAGGCGATCCTCCGCGCCGGCCACGTACGTCTCGTGGTGTCCCTCCTACAGTAGTTGGTCGTGGTCGTGGTCGAGGTAGTGGACTTGGAGGCCGTAGTGCAGATAGTCAGGGTAGTGGACCTGGAGGCCGTAGCGCCGAGAGTGGTCGAGGTAGTTGTAGGTCGGTGGTGCGTATTGTCCACTCGGGTCGTGGTCCTACGACTAGTGGTCCAACCGAGACATCCTTACCGCCGCTGTCTCCTGTCGTACCGCGCTTGCTTACGTATGACGATGACGAGTCCCCTCTTGCAGATGTAGCTACTTCCACAGCGCCATCGTATGTTTACGGCACTGATGATGATGAGGAGGAGGCTGTAGACGATGACATGATGGACGCCGATCCCGCACACGATTTAGGTGGTGACGATGAGGAGGCAGAGGATGCAGCGGACGCAGATCCCTTGGCGACCTTGGATGATACATATGATGTTGGGCTGAGTTCGGGTGATGAGGATGTTGAGTATTCGGACAGTGATCACTAGAGCGAGTTTATTTTAATTATGTTGGACTTTTATTAATTCCGTTGGACTGTATTTATGTTGGATTTTATTTATGTTGGACTTTTATTAATTCTGTTGGACTGTATTTATGTTGGATTTTATTTATGTTGGACTGTATTTTAATTATGTTGGACTTTTATTAATCAGGTGCAAAATTCTTGTAAACAACTAACCTATAAAGTCAAAAAAGTAGACATTATTTCACAATATCAATACATCGTAATACAAACTCAAAAATATCAATACATCGTAATACAAATCTAATCTTCATCCGATGAATAATAATAAACATCCTCATCTGGAACCATCAGTCCCATGTCTTCATTTTCTTCTTCTCCACTCTCTTCCTCGTTTGCATCGAGCATATTGACGACCTCAAACTCACCAACGCCCAATTGAATATCCATATTAAACGGCGCAAAGTCTACAAATATGTTGAGCCCCAACGAGTCATTCTCCTGAAGGATTGGTTCCTCCGGCCCCGCCGCTTCAGTTTGACTAGAACTACTAACGGATGACATGTCAATGATGTGTCTAGCGGGAATATGAGATACCGACAACCATCCACCTTTCCCAGGCCTTCCATTCGGTAGATTCGGATAAGGCGCATAGTAAGATTGTAGGTCTTGGTAAGGTAAGTGTATAGCCAAATGCTCCATAGAGTCGAAAAATGGCCTTGAAGAACAAACTAATCTCCACCAATGTACCCCAAATTTCAGGTATTAAGAACTCAAGAAAAGCAATTGGGATCAATCTCTGCATGAACACGTGACAATCGTGACTCTTCATACCAATCAACCTTTGTTGTTGCATCTGTACACATCGTCCCAGGTTCGATGCGTATCCATCCGGAAAAATCAGCTGATCCAACCATTCTAACACCCTTCTCTTTTGGTCCCTTGCCAAACAATAGCGTGCCTTTGGCTTTACCGACTCCCCACCTCGGGAGTCTGGTTGTAAAAAAAGCTCAATTTGATTGGTGTAGAGCCTTAAATCTTTTCTGGACTTCATGTTGTCCTTCGTCTTAGAGTCATCCAACACCGTGTTGATGATGTTATCCAAAAAGTTCTTGTCGCAGTGCATGACGTCTAGAGTGTGACGAACCAAGTTCGTGGACCAGTATGGTAGTTCCCAGAATATGCTCTTCCGCACCCAATTATGTTTCGTACCAAAGTCCGGTAGGGGCTTGAATTTTGTACCAAGTTCCACGTGCCCTAGCCCATTCACAATTACTCGCATTTGGTCACCTGTCTTCCTAGGAATTGGTGCTTCGGGTGATTTTATATTTTTCCTGAAATTAACAACATCGTCTCTCAAAGGGTGCCTCCTGGGCAAGAATCGGCGATGACAATCGAAAAATGTCGTTTTACCCCCATTTGCCAACGTAAAGGACTTCGTGTCACCCATACAATAAGGGCACGATAACTTTCCGTGCGTACTCCACCCCGACAACATCCCGTACGCCAAAAAATCGCTAATCGTCCACATGAGGGCTGCTCGTAACTGGAAGTTTTGCTTTCTAAAAGTGCCGTATGTCTCGACCCCAGTGCTCCATAATAACTTCAAATCGTCAATAAGTGGCCTCAAAAAAACATCTAAGTTCTTTGTAGGACTATAAGACCCGGAAATTATTAGGCTTAAAAATATGAACTCCTTCCTCATGCACATATCCGGAGGAAGGTTATACGGAGTGACAAACACTGGCCAAAATGAGTAATTCTTGCCAGATGCTCCGTACGGAGAAAATCCGTCCGTGCACAAACCAAGTCTAACGTTACAGGGCTCTCCTGCAAAATCTGGGTGCGTACGGTCAAAGTGTTGCCATGCCTCTGCTGCCGCTGGGTGAATCATTCGATCAGTAACCCCTTCACAATTCAAATGCCATGTCATATGCCTTGCAGTTCCTATGGTATAAAACAACCTCTCGAGACGAGGAATAATAGGAAAATACCACAACTTCTTCTTCCCCACCTTCGATTTCAACCCAGGAATATATCTATCCGTTTTACAAATCGGGCACTGGTCTAAGTCCTTACCCTCACCGTAGTACAAAAAACATTGTTTTGGACAACAGTCGTACTTAACATACCCTAACTCTGTTTCCAACATTGTACGCATACCTTTCGTGCCCTTTGGTAACAACTTCACAGTCTCTGGCATGAAACCTAGCTTCGCCTTGTTAAAAGCCTTATCGGAATAAATATTACTCGCCTTGTGATGTGCCTTGTCTTCCAACCAGTCTGCGATCCACTGAAGGATACTTATATTTGTATTTGGATGTAACTTCACCTTTCCTAGGTGCATCAGTTTGTAGAAAGCATTCGCTTCCAGATTGGGATCATCGTTAGTGGCCTCGTCCTCAAAATAACGACCTCCACGTGCATCTACGATTATGTCTGTAAACGGCTCATCAACAAAGTCTGCCATGTCGGGAATAATGGTGTTTGATGAGGTGGAGGTCTCAGGCAAATACGACAGTATATTCTCTTTTTCCGTTTCCCCGTGAAATATCCATTCTAAATATCCAGGCGTAAATCCTGACTTATGTAGATGATCACGTACAACGTATTTCCCGTGAAATTTTAAATTAGTGCATTTCATGCAAGGACACCTAATTTGTGATTGTAGATCTAGGTATGTGACTTGAGTCATATCATACTCAATGAAAGTTCGAACCCCACATACAAATTCCTCTCGCAAATAACCGTCACTATCATATCTATCATACATCCAAGCTCTATCCGCTTCATAATTTATTATTTATCGATCTAAGTAGTAAAATATAAAACAAATAATTATAATTTAAACTCTAATAAATTTATATCATGCAAAATCGATTTAGAAAGCTAAAGAATTAACAACTTACTTCTTGAAGCGTGAAAAGCAGTCTTCAAGAATATTGCTTATACCACGATTATACTCGGTGTGTGTGCCATTTATCTATCAACAAACAAATAAACATAAGTTAGAATTGAATCACGAATTATATTATTTAAAATAAGAATTTGAGATAGTTAAGGGAAAAAAACGTAAATACCTTAAGAAAGAGTGAAAATTGGAATGAATGTTTGAAGAGGAGGGAAAGGCCTTTATAAAGGCCAAAATTAGCTTTCTGCAACCGCAACGTGGTTGCAGAAACAAACGGCCAACTGTTTTTGCAACCGCAAGGCGGTTGCAAAAACAAGTATACGTTAGTTTTTGCAACCGCCTTGCGGTTGTAAAAACTAGTATACGTTAGTTTCTGCAACCGCAATGCGGTTGCTGAAAACATTCATACTTTCAAAATGCCCTTTTTTGATGATTTGAGGTGCCACATTGTTATTTTGGTTGATAACTATCCTAATAATGGTAAAAACAACCATAATTACAATTCTCATAACAATTTCAAGCGTTATATATGTGGAACAAGCCGTGATATCTATGATTTCAAACGATAACATTCGTATACACACATATATATATATATAAATATCATCCCTAGATACATATAGAAATAAACGTAATGTGAAAAACTTATCAACTAATTCAACCAATTAATCATATTAGTGAAGCAAATCATAATAACAAGAAGAAATATGATGATGAGTAGTAAATAGAACATACAATATGTTCATGCATGGTTTAATAACTCCTTCGATCATTTCACATTCAATCTACTCTTTCATTCCTCAATTACAGTTTATATCACATGTAGCATTGAAGTTTGTTGTTAAAAATCAGAGACGCATTGAGAAAGTCCCATAAAATTGCGATTTTCATGTATGAATATTTATTGCAACCGCGATGCGGTTGCAGAAAGTGTCTATTGGGATCGCATGGCGGTTGCAAAAGCTAGTATTTGCAACCGCAATGCGGTTGCTGAAAACATTCATACTTTTAAAATGCCATTTTTTTGATGATTTGAGGCGCCACATTGTTATTTTGGTTGATAACTATCCTAATAATGGTAAAAAAAACCATAATTACAATTCTCATAACAATTTCAAGCATTATATATGTGGGACAAGCTGTGATATCTATGATTTCAAACGATGACGTTCGTATACACACACACACACACATATATATATATATATATAAATATCATCCCTAGATACATATAGAAATAAACGTAATGTGAAAAATTTATCTACTAATTCAACCAATTAATCATATTATTAGTGAAGCAAATCATAATAACAAGAAGAAATATGATGATGAGTAGTAAATAGAACATACAATATGTCCATGCATTGTCTAATAACTCCTTCGATCATTTCACATTCAATCTACTCTTTCATTCCTCAATTATTTGTTTTGTAACCATTTATTAGTTTATATCACATTTAGCATTGAAGTTTGTTGTTAAAAATCAGAAAGGCATTGAGAAAGTCTCATAAAATTGCGATTTTCATGTATGAATATTTTTTGCAACCACAGTGCGGTTGCAGATACTATTTTTTTAAGTTTTTAAAACTTTCAGCAACCGCTTTGCGGTTGCAAATTGTTCAAAATTTTTGAAAATTTGGGTGGCCTAGGGGGGAAAATTTGAATTTTCGCGAAAATTCAAAATTTCACCCCATTTTCTATATATACCCACCAACACTTCTCTTCTTTTTCCAAATCCAAAAAATCACAAACACTTCTCTTCTTTTTCCAAATCCAAAAAATCACGAACACTTCTCTTCTTTTTCCAAATCCAAAAAATCACCAACACTTCTCTTCTTTTTTTTCCAAATCCAAAAAATCACCAACACTTCGCTTCTTTTTCCAAATCCAAAAAATCACCAACACTTCTCTTCTTTTTCCAAATCCAAAAAATAAAAAACAAACCAACACTTTTCTTCTTTTCTTTTCCAAATCCAAAAAATAAAAAAACACCAACACTTCTCTTCTTTTCTTTTTCAAATCCAAAACAAATAACTCCTAACACTTCATTTTTTGCTTTTTTATTTCTCTTCTTCTTTATGTTTTTTTGTTCAACTTTTTTTCATTTCATTTTATTCATTGTTTTTCGTTATTTAATTACATTTGTTCTTGTATATTCACTATATTGATTTGCTGCCATTATCTATTTATAATTTTAACAAAAACCAATAATATTTCGGTAAATTACCGGAATATTATTGATTTTTTTTTTATTTTCGTTCGCAGGTCATTTGCAACCGCAACGCGGTTGCTAATGGTTTGAATATTTTCTGCAACCGTGTTGCGGTTGCAGATGCTTACTGGACTTTCTGCAACTGCAATGCGGTTGCAGATGCTTATTCGACTTTCTGCAACCGCGATGCGGTTGCAATTGCTCATTGGACTTTTTGCAACCGCCACGTGGTTGCAAAAACTCCAAGAACAATTGCAACCGCGAGGCGGTTGCAGAAAGTCCAATAAGAAATTGCAACTGCTTCGCGGTTGCAAAAATCTGCAACCGCATCGCGGTTGCAGATTATCTGGTCGCAGATGGCATCTGCAACCGCGATGCGGTCGCGGATGACAAGTAATCGAGGCTTTACGAGACCTCGTCATCTGCAACCGCATCGCGGTTGCAAATGACTATCTGCAACCGGATTTGGGCCTTTTGCAATGCGTTGCAAAAGACCCTGCAACCTTGTAGTGAATATAAAGAATTGCAATATTTAGAGAGGTTTTATGCAAGTAATACTTTGCAATATACATTAATACAATATGAAGCCTATACGGCTCTTTCCTTCTCAACTTTTACAATTGCACACATCATAGCTATTTATAATAACCGACTTAGTCACATAAGAAAATATTACATTTTTGTTTAATATATTCCTAAATTATTTAGGCTAATTAAGATAGTGGGGCACACTTTTTGTAAAATATCACAACCACCTCCCACTAGAAATTCGTCCCCATTATGTTGTGTTATTTATATTTGAGATGGTTTTGCATGTTCAAGATTTTTTCTTCGTTTATTGTAATTTATTTTCCAACAATCATGTTAGTTAACAAATGAAAAGAAATAACTTGAAATGGTTTGCATTTAACCAATATCAAATCCTAACTTTAACATCTTTCTGTTGCTTTGGATTTTGGCAACAACTCACTATTTTGTCAAAGTGAAGAATGCATTGCATTTAAATTTATGGAAGTTACACAATTTACAAAATAAGGTAGAAACCATTATACAATAAATATATATATATATATATATATATATATGTTTTTTTTGTGGCTAGTAAAACAAATTAATTGATAGAGAGAAATTACAAGTAATCAGTGAGTATAAAAGCAAAAAACTAAATAGGAGAAATAAACTACTCATTATCAGATACAATTCATAAGAAACCTGTACCAATCAAGAAAAGAGCCAGAAAAATAGGGAATTTGACCTTTAACCATATCCAACTCATGCTCTTGATGGAGTCCAAAGTCTTCCTAATGTCAACTTTCCCTCCTTTACTAAGAACTTGACTCCTTTCCTTCCATAAAGTCCAGACAACAGTATTCAAATGAATTCCCATTCTTCATTCATTTTCTCTCTCAGCAAAATTTTTTACATTGGATCATAAAATTTCAGGCACCATTACAAATCACCGTATGAAATTCAAACTGACAAAAAACGGCCTCCCGTCACCAAGAATCTTCTTGTCTTGAATAAAATTAGTTGCGCTGAGTTCTGCTTCTAAGTCATCCAAGCCCTAAGACACTCGTCCACATTAGTTCATCTGCTGCCTCCGCTTCCACACCTATTCTTCGTCTCTCCACTCGCCATCTTTGAGATCTTTGCATATTTGTCTCTTGATAGGAGACACAGTTTTCTTGATTTTGCACACAAGCAATGATTGTTTCAGAAATTTATGCTATTCCCTTTCTCAAATTCTCTCGTAATTCCTTCCTCAAACTAGTATATTTCTCCTACCATTTATTTGTTTAATTGCTATTAAACAGGTCTTTTCACCAACTTGATACCAACTTATGTTTTAATGCTTGTACTTCCACAATCAACTACACCCTATCTATCTTCAAGAACTTTTTTTAACAATGAGCTTTCTTCAGATGACAACCTCCACCACCATCTTCCAACCCAGATTGGTTCATCCATTCAATATTATTAGATATCATTGTATCTTTAGATATCCTAGTTTATATTATTTCCATAGTTATCGTATCATAGAGATCTTGTATAGTTATCTCTTACCTTATCTTGCACAATTGTAATTGTATTTATACACCTATTGATGAATGAGAATAACACAGTGAATATCACATTCTTACATGGTATCAAGCCTTTTTTTTTCTCTCCTCTCCCCTAAATGACTGGCCCTACCGATCCTACCCTAGAGTCTGCCACCACCTCTCTCTCTTCCGCCACCCAAACGCCACCAAAGTCTACCCGGCCCTCACTTTCAAAAATATTAAAAACTTCATCTCAATCACTCTAGACATTGAAAACGGTCAATACAATTCATTGTCGGAATTATTCAAAATTCATGCTCGAGCCTATCAAGTCCTCGATCATATTCTTCCTCCTAAAAGTGGCGTTTCTTCCTCTCTAGCCAACTCTGATGCGGATATATGGGACCGCCTAGATGCCATCGTCCTCCAGTGGATCTATGGCACCCTCCAATGACCTTCTTTATACGATCATTGAACCCGATTCCACTGCCATGGGCGCCTGGAATCGTTTAGCCGACATCTTTCAGGACAACAAGAACTCGCGAGTGGTTCACCTAGAACATTAGTTTTCACACACAACCTTCAACGAGTTTCCTAATGTTGGAGCTTATTGTCAGAAACTCAAGATGCTTGTGGACAAACTTGCTAACCTTGGTGCTCCTATGTCAAATCAACGTTTGGTTCTGCAACTTGTAGCTAGCAGGCCTAAACGGGAACTTCAATGGGTTCGCCACTCTCATCCAACAGAGCGACCCACTACCTCTTTTCTTTAAGCCTCATTCGATGCTAGGGTTGGAGGAAACAAGAATCAAGAAATGTGCCGTTAGGCAAGTTGACTCCGCCCTTGTTTCACAAGTTTTGTCACACGCTCCGGACAGTGCACTCACCGCGAACCAACCGCAGCGGCCGTCCAACCCTCGCTCCAACAGTCGTGGCTACGCGGGCCGTGAATGTGTTTTGGCCCATCGCGGGTGTGACGGCCGCGGTCTACGGCGCGTTCAACCCCTTAGGCCTGGTCAAACCCGTGGGCCGCTTATGGACCGCAGCCGTGGGCCACCCCTTTGTCACCCTACCCCACGGCCTAATGGTCCCATCGGCCTTCTCCTTCGCCACCAGCCCGTCAACAAGGGCTTCTCAGCCCCACCCTACTCACGCCTATCACGCCGCCGCGAACACCGCGGGTTATACTCCGACCGACATTGACACCGTCTTCAACACCATGTCCTTGAATTCACCCAACGAGCAATGGTACATGGATTCGGGGGCATCTTCACATATGACGGCGAATAACGGTACTCTTACGTCTTATTTTAATTTGAGCAACTCTAATGGTATTACTGTAAGTGATGGCAGTACTATTCTTATTGTTGGTACGTGTAACGCGTCCCTTCCCTCACCTTTTCCTTCTTTATCTTTATCTAATGTTCTACATGCACCAAAAATTGTCAAAAACCTTATCTCTATTCGTAAACTTACTATTGATAATTCTGTGTCTGTTGAATTTGATCCCTTGGGTTTTTTTGTGAAGGACCTACGGACGCGCAAACACCTTATAAGATGCAATAGCTCCAGCGACCTACATCCTCTCTCACCGTCGCCCGACTCCTCCAACCCCTCCTCATTTGTCGTCATCTCCTCCGATCATTGGCATGCTACTCTCAGCCATCCCGGCCCCGCCATCCTTGCCTCTCTGTCAAGCCAATCACATTTATTGCTCCTCGGTGCCGTCTACTTTTTGTCCATCATGTCCATTAGAAAAGCATATTAGGTTACCTTTTTTGTCATCTACTTCTCGTTCTTTACTTCCGTTTGATATTGTTCATAGCGACCTTTGAACTTCACCCGTTTTGGTTTTTTTGGGTCATCATTATTACGTCTTGTTTTTGGATGATTTTTCTAATCATTTATGGACTTTTTACATTGCAAACAAATCACAAGTTTTTTCTACATTTTTGGCTTTTCGTGCACTTATATAAACTCAATTTGAACGCGAAATTAAAAGCTTTCAATGTGATAATGGAAAAGAATATAACAATGCTCATTTTCACCAATTTTGTGCTAAAAATGGGATGACTTTTCGTTTTTCTTGCCCTTATACATCTTCTCAAAATGGAAAGTCCGAAAGAAAAATTCGCACCATAGATAATATAATTCGCACTCTACTATCTCACGGCTCCCTCCACCCTGTCTTTTGGCCTCACGCCCTCCAAATGGCGACTTATCTATTAACTATTCTCCCCCCTAAAATACTTAGATTCTCCTCACCTCTACAAACTCTTTACAACAAAATTCCCTCTCACACTAAACTACGTATCTTTGGGTGGCTATGCTTTCCCTATTTCCCTCTTCTACTATACACAAATTACAAGCCCGCTCCACTCTATGCGTCTTCTTGGGCTATCCATCAAACCAACGTGGCTACAAGTGTCTTGACATTAAATCCAACAAAATAATTGTATGTCATCACGTCGTCTTTGATGAAAACACTTTTCCCTTTAGCAACTTAACAAAACCACAACCGTCCTTCGACACTTTTCTTGACTCGGTCGTCTCTCCTCTCCTCCTCCAAAAAATACATCACACGCCTCACGCGCCACCAAACGGCCCCAATGGCAAACCTCCCTCTCCTCCGCCACCATCACCGATATCGCTCTCTCTCCTCCACCACCCCCATCTCCTTCTCACTCCACGCCGCCTCCTACTTACGGCCACTCTCCTCAAATGGTGACTCGCAGCCACCATGGCATCTTTAAACCTAAACAAATATTCGACTTAAACACTACCTCGTCCCCCACTCCTCTCTCTCGCTCACCTTCAGACGCTCTATCCAACCACAATTGGAAACTTGCAATGCTTAATGAATACAATGCTCTTATTAATAATAATATGTGAGAGCTTATTTCTCGTCCGTCTAATGTTAATGTCTTTCGTTCCATGTGTATTTTTAGACATAAATTTCATTCTGACGGTTCTTTTAAGCAGCATAAAGCCCGTCTTGTTGGTGATGGCAGGTCTCAACAGGTTGGAGTGGATTGTGACGAGACTGTCTCGAGTATAGCTCTATCTCATTCTTGGGACATACATCAATTGGATGTTAAGAATGTCTTTTTATACGGTTTGCTTCATGAAACCGTTTATATGCATCAATCTATGGGTTTTCGTGACTCTCATTTCCCTAATCACGTGTGCTTACTCAAGAAGTCTCTTTATGGCCATAAACAAGCCCCTAGGGCTTGGTATGAGCGGTTCACCGATTATGTGGCTACTATTGGTTTTATTCATAGCAAGTCGGATCACTCTTTGTTTATTTATCGTCGTGTGGGTGACATAACATATTTATTATTATATGTGGATGACATTAGATTGACCGCCTCTTCTTCCTCACTACGTCGGTCTATTATGTCTCTTATTGGTTCCGAATTTGCTATGAAAGATTTGGGGTTACTCAACTATTTTTTGGGCATTGCTGTCTCTTAGGTATCTAATGGTCTCTTCTTATCTCAAAGAAAGTACGCCGAGAGTATTATTGAGCGCGCAGGCATAGGATCTTGCAAACCGTGTGCAACTCCCATCGACACCTCCTCCAAGATAGGGGGCGACGGACAGTCTTCCATTCTCAATCTCGCTCTCTTATGGAGTCTCGTGGGTGCACTTTAGTAAGTTTGCTTATCGATGCATGACCCTCGAGATTCTCACATGCAAGCACTGAAACGCATCATTTGGTATCTTCAAGGGACATTGGATTATGGTTTGTCTCTATCCCGTTCCACAGTTTCTGGCCTTATTGCCTACTGCGATGCTGATTGGGGCGGATGCCCGGATACTCGTCGTTCCACCTCGGGTTATTATGTTTATTTTAGTGATAATCTCATCTCATGGTCCGCCAAACGTCAACCCACTCTCTCTCGTTCCATTGGTGAGGTTGAGCATTGTGGGGTTGCTAATGTGGTATCCAAAGCATGTTAGCTTCGAAATTTGCTTCTTGAGCTTCACTGTCCTATCACTAAAGAAATCTTGGTCTATTGCGACAACGTCAGTGCTGTTTGCTTGTCGGGAAATCCTGTTCAACATCAACGAATCAAGCATATTGAGATGGATATCCACTTTATTCTTGAGAAGGTTGCTCGTGGCCTCATTCGAGTTCTTCATGTCCCAACACGGTACCAAGTTGCAGTCATATTCACGAAGGGCCTTACACGTGGGCTCTTTGAAGATTTTCGCTCCAGCCTCAACGTTCGTCCTCCTCCCGTTTCGACTGCGGGGGTCTAGTAGATATCATTGTATCTTCAAATATCCTAGTCTATATTATTTCTATAGTTATCGTATCATAGAGATCTTGTATAGTTATCTCTTACCTTATTACGAATATTCAACCCTCTCTTCTTTCTTATTACAAAGAATATCCCACTTAGCCCATACAATTTCTTTTATCACTTAAGTTACCTGCCTGGAAAACATTCCTTTGCATTTCGAATATTGACCTCCACACTTTTTAGGCGCCAAGGTGAAAGATAAGTAGTACATTGGAACACCTGTTAACATTGATTTGAGAAGTGTTGCTCTGCTTAAAAAAGAACAGTGAGGTTTTTGTCCACTAACCTAATCTCTTGTTAACATTATTTAATAGTTGTCGCCCACTTTTGATTTTCAAAAATTAACCCCCACTTTGATCCCCAGGTACTTAAACAGGACTGATGAGCGTTAAATTATCATGATTCAGGTGCCTGTTTTCTAATAGTTTTGATAACTCCTTGTAGAATTTTTATTGGTTTTGGTCTTGTTTTCTCATTTTATAATTTTGAGTTTAGTCGGAGCAAAACAAATTGAAGGAAAATGAGCATGGAATAGCAAAAAAGGAAAATAAATGAGCAATTTGGCGACGTTCGCAACTGAACCGGTACCACAACTTAACCAGCGCAACAAACATCAGAAGGTGCCTCAACAACTAGGATGATCGCTCAACCCACGCGGTTGAGGTGGAAGGCGATGCGACCAGAACAAGGACATGCGCATCCCATGTGGTACGACCAGAAGGGGGCGCGACTCGCGCAGTACGAACATTGGGTGAGGCAACTCGCGCCTGAGAAACTTAAGGCATCACGACACGCGCTACTACCTGCATACTCACGCTACCACACACGCAACTTAATGCGTGACCTAAAGATCTGTGATAGCTGATAAGAAACCCTAGGCCAACAAGTTCTGGGGTTAAAAACTATAAAATGATGGAGACGTAGAAGACTTAAGGCATCACTTTCATCGCGAATAACAAGAAGTTTGAGAAGTATTGTGATAGAAGTTTCAACACCATTTCTCATCACTATTCCACATCATATTCCACCGTTCAAATATTGTGATAGAAGTTTGAGAAGACACATCGACATCTCACCGAGATCAAGAGTTTAATTTTTTGTTTTATTATTTGCAATATTCTACGATGAATTACTGTTGTAAAACATCGATCATGGGTAGCTAAATTCCTTTCTGGGATAGGATGTAGTTATCTCAATGAATGCACCTTGAACCTATGATTTCATTATTTCTATTGAATATTTTGTTTTGTTGGATTTGGTTTGTTGCGTATCTACTTGGTATATTTAGCATGTAAGTGTTTCAAGGAAGCATAGTGTAGATGTTGAACTAGCTTGTATTATGTTGAATTTTGCGTAGGATATTGTTAACACAACACTTTCATAGTAGATCACTAAAACAAATCTCTAGACCTTCGTCACTAGCGCCTCACGAAAAATCTAGGTTAAGCTGTCAACTCTAATTTTTTCTAAAACTTTGTGTCGATCCTTGACAAGGTGGACTTCTGGAGAGGGGAGAGTACTTAATAGTCGGACATTATTAAGGACTTAGAAGTTTCTTCAGATGACACAAAAGTGAGTTGAACTTATCACGTCAACTTGAGACAAAACAATATTCAATAGAAAGTAGCATTGCATAGGGTCATTGGTATTTTGTCTACGAAATACCCATATTCAACATTAATGTATTATGATTTCTAGATATGTTTTTGAAATTGTTGGATCGTGACTTGATACTTGTCGCACAGTGTTAACCCTTCGATGTTAGTCTAACACTGATCAGCTCTTCCAATGTTAAGCTGATGTTGGACTCTCGATGTTACCTTAACATCCGTTTAACAGCTGACAGCAGTTAACGTTAGCACAAATCTACTTGACAGAGAATATTACGCAGCGGATAAATAAAGAACACAAGTAGATGTAATTTTAAGAAGATAATATATTAATATGATCTTCCGAGCCGTAGGCGAAATAACCCGTTAAGGTTTTAACAAAAGTCGTTCTCTCAATTTTCAAGCTCCTCACTCTCAAATTAATCGAACTAAGCAAAGCACACAAGAATTGCTTCGACTATCTCTAAAAGCTCCTCACTCTTAGATCTATTCTAACAACTCACAAACTTTGCTAAAGCAAGACAAAGACACTCGACTATAAAGATTTCCTCACGGGATATTTTCGCTCTTGTCTTCGTGTCTTTTTCTTGATGCCCAACATGCCTATTTATAGTGTAGTCTTCCTTGATGGCCAAGACATGTTGTGCACGTTTTTGATTGCTATTAGATCTCCTTGTATGACTCTAATTTCGTTCATGGCAAGTCTCCTTCAATAGGGAAAGGTTTCCTTGTCCAACTTGAAGTCTTCAATGGAAAGGTTTCCTTCTTTGACTAGAAGTCTTCAATGGAAAGATTTCCTTCTTTAACTTGAAGTCTTCTAAGGAAAGTATCCTTCACCATCTTGTAGTCTTCAATGGAAAGAATCCTACTGCAAGTAATCTTCATTCCTTCTTGCAATTCACACGCCATGATCTTTCCATTGCACCGCACACATCTTTCCTTATTTAATTATAGAAAGTTCTTCTTTGGAAACTTCTCTTTGAATGGCAACTTCTCTTTAAGGAAATAGATCCTTCCTTGAAGTCTCTTGACCTGGAGCACATACAAATACCAACTACAACTCGTGGAACTAAGTTAGTAAGTGAATAAAGGCAAAACACAATTATAGTAATAAATCCCGAATGTGCAGTTTTCTATTTTCTGTGTTCAATGTTATCCTAACATTGTAAATACACTGTTGATCTAACATTGACAAAATACTTGCACTTTCAATCTCCCCCTTTTTGCCTTTCTTCACAAAACCAAACATGTTCACAATTCGTATTATGCACAGTGCTCCAGCAACACAACATCATTAATATCTTAAGCTACTCCCCCTTAGTATGACACTATTAATCAAGTAGCTTTAAGATACTAATAAGAATACAACGAGTTAAACATCACAATTATAAGCATAACTAAGACGGCATTAGCTATATAAGAATTGCAGAACCAGTAGAATAAACATGAAGATCAAATGGCTTACTTCTCCCCCTTTTTATGAGGAAAGCAAAATCTTGACGAATCACTTCATAAGATAAAGTTCTATAGCTCTTTCTTTAGCAGCTATTTCCATTTCTCTCTATGAGAACTTTATCATTCACTGTTTCTTAAAATCCTCCATAGCCACAGTCTTATCTCCCAACAGGAAATTAAAGTTAGCTTCAATTGTAGATATTACCTCAAGTGTTACCTCTGATGTTGAGTCAACATTGTTCTCCAGCGATGTTGTTGTAACAACTAGCTCAGACTCAGCATCATCGGACTTCTCAGAACCTTCTTCCTTATCCTCTTGATCTCAACGATTTCATCGTCACCATTCTCAGTTTCCAAATCCTTTTCCTCAGAACCATCTTTTTCTTCTTCACCACTTCATCTTCATTCTCTACCTCTCTATCCTCCTTCTCTTTCTCATTCTCCTTATCACCTTGCAATCACCTAGCAGCATCAACATCTCTTTTTCTTTACAAGTACCAGCGGTATAACACTGCTCCCCCTTAATGCAAGCTATCAAACTCATTGTTGGCATAACATTGACATCTATCAATGTTGTCATAACATCAGACTGTATCAATGTTAACTTAACATTGAATCCAGAATGTTGTTCTAACATTGACGTTTATCGCTGTTGTCTTAACATTGAACCTGAATGTACCTGCACAAGAGTTTACAAAAACCAGCAATAAAACCACCATTATCACCCACATTAGTTTCTCAGCAACTAACATGTTCTCCCCCTCAATCAAATCAGCTTTCTCTGCAAAATGTTCCTCAATCACTGTCTCCTCAACTGTGTTTGAAGTACCAATAAAAACAACACCTTGTTCCTCAGTTTTAACTTGTTTTGTCTCAGCAACAATGTCCGGAACGAGTGTTGTACCTACGAAAAAGAACTACAGGAGTAGGGGTGGGGTTATATCCTTGATTCACCATACCACGGGCCACAATCAAGATCAAAGATGCATGCCAAGGATTTCAAAAACAATTGCAAGTGAAAATTCATAGTATTTCAGAGAATTATGCACAAAGAGATTAGAGATTCAGAATCACAAGTGAAAAGAAGTAATGAGCGGTTTCTTAAAATAAATCATGCATAATTACCGCCTGTTGAGACAACAAGTGACACTGAGTTACTTCACACATGACCAGAGCAGTTCATAAAAAACTTATAAGTCATAATGTTTAAACCTGGATGTTGAGACAACATGCTTACAGACTGATGTTGGCACAACATTGACACTTGTTCTAAATCAACATTGGTTCTTGTGAATGTGGAGGTATTGAGCTTACCCTCAAGATATTTTCAATTAAAAGCATGAGCTAGATCTGAAAACACATATCTGAAACTTAAGACATATTAGCAAATTAGTACCACAGATATATCTCAGACCTGTACATGGAAAGGAGAGTTAGTTAACAGAAAATCCAACATTTTGGGTATGAAGTTAATTAAAGGAGTTAATCTACTTCCAAGTCATAACAAGAGACAACGTAGTGTGTCACCGCAACTGAATCACCCAAAATATATGCCTTCATAACTATTTCTCCCCCTTAAGCTCAAACCGACACAGACACATCAAGGAAAGAATGAATGAATGAATGCAAGCCTAAGTGAAATGCAGAATACAGAATGCAGAATACAGAATGTTAAGTTAACATTAGTAGATGGTAACCATGGAGTATCAGCTTTATAGACTAGGAACAGATCATATCAATTCAAATCTTTATCAATTATCATGAAATCTTTTGAACAAAAACTAGTGAATGTTAAAGGATAGTTTCATCACTGAATGTGGGCAGCACAAGACCCCACACACCCCAGCAACTTAACCATCAGCTACAGATTAGGCAAGTACAAAGGAACTGAATGAAGACAGTACATTTATCATATACTTCTTCACCCCAACTCCTCATGCATACTTGTTTACCAACCTGTTTACAAGAGAAATACCAAGTGAACAATGCTACTGAATGCAAGCAGTCGAAACTTCAAAGCACCCCAGTAGTAAGGATCACTATCATGCATAACCTTGGCCATAGACAAAAACACAAAAATAAGCACAACTGAATGACAATGAAGCTCTCAACATCATGTACCCCAGCTTCTCTTCATGCTTTGTCTAACCTAACATGGATAAGTCACAACTGAATAACATCAGAGTAGTGAGCTCTGTGTACCCCAGCTTCTCCCAGATGTTAGGTTAACATTCACATACTAACAACAGAGTTCTTACTTTACAAAACTTTTGATATGAACATGTCCACCAGAATACTTAGCTAACAATCCTGGTCAACCACACAAACCAATAATAACAACCATTCATGAAGACAAACAAGAACAAACACAGAAATCAAACAGAAAAAATCTAATGCAATCCTATACACCACAAACATACTACGGTGTTAGCCAGTGGTGTTATGGCAACACCGGAATGCAACACTGAATCACAGAACATTCAAGCCAAGAGACTTCCTCAAATTGAAGAACCTCTCGCTATCTAATGACATTTTAAACAAATCAACTAAATGATTGTTGGTCTCTAAGTGATCAATGTTTATAACCTTGTCATCTACGATTTTTCTCAAGAAATAATGCATAGGAAATGTATGCTTTGTTCTAGAATGATGCACCATATTTCTTGACATGTTAGTGGCACTAAGGTTATCACTAAACAACAACAATGTGTCACTTTTTATCCCATAATCATGCAACACGTGTTTAAGCCATATAAAACGGGTAACACAGCTGCGAGCTGCAAATTCAACAGTTGATAATGACACACAGTTATGTTTCTTGCTATAACATGAAAAAGGATTATTTCCAAAATAAAAACAACCCCCACATGTAGATTTTCTATCAGCTAAATCTCCAGCCCAGTCAGAATCAAAACCGGCAAGGTTTGTATTTGCATCATGTGTATACCAAATGCCTAAGTCTACAGTACCAGATATATAATTCAGTGTTCGCTTCACAACAATTAAGTGAAAAGCTTTAGGTTCAGCGTAATACCTGACACAAACACAGACACAAACCGAGTTCATAATAAATGGGCTAGTGACGGATAGATATAGCAAGCTTGTGCCTCCTTTTTGAATTACCAAAGTAGAAGACATTGGAGTCTTGCTCAATTTTGACTCCTCCAACCCAATCATGCTCATCCCATCCTCCTTTTGCTTCATTTTCAAACCCAAGAAGAAATCCAGATCACCAATCTCACTCATCACTAATGTACCTGTCAAAGCCTCAACAAACTTGTCTGGAGTAGACTTGTTAGTATAAACAAAGACAATGTCATCAGCAAATCTTTGATCTAAGCAATTATCAGAATATGTGGCAGACATACAAACACTCAGCATTATCATATTTCTACAATTTACCCTTTTCTTGTTGTGTGTTTTGATGTCATTAATGATTTGAACCATAACCTGAGATGTAGGATGATTACTCTGAATCCTATCAGTTGTATCCCTCCAAACATCTTGAACTTGGACCTTTTCATGTAAGTTTGACTGCTCGAATGTTGTGTCAACATCAGGACTGGTCGATGTCGGCATAACATCAGCTTCTGGTTCATGTTCCAGTTCAGGTTCTGGATCTGCAGGTGATGTTGGAATAACATTGTCTAGAGTCAATGTTAGAGTAACATCAGAATCCAGTAGAGTTGGCACACCAGCCTCTAACTCACCTGCAACACTCAGCAAATCATCAATAACCACATTAACCGATTCTTGAACAATAATTAATCTTGGATCAAACATTCTAGTATTGTTCCAAGAATAGCCATCAAAGATATGTTCTTCACTTTTTGGATCATATTTGCTCACAAAATCTTTGTCATTTAAAGTATAGCAAACATATCTAAATTCATGAAAATGAGCAAGATCATGTTTCTTCTTTTTCATCATCTTATAAGGAGTCATGGGAATAGAGAATTTATGAATATTTTTATTAAACACACATAAGTCAGAGAATGACCTATTTTCACATTCTCTATCATGATTTGACCAAATATTACCAAAAGAAGCATCATGTAAGTTATCAATACTAGCATGCAATGTTCTAAAGGTGTTAAGAGCTTCTGATTTTTCTTTGAAAGATTTAATCAAAGTATATCCAGAAAAATCATTCATAATCACACAATCATATTGCTTACCCCCAACTCTATTTATTTCAATAAGACCTAAGAGATCCATATGAAGTAGATGAAAACAATTAGAGGTACTAGTAACCTGTTCATCCACTTGGATTGGATTATGAGAAGCTTTGGTCACCTTACCTTTCAAGCAATCATAACATACCATCTTACCAGAACTCATGAGATTGGGAATGCTTCTCACGGTTTCAAGTTTCAACACTTTGCCCAGATTCTTGTTGTGCATGTGTCCAAGTTTCTTGTTCTTGGCAACTAAATAGTCCACCTTTGTTTGAAAGCAAATCACTTGATCCCTCACCAAGTGGTTATCTTCAAACCTCTTACCTGTCAAAGTACACACATATGCACAATCAGATACATCACACGAATCTTTAACATACCTTACCAATAAGTCATCATCACACAATTAACTGATGCTTATTTGGTTTTTACAGAATCCATCCAACAACATCTCATCCTTCAAGGGTGGGGATCCATCAACATTCAACACTTCTTTGCCAATGATTCTTCCTTTACTTCCATCTTCATAGGTGAAAGTTCCAGTGGTTAGTGGTGCACACTCCTTTAAATCAGATTTACTTTGTTTCCAATCATGTGTCTTAAGCAGTGTTAAAGCAATACAATATGTTCTCAATGTTAAGGTAACATTGGTTATCCAGTGTTGTCTTAACATCGTGTATAACCGTATCAAATCAGATTTGTATCCAGCCATATGCCTCAAACATCCACTATCAGAGTACCACTTACCTGCAAGGTTAGTATGCATAGTAGGAAAGATAATATTGCACATAATATAAGTTTTAGGCACCCAAAGTCTAGTGTTTCTCATCCCACCATTCTGTTCAGCAATGTTGTAACCGAATGTTAAGGTAACACTGGAATAACTAATATCAACATTGGAATGTTCAGATTCCAGTGTTGGCTTAACACCAGCATCAACATTGCATGAATCCCTATTATGTTCAACTATTTTCCATTTAAGAGACTTTTTGTATTTATAACAATATGCTTCAAGGTGTCCATGTTGAAAACAGTATTGACAAATATAAGCTATTTTCTTAGATTCTCTAGAAAGTAACTTTGCCTTTTCAAAACCAAGAATAGTGGATTCAACAGAAGTAGTTGAGTGAGTAACTTTACTTTGATATCCTAAACCAGAATTACCATCATTGCCTAAACATAAAACTTCATCAAGTTTATAAGTACCTGTTTTCCTCTTGACAATGGTATGTTCAGCAATTTCTAGCTTAGAACTTACCTTTTCTATTTCATCATCTTTTCTGTCCAAACTAACCTCAAGTTGAGTGATTGTAGCCTTCAAGCTTTCATTCTCTTCCATAGCCTTCTCAATTCCACTCAACTTGTTCTTCTCCTTAAGCAGGTCTTGGTAGATGATCTTCAGTTCATCAAGAAACTCTTCTTGAATCAATTTACCTTCAAGGACATTATCATCTTCCAAACCTATAGAATCATGCAAATACTCAAAGTCAGAATCATCATCAAACTCATCATTAATAGAAATCAAACATTCAGTGTTGTGTAAACAAATGGTTTCATCCCAATTGTCAACAAGAATCTCCTGGACTGGTGTTGTCATCTGGATGTTAACATAACATCGAGCTGTCTGGATGTTGGCAGAACACCAAGCCTTGACACCAGCAGGTATGTCCACCTTTGCACACACTGTTGTTTGAGTTTCTTCAATCGTTGGCACCTGTCCATCACCATATTCTTCAAAACCTGTCTCATCATTATCATCTACACAAACCAAGTCAGATTTCCCTTTTGTTCTAAGGTTGTTACCACATTCATACGAAAAATGGCCCCAACCTTTACATTTATAACATTGAATCTTTTTGAGATGTGTATCATTATGAGGAGTAGGTTTACAAGAATATTTGGTCATCTCTTTAGAGAAATCTTTCTTAAATCAGCAAGAATATTTTTATCACATAGACTAAGCTTATTCAACTTTTCAATTATAGTTTCATTATAAGCTTGAATTTCTTCTTCATCATCTATTTTTTCAAGGTTCCTCTCAATTTTTTTCAGAGTGCAAAATAGAGTATGAAAGTCTAACGTGCCCATATTCCTAGCTTCTTGCATAGTAATCACCTCAAATTTCTTAGAAAGAGTTCTCACAGCTTTATACGCCAGTTGCTTATTAGACAGGGAATCACCTAAGTTTTGAATTTCATTAGCAAGATTCATCAGTTTCTCAAAATAAGCAGTAATACTTTCTTCTTCCCCCATTGTTAAATTATCAAATTTGTTCAAAAACATGCGTAACTTAGTCTTTTTAGTGTACACATCACCTTCACAATGATTTTCTAAAATATCCCAAGCATGCTTTGCAGTTGAACAATTTTTAATTAACTTAAACATGTGACAATCAACCAAACTAAATATGGTATTTAGGGCTTTTTCATTGAAGAAAGCGTTACTTAGCTCAGTTTGAGTCCACTCTGATTTTGGCTTAGGAGCAGCGTCATGATCTTCATCTGGATCATCGTTATTTTGAGAATTTGAGGCTAATAATGAAAGATCTTCATCTAGAGCATACATAGGGACTGCATACCCTTTGATCACCATCTTCCAAGCTCGCCAACCGAATGATTTAATGAGTGCACGAATTCTAACCTTCCAATAAGAATAGTTGGATCCATCCAAGACAAGCAATTTGTTGTTGTTCGGATTTCGGTTGTCCATCCTTTAATATCAAATCCAAACACCAGTGAAGTCGGTGCTTGGCTCTGATACCAATTGAAATTGTTGGATCGGGACTTGATACTTGTCGCACAGTGTTAACCCTTCGATGTTAGTCTAACACTGATCAGCTCTTCCAATGTTAAGCTGATGTTGGACTCTCGATGTTACCTTAACATCCGTTTAACAGCTGACAGCAGTTAACGTTAGCACAAATCTACTTGACAGAGAATATTACGCAGCGGATAAATAAAGAACACAAGTAGATGTAATTTTAAGAAGATAATATATTAATATGATCTTCCGAGCCGTAAGCGAAATAACCCGTTAAGGTTTTAACAAAAGTCGTTCTCTCAATTTTCAAGCTCCTCACTCTCAAATTAATCGAACTAAGCAAAGCACACAAGAATTGCTTCGACTATCTCTAAAAGCTCCTCACTCTTAGATCTATTCTAACAACTCACAAACTTTGCTAAAGCAAGACAAAGACACTCGACTATAAAGATTTCCTTACGGGATATTTTCGCTCTTGTCTTCGTGTCTTTTTCTTGATGCCCAACATGCCTATTTATAGTGTAGTCTTCCTTGATGGCCAAGACATGTTGTGCACGTTTTTGATTGCTATTAGATCTCCTTGTATGACTCTAATTTCGTTCATGGCAAGTCTCCTTCAATAGGGAAAGGTTTCCTTGTCCAACTTGAAGTCTTCAATGGAAAGGTTTCCTTCTTTGACTAGAAGTCTTCAATGGAAAGATTTCCTTCTTTAACTTGAAGTCTTCTAAGGAAAGTATCCTTCACCATCTTGTAGTCTTCAATGGAAAGAATCCTACTGCAAGTAATCTTCATTCCTTCTTGCAATTCACACGCCATGATCTTTCCATTGCACCGCACACATCTTTCCTTATTTAATTATAGAAAGTTCTTCTTTGGAAACTTCTCTTTGAATGGCAACTTCTCTTTAAGGAAATAGATCCTTCCTTGAAGTCTCTTGACCTGGAGCACATACAAATACCAACTACAACTCGTGGAACTAAGTTAGTAAGTGAATAAAGGCAAAACACAATTATAGTAATAAATCCCGAATGTGCAGTTTTCTGTTTTCTGTGTTCAATGTTATCCTAACATTGTAAATACACTGTTGATCTAACATTGACAAAATACTTGCACTTTCAGTTTTCCTTAATCTGCATAACAACATAACGAGTTTTTTTTTTCAAAAATGGTCCTTTATGGTGGCCTCATTACAAAAATAGTCCGTTATCGCGCTATTGTCCACATTTAGTCCTTTATCATATTTTTTGTCCAATTTTGGTCCTCCGACCAAAATTTCTACCGAATTCCGCACGTGAGGTCATGAGATTTAGGGATTTTGACCTATTTTGACCAATTTTAGGCGATTGTGACCAAAATTATAGTTAACATCTCAACTCGTTGCGTGGGGAAGTGACCTATTTTGTTTTTTTTGGGTTTCACTAATTGAAAAGATAAACCTTAAGTTAATGTATTTTTTTGTTTTTTTTTCTATTTTTTATGTGATTAAAGTATTTATATATTTTAATAAATATTAAGAAAATATAATTTTATTTTAAACTTTAGAATAAGTTAATTTTAAATTTTACAATAACATAATTAGATGGGTTTAAGAATCCAAAATATTTTTGAGCAGGTCAGACAATTGGGTCGGGTTGAGATATTAGCTAATTAAAAACAATTTGGTCAAAATTAGTCAAAATCGCCTAAAATTGCTCAATATAGGTCAAAACCCCCAAATCTCGTCGGCACATAACCTCACATGCGAAATCCGGTGGAAAATTTGGCCCTAGGACCAAAATTGGACAAAAATTCACGATAAATGACTAAATGTGGATAATTGCGCGATTACAGACTATTTTCATAATAAGGCAAGATAAAGAACCATTTTTGAAAAAATAAACCCAACCTCATCAATGATTTAAATTTTGTCTATGTCTTTACTTTTTGTTATTTCCATTCTTAAAATTAATTTACATTGTTCTTTCTATTTCATTGCTCAAAATAATAATTTCACTAGATTTCAACATTGCTTTCTAATTAGAATAACAACTCTTGTGGGATACATATTAATTTGACAATAGATCGTAGATTATATGTGAAGTGCGGGATTACGATAATATGGTAACAAATTTACATTTAGGTCTCCTATCACTATCACTAGTTCTAGTTATACTTAGGTCCAGAACACCTTAGAGTAATACTTTGATGCTTGGCTGTATTTCAGAGATGATGTCGAAGATGACGTCGAAAATGATGTCGAATGTGATGTCGAATCTCTTCTATATCCGGGATGTGGCCATGTCGAAAGTGAATATCGGGAAGTATATCGGATGTATGTCGAGTAAGAATGTCAGGAGTGTATGTCGGATGGTGTGTCGGGTGTGTATATCTGGAATGGATGTCTGGTGAGTATTCGATATCGAATATGGATATTCAATATACAAGTGAACAGTGAATGTAATTAATAAAGCCTATCTCGATTAGCGGATCCCATATATATATATAGACCTCGGATTACAGGGATCGCACATGTGACTTCCACGTGAGTTGTACTATATCGAATGTGATATTCGATATCGAAAGCTATATCAAGGCATATCCCCGATATAAGAGAACCATGGCTTATTCATGATGGACTAGGCCCATGTAATCGGAGCGGGCCGACCCTAGAAGAATCGATTAGATAGAAATGAGTTGAAAAAAAAATAAAAAGGAACGAAAATTTCCAATATCATGTACTCCCCGAGTTTATGATTTATTATTGTAAATAATAACTCGTAAACTAAATTAAGTTTGAATTACTAGTACCTCTTCTCCCACCAGTTTAAATGATGGAGCTCAGAGACATGAATTTTATTAAAAACGATAGTGGATCCGCAATATAATTATCGTAGCATCGAGGTCCGCACTTGAATTACGAGCTAATGTCATTTGCGCATCAAATCGTGTGGTCGAATAATATTACAAATGTATTTCAAAATTTAGTTTTTATATCAAATAGTTTCGATATGGAGGTTCAAATGTCGAATTTTAGTTTCGACATCCTTGGCCATAAATGCAGAATCGAAGGGCCCGAGGTTTATAAATAGGTGTTGAGAGGAGAGAGAAAACGCATTTGTCTTCTACCGAACTCATACTTCTTTCGACAAAGGTATATCAAGGCTTTCGGTGTATCCTTTCGATATAGCCTTCAATATAGAATTTGATATAGCTCTCTCCTTATGGGCCTTGCATATAGCTTTTGATATATCGCGCTTCACGATATTTATCTGTATTTTGTAATATGCTTCATGATCGTTTATTCAACCTTATTATCAACAACTAACTTTTTGAGTTTGGTGTGAAGCCTCGAGAATCTTTAGGTCTTAGTTGTGTCATAGCAATCTATGAAACGACAATGTCGGGTGTAAGAGATGTGAACGTGTCCCGAAACAATGACGCCTTTGCCCCTGGACTAGAGCCTGGGAATGAGAAAGGTTTACAACACTATTCTCTTGATATCTCGGCTGAGATGTTCGATGTGGATATATTGGTAGATGATTATACAGAAGATGCCTTCAGGGATGACGATAATACGGATGATACCGAGGATGAGGATGAAGAGGACACTAAGACCGATGGCGTGAGATTGAATGAGTTTGGTTTGGTTGATGTGTCAAAGGTGAAAAATACAAAACAGCTACAAATACAAACATATGGTGTCTCACATCCCCCACTATCCCGATTACTATCATACCGAGCACCACATTGACGGGCATTGCATCAGATTCCCTGATCCTAGTGAGCGGATGCATAAACCACCTAACGGTTGGATTACGTTGAACGCAAAGAATTTCATCAATGGCCTGCATTTCTCTATTGATCCTTCGATCGTTGCCATTTTGAAGAGCATCGTAGTCTATTTGGGGCAACTCTCCCCCAATTCTTTTGGTGTTATTGTAGCGTTTGCGCTAGTGATGAAAGCCTTAGGGGATCCGCATGGCGTGAACGAGTTCTAGGACCTGTTCACGGTTATTACTAATAAGAAAGCCGGGGATATGGGGTTTTTCTTTGTAAGGTCTCATGACAGGCGAAAGCAGCTATGGCTTCGAGAACAAGAGCGAGTACTTCTATGTTCAGGAAAAGGTCGTTGGATAATTCAAGGGTCTACCGGAGAAATGGTCAAAGATGAAGAAGTACCAACGACTCGGTTCTGTGGGGGTGACTACGTGGGTTGCAACACAAATACGAACATCCTACCCATGTACAAGAGAGAGTCCTTTGCGTCGGTGATCTATCAAAAAGGGCCTTTAAAGGCACATATAGCCTCAGTATGTTGTCTCCGCGTTTTAAGTCATACGCTTATTGTTCTCTGTCATTGATAATCATTTAGACTTTTGCTGATTACATGTTAACTCGTGATGAGTCGTAGGCTAGATGTTATTGCTTCAAGGTTTGTCGTGGTAGAGACTGCCCCGAGCACTGAACCATCATTGATGTTGTTCATAAGACTTGTGGACATGAGGGTCATCGCTTAAAGTCAAGGAAGACCAGCGCGTCTCAAGGTGAACTGAGTACCCAAAGTGGTGTTGGTGGGCCTCGGGGGGTTATATGCCCCCGCAGGATGGAGCCGAAGCGAGTTCAAGTAGGAATAAGGCCCCAGAAGCCCGAGGTAGAACCCCCACACAGACCAAGAGGAGACATGTTCAGTCCTCTTGGGCGGCTACTGATCCGACTGGAACTTCCGCCACAGAGGGTGAGAGGGTGATTGTTCAAGATGTGGGTTTGCCACTAGAACCTTGTATCGAGTATAGCTATTTATCATCTTTTATCTTGCACAGGTTGGCAATTAGCTTCTAATGTCTTGAGTGTAGCCACTGATAGCGACCCGAGTCAGGCAGATGCCTTCGCACGGATAATCACCGATCTAGAGGCGATTGGCAATTATGATCATATAGTTGCGGCTAAGCTTGCTGTTGAACGGGATGAACTCCTGAGTGCCATTTGAGAAGGTAACATCGAGGCTCTTACTAGCGATAAAGCAAAATTAACTACCGCAATCAATGAAGCCAATTGCATTGTTCGTTTTGAGAAAGAAAATAGGGAAGCCATCGAGGCAAAACTTCATCTTGTTAAGGTAAAATATGCTCGAGCCCAGAGGGCGCTACGCTACGAGGTAATGTCTCTTTCGTATGTACGAGTTGTGTTTTATTTCCTGTATAATTGTTAACAGTATATCATATCGCCCCCTTAGGCACCCACACGAGAGCATAAATTGAGCATTGCACAGGGCTTCCTCTTGAGCAAGACATATAAGGAGATTTGCGTGAAAAGAGTTTTGCAAGAGCGAGAGGAGGCTAAAGATGCCATCCTCAGTCAACCTAAGCTGCGGAACAGCTCTAAAGAAGGCTTTGATGTGGAGACACTTAATCCGCTACTTGGACCCGATGGGTAAATATCGGATGATTCCGAGTCCGATGATGATGGCAGAGACATAGGGCGAGAGGCTTATGCGGTTATTTTGAACCAGAGAGTCTGGTACTGATTCACACCAAGGGTGCCCCAAAATATCCTCTCTGAGCTCTGTAACCATTGCTAGTCTGTAGGCTGGATAGTTCCTTATGCAGCAGTCTGAGTTTTGTAATGTGTTGAACAATCACTTGTATGTCTGAAGAAGCGTGCTTCCTTAGTTATTTTGTACTCTTAATCTTAATAAACGAGATCTTTCTTTAATGTCGGTCTTCTTTTCCTCCTCACTTTTGCGGGCAGTAATGGATCTTTTCCTATTCTGCTGTCCTCCTTATCTCGATAGACATGGTATCTTTCTTCTTCTTTTCTGTCCTCCTTATCTCGATAGACAGGGTATCTTTCATCTTTTTTTTTTGTCTTTCTTATCTCGATGGATAGGGGATCTTTTTTCTTCTCTTTTGTCCTCCTTATCACGATGGATATGGGATCTTTTTTCTTTTCTTTTCTCCTCCTTATCTCGATTGATATGGGATCTTTTACCCGTTAGGGTATGTTTCTGCCTTAACCTATAGGATAGGAGACATTCAACCTTAATAGGTACTCTTCCCCATACCTCGATGGATATCAGAGTCACTTTCTTTTGTTGATGGAGGGTTGTATTTGTGTACGTGCCGATCAACGGATATATAAAGAGAAAAACAAAATAACAAATATTCATAGTCGTGATGTGGGTGTTGTCAGATTTCCCTATTCGTAGGATAGGAGATGTTTTAACCGTTGAGGAATATTTGTAAGCTACCTCGTAGGTTAAGGTTGTCCGTGTAAGCGCAATAATATCATAGAAGAGATATGTATATGATGATTCAAGATACAAGTTTATAACCGTAAATGTATGGACATGGATTGGTACTCTTTTACTTGATTCACACACTTTGTGTACACTGAATATTGTGCCAACACCGATCGTATTCGGTGTCGTCCCAACGCTCGTTGTAAAGTAATAATACAGCGGAATAATGAACATAGTGAGATGAATTTTAAGCATGTTATATGAATATAACCTGACGAGCCTTACGGCCAAATAATAATTAAAAGTTAATTTAATGATCTTACCAAATACAACTGAGCAATGAACCCAATCCCAACACTAACTAATCTATAAGCTATCGTTTAGCTAGATAAAACTCAGTAAAACAAGACTAGTAGAGTACAAGAATTTCTTCTAATCACTTAGAACTTAATTTTAGTCTTGTTGTTAGTCTTGATGTCGAGGATGGCTTCTTATAGGATTTGATTGTCCTTATTATGTGGCATGATAGACACGCGTTGGTGATCGTTCTCTTCTTCATTGGATAACTCTGAAATCTCCTTTTATGTTATCTTTTTGAGATCTTCTAATATTATCTTTATGTATCTTTAAATATCTTCGGCTTATCCTCTTTCTCCACAGAAAGATCTGCACGATCCTTACTAACATGAAATGATCGCAGATAACTACAACTTGTGGAACTAGGTGAGTTTAAGAATAAAAGTAAAATGTAATATTTAACTTAAATAAATCAAACAGAGCAGTGTTGCGTTCAATGTTGTGCCAACACTACTTTCCAGCATGTTGGATCAACACTTCTTGACAATACCTGCACTTTCAATCTCTCATTTTTTGTCTTTCTTCATAAAACTCCACATGCAACCAATTTTGTTTAAGTACTTATATTTTGGAATATAAAGAACCACTACTTATTCTAATTTGCTCTCCCTTAATTTAAGAATGAAGAACTGCACTGTTGAGCCAACACAGTTAACACTCGTGTTGTCCCAACATGTCCATCTGTTATTTCAACACCTACAGTTAGTTCAACAATACTAACCAAAGCAAACTAAAATAATTAATAATGTCCAAAGTTAATATTCAAATTACATCCCTATTAGAAACAAAACAGGGAACATGCTCTCTGTAACAAAACATTAATTGTTCAAATAATTAAAAGTACAAGAAACAAAAAATTGGTGGCCTTAATCTCCCCTTTTTGTGAAGAAAGCACCTCCAAAAGGTGCTTCTTGGTAGTGTCCAGCTCCTTGATCTCCCGCTCTCTGTTTGCAATCTCCCTTCTTCTGTCAGCAGCCATCCTATCACACCACTCCACCTTTTCCTGAACGAAGGGAGAGCTCATAGCCACAGATAGGGTAGAGTCATCCTCAGTAACTGAGGCACTGATGAAGCTTTGTGCCTTTTTCTTCCCCTGCTGTGCACCACTACCTTTTTGAGCATTTCGATCCTTCCATGGAAGATCATTGATTATTTCTCCTCCAAAGTAGTTCTTGGTGATAGGAAGCTGTCCAGTCTTGTCCACAAAGGTCTCATTTTCACCCTTTTTAAATCCTTGATAAGTGAGAATTTTGTAGATCAGGGAAAGGAAGGGCAAGATTGCATCTTTCTTATACGCAACCTCAACAATCATCCTAAATATTCTTTCTCCCATGTTCACTGGATGCCCTTTTTCCAGTTTATATATCAACACAACCATCTCATAAGTGAGAGCTGTGGAGTTACTTGAGGGTATCCAGTTGAATGAGGCGGCTTTTCACAGAATGGCAGCGAGGGATGTGAGTGTAGTCACCTTCTGCTTGTTCTTCCACTTCGTCTCTAGTCCACCTATTAATTCCTTCATCATGTTGTCATCATCAATTTCCTCCTCTGTTTCTTGTTATTTAGGCATCCTCCAAGTTTTGTTAATGATAGAGGGATTGAACTTATAGAACTTCTCCCTGACATACACTATATCATACTTGGGAGACCCTTTAGCATGCACAAACTTAGACAAGTTACAGTAAAATTCCCTAACTACCTCAGGGACATGGGCAACAACATCAATAAAGGAATATAACAGACTCATAGACTCAAGGAACTCAAACACCTCGTACTTTTTGTAGTCATCAACAACAATGTTCCACTCAACCCAAATCTTCCTAACAGTCATAATATCATAGTTATCACTCGCAGTTTTTGGTCAAGAAATACCTATTATGACGTTCAATAGGAAAATTGGCCTCAAATGTTTCTGGTGGTTCAGGCTCAGACTCCTCCTCAGACACAAGTGTGTCCACATCCTGTTTGGCAGGTGTTGGATCAACATTATGCTCAGTGGGTGTTGGTCCAACATCAACATTATGCTCAGCCGGTGTTGGCACAATATCAAGCTGGTGATGTTCCTCAACTTCTTCCCCCCCCCCCCCCCTCAGTTTCTTCATTATCCTCTTCCTCTTCTTCTTCTGAACCCCCCTTCTAAACTTCATCAGCAGAATCATCTTCTTAAGAAGATGAGGATTCTTCTTCCTCACCAGTAGCATCTTCCTCATTTTCTTATTCCTCAACATCATCTTCCTCACCAGCTTCCTCTTGATCTTGTGCCTATTCACCTTCCTTCTCCTCCCTCAATTTTGGACGGATGAGGAAGTGGTTGATTCTCCTCAGGCACCTTTGCCTCTGGAATCACCTGTCCACCTGTCAGGGGGACATCCTCAGAGATGTTAGGTTGGTTCAGAGTTGATTGCGTGTGTACAGGCTCTTGTGTGGTGACAACATGTGAGAGTTGATTGAGAATGTGTGCCATTTCCGCCATGTTGAGTCAACACGTGCTGAATGTGTTGACATGACACATGACCAGAGTAGTTAACGAGTATAACTTATGAGTTACAGTATTATGGTTAGTGTTGAGACAACATTCGGAGAGGCTATGTTGGCACAACATTCAGACTCAACATTATATACTGGGCGAAGTGTCTGTGTGGTCAAGGTCTTACCAAGGTTTTTTCACACACTAGCATAAGCAGAATCTCAAGATACCTGGAACTTCAAGAGTTAGAATGAAACATTCAAAACCAGTAGCTTGGCTTAGATCTGAAACAGGAGTAGGATTAAGACAATAGAAAACACACTAAGTAAGCAAGAAAGAGGTTAACATCGGTAGATAATTAAGCTCCTATAGTTCAATGAGGAACAAACTTGTGTGTTACTGGGAGCTAACAACCTAGGAGATATGCCTTACATATGACATTATGAACTGAGGAAAACTAAGAGATACTATCCCTTAAGATCATGACAACACAATAGGATAATTAAGCAGATAAGAAATACGCAAAGATGAACGTTTGTCCAACATTTATGAGCCCAATGTTGTCTCAACACTGAATATCAGCAGTCACAGACAGAAGCCCCTTTACTTATATCATTTTCAGATCGATTAAAATAAATAACTTCCAAGCTTTAATACTTTGAGGCAAAAAGGATCATGTCTTCACTAATAGTAGGAAATAACAAACCCCTAACACCCCATTGTCAACATAATCAATGAAGATGCACATGCAAGTACATAGGGCTGGATGCAGGCAGTTTAGGACCCCCTACACCCCAATTTCCTAGCACATACTTGTTCATTGAGCACCAATAAGAAAGTTTTACCACAAGTGAGCAATCATACTGCATGAAAGGCAATACAAGACCCTAGACACCCTAGTATAAGTGTTCACCATCATATGCCCCCTCTGCAAGCAAAACAACATAAATAAGTCACAAATGAATACAACATAGCTGTTAACTTTGTGCACCCCAATTTTTTTATATTGTTTTGTATATCTTCAACCTGAATAGGACACAACTGAATACAATATAGCAGTCAGCTCTGTATACCCTAGCTTTTCCAAGTGTAGACACTAACTCAAAGTCAAGAAAGTTTTAGCAAAAATTCAAAAAAACATTTGTAAAGAGTAAGCTATCCAAACATGCTGACAGACCACCAAGACTTCATAATGTTCAAGAATGCAGACAAACATACATGAGATAAACAAGAAAACACGAGAACTAACCCAACAAATAGCAGAACAATCTGGGTACATCACAATCCATCACTGGTGTTAGCCTGTGATGTTAAGGCAACACATGTATGCTTATTGTTTTCACAACACACTCATGCCGAGAGCCTTCCTCAAACTGAAGAACCTCTCATTATCTAAGAGTTTTGTGAACATGTGAGCTAGTTGGTTGTTGGTTTCAATATGTTCAATTGTGACTGCTTCATCTTCAACCAAATATGTTAAGAAGTGATGTTTGATGTCATTGTGTTTGGTTCTAGAATGTTCCACATGATTTTTTGATATGCTATGACACTCAAGTTATCACAGAACATGAGAAGAGTATTACTAGTTAACCCATAATCACAAAACATATGTTTCAACCATGCCAGCTGCAATATACTCTGACTTTGCAGTAGACAAACACGCACAATTTTGTTTCTTACTGTACCAGGAAACCAAATTATTTCCTAGACAAAAACACCATCCACTAGTGGATTTTCTATCATCTAAATCCCCTGCCCAGTCACGCTCACTAAAGCTAACCAAGTTTGAATTTGTATCATGAGATTACCAGATTCCTAACTCTGCAGTTCCAAAAATATATCTTAAGATTCCTTTTACAATAGTTAAGTGAGATACCTTTTGTGATGCCTGATACATGGCACAAACACACAATGAGTACATTATGTCAGGTTTGGTGGCTGATTAGTACAAGAGACTCTCAATCGTTGATTTGTAAACTGTTGAGTCAACATCTTAACCAGCTCTCAAAGACTCTCACTCGTTGATCTTAAACCAGTGTTTTCACACCCGGCCCGATCACAGAACCAGTGAGGCTACTGGATAGTGGGTCCACAGGTCATAACCAAATACTCAATTCCTCAATTCCTCAATTGTATACGAAAGTCATAACAAAATACTCAATTCCTCAAACACGAAATCTATCAAGAAATATATCATGCTATTATATTATCACAACTAATCACTAAATAAGCAAACAAAATAATAAACAAATCCAAATTCAAATTCAAAGATTATTTCGTTGTATAATGAGTGACGTAATTATTTCGTTATATAATTTTTTGAAAAATATGATTATATGGAAAATGCATATTCAATCTAAGAAAACCATAAGTTATACAATGATGTATTTTTTTCTTTCATGGGAATTGATAAGCCACTTTTTTTTTCCTAATATAATGAATTTATCTAACTCCATGAAACATATAAGACATGAAATTTTTGCCTATCACTCAACATAATTTTCTGAGTTATGCCATTATGGGGGCTTACTGTTAATATCTCTAACTTAAATGTTTTAAATTATGTGTAGATATAAAATTAATAACATATAAGAGTTATTTCTTAATGCAGTATCAAAAACATTAGCTTTAGTATTAATATAAGCCAAATATATAGCACTATATAATTAGTCAAACGGATATAACTTATAAGAGTTAAAAGAACACTAGTGGTACACATTCTCACGTAAATAACTAAATAACTAAGTAAGTATATATATATATATATATGGGCATTTTATAATTTCTGCCCGATAACTTTTCCCAAATTCAAGTTTTGCCCTTTTTTTAAACGGGCTCGAAAAATGCCCTGTAACTTTTTTTTTTAATTAATTTTTGCCCGACGGGCTCAAAACCAAGCCCAGTCAATTTTTTTATTATTTTTAATTAATAACTATATTTAATTTTAATTATATTTTGATCTAAATCATAAAGAAATTGTATAAAATCAAGTTTATTAAAAAAAATTGTCTTAAAATGTTTACTAAATTTATATTACTAGTAAAAACTAAAAATAAATTATATATATACTAGTAAATTAAAAATAAATTATATATTGATCTAAATCATAAAAAATGTATATATTCAAGTTTATTAAAAAAGTTTATCTTAAAAAGTTTAATAAATATACGAACTATACCCATCGTTTAGCCTTTTTTACGAAACTATACCCAACTTTTGAACTTTTGCAATATTATACCCAACCTTTGAAAACCGTAACTATATTATACATATACTAAATTTCCAGCCAAAAAACGTCATTTCCAGACAAAGTGACATCATCTCTCGACAAGTGAGGGGGGGCAATATAGTTATTTCCAGACAAAATTCCTTTAATACTACAAAAATAATTCGAAATATTGCAGTTATGCTCTCAGACTTTATCAATTCAACTAATTTAGGTTATATTTTATAATTTTATATAAATATTTATATTTTATAATTTTATATAAATCTTAATATTTTATATAAATCTTTATATTTTATAATTTTATATAAATCCTTATTAAAAACAATATATATAATTTTTTATAACAAAAAAAAAAAAGTCATCTTCCCCCCCCCCCCCCCCCGACCCACCCTACCCCCCACCTCCCCGACCCACCATACCCCACCCCACACGCCCCCACCTCCCCGACCCATCCCTACCCCGCCCCACGCCCCCACCCGCCCCCACCTCCCCGACCCACCCAAATCGCAGTGATGGTGGCGGTGGCGTCGATTTGACGCCACCACCACCGCGATTTGCAGTGGTGGTGGCGTCAAATCAACGCCACCGCCATCGCCACCACCACCGCGATTTGCAGTGGTGATGGCGTCAAATCGACGCCACCACCACTGCAAATCGCGGTGATGGTGCGTGTGGGGCGGGGTAGGGGTAGGTCGGGGAGGTGGGGGTGTGTGGGGTGGGGTAGGGTGGGTCGGGGAGGTGGGGGCGTGTGGGGCGGGGTAGGGGTGGGTCGGGAAGGGTGGGGGCGGGTGGGTGGTGGGGGGGGGGGGGGTGGGGAAGATGACTTTTTTTTTTTTTTTTTGTTATAAAAAATTATATATATTATTTTTAATAAAGATTTATATAAAATTATAAAATATAAAGATTTATATAAAATTATAAAATATAAATATTTATATAAAATTATAAAATATAACCTAAATTAGTTGAATTGATAAAGTCCGAGGGCATAACTGCAATATTTCGAATTATTTTTGTAGTATTAAAGGAATTTTGTCTAGAAATGACTATATTACCCCCCTCACTTGCCGAGACATGATGTCACTTTATCTGGAAATGACGTTTTTTGGCCGGAAATTTAGTATTGGTATAGTATAGTTACGGTTTTCAAAGGTTGGGTATAGTATTGCAAAAGTTCAAAAGTTGGGTATAGTTTCGTAAAAAAAGCTAAACGATGGGTATAGTTCGTACATTTATTAAACTTTTTAAGATAAACTTTTTTAATAAACTTGAATATATACATTTTTTATGATTTAGATCAATATATAATTTATTTTTAATTTACTAGTATATATATAATTTATTTTTAGTTTTTACTAGTAATATAAATTTAGTAAACATTTTAAGACAATTTTTTTTAATAAACTTGATTTTATACAATTTTTTTATGATTTAGATCTAAATATAATTAAAATTAAATATAGTTATTAATTAAAAATAATAAAAAAATTGACTGGGCTTGGTTTTGAGCCCGTCGGGCAGAAATTAATTAAAAAAAAAAGTTACAGGGCATTTTTCGAGCCCGTTTAAAAAAAGGGCAAAACTTGAATTTGGGAAAAATTATCGGGCAGAAATTATAAAATGCCCTATATATATATATATACTAGCAAAAAAGTGCACACGAAAACCGCGTGCAAAATTCCTTTTGATGTAAGGAGTATTTAGATTAAATGCGTTTCATTTACCGTGAATTTGTGACAACAAATTAAACATATTTGTAACATTGCAATTACATCTTTTTTGTTTCTTCTTCTTAGAATAAAATTGCAAAACTTCACGTACAAAAGAGAAATTAAATAGATTTCTTGAAGTCTCATTCCACTACAAACTTTTTTTAGAGTAAATAGTGTTTTGATTTTAATGTGCTTTTATATGTATCATTAGTAACAGTGTAGCTATATCAATCGTTCTTAAGTTATATAAAAAAGAATAATTCTTAGACATAATATTTTAGTACGTGTTGTATGACATTCCATTATTCTAAAAACACTAACATGATAAATTTTAAATGTAGTAGGTTTACTAATCTAAGGTGCTTGGATTAAATTGATTAACATTTGCATGAAGTCATAAATGCTTGTAATTATTTTCAATAAAGTGTATAATATAGCCAAAGAAGGGAATGGACTACAAAATATCTACAAATCAAAATCCTAAGTGATTAAATACATCTTCACGAATTTGAAACAAATGATAACCCACTATCTTAGAAAAAAGGATCTTCAATAAATTACAAGTTCCGAGAACTATAATGAAAAAGGAACAATATTTATTTCAGAAACTACTTTCAAAATAATATGTTATCATATATCCCTACTATTTCGAATCGAATGAAACACCATTTGGAAGTCAAATTTAAGTAAACACTCAATCTTTTAATTAGTTTGTTTTAAATTTATTATACTTAATCGTACCTTTACAGCATTTTGTTTTGATTACAAAATCCTTTTTTTATTAAATGAGTTAATTAGGTACGGTAAACTTCATGTTAGTATGAAGCATTACCGATCATTTTCGGTACTTGTTAAGAGAACTCACAAATGGAAAACGACTTAGAAAATAAACTCACTCGTTGCGACATACATATAAAAACCCATTTTCTAGTAAATGCAATAAAATAACCTGCATATCTCAAAGAAAGAAAAAACCATGTTAAACCAAAACTTGTTAAATAAGCAAATTCAAGAAGACATAAATTCATTCAGAATAAAAATAAAAATCAATGGCAAAATTCTAAAGCTAAGAAACATGAGTTATTTAACAATAGACTTGATCAACTAGGCCGCGAATCTTCTATGGGAAGTCGCATTGAATGAAATAAGGACCATTCGTTCACCCTTTAGGTCGTCCACCTTGAGTAACTCCTCGTTGAACCTCTTCATGAAGTCCTCAAGGTTCTCCTTCTCCTTATGTTGCATCGAGTGCAGGTAGTTCATGCTTGTGCGCATCCTCTTCTGACTAGAGAACTGGCTCTCAAATCTCTGCCTGATCTGCCCATAGCTAGCTCTCGAACCGACCTCTATTCTTGTGAACCAGTTGAGGGTGGCCCTAGTTAAGGTCGTAGCCAATATTTTTGCCTACACATTGTCGGTAAATCGGTGCAGGTTCGAGATATCGTCCACATAGTACAAATGCTCGCGAGGATCACTCTTCCCATCATATGTCTAAAGCCGGGGAATCTTATCACCCTTCTCCAACACTTCGGACTCGATTTCCTCACTAAACTAGGTCAACCTCCATGCTCTCTAACCCATGCCAACTTGCGGTTGACCTCTTCCTTCTCCTGGTTCAAACTTTTGATCCTCAATGCTATGTCCCTCATCTCAACTCTTTGGTCGGCAGCCTCTTCCATGTGAGCTCTAGAAAATGGGCGTTCCCTTCTAGACTCTGCAGTCTCTTCGCACTCTCGAGCTCAGGATCCCTGGTGTTGAGAAAGAAAGTTACCGGCACCTTGGTTGATTGAGCAGAGCAAAAATGTTTACAAAGCGAAATTTAGAGTTGCTTGTACTTTAGTGTTAATTTGTGCCTTTATCTCTGGTGAGAGGAAAGTAGGGTTCACGGGCATGGGGTCGGGGGCCTATGGCGGTTGATGAAGAAATGGATCGTGTCATTGTTCAACATTGGGTTCTAGTATCGGAACCTGTGGTGGGGCATTTTATGTTGTTGCATTAACAATTGTAGGTCTTGCAGATCGAGATCGGGTCACCCTGCGCTGCATCATAGCATCTTCGTTTGGGAATGTGGTGTTGCCACAAATGGCTCCACTAATTTGAAAATAGATCATAAATTATGTGCAAAGTGCGGGATTACAATAGTATGGTAACAAATCTATTACAAATTAGGTCTCCTATCACTATCGCTAGTTCTAGGCAGACTTAGGTCTGAAACACCTCAAAGTAACACTTGGATGCTTGGTTGGATGTCGGAGATGATGTCGAAGATGATGTTGAATGTGATGTTGAATATCTTCTATGGCGGGGATGTGGCCATGTCAAAAGTGGATATCGGGAAGTATATAGGATGTGTGTCGAGTAAGGATGTTAGGAGTGTATGTCGAATTGTGTATCGGGTGTGTATATCGAGAATGGATGTCGGGTGAGTATTCAATATCAAATATGGATATTCAATAGGCAAGTGAACACTGTATGAAATTAATAAAGCTCACCTCGATTAGCAAAGCCCGGATATATATAGACCTCGGGATGCGGGGACCGCACATGTGGCTTCCACGTGAGTTGTATCATATCGACGTGCTATTTGATATAGAAAGCTATATCGGGGCATATCCCCGATATAAGAGAACATAGGCTGCTTCCTGATAGACTAGGCCCATGTAACCGGAGCGGGCTGACCCAATATGAGAATTACTCATATCACATATACTTAGTTTGTAATTGTACGTACCATTTTATTATTACTTGACCGTGCATTTCCGAATGCGATAATATTGTTATTGTTCTGTAGTACGTAGTAAACGCGCATCATGAATTGAACCAACGCTACAATACAACATCTTTACAAAGCTGTCCATTTGTGAGTTAAATATCAACATAAACTCCAACGATAGAGCTTTTATGAATGTTCACGTTCAACCTAGAGAGTAGTTAAAAAATCCTATGAATATTTCTAATAGAAAAAGTATTATTATTATTTGGTTCATAACACAGCACCGAGTTGTCGGCAACTGTACATGAGAAACTTCTACCCTTTCACGCCTTACCTCAAATCTCTTAAATCAGATTGCATACTTTGTTGCTCTAATAAGTGTGTTTAACCCTTTGGTGATTAGCAAACAAAGAAACGGTGAAAGGGGATCACCTTGCCTAAGTTCCATTGAAGCTTAAACTCTGTTGCAAGGCTATCATTTATTAAAACCAAGATTGTCGCCAGAGAAACAAATTCCTTAATCCACTCTCTCCACGTCGATCTGAACCCCATTTTCTCCATAACCTTATTAAGAAAATCAGCTTTAAATGGAACACATTATATTTTTGATCTCCTACCCTCCTCGATTATCGCATTTTCAATAAGAACACTATCTAAAGTTTTTCGCCCTCCCAAGATGCGAATTGTTCTTCCGAGACCACCATGTCTAAAACTTTTTTAAGTCTCTTCGGCAGGAATTTGTTAAAACTGTATACACTCCTGATCAAAGAAGTTGTCATGTAATCGTTTATTCATTGTGGATTATCAACATTTGAAATAAGCACAATAAAAGAATGATTCAACCCCTACACCAGTTTATCGTTATCACGAAAATTATGAATAAAATGGATAAGATCCTTCTTCAAAATAACCCAAGATCTTGTAATAAAACTAAAGTCGTAACCATCTGGTCCTGGGCTTTTTTTACGGATTCCAACACCAAATCCCCATTTTGATTTCTAATTCTGAGAATTCATTCACAATCAATATGTTTAAAGTGCAAACCACTCAACACCAGCATGTTCCATTTTTGTTCCAAAAGCTTTTTTTCAAAGTGCTTCTTCATAAGTGGCAGTGCAACCCTCAAACCAACTCCCTCCAATTTTCAAGCCAGCAATCTCAACGAATTTCCTCTTTTTGTTTATGCAAATATGGTAATATTCAGAATTAATATCATCATCATTTGTTCTTGCTTTCTAATGTACGAGGCTCTTCTTTGAATATTTAGACTGCTAAAACTCTGGAAAACATAAAACTTTTCTTTTTGTTTCCTTAGAGCTAAGTCCCAACCTTACATCTTTCTCATCCTAAAGTCGTATCTGGGTCTTCACATTTTCAATTTTCTCATCCAGATTTTTGAATACATCTTTGTTCCAATTCTTGAGCTTTGGTTTCAACATCATCAATTTTTCTTTCACAGCATAGCTCCCAAAACCTAGAACATTCAACTCGGCCCACTAATTTTTACAATTTGTTTTTTTTTTTTAATTTGAGCATGCTGAAGGCAAGTCTCAATAGCCCTAAATGGTTTATGGCCCTTGTTCACACTGTTTTCTTTTAAGAGAATTGGACAATGATCTAAAGTGGACCTCACCAGTCCCCATTGAGTCACATGGGGCCACATATCAAGCCATCAAGTTTATCAACTAAAATAACACGTCAAAACCTTTGAGTGTATCAACTTATACGCCAAACTTGTACTCTTTTGACATATCTATCTCTTCTTAATGGATGCTCTCCCGCGATCTCCTTATTCAAACTGCTCCATGAAAGCTTTTCATCGAGAAATCTCAAATTCATTGATAATGATTTTACTACGACTGTTATAAATACATTATATAAAGATCTAAGATCCTCTTCATAGTCCCCATTTATATTTGAGATGTAATTTTAAAACCCCGATATCCAATGTTTTTCCTCTCAAACATCTTGTTTTCGATAATTTGGCGCAGTCCATATTTGTTCAAGTGGTATAAATGAATTCTTCTCATCAAAATCCACAAACAACTGAGTCAAATATGTTGGTGTTAGTTCATGTAGTCGTGCAATCACCACTGCCATTTGTTGCATCAACAAGCTCAACTACTGATGTAATCACATGTATCTTCTTCTACTTAACTTTCATTAATTTCAAGTAATGTAGCTAGCGGAAGACATAAGAAAGATGAAAATACAAATAGATCAAAAGCTCGTTGATTTCGTAGGATACAGAAAAATTGACACAATGAGAAACTCGCAAGAATTTTATTCAAAAACAACTAAACTCCAATATCTCAAAGAAGACGAAGCTATAAAGATAAGACCATAGAAGTAAACAGTACGAAAATTATGCTAGACTCATAAAATAAATAAAAAGCTTTGTGAACATGCCGAAAAATAATCTAACGTTTTCACCCCTTCAGTGCTGAAATTTTATTAAAATCAGGTTAGATGATCGTTCCCGCTTGGACAAGTAGTATTCTTTGTAAACAAGCAGGCTTAGTTGACTTTTTGGTCAACATGCGGCTAATTTTAACGTCAAGCAACATAATTGGGTCATTAGGTTCTCAGGCTTAATAGTTTTATGTTGAGGCTTTCTTAGGCTTATTACTTTTGTTGCTAAGGCGTGGTTAAGCTTAATATTTTTTGTTGTCGGCTTGCTTAATGGGTCAACTATATTCATTGTCAAGGCATGCTTCGACTTATAAGTTTTGTTGCCGAGGTGTGCTTAGGCATATTTAGTTGTTGAAGCGTGCTTCTGCTTCGTCAATGTATTGCCTTGTGGTATGGCATGGTACTATAATAGTCATGGTACTATCTTTATCAGTAGGGAAGTTGTTAGGACCGAAGGTTTGAAGCATGTATGCAAGAAAGATAAAAGAAAAGTAGTCACGTCTTGTTGCAACATACTCCCTCAACCCGCATCATGGAACTTTTTCACATGGATCGCGTAGGACCAATTCAGAAGGAAAGCGTTAGAGGTAAAAAATTACATTTGTGTTTTTGTTGATGATTTCTCTATATTTATATGGGTCGAATTTTTACGAGAAAAAGTGAAACTTGTAACGCTTTCAAAATTTTATGTAATACTGTCGTAACAGATAAAGAATTAAACATTAAAAATAATTAGAAGTGATCATAGAAAACAATTCCAAAATGCAATGTTTAACTCCTTTTGCAATGAGAAATGAATCTTTCATGAATTCTCATCTCCAATTATGCCACAACAACATGGTGTGGCCCAAAGAAAAAACATGACTATTTTGGAAATGACTCGGGTCATGCTAAATTCGAAAAGGTTAGCCATCCGTTTCTGGCTGAAGCATTCAACACAACTTGTTATAGGGGCGACATTTGTCGCTTACCATGGCCGAAAGATTTAGTGGTCCCACCTGTCCCATGAGGAAATGACATGTGTCTGCATTTGTGATTTGCCCTTCAATTCTTTGATTTGACAGTCAGGGGAGAAAAATCAATAAAATCAATATATTGAGGAGTGTAATGCAACTTTATACAGTTGAGAACATTTTGTTAAAAGGCTGCATTTATCCCATAAAAAAATTCATGCAAAAAAAAAGTGGTAATTTTTTTCTTGTTTTTTATCATTTGTTTGTGAAATCCAAGGTAACCATAAATGATAACTGAATTTGCCACATTTTACGTGACACATAAAAATAATTTGTAGTTCAATATTACTTAGTCTAGTTATAATTAAGGTTACGCCAAATCTAAGATAATTCAATCAAAATCGACCTCCAATTACGAAGGACTATACCAATTATCTAAAAGAGCCATTTTATCCAATCCTCAAACATGCATGCACAATTAATCTTAATTAAACGGCTTAAAAAATTACGACCTTAATTAGAACCACAGAAACATACGTTGACCATTAGCATTAAAACCGCACGATGTCGTTAGACTCGAGTGAACACGAGAGAAGCACTCTACCAACAGACGGTTCCCCACGACATTCGCATACAAAGAGTTATATTATACAAAGGGAAACTCCCCGCACACAAATATCATTGCATTTTTCTACTTGTTTCTGTTTCTTGCCACAAGCCCTTAATAGTTTGAGTGCGGTTCGGTTCTTTTCAGCTGTCTCATCTCAGCAAAAGGTCCGAACCCTCGAAGGCTCTAGGGGTAAAACTGCACGCCACAAGCGCTACATACAATAAGAAATAGCAAATAAGATTAAGATATAAGTAGTACGTATACGTAGTTCTCTACACGCACGGATCCAGCAAGCAAGAAGCAAGATGGCAGGCCTCCGCATGTTTGTCTTGCTTTTTGCTTTCGCCTCATTGGCCGGCCTCAACGCCCACATCGCCGAATGGGACGAATACTGGCAGCAACGCTCCGCCGAGGCCGCCAACAACACCCTCGCTTCCTACCACCCCACCCCCGAAAAGGTGGTCGCCCATCTCAACATGCACACTCAAAGAGTCTTAAAAGAGATTGCACACTCAAACCATAACGCCCTCAACAGCACCAGGAGGGGACTCACAGGACATGCCTACCAGGGCCCCTGCAAGGCCACTAACCCTATCGACCAATGCTGGAGATGCCAACCTAACTGGGCTCAAAACCGGTTCCGTTTGGCCGACTGCGTCTTGGGCTTTGGCCAGAAAACCACCGGTGGCAAGGGAGGCAGGATCTACGTTGTTGATGACCCATCAGACAACAGCCTTACCGACCCCAAACCCGGAACCCTCCGGCACGCCGTTATCCAGAAGGAGCCCCTCTGGATCATTTTCAAGAACGACATGTTCATCAAGCTCACACAGGAGTTGATGATGGCCAGTGACAAGACCATCGACGCACGTGGCGCTAGAGTCGTTATCAAAAACGGTGCTGGGATCACGCTCCAATACGTGAAGAACATCATCATCCACGGATTGAGGATCCACGACATCAAGGAAGGATCTGGTGGCCTGATCAGGGACTCCATTGGCCACATTGGCATGAGGACCAAGAGCGATGGAGATGGTATCTCGCTGTATGGTGCCACCGATGTTTGGATTGACCACGTGTCGATGACCAACTGCTTTGACGGGCTTATCGACGCCATCCAGGGATCCACCGGTGTGACCATCTCCAACGGTCACTTCACAGACCACAACGAGGTGATGCTTTTCGGGGGCAGGGACGTTGACACAATGGACAAGAAGATGCAAATCACTGTGGCGTTCAACCATTTCGGTAAGAGGTTGGTGCAGAGGTTGCCACGAGTGAGGTACGGGTACGTGCACGTGGTGAACAACGACTACACACACTGGACTATGTACGCGATTGGTGGCAGCAAAGGCCCCACAATTATTAGCCAGGGCAATCGATACTACGCGCAGGCGACAAACCCAAACACCAGGGAAGTGACTAAGAGGGTAGATACTAAGGAGTCAGAAGCAGAATGGAAGAGCTGGACATGGAGATCGGAGGGAGATAAGTTCGTAAACGGGGCTTTCTTTGTAGAATCTGGAGACAAGAACTGGTACGGCAAGCATCCCGAAGTGTTCGACAAGATTAAAGCTGTTTCCGGAGACAATGTGGCAGAGATGACCAAGTTTGCTGGCTCCCTCAACTGCAAAGTAGGAAAGCCATGCTAATCAAATTAATAACATTCCATTCATGCATGCATATGCAACAAGCATCTACTCTCTACCAGTTATATCGCTCGATCGTGTCAAGAAGAAGGAAATAGAAGAATTAATGCATATATATAGGATTTATTCAAATCATTTTGGGGACTCAGACTCAAACAGGCGGGAGAGGGAAGTTATATAGGAATACACCATAGCACTCCTATTTTCTTTTTCCGTTCATCATTTTTATCAAACAGATTAGCTGGTTTTTGTAATCAATAAAATTAAGCCTTTTTGTTTCGATTTTGTAATTTCATATATATGCTAATAAACCTTTTCTTTTCTAGTCACTACATTAATTTTTTTAATTTATACACCTTCATGCATTTTTCCACATTTTAATTAATTGTTTTGTTCTATTTATAATATAACCACAACTATATCGAAAAAATATGGAGAACGAAACGAAAAGCCAAAATAACAAATTATCAATATCAAAACCAACAATATATTTAATTTGTCAATAGATTGTATATATATGACGAGGTGGGATATTACAAGTGTCGATCATGCTACGATTCTATTACAAACTATGTCTCCTGCAACTAATATATTGAAATACAACGATCTTCTTTTTTTCTTTTCTTTTATTGGCCGAATGCTGAAGCTTCTTTCTTTTCTTTTATGGGCCGAATGCTGAAGCTTCTTTTTTAAACAAACTAGTAACGTTTAAACATTTATTTTAAATATAATATAATTAATTTAAATGATCAAGATGACAACTTAAATATCTGGAAATTAAAGACATCAAACATAAAGATAGAGAGTCTATTAAGACCCTTACTTTTATGTAAGAAAAATTAAGCAATTATTTTATTTCCTTTAATGAGAATATTTAAATAACATTAAGGCTAGTATAAATTACAGTCATATCCCTAATAATAACAACATTTAATAGTATAATGAAGAGTAAATAAGAAAATCCAAAGATTGTTGTAACACTGGATTTCTTTATACAATAGTATATAAAAGATTATGACAGAGAATTAATATCCGGGAACACAACCCATGGGCATCTAATGCCTAATCATTGTTGATTGTGTGTTTATGATAAAACAGGAAAAGAAAAGTATTTGGGGCTAAAACGAAGAATTGCAATATTTAAAAAGGTTTATACGATTAATACTTTGCAATATAAATTGATATGATATGAAGCCAGTAACGCTGTTGCTCTCAACTTTTACAGTTGCACACATTATAGCCATTTATAATACTTTTAACCAACTTAGTTACAAATAAAATCTTAAATATTTGATTATATATAATTCTTAATCATTAGGCTAATTCCGATGAAATTGTAAAATATCATAACCACCTCCCACTAGAAATATTTCTTCTCCATTATGTTGTGTTATTTATATTCACTACAAGATTTGGGGGTTTTCGCGACCCCCGCCTGGTGACCGCCGGGCGGTCCCCAGCTTTTTGGTGACCGCCCGGAGCAACGGGGACCGCTGGGCGGTCCCCATCCCAAACGGGGACCGTTGGGCGGTCACCAGCCCAAAAGGGGGACCGCTGGGCGGTCCCCATCCCAAACGGGGACCGCTTGGCGGTCACCAGCCCAAAAGGGGGACCGCCCAAAACGGGTTTTAGGAACAGCCCGGCGGTCCCTAAAATTGGCTTTAGGGACCGCCCGGCGGTCCCTAATAATATTCATACATTTTATTTTATTTTATGAAACAATTAAGGTGTCTCGTTGTTTGTTTAGTTGATAAATATCCTAATTATAGTTCAAAGAACAAAATTAGAAAGTTTCATACAAATTGAAACAACATACGAAGATTAAGTGTACGTATAAATTATAATAGGTTCAACGTTAAAAATTTTCTCAATCTCATTTAATCTACAATTAAATAACTAAATTAGCGGTTTTAAGATTGTTTGTTACTTCAATTGACATGTTATAATGAATTTTGTTGCTAAATATCAAAAACACATGGAAATCGTTTCATAAAATCGAAAAAAAGAGTATGAATATTATTAGGACCGCCTGGCGGTCCCTAAAACCACCTTTGGGGACCGCTGGGCGGTCACCAATTGTCTTTAGGGAACGCTCGGCGGTCCCTAATAATATTCATACTTTTTCTTTTAATTTTATGGAACAATTAAGGTGCCGCGTTGTTTGTTTAGTTGATAAATATCCTAAGAATAGTTAAAATAACAAAATTATAAAGTTTCATACAAATTAAAACAACATACGATGATTAATTGTACGTATAACGTAGAATAGTTTCAACGTTAAAAACTTTCTCAATCTCATTCAATCTACAATTAAATAACTAAATTAGTGGTTTTATGATCGTTTGTTATTTCAGTTGACATGATATAATGAATTTTGTTGCTAAATATCAAAAACACATGGAAATCGTTTCATAAAATCAAAAAAAAGAGTATGAATATTATTAGGGACCGCCTGGCGGTCCCTAAAACCACCTTTAGGGACCGCTTGGCGGTCACCAATTGTCTTTAGGGACCGCTCGGCGGTCCCTAAAGGTGTCTTTGGGGACCGCCCGACGGTCCCTAATAATATTCATACTTTTTTTTAATTTTATGGAACAATTAAGGTGTCGCGTTGTTTGTTTAGTTGATAAATATCCTAATAATAGTTAAAAGAACAAAATTACAAAGTTTCATACAAATTGAAACAACATACGGTGATTAATTGTACGTATAACGTAGAATAGTTTCAACGTTAAAAACTTTCTCAATCTCATTCAATCTACAATTAAATAACTAAATTAGTGGTTTTATGATCGTTTGTTACTTCAATTGACATGATATAAGGAATTTTGTTGCTAAATATCAAAAACACATGGAAATCGTTTCATAAAATCGAAAAAAAGAGTATGAATATTATTAGGGACCGCCTGGCGGTCCCTAAAACCACCTTTAGGGACCGCTTGGCGGTCACCAATTGTCTTTAGGGACCGCTCGGCGGTCCCTAAAGGTGGCTTTGGGGACCGCCCGACGGTCCCTAATAATATTCATATTTTTTTTTTAATTTTATGGAACAATTAAGGTGCCGCGTTGTTTGTTTAGTTGATAAATATCCTAATAATAGTTAAAAGAACAAAATTACAAAGTTTCATACAAATTGAAACAACATACGATGATTAATTGTACATATAACGTAGAATAGTTTCAACGTTAAAAACTTTCTCAATCTCATTCAATCTACAATTAAATAACTAAATTAGTGGTTTTATGATCGTTTGTTACTTCAATTGACATGATATAATGAATTTTGTTGCTAAATATCAAAAACACATGGAAATCGTTTCATAAAATCGAAAAAAAGAGTATGAATATTATTAGGGACCGCCTGGCGGTCCCTAAAACCAACTTTAGGGACCGCTTGACGGTCACCAATTGTCTTTAGGGACCGCTCGGCGGTCCCTAAAGGTGGCTTTGGGGACCGCCCGACGATCCCTAATAATATTCATACTTTTTTTTTAATTTTATGGAACGATTAAGGTGCCGCGTTGTTTGTTTAGTTGATAAATATCCTAATAATAGTTAAAAGAACAAAATTATAAAGTTTCATACAAATTGAAACAACATACGATGATTAATTGTACGTATAACGTAGAATATGTTCAACATTAAAAAACTTTCTCAATCTCATTCAATCTACAATTAAATAACTAAATTAGTAGTTTTTTGATCGTTTGTTACTTCAATTGACATTTTATAATGAATTTTGTTGTTAAATATCAAAAACACATGGAAATCATTTCATAAAATCGAAAAAAAAGAGTATGAATATTATTAGGGACCGCCGGTCGGTCCCTAAAAAGCATATTTAGTGACCGCCGGGCGGTCACCACATGTCATTAGGGACCGCCCGGCGGTCACCAAGTATAGTTAGGGACCGCCCGACGGTCCCTAAATGTTTAAAAAACAGGCGGGATTGGGGGAGAAATTTGAAATTTCCGAAAATTCAAAATTTTCACCTTAATTCTATATATACCACCACTCTTCTATCCAATTTTTCAACACTCTTCAAAAACACCCAACTATAAAATTTCTCTTCTCATTTTTCTCTTCCTAAATCCCAAAAATTAAAATCATCCAAAACACAACATTTCTTCCTTTCTTCTCAACCTTTCTTTTTTTTTTCAAATCCCAAAACACATCCTTTCTTCTCTTTTCTTTTAACAAATGTCAAGAAAACACCAACAATATGTTTTTCATTTCTTTTGCTTCTTCTTTTTCATTGTTTTTGGTTTATTTTTATAACTATCATCTATTTTTACTTTTATTTCATTATTTTCTTTGCTTTATTTTGTTGACTTTAATTTCATTTTACTCTTTTTATCATTATTTTGTTTGTTTTTGTTCTTGTAAATGTTTGTTGCACATATTTACACGTAATTTATACAAAAAACCCAATAATATTCCGGAATATTATTGGGTTTTTTTTTTGTTCTGCCGCAGAATTTTAGGGACCGCGCGCGGTCCCTAATGCTATTAACATTATTGGGGACCGTCGGGCGGTCCCTAATGCTATAAACATTATTGGGGACCGTCGGGCGGTCCCTAATGCTACTTTATTCATGGGGACCGCTGGGCGGTCACCATTTTCATTTAGGGACCGCCGAGCGATCCCTAAATTGGCGGTCGCTGAAGACGGTCCCCGCGACCGCTTGGCGGTCGCCAAAGGGTAGGGGACCAAGAGCAAACGCGACCGCCTTTTGGTGACCGCTGGGTGGTCCCTAAAGAGCCCTAAATCTTGTAGTGATTTGAGGTGGGGTTGTTCAAGATTTTTCATTTGTTAATTGCAAATTATCTTCCAATGCAATCTTATTTTGCAATACGAATTTTGTTCCAGAATTGCTCCATCTTCTCAGTGGTAACTATTGTTGTAAATGTTTCCCACTACAAGAAAAAAGGGTCATTCGCGACCACCCTGGCGGTCGTGAATGACCCTTTTTCAGTCGCGGATGACCATCCGCGACCGGCCGACGGTCGCGGAAGACCTCGGTCGTGGAGGTCATCCGTGACCGCTCAGCGGTCACGGCAGTCATCCACGACCGCCGAGCGGTCACGGATGCCCCCGAGGTCATCCGCGACCGCCGAGCGGTCACGGCGGGCATTCGCGACCGCTGAGCGGTCAGAGATACCCCCGTAGTCATCCGCGACCGCCGAGCGGTCGCGGATGACGCCGAGGTCATCCGTGACCGCCAAGCGGTCACGGATGACCTCGGGGTCATCCGTGACCGCTCGATGGTCGCGGACAAGACCGCGACCGCTCTACGGTCACGGATGACGCCGACGGTCATCCGTGACCGCCAAGCGGTCACGGATAATATTTAAACAATCCGTGACCGCTGGGCGGTCACGGATAATATTCAAGATATCCGTGACCTCCCGGCGGTCAGGGATGATATTCAACGAAATAAAAAAAATATTCCGGCAAAAAACCGGAATCTATATTTATTTTTTGCGAATAGAATGTATGGTTGGGCGATTTTTTTTATATAAAACATCATTTAAGAGAATGATTTGGGTTATAATTAAAGAAAGGAAGAAAATAAAAGAGTTGGTGATTTGTGTTTTGGAGATATAAGGAAAAGGAGAAGAAAAATTGTTGGTGCTTTGTTTTTTGGAGTTATAAGGAAAGAGGAGAAGAAAAATTGTTGGTGTTTTTGTTTTGGATTGGAAATGAGGAAAGGAGAAGAAAGTGTTGGGTTTTTTTTAGAGAAGATAATTTGAGTGTAGTGAAAATTAGTGGGTGGAATGGTGGGTATATATAGAATTTGGGTGAAAATTTTGAATTTTCAAAAAATTTGAATTTCTCCCCAATTCCAAGGTCTTTCGCGACCGTTCGGCGGTCACGAGGGGTCTTTCATGACCGCCTGGCGGTCGCGCCAATTGCTTCGTGACCGCCCAGCGGTCAGGAAAGACCCTTATCCGTGACCGCTTAGCGGTCACGAATAAGTCTCATTCGAAAGTTTTGATTTTCGTTTGTTTAATTAAGGTGTGATGTTTGTTAAATTGTTAAAATAGTTACTACTAAGTAAATTAAAAGAGATTTTATCAAAAAATTACACATTACATCTAAAACAACTTAGTGTATATGATGATTAGTTGTAGAACATAAAATAGGTTATTCGTTCATAACTCGCCTAATCACATCTAATTCGCTATTTTAATATGTTAATTACTAATGTTGTACTAATTTATTACTTCAATTCACATGTAGTAATGAGACTTATTGTTAAAAATCATAAACACATCAATATGAATCCATAAAATCTAATTTTCTTTTATGAATACAACGGCAAGTTGGCATTCGCGACCGCTAGGCGGTCACGAACTGCCAGATTTTCATTTATAAATACCCTTTCCCTTACTTTCCTAATTCATAACAATCTTCACCATTTCTTAAGGTATTCTCGTTTTTTTCATTTAGATGGTCAACTATATTTTTAAATACTAAATATTGGTATGATATGTTAACTTGTTTATTCATTTCTTGATAGATATTGGCGTAAACACATCGAGGGTACTCGTAGAGGACACAAGATTCTTGAAGATCATTTTTTTACGCTTCAAGAAGTAAGTTGATTAATTTATCACTCTATAACCTTATCATGCATGATAATTGTTACGTTTTAATTAAATTTTTAATTATTAATTGTTTGTAGTATTAATTGTAATTAATTATTTCCTTTAAAATTTACATCTTAGATAAATAATGGACTATCAAGTAGATAGGAATTGGATGTACGATAGATTCGAGAGCAGTGGTTATTTGCGAGATAGTTTTGTGGTTGGGGTCCGCACATTCATAGAATTTGCTTCGCGACAAGATGGTTATTTAGATCTAAGGGGGCGTATTAGGTGCCCGTGCAAAAAATGTAACAATTCAAAGTTTTTTGATCGATACCAAGTCCGTGATCATCTTCATAAGTCGGGATTTACGGCTGTATATTTTGAGTGTGTTTTGCATGGAGAGCAGTTTACCACCACTTCTATGACGTTTATCGACGAACCTCTCGGCCCATCACACGCCATCATTCCCGACATCCCTATTCGTGCTGACGATTCGTTTAGACAGATGGTCGTGGATGCATATGGAGGCCGATTTGATGAGGATGCTGTGCGTAACGAGGATCTGAATCCCGATGCGAGAGATTTCTACGACTTGATACATCTAGGTCAGGTGAAGATGCACCCTAAGAAGAGCAAAACCGTCCTGCAGTGGATTGGAGAGTGGGTGAATTACAAAACTATTCACAAGGCGAGTAACATCGTTTCTGACAATTTTTTAAAGATGTCTAAAGATGGGTTTGACCCTGAGATTGAGAAGTTGTTACCTAAAGACACGAAAGGGATGCATAAGATGGAGCGAACCTTGGGGTTAGGGTACGAGAAGATCGATGTTTGCACAAATCAGTGTTTTCTGTTTTACGGGTTTGCGGCGAGCAAGGACTTCCTAAAATGCCCGATATGCAGGGTTGATAGATACGAGAAAGGTAGGAAGTCAAAGGTCGCAAAGAAGTATTTGTGGTATTTCCCCCTAGGTCCCCGTCTTCAGAGGATGTATTATACCGTAGGTACTGCAAAGCATATGACTTGGCATTTGAAGTGTCGAGAGGCTACGGATCGAATGATTCACCCGGCTTCCAGTGAGGCATGGCGACACTTTGATCGGACACATCCGAATTTTGCAGCTGAGCCTAGGAACGTACGACTCGGCTTATGTACGGATGGATTCACACCGTATGGCTCATCTGGGAAAAATTACTCTTGTTGGCTAGTGATGGTAACCCCATATAACCTCCCCCCCGATTTTTGCATGAGGCAGGAGTTCATATTTTTGAGCCTTATCATTTCCGATCCAGATAGTCCCGGGAAGAACTTGGATGTTTATCTTAGACCACTAATTAACGAGCTTAATGCTTGATGGAGTACTGGTTTGGAGACGTTTGATAGCTCAAGAAAGGAAAACTTTCAATTACGAGCGGCCCTGATGTGGACGATTAGCGATTTTCCAGCGTATGGAATGTTGTCTCGATGGAGTACGCACGGGAAGTTAGCGTGTCCTTATTGCATGGGAGATACGAATTCATTTACATTGGAGAATGGCGATAAACCATGTTGGTTCGATTGCCATCGTCGTTTTTTGCCCAAAAATCATAGGTGGCGGCATGACAAGAATTCATTCAAAAAAGGGGAAAAAGTCACTAGAAGAACCTATTTGCAGGAAAATGGGCGACGAAATGAGGGAAATTGTGGAGGGACTTGGGGATGTTGGTTTTGGGGCCAAAGTGAACAAGCTACCGGGTTTTCATACGGATCATAATTGGCTGAGGAATAGCATATTTTAGGAACTTCCCTATTGGTCCACAAACTTGATTAGTCACAATTTAGATGTCATGCATTGTGAGAAGAACTTTTTCGATAACATCATCAACACAGTATTGGATGACTCTAAGACTAAGGACAACATCAAGTCTAGACATGATTTGAAGATTTGGACTAACCGTGAAGAGCTATTTTTAGAACAATCACGAGGAGGCGCATATGTGAAGCCAAGGGCAACCTATTGTCTCAAGCGGGATGAAAAGGTCAAGGTCTTGAAATGGTTTGGCGATCTGAAATTTCCGGACGGATACGCGTCAAATTTGGGACGATGCGTACAAAAGCAACAACATAGGCTCTTTGGTATGAAGAGTCATGATTGTCACGTCTTCATGCAGAGATTGATTCCCATTGCTTTTCGCGACTTCCTGCCCACCAACATTTGGGAAACATTGGTGGAGATTAGTTTATTCTTCCGGGCAATTTGTGCTTCAGAGGTTTCGGCCACCGATATGAGAAGTCTTGAGGAATCCATTATAGTCACGATGTGCAAGCTTGAGAGGATATTCCCTCCTTCCTTCTTCGATTCTATGGAGCATTTGGCCATACACCTACCATACGAGGCTAAAGTAGGCGGCCCGGTTCACTACAGATGGATGTATCCATTCGAGAGGTACTCAATGTTTAATGAGTTTAATTTGCTACTGTTATTCAATATGTTATTGACTTTTCGGTATTCCCAGGCGTATGTTTCGGTATTCCCAATCGTACTACGCCCCGTATCCACAACTTATGAATGGTCGACCAGGTCAAAATGGATGGATGGATGTATCTACTATACCGGCTAGGCACGTGATCGACATGTCGTCACTAAGTGAATCGAGCGAAACAGAAACAGAAATAGGGATGCCAGCAGAAGTGTTCCAAGAGAACGCATCTGTAGGAATTAATATGTTCGTAGACTTTAGCGCGTTTGATATGGATATACAATTGGGGCGGGCAGATGAGTTTGAGATCGTCGAAGATGTACAAGAAACTTAAGAGGAAGACGAAGAAAGTGAAAACATGGAGCTAAATAGTGATACTGATTAGTTCAAGTGTTTTGTAATAATTTAAAACACTACTTTGTGACGCACTTTATTTGTAACGATTTGGTAGTGTTGTAAAAGACATTACAATAAGGAAAATTTAACAGTCCAACATTACAATAATAAAAATTTAACAGTCCAACATTACAATAATGAAAATTTAACAGTCCAACATTACAATAATGAAAATTTAACAGTCCAACATTACAATAATGAAAATTTAACAGTCCAACATTACAATAATGAAAATTTAATCATCCGAACTATCATCCAACCCACATGCAGTCGCACCATCATCTTCCCCATCATCTTCACCACTCCCAACACCATCCTCAACACCCAGTTCTACATAATCGACAGTCTGCAACGACGCCATAATATCATCGACATCGTCGTCATCATCGTCATCAGAGTACTCCTCGATAGACGCAGGCCTATCGGAAGAACTGGGCGCAAATGGATCTGGCCTACGATGCGGCATACGAACCGGTGGAATCACAACTCCGTTCCTACGTGCATGACCCATGAATATAGAATTTGGTATCGGTGGAAGGTCCACGTCCACCTTCTCTTTAAGAAAGCATCTCCATAGCTCCATAGTGGCTTTCATATCAGTCATCTTTTGATCACTGCAATATATATTGCGGTCATTATGCGTTTGTAATTCGTCGATGCAGGCCTATGAATAATCTTCTTGTTTCCTGTATTTAATGTTGAACTCCTCCGGGCGTGCATCCCTCGGTAAGCCCTTCGCCTTCCCCTTCTTCACAGGACCAAATGCCTCGGTCCAACAGTCGGGATTGAACACCGGGAGCTTAGCTGGGCGGGGATATCTGGTCCTCAATAGTTCCATGTACTTTTTCTGCATTAACATTTGAAAGAATCAGTACTTATATTAGAATAAGTAATTTAAAGCTAGTTGAGGAAGATAAAAAGGAGTATGAGGTTGAAATAACTTACATAAATTTGCTTCGACGCAGCATCTACCCAAGTCCGCCGAGCTGGAACTCCTGTGTCACCGCCCGTCCCCTTCACCCGCTGCGTGTGACCACATCTGTAGGCCTCATCATATCGAATAGGGTCTGTTCGTGTAGGTTCCTCCTCAGCCTACACATTTCAAGAAAGAGTACGTCAAACTTGGATTACACATATATTAAGATTACTTAATTACACCCATATTGTTAATTTTCATAAGTCATACCAGCCGACGTCTGAGCTCCTCTAGGTCGAGGGATCCACCAAAAAAAGTGGGAGGTGCCTTCACCCCCTCCTTTGGCTCCTCGCCTCCTCTCCTGTTTTTCTTAGACTTATGCGACACCTCTTGATGATCCTCGGTGGCCCAATGCTTAATCGCCGCCGCCTCTAACCCGTCGTGCATCCAAGTTTTGTCTTTCCCGGCCCATTTCGGATCCACAACCCTCTCAAAGTATTGTCTCTTCGTGTTGTACATCAAATTCTTATAACACGACTTCGCCTTCGTTTCGTAGGCCCGTTGTACTGCGTGTTTTTTTCTCTCACGAATACCATATATATTCTACCAATTAATAAAATTTGATTTATGAATATATTAAATTAAATAATATGATATAGTTGTGAAATAATTCCTCACCGTAAATTTAACAAACATTTGGCCTCGCACAGTTTTGGGCATCGTCAAGTAGGTAGGCCAGAACTCCTTCATGAACTGTCTGATCAACTCCGTGATCGTAGTCGCAACCTCGTTGCTAGCGGGGTTCATAAACAGGCCACGAGGACATAATTTAATGATCTGCCTTTGAGTCTTGTCATTGGGTTGTTGTGCACCTTTGGAGGTGCCTCTAGGTGGGCGCTGCTGCGTGACATTGAATACTGCCGATGCTGGAGTATCACTCGGCCTCTCGCTCGGGCCAGCTCCGGTGGAACCAGCGGAAGATGGTGCTCTAGCCCTAGATCCTGATGCAGTGGGTGCGACATCGGGCACGGCAGCGACATCAAAAGAAAGTCGGCGCTGTAGTAAAAGCGTCAACGCTGTAGACGCGTTGGGGGTTGCGGCATCGCGACTACGACCGCCATGTGTGATAACTATACGAGGTCCAAGACTACCTCGCCCACTAGCAGTAGGGGGAACATCGGGAACATCAGGAACATCGGGAACATCAGGAACATCCGGATCATCAGAAATACTTGAACGTTGTTGACCACTGCCACCCCGACGACGACGACTGCCTGTCATATCGAATATATGCTAGAAAACTACGAGAAATTATCTAAGTTAGATGATGCAGAGAGATTCCCTAAAATTTAGTCGTTACTAAGTTGTAAAGATTCCCTAAAGATCATTTGTACTAAGTTATAAAGAACCCCTGAAGATTATTTGTTCTAATATATAAAGATTCTCTAAAGGCATCATTTCTAAGTTATAAAGTTCCCTAAAGGCGTTATTTCTACAAAAAGAACATTAACCAATAATTTGACATGCATTTAAACTAATAGTTTAACATTAAATTACCGCGACGGATAATAATACATTAAATTACCTAAAGTAACAATTTAATATTAAATAAAGATTCTCTAAAGGCATCATTTCTAAGTTATAAAGTTCCCTAAAGATCATTTGTACTAAGTTATAAAGAACTCCTAAAAATTATTTGTTCTAATATATAAATATTCTCTAAAGACATTATTTCTAAGTTATAAAGATCACCTAATTGCATTACTTCTAAGTTATAAATATTTTCTAAAAGAATTATCCATAAGTTATAAAGATTCCCCTAAAGGCACTATTTTTAAGCTATAAAACTACCTAAAGGCACTATTTTTAAGTTATAAAAACCACCTAAAGGCACTATTCCTAAATTATAAAGATTTCCAAAAGGCATTATTCCTAAGTTTGACATTAATAAAACTAAACTTATAATTAAACAATTAAAACTATTACTAAAACATTAAATATAAAACATAATTAAAAAACTAAAAAGATAAATATTTAAGAGAGAGAGAGGAGGGGACTTACAAATGTAAGGAATGAGAGAGGAGGAGGGGGGTTTATATAGAAAAACCCCTCCCATACGCGACTGCTGGGTGGTCGCGGATGCCACTCATCCGCGACCGCCCAGCGGTCGCGGACGCCAGTAGGTGGGAATTTGCCCGCCATGGCGTCCGCGACCGTTGGGCGGTCGCGGACGAGTGGACGGTCGCGGATGAGTGGCATCCGCGACTGGCCAGTGGTCGCGGACACCACTAGGCGGGCCATAGGCGGGAAGTTTCCCGCCTATGGCTTCCCGTGACCGCTGGGCGGTCACGGGATTTATGTCCGTGACCGCTCAGTGGTCACGGGGCTATCCGTGACCGCTGGGCGGTCACGGCGTTGTTTACCGTGACCGCCCGGCGGTCACGAGTCGGCGGTCACGAATGACCCCGGATTCTTGTAGTGTCCGTCATTTGTTCTCCCGTCGTCACAAACTTCAGTTTGATCTCTTGATCTTGAACGAGATTACTGATAATAATTATAGTAGTCGACATGTTGTGGAAGTATATTGTTGTGGGTGTTTCTTGATGTCATTGAAAATTCTTTAATAATAACGTGAGCGTTATAACTTCACGTGCTACATTTGTAATTGTAGTATATTCTTGCTTTATCACCTTTTTAGGAGTTTTTGTTGTTCTGTTATATATGGAATGTTTTTTCCACATTTTTGTTAAAAAAACGGCTCATTTTTTTTAATGAGCTTCAAGCGATCCCTGGATTTATTTAAGGATCATTTTGGCAATTTTATGAAGATAAGTTTAACATAGCCATCAAATTATTTTTCGTAAAATAAGCCATAATTTTTTTCACAGCCATAAAGCGAATATATGGATCGACTTACCCCCCCCCCCCCCCCCTCTTGTGCATAAAGGACAAGGCTCTTGCATCTAGATATTTGATCTTGTTCTCCTTATGCTCATTCTTCTTTGCTGCTATAAATGATGCTTCATCCTCCGCCGTGTGATTCTCGTAACCTTGATAGACATTATCCCAAGTTTCATGGGACTGGAGTGACGTTTGCATTATAACACTTTAGATTTTACTCCTTGTTGGGAATAGGCAAAAGCTAGCTCATTGGAAGTGGTTGAATTTATTTTTAATTTTACAAAAAGATATCAACTGAGAGGTGGCTCTCAAACAAAAAATATGTTGCGTGTTTAAGATAAAATAGGAAAAGAAAAATATTTGGGGCTAATATAAAGAATTGCAATATTTAGAGAGGTTTTATGCGCGTAATACTTTGCAATATACATTGATACAATATGAAGCCTATACGGATCCCTCCTCCTCAACTTTTACAATTGCACACAATATAAGCCTTAATTAACCGACTTAGTTACATAAAAAATCTTACATTTTTGTTTAATACAACAAACAACAACAACCAAGCCTGTAATCCCAATTAAATTGGGGTAGGCTATATGAACCATGAACGAATCACGTCGAGTCGTGAACATGAATCTTCTGCCTCCATAGGTTTCGGTTGACGAGCATGTCTTCATTTAGATCTTTTAGCTTCATGTCGTTCCGTATGACCTCCATCCACGTCTTTTTCGGTCTCCCACGAGCTCTAGCCGTCTGTCCTAAGTCGAAATCTTCAACTCGGCGTACCGGTGCATCTATGGGTCTGCGTTTAACATGCCCAAACCATCTTAAACGATTTTCTCGCATTTTCTCGTCAATGGCCGCCACACCCAATTTATTCCTAAATTATTTAGGCTAATTAAGATAGTGGGACACACTTTTTCTAAAATATCACAACCACCTCCCACTAGAAATTTCATCCCCATTATGTTGTGTTATTTAACGGCTCATTTTTTTTCATTAGCTTCAAGTGATCCCTTGATTTATTTAAGGATCATCTTGGCATTTTTATGAGGGAAAATTTCAGTTACCTATCCAGACTTTGGCCCGTATTGCAGTTATCTATCCAAACTTTCATTTTTTTACAGTTTACGGTCCAAACGTTCAATTTCATTAGACTCGATGGTCTGAACTTCCATTCCGACCTATCTCGGTCAAGATGTCACTATTCGACTAAATGACGCATCACTGATGTCGGGCTTGAGGGGTAAAATCGATAGTTCATCTATTATTTACTAAAAAAAACATAAAGGGGATGAACCAGCCCTTTTGTCACACTACACTACCTACCAAAATCAAAAACCATAGTTCCTAAAATCAAACGCAAATCCCCCAAATCGAACATCAATTTGTCGATTACACTACTTGATCGACTGAATTTGACAATGGTGTGGAAAGTTAGGACCCCAACTGACGATATTCCGAAGGACAAGTTACATCAGTACTTTACTTTATTTCTTTGTTTGGATCTAATTTTCGTTGTGTGGTCCCTCTTTTTGGTTATATTTTAAGGATTAGTTGAACGCATGTACAAAATTATTTGACTGTGGGTTTTAGGGAACGGGCTGTGAAATTCCATAAACAAATTCACTATCTGTTTGTTTTCTTTGTTGTTCACACTATGTCTGGCACTCAATGTATTTGAGGGATTAGTATAAATTTTTGCACGTGATAATTGTGTTTTTGTATGTATATGTAGCCCAACATGATAATATCATAATAATTTTACATTGTCTTTATTTAGTTGGAGACAAAGATGGCCCTTTCACCATAATTTTGCACCATGCGGGCAAGGTAATGTTTCTGGGCAAAATGGTTTATCTAGAGGGACATGTTAGCTACATAGATTGGTGTATCGAAGATGAAATGTCTAGGCTAGAACTACTGCAAATGGTACAAGAAGTTGGTGTTAAAGTGGAGGGTTGTGTGGTAAGCATATGTTACATTTTTAATTCTTCACCAGTGGATTATATTGAAATAAATAATGATAAGGAGGCACTGGAGATGGCATTGGTGGGTTCTACAAGGAAAACAATAGATGTTTATGTTCTTACAGATGATGTACCATTAAATGATAATCAATCACATAGTGAATTGCCAAATCTTCCTCCAATGAACTACATAGGTGAAAACAGTGAGGCAATGCCAATGTTAGTGAAGATACGACAGAAGAATTTGTTTGTGAAAGTGATAATGAAGTGTAGTGAATTTATTACAAGACATGAAGACAAAAAGATCAAGAGCGAGTGACCTACCTAGCTGTTCAAGGGCAAATGATGAGAGCCAACGAGCACCAGCAACTGAACCAAGTTTCCAGAGATATGTACCGCAATGCTTAAGAGATAATACAAATCCACTGTTGGATTCTATAATTGATATAGAGGACAGTGATGATAGTGAAGGTAAAGTCTCAGTTGATGATGATTCAAAATTTTCAGACACTCTAAATGATAGTCACAATGATGGAATTAAAGATGACTATCTTAAATGAGCTAATGAAGCAGTGGAGTAAGAGGAGGAAAAAGGCACTGCCCCTAATGAAGTTATTCCACCTATTGTAGAACCAGTTGCTAATGATGGAGTTAGAAGCTCGAGTAGAATTGCTCATGTGCAAGCTGAAAAAAGTAAGAGTTCTAAGAAAGCAACCAAAGCTGCACACAAAGAGAGTTCAAAGTCGAAGAAAGCAACAAAGAAAATACCCAAAAGACCTACACACCAAGGACATTATATTTTTAATCCAGCACTTGGCATGCCTAATGTTGAATTTGAGCTTGGAATGCAGTTTGAGACCACTGAACACTTGAGGGAGCTATAAACAGTTTTTCAATAGCTCAGAGAAGGTTTGTTAAGTATCTAATCAACTGGTAGAAGAATGTGCAAGCAAAGTGTGTGCAGGCTACAGACTGGATGCATTTAGGAGCTATATGCATCAAGGCCTAATCGTGAGGACACAATGCAGATAAAAACTTTTAAGGGACCACTTGATTGTACTAGGCAGGACGTAGTAATTTAAGGAACTACCAGATTCTTGGCAAGAAATATCATTCAAAGATATGTAGTGATCCTAACTAACCTGCCAACTCCATGCTGACTATCACTAACATGGATTGTGGTTTTGACTTCTATCTAGCACAAATGTACAGAGCTAAGAAAAAGATTTTTGCTGAAGTTCATGGATCCTATGCAAACCAATATGCTTTGCTATGGAGTTATGCAGAGGAGATTATGAGGACTAATCTAGTGTCTACTATAAAGTTGAAGTGTAAGGTGGTTGGAGAACTGTGTAAGTTCAAAATATTGTATATATGTTGGGATGCTTTGAAGAAAGGCTTTCTGACTAGTTGCAGGCCCACATATACTTGGATGGGACACATCTAAAGACTAAAAATTGAGGTATACTTTTGGCAGATGTGGGTGGATGCCAATAACTGCACATACCCCACTGCATATGCAGTAGTAGAGAATGAGAGGAAGTAATCATGGCATTAGTTTTTAGAAATTCTGGTGGATGATTTGAATACCACTAACAGTTATCACTGGACCGTTATGAGTGATAAGCAGAAGGGATTGGTGGATGATGTTCATGAATTGTTGCGTATTTGTGGGCATATTTTTGTGTGTTGCACTTGTTGTCAAATCTAAAGGAGCATCCAGGATTTTCAATGAAGAATATTATGTAGGATGCTGCCATAGCTACTAGAGTTGTTGACTTCAACAAGATCATAGTTAGGCTGAAAGAGAGGGATGTCAAAGCATATACTGGTTAGCAAACGAACCTCCTACTCAGTGGTTTAGGACATTCTTCAGAATAAATTGCAGGAGTGATCTTCTGCTAAACAACATGTTTGAGAGCTTTAATGCTACAATTGTCAAAGCTAGGGGTATGCCCATCATTGACATTATGGAGTGTTAGAAGAACATTGATTAAGAGGACTGGTGTCAGGAAAATTGTCATAAACAAGAGCAGCAAGCCTATTACTCCAAAGATATGTGCAATTATGGATAAGATTATGGGGTATCTGTAGGTTATAGAGCTCACTAGAATGGGAATTTTGAATTTGGGGTTGAGACACCTTACAGTGACACATATGTTGTGCATTTGGAGAAGGAGATATGTACATGTACAAAGCAGGATTTGATAGGTATCCCTTGTGTGCATGCTTGTGCTGCAATGAAACACATGAGGTTAAAACCAAAAGAACACATACATGCTTATTATTCCAAAGATACCTATCTAAGGATTTACAGTAACTACAAGTCTCATATGCAATGAAAGAGTGCTTGGCCAATGCCTCCAACTCATATGAACAAGATAGTTCCTCCACCTCTCCAAACTATGCCTGTGAGGCAAAAGAAGAATGGTAAAATAAAGTGATCCTGATGAACTAAAAGAGTTGCATATTAGAAATGAAGAAAGTGGGAGATTAACCAAGGATAGTGTTAAAATGCATTGTGGTTAATGTCAGAAAGAAGGACATAATGCCAGGGGGTATCAGGCAAGGAAAAGTAACCCATTAGGTAGTACTTGGGTGCCCAAAACCAAGGTCAATGGAAGGAGTAGGATCAAAAAATGGAGTGGGAAGGGCAGGACCAAAAATGGAAAAAAATGATGCCACATATGTTGAGGTTCCTACTAATTCTAATGTACCTTCTCATATAGTTCCATCACAAACTGCACAAGGATTAGGTGTCACACAGCAAGCTGAGGTGCTTACCAATTCAATCAATTATTCATGTAATGGTGAATATTAACAGTTCATATTTAACTTGTAATTGATGTTGATAAGTTGTTGCAACTCATGAATCAGTGGTTGATGTTGGCGTACAAGAGGATAGGTCCAGGCAGCATACTCAACGAGAGAAGAAAAGGGAACAACATGTCATTAAGTTATGCCATTTAAGTATCAATGGACTTAAGTTAATAATCTTTGTGTGAACCCTTTATAACTTATGTTTATCTAAATGGTAGGCACAAAGAAAAAGAGGCTCCTAAAAAAATGAAGAATGTAGCTTCCAAGTTGCCACCAAACCAGTAGGTAATCGTGCTCATAATGTAGCTTGTCAAAATGTAGCTTCTCACTTGCCAATGGCTCATATGCCAAGACCATCAACAAGGAGAAATCATTCACCAACAACTCCTCTTCCAATCTCAGTTGGAGGTGTGCAGACTAGGCCACTGACTATAAGGCAAACACCTGAAAGGTTTTGTAGTTTATCTACTGAGAAACCTACAGGCAAGACAAAGAAGCAGCTAGTATTCTCAGAGGTGCCTTCATCAAGCCCCAATTGACTCTCACTCCTCCGTGTAGAAACTAGTTCAAACCTCTTAGTGCAAAGAAAACAATTAGTGTCCCAAAAAGGGTTATTTAGTGTATATCTTTTAGTACTGCATAAGATGGTACCAACTAATTCACAAGAGACTTCTACCCTGTTTTGAGCATCTTGGATATTTTGTATAATGATTATTAGTGTATGCAATGTATGACAACAATGTTGTGTAATTTTGTTGGTATTGGTTGACAATTCTGAGCTTGTTTCTTCTTTATGTTGTTAAATTCTATTGGATATTGGTAGGTCATGTTTGTGCTGATAATGCTGAGATGGATAGTGTTAAATTTATGCTCTAATTCAAAAATAACGTTTAATTTTTTTGACACATGACTACCTAAATTTTTAATTTTTTTTTGCACGTGACTACTTGAACTTTGAACATTTTTACACTTTACGGTCCATACTACGAAAATAATTGCACCCGAGATTCTGAACTATATCAATATGTCAGATAACATAAACAAATATTTTTTAACTTTTGGTTAATAATCATGTTTCAACTACCTAATTGCTCAAGGCTCTACTTCAACTACCTAATGGCTCAAGGCTCGATGAGACTTAAACGCGATTAGACATCAAGTATGAAATCACTGTTCGATTATATGTGGACTAGTGCAAGGCATTTGATCCTCCAAATCTTCATATTCCACTGCATATATACCAACCATCAACCCTAATTTTCACACATGCAACACAACCTTTCACTTCTCAAAGAAAAAAACACTATCAGAATTTCAATGGTAACCATCATCCACTCTACCTTAAAGGACCAATATGAGGAAACTAAGGATAACATGACTGGGATCTTTTACAATTTCACCTAGTTCAATCATGAGAACGAAGTGTCTATTAGAAAAGCTCCGTACGCTTGTGAGTACTGACACATGGTTCATTGAGACAACAATGCAGCCTGTCTACGCCAAACTGGCGGCCAAGTACTCCAGGCGCAAAGGGAATGAATTTACCCCCATGGAGATCTCGGACTGCATATGGATTATATAGATGAGGTTGCAACTCTTCCACCGGTTTTACACGACCCCTGGGATTAGCTACAACATGAAGGAGGGAAAGATCAAAATTAATAGCACACTGTATGGTCGCCTTGTGAAATTTGTAAGTATAACATTCACTTTGTTTATTCTTGTAAAAAGGTGTAATAGACTCATGTTTTAAAACTGTTCATACACAATTCAGCCTTCTGAGATGGAAAAGAACTTCACCAACAGCGGGATCGAAAACTACCGCATGATGTGCTATTGTCTGATGATCCAGGAGCTTCTCATCCCACCTATTATGTTATTGTCAGAGTTTGATGTTGTATATGGAAACACCTAAATCGGTGGGATTTTCCTTCTCTGTTGAACTTCCATCTCCTTTATGTTTGAACAATATTTTTAATTTCTGTGAGATTTTTTGAACAATATTTTTAATTTTTGTTTGATTGAACAATGTATTTAATTTCTATTTGCATTGTGATTAATTTATGTCTACTTTTCATGATCTAGGATGATGTTACTATTCATGCATTATGATCTGTTTATCTGCCATTATTTATGTGTTTGAGATGATGTTATGCTATATTTTTAGAAGTTGGATTAATGATTGGATTGTTAAATTGTATCATGTCACCATATCATGTTAGATTATCATGTTTATGGTAGAAAATCCATGCATGAACTTACAAAACATAAATCAGACACTTAAACATCTATTTCATTCAATGATCTTACACCCAGCCTTCCAAAGCAACACATTTATTCTCCAACCTTAACAAACCTCATTGGCCCTAAACCATACTACCTTCACAAACATCTATTTCTAATAACAAAAGCATACCTTGTAACGCCCCATACCAAGCACCCTGCTCGGCGTTAAGCGCCACTGCCACAAAATTCAAAGGAACACCTTCGTTCTCTTTTGAAAGCTGTAATAATCCAATATAACGTAGAGCGGAAGCTATACCTAAAGAAACTTCACTTTAGTATAAATTTCAGCTTCCAATCACCTCCAAGTGTGATACGGCTAGACTTGTCCCAAAAAATATAGTTTAAGCTTTTCCCTTGTAAATCTGGAATGAAAACATGAAAAATATCTTTATGAGTCAAAAAGACTCAGTGAGATTTAATGAATGAGAATTTTCTCATAAAATGTAATTTTGTAAAACGTGATCGAGCAAGGATGCTTTTCAAAGGAAGTTTATGCTTTTATGCCAAATCATAACACTTATTAGATCAATCATGTCACAACAATCTAGCCTTGTGTCTCATGTCCTTATACATCCCATCCATGAGCGACCTAAAAAATGACGAGGGCGTGCCCAGGTACACGCCTCAACTCTGATTCACCCCACTAAGATGTCGCCAAACGTAGAATAGAGTTTGCTCAAAGCGAATCTAGACCGCGAAAGCTACACTGATAGCCCTATGCTATCTAGGAGAATTTCACAAATTCATGTATGGGCCCAGATAATAGCCATCAAGTGGCAAGCCATCGAGTGGCAACAATATAGCCATCAAAGTGGCTTCAAGAATGATCAATCATGAAACTAATTCATGTACAATACTGGCATGCTTTAAAATAGGAAGCTCAGTACATAATTCAATAATTATTCCTCAAGGGATAATTCATTATAACATGGTAATATAACTGTCATAATATAAACGAAAAGTTCCGTGATTTGTAAACAAGTACTTGAGCATTCCTCGGATCCATAAGATTTGTAAACAGTTATTCTTTGAAATATCATGGTTGCATAATTTTCAGGACAAAACATAATTTTAATTTCCATTCCAGCGATAAAATATATAATTTTAATCTCACCTTAATCCAGCGGATCACAAGCTCGACCTTAGTTTGACTCCGTATGTTAGTATTGATCTCTTAACATGCTTGCGCCTACCATAGATGTTTACACCCAAATGAGAAATAATGACATTTGAGAAGTTATATCATGTTTTCCAAATTATCACTTATAGTTCCTATATATCTCTAAATAGTTTCTTAAATCTAGCTAACTTAAATGTCCGTCCATAATATATAGCAATTATTCGTGTGAATGTGGGTTAAAGGAAATATTCTACGACTTTTAATCCCTTAACTAAATATTTTTGAGGCATGTCGTAATTGCTATATCTTCTCAAAAGCTAATTTACGCATTCCGAATTCATTTGTTATGATTATAAGTTCACTACAAGAAAAATGGTTTTTGGCTAGGACCATTGGCTACGGATGTTGTAGGCAATGGTGGTTTTGCCATTGACTATGGAAAATCCGTAGCCCTTGGGCATTTTTTGGATTTTAGAAAAAAAAAAACTCCTTGGCGACGGACATATCCCGTCGCGCTTGACCATTGGCCATGGGAAAATTCGTAGCCATTGGTCAAAAGCGACGGGCATCCATCGCCCATAGTCCACTAATATTTTGAAAAAAAAAAATATTGTCTACGGCTAGAATCCGTAGCTAATAATATTGGCAACGGGCTACGGGCGACACCCGTCGCCCTTGGGCATTGGCTACGGGTGGTGCCCGTAGCCTTTGTGCCAAATTGTTTTTTTGAAGAAAGATGAATTATTTTCTTGTAAATACACAATTTTTGATTCAAAATATATCAAATCATTCACAACACATATATGGGAGATCCCTTACATAAATTATCTTCAAAACATGTTGGTGCAACTAATCGAATTAGCCTTCAAAATCTTTAAAGGCAAAGTGTTCAAAATCGAGGTTGTAATGCCACCACTAATGAGCGCCACAATGAAGCCGAGCTAGGTGTTAATACACTTCCATATGAATTTGCGTTGACGGATCGACAACCCTTGATGGCGAGGCCTCCTATTCTCCCTTTGGCGAGGGCTCTCACCACTTCCAATGCACGTGTATCTCACGGTTTGAAGGACGTGGAACCCGAAGACGAAGAGGAAAATGAAGACGACGAAGAAGAAAATGAAGACGATGATGAGGAGATGGTTGCGCCACCTTTGTCGATAAGGCGCCCCTCACCTGCTGGCTCGTAACGCTCGAGTGGATGTAGTTCTACCCGTCGTCGTACTCGGGGTTTGACGCAAGGCGACCTACCACAAGCAAACCCCTTGAAGCGATGCCCCATTATGGTTAATGAACATGGAGAATGGTCAACACAAAAAAAATCGAATTTCAAGCACGATTAGCGCGATCATCAAGAGGTATTTACGGATGATGGCACCGACATTTGACCGTATCAATGAAAACGACCTAGTGGCTATGGAAAATGGTTTAAGGTAAACAAGTACTTATTTTAAATATTTTATCTTTAATTATATTAGAATTTTAATTTAATTTATACTAATTAGACATTATTTTTTCCAAGGGAATGTATACATGGGATAATAATGATGATGATGCGGTTGACTTTGCATTCAAGAGAACTGCACATGTACGATAATCTGAGATTGTTTCTCGTGCCAAGATTTTGTACTACAAAAGGGTTAATGATCCTGCTTATGAAGACCGACCTTATTGTTGGATGTCTGACGCCTTGTCGGAAAAATACAAACCATATTGGGAGGAAGAGGACACAAAGAAGATCTATGACCAAGTGTCAATGAACAGAAGTGCAAACAAGAGCGACACGGGTAGCAACTCTGCATCTTCAACATATACTGGTGGATCCATTAGCACCGATAAGCATTCACGGAGAAAGGTAAATTAATTACGAGTAATTAATTTTGAAATTATTGCATTAAGTCTATATTATACAAAATTATTGATTATGTCTTTCAAAATATCATTGTAGAACAAGTATTTCAATAGATCGATGAAATTTCATGAGGCGTACATGTGAACTTGAGTGGCTAAGGGTCCAAAGGGCGAGTCATTGAATATTTGGTTAAACGTGGAAGATAAGGCCTTTTGGGTAAGTATATCGTTAATACCCTAGACACTTATTTTGTATCTTATTTGTGTTGTATATGTCATTTTATATATGAACTATTATTATTGAAAATGTGTAGGAGAGATATTGCAACATACTTAAAAGGGAATATCAGTTCGTTGAAGCTGATTGGTCAAGCCAGCGGATTTCAAATTTTGTAGAGGAAGCAAATGGAAAAAGACAAAGAATGGGAGATATAGGGGGCTGCCTAGCGGTGCTGTTCCTACAGCACACAACATTGCGTCAGGAAGGGTCTCCAATGGGGAGAGGATAAGGACTATTAGGCTGGAAAAACAAGTGAATGACCAAATGGTCGAACAAGCAAGACACTTAAAAGAGACGCAGGAACTACTGTGTGCCCAAAACCAACGATTGGCTGACATGGAGAAAATACTTCATCAAGAATGCCAACAGTATTAGAGTAAAACTTGAATGGTGGAAGCTCATCTGGACAGCCCTCTGCGGGGTCAAGGGACTAATGAATGGCAACCCCTTTTTGACATACTCAACAATGATAATATTAATATTCCAAACGACTTCTTTCCTCATGCGAACAACATTGATGGAACGGGCCCGAGTTGTTAGTTTGTTGTTTACATAATATTATATTAGTATTTGTTGTAATTTCTACTATTCTGTTTAGTTTGGCTGGTACGATTTTTCCTCGGCATGTAAGAATTTTAATTTGGTTGTTTAAGTTTGTTCCAATTCAGTTTTATTGTATATTTTAATCAAAAGTCGTAAAGCAGACCTGATTCCATTTATTCTTTCACCAAACACTTCTAAACTATTTATTAGTATGTTTCCTCGAATTTCATAAAAAAGAAAAATTCAAAAGACGATAAACAAACTTCGGGGAAAAATATAATTAATCAAAAGTCGTAAACCAAACTCGATTCTATTTCTTCTTTCACCAAAGACGATCTAAACTATTTATTAGTATGTTTCCTCGAATTTCATTAAAAATAAAATTACAAAAGACGATAAACGAACTTTCGGACAAAAAAATGTAATTAATCGAAAGTCGTAAAATAAACCCGGTTTTATTTCTTCTTTCACCAAACACTTCTAAACTATTTATTAGTATGTTTTCTCAATTCATAAAAAATAAAATTTCAAAAGACAATAAACAAACTTTTGAGGAAAAAATGTAATTAACCAAAAATTGAATAAAGATACACACAAAATACTAAAAAAGAAAGAAAATGGAATACGCATTACCTGCGGATTTTTCGTAGGCAAAGACTATTGGCTACGGAATATTCCGTAGGCAAAGATTATTGGCTACGGATTATTCCGTAGCCAATAACTATTCTATTAGCTACAGAATATTCCGTAGCCAAAGACTATTGGCTACGGATTGTTCCGTAGCCAATGGCTATTGCATAAGGATTATTCCATAACCAATAGTCGTGGTCTATTCTATAAATACCCCAATTTTTCCATTCATAAACATATTCCTACATCTCTCTTATAATTCCTACCTTCCACCATAACATCTTCCTACAATTCCTACCATTCAATATTAAAAATAAGTCTCCAATTCATATACTTTCCAAGATATTTATCGATCTTTAAAAAATTTATATTTACTACATTAACCACTTAATAATTTCTATATTATTTCAATATACCAATATTTATGCAATAAATATATTATATAATTAATGTTGTATTTCAAAAATATTGAAAATTAATTTTAATATTTTTTTATATTTACGAATATTATCGGCGGCGGATGTATCCAATTTATTTTTAAAAAAATGTAGTTGTCAATAAGAATTTGGAAAAATATTAAAAAAATCAATTTCTACGGAAAGTTTCGTAGCCAATAGGCATTGGCAACGGAACTTTTCTGTATCCAATAATTATTGGCTATTGAACTTTCTGTAGCCAATAGTATAAGGGCATTTTGGTCTTTCGTTATTGGCTATGGAAAATCCGTAGCCAATGACTATTGCCTACGAAGGCTTTCACTACGGGCATTGGCTACGGATACCCGTAGCCAATGAACATTGGCTATGAAAAAAAGGGGTTTTGGCTACAGATTTAATCCTAGCCAAAAATGCTTTTTCTTTTAGTGGTTGTCCCATATAAACAAATAAGGTGATGTACTTAAATAAGATTAGGTTGGATATATTTGTCCTCGGTAGCAAGTGCTCTGGGTATCTAGCAAATAAAATTAATTACATTACATCATAAAACTGAATTTATTAGTTGTATAAATTGAAATTAAGAATATATCATAAGACAGATGGGTCGAGTTCCTGTGTTTCTTCCCCTTATTATTTCCCGTAATTCAATCGACTTGAGGGAATTCAAACTCAGCAGCCACCCATTATAGGACATTACTAGTGATCTAAGTTCGAGCCGTACAATTTTTTAAGCATCCGTACGCGTGCATCTAATCCGTTAACTTATGTTACAAATAAAACTAACTAATTCTCTATTTTGTATCAACCGCTACGTTCTGCCATCAAGTGAATATTGTTAACGCAGTAATTAATAACTTCAACCCATATATATGTTAATAAGCTAAATAAAGTTAATTGCGGATAACTAATGTTGTACTGTAAACCCATCTGAAATATCCTTTGTGTAGGCGTGTGGCTGATTTTCCTTTTCTAGTTTAATTACATATCCCACTCCATTTACTTTATGGTTCGAGAAGAGGGTCTTGAGAACATGAAAACAACCATTTCACCTCTTAATTAAGCCATCTGAATTATTTACCCATCACTTCTATATTTCACTACTTAATGGCCGTGTGCGATAAACATGGTATAGGTGACTTGATGACTGCGTGACATGTGGAATGTTGAGCAAATTAGGTGGCTGAAGTTATTCATGCAAGCATATCTGTTAGCACAATGATTTTGCAGGTAACAACCTTCTTAAACATTAAATAATTAAAGTCAAGTAAAAGTTATTGGTTAAGTTTAAGTCAAAGACATGGCGCTAGTTAGGGAGTTCATGTTGTTTGATATTTATTTCATCATCTACCTAAAATATTAAAGTACGTAATGAGTTTTATTTTACGAGACATGACCAATTTACATTAACAGATAATTAACAAGATAAGATATGGAAAATGAATTATTAAATAATAGATTTTCAATTAGTGTTGGACTTCACTTCCAGATATTTATAGGAATAAAAGTATAAATAAATTTAATGAATTTTGATTGCAAAATTAATGATTTTTTAAATATAAGTGTTTTATAATATGGGGCGTCACATACCTAAACAAATTACATTATAACACATAAAAAAGGAAAAAAAAAAAAAAAAGCAATCCATAAGTTCCTATTTTTGGCCTTTAAATTGGAAACATGCTTTTCAAGCTTCTTGGTCCTTTTCTTTAGCTTACTATTCTCCAACTCCAACTCAATGTTATTCTGCTGCAACTTAGGTTTAAATTTTCCTTTTTGAATTTTCTTCAATTTGGCTTCAACCTTTTCAATTCTCCTCTTCAGAATTTGTATCACCACTCTTACCCGCTCACAAAGGGGTTCATCGGTCCAAAACCACAATACACACCCTTTATAACCCTTGTAACATTGAGTGAATTGACAACTCGGATTATTATCAGTTAAGGAGAGCTTTGTAACCGTGAGTCGAGCGCACCTGCAATCAAATTCCTCCATTACAGTAGTTTCTGACATCGATTGATTAGGGTTGTGGCGTTAATTCGTTGAATTTGTTGTTAATTTCTGGATTGAGCTTCTTAAGATTCATGGAATAATTTGATTTGGGGCTAATTTTAGGTTTAAATTGAGTGTATATGAGTTATCCGTTGAAAATAGGTGAACTCCTGATTTTACCACTGAAGGCTGACGTCAGTGATGCGTTATTTAGTAGGATAGTGACGTTTTTTAGCTGAGATAGGTCGGAATGAAAGTATAAACTGTCGAGTGTAACGAAATTGAAAGTTTGGAACGTAAACTATAAAAAATGGAAGTTTGGATAGGTAACTGCAATACAGGCCAAACTTTCGATAGGTAGCTGAAATTTTCCTATTTTATGAAGATAAGTTTAACATAACCACCAAATTATTTCTCGTAAAATAAGCCATGCATTTTTTGATAGCCATAAAGCAAATATATGGATCGACTTACCCCTTTTGTGCATAAAGGATACGGCTCTTGCATTTATATATTTGATCTTGTTCTCCTTATGCTCATCCCTCTTTGCTGCTATAAATGCACTACAAGATTTGGGGGTTAATAGTGACCCCCCAGTTGTGACTCAAGTTGAGTCACTTGTCTTCAGTGACCTGCGAAGACAACTGCGACTCAACCTGAGTCGCAGATTTGTACGAGGACAACAACGACTCAAATTGAGTCGCCGTTGACCTCAAGAAAATTCAGCGACTCACATTGAGTCGCTGAATTCCATTATATGACTTGGGCCACACATTTTGGCCCAATTTGGGCCAAAGATATTGGACTCAAATGCGAGTCCAATATCCGAAAGCAATCAGCGACTCAACTTCAGTCGCTATTGGTAATGGCCGCTGTCAATAGTGACCGCAAATGTCAATAGTGACCGCTTTGCAGTCACTACAAAACATTAGTGACCGCAAAGCGGTCACTAGTGACATTTGCGGTCACTATTGACAACGGCTATTGTCAATAGTGACCGCAAAAGTCAATAGTGATCGCTTTGCAGTCACTACAAAAGATTAGTGACCGCAAAGCGGTCACTACTGACATTTCCGGTCACTATTGACAACGGCTATTGTCAATAGTGACCGGAAATGTCAATAGTGACCGCTTTGCGGTCACTATTGACAACGGCCATTACCACAATATCCGTTGTCAATAGTAATAGCCGTTGTCAATAGTGACCACAAAGCGGTCACTATTGACATTTGCGGTCACTATTGACAATAGCCGTTGTCAATAGTGACCGCAAATGTCACTAGTGACTGCTTTACGGTCACTAATATTTTGTAGTAACGGCAAAGCGGTCACTATTGACATTTGCGGTCACTATTGACAACGGCTATTACCAATAGCGACTCAACATGAGTCGATATTGAAGTTGGCCGTTATCAATAGTGACCTCTTTGCAGTCACTATTGACATTGGGCGTTATCAATAGTGACCTCTTTTCGGTCACTACTGACATTGGGGAGTCAATAGTGACCGCTAAGCGGTCCCTAAAAACACAACAGTGACTGCATTGCGGTCCCTATTGAATCAACATGGACCGAATTGCAGTCCCTACTAATATTCATACTTTAAAATCGATATTTTAAGATGGTTCGAGGTGCCGCGTTGTTTTTTTAGTTCATAATAACCATTATAAGAGTTAAAACAACAATAATTTCAATGACGCATTGTAAATCCAAACATTATGTAAAGAGAACGGACCACTTTGACGATGCTCTTATTATTTTGTATGACGAATGTCATAATGACAAATTAATTGTATATACATATAAGTATAATGATTACTTGATGTGATGATTTATACCTCATAATCATATATATGCTAACATTAGTGAAGTAAAGCATAAAAACGAATAACAACTACATCTAACTAGTGATAATTAGTTGTAGAACATGAAATAGATCTCCAACGTTAATAACTCGTTCAATCTCAATCAATCTATTAATCCACAACTAAACTACTATGAGGTTGGTTTTGCAATCATTTATTACTTCAATTTACATGTTACAATGAGTTTGGTTACTAAGAATCACAAACACACCAAAATCAATTAAAAAAAATCGATTTTAAAGTATGGGAGACAATAGTGACTGCGACGCAGTCACTATTGAGTCAATTGGGACCGCAAAGCAGTCACTGTTGACTCAACAGGGACTGCATTGCGGTCCCTATTGACTCAACAGTGACCAAATTGCGGTCCCTACTAATATTCATACTTTAAAATGGATGAATATTATTAGGGACCTAATTGCGGTCACTGATATGGCAACAGTGACCGCATTGCAGTCACTAAAAAATATTAGTGACCTAATAGCGGTCCAAAATATGTATTAGTGACCTAAATGCGGTCCCTATTGACTAAACAGTGACCAAATTGCGGTATTCATACTTTAAAATGGATGAATATTAGTAGGGACCTAATTGCGGTCACTGATATGGCAACAGTGACCGCATTGCAGTCACTACAAAATATTAGTGACCTAATAGCGGTCCCTAATATATATTAGTGACCTAAATGCGGTCATTGAAATCCAAAAAATTGAAATTGGGCGAAAATTTTAGGCGGGATTGAGAGGGAAATTTGAATTTGACGAAAATTTAAAATTTTCAACCTCCCCTCTATATATACTCACCACTATTACACATCTAAATTTCATTATCTCCAAAAATCACCAACATAATTAACAACACTCTCTTCTTTTCTCCAACACACCAACACACCAACACAACAACATAAATCCAAAAAATCACTTTCTTTTCTTTCACTTTTTTTTTTTTAGTTTTGATCTACACTTTATTATCTTTTTTTCTTTATTTTGGATCTACACTTTATTATCTTTCTCTATTTATTTTGGATCTACACTTTATTTTCTTTCTTTCTTTCACTTTTTTTTTTTGGTTTTGGATCTACACTTTATTTTCTTACTTTTCTTTCACTTGTTGTTTTATTCATTAATCTTTTTGTTTTCATTAATCTTTTTGCTTTCATTGATCTTTTTAATCATTCATTTTTTTGTTTTCATTCATATTATAATTTCTATTATTAGACATTTTTTTAATCTTTTTACATTCATGTCATTATATTAACATTTTCTTCATTATTTTATGGTTTTGATCTTGTTAAAATCATAATTTTACAAAAAGAACAATAATATTCCGGATTAAATCCGGAATATTAGTGTTTTTTTTTTATTTTTCGTACAGGTAATTAGTGACCGCAATTCGGTCCCTACTAATATTCATAGATATCTATGAATATTAGTAGGGACCGAATTGCGGTCACTGTTTTTAAACTTAGTGACCGCAATTTGGTCCCTACTAATATTCATAGATATCTATGAATATTAGTAGGGACCGAATTGCGGTCACTGTTCTTAAAATTAGTGACCTGAAAGCAGTCACTAATGTTTTAAAATAAACAGGGACCGGAAGGCGGTCACTAAATTTCCGGTCACTATTGACCCTCATCAGCGACCTAATTGCGGTCACTGATGGAAAGTGACCGAGGTCAATAGTGACCGGTCATCTGCGACCCAAACGCGGTCACTATTGACCATCAGGGACCCCAAGGGGGGTCAATAGTGACTGCATTTTGGTCACTATTGACCCCCAAATCTTGTAGTGATGATGCTTCATCCTCCATCGTGTGATTCTCATAAACTTGATAGACACTATCCCAAGTTTCATGAGACCGGAGAGACGTTTGCATTACAACGCTCCATATTGGTTCTCCTTGTTAGGAATAGGCAAAAGCTAGCTCATTGGAAGAGGTTGAATTTATTTTTTATTTTACTAAAAGATATCAACCCAGAGTTGGCTCTCATACCTAAATATGTTGCGTGCTTAGGGATAAGATAGGAAAAGAAAAATATATGGGACTAATATAAAGAATTGCAATATTTAGAGAGGTTTTATGCAAGTAATACTTTGCAATATACATTGATACAATATGAAGCCTGTACGGATCCTTCTTTCTCAACTTGTACAATTGCACACATTATAGCTATTTATAATAGCCTTAACCGACTTAGTTACATAAAAAATTCTTACATTTTTGTTTAATATATTCCTAAATTCTTAGGCTAATTAAGATAGTGGAACACACTTTTTCTAAAATATCACAACCACCTCCCACTGGAAATTTCATCCCCGTTATGTTGTGTTATTTATGTTTGAGGTGGTTTTGCATGTTCAAGATTTTTTCTTTGTTTATTGCAGTTTAACATCTTGCTGCTTTGAATTTTAGAAACAACTCAATATTTTGCCAAAGTAATATATAATTAAGTCCTTAGATGTAGCTGCGAATGTAGAAAAAAACCACATTGAACGTGATGAATGCATTGCATTGAAATGTATAGAAGTAACACAATTTGAAAGATAAGGTACGAACCAATATACAAGGAATTTTTACTTTGTTTTGGCTAGGAAAACAAATTAATTGATAGAGAGAAATTACAAGTAATCAGTGAGTATAAAAGCAAACAACTAGGGGAAATAAACTACTCATTATGTGATACAATTCAAAAGAAACATGTATCAATTATTTTCGTCTTATTTCGTCACGGTAATAGAACACAGTAAAATAGTACAATTGAAATATAAATAAATCAAAATAATGTTAATCCAATAAAATGAACGGACTAACTTTTCCCGGAACACCTACTATCTATTACATATATCGAATTGCTTTAGACATCCTATTAAGACAAATTTACGTGCGTATAGAATTCCAAACGTTCGATGTGCGCCTCAAATGATGTTGATTCGATGCGGAATACATTCACTGATTACTGGTTCGATGCGAGTATGTTGAATCATTAGGATTCGATGTTGTTGTGACTCGAATATAGCTGATTTGATGTCGATATGAAACAATTAAGTTGGTGTCGAATGCAGCGCGTCGAATGAAGAAAGGTATCGAACGAGTAAACATACCGAACAGACTTGTTCGATGTGGTAGTGATTGAACTAGGGTTCGGTCTCTCTTAGAACAGTCTGGGACGAGCTATATATAGATCTTGCTCCGTGGGACCCTTTGCCAGCTTTGAAAACGCATCGAATCTAGCTGATTCGATGATCACATCGAATGGCTCCCATTCGATACGCTTGCTGGTATCGAATAGTGCCTATTTCATACGCTAATGGGCCGACCCAATACACAATGCTAGGCAGATCCTTAAATACCCCCATCACATAGTCCCCGAGTTTGGGAGACGGTGTCAATTAGAGAGCTGTTTTCAAACTTAACTAAAAATTTATGGATTGAGTGATTCGTAATCAAGTTACTTCGAAACGGGTTGCTATAGCTTGCAATCGTTGTTTGAACAATTAAAAAGAAATATGATGACCGCATCGAATAAATACTCTATTTGACTCGATGCAGCCGCATCAAACAGTTGTCGTTCGACGCGGTTTGGGGCGAACATCGAATTTGAGGAACTCGATGCAACCACATCGAATGAAGTTTCTTTGATGCCGCTATGGTGGCTGACTGTGCACGAGCCTATATATAAGGGCGCCCTACCCCATCATTTTTGTCTTCTTGCCCATAAGTAGTTTCTTGTTCTCTTCTCAATCGCATCGAATTGCGACCGTTCGATATAGTTGGCATCGAATCAACCTTGTTCGACACGTTGTCGCATCAAATTTCGCGAATTGAGTGGGCATTTGATTTTATTTTCTACCGCAATCCAGCTAATATCACACTTTGTTTGTCATGGCACAGACAAAATCTAAACATCGGAGCAAATCTATGGTTTCACCCGAGAATATTTATGACCCTTAGAGACGGAACAAAGGAAATGATCCCTCCGAAGTGGGCCCATCTGTGGCCAATATTTCTCCAGAAGATAATCCAATGGAGACCGCCAGAAATGAAACCAAAACTACGGCCCCTGGAAATCTCTTCGATAACTAGGGTGCAATGCATTGTGATATTCCTCCAGTGGATTATTTGACGATGAGGCTTAGTGGCGTTAGTGCTGCTATGAGGGTACCTATTGTAAGCGATTTTGAACGTCACGAAAATATCATCCGGCTACTCGTGGCCGTATTAAAGTCGGGACTAATCGTCAGATTCGAATTATGGAAGATATCGATGCTGATGACGAGAGAATTTCTGCCAATCTCGCTAGATTCAACACGTCTCATCCCACATTTAGAAATGCGAGAAATATAAATGAAGCAAGTTCCTCCCATTCAGGGGGTGAAGACTGGTACACCTCCGCTAAAAGGAAATTGGCAGAAGAAGAATATGCTCAAGAGGCTCAGGATATACCTCCTCCGCCATTTAGGTATCCTCGACCATCAGGGAAGCCGAGACCGGCTACTCCAGGGAGCCTTGTCAATTATGATTTTCTCAATGATGATAATTCAGAATCACTTAGCGCCACACTGGGCTCATATAGGTTGAGGGAGGAACAAGCAGGATAAATAATGCGGAGTTTATGGCCTCAATTGGATCGTCAAGCTGTAATTGATCGGTTAGGATTTCAGAATGTGGCTCGCTTTGGGCGTTTGTTTATGGCTGTTGTTATTTTAGCAGTATATTGACTGTGCAGGGATTATAGCGGTTTGGGTGAGGTTCAAAACCAACACAATGTTGTCATCGATAACCTACGCGCCAATATTCGTAGTGGTGATTATAGTCGTCGTAATGCATTAAAACGCCTTAGAGAGGCAGAAACTATAGCTTCTAAGGCTACACGCGACGCTCATGATGCTGAAGTGAAGACTAAGAAAATGGAAGAAAATGATGAAGCATTGCATCTATGATTCCTTGAAGCGCGAGAATTGTTCTCTCAAAGCATCAAATGTTGAGGTGGATAATATCCTTGCCAATTTTAATCATCGAATCCAATGTTTCGAGTCAGAGAATTATAGATGTTCCATTGCCCAAAATTTGACACAGAGCAACGTTTATAAATTTCTCGAATTACTTCGCGGTGCTGCAGACATGAAATACGGTATGGAACTTGGCGTTGATCAATCTGGTTATCTTGGGTGCCTTGGAGAGGGTTTCCGCAAAGATATGCTAGATGCAAGTCGTGGTTCGAGAATGGAGATCCCAGAGGCTAGCGATAACGACAATGATGATTTACATACTCCTAGGCCTGGTGATTCTTTTTATGCCATGTGGCGCGATCGTAAAAACAAAAATGCGACACATGCAAGTTCTTTGAAATCTAGCTCACCTGCGACGCCTAAAGGGAAAGATAAAAATGCGCCTAGCACTGCTTTGAGTGACTCGAAGAGTCAAGAAAAGTCTTCGTGACGTTTTTGGTCAGAGCGACAATGACGCTGAATTGCCCCCAAAAAGGTCCAGGTCTACGATTTTTCTACAGAGTCCTCCAAAGATGCCGGGTTTTGAAAATGTTCCTGCTATGGCCGCAGGTAAAGGAAGTCAGGTGAATACAGTACCCAGAATTTCTGATCAAACTAAGGTCTTACCAGGATGGACGCATCCTTCTCAAGATGTGCCTGAACAATCTTTTAATGCTCAGAATCTGATTTCTCCGAGCAGATATCAACTTGATGATCCATTTGAAAGAAATGAAGTTGTTCTGCCCGATGATTGGGCACAGACAGATGAATTGATTCTTACAGAAGATCAAATTCATGGCAATTGTGCCAATTTTGCGTGTTTAGTGGGTATAATCCTTCGTCAAGAGTCCCCCCAGTCTTTAAGTGATTAGCAGTATTTAGGTTACATTTTTGACGATATTTGGCCTTTTATTTTATATGGAGCCTTTGTAACTCTTTTGCAACTGTCTGGCAGACTACTCAATTTTTACATTCCTGCCGCTTTATATCATAATCTTTGATTTATGTTTTACTCGCATAATTTTTTATTTCCAATAGATTTTAAAGCATGTTTAATCGTTCTTCGTTTGGTGTTGACTTCATAGTTATGTTATGTTTTATAGCAATTTTTGATGCCATCGAGCATATCTATTATAACGATTACGTTTGATACGGGAAGTGTGAGCATTTGCGGCACTTATTGTTGCCTTTAGGGTATTTGTGCTATACCTGAAAGATTGGATCACTTTAGGCCTCTTATCTCATCATTGTTGTGTCAGTTACGCTCATGAGAGGTTGGACCGCTTTGGGCCTTCTTCTCCCCAGCATGATTATTTTCGTTTATCATGAGGGGTTGACCACTTTGGGCCTTCTTATCCTCTGGCATGATTCTTTTCGTCTATCATGAGGGGTTGGACCACTTTGGGCCTTCTTATCCCCCGTCATGATTCTTTTCGTCTATCATGAGGGGTTGGACCACTTTGGGCCTTCTTATCCTCTGGCATGATTCTTTTCGTCTATGATGAGGGGTTGGACCGCTTTGGGCCTTCTTATCCCTCGGCATGATTCTTTTTGTCTATCATGAGGGGTTGGACCACTTTGGGCCTTCTTATCCCCCGGACGGCATGATTCTTTTCGTCTATCATGAGGGGTTGGACCAGTTTGTGCCTTCTTATCCCCCGGCATGATTCTTTTCGTTTGTCATGAGGGGTTGGACCACTTTGCGCCTTCTTATCCCCCGGCATGATTCTTTTCATCTGTCACATGCATCAATAGACGGATAGAAATTTTAATTAGTAACTCAAAAAGAGTTGATCGCGATCAAAGTGTATTTATCAGAACATTTGATGAAATTTATTCCATTTTATGCATAGTAACGCCTAAGATGTTGCACATTCCATGGACGTTTCTGTTGAACCCCTTTAAGAGTTTCCAAATAATAGTATCCTCTTGAACTTGCTCGCATGACTCTGAAAGGCCCTTCCCATTTCGGTTCAAGCTTTCCGATATGCTGTTTTGTTGCAATGCTTTCTCAAGACCAAATCACCTACTTCAAAATTTCTGAACTGAACCCGTTTATCATAGCTCTTGGCCATTGCTGCTTTAAAAGCAACAGTACGTTGATACGCATCATCCCTTGTCGATCCTATCACATCCAGATCCATTTGTCTTAACCGGGACGATTGCTCTGGATCGTAATCAGTAATCCTGCGCGTGGGCATACCTATTTCCGCAGGTAAAATAGCTTCAGTGCAGTATACAAGAACAAATGGGGTCTCCCCCATGGATATTCTCGGAGTCGTTCTATATGCCCATAATATTCCTTGAATCTCTTCCGGCCATGTTTTTCCTGTACTTCTCACCCTCCTTTCAAGATAATCTTTCAATGTTTTGTTAGTGGATTCTGTTTGACCATTGGATTGCGGATGGTACACTGAGGTCAGATTCTGCGATATTTTTAATTCTACAAACCACGAATTGATCTCTTTCCCTGTGAATTGCATGCCGTTGTCACATATTATTGACCTCGGAATGCCTAAACGACATATGATGTATTTCCAGATAAAGTCAATCATGTTCTGTGATTGACGATATAACTTCTGCTTCAACCCATTTAGTATAATACTCAACAGCCTTTTAGTAGAGATGGCCAATAATATCCTTGACGCAATATCCTTTGAGCTAAAGCTCGTCCCCCATAGTGATTTCCACAACAACCTACATGAATCTCTTCCATGACATATCCAGCTTGAGTTGGAGTCAAGCATCTCAATAATGGTCCTTCGAAATATCTTTTGTACAACTCTTCATTGCTGATAGTGAATCTATAAGCCTTATATCGCATTCTGCGCTGAGCACTCGGATCTGTTGGATGAATACCCTGCTTAAGATAAATCATAATCTCGTCTTTCCAAGAGGGGTCTTCTTGTATTGCCAATATAAACTCCACGCGTACCTCCGTGGATATATATTTTGATATCCCAATCGAGGGTTTATCAGCGACCATAAGTGTGATTCGCTTCTCCACCAGAATCTCCGAAGAACTCGCGAATTTAGAAAGAGCATATGCTTTTACATTGTCGTCCCTAGGAATCAGGGTAATGTCAAAGAATTTGAAATTCTTTGCCAATTCTTTTACCTTAGCAGCATAGAACTTCATTGTCTCCTCATGCGCCTCATATCTTCCCGAAAAATGGTTTGCCACCAAAAGCGAGTCTGTGAATACATCCAAATGTTCAATGTTGAGTCCGAGTACCATTTTGACACCGGAAATAACAGCTTCGTACTCGGCTTTGTTATTTGTTACCATGTAATTTAAACTGATAGCAAATTCAAATTATCTACGCTCTAGGGACACCAAATGGATTCCAATTCCTCCCCCATGAGTGGTAGCAGACCCATCTGTGTGTAATATCCACGTTGTGGTTGCCCTGCTAGTTCCAGCCTAATTTGATATAGAAAATATACAGCATGCAGTCTCGGATATACTGTTTCCCAGAGTCTCAGCCATGAAGTCCGCCAAAGCCTGTGCTTTGATTGCAGTTTGTGGTTTAAACTCCAATCTGAATTCACCGAGCTCAATTGCCCATTTAACCAATCGACCAGAGGTTTCGGGCCTTGCAAGCACTTGCTTCAATGGTTTGTCTGTCACCACAATGATTGGGTTAGATTGAAAATATGGTTTCAGCTTCTGTGCTGTAACAACAATTGCTAATGCGAACAGCTCTATTTCCAAGTAATTTCTTTCTGCCCCCTGTAGAACTCTACTCACATAATGAATGGGTAATTGCTGAGTTCCTTTCTGCTTGAGTAGTACTGTACCGATGGCGTGCGAAGATACCGCTAAATATAGATACATCATCTCATTTTCTTCGGGTTTGGCTAACAATGGCGGGCTTACCAAATAATTCTTCATTTGTATGAAAGCCTCTTCACACTCCGGCGTCCAAATGAAATCTTTGCTTTGTTTCATCACATTAAATAAAGGAAGATGTTTTTCTGCAGATGCCGATATAAATCTTCCCAGAGCTGTTAAACGGCCCACCAGACACTGGACGTCCCTAACTGTTCTTGGTGACGGCAAATCCAATACTGCATTTTTTTTGTCAGGATTGGCTTCAATTCCTCTTTCATTTACCACATAACCTAAAAACTTTCCAGTTGTTACCTCAAAGGTGCATTTTTTGGGGTTTAGTTTCATTCCGTAAGTTCGCATCATGGCGAAAGCCTCATCCAAATGACGCACATGCTCCTCAACCTTGAGACTCTTCACTAGCATGTCATCAATATACACTTCCATTGACTTTCCGATCTCGTGGTAAAACATTTTGGCTACTAGCCTCTGAAATGTTGCTCCTGCGTTATTCAATCCAAATGGCATCACTCTATAACAATACACTTCGGTATCCGTAACAAAAGTTGTTTTGCTTTGATCTTGCACTGCCATGAATATCTGATGAAATCCATTTTTCGCATTCATCATGCTTAGCAACGCACATCCTGCAGTTGAATCAACCAGTAGGTCTATTCGAGGTAACGGCAAAGGATCCTTTGGGCAATGCTTGTTCAAGTCTGTATAGTCCACGCACATTCTCCATGTAGCTTCTTTTTTTAAGACTAAAACGATATTGCTCAACCATTCTGAGAACCTTATAGCATAAATGTGTCGTGCCGCTAAAAGTTCTAGTGCCTCTTTTTCAACGGCTTCATTCTTTTCTTTACTAAAATTTCGCTTCTTTTGTCGTATTGGCTTCGAGCTTTTGTCTACATTCAAACGGTGCACTATAATCCTTGAGTCTATCCCGAGGAGATCAGAATAAGACCATGCAAATATATCTGAATTTCGCCGGAGACAATCAACCAAAGCTGCCTGTATTACTCGGTTCATTCCTGCTCCAATCTTTATTATCTTCGCGGCGCTCTCCCTACACAATTGCACAATCTTGAATTCCCCTAAAGGCTCCATCTTACATTCTTGCCATTGCTTTAATAACTCGCTTTCTACTTTGTCTCGTGCCTGTTCTTTAGGCTCAATTCATTTCTGATCTTCATTTGTCTCCTTTCTGATCTTCTTCTTTGTTTCCCTCTTTTCAAACGCATACATTGGACGTTTATTTGTCATCCTAACTAATTATATCTAAAACAATGTAAATGATGTTCCCACAGACGGCGCCAATATTTTGGTCTTATTTCGTCACGATAATATAACACAGTAAAATAGTACAATTGAAATATAAATAACCCAAAATAATGCTAATCCAAACAAATGAATGGACTAACTTTGTCTGGAACACCTAAATGAATGGACTAACTCGAATGATGCTGATTCGATGCAGAATACATTCACTGATTACTGGTTCGATGCGAGTATGTTGAATCATTAGGATTCAATGTTTCGATGTTGATGTGACTCGAATATTGCTGATTTGATGTCGATATGAAACAATTAAGTTGGTGTCGAATGCAGCGCGTCGAATGAAGTAAGGTATCGAATGAGTAAACGTATCGAACAGACTTGTTCGATGTGGTAGTGATTGATCTAGGGTTCGATCTCTCTTAGAACAGTCTGGGGACGAGCTATATATAGATCTTGCTCTGTGGGACCCTTTGACAGCTGTTGAAAACGCATCGAATCTAGCTGATTCGATGATCACATCGAATGGCTCCCGTTCGATACGCTTGCTGGTATCGAATAGTGCCTATTCGATATGCTAATGGGCCGATCCAATATACAGTGTTGGGCCGATCCTTAAATACCCCCATCACCAATCGAGAAAAGAACCAGAAAAATATGGAATTTGGCCTTTACCCATATCCAACTCATGATGTTGATGGAGTCCAAAGTCTTCCTAATGTCAACTTTCCCTCCTTCACTAACAACTTTATTCCTTTTCTTCCATAATGTCCAGACAACAATATACAAATGCATTCCCATTCTTCATTCATTTTTCTTTCTCGGTAAGTTTTTTTACATTGGATCATAAAATTTCGGGCACCATTATAAATAACCGTTTGAGATTCAAACTGATAAAAAAGATGTCCATCCAAACTCTGTATGAAATAACACACTCTCTGTAAAGATGATTAAGATTTTCATCATGAATACCATAAAAGGGGACAAGGTAAATGAGTTAGGATCTATAATTATGCCTCTTAGAAACAAATTAACTCTCAACGAGATTCGAATAATGACAATTTTTCAAGCAAAACATCATTTCTTTTGGAAGAGCTTTAGCTGACCATACCTCCTTGCAAAACACAACATTAATAACTGAAGAAGAAGCGCATCATGATTGAACGAGTTCATACACTGATTTAATCGAGCAACTACCCTACGACTCAACTTTCCCTCGCCAAGAATCTTCTTGTCTTGAATAAAATTAGTTGCACTGAGTTCTGCTTCTAAGTCATCCAAGCGCTGAGACTCTCGTCCACATTAGGTCATCTGCTACATCCACTTCCACACCCATTCTCTGTCTCTCCACTCGCCCATCTTTGAGATCGTTGAATATTTGTCTCTTGATAGGAAAGATATTCTCTAAATTTTGCGCACAATCAATGATAGTTTCAGAAATTTATGCTATTCCCTTTCTCAAATTCTCTCGTAATTCCTTCCTCAAACTAGCATGTTTCTCCTACCATTTATCTGTATAATTGCTATTAAACAGGTCTTTCCACCAACTTGATACCAACTTATGTTTCCTAAGGCTTGTACTTCCACAATCAACCACACCCTAGTTATCTTCAAGAACCTTTTATGAACAATGAGCTTTCTTCAGATAACAACCTCCACCACCATCTTCCAACCAATATTCGTTCATCCATTCAATATTAAGAATATTCAACCCCCTGTCTTCTTTCTTATTACAAAGAATATCCCACTTCGCCCATGCAATATTTTTATCACTTAAGTTACCTGCCCAGAAAAATTTCCTTTGCATTTTGATTATTGAACTCCACACTTTTTAGGCGCCAAGGTGAAAGATAAGTAGTACAATGGAACACCTGTTAACATTTATTTGAGAAGTGTTGCTCTGCTGAAAAAAGAACAGTAAGTTTTTTGCCCACCAACCTAATCTCTCAACATTATTTAGAGGTTGTCTTCAACTTCTAATTTTTCAAAAATTAACCCCCGCTTCGATTCCCAGGTACTTAAACAGGACAGATGAAAGTTAAATTATCATGATTTGAGTGCCTGTTTTCTTATACTTTTGATGACTCCTTGTAGCATTTTTATTGGTTTTGGTCTTGTTTGGTCATTTTATAGTTTTGAGTCACTACAAAAAAAACGTCTGTTGTGACGATTTATTGTGACGAAAAAAGAATTCGTCACAGAAGTAAATGCTCTTGTGACGAAATTCAAATCCGTCATATAAGGCGGATGTTTTTGTGGCGAAATACAGTTTCGTCACAATAGTTCGGCATTATCATGACGAAAGACACATTCGTCATATAAAACATATGCTTTTGTGACAAACTGTAGTTTCGTCACAACAGTTCAAAATTATTGTGACAAAAATCAAATCATCGTCACAACAGTGCACGTTGTAAATTTTCCAAAATTACACGAAATATTTATGTGCTATACGTATAGTGACGAAAGTAATGTTGTCACATGTGCTCACTCTGTGGTGACGAAATCGAGTTTCGTCACAAGCCAATAAGTGTTGTGACGAAAGATCTTTCGTCACAAGTACGTAAACAAAGGCGGGAGTTTTTCCCTCCATTAATTTTTTATTCCCTCATTCTCTTTCATGCTTCCCTCTAAATTATTATTTTAGTTTTTGTGACGACTCAAAAGTCGTCATAATAGATCCCCACTGTTGTGACGAAAGTAAGCTTCGTCACAATGACAAGTGCTGTTGTGACAAAATTATTTCGTCACTGTGTTGAAAAAAAGAGCAGAAATCTTCCCTCCATCTTTTTTGTGTTCCCTCCATCTATTTAAGTTAATATAATTTGGCTCCAAATTATTTTTTAGTTGATGTGACAAAATCTAAAATCGTCACTACAGCTCCCTACTGTAACGACGAAATTTGTTTTCGTCACAATCTTTTGTGTATAGGCCATATGTATTACTGAAAATGAATTCACATATTTTTTTTCATTATTTTTTATTCTACTTATCAACTTAATACATATTTTTGTTATAAAAAAATTAAAAGTCTTGAACTAATAATAATAATTTTTTACATATTTTATAATTATAACTAGTTATTTTCAATAATAGTTAAGTACATCTATATTGTTAAACACTTTATAAATAAGTATATATCTAGTAAATCTTCATCACGAGAGGTACATTAATTTTCATTATTCGAATGATACATCGGAGTCGAAAGTTGGTCTACTAGAACTTGGCTTATTCTTCTAATTGCGTCATATAGTGGTTTTGAGAGACGTGTAAACCTATTTGGTCTAGTTATACCTCGAAGTGCTTTGTGTGATCCATAATCTATTCCATTACATCGTTCGGTTTCTATCTCTCATAATTTGGACCTATCGAAGTTTTCTCCTATCATATTTGATAATGCACAAATACATCGGACCTTGAGAAGTCTGGATTACCCCCAAAGAGAAGGCCTCGTCGTGAAGGCCATCGCAACAAATATCATTCGTTATTCCGATGGATCGTGTCTCTCGGAGGCGAACACGACGGATCCTGATGACTTGTGTCTCTCGGAGCATCTCGATGACTCGCTACTCTCAACTCCAGGTACTCCATTCGAGGGAACCCCGTATTTAGGGGTCCGAGACCCATCAAAACTCAAAACAAACCCGAGAGAAGGGATATTTTATATTCGTACACTTTCTCTCTATGAATCACGAGAGTTGCGTTTTGAACCACATCTTTCCGATAATTAGAGGTGGCGAATTGACCAATCTGGTCCAATCCAAGTCCGATCTAACAGGATCCGATTCACTAAAATCTGATCCAAATGAAATCCATTTGTGATGAATCTCTATTGGATCAAATTTGGATTGAATCCGGTCTGAATCCATGTGGATCCACAGATCAAAAGCATATATTATTTAGGATCCAAAGTCGGATCCAAATGGATCCATATAGGGTTGTGCATTTGGATCGAATTGAATCGGATCGAGGCTTGTAGTCGATTTTGATCCTGGAGAAATGATGATCGAAATCAAATCAATTTAAAATGATCCGATTCGATCCAAAAACATTCGATTTCGATCCCTTTTCCTTTTTTTCTTATTTATTTTAATATCAATGGAACAAACATACATGATTGATTATTTTGCATATAAAATTAAAGAAAACTTAAATACACATTAATACAATGACAATTGAAAACAAATTAACATACGTGGCCTATTTAGACCAAGGAAAAGATGTTAAGTGTTACATTTTTTTTAATATATTAGGTTAATTAGTAGCATTTTATTAGCATTATATATAGATATGTAATATTATATATATATATATATACTATTATATATTTATTTATTTTTAAAAAAATAAGATGAGTATTCGATTGATTCGATTCTTAATCTCTGAAATCGAGGATCAAATAAAAGGGGGCTCCGATCCTAAGACAACATCAAAAGTCGGATCAAATATTCGATTCGATTTTTGGATCAGATCATTCGATCGATCTGGTCATTTTTGCACAGCCCTAGATCCATAGATGGCTCGTCATGGATCCCAGGCCGAAGCACATGGATCCATAGGTAGATCCGCGAGGATCCAAGGCCGGATCCACATGAATTCATAGAAATACTCAGATCTAAGTTGATTTAAAATCTAAGTTTAGCGATAAACTTGGAACTCTTCTGCACCATATTAAATTATTCTTCTCTTTGTTATTGTGAGAATCTAGTTCAAACGAATTTTGTTTTCGTTAATTTTCTAGTTTAATTTTATTTTATTTACAGTTATGCTCCTTCTTATAACCACTAAAGTATACAATTTTTTTAGAATGTAAAAATTAAATACATATTTAAATATTATATGCAACAAATCTTAATGTTTTCAGTCGAAAGAGTTAAAATTATTTAACCATTAAAAGATATGACAAGGTGACTTAACTTACAAAATTTGTTATGATAATAAGTTAATATCTTTAAATTAATTTATTTGATCAATATTGTAAATTTTAGTAAAGAAAATGAATGATATATTATACTACTTGAATTTTTGAACGGCAAAATGGAAAAGAAAGAATGAAGTTTATTTATTGATAACACTTATTTATATTGTAAGAAGGAACTAGAATGAAATAGAAAGAAGAACAAAACCCTCACTCACTCTCTTTCTCAAAACCCTCACTCGGCCCCCAAATCGCCTCCATTGAAGCACCACGCCTCACCTCACCTCACAGTCCTAATCAGCCACTCTGTGAGTCCGCCCTCACCTCCACCGATGCACCACGTCGCACCGCCTCCACCGACGCACTATGTCGTGCCGCCTCCGCCTCCGCCTCCACCGACGCACCACGTCGCACCGCCGCCGCCAAGGGACCCTAATCAGCCACTCCGTGAGTCCACCGCCAAGTGTCTGCTTTATTTTTCCTAATTTTTGTAGGGCCATTGTTCGTTCGTTTGTTCCAGCTTCAAGCTCATGTTGCACCTTCAGGTAATGTAATGAGAAGCATTTTTTACTTGTTGTAAGAAACGGGTTTTTGTTAATTTGAGTTTAATTGCTTTTATTTTATGGTTATAAATCCAGGGCCATTGGTGAAGCATTTGTCTTCTCTTGTGAAGTGGAGTAGGTCTGTTGCTTCCAAGTCAACTAGTCCAACAGGTAATGGCTGATTGGTGTTGTGTTGTGGTGAATTGGTGGGGGTGGAGTGGATTCATGTGCTCGACTCGATGTGAATCGCATTTGAGTATTAGTCGGGAGTGGGGACTGAATGTAGCGGTAGTAGTAGTTGTTATTGTTGTTATATTACTTGTTATAGCTGTTAAAGAGCAATAGTTGATTATATGGAGCGTTTTAATGCCAATTGATGTGGTAGTAGTTCAGTGGTGGGTGTTTGTTTGGGGGAATGTTCGACGTTGGAGTCGCGAATTCTTTATGGAGAAGTTAGTTTATGTGTATATGTGTTAAGAAGGGCGTTATTGCAGATGTGAATGTGCTTCAATTTGAGGAGGGCTATCTAGTTGAGACTGTTGTTGAAGGGAACGAGCTTGGGGTTGTGTCGTATTCCATACGCCTTTCACAAGATGGAGAACTCTATGCTGTGGATTCTGTCAACAGCAACATTGTTCGCATTACTCCTCCACTTTCTCATTGTGAGTTTGCTCTTTATATCACTATATGTGTATTCAATCATTCCGATTGGTTCACTGTGTTGTCGTCCTGTTGATTGGAGATTACAAAATGACAAGATGGTTTCATGTTAGGGAAATTTATATCTCGTGAAATTGAATTGCATGTTTTTAATTATTATTTTTTGTTATGCTTTTTGTCGAGTAGCGTTGGTAGTGTTGACATTATGACTCTGCTTGAGCCAAATTATACCTTGTAATATTTTATGCGACCTGTTTTTAAAATCTAACGTTATCAATTTTTTTACTGATGTAGATAGTAGGGCGAGATTGGTTACTGGATCATTTCAGGGTGATACTGGTCCTGTAGATGGAAAACCAACTGATGCTCTCTTTAATCATCCAAAGGGAGTTACCATGGAATGTTTATGTTGCTGATACGACAAATCTTGCCATTAGAAAAATTGGAGAAGCAGGTTTGTGCAATGGTTTAATTTATGCTGAATGTGGTTTAGTTGTTGAAATTAGTCTCTGTTTATTTCAATAAAGAAATTAGTTGCCGAAAATCAGAATTTCATTTATAGTTGCTGAAAAATCAGAATTAGCTGCTGAAAATCAGAAAATAGTCTCTGTTTATTTCTAGTGTTTGTTCTTAGGTGATTTCGGATTACAATTGAATTTTATATATAGTCAGTCATGGTCTTTTCAGTACATTGTTGAACTAAATAGTTTGAGCATACATGTTAAGTACCAGTCTTCTTGTTTGTTAAACATAGTTTAATATTGCAGGCAAAAGTAGAGAAAATGGAGGCCCGGCGAATAGAATGATACAAGGTAAGAACTCTTTTTTTATTCCCTTGTGTATTGATTTTTAAATAAGAATATGTTTTGATGTTGTTATAGTGTGTGTTGTGATGGACTTTTCTTTGTTAACCTATCCTGCATTTGTTGTTTTCATTGGAGTAGAATGTTGTTTTTGTTGGAGTAGAATGTTGTTGGAGTAGAACTTTTGAATCTTTGATTTTATTGATGATTCATGAACCAATTTGCAGCACTGCTGCTGCAAATTTGCAGCATCAACCTAATGCTACTGCTGCTGCAAATTAGCAGCAGCAACCAATATTTTTCTGTAGCTGCAAATTTGCAGCCACGGAAAAATATTGTTTTTACTGCAAATTTGCAGCAGCAAACTTTCTTTCATGTGTAAATAAGGTAATTCTTTATAATTGGGGATTTTAAAGTAAGTGATATGTTTGATTAACTGTAACTCAACTGATATTGATTATTATGGGCATTCCTTGTTTTTTTTGCTTATTGCAATGCTTTTAAGTTCTTGTACCTGTGTTTTTTAGCCACAAGGTTAATTTGCTGTTTGTTGATGATGATCAAATATATATTAGTTGTCTTACGAATTTTTTATTTGGTTCATTAACAAGTTTACTCGTGGAAGAGAACAAGTCAACGTTTTTGAGGTTTTATTTCAACAAATGTTATCAATGTTGAATGTTTTTGAGGTTTTATTTCAACAAGTGTAATCAATGTTGAATTTTTTTGGATGCGATTATGAATTGAGAATTTTATCTTAAATTTGTAATGGATCAGTATTGTTATTTATGAAATGAATGGTTCTCAATTTATTTATCTATTATTATTTATTATTCATTGAATTTAGTTTAATATGGAATTATTATGAAAAAATTGTGCAATAAAAAAAATGGCTAATAAATTATGATTATAAAATTGCTCCAGTGACCAAATATTGTTGTGACAGACAAATTCGTCAGTATAGCTATTTAAAAAGTTCTTGTCTGTTGTGACGATATAAATTCGTCAAAACAGCTATATGCGGTTGTCGAGTATTGTGACGAAATAGATCTTATATGACGATAATTTATGCTCAGGTGACGAAATATTCGTCACAACTGCATCAGCTGTAGTGGCGAATTTTACTTTCGTCACGACAAATGTTCACATGTTGTGGCGGATTATTTCTTCGTCACAATATAGTGCCATCTATTGTGACGAATTTGTGTCCGTCACTTTAGGCCTATTGCGACGGGTCTATTGTGACTGACGTTGTGACGATTTTTTTTCGTTACACAAAGTCTATTGTGACGAAAAGTTGGTTTGTTGTGACGAAAGGATTTCGCCACAATAAACGATTTTTTTTGTATTGAGTCGAGTTGGTGCAAACCAAAGCATAATTGAAGGAAAATGAGCATGCAATAGCACAAAAGGAAAAATGAGCAATTTGGCGAGCTCACCAGCAGAACCGGCACCACAACTTAGCCAGCGCAACAAACATCACGAGGTGGCCCGACGATAAAGATGATTGCTCGACCCATGTAGCTGAGGTCGAAGGCGACGCGACCAACACAAAGAGTTGCGTCAAGACTCCCGACACACGCGCCAGTACCTGGGAGGCTAGAGCCACCATACAAGGACTTAATGCGCGACCTAGAGATCTGTGACGGCTGATATGAAACCCTTGGGCAACACGTTCGGGGGATAAAAACTATAGAAGGGGGGAGACATAGAGCACTTAGGGCATCACTTTCATTGCGAATAACAACTCACAAGCACTCCATTTCTCATCACTATTCCACATCATAATCCACCATTCGAGTATTGCGATCAAAGTTTGAGAAGACATGTGATCAACCAAAGTACATAATGATCTGGAGTAGAGCAAAATAAAATCAAAGGGAAGACACAATGACATCTCACCAAGATCAAGAGTTTATTTCTTGAAATATTCTACGATGAATTATCGTTGTAAAACATCGATCATGATTGCTAAATTCCTCAGTGTCTGGGATATCATGTAGTTATCTCAATGAATGCACCTTTAACCTATTATTTGATTATTTCTGTTGAAGACTTTGTTTTGTTGGATTTGGTTTGTTGTTTATCTATTTAGTATGGTTAGCATGCAAGTGTTTCAAGGAAGCATAGTGTAGATTTTGAAATAGCTTGCATTATGTTGATTTATCGTAGGAGTTAACACAACACTTTCATAATAGATCACGCAAACAAATCTCTAGACCTTTGTCGCTAGCGCGTCACGAGAAATCTAGGTGAAGTTGTCAGCTATAATTTTTTCTAAAACGGTTGTATGGATCCTTGACAAGGTGACCTTCTAGAGAGGGGAGAGTACCTAACAGTCTCACATCATTAAAGAGTTAGGAGTTTCTTCAGGTGATACAAAAGTGAGGCGAACTTATCACGTCAACTTGAGAACAAAAAAAACATTCAGTAGAAAGAAGCATTATATAAGGGCATTGGTATTTTGTGTATGAAATACTCGTATTCAAAATTAATGGATTTTGATTCCCAGATATGTTTTTCTAAATCTGCATAACAACCCAATCAATCAATTCAATTTTGTCTTTGACTTTACATTTTGTTATTTCTATTCTCATAATTAATTTACATTGTTCTTTCTATTTTATTACTCAAAATAATAATTTCATTAAATTTCAACATTTCTTTGCTAATTCAGATAACTCCTCTTGTGAGATACAGATACTTGGTTTGTAATTATATTTATCATTTTATTATTACTTGACCGTGCTCTTGCGAATGCAATAATATTACTATTGTTCTGTAGTACGTAGTAAACACGCCTAGGGACTGGACCAACGCTACGATTCAACACATCTACAAAGTTATCCATTTGTGAGTTATATATCAACACGAAATCCAAAGATAGAGCTTTACTAAAAGTTCACGTTCAACCCAAAGAGTAGCTAAAAAATCCTAAGAATATTTCTAATAGGAAAAATATTAGGAATATTTGGTTCATAACACAACACCGCGTTGTCGACAAACTGTAGAGGAAAAACTCCCACCCTTACACGCCTTATCTCAAATCCCTTAAATAAGTTCGCATAATTTGTTGCTCTAATGAGTGTGTTTAACTCTTGGGTGATTAGTAAACAAAGAAAGAGTGTAGGGGTCGCCTTGCCCAAGTCCTCTTAAAGATTAAACTCTGTTGTCAGGCTACCATTTATCGAAACCAAGGTTGTCGCCGAAGAAACAAATTCCTTAATCTACTCTCTCCACTTTGATCTGAATGCCATTTTCTCTATAACATGCTATTAAGAAAATCCAGTACACACAATCATAAGCCTTTTCAAAACCAGCTTTAAATAGAACACATTGTCTTTTCAATCTCCTAGCCTCCTCGGTTATCGAATTTACAATAAGAACACTATCTAATGTTTTTCGCTCTCCCAAGAATGCGAATTGTTCTTCCAAGACAACCATGCTTACAACTTTGCTAAGTCTCTTCGGGAATAATTTCGTTAAAACTTTATAGACACTCTCGATCAAAGAAGTCAGCATGTAATCATTTATTCCTTATGGATTATCAACCTTTGAAATAAGCACAATAAACAAAGGATTCAACCACTACACCAGTTTACCGTTATTCCAAAAATTATGAATAAAAGGGATAAGATCCTTCTTCAAAACAACCCAAGATCATCTAATAAAACTAAAGTCGTAACCATCTGGTCCTGGACTTTTTTACGCATTCCAACACCAAATCACCTATTTGATTTCTAATTCTAAGATTTCATTCAAAGTCAATCTGTTTAAAGTGCAAACCACTCAACACCATCATGTTCCATTTTTGTTCCAAAAACTGTTTTTCAAAGTGCTTCTTCACCTCATTTTTAATGGCACTGCAACCCTCAATCCAACTCCCTCCAATTTTCAAGCCAACAATCTCAATGAATTTTCTCTTTTTGTTTTATGCAACTATGGTAATATTTAGAATTAATATCACCAGCATTGATTCTTGCTATCTAATGCACGAGGCTCTTCTTTGAATGTTTAGACTGCTAAAACTCTGGTAAACATAAAACTTTTAATTTTTTTGCTTCCTCTGAGCTAAGTCCCGACCTCACATCTTTCTCATCCTGAAGTCGTATCTAGATCTTCACATTTTCAATTTTCTCATCTAGGTTTTGAATACATCTTTCTTCAAACTCTTGAGCTTTGGCTTCAACATCTTCAAATTTTTCTTTCACCACATAGGTCCCAAAACCTAGAACATTCAACTTGGCCCACTAATTTTCCATAATTTGTTTTTTAGATTGAGCATGCTAAAGGAAAGTTTCAATAGCCCTAAATCGTTTACGACCCTAGTTCACAATGTTTTCTTTCAAGGGAATTGGACAGTGATCTAAAGTGGAACTCGCCAATCCCCATTGAGTCATGTGGGGTCACATATCAAACCATCAATTAGATACTAAGAACCTATGGAGTCAGCTCTTTGTCGTGCTATTGCTTATATACCACGTAAACTTTCTACCGACCATTGGTAAATCTCATAAGCTCTATCACCTCCATGAAATTCATAAATTCAGCAATCTTCATTTGATTGTGAAACTTCATCATGTCATTAGACGAGATAACTACATTAAAATATCCTACCCAAGACCAATTTTCCCCTCCTAAGTTTTTTTTTGCTAGACAAAATAAATAAGTGAAAGAAGCACAAGGGGTGTTTCAGTCCCTTACATTATCGAAACGGCCCCAAAAACTTGGCCTCACTTCACCAGATATAAACAAACTTTAGGGTTATTACCCCAATCAATAAAGGAATAATAAAACTTAGACTCATTAGCCTTTATCCAAACCCGCGATCTAACCTTAATCAATTCCAAGGTTTATGGATACTTTGTTCGTCTTCTCGGAAAAATGCCTGTTTCTCGCAAACCAAACAATAATACACCATATACCTTTCCACAGAAGTTTACTATTTAGGAATGGCAAGAGGTCCACGAAGTGGTGGAAATGGCATGTGAGACTGTTAGAAATCGTCGTCGTGATAGGGTGTGTGGAGTCTAGTGTTGACCTCATTATGTGGTGTCATTATCCTTCTTTATAAGAAGCCCTCAATTTTGGTTCAGATGAGTTATGAAAATTGATAAGAATTGTTAATGTGAATTGTTGCTGGTTTGAAAAGTTTTCACAAGTGTTTACCATCTTTCAATGTTGACGTAAAATTGTGCAATCATCTTAGAACTGCATTCCATTTTATGTTCTTGTTGTGTCGGCTTGGGCTTAGAGGAACTATATAGTCCTTAATTCATGCGTTTAGGTATACACTTTGGGTGACATACTACAGGCGACACACTAGTTTGTAATTTACTATGTGGAAGTGGATTATTTTTCTATTTCATAACTACTTATCTTTGTGTGTTCATGTTATCTATGTTACTTACTAATGATTTTTATCTAAATATTATGCATGTGGTACTCACTTGCTATATGGTTAAGTTTCAGATACTATATTTGGATTTATCTCACACTCTCACAAGAATTGCTAAGAAGAAAGCCCTTTACCTCCACCTTTTGATCTGATTGTTACTCCAACATTAGCTTTTTGATGGTAGTTCAACATTATTACATTGTGACGTATAAGTTTTCTTTATGGAAAATGCTCTACTCACGTGTTATTTTAACACTAACACGTGGTAAGCTTGTACGCGGGGAAGTGTGTATTGGGGCAAGTTTTTTTTGGTAACTTCTCACATTCTCATTTACACCGCTAATCACGTACTTATTTCCCAATTTATGCCCTAGTACCTTAAATCTTTATGCAATTACACAATTCTTTGATACCACAAATTTTTTCTCTTCAATTTTTTCTGCAAAATTACCCTAACATGGAATGCAAGTCTTCTATTGATTCTTTTGCAGATGCTGCTATCACTAGTGAGTAAAACCACATGAAAATATCACCCTCAGAAATACAGCACTCGTCGTGAAGGTGTTGAATATGTTGCAACAGTTGGGACAAAATAAAAGGCGACCACCTATGACTGCCGCAAAGTGAAATTTAAGAAGAGTAGACTTTGAATGTTGCACCAGCATTAGAGACAACTAGTCCTACCACCACTGAACCTAAAATTAAGGTAAATAATGTTAACCCTACCCTTGCTGAAATTCATGATAAATCTGTTGAGGGGAGAGGTCAGAATCAATTTATCAATTGGTGGAGTAGTGGATTATATCTAAGGGTGGGGAGTTTGAGGCTGAAAGCCATGTTAGGGCTGAGAATGAGCAAGTTGATGTTGCTAGAAAGAAAGGGGAAACAAGTTTTGGTGGAGGAATCTGAGAAGGAAAAGGAAACTGAAGCAGAGGCTCAGAAAGAGGGTGAGACGTAGAAGGAGAAGGATGGAGAAGACGAGGATGAGAAAACTCCTACTAGTACTATTGTGCCAATGGTAGAGGAGAGTGAAGAGGAGTACTTTACCTGGTTGAGGATGAATACCCCAAAATTCTTCATACTGATTTCTATCCCTCCGAAGATGCTAAGGAGAGATGGGAAGAGTTTCAGGTTAGGGTGGTTATAGACGAAAGAGCAATGGACCAAATAAGTTTCAAGGGGCATAGGGTTTATGAGTTATTGGAAGCCATATGATTGCTGAAGTCTGTGATGGAGATGGAATCGTATGTGTCAGAGTTTATGAAAATGTTTTATATGAATCTGTCATAATGGGTGTGTCTTGAGAGATCTCCAAAGTATGGAGAAGGTTGGGTAATGAAATGAGTCTTTGGTATAAGTTCCTCCACAATCAATGAAGCTTGGGGGTTGCATGATCCAAAGAAGTCAAATGATCCTGAGATTGTTAATATAATTGAAGCCCTGAATGGTGGGTTAACTAAGGTCTGGAGAGAGTTACCCTATGATAAGATTAACTCCCCTAAGTGTGTAATATCGACTGCATTTTTCTTAATTGAAGATAATTTCATTATGCTTTCTTTCTTCTGAGTTTTTGCTCAATTGTCTTTTCTTGTTATAGATTTGCGCTTTTTTTATTTAACTATTCTATAGCTTTCTAGTTCTTTATTTGTTGAGAAAATTTGAAGTCTAAGTATATACCACCAAATCACCAAACCCAAATTTTTGCTCGATCTACTTCGAGTATGTCACTACGAAGTTTATGACAATCTTGACAGATCCGTGCTTTGTATGGGGGCGCTACTCCCCATGGCGGCGAAATCTACTCCGCCGCCAAAACCACCAGAAATTTCGAACTCCCCGCAAAGGTCGTTCACCGCCGTAGCTCGTGCGCCATCGGAGTTATCGATTCGGAAATCGTGTGTTGATGACCCGTTACTCCTCGCACCGAATCGAATGATTCAGCCCAAGAAAGTTGAGATCTATAAAGGAAAACGTTCAATTTTTCTACCCGATGATGAAGTGCGTATGCTCTTGAAGCCTTTCAAGCTTGCGTTGGTGTGTAAGTTTTCACACGGATGTCCAAAAATGAATGGGCTTGCTTTAGGATTTCGATCGATCGGATTGAGGGGTAAACACACAATTGGGCATTTGGATCCAAAGCATGTTCTTATCACTTGCACTGTTGAGGAAGACTACTCGCTACTATGACTGCGCCGAGAATGGAGGATTGGAGGATTCCCGATGAGGGTATTGAAATGGTCTAAGTCCTTTAAAATCGAAGAAGAATCCCCCGTGGTGCCTGTGTGGATTTCGATTCCAATGCCCCCGGCATATTTCTTTTCTAAGGAATTGCTTGTTGAGATCGCCAAAATGATTGGCAAACCACTTCGAGTTGATGAAGCAACAGCATACCGTACTAAAATGGGCATTGCTCGCATATGAGTTGAAATTAATGTTATGGAACAGCTTCAAGATTCAGTGGTAGTTAGGATGAGTGATGAAGATGTTCACTTATCTATAATATTTGAAAAAATACCCATATATTGCACAACTTGTAAGCATCTTGGACATGGTTCTAAAACATGTGATTTGAATGCAAAAAAGACCCATGAAGATGGTATTGCATATGACAATAATGCAAAAGGAAATGGGAAAGATATAGAAGAAAGCACTAAATCTGCCAAGGAGAATGAGCAACAAGTGTTTGACGAAATGCCTGAGAAAAGAACAGAAAAAGATTTGAGGGCAACTCCATTATTTAGAGTCGAGCAATCGAATGTCGTGACGTCGGGGAATGCGCCACTAAATACGCTTGTACCTGCTGAAAATCGGGGCAACAATACGCCCTCAAGGTTAGCTGTTGAATATTTGGCTTGTAGTAATCAATTTAATGGTTTGGTTAAGTTAATGGAGGATACAATTTGTGTTGGCAATGATAACTCAAATGATGGTGCTAACGAGTCTAATGATTTAAATGTTGATGGTGAAGTTGGGATTTTAAAAGCTTTTGATGTGGTGGAGAGTATTATTGTTTCTAAGTTAGATCAAAATGATAATGAGGTTGCTATTTTGAAAAGTAATGATGTTGTTGTTGATGTTGCTAGTGAGCAAAGTGATAATGAAGTTTTTGCCAATGATGAAAATGGACATGTTGGTGGGAATTTAAATGTTGATCATGGAGGAGTTAATTTAAATATAGATGGGGGAGAAGAGAATGCTCGTAATGATGATTTTGGGACTGTTGTTCATGTGAATAATAATGAACAGAAGGTTGTTGAAGAGGAGAAATTAGAAGAAGGTAAAATCACTGTTAACGACACTCACGAGGCTTGTGATTTAGAGCTACAAATGACTGATTTAGAAGGCAGAGGAAATGATGGTTTTGTTTTAACTCGAAGAGCTTTTATGCCTTCAACTGATGATGTTTTTTAGGATATTGTTGATACACGAGCTGAACATTCGGATTCAAAATGCCAAAGGCATATTGACTTCGACTCAATTGATTATATTATTATCAACGATTCCACCGATGACAGGGGTATGCAGTCGAATTCCGAGTGCTCAAAGAAAACCCATAGGGTCTCTCCAAACCACGAATACACAGAAATTGAACAGCATCAAAAAACTCAAAAGTCAACGGTTAAAGAAAAAGTGTTAGCTGCTACCAATGAACCTAAGAAGAAAAATGCAATCAAGGACCCTGATAGAGAGTCTCATCTTTGGATGGTCTCTAACCATGGATGTCGTGATGATGGAATCACGAGCAAGGAATCTTTTGCAGGAGAAAGATCTAAAGTAGCTGAGTTGAAGAAATTCGACGGCAGACTTGCTGTGAGAAAGCAGACTACAAAGGGAAAGAAAGCGGCCAAGGATCCTAACAAGCCAAAAAGGGTTCCAAATGCCTTCTTTGTGTTTATGGAAGACTTTAGGAAGCAATACAAGGAGTCACACCCCAACAACAAATATGTTGTTGTTGTTGGTAAAGCTGGTGGTGACAAGTGGAAATCATTGGGTGATGAGGAGAAGGCACCCTTTCAGGCAACAACAGAGAAGCACAAGGTAGAATATGAGCGTAAAATGGAAGCCTACAACAGAAAACTGGCTCAAGAAGCAGATGAGGAGTATGACAAGTGTAAGTCACAAGTTCACGATAAGGATGAAGACGAGGATGGCCGTGGTGGATAGGAGGATAAAGATGATGATTAAGCAAGCGGTGGGTGTCATGGAAGATTGTAGTATTAGTAAATGATGAAATTTTAATATATTATCGCGGAGTATCAATGTTAACATGTAACTTAAGTAATTAAGGCTGAGTCCTTGTTGAATGAAAACCTTTTATTTCTTAACTTCCCTAAGTGTTGTGATGCACAAGAATTGTACCTACAATTGGCTGCCCTCATCAAACTCAACGGTGATGAGAATGACTCAACCATACTAGTGTACAAATTGAAGCATGGGCTTGCTATGAACTTGTGGGAAAGAATCTTGAGGGTTATTCATGATGATGTTGTGAATCCAAAGGGGATCCTACCATACCCCTCTTTGATCTCAACAATCCTGATCAAACAAGGATTTGTGACCAAGAGGAACGTAGGCTGGATGGAGAACAAGTCCAAGGTGGAAATTATTGGTAACTACTTCAATAAAATAAGGATTCTGGACTTGCCTTGGAACCCTGCAGCTGGTGATGGACCTACCAAGAAGAGGGTTCAAAAATTTACTGGATCTTTAGTGCCTCTATCTGATGAGGATGATTGCAAGGTAATCACCTTTCCAACATTGACCATCAACTTATTTGGTTTAGAAGAAACTATGCAGACACCCAAAGGGAGATTGCAGACAAACAAGTACACCTTCGGGAGTTGGATGTTCTGATAAAGAACTTGAATATTTTACCTTCTTCACAAAAAAAGTGGAGAGTAGATCATTTTTTTTGGTTTTTTTAAGGGCTAAAGTTTATATTCCATGCATATCCGAACAATTTTTGTTCTCTTTGAACTGTTTATTTATTTTTGTTGTTTATGATTTTATTTTATCAAGGAGTATGTTCCTTGTTATCTACTTGGATCTGTAATCCTACGTACTGCTACCTACTCTTTTTTTTTGTTTATGAAGACTATTTTAAAATTTCTGGTATCTGATTAACTCTTACATACTGGTTTCAATGTTAAGAGAACATTGGTACAGTTCAATGTTATGACAACATTGACAAGTATCAATGTTATGCCAACATTGAGCGTGATTATTTTCTTTATGCATTAAGGCGGAGCAGTTTACTAGTCTGAATAGTCATTTAATTTTTTTTTCTGGAATATTATATTTGTTTTGGAACAATTTATTGGTTTTGTGAAGAAAGGGACAAGGAGGGAGATGAAAAGTGTAAAGTGTTCAGTTAATATTATCGCAACATTGAAGTTCTAATGTTTGTCTAATATCAAACTAATGAAATGCTAAGATAACATTGATCTGTAAATGTTACTTTAACATTGAATACTCAAACACTTAAACAATCGTGATCTTGCTTTGAATTATATAGATTTTGTCTATATTCACTTATTTGTATAGTTCCACGATTTTACTTGTTTTTGTATGTTCCAGAAAAAAGCTTAAACATAAGCTAAGAAATCAAGTTTCCTTATTCAATGTTATTTCCTTAAATAGTCGAGCATATGAAGAGAATGAAAGAAGTTGAAGTTCTAATGTGACAAGAAAACTTCCCAGGATAGTCTCTTAATTGAAGAAGGCGTCTTCCTAATTAGAACTCAATCTCATATGGAAACATTATTCAAAAAAGAGTGTGAGACAAAGAGAAGTAGAGTTCTACAAGGAAGTCTGAAGAGTTACCTAAAGCGTGTACATCATACCTTGAAGATCAAATTTCAAGACTACCTATATAAAGGTGTGAAGTACATCAAGATAACAAAACAAGACAAAAGAGTTAAATAATCCAGAGAGATAAGATCAAATGTTGTTAGGTTTTTATCTTGCTTTGCAGAGGTTTGAGATTTACGAGTTAAGTCAAGTCCTTAGATTTAGGAAGTAATGTTTGTTTGCTCTGTTGAGTTCGATGACATAAAAGTATTTGTTAAAATCATTATTCTATAGTAATTATTTTGCCTAAGGCTCAGAAGATTCTAACTATTTATAATTTTACTAAATTTGTGTATTTTTTTATTTTCACTGCAATATATTATGTGATCAGTGTTGAAGCAACATTGACGATTCAATATTGATTTAACATCAAGCTTAAAACGTATCTATCATGTTCTTACAATTTCAATAAGATTAATTGTTTTATCTAAACATTTGTTCTCAATGGGCGCTTCACCACTAATAATCAACCCATTCTCATTTTCGTTGGGCTCACGGTTGGACTCTTGTAGGAAATCTTGGACTGGTTTATTTTGAAAATCAAAATTCATATTTTCACAATTTCCTACCAACCCGGCGCAGTTGTCTTTAAGCCCACGTGTTCGTTCCTTTATGCCAGTTGCTTCTTCAGAATTCTTTGGATTCTTTGTCGCCCTACCTTCCTCCTTGTTAATGGATTCTCTTTTTTTTCAAGACGACACCTTGGGATACTCCATTTCTCTTCCTAGGTTATCATTGATTGAGTCAAAGATTGTGCCCGCCGCCTCATCCACATCATCTGAGTAAATTTAATTGTTTCCTAGAGGAAAGTAACTAGAATAGTTTCTTGCTTTCCATCTTTAAGTCAACTTCATTCCCCCAATATGTTTCTTCCATTAATCTAATATCAAAGATATGGTAATTGATCTTAATCCTTACAAATTTATTCATCTATTTTTGATTAGTGGTCTCAATAAGGATTCTTCCACTACTCAACCCCTCTTTTTCTCTGTTAAATCAATGACCACAACAAAGTCCCCTATGTGGACACTAATCTTTTTAAAAAAATGCATTATCCACACATGTAGTTGAATTCGTTGACAAAGGACCCAAACAGTTATTTTCCTTGCCACCGTTTCTTCTGCCCATGGCCTGATATCCTTAAACAAGTTTTTCCACTTGACTATGTTATCTTGCAGCAGTTCTGCAATCTCATCAACCTACTCAGAGGATAACAACACTATCTCTCCTCCCATCCTTGTGACTTTTGATGAAGAAAATACCATCCATTTATAATTTGTTGCACACTCGAGATATCCTATAATTTCCTAACAACCCCCACATATGCTTTTATCAGCCAACACGCATCCTCCTCTTTGGTTTGCTACTCTAAACCCTTCCATTTTTTTTCATTCCTTCCTACCCATTAACGACCGATATCACAATCTTTTCAGCCTTCTAAACTCCCACGAGTTTTCTTGTATTAGCCCTTTATCTAGGAAACCTAGCAATACTTACATTGAATTTTGTTCTTCCTATCTGAATTGAGTCAATCTGTCTCAGGGGCGAAGCCAGAAATATCTCTTAGGGGTGCAAATAATTTTTTTTTCTCCATAAAACAAATTACCTTTGATTTCATAAGAAAAAATTGAAAAACTAGCACGTGGTTAGTAGAAAAAAGGCTCAAAAACTTCAATATTTGGAAGGATTCGTGTTCATTTGTTTTCCTAGTACAAATAGTAAAATGACTTTTTTTTTTAACTTCTATACCAAGGGTTCTAAACTTTTTATCATATGGTATGAAGTTTACTTTCTTTCGGTATCTATTTATGTTAACTTGGACATTTAATATCAGTGAAACAAGATTTTGCAGATTCTGTGTAAATATAGAAACTAATATTAATTACTTAAACAATTAGTATTTAATGTATATGACCATTGCAACATGTAGGACATTAGTTTGGTTATTGTTATAATTATACACATCATTCTTTTCTAGTAAATAGATGTTTCAATAATGTAGAGTACTTTTTAGAAACAATATTTTTTTCTATTAAGATAGTATACAAAATGTTGTCATATATAGATGACCATATTTTATTTTGGCACTGGAATAAAAGAAAATAAAGAAAAAATTTAGAAAGTAGTATAATAAGACACAATATATTATCACAGAAAAAAGAATGTATAAACATAAGCAACAAAAATTTGGTGAAAGTTGCAAAAGAAAATTTAGATTATATGAAACTATAGTTTACAACGTATATTTATATATTGTTCTTATATGAATAACTATATAGCTAATTTTCTTAATTAAGTATAATTAATGTACATTTATACTATGCAAAATAGTTATGCGGTTTACTGTAAATATGTACTATATATATACACACATACATATATATATATATATATATATTTGTGTAGATAAAATAACTTTGCATGAATTGCGATTGGGTTGGGCCAATAAACATTTTAATTGATAATATATATTTGGATTGTTGAGTATTTTAAAGCGGTGGGAAAATGGTTCTAAGGGTGCGAAAGCTACCAGAAATATTTTTGGGGCAAAAATTTATTCTTCAAACTTATACTTAATTAACAATTTTGAGGAGGCTGGGGGTGCAAGTGCACCCACATGCACCCCAGTCGCTTCGCCCTTGTCTGTCTCTCGAGTCTCCTCTCGTCTCCCATGTCTTTAAACCTTGCAAAACCGAATCTCTGCCTAAATTCATCCAGCTTAATAGGATTTCAATCTCACTAACTTGTCCATATAGAAAGAAATCTCTCCAATAGCCCACTGCTTTTCAATCATCCCTTAGATTTGTGAAGAAAATGGTAGTTTTACTACCCACCCCTTGACCAGAATGCCAAGGAATACTAAGTATGCACAAAAGAAACAATATAAATTACATTATACATCTCGTAAACGAATACTTCAAAACCTTAACAGTAGTAGTCTTGATCCCAAAAACATACAAGCATCCAGATAGTCACTGAGCAATGCAAGAAAACACGATTTTACTAAAGAGGGCATGATTTTTGGTGTTATAATTACATGTACCTTACGAAAGAATTAAGTTCAACTTAATAAGACAATATTTAATAATGCTCTCTAGATAACGTATGTACTTTGAGAGGAACTTGACACTATAGACTATTTCTTACAAGTTATTTCCCAGCCAATTGAAAATAGTGCGGTTGTCCTATAAATTGTTGATCAACCGTTCAATTATAATACATGGTGGGCACATGTCAACATCATCGTATGTCAGATTTTGCATGAGAAGATAAAACATGAGTGTTTTTGATAAGTATGGGGACGGGTTGTAAACAACAGTAGGTTAGGGAACCAACTTGGAAAACTCATTATAAGTTGGGGGTTTGATATTTTTACCCTTATTTTAATTAATGACTGGTATACCACAACAAGAATGCAGGATTATTGAAGCCCCATGTTTGTTTTAAATATGGGTATATTCGCTTTGTAAAGTAAAATTAGAGAGCAAAACTTTCATCCCATGCATCATTAACTGTTGATCTCGTTGCTAGGATATCACAAAGCGAAATTTTGTTAGGTTGCCAGCAAAATCGCTCTCATCAAAATGAAAAGTAAGCGAATTATCGCTTGTAGGTATTGTAATCAAGCTTCTAGGGAAAATTTGCGAGTAAGGATGCTGAAAGGAAACATTCGCTAGCAGCTTGTTGTATATACCACTACAAGAAAAATGGCTTTTGGCTAGGACCATTGGCTACGGATGTTGTAGGCAATGGTGGTTTGCCATTGGCTACGGAAAATTCATAGCCCTTGGGCATTTTTTGGATTTAAAAAAAATTAAATTCATTGGCGACAAATATATCCTGTCGCTCTTGACTATTGGCGACGGAAAAATCCGTAGCCATTGGTCAAAGGCGACGGGCATCCGTAGCCCATAGTTCACTAATATTTAAAAAAAACAAATAAAATATTGGCTACGACTAGAAGCCGTAGCCAATAATATAGGCGACGGGCTACGGGCGACACCCGTTGCCCTTGGGCATTGGCTACGAGTGGCGCCCGTAGCCTTTGTGCCAATTTTTTTTTTAAAGATGATTTTTTTTCCTATAAATACTCCATTTTTCATTCAAAATATATCAACTCATTCACAACACATATCTCAATCTCTCTTATATAAATTAGTGTTTTATTCGTAATGAGAGATCGCAATCAAGCCTCTCGCCCTTCAAAAATTGTTGGTGCAACTAATAGAATTAGCCTTTAAAATCTTCAAAGGCAAAGTGTTCAAATTCGAGGTCGTAACACCGCCGCTAATGAGCGCCACAATAAAGCCAGACTAGGTGTTAATACACTTCCATATGAAGTTGCGTTGACGGATCGACGACCCTTGATGGTGAGGCCTCCTATTCTCCCTTTGATGAGGGCTCTCACCACTCCTCCCAATGCACGTGTATCTCACGGTTTGGAGGACTGGACCCCGAAGACGAAGAGGAAAATGAAGACGACAAAGAAGAAAGTGAAGACAAAGATGGGGAGATGGTTCTGCCACCTTTGTCGATAGGGTGCCCCTTACCTGCTGGCTCGCAACGCTCGAGTGCATGTAGTTCTACCCGTCGTCGTACTCGGGGTTTGACGCAAGGCGATCGACCACAAATAGACCCCTCGGAGCGACGCCCCATTGCGGTTAATGAACATGGAGAATGGAAAACACAAAAAAACGAATTTCAAGAACGATTAGCGCGATCATCAAGAGGTGTTTACGAACGATGGCACCGACATTCGACCGTATCACTGAAAACGATCTAGTGGATATGGAAAAATGGTTTAAGGTAAACAAGTACTTATTTTAAATATTTTATCTTTTATTATATTAGAATGTTAATTTAATTTATACTAATTACACATTATTTTTTCCAAGAGAACGTATACATGGGATTGTAATGATGATGATGCGGTAGACTTTGCATTCAAGAGAACTGCACATGTACGATTTTTTGACAATGTTTCTCGGGCCTAGAGGTTGTACGACGAAAGGGTTAATGATCCTACTGATGAAGGCCGGCCTTATTATTGGATGTCTGACGCCTTGTTGGAAAATACAAACTATATTGTGAGGAAGAAGACACAAAGAAGATCTATGACCAATCATCAAAGAACAAAAATGCAAACAAGAGCCACACGGGTAGCAACTCTGCATCTTCAACATATACTGGTGGATCAATTAGCACCGATGAGCATTCACAGAGAAAGGTACATTAATTACGAGTTATTAATTTTAAAAATATTGCATTAAGTCTATATTATATAATATTATTGATTATGTCTTTCAAAATATTGTTGTAGAACAAGTATTTCAATAGGGAGATGAAATTTCAGGAGACGTACATGTGGACTCGAGTGGCTAAGGGTCCAAAGGGCGAGCCATTGAATATTTGGTTGAACGCGAAAGATAAGGCCTTTTGGGTAAGTATATCGTTACATATCATTGACAATTATTTTGTACCTTATTTGTGTTGTACATGTCATTTTATATATGAACTATTATTATTGGAAATGTGTAGGAGAGATATTGCAACATACTTAAAAGGGAATATGGGCTCGTTGAAGCTAATTAGTCAAGCGAGAGGATTTCGGCTTTTGTAGAGGAATCAAATGGGAAAACGACAAAGAAAGGGAGATAGGGGCTGCCTAGCGGTGTTGTTCCTGCAGCACACAACATTGCGTCAGGAAGGGTGTCCAACGGAGAGAGGATAAGGACTATTAGGCTGGAAAAATAAGTGAATGAGCAGATGGCCGAACAAGCAAGACTCTTAAAAGAGAACAAAAACTAGTGCGTGCCCAAAACCAGCGTTTGGCTGATATGGAGAAAAGACTTGATCAAGAACGCCAACAGTATTGGAGTCAAAACTTGAATGGTGGAAGCTCATCTGGAAAACCCTCTGTGGGTCAAGGGACTAATGGATGGCGACCCCTTTTTGACATACTCAACAATGATAATATTAAGGCATAAATGTCAAAAATGCCCGTTATCTTTTGCCAACTTTACTTTTTGCCCGTTATCTTTTTTATCCACAAAAAATGCCCGATATCTTTGTCAAAAATGCCCAATTCACTGTTCATCCGCCAAATTGATAAATCGCGTCCACCGTGGCAAAATCGTACATCTACGTGTAATTAATTTAGTACACCTAGATTTTTATTAAATTTAAACCCAATTTATTGAAATTTTTTAAAAAAATAAAAGAAAAAAAAATAAAAATAAAATAAAAAACAGGTCGTCACTCCCAAACAACCCCACACTCCCCCCCGCCCCCCCAACCAAAACCCAGCAACCCCCCCACCCCGCCCAGCCCCACCCAACCCAACCCCTCCCCGTCCCGCCCCACCCAACCCAACCCCGCCCCGTCCCGCCCCACCCAACCCAACCACGCCCCATTGCCCACCCCCACACATACCAGCCGTGGTGGTAGTGGTGTTGATGTATTGCGGCGACGGCGGTGCAATTGGAGGTTGTGGTGGTGGTGATGTGCTGTGGCGGTGCAGGTGGAGGTGGTGGTGGTGGTGGTGGTGTTGATGTGCGGCTGCGGCGGCGATGCAGGTGGAGGTGGTGGTGGTGGTGGGGTTGAAGTGTTGCGGCGACGGCGGTGCAATTGGAGGTGGTGGTGGTAGTGGGGCGGTGTTTCGGCGGTGCAGGTGGAGGTGGTGGTGGTGGGCGTTGGGGGCTTGGGGGGGGGGGGGGCTGGGGGGGAGACGACTGTTCATTTTTTATTTTTCATTTTTCATTTTTTTAAGGGTTTTAATTCTTAAAAAATTAAGTAATTAAAATTAGATTTATATAAAGTTTTATACTTTAAATGAATAAAGTTTATTATGTTAAAAGAATATATTATAGAGTTAGTTTTTAAAATTTAAATAATCAAGTAAATTATAAAGATTTAACTTTTTATATTGTTCTATTTTTAAAAAAAAAATAGTTATTACAAATTTAAAATTTTAAAATAGAATTATAAATGAGTTTTTATAATTTATATAATAAAAATAATTAATAATTATACATTTTATGACATGGCAGCCACATTTTGGCCACATATGCAAACATTGGATGATTTGGCGGACAAATGGCAATGAACAGTGAATCGGGCATTTTTGACAAAGATATCGGGCATTTTTTGTAGATAAAAAAGATAACGGGCAAAAAGTAAAGTGGGCCAAATATAACGGCATTTTTTATATTTCTGCCTAATATTAATATTCCAAACGACTTCTTTCCTTATGCGAACAACATGGATGGAACGGGCCGAATTGTTAGTTTGTTGTTTACTTAATATTATATTAGGATTTGTTGTAATTTTTACTATTCTGTTTAGTTTGGTGTGTACGATTTTTCCTCGGCATTTAAGAATTTTAACTTGGTTGTTTAAGTTTGTTCGAATTTAGTTTTATTCTATGTTTTAAACAAAAGTCGTAAAAGAAACCCGATTCTATTCCTTCATTCACCAAACACTTCTAAACTATTTATTAGTATGTTTCCACGAATTTCATAAAAAATAAAATTTTAAAAGACGATAAACGAACTTTCGTGAAAAAAATATAATTAATCAAAAGTCGTAAACCAATCTCGATTCCATTCCTTCCTTCACCAAAGACGATCTAAGCTACTTATTAGCATGTTTCTTCGAATTTCATTAAAAACAAAATTATAAAAGACGATAAACGAAGTTTTTGGAAAAACAATGTAATTAATCGAAAGTCAAAAACAAACCCGATTCCATTTCTTCTTTCACGAAACACTTCTAAACTATTTATTAGTATATTTCCTCGAATTTCATAAAAAAATAAAATTTCAGAAGACGATAAATGAACTTTCGGGGAAAAAAATGTAATTAATCAAAGTCGTAAACCAAACTCAATTTCATTTCTTCTTTCACCAAAGACGATCTAAACTATTTATTAGTATGTTTCCTCGAATTTCATAAAAAATAAAATTACAAAAGACGATAAATGAACTTTCGGAAAAAAAATATAATTAATCGAAAGTCGTAAAACAAACTCGATTCCATTTCTTCTTTTACCAAACACTTCTAAACCATTTATTAGTATGTTTCCTCGAATTTCATAAAAAAATAAATTTCAAAAGATGATAAACGAACTTTCGGGAAAAAATATAATTAATCAAAAGTTGTAAACCAAACTCGATTCCATTTCTTCTTTCACCATAGACGATCTAAACTATATATTACTATGTTTCCTCAAATTTCATTAAAAAGAAAATTACAAAAGAAAATAAACTTGCTTTTGGGAAAAAATAAAATTAATCGAAAGTCGTAAAACAAACCCGATTCCATTTCTTCTTTCATCAAACACTTCTAAACTATTTATTAGTATGTTTCCTCAAATTTCATAAAAAAAAAAAAAAAAATTTCAAAAGGCGATAAATGAACTTTTGGGAGAAAATATAATTAATCAAAAGTCGTAAACCAAACTCGATTCCATTTCTTCTTTCACCAAAGACGATCTAAACTATTTATTAGTATGTTTTGTCGAATTTTATTAAAATAAAATTATAAAAGACGATAAACGAACTTTCGGGGAAAAAATATAATTAATCGATAGTCGTAAAACAAACCGAATTCCATTTATTCTTTCAACAAACACTTCTAAACTATTTATTAGTATGTTTCCTGGAATTTCATAAAAAAAAATTCAAAAGACAATAAACAAGCTTTTGGGAAAAAATGTAATTAATCAAAAATTGAATGAAAATACACACAAAATACTAAAAAAGAAGAAAAATTAGAATACGCATTACCTACGAATTTTTTGTAGACAAAGACTTTTGGCTACGGAATTTCCTCGAATTTCATAAAAAATAAGATTTCAATAGACAATAAAGAAACTTTTGGGAAAAAAATATAATTAATCGAAAATTGAATAAAAATACACACAAAATACTCAAAAAGAAATAAAAATAGAATACGCATTACCTACGAAGTTTTCGTAGACAAAGACTATTGGCTACGGAATATTCCGTAGGCAAAGATTATTGGCTACGGAATATTCCGTAGGCAAAGATTATTGCCTACGGATTGTTCCGTATCCAATAACTATTATATTGGATACGGGATATTTCATAGCCAAAGATTGGCTATGGATTGTTCCGTAACCAATGACTATTACCTAAGGATTAATACGTAGCCAATAGTCTTGGTCTATTCTATAAATACCCCAACCCTTCCATTCATAAACATATTCATCACCTCTCTCTTATAATTCATACCTTCCATCATAAGTTCTTTCTATAATTCCTACCATTCAATATTTAAAATAAGTCTCCAATTCATATACTTTCCAAGATATTTATCCATCTTAAAAATAATTATATTTACTACATTAACAACTTAATAATTCCAAAATTATTTCAATATACAAATATTTTTGCAATAAATATATTACATAATTAATCCTGTAATCATTGGTTAATTAGTTTAAATATATTTCATTATATATAATTCAAAAATATTGGAAAATGTTTTTAATATTTTTTTATATTTAGGAATATTATTGGCGACGGATACAAAGTGTATTGGCGATGGAATATTCAATCGCCAATAATAATTTGAAACGTTAAAAAAATCAAAGGCTACGGAAAGTTCCGTATTCAATAATATAAGGGCATTTAAAATCAATGGTTTTGTAGTGTACATTTTCTTGTAATAAGTATCGCTCTGCTTAAAAGAATATATAAAAATAAATGTAGAAAGTGAACATTCGCTTTCAACCAATTAATTTATTAAGAGGGGACAATTATATACAACTTGTGGTAGAAAATATATATTCGCCTTCTAGTATTCAATTCAAATTATATAAAAACTCATGGGGCGACATATTGCCGCCACGTTATGGTAAAGTGTTTTGTACTAAGTATATGTATTAGTCATGATTATACTAAATATAATGATATATGTTTATCAAGCTTAACTATACATATACATACTTAATATAACTATAAATTAAAAACTTAAAGCAATTATACACAATTAAACAACTCATTGCTAATAATATTGTTAACCCGTCTATGTTATTTTGTAATGTGTCTTGAAGTCCGGCCTTCTATAAAAGGCCATTCTCGTCTGTATTTAGGGCAGAATTTTCAGAGTCCACTACTCTCTCTCTCTCTCTCTATTATTGTAAAAATTTCCTTTGTAATCGTCAGTACTTAGTCTGAATAAAAGCTTTTGATCTGTAACTTGGAGTTTCAAGTAAGTTTTATTTTCCTGTTCCTACTTACTGTTTTTATTCTCCCTTAGCCTAATGGAAGGCTAATTTCTTGTTATGTAATGGATTAAGTCTACTGTATGATTATTCTATGAAGATGGCAATGAATATTTCTTATATTCAAGATTAACTGAGATCTAATCTTGTCAATAACTATTAACAAGAAACGATTGTCATTACTGGGTTTGAACAAGAGACTGGCAGGCTTAGAAAAGTGGCATTTTCTGCAAAACCTTCACCCCTTTTAGCCTTGTGTTGGCATTGTTGTGGGGATTTGGTTGTTGCTTTTGCCCTGTCTAGACCTCGACAGACTCCAGTTCTAGAATATCTTCCCTTGTATCACAATCGTAACTTGCAAAATAGTTATGGACTTGAGTGAAGATCTTAGATCTTGGCTCTTAAGTGGACTTGAGTGAAGATCTTAGATCTTGGCTCTTAAGTGGTATCAGAGCCATGGAATAGAATAATCATGCTTTAGAATTAATTCGTTACATAACCTCTTTTGTTCATGGATATGATAGGAAGAACGAATACTGTTCAAAATAGTATAAATGTTGAGCATGAGATTCCAGAAAATCTGGAATTACTTAATAAGTGGACGATTCCAAGAATCGAGCCAAAGATTATTTATAAACTAGGAACTTTTGAAAAACTTGGTTTAAAACAAGTTGTTAAAACAACTGAAGAATCTATTTCTTTGAATAATGAAGAAATGATTATAAAACTTCTAAGTGATAAAGACATTTCTTTATACAAACACAGTCACAAGTTTATACACATATGCTTAATTCAAGTTGCTTTTAAACCATTAACATTAGAAGGATTACCAGAAAGTTTTATAGCAGCCTTAAGAGATGGTAGAAATCTTGATTGGAAGAAATCATTAATAGGAATGATTCAATCAAGTCTGGCACATGGTCCAGTTTATTTTGATGTATATCCTAATTTACAATTATCATTGTCAGATATTAATATTCTTGATGCTTTAACATTAAATGTTAAAACACATGGTTATAATTATTTACCAGGTACTGAAGTTATATGTATATGTTATAGAGTTTATTATAAACCTCTGTATACTTTAAATCCTCAATGTAGAAAGGTCGATAAACCTTTAAATGAAACCATTTTAATTGAAACTAATTTCAAAAAATCTAGAATTACTACTAGAAGAACTATTAAATGGGATGAAATCCAATTCCCAGAAAATTGGATAATTAATAAAGCTATTCCTATTCAGCAACCAATCATGCATCATGATTCGTTTAATGTATTACAGACATCGGAAGGGACTGTTCAAATACAGTTTGAACAAGGAGAAAACAAGGTGTCAAAAACTGATTCTTTGAGATCTTATATTTCTCCTTTGGATTATATTGTGGAAACTCCTTCTGGAGCTTCTACCTCTAGAAGAAGAGTTAAAACCCCAGATGATATCAAAAATCTATTTATTAATAGGGAAAATGTTGTTAATGGAATGTATGGTAATGTTCATAATATGGAAGACGCAGATCTTACTGCATCGGATATGAATTTTGATAATTAATGGATTTTAAACAAAAGATTGATTTTAGCCCTGGGTCTCCAGCCAGGCAAGAAATAAGTGGAGAATTCAAACATCCCAGATGGGAAGAATTCAGAAAATGGTTTTTCAGAAATTTTCCAAAAGAAGAAAAGGATTTTATACAAAATCAATTTTATAAATTTTGTGAAAAACAAAATACTAAATATTCCTTTGTTCCTTGGTTTATCCATACTTATGTTGAGCATTATATTTCAACTGTTGAAAGAAACTATTGTCTTCCAGATGGACAAATGATCACAAGCACATATCCTCCATCACATGCATGCTCTTTTAATAATACTAATATTCTTGCTTTTGTTAAGCTATTTGAAAGTGATACTTTGCAGGTAACCTTGGAACATATCAATGATATTATAAGACAAAATAATTATACTAACTTATGTATTAATATCATAGGTGAACAAATTAAAGTCCTGCTTAATAGACTCGATCTAGTCTTAAAGGCTATTAATGACATTAAAGTCCAGAAAGTAGAAGATATTGCTTCTACTTCACAAGTGATTAAAACTGCTACTCCTACTATTCAACCACCCCCGGAGATTATTGATTTTAAATTAGAATCGATGAGTGAAATAGAAAAATTTCTAAATAAAAAATTTAAAGAGTTAAAATTAAATACTCTAAATTCGGAAATTAAGGAAAACCCAGAAAAGACACCGGTGATTAATGATCGGATTGAAAAGATTAAATGGGCTGATAGGCCCACTCAACGTTTATATTATTATAGACGTCCTTCTCCTATGGATACTCTCCATGAGGAAAGAGAATTTGTTGATAATAATTCCTATAATGGTAGAAGTATATATGAATGGAATATTGATGGCAATACTGATAAACAAATTTATAATGCTGCTCAAAGAATGCTAATGTATTCTACTGTCAGTAAACAAAATAATAATACAGATAAGAATGTTGCAAATATGATAATTGCAGGTTTTACTGGCCAACTTAAAGGTTGGTGGGATAATTATTTATCCCCGGAGGCTAAGGCTAGCATTCTTAATACTGTAAAAATTGAGAATAATACTCAATATGAAAATGCAGTTTATACTTTGGTTGTTACGATCATTGAACATTTTACTGGTCGATATTCTGACAATAGTGAAATGATCCGTACCCTCTTGCAAAATCTTAGATGCAAGACATTGACTGATTTTAGATGGTATAAAGATACTTTCTTAAATCGTGTCATGGAGCTTCCTGAGTGTAATAGCTCTCACTGGAAGTCCAAATTTGTTGATGGTCTTCCCAGCCTTTTTGCTGAAAGAATTCGTAGAAATCTTAGGAAAGATCAAAGTTCTGTTCCTTATGATAGATATACTTATGGAAACCTTATAGGTACTTGTATTCAAGAAGGTTTGGCTTTATGTAATGACATAAAACTTAATCAACAAATTAAGAGACAAAACCTAGTTGAAAGAAAACAATTAGGACAATTTTGTGATCAGTTTGGCATTGATACGCCTAGAATTAATAAACCTAGCTCATCTAAAAGGATAGGGCACAAGAGGGATGGTATAGAACGCACCTACAGAAAAAAGAAATTCTCTGCTAAAAGAGTAGAGAGAAATATTGATAGAAAAATCCAACGTAATACTAGGAAAAAAGATAATAAAAATCATATTGTCTGCCATAGATGTGGAAAAATTGGCCATTATGCTAATAGATGTTGGGTCAAGAAGAAATTAAACAGTCTTGATATGGATGATAAGTTAAAAGAGTCTTTATCAAAACTCTTATTAAATTCTGATAGTGAGGAAACCTCTGATGAAGAAGAAAGCTCAGATGAGAACTTGAATACTGAGTTAAATTTAGAAGATTATACTTCTTCTGAACCTGAGGATTGTGATACATGTCCTCTAGGTCTTCCTTGTGACAAAAAATCCTCGGAAGAAAATGATGAGTATTATAAACTACTATCTCAATTTCAAGATAGTAATATTAATGTTTTGACAAATGATACTCTTTTAGATATTTTAAAAGATCTTGATAATAAGGATCTCAGATCTAAATTAATTGATCATCTTGCTCATAATGAGCCAGGAACTTCTGGTATCAAAGAAGAGGAGACACCAGAAGGACCGATGGTTCCTAAAGGACCATATTCAATGTCTGAAGTTCATAAACTTCTTAAAGACAGAAAAATGAGTAAAACTCCTACTTCCATTATTGATTTACAACAAGAGGTTGATAACCTCAAAGAAGAGATTAAGAATCTTAAAAAAGATACTAGAACTCTTGATATAAGAGTTTCCAGGATTGAAGAAAATACCTCTTCACCAGCTGAAGATATATCTTCTCAAAATGAAATAAAGGATTTCGAAAATAATAGAGATGATGGTGATTATTTATCTGTTATGGAAATTATTAAGTCTCAAAAATGGCACACTGAGACTACATTAATGATTGATAATTATTTTACAAAACATTTTGATGTTTTACTTGATAGTGGTGCTGACTTAAATGTCATTCGTGAAGGATTAATACCTACACGTTATTTCCAAAAAACTACTCATGCATTATCCCATGCAGGAGGAAAACCTTTACAAATTGAATATAAGCTTTCAAAAGCCTACATTTGCAATAATAAAACTTGTATTCCTACAAGCTTTCTGCTTGCTAAGGATATTACTAACCAAATGGTTTTAGGGACTCCTTTTCTTACAAAATTATTTCCTTTAGGAATTACCCATGAAGGATTAACTGGTTATTATGAAGGACAAAAAATTTTCTTTAAATTCAAAAATAAACCTTATACTAGGTTTTTACATGAAATGTTTGATTCTATTATTCATAAAGAAAAACAATTGAATTTCTTAAAATACGAAATTGCTTCTTTGAATATTGAAAATGATCTTCAAAATCCTAGATTACAGGATAAAATCAAACTTTTAATCAGTGATTTTTCTATTACTATATGTAATGACCATCCTAATGCATTTTGGGAAAGAAAGAAACATATTGTTTCTTTACCCTATGAGGAAGGTTTCGATGATTCACAAATCAGAACTAAGGCTAGGCCTTGTCAGATGAATAAAGATCATCTGGAGTTATGTAAAAAAGAAATTGATTCTCTTTTACAAAAGAAATTAATTAGTCCCTCACAGTCACCATGGTCGTGTACCGCTTTTTATGTTAATAAACATTCAGAACAAGAAAGAGGTGTTCCTCGTCTTGTTATAAATTATAAACCACTTAATAAAGCTTTAAAATGGATTAGGCATCCTATTCCTAACAAAAAGGATTTATTAGATAGATTATATGATTCTATCATATTTTCAAAATTTGATTTAAAATCAGGATATTGGCAGATCCAAATCAGCAAAGAGGATCGATATAAGACTGCTTTTAATGTTCCAATAGGACATTATGAATGGCATGTCATGCCTTTTGGTCTGAAGAATGCACCTTCAGAATTTCAACAAATTATGAATGATATTTTCACTCCTTATAGTGAGTTTATTATTGTCTACATTGATGACATTTTGGTATTTTCCAAATCCATTGAAATGCATTTTAAGCATTTACAAATTTTTAAACAGATAATCATAAGAAATGGCTTAGTCATATCCAAGCCTAAAATGTCCTTGTTTCAGTCCAAAGTTAGATTTCTCGGACACTTTATTGAAAAAGGTAGTATAATACCTATTAATAGAAGTATTGATTTCGCAGATAAATTTCCAGATGAAATTAGTGAAAAAACCCAATTGCAAAGGTTTTTAGGAAGTTTAAATTATATTTCCCCTTATTATAAAAATCTGACTCAAGATACGTCTATATTATATGAAAGACTTAAAAAGAAACCATGTCCGTGGACAGAACAACATACTCAGGCTGTTAGAAAGATTAAAGAAAAGGTTAAATCTCTGCCTTGCTTGATGATTACTAATCCTAATTGGAAGAAGGTCATTGATACTGATAGTTCAGAAATAGGATATGGAGGTATCCTTAAACAAATTAATCCTGATAATAAACAAGAAATTCTTGTGAGGTTCCATTCTGGAAAATGGAACAATGCCCAGAAGAATTACCCTACTGTGGAAAAAGAAATTTTAGCTATAGTTAAATGCGTTTTAAAATTTCAAGATGATTTATATAATCAACATTTTACTATTCAGACTGATTGTAAATCTGCAAAATTTATGTTTAATAAAGATTTTAAACATGATGTTTCAAAACAAATGTTTGCCAGGTGGCAGGCGCATCTTGCACCGTTTGATTTCGAGATTACTTATAAGAAGGGAGAAGATAATAGTCTTCCAGATTTCTTAACCCGTGAATATCAATCATGCCATTACACAATTACTTAAAAACATTGGCAGAAGCCATCAGATTTTTACAAGATAATATCAAAAGATATGAGAGTAAAACTCTTGAGGAACTTTGGATCCATGATGAAGAAGTCCGAAGGGCTATTATAGAACTACATAAATATGAGCTTAATAAATGTGAAAAATTGGCAAGATTATTGCTTGCTTAATATTCGATTTCATGTTTTCAGGAATGTACAGCCGGGGATCGGCTTCCTCCTCTTATAGAGGACGAGGAGGCAGAGGCAGAGGACCAGGTTTCCTGGCCCAACATGGTAAACAGAAGCTTATAGCTGCTGATCTCTCTCATAATAAAGAATTCCAAAATTTTTTGGAAAAAGAGAAAGAATTTCAGAAATTCCTTGAAAAGGAAGAAAAAGAAAAAATGAGTAATACTCAAGAGTCAGTGGACAGCCCTGAAACAGAAACAACATCATATGCTAAGGTAATCTCCAATGATACTCAAAGTATTGGATTTATTAATAATCCGAATCCAAGAGTCATTCTTCTAATAGAAGATTTAGATTTGAAATGGGAAAAGGAACCTTGGATAATAGTCCAAAGGAAATTTAATACAGCTTTCTCCCCAGCAGGCACATATAAGTCCAGAAAATTCTATGAATTACTCCTGGAACACACAAAATCTATTGAAGTACAACATTTTACATCAGGAGCACAAAAAGAAAATTTTAATTTCTCAAAAATTGTTATTAAGCAAGTTATACATGCTGAGGAATGGGGATCTTCTCCATATTTTGAGAAAGAATTCATACATTCTACAATCCTCTTCAAATTCAATTATTGGGATTATGTTGAAGCCTTTAATAAAGTGCTTTTGTATGAAAATAATAATCATAGGCACACATGGTTCATAAAGATGTGCGGAAAGATTTTTGAAAAAGACATACCAAATTGGTTTCTGAAATGGTGGAAATTCCACGGCACCTCAGTAAAAATTTTACCAGAAAGTTTTAAGGAAAAATTTAAAATTTGGGTTGATATATATATCTCCGAAAATTCGGGAAAGACAGCAAAATATTGCATGTCCAGAAGGATTATCAGCCTTCTATTTTTTCTTGGAATTTTCAATTCCATGGATCTGGAGATGGTTTCCAGAAGTTGGTCGAGACGAGGATAATATTCCTTGTATTTGGGGTAAGAGTGCCTCGAAATTCTGGGATAAAATGCTCAAAATTAACCTAGAAACAAATCAACAAGAAGGACTGGAAACTATCCAACAAATGGAGGAAACAATTGTGACGTATACAAAACTTGCTGATAGCCAGAAGAAAAAGGAAATAAATACTCCTTGGGACTTAATCAAAAGAAAAGTCCAATTTAAAGCAGGAAATCTTGACAAGAAAAGCCTTATTCAGGCTTATATTGATGAAATGGAAAAAGATTTAACCAGGGAATTGGAAGGACTCGATGAAGATGTTTCGATGAGCTCCAATCATGATGATGAACAGGATGCACAAGATCCTAACGAAGATCTTGCAATGGGCGATGTTTTTGGAATACTTAGATCCGTCGCCAACACAAACAGGAGAGGAAATTCCTCAAAATCAGAATCAAATAAAACAATGGAAATGTGAACTTCCACAACGTGGTGATGAATGCCGTGACATCATGGCAAGGATGATTTAGTCAAATGACTTTTTGCTAATAATATTGTTATAACTTAATTACCAATATATTAAAAGAGTTTGAAAAGGAAGAAGAAAGTACTAAGAACAAAAATAATTTAGTACGAAAATGAAATAACAACCAAAATAAGATAATAAAGAAGTAGAGATTTAATAAAACAAAATGATAATAAGTTTTAATGAGAATAATGAAATAAATTTATTAGGACAGAAAATAGCATTAAGTTTGGGAAAAATCAAAGAAGAAGGTGTCACGGGGAGAAAGGTGGAAAATGTGAAGGTATTGACTGGGTTTGAATTGAATGGTATAAATGAAATGCCACTTTTTACTTTGCAGCTGATATTAATACGTGCCACCAAATTTTATATTCTTACATTCTTGTAGTGTACCTATTTTAGAATTTTTAGTTTTACCAAAGACTACCTCTTGTACTTCTACTCTTTTCCAATAAAAGCATTTTTTTTTCTCCTTAAAATGAACTATTTGAGAAGAGGTATATACATATATATATATAAACCATATAAAATTGCAAAAGCATATATATAATGAACTATTTGAGTATATATATATATATATATATATATATATATATTCTATCATATACTTAATATAAATTAATGAAAAGATTCCATAAACTTTTTTTTTTTGGATTTTGTCCTTAGACTTCAATTTGTTTTTGTTTTTCAAAGTGTTAGCAACTTAGCATGGCATATGCTGCAATTTGGAGTGCTTGTGAGCAACTTAGCATGGCCTATTGTCACGGGCCGACATTACGCAGGGGAAGATTTTGCCCGTGCGGCGCACAAGTCCTTGCTACTTGTGCCAGCCTTACCATCGTCGAGCTATTTTTCAGCTTCGACCCACTTTTCAGTTAATTTTCAATAAAGAGGCTAGCAACATGAACGCTTCCTTGGGCACGCCGTCACTCTATGACCGCCCTTGCCAATTCATGCCTTCGGCTCAAAGTCGCACGGCGCGCACACTCGCCCCGTATGTGTCACCCGGCTCCAACGACGGCCAAGCTAGCATACCACTCGGTCGGGCCTCGATCAGTCTATCGCTCGTGTGTCCCCACGCATCGTAGTTACTGAGAGGCACCCTCGACCTACACCGTCATCCATCGGGTCGTTCGTCCGTTCTTGGGCCGACACCACGCTGCCACTTTGTTACTCTCGACGGCATCACGCTAAGGGTCGACGTACACCCATAGTGGAGTCCTTGTGCGCATCGTTTGATCCCGGTGCTCGGCGTCACCCGTAGTCCCTCGTGCCATTCACTACTAGATCACCTGAGAAAGGACGACATCAAATTCTTAAGCCAACACTTCGTGCCATCATAAGATAAGGCATCGACATCCCATACTGTCGTGCCTTCTAACCGATTAGACACTTCATTCTCACTCATGCGTCGTCGCCCCAACCGCATGTCATCATGGCTTTAGGACCACGAGAGAGTTTCCTAGTTGTGCGCACATCCCATCATCGTGCACGGGGTGGACAGGCCGATGCTCGCCTATCGAGTCGCCCTCTTTACACGGGTTCAGGCAATTTCGGCACACCCGCCACCAACAGAGTGCCCAAATTCGCTAAATGCTTGTGTGGGGCCCACCTCCCAAATGTCATTTCTTTTGTGCCCCACGGCACCCGATAACTTCAACAATTATACTTAACACCTCAAAAGTATCATCGCCGTCACTTAGCCCCAATTGTTTCTTTGGCCAAGTCGCCCACGTTTAGTTGGCGCCTACGCCCTAGGCGCCCCGTTAAGCCGACGTTGCCCGGTCTACGCAACTCGCCAAGACGATTTCCATTGGTCATGTCTTCCGTCTGACCCAAAGGTATAAGGACGTGACACAATGCTATAATTTGGAGCACTCTTAGGCACATTAAAATTTAAAAAAAAAAAGTTACTTAAGAAAATGGAAAGTGTTGCGGCAGGGGCCAATTCAGACTTTGGTGTCACAACTCACAATTTCTTTTCTCTTTTCGCTTTCTCACGCCAGTTCTCTCTCTCTCTCTCTCTCTTCCATCTAACCCTCTAGTCAATCTCCCCCCCCCCCCCTCCACTCTTCTCTCATATTAGTTTTGTTTTATACTTTTATTATTACTCTAAGGTTTATTTTTTATTTTAGCACTTCAAATAATTCAGAAAAGACACCATAGAACTTCACAAATTTTTCAAATTCACCAAAAACTTTAGCAAATGTACACAAATACCACCAACATTAAAAGATATTTGGAAATTACACAAGAATCTCGAGTGTTTCGTTTATTTTCATTAAAATCTCATTTTAAACAAAAAGAAGAGAAAATGTCTTTTTTTTTAATAAAGGGATGTGTAGCCTGTCACATATTGCTTACTTGCACGTGGCCACATATAGCGATGTAGGCCTCAAATTTATTAAGGTGGCATGTTAGTAGACTAAAACTGTCGCGTGACAAGTTAATAGGTCAAATTTAAAACGAGGTCAAATTAAAAATTTGCCAAGTCTAACTGTAAGTGATGTGGAAAAATATGCATTTATTTTTCGTTTCTTAAGAAAAATATACAACTCCGCCAGTGAGCTTTCACTGCCTGTCCCAAGCCAGGATAAAGGAGGAGGGTTGTGGTAGGCTTGTGACAGTCAACGTAAAAACTCCGTCACATCCTATGATATGAACCATACTATGAATTTCGTTGGGGCATTCCCTACTCAGCGACGCGCTACATCGGACCCCGGGTGTAGTGATAAATGGGCAAGGGTTGCTAGGTCGTCGCCCGAAAGCGACGCGCCACATCGACGCCCGGGTGTGGTGTCAAATGAGCAAGGGTTCCCTCACCTTCCAGGACGGGTGAGGGTAAAGAAGTTAGTCCAGGAACGACGAGTTCGCCTTGCATCGTGGAATGTGGGGTCACTCACAGGAATATTGGCCGAGCTAGCTGAGGCAATGTCTAGGAGGAGGATCAACATCTTGTGCGTGCAAGAGACCAAGTGGGTTGGTGAAAAGGCCAAAGTAGTAGACCCTTGGGGTTGTAAGCTTTGGTATACCGGGACAGAGAAGAACCGAAATGGTGTTGGGATCATCATAGATAAGCTTTGGCTCGAAGACGTGGTGGAGGTCAGAAGGATCTTACTGGTCAAGTTGGTCATAGGCGAGGATATCTTTAATGTCATTAGTGCCTATGCACCACAGATAGGACTAGACGAAGCCGTGAAACGTAAGTTTTGGGAAGATTTGGACGAGATGGTACAAAGGATCCCTAGTAGCGAGAAACTCTTCATTGGAGGTGAATTTAATGGTCATGTAGGATCTAGCCGTGATGGGTTCGAGGATATCCACGGCAGGTATAGCTTTGGGGATCGCAATGAGCCGGGAAACGCTATCTTAGACTTCGCCCTCTCCTATGATTTTCTTGTAGCAAATACTTGGTTTAAGAAGAGAGAGTCTCATTTGGTCACTTATAGGAGTGGGTCAAATAAGAGCCAGATAGATTTCTTCTTAGCTAGGAGGGCAGATAGAAGTCGTTGCATAGATTGCAAGGTCATCCCCGGGGAAAGTGTGGTTACGCAACATAGGCTTTTGGTGTTGGATATTAGACTACGGCAAGGAGTGAAGAGGAGTAGGCGCCGGTTGGAACCTAGAATTAAGTGGTGGTGGCTTAAGGAGTCTACCCAAAAGGCCTTCGTAGAGCGAGTGGTTCAAGAGGTAGACTGGAAGACTGAGGACGCTGCAGATGCAACTTGGACCAAAATGGCTTGTTGTATCAAGAAGGTAGCTAAAGACCTCTTAGGTGAATCCCGAAGTAGTAGCCTGACAGGTAAAGACACGTCATGGTGGAATGAAGAAGTAAAGGCGGCAATCAAGGACAAATGGGATTGCTACAGGGATTTGAAGAAGAACCATGATGGAGCAAGCTTTGAAAAGTATAAGCTAGCCAGGAAAGAAGCATAGAAAGCTGTTGGACTAGCGCGAGAGTCTGTGTACAAGGAAATTTATGAGAAGAGGGATAGCAAGAAGGCCGAGAAGGATATATACAAAATTGCTCGCATTAGAGAGAGGAAGACTAGAGACCTAGGTGCAGTGAAATGCATCAAAGATGAAGGTCAGTCTATCTTAACGCGTGAGGATCAGGTCAAAGCACGATGGAGGGAGTACTTCGAGGGCCTGTTCAATGGAGGCCCCACCCAAGCAGTGGGTGACATCTCGCAGTCCCCTCAGGACCTGAACCGCGATTTTATGCGCCGTATTAGAAGGTCGGAAGTCAAAGATGCTTTGAAGAGGATGAAGACTCGAAAAGTCGTTGGCCCAGATGGTATCCCTATCGAGGCTTGGAGAAGCATGGGAGAGATAGGGGTGACCTGGTTGACGGACCTCTTTAACAAAATATGGCGAACAAATAAAATACCAGAAGAGTGGAGGAAGAGTACGCTAATACCTCTATATAAGAACAAGGGCGATGTCCAAAACTGTTCTAACTATCGTGGGATAAAGCTTATGTCTCATACCATGAAGCTATGGGAGAGGGTGATCGAACACCGATTGAGACAAATTGTTCCCATATCTGAGAACCAATTTGGATTTATGCCCGGAAGGTCGACCATAGAGGCCATCCATTTGATTCGTCAGCTCATTGAGCGTTTTCGAGAAAAGAGTAGAGATTTGCATATGGTCTTTATCGACTTAGAAAAGGCATATGACAAAGTACCTCGAGATGTATTATGGTGGACCTTGGTGAAGAAGGGGGTACCCATTAAATATATCAACATCATAAAAGATATGTATGAGAATGTGGTGACAAGTGTCCGAACTTGTGGCGGTTTAACAGACGCCTTTCCAATTACAATTGGCTTACATCAGGGGTCAGCTTTGAGCCCATTTTTATTTGCCATTGTAATTGATGAAATCACCAGAACCATCCAAGACCGAGTCCCATGGTGTATGTTGTTTGCAGATGATATTGTCCTCATCGATGAGACGAGAATTGGAGTTAACGCTAAATTAGAACGATGGAGACAAACATTAGAAGCACGAGGATTTCGACTAAGTCGAACAAAAACAGAGTACCTCGAATGCAAGTTTAGCAAACAACGAAGAAACAACGATGGCACGGTTCAGTTGGATGGCCAAGAGATACCGAGAAGTGCGCATTTTCGGTATTTAGGCTCCATACTGCAGATGGATGGAGAGTTAAATGGAGACGTCAACCACCGCTTCCAAGCTGGATGGACAAAGTGGAAGAGTGCGACAGGGATTCTGTGCGATCGTAACTTTCCTTTAAAGCTTAAAGGAAAGTTCTATTGTACGGCTATTAGACCTGCTTTGCTTTATGGCTCCGAGTGTTGGGCTATTAAGCAAAGTCATGCACAGAAAATGAACGTTACAGAGATGCGCATGCTTCGGTGGATGTGCGGTAACACTATGAGAGATAGAGTGCACAATGAAGATATTCGGCATAAATTGGGTGTGGCGGCCATTGACGAGAAAATGCGAGAAAATCGTTTAAGATGGTTTGGGCATGTTAAACGCAGACCCATAGATGCACCGGTACGACGAGTTGAAGATCTCGACTTAGAACAAACGGCTAGAGCTCGTGGGAGACCGAAAAAGACGTGGATGGAGGTCATACGGAACGACATGAAGCTAAAAGATCTAAATGAAGACATGCTCGTCAACCGAAACCTATGGAGGCAGAAGATTCATGTTCACCACTCGACGTGATTCATTCATGGTTCATATAGCCTACCCCAATTTAATTGGGATTACAGGCTTGGTTGTTGTTGTTGTTGTTCTTAAGAAAAATATACGAGTGGGGCCTGGTTTCTCAAGTTTAAGGTATAAATTATAAAATTTATCTTTAACGTATACCTATATGTTAAAGTTAAATATACTTATTTTGAAAAATTGGAGGCACGTGATTTTTAGAAGAAATTGAAGTAAGATTAAAGAAATCACAAATATTTATTGACAATGAGCGACACAAATGCGGTGAATAAGAAAACGATAACCGTTAGCCCACTAAAGTTGTGAAGAAAAAATCAATGTTTAAATTTGCAGTTGGCCTTCATTGGAGAGCATTTTTTTTAATATGTTTTTTTCTCCAACGCAGTTCAACAACAAAAGGATTCGTACTTTACCAAATATTGGAATAAGATACAAGATGTCTACTCACCTAAATCTTAAGTATTAAGGCAATACTAATCCTTATTTAGAGTCTTTGTCTTGTTGATTAAATGCTTTTGGTGCACATAATTGGATGATCATCTATTTAATTAAAATAATTTTGTTGCAAACACTATTCCTTTGATGTTTATATCACACTGATTATTTTTGTCGAAAACTAAAAAATTTGTAGTGTTGTAGAAATCGACACAGCATTACAATTAAAAAAGCTAACTACAAATCTTTGATAGAATAACAAAAGTTCTAGAATCTATATTTTTCAAAACTAATTTTTAGGAACGTGCAACTTTTATTATAATATATTAATAATCTTTTGGCATACAAATTTCGTCAAATGGGACATTCTGATGTCTTACAATGTTATAATAAAAATGACATTTTGTAATTTGAAAATAAACATTTAAAAATTAATATTTATAATTCATCATACGAAATCAAGTACTTATACAAATATTTATCAATAAAATTTAGATAATATTCCTAAAAGATGAAATTACATTAATTATTTAAACCTCAACTTGCCCGTGCGTATATAGCACGGCTTAAACTTCCTAGTATATATATATATATATATATATATATATATATATATATATAAATAAGGTACATAAGGGCAAACTTATAGCACTTCGATGATATGTCTCAATTTGACAAGTTTACTAGGAAAAGACTTGGGTAAATTTTATGATTTTTGCTCTTCTGTCTTGAGTGTCATTTAGGTCTTTAGCTTGTATTGGATGTTGATTTCTCTTTCATTGAGTATATATAACTGCTTGAGCTTCTCAAATATATCTAATAATAACAATTTTGCATTGCTAATAAAAAAAGCACATCATATGTTACCTCCCGTTTCATTAAACAAATTGCTCTTCAACTTAAGAATTGATGAAATGTTAATATTGGTCATGAGATTTTTTCAAATGCCTGTTAGTGAGAAATAGTGTTTTGATTTTGACATAGTACAATTTAACAAATTAATGCAAGGTTGTTTATCTAGCATATAAATTAATGAATATTGAATTTTCTATGTTGCAATTGCCAATAGAATATTTTTCACAGAATAAATGCATTTTAATATAACAATTAAACTAAATATCCCCTAACGGCATGAGTTATTATTTCTAGATATGGACAACACGCCAATAACTCGCAATCCTCACTTTGGTGGCGTGATCTTCATAAAGCTACGGTCGACAATAAAGTCGTTGATTGGTTTACTTGCAATATTAAAATATTTTTTGGGAAGGGAGATAGTACCAAAAAATTTGGAATGATATCTGAATTGGCAATGAACCACTCAAAGCTACTTTTAGTAGACTTTTTTTCTGTTTGCAACAATAGAGATGCTAAGATTTCTGAGATGGGAAGGTGGTGTGGTGATCAATGACACTGGAAATTTTCTTGAAGAAGGCAGCTCTTTCTTTGGGGAAAAATACCCGGAGAACCCATTACTATCTTCATGGTTTTACTCCCAAATAGGAGTAGAAATGACAGCGAAAATGGCTGCGCCATCCCTTTTGGTTTTTTTCGGTTAAGTCGGCTTATGATTCTAGATAGTTTGACAAATTGTGAGGAGAACATGTTGGTGCCGAAATCAAAACCCAAGAGCGTTCATGTCAAATCATCAAGAATTAAATACATAAATCGAAGAACTGGATTGCGGAAGCGTACCTTACACCGTATGATGGTTGGTCTTTCAAATCAGCACAAACCCCTTGAGAGTTTCTTTAGTTCTCTCTGTATCTAACTATCGATTGAATGTAGTATAGAAAGGGACTCGTGTGATTTGGGGACCATGACCACCTTTCAATATTAGGTCACCAAAATCCTGGTGCCCTAATTCCGTAACTTGGGCTTCGGCCCATCATCGTAAACACAAGTTACAACAATCTCTACCCATTACAGGCCCACACCCTATTAGATACATTAAGCACATAATTTAACTGAACTTTAGATCACTTTTATCCGGCTTATTATTAATGACATTCTGTATCACATGATTATTAACATATAAGCCCAACGTTGGATTAACGATCCAACATTATTGGATAAAAGATCCAACAATCTCCCACTTGGGCTATATGTGAACTTCATAATTATGTTAAATCGAATTGAGCTCCTTTACTATCATTACCGAATGTATCTACAACCAATCTTGTCCATCAGTCATACCAACATAGGATTGAAGGGGTCTTTGTTACATTTATCATGACTCGACCCATCAACGGTCACATATGTCAATATAACTGAATGACATAGATCATGATGTGGATGCGTAGCATGGAAACTTCATGTAATGTGACCATAACATGCCTATTTCCAACTAGTCCTCCCTTAAACTTTAGTGAGATCAAACCCCAAACTGAAATCAGAGTATAACTTTACTTGAAACTTTATTTCTGCAGAAACAACTTTAAAATCCTTAAACCGGACTAACTGAACACGTCTATATTATAAAACATCTACAAACTCACACATAAGCTGAATTTCCTTAACCGATGTGTCATCCATACGAGCGACCTGCTCATAAAACCTTTTGGATGATACTTCTTTAATTAGTGTATCCACAATATGAAGTTTGTGTTGATGCGCTTTATAGACAAATGTTTACCAATATCCTATTGTTTAGATGTATAACTGTTGATTATTGTCACAAAATAACTTTAGTCGTACGTTTCAACGCTATCCACTTCACGCAACCCCGTGACAAAAGTATACAGTCATACTTTTATAATTGGACGCCTTATAACAACATGCACACTGTTGTCATGAAAGTAATTACCATACGAGACGGTTAAGTACTCTTTCTAAAAAGGCTCTCATGACAAGCAGATGAACATCGCTTGATGTAAAATCATACTTTGAGGCATCCACCGAAATCGGAGTCAGGACACTTTACGATCTCAAATTGACCTGACTTCCGACATGTAAGCATGTATCCTTTAAAATACTTTAAGTACTATAAGACTCATTTTGGCTACTTACTAATGGTCTTTTCTGAGTTACTCAAATATCTGACCAACATTTATTATAATCTGAACACACTTATTGCTAAGGCATATGGAAAATTCTTTAATACCTTTGCTCAAATACAACTTTTAGGGCATTAATTAAATTATATTGTTCTCTCATAACAAAGAGTATCAAAAGTAATGCAATTACACTGTAGTTTTACTCCCACAGACCTTATGATATTTACTAATTTCATTTCAAAATTAATTGAGATAACTTCTTGATAAACTTGAAATACCATTCATCACTTAACCAAAACACTCAGATGGATTTCCTAAGCTTGCAAACCATAATATTTCTATCTTTAGATATAAAGCATTTGGTTGCCCTATATAGAACGTCTCATCAATGTTGCCATCGAGAAACACTATTTATATCCATTGGTAATAATTTCAAGAGATGAGTTTTCTAAAATTTTCAAGCCATAATCCATGCATCTTTTGACACAAGATTTTCTCGATGCAGTATATATATTCTCACAATGTTGCCATTAAGAGACAATAATCATATCCATCTCATAAAATTCATAGTTCGTATATCTTTAATGTTATAAGTTCTTGAGATGCTGAAGTTTGATCTTTTGAAACTATTCTCTAAACAGGAATTTTCTTGACATTGTCTTAACTTGCATGATATTAAATATAATGACAAAGAAGTCAAGACCTATAATGTCTTTAACTTTATCTCTCCCCCCCCCCCCAAAACTCTGCATCCTTAAAGAACCAAACATTTCTTTCATCTTAAAAGTTGACCTTAATGCGGGATCAAAAACTTTTAACTTATACTTCTTTAGAATACTTAAAGTAACTTACCATTATTGAATTCAAATTACGTTCTTAAAGTCATTAAGACTTTACTTTTAATTGGATATTTTACAAATTGTAAGTGTTTTAGTTAATATTTTATATAATAAAAGCTGCAATCTCATTTGTTCAAATTTAGAGAAATTATAATTGTCATATTTCGTCTTTAAAGTGACACAATAATTGTGGAATTAACCATTTATGATGTACCTAAAGATGATATTACATTTCTCTATAGGAATTTAACAAACTATATTGGGTGATCTTGAAACAATAAGTATACCAAATAAATTAAAATTTTGGATGAACATAATGTTTTGATCCTTAAATTGAGTAACTCTCAACTTTAACAGCACACCATATGTTTGAGAATTATAGTAACATGAGTTCTTGTTCTCTTTTAAGAGGTACGACTTGATCTCAAATACCATAACTTGACTGAATTTTCACAGATCAATATAACTTTTGTACCTTAAGTACTATAGTAAAAGATTTATGAGGCAATTATATTATTTTTCAAAAAACAAAATGATTTTCGCAACTGTAGAAAGAACTCGAGAACTTTTAAAGCCAAAACTTTTACAAAAACTGAATTTTCTTTAATAACTTGATAAATCAAGAAATGTCTTAATTTATTTAAAAAATAATGATTTTCTCCCGAAAGACGAAATAAAAAGACCTTACCAAAATAAATCTTGAAAAACAGTTCTTTCATAGTAAACTAAATTTTTTTTATTGCCTCAACTTGAACTTATTGTCATCACGCAAAATAGATGCATCTTTCAGCATCATTTGACTTTAGACATTTTAGAGAACATTTCATAGACATAGTGATATAAGATACTGCTACTTAATCTATTCATCACATGGGTCTATGTAGCCAAAATTAGTTTAATATGTAAAATTATCAAATTAAGAAGTACACCATTTGGCACGCCTAACATGACAATTAGTGCATTGCTTATTCTTAAGATTAAGACTCAAATGAGAAACAACTTTTTCTTTTCCAATTTAATTGGTGGCTTTTGTTGTTTCTTTTGAGTTGTTATATTTACAGCTTTTGTAAGATTGTATTTACTTTATCCTCATGTATTGAGGTAATACGAGATATTTCAAGTTGTACTCCCTAATATCATCTTTTCCTCATACATATTTAAAAATTAAAATTGTCAAGAATGTATATATTTTAGACTTACCATTATGGACAACTTTATTTTTATATCCTTAAGGAACTTAACTTTAATATATATATATATATATATATATATATATATATATGTGTGTGTGTGTGTGTGTGTGTGTGTGTGTGTGTGTGTGTGTGTGTTAAATAATGCCCCTAAAAGTTACTAAGTTTGTCTTGTTCATGACCATCCTACTCGTGCGTTTAATATTTTCTCCCACAATATTATATTATCCTTGTTGCAAATGTAAATTTTACCCCTAAGATGTGGTAGAGAAGTAATCCGTAACGCAAGATGAAGATTCATGATAAAAATTGAAGTGCTTTAACACCGAAATATAATTTATGTTAGTAGTTATAAGTAGCATGAAGCAAAATCAAATTCGAATATTGGTAATTCCCATCTCAAGATACCGAAACTTCATTAACATTTTATCTTTAACCAAATGTCAACTTGTAAGTGGTATCTTGAAGTAGTAACTAAACTTTGATAATAAATGTCGAACATGACTCTATCTTTGGCCGATGTTATGTCCACATGCAAAATCGTGTAATTATCAGAAGTTTAATTCTACAAGTATGCATGCAATTCTCATAAACATTGATCTTCCTTTTGGCCGATGGATATTCACATAAGTTACATGCACATTACCATTTATATTTTTAAATAAATTAATTTCCACAAGAGAGCTCACTTTTGCGAGATGTTGCTTCAATTAACATATCTTAAAATATATAACTTTTTCAATATTAGAATTCAAGATTGCACCGAAAAATTGGGCTCATTTAAAAGGTTATCCTTTTTAATTGACAAGTCAAACTAAACTTGACTCATGCCCAAAGTTTTAATCTTTACGCTTTAATTTTATCAAAGCATAAAACCTTAGAATTGTTTGACTTCAGTTATAGTTGGGCCATATAATTTTGTTAAACTTTAAGGCGAATTTGAAATTGGAATTTTTAGGGCTATTTTGTAATAATTCAACACTTATTTACAATATATTTGAGCTATTTTGCAATATCTAAGAACTTGATTACAATGTTAGGGCTGATTTCCAAATCACAACAGATAGGAACTAAAATTGCTATATTTTAATACTTGATTCCAATTTCCGAAAATTTAGAACTGGAGTTGCAATTGGTAGGGGCCTTATTGCAGTTTACAAAAAACTTGATTGCCATATGGAGGAGACTGGTTTGCAAATTTAAGAGAAATGGATTAAAATTACATTCTAAAGGATCTTGATTGCAATTTTCTTTTCCATTTATTTTGTTATTCTCTTTTTTCTAAATCAGCATCCAGCAGTGGAATTAACGCCACGTTCTCTTTTCTTCAATTTGCAGGAACCTTGACTGCCATTCTCTCTTTCTTCTACGGCGTGGACTTTCGCTGTTTAGTTCGCCGCTAAACAGCGACGTTCCTCTTTCGCTGGTGTCTTCGATCCGGTGCGGCAAGCCTTTTTTCTCTTTTTCTTTTTTTAAATTAAGATTTGAACAACAGTGGAACCACCACCGCCGTCTGCCTTACGCCGCCGTCGAACGACCGCAACTTTCCCACTGACGAGTCCTAATAGTCTCGTCGTCGCTAAATCGTAGGTGGTCGAAGTCGGCTTTCGTTTTTTTTTTTTTTTTTTAGATTTGTAGCAGCAGCTGCAAAGCACGGTTCACCGTGGTCGGGCGGCCGTGAAAACCTTATCAAGACTAAGTTTCTAAGCGCCGGCAGAAGACCTCCGCCTATGGAATGTTGTTGCTCGATTTCCTTTTATTTTGGTTTTGACATGATCGGGCCTGGTGCACTCTAGGACCAACCGTGTTTCTTACAAGTTCACGTGGAATAAATATTAGGGATAATTCTATCAAACCCCCCAAACTATGGGGTCATTTACCGCACAGGGTCAGAACTTTAGTTTTAGCGGCAGTGCCCCTAAACTTTGGTCGTTTGTGCGATTTACTTTTGTGCGTGTTCCGACCATATTTTTGCCGGAACAGTAAGACACGTGCACAACACATGTTAAAGTTTAAGGGCATTTTTGTCCAAAAAAATATTCGCCAAACTTTCAAACCCCCCAAACTATACTCTTTTTTGACTTTCCCCCCTTAACTATCAAGTGTGCGATTTGCCCCCTGAACTATGGTATGATTTGGAGGACTGCCCCTTGAACTATTTTTTTAATTTTTGGATTGCCCCCTGAATTTTTATGAATTTTTTTAGAAGTAAACGGGCATTTTCCTTAGGTTTATAATCCGCCATTTTTGAAGATTTTGAAGCTTTTACTTTAATGGGGTTTTGCAGAAGCAGAGAGAAAATAGCTGAAAGTCCTTAACAAAGTTCCTTAACAAATAGCATTTCCTTAATTACCATTCAACAATCATAGAGAGATCGAGCACTCAATTCAGCAATCGAATTCCAAAAAACAAATCTAACAATAACATAAAACAAAAAGATGCAAAATCCATAAACTTTCATTTCTTTCCATATTCATCAAACTTCAAAACAGATAACAGCAAGGTCTTCTTCTTCCTCTTCTTGGCGCCACCTCGGAGTAGGAAAACCAAGAGGAGAGTCGCGAGTTCGCGGCGGAGAGGTGGTGCAGCGTTGGATTTGTAATCGGCTAAGGTGCGGCCATCCTCGAGCTGTTTTCCGGCGAAAATCAACGACGTGGTTGCGCGGCGGAGAGGTGGTGCAGCGGTGGAGTCGTGGAGTCGTGTAGCCTCCTCCACCGCTGCTTCCGTAACCGCCGCCGCCTACGCCGTAACTACGGCCTCCACCACGGCAGTTTTGAACAACGACATACCTATCGTTTAAGAAAGCAATGGTAAGAGCCGTCATTAATGCAGCAACCATCGCCAGCGACTTCCGTATAAACCCCAATCCTGAAATCCACAAGCATAATTATAACAACCAGTAAACAATTAACATCTAAGCACATGCTAAACCATCGCATATTTGGAATAGGAACGCGAAAAAGTGAATCGAGAGAAGAATTCCGATAACGGACGAGGAGGAGACGACCAGTCGACTTCACGGAGGGCTTCGATCAGATCATCGGCCGTCACGTTACTCCAATCCATTTGTTGTTGTTGTTGTTGTTGTTCAATTGATTGATTTAATAAATAAATAAATCGTTTGATTGATTAAAATAACAAACCCTAGAATCAGTATAAATTAACAATCGGAGAAGAGATTGAAAAACGATGAAGGGAGGAGATATTGCGAATTGTTGATTGGGGGAGTTGTATGTATGTATATGTATCTGAAAGTAATCGATTGTAAGAACCCTAAAATCGCCCGTCAGTTTGGTAAGTGTAGAAAGATGTAACTGAGTGTTACATTTTGCCCCCTGAACTTTAGGGTTTTTTTTAATTATTTTTTTAATGTTTTATGTGACGGGTCTATTTTACCCCTTACGGGTCATGTGAGTCGGACACGTGAGGGAATATTCTAAGAATATTCCGGTAAAATGTGACCGGAACACGCACTAAAACCAACACGCACAAACGACCAAAGTTTAGGGGGCACTGTCGCTAAAACTAAAGTTCTGACCCTGTGCGGTAAATGACCCCATAGTTTGGGGGGTTTGATAGAATTATCCCTAAATATTATATGTAATTTCAGTTTATTAGTTTAAGTTATTTTTAATTCTTTAATTTTTAATTAGTCTTTATAATTCCAGATATTAGTAGTGTAGTAGGGGGCAGTTTATATTAGGAGTTGTGCTATGTAAATATGTTGAAGTGTAGTACGTGAAGGTTTATGTTGAATATTATAAAATTTTTATCTTCTTCCTTATTTTTTTCAAGGAGATTGGTCCAGTCTCGAATTTGGACTGAACGAACACTTTAAAGTTATTTAGAATGTATCATTGGTGCTTTCATTGACTCACTATGGCTCCGAAAAATCAAACAAAAATCGACATTTCTTTTGCTGAATCGCTGCAACAAGTGCAATAGGAATTGACAGAAATTCACGTGGCACACGATCAATAACGTGAAGATTCCGCACTTCTGCGTGCCGAATCCTGTGAAGAGTTTGCTAAAATACGGGCGGAACATCGGCAACAACTTGATGATTTACGTATTTATATGGCGACACTGCTTCAAAAGCCATCTGTTATGGAATCAATGACGAGTCCTGCCCATTCCCATAACATGAATCCGCTATATTCTAGTTCCAGTTCATCAACTTTCAAACCGCCCAAGGTCACTCTGAATTTCTTTGATGGTTCAAACGCTGTTGATTGGGTTGGCCAAGCAGAAAGGTGTTTTCGACTCTATCACATTCCTATGTCAGATAGAATCGGATTAGTTTCCTTTTACATGCACGGCAAAGCAACGAATTGGTTACTTGGATGGAGAACAATAATAAACTGCATGATTGGGTTCAATTTTCCAGCGATTTACTTAAACGGTTTGGCCCATCTTCTTTGGCAATTATCAGGCCATTTTGTTTAAATTGCGTCAAGGAGGAACAATTGACGAGTTTTATGAAGAATTTGAGTGGACAACGAATCTTGTTAAGGGTTTACCAGAAGAGGCATTGATGAATTGTTTCATTTCTAATTTGAAACCCGAGATCCGAACAAAACTAGCCATTCTAGAGCCTGTTGATCTACATCACGCTCTCGATCTGGAAAAGTTAGTTGAGGCTAAAGTGCGTGAGACTCGTGGCCGCACTGGATTTTCCCGCCCCAACTTAACTCGTTCTGAGCCAATTTTACCTGCTTACAAACCACCACAACCCACTGTTAGGGGAACACCGAATTATCCCACTCGGCGTTTATCACAAACTGAAGTGCAGGAACGTCGCACAAAAGGATTGCGTTATAACTGTGATGAAAAGTATGTTTTTGGTCATAAATGTAAGACACCACAGTTTTTGACCTTGGTTGTTGATGATGAGTGTCCTGATGAGGATGTTGTAGCCCTTGAGGAATTAGATGACCCATCACTTGGGGATCCACCCTTTCTTATGGGACCTGTTTTGAGCTTTATTTCCCTCGATTCCGAGCAACGCAAAGGACAATTTCATCTGTCTATGGCTGCATATATGGGGATGTTTATGCCTCAAACTTTACGAGTTCCAGGCTGGATTAAGGGACATCGTGTCACTGTTTTGGTGGATACAGGTAGCACACATAACATTGTACAGTCGCGAATTGCGGATCTGTTAGAGCTACCGGTTTTAGTTTACGACGCAATTCACGTCATGTTTGGTAATGGAGCTAATTTGACTTGTGACGGTCATTGAGATAATGTTGTCTTATCATTGCAGGGGACAGCTATCACTGTGCCTTTGTTGGTTTTGCCAATTCAATGGGGCAGATATTGTGCTTGGCATTCAGTGGCTAAGTCAATTGAGCGACATTTAAGCCAATTTTGTTGTTCCCCGCTTGACTTTTGCTGCCATAAATGAATGGGTAATATTGGTTGGTGAATTCAGTCTTTTTGATTCCACACCAGCACAGCTTAAGCGCATGGTTCAAACAGGATCAGTAGCCTCTATGCATGCATTGTCAATATAATTTGTTCCCACATTCTTGACATTAACAAATTAGACTAATGTTGTTTCCCATCCTGAGGTTGAATCATTGCTTACAAAGTACAAGTCTGTTTTCGAGAAACCTACTGAGTTACCGCCTCATAGGTTACATGACCATCATATTCACTTGGAACCAAACTCAGTTCCGGTCAACATCAAACCATACCACTACCTTCACTCTCAGAAACCGATCATGACTCAGATGAGAAATGAGATGCTCAGTACGGGTTTGATTCAACACAGCACAGGCCCATTTTCATCCCCAGTTTTATTGGCTAAAAAGAAGGATGGCACGTGGCATTTTTGCGCTGATTACAGAGCACTTAATGCCATCACAGTTAAGGATAAATTTCCTATCCCAACTGTTGATGAATTATTGGATGAACTGCAGGGTGCAAGCATATATTCGAAGTTGGATCTGCGATCGAGATTTCATCAGATTAGGGTTTCCCCTAGAGATATTCACAAGACTGCATTACGAACTTGTGATGGGCATTATGAATTTGTCGTCATTTCAGGAAGCAATGAGTGATCTTCTTCGGAATCATTTACGTGACTTTGTGTTAGTTTTCTTTGACGACATATTGGTCTACAGCCGTTCTATTGCTGATAATGTTAAACATTTGGAGGTCGTTTTATCTCTCTTAACCGCTAATCATTATTTTGCCAAGTTATCAAAATGTGTTTTTGTAGTTACTTCTGTAAACTATTTGGGTCATGTGATTAGTGCTGCGGGTGTTTCTGTTGATTATGATAAAATCGACGCTATCCTAAAGTGGCCTGCACCTACTTTTCAAACGGCCCTGTGCGGTTTTCTAGGATTGACAGGTTATTATCGGCATTTCATTCGCCACTATGCTACCCTCGTCGCGCCGCTCACTTTTTTATTACGAGATAGGAGTTTTACATGGGTACATTGGCTTAACAGGCCTTTGATGCATTAAAATCAAATATGACTACTCTACCCATTCTAATCCTGCCTAATTTCGCGCAGCCCTTTGAGCTTACTACCGATGCCGGTACAGTTGCCGTTGGGGCTGTCCTTTCGCAGCAGCAGCTCCCCATTGCTTTCTTTAGCCGAAAGATGTCTTTTCGGATGAGCAACGAATCTGCATATAACAAGGAACTTTATGGGTTAACAGAAGCGGTAAAGAAATCGAGGCACTATCTCTTGGGGCGTAAATTCACGATTTACACAGATCAGCAGAGTTTACGCCACCTACTCACTCAAACACTCAACACCCCTGCACAACAGAAATGGTTGGTAAAGCTTTTTGGGTTTGATTTTGAGGTGAAGTACACATCTGGTAAGCAGAACGTGGTGGCAGATGCTTTATCCCGGGTTGAACAACCCACATGTTTGGCAGTCACGACTGTGTCCTCTTCCTTGTTGAGCTAACTGCAACAACTTTATTAGACCTCGCAATCAGCTAAATAAATGTTGCATCAGTGTCTAAATCATGCATTGCATCCAAATTATCAAGTTAAACATTATCTGTTATATTACAAAAACAGAATTTATGTTCCTGATAATGCTCACATGAAAGATCCATACTACAAGAATTTCATGCATACCTCTTGGGTGGACATTCTGGAGTGAAAGCTACTTTGTTACGCATTTCAGGTACTTTTTATTGGCCCAAATTAAAGAATTTAATGGTGCATATGTTAAAGCATGTAGTACATGCCAACAACAAAAGTACCTCACAACAAAGCCATATGGTCTACTTAATCCCATTCCTATCCCCTCCCAAGTGTGTACTGATATTAATATGGATTTCATCACTCATTTACCCCTCTCCCACGGGAAATCTGCCATTTGGGTTTTGGTGGACCGGATGAGTAAATTCGCTCATTTTGTAGCTTTACCGACAAAGTATTCAGCGCCATATCTTGCAAATATGTTTCAGATCGGGATACTATCTTCCTAAGTTCTTTTTTGAAGGAGTTGTTCAAAAAAATGGGAACTTCTTTGTATTATAGCACTGCGTATCACCCACAGTCCGATGGACAAACGGAAGTGGTCAACCGCTGCTTGGAGTATTATCTTCGTTGTTTTACTATGGACCACCCGAATCAGTGGGTACGTTTCCTCCCTATGGCTCAACATTTGTATAATTCCACTCACCATAGTACCATCAACACTACCCCATTTCAAGCCTTGTTCGGTCGCCCACCCACTCACATGCCAACCTATCTACCCGGTTCTTCCAACAACGCATATATTGACAACACTTTAGCATCACGAGAACACATCCTAACTACTATCAAAGAAAGCATGCAAAAAGCTCAAACCTGCATGTCTACACAAGCTAACAAAGGGCGTTTGGACAAGGAGTTTACCGTCGACGCGTGGGTGTACCTTCGTCTCCTCGCGTACCGTCAACTCAGTCTCCGTCGTTCGCCGATGCACAAGTTGAGTCGTCGATATTTTGGCCCTTTTCAGATCGTCCGCCGCATCGGCGCCATTGCGTACGCACTGGATCTCCCTTCCAATGCCAAGATCCATAATGTATTTCACATTTCGTTGCTGCGTGAATGCAAAGGGCCTTCTCCGATGTCATCGTCTCCGTTGTCTGGACTGAACGAACACTTTAAAATTATTTAGAGTGTATCACATAAATCAGTTTCTTAATTTTCATTTCCTTAATCTTTTAGTTTACCTTTTATTTTATTTCCTCAAATATATAATTCCTTGAAGGATAAAAAAAAAAAAGGAAAAGTGATTCAGAGAATCAAAGCCATTCCGAAAAAGGATTTCCAACACTGAATAATGGATACCTAAATTATTCACAAATTATATCATGAATACAGTTTTTTTTTTAATAAAATAAGGAAGTGCTAATACAGCTACATTACATCTTTAGCTAGAAGGCTATGAATACAGGAAGAATGAGGAGACTCCCAAAAGAGTTCCTCCCCAAAACAAATTCTATCTAATTTAGTTAGAGCATCAGCCACCTTGTTGGCCTCTCTGGGAATCCATTTGATGGTGCAATTCCATGGCATATGTAGGAATTTTCTACATTTATCAACCAAGCTTTGAAGATGGTCAGTTGGCGCCATTTCACATTTACCATGCAGACCACTTGCATGGAATCCAACTCGACGTCGAGATTATGAATTCTTATGTCCCAAGAAAGTTGTAAACCTTTGTATAACGTATGCAACTCCACTTCGTCGACAGTAGGCGCCTGGATAACAAGAGCATAACCCCAGCACCACTCACCATTGGAGTTCCTAAGGAATCCTGCGACTGAACCTGAGTTGTAGCCAATGTTTAGTCCCCCATCTGCATTCAGTTTGAAGTGATCTTCTTCTGGGTTTGTCCAAGCGGCCGAGTTACTGATCAGAGAATTCTTCCTCCTGCCAGCACAAAATTGAAAGCTCATTTTTTTAATCTGAAACAGTCACCCTTGCACATTAACTTCTGAGTTATGGAACACTCTTGCATTCCTATATCTCCAGCATGTCCATATGGTAGCTATAAAAATCCATTTCCAGTAAGCATATGGTATGTGTACATTCCTGAGCTTAAGGCTCCCCAAGTTATCTTTCAGCCACTACTCATCACTAAGGGAATCAAATAAAGCTAGATCCTCATTGTGAATGATCAAAGTCCATAACTCTCTAGCAGCAGGGCAATGTCTAAGAAGATGCAGTCCTGATTCTTCTTGGTGATCACATAGAGAGAACATTGCAGTGAGGGAGGCATGTCTCTTGAACCTCACAGCATTGGTGGCCAGTCTTTCCTGAGTGAGCAACTACAGGAAATGCTAGAGCTTAAAACTGACATCTACCTTCCACACCTAAGCATTATGAGTAGGATTCCTCTCTGAACTTTCATGTCTCTGCTGGAATAATCTGTAAGCTGATTGGCAGGAGAACTTCCCATTAAAAGTGCTCTCCCAAATCACTCTATCTTTATGAGCATTAAGAGAGAAGTTCCTAGATTCAATATCCGCCTTCATGTTTTGTGGGATAACAGAAAAGAGAGTATCCAATCTTCAGTCTCCATCAGAGCTTAGAACATCACCGAGTAGCAGGTTCCCCTATGTGGGGTGAATAAAAAGGTCTTCCATAGCCAGACTACCACTGCCCCTTCAGTTATCATACCAAAAGGAAATAGTAGTTCCTTTGCGAATTTTCCATCTCAAGTGAGGTTTCATAAGATTGAGGCATTTGATGATGCCTTTCCATGATGGACTGTCTGAAATTTTGATAGCATAAGAATAGAAAGGCTATTATTTCAGATATTTAGTCTGCACCAGCTTGTATCATAGTGTATCCTCTTTGGTCAATACCTTACAAGCAATCTTGGCCAGAAGGGACTCATTAGAAGTTCTAGAGCACCTGATCCCAAGACCACCTTCATTCTTAGATTTAAGAACTTTTTCCCAATTCACCAAGTGAATCTTTCTCTGTGCCAGATCATTGGACCACAAGTAATCCCTATTCAGACTATCCAGTTTAGCACATACATAATCTGGTAGATAAGAGGATTGCATATTGTATACAAGCATAACTGGGGAGAATGAACAAATGAGAGTCTCTCTACCTGCCATAGAGAGGAGTCTACCCTTCCATGTATCGAATTTTGCCAGAATTCTATCAAATGGTTCAGCATGGTCTGCTCTTGTTGTTCTCCCATGACTGAGCTTAACCCCCACATATTTCCCTACGTTTGTAGTTTGACCAAATCCTAGGATGTCACTAATCTATCTCTTGGTAGAAGCTCCATGTGCTTTTGAAAAAAGACTTTAGACTTCTGATAGCTGAGCTTGAGTCCTGAGGCCTAACATAAGTTTTTCAATAACTCTTTTGATAGAGTGAGTTGTACCATAGGTTGCTTTTCCCATTAGTATGAGATCATCTACAAAGAAGAGGTGGGACATAAGGGGACTTCCTCTACATGGTACTATTGGACTCCAGCTGCCATTCTCCACTGCCTCCTAAATCCTGTAGAATAGTCTTTCAATGCATAACACAAATAGATAAGAGGATAGAGGATCCCCTTGCCTCATACCACACCTATGATCAAATTCCTCAAGAAGGGATCCATTCCATAGTATTTTAGTGGAGGCACTCTTCACACAGTACATGATTAGCTCCACCAGAGAAGTTGGAAATCCAAAAGCATGTAAAGTATCATCCCAATAGCTCCAATTGACCTTGTTATAGGCATTTTCCAGATCAAGCTTCATCGCTATGCAACCTACTTTATTGTTCTTCTTAGTTCTCAATGAGTGCAGGACCTCTTGAAGGACAACAATGTTGTCCTGAGTGCTTCTTCCTCTAATGAAGCTGGACTGAGTAGGGGCAATGATTTTTGGCATTATACTACGCAGCCTTGTTGTGATGGACTTGGTAATCAACTTGTAAACCACATTGCATAAGGCTATTGGTCTAAACTGTGTGATAGCTTCTGGAGCCTGAATTTTAGGTATCCGACATGTAAATGCTTCACAGATCCTCTTGTCAAATCTCTTGTTGATAAAGGCATTCTCCACAAAACCACAAACTGAATCCTCTATCCATCTCCAACTTTTATGATAAGAGCTTGCATTAAGGCAATCTGGTCCAGGAGCCTTGAGGGGATGCATTGCAAAGATTGCTTCTTTTATTTCTTTTCTGTCAATCATAGCTCCAAGAGAAGAGATATCATCAACATCTAACTGAGCTTGGAATTTGGACATTTGGAGAGTATTTACTTGACTGCTACTGTTATGTACAATCTCCCCTGAAAACAGCTTGCTGAAATATGTCATTGCATGTTATTGAAGGGCAGCAATATCACTTTCCCACATGCCTGCAATTTTAAGTTTTTGAATTGTGTTCCTTTTCCTCCTCACCAAGGTAGTTTTATGAAAGAACTTGGTATTTCTATCACACTCCTTGGTCTAGTTTATTCTTGACTTTTGTAGCCATAATATTTCTTCTTGCTGAAGCATTGTACTATATTCTTGCAGGAGATCATCTTCAAATTGGACTAAGAATGCAGAAGATTTTGAACTTAGAGCCCTCTGGATACCTCCAAGTCTGGCTTTCAATTTCCTTTTCCTATTGAAAATATTGCCAAACTTTGAATCATTCCAAGGCTTGAGTACTCTAGGAACTTCCTCTATTACATCCAGTAAATACCTCTTATCCTTCCAACTATTTTGAAGAAGTAGCTCACATTCAGGATTTGAGAACCACATTTCTTCAAAGCGAAATGGTCTGACTTCATTGACCTTTCCTTTCCCTAGACACCAAGTGGCAATTGGATGATGGTTATAATATGTTCTAGACAGATTCTCCACCACACATTCTGGGAATAAATCCATCCATTCTTGATTAGCCATAACACGGTCAAGTCTGGCTTGGATTAAAGCCCCATTAGCCCTCTTGTTAGTCCAAGTGAACTTAGGGCATGTATAGCTAAGATCATGCAGGTGACAATCCTCCATAAATTTCCTAAAGAACTGCAGCCTGTGTAAAGACCTAGTTCCGCCACCCCTCTTTTCATGAGAATAACTGATTTCATTAAAATCCCCTGTGACTAACCAAGGAATAGGGTTGTTGTGAGCCTTTCTAGCAAGTTCTTCAAAAACTCTAACCCTTTGTCTTTTGAATGGTTGTGAATACACTCCTATAACTCTCAAGTGGTCCATCATACTAGGTCTTATAATAACACTGATAGATTGGTCATCAACATTAGTTATTTCCACTTATACTCCATAATTATTCCAAAGCATCCAAACTCCACCAATCATGCAGAATGATAGAGCAATTTGGTAGTTATTATATCCAAGAAAAGGCACAATGTTCCATGCCTGATCTTTAGTAACTCTAGTTTCAAATATAAATACTACTGTAGGATTATAAGATCTAACCAGGTCTCAAAAATTTTGATGAAAGTCTTCATCTCCAGCCCCTTGACAGTTCCAAGAAACCACATTCATTCTTGGACTTTATATTTGAGTTGGCAGTATAGGATTCTCAATGGAAACCCTGTTCCATTGAGCCATGATCTGTCTCAGGCTCTCAAGTACTAGGAGTCTCTGTATGTTCTGTTCCCATGGTGTGAGGTCCATTCTCATCCACCACATGTGATCTAAATCCAAGTGTTCCCTCATGTGCCAAGTCACCTGAAGTTTCCAGTTGGTTGGTGGAATGGCAGTTACTAATACAACCCTGTCGAGTACTCATATGTTTGTGGTCATTATTGGAGCCTGGAATGGTTGATGGAATGTGTGGAACGCCCAAAGGTGAATCCAATCTGCTTCCCCAGTGCATGAGCCATTAATGATAGGAATCTGAACCTAGAGTATTGAGATTGCTAGCGTCTTCTGTAGGAGAAAGTTGGGAGAGAGGTGACAAAATGTCAAAAGAATTATGGGTATCTTTTGAAACGGTTCCACAATTGGCACTAAGTGGTGTGACTCTTGGATTCCTTTTTATCTGAGTAACCACTTTTCGTGCCAATGTAACTTCTCCTTTGCAGACGGAAAGATTAAGAGAAGCAGGCAGTATTCTCTTTGACTGACCCTCATTACTCATTACATTATTGTGACTTCCAGGATTCCTGATGATTTCTAAACCTTTGGCTTTACTAACCATAGTAGGATTACAAGGTTGTGAGAAAGATTTCTCTGCAATCCCCTCCTTAGCACGCTTATGGTCTTTCATTTTTCTGTTCACCAGCATCCAAGTACCATACTCATGTTCCTTGACTTTTTCAGTTAACCACTTTGCTTTCTTATCAATTGCTATACTGTTATCGATAGTGGCCACATTTTCCTCAGTCTCCATTGATCCCGTTGAAGATGACTTAGCAGAATAGTGAGGTTTAAGATGACCAATCTTGCCACATGTGTAACACAATGTGGATATGTTTTCATACACTATCTGATAAACTTTACCTTCAATCCACAGTCCTCTTTCAAGGGGTTTATCAGTGTGAGATTGGACACAAAATCTCGAAAGTTTCCCTTGGATGCATTGTATGTGTTACTATCTATCTTGATAGGGTCTCCTATACAAGTAGCCAGCAATTGAATCATTCCAACTATGAGATATTTGATTGGAAGGTTGAGAATGCGAACCCATAGATTGTACTCTTAATCTCATCAGAGTTGTCTTTGAAGTTAGGATACCATTTTCGAATTATCATGAAACTTCCAGCAAGAAGCCATGGGCCTTCAGACAAAATCATTTCCTTCTTAACATGAGATAATCCTTTGAGGACATAAGCACCATGGCCCAAGATCAACAAGTTCAAAATTATTATGTAACTTCCACATGATATCAAGTCTGGTATATAAAGCCGTGTAATACCATGGCTTTCCACCAATCTTGATAATTATGGAATTCTCCCATTGCTTATGCATGTTGTCGCGTAACTCAGGATTAATGTGAACCTGTTTAAATGGGATGGTATCAGTTGCATCTGAAATATGGATAAGATTGCGTTCCTCAGCAAACCTCTGATTGTCAATTCTGACATCTTTATGAGTTGCATTTTGAGAAACCATATCTGCGTACGAGGCCTTGTTAAGGTTTGGAGAAACATTAACAAGCGGAGTGGTTGTCTAATCCTGAATGAGGATGCCTGATTCCTGTGACATGCGAGACCTTTTTTGATTCCTAGATTCTTGAACTCCCTCTTTTGTAGATGAGAAGATGTACATTGGTGTCGAAGAGATGTCCGGAGGAGGTGGCGGTGGCGGCGGAGGAACGACGCTCTTCTCCATCTCTGAGGAGTCACTGTCCATAGCCGTTGGAGCGGTTATTTTTCCTTAACTGCTTCAGAGTGTTTTTTACAAAGTTTGAAAATTCAGTTTAAGAGATTTTTATAAAATTTTTCATAAATACAAACTTTAAAACTCAAACATGATATAAAATCTGAGTATTTGGCGGACAAGAAACTCTACTTAAGCATATATATTCTTATTTTGTTTCACACCGAAATAATAGAATCAAAAAAGTAATAATTTGCAAAACTTTAATTCAACCTTATAATTATCCTCAAATACCAAAACTACTTAATAATTCTTTATCCTTCTTCAACCACAAGAAATCAATTCTCAAATTTTACTACATGCATGCCGTACCATCAAATTTGAGAATATAATAATAATTACTCATTGAATCATAACTTATTAACTTTAATATCAATGATTCAACATGAAGCATCTCTTATACCACTTGTTGGGCCTGAAACCAAAACCCAAGAGCGTTCATGTGAAATCATCAAGAATTAAATACATAAACTGAAGAACTGGATTCTGGAAGCGTACCTCACACCGTATGATTAATTGATTGCGAAACGTCGTGTGGTTGGTCTTCCAAATCAGCACGACCCCTTGAGAGTTTCTTTAGTTCTCTCTCCATCTAACTATCGATGGGATATAGTATAGAAAGCGACTCGTGTGATTTGGGGACCATGACCACCTTTAAATATTAGGTCACCAAAATCGTGGTGCCATAATTCCGTAAATTGGGCTTCAGCCCATCATCGTAAGCACAAGGTACAACAGTCTCTACCCATTAAAGGCCCACACCCTATTAGATACATTAAGCCCATAATTTAACCAAACTTTAGATCACTTTTATCGGGCTTATTATTAATGACATTCCATATCACATAATTATTAACATATAAGTCCAACGTTGGATAACAATCCAACATTATTGGATAAAAGATCCAACACAACAACTTTTTAAAATTATTATGGAAATCACATTCTCCTTTAAAAATCCCAATTTTGGTTGGAAAGCTATTCTTAATAGAATTCCAATTAAAAAAAAATGAGCGTAGAGGGGGTTCATTGGAAAACGTTGGTTGTGTTCTCTATCGTGAAGGGACTGATGAAGCAGACCATATTTTGTTTGAATTTGGGACGGTTTACCTAATATAGATGAAATGCTATAAGTGGCTCGGTGTTTTAATTGTTATCCCTAAGGGCATCAAAAATCTCTTCAGTCATGATAGGTTCCTTCTACGTACGAAAAAAAAGGATATAGATCGCATTTGGTTCTTCGAAACAGAATTCTCTTCCATGGTGATCAGATTGAGATTAATGCAACAATTTATCTCATTATACATGGAAGACGATTTTTATTACTCTTTTTTTTTTTGATTTGGCGAACTCTCTTAGACTTTGTCTTAATTTGTAATCACCTTCTTATTTGGGAGTGTTTCATGTACTCTCTTTCTTAGTAAGAAAGTCTTTCTTTTTTGCCGATTAAAAAAAAAAACTGCATAAGTTAATCGTTAAGTTTGAAAAATATAAATTATTTGATGAGATACCTATAAAAAGTTATGTATATACATTATGTTAAAAGTAAAAAAGTTACAGAATCTAGGCAAAATGTGAAAGTAACTAATGTTTAATCACGTACATATTATGTTATAACAACCATATTATTTTGCTCTAAACTAACAAAACAAAAATAATTAAAGTGAGAAGGAGAGAAAGTTAAGGAGCACATGTAATTATAAACCATGGAAGTTCCTTGTATCGCGCTTTCTATTTTCCAAAAGACCCTATAAGAAGAGGTATTTGTGCCAAAAGAGTATCATCAAGCAGAAGAAGCCATAGCTTCTCATTAATATACCTTGAATCAACGTGAGTTTGGAAACTTTCCAAACTCCTTAAGATTCAAAAGATGGAGTCGCCTCCGCTAACATGGCTTCTTCTCTTCTTCGCCTTTGCCGCATTCATGATCCCCGCCTTGGCGGCTGACTCTGATGAGGCCTACTGGCAACAACAAAAGGCTCTGTCCCTAATTCGACTCAACAAGGCCTACAAGCCAAATCCAATTGAAGTGGTCCACCAATTTAATGAAAAAACACAAGAGTACGTAAATTTTTATTTTCTCCTGGGTATGTATGTACGTTTTTTGAGTCTTATCTATTTGAAAGGTAAAATTACATTTTAAACGACAATTCAGTAGGAGGACAGAGTCAAAAAAGATGCATGGTATTTGAAACTAACTATCAGAATTTATCACAAAATGATATTTCTCTATGGGAGTCAGAAAAATGGCTTATGAGGTAAAAATAGTCTGAAATAGTTATTAATTAATGAAAGTTCAACAAATTATTGGCGATGGTAACAAGCGACTTATATTCTTTGTACTTAAATAATATGTTTCATGTATAGTGCACTACACCGTCACCTGGCCGAAACCGCTCCAATGAACGTCACCACAAGGAGGAACTTGGGAAAGAAATATAGAGGCCCGTGCATAGCCACAAACCCCATTGACAGGTGTTGGAGATGTAACCGTAACTGGGCTAAGAACCGCAAACAGTACGCTGATTGCGCACAAGGATTTGGCTCCAGAGCCATAGGTGGCAAGTATGGTCCAATCTATGTGGTCACCGACAATTCTGATGATAGTATGGTGAATCCAAAGCCTGGAACCCTTCGCCATGCTGTACTTCAAAACGGCCCATTGTGGATCACTTTCGCAAAAAACATGAAAATTAAGTTGAACCAAGAATTAATTATGACGAGCGACAAGACCATTGATGGCCGTGGAAAAGTTATAAAAATTACAGGAGGCGCAGGAATTACAATCCAGTACGTGCATAACATTATTATTTCCAACCTAAAGATCACCAACATACAAGCATCCCCTGGAGGTTTGATTAGGGACGCGCTAAACCATTTCGGATATAGGACAGGGGCCGATGGCGATGGCATCAACATATTCGCTTCGCATGACATATGGCTCGATCATCTCTCAATGTCGGAAGCTGCTGATGGCCTTATTGATGCTGTCATGGGCTCGACCGCTATCACAATCTCAAATTGCCATTTTATTCATCACGACAAGGTCTTGTTGTTTGGTGGGAGGGACGTGGACGTGATAGATAAACAAATGCAAATCACCCTTGCTTTCAACCACTTCGGCCATAACTTGGTGCAACGGATGCCAAGGTGCCGAAGAGGGTTCTTCCACCTAGTCAACAATGACTACACTCACTGGCTAATGTATGCCATCGGCGGAAGCCATAACGCCACCATCATCAGCCAAGGGAACCAATACATTGCACCTGATATTGAATCCAAGAAACAGGTGACGCATAGGGAATCTCAGACGCCGGAGTCAGTGTGGCACAAGTGGACGTGGGTAACAGACCATGATGTTTTTAAGAACGGTGCATACTTCATCCCATCGGGTGATCCTTATGGAGCAGCCACATACGCAGCCCTAGAGAAAATCAGGCCGGCTCCTGGAAACCAAGTTAACTTGTTAACCAAATTCAGTGGCCACCTTACTTGCATCGTGGGCAAACCATGCTAATTAATCAAACAAGCATCATACAAAAGTTTGCGACATATTATATACAATTGATGTACCGTGCCATATTAAAAATCTTTGTACTTACACGGTGCTGTTCTTCATTGATACAAATTAATAAAAAAAGAAAAAAAATCATTTCACTTATGAATTGAACATGGTTTGTATGATTTTTGTTGGGTTGTTGCGTTTTTCTCTAATACGATACGAACAAGTACCTTTATTACATTTTGTAAAAAATAAATACATAGATATTATATTTAAAAAAAACAAGGATATAGTTATTCTTTCAAAATTGTTTCAATTTTAACTAATTGGAAGGTCGTGCATTTTTATATGAAACTAAAGATGCACTACAAGATTTGGGCTCATCTGAAACCGCAACTTAGCAACCACAATGTGATTGCTGAGTTTCTGAGACCGCATTGCAACCGCGTCGCGGTTGCAACGCAATTGGGATCGCAACGCGGTCTCAATTGATCTGCTGGACCAATTGGGCCCACGACGCGGTCTCAGTTGTTAGGGTTGGACTAATTGAAACCGCGACGTGGTCTCCGCGTTTGGGCTGAGACTGCATCGCGGTCCCCAGCCCATTGCCTGGATTACTCTAGCCAATGGGCCCAAACTTTTGGCTCATTATGGCCAAAAGTTCGGCCCAAAATTAGGGCATCTTGTGGACGTTAGTTTCTGGGACCTCGTGGCGGTTGCAGAATGCATGTCGTTTCTATTAGCAACCACCCTACGGTCCTTATTAATTTTATTGTTATTTTTTTAGACCGTAGGTCGATTGCAATTGAATGTATTTGTAACCGACGTGCGGTCACGAATAATATTCATACTTTAAAATGACATATTATCAATGATTGAAGGTACCACGTTGTTATTTTGGTTGATAACTACCCTAATAATAGTAAAAACAACCATAATTTTATAATACCAAATCAACAAGGTGTGTATGATGATGAGTTGTAGATAGACCATAAAATAAGTTCAACACTAATAAACTCGCTCGATCACAATCAATCTACTATTTTATACATTAATTAGTTGTTTTGTAACCATTTATTAGTTCATTTCACATGTAATATTGATGTTTGTTGCTAAAAATCATAATCACATTGAGATCGTTCCATAAAATAGCGATTTTGAAGTATGAATATTATTTGAAACCACGTGGCAGTCCCAAATAGAAGTAATTGAGACTGTGCCTCGGTCCCTAATACGTGCATTTGAGACCGCATCGCGGTCGCTAATAATATTCATACTGTCGTGAATGAATATTATTAGAGACCGCAACGCAGTCTCAAATGCAAGTATTATGGACCACGTCGTAGTCACAATAACTCATACCTGCATTTTTCAAACCTTTAGCAACCGCGTCACGGTCGCCTATGCCCCAAGAAATTCAAATTTTAGGCGGGATATGGGGGGGAATTTGAATTTTCACGAAAATTCAAATTTTCACCCCATCTTCTATATATACCCACCAATACCTTCTCATTTTTTCAAATCCAAAACAAAAAACACCAACTCTTCTCTTCTTTTCTTTTCCAAATCCAAAACAAAAAAACACCAACTCTTCTCTTCTTTTCTTTTCCAAATCCAAAACAAAAAAACACCAACTCTTTTCTTCTTTTCTTTTCCAAATCCAAAACAAAGAAACACCCAACAACACTTTTATTCTTTTATTTTCCAAATTCAAAACAAAAAAACACCAACTCTTCTCTTCTTTTTTTTTTCCAAATCCAACACAAAAAAACACCCAACAACTCTTCTCTTCTTTTATTTCTCAAATCCAAAACAAAAAAACATCAACTCCTCTCTTCTTTTATTTTCCAAATCCAAAAAAAAAAAAACACCAACTCTTCCCTTCTTTTCTTTTAAAAATCCAAAACAAAAAAACACCCAACAACTCTTCTCTTCTTTTATTTTCCAAATCCAAAACAAAAAAACACCAACACTTCTCTTCTTTTATTTTCCAAATCCAAAACAAAAAAACACCAATTCTTCTCATCTTTTCTTTTCCAAATCCAAAACAAAAAAACACCCAACAACTCTTCTCTTCTTTTCTTTTCCAAATTCAAAACAAAATAAACACCCAACAACTCTTCTCTTCTTTTATTTTCCAAAAACTTTATCTTTCATTTGCTTTTTTTAATTTTTTTTTACCTTACTTCATTTTTGGAATTTTTATTTTTTATTAATCTTTTTATTTTATTTTATTATATGTTCTTCATTATTTGATTTTTTTTCTTCTTGTATATTGCTTTGTTGCCATTATTTATATGTACTTTTTACAAAAAAACAATAATATTCCGGTAATTTATTGGAATATTATTGTTTTTATTTTTATTTCGTTCGCAGAGTATCATCAACCGCAACGCGGCCTCTGTTAATATTCATACGATCTGGGACCGCAATGCGGTCCCAGAGTTTGAATATTAACTGCGACCGCGTTGCGGTCTCAATTACTCTTTTAAATATCAGAGACCGCGCCGTGATTGCAAATGTCGTTTATATCTCTGAGACCGCACCGCGGTCTAAGATGCTCTTTGGATTTCTGGGACCGCATTGCAGTCTCAAATAATATCTGGGACCGCGGTGCGGTCCCAGATTCTCCAGTTGCAGTTAATGGCAACCGCGACTGCGTGCCAAGCTTATCCGAGACCGCAAAATGATCGCAGAAGACGTTCTACGACCACAAAGCCTTCATCTGCAATCGCATATGCGGTCGCAGTTGAGGCCCAAATCTTGTAGTGATGAAGATTTAGAGTTAATACGAACACATAGTTCTACATTTTATAAACAATGAAAAACATCGATATTGATATTTAAGGATATAATTATTTTTTTAAAAGCCTTTCAATAAATAACTAATCCTGAAGCATCAAATTTTATATGAAACCAAAGATTTACGTGATATAGAAAAATAAATCTGATTGACTCTATTTTTATCTTATTTCGTCCGGTTACAATACACCAGAGATAATTACAAATGGCCCTCACAATGCCAAAATAATGCTAATCCAATATAATAAATGGACTAACTTGGTCCGAAACACCTACTGTCTATTACAAGTATTGAATTGCTCTAGATATCCTAACAAGACAAATAATCGTGTAGATCGAATAGAGGGCGTTCGATGTGCGCATTGGACGTGGCTGGTTCGATGATGTTGTAAGTCAAACTCGATTGGTTTGAGAGTGTTGTCGGTCAAATTGATGTTGGCGTGTTGAACTGAGCCGATTTGGTACAGTAGAACCTCGAACGGGGACCGATTCGATCTTAGTCAACATAAGTTGGGTTTAAGTCGGACAGTAAAGTATATCGAACCCTTGTGGTAGTATGTGTTGTGTGTATGTCTAATGAATCGTCAAAAGGTTAAGGGGTGGGGTATTTATAGACCCCGTCCCGCGGGACCCTTCAGGCGTCGGAGAGTAAGCATCGAACATGCGTGGTTCGATGCTTAATCTGCATCAAACCTCCTCCGTTCGATGCACCCATTTCTACAGGCCTTCCCTGTTGGGCCAGCCCAATGTCAAATTTGGGCCCATCTTAAATAATCCCCATCACATAGTCCCTCCAGTTTGGGAGACGGTGTCGATTAGGGAGTGGCTTTCAAACTTACGAAATCATGCACCTTGTTCTTATATGTTTGAAAATCATGCCCCCGATTGGGAGACGATCTTAGAGATAGACGTCCAATTTTGGAGGACTTAATTTCATTAATCTCCTAAAATTTAATGGCAAATTTTGGTTACATCAAACCCTGGTCGTTCGATGTACTCTGGTGGCAGCATCGAATTTGGGGAATTCGATGCGTGTGCATCGAACGTGATCTATTTGATGCTATTGCATCGAATCAGGAAAGAGAGGCGGTGGTGGGTCTATAAAAGGAGCCAATTTTCACCTCATTTTAATATTTCTTTCCATGGGAGGTTTTTTGTTGCTCTCCAGACCGCATCGAACCGTGGGGGTTTGACCTTCCCATCCACACCGAGTTCTGAGGATTCGATGCTTATATAATTTTTTCCTTTTTGATTACTACATATATTTTTCTATAATTGACTTAAAATGGCGAGGAAAAAATCTGAAAGTCAGAGTAAACCTGTAGTGTCACCCGAGAATATATATGGTGCTTAGATTGGGAGTGAGTAGACAAACGCATCGGATGTGGGCCCATCATTTGTGAGTGTTTCGTCGGAAGGTTCCCTGGAAGAGGGCGTGAGGACTCAACCTGCAGTTAGGGCCCCCAAAGCTTTGTCTGTTAATTAGGGTGCATGTCATTTCACTCCTCCACCGGTTGATCATTCTACAATGAGGTTTGGTGGCATAAGTGCTGGAACTCAGGTGCCTGTTGTGAGCGACTTCAAGCGTCATGAGGATTTTGTCCCGCGGAGATTGGTGATGACTTCAACTGCCACTGGTGGTCGCGTTAAGGTTGGGACTAATTTTCAAATCCAAGCGACTAGAAGAAATTGACGCAGAAGATGAAAGGATTGCTGCTAATTTGGCTAGATTCAATGCAAATTATCCCACAGTCCCGAAGGCGTGAGGGCTCGATGGAGAGGGTTCTTCCCGGTCAGGAGGTGAGCATTGGTACACTGCTGCCAAGAGGAAATTATATGAAGATGAATCTGCTCGAGAGGCTCAGTAAATCATTCCGCCTCCGCTTAGGCGACCTCGACCCTCAGGTAATCCAAGACCGGCCCTTCCTTGGAGCCTCGTTGATTATGATTTTCTTAATGACGAGAATTCAGAATCTTTGAGCATTACTATGGGTGGATATCGATTGAGGGAAGAACAGTCGGCATAGATTATGCGGGGCCTATGGCCTCAACTGGATCGTCAAGCCGTAATTGATAGGCTACGATACCGTGATCTAGCACGCTTTGGTAGTTTATTTTTTGCTGCTATTACCATAGGAGTGTATCGACTGTGCCGGGATTACAGTGGTTTGATTGAGGTATAGGGTCAACGTAATTTCGTCGTCGACAGGGTGCACGCAAGTATTCGTAGTGGTGATAATAGTCGAAGCAATGCGCTGAAACGCGCCAAAGAATCTGAGAAGGTGGCTGCTAAGGCTGTTCGTGATGCCCACGATGCTGGAGTAAAGCCAAGAAATCAAGGAGAATGTTGCCGCATTGCGTGCAAAACTATCTGCATTGAAGAGAGAGAATGACTCTTTGAAGCGTGAGAATCCTTCTCTTAATGCGTCGAATGATGAAGCCAACAAGGTTTGTACTAAATTGGGATGCCGGGTTTGGTATTTGGAATCAGAGGATTACAGGTGTTCTATTGCTAAATCCTTCATGCAGAGTAGTGTTTACAAATTGCTAGAGTTCCTCCATGGTGCTGCAGACAGGAAGTATAGCATGAAACTTGGCGTTGATCAAGCTGGTTATCTCGGATATCTTATGGAGAGTTTCCAAAAAGACATGTTGTATGCTAGCCGTGGTCCGAGGATGAAGAACCCAGAGCTTAGCAGCGAAAGTGAAGAGGACCTTCGGGCCCCTAGACCCGGGGATCCGTTTTATGCCGTGTGGCGTGACCGCAAGGGTGAGAATGTCCCTAGTTCTAGTTCCTTAGATCCGGGTCTGTCTTCAATGCCTGAGGGAGCGGGTCCTGGTTCTCCTAAGGGTGGTTTAAGTGAATCGGAGATAGTCAAGAAAGCCATCGATGCTGCTTTTGGTCATAGTGATGATGAAGATGAAGGGCGTTCGAAAAATACTGCTCCTCGAGCCGCGTCTAGGTCTACCATCCTTCTCTTGAGTCCTCCTAAGACAGCATGGTCTCAACCTTTGACTTCAGAGACTCTGGACAAAGGGAAGAAAGTTGTGCCCGTTTCTAATACTTCTGGTCCGATTATGACTTTTCCGACAAGGATGTATCTTCCTCGAAGTTCTGGAACTTCCTTAACCAAGGTTGTTGTGCCAAAACCGTCATTCAGTGACCAAGATTTGGTATCTCCTATTAGATATCATCTTGAGAGTATCCCAGAAAGAGAAGCTGTTAATTTGCCCGAAGATTGGTCACATGCAAATGTGCTAGTGCTCACGGAGGATCAAATTCAGGGAAATTGTGTCAATTATGCACGTTCCATGGGTGTGATCCTTCGTCTGGAGTCCCCCAGTCTTCTACTAAGTAGTGAATTTTAGTTCATATCTTTTGATAATATTAAGCTTTTTGTTCTTGGAACAATTTTTTGCATTTCACTTGCAACGGTTCTTGAATGAGACCGATTTTGTAGCTTGATTTCATAATTTTTGATTTATACTCAATTTGTATAATTCATTGTCTTTTTAACCAAGTTCAACGCACGTTTAATTGCTCTTTGTCCGTTGTCAATTTCATAAACGTGTTACGCCTTATATACATTTTCAAACTCGCGTTGCATCTCTGTCATGACGCTTGCATCCATGAAGGAATCGACCACTTTAGGCCATTTATACCGCCATCATGACGCTCGTGTCGTGCATGAGGGGTTTGACCACGTTGGGCCATTTATACCGCCGTCATGACGCTCGTTTCGTGCATGAGGGGTTCGACCACTTTGGGCCATTTATACCGCCGTCAGGACGCTCGTGTCGTGCATGAGGGTTTTGACCACTTTGGACCATTTTTACTGCCATCATGACACTCGTATCGTGCATGAGGGGTTCGACTACTTTGGTCCATTTTTATCGCCGTCATGACGCTCGTGTCGTGCTTAAGGGCTCAACTTCTTTGGGCCAATTATTCTAATAATACTCCACCTGCGTAAGTTGACGGATAGAAAATATAATTAGTTATTTGAAATGGGCTGAGCTCGATTCTTACCGAGGTACCTACGTTTCCCAGTTTCCATGGGACTCAAACCTTCGTAGTTCATATAATTATTTGACTGTCGGGTGGTATTGTTTCAATTCCTATGCATAGTAGCGTCTAAGATGTTGCACATTCCGCGGATGCTTCTGCTGAACACCGTGCATAGTCACCAAGTAATAGTATCCTCACGAACTTGCTCGTATGACTTTGGAAGGACCCTCCCATTTCGGTTCGAGCTTCCCGATATGATTTTTTGCCGCAATGCTTCTTAGGACCAAATCACCTACCTCGAAGTTTCGGAACTGAACCCTTTTATCGTAGTTTTTGGCCATCGTTGCCTTAAAAGCTATTGTGCGTTGATATGCATCTTCCCTTGTTGAGCCTATCATATCCAGATCCATTTGTCTTAAGCGGGCCCATTGTTTGGGGTTGTAATCGTTAATTCCGTCGGCATACCTATTTCTGCAAGGAGAACAGCCTCGGTGCCATAAACATGAACAAATGGAGTCTCCCCTGTCGATGTTTTTGGAGTTGTTCTATATGCCCATAATATTCCTTGAAGCTCTTCTCGCCATGTTTTTCTTGTGCTTCTCATCCTCCTTTCAAGATAATCCTTCAATGTTTTGTTGGTGGGTTCTGTTTGACCATTTGACTGGGGAGGATAGACTGAGGTCAGATTGTGAGATATCTTTAACTCCGCGAACCATGATTTAATCTCCCTTCCGCTGAAATGCGTACCATTGTCACATATAATATACCTCGTAATTACGAAATGACATAAGATGTATTTGCAGATAAACTCAATCATATTCTTCTCAATGATCAACGACATAGCCTCTGCTTCGACCCACTTGGTGTAGTAATCAACTGCCACCACCAAATATCTCTTTTGACCGTTAGCCGAGGGAAAGGTCATACGATATCGATTCCACATTGATCAAATGGACACGCCAAGTCGATGGGTTGCAGGGGTTGTGCAGGTCTATGAATGAGACAAGCGTGGTACTAACAGTTGTCACATTGCCTCGAAAAGGTTGTTGCATTTTTTAATAGAGTTGACCAATAATATCCCTGGCATAAAATTCGCTGGCCAAAGCTCTTCCCCCGGAATGATTTCCATAGCACCCTGCATGAATTTCCTTCATTACGTGTTCGGCCTGGGTTGGAGTCAAGCATCTAAGAAGTGGTCTTTCGAAAGATCTTTTCTAAAGCTCTCCATTGTGGATAGTAAACCTGTACGCCTTATATCCCATTCTGCATTGTGCATTATCATAATTTCATCCTTCCAAGATGGGTCTTCTTGTATTGCCATTATAAATTCCACCCGCGCCTCTGTATCGTTATATTTTGATATCCTGATCGAGGGCTTGTCGGCGGCCATGAGTGTTACTCTCTTGTTTACCAGAATCTCCGAAGAACTTGCAAATTTAGAGAGCGCATCGGCTTTCGCATTGTCGTCCCTCGGGATCTGAGTAATATCAAAGAATTTAAAAACTCCTTACCAATTCTTTTACCTTTTGCGGTTACAATTTCACCGTCTTCTCTCTCGTCTCGTATTTCCTGAAAAATGATTTGCCACTAAGAGCGAGTCGGTAAATATGTCCAAATGTTCAACGTTGAGCCCGAGAGCTATTTTGATACCGACAATAACTGCTTCGTACTCGGCTTCATTGTTCGTCACCATGTAGTTTAGAATGATAGAAAATTCAAACTCTCTTCGCTCTGGGGACAGAAAATGAATCCCAATCCCTCCTCTATAAGTGGTAGCGGACCAGTCCATGTGTAGTATCCATGTTGTGGTTACTCTGCTGGTTCTGGCTTGGTTTGATATAGAAAAGATACAGTTTGCGGTTTCGGCCACACTGTTACCCAATGTCTTAGTCATGAAATCCGCTAAGGCCTGCGCTTGAACTCCAACCCGAATTCACTGAGCTTAATTGCCCATTTAAATAATATGCGGAAAGTTTTGGGCCTCACCAGCACTTGTTTCAAAGGTTTATCTGTCACCACCATGATTGGGTGAGATTGAAAGTATGGTCTCAATTTTCGTGCGGTGGCCACGACTGCCAGTGCGAACAACTCTCTCTCTAAGTAGTTCCTTCCTACCCCCTACAGAACTCTCCTCACATAGTAAATGGTAACTGTTGGGTTCCCTTTTGCTTGATAGTACCGTGCTAATGGCGTGCGAGGATACCGCTAGGTACAGATACAATATTTCATTTTCCTCCGGTTTAGCTAACAGCGTCGGGCTCACCAAATAATTTTTCATTTGCCGGAAAGCCTCCTCATACTCTGGCGCCTAAACAAAATTCTTGCTTCACCTAATGACTTTAAAGAAAGGGAGGTTCTTTTCTACAGAAGTCAATATGAACCTTCCCAAGGCAGTCAATCAACCCACCAGACACTGCACATCCCTCACTGTCTTTGGTGATGGTAGATCCTACACCGCCTTTATCTTATGTGGATTGGCTTCGATTCCTTTTTCTTTCACCACATAGCCCAGGGACTTCCCCACTGTTACCCCAAAAGTGCATTTCTTAAGGTTCAACTTCATTCTGTAGATTCTCATGATGGCAAAAGCCTTATCTAAATGACGCACATGCTCCTCAGCCTTATATCTTTTCACGAGCAAGTCGTCGATATACACTTCCATTGACTTCCCAATTTGATGGTAAAACATTTTTGCCACCAGTCTTTGAAATGTCGCTCATGCGTTCTTCAACCCGAAGGGCATTACCATGTAACAGTACACTCATGTATCCGCGACAAAAGTTGTTTTGCTCTGATCTTGTATCGCAATGAATATCTGGTGAAATCCACTTTTCGCATCCATCACGCTCAACAACGCACATCCTGTAGTCGAGTCAACAAATAGGTCTATCCTAGGCAATGGAAAAGGATCCCTAGGACAATGCTTGTTCAAGTCCGTATAATCTTCGCACATTCTCCATGTCGCTTTTTTTTTCATAACCAACACGACATTGCTCAACCATTCTGAAAACCTTAATGCATAAATGTGTCTTGCCACTAAGAGTTCATGTACCACTTTTTCAGCGGCTTCATTCTTCTCCTTGCTAAAATTTTGATTCTTCTGTCTTATCGGTTTAGCGTTCTTGTCAACATTCAACCGATGTGCTATGATTTCGGAGTCTATTCCGTGCAAGTCGGAACCAGACCAGGCAAATATATCTGAATTACGCATGTGACAGTCCACCAAGGCTGCCTCTATCATTCGCTCCATTCCTGACCCAATATTTATTATTTTTTCAGCGCTCTCCCTAAATAGCTGCACAATATTGAATTCCCCTAAGGGTTTCATTTTACATTCTTGCCATTGTTTCAATAACTGATTTTCTGCTTTCTCCCGTCCCTACTCCTTAGGCTCGGGTCGCTTTGCATTTTCGTCTGTTACCACTTTGGTCTTCTTTCTTGTTTTCTTTGTTCCATCTGATCGCGCTCGACGTCTCTTTGTCCTTCTAGCTACTTATATCTAAAAATAATTTAATATGTGTTCCTACAGACGGCGCCAATATTTTGGTCTTATTTCGTTCGGGTTACAATATACCAGAGATAATTACAAATGGGCCTGACAACGCCAAAATAATGCTAATCCAATATAATAAACGAACTAACTTGGTCCGGAACACCTACTGTCTATTACAAGTATTGAATTGCTCTAGATATCCTAATAAGACAAATAACCGTGTAGATCGAATATAGGGCGTTTGATGTGTGCATCGAACGTGGCTGGTTCGATACGGTTGTAAGTCGAACTCGATTGGTTCGAGAGTGTTGTCGGTCGAATTGATGTTGGCGTGTCGAACTAAGCCGATTCGATATAGTAGAACCTCGAACGGGGACCGATTCGATCTTAGTCAACGTAAGCTGGGTTTAAGTAGAACATGAAAGTATATCGAACCCTTGCGTTAGATGTGGTAGTATGTGTTGTGTGTGTGTGTCTAATGAATTGTCAAAAGGTTAAGGGGCGGGGTATTTCTAGACCCTGTCCTGCGGAACCCTTCAGGCGTCGGAGAGTAAGCATCGAACAGGCGTGGTTCGATGCTGAATCCGCATCGAACCTCCTCCGTTCGATGCGCCCGTTTCTGCAGGCATTCACTTCTGGGCCGGCCCAATGTCGAATTTGGGCCTATCCTAAATAATTCCCATAGACACCTTTGGTGCGAATTATATTTGTATTGCATTGATTATAAAAGTCTGAAAGATCAAGAACCATGAAAGATGGCAAATTATCAAATTGTCGTGATGAAGACGTCTATTTCGATCACATTGCGATAAAACTACTATTAGAACCCAAAATGGAAAAGTCTTCATTTTGGGAAACCTTTTAAAATCTAGTTAACCATTCATGAGGTTAACGGCCTCCACTTTTAGTTAATTAAATTATTTAATCTGATTAGCACATATAAGTTGAATTCAGTTTGGCGCATATAAGTTGGCGCCTTTCTCTGTTTTGATTCACTTTGTCCTTTTTCAATTTTTATAACAAACAATATGCTCAAAGATTCATCTCGTCGGTTTGCCATTGTTCAACTGTTGAATTCAGTTAAATTTGTTTTTCAATGTGTTCTTTGATTAATCTCAATATGGTATCATTCACTGCATTCTATCTTGCTGCATCTACTACTTGCTACTATATCGAGCCGTTGTTGGAATAAAATTCAATTGTGTTCAACAATCTGATGGGATCCAAATATTTTTTGAATTTGTTTACAATTATGTGAGGCTTTCTTCATTCGATCCTACTTTTATCAATTGAATTTGATATAACATTCTGAAAACTACTTCTCGAGCGACCGATTCACCTTCAATAACTGTGATTTCATCATGAAATCCTAGTTAAGATTCACTTTCAGTTGCAAGCGACAAGTTTAATGACTTGCACTATGTCCCATCATTCGATTCGTGCCGAAAGACTTAAGAGGAACCGTCCCATTGCACATAGCACCACTCGTAATCCAAGCAGCAATATGTGAAACCTTGGTATAGGGAAGCGTTGTGCACATCATTGACACGGAAACCATTGTGGACATCATTTTTATGCATACTCTTCAAGCCATGGGGATAGGCCTAAACCAAGTGAGGCTGGGACAACATCCCTCGTAAGGCTATCTAGAGACGTAGTCTCATGAGACATGAGTACCATTCCCATGACAATAGGCGAAGGATCAAGAAGGAGAACGGAGACGTTCCGATCTTATGTACTCGAAAAGCGAGTAGGTCCCTACAATATAATACGCGGACGACCTATGTTGGAAAGGTTCGAAGCTATCCCATCCACCATACACGAGAAAATCAAGTTTGCGGTCTCTACGAGAGTTGGTGAGGTCAAAGCCATAAAACTAGAGTGATAAGATATCTAACGAAAAGGTACCCAAGACACTGGATGTCCCAAAAATGGATGCCTAGAGTTTCATGGCACGGGACAAGCCACCAGCCGAAGAAATGAGCCATTACCAGTTGTACGACCAAGATAGGAAGACTCGATAAATACCGTTAGGATTAATTAGGTCCCTTTTATAACTTCTCTTTGTGCGCCCGTTTCAATTTTAATAAAGATAAACGAAAAGTAACGAGAAACCACGGTTAAAGTACACGAGGTATAGGTACAAGGGCAAAACCATGTACATGTGACACAAAGCGACCAAGAGAAGCCCTAAGTGGCACGAGGTCATAAAAGACCCACGACTCGTTGTCATATAAATGATTTGGGACTCATAAGCACATAAAGATTCACAATTAGCGGTCACGTAAAAAACCCATAATTCATCGTCGCATAAAAGACCCCCGTGATCGTAGTCACACAAAGAATCCACTATTTGTGGTCACATAAAAGACCCATGATTCATGGTCACATAAAAGACCCACGATTTGTGGTCACACAAAAGATCATCATTTTGCGGTCATATTAAGGATCCATGATTCGTGATCACGAAGAAACTACGACTCAAGGGTAGCTCATCAAAAGAAGAATTGAGAACTCGAAGAAGGATACACAAAGGGTCGTAGGGTTTAAAAGCCAAGTCAGGTATCATAGGAAAAGAAAATAATTGATATCGGAGAGGTTCTTACTTCACAAAAAGCAATATATTAGAATTGAAGAATTATAAAAGAAAAATAATAAAAATATGGGTAGTTAAAAAGTCTTATGGAACAAGGGACTCGAGGCCAAGAGGATCTTCACCTTCCATACAGTCACAAGGGCGAAAGAAGTCTTGGTTGTACTCGATAACCAACATGCCACAATGCGAAGAAACTTCCATTGCAGCTATAAGACAAACTCCCCTTGAAAAAAGGCATGATGGTATGGGTCCTTTTAATATGCCTCACAACAGCCTTTCTGATCTCCTCATAATCCAAGTGGGGAGCGAAATAATGATCCTTCCACTCAATGGCCTTCTGACGAAACTACTCAACATTCTCCTCTCAAGTACTAGCTAGGCACTCGTCGTTGTCCGCAAGTCCGCCATAGCCTTCGAACAATAATAATGCCTCTTGTCCACCAAGGAGCATTTTCGAGACTCCAAATCCTCCATAACTCCCAAAGCAAGAGTCGTAACATCTCGGACCTTGGTAGACAATTGGGCTTCGAATCGGAGTTTCGTTCTTGGAAATGCTTCCTACGAAGGTCAGTAATCTTCCTCCTCATACGGGCAGCCATCTCCGGAGAGGCTAACTGCTCAGCCTCCAAACTGGGAGTCAGATTTACGAAGGTTGCACAAAAAGCGTGATAATCAGCTAATGAAGGATCACTCGGAATATCCTCTAAAACTGCGATGTATTGGGCCTTATTATGGCTAGACTCACGAGACTTCAGTCGCGATTCCAACACAAGGACACTATCAGCAACAACAATATTGCCCTTGGAATCAGCTAGAGGAATTAGGCACAATCCTAAGATAACATAATATTCTCCTTAAGGCGACTAACCTGAGACATAAAAGAGTGTCATTCCCCTTTTATAGCGAAGTATGAGATCCACCACTTCACGATGACACCACGAGCGCATGAATAGTCTGGATAAATTGTCAAAGATCTAGATGTCTCCAATCCGTGGGAAGCACTGAGGCAGCAATAAGAGCCTCAAAGCGTCCCTCTTTGAACGCATGCAGTGAGAAAATATAAGTCGTCACCCTAGAGGATGGCATAAAGGGTTTCGAAAGACGAGCCCTCGACGGATTAGCACACCCCGAGGAAGAGAGTCATGGGTAGTGTGGTTCGAGGACCCACTTTGAAAAAAAAAACTCATCGCGGGGAAATGGGCTTTCTGTGCGACATAACGCTCTCTCCATTGCCCTCTACATCCAAGGTAAGGTCCTTAACATCCGTTACCATGGCTTCACTCGGAGGAGCACCCGCATAAATACACACTTGTAAGCACGTGCAAGTCGTACAAAATACAACACTGACTTACCAAGAACTACTTCAAGAGCTGCAAAATCCGGATCCTCTGACCCCTGAAAAAGAGGAAACGAGGACCACCCAGATATAAAAGGAGCAGAAGAGAAGGCCTCGTTAAGAAAATGAAGGAATGAAGCCAATATGAACTTCCGCATCAGCGTCCTAGTGACCCAAAGGAAAATTCCCTAAAAGGTCCCCCTCTTATCGACCAGTTCCGTAATAAATGCGACATGAGTTGTTTTAACTACACAAACGGACCACTTGACAAAACACTCACACTATTTAGGGACCAATTTCAAAATATTGAAGGCCTCGGCCGCAAAGTTTTAAAGGAACATTGGTAGATCTACCAGTTTAGAGGTTCGAATGCCATGTCCGAAGGTTCAGAAGTTTGCTTATGACGAAAACATCCATCTTTTTATTCACTGAATCTTGTTTTGAGTCTAACTTGGTTGTATGTGTTTCTGTGTGTGTTTGTTTTTTAGCCTGTCCTTAATTGACAAGGAGGATATCCCTTTTATAAAGGTATTTAGGGATAGATGTCCATGTGCATGTGTTTAATTAAAGTGCAGGTGTCGAAATGTACATGGAAAGATAACATGTATCTTATCTTTAAGCTATTTATGTACTAGGCGCTGACTGGGACGAATTTTTATCCATTCCGATGACTTTCAGGAGGCTCTGATAAGCTGATTCTCGGGTCCTTTTCCCCGATAGGCTAGATTCCTTGGGAGAGCTTTATACATGGAGTTGGGTATTCGTCCGATACCATTATAGTCCCGATAGGGGTCTATTCTTGTATTTTAGTCTTCGTGATAGTACTCCGATAGATGGTTGGCTCCGATAGAGCGATGTACTTGTGTTTTATCATTTGTGGTATAGGTTTCGATGGCTCGTTGCCTTCGGTTTGTTCAATAAGGCGATGTTCTCATATTTTGAAGGATTCGGGGTCCTCGTTTTGATCCCTCCTGGCGCTTTCGATAGATATCGGAGTCTCTCAGGTCCATCGTGATTATATTCTTTTTTCGATGTCGCATGGATATTTTATTTTTTATTCATCGTGACTTTCTAAGGACGCTTAGGGACTCGGAGTCCTCGTTTTTGATCTTTCTTGGCGCTTTGGATAGATATCAGAGTCTCACGGGTCCATCGTGATTTTATTCTTTTTTCTGATGCCGCATCGATATCTTATTTTTATTTATCGTGACTTTCCAAGAGACGCTTAGGTGCCTCTTTGTGGGTGTCGCTTTTTTACCACTTTGGGTTTGTAGCACTCGGTGGGCCCTCCTGATATTTCGTGGCATCGAGAATGATGTGACGGTAGTACCGGCCTTAGGTTAATCCCTGTTTCTTAGGGTTTACGCTTCGATTAATCCCTATATTTAGTTTTTAGGTTTAACACTAGTCTCCCTAAATTTCGATCGCCATCGTAGAGGCGAGAGGAATTTTATTCCTTCAATTTTTTGCCTTCGCTGAGGCGATTGGATTTTTCTTTGTTCTTTTCTTCTTTTTTTTTTTAAACCAGAGGACGATGGATACATACCTATATATATATATATATGTGTGTGTGTGTGTGTGTATGTGTGTCATAAATACAGTAAGGCCTTTGTTCTCGGGAGCTTTGTCTTTGGGCGGAATAACGCATGTGAGAGAAGCATTTATGGTGATCTATGAAGGCGGCATAACGGTTTGTTCATCCGACCGTTGGCAACGGGTCGTTCTCCAACGGCTAGTTGGTGCGTAATGTGTCCAGGACACATGTCCGATTCAGGGGGCGACGTGGGGTGTCATTACTCTCACTACCTCCACAACGCCGGCTATAAATATAGCTCTCCACCCGGTTCTTCTCATTATCACAATCACTCTTCAATAATCTCTTTAGCAAGGTTTTCTTCTCTTCTTTGATTTCTCGAATAAATTTTACCAACATTTCTCAATTTTTCTTCTTTGTTGAGATGGCCTCTTCTGCTACTGATCTAACTAATGCTGCCTCGGGTTCAGGGTCAGTGGCCTTTACTTCCGCCGCCAGTTCACCGGTGGTTACTGGTGGCGTTACAATGAATGGACCTGCTGCATCCACTCAAAAAAGGAAGGGAGTACTTCCGTTGCGGCGGAGGAGGGTGGTGATGCCTCGTCTAAAAGGGCTAGGGCTTCGAAAGCGAAAAAGCCTGATACTCGCAATCACCAGAAGGCCGAGGAGACTCGGAGCACTGCTACTCGAACACAAGTATCATCTCTGTTCACCGATTTGGAGGCATACCATAAAAATATGACATTCAAGATTCCGACGAAGAAGTAGAGGGCTAATAAGCCTCCGACGGGTTATCTCACGGTGTATTATGCGCAGATGAGGTACGGTTGGCGATCATTCATGCATTGTTTTCTTCTGCAAGGTTTTTAAGGCGTGTAATGTTTGCTTGAGTCAAGTGACTACGAATGGTTTTGCTGTTTTGTGCATCTTCGTGTTCTGGTGTCAATTGAAGGGGTTGAGTTGCACCGTGGCTCGATTCTTCTCAATCTTTGATATTGTGATTTCACTTGAAAGGCTCCCTTTCTACAATTTTTGCCATCGGGATTCTGCCAAAAATTCGACGAAGAAGATTTTTGAGGGGACGCTCAGCTCCCATAGTACTTGGAAAAACAAGTACTTTTTCGTAGAGCACGTGGACGGTGAATGGGATATGCCTTTTGATTGGAGGGAGGCTAAGGCTCCAGTGTACCCACCTGCTCTTGAGATGAACTTCTCTTCGATAATTTTGGCCAAGTCTTTGATGGAGTCAGGGGACTTCGGTAAGTTGTATGAAAAGCCGGGGCTTCATTACTTGGTGTTCACTGATGTTGCCGTCCGGGAGCCTTTGTTCATGTCTCCCGAGGAATTGGCCTCATTTGGTAAGCAATTCTAACTTAATCACTTTTATTGTTTCGAGTAAATTTTCATTCTTAAGGTTCTAAAGGATTTTCGTGTAACGCAGAGGAGATTCTAGCGAAGCCATCGGAGCAAGATATTCCAGCCTTGAGTGGTCGAAAGAAGTCTAGGTCTCAAGCGGCTTCTTCGGCTCGCTCATCTAGTAGAACTTCCGACGCTCCCGAGGAGGAAGATTTTGCGGATGAGGAGATTAATACTCCCGAAGACACGGATATGCATCCGGTGGGGGCGGAGGAGGAGGATCATTTGCCCTTCGTCATCGGGGAAGATGACGTGATCTATGGAGTCGTCCCCCTGTCCATCGTGGACCCTCGATCGACCATGGCTCCGGTATCCGGTTCAGTTTCTGCTACAGAGGGTTCTGCGAGGACTTTGGGGGGGGGGGGGATTTTGCTTCGGAGGGAGGTTTCCCTTCAGAATGAAGTCCGACTGTGGAGGGAACTTCGTCAACAGTCGCGCTGGACTATGTAACTATCTCCTCCAATGACCCTTCGTCTTCTCCTATAAAGGAAATGGAAGAACCTTCATTGGCGCCTTCGGTGGGGCCAATTTCCTAGCCATTTGCCCTCAGTAAGTTCTGTGTGATCCTTGTCTTTTATCAAGTAATTTTGATCTCCTGGTTTTTTCTTAGGCTAAGGCTAGTCGTGTCTTTTTCTTTTTTATTTTAATTTCATAGGTAATGTAGATAAAGGAAAGGCTCCGATGATCAGGGAGTCTCTTCTCTCAGATAGTTACTCGGTTCTCTTATCTAACTTAACATTATTTATCGTTGATCCATAGTTTTCTGACTTTCGGTTTTTCTTGTAGGGCAGGATTTGTTAGCGCAACTCCTCAAGTCTACCTCAGAAGCATCGTTAGGTGACTCCGAGGACGTTTTGGAGGTTTCCGAGGTGCAACCTGGTGACTCGTCGGAGCTGGACATCAAGGTTTCAGTCATGAATTCCCTTTTGGGGGCGACATGTCCTTCTACCCCTACGGGAGTTCACCGGGCCTTATTCACCGACTCCGATACTATCGCCTCGATTCCGGTGACGATTTCCCCAGGGGGCATCTTCTTTGGGATGCCTTTTCCAGGGGTTCCTCCCCGCTTGGAGGATCTTCCATCAATCCAGACCTTAGACAACGACTTCGGAGAAGTTCTCCGTTTCTTTGTTTCTTCCAATGCCACTCCCTCCGATGGCTTCCACTTTGTGCAAACCTGCCTCAACTGGATGGGGCTCATGGTAAGTCTTCCTCTCTCTATTTTTTCTGTTTATCTTTCTTTTTAACTTATCCTTTTAGGAGTTCCTCTTCGATAAAAGAGCTCACGCCTGATACCTCTTTGTTCTCAGGTCGGGAAGGCTAGGGAGGCTGCTACTACGACCGAGCAAGGTTATAACATGGGTGGGGAGGAGGTGAGAGTTCTGCGAGAGCAAGTAGCGTCCCTTAATTTCAAGAGAGGGGAAGAATAGATGGAGATGGATGTCCTCCACACAAAGATATCCTCTTATGATTTCAGATGTGAGGAGGAATAGAAAGAGATGATGAGGCAGGGCGAGTTGATGAAGCGTCTGCAGTCCACTATTACGAAGTTAGAAGATTCAAAGAAGGCTTCGGAGGCCAGAATAGCGCTCCTCGAGAAGGAGAAAGAGGAGGCGCAAAAGAGAGAAATTAGTCTTCAAGAGCAACTGGGTCAAGCACTTGATCAGGCGAAGTCGGCCTCGGAGCAGTTAGCGGTGGCCATTTCCTCCGAGGATCTGCAGGCTAAGGTGGATGCGGCGGTGAAGTACGCCCAGAAAGAGACTGTACGACAGTGCTCGGACCTCTCCGAGAGGCGGCACCATGGTGTTTTGACAGGGCATATGCTGTAGGGATATCTTCAGTGTGCTAAGTTGGCGATGGGGCTGATGCGGCTGGGCGTTGACTTTACGAAGGCCTTTGATATCAACAAGCTGAAGAAACCAGCCAGTCCCGATAAAGCTTATGCCCTTTTCGAGAGGCATAGTGGCTTGTCTCCTCGGGCATCTCCCATACCTTCTCCTTCTAGGCTGGGGAGTGAAGTCCGGGTTGGTGGTGTGAGTTTGAGGCCTAGCGGCTCCGTAGGGGTTCTTTCACCCGATACTCAATTACCTCCAATAACTGTGCCGCCCAGCCTTCTGAATCCGACGACTCTTCCACCCGAGGGGACCGCTTCCTCCACCCCTTCGGCCTCTCCTCGTTCGACTTCGAGGTCTTAGTTTAGGATTTCTCTTTTTCTTGTTTCTAGCTTTATTTTGATGTTTATGTTTTAAATTTTGAAATTTAGCATTTGTAATTATTTTTCACGTTTGTAAGTGTTTTCCATGGGCTTCTCGAATTTTTATGAATGAAAAGTTATTTTATCCTTTCTCTATTTTGTCTTTTTCATACTTATAGTAGTAATAACTTCTTAGCATTTATAAATACCCGGACTCTTTCCTTCATATTATGATTTAAGATTGAGTTTAAAGAGATTGTGATTAAGTCTCATTCTTGCTGGCCAACCAAATGACTTAGCATGACGTGCCCGTTTGCATGGCAAACTTTGAAGATATTTTTTCTCTAAGTAGAGATATCGACTGACACGTGGCAGTGGCTATAATATAGCTTGGACAGCTCAAGCTTAATCGGTCTATTAGGGGAAAAAGTCCTACGTATATATATGTGCTTGGAGTTTAGTGAGATTTCTCACACTCACTTCCAAAAGTCCTCTTTAGATATTGTACTTAGCAGTTCACTCTTTTCTCGCAAAGTTAGTCTTTCTCTTTTCACTTTCGTTTTTCTCTTTGTTATTTTTAAACTTAAGTGTGAAAAAATAGTAAGGGACTTACTTGGAAAGATGATGCCTCCACACTATAGGTAGGGCGGCTCTGTTTCTTCGAGGAATTCTTCTCGGAACTCGGCTCGGAATCCTTCGTTGCAGCTAGGCGTCCATTATGCCTCCTCCGAGAGTTTCTCCCACGGGCCGAGGGATAGGACCGATGAGGGTTTGGCAGCCCTCGTGTGGAGCTCTTCAGGGAGGGCTACGTCAAGGCCTTCACATGCAGATTCCCGTCGAATGAACCATATTAGGGAGGTGTTCATGGGTAGAGAGCCTTATTCCCCGGCTGATCACCCCTAGGTGTTCAATATGCTTCCATTGAGTCCTTTCAGGCTGATGGGCCGAGGGCTTATCGGATCTGCTGTAAGTACTAAATACGAGGAATCTATTATGACCCTGTTTGTCGAGTACACCCTGGATTTTGATAAGTACAACGTCGTTATACCCCACCCGATCAGAGGGCGTATGATCCCCGTTCGGGTTACTTAACCGTTTATTGTGAGTAGATGCGTTGTGGGATGCATGTGTTTTTCTATCCTTTTCTTCAAGTTCTTTTCCGATACTGGCAGATATGCCCTAGCCAACTGACGCCTAATTCCTATCATCACTTGGTGGGGTATATTTTATGTTGCGAGCTTTTGAACCTCCCGATGCCTCCTTATCGGGTGGGGGCAATATTCATCTTGCGCCCTTGTTCGGGTAGCCCTTCCTTTTTTAGTCTAGCATATCGGTACAATAGTATGGCCTTCACGCATGTTTCCAACCATCATTCTCAGCGAGGGAATTGGAGGTGGAGGTTCTTTTTTGGCCGTCCGAAGGGCTTATCGGCTAGTTTGTGGGGAGTGTCTATCCGATTGAGTTTAGGATATATCATCCCCAACCCTGAGACATCGGTACGTGAGTGGGAGGTCTTGTCTGGTTCTAGGTTGTTCTCGGGCACTTATGATATCAACAGCTTGTTGGAGCTTCCCGAGTCTTTGATTCTTGCGGGTATTCAGGAGGGGTGGAAATATTCAATCTCCCTCATCAGCCCTGCACAGTAACTTCTTTTTTCGTAAGTTCTTCTTCTTCTTTTCTATTTGTGGTACCCCTCGATACTTTGGGCTTATAGTATGCTTATGTTTCTGATAGGTGCGAAGATAGAGATGTTTGCCATGAATCCTTTCGATAAGGCCTTTTTAATGCTAATACCAAATGGCGGATACGCCTTTTCAGTCGAACTTTGAGTTGGTCACAGGTCCTTCTTCGGAGGAGAGGGACCAGAGAGCTTCGCTTATCGTAGTCCCCCCTCCCAGTAAATTTTTTGACTCCTGCTGTTGTAGAGGATCCGATAGCCGCTATTCCTCGGATGGGTCCTTCTACGCTGGCCTTGATGTCGAGGTCTTCTCCTAAGGGAGATGTTTTTATGCGATAAACGTGGTAGAGGAGTGTATTCTTACCCCTACTCCTGGGGGGTCTCAACCCCTTGGGGAAGGTCTCGATCGTGAGGTCTCTCTACCCCTCGAGGTAAATCCCATTCTCGCGGGGTCTCAGCCCCTCGGGGGGGCGGTGGTTTTGTTCCTCCGGCTACTTTGACCGCGGATTTTTACTGGAACTATTTGAGCGGTCTACTGAATATGATGGATTGCGAGTTGATGAAGACTCTCCCTCTATCCAGCCTTGAGGACCTAGCTTTCAAAGACTTATGCGAGGAATAGTATTTTTTCGTTCATTCTACCTAGCACTAACCTTTATACCTTCTTTGTGGTAATAGTCTTGATTCGTGCAGATTTATATGGTGCTGAATGCCATCGGCTCCCAAGGGGCCTCCTCTTCCGATACTAGCTTAGTGTACCCTCGTCGGGATGAGGTGGAGAGGGGTATTTTGAAGGCCCAGGAGGAGATATCTCGACTGAAGGCGTATCGTGAGACCTCTGAGGAGGCTTACGATGGGATATTGCAAGGTGAGAGGAACATATCTTGGGAATTGGAACGTAGGTTGGTGTTAGAGAAAGGACGGGTGTTGGGCTTGGAAGAAAGGATGGGAGACCTGAGGGACAAATCCGATTTTCCGATGAGCAGTTGCTTTGCGCCATGAGGGAGAGGGACGCGGTGAATCAAAGAGTACTGGAGATGACTCGCACCCACGAGGTGGCTATAGTGACAACCCAAGTCCAGGCAGTATTGGACATTGCGGGTCCATCTGTCCTTCGTGAGTCTTTACAATGAGAGATGCGTGACTTAGTATGTATCGTGTATCGGCTGTGTCGGGATGCCATTCAAGCTTTGCCAGGGTTTCCTTTGGGACTGGCTATCCCCGAGCTCAGCATTCGCCAGGTTTTTACAGAAGTTCATCCAGCGATTTTTGACCTTGCAGTTCCGACTGTGGTGATTGACGATCATGTAGCCTTGTCCGAGGAGCAGCATTGCCGCCTTACTAGGGAAAGAAAGCATCCGAGTCTTAGTGTATGTAAGGGTCGTTTAGTGGTATAAGGACCTTTGTATAGGATATGGTCTGATATACCTATGGGGCGAGAGTTTGTTGTTTGTAATAGATGGCCCCTTGGGATTGGGTTGCTCAGATGACTATATGTAGGGTCATCATTTTGTCGTGCAACCATATTTTCCCCATTTTTTTCTTTTTTGTACAGGAACCATCTATATATAAACAACTTTTATTTATGTACAAACCTATATTTTACATTAAGCATAATACTTTCTAGGGTTAAGTGCGTTCCAGGTATTGTGGAGTGTTGCGCCTTCAGAGTTGGCAAGATGGTAGGTTGCAGTTCCGACGATTCCCGCGATTTTGTAGGGTCCTTTCCATCGGGTTTCAATCTTTCCTACATTCTTGGAAGCTCCGACTCTTTTTAGTACTAGGTCTTCAACTTGGAAAGTCCTCAACTTTACCTTGGTGTTGTAGTATCGTGACATTCGAGCCTTGTATTCCTCTACTCGGATGGCGGCTCGTGCTCTCCTTTCTTCGAGTAGATCAAGGGCAAGGGCTAAGTTGGAGCTATTGGCGACTTCTTCATACTCCTTAACTCGTTAGCTTTCCATTACAACTTCTGGGGCATGACGGCTTCGCTGCCATATGCCAGACTATAGGGAGTTTCACCTGTGACCGTTCTTTGTGTGGTCCAATAGGCCCACAGGATGCCAGGTATCACCTCGACCCATTTGTCCTTATGCCAATCCGGTCTAGCCTTTATGTTCTTAAGGAGGGTTTGGTTAGTCCTTTCTCCTTGGCCGTCCGCTTGGGGATATCCCACCAAAGCGAAACGATGTTTGATTCCCCAATGGTCACACCAATCTTCTAACTCTTTGTTCGTAAACTGAAGCCCGTTGTTGCTCACAAGGCTCCAAGGAATGCCGAATCGGCACATAATATTCCTTCATAGGAAGTTGATGACCGCGCTTGCGGTGACTCGGGCTAGGGGTTCTGCCTTTACCCATTTGGTGAAGTAGTCCACCGCCACCAGTAGGAATTTCTTTTGCCCGGCATCGGGGATGAGGGGTCCCACTATATCGATATCCCATTTGGAAAATGGGTACGGTGTTAGGCTGGGATCCCATAGAACAACATGTTGGTAGGTTCGCGGGGCTTAAGTTTGGCAAGGTTTGCACTTTTCGACGTGTTCCTTGCAATCTCTAGTCATCGTGGGCCAGTAGTAGCCTTGCTGAATCAAGCGTCCGTCCATGCTTTCGCCTCCGGTATGACTCCTACAAGTTCCTTCATGAATTTTTGATATAACTTATTAGGCCTCTTCTTCATGAAGGCATCGGGCATGAGAACATGAGTAGGTTCTCTGAAATAGTATCCCGTCCTTGAAAAAGTATCGTAGAGTTTTCTTAGACATAGTAGGCTGTATTGATTTGTCCTCAGAATAGCCATTGGGATTTTGTAGATAAGCTTTGATGGAAGTTACCTAACTCGTCGTGGAGTCCGTCATGACGTTTACTTCTTTGCTCTCTACTTTCTCCGACCCGCTTACATGGAGGATGTTGATTCTTCAGGTGTGAATGATGGTCGTTTAAGTAGCCATCTTGGACAAGGCGTCTGACTCTTGGTTTTCTTCTCGGGGAATCTGGACGACTTTGTACTCATCGAACCATCCGTGCCTCTGTTGGACCACCCGAAGGTAATCTCGCATTCTTTCTCCTTTGGCCTCGTAAGAAACGTTAACTTGCTGAACGATTAGCTAGGAATCGTTGTGGATGAGTATCCTCTTTATCCCACCTTCTTGCGCGAGTCTCGTTCTGATGAGAAGGGCTTCATATTCGGCCTTATTATTGGATAGGGGGTAATCAATTCTAACCGCAAAGTGGAGCATTTCCTCCTCAATTCCTTGTTTACTATGACAACTCCCGCTCTACCGTGTGTACTTACAAAGGAGCCATCTACGTAGGTGTGCCATAGAGGCACCTTTTCTTCGGCTCCGTTGCCCATTAGTTCCGTCACGAAGTTCGCCAGGACTTGCGCTTTGATGGAGGGCCTCGGGGCGTAGGAAATATCGTAATGGGTGTTTGGTCTGCATGCAATGGGTGTTTGGTCAAAAAAGTAATCGGATGGGAAAGGAAATATGGGTGTAGTTTCCGCGCGGTAGTGATCAAAGTTAAAACAAGCTTCTCGGTTAGGGTAAACCTGGTCTCTGCTACGAGGAGGGTTTTGCTAACATAGTATACTGGGTGATGCTCTATGTCCTGTTCTTTGACCAATACGTCGCTGACAGCCTCCTCTCCGACGGACAACTTGACGAAGAGCTCCTCTTAGTGTGAAAGTTTTACCAGCAAGGGCGGTTTCACCATGTAACGTTTTAGCTCCCTGAGAGCTTCTTCGCAATGTGCGGTCCACTGGAATTCCTTGATGTTTCAGAGTATCTTGAAAAAAGGGAGTCCTTTTTTCGTCGATATAGAAACAAACCGGCTCAAGTAGGCCATTTGGACGGCCAACTTCTAGACATCTTTTACCGCCTTCAGAGTGGGGAACCCTACGATGGCTTCAGCCATTTCGGGGTTAACTTCAATTCCCTTCTATGTGACCATGAAACCCAGGAATTTTCCTCCTAGGATGCCAAAATAGCACTTCCTTGTATTAAACTTCATCCCAAAGTTGTCCATGATGACTAGCATCTTTCGCAGATCTTCGGGGTGATCTTCTGCTACATGGCTTTTGATGATCGTGTCATCCACACAGACCTCTACCGATTTTCTGATGAGTCCAGCAAACATAAGGCTTACCAATCTTTGGTAAGTAGCCTCGGCATTCTTGAGTCCGAAGGGCATTACTAAATAGCAAAAGGTACCTAAGTCGGTAATAAATCTAGTTTTGTCCTGATCGACCACTGCCATCGGGATTTGGTTGTATCCCTGATCTTCGTCTAGGGTTAACAAGAGCACGCAGTCGGCGGTGGAGTCAACCAGTTGGACTATGCTGGGTACGGGATAACAATCCTTCGGACAAGCTTCATTGAGATTTGTAAAGTCCACACACATCTGCCATTTTCCTCCCTGTTTGGGGACTAAGACTACATTGGTTGGCCATTCGTTGTATATGACTTCTCTAATTTGTTTTAGGCTAAGGAGCCGTTGTATCTCCGACCGAATAATCTTGTTGCGCTCAGGTCCCATCTTTCTCTTTTTTTTGTTGGATTGGCTTAGCCCCAGGCTTTATGTTAAGAAAATGTTGGCATACCTTATTGCTGATTTGCCCAGGCGGTCCTTCTTCCCATGCGAAGAGATTGTGAAATTTCTTTAGGACGGAAGTTAACCGGGCTTCTAATTCAGGCTCCATGTTTGTGCCCATCTTAATCACCTTCTCGGGTTCTCCTTCTACGAGTTCTACCATCTTTAGCTCTTCCACAGGTTGAAACTGTACTTTTTTGGTCTTACGCCTTTTGCTATTGTCGAGGGCTCGTTCGTCCTCTTCCAGAGTGGTGGCGTTCATGCGGCACTCCCTGGCTTTGGCTTGGCTCCCTCAGACTTCTTCGATACCTGAGCATATGGGAAATTTTACCTTAAGGTGAAAGGTGGAGGAAATCGCTTCGAAGGTCTGAATGGAGGGCCGTCCGCATATGGCGCTGTACGTCCTTGATGAGGCCTCCACCACCTAGAATTTGGTGGGTTCCGTTCTTCGGAGGGCCCCCTCTCCTCATGACATGGGAAGGATTATGGTTCCGAGGGTATTACAGGCTTCTGCTAAAAAGCCTACTAGGGGGACTTCAGTCACATCTAGTTGTTCCTTCTTCAATCATATGGCCAGGTAAGTAGGTGGGAACAGGACATCCACGGAACTGCCCGTATCAATGAGGATTCGTTGGATCCCAAATCCATGGATGGTAGCTTCGATCACCAAGGGGTCCTCGTGGGGATAGAATATACCCTTTAAGTCCTCGGGTCCGAATGTGATGTTAGGCAGCCTTGCTCCTTGAACGGAGCACACGGGGAGTTCTTGTTCCACTCGCCTTGTTTCATTTAGATATTTCTTCTTATTACCTTGGGGTGTCATCGAGATGTCTCCCCCCTCTATCATGTTAATCGTTCGCCCTGATGGAGCATTGTCTTCGTAAGATTCTGGGGGGGAGGTAAACTCTGATGCCCCGCGGTCTTCTCTCGTGACCGCCTACTAGGAGTCACTTCTTCTTTTCCCTGCTGCTCTCGGGGCCTTTTCCACACGTTCGGTCTAGGTTCATCGGGATTGTTTTCCTTCAGGTAATTCTTCAAGTATCCAGCCTCTAAGAGGCGGAGCACTTCCCTCTTCAAAGTGGTGCACTCCTCGGTGGTATGTCCATAGGTTTTATGGTACTTGCAGTATTTTCCCGAGTTTTTATCCCAGAAATTTGGCTAGTAAGGGCCAATGTAATTTGTTATTACCTCTCATCACATTGAGCACTTCTTCGGGAGCGATAGTCATCGGGGGTAAGGGTACAGGCCGAAGGTATTTTTTTACCACGCCACCGTCGTCCTTGCATTGGGAGGGTTTCCCTTCTTAACCCTTGTTTTTGGTTTTCGCCTCCCGTTCGGCGCGTTCGCGGTGTTCATTGTCATCGTTCTCCATACGCCTCTTCGTGCTTTCTGCCTCCTCCATAAGGATGTATGTTTCTGCCTTCTGCATAAGCTCATTCATGTCTGTGACGTGGTTTCCCATAAGGTATCGAAAAAAGTCTCATGTTCGGAGTCCTTGAGTCAGTATGTCGGCTAAGATAGTTGGGCTAACATGCGGGACATCTAATGCTTCATTGGAGAAGCGTTTTATGTATCCTTGCAAAGGTCCGTCCTTTTGTTGCTTAACATGAAGAGGTGCGTAGCGGATTTAGGGTTTCGCCGATTACAGGTAAACTATCGCACGAATAGGTGGGCCAATCGGTCAAAGCTAACTATGGAGTTAGGTGGGAGGTGGGTAAACCAAGCTTGAGGCCGTCCGCCGAGAGTAACAGGGATCACACGGCATAGGGCGTGGTCGTGAGCAGAGGACAGGTCCATCCTGGCCAAGTATTGGTGGATATGATCTTGTGGATCTCTTCCATCTGCATCCCCGAAGGGATCATTGCCAGGGTGATCTCGAGAACAAAGGGAGAGGTCTTAAATGTCAGATCTTCCTTGGGGGCCATGGTTTTCTTGATGTCACCCATCTCCTTGCGTAAACTGTCGAGTATTCCCCATAGGGTATTGTCTCCACCCGCAGGGTAATCCGAGGGGTATGGCCTTTCTTCCTTTTGGCCCGCCCTCGGGGACTTTTCATAATTATAGTACATCCGTGGTTCCCAGAGGGGTTCTTGGTGCTAAGAGGCGGGGGTAGGGCTCCATCCTACACGGGGTTCGTCTTCTTCCGAATGGAGATTTCTCCGATAAGGAGATTCAGAGGGTATGTTACGGGGATTCTCAGATCTCCGTGAAGTCATCCGAGTTGTGGCCTCCCAAGCCTCTCGAAGACGAACTGAGGGACGTTGATAAAATCTCTTTCCTTGGACCAATGGATCGAGGGGGTAATTTCCAAACTCCTTGGTGGGACCAGCGACTCTCGCTGTCAAATAAATTGTCCATAATATACAACACTTGTTGAACACGCTCAAAGACAGATTTTATAGCGTTCCCACATATGGCGCAATTTTGTTAATAGGTTTGTTATTTTAACCGAATTAACGGGATTATAAGGGTTGGAACACCCTGTCCGAAGGTTCAGATGTTTGCTTATGACGAAGACATCCCTCTTTTTTATTCACTAAATCTTGTTTTGAGTGTAACTTGTTTGTATGTGTTTCTGTGTTTTTGTTTGTTTTTAGTCTGTCCTTAATTGACAAGAAGGATACCCCTTTTGTAGAGGTACTTAGGGACATGTGTCGTTGTGCATGTGTTTAATTAAAGTACATATGTTAAAATATACATGGGAAGATAACATGTATCTTATCTTTAAGCTATTTATCTACTACGCGCTGACGGGGACGAATTTTTATCCCTTCTGATGACTTTCAGGAGGCTCCAATAAGCTGATTCTCAGGTCCTTTTCTCCGATAGGCTAGATTCCTTGGGAGAGCTTTATACATGGGGTTCGGTATTCGTCTGATACCATTATAGCCCCGATAGGGGTCTATTCTTGTGATTTAGTCTTCGTGATAGTACTCCGATAGATGTTTGGCTCGAATAGGGCTCTGTCCTTGTGTTTTATCATTCGTGTCCGATGGCTCGTTTCCTTCAGTTTGTTTAGTGAAGGGATGTTCTGGTATTTTGGGGAACTCGGGGTCCTCGTTTTGATCCCTCTTGGCACTTTCGATGGATATCGGAGTCTCGCGGGTACATCGTGATTATATTCTTTTTCCGATGCCACGTGGATATCTTGTTTTTTATTCATCTTGACTTTTCCAGGGAAGCTTAGGGACTCGGGGTCCTCGTTGTTTATCCCTCTTGGCGCTTTCGATGGATATCGGACTCTCGCGGGTCCATCAAGATTTTATTCTTTTTTCTGATGTCGCGTGGATATCTTATTTTTATTTATCGTGACTTTCCAAGGGATGTTTAGGTGCCTCTTCGCGGGTGTCGCTTTTTTACCACTTTGGGTTTGCGGCATTCGGTGGGCCCTCATGATACTTCGCGGCATCGGGAGTGATGTGATGGTAGTACCTTTCTTAGGTTAATCCCTGTTTTTTAGAGTTAACGCTTCGGTTAATCCCTATATTTATTTTTAAGGGTTAACACCCGAGTTATTGTGGGCCTATCGCACTACCCTACGGGCGGCAACGGGCGAGACTCCCTACAGCCTCGTCTACGTTACTAAGTCAATAGTTCCCTCTGAGGTGGTAAAACAAATTGTGCGGGTCCAGGAGTACGAGGAGGCCCAGAACAACGCCAACCTTGCCATAGCCCTAGACTTACTTGAGGAAAAGCGAATTAGAGCTGCCACCCATGCGAAATTCTACAAAGCCTGTATGGTCAAGTACTAAAATAATCGGGTCCGACCCCGATCGTTTCAAGTCATAGATCTCATCCTAAAAATGGAGGAGGCCTCCAAGAACATCGGCACACTAGACCCAAAATGAGAAGGTCCCTATCAGATCTCTAAGATCCTTGGGCCCGCCACCTATCTACTTAAGGATATGAACGACCAAGAGCTCGAACGAGCTTGGAATAGCCTTAATCTCTAGAAATATTACCTTTGAGTGCTCTATAGCCGACCCCTTACGGAGACTCAATTTTGTTCACATAGTTAATATGTTTGTATTTTGACTTAACGGTTATACCCGTGTAAAAGCAAACATATTATAGGCAATAAAATAACTACTTTCAAAAAAAATTATAATCTTACGACTTGCAAAAACAAGAGCTAAAAGGTGATCTTCCATTAAATAGGCCTAACATGGCCATAAAAATGAAATAACAACAAACACGAGAATTGAGGGGACTATGCCTACACAAACCGACAAACAAAAAAAAATAAGGGTTATGCCCGACTAAAAACTACTTCTTTGCGGGGCATTTTCTGGCCTTGATCCAAGCCTGTCGCTCCTCCATGGACAGTTCGATAGAATCAGGCATCATCACAACCCCGGAGGGACCCCTACGAGGATCCGATGAAGGAGCATCGGAAGAGGGGGAGTAAAAGTCCAGCCTCGGAAGCACCAGGTCTCGAGGAACACCTGGGAGAAAAGCGAAGGAGGAAACCGCCATCCCATACCCCACCTGAACAAGGTCCCTCCTCTCGAACTCCAGTTTATGGTTCCAGAGGAACTCGACCAAGTCAAGTCGGGCACTAGCAACTCCCACCTGAAGCTCTCTCCTTGCATCCTCGAGTTGGCGGAGCAAGCGATCTCGTTCCTCTCGGAGCGGGTACCTCCTCTGGTACGAATGGCCTCTCTCGCCTTCAGCTCCCACCTCTCAGCCTTAACATCGAATTTAGCTATAGCCTTCTTCAGGCAACTATTCAAGTCCCCCAAGTCCCGATCCGAGGACGCTCTTATCTCAGCCATACGCCCACGAGCCTCCTTCAAAGCCGCCTCCAGCCGAGCAGTCTCTTCACGAGCATGCCTAAGCGAGGTTCGGAGAGCATTACGCTCCTTCGACGTAGCCTTCAGGACAGTTGGGATGGCCCTATACGTGCCCAGCGCATCTCCAAGCACAGTGAGCTATAGAAAAAAAAAAAAAGAGTTACGAGATCTGTGACCAACATGAGTCAAAATATACACCAAGAATAGGGGCATTACCTCACAAATGCTCTGATAGAAGAGCTCCCGTAGGGCGGTATCACTGTAGCCGGACAGACGCTTTGACCATCACCACAGCCGCTTCAATACCGGACAGACTCCCAGGAGACTTGGGACAGTATTTGCTGTCCAACAAACTTGAGGCCTTAGAAGACTCAATATCCTCGGAAATGGAAAGGTCGAAACAAATGTCCGACAAGGATAGTACGTCACCTCTAAAAGGGCGGCAAGTGTGCGATGCCATCTCAGCATCTACAGACCAAGGTCATGGGGGTCAGTAAAAAAAAAGGGAGTATATTGTATATACTCGGGTAAGAGATGTTGAGGCACATTCAAAAAAAAAATTCAAAAAACAAAAAAAACTTACGAAATCCCGAATGTTGTCAGAGTGTCAGCAGAGAAGGGCATTTGCCCCCCAGCACGTCTTGCAGACCGGCAAGGAGCAAAACCATGGGACTATTCAGCATTGAGGACACGTCGTAGAGGCCATCGAAAAGACCTCTATCCTCCAAGTAGGCAGCGGTCTTCGTGCACACCGTGGGAGATGGGTAAACAAAACCCAATCCATAATCTCGGGGAACGCCTTCCCATTAGGCAGAACTCTCCGAGGGGAGACATGAAGAAATACATGTGATGCCAATCCCCATTGCTAGCAGGACCATTAGTAGACGAGGTCAGGAACACCCGTTTGTTGTCTCAGACTGACAGAGAAAAGAAGGGCGACCAGTTTGCAGTAGCCCACAGTATGAACGCCCCCGCCAAGGTCTGCGTAGTGCAGGGGATGTTCATTAAATGGCACCAAAGTGTAAACCCCACCAGTTGACGGTAAGAGGCGGGAGTAAGTTAGCTCGGCCACAGTTGCCATGAAAGTGCAGGTTTTCTGGAATCAATGTTAGACGGTGCAATGTTAGACGATGTTGGGTTAACATTGAATAACATTGAAAGCCGAGAGCTTTTGTGAAAACTGTTCTTTAGTTACCAAAATTAAGTTTTGCCTTTATTCACCTATTAATCAAGTTCCACGGTTTTAGTTGTTTATGTTTATGCCCAGGAAAGTATCTTAAACATAAGGAAGAGCTTTGGAAGATTCCTTACTTGAAGTTTCCATAATTCAAGCTAAGTTGAATAGTCAACTCACACGGTTTCAAAAGAAGGAAACAATATTGGATTCTCTGCAACTGTGATTCTTTCCAAGATTCTGCGAATTGAAGAAGTTGTGTTGCCTTGTTAAATCAGTAACAATGGAAACACGTTCTCAGGAAAGATTTGAAGTTCACAAAGAAGGCAATATTCAACAAGGAAACAACAAGAGTTACCAAAACTGTGAACAACACGTCTTGGCGTTCAAGACTCAAGAAATCTATAAAAGACGTGAAGTTCATCAAGATGAAGACAAGACAATCGTGCCAATAATCCAAGGGATTAATTATTCTTTGTATTGTCTTCATTTTGTTTTGCGAAGTTTTTGTATCAACTGCTTAAGTCTAGTCCATAGAAGTTAAGTAGTTCTTACTTGTCTGCTTCGTTGAGTCCGATCAACAAAGAGCGTGAGTGAATTGTTGTGAGGAACGTTTTTGATAAAACCTTTATGGTTATTTCGCCTAAGGCTCGGAAGTTTTTAATTATATTGAAAACTTCTTAAAATTATATCTTCTTGTGTTCTTACTTCCGCTGCATATTATTACTATCAAGAAGATCAAAATAGAGTTAAGGCAATTCCAGCTTAACTCTCAAAAAGTGTTGTGTCAATCCACGGTCCTACAATTTCAATTGGCGTCAGAGCCAAACACCGACTACATTGGTGGTTTGGAGGTGATACAACACCATGGACAGTGTCAATCCGAATACCAACAGGATCCCAGTTTTGGATGGCTCCAATTATGCATATTGGAAGATCAGGATGAGGTCTCACATCAAAGCTATTGATATTCGAGCCTGGCAATCCGTGATCAATGGATACTCTCTTCCAACATTACCAAGAGATGGTGAAGGTGATCTAGTTCCAAAACCAGAAGCAGACTGGACAGCAGCAGAGGTAAGTCTCTATAACTCTAATGAAAAAGCTCTTAATGCTATCTTTAGTTGGGTTAATCATCACATGTTCAAGTTAATCCAGAACTGTACAAAAGCCAAACATGCTTGGGATATACTTGAATTACATTGTGAAGGAGATTCTGCTGTTAAAGATTCTAAATATAGACAACTGCTTTTGCAATTTGAAAAACTTGAGATGGGAGAAGATGAGAGTGTTGACAGTTATTTTGAGAAAATTCTTGATATTGCTAACCAATGTGAAAATCTAGGTTTTGCTATGACTAATCAAGAAATGGTTTACAAAGCTATGAGAACACTGTCATCTAAATTTGCTCTCAAGAAAATTGCAATGAGTGAATCTAGAAACCTTGCTAATCTACAGTTTCAAGTCTTGATGAATACTCTTAGAGAATTTGAGACGGAGCTTGCCTCACAACCTAGCAAACATAGGGCTGTTGCTTTAAGAGGTTCAAATCTTGACAATGAAAGTGATGATGATTTTGAAATAATTTCTTCAAACTATGGGAAAATTACTAAGAAGTTCAATAAGTTGAATCTTAAAGGAAAAGGCAAAGAGAAGAACCTTAGTAATAGTTCCACAGGTTATAAGAAATTACCTCCTAAGTTTGTGAAGTACATGGCATCAAAACCTACTCCTTTAGAAGCTGATAAGTTAAAAGATGTTCAATGTTTTGAATGTAAAGGATATGGTCACATGGCTAATGAATGTGCTAACACTCTTAGAAAAAGAGGAAATTCTCATTGGGTTTGTGTAGATGATTTCAATGAAGATGACTTTAGTTCTGGAGAAGCTGAAGAACAATCAGAAGAGGTTCAAACTGCTGCGCTACTCACTCAGATTGACTGGACACCAGAAGACTCCCTGAACTGCTTCGGATCTCAATGTTACCCCAACATTCAGGATCCAACATCAGAACAGGAGACCTTCTTTGCAGATTGGGATGAATTTGATAATGATTCTGAACCTTATCTTGCGTCCTACTTTGATGAAGCTAACTTTGATTGTTTTCATGGTACAGTGGATCTAGATGAAGAATACTTCTTTGAAGGTGAAATGTCCCAGGAGGAAATCATTGAAGACCTGAAGTCTATCTACCACAAACTGCTGCTTGAGAATCACAAACTCATCAAGAGCAACAAAAGCTTGAAGGAAGAGATTGAATGCATGAAGGAGATGCTGAAACTGTATGAGAAAGACCTTGACAAAACTGAGGCTGAGCTGAAAGAGGTAAAGGTAAAATTAGATAAAGCTGAACAAACTATTAACAAATGGAACTCCTCTACATCTATACTGGATGAAGTGCTGAGTATGGGAAATCAAGGTAAAAATGGTTTGGGCTATGTTGAGAAACCTTCCTCTGAAGATGTTAATTCTGTCTACTTGAATGCTGGTTTCATCAAGGATAGCAATAACTTGAGTTGTGAAATCTCTTCCCACACTGTGAAAAGGCCTACTTTTATCTGTCAATATTGTTTTCAACCTGGTCATATTAAGCCTTATTGTAAAAAATATAAAATTGTGATTGAGAAGAAAACAATAATTAATAGTTGTACCAATGTTAGGAAAACCTCTGATCTGAATGTTATCCCAACATTAGGTAACAAATCTGAAGGACATAAAAGTAGAACCTGGACTGAGAAGATAAACACTCCTAAGGTTAAAATTGTTTGCAATGTTGTCTTTTCTGCTGTTTACTCTAACCTTGCAGGTAAGTGGTATTTTGACAGTGGATGCTCAAGGCACATGACTGGAAACATTGACAACCTGAAAAATGTAATCCCTTTGACTGATGGAACAGTTACCTATGGAGGAGGCACCAAAGGGAAAATCATTGGAAAGGGAGTACTGGATGTTGAAGGATTTCCACCACTCAAGGATGTGTTGTTGGTTGAAGGATTGAAAGCAAATTTAATTAGCATAAGTCAACTTTGTGATGACAATCTGCTAGTTACTTTTGATAAAAGTTCATGTGAAGTGTTTAATAGTGACAATGTCTGTGTCATGACAGGTACAAGATCAAAGGATAATTGCTATCTTGCTCAAGATGAAGTAGAATGCTACCATGCCAAGGTAGATGAATCTGTCATGTGGCACAAGAAGTTAGGACATGTGCACTATAGGAATCTGGAGAAACTACAGAAGTTAGAGGCTGTAAGAGGACTGCCTAAGTTGACTAGCCCAGGTAAAATTGTTTGTGAAGACTGCCTGAAAGGTAAACAAACAAAAGCTGTTCATCCACCACTTCAGGTACAAAGTACTAACCCTAGAACTAATAAGTGCTTTGAATTGCTACATATGGATCTCATGGGTCCTATTGAGGTTAGTAGCCTGAATGGTAAGAAGTATGCTTTTGTTATTGTTGATGATTTTTCAAGATATACATGGATTAAATTTTTGAAAGAAAAATCAGAGGCATTCAACACATTCAAAACTTTGCATGCTAGTATTAAAAATCTTTATGGCACTTCTGTAGGAAGAATTAGGTCTGACCATGGAAAAGAGTTTGAGAATGCTAGCTTTGCTAATTTCTGTGAATCTAAAGGCATTTTCCATGAGTTCTCTGCACCTAAGACACCTCAGCAAAATGGTATTGCTGAGAGGAAGAATAGAACACTTCAAGAGATGGCTAGAGTTATGTTGAATTCTAAAAACCTATCTAAGAAACTCTGGGCTGAAGCTTTGAATACTGCATGTCATATTAGTAATAGAGTTTATCTTAGACCTGGTACTACTATGACACCTTATGAAATCTTGAAGGGTTCAAAACCAACAGTAGCACACTTTCATGAATTTGGTATTAACTGCTATTTGCTAAAAGATAGAGACTATTTGAGCAAATTTGATTCCAAAAGTGAAAAGTGTATATTTGTTGGATATTCTCCTAATAGTGCTGCTTTCAGGGTCTACAATCCAAGATTGCATACTGTTCAAGAATCAGTGAATGTCATATTTGATGATTTAACTGTTTCTGCAGGTACTGAAGAAGTCACTGGTTCAGATGTTACTCCAACATTGGACTCAACATTGAACACAGACGCTGGAGATGCTGAACTGGAAACTGGAACTAATGTTGACTTAACACCAGAAACCCCCAATGTTAGGCCAACATCTGTGCTGTCAGATTCTGAAGATGAAGTGATTCCTGTATCCAGAAGAGATCCCCCTCTTAGAATACAAAGAGATCATCCAGCCTCTCAAGTAATTGGTCAAATTACTGAAAGAGTAAGAACACGCAACAAAGAAAGGATAAATTACAAGGATATGGCTAAGTTGTGTGTTTGTATGTCTTCTTCATGTACTATTGAAAATGCTTCTTGTTTTGTGTCCTCCATTGAACCTAAGAATGTAACTGAAGCTCTTAAGGATAGTTACTGGATTAATGCCATGCAAGAGGAACTCTTACAATTCACCAAAAACAGAGTTTGGAATCTAGTACCTAGGCCATCACATGTGAATGTAATAGGTACAAAATGGATTTTCAAAAATAAAACTGATGAGAATGGTGTAATTATGAGGAACAAAGCTAGGTTGGTTGCACAAGGTTATACTCAGGTAGAAGGTATAGATTTTGATGAGACTTTTGCTCCAGTAGCTAGGATAGAATCAATTAGATTACTTCTTGCTATTGCTTGCTATCTTAGAATTAAACTCTACCAAATGGATGTTAAAGGTGCCTTTCTGAATGGTTTAATTGACAAAGAGGTTTATGTAGAACAACCTAAAGGCTTTACTGACCCTAAACATCCTGACCATGTGTACAAACTTGAAAAGGCTTTGTATGGTTTAAAACAGGCCCCTAGAGCTTGGTATGAGAGGCTAACTGATTTTCTGTTAGGCCTAGGTTTCAATAGAGGAGATGGAGATAGAACATTGTTTGTCCTTAGAAAAAGTTCTGATATATGCATTGCTCAAATATATGTGGATGATATTGTATTTGGCTCTACTAACAAGTCTTCTTTAGACAAATTTGTTGAGTCTATGACAGGAACATTTGAGATGAGCATGATTGGTGAACTTAACTACTTTCTGGGACTACAAGTCAAGCAGCTGGAGAATGGTATCTTCCTGAACCAGGAGAAGTATGCAAGGAATCTGGTAAAGAGATTTGAGCTACAAGAATCTAAGCCTTGCAAAACTCCTATGTCCTCTTCAGTGAAGATAACAAAAAATGGCACTGGTAGCAATGTTGACCCAACATTGTACAGATCCATGATTGGTAGTTTGCTATATCTCTCTGCCTCTAGACCTGACATCATGTTTTCAGTATGTGTTTGTGCTAGGTACCAAGCTGGTCCAAAGCAATCTCATTTGATTGATGTGAAGAGGATTCTTAGATATATCTCTGGAACTTCACCATTAGGCATTTGGTACTCTTATGACACTAACACTAACTTGGTTGGTTTCAGTGACTCTGACTGGGCAGGTGATGTGGATGATAGGAAATCCACAAGTGGGGGCTGTTTTTATTTGGGGAATAATTTGGTCTCCTGGTATAGCAAGAAGCAGAACTGTGTTTCATTATCAACTGCTGAATCAGAATATGTAGCAGCTGGCAGCTGTGTTACCCAACTTGTGTGGCTCAAACACATGCTTTCAGATTATGGGCTAGATAGTGATACACTTCTCATGTTCTGTGACAATTTAAGTGCCATAAGTATCTCTAGGAATCCTGTCCAACATTCTAGAACTAAGCATATAGACATAAGACATCATTTTCTAAGAGATATGGTAGAGGACAAAATAATCAACATTGAACATATTGAGACAACAAATCAGCTAGCTAATATGTTTACTAAACCTTTAGATAGTGAGAGATTCTTCAGCCTGAGGAAATCTCTTGGCATGTGTGATATGTGAAAATGTTGAGAAAACCAGTGTTGTCATAACACCACTGACTAGCACTGGTATATTGGTTGTGGTGTAGTAGGTATTCTGTTGTCATTCCTTTGTTGAGTTGCATTCCTTGTGAGTCTCATTTTATCACTGTTTTGTCATATTTGGTTTGTGTGGTTGAACTCTTTGATTAACAACTCTCTCTAGTTATCAGTTTCACATCTTTGGTTTTGAAAAGGTTAATAAAACTCTTCTGTTTGTCTGAGGTTGTGATTACCTAACATATGGAGAAGTTGGGATACACAAAGTTCACTACTTTGTTGTCTATTCAGTTGTGTCTTATTCATATGAAAGGTGTACAGGACATGTGGAGAAGCTGGGGTGCATGATGTTGACAGCTTCACTGTTACTCAGTTGTGCTTATTTACATGTTTCTGTTTGTTTGGCCAAGGAACACATGAGGGTGATCTTTTCTACTAGGGTGTTTGAGGTTTCGATTTCTTACATTTAGTAGCACTGATCACTTGGTGATTCTCTTGAATGCAGGTTGGTAAACAAGTATGCATAAGGAATTGGGGTGTTGGGGTGCATGATAAATGAATTGCCAACATTCAAGGCCTTTGTACTTGCCTAACTTGCTGCTGTTAATGTTGTTACTGGGGTGTGTGGAGTTCAGGCTGCCCTCATTCAGTTGTGACATTAACTTTGTGTTTAGCAACCTTCAGTTTTTGTTCAGATGAGTTATGAAAATAATAAAGATTTTAAAGAGATGTGACTGTGCTGGTTTGAGGAGTTTTTCATTTGTGTTTACCATCTGCCTATTTGACATTACTTTGTTGCATTCATATAGAACTGCATTGTTTTCTTTCTTGTTTGTGAGTTGTGTCGGTTTAGGCTTAGGGGGAGTATAATTCATGTGTTGAGGCATACAATTTGGGTGACATACTGCAGGTGACACACTGATCTGTGACTTTCTATGCTGTGGAAGTGAATTGTTCCTTGAATTCATAACTGCTTATCTCTGTGTGTTTCTTGTTATCTATGTTACTTACTCATGATTTTAATCTGAACAATATGTCTGAGGTACTCACTTGCTATATTGGTTAAGTTTCAGATGTATTTTTGGATGTATCTCAAGCTCTCACATGAATTTGCCTTGGTGAAGCCTGTACCTCCACCTTCGGTTTTGAATGTTATTGAATGTTATCCCAACATTGTGCACAGACTGAGGTCAACATTGAAAACATGAACTTATAAGTTTTCAGTTTTTTTCTGAAAACCGCTCTGGTTAACTGTTAGTTTAACATCAACACGTGTGCGCGGGAAAACTTAGTGGGAAAGTTTTATTTGTTTCAAATTTGGTAACTGCCCATTAACATTCTCTCTCTCTCTTATTCACGGTTATTATCGAAATCAAAACCCTATTTTCCTTAATTAAACTTGCAAGTTCCTTATTTGTGCCTATTTTGCAAAATTTACTCTCAAAATTCTCTTGATCTTCTCTGCGATTACTCTCAAAATCTCTGTACTAACAATGGCAAGCAAGTCCCCCATGCAAACTCTTGCAGATGTTGCCCTAGGAAGCGAACCCACTGCTGCACGCACTCGCTCACACACTAGAAGTGCTGCTGAAAAAACAGTTGAGGCCCCTGTTGCTGACAAGAGGAAGGCGATTCCCTATATGCGACGAGGAAAGAAGACCAAACAGGGAGAATCGACCTCCAATGTTGAGCCAACAGTGGAACCAACCACTCCCATCACCAATGAGCCTGAAACTGAGGTAAACGCTGCTGAACCCACTCCTGAATTTGATGCTGATATACCTGTTGAGGGGGAGGGCAGTGGTTTTGTTGAAAAATCTGTGGAGGTGTCTGCGGATGTGTCTGTTGACAAGATGGTGAGGAAGTGGATTAGGGCTCAAAAGAAAAAGAGAAAGGGCAATGGTGAGAAATTGAAAAATATGTCTGAGTCTGCTAAGGCTAGGGCTGAGGCCCGGAAAAGACAGTCTGAGAGATCAGCTAAGAAGAGGGCTGTTGAGGAGGAGAAGAAAGCTGAGGAAGAGAAGAAGGTTGCTGCTGCTGCTGAGAGAAAGAGGAAGGGAAAGCAAGTGATGGAAGAGGAAGTAGAGGTGTTGGATGTTGAGGATGAGGAAGAAGAAGAGAAGAAGGAAGAGGAGACTGAGGAGGAGCAGGATGTTGCTGCTGATGTTGGGGCAACATCAGGAACAGAGGAGTACACTGATGGGCTATATGTGGTCTACCCTGAGGAGGAAGAGGACTGCTATTCTCCCTACTATCTCTCTCAAGAGTTGGAGAAGAAGTGGGATTCCTTCAAAAGAAGGGTGATTCACACTGAAAGGGCTATAGAGATGGCCAGTTTCAAAGAGAACAAAGTGATGGACTTGCTGGAAGCAAGAGAGCTGCAACAATCATTGATGGAGCTGAGTGACTATGCTCCTGAGATTGTCATGGAGTTCTACCTCAATCTCTCCAAGTGGATTAGGGACTACAGATCTCCAAAATTTGGAAAGGCTTGGGTGAGGGGGAGAGTCTTCAACATTGACCCCTACACCATCAACAAGGTCTGTGGCTTCCCTACTACTGATGAATCTGAGGACCCCTATTATGATGATGTAATTGAGGACTTGACTGAAGGGTTGGTCAAAATCTGGAGAGATGCTCTGCCAACCACAAAACTCACCTCCCTGAGTGCTGTCTTGCACAAGATAGCTTGCTTCAACTGGCTCCCAAGCAAGAATGTGACTGTACTTACCAAGGAATCAGCAATCTTGGTGTACAAAATCAAAAATGGGCTAGCTGTGAATATGGGGGAGAGGATTTTGAAGTCTATGTCTGAAGTTGCTGGAAGGAAGAATGGGATGCTACCCTATCCCTCACTCATCTGCAAAATCCTTGGCAGTCAAGGATTGAATACAAGTGTCACTGTGGGCTGGAGGAAGAATGATTCTGAATTAACTATTCTCCCAAGCTACTTGTCTGGATCAAGGGTGAGAGACCTTCCATGGAATCCACAAGGAGTGGTGAGACCAAGAACTGAGCAGAAAAGGGCTAAGGAGTTTGCTGGAACTTCAGTGCCAATGTCCAAAGAAGAGGATTGCTTGGTTATCACTTCTGCTTTTGTGGATCATATGCTGAATTGGTATAGGGGGCAGATTGCTGACACTCAGAGGGAGATCGAGGAGAGGAAGGAACACCTCAAAGAACTGGAGGACATTGTGAAAAATTTGGAGGACCTCCCTTCTTCACAAAAAGGGGGAGAGTAGTTCCAATTTTAATTTTTGTCTTCTTGTTTTTGTTTTGTTTCCTATGAACTGCTAATATCTTTGAACTGCTGGTACATTAATCTCTATTTTGGCTTTATTTGATCAAGGGGCTTGTCCTTGATATCTAGCTATGGCCTGTAACTCTAAGTACTACTGATGAACTGCTCTAATTGTTCTTAACTGCTATTCCTTGTGAAGGAACTGTTTGAACTGTTTTTATTGTTAACCTTTATGCAGGAAACTTACTGGTTTCAATGTTGAGGCAACATTGATGAATGTTGAGGTCTGAACATATGTAAATATGTGATTGTAGTGATGACCTTTATTCATGTCTTTGTTAATTTAACTTTGATTATGATATCTTGTATTAAGGGGGAGCAGTTAGGTAGTTTAATTTGTTTCTTGTTGATTATAACTTTCTGGATATAAGACTTGATTGGAACAGGTATTGGTTTTGTGAAGAAAGGCAAAAGGGGGAGATTGAAAGTGCAGGTTTTCTGGAATCAATGTTAGACGGTGCAATGTTAGACGATGTTGGGTTAACATTGAATAACATTGAAAGCCGAGAGCTTTTGTGAAAACTGTTCTTTAGTTACCAAAATTAAGTTTTGCCTTTATTCACCTATTAATCAAGTTTCACGGTTTTAGTTGTTTATGTTTATGTCCAGGAAAGTATCTTAAACATAAGGAAGAGCTTTGGAAGATTCCTTACTTGAAGTTTCCATAATTCAAGCTAAGTTGAATAGTCAACTCACACGGTTTCAAAAGAAGGAAACAATATTGGATTCTCTGCAACTGTGATTCTTTCCAAGATTCTGCGAATTGAAGAAGTTGTGTTGCCTTGTTAAATCAGTAACAATGGAAACACGTTCTCAGGAAAGATTTGAAGTTCACAAAGAAGGCAATATTCAACAAGGAAACAACAAGAGTTACCAAAACTGTGAACAACACGTCTTGGCGTTCAAGACTCAAGAAATCTATAAAAGACGTGAAGTTCATCAAGATGAAGACAAGACAATCGTGCCAATAATCCAAGGGATTAATTATTCTTTGTATTGTCTTCATTTTGTTTTGCGAAGTTTTTGTATCAACTGCTTAAGTCTAGTCCATAGAAGTTAAGTAGTTCTTACTTGTCTGCTTCGTTGAGTCCGATCAACAAAGAGCGTGAGTGAATTGTTGTGAGGAACGTTTTTGATAAAACCTTTATGGTTATTTCGCCTAAGGCTCGGAAGTTTTTAATTATATTGAAAACTTCTTAAAATTATATCTTCTTGTGTTCTTACTTCCGCTGCATATTATTACTATCAAGAAGATCAAAATAGAGTTAAGGCAATTCCAGCTTAACTCTCAAAAAGTGTTGTGTCAATCCACGGTCCTACAATTTCATGCCATAACATGAAAAGGTCTCTAACGATCGAATGGAAAAAGTAGCAAAGACCGCATTGCACTTGCTCCGCATACACCGTCATATAACCCTCGGGAGGGTCAAATGCCCTATGTGTATCCGAGGGGATGATGACATTCACCTGATCGAAAGGGATGTTAAAATTCGCCAACAATAACCCGACCTCCACCATGTTCATTACCGAGGTTGTGGATCCAATCCGAAGCCCGCCAGTCATGCGCTTTGGGTCCAAATTCTCGCTCCAGAACACCGTACCCTCAGTGGAATTCTGGTAGGCAGCCCGACGGCCAAAAATGGCAAAGACACGAATCGTCACCATCGTCAAAACAACGGCATCACCGCCAGCATGTGAACCCCTCACTTGCCTTCGTGAAGCAGAACGGATGGGATATGAAGACGCAGCCCTTCTGCGATGGTTTCGACGGGACACGGAAGCACTTCCCTGTTGAATAGAAGACTGAGAGATAGGAGAATCATGCGAATCTTCATCGCTGGAGAAATGGTGGTGGCTTGAGAAACCATGATCGAAGAAAAATAGAAGGGAGAAATATTTTTGCAGAGGAAGTATTTGCGTTGAAGTGATAAAGAAGAATGGTGAAGGTGGCTATGTTTTTATAGGCGGAAAAGACGGTTCGTATCTCGAGTCGTTTCACTTCCATGCCCACGATTCAAATGGTGGGACCATTTGGTTCCCCACCCATGACGTAGCTGAACCGCCACTTTCCCCGAATCTTTGCAACTGTGGCATGTCAGACGTCACCATATGGGAGCTAGACCGGCGCATCAACTCCTCACGTCCCTTCACATTAAATGGGCACCTCTTCCCGAGAAAAATGGTTGGAAAGACAAAAAGCAGGCTAATTCAAATTCATGACCACCCCATAAGCTGCCCTCTCGACCATTCCTCCCACGAGGAACCTCAACGATGCTCCCAAGTAATCACAAACGAAATCCAAAATTTTTCTAAGTATGATAAGATCAATGATCAGAGTTAACGTCTGGCAATTCTCTCGATACCCCGGGGCCCACGCGGGAAAGTATGAATTGACCTCCCTCTATTTTTCTTTACGGATCGCCCTCCAAAAACTCGCACGAACAAGGCCACAATGGCAACTAACTCGAATGATTGTGATTACTTACGAAAAATATGAGGCCTCTCAGGTCGTGATGCTCAAAAACATCTAAGAACGATTGAAGGAACCTCTTCCGCAAAAAGAAAGGAAAATAGTGTACTCAGGAAGCTAACAACAACATCCTCTAAGTGAGGAACGATGGCAACAAACATACAACAGGCAAAAAATACTTGAAGATCCGAAAAATTTCATAAATAGTTGAAAATTCGGGGGGAGGGGGGACGACCCGGTACAATCCCAAAAAAAGAAAAGCACAAAAGAATGGGGGGCTAAAACAAATTAAGGCCAAAATGGCGACAAGAGTCCCTAGGGTGATCTACGTCTGTGGGGTGCGAGTAGGAGAACTTCGGGCCACCGAGCCACCATTAGGGAGTAAGTTTAGGGTCTCCTCGGGGGTTTTAGAATGGATCATCAGAGGCGTAGACATCTTCTAGATGTTCACGTCGGTACGGAAGAAGTTCTTCATGGAGCCCAGCTGCTGACAGGACCGGAAGCCCCACAAAAGATGACCCTCAAAGTAGGGGGCAAGCTGCTCCCTCACCTCTTTCTCACGAGCCGCCAGTCGCTCGTCTCGCTCTATCACGATCTTTTTCAGAACTTCTGGGAGCGACTTTACCAGCAACTCCGAGGTCTCGAGTTCCTGGGCCTGCCCAGCTTCCTTCACAACCAAGGCGTCCCTTTCCTTCTCAGAAGCAGCCAGGTGATCCCTCAGCCGTTGTTTCGACCCCTTTAGGGCATCCCTCTCACGAGCCACCTCCTCGTAAATACGAGACAAGCCTCTCATTCCGACGGGGCTCTTCCAAAAGAAACAAGTATCAATAGAAAGAACACATACAAAGAAGAATAAAATTTACACACTTACAACGGCTTTACTTACCAAGGTCGCGCACAATTGCTTAACCAGACCCAATTCTCGGGCATCCAGTAAAGAAGGGGTCGAAAAAGAACCTAAGGTGGCCAGCTCCTAAGAAAGGCCGAGAGTTTGGGCTCCCAAGCCCACGACGCTCTTCAAAAGAGACTGCACGGGAGAAAGGGTGACCTGACCCCAAGTTCCGACTTCCTAAGAAGAAGTGATCTGAAATTCAGAAGGTCAAACTCCTTGGCTCTTGGGAAGAGGAGAAGAAGACCTATCCGCTATTGACTCCATCCCAGCAGTCGAGGGCTGAGGAGTAGATGGCTCACCTGGCGGAGTTCCACCAATGTCAGCCAGCACCGCTGCCTGATAATGCCTCGCCAAAATCACCTTACTCTTGGAAGAAACCTCAGCCTGCTCCCGACGTCGCTTTTTTCCTACCATACCCGCCTCCTTCTCACTTGATTGACTCGTGTGAGATGGGGCCTCAACCGAAGCACTCTTCTCACCAGATGGATCATTCGCCAATGCTGCTGAAGTGCCGACCCCTCTGTCCTCCGAAGCTTTGGAGCGATGGCCTTCTTCTTCTTCTTTTTGGAGGGACGAGGAGGGAGATCATCACTATTTCTCAATCTTTTCGACCTTGCTTCCGTAGGAGAAAGTCAGAAAGATTGAGAAAATTAGTCATTCACAACCACTGATGAAGGATTTCCTCGAAAAGTTAAGGATTAGTAATCTTTTTTAGAAATCGAATGGATTCGGTCTTATACATACGCGAGGAAGGTAATCAAAAAAGAAAGAAGAACACTTCAACGTCTCCACGATAGCCCCTGCAAAACTGAAAATCCTATTCAGCAATAAAGAAAAACCTGACAAGGAAATAACTACCAAAGAAGGTGTCAAAAGTACTTACTAATTTCGGGATGATGGTCTCCACAAAGGGCGCCATAGCTAGTATATCATTCAGAACGCACTTTTTGTAAAGAGCCGAGAGCACGCTGACCTGTGACATCTTGTTCCAGCTAAAATCTTGCTTACAAAAACCACCAATTCATCCGTAGCCCCTCAGAAAATCGGCCAAAAGGCCTTTGGTGGTAGGTCGAACGAAGAAAAATTTATCCTTCCAACTGCTGTGGGACCCCAGAAGATCGTGAAGAATCCTCTTCGTCAACTTCCGCATGGTGAAAGTATAGAAGAGCTTGTCCATCGACGAGCTCGCCAAATCGAACACCCAAAAAAAACTATACACCGAGCGGGGATGGGTATAGGCCGCACCAGTGAAAGCAAACGCCGCAGAGTCGACCATCCGTTCGGAGATAGTTGACTTGGATAGAGCATACATGCCTTGAAGACCTCCCTATAAAAACTAGAAGGAAGGATCGTAGTCCCGCCTTGATCCACACAAAGTAGGCGGTATAGTAGCCAGGGCAAGGAGAAGTAGCCCTCTCGTGACTCCGAGGCACCACGACCTTCAGATCCTCAGAACTCGCCCCGTACTTGGTAGATTTGACCTCGATCTCATCTAGAGATCTACACACCCATATCCGAAACCCTAGGTGGCACCGCCACTGCCACCGCCTTTTTTATTTTCTTGGTGGACGTTTCTATCGAACCAGAGAAAATGCGGCGGCGTCGCGACACCTCTTCAGCAGAAGGCGACACTGCCGCTCCTGTCGTCTCGCTGAAACTACTCACGGAAGCCATAAAATCGCTGGAAAAAAATTCAAAGTAAAAAAATAAGAGAAAATAGATGGAAAACAGAGAGGCTCGGGTGAATGGACACAAATCACTATGAGTCCCCTCAATTTATAGAAGGAGGAGCCCAAATGACGCCTTCGACGCGCGGCCAACTCAGCGGCACGTAGAACATGCAGGACCATAATTATAGAAAAAGCTCGACAATACATAGACTCATTTAATGAGTTTCAAGTGATATCTACAAAATACACTTGTAACTAGGGGGACTCCTGATGATGCATAATCTGCCCCACCCTCGGAGAGGGGCAGAAAAATGGGTACCCTACAAAACTTACTCACCATCTTGTAGAGCGATACGTCTAATCCACGACCACCCTTGCCCAAACAGGGCCCGAAGATCCGGGCTTTGAAAGGTACCATCGGGTCACGACTAGTAAACACCCCCCAGAGGGTACTTGGTCTGAACACTGAGAGAAGGTACCCCCAAATCCCGACCAGCGCCTCTTAAAGGGATACAGTAAGACCCCAAAGGCTTGGACACACCGCTCCCAAGGATGTGACACTTACCCGAACTCGGGTACCCACGAGGAATAAACATGGAACCCCCCAGTCCAAAAGCATAATACTCCCCACAGCACTTAGTACCTCTCAAACTCCCAAGGGACCATCACCAAGACTTAGCCAAGATTTAGGAAACAGGAGCACATAAAACACACTAAGGACACGAGTGAATATAAGGAGAAGTCAAGACCCACCACAATCTCGACTAACGGAAGCAGCTCACAGCAAAAAATGACACCCAGGGTCTCATCCAAGGCGGACGATCCATAAGAGCTACCCGATCATTTAGGCCAACCATAGCCCACGACCTACTCGAAAGGCGCGCCATTCATCTCACTCATCCTACGACCGAACCACCCTAATAATGAGGAAAAACCGCACCCTATTGGTCCAACTCATTCATTAGGGCATAAAACAGCAAACCTTATTGGTGCAGATCAATGATTGGGGCAGATCGATTCCCATGCATTGGCTCAGTACCACCACCGAAGACCATTGGAGCAGATATCATCATTACCTACTCAGACGAACTGTCCGCTATTGGCCACCCCCTGACAGACGACTCCTATTGGAGCATGAGACCTTCACGCCATTAGTCACCAGCACCCAATGGAGTAAAGACGGCAAGACCAGCCCCCATTGGCCAAAAACCCTTGGGACTAACACTATAAATAGTCCCCCATTTTCAGCAAGAAAACAAGTTCAAGTTCGACTTCAAGTTCAACTTCAGATTCAACTACAATCACAAATCACATTATTCACCACAATAGCAGCACAAGAACACTTCCCACAATTTAACACTTTAGCGTACTTAGAATTTCGCATTCTTCTAGCTCTCACTCGTGTATTCACACGCCCCCCTGTACTTCACTCAAAATCCTTAGTAAAATCATTGTGCCTCATTTCCTCATATTCGAGATTGCCGTTCCGAAAAAAAAAATACTTGAGTAACAATATCCTCAAATATCCCGACCACACGGGCCCGGACGATATTGCCTCACCACCTTGTATTCATATTCACTTATATATATACACCCAACATGGGCTTCAATCTTACGGGGGGTAATCACTTCATGTCATAAAGGTTGTGTTATTTCTCTTAAGGCTAGCGGAAGGTGTTCAAACTCCTCTCCTATCCTTAAATTAACCCTTGAAGTAATTTTGCATCACCAAGTATATTGTTATTTGAATAGTTAACATTTAGTTATTTAGTGATACATTTAGTTAAAAATGGGGGAATTGTCTTAAAATGACAAGCTAGACCTCATTTATAAGCGCATTTTCAATGTTATACCCATCCTTTAAATTTTTTGAATGTTATACTCAACATTTAACTTTTAAAAACTGTTGCACCTAAACTATATTTCCGGCAACAAACGTAATATAACTGCCTGGAGGATGACGTATGCGAATGTTTTTAAAATTCGAAAACACCCCCAAATACCAAAATAACTTCTCATAATTGGTAAACATCCCCAATTATATCCATTTGTTTTTTTTAAATACCACAAAACAACACAATAGCTTCTCCTGATTTTTAAACACACCCAAACACCTCCAAATTCTCAAAACATATCCCCAATTTAATAAAATTTCACAAAAATTGTAATTTACTTATATTGAAATTCGTTTGACAGAAGGGGAATTTTGGGGAGAATAATGAAGGTGGTGTAATGCGCCAATATATGGGGTATAACTTGGTGTTTATTATTCTCTTGTTTTTATTGGTGAATTGACAATCCTCCAAAATTTGAAGTATTACTCACGTCCTGACGATCCCATCATCATCAACGTGAGTACGTGACCTGAAAGAAAAATCAGACCATTATTTGCTGGGTCGGGTGGGTCTGATCACTCTCTTCTTATTTCCCAATTCCAATTCCCATCCATCCAATTAGGGCTTGCTTATATTCATTCGTATTTATTTCCCTTGATTGGAATCTGGAACTCGCTTCAGATCTGTAGAGCGAAGATGTACGGATTCGAAGCACTGACCTTCAACATCCATGGCGGTTACCTGGAGGCGATCGTACGAGGTCATCGCTCTGGGCTCTTAACCGCCGCCGATTACAACAACCTCTGCCAGTGCGAAACCTTGGATGACATCAAGATGCACCTCTCCGCCACCGAGTACGGGCCATATCTCCAAAACGGTCGGTGAATGACTTTTATTTTAATTCTCTTCTAAAATCAATCAAGTAGATGCAATCAATCAATCAATTGTCTGTCATATTGATTGATCATTCTACTAAACTTATTAACTGCAGAGCCTTCTCCATTGCATACCACCACAATTGTGGAGAAATGCACCCTCAAACTGGTTGATGAGTATAAGCACATGTTAACCCAAGCCACGGAGCCTCTCTCAACCTTTCTAGAGTATATCACGTCAGTCGTCACTACTAGACTGAATCGAATCTCAACCTTGCTAGCTAAACATATTATTCTATTTCTCTTTCAAACTAAATTAAACTACACGTCCGTCATTATTCAGATACGGCCACATGATCGACAATGTCGTGCTAATTGTAACTGGAACTTTGCACGAGAGAGATGTGCAAGAATTGTTGGAGAAATGCCATCCCTTGGGAATGTTTGACAGGTACTACTAATCATTTAGGCATCAATACAAACTAGTATGTTGACCTTTTTATAATTTGCCAATCATCCTCCCTGCAGTATTGCAACTCTAGCAGTCGCACAAAATATGAGGGAGCTTTACAGATTGGTACTTGTTGACACGCCCCTCGCTCCATACTTCTCCGAGTGCATTACTTCAGAGGTAGTATCGACTGCTGAAATTTTCTGGATACTTGTACTGTGATTTACAACATTTGTCATTCGCTTGCCTCATATAAGTTTAACTACACATGGTCATTTTTATCATGCTTGTATATGCTGCACGACATACCTTTTGCTCTTAGATATGAGATATATTTTTGTGGTCAAGATACCTTTAAAGTGGCTTCTTACACTCCCAGACAATTTTCCTCCCTGATTGCACAATCCTGTTGGAGCGTTGTTATCTAAATATATTAGATTACTATTTTCTAATGGTGCTGGTGGGCTACTCAAAGTTTAAAAGAGTGTAGCATACGTAGATGGAAATAATTTCGTCTTGTTAGTATACAAATAGCAGAACATTCATGGTATCACCTTGTATAGTTTAGTCTTGCTTTACGCTGATACGGATACCTTGGCAGGACTTGGATGACATGAACATCGAAATCATGAGAAATACTCTATACAAGGCGTACCTTGAGGACTTCTACAGATTTTGTCAGGTACTGGGCATTTTGGAATCTTCCTGACACATCCGTTTCTTTTACTGTGTGGAGTGCATATTCTCTCTTTAGGTTATTTAACTTAAGAATTTATAAACAGAAACTTGGTGGTGCTACTTCAGAAATTATGTCTGACCTCCTCGCATTTGAGGCTGACAGAAGGGCAGTCAATATCACGATAAACAGGTTCTTTTAGGGCCTCGAATTCTTGAGAAATTGTCACACAACATGCACAAATGCACTTACACGTACTTGTACATTTATATGTATACAAGAATATATATGAGCGTTTTGGTCATGTAAGTAAATGTACATGTTGGTAACACCATTTCCTGGCCTCATTTTCTGTTCTATCTTCAGCATTGGCACTGAACTGACTCGTGATGACCGTAGGAAATTGTATTCTAATTTTGGCTTACTGTAAGTATCTTTTCTCTAGTCTTTAATACTTTGTACTATCGAGATTATTCTGTTTTAGCTTTTGTCCCTGAAACTGGCATTCATTTGTTGGATAGATATCCTTACGGTCATGAGGAGCTAGCTGTCTGTGAGGATATTGATCAGGTATGTGATAGTTATTATTCATATCTTTATATCTTTTATTGTTGAACATTTTTTGTTTTTCTTGCTGATCTGTAATATTGTTTCTTTGAAAATTCTGCAATCTATCCTGGTTCTTGATAAGGCATCTTCTTGATGCCACTCACCAGGCGACATTCCCTCCTATACAGCAGCAACTAGAATCAAGAATAATAGCATACTTTCTTGTTTATTCTGTATAGTGGCTTCAACTGTCATGTGGAACTCATTGATGCTTGTTTAGTCAACTATATGGTGCTCAAATACCTGAATTAGTAGCCTAAGCCGAAATTGGATGGAAGGTGGGAGTAGAAGTGAAATGTTGTAGGTTTGATGTGGTCCTGGTGTGTTTTTCGTTGCTGACCTGTATAAATTTGATTTTATTTTGTATTAATTGGGACCCTATAGCACCCAAGTCCTAAAAATTGATGTATACTTGCCAAGTATGCCGGCTTGCCCTGATTGTTTACGAGGTTCAGTATTTGCTTCTCATCTGTTGTCTCTGTTCTTATTATTGCCTTGTAGCCTTTTTTCGCCTTGTTTACTAGGCAGTGACAGATGTTTGTTGATATCTTTTTTCTCAAATCTTCTTAATCTTAGGTTCGTGGTGCCATGGAAAAGTATCCCCCGTATCAGTCCATATTTTCCAAGTTATCGTACGGGGAGAGTCAGATGCTGGACAAGGCCTTTTATGAAGAGGAAGTAAAACGTCTTTGCTTATCCTTTGAGCAGCAGGTTTGTTTCTCATAGCCCACTGTTTAGATTTATCATTGCATTAATTGAAGAAACAGCTTTCTCTTTTAGTCTTCCTTTTGCTATTCTTGGTCAAAATAGTTTGTCCTTTTTGGTGATGCAGTTTCACTATGCTGTATTTTTCGCGTACATGAGGTTGAAAGAGCAGGAGATCAGGAACCTGATGTGGATATCTGAATGTGTTGCTCAAAACCAGAAGACCCGTGTGCACGATAGTGTTGTTTTCATATTTTGAAACCCAATTCATTCATCTATATCTGTATATTTCGTTTGCTATGCAGACCCTGTTTTATCTGATTTGCGGAGATCACTCACTCTGCATTTGTTTAACTTGCGAGAATAAGTTGTGTGATCTATTAGTCGGAGAGACATAATTTTTATTATCCTTAATTATGTTGTGACAATAATCTTATTTGATGTACAATAAATAAGACACGTATATTTCTTCTCTTGGTGGATTTTCAGAATATATTCAGAGTGATCGTGAAATTTGTCGTCAGATGTGTTTAATTAGTTTTGCATCATATGTATCCGATATATGCTCATGCTTTTGTATTTGCGTGTTCAGCTCTATGATATTTTAAAATGACAACGTATCTTCTGAAGTCATTTTTATTAATACTAGTCATTACAAATGATATTTCTGTTTCCTGAGACAGGGCATTGTCACTAAAAAATTGGCACTCGCTAAGTGGCGACCCGAGTACGAAGATGAAACACTATGGCGGTGGTGTTTGTAGAGACTTAAAAAGTTAAAAGGAACAGTTTCTCATATCCATTTTGCTTAAATGTGTCTCAAAGTAAATCAAAAGCGGGTATAGAATAAAAATGTTATTAGGAGTTGGAAGTAATTTTTCTCATAAAAAAACAAAAGAAGAATTGGAAGTAATTTAAAGAAGTATGTTAATTGACTTAATTACGATAAAAACTTAACTTTAGTTTCAGAACTTTTTGTTTTTGATAGTTAAAACTAGGAGTGCTCAAAAACCTGCTCACCCACACCTGCATATATAAACTCTTTTCGTCATAAATCTTTTTTTTTGCTAGTCTTGAAACCCGCCACCAGTCTAACTGCAACCCGCATGAGTTGCAAAATCAATGCATCCACACAGTTTGAAAAATTGGTAACTCGCTAAACGTGGGTATGGTGTATTTTCTTGTGCTCACTTGCCAAACACCGCTCGCGAACACCCCTAGTTGGCTTAAAACCCAATGATCTCTTTTGAAGTACCGTTAATATGATTTTCCTAAAGCTCAATTTCGAGTACACTAATCATGCCCATGCGTTCACGACTGCAACATGTAAGATAAAACTGTTTCAACTGTATATATATTTTGTCAAACCTCTCTAAGAAAAATGACTCTATTACCCTTGGGGACAACCAAATTGATCTTGGTTCAATGAATTACTTCCCTGTCCTCGGGAATGACTGAATTGGTCCTCAGTCGGTAAAACTTGAAACAGTGAAATTTAGCTAAACTGTTTCATACTCTGAGAAATTAACTTTGCCCATCAATATAAATAAGTTGGACCAAAGTTTGTTAAATCATGTTAAAGCTCTCGGCTTTATTCCAAAACAAATGAATCTCTTGTTTAAAATATTCTGACAAAATCGACTCAACACTCTAGATGAAATTATGAATACTCCCTAATTTGAAACGACATCACTTATTAACTAACGCATTTTAAGCTGTGGCTTAATGGTGTGTCATAATTTAAAACGTTCATGTGGACCAAAGCTAGCTTAAAACTAATAAGTAGCTTGTGTTATCCTGACATAGACTGCTTAGTCAACAAAGAAAAGCAAAGAAAATCACATCCCATTTGATCCAATATTTCAGATTCAAAAGCTTCAAATGTATGTCTTGGTAGCTAGGTGGATTCGAGAACAAGAATCCAGACCATTCACTTTCTTGATGGCCTGGTCACGATTCAATAGGGTATGTTTCAATTAATTAATTTTTGGACAATTACTCTTTACTCTTTACTCTGTGATCGGGTTAATGAATTTCAGGTTTAGATGCCTAGAAAGGATGAGTTATTTGGGAGGTGATTTAGGTTGCCCAGCAACAAATTTGGCCGGCCTGACCAGTTAACGTCCCAAATGAAAAAGTATCAAACCAGGGTGGTTCGACACTTTTCAGAAAAACGAACGATACTGTTCGATTGTTATTGTATTTTTTTAGAACGGGACCCACATCCTGAGGTCTATAAATACTCCATACCCCGGGATTCACGCCATATCATTAATTAATGTTCACCAACTCTAAAAGCATCGAACCAGGCGTTCGAACTTATTCCCATTTGAGTGTTCTCCTGTCCGACCATTCAGCTCTTCCGTTCGATCGTTATCCAGTCAGTGTCCCCGTTCGAGAGTTATCACTATCGAATCCAAGACCATTTGATTGTCTAGGGATTCGACAGCTATTTCAGCATTGAAAAACTTTCTTCAATATATGACACCACTAGAATCAAGAGTTATTCTGTCATTCTAGGCTTCCTAATCGTGTAATAGGTGTTCCGGATAAAACTAATTGATTCCTTGTAATATATTAACATAGTTTGGTATATTTCAGGCTCGTTTGTATAGCGTATTCTATATCTTGTAATTATACGAAATAACACCAAATTATTATTTATTTATATTGTTTCCACGATATTTGGTTGAAAGGGAATCAAATACTTTAATTATTATGTCCTAGTCAAATTGACGAAGAGTCGACATTATATTATGAAATGTGAGTTTTCAAATCCATAACTTCATAATTCTCATTAGGAAAAAGGAAATTATTTCTCTATTTTATAATCGGAAGATGGTACAGTACCTTCAATCAACAACTTTAACCTAAGATTCTGAAACTTAAGCTGAGTAACAAAAATTAATATTGGTTGTAAAGTGCCTTGGAATCCCAAAATATTGTTTGTAAAGTAGTTGAACGTTTAGTCTAGCTCCGTTTGCCATTAGATTAGGAGGTTGCAGAAGATACAGATTTTTAGATCATAATAGCGACTAGCGAGTAATAAAATTTTGGAGAGTCCAACAAAGGCCAAAACCTAATTATTTTCACACATTGGCCAGTGATAGAGTCATGAAAAGACTGATACTGTTGTTGATATGCATATCTTAGTTATTAGTTATTACAAGTCAAGCATAAAATTGCTTACAATATGATTGGGTAGATATAATTACATCGTGTGATGGGTTTGGTACCAGTCAATGTGACGATGGTTCATTGACTAATTAAGAAAATTAAATACAGAAACCACCCTATGTTCTCTCCAATGTTAACCAAATATTTTAATTGAAATTAAGGACCTCTATGGTAGTTAGATCAAGGCCTAGATAAAAAACCTTATTTTCCAGTTTGATACCACGCGCTCTTCTTCTCGTATGTCAAACGGTTCAAAAATATCACCATTAAGCTGCTCGTTTGGATATAAGACAAACTTCTTTGTACTGAAAGCAGAGTACTCTTTGTACTAAACCATATGATTAATAACTGAAAATTTGTCATTTACTTGAGAGTTAGGAGATAAGATCAGATCCAATAGCGAAAAGCTAGCGCGCAACCCATATACAAATATACAACTTAATACATTTGAACAGTATATGTTTAATTGGTGAAATCAAAAAAAGTTTATACACTTACTACATATTACAAGTCAGAATTAGAACTAGTCTCAACCAGAACTAATGTTTTTAGAATTTAGTTCCTAGAATCGATAATCTTACTGATTATAGATTTGGTCTGTTGACTCAGTTAAACCACTCATTGAACCCGTATACGATTATTTAACTTCTAAGATATATTAAGTTTAAAACTACAAAATTCAGTGGTCATTTGTGACTGCTACGGCGACCGCGATGACCCCAGGCGGTCGCCGAAATTTGGTTGCAGAAGAGGCCGATCGTGCCTCATCCGCGACCGCCCGGTGGTCGCGAACTCGCGACCGCCCGGTGGTCGCGAACTCGCGACCGCCAGACGGTAACCGTCTGGCGGTCGCGGGATTCCACCGCCACTACCCGGCGGTCGGGCGCGAACATCGGGCGGTCTCCGAGCTCCCGAACGCAAGTCTCTAAGGCTCGATAAATTACAACATTGTTAGGCTGCATAAATGATCTCCGACCTAGATATCACCCAATAAGGGTCGATAATTCGGCCACCCATGCCTCGACCACGAGACATACATCCTGAGGGATAGTCTAAATCAAGCCTAAGTGCCATTACAATGCACACAACTCTCAAGCTAGCATTACATCAAATAAGACCCTCCCGAATCACAATTGAATAATGAAATACATTCGACTTGATTATTTCTTCTAAGAAAGATACGTAGACAGCTCGACCCCGCGTTGAGCCCAGTCGCAAGAATACGACACTCGTATCCACCCCTATAATAGGTTACTTTTTAATATAAACTCTTTACGTCTAACCATTATGTCTTTAGTGCAGGTTTCCATAAACCAAAAGATATTCTTGTGCTACCTATAAGGGCGAGAGAGTCTGGTGATGGGGTAATATCAAGACTAGCGTAAACACCCCCGCGCTAGGGCGCTTCTTTGGGAAACAACTAGATGCACTATCTGAACGACATCATGGCAGCAAAACGTAAGCAACCTACTACTTCTCAAAATGTAACTCAAAATGCATCTCCAACTCACTCCCACACAGCTTCGCAAAGGGTAACTCAGCAGCAACAGCCACATGCAACTGATCAATAGGATCCTCCCGAACAGTTTGATCAACTGATGAATATTGTTAGGCAACAATTGACTGCAAATCCCGAACTGCTACTATTGTAACACCATCAGAGGATCGCAAATATCCATGTGGTAGGAGAGCTCAACCCTCGCCATCTCTCTCACATTCCAATGCATCTACTATGCACATTAGATCACGCGATGATTGTGGAAATGAGAGACAAGGTCAACAACGCGCCAGAAGGCTGGAACCTTTGCTCGAAGAAATAAGAAAATGAGATACTACCAGAATCACTCCTTCTGATCTAACTAGATGGACTTTTTGAGCTGTTGAGAATTCGTTGACGAGGCTTCTTCATTCTCACCGGACATGCAATGAATCATGCTAGGCCGTGGCCGTGAAATCCAAAAGACGCCAACCAAATGAAGGGGACCCCAGTGCTTACTTGCATTTTCTAGATGGAATGCTTAACTTGGGAGGCTACTCGAAAGGAATACGAGCACATTTGTTCGTTATCACTCTTGTTCATGTACCTCAAGATTGGTTCTCAGGGATTCCACCGCTTTTAGTACATATGTATGATCAACTCAAAACAATGTTCAAGTCACAGTTTACTACGCAAAAGCAGACTCAGTTGACTCAAGAATACTTGAAGACTATCATACAATGCAACGATGAATCCACCAGAGACTACATCAGATGATTCAATACTAAGATGTTGTGTGTTAAAATGCCCTCCGCTAAGAGCATTACAAATATCTTATTCAACACCTTGAGAAACAGATTGCTATCCAACGAGCTTTTCAGGTAGAAACTGCATACAATCGAACAAATCAACATGATCGCCCAATGCGATATACAGATTAAGGAGCGTAACAAGATTAGAAATGTCTGAAGTGACAATACTCAATCCAAGCAGAACGACTTACGTCACAACAACAAAAATGACAAGAGTGGTACAAAGTGTGGAAGATCTCCTCCGATTACAAAAACCCGACAACCGAAACAAGAGAGTAAACACCAATTCTGACACACCCTCTCCAGCTTAAAGAGGACATACAATCTATGTCCATGTCATAAGGGTTGATACTAACATTATGTTGTTAAGGGAGTTATTAATATGATTTCAGGTATCAACATCAAAGAATGGGACAGACATAATCTGCACAAACAAACATCCACATTAGAGTCGGATGCTACTACAATATGTGGCAAACTCTACGAGTTCTGTGCAATACGACATTTGAAGTCTCCAGTCTTTGAATGCTACAAGGAAGAGGGTCCAAGTCACCTCCACGAGTTCACTTTCAAAGTGAGACTACACATCGACGAACTCAAACAAGAATAGTAAGAATTCTACAGTTCCATATTCTTCAAAAAGAAAGAAGCCACTGAACATGCCGCACAAGCTACTTAAGCAAGAAGGCTACATGATTGCTAGAATACAAATCCCAAACAACATCGCTAAGATCTCTAGAGGCCCTACGGGGGGGATACTCGAACAAAACACACAAAAGGATCACACGCGATCTGTCACAAGGCAACTATCAATGTGTATCTCATACGATAACCACGATAGAAATAATTGAGGATGCATTGACATTCGATAAAGCTGATGAAGAAAACCCCGATCTACAAGCTATGGAAATTGCGAGTTTGAATTTCTCGTTAGTCGGAAGCCAAGAATTTGCAAAACTAAAATATCAAAAAAATCTTAATTGACAACGGAAGCCCAATCAACGTCATCTCCTTACATGCACTGGAGCAATGGAACTAGACAACACGAACATGAAAACAGTTATAACTCCGCTATACAACTTTTGAGGATCAAGATTCGCAGCAGTTGGAACAATCGTGCTTCCAACCTCATTTGGGACTGCTTAAAAAAGGACTGAAAACTTAGAGTACCTCGTCGTCGATACACCATTTTCTTACAATATAATCATCGTCCACCCCGGTCTCAACGATTTCAAGGCTGTGGTATAGACCTATCATCACAAGATGAAAATTCCACCAAATGTGGTGCGGGTGAAGTCCACAGATATTATAAAGAAGCTCGGGCCTACTATATGGCATCACTTCAAGCAAATCCAACCCTATAAGTCAACATGATCATTACTCTCAATGATAAGGGGAAAATGCTAGCACCGCAAGAGCCGTTAAATAGCAATTCTCCCGATAACATTATTGAAACAAAGATATATCTAGAGTTGAAGAACAAGAGACTCCAGAAAGTTAGATAACAAATGGCTAGCACAGCTAGAGTCGAACCTTTGGGCGAATCAAAGAAGATATGTCTATGTCCAACCGATTCAACAAAAATAACACGCATCGACACGAGCTTGCCGGAGGAGGTGGAACGCAAGCTTATCCAATGTCCCCGCGACAACATGGATATCTTTGCATGGATCGATAGCTACCTAAAAGGTATTGATCCTCGAATTTTCGTACACATGTTAAATGTTGATCCGGACGCAAAGCCTGTTAGACAAAAGAAACAGAACTTGAACAAAGAAAATAACACTTCAGCCGACAAGAAAGTAATCGTAAAATTGGTTGCTCGCCACATCTACAAAGTATGCTTCTCGTAATCGCTAAACAATGTACTTCCAAAGCCCAACCAAGATTGGCGCATGTGTGTAGACTACATAGATCTCAACAAGCATTGTCCGAGAGATTATTCCCTCTACCATGGATTGATTTGCTAGTCGACTCAACAACATGATGCACACTCCTAAGCATATTGGATGCTCAAAGTGGATTTCATCAAATATTGATGGCCGTCTACAACACAAGCAAAATTGTTGATGGGGGCGTGTTTAGGTCTAAATACAATAGAATATATTTCAACAAAGAATTGTTACACATAAATCCCACTATGTCGCAAGTGCACAAATCAAGAATAATAAAATGGTAAGTATAGTTACGAACTAAGTATCGAGTCACAAGGTACTGATGGTTGTATGTATGAATTATTTAAATGCAAAACTCTAATTAGTGTCAGTATCTTTTCTCTTGTGTATGTAGAATGTAATGAATGCTTAAGAAGGATTACTAACTAAAGTTGCTTTGAATGCTTTTTATGCTAAGAATGCTTAATCTATAATTCAATGGAATTAATCTAACAATGCAAGAATGATCAAATAGTTTTTGGTTTTTTTTTGGGGTTTTGAATGCAGAAAAACAGTTTAACTACTTAATCTAATGAATGCAACTAAACTAAGAAAATCGAGAAGATGAAAGATTAACTAACTAAACTAAACTAGACTATGATTGATTGAGTTTTTAGGTTGTGAACAATGGTTGGAAACATTGTTTAGAGGTTGAGTTTCACAATGACTTAACTTAGTAGTTCATAGACAAACCACTTATATCTACTTACAATACTTGATAGTTATTTGATGTTTGCATGTCTAATGGATATGTGACATATAGAAGGAGCTATCCCAACATCTCTATGAGTCTCTCATAACCTATCGTATTAACGGAATCAACCTAGTTGTCAATTGTTTTAGGAGAGATATTAGATCTTCTATCCAATTAACTCGTCTGGATCATGCTAACAAAGCGTACATAGTCAAGATTGATCTAGTGTGATCAAAAGGTTGCGCAATAGTTTCTTTCGCAAATTCAAAGTCACAAATCGTATATATATATATATATATATATATATATATATATATATCCCTTAGCATTTCACACGTCAGGTGGCCCCACATGTGTGGTTCCTTTTTATTCTAGCGAGAGTAAGGTTAGTCACACAACATACGTAACTATTCAATGTAGACATTCAAGGTCATCAAACACATCAAGTAAAGCAAATAAATATATTCATAATATTAGAGTTACCCACACTTTAAATAACGAGTAGGTTAGCTCCCCATAGTCACGAGTTCAACAATCAACAAAGAATTAAATATAATAGACAAGGTAAGAAGGTAAAGAAGATCTTCTCGGATCCGGTGGAATGTTGTTTCTTGACCCTCTTCGTACTCCATTTTGCTATCTTCTTCTCTGCTAATTATCTTCTCTCAAACAATGACTCAACTTATCTAGAATAATACTTTTATGGTGTTTTCGCTCTGGTGACAACTCTCAGGGTTCGTTCTCTTAAAAAGTGGTTGTAGGGCTATGAAAATTGTTGTAAAAGTTGTACCCTAACTGCTAAATGTAGCGTCCTATTTATAGTTTTTCTCTGCTCTGGGCTACATTTTAGGGTTTCTGACTTGCAGCCCACTTTTTTGTTAATCGCGCGACCCCCGTGCTATGTGGCTCTTATCGCGTGCCACCCGCGCGACGCGGTGATGATCGCACTACACTTTAAATTCTTCCCTACGATGTCCTGGTGTCCTCTTTCAATTGCACTATATTCAATATTTCCTCTTCTCGTAGTGCTGTAGCGCTTCCGTATCGCTTGAACATTCGAAAATAGTGTCTTTGACCAATTGTTGTCCAAAACACTTATTGTTTGCCTCGTTTTGTCTTGACTCCTTAAATACCTAAGAAAACATAAAATAATACAAAAACAAGTAAATACACTATCATAAGTATTCAAAAGCATGAGTAAAGATATACTTAAATCACGCTAATGAGACGCTTATCAAATACCCCCAAACTTAAATATTTGCTTATTCTTGAAGCAAACTTAATTAACCGACTCAATCTAAATAAGAATGTAGTTATTGACATGCCAACATGCATAAGCGGGGATTCACAAAATGCAACCTACGGTTAGAACAAGAGATGAGATAGAATAGATGAACATGAGCACATTAGGTTTAATATAGTAATCTTCACATGTGTTTCATGTGCTCTAATAGTGTGTGCTACAATTGTTGATGCATAAAAGTTATTTTCATGTTGCAAACTTTTAAAAAACATAGCTCTTAACGTGTAATCACTTCCCTTTTCACTCTTCACTATTCTATTGCCATTGACCCAAGTAGATTTAACACGGCGAGGATCATTTAGGACTTTGTAAGGTTGTAATGTAGGCTTGGGTGTGGGCTATAATGGAAAAAAAGTCATATATGAGTTCTAGAGATGTATGTAGTAAACCACTCATGTATTACTCTTTTCTCCCTTGTTTGTCCCTTCTTCATTTGGCCATACATTATAGGCTCTTTTTGGCATCTTTTTATTTGCGTTTTCATTTTCGCAAGTATTCAAACAATCCTATACTTCATGAGTTTTTTGAGAAACACCCCCAAACTTAAAGATTTTGCACATGTTATTTGTGTTCTCTATTATATTCATCCCCCTTTTCTATTAAGATTTTTTTTTAGCTCATGCTTTTGCTTTGAGCTCCCACCTTATTCCTCCTTCGATCTAGTATATCAATCTCTAGAAATGGGTAGGATATAATTTTTTATTTTTTTGGCTCATGGTCGAAAAGTAGGATTCATAAACAAAGGTTTATAGAAAAGGCTTTAGTGGGGTTCTGTGGATAATGTTATATTCATAAAGGGTTCTTGGCTTGAAAGGCTAAAACTCAAATTTATGAAACAATGGCATATTTCATTTCCTCAACATAGAATTGAAATTAGACTCTAAGGATAAATATATAGCAAAATAAATAAACCAAACATCGTAGCTACCACCCCACCCTCAAACTTAAAATCATGTGATGTGCTCATTGCATAAAATAGAAATAATTAAAGTAAAGATTAGAGGACTCCCCAAGTCGAGCTCAAAAGACACTCGTCGGACTGGTGGTGGTGCTTTCTTCTTTTGCAAAACTGTCTTCGATTTCTCTCAACTCTGTCCAATGGAGAGCATTGTTGTTCTGAAAGTGCTCCTTGATTTCTTCCAACTGACTCACTAACTCAGCATTGTCCTATTTTAACCGCTCTTTCACCTCTTGCAATTGCTCGCACACTGTCTTTTGTCTCTTCGACGAAGGTGATAGAGGTTCTTCAATAGCCTCTATTGTTGATCTCTCATTAGTGGGGAATGTATGCCTCGCAATATGATTGATGTGATATGTATTTCTATGATGAATATTTTTATCTGGTTCTGGACATCCTTCTTTGATATAGAGTGTGGTGATAAGTGCTCCAAAATACATAAAGCATGGAGAACCGTTGATGGTGTGATGCTCGATAGCTTTGATTATGATTTCCCCTAAGTTTGGAGTGTCTCCTCCTTTGATGCATACAGTAATCTTGTCTTGTTCCCATGAAACTTTTCTCCTTTGTAATCTGGTGGAAGTATCCCTGAACAAATAAACAAATAGAGTTCCTTACAAAGTGTTTGTACATTCCCATAATTAGCCTCCAGGTTACCATTATCGTTCTTCTCAAATGTGAGGCCTGATGTAGGAGATATCTTGAGGCACACTCTTCTGTGATGTTATGTTGTGAGCCTAAGTTCCAAAGTAACATCTGATCTGTCTTCAATTTGTAGTATTTCTTTATGCCTCTCTTTGTGATTGCAACTAATCTCCCCCTAAGCCAAACATTACCATTGCCTTCATCATAATAAGCATAGTATTCACAAAAAATTGTGTCGTTCACAATACCCGGTCGCCTCATCATGCACCCTAATCCCGCTTACCTTAGTGTCTCTTCCAACCCTTGTACTTCTTGTTCATCAAAACGTGACTTTTTAAATGTTTCTGATAAAGTTGAAACAGTAGTCGTTGAGGAATCGATAGTGATTGAATGTCGGTTGAGCCAAAAAGAGTTTTGATGCTCTTCTTGGTGTTCCAATTGCTGGCTCAAAAGTGTATATCTTCCAGATGTCATGTTCTTCTACAAAAAACAATTAGAAAAATGAAATTTTCTTTCAAAACTTTTTATTGATAGGAGAAGTAAAAAAGAAATAGCCTTATGAATTATGAGATATAATAGAATTGTAAAAATAATTAGAGTTATAAATAAGAGAGTTCTTAATTAGAATTTTAGAAATTTTCATTAAGTTGCATAACTCTTCTATAATAAATAAAATTACAATGTAAACAACTCATGTATCAATTGAACTTAATCATAAGGAAAATATAAGTATTGTAAGAAAGGTAAAGATAGAGATTACTCAGCCAAATTCTATAGATTCTGGTTTCTCCATGTTACATATTGCCCCTCGAACTGAGAAACATGTATTGCAAGAAGAAGTTCGACGCGATTAAGCTTGATTGTGCATCTTGATCGCACGGCTGGGGCGCAATTGAAACTTCAACGCGCTATTCGGTGCGGTATATTGGGGAATGCTAGCACCACCAAATCAGATGGTGCAACTTGATCACACGTGTGATCGTGCGTGCTACTGGAAAACCAGCTCTGTGTGCTCTAATTTGTGTTATTCTCACTTTATCCAATATCGTATTGCTTTTATCATGTTCGTCTCTCCACTTAGGGTTTCTTTCACTTTCTTCATTTTTCCTATCTCAATTGTTAGCTCAATAAGAAATTGAAACAAATGCTATATCTGACTCAAAACATAATTAAACTAAAGACTCGATAATTAAAAGCTTACTTTTGTGGGTTGCCTCCCACACAACGCTGAGCTTGGCAATTATGGTGAAGAATCGGGGGTCCTTTGTTGCACCAATTGCACCATGATCTTTCTCCTCCTTTGCTCCTTTCTTCGCTTTCTCTTCTTCCACTGTCATCTGCAAGCGTCCATTAACAATTTTGAAAGTCGCATTGCATGTTGTCAGAATGCCATGCTCTTTTGTGGCTCTAGCAACATCATACATCAATTGGAATGTTGCATCAAGTGGTAACCTTTGAAATCCTTCTCCATGATATAGTTTTCCATTCAGCTTATCTAAGACATGGCGGCTAACTTTACTTAACCCCCAATAGTAGATTTCATTCACATAGATGTCATTTACATATTTTTCTTCTAACCATGACACATTAAATTCCATGTTTTCTCTTTCAAGCTAGTCATCCTATACTTTTCTGAGCATCTCTTTAAAGTCTATCCATGCTTCAACAAGAATTGCACCTCGTTTTTGCTTAAAGCTCAAACTCTCTCCTTCCATAACTATGTATGCACTCCCCCACGAAATTTGAGCTTGAATTCCTTAATTGTTGTTGCCCAATATACTACCCGATTGACTTCAGTATCATACCATTCTTTTGCTTTTCTTGTCAATGAATGAGGGGAAAGTTCTGCCATGTTGTATTCCTCTATAATACCAAAGAATTTACATGCTTCTTTGAATTCTTCAACATGTGTGTAAGGGTAGTCAGATGGTGCTCCTTCAAATTTTTCCTTCGTAATCACCTTCAGCAATTCTTCATCAACATCGTTGATGTCAAATCTCGGACATGGTAGAGCAAACTTGTTTACATGCTCCATGTACTTTGCAGCGTACCAGCTGGTTTGGTGTTGTCCTCCCATGTAGGGTTAATGCATAAGTGGTCCATGCATATAAATTCTTCCAATGTTCTCGTATCTCATCTTGCTTCCCCATGGTGGTACTGCTACTGACCTTCTGGCTTTGTTCATGTGTTATTCCTGACACAAGAAAAAGTTAGTGCATTGTCAATTAAGCTTGATGACTCACATACACCAATAAGAATATCGTTATTCCCCGGTAACGGCGATAAAAACTTGATAGGGGCATATTTAGGTGTAAATAGAATATAATATATTTCAACACACAACCGTTACACCTAAATCCCACTATATCGCAAGTGCACGGATCAAGTAATAATAAAAAGGTAAGTATAGTTACGAATCAGGTATCATATTCCAAGGGAATAATGGTTGTATGTATGAATCACTTAAATGCAAAACACTAATTACTGTCACTATCTTTTCTCTTGTGTTTACAGAATGTAATGAATGCTTAAGAATGATTTTTGAACTAAAGATGATTTGAATGTTGTTTATGCTAAGAATGCTTAATCTATAATACAATGGAATTAATCTAAGAATGCAAGAATGATCAAATATATTTTTGTTTTATTTTTTTTTCGTTTCGAATGCAAGAAAAATATTGAAATACTTAATCTAATGAATGCGATTAAACTAAGAAATCAGGAAGATGAGAGGTTAACTAAACTAAACTACACTATAATTAATTCATTGCTTTTAGGTTGTGAACAATGTTTGGAAACATTGTTTAGAGGTTGGATTTCACAATGACTTAATTTAATAGTTCATAGACAAACCACCTATATCTACTTACAGTACTTGATAGTTATTTGATGTTTGCATGTCTACTGGATCCGTGACATATGGCAGGAGCTATCCCAACCACATCTATATGAGTCTCTAATAACCTACCGTGTTAACAGAATCAACCCATTTGTCAATTGTTTTAAAAGAGATATCAAATCTCCAATCCAATTAAGTCATCTGAATCATGCTAACTAAGCGTAAATAGTCAGTATTGATATAGTGTGATCTAAAGGTTGCACAATAGTTGCTTTTGCAAATCAAAAGTCACAAATCGCACACACACACACACACACACACACACACACACACACACACACACACACACATATATATATATAACTCCCTTAGCATTCTACACTCGGGTGCTTTCATTTTATTTCTGCGAGGTTAAGGTTAGTCACACAACATCAATAACTATTCAATCTAGATATTCAAGGTCATCAAACATACATCAACTAAAGCACATAAATATATTCATAGTATCAGAGTTAATCCCCTACTCTAAGCACGGAATAGGTTAGCTCCTCATAGTCATGAGTTCAACGATAAACAAAGAATTAAATATCATGGACAAAGTAAAAAGGTAAAGAAAAGCTTCTGAGATCCGGTGGAACGTTGTTGCTTGATCCTCTTTGTACTCCCTTTTGCTATCTTCTTTTCCACTAATTATCTTCTCTCAAACAATGACTAGACTAATCTTGAATAAGACGTTGATGGCACAACGCGACTTGAAAAGCCCTTGCTTCGTTGTTCGACAAAAAAGGGAAAAATAAGCACCCCATAACTAGGTTACCTCCGCCCTCCACCTTGAAGCAAACGTTCGTTTCCATTTTTTCAAGAAAAAATGGAAAGAGTAGCACCTGATAGCTGGGTTACCTCTGTACTCACACCTTAAAGCCAATATATGTTCCTCTTTTTTCAAGGGAAAAAGAAAGGGAGTAGCACCCTATATCTAGGTTACCACCCTACCACTAAGACTTCTTATTTTTTAAGAAAAAAATGCAAAAATTTCACAAGGGTGAAAAGCCTTTGTAGTCATTGCTCAAATATTGCGCATAGGTGAAAGGACTTTGTTGCAACTATTTACCCTCGCTATGTGAAGAGCCTAGTCTTGTTTCTCGATTGGTGACATGTCATACATGGCGGAGGCGTATTGGGTTTGATTGGGTATATCCTATCATCTAGATCCAAAGGATAAGTTACACTTGAGAATGCATAAATCCAAGCAATTGGTTGCACTCAAGACTGGGTAAAGCCACATAATGGTTGTGTCACAGGAAACCATGAACAAGTAAAACGAAGAGCAGAGAAATGATTGCACTTGAAAATGTATAAATCCAAGAAATTGGTTGCACTTATGAATGAGTAAATCCAAACGGTGGTTGTGTCATGGGAAACCATGAACACACCATGAGCAAAAGAAATGGTTGCATTTGAAAATGCATAAATCCAAGAAATTGGTTGTTGATGCGTGCGTAATCTACTTTTATGTGTTATCAATTAGATTAATGGACACAAATTGCAAGTATACGAGTTAAGTAATAATAAAGTGGTAAGTAAGTATAACTGAGCAAGTATTGAATCTCATAAGAGTACGTATTTGAACTTTAGCAATTGTATTGTTGAACACAGAATGAATCTTGCTTAGTTTAATTAAAAGGGAAACTGGAAAGATTGAATCCACTTATGACTCTAATGATCTAAACTAGAATGAAAAAGTGAGATTAACTACTAATTAATTAAAGATTCTAGATGATAAGATTAATTAACTAAAACTAAACTAAGACTGAATTTAACTGATTGATTGGTTGCCATCTAAGGTAGGAACAGAGATTAAATAAAATGTATCTAGAGATGGATTTCATTAATCACGAATGTGTGTATTTCATAGACAAAATAGCAATGACTCATATGCAAGACTCTTTCTATTCATGCTTGTTTTGTTTACGCGTTAATCTGATAAATAAGCCACGTTATGTACTAAAGAACCCCCTAATCCCTAATGATGTTAGGTCATTAAGCACTTTTGCCTCACTAGAAGATCACCATGTCATAGGATCCATACAACATTTTATAAGTGAATTAGAGTTATCAACTACGATCTAGATTCCACAAAACACGTTAATATCAAAGGTCTAGAGATTTATTTGCATGACCTACTATGCTTGTGTAGCGTTAATATCTCCTATGCATAATTCAACGTAATACAAGGTTGTTCAATATCACTACTCTGATTCATACAAATGTGTGTGCTAAACATACCAAGTAGCATAAGCAACAAATAATATCCAAAAAACAAATTCATCAATAGACTTAATCAAAATATAGGGTGATTGTGCATCCATATGAGATTAACTACATCCTCTCTCAGATACTGAGAGGATTAGCTACTCATAGTCATATGCAAATCACAATAATTTATTGTAAAGTACTCAATAAGGAAAAGAAAATATTAAACTCCTGAGCTTCTAGCTGCTTTCCTATACTTTGATTGTTGCCTCATCTTGTTCACCTTCCTCCCTCAATAATGATTGTAGTACTCCCAACCGTAGAATTTTTGCACTTCAACTATAGAATGCTTTTGTAAGTATTTGTAGGCTATGAAACCCGGTGAAGATAGTAATGAAAGGTGTGCCCTAACTACTGAGCATCTCCTCATATTTATAGTTTTTTCCAACTCTGACTCCATTTTAGGATTTTTGACGTCCATACCCATCTTTTAAATTTTCACAATGATCGTGCCTGCAACGCGCCTGGTGATCGTAATTGGCACGTGCAATCTAGGTCTATAACGCTTGCCATTGTGCCTGCTCCTGTTTCTCGAGCTTTCTCATGCGATGTTGCTCTTGCTCACGCTGCATTTTGTTTCTCGTGATAGAGGCGCATAGCGCTACTGCCTCGTTATCACTAAATAGCGCTAAAATCCTCCAAATAAGTATCGTTTTGCTCCGATGCAACTTAAACTATTAAAACAATGAAGAAATACTTAAACAAAGGTTATTGAAAAGTATAAGAAATCAGGTACTCAAATCTGTATAATATTTCACTCATTAGTTGCAGTCAAGAATGTGTAAATCCACTACTTGGTTGTTCCATGGAAAGTTAAGGACACATAATATCATAAGAAGACCCACGCAACACCATACACATTTGATATACTAATGGGCACATTGCCATATGAGATAACCTATCATGGCTTACACACCAACACGGTGTTCAAACTAAATCAAGCTTAGCACTTATCTAAAGCACACTCACTTAACTTTTGAATATCGTGTTTTGCAGGCTTACGCACCTAACACGCCTATCATGGTGTACATGTAAGATTGACCTCAACTCATTTACTACTATAAGGAAGCTCAAACCTTCTCAGTGTATACATACACTGCTGGTTGTACTGTTCATATGGATACATAATCCTAGGTCAACAATCCTTCATGTACATACATCTCCTCAATACACGAGGATCGATCAAAGCTATAAGCCACTCTATGAATCATGAAAATTCGACAGAAGTTATATAAAATTAGCAATAAAAAAGCATGTAAGACTTACAAAACTAAGAAGCATGCTGACGCAAAACATCCACTACACAGTATGTGCTTACCTAAATGCCACCAATTGCAAGTACAAAAGTACAAATATTCAAATGTAAATGCCAACATCGATGAAAAAACAAAGGGTAGCACCCTCGAAACATGCATTGTACTAAACATAAAGAACGAATAAGTGCCATATGCCCTTGGTGATGAGCCCGCATAGACATAGCAAAATATGAGTAAACACTCAAATAGCAGGCTCGTGCGCATTGTCAGTAGCCACGCTAGCAACCATAATAGGTCCAAACTCAATCTCTCCAGCCTCAGTCACCACCTACCTCTCAGTAGACGGAGTGTCCACAATACGATGATACCCCTCCTTTCCAATGACTAGAATTGTCACATAGCCACTAGTAATCTTAAGCTCGGTATAGTTTAGAGTTGTGGTAGTCATGTCAGAAGCAGTATAAAAGGGAATACTCTATATAGTGGGGTGAATACGAGCTGGAACAGAAAAAATACCCCAAGCATCCCAAGAGCCGCAACAAAAGCATTTGCATGAGCTATAACTAAAAGTGCAGGGTTTTATGGAATCAATGTTAGATGATGCAATGTTAGACGATGTTGGGTCAACATTGAGGATAACATTGAAACCCGAGAGTCTGTGCAAAAACTGTTCTTTAGTTGCCAAATTTGAGTTTTGCCTTTATTCACCTATTAATCAAGTTCCACGGTTTTAGTTGTTTATGTTTGTGTCCAGGAAGGTATCTTAATCATAAAGAAGAGCTATGGAAGATTCCTTACTTGAAGTTTCCATAATTCAAGCTAAGTTGAACAAGTCAACTCAACACGGTTTCAAAATAAGGAAACAATATTGGCGGTTCTTTGCAATGCGATTTTTTCCAAGATTCTCTGATTTGAAGAAGATGTGTTACCTTGCTAGCTCGGTAATAAAGGAAACACATATTCAGGAAAGATATTGAATTCACAAAGAAGGAAAATTTCAACAAGGAAACAACAAGAGTTACCAAAGCTGTGAACAACACATCTTGGCGTACAAGATTCAAAAAATCTATAAAAGATGTGAAGTTCATCAAGATGAGGACAAGACAATTGTGCTAAACAATCTAAGAGATTAATTATACTTTGTATTGTCTTCGTCTTGCTTTTGTGAAGTTTCGCATCAACTATTTACATCTAGTTCATAGAGGTTAAGTAGTTCTTACTTGTCTGCTTCGTTGAGTCCGATCAACAAAGAGCGTGAGTGAATTGTTGTGAGAAACATTTCTTTGTTAAAACCTTTATGGTTATTTGGCCTAAGGCTCGGAAGTTTTTAATAATATTGAAAACTTCTCAAAATTATATCTTCTTGCGTTTATATTCCGCTGTACATTATTTTAGACAAGAAGATCACAATAGAGTTAAGGCAATTCCAGCTTAACTCTCAAAGTTGTTGTGTCAATCCAAGATCCGACAATTTCAATAACAATATGCATACCCTCTGAAATCACAAATCTGTTAGGAGTGGCCGGAACAGCCTCACGCACATCCGCTCCCACATCTACAGTCTCAGCTACAACATCTTCTACATCGGTCTCCTTATAGCATTCCTTTGTCACGTAGCCACAAACTACCCATTGACATCAGAATCTTGAACATATCACGAGGAGTAACCACATGCATTGAAGTAATAGAAGATGCAAGATCAGGCATAGTCACCTCTTGACGTCTTTCCTCTGCATAAGACTCCAACTCAACTCTACATCCAAAGTAGTATGAGTCTATATTAAAGCTTGGAGCTACGTCTTTAATAGCCTCCCTTGTAGACTTTTTTGAGGTCTATGCCACCTCTCTTCATGGCTATGCGACCCCAAGTCAGTGACATCACAAACTACTCTATGACCTCAACCTTACGATCATCGTCTAATGGTTGTCAAGTAAAGGAGGTCAAAGAGTGCACAACGCTCAAAATAGAAACAAGTCTAAAAAGCACTTGAAAAAGTGACTTACCATAGACTATCCTCGCCTAAAGTTCTCGGCTTGCTCGTAACGAGTAATAACTAGTTCAGCCTTCAATCTCTTGATGGTAGCATTCCACTCCTCCAATTCTTGTTTCTTAGCATCATAAATGGCATGGGCGGTGATCAAATCCTTTTCCACCACCTTCTTTTGCTTAATCACAGAACCCAATATCTCATCAAGTTTCTTGGTCTTTGCTAACTCTTGATCCAAGCGCTCCTCGGTCGCCTTGGTCGTAGCATCATGTGATATGTAGTCTTGTTTGCCTTTCTAGCAAGGTTTCTTTGATTTTTGTATGATTTCTCATGACCCAATTGCTTGTTCATGCGATAATCATATTGGTTGACTAGGACACGGGTGGTCAACATTGACTGAAAATGAAAAAAACATATGGGTTGAGAAATCAATGACACATAAATTTCTATAATATACAAGAATAATATAAGTACATAGCTTACCATCGTATCACAGTGACTAGCAAAGTGCCTCAAAACCTCAAGGCCCCATCATGGCTAGAAGCTCAGCTTCATTAAGAAGTGGCATAACACTTCCCTAGAACTTCAAAGCATAAGAGTCATTTAGTTCTTCATTTACTCCCACCTTTGTGGTAAGATGCACCTCATCATCGGAAAGATCCTCGGGATCCCCAACAAGAAATATGGTTGTCCTCCAACCACCCCAATTGATGCATTTAGTCTCGTTGTTAGGACCCTAAGTCTCTCATTTCAAGCTCTCTTCCTCTTCCCAATTTCCTTGTCATTCTCCTTAGCAGGGGCTTTATCTTTCTCTTTGGCCTTGGCCCATGAGGCAGACTCATCTGCCAACTTCCTAGCCCTATGATCAACAGGTCCTGGAGTAAGATACTTTGCTGGAAGGCGATGTCCACCCCCATGATCCACCATTACCACGATGAGCATTAGGAACTTCCATGGTCTCAACAATTACAATAGGCAGCTCCGTTCCTATCTCCCCTAGCTCAAGGCTATCATGAATGCAGCATGTATCCCAACGAAATCAACAACAACAACAGAAAGAACATCCCCAGTAATTCCCATCAATAGATCAATGACAAGAGGTGGATCATCCCTTTAACAAAAAAAAAAAGCTTTCCTCTTAGTAGGAACATCAACACCGTGGGCACATCCATCATGTGGTCATCCTTCAAATCCAGAATAGTAGGGCCTCAAGGACTAACTCGACCTTTTCTAACTCCTCCACGACCTCCAGGGCCAGCACCCCATGCACCTCCTCACAAGCCACCCCCACGGACTTGATTTACCTTTGAGACACCAAGTATAAAAATTACTTCGTATGATGAAATATAAATAAAGATGTCAATGATGTCAAGAATTGAATAACAAAAAGTGAAAGACAGATACAAAATTGAATTGATTGAATATATGATTCGGCTGTTTTGCTGATTAAGAAAACATGTATCTAGGAATCATAGTTCGTTAATCTCGAATACAGGTACTTTATAGATGAAATATCAATGCCCATATGTTATGCTTCTTCTTATTGAATCTTGTTTTCTTCTCAAATTGATGTGATAAGTTAAGTGCACACTCATATTACTTAAAGAACCCCCTAGATCCTTAATGGCATCAGACAGTCAGGTACTCTCCCTAAGGATCAATACAGAATTTTAAAAAAGAACTAGAGTTGCCAACTTAATCTAAATTCCTCGTGAGACGTAAATGATGAATTTTTAGCGATTGGTTTGTGTGATATGCTATCCAAGTCTTGCACTAATAATCTCATATGCCTAATTCAGGTATACAAGATAATTCAGCATCTCTATTATACTTCCTAGAAACATGCACGTGTTAAATCTACCAACTAACATAAGCAACAAACCTAATCCAACAAAACAAAGTATTCAATAAAAATAATCAAAACATAGGTCAAATGTGCATTCATTGAGACAACTACATTATATCCCAAACATTAGGAGATTTAGCTACTCATGATCAATATTTCACAACAATAATTCATCCTAAAATGTCATAAGAAAATAAAAGATTAAACTCTTGATCTCAGCATTTCTTCCTTATGATTCTCTTTTGTTCAACTGCGGATAATTATGTTCTCTTACTGATCACCTTTCTCCTCAAACTTTAATTGCAATACTCAAATGGTGGATAATGGTATGGAATAGTGATGGAGATACTATGATTGAGGGTGATTGAAAGTGATGTATGAGATGCCTCGTGTGGTGCCCTCTTCCTTTTACAGATTTTAGGCTTGGAGCGTGTTATCCTAGGGTTTAGAATTAGTCTCCATAAGTCTCCATATTCCACGCATGTCGTGCGGCTATCCATCTAGGCAGCGCAAGTCGCGCGGTCTCAACTGCGGTTCGTGCGGCTTTCTATCTTCCCCATACGCATCGCGCGGTTCTTGGCGCTAGTCTGCCCATATTTTGCCTCTCCTATGTGGGTAGTGTTGTGTTCAATGCTTGTCGTGTCGGTCTTTGACTTAGCGGCTCAAGTCACACGAGTTTCTAAGTGGATTCAGCTCCACTGCTAGGTCATTGACATTGTCGAAATGTTAGTTTCTCCTGTAATGCTATTCCATGCTCATTTTGCCTCAATTATGCCTCGTTTTGCTTTGATTCAAACTTTAAACTAGAAAATGATAAAACAGTTCCAAAACGAAAAAAAAAAATGCTACAAGGACTTCATAAAATTTGTACTCAAATCGTGCTAAATAAACACTCATTAATAATTATGCCTTTCCTGTTATAGTTTGAAATATGATCACAAAGCGAGCCCATCTCAAATTGGCGGACTTATGGTGTGCTATAATTACGATGCCTCAAAAATACAAAATTAGCGCCTAACTTAACTAAAATCGAGGGGACAAAAAGGTAAAACAACACTCGATGGAATAGCCTATAACATGCCAATAGCAACTTGCGTCAATACACGGCAACAAAGCCACATCAGAATGCTCTGACGTGGCAAGAAAAAGGCCACGCTGGCTTGACGTGGACGTGGTTCCATGTGGCAAGGTTGCCCAATGCCCACTAAGGTCCATTTCCTTGCCTATGAATACCCCACCCACTAATATTCAATGGTTGGAACACTTGAGAGTTCAGAGCACCTTCTCTTTCTCTCTAGAAAGCTCATAGGCATTTCACGTCTAATTTGTATGTTGCCATTTCACGCATGTCTTTCGTGTCTACCTTTCACGCCCACCTTTCACATAAGCATTTCATGTCTACCTTTCATGTTGGTAATCCACGTCTACCACTCTATGTCTACTATTCCATAGATCAATTCACGTTTACAATTGGAAGTTGCACAACAATATGACAAGTACACTTACATCACGTACTTTAGCTCGACCAAAAGATCTTCTCGTTGCCTATAAGGTGAGAGAGATTTTAGTGAGAAAAGTTACTCGATATTAGTGAAAACACCACGCGGCAATGGGAGGAAAATAAAATTAAGAAAAATTTACAAAACAACTCTTAATCCACTTTTTCTATTCATTGATCTTATTTTATACTAAATAAGTGTGTTTCATCGAGTTTTATTAGAAAATGAGTTACAAAACGCATTAAATTAGACTTTAGCGGAAAAACAAACTACACAAAAGTTTTGAGGAGGTGACTCATTAGGTGGGATGTAAAACTTCGCATCCCACGGTATATTAGTTTTTTATTTTTTAGGGGTAAAAGCATCAAGCCCCCTGAACTATAAAGATTTTTGCGACTTACCCTTTAAACAAAATTAATAAGCGTTTTCCCCATTAAACTATGCACGTCTGTTCGATTTGCCCCATGGCCGGGTTTTTGGCCATTTTTTTGCCATTCTTAGCCAGGATATTTCCCGTACCCTACTCATATGTGTTGTACTAAATGTATTTTGGTAGTTGATGACAAAAAGTAGGCGAAACAATATCTCGAACGGGGCATATTCCAGCTAAAATGCGATTTCCCCTTCGTTGTATTTTCGGCCATTTTTGGCCGGAATATTCCCCTTACACGACTCATATGTGTTGTACTAGATATATTTTGGTAGTTTATGACAAAAGTAGGCGAAAAAATACCTCAAACGGGAAATATTCCATCCAAAAATAGCCGAGAACCCGGCCAGGGGGCAAATCGAACAGACGTGCATAGTTTAAGGGAAAAAAGCTTATTAATTTTATTTAAGGGGCAAGACGCAAAAACGTGTATAGTTCAAGGGGCTTAATTCTTTTATCCCCTTTTTTTAACCCTTCAACTTTGGGGAATGCGAATATGCATTCCGCACATTGTGATCAATGGGGGCTCACAAGAACTAGTAAATGGGATGCAAAGTTTTGCATTCCATGGCTTTTTATCTTTTTTCTTTTTGTTGCTTTTTAATGTTTAGGATGCGAAAATCATTTCGGATCCTACAGTGTAGAATAGGAATTTTTGCAATGCGAAAATTCGCATTCTATGTTTCTTATTTTGTGATTTACATTGCATTCTATGTTTCTTATTTTGTGATTTCAATCGCATTCTATGTACATTCTACAACTTATATTTCTTGTAGTGCAATATTTATTTGGCAAACAAAGAGTATTTTGTCTCTCCTTTGGCGTTTTTGGTTGTGAAACTTTTGGACATTCCCTTTCCAGATTATCGAGTATGGATTTGTTTTTTCTTTTTCTTTTTTTTTCTAAAAAACATAAGCAAGAAGTTAAGGTCTTGTATCTTCTATCCTCATTTAAATATTGAAACATTTGACTGTCTCCATCGTGATAGCAGGCTAGAAAATGAGTTTCTTCAGATATTAGCGACTAAAAAACCATATGACGTCAAAAATAATATAACAGTTATCTTAATGACTGAAGATGGCTACAACCATCCTAAACTAAATTTATTAGGTCAATGCTCTTAAACAATTTATTACTTTTTTATTAATAATAACTCCTTTTCGTTTAACCAAACACACTTCTTTTATGCCAACTATTCAAAGGATGATTAGTTAAATGCGACCAGATCTCAACTTTCAAAAGATATTCAAACGCCTAAGCTAAAATCATTGACTCCACATGGATAGTTAATAGCAACTTGGCCTTAAAGTCTCCATGTAGTTAAGGATTGTAATATTTTCATTATACACGTCGGGGCACCATTAGTCAAGAACTTGCTACCTTAATATTTTATGTTCTATCGGAAAACAATTAGGGAGTTAGTCATCCCCTTTAAATTTCTAAATATGGTAAAGAAATTTTAGCTTGATTAAGCCTTCAGGCAACACTTAATTGTCTTTTAGTTTGAGCCAAAATTGGCTCTTTCGCTTTGAATTGCTCCCAAAGATGATAAAGTTTAAATGCTTACTATATATATATATATATTGTAAATTTAATGTTAAACCAACATTGTAGACCCAGTGTTGCTTTAACAGGGATCACATAATATATTGCAGCGGAAATAAAACAAACTCAAAATTTAAGAAAATAATATATTAATATGATTGAGCCGTAGGCAAAATAACCACGAAAGTTTTAACAAGGATGTTTCTAACAATTCTCAAGCTAACACTATCGAATTGATTGAACTCAACAAAACAAACAAGAATTCTCTCCTTAAATCTAAACTTAGACTTAATTCGATAATTACAAACTTTGCAAAAGCAAGACAACACTCAACAACTAAAGATCTAATCTATCGGATTTATTAACTCTTGTATTGTGTTTGTCTTGATGTACTTGACACCTTATATAGGTTCTTTAACTTGTGTTTTACACGGTTTTGGTAACTCTTCAAGTTTCTTAGTCGAACTCTTTTTTCCTTCTGAGATCTCGAACTCCTTGAATAATAGTTCCTTTTGTTAGTGATTTAACTAAGGAAAGACTCCTTCAATTCAGAGATCATCTTGGATGTATCCTTATTGCACTCAAACTCTACCTCTTTCCTTCTACTCAAAGCGTGTGCGGTTAACTTCTTCAAAGCTCTAATTATAGAAATTTCTCTGAATGGAAACTTGAACGATCCAACCTATATTAAGTTTACTACCTGGGCAATAATGAAAGATAACTACAACTATGGAACTTGATTAGTTAGTGAATAAGGGCAAAACAATAATATAAATATACAAAACTGGAATGTTAGAAAGTTTATGTTCCTAATGTTATCCTAACATTGTCGTTACAATGTTATTCTAACATTGACAGAACACTTTGCACTTTCAATCTCCCCTTTTTTGCCTTACACCGCAAAACCAACAACTTGTTCAAATATATCAAATATCCAGAAACAAACTTAAGCAAACTAATCAAACTATTAACACTTCTCCCTCTTAAATCGAACAATCCAACTTAAAGTTGGCATGACATTGACAATTTCAATGTTGTCATAACATCTAACTTTCTCATTGTTAACTAAACATTGAAACCATAAAGTTGTCCTAACATTGATTTCATCAATGTTGTCTTAACATCAATATTATACAGTACTTGTAGAAAAGTTTAACAAGTATAATAGATAATCAAGTCTTCATAAGTAGAAACATTTAAGATTAACAAAGTAGAATACTTTAATTACAAACCCATATAAGTAACAAGGAACATACCCCTTGATCAAATCAAAAACTAAAACAAAAGATAAAAACAGCAGTTCAAAGATAATCAGAATAGTTCAAAGAAATATGGATAACAAGAAATCAAAGCCCATAATTTTAAAATTTGATCTACTCTCCCCCTTTTTGTGAGGAAGGCAGATTCCTTAGATGCTCTATGAGGCTGTCAATGACTTGTAGGCGCACCTGCTTGTCAGTAATCTCCCTTTGAGTATCAATGTACTCCCAGTCAAGCCAAATTATTTGTTGCTCCACAAAGGAAGTGGTGATCACCATGTAGTCATCCTTATTTGAAAGATGAGCCAAAGTAGCAGCAAACTTGTGGGTCTTCTTCTTCTTCTTCTTCCTGCTAGGTTCAACATCATCATTGGGGTTCCAATGCAAATCATGAACCCTCACCTGTGTGAAGTAGTTGCACTGATGGGCATTTTCACCTCATTATTGATCCATCCCACTATCCTCAAGGTTTTGAACCCTATCTTCACCAAAATTCTGGAGATCATTGATGGATATGGCACAATCCCCTTTGGCCTTGTAGTGGCTTCATGCATGAACTTCAAAACCTTTTCCCATATGTTCACATTTAGCACATTCTTCAACTTGCAAACCAACCTTGCAGATTCTCTGGTCATAGCAGTTGAGTTGGAGGATGGTAGCCAATTGTGTGTTGCAACCTTGTGCAGCACAGCACTCAGGGAGGTAAGTTTAGTGGTGGCAAAACCTTCATTCTACTTTTTGTTAAGGCCTCCAGTAAGATCAGTGATGACATCATCCATGTTAGGCTCATCAGACTAATCGGCAACAGGAAGTGCCCAAGCTTCATTGATAGTGGAGGGGCTTATATCACAAATCCCCTTCCTAACCCAAGATTCCCCATACTTGGGAAACTTCTTGAAACACACCCATTGGGAGAGGTTCATGTAGAACTCTCTGATAACAATAGGCACAAAGGATTTATGATTCATCATAGAGTCAAAAACACCTCTTGCTTCCAGCCACTTAAATACTATGTTTACCTTAAACCTGTCAAAATCCATTGCCCATTCTCTATGAATTACTCGGGCTTGGTATGTTTCCCACTGTTCTTCAACCTCTACAAACACATAAAAGTCTGAGTGTGGAACTTCATGATACACTCCATCCTTTTCATCAAAGTACTTTTATGTCTCTGATGTTGCCTTAACATTAGCATCAGCAGGATCCTCAACAATCAGTTCCTCCTCTTCCTTCTCAACTTCCTCTCCTCTTAATCATTTTCCTCTTCCTCCTCATCATTCTCAGACTCATTCTCATACTTAAGTTCTGGTTCTTCAACAGCATGTTTTCCCTTCCTCTTTCTAGCAGCAGTAGCCAGAGCAGTAATAGTCTGCTAATCCTCAACCTCATCAACTTCAACCTCAGCAGTCTCAACCTCATTCTCAGTAAAACCCAAACCAGATTCAACACCCAAATCACCCAAATCATCCACTAGGGCCAAATTCTCCCCCTCAACAACATCATCAGCAGTTATAGCCGGAGTAGGGTTAACCATTGGTACCTGATTTTCAATTTCAGTGGTGGTGGGTGTGGTGGATTTCTCAGCCTCTGATGTTGCACCAACATCACTCCTCGCCACACTTCTCTTAGCTTTGCGGTATTGATAGGCCGCCTTTCTTTTAGGGGCAGCAGTGGTGGCGGCGGGATCAGTGGTTGTATGCATGGTGTTGTATCTCCTTGGTTGTTCAATCTGCTCAACTGTATCTGCAAGGGCATCAATGGAGGACTTGCGGTCCATTGTTAAAAAGGCTTTTGGTGAAAGTATGAGATTAATGAATGCAAAAACAGAGAGAATTTGCAGAAAGCACAAAATCTTGAAGAGCAAGTAAGAATTAGGGTAAAAATATATAAGATCAGGATTTCAAGAGCGGTGTGAGTGGGATTGTATAATGTTACCAAAACCAGCTGCTTACTACTCACATGTTCCCGTGTACATCCTTATCCTTACCACGTGTCATTGTTAACACGTGACCAGGTCAGTCTTCCAATTTGAAAAACTTATAAGTCACAGTGATTCAATGTTGGACTAACATTGGCAAAGTGATGTTAGGGTAACATCCAGATCAAAAAGTTGGACGTGTAGGGCTTCATCAAAGCAAATTCACGTGAGAGCGTGAGGTAACTCGAAAACATACATCTTAAACTTAATCACTAACACATGAGTACCACATACAATGTTTTAGATCAAAATCATGAATAAGTAACATATGTAACAGAAAATACACAGAGATAAGCAGTTATGAATTAAAGAAATAATCCACTTCCATAGCATAGAAACTCACAAAGAGTGTGTCACCTTCAGTATGTCACCTAAAGAGTATGCATGAAATAGGAACTATCTACTCTCCCTAAGCCCAAACTGACACAAAGAGAAAAAAAAAAAGTGCAGTTCTAGTATGTATGCAGTAATGTTAAGTCAAACATTGAAAGATGGTAAACACTTGTGAAAACTCTACAGACCACCAATAGATTCACATCACATCAAATCATCATTATTTTCACTGAAGAATACATGGGAGTCTTGCAAGGTTTTGACTCATGAAGCTCAAACCTTTTCACCATGTTCTTTGCATATTTCTTCTGATTCAGGAAAATGTCATTCTCCATCTGCTTCACTTGAAGCCCAAGAAAGAAGTTCAGTTCACCTATCATGCTCATTTCCAAGGATCTTGTCATGGACTCAACAAACATATCTCTATATTTTAACCTTTCTTTGTTGCGAGTCTTCATGCGTTCTGTAATTTCACCTATCACCTGTGTAGGTGGGTGATCCTTCTGAATCCTAGTTGGGGGGACTCTCCTAGGTTCAACAATAGTGTCATCGTCTTATTTAGATTTTGCTGATGTCGGCCCAACATCCGTTGTGGCAGGTGTTAGCTTAACATGAGCTTTTATCTGCAGTTCAATTTTTCCAACTCCAGTGTTTGATGTTGGGGTAACATCCTTAGTTTCCGGTGTTGGATCAATATCAGAAACAGAGATATCTCCAGTACCTGCATCAACAGTGAAATCATCAAAAATCGCATTTTCTAATTCTTGAATAGTCTTCAATCTTGGATGGTATATCCTAAAAGAAGTACTATTTGCAAAATACCCAACAAATACAATTTTTTCACTTTTTTGGATCAAACTTGCTTAAGTAATCTCTATCATTCAATAAGTAGCACTCACATCCAAATTCATGAAAATATGTAGTATTTGGTTTCACACCCTTCAAGATTTCATAAGGTGTCATATTTGTACCAGATCTAACATAAGCCATATTACTAATATGACAGGCAAAATTCAATGCTTCAGGTCAAAGTCTTTTAGATTTATTCTTAGCATGAAGCATAACTCTGGCCATATCTTGAACATTCTTGTTTTTTCTCTCAGCAATGTCATTCTGCTGAGGTGTCTTAGGTGCTGAATACTCATGGAAGATACCTTTTGCATTACAGAAGTTATCAAGACTTGCATTTTCAAATTCTTTTCCATGATCAGACTTAATTCTAGATACAAAAGAGTCGTAAAGGTTTTTGATACTAGCACATAGAATTATGAATGTGTCAAAAGCATTAGACTTTTCATTAAGAAATTTCACCCATTTATATCTAGAGAAATCATATACACTGACAAAGGCATAATTCTTACCATTCATGCTAATAACCTCAATTGGACCCATTAAGTCCATGTGTAGTAGTTCAAAACACATGTTAGTTGTAGGAGTAGTACTTTGTACTTGTAGTGGTGTATGAAGAACTCTGATTTGTTTACCTTTGACATAGTCTCCACAAACAAGTTTACCTGGCTAGTTAGTTTAGGTAGTCCTCTTACAACATCAACCTTCTATAATTTCTCCAAGTTCATGTAGTTCACATGCCCAAGTTTCATGTGCTAGATAACAGCTTCATCTATTTTGACATGAAAATTTTTTGCCTCTTCTTGAGCAAGATAGCAGTCGTCTTTTGATCTTGTACCTGTCACCACAAAGGCATTGTCACTATCATATACATCATAAGAAACTTTATAAAGTAACTAGCAGATCTTCATCACAAAGGTGACTAACGCTAATTAAGTTTGCTTTCAATCCATTAACCAACAGAACATACTTGAGAGGTGAAAAATCCTCCAACACTCAGTACTCCTTTTTCCAATGATCCTTCCCTTAGTGCCTCCTTCATAGGTGATAGTTCCAATAGTGAGAGGAATCATTTGCTTAAGATTGTCCTTGTGTCCAGTCATGTGTTTTGAGCATCCACTGTCAAAGTACCACTTACCTGCAAGGTTAGAGTATACATCAGAAATAACGACATTGCAAAAAATTTTAATCTTAGGAGATTTGACCTTTTCAATCCAAATTCTACTAATCCGTCGAGTTCCTAATGTCGGGATAGCATCTGTAGCAGTTGTTGAATTAACATTAGAAACAGTAATTGTTTTCTTTCCATTCACTTTAAGATATTTGATTTGCAATTAGGGTTGTGGAGGAGAGAGAAAATGGGTATTGTGAGAGTGAGAGTGATGATTTTTTTTCGCGGTTTTTTTTTCTTTTATTGCTTTTTTTATTACTTTGCTTATGTGGATATGCCACATGGAAAAAAAATCATTGGTCAAACCAGACTGGCTAGAGTCAACCAGTGGCCGCATAGGATTTTTTCGGGCATTTTTTAGTTTGTGCCGGAAGGGGGACCAATTTACCAAATTAGTAGACGTTTTGGGCGACCTGCCTAATTGAGGGACGAAATTGGTGAGGTAGCCAAATTAAAGGATGAGACAAATTTTTAACCATGTATTTGTCTTGATGTATTTCACACCTTTATATAGGTTCTTGAACTTGTTCTTCTAGGTCTGTTGAACAAGATTTTGGTAACTCTTCAAGTTTCCTAGTCGAACTCTTCTTTCCTTCAAAGATCTCGAACTCCTTCTAGAATAACAGTTCCTTTTGTTAGTGATCTAACTAAGGAAAGACCTCATCTTCAATTCAGAGATCATCTTGGATGTTTTCTTATTGCACTCGAACCCTACTTCTTTTCTTCTACTCAAAGTGTATGCGGCTGACTTCTTCAAAGCTCTAATTATGGAAACTTCTTGGAATAGGAACTTGAACGATCCAATCTATGTTAAGTTTGGTTTCTGGATAATAATCAAAGATAACTACTACTATGGAACATGATTAGTTAGTGAATAAGGGCAAAACAATAATATAAATATACAAAAGTGGAATGTTAGAAGGTTTTTGTTCCTGATTTTATCCTAACATTGTCATCACATTGTTATTCTAACATTGACATAACACTTTGCACTTTCACAACCTATACACGACCTATGCTAAACTTTGATCTTATACAAGGTTCTAGCATAACTTTATCCGGAACACTTGTGTTGCTGGAAGGAGATAGAACTAGTCTACTTATAACTCAATTGAGATTACCGATGACCTTGCTAACAGTGATGATGTAGATGCACTGATATCAAGGATTTTGGGACGTTGAAGGTTCAGGACTATCGAGTATCCAAGAATATCGAGGATCTTGCAATGTCGAAGATACATGTATGTCGAGTATCCTCATATGTAGGGATACAAGTATGTCGAGTATCGTGAGATGTTGAGAGAACTGGATGTCGAGGGAATATGGAAAATGTATAGTACGTCGAGGGAAAATGCTCGATGTGTTTGCGTAAGGTGTGTGGTGCAATTAATTCTCTCTCTTGGGGATTAGGACAACGATATTTATAGTCACGAGTGGGGTCCCTCTCCACAATTTTGTGCGTGTTGGGCATGCCGAGCGTGGGCACTCGACATGTTCGTGGCCATGCCAAGAATTTATGCTTGACATGTTCTATGTGGATTTCTAGTCCACTGGGTTGGTCTCAATGTTTTGGGCACAGGTGTTGGGCTATCAATCTAGTCCATATCATGTAGCCCCCAAACTCGAAACCCATTTACGTAGATATTGGTTTTCAAATTATAGCTTAGGATACCCCCGATCCCCATAGTCCATGGGCTGACGCGAGGTAGAGATTAATACCTAAATTTCTTGTCACATGTCAATCATTCATCCCCCCCCCCCTCCCTCTTCATTCTAGTATGATAGGCAGTGGATCGATAGCCGTAAACTATTTCTCGGGTATCATTTTTTCAAGGGCATGTCAAGTTTATGCTCGACATAGGCATCATGTCAAGTGTTTATGCTTTGTTTGCGTAAAAATGGCAAGTATGTCAAGGTTTTATATTCGAAAATAGATCGTAGGTCGAAGGCCTAAACTCGATATGGGTAAATGATGTCTAGCATGTCAAGGTTTTATATTCGAGGTGTTTGGCATATCGAAGACCTATGCTCAATATGGTTGATTAATGCCTAGCATGTTGAGGTTTAATACTCGACATGCTAGCATTTAATGCTCTCTATATAACTCTTGCATGATTATAATCGATGGGAGGACAATTTTGTCTCTTTTTGAGGTAGACGTCAAGCATTTTCGAGCACACCAAGTTTTTTAGCACGTGGAGCATTTTGAAGACGTCGAATTTTCTCGGTATGTTGATTAATTTTGCTCGACATAATACTCAACATGTTTTGTGTGTCGAGTTTACTAACTTAAAAAAAATAGAAAATGGTTCGGATAAAGAATCCTCCTCGATGTAAGTATGCGGTATCGCCAAGCCTTTTGGCTCTGGTGGTGGTGGTTTGAATGATGCCAATGGAGTTCTAGCAAGAGAAAATCTGATGGCCGCAACTGAAACATCGGCAATGCAACTATTCATGAGGAAGTAGTTGATAGCGGGAAAATGGTTGTTTTGCATGTATCTGCCAGAGTGTGAGTGACTCGATTGTTTATGAGCGAGAATCGAGATTTGAGGCTCGGAGCAAAGTTATTCGGCTGATCTTAGTCTGGTGGTAGCATCTTCATCGTAAATAGGGCCCAAGTTAGACAGTATACGATCATTCATGATATTAGTCAGTGTATTTCATGTGGAACGAGAGTGGGGAGCCTTTCGCGTAGTTAATCAATGTCAGGAACATGTGTACACGTTGCTTTTGTCTCCCAATCCACCGCCAAACTAGTGGTATCAAAATGCACTAATGTCACAGTCAAAAGGGTATACCGATGCCAGTTTAAGTTATGTGTATCCGGTGTAGGCCACTAATATTTACCAACCGGGGGAGGCTACTGCGAGTCATTTAGAAAATAAGGCCACCACATGGGAATATGTTGTTCCGGACACTGAGAATTTGAATAATGAAGTTGGGTTTACCCCTGGTATCGACGTCAATTCTGCGCCTGATCATGTGCCCTCTACACGTAGGGGATTTGTTGGTTAATCTAGGAAGGGGAAGTTAGAAGAGAATGAGGCCTGACTATAGCTTCTTCAATGATAAGAACTCAAAGAGTCTCACGATGAAATGAATGGCTACAATCTCATAGAGGAGGATGATGTGGCTTTTCTGGATAGTATATATCCAGCTGTGAATCCTGACACGCTAGCTCGAACAATGGTGTTAGTGGTGTGCTTCGAATGTGTTGTATGTTGTATTATGTGGTAAGATATAGTTGCCTCATTGTCGCAGATCATATAGTATTTTGGTTATGTTATGATTTATCCTTCTCATATGCAATTCGGGAATATATTTGATGCTATCTGCCAAATCATATCTTAATATCCGAAGTGCGGGTTAAGTATGATGGAATTGATGACAAGATGCGTGAAAACCTATTGCGGTGCATTTGTCCCGAGATAAGGCGGATAAAAGGGCAAGGCTAGCCAATGTGAGCAGGGATAAGACACTAAATGAAACAGGTACAACCCGAAGTGTGGCGGAGAAAATAAGGAGGGAATTGGAGGTACTGAAAGTGAAACTTGGGCGAGACCGTGGTAACAAAGAGGGAAAGGGATCCGTACAAAGGTTCTATGGAGGACTTTGAAACCAGTAATAAGGGCTTAAGGGCTTATATGAGAGGGTTGAATATCTCGAGTTTGATGCCTACAAGATCAAAGTGGCCAAGGAGTTTTTGAGGTCAACAACCTTTAATCACATAGGATATGCGTATGGAGAGCATGATATCACTTTGGCATGGAACTTATTATCGGTCATATTGGTACACTTGGTTTTAGAGTGAAGGATTTCATCCAAGTATGTTGAATCCTGAGCCAAGGCCCTACATGCGGAAGCTTGTGGAGTTTGAGAATGATATCTATGAGCCGCATGGGCCCGATGACCATTTTTATCCCCTTGTAAAGAAGAGGACTTGTATATGGTTGGTTGATAGGGAGGTGAGGAGTCTTGTCCTATCTGCTGATGTTACATCACCTTATTAGAACGATAGTACTGTCCAGGATACATTAGGTGAGGTGTTTAGTTCAGATAGTGAGGTCAGCGATATTGGCAAAAATGGTCACCCTAATAATGAAATTTCTAGGGAGTCGTCACTAGTTGATGATGTGTCGACTCAGAATCCTGATGTCATGTCATACATGTCGAACTGCAGTTTGACTGAAATGGAGGCAGAGGGCGACACATGGGTGATAGATCCGTCGTTGGACATTCTACGGTACCCACACTTGGGGTGTCATGACCCTTACTGAAGAGAAGATACAGGAGGGAAACGCGATGAAAACAACATCATATGGAATAATACATCGACCCAATTCACCCATTCCCCCTAATTTGTATAATGAGTATCATGATGAAGTGTTAAAAGACTATTTAGTGCACGCATGTGTGTGCTAGAAAGAAGAAAACTCCATTTGTAAATTGTTTTGCATTTGCTTATCTTACGAGAGTTTATTCTATTTAAGTTGTGAACTGTCTCAATACTAATTCTCATAAGATTTGTGTGCTACAGTATTTGTTTTACCAATGTTTAGAAGCTCGTATTACCACCATGTCAAGTAAGGTTTCTCGTGGGTACTTGGTCTGGTGTTGTACAAAGTAGAGTACCATACTGGTACTAGCTCAGGTTCCACGTTAGGCAGGGTACCATATTCTTACTTGTTCAGTTGCCACGTTGGGCGGGGGTACCGTGTCGATAATTGTTTAGTTGCCACATTAGGTGGGGTACCGTGCGGGTAATTGTTTAGTTGCCACGTTGGGAAGGGTATCGTGTTGGTACTTGTTTAGTTGCCACTTTAAGAAGGGTATCGTGTTGGTACTTGTTCAGTTGCCATGTGCATACTCATGCTCCTGATCCTGCAAGGAGTAAAATAATTAAAGGATGATAGTGTTGGGCCACATTCCGTGTCCCATGAAGAGAATCAAGCTTTGTTTAGTTCTTTTATAATAGTTTGATAAAATAGCTATAAAATTGGTGCAAATGTTGCATATTCCATGGTCGCGGTAGTGTGGTTCCCTACAGGTCCTCCAGGTAGTAATATCCTTTGGAGCTGGCGTACATTACCCAATATGGCCCTTCCTAACCAGCTTGTAATTTTCCAACGTGCTTACTAGCTCTTACGTTCTTGAGTACCAAATCTCCAACTTTAAGGTTGTGTAAGTGGACTATTTTGTCACATGTCTTGTTCATTGCTTCCTTGAAAGCAATGGTCTTCTGGTATTCCTGGTCTCTGGTTGAACCTATCATATCAAAGTTCATTTGGCGTAATCTTATTGAATGTTATTTCCATTCCAGGCGACTTTTTCTTTATTCCATCATACTATGTGATACAATAAGTTGGCATACAAACATCGGATGGGATCACTGCCTCTGAGTCATAAACTAGGGTGTACACAGCTTTTCCTATAGAAGTGCGGGGCATGGCCTGGCAAGCTCAATGGATTCCCTATAGTTCGTCAATCCAAAATTTTCTCGTAGCATGAAGGCATCGCTATAAATAATCCTTAAGTGTTTTGTTAGTGGATTCAACTTGTTTGTTGACCTTGGAATGTGCGCTGGCTGCAAAATGTTAACTAATCTTCAGATTTTTGCACCATTCCACGATTTCTTTTCCTCGAAACTGAGTTCCATTATAGGATGTCAAGACCCTTGCAAGATCAAAACGACGAATGATGTTCTTCAATTTGAATTATACCATGTTATTCTCTCTGATGGTGGTGAGGGCCTCTACTTCCACCCATTTCGTGAAATATTCGAATGTCACTAATAAGAATTTCTTTGGGCCTTTAGCAACAAGTAGTGGCCCTATAATATCTATTCCACATTGATCAAAGGGGCAAGAGATCTCCAATGGGTGCATAGGGGCGCCAGGCTTATGTATTTGCCTAGCGTGATACTGACAGCTTTCACAATTACGGGAGAATTAGTTTGCATCTTTGAGCAGCGTGGGCGAGTAATATCCTTGTCGGGGTATTTTCTAAGCTAGGTCACGTCCCCCTAACTGGTTTCCACCACTACCACCATGTATTTCCTTCATAATATGTTCTGCTTGATCTATGTATAGGCATCGAAGTAATAATCTTTCAAATGACCTCTTATAGAGTTTCCATTATGAATAGTGAACCTGAAAGATCTGTACTTCAAACGTTGTTGGGCATTGATATTCGACGAAAGTACTTTGTTCTTCCAATATTGAGAAATTTCATCCATCCAACTTTCTCCTTCCTAAATAGGAAAAATGAATAATAAGTCATTCCAGGCCTTGGTGTATTTGGATATTCTTATTGATGGCCTATTAGTTCCTAGGAGGGTGGCGTGCTTCTACACGAAAATGTCCTTGGAACTTGGAAATTTAGATAAGGAATTGACCTTTGTGTTTTCCAATCTTGGTATCTATGACCGATAAATATTCAAAATTCTCTTGTTAATGCCTTGAGCTTCGCTAAGTAATAGACCATGGTCTCCTCCTTAGCCTCATAAATGCCTGAGAAGTGATTTGCCACTAGTTGTGTATTTGTAAAGACTTATAAGTGCTATGCCCTCAAAGTTTTTGCCATTCGAACACCTGTTAGAACTCTCTCGTATTATGCCTCATTGTTGGTGACGAGGTAATTTTAGACTCATGGCTAGATTAGATTCTCTATGGTCAGGAGCGACTAGACGGGTCCCCACACCCCAACCATTGGCGGTGGAAGAACCATCCATATGCAAGAATAAGATTGAGTATTGCGTGCTAGGACCTGGATCTTGAATCAGAGTGTAGATAATATTAACACAGTGCCCAATGTTAAGTCGGCCAAGACTTGTGCTTTAATGGTTGTTCGGGGTTGGAATTAAAGTTCAAACTTACTCAATTAAATAGCCCATTTCACCAGCCGAACTAATGTCTCTATGCGAGACATGACCTACCGGAGAGGCTTGTCCATGACAATGATAATCGGGTGGGATTAAAAAAAGGTCTTAATTTTCTAGTTGTGACCACAATCGCCAAAGCAAATAGTTCTATTTCAAGATAGGTCATATATGCTCCTTGTAGTACCCTTCTTACGTAGTGTATAAGCAATTGTTTGATTCATTTATCCTTGACTAGAAAGGTTCTAATTGTGTTTCTTGATACGGCCAGGTAGAGTTATAGCATCTCTTTGGGATCTGGTTTTGCCAGCAAGGGTAGGGACATCAAATATTTCTTGAGTTGTTGGAAAGTAGCATCGCATTCCGCCGTCCATTGAAAATTTGTCTCCTTCTTCATCACTTTAAAGAAGGGTAAGCTCTTCTATGCTGACATCGCGACAAAACGACCAAGGGCCGTAATGCATTCCACTAAATATTACACATCCCTAATTGACATAGGCCAGAGCAAGTCAATGACTGCCTTGATTTTATCAGGGTTGGCCTCAATTCCTCTCTCGTTGACCATATAATCTTAGAACTTTTCCGCAGTCACCCTGATGTACACTTCTTCAGGTTGAGTTTCATCCCATAACTACGCATTTAGAAAGATATAGAATGATTCTTCCAAGTGCTTGGCATGGTCTTTCACGCTCATTATCTTAACCAACATATCATCACTGCAGACCTCCATGAATTTCTCGATCAGGGTGCAAAGCATCTTGGACACTAATCTTTGAAAGGTCGCACCTGCGTTCCTTAAACTGAAGGGCATCACCCTCTAACAATAAAACCCAGCATCAGGAACAAAGGCATTTTTCTCTGATCGTAGTGGCCTATAAATATCGGAATGTTCTTGGCATCCATTATACTGAGCAAAGCACACCCTATTGTGGAATCAACAAGCAGATCGATCCTTGAGAGGGGAAAAGGATCTCAAGGACAGTGCTTGTTCAGATCAGTTTAGTCTATGCACATCCTCCATGTCGCTTCTTTCTTAAGGATTAAAATGATATTCCTAAGCCATTTCGAGTAGTGTGTCTCATAAATGCGTCAGCCTTCAATTTTTCAATCACCTCTCTCTCTCTCTCCCTCTCCCTCTCTCTCTCTCTCTCTCCCTCCCTCCCTCTCTCTCTCTCTCTCTCTCTCTCTCTCTCCCTCCCTCCCTCCCTCCCTCCCTCTCTCCCTCCCTCCCTCCCTCCCTCCCTCCCTCCCTCCCTCCCTCCCTCCCTCTCTCTCTCTCTCTCTCTCTCTCTCTCTCTCTCTCTCTCTCTCTCTCTCTCTCTCTCTCTCTCTCTCTCTCTCTCTCTCTCTCTCTCTCTCTCTCTCTCTCTCTCTCTCTCTCTCTCCCTCCCTCTCTCTCTCTCTATCTATCTCTCTCTCTCTCCCTCCCTCCCTCCCCTAAAAGTTCTCTCATTTTGTCTTACCGGCTTTGGTGTCGGTTCCACATTCAATATGTACACAATAATTTTTGTATCTATCCCCTTAATGTCTGAGTTTGTCCAAGCAAAGTTGTATGCATGTCTTTTAAGGCACTCATTTAGCATGTGCTTGGTATCAGCTGGAACTGTTGAGTCTATCAGGACGATCTTGTCCGGGTTCTAGGCGTCTAACACCACATAAATGAATTCTATAAAGGGTTCCATCTTGGACTCCGCTTGAAAAGGTAAGAGGGCTCTCTCTATTTTGTCTGGTTCCAAGGCATCCGCGGCCACAGCTGGCCTGTGATTCCTGACTTCTTCTTCGTCTTCTCCGCAATGTGTTTGCATAAGAAGTGTGGTGCAATTAATTCTCTCTTTCGGGCTTCGAGACGACGATATTTATAGCCGCGAAAGAGTGGGGTCCTTCTCCTTAATTCTCGCGCGTGTCAGGCATGTCGAGCATGGACATTCGACATATCCATGGCCATGTCGAGCATTATGCTCGACATGTTCTATGCGGATTTCCAGTCCACTGGGCTGGTCTCAATGTTTTGGGCCCATGTGTTTGGTTATCGGTTTAGCCCATATCAGGATACTTTCATTTGAATGTTTGAAAATTATTATGAAAAGCATGTTAAAAAGCTAAAAATCAATTTGTACGTAGTTTTAACGTTTGGGTGTTGAAAATAAAAGTACTTACATAAACATCAAATCGACGCTACAAATATGTAAAAAATAATATTTTAATTAGTAATAATTTCTTGTTGATTAATAATATTTGAATATTAATATTTAAAGATTTTAATGAATAACTATTTTTCCTTTAATGAAATGAATGAAAAATAATTAACATTAGATTTATAATTTACATGGCATTAGTCATCAGTGTTACACCCAAAATCCCAAAATCTAGCTATTTTCACATGAAATTTGATTATTTTTTAAATATCAAAAATTCGTTGAAACCTACAATACTATAAATAGCAAAATCTAAATCACTCACACTTTAAGTCTAACCATGCAAAAGGTGAAAAATAAAATTACTTCGTCGGTGGACTTATGTTTTGCGGGTGTAGCAAATAATAGTCAATTTCTAAGGAGGAAAAAGGCATTTTTTAAATAGGAGAAAATATATTTATATTTTTTCATCTTCTTTTAAATTAGTTATAACAGTAGATTTCTTTTACTGAGACACAGAAAAGTCGCGACTGATTGAGTTTTTTAAAATTCTAGAAGTTTAATGTTTCTTTAGAAAAGGTGAAATCGACATTTGTTCCAAGAAAATGCTTTTTTCTTTTAGAAAAAGAGATACAAAGAAACGTTTCTTATAAAAAAATTTATTTAGTTTTAAATCTGAATAACAAAAGGAAAAACAAATAAACAAATAAAAAATAAGAGAAAGGAACGACGAGGACCAAACAAGCTTCCATTTCCAAATTATGAAATTTGATCCAAATTAAAGATCATTTGTTTATGAAAAAATTAAACCAAAATAAATCCAAATAGATCAACAATTAACGCTTTGGGCCGTTACATTGTAACCATTGTGGGAGACTATTAGGTGGAGTCGCTACACGATGAGGGGGTGCCTGCAATTGGTTATTGCTACCAATGCAATTGGTTATTGCTACCAATACACGGTATGGCTGGATGTTATGGGTGGTTATTCCCTATAAATTAGAAAATTCTTTTAATCTCAATAATGGACTGCACCACATCATCAATACGAAGGTTGTACTTAATAATTTTTCCATTATGGGGCTTTAGGTGACAAAACCAAAACCAAGAATTGGAAAGATAGAAACTCATTATCAAGAGGCAAAAGGAAAAAATTGCATAAAACCTCTTTTGTATTAAAAATGTGCTCTGAGCTTTCTCGTATTATTTTTTTGCATATAACACTTCGGTGTATTTAATTTTTTTGCACCAAATGCCTTTGTAGTTTTCAAAAATTGGCACGAAGTCCCTCACTTTATTTATGTTGCACAAACCCTCTCGTATTTCTAAAACACAGCTATTAACGTAATCTTTCAAAATTTTATTTTTTAAAATTAAAATAACTTGCACGCGATCCCCGCGTGTGTCAAGACTTCTAGTTATATTAAAAGCAAAGTCCTCTCACTCACCAAAAGTAGTTGGGATTCCAATTTTGGTGTTTCCTAAAATACCCTCATTTCTCTCTTCTCAAATAAATTAATAGCATGGTTTATAATGTCTTTTTACTTACTTTGCTCAACTGTACATCTTAAAAAATAGAAATTTCCACGCATGTTCACTTATATTTCAAATTTAAAATTAATAATTTACACGCGGCTCCCGCATGTGTCAAGTTTCTAGTATAATATAAAGCTAGAGCTAGTTTACCATCGCCACGAACCTCGTTAATGCTTCAAATGATACACTCAGGTTTTTAAGACAAATAATGTATTTTTGAGTATATATTGACATACTAAACGACGACTTTCGTTAGTCCTTACTGTCCGTTTTCTACTGCTACAAAGTCTACGGTCCTATATCTGTCATCGATAATATTTCAACTGTATTTCCCCAATTAATTTAATTATACAAAGTTTACATTTTCTTCTTGTTAATTTTCAACTCCATGTGCATATGAAAAAGAAAACTCTCATGAGCGAGGTGAACAGTTGACATTTGAAGTCTGTGTATACAATGGCCAGATTATATATATGAATACATAATTAATAAAACTAATTAAATTAAAGTAAAAACAAACACTTGTGTTTGTATATATGAGAAGTAAAGAAGTGGTCTACATTTAACAATATATAAGTTGAATCATCATAGATTCAGTCTTTCAAAGACTTCCTATCAGCAATGGCAGAAGAGAAAATCAAAATTAATACAGAAACCACCGAATTCAGTGAAAAAGATGATATAAAGGTATTATAATAACTAGTTATTAGTTCTAAATTCTGCTAGGTAGCTCTTTAATGCATTATATTTTTCATGTTCTTAAGTGTTTTCTCCATCTTTTCACTTGATTAAATAATACAGGAAGGTGATGAACTCGAGTCAACGAAAGCGGAAATGACAGGAGTCCGAGAAGAAAACTCGCGATTGAAGAGCATGCTGCAAAAAGTCGAGAAGGATTACAAGACTCTCCAATTGAGATTTATGGATGTTATTCATGAACATGATCCAGACAAAAACATTAATAGTCGCCACGATGTTGATCAAGAACATGAACTCGTCTCGCTTCGCCTGGGAATGGTGAATGATTCTTGTACACAAGTTAGAAGTACTACTAGCAATTCAAGCAAAACAGGAAGTGATCAGAATGATGAACTAAAACTGGGGTTGGAATATAATTTTGAAGGGGCGATTGGTTGTTCCGGAAAAAGTGTGGATGATCTGGAAGGAGCAAAAAGGTCATCACCAAGTAAAGAGTTGAAAACACAGAGAAGTGGTGGAGATCAACATAACGAAAATATTTCTCCGACAAGTGCCAAGAAAGCAAGGGTTTGTGTAAGAGCAAGATGTGATACCCCGACAGTAAGTAACAACAATGTTTTTTATCTAGCTAGTTTTATCAATCTTCTTATTTATTTTTTGATTTCTCTTTATCTTGATCATTGACATATTGTCAAAATTTGTAGTTCGAATAAAGTTATAATGAAGTGTATATATGTATATATGTCTTTGCAGATGAATGATGGGTGTCAATGGAGAAAATATGGGCAGAAAATATCCAAAGGGAATCCGTGTCCAAGGTCATATTATCGCTGTACAGTTTCCCCCAATTGCCCTGTCAGGAAACAGGTGTCATCTTTTTTTCCTTAAATTTACTTGCCTCTTATTATTACGAAGTTATATATATAACAAGCAAATATAATCTGAGCACAAATGAAGAGAAACACAGAACCCCTCACACTATATACAGATGTTTAAGGTGAAAAAAATATTTGGCTCACATTACCTACATCCTAACTCACATGAGTTTTTTTCTTTTTTGGCGCAAGATTATTATATTTTGCTTGTACCTATTTAACAAAACACTTTGGGATTTACTAACTCTTAACACATTCAGATTTATTGCTATTCGTTGTCTGTAACATTTTCTAATATCACTTCATGTTGAAATTAAACCCTGACCAAAGAGTCTTTTGCATTTAGATTTCATGGCAGCTCGTAAATTTCTGCAGTACCATAGTCAACTTTTTTATGATGACATTAGAAAATGATACGTGGACTATTTTCTTAAATAAAATATAAAATATGATGATTTATTCTCTAACTATAAAACACGTTATTGTATGCATCAAACCATTTGAAATATTTTATAGTTTGTCAAATAATTTTCAAAAACATCACTTTGTTCCTACCCTTTTGCAAAATGTGTAGACTCCTAGATACCAATTATCAAGGTTCAATTTGCATTGCATTTACGACAACTTGATTGGCCTTAAGGAAGAAGCTCAATAAGTAGGTGTTAATTGGTTTTTTTCAAAAGTTATAGTGCCAAACTATATATAACTCATACGGTAGAGAGTTTGATTTGATGCTTTTATCCTTGTTAAAATGACAACACCCCTTCATCCTCACTTAAAAAATAAAAAAAAAATCTTTATGATATAACCAAAATTATAATGTGTTTTCGGTTATAACAGTGATGATATTTCGTGAGGTATATATATATAAAAATAAAAGAAACAAGGAGTTATATTTGGGGGGAGGGGGATTGGAGCCAAAATTTCAGATTAAACCTATCATTTTGTCGGCAAAAAGATAATAAAGAGCCAAATTTACGGACATGTGCATCAATTGACCAAATGTGGTTTCACAAGTTTATAATAATAAAATATTCTTGATTATTTTTCAAAGGATAAATTGCAACTGAGATAATATACTAAATGAATTAGCCATATGTCGATGCAAAGGTCGATTAAGTTAATTGTTAGCCCTTTAGGTTCATCAAGTTTATCTGCTAAAGTTGAGGAAATAATTTTACTTTGAAAACACCAATTTGTTTCCTTTGCTTATTTTAGCTGGGATCAAAAAACTAACCTTTGCCCAACCTTCTCAATTTCAGGTTCAACGCAGTGCAGAAGACATGTCCATCTTAACCACAACATATGAAGGCACTCATGACCATCCACTGCCTCTCTCAGCCACCGCAATGGCTTCCACTACGTCCGCTGCAGCTTCCATGCTACTTTCCGGCTCCACCACTTCTCAGCCATCAGCCACCACCCCCGCCAACTCCACGGGCCATTACAGACCGCCTTTCCAGTCCTTCAATAACCCCACAACACAGTCTTACTACTACTCCAACTCCTCACAAAACGCGTTTCCCACCATAACTCTAGACCTCACCACCAATCCCATCGCCAAATCTAGCGGTTTCAGCCTCTCTCCAGCAACTTTTCAGACAAATCCAAGGGTTCCTGCGACAAGCCTAACCTTTTCTCCTATGAACTCCAATACGATACCTACAGTCTGGGGAAGTGGAGGGTTAAGTTATGGGACCTATAACAATCATCACTCTTTGCAGTTTGGAAAACCACTTCAAGAACAAAGTTATCAACAATATTTGGAAAAATTTAACCAGGGGCAGGGTTCATCACAACAGGCTCTAACAGAGACTTTAACCAAGGTGATTACTTCTGATCCAAGTTTCCGATCGGTAATTGAAGCTGCAATTTCATCAATGGCTGCGAATGGTGGTCCAGAAAAAGTGAACAATAGCAAAGGGAAAGGTCTAGGTCCAGAGTTGAAGAGGGGTGACAGTGTACCAAGTGCAGATGAAAACTCACTTACCTGAAATTGCACTGGGGACTTCAAATTGCGCCTTTTTCTTTGAAGCTCGGTTCATTTCCGCACTGGATTATTAAGAAAAGAAAATCCAGGCACAAACATGAATTTTAGAGGACTGCCTGGTTTGGCAACTGTTTGGGTTTAGTGTACAAAGCTTGTTCTACTTTTTCCCATTTACAGGATAGATGAATAAATATGGTTTTAGGATAATACACTCCAATGATTGATTCCTGCTCCCATGTTACACACTTGAATTAGCGGCAGAAATCAATACTTGGAGTGTGTAATCAGTTGCAAAACAAAATAAAAATGTTGCACACAATTGCGTGCCAAGTTTGTCACATGCAAGACTTTCAATATACAGAACATTATGTCCATGCTACATATAAGACTGTGTGGGTCATGACGTGGTTCACATATATGGCATCAAGGTTAGATGCCAACCAGCAGATTGTATGAAGGAAAAATGAAAGATCTAACTCGGAAATATGACCTGAGACTAGTTACTACTGAGTCCGCCTACTGCATAAACATATCCATCGAGGAAAATATGTGAAACTAAAAAAACTTATTATTAAGAAATTTCCAATGTTGGACAACACAATCATTTACATATTACATATGCAAAAAAAGAACAATGAAATGTGTTCAGGACTTAAACCCTCTTTTCGTTTCTATTTATCTATGTCATCAACTTTCTGCAGTTGATTAAATTGTGATGCCTTCCTTGGCATAACTACTACAAGAGGAACAAAAAGGTAAGTTATAAAAATGTCAAGTTCATTCGTTTAAACTCCAATTCATGAAACCTTCAGTAGCTCGCTGAAGGCCTCCTGTGGTATGTCGACAGAGCCAACACGTTTCATGCGCTTCTTTCCTTCTTTTTGCTTTTCCAGCAACTTCCTTTTCCTTGTAATATCACCACCATAACATTTTGCAAGGACATTTTTCCTCATAGCTGAGACACTAAAGGCCATAACCAGAAGGAAGAGTTAGGTTTATAGAACCCCAGAGATTATAGCGTATGAACCACACATTTTATATAAGCAACAACGCAGATGCAAAGAATTTAATAAGGTAGCATCCCTGAACTTAGAAGAACTATAATTAACCCCACCAGGTCACCCCAAAACATTTCAAAAGTTTTGTGGGGTTAAACTTGGGGAAGAACTAAAAGGAAAGAAAATGAGATAAGACATAATGGTGGTGTCAGCAAAAAACACTCTGCTAAAACTGAAAATTAAGACAAGACATACGAAACATAAATTATTAAGAGTCTAAGACAGCACAGAACAAGTTTAACAATTTGGCAAAAGCTTTCAAGCTGTGAGAAATGGCTTACGTTTCCCTAGCAATGACTTTTGATCCAATGGCAGCCTGTATGGTTATCTCAAACATTTGCCTGTTGAAATAAGACTTTAGTATAGTATCTACATAAGGAAACAAATCTGAATGAAGGGATAAAATAATATTCAGTTAAACCTGTCTATAAACTTCTTCAGTTTCTCCACAAGTTCACGACCAACACGCTGTGCCTTTAATCTGTGAACTATAGTCGCCATAGCATCAACTGGTTGTCCATTTAATAGGATATCAAGTTTAACTAGATCGGAGGCTTGATAGCTGTATATATTAAGCAAAACATTATTGCTGACTGGCCAGAGATACTTGACTACAGGTGCAAAATGTGTGCATCTGAAAGTGCAGAGAAATATCAGAACTTACTCTGCTTCCTCATAATCAAAAGATGCATATCCCGAGGTTATACTCTTCAATTCATTATAAAAATCGACAACAATTTCCCTCAGCGGTAACCGATACTTCATGAAAGCTCTTTGACTGTACACATCAAACAGACAGCTGATTACCTTGACGAGCAAGAGACATAAAAATAATAACCCATTGGAAATGTAAAACTGCATTAGAATTTCTCTCAAGGCCAGCTCCAGTAGTTAGCATGTTGCAAGTTAGTTTCACAACAATTTAGTAACTATGATGTCTCAGAAGTCTTTATATTGCTGCAACATTTTGAAGAAAATGCCCGTCTCACAAAGCATCTTTATCATATTGGTGGTCACCTGTCAATGAATGAGTACTCCAACTGCTCGCCTCGCCGTTCAGAACAAAGCGTGATGATAGAGCCCACATACCTTCAAATGAAATAAGGTCTAAGTAAAATAATAATTCTAAATTGAGAAACTTGAAGTCTCAATGATATACGTATATATATACACACATATAACACATATAAACCTGCAAAATTGATATATTTAGACCAAGTAGTGCATGAGAGCTTACTCACTAGGAATTATAATTGTTGCTATTACAGTAGGTTCCCAACATGATGTTACACGCTGTTTAGGATTTGAAGGCAGCATAGCAGGATTTTGAATATGTAATTTGCTGACAGAAGTCAATAAAACCATCAGATATTTATAAATGACAAGGTAGGCAAGTTGTCCACATAAACGGAAAACAAGTGAAATACCTCCCATCTGAGAACTCGAAAGTGTATGGCACAGTAGGAACAGTAGATATCACATGAGCTCCATATTCCTATTTTTTGGGACAAATTAAACAAACTTAAGTCTTTCCAAATTTCAAAGCAATATTTCATATAAGGCAAAGATGATAATAACCATAATATACTATCAAGAAACCAATTATTGCATGTGACTCGGGTTTTTTTCCTTCACCGTTGAGTGCCAAACTTAGAGGCCCAAATAAATCAAGAAGCAAAAGGGCTTCTGCAAATACATTATACCTGGGGAAAAAAACATATGGAGAAAAGAACAAAAGAACTTAGTTTAGTTTTTGGGAAATTGAAATGCTTGCTAACACCCCTATTGAGACGAACTCCCTTACATACTTTGAGATGTGCCATTTTCAATTTTACGGAAGTCAACTAACGAGTGACTTCCCAAACCATACTGCAAGGAGCATGCGTCGAAAGTCAAATGTGGATCCTACTCAGGTCAACAAGTCAAAAGTATCAGGAACCCCCCAGCAGTTAGGGGGAACCTGTTACCATTTTGTGGAGATCCATAGTTCCTAAGGAGATATTTCACTTATGGTGAGTAGAGAGCTGTCCGTGGGTAAAGTTTTATCTGAATTTGGGTTCAAATACAATTTACTGCATAAGGCTTGCACTGATTCAAGAATTGATAGATAGGATCATATTAGAAAAATATGACATACAAAGGAATCAGAGAGAATTTGAATTAGACTGATCCCATCTGGTAAAGATCTGTACTTGATTATATTAGGAATAGGTATATGCTAATGAGAGTAACTGTAAAGATTATGTGGACTTTGAGGTAACTCAACTGACAAGTCAGATAATTCCATTTAGCCTACCAAAAAGCAACCAAAGAAAAAGAGAAATGCCAATCTGATTTAGAGCAAATGAATCTATTTTCGAACCAAAAAGAAGGAAGATATCATGTCAAGAGTTAAGATGCTTCATGCACAAACTTTATTCTCCTATGCCCTCTTAACATTATCTCACTCTCCAATCCTTTCCACTGCTGCATCAGTTTATTTCATTATTCACCAGTACTAAGTTTAGCAATGTAAAAGTGAACAAACATAGATATTACTTCTTATGTTCATATTTAACCTACATGGAATCTTCATCCGTTATCTCATCTTGGAAACTTTAGTTGGATCGCATACCACAGTACTATCATATTTCATTATTCTCAAAAGATATTACAATTACTTCTCATTATTGTTTGTTCTCTTTTCGTCAAAGTGTGGCTTATGAGAACCCCCAGAAACTTCCTATGAAGTACAAACTCTACCGTATCAGGAGGAAAGGAGACTACATTCGATCTAGCAAGTTTTGGTCCTGATGCTAACCACAAATGATCGTTTTCATAAACCAAGCCAAAATGACAACCCAGGTAATGAAATACATCTTCAATTAGATGAGTCAACAGCAATAGTCCCGTAGCAGTGTAACAAATTCAAAGTCGTACAATTCTGAAAGAGTAGACTTAGAAGTATGTTCACATGAGTTGTCTTTCTCGAAAAGAAGTAGCAAACCTTCACCAGGGGACTTGATATTTAGTTTGTTTAGTTACTTCACTTTCTACAGAATTTACTAGCCAGAATGAGGATTAACCTGTTCAAGACGTTGATGAAAAACGTCCATATGTAGCAACCCTAAAAAACCACATCTGTCGGACACCAGAAATAATTAAAACCTATCTATTATTAAAATTGAGAATTAAGAGTGGGTGCAGTTTGTCTCACCGGAAGCCCAATCCAAGTGCAGTACTACTCTCCTTCGTAACAGAGACACTGGCATCATTGCATGTGAGTCTCTCAATGGCATTATTAAGTGCTTCAAAATCAGACCCATCAGCAGGATATACACCAGAAAACACCATATGTTTTACAGGTTTGAAACCTTTAAACACAAGGAACACAAAATGAATCAGAACAAAAGGTTCAAAGAAGGTGGAAGATTAACCAATGCTAATAATTAATAAAGGATACAAGATACTGGACAATCAAGATTAATAGGATCTGTTCAAATAATGCGTAGAAGTTTTCCTTTTCAAGGATGAAGAGAGGCGTTGATAACATATTCATCATAAGCATGGACAAAAATCTTACCTGGTAGGGGCTCTACAGTGCTTCGAGTATGATAAAGAGTATCCCCAATACGTGCATCTTTGGTTGACCGCATACCGCTAACAATATACCCTACTTGCCCTGTCAAAAGGATTCCAGTCTGAGTAAGCTCAGGATGCATGATTCCAACATCCAACACTTCATAAGATTGTCTAGTTGCAGCAGATGTAATCTTTTCACCCTTGCGCAAAGCGCCATCAACAACTGCCACATGGCAGATAACACCTTTGTATTCATCATAGTAGGAATCCAACAAAAGCATACGCAAAGGTGAAGTACTCTGGCCCGGAGGGGGAGGTATTCGCTCTATCACAGCCGGAAGAACCTGGTGGAGACCTTGACCGGTTTTTGCGGAAGTTAACACAGCTTCATTTGGATCAAGGTCGAACATAGACTTGAGTTGTTGTATGACACGAGCAGGGTCAGCTGTTGGCTGATCAATTTTGTTTATAACAGGAACTACTTTGAGGTTTGCTTCAAAAGCAAGATAAAAGTTTGCAACAGTTTGTGCTTGGACCCCTTGAGCAGCGTCAACGACGAGAAGGACACCTTGGCAGGCTGCCAAAGATCTTGACACTTCATAGCTGAAATCCACATGCCCAGGGGTGTCGATAAGGTTGAGCAAGAAATTTGTGTCAGTACCAAGGAAGTTATGCCTATGAAACATAGTTGCTGTCTGCGCTTTAACAGTTATTCCTCGTTCTCTCTCTACCTAAGACAAATTGAAAGTATATATATTGAAGAAAATGCACACAACAAACAAATACTGATTCGAAAATTAAAAGCTGACCTGCAATTTATCCAAATACTGGGGCTGGCCATGGCCTTTCTTAATAGTTCCAGTGAGCTCTAAAAGGCGATCAGCTAGGGTTGACTTGCCGTGGTCAACATGTGCAATAATCGAAAAGTTGCGAATGTTGTCAGAAGGGAACTGGTTCAAGTCTATGTTCGGGTGTTCTTTCGAATGCGACGCGAAAAATGCACATTGAGTCCAACCCAAAATTGAATTCAAATCTAATCTTCTTCTTCTTCCAGGTCTATGATTATTAAGATGGTGGCAGTTCGATGTTGTTGTGTGTGATGATTTTAGGGTTTTAGATGCTCTCCATAAACATGAAGACATTTCTTTTCAAGAATGAAAAATGAAAATGAAAGAAAGATGATTCGATTCAGGTTGGGGTTTAGGGTTTATAATGTATACGTTCATTAGAAATGCATTTTGCACACAACTAACCATATGCTGCTACATTCTCTAATATTATTATATCATTACATTTGTTGATGATTTCAAGTAATTCAATTTTTTTAGAAAAAATATTTTTACACTTGATATGGTTTTCAGTTTTCTACTACTATTCTAATTTAAATAATTAGTCTTTTACTAGAGGGACTCACGGGGGAATTTTTTCGATGATATCTTCTTCCCACCACCAAAAAGATAACTACAAGACTATGTATCTCTTGTCGCATGACAGTTTAGCCTCCTAGACACAAACAACTCTACGATTCCTAGTTTGTAAACCAAGGTAAGAAACTATGTTCTCGTAGTATGATGAAAGCACTGCCCAAAATAGCATAATAGATATCTACCGATCGCGACATGATGCAAACCTGAATCGCATGACATGGACATCGAGCAATGAGGTCCAATGCAAACCTAAAATCTCAAGAGATGGACATCGGCTATGTAAAAAAAATAAAAATTTACGGACATCGACCCAACGAGGTTAGATGCAAACCTAAAATCTCAAAATACGGACATCGACCATACGTGGTCAGATACAAACCCAAAATATCAGAGATGGACATCAACCCGGCGAGGTTAGCTGCAAATCTAAAATCTCAAAATATGGAGATTGGCCCGACGTGGTTAGATGAAAATCTGAAATATCAGAGATGGACATCTAATCGACGCGCTTAGATACAAACCTAAAATCTCAAAATATGGACGTCGTCCTAACACAGTCAAATGCAAACTTAAATCTCAAAGGATGGACATCCACTGGACAAAAGCATGATACAAACAAATATCCATATGACTCGAGGGCTAAATATTATATCGGACTACACATAGTTTGATACTAAGTCCAAAATTACCTTTAAGCCCCTCTAATAGTGCCTATATATACCCCGTCACTCCTCACAAGTGAGGAGGACGGACAAAGAAGCTTTATGGTCAAACACAAGTGAGCTCAATAGTTATGGTCGAACACAAGTGAGTTCGACATATATGATCGAACCAAGGTGAGTGCGGCAGTTATTTAGGTCAAACCCAAACATCATGTGAAAGTTACACAAGTCATGGTCCCGAATCAAGAAGCGGATTGAGGTTTCGATCATCCAACAGAGAGATATGATCGAAACCATGAAGCCGCGCACTGCAGTTTGATAGTAACCCTCGAACTTCTCAGTTTGACAGTTATGATCAAACCAATGTGCATTCGACAATTATTTCGGTCCAACCCAGATATGCTCTGATATTTACACGAGTCAGGGTCCCAAATCAAGAAGCGGATCGAGGTTTTGATTATCCAACAGAGAGATATGATCGAAACCGTGAAGTCGCGCACTGCAGTTCGATAGTAACCCTCGAACTTTCGAGTTCGATAGTTATGATCAAACCAAGGTAAGTTTGACATTTATTTCGGTCAAACCCAGACATGCCCTGAAAGCTACACAAGTCAAGGTCCATAATCAAGAAGCGGATCGAGCTTTCGACCAACCAATAAGAAGATATGATCAAAATTGTGAGCCGTGTAATGCAGAACTAATTGAACCACACAGCCCTACCAGGCCTTGATCCTATAAAGTTGAGTCAAGTCCATTGTATTGATTATCTCGGTGTATCGTAATCGAGATAAAATAAGACCAGAATACTACCCAAAGCGGTACGACGTACATTTATCTATCACGATATAATACAAACGTGTCCAAAGTGGCATCATGAACATCTACCCACATGGTACGATTTAAACCTACCCTAAGCGGTATAACAAACGTCCATATATCATGCTACGAAGTAAACGTGTCCAACGTAGCACCGCGGACATCTATTCAACAAAATAAGAAGAAAATTTACTCAAATGAATACAAATCTAGACTACTATAAAAGGTATCATTACCTCACGAGGTACGAATATCAATTCGCCATATTAGTTAGCAATGTCGACGAGCAATAACATGTAAAATCACAAAGGGCCATAAGCAAAACGCAGGCAATCATTACATAATAATGCAACAAAGTATTCGAAAAATTGAAATTGAAATTACACAGTGCCCGAATAGTCAAAAATTGAAATTGCATAATAGATATTTATGCCCGAGCCTCGTGATTCACGTCTTGGCACGGCTTCGCCACTTTGGTTGTCACCATATCTGACCCGGATAAAGGCAAGTCGAAGACCTTCGTCAAAATGACATCTCGGTCCGTCGAGGCGCTTAGCAACATAACCATGTATTATCTAAGCCATCTACCTTTCAAAGTCAACAACGATTAACTCGAGAAGCACCTACAAAATCATATTGTGCAAATAACTGTCCTCAATGAAAAGATACTTAGGAGTAGAGCGCCTAGTGGTCTTTACAGACTCGCGGCTTGTGGCTTATCATTTCAACGACTCCTACAAAGCCAAAGAGAAACCAATGATCCTCTATCTCAACAAACTTAAAGAACTTGTGGTGTCGATCACAGTCTTAACAATGTGTTAGATCCCAGAGGCGGAAATGTAACAAGGTGTGCTTTCATAATTTGCAACCCAAGCACGATCTTCATAAAAGCGGGAGCCATTCTACTAGTGGCAGAAGAATCCGTTATAGAAAAGCAAATAAACTTTCGAGCGACCAAGTTATGGCAAAAGGACCAAAATACATCTTTTGCCATCATCGAGAAATCTTGTCGTATCTACAACACATTTTATGACTGGGTAATAATACTCGACATACACAAAAGTTGCACAAAATTGAGATTTCACATATCATTCAAGAGACAAACAAAGGGTCGCCAACGCACTACATATGTTTCTGTAAAATGATATTTATTCGTTATCTGCAATAATATCCTAATAAGTATCCTAGCAGGTACGGCAAGAAAGGATCACCACATTATGAGACGATACGATCACGATATGGGCCTCTTTTGCTCAGATTGCTCCATAAAAATATGTTTCTGTTGCACGAATGAGGATGATAAAACAGGTACTAGTATGCAGGAATTTAACTCAATGCAAAAGTTTTAGGGCCCCAAAGAGATGGGCATTTAGTCAAAACAAGACAAGTGCAACCTAAAAATCTTGAAAATATGAACGGGATGGACACCTCGCCAAAAATATGGCAATTGCAAACCAAAAGGTCCCATGATAACGAAAAAGAATGGACACTTTACCAAAATAAGGCGAGTGCAAATCGAAAATGAGATAACACCTTAAGATAAGTGCAATTTAAATCACTACACATGGCACATCGTTCATTAAGCAGATCACTAGCACATAAGTGCGTCAACGCATTAAGCCAGATAAAAATTATTTGGCAACCGATCCTCCGGATCACAGCTCCCAAATGGGGGACATATTTTGAAGCCAGATAGAAATTATTTGGCAACCGATCTTCCGAATCACAACTCACAAATGAAAGGCATATTTTGAAGCCACACAAGATTTTAGAATTTGGCACCCGCTCTTGAATCAAGACCGACTCCCAAATTGGGGGAACTATATGGTATGGGTATTTTAGGTGGCCCACAAATAAACTAGGTTGGCCTGCCCCATTAAAGGCTAAAAAATAATAGGGTCGAATGCGGGCGTTCAATTTTTTTTATGACAGTTGAACGTGGGCCATTCGATTGATATAGCCCGTACTCTATAAATACCCCGGATCCTGACACACATTCAATTGTTCGGCCCCCCAACCCGATAACCTCGAACAGCTCCCAGTTCGACTGTTAACTGTCTAACAGCTCCCAGATTTGATACTTAGAGATAAATGAACTACGTTCGGCTTGATTCCCTCAATGGGATACGTAGGCAACTTGGCTTGTTCCCAAGTTCAGTCAAAAATCATTAAACACTCAATCCCTCATGCCGTGATGCTTGGAGTGTGGGCGTGTAAATGACAAAGTTTATTCTAACGCAACTATGAATTAGTCTGTTGTGAAGTGTCTTATCAACCTGCCAAGTCAGCAGGCGAAAACACCCCAAAACAATATTATTATTAGTTTAGTACGATTATTTCTAGTATTATTGGTGTGTTAAGTATTAATTGTTGTTTTTCTATTGTGTATATATTAGAACATTAATTAGGAGGTTTATTAGGAGTGGAAGTAGTGGGAAGTCATAACTTCTCCCGTATGTTTCTTTTATAATTCAACATTATAAATTGAAGTTCATTAGGCAGAATATATTTTAGAAAAAGTCTCTTCTTCTCTTTCAAATTCATATGAGTGGTATTGCATCTCGAATCGGAACAAAATTCAATTGCAAGTTGCATCATTGGTTCTTCTGTTGAGAGTTGAAAGATGCCGTCAAAACTAGCAAATCCGACTACGAAGGACATAATTGTGGGGTTACTAGAAAGGATGGATTTTAAAGAAATTATGGAGGGATTTCATGTGCACATGAACAAGCAATTATGGAGACGAAAGCAAAACTTGAAAAAAAGATGGACGCTTATTTGTCATACTTTCGTGTTAAGGTAGTGCATGTTGCGGAAATTCAAGGAATTTGTTGTGGATACATCCGCGGTGGAGTTCAAAATTCCTCTCCCTACCGAACGAGCAAATAGTCTGTTGATCGAGCACCTTACCATCTACGTGGCACAGATCAAGGCAGGTTACGAGCCCTAAATCCTCCCTTCTTTGCGAATGCCATCCAAATCTGACACTTCATCGAACAAGGTGTGAACGCCAAGTGAATATTCATCTAATTCGTCTTTTATAACTCTGCAAAACCTACCACAACTTTCGATTTTCCTCTGAGGCATTTCATCGAACATTTGGTAGATGCAAAGGTCTTCCTCTTCTATACATCAGTTATGGCGCTCCTTGACTCATTTTGGATTAAATCGATTTCATCTGCACTTGATCCAACATTTCTCTCATAATATGAAATAGGTGAGTTGATATTATGTCCATACTTCTCACTTGTATGTCCATATATATCACAAATTTGTATCATTTTGTCGAGCTTGTCAAAAATCGCTTGAAGAAGAACACGATTCTCTTATGTGAAATAAAACAATGCATCCATGGTAAGAACTATCGTCTGAGGATCGAATGGCTCTAATACCACTGTTACAAATGGCACCAGAAGCACTACATTATACAACATCAGCGTGAAGAATTAATAGAATTTGGAGGGAATTTAGAGAAGAAGAGTAAATAGAATATGAGAGGAGCATATTCTATTACAGAGAGAAATATAAAGTGAACACAATTTTTCATTATTAACAGGCTTACAGGAGAAAGGAATTACTTATAGTCACCATACGTCATCATTAGCGCAACAACAATAACAAAATAAAAGCGCAGATTCTAAGTCGTAAAATAATTAACAAAAACATAAGAATGAAGGGTGAATTACTAAAAGTACAGAAAATATAAAATAAGGCTGGTTATAACAGTGCGGTGTTAATCAATAGTTAGAATAGTTGATTGTAGGTGGTGAGGATGTCAACCCCGACGAGAAAGCGCCTAATGAGGGATTTCAAGCGGTTGTAGCAAGATCCTCCAGTTGGCATCATCGTCGCTCCATACCATAACAATATCATGCTCTGGAGAGCCATTACATTTGGGTATATGCTATTATTATTTATGCATTTGGAGTTTCCATTTGCCTATTTCTTTAAATTTTTCTTTTTTCAAATTGTAGTCCAGATGAAACTTCTTGGGATGGAGGTGAGCAGATTCTTCATTTGTTTCGAGCTTTGTTTTGATTTGATATCGATTGTTGTGAAATTTGTTTTATTTTTTCTTTTTTGGTAGAATGTTATCCTGACTTCATTTTTATTTTGGTTTGAATTGTAATTAACGTGTTTTGTATTATTTGGGTATAGTGTAATCTTGAATCGACTTTACTTATGTTGTCACGGATCGGTGTGTAACACAGACGGTTTTTGGTTGGATTGAGATTCGTTTCACAAACTATACACTCCACGATACTATTTTTACCGTTCTGATTGTTGGGGGACAAAATATGGGGTTAGGGGATTTTGTCCATGTAGTGCCTCAGTGGTTTTACTACTGTTTTCGTTAATCATTAAGTTGAGATCATGTGGTCTGCCGCACTCTCCTTGGCACTTGGTCATTCTAAACAGTAGAGTTTGGTTTTATATGGGACGTTGTGCTACAATATGCCAACCTCCTGCATGAGTCGTTTCTAACGGCATTCTTGTTGTTCTTTTAGACCAATTCAAATGACCTTGTTCAAGCAATTTTTACACCTTCCTATTTTCAGAGGAGGTTGAGTTACCACATGATAAACTAAATGGTACACTTGGAGTCTGTGGGACTAAAGCTATTAAATGTTCAAAGGCAAACTCTCTATTGGCTACACAGGCCTCTCACAAACCTACCACTTACTCGCGTTAATTTAGATGTGCGTGTATGTATTTACATGTATTTTGGTCTTATTTTGTGTGGGTTACAACACACCTTCCAACTGTTACAATGGGTCTGACTAACGCCAAAATAATGTTAATCTATTACAAAAAACGGACTAGCTTGGTCCAGAACACCTACTACGTATTACAAGTATGTAGATAAACTTAAATAACTCTAGAAGACTAAAAGATAGGACAGTCGAATCCCAACTGTCAAATCTGAAGAACAGTCGAATGGCCTCGATTCGACGGTCACTACAAAAAAAATGGCCTATTGTGACAACACAAAATCGTCTCAATAGGCCCAAAACACGTCACATAAGGCTTATCGTGATGAAAATCTGCACCATGAGATTCGTCATATCAAGTCCGTCACAATAGGGTTATCGTGACAAAAATAGCAATTGTCGCAACAGCTTATGACGAAAATGAACTTCGTCACAACAACTAATCTTTATGTGACGATAATTTTGTCACTATTTTCGTCACAACAAACTGCTATTCACCAATTCTATCGTGACAAATTTGTTCATCACAACAACATCCAACCTACAGTGACATTTTGTTTTTGTCACAATATCTACTATTTATTTGTCATATTAACCTTTTGTTTTTTCTCTAATTTATATTGTTCTTATAACTCTATAATAATATTTAATTAAAACTCAACAAATCAAGCAAATACAGAAAATTAATTACCACCAAATTTAATAAGAAAATAATTTTATTGAACAAACAACAAAATCAAATTCTTGTTACATGATACTAACATACAACCCAAAACATTTAATCAATACCTGCTCCAATTTCAACAGTTTCTCACAACTAGGAAAGTAGTATATGACAAATACATTGAACATCCATAAGTACTCCACTATCAACTTAGAAACATCTTTTCGGCCGAGTCATTTCTTTAGTAGCCTTTTCTTCAATTCTTTTAAAACCCGCATCTTCAAAATTAATAAATGATTGAAGTAAGGCATCTTTGTAAATAACGTTAACGTATACAAAATTGTACTCTTATTACAATAGGTTCAATTACTTAAAATTACAGACACTTAGAAAGATAATTATTGAATTGTTTACTCAAAATAATACAAAGGAATGAGAACAATTTACAAAATTAGAGAAACCTTATCATCTAAAGAAATCCACATCCTAGCTTATAAGATACACAGAAGTCTCAAGTGCGGAACCAAATGAAAGTGGAAATTTTTCTACTTTTTTCTTTGAAATCAATACTCAGAGGAGATATTATAGAAGCCATAAAGGCAAAAAGCTTATTACAGCCGAAGCACAATATAAATCAGACTAGTAAGGGTGCAGAACATGCAAGAACATATGCCTCATCATTATCATCTCTAGAAATCCATTGGAACACCCAATCCTTTCTCATTCGCACATAAGACCAAATATCGCCAATGATGTTGCCATGCTAGCCATTCGCCTCATCAGGGAAGCAAATATCATGGATAACGGGAAGACAGTCGCCCTCAAAAATAACATTAGTTAGATTTTCGTCCACCGTATATTTTACCGCTACGTATGCCGCATACGCCTCCATGTTGCGCCCCCCAACAAGCCATTCAAACGCCATTGGATACTTGTCACATGGTTTCCCGATGAGTCCATAACATATACCCCGACCCCCGATTGTTGATCCACCTCAAAGTTACCGCCATCAAATCGAATGTGAAAGAATGGTTTTGGAAGTGATGCATGCCACCCCAGCTCAACAACTCTCCCCGCTACTTTGTGCGCTACCCGACCCGAGCACCAAAATTCAAGTTGGTTTTCAGCAAAACCCGCGATCTCATGTGGTAAAGCAGCCTTCTTGCCTGCTACGACCCTATTCCTAATGCCCCAAATCACCCAACAAGTCACGACTATTCGTTCAAGAACCCAACGCCCCATGTTGTCATATAGACGTCGCAGTCATCCCTCTCCACCCTCATTATCTCGCAAAAGATTTGATCCTTGAATCAACATTAAAGCCCAAACTTGTCGCGCCATATGACAAGTTAGAAGATGTGCCTCACATCTTCCTCCCCACAACCACATACCGGACACATTGTATAACACACCACTCTTCTATGTGCCAACAAAACTTTAGTAGGAAGGATATTATGGCAAAGTCGCCAACTAAAAAGGTTTACCTTGGTCGGATATGTAGGCTTCCATAGAAAATTCCAATCTCTCGAACCACTCCAGCTCCCACCCTGTTGCGACTCCTTAAGATGGAAACCCCGATCTAAGATGAGATGGTAAGCCGTCTTAATAGTGAAGAAACTCGATGCCGAAAATTGCCAAATCGTCTTATCCTGATTTCCCCGTTCACCCAATGGAAGAGAAAGAATAGCCGCCACATAAAATTCCCAGAATAGCTCTCGAATTCGGCCAACATTCCATTACCCCATATCCTCATCAATTAAAAACAAGACCTTCACATCCTTAAACTCCTCAATTCGTGTCGTGAGAACCCGAGAAGGATGCGGTCGTGCCAACCACGTATCATCCCATATGCTAATGTTAGTCCCGCTCCCCACTCTCCATCACAAACCTGCTCTAATCACCTCCATCGATTCAAACATTGATCTCCATGAAAGGATGGAGTCGCCCCAAGCTTTGCCTCAAGCACGGAACAATCAGGAAAGTATTTTGTCTTATAGATTCGCGCCACCAAGCTGTCCGGCTGCTCAAAAATCCTCCAAATTTGTTTGGCGAGAAGGGCCGAATTATAAGCCCTCAAATCTCTAAACCCAAGTCCCCCATCCCTTTTGCTCTTGGTTAACTTCCTCCATGCCATCCAATGAATTTTCCTTTGATCCCCGTTCCCCCACTAGAAGTTGCTAATCATTGCCTTAATTTCCGTTAGAAGAGACTCCATCAAACAGAAATAGCTCATAGCAAACGAAGGGATCGCCTGAAGAACAACTTTGATCAACGCCTCCTTTCCCCCAACAGACAACCTCTTCTCCTTATAACATTTAACTCTATCCTAAATACGGTCCCGGACATAGCTAAAAAACTTTTTCTTTGACTTGCCCACAACCGACGGGAGGCCCAGGTATTTTTCACGTCTCTCAGCCATAAAATACATAAAATCATAATTGTAGAACCAAACAATTAAAACTTGTATAAAGTAGTCATTAGACTAGATTAGATTAACATTGGGACTTGTAAGTGTTAGTCATAAATTCCAACTTTTAATTAACAAAAATAAGTCCAGAACTACTTATTACTCATGTAGTATAAAATTGTGAAGATTTTGCATAAAATGCAACGAAATAGAGTATCCCCAATGATACGTAGTCAGCTGGTGATCCAAAATGGGATGACCGATTTACCAAATGATACAAATAAGGTCAATCTAAAATAATTGTAAAGGAATTAAAAGTGAAAAGTGAGTTAGAATACATAAGGAATTAGGATTATATTGTGAAAGCCAATCTCATTTTTTCCTTTGTAGAGTATATTTATGTTAAATGATAACTGAAAGATCTTAGATCTATGTTACTTGTAATCAGATGCAGTTGCACTTGAAAGTAGTTTCAACTACACTCGTAAATAAGACAGATAATAGTTCTTTAACGTTTGAAAGCAGTTTTACTGTTGCAATTGTGAAAGTCAGTTAAACATAAAACAATAAAGAATTCAAAGGTTTTAACGTGGTTCAGTCCAAATGGTCCTAGTCCACAGGTTTTGCACCCAAAAGTTTGACTCAAACAATACCCTACTTAAGAATTACAATGTAGGTATTATATCAACCCAAAGCTTTTACTCCCTCTAATATTTGTAGTTGCAATATCTATCCCTTAACTATTTTCGGTGTACTCGATTGAGTCGAAGAACACATCAAGTTACTCCAGAGTTCCTATGAGTTAATGCTCTTCTCTAAAAGACTTTGACTCGTACAGGACTGAAATCACAAACTATCTTTTTCAAAGTGTCCTTCAATTGTGTCAAGTCTTCTCCTTATATAAACATGAGCAGTATCTTTAGCACATATTCAGTTGCAATTTGTAGAATATCTTCTTTCCTTATGTGATAAGTACGCCGATAATTTTGTTGCAATCCGAATAGATCTTCTTGCCTTATCCAATAGATTCTGCATGGTCATAAAAGATATCCAACGAATATGCCTATTATTATGTCTAAGTACATAGGTAGGAGATATAGTTAATATCTTGCAAGTTAAACTTTAAAATAGAATAATATCTAATAAAGATAAAGTAATAAAATCAAGATAATTACCATTTAAAAGATTAGCTTAACCTAATGATTTAAACAAAACAATATCAATTTAAGACCTAGTTAGGATGAGCCGTATTGAGCCCAATTACTCGAGAGTTTGGCCCTAACATTCTCTCTCTTTGATTTTTTTGTCAAAATCATTGACATATATGCACACGAGGTTAGAAACTATGGAGCGCGGAGCTCCCCCTTAACGTGTTTCCCCCTTTTTGACACAAGAAATCAAAGGGTGCTCGACTGTTGCAACAGGCGGTCCAGTTTGGAATCCTTGAGGGCTATTGAGGTACTCATAGCCTCATGTGACTTGCTCAAACTCTCAACCAGATTTTTAAGTAGCGAAAATTCTATGTGGACCCCATCTAGGCTGGCAGATGCGTTAGGTAAGGATCCAGACCCTTTCTTGGAGAATCTCCCAGTTGCAACTGGCGTAGGTGGCGGCTTGTTCAGGACCTTGGTGCTAGCGCGCATAGACTGGGCATGGGTGAGTTCCTTCTTCTTCGCTTTAAGGAAAGGAACCTGAGCTGCTACGACTCTGTAAATAAGAGATGGAAATCCAAGCAAGAGATGCAAGTTGGAAAAAGCCTCCCGATAGATACGCTTAAAAAAAGTTTATCCAGATCAATTACAACACCTGTACCGATACGAAAAGAACACTTGCAACATCAGCGCTCATAGTGGAGGTTTGTGTGCAAGGCATCCAGTGACAGGCAAGGATGCGAAAGAGCAAGTTGTACCTATTGGTGAGCCCGCTGGTGGTGAGGGAGCCCGAGGGCCAAGTTCGAGTAAGTCCACCTGTGAGCTCAGTCGCAACTTTGTACAGATTACGTGCCAAACGCAACTCCAACATATCACCAGTATCCACCTCAGGGACTCCCATAGCAATGGAGAGAAGTTCAGGAGTAATTATGCACACGTTCTTGCGAACATAGATCATGTGGTGTTGGAGAGAACCCTTAACATCCAACTGGGTGGTCAGATTAGCATAGAAATCCTTACACATCACCTTAGAGTAGCTCGTTACCTTCTGAGTTGCAACTAGCCAGCCACGTTTCTCCAGCGAGCTCAAGATGTCAGTGTTGGCATAGGACTTCTCCTCCAGAGGATGTTCCTCCACAAGTGTCCATTTCAAATATCCAGCAAACTGAGTATGGGCCTCACGAGTGTAGAAGCAATCAAAATGGACTCTTGCAACCTTCAGAGCAAAGGCAATAGGTGCAACATCAGGCAGAGCAAATGGATCCATGACGGCATGAGGGGCGGTCTTTTTGTGCACAACAGTGTGGCGATGCTTCTTGATCGACGGTTCGACATCAGTATCAACTTGAATGGTATCACCAGCGACGGGCTCATCCTCACCAGACTCAACCTGAGGAGTGGAGGTCTCACCGATTTTGGCCTTCCCCTCTGCCTGAGCAGACGCCTTGGAAGGCGATGGAGCAGGTGTCGGAGCAGGTGAGGGAGAGGGGTGAGGAATATCTTCCCCAGATGGAGGAGCAGGGTCTGCATCAGCGTCGGAGCCCGCCGGAGACGACATGTTGGATGCAGTAATAGTCTGCAATGGTTCCAGGTCAAGGCTGTCGTCGGTGTCAAATTGCATGGCTGCAGATCGTTTGATAGAGCCACCCATATGTAGAGAGAGAGAGAGAGATAGAGAGAGGGAGAGAGAGAGATAGAGAGAGAGAGAGAGAGAGAGAGAGAGAGAGAGAGAGAGAGAGAGAGAGAGAGAGAGAGAGAGAGAGAGACTTGCAAGGGGGTGAGATGTGCGTGCGAAAGTAACTAGGAGAGAAGAGAAGAGTAATGTGAAAAGAGAGACTTTAAGGACCATAAATAGATGTTCCCAACCCTAGAAAAGAAGAGGAAAACTTTCCCGCCAAAACACAATCTTTTATCCCAATCTTATGAAATCTTTCCTAATAAGCAAGAGACATAGGATATATTTACTTAGAAAAGGGACTCGAAAATCTACTTGCCAACATATCACAAGATCTCGAAAACAAATTACACAAGAAAACACAACCATGAGAAAATTAGGGCTCCACAAGTACATAGAATTGCAAACACCAACAAGGAGTCCCAAGAAGAAGAAAAACCTGAATATAATTAAATTGTCCACCAAGACTCAAGTCCAAGTAAAGACTATATCATGTAATCTCCTCAGTTGTAACTTGACACATACTAACACACGCAACTGATAGCTTTCACTCTGACACATTTGTGATCAAGGTAGCTATTTTCAATGAGTAGATGTGTGGAGTATGAATTGATAGCTTTGACACTTGATTCTTTTAGGTCATGTAGCTTTTTCCAGTTGCATCTACAAGCCGGTGTGACTGGCTAAAACATCACCATTCGATGGTTGTCTCTCCATAGATTTTGAATGAATTTTGAGACAATCGCTGTTTTTCCCTTTTTATTTTGTAATTTTTGTCAACACTACTTCACTGAGGAGAAACACAAATCAAATAAAAAACAAGGGGTACACATCTCAGTGGAGAAAACAATTAAGTCCAGATGAATCACCCTTGGTTGCAATAGTGTCCCTGCTGCAATTCACATAAGGCAAAGACCCAATGACTCATGGAGGTGCTCAAATCGTGTGACATCGCGAGCCTTTGTAAAGATGTTTGCAAGTTACAGATCAGTGCACACATGATGTAACTCAACAGTCTTTGCTTCTACCAATTCTCGGATGTAGTGATATCTTATGTCAATATGCTTGGTGCGTGAATGTTGGATTTTTAGATATGTCAATTGCACTGGCATTATCACAATAAAAAAATATTTCATTTTGAGAAATACCATAGTCTTGCAACATTTGCTTCATCCACACTAACTGGGTGCAATAGCTATCTGCAGCAATGTATTCAACCTCTGCTGCAGTTATAGAGTGTTGTTTCTTATTGAACCATAAAACGACGTTGGCTCTAAGATAGAAACATCCTCCCTTCGTACATTTTCGATCATCACCACATCCAGCCCAATCGGCATCACAGTAACCTGCAAGAGAGAGGTTATCATTAAAGTTGTAACTGAGACCAAAATCAGTTGTACCAGAAATGTAATGAATGATCCTTTTAACAGCCTTGAGATGCGACTCCTTTGGGTCGGCTTGGTATCGTGCACACACTCCAACACTAAAACATATGTCAGGGATGCTAGCCAAAGCATGATTCCAATCATGCTTCTGTAGAGGTTGGGATCCACTGAGTTACAACTTTCGTCCTTGCTGAGTTGGTCAGTTGATCCCATAGGGGTCTTTATAGGTTTGGCATGTTCAAGCCCAAACCGTTTGATTAGGTTCTTGGCACACTTAGTCTGAGAGATAAATATTCCACCAACATGTTGCTTAATCTGTAGACCAAGGAAATACGTGAGTTCACCAACCATACTCATTTCAAACTCATTTTTCATAACAGATACAAAGTATTGCAACTCGCTAAAGGAAGTGTTGCCAAACACTGTGTCATCTACATATATTTGTGCAATAAGAATATGAGTCCCAAAGTGTATAAAACAGAGTCTGATCTACACTTCCTCTAGTATAAACTTTTTCAAGAAGATAAATAGTGAGTCTTTCATACCAAGCACGAGGTGCTTGTTTGAGACCGTAAAGAGCTCTTTTAAGTTTCAAAACATGGGTGGTTAAATGAGGATCAATGAACCCTTTGGGATGTTTAATAAAGACTTCTTCGTTAATAAACCTATTTAGAAAAGAAATTTTAACATCCATTTGAAAAATCTCAAAGCGTAAGACACATGCAACAGCAAGTAAGAGACGAATAGATTACAGTCTTGCAACTAGGGCAAACGTATCATCATAGTCCACTCCTTCAACTTGAGTGTAGTCTTGTGCAACCAGCCTTGCTTTATTACGAACAATGTTTCCAAGCTCATCGGTCTTATTCTTGAATATCCACTTGGTACCAATGATGTTCACATTTGGAGGTCTTGGAACTAGTTCTCACACATCATTTCTTTCAAACTGATTTAGTTCCTCCTACATGGCCTCAATCCATGCTTCTTCTAGTAGAGCTTCCATCACGTTCTTAGGCTCTATTTTGGAAGTGTAACTCACAAATCGTACCATTTGGTCGTACCTTCACTCATATCACTAATGACTGCCTCAGGTGGATGATTCTTCTTTATATGCGGAGGGGCCTCCAGGTGTTCTGCTCTTTCATTCATCTCTGGTGAAGGGTTAGTAACTTTTGTGACCTCAGGTACAGTTGCAACTGGAGGTATCACAAGATCGGTTGCGACTGGTGGAGTGGGTCTGGAAGTCATTGGCCTCGACTCATCTTCTTCCTCTGACTCAATCAGCTCAGCGATTTCAACTTATAAGGAGGTTGATGCAAAGTCCCTGTAATAATCGAATTCAATGGTAGATGATTCAACAATAGTTTGGGTGCGTATATTGAACACACAATATGAATGACTATTGCGAAAAGTTTCTTCGAGTTTAGCATGACTCAAGCCATTTCAACAAGTGTCATGTTTTTCCTTTCTACTACACCATTTTGTTGTGGTGTAATTGGTGATGAGTATTCATGAAATATTCCCTTATCATTGCAAAAGTTGTTAAAATTGGAATTTTCAAATTCGTTGCCATGATCACTTCAGATTATTTTGACTGTTAAATCTTTTTCAGTTGCAGCAGTGTTGCAAAGGTTTTTGAAAAACACAAAATATTCATTTTTCTCTTTCAAAAAATCAACCCAGGTGAAACGTGAGAAATCATCAACACACACAAATATGTATCGTTTACCAGAGATACTCTCCTTCTAGATTGGCCCTACAAGATCCATGTGAAGAAGTTCAAGGATTCTTGCAGATGGGGTGTGTTGCAACACTGCGTTGCTGATTTTCTTCTGCTTTCCTTCCAAGCATGATCCACGCTGACCTAGTGGTTTATAACCCAGTTTAGGTAGCCCTCTTACGACTTGATTGTTGTAGAGATTGGTAAGGGATTTAAAATTGATGTGCCCAAGCCTTTGGTGCCAGACATCTGTAAGATTATCTGCACTAAAGTTACAAGTTAGTGACCTAATAACAGCTTTACAATTTATCATAGTATAGCAATTTTCAGTACTTCTTAGTCCTTGTAGCAGTCAATTTTCAAACAGATCAATAACCTCACATTTATCTTTGGTAAAACGAACAATAGAGATCATCATCACACAACTGGCTTATACTAATTAAGTTAGCATGCAAACCATCAACATAAAACACATCCCTTAGTTTAGGAAAGCCCTTCACATTAAGCATTCCTCTACCAAGGATTTTTCCTCGGTTACCATCTTCGAAAACAACATCTCCTTTTCTTTCATGAATGAAGTTGCTCAAAATGCTCTTGTATCCTGTCATGTGCCTAGAGCAACCTCTATCAAAAAACCCAGGAGTTAGAAAAGGATGCACGTTGCGAAGTAGAATTGCAAGCAGTAAGGCATGTAAGAGTTTTGGTTGATTTCTCAACCCAAACTTGTTTTACTTATTTTTCAGTTGCAACAGTGGATTTACTATGCATGGTTTTCTTCTTCTTCTTCTTCTTCCAATTTCTCATTTTCTTCTTTGGAACTCCAACTAGTTGGCTGTTCTGAGTGGGATGCTGCGGTTCCCGCAGCTGGTAGCAATATGGTCTGATATGTCCTTGAACACCGCAATGGTGACAAGTTGGAACAAACCACTCTCTTTGATATCTGTCAGTAGGAATAGAGTTAGAAACATGTATATGTGAGTTGCAACTAGGGTGTACCTGATCCTGAGACAGTTGGATCTCAGAATAATCAAATGGAATTTTAGCTCCCTTAGCGTGTCTATTTCTTCTTTAATATGGTGATTTTAGTATTTTCCAAGAAACTTTGGGTTGACCGGATCAACATAGCCAACTCCTGTTTTTCCAGTTAGAACTTTCTTAGTGTCCAAAACCTTTTCTAGATTGTCAGTACCTGGGGTGAGTAATTTCAAACTCTTCATTATAGCATCCAACTCATTTTGAGTGAGATTACACACATTCCAATGCTTTGTGTGCCTGGAGGGCTGTATCTAGGTCAGTAGATAGAAGATCTCTTTCCCCAGTTTGTGAGAGAACTTTTCTTTCAAGTTCCATGATTTTTTTGTTCATTCTGACTGGGCTTCCAAAGGTTGAAACGATTTTGAGTAGTGCCACAAGTTCAGTGTTTCTCTTGCTGATGGCATCCATATCGTCAAATGGATCCAGATCATCACTCTCAAGTGAGTCACAGTCGGATTCTATCAAACTCTGGATTGCAACAACCACATTGGCTCTAGGAAACGGAATGAAGGATGAGAATGCAACATCAAAAACTTCTTTTGTGTCTTCCTTGCTATCATCTGATTCGTCATCACTCCATGCTAGTAGAGCTCTATTCTTGTTTTTGTCAAGAAGGTTCGCATAGCTGATCTTATGTGTCCAAATAAGGCTTTTTAAAATTATCAGAGGGACTTGCAACAGGGCTAGAAAAGTTATTTTTACTCTAGTGTTTGTTCATTTTATTGAATCTTTTTGTGAGGAGAGCCAATGATTGGACCAAGTCGGTGTTGGGACTGCTCCGAGGGAGATTTGCTTGTAGTGCCACTCCTTTGGCAATGGTATCTCCTTCTCTCTTGAGTTTCATTTCCCATGTGGTAAGGGAACCCATGAGATCAGAAAGGGGTAGAGTGTTAATCTCTATTGGTCTTTTCACTCCTATGCGGATTTATCGCGGTGACGGAAACTATTCTTTTCGGGGCAGTAGACAAAGTGTTCAGATCATTGTGCAATGTTTTATCCTGAAAGTTTTCTGAGGTAAAGGAACCTTTTTTTGATTTCCACTTTTTGAACTACGCGACTGGCCCTTCAAAAGGCGAAACTCTGGTCGTAGTTCTTTCATTTGGCGCGGATCTGGTTTTGGACCTTTTGTGTCGGATCAACACTGTTTTCTCCCTTTGGTCATTCTCACCTCATGGGTACCACTGACGATGTCCTTTGCTTCTTCAATTGTTGAGACCTTCATTGCAAATCTTCCTGGAAGAGACCCTAGAAGCTTTAACACAATTCTGGATTCTGGAAAGTCAACCCCAAGGATGACGGCTTCACTTGCCAGGTGTCTAAGCTTGGAGTGAAACTGTGCAATTGTATCAGTTTCTTCCATGCGCACAAAATTGAACTGGCCGTTCAGCAGTTGCAACTTGGATGCCCGGACTTTTGCATTTCCCTGGTGAGCATTCTCAATAGCCTGCCAAGCATCTCTTGCAATTTCACAGTTAAGAATACTCTTATATTGGTCATAATCAACTGCAACTAAGATAATGTTTAAAGCAGTAGAGTTATAATTTGCAAGAAGTTCCTCTGCATCGGTCCATTCCAGTTCGTCTTCCCTATTCATCTGTTGGTGGGGTCCATCCTTTTAGGATGCTTTTCCGCATCTTTTGATCCTGATGTTTGATGAAGTTTCACATGCGATTCTTCCAGTAGGAGTAGTTGGTAGCAGTCAGCATCGGTGGCTTTATGGTCGACAGACCTACCCTCATTTCCTCCATAAGAAAAACACTTAAACAAAACAAAGATCTTAAAACCATAATCAACACTATAGAATATAATGACCCGCTCTTGATGCCAATTGAAAGATCTTAGATCTATGTTACTTGTAATCGGATGTAGTTGCACTTGACAGTAGTTGGAACTGCACTCGTAAGTAAGTCAGATAACAATTCTTTAACGTTTGAAAGCAGTTTTACTATTGCAATTGTGAAAAGATAGTTAAACATAAAAGAGTAAAGAACACAAAGGTTTTAAAGTGGTTCGGTCCAATGATCCTAGTCCACGGGGTTTGCACCCAAAAGATTGACTCAAACAATATCCTACTTAAGAATTATAATGTAGGTTTTATATCAACCTAAATCTTACACTCCCTCTAATACTTGCAGTTGCAATACCTATCCCTTAACTATTTTCGGTGTACTCGATTGAGTCGAAGAACACATCAAGCTACTCCAGAGTTCCTCTAAGTTAATGCACTTCTCTAAAGACTTTGACTCGATACAAGACTGAAATCACAAACTATCTTTTTCAAAGTGTCCTTCAATTGTGTCGAGTCTTCTCCTTATATAAGCATGAGCAGAATCTTTAGCACATGTTCAGTTGCAATTCGCAGAATATCTTCTTTCCTTATGTGATAAGTACGCCTATAATTCTATTGCAATCCGAACAGATCTTCTTGCCTTATCCAATAGATTTTGCATGATCATAAAAGATATCCAACGAATATGCCTAATATTATGTCTAAGCACATAGGTAGGAGATATATTTTATATCTTGCAAGTTAATCTTTAAGATAGAATAATATCTAATAACGATAAGGTAATAAAATCAAGATAATTACCATCTAAAAGATTAGTTTAACCTAGTTGGGACGAGTCATATTGAGCCCAATTACTCGAGAGTTCGGCCCTAACAATAACTAATAACAAACCTTGCATTGGTTTGTGGTGGCTTACTCTTTTTTAGTAAGATTACAATTCACAACTGCAAAAGAAAATGTAAATCTTTACGGGAGGGGTTAATGCACATATAAATTATTTTCGAAAGGGGTTGATGCACTCCCTTCCCTCCGCCATAGTTAATGACTAACGATAAATAGAGCTGCAGATACCATCTTTACTCATTTTTATACATAAGTTGAGTATGTAAATAATATGTTTTTGTTATATGGGTGGCACAAAGACACAAAGTGACACGCCAATTAATATATATACACAAGTATTTGCGACAGCTGTAAAAATTACATATTATGTTTTTACAATATCGACCTACTAGAACTTAGATATAGTGAGTTTCTTAAGTAATAAAAGTTTCCAAACCTTATGAAAATTGAATGTTATGATCAATGAAAATTGGTGGAACTTTTTTTTTTTTGAACAATTGGTGGAACTTTCATACATCCATTACGCGCACATATCTAAATTAAAAGAGAGAATCCTTCTTTTCATTTTCAAATAAGTAGCTTAATAATGATTGCAAAAGAACAAAAAAACAAACACTCAATATAAATATAGATTATTAAGCAATTATATAATACGGCACATGTGATTAAGGCTGTACAGGAAAAATCAAATCGATCGAATCAATTGAAAATTAATCGAATAATGTTCTAATTTTAAAATCAAATCGAATATTTGATTCGACTGTTGGTTTTTGCCTTAGGATCGAATCCCTATTTTTTTTTTTGGTAAACAATGAGAAACAAGAGCAAACTAAGCACTATCCGCGCTCAAACGAGCATCTAAGCAATGGGGGGGGGGGGGGGGTTAGGCAAACACTAACGCCATCCTCTAAACCACGAGCAACTCTTGCCATTGCATCCGCGACATTATTCGCCTCACGATTAATCCAATGAAAAGGGACGTCCCAAGGTCGATGAAATTATATTAGTCTTGTATATCCTTGTATATCTTTTGTATCTTTTTTATATATCATTTCCTAGTTATGGCAATTTACTTACCTACCTTGGATATTGTAATTGTGTATTTATACACTGATGATGAATAGAATTATTTATCACTTCCAAATTAATCTCTTATATGGTATCACGAGTATATATATTCTCTAACGAGACTCTTACCTTTTTCGATCCTATGGCCGGCCCTAATAGCTCCCCCGCCGACGATAACTCGTCCTCAGGTGAATCTCAAGTCACGCAACGGACGCTAGCCGCGCCCGCCAGAACTGATCCGCTTGTTCCGATCAGTATCCACAATCATCTTCCGCTCCAACTTGATGGAAGCAATTACGCTTCATGGCGCGCACAAATGCGTCATCTCCTATACGGATTTGGCCTTTTTGGCTATCTAGACGGAACCACACCATGCCGTCTCCTTGGTTCCACGCCGGAATCCATAGCCCGTTACGTTCATTAGACGAGGCAGGATTCAATCATCTCCGCCTTGTTCAACTCGGTGAGTGGATCACTTCAAACACTCATCTCTAATGATAACACCTCAGCGGCGGCGTGGTAAATGCTACAACGATGAATGTAAACCGTTCCAGCTCGCGTAACATGCAATTGAAAGATGACTTAAACACTATAAAGCTTGGATCGAGATCAATTGCTGAATTCCTCCATGCGGTCAAGGCCAAAGCCAATGAACTTGCGGTTATTGATCATCCGCTTCATGACGACGACATCACGCTATACATATTAACGGTCTTGGACCAGCCTATCGTGACCTTGCCGGTCCAATTCGCACTCATGAGAATCCAATTCATTTCACGGAACTCTATGACCTTCTCGCTCAAGAAGCCTTTATTCGACGGGGTGAGGCGGAATCCGCTTCCTTGTTTGCTATGGCCAATTATGGGACATCTCAAGGACGCTATAGTCATGCTCGCGGTCAATATTCACATCACGGTCAGTCCTCGGGCGTTGGAAACGGCCGCAACCGCAACAATCACTCGAACCTTGGTCACAACGCCATTGGGGGAAACCAACGTCGTGCGCCTCCGTCCAACTCGCGCATGGCACAGTCCCCCTCTCTCTCCAGGGTGATCTGTAAATTGTGCGGTTTGCCTGGTCATGCAGCCCACATGTGCCGTCTCTTCAACGCCCCGATTGCAAATGCCGCCTCCTAGCCATCTACCACCAATTGGACCCGCGGACAATTGGTTGGTCGATTCCGAAGCGTCACATAATCTGACTTCGGATCTCAAAAATCTTTCCATCCACTTGGAGTACGATGGTCCTGATGAGGTCGCCATCATCGATGGCACATGTTTGAAAATTTTGCATATTGGTTATTCCCTCGTTAATTGTTCGGATTGTCGATTTCTTCTTGACAATGTTTTGTGTGTTCCTGCCTCGCATCAGAACCTTTTATCCGCATATCAGTTCACTAAAGCAAATATGTGACTATTGAGTTTTTTGCTTCTCATTTTGTTGTCAAGGATCGCAATTCGAGGGATAGGCTACTTTCAGGACCTTGTATAGTGGCGTTTATCAGTTACTGCTACCTACTGTGTTTAGGCCGCTTGTACAAGCCTTTGTTGGGAAAGAACAAATAAGGATCGTTGGCATGAACGACTAGGTCATCCTTTCATTCAGATTAGTTCCTTTATTTTACGCAAGTTTAATTTACCATGTGACAATGTTTCAGATTTGAACACTAATAATTGTGAACCTTGTTTTTTGAATAAGAGCAAACGATTGCCGTTTACTACTACTTCTCTTGTGTCGTCGCATGCTTTGCATTATGTTTATGGCGATGTGTGGGGATCCTCCCCCGTTACTTCACTAAATGGCTTTCGTTATTACTTATTGCTAGTTGATCACTACTCTAAGTATTGTTGGTTCTACTCTATGACTGTCAAATCCGATGTTGCGAATGTTTTTCCTATATTTGTAATCTTGTTGAGAAAAAATTTGGTACTGTCTTGCGTAATCTCTATACAGATAATGGTGGCGAATTTATGGCTCTACGTCCGTATCTTGCAAATCGTGGAATCAGCCTTCTTATTACTGCTCCGCACACGCCCCAACAAAATGGGACGACGGAACGACGTCACTTACAAGTAGTTTCACTGGGTCGCACATTACTATCTCGTGCACATCTTCCGCTGGAGTTTTGGGAATTCTCGTTTGCAACTGCAATTATTTGTCAAACCATCTTCCTACTCTAGTTCTTAAGGGTGTGTCACCTTTCTCCGTCCTACATGGGTGTTCGCCGAACTACTTACGCCTTCGTGTCTTCGATTGCCTTTGCTTCCATCATACTTGGCCATATGACCAAAGCAAGCTCGATCTCCCGGCCCGTCACTGTCTATTTATCGGATATTCATCTTCTTAATCGGCCTATCAATGTTTCGATCTTACGACTGGGCGCGCGTGTTTATTTCACGCAATGTTCGATTTATGGAGGATAAATTTCCGGGGTTCTCCCACTCCACGTCTGCGGTTCCTTCCTCTCTTACACCGCGCCAACCTTATGTGATGCCTCCCGTATCACCTAGTCTTGTGCTTTTGCCACAAATGGTCTTGGCTCATGTTTCTAATTCTTTGGAGAAGCCGCCTCCTCCTTCTTCATCCTTGTTACCTACTTCGGTTGTTGAGGCCCCTATTCCGACGTCTGTATCTAATCCTGTAGCACCTGATCATCCTCATCATATGATTACACGGTCTCAGAATAATATTCACAAACCGAAGAAGGCATATTTAGCATCGAAACATCCGATGCCGGGTCCGGTCGAACTCGCATGTGTGAGCTAAGTCATGAACGATCTGAATTGGCGTGCCGCCATGGATGAGGAATACACGGTCCTCCTCAAACATGGCACGTGGTCTCTTGTTGATCCACCTCCTCTTCAAAACATCATTGGCTCAAAATGGTATTTCCGATTAAGCACCTTCCCGATGCATGTTCAAATAGGTTAAAAGCATGTTCAAAAAATAGGTTAGCAAAGCATGTGGTGGACAAGTTGCAGTAGTGGTCCTTACATTTTTATTACTATTATTATTTTCAACTAGTCAAAGAAAATGGGCCAGTTCTTGATGCAGCAGAAAGAAAACATTATAAAATAAAGTAAAATACATCTGGTTTTTAATAATTTTTTTTAACCTTCAGTAATCATTAGTGTGTGTGCATAATATATATACATACTGAAGACCTCTCAAATTAAAGTCCATCGAGAGAGCTTCAGGGGCAGTAGCGTTTTATTTTTGAGAAATGTCTAAGTTATGTGCATTATTATTTTACTCTGTTTTGTTGGCGTTGGGGAGTTTGGCCAATATTACTTCAGGAAATAATGATAAGCTTGGTTTTTATGAGATAAAGAGAGGCAATTTCTCTCTAAAAGTCACAAACTTTGGTGCAAGAATTGCCTCCCTTGTGCTTCCGGATAAAAATGGTGAGCTCCATTTTTCTATCATTAGTTAATTAGTTTATTTTAAATGTTATAAAATCGTTTAGTACTATGTCTCTGAAAGAAGAAATAAACTTCTAAATTTGTTTTTGGCAGGAAAATTTGCCGATGTTGTTCTTGGTTATGATACAGTCCAAGAGTACCTGGTATGTTTTATTAACTGTTTTTGCTCGCCAATCGTCAAAACTCTGTATTAAGTTATTGAATTCTAATACCCTTTATAAGTTCTCTATATATCTTTCATCTTTTCTGCAACTAATTCACACATGAGACTTTGCAAGATCTTAGTTCAAGGTTAACTGACATATATATAATACGAAACAAGATCAATACTATCTAGTATGATCGAGCACCTAAGTTATATGTGGACTTTGAGTATAAAGGCAAATTACCCTGTGTTATGCTGAATAGAGCCTATAATCCCGTATGAAACAAGGAGGCAAATTACCTGTTACTTGTTACTTATCTTGTGTTAAATTGACACGTTATTTCTTTATGGATATTTTACAAAATACTCTTTCTTATGCACAAATGTTAAGGGCGGTTATGTATACCTCTTAAAAATCTTGAAGGAATATATTTTGCATGAACCCAAGGAGGAATAATTAATGTGCTAATTTAATTTAAGATAATATGCTGAGTAGTTTATTTCTTTTTTAACACAGGGGATTATCCTTCTATTTCATATAACAGGGACGAAAATAACTGACATTTGCTCATTATATCTATTTGCCTTTACATTTATGTCAGAACTTTCTACATCAAGCTTCCCATATTTTTTCCCTAATCTTTAAACTTACTAAATTTACAAATTAAAGAGAAATTTGCTGGCCGTGAGCTGTAAATTTTGTGGTCTTTCGTGGCTCTTTATTTATGAGTGACGTTTTCAGTTTATTATACTGTTATACACTTGCTGCCATTTTTGTCATACTAGACGACCCAAATTTCCAATTTGAAAGCGACATTAGACCTGAATTATATTAATGCAAGGATAAGGGCTGGGCCGGGGACTAACGTAATGCTTCCCACTTATCTTCTTGTACTTTATATGACTAACTTGTTTCTCAAAAAATAATTTAATATGATCTATTAAACTTACATCTCGAGATAGTGTCCAAACAGGTCGTGGTTCGGAGTTCGGAATAGTATTTCGATGTCAGTACAGATTACTTATTATAGTTTATTTCCCTCTGCTCATGATTCAAAAATCAATTCGAATCCAAAACTAATTATTAAGTTCAAAGCTGGCAGTTCAATCCGTTATTTGGTAGCACACGAGAGGCTTCATCGGCCAGGACCAAATTCATAATAGAATGTTGGAACTAATAATTACTGCTGTTTCACCACTCATATAACTATTACTTTTCCCCCTTATATTATCAAAGTTAGTTCCTTTAATAATTAATTTGCATAAAATTATTGGGTGAAGAATGAAACAGGTCACTTTGGAGCCATTGTTGGACGTGTCGCGAATCGCATAGGTGGAGCTAAATTTACTTTAAATGGAACTGTCTATAAAGTCAATGCTAATGAGGGGAAGAACATGCTTCATGGTACTTACATTTTCATTAATTTTGTTCATTAATTTTGTTACCTATAATCTAAACAAAGAAATCACTTCTTTTTCAAACTCTGTTGTTGCATTTTAACTTGTCTGTCATTATTACATTTACCACAGGTGGTAAAGATGGATTCAGCCAAGTTGCTTGGACGGTGAAGAAGCACAAGACAGATTGTGAATTTCCTTACATTACCTTGACATATAACAGTTTTGATGGTGAAGAAGGTATGCTACTAGTCTATACGTACAAGGGTAAAATTAGAGCAAAACGCCAATCTATATGTATTTTTAAAACTCTTATCATTTTTTTTTTATTGCACCTAAACCTACTGAAACATGTGCGAGTTGCCCCCGAGGCTATATCCAAGTGACAAAAATGCAGAACGTGCCTAAATTAAACGACCAATGATCCAGGGGAGTTCACACCATTTGTATTAGGTTGGGGTGAAGGGTGTGAAAATACATTAAATGGCAATTTGTAAAACAGTCAATATTCAGGAGTTTGCTGTATGTTTCCTTGTGAATTGTAATGTAACTAGGAACTGCTTTTACCACAATGTACGGGCTTCGGCTATTAAAATTGTTCCTCATCTCTAATTTGAACAGGATTTCCGGGCAATGTTCTCATCTCTGTGAGGTACACTCTCCTTAAACCGTACAAACTTGGTATAAGAATGAAGGCAAAAGCTTTGGACAAGGCCACTCCCGTCAATCTAGCACATCACGGGTACTTTAACCTCGGTGGTCATGACAGTGGCGATATTTTGTCAGATGAGCTACAACTATTTGCGTCCCACATCACACCTGTCGATACACAACTCATTCCCACAGGCCAAATTTTGTCGGTCAAAAATACTCCGTATGATTTTCTTGAGCCCCGCATTATAGGAGGTCCAATCAAGGACCTTCCTAAGGACTCAAAGGGTTACGATATCAATTATGCGGTTGATGAGTGTGGATGCGAGAAATTGAATCCGGTGGCTATTGTTTATAGCAAGAAATCAGGGAGAGTTATGAAGTTATATGCCAATACCCCTGGTGTGCAATTGTATACGGGCAACTATATCGATAACGTGAAGGGAAAACGTGGATTTGTCTATCAATCTCACGCGGCTTTATGTTTGGAGACTCAAGGTTTTCCAGATGCTGTGAATCATCCAAATTTCCCTTCACAGATTGTTACTCCAGGAAAGACTTACAAACATTTTATGTTGTTTGAGTTTTCGACTAAGAAATGATGAGAAGCTTCGGAACATTTGGTGCAATTCGGATTTATGCAAGAAACTTGTATTCATAACTCTGATTGTTCCTTTTCTGCATGATGGAATCAATAAATATTGCAGGGGACACCTATTAATTTGAGGACTTCCTTATTGTGTTACATTATTTTCTGTTGTGTCCAGTTTCTATTAGCTTCCCTAAGCAACAGGATTAGTTACGCTAGATCTATATCAACATTGTGGCATAATTCTTCTGTGCTGGAGCATGCAGTCATGCTATTAATTCGAGAACCAACATAATTATTGGTGGATCAATAAATATATATGTTCATGACAAATTAAACTCAACAATCTAACACTGATGATGAATGAATCGGATGAGGAGTTACTATCACTCAATTGAGTGATTATAAAATATTAAATTACATAACTATTTACTGAATTCCTAAAATAAACCTTAGCTTAGTTTGTTTATATAAAAGATGTCATCAAAAGACAATATATGTTCATTCATAAACTATAAATTCGTCAAGCCCGTTGCTAAAGGCCAAATGTCCATACGTAAGGACTTTAGCCAATGAAAATCGGTTGGTTAGATTCGTGCAACGATTTTGTCGAAAAAACACAAGAAAGGTCTAAGTTTAAACTTTTATCAATGGACACACCCTTCATATTTGGAAAATTGCAAAATTAATGTGTTAATGTGACGTGTTTTGCTCTCGTCCTTTGTTGTATGCTATTTCAATTTTAATATGATATTGTTGACATCAAATGGTTTATTGGCGGGCTGAAAGGGGTAAAGGCCCATGCCAGTAACACCGGTGCTTGCCCTTGTCTTCATTCACGTTTGAGCTCATCATAAGAGAAATCTTCTAATCCATTTTCTTTTGTCTTTTTTCCTTGACTCTGTAGAATTCGAAGCCCGAGGTAAGCTTCTTATGGCTCGACACACAAAAAGACGAGAATCGGCGAAAGGATAAAAATACTTAATAGACATAGAAGAATTCAATTTCAGTCGTCCATTGAAATTCTCCACCAGGGCAATCATCTCCACGTGGTACACTCGACTTGGGGATCATTAAAAAGGCATACATGTGAATTTGTAGTGAAAATTACAAAAAAATAGTCATCTATTGTGGCACCTCTACGATTTTCGTCTTTTATTGTGTGTTATTCTAATTTTAGTCTACCAAATTCTCCCCAAATTGAGGCCGTCACATGCAGCAGGTGACTCCTGTGACGGAAAATTGAAGTTGAAATCCCTGGAAACAACACACTTTACAAGACGAAAAGCAAAAATCTTCAAGATTAACCAACTAATTTTGCAATTCTTCCTCATATTGTCTCAATCCTTCGCCAATGAACAATTCATCTTTAAAAGTATAGTTCTTTAGCTAGAAGAATTATGTTGATAAACATCTATATGTATATTATATAATCCGAATGAATCTCCAAACCGATTTCTTCTCCTTTAAAATAGTATAATAATGATTTTCAAGCCAATTTTTTTTTTTATACGAGCTTCATTTATTTATATATAATTCTATTGTATCATGTTTATCTTTAATTATATTGATCTGAGGTATCTTCATCTGCTTACTTGGACATTCCACGTTAGACCGAGAATTTCCACGTCAGCTCTTTAAATGCAGATTTCTCGATTTCGTTCAAAAAATCTACACTCCAACAAGACACGTGAACTAAGCCGGTGGCCCAGACGAAGACACTCCAATGCTTAAGTCAGAAAACTTAGACCTTGAAAGTTTAGAGAGAGAGAGAGAAAGTGAGAATCGAAAATGAGGTTCCTTTCAAAATTTGAGAATTGAGGTATTTATAGATACTTTCATGGGCCGTGAATGGGCTTGGGTCATAGATGGGGTTGGTCCATAGAAAATGGCATTAACCTGATCATATATCTTGTGGTCTTTGATCTCCCACCTCTGGGTCTATCATTTCATCTCGAACCTCCAATCGTGAGGCCTCTGACTTTCCACCGTGGGGTCTTTGACCTCTCATCCCACTATATTTAGGTCTTTGACCAGCATATGTTGACACGTGGTGGGTCTAAAATGTGCCAAGTGTCATGTACCGAAATATGGTACATCATTAATCCCCCCACTTTGTAGTGTGTTATCAGAAGGGCAATGCACAACGAAATAAGTCTAGTTGTTCATCAGGTGTTTATTTCTTGCTCCAGAGTTTCATTTATTTGAAAAGGCTAAGTCGTAGATGATTGAGCTTTGGAAAAGCGCATCTTTCTTGAGCTTTAGAAAAGCTAAATGCTTAAAACTTGAGCTTTGTAAAAGCTAAGCTTTCTAGATCATTAGAAGCTAAATCTTCGATATCTAAGCTTTGGAAATGCCGATTCTTCAATACATGAGCTTTAGAAAAGCTAAGTCTTTTGCTTGAGCTTTGGAAGAGCTAAGGTTTCTTGAGCTTTAGAAAAGCTAAATCTTCGATATTTGTGCTTTGGAAAAGTTGAATCTTCAAAACTGGAGCTTTGGAAAAGCTAAGTCTTCTGCTTGAGTTTAGAAAAAACTAAGATTTCTTGAGCTATAGAAAAGCTAAATCTTCAAAACTTGAGCTTTGGAAAAGCTAAGTCTTCAACGTTTGAGTTTTAGAAAAGCTAAGTCTTCAGCGCTTGAGCTTTGAAAAAGCTAAGTCTTTAATACTTGAGCTTTAAAAAAGTTAAGTATTCGGCGCTTGAGCTTTGGAAAACCATGTCTTCAATACTTGAGCTTTGGAAAAGCTAAGGCAACGGGCTTGAGCCTTGGAAAAGCTAAGTCTTAAACACTTGAGCTTTGAAAAAGCTAAGTCTTTGGCGCTTGAGCTTTGGAAAAGTTAAGTCTTCAATACTTGAGCTTTGGAAAACCTAAGTCTTCAATGTTTGAGTTTTGGAAAAGCTAAATTTTCAACGTTTGAGCTTTAAAAAAGCTAAGTCTTCAGTGTTTAAGCTTTGGAAAATCTAAGCTTTCTCGAGCTTTAGAAAAGCTAAATCCTCAATACTTAAGCTTTGGAAAAGCTAAGTGTTCAATATTTGAGCTTTGAAAAAGATGGATCTTGCATATTGTGGGTGCCATTTCATGAGTGGATCATCGTTGGTCATCTTTAAGAGCAGGACTTGCCATGAAAGTGTGGTATACAACCAGTTGTCAAACTATGTCGTTTGAAAGAGAAAGCAATGGAACCGTTAAAGTAATTCCTTGGGTGCTGACAAAATGTTAAATAAAATAATATGTATATTCTACTAGGCCTTATATTTTGTTTGAAACAATGAGCTTGAGGAGTTAAGCATCTCGTTTCTTGATCTTGCATCTTCTGAGTGTCATTTGTGGAGTGAATCATTGTTAACCAATAACCATCTTTAAAGGTGAAATTAGCCTTGAGAGTGTAGTATTTATCCAATCCTTGCTCAACAAAGGAGAAAGTCTTGTGAAATAGTTGAAGTAGTTCTTCTTCTTCTTCTTCTTTTTTTTTATTTATATGAATGAAGTTGAAATCCTTCTTTGAGTGTTTCAATATATCATAAAGAACTTTGCAGCTTTTAGGCCTTTCATTTGCTTGAAACAGTCATGCTGAGGACTTAAGTATTCAAACACCATTTTTGAGTGGCCACTGCTCAATTCTTGAAATTATTGGGAGCTTCGTCTAGTTTATGAAACTTCTTGGTAGCCTCCATGCATCTTCCAGAATGTTGACGAATCTTTGTGTATGTAATTTGACAATATATCGTATATTATATGCGAAGTGCAGGATTACGACAGTAAGACTATGAATCTATTACAAACTAGGACTCCTATCACTATTTCTAGTACTAGGTAGACTTAGCTCCGGAACACCTCAAGCTGACACTTGGATGCATTACCGGATGTCGAAGATGATGCCGAAGATGACGCCAAAGATGATGTTGAATCAAGGGCGATGTCAAATATCTTCTATGTCGAGGATGAGGCCATATAGAGAATGTACGTCGGGGATGATATCGGGATGTATGTCGCAAATATATATCGGGAATATATATCAGAAGGGTATGTCGGATTGTATGTCAGGTGAGATATCGGGAATGATATCGGGTGAGTATTCGATATCGACTATGGATATTCGATATACGAGTGAACAATGTATGTAATTAATAAAGCTTACCTTGATTGGCGGAGCCCAAATATAAATAGACCTTGGGATGCGGGACCGCACACGTGACTTCCACGTGAGCTGTATATATCGAGGGTGATATTCGATATGCTTAAGCCATATCGACTGCCATCCCTGATATAAACGATCGTGGGTTGATTCGTGACGGGTTTGGCCCATGTAACCAGAGTAGACCTATCCAATACGGGAATTACCCATATCATGTAGTCCCCCAGTTTGGGAGTTATTGTTGTAAATAATAACTCGTAAACTAAATTAAGTTTGAATTACAAGTACCTCTTGTCCTGCCAGTTCAAATGATGGAGCTCAGAGACATGAATTTTATTTAAAATGATGGTGGACCCGCAATATAATTTATGTATCACAGAGGTCCGCATTTGAATTATGAGGAAAATGTCTCTTTTGCGGGATAACAACGTCGTTATTTCTTAAATGATTTTGGAACTGTGTTGCTATATCGATTTTGATATCAATGATCGGATGTGGAATTTTTGTTTCGATGTCCTAGGCCTTAAATGTGGAATCGAAGTGCCAGATGTCTATAAATAAGAGTTGAGAGGAGAGAGAAAAATCATTTATCTTTTAGTGAATTCATACTTCTTTCAGCCAAGGTATGTCGAGGATGCTCGATATAGTTCTCGATGTGTTTTTTGATATAGACTTCTGATGTATCCTTTCATTATAGCCTTTGATATAACATTCGATATAGATTTCACTATGGTTCTTCGATATATGCTTTCGATATAGGCTTCGATATATCATTCGATATGGATTTTGCTAATAGGTCTTCGATATAAGCTTTCGATATAGGCTTCAATATAATATTTGATATAACTTCCGCTATAGGCCTTTGATATAACTTTGTTTATACCTTTCTTCACAATATTTATCTGCATTCTGTAATATGTTTGCATGCTTGTTTATCCAACTTTATTATATACAACTAGTCATTTCTCACACTAGTCTTTCAGATTTCAGCGATCTGGTTACGTGGGGCCTCGAGAATTTCCCGTCATAGTCGAGCTAAAACACTCAGTGAAACGACGATGTAAGGTCCAAGAGACGTGAACATGTCCTGTAACGATGCCGACTTTGTTTCTAGACTGGAGCCTAGAAATGAGGAAGTCTTACAACACCATTCTCTAGTGGTCTCTTATGTGATGTTTGATGTGGACGTCGTGGTAGATGATAATACAGGCAATGCCTTCAGTGATGAAGGTGATAGGGAAGAGGAGGACAACGAAGATGAGGGTGTGAGATTAAATGAGTTCGGTCTAGTCGACGTGCCGGAGATGAAAAAATACAAAACTGCTATTAAGTACGAGGATATAGTATCTCACGTCCCCCACTATCCCGATTACTATCGTGTCGAGTACCATATTTATGGGTATGGGATCATATTCCCCAATCCCAACGAATGGATGCATAAACCCCCTAAGGGTTGGATTAAGGTGCACACAAAATACTTCGTCAATGGCCTACATTTCCCTATTGATCCTTCGATTGTTACTATTTTAAAAAGCATCAGGGTTTGTTTGGGACAACTCTTCCCAGATTCTTTTGGCGCAATCGTGGCATTTGTGCTGGTAATAAAGGCCTTGGGGGCGCTGTGTGGCATTAATGAGTTCTGGGACTTGTTCTCGGTTATCACCAATCAGAATGCCGGGATAAGGGGGTTCTTCTTTGTGAGGACACGTGCTGGGCGGAAGTTTTTGCAATGCATTCAAATCAGCTATCACCACGGGCCTAGCAAGGCTCGTATATCCTCAATATGTTGTTTTCGTGTTTTGAGTGATTCTCTTAATGTGCCTCATTTTTGATAATTATTTAAACTTTTGATGATTTCAGGTGAACTCGTGATGAGTCGTAAGCTAGGTTCATTGCTTCAAAGCTGGAAGTGAAAGTGTTGTAAAAGAAGTATTGGTCCAACATTTGGTGAAGTAGTGTTGGCACAACAGGGAACTCAACACTGCTATGTTCGATTTATTTAATTTACATATTTTATTTTGCCTTTATTTTCAAACTCACCCAGTTCAAGAAGTTGTAGTCATATGTGATATGTTTCAGGTTAGCAAGGACTATAAGGCTCGTGCGAACTTGGGGATTAAAAAGTATAAGTCGAAGATACCTGAAGATACTTGAGGATAATATTAAAAGATCTTATGAAGATAACATCAAAGAAGATTTCGGAGTTATCCAATGAAGAAGGGAACGATCACCAACTTGTGTCTATCACGCCACAGAACAAGGGCGATCAAATCCTATAAGAAGGCGTGCTCGAGATCAAGGCTATTAACAAGACTAGAACTAAGTTCTGAGTGATTAGAAGAAATTCTTGTATTGTATTGGTCTTGTTTTACTGATTTTTATCTAGCTAAACTATAGCTCATAGATTAGTTAGTGTTAGGATTGGTTTCCTTGCTCAGTTGTATTTGATAAACTCATTAAAGTAACATTTAATGATTATTTGGTTGTAAGGCTCGGCAAGTTATATACATATAACCTGCTTAAAATTCATCTCAATGTGTTCGTTATTCCGCTGCATTATTACTCTACAACGAGTGTTGGTACAACACCGAATACGATCGATGTTGGCACAAATTTAGTGTACACACAGTGTGTGAATCAAGTAAAAGGGTACCAATCCCGGTCCATACATTTACACTTGGGCTTAGAGCCAAGCACCTAATTCATTGGTATTTGGATTTGGGATCATACCAAGGATAATGTGAACCCCAATACTAACAACAGGTTACCAGTGCTGGATGGGACAAACTATGCTTACTGGAAGATCAGGCTTAGACAATGCATCAAATCCTTAGACCTACGGGCTTGGAAATTAATCATTGATGGGTACACTCCACCAATGATGGGTGGAGACGATGATAATGATGTACAACTAAGCCTGAAGCCGGCTGGACTCAAACTGAAGTCATTGAAGCAGCCAACAATGAGAAAGCACTAAATGCCATCTTCAGTTGGATTGATCCACCTATGTTCAGGTTAGTACAACTATGTACAATTGCTAAACAAGCTTGGTTGCTCCTTCAAACTCATTGTGAAGGAGATGCTAGTGTCAAAGAAGCTAGACTTCAAATTGCTTTACAGAAATTTGAGAGCATTAGGTGATGATGAGTCTGTTACTTCCTACTTTGCAAAATTAATGGATTTATCAAATGAATGTTAAAGTCTAGGTGATCCTCTAACTAATAAAAACTTGTTTACAAAGCTATGAGAACTCTGTCTTCTAGGTTTGAGGTTAAGAAGATTGCTATGCAAGAAACCAGACACATGTCATCACTTAACTTTCACACTCTTCTGAATGTACGTCAAGAATTTCGAAATGAAATCAGAACCCACTAACAAACACAGAAGCCTTGTCTTGAAAGCTACTGAAGAAGAAGTAGATGATGAAACTGAAATAAGTGCCTATCTAAGTTCAGTGGTGAAAAAGTTCAATAAAAATTCTTTAAATGATAGAGTCAGAAAAGAAAAGAATGTTCCTCTAATCTAAGAAGGATTTTTCCTGGTAAAATGGTTAAGTATATTTTCAAAAAGCCGACTGATAGGGACACTAAGAAAATGAAAGAACTCCAATGCTTTGAGTGTAAAGACCATGGACACATGTCATATGAGTGTACTAATACTTTGAGAACCAAAGGTAGCTCTAATCGGGTATGCATAGATGATATTGATGACGAGACATGTTTGGATGAGTTATCAGAAGAACAGGTGTCTGCGGAAGTTCACACAGTAGCTCTCTCTGCACAAGTTAACTGGACCGAGTGCCAAGATAACACCGGGACGAATAGATGTTGGCCTAACACTCAAACAGATCCAGGGGAATAGAAAGACTACTTTGACAACTGGGAGGATGAAGACTATATCTCTAACCCTCAATGTCTTATATATGATATAAATGTATCTGAGGAACATTTTAATATTGTTTGCTTTGGTGGATCTGTCGATCTGAATTAAGAGTACTTCTTTGAAGGGGAAATGGATCAAGACAAGGTGATTGATGAACTAAAAGTAGTCTACATGGAACTTCTTGATGAAGTAAAGAAAATCATAAAAAAGGAAAAGGAGCTCATCAAGGAGAACAGTTTCTTAATTGAAACTATAACTAAATTGGAAAGAAATCTCACTAGAAAAGAGTGCCAAATGGAAAAGATGGAGATAAAGGGGGAAGAAGCAGAGAGGACCATTGCCAAGTGGAACTCTAGCACAAAAAGACTTGATGAAGCAGTGAGTGTTGGCAATGAAGGAACTATAGGTTTGGGATACAAAGAAAGGTTAAGTAGACATGATAATGTTATACTTGGTTTTGTAAAGGTTGATTTTTACAAAAATAATGGCAACTCTAATCAACCTAAGAAGGTAACTTATATATGCCAATATTGTTTTCAGCCGGATCATTTAAAACCATACTGCCACAAGTACATAAAGTTCTGTGAGAAATATAATTATGATAGCAGTAATGTTGCATCGGGTGTTGGGACAACATTGGGTCGCTCCAGTGTTGACACAACATTCCGAAGCAACACCAGGGAACAAAATAATAGTTTTAAAAAGATAAGGCTTTGGTCTCCTAAGATCAAAATCATCTGTAATGTTGTGTTCAGCTACTCATACTCTTACTGGTGACTAGTATTTCGACAGTGGCAGTTCTAGACATATGACATGTACCAAGACTAATCTGATGGATCTTGTGCATGTATTCACTGGTATTGTTACATATGGTGGAGGAAGAAAATGAGACATCATAGGAAAATGGGTTCTCAATGTGGATGGTTTCCATCATCTAACTGAGGTTCTGTTGGTGGATGGTCTAAAGGCTAATCTCATCAGCATTAGCTAGCTTTGTGATGACAATTTAATTGTTAAATTTTACAAGTATTTATGTGATGTGTTTGATGAATCTAATAACTGTGTTATGTCAGGAAAAAGGTCAAAAGACAATTGCTACTTCGTGGATGAGGATGCACAATTCCTACATGTGAAGGTTGATGAATCAGTAGTTTGGCACAGAAGGCTAGGACATGTCCACTACAGAAATCTAGAAAAGATTATCAAGCTAGAAGCTGTGAGAGGCATACCTAAACTTTCGTCTAGGTATCACTGATAGTCAAATGGGACTGCCCCAGACTGGAGATGTGGTGCCAACACCAGTGGGTGACTATGTGGACTCAACACCAGGGATTGAAATAGATGACAACGGGACTGATAATGTTGAGCTGACACTGACATATGTTGATGTTGGACCAACACTTGACTACATAGATTCTGACACTGAAGAATTTGCTGGTGAAAATGTTAGGAGGGACACTCCTGCCAGAATACAAAGGGACCATCCCACTTCTTAGGTTATAGGGAATCTTACTGAAGGTTTAAGAACCAGAAACGAAGAAAGAGTAAACTATAAAAATATGGCTAAACTTAGTGTTTGCATGTCACTTGGTTGTGACACTGTTACTTGCTTTGTTTCTGCTGTAGAACCTAAGAATGTTAATGAGGCCCTTAAAGATTCTCACTGGATAATTGCTATGCAGGAAGAACTCATGCAATTTCCTAAGAATAAAGTGTGGAAACTAGTTTCTAGGCCTACTCATGCTAATGTAATTGGAACTAAGTGGATCTTTAAAAATAAAAGTGATGAAAATGGAGTGATAGCCCAATGGTACACTCAAGAGGAAGGAATTGATTTTGATGAAACATTTGCCCATGTGGCCAGAATATAATCCATTAGACTTCTACTTGCCACTGCTTGTTTGTTGAAAATTAAATTATACCAAATGGACGTTAAGGGAGCATTTTTGAATAGTTATATAGACAAAGAAGCTTTTGTTGAGAAACCTAGAGGATTTATAGATCCCCATCACCCTGACTATGCCTACAAACTTGAAAAGGCTTTATATGGTTTGAAACAAGCTCCTAGAGCTTGGTATGAGAGGTTAACTGAATTCTTGCCGTGTTTTCGCTTTTTAAGGGGTGAAGGTGATAGGACACTGTTTATCATGAAAAATAACAAAGAAGTCTGTATATCTCAAATCTATGTTGATGATATAGTATTTGGCTTCTCTAATCAGTCCACTTTGGATAAGTTCGTTAGTTCTATGACAAGTACATTTGAAATGAGTATAATAGGGGAGCTCACCTCCTTCCTAGGCCTGCACGTGAAACAAAAGGAAACATGAATGTTTCTATCTCAGGAGAAGTATGATAGGAATTTGGTGAAGTGGTTTGGATTGTTGGAAACCAAGCCATGCAAGACACAATGTCCACCACTGTGAAGATTGAGAGGGATGTAGCTGGTGAAGATGTTGACTCAACACTTTACAGATCAATGATTAGGAGTCTTATGTACTTATCAGCCACCAGACCTGACATAATGTACTCAGTGTGTGTCTGTGCCAGGTATCATGCAGCACCAAAGGTATCTCAATTAACTGCTGTAAAAAGAATCTTAAAATATATTTCTGGAGCTGCAGAGTTAGGAATCTGGTATTCTCATGATACAAATTCAAATTTGATTGGCTTTAGTGATAGTGACTGGGCAGGGGATTTAGATGATAGAAAATCCACTAGTGGAGGGTGTTTTTATCTAGGAAATGATTTGGTTTCCTGGTAGAGTAAGAAACAAAATTGTGTGTTTTTATCTACTGCATAGTTAAAGTATATTGCAACTGACAACTGTGTAACCCAACTGATATGGTTGAAACATATGCTTTGTGATTATGGGTTAACTAGTAATACTCTCCTCAGGTTCTGTGAAAACTTGAGGGCTATTAGCATATCAAAAAGTCATGTACAACATTCTAGAACAAAACCCATTGACATTAGACATCACTTCGTAAGAGATTTGGTTGAAGATAAAACAATCATAATTGAACATATTGAAACCAACAACCAACTAGTTGACAAGTTCACAAAACCCTTAGATAATGAGAGGTTCCTCAGTTTGAGGAAGGCTCTAGGCATGAGTGTGTTGTTAACACACTGAGCATACATGTGTTGCCTTAACATCACATGCTAACACCTGTGACTAATTGTGATGTACCTCGATTGTTCTCTTGTTTGTTTGGTTAGTTCTTGTGATTTCATTGTTTATCTCATGTTTGTGTGTGTGCATTCTTGAACAATGTGAAGTCTCATTGGCCTGATAGCATGATTAGATTGCTTACTCTTTACAAATGCTTTTTAATTTTTTTTTGCTAAAACTTTCTTGCCTTTGAGGTACTGTCTAGACTTGGAAAAGATGGGGTACACAGAGCTGACTACTATGTTGTATTCAGTTGTATCCTATTCAAGTTGAAGACACACAAAACAATATAAAGAAGCTGGGGTGAACAGAGTTGATAGCTATGCTGCATTTAGTTGTGACTTATTTATGTTTTTTTGCTTGCAGATGGGGCTTATAATGGTGAATTCTTATATTAGGGTGTCTAGGGTCCTGTATTGCCTTAATGCAGTATAATTGCTCCTTTGTGCTAAACCTTCTTATTGGTGCTCAGTAAACAAGTATGTGCTAGGAAACTGGGGTGTTGGGGTTCTGAACTGCCTGCATCTAGTCCTATGTACTTGCTTGTGCTTCTGCATTGATTGTGTTGACACTGGGGTGTTAGGGGGTCTTGTTATTGCCTACATTCAGTAAATACATGATCCTTCCTGCCTCAAAGTATAATATAATGCTTGAAAGTTATTTATGTTTACAAATTTGAAAATGACATAAGTTAAGGGTTTCTATCTGTGACTGTTGATATGCTGTGTTGAGACAACACTGTGCTCATAAATGTTGGACAAACATTAATCTTCGCATATTTCTTATCTGCTTACTTATCCTACTACTTATCATGTTCTTTGTTGTCATGATCTTAATGGGGAGTATTTCTTGGTTTTCTTCAGTTCATAATGTCATATGTAAGGCATATCACCTAGGTTGTTAGCTACTAGTAACACACAAGTCTGTTTCTCATTGAACTATATGAGCTTAATTATCTTTGTGATGTTAACCTCTTTACTATTTACTTACCGTGTTTTTCTACTGTCTAACTCCCACTCCTGTTTCAGATCTAAGCCAAGTTACTGGCTTTGAATGGTTCATTCTAACTCTTGAAGTTCTAGGTTTCTTGCTCAGATTTTGCTTATGTTGGTATGTGAAGAAAACCTTGGTATGCCCTTGACCACACATACACTTGGCTCAATACAAAATGTTGAGTCCGAATGTTGTGCCAACGGTGCCTCTCCGAATGTTGTCTCAACACGCACCACAACACTGTGACTTATAAGTTATACTCATTCATTGCTCTGGTCGCGTGTCAGGCCAACACGTTCAGCACGTGTTGACTCAACATGGCAGGAATTACACACGTTTTCAATATTTACCCGCCCATTACTCCTACATTAATCCCCACTTTCCTTATTCATCTTATTTATATTTGAGCTTAATCTTTGAAAAATCAAATAAACTCTAGATTCTTACTTGCTTTCTAATTTACTCATGCAGCCTATAATGGGAAATAAATCCACAATTGTCGATCCTGCTAATTTTACAGCTGCTGTGTCGTTAGATGCAAGGGGAGTTCAATCCCGTAGAAACACCCGCACCGGCAACACTGTGGTGGCACCTGAACCACCCAAAGGAAAGGCGGCTCATGTCTAGGCCAAGAGAAACGTAAAGTCAAAAAAAGTGCTACTACCAGTTCCAAAAGATGTTGCGCTAGCACACGAACCCACTTATGTGGTCACAGTACCAACACCAGAGGATGTTGTCACCACACCGGAACCTGCAGACACAGAGGCAACTCTGAACCCACCCAACATCTCTGAGGATGTCCCCCGACAGATGAAGAAGTGATTCCAGAGGCAGATGTGCCTAAGGAGAATCAACCACCTGCTCCTCCTTCCGAAATTGAGGGGGGAATGAGGGTGAACATACACAAGATCATGAAAAAGTTGTTGAGGAGGAAGTTGCTGAGGAAGAAGCGACTGAGGAAGATGCTCATGAGGAAGAAGAATCCTCATCTTCTGAAGAATATGATTCTGTTGATAAAGATGAAGATGAGGGTTCTCAAGAAGAAGAGGAAGAGGATGATAAAGAAACTGAGGGGGAGGAAGAAGCTGATGAACATAACTAGTTTGATGTTATGCCAATATCGGCTGGCCGCAATGTTGGACCAACACCCACTGATCAAAATGTTGATTCAACACCACTCGAACAAGATGAGGACACAACACGGGAGTCTGAGGAGGAGTCTGAGCCTAAACCCCAAGAAACATTTGAAGCCGATTTTTCTGTGGAACGTCATAATAGGTATTTTTTGACCAAGAAAGCGAGTGATAACTTCGATATTATGACTGTTAGAAAGACTTGGGCTGAGAGGAACATTGTTGTTGATGACTACAAAAAGTACAAGGTGTTTGAATTCCTTGAGTCTAGGAGCCTGTTATATTCCTTGATTGATGTTGTCCTCATGTCCCTGATGTAGTTATGGAATTATACTGTAACTTGTCTAAGTCTGTGCATGCAAAAGGGTCCCCTAAGTATAGGAGAGTGTATGTGAGGGACAAATTCTACAACTTCAATCCCTCTATCATCAACAAAACTTGGAGGATGCGTAGAGGACAAGAAACAGATGAGAAGATTGATGATGACAACATGATGAAGGATTTAACAAGTGGAATGGTGAGGAAGTGAAAGAACTAGCTAAGTGTGACTAGGCTCACATCTCTAACTTTTGTCTTGTGTAAAGGTGCCTTCTACAACTGGATACCCTCATCCAACTCCAAAACTCTCACTCATGAGATGGTCGTGTTGATCTACAAAGTCCAAAAAGGGCATCTAGTGAACTTTGGGGAGAGGATTTTCAAGACTATTATTGAGGCTGCGCACAAGAAGGATGCAATCTTGCCCTTTCCTTCCTTAATCTACAAGATTCTCACTGATCAAGGATTTAAAAAGGGTGAAAATGAGACCTTTGTGGACAACAATGGACAGCTGCCCATCACTAAGAACTACTTTGGAGGAGAAATAATCAATGATCTCCTACGGAAGGATCCAAATGCTACAGAAAGTATTGGTGCACAACAGGGGATGAAGAAGGCACACAGTTTCATCACTGCCTCAGTTGCTGAGGATGACTCTACCCCATATGTGGCTAACAACTCTACCTTCATTCACGAAAAGGTGGAGTGGTGTTATAGGATGGTTGCTGATAGAAGGAGGGAGATTGCAGACAGAGAGGAGGAGATCAATGAGCTAGACACCATCAAGAAGCACATGTTGGTGGTGCTTTCCTCACAAGAAAGGGGAGATTAAGGCCACCAATTTTTTGTTTCTTGTACTTTTAAGTTATTTTGAACAATTAATGTTTTGGCACAGAGAGCAAGTTCTCTATTTTGTTTCTGCTCGGGATGTAATCCGAATATTGGTCTGCACATTTTTAATTATTCTAGTTTGCTGTGGTTAGTACTGTTGAACTAACTGTAGGTGTTGAAATCACGGATGAAAATGTTGGGACAACACCAGTGATAATTTTGTTGGCTCAACACTGCAGTTCGTCATTGAAAAATTAAGGGGGAGGAAATTAGAATAAGTAATAGTTCTTATAATCTGAAATACACGTTCTTAAAAAAATTGGTTGCAGGTGGACTTTTGTGAAGAAAGGCAAAAATTGGGAGATGGAAAGTGTAGGTGTTGTAAGGAAGTGTTGGTCCAACATTATGTGAAGTAGCGTTGGCACAACATGGAACTCAACACTGCCTTGTTCGATATATTTAAGTCAAATATTTTATTTTGCCTTTTTTTCTCAAACTCACCCAGTTCCACAAGTTGTAGTTATATGTGATATGTTTCAGGTTAGCAAGGACTCTAAGGATCGTGCGGACTTGGGGATTAAAGAAAAAGGTTAAGCCAAAGATACTAGAGGATAATATTAGAAGATCTTATGAAGATAACATCAAAAAAGATTTCAGAGTTATCCTATGAAGAAGTGAACGATCACCAACGCTTGTCTATCACGCCACAAAACAATGATGATCAAATTCTATAAGAAGGCATACTCGACATTAAGACTATTAACAAGACTAGAACCAAGTTCTGAGTGATTAGAAGAAGTTCTTGTATTGTATTGGGCTTGTTTTAGCGAGTTCTATCTAGCTAAACTATAGCTCATAAATTAGTTAGTGTTAGAATTGAGTTCCTTGCTCAGTTGTATTTGGTAAAATCATTAAAGTAGCATTTAGTGATTATTTGGCCGTAAGGCTCGGCATGTTATATTCATATAACCTGCTTTAAATTCATCTAATTGTGTTCGTTATTCCGCTGCATTATTACTCTACAACGAGTGTTGTTTAGGTTCTAGAATTTCATCTCTAGTCGATGTTGGCACAATATCCAGTGTACACACACTGTGTGAATCTAGTAAAAGGGTACCAATCCCGGTCCATACATTTACAAAAGCCCCTTGTTGTCGAGAAGCACCGTTGAACCCTTATTATCGGTTGTTCATAAGACTCGGGGGCGAGAGGGTAACTGTGCAAATTCGAGGGCGTTCGGTACGTTTCAAGGTGAGCCGAGTACTCGAGGAGGGGTTGATGGTCTCCCTAGGGATTATGCTCCCTCCAAGGTGGAGTCAGGGCGAGTTCAAGTAGGAATCCAGCCCCAAAAGCTTCTGACAGAACCCCTTCCCAAGCCAAGAGGAGACGGGTCGAGTCTACAAGGATTGCTACTAATACAATTGGAACTTCCATCATAGAGGGGGGATGTCCAATTTTCCAAGCGGTAGGTTTGTAACTCGATTTTATTATTCTACTAGAGGTTTGTTTTGAGTCTTGATATTTATTGTAACTATATCTTGCACCAGTGGGAAAATTTGCTTCCAACGTCTTGAGGGTTGCTAGTGATAGTGAGCAAGGCAGATGATGTCGCACGGATGATCGCAAATCTGGAGGCAATGGGCAATTATGACCCTATCGTGATGGATAAGTTGGTAGCTGAGCGTGACGACACCCTGGGCGTTCTTGCCGATTGTGAAGCTAACGTCCAGACTCTCTTTAGAGATAATGGAAAATTAATCGCCGCTTTAGATGAAGCCAATATGGCTGTTCTCTCAGAGAAAGAGAACAGAGAAGTCGTGGAGGCGAAACTTTGTCGCAACCGGGCAGAGCTCGCACGAACCGAGAGAGACGTACGTTACGAGGTAATATTTCTTTCACCTATATTAACTGTATGTCTTTTATCGGTTATTTTGCTAATAATATCCCGTATGTCCCCTTAGGCCCCAACTTGAGAGCATAAGTTGAACATTGCGAGGGGTTTCCTCTTGAGCAAAACCCATACAGATATATATGTAGAAAGGGGTTCGCAAAATCGAGATGAAGTCAAAGATGCCATCATCAGTCAGGCTAGGCTGCAGAATGGCTTTAGAGACGAGTTTGATATTGATTCGCTCGATCGTTATTGGGTGTGGATGGGCAAATTCTCAAATATTGATATTGATGACGGTAACAACTCTGGCTCAGACGATTATGCTAATATTCTGCAATAAAAGAGCCTAGTCCTGATTTATACTAAGGGTGCCTCTAAGTACCCCATCTGAAGTTTGTGTCTATACTACCCCTTTGGGGTCTGTGTTGTCTTTGTAATTTGAATAATTGTTTGTATACATGTGGTTTGTGTTTGCTCCGTTTCATTTAAAGAAGTGTTTTTCTCAATTATTTCGCACTCGTCATCTTGATAAATAGGGATCTTCTGTGCCATCGATCTTTTTTTCTTTTGTCCTCCTTATCTCGACGGATAAGGGATCTCTTTCTTTTCTCCTGTCCTTCTTATCTCAATGCATAAGGGATATTTTCCTTTCCTTTCGCCCTTCTTATCTCAATGAATAGGGGATCTTCTTCTTTTCTTTTGTCCTCTTTATCACGATAGATAATGGATTTCTTTCTTTCCTTTTCTTTTGTACTCCTTATATCGATGGATAGAGGATCTCTTTCTTTTCTTTTGTCCTCCTTATCTCAATGGATAGGGGATTCTTTTACCTATTAGGGTATGTTTCTGCCTTATCCTGTAGGATAGGAGATACTTGATGTTAAGAGGCACTCTTCCCCGTATGTCATAAGACATTGGAGTCACTTTACTCTATAGACGAAAGGCTGTATCTATGTACCTGCCATTCAACGGATAGCCATATATGGGAGAACATAATAATAATAATGTTTACGCCAAGCAGATGAGCATTATCATATATGCCCTATCCCGTTGGATAGGAGATATTCAACATGTTAGGGTATATTTTTATGCTACCTCATGGGGTAGGTCTGTCCCTGCAAGTGCAAAAATATCATAGAAGAGATATATGAAGGTTTAAGATAAAAGTTTATAACAGATAACGGTCGAGAACTAGGTAAATCACAGTTCACCTACGTATCCCACTGATAAGGGAACCAAACCGGCCTAGTTCCTCCTGCTTTAGTCACAAGATAGTTGTGGGGGGAAATTTAGGTGAAACAGAAATTGTTCAAACATAATGAAAATTCAGAATTTAAAAAGACAATGGAATGGCGCTACTCAGCCATTTGTTGACCCTCATTGTCTTCGACCACTGGTGCTGCAACTTCGCTAATCATGGGGAGTGTGAGAGGCGTTATGTAGCAGAGCCATACTTCTGCGTGATTAGCAATGATCTCACAAATTCCACCGATTGCAGGGAACTTTGATTTTTGATGGTACGTGGAGGCCACTGCCGGAATCGCATTCAGTGACGGCCTTCCAATTATGATATTGTAGGCAAAAGGATGATCCACAATTGTATACTAGATGTTGTTAGTTCTTCTATATGGTTCTTCACCAAAAGAAGTAGGCAGGTTAAGTGGTCCTAACGGTATTACCTCCCCTCCCCTAAACCCAACCAAAGGGGTGGGAATCTGCTTTATCACATTATTGCCCAAGGCCATCTTCTCTAAAGCATTTGCAAATTAATATTGGTGGAACTTCCATTGTCTATCAAGACCTTGCGCACACCATAATTGGTAACATCATGCTTACTACATGAGGGAAGTCAAGTTAACCTGCTTGAATAGCCTCGGGTGATAGGTCCATTAGGCCACTCCTCGAGAAAGTAATGGTTTTATCATGCAGTTTGTCCATGTCCAGAAGCATTCATACTTGTGCACATCCTCTTCTGACTAGAGAATTGGCTCTCAAACCTCAGTCTCATCTGCCCATAACTGGCTATAGAACTGACCTTTATCCTTGTGAACCAGTCTAAGGCGGCCCCAGTCAAGGTGGTAGCCAATATCTTTGCCTGCATGTTGTCGGTACACCAGTGCAGGTTCAGGATACCGTCCACATAGTATAAATGTTCGTGGGGGTCACTATTCCCATCGTATATCTTGAGCTGAGGAATCTTGTCACCCCTTTCCAGCACATCGAACTCGATTTCCTCAGTGAACAGGGTCAAACTTTGGTGTCCTCTAACAAATACCAATTTGCGGTTAACCTCTCCTTTCTCCTGGTTCAAGCGTTTTATCCTCCTTGCTATATCTCTCCTTTCGACCATGGATTGGGACCCTCCTTGACATGAGCTCTTGAAAGTGGGCGTTGCCTCTTGGACTATGCCATATCTTCACATTCACGAGCCCTAGATCCAGCTCAGGGGCCTCTTGTCTTGGATTCATGAGGTTGTGGGGGTACGTTGCTAGCACCCTAGTTGATCTGACGGGGGTAGCAATGTTTCTAGTGCGGTATTCATAGTTGCTTGAACCGTGGCATTGATCTGTGCCATAATCTCTGGCGTGATGGCAGTAGGGTTCACGCACACAAGCTCAGGTGCCGTCTAAGGTTGTGGATGTAAGAGATCATGTTGATGTTAATCGCTCTACGGTGGGGAATTCTCTACTGTCGAGTTATCAACGACGGGTCTCGTTGATTGCGATCGAGTCACCAAACGCTACATCTTAATGTCTTCGTCTGAGAATGTGGTGTTCCCAGAGACAATGCCACTAATTTGACAATAGATTGTATATTATATGCGAAGTGCAAAATTACAACAGTTAGGCTAAGAATCTACTACAAACTAGGTCTCCCACTACTATTGCTAGTACTAGGTAGACTTGGGTCTGAAACACCTCAAATTAACAGTTGGATGCATTGTCGGATGTCGTAGATGATGTCCAATCAGGGGTAATGTCGAATCTCTTTTATGTCGGGGATGTGGCCATATCGAGAATGTACGTCGGGGATGATATCGGGATGTATGTCGGGGATATATATATATATCGTGAATATATGTCAAAAGGGTACGTGGTATTTTATGTTGGGTGACATATCGAGAATGGTATCGGTGAGTATTCAATATCAAATATGTATATTTGATATACGAGTGAACAATGTATGTAATTTGATGATGCATGATCTGCCACGCCCTCGAGAACCGGCGGAAAATGAGTACCCTACAAAACGGCTAAGGTCTAGAGGAAAGACACGCCCATATCACGGCCGACTAATACTCAAGTAAAGGCATACGACGATGTATTCAGAGAAGGTACCCCCGGGTCACGACCAACTAACCACCCAACGAGGGTATTCGGTCCAAACACCCAGAAAAGGTACCCCCAAATCCCGATCGGCCAATGCCATAAGAAGGGAATATAACTCGGTTCTGAAGACTTGGATATACCTTTCCCCATGACCTAAAACCAATCTAAATTCCGGGTACCCACAAAGAAAGACCACGGAACCCCCCAAGACCGATGAATAATCATTTACTGAACAACTAAGCACCTCTTAGACCTCACGGGCCCCACCTCAGGGGACCCTCCGATAGTAATATCCAACACTTAGCCAAAGTATGAAGGAAGAAGAATGACAATACGAAATACTAAGAACACGAGTGAATACAAGGAAGGTTCAAGACCACTCAAAGTATGGGCTAAAGTGATAGTTCGATAATCACACAACCATAAAGAACGACCCCGTAAGTCCATCTCAAGACAAATGACCGAGAGAATCATTCGACCACCCAGGCAGAGCCTCAAACGCGACCAGGCTAGGAAGACGTGCCAACCACCCTTATTCAACATAGCTCTAACCACCCTTATTATGACCGAAGACCACGCCTCATTGACCCAAATCATCAATTAGAGTAGAAAGTGACAATTATTATCGGCACAAACCAATGATTGGCGCAGACTAATTCTCTCTCATTGATTCAGAACCACCCTTGAAGACCATTGGAGCAGGTGCCTTCAATACCCACTCAGATAAACATTAGTCAACTCACGACATTGGTCGTCCCCTGACACACGACCCCCATTGGCGCAAAAGACCTTCACACCATTGGACACCAGAGCCACCCAGAGTTAATAGGCAAGTTTTGCTTAATAGGTAATAAAAAAAGCCCCTTCGAAAGTTGTTTGTGGGCTTGACAAGTCCTTCCTTATACCTTTAGAACGGCCTCGGGGATATATGAATTCGTCGACTAATACAAATAAGGCACATCAGCAACATCAACATACTACCTAAGCTAGGAAAAGGACAGAAATACCAACTCCTATTGCCTGAAGACCTCAGGGCTAGACCTATAATAACTCCCATTTTTAGGATCAAAAAACAAGTTGAACACACAGAAAGTCAGTACAAGTTCTACAAAAATCTCACCACAATTGTACTTAGAAATATCACACTCTACTAGCATTAGCTATCTCACTACATGAACCACTTGTAATTCACTCCAAATCCTTAATAAAATAATTGAATCATGGGCTAGAAGAGCTAGAAGAGTACCTGGACTCATCATTCTGATCAAACCTAGAATACGAATCATGGAGAACTACAACATCAAAAGGGAATGGCAGCAAAGCCCTCTGCCTTCACAAGAGGAGGTCCTAGAGCCCAGTGGCCCGACACCAAATCCTAAGGTATCTGTACCACCTGCTTTCGACGCGCCTATGCCCCAGGCTACAGGCATTTTGATGCCACAAGCCGTCGCACCAGCACCGCAGAAGGCCGGACCTGCCATGGGATACGTACAGGTACCCTAGTACATGTACCGCAACATGTTTGCTCGGTTAAACAAAAATAGAGGAGTAGCCTGTGAGAATGGTCGGGGTTGTGACAGGAATAACCCAGAGGAACAGAGGAATCCTCTTTACCATCAATCCACACCGCCTCCGCGGGCTATATCCGAAGGCTTGCCCTATAGCAATGCCCGCACTTCTCCCCCTCACTGTAGAAGAGGACCGCCGTCACTGCACACAGCTAGCTCGGTAGATGCACCCCGGGAAGCATGGCCACCTAGGCGTCTGCCTCGCCCTCATGAGGTAGACTGGAATCCTCTAGACCTACATGAGCCCTACTATCGAGAGCCCGTAGGTAGGCGCCAGCATCCAGCGTCTCCCTAGGCTCTTTTGAAAGGAATGAGGGAGCATATGCAAAGAGAGTTGCGTGAACTCCGATGCAATCTCAACCCAGGAGAGGAAGTAGTGTATCGAGGGACACCATTCGCACCTCATATAGCGGACCCCCTTGTCCCCCATTGCAATGAAGCCCACAGAGCTTTTGACTTATGTTGGGGAAAGCAACGACTGTGACCCCCACGATCATATAAACCAATACTTTGCATGTATGGACCTTGCTTCACTTCCAAACCACGTCATTTTGCCGAGAATTTCGGACTACCCTCATGGGACGAGCCTAGTCATGGTTCTCCCAACTCGCCCAAGGGGCAATCCATAGTTTCGAAGAACTAACCCAGATGTTCATAAGACAATTTGAGTGCAAGAAGGTCTTTCCCAAGACCTATGAGCACCTTTTTAATGTATGACAGAGGGCAGACGAGTTGCCAATGAATTACATGAGATAATTATCACACGCCATTGGCGAGTTGCCTACACTGATGCCAACATGCTCCCCGACATCATTGTCCGGGTACTTCTGCCGGGAGACTTCAACACTTATCTCATGAGGAACCAGGCCATTAACATGGAAGACTTGATGCAAAAGGCAGAGTCTTTCATGGAGCTGAAAGAAACACAAAAGGTTCTAGAAGCAGTAGAGGCCTCCCGAGTTTTGACCTCCTCCACTGGTAAAGGAAAGGAGAAAAGAGACGAAAATGATGGAGGAAAGAGGGAGAGAGTCAAGAAAAGCTTGGAGCCAGTGCCCTTACCCCACATGACGATAACCCCCACAGAAGTCATGGCTATCATGGGAGAGTAGCGTGTCTTCAAATGGCCACGAGCTACTAAGGATCCCCAAAGGCTTAAAAGTACGGGAAAGTTTTGCACTAAACATTGAGCCTATGGACATTTGACAAAAGACTGTTACTACCTTCAACAAGAGATCTCTAGACTTTTAAGCATGGGCTTTCTCGAAAAATATGTGAGGCCCGACAGGGGAAAGTCAGCAGGGAAATGGGGACGAGAGGAAGCGCCCAAAAGCAAGATGCAACACTTTGACACTTCCGAGGACAACGGGAAAGATCTTTCAGAGGAGGAGCGGCTACCTCTACCCTTGTGGTCCTATCATGACAACACCCTATTGGGTCACACGTTTAACATGCTTGAATGAGGGGTACTGTCTGTGACCAAAGAGGAAAGGCATAATACCCCGACGAGGATCCCCTGGTGATTACGACCACCATACTTGGAACAGAAGTGAGGATAATCCTGGTGGATACTAGGAGCTCGGTCAATGTGTTTTTCATGCCTACATACCTCGCTCTTGACATCCCCCAGAATCAGATGGAACTGGTGGAGGTCCCCTCGTAGGATTCTCAGGAGAACAATGCCAAACAATGGGACTTATAACTCTTCTGATGTATTGGGAGAGGGCGCTACCCACCGCACTGAGCCAACCAAGTTCTGGGTAGTGGAAGCTTCCTCTTAGACATACAACGCTATATGCGGATGACCAGCCCTCCGAGCCTTCGAAGCTGTCGCATCTACCCTTCATCTAAAAATTATGTTCCCGACCCTCTCTGGGGTAGGCCTAGTAAAAGAAGATCAAACCTTGGCTCACAAATGCCGTATGAATGCCCTACCATTCGAGGCTGAGCCTTCCGGTGCCGAGCCTTTGACCAAGAAACCTCGCACGGAGGAGGTCCAAGTCCAACGCGCATAATAGCTCAAAATGATAGAACTAGTAGAAGGAGGCGAAGGAAAGACAATCAAGATTGGTACCAACATCGAAGAAGACGTAGAAAAGGCCATCACGGCCATGCTAAAGTTATTCCACCACCTCTTCGCTTGGAAGGACGGTCCCTTTAGGTGAATCAGCCAAGAAATATGTGTACCTGAGCTTAACGTGTATCCCATGGCCAAACCCGTCCAACAGCAAAAACGCAATATAGAGCCTGAACGAAATAAGCCCCCATGAATCTCAAGGTCTCCGGGGTTAACAATACCGCTCACAAAGGAGTTATAATAAGCAAGGTCTTTATAACCCTCAATGAAGATCGAGGAAACAATAGGAGTGTGAAGAAACTCTTCCTCATGTAGGGTCAGGTTGAGAGAACTCCTAAGGGAATCTCTCTCTAGAGAAAACCTCTTCCGACTGTCCGACTTCACCGGGGGAAGAGGCGACTTCACCGGGGGAAGAGGATCTATAGCACCATTTCCTTTGAGATTCTTCGCAGAAGCCAATGAGCCGCCATTCCTCTTCCTCTAGGGATTCCCGACGACAGGTATCCGATCTGTCAGATGAAAGGAAGAAGTCAGAAACGACCAAAAATAAAGAACAGTACCAAAAAGGAGGCATAAAATGGTCGGCATACCTTTAGAGTTCACCTCGTCCTCGGCCTCTGCCATGGACACCTCCACATCATCAGTGGATGGACTTCGAGGGCCCCGAGGATAGTATTTGCTATCGAGGGAACCCGAGGACTTGGTAACAACGACCTTCGAGAAACTCCTAAACTTCTGACGTCGCTCCATTTCTTGGCACTCAAAATCTGCAGAAGAACCTCGGTCCTTTGAAACAAAGTAGTCCCAGTCGATATCGGTTAAGGATAACAGGTTTCCTCGGAAGGGACGATGACCATGGCTAGCCATCTCTGCACCAGAAAATAAGAGTAGAGGCTCTGTTAAGAATAAAAAAGTATAATGTATATACTCGGATAGGGGTTTCAAAACAAATTGAAATTTCTTTCAAAAAATATAAGGACTTACGAAATTCCTCGTTTTGTCGAATCATCGTTAGAGGAGGGCGTTCGCCTACAAACCCATCTTGTAGACCATCAATCAGTAAGACCATTGGACTGCACAACATGGAGGACATGTCGTAGAGCCTATAAAAAAGACCACGGCTGTCTAGGTAGGTGACAGTTTCTGTGAACACCTTCGCGGAAGGGTAAACATACCCAAAGCCCCATTGAGTGGGTATGCCCTCCCACTCCAAAATCGACTCTCTGACGGCGCTGGTCCCTATTGTTGGCAGGCCCGTTAGCAGAAGATATCAAGAACACCCATTTGTTGTCATGAACTGACATGGAGAAGAATGGCGAACCCAGAGCAGTCACCCGCAGAATAAATGCCCCTGCAACAGTCTGAGGGGTGCAGGGAATGTGCACTAGGTGGCAGCAAGGTATGAATACTACTAGGTGACGGTAGGAGGCAGAAGTCAGTTGACTCGGGCAGAGCTGCCAAAAGATAAAAGATCCCTCGGGATCAGATGAAATAAGTAGCGACAGTCATGTAACCCTCGGGTGGGTCGTACGCCCTCTAAAGACTTGAAGGGATGATCACGTCCACCTGGTTGGAAGAAATGTTGAAGGATTCTAACAGGGCTCAGGCCTCCTCCAGGTTCATGACCAAGGCCGTGGATCTAACCCGGAGCCGACTTGTCATGCTTTTGGGTTCCAAATTCTCTCTAACAAAGACGACACCCTCGGTCGAATTCTGGAAAGGGGCCCGACAAGCAAAAATGACAAACACCCGATCCGCTACCGTTATAGGTGGAACAACAGTATCATCGCTGGCATGAGAACTACCAGCTTCCCTCTGTGAAGCAGAGCGAGTAGACGGCGACCTCTCATCCCTCTGGCGGCGGCTCCGTCGGGATTCAGCAGTACTACCACATAAGGAGAAAACAGAGAGTCGAGAGAACCATTTGAATCCTCATTACTGGAAAACGCGAAGGTTGCGCAAGAAACCATAGATGCCGAAACAAAGGAAAAATCTTAATGAATTATTTTTGCAGAAGAAATGTTGAGAAGGAAGAAAGTGGTGGAGTAAAATGAAGAAGGTGGTCGCGCTTTTATAGGCGGGAAAAAATGGTTCGTATCCCAAGTCGGTTCATTTCCCCGCCTACGATTCATGACCCCTTTGAACCGTCATGCTCCTCTAATCATTGCAACCCAAGCATGTCAGACGTCGCCAAATGGGGAGTTAGACCGACGCCCCCAACTCCCCACATCTCTTCGTATTTAATAAGTTCCCTTCCCAAGACTGGCAGTTGAATAGACCAGCAGGCGGGATGATTTAAAATCAATACCACTCCAGATTCTGCCATCGCGACCATCCATCCATGGGATACCCCTCACGATGTTCACATGTAACTGTGCATAGAACTCGAAATTTTCTAAGTGTAGTAACCCCAAGCATCGGAACCAAGGCCTAACACCCTCGAGGTATATTCCCCACGGGGCCCCTGTAGGAAGCTCACAAAACACTCCCCCGAACGGGTCACCTTCGAAAACTTGCCTAAAATATTCAAAATGGATTCTAAATTCGATTGTTGTGGTTACCCCCACAGAAAAAGGAGACTCCAAAAAAGTGATGCTTGTGTACGTCAGATAAAGGAGGACATCGAGGCCCCTTAAGCTAAAAAGAGCACGGGTAACCAGGTGGGCAAAGGCAAAAAAATTCTAAGTATGGAATCGTAAAGCCATAATATATAAAGCATGGTTGTAATTCTTGACAAAGGGAAAAAGAGTGGGAATCAAAAGCTTCATTAAGTGACAAAAATCTGGGGGGGGGGGGGGGGGGGGGGAGTTCGTGGAATCCCCGGTACAACCCTAACGAAAAGAAAAGAAAAAACAACAAAAAAAACTAAGGCCACACGGCCACCGAACTCTCTCTAAGCTACCTACGGCTGATGGGGGAGGGAAGGACCAGTAACAGTCGACGGAGTCGGAGAACAATGAAGGGCACTCCCGGGCAGCAGTACCAAGGTTGCTTCTAGAGTATCAGGGTGGATCATCTAAGCAGAGGACAACCGTTGAAGATTGGCCTTAGGGCGGTACTAGTTTATCTGAGAACCCAACTTCCAGCAAGCTTTCAAACTCCACACCAGATGAGCCTCATAGTAGAGGGCGAGCTGCACTATCACCATCTTCTCACGGGCCAACCGAACTTTTCGACATTTGAAGTTAGAAGACCGGTGGCAACCAAGGAAGGTAGGATCACAACATATGAGCCTCATAGTAGGGGGCGAGCAACATCGTAAGCTTGGAGATGGCAAACCAAACTTTTCAACATTTGAAGTTGGGCCTAGCGATTGTGTAACTCCACATATTAACTAAGGTAAAAATTACTCATAATAACACGAAACTACTAAAAAATAACAAGACATTCTTATAATAGTAAACGTTAAGCAATCATAACAATTTTCAAAATACAGACACACTAGTCTGGGAATCACACAACCTGAAACAACGTTTAAGGGAACAAACGGTAAAATACACAAGGTTTCTAGAACCCTCCAAAGGTTATTGCGTAGTCGACTATACATAATATAACATGGTGGCCAAAGCCTTAATCTCACCCGATTGTCTCTTCAGCTGGTTCACATGGCTCATGACCTATAGCTGGAAGGAAGGAAAACAAATAATTTATGAGATAAAAATCTCAGTGAATGTTCATGTGTATGTGCGAGTGTTGCATTTTCTTTCATTAACTTTTTTTTGAAAATAGTTTAACAAAAGAACTAAAACGCACACAAATTTCAAGTAAAAAAATCGTGAAATTAAAAGCATTCACGATTTAACAAAGCCTTTTGACAAAGAACATAATCACGTTGATGATCGGTGTCCATATTTTGCCGATGCTAGTCAACCTAATATCACAAAACTAACAATCTTTATCTCCCAAGAGCGACGTTGAAATCAGAAACGTGTGCGATGGTACATACGAGAATAGAGTACCCAACAAAGAGACAACAACCTTTTACCATGCCAGAGAGTAAATGAGCCAATAGGGACAATGACCCTACAGGAAAGCCCGTCGCCGCCCGTCGGTACCCCTGTACCCCCACGCCAAGTGGATCCATCTACAGAACCGACATGGACCGAGTATATATATATATACATGCAAGCATTCCTTCCAGTTTTAAAAATAGGACTAATTATGAATATCTCCCCTGAGGTTTGGTGTAATTACAAATACCTCCCCTGATGTTTGGGTAATTACAATCACCTCCCTTCCAACCAAAAAATAGAAATGAACTACTAACTTTGCCCTTGGTCAACTTAAGTGTTACAAGATTTAGATTTAATGTTAAATAAAAGATTATTTAATTAACTTGCTCAAGTTTTATTTAAAAACTATCGATAAAATTAAAATAATAGTAAAATAACTTTATTTATTTATTTAATGTATATTATTGCTATTCATTAATTTTAAAAATCATTTAACTAATCCCCATTTTAATAAATATATGATCCTAGGAAAAAAAATAACTTTAAATATTTTAGCTTGTAATTACACCAAACCTCAGGGGAGGTATCTGTAATTATCCCTTGAAAATAATAGCTTTTAGGAACATTCACCTGACAAACAACTATAAGGAAGAGTGAACAAATAGGCGACGATGTCTAGTTGTGATTACGTAGAAAGCCAAAAGGGTTACCAATAAATAATTAAATACTACTCAATTTATTCTACAATTCTCGATTTTAATTGGTTCTAACAACATGATAAAAACCAAACTACCAATGATATCACTTATACGTTTTCAATAACATTACATGTTATAAAATCAAATTACAGTAACATATCCAATATCAATCCTAATTGGGCAATAGTCTGTAGCTTTGGAGTCGTACAACTATAATTCAATTTAACCCCTAAACTTTAATTAAGATATAATAACATCATACTACTCAACTAGTTATGACTAAAAATATTTCCATTGCATGCGGTAACACCTTTATACATGTAGATTCAAGAACTATGTAACATTATTCATAGAAATGCTTCATGTATCCCTTTAAAACATGTATATACTCAACATATGCCCATTGTGCCAAGCAAGTGTGGAAACAACAGAACACCTATTCTCGGATTGCCCTGCCCTTGAGAGGGTCCGGCGCCAGCTACCGGACTTCCACCCACCCTAAATGGAAACCACATTATTCCGCACCTGAGGCACATCCGGAATCCGAACGCGACGTTAATTGGATGCTGGAATATTTGGAGAGCAAGGAACGAATTCCTATTGCAATATAAACCCATTACTTCCGACAACATACTACATCGTACCTTTACATACCTAGCGACCACGCCACTCAGGGCACTCTTGCGCCCTCCCAAAATCCATCGCCTTGCGGTGCATTGGATTCCTCCCCCGCCAGGAATGTACAAGCTCAACACGGACGGGGCTGCGCTGCTCAACCCCGAACCCACATGCATTGTATGTGTTATCCGTGACTCCAATGGCAAGGTCATTGCGGCCTTCTCGGAAGCGACAGGTCACTCCACCAATAACGTTGCATAACTCAGAGCGATACGACATGGCTTATTACTTGCTTTACATGTCTCTATTCCTGCATTTATTATTGAGACTGACTCAGAGGTCACCTATTCTATTTTGTCCAGGAGATCGGCAGATATGGCCTCGGTCGAGATGTTGAGCCTACTCCATGACGTGTCGAGTCTGGGAAGTCAGGTACCGAACCTATTCCTCTCGTGTATATATAGAGAGGGGAACATGGTAGCAGACGTGCTTGCAAGTACAGGACGAGACCGGGATGCAGTCAACTCCCAATATCAATCTCGTTACAAAGTTGTTTGGCATCATTGCCCGCCCGGTTTGGCTAGTTTAGTATGTTGTGGTATAGTTTGTACATATTTTCGCCAGTCCCGCAAGCCCCATCCCCGCGCCCCGTTGTATGTTTCATAGCCTACGTAAATAATTAAAAGTTGTTGTTGTGTTAAAAAAAACATGTATATACTAATTCCATTATTAAATACAAGTAACATATCCTAATAAACTATTATGTTAACCAAGAAATGTTATTTCCTCCACCAAGCCACGTTCTGACTATTGAATCACAATAGGTTTAAAAAATTCATGAATATTATCAATTTTGTAAGATTGTAATATTTACCTTGCCTTCTCATTCATTATAATGTCATATATATACAATAGGTAAACTTGGTCACTAAAGAAACTATCTATCAAAATTACTACTAAATATACAAAGGATATACACAATAATATATTCTAGTCTAATACACCCCAACAGTCGCAACGGGAGGAGGACGAACGTTGAGGCTGTCCCGAAAATCATCAAAAAGAATGCAAGAGAGACCCTTAGTGAAGATATCGGCAATTTGATAATGAGAAGGCACATGAAGAACATGAACATCACCGCGAGACACATTTTCTTGTATGAACCGGATATCGGGCCGTCGGGTGAAGGAGATGGGATGTAAGTAGGGGTGATAAATCTGAATCAAGAAAACTATAAGAATTGGGGGAGGGGTTATGAAGTGTCGAGAACGAAAATTTACCTTCATCAAAAAGAACATGGCGACACACAATTATTCTTCGACTTTAGATTCATACAACTTGTAACCCCGATGGTTGGATGGAAAACCTAGAAAAATACAAGGAGTGGAGCGGGGTTGTATCTTATTTATGAGAGGGGAAGTGACTAGGGTAGGGGATAACACAAATACCCAAAAACGCGAATGTGCGCATAAGATGGATGTTCTTGATATAAGAGTTGGAGAAGAGTTTTATTTCCCAAGCGTTTAGAGGGAAGAATATTTAGTAAATATGTGGCCATTTGAAGTGCATGGTGTCAAAACGAGGGAGGGACGGACACATGGGCAAGAAGCGTGCGAATCATGTTATTTATTGTTCTTATTTTTCTATCGGATTTTACATTTTGTGAAAACGTGTTAGGACAGGAAAACTGAAATTGCAAGCCATGATTCGCACAAAAATTGAGAAATAATTCGTTATTAAATTCAGTATCATTGTCACATTGAAACGATTTTATATTCCGCTCAAATTGAGTTTTGACAAAATTACCAAATAATGTAAAGGTGGGAAAAGCTTAGGATTTGTGGGCTAGGGAAAAAGTCCATAAGAAATCAAAAACATTATCCAAAAAAAATATTAAAACGATGTCCAGACGAACTCAAAACAGGTGACGACCATAAGTCACTATGAGCAATATCAAAGGGAAAATAAGTAATAGATAAAGATAAAATAAACGGTAATCTAATATGCTTGCCAAGAGGACAAGACGGACACAAGGACTTGGTCTCTATATGACAAAGGATAGAGTTTTTACGAAGCAATCAAGGGCGGATGTTCCCGAATGACCTAGACGAATGTGCCAGAGAGTAGGAGATAGGCCGGAAAAATAAGTAGGCGGAGTAGCGGAGGGAAGAGAGGACAATATGGAGATGGGATAGAGGTCGCCAATGCTATTGCATCTCATAAGTAGGGTGCCTTCCATAGATCCTTCACAGAGAAACCAAAATGATCAAATTCCATAGTGACACAAGATTCTTGATTAAATTCGGTGCATGCAAGACATTATTTAGGGCAATGGGTGGAAAATGAGGAGTAAGAGACGTATTACCGTTATCACGAATTGGGATTGATTGATCACTACCAACAGTTATGCCATGTTTGGTGCTCGTATTAAACTAGGGTGAGAGCGTACCTTGTTGGGATGTCATATGAGAGAAGGCACCGGAGTCCATATACCACGACTCATCCGGAGGGGTGAGGGAGAGTGTGTGCATGGCAACGGTTATGTCCGTATGGGCATAGGGTTGCGGCTGCACAGCATGGTCCAATGGTGCTAGGGCTGCACGATGTGGGAGGACGCGGTGCATGCAGTACCGTCGGTTACGGAGACGGCAGAGTGGTCCATGACACGTTGAAGGACGGATAGGGGGTACGACCATTGCCAAATTGGAGGGGAGGCGTTGGGCACACCCCCATGACCCGTGTTGCGTATGTCGTGGCCGCGTAGTGTCCATGACCCTGTCCCCAATTCCGTTGATTGCGACTTTTGGATGCCCGATTAGGGTCATGTGGGGCTTGAGCCGAGGGTTGCTACATGGACCCATCCAAGGAGGGTGGACACGTAAAGAGGGCGGGCTCGGTGGTAGTACGAACGACACGCTTGGTAAGCCTCATTTCTTCAAGAGTAAGCTTGAAACAATTCCGCCAGACGGTTCGATGCAGAGTGGGCGGTGGCATTTTTCTCGATGATGGTGTGAAGGAGATCATTCGAGATGGTACCATAAATCCATTGAAAAACTATGGCGTCGATGCGAGCCCACATGCGCGGATCGAGGGTTTTGTCAGATGGAGGATCGGTCTCATCAGGAAAAAGGTGATTTGTGACCTCGAAGGCGTGGGCATGAATCTTGAACAATTCAGACCAAGAATTGTATTGTCCCTATTCGACATCGAGCATGATGGGAATGAAGTTACGGATATTTGTGACGGTGAGGGCCAGGAGAATTTTAGAGGAAGAAGAAGATGAGGCGACGGCCATGGATGAGGCGGCCGAGTTGTTGGACGAGGTGTCCTTTAGGTTAGGATTGGTAGAATTTGTCATTTAGAGAGAGAGAGAAGAGGCTTGATACCATGTAAAATTGTAATATTGGCCTTGCCTTCTCATTCATTATAATGTCATATATGTACAATAGGTAAACTTGGTCACTAAGAAAACTATCTATCAAGATAACTACCAAATATACAAAAGATATACACAATAATCTATTCTAGTCTAATAAATTTCATTACCTAAACTCCAGCAAGATTTTTCTATTTCTATTTCCTATTTCCTTCTCTATTCACTCAATCATATAATGACATGTGGCACGTAGATGCCCACAAAAATTAATCTCTCCAAATCATTGTCTTTTTATTTGTTTTCTTTAATTATCTGTAATTTTGCTAATATTTTACTTAACAATATATGAAATTTTAATTAAGTTGTGTGACTAATTATAAGCGTATAAAATATAAAAGTGGTAATTTAATATTTGAAAAAACTGAATCTTCTTGAAGGTGTCTTAGTGCGATTTTATGCATTAAAAATATGTCATATCTTATGTTTGAACGATAGATAGTCATTTTTGTCACCACTCTCTGTAGCTTTATGCCGAAAAACATTCAATAAATATTTAACTAGAAAAAAAAACCGTAACGATTTAATTAGCTTTTAAATATTTTTTTCACTATTATACAAAAGAGAAAAGGTCTGTGCAAATTAATCAGCTTTTAGATATATTTTTACTAATATACAAAAGAGAAAAGGACGTGGACATTAAATTAACTAATGTACCGCATTATAATGTAGTTGTTTGGTGAAACTATTTTGCAGATCATTGCTAATTTATTTTGAGAACCAGCAATTGAGTTTATATATTCATTAACTAGAATATAATTTTATTAATGATTCTCAAAATAGCAATGATTTTCAAAATAAATTCACCAAGATTTCTCTAGTTATAGATAAGTAAAGAAAACAAATAAAAATAGTCTTTGAAAGATTAATTTATGTGGACCTTTACATGCCACATGTCATTATATGATTGAGGGAACAGAGAAGGGAATGAAAAATGAGAATATAAAATTTTTGCTGCCTAAACTCTATGTGACATATTAAACAATAAGTAATTAAAGAAAAAATGGTGGTTAAGAGTTATCATACCTGATGTTAGGCGGTTACGGGATAGAAGGAGAGAAAGGAAGGAACTATAAAGAGAGATCAATCCAAAACCCTCACTTGATAAATGATATTATCAAACGTATGTGTTATATATATATATATATATATATATATATATATACTAGTAAGTAAGCCCGTGCGTACAAATTCTTATTAATATTTTAATTAGTATTAGTCGATGTCTACTTAATAAGATTAAAACCCAAAAAACTGTTTTCTATGTATTATTTTTATATAAAATAGTAACAAATCATAAATTAATCTACTGTGGTTGACTATCGCATTTATCATAAATTATTAAACCTCACAAGATTTCTATCTCTCTCTCTCTCTCTCTCATGACACCACCTCTTTCCGTGGTTCCGATTCTACCGCTGTACCCCCACCCTGGCCGCCCCACCACCCGTTTTTTCGCTGAAATCCCATTCCGACACCCATCTTCCTTTGTCCCAGCGGTCGAATCATTTTTCTTCTAGCACGTTGCCACCAAGCTCCCACCATCACATCATACGCCCCCGTCGACACACACAACCACCACTCAATTTGACCCCTCCGATTGCACATATCATCACCGTCACATCACACGCCTCCGACGAGGCCCACAATCACATTTTACGACACAAAGTCTAGAATTGCGGCCAACCCTTTTTCTTGGTGTTTGAGCTTCACTTTTTTCTTGGTATTTGAACTTCATTATATTGGAAAGTAATTACATGAAATAACATGGGCAAAATAGGGACATACCAAATTACATGACTAAAATCGTAACAATTTATAAGAAACAAAACAAAGCTTCCCAAATCTACTCAAACACAATTGTTCTCATCTTTAGCGTCAATTCCATCAATCACGAAAATTCTCCGACATATTCAAAACGACATAGAAGAAATTTGTGCTAAACGTGCACTTTTTTTGAAGAATTTAAGAGTTTTCTTACCTATATGAATCTCCAATCGGCTGCTTGCAAGACGATGACCACGACTTTTATTTTGTTGACAGCAACCTTTGCACCACCATAACCACCTTCATCTCTGCCACCCTCCAAGCCTCCTACAATTCTATCCACAAAATCAAGTCATTTTTTTTCCAAACATAACTCCAACGTTTAAAGCTTTTAATTATTATTTAATATATAGGGCCTACTCAGATAAAAAATTACTATATAATAAAAGTGAGTCCCAAAGCTTGTATTTTCTCCTTCAAATCTAACTATAAACCTGTTTTTTAGTTTATACACAGGGGCGGTAACAAAATTATAAATACTAATACGGGAGATCCAATTTGACATAATAATAAAACTTAAAATGTAACACATGGGGCCTACCTCAACAATGTAGGGTCCACCTTATAATAATGATACACCTTATAAATTAATTTGAAAAATGTAATAAATGTAGCCAACTCAATGCCCGGATATAAAGGAAGTTAAAATATATTACACGCGAGGCCCACTTGAACGTTTGTGCCTTCAAACGTGTTTTTTTTTTTTTTTTTTCCCGAACCTAAGCTCCATACATATTTCTATTTCTTTTCAAACTTAGCTATATGTCTATTTTTCTTAATGATAAACCTTATGCAATAGATTTACAAAATTTAACACATACGGGCCTACCTTAAAGCCCATACATAAAGAAAGATAAAGAATATTAACACATGGAGCTAGGGGTGTTTGGGCCGGGTCGGGAACTTGGACTCCCGCCCGACCCGGCGGGTTTTTCCCGAATCGGGAAAAACCCGATTGGTTTCCTCCCGGTCAAACCGGGAATTTGCTCCCGGTTTGACTCCCGCCGGGAGGTAACGGGATCGGAACCGGATCCCGTTACCTCCCGCGGGATCCCGGGAGGTAGTAGGCTTGTTTAAATAAAAAAATCTTTCTTCTCTGCATATTTTTCTTATACATGCGACACAGGGTGGGGTTGATGCCCCTTCCGGTGATGGAGATGGTGTGCACTAATAAACTTCAACAAACCCAATAAAAATAGGAGACAAAAGTTGCAGGTCCAAATAAATTATTAAAAACTTTGAGTGGTATTGCGAAAATGACTTGGAGGCACCTTTGTTATTTTTTTATTACATCTTTTTTTTTCTTTTTTGTTTCTATCACTCTTTTTTTTATTTCTTACCTTCACTGACTCACGCACACACACAGTCAGTCTAACACACACACAGACACACACTCACACGCCTCCACGCCGCCTCATCACCACCGCTATTGCGCCGTCGGCCGCACGTCCAACAAGAGGTAACACACACACTAAATCACACAGTCAAACACACACCAGCCACCGCCGCCGCTGCACCACCACGCCGTCGAAAACCGCCACCGCCGCGCCGCATGTCCAACAGCAACAACACCACCAATAATTATCAATAACAACACCACCAACAACTGCCCGCCGGGATTACCGGATCCCTCCCGTCCCGGCGGGAATCTCGTTCCTCTGGGAACGCTGTTCCCGGCGGGAGGAACGGGAGCTGTTCAACAGCTCCCGCCCCGGCGATTCCCGATGGGCCGGGGTCCCGTCCCGGTGGGACCCCGGCCCATAACACCCCTACATGGAGCCCACTTCAAATCCTAAATACAAAGAAAGCCATATTACAAATTATAATCGATGTTAGAGTTCCAACAGTTCAATCATCATCTCCACTCTCTAGTCATCTCCACTTCACCCATGAAACATAAAATTGACAATTTAAAATTTTGAAAATTTTGTTTGGTCGATGAAAGAAAATATATTGTCTACTGTCAAACGTATTTTCAACACATTTTGAGAGTATGTAACGTGCTTTTGATTGCTGGATGCTAATAAATATGGTTTTTATTTGTAAGCCTATTTCACCATAATTCAATGGCCTTGTGCATCTAATCACGATGGTGAATAATTCTTATACTTCAAATTCTAACAAACTAGACTTTGTATTTGAGTTTGTTCAGAAATAGAAAAACAAAATCTATCACAGTAAAATTGAAAGAAACTAATTACAACAAGAAGACTATTCTTTTCAATACAAGTTTGTATAGACGTTATACACTCTATTTTAATTGATCAGACTAAATTAAAGATTGAAATATATATGCCCGTCTTGTAACAACTCTACAAGTAATTTATTTGAATGGTACATCATGAGTGTAGCATATGAATCAAGTCCTAAAAATTAGCTTTCACTATTTAATAATCCAAGCTGTTATATAAATTAAGTGAAGTACAACAAAAATTTGCATGTAGATGAATAACATAGTACGTCATGAGTGTAACATATGAATCAAGTCCTAAAAAAAGATTTAACTATTTAGATTTTAGAAATTAAGTAAAGTATAACAAACATTTGGCTACAGATGAATAACAGTTAATGAATACATTGTTATACAAACATGATATTCAAATAACAATAAAAAGAAACATTAAACCTTTTTGAAACTAAGTATTTACAAGAGGTGGTTTGTGGTGAGAGCGTGCAGTGGCCATGGACCTGGTCCATTATTATTGTAGTTCACTCCATCATGTTCCATTTTCACACACACGCACACACATTTGTAATTTATTTTTTGTGAACAGTATTGTGACAAGATCAAAGAGCATGTGTTCGAATTTAAACAGAGCCCAGCCAAAATAAATTCCAAATTGTTGTATGTATGATATTGTGATAAAGAGACCACGTGCAGAGTGGCATGACCAACAAGAGATAGTTATTTGTTGGTCAGAAAAATCTATAATAGAGCTGCTTTCCAATGAGCAAGTCCTTTAACTGCAGAACCATCACGAAAGATGAATTTAAAATGCGCTCGTACTAGTACTACATTTATATTGTGTGATAATTAAATTTGTCTTATCGCAAATGTATGTTATTCCTGACTAAAAAATAGGAAATTGTCATAGATTTACATTATCAGGCTAGATCAACAGTATTTTCAGGCTCCACATCAGAATAAGATAAACCCCACATTTCCCAATGTGATCAACAAGAGCCCCCTCTTTACCCCCAAACGAGAATCAAAACACCAAGTCACTGCAATAAGCCTTCATGTAACGCAAATGTGTTTCTACCTCTCGTTGCAAAAACACTCTACAATCCCAAGCCCATTAACCCCTAACCTTAAACTCCCACCTCTCATTTCCATCTTCATACCCTCCAAAACATCACCCCTGAAATAAAACACGCTAAATATCAAAAATTTTCCCATCTCGGTTGAAATTTCCCAAAGTTGAACGAACGAGGCCGGATAATAGTTCGAGAGTATGGTTGGCATAAGGTGTTTTCGCTAGTCTTGAGATTAGTCTCTCACCAGACTCTCTCGCACCTTATAGGCAATACGAGTAGATCTTTTAGTTTGATGGAAACTTGCACTTAAGAGGACAATGTTAGAGATAAACATTTAATAAGAAAGTAAACCTAATATAGGGGTGGATACCAGTTTATTGTGCTTGCGAATCAATTCAACAGGGGGTCAAGTTGCCTACGTATATCTCTGAGAAGAAAGAAAAGTCGAATGTAGTTCATTATTCATTTGTGCCCGCGTAGGGTCTTAGAAGATGTCACACTTAGCTTAGAACCTCTTTACGTGTATCTTACCTTTTGGGCTCGGTTGGACAACCCCGAAAGGTGTACGTCTCGTAGATGAAGCCCTATCGGCTATAGAATAAATCCCGTAGGGTGTTAGTCTCGTTTATAGACCATTTGGGTGTCCTATTGGCACTTATTATTCATCAAGCTCAATAGTAGGATCGATATTCGGACGTCGAGTGATTTTCACCATGAAGTGGTCAAATCATGAGTCTAAGATCATGTCATTTACTTGGGAGTCAAATTCATCTCTCAATTAGTCCAATTGTTGACATATCGATGTCTACGTAAAAGTGAAGAAAAAATTGTATAAGTACTTTGTTTGACGTACTTGCTAGGTGTGCCTTTACTAGACGTGCCACAAATCGATGTTGGGTAAGTAGACGTGCCACAAGAGAAGAATCCTTCAACCATATGAGGTTTTACGTGCCAACTTATGAGTTGACATCGATGTTAGACATGCTTATCCAGAGAGAGAAAGCACTCACACCCTTAAGCTTCGAAAAGATCCACCCCTAAAATCAAGAAATGAAGGGGTGTTTATAGATGAGGAGGAGACCTTGGCGTGTGGAGACCAACCCAAGGTGGTTATATGGGTTGTTGACCAGTCCGATCAATGATTCACTTACTTGCCAGGTCGGTCAAGTGACCGACGTGTTGTGTCGAGTACCCCGACATTGCACGTTGGTTTTTACACAGGCACGTTAGTTATTATTGAGTACCCCGAAGCGTGTTCGACATGGCACGTCGATGATTGGTCTGACGTTGTTAGTCGATAAATGATTCAATGTTCCACATGGCACGTTAGTTATTATTGACGTGGCCTTCTTTTTGGGGCCTATGTGGCACAAGGTGCCACATCACCTGTAACCGACGTGGCACACGGTTCTGTGCTCTCGTGCTTTTCATCGGGCCATCTTGGTTTAACCATTGTGGGTCCAATGAGTGTCGTAACTTAGACTCTATCGAGTTTTCTTGACACGACTTTATGTCTCTTTGAGGATCGAGTCATTCAGACAACATATCGACATATTCTTAGACATTACGTATTGAGTGAGAATTGCCTTTTGGTCCTCTTAATTCGTCGTATTGTAAAGTGTAACTGTGTATTTTCGAGGTGTCGTAATTAAGGCACGCCATATATCCCCCCAGTTTGAGATGGGCTCGACTCGTTGAGTGTATTTCAAACTAAATGGAGACAAGGTATAATTATATAATTTCAGACGCAAGTGATACGGCTCGTAAGGCCTACCGTAGTCCCACTTGTTAATTAGCAAGCATTATAAACCAATTTTTTAATTTCCCCCATTTTGTAAAATTTTAAGGCCAAAGTGCAAATATTTACATGCGGAAATTTGAAACAAACGCTTTTTATAGATCCAAAAAAGTTGGATGATTTATTGGGCCACTAGCACATGAGCTTAGGTGACACTTGATAGCTAATGGGCCTTTAAGGGCCAGTTAATCTCATTGGGGCTACACTACTTAAAGTTAAGTCTTCCATTCCCCATTTCATTAGCCCCTTCTAGAGAGATAAAATGCAGAAAATGTAGAGAGTGGAGAGAGCTTAGATCTAGAGAAAGTGAGGTTTTGAGGGAAATTTACTCATAAATTTGAAGAAGTAAGAATTCGATCTCATGTTTCTCGAAATTTTTTCCATTTACGGGTCGGTGGGGGTGTGCCACGTAGTACGTCGATTTTGCAATCAACGTGACTCGCGTTAATTTTATAACCGACATGGTCCACGTTGGTTGTAGGTCCGACGTGGTGCACGTTGGTCCCAGTTCAGATGTGCTACATCGGTTGGTCAGACGTGCTACATCGGTTGGTCCGACGTGGTTTTTTTTTTTGACTTGCTATGCCACCTTTGTTGATGAGGCTTTTCCCATTTAGTTATTCATTTTCCCTTGTTTTTGATCGGTTATGCACTTTAATTGCATGTTAAGGTCAAAATTGGGTACTCACATGATCGAAGCTTTTACTACTCTCCAAATCTGATGTATCACGATAGAAAACATTTTTCTTTGTCGAGTTGAGATAGGCATTATCAATCGAGGTCTCCACCCTTTAGGTATTCGAGGCTCTTAAGATGTCACGAGCTTTTTGACAATCCATCTTCATATGGTAATTGACTACCTCTGTCCACTTTGTTTAGATACAAATGATGGGAACTGGAAAAAATTTACCATTACAGTATTTGCATACACATATTGGTATTGCCTTTCAGTGAAATGATGGATCCGAAACTTTGGTGGAGTCGGTAATGATACCGAGTTAGGGGAGCAAGTTGGGGAGCCCAACAACCCTGTTTTGTTGTCCGATGAGGAGGATGATGCATGTGATGAATATGAGGAGACAAATAAGTGTACCGGCCCTATTTATCAGACTTTGATTAGTTTTGACAAGACAATTTGTTGGTATCCAACGTATAGGATGCCTGAGTCATTTAGGTTCCAATATGGCATACCATGGGGTGTGAAATAAGTATGCCGGACTCAATCTTGCAAAGTAAACTCCTAGTGTGTATGGTGCCATTGTTGACTTTGTTGTGAACATGGAGGCTCTTGGCTTTCCTTATAACGTCAAAGATTTTTTTGGTTTTTGTACCTAATGAACTACAATCAGAAGGGTGGTGATAATTCTGGATTCTATTATGCTTCTACAAGATCCAATTGTGCGTACTATAATGGAGCTCGCGACAGCTTTGGCAAAAAGTGGAAACAAGAGTTTTTGTTTATCAATGAAGGTAATCCTAGGAGTTCGACTGCTATAACCATGAATGGATTGAAGAGGTGGATGATTGGCCAAACAAACCCGGCGATGGGGAGGGGCGACAAGACAAATTGACTATCTTGAAGCAAGTTCTCTTCCATCATCGAACATTGTTCCTGAACGAGATTCTGAGAGTGAGCATGATCTCATCTGCCCGGCACCAATGGAGGGAACCCTTTGGTATAATTTTATTCCATTTTAGCATGCTTATGTATTGTTTACCGTTGCATATTATATTTTCATTTTGGTAATCTTGTATGAGTCATTAACCCTTGTTTTATCACATGCAGTTAGCGTGGTGAGAGACTGATCTATAGGGTTGAGGCACGCTGCTGCACAGGCTATGAAGGCTCGAGGTGGACACTCTTCTCGTGGAAGAGGTCGAGGTACATATCGTAGTGATGATACAGTGAGTGACAATGAGATGGTTGATATTTCTCATGCATCTAATGTTCCTACCGGGAGGAGGGGTTCATCTCACGTAGATGGTGGTCTTTGCTGCGTTAGTCCTGTGAGAATCGTGACTGATGACGATGTTCCTCCTATTGTTGTTTATCCACCAATGGGTATTGATCATGTTGGATAAGGCATCAATCCGGGTGAGATTGGATTTGGGCCCCCTAATGTTGATGTTAGGCTGAGTAGCGCGTGTGCAAGTACTCGTGGTAGAGGCGGAACTGGGTACCGCTCGCGCATGACTATAGAGTTTCCCACCCGTGTCCCCTATGATCACATAGCCAATCAGTTGGCCGACGAGACTGCCTCTAGAGCCAAAGCCAATGAGAAGGGGAAGGTACCTACAGATGAGGGTACCAACGAGTCTGAGAAAAAGAAAAGAGTAGGAACTGAACCATATGCATGACCTAATGCTGATATTCAATGCATTCGTCAAAGTGGGTGGAAGACACATGCATAGCTCGAGGGTGAACCGCATGATCATCTTGAGGAGATTGTACATTTGTGCACCAAATTGGGATATAACCAACAATTGAACGACGCTTATGCTCTAAAGCACATAGGTAGTATCATACCACGGTTGGATGATAATGAGTTTATTGCCTATGTTGGAGGGCTAGATAGATTGAGGCGATTCAATAGCCATTGTCAAAATAGAGCAATTAGAGGCATTCAAGAGAGGACATGCAGTGGTAAGTGTTTCTTTGTGAAATCTCTTGTTATCTTATTCTTTGAATTAAGGTACTCATGCTAGAGTATAACGTATTTTCTTAAGTTCTCGTTACTTGGCAACCATTGAGTGATGACCGCAAGGTTGAGATAGCTGCATAGTTTTTGGTTTCTGAGTCTAGGTGCCAGATTGCCGAAAAGAGAGCCATAATAAACAACAACAAGGGCGACGATGAGTGCCTTGGAGATGTTGTGCTTTGGAATGTTGTGGGCCTTGATTTCAAGGCGGGCCAATACTATTTTGGGTGTAGATTGGAGCATGAGGACTATTTGGCTTCCCTTTGTGAGAAGAAAGTAGTCTCTGATGTGTCATCCAGTTAAGCTATTCAAGTGCCTCCTCATCACGATGCATTTGTGGGCCTTATGATTAGGCATAGACTTTGGCTAAGTGACATAGACCTTCCGACGATGGATGCTGTGGTAGCTGTGATTGAGCTAAGAAAATTCATGTGGAGAAAGTTGGAGTTGGTGCAGAGCTGAAGGCTGCAGACCCAATTTCTCGTGATGATGTTATGTTTTTAGAGAGCACAAAGCTGCTGATTGCGAGTGTTGTCAAGTTCTTCGTTTCCTTAGTAGTTTAGAGGTATCTTTCTCCCTATCCTTTCATTCTCAATCCACAGTATGCGATACCCCTATTATCATTATATCTGACTTGAGTGATGCTACAGCAGAAACATGTAAGGATAAGATTATCCTTTCAACTATAGATGAGTTAGGCTAGATCCTTACTTGAGTCACCAAGTCAGTGGGTTTAGGCTTGTGAGCCCAATAGCACACGATTTCTTTTGAGAAATGTGTTTTAGATGAGAGCAAGCTAGATATAGTTCGGACACCATGTAAGGTGTATATGGCAAGATTAGATCTATTAGCGTATCAAACCCGTTAGTAACTTGTGGTGTGCCATTTATGGCGTTGTGTGGGTCTTCCTGCATTGTCTTTTGTTCCTTGCTTTCCAAATCTACTTGGTTTTATTTTAGGCTTTACGCTTTCTTGAATACGACATGTGTATAGGATATGCTACCCCTCACTGGCATGGTTTTAAGGATTCTCAAACATAACCTGGGTCTAGGATGTTACGTATTCGAGTGCAACCATTTCTTAGCTTGGCTGTATGCAATTCAATGCTACCATCTTGCTTATTTTGGTTTTACACAATCTTGTGCCACCAATTCCCTAGCTTGGTCTTACACAATATAGTGCCACCAATTCCTCTGCTTGGTTTTATGCAATCTTGTGCCACCAATTCTTCAGCTTGGTTTTACGCACTCTAGTGCTACATGCTTGGTTATGTTGGTTTTACGTAATCTTGCGAGAAATCTTGGTCTATGATGTAACACACTCAAGTCATACCCTTCCATTTCATTCCTTGCATTCTTTATCGAGCACCCACAACCATGTATTGCATGTCACCAACGAGAAACATTGTTAGGTTGTGAACGTGAGCGAGAATAAGTATTTTGCAATAAAGGTTTTTATCAATGCGCAATTTTTATGCAACTGGCTCCAAAGGTTTTCACTCTTGCGCATTATTTGCGTTTTTTGCTTCAAAATACAAAGTCTTAGTGGTAGGTAGGGTGGTAGCCCAGCTATGGAGTGTTATCTATTCCTTTTTTCCCTTAAAAAAATGACTTGGGCGTTTGATCTAAGTTTCAGTGCGGAGCTATCCCAGCTACGGGGTGCTACTCTTTTTATTTTTTCCTTGGAATAGTAACAGGGCATTTGATTGAAGTTTGAATGCGGAGATATCCCAACTACGGTGTGCTACTCCTTCTTTTTTTCCTTGAAAAAGCGACATGGACGCTTGCTTCATGTTTGACTATGAAAATATCCTAGATATGGGGTGCTACTCCTTTCTTTTTTTGCTGAAAAAGAGAATAGGGCTTGTAAGCCGCGGCGGCTACTTCTTCCAACCCTTCGTATAAAAATATCGAAGTGTTTTGCACTAAAACCTGTTGGGAATTAAGTCTCCGTAGTTGATTGTTTTTATTACATGATTTATTTGTAAGAATGCATCAAACAGAAGTGAACTGCGAAAAGATTTTGTGCGGTGTTTCAGGTGTAGAATTTCCTCAGGTTTTAAACATTCCACGAACGTGCTAGATTGCGACCATCCATTTCCTGCATATAGTAGCAGCCTTTAGAGCTAGCCATAGTGACCTTGTATGATCCTTCCAATGAGGGTTGGAGTTTGCCAACTCGCTTGTGTGTCTCTATTTTTTTAAAGATAAGTCTCCCACTTGGAACTGTCTAAATCTAAGTTTCTTGTCAAAAGCCTTATCCATCATGGTTTTGTAGGCTTGGGTTTTCTAATACGCTTCTTTGCGTGTTGAGCCGATGAACTCTATATCTTGGAAGCGCAATCCAGCGACTTCTTCTTGACTGTAGGTCAAGATGCATTTAGTTGGCATGGAGATATTAGCCGGAATTACTGCCTAATAATCGTATACCAACAGAAATAGTGTCTGGCCCGTTAAGGTATGCGATGTGGTACGATAATCCCATAGTATTAAAGGGAGTGCATCTATCCATGACTCTTTCAACTCGTGCATGCATTTTTCGAGATATTCAACAAGGGTTTTGTTTGTTCTCAACTTGACCATTAGCTTGCGGATGGTAGATCACCGTGAAGCGTTGTGTGATGTTCATATCTTCGCACCAAGCTCTGTCGTTTTGACCTTCAAAATGAGTCCCATTGTTAGAAATAAGTACTCGAGGTATGCTGAAACGAAAAATTATGTGTTGCCATATGAAATGAATAATGTTTCTTTGTATTATAGAGGAAAATGCTTGTTCTTTGGCCAATTTCGTGAAGTATTCGACTGCCACAACTAAGAATCTCTTTTGTCCATTTGTTGGCTGAACGGGTCCCATAATGATGATGCCCCATTGGTCAAATGGGCATAATGCTTGCATTGGATTGAGAAGTTGTGCATGTACATGTGTTACGTGGGCGAAGTATTGATAACTTTTGCATCTTCTGTCAAGGTTAAGAGCTTGTCTGGGCAAGGTCGACCAATAGTAACCTTAGCATAGAACCTTTTATGCCAAAGAGCGTCCTTCAGAGTGATTGCCACATACGCCGCTTTGATTTCTTTCATTACCATTTTGGCTTGTTGAGGTGTTAGTCACCTTAAGAGTGGCCTTCAAATGAACTTTGGTATAGCTCATCATTTAAGATGGTAAAGTAATTAATATTGTCTTTGAGTCTTCGTGCCACGACAAAGTCGCTTGGAAACTTACCTTCTTTTAGGTATAAGTAGATTTCATCATTCCATGAAGGTTTAGAATCTATATTCATTGCATGATTGACTTTCTTCAGACTTCCTATGAGATAACTTGCCTATGACGGATTCCTCGGCCGCTAGTAAGACTACTCTTCGCTCTGTAAAGACCTCAGTTGAAGTGGCAAACATTGGAAGCGCTTCGGTTTTACCTTTGTCATTCCTTGGTATTTGACACAAAGTGAATACTCTAAATGCTTTCACAGCCTCGTTGAGTTCTTATCTCCTTGGAGCCTTTAATGGTTGAAAATTATGGTGGAGTTTAATATTAGAGAGCATAAACTTACGTGGCTAGCAATTGAAGCTTTAAGCTTAACTTTAATAACCTTTAAAGTCCATTATGCTAACTGGGTACTAGTGATGAACTAAAATAACGCACAACAAATTATAAATTATGCTTATAGTTGAATGAGATTCATCAATCTTACATATTTAACAGTAATTCAATAATAAAAAAAAAAATTAGCAACTCATAACACCCGAATCCTAAAATCTTATTATCAAGCTTCATGCGTTGCTACAAGAGTCCAAAACATCTAGATTGTCTCAAGGAGCTAGACAAACTTATTTAATGGTACTATAACAGTACAGATTGTTCCGTTGGAACAGACTTTTGGAATTGTTCCTCATAGATATGAATATCTCATTGAAGGAAATTAAACATCGTGTTCGTCCTTGAGACAACGAGATCTCTTTTTGAATACGTGTAATATCATAAAAAAAATTCGTACTCTCGTGTTAAATTTATTTAATTCTAAAAGTATTTAAGTCGTCATAATATTAAATGTTAATCTGTCATGATTGTGGATTTACTTAGAGAATTTTGTGAATATACGCAGTCGAACTTGCGAATGAGGAGAGCAAGTTATCAAGTAAAGTCTGATTTTAAATATTCGCTTGGCACGACGTCGTTTTGGAGCATTGAAGAGAATTTCCTTAGTGGAACGACTTCAACACGTGTACGCATCGCAGTGGTTGAGGGATATTTGCTCGTAGGATGCAAATCAACGTGGATAAGCGGGTACGAGCTAGAGAAATGCAAGACAGATGGTCGTGGGATATTTTCAGCGTTTTCTTGTGTCATTTTCTATTGTCGTTTATTTAAAATATTTTACTTCTTGTCGTTTATTTCGCATGTTCCGTAAGTGGCGCATTTTAGCCTAGTACGAGTCGCTAGGTTTATCTTTCCGTTTCTTGCACTATATAAGTAGGAGGATGTATTTTCATTGAAAACTAACCAATTAATGAATGAATTTCAAGTCTTAATTCTCATCTCCTTCTTTTAGCTTCTCACCTCCTTCTTTCTCAATTTTCTTCAAGTTACCTTATTTTAATGGCAATACCAACGTCATCGATGCAAAATCATGACATTTGGTATCAGAGCAGTTCCGATCCAAGGGAACTGTTCGACGCCGAAAAAATACCAAGTTCATCGGCGTATGAACGAACCCTTCTAGTGACGATTTACCAACTCAGGTACGTTGTTACTGAGGATATTCTTCATAGGGTTTTCGATTCATTTGGAAGAGTAGAAAAGATTGATATCCTACCAACAAGGAAAAACTTTCAAGCACTGATAGGGTTTCAGTTCCCTGCTAGTGCGAAGGCGGCCACTTGTTTACATGGACGTTATATTTTCGACGACGGAAATCTCTTGGATATTCAACACTTATCGGACAATCGTTCAGGTGGAGAGTTAAAGGAGAATAGCTCGATTCAAGGAATGCAGTACGAACTTCTTGCATCAGTTGAAGAGTTGGCTTCGTCCATCAAACAAATGATGGAGTTGTTAGAAAATGCTAGAGCAGCAATAGCTCCTAGAGACTCACGGATTGAAGCAGAAAAGATATCAGAGAGCTTGGTTGCAAAAGGAGATACTTATGGTCCAGTGAAGAATGAAGTTGCCCAAAGTGAGTCCAAGGTGTTTGACAAAATTCCTGTGAGGAAATTTAACGAAACAGAGGAAGAAATGCCTGTGAAAGCACATCTTGCTGGATATATGATTCACAAATTAAAGCAAAAGTCAGAGAGTGGAAATGTAAAAAGAGTTGCTACTAGTGGTGGATTTCAGGTGTTTGATGAATTTACAGTGAGGAAACACGATGAAGTGAAGGTAGCAATTACTGACTGCAAGGTGTTTGATGTAGGTTCTATGAGGGCACTCAAGAAAAATCATTACAGTAAGGGTATTAACTTTCTCCTTGTTCATTTTCATCAAAAGGAAGTTCTTGGTACGCTGTTGTTTGACCCTGGGGGAAGAGCTTTAGGATGTTATTCGCAACTCTCGAGTTCGTTTAAAATTGAAGGTGTGGTTACAAGGTTTCTAAAATTAAATAGTTGTGAAGGTGTGATAGTAGATTGTTGTTTGAAAGTTGATGATGGTGGAAATGTCAGTAGGTTGAAATCACCATTTTCAGGCTTTGTAGAATCTGGATGTGTTTATAAAATGCATTTGAGATTAAAGAGTCATGATTGTGAATTATTGGTAGTGCTAGCAGATTATCTGATAACTAACATTAGGCACTCATGGGATAATATTATTGGTATTAACAGCTTCATCCCACAGTTGGGTTCCCATGAAATAGAATTAGAATTATGGAGTGATGGAAGGACAGATATCATTTTTCAGGAGCTTCCACGAGAATTATGTTGTCCATTTAATCCTGGAATTTCTTATGACTACAATAAAAGCATAAATGAAACATTTCAGCATGGTATGTGGTCAGTAGCTCTCATGGAGGCAGCGACTGTTCAAAAAATTTGGAGTAGCTTCAGCAAGTTTGTCTTTGAGTTAGCTCGGGCAAACGCTTGGTCTTTCTTTTACCCGGGGAAAGTTACTATGAACTCAGTTTCATTTGTGACGTATAGAGCATGTCTTCTCTATTTTCTTCCATTGGCTCAGCCACGACAAAAATATGAGGTATCAGTCACGGTAGTCAGACTACAACATGAAGACTTGTCTAAACTTCGGGAGGTATCAGGGGTTGGTTCACTTGAGGATCATAACATTCTGTGTTTTTCTTTATCCAAACCAATAGTTCAACTCATGATTCAATTTATTGTTGTTGATGGAATTATAAGTCTTAAGGAGCAACATGAGGTTTTTTGGGAAGTTGCTTACATTGAGGCAAACATGAGCATAGAGCAGAGTGTGGGAGCAAAGGTGAAATGGTTGTTTTTAACACCAAGAATGTTTTCAAAATGGAAAAGATTAATGTTGAAAGTGGAAAGGCATTATCATATTGGTTTTCTTTATCCAAATTATGCTGATGAGACTCATTTTTGCAGTCAGTGGAGCAATGAGTTTCCTCCTAACCACCAGAAACTTTGTAAAGTAATTATTCAACCTTTTTATGTCTCAGTGGTTGCTTTAATTGCAGAGGTTTCAAAGGAAGAACTGAGTTGGAGTGATATGGAACTTAAACCCCTCAGGTCCATGGTAACTTGGTTAAGGTTGGAACATCATATGATATTTGTCATGCAAAAGAAGTGAGCCGTGTCTCAAGAGCATGCAAGAATTCAATTGTTATTGAAAAGAAATCATGTTGTGGTATACCTTCAATTTTGCAAGAAACAATAGTTATGCGAATTAAGGATTGCATGAGCTCTATGAGATATTATCTGGGTGTGATAGGGATTGAGCATAACAAAATATTTGAGGAGTTTTTGAATCCTCTCATGGTACATCTTATTTTCTGGAGGTATTTAGAGTTCAATGTTATTAACTTGAACAAGAAGTGTGTTGTTGGTGTATATTTGATGGAGTTTGAACAATGGACAGAGGTGACAGAAGCTGCTGAAATTATTTACTTCGGCTACCAATGTCTTCACCATTTTCTGTTTACTATACTAGAATCCACTCAACCTATTTCTACACCAGGCTACATTTCCGAAGCAGAATTTGGTGAAGTCATATCAAGTTTATATACAAAATGTTTAAAATTGAGTTGTGGGTCTTCTGGACTTGAGTTGTGGCTTGGTGAAGTTAAGGATTTGCTTACTTTATCTAAAGAAAGGTATGCTTATAGAACTTACAAGCTTCAAGAGTCTGATCCTTGGGGACAAGGATCTATTTATGGAAGGGGGAATGTCATGATTGTGGATTTACTTAGAGAATTTTGTGAATATACGCAGTCGAACTTGCGAATGAGGAGAGCAAGTTATCAAGTAAAGTCTGATTTTAAATATTCGCTTGGCACGACGTCGTTTTGGAGCATTGAAGAGAATTTCCTTAGTGGAACGACTTCAACACGTGTACGCATCGCAGTGGTTGAGGGATATTTGCTCGTAGGATGCAAATCAACGTGGATAAGCGGGTACGAGCTAGAGAAATGCAAGACAGATGGTCGTGGGATATTTTCAGCGTTTTCTTGTGTCATTTTCTATTGTCGTTTATTTAAAATATTTTACTTCTTGTCGTTTATTTCGTATGTTCCGTAAGTGGCGCATTTTAGCCTAGTACGAGTCGCTAGGTTTATCTTTCCGTTTCTTGCACTATATAAGTAGGATGATGTATTTTCATTGAAAACTAACCAATTAATGAATGAATTTCAAGTCTTAATTCTCATCTCCTTCTTCTAGTTTCTCACCTCCTTCTTTCTCAATTTTCTTCAAGTTACCTTATTTTAATGGCAATACCAACGTCATCGATGCAAAATCATGACATAATCATTTAAAATTTGTAGTTACTTAGATTACTAATGTTGGAAGTGAAGTAATAACTACTTTGAGTATTACATGTTGTATAAGGATTAAAGTGTAAATAGCAAAAGATAAGAAAGTAAATAAACATCTAATATATTTTATTTAGAGGCGGTTTTGACTTGTTTAAGATAAATTCAACTGGAAGCCTTACCTACAACGCTAATTCCTTGTCCCTCTCATTCACTTGTTCACCTCCTCCGTTGCCGTTTTCTATTCATCCGCTAAGAAAGTGATCAATAATTTATTATTTGATATATCATATATGAACAAAGGCATGTCCTAACCAGTCTTTACCCCCTAAACTTAATACTGGTTTGCACCTTACCTCCCCAACTTTGATTATTTGCACCCAATTCCCCAGGTTTGTAAATTGGAGTACGGCGCCCCCTTCGATGCCCTCTTAGTCATCAGAAACAACATATTTTTGAAATGTTATGTTTTGAGGGCAAAGTGCAATTTTCTTAATAATTTATTTTATATTAAATTTTATTTTTTATACAATACACCTCAATAATTTTAAATTTCAACGAAAACACCATCTTTTCCAAATCATGACTTGTTATAATGATGCATTACACCTCCCCATCAACTAAATTTGAAATTCTAAGCGAACACATACGCAAACATTGTAAACAATATTTGCTAAAATAAGAACCTACAACATATTCTTATAACAATATGGTCCGCAATGACCAAATCCTAGAACTTAAATTAGATAGATGGATATCTAATTAGTTAATATATCACTCATTTTTTTCCGTATTCGACCTCGTAGCTTGAAATGCATTGTACTCTTGTATTAGGGTGTTGTACTTTTTAGTTAAGTCTTTGAACCCCGTCATTTTATTTGGGTTATCTCTCTTTTATTTTCCAATTCAATCAATATTGCGTCCTTCTTTCGCTTAAGCTTCTCAGCTCTCCTAAGTTTCTCATTTGTTTGCTTGTTCAATGCTTCTGACTCGGAGGACATTATGATTGGTGAGTTAAATTCATCTGCATATACATATATAGAATTTTTCAACAAGAATTAATTTTTAAATTAATAAGCACCAACCATATAAAACTGAAAAAATTATAGCATGTAATTAATCATGCATTTATCACGAGCTGGGGACTAAATGGGCATCAGAGGGGGCGCTGTACTTCGATTTACAAAGCTGGGGATCTGGTGTAAAGAATCAAAACTAAGAGAGTAAGGTGCAAACTGGTAATAAATTTAGGAGTAATGTGTTTTTTCCCTATTATTTTTGCGGGTTACGGTCCAGACATAGATGTTTTAATTAAAGATCAGTTTAAAACTTGAAACATGCTTCACTTTAATTTGTTTAAGTTGAACTAAACTAATCCTAGAGAAAACATGTTGTGGAATTCTTGGTTTAAATATCGAATTAGCTGATCAGACTTCTTTTCCACCTTATTATTTAGGATCACTACAACCGTGGTTATTCATATATGTAAGAAAAAACACTGATGGAAATATTTTAGAAAGACCCAAAATATTATCCTGGCTGGCCACCAAGGAAATGCTCGATAAATGCACTATCGAACGCTGACTGTTCGACTGTTATTAAGATGGTCGAATCGAGTCTGTTCGACTGATACCCAGACGGTCGAACCGAGTCCGTTCGATCGATGTTATCTGGAGATTGGTTGGGTCCCACTGGACGTGGTCTATAAATACCCTTTCCCTCGACATTAATGTACGCATTCAAGACTCGCAACCTATTCATATCAATCGAACCCAACGATTCGATACACATCCAGTTCGACAAATATCCAATTTGATAGTCGTTCCAGTTCGACCATTTCTTCAGTTCGATCGTTCCTTCCCCAATATTGAATACTCGAACCATACACATTCGAGGGTCAGTAGCATCGAATCAAGGCAATTCGACAATTCCTCAGATTCGAGGCTTGGCAGAATCGTACCACCATGGTCCAAGACTTATGAGTCGAATGCCCGCCGTTCAACCGTTCTATTTTTTAGTCTTTCAAGGTTACTTAAATTTATCTGCATACTTGTAATACGTAGTAGGTGTTTCAGACCAAGCTATTACGTTCCTTATAATAAATTAGCATTATTTTAGCATTAGTCAGGGCCATTGTAATCAAATTGAGGTATATTGTAACCCATACAAAATAAGACCAAAATATTGGCGCCATCTGTGGGAACATTGTTTTCATTACGTTTAGATTTAAGTAACTAGAAAGGCGAAGACACGAAATGGCCTGTCAGGTGGAGAAGTAAAAGTTAAAAAGGAGCCCAAAACGAATGAAGATGAGAATGGAAAGAGACTCGAAGCTCAGGAGTAAGGCCGAGAAAAAAACAAGATTCAATTAATGAAGCAATGAGAGGAATACAAAATGGAGCCACTTGGTGAATTCAAAATGGTACAGCTGTTCAGTTGGAACGCAGGCAGAATCATAAAAATCGGAGCAGCTATGTGTGTTGAGGTAGAGGATACACTGGTAGATTGTCTCAGGCGGAATGCAGACATATTCTCTTGGAGAAATTCAGATTTTCATGGGATAGATCCAAGAATAATAGTGCATCGACTGAATGTGGATAATAATGCAAAACCCGTACGGCAGAAAAAATGCAATTTTAGCAAGGAAAAGAATGAATCAGCTGAGAAGGAAGTTCAGGAGCTATTAGCTGACCTGGTTGAGCAACGTCGTATTTGTTTTGAAAAATGAGGCAACATGGAGGATGTGTGTGGACTATACCGATCTGAACAAGCACTGCCCACGAGATCCATTTCCACTACTCAGGATTGATTTGATAGTAGATTCAACTGAACGATGCACCTTGTTGAGTATATTGGATGTCAAGAGCAGTTTTCACCAATTCTTTATGGTTGTAGGCTATCACAGCAAAACAACCCTTGTGACTGACACCAGAGTCTATTGTTATAAGGTGATGCCCTTCGGCCTAAAAAACGCCAGAGCAACTTTCCAGAGATTGATAACAAAGATGTTTTACCACCAGAATGGAAAATCCATGGAAGTATACATTGATGATATGTTAGTCAAAAGTCTGAAGGCGGAAGAGCGTGTCTGTCATTTGAATGAAGCGTTTGCCATCATGAGAGCATACGAGATGAAGCTAAAACCGAAGGAAAGTACATTTGGAGTTACCGCGGCAAGATCCTGGGGTACATGGTGAACGAAAGGGGAATAGAGGCGAACCCTGATGAAATCAGGGCAGTGTTGGATCTGCACTCACCAAGAACGGTGAAGGACGTGCAATATTTGGTAGGCCGTCTGACAGCTTTGGGTAGGTTCATATCAACTTCAGCAAAAAAGAATCTACCATTCTTTAAGGTCATGAGAAAGAGTAAAGACTTCATCCGGACAGCAGAGTGTAAAGCGGCTTTCCAGCAAATGAAGAGATATTTGATCAATCCCCCGCTCCTTGCCAAGCTAGACGAGATGATATGTTGTACTTGTATTTGCCCATGTTGTCGCATGCTATCAGTACGGTTTTGGTAAAGCAAAAAGCGGTTCAACAACTTCCAATACACTATGTGAGCAGAGTTCTGCAAGGCGCGGAAAGGAACTATTTGGAGATAGAATTGTTTGCTCTGGCGATGGTGGCTACCGTGTGAAAGCTAAGGCCTTATTTCCAATCTCACCGGATCACGATAGTTACGGATAAACCTCTAAAACAAGTGTTGGCAAGAACCGAGACTTCCGGGAGATTGGTTAAATGGGTAGTCAAACTTAGTGAGTTTGGCCTCGAATTCCACCCGCGTACTTCCATCAAAGCTCAGGCGTTGGCAGATTTCATGGTCAAAACCTTAGGCAATAGTGTGACAGGATCCATGAATTACATCTTAGAAATCTCGGATCAAGCCATAACTAGTAGGGACACTACCACATGCATAATGCACACAGATGGTTTAGCTACGAGCCTCGAGGGAGGAGTCACGGTCCACCTGCTCTCTCCTGATCACCGAGAATTTGAATTTTCCATTATCTTGTGATGCATAATTTTCCATGCTCTCGGAAAGAGGCAAAACGGGTATTTCACAAAAATAACCAAAGGGCTAGGGAAAAGGTACCATCGGGTCACGACTGACTAACACCCCAATCGGGGTACATGGTCTAAATACCAAAAGAAGCAACCCCCGGGTCACGACCAGCCAACAACCCAATAAGGGTATGCGGATCGGATCAAAAGACCTAGGTACATTTCACCTCACAACCGAAAGTCACCTAAATTGGCCTACTCCACCAGGATCTTACGGGACCCACAATAAGGGACCCCTGGGTGGAAGTATCCAACACTCAGCCAAAATATCTATGAGGAAGGAAGACAATACAAAACAATAAATAAACGAGTGAATACAAGAAAGGGTCAAAGAAAAAAGACCGCCCATCCACTATCTCAATATAACAGATCAAAGACAGACATGACTCGGAAGGTCTCACAGCTGCTCAGACGAAGCACAGCTCAAGACCCTCGAGACATAACGAACATTACAAAGACACAACCCAACTCGGGAGGAAGTATAAACTACCTATTTTTAAAGCAGCTCCCAACTCACCCTCATTATGATGGAAACCCATACCACATTAGTCCAAGACTGCCATTAGGGCAGAAGGCGGCGAATCTTACTGGTCTAGATCTACGATTGACGCAGGCCCGACTCGCCCCATTCGTTCAAAAAATCCTACAAGACGATTGGAGCAGGCCTCATCTCTACCCAGTAAAATAATTCAGTCAAAGTTAAGCCATTGGGCATCTCATAACAAACGACCCCCATTTACGCAGAAGACCCTCTACAATATTGGTCATCGCTACTTGGGCGGTATAATTCTCATACCCTCGCGGTATATTTCTCCGACCCTCGCGGTATATTTCTCCTACCCTCGCGGTATAATTCTTGTACCTCCGCGGTACTCAGACCCTTGCGGTATATTTCTCCTACCCTCACGGTATAGTTCTCTAACCCCCCCTCCCGGTATATTGCTCGTGACCCTCGTGGGACCCTTTGCTCTCACAGGATACTCTCTCTCTCGAATAGGGCACATGATAACCCTAAACCACCAAACCACAAACTAACCCATGGTATTGCTAGCACATGGTTTTAACACCAGCACTTGTCACTTCTTAAACCAACACTAGTCAACCATGCACCAACTATTGACTCCTATAAATAAAGAAGGAGATGGAAGATCACACATACACTGGAACACACCCAAAAACTACACACAAAGATTCAATATCTCCATTACAACAAATCTACGCTCCTCCAAAAACTCAATTTCTCTACTTAGAGAATTTTTCCCACCATAATATACGTTTCCCCAAAAAATACAAGTATATATACATACGAAAATCAATTCTTGCAATATTACCAACATTATACAAATAACAATACCCACCTTTACAATACCAAAAATCCAACACCCCTCGTCGTACGAAACACGATACCCCTAAAAAAACCTACACTTAAACTACGAATGACTTGATTCTCTTTCCGAGAGATACGTAGGCAACTCATTCGAGTGCAGCCATAAATCCATACAAACCATCTATCCCCCTCGGGTCATGATTTGCATTTCGAATAATAACTCCCGTGATCTTAATCCCCTTAGATTCCCTACCTCTGGGTCGGCGGGCGATTTTGCATCATTAGCTCGAATTACCTGGTGAGCAACAACGAAGATGAATATGAAGCTGTGATAACAGGGATCAATTTGGCACTAACCCTCAACATAGAACACTTGGATGTGTTCACGGATTCCCAACTAGTAGCGAATCATGTTTTGGGCAAGTACGAGACAAGAGAGGAGACGATGAAATTGTACGCTGTGAAAGTAAAGATGCTGGCAAGACACTTCAATTTTTTCGATATCTCCAAGATCTCGCGCGATGAGAATAGCAAGGTCAACGCATTATCTAAGTTCGCTAGTTCATCGGAAGTCCTAATCAAGAAGCGAGTCACGTTCTTAGCAACTGACAAGTCATCTATCAGGATATCAAAATACAACACTACACATGCAAGAATAGAGTACATATTACCAATTGGGGAGGCTTCATCTTGAAAAGACGAGATCATGAGTTAACTGGCGGATGGGGTGTTACCTTTGGACCCAAATGCACGTCGCGGAATGCGCTATAAGGCCATTTGTTCACAATTCACAATGGAGAACTATACAAACGATCATTCGAAGGCCCTTTGTTGCGTTATTTGACTCCACGCAGGGAGCTGCGAGAATCATTTTGGGGGAAGAGCATTGGCCCAACAAATTTTGTGCCAAGGATACTATTGGCCTACATTACTAAAAGACGCCACAGCTTTTTCGCGGCATTGCGAGAGCTGTCAAATACCATGCCCAATTAATCCATAGGCATGCACATCTATTACAACCTCTCGATGTGGCATGTCCATTCGATCAGTGGGGAATTGACTTCATAGGACCATTGCCGGTGGCCAAGAGCATGTCCATTTGATCAGCTGGAATACTACACGAAGTGGGTGGAGGCAGAGGCCATGGCAGCCATAACGGAGAAGAACATGATCGAGTTCATATGGAAGAGTATCATCTCTCGTTTCGGGATTCCCAGATATATGGTGTGTGACAATGGACGACAATTCATTGGCAAGGAAGTCAAATTCTGGTTTAAAGAGTTACGAATTTCCCAATAATATGACTTCCATTTAACACCATCAATCGAACAGGCAAGTGGAATGAACCAACAAAACGTTGAAAGATTATCTTGGGAGGAGATTGAGAGATGCCGGGAAAAGCAGGACGAAAGAGCTTCAAGGAATTTTATGGTCTTATAAGACGATGCCCAAGACATCGACATGGGAGACACCTTTTATTTTAGTATATGCCCTATCACATGAGATGGGCTCTTATCGTCATCACCGCCAAAAGAAGCATGAATGGATTCCATTACTCCGATTTGATCAATGTGCGGTTCATCCACACTGGAAAAATCCCTAGCGGAATGGGATCTGCCATATCCATATCAGGCACGGAACTAGTGCGTCGCTCCTGCCACAGACGAAAGAAAGGGTTACCAACTTTTGGGGCAGAAATTCCTCCTCGTCGTCATCATCGACCTTGGGAATCTCCATTCGAGGACCACGACTAACATCTAGCATACCCTTTTGAAATCCCTTTTTAATGAAATAGAGATAGTCGCTTGGTCTACTCCAAGTTCCATACCGAATTTCACATCGACAACGCCTTGGCGCAACTCGAGCCAACGGTAAACACCACTCTTCGTGAAAGATTTGGCCACATCGCATCGATAATTCTCCGATTCCATATGTCGCACCTTGCCACCCATCCTAGCGATAGCGGCTTCAACCCCCTCATTCCATTCCTTTAGCGAATCTTTCTCCCTTTTCAAGGAGTCATTTTCCCTTTTCAAAGTAGCAATTTCAGCACAAAAGAGACACCATGTTGTCCTCAGCCTTTTTAGCATTTGCGCCAGCTTCAAGGGCATCTTCAGCAGCTTTGGCGCGTACCTTGACTGATTTCCGAGTGCGGCAAGACGATTATTATCGTTACTATGTGAATCTGCAATTAGTTTGTCAACCACATCGTTGTGCTTACCCTATACCTCAAACAAACCACTGTAATCGCGACATAATCGGTACATCACAATACCAGTAGCAGCAAAGAATAAGCGCCCAAAGCACGCCGAATCGCGATAACCCAATCTTTCAAGCATAGCACCACGATCGAGTTGAGCCCACATCCCTTTTATGATCGTAATCGATTGCGCTTCCCGCAGTCGACATGCCATCAACTTAATATTCAGAGACTCTGAATTCTCATCTTTTAGAAACCCATAATCGATCACGCTACCAGGCGATGCTGGCCTTGGATTCTCGGATAGTCGAGGACGTTTGCGAGAAGGCAATGGAATTTCTCTGGCCTCAGCGGCAGCCTGTGTTTCCAAAACACGCCTCTTAGCAACGATATACCAATTCTCACCACTCATAATGGAAGACCCCACGGTAGCAAGCCTATCATCAACTACATCGGACTCTTCCATCATCCTGATTTGGAAGTTCGTCCGGATCTTAACCTTCCCTCCAAAAGCGGTGGTAGTCATGACGACTCTGCGAGGAATGAAATTTTCATGTCTCTCAAAATTGCACACAATGGGAATCCGAGTGCCCGCGGATACTCCACCGAGCCTGATAGTGGTACAATCTATTGATTCTGAACGACATATCGAGCACCCCAATTGACAGATAAACTCTCGAGGGGTCTCACGACAGGTCGCCTCCTTGGAGTAGCATTTAATTTAGACAGTTCGAGAGTTGCTTAGATTCGAGGCTTGGCAGAATTGTATCACCATGGTCCAAGAGTTATGAGCCGAACGCCTGCCGTTCAACCGTTTTGTTTTTTAGTCTTCTAAGGTTCTTTAAGTTTATCTGCATATATGTAATATGTAATAGGTGTTCCGGACCAAGCTAGTCCGTTCCCTGTAATAATTACATTATTTTGGCATTAGTCAGACTCATTGTAATCAAATTGAGGTGTATTGTAACCCAAACGAAATAAGACGAAAATAAACACGAAGAATATGAAGTCATGATAAATATATATAGTTCACTCCAAATATTATGTAAAACTCTTCTTTTATGACCAATAAGTTTGCTAAGCATCGGCTGCCGTTGTTTCTGTTAGCAATTTCTTCTTAATTAGAAAAGTTGATATGTGCTTGTAATTAGGATATGAGAGATAAGTAATAATTTTAATTAAGAAACTGAAAATTTCTCATTCACGTTTATTAAAGCAGGGCAATGAATCCTTTTAATTGAATATTAAACTAGTAGAAAGTTTAGTGGTTCCGGAGTTGTATATGTAATTTGCAACCGGCAATCAGTTGTTAATCATCCTACTTTATTAACTAATAGTCATAGTAAGATTCTGTTAATAGGTCATGGAAATGGTTTTGAACTATGGGGAAAGGTTAATAGAAACGTACAAATACCTAATTCATTAGCAACTTGAAATTATAAATAATTGAGCTTGAATGCGGCTGATTTTAGAAACAACTAGAATTAGGAATTTAATATGTGTGGTGTTTATTGATAATCCTTTTGAGCTTTTAGGCGACTATTATTAGTCATCGTTGCGTAATTGCTCTCTCGCTCTTTATAGCCGTATTTCAGGTGAATGTTTCTAAACTCTATTATTTTTAAAATTGGAAGGAATGCATGCATGTATATCTATATATATATATATGTGTGTGTGTGTGTGTGTGTGTGTGTAATCATGATTTTTGGCATATTGAACTGTTACTTCTTCAAAGAAAGTTATCGTAAATCGGGTGCTTGAACTGTTCATTCCTGCAAAGCAAGTTATTTGTAAATCAAGTTTTCAAGCTGTTTAGTTCTTCAAAGCAAGTTACCAGCACATTGGTTGTTTTAATGATTGTAATCAATATGATGAATGGTGTCTCGTTGGGTTGTATTCGAATTTGAATAGATGTTGGATCCAACATTGGCGTGGGAGTGCAGTGGTACCGTCGGGCGGCGGTGCTTGTCTGTAGGACTTTTTGTCCCCATGGGGCCATTCCCTCTCAGGCACAACAGGAGGAGGTTGTGTCTTTGCTGGGTCGTAGGATTTTCGTATGTACCATAGCATATGTATTTGATTTCAAGGTAGCTCCTTGGACGGTGAGGTAAGGATTTTGGTATGTGGTGATAAGGTGGACAACATCAACAAAATAACGTGGATACTGATCATGAATAAGCGGTTTTGTTCTTATGTAAAAAGTGTTTTTTTGTTAATTTGATTGCACGATACTCTTGCATTACATGTGTGTGATTTTAAGATCTTTGTTAAACTGTTTTCAAATGAAAGTTCTCAAGGAAAATGTCATTTCTACACTTGCACACACGCATGAGCACTCACTCAGATTTTTATCTCACGTAAAATTTTGTGGTTATTTTCCTTTCTGCCAGATTAAGACAAACTAGGTTACTACCGTGTTAGGACCTTCGAGTTTGGTATTGGGGATTGTTCAAAGTTCACTAGAGTATTGAGTTAGTTCAGTTTATGTTTCTTTTCATTAGTTTAGTACTTTGAGTGTATTGTTTTAGATATTTAACGAATAGACTGGTAATTTTTGATCTGATATTATTCTGTTTAACCTGGGACTTTCGGGCTGTTACAATACGGCACAATACACTTCAGATAAGTGTGATTAAAATTATATATTTTCTCGATGGATTGGAAAATTATACGTATTACATACAAAACCGTTTTACCTTACAAATTATGCAAGCATGATGCTTTCAAGGAACATTTCTTTACAATTATTATTTAAATTATCGTGTTGTACTGGATAGTCCCCTGAGGGTTCTTGATTTATGTATTGAGCTTCCTCTTTTAAAAGCATGTCAATATTGTACATGAATTAACTTCATGATTGACCATTTATAAAGCCATTTCAATGGCTATGTTATTTTCAGATCAATGGGTAATTCTGGGCCCTGGCATGGATCTGTGAAATTCTCCTTGATAGCAGCGGGCTATCAATGTAGCTTTCAAAGTCTAACGCCACTTTAAGCAAACTTTATCTTACGATTGGAATTGGACTTCTCAACGGGTGAATAAGATTTGAGACGCGAACTTGGGCACATCCTCGCCATTTTTTCGAGTTGCTTCTAGATAGGGGGTATAAGGAGAAAAAAGAGATACAAGGCTGGATTGTTATGACATGTGATGGGTTTGTTATGGTGTCAATAGAATAGAATATATTTCAGCATATAATTGTTACACCTAAATCCCACTATGTCGCAAGTGCACGAATCAAGTAATGATAAAATGGTAAATATAGTTACAAACCAAGTATCGTATCCCAAGGGAGTGATGGTTGTATGTATGAATCACTTAAAGCAAGAAACTAATTTTTGTCACTATGTTTTCTCTTGTGTTTGCCAAAGGTAATGAATGCTTATGAATAACTTCTAAACGGAAGATGCTTTGAATACTTTTTATGCTAAGAATGCTTAATTTAGAATGCAATATAATCAATCTAAGAATAGAAGGATGTTCAAATATCTTTTTGGGATTTTGGTTTTTAAATGCAAGAAAATAATTAAACTACTTAATCTAATTAAAGCAATTAAACTAAGAAAATTAGGAAGATAAGAGATTAACAAAGCTAAACTAAACTATACTAGAGACTAGAATTGAATGATCGGTTAATTGCTTTAGGTTGTAAACAATAATGGAAAAGATTGACTAGAGGATGGGTTTCAAAATGACTTAACTTAGTTGTTCATAGACAAACCACCTATTTCCGTTTACTAGATAGTTATTTGAAGTTTACATTACTAATGGATCCGTGACATATGGAAGGAACTATCCCAACCACATCTCTATGAGTCTGAAATAACCTACCGTGTTAACAGAATCAACCCATTTGTCAATTATTTTAGAAGAGATATCAAATTTTCAATCCAATTAACGCATATGAATCATGCTAACAAAACGTACATAGTCAAGATTAATCTAGTGTGATCTGAAGGTTTCGCAATAGTTGCTTTATATATATATATATATATATATATATATATATATATATATATATGCAGGCGACCCCACTCAGGTCCTTCCATTTTATCCTACCGAGAGTAAGGTTAGTCACATAACATAAGTAACTATTCAATCAAGACATTAAACGTCATCAAACACGCATTAAGTAAAGCTAATAAATATTTTCATAATACCAGAGTTGCGCCCATACTCTAAACAACTAGTAGGTTAGATCCTCATAGTCATGATTTCCACAATCAACAAAACATTAAATATCATATTTATAGTTTTTTCTCTGCTCTATGCTGCAATTAGGGTTTCTGACTTGCAGCCCACCGCGACCCCCGCGCGATGTGGTTGTGATAGATCATCACCCGCGCTATGCGGTGATGATCGCACTACATTTAATTTCCTCCCTCTAATCTCTTAGCGGCTTCTCTTCAATCATGTTGTATTTGATATTTTAACTCCTTGTAGTGTTGTTGCGCTTACGTAGAGCTTGAACATCCCGAAATAGTGTATTTGACTAATTGTTGTCCAAAACATTCAGTTTTGGCCTTGTTTAGCCTTTTTTGTCTTGACTCCTTAAATACCTATGAAAATATAAAATAATACGAGAACAAGTAAATCCAATATCAAAAGTATTCAAAATAATAAGTAAACAGATACTTAAATCACGCTAATGAGATGCATATCAAATACCCATAAACTTAAATTTTTGATTGTCCTCAATCAAACTTACTTAACTGACTCGATCTAAAATAGTATCTAGTTATTGACATGCCAACTTGCATCAACGAGAATTCTAAAAATACATCCCACGATCAGAACAAGAGATGAGATACAATAGATGAACACGAGCACATTAGGTTTAACATAGTCATCTTCACATTTGTTTCATGTGCTCTAGTGTGTGCTACTATTGTTGATGCATAAAAGTTATTCTCATGTTGTAAATTATAAAAGCATAGCGCTTAACATGTAATCACTCACATTTTAACTCTCCACTCTTGTATTGTCATTGACCAAAGTAAATTTCATATGATGAGGATCATTTAGGACTTTTTAATCTTCTAATGTAGGCTTGGGTGTGCGCTATAATAGAAAAAGTCATCTATGAGTTCTAGAGATGTATGTAGTAAACCACTCATGTATTACTCTTCCCTCCCCCGTTTGTGCCTTCTTCATTTGTCCATACATTTTAGGCTCTTTTTGGCATCCTTTTATTTGCGTTTTCATTTTCGCAAGTATTCAATCTGTTCTATACTTCATGATTTTTCGAGAAACACCCTCAAACTTAAAGTTTTTGCATGGGTTATTTGTGTTCTCTATTATATTCATCCTCATTTTCTGTTTAGATTTTTATTTTTAGCCCATGCTTTTGTTTTGAGCTCCTACCTTATACCTACTTCGATCCACTACATCCATCTCTAGAAATGGGTAGGATATAAATTTTTCTTTTTCGACTCATGGTAGGAAAGTAGGCTTCATAAACAAAGGCTTATAGAAAAGGCTTCAGTGGGGTTTTGTGAATAATCTTATATTCATAAAAGGGTTCTTGGCTTGAAAAGCTAAAACTAAAATTTTTGAAACGATGGCCTATTTAATTTCCTCAACTCATTTACATCTACCTTTATCTCAAGCAATAGTCAAACAATTTGTTCAAGAGTTATTATCACATGCTTTATCACCATATTCTTCTAAATAAGCAATATTCTCTTTCCAATTATACACAACAGCAGATTGAAAGGCGTATATGGAACTAAAATATGCTTTTAACCATATTATTTAAGATGTACCAATGGTTTTCACGTATCCCTTCATCTCAAACTCGTACAATATTATGCATATACTATCATAGATTCCTACTTATTCATGCTTTCATTCTTCAAATGTCATTCTAATACCATATTAGAAAAAAAAAAGACTCGAAAACTAGACTCTAAGAATAAATATGTAGCAAAATAAGTAAAAAGGTAAACAATGTAGCTACCACCCCACCCCAAACTTAAAATCATGCGATGTCCTCATTGCATAAAATAGAAAGTGTTAAGGTAAAGACCAGAGGACTCCCCTGATTCAGCTCAACGAACACTCGTCGGACTAGTGGTGGTGCTTTCTTCTTTTGTAAATATGTCTTCAATTTCTCTTAACTCTCTCCAGTGAAGAGTGTTATTGTTCTGGAAGTGCTCATTGATTTCTTCCAACTGACTCACTAACTTTGCATTATCATTTTCTAGTCGCTCTTTCACCTCTTGTAATTTTTTGCACACCGTCTTCTGTCTCTTCGACAAAGGTGATGAAGTTTCTTAAATTGCCTCTATTGCTGATCTCTCATTAGCAGGCAATGTAGTTTCTATCACTTGTCCCGCAATGTGATAGATGGGATATGTATTTCGATGATGAGTATCGTTATCAAGTTCTGGACATCCTTCTTTGATGCACAATTGTTTGATTAGTGCTCCAAAATACACAAAGCGTGGAGGAGCGTTGATGGTGTGATCCTTGATGGCTTAAATTATGATTTCCCCTATATTTGGAGTGTCTTATCGTTTGATGCATACTATAATATTGGCTTGTTCCTGTGAAACTCTTCCTTTGTAATCCGGCGAAAGTATCCTTGAACAGATACACAAATATAGTTCCTTACAAAGTGTTTGTAGATTCCCATAATCAGCATCCAATTCGCCATCGTCGTTTTTCTCAAACTTGAGGCCTGGGTGTAGGAGATGACTTAAGGCATGGTCTCTTGCGATCTTGTGTTGTGAGAATAACTCCCAAAAGTAACATCTGACCTTACTTCAATTTGTAGTATTTGTTTATGTCTCTCTTTGTGATTGCAACTAAGCTCCCCCTAAGCTAGACATTACCATTGCCATCTTCATAATGAGCATAATATTTACGAGCAATTATGGTATTCACAATACCAGGTCGCCACATCACGCGCCCTAATTCCGCTTGCTCCAGCTTCTCTTCCAACCCTTATACTTCTTGTTCATCAATAATGTTGTATTTTAATAGTGCCTGCTACAGGTTGAAACCATTATCGCTGAGGAATCGATAACGATCGAATGTCAGCTGAGCCAAAGAGAGTTTTGATACTTTTTTTCGTGTTCCAGTTGCCGACTTAAAAGTGTAGTATCATCTAGATGCCACGTTCTTCTAAAAAGAACAATTAGAAAAATAATTTTTTCTTTCTAATTTTTTTTTAGACAGGAGAAGTAAAGAAGAATCTGCCTTATGAATTCTGAAAGATTATAGAATTGTAATAGTAATTAGAGTTATAAATAAGAGAGTTCTTAATTAGAATTTTAGAAATTTTCATTAAGTTGCATAACCCTCCTATAATAAATAAAATCACAATGGAAACAACTCATGTATCAATGGAATTTAATCATAAGGAAAATATAAGTATGGTAGGAAAGGTAAAGATAGAGATTGCTCAGCCAAATTACGTAGATTCTGGTTTTTGCATGTCTCCTATTGTCCTTGGAACGGAGAAACGTGTACTGCAATAAAACATTGGCGTGCAATTAAGCTTGATCGCGCGGCTGGGGCGCGATTGAAACTTTGGCGCGCTATTGGATGCGATACATTCTGGAAGGCTGGTGCCACCCAATCAGATCGCGCAACTTGATCGCTTGTGTGAGGCGCGATGGGAGCAGTGGTCGCACGTGCGATCTCGCGTGCTATATGAAAACCTGATTTGCGTGTTCTAATTCATGTTTTTCTTACTTTTCCCAATATCGTCTTGCTTTTGTTCTGTTCGCCTCTCCACTTATGGTTTTTTTTAACTTTCTTTGTTTTTATTATCTCAATGTTTACCTCAACAAGAAATAATATAGAATTCTATATATGACTCAAAACAAAATTAAACTAAAGAATCGATAATTAAAAACTTATTATTGTGGGTTGCCTCCACATAATGCTGAGTTTATTGTCGGTTAGCTCGGCAGTTGTGGTGAAGAATTAGAAGTCCTTTGGTGCAACAATTGCACCGTGGTCTTTCTCCTCATTGCTCATTTCTTCACTTTCTCTTTTTTCCAACAAGCTCTCCTCTAATGCTATTGCTTCTCCATGTTGTAACAATTCACTTGCAGGATCCTAGGGAGTTTTGCCAAAGCTCCTTCAAATGTTTCCAAAAATTTATAAGATTCATCTTCGTTCATTCCCAAAAATCCTTCTCACTAGCCAGTGTAGTACAATATTAGCTTATTCTTCATGCTTATTAAGTAGTAGCAAACTTGCACCATAGTGTCTTTTTGAATTCTGAATATTGTTTCGGCCTTCTTGATTATTTATTTAAACTTGTCCCACACATCCATAATTATCTCCCCTTCATCTTGCTCGTAGTTAAGAAGTGTCCTCTTTGCTATTATTTCTTCAGAGGTTAGCGAATATTTCTCTTTAAATTCTTCAGTTATCATTTCCTATGTTGCATCCTCTCTCATAACCTTAGTGAACCAATCAAGTGCTACTTCTAACTTGGACATAGGAAATACTATCGCTTTCTTGGTGAATTATTCTAAGTCACACAATCATACCAAACTCTCAAATCGCGTGATATGATGCACCAGATCTTCATCGTACATCCCATTAAACTAGTGTCGTTGGGTGTAACTCTCGTTGAACTCTTGAAAGAAACAGTGCTCGCATTGTACTTTTGAGTATTTTCTTCTTATTGTTGAAAAGTGCAGGTGAAATTTCACTAAGTGACTCCATGAGTACTCCTCAGCTACAAACACCCAAAGCTATTAGTGTCTCAACATATAAGCTCAATGATTTACACAAAATATTAAAACTACTGTTACTCCCGAGCAACGGCCCCATAAATTTGATGGGCTTGTTTTGGTGTAAATAGAATAGAATATGTTTCAGCACAAAAATGTTACACTTAAATCCTACTATGTCTCAAGTGCATGAATCAGGTAATAATAAAATGGTAAATATAGCTACAAACCAAGGGAGTGATGGTGTATGTATGAATTACTTAAATACATAACGTTAATTACTGTCTCAATGGTTTCTCTTGTGTTTGCCAAATGTAATGAAAGCTTATGAATGATTTCTAAACTAAAGATGTTTTGAATGCTTTTTAGGCTAAGAATGCTTAATCTAGAATGCAATGGAATTAATCTAAGAATGCAAGAATGATCAAATATCTTAATAGGTTTTTGGTTTTTAAATGCAAGAAAATAATTAAACTACTTAATCTAATGAAAGCAATTAAACTAAGGAAATTAAGAAGATGAGAGATTAAGTAAACTAAAGTAAACTAGACGAGAGACTATAATTGAATGATCGATCGATTGCTTTTAGGTTGAGAACAATGGCTGAAAGAATGTTTAGAGGTTGGGTTTCACAATGACATAACTTAGTAGTTCATAGACAAACCACATGTATCTACTTACAATACTTGATAGTTATTTGATGTTTTATGTCTAATGGATATGTGACATACGGTAGGAGCTATCCTAACCGCATCTTTGTGAGTCTCTAATAACCTACCGTGTTAACAGAATTAGCCCAATTATCAATTGTTTTAAAAGAGATGTCAAACCTGCAATCCAATTAACTCATGTGAATCATGCTAACAAAATGTACATACTCAAGATTGATCTAGTGTGATCTAAAGTTTGCACAATTTTTTTGCTTTTGCAAATCCAAAGTCGAAAATCGCATAAATAAATAACTCCCTTTGCGTTTTCACTGCGGGCAGCACCACTCGAGTGCTTCTATTTTATCCTTGTGAGAGCAATGTTAGTCACACAACATAAGTAACTATTCAATCTAGACATTCAAGGTCATCAAACACACATCAAGTAAAGCAAATAAATATATTCCTAATATCAGAGTTACTCCCTTCCTCTAAACAACGAGCAGGTTAGCACCTCGTAGTCATGAGTTCAACAATCAACAAAGAATTAAATATCATAGATAAAGTAAAACGGTAAAGAAAAGCTTATCGGATCCATTCGAACGTTGTTGCTTGACCCGCTTCGTACTCCTTTTTGCTATAGTTTTCTCCACTAACTATCTTCTCTCAAACAATGACTCGACTAATCTAGACCAAGACTTTGATGGTGTTTTCTCTCTTGTGACAACTCTCAGGGTTTCTTCTCTCACAAAGTGGTTGAAAAGACTCTAAAGATTATTGAGAAGTTGTACCCTAACTATTGAACCTAGCCTCCTATTTATAGTTTTTTTTCTACTCTGGGCTGCATTTTAGGTTATCAACATGGAAACATGAAATTATAATCTTCTTTTGAAAAGTATTCTTGTGCAATCACGTTTTAGGAAAATATATTTTATGAGAAAATCCTCGTGCATTAATTCTCACTGAGTGCTACAGATATTTTCATGTTTCCATTCCACATTTACAAGGGAAAGACTTAGCGGTCGTTTTATAGGACAAGCTTAGCCATATATCAGTATAAGGTAAGTGACAGCTAAAGACAATGAAGTGTGACTTCTTGGGTATTAGCTTCCCCTCTATGTTATTTTCGGTTAGCTACATGTTTCAAAAGAGAACCGAGGAATTCGCTAATGAATTTTGTAGTGAATGCACTTTGATAGAGCAAGGTGCTGCTTTGGGGCGTTACAGGATGGTAATGGAGCGGGAACAAGATTCTGATTTATAGTTTGTCTAGAAGGCGGCTTCTTCTTAATTAGTTTTCGGCTAGGGTGGTCATAATAAATTCAATACTCACGAATATTGGATTGTGCTAGCCTAATCAACCAATATGTTATCCTTATACCTTTACACTGTGTTGACTAATGACCTATCCTGTGGGATTTGGAAATGGGTGTAATCATCTATTAGACTCGAATCAGACCATTGCTAAACCAACACTAACATGTGGTGCTCTAGTCTTGGGTGTGCAACTAGTGCCTGGTTTACTACATTTTGGCGTATGTGTTAACGATGCCAACCTTCGAGTTGGGGATTTAAATATTTGAGTGAGTTCACTTGCGTAAGCATTTATTGTTAGGCTTTAATCCTAAGAAGATCTCGTACTAATATGTCCTAATGAAATTGTTGGTGATGAGAATTGAAGTTTATTGCATAGATTGGTGATAAGAACTTTTGGATAATTGTGAGTTAATCCAAATATGGAATGCTTAAAATATAGTGATTTTAGGACATTATGAATAAGACAATTAAATATATCTACAAGTTTTAGAAACTGAAATTGATAGAATTTTATTCATATGTACTTCGTAAATAGTATAGGCAGCCATGAAGCATAATATACAAGTATAATAGAACAAAATAAATAACTGTCCTTCCTATAACCAAGGCATTTTTCATGCAATTCACCAAATATAATGTAACTATATAATATGTTCATCTTATGATACATTAGTAATCATTTTCGAAGTCTCTCTTATTATTTACTAAAATTAATCATCACTCCATACACAAAAGCAATGCGATATTAGAGGTAGTCTAGTTTGGTACAGATTTGTATATTACAGATGAAATGTAATGTAAAATTATAGGAATAATCGTGAACCCATTACAAAATAATGTTTATCCATAACTCGTACAAGTATCTAGACTAACTTTGTTTTGAACACCAGTTGACGAGACCTATGTCAGGTAGCTGATATTCGATATCAATGTGTGAACATTGCAAGATAATTAATGAGCTTACTTTGAAATGCGGAGCGGAGGGTATACATAGACCTCGGGAATGGGGGGGACCACTCCCAAAATTTCTAGAATAAGTTGTATCATATCGAATGTGGACCTTCGATATATAAAGCCCACGCCTAATACGAAATTGATTAGCGAGATCTTTGAGGTAGGCCTAATTGTTCGTCGGGCTGACGTATTGGCTGCTAGAAAGGCCCACATCATGTAGTCCCTCGGTTTAGGAGTTATCATCGCAGATGATAACTTGTAAACTATAGTGCTGGTACCTCGTGTACCCCTAGTTTATATTTAGAACTCAAAGAGAGATGTGAATTTTCGTATTTGAAATCTAGTGTCGAGTTGTTCCCCTAATATGCAAATCGTCTGGAGTCGAGTCAGGGATGTAAACCGTTACTATGCCCATGTCATAGATAATTCTTGCATTCGTTTTTAAGTGAGTTGGTCGAAGGACAATAACATTTGAAAAACAAAATATCAAATTTGTGAGGATATCATTTTTTCACTATACAAATCGAGGTTCCAGGATATCAGATATGGACATCAATATCAAATATCCTAACACAACCATTGTCATTACAACCTTATCAACTTATTTATCTCTAAGATGGCCCCGATTGATATACACACCCCTCTTGCGGGAAGGTATTAAGTGAAATAGTTTCCATAATTACAATTTAAGTCGTTCTCAAGGACTTTTCACTTTAGACAAATCGGGGCCATTGATTACTATTTTGGTTTTATTTTGTCCGAGTTACAATACACCTAAAACTATTACAAAAGTCCTGACAATGCTAAAATAATGCTAATCTATTACAATGTACGGACTAGCTTGGTCCGGAATACCTACTGTATATTATAAGTATAAAATTACTCTAGAAAGCCTTCTCAGACGAAGGAAGAAACTGATAGATCGAATGGAAGACGTTCGATCTACACTTGTCGACTCGAAATAATTTGATGTTGTTCTAAACTGAATCAGACGAGAGTCAAACGGTGCTGGTTAGATATTTGTGAACTTTGAATGGGAACGGTTCATTGCTGTCCTAAATCGAATCAGGTCTTGTGTCGAATTAGGTAGAAGATCGAATCGTGATGAGTATCGAATCAGTGAATTTGATATACATAAATATGTATCGAGTCTTGAAAATCTCCTGAGAATGCCAGAGGACGGGGTATTTATAGACCCCGTTTTGTGGGCCTCAATGGTAGTTGAGGAATGAATATCAAAACAACACGATTCGATCTAAGAGGTAGATCGAATCCTGCTCATTCGATATTCATTGAATGTCGAATGCCTCATGTTCGATCAACAACCTTTTGGGATTTTCTCTGCGGGCCGCACCAATACTTATATTGGGCCTTTCCTAAAATACCCCCATCATATAGTCCCCCAGTTTGGGAGTCAGTCTCCTTCAGAGAGTGGGTTCCAAACTCTAAATTTATGCTTGGACTAGGCTGCCAGGTATTCGTTACTTGTGCCAGTATTGTAAATCATGTCTTCGGTTGGGAGCCGGTGTTGATACGAGACTAGCTTCCAAATCTCAGAGCTGCTCGCATTCTCTTCTGACTCGAGAATTGAACCTCCAACTTCTGCCCCATCTGCTCATAGCTTGTTATAGATGCAGCTTCCATTCTTGCAAACCAATCCAAAGCTGCCCCGGTTAAGGTAGTGGCGCGAGAACCTATGTAGGTTCAGGATACTATTCACACAATAGAGATGCTCACTTGGGTCGCTTTTTCCATTATATGCCTTGATAACCGAGATCTTATCTCATTTTTCTAGTACTTCTGACTCAATCTCCTTGCAAAACGGGGTCGAGCTCTTGTGACACTCTGCCAACGCCAATTTTTGACCCACCTCTACTCTCTCGCGGTCCAATTGCTCCATATTTCTTGCCACCTACCTTTCATCTTTCGCCGGGTCAAGATCTCCATCCCCGAGTACTCTCGACCGGGGGCGGTCCCTTCTAGATTCTCCCGTATTTTCACGTTTGTTTGCTCTACGACCGACCCTGGAGTTCCTGGTTCTTGACTGTTGTGGTTGCGGTTGCGTTCGTATGTTGCCTGCTCCTTGGTTGGCTTGGTGCGCTAATAGGGTCTCCAGGGCGGCGTTCAACGTCTCCTGTATAGTAGCGTTGCTCTGCGCCATGATCTCGGGCGCCAAGACAGTAGGTGCCACATGTTTAGGAACATGCATTTCCGGGGGCAGGGGATGCTCGGGTTCATTCTGGTCCACTATTGGTTCTGGAGCCGAAACAGGGAGCGTGGCGCACTTTCTCTTGCTGAATTGTCAATGATTGGCCTAGTATACTGCAAGCGTCTCATCCTGTGTTGCATCTTGACTTCTTTCCCACAAACGGCCCCACTAGTTTAACAATATATATATATATATATATATATATATAACGGGGTGGATTACAAGTGTGGTACAACAATTCTATTACAAACTAGACCTATTTAGACTAATGTTAGTGTTGAGTAGGCTTTGGTGCAGAACACCTCGAACCAATGCTAGATGCTCAACTGAATGTCGGAAGTGTATCGGGTGTGACGTCGAAGGTGATACCGGTGATGATATCGGAGATCTTCTATGTCGAGAATGATGTCCTGACTGACGTTGGAGGTGACATAGAATGTGATGCTGAATAGTGTATTGGTGATATATATCGGGTGTTAGGTCAAATGCTATATCATGTATACTCAATATAGGTGTACAGTAATTGCGAATAATTAAAGCTTACCTTGATTACCGGAATGCGGGTATTTATAGGCCTCGGAAAGTGGGAACTCCACACGTGATAGACACGTGGGCCGTACTATATCGAAGGTAATATTCGATAGGCATGTCGGCCATGACCCCCGACATAGGTGAAATATGGGCCTGACCCATGGGCCAACCAAATACGGAAAATACCCATATCACTAACAGTAGCTAACGTGGCGCGGTAGCCATTGACCTCATTTTAAGCTACCGCCGCGCTGTAGCTAAATATTCAAGTTCTTAAATTGCGGTTTCTTGACGATTATTTTACGTATAATGTGTTGTTTGTTATCAAATACGTCAATAACAAGTAATAATTAACTAAGTAAACACAAAAGATTAATTTCATTGCACAGTCAAATGACATTACTAGTGCCGGTTAATAATAACACTAATACCTAATGTCGTTCTTTGTCAATACTATATATATATATATATATCTCTCCCAATAGCACGCTAAATAATTATCGTAACATCACATCATAACGAATCATCACGTAACGTCGATACATCAATCATCACGTCACAACGATACATCAATCACATATATAGGAGACATGATTAAGTGTAGAGGTTAAACTAATATATACGTTACAACAATTCAGCAATCATAATAATAACTCAATTACTAATAAATTAGTTAACAATTGCTTATTATTACCAATATATTACTAAACTAAAAGCATGTAGAAATCAAAATCACACAAAGAAATCCACAAAATGGCAAAAAGTTAGCATTAGCTACGGTTGCGCGATAGATAATATTCAAGGGACATTTAGCTACTGCTTGTCCGTCGCTAAGCAGTTATTAGCTACCGGCTCGTGGTAGCTACTAATATCAAACCTGGCAGAACCCAAAAATTTGGCAGCATTCCAAAACAAATTGAAAATTTTGACTATTAGCTACCGATTTTCGGTCGCAAATTCTCGACAATTTGGACACCTAAGTGCGGGAATTTCAAATTTTCTAGAAATTTAAACTTTCCAAACTCGTCCAATTTAAAAATAATCCCAACACTTATTCATATCATCAAGAATTCATCAATTCTCCAATCTAAAAAACTATCCGTACCATTTCTTTAGTTCTTCATATCTTCAAAAAAATTATTTATCAAATTTAAAAAATTAACCCAAAACTCTCTTCACATCTTCAAAAGTTTCTCATTTCTCAAACATAAAAATATTTCCAACACTTTCTTCATATTTTCAAATCTCGAAACCTTTTTATTATACAATTATTTTGTTAAAATATTTTTCTTCATATCTTGAAATGCTTGTTAGCGTTAAAATAACAAATTAACACGGATTCTCATATTGTGGAAACAATAAACACAAATAATTTTCCGAAAATTTTCGGAATTTTTTTTTTGTAAATCTGTAAATGTTATTAGCTATCGCAAGGCGGTATCTAATAATGTTCACGGCATTAAACATTATTAGTTATCGCCATACGATAGCTAATTGTATAAATATTATTAGCTACTGACCTGCGGTAGCTAGCAGTATTTATATTGTTAGCTACCACGCCATGGTAGATATTAATATTCATAGTATTAGCTACCACAACGCGGTAGCTAATGATGTTTAAGAGGGAAGGCAACTTGGTACATGAATGACGGGATCCCGGTTCCTAATTTACTTATTAGCGACCGCTTCTCAGTCACTAATCTCAGGAGAGGGGTGACGAAGGTGGCAACCAACACCCGATCACTAAAACTGGCGACAGACTAGCGTTAACAAACTGGATCATTAGCTAACGCTCGCCCGTCACTAGTTGTTAGAGAGCAATTTATATTAGTAGCGACCGCGTCCTGGTCGCTAATGACCAATAGCGACCGCATTTTGGTCATTAGCGACCATTTGCGATCGCTAATGCTGCAAAATCTTGTAGTGAATGAAGCACGTTTGGCCAGGAAACCCAAGATCATAATTTTGGTGAACAAACGTAGTCAAAGAATATGTACTTAATTTACTGAGGAAAATAAAGAAACCAAATTAAACATGCATAGGAAAAGGTAAATAAATTCAAACCACAATATTACGGCCATATATAAATGTAATAATCTACAAACTATGCAGTGACCGTGAAACTACATAATCGTACTAACAATGAAAGAACTAATGGAGCCGGAGACCTATTAATGAAAGTACTCTCAATTGCACAACAAACTAAAGAACAAAACGACAAAGGGAAAAGATCTTAATTCGTGAATGTAATTCTTCTCTTTCGCATGGATCTTTTTCTCGTACACTTGGATAGTTTTGGCAAATAATGTTGCAGGCCCAATTTAGTAAAACTTAAACTTGTTTCTTCTGGTGCAACTTTCCCCTCATCTAGATGAGATGAAATATTATTATAATCATCAGTTGAGAATAAAAACGAGTAGTCTCGAGTAGACCTAAGCCACTGTGCTTTCTTCTTTATTTTCATTCCGTATCGTCGAGCCTTAATTGGTTTTTTACGGAGTTCGGATTTCGGAATCTTTATCCAAGATTTGGCTTCTTTAACTGATTTGTCACAAGAGACAGCATTATAATTAATTTGTGCCTGCAGAAAACCTGCTTTTTCCCTCAGTAATATTCGCCATGTGTATCAAATTCTGGAATAAAAACAATTGAGAAACACGAGGGAGAGTTAATCGAAAGATGAAAGATGAAATTAATAATAATATATGGGAAAGAAACAGACTAAATCTTCAGTAGTTTAAGGGGATTTGTATATATAGGAAACAAGAGTAGTAACCCTTTAGGCCAAGAGTCCTGGACGAGTTAGGATATACAAAATAAACCCGTGTTATAAAGTAACGCGCGAGACCTAATTAAATAAAGTGTCATACGTCGAGTAGATAACTATTTAATTAAGACACATATACTTGGACGAGAAGTACGACTTTTCACTAAATAATATTAGCCTCGTTTCCAGTAAGTTTTTAACCACGCTCATATCCAATCACAATTAGGGTTCAGGTAGTTAGTTATTTTTTGCTCATTTTGATCTTGTATCTATGGCAGTTTAAGTATTTTAACTAATATGAGTATTTCCCATATTGGACTAACCCATAAGCCAGGCCCACACTTTGCCTATATCGAGAATGTTCCCCGATAGCATATCGAAGATGACCTTCGATATGGTACATGACATAATCTATAAATACTCCGTCCTGCATACCAAGAGTATGTAAACAATTAAATGAATATGTATTTCATTAGTTGATTTAGTAAAGAGAATACAAGAGTATATTTATACAACTACAAGTGTGAGATTAAGGAAAGATTTCCGCTATCTAAGTAAGGAAATGATAGACTAGAATCCCTTAATCGTGGGGAAGAGGATTCCGGATTATCTTCTTTCCTAATACGCCCCCTCAAAATTGTCGTTCCATCGGCTAAGGCAATTTTGGAACGTAAGGAGACGAACCGCGTCCGATGGAGTGCCTTGGTGAGGATGTCGGCAAGTTGGTCATGGGTGCTGATGTGGGACACATGAAGTAGTCCTTTTGAGACGACATCGCAGACAGAATGAATGTCGATGGCGATGTGCTTCATCCGTGAGTGGAGGACCGGATGGAGAGAGAGATGCGTGGCACCAATGTTGTCGCAGTAGATGGTCGGAGGTGAGGGGGCGAGACGTGAAGCTCGGACATAAGATTTTGAATCCAGCGAACCTCCGAGGTAGTAGTGGCGAGAGCCCGATATTCGGCTTCTGTCGAAGAGCGAGCAATGGCCCGTTGCTTGCGTGAGCTCCAAGAGATCGGGTTGTTGCCGAGAAAAATAATGAAGGCCGTGGTGGAAGAACGGTCAAGAGGGTCACCGGCCCAGTCCGCATCAGAATAACCGCGGAGAGTGAGAGAGGAGTCACGGCGTAAAAGAAGACCGTGAGTGATAGTGCCCTTCAGATACCTTAGTATCCGCTTAACCCCTGCCCAGTGCACCTCGGTGGGTTTAGATGCAAATTGAGCAAGGCGATTGACGGGAAAGGCTATATCCGGTCGTGTGAGAGCAAGGTACTGAAGTTCACCAATGGCTTGACGGTACAGGCTCGGATCACAGTCAGGAGAGGAATCTCGGAAGGTCGAGGCAGCATTGGAGGCCATAGGAGTGGAGACCGATTTGGCTCCTTCCATGTGATGACGGTGAAGAATGTCACTGATATACTTGTGCTGAGAGAGAGGAAAACCCTCCTTACAGGGTAGTGCCTCAACGCCCAAAAAATAAGAGAGAGAACCAAGGTCCTTGAGGGCAAAGGATGACTGAAGACGGCGAATGAGTGATGAGATAAGAGCGGGGTCCGTGCCAGTGAAGATAATGTCGTCGACATATACCAAGAGAAAGAGGACGGTGGAGCCGCGGCGAAAGATAAATAGAGAGACATCGTATTTTGACTGAAGAAAGCCAAGCTGCAGTAGTGTGTCACGGAGAGTCTGAAACCAGGCACGAGGGCCTTTTAAGCCCGTAGATGGACTTTCGAAGGCGACATACATGAGAAGGCCGAGAGTTGTCAATGAAACCGGGAGGTTGCTCCATGAAAACTGTTGGGGCGGTTGGTTTTTAAATCAATAGTAGAGCATTTGCATCATTATTTTGGCTGATTGGGCGGTGAGTGCAATGGGGCGGTGAAATCATTAGAATAAAAAATTCATTTGTTAATCAAATGAGATTTTTTCTACACGGTTTCTCTTCCTATATATAGGAGTCCATTTTCAGCATTTCAATCATTCCAACAAAAATACATTCTTCTCTTTATATATAATTAAGAGTGTTGTGAGTGTGTTGTAAGTGTGAGGTAAAATAGAGAGTTTGTGCGACTTTACTACGGTAAAAGTCGGAGAGTTGTAATTCCTATTTTACACTCATAGTGAAGTTCTTCTACCTTGCCCGTGGTTTTTCACCCTAAATTAATTTGGGGTTTTCCACGTAAAATCTGTGTGTCGTATTTTTCCGTCTTTCAATTATTGTCGTGTTTTCGCTCTATCGAGAAGGGTCCAATTTACAACAAGTGGTATCAGAGCCTCGGTTCATATCCGGGGTCTCGGTGATATCTGTGGGTATCGTACTGAAATTATTTTTTCAGTAACGGTGGTACGTGATAGAAGCAATGACGGCGAAATTCGAGATCGAAAAATTCAACGGGAGTAATTTCTCGTTGTGGAAGCTGAAGATCAAAGCCATCTTGCGGAAAGATGGGTGTCTCGCGGCGATCGGCGACAGGCCGGTGGAAATCACAGATGATACGAAGTGGAACGAGATGGACGGCAATGCTATCGCAAATATTCACCTGGCGTTAGGTGATGGCGTGTTGTCAAGCGTTGAGGAGAAGAGGACAGCTAAGGAGATATGGGATCATCTCAACAAGCTGTATGAGGCAAAGTCCCTACACAACAAAATTTTCCTTAAACGGAAATTGTACACACTGAGGATGGCGGAATCTACCCCGGTAACTGAGCACCTCAATGTTCTAAATACTCTATTTTCTCAATTGACGTCGTTGAGTCATAAAATAGAAGTGGTTGAACGTGCTGAAATTCTGCTGCAAAGTCTGCCCGATTCGTATGACCAGCTTGTCATCAACTTAACAAATAATGTCCTCACGGATTATTTGGTCTTCGACGAGATTGCAGCCGCTATTCTGGAAGAAGAGAGTCGACGCAAAAACAGAGAAGACAAGGAGGCAAGTTCGCAACAAGCAGGTGCCTTGTCGGTGACAAGAGGGAGAACGACGGAGCGCGGTGCAAGTGGGAGTAAGAAACAGGGGAGATCCAAGTCAAGGACCAAGGGCAGTTGTTGGCACTGTGGCAAGAAAGGTCACTTGAAGAAGGACTGTTGGAATCTTAAGGATTCAAACCAGAAGAGTTCTAATCCTCAGGGGAACGTTGCTAGCACTTCAGATGATGGTGATGTACTATGTTGTGAAGCAGCAACAGCTATTAGAGGTATGCGTGGCTTCGATGATGTATGGCTTATTGATTCAGGAGCCAGTTTTCATATGACTCCCCGGAGGGAGTGGTTTCATGAGTATACACCGATCGCTGGAGGATCTGTGTATAGCTGTAAAAATAAACCCTTGAAAGTTGTTGCCATTGGTACGATCAAGCTGGAGATGCATGACAGGATTGTTCGAACCATTCGAGATGTCCGACACGTGGAGGGACTATGCAAGAATTTGTTGTCTCATGGACAACTGGATGATCTTGGTTGTGAGATTGGTTCGCGAAACAAGATCATGAAAGTTAAAAGGGGTGCGCTTGTACTGATGAAGGCGGACAAGATTGCCGGAAACTTATACAAGGTACAGGGGAGGGCTCTGCAAGTGGGAGAAACGTCAGTGGCTTCATCTGAGTCGATTGAGAAATCATCAATGATTTGGCATCAGCGGCTCGGGCATATGTCAGAACAAGGCATGAAGGTTCTTGCAGAGAAGAAACTACTTCCGGGCCTCACAAAGGTATCTTTAGCTTTTTGTGAGCATTGTGTTGTTGGCAAGCAACATCGTATAAAGTTTCTTAGTTCAGATTCTAGAAGTAAAGTCATTCTAGAATTGATTCACTCTGACGTGTGGCAAGCACCAATACTATCCCTGGGAGGTGCAAAGTATTTTGTGTCTTTTATAGATGATTATTCCAGGAGATGTTGGGTGTACATGATCAAGAGTAAGGCCGAGGTGTTCTCGATGTTCAAGACGTACAAAGCGCTGGTGGAACTTGAATCTGGAAAAAAGATCAAGTGCCTGAGATCTGACAATGGAGGGGAATATACTGGCAAGGAGTTTGACGACTTCTGTAAAGATGCTGGGATTAAGAGGCAGTTTACTACGGCATACACTCCGCAACAGAATGGGGTGGCAGAGCGGATGAACAGGACCTTGTTGGATAAAACAAGAGCCATGATGCAGGCTGCAGGCTTAGAAAAGTCGTTATGGGCAGAAGCAATCAATACCGCCTGTTATGTGGTGAACCGATCTCCGTCAACAGCACTGGGGCTGAAAACGCCGATGGAGGTGTGGACAGGTAAACCAGTTGATTATTCTAATCTCCATGTATTTGGGAGTCCCGCTTATGTTATGTTTAATACTCAAGAGAAAACGAAGCTGGACCCAAAATCCAGGAAGTGTTTGTTCTTAGGGTATGCTAAAGGAGTGAAGGGGTATCGCTTGTGGGACCCCACTACCCACAAGATTGTTGTAAGCAGGGATGTTATCTTCACGGAAGATAAGAAAGGAAATGATAGCAGCACATGGGAAGATCCAGGAACTACGACAGTAGTAGTCGAGAAGGATGCCGAGCAGGAGGGTCCTGCTGAACCAGAGCATGAACCTGAGGAGACAACGGAGTCTGGAGTTTCGGGGATACGTCAATCGACACGTGTCAGGAGACCACCAGGCTGGCACTCAGACTATTCTATGGAGAACAATGTTGCACACTGTCTTTTAACTGAGGATGGGGAGCCATCAACTCTCCAGGAAGCAATGAACAGTTCAGATGCAGCTCAGTGGATGGCAGCAATGCAGGAGGAAATCGAAGCACTCCATAAGAATAAGACGTGGGAACTTGTGTCTCTACCACAAGGGAGGAAACCCATTGGAAACAAATGGGTGTACAAAATCAAACGTAACAGTGATGACCAAGTGGAGAGGTATCGTGCACGATTGGTGGTGAAAGGATATGCTCAGAAAGAGGGGATTGATTTCAACGAAATATTTTCTCTGGTGGTCCGAATGACAACTGTGCGGGTGGTTCTGGCGATGTGTGCTACATTTGATTTACATCTTGAACAATTAGATGTAAAGACGGCTTTTCTTCATGGTGATCTTGAAGAAGAGATTTATATGCTCCAACCGGAAGGATTTATTGAAGAAGGAAAAAAGAACTTGGTTTGCAGGTTGACCAAATCTTTGTACGGTCTCAAACAGGCGCCGAGGTGTTGGTACAAAAGATTTGATTCATTCATAATGAGCCTTGGATACAACAGACTGAATGCAGATCCTTGTGCATATTTCAAGAGATCTGGTGATGACTTTGTTATTTTACTGTTGTATGTTGATGACATGTTGGTTTCAGGCCCCAACAAAGCTCATATTGAAGAATTGAAGGCTGAACTGGCTAGGGAATTTGAAATGAAGGACTTAGGACCAGCAAACAAGATTCTAGGGATGCAAATCCACCGAGACAGAAATTGCAGGAAGATTTGGCTTTTTCAGAGGAACTATCTGTTGAAGATTTTGCGGCGGTTCAGTATGCAGAATTGTAAGCCAATCTCTACCCCTCTTCCTGTTAATTTCAAGTTATCCTCAAGTATGTGTCCTAGCAGTGAAGAAGAGAGGAGGGAGATGTCTCGAGTACCGTATGCATCAGCGGTGGGAAGCTTAATGTTTGCTATGATCTGTACTAGACCAGACATTGCACATGCAGTGGGAGTGGTTAGTCGATACATGGCGAATCCGGGAAGAGAGCATTGGAACACAGTAAAGAGAGTTCTGAGATACATTCAGGGAACCTCAGACGTTGCATTATGTTATGGAGGATCGGTTTTTTCAGTCAGGGGCTATGTTGATTCTGACTATGCAGGTGATCTTGACAAAAGCAAGTCCACAACAGGATGTGTGTTTACTCTTGCTGGAGGTGCAGTGAGTTGGATTTCAAAGTTACAGTCGGTTGTTGCGACATCAACAACGGAGGCTGAATACGTGGCAGCTACGCTGGCCAGTAAAGAGGCGATTTGGTTGAAAATGGTTCTGGAGGAACTCGGGCACAAACTAGAGAGTATTTCTCTATTCTGTGACAGTCAGAGTGCTTTGCATCTTGCAAGGAATCCAGCGTTTCATTCCAAGACAAAGCATATTCGAGTCCAGTATCACTTTGTTCGTGAGAAAGTCGAGGAGGGTACTGTGGATGTGCAGAAGATTCACACAAAAGATAACATAGCAGATTTTTTGACGAAGAGTGTTAATGCTGACAAGTTTGTTCAGTGTCGGTCCTCGTGTGGTCTGGTGAAAACGTAAGCAACATGAAGGGCGAGGTAGAAAGAATGGTGTGAAGATCTGATTAGTCCCTAATCAAATCTTCAAGTGGGAGATTGTTGGGGCGGTTGGTTTTTAAATCAATAGTAGAGCATTTGCATCATTATTTTGGCTGATTGGGCGGTGAGTACAATGGGGCGGTGAAATCATTAGAATAAAAAATTCATTTGTTAATCAAATGAGATTTTTTCTACACGGTTTCTCTTCCTATATATAGGAGTCCATTTTCAGCATTTCAATCATTCCAACAAAAATACATTCTTCTCTTTATATATAATTAAGAGTGTTGTGAGTGTGTTGTAAGTGTGAGGTAAAATAGAGAGTTTGTGCGACTTTACTACGGTAAAAGTCGGAGAGTTGTAATTCCTATTTTACACTCATAGTGAAGTTCTTCTACCTTGCCCGTGGTTTTTCACCCTAAATTAATTTGGGGTTTTCCACGTAAAATCTGTGTGTCGTATTTTTCCGTCTTTCAATTATTGTCGTGTTTTCGCTCTATCGAGAAGGGTCCAATTTACAACAAAAACTTCTTCAGTGAGATCACCGTGAAGAAAGGCGTTGCTGACATCAAGCTGTCGAATGGGCCAGGAGTTCATGACAGCAACAGAGAGAATGAGGCGGATAGTGACGGGTTTAACCACCGGGCTGAATGTTTCAGTATAGTCAATGTCGGGCCGTTGGTGAAGGCCCTTAGCGACGAGGCGAGCCTTATATTTATCAATTGAGCCATCTGGATTTTGTTTGATACGGAAGACCCATTTGCAACCAACAATGTTGGAGGCGTGATGAGAGGGAACCAGATCCCAAGTCCCGTGTTGAAGGAGTGCATTAATTTCTAGGGACATGGCATCACGCCATTGGGGAACTTTGAGAGCAGCGGAGACAGTGGTCGGTTCAAGAGAAAGGTCAAGTGGATACTTGGTCGTGAGATTGACCACCTTTGGTTTGAAAATATTGTTCTTGGACCGAGTTGTCATATGATGGTGCGGGCCTGGGGGAAGTGGGTTCGGGGCAGCGGACGGCTCTGAAGGAGAAGGAGGTGTTGCCGGCGCTGAGAGCGGCGGAGGCGAGCGGGCGAAGGGTGGACTGGATTCCGGAGCACTTTGGGCCAGGCGATCGGCCGGACAGCTAGAAGCGGGCAACATGGGCTGACCCGGAAGAGGATGGAGGATCGGTGGTGGGCCAGGTGAGGCGGTGGTGGGATGTGCAACATAGGATGGAAACTTGGACTCACAGAAGCGGACATGGCGAGAGATAAATAATTTGTTGGTAGAGGGGTCCCAACACTTGTAGGCGCTTTGTGAGTTAGAGTACCCAAGAAATATGCACGGGCGAGACGGAAAAGTGAGTTTGCCTGATTCATAAGGGCGTAGCCAAGGATAACAGAGACAGCCGAAAACGCGCAACTTGAGATAATTGGGAGACGTCCCAAATAATTTATGAAACGGTGATGTGTTGGCGATTGCAGAGCAAGGCATGCGATTGATGAGATAGACCGTCGTTTGGAATGCAAAAGACCAAAAGATAGAGGGTAGTTTGGCATGATGCAATAGGGCCCGTCCCGTTTCAACTATATGACGATGGCGTCGCTCAGAAATCCCATTTTGTTGCGGCGTATGAGGAGCAGTTGTTAACCAGCTAATGCCTGATTTTGCAAAAAATGATTTTAGTGCCAGAAATTCACCGCCATTGTCGCTATAAAAGTTCTTTATATTTTGAGAAAACTGCTTTTCCACCAAGGGCTTGAAGTGAATAAAAATCTCATACACCTGGGATTTGCTAACCAGTGGAAAAAACCAACAATAACGAGTATAGAGATCCACAAATATAACATAATAACGAAAACCATCATGTGAGGTCACTGTGGGTCCCCAAACGTCCGCAAAAACAAAGTGCAAAGGATGTAAAGCAGTAAATGAAGAGTCCACAAATGGTAAACGGTGAGACTTGATAATATGGCAAGACTCACAAAACAAGTCCTGCGCGGAGGATTTAGTGTCCATAGGTAAATTAAAAGCTGAAATTAAAGACGAACTAGTCTTGGAGGCCGGATGACCAAGACGAGAGTGCCAAGTATGATATGTTGTACGAACCCCCAAGGTGGCTAAACGAGCAGGGGACTTCATATAGTAAGAAGGAGGCCGAATGTGATACACACCATCACTGCAGAGTCCCTTCGCCAACAAATCCCCCGACGGTTGATCCTTAATGACAAAATAATCATGAAAGAATTCCATAGACACATTATTTTCTTTCGTAAATTGATGCACAGATAAGAGATTATGCTGAGATGATGGGACCCTCAAAACATTAGATAAAGTAAACGTGCGTGGATGAAATTTTAATTCAGAGGAACCAACATGTGTTATTTCCATACCATGTCCATCAGCTATGTGAACCTCGTCCGTGCCATCGTACTCCGAGTGGTAGTTCAAGACGTTGAGATCCGGAGTGATGCTGTGAGATGCTCCAGAATCAACAAGCCAACTGCCAGTGCCATAGCGGTGTTGGGTCGGTGGTGGGGTGGTGCATGCGGTATTGGCAGTTGGTGTGACGGATCCAAGTTGATAACACCGAAGAGCGATGTGACCATGACGACCACATATCTGACATTGGACGTTAGAAGCATGAGTATTGGATTGACTTGACACATAATTAGGGGTACCTTGGTTGAGACCGCGAGGAGCACGGCCACGAGAGTGATGGAAGCCACGGCCGCGGGGCTGCGACGCGCGGTTAGGGTGGTAGGAGGCGGAGCCGCGCGGATTGGGGTGGTGGTTGGCTGTGTTGGCGGTGGCAACGAGGTGGTGCGTTTCCTGATCCAAGCGCTTGATGTATGCCTCGTGAGAGACGAGGGCACTGTGAAGCTCAGCAAAGGTGAGAGGCTTCTCACGTAGGCGGATCGATGTGGCGATGTCCCTGTAAGCTGCGCCGAGTCCGTTTAGGACATATAGGGTGACATCGTCCGGGTGTATAGGTCGATCAAGCATGGCTATTTCATCAACTTTGGCCTTTATATCAATGAGAAAGGTCGTGACGGAGCGAGAGCCGATGGTGGTGGAGTTGAGGGCGTCCTTAAGCGCCATCACACGGGTACGGTCGGGTCGTGCAAAGTTGTGCATGAGACAAACCCATGCTTCGGATGAGGTGGTGGCATTGTGGATGAGTGGAAGAAGGTCATCTGAGATTGATCCGACTAGTGCTCCAAGAAGGAGTGAGTCTTTTTGAAACCACAAGGTGTATCCCGCAATATTGGATGGGGGAGGGCATGGAAACGTGCCCTGGAGGTAGCCTAGTAGATTGAGGCCATTGAGTTGTGAGACCACTTGTAGCCTCCATGAAAGATAATTGGTGGTGGTGAGTTTCAGTGGAAAGTGGTGGGATTGAGTGACATGGATGAGTGTGGTGGGGGCTTGTGGTTGGATTGGGAGGTTTTGGTCACGGACGGGGCTGGACGAGGCGGTGGACTCGTGTGACATGGTGGCGGCCGAAGTGTGGGAGAAGAAGAAGAATTTTTTTTTATTTTTTTTGAAGAGAGGGGCGACCGAAAATTATGAGGAGGAGAATAGTTGGAACGTTTTTGAGGAAGAGAATAGGTTGGATCGTTTGATCTTATGACCTTTTTGAGGCTCTTGATACCATGTAAACAATTAAATGAATATGTATTTCATTAGTTGATTTAGTAAAGAGAATACAAGAGTATATTTATACAACTACAAGTGTGAGAGTTAAAGAAAGATTTCCGCTATCTAAGTAAGGAAAAGATAGACTAGAATCCCTTAATCGGGGGAAGAGGATTCCGGATTATCTTCTTTCCTAATATCGAGGGAAGAGGATTCCGGATTATCTTCTTTCCTAATAGAGTAAGCATTTAATTACTACCACTACAATAAAAAAGGGTTTTTGGCTATGATTAAATTCGTAGACAAAAGCCCCATTTTCCGTGGCCAATGGTCATTGTCTACCCGGTATCCGTAGCTAATGCCCGTAGTGGAAGCCTGCGTAGGCAATAGTCATTGGTTACGGATGGCCGTAGCCAATAACGAAAGACCAAAATGCCATTATACTATTGACTACGAAAAGTTCCGTAGCCAATGATTATTGGCTACGGAATATTTTCGTAGCCAATAATTATTGGCTACGGAACTTACCGTAGCCATTGATTTTTTTAACATTTTTCCAATTATTATTGGCGACGGAATATTCCGTCGCCAATACTCTCTTTTTTTTTTAAATATTATTGGTCGCCAATAATATTCGTAAATATTAAAAAAAATTAAAACAATTTTTAATATTTTTGAATTATATATAATGAAATATATTTAAACTAATTAACTAATGATTACACGATTAATTATGTAATATATTTATTGCATAAATATTTGTATATTGAAATAATTTTGAAGTTATTAAGTGGTAATGTAGTAAATATAATTTTTTTAAAGATGGATAAATATCTTGAAAAATATATGAATTGGAGACTTAATTTAAATATTGAATTGTCGGAATTATAAGAAGAGCTTATTGTGGAAGGTATGAATTATAAGAGAAATGTAGGAATATGTTTATGAATTGAAGGGTTGGGGTATTTATAGAATAAACCAAGACTATTGACTACAGAATAATCCGTAGGCAATAGTCATTGGCTACAGAACAATCTGTAGCCAATAGTCTTTGGCTACGGAATATTTCGTAGCCAATAGTATTTGGCTACGGAATATTCCGTGGCCAATATAATAGTTATTGGCTACGGAACAATCCGTAGCCAATAATCTTTGCCTACGGAATATTCCGTAGTCAATAGTCTTTGCCTACCTAAAATTCGTAGGTAATGCATATTCTATTTTTTTTCTTTTTTAGTATTATGTGTGTATTTTTATTCAATTTTTTATTAATTACATTTTTTTCCCCAAACGTTCGTTTATCGTCTTTTGTAATTTTATTTTTTATGAAATTCAAGGAAACATACTACTAAATAGTTTAGAAGCGTTTGGTGAAAGAAGAAATTGAATTGGGTTTGTTTTACGACTTTTAATTAATTATATTTTTTTTCTCGAAAGTTCGTTTATCGTCTTTTGTAATTTTATTTTTTATGAAATTCGAGGGATATACAAATATATAGTTTAAAAGTGTTAGGTGAAAGAAGAAATGGAATCGGGTTTGTTTTTTGACTTTTGATTAATTATATTTTTTCCCCGAAAGTTCGTTTATCGTCCTTTGTAATTTTATATTTTATGAAATTCGAGGAAACATACTAATAAATAGTTTAGAAGTGTTTGGTGAAAGAAGAAATGGAATCGAGTTTGGTTTACGACTTTTGATTAATTATATTTCTTACCTCAAAAGTTCGTTTATCGTCTTTTGTAGTTTGATTTTTTATGAAATTCGAGGAAATATACTAATAAATAGTTAAGAAGTGTTTTGTGAAAGAAGAAATGGAATCGGGTTTGTTTTACGACTTTCGATTAATTATATTTTTCCCCGAAAGTTCATTTATCGTCTTTTGTAATTTTATTTTTTATGAAATTCGAGGAAATATACTAATAAATAGTTAAGAAGTGTTTGGTGAAAGAAGAAATGGAATCGGGTTTGTTTTACGACTTTCGATTAATTACATTTCTTTCCTTGAAAGTTCGTTTATCGTCTTTTATAAATTTTTTTATGAGAATCGAGGAAACATACTAATAAATAGTTTAGAAGTGTTTGGTGAAAGAAGAAGTGGAATCGGGTTTGTTTTACGACTTTCGGTTAATTACATTTTTTTTGAAAGTTCGTTTATCGACTTTTGTAATTTTATTTTTCATAAAATTCGAGGAAACATACTAATAAATAGTTTAGAAGTGTTTGGTGAAATTAGAAATGGAATCAGGTTTGTTTTACGACTTTAGATTAATTACATTTCTTTCCCCAAAAGTTCGTTTATCGTCTTTTGTAATTTTATTTTTGTCATCATGGGTCGTCGATCCGTCAACACAACTTCATTGGGAAGTGTATTAACACCTAACTCAGCTTCATTGTGGCGCTCATTAGTGGTGGCATTACGACCTAGATTTTGAACACTTTGCCTTTGCAGATTTTAAAGGATAATTCGATTAGTTGCACCAATATTTTTTGAAGGGCGAGAGGCTTGATTGCGATCTTTCATTATGAAAAAACAGTAATTTATATAAGAGAGATTCAGATATGTGTTGTGAATGAGTTGATTTATTTTGCATGAAAAATGGAGTATTTATAGAAAAAAAAATTACTCTTTTTTTAATATTTTTAAATTTTTTTTTGCACAAGGGCGACGGGTGTTGCCCATAGCCATTGTCTATGCCCGTCGCCTTCGTTTGGGCGCCATTTTTGGCTCCCAGAATAAAGGCGACGGGATCAGCCCGTCGCCAATATTAAACCCGTCGCCTATATTTTTGGCTAAGGCTTCTACCCGTAGCCAATATATACTTTTATTTTTATTTTTTTAATGTTAGTGGACTATGGGCAACGGGAACCCGTCGCCTTTGATCAATGGCTACGGATGTTCTCGTCGCCAATGGTTAAGAGCGACGGGATATATCCTGTCGCCAATGAGTTTTAATTTTTTTTTAAATCCAAAAAATGACCAAGGGCTACAGATTTTCCGTAACCAATGGTAAAACCACCATTGCCTATACCATCCGTAGCCAATGATCCTAGCTAAAAATCATTTTTCTTGTAGTGTACCTAACCTACCTGTTTTTGTCAAATATACATATTCGATATCATCTTCGACGTTACTCTCGACATCAAGTCCGACGTTGCTTCTAACTCAATCCGGCCTCAACTTCGGCATCAAATCCGACACATCTTCGACATTACACCCGAAATATCCCCGACATCACCCCCGACATCACCTCCGACTTCACCCTCCATGTCATTTATGTATCCGGTAGGACCTTTTGTTCCAGCATCTGGTGTTCCGGACAAAAGTGGTCCTGTAACTAGCACTAGTGATAGGAGACATAGTTTGTGATAGAATCGTAGCATTGTACTTGTAATATTCCACCTCGTCTTATATATATGATTTATTATCAAATTAGTGGCGCTGTCTGTGGGAACACTAGTTCTCGAGATCAGAGGTCATATGATTGTCAGAAGATGAAGAGGCCTCAGAAGGCGAAGGAGACAGGTCAGCGAAAGAACAGACAAACAAGGACAACTCTTAAGAAGTTAGAGGCAGACCCATCTACTGAGCTCTCCTAGAGGGAGAAAGTCACTTTTACCGTTCTAAAATGAGTCAAAGATGGAACTTGTTGGCGATTTCATTACTATTAACATCGGTCCCTAGAGGCCAGACCACACTCTGCATATCAAAGCGACAATGGTACCTGACATAAGGACTGCACTGGTGGAATGTTTGAGGAGGAACACTGACATATTCTCATGGTCTGACTCAGATCTAAAGTTAATTGACCCCAAAATCATCGTGCATAAGTTGAATGTTGACCCTTGGGCCAAGCCGGTGAGGCAGAAGAAAAGAAACTTCATTAAGGAAAAGAACGAGGCAGCAGAGATAGAAGTGTTTGAGAAGCTCAAGGCAGGCCGTATCTATGAGATACGTTACTCAGAGTGTCTTAACAACATAGTATTAGTTTTAAAGAAAGAGGCAGAATGGAAAATTTGTGTGGATTATACTGATTTGAACATTGTCCGCGAGACCCTTTTCCTCTGCTGAGAATAGATCTCTTTGTGGATTCGATGGCGGGATGTGCCTTGTTCAGTTTTGTGGACGCGAAGAGCGGATTCCATCAAATTTTCTTGGCGACAGAAAATCAACCTAAAACGTCTTTTGTTATAGATATCGGCGTATACTGCTACAGAGTAATGCCCTTTGGTTTGAGAAATGCAGGCGCTATATTCCAAAGGTTGGTGCCCAAAATGGTCTATGATCTAATTGGAAAATATATGGAGGTATACGTAGACGACATGCTGATCAAGAGTCTAAAGGCTCAGGATCATGTGAAGCACTTGGAGCAATCTTTTGGGATAATGAGAAACTATAGAATGAAACTCAACCCCAAAAAGTGCACATTTGGCGTTCTGGCGGGAAAGTTCTTGGGTTATATGGTGAATGAGAGGGGAATCGAGGCTAACCCCGATAAAATTCAGGCAGTGATGAGTTTACCCTCACCGTGATTAGTACGTAATGTACTGTGTTTGGTTGGACGTATAACATCATTGGGACGATTCATTGCAACCTCAGCCGTGAAGAACCTTCATTTCTTCAAGGTGTTGAAAAAGGCGACTGACTTCCAGTGGATGGGTGATTGTGAAGTTGCATTCCAACAGCTGAAGAGGTACCTAATGGCCCCGCCATTATTGGCAAAGCTTGACCCAGGTGAAATGCTTTGACTAATGCAATCAGCACTGTTCTGGTGAAAGACGTAGAGGGGAAGCAACTGCCTATCACAGATAAACCACTTCGCCAGATCATGGCCAGCCCCGAAACCTCCGGGCGATTAGTTAAATGGGCGATAGAGCTTAGCGAGTTTGGGATAGAATATTGCCCTCGGACCGCCATCAAATCACATGTTTTGGTAGATTTTATGGTAGAAAACGTTAGGAAATAGCATGGACTACTTGTGCAACCCCATGTTTACTATAACACATGACCCAGTACCTAGCACCTGACATTCAGCATGGTTGTTGCATGTGTAGGGATCCTTGACAGCCAACAGAGGGGGCGCAGGGATCCACCTGGTATCACCATATCGTAGAGAGTTCGATTTCGTTATAAGTTTGAACTTCCCTATCACAAATAATGAATCATAATATGAGGCAGTTCTCGCGGGGGTAAGAATGGAGAAGACTCCAAGTTCAGACCATTTCGAAGTCTTTACAGATTCCCAACTGGTGGAATACCATTTATCGGGATTCTTCGAAGTAAAACAGGAGACGATGGTCTTGTATTTGGCAAAGCTGAAAGAACTAGCTTCCGAGTTCACCACATTCAACCTGACTGAGATTCCCAGATCTGAGAACACTAAGGCAGATGCATTATCAAAGTTCACGAACTCATTAGACAATTTTGTCGAGAAATGTTATTAGCTATCGCAAGGCGGTATCTAATAATATTCATGGCATTAAATATTATTAGTTACCGCCATACGGTAGCTAATTGTATAAATATTATTAGCTACTGACATGCGGTAGCTAGCAGTATTTATATTGTTAGCTACCACGCCATGGTAGCTATTAATATTCATAGTATCAGCTACCACAACGCGGTAGCTATTAATATTCATAGTATCAGCTACCACAACGCGGTAGCTAATGATGTTTAAGAGGGAAGGCAACTTGGTACATGAATGACGGGATCCCGGTTGCTAATTTACTTATTAGCGACCGCTTCTCAGTCACTAATCTCAGGAGAGGGGCGACGAAGGTGGCAACCAACACCCGATCACTAAAACTGACGACAGACTTGCGGTAACAAACTGGATCATTAGCTAACGCTCGCCTGTCACTAGTTGTTAGAGACCAATTTATATTAGTAGCGACCGCGTCCCGGTCGCTAACGACCAATAGCGACCGCATTTTGGTCATTAGCGACCATTTGCGATCGCTAATGCTGCAAAATCTTGTAGTGAATGAAGCACGTTTGGTCAGGAAACCCAAGATCATAATTTTGGTGAACAAACGTAGTCAAAGAATATGTACTTAATTTGCTCAGGAAAATAAAGAAACCAAATTAAACATGCATAGGAAAAGGTAAATAAATTCAAACCACAATATTACGGCCATAAATGTAATAATCTACAAACTATGCAGTGACCGTGAAACTACATAATCGTACTAACAATGAAAGAACTAATGGAGCCGGAGACCTATTAATGAAAGTACTCTCAATTGCACAACAAACTAAAGAACAAAACGACAAAGGGAAAAGATCTTAATTCGTGAATGTAATTCTTCTCTTTCGCATGGATCTTTTTCTCGTACACTTGGATAGTTTTGGCAAATAATGTTGCAGGCCCAATTTAGTAAAACTTAAACTTGTTTCTTCTGGTGCAACTTTCCCCTCATCTAGATGAGATGAAATATTATTATCATCATCAGTTGAGAATAAAAACGAGTAGTCTCGAGTAGACCTAAGCCACTGTGCTTTCTTCTTTATTTTCATTCCGTATCGTCGAGCTTTAATTGGTTTTTTACGGAGTTCGGATTTCGGAATCTTTATCCAAGATTTGGCTTCTTTAACTGATTTGTCACAAGAGACAGCCAGGGGCGGACCCAGAATTTTTTTTTACCCTGGGCTAAAATCAAAAAAAGAAATACAAGTTTGGGTAGTGTGGAGAGAGTGAGTTGCTAAAATCGATTTGTATTTTTCAATACATTCTTATATCTTACGTGTTATTTCTCAAGTTCGTCAAGAAAAGACAAATTATAAATATACTAATATTTGTTATGAATTATGAACATACTTGTTTATTTGGGGTATACATAACAATAATAACATCACATATCTTAAATATAGATAAATTTACTCTTCAATCTTTAATAATTAAATAATCACGTAAAATAATCAGATCAAGACTCACTTTTGATATTATAAAAAAACAGGTAAGAGTACTGTTACATAGTTTTATGCAGCGACCTAAGATTACATTATAGAAATTTAGTTACGTAATCAATCCAAATCAATAAATGTTTTAACGGCAGGAAGCTATATGGTAATAGAAAAATGAAGTGTGATTTTATTTTTAAAAATAATACTGAAATGAAAATGAACTGACAGACTATTAACAGGCTAGGCCCAAAGAAGTGAAAGAACTACTAATACTACTTGGCAAAGTGAAATTCACCCCGGGCTGGAGCCCAGGTTAGTCCCTTACCTGGGCCCGCCCCTGGAGACAGCATTATAATTTGTGCCTGCAGAAAACCTGCTTTTTCCCTCAGTAATATTCTCCATGTGTTATGTGTATCAAATTCTTGAATAAAAACAATTGAGAAACACGAGGGAGAGTTAATCGAAAGATGAAAGATGAAATTAATAATAATATATGGGAAAGAAACAGACTAAATCTTCAGTAGTTACGGGGATTTGTATATATAGGAAACAAGAGTAGTAACCCTTTAGGCCAAGAGTCCTGGACGAGTTAGGATATACAAAATAAACCCGTGTTATGAAGTAACGCGCGAGACCTAATTAAATAAAGTGTCATACGTCCGAGTAGATAACTATTTAATTAAGACACATATACGACGAGAAGTACGACTTTTCACTAAATAATATGAGCCTCGTTTCCAGTAAGTTTTTAACCACGCTCATATCCAATCACAATTAGGGTTCAGGTAGTTAGTTATTTTTTGCTCATTTTGATCTTGTATCTATGGCAGTTTAAGTATTTTAACTAATATGAGTATTTCCCATGTTGAAGGGGAGCCTTGGCGCACTGGTAAAGGTGTTGCTGTGTGACTGAGAGGTCACGGGTTCAAGTCCTGGGAGCGGCCTCTTGTCAAAATTGACAGGGGAAGGCTTGCCCCTTATACACCCTTTGTGGTGGGACCCTTCTCCGGACTCTCGCATTGCGGGGATGCTTTCGTGCACCGGGTTGCCCATTAGTATTTCCCATGTTGGACTGGTCCATAGGATAGGCCCACATTTTGCCTATATCGGGAATGTTCCCCGATATGCATATCGAAGATGTCCTTCGATATGGTACACGGCATAATCTATAAATACCCCGTCTCGCATACCGAGAGTAAGCCTTTAATTACTACCGCTACAAGAAAAAGAGTTTTTGGCTATGATTAAATTCGTAGCCAAAAACCCCATTTTCCGTAGCCAATGGTCATTGTCTACGGGTATCTGTAGCCAATGCCCGTAGTGGAAGCCTTCGTAGGCAATAGTCATTGGCTACGGATGGCCGTAGCAAATGACTATTGGCTACGGATCTTCCATAGCCAATAACGGAAGACCAAAACGCCATTATACAATTGACTACGGAAAGTTCCGTAGCCAATGATATAAAACCACCATTGCCTATACCATCCGTAGCCAATGGTCCTAGCTAAAAATCATTTTCTTGTAGTGTACCTAACCTACCTGTTGATATCAAATATACATATTCGATATCATCTTCGACGTTACTCTCGACATCAAGTCCGACATTACTTCCGACTCAATCCGGCCTCAACTTCGGCATCATATCCGACACATCTTCGACATTCCACCCGAAATATCCCCGACGTCACCTCCGCCTTCACCCTCGATATCATTTGTGTTTCCGGTAGGACCTTCTGTCCCCAGCATATGGTGTTCCGGACAAAAGTCGTCATGTAACTAGCATTAGTGATAGGAGACATAGTTTGTGATACGATCGTAGCATTGTACTTGTAATATTCCACATCGTCTTATATTTATGATCTATTGTCAAATTAGTGGCGCAGTCTGTGGGAACACCAGTTCTCGAGATCAGAGGGTCATATGATTGTCAGAAGATGAAGAGGCCTCAGAAGGCGAAGGAGACAAGTCAGCGGAAGAACAGACAAACAGTGACATCTCTTAAGAAGTTAGAGGCCGACCCATCTACTGAGTTCTCCTAGAGGGAGAAAGACACTTTTACCGTTCCAGAATGAGTCAAAGATGGAACTTTTTGGCGATTTCATTACTATTAACATCGATCCCGAGGGCCAGACCACACCCTGCAGATCAAAGCGACAATGGTACTTGACATAAGGACTACATTGGTGGAATGCTTGAGGAGGAACGCTGACATATTCGAATGGTCTGACTCGGATCAGAAGGGAATTGACCCCAGATCATTGTGCATAAATTGAATATTGACCCTTGGGCCAAACCGGTGAGGCAGAAGAAAAGATACGTCATTAAGGAAAAGATGAGGCAGCAAAGATAGAAGTGTTTGAGAAGCTCAAGGCATGCCATATCTATGAGATACGTTACTCAAAGTGGCTTAACAACATAGTATTAGTTTTGAAGAAAGAGGCAGAATAGAGAATTTGTGTGGATAATACTGATTTGAACATTGTCCACGAGACCCTTTTCCTCTGCCGAGAATAGATCTCCTTGTGGATTCGATGGCGGGATGTGCCTTGTTCAGTTTTGTGGACGCGAAGAGCGGATTCCATCAAATTTTCTTGGCGACAGAAGATCAACCTAAAACATCTACTAAGCCTTTAATTACAACCTAAACTACATGTTGATATCGAATATACATATTCGATATCATTTTCGACGTTACTCACGACATCAAGTCCGACGTTACATCTTACATTAATCCAACCTCAACTTCGGCATCGTATCTGATGCATCTTCGACATTACACCCGAAGTATCCCCGACATCACCCCCGATATCATTTCCGACGTCACCCTCAATATCATTCATGGTATCCGATTGGACCTTCCATCCCTAGCATATGGTGTTCCAGACAAAAGTCGTCTTCTAGCTAGCACTAGTGATATGAGACATAGTTTGTGATAGAATCGTAGCATTGTACTTGTAATATTCCACCTCGTCTTATATATACGATCTATTATCAAATTACTAACTATGAAATTTGACAATATAAATGCAACTAATCCATGGCCAATCAACTAGGTTTGCGGGTAGGATACCGTATCACTAAATCAAATTATGATTTTCGTTTTCTTTCTCTTGGGGAAAAGGATCGGAATCAAATTAAATGTAAACATTTCAAATTAGTTTAAAGTACTGTAAACAATAAGTTAAATATATGCCCTACGGTTTCTAAATAAGTTAATTTCAAAACACTACGCTCTGTTATTTCAAATTGGAAATAACCCCCTGTTCTTTTCATTTGGCAAATAACCCATTTTTCATTTCTATTAGCAAACACCCTTCTCAAATTTAATAATTAGCAATTGGGGTGTTCAAAAACCCGCTCATCCGCCACATGCGCCCGCACTCACCATGATTTTTTTTTTTTGCACAAGTAGGCGGGTTGATTTCGTGGCAACTCCCCCGTCGTCGATTGGGTGGTGGGTTTACCTTGTCACCCGCCCGCTATTCGAACATTTTTTTATTATAAACATCTAATAGTAAATAAATAAGAGACAAAAATTGCGATAAATAAATTTAGTTAATTTGTTAATGGGAAGATTTTGTTTTATAGTTTTATGCCTAATATATCATGTTAAATTTTTTATATTACAATTTCTAATGAATGTCTTTAAATTTGCGAATTGAATATTTGTATAGAAGTAATATGTCCAAAATACTATAGTTTTCTTTTTGTGTGTACTTATTTTTAATGTTACATATTTTTAGTGATTAATGATTCTTTTTAATAAATATTAAGTGTATGAACTTTTTTCTTCATACTTTTTTGTTCTTTTTTTCCTAGTCTTAAAACCCCCCACCCGCCCTCCACCAAATCGGAACCCGCACGGGATTCAAAATAAATGTACCAGCACAGTTTGAAAAATTGTTAACTCGCTAAACTTTGGTATGGTGGATCTTTTTTTGTGCACCAGCCAAAAACCGCCCGCGAATACCCCTAATTAGCAAGAAACTTATTTTGGTCTTATTTCGTCTGTGTTACAACACACCAAGATAATTGATATAGTGGGTTTGACTAACGCCAAAATAATGCTAATCTATTACAAAGAATGGAGTAGCTTGGTCCGGAACACCAACTACGTAATACAAGTTTGTAGATAAATTTAAATAACCCTAGAAGACTAAAAAGAAGACAGTCAAATGGTGGACGTTCAATTCTTCTAAGCGTCGAATTTGATGAACTGTCGAATGGCCTTGATTCGACGCTACTGAGCCTCGAATTGGGAGGGTTCGATTGTACTGATGAGGTTCGGTTGAACTAAAGAGTCGATCGAACTAATATGTATGCCGAGTTGGATAGATCGAACTAACGTGTAGATCAAACTGATTGAGTATCGAATTGCCGAATTCGATAGATATGAATTGGTTGCGAGTATTCAATGTGTGTCATTAATGTCGGGGGACGAGGTATTTATAGACACCATCCTGTGGGACCCGACCAATCTTCGAATGATGTCGATTGAATGGACCCAGTTCGACCATCTGGGAATCGATCCAACGAACTCTGTTCGATCGTCTTAATAACGAATGAACAGTCAGCGTTCGATAGAGCATTTATCGGGTCTTCTTTTGGTGGACTGGCCCCGTATAATGTTTTGGGCCCTTCTAAAATACCCCCGCCAACACTTAAATTGAATTTATCGTGTAATGACATTGAACTTTGCGACACTCTCGCCTCCATCGGAACCTTTTCGACAAGAGGAATACTTTGGTCAAACTTCAAATAATATGTTGGTGATTTTTTATTGGAAAATTGTCAAAAATTTAAAATGGCCAAATCGCACAAACAATAATTTCTGCTCCAACAGTGCTAAAACACATAAAATGTTCCCACTCTGTTTGCATAAAGTGCCTATAGTTTAGGGGATTGGGTGGGATTAACCCTTATTTAAAATTATGTATCAAGGAATGAGCATCGAGCAAAACAATATAACATAATCACTGCACAAATAACACAAGATCACAGTAGTGCTCACACCAGAGCAACAGAGGACAGCATGACTAGTGCTTGTTTGGTACAACAAGAGCGTGATAAAGAACAGGCGAGAGGCGCGCCGTGCAGGAAGTCTAAAGAGCAGCAGAGCGCTTATATTAGAGTGCGACTCACACGGTGAGGGGCACGACTCATGCAAGTGCGCGCGTACCAAGTTTGTCAAATATGAGGGAAACTCGTCAAAAAAAAACTTTAAAGCCCTAAAAGTGAGGATACATGGCCTGGAGATGGAAAAGAGTCAGAAGAGGCTAAAAACAAAAACAAAATAAGAAATAGAGAGGCCAAAATGAGTACACTATATACAAGCGCTTAAGCATCATCATAAGAAGGATAAAATCATCGATCAAGACTTGAAAGAAGCCTCATCATCATACAACAACCAATTAAGAAGATTTAGAGTCGAAGAATACGCAACGATTAGAAATTGAACTAACATGATAATTCTTCCACTTCTTTCTCATTAATTCATTGTTCAAGATATTGTTATTTTTTTTTTAAATGACGATCGACTAGTCAATTTATACTTAGAGTTAGGTATTTGTGGGATTCGACATTATGTGATGACTAATGTTTTGTATTGGATTTATTGGAGTTCATTTTTATTTGATTATCTTGTAACGTTGTCTTACTACGCTTGATCACCGTAGAATTCATTAGAGATTTGAAGGAGTGCTAACGCGTTGTTTTTGTTTTTCGGGATAATTGAACCGTTGAGTGTGTAGATTAAATATATTGTATATAAAAGATAGTGGATTGTTCCCCCTTGTGGATTTGAAAATAATCATGAACATGTACCCTAATTAATTGAATCATATTACCGATAAGAACATAATAGAAGAACCAATGATCCCGAAATTCTAAGCCATCACATCTCTTGATCACAACTGAAATTAATTCAAGTTACTACGTAGTTAGCTGGTTAGTTAATAGTTATCTAAATCGTTCTTAATCAACCACTGTATTTTAATTATTGGATTGGTCGGATAAAGCTATACACCAAGTTATAATCATAGTCCTCATTAGATTCAATACTTGAGACATAATCTACTTTTTATTATTTTATTACTTGACCTTGCACTTGTGAACACGTATGTGTAGCATATTATCTGAATGATTACATCATAAAAGCTACACACACACCATGCATGAATACCGATGTAAGCCAGATATATGATACACAAGACCTTAAAGCAACAACTTAATTTGTATTCACCTTCGAAGGTACATACGTTTCATTTGAATTCTTAACACAAACTGGTATTAACCAGATCCATGATGAAATCTGAGTTTGTGGCACTAGACAAATGCAGTGAAGAAGTCGAATGGCGCTGTAACTTCTTGTAAGATGAACCTGATTAGCCCAAACACGTGCCCATAATATGTGTTGATAAATGTATAAAACATCTATATTTTACCCTCGATTATGAATGATAAATTGCTTAGTCATTGTGTTTTCAATATACTTTAGATAGTTTTATGTACTATCAGATTTTCGAGTCAGTTGAGTCAAAACACTGCAAAATAATGCATAAATGAAGGATCTGAGAAGAGCCGAGTCGATCAAGTAGAAGATGGGAACAAACAAGAACTCTGCGACAGTGCCAGAAGCTGCGCAAGCCGTGCGGGTAGACCAGGAATTTGCCCCAACGATGAGTGGCTAGTTACTTTATGCGTAGATTTAAGAAGTAATTGGGTTCAAAACAATGTGAAAATTTCCGATTTGATTATTATTAATTGCAATGTTTACGTTTAGTTTAGGAAAAAATGACAAACCCACCCCAACGTTTGGACTTTTTGCGAAACAATACCCAACGTTTGATTTTTTGCGAAACTATACCTGACCTTTGCATTTCGACAAAAACTATACCCTAACTATCATTCCGGGATAAAAAAAATTAAAACATATTATCTTTTATTATTGAAATAAAAAAATAAAAAATAAAAAAAAATTAACCATCTTCGTCACCAGACCCCCCCCCCCCCCAGGGGTGTGCATTTGGATCGGATCGGATCGAATCGAAGCTAGAAGTCGATTTTGATCCTGAAGAAATGAGGATCGAAATCGAATCAATTTAAAACGATCCGATTCGATCCAAAATCATTCGCTTTCGATCCTTTTTTCTTTTTTTTTTCTTATTTAATTTAATATCAATGGGACCAACCACAACATTCAAACAGAGTTATCGAATTACAAAATTCACTTTCATATGATTCTCAATGACACTTTTTGACACAAAACACAAATCAATTATAAAAGATACACTTTCACAAATTAATTTTCACCACTTTACACTTTTCATTCACCAGACTATGCACTAGCTTATCAACAGCTTCATTCAAGGTTACTCCAGCACTCCCAATTTTGATCAATCTCAGTATCACCAACAACAGCAGTTTCATTCGAAGTTATGCCTTCACTCCCAACATCGACCACAATATCACCATCAGGCAACAACAACACCTTCAGCTCCAATCAAAGGAGTTTCCTCTTGACAATTGTATACGTTTCCCAAAGACAGAAACGTGGCCTTCAAATGGACCAAGGAAAAGATGTTAGGTAGGTGTATATATAAAAATATAATAGTAGCATTATATATAGAAATATCTTAGTAGCATCTTAATAGGCTTAGCGTTATAGATAAAAATATAGTATTATATATATATATTATTATATATTTATTTATTTTAAAAAAATAAGATGAGTATTCGATCCGATCCGATTCTCAGCCTCTAAAATCGAGGATCGAATCAAAGGGGGGTTCGATCCTAAGGCAAAAATCAAAAGTCGGATCAAATATTCGATCCGATCCGAGATCGGATCGGATCATTCGATCGATTTTCACCTGATTCGATCGATTCGATTCTTTTTGCACAGGCCTACCCCCCCCCCCCCCCCCCCCAGGACGATGAGTTCGGAGATCTTTACACCCTTGTACTCTGCCCCCACACGGTATCGTTTCAGCCTCACCGCGAAGATTCAGGTCGATCTCGGCATCATGATTGACGACAAACCGACGTCTAGGGAAGAAGACGATTCTTTTTTCTTTTTTTTTTAATTTCAATAATCAAAATAATATTTATGAAATAATGATATTTTCTCTTTTTGTTATATATATATATATATATATATATATATATTAACAAATTAAATATCTTATTGTTTTTAATATACAAAGATAATGATATGTTTTTTCTTTTTGTTATATATTTATATATATATTAAGGAATTAAATATCTTATTGTTTTTTTTAAATACAAAGATATAGTTTTTTATATATTTATATATATTGATGAACTAATTATCTTAATGTTTTTAATATATAAAGATAATGAGTTTTTTTTTCTTTTTGTTATATATTTAAATATTAAGGAATTAAATATCTTATTGTTTTTAATATATAAAGATATACTTTTTTTCTTTTCTTTATATATTTAAATATATTAAGGAATTAAATATCTTATTGCTTTTAGCAGAGGGATTTGTCGTGAGGGTGAGGGACTATGTGGCTGTCGTAGTCGCACATGATTCGGAGCTTTGAGGGCGGAGGAGGGTCGGCATCGTAGGAGTCGGTCTGGCGGGAACGAGGAGGTGAGTCGATGGAATCCGCCTTGGGGGTAGTGGCGGACAGTGGTGGTTATGATGGTGGTGGGGCCACCATTAGAGAGAGAAAGTGAGGGAGGAGAGAGAGAGTGAGGAAATGGCAACTCATATTTTTTTTATATAGGTGGCATGTCCAGGTGGAAAAAAGTTTAAAAACAAATTGGGGTCAAAATTAGGGCGGGCAGTCAACGGTGGCTACATCGGCTAATTCCGCCTTAAACCACCGCAGTTTGGGGTAGTGGACAAAATTGGTGGACTGCCAAAATAATTGACATTTTTGGTGAGTTAGCCAACTTAATGGACAAAACAAAATTTCATCCCCGCTTTTGACTGTGCGCGTTTCTTGTTCTTGTTGTGGGTTTTTGTTTTGCTGCACAATAAGTGATACTAGAGCATCGGATCTGAACTCAATTTGATTGTGTCGAGGTTGAACTCAGTTGGAGTTGAGTTTTGCGATGAAGTCAACGCCTTGAAATTGTTGTCCTCTTTGCCAGAGAGTTGGAGAGAAACAGTTACGGCCGTTAGTGCATCAATCCGAAAGGCGAGGTTTAAGTATGACGAAGTGAGAGACTTGATTGTTAGTGAATAAATTCGTAGGAAGGAGTTAGGTAGATCATCAGGAAATTCTTCAGGATCAGATCTGAGTACAGAGGCTAGAGGTAGATCAAAGCAGCGGGGCTCGAATTCGAATCGGGTGATATGGGTAATATTGGTATTGGATCAGCCCAATCGATTACGTCGGCCAGGCCCAGTGAATCACCATCCCAGTAACGGTATAACGGGGATGATACCCTATATATGTAGCCATATCAAATATGGACATTCGATATGGTACTATGCATGCCAGGCATTGCGAGCGTGGTTTCCACATCCTAATGTCTATAAATACCCCAACTCTGCATAACGATGTAGATTCATTTAATAGCACCACCACCAACCAAATGATATTGAATACCCATATTCGATATCCAGGAGCATCAGATATTCCAATACTCGATATAGGGTGTTCCCCAACATACGTGTATCCCCGTTATCCATATACCTTCAACATTCGGGGATCCCCGACATAGATATTCAATATCCACAAGATACTTAAGATATCATTATAGTTTATTATACATTTAATCTATCACAAATGAACTATGTTTAGCTTGATTCCCTCAACATGATACGCAGACAGCTTGGGATAACCCGAGTTCAGTCCAAAATCATTAAAGATCATTCGTCCCCTCACCACGTCGCTTGGTGTACATGTGTGTAAAGAACAAAGTTGGTTCCAACGTAGCTCCAAACCAACATGATGTGGAGTATTTCGTCAGCCTGTCAAGTCATTAAACAAACTTGCCCCAAACAATAGGCGATGTCTATGGGAACACACTGGAGTGTACTTGAAAACAAGCACGCAACCTTAAATTCAATTGGGTTCATCAAGAACAATGGCGGATTGGAGCGCCATTGGACCTATACTTTATATGAGGCTTGTTCTCACGATTCTGGGTTAGCCTAAAATCATCAAAACCCTAGAGCAAATCGAGTTTCGATCTTGACAGCATATCGAGCACCTAATACCCCTGCTCCACTAATCCAGGTAAGTCATATTAATTACGTTACACTGTTCACGTGCATATTGAATACCCACATTCAATATCGAGCTTTATTTTGATATACGCATCCACCTTCGAAATAAACATCAACCTTCGATATAAACATCCACCTTCGATATACACATCCACCTTCGATATACACCATTCCTGATACACTACACCCGATATGGAGACTATCTTCGACATCTCTTAGGCCCAATATCATCCGCTCCCCGATATCATAACTTACCCGATATACATATACACTCGGTATCTTCGATATCCATTACACTCAACATCGCTTAGACTCGACATCCTCCATATTCGACGTCTTTGAGACTCGACGCCTAAGATCCTCGACATAGAGTTAATTCTCGAGTAGTATCAAATAATTTTATTCCCAAGTCCTTAACAGCTTTAACAAAATATATATATGATGACACAACAGCAGAGAGGTCTCGCCCTCAGGACATATCGCTTGAAAAGGAGACTGTCAATATACCCCCGCGGTAAATATATTGACACAACAGCAAAGAGATCTCGCCCTCATAACATATCGCTTGAAAAGGCAACTGTCCATATAACATCGCGGTAAATATTATGACACAACAACAAAGAGGTCTCGCCCTCATGACATATCGCTTGAAAATGAGGCTGTCAATATACCCTACTGGTAAACATGCTAACACAACAACAAAGAGGTCTCGCCCTAAAGATATATTGCCTTAAAATGTGACTGTCCATATACCCTCGCAGTAAATATGCTAACACAACAGCAAAGAGGTCTCGCCCTCATGACATATCGCGTGAAACGACAATTATTCGCGTGAAAGCCTATCTACCCTCACGATAGATAGGCTGAAACAACAACCGAAGGCCTTTCCCTCAGAATAGATCGGTCACATACGATGGCCTACATTAACGATGATTTCTACATACAACAATAAGAGGTCTCGCCCTCATGATAGGATGCCTACAAAGGCGAATGTTCTCATATCTTTTGCGATAGATGCGAGCAAAACTCCATGTATTATAGATATCATTGGGATCCCTTCATAAATGAGCATTATTCCAAAGAAAAAACAAAATATCGACATATTAATATAAAATATGCCCAACAATATTTTTTGTCAATGAATGCAAAATCATACAAGATGGCGAAACAACAAAGGACCACCCCGCTAAAAGATAAGCGACACGAAAATCAAACTTATCTGGAAGTTACAAATTAATGAAGCATATAGTAGTCGTCAAACACGTCCTCACGATACAAGATACGGCAGAGAATACCTTAACAGGCAAACGTATTTCCTATCCTACGGGATAAGGCAGATAAATACTTTAATAGGTAGACATATCTCCTATCCTACGGAATACGGCAGAGCCTTAACAGGTAGACTTATCTTATGTCCTACGGGACAAGGTGGAAAATACATTAAAACGGTATAGTTATCTCCTATCGTATAGAAAAAGACAGAAAATACCTTAACATGTAATTTATTTATTTACTATACTACATGATATGACAAAAAATATATAAACATGTAAGACGATACGACCTATTTAACTGAGAAGATAGTAGGTAGAAATGTGTGTCCTCCTGCTCAAATGCATAATACAAAAGAATGCATTAATACGGGGTTTAACCTCTACAAGGCTCTGAAACCCTCTTTTATTCATGAATTAAAATGATGAAATGGACCATGTTGACAACATAAAAGAGACATCCCAGAAATGATAGAGCCACATCTACCTAAAAGGTAAAATGCTAGAAATAACATAGTCACGTCGACCAATACGATAATATTCCAGAAATAGTAGTAACATCTACCTATAATCTTATATAATAAAATGCCAGAAATGGCAGAGTCGCACCTACCTACATGGTACCATGCCTAAATCGACAGAGAAATGTAAACATACGCGGTACCCTGCCTAAAACAGCAAAAAAATGTGTACCTACGTGGTACCCTACCTTAAATGACAATGAATCATGCATCTACGAGGTACCCTACCTGAAATGACAACAAATAGTACCTATATGGTATCCTGTCTCTCAAGGCACAAAACAAGTACATATGCGGTACCCCGCCTCTCAAGGTGCAGTAAGCACCCAAGTGATACTCGAACTCTCACGGGCACATAATCATCGCTAAACACCTCCTCTTAATCTAGCATGAGGGCATAAAATTTAGTAGTTAGCTAGACGCCTACTCTGTATAGTGATCAAAAATGAAGATAACACCTATATAATGGTAGAATACTGCTAGATGCTCAAAAGAAGCCTGAATACGATTAAATGAATAAATCGTTTAGGACATAATTTTTTGCCAATGGAATTACATTTGTCATTGTATTGCGACTAATCTTACAACTAGAAACACGTTCATTATTGCATGTGAGGCACGAGTCAAGACAAGGACCAGATTCTAAAACATGTTGCAGTCGTAGCGATTACAACATGTACATCCACTGTGGGGGTTAATATCTACCCCATATAGGTCACTTAATTCAAAATCAATCCACTATACGTGGTAAGATACAACTTTACCATTTAAGGTGTCGCCAAATCCTAAATGAAGCAGGGACATGCGATAAAGTCTCATCGCTAATAGATGAAAATTTCAAGGTGAGATGAGATTTCCAATAATACCTGCGACAAAAAGATATAACACAATGTTCAAAATGAACAACTACTGTTCAAATAAATGAGGATGCATTGATTAACTAAAATCGCTTAAAAGCACAAGATGTGTTAGCCAAACGATCATTCCAAGCAGCATAATATGCTACGTTATACATCAGTGTAAACTATACAACCCTTTCAAAGGGTGGCCAATCAACAGCCCGTCGTAGCGCATGCAAATGATCTAATACGCACTAGGTGCAGAACTGAGAATGTCAAGAAATTTCTCTACATCTATAGCCAAAAGCCTTCCTTACGATGACTTCTCACTCATTACCTATCTTATTCTCTTTAAGATTGACAAAGTGCGTGTTTAAGTTATATTGGAAAGAATCTTGACAACTGTCCCCAGACATATAAGTGATATAGACGTAAACCGCCTTTTACAAACATTGGCCTTGGAAGCCTTCAGTCCACCAGGATGACTTTAACTTTCTGACATGATGTTTCATGTGACTCTTCTCTCTCACTAAAACCTTGGTTTGAACATTTTACTATCAATTACTTTACATGCTCGAATGGCTCACCACAAAATTTAGATTAAAGCACGGTTTCTTGAAAATCACGCTTCAAAATTTAAGTGACGTGCAACCCCTAAGAATATAAACAAATATTCACCTACACTCTGTGCTCGTGTTAGCACAAAACCAACCTTGAGGTGTAACAATGCTTGAAGATACACTCTATAATAGCGTTAGCTAGAACATTTCTCAAATACGGTATAATGACACATACCCTGCGCGGTATCAAGGCCATTCACCTCTCATGGTACAATGCCACGTACCCTACATGGTATTTATGCCGTATGGCATACTCAACCTATTATCATAAATCCTACCTCAGAAGGAATAACAAGAATCGTTTGTGATACGATACCAACTACATCTACCTATTAAGTTACCAGAAGCGTACTCACATGCTACGTCTAGTAAAGTACTCGAATAACTCAAGAAGTACCTACAAAGTTTGAGTTGATTAAGTACGCACCTCACCAACGCGAGAGCCAGCTACACTACGCTATGGTCGGGATAGAGCATTCAAATATTTTCACATATCCCAAATTTTTATGAAGGTAAAATCATAATAAGCAATAAAGAGCGCTTTCATCAGTGACTCTCAATCATCCGTCAACCTAACGCGGGGGTGGTAAAAACCAAATTTTCATAAGAGTCACGTATACACAATTGCAAGTTATAATCACAATAATACACACAACATTGCACATACAAAACCCCAAACGGTCTAATTCTTCTCAAGAATTAACGAATTTAGAGCCATGACGGCATCGTGCAGAGAACAACCTCCTCGTGTTCTACACTACTCCCTACGAAGACATATTTGTCCATATATTATTATGGGCCCTCTTGCCCATCAACCCATCACACGAAATGGTCGAGCACCCACCTCCGTATGCATGATATTCGACATATCCCTCTTGCAATCACGCGTCTCATCGCCTCCATATTGTCATTTTCATCGAATAAAGGCATGTTAATCGAAATGCACATCTTAAAGTGTTTATCGAGTAGCAATGCAACTTAGAGTATCATGTCATGAAAATATCATCAAGTGACAACCACCTTGATGGCCGCCGGTACATTAAAATATCATCACGTCGAGAGTCAATCCTCGACATCAATCGGCTGTAAATTGTATCTTTTGCAAATATAATTAGAAATAAAGTTTACAGCCTCTACTCACCCGTTGGGGAGTAATTAAGCTTCTCACTTTTCTATCATTCATCTTAAGATTCGTATAACCCAAAAACTCAGAGGGAGTCAGGGGTACCTCGCACTCAGAAGTTAGGACTTTAAAAACCAATAACTGGCAGAAATCCGTAATTTACAAATTATCATCTACAACGATAACTTCTAAACTAGGGGAAGACATGATATGGGTAATATTGACATTGGATCAGCCCAATCGATTGCGTGGGCCAAGTCCAGTGAATAATCAGCACAGTAATGGTATATCGGGGATGACACCCGATATATGTAACCATATTGAATATGGACATTCGATATGGTACTATGCACGCCGAGCATTGTAGGCGTGGTCTCCGCAACCCGATGTCTATAAATATTTCAACTCCGCATAACGATGTAGATTCATTTAATAGCAGTACCACCTACCTATTGATATCGAATACCCATATTCGATATCTAGGAGCATCCATATTCCAATACTCAATATAGGGTGTTCCCCGACATACGTGTCTTTCCGATATCCATATATCTTTGAAATCCAGGGATTCTCGACATAGATATTTGATAGTTAAGAGATAATCAACATATCGTTAAACTTTATTGTACAATTAACCTATCTTAAATGAACTACGGTTAACTTGATTCACTCAACGGGATACGTAGGCATCTTGGGATAACACGAGTCCAGTCCAAAATCATTAAAGATCCATTCGTCCCTTCACCATTCATCTTGAAGTATATGTGTGCAAAGGATAAAGTTGGTTTGAGTGTAGCCTCAAACAACATGATGTGGGGTGTATCGTCAGCCTGCCAAGTTAGCAGACAAACTCGCCCCAAACCATCGGGGTAGATCGAAATCAAGGAAGTCGAAGAAAGACAAGAGTTCCAATGAGTGTTGGAATTGTGGAAAAAATGGTCATTACAAAGATAATTGTCGAGCACCGAAGAAGGATGAAAGCCCAGCTTATGGAGGTATAAATCGATAGTAGCGTCCATGTTGTGTCGTTGATCCTCCGTGTCGAACCCGGCGGCGAAACCCTCGCGTTCCTCGATCTCAGCGGTGGAATATATTACTAGAATAATATTCACCCGATTCACGAACTAAGAACCCCGACGATCGAAGACTACACGAAGAGAGAGATATTGCTATAGAGAGAAAGAGAGCTTGGGATATATTGAAGAATTGTTTCTTCTTATTTTGGTGTGTTTTTCATACCAATGTTGCAAGCCTATTTATAGGCCAAAATGGGAGACAAGAAGAATAAATTCCACTTCATCATCTCAACCAACCCACATGAACAACTAATTGGATTAGTTGGACCACACCATTGCCCACATGAAGTGTACATTACAAAGGTGATAGGTCTTCTATTTATAAGAAGGCTTGGGTGGAAGTCTTTACAACTTCCCAATGTAGGACAAGGACATACACATATATTTTCATAACACTCCCCCTTGAATGTCCGGTCCCAGGAGAAATATGCTGAGAGAAGTTGCCTCGTTAAAAACCTTGCTAAAGAAAACCCAGTGGGAAAAACCTCAGCGAAGAGAAATAGAATGCAATGCATATTTACTCCCCCTTATCATTGCTTCTATTGATATATTTGAAGCGTCGCATTCCAATCTTGTGCACTAGTTTCTCAAATGTTGCTGTAGGGAGGGACTTAGTGAATAAATCTGCCAGATTGTCACATGAACGAATTTGTTGAACATTGAATTCGCCTTTCTCGTAAAGATCGTGAGTGAAGAAGAATTTGGGCGAAATGTGCTTTGTTCTATCCCCTTTAATAAACCCTTCCTTCAATTGTGCTATACATGTTGCGTTGTCTTCATAAAAGGTTGTTGGAACTTCTTGCTTGGCTGGCAAACCACATGCTCCAAGAATATGTTGCGTCATATATCGTAACCAAACACATTCACGACTAGCTTCATGAATTGATAATAATTCTGCATGGTTAGTTGATGTAGCGACAAAGGTTTGTTTTACTGATCTCCATGAAATAGTTGTTTCACCACAAGTGAAAACATACCCTGTCTGAGATCGTGCTTTGTGTGGATTTGATAAATATCCTGCATCTGCATAACCAGTTATATCCGATTTGGATGAAGATGAATAATACAATCCTAAATCGATTGTCCCTTGAAGATATCGAAAAACGTGCTTAATGCCATTCCAATGCCTTCTGGTTGGGGAAGAACTGTACCTTGCTAATAAATTCACCGCAAATGATATATCAAGCCTCGTATTATTAGCAAGATACATTAGCGCTCCGATTGCACTAAGGTATGGTACTTCTGGACCGAGTAGTTCTTCATCATTTTCAGATGGTCGGAATGGATCTTTTTTCAGATTAAGGGATCTCACAATCATAGGTGTACTTAATGGATGTGCTTTATCCATATAAAATCGCTTAAGTACTTTTGAGGTATAATTAGATTGATGAATAAATATTCCGTCTTTTAAGTTCACAATTTGAAGACCTAAACAAAATTTTGTTTTTCCAAGGTCTTTCATTTCAAATTCATTTTTCAAAGAATTCATAACTTTTGATAACTCTTCATGAGTTCCAATAATATTTAAATCATCAACATAGACAGCAATGATAACATATTCAGATCCGCATCTTTTGATAAAAACACAAGGGCATACAGGATCATTTTTATAACCTTCTTTCAACAAGAATATACTCAAGCGATTGTACCACATTCTCCCAGATTGCTTTAATCCAAATAAAATTTATTTAGTTTAACTGAATAAATCTCGTTACGATTTAAAGCTTGTGCTTCAGGGACTTTCATATAAATATCATTTTCCAAGGATCCGTAGAAATAGGCTGCAACGACATCCATTAATCGCATTTAAAGTTTCTCACGTACTGCCAAACAAATCAAACACCTTAGGGTAATTGCATCAATTACTGGAGAATATGTCTCTTCATAATCAATACCTGGCCTTTGGGTATATCCTTGTGCCACACGCCTTGCCTTGTATCGCACAACTTCGTTATTTTCATTTCTCTTACGTACGAATACCCATCAACATCCTACTAGTTGTACATTATTTGGTGTGCGAACCACACATCCAAATACTTGACGTTTGGCAAGTGAATTTAATTCAATATTGATTGCGTCTTTCCATAAGGGCAATTCCTCTCTATGCCGACATTCTGAAATAGATGTAGGCTCAAGATCATCACATTTTTCCATAGTGTCGACCGCTACAGTGTAAGCGAAAATTTCATCAATGTGAATATTATTGCGATTCCATTTGTTGCCTGTTGTGACATAGTTGATTGATATTTCTTCATTTTCAGTAGGTTTTGGTGACTGCGGTTCTTCTGGAACCTTGTCATCTATGTCAACAGGTTCTGCGAGAATTGTTGTTTCCTCTTTTTGATCATTTTCAACATGTGCTCCTTTCTTTTTCGAGGATTTTTATCTTTGGAACCGATAGGTCTTCCTCGCTTTTGTCGTGTTACAGACTCATTGGCAATACTTGGTTGTCCTTCAGGGACATCAATTTTAATTGGAGCATTTACAGCTGGTATATAAGACTTAGTCATTCGTTTCAAATCAGTAAATGCATCTGGCAACTGATTCGCAATATTTTGCATATGAATTATCTTTTGAACTTCAAGTTCACTATGCTTTGTACGAGGATCTCTAATTGTTAGTGATAATTCTCTCCAAGAGATAGTCTTTTCCAACTGTTTAATATCTCCCCCTAATGTTGGATGAATAGATTCGTCAAAATGAAAATCAGCAAATCTTGCTGTAAATAAATCTCCAGTCAATGGTTCTAAATACTTTATTATAGATGGAGATTCATATCCAACATATATTCCAAGTCTTCTTTGTGGACCCATCTTTGTGCATTGTGGTGGGGATATCGGAACATATACTGCACAATCGAAAATTCTCATATGAGAAATACTTGGTTCTAGACCGGGAACCATTTGTAAAGAGGAATTAGCATTATAACTTGTTGGCCTGATGCGTACAAGTGTTGCTGCATGTAAAATAGCATGTCCCCAAGCAGAAGTGGTAAGCTTAGATTTCATAATTAATGGTCTTGCAATTAACTGAAGACGTTTAATAAACGATTCAGCTAAACCATTTTGTGTATAAACATGAGCGACGGGATGTTGATTATCTATTTCGATTAACATGCAATAGTCATTGAAGGCTTGGGACGAGAACTCACCAGCATTATCAAGACGGATTTTCTTTATTGTATAATCAGGGAATTGTGCACGTAAACGAATTATTTGTGCAAGCAATCTCGCAAATGTTAAATTTCGAGTGGATAACAAACACACATGTGACCATCTAGTTAATGCGTCAATCAATACCATAAAGTATCTAAATGGCCCACACGGTGGATGGATAGGCCCACATATATCTCCCTGAATGCGTTCAAGAAATTTAGGATTTTCATACTTGATTTTGGCTGGTGATGGCCTTGTGATTAGTTTGCCTTGATAGCAAGCAACACATGAAAGTTCATTAGATTGAAAAATCTTCTTGTTTTTCAATGGATGGCCAACTGAATTCTCAATAATTGTTCGCATCATTATTGAACCAGGATGGCCCAACCGATCATGCCAAATTTGAAAGTCATTAGTAAACTTCTGGTTTATTGTGGCATAAGTTTCAATAACTTTGATTTTGGTAAAATACAATCCAGGTGTCAAAGTTGACAACTTTTCTAAGACATGTTTCTTTCCAGAAACAGTATAAGTAATATAGAGATATTCATTATTTCCTTCCTCTTGTGTTTAAATATGATATCCATTCAAATGAATATCTTTAACACTCAATAAGTTTCTTCGAGCCTTTCGAGAAAACAATGCATATTTAATTACCAATTTTGTTCCGTTCGGTAGTAAGATAGTTGCTCTTCCGGAGCCATCAATTAATTTTGAAGTACTAGCTATAGTACTGACATTTGCACTTTCCATATTTAAGTGAGAAAAGTATTTTCTATTATTGAATATGGAGTGAGTAGTAGCGCAATCTGCTAGACATATTTCTCCTTCGTTGTTTGAAGATGTTGCCAAATCAATTTCCATGTTTCTAAAAATAAAAGGATTAGGAGATACATATTAAAAAAACGTTTATTGAACTTAGAAAAAGGTTACAAGGAAATTCAGAAACACACACGACAACAAACAAAGGTACATATAAGATAATACTGAACTTAAAACGAAACAACATGTTGAAATGGAAAAACTAGACTTTAAGACCATTTAGTTATTCTCAGAAAACACCATGTGCCCTATTCCATCTTCAGGGCGGTCAAGATAGTCAGCAACATCCAGTCGTGCCATGTCAATCTGTTCGTGTTCATTTGCATCTTGAACATAATTCGTTTCGATATTTTCACCCCTCGCCTTCGATGCTTGGTAAAGATCAACAAGGTGTTTTGCTACTTTGCAAGTTTTTGACCAATGGCCTGTCATACCACATCGGTGACAAGTACTTTCATAAATTTTCTTTGTCGACCCATCATCTCTATTTTTCTGTCTCATTATATGCTGTTTTATTATGGCCATTTTTGAAGTTGTTATTACGACCTCTTCCTCGGCCTTGACCACGTCCACGACCACGTCCATATCCACGTCCACGTCCATGCCCACGAACATTACCACGACCACGAAAGGAACCATGGCCAAAAGGATTGTGTGATGTTGCATTCAATTCAGGGAATGGGGTAGAACCAGTGGGACGAGACACGTGATTTTTCATCAACAACTCGTTATTTTGTTCAGCCACTAAAAGACATGAAACAAGTTCAGAATACTTTTTAAAACCTTTTTCACGATATTGTTGTTGAAGAATAACATTTGTGGCATGAAAAGTAGAGAATGTTTTTTCGAGCATATCAGCATCAGTAATAGTTTCTCCACATAATTTCAGTCGCGGAGTAATTTGACATACTGCGGAGTTGTATTCTCCCACAGTTTTAAAATCTTGCAATCGAAGGTGTATCCAATCATGTCGAGATTTAGGAAGGATAACAACCTTACGATGTTCAAACCTTTCTTTGAGACAAGTCCAAAGTTCTGCAGGATCTTTGAGTGATACATACTCCCCTTCTAATTTTGAAGTAAGATGGTGAAGTATGAAAATCATAGTTGTTGACCTTTTATTTTGTGGTAATGTGTTACCAGTTTTAATAGCATCGCCAAGGCTTTTAGCATCCAAGTGCAATTCTACATGCAATATCCATTGCACAAATTCTACGTTTGAGATGTTTGACATGATGACTTTTCTTTTTTGGAACTCAAACGAAAATGTCGACAAAATATCGAGCCTTTCGTGCTGATAACGTGTTATAAATGTTTGAACTCAAAGGAAAATAAAAGAGAGTAATATTAGCTATCAAACTCTTTCTTATTCCATAAGATGTGAAGTGTACATTACAAAGGTGATAGGTCTTCTATTTATAAGAAGGCTTGGGTGGAAGTCTTTACAACTTCCCAATGTGGGACAAGGACATACACATATATTTTAATAACACTCCTCCTTGAATGTCCGATCCCAGGAGAAATATGCTGAGAGAAGCTGCCTCGTTAAAAACCTTGCTAAGGAAAACCCAGTTGGAAAAACCTCAGCGAAAGAGTGCAGTGCATATTTACTCCCCCTGATCATTGCTTCTATTGATATCTTTGAAGCGTCGCATTCCAATCTTGTGCACCAATTTCTCAAATGTTGCTGTAGGGAGGGACTTAGTGAATAAATCTTCCAGATTGTCACTTGAACGTATTTGTTGAACATTGATTTCATCGTGAGTGAAGAAGAATTTGGGCGAAATGTGCTTTGTTCTATCCCCTTTAATAAACCCTTCCTTCAATTGTGCTATACATGATGCGTTGTCTTCATAAAAGGTTGTTGGAACTTCTTGCTTGGTCGGCAAACCACATGCTCCAAGAATATGTTGCGTCATATATCGTAACCAAACACATTCACGACTAGCTTCATGAATTGATAATAATTCTGCATGGTTAGTTGATGTAGCGACAAAGGTTTGTTTTACTGATCTCCATGAAATAGTTGTTTCACCACAAGTGAAAACATACCCTTTCTGAGATCGTGCTTTGTGTGGATCTGATAAATATCCTGCATCTGCATAACCAGTTATATCCGATTTGGATGAAGATGAATAATACAATCCTAAATCGGTTCTCCCTTGAAGATATCGAAAAACATGCTTAATGCCATTCCAATGCCTTCTGGTTGGGGAAGAACTGTACCTTGCTAATAAATTCACCGCAAATGATATATCAGGCCTCGTATTATTAGCAAGATACATTAGCACTCCGATTGCACTAAGGTATGGTACTTCTGGCCCGAGTAGTTCTTCATCATTTTCAGATGGTGGAATGGATCTTTTTTCACATCAAGAGATCTCACAATCATAGGTGTACTTAATGGATGTGCTTTATCCATATAAAATCGCTTAAGTACTTTTGAGGTATAATTAGATTGATGAATAAATATTCCGTCTTTTAAGTGCTCAATTTGAAGACCTAAACAAAATTTTGTTATTCCAAGGTCTTTCATTTCAAATTCATTTTTCAAAGAATTCATAACTTTTGATAACTCTTCATGAGTTCCAACAATATTTAAATCATCAACATAGACATCAATAATAACATATTCAGATCCGCATCTTTTGATAAAAACACAAGGGCATATAGGATCATTTTTATAACCTTCTTTCAACAAGAATGTACTAAAGCGATTGTACCACATTCTCCCAGATTGCTTTAATCCATATAAAGATTTATTTAGTTTAACTGAATAAATCTCGTTATGATTTAAAGCTTGTGCTTCAGGCAACTTAAATCCTTCAGGGATTTTCATATAAATATCATTTTCCAAGGATCCGTAGAGATAGGCTGTAACGACATCCATTAATCGCATTTCAAGTTTCTCATGTACTGCCAAACAAATCAAATACCTTAGGGTAATTGCATCAATTACTGGAGAATATGTCTCTTCATAATCAATACCTGGTCTTTGGGTATATCCTTGTGCCACAAGCCTTGCCTTGTATCGCACAACTTCGTTATTTTCATTTCTCTTACGTACGAATACCCATCGACATCCTACTGGTTTTACATTATTTGGTGTGTGAACCACACATCCAAATACTTGACGTTTGGCAAGTGAATTTAATTCAACATTGATTGCGTCTTTCCATAAGGGCCAATCCTTTCTATGCCGACATTCTGAAATAGATGTAGGCTCAAGATCATCACATTCTTCCATAATGTTGACCGCTACAGTGTAAGCGAAAATTTCATCAATGTGAATATTATTGCGATTCCATTTGTTGCCTGTTGTGACATAGTTGATTGATATTTCTTCATTTTCAGTAGGTTTTGGTGACTGCGGTTCTTCTGGAACCTTGTCATCTATGTCAACAGGTTCTGCGAGAATTGTTGTTTTCTCTTTTTGATCATTTTCAACATGTGCTCCTTTCTTTTTCGAGGATTTTTATCTTTGGAACCGATAGGTCTTCCTCGCTTTTGTCGTGTTACAGACTCATTGGCAATACTTGGTTGTCCTTCAGGGACATCAATTTTAATTGGAGCATTTACAGCTGGTATATAAGACTTAGTCACTCGTTTCAATTTAGTAAATGCATCTGGCAACTGATTCGCAATATTTTGCATATGAATTATCTTTTGAACTTCAAGTTCACTATGCTTTGTACGAGGATCTCTAATTGTTAGTGATAATTCTCTCCAAGAGATAGTCTTTTCCAACTGTTTAATATCTCCCCCTAATGTTGGATAAATAGATTCGTCAAAATGACAATCAACAAATCTTGCTGTAAATAAATCTCCAGTCAATGGTTCTAAATACTTTATTATAGATGTAGATTCATATCCAACATATATTCCAAGTCTTCTTTGTGGACCCATCTTTGTGCATTGTGGTGGGGATATCGGAACATATACTGCACAACCGAAAATTCTCAGATGAGAAATACTTGGTTCTAGACCGGGAACCATTTGTAAAGGGGAATTAACATTATAACTTGTTGGCCTGATGCGTACAAGTGTTGCTGCATGTAAAATAGCATGTCCCCAAGCAGAAGTGGTAAGCTTAGGTTTCATAATTAATGGTCTTGCAATTAACTGAAGACGTTTAATAAACGATTCAGCTAAACCATTTTGTGTATGAACATGAGCGACGGGATGTTCATTATCTATTCTGATTGACATGCAATAGTCATTGAAGGCTTGGGACGAGAACTCACCAGCATTATCAAGACGGATTTTCTTTATTGTATAATCAGGGAATTGTGCACATAAACGAATTATTTGTGCAAGCAATCTCGCAAATGTTAAATTTCGAGTGGATAACAAACACACATGTGACCATCTAGTTGATGCGTCAATCAATACCATAAAGTATCTAAATGGCCCACACGGTGGATGGATAGGCCCACATATATCTCCCTGAATGCGTTCAAGAAATTTAGGATTTTCATACTTGATTTTGGCTGGTGATGTTCTTGTGATTAGTTTGCCTTGAGAGCAAGCAACACGTGAAAGTTCATTAGATTGAAAAATCTTCTGGTTTTTCAATGGATGACCAACTGAATTCTCAATAATTGTTCGCATCATTATTGAACCAGGATGGCCCAACCGATCATGCCAAATTTGAAAGTCATTAGTAAACTTCTGGTTTACTGTGGCATAAGTTTCAATAACTTTGATTTTGGTAAAATACAATCGAGGTGTCAAAGTTGGCAACTTTTCTAAGACATGTTTCTTTCCAGAAATAGTATAAGTAATATAGAGATATTCATTATTTCCTTCCTCTTGTGTTTTAGTATAATATCCATTCAAACGAATATCTTTAACACTCAATAAGTTTCTTCGAGCCTTTCGAGAAAACAATGCATATTCAATTACCAATTTTGTTCCTTTCGGTAGTAAGATAGTTGCTCTTCCGGAGCCATCAATTAATTTTGTAGTATTAGATATAGTACTGACATTTGCACTTTCCATATTTAAGTGAGAAAAGTATTTTCTGTTATTGAATATGGAGTGAGTAGTAGCGCAATCTGCTAGACATATTTCTCCTTCGTTGTTTGAAGATGTTGCCAAATCAATTTCCATGTTTCTAAAAATAAAAGGATAAGGAGATACATATTAAAAAAAAACTTTTATTGAACTTAGAAAAAGGTTACAAGGAAATTCGGAAACACACACGACAACAAACAAAGGTACATATAAGATAATATTGAACTTAAAACGAAACAACATGCTGAAATGGAAAAACTAGACTTTAAGACCATTTAGTTATTCTCAGAAAACAACATGTGTCCTATTCCACCTTCAGGGCGGTCAAGATAGTCGGCAACATCAAGTTGTGCCATGTCAATCTGTCCGTGTTCATTTGCATCTTGAACATATTCGTTTCGATATTTTCACCCCTCGCCTTTGATGCTTGGTAAAGATCAACAATGTGTTTTGCTACTTTGCAAGTTCTTGACCAATGGCCTGTCATACCACATCGGTGACAAGTACTTTCATAAATTTTCTTTGTCGACCCATCATCTCCATTTTTCTCTGTCTCATTATATGCTATTTTATTATGGCCATTTTTGAAGTTGTTATTAGGACCTCTTTCTCGGCCTTGACCACGTCCACGACCACGTCCATTCCCACGAACATTACCACGACCACGAAAGGAACCATGGCCAAAAGGATTGTGTGATGTTGCATTCAATTCAGGGAATGCGGTAGAACCAGTGGGACGAGACACGTGATTTTTCATCAACAACTCGTTATTTTGTTCAGCCACTAAAAGACATGAAACAAGTTCAGAATACTTTTTAAAACCTTTTTCACGATATTGTTGTTGAAGAATAATATTTGTGTCGTGAAAAGTAGAGAATGTTTTTTCGAGCATATCAGCATCAGTAATAGTTTCTCCACATAATTTCAGTCGCTGAGTAATTTGACATACTGCGGAGTTGTATTCTCCCACAGTTTTAAAATCTTGCAATCGAAGGTGTATCCAATCATGTCGAGCTTTAGGAAGGATAACAGCCTTACGATGCTCAACCCTTTCTTTGAGACAAGTCTAAAGTTCTGCAGGATCTTTGAGTGATACATACCCCCCTTCTAATTTTGGAGTAAGATGGTGACGTATGAAAAGCATAGCCGTTGACCTTTTATTTTGTGGTAATGTGTTACCAGTTTTAATAACATCGCCAAGGCTTTTAGCATCCAAGTGCAATTCTACATGCAATATCCATTGTAAATAATTATCTCGAGATACATCCAATTGCGCAAATTCTACGTTTGAGATGTTTGACATGATGACTATAATATAAACAAAATAACATAAGAATCGTGATTTTAATATTTCATAAATAATACAACATTATTACATGAAGAAAAATATAGTAACAACCGCAATATTATAAATGGAGGTATAACCATCCTTATTTATAACAAGGGTAATAATTAATAAAAAAACCGCATTATTATAAATGGAGGTATAACCTTCCTTATTTATAACAAGGGTATTAATTAATAAAAATAACAAATTGTGTACCTTTTCCTTTTTGGAACTCAAACGAAAATGTCAACAAAATATCAAGTCTTTCGTGCTGATAACATGTTATAAATGTTTGAACTCAAAGGAAAATAAAAGAGAGTAATATTGTTATAAATGTTTGAACTCAAAGGAAAATAAAAGAGAGTAATATTAGCTATCAAACATTTTCTTATTCCATAAGATGTGAAGTGTACATTACAAAGGTGATAGGTCTTCTATTTATAAGAAGGCATGGATGGAAGTCTTTACAACTTTCTAATGTGGGACAAGGACATACACATATATTTTCATAACAATTAAGGATATATAGATCAGTGTTATTAAAATCGGATCGGAGAGGCCGGTCCAACCCGGTTTTAATAACACTGATCTATATACCCTTAATAAGTTTATTGCACTTTCATATTACTTAATAGTTAATACTTGCTATAAACATTCGTGGAAGAGACTGTCTTTCGCTAATATATTTGATTCTGGGGTTTTGTTGGCAATTTCATATAACAAAGGGGGCGCCTTTTGCATTAACCTCTAATTTGAGTGAGAGCTGAGAACCAGAGCTCAGCTAAAGCTTGTGGACTTCGAAAATGGCTTGTGGGTTTTTGCCTTCAGCCTCTGTCGTCCAATTGCCCATCAAAGGTTCATTTCTTTTTCTCTAATTATCATCTTATTTATTTATAAATTCAAAGAATAGAAGAATCCTTTTCAGTCAAATTACAGTATTTGGATAACCTTACTATCAATAGAATTGTAGGCAAATGGGGAAGGTGCACATTAATAACTGATTTCCAAGTGCATTGTAAGAAGAGGAGTCGATATTCGTTTTTTGTAAAATCAATAATGTCATTAAAGAAGCAAGTATGGATATGGACCGAGAAGAAGGAGGTGATGACTGCAGCCACGGAGAGGGGCTGGAATACTTTCATATTTCACTCTTCGTGCCGCAAACTCGCCGTCGACTGGTCCCGTAAGCATCTCTGTTCCTGGTTGGATTCATACATTTTCTTAGAGACTGTTTTATGGTACCAAACTGTTGCCAAGACAAGATTGTACTTAAATGGTCCGTACGAGATATAAGTTCTACGTGTTTCTACCTTGCCACTCGCCGTCATTGGAATTACTCGTGTAATTGTTAGTGCTTTAAGATGAGAGTATAAGCTGACTTGTTTGATGTTTAATTAGGTGCTCTTTTTCAAACTTTGTCGTTGAGTGGGGATGGCGGAGATGAGTAGAGATTTGGAACGCATAACTTAGTTGCATTTACTAAATTTCTTGCAGCCATTGCATTGTTTTTTCCTCTCTTTATGGAAGAAGGTGGGCTCTTAGATGGCGATGACAAAAAAATTGCAAGTTATTATGAGATTTCTTCACCCGAAGAACTGGAGATGCTCCATCTGCTCAACGATGAAGTAGAAAATGTCGTCGTTAATCTGAGTGACTGGCAGGTAATTGAACTAATTCGTTTGGGAATTATTTTACTTCGCTAGGACTACTTTCAGTGTGCTCACCTGTTTGACAGTCCTTTCGTAACGTGAAAACCAAAGATATCACCTCTTCGTGAAAACCAAAGCATATGATTGTCATTTTTCTCTTTTTCCATATAAATCTAAAATTAACCGTTCATGAAAACTTCTCTCATTACATTGTAATTGCAATTCACCCTATCTTTCATATCTTTATGGTCAATGTTATGCATTAAGAAAAAAATTCAAGGTTCTATGGCCTCATTCATCCTATGCACAACGGGCCTCTCTCTGCTCTATACGGTGGCTATCCAACATTGAGGTAAAGGCTTTGATGGCCAATTCTGTCTAGTGAGGATTATCTTTCTGCGCTCTTGCTCTATGTTATTTCTCTTACACTTCTGTTTACCAGTCCATAATTGAGCCTAGATGATGAGATCCTTCGTGATAATACATGTAATCAACTGTAGGTTTTTCTAAAGTTCCTTCTTATTTTTTATGTTTACCTTTTTCATGTCGTTTGGGTCAAATTTCAATCTTAACGTATGCATAAGAGAAAATCATATTGTGATTTGCCTAATCTTTGTTAAGTCTGAGTACCATGAGCTTGACCTTTACTGGATTTTGTCAACATACTATATCAGGATTTTTGGGATTTACAACTTTTTAATTATAGAACTGCACTGCTAAGTCTATCTCTTTCCACACATCCACACTTGTCTCCTTAGGTGATACCTGCAGAGAACATTGTTGCAGCAATACAAGGCACTCAAAAAACAGTTTTTGCTGTCTCAAAGACATCTTCTGAAGCTCAAACATTTCTCGAGGTAGTATCTTTATTGCATTTAACTTCTAAGATAGAGCAATTGCATTAGCGATAAAATTTCCATTCAGCCTTGTGGACAACAAGTTTCTTAAATGACCATATGGCAATGGCTCACAAGGTGGGCTTGCCTGTCGTCCTTTCCAACTGAAGCGAACTTGCAAAGCCTGTTTATCTTACTATTAGTTATACAAATATTAGAGAAGTTGTATATTAACTGCTTGCAAATTTATAAAAATGCATACTGTTTGGCCATTTTCTTGTCAATTGATTTATCTACTGTAGTAGGCCTTGGAGCATGGTTTAAGTGGTGTGGTTTTGAAAACTGAGGATGTTGAAGCCATCTTTGAGCTGAAGGTAATACCTCTCTGAACCTTATGCTTTCTCTTGAGTCATGCATCTTATGGCTTAAGTATCATTAGGAGTATCTCGACAGAAGAAGTGAGGAGGACAGTCTCTTAAATCTGACTAAAGCAAGGATAACTAATGTGAAAATGGCTGGAATGGGTGACCGTGTATGTGTAGATCTCTGCAGCATCATGACACCCGGTGAAGGCCTTCTGGTTCCACTCATACATTCTCCTATGCCCTTCAACTATAATCTAGTTTTCTTATGAAAGTATTGCGTATAACTTAATATACCCTTTTTTTTTCTGTTCTCGGAGGTCGGATCCTTTGCTAGAGGGCTCTTCCTTGTTCATTCAGAATGCTTAGAGTCAAATTACATTTCCAGCAGGCCTTTCCGTGTCAATGCGGTGAGTATTTATGTAGAGTCACAACAGCAAAATGCTGTCAACATTTACATTGTAAACTCTTAACAATTGGTTCCATTGAAACAATCTGGTATACCAAAGTAGGAGGTTGGAGTTACACTGTAATCATTTACACATCATACATATATATATAATTATATTTATAAAAATTATATATATTGCATATAGCTTGAATTAGTGATTTAGTTGAAAGCCCGTATGGTCATTGCATGTTAGTTTCTTGTTTATACAACCTATCCATCACGATTTCTTTCTCTTTTGTTCCCTTCATATTATCCTGCATTCTGAAAACTTGACAGTTGAATGTAATAATTATTTTATGGGGAAATCACATCACTAGAATAGTGTGAAGCCCTCAAGATATTATATTCTTATCTAATACAAGCAGTTTTAAACTTTAGATGCTTGGGTAGAATTTAGTTTTTTCCCTTCATAATATATGTTTATGGATGTTCTGTTTACAACTCTCCCAATATGAACTGGTGTCAGTCATATTCCAACAAGGTTATGTGATGCGCTCCACAAGTAATACAGCTGACGTATGTACAGGGCCCTGTGCATGCGTACGTTGCCATTCCAGGGGGAAAGACTAGCTACCTCTCAGAGTTAAAGACAGGGAATGAAGTTATTGTTGTCGATCAAAATGGGAAGCAGCGTATCGCCATCATTGGTCGTATAAAGATAGAGACCAGGCAGTTAATGCTCATAGAGGCAAAGGTTCGTACACGCAAATGTTACCAAATTTAGAAATACATACATTGTTATGACTATGCAGAGCATGCTTTCAAATGTAAGTGAGCTGTCTGGTTGAATTCTTGGGTAAGATCAACATTGAAGGGGGTTATGACTAGTAGACAGCTTTATGTTGATGCAGATAGATCAGGATCCCCAAACCTCTTACAGCATTCTCTTACAAAACGCTGAAACAGTTGCTTTAGTGTTATCATCTGGAGGTAAATTATATGAATGATATTCATTAATATTTTCTTTTTAAAACTCAATTCATTTGTATAGCATAATCCTTTACTGTCTTCATCAGAGGGACATGAGTGTACGTCAATTCCGGTGACCTCACTCAAAGTTGGTGACGAAATTTTGCTCAGAGTACAGGGAGGTGCTCGGCACACTGGAATAGAAATAGCAGAGTTCATTGTTGAGAAATGACTCGCATGTATGACCTTCTACAGTTTCAGGTGAATTTTCAACTTTTGATGAACAAGATGTGAAATTAGATATCTGGCAAAACTATTTGTGGGAAATTCAATTTATCTTTGAATTATCAAACATAGTCGACTCTGTACAAACTGTCTGCACGATGATCAATTTTTTTAGTTCAGCTTTTGCCACAACTATACCATGGAAGCAACCATAATATTGTGAAGGTTCTGACAAAGACTGTAACTGCAGATTGTTGCCATACGTTTGGTAGAACATTAAACAGTTCATCAACTACTCTACGTATAAGTTCAAGGCTTCATGGATCATTTCCACCATATTAATCAGCATTCCAGCATCTGAAGCAAAGCCATGAGGATTATACCTAGTGATAGGTGTTAGGTCTGTATCACCTTGCCTATGCAACCCCTTTCTTTACGTTTGAAATTGACCATAAACAGTACTCCTGCTATCATCTGGAAGTTTTTGTTATATTGCAACCCGACACTTTGCGCTCCAGTCGGGTGATGTACACTAAAGAAGGTCGCTATGCGCCTTAGTGCTCTTAAGGATCATTAAGAAGTTAGTACAAGTGTGCCAATCTAGATGCATTTTCTTTTGGAAATTAATTTATGATTTATGTATTCTGCTCGTATTACCAAGCCCATAAAATGTGAAAGAAATAGTTATGTCATACTAGAAAATAAAATTCCAATGGTGTGGAAACAGAACATATGCGCACACGCTTTGTGGTCCCTTTTTTCTGCCTTGTTTGCCTTCTTTATTTTATCCTTGCAACGAGATTGTCAGGATCTTCATTGGAACTTACAAAGAGAGGGGTCTATTGAAACAGATCAAACAAATCATATAATTTGATGTGTAAACTGCACTATTGGAGATAGTTCTTTTTTTTTCTTTTTCTTGGGCACATTCTGGGCCATGTGCCAGAGCAAGAGTCAGTAGTAGGATTATTATATTTGCATGTTTAAACTGAATTTGGTATTCACATATATTGATGAGGTCATCATATGATACAGTGATCACTTAATTATATTTGACAATGGGTACAAAATATGTCGAACGAGAATCGTTAAGCAAAAAACAGTATAAATCATCTATGCTTCACTTTTAGGAAAAGAAAACAGAAGGAAAAAAAATCAAACTCGGGAAAGTTCATTGTAATAACAATCGTGTTTCAGATTTAAGAATTGTCTCTTTTATGGATCAACGGAAATTTGGCTGTTCGGACCATGTCCAAAACTCTGGGTTTTCTTCAACGCCGCCAAACATGTTGTAGATCCCCTCATTTGAGGCCGGCGCGTGATGGTGTTGATCTTGTTTTGATGAGGCGTGGAGGAATTGTGTGAGAGTAGCAGCTGCCGTGGAAGGGAGAATGAGTGCGTTTTTGTTGCTTTGATATTGAGGGTATAATTTGTTGTCATCTTTTGGTGATGTGTTAAGGTTGACATAATCATAATTGTTCTCATCTCCATTGCTCCAAGAACCCTCATTTTCTTTCTTGATGATATTTGCTCCAGTTGATTCTCTGCTTCTCAAAGCCACTAGCTGCAATATTCATCATGAGAAACAATATAAGGCCTATGCTATATACCCAATAATATCGTGGAAGTGTTGGATCCAAATTTTAACCACATTGGATCATAACTCACCAGATATTCAAGAGATTGGAAGAGAACAATTGATAATTAGGCCACATTGCTGTTCTATCTATACTTACTTTACAATATATATGTATATATATATATATATATATATATATATATAGAGAGAGAGAGAGAGAGAGAGAGAGAGAGAGAGAGAGAGAGAGAGAGACCTGTGTCTGAAGCTTCTTATTCTGGGACTTGAGTGCATCATTATCAGTCTTTAGAACCTCAAACTGTCGCTTTAAGACATCATAGTCCTTCTCGAGTTTCTTGTTCTTACAACGGGCTCTCCTGTTTTGAAACCAAATAGCAATCTGTCTCGGTTGCAGCCCTAAAGCCCGAGCCAGCTGCATTTTTCTCTCGGGCTCCAGTTTGTTCCCCAACTCAAAGCTCTTCTCCAATGCCTTCACCTGCTCTATGTTCAACCTCCTCTTCTTTTCCCCAAGCATTTGTGAGCTGTCGTCTGACATGTCGTCCTCTGCCTGCACTTCCTCCACTCGCTCCATCCCCGAAAACGACATGGCTCCCCTCATCAAGAATTGAGAAACATGACCTGCAAGCATAAAGTCAGAAAATTTTACGACATTCTTATTGCACGAGGTAACAGATACATATGATCGATTTTTGGTGTATATACCCTGGTAGTCCTGGGGAGCATACGGTGATGACAAAGGAAAGTAGCATTCTTCATGGTTGCGGGACATCGATTCTGCAGTATTACTCGGTACAAAGGCCATACAGTTTAGTACGTATGTGATTTAAATAAGTGAGCAGTGTATTTGTGCGTGAATTTTGAGAGTGAAAAATTGTTATGATCAGTGTATGGGGAGAGATTTTGGAGTGGGAACATGGGTTGCAAGACTGGACGACAGCGATAATCTGTGTTGAGACAGAAAGAGTAAGGGAGAACGTGAAGTGTTATTTATTAGCCCACAGATTCTTTAACTATATTACCTGCTTCACTCTCATAATTCACCAGTGTTATTTTTTACTACAGAATTTGTGATGAATAATTATGTTTATTCGTACTCTCTTATGTATTTCATTCTGGGTGCTACGTATTAGTGACAATGGCGGATTTTTTAAGATATGAAATTTTTTGAATTGGCGATGTCTTACATGACTAATAATATATATATATATATATATAGTTTTATTGATATGGGTAATGCACATAATCATTTATATTCTAAAAATTATTATCAAATTGATTGAAACTTTATTGAGACATAAGCAAAATATTTCTTACTTCATTTGGCGGACAAACTAAACTAATATGATGAAATTTCATGTTATACATATAAGTTGTTTACGTATAATTTACTTGACAAGATATAATTTATATTTCTCATTAACTACTAAAGGTATGCTATGGATACGTGAGAAATAGAATGATTTCAAAAATATAATACAGGGGATTTTTTCGGATTTGGTCCCATAATGTGTACCCGTTCCAATTTTAGTCCCACAGTGATGCATTTTCCAATTTTAGTCCCACAGTGTACTAATTGTACAATTTTAGTCCCATTCTCTCTAATCCCACTAATAAGTGTCACGTGACCTCACGTGACACCAGGGATTTTTTCGGATTTGGTCCCATAATGTGTACCCGTTCCAATTTTAGTCTCACAGTGATACATTTTCCAATTTTAGTCCCACAGTGTACTAATTGTACAATTTTAGTCTCATTCTCTCTAATCCCACTAATAAGTGTCACGTGACATCGCGTGACACCATTAATAAAAAATTAGCCATTTTTTAACAAAAAAAAAACTCTTAATCTAAAATTCGTTTATGATTTTTAATAAAAAAAATATTTTTTAAAAAAAGAAAAAAAACGGCAATAAGTTGCTTATTTCAGCAACTTATTTGCTGAAATCCAGTCCAGAAACATTCTGGATTTCAGTTTGAGTTGCTGAAATTTCAGCAATAATGCTTTTAAATTTCAGTTTGAGCTGCTGAAATAAGCAACTTATTGCCCTTTTTTAAAAAAAAAATTTTTTATTAAAAATCAGAAACGAATTTTAGATTAAGAGTTTTTTTTTTTGGTTAAAAAAGGGCTAATTTTTTATTAATGGTGTCACGTGATGTCACGTGACACTTATTAGTGGGATTAGAGAGAATGGGACTAAAATTGTACAATTAGTACACTGTGGGACTAAAATTGGAAAATGTATCACTGTGGGACTAAAATTGGAACGGGTACACATTATGGGACCAAATCCGAAAAAATCCCTGGTGTCACGTGAGGTCACGTGACACTTATTAGTGGGATTAGAGAGAATGAGATTAAAATTGTACAATTAGTACACTGTGGGACTAAAATTGTACAATTAGTACATTGTGGGACTAAAATTGGAAAATGTATCACGGTGGAACTAAAATTGGAACGGGTACACATTATGGGATCAAATCCGAAAAAATCCCTATAATACAGGTAACAGGAAGCTCCTTCGGGCTCGTTAGTTTCAGTATCGTTGATCCTTTCTCTAATGCTTCTTGATACATATTTTTGGCAAATCGTAAATATTACGTCACGTTATTATTGGACTGATTAATCTATGATAATCTATAAACAAGTTCGAAGGACTATATCAGAGTTGACTCCTAACATTGTCATGTTAATAGTTTTCATCTTTTTCTCTTATTTCTGAGTTTCTAAAGTGAATACATATGTAACAGTTCGTCACGACTTAAAACTATTTGAAAATTCGATCCACCGAGCCCCACTATATGTACGTTCAGCCATTTTTATTTCATCACTAGGTTTGTTTAATTTTATGTCGAATAGCACCAGCTAGCATACGCATTCAACTTATATTAAGATAATATACAAGACAAATTAGATATAAATAGGACTGTTGACTAATGTCTATCGACTAACTTTGAAATGTGAAGAACTTTTTTTTCTTTTCTTTTTACGTTCTCAAAATATTCAAAACGCAAGAAACAGCAGAATGGGAAGGAAAGTTTAATCCCATCCCAAATTGCAATGAATTATCGAAGAATCACTCAATTCCTTTGATACGACTAATTTCGTTTGATGACTAATCACTCTACACCAGACTAAATTTCGTTTGATGACTAATCACTCTACGCCAGACTAACTCAAGCTCCTTATTGACTCTGAGTTAGCTTTGAGTTCGAAAAACCTGCACTGAATAACACGACACGTGAACTAGGTCGGGACTGGTCTGACGTAGGCACTCTGATGCTTAAGTTAGTTCATGCCCGTTGAGGTGTTAAATCATAAATAGGTTATAGCTCAAATACAATGTAGATTGAAAATACTTAAGTAAGCCGAACATATATGATAGGTCGGGCACAAAGTGACAGGTGCGGATTGGGCGTTTGTTGATTTCAGACTGAACTTGTGACCAAGCCAAGTTGCGTACGTATTTTATTTAGGGAATCAAGCCAAACATAGTTCATTGGTTCTCCGTGGTTGTTGATCGTGGTCGGAGGCAAAGGTCGGATCATTGAGGTCGAATCTCCAAGGTGGGGCCTTTCCGCATTGGATCGTAGTTAGGGTAAGACTCGAAGAGGTAGTGCACGAAGAGATAGTACACAAAGAGATTGTGCACAAAGAGACTATGCACGAAGAGATTGTGTACGAAGAGATTATGTGTGGTCTCAGAGCTCTCTCGCAAAATGGTGTTCCTATAATGAAGATTAAATGGGGTATTTATAGGCTAGATGATGAGCCTTGCATGGGTTGGCCCTTAAAGAGATTGTTCGTGGGCAAAGAAATTGGTCGCAACCAAAAGAGATTGTTCGTGGGCTAGTTGGTGGGCTCGGACTGCCATAAATGATTGAGCCACTGAATATCGTCGCATTGTCCGTTTCATCTTGTTCGCCACTTGTCATGTTGTAAATGGCTGATATATTAGTACGAAATTATGGTACAACATATGCCCCCCAATTTGTAGGGTGGTCAGAGCAGACAAGCGCCTTGCAAACTTATATTGTCGAAAAGTCATCATTTGCGTTTAAGAAATAGTTCTAAAATAGGTTGAAACCACAATAGGTTAGAACTATACTGCAGTCTTGCTGCCGAAAAGGCTCTCTATGTCGAAGAGGCAAAGGGTGTTGCATAAGGGGCACTCGAGGAGTAGAATGAGCTATGCTTGGAGACTCAATAAGAGGCTAAGAAGGCAGAGGATGTCCCCAAGGCACGAGCTAAGATTGAAACTATGCAGTAGATTCAAGCGGCCATGACTAAGCATGTTAAGAGTTGTGACGCGATACTTAACAAGTGGCGCTATAGTCATTAAGTGCTTAATGCTAAGATTTTTGTCCTGAAAGAAAAGATATGTTGCAAATGTGGTTGTTCTGAGCATTCAGTATCTGAACGAGGTAAATGGTCATGTTGATTTGATTTAGGCGCTTGTACGACTCTTATCTTTCCCATTTTTGTATGTTTGCCTTATGCCTTGCATTTGGTGGCTCTTTGGCTAGTTTTGGATTTTCAATGGTAGTTGTGCTTTATAATGTGTTTCTCAATTTTTCGTGTGATACTACATCTCTTTATATTTGATCAAAGTTCACGTACCAAAGCGAGTTGTTGTTGTAGGGCATAGATAGATAGATTGCTTAACGATGAATTCTTTGATGTGCTTATAAAGCTTTCCTTTTGGATGCTCGATTTGTTGGGCGTACATGAGAGTTGTTATTTGGACTTAGCTCTAGAGGATGATCTGATGGACTATGCAGAAGAGCAAGTCGACTTTAAGATTCTTAATGCTACTCCTTTTGAGAGTCCAATATCGAAGATCCAGCTTGTGCTCTAGTAGGGGGGAAATTGAAGATGAAGAACTCTAAAAGTGGCCATGTTGGCCTTCTTTTGGCATCTGTGCCACCCCTATCCCCTTGTTATTATTTCCATACATTGGCATATATTAGTTATTTTTTCGTTGGTGGGGTTTTTCATCTGTAGATGCGAGGGATGGTATTTGATTCCATTGTTGTTTTGTTAAGATGGCCGATGGGAGCGTGCGTACATATAAATATAGTAGAATATATTTTAGCACACAATTATTACACCGAAATCCCACTATGTTGCAAGTGTACGAATCAAGTAATAATAAAATGATAAGTATAGTTACGAACCAAGTATCGTATCCCAAGGGATTGATGGTTGCATGTATGAGTCACTTAAATGCAAAAACACTAATTATTGTCACTTTTCTTTTCTCTTGTGTTGCCAAATATGATGATTGCTATGAATGATTTTTAAACTAAGAATGCTATGAATGTTTTTTATGCTAAGAATGTTTAATCTAGAATGCAATGGACTAATCCAAGAATGCAAGAATTGTCAAATATCTTTTTGGGTTATTTTTTTGTTTTTGTTTTAAATGCAAGAAACAATTAAACTACCTAATCTAATGCAAGCTATTAAACTAATGTTGTTGGGAAGACGAGAGGTTTATCTAATGCTAAACTAAACTAAACTGGAATGAATGATTGATTGCTTTGGGTTGTGAACAATAGTTGGAAAGATTATTTAGAGGTCGAGTTTCACAATGACTTAACTTAGTAGTTCATAGACAAACCGCCTATATTTACTTACAGTACTTGATAGTTATTTGATGTTTGCATGTCTAATGGATCTATGACATATGACATGAGCTATCCCAACCACATTTCTATGAGTCTCTAATAAGCTACCTTGGTAACGCAATCAACCTAGTTGTTAATTGTTTTAGAAGAGATATCAAATCTGCAATCCAATTAACTCATCACAATCATGCTAATAAAACGTATATAGTCAAGATTGATCTAGTGTGATCTAAAGGTTGCGCAATAGTTGCTTTCACAAATCCAAAGTCACAAATCGCATATATATATATATAACTCCCTTAGCATTCTACACTCCGGGCGGCCCCACTCGAGTGCTTCCATTTTATCCGACTCAGAAAAACTACCCATTTTCCTTAAAAGAGGGAAAGCGTTCAATCCAAAGAAGAAGAAACGATATCTTATTATCGAGGACCACATGCTCGTTGAGTTGTATACAATACTGAATTTCCAGAAGTCGACGGTTGGGTCAGGCGTATATATTTTTCTTTTAAAAACTTTTTCTTACACTTTCGTATATGTCAATGCCACATGGTTATTATATTCCTTGACATATTTTTGACATGATGTTTGAGGATATGTGTGGTAGTGAGCTTAATCTGCAACAAATAAAGAAAGAGAATTGCTGGTTTTGTGTTGTGGCCTTTTCCCCACCAAGTTGGCTAAGGCTGACATGGCTCTTTAGTCATGGATAACCGAATGCTTTTACGGCTTTGTCTTGGCGTGGTTTGGGCTTTCACGTATTTGTGTAGCTTTGGGTTTTTGTCCCCTCGATTTTGAGCACGTGTGGAAGTTTGATTCGCGTTTTTTAGGTAGCGAAATTATGACACACTAAAATTGTTAAAACAAGGTACCATTTACCTTGGAAATTATGCGGTGCTGATAGATCCACTAGTAAATGTGGTAATCGAGGTTTCATCATAGCTTTTGCTTGTGTTTGACAAACCGTTTTTGCAATTTCGTTAGGAAATAGCTCAAATCTCTTCTCGACCTCAATATTCTTCATATTTTGGAAGTACCTCGACTGGTATCCACAAGTTGGGCCTTCCCAATAAGGTTTTGCCTTATGCTTGAAGTGATCAATCTTAGCCTAGTCAACCTCTTCTTTGGACCTATTTCCCCCCACTCGACAAAATTTCTCTTTAGTTCGAACATCTTTTTTAGGATCCCGCCTGGTATATCGTCTTCAAATTAAAAGAACACATTTGTACAAGAAAAAAACAATAATTTAAAATAAGACAAAGTAAGTTAAAATTAGATACCTTGAAATAGTTCATATATTTGTATTCTGACCCCTCAGATATTTGAGAGTAATTATTGTGTCGTTAATCTCTCACTAATCGGTTACCCAATTGATATTTTTGTCAAGCTCTATGTAGGGCCTTTTGCTCGGGTCATTGTTGGAAGGGAACCTTAAGCTATTCTACTTCGTGGTCGTCGACTAGCCGAACCAGTTTCAGAACCACTGAAAGATGGAGATGGTCTTAAAGAAAAATATCCCATGTGGTGTTCATGTAAAACATCGTTATGCAAATTGTCCATAATGCGCGATGTAGGAGTAGTAGTGGCAGGGGTAAACACAGGGGGTAAGAATGAACAATGGCAGACGCGATTGTACTGGATTCCTCCGTCTTGCCAGGATTGGGGTCTGAGTTAGAGAGGCGCCCTGTCATGCCATTGGCGGACTTTGCTACGTATAAGGCACAGGTTTCATAGAAGCCAAAATTGTCTCTGTAACTTCATCGCTCCCGTATGTGGCATCATTCTGGCTATCCCTTCGCAGAAAAGTAGTGATGTTTCTCCATATGTGATTCACCGTGGTGAATCTTTTGCCCATTCCCTTATCATTTTAGGATGGGGGGGATGAGTCTTATTTCCGTCGGTCATCAATACGACAAAATAACAAATAGAGAGATTTTTTAATTAATGTGGTGTTTAATTTAATATTGGGAGAAGGAGGGAGAGAGAACCATCGATAATGGTAAGACCTCGGCCAAGCACCGCAAATTTGGTATTTTTTATTTTTTCTTAAATTAGTTTTTCTTATTTTTTTTAAAAAACTAGGTAATGATTATTGCTGATAGCATGATGCATTTGGCAATAACATTTCTCGATGATTTTGTACCATCGAGAGTGCTCTTCTCGGTCAACGCATACTGCCAACGACTTTGGCTCGTCGGTAGCCCGTCGTGATTAATGATATTTGTTGTAGTGGTGTTTTTTTATTCATTGTTGAGTAGAGGCGGTGCTAGGGAGATGCGAGCAGGGGCTTTGCCTCCCTCCTCCCACAACACACCCAATGCTTTTACATACTTGCAAATATAATATATATATATATATATATATATATATATATATATATATGTGTGTGTGTGTGTCTGTGGCTATACATTATAATTTATGTTTTTTGTAAAATATATGTTTGTATAAAGTTGTATAGGTTTTGTGTAGTTAGATTTGAATTTATAATTTTAATTACATTATATGTAACTTTGTTGTGATTCACTTTGTAATTATTTTCTTGTTGACCCTTTTCTATAATTAATGAAATACTTAATTCTAGAGTGATTTATTAGAAATTTCTTATTATTCTATAGATTCTAATTCTATTTACTCTTTTGTACATTTTATGGGTAACAAGAAATAAAAGACGACAATTTATTATGAAACTTGAATGTTCATATATATAACATTTAGTATATGGAATGGTATACCTACGATTTGCATATAGCTTTTTTTTTACTAGTATGCCAAGGAGGACGGTTTATTTTTGGTTTGTAATTATTATTCATATCTATGTGTGATTTAAAGAAATTACGTACTCACGCTAGAATTACATACCTTGCAATAAAATTGTAATGAATAAATTATAGCATTTATACATATAAAATATGAAGAAAGAAAAGATCTTCGACGTAATTTTGGGTCCTAAACTAAATTCATGGCTCCGCCCTTGTTGCTAAGTGAACAAAACTTAGCGATGACCTATTTCTTGCTATGATTCAGTAAGTGATTTTGGTCTTGTTGATAGTGACGATTGTAAATCAGAAAAAAAGAAACCACAAGTTTAAAGTCGAGGTAAGAGTTGAACTCTTTCTCTTTAAAATGATATTTGCCCTGCTCGTTGCTTACAGTTTGGTCAACAATCGCTTCCCATGATGCAACGACAATCTTCTCAATATAGCTGCACTTCAAATATTAAAAATGATGAACCAATAGAAAGTTTTGAACTCTAGCGAACAAAATAGAAACAGAGAAAAAAAATGTAAATGATGAAGCAGGGGGGTCTATTTATAGTTTTCAAAAGATGACCTATAGGATGACTGGACGGACACTTCCTTTCCATGTCACAACTTTTCCTCCAAATTTCGCACCATTTTGGCTGATTGTGCACCCATTTGTGTGAAAACTGACAATTTTTCCGCTGACGGGGTGTGTAGGTGACTGTTTGTTGACTCAATTTGCTTACCAGATTCTCAGCCTAACACTGATTCAACCAGATTCTAACACCTAATCACACTTAATTAATTATTTAATTTGTTGCTTAATTAATTAATTACTTAATTAATTTTGGTCCAAAAAGAATAGTATTTGAAAGGGAACGCCCATTTCTAAGCTCAAACTCAAACTCGAGACCAACGTAACTTATTTTAACTAGTTGATAAGTGTTTTCTTTATGAAGCTGTCAAACATTACACTTACATAGGTGAATTCTATAAAGAGTATCATGTCATAATGTGATTAATTAAGGTTAGGAATCATAAAAAGTTAAACATAACCTTACCCGTTCTACATGTAGCACATTTATCATACACGGGAATGAGCTGTAGTTAGCTTCAAAGAGCTATTTCGGAATCCTTACAATTTCATTATTCCATTGAACCAAGATCCTAGGATCTCCAGTTGACATGGTTGGGTTCCATCCTAAAGACTATTTAGTGTTGTGTTTTAAACCCATTCCCCTCAATAAGCAGTATGTTTGATCTATTAGTAGACCTTCAGACAACAAATCCGATAAATTTTCCTTTCATTTTACATAATCAATGGAAATGACACCATTAGAGATCAACCTATGGTATTATGTCTACGACGTATATGTATAGACTTACCATTATACATGCCACTTCGTGCCCTTCCAATTGCTGATTGGCTGTTGCAATGTATCATAATTGCAGGCACTTGTTTGTTCTAACAAGAAATGTCCTCAAGAAAGTCATGAAGCCATTCAGCTTCTTCACCAGCTTTATCCAAAGCAATAAACTCAGATTATGTCATAGAACGAGCTATACATGTTTGTTTTGAGGACTTCCACGAAACAACTCCACTTGTAATGGTAAAGGCTTAACCACTGGTGGACTTAGTATCATTAGTATATGATATCCAGTTAGCATCGTTGTATCCTTCTAATATGAGTGGATATCTAATGTAATGTAATCTATAGTCTAAGCCATATTTTAAATACCTAAGTATTTTAATTAACGCCTTCCAATGATCTTTGTTTGGATTAATCGTAAATCTACTCAGTTTATTAACTTAGTAAGCAATATATGGGCGAGTGTAATTCATGATGAAGAACCTATTATGCTGTCATATTCTATTTGAGAGACAACTTTGCCATGATTTTTGCCTAAATGTGGACTCAAGTCCATTGACGTCTTAGTTGGAGGACCGTCATGTGCATTGTACTTCTTGAGTACTATCTCAGTATAATGAGATTGTGACAACATAATCCCATTTGATGTTTTAGTGATCTTAATTCCTATTATGACATCAGCGCCCCTAAGTCTTTCATGTCAAAAAATTTCGTCGACATTTTTTTGTATTCATGATTGCATCATGATTACTTCCCAAGATTAACATATCATCGACGTATAGACAGACGGTCGTGTAATCATTATGTGTACTTTTCATGTATACGTATTTATCACATTCATTAATTCTGAAGTCATTTGGCATCATTGTTCTGTCAATTTTTTCGTGCAACTACTTAGGTGTTTGCTTAAGCCCATATAATGATGTAGTGAGTCTATACACTGTTTTCTCCTTTCTAAGAGCAACAAATCCTTCATGTTGTTCATATAGATTTTCTCATTTAATTCAACTTTTAGAAATGTTGTCATTTGATTTATTTCAAGACATTTCAATGAGCAATAGCAATGAGAACTCTAATAGATGTGATCTTAGTCACATGTGAATATGTGTCAAAAAAGTCAAGCCCTTCTTTTTGTCTAAACCATTTATCTACCAATCTGGTCTTGTATTTATCAATAGATCCATCTGATTTGTACTTTCCCTTCAGTATCCATTTTCAGCCCAAAGGTTTGCTATACCCACTGGGAGATCAACCAACTCCCACGTGTGATTGCGCAAAATAGACTCCATTACATTATTGATAGCTTCTTTCTAGAATGGAGCTTTTGGTGAGGATAAGGCTTTACTTAATGTCATTGTTTCATTCTCTAGCATACATGTTAGAAAACCAGGATCAATGCTTTCAGCTATTTTAGCCGTTTTACTACGTCTGTGTTCTTCATCTTCTTCATGATTATCCGTTGTAGCTACATAGGTTCTTTTAAGGGAACCAAATTCTTTTCTTTCTTTGCAAGGAAATATGTTTTCAAAGAATGTTGCATTCTTTGATTCTATGATCATATTCTCATTAATATCAGGTATTAAAGACTTATGTACTAAGAATCGATAGGCACTACTGTTGTGCGCATATCCAATGAATATGCAGTCAACAATCTTAGGGCCTATCTTAACTTGTTTAGGTCTAGGCATTTCTACCTTTGCTAAACACCCCCACACTATTAAGTATTTATAGGGAGGCTTTCGACCCTTCCATAACTCAAAAAGGGTTTTATTTCAACTTTTGTAAGGTAACTTATTTCGTATATGATTTGTTGAGAGTATTGCATCCCCCCCATAAATTATGTGGTAAACTAGAACTAATAAACATGGCATTCATCATCTCCTTAAGAGTATAATTTTTGTGTTCCACAATTTCATTTGATTGTGGAGAATAAGGAGTCGTTGTTTGATGAATGGGGCCCAAAGAAGCAAAAAATTCGTCAAACTGAGCTCCATATTATCCACCTCTATCACTTCAGATAGTTTTTAGTGGTTTTTCAAGTTGATTTCCAACCTCAAGTTTGTAAACTCTAAAAGCTTCAAGAGCTTCATCTTTACTTCTTAGTAAATAAACTATGCAGTATCTTGTGCAATCATCAATAAAAGTAATAAAATACTCTTCCCCACCTCTAGTCTGCACAAACTTTAAGTAACAAATATCAGTGTGAATTGAGCGTAGAGGTTAAGTGTTTCTTTCTATAGAAGGAAATGGTAATTTGGTTAATTTAGCCTCTACAAAAATCTCACATTTGTTATGAGATTCAAATTTAAATGAAGGCAATAACTCTAGGCTTACTAGTTTAAACCCTAAACCCTAAAAATAACTTGTCATAATCTAACATGCCATAAACCTGAACACTCAACCAACTAAGTAGAAGTAATAGTTTTATTATTGTTTTTGAGGTCACGTGTTACAGTCATTACATTCATCTTGAACATTCTATGACTACATAAACTTTCCCAATTAGTTGCCCATTCGTAGTAAATACAAACTTATAAGACTCAAACACTAGTCTAAACCCACTCGCAACAAGTGCAGAACCACACACAAGAATCTTTTGGATATTTGGAATATGCAGTACATCAATCAAAGTAATCACTCTGCCCGAAGTCATCTTTAACACCACTCTTCCACTTTTAATGATATCTGACATTGCAAAGTTCCCTATATAAAGCTTTCGGTTGTTGAATAAATAATATGTGGAGAACATCTATTTGTTAGCATAGACGTGACGGTGGCACTGGTGTCGATGAACCACTCTTGTGAATTGTCTACCATATTAGCTTGGAAGACTACTGCAGTGAGCATTAGGTCACCTAGACTGGAACAGTCTTGTCCTGAACTACAACAACCTGGTTGAACTGGTTCTGATTCTTTCTTTGGACGCTGGAAGTCTTTGGCCATATGGTTTGGCTTTCCACAGTTGTGGCAATTCCTCTTGAACTTCTTGGCCTTCTTCTTTTGTTGACTTCCACTATTTCCTTTATTCTTTGTCTTCTTGTTAGAGTTGGGCTTGTGCTCTACTATATTAGCTCTAGCCTCCATCTGCATCTTATTTGGCTTACCCTCAGACATCCAATTATCCTCTTTAATCTGCAGCCTGACTATCAAGTCTCCAAGCCCATCTCCTTGCGCTTGTGCTTGTGGTAGTTCTTGAACTTCGTCCCGAACGGTGTCAACTTTTCTATCATAATCGCTACTTGAAAAGATTCATTAAGCTTTATGTCCTCTGCATCCAAGTCATATAGTATCAGTTGCAAGCTTGAACCTGACTCTTCACTCTTGAGTCGCTCATTTCAAAGTTCAGAAATTTGCCAACAATTAATCTCTTCAACCCAGAATCTTCAGTCATGTACTTCTTGTTAAGAGACATCCTTAGATCCTTTAAAGTCTTGATTGGATAATACACGTTGTAGAGTGTATCATCTAGTCCATTTAAGCTGTAGTTATTGCAAATAAAGTCACTTTGACTTCAAGCGTCAAATGTAGCCCTTAGACGAGGATCCGATTCATCTTCTAGCACCGTAGGGGCATCCTCGAACAACATTCTTTTCAAGTTCGTAAGGTAGAACAACATCTTCTACTACCACCTTTTGAAATAAGTTCTGGAAAACTTCTCCTGCTTTTCCCTGCTAATATGAACATGCAAAATGTTCACAATATTTGCTCGGCTCAGTGCTTATAGCTTGATTGACAATCGCTTCCCAAAGATGCAATGACTATCTTCCTCATATAGCAGCACTTCAAATATTAAGAACGACGAACCAAAAGAAAGGTTTGTACTCTCGGAACAAAGAAAGAAAATAATGTATGAATTGAATGAAAAATGAAGTAGGGGGTCTATTTGTAGATTTTGAAAGTTGGCCTACGGGGTGACTGGACGAACACGTTCTTTCCACGTCACAACATTCCCGCCAGATTTTGCACCATTTTGGCTGATTGTGCACCAATTCGTGTGAAATGTGGCACTTTTTCTACTAACGGCGTGTGTAGGTGACTGTTCGCCAACTGGATTATTTCGCCATATTTTCAACATATTGGACACACTGATTCAACCAGATTCTGACACCTAAAAACTTTTAATTAATTATTTAACTTGTTGCTTAATTAATTTTGGTCCAAAAAGAATAATATTTGATAGAGAAACCCCAAGTCTAAGATCAAACTCAAAGGTCGGGCTGGACGACAACGGCACGTGCGTGTGGGCATTGTAGCATGACCCATAGCATCTAGGTCTTCCCCCTTCAAAAACACGTGGTACCCCAAAGGGTCCAAACTCTTATGCAAAAAAAAAAAAACTAATAAAGTGTACTATTTTAGCTCAAACCATTCCATGTGGGATGGTGACTTTTCACCTATGTTGCACGGACACAGACACGACAGGATACGGACACGGCGATACAAATACATGAACACGAATTTTAAAAAAGTTCGACACGGCCACGACACGAGTGTATTTTTTTATTGTAAAAATTTATTAATTATTACTAAAACTTATAGAATCGATTACCTTTAAACCCAAGTAAAAACTCATACATACTTGAATTCAAATAAAATTATCAATTAGCACTCACTAATTATTAACCAATAAAGTTCAAATAAAACGGTCACTTAAATTCAACTATCGGTTCAAACAAAGCATAAACCAAATAAATTAATAATAATACTCAAAGACATAAACACTACGCCAAACAAATCATGCATTAATTGAAATTATTTACGTATAATCCTTTTATTTTGTTACTTAAGTTTTAACAATTAGTTTATTTGCAGTAAATTTTATAACACAAACAATTAAATTAAACAATTTCTCTTGAACAAGCCTAAAACATGTTGGACACACTCTTATTATATGTTGGACACGCCACCCTTAAGTGTACACGACATCCTCAAGTGTCAGACACGGGTGTCAGGTTAATTTTTATTTATTTTAATAAAAACATGCCACGTGGCGTGTCCAATACGTGTCGAAGGAGTGTCGAACGAGTGTCGGTGTCGGATACGTGTCAGACACGAATATAACTGATGTTTTGAAGTGTCGGTGCATCATACCTTTTCCCATTCTCACCCATTTCCTTTACTTTCTTAAAGTAACTTATTTTAACTATAGCTGACTTTAGCATTTAATTCTGTTTCATTCCCGATTGGTTTTGAACAACTAAAAATTCCATATTCATCTACATAAAACGTAAATTTCATTAAACTAAAGAAATTCTAATTTCATAAAGTGAAACCTATTAAAATAAATTAGCAAACATTGGCTCAAAACGAATATTTTTCCAACAATAGCAAGGAGTGTATTGTTTCCTATCAATTTGGATTTCTTATTGGTAGTGATTTTTAGGAAGATATGAACATAGTTAAGGTTTCGTTGTGAATATTATTTTATCTTGATTTGAATTGAATTTTAAATATTTCGCAAAAGAAATGTAGGAAAAGAAAACTTTTATCCACAACATACCATGACTCATGTGAGCAAAAATTATAAACAAGATTAAGGTAGAAACCGTACAAGCTGAAATATATACAATAATATAATACTCAATATAGAAAAGTATTCTTCAATACAAAAGTTTATTTCTAAATTTAAAGAAGAAACAAGTAACCTATAGATTCGTCCATCAAATGCGATTTGATATATGAGAAACAACTATCACTCTACAGTCTACAATATATAGAGAGGTATTAATTTCAGTGAAGAAAGACAAGCCAGTCCATTAAACGACATTTCTTCAAAGTAAAATGTTACTTTAAGTGGTACCTGTAATATTTCATCGTTATTTCAAACATACCTTCTGAATAGAAATATTGTTTGGCAAAAAGGCATCTAAGCAATTTGGACTTGTAGGAATAGTTCAATGGCACAAAGCAGACATTCTCCAACAAAGCAACCCCTATGAAAGTTGGGTGAAGCCTAACGTACCCCCAAAATCGGAATATAAATTGACAGGTTTTTTATTAACCAAAACTAGTTCAGTTCATATCTTGAATTAGAAAACTGTGGTTAGAAAATTATAGCGATCAATTTATACAACGCGTGTTTCTTAAAGAGGGAACACCACTTAATTGATATTTATCTTTTAACTGTGTGAAATAAATAACGTGTCAAAATTGTCAAATTGATCCGCGTACTATGCCTTTCTTAAATAACCAGTGTTTTAGAAAAAGCTTGCCCCACCGTTTGGGGAGTGTCTGGCTGCAGTTACATGCTGTGCAGCCAAGCCTCATTAATTTTCTTTTTCTTACAATTAAACCTCAATGACTTTATCTTTCTACAATCAAGTCCCAACTTTAATTTACACTAGAACCAATAAAACCACAAAAACTAATACTTTTTTAATTCTGATTAATTTCTTAACTCCCCGAATTATAACTAAGCTATAAAAAAAAAGAGATTTATCAGCTAGTTTCTACTATAACTTAAACTCAACGTTTTTGTAAGGAAGCTTTGTACTTTTTATGATGTTTCAATTCAACATAATCATGATGGTTTTCTTAATATATTAATTAAGTGTAATATCAAAAGGATTCTCAAAATAATATATCATAGCTAGAGATTAAAATAAGGAATTGTACTGAATTTAATCTAATAGTGATTTTCAAGATTCTTCGGAACCTTGCCTGGACAATTTAACTTTAATGGGTCATATTTTCATACAAGGACATATAACAATGAAGTATTAAATCAAAATATTTAGTTTGATTTGATGTAGGTGAAAAGTATTCAAAATGTTTGAACAATACAAACTTTTATTTATATGGTAATATTCATGCTTGTGTGTCCTTACTTTTTAGTTTGTATGTAAATTAAGTTTTGAAAATGAGCTATATAAATATAATTTATTAGTAATATTACTCGAGGGATAAAGTAAAAATAATAAAAAAGGATAAAGTTGTCACATGCATAGCAAAGAGAGAAGTAATAATTTCTTGGGTTATTAAAAATTAGTATCGGAACATTCATAACAAAGAGAGAAGTACAAGTTTTTTTTTCATAAAAAACACTGGTGTAAAATATAATATAAGGACTTGATTGTAACAAAAGTTAAAGTCATTGGGCTAAAATTAAAGTCATTGGGCTTTAATTGTAAGAAAAAAAAAATAATGAGGCTTGGCTGCACAACGTGTAACTGCAGCCAAGACACTCCCGGTTTGTTCATGGCTTGTTGATGCCCAATACGCGCAGTTGTTTGGAGCCTAATTTTTTATGTAAGAGACGCCTTTGCTCGCGTGAATCTACTAGACATATGCGCCAAAACAAAGATTTATATCACAAAATATATATTTAACTATTATTGGTATTCTTGATAAGATATGTCCCAGTTTTAGTGGTATTTTTTATTTCTTTATTGTTATGTTTAATTTTAATAGTTACCAATTAAAGAGATTGAATATCTATTTGAATATCTTTATATATGCATCTTATATATATAATATGCAAAGCAGGATACTAAAATACTTCTTTTTTTTTTTGATTTCATACTAAAATACTTCTTTTGTGCTCCTTTTTGTCTTTTTAACTTATATATACAAACAATTATTGCAAGAGCACAATAATTTATTTTATTTTTGTAATAGTTTCTCACTACTATTTTTATTACTTATTACACCCTGCTTTTCACTCCATGTCCGGCCTTGTGCTCCCACGTCTCTTTCAAAAACTATTTAACAATAACACCATTTACTTGATATTTGTCTTTTAACCGGGTGGTGAGAGATATACAATGTGTGAAAAATTGTGAATTCGATCCAAAATTATTGCTTTGAACATTTGTTCGGAGAACAGTTGCAGGCCTTACAACCACTATTATATGTCTTATAATACACCAAACCAAGCTCAAGTAAGCACATCTTCACAAAAGTGATTATAATACATATTGTTAAGAAATAATTATACTTTATACCCCTGAGGTTTGGTCCGAGTACACACATATGTCTACTTTCGGATAATTGTATCAACACCCCAAGATTTTTGAGAAGATGTAACGGGGACTCGTTTATGAGGCTTGAATAGTTATAAAGACAACCCCTACGATTTAAAAAGTATTATTAAATAGGACTCCTATATTCACCCTTTTTCAAATATTTTGTGAAGTTTAATTAGTTTCATTGTAATTTTTAAGTAGCAAGTATAATTAGCTAGACCAAATTTGAGTTACTCCATATTGATAATTTCAATTGATACTGATGACGAGTTAGCTTAGGTTACAGAATGTATGCATACAATACGTGTGTGTATTAATTAATGCTCCCATTTTTGTGGGGTGTTGGTGTTATTAGCCTCCACTCCCACCTGGGTATGGCCTAAAAATAAGCTTAATTCACATGGGATTCTTAGTTGGATACAATTTGTGTTCACCGTTGGGAATCCATTTGTCGTCTCCATATATTTTTCGTGCACTATATCTTCTCCGTCACATGCAGCCCTATGCCCATGTGCATTTATCCAACGAATAATGTCAATACACATTTTATTTTATTTTGTATTTCTTTCAACTTGTAATCCACTTCCTTTGGAGGGGCGCAATCGTTATAGTATGTACGTATGAGATAATTAATCAATTATCACACCTGCTATGCAATATTGTAACATGTACAACATAAGTTACCAGTTAAAAAACATTTCTAGAAAATACTTGACGAATAAATGCATAAGATTTGCTGTTATAATCAACGGGTATTTTAGGAATGACCCAATATTGATATTGGGCCAGCCCAAGGAAAAAGACTCACTGAAATAGTATTTCGAACATGAGAAACTCGATACTGAACGAGCATGGAACGGACGCGGTCCGATCTAAGTAGTTAATCGAATCATCCCAATTCAATACATTTTCTCCAACTACCACTGGGGCCCGTAGGACGGGGGTTATAAATACCCCGTCCTCTGATACTCTCAGCATGCATTTGAGACTAACTCCAACCTACTCAAGATCGAATCAATTGCATTCGATACAACATCCAATATTACTTACATGAGGCGGCCCAATTCGATACACAACATCCAGACACATACTTACATCAAGGGACCCGAATTCGATAGACTCTAAGATCGAAGGACCACGATTCTATACTGAACCATTCAAGCTCACTCAGTATCGAACACACCTGATTCAATACTGCCTAGATCAGATTTGCATAATTCGATACACTATCGACACTTTGTAATTTACTTGTTTTGCCTGGTTAGCTTGTATTAGGTGTTCTGGACCAAGCTAGTCCAATTTCTAATTGATTAACATTATTTTGGCAATCGATAAGCCCTTTGTAACGTTTTACGGTGTTTTGTTACCTGAATGAAATAAGACCAAAATATTGGCGCCGTCTGTGGGAACACTACATTTTCTCAGTTTACCAGGCATGACTTCTAGAGTTACCACCTGATCTCGGAGTAGAGCTGTAGAGAGCCTGAATGAAGAGGTTGAGCAGGCAACCGCTAGCCAAACTGTCCCAGACGTTGTGGGACCATCAAATGTGCCTGTTGGGGTACCTACGCCCGCGAGGCGAAAAATGTCAGGACCACAAAAAGAGGAGGTACCAAGAACGGATGCAGGTGCAACTGGGGTGACAACAACCGCTACTTTGATCCCAAACAATTTGAGAGATGAAATCAGAGCCATGGTGAAATCAGTACTGGCTATGTACCTAACCTCTGCTCCACCGATGCAAACACCGCCATCGGTGGGATGCACTGAGGCCGTAAGAGAATAGGGTTTCACGGCCAGAGGACCAGAGGGAGCAGACAAGGAGAAGTCACATCGGGATGACGGAAGGGACAACCCGATCTCGGTGGAGGTGCAAAATAAAGAAAAATCACATAGGGATGACCGAACAGGCAGACCTAAGTCCGTGGAGGTGCAATAAAAAAGGCACCATGACGCAAGAAGAAGAGAAATAGAGGAAAAGTAGAAAGATGAACCAAGGAGACAAGAGGGCAATAATTAGAGGAGACGCGGGGAAAGCCGAGACTCCAGGAGAGGTAAGATGAGGTAGTAAAAAAGCTAGAAAGGCTTTAAAGGGAGAGAGCGGAGGTCGAAGGCCAAATGGAGCGCTTGGAGAGTTTTCTGCGGAGCTCCCCATTTTCTGAAGAAATAGAGGCGGAGATCCTAGGGCACGGGGAGAAGATCCCCGATTTGAAAACTTACAACGGAAAATATGATCCCCGCGATCATCTTTTACATTTGGACAGTAAGATGACCTTGTACGGTATCAAGGAGAACATACATGCTAGGATATTTGCCACTACCTTGGTCGGGGTAGCGATTGACTAGTTTACTCAAATCGCTCCAAGGTCGATCAAAGCCTACAAGCAATTGAGGAACATGTTCGAGGACCAATTCTCAAGTCACGAGAGGCCGGTTTTGGATCATTCCCATCGATATTCAATGAAGCAGGAAACCAACGAAAGCCTAAAGGACTTCATGAGGTATTTCAATGCGGAGCTGCTAAGGATAGACAGTACAAGTAGAAAAATGGTGATGAGTATACACTTCCGAGAAACCACCAATACAGTCTTCAGCGACGACTTACTTAGGCGAAACCCCAGCATTATCAAAGAGATAAACAAGATAGCACAGAGGGTGGTTCACCGTGAAGAGATGATGGAAACTAAGTTGACCATTACCGCGCCACCAAAAGAGAAGGAGAGAGGAAGAGAGGACCAAAATCGCAACAACAACAACAACAAAAACAGGAACAACAAGCAACGGGACGCATCGCCAAAGTGATACATGCCCCTGAATGCTAATATCATGATCGTATTCAGGACGGCGAAAAGGAAAAGGGTGGGCTGAAAGAGCCCAGACAGATGAAAGATTCAAAGGCAACTAGGTATTCGACCTATTTTTGCAAATACCATGATCAGGATCTCAAGGACGAGATCGAATGACTGTTGAAGGATGGGAAACTCGTGGAGTTTGTCAGAAAGATGAAAGAGCTAGATGACAGCGCCGACAGGGATAGTTCACCATCACCCAGAAAGGACAAGCAGAATATGGTTGACCATCCGCATGTGTTGGAATATCCTTAGATTGGAAACGGCAACATAAGAAGGGGAATGATAAATATGATATCAGGTGGCCCAATGGGGGCAGATTCCATGAACGGTAGAAAGAAGATTTCAAAGCTCGTTGAATTAGACAAGTTTGTCGGCTTCGCCAACATATTAAGAATTGAGGAAATGCTGCAGAAAGATATCACATCCTCAACGGCAGACCTGCGAAAGCTAAGCGCCTAAGCCATTCAAACGGCAAATCGGGATTTCCCGTTGGTGATGACGGTGGACATAGCCACCTTCGACGTCATAAAAATGTTGGTGGACGATGGCAACTCAGTTAATCTGCTATTCAGCTCCACTTTGGCCAAAATGGGATTGAGTGGCGAGACATTGGAGCCGGTGAGAACTTCGCTTCATGGATTTGAAGGCCCAGAAATAGTGCCTCGCGGAATGATTACGCTTCCTATTTATCATTGGGAACCGCGCCACAGAGGAGAACGCTGCTGGCAAATTATGCTATTGTCAACATGTATTTCTCATACAACGACATTCTAGGAAGGCCGGCGTTGAACACGCTCTGAGCATTGCCGTCGACTTACCACTAAATGGTAAAATTCCCCACTCCCGCCGGAACAGGTGAAGTAATTGCAGACCACATTGAGGGTTCGAAATGCTATGTAGCGTCACTTCGATCGCGACCACAAGAGGAGCAAGAAGTAGTGGAAGCGCTGGCTCCCATGGAAATGGAGCACATTGATTAAAGCGCCCTTATTTAAATTTTGCAAGTTTTTAGTTTCCCGATTATTTTGAACAACTTTTATTTGTCCCCTCTGCCCTGACGAGCATGTGGGGCAAACATGTACTAACCTAAAACAAGAACACTGAAGACTTGAGCTCCTAAGGCTGCCTTGGAGAACATAGGAGAGCATGATGTGAAATCAAGCTCCGCCCTATTCTCTTTATATGGATTCATTTCCAAGAGAGACGTTTTTGACTTATCAATCTTATTATTATCTTTATAAAATGCGAAATGTGAAATATCTCATCACGAATGCATAATATCAGTTTTTTGCAGGACCTAAGATGGTTCACTCCAACAAAAAGGAAAGAACATTCTGTCCCAAGTGGCAATGTAGGACCCAAGACGGTTCGCTCCAATGAAAAAAGGGACGGTCACTCTGCCCGAAGTGGCAAGTGATACCGCAAATCTTGAAATATGAAAAGGGACGGTCACTCTGCCCAAAGTGGCAAGTGATATCGCAAATCCCGAAATACAAAAAAAAAGGGACGGACACTCTGTCCAAAGTGGTAAATCCTGAAATACAAAAAACGGGACGAACACTCTGTCCAAAGTGGCAAGTGATGCCGCAAATCCCGAAATACGAAAAAGGGACAGACACTATGTCCAAAGTGACAAGTAATACCGCAAATCCTAAAATAGGAAAAAAGGGGACGGACACTTTGTCCAAAGTGGCAAGTGATACCGCGAATCACGAATATGAAAAACGGGACGGACACTCTGTCTGAAGCGGCCAGTGATACTACAAATCCCGAAATTAAAAAAGAGGACGGACACTCTGTCCAAAGTGGCAAGAGATAACCGTGAATCCCAAAAAATAGAAAACGGAACGACCATTATATTAGTAGTAATAAAATACTAATCCTACATCCCAAAGAGAAACATACCACCCTCCACAAATATGAAATGACGCTCTAGTTGTCAAAATAAAGTAAAATGCAACAATAGCGATTGAAAGAAAAGTCAATGAATACGAGCCAACAAATAAGCGTACCATTGAAAAATCCCACGAATAAAGTGCGAAGACGATGCAATTATTCAAAGGGCGACGCAGCGCCGGAAAACAGAATAGAAATTGTTCATTACAAAACAAAAATAGCCGAAGCCCTTAGGCATCGGCGTCATCCTCATCCTCGGAGGAAGGATAAACAGGGGGCATAGGAGGCAGTGGAGAGATTTCCCAAAAAACGAGGTTGTCACTCTTGAGTAGCACAACGAACTCATCCGGAGGAGCTGGTTGATCATTCACGACGGGGGGCAAAATCTCTCTATTTGGCCCCAACGAAAGATCGAGCCAACCGGGGTCGAAGCGCCCACGGACATATTTGGTGCTGTATAATTGTTGAACCTAGAGCACTTGCGCCTTCTTCTGAGCTTCCCGGGTACCCCTCCGAGCACTTATCTCTTGAAAGGTATTGCACCGGAGGAACTCCTCGGCAATTTCCACCCGTTGTCGCGCGGAAGGAACCTGCACAATGTTAAATGAGATTAACAGTGAATAAATAAAGGAATACATACTTATAGTCATGTAAAATTACTTTACCTCACTGAGGCCGCGAGCATATCCAATCTCCTCGGCCCGCTTAGATATTTCTTTCTCGGTTGCCAGTTCTTTCTCGAGTTAGGCAGCTTATTTTGCCAACTCACTTTTGTTGGACGAAAGATTATTGACTAGCAATTGAAGCTGATCGACGGCCTCCTTTGCAAGCTTCACTGCTTCTCTGTCACTAGCAGCTCGAGCAGCATAATCCTTCACCTTTTGTAGGGCTTTCTCCTTCTCGTCAAGGGCGGCCCTCAGATCATCAGGGTCGTTACAACAGAATTCAGCCCCGACCTGCTGCTGTCCACTCATCCTTGCTTTGTGAGCCTGGACCAGAGCCGTGAACATGGTATCCACAACTCCACCACCCTAAAAGAGAAAAGCAAAGGAGTTACGTGATCACGCAACGATTCGCATACGAATGCATCTGGATAGAATATTACCGCAGTTAATATATGAAGGGCATTTCGCTCCACCATTTTTCTTTCCTTGGTAGAGACTGCATGAGGAACTGAGAGGTTCGGAAGAAGAACTTTCAAGGCGTCAATCGACTCCTCCACAGAAACCTCATATCCACCAACATGGGCACGCGGACCGTGGCTTGGCCCCGCCTTGACACATGGCCCTTCTACGGGAGCAGAGCTGCTCGCAACACCTTTTCAGCGTGAGTTCTACGAAAGGAGATATGAGCTTCTCCACCACCTTTTCCCTTTATATTGATATTGAAAAAGCCCATTAGGCCCATCAAACCAAGTATCGAACCAGGTCGATTCGATATACTTTTCAGCATCGAACGACATCGATTCGATTGAAGAGCAAAACTAAGCAATATATACATCGAACCATCACTGTCCGATGCAGACGCCAAGATTGAACGAAGCACATTCGATCGACGACACCAACATTACAAAAAGAGTTAGGATCTTCAGAATTGGAACTCGATCTTTGTTCGAGGCCGCCTCCCAATCGGGGGCATGATTTTTAACGAAAAGCGTTTAGGTCTTCAAGATTGGAACTCGATTTCTGTTCGAGACCACCTCCCAATAGGGGGCATGATTTTCAACGAAAAGCGTTCTGGTCTTCAAAATTAGAACCCGATCTCTGTTCGAGGCCACCACCCAATCGAAGGCATGATTTACAATGTTATCAAAATAGCAATCATAAAGCGACAAATCAAGAATACAGTTTTATAAGTTTGAAAACCGCTCTCTAATCAACATCGTCTCCCAAATTGGGGGGACTATATGATAGGGGTATTTTAGGAATGGCCCAATACTAATAATGGGCCGGCCCAAGGAGAAAGGCCCACTGAAATAGTACATCGAACATGAGAAATATGATATTGGACGAGCATCGAACGGACGTGATTCGATCTAAGTAGTTGATCGAATCATCCCAATTCGATACACTTTCCCCAACTACAAACTGGGGCAGCGGAACGGGGGTTATAAATACCCCGTCCTCTGACACTGTCAGCATGCATTCGAGACTAACTCCAACCTAATCAAGATCGAATCAATTGCATTCGATACAGCACTCGATCGAAGCCCTTGCATTCGATACTCAACCTTGCATCGAAGCGGCCCAATTCGATACACATCATCCAAACACATACTTATATCGAGGGACTCGAATTCGATATACTCTAAGATTGAAGGACCACGATTCGATTCTGAACCATTCAAGCTCACTCAGTATCGAACACACCTGATTCGATACTGCCTAGATCGGATTCGCATAATTCGATACACTATCGACATTTTGTAATTTACTTGTTTTGCCTAATTAGCTTGTATTAGGTGTTTCGGACCAAGCTAGTCCGATTTCTAATTGATTAGCACTATTTTGGCAATCGATAAGCCCTTTGTAACGTTTTACGGTGTTCTGTTACCCGAACGAAATAAGACCAAAATAATCAAATTTCAAACCAATTAAAGTAAGAAATCTTCCCGGTAATTTCAGGACAAGCTAAAATAAACTTTTAGAGAGATCCTACTAAGAGGATTTTCCAGGGTTCAAAACTTCTTGGACCAAAGGTTTTAAACAGTTACGCTGAAAATACCAAACCATTTTTGTTTGACTCGTGAAAATAAAACTAAAAATCACTGGGAACAACTATTTTCGTGATATTTTTAAAGCTTTTGGAAAAAAAAAAAGGCAAAAATATTATATTGCTTTCGTGTACCCCAAAACTTAATCTTTATTTGATATTTTTTATCTTTCTTTTGCTAATTGTGTTGGTCTTTATGGAAAATGAATATAGCTAGCCAGCCGATGTCCAATTAAATTGCATTTGTACTAAGAACCGTATTCGCCAGAAGATTGGGCTCCTACTCATTTGATAAATGTGGCTAGAACTTGAAGAAGGGCCTTCAAAATTTATTAAAAGGGCCTTTAGAATATATAAAAAGCATATAACGGTTGGGTAGAACAGCTGAAAATTTTCAGAGAGGCCAGGGGTCATAACATTTGGATCTTATGGAGTTGTTTTAGAAAAACATAAGTGTTTTTTTTTTACATATATTTTCTCTATCAAGAAAAAGATCAAAAACTAACCAAAAAGTAACTTAATTAATGAGTTGTTTGGTAACCCAAGCCTCTTGTTAAAAGGTGTTTACTAGTTTGGCTCGTGAAATGCAATATACGGTTCGTATCGTTATGGATTGGACTAATTGCCCCCTTCCATGGCAGTGTGAAATATCTAAGAATTTTTTAATTAACAATTAAGGAGGCGTTTGGTTGTGAAAGTATATTTAATTAAGATTACACCAATTGTAAATTAAATAAGACATTACATAAGTATGTCATTGTTTTATATATAATATATCTTATAACCACTTTCAGATTAAACTACTAGAAACGTTGGCACGCGGTCCTCGCGAGTTAATCTTTATTTTAAGTATAATATAATCAATTTGTGTTGTAAAGATTATAAGGTAAGTATATATATAGAATCCACATATCTTAACCTTCTTTTTACGTAACGGAGAATAAGGTAACAATTGTTTCCTTTAATGAAAAATTTAAATAATAATAAAACTAAAATGAATTACAATTATATCCTAGCTCATGACAAACTTTAATAATGTGTCTAAGGATAAATAAAGAAATCAAAAAATTGGTCTCAACATGCCATAACATGGCTTCCTTTATATAATAGTATAGATATTCTATAAGTGATGAGCGTTTATTTTTCGTGATTTAAGTACTTGTTTCTTATGCTTTTGTATAAGTATTGGTGCATATTTCGTGGTGTTAGTATTGTTTAGTGTTTTTCTAGGATTTTGGTGAGTAAGACAAAACGATGCTAAAAGAGCCTAAAATGTATATTTTTGAAAACATGACTTCACGACACAACTGTGCAATGCGGAGAATCTAAATGAAGTCACTGATTCAGATATAAGTTGATAAAGTCACAGGTAGAATCAGAGGCCATAGTGCATACCATTGGAAATTTAAGGAAGTCAGTGTTCCAACACAACGAGCAAATCTAGATTCTGACATCTAGAAATGGAGTTATAGTCAAAACAGTGAAGTCGCGTAGAGCACAATGCATTTTGGGTTATTGGTATTTACAATATTGTTAGTTTTGTCTGCTAATGTCACAAATCCATTACACCTCAAACAATACAAATCAAAACAACACATCACAAGTTATTTGCAATTCAACAGCTTACTCAACAAACTTACTACTTAAATTCAAATAGATAGTTTTTTTTCTACGAAAAGTAAATTACGAAACAGGCAATACCAAACAAAGAAGTTGTTTACTCTACTAATCTTATCTTCAAACAACACTACACTTCCATTGATCTTCTTCGCACTCTTTAACACGAGCTCCTCCTTCTTAAGAAAGGTCGCGGCCATCTTTGCAATAGCCAGGTCAGTCTTTGATTTATTGTTGGCCAACTCCTCGAACCTAACATTGGTACGATCCCGAAATCCGGCGTTCGATGAATTCTCGCATTCGTCTCGATGCGAATCATCGCACACAATGTAATTGCACCACCCACCATTCTATTCATTATTATAACAACTTTGTTAATAAGTGCAAACCACAAATCTGAAACAATGTCACAATACGCAATTAAATAAAGCATAATCGCAATACAAGCATAATCTAAAAACAACGAATATACGACTCTATCGCAATACACGCATAATCGCAGTAAAATCACTTCATTCCAACAAAACATAAAAAATACCACCATAAACAAAAAGAGAAAGTAATCTTAATTTTTTACCAAAATTTGGACACCCATGGTAGTGACGTCCTGCATTTATTTCTGAACATGCAACCCGATACCTCGCGATTTTACCACATAAGCATTTATGAACTTGGGACGAATTGGAGTTCATTCTCACGTTGGAGGATGAATAAGACATTTGTTTTCTAATTAGTGTGGATTGCAGTGTTTAGGGGTGGATTAGGGACAGGAGAAAAAAATCAAAATGGGTTCTTAATTATGTCGAAGTTATAGTTTTTGTCCTTTATTGTGTCATTTTTTTGGTTCTTTAATGTGAATTCCGTTACGATTTTAGTCCTCCGGGGGAAATCTTAACCGAAAGTTGCACGTGCCGACGGAAGAAAATTGAGACTCGTCCGTTATTGTGTCATAGTTATAATTTTTGTTCTTTATTGTGTCCTTGTTCTTTTTGGTCATTTAATGTACATTTCGTTACAATTTTAGTCCTCTAGAGGAAATCTCAGCTGAAAATTGCACGGGGAGCACGTGCCCGGAAGAATACAATTGTTTTTTTTTATTCCCCCGTGCAAATTCACATGTGGGAACGCCGAAGTGAATTTTTTTTTATTTCATTCCAACTGAACCAACTTGACCCGGTTGACCTGTTTTCTCCTTTTTCTTTTAATTTCACAACATAACCCCTTTTCAGCTCTTGAACCGACCCATCCTAATCATTAACCACCCTAATTTTGATGACAAAAACACACTTCACACACTCATCACCCACAAAACTTTTTCAATAAAAAATCCCAACCCCCAAATTGCGATGAACTTTTACCTCCAAATTCATTAAACCCTAACCCCCAAATCTTCAAATCAACTTAGTCTGTGATGTTGGTTCTTTAATCATTGGAAGTTATTACGAACTTGGAGACCATTGTTGCGCTTAATCGACTCTGATTTGGGACTGATAAGTGTGTATATTGTGTTATCCGCGTGTCACGAGGCAACTTTAATTTAATCGATTAAAGGGGCACCGTGCGGCTGGTAGGTCTTACTCAAGCTACTTTCACCTTCTCTTTCGTTGATCGTTGCAATTTCGTTCCTCACGAACGTTTTTGAGGAACATCTTGAATTCAATTCAATATCGTGGCAACCATTTATCTAACAACAATAAATAGGAATTGTCGGGTAGGTTACAAGAGCTTTTATTGCTTGAATAACAATTATCTATTACAATGCTTGCTTTCAACTTTAAACTCTCGTCTCCCTACATCCGATTTAACTAAAATAAATAATCTCGTCAGTAAGGGACTATGCTGCTAACTACTTAGGTGGGACCCAGACGGCCCATATTTCGACTAGAACTTTGCCTTAGTCTTGTATATGACTCGGATCCCACCCAATTACATGCCGACAACTATACCCACGAAGGGTCCAACTCCTTGCCCACGAAGGGACTTTCGAAGGGTCTTCGATCGGGTCTTCAAAATGCTATCATGGGCGTTGATGCAAGGCGCCAGCGCGAGGCATCGTTCAATAAGCGGGACGACGCTTGCGCCCATGACACCGCGTCATTACAACTCAGTGATCTAAGAGTGCGTCCGACACTCGTCGTTTGTAATTCTTAAATTTCATCTCGGGCCGTGTGGGTTGGTTGCGTGCATCGCCCTTCGTGTCTGCAGAATAGGGTTTTAGGAGTTCGACATGGAGAACATTGTGTGCCTTGCACCATAAAGGTAAGGTAACCTGGTAGGCTACCTTGCCGACGCGTTTAGTGATTGGTAAGGGTCCAATATGTTTTTGCATCAATCATTGGTCTTGGTCCCGTGATGCCTTTTATAATTGCGGGTCTGGGACCTTTGCCACCACTATATCTCCCACTTGGAATTCAACAAACCGTATGTGTTGATCCGCATGCTTTTTCATGAGCCATTGGGCCCTTTCTAGGTATCCCTGGGCTATATCAATGTTGCGCTCCCACTCGTTTGAGAATTCACGAGCGAGAGAGGACTTTGCATTTGGATCGGAATCTACGATGTGTGGGAGAAGGAGTTGCTGCCCATTTACAATTTCAAAAGGGCTCCGGTTGGTGGCCGAGCTCTTTTTGGCGTTGAAGCACATTTGGGCAGCATCTAACAGTTTTACCCAACTCATCTGAGGGTCATGAACAAAAATGTCGAAGGTATTCCTCCAACATACAATTGAAACATTCCGTCTAACCATCGAACTGCGGGTGGAAACTCAAAATCTTGCTCAGTTTTGAACAAAGCAACCGAAATAGCTTGGTCCAAAACACGCCAGTGAATCGGGACTCTCTATCATTGACGATATCCTTCGGTAATCCCCAATATTTCACGATATGCTTAAAGAAGAGTTGAGATGTCTCTTCTGCCGAAACGTATTTAGGGGCGGGATGAAAGTAGCATATTTAGAGAATCGATCAATTACCACAAAGATTGTCCCCAAGTCGCCCGCCTTAGGTAAACCCGAAATGAACTCCATTGAAGCACTTTCCCACGGTGGTGTTGGCACCATAAGGGGCTGCAACAGCCTGCCTTTTACTGGCGATCAGGTTTATCCTATTGGCAGACCAAACAGGTACGTACGTATGCCTCAACATCATCCACCATCTTGGGCAAGTAATACGCCCGGTGGACAAGCGCCAACGTGCGTTGCTCCCTGGGGTGTCCTACCCACATCGTATCATGACATTCAGTCATTAAAAGCTTCATAAGGTCCCCGCCCTTAGGAACATAGAACCAATTGCCCTTGGTCTTTAGCAGACCATTATCCAACCAAAATTGCCAAGCCTTTACTTGTTCAGCTAGCTCGGTCAAAACCTTAGCTTCTGGATTGCTCGCCAGTTGCTTTTGGAGTCGATCTTTTATTGATGTCGTCACATCGTTTACCGTTATTACCGTTATATTCCCCAAGTCGGCCCGACGACTCACGGCGTTGGCCACTTGGTTATTTATCCCGATCTATATTCAAGGTTAAAATTAAACTCTGACAGGAACTCCTGCCATCTTGCCTATTTCCATGTGAAGTTCGGTTGCGTCAAGAAATGACTCACGACCTTATTATCCGTTTCACGACAAATGGGCAACCCAGTAAGTAATGTCGCCATGTTCGCAAATAGTGGATTACTACTAATAGTTCCTTTTCGTGAACAAAGTAACGTGTTTCGCCATGTTCCTTTCCGTTAATCTTGACATCCACAAATATCAACTTTCTCTTTTTGGGTCGTTTGGGACTTTTCCCCTTTTTAACCGCGGAGTCTTTGTCCTCGACGGGCGAGATAGAGCCGCACCGCATCGTTAGAGCCCCGAGGTTATCGTCTTCTTCTAAGGGCTCTTTGCCCGCTTTCGACTCGTTGTCGAGATTACTTCCCGGTTTAGGGGTGGCCGGCCCGCCTTGCAACATAGTTAAAGCGTTCAACAATCATTTTCCGGGGCAATCTCGAATCAAGTGAGGACCATCACATAGGAAGCACCCCATTTTCGATTGTGATATCCCCGTATTTTAAGCCTTCGTTTAATAAGCACTACCTTGGGAATTCGCGAGTCGATCTCCCCCACCCTTCCCGGTGTTCGGTTGGAACGTTCTATCGCCTTGCCGCGTAGGTCCACTAGTCGTTCCACCGCGAACGTCCTTCTTTTGTTCTCATTCATGGTCGAACTATGGGACATCAGTAAGGTACTCGGCCACACTATAGGCCAAAACAAACTCGGTCACCCATGGTCATTGTAATTCAAGCCGAGCCCACGGTTTCAAACCTTCTAAAAAGGTGAATAATTTGTCCTTCTCTGACATGTGTTTTATATCCAACATATGTCCTACGAAGGTTTTCACACAGTCTCTTGTGGAACCCGTGTGCCTCAATTCTCGTAGGGCCTTGCGAGCGTTATACTCTACGTTTTCGGGAAAGAATTGATGCATGATGGCTTCTTTAAGCATTCCCACGTATCAAACCGAGTCCATCCCACCAACACATCGCTATATTTCATTCTCCACCATAACTTGGCATCTTCGGCTAAATACATGGTGGCTGTGTTGACCTTCTCTTCTTCATCTTTGACACGAGTGGCCGCAAAATACCGTTCCATGTCGAAGAGCCAATTCTCTACTTCTCTAGCATCCCTCGCGCCCCCACAGTTCCGTGGTTCTAGAAGTCGCGAAGTTTACCTATGGACTGGTTCAGGCGCCCTCACCGGCGCGTTACTCACTGCTTTTTGTAGTGTTCCCTCTTGATGGGTCAGTCCCTCTACCATTTGCTGCAAATCATTCAACCCACCAGCACCACCAAGTGCTTCCGTGAGAATTTTGCACGCCTCCCTGCATTCTTGCATTTAGGAGTGGAGCTCGACTATTTCCATCTAAAAATGCTCCATCTTATCTAGGGCTAAGTCGTGAACTCTTCCAAAGATTCGAGCCTTGCTCGGTTCGTCGGTCCCGACTTCTTTACCGTCTTCGGGGGCAGTCCGCTTGCAACCGACATGTTAGACATCTGCCTCAAACCCGATGGAACACAAGCCAAGGCTCTGATACCACCTGTCACGGGGTAACATTAATTTAATCGATTAAAGGGGCACCGTGCGGTTGGTAGCTCTTACTCAAGCTACTTCCGCCTTTTCTTTCGTTGATCGTCACAATTCCGTTCCTTACGAACATTTTAGGGGAACAACTTGAACTCAATTCAATATCGTGGCAACCATTTACCTAACAACAATAAATAGGAATAGCCGGGTAGGTTACAAGAGCTTTTATTGCTTGAATAACAATTATCTATTACAATGCTTGCTTTCAACTTTCAACTCTCTTCTCCCTACATACAATTTAACTAAAATAAATAATCCGGTGAGCAAGGGACTATGCAAAACCACTAACTACTTGGGTGGGACCCAGGCGCCACATACTTCGACTAGAACTTTGCCTTAGTCTTGTATAGGACTCGGATCCCACCCAATTACATGCCGACAACTATACCCACGAAGGGTCCAACTCCTTGCCCATGAAGGGACTTCCGAAGGGTCTTTGATCGGGTCTTCAAACTGCTGTCATGGGCGCCGACGTAAGGCACCATCCGCCCTTGCAGCTGCGCGCCAGCCGGGGCATCGTCCGACAAGTGGGACGACGTCTGCGCCCATGACACCGCGTCAGGGTTATTGATTTGTGGCGTGACAGTTCAGCTTAAATGGGTTGTGTAATTAAAAACAAAAAAGGAAAAATGGTCGAGGGGATGGGGTTGTCTAGTTGAACCGTAATTAAGAAAATGCAAATGACGTTCTCGCATGCAAATTCACATGTGAGAATTCAAAATTTTTGAATTTTCGTCGGCACGTGTTGCCACGTGCAATTTCCAGCTAAGTTATCCCTTGAAGAACTAAAATTGTAACGGAATGCACATTAAAGGACCCAAAAAAAACAAGAACACAATAAAGAACGAAAATTGTAACTACTATAAATAAACGACCAATTTTGATTTTTTTCATCGGCACGTGCTCCCACGTGCAATTTACGGCTGAGATTTCCCCTAGAGGACTAAAATCGGAACAGATATTAAAGGACCAGGATAAAATAAGGACACAATAAAGGACAAAAAATGTAACTACGACACAATAAATAATCAGTTTGAATTTTTTCACGGGACATGGGAGACTCTATATTCTAATAAAATTTGATTCAGGGGTAGGATTAGGGTTCATGCAATTTGGGGTGGCTGAATTCGGGGATAGTGTGTGAAAGGCGACGGGTTGGGGGGTGGGGGTAGTTTGTTGGGTCAGGTCGGGTCTAACTAGCAGGGGTTTAAATGATAAACAAATTAGGTGAAAGACGGGTCGGATGTGGATGGGTTAAACGATTTTAAAAATATATATAAGTTGATCAACATTCCAATGTGAGAATTTGCACTTGGGAATTCAAAAATTATCGTCGGCACGTGCTCCGAGGTACACTTTTTGGCTGAGAAATCTTCCGGAGGACGAAAAACGTAACGATTTGCACAATAAAGGACCGAAAAAAATGATTCAACAATATAGGACTAGAAGTGTAACTAGGCCACAATTATGGACTAGTTTCGATTTTTTCTCTAGCTTAGGGAATCAAGCTGAACATAGTTTATTGTTTCCGGGTGTTGGCTGATCATGGTCGGAGGTGAAGGTCGGACCTTTGAGGTTGGACCTTTGTACATCGAGTATTGGTTGATGACTCGGTAGCTGTTGTTGATTATTGAGCATTGCGCGACATAACTCTTTCGTTAGAGGTCAGATTGACGAACTACTTCTTGATCTGAAAACTAGACTCAAAGGAATTTCCATAATTATAAGCCCCATAGCTCGAATTTCGTAATAGGTAGAATCCAGATAGGTCAAATGATATTGCATGGCTTCAAGGTTTTGCTCATAGCTCATTCGTGAGAGGTGGGATTGACGAATCGCTTCTTGATCTAGAAACTAGGCTCCATGAGCTTTCCATAGGAATAATTCTTGATAGGTTGAATTTCATAATAGGTCAAATTATGCACCATTTGGTGTGCTATGGGCGGTCTCCTCTGTTTTGTAAAAAAATTGGAGGTATTTATTGGTGTTGGTTGGACTATTTTGATGGGCTTGAGCCCCTCTTGTTCAATTATGCGCGCCTTGTTCAATTTGTGTTAGAAACTTGACATTCGTGTATTTCTAATGGCATATGGCTCATGGCTTGATTTTTTCTACAACAAGTAGTGAATTTTGCAACTCGTGTTTGTGTTCGCCTCTAAAATGTTCATTTTTAAGACAAACAATTATCAACTCAAATTGTGTTGGTTTGTCATTTTTTGAAGTGCATACAAACACATGGTATGACACGTGATCAATAAAAATTATGGTACAACAATATATGTTAGTGACTTCCATGAATTAATATCCAAAATGCGCAGCAAACATCCATCTTGTCTCGTAGGTCGAAAACTATAAAAAATTTGTTTCCATGATGCCACGTAGGCTGCGGCTTAATAAACAAAAATATTAATGGATCATGTAACATCATCTTTACTGGTCAGTTCGATGCTAGTAGCACCACTAGTAGTGCTACTAGCTTAGAACTTGACACATGTCAATAATTTGCAGCCAACCTTTTTTCTTTTTTTCCTTTTTTTTTTCTTTCTTTTGTTAGTTCATTGTAGCTGTTATTATAATTTAAATATTTAACTTTTCATTTTCTTGTTTTTTCTTTTAGTAGCAGCCTTTTAAATATTTAAACTTAATGCTGAAATTTAAATTACATAAAAAAACTTATAAATAGCACAAGTTTTATTTATTGCAGTTACCAATTACCATTTGCATGTGTCATGAATATTTTTATCTTTTGTTATTGTCTAATATCGAATGTATTTGCTCCAACTTAGATGAAAAAACTTAATTCCATCTTGTTCTTTGGCAAAACACTTTTCTTTATTTTGTTTTTCCAGAGTTTTCCCGTAATAATTTTTTTTCCAGACGTCCAGTTTTTTTACCTCATTTCAGTAAATTACAATTATGTCTTTCATGTATATTTAATTATTTATTGGTAAATGCATTCTATCCCACTTTTCAAAAGATTTCCAGCAAATCATTCTCCATATCACGCAAATCTCTAATTTGTGTATCCACGTGAAAAATAAATTGGAAGATTCCTCATGTGATTTCAATTTTTTTGGGTATTATCAAAATTTGAACTAAGAGTGGGCTTTGTTCGAAAAATATATTTTTGCATTTTCATAAAAATATCTATACTTTATATCTTCAAAGAAATATAAATAAAAAATAAGGTATAATTAAATGTATAGGCATATATCTTGCTTGTACACTTTATTTAGAAAAGAATACACAAACACAAAAATTAAATTCCATTTCATGCCAAAAAAAATATTGGTCATTAAAAAAAATACGATACAAAACTATCTAAGGGATTGGTCGCAACTTTATATAAAATCATACAAAGACATCTCACAACTATATTTTTCACGGGAATAATTTGTTGACTTAGCACAACGCATGGGGCAATTTGCCAAAAAATGTTTCTAAAATGAGAATCCGTATTTTATAGTCATCACATAGATAAGCAATATTTTTCAACTTAATTTTGATCCGTATAAATGTTCTAATTATTCATAAAAAATATACTTCTAATTATTAGGTGTAGAGGGCCAAAAAAATAAAGGGATAAAAAGCTAGAAAAATAGAAAAATAAAAGAACATGCTACTACAAAAGTGAATAAGTGTTGCATAATCACATTAAAAAAAAATAAGGAATGTCACCAGCCAAATAAAGAGAGAGAAAAGAGTATTAAAAAAGAGAGAGAGAAAAAAAACTAGTGGTACCACCACTAGCATCGAATTGACCATCTTTACTGATATAGTAAAAACTTTTATACCATATTCTGAGGTTTTTGGCAGGCACCCCCCCCCTGTGTTCTATGAAATGGGCAAAAACCCCCCTGTGAAATGAAAAGGGGCAAAAACAACCCCTGTGTTTTGAAAAACATAGCAAAACACCCCCCTCCTTGCGAAAGTGAGATGCACTTGCCAAAAGATGAGTGTGGGATTCCTTTTTAACCAGTACCTTTTAAAAGACAATTTGATACTTTTATCTTTAACTTTTAAAAATTACATTTATGACCCGATAGAGTTTTATTTTGACAGATCCATTTCGAAATCGTAAAATTGGTATCAGAGCCAGTATTTATTTATCTAATGGAAACCTTTATTACAGTATTACAACTTACTTTAAGAGAAGAGTAGTTTACAAACATGAATAATCCAGTTATGGATGACATTTGGTACCCCTATTATCAGTTCTTTTTTAAAGGACTAAAAACCAGGAGTATAAAGTATTTTATAATTCTTCTTAACGAGCGCATCGCGTTCGTAGAAAATTATATTAATCACCACGAGGTTCTATGTTGTCACTTAGAACAAAAGAATTGCCCCATGAATAAAGCTAGACTTGGAGCAATCAAGCAACTTAAAGATAGCCTTAAAAAGGCCAACAAGCAAAGTGCGATACTAAGCTTATAATGCCTGGTATTACTCTTGAACACGAGCTCGATCGTTTGATGCAAAAGCTTGAGGACCTGGCCAGACAAAGACCAATTAACATCCACAGCGTTCGTGCCAAGTACATTGCGGTCAATGGCCTTACGGCGGAAATCGGGAGGATCAAAAGATTGATCATCGAAAGAGACAACAGATGAGCAATCTGACGTTGCCCAATTTCAACGAGCTCGAGACCGATAGCACCAAGCTATCCCAAGATCTCAGAGAAATCCAGAAGACAGTCCAGACATACGGTAACCGTCTTTACCTCATGCCCGAGCAACTTCAAGAACTCCAAGACAAGCTGGAAACCATGTCAAGGCGGCAAAAGGAGGTCTTGGAAAATCTGCTGGACGTTCAGCAGAGAATGAAGAATTTGGAATCACAACCCAATTCTTTAGGAAGAAAGCGAGGCGGATGGTTACCTCCATCTTATGGAACAGAGCCACTTCTACACCAGAAAGGCAAGACCGTAGAAGTAAAACGAGAGTTGACAGGAGGAGAAAAGATGAGAGCTCTATTAAGAGGAGAATCAGTTCCTCAGAAAAAACCATGACCGAGCGTATCCATCTTGACAAAGTCAACTTCGGAAATTTGCAAGATCTACATGACCTTGCAGAATCATTCAACGGATTAAATTTGGTGGATCTCAAGACTGATCAGATAACTCAACATGCAGAGTCTTCCAGTCAGGCTCCACCAGTTGTACCGGAAAGTAGCGGAGTGAGCAATCCACAACAAGATGAGCACATGCCGCACCAAGGAGACTTTGTTCCCGGAGGAAATCTACACCCAGATTTCATAAGGCCCGGTATTACGAGATCTCGAAGGAGGCTAGACATAAGGGAAACACCATATGTCAAGTCCCAGCTCGACTCGATACACCCGTATGGGTTAATGCTCAATCTGGATACCCTTGATTTCAAAAACATGGAGCTCTTGATTGACGATTGGGCCTCAACAATGAGGATCGCAGCAGGAACCCTTGATCTCAACAAAGAAGCATTCATATTGCTACTTAATATGAGTCTGGAAGGGTCAGTCAAGATCGCCTGGGAACAAACAGACCAGGGAACCAAAGAGGAAGTGGCGGCAGGAGAATCTATGAAAAATATCGTAGATAAAATGGCAAAAGTATTCAAGATACTTTTCATTGGAATTGGCTACTTCGAGGACTCAGAAGGATACTTTGGAGGAGGCCGAGAGCAAGCCAGGAGATATGAAAGAGCGTTGTATAGTCTTGAGTTACACGACATATGTAACATAGACTTATACATAAAACTCTTCACCGAGTACAAGTGAAAGTCGAAGGTAAGTGATGACACGGCCATCCCACTGTTCTTCTCCAAAATCCCAAGTCCATGGAGGGATATGCTGATAAAAGAATACGAACTTCCCCAAGGTATCGATACCGTGGCAAGACGTATGTCTTTCCTCAATAGCAAACTTGCTGAATGGTGCCAAAAGGCAGCTGAGCTTAAAAATTACAAGAGGCTGCGAAGAGTCAACAAGAATGTTACTCTTTGTTGCGAAAACAACGACATCCCAACAGTTGTCGGAAGAACCAGAGAGCATAAGAAAAGAAAGAAGTATCCTTATGCCCGAGAAGAAAGGCGTGGCAAGGAGAGATCTTCATGGAAGCCCAGAAGATTCTGGTCCAAACAAAAGGCCCGAAGCTATAAATCGGGACACAGATCGGGGCCAAGCAGAGGACGCCCAGCCACAGGACGAGATAGATCCAACAGGATCTCCACCAAGAGAGCTTTCAGAAGAGCCCATACCAGGACCAATGAAAGTTTTAAAGATTGCAATTGTTGGACTTGCGGTGCCCGAGGCCACATCTCTACTGATTGTCCGCAAAATCAAAGCCAAGGAGTTAAACGGTTCGAGGCAACTCCGGAAATCGAGGAAGCCGTTTACTACCAGGATCTGATTCAAGTATATCGCTTCGAGGACATCCCTTCTGACGAAAGCATATACGAAGAAGAAGAATACAATGATGAGTCTTCTGAATCAGAATCAGACTGAGGAAGAGGAAATCTTCCATCAGGAGACGCAAGAGGATATCTCAGGATTTTTCTCACAAACAGGCATTTCACACAAAGCCCTGATGAGAATTATGAGAGAGGATCCAAAACTTCGCATTTATGACGGTTTCACAATCGGAAAAATGGAGAGAGCCTTGACCCAATTAAGTCTAAGGCAAAGAAAGCATCATATCATTTACAAAGTCACGGCGGGAGAACTTGCAATCCCAATAGAGCTGACCAGTAATGTGATGGAAATGCAATTAGTTCCCATGATGGAAATCAAGGAGGAACTAAACAGACTCAACAGGGAGGTTGCTCAGAAGATGTCATGGATCCATATCGGAGCCATAAGAATCTTGCTTAAAGCAACATTCAAAGAAGGAGTCAATTCCCCAATCGACATCGCTGTCTTCGATAGAAGAATTCGGAATTTAAAGGACGCATGTCTGGGCGGAATTTCCGGCAACCTATTCGCAGGAAAGGTGGCAATGTTTATCTATCCAAAGATTGCCTATAACCTGGCGGATCGAGACTTTAATAGAGCGCTAACCCTTCATCAAGACTTTAAAAATAAAGATCTGATGAAAGAAGGGAATAGACCATACTCTATTACATATAGCATCTCATACGCACTCTCTAATACCCATCACTCTGAGGTATTCCAGAGAAAAGAGTTCGTTGAGATCCCAGAAATATTCGAGAAGGTGGCTCAAGCGGTCAAACCAGAAATCTCTGATCTACCCCACATCCAAGAAATGCACATGATTATCAGAGATCAGCCAGTGCTAAATCAGACGGCAAGCCTCAGGTTTGAACAAAGGCGAGCTTCGTTCAGTGAAAACCGGATGATAAGCCAAAGGACAAGTCAAAGAATGGGAAAAAGACCTATTCTTGAAGCGATCACTGGACCAGGCTAGTTCATTACCGAAGGAGAACTTCAGTGTCCAGCAGGATGGAGTATAATCGAAGTAATTTTCGATATTACTCAGAAGGATAATACCTTTCCAAGCAATGCCTTGTATTATCTCCAACAATACCAGGAAGATATCAAGGACGTCTAAAACTGGGAAGTATGGACTTCACAATACAAGGAGTGGCAGGAAGACTAACCGAGAATCTAATACTCGGACTAGAATTTCTCGAAGCCCACAAACCTTGGGAAAGGATACAAGATGGAATGGAATTTACAGTGGAAGGAAAAAGATACCGAATCCGATGACCACTAGTCCATTCTCCATCTACATCTCAGTAGGGATGTTATATGAAGAATACAGGGCAGAATACTTTGCAGCATACATCGATTCCGGAGCAGGAATATGTACAGCAAAAAAGAACGTGTTTCCTCCCAACCTCGAAGAAGAATTACCAGCGGTTGCAGGAAGAGACTTCTCTAAAAGGATTATCACCTTTAAGAGAGGAATTAAGCAAGCAGAAATACTCATAGGAGGCGCAGGAGGAAGCCCTTGGTACAAGGTCAAAACGCCACCTATCTATTTCTATGACACATGAGCAGATATTCTCCTAGGCAACAATTTCCTGCAAGCCTTTAAAAGGGTTACACAGGACAATGAGACAAGAAGACTTATTCTCACAACACCTTGTGACCATAAGATTCTCATTCAACGATTAAGGAAAGCATTTTACCGCAAAATGCCTTTCAATTTTCGCAGCAAGCGTGGTGATGAAGGAAAACTTCGACACCCAAAAATGAGGGATCAACGTAAGTATGGCGAAGTAATACTCCAGTTGAGAGCAGACCTAATAGGAGAGGATGATCCAGATATGGAAAGGATCAAAGAGACTACGATCAAGCTTCTCAAGGTCAGTATGGAAGGAGTATCACAAACAGATATCACGAGTGAGGAGCAAATATCACTTGAAGATATCAAAAGCAAGATTCAAAGGAATTTCAGCGAAGATCCTTTGGCATGGTGGAACAAGAATGAACTCCAAGCTTCCCTAAAACTTCAAAAAGGAAAGGAGCATGAGTTCGTACGATACAAGCCAATCCTGATGAATCAAAGAGATCGTGAGGATATGCAAATGATCCTTAAGGAACACCTTGACCTTAAGCTGATATCGCCAGGGGTCTCACCTTACAGCAGCCCAGGCTTTCTGGTAAGGAACCATGGCGAAATTAAAAGAGGAAAACCAAGGCTTGTCATCAACTATCAAGGAATAAATAAAGTCCTAGAATTTGATGGCTACTACATTCCAAGTCGAGAGCACCTAATCAATTGTGTCAAAAACGCAAAGGTATTCTCTAAATTTGATTGCAAATCTGGCTTCTATCAAATTAAAATGCAGGAGGAAAGCAAGAAGTTTACTGCCTTTTCCACGCCACAAGGACATTACATTTGGAATGTGCTGCCAATGGGACTGGCCAACGCACCCCAAATATACCAAAGGAAGATGGATAATCTTTTTAAAGATTACTTCAGTTTCATGTTTGTGTATGTGGATGATATCCTCATAGCATCCAAAACAGTCAGAGAACATCTTAAACATCTAGAGATTTTCTCGGACATCTGTTTCAAGAACGGATTAGTGTTATCTCAAAAGAAAGCAGTAATCCTAACAAGGAAAATTGAATTCCTTGGCATAGAGATTGACGAATCAGGTATCATCCTCCAAACTCATTTGGTTGAAAAGGTACGTGATTGCCCGGATAATCTCAAAACAGTTAAACAACTCCAAAGCTTTTTGGGGTTAGTTAATTTTGCAGGAATGTTTATTAACAATCTTGCAAGTTACAGGAAGATATTCAGTCCCTTACTTAAAAAGGATGCTGAATTTAAATGGACTGATGAGCATACAGGGGCGGTACAACAACTAAAGAAGTTGTGCCAAAACCTTCCAAAACTGGCTATACCAAATGATGAAGACGATCTGGTACTATATACTGATGCTAGTGATCATTGGTGGGCGGCAGTTCTAACGAAGGTTGAACCAACAAGAGAAGTCCCATGCAGATATTGCAGTGGTCTATTCGCAGACAATAATGCAGCCAGATGGCACATTAACGAGAAGGAGTTCTTTGCTGTTCGCAGTGCATTCAAGAAATGGCCTTTGTTCTTACTTGCAAAGAAATTTACCTTAAAAATCGATAATACAAGTGTTAAAGCTTTCTTAAAGAATAAAATAGAAAGTAAACCCGAGAAAGCCAGACTTTTAAGATGGCAAGCCGAGTGTCAATATTACGATTTTGACGTTGTCATTATTAAATCTCATGAAAATGTTCTTGCAGATTTCTTAACACGAGATGGAGCCCGGTGAAGCCAACAACATACTTACAAGGTGGAGGCATCTTGGCGACAGCCTTGAAGAACTAAACAAGGCAATAGACGGCCTAGCAATTAATGCAAAGGCTTCTGGACATGTACAGGAAAAGGACCTTAACAAGGTCCAGACTGGAATGAAAGCCGCAAGGCTTCATGGCACCATGTTATGGGATAGCCTCTATGGTCCCCTTATGCGAGACGCTTCAGAATCAAAATTTATCTCTGAAGTACAAGTGCAAGATGTAAAAATTTGTGAGTCAAGCACTATCTTCCCAAACACAGGAAAAGATCCTTACGATGATGAAAAGGATTCTGAAGACAAGAAGGGTTCTAAGATGGAGACATCTGAGAAATCCGATCAGTCTAAAAAATTAGAGACTGAGATCAACGAGAGAGATTCTAAGATGGAAACATCTGAAGAATCCGAAAAACTGGAGACTAAAATCAACGAGCTGAATCTTAGACCAAGGATGGGAAAATCTAAGGTCCAAAGAGATAACATGAAACCGCCCCCATTGATGGAATACCAAAGGACATGGGAAAGGTTATACACGAGAATGGGACTTGTCCCAGGTAAAACCTTGGCCGACTGGTCAGGAAAATACCCACGAGTTTGGACTTTACCAGGTGCAAACCCGGAAAGTGTACGAGAGTGGTTCGACTTTGGCTGTTTAGCCTCAGTCTTCACTACAGCACCAGGATTCCCGGAAATTTCGAAATTGCCAGGATGGTTATACGAGGGAGTGTATGGCTCGTGGAAGAATAACCACACACTCGGACGAGGTGAAACTCTAGAGCTGAAATTCATTTCAGCCGCACCAGAGATTAATGGAAAAGGTTTTCTTCTCAGCTTTCATTTCATAAAGCTACAGAGACCATACATGAGGGCTTTAGACTTTATAAAGCCACCACCAGAAGAGCAACTTCTAGTTACTCCGATATCAGAAGACGATATCACGACAAGAAGAGCTTGGGGACTTTGGGTCTGTCTAACAGAGATGGACAAAGTCAAATATTCGTTCAAAACGTTCCAGAACGCGGAAAACGGATCACTTATGCTCAACTCCATGACGAGCACCACCACTCAATTTGCCGAAACAGCATTCGAGGATAAAAGGCAAAAATTGTGGAGAAACGAGATTCCGTCAACGGCAGAAACCAAACGAAAAGCGTGCAACATGATACATGTCGGAAGATGGAAAGATCGCATTTGTCTAAAATGCCCCGAGCAAAAGGAGCCTCTTTTTGGCAAAAGATTCCCAATCAAAAAAGACAAATGGGAATATGACGAGGAAAGCTCTACCAGGCCCGGAAAGATGCCCTATGCCGGGAAAAAGACAAAATTCTCTGACAAAGGAAAAGGGGCCATGTGATTGAGCATGACAGGTTAACAACCAGGACCACCCCACTTTCAAAAAGGGGCCACGACAAGGAAGTCTGAAAAACCGCACCATTATCTGTCAAAATAATGGAGGGAGCACAAGCTAGGTGGAATAAGATGTAAGCCATGACGATTCCACTATCAAGAAGAGATGAAATCCGCATTTGATGTCCGGATTAGCCTCTATATAAACCCAAGCTGAAGGAAGCAGAAGAAATCGACCATTCCCCTCTGTTTTCTTACAAAAAATAATAGAGAGCTTCTCAATAGCTTGTAATAGTTGAGTGTTTTATTTCCACTGTAAAATACAAGTGTGTAATAGTTTCATAAGTTCTGTTTTAAATACGAGTGCATGTGTGAGGGAAACAAAGCTACCATGAGTAGCTAAACAAGTAACTCTTCTCTATAAGGGTTATGATATTGTAATAAATAAGTTTCCATTCTATAAATAAAATTCTGGCAATTGCTTGAGCATATTTCCCGTTTAATTATTCAGCCTGTACCACAAATAGTATCTTTTACGCCCGGAGTAGGAAACGAACCAGAGCTGTGCTAGTTGCCGTTGAAGGAGCCATTGCAGTAACCATCGATTGCGATCGTGTGGTTAGTCGAGGAGACTGTAAAAACTGGTGGAAAACCCGACGACAATTTGGTCAAAAGGAGGTACTATTTTAATTCGGTCTGTTTATTTATTTGGTCGGAAGCATGTTGGGCCTGATATGGTCGTGATGGACTATTCCAAAGTTTAAGGTTTCGAAATGGACGATTATAAAACTTTAGGGGTCAAATTTTATATTTTATAAGTCAAAAATATAATTATCATCTTACTCAGGGACTGAAATCTAATTAAACTACTTGCAAGGGGGCAGTGTGCTATGAGTTAAAGAACACAAGGGGGTTTCTTGCCTCTTTTAGAATCACGAGGGGGTTTTCTGCCACTTTCAGGTAACAAAAGGACTTTATTTGCTATCAGCCCCCATATTCTGTGTTTCGTTTCTATACCCTGTCCTATCTTGTAAATATTGTATTATATCTGTAGTGAAAACCAAGAAGATAAAATTCAAAAGTCAACACAGTGCAAGTGACTAAATGGACAAATTATATTGCAATTTTTTGACACAGATCACACTTAAATGAAAGCCTCGTTATTGCTACAAGCCTTCTAGTTGTTGAAATGGCCACGTGACATCACGTGAATGGTACATACCTCTGTACAATTGTAAAAAAGAAAATCTAGCAGAATCAGAACCAATCCCGAAGTGTGTTGTCTTCGCTGTAAAACAACAGATTATAGCTCCCTCAATCCGTACAACTACGGCTTTTTCTTTTTTATTTGTTTCTAAATTACAACTACGGTTGCTTCACTCTAACAATATTATGATGAGGTGTGGACCATTACCCCGTGTGTAACTTTAGTTTAAGTTGAGGCGATTCAACATACTGGTTTAACTTTGGTTTAACTTTATTTTTGGAGTTTTCCAAAAACATCAAATTTGACACTCGACTTATACAAGAGCGGCTCACAAGTGGGGAACATATGTCATTTCACATATAATCAAGGCCAATAATTGATTTGGCAGCCGATCTTTGCAAGAACGACTCCCAAATGAGAGGACTATATGGTGTGCACTTATATGACCGGCGCAAAAAAATAAACTTGTGTCGGACCAGCCCAATGAAAAGCCCTAAGACTAATACCTCGAAAGTGAGTTTCGAGGTATCCTTGTATTATTACCTCAAAAGTGTTTGCGACTTATCCGTAAAGTCTAGAAAGTGATCCCGCATCCCGAGTACTATAAATATCCCATACTCGATAATTAAGGCATGCCATTCATTATTGTAGCACCACCTCCTCTTACCTTGAGAGGTTCTTTCGATATAAGGCTTTCGATATATTGTTCCTTTTGAGTTATCAGTTCGATACATCAGAGATTCGACTTACCAAGAGTTCCGAGGTACCTAGAGTTTCCAGATACCCCCAATTTTGACATATCTAGACTTTCGATATACCACCAATTTCGAGTTATTGGAAGAATCCATCCACTGCCTTGGTCCCACCATGCATTTGGGTTATTCCGGACAAAGTTTACAGTTTTTAGATATGCACAGTTTGGTGTAATTAGGCTTATTTTTACTCGTTGTTATCCTATGTGTATTCCACATTACCAAATTACCTATTATTGGAACTGCATGTTATGTCTCATCTTCATATTTTGTTGAATACTTGGAGTTTGCCTAACCGAATTATTTGGATAATGCACTACAAGTCCACAACAAGAACCCATATCAAGAATATAGATTTAGAGATATTTAATGAAAAAAATACTAAGTTTTTTTCTCTAACTTTTCTTGATTCGAGTTTTTAATTTGTAACTTTTCAGTTTGGCAAAAAGTTCTTTAACTTAGTAAAAGTTTGACTTTAAAACCTCAAAAATCTTTAAGTTAAAATAACAAAATTATGGATTCAATCTCAATATACAAATAATGTAAATATTAATTATTTGAATAAGCTAAAAAGATATTTAAATATTTGCATTCAAATATTTGAGAATTTAAAATTTCTTATTCTAGTAATGTATATTCTTTTCTTTTGACACTTATAAATCAGTTTTAATAATAAAAAGAATTAAATAAATTTACAAATTATGATATATTATTTTATATCTAAAACTCCTCTATAAATTTCAAAAAATAAGCATGATCAAAGGAATTTACATTATTTAATAAGCTCTTCTAAATATAATTCCTAAACTGACGATCTTGAAAAGAAAATCCTTAACTCACTTTTTTTTTGAAACTTAGTAACATATTATTAAGAGGAAAAAACCTGCTGCTCTCCACAATTTGAAACAGAGAGCAGCAACCCCAAAAAACTGCGTGAACAGTCCCTCTAAAGACTAACAATGTTAAAAACCAACTACCCAACGAACATAAAACCAAACCAACTAATTATCAAACCCGCCAGCATCTTCTACGGCGTTCCGGGCTAGAGCATGCGCCACCGCATTGGCTTCCCTACGAACCCATCTAATGTAAAAATCCTTATTCTCCCGAATCAAGCGCCGAACATCCTTAACAATATTAACAAGATGCACATCCCCGTTAGTACCGTGCGCAATGTCATGAATAACTCCAAGACAATCACCCTCAAAGAGCACACTACGCCAACCCTTTTCAATTGCCCAAGAGACCGCTCCACACGCCGCTAAAGCCTCAACACCATTCGGATTCATCAAAGAAGGAAGTCGCCGTTGACGCCATGCAATTAAGTTTCCTTGAGAATCATGTGCCACCAAGCCAATACCAATCTCTTCCTCCTCCACGAAACATGCGCCATCAAAATTAATTTTCACTACCTCCCCTTTCGGCGCCTCCTATTCCATCACCTCCCCGTCGCACCCAAAACGCCCTTTCCCCACATTAGAATTCCATGTTGATGAGTAAATCACTGCAAACACCGCTACCTCATCCGCCCGTTTAGCTCGTTCTCCTGCCAAAATATTATTTCTATTACTCCATAGTGCCCAACAAACCGTGCACACCAAACCGAGCTCACGTGAAGCCTCTTTCGCCACTCGCACCACCCAATCGCCCATCAACTCATTGTCCCTAATCCAATGTTTCATCGGAATCTGTGAAAGCGCCCAAACCTGTCTAGAAAAAGGGCACTCAAACAAGCAATGTCGCATCGTCTCCTCTTCCCCCTTGCAAACGACACACTCCTTCTCCACACAAATATGGCGCCGCAATAAATTCCCCCTTGTCGGCAGGCTATCCATACAACTACGCCACATAAACAGCTTAATCTTATTAGCACAATTAATTTGCCAAAGTTTCTTCCAAGACGCATGAGACTCTGAACTTGCAACCACCTCCCATGTTCCTCGCGCTAAACCCTGCGACATAATAAGGTGATACGCACTTCTAACAGAAAATTTCCCATTCTTCTCAAAGTGCCACACACGTCGGTCAAAATTTCCCAAATCCCCCAACGGTATAGTTAACACAACTGCCACATCCACCTCCCACAAAAAGTTACGCAATGCATCAACATCCCACCACCCCGTCTCACTGTCAATCAAATCCTGAACTAAGAGAAAAGGCTCATCGACGTCAACTGGAGTGATAGGCCGGAAAGAAAAAGGCCGAGGCAGCCATGCGTCATGCCACACTGTAATCCCCTCCCCATTCCCCACTTGCCACCGCACACCCCGTTTCAGTACCCGAATAGCCTCCCAAATCCCTCGCCATGAAAAGGAAGGCGCGGCCCCCAACGGTGCATCCCAAAAATCTGCATTCGGGAAACACTTTGCTTTATAAATTCGACTAACTAAGCTATCTGGGTTTGACATAATGCGCCATGCCTGGTTAGTAAGTAATGCAAGGTTAAAAGCTCGTAAGTCCCGAAACCCCAAACCCCCCATCCTCTTTCCTCCGACACAGCTTGTCCCAAGCAATCCAATGAATTTTGTTTTGCTCCCCACTACTCCACCAGTAATTGCAAATAATCGACTCCATCTCCTTGATTAAAAAGTCAGGAAGACGAAAACAACTCATAATAAACGTAGGAATAGCTTGCATCACAGATTTTACTAATACCTCCTTACCCGCCCCCGGTAAGGTTTTACCCTTATAACCATGTGCCCTCTTCGCCAACCGTTCCCTCAGAAAATCAAATAATTCACGTTTGGATTTCCCGATCACTGAAGGCATGCCAAGATATTTATCATGCTTCTCCGCCACCGTGACTCCCAGCACGCCCCCCACCACGCCCCTAGTCTGAGCATCCGTATTCTTACTAAATACCACCACTGATTTCTCAAGGTTAATCTTCTGTCCTGATGCTACCTCAAACCGCTCTAATATACCCCGAATGCAATTTGCTGATGCAACATCCGCATCACAGAACAACAGAGTGTCATCTGCGAAAAGTAAATGGGACACCTGGGGTGCGTGTCTGCTGACTTTCACTCCTTTCAGCTCTCCTCTCGCCTCAGCTCTAGCAATAAGCGCTGAAAAAACCTTAGAAACGAATAAGAAGAGGTAGGGGATAGAGGATCCCCCTGCCTGATACCCCTTTCGGGGGAAAAACACTCGACTGGCGACCATTAAGCAAGATAGAATAAGATACCGAGCGCACGCCCAACATAATTAAATCAACGAATTTTGCATCAAAGCCTAATCTAAGCATTACCTTCTCAAGAAAGGGCCACTCGACTCGGTCATAGGCTTTACTCATATCCAGCTTCAACGTCATGTGACACCGTTTCCCTGTCCTTTTGTTTTTAAGATAGCGGTTGACTTCAAAAGCTGCTAGTATGTTATCTGTGATAAGGCGACCCGGGACAAAAGCAGACTGAGAAACAGATATAATAGACTCGAGACAAGGTTTTAACCGATTAGCCACTGTCTTAGACGCTATCTTGAAACACACATTACTCAGACTAATCGGGCGAAACTGAGTCATAAAATCAGGATCTGGACACTTAGGTATAAGCACAATATAAGTAAAGTTAACACAAGGATCAAGAATGCGGTTATTGAGAAAAGAAAGCACAAAACGAGTCACATCCCCCCCAATGATATCCCAGAATTTATGATAAAAGACAACAGAAAATCCATCAGGTCCCGGGGATTTAAAAGGATACATATCTTTGATAGCTCTCTGGACTTCCTCCGCCGTAAAAAGTTGTGCCAAGTTCGTGTTCACCTCAGGACTGACCCTCGCGTCAACATTCTGCAGAACCTCCTCGATCGCCTCCTCAGAAGGCCCACTGGAACGAAACAAATTGATGAAATAATCTGATGCTAACCGGTCCATCTCAGCTGGATCCGTACGGAGAACCCCCCTCATCCCGAAGGCCCTTAATCTCATTCTTCCTTCGCCTTTCATTCGCACGCCTGTGAAAATACGTCGTATTCCTATCCCCCTCCCGTAACCACTGCACCTTCGCCCTCTGCTTCCAGTACACCTCTTCCACCTCGCACAATTCCTCAAGTTGTTTACTAAGCCGTACCTCTTCCGATTTTGAGGCTGTGGTAATAGTGCCCGTGCGGACCCTCCCCAATTCCTGTCTCAGAGCCTCCATCCGTCTCTGCAAATCAACACCGTCCAGCTTATGCCACTGTACCAAACCAACCCTGCACTCATCTAGCTTCTCAGAAAGCGTCCCCTCCATTCCACTATCCCAACACCTCCTTATAATCTCCCTGCAATCCCCTTTCATAGCCCATGTAGCCTCAAACATGAACCTATGCGTGCGCCTCTGTCTTCCCTGCGTCCCCGACAAATGAATAATGATAGCATGATGATCAAATTTAAGAGTCACAAGGTGCTCCACCCGCGCAAGCGGAAATCTGTCGTGCCATGGAACGTCCGCGCATGCTCTATCAAGTCTCTCCCATACCGTATGAGGAGTGGGTCGTCGACTACACCAAGTAAAACGAGGTCCAAAAAAATTGATCTCACTGAGGCCAGTGTCCACGAGAGTATCATGAAAATTCCTAATCAACCTATTTGGACGTAGAGGACCTCCCCGTTTATCCTGTTGACTTGAAATTTCATTATAATCTCCTGCACAAAGCCACGGCAACACTGAAACTCCTCTGAGTTGTAACCTTTTACGTATATTAAGTAAACACCAATTAGATCTATTGTCATCTTCTGAAAATGCAAAAGGAGGTAGATTAACGCTTTGACAAGCTTCATAATTCTAGTAAATCAATATCGTTACTCCCCAACAACGACATCAAAAAAATGATGGGGCGCGAATTCAGATAGAAAATAATTAAGAAAATAAAATACTACGCCTACGCCGTCTTTGCAAGTGCACGGTCAAGTCATAATAAATTGGTAAGTATAGTTACGAACCAAGTATCGTATCCTAAGGGAGTGGTGGATTAATCCTAGAATCACTTAAATGTAAAAAGCAATGATAGTTGTCACGGTCGCTACCTTCTATTTTTGTATGCTCTATGAATACTATATGAATGAAGAATGTTTTGAAAGTAGAAACTTTGAATGTTGGTTTTTGAAAAATGGTTTGAAAATGTAAAACAAAATTTAGTGGGAAGACATTTGAATGCTATGAAAACTAAATGAATTTAGGAAAACATTTTGAATGCAGGTTGAATGAAAGGAAAACATATTAAGTAAACAAAATGCAAAACATAACGTAAATAATACATAATTTAAGGGCGAGAGTTGCTACTACTCATCCATTTACATTTGGTGTAATAAGTAATATGAGATATTTTATGTTGAGGGACAAAATTAAACTGAGTAGCGGTTTTGTTAAAAATTTATGACATCTAAATTAATTAATGATATAATTCTTTTACCCTTCACAGAAAATTTCTTCCTCTTCTCATTACCCTTCAACGCCTCGAAAGCTCCCCAAAGTAGTGGAAAGAATGAGTTCCACGGGTAGTTTTTGTTGTTTCAAGTTTCTAACCAAGCAACACCTTGATTCAGTGCTTGTTCGAGCTAAAGCCGCTCCAGGTCCATGGGTAATTTTTTTTTCAATTTTTTCTAAATATTCAGATCTATTTAAATAGGCAAGCTCATTAAAGTAAATATTAGTGGATGTTTGAGCTTTTCTCCACACCTTGTCAATTATTTTTGTTTTTTATGAATCTTCTCGATTCTTGCAGAAACTAAAAAGACCTTAATTTTAGGAGAATGGATCGTCCATGGGAAGAATATTATTTTAGGGGTTGATTTGTCTAGAGAAGATGGTCATTTCGGTCTAAATTCGTTCAGATAAAAGCAATCGTATGTCCGGAGGTTGGATTGCTAAATTCAAGATATCCCTGCCATGTAGGCATAATCTTGCCTCACCAGATACATAATCTTGCCATCCAAAGTGCTAGACATGTGAGATATGGAATTTATCTGGCCCAATCCCATGAACCAAACTCGCCCAACGATTATTGATGATTGATTGCTTAAAATTTTAAACAGATGATTAAAAGATGTTTGGAGGTTGGGTTTCACTACTCATTTACGCTTGATAGTTTATAGACAAATTACATTTGTTTCTGTGAGTTGCTGATACTTGTTTGAGTATTTCTGTGTCTAATGGATCTGTGACATGTAGCCGGAGTTTTCTTGATCTATAAATTCTTAAGTCTATAATGACATATCGAGCTAGCAAAATCAGTCAGTTGTCAATTATTTTAGAAGAGATATTAAGTCTGCAATCTAATTAAAGCATTCATTCATGTTAACATAATGTAAAGATTGATTTAGTGTGATCACGGGGTTGCGCAATAGCTATGTTACGGTACCAAAGTCACAAATCACATGAATACATAATTGGCTAAACATGGCGTTCCCATGATAGTGCTTACGTTCATCTACCGAGGACAATAGTAACATGCATGATAATAACTAATGAATCTAGACACATGAACTCTCAAACACACATCAGAAATAATTAATACGCATATTCATAAATCTGAACTACCTCTCTACTCCAAACACACTGTAGTTTAGCTACTCATTGTCTTGAGTTCAATTGGAGGTAAAGAATTATACAACCTAAAAGATATAAAGGAGATAAGAAAAGCTTCTCAGTTTAATCTTGACTTCTTTCTGGGTCGCGCGGCTCACTTGTCATGTCGCATGGGTTGTGCAACTTGCTCCGCATTGCTCGACTTTGTCTCTTACCGGGCAGCTGCTCTCCTTCTCCTTGTGCATGAGACACGATTGCATAGTTTGGTGTGGCGCTATAGCACTCCAAATGCAATCCCTTCCAAAAGCATTCATTTTGTGCTCCTTTTTTCCTTTATTTTATCTTGACTCGACTAAAATCTACAAATGATAAAACAAAACGAAAACCAATAAATATGCACTAAAGGTTCATCAAAATTGTAATAAAAAAGGTACTCATATCACGCTAAATAAACGTTCATCAATAGCCTCCGTATAGAGAGTGAGGGAGAGATTAAAATAAGAGAGAAAATAGTAGTGAGATTAGAGACATTGTTCTTGATATGTAGAAACAATTGTTGTATCTTATTTGTAATTGCTCATCATCATCATAGTGGATATCTTGGGAATGATCACCCCCTTTGGTAGTCTATTGCCAAAATCAAAGAATAAAAAGGGGTCTTGAGTCTTTTCATTGTTTGTCGATTTTTGTGTACTGAGAATTACTCCGTTGTTGTTTCTATTATTAAATCAATTCGTTGCGCAACAGAACCAAGCCTACACATAGGGATAGAAAGCTCATTTGTAAATGGAGACTAAGATCAACAATACAAGGTCTGGAGCTATCTATATTAGTACAGTACGAGGGCATAAATCCTATGAGGGGCTCATTCCTCCCTCGTAAACATATTATTTCTCTTAAGGGTATAATAATGGTGTAAGAGTCCCCTCTAAGCTCTTAACTCAGTCTTCAGGTTAACTCTGGATCATCAATTATGACGAGATCTTCAATTTTGTAGCAAGAGGGTAACCATGGATATAACAGTAGCCTCGATACAGAAGTGGGAGGTACATCAAATGGATGTGCACAACTCTTTTCTTCATAGTGACTTGGATGAGAAAGTGTATATGCAGATTTCTCCGGGTTTTAAAGTATATAACCCAAATTTGGTTTGCAGATTTAAAAAGTCTCCTTACGAGTTGAAGCAAGCTTGTTGGTTTACTGAACTGGTTGTGACATTAAAACAGCCTTGTTTTGTTCAGTAATATTTGATTACTCTTTTCACCTTACGTAGAGGGGTAATAAAGTCAAATGTGTTGGTTTATGTTTAAGAGTTAGTTATTGTAGGAAATGTTCTTATATGTTTCAAGTTTCTAACCAAGCAACACCTTGATTCAGTGCTTGTTCGAGCTAAAGCCGCTCCAGATCCATGGGTAATTTTTTTTTCAATTTTTTCTAAATATTCAGATCTATTTAAATAGGCAAGCTCATTAAAGTAAATATTAGTGGATGTTTGAGCTTTTCTCCACACCTTGTCAATTATTTTTGTTTTTTATGAATCTTCTCGATTCTTGCAGAAACTAAAAAGACCTTAATTTTAGGAGAATGGATCGTCCATGGGAAGAATATTATTTTAGGGGTTGATTTGTCTAGAGAAGATGGTCATTTCGGTCTAAATTCGTTCAGATAAAAGCAATCGTATGTCCGGAGGTTGGATTGCTAAATTCAAGATATCCCTGCCACGTAGGCATAATCTTGCCTCACCAGATACATAATTTTGCCATCCAAAGTGCTAGACATGTGAGATATGGAATTTATCTGGCCCAATCCCATGAACCAAACTCGCCCAACGATTATTGATGATTGATTGCTTAAAATTTTAAACAGATAATTAAAAGATGTTTGGAGGTTGGGTTTCACTACTCATTTACGTTTGATAGTTTATAGACAAATTACATTTGTTTCTGTGAGTTGCTAATACTTGTTTGAGTATTTCTGTGTCTAATGGATCTATGACATGTAGCCGGAGTTTTCTTGATCTATAAATTCTTAAGTCTCTAATGACATATCGAGCTAGAAAAATCAGTCAGTTGTCAATTATTTTAGAAGAGATATTAAGCCTGCAATCTAATTAAAGCATTCATTCATGTTAACATAATGTAAAGATTGATTTAGTGTGATCACAGGGTTGCGCAATAGCTATGTTACGGTACCAAAGTCACAAATCGCATGTATACATAATTGGCTAAACATGGCGTTCCCATGATAGTTAAACATGGCATTTCCTCCAGAATCTTTCATATAAGAACATTTTCTACAATAACTAACTCTTAAACATAAACCAACACATTTGACTTTATTACTACTCTACGTAAGGTGAAAAGAGTAATCAAATATTACTGAACAAAACAAAGCTGTTTTAATGTCACAACCAGTTCAGTAAACCATCAAGCTTGCTTCAACTCATAAGGAGAGTTTTTAAATCTGCAAACCGAATTTGGGTTATATACTTTAAACCCGAAGAAATCTGCATGTACACTTTCTCATCCAAGTCACTATGAAGAAAAGAGTTGTGCACATCCATTTGATGTACCTCCCACTTCTGTATCGAGGCTACTGTTATGTCCATGGTTACCCTCTTGCTACAAAATTGAAGATCTCGTCATAATTGATGATCCAAAATTAACCTGAAGGCTGAGTTAAGAGCTTAGAGGGGACTCTTACACCCTTATTATACCCTTAAGAGAAATAATATGTTTACGAGGGAGGAATGAGCCCCTTATAGGATTTCTGCCCTCGTACTGTACTAATATAGATAGCTCCAGACCTTTTATTGTTGATCTTAGCCTCCATTTACAAATGAGCTTTCTATCCCTATGTGTAGGCTTGGCTCTGTTGTGCAGCGAATTGATTTAATAATAGAAACAACAACGGAGTAATTCTCAATACACAAAAATCGACAAACAATGAAAAGACTTAAGACACATTTTATGTACATGATCCGTCTTTTACGCACGTCTTATATTGCCTCGTTAAAAACCTTATAAGGAAAAACCCAGTGGGATAAAAACCTTAATAAGGGAAAAGAGTGCAGCCGTGTGAACTCCCCCTCAAGTTGGCATCTCCAATTCTTCATAAGTCTTGTAGGTGACGCATCCCAATACTTTGAACATGTTTCTTAGAAGTTACAGTAGGGAGAGCCTTTGTAAAGAGATCTGCAATATTGTCACATGATTGAACATATTCGATATTAATTTATTTGTTCTTCTCGAGTTCCTAAGTGTAGGAAAAATATTTTGGGGGTATGTGTTTGGTTCGATCACTCTTGACATAACCTTCTTTCATCTATGTAATACATGCAGAATTGTCTTCGTACAAAGTTGTAGGACCTTCTCGAATAGGTATGCCAGATGTACTTCTTATATAGTGTCATTGATCGTAGCAATTGACATTCCCTGCTTGCTTCGTGGAGTGCAATAATCTCAGTATGATTCGATGATGTGGCAACAAGTGTTTGTTTCTGAGAACGCCATGAAATAGCAGTGCCTCCATACATGAATACATATACAGTTCGAGATATGGATTTATGCGGGTCTGATAGGAAACCTGCATCTGCATAACCAATCAATTCTTGTTCTGCATTGTTAGGATAAAATAGACCAAGATCGACATTCCCAAAAGTCTCCCAAAGCACCACGTCAGAAGAAGTGCCGACGTGGCACATTGAACGAGCCACGTTAGACCAATCGACGTAGCTGGTCCGACGTGGCACCTCAGGAAATGAACTGACGTGATGCCACGTTGGTTTGAATTCCACGTCAATTGTGGCATATCGGTCCTTCGACCGGTGTGATGATGTGGCCACGTTATTTAAACATCATGCCATAAGGCACTAACCAACGTGCTAAAAAGAGCTAAAATTGAGAAATGATGATCGGGGTTTTCTTACTTCTTCAAATTGATGGAGAAATTGGTCCTCAAACTCACTTGCCCTAGACCTAAGGCTAAGACTCTCTCCTTTCTCTCTCTACTTTATGCACTTTCTCTCTCTCTCTAAAAGGGGCAAATAAAGTGGGGAGGTGAAAGGTTAGCCTTATATAGTGTAGCCCTATTGGGTTTAAGTTCCCATTCAAGGCCCACTAACTATTAAATGACATCTAGCCCATGTGGTAATGGTCCACTAACTCATCCAGGCTTATTGGATCAATAAAAAAGTGTTAACTAAAATATTTTTATAAAGAATATTTACACTTTGGCCCCACAAACTTCAAAAACTGTAGGAAATCTAAAAGTTGGTCCAAAAATTCTTGTTAATTATCAGTAAGACGAAGATCGGCTTCCAAGCCATCGCACTTGCGATGAGTATGTTAATTATGTCTTGACTCTATTTAGTTTGAAATACACTCAACACATCAAGCCCATCTCAAACTGCGATACTTATGGTGTGCCATAATTACGACACATCAAACGTGACCAAGAAACCACCTGCTTTTGGGGCTGGGTCATTTGTTTATGCTCTTACATCGGGCTTGATAAACCCTTCTCTTCCTTCTTAGAAAATATTGAATCAAGAAGATGCACAATCTAGGTTTGAGCTCGGGATTTGATCTTGATGTCCGGTGGCAAAAAGGCTTGAAGAGATTTCGCTGGCATGGAAGTCAGGATTTGACAAAGCTTCAAGCAGGTGGACAAAGAGCTTGCTAGAATTGGTTTATAGTAAATCAATATGGTTTTCTCCGGTTCGTATTTCAAGATATGCCTTGGTTGTTCAAGAAGGGGAGTTATGAAGTTATATTTGGCATTACACAGAACTAAGGGTATGAAAAGGTAATTCTCACTCGATCTGTAAAGTCCAATAATAAGCCGAGACGATGTCTGAATGACTTGATCCTCAAAAAGGCATAAAACTGTGTTGCATAGCCCGATACGTCGTGAATCAAGACCGTCGTTGGGCCCATGCCGCATATGATGTTGTGGCTCAATAGAGGCCACGTCGGGCCACTTAAGCCCCCCAATGAGGGGAAGGTACGCCGATTGCATAATAGAAGTGACCCGTTATGGGGCACATTAGATCTAAACTCGACGTGCCATAACATGTTGGACCGAAGATCGAGGTGCCATGTCAGATGGTCATGTGCCGAGGGGGCACGATCCGACGCGACACGTTGAACATAGAATAGACGTGACACGTCGGTCAAATATTGACTGGGTCGGTCAACTTTTCACTAGATTGGTCAACATTCAACCCGAGCTACCTTGGTGTGGTCCCCACACCCCAAGGCCTTCTCCCCATCTATAAATATCCCTTCATTTCTTCGTTTGAGGGGTTAAATTTTTGGGAGCTTAAGGGTGTATGTTTCTCTCTCTAAAAAAGCACGGGAAACATCCATGTCAATTCTTAAGTTGGCATCTCAAACCTCCTAAGGTTGACGGATTAGCCTCTTAGAGCACGTTTACTCATTACACATCAACGTATAGCAAACGAACTTGTGGCATGACAACTTATAGCACATCAACTTGTGGCATGTCAACTTATGGCAAGTCAAACAAGAGCACGTCCAACATAAGTACTTCAACCATTTTACTTCTACTTTTCCATAGACATGACTATGTTAAAAATTGGACTAAGTACGAGATGAATTTGACTCACAAGTCAATGATATGAACTTTGACTCATGATTTCACCACTTTGTAGTGCAGATCACTCGACGTCCAAATACTGAGCCTCGAAGAAAGCTCAATGAATAATACGCATTGTTAGGCCGACAAAATGATCTGCAAATGAGACTAACGCCCTTCAGGGTTAATACTACAGTCGAAAAGGACTCGTCTACGAGATGTACACTCTACAGTGTCATCCAACTGAGCATAAATGGCTAGAGAAACGCATACATCTTCTAAAGCTAAGAGTAATATCTCCTAAGACCGTTTGCAGGACCAATTGAATAATGAACTACATTTGGCTTGATTCTTTCTTCTCAATGAGATACGTAGGCAGCTTGACCCCGTGTTGAGCTCAGTCACAAGCACGATAAACCCGTATCCACCACTAGACGAGGTTTGCTTTTTTATTAACTGTTTATTTCTAACATTGTCCTCTTAGTACAGGTTTCCATCAAACCAAAAGCTCTTCTTGTATTGCCTATAAGGTGCGAGAGAGTAGGGTGAGGAAAGTTTCTCGAGATTAGCATAAACATCCAGTGCCAATGAACTCTTTCGGTGAATATCCCATAAGTAGGCCATTGCTTAAGTCCTACAAATTATAAGTTGGGTGACGAGCTCATTGGAAAATATCCCATAAAGTAGGCGATTGATTAAGTACTACAATTATAAGCTGGGCGACGAACCCATTGGGTGAATATTCCATAAGGTCTGCGATTGCTTAAGTTGTGCCAGTGGCGGAGCCAATGGGGTGCCTGTGGGGGCAGTTGCACCCCCCAACATTCTGTAATTTTTTTAGTAGTAGTATATAGGAATTTTTTTAATGATTTTTTGCTGAAAAATGAAGGGTTGTAGGGATTTGCCCCCCCCCCCCCCCTCCCCCCCCTCTATCTGAAACCTTCTTTTATTACTTTTAGAAAACACTAAACAAGCCCATATATTAATATAAGCCCACAAAAACTGGTACATATTGATAAAAACACAACAACCCATACTTGTAAAATATAAATACAATTTAACTATAAACAAAAAGAAAAGAAAACAAAATAGCACTTTAAGAATTCTGACCACAAAAAAAAGTAGAGTACGAAAAAAGTTTTTGCTCCACTCTAGGCTCCAGCGGTCCCCTACCTCCTCTCCCTTTGTAAGTTGATCAATTATTTTTCATATTTTCTTCGTAGTATATTGTGATAATGAGATTCATAGTTTATTAGTTTATGTATGATATTCTGTATTTGTGTTGAATTCAAGTATTTATGATATACAAAGTTATTTATACAACTAGGGTTAGTTGTTTTGTAGTTCAAAAATCATATGATTTTTAGTTTTATCCTAACAATGAAGTTATGTTGCATTAGATTAATTTATCGTCATTTGTATATACAGATTTCGCCATTTCGGTTCATGAATAATGAGCAAGAAAAGAATTTTTAAAAGAGTCGTGTTGAAGATGTTGGTTCTCAAAATCCTAATGGCGATGACGTTCCTACTGAGAATCCAAATATTATTGAAGCTCAAGTTGAACATGAAGATTCTCCTCAAAGGAAAGTTCAAATGATTGATGAAGTTCAAAACATTCCAAGGATTGATAAAATTCAAAACATCAAAATATTTAGTTTATATACGAATAAAAATATAGTTTTTAACTAAGTTGAAAAAAAAATTATAACGCAATCTCTCCTCCCCCCCCTGTTTCGAATCCTGGCTCCGCCTCTGAGTTCTGCCATTATAAGCTAGGTGACAAACCTATAGGGCGAATATCCCATAAAGTAGGCAACTGCTTAAGACCTACAATTAGAAGCTGGGTGACGAATCCATTGGGTGGATATCCAATAAAGTAGGACACCAACAAAATTCCTACCAAAATAGACTTATTGAAGAGCCTATTGGATCCCAAGTTGTGTAGAATAAATCCAAATAAAGACAGTTGGAGACAAAGAAACGTAAGATATAAGAAGACAAGAAAAATCTGAACCAAGGAATGCGTAATCTACTTCACACTGTCTTATCCGTCTCATAACACATTGTTGAGTGGGGAGACTTATGATGTAGCATATTTTGGAAAGTACACTTGGCATTCTCTCACTTGCTTGTATGTCACACTTTAAATCTCATTGATGCAAGTTGCATACAGGCACTAAGTTCATGCCATAACCTCTCAAGACACAATGGTCCAAGGTTCTCACTTGATTGGGTTGTCGCCTTGTCACCTCTAAGGTTCAACACAGACTCAGGGGCCAAGCATCAAATAGTACGAATTAACATTATGTACGACCTACTCTAGTCTGGTACGACATCTCATCGAACATGGTCCATGGGCACAACAAGCTCTGGGTCCAATACACCTCGTCCTACATTGCATACCCATTAAGTGAGGCACATTAGCCCGAGGCACAATCAACGGCCGCCACAAAGAAACAATGAACAACGTTCAACTTGATTCTCTATACGTGATACGTAGGCAGCTTGGGTCAGCCCAAGTTCAGTCCGAAATTAAAAACCCCTAGTCCGCATCTCCAATTCTCTGCGACTTGGTAGAATTATCAAACCTTAGTAGTCACTTACGTATCCACTTCATTACATGGCCTATAACCTGCTTATAGGCTCGTCTCTTAATGGGCATCAACTCACTTAAGCCTTTGTGGGTTAGTGTTGACCTAGTTCACCTACTGTGTTTCACGGTGCATGTTTTTTCGAAATCAAAGCTAACTCAATATCAGTAAAGAACTTAGGCTAGTCTGACGTGGAGTGTTTAGTCAGCAGACGAAATCATCCCGCTGTATTAGCATTTAGAGAAGTACTATACTGTTTACCATCGTGGATGGATATGAAACCAAGCTTTTTGGATTACCGGCTGAACTTGAGCCTTGCCTACACAATTAAGTCAGTCGACATCACATAAATCTTGTAGCATGTAAGACTCAATTGCTTACTCCATATAACTATTTTTAATGATATGTTGTACTAGAATTAAATGTGCCCACGGGCTGTATTATGAATTATTTATGTTAAGTTCAAATTTCTCGTCGTTATAACTTTTCCATCACTTTAGACGTGCATTTATCATAAGATAGCCATCCAAAATGGACATCACATTATTTATACACAAAACCATAATATTTTCTTACTTGTCATATAATTAACTGAAGCTTAACACATATTTTTTGATAACTAATGACTAATACGGTACGCATAATCTGCTTTAAGATAAAAGTAGTCACTTAAATTTTATATAAATTATGTCAAACCCCCAATCTATATAAGGAGGTTTAGCCAACATAATAATATTCAATTATCCTACAAAAATCCAAATAGTCATGTCCGAAATCGAAACTGAAAGTATGTAATAATGACGCAAGCAATGTTTGAAATTGGGTGCGGTCTTCACTCCCAACATACATTCTGCGGAGTTTGAGCATGAAATCCCGCATTCCCCGACTCCTTCCTTCCACTCCCTTTTTTCACACCTTTTTGTATTTCTTTTTATTTATCTAAATTTTAAATAAATCCATATAAAAGCCCAAACATTCATCACTTATTTCCACCCCTTGATGCTCGAAGGAGGGTTCTTTTTTTCATTTTCCTTTTTCCAGATCTTTTCACAGAGTGCTGCCAGAAGGTTGAGGGAAGAAAAATATTAACTCACAGTGTTGTTTGTTTTCTTCCTCGCCTTCGTTTATTTCATTTCAAATCAAATTTTGTTTCTTTCCCAATTTAATTTCTGTTACACCAAATTTTCTCCTCTTTAATTGTCCGTTGTCGTTTAATCAACCTCACCAACTGTTTCATTTGGTGTTTTCTTAATTTCTTTCCCATGTCATAAAGAAATTTTTTTAGGACTGAGTTTTTCCTTTATTCCCATGAATGTATTGTTCCTTCCCACATTTTGAAAAGACCAAAAATCCCAATTCTCTCCATTTTGTTCCAATATTTATAAGTCTAGATTCCAAGAATCTTTAGCAGATCCATTCCATACACAGCTCATTCAGGTACTTATTATCTCCACACCCCAATGACATATGTGAACAATTCTGCATAAAGTTGTGATCTTTACCGGATTTTTCTTTTTGTGTTTTCCACTGTGTTGATTCTTGATTGTTCTGGGGTGTTTTGCCTTTTAATTATATTGGGGTTTGTGTGTCTAATATATAATGGGTTGTGGATCGTCGAAAGAGAAAGTATGCCGGAATTGCCAGGAGCCTTATTCTCCGGTGAGGCGGAGCTACTCAATGCATGTGCATCATCCACCTCAAAAACCAGGGGATAGCTACCATGTGGTGGCCCTCACTTCATCGACATTGGGCTCTCTAAGGCTTGATCCAATGACTCACAATCGTATTATGGACAACGGTAAGGATAATAAGGATCCGTTGATTCATAGTACAGAGAATAATAAATCCTTGATTGAGGTTATGAAAATTGACAAGGAAGCAGAGGAGTCAGCTAAGAAGGATGAATTTGCAATGGGGATGATTGAGGCCAAAACTTGGTCTAAAATGATCAACGACAAAATCCCAAAAATCGTTCCTAAAACTCCGGTAAGAACACCGCCTGGTGAGCCAGAGACGATCAATGCTTGGGAGATGATGGAGGGTCTTGAAGACCTCAGTCCTCTTAGGCCGGTTCATCATTTTCGTAGCTTTTCGTTTCATGCGAGTTTCTCCTCTATGGATGATCAATCAACAACACCAAGAGTTAACGAAAACGGCAATGCATTGCATAAGCCTTTCTGGTTGGACTTGGCTGATCATAATGATTCCAATTCCAATTCCAATGATAACTCTGTAGTGTCAGAATTTGATCCTGATGTGATTGCCACATTCAGGCGAGCGCTTCAGGATCTCCCTCCGGCCAATCCATTCCACCTCAAGCCATTGGTCACCAAGGATTGTACTGTGGAAGTAACGGGCGAAAAAATTGTTACTAGCATTACCCCTGAGGAGAAGATAGGACAACGTGGCACGGAGAGGTTAATCGTGTATTTTACAAGCCTAAGAGGGATTAGAAAGACATTTGAAGATTGTTGTCACGTCCGAGTAATTTTGAAAGGTTTAGGAGTTAAGGTGGACGAAAGAGATGTATCAATGCACTCGGGGTTCAAGGATGAATTGAAGGAGTTATTGGGAGAGCGGTTTAGTGGTGGTGGCTTGCCGCGAGTTTTTATTGGGAGGAAGTACATTGGCGGGGCGGAGGAGATAAGGTTGTTGAACGAGGAGGGAAAGCTTGAGAAAATGGTGGAGAGTTGTGAACCGTTGGATGGGGGCAGCGATGGGTGTGGTGGTGGTGGAAATGCTAAGGTATGTGAAGCATGTGGGGATGTTAGGTTTGTTCCTTGTGAAACATGTTCAGGGAGTTGTAAAGTCTATTACGAGGGAGATTTTGATGAACAACAAGAAGAAGAAGAAGAAGAAGAAGAAGAAGAACAAGAGGAAAGTGATTATGAATATGGTTTTCACAGATGTCCTGATTGCAATGAAAATGGACTAGTACGATGTCCGATTTGTTGTGATTAAATTTTATTAACTTGAGCTAGATTAATTTCTATTTTAGTTTTTTCAATTCTTGATCTTGGTTTTTTCTTTTAGGAGTTGTTTTTTGTACAGTTAGGAGTTTTGATAGTTTGCCTGGTGAGGTTTCTGGAGAAATCTCTGAAGAAATATATCATTTTTTCATGTTTCAAAAGGTAGAGTTTTTTTCTTCTTTTTACTTTTTTGATAGGTTGTAATGGAAGCCTACCTGTAATACTTTCTGCATAGCCTGTTTTCCAGGTATTCATACATTTGAAACATGCATACTTTTTCTTTTTTGATACAATGCATATTGAACTACTTCTATGGATGTATATTTATATGATATTGAAAAGGCAAGATTTTAGTAAAAGATGGATATATGGAAACAGAGTAGCATTACTCTAAAGCTCATAACCAAATAAAGTTATTTATCATGTTCATGTACCAGATCCATATATTATCAGGGACAAAGCCAGAAAAAAATATTAGGGGGTGCAAAATACTTATAGATTTTTTTTCCCGCAAGAAAAGTAAAACTAATATAATTAATCATCAAAAAATTGAGAGCCGAAGAAAATGGTAGTTAAAAGAAAATAAAAACCCATAAAAATGGAGGCAGAATTCTCACTTTTTTTTGGAAGATTTCTTGCATGATATTTTTGGTCTATTACAATAAACAAATGGAGCCTTTTTTTTCTTATTCTTTTTCTTTCTGTTAATACTTAATACCAAGACTTGTGTTTTGTATATCAAAATATATTTTATAAAATGTGTATGATTTTGATTATGTACAGTGAGACTTCTACCTATGAGTTGTGCTTTAGTTTCATCTGGATAAAGTGATTGGCGCCACTGAACCAACTCGGGTCGGAGTATAGCTAGTGGGGCGCGATTGTCACCGGGGGTTTCTTCAATGTAGGGTTGAACATGGGGTTAAACCCCTTATGCTTACCCCTCCTAGCCATCTCATTAACATTGCCATGTTTCTTTTTACTTTTTTGATAGGTTGTAATGGAAGCCTACCTGTAATACTTTCTGCACAGCCTGTTTTCCAGGTATTCATACATTTGAAACATGCATACTTTTTCTTTTATGATACAATGCAGATTGAACTACTTTTATGGATGTGTATTGTTATGATATTGAAAAGGCAAGGTTTTAGTAAAAGATGGATATATGGAAACAGAGTAGCATTACTCTAAAGCTCATAACCAAATAAAGGTATTTATCATGTACCAGATCCATATATTATCAGGGACAAAGCCAGAAAAAAATATTAGGGGGTGCAAAATACTTACTGGTTTTTTTTCCCGCAAGAAAAGTAAAACTAATATAATTAATCATCAAAAAATTGAGAGCCGAAGAAAATGGTAGTTAAAAGAAAATAAAAACCCATAAAAATGGAGGCAGAATTCTCGCTTTTTTTTGGAAGATTTCTTGCATGATATTTTTGGTCTATTACAATAAGCAAATGGAGCCTTTTTTCCTTTTTCTTTTTTCTTTTTGTTAATACTTAATACCAAGACTTTTGTGTTTTGTATATCAAAATATATTTTATAAAATGTGTATGATTTTGATTATGTACAGTGAGACTCCTGCCACCTGCCTATGAGTTGTGCTTTAATTTGGTATGGATAAAGTGGTTGTTACTACTGAACCAACTCGAATTGGAGCATAGCTAACGGGGCGTGGTCGTCACCGGAGGTTTCTTCAATGTAGGGTTGAACATGGGGTTAAACCCCTTATGCTTACCCCTCCTAGCCACCTCATTAACATTGTCATGTTTCCTAGTCTCTATAGTTTGTTTAAGGTTATGGGGGTCAAATAGAGACACTTGATTCTGTAATTCATCACCCCAACCCACTGACAAAGCAATCAGCATATTATTCTTCATCGAAGGATTTGCTGGACACTATATCCATGTGTAACTCAAGCTCCTCAAACATCTCCATGTAGTCAGAGAGTGAACCCATGTGATTGAGACTATTGAAATCAACTATGACATTGGCTTCCTTCAAATCCTGCACCTCTCACCTATTTCCTTCAGAAATCCTTCCCAGCTAGCCCCAAATAGTTTGTTCATGTAGTTCTTGTACCAAACTACAGCCTTACCTTCCAGGTGGACATTAGCTATTGTAATCTTCTGAATATGAGATGTGTTGGGCATAAGTTTAAAGTAATTGGTGCACTTCACCATCCAACCCCTGGCCATGGTCCCATCACATCAAACTTAAGGAAGTCCACCATAGGACTTGGAATCATGCATTGCAATTCACTATGGTTCACATTGCTTAGACTGGATCTATCCACACTATGATTCTAAGATTACTCTTCATCTCTCCGGGCCGAAGGGGATTCCCACATCACAGGTTGACCCCCTAATGGTTTGTCTTAACAATTAAAAAATATGGGATAATTGGACATGCAGTCCATCAAGTGACATGGAGAATTTATCTTGTCTTAAATCAACATGATTCATTCGTTCATCTATTTTTTCATTAAATTTTGTTTTATTATCATCAAAATATCGTATGTGATCATGGATCTGGGTATTAATTATACCAATTTGTTCATGTAGGTTAGGTTCCATGGGTGCATGGTTTGGGGACTCCTCGCGCAGAGCTTGAACCATTTGTTTATGTGAATCATGTAGATCCTTGAACAGAGTATCAATTATGTTGTTCCCGCGGATGGAACTAGCTCTAAGATACCAAATGTAAGGGTTTTGCTATTTTTTTATTTTTTAATATGTGAAAATAGAGCCAAAATGGTGAGTTACAAAATTAGAGAGAATTTAGAAGAAGAAGTTTGGATCAATTTTCTAATATTCCTCATACGTTAAAAAAGCATTACATCATATAGTGTGTGATACACTAGCTCTCAAAATAGTCTAATTGCCCAGGGCTAAAATAGTAATTGCAGGAACTATAAAAACGTAATACGTAGGAAGTGTGATTTTACTGTCTAAACAATTTCATTTTCAGGTGTGCTCAGGATCTGACACGTGTGAGGTCCGGATGACTCCTCTTCTTTTTCCATGCGACATCGCGTCTAACATGTGGTCTTCTCCTCTTCCAAATTCGAGTTCAATTCATTCTCACAATTCGCAATAAATACGATTTTTACCCTTTTCTCCATCAATCTTCTTGTATCTCTATTTCTTTTCTTAAATTACTGTCCTAATTCGTCATTTCTGTCTTGCAGGTAACCCATGGTCATAACATCTTTCTATCCTTTAAAAACAAAAGAGATGTGTATCATTACCTCTCCTAATCGTCGCAAAGTACTATTTTTTTGACCTATTGGCGGAATACTTTTTAGTTTGTTAGAAAGTTCGATTCCATGGGAATATGCAATTTAAACCCGAGGGTTCACCTTGATTTAATTGAAGTTCTAATTGGTCTTTTTCCATTGAATTTCAGCCAAATCTCCTAAATTAGAGTCGAGATAATATTAAGAAACAAATGTGAAGGTACAACGAGACCCTTTTATTGAAACTACGTTAGATAGAGAGATGAAACTCTATATTTACGCTTTATAGGTGAAAATAATATTTTTAACGATGTCTGAAAATTGGCCACAAAGCATACCACATATTTTCAACTGGTGAAAAAAGATTTAAAGGGATAGTGATACTTGCAAAACGAGGTACACTACTGAAGGTTTGAAGTTTTTTACTCTATATACATCGTTGTTCGAATTTTAGTTAGCATACACCTGTTGTCTTATTGAAATCATTTGAATCTCAGTGGAAAAAATCGTAGTAGATCAAATACTTGTAATGTAATATAATAATCCTTGTCTTGAAAACAACAATCAGTACATGACAGTGCTAGTCCAATTATTAGTGCTAGTCGTAGAAGTCTTGATTTCGGAGCTTTGCACATATATTTGCAAACAGTGATAGCTTTAGAAATAATTATTCGAAAATCTTAAGACAGAAAGCTACATTAGCATGCAAAAGGTGAACAAAAAGTGAGTGGAAAGCAAGAAATCTGGTTGTTGAAAAATATAATTTGAATAAACTATTCACACTATTAGGTGGCCGTGTAGTTCATTCTTGTGATGCTGCCGGCAGCCGACTGTCAACTTATTTCCTTATTAAATCTTTCTTAATAATCGCTTAGCTACTTTATTCCATCAAAAAGAAAAAGACTAGCTACTTGTCTTTTTAATAAACTAGAAATGTTAGGCATGCGGTATCAGCCTATTACAAAATTATTTTAATTTATATGGCGAAGAAAACTAACATAAATAGTGAAAATTAATATATAAGAATATAAAATTTATATAGAAAGTTTCAGAGTTTGGAAACTACCAATCACCATATTTATTGTTAGTTAATAATTCTACTTAAATTTATGGCTAGATTAGGAATTTAATAATAAAATATTGTGTCAACGCTAATATAATAAGACTAAAATCGAAAATCAGAAATTTAGTATCACTGTTTGTCTTTTTTTATATAATAATATAGATATTTTCAACAACAAGATATAAAACATTAAAAGGTGGTAAAGATTTGGAGGAAATTCTCGGTCATTGCAGTTTTTTAATATGCTTAATAAACTATTACGTTAACTGGTGGCAGTCCATCGGGTTAGCTGGAATTAAGGCATACTTTCCTTTAAGCAATTTATTTGGTGCCTACGTATCGGTCATGTGTGCCTACTACGTAAGTGCTTTTAATTAACCAAAAGAAAAGTCAATTTCGACACATTAAACAGTGATATGTGGGTTAAGGAAGCCAGAGTTATTATTCGTACCAAGCAAAATAAAAAATTGAAACATTTTTAATAACCCTGACTTAATCTCGAAGAAGTTTGCTATACGTAGGGTATGGTGCATATATTAAATCCGAATGCCACGCAATGCGGCTAAGTGGTCAATCATAAGTGCAGATAAATAAATTAGGCTGTCGACTGAACGGCTGAAGTAACGCTAGTTACCTGAATTCATTGATAATATTTAGCAGAGGGTGTTTGGTTTTGATATTATGTAATACACAGTTTTTAAAAAGGCATCTTAAATTATAATTGATATAAAATAGTAACAAGGTGGAGTAGAGATTATAATACCACTTTTAAGTTGAGTTCGTACAGGGCTTTTGGACTGTAGCTAAAAAGCCCAAAAATTTTATCACACAAACCAAACGAGATATTAAGTGATATTAGATTGCTAATATCACTTAATACATGAAACCAAACACCCTCTTAAGTGATATAGGGCTGTATTTGTTTTAATAGGACACGGACGGAAGAACATGAATTGTGAGGCTCCTTAATCGCTTTGGAAACACGTTTATTTGTGTCAGCGTGTGGTCATAGTCTTTAATCTTTGTGGAATTTAATACTTACGAATTAATTTTGTTTAATAATTTGATTTGTGTATTTGTTCTATATATAGAATTGCGTTTAAACACTATAGTAACGAAAAGTTTATGAGCCCATTACAGCTAGTGCATGTGGTGTTCATGCTTAAAGTGTAGCTAAGAACAACGTTGTATTGATTAAACTAAATATAAGATGATTATACTATTTATAGTGAAGCAACGTGTTTATTTTTGCAATTTCGAACTCAATTAAATAGGCACTTTATTGACATTTTCCCCTTAAAAAACCATAATGAAACCCATTAAATTGTATTGAATCAATGTTGAATTGTACAACGCTATGTCGATACATAATGAATGATGCTTGACATGGGTGTTCAACGTACTAAACCAGAACTTCTTTTGGTATTGGTTTTGATAATGCAGGTTAACCGATCCACACACCTCTATTTAGATAGAAGAGCAAACGAAGACACTACAACAAAAAGGGGCTATTGCAACATTTAATTAATAAAACTTACTAATTTTGCAACACTTAATTTTTATATGTCCCAAAAGTAACAACTAAGAAAGAAAATGTACTTTTGTGCAAAAAGAAAACACTCTAGAGATGTTTAAAAAAAAAAAAAAAAAGTGAGAGATTATTCTTTGTGAGAGATTAATCAGTCATCGTTAGAGACTTTAAACAAAAAAATAATCAGTCCAAAATTTTTCTTCTCTCTCTCTCGTCATTATCACTCCAAAATTCTAGGAGAAAAGGTAATATTCTTCTCTCCCCTCTCTCTCTCTCTCTCTCTCTCTCTCTCTCTCTCTCTCTCTCTCGCTCATTCTTTGCTAGCTGATTCTCCGTCGATTCTTAGATTCGTCGATTTCGCGAGCTGAAATTATAGGTTACCACTGATTCTCCGTCGATTTCTTTTGATTTGCGAGTTTGAGCTGAAATTATAGGTTACCTCTAGTTTTTGCGTCGATTTCTTTTGATTTGCGAGTTTGAGCTGTAAATATAGGTTGAGCTCTGATTTTTGCGTCAATTTCATATGATTTTGCGAGTTTTTTAGCTGAAATCTATTCATTTCCTTATGCTTAGTTAATCTCCTCTCATAATTCGATTGTTTAACTGAGAATTGTTTGTTGTGGTGTTCAGGTACAGTGATTGACAACAACAGCACAGATGTTGAAGAGTTCGAACGGTAGGCCTTCTTTTTTGTTATTTTGATTACTTCGTTGTGCATTTGAACAAAGGTTTTGTACATGCATGTTGTTCTAAGTTGCGGTTTCATTCTTGTTTTCTGGAGTGTTTCATTTGAAGAAATTTGTAAATGCATGTTGCTTTCTAGAGTGTTATTAACAAGAAAATGTGCAGCGATTTGAAGTTTGTGTGTGCGCTTGTGAATTGCTTAATAGATTTTTCAGTAGTTAGTGTTGTAATGTGATGAAGGTTGAAGTTATATGATAGATTCATCTGGATTTATTGCACGGTAGTTAAACTAGAATCTGACAATAGTATGTAATTTTCTGCAGTTACCCATGTGTAAGATTGAATGTGACAGATTAATTGATTCTCTTTTATTAACTGCATCCGCTAATTGTGTCTCTTAGCAATATATGGTTTAGTTGACAAAGGGATTTTGCTTGTGTTTGTTCAACAAAGTAGCTTTTTGTATTTGCTTGTTTAAGATCTAAGGTTCAAGTTCATGAAACTCACTTAGGGCATTTCCTGTGATCCTTTCATTCCTGTGAGAGTTTCATTCATTTCTTATTTCTAGCTGGTCAACATCGATAAATATTTCGAATACTAATGAATTAAAGTCCATTTCAAGAGATTGCCAAGTATGAACTTAGTATGTGTCAATCTCCGGTTTAAACAATTTAAGTGTTTTCCTTGAACAATTAAATGCATGTTTCTTTCTGGAGTGTTATTAAACAGGAAAATGTGCAACGATTTGAAGTTAGTTCTGGATTTATGAGCTATCTTAAAGGTTCAGATTGGTGAATTGGTGCATACATTTGATTATACTCAAACTCAATGGGATGGTTTAGTAATGACGATGAGATGATGGATGATAGTGGTATTGCCTTAGTCCAAACAGGCACACTTTCTTGCCTGTTGTGTTTGTGTGTATGCTATGCTATGTTATGTACATGTGTAACTGTGTGGTGCTCTTTATGTCCTTGAATATATACCAAGAGTTACTAATTTGGTAATTGTGGGATCACTCTCTAGGTAAAACATAGGACTTACTGGATTCAATTGATGATAAGTGATTGTTGCTTTTTCTAGTTGTTCTCCTTCTACAACATATTCAAGTAAATGGTGGTAGTTCAATATTTTTTTTAATTGTCACGACTCATGATATTGAACTGGTGCATATCTTTGTCTTTGCCTCAGAATTTGCTGGTTGCAAGATTTTTTATTCATTGGTTATGCTGAAATGATTATTTTGCCCCAATTACAGGCATACACACCTTATGAGCGACCAACATTGATGAAAGGCTATTTGTTCCCTTTGGATAAGAAACCAGCACGTCTACCAGTGAGTATGAAGCTATTGCTTCTTCTTAGTTACTCCTGAACTTTGAGGATATATTTTTTGATTTTATGAATGAAAATTACATTTTAGATTATAATAAGAGTTCTATTAAGAAAAATATTTTCTGAGCCAACTTTAAAATTTTATATAATAACTGACAGCGGAGATTTTCAGAAACTTTTGCAATTGAACTTGGTTGAACGTCTTTCTCTTTTTTCTTCTATTCATTAGTGAAACTTTCACTTTTATAGGGTTTCCATACTTGTGTTGGCTCAGGTGGTGAAAGGCAGACTCCTGACTGGTACAAGGAGAAGGGGACAGAGGTAAATATAATCTCTCTCATTTTCTTATATAACTAATATGATTTATTCATGTCTACGAGCCATAACTTAGCATATGGGAAGATATGGATGTATTCTAACTGTAAAAGAACAGCTTTTCTCCCTGAATGCTTAAAAGTTAAAACTTCCCATGTTTAAGTTGTTATATATTGGAATTTTATGTGTTTGCTCAAGTATTCACTTTCCAAGATGAAAACTTGTTATTTGTCACCCAAGGAAAGACCTTGCGCGACACATTTCAAATCTCATTTGTAAATGCATGTTGCTTTCTGGAGTGTTATTAAACATCAAATTTATGCTTCACTAATTATGAATTTCGGTCACTGTAAATGTATGAGCCAAGAACAGATATAAATAATTTCCTTAATGAGCATTTGATCAAAGAAATTGTCCTTTGGGAGGGAACTTAATATTTTCTAAGCTATACTTACTGTTAACATGCATTTAAATCATATCTTGTAATGGAGTTTCTTTGAGTATGCTTGTTAGTGGAGTTTTGTTACCCGTCACGTGTTATATTGTTTGCTGTTACCAGTGACATGTTATGTTACCTCATAATTCATGTGATCTTTTAATGTAGTTTACAATAGGCTTCCTTCTATGAGCTTTTATATGATATGTAGCTCCGCAAATTCAGCCTGCTACATTAAATTTGGAGATATATAACGATCCTGTATTTTTACATAAACCTTTTTTGAGTATGATCTTGTTTTATTTTTTTATATTTTTGTCATTTGTGAAAAATAACTTATAAGCTTACTAACACATTATAGTCACTGATTGCACATTGTGTGCTTCGGCACTGTGGTCTTTAAGAACAATAGGAACAATTAAAGTGATGTGTCTAAACTGCTATCGTAATGAACGCAGGCTAAATTGAATTAACGCGGACAGCAGTTGAAGATACCAGTTGAAGTCTGAACGTGGATCAAGTATGCTCTTGTTACCTAATATGTGTTACCTAATATAGTTATATCACCTATTTGAGCTTGACCTTGTTATATTTCTTTATGTTTCAGTGATTTGTGAAATAAAATAAATTGTTAAGCATGATCTTTAGAATCTGAAATTATCTGGAGCCAACTTTTACTATAAGTTGGCTTGATTCTTTGATAACAGCCTTTGTGCTCTGCTTTTATGAAATGAATTCCAGATTGAGTGAGTACATTTATTCGTGTAACTATTTTACTTGGTGTGTTGGATCATATCATAAGCTACTAAAATAGGAGTTGCTACTACTCTGAGTAGGTGGATTGTAACAACTAACAAGTGATTAAGTGGCTAATTGTAGTAAGATGAATGTTGCTTTATTCAACATGAAATAATTTTACGATGTAAGCAGGAGAATGATACTGAAACAAAAACCTCTACTATTTTGTCATGCCAGATATAAACTGCCCCTTTTAGAAAGTGAGTGAAAGTCGTGCATTAAGAATTAAGATGTTCGTGGGATGACTGTGTTATCATAATTGATCACGGATGGACTTTGTTAAAAAGATTGTTCAATGATTTTTTTTTTGTGGTGCTTGATATTCACCACCTCTAAGCTTACTTAAGGATAAGTAGAACAGCAAAATTGTATTAAGAACTGAATGATTATAAGTTGATAAGTTGACTGATGATGATAAGTTGATGACAGATGATGATAACTGATGGTGAATTGATTTTGGTTAACTGTAATCTTCTATTTGTTATTTACTTGTTAGTAAAGTAAATGGTGAACTGATTATTTGTTGTTATTTGTTGTTAACTTGATGATAAGTAAATGATGATGAAGTTATTTGATATTTCAATGAATGGTAGGAAATTGAAGTAGTAAATGATGATGTTGTTAACTTTTAATTACTAGTGTATTAAGAAAATAAGTAGGAAACTGAAGTAGGTTGAATTTCTTGTAATTTTAGGGTCTTTTGTTGAATTTTCAGATTTGGATGAATTATGTGAATTGGTTATAAATTTATTATCAACAACACAAAGAAAAGGGACTAGATATAATTGTTAAGTTCGTTAGTATCTTTAGAAAGGATGAATGTTTAAGTGTTTTTTCTGGAATGACAAAGCATTTCTTCTTACTCTACCCAACATAAAGGATAAAATGCACTTTTGGAACATCATTTGGTAATGCACTTAGAGCTAAGTACCGAGTCTCGAAGAATGACCTAAGAGCTGTGAATAAGTTAAACAAATAAATCCCCATCCTTTTTGATCCCTTTTGACTGTATCTTGTTGGTTATATTCCAACTGATAATCTCACAGAGACGAAATTACCATATGATTTGGTAATACATCATATGCAAAACACCAGAATAACTAACCTCTATAAATAGACCAAGGCTAAGCATTTTGTTCAGCAAAGTTCAGATATTCCTAAGGGATGTATCGCGGTTTCTGTTGCAATGAAAATAAAAGATTTATCAATCTAATATTTTACTTGAATCAACCTTTATTTCAAGAACTGCTAATGCAATCCGAAGAAGAAGTTGGATTTGATCATCCAAATGGAGGCCTTACACTTACCGTCTTTGGTTTTCTGTTTTCAAACATTTCATGAAGTGAATGTTAGTGATTTCATTATCTATAAGTAGTTAATTGAGTTAAATACTTGTTGTATTATGCAGCATTCATCTGTCTCAGTCTTGAAATCTAATCGACATCTGATTTTTTTCCCTATGCCCTTTTTTCCAATACTCTGAATGTTCTATTGTTTGTCTTACAATTTTCTGATTTCGAGTGTTGCTACATTCAGAGATACATAATTAATTAAATCATTCTTGCCTAATTCAATACGCTTCTGCCTTGCCTAAGTCAATATACATTATCTATTGATTAATAAGGTTTATTATATCTAATTTACGTTTTCTGAAATGCAGCCTGCTATTTAGAGTTGATGAACTAAAAAAGTCTAATAAATAATGATGTGTTAGTCTAATTAAATAAAGAATTGATGTAATTGCTGTATTTTTGTTTTGCATGTGGCCTGGGACTTGGACCTTCATTATGCGATCTTTATACAATGTTTGCTAGTTACACATATTTACCACAATGAAATATTTTCTTCTGCTGCAACTAATCAGCTATTTTCTCTACAAATTTGCAAGATACTTCCGAGCATATTGGTCTGGAATGTGTGAAAAAGGAGCACCTACGGAGAGCAAACAAGAAAAACGATTGCTAGTTCAACTCCTATCTATTTAGTGGTTCATGATGGACAAAAGTTTCATGGAAAAACATAGGTCAAATAAAGAATATGAGAATGGTTTAAATCAATTCCTTAATTTGGCTTTCGAAAAGGCATCTCTTAGTGGAAGGATAGTATGTCCATGCAAAAACTGTATGAACAGAGATTGGGTAAACAGAGAAACGACAAAGGAGCATTTGACTTTTGTTGGGTTTATGACGGGATATAGAGACTGGATTTTACATGGGGAATCTTCTTCATCTGCTCAAGATAATGTTCAGCAGCAAAATGAGCATTCTGATACATTTGGCAACATGCAAGAGTTAGTATACGATGCATTTGGGTTCAAAGACCAAGACAGGATTTTAGAAGATGAACCAAATAAAGAAGCTAATAGTTTCTTCAAGTTGTTGGATGATGCTAAAGAAGCATTATACCCTGGTTGCAAGCAGTTTTCCAAGCTGAAGTTCATCGTCCGACTATTTCAGTTGAAGTGCATAGGTAAATGGTCTAATAAGACATTTACAGACCTTCTGGAATTGTTGCAGGAGGCATTTCCCGATCAGACTGAATCCTTGCCGAGCTCTTTCTATGAACTAAAAAAGATAATTGGTACACTAGGACTAACGTGTGTCAAAATTGACGCATGTCCAAATGATTGTATGCTCTATTGGAAAGAGCATGCAGGTGATGTCGAGTGTCATGTCTGTAATGCACCCCAATTTCGTGAAATTAAAAGCGATGAAGATGATGAAAATAATTCTAAAAAACGTAAAAAAGTCCCAATAAAGGTGCTAAGATACTTCTCTTTGAAGCTGAGGTTGGAAAGGTTATTTATGTCTTCCAAAACTGCATCCTACATGAGATGGCACAAGGAAGAAGGTACAAAAGATGGCCACATGAGACATCCCAGAGATTCTCCCGCTTGGCATGTTTTCGACCGACAACATCAAGATTTTGCTAAAGACTTAAGAAATGTGAGACTTGGCCTGCAGCAGATAGATTCAACCCGTTTAGGAGTATGAGTGCATCTCATAGTAGCTGGCAGAGGCGAAGCTAGGGGGGGGGGCATGTAGTGGCCCCCGCCCCCCAGTTTTTTTTTATATATATATATATATATATATATATATATATATGTGTGTAATATAATATAAATATATATATATATGTAATATAGAACTGTAGTACAGACTTACCGCATATCAGCTTTCGTATAATTGATTTAGTTACTTTTTTTTATATATATCAGTTTTTTTAAGCAAAAAATTAATTCGATATCGCCCCCCCCCCCCTCCCCTAGTTCAAAATCCTGGCTTCGCCCCTGGTAGCTGGCCAGTCATATTGACACCATACAATATACCGTCGTGGATGTGCATGAAAGAGCCTTTTATGTTTTTGACTTTACTTATTCATGGTTCATCATCTCCTGGAAATAACATTGATGTGTACCTACAACCAATAGTAGAAGAATTGCAAACAATTTGGGATGGGGTTGAAACATATGATGCATCAACCAAATAGAATTTTACGATGCATGCAGCTTTGTTGTGGACAATTAATGACTTCCCAACTTACGCAAATCTGTCGGGTTGGAGCACAGAAGGCGAATTGGCTTGCCCATCATGCCACAAGGATACTTGCTCTACATACTTGTACAAGAGTCGCAAACATTGTTACATGGGCCATCATAGGTTCTTGCATCGTCATCATCCGTATAGAAGAAATGCTACTTCTTTTTATGGAACTGAAGAACACCGCACGACACCTATTACTTTGACTGGTGATAAGGTCTTATAAGAGCTAATTGGGTGCAATTTCAGATTTGGAAAAAAGGTTAATGACAATCAATCTCTTCCTTACAACTGGAAAAAAAGAAGCATATTTTTTGATTTGCTGTACTAGAAAGATAACATATTACGTCACAATCTGGACCTAATGCACATTGAGAAAAAATTGTGTGACAATGTGATTGGAACATTGCTGAATTTAGAGGGAAAGACTAAGGATCATGAGAATTCTTGGCTTGATTTGCAAGATATGGGTATACGCAGTAACCTTCACCCAATCGAGCTCCAGTCTGGAAAGAAGTACTTGCCTGCTGCATCTTTTTCAATGAGTAAGAAGGAGAAATATATAGTCATCGAAATACTCCAGAATGTAAAAGTTCCAGATGGCTATTCCTCAAATATTTCTAATCATGTGTAATTTTAAACCAAATAAGATCTCGGGTTTGAAGATTTATCACAATCACGTACTTATGCAACAATTACTACTAATAGCTATACGTAAAGTTTTACCGAAACATGTTCGAAGATCTTTGATTAAATTATGCGGGTACTTTAGGGAACTATGCTCCAAAGTCCTCAATCCTCAAGATTTAATTCGTTTGGAAGAGGAGATTCCCAAAACATTATGCGAGTTGGAGAAAATATTCTCTTCCTTATTTTTTGATGTTATGGTTCACCTACCTGTTCATTTGGCATATGAGGCCTGGTTTGCGGGGCCAGTGCATTATCGGTGGATGTATCCGATTGAACGGTAAATATATTCCTTAATTTCCATTGTTGTAACCATTTTCTATAGGTTTCTCTGAAAATTCATGTTTTGTTGAATAAATTACTAGGTATCTGTCCATATTGAAATCGTATCTGCGTAATCGAAGCCGTCCAGAAGGGTCAATTGCCGAATCATATTTAATGGAGGAATGCTTGACTTTTTGTTCAAGATATTTGGACGACGTGGAGACCAAATTCAATAAGGTCAAAAGGAATGACGACAGTGGTGGTGATGTTGCAACTGAATTTCCTGTATTCTCCAATCCAGGGCATCATTTTGGGAAGGAAGAAACTATTCCTCTTGACCCCGAGAAAATTAAACAGGCGCCCCAATATGTGTTATTTAATTGTTGTTCAATTGACCCGTATATACAGTAAGTATTAACAATTAAATTATCAATCCTTTATTTTATTTTATTTTATATTCTGACCTATTATTTTCATGTTTGACTATATCTAGAGAACACAAGGTCATTGTAGAACATGAAAATCCTCGTATTGGTAAAAAGAATGTCGAGCGACTTCATTGTGAAACTTTTGCAAAGTGGTTCTATAATCAGGTAAGATAGTTTTCAGCCTAAAATGTACACACACATAATTATTCATTATTTAATTGTCAAACTTATCTTATGTCTAAAATGTATTTTCATTATATAATTATCAAACTTATGTAACAATCTATTTACAGGTTGAAAACATGTATCTTTCTGGAACACAAGTGTCTGAGGAACTTTTGGCCTTGGCGCGAGGTCCTGATCCCTCAGGGATACAATACAGAGGGTTTAATGTTAACGGTTTTCGGTTTAATGTCAAAAGCTATGACATTCCACTCAAAACTCAAAACAGTGGAGTGGTGGTTACTGCACAAACCAATAGTTTTGCAAGTAGACACGACAACAATCCTATTGTTTGTGATGTCACCTATTACGGGATATTAAAGGATATTATCCAACTTGAGTATTGTGGTGATAGAAAGATAACAATGTTTGAATGTGATTGGGTTTCAGCAGCAACAGCACAGAAGATTGACCAATATGGGTTCAAGTTAGTTAACTTCTCACGATCAAGGCAGCATATCGAGCCTTTTATATTAGCCTCGCAAGTTTTTTATGTTGAAGACCCAATTAAGAAGGGGTGGCACGTTGTTGTAAAGACAAAAGCTAGTGATTCATTTGATATGAATACAATGTTGAGTTTGTATGCAAATGAACTTCCTGTAAATGAAGAAGACAATGTAGAAATGCGTAATGAAAGTGAACAACTCAATTGGGCTAGGAGTTGTTCTTTGAGTGCATTAGCACTTAATCTTTTATGCTTTTACAACTAAATCTATATTGAATATTTTTTGAATTAGTAGTTCGTGTAATTGGTTGATTGACTGCCATTATTCTCCAGGAAATAGTTATTCCATAATATCTTGTCTTGTATTAGTTACTGGAAATGATGATTTTTCTTGTTATTAAATTTCAGCTAATTTTTTACAAGTGCAGAGAAATGCCAAGAACAAATATCCGTAGAGTTGATCAGGTTGGATATGAAGTATGGGAGCAATATTACAGGCCTTCCATGAAGAGTCGATCAGGTTATGTGAACGATTTTAGTTTTTGACTTTTTGTTAATTGTAGTTGTTGACTTGAAGTTTTATCAAGTATAGGATTATGTCAACGTGGTTTAGGCTTTGATCTTCCTGAAGTTTCACAACCTGTTTCAAACATGAAACGAGTTACAATTCAAGATGAGCTTGCTAGTGATGCAAGTGGTTTCAGTGAGTTAGTATATAAAAATAGTACTAGATTTTATACGAATTTATTGACTGATTATTCCCCATATAATGTATATCATATTGATGTTTGTTGTTGTAATTGTCAACAAAAAAAAAGAGGAGACATAGAGCTCCTTGCATTAATCGAGCTACCTTTTCAGTTGAGCCCATGAATGATGGTGGTTCTGGTCAGTATATAAGTCAAGCAAGATTCTTATTTCGAGCAAGCCATTTTGAAGTCAAAAAAATTGCTGACAATGAATTTTACAAACCAACATCCACGATAAAGCAACTGAAGTTACAACTGATTCTTAATTCTAAATCTTCATTATGGTTTCCTTGTTGCAGTTAAACAAACAAGGAGAGGACAAAAAGAAACTGAAGTTACAACTCAAGTTTGATTTGATAATGATATTGGTGGTTCTGGTGTTGTTAATAAATGTGCTTTTCTATCTTCTCCTATTGTCAAGTAAACACTTTAAAAGAGTTTGAACTAGAATTCCTAGGAAAGTCCAGTAAACAACTTGCTTTAGCCTTACTAGGAACTAGCTCAGTTTCTACATGAAGTGATGAAGATGAATATGAGTTGATCTCTTCTAACTATGGAAACATTACCAGGAAGTTTAGTAAAGGGAAAAAATACGGAATATACCCATCGTTTAGCCTCTTTTACGAAACTATACCCAACCTTTGAACTTTTGCAACACTATACCCAACCTTTGAAAATCGTAACTATACTATACCTATACTAATTTTCCGGCCAAAAAACGAAATTTTGAGGGGTAAAATAGGTATCAACTATACTATATCATAAAAATAATTTTTTTTATAATTAAAAATAAAAAATTAAAAAAAAAAACAAAAAAAAATTGCTGCCCCCCTCCTACCCCCCCCCCCCCCCACCCCCACGGGGGCTGCACCAGCGGGTTGCAGCCCCCTACCCCCCCCACCCCACCCCCACGGGGGCTGCAACCAGCAGCCCCCCTACCCCCCCCCCCCCCACCCCGCTGCACCAGCGGGTTGCAGCGGTGGTGGCGTCGATAGACGCCGCCACCGCTGCAACTCGCGGTTGCAGCAGTGGTGGCGGCGATCCACCACTGCTGCAACCGCGAGTTGCAGCGGTGGCGGCGTCGATCGACGCCACCACCGCTGCAACCCGCTGGTGCAGCGGGTGGGGGTGGGGGGGTAGGGGGGACTGCCCGATTTGGGGGGTGGGGGTGGGGGTGGGGGTAGGGGGGCTGCTGGTTGCAGCCCCGTGGGGGTGGGGGGGTACCTGCCCCCGCCGTGGGGGGGGGGGGGGAGAGGATCTATTTTTTTTTTGTTTTTTTTTTATTTTTTTTTATTTTCAATAATAAAAAATTCTATTTATGATTTCTTTTATTTATTTATTTTAAATATACCGAAAAGACTATATTACCCCTCTCACTTGCCGAAATATGATGTCACTTTGTCTGAAAATAACGTTTTTTGGCCGGAAAATTAGTATAGGTATAGTATAGTTACGATTTTCAAAGGTTGTGTATAGTGTTGCAAAAGTTCAAAGGTTGGGTATAGTTTCGTAAAAGAGGCTAAACGATGGGTATATTCCGTACTTTTTCCCTTTAGTAAATTAGGCTACAAAGATAAAAGTAAAGAAAAACAATCTGGTAATGTTGCCCTTGGTTATAAGAAATTACCCCCAAAATTGGTAAAGTACATGGCATCCAAGAGCACGCATCAAGATGTTGAGAAACTGAAGGATGTCCAGTGTTATGAATGTAAGGGGTATGGTCACTTTAAACATGAATGTGCTAACACCCTCAGAACAAGAGGGAATTCTCATTGGGTGTGTGTAGATGACTTCAATGATGCTGACTTCGAATCTGGAACAAGTGCTGATGAACAATCAGAGGAAATCAACACTACTGCTGTAAAATACTGTATAATACTGTAAAATAGACATCGACATCGGCTGGAGAATGTGCAAGATGGTGTATAAGATTGATCTTTGTATCCTCATTGAACTCCTCGTACTTGGACAGAGCAACATACAGTGACTTCCTCTGGGTAGTAGCAGGATATTCAGGCAACTTTGGAGCCACACAAAGGTTTGCAATGCGCTCCATGGCATCGTTGGTCTTCTTGATGAACTCATCCACATATCCTGGTATCTCGGGAGCACTCTCAACGGAGGGATTACTCTCACGTCTGCGCTTCGTACCCTTTTCTTTCTTATCCTCTTAAGCAATTTTTTGGTTGGCCCCTTAGAAGATCCAGACGAGGAGGGCACATCATTATCACCGCATCCCCCGTCCATGTCCGGATCAACAAAGTCAGTTTGAGTAATCGTGTTGGGAGCTGAGTTGGGCTGTTGATCTTCATTCACAACATTCTTCCCCTTCGCAAAAAGATCATGCGCAGCAGCACTCAAGTCTTCAGCACCATTTCCAGTCGCACGATCCTTTCCAAACAACTCTGCCCAATCCTTAAAGTATGGAAACTGCTTGTCCTTGTATTGCAGCATATAGGGATGTACCTTTTAATAACCAAAATAAGGACAATAGTACAGATGGACATATTACATAGCCAGATAGATAACATATTACTATGTAGTTGTACAATCTTATTATTTATCAAATCAATCTTTAAAAGATGATACCTTCACGTAGTCCAACCAATACTCTTCATTGACACACTGTATTTGTCTTAGTGACCGGGCACAACCAGGCTCCACCACCGGACCCATCAAACATCAAGAAGATGGCCATAAGTGCGCTTCCAAACTGTCATTTTTGACCTTACATGGGGATTAGACTTAACTCTAGTTGCGGGGACAATCCTCCTTACCGAGTTCTCCAGCTTTAGCAGGTATCCAACTCTAAAAGCATTGTCTATCTTCATTCCTTTACCCTTAAGATCTTTCACACCATCAATTAGGGACAATTCCTCCTCCTTAGTCTTCTGATTCCACAGGTGCAGAATTGCAACTTGAAGCCGCCGCCATCTGTAGCCCACATGAGAATATTTAAAAGGTGAGTATGTACCATATACTAATAATGATCCAAGTCATTCTTATGTACAAAGACACTATATAACAGGAATATGTCATCCATGAATCAAAAGCATATAAGCCAAACACAACAACATTACCATTCCACAAACAAAGTACCAAATCACAAATGAACATGTTCAAACAGATTCAACAAAACCAAATACAAGAACAACTACTCAACTATAACTCATGAAACACCATCCAGTAAATCCCTAGTAATGTTTTGTCAACTACTCCTAACACACGCATCACTGGATCATCCAAACTAAAGACATCGTCTCAACGCATGCGCGACGCACTCCATTCATCCCACATCTTAGTTGCTATCTCATCTCTGAAACCTCCCCATGCAGGTGTACTTTGTAGGCCCTCAATGTAATCCGGGGTTGCATAGCAGTCTTCGTCGTCGGAGCTAGAACTGTCAGACAACGAACAAGAGTTTGAGACGTAGTTAGGCATCTGAGTTTTGATGAAATTGTTTAAGAGTGCACCCGCCATCACGCATCTATTCTGAATCTTTATTGAATATGATGATGCACTCTTGAGTATCTTCCACGGGTTTTTTAATTTGGCGAAAGCACACTCGGTGACGCTCCTCGCTCAAGAATGTCTCATGTTAAACATCTCCTCTTTCTCTTGTGGAACAACACACCCCTCTCCCTAATCCTTCAGATGATACCTTTTGCCACGGTACGACGCCAAAAAACCAGCACAGTTTGCGTACCCCGCATCAACCAAGTAGTAACAACCTAGTTGTAAATTCCAAACAAATAAAGAAAACGGTTGTTAGAGATTGAATAGGTGTCATGAGACAGCAGATACTACTAATATCAACATGACTACATTGTGGGACTCTAAATCCATTTGGCGCGGGTCTATAGTGTGCATCACGAAGAACTCAGCCATCCGCCGCAAAACCTTCCCACCTGCACAACAAGTAAACGAAGCTCATCTCTATGTCACAAACCCCAAGTATGTTCACTTGCACTCTACCCTTATGGGACCGATACTTTGGTTGTTCCAGAGTAGGGACTGTCACATCAACCAAAGTGCCATCCAATGTTGCTAGACATCCCTACAAAGCAATATGATACATTTCAAATAGAATCATAAAGAAAATGCATTTCATAAGATACAAATATGTTGTTATTACCTTAAAATGTTTCCAAGACTCCTCACAATTCCCATTCTCCTCAGAAATTGGTTTCGGTGCCACTAGCAGTAAATCACCACACTTGAGTAGTGCTTCTAAAGTACGTCTGAAATATCGACTCACTGTCTGCACGGATCTATGCCAATCAAATCCCACTGTGTGGTTGGTGTCATAGTGAGCTAGTATCTTCAAGAATAAGATTACCTTCTCGCGTAGGGTAATGTAATTTTCATCCCTAGGCCACCAACCTCCTTAAGGAGCCAACACAACTTCATAAAACAGTGTCTGTCCATCCTAAGATTTGCAATACAATACTCATCATTCAAATCAGTCATCTGGAACATGACTTTCTCAATTTCAGGGATTTTTTCCAAAAGGCTATAACGAATCACCCTCCGTCGACGACGTAACCTCATTTTCTTTTCATAGTTGTGCATAATGATCAAGAACATAACAATGTTTGCTCGCAAAAGCATAAGTTGATAGAGAACTAAAATCATATTTTTCCTCCACTGCTCCATCTGGAACACAATTAGGATGCATACAAGTTTGAGGGTCATTTAAGAGTTGGATACCATGAACCAGACCAAAATCTTCAGGAAACTAGTACACTATTGGTAAATAAACCTACCTCAACTAATGCTAAATAAATCAAAGCATATGCAACTCATATCCTTTAAGAGCTTGGACATATAAGAAAAAATGACAGTTAATCACAGGCACAAGTCATTCATTTATCTAATTTTTGTTGTGTTAAATTAGTCCACAAATAATTGTCAATCAAACACAGAGACTGTTTAGTCACATGTCCACCAATGCGACCAGTCATCCAACACATATAGTTGTTGTTTTTTTACCTTATCTGTGTAGTGCTTGGTAGATGCAGAAAAATAGTTTTTCCTTGTAATTCACTTCACAAAGAACCTGGCATAGCAAAGATACAAAAATTAAAATCCAACCCGATAGAGTTGTTTTTTTGTTCATCAAAACACCATATGAGTTCAGATTTAGACAACCTTATACTATGTAACATGGCTGGTATCGAAATATAACATAATAATACAAAGTTTAATCAAACCACAAATATATATCACGCTAAAACCAACTTTTAAACGAAAAATTACAAAAATTATTAACTTTTACAACTCGTGAAACAGAGTGAAGGTAACAAACCTGTTTCAACACAAAGAAAGAAGAGCACCATAGTTAGATTCATGTGTTTACGAAGGCGCATATGTAGGACTACAAGATAATAGTACTCGACCTCACCTTTGATTCGGATTTGACAACCTAGGGTTCGCGCGAAATCGAAAAACAACGTTCTGTGTAAATTAAGAACAAAGAGCAGTTAACAATCTGTAACAATGGCAAATAAGCAAGAAAAATCTATGATGATTCGATTCGAAAATGTACCGTCGCCGCAAAACTAGGGCTTTTCTCCCCCCCAAATTTCCCGATGTGATAATGAACAATGAGTGGGTGAATCGGGGTGTTAAATGTGATATACAAAAGTTGCTACACGATTTTAAAAGACGCGATTAAAGGGGGTTGTCCAAAAGGGCACAATAGTCTTTTCAAACAAGCAGCAATCCTTGTATAAGCTAATTAAAGGGGGGCTGAGATTATTATTCACGAATAAGGCTGCTTCCGTTTCGAGCTTTGACGGGCTATCAAAGTTTTGGTAAAAAGCCCGAAAAATTAATCTAACGAACCAAAGCGCATATAATTTTTTTTTGGTCTGAATAAAGTCCTTATCCAACGAACCAAACACCCCCTTTCTGTTTTACATTTTTTCCTTTGAACTTTTTTCTACATTCAAATTGTTCTTTTGCGTTCAAAATTATTTTTCAAAATTTGCATTCATTGTTTTGTACATTCAAAGCATTTTGCATTATTACAACATTCAAACAATGGAGGTAGAAACCTTGACAACTATAATTGCTTTTGCATTTAAGTGATTCTAGCTTGGTTCGTAATTATACCTATAGTTTTATTATTACTTGACTCTACACTTGTAAAAAGGGCGTAGGCGTAGCAAATTACATGCTTACTTATTTCCTACTCGTCGGCGTCCCACGAAAGCTCCATGTGCCTAGTTTGAGAAATTTTGTGCTACTCTTCTTAGCTTCTAATTTGTATAATTTCATTATGACTCCTCGTTTTTTCACAAATCTTCTATTGGGATTGTTTTATTTTTGATTTATGTTGATGATATTGTTATTGCAGGAGATGATGTTTCCTAGATTTTTCACTTTGTCTTTACTTGTTTGCCATTTCACGCCATAGTATGTTAATTTGAGTTTAGTATGGACTAAATTTTATTCTAGCTACCTTAGTCAAACAAAATGTGGTAAAAAGTGATTGGGCCTTAAGAAATTATTTTTGTTGATTTGCCCAACCCATGTCCAAGCCCAAAGTAAGCCCAATAACTTAATAAACTAAATACATCATATTATGTATATACATACGGTTGACAAATATCAAGTGAGGGTTTTCTCTTTCTAGTTCCTTCCTTTCTCTCTTTCCATTCTGTAGCCGTCTTCATCAGGTATGAGAAGTACTAGTTTAAAATTCCTTTAATTATTTATGATTTATATTTTAGATAGGTAAATAGGTAATGATTCTTGTACCTTATGGTACTACATGGCTGAAAAGTACCTAGTATTAAAAGTGGCTAGATGTTTTATTATATTATGATGAGATTTCTTACACGAAGGAATTGACAAATGATAAAGTGGGTGATGACTATTGAAATTGGTATTCATATGTAAAAGGGCATTGATATGTACCTATGTTGCACGGATACTTCGAAAATGGCTCTGTATCCCGTATCGGATATCAAACGGATAAGGATACACTCAGGATACGTTTCAGGATACGTCTCAGCATCCATTGATAAAACTTTGGCTTATTTGGTGATTACAACTAGACGCCGTCGCGTATTTACTCTCCATTTTTTTATAGTCGTTGTTTCAGGTGAGTGTTCCTAAACTCTATTATTTTCAAAACTAGAAGGAATGCTTGCATGTAAATTAACCATGATTCTCTGTATATTGAACTGCCATTTCTTTAAATAAAATTATCGTAAATCGGTTACTAAAACTGTTCACTTCTTCAAAGCAAGTTTTTGGATAAATTGGGTATTCGAACTGTTTAGTATATTGGTCATTTGAAAAGATTGAGATTGATATGATGAATGGTGTCCCGTTGGTTTACTTGGTCCCTATCGGTTATGTAGTTGGATCCAACTTGGCGTGGGAGTGCGGGGTTACTGTCGGGCGGCGGCGGGCTTGCCAGTATGTCCTTTGTCCACATTGGCCCATCCCCTCTCAGGCATGGCAAGAGGTTATTCTGTCTTTGTTGGGTACACTATTTCCGTATGTACCATAACATACGTTCTTGATTCCAAGGTCGCTCCTTGGACGGGGAGATAAGTATTGTTTGTGTGGTGATACAAGGTTAACTGGCATCGACAAAAACGTGGACACCAATCATCGATACATGGTTTTGTTCTTTTGTGAAAACAATTTATTAAATCTGATTTTACGATACTCTTTTATTGCATGTTTGTGCTTTTAAGTTCTTTTGTTAAACTATTTTCGAAATAAAGTTAATGAAAGAAAATGCAACACTCGCGCACACACATGAACATCCACTAAGTTTTTTATCTCATAAATTATTTATTTTTCTTCCTTCCAGCTTTAGGTCCAGATCCATGTGAACCAGCTGAAGAGACAGTCGAGGGAGATTAAGGAGTCCGCCACCAGGTCTATGTTATTTATAGTCGAGCTAGCAGTCACCTTTTGACGGTTCTAGGAATCTTGTGTATTTTACTGTTTGTTCCCCTAAACGTTGTTTCAGGTTGTTTGATTCCCAAACTAGTGTGTTTGTGTTTTGAAAATCGTTCTGATGACGTAAACGTTTACTATTATAAGGATGTCTTGTTATTTTTTAGTAGAACCAGGTTATTATGAGTAATATGAATCCTAGTTTCCGTTAGGGCATTACAGTTGGTATCAGAGCCTGGGTTAACAACCTAGGCTCTGCCAGGATAGGATCCTTGGACAAATTTAGATTTAGATTGAGCATCGTTAAGCTTTCGCGTGACTTATAGGTGTGATGAATACCAAGGGTTGAGGGATTATCACATGGACGCCCACCGTTGCATAATCCATTGCGAACCGAGATGTTGAGTATAGATCCTTGGTAGAAGTCTTATTGGTGAGATAGAGACTTATTAGCAATGTAGTTCTTCGACTTTGGTCCTCCCTCCTAGGGATTGTCGCTTACTGGTTCTAACCTTCAACTTTTAATCATTTGTTATCAGGTAATTGTATTTTAGCTTATTATGCATTTAACCACTCACTATCTTGTAGTAATCTTTAGGATACACCTATATTAAACTTATAGATGTAATTGTTATGTGGAATTCGGAGTATGAGGAGTGTTAAAGCATAATAATAGTTAGGATTACTTGATAAATACTATATATTTCTTGTCCCAAAGTATAGAATTAGTTATGGAGACACGCGGGCGACGTGGGAGACCTGCTAATACCTCTAGGGTTCAATAAGAAGGCAGACCACTTACCTCAGCTCGTCGATGCACTCGTAATGAAATCACTGAACAACGAACACCCCCACCACTCCACGTTCCTCAAGGATCGCAGGCGACGGGAAACGAATCAATTATTCAGTTTGTGGTGGCCATGCACCAGTTTGCTCAAACACTACAAAATCAAGGTAGGGTGGAGAGGCCCCAACTGCAGACGAGACACTAGAGAGATTTTTACGTATCCAACCAAAACACTTTGTGGGTGTGCCCGACGACCAAAAAGCTGAACTGTGGCTTGAGGGAAATTGTAACATTTATAGTGTACTAGATTACACTGATGACTGAAAAGTCAAGCTAGCGACATTTCTCTTCGATGTGGGTGCACGCCATTGGTGTACTTCCATAGAAATGAGATGGAGACAGCTCAAAATGGCCAACACGTGGGAGAACTTTTTCGTGGAGTTCAACAGCAAGTATAGCCCAAGAACAATTCGAGAACGTAGAGAAGATGAATTTAATGCGTTACAACAACAAAATCGCTCAGTTGCTCAATATAATGTAGAGTTCACTTGACTCATCAAATATGCGCCACATATACAAACTGATGAGGAAAGGCTTGTTAGAAAGTTTATAAGAGGTCTTCGTCCGAGCATCCAGATGGCTCTTCTACCGATGGACATCTCAAGTTATACTACTGCCGTGAAGAAAGCCTTGAGGATATAAATTGGATTAGCGGAGTTAGAAATTGTTTATAGGCCCGATAAGAAAGCTCGTCCAACTCCAAGTAATATGCAAGGTCAACAAGATACAAATCAAGTGATGAAGCCTTTGCAACAGAATAAGCCCAACTCACAGAGCTCAACCAACCAAGTGGCTGCGTCATGGAATAGGGGGCAACAAAATGGTCAAAATTGTAGATTTTGTGGTAAGAGTGGGCACGAAGAGATCCAATGTTGGAAGAAACTAGGTCGATGCATAGGTTGGGGTAGTGACAAACACCTCATTTGTGAATGGCCAAAGAAAGGACGTCAACTAGGAAGCTAATCGTTAGAGGGCAATAACCAGAAGGGAATAGGAAACCAAGGCAACAAACCAAAGGTTCAAGAGAGGATATATGCTCTCGAGGGTGAAGAAATGCCAGACTTAACCAGATGTGTTAAAGGTACAATTCTTATATTCCATAACAATAGAAAGGCTTTATTTGACCCCGGAGCAACCCGTTCATTAATTTCTATGCGGTTTGTTGATTCATTAAATTTTTCTTGTGAGACACTACATTATACTTTGGAAGTTAGTAGTCCTCGTGGCAGTAGTGTGTTGTCTGGCCAATATTGTAAGGCATGTGACATTAGTATACGTGATAGGAAGTTCTCCGCTAACCTCATTTTGTTACCTTTTGAGGGTTATGACATCATACTATGAATGTATTGGTTATTAAAACATCATGGGAGTGTAGATTGCCATGCTAAGGTGATCTCTTTTTGTGAACCTGGGCAGCCAATGATAAATTTTTTTTGGTGATTGTAAGAAAAAGGGATTTACTTTAATCTCATCCATCAAAGCAAGAAAAGATTTAGGGAATGGTGTGGTCGGTTATTTGGCCTTCTCTATAAATAAACAAAAGGAACATATTAAGATTGAAGAACCCCCTATGGTGGAAGAGTCCCTTGATGTGTTCCCTGAAGAGTTGACTGCATTACCTCCTGATCGAGAAGTATAGTTTACGATCAAAGTGTTAACGTGGACGATTCCAGTCTCCAAGACACCATACCGGATGGCTCCAGCCGAATTAAATGAGCTCAAGACTCAGTTACAAGAATTATTAGACCACGGATACATTAGGCCAAGTTCATCACCTTGGGGAGCACCAATACTTTTTGTAAATAAGAAGGATTGGAGTCTTAGAATGTGTATAGATTATCGAGGACTTAATAATATCACCATCAAATATAAGTATCCTCTACCTAAGATAGAAGAACTTTTTGATAAGTTACAAGGGTCTCGAATGTACTCAAAATTGGACCCTCGACAAGGATATTACCAGTTGTAGGCCAAAGAAGAGGGCGTGCCAAAGACGACACTTAATTCTTGATATGGACATTTTGAGTTTGTGGTCATGCCTTTTCGGCTAACCAATGCACCAATCGCTTTTATGGATCTTATGCATCGAGTGTTTCGCCCATATCTTGACCGATTTGTGGTGGTATTTATAGATGAAATCCTAATCTACTTTGAGAAAATAAACTTTATGCTAAATTTAGTAAATGTGAGTCTTGGCTAAAGGGAGTTGCCTTTTTGGGACATGCGATATCAATAGAAGGAGTCACGGTTGACCCCTAAAAAATTTAGGCAGTGTTAAGTTGGAAGAGACCAAAACAGTGACAGAAGTTAGAAGTTTCTTGGGCTTAGCTGGATACTATCGAAGATTTGTTCGCGATTTTTCTAAGATGTCAAGACCGTTATCTTCTCTAACTCAAAAGAAAACCAAGTTTACATGGACTGAACGATGTGAAGCTAGTTTTCAAGAGCTCAAGAAGAGACTAAAGTCACCACCTATACTTGCACTTCCTGAACGGTCTGAGAACTTTATTGTCTATACTGACGCATCGAAGGAAGGCTTAAGTTGTGTTTTGATGTAGAGAGAAAAGGTGATAGCCTACGCTTTGAGAAAATTAAAGGCATATGAGCAGAATTATCTTACTCACGAGTTAGAACTAGCAGCAATAGTATTTTCTTTGGCTAAGTGGAGGCACTATCTTTACGGTGTCAAGTTTGTAGTTTTTATAGATCACAAAAGATTAAAGTACTTATTCTCCCAAAAAGATCGTAAAATGAGACAACGTCGTTGGATGGAATTCTTAGAGGACTACGACTGCTCTATTCAATATCATCCAGACAAGGGTAATATGATAGCAGATGCCTTAAGTCGTAAGGTACATGTAGTGAATTTGCTGACTGAAAACTTCAACGACCGATGCAAATTTTGGACCAAAAGATAAAACAGCTTCGCACCAAAAGGATACCTTTAGTAAATGTGTTATGAAAGAACCACAACGTGGAGGAAGCAACTTGGGAACGTGAAGACGAGATGCGGAGACATTACCCCAAATTATTCGCTAATTGAGGTTAGAATTTGGGGACCAAATTCTTTTAAGGGAAATAAAATGTAGTATCTAGATTTTTCTCTTTGTTACGTGTTTGCCGTTTTACGTCATGGTAAGTTGATTTGAGTTTAGTGAAATATAGACTAAATTTTATTCTAGCTCCCTTAATCAAACAAAATGTAGTAAAAAGTGATTAGGCCTTAAGAAATTATTTTTGTTGATTTGCCCAACCCATGTCCAAGCCCAAAGTAAGCCCAATAACTTAATAAACTAAATACATCATATTATGTATGTATACATACGGTTGATAAATATCAAGTGAGGGTGTTCTCTTTCTAGTTCCTTCCTTTGTCTCTTTCCATTCTTTAGCCGTCTTCATCAGGTATGAGAAGTACAAGTTTTCAATTCCTTTAATTATTTATGGTTTATGTTTTAGATAGGTAAATAGGTAATGGTTATTGTACTTTATGGTACTACATGGCTGAAAAGTACCTTAGTATTAAAAGTGGCTAGATGTTTTATTATATTATGATGAGATTTCTTACACAAAGGAATTGAAAAATTATAAAGTGGGTGATGAATATTGAAATTGGTATTCATTTGTAAAAAGGGAATTGATATGTACACATAATTATACTAATATGCTCCCTTCATGTAAATATAGTCATATATGTACGTAACACATGTTGTTGTCAAGATTTCCATTTATAATTAGAGAGTAGTATTAGTTATAGCCTTAATTAAAGTACGGATTAAGGTTGAATGTTAGTGCAACTATTAAGACTAAAGCCTACTGTAGCTAGAATATTTATGGACAATAATAATTACATTTAGTATGTTATTATGTGGGTTAATAAAAAAACTCACGAATAAATTATATCTTGATCAGACATAAAATTAGAACTAATCTTACTTGCATGTTGCATGTTGTTAGTAACCACTAAAGAAGGGATTTGTTTGAATTATATATTAGGGGTTAAAATTTGAGTAGCATCCATTGATAAAACTTTGGCTTCTTAGGTGATTACAACTAGACGTCGTCGCCGCGTATTTACTCTTCTGCTTTTTATAGTCGTTTTAGGTGAGTGTTCCTAAACTCTATTATTTTCAACGCTGGAAGGAATGTCTGCATGCATACTAACTATGATTCTCTGCATATTGAACTGTCATTCCTTCGAATAAAGTTATCGTAAATCGATTACTTAAACTGTTCACTTCTTCAAAGCAAGTTTTTGGATAAATGGGGTATTCGAAATGTTCAGAATATTGGTTATTTGAAAAGATTGAGATTGATATGATAAATGGTGTCCCGTTGGTTTACTTGGTCCCTGTCGGTTACGCAATTGGATCCAACTTGGCGTGGGAGTGCAGGGGTACGAAGGGCCGCGGCGGGCTTGCCGGTAGAGCCTTTGCCTCCATTGGCCCATTCCTTCTCAGGCATGGCAGGAGGTTGTTGTGTCTTTGTTAGGTACACTGTTTTCGTATGTACCATGACATACGTTCTTATTCCAAGGTCGCTTCTTGGACGGGGAGATAAGGACTGTTTGTGTGGTGATACAAGGTTGATTGGCATCGCCAAAAATGTGGACACCGATAATCGATACGTGGTTTTGTTCTTTTGTGATAAGGATTTATTAAATCTAATTTGACGATACTCTTGCATTACATGTGTGTGCTTTTAAGTTCTTTTGTTAAACTATTTTCAAAAGAAAGTTAATGAAAAAAATGGAACACTTGCACACACACATGAACATTCACTAAGATTTTTATCTCATAAATTATTTATTTTCCTTCCTTCCAGCTTTAGGTCCAGATCCATGTGAACCAGTTGAAGAGACAATCGAGGAAGATTAAGGAGTCCCCCACCATGTATATGTTATGTATAGTCGATCTAACAGTCACCTTTTGAGGGTTCTAGGAACCTCGTGTATTTTACCGGTTGTTCCCCTAAATGCTGTTTCACGTTGTGTGATTCATAGCCTAGTTTGTCTGCGTTTTGAAAATCGTTGTGATGACGTAAACATTTACTATTATAAGAATGTCTTGTTATTTTTGAGTAGTACCGAGTTATTATGAGTAATATGAACGTTAGATTATGTTGGGGCGTTACACTTCAGACACATTTTCAAAACTCTTTCCACATCAAGGACTTGGGTTCTTTGCATTATTTCTTGGGTTTGGCAGTGAGTTCCTCTAACGGTGTTTTAAATCAGCATAAAAACAATCAGGAGTTAATTCCGTTAGCAAGTTTTCATGATGTTCATTCAGTTGATACGCCGTTAGAGGTTAATATGAAGTGTCAACATGAAAAAGGTGAATTTCTTTCTGATCCCTCTTTGTATTGACAGTTGGTGGTAAGTCTCAACTACTGGATGATTACTGGACTGGGTATTCATATTATTGTTCAATAAGTGACTAAATTTATGCAAGCATCGACTCATCTTCACTTAGTCGGTATTTTTCGCATTATTATCTACCAATAAGGTTCTTGTACTAGTAGCTTCCTCTTCCCTATATTATTCGCTACCTAATACGTTCTTGTATTTGTGGCCTCTACGTCCCTATCAATACTCCTATTATCTTACATCGTATAGTGATGCATATTAGGCTGGATGCTCGGACACTGGATGTTTTATTTTGCGTTTATATATGTTTATTGATAACTCTCTTGTATAGTGGAAAAGTAGGTAACAAAATCGTGTTTCCAAATCCTCTACTAAGCCTAAATATTGCCCTATGTCATTTTCTTGTTCTATAGTTATTTGGATATGTGGTCCATTCGCCGAGCATGGTTTACCTCAGGATTTACCTACTCCATTACATGTAGACAATACTAGTTCCATTTAAATCTCCACGAATCCAGTGTTCCACGAGCATGCCAAACATATTGAGGCGAATTGTTATTGTATCAGGGAGTATTTGGATGATAATATCTTCTCTTTCCCAATATCTCGGCGGAGTTTTAAAATATTGATGTGTTTACGAAAGCATTATGTCTCCAACGCCATCTTTTTACTATATGGATATTGATGGAGGTTGAAGAACCCCCATCAATTTGAAGAGGGGTATCAATGGACAATACCAATTAGTTTCACTTACCTATTATTGTGTACATAGAAAATATGGTTAGATGGAATACTTAGTGGGCAAATATTTAATGATAGTAGATGAATGTATGGCTATAAAGTGGACACGGATCCTAAACCCAACATATGGTCGTGACTCGAGTCACGTAAAACCATGTTGAAGAGTTGGTAGCACCCGAGTGCCTAAACCCACCATATGGTTGTGACTTAGTCACGTAATACTTTGCTCAAGAGTTAGTCGCACTCGAGTGCCTAAACCCAACATATGGTCGTGACCCAAGTCACGTAAAATAATGTTCAAGAGTTGTAGCACCTGAGTGCTTAAACCCAATATATGGTCGTGACCCAAGTCACGTAAACCTATGTTCAAGAGTTGGTCGCACCTGAGTGCCTAAACCCAACATATAATCGTGATCTGAGTTACGTAAAATCATGTTCAAGAGTTAGTTGCACCCAAGTGCCTAAACCCAACATACTGTGTTGAATTTAGTCACATGGCGAAGCCTTTCCGCGTAAAGTTAGATTTATGCCAACAAACTTTATTTAATGACAAAGAACCGTACGACCCTATGCTCGTAAAGTAGGTACTATTCTTACACAAACAAAACAAGATAGGTGAAGAGTCTATTGGGTGAAAATCCATAAAGTAGGAGAGCCTTGAAAATCCCTACCAAAACATGCTAAGTGAAGAGCCTATTCGGTGAAATCCATATAGTAGTTGAACCTTGAAAAGTCCTACCAAAACATGTTAGGTGAAGAGCTTATAGGGTGAAAATTTCATAAAGTAAGCGAGCATTGAAAAGCCCTATTAAACCATACTATTTGAAGAGCCTATTGGGTGAATATCCCATAAAGTAGGCGAGCCTTGAAAATCCCTACCAAAACATGCTAGGTGAAGAGCCTATTTGGTGAAATCCCATAAAGTAGGTGAGCATTAAAAAGCTCTTCCAAAATATATGCGTGTGACTTAATTCACACGGCGAAGCGTTGGTGGCACCTTAGTGCCTAAACCCAATACATGTTTGTGACTTAATTCATACAGCGAAGCGTTGGTCGCATGTTAGTGCCTAAACCCAACATATGCTTGCGACTTAGCTCACACGGTAAACCGTTGGTCACACCTTAGTGCGCAAACCTAACATAGGCTTGTGACTTAACTCACACGGCAAAGCGTTGGTAGCATTTTAGTGCCTATATCCAACATGTACTTGTCACATGGTGAGGCGTTGGTTGTACCCTAGTGCATAAACACAACATATGTTTGTGGCCTTAGCCACACGGCGAATGATTGGTCGCACTTAAGTGCCTAAACTCAACATATGGTTGTGATCCTAGTCACGTAAATCCATGATAACAAGTTGGTTGCGCCCAAGAGTGTCTAAACCCAATATATGTTTGTGGCCTTAGTCACGACATCCTTTATTTTCAACTAGGCATTATGCCTATGAAAGGAAATAAGCTAGGCGAAGAGCCTATTGGGTGAAACTCCCATAAAGTAGGCACAAAATGTAAAGCCCTACAATAATAAAGACGGCTTATCGCCTTGACATTTCAATATAATTGAAGAGCTCATCATCATGTGTTCCCTTCATTGTGAGATGCATTACATTTTAGTCTCTCACGCCAAGACATCTATATGGTGTCATACCAGATGAATCGAAAGTACTCATCTATCTAATATCCCATTATTTTTACGTGATGGAGAGTTGAACCTTCCTATCCACGTTATGCAAATAACAATGGTTGAATAAATAAACAACTCACTGCTCGCTTCAAATGCAGACACATATCCTCCACATATGAGGATAGATAAAAGACAAATCACACTATCGGCAAAGATAAGTAGCACCCATTAACTTGAAGAGTTGTTCAAATTGTATCAAAACACATGTAAGATCCCAAATGAAGCACCAAAGGCTATCAACCCAACGTACTTGCTATAAATACACCAATTATGGCTAACCTCAAAAATTTGAAATATGCTCATTAAAGATAACGAGCCTATCTCAAACAGGGGGACAAAACGCAAAATACTTTGACGCTTATCCAAAACCACGTCACGCAAAACTACGTTGGACAAAACCACATCGGACAAAACAACGTCAAAAAAAACCAAGTTGGATAAAAACCACATCGAATAAAACCATGTCAAGAAAAACCACATCGAATGAAACCACGTCAGGAATACCATGTCGGAGAATTTATAATAGCTAATTCTTGATCTCTATAATTAAAACCCAAGAAAAGATTACAAAGTAAATATGAACAAATTCAAAGTACAATTTATGGTGCAATCTCTCTATTTGATCATCAGATTCTTTTCTACAAATAATCTTGAAATTCGGTTGACATGAAAATCGATTTAATTTTGATCACTTCCACGTGTATTTGAGTTGAACATTAATCCAAAGACTTTTGAGCTTGATCTTGAATTAACAATCTACTTAACTTCATCTTCGTGACGAACAATTAATCTTCGTAGTGAACTTGTTGAATGCCAATCTTCTTTAGAACGATATGATCTTCGTCTTTATTTCTTCCGATATATGGACTTTGATCTTCTTTGAAATGAATTTAATCTTAAAAAATGGTTTTCGAGGGTCTTTTGACTTGGTCCCCCAATCAAGCAAAGTTTTTGGCTTGAAGATGGATGAAGAACGACATGAACTTGGTTTTTGATTTATTGAACTTCTTGTAGCTCGATCTTTCTCGAAAGAAGTGTGATCTTCAAAAATTATTATTTGATGGACTTGAAGCTTGGCTCCAGATGAAAATGAGGTTTTCGCGAAGAAAACCTTGAATGCCGCGAAGACCGCCTTAAAGTTTGGTGGACTTGGTGGAAAAACTTGTTGAACTTCCTTGCTCTGAATGCTTGAAGGTTGGATTGTGTTTTCTTCTTCAAGAAGACCACTATTTATAGTTGTAGAGTGAATCTCAATCAGAATCTCTTGAATAGATGAATGGTTGTGATCGCATCTATGATTTCTTGATTTGAAAGACTTGATCTAAGTGAATCTCCTTGTGATCTCTTGTAGATTAAGACTTAGTTGAGAAGACTTTCCATGTCTTGAGATTTGATGAATATATTTATTCAATCATTTAAAATACTAGAATTAAATAATATATGTTTTTTTTATTTCTTGCTTTAAAAGACTTGTGATTATTTAATTTAACTGGATAATTTAACTCCAATTAATAAATGAGACATTATTTAAATTATCAACCACATATATTAAAATTAATGTATGTAACCGCTTTACTTTGGAAATAAATTTATTATAACTCCAAAATAAAATGGAAAAATAAATTGATAATTAATATATTATTTTCCAAGTGTCGAGATTTAATTAGACACAAATTTTACGTGTCTACAGTTAGATATGTGCCACAGTCATGTTGGTCAAAACCCGACGTACCACGGGCACGTCGGTCAAATCCGTCCTGCCATGTTGCACGTCGGTCAAGTCTGACGTGCCATCTCGTACGTCGATCATGGGACCACACCGGGATTCGATGTCGTGTAGTGCAGATGCACCAAACCTATAGTGCACCTCTTTCTCTTTCACACCTCTAATGTGTGTGGGCAATGCACACACATGCCTTCTCCATCTTCTATAAATACCCCATTACTGCTTCATTTGAGGGGTTGGACACTTGAGGGGTAGCTCACTTGGAAGCTTGGATACTCTTACTTCTTTCTAGAATTCTAGTAAGAGGAATAAAGTCAAGCATTCTACGTCAATACTTTTGGGCACATCAAGCCTTCCACGTCAATCCGTTAGACACGCCGACCCGATGCATGTCAACAGTTTTCTCATCACCACATTTGCAACGTTAACACTTTTGGAATGTCAACCATTCCACGTCACATTTGGCATGTGAACCCAAGGCACGTCAACTCATTTGGCACATGAACCCGTGGCACGCCAATCGTTTACACATCTACCAATTCCACATCAACCATTTCCACGTCAACCGATTCTATGTCAATTAAAAGTTCGTCAACTAAAATACTTAGAATATTTTCTCCTCTACTTCTCCATAGACATTTTCAAATGTCAACAACTGGACTTAAGTATGAGCAAGCTTAGACCTAGGATTTGACCACTTTGTGGTGCAAATCGCATGAGGTCCCGATCCCGAGCATCCGGGACTCGATGAATTACAATGCCGTTAGGCTACCCAAATGATATGCGAAAGAAACTAACATTCAACAAGGCTTGATACTTCGGCCAATCGGGCCTCGACTATGCGGCGTACATCCCATGGGATCGTCCAATTCGAGCCTAAGAGCCAATACAATGCAGACTACTTCTAAGCTGGTGCGACATCCCTAAAAGTCCCCGAATAACGTTCGATACGTCTACAAGATCTACATACACTCACACGCTACCTGCTAGGCAGAATATAAGAGACAACATTGCCCAGACACCATGGGTAATGAACTACATCTGACTTGATTTTCTCTCCTTAGAGAGATACGTAGGCAGCTTGACCCAGTGTCAAGTTCAGTCGCAACACCCCATATCCTACACTTAGTTTACGTATATATTTAACTATTATTGCCAAACCTTGTTCCTTGAAATGTAGGTTTCCATCGAACCAAAAGATATTTCCATAGCCTATAAGATGCAAGAGAGTTCGGTGAGGGAGTAATCTCGAGACTAGAGAAAACATCATACGCCAACTATGACAAATATTTGTGGGCAAATTATATAATTGTGCTCATAATTGTTTTTCAAGGTATGGTGCGTATATGTTATATGGATTTATGTGAGGCGAGGTACTGCGCATGTCCTTATTCTGGTGCCTTGAGAGGCGAAAAACTGCGTAGGTAGTTATTACGACGCGTTGAGAGGAAAAGTACCGCACGGATACATGTTATGGCATCTGGAGAGGTGAAGCACCATGTAGGTACTTATTGTGGTACCTTGAGTGGCGGGGTACCTAGTGGGTACTTGTGATGGCACCTTGAGAGGCAGGGTACTACGTAGGTACTTGTTATGGTGCCTTGAGAGGTGGACTACTGCGTGGGTACCTATTATGGCATCTTGAGAGGCGGATTACCACATGGATATTTGATAGCGTGTGTGTGAGTCCAACGATCCTGTCATAGTTATGTAGTTAACTATACAAATAAGTGATGTGAAACGATCAAAAGTAATAAAGTGATTGTGTTGAGACGACATAGTGGCTCACTATGTATCTCTGGGAATGGAATCAAGCCTTGCATAATTTTGTTACATTTAAAAACATTGTATGTCCCATCCCAACTGGGTTGTACCTTTCCCATGTGCTTGCTAGTTCTTATATTCTTATGTACCAGATCTTCTACTTGAAAGTTATGCAAGTTGACCTTTCCATCATAAGTTTTACTCATTACTGCCTTGAAATCCACGGTTCACTGATGGGCTTGATCTCTGGTGGACCCCATCATATCTTGATCCATTTATCAGAGTCTATCAAAATGCTCTAAGTCGTACTCCTAATGCGATGTGTTGGCATACTGATCTCTGTCAACAATATGACTTTTGAGCCATAAACTAAAGTTTATAGTGCATCTCTCGTAATGGTCCGAGGGGTAGTACGATAGGCCCACAATATTCCTTAGTGTTCATCAATCCATATTGTTATAGTGGCATGTAGGCGCCTTTCTAGGTAGTCTTTGACAGTTTTGTTTGTGGACTCAACTTGTCCATTTGCCTCCGGATGGGAGACTGACGCAAAATGCTAACTGATTTTCAGTTCCTTGAACTATTCCACTATCTGTTTTCTCTGAAATTGCACCCTATTCTCCGAGATCAACACTCTTAGAATACTAAATCGACAAATAATGTTTTTCCTTGTGAACTCTATCATGTTGTTTTCGATGATGCTCGCAAGAGCCTCAGCTTACACCCATTAGGTGAAGTATTCCACGACCACTAGAAAAACTTTCTTTTAACCCTTGGCGGTAGTCAATGGTCCCACAATATGGATGCTACATTGGTCAAAACGACCAGTAATTTCCAGAGTTTGCATTGGGGTAATTAGTCTGTGGATTAGTCTTGCGTAGTACTGACAATTCTCGCAACTGCGAGGGAAAGCAGTTGCATCCGTTAACAAGGTTAGCCAATAGTATCCTTGCATTAGTATCTTTTGGGCTAAGATCTTCCTCTGGAGTGGTTTCTGCAGCTACCAATATGAATCTCCTCCACGGTGTACTCTCTCTGGTCATGGAATAGACAATGAAGAAATTACCCATTAAAAGATCTTTTGTGAAGCTCATCGTTGTGTATTGTGAATCTGAAAGCCTGTACTTCAATCGTCGGCAGACATTGGCATCTGATAGGAGTATGCATTTTATAGATATTGAACAATTTCTTCCTTCCAACTTAGTTGCTCCTAAAGAGGATGAATAAATTCCATGGTGTTTTGTGTCTTACTATACTTGGAGACCAAGATTGCCGACTTATCCGACGCTAGAAGTGATGCATTTTTTACAAAAAAAATCGAGGAGCTTACTAATTTAGATAAGGCATTTGCCGTTGTGTTTCTATTTTGAGATATGAGATAAGTTAAAAAAATGAAATTCACTCGCCAATGCTCTTAGCTTGGCTAAATAGAAACTCGTGATCTTCTCCTTTGCTTTATTTATGCCCGAGAAATGGTTAGCCACTAGATGTGAGTCAGTGAACACCTTCAGGTGATCCGCGCTTAATGTCTTCAGCACGCGCACTCCTGCTAGGATAGTGGCATACTCTACTTCATTTTTGGTGATATGAGACTTCAGGTTGATAGCGATATCAAATTCACTACGATCTTTCACCAGGTGTATCCTTTGCACCTCATTCAAAAGTTGTGGGCAAACCATCCACATATAATAGCCAAACAGAGAATTGCTAGGACCCGAATCCCGAGTGTTTTTATGAACAAGGTTAATTGAGTGGTCAATGTTGTTTCCTAATGTTGCTGCCATAAAATCTACCGAAACCTGCACCTTGATAGCTATATGGGGCCAAATCCTAGTCTTTACCACTATAGCCAACGCAAATAAGTCAATCCCAATACAATCTTCTCTTCACCTTTCAATAGTGGACGGGAAATTGTAGATTGCATTTTTCTTCTACAAGGACCGTGCTAACCTCATTGGGAGTGATTGTTAGGTAGAGATATAACATCTCCCCGTCCTCTGCCTTTGCCAACAGAGGTGGCGAGATTAGATATCTCTTCATTTGTTAAAAGGCGGTCCCGCACTCAGTTCACCATTGGAAGTTTGTTGCCTTTTTCACCACCTTGAAGTAAGGTAGACTTATTTCTGCAAAAGTTGTAATACAACGACCAAGGATTGTGACACACCTGACCAAGCACTGCACGTCCCGTATCGATCTTGGGGATAGCAGTTCCATGACGGCTTAGATCTTATCAGGATTGGCCTCTATTCCCTTCTCGTTAACCACATACCCTAAGAACTTTCTTGGAGTCACTCTAAACGTACATTTCTTGGGGTTCAATTTCACGGTGTAGTTGCGCATTATGTAGAAGATTCTTTCTAATGTTTAACGTGGTCTTATGCTTTCATGCTCTTAACCAATATATCGTAAATGTAAATCTCCATAGATTCCCAATCAAATTGTCTAACCTCTTAGCCACTAGTAAAGTTGCCTCACCGTTTCTCAACCCAAAGGGCATTACCCTACAACAGTAAACCCCAATATTAGTTACATATGCAATCTTGCTCTGATCATGATGCGCCATAAATATTTGATGAAAGGTACTATTGGCATCCATCATACTAATCAGTGGAAACCTTGCGGTTGAATCTACCAACAGATCAATCATGGGCAATGGAAATGGATCTAGTGGGCAATGCTTGTTTAGGTCCGTGTAGTCAATGCACATTCTCCATGTTTCCTCCTTCTTAAGAACCAAACCATGTTACTAAGCCATTCTAAATATCGTATCTCATTTAGTGTGTGTATGATGATTCTAAGATCTATCCCCTTGAGGTCTAAGTCGGTCCATGCAAAAGTTCCTCCATTATGCCTGAGGCACTCGATTAGTAGGGTGCTAATATCGAGAGACATGGCTGATCCAACATGTACCCCTCTCTCTAGGTATTTAGGGTTTAGTACCACCGATGTAAACTTTCCCATGGGTTCCATCTTAGATTGTCTTTAGAACCGAAGCTAGGCTCTCTCTCCATTTTCTAGTATTGTGTCCCCTCCAACGATGACGATCGCACGCCGATCTCTGGTGTTTTATTTTTGTCTTCTTTTGGTTATTGCTTTTTCTGCCAGTCTACGATCCATTCGTCCTTGCACAGAATTCAAACTTGCTAGCTAATAAAAATATGTGTTTCCACATATGGCACCCATAATTCAGTATAATTTCATTCAGATACATGTAATCAAATACAAGATGAAATCTATACACAAACAATGTTAATCTAGGGCCTTAATCTTGATCCTTGATTAACTTTGTCCAGAACACCTGTTGACTTGAATGTTGGATGATGACTTGGCATGTCGGGTTTTCTAAGTATGTCAAGAATTGAGAGTATGTCGATATCTGGAGTATGTATAGTATAGTTTATGTCAAGTGTTTGCAATGTGTTGGGTATTGTCTACGTCGAGTATCCTGATACGCAAATATCAGCCATGTCGAATGTCATATGTCGAGTGCAGTGGTATGTCGAGCGTGATGTTAAATGCTATGTCGAGTATAAATACTCGACGTGTATATGTGCACAGTAAATGCAATTAATGAATCTTCCTTGGTATGCGTGACGAGAGTATTTATAAGTATTGGGACGTGGAGACCATCTCCGTGTTTCCCGGGCATGTCGAGTATGAACACATGTCGAGAATCAATACTCAACATGTTTGTGAACATGTCCAGTATAAATACTGGACATGTACTGAATGAAACTGTTCCTATTGGGCTGTCCCATTTATATTAGGCCGATGCAGTAACATCCCATATTTCACATATTAAGCACGTATCAAACAACATGAGGCACACACAATTAAATCAATTTCATTGAAAATTACAAGCACTTATTAAATACCACAACCTAGCACAAACTCTAGCGCTTGCAATCATAAACGTTAGTTAACTTTTTGATTACACGATTAACTAAAATAAACTCCTAATTGCCGCCTCATGGCTGTCAGGATCTATAGTAGACAGTAGATGGGACAGCCTCTCGCTCAAATCATCAATCTCTTTCTGCAAGTTTCTAATGTAGTTGCATGTTTCCTGGAGGACCTTATTTGCTGAAACCTGCTAATTAAATAACATAACTACTAATTAGTTTCTGGATTAGGATAAATAATATGCTTATTTATTGTTTGAATTCAGTTTATCTTAATTTTGGACATGCACATAAATTAATTATTTACTTGGAAATTAATGTACGTTTTACTTTCTGTGCAGGTAATTAATTAAATTCAACAATTAACTACCATTTCTTAGAGGATAAACCGCAGCTTATTATACGTAAAATAGAGTAATAGAATGAGCAAGAAAACTATAAAGGCATGCGAGCTCAGATGTTATTTTAGCTAGCTAGCCATGACAAAAAAAAAAAAATGTGAACCTTGCATGAAGAATTTAGAGGCATTTCGTTTTTGCTGTACATAATTTGTGGGTTGAATGAATGAATAGCGTCTGAGCTTACCTTGTTTGAAAGCCTATTGTTTTGAATTTCGGGAAGAAGTCGGTGCAATTTAGAGACAAGTTGGATAATCTGATCATCGGTTATCCTCGAGCTGTCCGTTGACTGCCTTGTTGATCTTCTTCCGGACATCCTTAAAATATTTTGTATTTTGTTTCTTTCTTGTCCAAAGATGAATCTTTTAATGGATGTTTTAGTGCAAAGAAACAGGAAGACAAGTTAGTACTGAAAAGCAAAAGTGAAAAGAAGACTTATGGGAGAAATCAATTAAGTTTTTGTATGTGTTGTGTGTGTGAAATTATAGAAAGTGGATATACAAGTAAGAAAGAGATGTGTAATGCGAGAGTGAAAAAGTAGGAAAGGACCACTGGAGGAAAGATCAGATGGACTGAGGAGAGGAAATGATCAGTACAACAACAGAGAAAGTGATATGTTGGATGTGTGAAGAAGACAAGTTAATGGAGAGAGTAGTGGTGTATGCCTTTCATATTTAAGCTTGAGATAAATTTAGGTGGGCTTTTACTAGCACGATTATGTATTAAGATTTTAAAATACGACCATTCAGATCATCCAAAAGAAATTTGACAAAAAAAGAAAAATCCTAAATCAATGTCTAAAGATTAATCCAAGAAGAGACACTTTCATGTATATGTTGCGCAAATTCTTGAAACTTAATGCCTCCAAAGAATCGGCTATCGCGTAGAACGGAACTGGAAATTGGTCTTTTTCAGTCAATACTTTTATTTCGGTTCTTGGAACGATCAAATAATTATGGAACTGCAGGAATAAGTAGATATATATAGATCAAAAAAATATACCAACACAAACAGACAGAAAAAGAAAAAGGGCAACCAACATAAATATAATAAAACTACGAAACACAAATCATCATTGTTTGGTCTATCTCGCGCTGAAATGGGATCATAAATTTACTATCTAAAGTACTTCAATTTTTTTTTTGGATCTAGTATGGTGAATATTGATATTCTTCATGAAAATACAATAAAATTAAAATTCAAAGATTTTCTTTCGAAGAACGCGGTCAACCAATGTTTTGTCCAGACGCAGATAAACTAAAATTATATTCTATCATATGAAAACACTTGACATCAAAGACTACTTCAAATAAGTTGGAATTCGAAATTGTATAAAAAAGTAATGAGCTATAAAGTGATATTGCAAAGAGTAAGATCTTACACTATTTTGAATTATGCAAGAGGACTTCACGAGTACGAGTGTGCATCTTTCTCTAGTTAATGCTTAAGGTTAACATTGAAAATAGAATATAACTATTAGATATTATTGTATATTATTGTATCCTAGTTTAGTTTTATCTTGTTTTCATAGTTATCATATCCTAGAGATTTTGTATAGCTTTCCTTATCTTACTCGTTGTAATTGTATTTATACATTCTATTGATTAATGAGAAAACATACAGAAAATTATAATCTTACATGGTATCAAGTCTTCCCTTTTTCTCTCATCTCTCTCCTAAATGACTAACCCTAATGAATCTACCCTAGAGTCGGCCGCCCCTAACCTCTCTTCCGCCTCCACCGCCACCCAACCGCCATCAATGACCACCACAAAAGTCTTTTCGGCCCTCACGGTCACTAATATTAAGATTTTCATCCCCATCTCTCTAGATATTGAAAACGGCCAATACAATTCTTGGTCGGAACTCTTCAAATCTCATGCTCGAGCCTATCAAGTACTCGATCATATTCTTCCTCCTAAAAGTGGCGCTTCTCCCCCTCTTGCCGACTCTGACACCGAAATCGAGGACCGCCTCGATGCCATTGTCCTCCAGTGGTTCTATGGCACTATCCCCAATGATCTTCTTCATACGATCATTGAACCCGATTCCACAGCCGTGGGAACATGGAATCGTTTGGCCGACATCTTTCAGGATAATAAAAACTCACGAGTGGTGCATCTCGAACATCAATTTTCGCACACATCCCTCGATGAGTTCCCTAATGTTGGGGCCCACTGTCAGAAACTCAAGATGATCGCAGACTAACTTGCTAACGTTGGTGCTCCTGAGTCCAACCAACGTTTAGTTCTGCAACTTGTCGCGAGCTTGAACGAGAACTTCAGTGGGGTCGCCACTCTCCTCCAACAAAGCGACCCCCTACCCCTTTTCTCTAAGGCTCGGTCGATGCTTGTATTGGAGGAAACCAGCATCAACAAATGGGCCACAAGACAAGCTGACTCCGCCCTCGTCTCACATACTCCGTCGCCCGCTACGGACAGCCCAACCACCGCCCCTCAACCGCAGCGGTCAGCCCCTCCTAGCCGCGCCCGCAGTTCAGCCCATCGCAGGCGTAGCGATCGTGGTCTAGGGCATGGTCCGCCTCCTTGGGCCTGGTCCAATCCGTGGGCCGCCTACAATCCGCCGCAGCAGTGGGCCACCCCACCATCACCATATCCCACGGCCCACTCCTCCACCCGCGGCCCGTCAGGAAGGGCTTCTCGGCCCACGGCCCAATCATGCCTACCATGCCGCCGCCTCCACCGCTGGCTATGCTCCGACCACTCTTGACACCGCTTTCTGCACCATGTCTCTAAATCCACCCGATGAGCAATGGTACATGGATTCGGGGGCATCTTCACATATGACGCCGAATAACGGTACTCTTACATCTTATTTTAATTTGAGCAACTCTAATGATATTACTGTAGGTAATGGCAATTCTATTCCTGTTGTTGTTACGGGTAACGCGTCCTTTCCCTCACCTTTTTCTCCCTTGTTTTTATCTAATGTTCTACATGCACCTAAAATTGTCAAAAACCTTATCTCTGTTCGTCGATTTACTATTGATAATTCTGTGTCTATTGAGTTTGATCCTTGAGGTTTTTCTGTGAAGGATCTCCGGACGCGCAAACACCTTATGAGATGCAATAGTTCCGGTGGCCTCTATCCACTTTCACCGTCGCCCACCTCTTCCCGCCCCTCCTCTTTTGCTGCCTTCTCTGCCGACCATTGGCACGCTCGTCTCGGCCATCCCGGCCCCGCCGTCCTTGCCTCTCTCCGTCAAGCCAATCACATCTCATGCTCCTCGGCGCCGTCTTCTTTTTATCCATCATGTCCATTAGGAAAGCATATTAGGTTACCTTTTTTGTCATCTACTTCTCGTACTTTACTTCTGTTTGATATTGTTCACAGTGAACTTTGGACTTCACCCGTTTTGGGTTCTTCGAGTCATCGTTATTATGTCTTGTTTTTGGACGATTTTTCTAATTATTTATGGACTTTTCCCATTGCTGATAAGTCACAAGTTTTTTCTACATTTTTAGCTTTTCGCACCCTTATAAAAACTCAATTTGAATGCGAAATTAAAAGCGTTCAATGTGATAATGGAAAAGAATATAATAATGCTCTTTTTCATCAATTTTGTGCTAAAAATGGGATGACTTTTCGCTTTTCTTGCCCTTATACATCTTCACAAAATGGAAAGTCCGAAAGAAAAATTTGCACCATAAATAATATAATTCGTACTCTACTTTCTCATGCCTCCCCCCCCCCTCCGTTGTTTGGCCTCACGCCATACTCAAATGGCCACATATTTATTAAATATTCTCCCCACTAAAATACTTAACTTCTCCTCCCCTCTACAACAACTCTATAACAAAATTCTCTCTTACACTCATCTACGTATTTTTGGGTATCTATGCTTTCCCCTTTTTCCCTCCTCTACTATAAATAAATTACAAGCCCGCTCCACCCCATGCGTCTTCTTAGGCTATCCATCAAACCAACATGGCTACAAATGTCTCGACTTAAAATCAAATAACATCATTATATGTCGTCACGTTGTTTTTGATGAAAATACTTTTCCTTTTCAAAACATCCCTAAACCACAATCGTCCTCATATACTTTCCTCGACTCGGACGTCTCTCCCCTCCTCCTTCACCAAGTCCATCACGCGCCTCACGCGCCACCAAACGGCCCTATAACCGTCCCGCCTTCTCCTCCACCACCATCACCCGACGGCGCCCATAGTTTTCCTTCCCCACCCCCTCCATCTCCCTCTTCGTCCCCTCCTACTCACGGCCCCTCTCCTGAAATGGTGACTCGCAGCCGTCATGGGATCTTTAAGCCTAAACAAATCTTCGATTTACACGCTTTCTCGTCCCCCTCTCCTCTCCCTCGCTCTCCTTCGGCCGCTTTATCCGACCACAATTGGAAACTTGCCATGCTTGATGAGTACAATGCTCTTACTAATAATAATACGTGGGAGCTCGTTCCTCGTCCGTCTAAGGTTAATGTCATTCGTTCCATGTGGATTTTTAGACATAAATTTAACTCTGACGGTTCCTTTGAACGGCATAAAGCCCGTCTTGTTGGTGATGGCAGGTCTCAACAGGTTGGAGTGGATTGTGACGAGACTTTCAGCCCAGTGGTCAAACCCGCAACCATTAGGACTGTCTTGAGTATTGCTCTATCTAATTCATGGGACATACATCAGTTGGATGTCAAGAATGCCTTTTTACACGGTAAGCTTCATAAAACCGTTTATATGCATCAACCCATGGGTTTTCGTGACTCTCGCTTTCCTAATCATGTGTGCTTACTCAAGAAGTCTCTTTATGGCCTTAAACAAGCCCTTCGGGCTTGATACCAGCAGTTCGCCGATTATGTAGCTACTATTGGTTTTATTCATAGCACGTCAGATCACTCTTTATTTATATATCGCCGTGGGGTGACACAACATATTTATTTTTATACGTGGATGACATTATTTTGACCGTCTCTTCTCCCACTCTACGACGGTCTATTATGTCCCTTCTTGGTTCTGAATTTGCTATGAAAGATTTAGGGCTACTCAGTTATTTTTTGGGCATTGTTGTCTCTCGGGTTTCTAGTGGTCTCTTCTTATCACAAAGGAAATACGCCGAGAGTATTATTTAGCGCGCAGGTATGGGTTCATGCAAACCGTGTGCAACTCCCGTCGACACCTCCTCCAAGTTAGGGGGCGACGACCAGTCCTCCATTCTCCGACCCCAATCTTTTTCGGAGTCTCGCGGGTGCCCTTCAATACCTCACATTCACCCGTCCGGATATATCGTATGCAGTTCAGCAAATTTGCTTGTCTATGCACGACCCTCGGGATTCTCACATGCAAGCTCTGAAACGCATCATTCGGTATCTTCAGGGGACATTGGATCATGGTTTATCTCTCTCCCGTTCCACGGTTTCCGACCTCATTGATTACTCGGATGCTGATTGGGGCGGCTGCCCGGATACTCGGCGTTCTACCTCAGGTTATTGTGTTTATTTTGGGGACAATCTCATCTCATGGTCCGCTAAACGTCAGCCCACTCTCTCTCGTTCTAGTGCCGAGGCCGAATATCGCGGGGTTGCTAATGTGGTTTCTGAAGCATGTTGGCTTCGGAATTTGCTTCTTGAGCTTCACTTTCCTATCACTAAAACAACCCTGGTCTATTGTGACAACGTCAGTGCTATTTACTTGTCGGGTAATCTGGTTCAACATCAACGAACCAAACACATTGAGATGGACATCCACTTTGTTCGTGAGAAGGTTGCTTGTGGTCTCATTCGGGTTCTTCACGTCCCGTCTCGGTACAAAATCACCGATATTTTCACGAAAGGCCTTCCACGTGTACTTTTTGAAGATTTTCGTTCGAGTCTCAACATTCGTTCTCCTCCCGTTTTGACTACGGGGGTGTATTAGATATTATTGTATATTATTGTATCCTAGTTTAGTTTTATCTTATTTCCATAGTTATCATATCCTAGAGATTATGTATAGCTTTCCTTATCTTACTCATTGTAATTGTATTTATACATTCTATTGATTAATGAGAAGACACACAGAAAATTATAATCTTATAATAACAGATAACTTTTTTTTATTTTTTGAACAGAACATGTTTACTTATTTATTTATTAGGTCGGATAACTTTTTTATTTTTTGAAAAGAACATGTTTACTTATATATTAGGTTGGGCGAGCAATTTATCCAGGCGACATAAAAGGGTGGTTGTATGGGGCAATGCACCTGGGTTTGGCTAAAACCTTGTCGGGCAACCACATTCATGCACATGGTCGTCTCTCGATGTGTACAAGAGACGGTTAGAGTAGTAATGCTAGTCCACATCTTCCAAATCTTTCAGAGGAGTATTTGTGTCTCCGGCAAGGCAGTACGAGCCCACTACTGAGTCAGGCTGCGGAACGCGTGCAGAGTCGGTCTAAATAATGAGGTGAGAAACTGTACTACATACATCAAAAGATACTCCATGACGGATATCTTGCAGTTTAGCCACATTGTTGGTGTTGCACCCGTCACTTCTGGAAAAGCACCAACTATCTGACATATAAAATCACGTAACACGCCCATAATACTTGTAGGCCTCGAGTTGTTTAGAGTTTAATCATCACAATTGAGCTTGATGACTCATGTGGGGGAGGGTTCCAATACAACTCATGAAGAGAATATGGGATTTGGATGGCTTGGGGGGCGGGGCAAGACCAAGCTCAAGCAAGGTCTTGTGAATGTAGGTAATGATTTTAGGGCCCGAGATAGATTTTTGATGAAAGACCAATGCATTTAGAGTGCGCCACAGTGCCAAGCACCCGATCAGGAAGACGGTCGGGCATCCAATGCGAGTCGAGAGGGGAATTATGTCTTCCCCCCTCGATGATGGTGAGAGGTTAGAAAAGGCGGTCCAAACTTCCGAGAAGATGGGGCATTCGCCAAAGTGGTGGTCCATAGATTTTGGAGCTGAGTGGCAAAGCGGGCAGAGATCGGAGATTGGCATGTGACGTCAGCGGAGGAAGTCTTGTGTGGCGAAGACCCCTAGCACCAAATCTTGACGAGAAATTTAATATGGGGAAAGACCCGAGCATGCCATAAGGCGCTCCAAGGGAGAGCTGCACAGGGGACCCCCAGCCGACTATGAGAGCCACCAGTAGATAGACTTTATCGTAAAGGTTCCATCGGGGTTCCAGGCCCAACTATTGACGTCCGGGGTATCGACAACCTGTAGCGGGATACCGCGGGTTCGTTCGGATATGTGACGTGGAATGAGCAGACCCATCACTGATAGGTCTCAGCAGTCGACTGGGTGAATGATGTCCCAAACGGTGAGGTGTAGAAGATGAGGGAATAACAACGTATTCCGCAATGGTGAAGGAGAACAGCCAGCGGCTGAACTAGAAGTTAATGTTGCAGTTGTTCCCTGGCCTAGTGTAAGGAGGGCAGGAGGGAGGAAAGAGGTGGGAAATGCATTTTCATGCCCCGACTGGAGTTGTCGAATGTGGGGGGCGTGACCCGACTCTGATTAGAAAAGTACTTCATTCATAACTATCGATCCCACAGCGAGATTCATATGACAAATAACTTGAAAATTGGGGAAATGGTAAACAGTGCATACACTCTAGTGTAGTGTCAAATTAACTTTTTAGATTAAGAAATTTGTTTGTTCCATGTGACCTCACAAGGGACTTCAATAGCTGCGAGCGTACTCAAAAGTGGGCCTTCGTGTGCTCGTCTCAATAAACAAGACCATGTGATCATTGGACATTCGGTTCCCCCTATTCACTCTTATTATTAATGCAATTTGGCTGCGGCATATTTCTGTTAAATTGTACTATCCGACTTGACCTTGTGTACCTAGTTTCCAGGACAATAAATGTCGCAACATGCTAGCATTTTTCACATGAAACAAATATATTAATTGAAGACTATAGTTTAATTATATCAAAAAATTCTTGTTGTAATACGATTAACGAGAATCCCCTATTATTTTTTACGCATGTTGATATTTCAAAGGACCTAGGTCAACATCGTGCTCTTTGCCGAGTGTCGGTACCTGCAAGAGTTCGCATTTACATGATGATAATTATTATAAGTAAAAAAAAAAACAGTCACTACAAAAAATACATTTTATGTGACAAATATTTGTGAGGAAAATTTATTTTTGACACTTAAAGAGTGCTGCTAATGTGATAGAAGTCAATGTTGTGATGAATTTCTAATTCCTCACATTAACTGGATCAATTTTGAGGAAATACTTGTTTCATCGCAAAATATTATGGGTTTTAACGAGAAAAAAAAAAAGAAAAAAACCCTTCATACCAATTAACGTGAAAACTACCCGCCAAATCCCCGTTTTGCCACTTTTCTATTCACTGTAAAATTTCTTCTAGCCTTAAGTTTAGTGATTTCACTTAGTCCTCCAATCTCCTATGACTCAACTCTTCCTCTCCATGTCCTTGTGCTCGTCTATTTATAAATTTTTTAGAGAGGGCGCAGTGTGAGAGATATAGGCATTTTGGGGATGTGGGAAAGCCTCGACTGTGCGGCAGCACTACTTTGGGACAAAACATGGTATTTTCACCTTTTTAACTTCGTTATTGATGTTTTGAAGTTAAGTTTGTAAGTTTGGTTTTTAGAATTAGGGTTTGGGTACTTTTTTTCTTAATCACTTCTGTACTACGAGCACGTTTGGATGCATTCGGAGCCCAAACCACCCATAATTTTATGTGCAAATTAATAGATACATAGCTTATTAATATAGTGTTTGTTTGCAAAATTGTAACCCAAATTATAATCCTCTCGTTGATAATCTCGTGTTTGCTTCTACATTTAAAATGACACAACCCACCTGAAATTCCCAAAAGCCCCTCATCTAATTCCCACCAAATTCTTATATGACACAAAAATGGGGGTACATTCTCGATTCAATTGTCTGCAAACCATAATCACCAAGCTTCCCTCTCTCTCACTCATCAACACACCATAACTCGTCGAATTTCTGAAACAAAGATGGCAACACAGGTCGCGAGTTCTGCAGAAATAGTGGCCAAGCTCGTACACTGCACCGAACGCAGTGCTCCATCGTTCAATACCAATTGTTTACGCTCCCATACTAATCTTGCAACGTACTTACATTCGGGTGTTGAAACACAACAACCACATCTGAGGAATCACGTTCTCAAACCACGCAAGGTAAGTGTTGCTTTTACCTAGGTTTAATTCTTTTATAGATTTCAGTTAGTGTAATGTTGATCTTAAATAGTTTATGTGAAGTGTTTTGTACAATGTAAATATATCATTTCATTGTTATATCGAATTCTATGGCCAATAGTTAGCAAGTTTAGGTTTTGGATGCTATGATTGTGAATGACCTTAAATTAACAATAATGTATCTATCCTTGAATACTGTCACTACAAGATTTCGCAGTATTAGCTACCGCAAATTACCTACGGCAATTTCGTAGCTAGTCATTAGCTACGGCAATTCCGTAGCTAATGAATGTACCGACGGACTTTTCGTCGTTAAAGTAATTACCGACAACAAATCGGTGGCTAATTTTTGTCACGACGAAAATTTCGTCGATATTTTCGTAGCTAATTATTCTTAGCTACGGAAATTCCATAGCCAAATTCTAGTACCTGCGAAATTTCCGTAGCCAATTTTTATTAGCTACGGAATTTTCGTAGCCAAAATTTAGGGCATCATTGGGCCGCAGTTGGGCCGAACTACCGACGGCAAATCCGTAGCTAATGATAATAGTAGCTACGGATTTTCCGTAGGTAGTTGCTAAGGTATAAATAAAAAAAAAAAACTCTTAAACCCTAGCCCACAAATACCGACGCAATTAGTCGCCACCAACCCCACGCTACCTTCCCTCACCGCCGTCCCCCCACCAGCACGCCGTAAGTTGTTTTTCTTTCTTTTTTTCTTCATTTTTTATGCTTTTGGGGAATAATGCCTAACACCCACCCATTTTCAGTCGCCCTGCCGCGATTCCGACGCCACCTACCTCCGCGCCGCCGTCCCCCGCCGTCGTCCCCCACCGCCGCGCGTCATATTAGCTAGTGTAAGTTTTTTTTTTTCAAAATTCAAATCACATTTTACAATTTAGGGCAAGAAAAATTAAAAACTTTAATGATCATCGTTACCAAGGAATAGGGGCTTGATCGGATTCGAGGTGACGGAGCATCCAAACGGAGTACAAAATCATTATCACATATATCATTAGTACATACTAAAAACTCAAAACATTAATCAGAAACTTGTACAGATTAATATTTAATCACACACTAACTCAACAATTTTCTCTCCTTAATAAAGTTACAAATCTGAACTTTTGGATTCATGAACTGCATTAGGATTCTGAATCGAAAATTGAGCTTGCTGCATATTGTTGTTAACCAATGGCATAAAAGAAAAATTAGCATTGATAGGGAAATTATTGTAGTAACTCATGTTGTTATTATTATGGCTGCCTATTCCTTCAAGTGCCTTCACCTGTGATTTGAGGAATTTAAGGTAATTAGCAGCCTCATCAAGCATTGATGCAGTGTCCATTTTGCTACCACCAGACACCAAGTTTTGCAGCACCCTGATTCTCTCACTTATCCTCTCCCTCCTCTGCCTCTATGCAACTGCGACTGCGACTGAATGCAACTGCGAGCCATACGACCCATTTTTAAACCCTAGCTCCGACTGAATGCAACTGTGAGCACGGTTTCGATTCGATTTGGGGAAGGAGAAAAGAGGGAAGAACAAAGAGACAAACAGGTCAACTTTTTATTTTTATTTTCGTGAGATATTTTTGAATGATATTATTTTATCGAGCTTCCCGTAATTTGCGCTGTTATGGATCAATTTGTCTAATGGCATTTCCTTAGCATCTGTTGTATTTTTTCAAAATTGTTTTCAATTTGTCTAATGACTTTTAGTACTGTCTGTGAATTGGTTTTCAACGAATTTGAAATTAGATTTATGAGATTCTGATTTGTTGATGCCTAGACCTTCTCTAGGCGGAGAATTTTTTTGGTGGTTCAAAAAGTTGATACTTTGGAACAATTTGAGTTGAATTAGTAATGAACTCGGGTCTCTATGCACTGTTAGTTGGACAATTCTTGATTGAAGTTGTAATATGATCATTAAATGTCATTTTTTATTGGAATTTTTTCTTGAATTTCTCTTATTTTTGGGCTTTTCGTTCAAACTATTTCTTTCTGGATTCTTTTTCAATTTCTCATTGTGATGAGTTCAGATACAGGTAGAGATGGTTTTTATATATATATATATATATATATATATGCATATTGGTTGCATATTTTACTACATGTTCAACCCTCAATGTTGGTACTGTCTGAGAATTGTCTGTGGTTGCATATTTTACTCTGAAATGTGTTGGTTAAAGCCATTAGATGATTGCTTCAACAGTGAAAATTCCTTTAACTGTAATTCATCATTTTTAATTCAATAGTGTTCTCACTCTTAATTGGGATGTAACACAAGTGAGAGATAGTAAGGGACACTGTCTTAAGTTTACAGGTTTGGTTTTCTTAGTTGTTTATGATGCATGTTTGTTTAAAATCACGATTAAGTTTTCTAATTAGACATAACTTTACTCGTAGTATGCGTTTAATTATTTATCCTTCAATTTGTTCAATTCTTCAACTTTTTTTGATTATAACTAATTTTGTTTAGTCGATTTTATGTTTTAGGTAATTTCGATATGTCTGACGATCGTACACGCTCCGAGGATCGCGATGACACCCCTATTGACCCCCGTGCGAGTGGTAGATTAGGCCCTATACGTATATGTTCGTCTATTACTCGAGCTCTCGATCCTGCCGATGTAGTGCCTTCATCTTCTACTCGAGCTCCCGCTCATGCCGATGCAGTACCTTCATCTTCTACTCCACGAGAGGCACCCGACACAGATCGTACTCCACGTGCGGGCCCATTGACTACTCCACCATCAGGGCTCAGTCAAACACGACCACCGAGAGGAGTTACTAGAGGAGACCAGGTGCCTGCGGATAGCTTACGGCGTAGGCCGATAACATTGACTGACGAGGGACTATTTGTCGATCAGCAGCGGATTGTGAAGACTATTACTGCTATTATGAAGAAGTTGTTGATGGACTTTGTTCCATGTTGGACGAAACTGGATGGAGACATAAAAGATTAAATGTGGCTAAGCTTTAGGGTGAGTATTTAATATATAAAAAACATACATTTAATAATGTTGAATATTTTCTTTAAAAAAAAGCCTATAATAATCTGTAACCTTAAATATATGATTTGTAGAGCACATATAAGGTTCCATTGATGGAAAGGCGTCGGGCGCACGACGCATTTAGGACCAAAGCTATGGAACGGTATAAGGGGATGATGCATGAGGCGAAGATGAATTATTTCGCGAGGAAGGATGATCCAAAGTGGGCAAACCGCCAAAAGACTTGGATGAAGGATAAACTAGAAGCCCAAGTGGTGTTGCATTGGGAGAAGGAATCAGTGAGGGAGTTGTCGAGGAAGGCACAGAAGAATAGGCGAAAAGGAAAGTCGCCCGAGGAGAAAGAGAAGGCGGATCCCACTTACGCTGGAGGATCCATTGGCTACAACCAGTACCGTATAAGGCTGGTATGCAAATATAATAAATTAGGTGGTGGTAATGTACTAATTGGAATTGATTTTTTTCTTACTTAATTTTAATATTATCCTTTGAAGCGACGCCCTAATGGCCCTGCCGTGAGACATGACGAGTTATATCGGGCCTTGCACATGAAGACAGTTCAGAAGGAGAGTGATGGCCATCCGGCGGTACTCGAGTGGCCATCCAGAAGGAGAGTGATGGCCATCGTACTTGTTCACCGTACATGCTGGTCCACTTAACAATGGTCTTAATCGGGCATCAATCTCGAAATCTCCACTCAAAGTAGCCCGTTTGAACCATGCCACATATTCTTTGTTTCTTTTCTTTTGGGCCTCCATGGGGCTTAGGTTGACGCATTCTTCTTGTTCGAACAGCCTGTATATTGTAAATTAAAATTTTATTAATAAACAACACCATATGATCTTTTATTAGGTAAAATAATAGTGTAAGTACTAAACAATGTTAAAATGTTACTTACTCAAGCCAACCATCAATTTCTGGACAGTTAAGAAGTGTGTAAAGCATCCAGATAGTGCGAACACAGATTGGCATTCTCCGATAGTATGTAGGACTTGGCAATCGAGCCTTCAACGCGGGCTTTGTTGCCCACAGACTTTTTAATGTCGTACATGCGCCTACATAAAACAAGTGTTAGAAAAAGAAACAACAAGATTTAACACATGTAATCAAAATTTGAATATGAAATTAAAATTGGTATTAAGTACCTCTCAAATGGATACATCCATCTATAGTGAATGGGTCCCCCCCACTCAAGCCTCGTACGGCAAATGAATGGCCAAGTGCTCCATAGAATCAAAGAATGTCGGGGGAAATATTCCTTCCAACTTACACATTGTGACAATTATTGATTTCTCTAGTTGAGCCATATCTGTTGCTGAAACCTCTGAAGCGCAAATAGCCTTAAATAAATGACTTATCTCCACTAACGAGCCCCAAATAGGATCTTCAAGGAATCCATGAAAGGCAATTGGGATCAGTCTCTGCAGGAATCGTGACAGTCATGACTCTTCATTCTATACAATCTTCCTTGTTGCTTTTGCACGCATCGTCCCAAGTTTGAGGCATATCCATCGGGAAACTTAAGCCCAGACAACCACTCCAAAACCTTATTCCTTTGATCCCTCGAAAGAACATATTTCGCCTTAGGCTTCTTCACTATATTTCCATTGCCGGAGGGAGTTAAAAATAGAGTCGTACGGTTTGTATAGATCTCCAAATCACGTCCTGCCTTGACGTTGTCTTTCGTCTTTGGGTCGTCCATCACCGTGTTCTTGATGTTAACGAAAATTTTTTTCTCAAAATGCATGACATCAAGGTTATGACGAATCAAATTCGAGGACCAATAAGGTAGTTCCCAAAATATACTCCTTCGGCACCAATTATGAGTAGTCCCAAAACCCAGAATCTTATGTGCATGTGCCCCGAATCCGACCGGTGGTAGTTTATCCACAATTTTTCGCATTTCCTCGCCATTTCTACGTGGAGTAGGAGCTTCTGGTGCATCTCTTCTAATATAGAAGTCCCTTTTGTTTTTCGCCACAAATGTCCTTCGGGTAAAAATCGACGATGATAGTCAAAGAAATTTGGTTTCCCACCATTCTTCAATGTAATCAACTTTGTAAACTCCATACAATAAGGGCAAGATAACTTCCCATGAGTACTCCACTGAGACAGCATTCCATAAGTTGGGAAATCACTAATCGTCCACATTAACGCCGCTCTTAACTGAAAGTTATGCCTCTTGAAGCTATCATACGTACTCAAACCATTAGTCCATAAATGCTTCAACTCGTCTATCAAAGGTCTTAACAATAAGTCAAAGTTCTTCCCAAGACTATGTGGACCAGGTATAATAAGGCTCAGAAAGATAAACTACGCGCGCATGCAAAGATCATGAGAGAGGTTATAAGGGGTTACAAACACAGGCCAACACGAGTAACTGGTTCCAGATTGGTTGAATGGTGTGAACCCATCTGTAAACCTAGTCGAATGTTCCGAGGCTCTGCTGCAAAATTTGGATGGCATCGATCAAAATGTCGCCAGGCTTCTCCTGCAGCCGGATGGATCATCCTATCAGTAGACTGCCGACATTTTAAATGCCATGTCATGTGCTTTGCGGTGCCCTTAGAATAGTACAACCTTTGTAGATGAGGACCTATGGGGAAGTACCACAATTTCTTCTTAAAGACTTTTGAATTCCTTCCACTCTCATACCTTGTATCCTTACAAACAAGGCATGTTTCCCTATCCGCATTTTCGTCGTAGTACAAGTAACAAAAATCTGTGCAAACATCAATTGTACTGTACCCTAACCCCAGACCCATCAACATCCTATTCAATCCGTGCACTGTATCAGGTAACATATTCTCAATATCCGGATCCATACCATCTTTACTCAGTCTTATGAACTTGTTAGTTGTTGCATTACTAACTTTGTACATAATCTTTGTAGTCAAACACTCTGAAATCCACTCGAGTACAGTTTTCTTCTTTCGACTATGTATCTTCACGTTTCCAAGATCCATCAAATCTAAGAATGCCTTGACATCAGGATTTGGTTCACCGTCACGCACTGCTTCGTGTTCATATCGCCCACCATATGCATCTACGACCATCTCTCGTAAGTCATTGAATAGAACAGGGCTATGTGCAGGGCTAGTAGTACGAGTGGGTGGTGGGCTAGGTGAGTCGTCCAAATACGATGTTGACCCCCGCTCAAAATTCTCACCGTGCGACAGCCAAATCCAATATTGACCCGTGAAGCCAGACTTATACAAGTGATTACGTACTGTATTTTGATCGAACCACTTTGTGTTTGCGCATTTACAACAAGGGCACCTAACATTGTTTTTTAGATCTAGAAATGATGTTTGTTGAGAAGCATAATCTATGAACGACCGAACCCCAATAATAAAAATCTCCTTCAAATAATTGTTGTCATCTAACCTATCGTACATCCAAGATCTATCGCCATGATAAGCCATTTTTTATCTATGTAATTAAAAAAACAAGAATTACAATTTATTCTAACAATTAAACAATATATATGTATATTAGAAAAAATATATAACAATTTATGTCATTAGCATAGTATAAATCTTACTTGTTGGCGCGCAGACTCCCGATCTTCAAATACCGCAATTCAAGCTCGCCTAGCTTTGTCGCCTCGTATTTTTAACTCTAATATATAATCTACAACCATGAAAAAATAATAACATTAAATTAAATATTTAAAACTTAAATTTGTCGAAAAAAGTGATAAAAAATGAAAGAAGTAAGAAAGAAAACGTACCTAGAGCAAGTGTGGGAGTGGAATGATGAATTTTCAAATGGGGAGAAAAGGTGTATTTATAGGGGAAATTCTTTCATTAGCTACCGCAATGCGGTAGCTAATGTCAACGGTAACATTCATTACCTACGGAAAATCGGTAGCTAATGGTTGTTACCGTTGACATTAGCTACCGCTTAGTGGTAGCTAATGTCAACGGTAACATTCGTTACCTACAGAAAATCGGTAGCTAATGGTTGTTACGTTGACATTAGCTACCCCTATGCGGTAGCTAATGATGCATTCGCTAAGGAAAATCGGTAGCTAATATTTGTTACCGTCTACATTAGCTACTGCATAGCGGTAGCTAACTGGGCACAAATTTGAAATTTGACTAAACCCTTTACCCAAACCCTAACAGTAGCTACCAAATGGCGGTAGGTAATATTTATACCCTAACAGTACCTACCGCCAGTCCGTAGCTACTAATATTTAATGTACTTATATTATGATTTTTCAACGATTATTTTAAATATAATTGGTTGTTTGTTATCAATTACGTTAATAACAAGTAATACTTAACTAAATAAACATAAAATGATGATTTCATTGCACAATCAAATGACATTACTAATGTCGGTTCATAATAACAATGATACATAAGGTCGTTTGTTTGTCAATAGTCTATATATATATATATATATATATATATATATGTATGTATCTTCCAATAGAACGTTAAATAATGAATGTAACTTCACATCATAAACAATCATCACATTTCATTGATACATTGTACAACACGTCACAAAGATATTTCAATCACATACACGAGCCATGATTACGTGTAGAAGTAAAACTAATATATACGTCACAAAAAAATACATTAATCATAATAACAACTCAATTACTATCAAATAAGTTAATTATTACTTATTATTGGTAATATTACTAAACTGAAAGCATAAAGAAATCAAAATCACACAAAGAAATACAAAATAGAAAAAAATTAACATTAGCTACGGCCAAGCGGTAGATACTAATATTCAACAGGCATTAGCTACCGCTTGTTGGTAGCTACTAATATTCAACGAATATTAGCGACCGAAATTCGGTAGCTACTAATGTTCAACAAACATTAGCTACCAAAATTCGGTAGCTACTAATGTTCAACGAACACTAGCTACCGAATATCGGTAGCTACTAATATGTATCCTGATAAAACTCAAAAAATAGCTACCGATTTTCGGTAGCTAAATTTCAAAAATTTGGGCGTCCAAGTGCGGGAAATTCAAATTTTTGGAAAATTCAAAATTTTGACCATTAGCTACCGATTTTCGGTAGCAAAACGTTGAAAATTTGGGCGGCAAACGGAGAGAAATTCAAATTTTTTGGAAATTCAAAATTTCAATCTCATATTATAAATACCCTCAATTCTTTAATCTATAAAATAATCCCAACACTTCTCCAATCTAAAACCTATCCCTACCATTTCTTTATTTATCAAATTTATAAAATCATCCCAACACTCTCTTCAAATCATCAAAAAATCTTCATTTTTTAATCTAAAAAACTATCCATATCATTTTTTTATTTATTCATATCTTCCAATAATCAAATCCACATTCTCTTCAAATCTTCAAAATATTTTCTTCTTTCTCAACACTTTCTATATATCTTCAAAACTCCCACTTTTTTTTTATTTTACAATCATTTTGTTCAAAAAACTTTCTTCATTTATTTAAATGCTTGATATTGTTAAATTAACAAATCAACATTGATTTTCATATTGGTGAAACAATAAACCAATAAATTTCCAGAATATTTTCGGATTTTTTTTTAAATTTGTAAATATTATTACCTACCGCATTGCGGTAGCTAATAATATTCATCGCTTTAAATATTATTAGCTACCGCCAGTCGGTAGCTAATAATACTCAAGGCTTTAAATATTAGTAGCTACCGAATGTCGGTAGCTACTGGTATTTATACCATTAGCTACCAAAATGCGGTAGCAAATGCGGGGTAAAATTGGCAACCTAAATCGATAAATTAGTGACGAAATTTCAGTAGCTACTAATATTCATAAAGTTAGCTACCGAAAATCGGTAGCTACTAATATTCATACTATTAGCTACCATATTTCGGTAGCAAATGCGGGTTAAAATGGGCAAGCTAAATCAAAAAGTTAGGGACGGAATTTCGGTAGCTAATGTGTCAGTAGCTACCGACCAGTAGCTATGGAAATTCGGTAGCTAATTGTCAAAGTTGTGGCGACGGAAATGGCGACGATACTTCGGTTAGTAATGATAGCGATGGAATCTCGGTAGGAAACTGCCTTATTACCTACTGAAATGCGGTAGCGAGTCATTAGCGACGCGATTATTACCTACCGAAAATTAGCCATGGCATCGCGGTAGCTAATGATCATTAGCGACCGCATTTGGGTCATTAGCTACCGAAAATGTGGTAGCTAATGACCGAAAATCTTGTAGTGTGTTATGACTTGTACAATGTATTTAACTATAGTTGTTGTAGTTAAAACGGTGACTTACATATATTACGCGATGTTTTATGTTTATATGAGAAATGATAGTATTTTATCCCAAAAAGAAAAACAAAAGAAAAGTGTTAACGGGTTTGGAATTATTCCCTATTTAACGGAAGATATTTATTTGGGTCGAAACGCCCTGTCCGTGATTCAAAGGCAACGCGAGATGGACAGTATGAGATTAATTGCAAGAATATTCCCTTCCTTTATTCACTGAACATTTCCTCCTCTTTTTATCTTATGTATTTAAGTGATAGATTGTAGTAAGTAAGCTTAATTGCTTCAGCTTGTTTCCCCTCCTCCTGTTTCTATTGATCACCTCCCTTTATATAGACTTTGGTAGGGGCAGGTGTCATTGTGCATGTGTTTTGGTAAGGACAGGTGTTATTGTTACCTTGATACAGGTGTGAAAATTAGGATAAGGTTTATCGTTTGTCTACTAGGCGCTGACTGGATTAGCTTTTGTATCTTCTGATATCTCCGAGGGCTTCTGATGTAGATTATTTCTGATAGAGCTATTCTTCCGAGGGCCTTTATTTCTCCTTCTTGATTCGGGTATTATCTTCAACAGTCAGGAGTGATCTCTGAGGGTGGAAACGTGATCTCCGAGGACTTGGTATGACTTCCGAGGACTGTGATTTTGTGTCCGAGGGCTGTTTTTGCTTTACTGAGAGTGAAATTTCTTCACCAGATTGCTCGGAATGTATTCGCTGGGTGTTCCTGTATTGACTTCTTCCAAAATTGTGTTCTCGGATAAGTCCGAGTGTTGTCTTTTCCGAGGAGTGTTCAGCAAGGAAGTTTTCTTGTAAGTTCATAGGACTCGGGGTCCCTCTTGGTCCCTCTTGGCGCATTTGGTGGATATCGGAGTCATACGGGTCCATCGGGGTTTGCTCTTTTTCCGATGCCGTGTTGATATCTGTTTTTCATTCACCGTTTGACTTTCCAAGGGACGCTTGCGTTTCTCCTCGGATGCTTTTATAAACCTTTTCGGGTCAGTGACCGAGAGGTAGGGCAATCCTCCGAGGGGTTTTCTTTATAGGTACATCTCATCGGACGTACTCGTGACAATAGTATTGTCCATATATTATTTTTCCCGAGTAGGAGTGATCTCCTCTATTTTATTTTTTAGGGTTAACAAAAAGGTTTAATGTTTAGGAACAACGTTCAACTATGGGGTCGCCATCAATTTTAAAGTAGTTTGTAAAGTTTTAAAACAACGTTAGACGTCATTGAACTTTATGTTACAGAACTTAGGTTCTTCGGCACAACAAGTCAATAGACCCGTATGCATCTTGATAACACAAAATTCTCTAGTTTGAGTAACTCTTAGATTATCGTCAGAGATGTGGTTGAAAACACAGTTCAAGTAGTTCGTACAGAGTAAGTGTGAGAGTGTTTATACGAGGGGTTTTGGGTTACGAAGTCCATTAAAGTGTGTAACGAGACAGAATTATAAGAATGCTAAAAAGAGATATATTTCTTTGCTATATGAGAGTACAAGTGAGTTATGTGAATCCGAGTTGGTTACAAATGGGAAATTCCTTCTCTAGTTATATGAGATTGGGACATGGTGTTCGCTTGGGACACTTTCTACTCACTCTACGTCCTTCTGTTCTTCCCCCTTCTTTAGGTTCAACTTGTGTGGTTGTATACCATGAGGAGAGGTTCCACATGAATTCTTTATTTTGGTCAATCGTTTTGCAAGGTTTCTCCTTCTTTAGTCCTATAAAATTGGGATGGTTAGTTCATACTGTTAACAGGTTTGGAATTATACCCTAATTAACTGAAGATATTTATTTGGGTTGGAACACCTCTGCCCGTGGTTCAGAAAGCTAAATGCTATATTAAAGGAGACAAAATAACAAGAACATTCCTTCCTTTATTCACTATATTTCACTCCCATTGTCCTCTCCTCCTTCTCCTTTGATCACTTCCCTTTATATAGAAATTTTCAGGGATAGGTGTCATCGTGCATGTTGAAATTGTGGATCGGGTCGATACGTTGTTGATGTTAACTTAACACTGAAGTTCTAACAGCAGTTTTTGTTTGCTGTTAGTTCTACGATGTTACTTTAACAGCAGACCAGAGTAACAGTTTGCAGTGGAATAAACAAACACGAATTTAAGAAGTGAATATAGGATTATATTAACTTCCGAGCCGTAGGCAAAATACCACAAGGGTTTAACAAAGGCGTTCTCACAACTCTCAAGCTCCTCACTCTCGAATTGTTCAAACTAAGCAAAGCACACAAGAGTTGCTTCGACTATCTCTAAAAGCTCCTCACTCTTAGATCTATTCTAACAACTTAAAAACTTTGCTAAAGCAAGACAACACTCAACAACTGTAAATTAATCTCTTGGATTGATTAGCTCTTGTCTCGTTGTTTGTCTTGATGTACTTCACACCTATATATAGGTTCTTGATTTGGACTTCAAGGTGTGTTGTACACGGTTGGTAATTCTCCTTGTTTCCTTCTCGAACTCCTCTTCCTTGTTCTCGCAGTCCTTCTTGAATAATAGTTCCTTCGCCAGTGATCTAGCTAAGGAAAGACTCCTTCTTCAATTCAGGACTTTCCCTTGGAAGCTTTCCTAGTCGCACTAGACTTCTTCTTTCCTTTTATAAGCCGTTTGCTTTAATTAAGGAAACTTCTCATCTTGGAAACTTTGAGCGTCCAACCTAATGCAAGTTTGTTTCCTGAATAATAATCAAAGACAACTACAACTGTGGAACTCAGTTAGTTAAGTGAATAAGACAAAACAATAATAATAATAATAACTAGATTGTAAAACAGTTTCTGGACGTGCAATGTTACTCTAACATTGAAAATCTCAATGTTATCCTAACATCCAGAAAACTTGCACTTTCAATCTCCCCCTTTTTGCCTTAATCACAAAACCTAAGAAACAGTTCTTATCAGATCAAATTATTCAGAAAAACTTCATTATATCATAACAATGAAAAACTAAGTACTCTCCCCCTGAATATCAGAAGGAACTAATCCAATGTTATTCTAACACTGATACTTTCAATGTTATAACATCCAGCTTTATCAATGTTGGTTTAACATCAGAAAGTTAACACCTGCAAAACAGAGTCAGTACCAGTAATCACAGTTCAATAATAGCATAAGCAGAAACACTAAGTACCCAAAATAAAAAGTACTTAATTACAGTCCATACTAGCAGCAAGGAACAGTCTCCTTGATCAGAATAAAAAGAAAACAATTGTTCAAAAGGCATTAGAAACAGAAACTAAAGAAACTTGCAGGAAAAATTGAAAATTTGATCTACTCTCCCCCTTTTTGTGAGGAAGGCAGATCCTTCAAGTGTTTCCTCAAGCTGTCCAGTTCCTGCAGTCTGACTTGCTTGTCAGCTATTTCCCTCTGGGTGTCCTTGTACTCCCTATCCAGCCAGACCAATGTTTCCTCAACAAAAGCATCTGTAATCACTGAGCAGCTGTCACCACTGCTCACTGGAACTGAAGAAGCAGCAAACTTGTGTGTCTTCTTCTTCTTCTTCCTGCTGGGACCAGCTTCTCCTTGAGGGTTCCAAGGCAAATCCTGGATCCTCACATTAGTGAAGTAGCTCCTGGTGATTGACATTACAGCCTTGTTGCTGATCCACCCTTCAGTCTTCTTGGTTTTGAAGCCTTGCTTCACCAATAGACATGAGATCAGTGAAGGATAAGGAAGGATTCCTTTGGGCTTCATAGTGACTTCCTTCATGTGTCTCAGTACTTTTTCACCAATGTTTACACTCATTCCATTCTTCAGCTTGTACACCAACTTTGCTGACTCTTTGGTCATCACAGTAGTGTTGGAAAAATGAAGCCAATTGTAAGTGCTGATCTTGTGAAGCACGGCACTAAGAGAAGTCAGCCTGGTTGTGGGAAAGCTCTCTCTCCATTGCCTAGTGAGGCCACCTGTAAGATCAGTGATGATCTCCTCCATAGTCGGATCATCAGACTCTTCAGGATCAGGAAGACCCCAAGCCTCATTGATCATGGCATGAGTGATGTCATAGATCTTCTTCCTAACCCAAGCCTTCCCATACTTAGGAGAATCCAGGTTGATCACCCACTCAGAAAGATTCATGTAGAACTCTCTCACTACATCAGGAACATATGCAGACAGATTCTGCACAGACCCCAAGACTCCTCTAGCCTCAAGCAACTCAAACACCCTGTTTTCTTTGAAAATACCCTCCTCAATAGCCCTTTCCTTGTGGATTACCCTGGCTTGGTATGCCTCCCATTGCTCCTCAGCATCAGGAGACACATAGAAGTCAGAGTAAGCTTCATGTGGATACTCTCTCATCATTAGATCAGTAAACTGATCATCATCTGATGTTAGAGTAACATCAGCTTGCTCTGGCTCATCAGCCACAAGCTCTTCTTCCTCAACTTCCTCTTCCTCTTCCTCATCAATCTCTTCTTCTTCTTTTTCTTCTTCTGACTCATCCTCAGAAGACTCAGCCAACACCTCCTTACCTTTCCTCTTCCTGGCAGCATTTGCAAGGGCAGCCAAGGAAAGGTTTTCATCTTCATCCTCTTCTTCTCCTTCAACCTCAGCTGGTTGGTCACTCACAACAGCTTGGTTACCTTCAGTAGTAACCCCATTATTTACACCAAGATTGCCATCAGCAGCAATCTCCTCAGACAAATCCTCATCATGCTCACCAGTAGCATGTTCACTCTCCTCAGCAGCAGCAAACTCATCATCATTAGCCTCATTAGGCTCAATAGAACTAGCCACAGTTGACTCCACCACTTCCTCAACCACATTACCCAACCCAATCACAGGGGCCTCATTCTCCCCCTCAATACCAACATTGACATCAGCAGGTATACTCGGAGTAGGGTTAGCCATTGTTACCTCGATTTCAGGATTGGTGGGAGCAGGGGCTTGCTCGACAGCATCTGATGTTGAACCAACATCTTTCTTTGAAATCTTTTTGCCCTTGCACCGTTGAGTGGTAGCTTTCCTCTTTGGAGAGGCGGCGACTGTGGTTTCAGCGGCGGTGCGTCTGGTACTGCGTCGTGGCGCTCGCTCGACTTGCGCAGCTGCTTCTGCAAGAGCATCAATATTGGACTTGCGTGCCATTGTTAGAGTAACTTTGAGATAAAAAGATTGAAGATTTTGAAAATTTAGAGAGTAATTTGCTTTGCACAGTTGTTAGCGTTAGAATGAAGAAGAAATTAGGGCAAATTATATATATGATTCAGATGAAGAGCATGGAATAGTGGTGTTGTAACATGTTACCATAATAATCTGACCACTGTCACACGTCCCCTACATGTTATTCTTACCACGTGTCAGTGTTAGGTTAACACGTAACCAGAGCAGTCTTCATTCCTGAAAACTTATAAGTTACAATGTTACAATGTTGGACTAACATTGGCAAGTTAACATCAGGGAGGGAAGTTGGAGGTGCAGGGCTTCATCCAAAGTAGCATCATCTTGTGAGAGCGTGAGATATTCCTGTACTAATCCGAAGATTCAACCAAGTACACAGGTACAATGACACAGCTTAAGATCATCAGTATAAGCAAGTGACAAATCAAACAGAGAAAAACACAGAGGATATACTTATCCAGGGAAAAGATTTTCCCACAGCAAGAAGATCACAAAACATAGTGCTTTTACCTGTAGCTGGTCACCCAAGAAGTATGCCTCAACACATGATACTTAACTACTCCCCCTAAGCCCAAACCGACAAAAGGAAATATGCAGAACTAGAATGAATGCAACCATGTTAGATTAACATTTGAGAGATGGTAACCACATACAAACCGCCTTGCTAACTGGGACCAGGACATATCAATTTATCTTTAACTTTCACTATTTTTAGAAACTCTTTTGAAAAAAAAAACTGATGAATGTTAAAGGACAGTCTCATCACTGAATGTGGGCAACACAGGACTCCACACACCCCAGCAACTTAGCTATCAGCTACAGATCAGGCAAGTACAAAGGAATTGAATGAAGACAACACTTTTATCAAATATTTCTCCACCCCAACTCCTCATGCATACTTGTTTACTAACCTGTTTATCAAGGAAATACTAAGTAATCAATGCTACTGAATGCACACAGTCTAAACTTTATACACCCCAGTAGGAAAGATCACTATCATGTAAAAACCTTGGCCATAGACAAAAATATGAAAATAAGCACAACTGAATGACAATGAGGCCTTCAACATCATGTACCCCAGTTTCTCTTCATACCTTGTCAAACCTAACATGGATAAGACACAACTGAATATCACCAGAGTAGTGAGCTCTGTGTATCCCAGCTTCTCCCATGATGTTAGGTTAACATTCACAGACTAACATCAGAGTTATTTCTTTCCAAACCTCTTGATATGTACCTGTTCACCAATCACCTTAGCTATTCATACAGGTCAACCACACAACCAACAGTTTCGCTAACAAAGATGTAATTTGCAAGAAAGAAGAATGCAAAAAGGAACAAAAAAGAATTACAGCTACACCACAACCAATAACCAATGTTAGACAGTGGTGTTATGTCAACACTGGTGAACTAACATCTCTAAACAATGCACATGCCAAGAGAGTTCCTCAGACTGAAGAACCTCTCAGTATCTAATGGTTTAGTGAACATATCAGCTAGCTGATTGTTAGTTTCTATATGTTCAATGTCAATAAGCTTGTCTTCTACCATGTCTCTCAGAAAGTGATGCCTAATGTCTATATGTTTTGTCCTAGAATGCTGAACAGGATTCTTAGAGATGCTTATAGCGCTAAGGTTATCACAAAACATAAGTAAGGTATCACTGTCTAACCCATAGTCTAGTAGCATATGTTTGAGCCATACCAACTGGGTGACACAACTACCTGCTGCAATGTATTCAGCCTCAGCAGTGGATAGTGACACACAGTTTTGCTTTCTACTGTACCATGAGACCAAGTTGTTCCCCAGATAAAAACATCCTCCACTTGTAGACTTCCTGTCATCAGTATCACCTGCCCAGTCTGAGTCACTGAAACCTACAAGATTTGTGTTAGTATCATAAGAGTACCATATGCCAAGGGCCAAAGTGCCAGATATGTATCTAAGTATTCTCTTCACAGCAATCAGATGTGACTGCTTTGGACATCCCTGGTACCTTGCACATACACACACAGAGAACATAATATCAGGTCTTGAAGCAGACAAGTATAACAAGCTTCCTATCATTGAACGGTACAATGTTGGATCAACATTGACACCAGTATCATCCCTGGATATCTTCACAGATGAAGACATGGGAGTCTTGCAAGGCTTTGAATCTGTCAATTCAAACCTTTTCACCAAATTTCTTGCATACTTTTCCTGACTTAGGAAAATTCCATTACCTGTTTGTTTCACTTGAAGACCAAGAAAGAAAGTTAATTCTCCCATCATACTCATCTCAAACTGCCCTGTCATTGATTCAACAAATTTTTCTAGAATAGAATTGTTAGTTGAGCCAAACACAATATCATCTGCATATATTTGAGCAATACAGACATGAGAATCTTTCTTCAAGACAAACAGTGTTCTATCTCCATCACCTCTAACAAAACCAAGACTTAAAAGGAATTTTGTAAGCCTTTCATACCATGCTCTAGGTGCTTGTTTAAGACCATATAATGCCTTTTCAAGCTTGTACACATGGTTTGGATACTTAGGATCTGTGAACCCCTTTGGTTGTTCAACATATACTTCCTTATCAATCAGCCCATTCAGAAACGCACCCTTTACATCCATTTGGTATAATTTTATCTTAAGACAACATGCTATGGCTAGAAGTAACCTAATAGATTCAATCCTAGCAACTGGAGCAAAAGTCTCATCAAAATCTACACCTTCAACCTGTGTGTACCCCTGAGCAACTAGTCTAGCTTTGTTTCTAATTATAACCCCTTCCTCATTACTCTTGTTCTTAAATATCCACTTTGTCCCTATTACATTAACATTAGGTGGTCTAGGTACAAGTATCCAGACATTGTTCTTAGTAAACTGTAATAGTTCATCTTGCATGGCATTAATCCAAAAGTTATCAAGAAGGGCTTCATTCACATTTTTAGGTTCTAAGGTGGAGACAAAACAAGAGGCATTATCAACAGTACAAGTGAAGTTCATACAGACACACAGTTTTACCATATCTCTATAGTCAAGTCTTTCTCTATTGCGTGTCCTTACCCGTTCAGTGAGTTCACCTATTACCTGGGATGCTGGATGGTCTTTCTGAATCCTAGTCGGGGGGTCTCTTCTAGGTTCAGCGGCACCTTCATGTTCTGAGTCAGAATCCTCTGATGTTACTCTAACATCTGATCTCGCTGGTGTTAGTCTAACATCGTTCCCTGACTCTTGTTCAGTGTTTCCAGCTTCCAGTTCCAATGTTGGTGTAACATTGTCAGGAGTAACATTCTCGGTTTCCACTGTTGGTTCAACATTGGGAACTAAGATGTCACCAGTACCTGTATCAAGAGTGAAATCATCAAACACAACATTCATTGATTCCTGAATTGTCTTCAATCTAAGATTGTAGACTCTAAAGGAAGTACTATTGGCTGAGTATCCTACAAAGATGCATTTTTCACTTTTAGAATCAAATTTACTCAGATAATCCCTGTCATTCAGTAGATAACAATCACATCCAAATTCATGAAAGTATGCAACATTTGGTTTTACACCCTTCAAGAGTTCATATTCCAGGTCTAAGATACACCCTGTTACTAATGTGACAAGCAGTATTTAAGGCTTCAGCCCAGAGTCTTTTGGATAAGTCTTTGGCATTGAGCATAACTCTGGCCATCTCTTGAAGAGTCCTGTTCTTTCTCTCAGCAATCCCATTCTGCTGCGGAGTCTTAGGAACTGAAAATTCATGGAAAATACCTTTAGCATTGCAGTAGTTATCAAAACTAGCATTTTCAAATTATTTACCATGATCAGACCTAATTTTAGTCACAGTGGAGCCATACAAGTTTTTAATACTAGCACAAAGAATTTTGAACTGATCAAAAGCTTCTGACTTTTCTTTAAGAAATTTTACCCAAGTGTATCTAGAGAAGTCATCTACAATCACAAAGGCATATCTCTTCCCACTGAGACTACTTACCTCAATTGGACCCATTAAGTCCATGTGCAGCAATTCAAAACACCTACTAGATCTAGGGTTAGCATTCTGTACCTGTAGGGGTGTATGAATTGCTCTGGTTTGCTTACCCTTGAGGCAATCACCACACACAAGCTTACGTGGACAAGACAGCTTTGGTAAGCCTCTTACAGCATCAACTCTTTGTAATTTCTCAAGGTTTATGTAGTGAACATGTCCAAGTTTCCTATGCCATACAGAAGCTTCATCTATTTTAGCATGGAAACACTCTGCTTCCTCTTGAGCTAGGTAGCAGTTGTCCTTGGACCGAGTACCTGTCATAACAAGTACATTATCACTATCATAAACATCACAAGATGAACTGTCAAATGTAACCAACAAGCCATCATCACATAGTTGACTGATGCTTATTAAATTTGCTTGTAGCCCATCAACCAACAACACATCCTTCAGGGGTGGAAATCCATCAACATTCAGTGTCCCCTTTCCAATGATCTTCCCTTTTGTACCACCACCATAGGTCACAGTGCCAGTACTCACAGAAACCATATTCACAAGATTGTCAATGTTGCCTGTCATGTGTCTTGAACATCCACTGTCGAAGTACCACTTACCTGAAAGGTTAGAATACACAGCAGAGAAAACAACATTGCAAACAACTTTAATCTTAGGGGTCTTAACTTTTTCTACCCAAGTTCTACCTTTCTGTCCTGAACCTAATGTTGGTCTAACATCGAAAACTGCTGTTGTTCTAACATTGGGTTCAGTAACTGTTTTCTTACCACATTCTCTTATAAATTTTCTACAGAATGGTTTTATGTGGCCTGGTTGGTAACAGTATTGACAGATAAAAGTAGGTTTACTTCTCACAGTGTTGATGGTACCTAAACTCTTAGAATCAGATTCTTTAACAAAGCTAGAAGATAGATAGGCAGAATTTACTATAGAAGAGGAAGGTTTCTCAACAAATCCCAGACCACATGAACCTGAATTTCCCATGCTAAGTACCTCATCAAGTTTAGAAGTACCTGCATTCCATTTAGCTATGATCTGTGTGTCTTTCTTGAGTTTATCCTTTACCTCTTTCAACTCAGCTTCAGCTTTGTCAAGATCTCTTTCATAGAGTTTCAACATGTTCTTCAAACATTCAATGTCATGAGTCAGTGCTTTGTTCTTCTTTATGAGTTTCACATTCTCTCTCTCAAGCCTGAGGAATGTGGTGTGCAGATCATCAAGAATATCCTCCTGGGATAATTCTTCTTCTTGGGAGTACTCTTCTTCTAGATCAACTGTACCATGAAAACAATCAAAGTTAGTATCATCACAATCAGAGAGTTCATCAGAGATAACCTGGGAATCATTGCTGTTCCAGTCTCCAAAAAAGATTTCCTGCTTTGCTGTTGGTTCACCAATGTTAGAGTAACATTGTGATCTTAGGCAATTTCTGGAGTCTTCATTGGACCAGGTGATCCTTGTGCATAGCGCAGCAGTTTTGATTTCCTCTGAGTGTTCCTCGGCACTTGTTCCAGATTCAAAATCATCTTCATTGAAGTCATCTACACAAACCCAATGAGAATTCCCTCTTGTTCTGAGGGTGTTAGCACATTCATGTTTAAAGTGACCATACCCCTTACATTCATAACACTGGACATCTTTCAATTTCTCAGCATCTTGAGGAGTGCTCTTAGATGCCATGTATTTTACAAACTTTGGGGGCAATTTCTTGTAACCGGGGCTATCATTACCAGTTTGTTTTTCTTTCTGTTTACCTTTGAAACCTAATTTACTAAACTTTTTGGTAATATTGCCATAGTTAGAAGAGATCAACTCATATTCATCCTCATCACTCCCTGTAGAATCTGAGCTAGTACCTAGTAAGGCTAAAGCAAGTTGTTTACTGGACTTTCCTAGGAATTCTAGTTCAAATTCTTTTAGAGTGTTCATTAATGTTTGAAAGTCCATGTTGGCAAGATCTCTAGACTCATTCATAGCAATTCTTTTGACAGTAAACTTAGAGGATAATGTTCTAAAGGCTTTGTAGACCATGGTTTGATTAGGGATGATAAAACCTAAGTTTTGGCACTGATTAGCAATATCTAGAAGTTTCTCAAAATAACTATCAATGCTTTCATCCTCACCCATCTCTATCTTCTCAAAGTCCCTCAAAAGTTTTCTATATTTAGAGTCCCTCACAGCCACATCACCCTCACAATGTAATTCAAGAATTTCCCATGCAGATTTAGCAGTAGAACAAGTTTGAATCAGTTTGAACATATGATTACCTACCCAGCTAAAAATAGCATTGAGAGCCTTTTCATTGAAGTTGTAGAGAGCAATTTTGTTGGTTGTCCATTGTCCCCTTGGCTTAGGTACCAGATCAGCATCTCCATCTCTTGGCAAGTAGGGAATGGTGTAGCCTTCTAGTACTGCGTCCCAAGCTCTTAGGTCGATGGATTTGATGTGGACTCTGAGCCTGATCTTCCAGTAGGCATAGTTGTTGGGACCCTCCAATACAGGCAACCTGCTGGTATTAGGGTTGGAATTGTCCATCTTGTCGTATCAATGCCAAACACCGGTGAAGTTGGTGCTTGGCTCTGATACCAATTGAAATTGTGGATCGGGTCGATACGTTGTTGATGTTAACTTAACACTGAAGTTCTAACAGCAGTTTGTGTTTGCTGTTAGTTCTACGATGTTACTTTAACAGCAGACCAGAGTAACAGTTTGCAGCGGAATAAACAAACACGAATTTAAGAAGTGAATATAGGATTATATTAACTTCCGAGCCGTAGGCAAAATACCACAAGGGTTTAACAAAGGCGTTCTCACAACTCTCAAGCTCCTCACTCTCGAATTGTTCAAACTAAGCAAAGCACACAAGAGTTGCTTCGACTATCTCTAAAAGCTCCTCACTCTTAGATCTATTCTAACAACTTAAAAACTTTGCTAAAGCAAGACAACACTAAACAACTGTAAATTAATCTCTTGGATTGATTAGCTCTTGTCTCGTTGTTTGTCTTAATGTACTTCACACCTATATATAGGTTCTTGATTTGGACTTCAAGGTGTGTTGTACACGGTTGGTAATTCTCCTTGTTTCCTTCTCGAACTCCTCTTCCTTGTTCTCGCAGTCCTTCTTGAATAATAGTTCCTTCGCCAGTGATCTAGCTAAGGAAAGACTCCTTCTTCAATTCAGGACTTTCCCTTGGAAGCTTTCCTAGTCGCACTAGACTTCTTCTTTCCTTTTATAAGCCGTTTGCTTTAATTAAGGAAACTTCTCATCTTGGAAACTTTGAGCGTCCAACCTAATGCAAGTTTGTTTCCTGAATAATAATCAAAGACAACTACAACTGTGGAACTCAGTTAGTTAAGTGAATAAGGCAAAACAATAATAATAATAATAACTAGATTGTAAAACAGTTTCTGGACGTGCAATGTTACTCTAACATTGAAAATCTCAATGTTATCCTAACATCCAGAAAACTTGCACTTTCACATGTGTTTAGAGGATACACGTGTCACTGTGCATGTTGATATGTTTTAGAATGGGTACATGTGTTACAAGGTACAATAATCAATAAGATAACGTCTATCTTGACCCACTAAGTGCTGACTGTGGTGCTCTACCTTCTTCCGAGGGCTTTCGCTTTCTTCCCGATAGGTGGCAGACTGCCTTCTTTATCTCCAAGGGCTCATTGCTTCTAGTATTGACTTGAGGGCCAAGTTTGGGTGTCCTCCTAGTGATAATGCTGCTCCGATAGGGGGGTATCCAAAATAAGTGATTCTGGATATTTACTCCGAGGGGGTGTTCACTCATTAGTTGAACTCCGAGGGGATATTTAGCCTTCGTGGATAGGCTTCTCTCTTTCCGAGTACCCGGAGAGTGTTTGTTTTTTGGTTCTTGCATGGTGTGCGTTTTCATTCTTTGAGTTGGCTGTCTGGGCATTGTTCCGAGGGCATTTATGTCGAGAGTGCATAGCAAGGAAGCATTCTTGTCAAGGATCTGGGACTCGGGAGTCCGTTGGGGCCCTGCTCGGCGTCTTGATGGATATCTGAATCAGGCGGATCAATCCGGGTTTGGTTTTTATCCGATGCCTCCTTGATATCTGGTCTTGATTCATCGTGACTTTCCGAGGGACGCTAGATGCCCTCGTCGGATGGCCTTTCGTACCACTTTGGGTTAGTATCCGAGTGGTATTGGTCACACCCGATGGGCCTCCTCGTTGGGAGTGGGTACAACTCATCGGAAGTACTCGTGGCAATAGTATTGTCCATTAATCCTCTTTATTTAGGACTAATATTCTCTTTAATCTCGTATTTATTTTATACGGTTAACACTAGCACCCCCAAATTTCGATCGCCATCGTAGGGGCGAGAGAAATTTTAATCTTGGGGTTTTGTGTGTTTTTCTCTTTGTCCGTTCTTTTATGGCCATTTTACGAGGGGGGCGAAGCTTCCTCCGCTAATTTTGGATTTTTTCGAGGGGTAAGAAGCTCCGAATGTTGTTTCTCCCTTTTCAAGATTTTTCCGACAGGATATGAATTGTCTCCTTTTCTTCCGAGAGGTTTTATGCCTCTTTTCTTTTTATGTCTCCGAAGGGATCACAGTGTATATAAGTATATATTTAAAATACCGTAGGAAAATTACCTTTTTGTCTCTGCAAGGCAACGGTCCAGATAATTGCAACGGCTCTTTTTAACCGTTGGATGACTTAAATGGCACTTTAATCATCCGTCCGTTGATCTCCAGCAACGGCTAGCGCGTGGAAGGACACGTCGCTTCGTGAGTGGAGACGTGGGGCGTGGGAAACGGGGCACGTCTTGATGACTGCTGCCTATAAATAGGCCCGTCCGTACCGTCTTCCTCACTTCATCTTTCTCCAATCTTCAAATTCTCTCAATCTCTTGTCAATTTCTCAAGCAAGAAAGCGATTTTTATATATTTCCAAAATTTTCCCCTCGTTTTCTTTCTTTACTGACTCGCAAAATCTCTTTTTCGCTCAAAAAAGAAAATGGCTTCTTCTGCCAATACTTCCACCGTTGATGTTCCCGCCGCCTCGGTGGTCACTGCTCCTCTCGTGGGGCCTGCTGCTGCTACCCGTAAGAGAAAATATGTCGCCGCTGAGGGGAGCGGCGCCGCCTTGGCCAAGAAAGCTAGGGTTTCAAAATCGAAGAAGCCCCCTGTTCGTGATTTCTCCAAGATTGAAGGGGTTCGGTCCGTTGTTACTTACGAGCAGGTCATGGATCTGTTCCAGGCCACGGGGACCGCTATGAAGAATGTGACTTACGGCATCCTTCTTCTGTCAAGTTTTTAAGACTTACGGCATTTGTCCGAGTCAATTGGTGCCCAACGGATATGCGGCCCTTTGTATTTACGTGTTCTGGTGCCACGTCAAGAGGTACGAGTGCGGAGTGGACCATTTTCTTTCGATTTTTGATGTGGGGGTGTCCCCCGGGGGGTACCCCTTTTACAATGTTCGTCATCGGGACAACTCGGGGAATTCCACAAAGAGGATTCTAGGTGCGTGTATCAGCTCGCATAGCGTGTGGAAGGACAAGTTCTTCTACGTGAAGCCTATCCGAGGGAAGTGGGATGTGCCTTTGAAGTGGGGGGAGGGTGTGACTCCAGTTCGCACCATGGATGATGATACGGTGCTTTCTCCGGTGGTTGCTCAGCAGCTGTTAATGGAGTCGGAAGATTTTTCGCATTTGTTTGATAGGGACGGGCTTCACTTCGTAGTGTTCACTGATGACAAGGTGAAGAAGCCGCTCTCTGTTCTGAATATGCACTTACCAGCTTTCATAAGTTTTTCCTCTTTTACCCTCATGCTTTTTCTTTCGTACTTATTTCCTCCGAGTTGTTTTTCGTATTCTTTTGTTATCCGCGCTAATTTGTCTTTGCGTGGTACAGAGGAGGTTATGGCGAAATATTATTTAGTGCCGGGTTCTGTAGAGGCAGCTCCGAGTGGGCATAGTGAAGCTTCCGAGGGGGAGACCACGGGGGATTAGAGGTACAATCTCCTGAGAAGGTAGGGATGGACCCGGAGGTCGAGAAAGTCCACGAGAGCATCTCGCGTCCCTCCGAGGACGCTAAGGGGATACCCCTGGAAGCCATTCCTCTGGGACAGGTGGCTCATATGTCTGCTTTGACTTGGAGGTCAACTTCCGGGTCTTACACTGGCAGCTCTCCGAGGAGCTCTAAGGGGGCGCTATATCCGAGGGCAGAAGAAGAAGAGCTCTTGTCTCCGGGGCCGGATGTTGTGCACATATCCTCTCGGGATCCTTCCCCATCTCCTCCTCGTAAGTTTCTTTCCTTCTTCATTTAATCGGTTTTTGGCTTCTATCTATGCTATCATGTTTGATTTTATCCCGCATAGTTACTTATATATCTTGTCTTCGCAGCGGTGATCAACAAGGGAAAGGCCCCTATGTTTCCGGGCGCTGATTTGTTTGCCCAGTTACTTCGATCTGACCCGGAGGAATCATCGGGGGGTCCCGGGGGATTATTCAAGGGTCCGACTGACTCGTTGAGGGGTCTGGAGGTGAAGAAAGAGGTGTTGGGCACCCTGCTCAGGGGAAAAGGTTCATCGGCAGCTACGGAGGTTCCGAAAGCGGTGATGACGGAGGTAGTGACGGTGACTCCTACCACGACTGTTCCTCTTCCGATGGACAGTTTCCCAAAGAGGGCTACCCTGCAGAGGTCCGCTTCCGAGGGAAGCTTTTCGCCCTCAGCATCCGAGAAGGAGCCTCCGACCGTGGGGGAAGCTTACCACGAGATCCTTCACTTCTCCGGATCCGCTCTTTCCGCCCCTGCGGAGGGGTACCAGTTCCTTCGGGCCAGCACCGTTTGGATGGAGGCCATCGTAAGTATCTACTGTCTCTTAATCTCCTTTTACCACGATTTCCTTACGTTCTTACTTATATTCTTCTTTCTGTCATGTAGTCTAAGAAGACTCAGGAGGTTATCACTTCCGTGGAACAGCGCCATCTAGGGGAGGTGGCAGAGATGAGTACCCTTCGGGGGTAGGTGGCCTCTCTCCAAGCTCAACTTCACGAGGCCGAGTCGATGACTGCAGTCCTTCGTACCAAGTTGGAGGCCAGAGACTTCAAATGGAAAGAGGATCAGGAGGCAAAGGAAGTGATGTGTCTTGTCTTGCAGAAGGTGCAATCGGCCTATGATCAGATGGACGCGTCCGAGAGGGCTGTCCGAGCGCAGTTCTCTGGCTTGGAGAAGGAGAAGGCAAAGTCTGAGGAAGTCCTCCGAGCTCGGATAGAGGCTCTGGAGAAGGAGAAGTCCGAGGGCTTGGAGAGGGATAGGGAGCTCCAATCGCGGATACATGAGCTAGTGGAGCTGAAATTAGTTGATGTAATGCCGCTGAAGGATATGCAAGCCCGGGTTGATGAGGCTGTTAGGTGTGCGACAGCAGAGGCGGAGCGCCAATTCACTTCCCTGTCCACTCGAGATACACTTGGGCACATGCTATGGGGATATTTGGAGTGCGCCACCTTGGCCCGAGAGGTGGTGCCTTTGAGGGTGAATTTCGGCCGCCTATTTGATGTCAAAAAACTTGCTAGGCCGTCCCCCGAGGAGGTTCAAAACATTATGGAGATGTTCGGTAATGTGGTGACACCAAGGGCTTCTCCTACCCCCCCTCTGACCACATCCGCTTCCGGCGCCAATAGTTCTGGTCGAGTTCCGTCCCCGCCCCCTCCGAGTACGGGAGTTTAGAATAGGATTTTTTTTTCTGTTATGTACTTTCTATCTTATGTACTTTTAATATTCTGCCTTGTAAGTCTTCTCCGAGGACTTCTCGGAGTTTCTTAATGGACAAGCCCTTTCTTCAAGTGTCAGTATATATATATATATATATATATATATATATATATATATATTTAAGTGTCACTACTTGTTAATGATGTTTATTACTTTAGAATAAACAATAGAAAAACATGCTGACTAGGTTAAAAATTAAGGGTGATGTGTCATCTGGCATGTCGCTCATTTTTTTAAGTAAGAAAGTTATAAGACATGTGTACCCCACTAACTATTTGGGACAGCTCAAGCTTTCTATACTTTTTGACCTTTGGGAAAAGTATAAGTAGTTGTTAAGTAATTTTCTCAAAGTTACTCAAAATTTTCACCAAAGGTTCATTATAACTTCTCTGAAAAGCTAAGTTTTCCTCCGAAAACCCAGTAATAGCGAGTAAATTACTTACTTTATCAAGATGATGCCTCCCTTTTTTAAGCAGGATGACGCTTCCTCGTCCCGCCACTCCCCTCGGAGCCCTGCCCGGAATTCTTCCTCACTACTAGGAGTACGCCGTGCGGCCTCAGAGAATTCTACTCAGGGGAGTAGGCATAGTGAACGCAGGGTGCGCGGTGGGATGGAAAATTCTGCGAGAGTCATGTCTATGTCCCCGGAGGACGATCTTTATCGTATTAATCACATCCGCAGTGTGTTCACGGGTCGTGATCCTTATCAGTCGGTGGACGAATCATCGGTGTATACCAGGCTTGTTTTGGAGCCCGAACGGATGATGGGGCGAGGACGCGTTAATACTGCCATTGGAATTGAACATAGCTCCTCTATTACGACACTCTTTGCCACATATAACCTGGATATTGATGAATACGATGTAATAATACCGCACCCCGAGCAGAGGGCTTATGATCCTCCCTCGGGCTACCTTACCGTATACCGGGACCAAATGCGGTGTGGTCTGCGGGTGTTTTTCCACCCTTTCCTTCAAGCTTTGTTCCAATATTGGCAAGTATTCCCGAGTCAGTTGACTCCAAATTCTTACCGTTATCTGGTAGGTTATATTCTGTGCTCCAAGTTGCTAAGGTTGCCACTATCTCCTCATCGGGTAGGGGCCGTATTCAACCTTCCCCCCTGCTCGGGCGGTCTCCCATTTTTTAGCTTGGCCCATCGGGACAAGAGGAAGGCCTTTTTAGATGTATCCAGTTTCCGTAATAATAGAATGGATTGGAAAAGGGAGTTCTACTTTGTCCGTCCGAGGGGCCTATCCGCCAAGTTATGGGGGGTACCACTCAAGTGGGGGTTGAGCTATATTACCCCTAACGAAACGACTCTGAGGAGAGAGTTGGACACCTTGTCCGATAGTGGATTGTTCTCGGGGGTGTACGATATCAACAGTCTATTGGAGTTCCCGGAGACGTTAATCATGGCAGGCTTGCAGTAGGGGGCAGAGATTTTCAATCTTCCTCAGCGACCTCTCTTCAGCAATTTCTTCTTTCGTGAGTTTCTTCTCTTTTGCAATCTTTTCATGTCACTTTTTGGTGCCTTTGTACTCATTACGTTTTTTGTTCACCAGGGGCGGAGATGGGAGCTTTTGCCATTGAGCCTTTTGATAAGGCATTCCTGGAGAAAGCATTGAATAGAGGGTACGACGCTTCGGATGATGAATCTTCTGAGCGTCTTAGTTTTGACGTGTTAGCAGGCCCCTCGGGGGCGGGGAATTTGCCCTTGGCAGCCCCCCCAGTTGGATATGATCCAATAGTTGCGCTTGCGCAGGTGGATATTCCATTGCCTCTGTTGGTACCGCATTATTCCTCTTGGGGAGATACGAGGATTGTATATGCTGTTGAGGAGGATCCTTTGTCTCCAATTGTGGGAGCTTCTACACCACTCGGAGGGGGTTCTGACCGCATTCCGACGTCGCCCTTCGAAGAGAATCTTCCCATTACGGGGTCGCAGCTACCTGGAGGTGGTGTTCTGTCCCCCTCCGTCTCGGGAACGATGAGTTTTTGTCGTAACTATTTAAGCGGTCTGTTGAACGCCATGGATTGTGGGCTTATGACATCTCTGCCCTTGTCGGGCCTCCAAGATTTAGCCTGCAAAGATTTGTGCGAGGTAATAGTATACTTTTATTTACGTGATACTAACCTTTGTAGGTTCTTCGTAGTTATACACTTGTTTTTCCGCATATCTATCTGGTGTTGAATGCTATCGGGTCCAGGGGCGAGTCGTCCTCTGACACGGAGTTGGTATACCGTAGGAGAGACGAACTGGAGCAGGGTTTGCTGGAGGCCCGGGGAGAGATAGATCAATTGCGGGCCAACTGAGAGACTTCCGAGGAGGTTCATGCTGTAGTTTTACAATCCGAGCGGGATAATCCTGGGATTTAGAGCGCCGCTTGGTGATGGAAAGAGCCCGGGTGGTAGGCTTAGAGGACAGGTTGGGTGACCTCCTGGAGCAAGTTCGCTCCGCTGATGAACAGTTGTTGCGGGTTGCAGGAGAGAGAGAGATACAGCGAACTTACGAGTGCTGGAGTTGACTCGTTCTCACGAAGTGGCGCTAGTTGTAGCCCGGGTCCAAGCGGTTTTGGGCGTGGCAGGGCCCTCTGCTCTTCGCGAATCTCTTGCGCAGGAAATGCGTGATTTAATCCGTACGGGATACCACTTGTGCCGAGGCGCGGTGGAGGATTTGCCAGGATTTCTCTCGGGCGTGGTAATTCCAGAGTTGAACATCCGTCAGGTGCTCCCGGAGGCTTCTTCTCCGCAGGGGCCAACTGTGTCTACCGGGGATCCGAGTCACACGACCATGGAGGATCGTCGTCGTCTAATTAGGGAAGGAAAGCGTTCCACGGAGGATGCTTAGCTTGTATAAGTATTTTGTTGGTGTAAGGGCCTTTGTATAGGATGCGGTCCGATATACCTTTAGCATGTGGGGTCTTGTACTTTGTGTGTGATGGCCCCTCGGGTTAGATTGCCCAAAATGACTCGTCGGCTTGGATCCATTTTGTAGGGCAATCTTATCTCCATCGTATTGTAAAGGCACCAACTATGTACAAATAACTTTTATTTATGTATAAAAGTCGTTGCGTTACATTATGCATAATACTTTCTAAGGTTAAAAGCATTCCAGGTATTGTTGAGGATGGCGTTCTGAGAATTAACGAGGAGATAAGTCGCAGGTCCGACAATCCTCGCTATCTTGTACGGCCCCTCCCATCGTGGCTCCAGTTTGCCTACGTTTTTTGAGGCTCCGACCCGTTTCAACACTAGGTCCCCGACTTGAAAAGTTCTGGGTTTCACCTTCGCGTTGTAGTATCGGGACATCCGGCCTTTGTACTCTTCATTCCCGACCGCGCCCCGCATTCTTTTTTCTTCGAGGAGATCAAGGGCAAGAGCCAAGTTAGAACTGTTAGCTACTTCCTCGTACTCCTTAACTCGCCAACTTTCTATAGAGACTTCAGAAGGGACAACAGTTTCGCAGCCATAGGCTAAGCTGAAGGGGGTTTCGCCCGTGGCGGCGCTCTGCGTGGTCCGGTAGGCCCACAGTATGCCAGGTATTTCTTCTACCCACTTGGCTTTGTGCCAGTCAAGTCGGGCCTTCATATTCTTCAAGAGGGTTCGGTTGGTCCTTTCCACTTGACCGTTTGCTTGAGGGTATCCCACCGAAGCAAAGCGATGTTTTATCTCCCAATGGTCGCACCATTTTTTAAACCCTTGATCCGTAAATTGCAGGCCATTATCACTTACCAGGTTCCGAGGGACACCGAAGCGGCATATGATACTTCTCCAAAGGAAGTTGATAACGGCACCTGCGGTTATCCAAGCCAGGGGCTCCGCCTCTACCCATTTGGTGAAGTAATCAATGGCTACGAGGAGGAACTTCTTTTGACCGGCGTCGGGTATAAGAGGTCCCACTATGTCTATGAATCATTTGGAAAATGGGCAAGGGATCAGGTGTGGTTCCCAGGGGGCAGCGGGTTGATGAACCCAGGGAGCGTAAGCTTGGCACGGCCTGCACCTTTCGGCATGGCTTTTGCAATCTCTGGTCATCGTGGGCCAATAGTAGCCCTTGCGAATCAGGCGCTCGGCCATACTTTCGCCGCCCGTATGGCTGCCGCATGTACCCTCGTGGGTTTCCGCCATAGCCAGTTGAGCTTCATCCTCATTTAGGCACCGAGCATGAGGGCATGAGTACGTCCTGCAGAATAATATCCCGTCTTTAAGGAAATACCTGATAGTTTTTCTGGCCATAAGCCGTTGCACGGCTTTATTTGCGGAATACCCTTCCGGGTCTTGTAGATAGGCTTTAATTGGGGTCACCCAACTAGATGAGGGGTCCGTAGTGGCATTCACTTCGTGGCCCTCGGCCTTCTCGGACTCAGTAACTTGGAGCAGGGTGATTTTCTGGGTACGGATGGCGGCCGTTTGGGTGGCCATCTTGAACAGGGCGTCCGCCTCCTGATTCTCCTTTCGTGGGATTTGGACTATTTTGCACTTGTCGAACCATTCCCGCTTGCGGTGAACCGCTCGGAGGTATGCTTGCATTCTTTCTTCCTTGGCTTCATACGAGCCATTGACTTGTTGTACAATTAGTTGCGAGTCGCTGTGGATGAGTATTTTTCTGATGCCGCCTTCTCGGGCAAGTCTCATCCCTATGAGTAAGGACTCATATTCGGCTTCGTTATTCGACAAGGGGTAGTCAATTCTGACCGCGAAGTGAAGTATCTCTTCTTCTACTTCTTGGTTTGCTAGAACTATCCCAGCTCCCCCGTGTGTGCTCATAGAAGAGCCGTCCACATAGAGGTGCCACAAGGGTGCTTTTTCTTCAACTCCGACGCCCGTCATCTCAGTCACAAAATCCGCTAGGACTTGAGCTTTGACGGAGGGTCTCGGGGCGTAAGAAATGTCATGCTCGGTGAGCTCCATGGCCCACTTTATCAATCTTCCAGAGGTCTCGGGCTTGTTGAGAATTGCTCGTAACGGGTGTTTAGTTAACACGGTTACGGGGTGAGAGAGAAAGTATGGACGAAGCTTCCGAGCCATGGTAATCAAAGTTAAGACAAGTTTCTCGGTTGGAGTATACCTAGTTTCGGCTCCGAGAAGGGTCTTGCTCACATAGTGCACAAGGTGGTGTTCCTTATCTTGATCCTTGACTAGTACCGCACTTACAGCCTCCTCTCCGACCGATAGGTACACAAAGAGTTCCTCATGTGGCACTGGTTTTACTAGTAAAGGAGGTTTCACCATATAATCCTTCAGCTGTTGGAGGGCTTCTTCGCATTGCGGGGTCCATTGGAACTCTTTGATGTTGCGCAACACCTTGAAGAATGGGAGTCCTTTTTCGGCCGATTTGGAGACGAATCGGCTCAGAGAGGCCATTCGACCTGTAAGTTTTTGTACGTCTTTAACCGTCTTTGGGGTAGGTAACCCTAGGATGGCTTCAGCCTTCTCGGGGTTGACTTCTATCCCTCTCTCTGTAACCATATACCCTAGGAACTTGCCCCCTCTGATGCCGAAGGAACATTTCTTAGGGTTAACCTTCATCCCGAATCGGTCCATGATGGCCAATGCCTTTCGTAAGTCCTCGGGGTGGTCCTTGGCGGAGCGGCTTTTAACGACTGTATCATCCACATAGACTTCCACCGTGTCTCCGATGAGTCTTGCAAATATTAAGCTTACCAACCGCTGATAAGTAGCCCCTGCATTCTTGAGTCAGAACGGCATTACCAGGTAGCAAAAGGTGCCCGCATCAGTGATGAAACTAGTTTTGTCTTGATCCACGACGGCCATCGGGATTTGGTTGTATCCCTGGTTCCCATCTAGGGTGGATAAGAGTGCACAGCCCGCTGTTGAGTCTACCAACTGGTCAATGCTCGGGAGAGGATAGCAATCCTTGGGGCATGCATCATTGAGGTTCGTGAAATCCACGCACATTCGCCATTTACCCCCATGTTTTCGGACTAGGACCACGTTAGCCAACCACTCGGGGTAGATGACTTCTCGGATATGTCCTAGACTGAGGAGCCGCTGAATTTCCGACCGGATAATCTTGATGCGCTCCGGGCCCATCTTCCTCTTTTTCTGTTAGACTGGCTTGGCCTCGGGTTTCACATTAAGGAAATGTTGACATACCTTATTGCTAATTTGCCCTGGCAGTCCGCCTTCCCACGCGAAAATGTGACGAAATTCTTTCAAGATGTGGATCAGTTGGGCTTCCACTTCAGGCTCCATTTTGGTACCTACTTTGATCGCTTTCTCCGGGCTTCCCTCCACGAGTTCCACCAATTTTAGCTCTTCTGTGGGTTGTACTCGTACTTCCTCTGCTTTTCGCTTTTTGCTGCTTCCGAGGATAGGCTCGTCCTCTCCAGGAGGGAGAGCATTCATACGGCACTCCCGGGCCTTCGCCTGATTTCCTCAGACTTCTCCGATGCTTGAAAAGTTTGGGAATTTTACCTTGAGATGAAGGGTTGAAGGGATCACTTCGAAGGCCCGAGTGGATGGTCGCCCACAGATCGCGTTGTACGTTCTTGATGACGCCTCTACTACCCAAAATTTTATGGGTTCCGTTCTTCGAAGGGCCCCTTATCCCCATGACATTGGAAGCGTCACGGTTCCGAGTGTTTTGGAGGCTTCTCCCGAGAAACCTATCAACGGAACTTCGGCTGCTTCCAGTCGCTCTTTCTTCAACCCCATGGCCAGATAAGTGGGGAGAAATAGGACGTCCACGGAGCTACCGGTATCAATCAGTATTCTCTGGATGTCTATCCCATAGATCACGGCTTCTATCACCAGGGGGTCCTCGTGGGGATAGATCACCCCTTTTAAATCTTCGGGTCCGAAGGTGATGCTAGGAAGCTTCGTGCCCTGAATGGATCCTACGAACAATCCTTTCTCCGCACGCCTAGCTTCTTTCAAATACTGCTTCTTTTTCCCTTGCGGTGTAACAGAGAGATCCCCTCCTTCTATCATACTGATAGTACGCCCTAACGGGGTGTTATCTTCATATGCTTCAGGGGGAGGGGGCAGGTTCCGATGTCCCGCAGTTCTCTCTCGTGACCTCCGATCGGGAGTCACATGATCTTCTTCCTTTTCTTCTTCCTCCCTACGGGGCCTCTTGTAGGTATACCGAGGGGGATTCTCTAGGTTGTTTGCCTTGAGATAGTTCCTCAGGTACCCGGCTTCCAAGAGGCAGAGCACCGGGCTTCTCTTGGCCATCGCAGTTCGGTGCTTCCCCGCATCACATTGAGTACTTCTACGGGGGCAATGGTCATTGGGGGCAAGGGTACTGGTTTGAGAAACTTCTTGACCGGACCACTATCGTCTTTACGTTGGGCCGGCTTCCCTTCCCGGCTTTTTCCTTAGCCTTTACCTCCCGTTCAGTGCGCTCGTGATGTTCATTGTCATCGCCCTCCAAGCGTCTTTTCGCGCCTTCCGCTTCCTCCATCAGGATATAAGTCTCCGCTTGATGCATAAGTTCGTTCATATCTGTGATGTGATTTCCCGTGAGGTAACGGAAGAATTCGCCTGCCCGGAGTCATTGTGTAAGTATATCCGCCAAAATGGTGGTACTAACGTTCGGGACATCCAGCGCTTCATCCGTAAAGCGTTTTATGTATGCTCGTAGGGGTTCATTCTTCTTCTGCTTAACAGTGAAGAGATGTGTGGTGGATTTAGGATACCTCCTGTTGCAAGCAAATTGCCTTACGAATAGGTGGGCCAGTCGATCAAAACTGTCGATGGAGTCGGGCGCAAGATGGGTAAACCACGATTGTGCCCGTCCTCCGAGGGTCACCGGGAATACCCGACAAAGCACATGGTCCGGGGCGGAATTGAGATCCATCCCGACTAGGTATTGATGTATATGATCTTGAGGATCCTTTCCATCCGCCTCCCCCGTATACATGGGACCATTTACGGGTCGCATCCCCGCGGGGATAGAGGCTAAGGCTATTTCGGGGATAAAAGGGGAGGTTTTGAAGGTAGGATCCTCCTTGGGGCCCATGGTTTTCTTAATATCACCCATTTACTTCCTAAGGCCATCGAGAATTCCCCATATAGTATGGTCCTCACCCGGGGATGGGAATGATGTGAGACGGTCCGGAGGAACCATTCCTTCTTCTCGCTGGCCAACCCGGTGGGTGTCCCGGTAGTTGTAGTGTCTCCGGGGGTCATGCGGGGGTTCTTGGCGCCATGGATTGGAGACGGGGTTCCATCTAACCCGGGCTCCCCCTTCTTCGGCCCGGGGATTCTGGGGGTGGGAGGACCGAGGGGATAAGTCGTGAGGGTTCACGTATCCGGGCGATGCCCTCCGGGCCCTAGTTTCCATAAATCTCTCAAAGACGGAGCGAGGGATGTTGATAAAATCCCTCTCCTCGGATTGGCGGTTGGACAAAGTTTCCTCCGAACTTTGAGATTGGATAGAACGGTTTTCGCTATAGAATAGATTTTGCATAACAGGCATCGCTCTCGAACGCTCTCAAAGGCAGACTTTAGAGTGTTCCCACAGACGGCGCCACTTTGTTAACAAGTTTGGAATTATATCCTAATTAACTGAAGATATTTATTTGGGTTGGAACACCTCTGCCCGATGTTCAGAAAGCTAAATGCTATATTAAAGGAGACAAAATAACAAGAACATTCCTTCCTTTATTCACTATATTTCACTCCCATTGTCCTCTCCTCCTTCTCCTTTGATCACTTCCCTTTATATAGAAATTTTCAGGGATAGGTGTCATCGTGCATGTGTTTAGAGGATACACGTGTCGATGTGCATGTTGATATGTTTTAGAATGGGTACATGTATTACAAGGTACAATAATCAATAAGATAACCTCTATCTTGACCCACCAAGTGCTGACTGTGCTGCTCTACCTTCTTCCGAGGGCTTTTGCTTTCTTTCCGATAGGTGGCAGGCTGCCTTCTTTATCTCCGAGGGCTCATTGCTTCTAGTATTGACTTGAGGGCCAAGTTTGGGTGTCCTCCTAGTGATAATGCTGCTCCGATAGGGGGGTATCCGAAATAAGTGATTCTGGATATTTACTCTGAGGGAGTGTTCACTCATGAGTTGAACTCCGAGGGGTTTTTTAGCCTTCATGGATAGGCTTCTCTCTTTCCGAGTACCCGGAGAGTGTTTGTTTTTTGGTTCTTGCATGGTGTGCGTTTTCATTCTTTGAGTTGGCTGTCTGGGGCATTGTTCCGAGGGCATTTATGTCGAGAGTGCATAGCAAGGAAGCGTTCTTGTCAAGGATCTGGGACTCAGGAGTCCGTTGGGGCCCTGCTCGGCGTCTTGATGGATATCTGAATCAGGCGGATCCATCCGGGTTTGCTTTTTATCCGATGTCGCCTTGATATCTGGTCTTGATTGATCGTGACTTTCCGAGGGACGCTAGATGCCCTCGTCGGATGGCCTTTCGTACCACTTTGGGTTAGTATCCGAGTGGTATTGGTCACACCCGATGGGCCTCCTCGTTGGGAGTGGGTACAACTCATCGGAAGTACTCGTGGCAATAGTATTGTCCATTAATCCTCTTTATTTAGGACTAATATTCTCTTTAATCTCGTATTTATTTTATACGGTTAACACATACCATTAGGGTCATGCCCCAAGTTATGAGGTGACCTACAATATGTATTATAAAGTGTTGTGCTGATTAATTATCCTTATGACGTAAGCTATGTGCCTTGGTCTCGAATGAACCTACAATATGTTTTTTATTTGCTACACCCAGTCATGTTATGACAAAGAAAAAGGTTTGTTTATTTCCGAAAACATTTAATTTCTATGTTAGTCGTCGAAGGCCATTTTTCTAGACATAAGACTTCCTGAGATTAAATGCATTCTTGTGGCATGGATACTTCCGTCCTTCCATGTCCTAAAGAATGTATGTGGCGGGTTCGATGATCTTGGCTATCTTGAATAGACCTTCCCATTGCTTCATGATGATTTTGGAGGCTTCAATTCTTCTCAACATTAGTTCTCCCACTTCGTATAGTCGCGTTAGAACCTTTCGGTTGTAGCGTTTCGTCATTCTCCCTTGTATTTTCAGACCATACCAAAGCTTGCTCTCTTCGTTCAAATAGCTGATCTAACTGGAGGGTCAAACTGGAGGACTCCTGGAAGCTCCTCGACCTATTTGTTCAAATAGCTGATCTAACTGATCTAACTGGAGGACTCCTGGAAGCTCCTCGACCTATTTGTTTTTTTGTCATAATAGTCGGGCATGGAGCATCTTGGAGTGACATGTTGGTGACTTCTACCTGCCCGTTGGTCTAAAGATATCCCACCAATACGAATCGGTGTCGAAGGTTCCATTTATCACACCACTCGTCTAGTTGGTCAGACCAGAATTGTAGACCGTTATCATTAACATGTTGTCGTAGGATGCCGAAACATCATATGATGTTTTATTGATAAAGATTTTATTACACTTGAGGTGGTGATCTTTACGAGGGCCTCCACTTCTACCCATCTAGTGAAATAATCCGCGACAACAAAGAGGTATTATCTAGGGTGCATGTCTTTTGTTAATGGTCTGAAGATATCGGTCCCCCATTTGTCTAACGGGCATGGTATAACATTGGATTCCCATGGTGTTGCTCATATATAGTTAACTCTAGAATATCGTTGGCACTGTTTGCACGCTCTTGCGTATTTCTCTGTGTTGCGTGTCACTGTGAGCTAGTAATATCCTTTTCGAAGTATTTTGATAGCTAGGTTTCATGTTACAAAGTTATTTTTGTATCTCCCTTCGTGGATCTTCTTTATGACTTTGAGGGCTTTTTTTCCCCCGAGCAGCACAGGTAATCGTCTTTGTAGAATACTTTGTCCTTGATAAAAAAAAGGACTAGTTTCTATTTTATGGAATGCTCAAAGTCCATTAGGGATGGTGTCTGGATTTTGTAGGTATCCGCAGGTTTCATCCATCTACCCTTGTTGACTGGTGCTTCCATTAGATATGGCCTCCATTCCTGCCTCCAATCTCTTGCTATCTAGCCTTTTTAAGCTAAATAAGGTGATGAAGGTTATCCTTCGGAATTTCATGGGGGTCATAGTGTTATCTGATGAGCGTTTATTCAACATCATTTTAGTACTCATTTTCTTCTGCTTTTATATAATTCCTAGTGCATATTTATTGGTTTTAGTATTGTTTCTGATTTTCTTAGGATTTTATCGAGTCACGACAAAATGGAGCTAAAAAGCATAAAATAGAGGTTTTTGGTAACAAGGCGTCACGACACAACTTCCAGGGCTATGATGCTGCCCAAAGGAGGCAAACACTAATCTCCACACCGAGGAAGGAGAGGCAAACTATGGGTAGAGTTGCGCGACAGCGCTAGTGAAGCTGAATGTAGGGCGATCAATGGATGGGAGCAGAATGTAGCAGAGGATAAATAGAGAGTAGCGTGATGGGGCAGAAAAGTAGCGCAAGCGGTGCTAGTAGCAGCACGACAGAGCAATGCGGCGATTGTGGTCACGCAACTCAAGGACAGGAATGTCTTTTCATATAGATTAAAATGTGGTTGTGCATGGACTCAGGGCATCAAGACTTTCCAAGACAGTCAACCTTCAAAACATACTAGCAACACCATCATAACTACTCACAACTATTTTCAGAGAGACACACTAGCGAAGTTCTGTTCTAGTTTAGTTTTCTCATTGTTTATAGTCAATAGTTCATAGTGAAGAAGATAGCACATAGGAGTCAAGAAGATAGCCAAAGAATCAACGTTCTTCCAGATCTGGGAAGATTTCCTCTATCTTTTTACTTTGTTTATGTTATTTTGTTCTTTGATAATTGTTGAACTCATGACCATGAGGAGCTAACCTACTCGTTGTTTAAAGTATGGGAGTAACTCGAATTTAGGAATATGTTTATTATTTTGCTTTGATGTGTGTTTGATGAACATATATGTCTATATTGAGTAGTTATTTAAGTTTTGTGACTATTCTTACTCTCAATAGAATAATGATGCACTACTCTGAGACCACCATAGTGTAGATGTTGAGCTAGTTATATATACATGTGATTTGTGACTATGGTACACTAACACAATTTATGCACAACCTCTATATCATACTACATCAATCTTGATTATGTACGTTTATCTTAACACGATTCGGATGAGTTAATTGGATTGCAGATTTGGTATCTTTTCAAAAACTACTGGCAATTGGGTTGAACTCGCTAACGCAGTAGGTTATTAGAGACCTCAAAGATTCTATAGTTAGGATAGACCAAGCTATAGGTCACATATCCATTAGATATACAAGCTTTAAACCATCATCAAGCATCTCAAGTAAATATAGATAGTTTGTCTATGAGCTACTATGGTTAAATCAATTGTGAAACCCAACCTCTAAACAATCTTGTAATTTATTGTTTACAACCTAAGTATTCAACCAATCAATCTTCTTTAATTTGTTTATTTACTTTTTCGCGTTAGTTAGCTTAGTTCTTTGTATTCATTCTTAGTTTACTAATAAAATCGTCCTTGCATTCATCTTTAGTTAATTAATTCTCATTGTTTTCATTTCATATTAGTTTAGCAATCATCTGCATTCAAAACTATTTTCATAAAACATGTATTCATAATTTCCTGCATTAAAAGCATTCTACATACATTCTGCATTCATCATGCAAACATAAGAGATAGCAACCGTGACAACCATTAGTGTTTTGCATTTGACTGATATACTCATTCATCCACCAATATTTTGGGATACGATACTTGGTTCGTAACTATACTTACCATTTTATTATTACTTTATTCGTGCACTTGCGAGAATAGGAATATAGGTGTAACCATTGATTTGTTAACTTTATATTATTTGTTCGCTACACCAAAGTTCTCATTAAGTTTTTGGCGCCGTTGCCAGGGAGTCACAATATTGTTGTGTTTAAATCATCAAGTTTTTTTGTTTAATCACTAATTCATATATTGATTGTGCACCAAAAAAATGAGTTCATTCCTGAACCCAAGTTATGTCGACAAAGGAAAAGAAGGAGGACAATCTAGAGTGCCCAAGAGCACATTGAGAGCACTCTTTTTGTCAAAAGTTGCACAAGCAATATGCCCTACTTCACTGGCTGAAGAGAGAGACATGAACGAGCAAATTCAAATATTATTCAACAGACAAGTTGGAAAGTATCAATTTGATTGGGGTTCAAGAAGAAGATATCGTATAGCATATTTCACGGTTTGAGTGTCTCTATAACGGTCTCATTCATCACAATTCTACAAGAAAACTTGTGGTACTCCTTATGTCCCCATCAGGGGTAGCACTCAATTGTTTCATCAAGACCATGACGAATGAAACAACATGGGAGATATTGGTAGAAGAGTTCAGTGCAAAATTCTCACTGACCTCTAAAAAAATGGAAGAAAAGAGAATAATTCTTAACTACATACAAGATGTAAGCGACACGATCGCACAAGCATGAAAATAGTTCAAAGAATTAATCAGAAAGGTTCAACCTACATTCAGGATACCGAAGGTAACAATGACACATGCATTCTATTATGGAATGAATCTGAAAAAATCAATTGTTACTTGATTACACGGTACAAGGAGAGGGATTTTTGGAAAACATGAAGATGAAACCTTTAAGATCTTTAAACTTTTGAAGAAGTTCTCGAAAAGTTTCCCAAGCAATTGTTATTTCTGTGTTACAAGAGAAATAATGTATTCACTCTAAAAGAAGGTTCACTAGATGTCCAAGAAGATGAAAAGACCAAGAAAGAAGAGGAGAAAAACCAAAGTGTAGAAGGTGCTCCAAAGGACCCGTGATTTCTCAACCACGGTATCGAGCTAATAATAAAATTAAGCATTGTGTGGGAGGTAACCCACAATAGTAAGTTTTTATCTATCGAGTCTTGCATTTACTTCAATTGTTAGTTAATTTTTATTTGAGTCATATATAGCATAAAATTTTCAATGTGTTTTTTAGCTAACCTTTGAGATAGGAAAAGAAGAAAGTGAAAGAAGATACAACGTAGAGAAACAAACGTGAAAAGCACAAAATGACGTTTGGAAAATGTGCAGGCAGCATAGAACAGGGCGAATCGTGCAAGTTTTCCAGGGAGTAGCGCCACTTTTGTGTTGGTCTCGCAGATTGCTCTAGTGAGCAACGCTGCTAGAATGTCGCGCAACTTTTTTATTGAGTAGCGGACAGTGCATCAAGTGAATCCATCGTGCATCAGTAGCAAGACATGCAACACAACACGTAAGTCGCATAGCTTGAATTTCTTGCAGGTCATGTTTCTTTGTTCGAATGGTAACATAAGATATGCAAAATAAGAATCTACAGAATTTGTATGAGCAATCTCTATCTTTTACCTTTCCTATTATACTTATACTTTTCTTATGATTAAATTCCATTAATGTACATAAACTATTCATCGTGTGATTATAATTAGGGAAAAATCCATATTGGTATCCAAACGTATACCTCTTTTACACTTACATGTCCAAACTTTAAAATGTTGCATCCGACTATCTGAAGTTTGCTCTGGTGACACTTTGCTATCCAAAATTTGAAAATTATTTACACGGGCAAAGTGAAATCAGTTTTTTGGCATTGTAACGTATTCATGATGTCACTTCAGATAGGTGGGCGCCATAAAAATGAAAGTTTCGATAGTAAAGTGCAACAACTTTTTCGTCACAATGCCAGAAAATGATGTCACTTTGCCTATGTAACTTGCTTTTCAAAGTTTGGATAGCAAAGTGTCACAAGAGAAAAATTGAAATAGTCGGATGCGACGTTTTAAAGTTTGGCCATGTAAGTGCAAAAACCATCAAACTTTGGATATTTTTCTATAATATTTCCTATAATTAATATGGAGAGTTATGGAACTTCAGAAAAAAAAAATCAAATTTTTTTATGAACTCTTATCTATTTAACTCTAATCACTCATTATAATTATTACATCTCTCATAATTCATAAGACTATCTCTTCTTATATCTCTATTAATTTACCTTTTCTTGAAAGAATTTTATTTTCCTTTTAGTTCTTTGTAGAAGAACATGGCATCCAGACAGTATTACACTTTTGATCCAGCAACGAGAACACCATGCAAGGCTTCAAGACTTTCATTGGCCAAGTTAAAATTCGATCGCAACCGGTTCCTCACAATCAACTATTTCAATATCTACAAGGCACTACTTGCAAGCCAATTTGTTGATGAATCAGAAGTACAAGGGTTGAAGAAAATGTTGATCAAGGCAATATTGATGAAGGCGGGATTGGCCACCATGCTAGAAAGACTGGGTATTGCGAAGAACACCATGGTTTGCTAATACTATGCACACTATGCTGAAGGCGATGGTAATGTTTGGTTGCGTAGAAGGACAACTGATATTACCACAAAAGGCGTTAACAGATTTTACAAGTTGCATGAAGATCAGATGATACTTTGGGACATGGGTTTGTAGCATCATCTTACAACCAAGTGTGCCTCACGGTACTTGTTACTACCCTATCTTGCATTTCAGTACAATGAGGATGGCGGGTTAGAAGCAAATTATGAAGATCTTGAAGAAATTTGTAAGGATCTATATTTGTTCGTTAGTTCTCGTATACTTTCGCTAGAATACAAGAAAAGTTTCATAGGAACAAACAAAAATTATAATGTCCATCAAAAGAGGAGATACTCCTAACATTGGAGAAATCATAGTCAAGGCTATTGGAGAACACTCTGTTGATGGTCCAGCACAATTGTTGTATTTTGGAGCACTTATCGCTACATTCTGTATTAAAGGAGGTTGTAATGAACTTGATATTGATATTCATCATCAAAATACATATCGCATCAATCAAATTGCGAGGTAAGTGATAGAAATGACTTTCCACGCTAACTAGTTGTCAGCAATTGAATACATCAAAGAAATATTATCACTAATGCATAAGAAACGAAAGACGTTTAAAGAACAACTGCAAGAGGCGAAGGAACACATGGAACAAGACAATGCTAAGTTAGTGAACAAATTGGACGAGATCAAAGAGAAAGTACGGAACAACAATAACCATCATTGGATGAGTTGAGACACATTGAAAGGAAGATGACAAATGAAGAAAGCACTGACACCAACAATTCGATGAGTGTCCTTTGAGCTCGATCAGGGGAGTACTCTAAGCTATGATTTAAATTCTTTTTAGTTAACGATGAAGAAACCGTAAGATTTTAAGTTGGGGGTGTGGGCGGTCTGATTTTTGTCACTTATGTTATATATTTATCATGTTTTAGAGTCTATTTTTGGATTAGTCACTAGAATCAAGTTTAAAGCATGAAAGCATGAATAAATGGGGATCAATGATGATATGTGCATAATATATATCACGAATTTGAGATAAGGAATACATAAATGCCATTTAGTACATCTTTAGTAATATTATCAAAAGCATATTTTTTTATATACACCTTTCATTCTACTGCGAGTGTATAACTGTGAAAATAATGGTGTGCATTCATGAGAAAATAGTAAAGATCATGTTATTAAGAATATAGAATAATTTGCCTGATTGTTGTTAGAGATAAATATAGATTTTTATGTGTTGAGAAAATGAAAACGTGCAATCTTTTTCATCATTACGTTTTAGCCTTTCAATCCCATAACCCTTTATGAACATTATCCACTGAACCTCGTTGAAGCATTCTCTTATGAGTCTTTGTTTATGAAACTCAACTATCTACCCTTATCCAAGAAATTATATTCTACATTTTGTAGAGATGAACGTAGTAGATCAAAAAGGAGGGATAAGGTAGTTGCTTCAAAACAAAGCACGAGCCCAACAAAAAAATATTAAAAGAAACGGGCTAAAGGAGTATGAGCACAATAGACAGCACAAATAACCCTATGAAAAATTTCTAAGTTTAGGGGTGCCTCTCGAAAATACTGTAGTCACAAATTCTTGAATTCTGAAAATAAAACAAGAAAAAGATTACAAAGTAATTATTTGATTAAATTTAAAGTATAATTTGGGATACAATCTCTATCTAATCCTCTGATTCTATTCTACAAGAACAGTATTAAAATTTATAGTGAAAATCTTCAATTTGATCTTCGCTGAAGTGATTTGAACTTGGAGAAACGTCAATTCGAGGGTCCTTGGACTTGATCTCGGATTAAACGGTGATTTGATTTGAGGATTTGACTTGGTGATTTGACGAACACCAATTTGGCTTGGGGATTTGACGAACACCGATTTGACTTGGGGATTTGATGAACAACAATTTGACTTGGGGATTTGACGAACACCAACTTGACTTGGGGATTTGATGAACACCGATTTGACTTAGGATTGATGAACACCGATTTGATTTGGGAATTTGACAAACGTCGATTCGAGGGCTTTACGGCTTGATCTCGGATCAAACGGAAACTTGATTTGGAATTTGATTTGAAGGTTGATGAAGATTGGTATGATCTTCGTCTTCAGTTCTTTGGATTTTTGGGTTTTGATCTTCCTAGCATGGATTTTGATCTTCAAAAACAGTTTTCCGAGGGTCTTGTGACTTGCTCCTGGATCAAAATGGATTTTTGGTTTGAATGTCGTTGAAGAACGGTATGAACTTGAAAGGATTTCTTGGATTTATTGAAGATTTGATCTTCTTGGCAAAGACACCATCTTCAAAAAACGGTTTTTGGATGAACTTGAAGTTTGATGGCGGATTGAAAGAAGTTCTTAACGAAGAACATCTTGAAGATGGATGAAGGATACCTTGAATGCCGCGAAGAACGCTTGAAGACGGTTGAAGGATATCTTGAATGCCGCGAAGAACGCCTGAAGATGGATGAACTTGGTGGAGCGAAAAACTTAGAGCTTTTCCCTCTTCAACTTGTGAATATTTTTTGTGTTTTTCTTTATGAGAGGACCTCTATTTATAGTTGTGAAAACCTAGAGCTCCTTGCTTGTGATTGGTCGATTTTATTTCAAGATAAGCATGGATTTAATTTAGTCTTGCTTATCAAGAAATATCTAGAACACATCATATTTCCACGTGTAATAACGTGATTGGTTGAAATACTCCATCTTTTCCACGTGGCATTATTTGATCGCCTCATCATTTTTCCATGTGGCTTTATTTGATTGGTTGCAATTCTCCATCTTTTTCATGTGGCTTTATTTGATTGGCCAATCCAATATATATTAGAAAATCAATTAATTAACCTATTAATAATTGGAATTTAATTTAGTAAAATTCCAAATTAAAAATAGAAATAATCAATTTAATTTCTAAAAATTTTTTCGGCACTTGTCGATATTTAATTGGAGGAGACAAAATTTATTTGTCTACAAATACCATGAAGCATAAAGTGGTTTGCGACTTGCGCAAATCAAAACGTGAGGAAACAATGCTAAAATGTATTTTTTTAATTATTAATGACCATCGTTAACTATTTTCTTAAGATCCATTAAACTCAAATTCATTTATCTTACATATGATATAACGACTTCTCTGCTCAATCTTGAGATTCGTGATTCAGTGATCGAATTTTTTAGAAGTCTTTTTTAAAACGATAATGTTACATACTACTGTTAATGTAAACAAGTGTCTATTTATGAAACACTTCAATATATCATAAGAATTCTCATCCCAAGTGATTCAAATAAAAAATTGTCTATTTTAGTCAGTTTATTTCAGCAACTGTTAAATGAGTTGAAACTTATTTGTTATTTACGCGTGTGGCACAAACTTCAACGCATACTTTCTCTTTTTACATTATAGTTGCATAACTGATCATCAAACATTATCCATACTACATTAGAAGTTATGCATTTCAATAATGTTGCTCTTGTTCCCAAAGAACAACATAGAACATAGCTTTCTCACGCATGGTAGGACGTTGTTGTCTATATTATTTTCTTAAACTTTAGGGCCGACGTGCTGCTTTTAAACTACAACATGCCTCATATCCATAGTTTTAGATGGCAATGGCTTTATACGGTGGACTTCCAACAATGTCGAGACCATATTTATTCTTACCACTGAAGAAACGAATCTTGTTTAGATGCACATTGCATGTTAATAACAAAAGAAGTCAAGTATGTCTTGCAAACTAATGTTGCATTGTGTAAAGATGTCTAACAACCTATAGGTAAAAAAAACGTATTTATATGGTTATACCAAATTATGCACAGCCAATAGGCTCATGACATGTGGCACCTCGACAGCAAGATAAATTGTGAATGTTTTGAATTTAAGAAAATAAACCGAATTGGGCCCAATTCGATTTATAAGCCTAGTTAGAGTTGAAGACCGTGTAAGAGTTTGGACCAATGCGAGTTAGCATGTTGTTTGAGTTGAGGGCCCAATTCGAGTTACTAGATAGTTCGAGTTATCAACTTTGTTCTATTTTTGGCCTAATTCGATGTATTCAGCCAATCAGGCCCGCAAAGGCTAGTGCCCATCGGAGCCTACTCTGATAATAAAGGAAATTTTAGCCTGTAAATACCCGGCTAATCATCATTATCCAAGTACGTTTCGAGACAACTCTAATAATTCGAGTTATCGACTTGAGAAATTCGACTTATTTCAATGGATAATTCGACTTCTTTCAGTTCAAGTTTTTCTGCTCTTTATTCGACTTGAAGCCTAAATTCAACTTATTTTAGCGAATTCGACTTACTTAGTTTGTTTAGAGGCGTTTAACCCACTTTCACCATATTTTAGCATATTCCAACATTTTAAGGCCTATAATTTGCATTATAGGCCCACCCCATCACGAGCCCATTATTGACTTAGGCATCGGAGTGCGCTCGCTAGGTCATCCCAACCTAGTGCACGTGCCTTGTTTCAAGTGCAGATTTCCCAAACGCAAAGCTAGCTCAGGCCCAATCATGAGCTTCGGTTAGTCTGGCGTGACGGATTAGTCAGCAATGGCGGGAAAAAAAATCTACCTTTTTTCAAAATTCTAAAGAATAATATAACTTTGAGTGGAATGAGGATTGCAAGAATTCTTTTCAGCAACTCAAGACTTATTTGGCAACACCTCCACTATTGGCTAAGCCGATAGAGAGAGAGACTTTGTACCTTTATTTGGCAGTCTCCCCCAATGCTATTAGCTTTGTCCTTGTGAGAGCGAATGGGACTCATCATTTACCTGTCTACTACATCAACAAGGTATTGCATGGAGCTGAACTAAACTACGTAGAAATCAAGAGATTTTCTCCCGCGTGGTACATACGTCAAGGACATTAAAACCTTATTTCCAAGCACATCCAATAGTTGTCTTAACTAACAAACCACTGAAGCAAGTTTTGATGAAGCCAGAAACCTCGGGGAGGTTGATCAAGTGGATCATAGAGTTGAGCAACTACGGCATAGAGTACAAACCCAGACAAGTGATTAAGGCACAAGTCTTAGCAAATTTTTGTGGCCAATCATTTAGCGGGAGGGAAGAGATAACCGCGAAGGGTCAAATATTGTCTTTGGATGGGGACTTGTTCAAAATTGTGTGGACTCTTTACATAGATGGATCCATGACTACCGTAAAGGGAGGGACATGGATCTATTTATGGTCCACCGAAGGAAAGAAATATGAGTATGCCATTTTCCTCAATTTCACAGTAACAAACAATGAAGTAGAATATGAGGCGACCGTAGCAAGAACTGAGATGTGCAAATCTCTTTTGGGGTAACCCATCTGGCGATCTTTACCGACTCACAATTAGTTGCAAATTATTTTGCTGGTACTTATGAAGTGAAGGAGGAAAACATGGCAAGGTAGTTGGCTAAGTTGTAGGAGTGAGCAGACTCTTTTGTGACATTCACTCTTAGCCAAATTCCAAGAACAGGGAACATCAAGGCAGATGCACTTTCCATATTTGCCATTTCCACAAAAGTCTATGTCGAATGATGGGTGGTGTTGTTGGCATCTAAAAAACCAACTATAGGCAAAACAAAATGACACTCAAAAGCACAAGTTGTGGAATTTGTGATGCGTGTTGTCGAAGAGCCAACTTGGAAGGATGACATCGTTAGATATGTGAAGGATGGAATTATGCACATGGTCCTCAAGAAGTAAGGAGATTGAGATATAGTGCTTCCTCATTTGTGATTTTTAACGACGAACTGTACAAGTGGCCTTTTGAATGACATTTCTTGAAGTGTTTGTCACCTAGGAAAGCAGAGTATGTGATGGATGAATTCCATGGAGGTTCGTGCGAAAATCATGTAGGTGGTAGATCTTTGTGTCAGAAGATTATAAGGCAAGGGTACTACTGGCCTACCTTGTATAAGGATGTTGTGGAGTATGTGAAGAAATGCAAAAGTTGGGTGAAAATCACATAAAGTAGGCGAGCAACAACAACCCTACCAAATTATATATGAAGAGCCTATTGGGTGAAAATCTCATAAATTAGGCGAGCTATAACATCCCCACTGAATTATGCTAGGTGAAGAGCCTATTGGGTAAAAATCTCATAAATAGGCGAGCTACAAGAGCCCTACCAAATTATGCTATGTGAAGAGCACATTGGGTGAAAATTCCATAAAGTATGCGAGCTATGATAGCCCTACGAAATTATGCTAGGTGAAGAGCCTAGTAGAATAACCTACCAAATCATGCAGACACAAGGACATACAAGAAGGTACAAACGAAATAAAACATAAATACAAGAAAAGTGGCAATGAAAAAACAACCTCAACAAATAAGATCTAACAAGTAGCAACTGCAAAAACAAATGTCAATCACAATGTAAAGCGCATGCAGATGTTCAAAATAGAAGACATAATGTACTAAAAGAAAAATAAAAGGCACATGCGCCAAAGAGTAAGGCCAACACTACCACCTTTAACTTCTATTGGGCTTGACCATCGACAAAAGCATCATTTCGTTCGGCAGATGTGGCACCATCAACCGCCTCGATTGTATTGATATCTATATCCAACTCCTCTATAAGACCACCACCGATCAAACATGTGACATCCTACAAAGGCGCTCCTCATCTTATTTCTCAATACTCTCCCGCTCTTTGGCACTAAAGCCAGTCCAATTATCTTTAAGCTTCAACCCAGCACGACAAGAATCCATTTGCTAACCGGCCTAGTAGTCGCCTCTATTTCTTTCATTAGATCTTCAGTACTCATACCAGTCGCCAAAATAAGATCATCATGAACAAAAGAATGAGCTTTAGAAGTTGCTAAATGTTGCCTCAGAAGTGACCCATGTGTCTAGAACAAAAGAAGAAGTAGCCCTTATAGTAGTTGTCTTTGTGACAGATGCGGGAGGAATAACAGCCAACGAACTCATTTTCTGAAGCAGCAGCAACAGAAGGAGCAGCATTAGTCGATGCCTTAACAACAACAGGAAGAGTGACATCAGTTGCAGTCTCCTCTTCAACGTAATCTTCATCCTCATCCCATTCATACTCTCCCTTATCCCCGTACTGCACAATTTCCTCGGGATCCATTTCATCTCCCATGTAATGAGGGTAATAGTGAACCAATGCGGCTTAAGCGTCAATGGGATGTTGGATTCCTCGAATGGGTGCATCAATCAATGATTCCACAAACTCTTCATTCTCGCGGCGAGGCGTTGCATTTTGATACTAAAAGAATAGAACTTAGGAAGACCATGACATCTCTCAGCAGCGTGAAGATACATCTTCGAATACCCTTTTTGAATATCCTTCACACCATGCCTTAAGGCCATAGAGACCCCAAGTGTCAGAGGCAAAAGAAATCCTTCAAGATGGCAATGTGTCGACCATTAGTAGGAGCCTGGAAAAGAAGGTAATACGAGAAAGGGTAATCACCCGAACAACAAAAATTAGGACAACCAAAGAAAGAATAGCAAACTCTACCTTAGCTTTACCATGCTCATAACCCATTGAATTAGATGTAGCGACGTCTTTCACAAGCTTTCCCTTCATTGACACTATAGCCAACATCGGCTTGCGTTCTTCTTCCACATGGGTCTTGTTGGTCACCCACTGTTTCGAAAGATTACCGTCTCGCTGGACAACATTCTGATCGATATTAAGCTTAGCCAACTAAATTTTAACTACCTCTAACTCCTCCGTAGCTTTAGCAATCTCGTTCACGGTCTTCTGGCTTGATTTTTTCTGCTCTTCGACCACAGAGTTGGCCTTCTCACATAATTTCTTCTACTCTTTGGCAGCCGCTTATGCTTCTTTGCAAAAATTCTTTTGTGCTACGGTTGTCTGCGCCTCCTCAACCTTCTTTATTTTTCATGATAAAGCATGTCGCAATTTACGACATTTTCTACGGGATTTTTCTTGAGAATGATTGGCTTGGCAAAAATAAAGTGTGTTTATTCTAAAGATGAAGTTCAAACTTAGCCCCTGTTTGGGTTTCCCCCCAGAGATATTTTTCAAAAAATAAGTCATTTTGAGAGATATTGGGCTTCTCGGAAAAAAGGTAATTTCGGTCCATTAACAACATTTTTAGGCGGTAATTGAAATTAGTTGAATAAAAAAATGTGAAATTGGGGGGGGGGGGGGAGAGAATGTAGCATTTCGCCTAAACAGAGGTATGACTGTAACATAAAGCAACTGATTATGTTGTTGCTTTATTTAGATAATGATTACATAACTGAAAGGGTTTTATTTTAAAAACCGGGTGCTTCATTTTTTAAAAATAAACGGTTGGTGTGACTTCAATTCTTCAATACATTTTTAAATGCCCCGCTATGTGCAATATTTTTGAATTTTATGTGCCTGTGTTCATGCTTGGATATTTAAATAATTACATAATGAAAATACACTGAATATAATTATTAGATTTTCAAGATCATGTGCACTCAAATTTGATTTCCTTGAAATCTGTTGGCTTCTTTATATGAAATATAATGATTCCGTCACATAGTATAATTTTCTCCGAAAAGGTATCAATTTTATCTGGGAACATAATATTATATTTGGTACAAGGAAACAAAGTTTAATATACATATATATCACCATACGTAAGGAAACACACATATTTGATATTATCCCTACTCATATATTGAGTTTACGTTAGTGACAATACGAAAGTAACTATTTCGAATAATACATGCCATATTCAGTCTTGACCTCCTCAAATTCCGGATACTGGTACATATGTGCCTCTGCCTTATCATTTTCTCTAGGGCAATGTAAGCGCATTTATCGCCGAATATGGATTCCATCAGCTCGTAGTCCGGTAACCCGTAATCGCGGAAGAGTTTCCTATCGGCGTATTCCTGCACTTTAATTTCAAATCATGAGTAGACATCGCTAGCATGTATAACATAATTTACTTATCAAAATGAGTATACGGGGCGCCATTACACACCTTCAACCCGTGCGACATTTTGTATTCTTTTGTTGTGCTGACCCGCTTTGTTTGCCGGTTGAAACTTATCCCGGGCAACTTTATGAACTCCATAAAATCCTGGTATCACATCCAAATAGTCTGGTACTGTCTGTAAACTAACACATCATTTATTCCAGCGAGTGGATGAATCTCGCATAGAATGAAGTGGATGCGATCTAAAGCACTTTCAAGACCGCCCGGGTTTGAAATGTCAATCTCTTTGGCTACACTTGTAAGGTCCTTATGTAGCTCTCGTCCAACGAACGATACCAAAAACCTTTGTATGTAGATAGATGGTCTTCCCATTTAAGTTGAGCGCCCGTCTAAATTTTTTGTATTCGTGATCACATTAAAAAGCGCATGTCATCTTGTTAGAGGCTTTGTTAATGACCACTATAAGGAACGCATTATACGAATTATCAATGTTTCCCCAACCACGTTTAATATTTCAAAGCGACCAAAAATTGGGTATATGTAGACATAATTCAAAACTACATTCAATCTTTTTTTATCAAAGTAAAGTTTACAGGAAATAATGTTATATCGATGTTTAGCCAACATCCCGCCAACATTGAAAGCAGAATGTTTTTGGACTATCTTTTAACTGTTTTTTGAACGTGTTGCCCTTTTCCCTTCTCGAGGATGTTGACTGTTTTAGGCATCTTTGAACATGACCAGATTTCATAACGAAGAGCATTACATGTAGGTGTTTGCGATGAACGCAGCCACTCATGCGAAGAACATTAAATATAGCCCGCCCATCGGTTGCTACTTGTATTTATTCATATCATAAGAGTTTTGGTAAAATATTCTAATTATTCAGGCTCGCGATCAGGTTCGTTCAAGAACGAGAGAAGAGTTCAACTTTTAAAAAACATACGTTAGCAAATCGATCTATTCGTGTACCTTTTTTGGGAATTCGTCCAACTGAGGGTTGCAATTGCCTTGTCCGTACTCGTAGTTGTCCTGCTGCTATTCCTTACTACACTAGGTTTCCATTAAAGCTCTTCTAGTAATATAGATGAAAAGAGAAGTGTACGAACCACCGTGCATATAATGCCTCTGTTGAATGCGTTATATAATCTTAAAACCAAAAGTTAACTTTGATGATAAAACTTTTGTGTTGCCATTACTACAAACAACTACCACTACATATAATATATGTATATATATATATATAATGTGGTAACCAATAGTTACGTTGAATCCAACTCTTCCTATAATTTCTTTAATGCAATCTTGTAAATCTATGGCTTGGCTTGCTATGGATACTCCATAATTGTGAATCCTCCAGTCCATCAATGAACTTTGTTAATAGAGTACTAACTCTGCTGTGTTGGCAGTATTCCCACCTAATTAAATACACAAGTCAACTAAATTGATTGTTATCGTCACATCTAATCTACAAACCTCCATTTTTTTGTGTTTGTCATGCACTTGATCTAAGCCTTACGATATAAGAATACAGAAAAACAATTTTGACAATAAATTTCCTTGGATAATATGACAACTTATATCTCCCTAATTTGATGCACCATTTTATTAACTCCTGCGCCAGTTTAAATTACTCGTGTGTTGAGTTCAATATAACCCTTTGAAAATTTAAGTTCTAATTTATCCAGCCCGATGAAAATTATTTTGATTTGCCTGTCTTTTGTTGCATGGTTGGTCGCGTAGTAGTTTGTTTCCTTTCGCATCGTCTTAAATAAGTTGGTATTTGTAATAGGGGCGGCAACTCACACGTCAAAAGTGTCTTTCAATCGCACCTATCACATCGTCATGGGATTAATCAAAACATATAAAAGGTGGTTTCAATATTCTCTTGTCGTACTATATTATCTGATCACAAAAATATATGTGCGATCAGTATATATTAGGTACTACTTTATATGCGGTAGGTACCATTATATTCGAGCATGATAATAATATAAATCAGCGATGAAGCCGCAAAACGTTGCTCGATTGCCAGACTACAACGGTCCTATCTTAATAATTCTTCAGAGGTCGTGCATTTCTTTCCCCGAAAATGAACTCTATTAAGGCGTAAAGCGGCAAACCATGATTGCAAAAGAACTTCCTCCTCATGATATCATACGCAAGCAGAAAAATAAAGTTAAAATATGAATCCCTGGCGTCTATATTATTAAGTTAAGTTCAATTGCTGTCGAGGTCGTTACCACTACGCCGTTCTTTCGAACCTCTGATTTTGATACACTAACACGGCGGGTCGTAGGGTTGAAGGTTACGCCCGATGATCAAATGTACTCCTGGAAGTCACCATACCTCTTGCACAATGTCTGGTACTGATCGATTACATCGATAATCATGATGTCGATATAGGGACAAGAATGACATAGCATGAAGTGAACGCGGCTTAGGGCGTTACCAACACCACATCGCGTTGATACGTCAACCTCTTTCGCAATGCAGTACAAGCTGTTTATATACCACTCATCCAATGAACGGTTCCAACCCCACTTATATATAGCCAACTTGGTTCGCATCGTACGCAATCCACGTGATTGTCAATATTTTAACATGGTCATATGAACAACATAAGCACCGGCCCAATTGTAAAAAAAAAAAAATTGACGTAGCATGCAATGAAACATAATATAATGAAATGCACCTTTTCACGGTATGGCTAGTGCTAACTTCCATTTAAATTGGCCACATTACATGTATGTTGGGGAAAATCAGCATAAGAGGGTCCGAGCTACCTCCTTCATGCTCTAAGTTGTTGATCATGTACTCGCCATTGTCTTCCGGACCCATTGCTGCGTATTCTCTAATTTTTGATTTGCAATTTTACTGGTAATATGGGTCAATGCCCACGATCATGTGGTGTGGATGCATTTTATAAGGAGTTGCATGTCCCATCAAGTTACCCCCTACGGCAATAGTGCCATTATTGTCCATGCATCCGGGAAAATTGATTTATTTAATAAATGTGGGTAAGCATCGAAACCCTGTTTAATTAATGCCCACATAGATCCTATAACTTATTATATGGTGACGTTAATAACCATATAAAAAATTAGTCCAAAACTACTTTTTACTTTTATGACCTCAATTGTTTGATTTTTTCATGTAACAACAGCCTTTTATATTGACTACTTACTGCTACTATCAATCCACGTTGACTCGCGTAAGTTAATGTGTCGTACCACAACCTATTATCGGGAGTAACTATAGGGATTATTGGGCCTCTCTATTATTGGTTTACCCGAATTTACCTTAATTATTTTCTGGTTTCATTATACTTTCAGAAATTTTTGATTTCTTTCATGGGAAATTTTAGAAATATAGAATTTTGATCATATTAATTAAACGTTAGCAACAATTACATAATTTGGATTCTTCAATGATCTTTCATCTATACTATATATTAAACTATCTCATTTCTATAGAAGGGTGGGACGTGGATGCGTATTACACGTTATGACGAATATTCGTAGGTCAATGATATTTTACCGAGTCATGGCCGGTATTTCTATTTCACACAAATTATTCTAACTTGATTTTGAAAGGGGACCTGTTGTGGTCGTAATATTGGATGAATGTTGGTTATGTATTAATCCGCATTTGTGCAACAATATGCACAAGAATTACCATTAATTTTGATATAGGATGACCCACGATGGGCCAACTTATAACATATAATATTCTTAAAGGGGGTTAAAAAGTGGCACGTACTATTTACTTCTAGTTGCATGTTTCTGGGAGGTGTACGCAAATAAATATTCTCGTGGCATTTAATTAGTGGATATGCCCTTCAACAACTCCAACCACCATTGACCAATGCCATGCAATACGTCTTAAATACAATGATCCACTAGCTATTACAAAATCTATTTATTTTTTATTCCTCTTGTTTTATAGTTTGATAACGAAATACTCATCACGTTTGAATACTCTTGGATCTCCAAACGCCTCTTGTGCCATTTTATCATGTCGTCCGAATTTTCCACTTGTTCCACCATGGATAGCATTGGCCACACCCCTTCGATCGAGGTACATTATTGTATTCATTATGAAAAATAACCTATGCAACAAATGCCATATAATACAGAATATATGATTCTTGTTTATGTTCTAAGTCGTCTGCATACAATTCATATCCTTAGGAAACCTATCGCCACTTTGGTCATCCATTTCACTACACCAAATTATGGTGCGCCAAAACCGAAGCACAACTGGCTTTTAACGTACGCGAGTTCTCCAAACCTCACCCGATTTTAGATTGCGCGCACATGTGGAAGGTTATGAAACAGGTGGGCATTTTCATGTCCAACACATTCGCAAACAATATTACTCACGGTATGGTACGAGCTCGTGTTGGCGTTATGCGCAAAAGATTTATCAAGTTTCGATGTTATATGTCAATTCTAGGAGTTATTTTCGATCCATTAAGCGATCTCGTCTGCACCGACAAACTATACGCCGAATACGAGCATAAGGTACTCATTTATCAAAACCAATTCTTGTTTTACGCGATTGATCGATTAATCCATAACGATTCTGATAAAATCAATTTCCACAGATGTACTGGCTATTTTGATAGATAGAATATCCTCTCAGATTAAGGATAATTTCTTGAATTTAGATAAGATGAGATTATATATTATTTTTGTAATTATCGTTGTAATTGTCTATGTATACATACTATATTTACAATTAATAAGATTAATCATGTTGAGCCATTTTCTTATACCTTGCAGTATGAAATATGTATCTTTCTGTTTAATGAACGAATCCATGCTAGTTATGTTCAGCGTTGTCGGACGTTCTTATTTATTGCGTGTGGTTTATGCCCGATCGAAACTCTTTCATCATTTCAGCTAACAAAACTTGGCCATTTAATTCATTTACAAACAAAATGCAGGAGACAATGCTTGACTTCTATTTTAAGATCCACGGAATGCCAAATTAGTTTGAGCTTGATTATTTCTTCAACGTCAAGCGTGCTTCGCTGACACGCGTTGAGGAGATTGGATCTTCAAGCACCCCGTACGAGATTTATGGAGAAGCTTCAGCAACCCTTCATTTGAGCTCTACTTAGAGTGTTTGATATAGATTTGCAATATTGATTTATTAACCAGGGATATTTTAGTCAATATTGTTGCATAAAGTCTTTCATAACTCAACATGATAACGTGTTTGCTTGTACCAGTAGATACTTTACTATTGCCAGACCTAATGTTTGGTTGCATTAATTATAATGATCTTACTTGTATATATATATATATATATATATATATATATATATATATTTGGGTGGAGGCTATAAGGTACAACAACTAACATCACATAGTTTGGGCTAATGGTCCCACGGATATACATGGGGAAGACAAACCATTTGTTCGAGTGGTTTGCTGAACAGTGTTGGTGGTAAAAACACCCGCCATAATCCCAAGAGCCATGTTTCCCTCATTTTTATTTTGCCTATAAATAACTGGCTTATGGCAAGTAATTTACCAAGTTCTCAAAATCAAATCCTCTTTCCAAATTGTCATTTAGTAGTAGAATATATTAGCATTGTTTCCATCCAATATTTTATTAAAAAATATTTTTCGGGTTAAAGGTCTTTCTCCCAGTCTAAATTCATTATTTTTAACTGTTTGTTGCTACCTTATCGAAAAATTTATTTTAAAGAATGGATACCAAAAACGACTTATTCTATGGGTCCCCATGGAATGTCAAAATCAATTACATTTTCATAGGTCTATTGGCAGAACATGCAGAAATACTCGAGCAGAATGTTTAAAAAACCTGATTGTTTTGTTTTTTTCGAGTGCATGGATTGACTGAACCAAAAACGTGGCACAACATTCAACATTAGATATTTATGTGTGCGTTTTGAGCACTTGCTCGCTAAGTTTAAATGTTTTTCTTGGTTCATTGATAATCGTTGCATAAAATTAACCCGATCACATTATCGATTACCGCCGAGTACCAATTTTTTTGGGATTATGCCGTATAGGTATTATTCTACATATATCAAGCTACAAGTTTTAGAAAATTATTTGTATATTGTTTGCATGAATTTCTCCTTTGGGAATTTTTTATTTAGCTCGTTCAACTGTTATAGTCGTATAAATTGAACATACACGGTTGAGCTTTGAAACATTTATAACGTTAACACATCAATATTTACGAATAAGTTTAACGAAATATTGTTCACACATTTGTTGGACTATAGGCACACGCCCTTACCGTAGCATATCACAATGAGGGTGAAATTGCGTGGAACGAACTCTTGTCCATATTTGGAAAACTAGAACTGACTGGAAGCGGCCGCACTTTTCCAATCATCGACCTAACTGTCGATCCATATATGTTTGACAAGGTCGACGCTGAGGACAAGTACGGTTCAGGGACCACGACCGACAATTTTATTGAGTTCCCAAGTCTAGATTGCATACTCCCTGTGAAGACTCACAAGAAAAAGGCTATCACAATCTATGACCTTCTCGAGTGGTTCCACCCCTCAAAAGACCCTCATGTAGAGGACCTTAACCCCAAAAGGAAGAGAGTTGCCACAACAAAGTGCATTTTCCCATAAAGAAAGAACAGAAAACTCCAGAGTCGAAGCCAAACAACGTCGTTAACATCGACTATAGCCCAGAAACTCCCTCAATCAAGAAGTGATGCATTAGTGCATTCTATGTACCGCTCACTAACTATGGAATAGCTCTTGGATGTGTAATAGAAATATCCATTCAATCCTCTTTTGTCAGGACTTATTTTGGAGCAGGGTAGTTTTTGGATGTTTTGTTGATGTGTTTGAAACATCTCCAAGCATAGTGTCGTATGTGGGTGCATGTGGTCGAACTTATATATGTAATTTGACTTATTTTGTTATTGGGCATTTCTGTATGGCTGTATTTTGGTGTATGGTTTCATTTGGGTGGTCATAACCCTCTATGCAATATTTCAATGGATAGTTGCAGTCAATTTGTTAGACCATCTATTTCTTGCTTTGAGGAATTCCTTAGTGCAAGTGCAAATTCGTGTGGACCTAATGTTGAATTGATGTTTTACCAACATCTATCCAACATTGCCACCAGTAACTTTTTCCCATTCTCCGTTGCATCTAACACAGCACACCGTGTCTATAGTGGGGGAGTGTCTTTGCTAAATTTACATGTGGGTAAATTTTAAAAAATAAAATAAAATTAACACTTGTCTCTTGAAGATTAGCTTTTTAACACCTCGACTTATAAATTAATGATACTTCTAAAACAGAACTTATTTATACATTTCATTTTTTACACATGATGTTACATTATAAACTATTTACCATTTTCAATAAGATAAGTATCATTTCTTTTCCACTAATCCAATATATTCTTAGCACAGTTTTTATTATGCTAATTTTATTTCTAGAAACTATACATCGTGAAAGTGCAGGTATTCGGTCGATGTTAGTTTAACATTAAAAGTGTAGGTATTCTGTCAATGTTAGTTTAACATTGAGAAGTCAATTTTAGAATAACATTGCTGGAGCAGAATCCGATTTACAATCTTAATAAATTTCTTCATTATTGGTTTGCCTTATTCACTTAACTAACTGAGTTCCACAGTTGTAATTGTCTTTGATTATTATTCAGAAAACAAACTTGTCATAGGTTGGACGCTCAAGTTTCCAAGAAGGAAAGTTTCCTTAATTACGCAAACCACTCTACAAGGAAAGAAGAGTTCGAGTGGAACTAGGAATGCTTTCCAAGATCAGTCCTGATTTGAAGAAGGATTCTTTCCCTAGTTAGATCACTAACGAAGGAACTATTATTCAAGAAGGACTGCGAGAACAAAGAAGAAGAGTTCAAGAAGGAAACAAGGAGAATTACCAACCGTGTACAACACACCTTGAAGTCGAAGATCAAGAACCTATATATAGGTGTGAAGTACATCAAGACAAACACGAGACAAGAGCCAATCAATCCGAGAGATTAATTTACAGTTGTTGAGTGTTGTCTTGCTTTAGCAAAGTTTGTGAATTGTTAGGGTGGATCTAAGAATGAGGAGCTGTTAGAGATATACGAAGCAATTCTTGTGTGCTTTGCTTAGTTCAATCAATTTAAGAGTGAGGAGCTTGAGAATTGAGAGAACGACCTTTGTTAAAACCTTCACGGGTTAATTTGCCTAAGGCTCGGAAGTTAATATAAGTCTATATTCACTTCTTAAACTTGGTGTTTGTTTATTCCGCTGCACTATTCTTCTGGTCTGTTGTTAAAGTAACATCGCTGAGTTAACAACGTTGCAAATCTGCTGTTAGCTCTCCAGTGTTAAGTTAACAACAACAACGTATCAACCAGATCCACAATTTCAATTGGTATCAGAGCCAAGCACCAACTTCACCGATGTTTGGCGTTGATACGACAAGATGGACAATTCCAACCCCAATACCAGCAGGTTGCCTGTATTGGAGGGTCCCAACAACTATGCCTACTGGAAGATCAGGCTCAGAGTCCACATCAAATCCATCGACCTAAGAGCTTGGGACGCAATATTAGAAGGCTACACCATCCCCTACTTGCCAAGAGATGGAGATGCTGGTCTGGTACCTAAGCCAAGGAGACAATGGACAGCCAACGAAATTGCTCTCTACAACTTCAATGAAAAGGCCCTCAGTGCTATTTTTAGCTGGGTAGGTAATCATATGTTCAAACTTATTCAAACTTGTTCTACTGCTAAAGCTGCATGGGAAATTCTTGAATTACACTGTGAGGGTGATGTGGCTGTGAGGGACTCTAAATATAGAAAACTTTTGAGGGACTTTGAGAAGATAGAGATGGGTGAGGATTAAAGCATTGATAGTTATTTTGAGAAACTTCTAGATATTGCTAATCAGTGCCAAAACTTAGGTTTTATCATCCCTAATCAAACCATGGTCTATAAAGCCTTTAGAACATTATCTTCTAAGTTTACTGTCAAAAGAATTGCTATGAATGAGTCTAGAGATCTTGCCAACATGGACTTTCAAACATTAATGAACACTCTAAAAGAATTTGAACTAGAATTCCTAGGAAAGTCCACTAAACAACTTGCTTTAGCCTTACTAGGTACTAGCTCAGATTCTACAGGGAGTGATGAGGATGAATATGAGTTGATCTCTTCTAACTATGGTAACATCACTAGGAAGTTTAGTAAATTGGGTTACAAAGATAAAAGTAAAGAAAAACAACCTAGTAATGCTGCTGTTAGTTATAAGAAATTGCCCCCAAAGTTTGTAAAATACATGGCATCTAAGAGCACTCCTCAAGATGCTGAGAAATTGAAAGATGTCTAGTGTTATGAATGTAGGGTATGGTCACTTTAAACATGAATGTGCTAACACCCTCAGAACAAGAGAGAATTCTCATTGGGTCTGTGTAGATGACTTTAATGAAGCTGACTTCGAATCTGGAACAAGTGCTGATGAACAATCAGAGGAAATCAACACTGTTGCGCTCTGCACTCGGATCATCTGGTCAGGAGAAGACTCCAGAAACTGCCAAAATCTCAATGTTACTCTAACATTAGAGAACCAACAGCAAACCAGGAGATCTTCTTTGGAGACTGGAACAGCAATGATACACAGGTTAACCATGACACACTCTCTGATTGTGATGATACTAACTTTGATTGTTTTCATGGCTCAGTTGATCTAGAAGAGGAGTACTTCAATGAAGATGAGATGTCCCAGGAGGAAATTCTTGATGACCTACATACAACCTTTCTCAGACTTGAGAGAGAGAATGTCAGACTCATGAAGAAAAATAAAGCACAGAAGCATGACATTGAATGTTTGAAGAACATGTTGAAACTCTATGAAAGGGATCTTGACAAAGCTGAAGCTGAGCTGAAAGAGGTAAAGGAGAAACTCAAAAAGGATTCACAGATCATAGCCAAATGGAATGGAGGCACTTCTAAACTTGATGAGGTACTGAACATGAGTAACTCAGGTACTAGATCCAAAGACAACTGCTACCTAGCCCAGGAGGAAGCAGAATGTTTCCATGCCAAGATAGATGAGGCTTCTATATGGCATAGGAAACTTGGACATGTTCACTACAGAAACCTTGAGAAATTACAGAAAGTTGATGCTGTAAGAGGCTTACCAAAGCTGTCTTGTCCAGGTAAGCTTGTGTGTGGTGATTGCCTCAAGGGTAAGCAAACCAGAGCAGTTCATACACCCCTACAGGTACAGAATGCTAACCCTAGATCTAGTAGGTGTTTTGAATTGCTGCACATGGACTTAATGGGTCCAATTGAGGTAAGTAGTCTCAGTGGGAAGAGATATGCCTTTGTGATTGTAGATGACTTCTCTAGATACACTTGGGTAAAATTTCTTAAAGAAAAGTCAGAAGCTTTTGATCAGTTCAAAATTCTTTGTGCTAGTATTAAAAACTTGTATGGCTCCACTGTGACTAAGATTAGGTCTGATCATGGTAAAGAATTTGAAAATGCTAGTTTTGATAACTACTGCAATACTAAAGGTATTTTCCATGAATTTTCAGCTCCTAAGACACCTCAGCAGAATGGGATTGCTGAGAGAAAGAACAGGACTCTTCAAGAGATGGCCAGAGTTATGCTCAATGCCAAAGACTTATCCAAAAGACTCTAGGCTGAAGCCTTAAATACTGCTTGTCACATTAGTAACAGAGTGTATCTTAGACCTGGAACTAACATGACTCCATATGAACTCTTGAAGGGTGTAAAACCAAATGTTGCATATTTCCATGAATTTGGATGTGATTGTTATCTACTAAATGACAGGGATTATCTGAGTAGATTTGATTCTAAAAGTGAAAAATGCATTTTTGTAGGATACTCAGCCAATAGTACTTCCTTTAGAGTATACAATCTTAGATTGAAGACAATTCAGGAATCAGTGAATGTTGTGTTTGATGATTTCACTCTTGATACAGGTACTGGTGACATCTTAGTTCCCAATGTTGAACCAACAGTGGAAACCGAGAATGTTACTCCTGACAATGTTACACCAACATTGGAACTGGAAGCTGGAAACACTGAACAGGAGTCAGGGAACGATGTTAGACTAACACCAGCAAGATCTGATGTTAGACTAACAGCAGAGGATTCTGACTCAGAACATGAAGTTGCCTCTGAACCTAGAAGAGATCCCCCAGCTAGGATTCAGAAAGACCATCCAGCATCCCAGGTAATAGGTGAACTCACTGAACGGGTAAGGACACGCAACAGAGAAAGACTTGACTATAGAGATATGGTAAAACTGTGTGTCTGTGTGAACTTCATTTGTACTGTTGATAATGCCTCTTGTTTTGTCTCCACCATAGAACCTAAAAATGTGAATGAAGCCCTTCTTGATAACTTTTGGATTAATGCCATGCAGGATGAACTATTACAGTTTACTAAGAACAATGTCTGGATACTTGTACCTAGACCACCTAATGTTAATGTAATAGGGAAGTGGATATTTAAGAACAAGAGTAATGAGGAAGGGGTTATAGTTAGAAACAAAGCTAGACTAGTTGCTCAGGGGTACACACAGGTTGAAGGTGTAGATTTTGATGAGACATTTGCTCCAGTTGCTAGGATTGAATCTATTAGGTTACTTCTAGCCATAGCATGTTGCCTTAAGATAAAACTATACCAAATGGATGTAAAGGGTGCGTTTCTGAATGGGCTGATTGATGAGGAAGTATATGTTGAACAGCCAAATGGGTTCACAGATCCTAAGTATCCAAACCATGTGTGCAAGCTTGAAAAGGCATTGTATGGTCTTAAACAAGCACCTGGAGCATGGTATGAAAGGCTTACAAAATTCCTTTTAAGTCTTGGTTTTGTTAGAGGTGATGGCGATAGAACACTGTTTGTCTTGAAGAAAGATTCTCATGTATGTGTTGCTCAAATATATGTAGATGATATTTTGTTTGGCTCAACTAACAATGCTATTCTAGAAAAATTTGTTGAATCAATGACAGGGCAGTTTGAGATGAGTATGATGGGAGAATTAACTTTCTTTCTTGGTCTTCAAGTGAAACAAACAGGTAATGGGATTTTCCTAAGTCACGAAAAGTATGCAAGGAATTTGGTGAAAAGGTTTGAATTGGCAGATTCAAAGCCTTGCAAGACTCTCATGTCTTCATCTGTGAAGATATCCAGGGATGTTAATGGTGCCAATGTTGATCTAACATTGTACCGTTCAATGATAGGAAGCTTACTCTACTTGTCTGCTTCAAGGCCTGATATAATGTTCTTTGTCTGTGTTTGTGCTAGGTATCAGGCATGTCCAAAGCAGTCTCATCTGATTGCTGTGAAGAGAATTCTTAGATACATTTCTGGCACCTTGGCCCTTGGTATATGGTATTCCTATGACACTAACACCAATCTTGTAGGGTTCAGTGACTCAGACTGGGCAGGTGACACTGATGACAAGAAGTCTACAAGTGGAGGATGTTTTTATCTGGGGAACAACTTGGTCTCATGGTACAGTAGAAAGCAAAATTGTGTGTCACTCTCCACTGCTGAATCTGAATACATAGCAGCAGGCAGTTGTGTCACTCAGTTAGTATGGCTTAAACACATGCTACTGGATTATGGGTTAGACAGTGATACCTTACTTATGTTTTGTGATAATCTTAGTGCTATAAGCATCTCTAAGAATCCTGTGCAACACTCAAGAACTAAACATATTGACATAAGACATCACTTTCTGAGAAACATGGTAGAAGATAAGCTCATTGATATTGAACACATTGAAACCAACAATCAGCTTGCTGATATGTTCACTAAACCCTTAGATTCTGAGAGGTTCTTCAGTTTGAGGAATTCTCTTGGCATGTGCATCGTCTAGGGATGTTAGTACACCAGTGTTGACATAACACCACTGTCTAGCACTGGTTATTGGTTGTGGTGTATCTGTAATTTTTCTCATTTCTTTCTGCATTCTTTCTTCTTGCATATTACATCCTTGTTAGAGATTCTGTTGGGTTGTGTGGTTAAACTGTATGGATAGCTGAGTTGACTGATGGACAGGTACATATCAAGAGGTTTGTTAAGTAAAACTCTGTTGTTAGTCTGTGAATGTTAACCTAACATCTGGGAGAAGCTGGGGTACACAGAGCTCACTACTCTGATGTTATTCAGTTGTGACTTATCCATGTTAGGTTAGACAAAGCATGAAGAGAAGCTGGGGTACATGATGTTGAAAGCTTCATTGTCATTCAGTTGTGCTTATTTTTGTGCTTTGTCTATGGCCAAGGTTATGCATGATAGTGATCTTTACTACTGGGGTGTTTTGAAGTTTTCGACTGCTTGCATTCAGTAGCATTGTTCACTTGGTATTTCGCTTGTATACAGGTTGGAAAACAAGTATGCATGAGGGACTGGGGTGGAGAAGTATATGATAAATGTATTGTCTTCATTCAGTTCCTTTGTACTTGCCTAATCTGTTGTTGATGGTTAAGTTGCTGGGGTGTGTGGGGTCTTGCGCTGCCCACATTCAGTGATGAATCTATCCTTTTACATTCACTAGTTTTTTGTTCAAAATAGTTCATAAAGATAAATTGATGTGTCCTGATCCCAGTCAGCAAAGCGGTTTGTACTTGGTTACCATCTCCCAATGTTAATCTAACATTGTTGCATTCTGTCTAGTTCTGTATTCTTTTTCCTTGTGTCGGTTTGGGCTTAGGGGGAGTAGTAATCCTAGGAAATCTTGTGTTGAGGCATACTTTGTGGGTGACTCACTGTAGGTAAAACACTTTGTTTTGTGATCTTCTATGCTATGGGAACATCTTTTCCCTGGATATGTATATCCACTCTGTGTTTTTCTGTTTAATGTGTTACTTACTCATACTGATGATCTTAACCTATGTCTTTGTACCTATGTACTTGGGTGAGGGTTCAGATTAGTTGACAGGAATATCTCACGCTCTCACATGATGCTGCCTTGGATGAAGCCCTGCACCTACAACTTTCCTCCCTGATGTTAACTTACCAATGTTAGTCCAACATTGAAACATTGTAACTTATAAGTTTTCAGGTTTGAAGACCGCTCTGGTTACGTGTTAATCCAACACTGACACGTGGTAAGGTGAACATGGGTATGATTATGTGACAGTGGTCCGATTATGTTGGTAACATGTTACAACACCACTATATCTACTCTTCAGCTGATTATTGTATAATTTGCCCTAATCTTCCTCTACTGTGTACGCGCTCAAAATTTTTTGCAAAAACAACTCTCTCTGCAAAATCAAGTTTCGATTTTTCTTCTCTAAATCACTAACAATGGCACGCAAGTCTTCCATTGACACTCTTGCAGCAGCTGCCGAACAGATGGAGCAACCTAGACGCCGCAGGACCAGAAGTGCAACTGCTGAAGCGATTACCGCCGCCGCACCAAAGAGGAAATCCACTTATCAACGGTGCAAGGGCAAGAAAGCTGCTAAGGGTGATGTTGATTCAACACCAAAAACTTCTGAGCAAACCTCCACTCCCACCAATCCTGAAAACGAGGTAATGATGGCTAACCCTACTCTGGATATACCTGATACTACTGTTGTTGGTATTGAGGGGGAGAAAGAGGCCCCGGGTGTTGTTGTGGGTGAGTCTGAGGTGGTGCATGAGGTCCCTGAGGGTAATGCTGGGGATGAATCTGTGGTTGCTGAGGAAGTGGTTGAGCCTACTAAGGCTGATGAGGCTGAGCAGGATACTGCTGATGAGATGGAGACTCTTCCTGAGGAGTATGATCAGGTTGAGGAGACTGTGGCTGAGAAGGTTACTACTGAAGGTAACCAAGATGCTGGTGAAGAGGATGACAGTCAAACTGAAGAGGTTGAGAGAGAAGAAGAAGAGAGCCTGACTCTCACTGACTTAGCTACTGTTGCTAAGAAAAGAAAGGGAAAGCAGGTGGTGGTTGAAGCTTCTGAGTCTGAGTCAGAAGAAGAAAAAGAGGAGGAAGAGGATGAAGAAGAGGAGGAAGTTGAGGATGAAGGCTTACAGGTAGGTGATGACCCTGCTGATGTTACTCCAACATCAGATGAATACTTTGATCTGCTTGAGGAGGAGTATCCCAAGAAGCCTTATTCTGGCTTCTATGTGTCTGCTGAGGCAGAAGAGCTGTGGGAGGCTTATCAAGCCAGGGTGATTCATACTGAGAGGAACATTGATGAGGAAATGTTCAAAGAAAATAGGTTGCTTGAGCTGCTGGAAGCTAGATGGGTATTGGGGTCTGTGATGAACCAGTCATCATATGTCCCTGATGTGATCAGAGAGTTCTACATGAACCTCTCTCAATGGGTGTCCCATCAGGACTCTCCCAAGTTTGGCAAAGCTTGGGTCAGGATGAATGTCTATGACATTAGCCCCTCTGTGATCAATGAGGCTTGGGGACTCCCTGACCCTGAGGAGACTGAGGATCCTAGCATGGATGAGGTGATCACTGACCTCACTGGTGGACTGACAAGGAAATGGAATGACAGTTTTCCAACTACAAAGCTGACCTCCTTAAGTGTTGTACTTCACAAACTCTCCACCTACAACTGGCTGCCCTCTTCCAACACCACTGTGATGACAAAAGAATCTGCAAGGCTAGTGTACAAACTGAAGAACGGGCTGAGTGTGAATATAGGGGAGAAGGTTCTGAGGCACATGAGGGAAGTCACAACCAATGCAAAGGGAATCATTCCATATCCCTCTCGGATATCCAGCATTCTGGTGAAGCAAGGCTTCAAGACAAAGAAGACAGAAGGCTGGATCAAGAACAAGGCCAAGATGATCATCACCAGGAGCTATTTCACTCAGATCAGGATTCAGGATCTGCCATGGAATCCCAAGGATGGAGCTGGTCCAAGCAGGAAGAAGAAGAAGAAGAAGAAGAAGAAGAAGAAGAAGAAGAAGAAGAAGAAGAAGAAGAAGAAGAAGAAGAAGAAGAAGAAGAAGAAGAAGAAGAAGAAGAAGAAGAAGAAGAAGAAGAAGAAGAAGAAGAAGAAGAAGAAGAAGAAGAAGAAGAAGAAGAAGAAGAAGAAGAAGAAGAAGAAGAAGAAGAAGAAGAAGAAGAAGAAGAAGAAGAAGAAGAAGAAGAAGAAGAAGAAGAAGAAGAAGAAGAAGAAGAAGAAGAAGAAGAAGAAGAAGAAGAAGAAGAAGAAGAAGAAGAAGAAGAAGAAGAAGAAGAAGAAGAAGAAGAAGAAGAAGAAGACTCACAAGTTTGCTGCTTCTTCAGTTCCTGTGGCTGGTGGGGACAGTTGTTCTGTCATTGTTGATGCCTTTGTGGAGGAGACCTTGGTGTGGCTGGACAGAGAGTTCAAGGATACCCAGAGAGAGATAGCAGACAAGCAAGTAAGGCTGCAAGAGATAGACAGCCTCAGGAAGCATTTGAGGGATCTGCCTTCCTCACAAAAAGGGGGAGAATGATCAAATTTTCAAAAATTTCTGAGTTTTGTTAAATTTTCAAAAATTTTTGAGTTCTGTTATGTTTCTGTCAGCATGAACAATTATTTTTTCTTTGTTTATTTTTCGGTTTCTTCAAGGAGTGTGTTCCTTGCTACTTAGTATGGTCTATAATTAAGTACATTTCTATCATTGAACTTTGGATACAAAGTACTAACTCTGTTTTGCAGGTGTTAACTGTTCTCTGATGTTAAAATAACATTGAGATGTTCAATGTTAGAACATCTGTCTGGGTTCGATGTTAAGCTAACATTGACAAAGACAGACAGATGTTATGACAACATTGAAAGTGTCAATGTTAGAATAACATTGAAATGGTCCCTTCTGAGGTTCAGGGGGAGCGTACTTATTTTTCCATTGTGATCTGATAGTTAAGTTTGTTTGAATAATTTGATCTAGTTAGAACAGGTTCTCAGGTTTTGTGATTAAGGCAAAAAGGGGGAGATTGAAAGTGCAGGTATTCGGTCGATGTTAGTTTAACATTGAAAGTGCAGGTATTTTGTCAATGTTAGTTTAACATTGAGAAGTCAATGTTAGAATAACATTGCTGGAGCAGAATCTGATTTACAATCTTAATAAATTTCTTCATTATTGTTTTGCCTTATTCACTTAACTAACTGAGTTCCACAATTGTAATTGTCTTTGATTATTATTCAGGAAACAAACTTGTCATAGGTTGGACGCTCAAGTTTCCAAGAAGGAAAGTTTCCTTAATTACGCAAACCACTCTACAAGGAAAGAAGAGTTCGAGTGGAACTAGGAATGCTTTCCAAGATCAGTCCTGATTTGAAGGAGTCTTTCCCTAGTTAGATCACTAACGAAGGAACTATTATTCAAGAAGGACTGCGAGAACAAAGAAGAAGAGTTCAAGAAGGAAACAATGAGAATTACCAACCGTGTACAACACACCTTGAAGTCGAAGATCAAGAACCTATATATAGGTGTGAAGTACATCAAGACAAACACGAGACAAGAGCCAATCAATCCGAGAGATTAATTTACAGTTGTTGAGTGTTGTCTTGCTTTAGTAAAGTTTGTGAATTGTTAGGGTAGATCTAAGAGTGAGGAGCTGTTAGAGATATACGAAGCAATTCTTGTGTGCTTTGCTTAGTTCAATCAATTTAAGAGTGAGGAGCTTGAGAATTGAGAGAACGACCTTTGTTAAAACCTTCACGAGTTATTTTGCCTAAGGCTCGGAAGTTAATATAAGTCTATATTCACTTCTTAAACTTGGTGTTTGTTTATTCCGCTGCACTATTCTTCTGGTCTGTTGTTAAAGTAACATCGCTGAGTTAACAACGTTGCAAATCTGCTGTTAACTCTCCAGTGTTAAGTTAACAACAACAACGTATCAACCCGATCCACAATTTCACATCGCATGCGTTATCTAGCATTTTTATTTTAAAAAAATAGCAGGATTAAAGTTTAATTTTTTAAGTAGCTTATTACAGTGGAAGTCTTAAAATATAATTTACAGTGAAGTGAATATAATTATTTAATAATTATATTGATGTTCTAATATAATATAAAATATGGTTATAACTGAAGAAATAGAAAAATCAGTGACAAAACTAGTTTTAAAGTGTAATAATTAAATTTTATATGTTATGCTATGACTGTTACCTAAATTAATGAAAACTAATAATCATTGTATATAAATAATACGTCATACGCTACTTTAATTTTTATTGTTAATGTATTAGTTTGTTTTGGCACAGCATGTTCTGGAAAAAATGTTCGACGGATGTTGATCCAACACCATTAAAATATTCAAACCAGAAACTTCGGCACTTGACGAACATATACATATTACGGTGCTTTTGACCGACATTTCGTAACCGGCATTAAAGACACATAATAAGACTGTTTTATAATCTTTGGATTGCATGACTGTTGTATTTCAAAAAAATCATTAAAGAGGAAAATTGGTCACTAATTATCGTAAACTATATAACATTTGATCAGGTTTTGCCTACGCATGCAGTTGGTTATTTGCCTCTACTAGTACTTTCAAATGAAATGCACCTTCCTCATAGCGACACAAAAATGCCAATTTTTTAAAATTTCAATGACGTTGTGTTTACTATTGTCCTTTTAACAGCCATTAGAGGTTGTTTTATTATTTCTTTTTGGCAAAATGATTAGTGTAATCTCGATGGTTCTTGGATGATATGAAATTTGGATTCGTTGTTTCAATAAACTAACTTAATTATATTTTTTCACAATGAATCAAATTCTTTTTTGATTTAAATGATTGTCAGTTTATTGTAACACCTAAGAGGTACATGTATAGGCGTCCATGTTAGGTGGATGTTGGCCCAACATTGCCCACCCAATTTAAAATTGCATGCACAAATTACATCGAAATAGAAAAAAATATGATTCATTATTTTGAAAGGATGAGTTGACTTTCGTCAGGTCCCAAAACGCACAAAGTTAAATGGTACTGTTAAAGTAACACACGTCTAGTGTGTACTCTATACATATACATTTTTACCAATTTGTGTTATATATTCTATTTATTGAAAAAATAATCTATATATATATATATATATGGGTGTGTGTATGTAGGAAAAAATTGTTTCATGTGGTCCATGTACATTATTCTGGTACTAATGTTGGCTTTCATATGGTCCATGGAGTCACCTCGTACAAAACAAAACAACCCCATCTGCACATCACACATCACACGTGAGTTTTATTTGGATTCAATGACTTTAAGATATACGCACGGTCAAACGCTGAACATTCTTCTTACCCTATCAGCATTTATGCACACGTGTAAAGTCACAACTCATGGTATATGTTATAATAATGTTCAGTCTGGGTCTAATGTTGTACAAACTATATATTTTAATTTCAGTCTATATTTGCGTGTATATATTTTATTGTTGTTATTTATGTTCAACTACCCAAATGGTTGGGGGAAAATGTCTATCCGCATACTATTTTTAATCCAACAGTTGCAAACTAACTTTAATTATTTATTAATTTAACAAGACGCATGAATGGCTGTGGAATAAATGCAATAAGTCAACACTCTTTTTTCTTCATCTTCCCAAGAATCACAACCCTTTTCCCTTCCCTCCCATCAATAATGGTTCACGACTATTTAGGCAGACCGTTGTAACCCACCCTGGTTGAGTTCCAACGGTCTATTATTTAAAATTCCTATTTAAACACGGCTAAAACAAATTAAATTTAAGCGTAAAACCTATAAACACATCTCACATTCGGCCTAGATAGTCAAAATTTCTCATTACTCAAAAAATAACCACAAGGCAGTGAATATCAAAAGGTAATGGATCAACTAATTGCCGAGATAAAGCGCCTAGGGTCCACGCTGATAGAAAGAATCATTGTAAGATAACGTTCCTTCTCAACCGGGTTCTACTGTTTGTCAAGCTTACTTTGTTTTATGTACTATTTTTTGTTCATTCACAGTTGTTGAAACACTGATTATGTTTCTGCACCAGGAACCGCCAAATGAAACGGTGTTCGCACCGATGGAGTAAGAGTGTCCGTGATTTAAGGAATGCGATTGAGGACATTATGAAGAAATTGAAGAACGCATTGTGTAGTAACGGATCATCCCATAAACATTTTGAGGAGTTTGTGGAAAATGTGAAAGACAAAATTCAAAAGCACAAAAGTGAGAATAAGTTAGAACTTAGAACACCTTAACTGAATCTATGATTTTTGGAGATGTGTTTTACTTCTATTGATCGCAAATATATGAAATTTATAAATATGTTTGTAGTAGACATGCACCCTTTTTGATATTTTAGTAGTTTTTAATTTTGCTTAGCAAATTGAACCACCCCACAATTACAATTTTTATTTAATTTTGCTTAGATCTGTCTGACTCGAGTCAAAAATTGATTCGCTACGTAAGACCAAATATCTTTCGGCAGTAAGAGATTCCATATAACAGGCAGAAAGCCATGACATTGAGTAGGATTTGCATTAATATTAGTAGTTTCCTCAAATTTTTCGGTTTACAGCTTTTCAGATAAAAGGCGATCATACCTCTTTAATATACGACGAGTGGGATGACGTTAAAGAAGCCATGTTAATCAAATACCTACAGTTGGTGGATGACATATCAAGGAGCAGATACATGCACGACGCACTTGAAAAACTCGCTATCGAACTTCACACACACGGTGGTCCACCCCTGGATGTAGGAAGCCTGGTTGAACGGACGCAGATATTGGTCTGCTGCATGTCGGCTTTCCTCTCCTTCATTAGTAGGGACAGCGTAGTTCACGACGAGGAAATGCATTTTCCTACTCTGCAGGAGAATGCTTATTTGGCAGCGTGGGGATGCAACTGGGTAAGTAATTTATAGATAAATAACTAATGATTTAAAGTTGTTTTTTAAATTTATAAAGTGAATAATCTGTCAGAGTATCGTAATGCACTCACTAGTAATTAGTTAGTCATAAACAATGACATGTGCCTATGTGAACTAGGGAATGAAAAATCATTTAAATTGATCTATATGTTATGTACCTATTAACCTAGGGTGATCTATTGTTGTTTGGCTAATTCTTTTATATTTTTTCCTTAGGATGTTGAGCCTCCGATATATAGGTACTTCCGTCTGCACGGCTTACCCAACCTCGTAAATATGTTTGTCGTGTTTGACACTATAGAGGGTGCATATCCTAATACATATAATGAATCAAGCCCAGACGGGTCTGGAGACGAAGATGACTCGGGGCTGATCCAAGCCTAAAGAGATAACGACACCGACGGGTACTCATTTGATAGTACAAATAGGCCATCACCCCCCAAAGATGAGCGCATGGAGTGTTTGAACTGTGGCGACTTTTACATGTGTGCTTGTATGTCTTCCGATGGGTCAACGAGTCTCCCATTGGACTTTTATGAAGAATCAGACTAAACCTAGAATAATATTATTTTGTCTATTTTTCTGTAATTATGGGTATTGTATTACTTGATGTTTTGGAATGTTAAATTTATTTTAGTAGTTGCATCCCGGTTTTATATAATTTTATTTGTTGCGCTATGATATAATTACAATACGCGTTAAGTGTATGGTATGTGATACTTCTGGGTACAATGTTGGTCAGGTGTTATTTCAACATCCCTCAAACATTCATATTTTACTTCCGGGTAAAGTGTTGTGAATATGACAAAGTATAAAAACTAGACACACACACAAACATATATATATATATATATATGTTTTTATATCGAAAAAAAATTTAATGAATATTCGGCAGTATAGTAAATCTTAAAATCTTATATTCATAAAGAAAAAGATACTAATGGCACATGACACATATCAACCCATTTGCAGTAAAGAGTCATGTTAACATTCACAAAAGAAGGGTTGAACCAAACAAAATAAATATTTGGATTTTATCGTGTAATTTTATTGTGGTCTGCACCACGACATGATTTGGATTTTTAAAAAGTACTTTTGGTTAATTCTTGTTGATTGTTGAACTCATGACTATGATGAGCTAACCTACTCGTTATTTAGAGCAACGGAGTAACTCTGAGCTATTAATATGTTTATTTGTTTTGCTTGTTATTTGTTTGATAAAATTGTATGTCTAGATTAAATAGTGATTTATGTTGTGTGACTACTGACTAGTCTTGTTCTCGCTGGAATAACGGATGCACTACCTTGGGACCGCTAGAGTGTAGATGTTAAGCTAGTTATATATACATGTGATTTGTGACTTTGGTACGCTAACGCAACTGATGCACAACCCCTAGATCACACTAGATCAATCTTGATTATATACATTTATGTTAACACGATTAGAATGAGTTAATTGGATTGCATATTTGATATATCTACTAAAACAACTAATAATTGGGCTAAACCCGCTAATGCGGTAGGTTATTAGAGACTCAAAGATTCTATAGCTAGGATAGGTCGATCTATAGGTCACGGATCCATTAGACATATAAGCTTCAAACTATCATCAAGCATATCAAGTAAATATAGGTAGCTTGTTTATGAACTACTATGGTTAAATCAATTATAAAACTCAACCTCTAAATAATATTTTCTTCTATTATTTACAACCTTAGCATTCAACCAGTCAATGTTCTTAAATTCTCTTTATTTACTTTTTTGCATTACTTAGTTTAGTTCTCTAGCATTCGTCTTTAGTTAGTTTAATTTATTTTATGAATTCAAATCATTCTCATTGCTTTCATTGCATATTAGGTTCTAGATCTTCTACATTCAAAACTATTGTCATAAAACTTGCATTCATAGGTTTATGCATTAAAAGCATTCTACATACATTTTGCATTCACTCTGCAAACACAAGAGATAGCAATCATGACAACCATTAGTGTTTTGTATTTAAGTGATTTAATTATTCATCCACGACTCATTTGGGACACGATACTTGGTTCATAACTATACTTACCATTTTATTATTACTTAATTCGTGCAATTGCGAGAATAGGAATATAGGTGTAACAATTGATTTGTTAACTTTAAACTCTTTGTTTGCTACACCAGAGTCCCCATCAATGCTCTTCAGCAATACCGCCCCTTACCATAGAAAATGTGTGACCTACGTCCCTCGGCCCAATCACGACAAAAGTCATTAAACTCATATGAAGTTCTACCCTTTACAAATAAGTAATGCTTCTTCCAATTTCTCCCATACCCATAGGACAAGTTATGAAGAAATTCATGGCTCTTCTTAGCCACTGAAAGAATATAAACCCGATTCACCTCCTTTTCTATAATATTTAAGGGTAAATAATCTCCAAAACGCTGTCACAGACAAACTTATCCCATCATGTTTCCATCACTATGCAAACCCAACCATCATGTAGCAAGAATTTGGACACAATTGGGAAGGTGAAATAGGTGAGAATATCAGGATGTCTCTATGATTTGGCAATAGATCGTTTTATATATATATATATGCAAGTGTCGGTTACAAGTATGTGATCTAGCAATATAACGAGTCTATCTCAAACCAGACCTACACTACGTGTCTCGTGTAGGCTTGGTCCGGAACACCTCGGACCCAACGCTTCGATGCTTGGATGGGAGTGGAATATATGTAAATAGATCGAACGGACGTCGGTGATTGCCTTCGATGTGATGTCGAGGATGACCCCCGATGTGATGTCGAGGATGACCCCCGATGTGATATATGTGATGAGGTGGTATGACGTGTCACAGGTGCACGTGGATGTCCCGATATCGAATAAGATATCGAAAGGGATATCGGTGATATGTTTTGATCTGACGAGTGGTAGCTGAGGGATAATAATTGCTTCCTTTGGGATCCGGGCACCGCGTATTTATAGACCTCGGGATCCGGGGACCACAGTAGCATATCGGTGATTATTACCGATATGACGTCGAATATGATCCCCGATATAGTCCAAAATGGGCCTGGTTTGGGTCTGGCCCAATATGCGGGAAATGCCCATATCATGTAGTCCCCCAATTTGGGGATTCTTATCTTAGAGATAAGGATTCGCAAATTTAATTTAAAATTTATGGGTTACCTGTACCCTTCGTCCTGCCAGTTCAAATGATAGAGATCAAACTTGTGGGGAGTGCACTTGTGATGAACGCCGAGTTTGAGGTCCTCGTTTGAATTCTAGTTCCCTTGGTATTTGGGTTCCTTGAAAATTGTGATGGGGTTGTCGGGGCTGTTGTTATATTCTCGCGGCTCTTCTCGTAGTAGGGTAAGAGGTCGGTTTTTACCTTCGACATGATGTCGAAATTCATATTTTATATGATGTCAGCCCCATGTCCTTTATCTGTACATCGAATACTAGTACCGATGTGAGATTGAAACTGTGTTTCGATCCAGTATCTCCGATATCTATAAATAGGTTGTCGGGAAAGTGAAAACCCACTTGGCTTTTAGCGAAATTTCGTTGTCCCTTCGAAAGACACATCGAATTTGACTTCCGATATAGAATCCGACCTCGGTTTTGATATCTTCCTTCGATTTTAACTTTTGATATCAAATTCGATACCATTTTTGATATCTTATTCGATTTTGATTTGCATCATTTAGTGCGTTAATATGTCGTTTGCCGGGGACAGTGTTGGCGCAGGTTCGCCCGAGATGGATTTCAGAGAGGGTGGAATGGAGTTCTCCGAAAATGAGATGTTTGGGCCTGATCAATTGACTGGCGAACAGTGCGGTACTAAATTTTCTGCTCCGCCTGAGGCTGCTGGTCCTAATGTGGACGAATGGGCCTTTGAGGTCAGTCCCCCGAAATATAGGACCTCAGAGAAATATGAGGATATGACGTCTCGTGTTCCTCATCATGCTGGTTATTATTCTGACAAGTATGACAAATCCGAGGGGTATAAGGTCATATTCCCCAATGCGGATCAACGAATGCATACTCCACCAAAAGGCTGCATTACTGTCAGTGCCAAGCACTTCAAGAACGGGATGCGCTTCCCGATTGATCCTGCGGTTAGTGCTATTATAGCAAGTATTGGGGTCTGTTTGGGACAGCTATCCCCCAATTCTTTGGGCTACATTGTAGCTTTCATTTGTGTTATGAGGGCGTTGGGTGCCCCTTGTGGAGCTAATGAGTTATGGGAGCTCTTTAGTGTTATGGTCAATAGGAAGGGTGGTGATAGAGGGTTTTTCTGTGTGCGAGCCCAGACGAGGCTTAGGTTCGTGCACTATACTCAATCTAGCTACGGACTTGGAAATAAGTGCGAGTATATGTACATCCAGGAGAGGACGGCTGGTGAGTTTGATGCGCTTCCTAGTGTGTGGTGTGAAGACACCAGATATGAGAGACGAGTCGCTGCCGGTCCTAGTGCACACAGTCTCGGGTTTCTGAGGAAGTTGATTAACCATTCATACGACGGTACCCTGCTTTGTAGTGACATAGTTTTGCGAGCAAGTGGGATATCTCCCGTGCGGTATAATGGTCCCTCTACGCTTGGTAAGTGTTATATTTTTGGAAATTGATATTTTCCCCTTGATTTATTTCTTGATCCTCTCTTTTGTGTGTTTCACAGCCGAGCTGGTGGAGTATTGTAGTCTGGATGCGATAGCTGAACGTAGACAGTCGGGGGCCGAAGCCGCTACGGATGACGCCCCTCCACTCGTCAAGAAGAGGGGTCGTGAGGGTGTGCGCAAGAATGCGAAGAAATTTGTGCCCTCCTCGAGTTAAAATACAGTCGGGGTGGGTAATGCTTCGCAATCTCAACCTGACGTTGGTGTTGGGACGTCCATGGGGCGAAAGAGAAGGACAGAGGAGGGTAGTTCAAGTGGCGATCACAGTGGTCTCTTTCGCTCTGTAAGTAGTCTTTATGCCATTCACTGTGTATTTGCTTTGGGTTTTCATTTTATTGAGCGATCAAGTCCTTATTGTGGACGTGCAGGTGGCTGGTTTTCTGAAAGGTTTCTTGGCGATGGCCGTTAAAGGCCAATCGGATCACGCCGAGTCGCTCCGAGTTACCAATGGTTTGCTCGAGAAATTGGGCAATTACGATCCTGTTGCTGTCGTACAGCTCCAGCATGAGAGAGACGAGGCGATGGATATATTGAAGGCCAGCGAGAGTAATGTGGGAGGCCTGTTGAATGATAATAAAAGGTTGATCGCAGAGCTCGATGAGTCTCGACTTATCGCTGGTCAAGAGGCATCCCGTCGGGAGGCACTTGAAGTCGAGGTCGCAGTTCTGAAGGACCAATTAGCTCAGGCTGAAAGACACATGCGATGCATGACGCTGAGTAAAAGCCAATTGACTAGCGCGGCCAAACAGTTCCTTCTGAGTCGGTCGTATAAGATGATGTGTGCTGAGCGGGGCTTGCTCGAGCGGGAGGAAGCCAAGGCCTCTGTCATAGGTCAGATTCAGCTGGAAGGTGGTTTTAAGGATGGTTACGACCCTTAGGCCATAAATCCGTTGAAGGGGCCGAATGGGGAATTCCCTGAGGATTCCGATGATGACGACGAGGATTTAGAACCAGAGGCGGAGTACCGCGAGATCATCGAGCAGAAGAGTTTGGCGTTAATCCACATCAAAGGGGCCCCTCGTTATCCGGGTTGAGATTTTGGGAGTCTGTATTTTTTCTTTTGGCGCAGCTGCCTCTGTAATATGACTCATAGTTTTGCCCGTTAATTTAATCGATCTTCTCTGCATATCCTGATACATATTTGTTTATACATATTCCATGGTATGATTGCTTTTGTTACTGTTGCCTCTCCTTGAAGTGTCAAAGTGCGGGCTGTTATCATGGGGAAATCGCTGCCGTTGCAATGTTTTTTGTCGACCCCGTTATCACATGGGATTTTTTCTTGACTCGACCCCGTTATCACAGGGAGTTTCTTCTTGAATCGACCTCGTTATCACAGGGAGTTTTTTCTTGAATCGACCCCGTTATCACAGGGAATTTTTTCTTGACCCGACCCCGTGATCACAGGGGATTTTTCTTGGATTGGCCCCGTTATCATAGGGAATTTTTTTTTTTGAATCGACCCCGTTATCACAGGGAATTTTTTCTTGAATCGATCCCGTTATCACAGGGAATTTCTTCTTGAACTGGCCCCGTTATCACAGGGAGTTTTTTCTTGAATCGACCCCGTTATCACAGGGGATTTTTCTTGGACTGGCCCCGTTATCACAGGGAGTTTCTTCTTGAATCGACCCCGTTATCACATGGATTTTTTTCTTTAATCAACCCGTTACCGCTCATGGGTAGGAGCTCGCCCGTTATCACAGGGGAACCCCTTACCGCTCATGGGTAGGAGCCTTTTCTTTGTAAATGACCCGTTACCGCTCATGGGTAGGAGCCCGCCCGTTATCACAGGGGAGCCCTTTACCGCTCATGGGTAGGAGCCTTTTCTTTGTAGATGACCCATTACCGCTCATGGGTAGGAGCCCGCCCGTTATCACAGGGGAACCCGTTACCGCTCATGGGTAGGAGCCTTTTCTTTGTAGATGACCCGTTACCGCTCATGGGTAGGAGCCCGCCCGTTATCACAGGGGAACCCGTTACCGCTCATGGGTAGGAGCCTTTTCTTTGTAGATGACCCGTTACCGCTCACGGGTAGGAGCCCACCCGTTATCACAGGGGAACCCGTTACCGCTCATGGGTAGGAGCCTTTTATTTGTAGATGACCCGTTACCGCTCATGCGTAGGAGCCCGCCCGTTATCACAGGTGATATGGGCATTTCCCGCATATTGGGCCAGGCCCAAACCAGGCCCATATTGGACCATATCGGGGATCACTTTCGATGTCATATCGGTAATAATCACCGATATGTTACAGTGGTTCCCGGATCCCGAGGTCTATAAATACGCGGTGCCCAGATCTCACCGACATCCGTACGATCTATTTATCGATATTCCGTTCCCATCCAAGCATCGAAGCGTTGGGTCCGAGATGTTCCAGACCAAGCCTACACGAGACACGTAATGTGGGTCAGATTTGAGATAGGCTCGTTGTATTGCTAGACTCATTTGTAACCGACACTCGCATATATATATAAAATGATCTATCGCCAAATCAGTGGCGCCGTCTGTGGGAACACCAGTTCTCGGACAAGGACGCTGAGATGCAAGAGAAGAGGACCCGATCCGAGTTTAACGGAATTGCGACTAGAAACACGAGGATTGAGGACGCACCACCCCCTCAATAGCCTATTGACCAAGAACAGACGATGACCCAAGCTAAGATGGAGCTTCCTCCAGCACAGAATGAACCGCGACGTAGGCGCGGGCCCGAGAGACCTCCGCGAGCCACGAATCCTGCCATGCAAAATACGGCGGAACCTGCTACTAAGGGCCCGACCACTGAAAACCCTGCGGCGGATGTCCCAATGACCGAGATGCCAAACGCGGATCTTCCCGGCTCAGAAGAGACAATGGATGTAGGTCAAAGCACCATTCCCCCTGCCGCCATAACCCCGGAGATGCTAGCGCAGATCAGCGTTTCTGTAAAAGCGGCGCTTGACACTACATTGGAGACTTTGCTTCCACGACTGGCAGAACAAAGGACGAGGGACGTTCGGGCAAGGCCCCATGAATCCCGAGCGGGTGAGAGAAGGGCAAGGCAGTGATATGACGAACAGGAGGATACAGGGGACTCATTCAGAGAGATGTCGCCCGCTGCTTACGACAGGTCGGAGAGACGGGACCCTAGGACCCTGGACCGAAAGATAGCAAGAATGGTGGAACGACTTGACCGCGAGAGGGCGGAGTTGACAAGGAAGGTGACTCAGAGTCATTGGAAGGGTCGCGGCAGGACCCCGTTTTCAGACGAGATGATGGCAACACGCCAAGGTTCATTTCCCAACAGGAATATAGACAGAGGTCGCAACAGAAAAAGGCCTCCGAGGACGTACACACCATTGAATAGAGGCATTATGTAAGTGATGGTCGTGGCAAAGAGAAACAGATGGTTGACGGAACCCAGGCCATTGAATGAGACTCCCGGGATGAAGTCGTCGGGCAAATACTGCGCGTACCACCGTCAGCCTGGACACAGGACGGAGGATTGTACGCACCTAAGGAGTGAAATCGAAAGATTGATCAAAGAAGGGAAACTGGTCAAGTTTATCAGGAGCGCCAGAGAGGATGTTAGAGGAGCAGAACGTTCCTCGTCCCCTAGAAGAGATTACTCACTCGGGAGAGGAAAGCAGAAGATGCTTGGGACCATAGTGAATGCCCCGAGCAGAGGCGTTATAAATGTGATCAACGGGTGAGGCTTGGGAGCTGACGCGGCTCACGGCCAAGAAACCACAACGCGAAGACACCAGGGTGGAGCCTATGTTAGGTACACCAACGCAATCATACCGGAAGCATACTTGGAGCAGGAGATCTCCTTCACCAAGAAAGACTTGGAGCAGCTTAGTCCATTGGCCTCGACCGCAGGAAGCTAGATTGCCCACTGGTTATCACGATTAATGTAGATAGCTATCAGGTGCATAAAGTGTTGGTGGATAGCAGGAGCACCGCAAACCTGATATTCTCAAAGGCCTATGAGCATATGGGGATAGCCCCAGACCGGCTAAAGTCGGTATCCACCCCGTTGACCGGATTTGGCGGAGCAAAAGTAGTGCCGCTGGAACAAGTTATATTGCCCACCATGTTTGGCAGAAGCCCACGCACCCTAGTCACACCGATAAAATACACGATTGTCGTCACTCCGTTTCCCTACCACGCCATTATTGGCCGACCGGCGCTCAACCAGATCAGGGCAGTGGTCTCTACTTATTATCAGAAGATTAAATTCCCTACGCATCAAGGAGTTGGTGAGATTATAGGTGACCAGGTACAAGGATGGATGTGCTACGTGGACTCGCTGAAGCACCCAAGAATTAGAAGGAGACAGGAAATACAAGTCCCGCACCAAGAATACATTCCGTGCACGGAGTGATCGCCATGAGGAGCAAACAGAACAATATTTTAAATTTTAGTAGTTTTTAAATTATGTTCGAACAACGGAAATATTGCCCCATCGTGAGTTGGTCTGTAAACTTAAAACAGGGGGAATTAAGCCGGTCTAATTCCCCACTCAACGGGATACGTAGGCGGGTTAGGTTTACCTAGACCTCGACCGTTATCTCTTATTTTGCCCCGTCGTAGGTCGACATGTAACTTAAAACAGAGGGAACTACACCGGTCTGATTCCCCACTCAACGGAATACGTAGGCGGGTTTGGTTTACCTAGCCTTCAACCGTTATCCTTTATTACCATTGTATTTGTTGCTTAGCGCAATCTCATATTTGATGCAGGGATATGTCCTAAGCGGACATTATAGAAGAGCAGAGAATGGCACAAACAATTGGGGAATGTTCCCCTAGATATATATTTAACACATCGCCCCCTTACACGTACAAACAGGTACAACAGGTACAAACAGGTACAACAGGCACGATAGAGCACAACGAAAACACTATTTCTTGTGTAAAACTGATATTCCCAGATTGAGGGAACATCCCTCAAATAACACATGCACGTCATTTCGCGCTTTCGTATTAGCTTTTATCTCGAAAATCTTTCTTGTCTATAATGTTTTACAGGGCTTAATGACCTACAGGAGACCCTTATTTAAGTAACTTAAGAAAACAATCATACAACCGGGGAAGGAAGATGCATGTGATCTATGCTATTGGGTATGATAATCTCATAAGCCACGGGAAAGTGAAACCTATCAAGGAACTCTTGGGGATCTTGAGTTATATCATAAATGAATTTATCAAAACAAATCCGGGTCTTGAACACAGGGCAGGATGCTCATCTCTTTCACTATCATTGATAAGTGCATCAACAGGCATGCGACCGCTAGTGGAAGGCTAAGGAACTAACCCGTCTACATCATCACCTATATCGTCTTTCTCGCTTAGAGCAACAACTTTAGCCTCAGGACCTTGACCTAAGGATCCAACTATTTCATCTACCCCACCATCAATATCAATATCCTCCATCTTATAGGAGGAACCAAAACTCGAAGAAGAATTGCTCTTTACCTCACCAGACTCCCACTCAAACCCAGAACTTGAACTACTCTTCTCAGATCGTATTGTAGAGCAATAGTGAAAAAGCGAACGAGGTCAGAAGAAATGACGGGGTCAATAATTTTGGTGATCACCGTGTTTAGGCATTGCAAAAATTCCTAAAAGAATAACGCAAAAAGGAAGAACAATTAGCAAAAACACAAATTTCCATAAAGATTTCTAAGGGATAAGTCGAATTTAGGGTTGGTATTCAACTTATGGCATTTCGATTTATATATATCCGAGTTATGCACAAGATTCGTCTTGAGGAGCAATTCGAGTTGTGAAAGGGCAATCCGAGTTGAACATAAAATTCAACTTATGAGATATTAGAATTAAGCAATGATTCGAGTTATACAATTCGAATTAAGCATGAAAATCGACTTAAGCATGAAAATCGAGTTATCGGCCAGAAATTCGAGTTGACCAGGAAAATTCACGTAATGAACAAATTCAACTTAAAAGAAGTAATTCGAGTTATGAGCAATTCTAGTAATGCATAAATTCGAGTTGAAGAGGCAAATAAACATATTCAATTCGAGTTACACATGAAATTCGACTTATGGGCCATTCGAGTTGAAGATTTTGATTAGAGTTATACATGTCATTTGACTTGTGGAGTAATTCGAGTTGAACACATATAATTCGAGTTCGACCAGAATTCGAGTTAGATATAATTCAAATTGAAGGCATATGTAAGCAATTCGACTTGAAGGAATTCGAATTCAAATGAGGGGGAACTTACATAATATCGGTGAAGGATTTGATTTAAGTTCAGATGAGAGGAAATTAAAGCCAAGTTCTTTTTTTTTTTAGTTGTGTGTTTCCGTTGAAATAGAGAGGGGGAGGGAATAGAAGGAGCAAAACAAGGGGGATCACCCATATTTATAGGAAAATGAGGCGAGAAATTTACCAAAATGCCACCGCCCCTTTTCGCTGGATGGGGGTCTAGGCTCAGCTTCATCCGTGTTGTTAGCGAGTTCCCGAACTCGAATTAAGTTAGACTTGCCCAATTAACTTATTTCGAGTTATATATTAAATAAAGAAAGAAAGAAAAAAGAAAATAAAAAAGAAAATTATAATCAACGGATTCTGGTCCAGTACCCGATACACTACCTCTAAAGGACTTCAACCAATTTCAGAATATATTATCCGATCAAATTTACAAACGCTCGTATACTACGACCTATGTAAATTGGAGTTATGTTATACCAAGTTATGACAGACAATAGGTTAATGACACGTTGCACCTCGATAGCAAGATAAACGATTAATTTTTCAAAATTGTAGCAAATAAGTTGAATTGGGCCCTAATTCAACTTATGAGCTCAATTCGACTTATAAGCCCAGTAAGAGTTGAAGGCCCAATTAGAGTTGAAAACCCTTTTAAAGTTATTGGACCAATTCGAGTTATCTGTTTGTTCGAGTTGAGGGACGCGTTCGAGTAATTGGATTAGTGCGAGTTATCGGCCTTTTCGAGTTGAGAGCCCGAGTTTGAGTTATCAGTCTTGTTCGAGTTGAGCCCAGTTCTAGTTATAAGCCCAATTCGAGTTATATGCCTTGTTCGAGTTACATGTCTAATTCGAGTTATTGGCCATATTCGAGTTATCCAGCCAATTAGGCCCGCAAAGGATAGGGTCCACTTCGATAATTAAGGAAATATTAAGCCTATAAATACATGACTAATCATCATTATCGAGGTGCATGTTTCGAGACAACTCTAATAATTCGAGTTATCCAGCTTGAGTTATCGACTTGAGAAATTGGACTTGTTTCAGTGGATAGTTCAACTTATCTCATTTAGAACTATTCTGCTCTTTATTCGACTTGAAGCCTAAACTCGACTTATTCCAGCAAAATTAACTTATTTAGTTAGTTTAGAGTCGTTTAGCCTATTTTCACCACATTTTAGCATATTTCAACATTTTAAGGCCTATAATTTGCATTACTGGCCCACCCTATCACGGGCCCATACTGACTTACACATCGGAGTACCTTCGTTAGATCAACCGGCTCAACCTCAACCTAGTTCACGTGTCATGTTTTCAGTGTAAGTTTCTCGAACTCACAGCTAGCTCATGATCAATCAAGAATTTGGATTTGTCATGGAGTGATTGCAGATGAAATTACCTCTCATCCTAATCTATTATGGGCGAACGGTTGTAAATATGCTCAATACAACCGCTCATATAGTTCGGTGTTGAAGCAAAGAAACTAATATTGGCAAATTGAATTGAGATCGTTATTCACATATATGCACGAACGTTCACATAAAATCAATAGTTTCTTAAATAAATTGACTAGAGTTTAGAGTAGATCTCATGCAAATATATAAATAATGGTCCAACATGTAATTTGAATAGTGCTACACAGAGGATGTTGTGCTACACATATCAGGGCAGGACAGAATTTCTCCCGCTGCACATTCAACCGAAAGCTCAAATCTTTGACATATCAATATGTATAAACGTAGACTAAATTAATTAAATGTTTATTGCGTGCTTGTTGATGTGAAGGTGAAGATGTATTTAGGTTTCTTTTCTATTTAGAATTTCCTATAGAATTGAATGGTAATTCAGCATATATGTATACGTGGCAATCGATGTGGCCAATAGAATTAAATGGTAATTTATATTTTGGATAGCGATATTTTGATAGTCGCTTTTTTTTTCCTCTAGAAAATGTTGCTACATTACTGTAGTTAATTAGTTTCGAATAAATGCTTTTAATTAAACTTCACAAATTAATCCTGCTATAACCTAGCATTAACGATTTTAGCCCAATACTATCTATTACTATATAAAAAGAAAGGCATTTGTCCTTCACATGCGGAAGTTACTCTCACAAAAAGGTAGTTGTTATACCAAAATTGTGTTTTCCATATTTGCCCCTCCCTTGCCTATTTAATTAAAAAAAAAAAAAAAGAAGGTTAAAATCGTGTCATTTAGTCCCTTTTCTTAACTTTGAAATTTAAACTGGGAATCTCCTACGATCTTAGGAATTTTTTGATATAATTTACGTAATTAAATAAAGAAAAAGAGAGACAAATTCAAACTCAATTCTCCACCTCTTTCGGTTTTAATTTTCAAATTAATTAACCCTCTATCTTTTGAAAATACTTTGTATTTATATTAATTATTCTCCACCTCTTTTGATTTTAATTTTCAAATTAATTTACTCTCTATCTTTTGAAAACACTTTGTATTTATATCAATTAGTTTCAATTTCAGAACGTCGCACGCAGTCCCCGCGTGTGCCCGGAAACTAGTTTAAATAAAAAAATAGATAATTACAGTTATACACTGAAGACTTGGTGTAGTTACAAATATTTCCCTTCTAGTTTGGAGAATTGCAATTTGCAAGCAATCACCTCCTTCTAACCAAAAATTAAAGATAAACTACCAATTTTGTCCTTGGTCAACTTATGTGTTAAGAAATTTAGATTTAATGTGAAATGGGTAACTATTTAATACACTTGGCACAATTTTAATTTATAAACTATCGATACATTTAAAATAATAGTAAGGTCATTTTAGTTATTTAATAAACATTATTACTCTTCATTAAATCCCCACTTTAATTAATTGTGAGATCTTAGAAAAATAAAAAGTAACGCACAATGTTCTAGCATGGTGAATTTATTAATTGCGTTGATTCTCATTTCAAAATATATTATTAATTAAATAAGTCATTTCTAAAATATAATCACATAATTACTTTTCCACCATTAAGGCATGCACATTTTATTTTTGCACCAATAGTACTTGTAGACCAATAAAGATCTAAAAGACAATATAACTTATCATATAGTTTTTGTTTATGACGTTGCTTTTTTAAAAAATAAAATAAGTAATAACATTAACTTTATAATGAGATAAAAAATTAACAAATAAGTAATAACATTGACTATATAATTAGATAACTTCTTTAAAAAATAAGTAATAACATTAATTAGATAAAGTTATTTTAGTGTCATTTTTAATATTTATTAGTATGTTTTAAATAAAAATATGCAAAGTTCTTTAAATTAGTTGGAAAGTTCTTTAAATTAGTTGGTAAGGACAAAATTGAAACTTGATTTATAGCTTTTATTTTATTTTTGATAACTAAGTTTGATGGAGATATTTTAGGAGACCCAAAAGTGTTTTGGGCCGGCACACCTAAGAAAGGCCCAAAAATAATACTATCGAACCGAGCCCGTTCGACTGTTATTGAGACTGTCGAACCGAGCCCCGTTCGACTGTTACGCTCCGCACTCGTACGGGTCCCAAGGGACGGGGTCTATAAATACTTTGTTCCCTGATATTAACGCACGCATTGATTACTTGGAACCAACTCAGAACAATCGAACTCCACTGTTCGACTGTTATTTCTATTCGACTGTTCCACCGTTCGACAGTTCATTATTGAGTTCGCCCCGTTCGAGACTTCTTACTATCAAACTCAGGGTGTTCGACAGTTTTCCAAGTTTGAGGCTTTGGAGTATCAAACAACTCATATTCGAGGGTTTTTCGTATCGACCGTGCAGATTCGATAGTTACACATATTTAACTTATTCAGGAGTCTCGAACCATCATCGTTCGATCATCTCCAAATTCAAGAGTTATCCATCGAACTCCCATCGTTCGACTGATTCAACTCGGTCATTTAGGGTTGTCTAGGTTTTTCTTACACTCAGTAACGCGTAGCTGGTGTTTCGGACTAAGCTAGTCTGTCATTTGTAATAGACTAGCTTTATTTTGGTTATGTCAGGCCCGCTGTAACGAGATTCTTTGTGTATTGTAACTAGGACGAAATAAGACTCAAATATTGGCGCCATCTGTGGGAAAACCGTTTAGTTAACGTTGGAGAGTCTAATAGCATAGATGCCGAAGAGGGGAAATGGTCCAGTGGGAGGAGAGACGCAAGCGGGGAAGAAGATCAAGCCTGGCAGGCCTGAAAGGGAAAGAAAGCCTGAACCTCAGGAGCAAGCCATAGAGAAAGGAGAACTTCAAATAATGAAGCAATGGGAGGAGTGCAAAATGGAGTCACTCGGGGATTTTAATATGGTACAACTATTCAGGAAAGACGACAACAGAATAATTAAAATTGGAGCAGCAATGAGTCCGGAAGTAGAAAGTGCGCTGGTAGATTGTCTCAGGCGGAACGCCAGTATTTTCGCTTGGACAGATTCAGACTTGCATGAGATTGACCCCAGGATTATAGTGCATCGATTGAACGTGAGCGCCGAGGTAAAACCTGTTGGGCAGAAGAAGCGGAACTTCAGTAAAGAGAAGAATGAGGTCGTAGAGAATGAGGTTTAGGAGCTGTTAGCGGCACGTCATTTTCGGAATGGTTGAGCAATGTGGTATTGGTACTCAAGAAGGAAGTGACATGGAGAATGTGTGTGGACTACACGGACCTTAACAAATGTTGTCTATGTGATCCTTTTCCTTTGCCCAGGATAGACTTGATAGTGGACTCTAGGGCGGGTTGCGCTTTGTTGAGTATGGTGGATGCCAAGAGCGGATTTCATCAAATATTTGTGGCCGTAAATGACCAAAGTAAAACAGCTTTTGTAACAGATATCGGAGTTTACTGTTATAGGGTGATGCCTTTCGATCTCAAGAATGTCGGGGCAACTTTCCAGAGATTGGTAGCAAAGATGTTCTACCATCAGATTGGCAAAGGTATGGAAGTCTACATAGATGACATGCTAGTCAAAAGTTTGAAGGCGCAGGAGCATGTCCAGCATTTGAACAAGGCATTTGCTATTATGAGGAAATACAGGATGAAGCTGAACCCGAAGAAGTGCTCGTTCAGAGTCACGGCAGAACTGTTCCTCGGTTACATGGTAAACGAGAGGGGCATAGTGTCCAACCCTGATAAGATCAAGGCGGTAATGGATCTGTCCTCACCTAGAACAGTGAAGGAGGTGCAGTGTTTAGTAGGCCGCCTAACGGCCTTGGGAAGATTTATATCAACTTCAGTAGAAAAGAATCTACCTTTTTTAAGGTCATGAGAAAAAGTAAGGATTTCGCCTGGACGGCGAAATGTGAAGCGGCTTTCCAGCAAATGAAGAGATATTTGGTGAGTCCTCCACTCCTAGCCAAGCCAAACAAAAGTGAGATGATGTACTTGTATTTGGCCGTGTCATCAAATGCCATCAGTACATTTTTAGTAAAGGAGAAGGGGGTTCACCAACTCCCAATACATTATGTGAGTAGAGTTTTCCAAGGTGCAGAAAGAAACTATTTGGAGATAGAGTTATTCGCTCTTGCCATAGTAGCAACGACACGAAAATTAAGGCCTTATTTCCAGTCACACCCGATCACAATCGTTACAGACAAGCCTCTAAAACAAGTGTTGGCAAGGCCCAAGACTTCCGGGCGATTGGTCAAATGGGTGGTAGAACTTAGTGAATTCGGGATCGAGTTCCACCCGCTCACCTCTATTAAGGCTCAGGCGTTGGCAGATTTCATGGCCAATAATTAGGCAATAGCGTAGCAGGGTCCACAAACTACATCTTTGCTATTCTAGATCAAGCTAGCACGAGTCGAGCAACTACCACATGGATACTTCATACGGATGGATCCGCCACAAACCACGAAGGGGGAGCGGGGGTGCACTTACTCTCTCCTGACCGTCGAGAGTTTGAATTTGATATAGGTTTAAACTTCCAGGTAACCAACAACGAGGCTGAGTATGAAGCTGTGATAGCGGGGATTAATTTAGTGCTAACCTCGACGTGGATCATTTGGAGGTGTTCATGGATTCACAATTAGTGGCAAATCACTTTTCAAGCAAATATGAGACGAGGGAGGAATCGATGAAACTGTACGCCGCAAAAGTAAAGGTGCTAGCTGGGCAGTTCAATTTTTTGACATCTCCCAAATCCTATGTGACGAAAATACCAAGGCCAGCGCGCTGCCAAAATTCTCTAGCTCGTCATAAATCCTCGTGAAGAAACGAGTCACGCTTTTAGCAACCGACAAGTCGTTGGGATATCGAAATACAACAGTACATGGGCAAGAATTGAATACATATTGCCGATCGGGGAAGCTCTGTCTTAGAAGGACGAGATCTTGAGCTACCTCGCAGATGGGGTGTTACCGCATGAAGATTACGTGATGGGGGAAGTACACACGAGGAGTTGTGGAAATCACTCAAGGGGTCGAGCACTGGCCCAACGAATTCTACATCATGGATTATTGGCCGACTTTATTGAAAGACGCAACAGCATTCTCACGACATTGTGAAAGCTGTCAATTTCATGCCCGACTCATTCACAGGCCAGCACAACCGCTGCAACCAATTGATGTATCTTGCCCATTCAATCAATGGATGATCAACATTGTGGGTTCATTACCAGTTGATAAGGGTCAGAAAATATTTCTAGTGGTGGCGATCGAATATTACACCAAGTGGGTGGAGGCCGAAGCCATGACATCAATTACGGAAAAGAATATGATAGAATTCATATGGAAGAATATCATATGCCGCTTCGGTATTACCAGGTATATGGTGTACGACAATGGACGGCGGTTTATTGGCAAAGAGATCAAATCCTGGTTTCAAGATCTACGAATTTCTCACAATATGACCTCCATCTACCACCCTTAAGTGGATGGGCAAGTGGAGTCGACCAACAAGACATTAAAAGATTATCTCGAGAGGAAATTAAAAGATACCGAGAAAAGTTGGACGGACGAGCTTCATGGAATATTGTTGGCCTATAGGACAACACTATGAACATCGACGAGAGAAACCCCTTTTGTTTTGGTAAAAGGGACAGAAGCAGTCCTTCCAGCCAAAATTGGCATGCCCAGGCGCAGGATACATGACTATGACCCAGAACAATCGGCCAGATTGCGTCAGATGGGTTTCGATATAATCGGCTCCACTAGAGAGGACACTTACCATCGTACGATAGCTTTTAAGGCGGCCATGGTCAAGAGCTACGACAAAAAAGTCAGGTTTAGAAACTTTGCAGTTGGAGACTTGGTGCTAAAGAGTATCGCGGCAAGCAAACATGTGGAAAAACTAGAACCAAAATGAGAGTGATCGTACAAGGTCATACAGGCTAGTTCAGGAGGTATTACTATCTCGAAGACATGCAAGGCCCGCAAGTTGCCTTGCCTATGGAACATGCAGCATCTGAGACATTATTACGCGTGAGCGTTGAATTACCTAATAAAACCAAAATGTAGTAAATGAGACATGAACTACAGAGGCTTGAGTCCCGACACAACAATCGGGAAACGTAGGCAACTCAGTATGAAGCTGAGTTAAGCCCTATCTTAATTCAAAATCTTTATTATTGCAGTTTCTAACATTGTAGGAAGAATCATAAAGAAGCAATGCTTTTGGGACTATAAAACAAAGGAATGTCCATGGCAAACGTCGATACCGAGATGGACATTTGACCCGACAAGGACAAATGCAAACCTAATATCTCGTTCAGCAAGAAATCGAGATGGACATTTGACCCGACAATGACAAATGCAAACCTAATATCTCCTTCCACGAGAAACTGAGATGGACATTTGACCCAACGAGGACAAATGCAAACCTAATATCTCGTTTAGCAAGAAATCGAGATGGACATTTGACTCGACGAGGACAAATGCAAACCTAATATATCCTTCCGCAAGAAACTGATATGGACATTTGACCCGACGAGGACAAATGCAAACCTAATATCTCGTTCAGCAAGAAATCGAGATGGACATTTGACCCGACGAGGACAAATGCAAACCTAATATCTCATTCCGCAAGAAACCGAGATGGACATTTGACCCGACGAGGACAAATGCAAACCTAATATCTCATTCCGCAAGAAACTGAGGTGGACATTTGACCCGACGAGGACAAATGCAAACCTAATATCTCCTTCTGCAAGAAACCGAGATGGACATTTGACCCGACGAGGACAAATGCAAACCTAATATCTCATTCCGCAAGAAGACGAGATGGACATTTGACCCGACGAGGACAAATGCAAACCTAATATCTCATTTCGCAAGAAACCGAGATGGACATTTGACCCGACGAGGACAAATGCAAACCTAATATCACGTTCACCAAGAAATCGAGATGGACATTTGACCCGATGAGGACAAATGCAAACCTAATATCTCATTCCGCAAGAAACCGAGATGGACATTTGACCCGACAAGGACAAATGCAAACCTAATATCTCGTTCTGCAAAAAACCGAATGGACCATTTTGCCTGTCAAGGCCAATAATAAGTCAAGTATCTATACCCTCCTATGAAAGGGCTGACTTCTGCTCCAAACGACTCTTACGACAAATCTAACTTATGACAGCAATAGCCCAGCGATAAAAGTACGACGTAAATGGAACTCAAAAACAATTGATATATCAATCACAATCGATTTCTTGAGGATACCGTTACAACGATGTTATCAAAACAAACGTCAAATTAAACAAAATAAAGCTTGCTGCCACACCAACAAAACCATATACGCAGTTCAACGTTGCTACTCTGTTGATTGGGGGGACTCCGTACGCATTACGAAATCAAGGGACCATGCATAATTAGCACAATTCTTCTCAATCTACTTCTCTGACAAAAAGAGATCATCCATTTGGTCCTATCCATCAGGTAATCTAAGTCCCTCCTCCTCAACAGAATCACCCCCACGCTCTTCTGAGCTGATAGATGCTGGGAGAAATTAGATTCTCGTCATTTGGGACAATAGCCGACCCGGGTCGGATGGATTCTGAACCCAAGACAATCTCAGGAGCTTGCCTCGCTACGACAAGGCGAGATAAGGTCGCCCACACAACAAAAATCAGGGTCGCTTCGTTAAACGAAATGGGATTAACCGGAGCGTTCCACGCTGATGATTTAGGGTTGTGCTACATCGGCGACATAGCAATTGGACGATCGCCATAAGGGATAATGCCACTAGGCTCCGCGACGAGTTCTCAAGGTTTTCCCACCAACGGTGCCAGTTCTATCACAAGCGACGAAATCACATCATCATCACTACCATTAAAAACAACATGAATGGCGTCCTTCACCCCACCCAGTTACCACGAGACTCACCTATACCAGCGAACTTCGTAGTTTCTCGCCTCTAAGGCGAAACAGGATTCTGTCTACCCGAATCAGGCATAGCATCAGCGCTCTTGCCAAATACGAAAGAAAGGATCACCAATCTTTGGAGCGGTGAATTCTTCCTCATCGGCGTCATCAACCTTGGGTAAAATAGAGGTTTTATAAATAAAATGAGGACTAACAAATTAAGCCAAACTTGGAGTCCTCAACCAAGCCGACCAAACATAAGAACCAAAGCTAAGGAGGCTTAAAGTTATGCCTCCCAAAACGAGAAAAATGAAGATCGCAATTGGGGCCCCGATCCCCAAGAGTTTCGCTGCCGAAGATCACACCTAAAGATGAAGTGTGCGGTTCGGCTTTGAGCTCATGATTTGAGACGTGAGGACCCCAACAAGTCAGATTTCGTGTGCCTTTATCCCCTAAAGCATCGCGGCCAAAAATCACACCCAAATGTGGAGTGTGCAATTCGGAGTTGCGCTTTTCACGGGACATAAGAACACTAAATCTCACCGTAGTGCTAGCATCAAAGAGATTACAATAAAGAGCATATCCCAGCGGATGATACCTCGGAAAGTATATATAGTACAGGGAATTAAGCGAGTAAATAAAGAGGGTAATGATACAATCATAGTCACTACGCACGCATTGTTTATCTTTGTTGCACTTGATGGCGGGGAGACATATGAGGTCACAACTAATATGATCAGTTAGAGAATCGATCCATCTTCCGTTGTCCTCGTTGCCACGGAGGTTGACTTGTAAGAGAGTCACTTGAAGATTGTCACCACTTTCCAAAAAAAGCCAAAAAGATCCAAAGTCGGCCTTGAGGACGCACCACCCCTCCAAGCATCTCCGGACCTCACAATAGTACATAAAGCAACAATAAATACACCCAATCGATCCATACACATGATCGGTACAGCAAATATAAAAATATCCACCAAGTGTCCGAGTGTTTAATTTATGCAAAACCATTCTATAAAAATATACAACCATATCGAAGCTCACAAAGAGCACGAGCCAATGATCCATATCAAGAGTACGCCGAGAGTAGTGTGCAAAGATCGTCAAATGCCCTTGACCATGAATGAGAGGGAGAAAGCGGAGTTCGGTCAATGGCATTTGAGTGGCCAAAACGCAAAGGTGAATATAGCGTGAAATCACAAGATTAAATGTGATTCTATGAAGGCTAAGAATCTGGATGGGATCGGCATGAAAGCAAGGACAAAACCTTCTTTTACGAACCCCAGATAATCATCCTAGTCTACTCCAAGTTCCATACCGAATTTTACATCCTCTGCCCCTTGGCGCAAATCGGGTACCTCCTTCAGGGAATCTCTCTCCCTCTTCAAGGCGTCCCTCTCCCTCTTTAGAGCAGCAATTTCGGCACAAAGGGACCCGACGCTATCCTTCGCCTTCTTAGCATTTGCACCAGCAGCAAGGGTATCTTAAACGGCTTTGCTCCGTGCCCTCTCCAACTCACGATCACACTTAAGTACGGCAAGACGGCTAGTATCATTACTCCTAACATTCACATTTAGTTTATCGACTACCTCATTATGCTTACCCTGAACCTCAATCAACCCGTTGTAATCGCGACATAGCATGTAAACCACAATGTTGGTAGCAACAAAGAATAAACGCCCAAAGCATGCCAAATTGCGGTAACCGAGCCCGTCAAGCACTTCACTAGGATCGAGTCGAGGTCACATCCCTTTCATGCTTTCGATAGACTTCTCCTCTCGCAGTCGATACCCTAATAGCTTGATGTTTAGAGACTCTGAACTCTCATCATTCAAAAACCCATAATCAACCCTACTACCAGGTGGCACTGGCCTTGGATTCCCAGGTGGTCGAGGACGTTTGCAGGAGGCAGTGGAATTCTAGCAGCTTCAATGGCAAACTGGGCCTCGACAACACGTCTCTTAGCAGATGCATACCAATCCTCGCCACCCGCTCTAGAGGCGCCCGAGATAGCTGGCCTTGGAGTACGATTTACAAATTGATTCTCCGCATTGAATCATGCCTGGTTTGCGGCAATCCTATCGTCGATCGCATTAAACTCCTCTATTATTCTTATTTGGGCATTCGTCCTAACCTTAACTCTTCCTTTTGAAGCAGTGGGAGTCATTACAATCCTACAGGGGATGAAGTTCTCATGCCTCTCAAAGTTGCATACGCAGGGGACACGAGTGCCCATCGAGACTCCCCCGAGCCTCACAGTTGAGCGATCTATAAGTTCTGGCACTACGTGTCCGGCACCCTAATTAGCAGATAAATTCTTCGGGGGTCTTGCAACAGGTCTCCTCCCCGGGGCAGCTCTTGAAGAGCCTTCGGTCGAAACAGTGTTACTTGCAGATGGACATCCATTCAAAGGGTCGGGCCTATTTACACACCATTGGGAAGCATATATGTTCTTGGGCGACATGGTTATTTTATTACGACCTTCTGATTTCTTTTGGGCCATCTATAATCTTCAAATAGCACTGCAAGTATTCTATGGATTTTTAAAAGAACTGTCGAATCGTCAAGATTCGACTCTCATCGAACGATCGAGTCCAAATCATCCGACTGTTAATCAGAACAATTGAATCTTGGGGATTCGACAATTATTTTTAGCGGATAGTAATTTGCCACAAGTCGTAAATGAGGTGGCAAGGGTGGGCCTTGTATATGCCCACCATCGCCATTACTCTCAGTTCGGGAGATAACGATCGAATCGACCAGCGTTCGACAATCCCTACGATAACAGTCGAACCCCTTGGATTCGACCCTTCAAAAGCAAATTAGCAGACAATCGAATTTGTTCTAATTCGACGGTAATAATATTTTTTCACCTAACAGTCGAATTAGAGGTTGTTTGACACTTATTTATAATTGTCGAACTCAGCCAGTTCGACTGTTTCAACCCTACTACGGGTAACGGCTCCCCAGACAGCGGGCATATTTTCACGACAAACAAAATCTAGTTGTTAACGAATATCACAGTGTCATGGCCCAAGGTTAAAAAGTCAAGCTTTGAAGCACAAAACAAACCACTACTCGAAACAAGACAATTTTTAGAGTTTGGAACCCGATCTTAAATCAAGACCGACTCCCAAACTGGGGGGACTATATGATGGGAATATTTTAGGAGTTCCAAAAGGATTTTGGGCCGGCCCATCGAAGAAAGGCCCAAAATAATACTATCAAACTGGGCCCGTTCGACTGTTATTGAGATTGTCGAACCGAGCCTCGTTCGACTGTTACGCTCCGCACTCGTATGGGTCCTACGGGATGGTGTCTATAAATACCATGTTCCCCGATACTAACGCACGCATTGATTATTTGGAACCAATTCACAACAATCGAACTTCGTTGTTCGACTGTTATTTATGTTTGACTGTTCCACAGTTCGACAGTTCACTATCGAGTTCGCCTCGTTCGAGAGTTCTTACTATCTAACTTAGCGTGTTCGACAGTTTTCCAAGTTCGAGGCTTTGGAGTATCGAACCACTCAGATTCGAGGGTTTTTAGTATCAAACCGTGCAAATTCGATAGTTACGCAGATTTAACTTATTCGGGAGTCTCGAACCTCCACCGTTCGATCGTCTCCAAATTAGAGAATTATCCATCGAACTCCCATCGTTGGACTGTTTCCTCAACTCATCCATTTAGGGTTGTCTAGGTTTTTCTTACACTCTATAACGCGCAGCTGGTGTTCCGGACTAAGCTAGTCCCTCATTTGTAATAGACTAGCATTATTTTGGTTATGTCAGGCCCGTTGTAACGAGATTCTTTGTGTATTATAATTCGGACGAAGGAAGACCAAAATAATGTTCATTTATACTTTAAAGATTTCTACTTTTGAGTTGGGGAAGTGATTGGAACTCTTAAACTAAAGGGAAGATGTATGTAATTATACAAAACATCAGGGTAGTTATTTCTAAAAATGTGAAACATCGCCGCTTAGAATGTACATGTAAAAAAAAACCCACTACACCACGATTGACGAGGCGTCGGACACGTGGTTCTACAACTCTACCTAAACAACTCCACGCGAATGTCATTTTCTTACCATACCTCGGAATGACAAAGTCACCCTCCCACATTTGCCTTAATTCCCATTAAAACTCCTTCGTTCATAAACAACCAAGAAATAAATACTCGAGGGCAGGACAGTAATTTGAAGGCATGAGTTGCTCGTGCTATGCCTGTTAGAAGCCGACGCTCGCCACACGCCCACCCGTGTAATTTAAACCCCACCCCACCTCTCTTCACATTCACAATCCCCTCCCTGTTCATCCAATTTCCAAGGTATGTGTATGTGACTTCTTAAAAATTTGTGAAATTCTTCAACATTTTAACAATTGCCTATTTAATAATTCTGTTATTGTTGTTAGTTAGGTGAAATGGGTTCTGAATCGACTGAATCGGACGGTGAGCGTGTTCAACAAAAGAAGAGTGGAGGAAAAGTACCGAGGAAGATTCACAAGGCGGAGAGAGAGAAGCTTAAACGAGACCATATGAATGATTTGTTCTTTAATTTGGGAAAATCTATTGGTAAATTTGATGATTGATTGATTGATTGATATATATATATATATATATGGATAATAATTTAATTTGTGCAGGTTTAGATAATTCTAATTCGAACAATGGGAAGGCCTCTATACTAAGAGACACCGTTCGACTACTGGGAGAGCTGCTAACTCAGGTGGACAATCTGAAAAAGGAGAATGTAACTCTTTTGTCGGAGTCTAATTATGTAAGAATCGCCACCCCCAATTTGGTCAATTTTGAATGTTTTGTAAATTGTTTAGGGGATTTTAAGAACACCGTTTAACTTGATCTTGTGTTTGCTTCTATTCGTTGCGGTGTTCTTAAGTTCAATCAACCCACAAGAATGCTGAGTGCTGACATACACATAACCATACTAAATGAACTGCTGATCAGTTAAACAAGGACTATTATTAATTTGTCAATGTTCGTATTCTACCATAATTACTCAAACTGCATGTACTTTCTTTGTGATTGTTGATGGACAGGTTACAGTTGAAAAGAACGAGCTTTTAGAGGAGACTTCTGCTCTAGATGCTCAAATCAAGGTGCTGCAGAGAGAAATAGACGAACGTGGTAAATGCTCGAATTTGGGTTTTCCTCAACCCAATCACCATGCCTCGCCACTAGTACATGAAGATCACGTTGCACTGCCTTTAGTCGGCCATGTACAGCCAGAGTCGGCATCCGTTTTGGGTCCTGTATTTGTAATGCCGTTGCATCATGAATCTGAAGGATTTCCAGGTGTCTACCCGGAGGTGAATGCACATAAGGTTCTATCAAGTGTGAGCAAGCCGCGCCCCCGTTACCCTTCATCTTCTGATATTTGGCCTTCTCATATTCTCACAAAACCGACCAACGTAAACGAAGATGTAGAGAGAAAGTTATGTAAGCAGCCAGTAGGGTTTAAATCAGCATAGGAGTTATGGCCTTGCTTTTGTTTGGTGCATAAGGTTCATAAATTGAGTATAGTTCTGTGTAAATTGTGTTTTACTTGCAGTTTCTTTCATGTTCAGTTTATGCCAGTAAAATTTAGCTAAGACAACGATTTTGCGTAATATAGTATTTTGTTTTGTTGTAAGTTAGAACTCTATCAAGTTGATATTTAAATCTTAATTTTGCCTATCAACTGTTATGCAACTCCTGAACCATTCTGGTCATACAAGAAATAGCACATGGAAAAGCAATTTATAAGATAATTGACTAATAAATATTGCCAGCATTCAGTACACATTTGAAGTAATGCTTACTCCTCATTTTAAAATTAATTACTTGAAATTTTAGTTAATTGACATCTTGAATGCAGAAGTACACAGAAATGGAAAGACCTGGCCAGCCGTCAGAAAGGCATACCTTTTGCTGCACAATTTTATTTTAGCAGGTTGTCTAATTCCTAGTTAGGTCATATTTGGGTTTTGCTTATGACTTTGCGCACGCTCCATCCGAATGGGTTTTGGGATTTTTGCTTGTTTGGCATGTGCTAAGTTCTATGCGGCCTCCTACTATGACGCCAACTAAGACATTTTATGATCGAGCAAAATGAACCCCCGAAACTCTCTCAAACCCAACCATGTTCAGAACAAAGATCTGGTCATCGATGATTAGATGACCAATCGATGAAAGAACAATTAAAGCTACGAGTATTAGCTCTAAACCAACTCCATGATTTTACTTTAACCGTCTCCACTATTGCTCTCACGTCCTCATCTATATTCCAAAACACTTGTTTCGTGCTTTCCAAATGTGTACCCTTCCATAAAGCAGCATCCTTGTTCAACCATATCCATTTCTATTTACCCAAGAGTGCAAGTTTAAATTCTTGAATACTGTAAATTTATGGATCGAGACTTGAAACAATGTTACTTGGTGTTGTAATAACATTGTTATCTCAACAATGCATTGATCACAGAATATTGCAGCGGAAAACGAATCAACACAGTAAGTAATTTAAGAAGATTATATAAATATAATCTTCCGAGCCTTAGGAAAAATAATCACTATGTAAAGTAATGACTTTACAAAAAGGCGTTCTCACAATTCTAAGCTCCTCACTATGAATTGATTCAAACTCAACCAAACGGACAAATATTAACTCTTTAATTCTAAACATGACTTTAAATTCAATTTGTTAATATAAGGGCTTTGAGAAGTAAGACAAACAACTCAACATTATTGATCTAATCACTAAGATTATTCTGCTTAATTGTGTTGTTATTAGTCTTGATGTACTTCATACCTTATATAGATGTGTGAGTCTTAAGCTCTAAGGCATGGTGTACGCGTTTTAGATTACCTTCAAATTCTTTGATCATATAAGTTTTCTTATTTATCGGTTTCAGTCTTATCAAGGAAGGTTTCCTTAATCAACACGCGTTCTTCTTAAGAAATACGCATTCTTTAATTAGACTTCTTCAGCATTATTCTAAGTTGATCTTTCCTTCTTCAACTCTAACTCGTGCGGCTTAAATAATGAAGGTGTGAATATGGAAATAGTTGATTCACTCAATGAATCATGTTAACATGGAACATTCATAGACAACTAAAATCGTGGAATATTAGTATGTGAATAAATGCAAAACAATTATGTATTCAATATAAGTAAGATTCAGTGTTAATGTCCAATGTTATGGTAACACTTCATTAGCTCGATGTTATGATAACATCTTATAACATTTCACAGCTTCAATGTTATGATAACATCTCATAACATTCACACTTTCAATCTCCCCATTTTGTCTTACTTCACAAAACCAACATGTTCACAAAAATTAGTTCCAAAAATTAATACTTAAACTTTATAGACTGCTCCCCCTTACTGCAAAAATGTTATACCTAATGTTGGCATAACATTGATATTCATTAGTGTTGTCATAACACATGCAGAGAAGATTAGCCACACAAAATTGAGCAGTTCTAAATAATCCTTATAAGGCAATCAAAGGTAAGCAGTTTAGTACATACCCTAAAGAACTACAGTTAACATACTCTATGATCCAAATCAAAACATAAAAAAAAATGTATTGGCAGTTCAAAAAGCATAATAGTTGTTAAAAATTTTGAATCCACTGGACTACTCTCCCTCGTTTTGCGAGGAAGGAAGGTCATTTAAGTGCTCCAACATTGAATCCAGCTTCTTTAGATGCTCCTTTTTTTCAGCTATCACCCTCCTGATATCCTTGATCTGCCGCTTGATCCATTTTATCTCCTCTGTCACAAATGCAGTAGAGATGATATGGGTGTTCTCCTCATTTGTAGTTGGAGCAGAAGTTGAAGTGTCAAAGTGGACACTGGAAATGCCGGTATCTAGGGATCCCGCATCGAGAGATCTCGTCAACCGGTGGGACGGAAACATTATTGAGTTTTTGGACCCCACGATGTAGGATCTCGTGTCACAGGATCCCACTTCGCGGGATCACATCCCGTTTCCGCCCCTACATACATCCCAGTACAAACATTAACAAGGTAGCAAATCAGGCAAGTACATAGATCTTGAATGATGGCAATACATGACCCAACACCCCAAAACTTAACGCATACTTGTTTATTGATCTACATACAAGGCTTTAGCAACAAGTGATGAGGGCTACTGGGTGTAGGCAATCAAAACCCCCAAACACCCTAATAGAAAAGGCCACTTTCATATGCCCATTGGCAAAAAATACAACATGTAAATAAGCACAATTGAATATCACTGAAGCAGACAACATCATGAACCCCCACATTCTCTACATGAAATGTGAACATGTGCTAGGATAAGACACAACTGAATGACATCAAGGCAACAAACCAAGTCTTCTCCACAGATAGGAAAATAACATCACATATAAAAAAATTGTTAACTCTTAAAAATATAGAAGGAACTCTCAGAAAAAGTAAAATGTCAAGGCTCAATGTTCACCCACACAGGACAAAATGCGAAAAAAAATGTTCAAACAAAGAAAGAAATTGAAGAAAATAAATGATAAAAGCAATCTAATACACTACAACCAATACTCCAGTGCTCGCCAGCGGTGTTATGGCAACACTGGAACAATAACATTGTTCACATGATGCACATATCAAGAGTCTTCCTCAAAGTGAAGAATCTCTCACTGTCCAAAGGCTTAGTAAATATATCAACAAGTTGATTATTTGTCTCAATGTGTTCTATCTTAATCACTCTATCCCTCAACTAAGCCGCTCAAGAAATGGTGTCTAATATCTATATGCTTAGTTCTGGGATGCTGCACAAGATTTCTAGAGATACTTATAGCACTGAGATTATCACAAAACATTAAAAGAGTGTCATTATCAAACCCATAGTATAATAGCATATGTTTGAGCCACACCAACTGAGTAACACAGCTACAAGCTACAAAATATTCAGATTCTGCAGTAGATAATGAAACAAAATTTTGCTTCTTTCTATACTGAGAAACCAGATTGTTCCTCAAATAAAAATACCCTCCACTTGTGGATTTTCTGTCATCTAAGTCACCTGCCCAATCTGAATTACTGAAACCTACAAGATTGGTATTTGTATCATGAGAGTACCAAATGCAAAGTTCATCTATCCCAGATATATATATCTCAAAATTCTTTTCACATTAATCAAATGTGACTGCCTATGGTCAACTTGAAATTTAGCACACACACACACACACACAATACATAATGCATTGTCTAGTAGCAGAAAGATACAACAAACTACCAATTATAGACCTATACGGTGTTGAGTCAACATTGTCTAGTCATGTACCATCCATAGTGATCTTCAGTGTGGAAGACATGGGGGTCTTGCTTGGCTTTAACTCATGTAGACCAAATCTCTTCAACAGGTTTCTTGCATACTTTTCTTGGTTCAAAAACATTCCAATCTCATGTTGCTTTACTTGTAGTCCAAGAAAGAATGACAACTCTCCAATCATGCTCATTTCAAAAGTACATGTCATGGACTCAACAAACTTTTCTAGAGTAGACTTGGTATGGGAACCAAAACCAATATCATCAACATAAATCTGAGCTACACAAACATCAATCCTTTCTCTTAGAATAAAAAAGGTTATGTCTCCATCTCCTCTAATGAGCCCTAGACCCAACATAAATCCAGTTAGTCTTTCATACCAAGCTCTAGGCGCATATTTTAAACCATATAGAGCTTTTTCCAGTTTATACACATGTTCATGATGATAAGTGGTGTGCCATAATTACGACACTTCTAAAATACACGATCATCTTGGAAATAACTCGGAGTAGGGGGACCGAAAGACAATTTCCTCCCAATCCGATTAGACCACTCGAGATGCCAAATCAACGCGACCCTCATGACAATAACGTTGACCTTGAAAAAATGGTTCATTATGGAAAAACACCGGACACGAAGTTTGGGCAATGCAAGTCGTGAAACGACGCTAAAACCCGTGCTACGTCAGTTTCAAGTCAGTCAACCCGACATGTCACGTCGGCCAAACCGACGTGGCACAATGGTACGTGGTCAACACCAACATAGCACGTGGCACATTGTTCAAACCCAACGTTCCACGTGGCACGTCAATCCTTTAGACCACATTGGGGTTCGGTCCAGTATGGTGCTGGTGCACCAACCTTATGGTGCACCCATTTCTATTCTTCACCTTTAGTGTGTGTATGCATGCTCTCTCGTGCATTACCCTCCCTATTTTCTATAAATACCCCCCACCTCTTCACTTGAGGGATTGGACACTTGAGGGGTAGCCCACTTTGGAGGTTGAAGCTTGGATGCTCTGACTTTTGTATAGGATTCTAGTGAGAGAAAGCACGTCAAGCATTCCACATCATCACGTTTGGCTCGCCGATCCGAGGCACGTCAACACTGTTTGCACATCAACCGTCGCACGTCAACCGTTTCCACGTCAACACTTTTGGCACCTCAATAATTCCACGTTAACTAAAAGTACGTCAATAAAAATACTTAGAGTATTTTCTCATTTACTTTTCCATAGACATTCAAATGTCAACAATTGGACTTAAGTATGAGAAAGCTTCGACCCGGGATTTGACCACTTCGTGGTGCAAATCGACGAGGCCCCGATCCCGAGCCTCCGCGGCTCGATGAATTACAACGCCGTTATGCTACCCAAATGATCTTCGATCTTGATAACACCCAACAAGGGTCGGCACTTCGGCCACCCAAACCTCGACTACGAGATATGCATCTTCCGGGATAGTCTAAATCGAGCCTAAGGGACAATACAATGCATACAGCTCACGAGCTCGCATTACGTCAAATAAGACCCTGCATCGTGTATAATTGAATAATGAACTACGCCCAACTTGATTTTTTCTTCTCACAGAGATACGTAGGCATATTACCCCGCATTGAGCCCAGTCGCAAAATAAAACATTGTCCTCACTTAGAATAGGTTACTTACTTATATAAACTGTTTGTTTCTAACCATTATGTCTTTAGTGCAAGTTTCCATCGGACCAAAATCTCTTCTTGTGTTGCCTATAAGAGGCAAGAGAGTCTGGTGAAGGAGTAATCTCGAGACTAGCAAAAACACACCGCGCTAGAGGCGCCGTCTGTGGGAAACCACTAGGTGCTATCTGAACGACATCATGGTGAAACACGTAGACAACCTACAACTTCTCGAAATGCATCTCCGAATGCATCCCCATCTAACTTTAATGCAGCTTCGCAAGGGGCAACTCAACGTTAATAACCACCGACATCTAATCAACAAGCTCCTCCCGCCGCGGATACAAATGTTCAGACCAGAAACATCGCATCAACAAGTGCGTCACCAATTCCTCCCAAGCAGTTCGATCAGCTAATGAATATGGTTAGGCAACACTTGACTATAAATCCGACACCTCCACCTCCACCTCCAATTCGTGTTCAAAACTTGGGTCAAACTGACAACCAATCCCAAGGTTCTACGCCTAGGGGACACACACACGTGAACGGAGAACGACAACTACTGCAAGATCTTCAGAGGATCGCAGACATCCTTGCCGAAGTGTCTTACTAGCAATGATGGACTAATCTAAAGAATATTTGGTATTTTCTTCTACCTTGGCATTGGTAAGTCTTAGAGGTACGCTTACTACTTCAATTTGCTTCACAGAAATTTCATCGAGCATGTAGCAGCCATTTAGTTCCCCATTCACTTCCTTTAATTTCCTTTCAGGAATTTCATCAAACAGTTTACGCAAGCTAAATGTATCTTATTGTTGTTCTACAATACCTAGACATATGTCACTGTTTACCATGCAATAGTAATTTGGCAGTGACTCAGGTAGCAACATCAACATTTTAAGTTGTCTCTCAAGGTTTCTTGTTTTGCCCTTATGCATTTCTTTGAACATTTGAATGGTTCCGAGTGCATCATATCTAACTTCATAAACGATGCCATATGTTTAGAATTCAATGAAAGACACCTCTTCAAACAACATGTTGATGAAAAACGAATCTACTTATAGCTCCACTTGATCGCCTCACCAACCTCACCACGAACTTTGACTTGATTCAGAGGCGTTTCATTAAACATGTTGTAGATGCAAAACAAATTTGCTTCTAGTTCGCCTCTGATCACATCACAATCTCACAAAAAACTTCGATTTCTTTTAGAGGCATTTCATCAAACAAGTGATACATGTTTAGTGAATCCTCACCCGGATCAGACTCTTCATCGAACAAGTGATACATACTGAATGCATCATCATTCAGTTCATCAGCTGCAACTTCTCGAGCTTTACGACGACTTTGTCTCAATTCTGCTGCAATTTGAGCATGAGATTTCGCAGCCTTGAAGGAGTTTTTGCGCCTCTCAAAAGTTTTCAGCATCTTGTCGAGCGCGTCGTACATTGCTTGGAAAAGAAGTCGGTTCTCTTCTGTGAGATGAAAGGAACCACACTCGGTACGAATCGGTGGCCGAGGACCGAATGGCTCTGATGACATCCACTACTACCTTCTAGTTGCAATCGTGCGTCGCGGGTGGTGACGTCGGTATTGCAGTGTTAGCCCGGGGCTAGGTGAAACTAGCGTAAAGCTAGCCTGCGTGGGCGCCGAGGGCTGCGGAGCGTGGTGGAATAATATGATCCTAATTGCAATGTATGAGACTTGGATCCTATATTGATATTGTAAGATATTAGTGAGAGGTTTATATGGACTTGTGCTCTTTCACCTTAACAACTAGCTTTTGATATTGGGTTCTCCTAAGTTCATATCGGCGTCGAAGTCGCTGATCGAACGACATTGTTTTGTTGTTTTTTTGTATTTTTTAAGATAGATTTGATAAAATAGAGAAGAAAGATGATGAGATAGGGAGATTTAGCTCAACGCAGAAGAAGACTATATTATATATCTTAGAGGAGAAGAAATAGAGTTTTATAACTTTTCATTCATAATCCCATTGTAAATCTTACAACTGCTACTTTATGCTACTAATCTGAAAATACAATAAAAAGAAAAGACATTATGCTACTAAACTGAAAATACAATAAAAAGAAAAGACACTGGCAAAATATTAGGGGCTACTAGTAATTTAATAAACCATCCTTTGCCTTGTTCCTAATCACAACAATTTCTAAGTCGTTTCATTTCAAAGTTCAAATTGACGCAAACAGGTTCCAATTAGTCAATTAGCGTCTTTTGAATAAAAAAAACACCAACGATAATAGGCTGAACCCTACCGCGAACTCAAAACGCCGCCGCTCGCCGCCGGCAGCCCCCACAAACCATGTCCGCGAAATGGCGTGCCTTACAGCACCGCCATAAGTACACGTACAACGCCGTCGTTTTCCCGCCAAATTTCAGTGAGGAATTAGATCAAACACCTGACTTGACTTCCCCATTCTTCGCCGAATTGAAGCACCTCGTCTCACTCAACTCCACCTATGCTCAGCTCGAACACGTCAAGAAGCTAGCCGCAGCTTTTTCCAGTTTGCTCTCAGACACCACGAACCTCGACGAAACCACAGTTTCTCGTGCGGTTAGGTTATACCTGGAAATCCTTTTTCTAGAGAACTCGCTGCCTTTGCATCGAACTCTAGCTTCCGCGTTGGCCAAGAGCAAGAACTACCGTAGTTTAATCGAGGGTTGTTTTCGCCAGCTGTGCGAGGAGTATGGTTGGGGCAATGGTAAGAGAAGATTCTGTGTTGCGCGGGCGGCTTTGTCCATGATGAGTACGCCTAAGTTAGGGTATTTAGTTGAAGTAGTTGAACAGTGTGCGATTTTGGTGGGATTGGATGTGATTTCAGGCTTAGGCGGTATTGTTAACGAAACCAATGAATGGTCGAGGCCGTCTCCAATTGTGATGGAACAATGCCAGGAGGCCTTGTCCTGTTTGTACTACTTGCTTCAGCGCTTTCCTGCAAAGTTCTTTGGTGTGGGTAGCGAGCATAATGGATCGAGTTTGGATTGTGTAAATGTTCTGGAGATGGCCTTTGTGACTGTTTTGAGCATTTTGAAATCGCAAAGATATTCTAGGGACTGCTATGTGGCAGCTGGTGTGAGTTTGTGTGCGGCACTGCAAGTGTGTTTTGGTGCCGACGAACTCGGTCTGTTTATAATGCAAGGTATTTTTAAGCAGACTCATGTTTGCAATTGTAACATTGGCCTTGCTGAAGTGGTAGCGAAGGTTCCATTTAAGGGTGACTTGGTGAAGGAAATTCACGGTTTCTCTGCTTTACGTAGACTTTGCTTGATCAGGGGAATATTGACTGTAGTTTCAAGAACTGTTCTCAATACTCATTTTGTTATATCAGATGGTGTTTTGAGTTGTAATCGTGATGGAAATTCAGTCAAGACCATATTGTATGATGCTATTTTGCCTGAATTGTGTAACTATGCTGAAAATCCTGTTGATGGTCATTCTAATTTTCATACACTGACTGTGATGCAAATATGCTTGCAGCAGATAAAAACAATTCTACAAGGTGAGGAAGGTAATACTACAGATAATTATGATCCAATACCCGAAGACATGGGGGCCAGGATACTAAAGATTATATGGAATAATTTGGAAGACCCCTTAAGTCAAACTGTAAAACAAGTTCATCTTATCTTTGATCTATTCTTAGACATCCAGTCTACCCTTCAATGGGGAAAGGGTAGTGAAAATATCAAATTGTTCCTGAGGAATATTGCTTCTGATCTTCTTCGTCTGGGACCACGTTGCAAGGGAAGATATGTTCCTTTAGCCTCTCTTACCCGGAGGTTGGGGGCTAAGACTATTCTACAGATGAATCCAGACATGTTGTTTGAATCAACTAAGGCATACAGTGATGATGATGTGTGTTGTGCTGTCACAACATTCCTCAAGTGTTTCCTTGAGTGCTTACGGGATGAATATTGGAGTAGCGATGGCGTTGATAGTGGATATGGACTATATAGAGGTCTTTGTTTGCAACCACTTTTGCTTGGACTTGCTTCTGGCGTGGCTAAGTTACGCTCGAACTTGAATACTTATGCATTACCAGTTCTATTTGAGCTGGATGTGGAAAGTATATTTTCAATGCTTTCCTTAATTGAAATTAGCTGGGGAGATGAGGTGTCTTTACATAGTTCTGCAGATATACTTTTAGGGACTGAACAGAAAATTGCTGTTTTGGTATCATTACTCAAGGTTTCTCGTGTACTTGCATTGATGGAAGGAGATATTGATTGGCACGGAAGTTCATCAGCATTTGCTGAAGGTGTGGAACTGGATGTGGAGAACAGTAATCTACAATGTGTAGTCAGTATAAAGAGTATTGAGGTTAAAGTTCCAGTCAACTGGCTCATACTAGCATTGACCCACGTAGACGAATCACTTCGCATGGATGCAGCAGAAACTCTGTTCTTAAATCCGAAGACAGCAAGTCTTCCTTCTTCTTTGGAACTCTGCCTGATGAGAAGAGCAGTAACCCTGAACATGAGATGTTGTTCTACTGCATTCCAAATGAAATGGAACAGCTTGTTCAGGAAGTTTTTTTCTCGGGTCCGAACAGCATTGGAGAGACAACTTAAGCAGGGAACATGGAATCCTCTTGATTCTGAAGATACCCAAGGAGTTCAGTATACAGGAGCAGAAAATACTATCAAATACAGGGCAGGAAATCTCTTTGATTTCACAAAGTGGTTGAGTTGTTTCTTATTTTTTTCTTGCTACCCTTCTGCTCCATATGAAAGAAAGATAATGGCTATGGATCTCATCTTAATAATGTTAAAAGTTTGGCCTCTAGTGCCTACTTTTCCAGAGAATCAGGTTGTAGTTTGCCCCGAAACCAATCTATATCCTTACAGTAAAGGTTTTACTTTACCCGAGTCAGCCTTGCTACTGGTTGGATCAATTGTTGATAGTTGGGATCACCTGCGAGTGAGTTCTTTTCATATCTTAATGCACTTTCCCACCCCACTTCCTGGTATTTGTAATCCTGAACTAGTTCGGGAGGCAATTGTATGGGCTAAAAAGCTTATCTGCAGTCCACGTGTCAGAGAAAGTGATGCTGGAGCCCTGACTATGCGGCTTCTCTTTAGGAAGTATGTTGTGGAACTAAGCTGGATTGTTAAACCATCCTGTGATGCTGTATATTTGAGTACATACTCTGAACTGTCGAATGGGGCCTCTTCGAATTGCACTAGGTCTGCTATTGTAGTTTATGTCACATCGCTTGTTGATTGGTTGCTTGTTGCTGTGGAAGATGCTGAAAAAAGTCTCTCAGAAGCATGCAAGAATAGTTTTGTTCATGGTATACTGCTTACTCTTCGATACACATTTGAGGAACTGGATTGGGACTCCAGTGGGATTTCTCAAAGCATTGCTGATATGAAACATGTACTGGAAAGGCTATTGGGCTTGGTCATGCGAATTACTAAGTTAGCCCTTTGGGTAGTCTCAGCAGATGCATTGCACTTACCTGATAATATAGAAGAAATGGTGGATGATGATGCATTTCTTGTGGAAGTTCCAGATAATATTGGTGCATCTGGACCCAAGCCAGGTATTGAGGAGAAAGGTTCAGAACAGGAAGGGCCCTTTGAACAAATAGTTATGGTTGGTTGCTGGCTTGCAATGAAAGAGGTAGTCTACCATATTTTTTTCAGTTCTGTTGTCTTCCTTGTGGGAAGTTATAGATATAAATGGTGTTACAGTGCCAGAGTAAAGCAATCTCATTATTTTCTTTGTCAATTTTTATTTTTATTTTTTTTCCTCTTCAGGTGAGCCTTCTCTTAGGAACAGTAGTTAGAAAAGTTCCTTTACCTACTCCAGATGAAAAAGAGGATACAAATGGATCTGATGCAATGCTTGATCTAAAGCAACTTGAGACAATTGGCAACCATTTCTTAGAGGTCCTTCTCAAAATGAAACATAATGGTGCAATTGATAAAACCAGGGCTGGATTTACTGCACTTTGCAACCGTTTGCTGTGTTCGAATGACCCAAGGTATATACTGACTTTAGCTATTACTGGTCTTTTCACTTTCAAGTCACTGGATAGTAAAATTTGCGAGATTGCAGAGTCAAATAATGTTTTATTTTTATGGTAAGATAATTTAATATAACTGAAACTGTAATTTCTTGGAAGTGCAGCAATATAAACACAATGTACTCAAATCTTGGTAGTCACAGTAAGAGAACTTCTATGTTACTAATCCATAATGGAATATTTTGTTTCAGAAATTATTACAGAAGCTAAGCCCTCGATTTCTGAGTAAAGTATTTTTAGCATTTTAGAGCCTACTCATGAGTAGTTGTTGGCAATCTGATACTTTTAGGAGAGCCAAAGTTTTCTGCTTAATTGTGTTGGCCTTGATTATCAAATGGATATCTGAAGGGTTAAAAAGTTTAGTTATATCTATATACATGCTAATACTGCTCCTGTATTCAGGCTTTGTCAATTAACAGAGTCTTGGATGGAGAAACTGATGGAAAGAACTGTGGCCAAGGGACAGACAGTGGACAACCTGTTAAGAAGAAGTGCAGGCATACCTGCTGCATTTGTAGCCTTTTTCCTCTCAGAGCCCGAGGGAGCACCAAAGAGGTTACTCCCAAGGGCACTACGCTGGTTGATTGATTTAACTAAAAAGTCCTTAACTGATCAACCTAAAGCAAAGAGCTCAAACATTGAATCGTGCAATGGGCTCTCAATGGACACAAGCCTAGTATCTGGTTCTACTGAGCCTCCTGAGTTGAATGTGAACGAAGAAATGTCGAAGGTTCGAGATGAGGGCGTTGTTCCCACTGTACACGCATTCAATGTTCTTAAGGCAGCCTTTAATGATACAAACCTAGCAACTGATACATCAGGTTTTTCTGCTGAGGCAATGATAATTGCTATACAATCATTCTCTTCTTCATACTGGGAGGTCCGCAACAGTGCGTGTCTCGCGTATACTGCTTTGGTGCGTCGCATGATTGGATTTCTTAATGTACAGAAAAGGGAATCTGCAAGGCGTGCTCTAACTGGAGTTGAATTTTTCCACAGGTGTGCTTCACCCGTCTAATTTATATTTCAAAGCCTTTTTTCATTGTTTTAGATCAGGGAATACAAAATTTGTGCACTAACTAGTTCTGACTCATACCTAGATCTGCATCTTATTTAGTAATAATTAATAAACTAATAACTCAAACCTAAATCTGCTTCTTGTTATGTGTTTGTAACATTTTGTGCTCAGATTTTTAAATAGGGAGAATTACATAGACTACCCTCATGATTGGTAAGCTAAACTTACCCTTATTATATGTTTGGCTATGCAATTACTACCATTACTGTGTTCAGTACTTAATTTAAAAACACGAGTAACTGAAAATTGTTTAAATTTCCAAAATTACCCTCGAGTGCTATCATCTTTAGTTTCAAACTTTAAAACCGAAATACATATCTAAGTTTTGACAATTATTTATTTAGTCTTATAATATTGTAACCTTAATCTAAATTTTGAAATCATGCTTATGCGGTTTATATATTTCTAATTCATTTAGATATTAGTAGGACAACAAAAGGAAAACAATATATCGAGGAAGTCATCTTCCCCCATTCAAACCCCCTACCCCCTCCTTCAAATTCTAGTACTTTGGAGCGGAGAAGATCGTGCTTCACGCTACAGGTGCAAGTAATTGCTATTGCAAGCACCATTTCCAATTGCTTAGTGGATTGCTGATTCGCAAACAATTGTAGGTAACTCCATTGCACGTAACCAGGTCTTGCACTCCAAGCTTCGTTGCGACTAGGTCATGCGTGACTGGTCAAGGTGCTGGAGCGTGGGTGACGTGGTGGCGGATGGGTTCTAGTATTTATGTGGTTTTTTTTTTATTTGTAAATTCTTTTTGATGAATAACTAATGTTAAATATATGGCTACTAAACTAATAATTGATAAGAGAATTTGTCAAAACAATATTTTTAAGAAATGTTTAGCGCAATAATAGAATTACACCAATTATGTTAGGGTTTATTTATGGAAGTAGGTAGTTTGTTTACTCACCAAATAGGAGGGGTGGTTTGTGAAATCAACTCTTACATGTGTGCCTGATGTGGTTTGTGTAGTTCTCCCTTCAAAATATAATTTTCATAACAAGATGAAAAGGCAGAAACTTAATAACTCCTGTTTCATTTTTTCAGTTGATCGTGTTAAATCTAAGAAAATGGGGCTTATTTATTTATTTATGTTAAGAAATGGTCATCATGCGTCAAATTGTTTGTATTTGTCATTAGGAGTTAAAAATAAGATGCTACTAAATTCCATGCTTCACATTGATATACTTTGGTAATCTTGTACAATATATGAAGTATTCTCTTCTTTTGAGATCTGCGCTTACTTAGATGCAATATTTGTAATGTTGTCCTCCTTTTGTTTCCTTAAGAATGTGACTGGTAGATTCATTAACTCAGACTTAATTGAAGGTACCCTGCATTGCACCCGTTCTTATTCAGTGAACTGAAAGTGGCAACAGAGTTTCTGCCTCGTGCTTCGTCAGAACATATGGGGTCCGACCTGAAAAATGTTGTACATCCAAGCTTGTGTCCTATGCTGATACTTTTGTCTCGGCTTAAACCTTCTCCAATTTCAAATGAAACTGGAGATGCTATCGACCCATTTTTGTTCATGCCATTCATCAGGAGGTGCTCAGTTCAAAGCAATTTTAGAATCCGTGTACTTGCATCAAGAGCTTTAACTGGCCTGGTATCCAATGAGAAACTGCAAGTTGTCTTGCACAACATTGCCTCACAGTTACCTTGTGCAAGCGATATTATGAGTCATGATTCAACAAATGGATTGGATTCGACTAATGGAAGCTCCTCGTCTTTCAATTCAATTCATGGCCTGCTATTACAGCTAAACTTTCTTGTTGATACCAATTGCCGAGACCTGGCCGATTCTTCTAAAAAGGATATGATTCTCCATCAATTAGTTCAAGTATTGGAAACGTGTTCATGGATTGGAAGACCACAATGGTGCCCCTGCCCCACCCTGAATGGTTCCTTCTTAAATTTGCTGGATAACATGCTCGGTATTGCAAGAACATGTGAAACTAGTGAAAGTGCTGATGTCATTCGGAACCTCCTCTGGGAGTTGTCATCCGAATGCTTAGATTTTCAGCCTGCTAATGGTCCACCATATTTTGATCCAACTATTCAAGAACTTCGCAAGCAAGCTGCAAGTTCCTTTTTTAATTGTGTTTTTCAAACATCTAAAGAAGTAGTTGATAATGGTGTTCTGATGCAAAGAAATCTTCCGAAGTCTGCTTCAAGTTTGTCAAGAGTAGCTGGAGCAGACGTTGCCTTTAACAGAGTTCAGGAGAGATTGATTCGCTCCTTGACAGATGTATCATACGAAGTACGAATTGCCACATTAAAGTGGCTTTTAATGTTCCTGAAGTCGAGGGAATCATCAGACAGTAATTACGATGATAAGTTTCACTATGAAGCTATGAAGATGTGCTTGACTAATATCGATCTTCAAGATTTAGTTGTGAAGCTGTTGGACTCAGAGGCACATCATAAGTGCACACTTTACCTTCTGAAGATATTCTACACTTGGAACTCGCTGGACAATGATAAGCAGCCTCTGGAACCTAGATATTCTTGTAATATGGACTGCAATTCTATATTCCAGTTATGGGCCAAGTTGGTTTCCCTGTTCAAGATCGCAAGGCATGCGAAGACGAGGCAAACACTCATATGCTGCATGGGGATATGCATAAAGCGAATCTCCAATTTATATCTGAGTTTTTTTTCTTCTGATATTGAGAACAAAGAAACAGCCAAGCTCATCCAAACTGACCCAACCATAAACTTCTCCAATTTTTATGATTCTTTAAATCATTTTGTAGATCTGATAGAAGAACATGGTGATGCATCAGCACCTGCAATTATGCGGAAGGCAGCTGCTGAATCATTGATAGCTTCCGGTCTCCTTGCTCATGCTGAGGTTCTTGGTTCTTTTCTTGACAGCCACCAAACTGTTGACAATGATTTTATTTCTGCTTCTGACAAGGATGAGGCTATCAGAATGTACGCTCGTAGAATACTTGATATGTGGTTGATATGCATTAAGCTTCTGGAGGATGAAGATGTTGGGCTTAGGAAGAAGCTTGCTTTGGATGTTCAAAAATATCTTACTTCCAAAAGATGGAGGGAAAACTTTTCAGCTGATATATTAGCATCCAGTCAAGTTGAAAAAGTGATTGTTTTATGTTTTGACCATCTCTCAGCAATTTTTGGTCACTGGCTTGAGTATTTGGATTATATTTCCCATTGGGTTCTAAATGCTGCAAATGATGCAAATTATGTTATGTCGGGAGGAGACCTTGTCAGACGTGTTTTTGACAAGGAGATTGATAACCATCATGAAGAGAAGCTGTTAATTTGTCAACTTTGTTGTATGCATTTGCAAAAGATTCCGATGACAAAATCTTTGATTGAAAGTGGGGTGAGGGATCTTTTGGTCGGATGGAGGAGTAGATTTTACCAGCAGTTGACGATATTTGCACGCGACCATATAGGAAAAAGGGGAAGCTTCCATTGGATTGGTGGAGTTGGCAACCACAAGGATGCGTTTTTACCTATTTATGCGAATTTGCTTGCATTTCATGCCTTGTCGAGCTGCATCTTAAAAATGGAACCCGAGAATAGCACAAGCATGCTCTCTGAAGTCTCTGCTTTAGGAGATGCAATTCATCCCTTTCTTGGGAATCCATTAATATCAAACCTCTATATGATGGTTGTAAAGTGCCATGAAAAATACTTGGGAGGAACTGCTGACAATTTCAGCCAAAAGTTGAGATTAAATGATTCAATTTGGGTAGAATTCAATCCCTATTTCCTGCTCGGGTAAAAGCCTTCATTGTATGAAGCTTTATGAGGAAATGTAGGGCAGGTTGTGATCAACCGTAAACGCCCCCGGGTGTAATGTACACAACTTTGTTATATTTTTTATATTTAGTGGAAAACCTTAATTATTTAAGGCTTTTTCTTTAATTCCTTACGCTAGCATCGTGAAACGTGACTCGTGATTTTAAGAAAAAAAAAAGGAAAAAAAGAAAGTAAAACTGAGTGTCACATGCCAAGTTCATTCTGTTACAGTGGATTTGATGAGCTTTTATATACATTCAGAAAGTAGACACACTAATAAGTTGCAGTTGAGATCAATTGCAAGCAAGAGATTTTAGGTAACAATTTTTACAGTGAGAAATGGTTGCTACTCTTGAAAATTTCCTTGAAACAGCGTCTTTTGATGGACTAAAAAGTGTGTCGCTTCAAGAGAACTCCCAATGACGGAACAAATCAAACAAAATAAACTTGTATTCTTATCTTCTCGAGCCAGTTATGGTGCCTAAGAACACCAGTTCTTCCAACAAATTTATTGGTTAACTTCTTTTACAATCAAGTCGACCGCAATTTATAGTGCACACCTATGAGGCACGTATACTCTAAAAAGAGGACTTGTCGGTATCTGATATGTAACGGATACGTGGCGTAGCTTATTTTAAAAATAATTAAAAAAGACGGATACACATATCAGATACGTTGTGAGACGTATTCGTAGAATCTCCGACACATATCAACAATTTATAAGAGTAGAGTGGTAGCTTTCTTAAACTAGAGGAGGCCCAACATAAATCAAATTGCAATATTTTTTTCTTCAGAAAATTAAATATAAGATCATGAAACCCCTTGTCAAACCAAAACAATTATACATATATATAGAAAACAAAGTTTTGCATTTCAAAAAAAAAAAAATAACTCAAGCTTTGATGTGCTTTATAATAATATGTCACTAATGACTATGCAACTGATAAAATAAATATTATTTAATATTTTTATTTAAATTATATCCTTATATATAATTAGTAATATTAAATATTTGACCTATCACATACATAACGTATCCTATAAATTGAAAAAAAATGGTATCCACGTATTTATATTCGACAGATACAGATACTCGTATCCGTGCAACCTTGGTGCACACCCATTCAAACCCACACGTGCACGTACACCCCTACATGGAACCATGGGAATTTGTACTCTAGAAAATGGATTTTAATTAATTCAAATTTTTATTTGAAACAATTAAGTTCATTTTGTTAATGCTTAATTATACATATAGTTATTGAGATCCGGGTAATAAAGTGCCATTGTAGCTAAATATACACCGTATTCTTATTCTTCACACTGAGCAAAGCAAATAAATTACTAATCAACACACAACACAACTATTTGCATGCTGGAAATATTTAAGCCGACTAAGGTTGTTGACAATATTCAAATTCTGGATCGACCCACTTTAAATATTATGAAGTAGGTCGTTTATTTGTTTTACGTTTATGGCATCATACTTGATACATGAGGATGCCAAGATTAGTAATATTTTTCCGAAAGATCGTAAAGTTTTTCTCTTTATTATTTATTATCACAAAAAACTAAAAATAATTTTTTAAAACGGAACCTGTGAAATTATACAAAAATGTATATAAAATTTAAAAGGTGATTGTTCAATTAAGGAAGCCCATCAATCTTTAGTAAGCCAAGGGTGCAAAGAGCGGGAAGTGTTCGCGTCCCTGACGCTTTGCCCTCCACTCTAAGGACCACTGAGCCCACACTTTCGCGTTGGACCCATTCGCCCAACTCGCTTGGAATTGGCAGGCCAAAGAATTGCACAACAGTTGATCAGATAGTTGGACTAACTGAATGTTCAATCACCCTTAATGCCCCCATTTGGGTCACAAGCCACCGCTACTTGGCTCCGCAATGCCAAAACATGCTTAAATATTTGTCGACGGTTATGGTTCCAGCAGATAATCAAGATAAACCGGGTATTGAAGAATTATTATTAAGATTTCTACAAAATTTGATAATCATATCCATAAAACATATATAAGAGGGTTGGCTGTGATTATTATAATCACTTGGCAAATGAATGTGCATGTGTGTGCATGTGCTTGTGCAGGAGATTGATCATAAACTTGTGCATGGTATGGGCAAGCCGTTAATTGGAAATGGAGGAAAATTATAACATTTGGTTGGCAGATCAATTCATTGGTGCTCACACGGTTTCTTAAAGGATTTGTCTCCAAAGTTCCCCTATAAATAGACATGAGCCAGAATCCTTTTTCTCATCCCAAAACACTAAACCTTCTCTTATATTTAATTAAGCAAAATAGTATTTATAAAGAGTGTTGTAAGTGGTGAGGCAATATCGTCCAGGCCCGTGTGGTCGGGATATTTTGGGATATTGTTACTCAAGTATTTTTGTTCGAAAAGTCAGTCTCGAGTTTGAGAAAATGAGGCACAATGATTTTATTAAGGACTTTAAGTGAGGTACAAGAGGATCGTGTTAGAGACACGAGGGAGAGCTAGAAGAATGCGATAAATTCTAAGTACAATAAAGTGTAAAGTATTGAGCCAATGCATGGTGACTGATATGCTCCAATCATTGATTTGTACCAATGAGATTTGTTGTTTTCTGCCCCAATGAACGAGTTGGACCAATGAGGTTTGGTCTTTCCGCATTATTAGGGTGGTTGGGACGTAGGGTGTGTTGATGATGAATGGCGCGTTTTTCGAGTAGGATCGTGGGTCATGGTCGGCCTGAGTGATTGGGTCACTCTTGTGGATCGTCTATATTGGATGAGACCCCAGGGGGTTGTTCGTCTGGTATGAGCTGCTTCCTTAGGATTATGGTAGGTCTTGACTTCTCCTTGCATTCACTCGTGTCCTTAATGTTTGTTATCTGCTCATGATTCCTCAATTTCGGCTAAGTATTGTTGATGGTTCCTCGGGCGTTTCGAGAGATGCTGAATGCTCTAGGGAGTATTATTTTCTCGGACCTGGGGGGGGGGGTCTAAGGTTGTTCCTCGTGGGTACTCGTATTCAGGTGGGCATCAGGTCATTGGAAGAAACGTGTCCAAGCCTTTGAGGTTTCACCGTATCTATTTAGGAAGCGTTGGTCGGGTCTGGGGGTACCTTCTCCTAGTGTTTAGACCGAGTACCCTTGAAGGGTGTTTTCTAGTCGTGACTCAGGGGTACCTTCTCCAAAGCTCGGACCGTCGGCCCCTGTTTAGGCAAGGGTGGTCGTGGCTGAGACATATTTCTCCGCAAGACAGTAAATAATTTTTGTAGGGTACCATTTTTCTGCCCCTCTCTGAGGGTAGGGCAGATTATGCATCATCAAGAGTCCCCCCAGTTTCGAGTGTATTTTTAGAAATCACTTGGAACTCATTAAATAAGTCTATGCGCTGTCGAGCTTTTTCTTTAATTGTGGTCCTGCATGTTCCACATGGCGCTGAGTTGGCCACGCGTCAAAGGCATCGTTTGGGTTACTCCGTCTATAAATGGAGGGGACTCGTAGTGATTTGTCTTCATTCGCCCAAGTCTTTTTGTTTTCCCTCTCTTTTCTCTCTCTCTTCTTTACTTTGAAATTATTCTGGCGATCTGATGGCTTCTGAGAGTACTTCCGGTGAAGAGGCGTCTGGTGCTGTGAGACGTCAGACGACATCTGATGTAGCGGCGATATGAGCGGCGGTGTCGCCTTCTGCAGAGGAGGTGTCGCGATGCCATCGTGTTGTTTCTAGTTTGGCGAAAACTTCCACCCAAAAGGTGAAAAAGGCTGAGGCGGTGCCACCTAGGGTTTCGGCTGGAGGTGTGCGAAGCATGGTGAGATATCTGGATGACGATATGGAGCTCGTAGTACCTCGAGCTCACGAGAGGGCTACTTCTCCTCACCCTGGTTACTATACCGCCTACTTTGTGTAGATCAAGGCGGGGCTGAGATCCTTCCTCCCGTTTTCTATCGGGAGGTCCTTTAAGGCATGCATGCTCTGTCCAAGTCAACTTTCTCCTAATGGATGGTCGGCTTTGGTGGCGTTTGCTTTTATCTATGCAGCCTATGCACACCCCTGCTCGGTGTATAAGTTTTTTGGGGGCTTTGATTTGGCGAGCTCGTCGTCAGACAAGCTCTTCTATACTTGCACCATGCGGAAGTCGACGAAGAGAATTCTCCACGACTTCCCGGGTTCCAACAGCAGTTGGAAGGAGAAAATTTTCTTTGTCCATCTTACCAGCGAGGGTCTTTTGGCCGATGTTCCGAGGGAGAGGAACCTAAACCCCCAGATTTCGGTCGGCCTGGATCATGCAAAGGCCATGGAAGATCTGGTGATCGAAGGATTTTTCGAGCAAGGTTTCAACTGGAAAAAGATGTTGCAGGTAAGTGTGTTCTCGGCTCTCTACGAGAAATGCGGTCTGAACGACATTCTGGCCACGGAGCCTTTCGTGGGGAGCAATCGTTCTGAGATTAGTAAGTACTTTTCAGACTTTTCTCGGTAGTTATTTATTCGTAAGGTTTTTCTTCCTAACTGAGTCAGAGTCTTAGTTTCGCAGAAGGTATCTTGGAGACGCTGGAATGTGATGCTCCCCCTCCTCGTCCTTCGAAGAAGAAAAAGAAGAAGGCCATTGCTCCAAAGCCTCGGAGGGTAGGGGGTCGGCTACTTCAGCAGTCTTAGAGAATGACCCCTCTAGCGAGAAGAGCACTTCGGCTGAGGTCTCTTCCCACACAAGTCGATCTAGTGAGTAAGAGGCACATATGGTAGGAAGAAAGCCACGCCGGGAGTAGGCTGAGATTTCCTCCAAAAGTACGGTGATTTTGCTGTAAGATTCGGAGGATGAGGGTCCTGTTCTGGCGCAGGTGGAAGAGAGTCCCACTGCCTCTTGTCTTTCCCCTGCTACACAAACGGGGCTAGACGCAGATGGAAACTGGTTTTCGAAGCACTAACATGCAGTGATGCAAGCCAACATTGGTAGTACTCCGCCAGGTGAGCCTTCTACCCCTCAGCCCCCGACTGCTGGGACAGAGTTGGTAGCGGAGAGGTCTTCTTCTCCTCTTCCCAAGCACCAAGGAGTTGGACCTTCGGATTTCCAGGTCACTCCTGCTCAGGAGGTTGGGACTTGGGGTCACGTCACTCTCATGAGTTAGATCTTCTTGGATCTTCTCCGACTTCTTCTCTACTGGATGCCCAGGAGTTGGGTTTGGTTACAAAACTGTGTGCAACCTTGGTAAACAATGTTGTAAGTACATTCACTTTTTCTTTTCGATGTTCTTTTGACTGGCGCTTGTTTCTTTCGACAGACCCCCATCAGAATGAGAGGTTTGTCTCTCTTCTACGAGGAGGTGGCCAGAGAGAGGGACGCTGTGAAGGGGTCGGAGCAGCAGCTGAGGGATCACTTGGCTGCTTCTGAGAAGGAGAGAGAAGTCCTGGTCAGGAGAGAAGGTGAGCTGGCCGAGAGGCTCAAAACCTTAGAGAAGCTGGTGAGGTCACTCCAATCGATTTTGGAGAAGACCGTGACGGAGCACGACGAGTGACCGACGACTCGTGAGAAAGAGGTGAGGGAACGACTCGCCCCCTGCTTCGAAGGTCATCTTTTGTGGGGCTTCTGGGCCTGTTGACAGCTTGGTTCTGCGAAGGGTTTCTTCTGCCTTGACGTTAATGTCCAGAAGCTGTCCACGACCCTGATGATTCGCCCTGATACTCCGGAGAAGACCTTGAACTTGCTCGTTGATTATGGCTCGGGGGTCCGAAGCTCTCGTGCTCCTTCAACCACGGTAGGCCTTACTTGCACTCATCATGCGTAGATTGTCGTAGAGACTTTTGTGGCCGTGTTGGCCTTATTTTATTTTAGTTTTTTACTTTTTCTTTTCTGGGGTTGTACCGGGTCGTCCCCCCCACCGGGTGTCCGACTAAGAATGAATTCTTTTGCATCACCATATCCTTTTCTTTCTGTTGCGTGTTTGCCGCCGTCGTTCTCAATGGTTGTTGTTAGCTTCCTGAGTATGCTGGTCTCTTTCTTTTTGCGGGAGGGGTTCCGCCTGTCGTTATTCGACTTTTGCGATCACTATGACCTTGGAGCCCTTAATTGTTTTTCATTAGTAGTCATGACCAACGGGGTTAGTAACCATCGTAGCTCTATTTGCGCGAGTTATTCGAGGCTAACCCATTTTGCGGGAGGTCGGACGAGCCTTCTGTTTATGGATCTCAGGGTATCACAAGAGGTACCAGACATTAACTTTGATGATTGATCTTACCATACTTAAAAAAATTGTAAGTTTCCTTTGTGGTCGTTTGTGAGTGTTGTTGGTGTCTCCTTATGGAATGGTCGTCAGAACAATTTCTGGGGTGGTCGTGGATTTGAATTAGCCCGTATTTTTGCTCTCCCAACCTTTAGTCTTGGGAAGAGTTGCTCATTTAATGCGAAAAGACGTGGGGAGTTGGTGCGCCAATCTAGCTCCCCTATGGTGACGTCTGACATGCTAGAGTTGCATTGATTCAGGGAAGGTGGCGGTTCAGCTGGGTCGTGAGTGGGAAACCGAAGGGTCCCACCATTTGAATCGTGGGCGTGCGAATGAAACGACTCATGATACGAACCGTCTCTTCCCGCCTATAGAAACGTGGCCACCTTCACCCTTCTTCTTCATCACTTCAAAGCAAATATTTCTTCTACAAAAATACTCCTCTCTTCTCTTCTTTCGACGACAATGGTTTCTCAAGCCACCACTATTTTTTCCAGCGATGAGGATTCTCGTGATTCTCCTGTCTCTCACCTCCTCCCTAAATGGGGTAGCGCTTTCACTTCTCATCGGACTTGCCGAAGAAGGGCAGCGCGTTCCTCTTCTGTCCCGTCTGCTTCACGGAGGCGAGCGAGGGGTGGTGATGTTGCTGTTCTGCCGATGATGGTGGCAGATCATATTTTCACTGTTTTCGATCGTCGGGCCCCTTACTTAAATCCGACAGAGGGTGCTGTATTTTGGAGCGAGCATTTGGACCCGAAACGTATGACTGGTAGGCTTCGGGTTGGATCTACGGCCTCGGTGATGAATATGGTGGAGACCGGTTCCTTGTTGGCGGATTTTAATATCCCTTTCGACCAGGTGGATATCATCATCCCCTCCAAAACGCAGAGGGCGTTTGACCCTCCTAAAGGTTTCATGACGGTGTATGCAAAGCAAGTGCATTGCGGCCTTCGCTACTTTTTCCATTAGGTCGTGATGGAACTTTTTTGTGTTCTGTTAACTTTGCATGAGTCAACTGACTCCGACCTCTTATCGCCAACTAGTGGGGTTTATACTCTGTTGTCACTTGCTGAACCTCCCCTACACTCCTACGACCTTGGGGGGGGGATTCATATTACGGGCTACCGCCAATGGGTCGCCTTTCTTTTCCTTGTCGGTGTGGGATAACAAACGGGTGTTCCTGAACTTGCCGACTAACGGTCCTGCCAGCAATGGTGACTGGTGTCGGAGATACTTCTTCATGTCTCCTCTCAGGGAGTCGTCAGATCTTTGGGAAGGGTTACCCCGAGTTTGGGGGTTGGGTTATGTTTACCCATCTCCGAAGGTGAACGCGGAGGCTGCTACCTATTTGGAAGATAGAGGTCTTTTCGACGGCATCTACGACGTGACGTCAATGCTAAATAGTCCCATGGTCTTACTCTTTGCCAGTCTGCAAGACGGGTTGGTGAGCGAGCGCCCTTCTCCACTGACACTCTGACAACATTCAAAATTTCGTAAGTGCCTGTTTTTTTATGAATTGTTTTTCGAATGTACCTCGAAACCTCTTATCCGAGTATATACAGTAAACGGGCTTCAACTTCAAGCACATCAGTCACTACAAAATCAACACAAGAACACTCTCCGCTAATTTACACTTTATTGTACTTAGAATTTATCGCATTCTTCTAGCTCTCACTCGTCTCTCTCACACGACCCTCTAGTACTTTACTCAAAGTCCTTAATAATATCATTGTGCCTCCTTTCCTCAAACTCGAGATTGCATTCTGAACAAAAATACTTGAGTAACAATATCCGCCGACCGTGGAAGACTGCCGACCCCAATCTCCCCCCAAGAGGGGTAAGTTTAAGTTAACCATGGAGGAGGAAGAGTTTCTTCGCACTCCCAATGTGCCTACGATTTTTGTTGAGGGCTACAAAGATCTTTCCCACTACATGTCCTTTGTTAGCGGGATCGTGAACCCTGGGGACCATGAGATCCTGGGAGGCTATTCTGATACCGCCTTGTGGGAGTGCTTTTGCTAGAGCGTTTGTGAGGTAACGCCTCCCTTCTTAGTGCATATTTTGACTTTAGTGTATCATAAATCTTGTAACTCTCGTTTTTTTTTGCAGCTTACTGTGCTTGGAGATGCGCTAGGCACGTATAAGGCTAGTCCAACTGTCCTGAAGGCTGCGAAGGAGGAGCGCGATACTCTCCGTGCCTTACTTAGGCATGCTCGTGAAGAGACTGCTCGGCTGGAGGCAGCTTTAAAGGAGGCTCGTGGGCATATGGCCGAGAGGAGAGCATCCTCGGATCGGGACTTAGGGGACTTGAATAGTTTCTTGAAGGAGGCTATAGCTAAATCCAATACTAAGACTGAGAGGTGGGAACAGAGGGTGATAGTGGCCATTCGGACCACGGAGGAGGTCCCTCCGCTCCGAGAAGAACGGGATCATTTTCTCCGCCAGCTCGAGGATGCAAAGAGAGAGCTTCAGGTGGGTGTTGGCAGTGCCCGTCTTGATTTGACAAGGGCCACCCCAGAACCATATACTAGCGTCCGAGACGAGGGACCTCGTCAGGATTGGATACAGGATGGCGTTTTCCTCCTTCGCTTTTCTCCCTGGTGTCCCCCGAGATCTGGTATTTCTGAGGTTGGAATTTCCCCCCGTCTCTTCTGGTACTACCTCGTCGGACCCTCGTAGGGCTCCCTCCGGAGTTGTGATGATGCCTGACCCGACCGAGCTGTTTGCTGAGGAGAGTCGGGTCTGGATCAAGGCCAAAAAGCACCCTGCATATGAGTAGTTTTTAGCCGGGTGTTGCCCTCTTTTTTTGTGTGTCGCTTTGTATGAGCGTAGTTTGCCGCTTTGTATGTGCATAGTCCCCTCAATTCTCATTTTTTTTTATGGTCGTGTTAGACCTTTTTAATGGAAGATCACATTTTGGCTCTTGTTGTCGTGCGTCGTAAGACTATAATGTTTTTCGAACGTAGTTATTTTATTGCCGATGGTATGTTTGCTTTTACACGGGTATAACCGTTAAGTCAAAATACAAACATAATAACTATGCGAAAAAAATTGAGTGGCCGTAAAGGGTCAACTACATAGCGCTTCAAAGGTAATACTTCCGGAGGTTAAGGCCATTCCAAGCTCGTACGAGCTCTTGGCCGTTCATATCCTTAAGTAGATAGGTGACATGCCCGAGGATTTTTGAGATCTTAGAGGGGCCTTCCCACTTTGGGTCTAGTTTACCGACGTTCTTTGAGGCCTCTTCTCTTTTCAGGGCGAGATCTCCAACTTGGAACGAACGGGGTCGGACCTTGGTATTATAGTATTTGGCCATGCGGGCTTTGTAGAATTTCGCATGGGTGACAACTTTGATTCGCCTTTCTTCTAGGAGGTCTAGGGCTAGGGTGAGGTTGGCGTTGTTCTGAGCCTCCTCGTACTCTTGGACCCGCAGACTTTGTTTCACCACCACGGAGGGGACGATTGACTCGGTACCGTAGACGAGGCTGTAGGGGGTCTCGCCTATTGTAGCCCGCAGGGTTGTGCGATAGGCCCACAGTACTCCGGGGACTTTCTTGACCCACTTTAACTGGTACTGATCAAGACGGGCCTTTAATATTTTTAGTAGGGTTTTGTTAGTTACCTCTACTTGGCCGTTTCCCTGGGGGTATCCAACTCTTGCGAAGTGGTGCCTGATCCCCCATTTGTCGCACCTTTTTTCGGACGAGGTCGTTGCAGAAATGCAAGCTCTTCTTGCTCACCAGTTGTTGTGGAACTCCGAACCGAGTCAAGATATTTCTCTAGAGGAAGTTTATTATGACTTGGATGGTGATCTTAGAAAGGGGTTCCACTTCGACCCACTTAGTGAAGTAGTTGACTACTACTAGCAAGAACTTATTTTGTCCCTGATCGGGGATCATGGCCCTATGATGTCTATTCCCTATCGGGCAAATGGGCAAGGGACGTTGTCTGGTTCTCAAGGGGCGGACAACTGGTGCCTCGTAGGGGCATGCAATTGACATTTTTGACACTTTCATGCGTAGTCTTCGCAGTTGGCTGCCATAGTCAGCCAGTAATATCCTTGACGGATAATTTTGGCGGCAATGCTTATTACACCTGAATGGTTGCCGCAACATCCATCATGGATTTCTTTCAGGATTTTTTGTGCTTCTTCCTTGTTAACGCACCGGGAGGTCGTATAAGACCACGATCTTCGAAATAGGACCCCGTTTTGTTTGTAGTATCGGGCGGTGCGTCAATACATGGTGCATTGCTTGGCTCGATCATGAGCATATTTCCCGGGATTCCCAATGAAGTCGATGATCTCGACCATCCAATCTTCCTCGATGGGTGCTGCCATCTGGATTTCTCCCTCCAAGCCCTGTCTTTCTAGTCTTGGGGCCGAGAAGAAAGTTATCCTCCGATAGCTGATAGTTTGGGCCTGACTGGCGAGTTTAGATAAGGCGTCAGCATCTTTATTTTTCGATCTGGGGATCTGCTTAATTGAGGTTTCTTGGAACATGGTCGTTCCCGCCAGGACAGCTTCCAAACACTTGTTCATGTTTTCTTCGCGGGCCTCGTAGGTCCCGTGGATCTGCTGAACCACGAGCTGAGAGTCGCTATGGACCAATATTCTTCGTATCTTTGCCTCGCTAGCTAGGCGCATTCCTAGTAGAAGGGCTTTATATTCTGCCTCGTTGTTGGAAACAATGTACTCCAATCGTACGACGAATTCTAGAACAGTCCCTGGCTCGTGTGGAGCTATTTTCCTGAAGATTATGCCTACTCCCACGTGGGTGTTGATGGATAACCCATTGATGTGGAGGTGCCACAGGGGTTCCAACTCGTCCTCCTCAGGTTCTTCATGCATTTCAATGATGAAGTCGACTAGCACTTGGGCCTTGATGGCTGGTCGGGGGGAATAGGTGATGTCAAATTCCCCTAGCTCAATGACCCATTTGATCATTCGTACTGACACCTCAGGGTTATTGAGGATGGTCCGTAGAGGATGTTCTGTAAGGATGGTGATTGGATGGGCCACGAAATAGCCCTAAAGTTTTAGGGTTGCGGAGATAAGGGCTAGTTCGACCTTTTTGATGCGGGAATATCGGGTCTCGGCATCTAGGAGGGTCTTGCTAATGTAGTATACATGCAAATGCTCCCGCCCTTCAGCTCGAATAAGGACCGCACTTACTGATTCTTTTCCCATGGCTAGGTGTAGGAAAAATATCTCCTTGGGGACATGTTTCACTAGGAGGGGCGAACATACCAAATAATCTTTTAGTGCTTTGAAGGCTTCTTCACATTGGTCGGTCCACCTGAACTCTTTTATATTTCTGAGAATTTTAAAGAAGTGAAGACCTTTCTTCGAGGAATGAGAGATGAACCTGCTTAGTGAGGCCATTCTGCCCGTCAGTTTTTTCACGTCCCGTACGGTCCTTGGTGACTCCATGTTGAGTATGGCCTCCGCTTTTTTCTGGATTGACCTCAATCCCTATCTGGGTAACCTTATACCCTAAAACTTTTCCTCCCTGAATGCCAAAATAGCACTTCCGGGGATTGATCTTCATTCCAAATTTGTCCATGATCCCAAAGGCTCGAGCGAGGTCGCAGGTGTGATCCTCCTTCCGCTGAATTTTTATGATCATGGACATAGACCTCTATTGTTTCTATGATCAATCCTTCGAACATGAGGTTGACTAATCTTTGATACGTGGCGCCGACGTTCTTGAGCCCGAAGGGCATGACTAGGTAGCAAAAGGTACCGATGCCGGTGATGAAACTGGTCTTCTCCTAGTCATGATTTGCCATCGGGATCTGGTTGTAGCCTTGATCTCCGTCCATGGTGGATAGGATGGCATAACCTGCTGTGGAGTCGACTAACATATCGATGCTGGGCAAGGGGCAACAGTCCTTCGGGCAAGCACTGTTAAGATCAGTGAAGTCTACACACATGGGCCATAGGCCTTCTGTTTTTGGGACTAAGACCACGTTGGCCAACCATTCCGGGTATCGGACCTCCCGGATCTGGTGGGGGTCTATGAGCCGTTGGACTGCAGCTCAGATTACTTTGTTTCATTCTGGTCCTATGTTCCTCTTTCTCTGTTGCACTAGTTTAGCCATTGGGTACACGTTGAGTTCATGCACGCATATTTCTTGGCTGATTCGCCAAGAGGGCCATCCTTCCAGGCGAAGAGGTGATGGAATAACTTGAGGGTGGCGGTGATGGATTTTTCTAAATCCTCCCCAATTTGGGTGCCTATTTTTACTGTTTTACCTTCAGCACCTTCCACAAGTTCTATCATTTTGAGTTCTTCGATGGGCTGGACTCGGACCTCCTTCAAACAGGCCCTCTTGGCGGGGGGTTGCACCTCAAGGTGGTCAGACTTAAATGGCAAAGCATTCATGCGACATTCTCACACTAGAATCTGATCCCCCTTGAGTTCGCCTACCCCAGAGAGGGTCGGGAATTTGACCTTTAGATGGAGAGTGGACGGGACCGCTTCGAAGGTCCAAAGGGCGAGTCATCCTCAGATGGCGTTGTACGTTCGAAAGGAAGCATCCACTACCCAGAACTTTGTGGGCTCAGTACGGCGTGTAGCACCCTCCCCCTATGACATTGGCATGATTATGATTCTCACTGTTTGGCATTGTTCTCCTAAGAATCCCATAGGAGGTACCTCGATCGCCTCCATCTAGCTTTGTGAAATGCCTAGAGACAGGAATGTAGGCAGAAAAAGGACATTGACTAAGCTTCCCGTGTCTACGAGTATTCTTCTGACTTGGGTTCCCAATATAGTGGTTGTGACCACAAGGGGGTCTTCGTGGGGGTATACAACACCCAAGAGGTCTTTTGGTCCGATTGCGATAACGGGTTGGTTAGCGACCTTGGCGGCGAAGACCTCCAGCTTGTTATCAATGTTCCGTGCTTTTGGAATGTAGTTTTGCTTCTGTTCCATGGTCACAGACAGTACCCCTCCCTATATCATGTTCACAGTACGATCCGTGAGGGTGTTGTCGCGATACACACGAGGAGGTGGGGGCAGCTGTTCCTACTCTGGAGACTCTGGTTCGTCGTATTCTTCAAGCGTCTCCGACCTCTGGTTTTTCTTCCTGGGTGCCTCTTCTCGTCCCCGCTTCTTCGTGGGGTTACGTTTGTCGGGCACCACATATTTCTCCAAGTAGCCCAGCTTTAGGAGCCTAGCAATCTCCTGCTGAAGGTGGATGCACTCATTTGTCAGATGCCTATACGATCGGTGGTACATGCAAAATTTTCCTGTATGCTTAAGCCTTTGGCGTCTCTTGCAGCCCGATGCCACTTGAAAAAACGATCTTCCCCCATGATGGTCATGACTTGCATGGGGGATATTGTCATGCTAGGCAAGGGTACCGGGTCCAACTCTTTCTTGATTCTTTCCTTCTTGCCTCCTTCCTTATCGTCTTTCTTCTCTTTCCCCTTGGAGGGGCCCGTGGCCCTGGAGGCCTTGGCGGCTTCCAAGGTCTTGCGTGTTTTCTCCATCTCTATGAAGAACTCTAATTTTTGCAACATGTCCTCCATGTTAATGGCTCGATTCCTTATGAGGTAGTTGGCAAAGACCCTTAGAAGTAACCCTCAGACAATGATGTCGGAGAGCATTACTGGGTCGAATCAGGCCATTTCTCCTAAGGCTTGAGAGAATCGCCACATGTAGTCCCTGAGGGGCTCATCCGCATTATGTCGAACGTTTACAGGTGACCGCAGGTCTTCGGGAAGACCCTATTGCAGGCAAACTACCTCACGAAAATATGGGTTAGCTGCTCGAAGTTGTGGATGGTTCCCGGAGGGGAGAACCAAGATTGGGCTCTTCCAGTGAGGGTCGTTCAGAAGATTCGACACATGGCGTGATCATGGGCTGACGATAGGTCCATGCATGCTAAGTATTGGTTGATATGATCATTGGGATTGCAGTCAGTACTTTCTCCGATGTATGTTGGAAGTCCAGCGGGCTTCATAGTTAGAGGAATGTGGGGTCCGCTATGCGAGGTGCAAACGGCGATCCCCGATAGGCTAGCTCTTCACATAAGTTGAGGTTACAGCGAAGTTCTCGTAGCTCTCTCTACATTTGTTCCATCATGCCCTGCAGAGGTGCGTCCGGGGTTGGTGAACGTTGACGCCTTCCAACAGGCTCAGGATAGTAGGGGTCGTGAAGGTCGGTAGCATTCCATGCTGCCCCTTGAGGACGAGGCGATCTGGAAGGTTCTTCTCCCAGTGGTGCATCGACCGAGCTTGTAGTATCCAATGAGGGCTGTCTTCTTCTACGACGAAGAGGGGATATATGGGCGTCGTCTCGTGATAGTCCTTCTAATCGGGCTCTCGGAGGTAGTGCCAATTGGCAACGCAGAGGATCCCTTCGCTTCTTGGAGCGTTCTCTGTTACAACCCCGATCATTTTTGGAGGCCGTGGCACAGTGTTGGTTAAACCGAGCGAACATGTTGCGATACATGTCCCAGGGCACCTAGACAAAACCCAAGGCAGGTCCCATCCCTGGGGGCTCCTGCTGGTGGGCTGGTGGCACGGGTGCACCAGCAGCGGGTGGCGCTGGTGTTTCAAGGGAAGGCACATGACCGTCCGGCTATGGAGCTTCCTTCTGAGGGGGCGAAAAACTCAGCTCTCTCTCCGTTCCATCGTCATGGTTCTACATTGGGTTGATTTCAGTATTGGATCGTGAGGATCGAAAGGATGCTCGCGCTGGTACTCTTATAGATCTTTTTTTGGCCATGCAGCTTTCTTCAAACTTTTCCCAGAGAACTTAAGGCGTTCCCACAAACGGGGCCATTTGGTGAGGTAATATCGGTCGGGCCCGTGTGGTCGGAATATTTGGGAATATTGTTGCTCAAGTATTTTTGATCGAAACGCCAGTCTTGAGTTTTAGGAAAGGAGGCACAATGATTTTATTAAGAACTTTGAGTGAAGTACAAGAGGGTCGTGTGGGAGATACGAGGGAGAGCTAGAAGAATGTGATAAATTCTAAGTACAATAAAGTGTAAATTAGCAGAGAGTGTTCTGGTGTTGATTTTGTAGTGACTGATGTGCTTGAAGTTGAAGCTGATGAAGTTGTCTCTTTGCTGAAAATGAGGGACTATTTATAGTGTTAGTCCCAGGGGTCTTTGGCCAATGGGGGCCGGTCTTGTCGTCTTTACTCCAGGAGGTGCTGGTGACCAATGGTGTGAAGGTATTCTGCGCTAATGGGGGTCGTCTGTTAGGGATGACCAATAGCGGGTGATCCGTCTAATCAGGCAATGACGATATTTGCTCCAATGGTCTTTGGTGGTGGTATTGAGCCAATGCATGGTGACTGATCTGCTCCAATCATTGATATGTACTAATGAGGTTTGTTGTTTTTTGCCCCAATGAACGAGTTGGACCAATGGGGTATGGTCTTTCCTCATTATTCGGTTGGGACGTAGGGTGTGTTTATGATGAATGGCACATTTTTCGAATAGGGTCGTGGGTCATGGTTGACGTGAGTGATCGGGTCACTCTTGTGGATCGTCTATCTTGGATGAGACTCCAATGGGTCGTTCTTCTGGTGTGAGCTACTTACTTAGAATTATGGTAGGTCTTGACTTCTCCTTGCATTTACTCGTGTCCTTAATGTTTGTTATATGCTCATGTTTCATCAAATTTGGCTAAGTGTTGGTGATGGTTCCTCGGGCATTTCGAGAGATGTTGAATGCTCCGGGTAGTATTATTTTCTCAGACCGCGTGCGGGGGGGAGGGGTCTGAGGTTGTTCCTCGTGGGTACCCATATTTAGGTGGGCATCAGGTTGTTGGGAGCAACGTGTCCAAGCCTTTGAGGTCTCACCGTATCCCTGTAGGAGGCGTTGGTCAGGTCTGGAGGTATCTTCTCTGAGTGTTTAGACCAAGTACCCTTGGAGAATGTTTTCTAGTCGTGACTCAGGGGTACCTTCTCCCAATCCCAGACCGTCGGCCCCTGTTTGGGCAAGGGTGGTCGTGGCTTAGACGTATTTCTCTGCAAGACAGTAAATAGTTTTTGTAGGGTATCCATTTTTCCTCCCCTCTCCGAGGGTAGGGCAGATTATGCATCATCAGTAAGTGTTGTAAGTGTGAGGTAAAAATAGAGAGTTTGTGTGGCTTTACTACGGTAAAAGTCTTAGGGTTGTAATTTCAATTTTACACTCATAGTGAGGTTACCTTGCCCGTGGTTTTTCACCGTAACGTAATTTGGGGTTTTCCACATAAATTCTGTGAGTCGTTTATTTTTTCGTCTTTAAATTATTGTAATGTTTTACGCTCTATCTGAGAGACCACTTTACAACAAGTGGTATTAGAGCCTCAGTTCATATCTGGGGTTTCGGTGATAGCTGTGGGTGTCGTGTTGAAATTATTTTCAGTGATGGTGGTATGTGATAGAAGCAATGATGGGGAAATTCGAGATTGAGAAATTCAACGGGAGTAATTTCTCTTTGTGGAAGCTGAAGATTAAAGACATCTTACAAAAAGATGGGTATCTCATTGCGAGAGCGACATGCCGGTGGAAATCACAGATGATGCAAAGTGGAACGAGATGGACGACATTATATTGCAAATATTCGCCTGGCGTTAGGTGATGGGGTGCTGTCAAGCGTTGAGGAAAAGATGGCAACTAAAGAGATACGGGATCATCTCAACAAGCTGTATGAGGCGAAGTCCCTACACAACGAAATTTTCCTTAAAATGAAATTGTACACATTGAGGATGGCGGAATCCACGTGGTAATTGAGCACCCCCAATGCTGCAAATACTCTATTTTCTCAATTGAAGTTGTTGAGTTATAAAATAAAAGTGCTTGAACGTGCTAAAATTCTACTGCAAAGTTTTCCCGATTCGTATGACCAACTTGTCATACGAAGTTGCAGTCACTATTCTGGAAGAAGAGAGTCGGCGCAAGAACAGGAAGACAGAGAGGCAAGTTCGCAAAAAGCAGGTGCCTTGTTGGTGACAAGAGTGAGAACGACAGAGCGCAATGCAAGCGGGAGTAAGAAACAATGGGGATCCAAGTCAAGGACCAAGAGAAGTTGTTGGCACTGTGGCAAGAGAGGTCACTTAAAGAAGGATTGTTGGAATCTTAAGGATTCGAACAAGAAGAGTTATGATCCTCTGGGGAACGTTGCTAGCACTTCAGATGATGGTGATGTATTATGGTGTAAAGAAGCATCAACTATTCGAGGTATGCGTGGCTTCGATGATATATGGTTTATTGATTCAGGAGCCACATTTCATATGACTCCCCAGAGGGAGTGGTTTCATGAGTATACATCGATCGCTGGAGGCGGCGTATAGCTGTAAAAATGAACCTTTTAAAGTTGTTTCCATCGGTACGATCAAGTTGGAGGTGCATGACGGGATTGTTTGGACCATCCGAGACGTTTGACACGTGGAGGGATTACGCAAGAATTTGTTGTCTTATGGACAACTAGTTGATCTTGGCTGTGAGATCAGATCGCGAGACAAGATCATGGAAGTTAAAAGGGTTGCGCTTGTACTGATGAAGGAAGAAAAAATTTCCCGAAACTTATACCTGATACAGGGGAAAACTCTGCAAGTGGGAGAAACGTCAGAGGCTTTATCTGAGTTAACTGAGAAATCATCAATGATTTGGCATCAGCGACTCGGGAATATGTCAGAACAAGGCATGAAGGTTCTTGCAAACAAGAAACTATTTTCGAGCCTCAGAAATGTATCTTTATCTTTTTGTGAGCATTGTGTTGTTGGCAAGCTACACCATATAAAGTTTCGTAGTTTAGATTCTAGAAGTAAAGTCATTATAGAATTGATTCACTCTGACGTGTGGCAAGCACCAGTACTATCCCTGAGAGGTGCAAGTATTTTATGTCAGGAGATGTTGGGTGTACATGATCAAGAGTAAGGCAGACGTGTTCTAGATGTTCAAGACATACAAAATGCAGGTGGAACTTGAATCTGGGAAAAAGATCAAGTGCCTAAGAACTGGTAATGGAGGAGAATATACTGGCAAAGAGTTTGAAGACTTCTATAAAGAAGCTGGGATTAAGAGGCAGTTTACTACGACATACACAACGCAGTAGAATGGAGTGGCAGAGCAGATGAACATGACATTGTTGGACAAACAAGAGCCATGATGCAGGCTGTGGTCTTAGAAAAGTCATTTTAGGCAAAAGCAGTCAACACCGCATGTTATTCGGTGAATCGGTCTCCGTTAATATAACTCGAACTAAAAACACCGATGGAGGTGTGGATAGATTAACCAATTGATTATTCCAATCTCCATGTATTTGGAAGTCCCGCTAATGTTATGTTCCATACTTAAGAGAAAACAAAGTTGGACCCAAAATCTAGGAAGTGTTTGTTCTTAGGCTATTCTAAAGGAGTAAAGGGGTATCGGTTGTGGGACCCCACTGCCCACAAGATTGTTGTAAACAGGGATGTTATCTTCACGGGAGATAAGAAATTAAATGATAGCAGTACAAGGGAAAGTCCAAACACTATGACATTGGTAGTCGAGAAGGACAGTCCTGTTGAACAGGAGTATGAACCTGAGGAGACAACAAAGTTAGGAGTCTCGGGGATACGTCGGTCGATACATGTCACGAGACCACTAGGCTGGCACTCAGACTATTTTATAGAGAACAATGTTGCATCATGTCTTTTAACTGAGAACGAGGAGACATCAACTCTCCAAGAAGCAATGAGTAGATCAGACGCAGCTCAGTGGATGACAATAATGCAGGAGGAAATAGAAGCATTCCATAAGAATAAGACATGGGAACTTGTGTCTCTACCACAAGGGAGGAAACCCATTGGCAACAAATGGGTGTACAAAATCAAACGTAACAATGGTGACCAAGTGGAGAGGTATCGTGCACGATTGGTGGTGAAAGTATATGCTTAAAAGGAGGGGATTGATTTCAACGAAATATTTTCCCCGGTGGTTCAAATGACAACAATGTGGGTAGTTCTGGTAATACGCGCAACATATGATTTGCATCTTGAACAGTTAGATGTAAAGACGACTGTTCTTCAAGGTGATCTTGAAGAAAAGATTTATATGCTCCAACCGAAAGGGTTTATAGAAGAAGGAAAAGAGAACTTGGTTTGCAGGTTGACCAAGTCTTTGTACGGTCTGAAACAGGCGCTGAGGTGTTGGTACAAAAGATTTGATTCATTCATAATGAGCCTTAGATACAATAGGCTGAACGTAGATCCTTGTGAATATTTCAAGAGATCTGGTCATGACTTTGTTATTTTGTTGTTGTATGTTGACGACATGTTGGTTTAAGGCCCCAACAAAGCTCGTATTGAAAAATTGAAGGTTGAACTGGCTAGGAAATTTGAAATGAAGAACTTAGGACCAACAAACAAGATTCTAGAAATGCAAATTCACCAAGACAGAAAATAGCATGATGGTTTGGCTTTCTGAGAGGAACTATTTGTTGAAAATTTTGCGGCGGTTCAACATACAAAATTATAAGCCAATCTCTATCCCTCTACCTGTTGATTTCAAGTTATCCTCAAGTATGTGTCCTAGCAGTGAAGAAGAGATGAGGAAGATGTCTCAAGTACCGTACGAGAAGAGAGGAGGAAGATTTCAAGTTAATGTATGCTATGATTTGTAACAGACCAGACATTGCACATGCAATGGGAGTGGTTAGTCGATACATGGCGGATCCTGGTATAGAGCATTGGAGTACAGTGAAGAGGGTTCTGAGATATATTCAGGGAACCTCAGATATTGTATTATGTTACGGAGGATTAGGTTTTACAATCAGGAGCTACGTTGATTCTGATTATGCCAGCGATCTTGACAAAAGCAAGTCCACGCCATGATATGTGTTTACTTTTGCTGGAGGTGCAGTAAGTTGGGTTTCAAAGCTACTGTCAGTTGTTGCGATGTCAACAACGGAGGCTGAGTACAAGGCAGCTAGGCAAGCCAATAAAGAGCCGATTTGGTTGAAAATGATTTTGGAGGAACTCAGGTACAAACTAGAGAGAATTTCTCTATTTTGTGACAGTCAGAGTGCGTTGAAACTAGCAGGGAATCTAGCTTTTCATTCAAAGACAAAACATATTCGGATGCAGTATCAGTTTGTTCGTTAGAAAGTCGAGGAGGGTACTGTGGATGTACAGAAGATTCACACGAAAGATAACGTAGCTGATTTTATGACGAAGAGTGTTAGTGCTGACAAGTTTGTTCAATGTCAGTCCTCGTGTGGTCTGATGGAGACGTAAGCAACATGAAAGGGCAAGATAGAAATAGCTGTGTGAAGATCTCATTAATTCTAATTAATTTTTTAAGTGGGAGTTTGTTAGTGGTGATTATATAATCACTTGGCAAATGAATGTGCATGTGTGTGCATGTGCATAAGATTATCAACTTGTGCATGGTATGGGGAAGCCATTAATTGGAAATGGAGAAAAATTATATAACATTTGGTTGGTAGATCAATTCATTGGTGCTCACACGGTTTTTTGAAGGATTTGTTTCCAAAGTTCCCCTATAAATAGACATGAGCGGAAAGCCTTTTTTCTCATCCCAAAACACTAAACCTTGTTTTATATTTAATTAAGCAAACTAGTTATTTATAAAGAGTGTTGTAAGTGTGATGTAAAAATAGAGAGCTTGTATGGCTTTACTACGGTAAAATTTCGAGAGTTGTAATTCCTATTTTACAATCATGCTGAAGTTCTTCTATCTTGCCCGTGGTTTTTCACCCTAAAGTAATTTGAAATTTTCTACGTAAAATATGTGAGTCATTTATTTTTTTCGTCTTTAAATTATTGTCGTGTTTTACGCTATATTTGAGGGTCTACTTTACAACAAGTGGTATCAGAGCCTCTGTTCATATCTGGTGTCTCGGTAATACACGTGGGTGTCTGTGCTAAAATTTTAAGAATTTGTTTCTGAAATCCGTTTTTGTGTAGTTGTGATATTATTATGTAGCTCAGGTTAAAATTCAGTATTGCATAAAAATAAAATAACAAATTCAACAGAGAGAAAATGCGTGGCAAGCTGAACAACTTGTCTTGATGTACTCTGCAACAACCACTCATCTCCAAGTTTTTCTTTTATATATATATATATATAAATATATTTATATTTATCCTTCACTACTACTACAAAGCAAACGCAACTCCCAGTTTCTCTTAATTTATTCTTCATTCCTCTTCCTAATTGTAATAATAAAAAGAAAAAAAGAATAGTAATAATAATAATAATAATAATAATAATGCTGCAAGCAATAATCGCTTGCAATAGCTCCTCCTTTACACCCCACACATTCTTCCTCGGCCGCCGCAAGCTCTGCTTCGACGTCGTTTCGCGCCTTCCTCTTCCCCCTTCTATTCCACGGTATTGTTAAACTATATAATTATATATATATATATCTCCATTTCAGTTATTCCTTTTCCAGTTAGTAGTAACTGTAATTTCTTGTGCAGGGGTGATAACGATAATGTTGACGATAAATTGGTAGAGGAGAATATTCCTTCGACTACGCGCCGCCGCACATTGTTGATTAGCTCGTGTTGTTCTCAATTCATTCTTCTTCTTCCTTCGAGGTACTTTCCAGGTTCGACTCTTAATTCCTTTTGTTGCTGAATAATGTGTATGCTTAATTCAATTGGATGTATTTATTATTAATAATGCCCAATCATAGTATCTCTTCTCAACATTACAGCAGCAAATGCTTTAGGTGATCCATCCCTGACTATCGAACAAGTCACGCCTCTCGTTTCTCCGTCTGGGCCACTTTTCCCAATCGAGGTCCGTTTTTTTTGTTTGTGTTGCTTCATTCACAATTTAGCTGTTTTGTAAATTCTTTCACTCTATGTAATGTATGGCAGGTCAATTGATATGTGTCGTCTACTTGGCAGGAAAGAATCGTTAAACTCTTTGAGCTCAACACTTACTCCGTTGTCAACATATTCGATGTCACTTTGCGTCCTCAGCTTAATGTTACTGGTGCCGTCGAGGTAACTTTCCTCGTTTATCCCAAACCATTAATGTTTTCTTCTTGTCCTGTGTGTGCTAATGAAAATGATAATAACACTCAGGTTCCTGAGGGAAACGGCTCGGGAGTTGTCTGGGATGAACAAGGTCACATTGTCACCAATTATCATGGTATGAATATATATTTTGTCTAATATTCAAGCTGTGTGTGTGTGTCATGGCTGTATCAGGAAAAAGGCTATTCTTATTATTCTTCTTTGCATTTTGTTTAAGCATTATTACGAGATTTTTGTTGTTGCTTTTGTACTTTGAGAACCTGTAGTGTCAGGTGTCTTGTTGCCACAAATTTACTGAGCTTTATCAGTTGCTTTTTTAAGTGTCTTATTTTGTTGCAGTAAATGCTAAAATTTGTCATGTTGTGAACTTTTTATTTGCATTTTTTATGTCTTGGCTAAACTAGTTCTTATTTCTGTTGCCCAGTTATCGGTAATTCTCTTTCAAGAAATCCAAGCAGTGGCCAAGTAGTTGCTCGTGTTAATATTCTCGCTTCAGAAGGGTGAGAAATGGAATTTCTTTGGAAATACTCTTGTTTTCTAAGTCATGTATTAACTATCATTTGTTCAATCTGCCCCTATATTCAATGTCATTAATTTGTTTCTACTTGATATCCCTCTTTTACTTCTTGGAAGGGTACAAAAGAACTTCGAAGGAAAGTTAGTTGGTGCAGATCGCACAAAGGACCTTGCTGTCTTGAAGGTTAATTAGCTATGAGTTTACTACTCTGCAATTTAGTTTGCTGAAATGTGATGTACGCTGTTTTCTTTCGGCTGCTTACCCTAATTACTGAATCACTCTAAGGTGTCTAGACACTGGCTTGCCAATACTATCTGTTAATGGTTAATGTAGTTCAATTAATATTAACAAACATCTTTGGTTGTCTTTTTTATGGTTTATAACATTTTTCCCCTTTCTTTCTTATATAGGTCATTCTTTTTGCTTCTCATGTAATTTTGGGTGCTACAGAATTCGTTGTACACTGAAAGAAAGATTTGTAATGACCTTCTTTATCAACATAGGCATGATCAGTAGCTAGAGTTTTGTTCATAATAAGTTTTAATGCTGCTTTTCTCATGCTATACAGCCGAGGATATAAATTTAGTTCATGGGCACATTCTGCATAAGTAGAGTGGAAACAGCTTGTTGATTTGCATACAACGTTTACTGCTGGTGGGGTGTACTTGAAGCTTCAGGGTTTAGTCATCCATCTCAAATGAAATATAGAAACACTTAGCTTATTAGTAGTGGCCCTAAATATGGATCAAGAAAACATCTTGCCCGCTCCAAACTTAATTCTTATCACGTAAGGCAATGAAGAGTATTAGGTATTCATATCTAAGAATCTAGTACATGGAAACTGAACCCCGAAAATTTGGATTGTTTCAAACATTGAAACTGAAACCTTTTAGTCAGAAGTTATTATTTATATTCCCTAACAAACCGAGCTGTTCAAACATATGCAATTTGCATGCCAGGTTGAAGCCCCAGTGGAATTGTTGAGGCCAATCAAGGCAGGTCCATCATCTTCTCTGAAAGTGGGTCAGCAGTGCTTAGCAATTGGAAATCCATTTGGTTTTGACCATACACTCACTGTTGGGGTAATTAGTGGGCTGAACAGAGACATAAATAGTCAAACTGGAGTTACTATTGGTGGAGGTATTCAAACAGATGCTGCCATCAATCCTGGAAACAGGTTGACTCAGAAAGCAGAACTTGAGCTTCATATTATATATCTGAGTTTTAGGCGTTCATATTTTTTATTTATGTGATGTTTCAGCGGAGGTCCTTTATTGGATTCCAAGGGAAACTTGATTGGGATTAATACTGCAATATTTACTCAGACAGGTGAGGTTTTTCCCTCTTCAATAATTGAAGTTCACATATTTTCTTAACTGAGGAATTGAAACAATCTTTGTTGTTCCTTGGGGAAGGAAAATGTGTTTATTCTAGTGTCCCTTTTAATCTCTCATCTGGTTTTTGTAAAATCATTTATTTTATACAGGAACATCTGCTGGAGTAGGATTTGCAATTCCCTCATCAACAGTGGTAAAGATTGTGCCTCAGCTGATCAAGTTTGGTAAAGTATGTATTGGGTATTATACTTGCTACTTAGTTCTTTTAAGACATCATTCAGTTACATATCCATTGTGATTACTTACTTCTTTTTGTTTCTTAAATGTGTGGTGAGTGGCGTGAGTGTAATGTGTTTATTGGGTTAATTAGTAGGTGCACCAAAATAAATGCATTAAACTCCTACCACTTGTCTAAAAGAATAGGGGTTTTCAGTTATTTTTACTTTGGGATCCTTTTGCATATTACACATAAAATACATATATTGCTTTTTCATTGGGATCATTTTGCTCATTATATAAAATAACTTCCCTTTCGACAATGAATTAGGCTCCAAATCATTCTCTATGCGAAAACAAGAATCATTACATTGAATCATTAAAATAAGAAACTATGTTAAATCACAATATTGTCAATTTATCATAATAGTGTCTTCACAAGTATGTGATAAATCGTTACCAAATGTCGCAAAACAGAACTTGCTCCAGCCATCAATTGTATTGCGATCACTAGAAATAACCGTACCACCATCATTACATTCCATTTTTGTGAGGTTGATTTCAACGTATCCCTTGTACACGCCCTTTTTCACGTAAATGACGTATCTTGGTGCAACCTTAATAGCATTGTCAATGCTAGTAAAATTTCCTGACTCATTAGCATCCACCACTGCGTCGGTCGTCGTGCCTTTAATAACGACGGTTTCGAGGAGTTTAAGGTCACTGAATTTTAACTAGTTGACATATTGTTGGTTTGGCTTGGCTATGTTGTATTAACATGGAAAGGTCATAGATTATTGAGGTGGCTTTCCTTGGACCGGATCACAAGCCAATACCAAAGTTTTGGTTGGGATATGTATATGATTAGGTCTTGATTTGTGATCCCGGTAAAGCCAAGTAACTTCATTACTCGGACTTGGTCTTGGCTTGTGAACTCCTCAAAACAATTGTTGTTAATGGCACAATGGCCCACGTGGTGGTGTCTGTTGTTGGGTCGGAGTATTTTACTAGCGTCACCGATTTTATTAACGCTAAATTGAAGTTTAATCGAAAGAGATTTGTTATTCATATGAAGAAAAAAGCGTGTACACGGAATACTTGAAATCAACTAGAAAAAAACGAAATTTAACGGCGGTGGAAGATGGCATGGATGTTACGGTTATTTTTTGGTGATCGCAATATGATTGGTGGTTGGGGCACTCATGTTCTGCAACATTTGGTAACAATCCATTACATTATTTCTCAAGAAATTATTATGATAAACTTTCAATTTAGTATTTTCTTTGAATGATTCAAGCTAGTAATGCATGTATTTGCATAGAGAAATTATATGATTTGGAGAAAAGTTATATTGTATAATTTTGTTCTCATATAAAAAAACAAAATATGTATGCCATGCGTAATAAGCAAAAAGAATTTCATAAAAAAAAATAGTTGAGAACCCAGTGTTTTCAGACTAGGGGCATGAGTTTACTGCGTTGCACCTACTAATAAAATATGGGAACTTCTGTAAATCCTGCATACACTGGAGATGTTCTATTGTGGGTGTATAGTTTGATGGTCTCGAATGTTCCATCCGTTGATTGTCAAGCTCACTTACTACCATATATACAAACCAGGTTGTTCGAGCTGGTCTAAATGTCGATATAGCACCTGATCTTATTGCAAATCAGCTCAATGTTCGAAATGGAGCTCTAATCTTGCAGGTATAGAAGTCATCAACCCTCAGTTTCTTGTGATGTCTACTTTCATTGTTTTATCCTGATAAAAGATGACTCACAAATATTTGTAGGTCCCTGGAAATAGTTCAGCAGCTATGGCTGGGCTTCTGCCTACGACACGGGGTTTTGCTGGTAATATTGTACTTGGGGATGTAATTCTGGCCGTTGATGACAAACCTGTGAGTTATTTCATGTTTTAGAGTAGCTCGTTTCTCTACTTGCAACATTTGTGTTGCTGAAAACATTGGAATGATTTAGTATATCAAATCATTTATGGGTTTGAAATACGGGTTTATGCGGTTTAATTGATTCAAATTTGGCTACAGGTGAGGAATAGAGCCGAACTTTACAAAACACTGGACGAGTATTCTGTTGGAGATAAAGTACTTCTGAAGATCCTGAGAGGTAATGAGAATTTGGAGCTGCCAATAGTTTTAGAGGAAAATAACTAACTAAAGATACACATATATATTCTTCAAGCACTTGATTCTTTTGGCTACGTTGTGAAAATAATTTGGTAAATTTTGATTTCATGTGAAACCAGTCACATATGTTGTTACAAGTATCAAGCAAGCGGTATCTCCCATCACAATGAGGAAAATTTTAATTAGATTAGACGAATTACTACACTTCAAATTGATTTGCGGCATTGGACATCAATATCTGTTACATGAGTTGAGCTAACTTGAGTATCTTCGTAGATAAGTTTCTGTAACAATCATTGTGATGCGTAAGCCATAAAAAAATCAAGTTGATGTCTCTGATTAGGAAAGTGACCGCCCTAATGGATTCTTAGGCGAGGACAATTTCCCAATTCCCGACAATTATTTTCGATAAATATAATTTTGCAGTATATGTATGCAAGTCAATATGACGTTCACATGGGACAATTTTGGGGCTTCTTTGTGTGGACAAATGTGAATTGAAATTGAGGTTTATATATATGTCACGATTGGTGATTGTCGTCCCTTTCACGTTAGTTTAATCATATGAATTGCGCTTCAGTTACCAATAAGCCTGATCAACGAAATTTAGATTACAATGACAAATTCGGGATAGGCGGAATTTGAGAGAAATCATTATAGCGTAGCAAATTTAATTCCGCTTGACCTCAAATACTGGATCACCTAAAGGCTACTATGTAGTTAAACGTTTTAGTAAAACCTTTGGCAGTAGTCTAGTAGCTTTACTATTATTCATGCAAACGATGAGCTTTACAGCGCGATGGTGTTGTGTTGCTAGTTTACTTGCCAGTGTAGATGAACAATTGAAATGAAATTGTTGGGAGATTGTAATCAAAAAATGTTTAATAGTGAAATTTATTATCATTAACTTCCGGATGTAGGTTAGAGTTATTTTTCTTAAAATTCTCCTGCATCTGTTGGCAGTAATAAAAATATGTCTAGCTTGATTATTAAGTGGTAATATAGATGTATACAGATAATTTAAGTTGTAAATTTCGAAAGCCTATCAGTACCTAATTAATGGAGACATGAGACTGCTAAGGATTTCTATGAAACTAACTTATAATGCCAATCCATCAGACTTAGTTAAAAACCATTTGTTTCCAAGATCCCAGCAGCTGTTGACACTGATTGAGCAGTTAAAATAGTTAATTAGGTAATGACCTCATCTTTCAATCCGCCAATCAACTAAGTTGCGTTGGCAATAGAAAATCTTAGGATGAGACCTTAAACGAACCAAGTCACTAATTTCTTATTCATTATAATAGCCCAAAAGTAACAAATAATTTGCATAAGAATTGTTAACACCCCCTATAAAATATAGGAAAGAGACATATTATACATGTAAAAAAAAAACACAAGCAAATTACTCCATGTGATATTAAAATAGGTACATACCCCCTTCTCATAAAAATGACAAGTTGTCCCCTTGTGTAAGAATATCTCATTCTTATAGTGTTAACGGGGTTGGAATTATTCCCTATTTAACGGAAGATATTTATTTGGGTTAGAACGCCCTGTCCGTGATTCAGAGATAATGATAGGTGGAAATGATAAAAATATTTGCAAGAATATTCCCTTCCTTTATTCACTGAACTTTTCCTCCTCTCTTTCCGTGTACATGAGTACCCAGTTGTATTTAGTAAGCTAAGTTAAGTTGTCTTCTTCTTTCTGCTGATTATCTCTCTTTATATAGACTTTGGTAGGGGCAGGTGTCATTGTGCATGTGTTTTGGTAAGGACAGATGTTGTTGTTACCCTGATACAGGTGTGAAAATTAGGATAATGTTTATCTCTTATCTACTAGGCGCTGACTGGATTGGTCTTTGTGTCTTCTGATATTTCCGAGGGCTTTTGAGGTACGATTGTTGTGGTAGAGCTATTCTTCCGAGGGACTCTATTTCTCTTTCTTGATTCGGGTCCGTTCTTCAATGATCAGGAGTAATCTCCGAGGGCATAATTTGATCTCCGAGGGTTCAATATGATCTCCGAGGGCTGGATTTGCTCCTTTTGAAATGGTATTTTTTCATCTAAGTCCTCGGAATATGTTATCTGGGCACTCTGTTATTCACTTCTGATTTTTCTCCGAAAATGGGTCCTCGGGTGGTGGTCCGAGGGCAGTTTAGATTGAAGAGTGTTCAGCAAGGAAGTTTTCTTGTAAGTTCGTGGGACTCGGGGTCCGTTGTGGTCCCTCTTGGCGCATTGGTGGATATCGGAGTCGTACGAGTCCATCGGGGTTTGCTCTTTTTCCGATGCCGTGCTGATATCTATTTTTTATTCACCGTTTGACTTTCCAAGGGACACTTATGTTCCTCCTCGTGTGCTCTTGTAAACCTTTTCGGGTCAGTGACCGAAAGGTAGGGCAATCCTCCGAGGGGTTTCTCTTTATAGGCACGTCTCATCGGAAGTACTCGTGACAATAGTATTGTCCATGTATTGCTTTTTCCGAGTAGGAGTAATATTCTTTATTTTATTTTTAGGGTTAACACTAGCCCCCCCAAATTTCGATTGTCCTCGTAGAGACAAACGGAATTTTAAATCATCGTCCTCAGTGAGGCGAGGGGTTATTCTTCGTCCTAGTGTCCCTATGTTTATTTTTTGATATCTGTCCGAGAGATAAATATATAAATCCAAAGTTTTGCAAGGATTTTACCTGATTACCCTTAGGGTATCATTGTTAAGCACGCGAGGATCTCGGGGGCGCAGGTTGTGGGCTGCCGTTTGACCAGTTTCGAAATTTGGAGCATCTGACCGTTGGCAACGGTCAGAATCTTGACGTCGTGGCGTGAGCAGGCGACGGTTACGTGGAGTCGTGAATAAATGCCACGTCTTTATGGGCATCTGACCGTTGTAGCCTTTGGTTATAAATAGGACACTGTTGCCTCTTCTTTTCTTCATTCACTCAAGTGTAATCTGCGATAATTTTCTCTCAGAGCCACAAATTTCTTCTTTTATCCTCTATTCTCTTGCAACTCAAAGTTCAGTAGATTTACTCGCTCTTTTCTTATTCTTCAAAAAAAACTTTCTTCTTTTTATATCGATGGCTTCTTCTGCCAACATGAACCCTGTTGCTGCTGTTACTTCCTCGGAAGTTACTGCTCCGATTGACACTTCTACGAGTGTGAGGAGTATTCCGGTGGGAGTTGTTACTCGTAAACGCAAGGGATAGATGGCTGCTGCTGACGAGGGCGGCGCCACCTCCTCGAAAAAAGCTAGGGTTCCCAAATCGAAGGAGCCGCCTCTTCGGACTTTCGCTAAGGTGGAAAAGATGCCGAATATTGCTACCCGTAAGCAGGTGGTGGATCTATTTACCTCAACCGGGGTCCTTCAGAAGAATATGGTATTTCGAATCCCGACGAAGGATGAGAGGGCATGTTATCCTCCTCCGGGTATGCTGATAGTGTTTTTTGCCCAGGTGAAGTACGGGTGGCGTTCATTCATGTCAACTTTTTTCTGTGAGCTTTCCAAGACTTGTAATATCTGTCCGAGTCAAATGGTGCCGAACGGGTTTGCCGCTATTTGCATTTATGTGTTTTGGTGTCAAGTAAATGGACTAGAGTGTACGGTGGACCATTTTCTTTCGATCTTTGATGTGGCGGTGTCACCCGGGGGGTATCCTTTTTATAATGTTCGTCACCGGGACAACACGGGGGATTCCACGAAGAGAATCTTGGGTGCGGAAATTACCTCACATAGCGTCTGGAAGAATAGATACTTCTTCGTGGGACCTGTTAAGGGTGAATGGGATGTGCCCTTCGACTGGCGAGAGGGTACTACTCCCGTGCGTGCTTTGGACCAGGAGGTGGTTTTATCTCCTATAATTTCTCAACACAAATTGATGGAATCAGAGGACTTCACAATGTTATACGAGACCTCCGGTCTCCACTACGTAGTTTTTACCGACGACGCCGTGGAGAGGCCTTTGTCTTTGTCTCCCGATGCAAGGAGTCTTTTTCGTAAGTCCCTTTATTTATTCTTTTATTCTTTCTCCGAGTACAGCAGTAAATTATGCTTATACACGTTATTGGTGGGGTTGATGCAGGGGATGTCATGGCGAACTACTATCTGCAGTCGAGTCCGAGGGAACCTACTCCTAGTGGTGTCTCCGAGATACCAGAGGAGGGTGATCACGAGGAGGATGAGGTTACTGCTCCCGGGAGTAGGCATATGGGTTCAGAGAAGGGTGGAGTTCACGAGGACCATTCTCTTCTATGCATGGATATGACAGGGGTCATCAGGAGCGCTGTTCCCTTGCGCCAAGTAGCTCCTGCTTCTTGGGATTTGGCTTTGGTGCCCGTTTCTAAATCCGAGTCGGGGAATCTACCTGCTTCTGAATCTAATATAGGAGCTTCTCCGAGAGTTTCCGAGGAGGGGATCTTTCCGAGTGTTACCGAGGAAGAATCTGCTCAGAAGGTTACTGAAGTAATAGACCTGTCTTCTGAGGGTCCTTCTCCTCAGCCTCCGGCAGTTTCCGAATCTGCTCCTCGTGGTGAGTTCTTATGAGGTTTTAATGAGATTTTCATATCTTACGTGTAACACTTGTTCATGTGTTAATTCTTTTTCTTTTGATGTAGTGGCTATGGATAAAGGAAAAGCTCTGAGGGTAGAAGAGCCTTCATTATACGGTGAGTGTCCATTATTCGTCCTTTTTCCATAATTTTTTCTAGTTTCATTCTCTTTCTTACTGACAGTGAGTACCTTTTGTAGAGGAGGATTTTCTGGCCCAGTTCAACATTCCCGAGCATGAAGCTTTACGAGGGGATTCCGAGGATACTCAAGGGGAGTTCGATCCTTCTTCCGAAGACAGAGATGTGAAGGAGGGGATTCTGAATTCACTGTTGGGAAAGACTAGTCCATCCACAACAATTGGTGGTTCTCGGGCCGTATTTACAAATTCAGAAGTGATGACTCCGGTACCGGACTCGACTCCTCCGAGGGGGCATGTTCCAGTGACTTTGTCTCTGAGGGGTCATACATTCCAGGAGCCCGCTCCTCCCAGTGGATCCGGGGGGCAATTCTCGTCTCGGTCAGTGGGGGAAGCTTACCAAGATATCCTCCAATTTTTTGCCTCCTCCAGCTCAACACCCGCCGAGGGGTATCAGTTTTTGTACACCAGTCTTAACTGGTTGGGCCTCATGGTAAGTTTCTCTATACTATTCTTCTGGGGTTATCTGATGTATTCATGTTAACTTTTTTCTTATTGACTTCTTCGCAGATTGGAAAGACTCGGGAGGCGGTCACTGCCGTTGAAGAGCGCGGTCGGAAAGACATAGAGGAGTTAGAAGTACTCCGAGCGCAATTGGCACCTCTCTTAGTTCGGGATAAAGAGAGTCAGACTAGGGAGGATATTCTTCACACCAAGATTTCCGACTACGAATTCGCTCTTAATGAAGCAGAGAAGGCGAAAGAGGGTTTGCAACATAACTTGAATGCTGCCGAGTCCGCTTACAAGAAGATGGAGGCATCCGAGAAGGCTGCAATGGCCCAAGTAGCTCTTTTGAAGAAGGAAAGGGAGGAATCCGAGAGGGTGTTCACCGCTCGTATCGCTGATCTTGAGAAGGCAGTGGCAGAAGGTGGTGAAAGGGAAATGAGTCTCCAAGAGACGCTGGGCTAAGTTACTGACAGAGCTGAATCAGCCGAGGGGAAGTTATCAAACTTTCTTTCTCCCGAGGAGGTGCAGGCTAAGGTTGATGCTGCAGTTCTATTCGCCCAACAAGAAACATCAAGGCAGCATTCTAAGGTTTCCGAGACGCCTTCTCACGAGCTCTTGACAGGCCACCTTTTATGGGGTTATTTGGAGTGTGCTAGATTGGCTAAGTCTTTGATAAGGTCGGAGGTTGACTTTTCAAAGTCTTTTGACCTTCGTAAGTTGAAGAGGCCAACTCCCGATGATTGCCAGTACTTTGTGGGGAGATTTGGGGGTTTGTTATCTTCTCGGGATTCTCCGGCACCATCCCCGATGCGCTCTGCCACTAGTCCGAGTCTGAGAGCTAGCGGTTCCGGGGGGGGGGGGGGGGTATTTTCTCCAATTTCTCGTCTTGCTCCATTGGGTACTTCCGCCGAGGAGACAACTTCTCCCCTCCCTCCTTCCACGGGGGCTTAGTCTTGCCTTCTTTATTTTTTTTTGTTTTTAAATAAAGGTTCTTTGTATCTATTACCCTTCCGAGGGCTCTTCGGCTTAAATAAATAAATATTTTTGTTCAATTTCCTTTTTCTACTTTTTGTTTTTATAGTTAAAATTCAATTAAATCAGATAATGATAATTCTTATAAGGTTGATGACTAAGTAAACTTCTTAAGTAGGAGGTGTTGCTTTGCATGGTTAAATAGGGTACGTGTCATTTTTAATCAAAAAGTTTTTCAACACGTGTCCCTTAGTTAACATAATAAGAGTCTAAACTTCTTCTTTTAACCAAGAGTTAAAGAGTATATATGCAATTAGGCCCTTTACCAATTATGCATCTATCTCTAATCTTATAATCATAGCTAGTCTTTAATCTTCTTCCAAATTTGTCCCTAATTGCAAATACGAGGATAATACTTACCTGACAAGATGATGCCTCCTTATTATAGAAGAAGTGGTTCAATTTCGTCTTGTGGTTCTTCTCGGGATACCCCTCGGAGTCCGTCCGGATCATCAAGGGTTCCTCCCATTTCTCGTGAAAGTTTTCCTCCGAGGGATAATCTCTCCAAAAATCCGGCGACACTTGGCGCTAGTTCCTCTCTTGGGGTGGCTCGTAGGCTTCCATCTACAAATTCACGTAGGATCAATCATATCAGGGAGATATTCATGGGTAGGGAGCCATACCCTTTGGCGGATGAGTCTTCGGAGTTCGATTTGATTCCTCTTAACCCGTCCAGATTGATAGGTAGAGGACGTGTAGGATCCACTATGAGTACAGAATGTGAGAACTCGGTAAGATCTCTTTTCACTGGTTATAACTTGGATTTCGAAGATTATGACATAATAGTGCCTTCCTCGGGCCAAAGGGCTTACGCACCCCCCTCGGGTTACATGACCGTTTATACCGAACATATGCGTTGTGGGTTGCGGATGTTTTTCCACCCCTTTTTCCAAATACTTTTTCGGTATTGGCAGGTGTGTCCGAGTCAGTTAACACCAAGTTCCTACAGCCATTTGGTGGGGTACGTCCTTCGTAGTGAGCTTTTAAACCTTCCAATGTCCCCTTATCGGGTGGGAACAATATTTACCCTTCGACCTTGCTCAAAGGGGACTCCCTTTTTTAGCTTGACCTATAGGGACAAGGAAAATACCTTCACTCGTGTATCCAATTCCCACTCTTGTAGAGGGGATTGGAGGCGGAGATTTTTCTTCGTCCGTCCGAGAGGTCAGTCAGCCAGATCGTGGGGGGTACCCATCCGATGGGGTCTGGGATATATTGTTCCCAACCTTGAAACACAAGGGCAAGTGAGGGAGGTATTGCTTCACTCGGGACTTTTTTCTGGTTCTTATGACATATCCGGGCTACTGGATTTCCCCGAGGCCCTGATTTTGGCAGGTTTACAAGAGGGGGTGGAGGGATGTACCCCTACTTCTCGTCCTCTTCACAGTAACTTTCATTTTCGTAAGTTTTACTAACCCTTCTTTAACTTGTAAACTTTATGGGTGCCCTCGAACCGTTTTTCTACTGATATCTTTTGCAGGAGCGGAGATGGGGGCATTTTCCCTCGGATCTTCTACTGACGTTTTCCTTGGGAGAGCATTGCATGGTAGTCCCGGGATGCCGGAGGTTGGTAATTCCGTTCCTCTAGTGAGTGAGGCAATGGTTGAAATTTCCTCAGAAGAGGAGGAACCTGTAGCAGCCCCCAGTCAGTTATATAATTCCTCCGGGGCCGTCAGATCCGATATCAGCTCTTTCCCAAGCGGACTTTCACAGGAATCCCATAGTGTCACAGCCTATTCCTCGCAGCTCTGCCGTGGTGAATGTGTTAGAGGAGTATCTTCTCTCCCCTGGCACAGAGGGCTGGCAGCCCCGGGAAGATGTCCCTGATCGTATTACTGTACCACCGCCCGAGGAGCACCCTTCCCTCGGGAGATCTCTTCCCCCCGGGGATAATCAGGATGTTTCTCTTCTTGGATCAGAGGTGGGATTTTGCCGAAACTTTCTCAGCGGTTTATTGAACGTAACAGATTGTGAGCTGATAAAAACCCTTTCGGTACCCGTTCTCCAAGATTTAGCTTGTAAAGACCTGTGTGAGGTATTTATTCATTTTATTTAATACTAACCTGTCGTCCGGTCTGATGCCATTCGCTTTGTTTTTTGAGCAGATTTATATGGTGATAGATGCTCTCGGGTCTTACGGAAGTTCTTCTTCAGATCCAGGCTTAGTATATCGTCGTCGGGACGAGTTAGAGCGAGGTCTCTTGGAGGCTCAAGTGGAGATAACTCACTTGAAGGAAGTTCACGAGTCCGCTCAGGAGACTCATATCCATACGTTACAATCCGAGAAGGATAAGGCGTGGGAGTTGGAACGCCAATTAGTGCTTGAAAGAGCTCGGGTACTGAATTTAGGAAGGAGACTTGAGGAGTTATATGGCCAAATGCGGTCTTCGGAGGAGAAACTAACGCAGGCTACGAGGGAAAGAGATGCCTTGAGTCAGCAGCTACTAGGGATAACTCGTTCCCATGCAGTAGAGGTGATTATGGCCCGAGTCCAGGCCGTGTTGGAAGTGGTGGGTCCATCCAATCCTCGTGAGTCTCTTCGGGGTGAGATGCGCGATTTAGTGCATATAGGCTATAGATTATGCCAAGATGCCGTACAGGCTTTGCCGGAGTTTCCCTCGGGCTTGCTTCTTCCTGAGCTCAACATTCGTCAGATCTCCGAAGAGTTTCCTTCTTCACCCATTAGAGATTCTGCAGTCGGAACTGTGTTCCTTGATGACCCAATCTCTCTTTCCGAGGAGCAGCGCCGACGTCTTATCCGAGAGGGAAAGCGTCCCATAGGAGGGACTTAGCTTGTAGATGAATGTTATATAGTTTAGTTCATAATACAGAGGGTTTTTGGGTGTTATTGGGTTGTCCCGATGTCTCATATATAGAGCCATCATTTTGTCGGACAACTCTAATTTCTTTTGTACTAGATCCCCTCGTATATGAACACTCTTTTTATTCATGTATGATTATTACATTAAGCATAGTACTTTCTAAGGTTGCTTGAGTTCCACGTGTTGCGAAGTATTGCCTCCTCGGAGTTGGCGAGACGATAAGTTGCCGGCCCTACAATTTCCACTATCTTATAGGGTCCTTCCCACCGTGGATCTAACTTTCCCACATTCTTGGAAGCCCCTACTCGTTTCATCACCAAATCTCCAACCTGAAAGGTTCGGGGCTTTACCTTGGCATTATAATACCGCGACATTCGAGCCTTGTACTCTTCCATTCGGAGGGCTACTCGGGTTCTCTTTTCTTCGAGCAAATCAAGGGCGAGGGCTAGATTCGAGCCGTTGGTTACTTCCTCGTATTCCTTCACTCGCCAACTTTCTATTGAGACCTCCGAGGGTAAGACAGCTTCACATCCGTAGGATAGACTGAAAGGGGTTTCACCCGTAGCGACGCTTTGCGTGGTCCGATAGGCCCACAATACCCCGGGTATTTCTTCAACCCACTTGGCTTTGTGCCAATCAAGCCGGACCTTCATGTTTTTCAAGAGGGTTCTGTTGGTTCTTTCTACTTGGCCATTTGCTTGAGGGTATCCCACTGAAGCAAAGCGGTGTTTTATTTCCCAATGATCGCACCATTTTTGTAACCCTTGATCTGTAAACTGCAAACCGTTGTCACTTACCAAACTCCGAGGGATTCCAAAGCGACAAATAATACTTCTCCAAAGAAAATTAATAACAGCCCCTGCGGTTACTCTAGCCAGGGGTTCCGCTTCCACCCATTTGGTGAAGTAGTCAACGGCTACTAGTAGAAATTTCTTTTGACCGGCGTCAGGAATAAGGGGTCCCAATATATCAATACCCCACTTGGAGAATGGGCAAGGGGTCAGATGGGGTTCCCAAGGAGCTGCGGGTTGATGGGTCCGAGGGGCGTAAGCTTGGCAGGATTTACACCTTTCGGCATGGCTTTTGCTGTCTTTGGCCATCGTGGGACAGTAGTAGCCTTGTCGAATCAAGCGTCCGACCATGCTTTCGCTGCCGGTATGGCTTCCGCATACCCCCTCGTGAGTTTCTGCTAAAGCTAATTGGGCCTCCTCCTCATTAAGGCATCGAGCATGAGGACATGAATAGGTTCTTCGGAAGAGTATCCCGTCTTTGAGGAAGTATCAGAGAGTTTTTCTGAACATCATTCGCTGAACATTCTTGTCCGAGGAGTATCCCTCGGGATTCTGCAAATAAGCCTTGATAGGAGTCACCCAGCTAGATGAGGGATCTGAAATAGTATTCACTTCTTGGCCTTCGCTCTTTTCAGATTCATTGACATGAAGTAGAGTAATCTTCCGAGTATGTACAACGGCTGTTTGAGTAGCCATTTTGGATAAAGCGTCCGCCTCTTGGTTTTCTTTTCGGGGAATTTGAACTATATCATATTCTTCAAACCATTCGGACCTTTGACGAACAACTCGGAGGTACTCTTGCATTCTTTCTTCTTTTGCTTCATATGATCTTTTAACTTGCTGGACGATTAATTGGGAATCACTATGGAGGAGTACTCTCTTCATTCCCCCTTCCTTTGCTAGTCTCATACCAATAAGGAGTGCTTCATATTCAGCTTCATTATTAGAGAGGGGGTAATCTATTCTGACTGCAAAGTGGAGTGTTTCTTCCTCTCCTTCTTGATTTACAAAAACTATTCCAGCCCCCCCATGTGTATTTACCGAGGATCCATCTACATATGCGTGCCACAATGGTTCTTTCTCCTCGGATCCAATGCTCGTAAGTTCTGTTACAAAGTCCGCCAGAACTTGCGCTTTAATCGATGGTCTCTGAGCATAGGAAATATCGTATTCAGTAAGCTCTACAGCCCATTTTATCAATCTCCCTGATGATTCAGGCTTATTAAGAATTGCCCTCAGGGGGTGCTTAGTTAGCACAGTAATCGGGTGAGATAGAAAGTAGGGACGTAGCTTTCGGGCCGTCATAACCAATGCTAGGACGAGTTTCTCAGTTAGGGTATATCTAATTTCGGCTCCGAGGAGAGTTTTGCTGACGTAATATACCGGATGATGTTCTCCGTCTTGTTCCTTGACTAATACGGTGCTAACAGCTTCTTCTCCGACCGATAAATACAGAAATAGCTCTTCTTGAGGTATAGGTTTTACCAGCAAAGATGGTTTCAACATATACCTTTTTAATTCTTCGAGAGCTTCCTCGCATTGGGGGGTCCACTGAAATTCCTTGACATTCCGAAGTATCTTGAAGAAGGGAAGCCCTTTTTCTGCGGACTTGGAGACGAACCGACTCAACGAGGCCATTCTTCCAGTTAATTTTTGGACATCTTTCACCGTCCTAGGGGTAGGTAACCCCATGATAGCTTCTGCTTTCTCGGGGTTTACTTCTATTCCCTTCTCCGTAACCATAAATCCCAAAAACTTTCCTCCCCGGATACCAAAGGAACATTTTCGAGGGTTAACTTTCATACCAAAATTGTTCATAATGACCAACGCTTTCCGTAGGTCCTCGGGATGCTCTTCGGCAGTGTTACTTTTAACTACAGTATCATCTACGTAAACCTCTACTGATTTCCCAATAAGTCCTGCGAACATAAGACTTACTAACCTTTGGTAGGTAGCTCCCGCGTTCTTCAGCCCGAAGGGCATGACTAGATAACAAAATGTGCATGCATCTGTGATGAAGCTGGTCTTATCTTGGTCAATAGTCGCCATTGGGATTTGGTTATACCCTTGGTCTCCATCTAAAGTTGATAATAGCGTACATCCCGGGGTAGAATCAACTAGCTGATCTATGCTTGGCAAGGGATAACAATCCTTAGGGCATGCTTCATTGAGGTTGGTAAAGTCAACACACATTCGCCATCTTCCTCCATGTTTGGGTACTAGCACGACATTAGCTAACCATTCGGGATAAATGACTTCCCGAATTTGTTTCAAGTTAAGAAGGCGTTGTATTTCCGAGCGGATGATCTTGTTGCGCTCGGGGTCCCATTTTCCTCTTCTTCTGTTGGACAGGTTTAGCCCCGAGCTTTACGTTAAGAAAGTGTTGGCATACCTTATTGCTGATTCGCCCGGGCGATCCCCCTTCCCATGCAAAGAGGTGATGGAACTGTTTGAGGAGGGAAATCAACTGATCTTCTATGGCCGAAGCCATGTGGGTACCCACTTTGATTACTTTCTCAGGGCTTTCTTCTACTAATTCCACCATCTTTAATTCTTCCACAGGTTGGACTCGGGTTTCCTCGGTTTTACACTTTTTACTCTTTCCGAGTGAGGGTTCTTCCGATGGGATGGCATTCATGCAACATTCTCTGGCTTTTGACTGACTTCCTCGGACTTCTCCGATTCCCGAAGAAGTGGGGAATTTCACTTTAAGATGTAAAGTAGAGGGGATAGCCTCGAAGGCCCGAATGGATGGTCTTTCGCAGATGACATTATACGTTCGTGAGGATGCCTCCACTACCCAAAACTTGATAGGTTCCGTCCTTCGAAGGGCTCCCTTCCCCCATGACATTGGAAGAGTCATCGTTTCGAGGGTTTGGCAGGCTTCCCCTGAGAATCCTACTAACGGGACTTCAACGGTTTCCAACGTTTCTTGTTTCAATCTCATAGCAAGATAGGTAGGCAAGAAGAGCACATCCACGAAGCTACCCGTATCTATAAGGATCCGTTGGATTTCATACCCGTAGATGACAGCAGAAATAACCAATGGATCTTCGTGAGGGTATATTACGTCTTTAAGGTCCTCGGGCCCGAAAGTGATGCTAGGCAGATTTGATCCTTGAATGGAGCAGACAGATAATCCTTGTTCTGCTCGTCGGGCTTCTTTCAAATATTTCTTTTTTTTACCCTGAGGTGTCATAGAAATTTCACCCCCTTCAATCATATTGATGGTTCTCCCTGTTGGGGGGTTGCTTTTATAAGAGTTAGGTGGAGGAGGCAAACTCTGATATCCTGTCGTTTTCTCTCGTGAATTTTGCCGACGGTCTTTAATTCTCTCTTGGGATCGGAGGCGTCCAGTTGTCCCTTCTCGTAACTTCCGACTAGGCATCCTTTCTTCCCTTTCTTGTTCCTCTTCCTCTCTTCGTGATCTCTTCCAAACATGTGCCTTGGGCTCCTCGGGGTTATTTTCCTTGAGGTAATTCTTCAAATACCCTATTTCTAACAAGCGGAGCACCTCTAAACGAAGGGTAGTACATTCTTCCGTAGTGTGCCCGTAAGTTTTATGGTACTTACAATATTTCCCAGTGTCCTTGTCTCGGTTAGGGAATTTAGTCGGCTTGGGCCAGTGTAACTCGTTGCTACCCCTCATTATATTGAGCACTTCTGGTGGGGTAACAGTCATCGGAGGCAGGTGCACGGGTCGGAGAAATTTCTTAACCACTCCTCCTTCGTCCTTGCGCTGAGGAGGTTTTCCTTCCTTATTCTTCTCTTTGGTCTTTGCTTCTTTCTCGACGCGCTCTAGGTGTTCATTATCCTCCTGCTCCATTTGCTTCTTTGTTCCTTCGGCCTCTTCCATCAAGATGTGGATTTCTGCCTTTTGCATTAGTTCATTCATGTCTGTGATGCGATTTCCCATAAGGTATCTAAAGAAGTCCCCCGTTCGGAGTCCCTGAGTTAATATGTCCGCCATGATGGTCGGGCTAACGTTGGGAACGTCTAATGCTTCATCCGTGAAGCGCTTTATATATTCTCGTAAGGATTCATCCTTTTTCTGTTTAATAGTGAAAAGGTGTGTGGCAGATTTAGGGTACCTTCGATTGCATGCGAATTGTCGTACGAACAAATGGGCTAATCGATCAAAACTCGTAATGGAACAAGGTGGAAGGTGAGTAAACCAGGCTTGGGCCCGCCCTCCGAGGGTAACAGGAAATACGCGGCATAACGCGTGGTCAGGGGCAGAAGAGAGGTCCATTCCGGCCAGATATTGATGGATGTGATCATGCGGGTCCCTTCCGTCAGCTTCTCCGGTATATAACGGGATATTGACAGGTCGCATCCCCGAGGGGATAGAAGCTGAAGCGATTTCGGGAATGAAAGGAGTGGTCTTGAATGTAGGATCCTCCTCAGGGACCATGGTCTTCTTGAGGTCACCTAATTCTTTTCGTAAATCATCCATCATTCCCCATAAGGAATGTTCAACCTCTCCTCGATACTCCGAGGGGCGAGAAATTTCTTCCCGACCCCTCACTGGAGTTCTTTCATGACATACATACCTTCAAGGCGTTTGTCGGGGTACCTGTTGCCACGGATTCGAATTTGGGTTCCACGCCATCGGAGGTGCGTCTCCTTCCGAGGGGAAATTCCTGGTCTCGGGGAGTATTGAGGACATGTGTCCGAAAGGTTCATCCCTCAGGGGTGTTCGTGCAGCATCTATAAGTCTTTCATAAACAGATCGGGGAATATTAATAAAATCTCTAGTACCTGATTCGTAATTGGACAAAGTTTCTTCTGAGTCGCTATTCGAGAAAGGAAGGTTGTCACTTTCGAAAAGATCATCCATCCTAGCTGACGTCTGCTGAATTCTCTCGAGGACAGATGTTATGGCGTTCCCACAGACGGCGCCACTTTGTTAACGGGTTTGGAATTATTCCCTATTTAACGGAAGATATTTATTTGGGTTAGAACGCCCTGTCCGTGATTCAGAGATAATGATAGGTGGAAATGATAAAAATATTTGCAAGAATATTCCCTTCATTTATTCACTGAACTTTTCCTCCTCTCTTTCCGTGTACATGAGTACCCAGTTGTATTTAGTAAGCTAAGTTAAGTTGTCTTCTTCTTTCTGCTGATTATCTCTCTTTATATAGACTTTGGTAGGGGCATGTGTCATTGTGCATGTGTTTTGGTAAGGACAGGTGTTGTTGTTACCCTGATACAGGTGTGAAAATTAGGATAATGTTTATCTCTTATCTACTAGGCGCTGACTGGATTGGTCTTTGTGTCTTCTGATATTTCCGAGGGCTTTTGAGGTACGATTGTTGTGGTAGAGCTATTCTTCCGAGGGACTCTATTTCTCTTTCTTAATTCAGGTCCGTTCTTCAATGATCAGGAGTAATCTCCGACGACATAATTTGATCTCCGAGGGCGTGGTATGATCTCCGAGGGCTGGATTTGCTCCTTTTGAAATGGTATTTTTTTCATCTAAGTCCTCGGAATATGTTATCTGGGCACTCTGTTATTCACTTCTGATTTTTCTCCGAAAATGGGTCCTCGGGTGGTGGTCCGAGGGCAGTTCAGATTGAGGAGTGTTCAGCAAGGAAGTTTTCTTGTAAGTTCGTGGGACTCGGGGTCCGTTGTGGTCCCTCTTGGCGCATTGGTGGATATCGGAGTCGTACGAGTCCATCGGGGTTTGCTCTTTTTCCGATGCCGTGCTGATATCTGTTTTTTATTCACCGTTTGACTTTCCAAGGGACACTTATGTTCCTCCTCGTGTGCTCTTGTAAACCTTTTCGGGTCAGTGACCGAAAGGTAGGGCAATCCTCCGAGGGGTTTCTCTTTATAGGCACGTCTCATCGGAAGTACTCGTGATAATAGTATTGTCCATGTATTGCTTTTTCCGAGTAGGAGTAATATTCTTTATTTTATTTTTAGGGTTAACATATAGGCTGGTTTAAAAGGTTGTTGTGCAACTTTTAATAATCATAGGAGCTAATATACAAACTTTCTATACACGCGGGAATAATGTGCCTATTATTACTTATATATATGTATATGCATAATGCTTTTATTTTTTATATCTTAGGGGGTAAAATTCTATTAGCTAAATTCGTATACTATCAACGATTTATCATCAATTTCATCTTCAATTTCTTTTTGGTGTCCTTCCCTTGTAAATTCGTATACTATCAATAATCTATCATCAATTTCATCTTCAATTCCTTTTTGGTGTCTTTCGCTTGTTCCCCGTTAGCATTGCACATCATACTACAATCTCAAACTTACAAATATGACTTCATATTACAATTCTACAAAATTAATTTTCTCTTATTAACAGTATAAGAAAACTTGCCAATATAAGAGTTGTGCCCCTTTCATTAATCACAAACTTGTGTCTATATATATATATATGTATATATAATTACATTCCTAACAAGAGTAAGTGATTCACTAAACTAAGAAAGATAGATACAAAAGATTTACAAGAATCTACAATTAAGGAAAGTAAGATATAAATATATTCTATCTAATACGCCCCCGCAAAATAGACGTTCTATCAGCAAAGAAAATCTTGGAGCGCAACAAGAGAAACCAAGAACGTGCTAGGGGCTTTGTTAGAAGGTCAACTAGCTGATCAAGAGTATTCAGATACGAAACTTTGAGAAGACCTTTGGAGACGTGATCCCGAACAAAGTGAAGATCGGCGAAAATATGCTTCATACGGGAATGTTGGACCGGATGTAGAGAAGCTCGAAGAGCACCCATGTTGTCGCAGCGGATAAGAGGGACGGAGGGAATGGTGAAACCGATCTCTCCAAACAAATGTTAGAGCCATCATACTTCAGTCGACGTGGAAGCTAAGGCTCGATATTCTGCCTCCGTCGACGCTCGGGAAATATATTTTTGCTTGCGAGAAGACCAAGAGATGGGATTTGACCTAATGAACACTAAGTAGGCAGCGGTCGATGAGCCACTAACCATGTTCCCAACCCAATCCAAATCGCTAAACCCGATTAGAGCAAGAGAGCTTGATCGCCGAAGCAAAATACCATGCGAGATTGTACCTTTGAGATATCGAAGAACACGCCTCAAGGCAAACCAATTCGCAAAATCAGGGGCAACCATTCGTTGAGCGAGACGATTGACCGAAATGGCAATATCCGGACGTGTGAGAGTAAGATATTGTAACCCCCTAATAATCTGATGATAGGCAGTAGGATCGACATCAGCCGAAGAGGATAATGTTGGCGGATTAGAGGTCATGGGCGTAGCAAGGGGCTTAGCACCATCCATCTGGTGGCACACCAAAGGATCAAGAATATATTTATGTTGGTAAATGAATTAACCTTCCTTATAGCGAACAACCTCAATCCCTAAGAAATAAGTGAGAGCTCCCCATGTACTTAACGACATAACGACGACGAGACTAGCAATAACAGACGAGATCATGGAATCAGAAGAATCTGTGACAATAATGTCATCCAAGTATACAAGAACATAAAGCCAAACACCCTTACCAAGATAAACAAAAAGAGATTGGTCGGATTTTTTTTGAACAAAAACCGAGAGAGTGAAGGGTGGCACTAAATTCAAGATACCAAGCACGCACCCCTATTTGAGCCCATAAATTGACTTGTGCAATAAACAAACATGATTCGGAACCTCTTTATCAAAAAAACTCGAGGGCTACTGCATGTAAATAGTTTAAGCGAGTTTCCCATGTAAGAACACATTACTTACATCCAATTAGCGCAAGGAACATTCATGAGTCGTAGCCAAGGAGAGAATGGCGCGAATGGTGACTGACTTTACGACATGACTGAATGTCTCCTTATAGTCAAGCTTGGGACATTGATTAAACCCCTTGGCAACAAGTCAAGCATTGTACTTCTCTATGGAACCATTTGGATGGTGTTTGATACGAAAAAACCATTTGGAGCCAATAATTGAGCGATCACGGGGCAGAGGTACAAGTATCCAAGTGCCATGCTTAGTCAATACAGTGAATTCTTCATCCATGGCATCACGCCATTTAGGATCAGGTAATGCTTGAAAAGCTCAAGAGGGCTCGAGAGGACCGACAATTATATGTTTCATCACAAGATTAATGTTCTTGGACTTGAAAATGTTGTTGTGAGAGCGGGTCATCATATGATGAGCTCGATCCCCAATCGACAAAGGCTCTGTAGTAATAGGAGGGTCTTTGTGATGAGAAGAGACATGAGCCGAAGTCCCTCTTTCCAATGTTACCCCAACATCGGAAACAGAAGGTGCAACTAGGTAGCAAGAAGAGACAGGGGCCAAAGTCTATGTTTCCAATGTTACCTCAACATCAAGCCCTACATCGTGAACAGTAGGACAAGCTGGGTAACGAGAAGAGACATGAGCCAAACTCTCTGTTTCTAGTGTTAACCCAATATTGGGAACAGAAGGCCCAGCTGGGCACTGGCACAACAAGTTAGAAATCCGCAAAGGAACAATGGGTATGTGGAGACTTGAACCCGGATTGCTGCTGACCAGGACGGGCTCGGAAGTGACTCACGGAAAGATGGACTCAACAAAACAGACATGTCGAGTAGTATAGATGCAACCCGAAGAAAGATTACGACACTTGTACGCCGCTTGACTAGTGGAGTAACCCACAAATATACACGCACGAGATGACGAGCTGAGTTTATCAGATATATATGCTCGAATATGCGGGTAACAAAGACATCCAAAAACCCGAAGACGAGATGATGAGCTGAGCTTATGAGATATATATGCCCTAAGATGCGGGTAGCAAAGACATCCAAAAACCCGAAGACAAAGATAATTTGGTGGTCGACCAAAAATAGCTTCAAATGGAGAAAGATGCTGAAGAATAGGTGTCGGAAGCCTATTTGATAAATAGACAGCCGTGCAAAAAGCAAACTCCCGATAATTCGGCGGTAGATTTGCACGAGTTAAAAGTGCACGAACTATAGTGACAACCATGCGATGGTGGTGTTCACTCGTTCCATTTTGTTGGGGTGTGAGTGGCGCAATCGTGAGCCAGCTAATACCATTAGTTGTGAAATAACGACACAATGCAATAAATTTCCCTCTATTATCAAAATAGAAATTATGAATTGGACACCCAAACTGTTTCTCCACTAATGAGCTAAACTCTGTAAAGATCCTGAAAACATCAGACTTCGCAATCATAGGAAAAAGCCAACAATATTTGGTGAAGTGATCCACAAGAATGAAATGATATCGAAACCCATTCACAGAAGCAGTGGGCAGTGGTCCCCAAACATCACCATACATGTAATGTAACACATGAGTGGAGACAAGTGACTAGTTATGAAAAACAAGATTCTGACTTTTATTCAATAGAAAAGAATTGCAATGTTCAATATTCGAAGAATCCGAAGTACATGGTAAAGAAAACTTGCGAATAACTAGAGAACTAATGCGAGTAGAGGGATGACCCAGACAATCATGCCAGAAATCTTGATTAACTCGTTCACCAACCAAAGCAGAGATAGTGGAGGGTAAGGGACGAGGCAGCCGAATCTGATAGACTCCATCAACCCGCGATCCTTGAATCAAGCTAGTTCCAGTACTGCGATACAATAGTTAGTACATAATTAATAATGCATATGTTAATATAGTAATCAAAAACTGCTTTACAAGTTAAATACTTACGTAGATAGCCCTATACACGGGGTCTAGCCAAACGCGGCGACGTCGAACTCCCCCTGGCAGATCCTTGGGAACATGTGTATGGTGATATTGATACATCTCATGATGCCGAGGTGCAGGGGCCTCTCGGGGTCTCGAACGTGGCTGCATATCGACATAAATTTTTTGTTAAACTATTTAAATTTAAGACAAAAGTTATTCGTATAGAATCGAATTTAATAAGACATACCATCCTACACTGGATCTCCGTGTAGCTAAGGGACCCACTAGCATGAGTCCCTCGTGTAGGACGATCAGGGTGTGGGTCCTCTCCTCCTCATCTGTTCTTCTGTCCTGTCTCTGATTTCTTCATATGGCCCTCTGACTTCCAATGCTTCACAAACTCAGCCTCCAATTTGTTGTTCATCCACCCAGTCCTCGGACGCCGCTTCGGATCATCATTCCTCGCATAGTAGTTCTTCTTCGCATTGTACACTATTTCCTTGTAACTCTTCCTGGCCTTAGCCTCGTAGGCCGTATGTGCCAGACCCAACTCCTCCATACCAATGTTGTATGTTTTCTGCAATTAATTAAGATTTTTATGTTTTGAGACATGTTTTCCATTAAGGTTTCGTTAAATAAAAATCTTACTATGTATATATATATATATATATATATATATGTGTGTGTGTGTGTGTGTGTGTGTGTGTGTTCCGAAATCTTACCTTAAACTTAGTCCACATCAGACCTTTGACGTTCTCATCGACCTCATTGTATGAAGGAACACATGTCTTCATAAATGACCTAATGATCTCGGTAATCGTCGTCGATATCTTGTGCCCCTTGCCCCCTTCAAATATACACCGTGCTCATCCAAAACAACTCTACCACAGCCTCTACTGTTAGACGGAACATGACCACCTCTGGACAAGCCACGACCCGGTCACTGTTGCGTTGCTGTAGATGGTCCGGCACCGGCGACGTCTATCGGGGAAAAAGTGCTTGGACCCGCTACTGTAGAATCCGTAGATGGTGGCCTAAGTGCCCTACGCCTCGATCCAGATGACGTAGGTGGCGTCAATGCTACGTGATCATCATATAGTCAATGTGGTACTACTCGATCTGGTGGAGTACCGCCGTTCGATCCAGTCGTACGCCTAGGTGGGTGGGAAGTAGAAGAGGACTCGACATGATCGGTAGCATGGGCATCGACAACATCGGATGGTGTAGCGCCAGAATGAACAAATCGAAGACGATAACCTAATCTCGGTGGAGCACTAGGCCCTGCGGCACTCGGTGGACCACTACACCCTCTCTTCGTCTAGCCGGTATCACGAGACGAGCGTGGAGGATCGCCCGACATGTCGTCGACTAAAGTGCTATGTACTAAGTAAAAACATCTAAGTTAGAATATTTCTAATTATAGAGAAGACCTAAATTTAATCATTACTAAGTTATATAGTTTTCCTAAAGGCATGAACTATGTTATAAAAACAATCATTTCTAAGATATCTAACAACATTTCATAAAATTAACGCCATAATAACTAAATTAACACATATAAAAATCATATAAAATAAAACAATGCTAAGATAAATAATATTACCTAAAAAGACATATAGATATTTCGAGAGTAGCTAAAAACATAAATTTCAAGTAGATATTCTAAGAATATAATCATTTCTACTTTATAGTAATTCCGTAAAATCATCATGAATTCTAATTTATAAATCGATTTTCTAAAGGGCATAAACAATGTTGACGGTCTAACAATAACACAATATCAAATAATCCATAAAGACATAAATAAAGTTTAAAGACTAACAACGCATAAAGAAAACATTTCCTAAAGGCATAAATAATTATTAAACTCAAATATTTCCTAAAGCCTAACAATTTCTAAAGGTATTTCGTAATTAAAGTCTAACAATTTCTACAATATCTAACCATTAAACATATAAAATTATGAAAACAATAAAAATAACATAAAAAACGAGAAAAGACGAAAAAACTTACCGAAATCGGATTTGCTACCGATGGGCCGTCGGAAATGGAGGATGGGCGGTCGAAAATGAGAGAGGGAGAGAGAAAAGGTGGTGTGGGAAATGAGGAGGAAGAAAATACCTCCCTCATTCCCGACCACATTGCGATCAGGAATGCAGCTATTGCCGACCCAGCTGGGCTGAGTTTAGGACAACGCCCTTTGGCGAGAATTTTTCTCGCTAAAGAATCCCGACCAGATCCCGTTCGGGAAATTTTATACTTAGATTTTCGACCGGATCCTGGTCGAAAATCTCATTTCTGATCGGAATCCGGTCGGAAGCGGTCGAAAATTTTCTCGACTGGATTCCGATGGGAATTTTCCGGTTGGGAAACCGGCCAATTCTTGTAGTGATATTTTAATTAGTAAAGTAAATAATAATATTGGCAAGGCAGAAATGTCAAAAATGCCCATTATCTTTTGCCAACTTTAGTTTTTGCCCGTTATCTTTTTAAGCTGCCGAAAATGCCCGCTATCTTTGTCAAAAATGGTTGTTCTACTGTTTGTCTGCCAACTCATAAAATCGTGTCCTACGTGGCAAAATCGCGTCCAACGTGTCAATTTTTTTTAATTACACCTGAAATCTTGAAAAAAAAATATTAACAAAAAAACTTAAAATTAACAATTAAAAAACTTAAAAAAAAAACTTGAAAAAATAAAAGGGTCGTGTTCTCCACAACCCCCCACCCCCCCAAATCCCGCCGGAACACCTCCACCCCCACAGTCACCCGCCGGCGCACCTCCACCCCCCCACAGTCAGCCGCCGCCCCCCAAATCCGATCTCAGGCGGTGGTCGCGTTGTTCGCCACCACACAACTCATCGGCAAACTCGCCAGAAAAGTACCGAAAAAACATTCTCCTGCCTCCACACCGGCGAAATCTTCCAACCCCTCGAAGAAATCGTCATCAATATTTCGTTGGAGGTGCTAAACCCGTCGTCCTCCTCGTCCTCCGCATCGGGTAAATCCTCCTCCCGGCTGCTCTCCAACTTCTCTAGCGCTGGCGACATTTCCGACGAAGATGGTTTCTTGGGTTCGTCGGAATTGGTGGTTTCCTCCGATCTCAGGCGGGTGCTACCGGCGAGAGAGTTCCGGTGACGGGCTGGTGGTGGTGGGCGGGGTGGGGGCGGGGGTGGAAGGAAGTGACGGGCTGGTGGGTTTCCTTTTTTCTTTTTCTTTTTTTTTTTCATTTTTCTATATTTAATTAGTTTTTAAATATATGTTTTTTTAATTTATAAGTTATTAAAAAAAATTAAATTTAGAATTATATATAACACAAAAATATAAATGGGAGGGGGGGGGGGTTATTTACTTTTTTTTATTTTTTTTATTTTTCTATTTTTTAAAAATTTTATTAGTTATTAAAAGTAAATATTTTTAAATCAAAATTATAATATTTTATTTTTATAATATAGTTAATTATATAAAATATAAAAATAAAAAAAATATGACATGGTAGCCACGTAGGACGCGATTGGATGATTTGGCGGACACTAGGCAATGAATAGTGTTTCGGGCATTTCTGACAAAGATATCGGGCATTTTCGGCAGCTTAAAAAGATAACAGGCAAAAACTAAAGTTGACAAAAGATAACGGTCATTTTTGACATTTCTGACTATTGGTAATAATAGTCAAACATCAATCTAACTTTAAAATGTCAAAACAAAATTCCTAACATTCCCAATATCAAGATTACCAATGGATTACGTCAAAAAAGAAAAGAAAAGAAAAAAAGACTATGAATGAATGTACACACGTCTCATGTGAGCCATGATCCATATGTAAGGATTGAATAGCTAAGTATCTTACCTGCTAATTGCTATCAAAATTTAAGTTCGATATAATGATAGTTAAACTCCAGTCTCCATAGTTGATAATAAATTGGAGTAATCATAAAATGAGGAGAGTGAGTGTAACTGTGATTACAAGACTTTGACTCGTTGGTCTTCGAGTTTAGATTAATTACGTTGCACGCATCAATTGGCAACACCAAGATCACTCAGGACCATGAACAGACAAAAAAGTCACTTACGAGTACATAAGTTATTGGGAATTTCACTTGTACCACGTTCATAGGCCTCATTGCCTCAATACAGCTAATAGTGAAGTGCTAGTTATTTACATTAAAATCGATGTATATCTTCAGTCAAACATATATACTGTACATTTAATGAAGAATCGACTTAGCTCATGAGTTTGATAATTTGCAACTTTTAAAATTGCTGTAATTTGTAAGATGATTAATTAGAATTCTAAAAGCTCTATTATGTTAAGTACTTCAATGATTAACAAACCAATTTATAGTTTGTTTGTTGAAGGGGATATCTTTGTGCATTTATCCTATTAGTACATAACTAATCATTTGGTGCATATCTTCACTCTCTCTCTCTCTCTCTTTTTTTTTTCTCTGTAGTTACTGTACATTTTTTTTTTGATCATTTACTGTACACTTTATTCGTTGTCATCTATTTGCACTTTTAGTCAAACAGTCAACTACTTGTCAACTGTAGTAGTTGATCAACTGCTTTGCTCTTACAATTGGATAAAATATACTATTTTTTCCACATTAAAAGTGTATATACATACCACGCGCTACTTAGCCACTAGAGGCCGAAATTAATATTGTTTACCTAACATTGATGCACAATTATTTACCCCAAACCTATAAACCCCCTGCACATAGACAAACACACACAAATGAGAAAATGAAAAAAAAAAAGAGTCGCAACTCGCAAGTGCAATTAATCACCATTATTATTATAATCTAATCATTTGTCTGCATTATGATTACAGTGAATTTACATCGAAATGAAAAATAGTACGAGAAATAAGATCATGGTGACAATATTATCATTAGTAAGCTAAGTCGCCTTTAATTTACATTCGTGGAATTCATAAACAATGAAAGAAACTGGATTGATGTTTCAAGGTTGAAAGTGATATATAAAGATAATTAAAGCCACGTACTGAATCTGTTTGTAAACATTGCGTTTCCACTATTATATGTACAATATGTTAATAATTAATCAACTGCAAATGTAACAGATCGATAGTTGTTTTTGCACAAAAGACAAATATTGGCAAAAAATTATTTGCACTTTCTTACATAGTGCGAAAGCGCTATCACGGTTGCTGGCTAAGGATTTTCCCACCTATGTGTGGATCGGAGGTCTTTCTTTCAATATATAATGTATTACCTTAATTAATTCACGATAATAAGACAATATAATGGTATAAGGACATGGCGGTGAGGACAAATTTGCGTTCTATAACTAATATTATTATCTACTAATGTAATATGAAAGCAGGAAAAAGAAAAACTACACCAGGCTAATTAAGCTTCCAAACCAAGGAGACCAAAATTGTAAGGTTGTCCAATTTTCCATGCAGAAGTCAATTCTCAAATTCCCAAATCATTGAGTATTGTTTAAGGAATCTCCATTATCTCCAAATATTCTAAGCATAATTAGGAATGACGGAATAGAAGGTCTCAGAAGAACAGAAAGTCATGATCATTTGTGGATCCAATGATCAAATATAATTTATTAATAAAAAAACATTTATATTGTGCATGTAGGGAAAAAATCATTTGGTACCTTATTTGGGCCTATGTTTCGTTTTAGTATCCTAACTTATCACGCCAACTTTTTGGTACTCTAAGTTTGCAAACTTAATCAAGATCAGTACCCCGTAGCGGCATCCCAAATTACGACCCCTAAAGTCTACCACTACAAGAAAACAGGGCTATTTGGAACCGTCGTCGCGGTTCCAAATACCCCATATGTGGTTGCAAAAGGCTATTTGCAACCGCGTCGCGGTTCCAAATACCCGGTTGCAAAAGAGCTCGGTCACTTCGCAACAGGAACCGCAACCCGGTTCCAGAAAAGCGCAATAGCGACCGAGTAATTTTGCAACCGCCACGCGGTCCGTAAAGACAATACGGACCGCAGAGCGGTTCCAACCAAATTAAACTTTTCTGGAACCGCAATGCGGTTCCTAAAACAACTGCAACCGCAACGCGGTTCCAATGTTTCATAAAAAAATTAAAAAATTTGAAAATGGATTGTAACCGTATTGCGGTTGCAGAAACCCAAAAACTAAAGCAGGAACCGCAACGCGGTTCCAGTTAATATTCATACCGTTGGACCGCGACGCGGTCCCAATTATTATGAATATTAACTGGAACCGCGTTGCGGTTGCAATTACTCTTCAAGCGAAATAAAAAAAAACCAATAATATTCCAGGAAATTACTGGAATATTATTGGTTTTTGTTAATAATTAGAGATTTCTGTAAATCAATATACATTAGTTATGTATAGCAAATCAATATATAAAAACAAATAAATCAATGAAATAAAGATTAATGTAAAGATGAAAACTAATGAAAGAAATGTAATAAAGATGAAAAACAAAGTTAATTATGAATGAAATGAAATGAAATAAAGAGAAAAAAGTTGTTGAACAAGAAAAAAGATGTTAAACATAAAAGAAGAAGAGAAATGAAAAAAAAAGAGATGAAGAAAAAAGAATTTGAATTTGAAAAAAGACATAAAAGATATTTTTTCTTCTTGTTGTTTAGTGTTGAATGGAAAAGTGAAGTGGATTGAGGTGGGTAATAGGATAAATGAGTGGATTGAGGTGTGTATATATAGAAAAAGGTATGAAAATTTGAATTTTCACGAAAATTTGAATTTCTCCCCACATCCCGCCTAAAATTTTGAATTTTTTGAAGTTTTTGCAACCGCAACGCAGTCTCTGAAAGTTTTTAAAAATATTTTTGAAAGTTCTGAGCCCGCGTCGCATTTGAATTTTATTAAGAACCGCAATGCGGTCCCTAATACTATGAATATAAGTAGGAACCGCGTTGCGGTCTCAATTGGTCCTTTTAGGAACCGCGTTTCCGTTGCAATTGACATTAATTGGGACCGCGTTGCGGACTCAAATAACATTCAATCATCAAAATCATTGTTTTATTGATCTACCTTATTGCGTTAGTGTTTCTTATCAATATATATCAATAATATATGTGTAATGAACTAATAAATGGTTAAAAAACAAGTAATTGAGGAATGTAAGAGTAAATTAGAAGTGAAATGATCGTTATAGTCGTTACTATAGTAGAACTTGTTGCACTACATATACATATATATATATATATATATATATATATATATGAACTACTTCCATCATACATAACTTGTTGCTTTGTTATTATGATTTGATTCACAAATTAAAGTATAGATGTCATTAATCGATTCATTGAATATACCATCTTACTAATCCCTTGTTCAAGTACTCGTCATATATAAGGATATACGTTTTTGTTCGAACTTGGGTTATCTTCTTATAATACCTTTATTTTCAACGTAATAAAAAAATATGATTGTTTTGGTTATTATTGGGTACTTACTAACTAAACTATTAACGTGGTATCTCAAATCATCGAACACACGTCATTTTGAAGTATGAATATTAATTGCAACCGCAACGCGGTTACAAATGCTACTAGTTGCAACCGCGTTGCGGTTGCTAATTGTAACGGCTACTAGTTTTTGCAACCGCGTGACGGTTGCTAAAACTAACGTCTACAAGTTTTTGCAACCGCGACGCGGTTGCAAAATAAGATAACCGTTGGTTTCTGCAACCGCAACGCGGTTGCAGAAAGGCAACACTTCTGGCAATGATGCAAATTGTGATTCGGGACGGTTTTCACTTTAGAGCACAAGATTTTAGCATTTTCGATATTTTTGACATTAATACTCTCTATTTTGAGTTTATTATAATTTTCCAGTTTGGTTTGACATTTTAAATTATATTTTTGACCCCATTAGTTTAAGAAAAAGTGCACTTTAGTCGCTCAACAAAAAATATACAAAAAAGTAATAAATGTCCCAAAAAAACTCCAATCTACGGCTCCCGCGGTGGTTCTGGCTCCGGCTCGGGCTGAGGACTAGGCGGATACTCAACTCCCTCGTCACCAGAACTAATCCCGAGAGCATAGTCATCATCCAGGGTGGCTAAAGGGTCGACCTCGTCCTCTCTCATCACTCCATCCTCTTCGTCCTCTCCATCCTCTGCATCCTCTCCGTCCCACCCGTCCTCTGCCCCCTCATCATCCACTCCCAAGGCGGTAGCGTCCATCATGTCCGTGTCATCATCGCTGTCCATGATAAACTCTGCCGCGGTGGAAGTGCTGGGTCCCAACGGATCTAGTACTGTAGGAGGCGGCCTCGGAATCGTGAAGGCCGTGCCGGTCCTCCTCGCGCTCCCCATAAATAGGGAGTCCGGAATCTGTCGCGCTGGCCGACCTGTACTGGCAGCAACATCCTGCTGGAGCTCCCGCACGAGGCCCAGGAGTATATCAACTCTCGGATCCTGGGTCGCCCTCAACTCCTTGTTCTGGGTCGCCATCTCCCGCACCACCTCTGGAGTGAAGTCCTCATCCCTCCTATAGTGTATACCGAACTGATGCGGATCAGCATCAATCGGTAGCCCCTTCGCCTTCCCCTTCTTCACTCGCCCTATTGCCTTCGTCCAACACTCGGAATCCCACTCAGGCAACGGAGCCGGCTCCGGATATAACTTCCGAAGTTCCCTCAGGTAAATCTTCTGTTGATATAAGAAAGAAAATTAGAATTAGATTATATGCGTAAATTTCGTAAGAATTATAATTACAATATATAAACAAATTACGTAAGAATAAAATTAAATTGTACACTTACGTAAGTCAATCTGGCACCCGCATCCAACCACTCCCGCCTTAAGGGAATACCCGTATCCCCGCCAGTCTCCGGCACCCTCCTCGTGTGTCCAACCTTGTACACCTCATCGTGTCGAATAGGAGTCGTGCGGTTGGGATGATTCCTAGCCTACAAATTTAATAAAGATGAAAATGTTAAAATTTGTAACATATTTAAATTGCATATTTAAATTAAATTGCATTTTAAAATAATTCTTACTATGCGGCGCTTAATCTGCATGTAATCAATGGTACCGCCGAAAAATGTGGCAAGTGCCTTCGGACAGTCGGCTGGATCGCGTCCTCCTCGCCTAGCGATCCGTGTCCTCCGAGACCACTCCTGATGAGCCCTGGTCCCCCAATAAGTCGCCGCCGCGGCCTCCTGTGCCTCGTTCAACCAAGTCTTCTTGTTGTTGAAGTAGTCCGACTTGGTGTTGCTCATCAAACGCTTGTAGCAAACCTTGCACTTCTTAATGAAGACCTTCTCCACATCTAGCATCTCCCTCGTACGGACCCCGTATATGTTCTGCAACAGAATTAGAATTTTAAGATTAGAATTAGAATTAGAATTAGAATTTTAAGATCAAAAAAGTCGTATTCTCACCGTGAATCTGATCCACATCTGCTGTCGTACCCCAACTGGCATCGAGTAGTACGTCGGCCAAAACTTCACCATAAACAACTTGATCAGGCCCCTGCACGTCGACGTTATCGTCCGACTCGGTGGTGAAACTATGACCCCGTTCTCCAACACTATGCGCTGCCTCTGCCCTAGAGGTCGTGGTGCGGTCTGACCAATACAGGGTCCCCTGCCCGGTCGGCGCTGCGTGTCTACGACTGGAGATCGTCTCGGGGGCCGACTAGGTCCAGCTCCACTCGAATCGACCGGGGGCCGACTGGGTCCAGCTCCGCTCGAATCGACCGGGGGCCGACTAGGTCCAGCTCCGGTGGCAGGTGGTCTCTGGGCTCCACTAGACTCGACATGAGGCTGACTAGATCCAGCTACGGTGGCCGGTGGCCTCTGGGATCCGCTAGACTCGACAGACGGCTGACGAGTCGCTCCGGTGGCTGGAATCTCAGCCCTGCTAGACTCAGCTGACGGCTGCCTGTCCACTCGTGTCGGAGGCTGAATAGGTCCACCTCGCGAGGGTGGAGTGGGTGGTGTCCTCTGATGTCCGCTCGAGTGGACTAGTGAGGGTCGATGTGCTCCAGTCGACTCTGATGATCGTGGTCGATGGTCTCCTGTGGACTCTACTGGCGTAGGGGACTGGAGATCGTCATATGAAAGTCGGCGCGGTAGGATAGGAGACAACGGTGCCGCTCTATCGCCCGACCCCCGAGATCGTGGCGGAAGGGGACCCTCAGCTGGAACTCCAGTCGATGGTCCACGACCCGAGTGGACTATCCGTACGGTAGGCCGAATAGCCCCTCTACCCTGAACCGTACCCTCGCTAGCAGGTCTGGTATCTGCAATAACTCTACCTCTGCCTCTACCTCGACCTCTAACTCGACTACAACCTCCTGCTGAAAGTGGTCCACTACTAGTAGTACGTGGCTGGCGCGGAGGGTCGATGTCTGACATGGTGTACTTCGAAACTCAGGATAAATTTCTAAGTTAGAACATTATTGAGAATACGGAAAAATTTCTAAATTTCTAAGGTATCGGAATACAAGCCTCCTAATTTAGACGTCTAAATTATAAGAAATACTTAAAGTCCTACTCTAATCCAAAAATTTCTAAGTTAGACCATAGTAAATAATATACTAAAACTAATTAACATAACATTAATTTAATCTAATATTAATAAACTAACACTTTTACATCAATAATATACCAAAACTAATTAACAAAAATTTAATTTAATCTAATATAAAACTAATTAACAATAAATTAATTTATACTAATTTACTAATTAACATTAATCTAAATCTACTAAACTAACATTTCATTATACTAAACTAATATAAATACCAAATCAATTAACACTAATTAAAACTAATAATTAACATCAATACTAATTATACAAAACTAATTAACATTAATCTAATTTAACTAAACTAACATTTACTTATACTAAACTAACAACAATACCAAATCAATTAACACAAGTAATTAATAATAATACTAATTAACACTAAACTAATTAACACTAAACTAATTAACACTAAATTAACTAACTAATTAATTCAACTAAACAACTAATTAATCAAAATTATCTTATAAATTATTAAACACCAAAAATTTAAATAAGCTTACAAACTGCGGCGACAAACGCGGTGATGGTGATGACAGGCGGTGGTGGTGGTGCAACGCGCGATGGTGGTGATGATCGGAGTTGGTGGTGATGAAACGCGGAGGTGGTGGTGATGAGACGCGGAGGTGGTGGTGAGGAGACGCGGAGGTGGTGGTGGTGGTTTGGGGTGGTAACGGAGCGGCGGTGGTGGTGAAATGGTGAAACGAGATGGTGGTGGTTGAAGAGGAACGGCGACGCGGTTGCAAATGTGGGGCAAAAGGGACCGGGACGCGGTTGCAATTGGTGGGGGCAGAAAACGGCGGCGTTGCGACGGCGAATCGACGAAATTTGGAGGTGGTGGTGGTTAGGGCTTGCTGCAAATCGCGATTTGGGGTAAATCGCGATTTGCAGCACGATTTCAGTATATATATAGGACTTTCTAGAACCGCGTCGCGGTTGCAGAAAGTCCTATTGGATTGGGCTCTTAATTCGAGCCCAATCGTTTTGTTGAAATTGGGCTCCAATTTAGAGCCCAATTTCAACGTTAGGTGGGTTGGAACCGCGTCGCGGTTCCAAATGGTCCAATGGAAGAAATTGGAACCGCGCTGCGGTTCCAATGGTCAATTGGAACCGCAACGCGGTTCCAGTTGGTTAGGAACCGCGATGCGGTTCCAACGCGGTTGCTGATAGTTTGGAACCGCGACGCGGTCCCTAATAGGCGGTCCCTATTGGACCCGTTTTCTTGTAGTGTACGTGGCTCGCCGATGACTCATAAAATCCCAATTTTGACTTTTTTCTTGCCACATGGCTATGCTGACTGGATTAGTTAATTAAAAAAGAAAAAAACTATTAAATCTTATATCACAATTTCTAGTTTTGATATTTTTTATAATTAACTTTATTATATAAATTGTAAAAACTTATTATATAGTTTCTTTTAATTTTTAAAAAAATAATTTTTATAACTAATGAATTTAAAAAAAGCATGAAAAAATGAAAACAAAAAATAAGTCAAAAAAATCATAACTTTAAAATCTATAACTATTTACTATTAAATCTTTATAATCTTTATAAATCTTTGTAATTGAGTTTTTTGTTTTGTTTTTTAACAAAATAACTTATATTTATAATAGTTATAAATTTAAAGTTCAAATCTAAAAACATATATATAACTATTTGTAAGCATAATAAATATATATAAATAAAAATAATAAACAAATATATAATTATTTGTAAAAATAATAAACACATATATATAAATAATAATAATAACCATTTATATATAAATAATAATAATAAACATATATAACTAGTTGTAAAAATAATAAACATATTTATATATATATAAATAATAATAATTAACATTTATATAATAATAATAATAATATATATAAGTAATAATAATAAACATTTTAACAAAATATAAAAATAAAATGAAAAACAAAAAGAAAAAGAAATTTAATCATCTTCATGACCACCACCGCTACCTCCTCTCCCCCGCCGCCATCGCCGCCGTCACGAAGACCACCACAAATCGTCGGACACCACCACAAATCGCCGCACACCATCATAAATCGCCGCACACCACCACCACCCAAATAAAAAATTGCCGCACATCGACGAAGAAGATGAGTATTTATAATCTAGAAGTCGAAGTGTGAGGTGGATCGTACCGTTACATTTGTCTTCCGAGTTTGCGTGTGTGTGAGGGGGGGGGGGGGGGGTGACGGGGTGTTTGGGGTTGGAGAAGAAGAATATTTTTTTTTACAAATTAATTGACATCTTTCTATTATTTTGTTAATTTCAGTTAGTTCAATGTTTTAATTAATTTATATATTTATAGTCAATTTTTTAGTTTTTATGACTTTTTTTAGTTTTTTATGACTTTTTGTCAATTTCAGTTTTTTTTTTATCCAGTCAGCATGTTCCGATGGACTTTAATTGGTCAAAATTGAGGGTTTACGGGTCAACGACAAGCCACGTAGACTTTAGGGGTGGTAATTTGGGGATGCCGCCGGGGGTACTGATCTTGATTAAGTATGCAAACTTAGGTTACCAAAAAATTGCCGTGACAAGTTAGGATACCAAAACGAAACATTTGGCAAAATAAGGTATTAAACATGATTTTTTTCATGTGCATGCATGGATATGTAACAAGATACTTTTCAAGCAACAAACCTATAAACTAATGCTATGAGACGGTTGCTTTGTCATTTTGTTTGTATTGTTTGCAATAAATTAGTAATACGGATTAGCACTGATCCTGTCTACTTAAAGAGTATGAGAAGTTTGAAAAACATATCTCCACGCACACAAATCAAACTCCTAGAGATCACAAATTTGGACTCAAAACAAATTCAGATAGGGTACATCAATGGCCTTGACTCATGATAGAAACACTTTCTATTTTTAAGAGAGACCTTACACTTATATATTATCCACAAAGCACGGCCGAAGCATCGTAGGGAAAACCCTTGTGAGGAAGCATAATCCTGCATTGAACAGAGTGAATTTGCTAGAAATATTGTAGCTGTATTCATATTCGCAAAGAAAAAAATTAATCTTACTTTCTAACATCTTTTTCGTAGTTTTGAAGATTCCGTGTGAAGACATGATGAATGAAAAGATTGACGCGGAGAAGAATATCGATGACTTCATGTTGCCTGGTTTCCGGTTTCACCCGACAGATGAAGAGCTTGTGGGATTTTATCTAAAGAGGAAGATTCAACAACGGTCTCTTCCAATTGAGCTCATTAAGCAAGTCGACATTTACAAATATGATCCATGGGACCTTCCAAGTAAGAAATTAAAAAATGTTTAATATCATTATTGATTTCAGATATTATTTGCTGTTAGTTACAACTTACAACCACAATTTAGGACAGTCCACACAGTTCTTGATTTATGTTTATGTTGCTAGTCCAAGATTTCATTTTTCTTATGATATTACACCATTTTTCAATTTTCAAAGGTTGTCTTTTCCGCTTGACCTGACACTCAAAAACTGCATTTTTTCTTCTTCTTTTCCATTTAAAACAGAATTGGCGTCTACTGGGGAGAAAGAATGGTACTTCTACTGTCCAAGGGATCGTAAGTACAGGAACAGCACGAGGCCTAATCGGGTTACAGGATCTGGATTCTGGAAAGCAACTGGAACAGATAGGCCAATATACTCCTCGGATGGAACTAAATGCATCGGTTTGAAGAAGTCGTTGGTATTTTACAGAGGCAGAGCAGCGAAAGGCTTCAAAACAGACTGGATGATGCATGAATTCCGACTTCCTTCTGTCACTGACGTAGGCGCCTCGCCTCCCCAAAAGATGTCAGACAAAAACCTTCCAGCAACTGTAAGTATATGTAGTTTGCTAAAAGCACGAAAAGTTGTTACTCTTACGCTTTTCATATGATATGATGACTTCAAAAAGTAATGATTTATGCACTTTGTGTTATTGAGGTGTCTATGATGAAACCTGCAGGATTCATGGGCTATTTGTAGGATATTTAAGAAGACTAGTTCCATGGCAAACAGGCTACTTAAGCATGCTAATTCTCATCAGTACTCTTGGAACAACGTTTCGTTATCTGATCATCAAGCAACGAAATCATCACCTGATCATGCCGCCTTCACCTACTCACCACATCATCGCAGTACCATCTCTTCAGACAATTTGTCAGCTCTTAATAACATTCCCTCTTCATACAAAATCTTTACTACTACTACTACTACTACTGGTTCCAACGCGGACCACTTGGCTTTCTCGCCTAATTCCGCTCAAGTTCCAGCTACCAAAAATAGTACAACAACAGCAACTGATCACTTTACATCCCTACTATTCAATAATCAGTCCCCTGTGTGTCTCGATTTTGAGGGATCCCAGCACTACTTCAACGGTTTATCATCATCGAGTTCGTTAACACAACTGATGATGCAAGAAAATGTTAGTGCAGCAGAAAATGAACAAGAGGGTCTAAGAAAGAGCACAAGCGCAACAAATATCCGTACTAATCCTTTCAGTAACAAATCATCGATGGGATTTCCATTTAGCCTGCAGCCATCTTCATCAGATTCGTGGAAGCCGCCTCCTAATCCTATTATTAATCTGCCGTGGGATAATTTTTGTCCTACTGAAATGTCATCTAACACTGCCTATTCTACTACAAACAAGTCATGTTATACTTCATAGTAGTAGTTTTGTGTGATGATGGTCGAAGAGCTTTGTGTTGAGCATACAGAAATTTGTGAAATTAAAGGCTACTACTAATGTACAGTTTATCACTTTGTGCTTTTTCTTTCATTTTTTTTTCATGCAATACTCTGATCCCATATCAATATACGAAGAAACAAGATTATATGAATGTGAAGTATATTGAACCAAAAAAAAAATGATGATACTCCATTCATAATGCATCAAGGCTCTTGTATTTCCAACAACAAATTAGAAGTATGACACGAGATTCGCTTAAAACTCATTAGCACAAGCTGCTATGGTATTGCATTTCATCAATTTGAAATAGATCATGAGATTTTTAATGTAGTATCTATACTTAAAAATAATCCAAAAATACAACTCAGATAAAAATTTATTTTTTCGTAAAGTAAAAACTGATATATATATATACGAAGACAAACAAAAGAACTATCAAGAGGTCAAGATGGCCGAGCGGTCTAAGGCGCCAGTTTCAGGTACTGGTCCGAAAGGGCGTGGGTTCAAATCCCACTCTTGACAAAATAACTATTTTTGGCGCTTTTCCACCTGTTTTCCAGCTCAAATGATATCAGTTTTAATGATAATATCAGTTTTAGTAATAATTAAGCGGCCACGTAAATTTATAGCGTTTTGCATGACTATATGCACAAATCAAATATAATATTACTTCACAGAATTACAAACAGTGATGGTAATTGGTAATTGGGAACCAGTGAATATTAAATTTCGTACAAACACATACTAAGAAAATTTATTTCTTCCCTATTTTTAATTTTCTGGGATGCTGCCTATTTTAAGAGAAATTCTTTGGTGTATCTGATGTAAAATTGTATGTTCCCTTAACCCACGACAAAGTGTCAGATTTGATAGAGAGTTTTCATTAGACTAACTGCAATTTCCAAAATTTGGAATTCATGAATGATTTAACTTGAAATTAAACTTCTTTCAAAATCGTTCCTAAGCTGAGTGTTTGGATACATGAATTGCGTCAACAAAAAATAATAAATCTAAACCAAATTTAGGTATAACAAGAGGTCCACAAGAAAGGAGCCCGAGTTATACGCTTAAAAGTCATGGGCCTCATATGTAGCGCAGTAGAAAAGGGCTTGCCAAGTGCTTAATGCGGACTTCAACTACATTGTATAGTGGAATCGTCACTACTTACGTTTCCTTCTACTAAAGCTCGTGATCCCTCCATTATCAATCTGAAATTTAGTGGAGGTGGTCTTGGCCTTATCACACGGCTCTTTTTACTTTGCCAGTTGAATTTGTCCAATTTTCAGCACGCAGAACATTTCCCTGTCTTGAGGGGTTTTCTCTATCGTTTCCCATTTGTCTATTTTTACTGGGAATTCCTTTCCAAAAAGTGGCTCTTTTTTATCGGGACATTTTGGACAAATACGTTTCTTCCATCGGTCGGCGTGCATCATATTGCAAAATTTCCGGCCGGTTTCTACCATTGTCGGAATCTCGTTTTTCCACAGCGTTTGCCTTTTATTTTCAAAGATTGTTTTTGCAAATCGCGTGATATTGTTCGTCATGTTATTCAGCATAAACGATCCATTCTCTGATTTTTGAAAGATCTTGAACGAATACTTGACTTTGTCCATCTCGGTGAGACAAACCCAAAGTCCCCACGCTTTTCTGGTAGAAATATCATCCTTAGAAATTGGGGAGACTAAGAATTGTTCTTGTGGTGGTGGCTTGATGTAATGCATATCCTTCATGTTGGGTCTCTGCAGCTTGATGAAATGGAAGCTTGGATGGAAACCCTTTCCTGTAATTTTTGGAGCTGCTGAAATAAACTTTAACTCCAAAACATCTCCTCTTTCTAGCGTTGGATTGTTCTTCCAAGTTTCGTAAACTTTCTCGTGAATCCATTCTGGCAATTTAGAAATTTCTAGAAATCTTGGTGATTCGGTAAAGACTGAAAGCTATGCAGCCAAAGTCGAACCATTCTCGTACACTCACAGGCTTTGAACCTGGTAGTATCCAAATTTTGTATATTTCCTTGACCAATCGGCGACGGGTTTTCTGGGATAAGTCCCATTCTCATGTATAGCATGTCCCATGTCCTCTGATATTCAATCAAAGGCACTTTCTGCTCGTTTTTATCAATCTTAGAAGTCCATGTTCTGGGCCTAAGATTAATCTCGTCCTCTTTAATTTCTGAGGTATCTTTTGATTCTTTAGGTGTTTCCACCTTGGAATCAACTTGATCATTGGTTTTTTTCATCGAAAGGATCACCAACCGAACCTGTGTTGGTGGAACTTGAATTTCCATCATCAAGCGTTATCGCATGTAGCTCGAATTTTACCTTCAATGTGGAGGCATCTCGTAATATTGGGTCCATAATGCTTTCCCAAAGACTCGTGCTACCTAACCAAGTAGCCTTTATCGCGTTTTGGACCTTATTAAGATCCCTTTCCTGTACATGACCGGAAGCCTTAGCATCAATTGCCAGACTATGGATCGCCTTGCTGAGTTCCTCCAGGTTTTCCTTGTGGTGCCTCCATCTCGTTAGAATGGTATCAGCTTCATGTGCCTCAATTCCTTGTTAGAAAATCCGCAAGAATATTTTTGTGAGATTTAATTACAAGACCATCAAAATCATAATATTGACATTCACTCTGCAATCTTAACAATCTAACTTTCTCAGGTTTACTTTCAATTTTATTTTCAAGAAATCTTTGACGCTCGTGTTATCAATTTTCAACGTGAATTTCTTAGCAAGTAGGAATAACGACCATTTTTTAAAAGCCTATCGAACTGAAAAGAATTCCTTCTCGTTGATGTGCCATCTTGCTGCTTCATTGTCAACAAAGAGTCCACTGCAATATCTGCAATGGACTTCTCCTTTTGGTTCAACTTTTGTTAGAACCGCCCCCACCAACTTGCATCTGTATAGAGCACCAGATCATCTTCGTCATTAGGTATTCCTAGTTTGGGATGGTTCTAACATATGTCTTTAAGTCGTTGCACCGCTCCCTTATGCTCTTCCGTCCATCGGAACTCTGCATCGTTTTTAAACAATGGACTAAACACTTTCCTGTAACTTGTCAGGTTGTTAATAAACATTCCAGCAAAATTTACCAACCCCATAAAACTCTGGAGCTGTTTAACAGTTTTGAGATTGTTAGGAAAATCGCATACCTTTTCAATAAAATGTTTTGAAGGATGATACCTTATTCATCAATCTCTATTCCAAGGAACTCAATCTTCCTTGTTAGGATCACTGCCTTCTTTTCAGATAGCACCAATCCTTCTTATGAAAAACATCAGAGAATATTTTCAGATGTCTAATATGCTCTTTGATGTTCCTTGAGGCGATGAGGATGTATTTCACATACACGAACATGAATCCAAAATAACCCTTGAAGAGATTGTCCATTTTCGTTTGATATATCTGGGGTGCATTAGCCAATCCCATTGGCATAACATTCCAAATATAGTGTCCTTGTAGTGTGGAGAAAGCCGTATGTTTCTTGCTTTCTTCTCCCATCTTGATTTGATAAAAGCTTGACTTGTAATCAAATTTTGAGAAGACCATTGCATTTTGGACGCATTTGATAAGGTGTTCTTTGCTCGGGATATAGTATCCGTCGAATTCCAAGATTTTGTTGATTCCTTGGTAGTTGATTACTAATCTCGGCTTTCCTCTTTTAATTTCTCCATGGTTCCTGACTAAGAATCCGAGACTGCTGTATGGAGAGACTCCTGGTGAGATTAGCTAGGGTCCATTAATTTGGCAAACATCATCAATTTAGTCCATTGAACCCAACTGCGGTGGTTTTCGGCACCAATTGATGACATGGCCGTCGTTGACCCGTTGACCCGTTGACCCAAAATTTTTAATTAATAAATTGCCACCTGTATATGCCACATAATAATAAAAAAAACATTAAAATAAACTTTATAATAAACTTTATTCATTTCAATAAACTTTATATATAAAATCTAATTTCAATTACATATTTTTTTAACAATTAAAAAACTTTAAAAAAATGAAAAAAAAAATTAAAAAAATCAGTCCGTCACTTCCACTGTTCCACAACCACCACCACCCCACCCCCCGGTCGTCCTCCTCCGCCCCTTAGCCCACCACCACTTCCACCTGCACCGCCACCACCACCACCCACGTCGTCACTACCCCTCCTCCACTCTAATCGAGAATCGGCGGCGATGGCGGAGGTGATTGAAAAAGAGAAGCGAAGCGAGAACTAGCGACGGCGGCGACGACAACGGAGGAGGAGGCAAAAGCGTGGTGATTGATGAGGGTCGCCGTAAAATTGGTCTTGTAATCGGCGGCTACTGCAATCATCTCGCACCAGTATCTCCTCGCGCCGCCGTGTGTGGTGGTGGTGGCGGTGCAGGTGGAGGTGCGGAGGAGGGGCGTGGGGGTCGTACTCTTCCTCCTCGTCGTCCACGACCTCCTCGGACTCCTCGTCGGAGTCGGAATCGGCGCCGCGCGCGCTGATGCTCTCGATGTCATCGTTCGACGTCAGGGCGCCGTCGCGCGTGTCGGAGAACGAGGGAGGGAAGGGCGGCGCGTGATCGTCGGGAGCCATCTTGCGCTTGCGGATTGATGACGTGGCGGAGGCCGAGGCAGAGTGGGAAGGGGAGGCATATTGTGAACTCCGGGAACGGACCGGAGCTGTCAAATGCGACGAGTGCCCGTCCATGGAATTAATTATTGGTGTCAAATTAAAATTAGGGCTCTTATGGAGATGACGAAAAGTAAATTGTAGGAAATAAGATTTATGTTGGTTTTACAAGTGTCAGTATGTTGTTAAAATTACTTATATTAATGTTTTTTGTTTTTTTTTTTGTTTTTTTATTATGTGGCATATACATGTGGCGATTTTTTAATTAAAAATTTTGGGTCAACGGGGTCAACGACGGCCATGTCATCAATTGGTGCCGGAAACCACCGCAGTTGGGGTCAATGGACTAAATTGATAATGTTTGCCAAATTAATGGACCAATTTAAAGGCCTGCCAACTTAATGGACGAAATTGATGAAGGAGCCAACTTAAATGACGAAATGAGTTTTTTTCCCTATCCTTACGATCGTTCTGATTTATTAGAATGGGCTTGTATATAACAAACTCATTTTCCTTTCCTTTTTGGATTTTTAGGATGCTTTGAGTTCGTTCTTGTTCCACCATGACAAAGGATCTTTGTTGAAGTTTTTTCGAATCTTGGTTTTGACATCTTTTAGCGAGACCTGTTCTTCATTAGTGATGTCCAAGTGAGGACTTGGTTCTAAGCTGGCCTTTAGAATCGCGATTGTTTTGTTTTCGATCATTTCATCTTTCTGGCCACCCAGGCTGTCAATCCTAAGCTGTAAGATTGCTTTGCCATATTTCCTAAGGTCGCTCATCTTTGGGTGGCAAAGTTTTTCTTCATCACCACGCTTACTCTGAAATTGAATTGGCAATTTTCTGTAAATACTTGCGTCAATCGTTGCACCAGGATCTTATGGTCACAAAGTGTTGTGAGGATAAGGCATCTTGTTTCATTATCCTTGGTAAGACTTTTCAATGTTTGCAGGAAATTGTTGCCAAGTAAAATATCGGCTTTAGTGTCATGAAAATAGATTGGTGGCGTCTTTACCTTGTACCATGGGTACCTACGGCTCCACCAATCAATATTTCGGCTTGTTTTATTCCTCTTTTGAAGATTATAATCTTCTTCGAGAAATCTTTTTCGATAACTGCTTGTAAATTCTCTCCGATATCTTCGGAAAAAGCTCCTGGTTTGGCTGTGCAAATACCAGCTCCTGAGTCGATATATGCCTCGAAGTATTCAGCTCGAAATTTCTCGTACAACATTCCTACTAGGATGTATATTGAGAATTGCCTAGTGGTCATTTGAATCTGTATCTCTTCCCATCCGCTGTGAATTCCATTCCGTCCGGTAATCATTCCCAAGGTTTGTGATCCTCAAGAAATTCTATTCCCATAGTTAGTTGTTCCGGGGTTTTCCCTGCTCGCCAACTGATGGTGAAATTCATTCCACCCAATTTTAGGTTTCCTTGATATCTTCCCACTAAGGACTGCTTCAGATAATATAAGGCGTCACAAGGAATGGTATTATCCTTCTGAGTGATATCAAATATTACCTCGACCTCACACCATCCTCCTGGACATTGGAGTTCTTCTTTAGTTGTAAATGTTCTTGGTTCGATTACAACTTCAACAATTGGTTTCTTTCCCCATGTTAGGTTGTGCATCCTACTTTCATGGAAAAAAACTCTCATGGGCTCGAACCTCTGACTAGCATTCTTGTTGAATACTGGTTGATCTCGTATTATCATATCCATCTCATGGATATGTGGAAGATCAAAAATCTCTGGTTTGACTGCATGGGCAAATTTATCAAAGATTTTAGGTATCTCCAAAATTTTTTTTCTTCGGAAAAGGTTAGAATGATGAGTATTGGATAGGGCATAGGAGATACTGTAGGTGATGGAGTATGACCTATTTCCTCCCTTCATTAACTAATTGTTCTTGAAGTCCTGATGTAGAGTAAGGACCCTTTTGAAATCTCGATCGGCCAGATTATAGGCAATCTTCGGATAAACAAACGTTTCCACCTTTCCAGCAAATAGATTCCCTGATATTCCTCCAAAATAGGCGTCCAGTAGGTTTTGAATTCTTCTATCAAAGATGGCAATATCAATTGGCAAATTGATTCCTTTTTTGAATGTCGCCTTGATCAAGATTCTTATGGCTCCGATATGGATCTATGACATCTTATAAACAACCTCTTTATTGAGTCGACTTAGTTCCTCATTTATTTCATTCATAGGAACTAGTTGCATTTCCATTACATTACTTGTTAGCTCCATCGTGATCACTAATTCTCCCGCTGTAACCTTGTAGATGTTGTGATGCTTTCGTTGTCTGAGGCTTAGCTGGGCTAAGGCTCTCTCCATTTTTTCGACCGTAAACCCATAAAAAACTTGAAGCTTTGGGTCTTCTCGCATAATCCTCATCAACCCCTTGTGAGATATGCTTGTTTGTGAGAAGAATCATGGCATATCTTTTTGTACTTTATGGCGGAAGATCTCCTCGTCTTCATCTTGATTCTGATTCAGATTCCGAAGACTCATCTTGGCCCTCATCTTCTTCATATATACTTTTGTCTGAATGAATATCCTCAAACTGGTACACTTGAATGAGGTCTTGAAAATAGACAGCTTCTTTAAATTCTAGTGTAGCCTCGAACTGTCTAACTCCTCTTCTTTGGTTATATGGACAGTCTATTGAGATGTGTCCATTGGCACCACATGTCCAACAGTTACAGTCTTTGAAACTCTCATTGGCATGTGTATGTGCTCTTCTGAAGGTCCTCCTCATTGGTGGTCTGCTTGTACTTCCTTGACTGGAAGATGTCCTCCCACGGCTAGGTCCTGGTCTTTGACCTAATTTGTAACTTTGAGCCTTTTGTTTTGACTATAATCTTCTTGGTCTCCATGAAGACCTCATGTTTCTTCTTTGTTCATAGGGGTGATCCATATGCTTCTTTCTCTTGTGTCATTCGGGTGCTCCTATGACCGTTAGGACGTCATTATCGTCACAGCAAAGACGGACTAATTTGAATTATTTTATTATAATTAGGTCTTTTAAAAAAAATAACATGTGATAAATAATTCTATCTTTTTAGTGAAAAGCCTTTAATTGGACTAGAAAATATGAAAAGGGGGAAGAAAACAATTTGGGTGGTGGCGGTGGTGGTGGGGAGAGAGAATTGTTTTTGTTAATTATTTTATTATAATTGGGTCTTTTTTTTCTTTTATTTTTTTATAATTTATTAAAAAAAACTAATTACATAATAACTTAGGGAATTTTTTTAATTTAGCATTCTGTAAGTAAAAATACAATTTTAGGAGAATATATAACACACATAGGTTTTTTAGTAATTATAAATAACATATGAGGGTGTTTTTTCCTAATAAAAATAACTTATGGGGCAAAAAACTGACCATGGGACCAAAATTGTACAAAAAGCCACAATAAGGAACTAAATGTGAAGAATGCCACATTATGGGACTAAAATCGTAACTATGCCACAATAAGGGACCAAAATTGATTTTTCCCCTAATATGCTACTATTTGGCACCACTCGCTCAGCCGGACCTTGAGAAATGACATCCTTTGAGCTATTGTATCCATCCCGACATGTGTATATTCTCTCAATAACATCTCTCGCCATGGACTTGGTATTTTGGCAAAGAACAATGGGATCGATGTTTCTTCGTTAATTCGGCTCTTCCATTTTGATATATAAATTGACGTTACATATATCATATAACTCCAAGCTATAAAAAGCTTGCTCATATCTTCTGGCCCTTTCTTGGTCACCTCCTCCGGTTTAGGATCAACGAAATATCCTTCTCCGATGAAGTAGATTTTGAAAAGTCTGGCCATCTTGTCAAAAATGTCTTTGAGGGCCTCGCCAGATAGAACACTGTTTTTAACTTATGAAGTGGCATGTTCCCATCCGATTTTGACTGATCCCTCAAGGCTCATTTGTAACATCATTATGAACCCTTCCTTGTTGAGTTCCCGCGTTGCTACTGCGATTCTCATGGCCGATGCCCATTCATCGATCAGTGTTTCTTGGTTTTTAAAATCCAATATATCCAGATTGAGGAGAAGCCAATAAGGATGAATCGGATCAAGTTGGGATCTTCCGTAGGGTGTCCCATAGATGTCTGGTCTTCGTGGTCTTGATCTGGTTGGCACTGCCATAAACATCGATCCTGCCACAAAGTCGTTCTGATGCAGCATGTGTTCGTCACGAATTGGATTCTAATTTGGATTATAAGATCCAAAACTTTCGGTTACTGTCGACTGTTCTTGGGGAGGATTTTTCCTTGGCATAATTGCATCCTCGAGAGCCTGAACATTAACGAGTTTTAAACCCGAAAATGATTCTGCTAGATCAAAAAGATCTTGCAGATTTCTGTAGTTGATCTCGTCTAACTTGAATCTGGACTGATCTTAAGGAGTACTGGGTTTCCCCCGTATCAAGGCCTCTATCTTCTCGTTTCTTGTCAATTCTCCTTTGACCTCAACTGCTTTACCCTTCTGGTGTAGTAAGGGCTCACTTCCAAAAGATGGTGGTAACCATCCTCCTTTCCTTCTTTTTGATGATCTTGGAAGGGATTCCAAGTTCTTCATTCGTCGCTGGATCTCTTGAAGAGTCTCAAAGATCTCCTTCTGGCATCGGGACAGAGTCTCCAGTTTGGTCTGGATTTCATGAAGGTGCTCGTGCATATGGTATTGATGGTTACCATATGATTGGACCGTTTTCTGAATTTCTCCAAGGTTCTGAGACAACTTAGAGCCATCGGTCTCAAGCTCGTGAAAATTTGGTAGGGCCAAATTACTCATCTTGTGCGATAGTTTTCAACTATCACAATAATTTGTTTCGTGTTTTCCAATTGCTCGGAAAACTCCCTGTTGAGAATATATCTCAAACTTTTGTTCGGACTCATAATTATAAATTACTCCCCTCATGAGGCGGTTAGGTGTTAACATAATAAATAAATTTCTACATTTAATAAATAAACCTAGGCTCTGATACCAATTAAGTTACGTGGTCTAAAAACTAAATAAGAAACAAACTTTTGGGCTAGAATTGAAATTTTCAAAATTAATGGATTAGCCAAGTACATACTGTCCATGCCACATGGCATCATCCAAGCAAAGGGGTGCAGTGGTACCCCCCTACCATAGACTACAGCAGGTCCGGGATGCCTTGAATGCATACAATTATGGCTACTCATTATCAATTTGGTATCATCACAGTGGACTCATTAACTTAAATTGTCTTTTACTTAGTGTCACTACATGGTTACCATAGTTCGCTTTCTTTTACCAAAAAAAAAAAATCAACGATATTTTAATTTGTTTTTCAATGATAATAATTATTTGTTAAAATAAAACAACTATTTTATTACATGGAAACAGAGGATGACACAAATGAGTTATAATAGAATTACAATTAAACAGAAGTAACAGTCGCATCCATTTGAGACATTAGTCTCAAACATTGTATGCTCGAGTAGTAGGTGGATTTGATGAGTAATACTGAGAAACCGATTTAGAAGCTCCTAGTTAGGTGTTTGTGTCGCCAATTTGATTTATTTCTCTATAGCAAAAGTGTTTATAACATTGATGATACCAGTGAAATTGGCATGAATCTCCTTCATTAGATCCGAAAGAAATGTCCGTATAGCGTTTGTCGTAATAATGCAATTCAACATAAAAAGTGAATCTGATGTGGCAATTATAAGGTGAAAATCTAAACAACCTGAACTAGAAGCGAGTCTTCTCTCATTTTTAGTGGACTGGTCTAATGCCAGAAAAAACAAATAGTAGGAATGTGACGTTTATGTCTAGAATAATACCACTTATTTAACATTACCGATGCGTATCTTTTACGTATTATTAATCTGTGTAACACACATTTTCGCAAGTATACGAGTCAAGTAATAATAAAATGATAAGTAAGTATAACTAACCAAGTACCGAATCCAACATAGTATGGATCTTTTGGCAGCAATCCAAATTGTTGAAGTATGTGAATGAAACGGTGCTTTGAATATTTTAAATAAAATAGAAAAAAAGACACGCATTTTCTACTAGCAAATGTTGATTTGGGGTGGTTTCGTATGCTGACTTTGCAGGCTGACGAAACACTCCACATCATGCTAGTTCTAGGCCACGCTGGAACCAGTTTTGTCCTTTACACACATGTACTCCAAGCGACGTGGTGAGGGGACGATAGATCTTTGATGATTTTGGGCTGGACTCGGGTTATCCCAAGCTGCCTACGTATCTCTTTGAGGGAATGAAGTCGAATGTAGTTCATTAGTGATAGGTTAAGTATATAACCAAGTATAATGGTATGTCGAGTATCTCGTGGATATCGAATGTGACATCGAAGGCGATATTAGAGGCCTTCTATGTCGGGGATGATGTCAGGTACAATGTCGAGCGTGATGTCGATAATATATACCGATGATATATATCGGGTGCTATATCGAGGATGATATCGAGGATCTTCTATATATAGTGAGCAGCGTATGAGTATCATTCAAACATATCTTGATTAGCAGAGCCCGTATATTTATAGACCTTGGGATATATGGACCAATGTACAATATCGAATGTTATATTTGATATACATATCGGGGGCCATCCCCGATATAAATGAACATGGGCCAGCCCAATACGGGAATTACCCATATCAAATGTGAACAAGACATAATTTAGTTGATTGATTGAGTTTGGTTGTAAAATTGATTAAAGATAATGTATCTAGGAGGTGGATTTTGTTAATATCAGATGCGAGGTATTGTATAGACAAAATACCAATGATTGTTATGTAGCCTATTTCTATTGAATCTTGTTTTTGTTATCACGAAACCTGATTAATTAAGCGCACTTTTGTATCAATCATAGAACCCTCTAATTTCTAATGATGTCACACCGTTAGACACTTTTCCCACTCCAAAAGTTCACCATGCCATATAATCCATACAAAGATTTAGAAGAGAATTAAAGTTGACAACTATAACCTAGATTCCTCTGTGAATGCTAGTGCCGAGTCTAGAGATTTATTTGCCTGATCTACTATGCTAGTGTTGCGTTAACAATCTCCTATGCATAATTCAACATAATACAAGGTATCTCAACATCAACATATCGATTTAAAAACACGTGTTTCAATCATACCAAGTAGCATAAGCAATAAATAAAAGCCAACAAAATAAAGTTTTCAATAGATTAAACAAAACATAGGTTCAAGGTGCATCCATATGAGATAACCACATCCTCTCCAGACACTGAAAGGCTTAACTACTAATGATCGTAATGTAAGAACAGTAAATCATATTCAAGTTAAGTAGTAAAGAAAAGAAAAGATTAAACTCTTGATCTAAATGAGATTTTGACGTGTCTTATCCCTTGTTGCTCTTTACTTCTCTTATTCTCTTGAATTTTTGATCTCTTGATTACCTTCTCCTCTCAACAACGATTGTAATACATCTAACGATGGAATTGTCGCTATGAATGTGTTTTATTTGCTGTAATCGTGGTATGCGATGTGTGTTCTATGCGCTGGTCATCCTCTTCTATTTATAATAGTGTCTTGTGGCCTACGTTTTGTGAACAACCACAACTTAAACTCTAGAGTAGGTCGGTGTTGCCCTAGAGTTGCGCGACTTGGCGTGTTGAGCTGCTAGCTGCGTGGCTCACGCTGCTTTTGTATTGTTGTGCTGGTAGCGCGACCTCTTGGTTCGCCTGTGTTGCAGTGTTCCTTCATTGTGTCATCATTCTTGTGCTAAAATCCATCTAATAAGCCTCATTTTGCTCTGATTCGACTAAACCAAAAATACGATAATATAAGACTAAAAAAAGTAAAATTCCACAAAGTTTATGCAAAAGTATAAGAAATCTAGTACTAAAATTGTTATAATTTACGGCTCAGCAGTTACCATAGGATGATCCATCAACATTTACTTAAAGTAGGTGGGGGATCCCACGGTATGCTTGGTTGGGATGAAGTGAAAGGTAGCAATGAACGATGGTACGGAGAATTATGTAACTAGTGTAAAAATATGATTAGATTTGATTGTAAGTATTGGGTTGGTTTTGGTGTTGTTACGATATTTATTTCTAGACTAAGTGAGAGCAACCAATTTGGGCGAATTTCTGGAGGGAGGTAGATAAGTGAACAAAAGGTGAGTATTAAACTCGATGATCATGCTGGAATGAGACTTTTGATAATGGATTGTGAGATCAGACAAATGAAAATGATATTCTATAGTTTTAGGATGTTATTGGCACAAGGTGCAAGATGGTTTGATAGGGAGGCTCTGCGTGATGAGGCAGTACTTGGTTGGTGTTTGGTCGTGACATAACAACCATCTAAAATATTTGACTCTACGTTAACTATAAATGTGTGTATGTGGAATAGATCTGAAACGTGTAATACACTCAAAATGGAGAATCTTCCATTAGCGTTAATGTCGACGACTATTTATGGATAGTGACGGGTGTTATTCAGAAAAACAAAACAAAATTTAAAGTCGAGCCTAGAGTTGAACTATTTCTCTTCAAAACGATTGAAGCCCCGCTCGGTTCTTGCCGATTAATCAAAAATCTTTTACCAAGATGCAACGACTATCTTCTTAATATAATAGCACTATAGATATTGCTAATGGTGAATCAAAAGAACGTTTTGAACTCTCGGACCAAAACAAAACGATAAGAAGAGACATGTACTGATGCGCAAATTTGGAAGAAGTAGAGGGGTTTAATTATAGATTTCAAAAGTTGACCTAGGGGTGACTGGACGGACACATCATTTCCATGTCACTACGCTCGCCAGATCTCACACTATTTCGGCTGACGTTGCACCCATTCATGCCGATTAGGTGTCGTGTCTGTACACTAATTAGATTTTTTCGCCAGAATTTGCACATATTGCTTTGCGAGATTTCCTTCCAGATACTAACAATTAATCCTATTATGTATTTGTTGTAATTAATTTGAAATATTTATGATGATAGAATTTCTCCTTCGTATTTTTCTTAAGAGGGTCGGAACACCTGTCCTTATTAATACCTTAAGAAAAAATGAGGACTCTTATATTTTCGGGGGGGGGGGGGTGGGGGGGGGTGGGGGAGGGGAGGGGAAGAATACGAAGATATCACAAGGGAATATGAAGAGTAATCATTAAGGAGAGACTTTTTATTATAGAAATTTTGGCATGCCTATTTCAAAATGAGACCCCCCCCCCCCTTTATATGTGTAGGGGAAGTAGCTCAAATTCAGCATGGCGGTGAGTCCTAATGACCACCTCATTGGTTACAATCCTTAGTTTATACATTTATGATAAGATCTAAAGGGATAAGTTTGTCGTGTCATCCATTGTCTCGTAATATGAAGCCATGCCTCCGAGTATGGCCGAGTCTCATTTGTTTTGAAACGAGACAATAATTTTTGGGGTCGGAGTCTTCAAACATAGGTGATGGTATGGTGATGTCAGGGCCTCATATATATTTAGCATTACTAGAAGTCCCCCAATTTCGCTTGTATGATGATGATACGAGGGAAATTTTCAATAGCCTTCATACGAGCCATCTTCTTTTCTTTTGACCATTAGGGTAGTATTCATTAACCTGTATGTTTAGTGACCATTGAAGTCTGCTCGGTGAATCCCACGTGTTTGATGCATCAATATTTTTGGGTGGAGATCCCAACGGTACTTTATTTGGTCTATATAAGGAGGGTGAAGGTTCATTTGTCAGGACACCCTTACTCTTATCCAAATTTTGCTCTTTTGTGCTCAAAATCTCTCTTGCTTTCGTTAGAAACTTGTTTGCCAGCTTTCTTCAGAGATTTGCTTGTAGTCATTTTCACGAACTTCCTCATTCTTTTTCTATTATCCCTTCTTCTACTCATGGCGTCATCTTCTTCTCCCTCTGTCGTTGTTTCGTTTGGTGAGGGGAGCTTGATCTCCTCTCCTCGCCCTATGGTCACTGGAACTATGAATCGTCCGACGGAGAGTCTAGTCGGTTCTTCTTGGAGGAAGAGGACAGCGGTCAAAGAGATGTTCCAGTGTGGAATATTCCAGTGTGGATATTCCCTTGGTGGTGAACGAGGCATATGCTGCATCTCGTTTGAAAAAAGTTTAACATGGGTTCCTAGGTGGTGGAGGTTTGGGTTTCGCTTTTTGTAGAGGGAGAGGATAACCCCCCACCCCCCAAACGCTTCAGCACATCTTTTGGTCCATCAAAAGTTCTCTACGTTGCATAAGAGTTTGAAAAAAGGCAGCCGGTGTTCTGTAGAGCGGAAGATAAATCGGTTGAGCGAGGCCATCCGGCCAGTGAGATTCTGTATATCTCTTATGGACTCGAGTGACGTCATTTCTACAATTACTCTGCCCTTATCGAGGTTTATTTAGATACCTCTTTTCGTGACGATGTAGCCCAGGAATTTTCCTCCTCTTATCCCAAATGAGTACTTTTGGTGGTTTACCTTCATACCGAAGCGATCCATTATGATGATTGATTCGGCTAGGTCTCATGCATTGTCCTCTACATAACCCTCCATTATGCCTCCAATTAACTTGTCGAACATTATATTGACTAGGCGTTGGTAAGTAGCCCTTACATTCTGTAGTCCAAAAGGCATGACCATATAACATAATGTTTCTACATTTGTGATGAAGCTATTTTTTGTTGTGATATTGTTCTGCCATCGCTATCTGATTATATTCTTGATCTCCATCCATGTTGGACAACAAGGTGCATCATGCCGAGGATTCTACTAGCTGATCAATACTTGGTATGGGGTAGTAATACTTAGGGCATGCTTCTTTCAGGTTGGTGAAGTCAACGCACATGCGCCATCTCCCCCCGGCTTTGGGACTAGGACCACGTTGGCCAACCACTCGTACATAACCTCCCAAATTTTGGGATAACCCGAGCAGGCGTTGTACTTCTGACTTGATGATTTTGTTCCTTTCCACCTCCATTACCCTCTTCTTTTATCTTACGGGCTTGGCGTCTGGTTCGACGTTGAAGAAGTGTTGGTAACGTTTGAGGGGGGGGGGGGGGATTCCTCCTGGAGGTCCTCCTTCCAATGCAAATACATGATGGTATTTCGTTACGACTCCGAGTATTTGTTGATCGTTTTGGGGGTCGATGGATGTCCCAACTTTAATCTTGTGTCCTTCTGATGCAATTGCAAAGGCGTTGAAGTTTATTGAGAAACTAGATCATCCCAACATTAAAGGTTGATTTCGACTCGGTCCATTTTTGACGTGTGATTAGTCAAATTCCATCGTTTAGGCCCCGAAATGGCTGTTTTCACCGTTTTTAGTAATTTTTGTTTTAATTATATATTTTCTTCTAGAATTCGGAATTGCATTTCGCTTGTTGGAGCGTGTTCCACATAGTAGAACTTATAGTTTATGCTTTTATCTTGATTTTTCCATTTTTGAAAAAAAAAAGGTTTTTTTAGTATTATATATATATATATATATATATATATTAGGGTATATATTCTATGTTAACCCTAAGAAGATAGTTTAGTTGATTATTGAATAAATTTCTGGAGAGCTTCTCTCTTTTGCATCAATTTCTTGGTATTTTATGCAAAATCAACAAGTCTTTGATTATCGTGTGTTGTTCCAATCTTCTTATAAGCTTCCGCTACGTGACCTTCTCCTCCAGAGATATCTAGCATCTTGAGTTCTTTGGCCACTTGCATTTTGGCAGCCTCGGGCTTGGTTTTTAAGGAAGGGTTTAGAGAAGGCAATGCATCTTCTTCCATGGGGGTCAGCGCCGTGTGGGTAGGCATGGCGTTCATACGACATTCACGAGCACATGCTTGGTCGCCTCAGACTTATCCTATTCCTACCGGTTGGAAATTTGACTTTAAGATGTATCGTGGAGGGGACCGCTTTGTAGAGCCACATGCAGGGTTGTCCAGATATCGCGTTATATGTTCGAGTGGGCACGTCTACGACCCATAACTTTACTAGCTCTATTTGTCGGAGCTTGCCTTGTTCTTAGGATACATGGAGTATGATGGTTCCTATTGTGTGGCAACATTCCCTAGAAAAGCCTACAAGAGGAACTTCGATAGCCTCCATTTGGCCATCGCAGAGCCCGAGGACTCGAAAGGTGGATAAGAAGAGAACATCCACAAAGTTGTCTGTGTCTACTAGGATATGCTGCACCTCGGTCCCGAATATGGTTGTGGAGACTAAGATGGGATCTTTGTAAGGATATATAATCCCCTTCAAATCTGACGGCCCAAAGACTATCTTTGGGTGGGAGCTATTCCTACTGCCAATATCTCGTGGGCTGTGGGTCCTTGTCTTGATTTTTTCACATACTTTTGCTTTTGTTTAGGAAAGGAGAGGGTTAGATTTCTGCCTTCTACCATGTTTACCGTTTGTTCAGTAGGCGTGTTGTCGTCGTAGGAGTGGGGTGAAGAAGTAATGAACCTTATCCCCTCGTCTAGGATTCTTATTATTGGGGGGGGGGGGGGGGGGCTCGTCCAGACAACCTCTTTTGGCAGGAGGGGGCTGTTCCTCTATCAATGACGATTGGCTTTCTCGATTGTTGCGGATCACATATTTTTCCAAGTATCCCATTTTTATTAACATGCATATATTCTTCTGTAGCTAAATCCAGTCATTAGTACGATGCCGTATGTGCGGTGGTACAAGCAATATATGTTGATACGTTATAGTTGGTCGGGCTCTCGGGGTTTCTGAGGCCAGTGCATCACCCTATCATACCTATTTTGCTGTAGCTGAAATGCTGAATCATTGTACGTTATTACAAACATTTTTCAATTAAACTTGAATCTTATGATGCATGTGGGCCAAAATAATTGTGAATTATGGGAGTGGAGCCTGTCGTTGAGACTGGATTCGTAAAATTTATGACTAACACATGACCTCTAGGCTCTATGACAAGTGAAACAAATTAAAATTATTGATAAGTGCTGCTGGATCATTGCGACAGTACAGAAGTTTATAAAAGTAAAATTCAACCCCGAAATTTAATGTACACTGGAAAAATGAGACGGGAGAAACTCCTTGTACCATAAAGCGGGGCTGCACGGGTTGTATAATTATGACACTATTGGGGGATTAATGGCTTAACTTAGAGAAATGTCACTACAATTCGAAAAAATAATATAACTTCTTTTTTGATAGGTAATAACATAACTGCATTGCATGGTGCTGTCGATAATAAATGCATGTGGATTACCGAGCTATAACTTATGATTAAATATCTCCATTAGTAATTTAATATATTATTTACAACTAAAGACAATATTTTTTTTAACTGACAATAAGAGAAAATAGAACGCAAAATGCGAGATACACCAATAGAATAATCAAAAAGTAATAAAGGCTGCAATAGAACGCGAAATGCGAGATAGTTGAGAGTAATTGTTGGATTATGGGCTTTGTCACAGGGCATTCGCCGAATAGATGATAAATAATTTATGGCGCTTGTTGACATAGAGGGCAATGAGGATTAGGCATTACATGTTGCTGGAATAGACGTTGCTTAGTTGGTAATCTGTCATGGCTCAAGATCCAAAAGAAAGATTTAACCATTGGGTTAATTTTCAGTTGAGTAATAGTGGACCAAGGCAGTGAGGGAGAGTGGGCTTGATGGCCCTGTTAGTAATAGCTCGGTAGGCACTAGAGACTAAGAAACGACCGTTGGGGGTCCATGCCCATGAAAAGAAATCATTTGTGTCATTATTCACCGGTAATGGGTTACCAAAAATGGTCTGGATGATGTTAGGCGTGAGAGAAGCTTCCACTTGATTTAGGTTCCATGGTGGAATGATTGAGGACTCCGGGTATAGTGAGATTAGCAAGTTGTTGAGGGATAAATAATGTCTATTCAGCAATAGTGAAATTTACTAGCCACTTTGTGTGCCAGAAGTTTAGCATGTGTCATTTTGTGATGTGCCATCGAATAGCTGATGGTAGGAATTTGATTACAGATTGAATGTATTTCCATGCCCAATTGTGTTGAAATTTAGTTGGAGCTAGACAGAGATAAGTATTCGAGAAGTACTTTCTCTCATAACTTGGGCCTAAAGAAAGTTGGCTGCGTAAGCAAACGCCACCCGGGTTTGAGTAGCAAAGCAACATTCATGTCTGTAAGTTGACGAATCCCTAGTCCCCGAGAGCTTTAGCTGGACACATTGTGTCCCAACTTACTTTCTCTCAACTATTTCCAACCGGAGTAGCATTTCATAAGATTTTTTTGGTTATTTTATGGGGTAGCCTGAAAACAGACATAACATGGGTTGGAATAGCCGTCATCGAAGAGGATGATAGAATGGTGCATCCCGTGATAGAAGCCTGGTATACCAAGTATCCGCTTTACAGGACATGCGAGTGACCAAGGGTGTGAGACTATGGACTTTGGATCTGCCAAGCTACACAGAGAGACCTAAGTATTTGTCCTCAGGAGACATAATGGACAGATTAAGAGCGTTAACCAATGCTTGCTTACACTGAGGGGAAACAGAAGGGGCAAAGAAGACTTTGATTTGGATCGGTTAACTATTTGTCCTGATGCTTCGGTATACAACTATATGTTTTGTTGCAGAGCGCACACCGTTCTTGAAGTGGTGTCGCCAAAGAGGAAACAATCGTCCGAAAAGCTTAGGACTGGGATTTTAGGATCAGTGTAATTCACGCGCATGGCCCCGTATGATTTGTTTAGAGTACTTTGCAGTGTGAGATGGATGAACATGTCTATACAAAGTATAAACAAGTATTGTGACAGAGGATCACCTTGTCTCAGGCCTTTGGTAGGGGTCCACGGAGCAGAAGTTGATCCATTGGCAGAAACCTTGAAGGTGACGGTTGTGACGCAAGTCATAATCTGCTGGATGACAATTAGTGGAAATTTGAAACTTTTAGGGTTTCATGGAGGAAAATCCCAGCTAAGATTGTCATAAGCATTTCAATATCGAGTTTTTGGGCCTGATGACCCTTTTTGCCTTTGTGCTTAGACTGCAGAGAGTGGAGAAGTTCATGTGCCATTAAAATATTTTCAGTAATTTAGCGACCATGAACAAATGCATTCTGGAATGGTGAGATGAGATTAGTGAGAAAAGGCCGAATTCGACTCACCAAGATTGTAGCTACGATTTTATAGCTAACATTGCAAAGGCTAATCGGTCGGAATTTAGTCAAAAGAGTGGGGTGTGTGCATTTAGGGATCATAATTATGTTGGTATCGTTCAGATGGGGTTGAAGAATCCCGTGGGAAAAAAACCCTCTTACAAAATGTTCTACAGATTTGCTTACATGGCGCCAATATTTTTGGTAAAAATGCGCATTCAAGCCATCTTGTCTTGGTGCCTTTAGAGCTCCAATACTTTTGATTGCATTATGGATATCTTCCGGAGAAGGAACCGAGAATAGGTAATTATAGGCCGACAATGGGACATATGGTAGACTAAAAGATTGTAAAGGGAAGTTGTGAGTTGTGGTGGCAGTGGATGCGGATTGGAAGTGAGCTGCAAATTTTTGCAGTATTTGTGGTGCTTCAGCGATCCATTGGTCCATTGAGGTTTTAATACCTTGGATAAAATTGGATCTACTGCGATTCGTAGCATAGGCATCGTAGAACCTAGTGTTGTAGTCCCCATCGTTGATCTATTGGTTTTTATCTCTCTACGCCGAATACGCTTGCTTTTGTGAGATCAACCAGTTAAGATAGGTACGTAGGGACTTCTCCCTACGAAAAAGAGATGGCGGAGATGACGGGTTTAAGGTTGTTAGGACGATATCAAGTAAGTTTTGGGTGACTTTATCTAAGTTACCAAAACACTTAGATTTCCAACGCTGATCCACGGTGCCAAAATTCGAACATTGTTGGAAGAACGATGGCTAATGGGGGTAGTAGAGATTTAACTTTTTCCAGGTGTCTTCGATAACAAGGGTAGGGGTGGGGGGCAGGGAACATAGGATTTTCATCCCATGCAGTTTCGTATCTGAAAGGCCTAGCAGTTCTGCGCCGATTGGGAGAATTGGTAAGGAGAATGGGTGAATGATCAAACGCTTAAGAGACTAGGTGAGTAAACAAGGTGTTATGATGACCAGTGAGCCAAGCAGTGTTTGCGAAAAATGATCAAGACGTTCACAAATGAAATGACGAGCAAATCTACGGTTAGTCCATGTAAACGTGTGTCATACAAAACCCATGTCTTCAAGGCCACATGTTTGAATACAACTAGTAAACCTATTCATAGCAGTTTGGGATTTGGGGCGTCCTCCAGACTTTTTATGAGACACAAATATACTATTAAAATCTCCCAGTACAATCCATTTACAGCTGATGGAATTTGCCAATTGGGACCATACATGTTCCTGCAGCGGGGGTTGCGGTGGGTTGTAGACGGTTGATAGGATGAAGGCGTCTAACTTGTTGTTGTCAACTGCTTCTATATGGACTGTTCTTGGCAAACTCCTGATCGAAGATAGAGTGATCTGAGCTGAGTTCCATAATATCCAGATACCACATGAAAAGCAAACAGACAGTACTATATACTGATCAAGAAAAGGAAGTCGCCTTACTATTGACATAACTTTGTTATGAGCGAGCCTGGTTTCAAGAACTGCCACTACTGTCGGTTGATGCAAGCAGATGAGTTGGCGAAATTCATCTCGAAAAGCTTGTCACACTGCTCCTCTACTGTTCCATGCTAAAATGCTTACCATCATTGCAGATATTGTTAAGGTGTTGGACCCCACTCTACTAGAATGATTCTGGTCTGTGTTGCCCCGTCCTTTTTAGTATGGATATAAATGGTAATGGGGTTGCTAGTCATTTGTTTGAGAGATTAATCTGAAGTGGTACATTGTGTCGCGTGTGGCGAGTGGAGATATTGTTTGCTGGCTCAGATGAAGGACCACATTTGTACCAAGATTCAAGCAGATAGTTGAATAGAGGATGTGAGTTGGGGGCGGATTTGGCGTTGTTGCAGATTCAGGCAGGCAAGACAACAGATCGTGGGCGGTGATGGAAGTGGGGGGTGTATGGAAGTTTTGATGCACCAGCAATCTGGTTGGTGGATGGGGTGAGATCTGGGTGGAGCTATTATCCACTGTTGATTCTGGTGAGTCAGATCTGGGGCATAGATTTGGGTTATTTTTGGAGATGGGCTGGTTACTTAGAGTTGGGCTAAGTGGCTGATGAGCCTATGGGCTTGTGGATTTAATACTTGAAGGAATGGGCTATGAGTGTGCAGATTTTTGTAAAGGCCTAAAAGAATTATTTCTTTGGGCTTGTGGGATGAGTTTCGGTCCAATTGTAGAAGGATTACCCTGTTGGCCACCCGCCGATTTTTTGATCGGCGAAGTCGTCGTTGTTAAAGGCAATATTTCAGAGGTGTTATTTGTTGCAATATCATCAAAACTAATGCACACGCCACCTCTCATAATGAATTTGAGGTACAATTTGCTTGCCAAGTATCTGAATGTAAATTTCAAGAAAGTCGGATAGGTGAAAAAAAAGTAGGTGATAGTTGGGGTTGAGAGCTGGAACGAGATTTTGAGATCTCGCCCCGCAGGAATTTCCCGTTCAGTTGCATAAATTATCGAGTTCCACGGGACGGGAAGCAAATTTTGGATCCCTCAAGACTCGAGATTCTCAGATTTTTCCAGGGAGTAACGGCCTTAGGGGTTTTCTAGGTTTAGTTGTAAGTAATAAACATGGGAGAGGTATTTAAAGAATTAAGGAAAAATTTAGGGACGTTTGTGAAAACAAAAAAAATACATTTTTACTTTCTCAAATCTATATTATCTCACTCTCAACTCACTCAACCTCACGCCTCAATCCTCATCACTCACTCACGCGCGCCATCACTCTCACACTCAAATTTTAATCTCTCACTCTCAATCGGCCACCACCATGCATCGCAGCCCACCGCACGGCACCCTCCTCCGCACCACCCCACGTCTCTCTAGTTCGCCACAATCTCTCGCTCTCAATATCAAGGTACTTTTTCTTTTGTTTTTCTTTAAAATGTGTTGTATTTGATTTAGAAATTACTATTTTTTAAATTGTTGATAGTTATTTATTAGAAAATTAGTATGTTGAATTGTTGATTGTTGAATTTGGGTTTGAAATTAGGGTTTTGAAACAGGGCTTTCTTGATATTAGGCTAATATTGTTGCATTAGAGATTAATATTTTTGTATTTGACTCAATTAGAGTGCATAATTGTTTTACTTTTTTTAGTTAGAGACTAAAAGTCACCAACTCAAAATGTCCTTTAATTGGATTGTGGAATTTTTGAATTTCATTAAGCTGGTGTATAAGATTGTTTCATTTTAGTAATTTGAATCAACTAGACTGGTTTATATGTTGAAGTCTATAGTGGGGGGAGGACCAGTGGGTCTCCCTCCTTTGGATCATGACAAGTGTCCAATTATAGTTGGCATAAAAATACAATTTAACAGTCTAGCCTTAAGTTTACAATATTTTCATTTTAGACCACATAACTTAAACAAAGATAGTCCATAGCGACCATATCAGGCCCAACATGCTTCCGTATTAATGGTTAAACATAAACTCTGAATTACCTCCTTTTGACCGTGACGTCGTCGCGTATTCCACCAGGTTTTACGAAGACTCCTCGCCTTCAACCACTCGATCGCAACCGATGGTTCTGCAATGGTTCCTTCAACGACGGGCAGCGCAACCCTGGTTCGTTTCCTACACCGGGTGTGAGAGATAGCTTCCAGAGATATATTTAAAGAACACAATACTCGAACATACTGAGGCAAAAGCTTTGGATTTTATTTAAAGTGGAAACTTATTTATTACATAACAACGATCACCCCTTTAGAGAGGAGCCACCTGTTTAGCTACTCATGGTAGCCTTGTTTCTAACACACATACACTCGCAACTATTACAATAGAACTGGAAATATAACCACTCGAAATTTAAACACTCAAACTTATTACAACCTTATTTATTTTTTGTAAGAAAGCGGTGGATAATACTTGGTTTCCTCTGTTTTCTTCAGCTTGTTTATATAGATGGAGTCCCCAGATTTCAAATGCGGACTTCACTGATATGTGTAAGTGGAATCGTCATGGCTTGCGTGTACCACTGAGTCTTGGGGTCCGCCATTATCTTTCTAATAAGAGTGGTCTTTTAATCATATGGTTGCTTTTGCATCCACTTGGTCTGGTGGTCCCTCAATTATTTATCTGATATTGGAGGTTGTCTTGATTGCGCACCCGTCTCAATCGTTCACATGGGTGGACCTGGTTGTTCACATGGCTCCTTTTCCTTTGTCAGCAAAAGTAGCTCCTCTACGCGGTATCTTTCCCTTTCGTGGAGGCCCCTCCTTGTCGTTATCCCATTTGTCCCGTTTCACTGGGAATCCTTTTCCGAAGAGGGGTTCTTTTTGGTCGAGACATTTAGAGCAGATCCGCTCATTCCATCGGCCGGCGTGTATCATGTTGCACAACTTCCGGCTTGTCTCAGCTGTTGCTGGAATCTCATTTTTCCACAATGTTTGCCGTTTATTTTCGAACATCGTTTCCGCAAACCTTATGGTGCTGCTTGTCATGCTGTTGAGCATGAACGATCCATTCTCAGACTTATGGAAAATCTTGAATGAATATTTAACCTTGTCCATCTCAGTGAGACAGACCCACAATCCCCATGCTCTCCGGGTTGAAATTTCATCTTCAGAGATAGGGGAAACCAGAAATAGTCCCTCTTGTGGAGGCTTGATATATTCCATCGCTTTCATGTTTGGCCTCGGTAGTTTGATGAAATGAAAGCTCTAATGGAATTCTTTTTCTTGCGATCTCTAGAGCTGCTGAGATAAATTTCAACTCTAGAGTATCTTCTCTTTCAAGTGTAGGATTCAATTTCCATGTCTCGTACACCTTCCCATAAATCCATTCTGGTAATTGTGAAATTTCCAGAAATTGTGGTGATGTGGTGAATCTTGAGGCCAGGTAGCCAAAGTCAAACCACTCTCGTATACTATTTGGTTTTGATCCTGGTAGTGACCATATTCTTGGATATTTTCCGGACCAATCGGCCATGGATTTTCCTGGGATTAATCGCATCCTTGTGTGAAGCTTGTCCCATGTCCTTTGATATTCCATCAAAGGAACCCTCGGCTCGTTTTTGTCAATTTTAGAGGATCCCGTTTGGGGTCTAAGACTAATCTCGTCCCCTTTCTTTTTAGAGGTAATTTTGGATTCTCTAGGTGTTTCCACCCTAGAGTCATCTTGCTTGGTGGTGTCTTCCTCGAAAGGATCACTGGTCGGTCCTGTGTTGCTTGAGTCACCCTCATCAAGAGTAACGATTTTCAATTTTGCTTGTACCTTTGAGGTAGAAGCATCTCTGAGTATGGGTTCCATGAGACTATCCCATAGGCTCGTGCTACCAAACGAGGTAGTCTTCATCGCGTTTTGGATCTTGCTAAGATCCTTTTCCTGTATGTGACCTGAGGCCTTTGCATTGATTGCCAGACCATCTATCGACTTGCTGAGCTCCTCCAGGTTTTCCCTGTGGCGCCTCCATCTTGTAAGAATGGTATCGGCTTCATGTGCCTCCATCCCTTGTTAAAAAATCTGCAAGAATGTTTTCATGAGATTTTATCACAAGAACATCAAAATCGTAATATTGACATTCGGCTTGCCATCTTAATAATCTGGCTTTCTCGGGTTTGCTTTCTATTTTATTTTTCAAGAAAGCCTTGACATTAGTATTATCAATTTTTAGTATGAATTTTTTTAGCAAGTAAGAATAAGGGCCACTTTTTAAAGGCTTTTCGAACTGCAAAGAATTCTTTCTCGTTGATGTGCCATCTTGGTGCCTCATCGTTTGTAAAGAGACCGCTACAATATCGGCATGGCACTTCTCCTTTTGGTTCCACCTTTGTTAGAACCGCCACCCACCAATGATCACTTGCATCCGTATAGAGTACCAGGTCATCTTCATCATTAGGGATTGCAAGTTTGGGGAGGTCTTGACAAATATCTTTAAGCTTCTGTACCGTTTCCTTGTGCTCATCCGTCCATCTGAATTCTGCGTCCTTTTTAAGCAATGGACTGAATATTTTCCTGTAACTTGCCAGATTGTTAATAAACATCCCAGCAAAATTAACTAACCCCATAAAACTTTGGAGTTGCTTGACTGTCTTGAGATCATCGGGAAAATCACGTACCTTTTTCACCAAATGATTTTGGAAAATGATACCTGATTCGTCAATCTCAATTCCAAGGAACTCAATTTTCCTTGTTAGGATTACCGCCTTCTTTTCTAATAGCACCAATCCCTCTTTATGACAAACCTCTGAGAAGATTTCCAAATGTTTGATATGTTCCTTGACATTCTTTGATGCAATGAGAATATCGTCAACATATACAAACATGAATTTGAAATAATCCTTGAAGAGATTATCCATCTTCCTTTGATATATCTGGGGCGCATTAGCCAAACCCATGGGCATGACATTCCATATATAATGTCCTTGCGGTGTGGAGAAAGCTGTGTATTTCTTACTTTCTTCATCCATCTTGATTTGATAGAAGCCGGACTTACAATCGAATTTAGAGAAGACCTTTGCGTTACGAACGCAGTTGATCAGGTGTTCTCTGTTTGGGATGTAATATCCGTCGAATTCCAAGATTTTGTTGATCCCTTGGTAGTTGATCACTAATCTTGGTTTCCCTCTCTTGACTTCTCCGTGGTTTCTAAGTAGGAATCCCGGACTACTGTATGGAGAGACTCATGGCGAGATAAGCTTAAGGTCCAAATGTTCTTTAAGGATTTTCTGCATATCCTCTCGATCGTCTTGGCTCATCAGGATGGGCCTGTATCTGACAAACTCATTCTCCTTTCCCTTTTGAACTCTTAGGGTTGCCTTGAGTTCATTCTTGTTCCACCATGCCAGAGGATCTTCTTTGTAGTTCCTCCGAATTTTCTCCTTGACATCTTCTATCAAAATATGTTCTTCGTTAGTGATGTCTATGTGAGGACTTGGTTCCAAGCTGGCCTTCAGGATCTCAATTGTTTCATCTCTAATCCTTTTGGTCTTCTGTCCGCCCAGGCTATCAATCATGAGTTGTAGGATTGCCTCGCCATTTGGGTGTAGAAGTTTTCCTTCATCACCACGCTTGCTGCGAAATTGAATTGGCAATTTGCGATAAAACGCTTGCGTCAATTTTTGCACCAAGATCTTATGATCACAAGTGGTTGTGAGGATAAGATGTCTTGTTTCATTATCCTGCGTAAAACATTTGAATGTTTGCAGGAAATTGTTGCCGAGTAAGATATCGGCTCTGGTGCCATGGAAATAGATTGGAGGCGTCTTGACTTTGTACCACGGTGTACCTCCTGCTCCTCCAATTAATATTTCTGCCTGCTTTATTCCTCGTTTGAAGACGATGATCTTCTTTGAGAAATCCCTTCCCGCAATTACCGGTAAATCTTCTCCGAGTTCTTTGGGGAAAACTCCTGGTTTTGCTGTGCAAATCCCAGCTCCCGAATTGATATATGCTGCAAAATATTCAGCTCGGTATTTCTCGTATAACATCCCCACCGAGATGTTGATTGAGAACGGGCTGGTGGTCATCAGAATCTGTATCTTTTTCCTTCCACCGTGAACTCCATTCCTTTTGAAAGTTTTTCCCAAGGCTTATGATCCTCAAGAAAATCAATCCCGGGAAGTAATTGTTCTGGGATCTTTCCTGCTCGCCCGTTGATGACGAAATCCATTCCACCTATTTTTAGGTTTCCTTGATATCTTCCAACCAGGGGCTGCTTCATATAATACAACGCATCGCATGAAAATGTATTATATTTCTGAGTGGTGTCGAAGATTACCTCGACCTCGCCCCACCCTCCTGGACATTGTACTTCTCCTTTAGTTGTAAACTTCTTTGGTTCGATTACAACTTCAACAATTGGCTTCTTTCCCCATGTAAGGCTGTGCATCCTATTTTCCTAGAGAGAAATTCTCCTGGGTTCGAACCTTTGACTGGTGTTCTGATTGAACACTGGTTGGTCTCGAATGATCATATTCATTTCATGGATATGAGGCATATCTGAAATCTCCGGTTTGACTGCATGGGCAACCTTTTCAAAGATCTTTGGTATCTCGACAAACTCATTCCTTCGAAAAAGATCTGAATGATGAGTGTTGGAGAGCGCGTAGGAGATGTTGTATGTGATGGAGTAAGGCCTATTCCCTTCCTTCATCAACTCCTTGTTTTTAAAGTCCTGATGAAGAGTAAGGACCATGTTGAAATATCTTTCGGCTAGATTGTATGCAATCTTCGGATAAACGAATGTTGCCACCATTCCAGCAAATATATTTCCTGAACTTCCTCCAAGACAGGCATCTCGCAGGTTCTGTATTCTTCTGTCAAAGATAGCAATATCGATTAGCGAATTGATACCTTCGTTGAATGTTGCCTTGATCAAGATTCTTATGGCTCCAATATGGATCCAAGACATCTTCTGGGCAACCTCTGGATTGAGTCGTTTTAGTTCCTCTTTAATCTCATTCATAGGAACCAGCTGCATTTCCATCACATTACTCGTCAGCTCCATTGGGATCGCAATTTCTCCCGCTGTAACCTTGTATATGATGTGATGTTTTCTGTCTAAAGCTTAGCTGGGCTAAGGTTCTCTCCATTTTTCCGATAGTGAATCCATCGTAAACTCGCAATTTTGGATCTTCTCGCATGATTCTCATCAGGGCTTTGTGAGAAATGCTGGTTTGTGAGAAGAATCCCGACAAGTCTTCCTGCATCTCTTGACGGAAGATCTCCTCGTTTTCAGTTTGATTCTGATCCTGATTCTGAAGACTCATCTTGTCCTTCATCTTCTTCATATATATTTTCGTCTGAAGGTATATCCTCAAACTGGTATATTTGAACGAGGTCCTGAAAGTAGACAGCTTCTTCGAACTCTAGTGTAGCTTCGAACTGCCCGACTCCTCTTTTCTGATTCTCGGGGCAGTCTGTGGAGATGTGTCCCCTGGCACCGCACGTCCAACAGTTGCAATCTTTGAAACTTTCGTTAGCACGTGTATGTGCTCTTCTGAAAGTTCTCCTGGTTGGTGGTCTGCTGGTACTTCCTTGTCTGAAAGATGTCCTTCCATGGCTGGGGCCTGGTCTTTGCCCTGATTTGTAACTTCGGGCTTTCTGTTTCGACCAGAATCTCCTTGGTCCCTAGGAAGATCTTCTATGGAACCTTCTTCTTTTCTGCTCATAGGGGTGATCCATATGTTTCTTTTTCTGATGTCTTTCTAGTGCTGCAATGAATGTCGGGATGTCATTATCGTCGCAGCAAAGACGAGTTGATTTATTGATTCTTTTCAGCTTCTTGAAATTCTTTTGAATTGCTGCCTTCTGGCACCATTTGCTCAGCTTGACTTTGAGGAAAGACATCCTTTGGTCAACCGTGTCAACCCCAATGGGTGTATATTCTCGCAGTAACATTTCTCGCCATGGACTTGGTATTTTGGCAAAAAACAAGGGGATAACCGTGTCTTCATTCATTCGACTCTTCCATCTGTACTCGGTGAACATCTTCATGTAATAGTCGACGCTACATATGTCATGTAGCTCTAAGCTATACAATGCTTGTTCATATCTTCTGACCTTCTCCTGGTCACCTCCTCTGGTTTGGGGATCAACAAAGTATCCTTCTCCGATGAAGTAAATCTTGAACAGTCTCGCCATTCTGTCCACAATGTCTTCGAGGGCATCGCCGGATAGAACCCCACCTATGATTTCTGGGGTAGCATGTTCCCATCCGATCTTGACTGATCCTTCGAGGCTCATTTGTAACATCATAATGAAGCCTTCTTTGTCGAGTTCCAGCGTTGCTGCTGCAATTCTCATTGTCGATGCCCATTCATCGATTAGGGCTTCGCGATTCTTGAAATCCAGGATATCAAGATTGAGCATAAGCCCATACGGGTGTATCGGATCAAGTTGGGATCTCCCATATGGTGTTCCATGAACATTTAGTCTCCTTGCTATTGATCTAGCTAGTACAGCCCTGTACATGGATCCTGCCACGAAGTCATTATAGTGTGGCATGGGTTCTTCTCGGATTGGCTCTCGATTTGGGATGGAAGATCCAACGCCTTCTGTAACCATTGACTGTCCTTGGGGAGGGTCTTGTCTTGGCACAATTGCGCTTTCATAGCCTCGAACGTTTTCGAGGTTCAAGCCTGAAAATGATTTTGCTAGATCAGCAAGATCTTGCAGATTTTCGAAGTTGAACTCGTCAAGCCTGATTCTGGAAATGGTCTTACGCCGTGCTGGGTTTTTCACGTATCAGAGCTTCCACCTTCTCGTTTGTGGTCAAATCCCTTTTGTCCTCGACTGCTTTACCCTTTTGATGTAATAAGGGCTCCTTTTCAAAATATGGTGGTAAACATCCTCCACGTCTCCTTTCCGATGACCTTGGCACGGTTTCCAAGTTCTTCATTCTTCCCTGGATAACTTGGAGATTTTCCAAGATCTCTTTTTGACGTCTAGACATGGTTTTAAGTTTGTCTCGGAGGTCTTGAAGATGCTCGGGCACATGGTCTTGATGGTTACCATATGTTTGGACTGTTTTGTGGACTTCCTTGAGGTCTTGAGACAGCTTAGAGCCATCTGTCTCGAGTTCGTGAAAATCTGGCAAAGCTAGATTACTCATCTATTATTTCTATCAATGATTAATCTGTTTATTCTTGTAATCTAAGCTGAGAGGCCATTAATAGCTATGAACTTAGCTCTAATGCCCGGGAGATTGTCTGGTCTATGACTAGCTAGAATAACTAACTTAGTATTTAAGAGTTGGAGCTCTTATTCTAGGGTAATACCAGGCATAATTATAGGCTTAGTATTGAACTTTTCTTATTAGCTTTTTTAAGGCTAATCTTTAGTAGATTGACTCTCTCTAGCCTAGCTTTATTCATGGGACATGTCTATTGTTCTAAGTCGCAATATAGAACCTCGTGATGTTCAATATACGTTTCATGATACGCAAGGCGTTCTGTTAAAGTATCGATAAAATACTTTATACTTGTAGTTTTTGGTCCTCTAAAAGAGAACTGAACCGGGGGGGTTCCAAATGTCATCCGTTGCTGGATTATTCATGTTTGTAAAATACTCCTCTCAATAGGGGTTTAGGTGTTAACATAATAAATAAATATCAATAAATAAATAAACCTAGGCCCTGATACCATTTAACCCACGTGGTCATAAAATGAAAAGGATATAAAACTTTTGGGCTAGAATTGAAATTTTTAGAAATAGAGGTTTAGCCAAACAAATAGAGTGCAAGTGGTCCTTGCCACATGTCATCATCCAAGCAAGGGGGTGCAGTGGTAGCCCCCCCCCCCCCCACTATAGACTAAACTGGTTTATATAAGAGGGTTGTGATGATAGTGGATCCCACTTATGTTTATAACTTTATATCGTAATAAAAAAAAAGTTTGTACATAAGACGTTTGGTCTCTCCCTGAATTGACGAATAAAGAGGAAATAACAGCCTAAAAGAGATGGTACTTGATGTATACTTTTAGTCATTATACTTTGGGGGAGAATAGTCTCTTCATTTTTACAAGAAAGAAAGAGGGGCTTTATATAGATAATTAAGTACGGCTCGTAGTTAGGTCCCTTCGAATGGCTATTGGTACATAGTCGAATGGGAATCTGACGGGTGTACTGAGTTAATGTTGGTCTTGATGATAGAATAAGAATTTCGATGAGCTCTAGGTCAACAACATTCTTGCTTTGTGTTGATCTTGTGACATGATAAGATTTCGAAGAGCTCGGGGTCAACATTGTTCTTGCTATCTGTTGATCTTATGAAAAGATACGAATTTCGAGGAGCTCTGGTCAGCATCATTCTTGCTTTCCTAGGTGCTACTCGGTACGAGGGGAGTTTATGTGCCTTATAGCGAGGAGCTTAACTTCGTCTATTACCATGAATTCCCTAATTCGATGCGATCCTTTGTTTTCTGACGGCTTGGAACAGACGCATTGATTAGGGTTTAACTGTGACCTTTCTACGTGGTGTGACGTTTGAGGTTTGAACATACACGTGCCTCTCCGCGAAGCGATTAATCTTTTAGGCGAGAGTTAAATGACACTATTTCATTGCCTATAAAAGGGGTTCATGCCGCGATTTCTTCATACTGCAGAATTTGTCTATTTCCTTCTAAGCTTTCTTCTCTTTTACGGGTGTTTAGTTATACTCCTTTCTAGTGAGATTTCATAGCTTCCAACATTCTAGTTTCTGCAATTTCTTCTTAGGGGGAGGGGAGAGTTCTGGGTGATACGACAACCGTTGGGGTGATTTCATAAAGGGTTGGGGAGGGGGTTTTGGAGCAGGGAAGTTGTCGTGAATCGTCTTCACGATGGCGGCGAGAGGCAGAGGCTGAGTCTAAGCACATACCGGTTGGTGACAACCCTTTCCCCGTTTCTAATAAATATGTGAGGGACAAGTTCGAGGAGTACGTAGTGGATGCGTCTTTGATAGAATTTAGGGTTCCTCTTTCTTCTGATTGGGCTAACATGCCTCTCTCAGGGTGTGCAGGTTATCTCATTCTCATAGCTAGGTGGCACCCAATGGCTATACTTGCTTGCCTTTCTTCATTTTTATGTGTCTAATGAAAGGGAGTTTTATGTTGGGTGGAGCGCTTCCTGGCAGTGTACATGGTGGTTCTTTCACCTTCTGGCGTCCCGTTTTACTACTTTACCCCTCGAGACTCGCTCTTTCAGTTTTTGTGCAATACTTCTTCCTCGTTCGATAATTGGAAGACTAGTTATTCCTTCGTTCGTCCTCTAGGAGTGGCATGGGAGATTCCCTACATGTGGCAGGAGAGGGCTTTGATTCAGGATTCCAAACATTTGGACGCACTAGCGAAGGAGATGCATATCGAGGGATTTTTTGACACTTTGTATGATGCCTCGAAATTCTTTGATCCCAAGGTGCTTGGCTTTTATACAAGATGAGCAACCTTTTTGGGGTGGGTGTCGGGCTTTAGAGACTTCCGCAAGTAGAGTCTTCTGTGATCTGTAAGTTCTTTGCAAAGGCTCTTTTGTATTTTGCTTTACTTATCCTCCTCCCTCTGTTTTGTTCTTGTACATCGGGTTTATGATGGGTCTTTGTTCCTCAAAAATTAGGCGCTCACATAGATGTTGAGTTGCTGAAGCAGGGAAGTGGTAAGGAGTCGGCGTATAAGGACAAGGATGAGGATGATGATGAGGAGGCTCCGAGGGGGTATATGAGTAAGTAGAGGGGCGAGATGTTGCAGAAGGGGGCGAGGGTGCATGCCCGAGTGAGGAAAAAAGGGAGAAAGAGAAGGGTAAGAAAGAGAAAGAAGATAGTAAAATAAAGAGGATGTCTTTTGGAGGCGACTCCTTGTCTAAAAGAGAATCGAAGGGCGCGGGTTCATCTTGTAAAGTGGAAGGGGGAGTGCCCGTTATCTCAAAGGCTTTTCCGAGGAGAGATGCTATTGCAATAATCCTGGGGGCTGCCGTAGGGGAGTGCACCGTGCTTCACCAAGAGGCACTCCAACGTTCCTTGGAGGAAGCATTCGCGAAGGCCCCTCAGTCTAGCCCTTCGGGGGAATCCCTTTTGGAGAGGGATTTTGGCAATGTTTTTGCTAGCATCAGTAAATGTCCTTTTGTTATATCCCCTTAGTCCTCTACGACCGGTGCCAAGGGGAGTGGGGAAATATGTAAGGGGACTAAAATGGTGCTAGCTTTGGTTTCTGGGCTGTGGCTGTGAGTAGTGATGAATCGGCCGAGGTGGTTAGGCTTCCTAGAGATGATTTCGGAGTACCAGTCGATGTTGGTGAGGTTGCAGAGTCGGGGTTAATGATTGTTTCCCATCACTCAATGGGGGTAGTAAGAGGTAAGAGAACGGCGTCCTCGTTCACGGCAGGCTTTTGACGAGGTGAGCATTTGTTTAGGCGAAATGTTTGGCTTGTTTTTATTTTGTATGTTTCCAGGAGGTTTATAAGGTGGTAGGTATCCTAAGTTTTTGCCTGGTTTCTTTCTCTTTTCTAGGCATTTGGGTCAATGGGTGAAGTGTGGGGTTCGTGCGACCGAGCTTATGGAGCGGATAGGCAAATTAGAGGAGAGGGTGCGGGTGCTAGAGGCGAGGGAGACTCGTTATCGGGGAGTATGCTAAGGTAGAGGAGCGTATGATGGAGGCAGCCTAGGCCACTCAGGCTCGTAGGCATCAGCTAGATGAGTTGCATTTGTCTTTAGATGCGATGGAGCTGGGGCGAGATGAGGCCTTGTTGGAAGGCCAACAGTTGCGTCGAGCTAATAATGAATTAGTTCGTGCCACGAAGGAGCAATCCGCAGAGGCGGCTCGTTTACAAGAGGCACTGACGAAGGTGCATCTTGATGCCAAAGCTGCCGCAAAGTGAGCAACCTCAAATATGGTAGAGCTACATCAAGAATTTGTGGATATGGAGGTCGAGATGATACGGAAACATGACTATCATCTGTACGAGGAAGTGAAGAACAATGTCCTAGGTGCATTGGATAAGTATAATGGGCCTATGAAGTATTATGTTGCCTTTCATCGTCATTTTGTTGGACACGTCCTATACGGCTATTGGGGTTGTCGTGCGAAAGGAAAATAACTCGGTTTATATAAGGTGGAGGCCGATCTATCCTTGCTTTGTTCGAAATAGCTGCTGATGCCTGAATCTCCTGACGACGTTTTGAAGTTGTTGGGGGGCAGTGTGTAGTTCATCTAGTCCAGCTCTGGTGCGACAGGGGTGGCTTCCTCAGTTCCTTTATTTTTGGAGGCGGCCGATGCGGCAAAGGAGAGAGAATAAGAGGTGAAGAGGTTGGTGACCCGGGAGGATTGAGTACAACGAGCTAGGGAAGAGAAGGACCAGCCTCGTAGTTTGTTTTATTAATATGTATTTTTGTTTTGTCAGAAGAAAAGTTTAGTATTTTACAAATTTCTATGAATGAATAACTTTTTTATGTTTTTTGAACATATGTGCACGTTTGGAAAAAAACATTATGTGGGATTTATCTTTGAAAAGAAGGAGGGCGAGGTTTAAAGCATGGCCTTTCGAGCTGGGATAATATGTATAGACCGATGTTTTAGGAAAGAAAGACTCACACGTTGTGATAGTTGGTTTAAAAGCTTTTCTCTCTATTTTTTTAAAAGGAAAAAGAATGGTTATGAGAGATAGGCCGTAGTGTATGCTTTGAGAGGAGGGCTCAAGGAACTGACTGGTGGTTTTTAAAATGAGGAGGTGTTTCCGTAGATATGCACGACTAAGGATTATGGTGAAAGTGAGGATTTCTCTCTCTCCTCTTTCTTTTTGATGATAGTTTCTTTTAACTTAAGAATGTTTATATCGAGCTCGTACGTTTGTTTTTATTAACGTGTGCACTAGACTTGTATTTTTGCTAAAAATGTTACCTTAATAGTGGTTGGGAACCTTTAGAGGAGTCACGAGTATCCTTTGGAGGTGGTTTCTGGGATATGTAATATCCAGTTGTTGTGTAAGGGCTAAGGTAATAACCTCTTTCCCTCTTTTTTCTTTTTTGCATGTGGGGTCGTTTTTGGGTTTAAGGAGGTGCCTTCAAACCGTCCCTAGATCTGAGAGACCCCTTTGTAAAGTGGCATTTGCGTAGATTGCGGTTGCCCTCAAACTAGTTTCGGTACCAAGTGGTCCCTTGAAGAGGATGGGTTCTATTGGAGTCATGAGTCTTCTTTTGAACAATGTATGCGTTTGTATGATGATGCAACAAATTATGATATGTTTAAGTGAGGAAGAGTCTTACAATAGAGGTGGATGTGCTAAAGGGGAGTTTCGTTCTTTTCTTCTTCCTCTTGCTTTAACATGGGGAAGAAGATTCTTGAGAGAGGGAACATGTTGCTCTGTGTGTCAGGTTGAGTTCGTCAGAGCTCCTCGTGGGGATACAAAGCTTTTGGTTGGGACATTTTGTTTTGGGGTTTTTTTCTCTTCGAGGGGGTTGTTCCCTTGGAGATGGATCTCTTTTTCTTTCCAGGAAGGTCTTTTATTGAAGGGTTGACCGGACGGTTCTGTGAGGGACACGTGGCAGGGAGATATTTTCCACGTTGGTGGTTCTATCTTTGAGTTATCTGGCTTACTGGAATGCCTCACGTATAAGATAGACATGTCATAATTTCGCTCATTTAAGTGCATTCATGTCCCTCTGCAGTGGTTTGTCTGCTGGGCCACGTGGACTTTTGTTACGTCTCCACAATGTGGCAATGTCTTATCGAAAGGCCTTGGCAGTTTCTTCGAGGAGGAGTTAATGGGGAGCAAGTCCATACTTTTAGTGGAGTAGCCTATAAATAGCCGTGTTGATTCATTTTTTTTATCAACATTTTTGCCTTCTTCTTCCTTCAGGGTATACTTACACATTTGCTCTTCTTTTAAGTGCCTTAAGCATAACGAGTAGAACCATTTCACTTCTCTTTGTTTTGTGTTAGGTGGTCATGTAGCCCGTACTTTATGAGGTGTCTGGTCCACAAATTGAAGAGTCAGATTCAACCGACACTTCTTGTTTGCTCACGATGCATTTTCCCTCTTCGCTAAAGGTCGGGCAGAGTTTAAGTAGACATTTGATATAAGGCAGGCGAGGCAGTGCCACTAGTTTCAGGGTGTGGCTTCAAGCACTAGTTGTCAGTGGGCTGCTCGTCTTGCTGCTATGGCTAGACTACGACGCATTCGCTTTAATCCCATGGGGTCTGAGTTGCCAAAGGACAGGGATATGGATTCGGGTGAGGGTGATTCTTTTTTGCCAACATCCCTTCGCACCGTAGATGAAGTGAGGGCGACCTTCTTGCGGAGTGAGCCTTATAACCCTTGTGTTCCAGGATTTGAACTGATACCGGGTTGAGCCGAGCTCTATAGTGTGTGCTAGAAGGGTCGGGGTGTGTCTAGCACCGTATCAGAGGAGTATGTGTGCCGGTTGTTCGAGGGGTTTTATTTGGATATATCTAAGTTTGATATTATCATTTCAACAGCTGATCAGCGAGCATATGATCCTCTTTAGGGGTTTTTAAGTTCATAGCGGTCTTCGTTGGTTCTTCCATCATTTCGTGCGGAGCTTATTGCCGTTTTTACAAGTATGCACTAGTCAACTAATTATAATACCAGTTCTCAATCTAATTATCCAAATACCAACTTACCAATCATCGGTCTAATTATCCAAATATCAAAATCAAATATGATCTAGTCATTTACAAGTCACAATCTATTCATTGATCCAAATACCATCACAAATCTCAAATCACAATTCACAATTAAAAAACCATCACGCATCACAAATTGTCTAACCATCAATCGATCATGTTATCGCAATTCAAATCAAATAACAAAATACATAATAAAAATTATCTAAATCATCAACCAATCATGTTTCGTCCAACTTAATAAATAACTCCTCGTCTCAACTTCTCTTAGGCTTCGAGATTGATGCATCCAGACCCATTTGAGCAAAGTCTACAAAAAAAATCAAACAATAACACGGATCATTTTAGAAATGTAATTAATTGCAATTTACAAATACAATGATCACAATTTTTTATTTCCAACAAACAATCTTTCTATGTCAATAGGCTCCGAATTATCGTCTTCATCGTTTAGCAATCTTGGACACAATAAGAGCTTGTACAACCTGAGAACTCAAAGAGCTCCTACATCGATCTAGAATGTGCCCTTCTCTGTGCTATGGTGAAACTCGAATGGCTAATGTATCCCGAGTCATTTTACTCAAAAGTGGGTATCGTACAAAATTTATCTTCCATCAAGCAAAAATGTCAAACCCATCCGTGAAGCGTTTGTTCTCATCCTCGAAGTACTTGTCAAACTTGAACTTTGGCTGAACTTGATTTTGAGTCCTCGACCTACAAATGCATTTGAATTAAATTATACTTTATTAAGTTTGGAATCATGGTTTAATTCATTAAACAAATAATAAATCATTTACATTACAAATGACAAACGTTTAAAATTTCTTTTCCTCTTGCTAGTGGCTCTCGAAGGAGGACAAAAAGTGTGATCTTATACGCGAATAATTTGGGATACCGTTTGCGCGTGATCCTGAATTGGCAAGGATGGTATCGAGAAGCGATTTTTTGATTCTCGATGAAACGGGATCCCGACTAGCAGGTTCTCCTTTCTCGCCTTTTCGTCCCGTTCTCACCCTGACTGATATTGGTAGAATCTCCAAGATCAAATAACGCTTCATGAAGTACTATACATTTACTTTTTTGGGTATCAAGAGGAGCTATTGCATATATAATGAAAAAAAATCTCTGAAAGCGAAAATCGAATTATAAATTTTGTTATGCATCAATTATAATTTTAATTATCAATTTGCTGATCTCTTTTAAAATGTAAAATTAAAAGACATTTGATCAGTTTACCCTCATCAAATAAAAAAACTTGGTGTATTATCCTAACGGGATTTTCAACGTTTTGGTGCCTTAAGTTGGCTTCCGCGCGATTTTGGTCTCTTAAGTTGGCAGACCTCGATTTTAATCCCATAACTTGGCATAAGGACTCGATTTTGGTCCCTTGGTCAACCCTTCTCCAAATCTAGCCGTTAAAACCTTACATGGCACCTTATGACTGCCTGTGTGGCAATATTGACCCGTTTAAATAGTACGTGGCTAAAAAAAATTTAATAATAAAACACTCAAAGGTTCGATATTTTATTAAAAATATCGATGGTCCCACGTCTCATCATTCACTCAACAAAAAATAGATCGATTGCCCAAAAAATTTCAGAGCACAATTCGTCCCTAATCCATCAAGTATCCTACAATTCGAAGGTAATTTGGTTGAGCAATATATATTTGTGTTTAGGGTTTGTTGTGTTGCTCAAATGTCCTTGTCGTTTGTGGTATCTATAGATGGCTAACCCATGCCAAATCCAATGCTTTTGTGGTCGAGGATTAATGATGTATTGTAAGGCTAGTAGCAACGCATCTCGCCCTGATAGTTTTTACTACATATGCCTTATGCGTGTTCGTCACACGAGTTACTTTTTGTGGGCGGATGACATGAATGAGGGATCAAATTTGTGGAGACGAATGCATCGTAGTGAGGAGGGTTCTAGGGTGAATGAAAACGAACCCCATATTGGTCGATTTTCAACCGCAACTACTATTGAGAGGAGTGGAATTGAGCATTCAAGTCCAATTATGGACTGTCTAGTCAATATGAATGCCACTAGGACTACTATGATTTGTTGTATAATAGGGTGGTTTCTTTTTTTTATTGCATTTGTGATGTTGGCTGCTCTGCTACTTATTCTATATTCAAGGATGTAATATGGTTAAGTTCTAGCTTTTGATCTTATGTAAGACTATGTTACATTGCTTCTGTAAGACTCTATTCTTTAATGTTATTGTTTACTCTTTCTTTAAATTATAATGTGTTGTTTTATTTATGTATGTTATAGTATATAATCATGAATCAGCATCCAATGATGGTTAACCTCAATCTTCCCTGGAGGTATAACATGTTTGGTGATGAGGGAGAGAAGTTTTTGGTTCAGTATCTAGTGAAATATGGTAAGGGTCACAGAATCAAGAATGAGCAGCCATTATTGAGAGGCTTGAGGCTTGCCATCCCAAGGCTTGAGAGGATCACTGGCAAGTTCTTTAACATTGGTCACATGACGAGGATTGTTGAGAAGATGAGGCTGGAGCTGCAGAGGTTTCAACACTTCATAGCCATTCTCGGAGTTGGAATTGAAGGGCCTGATATGGAGGTTTATCTCACAGTGGATTACATTGAGGATGTAGGTGGTGAGGTAATTCAAAAAAGCCTTGACTGGTTTATATTTGAACCATATATGTGTATTTCATTGTTGGAACTAACTTTTTATTTTTGTAGGAGCCTGAGGAATATTATTTCTTCAAGAATTTTGGTCTTGCACATGCTACCCCGTACTTCAAGCTATTTTAGGAGATTGGAGTCTTTACATTTCCTCTAGAACTCAACAACAATCCAGATGAGCCTATGCAATTGTCTGACAGTGATGAAGAAGTTGTTGGTGTTGATCAGCCTGCTTTAGTAGCCATGGAAACTGATGAAGTCCAACAAGATGCTGTCATCGGTCAAGTAGCTGAGGTAGAGACTGAAGTTGGAGAAGGTTCTGGTGCTGGTGTTGCTGCTGAAGATGGTCAAGTCTTTGGGGTGAATGCTCAAGCTGCTGAAGGAGCCGGCACGGCAGATGAGGAGTTGAAGGATATGGTGTTGTTCTAAGCTGGCTTAATGATGTTGATTAAACATTGATAATATGCATAAGTTTTTTGGTTTATGAACACTGGTGACGTTATTATGTTTTGTAAACTTTGGCACAACTGGTTTTGCCAATTATTGGCATAAATTATAATAGTGAATAAAGTGGTTGTGTCTCTATGTTATTAATCTGTTATTATTGTCTTTTATCAACAAGCAATCCTTTGTTCATGTTAACTTATGGAATCATAGTTTCATCAGTTTCAAAAACCATTAACATGACATGAAGTTAATTAACAACTTTAGCACATCCACAACATCTTAAAATGTATCAGATTCAAAGAGGGTTAAGGATGTTCACTAAGCAAGCAAAATAAGTTACATGTCAAAGTTGAATCATAGTTAAATCACTTACATGTCATCAAAATAACTTGGCAAACTCCTTATCAAACTTCTACTAACAACTCTACTTCATAACAGACAACTATACTTCTTTTATGATGAACTTCCTGTTTCCTTAGCCCTTTGCAACAACATTGTCCCCCTAGTTTTGAGTTTCTCAACTCTGTTAATAGTGATCTTTGCAGCAACTTCAAGTTGCTCAATCAAGGAAGGCCCCATTGTAGGTGGCACCGGTGGTGGTGGTGTGTAAGTGAAAAGCCTATCTCCATGATGCCTTGTTTTCTTCTTTTGATTATTGTCACTCTGTGTACGCTGACCAGTAGATCTAACATATGTGCCCTAACACAGGAAAAAACACCAGTTAATGATTTTTTTTATAAAAACTCATCCATGAAACACAACCATTTAGAAAATTACTTCGTCGGAGTCATTGTTTCTCTTATTACTCATTCTTCTAGGAATTGGTTGAACAACTGCACATTCACTATCTATTTCTTCTTGAGTCAAGTCAAGTATAGGCTGGAAACCATTGAATTGAATCTCGTCGTGGATAGTATTGGCTTCAATAACTATCTCCACTGCCACTTCAAATAGGATAGGATTTGGAGCATTGTTCAATTCTTCTTCTACAGACACATCAACCAATGGCTCATTTACAAAATGATTGCCCTGTTCTTCTACTTCCTCAACAACCACAGGATATGTGTTATGTTCCCTTACAACTGCTTCATTTACCACATTGTCCTCTTCAACATCCATGTTGTTACCAAATAGTATATCATCTAAATCATCTGCATACTGATCTTTAACTTGATTTTCATATCCACCTTCTTCTTCTTCTTCTACAGCAACATCATGTTGTTCCTCTTCTACATTACTATGCACGACATCATTTCTACCCTCTTCCTCTTCAGATGCCTTTAATGCAACTTCCTCTTTCCTGACAATGCAACCCTTCTTGTTGTGACCTAATACCTTGCAATGCCCACACCTGACAGTTCTTTGGTTCTTAGTTGGTTTACTAGGATCAGAAGAAGACACAACAACGGGTTCACCCCTGCATCTCCTTTTCTTTTTCAAATGCATCTCACCAAGTTCTCCTCTTCTAATCCCTTTTGGTCTACCCACTGATCTGCCATCAATAGGTGGATTTATTGGCAAGTAGTTCATTTTCTTCCACTATTTTCTTCCATTCATAGGGAAAATTGGTATGCTATATGCTTTCAGGTAACAACCAGTACTGTATGAGTGATGGATCAAACTAAGTGGATCAAGTCATTGAGCAACCATTGCACTCACAGCATGTACACAGGGTATCCTGCTGATATCCCACTTTCTACATCCACATTTCCTTTCATCCAAGTTCGCTGCATATGTGTCCCAGAGTAGCTTTGCACAGAGTAATTGGAATCATCATACTTGATTGGCCTACATAACTTACCATGAATTTGTGTTAAGTGCCACACAATGTCTCATATGGAGCATCAATTTATTCTTCGTCACCTTGAAATTGATTGGTATTTTGTTCATCACCAGCAGTGGAATGCCCCACATTATCAGCTTCTGCATCTCCTTTAAGTTCATTATCACATACTATTTCATTGTCTTCACCCTCAAACATTGATTGTTGTTCTGTATTGATCCTCCCTTCACAATCCACAAAGAGCACCATTGATCTACTAAATTGACAAGACATGAAGTGTGTTGTGATTTCATGGTCTTTCAGAGGAGGACATAACCACATTGTTGCTTCATATATATTCCCTTCACAACAAAAAAGCCAAGTCCACTGCAGCTTATATGTGTTGGCCCCACATAATCTACAACCACCTTTGTATTTTCATAGTTCTCCAGTATGCCGTCACCATTTACAATTCCACCATACTGAAATTCAGAAGTAACATGCAAGGAGACATAATATGTTGAATTCATAATGAGAATTTCATTAGGCAAAGTAAGGCAGACTACACAATTAGGGTTCACATACACACGGTTATGAAAATTAATCAATTGCGAAAATTAGGGTTCAACAATTGGGGGGTTTCCAAATTAGGGTTCAACAATTGGGGTTTTTTGAAATATGGTTGGTTTGAAGCATGCAATCGGGGAAAACACTTTACGTATGTGACAACATGAATTTAACATAGAATTAAACAACATACTTACCATAATTTGGAATGGGATCATCGATTTTGTCAGATTTTCGTATTTTCATCTTCCTCACTGTACGCGCCATGTGTTTCAGTGTTAACCTCAGCGGGAGGACAGTGACGACGGCGAAGAAAGGAAAGGAGCTCGAGCAAATTTTGGGACAAGTGATAAATGGCGCGAGTTGAAGACGGGTTGCCGCCGTATTTGCTATATAATTAGTATTTCTTTTTTGCCACGTACGTGACATGTGTGTAATTGTGTCCTAAAAATGGGTCAAAATTGTCACCTAGGCAGTCAAACGGTGCCACGTAAGGTTTGAACGGCTAGATTTAGAGAAAGGTTGACCAAGGGAACAAAATCGAGTCCTTATGCCAAGTTATGGGATCAAAATCGAGGCCTGCCAACTTATGGGATCAAAATTGCGCGGAAGCCAACTTAAGGGACTAAAACATTGAAAATTCCACAATCCTATAAACTAAGTGCGTTAGAATTTCATTGGCGAGTTACGTTATGTATAAGAAATTATGGTGTACCTATATATCAATATATGGGGTTATACAAGTACAATACAACATTGAGTGAAGTCAAGAATCTTTAAGAAAAATATAGATACGGAACAACATAATTACGACTATTTCTTTAGTCTTATGTAATAATATAATACTTGGTTTTGATGAACGTTAAACAATTTGTAAATATTGGCTTATGATACATTAGTAATTTCATAAGCATAATTCATTTGAATAGTTCACTACTACAAAACAACAATATAGGAACTGATTAAAGTCGTTCCCATATGCCAAAAATAAAGAGTGGGTCAGGCAGTGGGTGCGAACCGACATTTTGGTTTAACCGTGGACATGGAAATGAAAACTTTCGTTCCGCCATGTAGAAACGAAATTCGTACTCTTCCTTCCAACTTTAGCGTAACACACAAACACAAACACTACAATTCTGTCACTGCTAAATAGCACGATTCCGGTCGTATTTTTGCCAATTTGTTTTAATTATAGGTATAGGATCTACGATCTTTTTGGCCCAGTTTAAAAGTATTGCGTTTTTTATTATTGTCGTTTCTATTGTGATTATAATGTAACTATTGTTGTTTATACATTGTTTGGATATGATTAGCGTTGTTTTAGGTTTGTTTGACAGACAAATTAGGGGTAGATTCATAATATTTATATTGCTTGGGGTCACTTTACATTTTAAGAGAAGATTTAGGGTAGCAAATGTAGTTAGTTGAGTTAGGATCCGATTGACAAGATTGAGTTCTGCGTGAGGTTACAATATAAGTTATTGGACTTTATTGTAGGAATGTAATATTTAGAAGATTGAGGCTCGTATTGCAAATATTAAGCAATTTAAGAATATTTAGGGTAGAAAATAGGGCGAATTATTATTTCTGCCCAGTAATTTTGCAAAAAATTACTTTATGCCCTTTTTTTTCCGAGCCGACTTTTTCTGCCCTGCTAGTTTTCATGTTTCTATAAAAAATGTCCAATTTCAGCCACATATGCTAAATTGCTGATGTGGCAGCCCAGTCAAGAAAGTGTTATGCCTAGTCAATAAGTTATCACGACACGTCATATTTTTTAACCCAAAAAATGTTTTTTAGAATAATCCTTGTAATATTATAAATTACACTTGCACCTCAAAATAAATTGCACTTTGCCCCCAATATATATATATATATATATTTATAAATATTAAAACTTATATATAACTATTTGGTAAAAATAATATATATATAAATAATAATAATAAAGCTATATATATAGATAATAATAACAAACATATATATAAATAATAATAAATATATATATAAATAATAATAAAAAGCTATATATATAGATAATAATAATAAACATATATATATATATATTAAAATATTTATAAATAATAAAATTTTTAAATGAACTTATATTTTCGTAATATTTATTAAAATATATAAATACTTTAATAAATAAAAAATAATTAAATGAAGATTTATTTTTTCAATTAGTGAAATCCAAAAAAAAAAAAATTTAAAAATAAGGTCATCTTCCCCACCCCCCCCCCCCCCCACCTCACGCACAACACCCATCCCCCCCCCCCCCCCCCCCCACCCTCACGCACATCCCCCCATTTCCTCCATCACGCGACGCCTCCCCCCCCCCCCCCCCCCCCGTCGGCTATCACGCACATCCTCCCCCTTTCCTCCATCTGGTGAGATCTGAGCTCCGGCGAAATCGGAATTTTTGAGCTCCGGGCGACGAACAATTGGGGCTGGTGATGACGCGAGATCGAGGTGCAGTGATGATGACGACGAATCGGAGGCGGGGCGGTGGCTGCTGTGAGTGATTGGGTTGATGGTGGTGGAGGCGGGGCAACGGTGGTGGTGACGCGGGGGGTGGGGGGTGTACGGGATAAAGATTAGCACTTTTTTTTAATTGTATTTATCTTAATTTAATTTTTTTCTATTTTTTTTATATGTTGTTAAAATATTTATTATATATAAATAGTTATATATATATGTTTATTATTATTATCTATATATAGATTTTTTATCATTATTTATATATATGTTTATTATTATTATCTATATGATGACAGTTTTATATTTTTTTTAATTAAGGTATTTTATTTTTATTTGTTTTTTACAATTTTTAGAAATTATTAAAACCTTTATTATTTTTAAAATATTTTTAAGATATAAAAAATGAATATATATATATATATATATATATATATGTGTGTTTAATATATATATATATATATATATTAGGGGTGCAAAGTGCAATTTATTATGGGGTTCAAGTACAATTTATAATATTACAAGGATTAGTCCAGAAAACGTTTTTAGGGCTGAAAAATATGACGTGGCTATAGCAACTTATTGACTAGGCGTAGCACTTTCTTGACTAGACAGCCACATCAGCAATTTAGCTGATGTGACTGAAATTGGGCATTTTTGATAGAAAAATGAAAACTAGCAGGGCAGAAAAAGTCGGCTCGGGAAAAAAATGGCATAAAGTAATTTTTGCAAAGTTACTGGGCAGAAATAATAATTTTCCCTAGAAAATATAAGTAGTTGCCTTAGGATCCTAATTGAAAAGATTGAACTTTTAGTGCGGTTGAAATATTAATTTTTTGAAAGTTTGTCGAAGAAATATATAGTATTTAAAAATTTAGGCTAAAATTACAAATATTTCGTCACTTGAGAAAAAATAATGGTAAAAATAATAATTAGTAATTTTATGAGCATTCACAAGATTAAACTTTTAGTGGGGTAAAAATGTTGTTTTTGACACTTTATTATAAGAACCTAATATTTAGAAGATTTGAGCTAATTATATTGCAATTCTTTTCTACTTAGCTGTAAAATCACATAATTTATAAATATGGATATTTGAGATATTTATTATATTACCTTAATTATTAATTGTTGAATTAAAAATTTTTGCACTGTAAATGTTTATATTATGTAGCTATAGGAATACTTATATGTAAATAATATTATGTTAGTTATTAAAATATTAAATTATAATTAATTGATTTTGGCAACTGTAATTATTAATTAAGATAAGAAAATCGAAACAACACAAAAGGAAAAACTAATTTTCACTAAGAATATATACTTAAAAAAGCGTGATAACTATCAACCAACGAAAGTGTTTTAAGCTATTCCTTTGAGTAGTTATTTTAGAAATCTCCGCCAATACTACACCAATAACTTTTACGCAAAGGAAACTTTAAGTATTACAAAACTTTTAAAAGTAAATTGTTTTTATAAGCTCTTGCTAATAAGAAAAAGCTATTAGGTACAACCCCTGAATTAAAATAACAATGTCTCTACCGCTACAACAAAACCATGCAATAACATAGAAAATCATGCATCCGAATTTCTATTTTCCGGATGCATGATGTATAGAATCGGAAAAATTCGATGCAATTGACCTGAGGGTCAATTGCGTTGAATTCATTCGATGCAATTAAATTGCATTGAATGGTTCTGATGCAGCCACGTAAGCGGCATTCGAACCATTCGATGCAGGACAATTGCATCGAATTTATCTGATGCATAAAAAAAAAAACACATGCTCAACTTCCCGGTATCACACAAACCACACACACACACATAGCTCACCGCCGTTGACCGCCACCACCGGCCGCACTATCGACGAAAATCACCCCAAACAACGGTAAGCAATTCTCCTCTACTCAAGGATCAATTTGATGTAACTTTTATTAATTTTCGTCCATTATTTACTATATTAGTGCAATTTTCAAATTGTTGATAATTTTGATTATTGCCATTGAAATTGTGATTATTGTTGTTATTTGTTCATGTGAATATGATTATTGCATTGTGTTGTTATGTTGAATTCTTAGAATAGTTTCGTGGTAATTTTGAAAAGTTGTGATTTTAGGCTTTAATTTGTAGTTTAACAAAAGATTTGGGGTATAAAGTGTAGTTGAAAAAATTTTAGGATAGATAAAGTAGTTTTGAAAAAGTTATACTCTCAATTTGAAGTTTAATGTTTTTTTTGGTGTTGAATGTATTTACTAGAGTTTATCGTAGGAATAAGACAATTAATTAGAAGATCTGGGCCTGTTTGCAAATATCTAGGGTATTTGGTTTATAATATTGAACTTTAGGGGTTACTTTGTAGCTTATAAAATGTATTAGAAAGTGTAGTTGAAGCAAAACTAGGACGCAATTGTGCCGTTTAAAATATTTGTAGGGCAAAAAAGTAATTTCTCTGGACTTTCTTGTAGTTCTTATTTGATTGTTAATATTATATTGTAGTTTAGAAAATATAATTTATATTAACTTTATTGTAGGAATAAGATAATTAATTAGAAGCTTTGGGCTTGTTTGCAAATATCTAGATAGTTAAGAAAACTATATGGTAGAAAATGTATTTAGAAGATCGTTTTAGTTAGTAATTGGTTTATAATATTGAACTTTAGGTGTTACATTGTAATTTAGAAAATGTGTTAGAAATTATAGTTGAAACAAAATTTGGACTCAATTGTGTCGTTTAAAGTATTGGTAGGGCAAAAATATAATATTTTAGGACTTTCTTGTATGGATATGATAATAAAAAACTTGAGGTTGAATGAAAATATTGAGTGAGTTTGGAAAACTATAGAGTAGAAAGTGTAATTAGATGATTTTAGTTCTTATTTGATTGTTAATATTATATTGTAGTTTAGAAAATATAATTTATATTATCTTTATTGTAGGAAGAAAATTATTAATTAGAAGTTTTGGGGTTATTTTCGAATATGTAGTGAGTTAACAGAAAACATATAGATCGATTAGAAATTCCAATTAATTATATTACTTATTCGGACTGCATTGTGAAGAATAACTTTTATGTGTTGTTGAAATATAATTTAGTAAATTTAGGGACGATATATTGATATTTTTGTCATTTAATTTAGATGGCAAGTAGAGATCGGGGATCGTCTAGGGGTGGAGGACATAGGGGGAGGCGTCCGGGAAAAAAACCTGCCTCTACTAGTCAGCAGCCACGTAGAGTCCCGGTTTACCAGTTTGACCCATTGTTTGATGATGATGATGATATGCTGGTTTACCCTACGAACTATGACACGTATGGGTTTATTGCTGACCTCAAGATAGAGCCTCTTCCACCGATCAGCACCGCGAGCACCGAATCGCCGCATGGCTCGGCGCATGCCTTAGGTTCAGATATGTTTAGAGTTTCGCCCTCACAGTCTGCTGCTACAGTCAGGCCCACATAGTCTCGAGACCCCGACAAGGCACGACCATCACAGCCCCTCGTCGGCGATGAGGAGATAAATCATTGGGGGCAGGGCAAAGGGGCACCTATACCAGAGGACCCCGATGATAGGGAGTGGATCACATTTTTTCCATATAGCAGATCGAACCAATCGTCCATTAGTGCGCCGATTTCAGCTACTGTAAAGAAGTTGTGCAAGGGCTCGTGGTTTCGATTCAAGGCTTTTCCTAGAGATAATAAGGACAGCGCATGGGACGAATTTTGTGTAAGTTTATTAATGAAATTATTATAAGGACATCGCATGGGACGATCCAGACACGCATTCATGTTGTCTTTTGTCTTTCAACGTCATCCATCACCGTATGATTTATGTTGTCGAAGAAGTTCTTCTTGCAATGCATCACGTCTATGTTATGACGTATCAAGTTTGTTGACCAGTAAGGGAGCTCCCAAAATATACTCCTACGACGCCAATTGTGCTTCTTTCCAACCCATTGGATGGTCCCCCTTCCTTTTCCAAAGCCGACGTTAGGGAGGCATTCAACGTGACGTTTCATTTTCGCCCCTGTCCTCCTACGCAATGGTGGGTTAGTCTCTACGCGGTCCTTGTAGAAATCATTATCATGGTGCCTCAATTTGTAATCTAACGGACAATCAAAAAAGCTTGTCTTCGTGCCGTTCTTAAGTTGGAATGCTTTCGTGTACCCCATACAATAAGGACACAACAGCTTTCCGTGCGTCCTCCATCCAGACAACATTCCATACGTTGGGTAATCACTAATAGTCCACATAACAGCAGCGCATAACTGGAAATTCTATTGTCTAAAGCTATCCCACGTTTGTATTCCGACTTTCCACAAAGAGACTAGCTCATCAATCAAGGGGCAAAGGAAAACATCCAGGTTCTTGCCGGGGCTGTTAGGACTAGGAGTAATAAGACTTAAAAATATGTACTCTTGTCTCATGCACATATCTGGAGGGAGATTGTACGGTGTTACGAAGACATGCCAACAAGAATAAAGACCCGAAGAGCTGCCAAAAGGGGCGAATCCATCAGTGCAAAATCTTAGCCTTATGTTCCTATCCTCAGCAGCAAAATCAGGATGACGATTATCTAAGTATTTTCAAACATGGCCGGATGTTGGATGTATCATGTGATCCCTATTCTCACAACAACTGGTATGCCACGTCATGTGATGAGCAACTGATCGAGACATGTATAACCGTCAGAGTCTCGGAGTTAACAGAAAGTACCACAACTTCTTACGAGAGATTGGTTTGTTTCTATTTCTTGGATTTTGAAACCATTCGAACCGAGGTTCCTCACAAACTGGACACGCCATATGTTCGATAGACTCGAACTCTCCGTAGAACAAGAAACCGTTATTTACGCACGCGTCATAAGTTTTCACACCTAGCCCCAAACTTTTCATATGTTTTTTCATTTGGTAAACAGATTCAGGTACTTTAGCCTGATATTCGAGTGGGAGCAAGTCATGAATTATTCTGATTGTGTTGTTACAAGATACATTACTAAGCTTTTGTGATACTTGGTTCGACATAAACTGAGAAATCCATCTTAGTATAGTGGTTGGACTCCCTATGAATACCAGTTCTTGTGCATCACTAAGCATTTTAATGAAAGCATTTGCCACATTACTGGGCTCCCCGATTGCAATTGCCATATTAGAAGTAACGTTAAGAAATTGATCGCCAAATGCATCCTCTACCATATTCCTCATTCGGTCATCTTCTTGACCCCTATGTCTATGTGATGATGACCCCACTATCAACGTTTGAGTATATATTACCCCATGAGGTGTCATCTAACTCACCGTGATAAGCCCATATCATATAGTGTGGTACGAACCCCCACTTATACAAGTGCATATGAATAGTATGCTTATTTAAATATTTTTCGTTGGTGCATTTTCTACGTGGGCAACGAGCTCGACCACGATTCAAATTACTACTCTGCTAGAATGCATAATCGAGAAAGTTGGACACACCAACCACAAAATGATAATTCAAGTTTTCTCTTTCGTCTAGCCGCTCGTACGTCCAACATCGGTCAGACCACTAATTATTCATCATTCGTATTATTTACTGACAAAATAATGAAATACGAAATTAATAAACAAATTATTTATTTGTTTATTTATTAAAACATAAATATTGAATAAATGCATAATTGACAAAAGTGGAAATGATGAACAAAACTTCATACGTAGGCTGGCTTAATTGAGCTTCCATGAATATACTGAAGAGAAAATTTATTCAAATTTGTGAGGGATTCAAAAACGTTAGTGAGAGATTGAAGAAGGATTTGTGAGTGATTCAAATGGATGGAATTGAGTGCTTAAATAGAGTGAGCAATGTGGTAGCATTCATAGTTGCACGAAATATTTTCAATGGATAATTACTTGTATGGGAAAATTTCCATGCAAAGATAGGCTATGAATCACAAAATTGCGATGCAAGAGAACATGTCATGGAAAAATTTCCATGCATTGAGCAATCGCATGGAAATTATAGCAATTGCATCGAAAAATTTCCATCCCAAGATAGACTATGAATCACAAAATTACAATGCAAGAGAACGGCATTGAAAAATTTCCATGGATTGAGCAATCGCATGGAAATTATAGCAATTGCATCGAAATATTTCCATGCCAATATAGACTATGAATCCCAAAATTGTGATGCATGAGAGCACGGCATGATAAAATCTTCATGCACTGAGCAATCGCATGGAAATTATAGCAATTGCATCGAAATATTTGGTTGCAAAAAAAAAACAAAATGAATTAAATATTTTGGGGTGAAAATGTAATTATTCCAAAGTTGCAAAACAACTCAAAATCTAATTTTTCTTTCATCGACATCTTCTAAACAATAAGTAGGAGTGTTCTCTCAATTCTCGACAAAAACAGAGTAACGAAAGACGCAAAGAAACCAAAATTGTGATGCATGAGAGCACGACATGATAAAATCTTCATGCACTGAGCAATCACATGGAAATTATAGCAATTGCATCGAAATATTTGGTTGCAAAAAAAAAAAAAAACTAAATGAATTAAACATTTTGGGGTGAAAATGTAATTATTCCAAAGTTGCAAAACAACTCAAAATCTAATTTTTCTTTCATCGACATCTTCTAAACCACAAATAGGAGTGTTCTTTCAATTCTCGACAAAAACGGAGTAACGAAAGACGCAAAGAAACCTTTTAGGTTGAAAATGTAGTTATTCAAAAGTTACAAAACAACTCAAAATTCACTTTTTCTTTCCCCAACATTTTTAAAACAACAAGTAGAAGTGTTCTTTCAAATATCGTCAAAAACGGAGTAACAAAAGACGCAAAATAAACAATGTAACCATATAACACTATATGATCTTCAACCCTAAACCCTATACACATATATTCTACTAAATCAAAATTGTATTTTCACATGTGATTTGGCAATAGGTCGTTTTATTTATATATATGCGAGTCTCGGTTACAAGTATGTGATCTAGCAATACAACGAGCCTATCTCAAATCAGACCTACACTACGAGTCTCGTGTAGGCTTGGTCCGGAACACCTCGAATATTCGCCTAGATGCTTGGATGGGAGCGGAATATCGGTAAAGAGATCGAATGGACGTCGGTGATCTCCTTCGATGTGACGTCGAGGATGACCCCCGATGTGAGATCGGTGATGAAGTGGTATGACGTGTAACAGACGTGTGTTATAGCCAAGATGTCCAAGTAGATATCGAAAGGGACATCAATGATGTATTTCGATATAGCGAGTGGTAGCTGAGGGATAATAAATTACTTATTTTGGGATCCGGGCACCGCGTATTTATAGACCTTGGGATCCGGGGACCACAGTAACATATCGGTGATGATTACCGATATCACATCGAAAGTGATCCCCGATATGCTCCAAAATGGGTCTGGTTTGGGCCTGGCCCAATATGCGGGAAATGCCCATATCATGTAGTCCCCCAAATTGGAGATTCTTATCTTAGAGATAAGGATTCGCAAATTTTAATTTAAAATTTCTGGGTTACCTGTACCCTTCGTCCCGCCAGTTCAAATGACGGAGATCAAACTTGTGGGGAGTGCACTTGTGATGAACGTCGAATTTGATGTCCTCGTTTGAATTCTAGTTCCCTTGGTATTCGGGTTCCTTGAAAATTATGATGGGGTTGCCGGGGTAGTTGTTATATTCTCGCGGCTCTTCGCATAGTAGGGTATGATGTCGGGTTTTAGCTTCGATCTCATGTCGAAACTTATATTCGATCTGATGTCGAAGGTGTATTTCGATGTAGTAAGGCGTCTGTGTATTGGTAGGGTGATGTCCCCTGCACGCCTGTCCGTCTCCATTTCCTTAATCACATCGAATATCATTACCGATGTTATATCGAAACATAGTTTCGATCTAGTTTATCCGATGTCTATAAATGGGCCGTTAGGAAGGTAAAAAAAACCCACTTTGGCTTCTAGCGAAATTTCGTTGTTCCTTCGAAAGACACATCGAATCTGACTTCCGATATAGATTTTGACCTCGCTTTTGATATCTACCTTTGATTTGAATTCTCGATACCGAATTCGATACCCTTTTTGATATCACTTTTGATCTTGCCTTTCATCCTTTTAGAGCGTTAATATGTCGTTTGCCGGGGATAATGTTGGCGCAGATTTGCCTGAGATGGATTTTGGTGAGGGTGGAGCCGTATTCTCCGAAAATGAGATGTTTGGGCCTGAACAATTGACTGGTAAACAGGGGGGTGCTGAATTTTCTGCTCCGCCTGAAGCTGCCAGCCCTGGTGTGGATGAATGGGGCTCTGAGGCCAGCCCCCCGAAATATAAGACCTCCGAGAAGTACGAGGATATGAAGTCTCGTGTTCCTCATCATGCCGGTTATTATTCCGACAAATATGACATTCCCGAGGGGTATAAGGTCATATTCCCCAGTGCGGATCATCGAATGCATAATCCACCAAAAGGCTGCATTACTGTCAGTGCCAAGCACTTCAAGAACGGGTTGCGCTTCCCAGTTGATCCTGCGGTTAGTGCTATTATAGCAAGTATTGGGGTCTGCTTGGGACAGCTATCCCCCAATTCTTTGGGCTACATTGTAGCTTTCATTTGTGTTATGAGGGCGTTGGGTGCCCCTTGTGGAGCTAACGAGTTCTGGGAGCTCTTTAGTGTTATGGTAAATAGAAAAGGTGGTGACAGAGGGTTTTTCTGTGTGCGATCCCAGACGAGGCTTAGGTTCGTGCAGTATACTCAATATATCTACGGACTTGGAAATAAGTGCGAGTATATGTACATCCAGGAGAGGACGGCTGGTGAGTTTGCTGCGCTTCCTAGCGTGTGGTGTGAAGACACCAAATATGAGAGACGAACCGCTGTTGGGCGTACTGCACACAACCTCGATTTTCTGAGGAATTTGATCAACCATCCCTACGACGGTACCTTGCTTTGTAGTGACGTAGTTTTGCGAGCTAGTGGGATATCTCCCGTGCGGTATAACGGTCCCTTTACACTCGGTAAGTGTTATATCTTTGTAAATTGATATTCTCCCCTAGACTTATTTCTTGATCCTCTATTTTGTGTGTTTCGCAGCCGAGCTGGTAGAGTATTGTAGTCTGGCTGCGATAGCGGAACGCAGACAGTCGGGGGCCGAAATCGCTACGGATGACGCCCCTCCGCTTGTCAAGAAGAGGGGTCGTGAGGGCGTGCGCAAGAATGCGAAGAAATATGTGCCCTCCTCGAGTGAAAATACTGCCGGGGTGGGTAATACTTTACAATCTCAACCTGACGTTGGTGTTGGGACGTCCATGGGACGAAAGAGAAGGGCAGATGAGGGTAGCTCAAGTGGCGATCACAGTGGTCTCTTCCGCTATGTAAGTAGTCTTTATGCCATTCACTATGTATTTGCTTTGGGTTTTCATTTGATTGAACGATCAAGTCCTTATTGTGGACGTGCAGGTGGCTAGTTTGTTGAAAGGCTTCTTGACGATGGCCATTAAAGGTCAAGCGGATCACGCTCAGTCGCTCTGGGTTATCAACGGTTTGCTCGGGAAACTGGGCGAATACGATCATGTTGCGGCTGTACAGCTCCAGGATGAGAGAGACGAGGCCATGTATATTCTGAAGGCCAGAGAGAATAATGTGGGAGCCCTGTTAGATGACAATAAGAGGTTGATCGGAGAGCTTAATGAGTCTCGGCTTATCGCTGGTCAAGAAGCATCTCGTCAGGAGGCCCTTGAAGCTGAGGTCGCCATTCTGAAGGACCAATTAGCCCAGGCTGAAAGGCACATGCGGTGCATGACGCTGAGCAAAGGCCAACTGACCAGTGCGGCCAAACAGTTCCTTCTGAGTCGGTCGTATAAGATGATATGTGCTGAGCGTGGCTTGCTGGAGCGGGAGGAATCCAAGGCCTCTGTCATAGGTCAAATTCAGCTGGAAGGTGGTTTCAAGGATGGTTACGACCCTTCGGCCATAAATCTACTGAAAGGGCCAGACGGGGAATTTCCTGAAGACTCCGATGATGACGACGAAGATTTAGAACCAGAGGCGGAGTATTGCGAGATCGTTGAGCAGAAGAGTTTGGCGTTAATACACATCAAGGGGGCCCCTCGTTATCCTAGTTGAGAGTCTAGGAGTTTGTATTTTTTCTTTCGGCGCAGTTGCCTCTTGTAATATGGTTCATAGTTTTACCTGTTAATTGAATTGATCTTTTCTGCGTGTCCTGATATATATTTGTTCATACATAATCCACGGTATGATTGCTCGTGTTATTTTTGCTTCTCCTTGTTATGTCACCTATCGGTCATCCCGGATTATGTCGAGTCATCACGGCTATCGCTTGAAGGTGCCTCTGTTTCAGTGCTTTAAAGTACGACCCGCTATCACAGGGGAACTGCTGCCGTTGCACTGTTTATTGTTGATCCCGTTATCACAGGAAATTTCTTCTTGAATCGACCCCGTTATCAAAGGGAATTTTTTCTTGGACTGGCTCCGTTATCACCGGGACTTTTTTTTTGGGCTGGCACCGTTATCACAGGGACTTTTTTCTTGAATCGACCCCGTTATCACAGGGAAGTTTTTCTTGAATCGACCCCGTTATCACAAGGGAATTTCTTCTTGGACTGGCTCCGTTATCACAGGGACTTTTTTCTTGAATCGACCCTGTTATCACAGGGAATGTTTTATTTTTTTTTGGGTAGGGATGCATCCCGTTATCACATGGATCCTACTACCGTTGAATTGTTTTTAATCGACCCCGTTATCACATGGGATATTTTTGTGGGTAGGGATGCGTCCCGTTATCACAGGGGTCCCACTACCGTTGAATTGTTTTTGGTCGACCCCGTTATCACAGGGGATATTTTTATGGGTAGGGATGCGTCCCGTTATCACAGGGGTCCCACTACCGTTGAATTGTTTTTGGTCGACCCCGTTATCACAAGGGATATTTTTGTGGGTACGGATGCGTCCCGTTATTACAGGGGTCCCACTACCGTTGAATTGTTTTTGGTCGACCCCGTTATCACAGGGGATATTTTTGTGGGTAGGGATGCCTCCCGTTATTACAGGGGTCCCACTACCGTTGAATTGTTTTTGGCGACCCCGTTATCACAGGGGATATTTTTGTGTTGTAGGCGAGCCTTTTCATTGTCTTTTTTGACTATGTCCCTTGGTGACTGTGTCGTCGTTTAATATGTAGGTCATTGAGCTCGGCAAAACATCATAGACAAGAAAAATTTTCGACATAAAATCTAATACGGAAGCACGAAATGACGTGCATGTGTTATTTGAGGGATGTTCCCTCAATCTGGGAATATCTGTTATACCCAAGAAATAGTGTTTTCGTAGTGCTCTATCATGCCCTTGGTACCCGTTTGTACCTGTTGTACCTGTTTGTACCTGTTGTACCTGTTTGTACCTGTAAGAGGGCGATGTGTTGAATATATATCTAGGGGGATATTCCCCACTTGTTTGTGCGATTCTATGCACTTATGTAATGTCCGCTCAGGACATATTCCTGCATCAAATATGAGATTGTGCCAAGCAACAAAAAATAAAAAGGTAATAACGGATAACGGTCGAGGGTCAGATACCCTAGCCCGCCTATATCTCGTTGCATGGGGAATCAGACCGGCGTAGTTCCCCCTGTTTTAAGTTACATGTCGACCCACGAAGGGGTTTAAATAAGAGATAACGGTCGAGGGCTAGGTAGACCTAACCCGCCTACGTATCCCGTTGAGTGGGGAATCAGACCGGCATAGTTCCCCCTATTTTAAGTTACATGCCGACCCACGAAGGGGTTTAAATAAGAGATAACGGTCGAGGGCTAGGTAGACCTAACCCGCCTACGTATCCCGTTGAGTGGGGAATCAGACCGGCGTAGTTTCCCCTATTTTAAGTTTACAGACCAACCCACGATGGGGCAATGTTTTCGTCGTTCGAGCATAATTTAAAAAGTGCAGAAATTTAAAGTATTGTTTTGTTTGCTCCTCATGGTGATCATCCCCTAGCTTGGAGATCCTGATTTGGTCCGGCTAATTCTTCCTCTGCTTCTCTAATTCTTGGCAACGCAAGAGAAGTGACGTAACAGAGCCAAGCGTCTTCCTGGTTAGCGATCACTTGTCCGACCCCTCTTGCTGCTGGGAATTTCATCTTCTGATGGAATGTGGATACCACTGCTCTTATCGCATTCAGGGCCGGTCTGCCGATTATAACGTTGTATGCAAATGGTTGGTCCACGATTGTGTATTGAACATTAATAGTTCGCATGTGCGGTTCTTGCCCGAACGATGTGGGAAGGTTCACTTGTCCTAGGGGAATTGTCTCTGCTCCCCCAAATCCTACCAGTGGCGTACGGACCTGTTCGACTGTGTGGTGGCCGAGTGCCATCTTCTCCAAAGCATACGCAAACATAATGTTGGTGGAGCTGCCGTTGTCTATAAGTACCTTGTGTAAAGCGTAGTTAGCGATATCAAGCTGAACAACCAGGGGGCAGTCGAGCTCGCCTGCCTGGACGGCCTCGGGGCTGAGGTCCAAGAGGTCCCTTCTGGAAAACGTGATAACCTCGTCTCGGAGCTCCTCGATCAACGTTGTAAATCCAACGAATCGGTCCTCGTTTAATCCGAGAGTTATCTTCTTCCTCTTATTGGTGGAATCCGCTCCTGCGGTCCCACCGCTTATCACATTGATGACCCCCCTCGAAGGCGCATTAGTTATCGCATTTTGCCCTTGTCCACTTTCAATCGCCCTTAGGCCCTCCCTACTTGGGGATTGGGACCGTTCTCTTGATTCAACGTACTGCCCACTTGCCTTAACGAATTCTACCAGTCTTCCGTCCTTAATCAGTCTCTCGATCTCATCCTTCAGGTCATAGCAGTTGTTCGGGTCATGGCCTTTTTGTCGGTGATACTCGCAGTAGCGTCTAGATATCTTGGTGAAATCTGTCTCCTTGATTTTTCGAGGTGCAGTTAGCCAATTCCTACTTTCTGCCACTGCAAATATAGTGCGAATGTCGCGATTGAGGGGGGTATATCTCTTTGGGGACCTGTCTCTTCCTCCCTTGTTCTTGTTCCATAGCTCTCTACTCCTTTCCCGGCAGGATTCTTGGGGTCCAAACTTAGCTGCCATCATTGCATCTTCGTAGATCACAGTATGCGCCAACTCGTTTATCCGATTAATGGTAGGTTCTGCGAGCTTGATAAACTCTTTGGCGAATCTGTTGTGCGTTGTTGCCCTGAACAGGGTCTGCAACACTTGTCCCCCACAGGGGTTGTCCACCTTCAGTAGCTCCTCATTGAACCTGCTCATGAATTCGCCGAGAGTTTCTCTCTCTTTCTGTTTCAACGCTTCCAGATAGTACATGCTTGTCTTCATTCGTTTCTGACTGGAAAAGTGGTTCTCCAATCTCTCTTTCATCTGCTCGAAGCTTGAAATAGATCCTACTTCGATTCTGTTAAACCAGTCTAATGCTGCTCCAATCAGTGTTGTCGCCATTATTTTTGCCTTAATACCCTCGGAAAAATCTTGTAGGTTCAAGAGACTTTCCACGGCGTGGATGTGATCCCTCGGGTCACTCTTTCCATCATACGGTTTTATGGTTGGAATCTTGTCTCCTCTGTGCAGTACCTCTGCCTCTATCTCATCTGAAAACGGGGTCTTACCGCGACCCTTCCCATGACTCTGAGCCACCTTCCTTGCTAACTCCGCCCTCTCGCGGTCTAGCTGTTCCATCCTCCTTGAAATTACTCGCAGTATCTCTTCATCCTCATTTTTTGAACCATTGATCTTGGCCCAGCCACGACCGCGTTCCATTCTTCGAATTACTTCTGCCCTCTCGCGGTCAAGCCGTTCCATCTTCCTCGCTACCTCTCGATCCAGGACTTCGGGGCCCCATCTCACTGCCCTGTCGTAAGCGGCGGGCGATATCTCCCTGAAAGAGTCCCCAGTGTCCTCGTATTCGTCGCATCCTTGCCTTGCCCTTCTCTCATCCGCTCCGGATTCAGTGGGCCTCGCCCGGATGTCCTTTGCCCTGTGCTCCACCAGACATGGGAGCAAGGTCTCCAATGTGGAATTCAGCGCTACTCTCACAGTGGCGTTGATCTGAGCTTGCATCTCCGGGGTTAAGCGGCGGGATGGTCGGTGCTTTGTCCCGCGGGCATTGTCTCCTCCTGGCCGGGAAAATCCGTATTTAGCGCTTCGGTCACTGGAATGTCAGCTGCGTGGTTCTCGAGGGGTGGGCCCTCAGTCGGAGCTTCATTTGCGGTTCGTGGTGGCTTCTCGGGCCCGCGCCTTCGTTGCACTTGTGGTGGAGGGAGCTCCATTTCGGCTTGAGCCACTGTTTGTTCTTGGTCAGTCGGGTGTCGAGGGGTTTGTGTGTCCTCCATCCTGGCGCTCCTAGTTACCACTCCGCTAATTTCGGATCGGGTCCTCATTCCATGCATCTCAGCGTCTTTGTCCGGGAACTGGTGTTCCCACAGACGGCGCCACTGATTTGGCAATAGGTCGTTTTATTTATATATATGCGAGTCTCGTTACAAGTATGTGATCTAGCAATACAACGAGCCTATCTCAAATCAGACCTACACTACGAGTCTCGTGTAGGCTTGGTCCGGAACACCTCGGATATTCGCCTAGATGCTTGGATGGGAGCGGAATATCGATAAAGAGATCGAATGGACGTCGGTGATCACCTTCGATGTGACGTCGAGGATGACCCCCGATGTGAGATCGGTGATGAAGTGGTATGACGTCTAACAGGCGTGTGTTATAGCCAAGATGTCGAAGTAGATATCGAAAGGGACATCGGTGATGTATTTCGATATAGCGAGTGGTAGCTGAGGGATAATAAATTACTTGTTTTGGGATCCGGGCACCGCGTATTTATAGACCTCCGGATCCGGGGACCATAGTAACATATCGGTGATGATTACCGATATCACATCGAAAGTGATCCCCGATATGCTCCAAAATGGGCCTAGTTTGGGCCTGGCCCAATATGCGGGAAATGCCCATATCAACATGTATAAAGTGTCAATCAACTCTAATTCTCGATTTTGTTTTTATCATACGCTATGTTATTAAAAAAAACTGTGTCCTTCAAAATTTCGTCAAAAACAGAGTAAATAAAGACGTTTAAAAAATATTTAGGGTAGAAAATCTATCTATGTAAAAGATGGCGAACAACATCAAAACTCCATGTTTCTTTAATCACTATTATAATAACACTTATGAGGCATATGTACATTCAAAATTTATCAAAAACGCAGAACGAAAGACGTTTAAAATACTTTTTGGGGTCTAAAATATAAATACAAATTTGATAAGTATGGTATTTTTGTAAATAATAATAAAATATATAAAGAGAAATATTTCCATGCAAATAAAATTGCATAGAAATATTTCTATGCAAAATGTACCTATTTCTACTTGCATAGGAACATTTCCATGCAAAGTGTACTATATATACGCTGCATCGGAAAATTGCAATGCAGGATATTTTGCATGGAAAAGTTTTCTATGCAAAATGTACCTATTTCTACTTTCATGAGAATATTTTTATGCAAAGTGTACTATATATACGCTGCATCAGAAAATTGCAATGCAGGATATTTTGCATGAAAAATTCCGAGGCAAAGTGTACTATATATACGCTGCATCGAAAAATTGCAATGCATGATATTTTGCATGGAAAAATTCAGATGCAGTTGCTGCTTTTGCCAATTGCATCGTAATTTTTTCATGCAGAGCAGAATTTGCATGGAAAATTTGCAACGTTAATTGCTTCATTTGTTATATAAATACCCAACACCCCATTCACTTCTCAATCACCACCTCCTAATTACCTCTCATCTCTACTCCTCTTCTCTATAAAATATTTGTTAATACATTATAATTTTTTTAATAAATTTATACTATATTTATATGAAATAATATAAATATGTTCATATAGGAAATCGTATAAGAGTATTTCACAAATACATATTTCGTAAAAATAGTACTCTAAAAGTATAGGTTAAATACAATATGTATATTTTGAAAAGTTAATCAATACGTATTTCAGAAATACTTATAAATTAGTATAAAATACATACATCTTTTATAAGAAAAATACTTTAAAACCTCAAATATAAATAGTTTAAATGAATTATTTATTTTATTGAAAGGGAAAAAAATTCAAAAGTGGCGGAATAATCCCGCCACATTTTTTTTAAAATAATTCGAAAATATATTGTATAGAAAGATTTGTATGCAACATATCTATTGCATCGAAATTTTACAATGCATAATTATGCATTGCAAAATTCCGATGCAATTGCTTGAGGAGGGATTGCATCGGATCTTCACATGCAAGCAATTGCATGGGATTTTTCCTATAAAGGCTCTGCACTACCCAAATGCTGCCACTCGGCCTGTTCTAGTTAAAGCTGAATTATGCTATTGCATCGAAATTTTTTGATGCATGTGCTTTTTTGCATTGGATTTTTTCCATGCAAGAGTGTCCTTGCATCGGAAAATTCAAATGCAAGGGCCAATTGCATCGAAGATTTTCGATGCAATGCATGGACACCAGATGCATGGAACTCTGCATCAGATTTTTTTCATGCAATTTATCAATTGCATGGAAAATATAGCCTATTGCATTGAAAAAATTTCTGTAACTAGTGCGTTTTGTTGTAGTGTATCATGTATTTGTAGAGATAACAAACCAAATGTGCCACCTTATTATGCATGGATGGAAAGGTTAGCCACCCGTTTTGCAGTGATGTTTTTCATATTATGTTTGGATGGGTATTCTAAAATGCTTGTGATTAGAATCTTCTCTTGTTGGGAACCCTGAAGATCTCATGCTTTGATTCAAACACTACAAGATTTGGGGGGTTTTCGCGACCCCCCTGGTGATCGCCCAGAGCAATGGGGACCGCTGGGCGGTCCCCATCCCAAACAGGGGACCGCTAGGCGGTACCCAGCTCAAAAGGGGGACCGCTGGGCGGTCACCAAATGTCTTTAGGAACCGCCCGATTGTCCCTAATAATATTCATACTTTTTATTTTATTTTATTGAACAATTAAGGTGTCGCGTTATTTGTTTAGTTGATAAATATCATAATAATAGTTAAAATAACAAAATTAAAAAGTTTCATACAAATTGAAACAACATACAACGATTAATTGTACGTATAACGTATAATAGATTCAACGTTAAAAACATTCTCAATCTCATTCAATCTACTATTAAATAACTAAATTAGTGGTTTTATGATCGTTTGTTACTTCAATTGACATGTTACAATGAATTTTGTTGCTAAAACTCAAAAACACATGGAAATCGTTTCATAAAATCGAAAACAAAGAGTATGAATATTATTAGGGACCGCCTGACGGTCCCTAAAACCACCTTTAGGGACCGCTGGGCGGTCACCAATTGTCTTTAGGGACCGCCCGGCGGTCACTAATAATATTCATACTTTCTTTTTTTAATTTTATGGAACAATTAAGGTGGCGCGTTGGTTGTTTAGTAGATAAATATCCTTATAATAGTTAAAAAAACAAAATTACAAAGTTTCATGCCAATTGAAACAACATACGACGATTAAGTGTACATATACCTTAGAATAGGTTCAACGTTAAAAACTTTCTCAATCTCATTCAATCCACTATTAAATAACTAAATTAGTGGTTTTATAATCGTTTGTTACTTCAATTGACATGTTACAATGAATTTTGTTGCCAAAAATAAAAAAAAACATGGAAATTGTTTCATAAAATCGAAAACAAAGAATATGAATATTATTAGGGACCGACTGGCGATCCTAAAAGTGGTTTTAGTGACCGCCCGACGGTCACTAATAATATTCATACTTTCTTTTTTTAATTTTATGGAACAATTAAGGTGTCGCGTTGGTTGTTTAGTTGATAAATATCCTAATAATAGTTAAAAGAACAAAATTACAAAGTTTCATGCAAAATGAAACAACATACGACGATTAAGTGTACATATACCTTAGAATAGGTTCAACGTTAAAAACTTTCTCAATCTCATTCAATCTACTATTAAATAACTACATTAGTGGTTTTATGATCGTTTGTTACTTCAATTGACATGTTACAATGAATTTTGTTGCCAAAAATAAAAAACACATGGAAATCGTTTCATAAAATCAAAAACAAAGAGTATGAATATTATTAAGGACCGCCTGGCGATCCCTAAAACCACCTTTAGGGACCGCTGGGCGGTCACCAATTGTCTTTAGGGACCGCCCGGCGGTCCCTAAAAGTGGTGTTAGGGACCGCCCGGCGGTCACTAATCATATTCATACTTTCTTTTTTTAATTTTATGGAACAATTAAGGTGCCGCATTGGTTGTTTAGTTGATAAATATCCTAATAATAGTTAAAAGAACAAAATTACAAAGTTTCAAAATGAAACAACATACGATGATTAAGTGTACATATAATTTAGAATAGGTTCAACGTTAAAAACTTTCTCAATCTCATTCAATCTACTATTAAATAACTAAATTAGTGGTTTTATGATTGTTTGTTACTTCAATTGACATGTTACAATGAATTTTGTTGCTAAAAATCAAAAGCACATGGAAATCGTTTCATAAAATCAAAAAAACACGTATGAATATTATTAGGGACCGCCGGGCGGTCCCTAAAAACCATATTTAGTGACTGCCGGGCGGTCACTACTTGTCATTAGGGACCGCCCGGCGGTCACCAAATATCTTTAGGGACCGCCCGGCGGTCCTTAAATGTTTAAAAAATAGGCAGAATTGGGGGGGAAATTTGAAATTTCCGAAAATTCAAAATTTTCACCCTTAATTCTATATATACCACCACTCTCCTATCCAATTTTTCAACACTCTTCAAAAACACCCAACTCCAAAATTTCTCTTATCATTTTTCTCTTCCTAAATCACAAAAATAAAAATCATCCAACAAAAACTTTCATTTCTTCTTTCTTTTAAAGAAACACTCTTCTCTTTTTTTTCATTTCTTTAAATCCAAAACATAACTTCTCTTCTTCTTTCTTTTAAAGAAACACTCTTCTCTTCTTCTTTTTTTTTTTGTTCAAATCCAATACACAACCTTTCTTCTTCTTTTTTTTTCATTATTTTCTTTGTTTTATTTTGTTAACTTTCATTTCATTATTTTCTTTGTTTTATTTTGTTAACTTTCATTTCCTTATTTTCTTTGTTTTATTTTGTTAATTTTTATTTCATTTTACTTTTTTATCATTATTTTGTTTGTTTTTGTTCTTGTAAATGTTTGTTGCACATACTTACACGCAATTTATACAAAAAACCCGATAATATTCTGGTAAATTTCCGGAATATTATTGGGTTTTTTTTTATTCTGCCGCAGACTTTTTTTATTCTGGTCACCAAGGCTATGAATATTATTGGGGACCGCTGGGCGGTCCCTAAAAGTCTGCGGCAGAATAAAAAAAAACCCAATAATATTCCGGAAATTTACCGGAATATTATTGGGTTTTTTGTATAAATTGCGTGTAAATATGTGCAACAAACATTTACAAGAACAAAAACAAACAAAATAATGATAAAAAAAGTAAAATGAAATGAAAGTTAACAAAATAAAACAAAGAAAATAAGGAAATGAAAGTTAACAAAATAAAACAAAGAAAATAATGAAATGAAAGTTAACAAAATGAAACAAAGAAAATAATGAAAAAAAAAGAAGAAGAAAGGTTGTGTATTGGATTTGAACAAAAAAAAAAAGAAGAGAAGAGTGTTTCTTTAAAAGAAAGAAGAAGAGAAGTTGTGTTTTGGATTTAAACAAATGAAAAAAAAGAGAAGAGTGTTTCTTTAAAACAAAGAAGAAATTAAAGTTTTTGTTGGATGATTTTTATTTTTGTGATTTATGAAGAGAAAAATGATAAGAGAAATTTTGGAGTTGGGTGTTTTTGAAGAGTGTTGAAAAATTGGATAGGAGAGTGGTGGTATATATAGAATTAAGGGTGAAAATTTTGAATTTTCGAAAATTTCAAATTTTCCCCCCAATCCCGCCTATTTTTTAAATATTTAGGGACCGTCGGGCGGTCCCTAAAGATATTTGGTGACCGTCGGGCGGTCCCTAATGACAAGTGGTGACCGCGCGGCGGTCACTAAATATGGTTTTTAGGGACCGCCTGACGGTCCCTAATAATATTCATACGTTTTTTTTTTTATTTTATGAAACGATTTCCATGTGCTTTTGATTTTTAGCAACAAAATTCATTGTAACATGTCAATTGAAGTAACATACAATCATAAAACCACTAATTTAGTTATTTAATAGTAGATTGAATGAGATTGAGAAAGCTTTTAACGTTGAACCTATTCTAAGTTATATGTACACTTAATCATCGTATGTTGTTTCATTTTGTTCGGCGGTCACCAGGGCTATGAATATTATTGGGGACCGCTGGGCGGTCCCTAAAAGTCTGAATATTATTGGGGACCGCCGGGCGGTCCCTAAAAGTCTGAATATTAATGGGAACCGCTCGGCGGTCCCCATAGACCGCCCGGCGGTCCCTAAATTTGCGGTCGCGGAAAATGGTCCCTGCGACCGCCAAGCGGTCGCCAAAGGGTGGGGGACCAAGGGTATATGTGACCGCCTTTTGGTGACCGCTGGGCGGTCCCTAAAGGTCTTTAGGGACCGCCCGGAGGTCTTTAGGGACCGCCCGTCCCTAAAGACTCCTGAATCTTGTAGTGAAAGGTTTTTTTTTTCATGGGGAAAGGTTTTTTTTTTTCATGGGAAAAGGAGGGATCCAGATTTCAGCACTATTTGGTATTTTGTGATGTGGCAGATCTGGGTGGCTAGAAACAATCTCATTTTTAACGGGAAAGATCCACAACAACAAGATGTTGTTGACGCAGTTAAACTTCGTGTATGGAGTTGGCTAAAATCATGCTTACCATTTTTCATTTATTCATTTGTCGATTGGTGTAATTCTCCGTGCTACTGTACTTTTTGACATTGATTGAGTATTCCTTTTAGTCACTCTATTCTTTTAATAAAATTCCCTTTTTGTTCGCTGATAAAAAAAATTCATAGTATTCAAGCAACGGCTGTATCTAATAAGTAATAAGTCATTTGACAAACTGAGTTTCCGGAAAGAATATTTTTTCCCGAAAAAAAACAGAAAGATCTTCAAAAACATGACCAGAATGATTGCAGATTATAAATGTTAGAATTATACATGTGCCTAATTGTGTGATATTTCTTATTTTTCCTTGACCAAGTTATAAGGGAACAATTGATATGGTTAATTTTTGATCACCTCTAACTTGTAAACAGTACTCACATTTCTCTCATGTATATATGCTTGTCAACAATTTGAAGGTATAATCGCTTAGCAGTTTTTTATTATATTGATTCCTTCGTTTCGATATGTAAATTTAAAAATAGCGTTGGTGTTTTAGGTTTTATTTTTATTTCGTTCCCTTTTGGGTTGATCTTATATAAGGTGGCGTGTGAATGCATAATGGAATTGATGGATGTAACTGCAGTACATAATTTTTGTATATGCAGTCGTCGTTGCAATGTAATCTTAAAACATATCGAATAATAATTAGTTAATTACTGAGTACAGAACTCTTTCAGATAAATTTACTATTATAAGTAAATAGTGATTGCAATTTACAACTGAACATATATACGAGAAGGCCAAGTAAGATATACAGAGCTTACAACTTTTTCCCCTCAAGCAAGAATAATTAGCACTTAGATCACATTTACTCATAAGTCTATATAATCTATTTTTAGGAGCAAGAAAACATACACGGAATATTTAAAACCTTAACATTTTTACTAAACTTAATGTACCATTAATTCAATGCTAAATCCCCTACGGATACTAATCATTATTTTCGTATTAAGGGGGCTAATTTTTCCATCAAAGATACGATGTATGCCATTAAAGAATTTATTTCCACTTTGTATGGGACTTTTTAACATTCTATAAAAGTCAGTATGACTCCAACATATTTCATGCTATGCTAACCTGATCTTTTTACGATGATGGACAAATCACAATGTGCATAGAGAAGAAAAGAAGAGAGATTCTTGAAAACAACTTCCACGGAAAACCTAAATGGGTAGAGTAATTGATGATTATATTCTCTCTAAACAATTTTAAATTTCGATCGTGATTATTCAAAATAATGTATTATACTAAATAAAAGTTTTATATACTTCCACACCTAAAGTGTACGAACTCAAATACGGTAATAACAAGACCATAATGCAATATATGTAAACAATCTTTAAATATCCACTTATGCGATTGGGAATTAACACATATATATATATATATATACACGTCATAAGAAACATATATATATAGATAAATATAAATATATATAATTATATATATTCTTCTTAGTCGCAAGAGAACACAATATTTAGGCATACTACATAACTCGAATAGAGCGTACACCTATTTTAATTAATATTGTTTGTTAAAATTTAAATAAAAAACTAATCCTATGATCATTAACTTACAAGAGAAAACGTAATCAAAATGAGAAAAGTTGTTTCAGGTTAAACAAGAAATTTATATATATATATATATATATATACACTACAAGAAAACATAGCAATTGGATCCCTTTTTTATGCATGGAAAATAGAAATTCGATCCAAAATAAGCTGGATCCAATATTTTGGACCCATCCAAGTCAAATTCGATCCATAATAGGCCTGCCGAGAAATAATGCGATCCAAAAAAAGCCCGCATCACTTTAATTCGACGCAGCCCACAAAGCTGCGTCTAATATATCGCACGCTGGCGTGCCATCCCATAATTTCGACGCAGCCTACATGGCTGCGTCGAAATAATGCCACGCAGACTGTTCTGGGTCGAAATAATGCTACACAGACTGTTCTGGGTTGAAATAATGCCACGCAGACTGTTCTGGGTCGAAATAATGCCACGCAGACTGTTATGGGTCGAAATAATGCCACGCAGACTGTTATGGGTCGAAATAATGCCATGCAGACTGTTCTGGGTCAAAATAATTTCGACCCAGCCTACATGGCTGCAGTCTGCCATTATGTTTGTTTTGGATTGATGAAAGCAGAGGTTCTATTGGACTGATCATAACTTCTGCTTAATTTTGTGTTATGTATATAAGTTTAATTTGGAGTGTTGAGAACTTAAATTTGTTACCGTTGAGAACTTATGTTTAGTTTGGATTGATTAAAGCAGGGTTTGTTTTGTACTGATCATAACTTCTGCACCAGTTTGAGTTATGGTTTTAAGTTTAATTTGTACCCGTTGAGAACTTATGTTTAGTTTGGATTGATTAAAGTAGGGGTTGTATTCGACTTATCAGAACTTCTGCTTAACAAATTAAATATCACCATAAATGTCAATTGTTACAGAGAAAACACATCATGAAACAATAAACATAATATTTCATAGAATAATAATAATCTGGATCACTGTCGTCGTCGCCCACATCCTGCTCGTCTTCATCTTCTCCTTCGTCTACTTCTTCATTCTCATTATCATCACTACTCACTGCAACAGGCTCATTCTCAGTTGCCACCTCAACAAACTCACCTTTGACGGCTAATTGTGCCAAACTAATAGGAGTTCGGTCAATGGCCAAGGCCGAAAGAATAATGTTATCTTCTTGGTATACATTTTCTGGAACTCCTGGAGTGGTACTCTTTTTTTGCATAGAACTCATGTCAACGATATGCCTAGTACGCGTGTGAAAGACAGCCCACCATCCTCTTCTTTGTCTATTCTTTTGGCAAGGATACGGAGTGTAATACACGTGTTGTGCTTGGCTAGCAAGAATAAATGGTTCCCCTTCACCCGAAGGAAGACGTCGCCTAGGATCCAACTCAATCAAACGATAAATTGGGTGAACTCGCATCCCAAGAGAGCTGGTGTCGTACCATATGCACTTGAAAAGCACAACCGATAACCCAACAGAGTATGTTAGCTCAAGCACCTCGGTCAACGTCCCGTAGAAGTAACTCTCTTCATCCTCTCCACCGCACCATTTAACACGTACTCCGCTGTTCTTCTTTTTCTTTCTTCCCAAACTGTACTCCTCGGTGTGAAAACGTAGACCATTAATGATGTAGCCATTTTTCCATGAGACCACCGTGATATCTGAACATGTTGCCAAGGGAAATATGCATGGATCAACATTGAATCGTCCCGAGTACACCATATCCTTAAACCATTTCACCAAATGTGTGGTACGTCTCTGGTGGATTGCATCACCATCAAGCCCTAAGCACATCTCCTGGTCAAAGACACTAACACACAAGACAACGTGAGCAAACCATATGAATATGAATTGTAAAGTGCATACCAAATGAAAAGTTTCACTAACCTTAACCACTTATCGACCTAAGGGCAATTTAAAAGGATGTACAGTTCGGCAGCCGCGCGCTCTGCTCTTGTTAAGTGACGTTTTTGTGCAGCTTGACCAACTGGTTTGCCTATCTTTTGAAACACGGATATGAGAATATTCGTCAATGGACCAATCCTTGTTTCATTTCGATTCAAGCGAGTGCTCTTCGTCTCAAAATCGTGCTCAAAATAGTAATCACAGAAGTTTGTCATTTCACTTGTCAGATACGCCTCCGCAATAGAGCCCTCGATCTTTGCCTTGTTACCAACACTACCCTTCAAAATAAACATACGTCTGCACAAAGACACGTAGACTTATTAAATATACCCAAACAAGACAATATTATAATAGAACATATATAAAAGAATCAAATTATACCTCTCAAAAGGATACATCCATCGGTATTGCACGGGGCCACCCACCTTTGCTTCCCATGGTAGATGAATCGTTAGATGCTTCATGGAGTTAAAGAATGAGGGTGGAAATATCAACTCCAATTTACACATTGTCTCCACTATCGACCTCTCAAGCTTTTCCATGTCAGATCTACGTATGTTAGTGGCGGTCAAGGCCCTAAACAAGTTGCTAACCTCCACAAGCGGACCCCTATAGCATCAGGCAATAAGTCTCTAAAAGCAATAGGAATTAACTTTTGCATAAATACGTGACAATCATGACTTTTCATGCCGGTTACTTTTAAACTATGCATCTGCACACATCGACCGATATCAGAAGCATACCCATCAGAAAAAGTCACGGGTCAAAAAAATTCAAAGCAGAGATATTTTGATGGAAAATGAGCAAATTGCAAGAGATGCTTGCATTACAGCACAAAAGCTAGCGCTTTTTTTACGAGAAAAATATATTTGGGGAGGAAATTGTAAATATATAAGAGTCACAAAACAAAGCCAAATTCAACTTTTATTTCACCACTAGTTTCAAGACACTTAATAGGTGTGTTCTTTCAAATCTCGTCGTTATTCGAGTAATGAAAGACGTTGGATAAAGTTTTGGGGAGGAAATTATAATTATGTAAAAGTTACAAAACAACTCCGAATTCACATTTAATTTCACCACTAGTTTCAAGACACTTAATATGTGTGTTCTTTCAAATCTCGTCGGAATTGGAGAAATGAAAGACGTTGGATAAACATTATAAACACACTTAAACAATAACACTTTACCCTAAACCCTAAACCCTAAAGAACTAACACTTATAAACAAAATCGTTGTTTTCATGCGTACAAGTTGCGAAACACCTACAACACTCGTTCTTTTTCTACCATACCGTATGTTATTACAAATAAGTGTGCTAGTCCAAATTTTCGTAAAAACGGAATATCGAAACATGCTTAAAAAAGTTTTGGAAACTTCATGTAATTATGTAAAATATGCAAAGATGCAAAAACAACTATAAAAAACATACAAATTCCTTTTTTTTTCACACAATTATCATCACAACATTGAGTATGTGTGTTCTTTCAAATTTCGTGAAAAAATTAGCGATGAAAGACGTTAAAAAGTTTTTGGGGTAAAAAATGTAATTACAAAACATAGTGTATAGGGGCAATTTTTTAAATACTTATATAAGATACATTGCAAATTTTCAATGCAAAATTATATACATTGGAATATTTCAATGCTATTGTCTAAATTCGGACACACAACAGTTTTGGTTTGAAAATTTGGGACCCATAAACTGTTTGGATCGAAAATTTGTATCCCAAAATCTGTTTGGATCGAAAATTTGGGTCCCAGAATCTCTTTGGATCGAAAATTTGGGACCCAGTAGGCCTTTGGATCGAAATTTTGAGACTCATACAGTAAGTTAGGTATAAGACTTCTCCTATAAATACTCCCATCTTCTCACCATTCATTCCACAACTCATCCTTCTCTCTCTTCACCATCAAAGTTTTATTGTAGAGAATTTCATTGTTAGTCTTGTAATTTTTGTAATTTTTGTAATTTTTGTAATTTTTGTAATTTTATATTGTGTATTAGAATAAATACATATTCTGTTATTAACGAAATGTAATTAGTTTTTTATATTTTGTATTTTTTGCAAGTGTTTCTAATTATCATGCTTAACATAATAATATTTTAATTATATATGTATAATCACACAAAATTATTAATACGTATAGTTTAAATCATATACTAAAACATAAATTTGTACAAATAATAATTCAAATATGTGCGGATTCCCGCCCCTTTTTTTTAAAAAAAAATCAAATAATGGTGGATCGAATTATTGCGATGCTAAACATGATATGAATCGAATTAATTCGATGCTAAATACCGTTGGATCGAAAATATATGACCCAGAATAGTCTGCATTGAAATATTTCGATCCAGAATTTGAGCCACTCACCAGCCGCCACGCGTTCGTTGTCGTTTTTGTGAAAAAGCAGTCTAGATCGAAATATTTGGACCCACAACAGTGATGAGTCGAAATTATGCCATCCATTCTCTTTATGGATCGAAATTTTCGGTCCCACTATATGAGTTGGATAATTTCGATGCAAGTTGTCTTGCATCACATTATTTCGATCCAATTGCACTTGGATCGAAATTTTTCGATCCATAATGTTCTGCGTCGAGACTATTAGGATCGAAAATTATTATCAAAATATTTCGATCCAATTGACCAAAAAGATCGAAATTTGGACCTTTTGGGTTGAAATTTTCAGTTCTTTTTGAGCTGTTTTCTTGTAGTGATATATATATATATATATATATATATATATATATATATGGATCGGATGACAAGATCTCAATCATGATTCTTTTTAGTTATGCTTTATAGTGTCCTGATTTTTTTTCAGAGCTTAAATGTTCTTAATAGGTGTATACGATATAAATAATTTATTTTCTTTATTAATAGTTAGAAATCATGCAATGAGATGACCAACAGGTATTTTATTCGAGAATTTTTTGAGTAAATTATCGGTTTCACGATACGTGTAGAACAATGCACCAATATATATAATTTTGTGCATCATATAATTTAGTTGCATATCTTTAATTTCTTTGAATGTCATAGCAAAGATAATGAAGACAGCTAGGTATATAAATTAGGACATGGAAACAAAAACTAATGTAAAGGTAAAGGCACAAATTAGGGTTTTTATTGCAATATATGAATTATTATTATATGCATTATATCTGCATTGAATGCTAACGCGGTTTCCGGGAAGGGGCAGCATAAGGGAAGCAATGTGACAGTAGCTGACTTTAGGAGTCCCATGGAGTAAATGCCTTTGCTGTCAACTTTTGACTCTTTGCCTTTTTCTTTTTTCTTCAATAAAGAAACACTATACACTAACAATACTGTGGTCTGCTCTCATTTTCTTTTCCTCTATATATGCACTTGTTTGTAGTCGACATTAGTCCACACATACGATCCTTGTCTCACAAACCTCTGCCAGCTACAAACAAAACCCGCAAATCCATCAAGCATTTCTTTTTTCCCTTTAATTAGGTCATAATATTTACAGTGCGTGTAAGAAGTGATCAAATTGAGAAGAAGAAATTAGCTAGAGAGTAAAAGGGAATTAAATAATGGGCAGACCTCCTTGCTGTGATAAAGTAGGAGTGAAGAAGGGGCCATGGACTCCTGAAGAGGATATAATGCTAGTATCCTATGTTCAAGAAAATGGTCCTGGTAACTGGAGGGCAGTTCCCACTACTACAGGTAATTATTTCAATATGTGACATACATACAGATTAATAATTAGGTCTACTGTATTTTGTGCTTTCTTACAAAAATAATATAAAAAATCATCAGGGCTGAGGAGATGCAGTAAGAGTTGCAGATTGAGGTGGACAAATTATCTTCGACCTGGAATTAAAAGGGGCAGCTTCACTGACCAAGAAGAAAAAATGATTATTCAGCTTCAAGCTCTCCTAGGCAACAAGTAATAATTATCTTCTAATTAGTAAAAATAAAATAATACTTGATCCTATCATATTTATGCATGATGAGAGTTAACTTTGTGTCACATTTAATTAATAAAATGCAGATGGGCAGCCATAGCTTCTTATTTCCCTGAAAGAACAGACAATGACATTAAAAATTACTGGAACACTCATCTGAAAAAGAAGCTCATGAAGAAGCTCCAGACCGGGTCAGGTATGGATAATGGATCCAATTCGGATTCAATCACAAGAGGGCAGTGGGAGAGGAGATTACAGGCTAATATCCACACTGCCAAACAAGCCCTTCATGATGCACTCTCTTTTGAAAATAAACCTAACCATGAACAACTAATGCTGGATCCGATATCATCCAAATATACCAAAGCCGGACAGGCGTCGTCGGTTTCGTATGCTTCGAGTACAGAGAACATAGCTAGGTTGCTGAAGCAATGGGTCATAGCTCCGGCTAAGTCGGTCGGGTCGTCGTCCAAGTGTGCTTCGAGTACTACTGATCAGAATTCCTCCAACAATAACTGTACTATGGATTCGGTTTCTAGTGATCCTACTGAGAGCAAGAACGGTTTGGATTTATATCATGAATCCTTGATTGGATTTGATCAATCTTTCCGATCCTCGAATTGCGATGATTTTTCGAGGTCAGGTTCTCCTTATGGTGAGAGCAAACCGGGTGATCCGAATGGACTTGCACCTTTGTCAGTCCTGGAAAATTGGTTGGAGAATTGGCTGCTTGACGATCAACTTCTGTTTTGATGATTTTGTGTTTAGAAGAAGGGTTAGTTAATGGTTTTTGGGCTTATATTCTGGAGGATCTAAGCTTTATCTTTTACCTATTGATTTTGTACTATTCTTTTCATTACGTGGACTAACATTAAGCATTCTTTTTCAGTCTTATGGACTGAAATCTGATGGTTAGTGTTAAATTTCAGCTACTGATCATTTTGTCAATTAATTAATAGCTAGCAATATGTACAAGTGAGATTTATAAACTTGTATGATCTCTTATTGGACTTACCTGATTGTATGTCTAATTCCTGTAATGAAGTGATTTAGTTTAACCAATAAGAACCTTAAATTTATTGTTGTTACTGTGTCCAAGTTCTTTTTTTTTTTTTTGAACAAAACAATTCCAAGTATGTTTTATTTTTTTTGAACAAAACAGTTTCCAAGTAATTGAACTCTGGAAAGGGGCTGTTTGGATCGGCTTTGGCTTGAGTTTTCAAAATTTTACTAACTTTGGCTTAGGCGGCATAGCTATAGTTCCTTTTTTTTTTCTTTTTTGTTAATGCTCCATTTTCTCACTACAACAATGCTTAAATATAGCTGCTAGGTATGGGAGGCGATTCCAGGCCTCCTATAGTAGGAGGCAATATAGGAGGCGATTTTGGGCCTTCTACGATTCAGGAGGCCCATATTCGCCTCCTATATCTCTTATGCTGACTACCCCAGTCAAATGGTTGAAAAGCTTCCAATCAGAAGCGGCCACGTGGTGGGAGGCAAATTTTCGCCTCCCATTTGTCCGAAAAACTTAACAAAAAAATAAAGGAAAATGGCAAATTGTATTCTGAAAATAAATATTTAAATTAAAACATGATGGGAGGCGAATAATTGCCTGCTGTTCTTAAAAAAAATAAAAGAAAAATAACAAAACAATATTAACCAGCCAGGTGCCAAAAAACACCAACATAACTGTATCCAAAATACCAAACCCAAAATAGCAAACACCAGCTGCCTGTTCTAACTTCTAATAGCAAACACAAAATACCAAAATTCATTTTACCAACAATAAGGCCATTTCCAAAGCCTACTCCAGAATTCATTCAACCAATATGCCAAAACAATTCTGCCAAAACCATAAGGCCAATTCCAAAACCAAAATAAGGCCTATTCCAAAAGCAACAACTTAAATACATGACAATACATAAAAGTGAAACATTGTTCAAAAGTTAATGAGTTCTAAAAGGAATACAAGTTCACTGGCGATTAACAGGTGACATGTCCGGATAGTAAGGTTCTGGCATCGGAGCAGACCCGGTAGGTGATTGTCAGATACCGGATGATCCTGTCGTTGATGGTCCAGTAGGCGATGCTCCAGTGGCTTCATGTTCAGCTGATGGCGGTGCGACTTGAGGTTCAGCGAATAGAGCGTCAAACTGGGGAGGAATCACTAGACCTTGCAACATGAATATGGCCTTCACCGCTTGCTTCAAGGTCTGGTGATCATTCGCTTGTTGGGCAATTTGTTCATCCTTTTGCGTATTCGCTTCAATCAAGGATGCTATAGCTTCAGTTTGCTTTTCAAGCTAGTCTTCGTACCTGCCGATATGCCCGTATTTAGGCTTCGACCTTGTCTCGAAGCTGACGAACTCTGGTTCGCCACACTTTGAAAGGCCTGGAACAAAATTCTTCTTGGCACCATTCACAGCACGCAACCAGGCAGCCTTATTCAACGGTTTCCACGTGGTCATATTAGCGGTGTGATCTATTATAGACTCACATATATACCACAACTGTCCAACATCAAAAAAATAAATTAATAACTGTTAGAGATCAAATGCTACACACTGTTCACATAAAAATCATCAAAATACTATACTAATTTCTCGTAAATACATAAATACAAGAAATCAGATCAATGCAACATAATAATTCAGCCAAACCATTGAAACATACTGTTCTTTATTAATACTAATATAATATACTAATAAACATTCTATTTGAGATAGTTTTAATAATGACTTACATAAACATCGCGCGCCCATTTACTACCCCACTTTACTACATCGCCGACAACCTTGGAATGTGTTTTCAGCCAAACCTCTTGAATAGGGACATCTTCGGGGCGTATCCCTCTTGTTGCCGCCTTAAAATAAAGATTAAAAATCAATATACGTCTACAAAACTTACAAGATTACTATAATAAAACATACTAATAAATAACGTCTAACTACACGTACCATTTCTTGTCTATAGACTGCTGCACTTTTACACCCCGCGATATAGGGAGCTCCTTCCCTCTTGGCTTGATTGTCCTTCGATTTTCTAGCTCTATCCTTCGATTTTGTCGTGTTCCAGTACCTTATGTAGGATTCCAGCCACCCCGCAGTTGCCCAGGTTTTGTGATTCTCCATATGGCTGTGGTCTTTCCTGAACGCCATCCAAAATTTCTTGCAATTTGTGATCATGCGTGAAAAATTGGCCTATGCCGTCTTGTGATACGTCGCTTCAATGGTCAGATATTGCTTCTTGTCCCACCGATAGCATCTCTACAAGGCACATAACAAATTTATTGTAATTAACACAAAAATATAATATATTCGCCGGATCACTGGAAAAGAAAATAACACAGTAAAGTTCAATAGATTATCCTGATCACAGAAAAAATATAAATATAAGGTTCAATCATACTTGTGCTATAATAATTAAAATAGCTAATTTTTTGGCTAAATCAGATCATCACCTTGTTGTTTAATCACCTAATATTTACCTTTAACTACTCACAGACCGAACAACAAAATAGAACAAATATAACCAACAAATTATTAAACTACAGTCAATTTATTTATATTTAAACTACTGTCAACTTATTTATACTAAAGTTCTGTCAATATTAAATTGCCAACACATTTAAGGAGTTAGTAAAAGCTCTCTAAAAATACCTGAAACATTTCACAGCCGTCTTTCCTTTCGTCCTTGCTAAATTTAGGGTATCTCGTGTGCGCCTTCCTCATCACCTCCTTTAAAATATTTGTGACAGTGGGTGATGCATCAATGAAGCTCCCATCAAATGCGAGCTTTAATTCCGGCTTCAACGACTCGACCGCTTGCTGAGGCCGCCATTTTCCAGACCCTCTGTAGCCTGTACATTTTGGGTACAATGTGCCCAACATAGCCAACTCCTCATCCAACTCGTACTCTCGATCATCTTGAACATCCTCCGTTTCACCTCCTTCAACATCATCCTCATCCTCATTCTCTATAACCCCTGTGCTTTCCCGCGATGCCTGAGTCGACGGCTGTGGCCTGTAGTAAATCACCGACTGAGCCAAAGCGGCTTCATACAACTCATCAGCCGACATAATGCCTTGCTGGTCTGGCTGAACAGGCTGAACGGGCACAGATTCCGACCCACCACACTTGCCCGAGCCATCAGCCCCCGTCGATGTATGTTGGGGTGAGGACTGTGTCGTCCCGTACTGAGGCATTGACCAACTGCCAGAATGTGTCCCATTGAATATGTCCTCGGGTAGGCCGGTCATCCGTGCCAACTGTGCCTGCGTATACACTCCCTGTGGCTGGGAGGAGGTGGAGGTGGAGGCTCTGATTGAGTGTGGCGCCATCTGTGGCTGGGAGGAGGTGGGGGTGGAGGCTCTGATCGAGGGTGGCGCCCTCTGTGGCTGGGAGGAGGTGGAGGTGGAGGCTGTGATCGAGGGTGGTGCCCTCTGTGGCTGGGAGGAGGTGGAGGTGGAGGCTGTGATCGAAAGTGGCCCTATCATTGGCTGCGTAAACCCAACTTGTGGTTGGGTGAAGGGTCCTGTGAATGGCAAAGGTTGATTGCTATGTAGAGAAGTCGGGTGAGCCATAAAAGACGGAGCCTGGGGGCGTTGTCCATTGGCGGATACATCATCGGTGGTGCTGATTGTAGGCCACCGGTACACTGCCTTTTTTATCTATCATCTCCTGAACCACTAACCCGTTCCTCTTGACTCAACATCGGAACAGGCCTGCATCGATCAGATGAACCACCACCAGCCATCTACAATTCATTAGACAAAACAAAATCAGACACATTTAACACAAAAAACATAAACAAGTAAAATAAAAAATTTCTAATATGTCCTAATACTATTGAATTTGGGATAGAGCTTTTCAAAATCAGTCCTACTTGATATATCTACCACACAAGTATATTATACATTCACATGTATCCAACAAACTTACAGCATTAACTGTTGGACGATCTAGTTTTAGACAGGAAATATCAATTAACACAAACTATTACAGTGAAATCAAAATGTCATAAAGCAGCAAACATTATAGAAGAGTCAAAACAGGAATTATATTCAAAACTGATATTCATGAGACTTAAGTACTAAGATCATGAAAGGAAACTTGTCCACCAAACAGCTATTGCATTATAATGAATCGTGTGGTCACTCACATTTTTTAGACTGCAAAGATCTTATAAATCAACACACATGTGTTTCACAAAGCTTCTAACAAATAACAAGTATATATGACCAAACAAATCAACACACATACTGACCAAGCTACAGAAAGTAAGATAATCAATGCGATGAACCAAAATATACACAAAAATTGTTCTTATAAAATAATTGCTGTGAAACAAGTGTATATCACCCAAACTATCACTACAGAAAGTAAGCTACATAAATATGATGTGAAACAAGTATATATCACCAAACACTTTACACTACCACTAAATTGTTCATATAAAATGCGAACGGAGTGAATTAGGGTAAGTCCAAAATTAACGAAAATGCAAACCAAATGAAGCCCTCAAACGCCTTTATAGCTTCGCCCTCAAATTCAACCCTCAAACGCCTTTACACCTAATTTGAAGAACGAAGTGAATTAGGGTAAGTCCAAAATTAACGAAAATTGAACGAAATGAACGATAATTGAACGAATTAAGCTTACCTTAAGTCGAAATAGAACTCAAAATACTACTGAAATCAAAAGCCCCAAATTTCGTGATGACCCACGGCGTCAATTCACATGAAATCGATTTTTTGGTGAACTGTGAGAGAGAGAGGAAAAAACGATGATGATTTTTTAATTGGTCAATTTCTATTTCTGGCCCTATATATATTTTCATATTGGAGGCGATTTATCGCCTCCAACCGCTTAAAAAATAAAGGAAAATTCATTTCTGGAATTATCTTTTGCTTTAATTTAAAAAAATAAAAACACTCTAATTTTCTCCCTCCAATTTTTCCCCCCAATTTTTCCAGAGAAGAGATGTATTAGACTCTTGTTATTTCATGGTGGAGTATTACACTAATCTTATTTCATTAGAAGTTTAACCCCTGTTTTGAGTTGGGAATGTTGTTTAGAGACAAGAAACAAATCAATTTTGCAATCAAATCTCATGCAATTGCTACCAGACATAGTTTTTATTTTTTTTTGAAAGGAATAATCAATATATTAATAACAGGCCATAAGCCTAACAGTCATGCATGAATAGATATGCATGCACAGATGACAGAAAACAGAGAAGAAAAATATACCTGCACCACAAATACAATCAACTAGTTTAATCATCACCAGGAGCATGATCAGAAAATAGACATAAATACAACATTAACATGAAATCAACAAAATATAAAACAACAATCCATAGTTCTTGGAGTTCAACCAGCAAAAAAAAAAACAACAATCCAAACAAAGTTCCATTAAACAGAATATGACTAATCCGAATCATATACAACTCCCATGTCAAAGCGGTCAAACTTTGTCACCACTTTGATCTTCTGGATTGGGAGTTTCTTTACTTGGAAGCGGTAGCAGAATTGGTCATAATTCCTGAAACCTCTGTCAGCAAACATTCGGTCGATCCGGATAGGCTGAAATAACAACAATTTAGATTTAAAACAAATCAGCAGTGAATCAGAGTAGTCTTTGAGGATTCATGTTCTAGACTTACTTGTTTACAGAACTGCGGGTATTTGATTGGGTGTAGCTTAACACTGCCATCCTTTATGTTGAATCGAACTCCTGGATGGGCCCAAAAGGTTTGGAAGAGTTTGAGGCGGGTCTTCATTATCATCAACCTCTCCTTAACCATTAAAGGAGTGATTTCCTTCTTCTTGCGCCTGGATAGCTTCACCGCAAGATCCTTATGCATCTCTTCTAGCTTATTTTCAGAAAACCTAATCCCTCCTCCCATGTGATTTTTAAGGGCGCGTAAGATAAAGGTTTCGTCATCCTCGGTAAAATCAGTAAACTTCATGAACGGATCAACCAACAAATCCTGTAATACATCCGCATGCAAAGAATAAGGTTTTGAAATGAAAAGTGCTTTGCAATAAAGACAAAATATTTGGGTATGAGGAACTGGAATACCTTTGTTGTATCATAGACTTCCTTCAAGTTACTGTTGGTTGCTGCCATTAGACCAACTTTTTTTGCTTTTAGAATTTGAGAGAAAAGGGAGAAATACAAAGAGTTTTTAGGGTTGAGAGTTTTTATACAGAAGAAAATGAACAGATTGTTTTGTGAATCTTTAATAACAATCTCAACGCCCCCCCCCCCCCCCCCCCCGACAACCAGTCGAATCGACTCTAATTAAGTGCCTACTTTTTATTATTTTTTTTCAAAGTGTAACTATTGCCTTGGTTAAATGAAAGACTTTACATAAATGAGTTACTATACAACATTTAGATATACTTGGTGTCTGATATTAGGAGATTGTGCACTATCTTTTGTTGGAAATAATGAACTTGTCCGCGTGATTAATGTTCACAAATCTTAAGGAAATTTTCATCACAATCTCGAAGCCCATACTGAACAATCTCACACACTTAATTATAACCCAATCAAAGTATCTTAATTCTCAACATTCACACAAATCTTAAGGAATTCTTCATCACAATCTCTTATAAGCCCATACTGAATATAACTATCAAAATAAAATATTCGATCACAATCATTACAAACATATAAACATATCAAGGTGTATATATTACCTTAAACAAACATTGATACTTTCATTAACATCTGAAAATAGTCCATCAGGGGAAACCAACATATTACAACCTTAAACACTAACGAAACTCTAACTATACAAAAATACCTTGAACAATCTCACACACTTAATTATAACCCAATCAAAGTACCTTAATTCTCAACATTCACACAAATCGGTATATCATCACCAGAATCAAAATTAGTACAACAACAAACAATTTTCTATTCTTGTACCTCAAATTAGCAGAAATTTCTTCAAGTTCTTCGATCTTCTTAGTAAGACTTGTCTTTATATTCTCAAATTCAAAAGTCTTCTTTCGCATTTCGGTTTGGAATCCAGAATTACGAGACTCCTTCAATTTTGCTTCCAACGCTTCAATTCGCCTTCTCAACTGAGGTATCACTACCCTCGCGCGCTCGCATAAAGGATCATCGACCCAAAACCACATCCCACAACCGAATTTACTACCTTTTGAACAACCTGTGAAACGGCGGCCCGGATTAGCGTCGGTCAGCGCCGTCTTCGTCACCGCCCGTCTAGCACACGAACAATCAATATCAGCTACGTAAGTGGTTTCAGACATTGTTGGGGTACGAATTCAGTTCAATTAGGAGTGTACGAATTTGGGGGAGAAATTAGGGTTCTATGTAGGTAATAAGAGTGGAGTGGAGTGATCTGACGATATGTTAATTTGGAGTGATCTTATAATTAGTATAATATGGACGTTATTTTTGAATTTCAATTTTTGGGCAGACTCAACTTTGGCATATTTATATTTTTAACCCCATTTTTTTTCCCAACGTCATTGCGTACTCCATTTTTGCTGAAAATTTACGAGACATACTTATTTAGCATAATTAGGATTTTAGGATAAAATCAGTCAATTTTGAGAAATATAGTGAAGGAATATAACCATACACAATCCGGTTAAGAAGGAATATTATCACAACTGAAAATATAGTGTCTCAAAGTTAATTGTTGCATTGCATATCAAAACAAACTATTCATAATCAGGATCACTATCATCGTCATCTTGCTCTTCGATGTCATCCTCATCAAGTTCTTCCTCGCTTCTTCTTCATCTTCTTCTGCACCTTCGTTTCGATGACTTACCGGATCGTCGGCCACGCTTTCTAGTTCACTGTCTGCTAAATTATGAATGTGGTACGGGGTTAGGTCAACATCCAATCTGAAAAAAGAAGGTGTGTTGTCTTGAAATATTTCTGGTCCTTCGGCCACATTTCGTGGTTTGGGCAGACAACCACCCTCTCCTAGTCTGTTTCTGAGAGGGGTATGTGAAATAACATGCTTGTTGAGACTGAGTCGCCAGGATGAACGGATCCGTCTCCTCTATTGGTAGCCGACGAGTTGAGTTTACGTCAACTAGTGGATATTTCGTATGTTTCTGCATCCCAAGCGAAGACAAATCATACCAATCACACTTGAAAAGAATCACAGTTAGTGCACGACCACTTCCCCAATACTGAACCCCTATTACCTCCTGTAGGATTTCAAAATAATGGGATTCCCCTACATCGTCGGCCTTAACGTATACACCATTGTTATTTGTCTTCTTACGCTTGTTAAACTGTGTGGTGTGAAACCTAAGACCATTTATCAAGTAACCATCAAATACTTTCACACTGTTTATTGGGCCGCTTACCAACGCAATGATGCGGGGATCTATAGGATAATTTTGAGACGTAATAATACCCTTGATCCAGTCAACAAAGTACATGTTACGGTGTGTTTGTATTTGATGCTCCGGAAGGCCAACACACATTTGCTCGTCAAACAATCTATGAAATTCACAATATTAATAGGGCGGAAGGGGTAATAAAATTTTTAAACAAATATAATAATGTACTTACCTCAACCATGGATCTATTTCTGGGCAATTGAGAAGGATGTATAACTCAGCAGCTCTATACTCGACCGTGTTAAGGTACATATCCCTTAGTGCATAACCAATTGGTTCCCCTTTCACACGGAAGATTGAGAGTTCTTCATTGAAACCTTCAGAAAGTGCAACCTCATTCCTGTTGAGACGATTGGCTCTTGTCTCAATAGATTGCTCAAAATAGTGTTGTAAGAAGTTGGTGACTTCAAAAATGAGATACTCCTCGGCAATGGATCCTTCTACACGAGCCTTACTCTTTACTGTTTTTTTTAAATCTTGCATACGTCTGCAATATATAAAAAACAAAAATAAATAAATAACCAAATAAACAATTATCGAGAACATTTGTGTAATAAAGACCAAAAACATACAGTTACATCTCAAAGGGATACATCCACCTGTATTGGACAGGTCCTCCAACCTTTGCTTCCCAAGGAAGGTGTATGGCCAGATGCTCCATACAATCGAAGAACGAGGGAGTGAATATTTGCTCGAGCTTGCACAGTGTAATCACAATCGATCTCTCTAATTCTTCCATTGCGTGTATGCTTAACTCTGTCGAACAAAGCGATCGAAAGAATACGCTCACCTCCGTGATTGCCTCCCAAATAGGGTCCTCTAATAAGTCCCGAAATGCAATAGGTAGCAACCTTTGCATAAAAACATGACAGTCTTGACTTTTCATTCCTGCTAGTCGTAGTTGGGGTATTTGGGCGCAACGGTTAATGTTCGATGCATATCCATCCGGAAACTTGATTGCACTTACCCATTCGCACACCTTTCGCTTTTCATCTTTACCTAAGCAGTACTTTGCCTTTTTCTTTGTCCATTGGCAGTTACGTGAAGGTATCGGATATAACCCAGTTCTGAGTGTCAACTCCTTCAAATCCTTTCGCGAATTCAAGTTATCCTTCGTTTTATCTGGGTCGTCCATCACTGTATTTTTGATGTTGTCAAAGAATTTTTTTTCACAATGCATTACGTCCAGATTGTGACGGATAAGATTTGAATGCCAATATGGAAGTTCCCAAAATATGCTACGTCGAATTCAGTTGTGCTCTGTGCCAAAACCCTCCACAAATTCGACACTGTCTCTGTACTCAATTTGAGGTAGATAGTTAACCTCATGTCTGATTTCTCGGCCCGATTTTCGAACTATTGGTGCATCGTAATCTCCATCACCATTTCTGAAATTAGTAGTGTTGGAACTAAAGGGATGTAAAGAAGGCAAAAAACGGCGATGACACTCCCACCAACATGGTTTCTTTCCATGATCAATACGGAAAAACTTTGTTTGCTTCATACAATACGGGCAAGATAGCTTACCGTGTGTACTCCACTGGGATAACATTCCGTAAGATGGAAAATCACTAATCGTCCACATCAAATGCGCTCTCATTACAAAATTCTGCTTCCGAAATGAATCATAAGTTTCAGCTCCAATCATCCACAACGAACAAAGTTCATCGATTAGGGGTCTTAGCATCAAGTCAAGGTTCTTTCCAGGACTCCTTGGTCCAGGGATCAACAAAGACAAAAATATATATTCTTGCCTCATGCACATATGAGGAGGGAGATTGTAGGGCGTAACAAAAACCAGCCAACAAGAGTATGAATTACCAAAGCTTCCCCACGGGGTGAACCCATCTGTGCAAAGACCAAGCCTAACATTTCTAGGCTCGGCAGCATAATCTAGATACTCTTCATCAAAAGATTTCCACGCCTTACCAGCAGCTGGGTGAATCATTGTATCGTTTTCTCCTTTGCATTTCAGATGCCACGTCATGTGTTGTGACGTTGCTCGAGACATATACAACCTCTGCAATCGAGATGTCAAAGGAAAGTACCACAATTTCTTTTTGGGAATACGTTTGGCCCTTGGATTTGTACTCTCTCGGCCCTCGAATCTGTCTGCTTGGCACACTGGACATTTAGTATAACAATTATTCTCACATAGGTCATAAGTCTTCTTTTCCAGGCAAAACCATTTTAATACACGCTTCATCCCTCTAACATTCTGCGGAATTTTTTCGCGGTCCTCTGGAATCAAGACTTTGTGCAATTGTTTTAGCCATTTGTTACAACTAGCTTCAGTTGTGTTGTGCAAAATCTTATTTGTCATAAACTGGGCCACGAATTCCAAAGCCGTTTCACAGTCTCTTGTACTTATTCGCGTCTCTGATTGTCGCAATAATTCATAGAAATCCCTTGCCTCGCGGGTTGGTACGTCCTCTGCCTCTTGATTAGACTGAACATTCTCATAACGACCACCAAACACATCGTCGACCATTTCCCTATAACAACCACCAAAATCTTCACGAGGAGGTGACTCCACTGGATTATAAGAACTCGACGCCCCGAATGTGTTACCAAATGACTCACTGTGCGCTACCCAAACATAATAAACTTGAACAAAACCCCGCTCGTAAAGGTCATACTTAATTTTGTCCGTTGTATGATACTTAGTGTTTTTACATTTTCGGCACGGGCACTTAACTTTGCCTCGATTGAGCAAGTTAGTCTGAGAAGATGCATATTCTACAAACCTATCTACACCATCAATAAAGCTCTGATTCACATAACCATCCGTCAATCTATCGTACATCCAACTCCGATCTTCGTTGTTATACATTTTAGATCTACACCAACAATCAAAAATCGAATTTATTGTTTAACAATAAACATTACATATCAAGTCAAATAATAAAAAAATCTTTCATCAATAAACATTACATGACAAGTCATTAATATTACTAATACTAACAATAAACATATTACAATCACAAAAAATCTACCCTAATTAAAGCTTACGAACAATATTTACCACAATATTAAACTAATTAAAGCTTACGAACAATATTTACCACAATATTAAACTAAGTCAATAATAAAAAAATATATGTAATGTATTCATGAACTCGTAATTAAAGACTTAGAAAAAAATTACATACCTCTTAACATTCGACTTTTGCAGATCTAATGATACATATACAATTCCGATGTTTTGTTACAACGTAACAACAATGGAGGAAAATGAGGAAAATGAAATTTGAAGATGGTGAATAGAGGATGAAGGGAGAGATTCCCGTGCAATAATTGATAGAATGGGATTAATCTATTCCTAAAGTGAATGTTGTTAATTTAGCTTTTTTTTTAAATAAATATGGGAGGCGAAATTTCGCCTCCCATCAACAAGACCACGATCCGTGTGAAAGGTGTCTTGGCAGGTCTGGACCGCTAGATATTCTCAATCAGCACATCTGAACCGTTTAAATTTAACCATGTGGTGACATATGGGAGGCGAAAAATCGCCTCCCATATGTGAAAAAAAATTCTACATATACGAACAGCCTTCCCACAGAACATCAACAACAAAAAAAAGTTATTACCAAAGATACCAAAGTTATATTTGCAACATTCTTCACCAACATTCACAAGATTAAGTTATTACCAAAGATACAAGGAAGAATACAAGGAGTATTAATGCAAGATGAAGATGGTGTTCATATTCAATCTTCACCAACATTCACAAAATGAAGTTATTACCAAAGATACAAGGAAGAATACAAGGAGTATTAATGCAAGATGAAGATGGTGTTCATATTCATTTTTTTTGGCTAGCTACTTTTATGCACGAACACAATAAATAGTTTTTTTTGAGATTTTTTATGTAATGTATTGGAATTTAGTGATATATGTTGCAAGTTAATTATATTTGTATTTTTCTATTTACATGTCATAGTATTTACCAAATGTAACTAAATAATATAATGAAATTATATGAATCTCATCATTTTGTAATGTTAGTAATAATTTTTTGTATATATAAATGTTGATGAATTAAATCATGTTGTGTTTCAATTTTAATTTTTATTTTCAAAAATAACCAAATTACTGAAATTAGGAGCTATTATTTCAAATGAAAATTAGTGAAAAAATTTAGCGCCTAAATTTTGCCGCTATTTTTTTTACACAATTCTGTAAATGGTAGGAGGCGAATAATCGCCTCCCACCATTCTCATATTTTAATAATAATTAGAAGCCGAAATTATATTTCAATGATAAATAAAATATAGGAGGCGAATAATCGCCTCCCATAATTCGCATTATATTTAAATGATAAATTAAATATAAGAGGCGATAGATCGCCTCCCATCGTAATATAAAATATTAAATATACGTCTGACCCCACTTAAACTGCAGCGGACAAATCGCCTCCTATCTCTGAATATAGGAGGCGATTTATCCGCTCCCACAAGCCTGAAGGCAAATAATCGCCTCCTATATGACAAAAGGCACCCATATAAGAGACAACAGCTGGCTGGCAGGTAATCGCCTCCTATTATTGATATAAGAGGCGATTGCGTGATTATAGGAGGCAATTCCTCGCCTCCTATATACAATAATTCTTGTAGTGTCTATTTATTGCCTCCGTTACCCATCAACAGGTTGTACGTACCTATAACCAATTCATGAAAAAAAAAACCCCTTAAACTAATTCATCAAAAAATTAGTAACTTAAATTCAATTTTTTTTAGATTAATCATTTATCTACATTTAGATTGTTTTGTCCACAAATAAATAAGAGTTGTTCTAACTTTATAATTGTGAAGTAATTCACAATATCAAAATCTAAAAACAGAAAATCAACAATGTAAATAAACATTTAAAAATCTATAAAGATTTTTATACATGATAAATCTACAGTTTGTAATAAAATGTACGACAATCATGATTATTCGAGAAGATTCTTATTTTTTAAATATAGCTTATTAAGTGCATTTTTTCTATAAACAACAATTGACAAAAAATAAAATTTGTGAGAGTGTTTTTATAGGCTAAGTTCATGGAAAACATTTAAATTCACATGGTGAATTTTTTTTTTCTTCAGATTTGCATGACATGGTAAGCTATATGTTGTACAAATGTCCCAGAAAAACACACCGTATCGTACTAAATACATGGTGATATCAATTTGTGCGTATAATATATTTATAGTATGTTTTAATTATGCAACAAATTAACTACACGTGCGTCATTTTAAATTTTCATACAAAAATTGAGTATTAGAATATTTAGTTACACAATTTTATGAAATATATATATATATATATATATATATATTGCATTATATACAAGTATATATATTAACATATTCATTAACACATTTTCGTGTATATTCAACATGATTTTGGTTATACACTACAAGAAAACAGGGCCATCTGCAACCGCCCGGGCGGTTGCAGATGACCCATGGGCGGTTGCCCAACGGGTATCTGCGATCGTTCGGGTTTTCGTCGAGGCGATTGCAGATACCCCTCGTCTTAGTTATTCTGCGACCGCCATGCGGTTGCAGATACCCCTTGGCAACTGCCCGACGGTTGCCATGCTCTTGTGGACCAAGCAACCGCCCAGCGGTTGTCATGCCATTGTGGACCTGGTAACCGCTCAAGTCCATAAGGAGCTCAGAAATTCTGAAAGCTCGCCGGTTGCGAATTCATGATGTTTGCAACCACCCAGCAGTTGCAGATAATATTCATAAAAATTACAAATAAAAAAATTCTGGAAATTTTACGGAATATTATTGTATTTTTGTTAAATTTAATATGGTGAAACAAAAAAAAGAAGAAAAACAAAAAGAAAAGAAGATAAACCAAAAGAACAGAAGTGAAACAAAAAGAAAATAATAGAAAAAAGGGTTTGTTGTTTTGTTTTGGAGATAAAAAAAATGTTTGGGTTTTTTGTTGGAGATATAAAAGAAAAGAAAGTGTTTGGATTTTTTGTTGGAGATAAATAAGAAAACAATGTGTTTGGTGTTTAGTTTTGGAGATAAAAGAAAGTGTTTGGTGTTTAGTTTTGGAGATAAAAGAAAATGTTTGGTGTTTTGTTTTGGAGATGAAATAAAGTGTTTGGGTTTTTGTGGATTGGAAAAGAAGAGTGTTAGGTGTTTTTGAAAAGTGTAATATTTGTGAATGAAAAAATAGAGGGAAGAATAGTGGGTATATAAAAGATTTGGTGTGAAAATTTGAATTTTTCCCTGAATCCCTCCAATTTCAGCGAAATTAGCAACCGTTGGGCGATTGCTAGGTAACATGGCGACCGCCCGGGCGGTTTCGACAATAGGTATGGCGACCGCCCTGGTGGTTGCGACAATAGGTATTGCAACCGCTGGGCGGTTGCAATGGTGGGATACTCGCAACCGCTCAATGGTTGCTAATAATATTCATATTTAAAATTAGGGATTTTTGGCAATTATCTTAATGTGTTTGTGTTTACTGACAACAAATATCATTATTAACCGTGAATTAAGGTCATAAATGACTACAAAACTAGTAACTGAGTTAGTAAAATAGTAGATTAGATGTGATAAGGCGAGTTATCAACGATACAACTATATATTGTGTTCAACAACTAATCATCATACTTAGTCCTTAATATTGTCCCCAAGCTTGATTTTGCAATGAAATCTTATAATTTGACTTGTTTTAACTATCATTAGGATGATTATCAATTGATCAAACAACGCACCACAACGAATTAGCCAAAATATTAATATTCAAGTATGAATAATATTTGCAACCGTCGGGCGGTTGCAGATAATCCGTATTTGCAACCGCACGGGCGGTCGCCATGTGACTTAGCAACTGCCCAGCGGTTGCAAGAAGCCCTGGAGACCGCCGATCGGTTACTTGTACTGGTTATCTGCAACCGCTCGGCGGTTGCAGATAACATCCATATTCGAAATTAGTGATTTTTGGGAAGTATCTTGATATGTTTGTATTTTTTGAACTCAAATATCATTATTACATGTGAATAGTAGTAATAATCGATTACAAGACTAGAAATTGAGTTAGTAAAATAGTAGATTGGATGTGATTAGGCGAGTTATCAACGATACACATATATATTATATTCAACAACTAATCATCATACTTAGTACTTAATGTTGTCCCCAAGCATGAATTTGCATTGAAATCTTATAATTTGACTTGTTTTTAACTATCATTAGGGTAATTATCAATTGCTCAAGCAACGCGCCACAACGAATTATCCAAAATAGTAAATATTCAAGTATGAATATTATTTGCAACCGCTAGGCGGTTGCAAATAACCAGTATCAGCAACCGACCGTGCGATCTCAATGTAACATAGCAACCGCCAGGACGGTCGCCATGTAACATAGCTACCGCATGGCGGTTGCATAAACATTGGAGACTGTCCGGGTGGTTGCTAATGATGGTTACTTACAACCGCCCAACGATTACAGATAACGTCTATATTCGAAATTAGTGATTTTTGGAAAGTATCTTGATGTGTTTGTGTTTTTTGAACTCAAATATCGTTATTACATGTCAATAGTAGTAGTAACGATTACAAAACTAGTAATTGAGTTAGTAAAATAGTTGATTAGATGTGATTAGGCGAGTTATCAACGATACACCTATATATTATTTTCAACAACTAATCATCATACTTAGTACTTAATGTTGTCCACAAGCTTGATTTTGCAATGAAACCTAACAATTTAGTTTTTTTTAACTATTATTAGGGTAATTATCAATTGAACAAACAATGTGCCACAACAAATCATTCAAAATGCATTAATTAATAGTATGAATATTATTCACACCCGCTCGGCGGTTGCGAATAATCATTACTGGCGACCGCCCAGCGGTTGCGAATAATCATTATTAGCGACCGCCCACCGGTTGCAAAATTTGTCGCAATCGCCCGCCGGTCGCGATAGGCTATGGCAACCACCTGGGTGGTTGCGACAAATTTTGTAACCACCATGCGGTTGCAGATAATATTAATATTTTAAATATGTATTTTATGGAGCAATCTTAATGTGTTTGTGTTTTTGAAAACAAATCTCATTATTAAATTTTAATTGAAGTAATAAGTGATTACAAGACTAGTAATTGAGTAATTAAAATAGTAAATTAGGGTGTCATTTAGCAAACCAATGAACTATGTTCGACTTGATTCCCTCCGCGGGATACGTAGGCAACTTGGCTTGGCTCCAAGTTCGGTCTCAAATAAACAAACTCCCAATCGAGATCAGTCACTTTCTCTCCAACCTATTAGATACGTTTAACTTACTTAACTATTTTCTATATACATCGTATTTGAGCTATAACTTGTTTATAGTCTAACCCCTCTATGGGCATTAACTAACTTAGTTATCAGAGTGTCTACGCCGGGTTAGCCTTGACCTAATTCACTTAACGTATTTTTCAGTGAAGTTTCCTAAACACAAAGCTAACTCAAGACCAATAAGAATTTTGTGTCTAAAAACAGAAAATCAACAATGTAAATAAACATTTAAAAATCTATAAAGATTTTTATACATGATAAATCTACAGTTTGTAATAAAATGTACGACAATCATGATTATTCGAGAAGATTCTTATTTTTTAAATATAGCTTATTAAGTGCATTTTTTCTATAAACAACAATTGACAAAAAATAAAATTTGTGAGAGTGTTTTTATAGGCTAAGTTCATGGAAAACATTTAAATTCACATGGTGAATTTTTTTTTCTTCAGATTTGCATGACATGGTAAGCTATATGTTGTACAAATGTCCCAGAAAAACACACCGTATCGTACTAAATACATGGTGATATCAATTTGTGCGTATAATATATTTATAGTATGTTTTAATTATGCAACAAATTAACTACACGTGCGTCATTTTAAATTTTCATACAAAAATTGAGTATTAGAATATTTAGTTACACAATTTTATGAAATATATATATATATATATATATATTGCATTATATACAAGTATATATATTAACATATTCATTAACACATTTTCGTGTATATTCAACATGATTTTGGTTATACACTACAAGAAAACAGGGCCATCTGCAACCGCCCGGGCGGTTGCAGATGACCCATGGGCGGTTGCCCAACGGGTATCTGCGATCGTTCGGGTTTTCGTCGAGGCGATTGCAGATACCCCTCGTCTTAGTTATTCTGCGACCGCCATGCGGTTGCAGATACCCCTTGGCAACTGCCCGACGGTTGCCATGCTCTTGTGGACCAAGCAACCGCCCAGCGGTTGTCATGCCATTGTGGACCTGGTAACCGCTCAAGTCCATAAGGAGCTCAGAAATTCTGAAAGCTCGCCGGTTGCGAATTCATGATGTTTGCAACCACCCAGCAGTTGCAGATAATATTCATCAAAATTACAAATAAAAAAATTCTGGAAATTTTTCGGAATATTATTGTATTTTTGTTAAATTTAATATGGTGAAACAAAAAAAAAAAGAAAAACAAAAAGAAAAGAAGATAAACCAAAAGAACAGAAGTGAAACAAAAAGAAAATAATAGAAAAAAGGGTTTGTTGTTTTGTTTTGGAGATAAAAAAAATGTTTGGGTTTTTTGTTGGAGATATAAAAGAAAAGAAAGTGTTTGGATTTTTTGTTGGAGATAAATAAGAAAACAATGTGTTTGGTGTTTAGTTTTGGAGATAAAAGAAAGTGTTTGGTGTTTAGTTTTGGAGATAAAAGAAAATGTTTGGTGTTTTGTTTTGGAGATGAAATAAAGTGTTTGGGTTTTTGTGGATTGGAAAAGAAGAGTGTTAGGTGTTTTTGAAAAGTGTAATATTTGTGAATGAAAAAATAGAGGGAAGAATAGTGGGTATATAAAAGATTTGGTGTGAAAATTTGAATTTTTCCCTCAATCCCTCCAATTTCAGCGAAATTAGCAACCGTTGGGCGATTGCTAGGTAACATGGCGACCGCCCGGGCGGTTTCGACAATAGGTATGGCGACCGCCCTGGTGGTTGCGACAATAGGTATTGCAACCGCTGGGCGGTTGCAATGGTGGGATACTCGCAACCGCTCAATGGTTGCTAATAATATTCATATTTAAAATTAGGGATTTTTGGCAATTATCTTAATGTGTTTGTGTTTACTGACAACAAATATCATTATTAACCGTGAATTAAGGTCATAAATGACTACAAAACTAGTAACTGAGTTAGTAAAATAGTAGATTAGATGTGATAAGGCGAGTTATCAACGATACAACTATATATTGTGTTCAACAACTAATCATCATACTTAGTCCTTAATATTGTCCCCAAGCTTGATTTTGCAATGAAATCTTATAATTTGACTTGTTTTAACTATCATTAGGATGATTATCAATTGATCAAACAACGCACCACAACGAATTAGCCAAAATATTAATATTCAAGTATGAATAATATTTGCAACCGTCGGGCGGTTGCAGATAATCCGTATTTGCAACCGCACGGGCGGTCGCCATGTGACTTAGCAACTGCCCAGCGGTTGCAAGAAGCCCTGGAGACCGCCGATCGGTTACTTGTACTGGTTATCTGCAACCGCTCGGCGGTTGCAGATAACATCCATATTCGAAATTAGTGATTTTTGGGAAGTATCTTGATGTGTTTGTATTTTTTGAACTCAAATATCATTATTACATGTGAATAGTAGTAATAATCGATTACAAGACTAGAAATTGAGTTAGTAAAATAGTAGATTGGATGTGATTAGGCGAGTTATCAACGATACACATATATATTATATTCAACAACTAATCATCATACTTAGTACTTAATGTTGTCCCCAAGCATGAATTTGCATTGAAATCTTATAATTTGACTTGTTTTTAACTATCATTAGGGTAATTATCAATTGCTCAAGCAACGCGCCACAACGAATTATCCAAAATAGTAAATATTCAAGTATGAATATTATTTGCAACCGCTAGGCGGTTGCAAATAACCAGTATCAGCAACCGACCGTGCGATCTCAATGTAACATAGCAACCGCCAGGACGGTCGCCATGTAACATAGCTACCGCATGGCGGTTGCATAAACATTGGAGACTGTCCGGGTGGTTGCTAATGATGGTTACTTACAACCGCCCAACGATTACAGATAACGTCTATATTCGAAATTAGTGATTTTTGGAAAGTATCTTGATGTGTTTGTGTTTTTTGAACTCAAATATCGTTATTACATGTCAATAGTAGTAGTAACGATTACAAAACTAGTAATTGAGTTAGTAAAATAGTTGATTAGATGTGATTAGGCGAGTTATCAACGATACACCTATATATTATTTTCAACAACTAATCATCATACTTAGTACTTAATGTTGTCCACAAGCTTGATTTTGCAATGAAACCTAACAATTTAGTTTTTTTAACTATTATTAGGGTAATTATCAATTGAACAAACAACGTGCCACAACAAATCATTCAAAATGCATTAATTAATAGTATGAATATTATTCACACCCGCTCGGCGGTTGCGAATAATCATTACTGGCGACCGCCCAGCGGTTGCGAATAATCATTATTAGCGACCGCCCACCGGTTGCAAAATTTGTCGCAATCGCCCGCCGGTCGCGATAGGCTATGGCAACCACCTGGGTGGTTGCGACAAATTTTGTAACCACCATGCGGTTGCAGATAATATTAATATTTTAAATATGTATTTTATGGAGCAATCTTAATGTGTTTGTGTTTTTGAAAACAAATCTCATTATTAAATTTTAATTGAAGTAATAAGTGATTACAAGACTAGTAATTGAGTAATTAAAATAGTAAATTAGGGTGTCATTTAGCAAACCAATGAACTATGTTCGACTTGATTCCCTCCGCGGGATACGTAGGCAACTTGGCTTGGCTCCAAGTTCGGTCTCAAATAAACAAACTCCCAATCGAGATCAGTCACTTTCTCTCCAACCTATTAGATACGTTTAACTTACTTAACTATTTTCTATATACATCGTATTTGAGCTATAACTTGTTTATAGTCTAACCCCTCTATGGGCATTAACTAACTTAGTTATCAGAGTGTCTACGCCGGGTTAGCCTTGACCTAATTCACTTAACGTATTTTTCAGTGAAGTTTCCTAAACACAAAGCTAACTCAAGACCAATAAGAATTTTGTGTCTAAAAACAGAAAATCAACAATGTAAATAAACATTTAAAAATCTATAAAGATTTTTATACATGATAAATCTACAGTTTGTAATAAAATGTACGACAATCATGATTATTCGAGAAGATTCTTATTTTTTAAATATAGCTTATTAAGTGCATTTTTTCTATAAACAACAATTGACAAAAAATAAAATTTGTGAGAGTGTTTTTATAGGCTAAGTTCATGGAAAACATTTAAATTCACATGGTGAATTTTTTTTTTCTTCAGATTTGCATGACATGGTAAGCTATATGTTGTAGAAATGTCCCAGAAAAACACACCGTATCGTACTAAATACATGGTGATATCAATTTGTGCGTATAATATATTTATAGTATGTTTTAATTATGCAACAAATTAACTACACGTGCGTCATTTTAAATTTTCATACAAAAATTGAGTATTAGAATATTTAGTTACACAATTTTATGAAATATATATATATATATATATATTGCATTATATACAAGTATATATATTAACATATTCATTAACACATTTTCGTGTATATTCAACATGATTTTGGTTATACACTACAAGAAAACAGGGCCATCTGCAACCGCCCGGGCGGTTGCAGATGACCCATGGGCGGTTGCCCAACGGGTATCTGCGATCGTTCGGGTTTTCGTCGAGGCGATTGCAGATACCCCTCGTCTTAGTTATTCTGCGACCGCCATGCGGTTGCAGATACCCCTTGGCAACTGCCCGACGGTTGCCATGCTCTTGTGGACCAAGCAACCGCCCAGCGGTTGTCATGCCATTGTGGACCTGGTAACCGCTCAAGTCCATAAGGAGCTCAGAAATTCTGAAAGCTCGCCGGTTGCGAATTCATGATGTTTGCAACCACCCAGCAGTTGCAGATAATATTCATCAAAATTACAAATAAAAAAATTCTGGAAATTTTTCGGAATATTATTGTATTTTTGTTAAATTTAATATGGTGAAACAAAAAAAAAAGAAAAACAAAAAGAAAAGAAGATAAACCAAAAGAACAGAAGTGAAACAAAAAGAAAATAATAGAAAAAAGGGTTTGTTGTTTTGTTTTGGAGATAAAAAAAATGTTTGGGTTTTTTGTTGGAGATATAAAAGAAAAGAAAGTGTTTGGATTTTTTGTTGGAGATAAATAAGAAAACAATGTGTTTGGTGTTTAGTTTTGGAGATAAAAGAAAGTGTTTGGTGTTTAGTTTTGGAGATAAAAGAAAATGTTTGGTGTTTTGTTTTGGAGATGAAATAAAGTGTTTGGGTTTTTGTGGATTGGAAAAGAAGAGTGTTAGGTGTTTTTGAAAAGTGTAATATTTGTGAATGAAAAAATAGAGGGAAGAATAGTGGGTATATAAAAGATTTGGTGTGAAAATTTGAATTTTTCCCTCAATCCCTCCAATTTCAGCGAAATTAGCAACCGTTGGGCGATTGCTAGGTAACATGGCGACCGCCCGGGCGGTTTCGACAATAGGTATGGCGACCGCCCTGGTGGTTGCGACAATAGGTATTGCAACCGCTGGGCGGTTGCAATGGTGGGATACTCGCAACCGCTCAATGGTTGCTAATAATATTCATATTTAAAATTAGGGATTTTTGGCAATTATCTTAATGTGTTTGTGTTTACTGACAACAAATATCATTATTAACCGTGAATTAAGGTCATAAATGACTACAAAACTAGTAACTGAGTTAGTAAAATAGTAGATTAGATGTGATAAGGCGAGTTATCAACGATACAACTATATATTGTGTTCAACAACTAATCATCATACTTAGTCCTTAATATTGTCCCCAAGCTTGATTTTGCAATGAAATCTTATAATTTGACTTGTTTTAACTATCATTAGGATGATTATCAATTGATCAAACAACGCACCACAACGAATTAGCCAAAATATTAATATTCAAGTATGAATAATATTTGCAACCGTCGGGCGGTTGCAGATAATCCGTATTTGCAACCGCACGGGCGGTCGCCATGTGACTTAGCAACTGCCCAGCGGTTGCAAGAAGCCCTGGAGACCGCCGATCGGTTACTTGTACTGGTTATCTGCAACCGCTCGGCGGTTGCAGATAACATCCATATTCGAAATTAGTGATTTTTGGGAAGTATCTTGATGTGTTTGTATTTTTTGAACTCAAATATCATTATTACATGTGAATAGTAGTAATAATCGATTACAAGACTAGAAATTGAGTTAGTAAAATAGTAGATTGGATGTGATTAGGCGAGTTATCAACGATACACATATATATTATATTCAACAACTAATCATCATACTTAGTACTTAATGTTGTCCCCAAGCATGAATTTGCATTGAAATCTTATAATTTGACTTGTTTTTAACTATCATTAGGGTAATTATCAATTGCTCAAGCAACGCGCCACAACGAATTATCCAAAATAGTAAATATTCAAGTATGAATATTATTTGCAACCGCTAGGCGGTTGCAAATAACCAGTATCAGCAACCGACCGTGCGATCTCAATGTAACATAGCAACCGCCAGGACGGTCGCCATGTAACATAGCTACCGCATGGCGGTTGCATAAACATTGGAGACTGTCCGGGTGGTTGCTAATGATGGTTACTTACAACCGCCCAACGATTACAGATAACGTCTATATTCGAAATTAGTGATTTTTGGAAAGTATCTTGATGTGTTTGTGTTTTTTGAACTCAAATATCGTTATTACATGTCAATAGTAGTAGTAACGATTACAAAACTAGTAATTGAGTTAGTAAAATAGTTGATTAGATGTGATTAGGCGAGTTATCAACGATACACCTATATATTATTTTCAACAACTAATCATCATACTTAGTACTTAATGTTGTCCACAAGCTTGATTTTGCAATGAAACCTAACAATTTAGTTTTTTTAACTATTATTAGGGTAATTATCAATTGAACAAACAACGTGCCACAACAAATCATTCAAAATGCATTAATTAATAGTATGAATATTATTCACACCCGCTCGGCGGTTGCGAATAATCATTACTGGCGACCGCCCAGCGGTTGCGAATAATCATTATTAGCGACCGCCCACCGGTTGCAAAATTTGTCGCAATCGCCCGCCGGTCGCGATAGGCTATGGCAACCACCTGGGTGGTTGCGACAAATTTTGTAACCACCATGCGGTTGCAGATAATATTAATATTTTAAATATGTATTTTATGGAGCAATCTTAATGTGTTTGTGTTTTTGAAAACAAATCTCATTATTAAATTTTAATTGAAGTAATAAGTGATTACAAGACTAGTAATTGAGTAATTAAAATAGTAAATTAGGGTGTCATTTAGCAAACCAATGAACTATGTTCGACTTGATTCCCTCCGCGGGATACGTAGGCAACTTGGCTTGGCTCCAAGTTCGGTCTCAAATAAACAAACTCCCAATCGAGATCAGTCACTTTCTCTCCAACCTATTAGATACGTTTAACTTACTTAACTATTTTCTATATACATCGTATTTGAGCTATAACTTGTTTATAGTCTAACCCCTCTATGGGCATTAACTAACTTAGTTATCAGAGTGTCTACGCCGGGTTAGCCTTGACCTAATTCACTTAACGTATTTTTCAGTGAAGTTTCCTAAACACAAAGCTAACTCAAGACCAATAAGAATTTTGTGTCTAAAAACAGAAAATCAACAATGTAAATAAACATTTAAAAATCTATAAAGATTTTTATACATGATAAATCTACAGTTTGTAATAAAATGTACGACAATCATGATTATTCGAGAAGATTCTTATTTTTTAAATATAGCTTATTAAGTGCATTTTTTCTATAAACAACAATTGACAAAAAATAAAATTTGTGAGAGTGTTTTTATAGGCTAAGTTCATGGAAAACATTTAAATTCACATGGTGAATTTTTTTTTTCTTCAGATTTGCATGACATGGTAAGCTATATGTTGTAGAAATGTCCCAGAAAAACACACCGTATCGTACTAAATACATGGTGATATCAATTTGTGCGTATAATATATTTATAGTATGTTTTAATTATGCAACAAATTAACTACACGTGCGTCATTTTAAATTTTCATACAAAAATTGAGTATTAGAATATTTAGTTACACAATTTTATGAAATATATATATATATATATATATATATTGCATTATATACAAGTATATATATTAACATATTCATTAACACATTTTCGTGTATATTCAACATGATTTTGGTTATACACTACAAGAAAACAGGGCCATCTGCAACCGCCCGGGCGGTTGCAGATGACCCATGGGCGGTTGCCCAACGGGTATCTGCGATCGTTCGGGTTTTCGTCGAGGCGATTGCAGATACCCCTCGTCTTAGTTATTCTGCGACCGCCATGCGGTTGCAGATACCCCTTGGCAACTGCCCGACGGTTGCCATGCTCTTGTGGACCAAGCAATCGCCCAGCGGTTGTCATGCCATTGTGGACCTGGTAACCGCTCAAGTCCATAAGGAGCTCAGAAATTCTGAAAGCTCGCCGGTTGCGAATTCATGATGTTTGCAACCACCCAGCAGTTGCAGATAATATTCATCAAAATTACAAATAAAAAAATTCTGGAAATTTTTCGGAATATTATTGTATTTTTGTTAAATTTAATATGGTGAAACAAAAAAAAAAGAAAAACAAAAAGAAAAGAAGATAAACCAAAAGAACAGAAGTGAAACAAAAAGAAAATAATAGAAAAAAGGGTTTGTTGTTTTGTTTTGGAGATAAAAAAAATGTTTGGGTTTTTTGTTGGAGATATAAAAGAAAAGAAAGTGTTTGGATTTTTTGTTGGAGATAAATAAGAAAACAATGTGTTTGGTGTTTAGTTTTGGAGATAAAAGAAAGTGTTTGGTGTTTAGTTTTGGAGATAAAAGAAAATGTTTGGTGTTTTGTTTTGGAGATGAAATAAAGTGTTTGGGTTTTTGTGGATTGGAAAAGAAGAGTGTTAGGTGTTTTTGAAAAGTGTAATATTTGTGAATGAAAAAATAGAGGGAAGAATAGTGGGTATATAAAAGATTTGGTGTGAAAATTTGAATTTTTCCCTCAATCCCTCCAATTTCAGCGAAATTAGCAACCGTTGGGCGATTGCTAGGTAACATGGCGACCGCCCGGGCGGTTTCGACAATAGGTATGGCGACCGCCCTGGTGGTTGCGACAATAGGTATTGCAACCGCTGGGCGGTTGCAATGGTGGGATACTCGCAACCGCTCAATGGTTGCTAATAATATTCATATTTAAAATTAGGGATTTTTGGCAATTATCTTAATGTGTTTGTGTTTACTGACAACAAATATCATTATTAACCGTGAATTAAGGTCATAAATGACTACAAAACTAGTAACTGAGTTAGTAAAATAGTAGATTAGATGTGATAAGGCGAGTTATCAACGATACAACTATATATTGTGTTCAACAACTAATCATCATACTTAGTCCTTAATATTGTCCCCAAGCTTGATTTTGCAATGAAATCTTATAATTTGACTTGTTTTAACTATCATTAGGATGATTATCAATTGATCAAACAACGCACCACAACGAATTAGCCAAAATATTAATATTCAAGTATGAATAATATTTGCAACCGTCGGGCGGTTGCAGATAATCCGTATTTGCAACCGCACGGGCGGTCGCCATGTGACTTAGCAACTGCCCAGCGGTTGCAAGAAGCCCTGGAGACCGCCGATCGGTTACTTGTACTGGTTATCTGCAACCGCTCGGCGGTTGCAGATAACATCCATATTCGAAATTAGTGATTTTTGGGAAGTATCTTGATGTGTTTGTATTTTTTGAACTCAAATATCATTATTACATGTGAATAGTAGTAATAATCGATTACAAGACTAGAAATTGAGTTAGTAAAATAGTAGATTGGATGTGATTAGGCGAGTTATCAACGATACACATATATATTATATTCAACAACTAATCATCATACTTAGTACTTAATGTTGTCCCCAAGCATGAATTTGCATTGAAATCTTATAATTTGACTTGTTTTTAACTATCATTAGGGTAATTATCAATTGCTCAAGCAACGCGCCACAACGAATTATCCAAAATAGTAAATATTCAAGTATGAATATTATTTGCAACCGCTAGGCGGTTGCAAATAACCAGTATCAGCAACCGACCGTGCGATCTCAATGTAACATAGCAACCGCCAGGACGGTCGCCATGTAACATAGCTACCGCATGGCGGTTGCATAAACATTGGAGACTGTCCGGGTGGTTGCTAATGATGGTTACTTACAACCGCCCAACGATTACAGATAACGTCTATATTCGAAATTAGTGATTTTTGGAAAGTATCTTGATGTGTTTGTGTTTTTTGAACTCAAATATCGTTATTACATGTCAATAGTAGTAGTAACGATTACAAAACTAGTAATTGAGTTAGTAAAATAGTTGATTAGATGTGATTAGGCGAGTTATCAACGATACACCTATATATTATTTTCAACAACTAATCATCATACTTAGTACTTAATGTTGTCCACAAGCTTGATTTTGCAATGAAACCTAACAATTTAGTTTTTTTAACTATTATTAGGGTAATTATCAATTGAACAAACAACGTGCCACAACAAATCATTCAAAATGCATTAATTAATAGTATGAATATTATTCACACCCGCTCGGCGGTTGCGAATAATCATTACTGGCGACCGCCCAGCGGTTGCGAATAATCATTATTAGCGACCGCCCACCGGTTGCAAAATTTGTCGCAATCGCCCGCCGGTCGCGATAGGCTATGGCAACCACCTGGGTGGTTGCGACAAATTTTGTAACCACCATGCGGTTGCAGATAATATTAATATTTTAAATATGTATTTTATGGAGCAATCTTAATGTGTTTGTGTTTTTGAAAACAAATCTCATTATTAAATTTTAATTGAAGTAATAAGTGATTACAAGACTAGTAATTGAGTAATTAAAATAGTAAATTAGGGTGTCATTTAGCAAACCAATGAACTATGTTCGACTTGATTCCCTCCGCGGGATACGTAGGCAACTTGGCTTGGCTCTAAGTTCGGTCTCAAATAAACAAACTCCCAATCGAGATCAGTCACTTTCTCTCCAACCTATTAGATACGTTTAACTTACTTAACTATTTTCTATATACATCGTATTTGAGCTATAACTTGTTTATAGTCTAACCCCTCTATGGGCATTAACTAACTTAGTTATCAGAGTGTCTACGACGGGTTAGCCTTGACCTAATTCACTTAACGTATTTTTCAGTGAAGTTTCCTAAACACAAAGCTAACTCAAGACCAATAAGAATTTTGTGTTAGTGTGACGTGGAATGATTAGTCAGCAGGCGAAATTACCTCGCATTAATGGCGTCCTCTGTGGGGGAACCACTTAGTGCGATGTAGAATAAACACCCGCGTTTATCATTTTGCTAAGGACTACAAGAGCAACTGAAAAGGCCAACACCACAGCAACTACGGAACAACGTTAAGGATCCCGTCTAGAGACTGAACCTGCGGACCGCTAATACAACGGTAACATAACAAAAAATTCAAGAAGAACAACACCACTTGTTGCAAATAAATCAACCAAGAAGAAAAAGAAGCTCAAGCTCATAACACACGATTTCACAACAATCAAGAGCAACTGAAAAGGCCAACACCACAACTACTCAACAACGTCAATGATCCTCTTTAGAGACTGAACTTGCGGACCCCCAATAAAATGATAATAGAACAACAAATTCAAGAGGAACAACATCACTTATTGCACAATCATTCAACACATGAGGAAAAGAAGCTCATGCTCATAACAAATGATCTCACAAAAGTCACGGAGCAACTGGAAGCTAATTCCACCACAACTACTCAACAACGTCAAGAATCTTCTCCAAAGATTGAACCTACAACTGAAAGGCTAATTCCACCATAACTACTCAACAACGTCAAGGATCTTCTCCAAAGATTGAACTTACTGACCCCAGTACAACGGCAGCATAACAAAAAAATTCAAAAACAACATTACTTGTTGCGCAATCAATCAACCGCGGAAGAAAATTAGCTTAAGCTCATAACAAGCAATCTGACAACAATCAAGAGGCGTCTCCCTACCACATCACTATATACAACCTAATAGAACGTATTCAAATTCATATCACAAGATACACCACATATAATCCAACTCCTTCAAAGGGATGGCATATAAAAATCTCCCTTAGAGACAATCAGACCGTCGAGATGCGGATATTTCAAGTAACAATGATAACACATACAACAACCTAGCCACCATGTCAACAGCTATTCAAAAACAACCATTTGGGTGATCTAAAAGAGCACAATTTCATACAAGGCACAAGAGACACTTGTCACTACACTCTAGCTAATGAGCGCAAGAAGACAAAACTAGTTCGACTAAGGCTACCGGTATCTTCAAGACTTAATCGAAAAGTATCCAAGTGCAGCCTTAAAATATATTAAAAACCTTCCTTTTAGTTCTGATATTTTACTTAAGAATGTGCAGATAATTATTTTTCAATTCGACACCAGATGGATCAATCAACGAAAATTGCCCTTAAAAAGCGTACAAGCAGCACATTGAACAAGGTTGAGGCACCAAAACTTGGCAAGACATGTAAATAAGCAACAATAAAGAGGAATAAATATTTAGAGCCACAAGTGCTCGATAAATACACATGCAACAAGCTTTTGGGTGAAATTCCCATGAATCAAAGCCACAAGCGCTCCATAAACTCAACAAGCAACGACCATAATTGCACCTATGCTAAAAATTTCCCTAAGAACAAAACTAGACTAATGATTGCTAGCATGTTGGAACAAACCACTGATAAGGAAGTTAAGGCAAGACACAGACAAGTGAAGACACAAAAATCACAAGCTGATGAAAATAAACTAGGTGAAGAGCCTACAGGGTGAAATTTTCATGAAGTAGGCCCAATGTAAGCCCTACCAAAAATACAAAAAGGTGAAGGGCCTATTGAGCGAATATCCCATAAATTAGGCAATCAACGTAAGCCCTACCAGAATATACAAGGTAAAGGACCTATTGAGCGAATATCCCAAAAAGTAGACAATCCACATAAGCCTTACCGAATTAAACAAATTGAAGAACAAAATCAAGAAAGTAAGAAATCAAGATCAAGAAAAGAAGAAAGTAAGATCCAGAAAGGAAGAAAGAAAGATCAACGAAGGGAAAAAGCAAGATATAGAAATTAAGAAAGCAAGATTAAGAAAAAGAAGAAAGCAAGATCAAGAAATGGAGAAAGCAAATTCATGAAAATAACTAAAAAACATCAAGGAAGAAAGAAATATCAAGAAATTAGCAAAGAAAGATCAAGAAATGAAGAAAGCAAGACCAAGAAAAGAAGAAAACAAGATCAATGAATCCTGAAAGAAACAATAATACTTCATTAACAAAACAAATATCCGGAAAAACCTATATCTTTCAAAGCAAAGTAGCAAACGCGAAGAACAAAACTATATTGCCCTTGAAAAGACAAGAAACAAGTATCAAAAGTATTAGAAGTTGAACAGCAAGGCCAAGGCACAAGTGACAAAACGTTAGGCCAATAGAGCCACCTTCAACTCTCAAAAAGCCTGACCACCATTGGCAGTGTCATCATTCCCCCAAAAGTAGCACCTTACATGACTTCTATCTCATCAATGTCAAGGTAGAGCTCCTCTATAAGATAAACCACCAACAAGTACTTTGGAGACCTGTGCCGGCGTTCCTCATCTTCTTTCTCTATGCATGCATGCCCTTCTGCAGTGAAGCCAACCCAATTGTATTTAAGACACAATATGACATCAACAAGAAGATTCACATTGGCCGACTGACCAGTTACTTTAAGATCTTTTAGCACAGCACCAGTACTCATTGCAGCTATCAAAACAAGATCATAAAGATGAGATTTTGAAACAGAAGAAGTTGAAGCAGTAGTCAAAGCTGCCTTAGTGGTGGCGACTGTCTCAGGAATAGTCAACAAAGGAACCAACGCAGTTGCTATCTCTATGACATCAGCGGTAAAAATGACGGTAGCTAGCACAATCCACGAGGTAGCAAAAATAAAAACAACATTGTCGAATGCCACGACATCATCGGGAGAGAGGGATGAAAATAGTAGTAGCAACTTCAATCACAAGTTTTTTTTTCAAACCCACTATGATCGCCTTTGACTTACAGTCTTTTTCCACAAAGGCCTTATTGGCTGGTCGGTGCACCCGCACCACACCGAATCGGGCTTTGGTGTGGTCCAGCTGACTGACGTGCCTTGTGGCACGTCGAATTTGACTGACGTGGTCAACCAATCGATGTGCCATGTTGGTTTGGCCGATGTGACGCATTTGACTGATGTACGACGTTAATTTGACCGATATGGCACTAGTTGACTGACGTGCCACATTGATTTTGACCGGCGTGGTTAGGGGTTTGGTGTCGTTTGACAACTTGCGTTGCTTGGACTATGCATCCGGTATTTTGCCATAATGGACCATTTTCTCGAGGTCAATGCTATTGTCCTGAGGGTTGGATTGCTTTGGCATCTCGAGTGGTCTAATCGGATTGGGAAAAAATTACCTTTCGGTCCCTTTACTCAGAGTTATTCCTAATATGATTGCGTATTTTAGAAGTGTCGTAATCATGGCACAACATAAGTTACCCAGCTTGAGATGTGCTCACTTGCTGAGCATATTTCAAACTAGAAAGAAAAAAAATAGGCATAATTACCATGCACATTTATCGACATTTTTGAAAATTTAGCTTTTTATCCTCTCTTGGTAATTAACAAGAATTTGGGCCAATTTTGTAATTTTTGTAAATATTTGGTGCCTCAAAATAATTATTCCTTCAAGAAAGTGTAACGACAAATTCTTGAATTCTAAAAATAAAACACAAGAAAAAGATTACAAAATAATTTTTCAGTAAATTTAAAAGTACAATTTTGGTTCAATCTCTATCTAATCCTCTGATTCAATTCTACAAGAACAATATTAAAATTTGTGGTGAAAGTCTTCAATTTGATCTTCATTGAAATGATTTGAACTTGGAGAAACGTTAATTCGAGGATCCTTGTACTTGAGGTGATTTGATAAGAGGATTTGATGAACACTGATTTGACTTGAGGATTTGATGAACACTGATTTGACTTGAGGATTTGGTGAAGGATGATGTGATCTTCGTCCTCAGTTCTTTGAATATGTGGGTTTTGATCATTCTAGTACGGATTTTGATTTTCAAAAACAGTTTTCCGAAGGTCTTGTGACTTAATCTCAGATCAAATGGGATTTTGGTTTGAATATTGTTGAAGAACGGTATGAATATGATTTGGATTTTTTGAATTTATTGAAGATTTGATATTCTTGGCACAGACACGATCTTCAAAAAAATAGTTTTTGGATGAAGTTGAGGCTTGATAGCGGATTGAAAGGAGTTCTTAACGAAGAACACCTTGAAGATTGTTGAAGGATATCTTGAATGCCACGAAGAACGCTTGAAGATGGATAAATTTGGTGGAGCGAAAAACCTAGAGCTTTTCCCTCTTCAACTTGTGAATATTTTGTGTGTTTTTCTTTATGAGGGGACCTCTATTTATAGTTGTAAAAATCTTGAGTTTCTTGCTTGTCATTGGTCGGTTTTATTTTCCAGATAAGCATGGATTTAATTTGGCTTGCTTATCAAGAAACACATCATATTGCCACATGGCTTAACATCATTGGTTAGAATACTCCATCTCTTCCACGTGGCTTTATTTGATTGGCCAACAATATATATTAGAAAATCAATCAATTAATCTATTAATAATTGGAATTAATTTAGTAAAATTCCAAATTTAAAATAGAAATAATTAATTTAATTTCCATTAATTAATTTGACACTTGTCAATATTTAATTAGAGTATACCAAATTAATTTGTCTATAAATGCCCCATTGTGACTCGTCACGAATAGTATTCTAAAAATGCGTCTTGAAGTGAATACGTCGCAACCTTCTTTTTTCCATGCCATCAATGAGATTGATAGAACATTGTGTACTTCATATGAATAAGAATGATATTTAGGGACTTCCATGTGAATTTTTTTGTTGGGGTAATAATGCAATTGTACTCCACCACTATTTCCTTAAGCGAGACACGTGACTTTGGCCATTTTTTTTTCTTTTTTCACTTCTGGTCTATGTAGACCAGAAGTAGAAGATTAGGCCACCACACAACAAATTTGGCCAAGTTAGGAGCCCTCTTCTTTTGTTTATTTTTTTGACTTGGTCCATGTAGACCAAATGTACTGGATAAGTTCCAGTCTTCTTCTTCAACTAGAATTGCAGAGACCACGGCAATCAGCACCCTTCTCTTTTTTTTTTTAACTTAATTTCTCCTTAAATCAAGAATTCCAATCCCACTATAACTACAAGACTTATAGTTTGAATAGGATTGAAACTTCCCCTTAAAATTCTGTATAAAGACACCAAGACCACCACTTTCATCATCCTCATTTTTCTTTACTTCGTTCCAAACTCGTTCAATTGCTTGAACAAAGTAAGGGATATCGGATAGCGAGCTTGTGAATCTTCAGAAGTCAGCAACAAATTGTAAGCTTCTTGATTTCTTTCTCTCTCTTTTTCCTTATTTCTATCGTTTTCTTCTTCTTTCTTTTTTCTTTTTTTCTCTTCTTCTTTCTTTCTCTGTTTGTTCCTCTCTATTTCTTTTTCTTCTTCTTTCTTTTTCATCTTCTTTCTTTCGTTGTTTTTTTCTCTTTCTCTTCCTTTTTCTTCTTCTTTCTTTCTCTTTTTATTTCTGATCTCACCCTTCTTTTTTTGTTTGCAGGTTGCAGCAGGTTTAAGGATCGGAAGAGTCACTGTCACAAGAATTGCGAACCGACATATACCTTCTTTGTACTCTTACTCATATCCATATTTTGGCTAATATTTCTTTCTCTTTTCTTATTTTTTTTAACTTTTGTTTGCTTCTTTGTGTTGACAGTTCAAGCACAATGGTGAAATTCGGCCATGCTTATAATTTGAAGGAAATTATATATATATATATATATATATATATATATATTCAATCTAGACACACATATATATAATTCACACACATACACACACACACACATATATATATATATATATATATATATATTCAATCTATACATACAAATTCATCAAACTAGCAAATAAACAAATTTATAAATCAGAGTTACTCTCATACTCAAAATAATGAGTAGGTTAGCTCCTCATAGTCATAAGTTCAAAAATAAATAAAGATTTAAATAAAATAACAAAGTAAGATTTAGAGGAATGCTTTTCACATCCGGCAGAACGTTGATGCTTTGGCCATCTTCTTGACCCCTACGTGCTATCTTCTTCTCCACGAACTATTCACTCTAGAACAATGACAAAAACAAACTAAAACGGAACTTTGATGGTGTTTCTCTTTGAAAAGAATTGTAAGTATTTGTAAGCAGTTGGTAGCGGTGGTCTCCCTAAGTGCTGGCCGTTTTCTTCTATTTATAGAAATGTCTTTTTGCCCCAATTTTGTAAATGACCGCAACTCAAACTGTAGAAGAAGGATGTGTTACCCTAGAGATGCGCAACCTGACAAGCCGTGTGGCCATCTTGCGCGGCTACCTACGCAACTTGCACAACTTTTCTCTTCTGTAGCGCCCCTCTTTGTCTATCCTCTGCAACTTTTTTCTTCCTTATGTTGCTCGTGTTACATTCAGCATTTGTGGCGTTGTAGCACAGTTGCTCTGGTGTCACGCCTCTCCATCCTCCACTTGGGCTGACTTTTGGACTTCTTTGTATGTTGCAATTAGGGTTTGCATCAGTTGCGTAGCTCTATGAACCTTGAAGTTGTGTTGTGACGCCATGTTTCTAAAAACATCTATTTTAGGCTTTTTTAGCTTCGTTTTCTCTTGACTCAATATAATTCTAAGAAAATATGAAACAATACTAATACTAATAAATATGCACCAAGAATTATACAAAACTACAAGTAAATGAGTACTAGAAATATGCTAAATAAACGCTCATCAAATACCCCCCAAACTTAAACATTTACTTGTCCTCAAGCTAACTGACTAGCTTTACTCCATCTAACTTAGAATTCAAGTGATCAACATGTCCACATTGATAAATAGGGATATTCTCAGAATGCAACATATGGTCAAAATAACAGATGAGGTAAAATATAAAAATACAAGCACGTCAAGTATAATAAAGTCATTATCGTGCCAATTTCATGTGCTCAAATTGTGTGTCCCACTATTGCTCATGTATAAGAGTTACTTTCACATTGCAATTCACAAAATCATAGCTCTTAACATGTCTTCACTTCACTCTCATTTTCTAGTTTTCATATTGTCATCAATTCATGTAGACTCCCTATGTTTAAGATCGTTTAGGATTTGTTTGTTTGTAATGTCAGGTCGGGTTTGGGCTATAATGGAAAAAGACAGTTATGAGTTTTAGAGATGTATGTAATAAATCAACTCCATTGTTTTCTTTTTCCTCCCTTGTTTGTGCATTTTTCATTGGCCATACATTTTGTGCTCTTTTCGCATCTTTTCCTTGCGTTTTCATTTGCTCAAGTATCAAACCACCCTATACTTCATAATTTTTTGAGAGACACCCCAAAAAATTGAGTTTTCATAAGGTTACTTGGTCTATGTATTGTGTTCTTCATCCTTTCACTTATTTCACCCTTTTCTTTTTCATTTAATAAGATGAGATAACAAAATTTAAGCTTTTACACCCAAACTTGAAAATTTTACGATGCCCTCATCGTCAAATAATAAAAAGAATTAAATCATAGATGAGAGTACTCCTCTGGTCGAGCTCAAACGACACTCGTCAAACTGTTGGTGTTGGCGCTTCCTTTATTTCTTATCTTCCTCTCAATGTGTCTCAACTCCATCCAATGAATGGTGTTGTTGCTCTGTACTTGCTCTTTGATCTCATCCAATTTGTTCACTAACTCAGGATTGTCTTGCTCCATGCGTTCCTTTACCTCTTGCAATTGTTCTTCAAATATTTTCTGTTTCTTGTGCGTAGGTGACATGATTTCTTCAATAGATTCAATTGTTGAAGACTCGTGAGTGTAGAACGTCATTTCTATCACTTGCCTCGCAATGTGATTGATGAGATATGTATTTTGGGACAACCTCCTTTGATACAAAATGCACTGATAAGTGCTCCAAATTACAAAAGTCTTGTTGGAACATCAGCAGTGTGATCTCCAATAGCTTTAACTATGATTTCCCCAATGTTAGCAATATCTTCTCTTTTGATAGACATCATAATCTTAGCGTGTTACTATTCAACTCTTCCCGAATTGACAGGTGGTAGAATCCGCCAACTTACGAACAAATAAAGCTCTTTGAAACGAGGTTGGAGTATTGCATAATCAGCTTCAAGCTCACCATTTGCATTAAATTGGAACGTCCCTTTGTTGGTGGCCAACTAATCAGATGCGGCTTCTCTTAATATTTTTCTGTAGGCTCCCCACAGATCTATGCATTCCTTTCTTAAGCCGTAATGTTCATTAATTCTCTGTGCAGTGAATCAGACTTCATGAACGCGGATACTTTTGGTAAGTCTTTTTTTACCATAGTGAGCGTAAAAATCACATACAAGATTATCATTCAGTATCCAATGTTTCGTTCCTACTGGCTCCATGTTTACTCTATGCGTGTTAACTTCTAGAACTGCAAGTGCTTGTTCGTCCACAAAATCACTTTTCAAGAGGTACTTCTCATAACAACTTCTTATCGTGAATTTGGTCCGTTAATTAGTCACTCCGCCAATTTCGTCCCTGAAACTGATAAATTCACATCAATTTAGTCACTTTTAGCTGGGATTTTTAAAATCGACTGAAAGTTGATGAGTTGGCACTCGGTTGACCAAAATCCTCCAATTTTGACCCAAGAAACTAATTATTTAATTCACTTTGACACGTGGGTATTACAACTAAGAGAAAAAAAGCTTTTAAAAATGTAAGAAAAGAAAATATTCTATAGTAAATTTTAAAACTAAATGTAATCAAAAAAATTTAAAAATAAATTTCCAAAAATATATATTTTATTCCTAAGATATAATTAACTCTATTATATATTATTTAAATGATTAAAAGTTATTTTTTGTACATTTATTTTCTTTTTTAACCTCTTCATAAACTTACATCTTTTATATATATACTATCAACTTTGACACACGCGGGGATCGCGTGTAAACTATATAAATTATCAAAGAAATTTTCATGTAACACAACTTTAATATAATTTATAAAATTAATGCAAATAATAAGGAAACCAATCTGTTCTGCACATTAAAAATCACATAAGAAATTTGCTAAATATGTAGAGGAATTTTAAGAGTGGTGATAGTTACTTATTTAATTATATATTTTTTAATTGTTGAAAAGTCAAAGCAGAGGTATTTTTGGAAACTCAAAATTTGGTATTCAAACTGCCATTTTGTGAGTGAGAGGGCTTTGCTTATAGTAATACTAGAAATTTGACACACGCGGAGACCGTGCGTAAATTATATTAATATTTAAAGAAATAAAATTTAAAATATAGATGCACAAAAATATAAATTGTTATTTTATAGGGTAGGTAGTTGAGCAAAATATGAAAAATAATAATATTGCTATGATATACTTTTATTTAAAGAGAGAAAAAGAGGGGTATTTTAGAAAACACAAAAATTGGTGTCTCAACTGTTTTTTGTGAGTGCGAGGCCTTCCTTTTAATATAGCAATATATATATATATATATATATATATATATATATATATATATATATATATATATGTATATGTATATTGTGACACACACGTCCAGCTAATTAATTAATTAAAATATATCTAATAACTTTTAAACTTTATGTTTTAGCCTAACCACATCCACCCCCACCCCACGCGCACCACCACTAGTACACCATCGCACTTCCACCGTTCCACGCACACCACTCACACCATAGCACCAGAACTGCACCACCATGCACACCCTCACTGCCACACAACACGACCACCACCACTACACACCACAGCTCCTACCACCACCACCATCACGCAAAAATTGAATTTGGGAATCGATTATCGCTGTTAATTTTAGGACGATGAAGGAACGAATTGGAGAAGTATTGGTGGGGGAGAGGCCGAGGGTGTTTACGGCGATGAAGTACAGGCTTTCGGTGGTGGTGGTGGTTTCGGTGGTTACGTGTGGTGGCTTCGGTGGGAGGTGGGTGATGCACTCTAATTAAATTAAAGTACAACAAAATTGTCCAAATTCGAGATAGGGCTTTCTCATAGAAGAAATAAGGGAAAAGAGAGAAATTTTGGATAATATTTCTGATAATCATAATAATTACAATCAGAGTTCTTAAATAAAACGTAACTTGCTAACTGCTTAACTGCCCACTAATAATAATTCGAAAATGCTGCCCTAAACAAATTACTGAAATTAAACTAATTACATAATATTAGACTAATTACAGAATACTATAAATTACATAAAATAGTCATTGAGCTTATTGGGCTTAATAATATTGCGTCTGGGCCTATCAACACTGAAGCCCGTATCAATACCCGCCCGTGAAGACTGGACCGGGTCCTCACGGTCCAACTCGGCCGGCCCACTTGATTGATCAGGAGCAATAGAAGCCGTTGATCTTGGAATTGAATCTGAGCCCTTCAATTCAGGGTAGGACTCATATAAGATAGCATCATCCACCCACTCTCCTTCCTCAACACCAAGCCCTAGCCACCTTATCAAAGATTGAGCTATTTTTTCCCCATCCTTCACAATAACCCGTCGGTCCATTATCTCCGTTGGTGTCACCACCAGATTTCCGTCCGTCGAAGTCGTCGGAAAAGAAGGAGCTACCAAAGATGGATCGCCGACGCACGCACGCAGCAACGAAACATGGAACACATTATGGATCCGAGCGGGCGGAGGCAGATCCAAGGCGTAAGCGACGGATCCGATGCGGCGCTTGATCTAGAACGGGCCATAATACCGCCGTGAAAGTTTGTTCATCGCCGCTCGTCGAACCGAAAGCTGCCGGTACGCACGGAGCTTCACAAACACCCACTCGCCAACGGTAAAATTCTTCTCTTTCCGCGCTTTATTGGCTTGTGTAGTCATACGATTTTGGGCCTTGAGCATGCTATGTTTTATGTCGGCCAAAACAGTAGATCTTATAGTCAAAGTGCTGTCAATACATGCGTTTTGTGAAGTACATGTGATATATGTAGGCATAGCATGTGGATCTCGGCCAAATAAAGCATGATAAGGTGTTGTGTTGATTGAACTGTGATAGCTTGTGTTGTACCAATATTGTGCCGTAGATAAGTAGCGAACCCACTGTTTTGGTTGATCCATTGTATAACACCTCAAATAGCACTCTAAGCTTCGATTCACCACTTCCGTCTGTCCATCGGTTTGTGGGTGATAAGCAGTGCTAAAATGTAATTTTGTGCCCAAATGCTTAAATAACTCTTTCCAAAAAGCACTCACAAAGATTGTATCACGATCTGAAATGATGGTTTGAGGAAGGCCATAGACTCCATAAATCTCTGTGAGAAATATATTCGCAAGATAGGCGGCAGAATATTTGGGCGGTAACGCCACAAAATGTGCAAACTTACTCAATCTGTCAACAAGTACCCATATATCTGTTTTGCCTTGTGACAGTGGTAAATTAGTTATGAAGTCCATTGTGATGTCTGTCCATACATGTGTTGGTACTGGTAGCGGGTTGAGCAGTCCATAAGGCTTGCATGTCAAATATTGTTGTTGTTGACACACGCTGCATTCCTGTATGAATTTGTGAACTGCCTGTCTCAGTTGTGGCCAATAAAACACACATGAAATCCTTGCCAAAGTACCTTTAATTCCAGAATGTCCTCCTAATAAAGAAGAATGAAATTCTGTCAATATTGCATGCTTAAGTTCTTCATTATCTGGAACAAACAATCTGTGGTTATAGTACAATAACCCATTCTGAGTGTGATACTTAGGTGGAGCTGTATTCTCTTTGCATTGCTGAATCAACTGTACCATTTCTTGCGAGGTACTGCTAATCTGTTGGAGTTGAGCTAACAACGAGGAAGATGCAACTGTCAAAGCCAAGCAAGAAGGCAATTCAACCCGCGATAAAGCATCAGCAACACGGTTCTCTTTCCCAGGTGTGTAACGAACCTCAAAATCGAACACAAATAGTTTGACCAACCATTTTTGCTGTTCTGGTGTGTTGAGGGACTGAGTGAGTAAATGGCGAAGACTTTGCTGATCTGTAAATATGATAAATTTTCGCCCCAATAGATAGTGTCGCCATTTCTTAACTGCCTCGGTTAATCCATAAAGTTCTTTAATGTATGCAGATTCGGAACTCATTCGAGACGACATTTTCCGACTGAAGAAGGCAATAGGGTGTTGGTTTTGGGACAACACGGCACCAATGGCAATGGAAGATGCATCTGTCGTCAACTCAAAAGATTTTGCAAAGTCGGGCAGAATTAGAATAGGCAGTTTGATCATGTGTTGTTTTAATTCCTCAAAGGCCTGCTGAGCCACTGTATCCCATGTAAAACTGCAATCTTTTAATAAAGAGGTGAGAGGAGCGGCGACGGTAGCATAGTGGCGAACAAATCGCCGGTAGTATCCCGTTAACCCCAGAAACTCCCTTAGGGCCGTCTGAGAGTTAGGCACTGGCCAAGCTAGAATGGCTGCAATCTTATCATCATCCACACTGACACCTGCTGCACTAATGACATGCCCCAAATAATTCACTGAACTAACAGCAAAACAACACTTCGATAATTTTGCAAAATAGTGATTGGTAGCTAACAAGGATAAAACAGTCTGCAAATGTATCAAATGATCCTCCTCAGACCGACTGTAGATCAAAATATCGTCAAAAAACACCAAAACAAAGTCCCTCAAATGTGCTCGAAGCAGATCATTCATAGCTGCCTGGAACGTAGATGGTGCGTTTGTCAGACCGAAAGGCATGACGACAAACTCATAATGACCATCACAAGTACGGAATGCAGTCTTGTGAATATCTTTTGCATCAACACGGATCTGATGATATCCAGATCGCAAATCTAGCTTCGAATAAATACATCCACCGTGTAGTTCATCAAACAGTTCATCCACCGTAGGAATGGGAAACTTATCTTTCACAGTAGTGACATTTAATGCTCTGTAATCGACGCAAAAACGCCAAGTCCCGTCCTTTTTTTTAATCAATAAAACTGGGGACGAAAAAGGACTAGTACTTGGACGGATCTGTCCAGTCAGCAACATATCATTGATCATTTTAGTCATGATTGGTTTCTGATAGTGGGGATATCGGTATGGTTTAATGTTTATTGGTTTACTGTGAGGATCTAAATGTATGTGGTGGTCATGAAGTCTGTGTGGTGGAAGCTCTGTGGGTTCGTCAAAGACATATTTATATGTGTGTAGAACAGTCTGTATTTTGTGATTGGGATGTTGAGATTGGTCAGGAGTCAGTGAGAATAAACTGGGAGAATATGAGATAGAAACGGAATGTATTGACCTAACTGAGCCGTTCTGTACCATACGTCTCAGTTGAGTTGTAGTTGCATGACCGATACCAGATTCTCCAATCAAAGTCACCTCTTTATCACCCACAGTAAATGTGATTCGAGGCACATTATAATTAGCAGAATAATCACCTAACATGCATAACCATTGAACTCCAAATACGACATCTGCACCCTGAATGGGAAGTACAAGCATAGAAAGCGGAAATTGTGTACCTTGTACTGATACTATAGATTGACACAGACCATTGCATTGCAGATGTGCGCCATTTCCTACCATAACATGTACCACATCTTGTGCCAAAACCGGTAGATTCAATTCGTCAGCCACTCGAGATTGTATAATATTGTGTGTGCTACCTGAATCTACCAACACTGTAACTGGTTTCCCATTAATACGACCAGTGACCCGCAATGTTTGTGGCATGAAGATGCACATATATGCGGCCATTGATAAATGAAAACCACCTGTCTTTGTCGCACCAGAAGGGCTGGATAATCCTCCTTGATGACCCTCATCTGAAGGACTGTCTTCTTCATGGAAAATAGCCTCTTCCATTTGGTCGACATGCTCAACCTCCGCATCATCTGATATCAGTGTCAAAAATTGGTGTGTTTTACATTTGTGACCAAATACATACTTTTCGTCACAATTGTAACAAAGTCCCTTGGATCTCCTTTCCTGCATTTCTTGTTGATTCAAACGACGAATCAGAAGAGATGGTTGGGGACGCCCAACAGTCGTAGTAACTTTTGGAGTGGGCAAAATCGGTTCAGACTTATATGCGTTAAGTGGGCGATTGAACGCCGGTCGATAACGCGCCTCCTTGATTTTGGCTTCCACCAGTTTGGCCAAATCAATGGCATGATGAACATCAACTGGCTTAAGTATTGCTAATTCTGCTCGGATTTCAGGTTTTAAAATTGAAATAAAGCAATTCATAACAGCTTCCTCTGACAGACCTTTTACAAAATTAGCAATTCTTTCAAATTCCTCGTAAAATTCGTCAACTGTACCCATTTGACGCAATTTAAACAAAGCTGCTTGATGATTTTCATAAGAAGAAGGCCCAAATCGTCGAATTAAGTCACGAGAAAACAGTTCCCAATCATAAATTTTGTCATTATTCGACATCCACGTGAACCATGTTGATGCCCTGCCTTGCATATAAAAGGAAACCAAACCAACACGATCTTCCCTTGGAATACTATATAAGCGAAAATAACGCTCGGCATGAGCGACCCAATCTAAGGCATTGGACCCATCAAAAGTATTAAGGGTTACCTGTGGTGGCTTAGGCACTGTAGACGAACTGCCACCTCCAGTGAACAACGGATTAAATGTGTTTGAATGCCCTGGACTGCTAGTATGTTCTGCCCCTTGCGGCTTTTTTAACAAAGTAGCCATATACACACGTAATGCATCCATTTGTTCACGTAATCGAGCAAACTGTTCATTAGATTCCGCACGTTGCTGTGCATTATTGGCATGAACCTCCGCCAATTCTTGCTGAACCTGTAATAAAGAATCTGCCAACGACGCCTCATTAACAGATGATTGTGATTGATCTTTTCGAGCCATAAACAATGAAAGCACCAATTGATGCACTCTAATTAAATTAAAGTACAACAAAATTGTCCAAATTCGAGATAGGACTTTCTCCTAGAAGAAATAAGGGAAAAGAGAGAAATTTTGGATAATATTTCTGATAATCATAATAATTACAATCAGAGTTCTTAAATAAAACGTAACTTGCTAACTGCTTAACTGCCCACTAATAATAATTCGAAAATGCTGCCCTAAACAAATTACTGAAATTAAACTAATTACATAATATTAGACTAATTACAGAATACTATAAATTACATAAAATAGTCATTGAGCTTATTGGGCTTAATAATATTGCGTCTGGGCCTATCAACACTGAAGCCCGTATCAGTGGGTGGTTTTTTTGATGAATAATTTCTCCTCTTGAACTTTTTTTATTTCTGCGATCTTCTTTTTGAATTCCACCCCCCCCCCCCCCCCCCACCCCCCACCCCTTCTAATCCTCGCAGGGTTTTAGGTGATTCTTGAAGATTTTGCAAAAAAATCATTTTGGTAAGGTATATCTTCAATTTTATTTTTTATAGAGGATAAAGTTTTAAAGATTATTAATTTTGGAGAATCAGTTAACTTAATTTTTCAGATATATATATATATACATAAATTACAATATATATATATACATATATCATCACTTTCTTCTTCTCTTTTATTTTATTTTTTGTTGTTGAGTTGGAATATCACATGGCAAACAAAATAATAAAAAATTAGTTCTTTGGGTCAAATTGGTGGTTTTTGGTCAACCGAGTGCCAACTCAACAAATTCAGGTCGATTTAAAAAATTTCGGCCAAAGTGACTAAATTGAAGTGAATTTGCTAGTCTTAGAGACAAAATTGGTGAAGTGACTAATTAACGAACGAACCAAATAAAGTTTTGTCCCCTTGGTTGTGCTATGCTAAGCTTGCCCGTAGTTGTTAGTTTTCCTGTCTTTGGATCAATTATGAAATATTGTCCGGATGTCATGTTCTTCTACAAATAATTAAAATAAAAGTGATACTTTCTTTCAAGAAAATAGATAACTAGAGAATGAAAAAGAAATAGTCTAACGAATTTTGAAAAATGTGAGGATTATAAAAGTGATTAGAGTTCAATATATAATAGTTCTTCAAACAAAATTAGTAATTTTTCATAACTTTCACAACTCTCCATATTAATTGTAATGAAAAAAGAAATCATGTGTGTACATTAATGGGTTTAATCATAAGAGAAGTATAAGTATAGTAGGAAAGATAAATGGTAGAGATTCCTCACCCAAATTCCTTAAATTCTGATTTTGCATGTCTCATATTTCTCTTTGAAGTGAGAAACGTGATTTGCAAGAAATTGAGGATGCACGACCTGGCGTGTCGCGCAGCTATGTCTCCCTAGTCTTGCACGGCGGTGTCATCTATTATGCTGCTCTCGCAACTCACTAGAATACCATGCGACATGACCAATACCAGAGTGAGGCACTACCTCTATTTTTGCCCAATGTCGTCTTGTCCTTTTGTTTCTTTTCGTCTCTCTCATTTGCAATTTCTTTCACTTTGTTCTTTTCATATCTCAATTGTTAGCTAACAAAACACTTAAATTTTTTTATGCTATATATGACTCAAAATAAAAAGACTAGAAATTCAACAAAATGAAAGATTTAAAAAGTTAAAACTCACTACTGTGGGTGGCTTCCCACACAATGCTTAGTTTATTGCCAATCAGCTTGTCACTTTATTAGGGGATTTAGGGGTTCTCGGGTGCACTGTTTGCACCTTTGTCTTTCTTCTCTTTTTTCTCTTTCTTCTTTTCTTCTTTATTCACTTTGGACTTCGGGTGAACCTTTTTTTTATAAGGCAATGTCTTGTTGGATTTTGCCTTCACGTTCTTTCTTTTCCCATATGTATCTATTTTCTTGCGCCTTTTTCTGAGACTTCTCCATTATGTCTTCTAATAGGTCCATTACCTCATAGCTCAGATTGTCAACAAAGGAATTCGAATGTGGTGGCTTCCTACTCAACTAATCTAGAATATATACTGATTTACTGGATTAAGACCCAAATAAAACACTTCCAAATATTGCACATCGTTGAACCAATTGGGTTACATTTCTTTGAAAGTGTATTTCTCCCAAGCGTCGACTACATCTTTCTTAATGCTTTCCGCTGCACTCCATGCTTCACTTATTGTTGCTCTACATTTTTGGTGAAAAGTGAGTAGTCTCTGTCGTGGAGTCTTCATAAATGGGTTGCTAGAAAATCCTTGTTTGAATCTTTTCTTGACTTCACCACATCCCATCCCATTGTTGATGTTTTAAGTTTACCACTCGTCGACCTTTCCCAATAATGAAAAGGGGTGAATCCTTCGGATTTTGTGCTCCTCCCTCACTTTGAAGTAGCAGTACATCTCCTCCAATTTTACCAAATGGTGGATTGGATCATGGTAAGGTTCCCCTCTGAACCTGTTCTTCGTCAGCATGTGTATCAGTTTCGAGTTTGCCTTCACTATCTCAAAAATGGTCAATGTCTGAGTAGTTTTCTTCATTGGTGGATTATCAGACTATGCATCTTCTTCTGTGTAGACGATTTGTAGTTTTGCCTCCACGGTGAATCGATTATTGAATCTCCCATCACTATGCCGTCCACTGTCTCCAAAAGTTATCTTATTTCCCACGTTGACATAACTAATCTTTTTCTGACCCTATCAATAGTCATTATTAGAGAAACAAAAGAATGTTGTATTAATGCCTTAAAAACTAAGCTTGATGATTCAAACAAAAAAATATCGTTCTCCCGGCAACGGCATCAAAAGCTTGATGGGGACTTTTCTAGCATACAAATAATAAAAAATCAACAAGTCAATTGTTACATGATGGGCGTGTAGAGTGTAATAAAATAGAATATAAGTCAACACGATAATGTTACACCTAAATTTCACTTTGTCGCAAGTGCACGAATCAAGTAATAATAAAATGGTAAGTATAGTTCCGAACCAAGTATCGTATCCCAAGGGAGTGATGAATGAATGTATGAATCACTTGAATGCAAAATACTAGCAATTGTCATGGTCTTTTCTCTTGTGTTTGCAGGATGTAATGAATGCTTGTGAATCCTAAGAATGCTTTCTATACTAAAGATGCTTTGAATGCTTTTTATGCTTAGAATGCTTAATCTAGAATGCAATGAGAATTATTCTAAGAATGCAAAAACAATAATTAAATATCTTTCTGGGTTTTGGTTTTATATGCAAGAAAATAATTAAACAACTGAATTAAATAACTAACGAAAACAAGTAAATGATTAAACTAAGAATGCCGAAAGAAATATTGTTTAACTAAGTTTAACTAAACTAAACTAAAGAAAATAATTTAATGATGGATTGATTGATTGTGTAATGAATCTATGACATATAGCAGGAGTTATCCCAACCATACACCTTTGAGTCTCTAATAACATAGGGTGTTAATGGATCGATCCAACAGTCAGTTGTTTTAGAAGATATGTCAAATTTGCAATCCAATTAACTCATTAGAATCGTGTTAACAAAACGTACTTAGTCAAGATTGATCTAGTGTGATCTAAAGGTTGCACATCAGTTGCTTTCGTAAATCTAAAGTCACAAGTCGCATTTAATAACTATCCTTAGCATTCTACACTCTAGGTGACCCCGTACGAGTGAGTTCGTGTTATCTCAACGAGAGTAAGGTTAGTCACACAACATAAGTAATTATTCAAGCTACGCATTCAAGATCATCAAACACACATCAAGTAAAGCAAATAAACATATTCATAAATCATAATTACTCCCCTACTCTTAACAACGAGTAGGATAGCTCCTCATAATCATGAGTTCAACAATCAATAAAGATGTAAATATCATAGACAAAGTAAAGAGATAAAGAAAAGCTTCTCGGACCCGGTGGAACTTTGTTGCTTGACCCTCTTCTTACTCCCTTTTGCTATCTTCTACTTCACAAACTATTTTCTTTCAAACAATGACTCAACTAAACTAGAACATGAATTTTGATGGTGTTTTGTCTCTGGTGACAACGTCTCGGGGTTTCTCTGTCGAAAGTGGTGGAAAGTGATTGTGAATGTGTGTAAGTTGGTTGCTCTATTTGCCGAACGTAGCCTCCAATTTATAGTTTGTCTATGCTTTGGGCTACATTTTAGGGTTTCTGACTTTCGGCCCAAATTCTTATTTTGATAGCGCGCCACCCGCTTGATGTGATGCTGGTTGCACGACATTTTGATTTCCTCCCAGCGGTCTCCTTGTGTCTTCTCTTCAATCGAGCTATGTTCAGTATTTCTCCTTTTGTAGTGTCGTAGCAGCTGAACATCCCAAAATAGTGTCTTGACTAATTGTCGCTCAAAACATCTATTCTTTGCCTTATTTAGCCTTGTTTCAATTCGTAAGAAAACATAGAACAATAATAAAAGAAGTAATATGCCATCATAAGTATTCAAAAGCATAAGCAATGAGATACTTAAATTACACTTTTAAGACGCTTATCCTAACTATGATAGTTTGAAGTTCATATGTATAATTGATCCATGATCTATAGCTAAACCTATCCTAACTATAAGATCTATGAGTCTCTAATAACCTACCGTTTTAGCGAATTCAGCCCAATTGTCAGTTGTTTAAGTAGAGATATCAAATCTGCAATCAATTAACTCATCTGAATCATGTTAACATAAAGGTACATAATCAAGATTGACCTAGTCTGATCTAGAGGTTGTGCATCAACTGCATTAGCATACCAAATTTAAAATTCGGACACACACACATATGTATGTATGTATATATATATATATATATATATACACACTCTTGTGGTCTCGGGGTAGTGCTTCCGTTCATCCAGCGAGAGCATGTCTCGTTACAGAGGAAATAATGAACTATTTAATCTAGACATACGAATTCATCAAACACACATCTAATAAACCAAATAAACATGTTCATAAATTAGAGTTACACCCATACTCTAAACAACGAGTAGATTATCTCCTCATATTCATGAGTTCAACAATCGATAAAGAGTTAAATAACATAAACAAATTAGAGATAGAGGAAAACTTCTCAGATCCATTGGGATGTTGATCCTTTAGCTATCTTCTTAACTCTTACGTGCTGTCTTCTTCTCTACGAAGTATTAACTCTAGAATAATGAGAAAAACTAAACTAGAACTGAACTTTGATGGTGTTAATTGTAAGTATTCATAAGTAGTTGGTAGGAGTGGTCTCCCAAAGTGCTGGTCGTTCTCTTGTATTTATAGAAAAGTCTTCTTGCCCTACTTTCGTAAATAGTTGCAACTTAAACTATTGAATAAGGCAGTGTTGCTTTAGAGACGCGCGACTTGACATATTGAGCGGTTACCTGCGCGGCTTGCACAACTTTCTCTTCTGTCATGCCACTCTTTGTGTCTCTTCTTGTGATGTTCTGCTTTCTTCCATTTCTCACGCTGCATTTGGTATTTATGGCGCTATCATGCAGCGTTTCCCATGTCGTGCCACTCCATGATCGACTTTGACCGAATTTTGGGCTTCTTTTCATGTTGCGATTAGGGTTTACATCTTTTGCATAGTGCCATGGTCCTTCAAGTTGTGTCGTTTCAAAAACATCTATTTCAGGCTCTTTTAACTTTGTTTTGTCTTGACTCAATAAAGTTATAAGAAAACATGAAATAATACTAAAACCAATAAATATGCACCAAGAATTATACAAAAGGGCAAGTAAATGAGGACTAGAATTACTCTAAATAAACACTCATCACCTACCAATGAAAGTATCTCTAAGATCATTAAGGCAAAGTCGTGGTTTTGGATAAAAGTGAAATTCCCTATTTTCTCATTTTCTTGTATTGATTGGGTTTGCTTTCCAACTCATTGTGTGTAACCTCAATGTAACGGGTTTGGAGTACTCCTTCTACTCCCACAAATTAATTTTTGTTTGATCAAATTAAAAGATTGTGTTGGAGCAAAAGGGGAATGAATACTTATCTGGGATGAGGTGACAAGGGTATAGGTATAGGTCGACAAGAGTTTAGTGATGAGTTGAAGTACGGTGTTGCTGCACTCATTGTTGCCTAGTCATAATCAGCGACAATTATAATTGTGCAACAAACATCATTAAGGAGAGGGTAGCTTTTTTCTCGAGAGCTTAGCCCAGTCAGGTGAGAGAATTAATGTATAACACAACTAATTCATGAATTGATCTACCTAGGAGTCATTGTAGATACATTTACGTTGTGTCTAATCAAATTAAATTATTGTAAGTCTTAAGATGCAAAAAATAAATATATATACTATCACAATATTCAAGGGATGGAAATATATATTTATCAAATCTCAATAAAAGGAAAGATTAGCGAGACAAGAGCAACGTGACATCTCAAGTCGTGCGACTCTGCGCGATCTTGGAATAAAATAGAACCTCGCAGAAAATAGTCACCGAGTTGCACTAAAATGCAAAAAAGCCACACAACCCACCCGACTACATGCGCAACACGTCATGTAGCACAGGTCCAGAAACGTACAGAAACCCTAATTTCTGCACAGAAGCTACTTTTACCTATAAATAACATTAGGGTTACGATATTCAAAACAACTCATCATAACACAACTTGTGAGATCATTGAGGAGAGATGCCACACACATCACACGCTTGGAGAAGCAGAGCAACGAAGACTGACGACTGAGTTTATATTATCTTTACTCTTTTATTACGATGTTCTCTTCCACTTAAATTGTTGAACTATTTTCCATTATGTGATAAACTTATCCATATTTGGAGAATGGAGAAATGACTATTTATGCAAAATAAACATTTAGTTGTAAATTCATGTTGAGTTTTATGTGTTTAGATATGATTCGCTATATATTTCACATGTTTGATTTATAGACTTGATGAGCTCTAGCGTGCCACGTGGCTAAGATTACATGTTTCATTTATGTGCTAGAAGTAGGGCTAATGCAACTCGCACATAAGCTAATTACACGAATCCATGTCTCTGATTATTCGGTATAGTTAACACTTGAGAAGAATGGTTACCAAACTTTACTTCTTTTAGATTTATCGCACTTAGTTCATAGATCTTTGGGGGAAGGCAAATGGATTGTAGTTATCACTAGCGTCGCATCTAGAATTTCTGTAATTCATTGAACACATATGAACTTAGCATGATGAAACTAACTTAAGGGGAATTGGTGGTTTGTCTATAAATCATATAATAAATAGAAAATGAAACCCAACTTCAAATACACTTCATCAATCTGATTAAATCCTTGTTATTTATTTGTTTTATTAGTTATAATCAAAACCTTCATCATTATTTATTTATTGTTGTCTAATAAGCAAACACTATAGTTACACATTTTATGTGGGATCGATATTTGGTTAGTAACTATACTTACAATTTTATATTACTTGATAGTGCACTTGCTAACACGTAGGCGTAGTAATTCATTGTATTAATAAAAACTACTCGCTCGCCACACATCAAGTTTTTTGTGCTGTTGCCTAGGGTTGATGGTGAATAATAGTGTTTTAATAGTGGATGTTAAACTTAAAAGTTTCATATCTTCTTTTTCAGTTGATGAAGTGCATTGCCCGAGGTGACAAAAATCGGTCGTTTTCCCAACAACTGTGCATAAAAAGAGAGATCATTATATAGAAAAGAGATGTGCAAAGACATGGCCGACAATGAAGATTCCTTAATAAAATACAAATATACTTGGGGAGAAGGATTTACAACCATCGGATGATTCATACGAGTACGTCTAACACCAGACCGAATGGTACATGAAAATCGTTGGTAGGTGGGAAAATATTCTCAATCCCGACGACTACGAGCTTATGGTCAAAAATGATACGTGTATTACCTTATTTTGAAGAAGACGACAAAGATAACCCAACAACTTTTGGAACCAAGGTGAGCAAAGAATTTTCAATAAAAGAAGACGGGTCATTGAAGATTGATCATAAAGCACCTCAAATCGACGTCATAGAGGATCAGGAGACACAATCACACGCCATCCCTCTGCAAGTAGAGATGGAGCTTGAGCCAATGTCTTTAATTCATGCACAAGAAGAGGCAGTGGAGATACAAGTGAATAGTCCAACACTCAAGACTTAGGTTGAAAAGACCAAGTTGTGCTAAGAATTTAGCGTTGACGAACGTGCAAAAGTCAAACCACTCGTACCTATTGGAGATGTTGTATCACTGAAGGAGAAGACGGTGAGAAAAGTCCTGGCCATGGATCCAAACATTGAATGGCTCCTTGATTATGCACCTATAATTGAAGAGTCCACAATGGATATTCATATGAAAGACATCTACACTACCCAAGTTGTTGAAGTTGACACGTTGGCATATGAAGGACTGGGATCTGGGAGTGGAGAACTATCTCATTAAAAGGCAAGAAAAAAGAATAAATCAAATCACGAGGCCACGCTATTGATTTCTAAAGGGCTACTACATGAAATTAGTGAACTCCTAAACCACTTCATAAGAAGGCCAAAAGAAATAGAGTTCGTGTGCAGCCTTGGAAGAAAGAGATTTTAATTCAAAGAACGAAGTTTTGTACAAGAGTCTCAGTTGGAAAAAGGTGACGAAGCCACTTAAAGGTGATACATTGACATCATTCATCAATTGGAGTCTCATCAAGTTATTTGAACCTCCATGAATCCATCAATATCGTCGAGCTAACCGACGTAAAACTAAGAATTTTGTGGGAGGCAACCCCAAATAGTAAATTTGTAATATTTGAGTCTTGCAATTTAGTTCTATTTTGAGTTTGTTTGTTTTGAGTCATATATAGCATAAAATATTTTTTCAATGTGTGTTGAGCTAACAATTGAGATAGAAAAAGAGGCACGAAGAAAGTGAAAGAAGATGCAAATTAGAGAGATGAACAGGAAACAAAAAGGGCAAAACGACATGTAGCAAATGCAGGATTACAGGTAGCGCAAAACAGAGCACATCGCAGATTTTCCAGATAGTACCCGCGAGTCCAGTAGCTTTGGTGCATGTCATTTCCAGGGTAGTCGCGCGAGCAGCAAAGCATTTGAAACCGTTGTGCAGCACTAGCGCGACATAGCTGTGTGACATGACATGGTGCATCCCCCTCCCCTCCCCTCCCCCCCCCCCCCCCCCCCCTATTTCTTGCAAATCAAGTTTCTTATTGCATATGGAAAGAGAAGACCTGCAAAATCAGAATATATGGGAAATTTGGCTGAGCAATCTCTATCTCTTAGCTTTCCTACATTACTTGCATTTCTCTTATGATTAAATTCCATTGATGTACATTAATTATTTCTAATGTGATTACAATTAATATGAAACAGTTATGCAACTCATCAAAAATTACCGATTTTTGTTAAGAACTCTAATATATATTTAATGAACCATAATCACATATATAATTCTTACCTCTCGTAGAATTCATAAAACTTTTTCTTTTCTTGCTACCTTTTCAATTTATCATTTTTTGTGAATAATATTTCATTTTTTTTATATTCATTGTAGAAGAACATGGCATCCAGATGTTTCATACTAGCGAGTCTTCGTCTATTACATCAATTGAATAAGTACGTCCATGCCACAAAGACATAAGACGTTTAAGAGCAACTTAGAGGGCGGAGAGAGGACGATGAGAGAAAATGGAAGGCTAGTGAACAAATTGGAAGAATTCAATAAGCAAATTCGAAATACCAACAACCATCTTTGGATGAAATTGAGGCACAATGAAAGAGAATAACAAATGAAAAAAGCAACAACACCCATAGTCCGGCAAGTCCTACTAGCTTCTTGCTCGATCATGGAAGTACTTTCATTTATGCATTATTCTATATGTTTTGACGATGATAACATCGTCTGATTCTTTGTTTGGGGTGAGAATTTTTTTTGTTATCTATGCTATATATTTATCCTGTTTTAGAGTCTATTTAGTTTTTTTAGAGCCTAAAATCATTTATAAAGATTATCCACAGAACCCTGCTGAAACCTTTTCTTATGAGCCTTTGTTTATGAAACTCAATTATCTACCATTAGTCGAGAAATTATATTCTACGCTTTCTAGAGATGTATGTAGTAGATCACAAAGGAGGGATAAGATAGGTGCTTCTAAACAAAGCATGAGCCCAAAAAGAAAAAAAAAATAAAAAGAAAAGGGTTAAAAGAGTATGAGCGCATATAACCTTGTGAAAAAACTATAAGTTTGGGGTGCTTCTAGAATAAAATTATGAAGTAAAAGGCGGTTTGAAACTTGCGCAACTGAAAATGCGGTGGAAAAGATGCAAAAAGAGTCTAAACTGTATGGCCAATGAAAAATGCACAAATAAGAGAGGGAGAACAATTGAGTTGATTTACTACGTACATCTCTAGAACTCATAAATGTCTTTTTCCGTTATAGCCCACACCCGAGCCTAACATTACAAGCTAACAAGTCCTAAATGATCCTCAACATAGGAAGTCTACATGAATTGATGGAAACATGATAAATTGAGAATGGGAGTGAAGTGATTGCGTGTTACGAGCTATGATTTTATGAATTTTCAATACAAAAATAACTTGTATACATGAGTAATAGCGGCACACACTATTTGAGCACATGAAATTGGGGGTATTTGATGAGTGATTATTTAGCGTAATTTAAGTACCTATTTCTTATGCTTTTGAATAGGTATTGGTGCAAACTTATTGGTTTGAGTATTCTTTGGTGTTTATTTTTAGAATTTTGGTGAGTAAAGACAAAATAAAGCTAAAAGAGCCTAAAATTGATGTTTTTGGAAACATGGCTTCACGATACAACTTTGCAAAGAGGAGAATCTAAATGAAGCCATTGATTCAAAATTCGTGTTGAAAACATCACAGGAAGTATCAGAGGACGTGCTACATACCATTGGAAAGTCAAAGAAATCAATGTTCCAACACAACAAGCGAATCTAGATTTCCACATTCAGGGAAGAAGTTATGGCCAAACCCGTGAAGTCAGGCAGAGTAGAAAATAGCAGCGGGACAGACCCTGCGCGATCACAAAAAAACACAAAACGTCATAGGAAACGGATAGAGAGTTGCGCTACAACGCAGAAAAGTTGTACGGCCCGTGCGACTATCTGCACTGCACGTTCTGTAGCGCAGCTCTAGAAACGTACATAAACCCTAATTTTAGTCCAGCAGCTACTTTTACTTATAAATGACATTAGTGCTATGAAAATCAGAACATATCATCATAAAACAACTTGTGATATCATTGAGAGAGAGACGCCACAAGCATTAGACGATGGGAGAGTAGAGCAATAGAGATTGAAGAATGGGTTTGTATTTAGACATTGCTTACAAACTCCGAACGCCATGAAAATATAAGCAATAAAGAATAGAGACTGGTCTGCACTTCTAATGACCAAACAAATTAGAAATTCATTTTATTTGATACTGATTTGGAAATAGATCGTATTATATATATATATATATATATATATATATATATGTGTGTGTGTGTGTGAGTCGGTTACAAGTGAGTGATCTAATAATACAACGAATTTATCTCAAATCGGGCCTACACTATGTATCTCGCGTAGACTTGGTCCGGAACACTTCGAACTAACGCTTCGATGCTTGGACGACAGTGGTATATCGGTGACTAGATTAGACGTATATCGGTGATCGTCTTCGACATGATATCGAAGATGCCCCTCGATGTGATATCGGTAGTGTGGTTGTATGACGTATCAGTAGAGCACTAGGTTATCCCGATATCGAGTACGATATCGAGAGTGAGATCGGAGATTTGTTTTGATGTGATGCGTGGTAGCTGAGGGATAATAATTGCTTACTTTGGGATCCGGGTACCGCGTATTTATAGACCTCGGGATCCGGGGACCACAGTAACATATCAGTGATTATTACCGATATGATATCGAAAGTGGTCCCCGATATGGTCAAATAGGGGCCCAGTTTGGGCCAGGCCCAATATGCGGAAAAGGCCCATATCATGTAGTCCCCCAATTTGGGCATTCTTATCTTAGAGATAAGAATTCGCAAATTTAATTTTAAATTTCTGGGTTACCTGTACCCCTCGTCCCGCCAGTTCAAATGACGGAGGTCAAATTTGCGGGGAATGTACTTTGTGATAAATTTCGCTGGACTCCCAAGTACAGTGGATGTATAATTTCAGGTCCTCATTTGAATTCTTCGTTCACCGTACGGGATTTTAAATTCCTCGCACATCTCGGGATTGCGCTCTGTGATAAACTTTGGTGAACCCCTCAGTGCGTCTGTGCTTGCCCCTGACCTTTTATCTATATCGAATATCATTACCGATGTGAGATCAAAACTTTGTTTCGATCTAGCATCTCCGATATCTATAAATAGGGCTTCCAGGGAGGTAAACTCACTTTGGCTTTAGCGAAAATTCGTTGTTCTTCTGCAAAGTACGTCGAATTTCACTTTTGATATCGTTTTCGATATAACTTTCGATATCTCTTTCGATTTTGATTTTCCTCCTTTAGCGCGTCAGTATGTCATTTGCCGGGGACAGTGTTGGCTCAGGTTTGCCCGATATGGATTTTGAAGAGGTCGGAATGGGATTTTCAGAAAACGAGATGTTTGGGCCTGACCAGTTGACTGGCGACCAGTACGGTGATGAATTCTCTGCTCCGCCTGAAGGTGACGGCCCCAATGTAGATGAATGGGGCTTTGGGGTTAGCCCCCCGAAATACAAGACCTTGGAGAAATACGAGGATATGACCTCTCATGTTCCTCATCATGCTTGTTATTACTCCGACGAGTATGACATCCTCGAGGGGTATAAGGTCATATTCCCTAGTGCGGATCAACGAATGCATACTCCACCAAAAGGCTGCATTACTGTTAATGCCAAGCATTTTAAGAACGGACTGCGCTTCCCGATCGATTCTGTGGTTAGTGCTATTGTGGCGAGCATCGGGGTCTGCTTGGGACAGCTATCCCCCAATTCTCTGGGGTACATCGTGGCTTTTATTTGTGTCATGAGAGCGTTGGGTGCCCCTTGTGGAGCCAATGAGTTCTGGAAACTCTTTAGTGTCATGGTCAACAGGAAGGGCGGTGACAAAGGGTTCTTCTGTGTGCGGGCCCAGGCGGGACTTAGGTTCGTGCAATATACTCAATCCAGTTATGGATTTTGAAATAAGTGTGAGTATATGTACATCCAGGAGAGGACGGCTGGCGAATTTGATGCGCTTCCTAGTGTGTGGTGTGAAGACACCAAATATGAGAGGCGAGCCGCTGTCGGGCCAACTGCACATAGCCTCGTATTTTTGAAGAAATTGATCAACCATCCGTACGACGGTACCCTGCTTTGCAGTGACATAGTTTTGCGAGCAAGTGGGATATCTCCCGTACGTTATAACGGTCCCTCTACACTCGGTAAGTGTTATATCTTTATAAATCGATATCTTCATCCATATTTTTCTCTTGATCCTATATTTCATGTGTCTTGCAGCTGATTTGGTAGAGTACTGTAATCTGGATGCAAAAGCAGATCGTAGACAGCTGGGGCCTGATGCCGCTACAGATGATGTACCTCCACTCGTCAAGAAGAGGGGTCATGAGGGCGTACGCAAGAACGCGAAGAAAACTGTTCCCTCAACAAGCGGAAATAGTTCTGGGGTGGGTGGCGCCTCGCAGTCTCAACATGATGTTGATGTCAGGATGTCCACGGGGCCAAAAAGAAAGAGGGAGGAGGGTTGTTCAAGTGGGGATCACAGCGGTCTCTTTCGATCTGTAAGTAGTCTTTGTGTCTATTGGATGTGTATTTCCTTTGGGTTTTCATTCGATTGAGCAACCAACTCCTTATTGTGGATGCGCAGGTGGCGGGCTTTTTGGAAGGTTTCTTGGCGATGGCTGTTAAGGGCCAATCGGATCACGCCGAGTCGCTCCGAGTTACCAACGGTTTGCTCGAGAGACTGGGTGAATACGATCCCGTTGCTGACGTGCAACTCCAGCACGAGAGAGACGAGGCCCTGGATATTTTGAAGGCCAACGAGAGTAATGTAAGAGGCCTGTTAAATGATAATAAAAGGTTGATCGCAGAGCTCGATGAGTCTCGACTTATTGCTGGTCGTGAGGCATCTCGTCGGGAGGCAGTTGAAGCCGAGGCCGCAATTCTGAAGGACCGATTAGCCCAGGCTGAAAGGCACATGCGGTGCATAACGTTGAGCAAGAACCAATTGACCAGTGCGGCCAAACAATTCTTTCTGAGTCGGTCCTATAAGATAATGTGTGCTGAGCGGGGCTTGCTCGAGCGGGAGGAGGCCAAAGCCTCCGTTATAGGTGAAATTCAGCTGGAAGGTGGTTTTAAAGATGGTTACGACCCTTCAGCCATAAATTCGTTGAAGGGGCTGGACGGGCAATTTCTTGAAGATTCTGACGATGACGACGAAGATCTGGAACCGGAAGTAGAGTACCGCGAGATTATCGAGCAGAAGAGTCTGGCGTTAATCCATATTAGAGGGGCTCCTCGTTATCCCGGTTGAGAATTTAGGGATTTGTATCTTTTCTTTTGGCCCAATTGCCTTTGTATATAACCTTATGGTTTTACTAGTTAATTCAATCAATCATTTCTGCGTGTCCTTGTTTATATTTGTTCATACGTATTCAATGGTGTGATTGCTTGCGTTATTATTACGCCTCCTTGTTGTGTCGCCTATTGGTTATACCGGATTATATTGACTAATCACCCTAATCGCATGAAGGTGCTTCTGTTTCTGTTCTTTAGAGTCTGACCCCGTTATCACAGGGAATGTTTTCTTGTGGGTAGGGGCCCGTCCCGTTATCACGGGGAATTCTTTCTTGTAGGTAGGGGCGCATCTCATTATCACAGGGAACCCGCTACCGTTGAAATGTTTACTGTCGACCCCGTTATCACAGGGGATATTTTTCTTCTAGGTAGGGGCTCATCCCGTTATCACGGGGAATTCTTTCTTGTAGGTAGGGGCGCATCTCGTTATCACAGGGAACCCGCTACCGTTGAAATGTTTACTGTCGACCCCGTTATCACAGGGGATATTTTTCTTGTGGGTAGGGGCTCGTCCCGTTATCACGGGGAATTCTTTCTTGTAGGTAGGGGCGCATCCCGTTATCACAGGGAACCCGCTAACGTTGAAATGTTTACGGTCGACCCCGTTATCACAGGGGATACTTTTCTTGTGGGTAGGGGCGCATCTCGTTATCACAGGGAACCCGCTACCGTTCCAATGTTTATGGTCGACCCCGTTATCACAGGGGATACTTTTCTTGTGGGTAGGGGAGCATCCCATTATCACAGGGAACCCAATGCCGTTCAAATATTTACGGTCGACCCCATTATCACATGGGATACTTTTCTTGTGGGTAGGGGCGCATCCCGTTATCACAGGGAACCCGCTACCGTTCAAATGTTTACGGTCGACCCCGTTATCACATGGGATATTTTTTTTTGTAGATGACCCATTACCGTTCATGGGTAAGAGCCCGCCCGTTATCACAGGGGAACCCGTTACCGCTCATGGGTAGGAGCCTTTTCTTTGTAGATGACCCGTTACCGCTCATGGGTAGGAGCCCGCCCGTTATCACAGGGGAACCCGTTACTGCTCATGGGTAGGAGCCTCTCTCTTTTTTTTTTCTTTTTTTCACATGTCCCTTGGTGACTCTGTCGTCGTGGAGTCTATGGGTCGTTAGGCCCTGTAAAACATCACAGAAAATAAAGGTTTTTCAATGTAAAAGCTTATGTGAAAGCACGAAAAGATGCGCATGCGTTATCTGCGGAGTGTTCCCTCAATCTGGGAGTTTCAGTTTCCGCTGTGTTCTAACGTGCCTGTTGTACCTGTTTAGATGGATAACATTGAATAATCTAGGGCGATGCCTACGAAATCCCTTCTTTTAAGAAGTGAGGGTTTAATATTCCCTCTGTCCTTTTTAGACATAGGAATGTGTGATCCTTCGGGTTATGTACCTGTAAGAGGGCGATGTATTAAACATATATCTATGGGAATACTCCCCACATTCTTCGTGCAATTCTCTGCACTTCCGTATTATCCGATTAGGACATATCCCTGCATGAAATATGAGATTCCATAAAGCAAAAATAAAAAGTAGTGACGGATAACGTTCGAAGGCTAGGTACCCCTAACTCGCCTACGTATCCCGTTGAGTGGGGAATCAGACCGGCGTAGTTCCCCCTATTTTAGTTACATGCCGACCCACAAAGGGGCAAAATAAAAGATAACAGACGAAGGCTAGGTAACCCTAACCTGCCTACGTATCCCGTTGGGTGGGGAATCAGACCGGCGTAGTTCCCCCTGTTTTAAGTTTACAAACTAACCCACGATGGGGCAATGTTTCAATTGTTCAAGCGTAATTTAAAAACTACCGAAATCTAAAATATTGTCCTGTTTGTTCCTCATGGTGATCACTCCATAGCTTGTTGATCTTGATTTGGCCCGATTGCTTCTTCCTCCGCTTCTCTAATTCTTGGCAACGTAAGAGAAGTGATGTAGCAGAACCAAGCCTCCTTCTAGTTAACGACCACTTCTCCGACCCCTCCTCCTGCTGGGAATTTCACCTTCTGATGGAATGTGGATACTATCGCTCTTATCGCGTTCAGGGTTGGCCTTCCGATTATGACATTGTATGCGAATGGTTAGTCCACGATTGTATATTGAACATTGATAGTTCACCTGTGCGGCTCTTGTCCAAATGATGTGGGAAGGTTCACTTGCCCTAGGGGAATTGTTTCTGCCCCACCGAATCCCACTAGTGGCGTACGAACCTGTTCAACTACATGGTGCCCGAGTGCCATCTTCTTCAAAGCATGCGCAAATATAATATTGGTGGAACTACCATTGTCTATCAGTACCTTGTGTACAACGTAGTTAGCGATATCAAGCTGAACAACCAAGGGGCAGTCGAGCTTGCCTGGCTGGATGGCTTCGGGGCTGAGATCCAAGAGGTCCCTGCCGGAAAATGTGATAACCTCGTCTGGAAGCTCCTCAATTAGTGTCGTGAATCCGACGAATCGGTCCTTGTTCAATCCACGGGTTAACTTCTTCCTCTGGTTAGTGGAATCTGCTCCCGCAGTCCCACCGCATATCACATTAATCACCCCCTCGAATGTGCATTATTTATTGTGTCGCGTCCTTCTCCACTCTAAATTGCCTTAAGGCCCTCCCTTCCTGGGGATTGGGACCGCTCTCTCGATTCAGCATACTGCCCGCTTGCCTTAACGAACTCTATTAACCTCCCATCCTTAATCAATCTCTCGATCTCATCCTTCAGGTCATAGCAATCCTTCGTGTCATGGCCTTTCTGGCGGTGGTACTCACAGTAGCGCCTATATTTCTTGTTGAAATCCGTCTCCTTGATTTTCCGAGGCGCATTTAACCAATTCCTGCTTTGTGCGACGGCCAAGATAGTGCGAATGTCCTGGTTAAGGGGGGTATATCTCTTCGGCGACCTGTCTCTTCCTCCCCTACTCCTGTTCCACGCCTCTCTACCCCTTTTCCTGCCGGATTCCTGGGGTCTAAGCTTAGCTGCCATCATTGCGTCTTCGTAAATCACAGTATGTGCCAACTCGTTTATCCGAGTGATGGTAGGCTCTGTGAGCTTGATCAACTCTTTGGCAAATCTGTTGTGAGTCGTTGCCCTAAATAGGGTCTATAACACTTGTCCTCCGTAGGGGTTGTCCACCTTCAGTAGCTCTTCATTGTATCTTTTCATGAATTCACCGAGAGTTTCCCTCTCTCTCTGTTTCAACGCTTCCAGATGGTACATGCTTGTCTTCATTCGCTTTTGACTGGAAAAGTGGTTCTCCAACCTCTCATTCATTTGCTCAAAGCTAGAAATAGATCCCGCTTCAATTCTGTTAAACCAGTCTAACGTCGCCCCTATCAGTGTTGTTGCCATTATTTTTGCCTTAATGCCCTCGGAAAAGTCTTGTAAATTCAAGAGACTCTCCACGGCGTGGATGTGATCCCTTGGGTCACTCTTCCCATTATATGGTTTTGTGGTCGGAATCTTGTCTCCTCTGCCCAATACTTCCTTCTCGATTTCATAACAGAAGGGAGTCAACGGCCGTCGGAATCCAACTGTTGTTGCTCCACGATTTTCGTTCCTTCTCTCGGCTTCCATGTCCTTCGTCATTTTAACTGTTTCCCTTATCATGTTACATATGTCCTCCTCGAACGTCCTGGCTCTCCGGTCATTCTCTGTATCATCACTTACTTCTACCCTCTCTTCACTTCTGGCTCTTGTCCAACACCCTCTTCCCGCGTTGTCCCTTCGACCTCCTTCCAGGATCTCCTCTTCGTCCCCCTCTTTCCTTGTCCTTCGTTTCACTATGCGTGGCAGCAAAGTCTCCATTGTAGCGTCAAGCGCTGCTTTCACAGAAGCGTTGATCTGCGCTAACATCTCCGGGGTTATGGCGGCAGGGGGAACGGTGCTCTGTCCTGCAACCCTCACCTCCTCAGAGCCGGGAGGATCCGTGTTTGGCATCTCGGTCAATGGGACATCCGCCGCCGGGTTTTCAGTGGCTGGGCCTTCGGCAGTAGGTTCCGTCGTATTTGGTGCGGCAGTGGTCGGACCTGTATTCGTGGCTCGCAATGGCCTCCCGGGCCCGTGCCTACGTCGCGGCTCATTCTGTGCTGGAGGAGGCTCCACCACAGCTTGGGTCGTTGTTTGTTCTTGGTCAGCTGGCTGTTGAGGGAGTGGCACGTCCTCAATCCTCGTGCTTCTAGTCACAACCCCGTTAAACTCGGATCAGGTCCTCCTTCCTTGCATCTCGGCGTCCTCGTCCGTGCACTAGTGTTCCCACAGACGGCGCCACTGATTTGGCAATAGATCGTATTATATATATATATATATATATATATATATATATATATATATATGTGTCTGTGTGTGTGTGTGTGTGTGAGTCGGTTACAAGTGAGTGATCTAATAATACAACGAATTTATCTCAAATCAGGCCTACACTATGTATCTCGCGTAGACTTGGTCCGAAACACCTCGAACTAATGCTTCGATGCTTGGACGGCAGTGGTATATCGGTGACCAGATGAGACGTATATCGGTGATCGTCTTCGACATGATATCAAGAACGCCCCTCGATGTGATATCGGTAGTGTGGTTGTATGACGTATCAGTAGAGCACCAAGTTATCCCGATATCGAGTACAATATCGAGAGTGAGATCGGGGATTTGTTTCGATGTGATGCGTGGTAGTTGAGGGATAATAATTGCTTACTTTGGGATCCGGGTACCGCGTATTTATAGACCTCGGGATCCGGGGACCACAGTAACATATCGGTGATTATTACCGATATGATATCGAAAGTGGTCCCCGATATGGTCAAATAGGGGCCCGGTTTGGGCCAGGCCCAATATGCGGGAAAGGCCCATATCAGATACATATTGTGTTGGGATGAAAGACACAACATGAGTTATACAGCCCAACCCCATCAATTTATAGCATATTTTGTAGATATCTCAACCATATTTCACAACAGAGTATCCTCGAATATGTGGAAATTAGAGCATATACTCATAGTTTGGCCCTTGTACAAAAAGAGAATACAAGTATGCATAATTCCCTTCTTCAAATCAGCATTTGGGGGTGTTTTTGAATTATGAGAAATTACTATGGTGTCTGAGGGTGATTTCAAAAAACTGGGGTTATTTGGGTGTATTTTGAAGTATTTTTTGAATTATGAGAAGCTAATGTAGTGTTTGGGGGTATTTCTGAGAATTTAGTTGGTATTTGGGAGTGTTCTCTAGTTATGAAAAACTACTGTGGTGTTTGAGGGCATTTTCTAAAATTTTGGGGGTTTGGCGTCGTTTTAAAATTATTAGTAGTTATTTTAGTGTTTTTGGGTATTTTAGAATTTATAAAGCCTTCTTAATGTGCCATCGTCTCGAAATGTGACATAATTTGGCCTAAAAACTATTTTGACAAGTTTACAAAATATATGCAAGTTTAGGTAGCAATGTGCAAACGGGCAATCGATAGTGTCTTAATCTAATTTATTTTCTTCCCTTAAAGGTGTTATTTTATTAGGAGAATTTTGGTGTCAAAACTATCAATTGAATATTTTATTAGGAGGATTTTGGTGTCAAAACTATCAATTGATTCAATTCTTCTTGGAGCGAATAAGTAGAATCCTCATGGAGGGTTCTTCAAGTAGATACATGGAAAAGATAAACGAAAGGTTTGCTTGATATCCACAATATAACATCGTCAATTTTGACATGTATGGTTTCCATAAAAGTCTTTTTTTAATGAAAGCAAAATAACATTTTTAATGGAATGCACAAAGAGTCCAGAGAAACAAAGTTTACATTAGAGATTAGAACTTCAAAACTTTGAAGAAGAATATGAGAATCCCTTATTTCTCTTTGCTCCAATCAATTCCACGGTCTAACTTCAATGAGTTCAACCATTTTCATATAGCATGTCCATATAGCACCATTTCAACGTGAAGAATTGGATTAACATCAACCTATCAAAAGCTCAAATCGACCAACATTACCCCCAACACGTCATTGTGCCCCTGCAAGTCGCATCCCATCTGCATTCTGAGCAATTACATCCCGTCTATGCGAATACAGCCCCATCTACATTGATTTTAATCCACTGGAAAAGGGGGCATGCTCCATACAACGCCACTTGAGTCACACAATTTAATCGATTGCAAATTATTCCTCCCCACCCAAGCATGTTGAAATATGCTAGCAAAATTGATGAATTTTCAGTGGTGATTGTACGTTTTCTCCCGCCAACACATGGTTTTGATTTTTCTATAAGCCCCAACACCTATTGACCACTTTCGCTATTATTATTGCATCACTATCCTTCTCAATTCGGCAAATCTATTCAACAAGTTCCTCTCCCTAATGCCATAAAACATACCCTGCAGTATTTGACAATGGCCACACTTTTTGTACCACATGACACTTCCTAAAACAATGCTTAACATCCTCTTGGTCATCCTTACAGAGTACACGCCTTGCTTTATGCGCGATTTTCCATTGAACGATCACCATTTTCCTCGGTAATATTCAAACACAAGAGCCATAAAAAGAAATTCACCTTCCTTGGGAAGTCGCACTTGCAAACAAGACTCCAATCTTGCAGCACACTCGGACTAGCACTTTCCTCATTATTACGATGCAGCCCCAACTTGCAGATAAGGTGGTACGCACTTCTAATCAAGAATATACCATTACTATTGTAAAGCCACACTCGTTTATCTAGGTTCAGCCAGCTCCCCAACGGAATAGACAATTATCTATGCATCCTCTTTCCAGAAAATTTGTCTAACACGCACACTATCCTATGCACATGTTTCCTTGTCAATAAGTGAATTAACATGCAAGTTCACCACCTATCAACAAAAACGAAGTATAAGCAACGCGGTCACTTAAATTCATGTACTGATTTCAAACACGAATATAAATCAAATTAAATAACAATGTAAATTTATAGAATACTCAAAACTATAAAATCCTGCTCAATTAAAGTAATGCATTAATTGAAAATAATTTATGGTTATGTTTTTTACTTAGTCATATAAATTTTAGTAATTTGTTTTTTCATCTCTTTATCTTTTAATCATAAGTTATTTTAAATGAATTTGTTATTTATTTCGAACATGTCTAAAATATGTTGGAGTATGCCTTCTCAGTTAGTTTTTATTTATTTTATTGAGACACCACGTGGCGAATCCAACACGTGTTGGAGGAGTGTCGGTGTCGGATACGGACACAACTAATGTTTTGTAGTATCAGTACAACATTAGCTTTTTATTTTTTGAACATGAAGGTCATATGAATCAGTTCCTCATTGAGATTAGTCTGCACTATGTGCATGTAGTATACAAATATTGTATCAACACCATTATATTTTCATTCTATTTCCTTGAATTAATTGTAGTAAGTCACAAGAGTGATATATGGCCATACAGCTAACTAGATAAAGAGAAGAAATGGGATTTAATTGTGATCACATGGTTTGGGACCCTACCCACTTATATTTTTCAGTGAAGCAATCGCAGTCTATGAGTTGCATTAGCATACGGCTATGTTGTATCACAATATATGATTGAAAGACAGAGGCATGTGGGGCTCTCACCTTCTAAATCTAAGCCCACCACATGCATGTGCACCTTTGTAAACATCAATGACGGTTGTTAATCTTACGGGGCCTAATCGATCTCAAACATAAAAAAAATAAAAAGTATTATAATTTCTTATAGGACCAATAAATTCTAGAAACAATCTTCAAAGGGAAATTATATTAGTTTGGTAAAATATTATTTCATATTTATTTTCTCGCTGTAGCTTCTGATGAAACTGGAAATTGTTATATAATTATATATTTTAGTTGTCGACTAGACCTACACTATACAATACATAACTATATGTAAACTATACATTCCTTAGAAATAAAATCAACTTGGACCCGAAAACTCGTTAAACTTTTCAATCGGGTTACTTTGAAGCCCATGGTTGGTAATTACGGGCCCATCCGCTTATTAATAAGGGCCATAATCAACTGGAACATGTGACCGTGAATTTCAAACATAATATACATCACGAAAATCTGGTTGGGCTTTGTTGTTATTAAGCCCAAATGGAGCCCATTTGATCAGTTTCCTTATACTAAAAAGGAGTTTAAAAGTCGGAATTTTTTTTGTATATATATAACAGAATATTTTTTTCTAAATATTGGGACCATAAGTTCAGTTTAGGCAGCTAATATAATAAAATTTTAATGGTTTCACTGTTGCTCTAGCGGCCAGTAATGTACAATTTCGTGTGACTTGTACTGTTTCGGGAGTAGTACAAATGAAGATTTATCGTTCCAATAAGATCGTACCGCGTACATTAATAAACAAAAGTTATATATTAACACACGCGCGCACATACATACACACATATATATATATATATATATATATATGTATATGTATTACTAGCAACTGCGTGCACGCGGAGACCGCGTGCAAATTTCTCTTTAGCTTAAAGAGTATTTTAATTTTAGCTGCGTATTTGTTACTATATTTATATGACAATAATTAAAAATGTATCTAGTGACAAAATAACGTATTCAATAAAGGAGAGATATCATGCAACCAAAAAAAAGGCTTAACCCATACGATTCACGAAAAGAAAGTCTAATATGAAAACAAAGTAAAAGATAATATTAAACTTCTGCATTAATATAAGTACTTAAAAAATACGGTAATTTATTGAAATAATAAAAATTAGGAAAATATTGCAAAATCAAAACAATGTAGTACCCTTTTATATGTTAAGTCAATAAATCTAATAATGAAGCTGAAGATACGGTACTTCATCAAAGAATGTTGCAGATTGGTAGAGAAAGATTCGAATATCAAAACAAAATTAAAGTAAAGGAAAAGATCAATCTTATTTTACTTTTGCAATAGTAAAAATGATGACAAAAATTAAGGTACTTTGCTTTGTTAAACCGAAGGGAAAACTCATCTAAATTTCATAAAGAGGAAAGACGTACCATCAATAATACTAATAATGATAATAATAATAATAATAATAATAATAATAATAATAATAATTTAATTAAAGGTCTTAAAGTGAATTAAATTTAAATCCAAATCAATAATGCAATATCAAAAATATGAAACCAATTGAAACTAAAACGCATAAAACAACTCAATATCAAGAACACTAAATCATGACCATATCCATACTTCTTATCAAAAAAAAAAACAATACCAAAGTGATGGTAACGGGAATGATGATGATAATCGTAAAAACAATATTGATGATGATAATCGTAAAAACAATAATGATGATGATAATCGTAAAAACAATATTAATCTAAAAGATCTTTAAGTGATTTAAAATTAAAATTCAAATCAAAATGATAATATCAAGAATATGAAATCAGAATAAAATTCTAATCGAAATAGAAGATTCAGTAAAATAAAATCGTCAATGAAGAATAAAGTAAAACAACATGGACAGGTGAATTGGAAACAAATCCATGGATACACTTCTTTGGAAAAATATTTAACCACGGAGAACATATATAGAAACAAATAATTTAAGAATTTTAGTTAAAACAAAACCTGCAAGGAAAACCAAAAAAAAAAAAAAAAAGAAGAAGAAAAAAAGTCAATTTGAGTGGAAAGAAACTAAATAAAAATCAATACCACAAACATCAAAACCAAATACCTTTTTCTCACACCCGTCATAGCAATTTAATAATACTTCATCAAGAAAAAAGAAATTAAGAAGTAGTTACACGAAAAAATGAACATATTTATGGAAGTGCATGAATTAGCAAATACTTACGGGATCAAATCAATTGAAAAACCGAAAGACAACAAATACCTTTTTCCAATCGCATCTTCCACATTATTGAAGATTGAGAAAGAAGGGGATATATAGAGAAAATTATGTGATGGTTTGTATTATGAAATTTCGAGCGTACATTTTCAAATTGGAGATAGAAGAGGAAGTGGTTAAGAGATAAGAGCTGGGTGGAAAAAAAACTTCTTCAAGCACGTAATTTAGGGAAGCGGGATTTCAAAGTTTGTAATCCTTATTTCAATTATGTCTTATCTGTTTATTTTTTAATTTCTAATTTATCCTATGTGTTTTATTTTCTTTTAAATTTAGCAAGTGAGAGAGTGGGTAGTTTTGGACTTGGTGTCACAAACTACCCGGATATGGCTTTGCTTATATTATTAATAGATATTCTATAATTTCTTTTGTTGTTTATGAATTCTATTATTTACGGTTATGGTAAATCTAGGAGTCGTCGTGTTGCACAGAACCGCACAGAGCATGGCATCGGAGGCCGTCATCTCCGATAGCCCTGATGATCCACACCAAATTGAACGCATGGAACTAGGTATTGTTGAAACTGGAACGGCAGACTCCGCAGGCCAGAAACGTCCGAGGATGACCTACGAATTTAGGGCAACTAGAGACGAACAATTGCGCGACGAATCGCGAACTACTACGCAGAAAAATTCTGGACAGACCTACGCTAACAAGGTGCGACCAAAGGATGTCAAGATTGATGTAGCAAGAATTCGGGGAAAGGGTGAAAACATTAGGGTTTTGGAACCAACGGAGGAGATGCCTTTCCCGACTGTGGAATTCCCAGATGACCTCCACGAATCGATGTGCGCACAATGGCGAGATACAATTCTGGTTAAGGTACTCGGAACTCCATGGTACTTCCCTAGTCTCGTAAACAAACTTAGCGCGATGTGGAAGCTTACCGAAAACTGCGACGTGGTTGATCTCAGCCATAACTGCTACTGTATCCGCGGCCTTTCGGCACCACAACGGGAATTCATATTGACTCAGGGTCCGTGGCAACTTGCCGGAAGTTTCCTCCATATTCGTAAATGGACCCCAGACTTCAATGCTGAAACGGAAAAAATAAATTGTATGATTACTTGGATTCGCATAATGAACCTTCCGTTAGAGATGTTTGGGGAAGTAGCCATTAACGCGATTGCGAGTAGTGTAGGCGAACCTATTAAAATCGACGGAAATACCTTCATGGCAGCAAGGGGAAAATTTGCAAGAGTTTGTGTTCAAGTGTCGACAGAGAAACCACTCCAACGAGGCATACATATCCGGGGGAAAATTTACCAAGTTGTTTATGAAAATCTCGCATCGTTGTGCTACGAGTGTGGAAGAGTGGGGCATGTGGCCACTGCATGCACGACAAAAGAAAACAAGAATAAGGAACAAAGCCCGAACACTCCGATGGATACGGAAAAATCTGCATCGACGCCCGTCAGCGTTGCGAAGTGGTTGTTAGAGAAAACAAAGAAAGATGAGTTTGGCGAATGGATGCAAGTCGCGAGGAGACGGGGTCCGGCGCGAGAAAACCTACTGAATACAACTACCAAAAATAGGACGGTGGATGCGCATGGTAAGCAACTCACAATTTTGAAACGCAACCAAGAATTGCCATTTTCCAGTTCTAGTTCGAAGGGGAAAGAAGTCATGTTCCGTCCAGGAAAGGAAACCGCGGGTGCTGGGACTTCCAATGGGGGAAGAGTGCTACCAAAGTCTATTATTGGGAATAAAAGATCCTCAAACAAAGGAAAGACCAAAGGCAGCACGTTAGGCAGGCCGGGAAATCACGCGCATAATTCTTTTGCTATCCTTGGACACTCGGATGTGCTGAATTTAGAGAGCGGGGAGTTGATGCAGCAGCCGAATGGCGAGCAATCTAAATATAAGCATGGGGAACGCTACTCTCCGCGTCCAGATTCCCCCACGTTGTTGGGACGTGGAGACGCTGTTCCACGCTTTCAAGGGCCCCTCGAAGATACTCCGCATCGATCCGAGGACGGTACAGACAGTGGAAATACCCTCAACAGTTTGGGAATTCGAAATCTGCTCTCGGATCATCGAGAGATTTGTGAACGCTCCAGTATGTTGGCAGAGAATTTGTCTGAGCGCTTGGGAGAGGGACAGACAAGACTTTTTGATTCGGGAAACGGTACTCCAGGAGATGATCCTATGGCGGGGTCAGACGATTGATAACCCGCCTCATCCGACCCACCTACATTTTGTCCAATGAAAGTTTTTACATGGAACTGCCAAGGTGCGGGTCACGCAGAGTTTGCCGGAAATTTTCGAAGTTTAGTAAGAACACATAGTCCGAATGTCGTTTATTTACTTGAGACCCGAGTCTCCCCCGAGAGGGCGTATGAAATTGCGCCATCCTTAGGATATTCAGATTATTGCATTGCCCCGACGGATGGAATGGATGGGGGGGTGTGGATGTTATGGAACCGCGAGAATATCGAGGTCGAAGTTATTACCGTTGAGGACCAAGGGATTCATGCTAAGGTTGGGCCAAAGAATCAAGATAAGTGGCTTTTGTCCGGAATCTATGCAAAGCCGTACGCCGAAGATAAAGGTCGGATTTTTGAAAACCTTCGTCGCATGGCGCAGCGGGTGGATACGCCATGGCTTGTACAAGGCGACTTCAACGAGATAAGCCAAACACACGAAAAAAATGGGGAAACATGGACTGTAGCCGGAGATGCCAAGCGTTCCAAACGTGGATTGATAGTTGGAAGCTAATGGATTTAGGTTTTAACGGACCAAAGTTCACATGGCTTAACAAACGCGAGGGCGAGGGCCTTATTCAAGAAAGAATTGATAGGGCGTTAGCAAACGCAGCATGGATTGATAAATTTCCGGAGAACGCAGTGTTCCACCTTCCCCGAACTCACGGGGATCACCATCCCGTCCTCACAAATTGCCACGGCCTGATCCGTAGTCGGGGCACTCGACCTTTCCGCTTTGAGAAGATGTGGATTCGCCACCCGGAATGTGAAGATTTGGTGAAGAATATTTGGGAAAGTCGAGAGAATATTGTTAAGGCGATTGGGACGATTCCGGATGTTCTTGGACCGTGGAATAAGTTAACGTTTGGGAATATCTTCAAGAAAAAAAGGGAGCTTCTTAATCGTATTGAGGGAGTACAAAATTCGCTTGCGCGTCGTCCGACCGTGTTCATCCAAAATTTGGAAAAGGATCTCGTTAGGGAGTACAACGAGATTCTAAAAAGGGAAGAAATTTATTGGCGCCAAAAATCGAGAGTGAAGTGGCTCGAGGAAGGCGATCGGAACACGGCTTTTTTTCATAGAGCGACGATGGTTAGGAGGAAAAAGAATCGTGTCCACATGCTGAAAATCGACGATATATGGTGTAAGGACCAGAATGTTTTGAAGGAACACGCGAGATTATACTTTAAACGACTGTTCCAAGGGGAGCCGAATATGGGGAGAGGTCTCGCGGTGTCGCGATTTCAAGAGCAGCTAGATGTGGACGATGCAGTTTTTGTAGGGCGCGAAGTGACGATGGAGGAGCTCAAGGCTGTTGTTTGGAGTACGCATCCCACGAAAGCCCCGGGGCCGGATGGAATTCAAAACTTCTTTTTTCAAAAATATTGGGAGTTAACTTGCGAGTCCCTTCTCCGCTTTGTCAAAGGGGCGTTTTCCGATCGGCAATTTGATCCTAAGGTATGCAACGCGCACTTGTGTTTAATTCCTAAGGTGAAGGATCCGTCGGCTATCTCGCAATTTAGACCAATTTCTCTATGCAACGTGATTTACAAATTTATCACGAAGTGTATTACGCTGCGGTTGAGAGAATATATGCCTCAAATAATTGCCTTAACTCAATCGAGTTTTATCAAGGGCCGTAGCACGCAAGATAATATATTTGCGATTCAAGAAGTACTCCACTCTCTTCGTGCGAAAAGGAAAAATAAAATGGGATACATGGTTCTTAAGCTTGACCTCGAAAAAGCCTACGATAAAATTAATTGGGACTTTCTTGAAGACACGCTTAGGGCGTTCAATTTTCCTAGCCATATTGTCGAGCTAATTCTCTTTTGTGTTAGAAGTGCCTCGACAAGTATTCTTTGGAATGGGGAACCTATCGAGTCTTTCGAGCATGGTTGTGGTTTAAGGCAAGGGGATCCGCTCTCACCTTATCTTTTTGTTCTTTGCGTGGAAAGACTCTCATACTTAATTCGAGAAGCGGTCGAGGATTTTTCGTGGGAGCCTATTATTCCGTGTCGAGGTGGGCCGAGGGTTTCTCATTTATTTTTCGCGGATGACTTGCTGTTGATGGGGAAGGCGACCGAACGCACGGCTAGGAAAATAAAGAGTGTGCTTGATTCGTTTTGTGGAGCTTCCGGCCTCAAGCTCAATGTGTCCAAGTCTAAAATCTTCTTTTCAAACGAAGGCGGTTGGAGGATGAAAAGGAGAGTTTGCGCAATCTTGGGGTTTGCTCGAACCACGACCTTAGGGAAGTATTTAGGGGCGCAATTGGTACATGGGCGAGTGACGCGTGCTCACTTTAATGACATCTTCGACAAGCTATCTACTCGCATGAGCGGTTGGAAAGGGAATACATTATCACTCGCGGGAAGAGCCACCCTCGTGCAAGCCGTATCCACAGCGATACCGATCCACCTTATGCAATCTACTTGGATGCCGGAGAATGTGTGTGATAAGTTAGATAAGATAAATCGGGATTTTCTTTGGGCGGATGATCCGAACGCTCGGAAATTGCACTTGGTTAGTTGGGAGCGGACTCTTCAACAAAAAAAAGACGGCGGGTTGGGGCTTAGGTCGGCTCGTTTTAATAACGAGGCTCTCCTTTCTAAATTATGTTGGAAAATTGTTCAAAAAGGTGAGAGTATTTGGTCCGAGTTGGTGGAAGCAAAATATTTGAGGGGCGCACGCATTACCGAGTACGTGGTCAAATCAAGAGATAGTGCGACATGGAAGGGAATAATTAGATGCATGGCTTTGATTAGTCCCTTTATCCGGTGGAAAGTGGGGGATGGAAAGTCAATTTCCTTTTGGTTTGATAATTGGTTGGGCGAAGCAAGATTGTGCGAGGTAGTCAATGAGGTTGATGGGGAGGACTATGGCATAAAATTGGCCGACTTGATTAATGATGATGGGGATTTGAGTATTGATGGGATCCGAACAACCATCCCACCTTGTTGGAGGGCGAAAATCTTGGGGAAAAAAATTGTCCTTAGTGATATGGAAGATAAGGCTCTTTGGAGTCCAACGGCGGATGGGAATTTCACGTGTCAAAGCGCCTATAGAGAGCTGTTCCAAAAATATTCGGCGTCGATTCCTAGTTGTGCAAAAGCAAAGTGGGTGTGGAGTTCTCCGTGTAGCAACAAGGTACGATTTTTTATTTGGCTTGCAAGTCAGGGAAGAATTGCGACTAATGTTCTTAGGAAAAAGAGGAACTTGACTGATGACGCGAACTGCGAGGTTTGTAAAACACAGTTGGAGACGACCGAACATGTTCTACGCAGCTGCCCCGCGGCTGTTCGGATTTGGAAAAAACTTCTCGGACGTGCGGATTGGAGCAGCTTTGCTGCGCTCAGCGAGGGAGAATGGCTAGAAAAGAATATAAAATACTCGCGGGAAATCAGCCCTCTAATCCCGAACGTGCCGTGGAACGTGATCTTTGCGGCGTCTATATGGTGCATATGGAAAGCTCGCAACCACAGAGTTTTTAATCGTGCTGCACGCGGCACTTTTGAGACTATCGGCCAAATCAAACAGCTTTGTTGGGATTATATGTCGATCCCCAATCCGAGGAGGACGAGGCAGTGTTTATGGATCAAACCGATGGAGGGATGGTGCAAGTTGAACGTTGACGGGAGTGTCATGGTTAATACGAATGATGGGGCCATTGGGGGAGTTGCTCGCGATAATCACGGTGTTTGGCTGTGGGGTTTTGCGAGGAAGCTTAGGAGTCCGACAGTCCTCGAGGCGGAAATTGAGGCGATTAGAGTGGGACTTGGTTGTGCTTGGGAAAGACGAATCCAAAGGCTCGAGGTGGAAACGGACTCGAAAGACGCATTCCTTCTCATTAATGACGAGACAATCAGGGATCATGCTTTGCAACGAATAATTGTGGAGTGTCGCGAACTTCTCCACAAACCTTGGGAGATCAACTTCAAGTGGACTAATAAGGAGGCGAATAAACTCGCGGATGCTTTGGCGAGACGTGCTAGATTGGAGGTTATAGAGGAGTGTGTATTATTATCCCCTCCCCCTAGCATAAAGAACATGTTGTACGCGGAGTGCGCCTAAGGGCCGGATTATTTATCATTCTTTCTACCAAAAAAAAAAAATCTAGGAGTCGTCTCGTACATTCTTAGGAGTTATAACTTATGACAACGGTGATATGGTTGGCAATGATCAATAAATGATATGATACTGGCCATATATGGTAATTAATATACAGTGTTAACAGAGGGCTTAGTTTATAAAATTAAATTAAATTTCTAAGATAATTGGCCCTTTCCCACTTGCAAGTGTCACGTTACATCAATCAACACCACTTTCCTCACCAGTTTAAACATTTCACATAACTAATACCACCGTTAATACTGTCTACTTTGTAGTGATTGGAAATGGATTTCTACTCAAACTCAATAAGAATAAAAGGTCTTGTTATGAGGCCAAGATTCCCTTTTGATGGTTCCGAAGCTCGATCATATTCAAAATAATGTGTTAATTTGGTACGGTTGTTGAGAAGCAAATTGCTTCATCTTTCATCATTTTCCAAGTTAAATCACTCTCAAAATTTCCATCGAGTCACTATCAACGTAGTTACTCCAAACGTCGTTTCAAGTTCACAAAAATTAATGATCACTAATTAGAATAAAATTCATTAACATGTTATCGTGAGTTGACAAAGAAAGTCATTTCTACAATTATACTAGTCTTGATCTCCTAGTCATGTCTCGATTATTGTGATTTAATCCCGTTTCGATTATTATTCATATTATGTTGCACCATGGATTAAAGTTTCGATTTCAGAGTAGGTTTCGATCAGTTAAAAAATTAGAAACGTTTCGTAATGTTTCCAGAACTTTTCGGGAAGTTTCGAAAAATTCGTACAATAGTGGTTATAGCTAACATGGAAACTACATGTAGTTTTTGTTTCGATCGAGTCAAAAACAAAAATATTTCGGTACTTTTCGAGAAAACGCGCGAAAATTTTGATCCATGGTTGCACGTATTAAGAAACAATATAAATAAGTCTTGATATATATATATATATATATATATATATATATATATATATATATTGCAATTAGATACACGGCTCATCACTTGAAAACTTCATATCTGATCGTGGGATGTCTATCTCTAATATGAGTAATAATATATACAGAGCAAAATCTTTAAATTCAAAACAAATTCTAATGAAATTTCTCTTTTACCCTCCCTAAATCTAAGCAAACCAAAAGATTACATAACTTTCAAATTGTTTCCATGATTAAAAGAGATTTGTTGCATAATTGTAGGGATTAAATATCATCTCTCCCTCACTCACATAATTTAATTGTAGACCTGTCTTTTCTTTTTCTTTTTTAACATTGAAAACAATTTCAATAATTTGGTTTGGCTAAATATCATCAAATTTATAAACTTGTACACAAATCCAAGGACATTTTTATATGAAAATATTATTTATATAAATTATCGTTGAATTTTGTACGGATAATCCAAATTTTTTTCTTTCGAATTCCCTATTTATCATGGTATAAAGAAAATCAAAATTCATAAAGATACGTCACAGTGAGAGAAGTAATTACTATATATAGTAATTATCCTATAAGCGGATGTAAATAATCAATTGAATAACCCTTATATAACATTTATCTTTTCTTTATATCAATGAATTTTACACATCAAAATCAAATCCTTTGGTGCATTACAGTAAAAGTATTCTAATAGGCATAGGACTTTTGTATGATCTTTTCATCCTTTACCACACGATTTCAGCTAATTTTCTGTTATTAAACAATCTACGTATTTTCTCAATTGTTTTTTTTTACATGTAATTAACTTATATTATAATGATAATGGTAGAAGAGAAAGAGGAAGAAACCTGGTGTGACATAATGTGCCATGTCAAGAAAAAGCTACGATGGCACGAAATTGACCGATTAGTATCGAGAAGGCTAAGAGGTAAATCTATCTTAGCCGTATTTGGTCACCATTATATCTATATACCTAATTAAACATTAAGTAATATGTCATTGGAAAGCCACATGAGTCTAGGTTGCAACGCAACAAGCAGAATGCGATTCGAAAGTCCAGAGAGAAAGTTATGCTCAAAATAGTAAAGCTACGCAAATCAGTGTTGAACTTGCGTAGTTCGATGCTGAAAAGTACATCGAACCGCCTATGTTCGGCCTTAGCCCAAAATGACCTTTAAGCCCCTCGAATCATGCCTATATATACCTCCTCGCTCCTCACGAGAAGGGGGGGGGGGACGGAGCAGCTCAACATCGAATCCAAGTGGTTCGATGCTCACTAAGGTCGAACTTAAGTCTGTTCGATGCACAATCCCTAAAAGCTACACGAGTCAGGGTATCGAATCAAGAAGCGGATCGAGGTTTTGATCATCCTACAAAGAGATATGATCGAAACCGTGAAGTCACGCCAAGCTGTCTCGAATTCACCATGTTTGACATTGATAGATCAAATCCAAGTGGTTCGATGCTCACCAAGATTGAACCCATATATGGCCTGAAAGCTACATTAATCAGGGTCCGTAATCAAGAAGCGGATCGAAGTTTTGATCATTCTACAAAGAGATATGATCAAAACCGTAAAGTCCCGCTAATGCTGAACCAAGTGAACCAAGCAGCCTTACCAGGGTTTGACCTAATAGAGGCAACTCAAAAGAGACAAATGAACTACGCTCGGTTTGAGTTCCTTAATGGGATATGTAGGTAGCTTGGCAAGTTCCCAAGTTCAGTCCAGTATCATAAGTATCTAATGCCCACAATACGACAATCAAAGAGCATCAAATCTCTCCCGTTCGACTGTTCCCTCGACTTGGCCATTTAGGGATTTTTCCCTTCATCTTATATTTTCTTATGTGTAATAGGTGTTTCGGACTAAGCTAGTCCGTTCATTGTAATGGGATAGCATTATTTTGGTTAAGTCATGCCCCATTGTATCGATTTCTCCGTGTATTGTAACCTATACGAAATAAGACCAAAATATTGGCGCCGTCTGTGGGAACACCATTTCGCTTACGCTTAAGAGTCTGTTTAAGTAAAATGGCAAAGAAAGGGAATGGTCCTATGGGGAAAGAACCGCAAAGAGTCCCGGTAGCTGTATCAAGGCAACGACTGAGAGGAGCTTCCTCCGCGGGGACAAACTACTACACTCTGAATAGTGTCATAATTTGTCTTACCCGTGTGAGGTATCGAAGAATCATACCCAAATGAGGCACTATCGAAGAATCTTATCCATATTAGGTATCGAAGAATCATACCCGAATGAGGCGCTATCGAAGAATCTTACCCGTATGAGGTATCGAAGAATCATACCAGAATTAGGCGCTATCGAAGAATCTTACCCGTATGAGGTATCGAAGAATCATACCCGAATTAGGCGCTATCGAAGAATCTTACCTGTATGGGGTATCAAAGAATCTTACCCGTATGAGGTATCGAAGAATCTTACCCGTATGAGGTATCGAAGAATCATACCCGAATGATGCGCTATCGAAGAATCTTACACGTATGAGGTATCAATGAATCTTACCTGTATGAGGTATCGAAGAATCTTACCCATATGAGGTATCGAAGAATCATAACCGAATGAGGCATTATCGAAGAATCTTACCCATATGAGGTATTGAAGGAGATACTCCATTAACAATCGACCCGTTTAAGACAAACCCCTCATGCACAACACAAGCGTCATGACGGCGGTATAAATCGCCCAAAGTGGCCAAACCCCTCATGCACGACACGAGCGTCATGACGGCGGTATAAATCGCCCAAAGTGGCCAAACCCCTCATGCACGACGCGAGCGTCATGACGGCGGTATAAATCGCCCAAAGTGGCCAAACCCCTCATGTACGATACGAGCGTCATGACGGCGGTATAAATTGCCCAAAGTGGTCAAACCCCTCATACACAGCACGAGCGTTATGACGGAGATGCAATGCGAGATTGATAATGATTATAAGGCACAACACAATTATAAAATTGACAACAGGCAAAGAGCAACTAAACGTGGTTAACAAGAGAATGAATTACACAAATAGAGTATAAATCAAAAAACTATGATATCAAGCTACAAAATCGGTCTCATTCAAGAACCGTTCCAAGTGATATGCAAAATTGTTTACAGAACAAGAAGCCTAATATTATCAAAATGGTATCACCTAGATATCGCTACTCAGTTGATGATTGGGGGACTCAGAACGAAGGACCAGACTCATCGAACAAGCAAAATTGGCACAATTTCCCTGAATTTGATCCTCTATAAGCACAAGTTCATCCGCTTGCGCCCGACATTCGAGCAATGCAATTTCATTTCCCTCCGATACAAAACTAATGACACCAAATCGTCTACCCCAAGTGGTACGTCAAACATGTCAAGAGTGGCACCGAGAACGTCCACACAAAGCGGCACGGTGCAAACCTACCTGAAATGGTACGAAGCGAACTTGTCCAAATCGACACCAAAAGCATCAGCCCGACAAGATAAATGTAAACCTAAAATTTGAAAAATGAAATATTGGCCCAGAGCGGCCAGATGAAGAGTAAAATAGTGGCCTTAAGCGGTCAGATGAATATATGAAATATATCTAAAATGAACATCAGCCCATCATGGTCAGAAACAAATTAAACAACACAAGAGATAGACATCCGCTAGTAGAAGCATGATGCAAACAACATATCCATATGCCAGAAAGGCTGGATATGGCAATAGACTTCACGTGGCAAATCAGTTACATTTGTCTAGCATTGAACGATGATTATCTGCCCAGATGAGTGCATATTTAAACTAATATAGAAGGCTTATCACCTCAAGAGGTACGAATACCCAGGTGCCAAATTAACCGTCACCGTCGACGAGTAATAACATGTAAAAGCACAAAGTGCGAGAAACAAAACACGAGCGGTCATCAAATACGAATGCAACAAAGTATCCGAACAAAGGCGACACAATGTCCAAATAGAAAAAGATCTCTACCAAGCGTAAACTGCAAGATCAATGCAAGAAGCTTAAAAAACTTAGCACTAGATCGCTTTAGATCCATCACTTATATCATTTCTATCATAGTCGAAGGTCTCCATCAAAACGATCTCTCGCTCAATCGATGCGCTTAGCAACTTAACCTACGTGTTATCTAAGCGGTCTACCTCTCAAAGACAACAAGGATTAACTCAAAATATAGCTGTAAAACTGTATTGGGCGAATAAACGTCGTGCCTTCACACGATCCAACAACACTAATGCAGCAACTGGGACGCACCAGTCAATAATATCAAAACCTATACACGAGTGAGGCCATAATCCTCAAAACGCAAATCATACAAGGTTAAGCAACGATGGCAGCACTGTCTCACAAATGCAACAAAAGCAGAACCACGCATTGCGAAGTTATTTGCATAAAAATAATGCCATCCATGATCTAAAGGGGACCCGCGATGAGAAGGAAACGAGACAGACACTGTGCCCCATAGAGGTAAGTGCTAACCGTAAATCCCTAAAGATAAAGAAACGGGACGGACACTCTGTCTCAAATGATAAGTGCTAACCATTAAATCCCTAAAAACAAAGAAATGAGATGAGGAAGTCTGTCTCAGGAGACAAGAAAAATCTGATGAAATTGATTATGCCGACATAACAAACATCTGATGTGGCAGAAAGAAATGAAACACGCACGATACCCCACGATGCAATATGGCATATGAATTGCCAAAATAAAAGTAAATTGCGAAAATAACATTTGAAGGAAAAGGCAAACTAAACTACAATTGATCAAGCGAACAAAGTACCGCAAGATTGAACGAAAAAAAATACGACATGAATTTAAATAATCAAATTATTCGAAATAAAAGGGTGACACAGTGCCAAACTGAATCAGAAGCATTGGTCATAAAAGTAGGGAACTAAAATCGAGGTCGTTAGCCTTCGGCGTTGTCTTCATCCTCTGAAGAAGGATAAGTGGCAGGCATCGGAGGAGGCGGAGATGTTCCTCAGTAGACGAGGCTCTCGCTTTCAAGCAGACTCGCAAATTTGTTCGCAACAGTGGGTTAATTTTCCTCGGCTATCGGGAGAATTTCCCTGTTAGGTCGGAATGACAGGTCCAACCACTGCAAGTTGAACCCACCACGAAAATAGTGGGTGTTGTGGATCTACTGAATGGTGAGGACTTGGGCTCTCTCCAAACTAAAAAAAAAAAGATTGGCGCCTCGCCTAGAATGGCGAGTGCTAACATCAAGTTCCGTTAAAATAAGGACAAAGGGGATATACACTCTACCCACAAGCGGCAAGTGCACCCAAAGAAATCCTGCAGGATGGAAAACCTCAAAACAATGATGTGAACATTGAACCCACTTAGCAAAAGATGCCATAGCAACTCTGCAACATGACGTGGCATAGAGTTGACAAGTAACAAAGAAATAGTAAAAAATGCTGACGAAAGAAAATAATCGCAAAAATAAAGCAGCAAAGATACATTGAAAAACAATGTTCAAAGTAACACGGTGACGCAATGCCAAAACAGACATAACAAATTGTTTATTAAAGCAGACCCATTAGAGAGTCGATCGAATTCGAGCACATTCGATCGATGGTGATCATCCAAATTTCAAAATTTTAACAACTTTCAAAATCGAATTAGGATGAGCTTGCACAGTGACGATCGAATTCCATCCATTCGAGGTATGCCATAAGTCAAACCAATCGAATTCCGAGATATGGTGAAGTAACACTATCGATTTGTTTTCGCTTCAAACATGAAATGACTATCAAATAGTCTCAGTACGAATGACTTGGAGATTCATCAGATTCGATATAGCATTGATCTAACAGCTCAGATTCGGCCTATCATGTAAAGCCTTCGCCCTTAATGAAGGTAATGCATCCCATAAAGTCCCACGACTATAGATAAAGATGCTAAACCGAACATAACTACAAAATCAGTGCACAACACCGAGGCAAAGGATAACCGAGTCAGAGTTCATTATACTTGTCACCTTGTCATCAACAACATTATCGAAACAACGATAACATGAAAATTGGAGGTAAAAACCCCGTATGATCATACAATAACTAACTAGCACACACATGGTCGAGCTTTATTACGACCGACAACGATGCAGAATACAAAGCTATTCTAGTCGGAACCTCAATGGCAAGCTCATTACGAGTAGAATGCCTGGCTGTCTTCACAGACTAGCAACTTGTGAAATCATTTCAGAATCTTAACTATTGCCGAATCTTCCAAGACGGGAATGTAACTAGGTGCGCTGTCATAATTTGCAACGAAACCACGATCTTCATAGAAATGAGAGTCCTCCTATTAGCAGCAAAAGAATATGTTATAAGAATGACAAGATGCATTAGAACGCTGAAAATAATCGATCAGACTATGCCTATATACATAAACAAAGCGGAACCACGCGTTGCGAAGTTATTTGCATGAAACTAACGCCATGCAGGACCTAAAGGGGACTCGCAATAACTAAAAAGAGACGGAGACTCTGTCTAAAATGGCACGAGATACCGCAACTCCCTAAACAACTAAAAAGGGACGGAGACTCTGTCTAAAATGGCACGAGATACCGCAACTCCCTAAATAACTAAAAAACGGAGTCTCTGTCTAGAAGGACACGTGGTACCACAAATTCCTAAACACCAAAAAGGCAAAAAAAACGAGCCAAACAAGCAGGAAAACCATTGTAAGATCGAACAGAACTCATTCGATCGCAACACCAACATTAAAAAAGGATACACATTAATTATTTGTCATAACAAATGCAAATAAAAAGAGAGGTTTCGAACATGATTTAAAGCCCGACTCGATAGATCTGAGGAAGTATGCTTGAGATCCGCGTTTTTCAGACCCTGCATCCCAATCGGGGGCATGATTTTCAACATAAAGAGAAATTAGATCTTCAAGGCCCATTGAAATTGTACATCAAACATGACAAATTCGATGTTGAACAAGCATCAAACGACTTAGATTCGATCTAAGGGATCGATCGAATCATCCCAATTCGATTTACTTTCCCCAACTACCACTAGGACCCGTATGATAGAGGTTATAAATACCTCGTCCTCGGACATTCTGAAGGCACATTCAAGACTAGCTCGAACCTACTCAAGATCGAATCCTTAGCATTCGATATTCATCATTCGATCGAGGTCTCTACATTCGATACTTGCAATTCGATCGGAGCGAACCGATTCGATACTCAGCAACTCTACTCAATCCTACATCGAAGGACACCCATTCGATACACTTACTGATTGAAGGACCCAGATTCGATATTGGACCACTCAGCGCTCGCTGTATCGAACATACCTGATTTGACACAGCCTAGATCGAATTCCCTCAATTCGATGCACTCTAAATTCGAATCAAGACCGCCTCTCAAATGGGGGGACTATATGATGTGGGCTTATACGGTAAGCTACAATAGTGCATAATGACATTAATCACCCCAAAACTGAGGCGAAATGACTCTAGCACTTCATTATAGTTTGAAGTATGCTTATGTTCCAAAATCACACTCCAAACTGGGGGACTAAATGATGTGACATAATGTATCATGTCAAGAAGAAGCCACGATGGCGCGAAACTGACCGATGAGTGTCGAGAAGGCTTAGAGGTAAAGCTAACTTAGCCGTATTTGGTCACCATTATACCTATATAGCTAACTATACATTTATTAATATGTCATTGGAAATCCACATGAGTCTAAGTTGCAACACAACAAGCGAAATGCGATTCGGAGGTCCAGAGAGAAAGTTATGCTCAAAATAGTAAAGCTACGCAGATCAGTATCGAACTTGCGCAGTTCGATGCTGAAAAGTACATCGAACCGCCTATGTTTGACCTTAGCCGAAAATGACCTTTAATCCCCTCTAATCATGACTATATATACCCCCTCACTCCTCACAAATAGAAGGGGACGGACGGAGCAGCTCAACATCGAATCTAGGTGGTTCGATGTAGACCTACATCAAACCCAAGTGGTTCGATGTTGACCTACATCGAATCCAAGTGGTTCGATGCTCACCAAGGTCAAACTTAAATCTGTTCGATGCACATGCCCTGAAAGCTACACGAGTCAGGGTCCCGAATCAAGAAGCGGATTGAGGTGTCGATCATCCTACAAAGAGATATGATTGAAACCGTGAAGTCGCGCTAAGTTGTCTCGAATTCACCATGTTCGACATTGATAGATCGAATCCAAGTGGTTCGATGCTCACCAAGATTGAACCCATATATGGCCTAAAAGCTACATGAGTCAGGGTCCGTAATCAAGAAATGGATCGAGGTTTTGATCATCTTACAAAGAGATATGATCAAAACCGTGAAGTCGCGCCAATGTTGAACCAAGTGAACCAAGCAGCCCTACCAGGGTTTTATCTAATAGAGGCAACTCAAAAGAGACAAATGAACTACGTTCGACTTGATTCCCTTAATGGGATACGTAGGCAGCCTGGCAAGTTCCCAAGTTCAGTCCGATATGATAAGTATCTAATGCCCACAATATGACAATCAAAGAGCATCAAATCTCTCCCGTTCAACTGTTCCCTCAACTTGGTCATTTAGGGATTTTTCCTGTCATCTTATATTTTCTTATGTGTAATAGGTGTTCCAGACCAAGCTAGTCCGTTCATTGTAATAGGATAGCATTATTTTGGTTAAGTCAGGCCTCATTGTATTGATTTCTCGGCGTATTGTAACCTAGACGAAATAAAACCAAAATAAAACCTTTGTTTCCTTTGCTCACTGTTAGGATATAATTAACTTTCTGTATGTTTATAGAAAAAAAAATATCATACAATGTATATAGGAAAGAGAAGATCGTACTCCGTGTTTCAAGGAAATTTTTCAATTTAGAAGAGTTAAATCGACAAACTAAGCAGAAGATTAGTTGTTAACAAAATTAGACAAATATAAAATTGTCAACAAAAGATTTGCTCTGTATTAAGGAATATTTCTCTATCTATATCACTAGCCGTCTAATATCACAAAACATAGTTCGAAATGACACACGGTTATACTTAAAAAAATGCATATGGTGAAACAAGGGACGTAGACTTGTTGAGTGGTCCTTAGCATTACAAAAAGATAATGTAATTATAATTTTGAGTTGGATCATACTGAAAGTATAGGCTAATTTCAATAACACTAATAGTCTACCTAAAAGAAATAGTCTTTTGTAATTTTAATTATAATTTTGAGCGTATGTAGTCCATTAGTGTTATGGGTTTTAGATTCTAGAACATCATATCATGCTTGCCTTGACAACAATATAATGGAGAATTATACTGCTGGTAATTTCGGAAAGGTTTATCTCGCTGAGAATGAACCTTTGAAGGTTGTGAGGAATGGGAGATGTTTAGATTAATTTACTAATGGAGGCGTGTGGACGATGCTTGGGGGTGAGACTTATTTCTAGCTTTAAGAGAAATCTGGTCTCTATAAGGCAATTGGATGATGATGGTTATCATCTTTCATTTGGCTCATGTGCTTGGAAAATAACCAAAGGAGCCATGGTGTTGGCTCGGGGTTTGAAAGATGGCACGTTGTATATGACCAACATCAACCAGGAAAGCACTAGAGTTCCTGATGCACATGGTGATGCTGATTTCTGGCATTGTCGACTCGACCATATGAATGAGAAGGGAATGAAACATATGTGTTTGACGGGTGAATTGTTTGGTCTGAAAATAATTGATATGGGTCTCTGTGAGGATTGTGCACTTGTAAAACAGAAACGGGTTAGTTTTTCCAAGGGTTGCACAACTCTTAAGAAACAGAAGTTGGAGCTAGTACATAGTGATATGTGGGGACCAACACCTATCACGTCTCTCGGTGGAGCTTCGTATTACATGACTTTTATTAATAATTCCACAAGGATTTTATGGGTATAATTCTTGAAATAGAATTCTAAAGCATTTGAGGTTTTCAAGAAGTGGAGAGCACGTGTTGAAACTTAAACTAGTATGTGTGTGAAGTGTCTTAGATATGACAATGGTGGAGAGTATAGTCTTTCAGAGTTTAATTAGTATTGTGCAGAGAATGGCATTCTCATGGTGAAGATAGTTAGAGGAACACCGCATCAAAATGGGGTTGCAAAGCATATGAACAAAGTGTTGAATGAGAGGGCTAGATGCATGAGGTTGAAGTGTGGATTGCTAAAGATATTTTGGGCAGATGCAGATAACACTGTAGCTTTCTTGATCAATCGAGATTCGTCAATTCCCTTGGAAAACGGCATCCGCGAGGAAGCTTGGAGTGGAAATGAGGTAAACCTATCCTACCTTAGAGTATTTGGTTGTATTTCTTACGTTCATATTGATGCTACTGCCAGGAGCATGTTACATGTAAAGTATGTGAAGTGTACGTTCATTGAATATGGCAATGATGATTATGGGTATAGACTTTGGGATGGCCAAAACAGAAGAGTAATTCATAGCCGGCATGTCGTGTTTAATGAAGAAGTGTTGTACAAAGACATGTTTGGTGCATCAAACTTTGGGGGTGTTGATACTTGGTTTACGGACCCAAAGACTGTGGAATTGGATATCTTCAATTCTAATGTGGACAAGATTCTGGATAACGAGGCGACTAATACGGCAGAACCACGTCCTCTATAGCCTACTTTGAGGAAATCAAATTGGCAACATGGTGCTTATTAGAGGTATTCCCGTGCTTTACATTATCTTTTATTGACTGATAGTGGTGAGCCATAATGTTATGCAGAGGAAATGAAGAGTGTTGATTCGAGCAAGTGGGAGCTTGCAATGGATGATGAGACGAATTGCTTGAATTTGAATAACACGTGGGAGCATGTTGAGCTTCCAAAGGTGGAAAAGGCATTGCATAACAAGTGAGTTTATAGAATCAAAGATGAAGTAGAGTGTAGCAAACGTTACAAGGCAAGGCTCGTTGTGAAGGGTTTTCAACATAAAGAAGGGGTTGATTACACTAACATTTTTTCCCATGTAGTAAAGTTGACAACTATTAGGATGGTTTAGAGCATATTTGTAGCAAAGAATCAATTGTTAGAGAAAATACATGTGAAGATAGCTTTTCTTCATGGTGATCTTGAAGAATACATTCATAGGCAACAACCAGGGGTATGTATCTGAAGGTATCGTTGAACTAGTTTGCAAGTTGGACAAGAGCTTGTATGGTCTAAAACAAGCTATAAGACAATGGTACATGAGGTTTGATGGCTTCATGTATGAGATTGTTTTTGGTAGATGTAATGCTAATCATTACTGCTACTTTATGAGGTTTGATAGTAGCTTCATTATTTTGTTGTTATATGTTGATGACATGCTGATAGCAGGTTTCTGTATTCAAGAAGTGAACAAGTTGAAGAAGCAACTATCTGAGCAGTTTGCCATGAAGGATCTTGGCGAGGCAAATCAAATCTTGAGTATGAGGATTAATCGGGACAAGGTGGCGGGTAAGTTGGATATTTTGCATTCTGATTACACTGATAAAGTGTTTGAAAAGATTTAGTATTCAAGATGTAAAGCCGGTAAGCACTTCTTTAGGTATTCAGCTCAAACTATCTAAAACAGAGTCACCTAGTAGTGATTTGGAGCATGCAGAGATAAAGAAAACTCCACATGCTTCAGCAGTTGGGAGTCTGATATATATATGCCATCGTGTGTACAAGATCGGATATTGTGCATGCAATGGGAGTTGTGAGCAGATACATGAGTAGTCCGAGAAATCAACACTGAGAGGCAGTGAAGTGGATCTTTAAGTACTTGCGTGGTACTTGTTATAGGTAATTATGTTTTGAGAGAAAATACACGGACTTGAATGATTATGTAGATGTTGATTTGGCGGGTGCTCTTGATAGTATGAAGAGTACTACTACTTATGTTTTCACATTTGGAGGTATGGCTATTTCGTGGGGATATAAGTTGCAAAAGATTTTGGCTTTGTCTACTACAAAAGCGGAGTACGGAGCGGTGACAGAAGCTAGTAAAAAGATAGTATAGTTGCAGAATTTTGTGGGTGAATTGGGAAAAAGGCAAACAAATAGTAGTTTATACAGTGAGACTCAAAGTGCTATTTTCTTTGCTAAGAATCCAACATTTAATTCAAGGACAAAGCATATTGAGTTGAAGTATCATTTCATGCGATATATCTTGGAGTAGAAGAATCTGCAACTTGTGAAGATTCTGGGTAATGAGAACCGTGCTGATATGTTGACTAAGGTTGTAACCTTACAGAAGTTGAAGCTATGCATGGCTTCAACTGGACTTGGAGCTTGAAAAGGTTAAGCCTTGGCGGTATCATCGCTAGAGGGTTGCTATATGGAAGAATGAGATGTGGTTACGATGAGGTAGGTCTCCAAGTGAGATACTGTTGGGTTGTGGAGCCTAAATGTTGACCGGGGCCGTAATGTTCTTAGCGTGAAAAGAGATCATAATAGTTTTTTAAACTTTATCGAAAAGGTTTCAATTATCATTAATAATTGGAAGGAAAAGAGAGGAGATTGCGCTATACAGCAATGTTAAAAGAGCATTGCGTGTGTGTTAAATATTACAGAGATATTAAGATGTAGCTCAATCCCTCCTATGTAGTAATTGCTTGTTTGCATTATCAAGTAACATAACCATGATCATTTCATTAGAATTAAAGTTCCCTCGAATTCTGTTTATGATTAAGCGACGAGAATGACTACAACTATAATACCAATATAACATAAAAAAACATTGCATTGATTACTTTAATAAAGATTACATTATGGTGTCAACGGAATATCCAGCAACTTGCAACATAAAATGTATCCCACCAAATGACGAAACGAGTTTGGCGTTAACTGGCTAAGGCAAATCTACCAATACCTAAAAAGAGACTGATTAAAAGGATGAAAAAACAAGCGTAAGCCGCAATGAATCTGGTCGGAATAAATAGTCATATAACCAATCGGAGGGTCAAATGCTCGTTGGTGGCGTCGAGGAATTAGGATATCGTAATTTCCAGATTCAAACGGTATTTTGTCAACAAAAGTGAAACTGGTTCTTGGGATTTGATACTCACGCAGGATCCTACCTTACCACCCCCGATCATAGCACCACCGTTCAAGGGAGAAGTATTGAAAATGGAAAAACGATCAATAGGCATATAAGGTTCCCTGCGAAGGAAAGTTAGCCGCAATGCGTCAGTGAGAGAGGTATCGGTGCGAATAGGGGGAGCATAAGATACAGCGGCATAACCCTTATAAATCCTTGATAATCCTCATATACCTCCCCTCATGCAAGTAGACCATCTGGTAAACCATGCATAACTCAATGGAGAGCAGGATTTTCGGGAGAAGGAGTTTGTGAAGAAGTAGAAGAACGGGATGAACGAGGAGTCACACTTAAGAGTGGCGGCTGATGAACAAACGAACAAGGTTATAATCACTAATGGGAACAAGGTGATGATTGTCCACTTATTTATTTGGGGAAGAACGGTCAGTTGGGGCCCTCGTTTTTAATTCACTTTAAAAAAAGGGGCGGAAATAACAACCAATCCTCATCGCATGCACCTGACTACATGGAAACGTATGGAAGAATGCCCCCGATGATGGGCGACATTCCCTGACATCAGGTACAAACACTCAATTAAAGGCAAATCACGAGCTCCCACGTTTATGAAAAATATATTATACTATTAAAAAGTGGTATTCAGCTTTCATACCAATACGTTAGGTACAAAGTAAAAAATAAATCTTTTCATTCATGAAGAAAAAACTACAAGTCTAGAAGAAAATGGAGTTACGATACCCATCAAAGTGCACATCTTCGATGGTTAAAACAAAGTAAAAGGGGGGGAAAGGAGCATACAAAGTGTCATGAAGACATACTTCTAAGTACAACATAAGAAAAGCTACTCTAGGGAAACAGAATTAAACATATCAGGATAAACATATATAAACATCAACCATTACTGGGTGGTAGGAAGATTTGGAAGAACAATGTCTGGCCCTATCAGAGGCGTTATAATGTTTGCGGAAGAAACATTGGGCACATCAAGGGGGGAAGGATCAGAACAAACATTAGGAGTTTCCTCAACCCTCGTCGAACCATCAGGAGTGCTAGTTACCATAACAGTAGACAGAGGAAATCCTGTCATTACCACACCAGAGGATAAAGAGATTCGGAAACCCAAGACCTTTGGATGAATGAAGAAAGAAGAAGCAGATTGGAAACCGAAGGCGAAGGAGATCGAGCCACGACATGGTTGAAAGCTTGAAAATGCTTCTTCCATCGTCGGAGCTTTCGCCAGCAAGTTATGAGGGTTCAGATATCTCCAACTATCCTCCTTGACAAATAACTTATCCTCCCAACACTTGTTTACACAATGGAGGAACCCACATAAAAAGTGACCCATTAGATACCCCTGGTATCGGGATTGGAGCTCCTTTTCGTAGTTCTTAAAAGTGGCCTCCTTAACTAGTTGGACAGTTTCCTCTAGCTTCAACTTCAACTCCTCAGGCGAAATGAATCCAGAAGGGATGGAGGGAACTTTCTTCAGTTCATTCTTCAAAATTTCCACACGCTCGTAGACTTCAACCAAATCCTTTCTAAGACCATTTTCGTCTACGCCCACGATACCTTTTCCTCCTTCAGTACGATTACCTCATCTTCAAGAGAAGAACACGAAGCTTGACTCTTGCTTAGAGCTTCCTTCAGCTCAGCTAATTCATCGGATAAAACCTTCTCCCAAGCTAGGCTTCGTTCAAAGCTTGTCCGAAGCTTCTCCCTGCTCTTCTCCACAACAACAACAGCCTGATCTCTTTCCTTCAGTTTTTCCACCAACAACTCCGCAATTGCATGAGCAGCGTCCAACTCATGCCAGATAGAAGGAATAATCTTCGGAACCTGAAAAAAGAATTACTGTCAAACCTATGCTTTTTACAGTATAAAACATATGCGTAAAACATTACCATTTGAGCCAACCTATCCGAGCAGAAGCGTGCCACCCCTTCATTGTGACAAGTCAAGGCGAAAGTGGAATTTAGGTACCATGTTATTACATCCATCACCTCTTCCATCTCCATCGGCTTAGGCGTAGGACCCGTGTTTGATCCATCCCCCGTTGTATTAATGAAAAAATAATATAATGATATGGTAAAATGACTACTAAAGAACATACCATCCCGATGAGGGTGCGGAGCAGCAGCAGTACGCTGAGAATCTGTAAAGACAGCTAGCGGAAGAGTTCCAGTAGAAACCCATGAGCTAGTAGCAACCAGGAAAAGGAAGCATCTCGTCTAAAAGCACCAAGTATGAAGGAAGTAAACGCGGATTAGGAGAAGGCGATGGCACCTTCAAAGCAGGAACACAGGGTGAAGCATCTCCAAAAAACAAGTTATCTATCGAAAGAAGCCCTTTCGGGAAGGAATATTGGCAGCAAGAGACATCTCCTCATCTGGTGAAGCCACAATATACAAAAGTCAAATACTAAAGCAAGCAAGTAACACTAAAGGATGAAGAGAACTCACCCGTTTTAAGGAAATCATCCTCATATGTCCTGGCATCTTTACCTTTGCCTGCAAAAAGTAGCCATTAAGAATCTCAAACGATTAACAAAAAGAAAGATAATACCACGATAGCTACCTAAATCCAAAATGGGAGAACCGATGTCTCTATGAAATTGTGAAAACAACATCAGAGATGTAGCAGGTGGCCTTAGGGAACTTGTTAAAATCTGGTAATCTTCAGCAGCAAGGGCTGACAAAACATCGGCAGCCTACGACGCAGCAATCACTGGCGCAGATATCAGGGCCATCGGGGTAGTTATTTCGATAGACTCGGAAGAAGCCGACGAAATCTCCACTGCTTCTCGGGCCCTAGATACCTGTAATCCCAACTAATGAAGAGGAAGAGAAGAGGGGGTCGGCTCCAGCGACTTGAAGAGGACCGGATGTTACCAATGTCCTAAGGTTCGGACCATCGGAACCATCACTCAGAGTAAATGTAGCTGAATTACCCCCTGCCAAAGCTACCACATCCCCCCTGAAAGAGCAGCCACTTCAAAATTCCCATTGGAAGGCTTTGGCATGTCCCCGAAGGACGAACCGCTTGCTCCTGCAACTGATCTTGTCTTCACATGAGAGGAGGAAGAGTATATGTAGTTTTAGAAGTGGAGGAGGCATGAACCATGGTTAACTCTTACAACAACGATATTGCAAGTAGAGAAATAAGAAAACAGAGTTGAAAAGACATACTAATTAGAAAAAAGGACGATTCATATGACTAAAAGAAGCTTACCAAAAATAGGCTTATCGTCTTCTGATAGCAAAAGAAAAGACTCCCCTTCTTTCTCCACATCAATCGGGGAAATCTTAGACAAACCCCCGGCCTTGCACAAAGCACGATAGTGGTCTGAGTTTGATAGACGACCAGCATCTAACACTGGCTTGAAAGAAAGCAAATGAAGGGACGAATCCATCCTATAAGAGGGAGTCTCTGAAGTCCTTCAAGTGTAAGGGAAGTCTCATTTACCCCCAACTATGGGCTTAGAGAAGCAAAACTTATCCTTCCAGCTGTTATAAGAGATATTGGTGCCATCTAACACCATCTTAAGCTTGTCCTGATGGCAGAAGAAATAAAAGGGAGCTCTGACCAAAGATACGCTCACTTTAAAAATGGAAAAGAATCTCTTAACGGTACAATCCAATCTCCGCACCAAACACCAAAATACGAAGGCAGGCAAGATGATGAAGCTCTTAGGTGTGAGTTGGTTGGGGCAAATACCGCAAGCCTTAAAAACCTCGCAGTAAAATGGAGGAAAAAAGGATCGAAGTCCCGCCCGAATATGAATATAATAGATAGTAACGCACCCTTCGGGGGGATTGTCACCCCTCTCCTCCGAACCTGGAATTTGGGCCTCCAAATTCCTCGTAGAAGCCTTTCACTCCTTAAACAAAGGTTGCATCTCCTTCTCTGTGGCGGTACTAGCAACAACACCCACTTTTTGGAGATTCCGGGAATCAGTTGCCGGAGTAGCTTTACTAGCTTTTCTTGTCCTCTTTGGGGGTACAAAAACCACACTATCATCACCACCAACCTTCAATGTACCCTTTCTCTTGCGGAAGGAAGTCTCAACACCGGTTACCGCTAAAACGTTGATAGTAGAAACAAACGTAACATCCCCAGTCGCGGAGGCGGCTGAGACCAAACCCAGAGCAGCATCTGGAGTCACCCTCACCAGAAAATAAGAAAAATACCATGAAAATGGAAGTACGATGTAGAGATGAGAATTAAGACTTTGAGAAAGCTGGAGAATTGCAGGAGGAAAAGTGAAGGACAAAGTGGCGCGATCTTGGGTTCTTAGAAGCCTAGCGGAACAAGCAAGGTGAAAAAGTAGTTTGGGGGGGGGGGGGAGTGAGAATTAATTACCCCTACACTTAATGGGCATGATCCTTGATAAACAATGAGCTGTTATCACGATTAATCTCCCCACTATGCGAGCGGTTATCAATGCACCACGTCATCAAAAGTGACCCGATGATTGAGCTCCACAGTACCCTAAGATGATCAAACCATCAAAAAACACAGAGTTCCTCTTGATTCTCACGAATACAAAAGAAACTGGGGGAACTGGTGTTTAACCCCCTCGTAGGTGGGAATCGTGAAAACCCCCTTGTAAACATGCATCATGGTCAACGTACCATCGTACCTCACCCGCTCTGCTAAATCCCATAAAAGAAATAGTATAACTATAGGGAAATAGACTCTATCGGGCTTAAATGACCTAGAGAGCCCCTACAAAATTCAAACACATGGAAGAAAACACACAGGGTACAAGATCCACGTGGCACTATGGATCTTAAATGATCCCACGATGCCCTAAAATGATCAACGTTACTGTCAAGATTCCTCCGGATACCTCTGCCAAACATCCCGATGTCTCTCCGATACTTTCATGATGCCTCAACCATCAGAGAGATCAATCGTAGAAATTACCCACATGGAAAATAAACCTTAAGACGTGCACACTTGGTGCACCAGCTGTCCATACATCCTGATACCCATCAGCACAAATAACCATCAGCTGATGATTTTATGCTGATGATTTTTCTGAACAAGATTTACGTTATTTAAGGATTCAGTTAGACCATTATAAATGTGATATTATTCGGCCTGGGAAGTTTCAGAACATTTCATCAGTTCCCGAGTTATGCGAACGATCATTTGAGATAAATAAGAGAGAAACTTATCATTTGATTGATAGGTTAATTCTTCTTGTTCCAACTCTTTCTGTTTCTACGGCAACAACAGAGCGAGCATTTTCAGCAATGAAGATTATTAAATCAGTTCGGCGCACTAAAATGGAAGAAGGATATTTGGCGAATAATATGGTTATTTACATTGAAAGAGAACTATCAAAAAGTATAGATGTAGATTCTGTAATTGATGAATTTAATTATATGACGGATCGAAGAGCTCATCTTCAATAGTATTGTTATTTCTAGTGTTTAATATTATGAAGTTTTTATGTTTATAATCTTGTATTGGACAATGACTTTCTTATTTTATTTAATATATCTGTACTTAAGTTTTTTTCTCATTCTTGAGTATAAACGTAGCCCAGGTAAAGAAAAAATCTTGGGTCCGCCCCTGGAATACAACAAAGTCTGAAGTTCACAACAACAGTCTAAGAAAAACTAAAGGTCACGCGGTGGTTCGCGCGGTAGCTCTCACACAAAATCGTCGTACACATCATCAAAATTTCTCGTCACCAACGCTAAACCACATCCTCATACTACTGCTGCTCACCCTGACTAACTCTAGGCTGCACCCTTATCACCACTGTTATGTGGCGGCAGTGGCGGGGTAGGGGGGGAACTGAGTAGTTGGCTGAGTCCACTGCTGTGGTTGTCGTGGTGTAGGACTCGATGTGGTGATTGATGCGGCGGTGGAGTAGTATCGAAGATTGATGCGGCGGTTCTCTAGAATACGTGCCCCCATTCTGTGACCCTGAAGAATTCTCTCTACGCTGCTATTAGAATCCTATAATCCGCTAATATCGCTCGTGCTGGGCTGAAAGGGTCCTGCCTCGTCTGCGTCGAGAGACGATGTCGGCCAGACGGAACTAGTAGACTGGGCAGACGACTCTCTATATATCTGCACCTGAAGCATGTACATAACCATAAGGTGACTCGACTGTAGCACTGCCGGGCTCTGGGATCGGTGGTATCTCATTATTGGTTCGGAAACTACATGTCGTCAAGGGAGGCATCAAATGGAAATGACGGGACATCGCAAATGACATATCGTCAAGGGGGGCATTAAAAGAAAATGACGGGACATGTCTACGTGGCGGCCTACTAGCCTATTCCTTCCCCTTCCCCTTCGACCTCCTCTCACCTAGAAGGTGGTCCCTCGTCTCTACGTGCCATCTAAATTAATAAACACATAAATTCAATCTGATCGTCCCTATATTTCACTTAACTACATTTCAACCTCACATAAAATTTAATCTGGACAATTGAATCCTAATAAGATATATTTAACTCTATTTTCTACCCTTTAATTTTCTTCACTAACAAAATATTTGCAAACTTAACCAAATCAATTAAATATCATATTCTTACTAAAAGTTGCTCAAAATTGCGTTTTAACCCAATGTAGTGTTCAATATTATCAATCGAATACTAACTAACAAATCTATTTATATTTTCTACCCTATAGTTTTCTAAACTCAATAAATATTTGCAAATATAAGCCCAAATCTCCTAATAAATATATTCCTATAAAATACATTTCAACCCTACAAAAACTTTTAACTTGACAATTGAGTCCTAATTTTGTTTCAATTATATTTTCTACACCAAATCTATTTTCTAAACTACAAAGTAATAACCCTTAAAAGCACAACTTTTCTAAGGATACCGCAAATTAATTCCAAAAATCAATATTAAACAACAATCATACCACATAAACATAAAACAAAAAATAATCAACAAGTATAGTAATAATAATAATAATAATAATAATAATAAAATAATAATAATGATAATAATAATACTAATAATGATAAAAAATCACATAATCGTCACGAAATTTCACTAAACTACATCTCAACCTCACAAAAATTTAATTATTGACAATTGAATCCTAATAAGATAACGAAATCTATTTTCTACCTATAATTTTATTAACTAACTTAATATTTGTAAACTTACCCATGAAAAAGTTCAATATTGACAATCGAATCCTAACTAAACATCTAATTATATTTCATACCCTATATTTTTTTTAACTTTCTAAATATGTTTATAACCGAAATCTTCTAATTACCATATTTCTACAACAAACTCTCAATAAATCACATGTCAACCCTACAAAAACTTTAGAATTGACCATTGAGCCCATATTTCTTTCCAACTATACTTTTTACCCCAAAACTTTTCTAAACTACAAATTAAGCCCTAAAATAACAATTTTGCTAAATTACCCCAAATTAATTCTAAAACCCAACATTAGACATATCGCACAAACATAAAACAACAATAATCCACAAGTATAATCACAAATTAAATGCAAATAATCGAAAAAATCAAAACAAATAAATTTTGAAAATCGGCAAACGAAATTAACAGACAAAACTTGAAAAAGAGTACATCAAAATGATCATATTAGTAAAGTTGATTACTGGTGTTTTTTTGACAAAAAATGGCGGTCCGGCATTGTAAGTGTTGTGTGTGTAGTGCGTGAATGGCAAGAATCCGTTGTGGATTCTTGCAAATTAATAGGCAAAAAAAGGATGTGGAAATGGGCAAAACTCCATCATGAACGAAAATATATTACCCCTAATTAGTTCTAAATTACCCAACTTTCCCTCCCTGGTTAGTTTTTGAGGTGATCTGACCCTTTTCCCCTTTCTAATTACGTTACTTCTTGGTTGAAGAGTGACGTTTTTCTGCTCGAATTTTATTTTTAATAGTTGGAATACGACGTTGCAGCCCGAAAGAAAGTTGGGATAGCCAAGCGCAAAAAATTAAAAGTTCAACCATACATGTGCAAGAACCGCCAAAGTTTGGCTATGATTTTGTAATTTTCCCTTACATAAATTCAATTTAATGAAATGTTCAATCTAAAATATTTTTATAAGTAAAGAAGCACTGATTGTATAGTAGTAAAAGTGTTTATTGGGTGAGTATAAATAACCCTTACCAGGGTTTAGGCTGTGCTGATCTACAACTAATAATTTAATCTTATCTTAAACTAACGTACTAAAACTAAAAAAAAAAGAAATGAAGAAACGTCAAGTGGTTATGAGAAGAAACGACGTTGTTTCCTCTCATACTGTAAGAACAGTGAGATATCGAGAGTGCCAAAGGAATCACGCGGCTAACGTGGGAGGATACGCTGTGGACGGGTGCAGAGAATTCATGCCGTGTGGAGAGGAAGGAACTAGCAGTGCTCTCGCATGTGCGGCCTGTGGCTGCCACCGGAACTTCCACCGAAGGGACGAGGAGATCCTGGTTAACAACACATAACGTAAGTGTAATGCAAAAGTTGTGTCTTATTCCTGATTTCAGTTACACGTGCGATTAAATATATATAAATATTGATTATCGCATGCATTATTTCTTTTTATTGTTGGATGAGGAGGTGGCAATTATTTATTGTAATTATATTTGGAAAAAGAAATAAATATTGTTCGGTGAAGGATTTGGTTTATTGGAATTTGTTTGAGCAATGTGATTTTGTGTACCTAACTAATTATATTGGAATATCTTATAAATTTGAAATCCTTGCCAATATATATATAAGCTTTAGTGGTTATGGATCTTTGTCCAAAAGGGATGGCAATTGGCATGCATGCTCTAATAATGATCAAGGCATGCAATGAATTATATCTTAGTGTTAATTAAAGAGATCGAACATTGTTCTAATATAATTTATAATGTAGTCATTGATCGGTTGAATTAACCTGTGAAAATATCTGTAAAATGTGTAAAAATGTTGAATCCTCAACGAAAATGAATACATGTTTTTCCAGCTTATAAAGAAAATCTCAGAAATTTCAAGAACACAAAAGAAATATTTTGACTTCATTACTTGTAATGTTGGATTTTGAACAAATTAAATCTAGCAAAAACTAATAGCGTCTAAAATATCATGGTACGTAATAAAGAAACAAGTTTGCAGCATAACTTAAACTTGCGGTTGGGCTTAAAGGGTATGAAGATGTAACCGAGCATAAAGGGTATGAAGATGTGTATGTTTGACGATGTGGAGGTGTTGGGCTTTGAACTTTGGATCAGAATCTTGAACAATTGAGATTGTTGGCTCGAGGGATATTCTGGGTGATTTTTTATTGTGGTCTTTGTTGTTCTCGTTTTGGGGTGTTTTGACAATTTTTGCAGGCTAAATTTGAGGATGTCTCTTCGAGATGTCTTTTGACGCAAAGACTTGGACGATGGTTGGGAGCAAATCAGAGAATAGTTTAGTTGGTTTTTGCTTGATTTTTTTGTTGGTTTTGTTGGCTATTTTGGGCGAATTCTCTTCCATTTTTTGGTCGATGTATGTGGTTGATTATGTTGTTTCGGATCTTTTGTAAGGGTGAGTACCCCTTGTACTCTTTTTTTATTAAACTTCTTTGCTGATCAAAAAAAAAAACTTAAACTTGCGGTGTTGGTTCGATTTTATATCTTGATCTCAAGTTAGGTGTTCAGTCAAGAAGGTAGTAAACAATTAGGTGTTCTGTAAGTGTAACGTCACAATTTTCATAGTTTTCATCACTTAACTTGTAATATAATCATACAAGTACTTGGACAGAATAGTTATCGGTCCATATATAGGCAAGTCGTACACCCAGTGTTTGTTCAGTGTATCTGATCACGAAACAGGTATTTTATCTTGACAAATATTGAGATGCGATTATCCATGATACGTCTATTGTTAATGGTAAATTTAGTTTACCATACTGCCTAAACAAGTTAATTAAGCAACTATAGAGGAAATTGATTAATATATTTACCAGTCACAAGTCATGTTCCGTTAAAACCTTTCTCAAAATGAGCTTGAATTAATATACCTTGAATAATTTCCAGAAATCTCTTTCCTTCATAGTACCATACAAAGACATTCATCTAATAACGAAAAAATGACATAAAATCATAAGAATTGGTAAGGGCAAAAGTAAATAAGAATTTCATGTTTGGTTCCTTGTTTTCTCTGTTATTCTCGGAGGAATCAAGACACATATTTAATTTCATGACTAATTAGAACTAACACCCAAGGTATTTCGTGACCCCAAATTTACGGGCCTGCACTAATAAATAAGTACAACTACAATAGAAGCCCCTGGGCTCTAAGATAAAAATGTCATCCACAAGTTATTTATTCGAGACTGAAAGAAATGTGATTTTGAAGTCCACATATAATTATGGCTTTAATGGTTTGAATATTTGGGGACTGTATTCAGGCCCATGGAGATATTAATTAGCCAGACCAAACATTTAATAGGCAGGCTTCTTTGCATATAAGACTGCGGCTGCATTATTAAAATGGCAGCCAAAATTCATAAAGAAAAGATCTAGATATGCCCTGCCAATGAGTAGTTAAGTACGAGCGTTAGGTATCATAAATATAGATATAAGCTACAAGTTTCAAGACTTTTGGTAAGGATTGTAAAAAAAAAAAAAAAACAACAACAACAACGGAGAGATAAAGACTTTTGGTTAGGTAATATATAAATGTAATACGTACTCGGAATCCATGTCGTGGTGAAGTAATATCAGAATATTTGAACATTTCGGTTGAAATTTCAAAGTACAAATCTATTTTCAATTTAATTTAGTATTATTTCGTTTGGGTTACATGAAAATAGAAGTACAGTACAATTGGGCCAAAAATATACCAAACTATATTAATCTATTACAGGAATGGAATAATTTTGTCCGGAACACCTATTTTTCCGTATCATCAATCATGATCCCGGTCACAACTGATACAAAACTAAAGCGTAAAACTAAAAATATCAGCATATTAACGAAAGAAAAATTGTGATATCCACCTGTGTTTCTTGATTAACCAACATTTGAAATAAAATTCTAATTTTATTAAAAATATCAAAGTCTTAAGGAATAACTTGAATAACAAATAACTTCTTATAGACCTCATCAAATCTAATGCAAAAGGAAATAAAATCCTAACATGAAACAACTACTCTCGGTAGGAAGAAAATAAATCCCTACTTTAAATGAAAAAAGTAATAAACTTACACAACAAGACTAACTACCTTTGCAACTGACCTGTATAATGTTTCTTGGATTCGCAAATAACTATTATAATTTATACATGTATACGTAAGACTTGAACATAAAGCACACACCAACATTCGATTTGATATAATGGCACAAACATATCACTTTGTCAAAAGATATGGCGAAGTTGCAAAACCATTTTTGCATTAATTATTCTTCAAAATACGGGATCTCTTAGTCCCTCGCACTTTCGGGAAAACTCGACCTTGAGTTATTCTTCAGAATCATCGCAATCTTCTTATCATCCCAATCAAGGAGATGAACGTTTCTTTGTCACTTGTATGTGTAATGTGTTAGAAATATTGCAATAAAAATAAAAAATTAAAGTTTTTGCCTTGAGTCGTGAAGAATCACAATTTTAAACGCAATATTTCTCCCACTATATTTTTTTAAATAAAATATCAGCCTAAAGAATATACAAGGCTTAAGAATTCGATTTTGAGACAAGTGCGAAAAATTGAATGGTAAAATTTGTCCATCAACAACTTCTATTTATAGATCGGAAGACAACTTTTCCAACATACGCAACTTTTTGAAAATGGCGGAAAAATATCAAATGAATGCAACACTACTAGAAGTTGCAACCATTTTCGTTTAAATTCCAAAGACGTTTTCAGATATAAATAATATAATTAATTGATTCAAAATTCAAAAATCTTAATCCAAATTAATTAACTAACAAATATATTAATCTAAATTAGTTAACAAAGCCACGTTACCCAAAGTGCCCAAGTGCCCAATCTAGACTTTTAAATAAGGGTTAAGTTCAAAGCCCAAAGCTCAAAGCTCAATCCCAAAGTAGTATTGTTAAAGGCATGGGGGCATAAGCATGGCATTTTTCATAGCTAAAAGCGAGACCTAAGCCTCAAAGCGTGGGGCGTAAGCCTAATAAATGTTGCAATTTTAATTATTTTAAGCATAATATTATAAAACGAGTATATAATAATATAAACAAATATGGAATAAAACAATAAAAATAAACTTATAGCCTTGAGAATATTGAAGATATATATGAGTTAAAATTTAAACCAAATTGCTCATATGCAAAAATCCAAAAATACTAGTGAACTCCTCTAAAGTCACAAAGAATATTAATAAATGCTTTCACTAAAGAACCATTCGAGAAGAAATATCGTAGTTCGTAGGCTCCTTGAATCAAGCAAAAGAAGTGACCATATTCATATCATACTTTGATATAATCACAATATGGAAGAAACCTTAAAATAATGAAAGGAGAAAAAATTGAAGAAGAAAAGTAGAAAACTCAGGTCACGTATGACTTATCATATTCTTTCTTTACTTCTCTTTTGGGCCTAGAGTTTTTAGAGTGGACCAATTTTGTGTTTTATAGGCGCTTCTGGGCCGGGTAATTAAAATAAAAAGTGAAAAATGCAACCAAGTTTTTAGGGTGTTTGCAATCATCTGGGCGCATGCCCATACGCCTTTTAGGCGTCAGGCGCACGCCTTAATGTATAGGGTGTGTGCCTACCAAAGGTGGTGCCTTAATACAGCGCCCATGGGAGTTTTAAGGCCAAATTTGCTATGGGCGAGCCCCGAGCCTTTCACAACAAAGAGTCTAACAGATGAATTATTCATTCAAATGGGCATCAACAATTAAACACTTATATTTTCTTGTCTTCTTTCAATGTGAGATACTACACTTCTTTATTTTACACTCATAATATCTAACAATCCCCCACTATATTGTGTGTAAAATTTTCTTCCTCATTTGCATCATGCATACGAAGAAGTATCTCTCGATTTGGACCTCAAGTTAATGCACACGCCTTATATTCTAACAAAGTCATAGGTGTACGAAGATTGAACCTTGACTTCATATGTTAAAACGAAGACTAGACGCACAAAATACATATCTGTAAGTCTCAAAAGACTCTCAACACAATATTAGCACGATTATATATGGTCATGTGCTAATCCTGCTCTACTGAACATTTATAAGAGTAACATATACTCTTATCAAAATGGCACAACTTCTATGTTAATATAGTTGTAGTCTTAACTTTGTCCCAGTTGCTATGGACAACATGTAATAAGGTAATTTTCATTAAAAGCACAAAGTTCATCCATTTTTCATTGAATCTGTTGGCACTAGCTTCCATTAACTTAATTATGGAACTTTGCTAGTTCTCTCGAGCAATTACAATAATTTTATTACCCTTTGAACTTTAAATCACATTTATTAATTTAAAGTTGGTTTTTGTTATTGCTCGACCATAAATAATTTAAGTCCCATACCACTTATTGAACTTCTCACTAAATCTCTTGAAAGTGCCTTAGTAAAAGGATCAGTGAGATTATCTCGAGATTTTACATAACTTACGTTTATCACCCGACTCATTGTTGATTCTCGCACATATGAATGAGTCAAGCTTAAATGTCTAGATTTTCCATTGTATACGTCACTATATGCCTTAGACATTGTAGCTTCACTCATGCAGTACAAATAAATTGTGGACACTATTTGTGGCAGATAAGAATGCAGACGAGGTGGGAAAAATAAGTAAACAGTTAAAGGGCTACACATATATTCTTTTTCACAAGTGCACATTCAAGTAATAATAAAATAGCAAGTATAGTCACAACCCAAGTATCGTATCCCAAGTATGTGGTTCATTAATCCTGGAATCTCATAAATGTAACAACACTAATGATTTTCACGGTTGCCACTTTCTTTGTTTGCATGATGAATGCTATATGAATGCAGAAGAGTATGAATGCAGGTTTTGGGAATAAAATTGAATGCAAAGGAACACTATAACTAAAATGCAATAAAAACAATGTGAGTGTAGTGAGAAAGGTTTTAATGCAAGAAAATAATTTAATGCAAAAGAAAACAGATTACTAACTAAAAACAAAAAGTATATAAGACAAATTGAAGATGATTGATGGCTGATTGCTTAGGTTGTAAATAGACGATTAAAAGATGTTTGGAGGTTGGGTTTCACTACTGATTTACACATAATAGTTCATAGACAAACTATATATGTTTCTCTTAGATGCTTGATGCTTGTTTGAGTTCTGTGTGGCTAATGGGTCCTAACTATAAATCCTGAAGTCTTTAATGACCTACCGCGTTCACAAAATCAGTCCAGTTGTTAATTGTTTTAGAAGAGATATTAAGTCAGCAATCTAAATAACGCATCCATCCGTGTTAACTTAACGTACATAATTAAGAATAATTTAGTGTGATCTAGGGGTTGCGCATCAGTTTTGTTAGCGTACCAAAGTCACAAATCACATGTATAAATAATTAGCTTAACTCTACACTCTGGCGATCCCTCGGTTGTGCTTCCGTTCATCCAGTGAGAATAATATTAATTGTGAAGAATAAAAAATAATCAATCTAGACACATGAACTCTCAAACACACATAAAAGAACAAAAACAAAAATTCATAAATCAGTGGTACCTCCCTACTCCAAAGACGGAGTAGTTTTGCTATCCATAGTCTTGAGTTTAATCACAAGTAAAGAATTAAATAACATAAACAAGAATAAAGGACATAAGAAAAGCTTCTCAAATATGGAGGAACGTTGATGCCTTGCTATCTCCTTGATTTTTTCGTGCTATCTTCTCCCTCACAAACTATTGACTCTAGAATATGAAAACAAAACTAAAATGGACTTTTAATGGTGTTTTATCTCTTCTCTCTTCTTTTCACAACTCTTTCACAACTACTCTTTAAGCTGTAGAACGTAACCAAAAGTATTTGCGAGTATTGATAGCGATTGTTTTTTTTTCCTTCCCCTTTAGGTGCTAGATGTCCTCTCCTATACATGCACGAGACATATTGCCCTTGTACAGAACTCAGCCGTCACTTAGAGAGGTGAAAAGGACAATTTTGCCCTAGATTGCGCATCTCAAGACTGGTCGCACGACTTGTTCTGGTGGTCGCCTGGATACCGCCGGTCTCTAACGGCGTCGTGAGTCGTACCGTATTTGAACGATGTCACGCAGCTCACACCGCTGCCTGGTTGGGTCATGCAACTTCAAACGCGTCGCGCAGCTTCATCTTGTGCTTGGCCAGTTGTTGGGCTTCTTCGTGTGCATGATACATGATTACGTCGTTTGGCATCGTGTCGTAGCTCTTTAATTGCAATCATTTTCAAAAGCATCTGTTTTGTGCTATTTTTCCATCGTTCTATCTTGACTCGTCTAAAACCTATAAAATGACAAAACAACAGAAAAATAATCAATATGCACTGAAGACTATTCAAAAGTATAAGCTAATAAATACTTAAATCACACTAAATAATTCTTATCAAATACCCCCAAATTTAAACCTTTGTTTGTCCTCAAGCAAACCTACTAGTTTGACTCAATCTAAATTAGAACTCAAGTCATGGCTTTATTCTCAGAATGTAACCAATTGTCAAAACAAGAGATGAGTGGGAGTATACAAGTAAACATGTGCACATCAAGTTTAATAAAGACATTGTCCTGCAGAATTTCATGTGTGTATATTATGTGCCACTGTTGTTCATGCATATTGATTTGGCGATAGATCGTTTTATATATATATGCGCGAGTGTCAGTTACAAATATATGATTTAGCAATACAACGAGTCTATCTCAAATCAGACCTACACTACGTGCCTCAGGTAGGCTTGGTCCAAAACACCTCGGACCAATGCTTCGATACTTGGATGGGAGTGGAATATCGGTAAATAGATCGAAAGGACGTCGGTGAGTGCCTTCGATGTGATGTCGAGGATGACCCCCGATGCGATGTCGGTGATTGCCTTCGATGTGATGTCGAGGATGACCCCCGATGTGATATCGGTGATGAGGTGGTGTGACGTGTCACAGGTGCACGTGGATGTCCCGATATCGAATAAGATATCGAAAGGGATATCGGTGATATGTTTCGATCTGACGAGTGGTAGCTGTGGGATAATAATTGCTTACTTTGGGATCCGGGCACCGCGTATTTATAGACCTCGGGATCCGGGGACCACAGTAGCATATCGGTGATCATTACCGATATGACGTCGAATATCATCCCCGATATAGTCCCAAAATGGGTCTGGTTTGGGTCTGGCCCAATACGCGGGAAATGCCCATATCATGTAGTCCCCCAATTTGGGGATTTTTATCTTAGAGATAAGGATTCGCAAATTTAATTTAAAATTTCTGGGTGATGTACCCTTCGTCCCGCCAGTTCAAATGACGGAGATCAAACTTGTGGGGAGTGCACTTGTGATGAACGCCGAGTTTGAGGTCCTCGTTTGAATTCTAGTTCCCTTGGCATTTGGGTTCCTTGAAAATTATGATGGGGTTGCCGGGCAGTTGTTATATTCCCGCGGCTCTTCGCGTAGTGGTGTAGGATGTCGGGTTTTATCTTCGATATTATGTCGAAATGCATATTCGACATAATGTCGAAAGTATATTTCGATGTAGTTGAGGCTTCCGTCTATAAGTAGGGCTTGTAAGAGACTCTGAAGTTCATAGTTTTTTGCGTTTTCTCTGTCGTTTAGCGTAACCACATCGGTAAGTATATCGGTAATCATATTCGATATGATCCCCGATTTGTATTTCGACCTCGCCGTGATACTTGAATTATTTATTATTATTTCCTCATGCTGATAGTCTGATTATTCTGCAGGTACATTACCTTTTTCTGAGATACTTCGTTAGAATGGGGTTTAGACAGTTGATGCTTAGACTTCAAGCCGATCGTGACGCTCAGAAAGCTGCTGAAACTGCGGCAGTCGCGGTGGCGCCTGAAATAAGGTATGCGTCTAGCTTTGACCTGAATAACGCAGCCGTTGAGTTTCTGGGAGAGGCGTCGGGAGTCGAGCGACCTCCCCCTAGCACTGTAGTGCCTGAATGTGTTGATGAAGAAGGTTTCAACAATGTTCCTGCCATGGTTGGATCCCTTAGCCAAGATATCCTTGACGTGGTGGGAGGCCCAGATGGTGCGGCCAGCCTCCTGGAGGTGTTGACCTCGAAACAAGGGGGTGTGGCTCCTCGACCTGACGGGGCTGTGGCGAGAGAGAGACCATTTGCAAAGTCTCCTTCCAGTGAGTATGTCGCTCCACGTTCTGAATCGTTGGCCGATATTCATTTGACCAAGGACATTGGAGGTTCGGAATCGAATACCCCTATCAACTTGGGTGATTTTGCGGATGCGCCTTTTATAGTGGGGTTGGGTTCTTCACGCCCGAACCTTATTAGTGACAAGGGAAAGGCAACCGTTTTAGGTATGACCGACAAGGGTAAGGGACCGCTGCAGGATGTCAGGTAATAAAAGGTCTCGTGAGGGAGCTGTCCACAGTGGCCATTCATCTTCGAGTTCGGGCCCTCGGAAGGCGGGTGCAGTCAAACCCTCAAAGCGAGTAGAATTCTCTGAAGCAGATGCTGTACGTGGCACGATGCGGGCGTTTCCTCCTCCTGCGAATTTGCGGGTGCTCACAGAATTTGAGCGGGCCCAGAATATACGCCGCAGCGTTCACCTGTTTTAAAGTGTATGTATCTGAATACGACTTCTATCGTTTTCATTTGAATGTTTAGCATCATGTTATGCATTGTATTGTGCAGACGGCCAAGCTGGCGGTTTCGTGTCTGAAGACTGTTCACGCGTCCAAGGGTGACCCTAACGCGGTTGCTGTCGAGCTCGAGGCTGACATCTTGAAGATGGGGGAGTTCAACCCCATGGTGTTGGAGAGGTTAGAGGCTGAAAAAGAGGATGCATTGAAAACATGTCGTACGCTCCGGGAGGAGTATGATTTGTTGAAGGGCAACCTCAAAACATTAGTGACTGAGCTCGATCAAGGAAAGGCGCGTGAATTTGCGGCCAATAAAGAGCTGGAAACACTGAAGGCTGAGGTGGCGGCGGTGAAGGCTGCTAATGAACGTCTCTCGTTGGAGCTCTCCGCTGCCAAATTAGCTCCCTTGGACTCGGTATGTATCTTGTGTACGATATATGTTTCTATTTTTTGTCCTCTTGTATTTAATAGAGTTCCATTTGTAGGAACGTCGTCCTGGTCTTCTCCGGGTTGGGCGGAGAAGTTTATGGAAAGCTCGAGCTTCCGAAATTTAATTTTGAAGGTTCGAGATGCAGCCTTTCATGCTTGCGTAGGGCAAGTGTTGAGAAACGACGGTTTCAAGGACTCCCTCGAGTTGAGTGGGCTGAACCCAAAGCATGATCATAACGATCTGCCGATTGGTGGCTTAGATGGGGTGGAAGAGAGTCCGGTTGACCCTGACATGTTTTCCGAGGTCGTGGAGAAAAAGACTGAAGGGTCCTCGTGGAAGTAGCTGTTTCCCGCTTTTATTGTAATTTGAATTTATCCCTTTCCGGACTATCTCGAATTCATGGTTCTGTAACTGAATATTTATTTCTCTGTTGTCTTCATAGTATGTGACTCTTTGTGGCCTTGTTGTCTGATAACTTGTCGATTTCTTTTATTGTCATGATGATAGAATATGCAGTATTCCGATGTCTGAAGCGCAGTTCGTTCTCGTATTTGATGAGATCTGTTTAATCTGTCTGTTGTCAATCAAGGACTGATTAGAATTTCCTTGGTGTTGGTAGAGACGTGGGTAAGCTGCCACTGCTCCTGTGTTTAGGATTGACCGCATTATTATAGGGGATATTCTTCTTGTGGTTAGGGGCCCATTGAACCTGCCTCTTCCCCTAGTTTGCTTTATGGAATTTTCACCCAATAGGCTCTTCACCTAACGTAATTTTATGGGATTTCCACCCAATAGGCTCTTCACCTAGCTTGATTTATGGGATTTTCACCCAATAGGCTCTTCACCTAACGTAATTTTATGGGATTTCCACCCAATAGGCTCTTCACCTAGCTTGATTTATGAGATTTTCACCCAATAGGCTCTTCACCTAACGTAATTTATGGGATTTCCACCCAATAGGCTATTCACCTAGCTTGATTTATGTGATTTTCACCCAATAGTCTCTTCACCTAACGTAATTTTATGGGATTTCCACCCAATAGGCTCTTCACCTAGCTTGATTTATGGGATTTTCACCCAATAGGCTCTTCACCTAACGTAATTTTGGGATTTTTTTTGAATCGACCCCGTTATCAAAGGGGATTTTTTCTTGGACTAACCCCGTTATCACAGGGAATTTCTTCTTGGATCGACCCCGTTATCACAGGGAATTTTTTCTTGAATCGACCCCGTTATCACAGGGGATTTTTCTTGGACTGGCCCCGTTATCACATGGAATTTTTTCTTGAATCGACCCCGTTATCACAGGGGATATATATTTTTTTGTATCGACCCCGTTATCACAGGGGATATTTTTTGTGGGTAGGGGCGCATCCCGTTATCACAGGGAACCCGCTACCTGTTAAATTATTTTTGATCGACCCCGTTATCACATGGGATATTTTTTGTGGGTTGTGGCACATCCCGTTATCACAGGGAACCCGCTACCTGTTGAATTATTTTTGATCGACCCCGTTATCACAGGGGATATTTCTTGTGTTGTAGGCGAGGCTTTTCGTTGTCTTTTTGACTATGTCTCTTGGTGACACTGTCGTCATTGAATATGTAGGTCATTGAGCCCTGTAAAACAACACAGACAAGAAAAAACTTCGATGTAAATACTAATACGGAAGCACAAAATGATGTGCCTGTGTTATCTGCAGGATGTTCCCACAATATGGAAATATCAGTTCATACGAGAGACAGTGTTTTCAGTGTGCTCTATCGCGCCTGTTGTACCTGTTTGTACCTGTTTGAATAGAAAATATAGAATAATCTGGGGCAATGCCCCTGAATCACCCTTTTAATATACTCTATGTCCTTTTCGGACATAGTAATGGGCGATCCTTTGGGCCATGTACCTGTAAGAGGGAGATGTGCTAAACATATATCTAGGGGAACATTCCCCAATTCTTTGTGCCATTTTCTGCACTTCTATAATGTCCGCTTAGGACATATCCCTGCATGAAATATGAGATTGCACCAAGCAACAGATAAAAAGGTAATAAAGGATAACGGTCGAGGGCTAGGTAACCCAGACGTATCCCGTTGCATGGGGAATCAGACCGGCATAGTTCCCCCTGTTTTAAGTTACATGCCGACCCACGAAGGGGCTAAATAAGAGATAATGGTCGAGGGCTAGGTAAACCTAACCCACCTACGTATCCCGTTGAGTGGGGAATCAGACCGGCGTAGTTCCCCCTGTTTTAAGTTTACAGACCAACCCACGTTGGGGCAATGTTTCCGTTGTTCGAACATAATTTAAAAACTACTGAAATTTAAAATATTGTTCTGTTTGCTCCTCATAGCGATCACTCCGTGCGCGGAATATATTCTTGGTGTGGGACTTGTATTTCATGTCTCATTCTGATTCTTGGGTGCTTCAGCGAGTCCACATAGCACATTCATCCCTGGACCTAGTCACCTATAATCTCACCAACTCCTTGAGGCGTCGGGAATTTAATCTTCTGATAATAAGTAGAGACCGCTGCCCTAATCTGGTTGAGCGCCGGTCGGCCAATAATGGCGTGGTAGGGAAACAGAGTGTTGACAATCGTGTATTTTATCGGTGTGACCCGGGTGCGTGGGCTTCTGCCAAACATGGTGGGTAATATAACTTTTCCCAGCGGCGCTACTTCTGCTCAACCAAATCCGGTCAACGGGATGAATATCGGCTTTAGCCGGTCAGGGGCTATCGCCATCTGCTCGTAGGCTTTTGAGAATATCAGGTTTGCGGAGGTCCAGCTATCCACCAACACTTTATGCACCTGATAGCCATCCACATTAATCGTGATAACCAGTGGGCAATCTAGCTTCCCTGCGGTCAAGGCCAATGGACTAAGCTGCTCCAAGTCTTTCTTGGTGAATGAGATCTCCTGCTCCAAGTATGCTTCCGGCGTGATTGCGTTGGTGTACCCAACATAGGCTCCACCCTGGAGTCTTCGCGTTATGGTTTCTCGGCCGTGAGCCGTGTCAGCTCCCAAGCCTCCCCAGTTGATCACATTTATAACGCCTCTGCTCGGGGCATTCACTATGGCCCTACCTCGCTCCTCAGGTGCCTAAATCATTTTCTGCTTTCCTCTCCTAGGTGAGTAATCTCTTCTAGGGGATGAGGAGTGCTCTGCTCCTCTAGCATCCTCCCTGGCGCCCCTGACAAACTCGACCAGTTTTCCTTCTTTGATCAGTCTTTTGATTTCGTTCCTCAGGTGTGTGCAGTCCTCCGTCCTGTGTCCAGGTTGACGGTGGTATGCGCAGTATTTGCCGGATGACTTCATCCCGGGAGTCTCATTCAACGGCCTGGGTTCCGTCAACCATCTGTTTCTCTTCGCCACGGCCATCACCTCCAGAATGCCTTTGTTTAACGGGGTGTACGTCCGCGGGGGCCTTTCCCTGTTGCACTCTCTGTCTGCGTTCCTGCTGGAAAACGAACCCTGACGTGTTGCCATCATTTCATCCTCGTAGACCATTTGGTTGGCAAGCATGTTGATCTGTGCTATGGTGGGCTCCGTTAATTTCATTAGCTCCCCGGCAAACCTACGGTGGGTCGTACCCTTAAACAACATCATCATTACTTGCCCGCCATGCGGCTCATCCACTTTCAATAATTCATCGTTGAACCTCTTCATATAGTCTCGGAGGTTCTCCCTTTCTCTTTGCTGCACAGCGCCGAGGTGTAGCGGGTTGGTCTTCATTCTCTTTTGGCTAGAGAATTGGTTCTCAAATTTCTCCCTCAGCTGCTCGTAGTCCGTTTTGGATCTGGCCTCCAGCCTAGCAAACCAATCCAGTGCAGTGCCCGTTAAAGTGGTGGACAAGATCATTGCCTTTATGTTTCTCGAGTAGTTGTGCAGGTTCAGGATGCTATCGACCTGATGGAGATGATCCGTAGGATCACCTCTTCCGTCGTATGGCTTGATTACCGGGATCTTGTCCCCTCTTTGCAATACCTCGGCCTCTATCTCATCCGAGAACGGGGTCCTACTGCGACCTTTCCCCTTACTCTGAGTCAACTTCCTCGACAATTCCGCCCTCTCGCGGTCTAGCTGTTCCATCCTTCTTGAGATTACCCGTAGCATTTCTGCATCCTCATTCTTTGAATAGGCAGCCTCGGCACGGTCACGACTGCATTCCATTCTCTGGACTACTTCTGCCCTCTCGCGGTCAAGCCGCTCCATCTTTCTTGCTATTTCTCGATCTAGGGTCCCAGGTCCCGTCTTTCCACCCTGTCGTAAGCAGCGGGAGATATCTCCCTGAAAGAGTCCCCCGTAGCCTCATGTTCGTCGCATCCATGCCCTACCCTTCTCTCACCCACTCCGGATTCATGGGGCCTCGCCCGAATGTCCTTTGCCCTCTGTTCCACCAGACGTAGGAGCAAAGTCTCCAATGTGAAATCCAGCGCCGCTCTTACAGTGGCGTTGATCTGAGCTTGCATCTCTGGGGTTATGGCGGCGGGGTGAAAGGCACTTTGTCCCGCGGGCACTGTCTCCTCCTGGCCGAGAAAATCTACATTCGGCGCCTCAGTCATTGGAATGTCTGCCGCGTAGTTCTCGGTGGGCGGGCCCTGAGTCTCGGGTTCTGCCGCACTTGGTGCAACAGGGGTCAGACCTGTATTCACGGCTCACGGTGACCTCCCGGTCCCGCGCCTTCGTTGCACTTGTGGTGGATGAAGCTGCATCTCGGCTCGAGCCACTATCTGTTCTTGGTCAGTTGGGTGTTGAGGGGTTTGTGTGTCCTCCATACTGGCGCTCCTAGTCACAACTCCGCTAACTTCAGATTGGGTCCTCCTTCCTTGCATCTCGGCGTCTTTGTTCGGGAATTGGTGTTTCCACAGACGGCGCCACTGATTTGGAGATAGATCATTTTATATATATATGCGCGAGTGTCGGTTACTAATATATGATCTAGCAATACAACGAGTCTATCTCAAATCAGACCTACACTACGTGCCTTGCGTAGGCTTGGTCCGGAACACCTCGGACCAACGCTTCGATGCTTGGATGGGAGTGGAATATCGGTAAATAGATCGAACGGACGTCAGTGATTGCCTTCGATGTGATGTCGAGGATGACCCCCGATGCGATGTCGGTGATTGCCTTCGATGTGATGTCGAGGATGACCCCCGATGTGATATCGGTGATGAGGTGGTGTGACGTGTCACAGGTGCACGTGGATGTCCCGATATCGAATAAGATATCGAAAGGGATATCAGTGATATGTTTCGATCTGACGAGTGGTAGCTGTGGGATAATAATTGCTTACTTTGGGATCCGGGCACCGCGTGCGTATTTATAGACCTCGAGATCCGGGGACCACAGTAGCATATCGGTGATCATTACCGATATGACGTCGAATATCATCCCCGATATAGTCCCAAAATGGGCCTGGTTTGGGTCTGGCCCAATACGCGGGAAATGCCCATATCACATATAGGAGTAAGCATCATATTGCAAATCCACAAAATCATAGAGTTTTACAGGTAACCACTTCAGTTTTATTCTCTACTTTTCATGTTACTTCAAATCATGTAAACTCCTTATATTGAGGATCTTTTAGGAGTTCAATTAGCTTGTAATGTTAGGCTAAGGTGTGAGCTAATAGTGGAAAAATATAATATTTGAGTTTAAGGGATGCATGTAGTAAATCAACTCCCTTATTTACTTTTTCCTTCCTCATTTATTATTTTCGTGGCCTTTATAGGCTCTTTTTCTCTTTTCTTGCGTTTTCATTTGCGCAAGTTCAGTATCCACCCTATAGTCCATTTATTTTCAAGATGCATCCCCATACTTAAATTTTTCCATTGAGTTATTTGTGCTCTCTATCATATTTACCCTCCTTTTGATTTTTAGCCTTTTTTTTTTTCCATAGGCTCATGCTTTAAGAATATAATACATCCATATCAAGAAAAGGGTAGGATATATTTCATCGGCTAAAGGGTAGATTAATGTGGCTAATTAAAAAAAACGTCACAAGAAAAGGCTTCAGCGTGGTGAGGATTTACAGTAGTCTCAAACGCAATAAAAAACGATGGCCTAATTCATTTTTCTCATCTTGTTTAAAGTCTACAATCATCTCAAATAACAATCAAGCAAATCACTTAAGATTTAGAAATCAGATGCAATTCACTCCTTTCACATGAACGAACAACACTTCTCTAACGTCTTCTACACATGCAACAAATTGATAGTGTTTATGAAATAAAATAGGCTTTTGAAAATATTACGCAAGATGTACTCAAATCACAGAAGTATACTCTTTGCATCTCAAATTCGTACCATATGTGAATATATCATCAATGATCCCTACTTAATTGTCCTTTCAAGTTGAATCTAATGACTCAATCATAGAAAAACTACACTTTAAAACTAGACTCCAAGATAAATATATAGCATAGAGTCATACGATGCCCTCATCGTTGAAACATGTAAACTAGAGAATAGATGAGAGAACTCCTCTGATCGAGCATCACACTCAAATAATGCTCACCGGGTTGTGGGTGTTGGTACATAATTTATTTGTTATCTTTCTTTCAATGTGCCTCAATCGCATCCATTGATGGTTGTTGGTATTCCGGATTTGATCCCTGATTTCTTCCAATTTGTTCCCTATTATGCATTGTATTTCTTCATTCTTTCCTCCTCTTCTTGAATTTGCGCTTTACAAATCTCCCATTTCCTTGGCATGGGCGCTAAGACTTCTTCAATTGATGCAATAGGTGAACGCTCGCTAGTATTCAACGTCTTATCTATCATAGGCCTCACAACGTGATTGGTAGGATATGAATCTCAATGGTAGATGACTGTGTCAAGCTAGGGACAACCTTCTTTGATACTAAAAAGGGTATGATGAGTGACCCAAAATACATGAGTATTGGTGGACCGTCGGCTGTGTGGTCTCTAATGGCTTTGACTATGATCTCGCCAATGTTAGGAATGTCTCCTCTTTTGATTAACATCATAATATTAGCTTGCTATTAATGAAATCTTCCTAGGTTGATCGGTGATAGAATTATTGAACTCACGAGCAGGTAAAGCTTTTTGAAACGATCTTGCAACATGCCATATTTAGCTTTGAGATCTCCTTCAGTGTTTGGACAAAAGTCCTCGGTGCCTTTCATCAAGTGTGTAGTTGCAGCTTCTCGAGTTAATTTTTGATACTTGGTCCATATCTCCATGGATTGTCTAAACCATATAATTCATTGATTCTTTGTGCAATGAATCAAACTTCATGCAGACGGATGATGGTTGATGAGTCTTATCAATCATATTGAGCATAGAACTCATGAACAAGATTATCGTAAACCTTCCCCGATGTCTTTGCTACTTGCTCCATGCCCACATAGCGTTAGTTTACTCGCAGGAGTGCAAGTGTTTGCTCATCCAAAAAATCTCCTCGAAACACTTACTAGTGGTGAATTTAGTAAATTTGTAACTTGGTTGTGCAACACTGAGTTTCTTCATGGTTGTTGGTCGTCCTGTCTTTGGGTCAATAGTGAAATAGCGTCTTGATGCCATGTTCTTCTACAAAGAGTGAAAAGAAATAAAATATTTTTTCAAGAAAATAATTGAAAGAGGATAGAAAAAAGAGAGAAAACGTCTTATGAATTCTAAGATGAGTATGAATTATTTATGCGATTAGTATTTAATATATAGAATAAGAGACCTTTAAAAAAATTGGTAATTTTTCCTAAGTTTTCTATTCTTCAATTAATTGTAATCACACTAGGAATAATTCATCTACGTCTATGTAATTTAATCATAAGAGAAGTATAAGTAGTGTAGGAAAGGTAAGAGATAGAGATTGCTCAACCAAATTCCATAGATATTTTAATTCTGCATGTCTCCTCCTTCCTCGCAATGAGAAACTTGTTCTCCAAGAAACAGGACACGCGCGACACGTCATGTCGCACAACATGTAGCGCAGGTGATGTGCTATGGTGGATGAAGTGTCACGAGTTGCGTTGCTCTCTGGATGGGCAGTGCGTCTCGCGCGGGTGGCAGCGTGGCCCGTGCAACTTTGTGGAATTCCCGCTCTTTTGCATAATTTTGTAATAAGGCCCCTATGCGGAATTCCTCCATATGTCTTTGCTACAACAAAGTGATTAATGGATGGCATAATCTCTTCTCCCACATTTATATTGACTCCTTGTTGAATCCATGTTAACAGCTTTACTTTACTCCATGGTGTAGTTTTCACATGGTTCGTGTGCAGAATACGTGAGATTATGAAATTGTACCAAGCTTTGTATTTTGGTAAAGAGCATACACAATATAAGGCTCATTTGAATTGGCCATGTGGAAATTTGTATACGGTATCGCCACGTGCTTTACAGTTTGACTTGCTGGATTTATGTCTTCTACGCGGTGCTCGCTTTCTTGAATCTTGTTCCTATCCAAACAATAAAATTCATTGATTAAATTCATTGAAATTTTCATCTTCTTCCTCCTCATTGTCACGTGCTCCGTCATAGGATAACTTGCGTTGGCGTAGGATTTGATAAACATTATCTTTTTAACCTCTCCTGGTTGTTCTATGAACTTCGTCCATCCCAGTTCTGCAACATTCTTGCAAAAAAGTTCAAAACCTCTCACTAATAAAGGTTTTCTTCTTCAACCATTTTTCTCTTGCTGATGAAATCCCTTTGCTCTTTTTGTTACACGGTAGGTCGCGTGGTGAAGATGATAGTGTATTTTTATCGTCAGAAAATTGACATTTCCTTTGGCGTTTCGTAGTGTTATTCTGCAAAGTCATGACATCTTTGAACAATTAAAAGATATATGAAAGAAAAATATGATTGAAGCCAAAAGTATGAAGAGAAACTAGGGATTTCTAACTTTTTTAGTTGAATAATGACACATAACCCAAATTTACCCATATATATAGTATGGTTAAACATGTAAGTCTAGATGGACTAGGATGCCGCCCTATAGGTAAATTGTGAGTTATGGAAATATTCCCAACACAACATTATTATGATTATGTAGCCTCTAGCATAAAATCCCGAATTATAGAAGATATAGAAAGAAAGAAATAAATTATGAAAACTTATTCCCGAATCAGCAGTGCAAGAAACACGTATTTCTAGACTGCCGACATGGCATATCGCACGGTAGGTCATGCAGTTTCTTGCATCGCACAGGTTTTCCAGCATGTTGCGTGGGTAGTGGTGCTTTCTCCGCTTCACGCCAAACCTCCAATGAGTCGTGCGACTTGCGCCACTTTGTACGGGTCGCGCGGGTCTCTGCTGCTTGAAAATTCTACTACTATTGATCTCGTGTTATTATAAAATCTGCACTCGTTTCTTCATACACCATGTTCCTATTCTTCATTAAACTCATTCATATTCTCCTTCCTACAAAACTAATAAAATTTGGACAAATTAAAGGTACTTGAAAAAATTGACTCAAAAATAGTAAAATTTTGGGATGCCTCCCAAAAAGCGCTTATTGTTTACGTTGTCTAGCCCGACGCTACTAATTCTAAGGTCGCTCCACCATGGCTAGATGAATGCGCTATTTTCAGTTCACTTGTTATATTCTTGATTGGTGATTCATCTAGATAAACTCGTTTGTTTACTTTAAAACTAACATGCTCATTACTAATTTTTAAAATAACAGTTCTTCCTTTTACATAAGTCAAAGCATTATCAGTTGGTCTTCCCAAAATTAGTAGGAACTTATACTTTTCACTTCTACAAATTATCACACAATCAGTTAGAAAGGTAAAGTCGCCATTTTTTTCCAAAATACAGTTTCTTCAAGGTTGGATTCTTGTCATTCGATTGGAATCCTGACGGATTTTGAACTCCTTATTGTTGTTGTTGGTTCTGTTGGCTGCCCCAAGAAACATCTGGGTGATTTCTCCATCCTAGATTTTAAGAATTCAAGTAAGTATTGTTGTTCCTCGAATAATTATCCACATAATTAATTTTTTCATGCATGATCGAGTTAACTCCTTGACATTCAGTGTTCGGATGATTTCCCCCAAAGCAAGTGCACAGAATAAGTGGTTTGTTTTAATTGATATGCTTCAACTTGGTGTTGATGGACTCCACTTGTGTAGCTTCATGGAACCCCGTTGTTCTCCTTGCTGGTGCGCGTTCTATATTCCACTTAGATATGTTAGACGTTATTATTTCAAACAATGTGAATGCATCATCGTCGGGTCTCATCATGAATTCCCCTCCAGATCTAATATCGAGTGTATTCTTACACCCTGTATTTATTGCAAACAAGAATTGTTGGAGTAGTACCTTTTTTGAAAGTTGTGTTGTGGACATTACTTCATCATGCATTTGAATCTTTCCTATTCTTTAGATAGTGATTCTCCCTCCATTTGTTGGAAATTGATTATATCACTTCTCATCTTAGCCGTTCTTGTTGTTAGGCAGAATTTCCTTAAGAAAAATTGTGCCATTTGCTTCCATGTTGTGATGTTGTTATTTGGTAACTCGTTGAGCCATCATTTTGCTTCTCCAATAAGTGAAAATGGAAATAACTTTAAGATTGATGAGTCAGTCTTGATTTGAAACACATGCATGTTCCAATAAAGTCTTTGAGATGGACTATTGGGTCTTCAGTGAATCCTCCTCTGAATTGGTTTTCGCCAATCATAGAGAATACTGTTGAATTAACTGGATCATTGCGCCCAACTAGTGAGGGTCGTCCGAAATATACGGCAGAGAGCATAGTTGGGTGGGGACACGAGATCCATGCATGCCAGATATTGGTTGATGAGGTCACGAGTGTCCCATTTGTTACCATCCCCGGCATAAGCTGGGAGTCCTACGAGCTTCATCCCTGGAGGGATTAGGGCGTTGGCTATGTAGGGTGCAAAGGGCGATCCTTTGTAAGCCGCCTCCTCTCCAAGGTTGAGATTGCGTCGTAGCTCCCAGAAGTCTCTTTACATTTCTTCCATCACGTGCCTCAAGGGACTCTCAGGGTTCAGTGAGCGTTGGCACCGAGGTTTGGCATAGTAGCCCTCTTCCAGAGCTTGGTGGTTCCAGAATGCTTCCCTTCGTCGAAGAGGGTATCGCGGCACTCAAGTTTTTGGGGGAGCGTCCACCAAGCTCGCTGACAGCAACGATGGTAGTCCCCTCCTTCAGTGGGGAAGAGGGATAGCATGAGTTCCACTGTGCAGTGAATCGCCAGATCTGGCCTGAGGCGGCGGCGCAGCTTGATGTCTCGGTGGATTTCTATGCTCTTTGAGGTGATTCTATTCACGACCGTGACCTTCCTTTGAGGTGGGCTCTCTATTTCCATTAAACCTGGCGAACACGTGATGGTACATGTCCCAGGGTACTTGCATGTATCCCATCCCATGCCATGCCTCCTGCCGTGCTTGAGCACCTGTCGCTTAGGGCAAATGGGCATCTGGATTTAGAGCTGGGCTGGTTCGAGTCTGGGCCTCCTCGTGAGGCGGCAGACTCTACTAGGTCTCAATTTTAGTGTTATGATTTTCCATTAATTCGAGATTGGCAACCGGTTAGGATGATGCGCCTGCGAGTGCTTTTTCTTTTCTTGTTCTCCTTCTTGCCATGGAGTTTTCTCAAACTTTTCTGAAGGAATTTACGGCGTTCCCACATACGGCGCCATTTGGTGATGAAATATCATCCGAGGCTCGTAGTGTTGGGAGAGTTCGGGGATATTATCACTGATTATGGTTCAGAACGCCTATCCCGAGTTTGAAAAAAAACAAGCAATATTATTTTATTAAGGGCCTAGAGTGAATTACAAGGGGGTCGTGTGAGATAGCTTTTTCTTCTACAAAGAGTGCTTTTTAGTATTTTGATAAGTACAATGGCGTGTGTAGTGAAATTTGCGAGAATGCATTTGTCCATTTGATGCTGAATGAGGTGCTATTTATAGTGCTAGTCTTGAGGTCTTTCGTCCAATGGTTAATGATGTAGGGGGTCTTCTGCGCCAATGAGGGTCGTTTGGTACGAGGTGCCCAATAGCGTGAGTTTGACTGAATTCTTCTGACCACATAATGATGATGCATGCTCCAATCATCTTGTAGGCTTTTTTGAGCCAATGAGGGTGAGTCCGTCCTACACCAATCTTTGATCTGGACTGGTAAGATTTGCCGCCTTCTGCTCCAATAGCAGTCTTGGACCAATGAGGCTTGGTCTTTCGTCATATTGATGGGTGGTTGGGAGCTGCCTTTAAAATGGGTAGTTGAATCTTCATTTAAGTCGGGTCATGCCATCGTGGTGCTTGTTTTCGCTTTGAGGGCCATAAGACACTCCGAGTTGTATTTATCCCCGCGTGTTCTTCGAGTCGTGTTTTGCCCAAGTAGCTGGGAGATCTTCCGAGTCACGTATATCTTTTATTTGTAATATTGAGATGATGGATTAGAGGTCTTCTTCCATCGACCCTTCATTGCATTCACTCGTTCCTTATTGTTTTGTATTGTCTTCCCTTCTCAAAGATATTTTGGCTAAGTGTTGGATGCTACCACCCGAGGGTCCCTTATCGCAGGTCCCGTGCGATTCGGGTAGCTGAGTTACTTCATTGGTCGGTCATCGTATTGACCCGACGGGAGGCTCTCGTGATTTTCCTTGAGGTACCCCTAAACGTTAGTGACTCTAGGCTGTTAGGTGAAATATACCCGAGTCTTTTTATCTAGACTGTGCACCCTTATTGGTGCGTTACTTGGTCGTGACCTCAGGGTACCTTTTCCCTAGTATCCAGACCGTGCACCCTTATTGGGGCGTTAGTTGGTCGTCACCCGGGGGTACTTTTTCCCTAGCCCTAGGTCATTTTGTGGGATACATTTTTTTACCTTTTTCGAGGGTGTGGCAGATTTTGTGTCATCAATTGGGATATTCTATTTACTTGTATGAAGAATCAAATCTAATAAATTAAGGAAGCTTTGAAATATGTCCCAAAGATCAAAGACCCGGTGCAACATTTCTCCTTCCGCGTGGAGTTTCTGCACTCTACTAAAGTAGAAGAATCGAAGACATTTTAAAAAAAGATTTGAATATAAGTCTATATTTTGTCATTTTATTGGTTTAAGAGTGTTAAGCATTTTTTTGCAACTATTTGTGTAAACAATATCAAGGTGAAGGAACTTCGTGTGCACTTGAGTATTTTTAAATTTAAGTAGAGTTCTACAATAAGGTGTCGCATCAGGTATTAAGAAAGTAATTAGAGGGAGTCTAGATTACGAGTATCAAGTAATAGCTTGAGTACGCCAACTCCTGTACTATTAGAACGAAACTTGAGTTGTTTTACTTACTTACATGTCATAACATATAAAGTCTATTACGAAGAACAAGTAATAAGTATAACACTTAAGATCTTACTAGTGGCATCAAGAGCTGGTCACTAGCGCTTGTTTTTTTGTGAGATTTTAGTTTGAAAGATCTTTGTTTCAAGGATGGAAGAAATCAAAGAAGGTTTGTCAACAAACAAACCACCAATTCTTACGAGTAGCAACTATTCGTACTAGAAAAACCGTCACAAAACTTCATCAAACAACAGGATTAGATGGCCTGGAAAAGTGTTCTGAGAGGTTGGTCACCCTATGTTAACGCAGATGGTAAGATCAAAAATGAAATGAAGAAGACCTTCTGGGTGAGCAAACCTCTACTACTCTTAATACTATTTTAAGCGTTGTTGGCATGAATCAATATAATATTATACCTGGTTGTGAATCTGCTAAAGAAGTATGATATATATATATATATATATATATATATATATATATATATATGTGTGTGTGTGTGTGTTTCTCATGAAGCTACATCTCGTGTCCCCATGTCAAAGTTACAACTGCTAACCACTTAATTTGAGAACATGCAGGTGTAGGAAACTGAAACTATTGCTCAATACAATGCAAATCCTATACGTATTTCAATAGAAGCCGCCCTGTTTGGTGAAGAATACAGTAAAGCAAAATTGAACCATAAAACGCTCAGATCTCTTTCAAAAAAGTTTGCAATCAAGGTTCAGACAATTGAGGAATCGAAGGACACTGACAACATGCCTCTGGTAATTTTTATGGGATCTCTCGCAACTTATGAAATGAAGCTGAAATAAGAAAGGGACAATGTATCCAGAAGTCTTGTGCTAAAATACACAGCTCCATCTCTCTCATAGAAAGAATGAACAGGGAACTGATCTCATGAAGTAAATCGCTCTTCTAATGAGGAGCTTCAAGTAGATGAAAATATCCAAATTTAGTGGTAAATTCTCATCACCTAGTTCATCTAACTTGGATTATAATAAAAATTCTTCCACTTCTAATGATGTTGAGGTCAAAAGAAAAGGAAAATGTATTCAATGCACGAAATGCCTAGGTTTTGGAGACATTAGAGCGGATTGTGGAAACCTGCTTGAAAAGAACAACAACCGCGTTCTTGTCACAACATGGAGTGGTGATGATTCTGATGAAATAGAAGAGGAAGAAGAATCACCTACTGACGTTGCACTTACTACCAAAATTGCATGTATACCAAACACATATGTTATAACTGAATAAACTATTCCTGCAATAGAAGTTCTCACAAAATCTGAAGGGAAATCAGACACTAAGGAAAACACAACTGAAGTGACTTGTGATGAGATAAATGCTACCCTGCAAAATGTGAAGTTGTCATACGAAGGAATGTTGAACTCGAAGCTCAAATAAAATCTCTTGATACTAAAGTAAATTCTTGCGCAAGGGATCATTATATCAAAAATATTGAAAGAAAAATTGAGGATCTCAAGAAAAACAATGATACTTTATCCTAATCTGCATCAGGTAAGAACTTTAGCTGAAGAGGCACAACTAAAGCTGGTCGAGACATTAAATGATCTTGAATCAGTCAAGAACAATGTCAAACTCCTCAGCTCTGGAATGAACAAACTCAATTAAGTCTTAGAATTACAACGACATGTTATTGATCGTGTTGGAATTGGAATTCCCAATGTGTAGCAACAAGAAATGGGCTGGAAGAACTCAACAAGAAAACCCAAGATACACATAAAGGGACCCGATTAGCAGAAGGAAAGAAGAGGAAATGGGTTTCATTATGTGTATTTAGAAGAAGATTTTGGTCAACAAAATGGAAACCATCAACCTCTTGTCTCTTGGAGACTCTCTGGTATGACGCAATTTTTCACAAATAAATCCTTCTTTACTAACATTGAAAAGTTTGTCCCAATTTGTCATCATCGTGGAATCAAAGGACATATTCATCACTGTTGCTTCCAAATATGGGAAAATCATGTACCGCAAAAAGGAACAATGGACCTGTTCGAACATGAAGAAAAACTACGACAATTGTTGCTATATCACCTAAGACAACTCCTTATGTTCCAATACAGAAACCCATCGCACAAAAAGAAATTGGGGTTCAACTGTCAATGTCAATTGTTTTGTTAGTAATAAATCATCTTCTTATAATTCTAAAAAGTCGTTAAAATAGAAAGCAAGTATTTCATTGACAAAATACCAATGATCCTTACGCAAAGCCTCCTTCTATTGGTTCTTGTTTTGTTCTATTAGTTGATGTGATAAATTAAACACACTTTTGTATTACTTAAAGAACCCCCTAACCCCGAATGATGTCAGGCTATTAAGCACTTTCTCCTATCCAGAAGTTCATCTTGTCACGGATCCATACAAGTTTTAGAAGTTGATTAGAGTTGACGACTAAGATCTAGATTCCTCGGTAGACGCCAGTGCCATATGTATAAGATTTATTTGCTTGATCTACTATCGAGTGTTGCGCTAACAATATCCTAAACATAATTCAATATAATACAAGGTAATTAACATCTCTACAATGAATCAAAGAAACGCGTGTGCCAAATATATCAAGTAGCATAAGCAACAAATAAGATCCAACAAAACAAAGTCTCAATAGAATTAATCAAAATGTAGGTTCAAGGTGCATCCATGTGAGATCATTGCATCGTATAACAATGTGAGATTTAGCTACTCATGATCAATGTAGCATAACAATAATTCATCGAATTTGCGCAATAAAGAAAAAAATAGATTAAATTATTGATCCCGATGGGATTTCGGCGTATCTTCTCCTTTTGAATCTTTGTTGCCTTCCTACAATGGGTTATCTGCTCATTTTGATCACCTCTCTCTGCCTCAACAATTATTGCGACAACAATTATTGCAATTCTTCAAACGGTGGAATTCAATTCAGAAATAAACTAAGAACTTCTTTATGCTATGAATGTGATGTCCACGATTCTCTTTCTTGTAGTCATGGTGGTGATGGTAGTGGTCTAGCTATTGGACGTCTTCCTCTATTTATAGCATTTGCTCCATAACTTGTTGCCTTTAGGTTTTGAGACCGATTCAGCCCATTCAGCCAATGTCAGTGAAGGGTCTCGTGGGTACTTCTTCAGTGGCGGAAGTCCTTGGACATTTTGCGGGATAACACGTAATGTTGTGTAGGCCTATTGTCTGACATGCACAAGCTGCACAACTTGTGTTGCTCTACTGCAGGATGTCTGGTTTTTTCTACTGATGTGTTGCCTCGTATCCTCACTCGTCCTGGCTAAGTTATAGCTTGAAGCTATTATTAGCCTTGCCAACTTGATCCTAATTCATCATTGTTCTGTTTCATGCTCTTTTCCATCAAATATGCATCGTGTTACTCTGACTCAACTAAAAACTATAAAATAACAAATAAGACTAAAACTAGTAAAAACGCCTCTAGTAACAATCAAAAGTATAAGAAATGAGGTACTCAAATTGCTGTAAATAATCACTCATCATGACGCGTTTGGCTTGATGGGTAGTTTGAGTTTGACTCATGTAAGTATCTTCACTTGTTATTTATCTTGTGAGTTCTATTAAGTTCCATATTTGTATCTTTGTACTAATTGTTATAAATAACGAACAGAGGCTAGTCTGCGAGGAGTTGTAAAAGGGGCACGGGGATTTATGGCCCCAATTGATCCCGATGCGTAGACCAAGGTGGTAGGACGTCTGAATAAGGAGAAAGCGAAGGGATTGTTGACTACGCACGTCCTAATATTTAAGGCTTTGACTATGTGAAGGACCCCCTCTTGAGCCATGCATATGTTGAGGACTTGAAGCAGAAGAACAAGGAGTTGAGGGTAACTGACTACGTGAGATGGCAAGACATGGTCAGGTATTGTGCAGAGTTGAGCTAGCAGGTTCTCAACCTCCACGACCTGCCTCTTGATTCATGCGGGATTGTACCAAGCATGACGTCGCCAAGTAGGCTGCCAAGGAGACGAGATCCATTTGCACCAAGCACTTCGCATGAGACCCAGTTTGACGATTCACTCTTCTCGGGGGACAAGACCAAAGATAAGGTTAGGCAAACCGCCTACAGTGGATCTTGGACAGTAGTTGACTTATTTTTATGTTAGTTATGTAAAATTGTCATGTAATTATGTTATTTAGGTAAAAATAGTATATAAAACTGTTATGTTTAATTAGGGTTGTGCAGAATAAATCAGATCCATAATTGAAAATCGATCGAATGATCCAATCAAAAATCGAATCAAATATTTTATCCAATTTTCAATTTTTGCACTAGGATTGAACTCCTCTTTGATTTGAACATTGATTTTAGAGCTTAAAAATTTGATCGATTTGAATAATCGTCTTATTTTTTAAAATTAATAATTATATAACAGTATATTACGTTAAGCTGAAAATTAATAATATATATATAATGTTAATGAAATACTACGAGGTAACTTTATATAAGAACTAAAGTATTAAAATTTAATCCCACTACTCTCATGAAGTATCGGCTATACCTATTACGATTTCTAGTTTAACTACTTAAAGGTTTAATACTTTTATATCTAATATATATATATATATATATATATATATATATATATATATATGTGTGTGTGTATAATCTTGAATTGTGACATACTAATTATTAAGAACTATGACTTGTGTTTTTTTTGGGGTTTCTATTTTGAACATTAGGTTAATATTTTGTATTGAGAAATCAATGGATGTGCATTTGGATTGAATCGGATCAAATCGACACTGGTATTAGATTTTGATCTTGGAAAAATGGAGATTGAAACCAGACCAATTTAAAATGATCCAATTCAATCCAAAATCATTCAATTTCGATTTGATTTGATCTGATTTCAATCTTTTTTTCTATTTATTTTAATATTGAAAAACACATATTATATAACTTTTTATTTCGCATCTAGAATTAAAGAAAAAATAAAGTAAACATGAAAACAATGAGAATTTATAAATGCATTAGTGGGTTTCTCAATACAAAATATTAAACCAATGTCCAAAGTAGAAACTCTCCCAAGAAAGAGACAAATCATAGTACTTAATATTTAATAGGTTACAATTCAAGATTACACATTGGTGCGGGGTGTTTTTGCTAATCTCGAGCAACTTCCCTCACCAGACTCTCTCACACCTAATGGGCAATACAAGAAGAGCTCTTGATTCGATAGAAACCTGCACTAAGAGGAACAATGTTATAAATGAACACTTATTAAGAAAGTAAACCTAATATAGGGGTGGATACGACTTTATCTTGCTTGTGACTGAACTCAACGCGGGGTCAAGCTATCTACGTATCTCTCTGAGAAGAAAAAATCAAGCCATGCGTAGTTCATTATTCAATTGTGACCATGTAGGGTCTTAAGAGACATTACACTTAGCTTTACAAGTTGTATGCATTTATCTGGTCCTTTAAGCTCGGATGGATGACTTCGTAGGGTGCACATCTCGTAGACGAGGCCATGTCTGTTGTAGAATTAACCACATGGGTGTTAGTCTCATTTAAAGATCATTTGGTTGGCCCAACGACGCTTATATTCATCCAGCTCCTTAGAAAGTCATGTCTATGGAAACAAAGATGTTTCATGTCTATGGACACAAAGATGTTAAATGGTTGAAGTACTTTGTTTGACATGCTCTTATTTGACGTGCCAAAAGTTAACGTGCAACGAGTAGACATGCTCTAAGAGGCAACTCTATCAACCTTAGGAGGTTTGACGAGCCAATTTATCAGTTAACGTGGATGTTTGTCGTGCTTTTGTAGAGAGAGAAAGCACACACCCTTGAGCTAAAAAAAATCCAAACCCCCAAATGAAGGAATAAGAGGGTATTTATATATGATGAAAAGGCCCTAGGGTGTGGGGACCACTCCAATATGGGTCAAGTGGGCCTTTGACTGACCCGATCAAACATTGACTTACCCGGTCAACGTTTGACCGACATGGCAGTCAAACTTCGAACATGCCTCATTGGATGCTCTAACGCGACACGTTAGTGTCCAAACCAATGTGCCCCCACTTCGAGGCATGCAATGTTCTGATGGCCACGTTGTACCGTGTCTGACGTGGGACGTCAATAATCGGGCCGCAATGCCACTTTAGACCCTGGTCCGACGCGGCAAATCAGTTATGGAACCAATGTGCCCTGTTGGAGCTTGATCCAATGTAGCGCGTCGGTATTGAAACTGGCATGCCCCCTTTTGGGGGCACACATAGCCCCACATGGCACAAAGTTTCAGGCTGATGTACCTCTCGGTTGGGCTACTTCGGTGCATCTGACATGGACCCAATATGGCTCATCATTGTCGCATATCGGGTTTTCTGATACTGGCTTATGCCCTTTTGAGGATCGAGTCATTCGAACATTTCTCGGCATATTGTTGGACTATATGGATCGGGCGAGAATCCTTTTTCATCCCCCTGATACCGTGTAATGCCAAATATAACTTCTTATTTTTGAGGTGTCGTAATTATGGTACACCATAATTCCTCCAGTTTGGGATAGGATCGACTCGTAGAGCGTATTTTAAACTAAATAGAGGCAAGGCTTCATTACCGTTCTCAAACACATGTATAGTGACTCCGAAGCCTTTCTTGGTCGTACTTGATAATTAACAAGCATTTTTGGACCAGTTTTAGATTTCCCGCAAATTTTGGAAAATTGTGGAGCCAAAGTGTAAATGTTTTTTGACGAAAATATTTTTGTCAAGCCAATGAGCTTGGATGGTTTAATGGACCAATAGCACAAGGGCTAGATGGCATTTAATAGCTAGTGGGCCTTGAATGGGAGTTTTAGCCCATCAGCGCTACGCTATATAAAGCTAGCTTTCTTCACTCCCCACTTCATTTGATCCCTTTTTAGAGGGAGAAAGTGCACAAAGTAGAGAGAGCTTAGATCAAGAGAAAGTGAGTTTGAGGCAAATTTCTCCACCAATTTGAAGAAGTAAGAAAACCCCGTTTCACGTTTCTTATTTTACGCAATGTTTTGGGCATGTAGGATAGTACGACGCCACACGTCGATTTGGATCGACATGGCCACGTGGCGCATCAGTCAAAACTCAAAACCAATGTGTCATACGTTGGTAGTAAAACCAACGTGGTCCACGCCGGATTTAGTCTGACGTGGACACAGGTCTTACGCGGATTACGTTGGCCCAGTTTTTTTGGTGCCACGTCGAACTATATATGACGTGACCTTATCTTATGTGCCATGTCGGCTTGTCCGACGTGGCATGCTCGACGTGCCACGTTCAATAATCCAGAGTGAACTTGAATCAAGGCTACACTACCTTTATTATTTTGGGGATTTTGCTCGGTTTGTTTTTGTTTTGCTCCTCTCGTGTTTGGTATTTTTTATTCCTGTGTGTTTATGTGATTTTATACCTCTTTTCTGACTGTTTTATGCAACTTGAACTGCAGGTAGAAGTCAAGATTGGGTACTCACGTGATCGACGCTCTTACTACTCTTCGAACCCGTGGTTTTACGAGAGATTGCATTAGTTTTCTCTACCAAGGAGAGATATACACTATCGACTGAGCCCTTCACCTGTGCAGTGCTCGAGACACGCGGGTCCACATGAGCTTTTTAATCACCTTCTAAATTCTAGTAATTGACTACCTCTACGCACTTTATTTTGTTAAGAATTATGGTAATTGGGAAACAATTACCATTAGCAAATATGCATATGCATGTTGGTATTGTTTCTGTTTTTGATATCGGGTCGGGATCAGTTAGTGAGGGTGATGAGGTGTCATCAAATGTTGGTAGTATTGAGTTGACCTTGTGTAAAGAGTGTGATGACAGTGATTATGGGTGATACTCAAGTAGAGGGCGATGATGCCGATTTTGAGGAGCATGTTGGTGGGGCCAACAATGTTGATGTATTGTCTGGTAAGGGTGATGATTTGTATGATTAGGCATTTCAGCATCAGTGTATAGGATGCCTGACTCGTTTAGATTTGAGTATGACATACCAAGTGGGGATGAGATCATTATTCCTTGTCTTTTCACATGCAGCTAGCATGGTGAGGGATAAGTCCAAAGAGTTTAGGCATGTTGCCGCCTATGCAAGGGCGACTCGTGGTGGACGCTCTTCACGTGAAAGAGGTAGGGGTGGCCGAGGTATAGGACGTGGTTGTGATGTAGTAATTGATGATGAGATGGTTGATGCATCACACGCATCTGATGTTCCTACTATGATGATGGGTTCACCTCGTGTAGAGGGTGGTTCTCGGGGTGTTAGCCCTGTGAAAGTTGTGGTCAAGGAGGGCGTTCCTCCTGTTACTCGAAATCCACTCATAGGTGTTGATCATGTTGTGAATGGCCTTGAGCCATGTGAGATAGGGGCAGAGTCGCCTCTTTCTGAGGTTAGGCGAGTAGAGGTACTCGTGGTAGAGGTGGTCCTCGTTACCACTTTGGTGTGACTACATAGTTTCCCACTCATGTTCTCTATGACCCCAGAGCCAAGAGATTGGCAGATGAAGCTGCTGCCAGATCTAAGTCAGATGAGAAGGGAAAAGCGCATGCAGAGGAGGGTACCAATGAGTCCGAAAAGAAGAAGAGATTTTCGTTCGATGAAAACATGGACTAGGAGGAACAATGTTAGAAATAAATGGATAATAAGAAAGTAAATCTAATTTAGGGGTGGATCTGGGTTTATCGTGTTTGTGTCTAAATTCAACGTGGGGTCAAGCTGCCTAAGTATCTCTCTCAAAAGAAAGAATCAATCTGGACGTAGTTTATCATTCAATTATGCCCGCGGAGGGTCTCAGGAAACATTATGCTTAACTTAGAAGTAGTATGCATTTATCTAGCTCTTTAGGCTCGATTAGACGACCCTGTGAGGTGTATGTCTCTTAGACGAGGCCATGTTGGCTGTAGAATTAATCCTGGAGGGCATTAGTCTCATTTAGAGATCATTTAGTTGGACGACTCTTATATACATCGAGCTCCTTCGAAGGCTCGGGATTCAGGCGTAGAGTGATTCGCACTACAGAGTAGTATAAATCACGATTCAAAGTTTGTATCATTGACTTTGGAGTCAAACTCATCTCGTATTTAGTCCAATTGATAGTCATGTCTATGGAAAAGTAGAGGCTAAATGGTTTAAGTACTTTGTTTGATGTGCTTATGCTTGACGTGCTCTTGTTTGATGTGCTCTTGTTTGACGTGCAACAAATTTATGTGCTACAAGTTGACGTGCCACAAGTGGACGTGCAATGAGTAGACGTGCTCTAAAATGTAAATTCGTCAACCTTAGGAGGTTTGACGTGCCAAATTAAGTTGACGTGGATGTTTGACGTGCTTTTCTAGAGAGAGAGAGAGAGCACACACCCTTTAGCTCCCAAAATTCCAACTCCCCAAATGAAGGAATGAAGGGGTATTTACAGATGAGAAGAAGGCCATGGGGAGTGGGAACCACCCCAAGGTGGGCTAAGTAGTCCTCTAATCGGCCCGGTCAAATGTTGACCTACTAGGTCAATGTTTGACTAACGTGGCGGTTAAAGTTTTGACGTGTTGCATCGAATGCCCTGACACGACACGTCGGTTTTCGAACTAACATGCCCCCACTTTGGGGCGCGTAACAATCCTATGTGCCACGTCGATAGTCGGGCTGACGTGCCGCACCACACCCTAGTCTGACGCAGCACGTCGGTCATTGAATCGACGTGCCCCGTCGAATCTTGATCCGATATAGCACGTCAGTATTGAAACCGACATGCCCCCTTTTGGGGGCACACGTAGCCCGACGTGGCACATTGTTTTAGGCCGACGTGCCTTTCTGCTACGTTGATGCATCTGATGTGGACCCAACGTGGCTCGTGATCTTCGCGTATCGAGTTTTTTGATTAATACTTATGCCCTTTTGAGGATCGAGTTGTTCGGACATCGTCTTGGCATATTCTTGGACTCTACGGATCGGGCGAGAATTTTCTTTTCATCCCCCTTATACAGTGTAATGCTAAATGTAACTTCATATTTTTTAGGTGTCATAATTATGGTGCACCATACATATATGAGATATAAAAGTACTACAACTTTAAGTAGTTAAACTACAAGTCATAATGGGTATATCCGATACTTCACGAGAGTAGTGGACTTAAAGTTTAATACTTTAGTTAATATATTAAGTTACCTAGTAGTATTTCATTAGCATTATATATATTTTATTAAATGACTTAACGTAGTATACTACTATATATTCATGTATTTTAGAAAATACGGTAATTATTCGATTCGATCCAATTTTTAACCTCCAAAATCAAGGATAAAATAAAAGGGGGGTTTGATTCTAATGTGAAAATCGAAAATCATATTAAATATTTTATTGGATTTTTGAATCGGATCCTTCGAACAATTTTCGGTTGACTCAATCGATCTGATTTTTTCTGCATAGCCATAGAGAAACCCACTAATGCATGTTAATTTGTTATAAATTTTCATTATGCTCATGTTTAATTCACTTTTTTAAATTCTAGATGCAAAATAAAAAGTTAAATAATGTCTATTTTTTAAAATTAAAAAAGAAAAGATTGGAAATCAGATAAAATCAAATCGAAATCAAATGATTTTGAATCGAGTTGGATTGTTTTAAATTGATCTGAAGGTAAGGATTGAAATCAGATACTATCGTCGATTCGACCTGATTCGACCCAAATGCACGTCATTATGTTTAATTTGTCGTATGTTCTTCTTATGTCTATCATGTTATATTTATCTTTATGTCTATCGTATTTCACATACTCAAATGATTGCAAGTTCGACTAGTATTGCACAATATGGAACACAAAATAAATGAAAGTAAAACAACTTGGAATTATAAGAAAATACAACAAAAATAATTATTTTTAACTATTACAGTTGAAATAGTATCATGCCTAGCTACTCATACACACTGTCATCTTACTCCAAACTCTCTCTCTCTCCATCTTCCTCTTCTTCTATATCAACATCATTTTTCTCTTCTGAATTAACATCTTCCTCCTCTTTTAAATCAACGTTTACGCGACCTACATCCTCAACCAACTAAAATTCACCAACCCCTAGTTGGACATCTATATTAAATGAGCTCAAGTCCACATATAGATTCAAACCCTCTAGATGCATTCTCTAGCAACTTTTACGTCGGCATTGCAGCTTGGTCGTTCTTTGAATCCTCAAATGATGACATGTCGATTATATGTTTAGCCGTAATTGTAGATACAGCCCAACATCCTCTTTGACGCGGTACGATCTGTACATGGTATAGTACACATGTAGGGTCTGATTTGTAAAAATGAGTAGCTCATTTGTCGCGAGGGTAGGTTGCAGAATGATATCAACCAAATTTTATATCGGGTCAAATGCCATCCCGAGGCTGATATCAAACCACACACATTTCAATAACAAAATGTATAGCGGTTTGACACCTCCCCAATATTCCACATTTACAATGTCTTTCAACGTCCCGTAGAAGTTAGTGGAGTCATATCCTCCCATGCTCCCTTTGACATAAACTTCACTACAATCACTCTTCTTTGGTCCCAGTGTCGTATCTATATCAAATCTAAACCCATTCACAATGTATCCATCATACATGCCCACTGCACCAGTGGGTTCAGCGATCAAGCTCTTAGACGGCGATCAATCTCGTACTGTCTACTTGAAGTCGTTTGTTTGAAACATGCCACAAATTCTTCGTTCCTTTTGGTTGGACCTCCATGGGACTGAGATTACTGCACTTCTGCTCTTCAAACAACCTGTGTAATATAAAATAACCTCTAATTACTAAAAAAGACAAGGTAGAGTTTTATTAAATCGTGAGTGCTATAGTGTTAACTCATTTGACCTAACCGCCAATCTTTGGATAATTAAAAAGAGTATAAAGTTCAATCTTGTCTAATTCATCGACTGCCAACTGTCGTTGATTGGTCAATGCTCTTATCGACACCCCTTTACTGCGTAATATTAAAAGCTTATCATCCCACTCTGTGCTAACTAACGTTGCATTCCTCTTGCGACGGTTATATCTGGTTTAAAAAGAGATATCTAGATATTGTGAACTCATATTGGCTATTTTCGACAGTATGTATGCATTGACTATTGGTCGTTCGACAATAATTTTATTTATATCGAACATACACATGTATTAACCACGTGAAAGTGAATAAAGTAAACAATAAAAACAATAATGTTATTCAAATTTAACTATTGTACCTCTCGAATGGATACATCCATCTATAATGAACCGGTCCGCCAACTCTAGCCTCGTACGACAGGTGTATGGCCAAATGTTCCATAAAATCAAAAAATGGCAGTGGAGATATGACTTCCAACTTGCACATTGTAACAACATTTGGTTCCTCAAGTTGCACCGTACATTTGCTTTAACCAACTATGAGTAGTTCCAAAACTTCTGATCTTTTGTGTTTTCCCCCAAAACCAGTCTGTGGTAGTTTATCCACAATTCTTCTCATTTTCTCACCCATTCTCTTTAGAATAAGTTTCTTTTTGTGCCCCACGGTCCTTATAGAAACACTTTTTGTTTTCCTCCACATGTTTGGTTTTTGGTAAAACAAATGTCGATGACAATCAAAGAAATACTTTTTATCGTTCTTCAGCTGAAAAGATTTGTTATGCTCCATACAGTACGGCCACGATAACTTTCCATGTGTACTCCTCTGAGACAACATTCCATACGCAAGAAAATCGTTGATCGTCCACATTTCAGTCGCTCGTAGTTGAAAGTTCTACTTCCTAAAGCTGTCAGATGTCCACAAACCATCCTTCTATAAATCCTTCTGCTCGTCAATCAGTAGTCTCAGCGATACATCAAGGTTCTTCCCAAGACCATTGGACTTGATATAGTAAGCTAAAAAACCATGTACTCTTGTCGCATGTAAATATCAAGATGGAGGTTATACAGGGTTACAAACACAAGCCAGCATGAGTAATTGGCAGAAGATTGACCAAATTGTGTGAATCCATTTGTGTATAAAATCGAGTCGCACATTTCTGGGCTCTACAGCAAACTCGGGATACGATCGACCAAAATGCTGCCATGCCTCACCTAAAGGTGGATGAATCATTTGATCAATTGATTGGCAGCATTTTAAATCCCAAGTCATATGCTTTGCAGTGCCTCGAGAATAGTAAAACCTCTGGAGTCGAGGAACAACAGGAAAGTACAACAATTTCTTTCTCAAGACGAGTGACTTCCTACCAGTCTCATACCATGCCTCTTTGCACATGAAGCGCATCCCGTACTCGCATACTGATCGTAGTACAAAAAACAATGATTTATACAAACATCAATCGTCATGTACCCTAAACCCTAAGCCCATCAGCAACATATTCAAGTCGTAAACTGTATCAAGTAACAACTTTAAAAACTTGTCACAAGCGGCATTACTAACTTTGTTCATGCTCTTGTAAGTCAAGAGCTTTGCAATTCATTGAAGCACATATTTTTCTTTTCTACTATGTAACATTGGCCCCCAAATGAATCTACGACCATTTCTCTAAATGAATCAACGTGAACTAGTATCAGTGGGTGGTGGGCTGGGCGACTCGTCCAAAAATGATGTAGAGGCACCCTACACGTTTTCACCATGCGACACCCAAATAAAATATTGATACGTGAAGCCCGACTTATAAAGATGACTACGGACTATGTTTCGATCCAAGAACTTTATATTGTCGTATTTGAGGCACGGGCACCTAAAACGGTTGCTTAGATCTAAGTAGTCTGTTTGTTGTGAATCATATTCTATGAACGCATGAACACCAACAGCAAAAGCCTCTTTCAAAGAACCATTGCTATCTAATTTATTGTACAAACATGATCTATCGACATGAGAATAAATTATTTTGAATTAATAAAAAAATTAATTATAATTTAATAACTAAACCATTTACAATACAGAACTAACAAACATAGAATAATGATGAAAGTAACAAATTAAAAGATTCATGTACTTGTTGGCACTTAGAAAACCGACCATCAAGAATGTTGGTTTCACGTCTAGCCTCGATGCGTCATACAAAAATATCTAGCAATCAACAACAGAAACAAATAATCAAATTAACGTTAATATAAAAAGAAAATTGTGGAAAAAGAAAATAAATGAAAGTAGTAAAACTAGGACATACCTTAGCAAGGTGTGATATTAGAAGGAATTCTCAAAATAGATGGGGGGTATTAATAAGAAAATAATGGCATTTGCGACCGTCGGGCGATCGCAAATGACAACTAGCCGTTATATTTGTGACCGCCTGACGGTCCCAATGTAAGTTGTCGTTGCATTTGCGACGTCGAGCGGTTGCTAATATTTGTTACCTTTACAGTTTGCGACCGTTGGGTGGTCGCTAATGACAAATATTAAAGGTAACTTTTTAAAATCCTAAACCCTAACAGTAGTGACGACCCAACTGTCACAATTGAGGGTCATTAGTGACCGATGGACGGTCGCTGGTAATATTCAAGTTCATAAAATATGCATTTCACATGATTCTTTTACATATAATGGTGGTTTAATTATTAATTACAACAATAATAAGTACAATTTAGTTGAATAAACATAATTAGTTTCGTTGGAAAATCAAACATCATTTATAAGACCGGTTCATAATGACACTTCTACCTAATGAAGTAAGTAATGACTATATGTATATACTTATATGAGATACTAAGTAAACATCATAACATCTATACGTGTACATTGTAACGAATATCAATCACATACGAGGTAAGATAAAAACTTCGTAAAATCCATCGTAAACTATAAACGAATATATAATTACATCATTACTTCAATCGTATATAACTTAGATAATTAATATTATATTAGTATTTCGATAACACTATGCTAATTATATATTACCTGAATTCCCACATATTAAGAGTTTCTTAAATAAAAATCATATACATAATCAAAACCATATAAGGCAAACCAAATAAAATGAAATGAAGTAAACGTCAATAGCAACGGTCAAGCGGTCGCTACTAACCTTCAAACTCACTGCGACCGATGGGCAAGCACATCAGCGACGGTTGGGCCGTCGCTAATGATCCTTGAATTTTGAAAGAAAAAAAATCAAATTTCTAAAAATTTGAATTATTAGTGACAGTCCAGTTGTCACTAATGACCTGTGAAATGGCGGGAATCGGCCAGAAACTCAAGAGATTTGAAAATTCAAAATTCTCACCATGTAATCTATAAACCTTCCTCCACCCATTTTCAATATCTCAAAATTATATTTGAAAAGTACCTAACACTTCCTCTTCCTCAAACCTTCAATTCTTTTTTCAAATATGCAAATTTTTTCTTCATTTCTTCAAACTTTTTCTTCATATATTTAAAAATACCCAACACTTCCTCCTCCCAAATCTTCAACTATTTCTTCATTTCTTCAAACTTTCCTTCATTTCTTCAAATTTTCTTCATTTACTCAACTTTTTTCATTTCTTCAAAGTTTTCTTCATTTCTTTAAAGTTTTCTTCATTTCTCCAATATTTTCTTCATTTTCAAACATTTCTTTCTCTTTGCATCTTGAAACATTCTTTTTCTTTAACACAACACAATAATTCTCGTATTGTTGAAAAATAAAGATAAATATTCCGAAAATTTCACAAATTAGCGAAATATTATTGACTTTTCTAATTTTATTAAACGTCATTAGTGACCACATAGCTGTCGCTACAAATAATCAAGGTTAAACATTAGTAGCGACCGCCCAATCGTTACTAATGGTAACCTTGGTAGCGATCATTGGGTGGTCGCTAATGACTTGCGCCACAATAGTTACCGTCGGACGATCCTAATGACTTTTTGAGTATTAGTGACTGCTATGTATTCGGGACATTAGGGACCGCTTCATCGTCGCTAATAGCTTTACAGTCAATAGCGACCGTCCAACAGTCAGGATTGTTGGACGACGTCTCGGTGGTCACGATATTTCTTTGCGATCGCCCAGCTGGTGTCAGTGAGACGCAATCGCTACCTCATTCGCGATAGAGGTAGCCACGACGGACAATTAGCGATCGTTGGGCGGTCTCTAGTAGCCATTAGCGATCGCAAAATGGCCATTAATGACCGACACGACGGTCGTTAATGTTGCTTTTCTTGTAGTGGTTCATGCTTTTTTATACCTATAATTCTATGTATTATGACAACATATGAATGAATAGAAGTTAATCAATCTCCATATCTAGCCAAATTCCACAAAAATCGTGGACCTCTTATGCCATTTAAAAGCGATTCAAACACATATTCCTTATGACCCCACCCCACCTCCGTCTCCCCGACGACCCGACGAAAGATATTTCTTTTAACACACAAGTCAAGTACTTAATTCCATATTACATGAAACTGCAGGTTATAATTATATCCAGCTATTCAAATGGTATAACCTTCTACCAACGTTAACTACGAGAAATTAAATATTACTACTTAAATACGTATTTTCTTCACGAAACAAACCTACGCTGAGATCCGGAGATGGATAAAACATTTGTCAAAATTAGATGTAATGCAAATCAAATCTGGGTATATGTCCATATATTATAAAATTAGGGACCACCTACAAACGCTAGCAGAATATTTATTTTTAATATTATTAATATTTATTTATTTGATAGAAACGATTTACGCGAGCAGAAATTTATAATGGGTGCAGTATGCTTTATGCTCTAAAGGATTACGTGGTCCTATTTTATCAGGGATGTGTCTTAATTTAATGGTTAGCATGCTTCTCCTCCTTTTATTTACATGCTTCATTTACCATCTAAAAAATCAAATCTGAACAATAAGAAATCCTGCCAGATCGATTTTGACCTAATTAATTATCCAAGTAAGATGATGATTTCTCAAAAATTGTAATATTATTAATGAAATTTGGGAGAGGCCATTATTGGTTTTTGGTAACCAAAATATTTGTTACTATACGTATCGTTATTCGTTACCAAATCTAATGGTAACGAACAATTTGTTACTAATATTTAGTGCTTTAAACCCCGTTACGAAAGATTATGGTAACAAAATTTACGTGTTCGTTACCATTACTTTGGTAACTAATATCATATTTGTTACTGTTCTTTCATATTTGTAACAAATAATTTGTTAGGAAAAGTCGTGCAATTTGTTACCAAAGTATTTTCGTTACCAAAATTTTAGTTGTAAAAGTAATTTCAAATTGTTACTTAAAATGTTTTTGTTACTAATAATAATTTTAATTTATTTTTTTGATTCAATAATTTTGTTACAATTGAGTAAATTTGTAACCATACATTTGCTGCTATAGGTAAAAACATAAATTGGCGATTACTAATATAAATCACACAATATCAAATTCATATTAAAAATATATATGTTTATTACATCAGAATAATCCATCCCAACAACGAAAAAAATATAAACAAGTATAGTTCATACCATCATCTTTTGATAAAAAAAAAACATAGTACTCTGAATAGAAAGAACTGATGAGTACTAACTTCAAAATACAACCAATTTGCAACAACAATGTTCTAATGAAAATATAGACAACATCTAAATGCTCCCAACTCTTTGAGTATTCATGCAACTTTCCCCACATGGTGCAGTTGTTTTACAGACCTGCAATCGAACCAAAACATGATATGAAAACTTAACTGAAAAACTATACCCAACACATATCATGCATGACTACACATCAAACAAAATCACTTAAGCATGTATCATCCCATCACAAGAAACTATAGCTTATAAATTATAGTTAAAGTAAGGTAACATAAATTAATGGCTCTCAGTCCAAATGCACAAGAAAAAACGACATGCGCATGTAAAGCTGCACTATACTTTATGAACCATTACTATCTAATATTGCATGGTACAAAGTACAATAAACTAACTATAAAGTTGCAAACACCATGCATGCTCCAATAGAAGATTTTAAAGCTAAAAAAAATTTGAATTAGCACAACAAAATATCTAAGAACAAAAGAAACTATAAACCTACACGAAACTTAATTTCGAGCAACTTCCCCAAACTACATATGCAAACATGGCTTATTATTAAGTATGTATAAACTAAACAAAGATTTTTTTTATATATATATGAAGCACAAGTAAAATCAGCGCTTACAGTTTTTTTTTTTATCTCTTACACAATTGTCTTCCCCGTACTTTCTCCCAGACCTTCCTTTTTTGTGGTATCTAGCAATTTATCACTTGTACATATAATATATATATATATATATATATATATATATATAAAAGAACTAATAAACCATATATTAATAAATAAATTGAGTATATGAAACTCATCGAGGGTACCTGATACGGTTGGTGGCAAGTCTTCATCGTCTACCTCATCATCTTCTACCTCGTCTTCAATGCATGAGATGGAATATAACTTTTAGTGGTAAGACGGCGTAAGACTACATCTTTAGGAAGCATATTGTTGCATCGAGAAATGAACTTATGTAAGGATTTAACAAATTAAAATACATAAACTGGCAAATGTTTAACAAATAAACTAAGAAATAATTTAATATTAATAACTGAGCCCATGAAATTAAATAACACTTAGACTATGACACAAAAGTATTCATCTAGCAAGCTTGGTGGAGCTAAAAGTACAAAATAACCTCATCAAGAAACAAAAAGTCAAATGGTTATGACACATAATGAGAAAAAATCTAATCTAATTTATTTGTATGCTCAACAATTGCTTATGCAATTCAATAGTAAATAAAGGGTGAACAACTATGTTGTGAAGTCTAAAAAATATTCACCACTTGGAAAAGCATTTAAATAAATGGCTTAAAAATTTATTTTAGATGTTTATTAGACGAAAACATAAAGTTAATTGATCTAGGAGATATGAACATGCTTTCAAGATTTATATATGCTTTTTAATTTGGTTTTGAAATTAAGTACAAAGACTTCAGCAGCTTTGAAAAACTTTGAATAAAAATAAAAGGAGCAGCAGACTCCAGAGACTTCAGCAGCTTAAAAAAACTAAAAGAAAAAAGGAGAGCGCAAGTGTTGAATAACTAGAAAGGAAAAATCCAATCCTAGTATATAATAATTAAGTAAGGGGTTCTTCTTATTAAGGCATACAATTTGCAGTCAAGTAATTTATTAGTAAAACAGAGTAACTAAACTAATCAGATGAGTAATCAAACTTATCACTACTCTCCTACTGGAGTTCTAAGTAACCGATTTGTTCATTCATTGCCCTTTGGAAGAAGATATGTTATTTGATGCTTTCTTTTCTTGATAAATGTTGTCGTGTTTTGTTGGGTAGAAGAAATATTGCCAACTATGTTGGTTGCAAATGCCTAGCTAATTAATTTTTTAAGTAACCTCTTAAAAGGCCTGCTGTAGACACTTTTAACCGGAAGTTTAATTAGCTCTAAAATAGTGAAATTTCAATAATACTATTATATAGGTGTCAACTCTTTTTCCTATTTTTTTTGTCCTCATGTAGTTATCATACATATCTGGATATTTTGCCATAACAAACTCCAAACCCATGTTTTGGCAATACTATTTTTTTAGTCAAAGTTGACTTGTTTCACCTGCTGCTATTTTTATCACTGTGAGGATAATGGAGTTTGCGCTGCTTTGATGCCATCTTCATGTTTCTGGCTCTCAAAGTCTCAAAAACATTTTATCAAACAGTTGGTAAGCAATCAAAGTTATTACTCAGAAAACTCTCATCTCAATCAGGAACTTAAAAACATAACAGAAAAAATCCACCTTTACCAAAGCATATTATTATTACTCAGAAATTTAATTCGAGATTAGCAAATTCATTACCTTAACAATCAATCAATCTTATCACAACATGCTTCAGCTCATTAGAAATGGCTAAATTCAATTTAGTTTTGCAAAATATAATAGTACCTTAACTGCTAAATTCAGTTTAGGCTCACGAAATAGTCCATAATGTATCTGCTAATGAATTCAAAATACCTAAACTAATCGATGTTCTGTACCTATTCAAACCTCACCCAAACAACATAATTGAAAGTTCAAATCAAAATTTCGCACCTCAAACAACGACTTGATGTAGTTTGTACGTTTTGTAGAAGAATCAAAGCCCGTTATATCGAAAACAATCAAAAACCTGCAGAAAAAGAGGGAAAAAAACAGAGAGTTAAGCAACAGTTACCAAAAATTTGTCAAGGGAAACATTTAAGTTTAGAAATTGAGAAGAATGAGAGTGGGGTTTATAGCCTTGTTCTTCTTCTACATCCCCAAAACAAACACTTGATCGTGCTATTCAGATAAAATTATTTCTCTTGACTTTGTAACTTCCGATCTAATACCTCTCGAGTCTCGCCCCTCAATTCTTTGGTTATGGCGCCATTTCTCTTAGTTGGCGCCTAATTAATTAGACATTTTCTTCTCTTTTTTTTTTTGGAAAGATAATTAAACCTCTTTATAATATATATATATATATATATTCTTTTCTTTTCCTCTTCTTAATTAGATGGTCATGTTATTAATGGAAATATTTAATAAAAGCTGGGATGTTGTTTAGCTTTTTTTCTTTTTTAATAAGGGAGTAAGGAATTAATTCATTTATAAGAGAATAAAATATATTATTATTTTCTATGTTTATAAAGTGACCAAAATAATGTTCAATGGTTGTTATTTTGTATACATACTTACAGTTTCTTGTTAAAATTGTATTTTTTTTCAATGAATAATTTTGGAAAAGACTAGTAAATGCTACTTTAATACTACAGGGTTTTTTCTAAAAAAAAAACAGTATATGAAGTTGAAGGACAAAAAACAAAAAAAAAAGGAAAACCGTGTATTGATGTCATATATTTTCCAGAACTTGTGTTTAATTAAGTGCTATAATGTATTTTTTTGGTGTCAAAATTAATTGGGAGCCATAATTAACAAATTCTAAGAAGCGAAGAGCAACTCTTATCCAGTCCGTCTCGTCCGCGCTCCCCGTCTACCATATGCAGTCATCTTGGCTGCCCGAGCACATACGCGACCAAATTGATAGGCTACATAGGAACTTCTTGTGGTCTCGGATGTGACAAAACGAAAAATTGCATCTTGTGGGGTGGACTAGAATCACTTGACCGAAACGTGAGGGGGCACTGGGTATTCGAGTTGCTCGGATTAACAATGAGGCCCTTCTTTTGAAGCTAGCGTGGAGAATTATGCGCGAGGAGAATACCGTTTGGCGTGAGTTAATTGTGGCAAAGTACCTAAGGAAGGGGAGGATTTGGGAGTGCACTCCAAAGGTCACCGATAGCGCAACATGGAAGGGGATTATCCGTTGTGTTGACCGCATGTCACCTTTTCTTAGATGAAAGATCCGAGATGGGAAGTCTATCAGGTTTTGGTTTGATAATTGGTTGGGCAACACACGGTTATGTGACGTTGACTACCTCATAAATCCAGAGGAAGTTAACCTCACGTTAAGGGACCTCTTGGAGGAGGACGGCTCGTGGAGACTGCATGGCCTTGCGTCTCGTATTCCGGACGAGCTTAGGGCCGAGATTTTTGCGAAGGATGTGGTGTTGTCGGATAGAGAGGATAGGATATTATGGACTCCAAACTCGAGCGGGGAATTTAGTTGCCAATCCGCGTATAAGTCGTATCTCGGATATTATTCGGAAGATCGAATGGAGTACCCAGATCTAAATTGGGTTTGGCGCACATATGTAAGTAATAAAATTCAGCACTTTATTTGGCTCGTGGCGCAAGATAGGCTAGCAACTAACGGCACGCAGAAGAGAATGGGTATCCCGACCCACGAGTCGTGTTCGGTGTGCATGGTGCAAGCGGAATTGACCCTATACATGCTGCGGCGTTGTAAGATGGCACGTTTGATTTGGCGAAGGGTTGTTGTTGCAGAGTGTCGGGCTGGTTTCGACGCTATATTGGATGAGGAATGGATTAAGGTGGCTCTCGAAGGTAAAACCTTGAAGAGCACGTTCAGAACGACGAAGGAATGGTCGTACACGTTCGCCGCGGGACTTTGGGTAATTTGGAAGAATCAGAATTCGAAGGTCTTCAAAAATAAGATGGATAGTGTTGATTCATGTGTGTTCCAAATCAAGGTGTTGAGTCAAGACTTGTTGATGGGACGGAGGAGAAAAGGCGCGAAAAGAAAGGGGGTGCTTTGGGCGAAGCCGGATGATGGTTGAGTCAAGCTCAATACTGATGACAAGGTGAGACATGACGAGAACCGAGGGGTAGCGGCCGGAGTTTTACGGGGTGCGAATGGTGAATGGATTTGGTGATGTAGGACGGAGTTGCAAACGCCAACGATAGATGAAGCGGAGTTGCTAGCAATCAAATATGGCCTACTGTTTGCATGGGAGCGGAGATATCCAAAGATTTATATTGAGAATGACTCCATGGTGGCTTTTAAATGGCTAACCGAGGCGCACTACTCGGTTCATGCAGCGACGGATTTGGTGAAGGAATGTCGAGACCTCATGCGACGTCCGTGGGAACTTAAGTTGAAGTGGATACCTAGAGACGCCAATAAGGTTGTGGATAGGCTATGTCGTGAACATTTAGTAGCTAGTGAAAGAGAGTTTTTTTGGGAGAGCCCTCTGGATTTTGTGACTAGCTTGTATAGGGCGGATTTGGTGTAACGCCCTAGAGATTTTCTTTATCTACCAAAAAACAAAATCTTGAAAACTCACTGAAACAAATAATTATAACTTAAATCTAAATACTATAAAAATTCTTATGTTGTAAAGCATATAAAAAGAAGGGTAATTAAAATACTGCTCAAGTCAAATAACTCATACGAAAATTAACGTAATCAATGAAACTTATTTCAATGTTAAAAAAAGCCTTTATATTACATATAAAATATAATCATCATCCTCATTTTCATTTTCATTGGAATGAATCTGAAGATTATTGGCGGCGGCGACATCATATTGGATGAGTGTTTCATCTTCTTCAACGAACGAATCATCTCACTCATCATCTTTATCTCGCTCTAAACCATTAAAAACCTGAGACACTACAATATCTGGTTCAACATCTTGTCTAGCCAAATAACTCAAATCAACATCTTCATTTGCTACCAATTCTTCTACTCGATTTGAGTCATGTCGTTCAAATGCATCAACATTAATCCTTTGTTCGTCATCTACAATATTGTAAAGAATTCTTATTCAATTAAAAATTACTTTACGCAAAAGAGTTATTTCCTTTTGAATCAAACCACATTCTTCTTAGCAACAAATTTAGTCTATAGTCCCATAATTAGAGCTAAATACGTATTATTGAATTAAATCTAAACTTTAGTAACGAACTCGGTAGTTGTATCACATTGGTGTTGTTTGTAACACATTTTTTCATTTGGGTAACAATAATGTGTATTAGTTACCAAAATAGATTAATTGTAACAAAATTCTTCAGTTCTAGTAACAATTATAGTATTAGTTACCAAAAAATGAACTTATGGTAACGAAAGAATACTTTTCATAACTAAAAGTACGGATGGTTACCAATAATGTGAGTTTTTGTAACGAAACTAAAATTTAGTTACCATTGGACGTCCTCTTGTAACAAAACAGCCATTTGTTACCAATATTTTGTTACTAAAAAAACAATTTCTTGTAGTGATTCCAACAAGCAGATTACGAAGAGAAACTCAAATATATCAAAAAGATCGTTTTCTCTTCGGGAATTGGTAAGGACTTTGATTTGGTGCATTATCGTCTTCGGACTTGGCAGGCTGACGAAACACTCAATATCATGTTGATTCTAGGCTACGCTGGAACCATCCAAGCGACGCAGTGAGTGGACGAATAGATCTTTCATGATTTCGGACTAGACTCGAGTTATTCCAAAATGCCTATGTATCCCTTTGAGGGAATCAAGCTGAACGTAGTTCATTAGTGATAGGTTAATTATACAATCAAGTAGAATGATATGTCGAGTATCTCGTGGATATCGGATATGACGTCGAAGGTGATATCGGGGATGGTATCAGGGACCTTCTACGTCGAGGATGATGTCCTGATAGATGTCGGGCATGATGTCGGGTATGACCTCGGACGTGATATCGGCTGGTATGTTGACGATATATATTGAGGATATACACCGGGTGTTATATCGAATGTGACATTGGGGATGCCCGATATCGCATGTACAGTGTATGAGAATAAATAAAACTTACCTTGATTAGCAGAACCCGAGTATTTATAGACCTTGGTATGCAGGGACCGCACACGTGACGTACACGTGATATGTACTATATCGAATATTACATTCGATATATACATACGGGGGCCATCCCCGATATAGCTGAAGATGGGCTTAGCCTATGGGCTAGCCCTATACGAAAATTACCCATGTAGTCACCCAGTTTAAGAGTTATCATTGTAGATGATAATTCGTAAACTTGATTTATATGCTCGAGTATTTTATTGAGTGATACCCTTCACTCCTCCCAGTTTTCGGATACTCCCCCATTACCCCTGACAATTTTGTTAAGATGGAAGTCGAAAATTCAGTAATATCATGTAGATATCGAATATGCGTTTTCGATAGCTCTCCAATATGGAAGGCATCTATTGCTGTCGGAGCCCAAGTGTGGTTGTTATATAAGTTGGTCCCCTCCATTAGTTCGGATGCAAATATTTGTCGAAGTGATTTATAGTTGACGTCCTTGACCAAGACGGTGCTGATGGCGTTACTGGAGACCGCCAGCGGGTAAGTAGAGGTCGTAAACTCTATTTGTAACAATGTTTGCAAAAGATATAATGTACAATTATTTGATGTCGAGGATTGGTTCTCGATGCGATGATCTTTAAATGTATCAGTGGCCATCAAGATTGTTGCCATTCGATGAGATTTTTGGATCGTGATACTTTAAGATGCATTGTTGCTCTATACTCGCCTAAGGAAATGCATTTTGAGTAACATGCCTATATTCGATGCAATTGACGATATATAGGTGGATGCGACGCGTGGTCGCAAGAGGGCTACATCAAATAATGTGCGTACCGAGGTGGGTGCTTGACCATTTCTGTGATGGGTTGATGGACAAGAGGGCCCATAATAATATAGGGAAAAATATGTCTTAGTCGGGAGTAAGAACACGAGGAGGTTGTTCTCCGCACGAGGCCGTCAAGGCCCCAAAAGTGTTACTACTGGAGACAAATTGGATCGCTTGGGGTCTTTTGTGTGCAATGCTTGTATGTATTATTGTGATTATAGCTTGCGATTGTGTATACGTGATTGTTTATAAAAAATAGGTTTTTACCAACCTTGCGTTAGGTTGATAGGTGATTGAGAGTCTCAGGGTCACTGATGAGAGCGCTCTTTATTGCTTATTACGATTTTACCCTCATAACAATTTGGGATATGTGAAAATATTCGAATGTTGTAGCCCCGGCCATAGCGTTAGTGTGGCTGGGTCTCGCGGTGGAGATGGGGGTACGTAACTAACTTAAACTTCGTCAATACCTCTTGAGTTATTCGAGTACTTTATCAGATGTAGTATCTAATGGCACTTCTATTACGTTTATAGGTAGACGTAGTTGACATTGTATCACAAACGATACTTGTCATACATTGTGAGGTATGATCTATGATAACATGCTCAGTATGCCCTATGGCATAAATACTATGTAGAGAATATTGCATTGTATCATTAGAGGCAAATGTCTTGGATACCGCGCAAGGTATGTTTCACCATACCATTATTGGGTAGTTTCTAGCTGAAGCTATTGTAGAATGTAGCTTCAAATATTGTTACATCTCATATGTGGTTTTGAGCTATCACCAGTGCAGAGTGAAGGTATGATAATGCTGAGCCTGCTGGCGTTGTTAAGATTCTCAAGAAAAAGAGTTTTGTATTGATTGGCGTGAAGTGTGGGCCGCAGTGTCCAAACTGAGAGTAGGAGGGGCACTATGTTGCTTTTGCTGTGGTTGTCTAATAACCTTTAGATAATCAAAATCTCGTTCGCTATTCTGTTTGAATTATAGCATTTGCTGCTATATCTTGTATGGTTGCTATTGTTCACGATAGGAGATATCATTTGCTTGGGTAGGAATCTATTGTCGTGCACTGTAGGATAAGTATGTCGGTTAAGCTATTTGCTGCCGTATCCACATAGGATAGGAGATAAGTCGACATGTTAAGGTATTCTCGGCCATCTTATTGTAAGATAAGAGATTTGTTTACCTGTTAGGGTATTGTCTATCACTTCCCATAGGATATGAGATATCATTTACCATTTGAGGTATTTTGTGTCTTTTTCCATCGGCGAATCAACTCATATTAAAATGCTTGAAGTCAAGCAAGGTTGCAGCGAGATCAAAAATCATATGAAACATCATTTGAAAAAGTTAAATCCCGTCATGACAGACTGGAGACTCCCCAAGCCAATGTATGTAAATGACGGTTTACGTCCATATCATTTATAGGTCCAATGAGAGATGTCAACATTTCTTCCATGTCACTTAAGCATGCGCTTTGTCAATCTTAAAGAGGATAAGATAGGTAATAAGCGAGAAGTCATCGTAAGGAAGGTTCTTGGTTATAGTAATTGTTAAAATGATGAATGCGATGATGGGCGCAAAGACGTTTCTTGACATTCTTAGGTATGCACCTAGTGCATATCAGATCGTTTGCTTGCGCTACTAAGGGGTGTAGGTTGGTCACTCTTTGCATAAGTTTTATAGTTTACGATGATGTACAGTGTAACATATTATGTTGGTTGGAATGATCTTCCGGTTAACACTTCTTGTGCTTCGGAGCGATTTTATTTAATCAATGCATCCTCATTTTTTTGAATGGTATTTGTTCATTTTGAACCTTGCATTATATATCTTATAGTCGCCGTGGTATTATTGGAGATCTCATTAGCGATGAGAATTTACTGTTTGTGTTGGCTTCATTTAGGAAATGACAGTACTTCAAAGGGTAAAGTCATATCGTACCACATAGAGAGGATTGTTTTTGAATTGATTGACCAGTATGAGTAAAATGTTAACCCTTATAGTGTATATACATGTTGTAATCGTTGCGACTGCAACATATTTTAGAATTTGGTCTTTTTATTGACTAATGTCTCGCACACGATGATGAGCGTGTTTCTCGTTGTAAGATTAGTCGCAGTACGGTGACGGATGTAACGCCACTGCCATAGAATTATGGTATGAATGATTTATTCAGCTAATCATGTTATCGCGATGTTTTTTAGCGTCTAGCAGTAATCTATTATTATATAGGTGTTATCTTCAATTTATTATAATTATGCAGAGTAGGCGTCTACCTAAGTGCTTGACCTTTGCATCCTCGGGCCAGATTTAGAGGAGGCATTTGGTGATGATTATGTGCCTTTGAGAGTCAGGGTCTCATTTCGGTGCTTTACTGAGCCTTAAGAGGCGGGGTACCGCATTGGTACTTGGTTTTGTGCCGTATGAGGCGGGGATACCATGTAGGTACTAGTCGTTGTGCCTTAAGAGGCGGGTTACTGCGCTGGTACTTGATGTTGTAATCTGTTTCGTCTTTGTTCATTTTTGTATAGATTAATACAAGCGTGTTATCTCATATTTGTGCGCAAATTTATGCGATTCGCGTGGTGCCTCAAAGTAACTTATCTATTTGTAATATATAAAGGAATATTGTGTAAGGAATCATGTATTTGATTTGTTGTCATTTCAGTTAGGGTACCTCGTGGGTGTATGATTCATTGTCATTTAAGGCAGGGTACCGCGTAGGTACATGTTTTGTTGTCGTTTTAGGCTGGGTACCATGTAGGTACGTGTGTCTCTGCCGTTATAGGCATGGTACCGCGTAGGTAAATATTCCTCTACCAATTTGGGCATGAAACTGTATAGGTATACGTTGTTATGCAATTTCTGCATGTTACCGTGTAGGTAGATGTAACTCTTGCCATTTCTAGCATATTTCCGTAAAGGTACATCTAACTCTTGTCATTTCGATCATATTACCGTATAGGTAGTTGTTACTCTACCATTTCTGGCATGTCTCGTTTGTGTTGACGACATTGTCTGTTTCCTCGTTTGAGTTCGTGAATAAAAATAGCGTTTTAGAGTCTAGTTAAATATTTTCTACCATATCCTATAGGATAGTAAATAAACAAATTAACTGTTACGGTATTTTCTGGCTTTTTCCCATAGGATATGAGATAACTCTACCATTTTAAGGCATTTGCTATATTGTCCCGTAGGACAAAAATAAGTCTACCTATTAAGGTATTCTCTGTCGTATCATGTAGGATATGAGGTATGCTGACTTGTATAAGTAGTTGAGATAACGTGTAATGCCCTAAAAATTAGGAAGAAAATAAATTTATACTTTAGTCCTTGAACTTTTGAAATTTTTTATTTTGACCCTAAATGTTTAGAAAAAATTGCATTTGAGCCCCCTGAACTTAAAAGTTAGTCTTTTATTATATTTACAGGTCTCTAATCCTAAAACATATATTTGAATTTCAAATATTAATCAAGTTGATTGAATTACCTAGAAAAATTACATAAGTAAATATGTATGTAACAAAGAAATCTAATTATACCTATTTGAATTTTAATTATAATAATTAAGGGACTTGATATGCAATTAACCAATTGATGAAGTAAGCCATATCATCTTTTTGATGAGGTAAGCCATGACATCCTTAAGAGCATGATTAAATTCAGATTTTTTGTAATTTAATATAAAATAATCAAAGTGGGACCTTAATTAAAAGTATTTTAACATAATTTTTTGATTATAAATAGTAAGCTTCCTTCCAACAATTTTCACACCCAAAATCATTTTGGTTTTTCCTTATTTCTTCCTACGAAACTCTAAGTTAGTGAGTCTACTTTCAAGGAAAATTCGTCCCAAGTCCTTATTTCATCATTTTCTACCCGACAATACCCCAAAACTTTTCTTGCGCAAAAATTATCCATTCGGCCCTGCACCTTAGAAAAATCATAACTAATTGTAGAAAAATCCTTTCTGATCAACGACAACGGCCAAATACTCCTCATGATGTCTTCTAACTTTCATATGAAGATGTGTTTTTCAAATAATGTGATTTAGAAGGTCGAAATTCATAAACCGTAGACTGGTGTCTAAAAATCCAAAAATAAGTTATATGTTTTCAAGAATTATTTAGCATAGCAAACCTTTGGATTTTCCTTCCCATTTGAGTACACATGTTCCTAGTGATGTTAGGGATCAGTTGCCACAAAAATATTTGGGAACAAAGTTCATTTGGATATCCGATCAAAGGTAAACTCGAAACTACGACGATTTGCAGCTTATTTTACATACTTTAAGTTCTTTTTTTATGATTTAAAATAATCATCATAATTCCATGAATGATCACTCAGACATGACTCTTATAAGATATAACAATCATTAGAATCACTTTAATATGAATTGTATTCACGAAATAATATTTTTGAGATTTTTCAATAATATATAAATAGTATATTTATCATGTTTAAAATATCCTTACATAAGTTTCATAAGATTATCATACTATATGTTTAACATATCCTTACATAAGTTTAGAATAGTTTATCATACCATACTTAATATTATTGTATACTTACCATGTGAAATGATTTTCTAACATTAGAAAATTATAAATACAATTATAATTATAAATATATGGTTGCTTAAGATAAATATTGAGATATAAATTATGTATACAAAGTATATTTGATATTTAACTTAACCATACAACATCAAAATTTATCGCGTAAGATTTTCATCAATGATATGTGTTATTTACTTAAATTAGTATTAGCTACCTTTTTTAACAAGAACTTCCTCAAATTTCATCAACACAGAAGTTAAATAGTACATATGTTTATAGTGTTGAGTTATGATTATTCAGTTAACTGATATTATCTTAAAGTTATTAAAGGTTTGACAAATTAATCAACGACGCGCAAGATTCTCCGTACAAATAAAGGTGAGGTTCCATTTTTGGTTTGTTCTAGCCTCATTTGGCATCCTGCCCTGAGGATCTTGGACAGAAAGGCCACTACTCCGTTACCAAACCTCGAACAACCTATATTTTATCATAATTCCATTTTGCATCTCATCTCATAACATGATTTTCTTACTCATCGTTAAATCGTATCCAATCATTTATTATTTATCATATTGATTCCTAATCATGGTAATTCCCCGATATTCTAATCTCATCTTCTGGTTCTTGAACTTTGCAAAGAGCAACGAACTATGTTCGGGACATGTAGCTCAAGGAGCAACAGATATTATCGGTTTACTAGCTTATTTGTTTATCTGTTATACCTTCCTGCCTTTGGGAAGTTGGGCATAGTGATTGAGTCGAGTTACTATTGGGCAGTAAGGACTGTCGGTTTAAGTAATTTCGCTTGATACCTAAAATTGTGGATCGGGTTGATACGTTGTTGTTTTTAACTTAACATTGGAGTGTTAACAACAGATTGGTTTGTTGTTAACTCAGCGATGTTACTTTAACAACAGACCAGAGTAATAGTGCAGCGGAATAAACAAACACCAAGTTTAAGAAGTGAATATAAGATTATATTAACTTCCGAGCTGTAGGCAAAATAACCCGTGAAGGTTTTAACAAAAGTCGTTCTCTCAATTTTCAAGCTCCTCACTCTCAAATTAATCGAACTAAGCAAAGCACACAAGAAATGCTTCGACTATCTCTAAAAGCTCCTCACTCTTAGATCTATTATAACAACTCACAAACTTTGCTAAAGCAAGACAACACTCAACAACTGTAAATTAATCTCTCGGATTGATTGGCTCTTGTCTCGTGTTTGTCTTGATGTACTTCACACCTATATATAGGTTCTTGACTTGGACTTCAAGGTGTGTTGTACACGGTTTGTAATTATCCTTGTTTCCTTCTCGAACTTCTCTTCCTTGTTCTCGAAGTCCTTCTTGAATAATAGTTCCTTCGTTAGAGATCTAACTAAGGAAAGACTCCTTCTTCAAATCAGGACTCAAATTTGAAAGCTTTCCTAGTTGCACTCGAACTCATCTTTCCTTGTAGAGCGGTTTGCTTAATTAAGGAAACTTTCCTTCTTGGAAACTTGAGCGTCCAACCTATGACAAGTTTGTTTCCTGAATAATAATAATAAAAGACAATCACAACTGTGAAACTCAATTAGTTAAATGAATAAGGCAAAACAATAATAATAAATGACAACAAGATTGTAAATCGGATTCTGCTTCAGCAATGTTACTCTAACATTGACTTCTCAATGTTAATCTAACATTGCCAGAATACCTGCACTATCAATCTCCCCATTTTTGCCTTAATCAAAAAACCTAAGAACCTGTTATAATCAGATCAAATTATTCAGACAAACTTCACTATCTTCTACAATGGAAAACCAAGTACACTCCTCCTGAATATCAGAAGGGACCAACTCAATGTTATTCTAACAGTGATACTTTCAATGTTGTCATAACATCCATCTTTGTCAATGTTGAACTAACATTGAGTCCAAACCAAAGTTCTAACATTGAACATCTCAATGTTAGCTTAACATCATAGAACAGTTAACACCTGCAAAACAGAGTTAGTACTTTCTAACCACAGTTCAAATAGCATAAGCAGAAACACTAAGTACCAATAGAAAAAGTACTTAATTACATACCATACTTAGTAGCAAGGAACACACTCCTTGGTGAAATAGAAAAATGCAAAGAAAATAGAATTGTTCATACTGCAATAGAAAATAGAAAATTAAAAGAACTCAGAAAGAAATTTTGAAATTTTGATCTACTATCCCCCTTTTTGTGAGGAAGGCAGATCCTTCAAATGCTTCCTAAGGCTGTCAATCTTCTGCAACCTCACTTTCTTGTCTGATATCTCTCTTTGGGTATCTTTATACTCTATGTCAAGCCAAACCAGAGTCTCCTCCACAAATGCATCAGCAATGACAGAACAGCTGTCATCACTTGCAATTGGAACAGAAGAGGCAGCAAACTTGATAGTCTTCTTCTTCTTCTTCCTGCTTGGACCAGCTTCTGCATTGGGATTCCAGGGCAAGTCTTGAATCCTGACATGAGTGAAGTAGCTCCTGGTGATGATCATCTTGGCCTTGTTCTTGATCCAGCCTTCTGTCTTCTTGGTCTTGAAGCCTTGCTTCACCAGAATGCTGGATATCACAGAGGGATATGGAATGATTCCCTTTGCCTTTGTTGTGACCTCTCTCATGTGCCTCAAAACTTTCTCTCCTATGTTCACACTCATCCCATTCTTCAGTTTGTACACCAACTTTGCAGATTCTTTTGTCATAATAGTGGTGTTGGAAGAAGGCAGCCAGTTGTGGGTAGAGAGCTTGTGAAGTACAGCACTTAAGGATGTCAGCTTTGTAGTTGGAAAACTATCATTCCACTTCCTTGTGAGTCCACCAGTGAGGTCAGTAATCACCTCATCCATGCTAGGATCTTCGGTCTCCTCAGGATCAGGAAGTTCCCAAGCTTCATTGATCACAGAGGGGCTAATGTCATAGACATTCATCCTTACCCAAGCTTTACCAAACTTGGGAGAGCCCTGGTGGCACACCCACTGAGAGAGGTTCATGTAGAACTCTCTGATCACATCAGGGACATATGATGACTGGTTCATCACAGAGCCCAACACACCCATAGCTTCAAGCAACTCAAACAGCCTATTTTCCTTGAACATCTCCTCATCAATGTTCCTCTCCATGTGAATAACCCTGGCTTGATAAGCCTCACACTGTTCTTCTGCCTCAGCAGACACATAAAATCCAGAATAAGGCTTCTTGGGGTACTCCTCATCAAGCACATCAAAATACTCATCACTGCCTGATGTTGGAGTAACATCAGCAGGGTCATCACCTACCAGTTGGTCTTCTTCCTCAACTTCCTCATCTTCCTCTTCCTCCTTATCATCTTCTTCTTCTTTTTCTTCTTCTGACACAGACTCAGAAGCAACTACCACCTGCTTAGCCTTTCTCTTCCTAGAAGCAGCAGCTATGGCAGTGAGAGTAAGGCTCTCCTCTTCCTCTTCTATATCAACCTCTTCAGACTGATCATTACCCTCATCAACAATATTTTGGTTACCCTTAGTAGTAACTTCATCAGCAACGGTTTGATTGCCATCAGTAGCAATCTCTTCCTCAATCATCACAACCTGTTCATCTTGCTCAACAGGAGCATTCACCTCAGAAACCACAGTAGGCTCAACAGCATTAGCCTCAGATGGCTCAACCACATTAGCCACAGACGGCTCAACCACTTCCTCAACCACAACATTGTGAACCCCATCATTCACCTCAGGGTTCTCAACCACAACCTCCTCAGTTGCACCCAAACCAACACTAGGGGCCTCATTCTTCCCTCAATACCAACAACAGTAGAAGCAGGTATATCCAGAGTAGGGTTAGCCATCATTACCTCGTTTTCTGGGTTGGTGGGAGCAGAGTTTTGTTCAGCAGTGTCTGATGTTGAACCAACATCACCCTTTGCGGATTTCTTGCCCTTGTGCCGTTGATAAGTGGCTTTCCTCTTTGGGGCAGCTGCGGCGATGGTTTCAGCAGTTGCACGTCTGGTGCTGCGGCAGGGAGGTCGCTCAATCTGCTCAGCAGCATCTACAAGAGCATCAATGGAAGACTTGCATGCCATTGGTAGAGTAATTTTTAGAAAAGAAGAGTTTTGATTTGCAGAGAATGCAGATAGCACAAGTAATTTGAATGCGTAAGAAGTAAGAATAGATTAGGGCAAATTATATATGCAATAAGATGAAGAGTGGTAATAGTGGTGTTGTAACATGTTACCAAAATAATCGGACCACTGTCACACGATCATACCCATGTTTACCTTACCACGTGTCAGTGTTAGATTAATACGTAACCAGAGCAGTCTCCAAACCTGAAAACTTATAAGTTACAATGTTACAATGTTGAACTAACATTGGCAAGTTAACATCAGGGAGGGAAGTTGTAGGTGCAGGGCTTCATCCAAAGCAACATCATGTGAGAGCGTGGGATATTCCTGTATACTGATCTGAAACCTCAACCAAGTACATAGGTACCAATACATAGTTTTAGATCATCAGTATGGATAAGTAACACACCAGACAGAAAAACACAGAATGGATGTACATATCCAGGGAAAAGATGTTCCCATAGCATAGAAGATCACAAAATATAGTGTTTTACCTGCAGTGGGTCACCCACGAAGTATGCCTCAACACATGATTCCTAGGATTACTACTCCCCCTAAGCCCAAACCAACATAAGGAAATAATGCAAAACTAGAGTGAATGCAACAATGTTAGATCAACATTGGGTGATGGTAACCAAATACACACAGCTTTACTAACTGGGATCAGGACATATCAATTTATCTTTTACAAAAATCATGAACTCTTTTGAACAAAAACTAGTGAATGTTAAAGGATGGTTTCATCACTGAATGTGGGCAGCACAAGACTCCACATACCCCCAACAACTTAACCATCAGCTACAGATTACGCAAGTACAAAGGAACTGAATGAAGACAATACATTTATCACATACTTCTCCACCCCAAACCCTCATGCATACTTGTTTACCAACTTGTTTAAAAGAGAAATACCAAGTGAACAATGCTACCGAATGCAAGTAGTCGAAACTTCAAAACACCCCAGTAGTAAGGATCACTATCATGCATAACCTTGGCCATAGACACAACCACAGAAATAAGCACAACTGAATAACAATGAAGCTCTCAACATCATGTACCCTAGCTTCTCTTCATGCTCTGTCTAACCTAACATGGATAAGTCACAACTGAATAACATCAGAGTAGTGAGCTTTGTGTACCCCAGCTTCTCCCAAATGTTAGGTTAACATTCACAGACTAACAACAAAGTTCTTACTTTGCAAAACTCTTGATATGTACCTGTCCACTAGTCAACTTAGCTATTTGCACAGATTAACCACACAAGGCAACAGAATCTCTAACAAAGATGTAAGATGCAAGAAAGAAGAATGCGAAAAAGAAACATAAAAGAATTACAGATACACCACAACCAATAACTAGTGCTAGACAGTGGTGTTATGTCAACACTGGTGTACTAACATCCCTAGACAATGCACATGCCAAGAGAATTCCTCAAACTGAAGAACCTCTCAGTATCTAAGGGTTTAGTGAACATATCAGCAAGCTGATTGTTAGTTTCAATGTGTTCAATGTCAATGAGCTTATCTTCTACCATGTCTCTCAGAAAGTGATTCCTTATATCAATATGTTTAGTTTTAGAGTGTTGCACAGGGTTCTTAGAGATGCTTATAGCACTAAGATTATCATAGAACATAAGTAAGGTATCACTGTCTAACCCATAATCCAGTAGCATGTGTTTAAGCCATACTAACTGAGTGACACAGCTGCCTGCTGCTATGTATTCAGATTCAGCAGTGGAGAGTGACACACAATTTTGCTTTCTATTGTACCATGAGACCAAGTTGTTCCCCAGATAAAAACATCCTCCACTTGTAGACTTTCTATCATCAGTGTCACCTGCCCAGTCTGAGTCACTGAAACCTACAAGATTTGTGTTAGTGTCATAAGAGTACCAGATTCCAAGGGCCAAAGTGCCATATATATATCTAAGGATTCTCTTCACAGCAATCAAATGTGACTGCTTTGGACATGCCTGGTACCTAGCACACACACAGACAACGAACATTATATCAGGTCTTGAAGCAGACACGTAGAGTAAGCTTCCTATCATTGAATGGTACAATGTTGGATCAACATCAGCACCAGTAACATCCCTGGATATCTTCACTGATGAAGACATGGGAGTCTTGCAAGGCTTTGAATCTGCCAATTCAAACATTTTCACCAAATTCTTTGCATACTTTTCCTGAGTTAGGAATATCCCATTACCTATTTGTTTTACTTGGAGACCAAGGAAGAAATTTAATTCTCCTATCATACTCATCTCAAACTGCCCTGTCATTGATTCAACAAATTTTTCTAAAATAGAATTGTTAGTTGAGCCAAAAACAATGTCATACACATATATTTGAGCTATACAGACATGAGAATCTTTCTTCAAAATAAACAGAGTCCTATCTCCTTCACCTCTAACAAAGCCAAGACTTAAGAGAAATTTTGTAAGTCTTTCATACCATGCTCTAGGTGCTTGTTTAAGTCCATACAGGGCTTTTTCAAGCTTGTACACATGGTTGGGGTTCTTAGGATCTGTGAATCCTTTAGGATGTTCAACATATACTTCCTTATCAATTAGCCCATTCAGAAACGCACCCTTTACATCCATTTGGTATAGTTTTATCTTAAGACAGCATGCTATGGCTAGAAGTAACCTAATAGATTCAATCCTAGCAACTGGAGCAAAGGTCTCATCAAAATCTACACCTTCAACCTGTGTGTACCCTTGAGCAACTAGTCTAGCTTTGTTTCTAACTATGACCCATTCCTCATTACTTTTGTTTTTAAATATCCACTTTGTCCCTATTACATTAACATTAGGTGGTCTAGGCACCAGTTTCCAGACATTGTTCTTAGTAAACTGTAATAGTTCATCCTGCATGGCATTAATCCAAAAGTTATCAAGAAGGGCTTCATTCACATTCTTAGGTTCTATGGTGGAGACAAAACAAGAGGCATTATCAACAGTACAAGTGAAGTTCATACAGACACACAATTTTACCATATCTCTATAATCAAGTCTTTCTCTGTTGTGTGTCCTTAACCGTTCAGTGAGTTCACCTATTACCTAGGATGCTGAATGATCTTTCTAAATCCTAGCTGGGGGATCTCTTTTAGGTTTAGAGGAAACTTCATGTTCTGAGTCAGAGTCCTCTGCTGTTAGTCTAACATCAGATCTTGCTGGTGTTAGTCTAACATCGTTCCCTGACTCATGTTCAGTGTTTCCAGCTTCCAGTTCCAATGTTGGTGTAACATTGTCAGGAGTAACATTCTCGGTTTCCACTGTTGGTTCAACATTGGGAACTGAGATGTCATTAGTACCTGTATCAAGAGAGAGCTCATCTAACACAACATTCACTGATTCCTGAATTGTCTTCAATATAAGATTGTAGACTCTAAAGGAAGTACCATTGGCAGAGTATCCTACAAAGATGCATTTTTCACTTTTAGGATCAAATTTACTCAGATAATCCTTGTCATTAAGCAGATAACAATCACATCCAAATTCATGAAAATATGTAATATTTGGTTTCACACCCTTCAAGAGTTCATAATGAGTCAAGTTAGTTCTAGGTCTAAGATACACCATGTTACTAATGTGACAAACAGTATTTAAAGCTTCAGTCCATAGTCTTTTGGATAAGTCTTTAGCATTGAGCATAACTCTGGCCATCTCTTGAAGAGTCTTGTTCTTTCTCTCAGCAATCTCATTCTGATGAGGACTCTTAGGAGCTGAATATTCATGGGAAATACCTTTAGTATTGCAGTAGTTATCAAAACTAGCATTTTCAAATTATTTACCATGATCAGACCTAATCTTAGTCACAGTGGAGCCATATAAGTTTTTAATACTAGCACAAAGAATTTTGAACGGATCCAAAGCTTCTGATTTTTCTTTAAGAATTTTTACCCAAGTGTATCTAGAGAAGTCATCTACAATCACAAAGGCATATTTCTTACCACTGAGACTACTTACCTCAATTGGACCCATTAAGTCCATGTGCAACAATTCAAAACACCTAATAGATCTAGGATTAGCATTCTGTACATGTAGGGGTGTATGAACAGCTCTGGTTTGCTTACCCTTGAGGCAATCACCACACACAAGCTTACCTGGATAAGACAGGTTAGGTAAACCTCTTACAGCATCAACTTTCTGTAGTTTTTCAAGGTTTCTGTAGTGAACATGGCCAAGTTTCCTATGCCATATAGACGCCTCACCTATTTTGGCATGGAAACACTTTACTTCCTCTTGGGCTAGGTAGCAGTTATCTTTGGATCTAGTACCTGTCATAACAAGGACATTATCACTATCATAAACATCACAAGAAACTCTGTCAAATGTAACCAGTAAGTCATCATCACACAACTGACTGATACTAATTATATTTGCCTTTAACCCCTCTACCAACAACACATCCTTCAGGGGTGGGAACCCATCAACATTTAGTATCCCTTTGCCAATGATCTTTCCTTTGGTGCCACCTCCATAGGTCACTGTTCCAGCACTCAAAGGTATCATTTGCTTAAGATTCTCCTTGCTGCCTGTCATGTGTCTTGAGCATCCACTGTCGAAGTACCGCTTACCTGAAAGGTTAGAGTACACAGCAGAGAAAACAACATTGCATACAATTTTAATCTTAGGGGTTTTAGCTTTTTCTACCCAAGTCCTACTTTTCTGTCCTGCACCTAATGTTGGTCTAACATCAGAATCTGTTGTAGTTTTAACATTGGGCACAAAGGTTATTTTCTTACCACATTCTTTTATGAATTTTCTACAGAATGGTTTAATGTGGCCTGGTTGAAAACAATACTGACAGATAAAAGTGGGTTTGCTTTTTACAGTGTTGATGGTACCAGAACTCATATTACAAGATTCTTTAACAAAGCTTGTAGTTAAATAGGCAGAATTACTATTAGAAGAGGAAGGTTTCTCAACAAATCCTAGACCACATGTACCTGTATTACTCATGTTTAGTACCTCATCAAGTTTAGTAGTACCTCCATTCCATTTGGCTATGATCTGTGAATCCTTTTTAAGTTTCTCCTTTACCTCTTTCAGCTCAGCTTCAGCTTTGTCAAGATCTCTCTCATAGAGTTTCAACATGTTCTTCAAACATTCAATGTCATGCTTCAGTGCTTTGTTACTCTTTATGAGTTTAACATTCTCTCTCTCAAGTCTGAGAAAAGTTGTATGTAGATCGTCTAGGATTTCCTCATGGGACAGTTCTTCTTCTAGATCAACTGAGCCATGAAAACAATCATAGTTAGTATCATCACAATCAGAGAGCACATCATAGATAACCCGTGTATCATTGTTGTTCCAGTCTCCAAAGAAGATTTCCGGTTTTGCTGTTGGTTCTCCAATGTTAGAGTAACATTGAGAATTTTGGCAATTTCTGGAGTCTTCTTCTGACCAGGTGATCCGAGCGCAAAGCGCAGCAGTGTTGATTTCCTCTGATTGTTCATCAGGACTTGTTCCAGATTCGAAGTCAGCATCATTGAAGTCATCTACACACACCCAATGATAATTCCCTCTCGTTCTGAGGGTGTTAGCACATTCATGTTTAAAGTGACCATACCCCTTACATTCATAGCACTGGACATCCTTCAATTTCTCAGCATCTTGAGGCGTGCTCTTAGATGCCATGTACTTTACAAATTTTGGGGGTAATTTCTTATAACCAAGGGCAGCATTACCAGATTGTTTTTCTTTATTTTATCTGTGTAGCCTAATTTACTAAACTTCCTGGTAATGTTTCCATAGTTAGAAGAGATCAACTCATATTCATCTTCATCACTTCCTGTAGAATCTGAGCTAGTTCCTAGTAAGGCTAAAGCAAGTTGTTTACTGGACTTTCCTAGGAATTCTAGTTCAAACTCTTTTAAAGTGTTCATTAATGTTTGGAAGTCCATGTTGGCAAGATCTCCAGACTCATTCATAGCAATTCTTTTGACAGTGAACTTAGAAGATAATGTTCTAAACGCTTTATAGACCATGGTTTGATTTGGGATGGTAAAACCTAAGTTTTGACACTGATTAGAAATATCCATAAGTTTCTCAAAATAACTATTAATGCTTTCATCCTCACTCATCTCTATCTCTTCAAAGTCCCTCAAAAGTTTTCTATATTTAGAGTCCCTCACAGCCACATCACCCTCACAATGTAGTTCAAGAACTTCCCAAGCAGTTTTAGCAGTTGTACAAGTTTGAATAAGTTTGAACATATGGTTACCTACCCAACTAAAAATAGCATTGAGAGCATTTTCATTGAAGTTGTAGAGAGCAATCTCATTGGTTGTCCATTGTCCTCTTGGCTTAGGTACCAGATCAGCATCTCCATCTCTAGGCAAGTAAGGGATGGTGTAGCCTTCTAGTACTGCGTCCCAAGCTCTCAGGTCGATGGATTTAATGTGGACTCTGAGTCTGATCTTCCAATAGGCATAGTTGTTGGGACCCTCCAATACTGGCAACCTGCTGGTATTGGGGTTGGAGTTGTCCATCTTGTCGTATCAACGCCAAACACCGGTGAAGTTGGTGCTTGGCTCTGATACCAATTGAAATTGTGGACCGGGTTGATACGTTGTTGTTGTTAACTTAACACTGGAGTGTTAACAACAGATTGGTATGTTGTTAACTCAGCGATGTTACTTTAACAACAGACCAGAGTAATAGTGCAGCGGAATAAACAAACACCAAGTTTAAGAAGTGAATATTAGATTATATTAACTTCCGAGCCGTAGGCAAAATAACCCGTGAAGGTTTTAACAAAAGTCGTTCTCTCAATTTTCAAGCTCCTCACTCTCAACTTAATCGAACTAAGCAAAGCACACAAGAATTGCTTCGACTATCTCTAAAAGCTCCTCACTCTTAGATCTATTCTAACAAATCACAAACTTTGCTAAAGCAAGACAACACTCAACAACTGTAAATTAATCTCTCGGATTGATTGGCTCTTATCTCGTGTTTGTCTTGATGTACTTCACACCTATATATAGGTTCTTGACTTGGACTTCAAGGTGTGTTGTACACGGTTGGTAATTCTCCTTGTTTCCTTCTCGAACTTCTCTTCCTTGTTCTCGCAGTCCTTCTTGAATAATAGTTCCTTCATTAGAGATCTAACTAAGGAAAGACTCCTTCTTCAAATCAGGACTCAACTTGGAAAGCTTTCCTAGTTGCACTCAAACTCATCTTTCCTTGTAGAGCGGTTTGCTTAATTAAGGAAACTTTCCTTCTTGGAAACTTGAGCGTCCAACCTATGACAAGTTTGTTTCCTAAATAATAATCAAAGACAATCACAACTGTGGAACTCAATTAGTTAAATTAATAAGGCAAAATAATAATAATAAATGACAACAAAATTGTAAATCGGATTCTGCTTCAGCAATGTTACTCTAACATTGACTTCTCAATGTTAATCTAACATTGCCAGAATACTTGCCCTTTCAATACCCATCTATCTAGGCGCTGCTTGCAGTCAGGAGTTGGCTGTAACCCGCGTGCTGGATCGACATGTACTCGAGCATGTCTCTTGATTGTTTGTGAGGTCGCTCCTCGTCGGGAGATATAAGGTAGAATATTAAAAGTTATAAGGTTGGATCCGTTTATTGTTAAGCACGGGTTCATTAACTATTCTATGAAAATTCCAGTACCATTGCTACATCAGATTATCTAGTTGAACTGTTTCTACCGGTAAGATCACTCCTCGAAATGTATCCAGTAGGTCACAGTTAATTCTTGCATTACCAGTTCTTTATATGAACCTCACAAAGTCATTAAAGACTTATTCCTTGTTTTTTCTGTCCATTCCTCAAGATAAAATCAATATGGCAGCATGGATCAAGTGAATAATTGTTTAAGCGTGCATTTTGAAATATTCGTGTTTTGTCACTAGTGCATAATCATTAAAAAGTCACATTGTTTGTAATACAAGACTTCCGCTGTATATATCAAAATATATCTATAAAACGTGTATGGTTTTGATCCTGAACAAGTGAGACCCCTTCCTATGAGTTACGCTTTAGTCTGAGTTGGGTAAAGTGACTGATCACCACTGAACCAACTGATCATGGCTCGTAGGGCGCGGTCATCACATAACGTAACCTATGTTGTTGTATCACTGTATCCACCACGAGGGTATATGGATATTCGTCGTTGTAAGCGATATGTCCTGAGGGAAAGACCTTTGTGATGTTTTACCAGCATCTTTGCCATGGAGGCTTATGGACAGTTGCTTTCAAGCGATATGTCCTGAAGGCGATACCTCTCTATTGTTTAACGAGCATCTTTGCCGCGGAGGCATATGGACAGTTGTCTTTTCAAGCGATATATCCTGAGGGTGATACCTTTGAGGGCGATACCTTTCTGCTATTTTATGAGCATCTTTGCCGTGGAATCTTATGGATAGTCGCCTTTCAAACGATACCTTTGAGGATGATACCTCTCTGCTATTTTATCAGGATTTTGTTTTGTCCTCCTATCTCGTGGATATGGGATCTTTTATCTTTTTTTTCTTTTGTCCTCCTTATCTCGTGAATAGGGGGATCTTTTTTCTTTTCTTTTGTCCTTCTTATCTCGTGGATAGGGGATCTTTTTCCTTTTCTTTTGTCCTCCTTATCTCGTGGATAGGGGATCTTTCTTCTTTTCTTTTGTCCTCCTTTTCTCGTTGATGGAGGGTGTCTACGATCATGTCATTTAAATGGATAACAATATATGCAACAATATATATCAATATAAAACCTCAAGATAGATAACAGGAAAGAACTAGATAGCCTCCGATTTGCCTATCCTTTAGGATATGAGATACTTTTACACTTTAAGGTATATTTGTGGTTGCGTGCTCGTTTCAAAGTACATTCCAGTGTGTTCCCACAGACGGCACCAATGATTTGGTGCATTATCGTCTATTGACTTGGCAGGCTGACGAAACACTCCACATCATACTGATTCAAGGCTACGCTACAACCAGCTTTATCCTTAGCACACATGTACTCCAAGCGACACGGTGAGTGGACGAATAGATCTTTCATGATTTCAGACTGGACTCGGGTTATCCCAAGATTCCTACGTATCCCTTTGAGGGAATCAAGCCGAACTTAGTTCATTAGTGATAGGTTAATTATACAATCAAGTAGAATGATATGTCGAGTATCTCGTGGATATCGGATATGACGTCGAAGGTGATATCGGGGACCTTTTACGTCAAGGATGATGTCTTGATAGATGTCGGGCATGATGTCGAGTATGACTTCGGACGTGATGTCGGATGGTATGTTGATGATATATATCGAGGATATACATCGGGTGTTATACCGAATGTGATATTGGGGATGCCCGATATCGGATGTATAGTGTATAAGAATAATTAAAGTTTACCTTGATTAGCGGAACCCAAGTATTTATAGACATTGGGATGCGGGAACCACACACGTGATGTACACGTGATCTGTACTATATCAAATATTACATTCGATATACATATCGGGGGCCATCCCCGATATAGCTGAAGATGGGCTTAGCCCATGGGCCAGCCCAATACGAAAATTACCCATATCAGACTTGAAATTGTCATTAGTTAATCAGCAGATAAAGTTGTACTTTGCTCACAATCCATTTTTGAGTTCCAAGAGTTGACTTTATTGGCATGAATAAACCAGAGGTAATACAAGTTCGACTTCAGCTATATGATGACTTATTCTAATATTTGGAAGGGAAAATTCTAGTTACCTATCCAAATTTTGGCCCGTTTGACACTTTACCTATCCAAACTTACACTCTTGACACTTTGTGGTTCAAACTTTCACTTTCTTGACACTCGACGGTCTGAACTTTTATTCTGACCTATCTCGGTCAAAATACGTCATTATTTGACTAAATGACGCATAGATGATGTCACCCCAGAGGGGTAAAATCGATACATCACTTATTTTCAACAGCTAACTAATTCAAACTCATTCGGACCCAATTTAAACCTAAAATTAGCCCCAAAACGAATTATTCCACGAACTCTAAAAAACCCAATTCCAAAAATTAACAACAAATTCATCAAATTAACGCCGCAATCATAATCGACTAATGTCAGAGACTACTGTAATGGATGAATTTTCTTGCAAGTGTGGGTGTCCAGCGGGTACACACCTCTCATTAACCGATAAAAATTCGGGTCGTCGATTCACTCAATGTTACGAGGGAAACAAAGGATATGGGTTGTGGTTCTGGGTCGATAAACCCCTTTGTGAGTGGGCAAGAGAGGTTATACCGTTTATGAGGAGGAGAATTGAAAAGGCCGAAGCCAAATTGAAGGGAATTCAAAAGGGGAAAATTGAACCTAAGTTGTAGCAGAATAACATTGAGTTGGAGTTGGAGAATAGTAAGCTAAAAAAGAGGATGAAGAAGCTTGAAAAGCATGCTTCTAATTTAGATGCCAAAAATAGGAAATTGTGGATTGAAAATTGCATGACCTTGGTGTGTAGGTCTTTCGGGTATTTCCTTTGGTGCTTTCCTTCCTCTTGAACTCTCACCTTTTTCTTTTCCTTTTCCTTTGCTTGCTTTCTATTCTGTTTCATCTTGCACAGGAGCTTTTCTGCTCGAGCTTCTAACCCCATCATCAGTAGTTGGTTCCACAATAGGTGGAACAGATTCATTAGGTGCAGTAACTTCTTCCTCCTCTAACCCTACTGCCTCATAAGCTCTCTTAAGATAGTCATCTTCAACTGCATCATTTCCACTATCATTGAGAGTGTCTGAAGATTCTGAATCATCACCAACTGAGACTTCACCTTCACTATCATCACTGTCCTTTATATCAACTATAGACTCCAACAGTGGATTAGTATTGTCTCTTAAGCATTGGGGTACATATCTCTGGCTTCTTAGTTCAGTTGTTGGGGCACTATGGCTCTCATCATTAGCCCTTGAAGAGCTAGGTATATCACTTGCTCGTGCCTTTCTGGTGGCCATGTCTATTAACAGAATCACAACATCCTCATCAGACAATTCATTATCACTCTCTACAACGCCTTCTTCAAACCTCTCATCTTCACCAACATTGGCACTAGCTTCATTGTTTTCACCAATGTAATCCAACCCTTCACTCATTGGAGGAAGATTAGTCAATTCACTCTGTGAGTAACTATCATTTCATGGTACCTCATCTGTAAGAACATAAATATCTATTGATTTCCTTGTAGATGCCTCCAATGCCATCTCTAGTGATTCCTTATCATTATTTACTTCAATATACTCCCCTGGTGAAGAATCACAAATGTAACATATTCTTACCACACAACCCTCTGTTTTAACACCTACTTCTTGTATCATTTGCAATATTTCTAGCCTGCAAATTTCATCCGCATTACACCAGTCTATGTAGCTCACCTGTCCCTCAAGATAAACCCATTTTTCCAAAAACATTAACTTGCCCGAATGATGCAAGATTATGGTGAAAGGGTCATCTCTAGCTCCAACTGAATAAAGACAATAAAATAATTAGTATGATATTAGCATGTTGGGCTAACCTATTCATACAAAAACACACGTATCACGTGCACAAAGGTAAACTAATTCCACAAATACACTTAGTGGCAGTCAATGTTAGAATAACAAAGGAAAAAAAATTAATAATCTTGCACATGTGTTCAACTATTCCCTCAAATACAGCCAAAAGGAAGGACCACACGACGAAAATTAGCTCCAAACAAAGAAATAAATTAAATTTTGGGTTCGGGGCTTCTTACCATAATCTGGTGTAATTTGTTCTAGGGGAACAACGTTAGTTGGGGTTCTTAATATATTTTGATATATACAGGGGAAGTCTTATATTACAAACAATGTGACCCTTTTAATGGTTATGCACTAGTGACAAAACACGAATATTTTAAAATGCACGCTTGAACAATTATTCACTTGATCCATGTTGCCATGTTGATTTTCATCCAGAGGAATGGACAGAAGAAACGAAGAATAAGTCTTTAATGACTTAGTGAGATTCATAAAAAAAATATGCCAATGTATGAATTAACTGTGATTTAATGGATACATTTCGATGAGTGATCTTACCGGTAGAAACAGTTCAACTAGATAATTTGATGTAGCAATGGTACTGGAATTTTCATAGAATAGTTAATGAACTGGTGCTTAACAATAAACGAATCCAACCTTATGACTTCTAATAGTCTACCTTATACCTCCCGATGAGGAGCGACCTCGCAAACAATCAAGAGACATGCTCGAGTAGATGTCGATCCAGCACGCAGGTTACAGCCAACTCTTGAATGCAAGCGGTGCCTAGATAGATGGGTATCAAGCAAAAATTACTTAAACCGACACTCCTTACTGCCCAAGAATAACTCGACTCAATCCCTGGGCCCAACTTCTCAAAGGCGTCCCAATGGGTATAACAGATAAACAAATAAGCTGGTAAACTGGATAATATCCATTTCTCCTTCAGCTACATGTCCCGAACATAGTTCGTTGCTCTTTGCACAATTGAAGAACCAGAAGATGAGATTAAAATATCGGGGAATTACCATGATTATGAATCAATGTGATAAATAATAAATGATTGATGACGATTTAACGATGAGTAAGAAAATCATGTTATGAGATGAGATGCAAGTTCCTCAGGGCCGGATGCCAAATGGGGCTAGAATAAATCAGAAATAGAACCTCACCTTAACTCGTACGGGGAACCTTGATGGCGTTGATTAGTTCATCAAAAGTTTAAAAAATTTAAATAATATTAATCAACTGAATTTATAATTCAACACAACAAGTATTAGTATTTTTTCTTCAATGTTGGTGAAATTGAGAGCGCTCATGTTAAGAATGCTAGTTACAATGTAAATCTTAGTAAATAACACATAAGCTTAATTTATGTTACAACACAAAACATGAAAATCCTAGATAATGAATTAAAGAAAAACATATGCTTCAATTGAATATTGAATATCTATTGTTTTAACCACCTTGTTTAAAACTCAAAATTATATTAAACAACCATACGTTCAAACTTATGACTATGAGTATTCGTGGTAAAGTCATTATGACTACAAGTCACGGTAACAAGTAAGATTTGATTAACTATCCAATTTGATGCATAATCAATCCTTCAAAACATATTACTTAACTAACTCTAGAAAAACTTGTCTTTTTAGCCTTTAATCAATTCAAAACTTTTAATAACCACACATCAAATAAGTATTATATGAAGTAACAACTTAAAAGGTCTAACTTAGTCAATTATTACTTTATTTTACATAGTCAGTTTAAAATGCACATAATTATGTTATAACTTAAATATAAAGATATAACATGGGAAATTTATTAAAACATGTGATAAAGAATGTTTATTATGATAAATAATCTTATTTGATATTTAAGTCATGAAGTAGCAAAAATAATCTTATAAGACTTATGAAAGTAGTATGTTAAACATGATAAATCTACCATTTAAATGCTACAAATAAAATCGCAAAAATGTCAATTCATGATTATAAATCATAATAATCTAATTATAACTAATACTATATCATGTTAAATTTATGTGTGTCATACTTGAATTATGATGGTGATTAAACTTATAAATTAAGAAAACAAAGGTTGTGTCAAATAAACTGAAAAATCACCACAGTTTTGGTTTTATCTTTGATCGGACATCCAAATGAACTTGGTTTTCAAATCTTTTTATGTTTTATGGTTTCTAGCATCATGAAAGATGTGGGAATCCAAGATTTGGTGAAAACACAAAGGTTTGCTATGCTAAATAATTCTTGCAACATAAGAGTTGGTATCAGATTTCTTGGCAGCAGTTTACGGTTTATGTATTACGGCCTTCTAGATCATATTATTTGGAAAATATGTCTTTTTACAAAGATAGAAGACACCAAGGAGGGTATGTATCCAAAAATATGTAGTAAAATAATGTTTCTACTATTTGATACGATTTTTCTAAGGTGTAAGGATAGAATCAACATTTCCTGCGAATTAAAAGTTTGGGCATCTTTGTGGGTAGAAAATGGCAAGATAAAAATATAGAAAAATTATTTTCCGAACGAAAACACAAAAAGGAACAATGTTTATTTCTAGTTACTTTTGCATAATCGGATTATTTTGGACTGTATAAAATGTTGAACAATTTGTGAGCATTTATAGGCGAAAATAGTAATTTTATCATAACTATTTATTTCCCACCTTGATTATTTTATAATAAATCACAAAAAATTTGAATTTAATCTTGCTCTTAAGGATGTCATGGCTTACCTCTTTAAAAAGATGTCATGGCTTACTTGATCAATTAGTTAATTGCATATCAAGTCCCTCAATTATTTATAATTAATATACAAATAATATAATTAGATTTATTTGTTACATACATATTTACTTATGTAATTTTTCTAGGTAATTCAATCAACTTGGTTAATATTTGAAATTGAAATATATGTTTTAGGATTAGAGACCTGTAAATATAATAAAAGACTAATTTTTAAGTTCAGCGGGCTCAAATGCAAATTTTTCTAAACATTTAGGGTCAAAAATGAAAATTTCCAAAAGTTCAAGGACTAAAGTATAAATTTATTTTTTTCCTAATTTTTTGGGCATTACACAGGCCCAGTGACGGCCATTTGTGTGACCGCGGGAACCCAAGGTGGCCCAAGAGAGATGGGGCTAGGGTTCGCGAGGTAGGCCGGCCGAAGTAGATCGAGGGCAGGTCGTGATGACCCAGGAAAGCATTCCTCTACAAATCGCACATGGCGTGATATATAGAGCAGACCCGTAATAATGCCAAGACACTTATAGGCTGGTTGCAACGTGGAATAGCCCACAAGGATGCACTCTCGAGATGGAGGGGTGAGCTTGCCCGGAAAGTAAAGTCGAAGATGCAGAAAACATAGGCACCCAAAAATGCGGAGACCCAGATAGTTAGAAGTGCGACCAAATAGAGCCTCAAACGGAAAACGTGAATTCAAGACTACTGTAGGAAGTCGATTGTAGAGGTAGACGGCCGTGTAGAAGGCATAGTCCCAGAAAGTCGAGGGGAGAGAGGTATGGCCAAGAAACGTGTGCCCCATAGTCACAATGACACATGACGATGCTCACTTGTGCCGTTTTGTTGGGGCGTGGGTGGGGCTGTAGTAAGCCAAGAGATGCCTTGTGGCAAAAGATAAAACCGCATAGCCACAAACTCACCACCATTGTCTGAATAGAAATTCTTAATAGGTCGACCAAATTGTTTTTCCACAAGACCTCTAAATTGAATAAAGGTACAAAGTACATCAGATTTAGCAACTAGAGGAAAAAGCCAACAGAACTTGCAAAAATGATCCACTAATATTAAATAAAAACGACAACCAGTAGTAGACACAGTGGGAGATGGACCCCAAATATCACCATAAACATAATGCAACACATCGTTCGACACAAGTGACGTATCACGAAAAACTAGATTTTGACTTTTGTTTGACAAGAAGAACAAAAACTAGGGTCTGACGCAGCGGACAACGCAATAGGTAAGCTAAACTTTCTACTTAGAAACGAGCATGTCATGCCAACATCGAACACTTGTACGTTATCCAACGAAAACCAAAACCAGAGAACGTCCAACAGAAGGTAATTGCACACGATGCACGCCATCCATACACGCCCCTCGAAACAACTTACTCCCCGTACGACAATCCTTGACAACAAAGTGAGAAGAGAAAAACTCAATAGATACATCCTTAGCTTTAGTAAAACGATGCAAAGACAAAAGATTCCTCTGAGAAGACGGAACACACAATATATTGTCATGCGTAAAAGAACGATCATGAAGAGTAATTTGAGAGGCACCCGTGTGAGATATAGGCAAACCTGTACCACCAGCAGTAGAAACCTCCTCAGGACCACCATACTCAGAGTGAAGGGCAAGATTGTTGAGGTTAGAGGTGAGGTGGTGAGAGACACCAGAATCAGCAAGCCACTCAGTACGCTACGAATCTGACGACGGTGGAGATGCAGCAAAGTTAGCACTGGGCATGGGGTAACGTCGACAAGTCCGCACCCTGTGACCATTAATGCTGCAGAGTTGGCAAACTATCAGATTACGAGTGTGCGGTGGTTGATAGGATCCCGGAGTCCGAGAAGACGTCGACGGTGCGTACCCCTGAGGAGGACGAGTGCGACCACGGTTAGGCTGCCCGGTCGAGTTCTGATTGTGCCCCCTGTTGCGGGGATCGGAATGAGGTTGAGCCACGGCAGGGTTGGAGGTAGCGACAGCGGATGAGTGCCTCAATGCGATGAAGGTACGATTCTGGACCGGCAAGAAGATCATGAAGCTCAGCAAACTGAATAGGGTGCTCACGAGCACGGATCGGACCAGCAATGTCGCGGTAGAACGAGCTAAGGCCATTGAGGACATGAAGAGTGATGTCATCATCCTTAACGGGACCATCAATGGCAATAAGTTCATCGGATTTGGACTTGATGGACTGATGGAACTCAGAGACTGAACGATCACCCAATTTCATATTGTTCAGTTCATCCTTCAGTTGCATGACGCGGGAGCGAAAACGAATGGCATAGACACGTTCCAGGTCATCCCGCACCCGTGCAGAGGATTCAGCGGAAGCAATTCACGTGGAGATTTCCACAGAGACAGAACCAACCAAGGCCGTAACAAGTAGGGAGTCTTGACGCGTTCACAAGGAATAGGCTGCACGTGACTCTGGTGTCTCACCCAATGGCGGACAAGGATGAGAGCGACCCACAAAACCAAACAGTCCATAACCATAGAGAAGATGACGTATTTGACAACGCCATGAGGGGTAGTTGGTGCGAGTGAAACGAATGGGGATCTTGTTGGAGTTAATAGGAATCAACGCAACAACGCCGGAAGAGGGCCCGTGGAAGGGCGGAACGGGCGGTGGAAGGGTTTCGGCCGAGATGGCAGGGCCAAAGGTAGCGTCGTTGGTGCCCTCGACGGCGGAGCCGGAAAGGTGAGCCCGATCGAGACATATTAGGTTAGGATCAAAGAGAATCTCGTGAGAGAATTATGTCTCTTGATACCATATAAGAGAAGTAATATTTTAGAGTGAATAATTATTTCATTAATCACCATGAGTACTTATAGTAACTTACAATGGTAATAACGTACAAGACTGAATACTAAATACAAGCTATTAAATAATACAACATAATAATACACTATCGTCTAATATCATATATATTGAGATACTAAATTAGAAAAATTATGATATCTAAAATCGAAGTTCAGTCAATGATGATAACTATCGTGGTATACTTTAAAATATATAGGGTTAAACAGTGAAAATTCATTATTTTATACTGTAGACTTACGGGGTAACTTAAAGTGTAATGTTAAACATGAAAACCGAAATTGGTGTTGTTTCCAGTACCGAATTTAGTATAGATCATATTTAGTATTGATATAAATGATTTACCTAAAATGTATCGAGATAAATTCATAATACATCAACTAATAAAATAAAATATATATCCGAATCTCTATATATAGTCCAAAAACATAATCCATCTACACGAAAAAAAATACTCATACAACATAGTGATAGTATAAAACGGAAAAATCGAATACGATATCTTTATTATTGAAAGTATTCATGAAACAAAGCTAATCCGGAACAAAATCGCCTTACTTTTAGTCTCTATATCTATCCTCCAAATTGATTAATGACAGTTCCAGATCTTCGGATGAATAGTACACGTGAAATTAAAGCCCTAGCAACAAGTTGTTAAATGCAATAAATTCCCAATGCATCTAATTAAACTTAATGCTTCTGCATGTTTTTGAGTTCTCATGTGTCATATTTTGGTCCATCACTTTTAAAAAAAATTAATTGTGTCCATTCTTCATACCAAACCCGTGTCGCTAATTCACGTCTTTAAATTCTCTATTTTTAATTTATGACCTACCAAGCTCTAGACACTTATACGGGCTCCGTTCGGGACATGAATTTTTTTTTTTAACACACCAATATTTTATTTATTTACTAAGGCCGAGGCCATGAAATGTACAACGGGGTGTGGGGTCGGGCTTGCGGGACTGGCGAAAATATGCAAAATGTATATCACAAGACTCAAAACTAGCCAAATCGGGCGGAAAGTGAATCCAAACAGCCGCATAGCGTGGTTGCTCCTGGCAGTCATCTGTGTCCCGATCTCGTCCTTTCGTCGCAAGCACATCTGCTAACCTATTTTCCTCTCGGTATGTACATGAGAGAAATAGGATTGATACTCTTCCTCCTAAACTCCGAACATCACGGAACAGGGCAAGCATCTCTACCGAGGTCGTATCAGCCAAAGTCCTAGTCAAAAGAGAGTAGGTCACTTCTGAGTCATTTTCAACAATAAGTGCGGAAATAGATACATGTAATGCAAGTAGCATTCCCTGTCGTATGGCTCTAAGTTCCGCGAGTTATTGGTACTGTGGCTCGTCGCTTCCGAGAATGCAGCTATGACCTTGCCATTCTAATCCCGGATGACGCCTCCAATGCCTGTAGGTCCTGGGTTGTGCAGCGCCGCACCATCCGGGTTGAGCTTGTACATTCCTTTAGGGGGTGGTATCCACTGTACCGCAAACCGGTGAGCTTTGGGTGGTAGCAAGGGCGCGTTCAACGGGGAGTTTGCCATAGTTTTGGTGATGCGGCAAGTGATGACGTCGAGGGAGATAGGTGTTCCTCTGAAGAGGAATTCATTACGGGCCCTCAAGATGGCCCAGCACCCGATTAAGGTGGCGGCCGGGTTCCAGAGGTGGAGTAGGTGGGAAATTATGTGGTTGTCGTTCTATAGAGGGTGGAAAGTTGGGAGTTAACGTAGGACGTTCTTGAAAACAGGGCATTCTGCAAACAGGTGTTCGGCCGTTTCTACGTCTGAACGGCATAGGGGGCAGGTGTTCTCGATCGGCGAATGCTTGAGTGCCAAGAAGCTCCGATTTGCAAGTCCATTATGTCCCTAAAGCCAATCAAAGAATTTGATGTGCGGTATGACGCCAGCTTTCCAGAGGGCTTGCCAGGGTAAGGTGGGACCATTTTGACCGAGGGAACGGCTAACCATCCAGGTGTATGCGCTTTTGACTGTAAACGTTCTGCATTGGGTCCATGCCCAGCACGGGGCGTCAAGTCGTGTGTCAATCGGTATGGCAACCCCTCAGATGCGGTTAACTATGTCACTTGGTAATAAGTGTCGAACCCGGGACAGGTCCCAGTTCTTGTTATCTCCTATCACTTCGCGCACCATCAAAGTGAGGTGTTCTGTGGGAATAGGGGGCACATGAATAGCGATCGTAGTTCGTCCTAGCCACCGCGAGAACCAAAAGTTAATGGACCCCCCGTCCCCTACTATCCAGCGGGTGGAGGCCATGAGGTGGGGAAGGCTCTAAGCCATCGGCTTCTAAATCTGACTCGCGGTGAGGGGTATCGGTGCAAACATCGGGTGGCAATTGGCGAAGTACTTGCTCCTTAAAGTTCGGGCCCAGAGGCTATCAGGGGCGTGCAGGAGGCGCCACCCTAGTTTGAGCATGTAAGCCTCATTATGTTCTTCCAGGCGCCGGAACCCAAATCTCCCCTGGGCCAGAGGCATGCAAACCGTACGCCAAGGCACCGTTCCTTTGTGAGTGCCGGTCATGTCCGCATTCCAGAGGAACGCCCTTGTGATCTTGGTAAATTGGGTGAGGACCGTGCACGGTAGTGGAAGCATACTCGTCTGGTAACCTAGTATGGTTTCGAGAGTGGATTGAACGAGGATGCGGCAGCCCACGTAAGATAGATGTCGTGTGTGCCATGCGCCTATTCGTCACTGGAACTTCTCAATGACTAGGTCGAGGAAGCTCGCCCGAAATCGTCCTTGCTAGATTGGGATTCCCATATACTTATCAGGGTTCCCCATGGACTCCATGTGGAGAAGGCGAAGAATTCATCGCCATCTTCGAGCGGGGATGTTCGGTGAGAAGTGTACTCGACTCTTTTCATAGTTTACCCTCGGTCCCGCCACGACTTGGAAGGCTTTCAGGAACCCAAGTAGGTAGTCCAACGTTCCCTGATGGTCTTCGCAGAAGATGAAACAGTCATCAGCGAAACTAAGGATTGGTATCGGGGGTCCGTTGCGACTGGCGCGACCCGCCCTGAATGTGCCGTCCTCCATCACCCGCACGAAGGCTGCGAGGAGTAGTTCCATACACTGGATAAACAGGTATGGCGACAACGGTTCCCCTTGTCGGAGTCCCCTGTTGGGTTTCCACGACGGTGATCGGGCCCCGTTGACCACAATGTTAAACTCAACAGCCATGAATCAATTGTTTTCGACACTGTCATAAAATCTCTTTAATTTTGCAAAATAATGTAACATCTGTTATAGAATAACTAAAACTATTGGGGTTGAAACAATATATTTAAAGGACTCAGGGAAAGAAGTGCAAATAAGGAGTAATTTACTTGTGAATTAGTGTTCATTTCTTCATCCGTTTGGCTCCTTATATACACAAACTTTCCAACATCAAACACTATTAAAATAGTATTCATAATAACTATTATTTAAATAGTATTAATAAATAGTATGTCTAAATATATGTACAACAATTTCCACAAAGGCCACATGCATGTATAATTTATAACGCTCCTCCTTGGCCGTTTGAAAATTTTGTAATGTATATGATCCGTCTTCTGCACACGTCTTATGCTGCCTCGTTAAAAACCTTATAAGAAAAAACCCAGTGGGATAAAACCTTAATAAGGGAAAAAGAATGCATCCGTGTGAACTCCTCCTCAAGTTGGCATCTCCTATTCTTCATAAGTTTCGTAGGTGACGCATCTCAATGTTCTAAACATGTTTCTTAAAAGTAACAGTAGGGAGTGCCTTTGTAAAGAGATCTGCCATATTTTCACATGATTGAACATATTGGATATTAATTTCTTTGTTCTTCTCGAGTTTCTGGGTGTATGCGAAATACCTTGGGGGTATGTGTTTGGTTCGATCACTCTTGACATAGCCTTCTTTCGTCTGTGTAATACATGCAGAATTGTCTTCGTATAATGTTGTAGGACCCTCTCTACTAGGTAAGTCAGACGTACTTCTTATATGATGTGTCATTGATCGTAGCCATACACATTCCCTGATTGCTTCATGGAGTGCAATAATCTTAGCATGATTCGATGATGTTGCAACATGTGTCTATTTCTGAGAATGCCATGAAATAGCAGTGCCTCCATACATGAATACATATCTAGTTTGAGATCTGGATTTATGTGGGTCTGGTAGGAAACATGCATCGGTATAACCAATCAATTCTTGTTCTGCGTTATTCATAGTTCCTTGCAGATAACGAAATAAATGTTTAATTCATTTTCAGTGCCTTTTTGTGGGTGATGAGCTAAACCTGGCTAATAAATTCGCAGTAAATGATATATGAGGTCTAGTACAATTAGCTAGATACATTAAAGCTCCAATGGCACTTAATTACAGAACTTCAGAACCAAGAATTTCTTCATTTTCTTCACAAGGACGAAATGGATCTTTATTTATAGTTAATGATCTTGCAATCAAATGATGGTTCAAAGGTGTTGCTTTATCCATGTTAAACCATTTCAATATCTTTTTAATATAATTAGATTGATGCAGACGTATTTCATTTTTAACATGCTCAATTTGCAAACCAAGACAATATTTAGTCTTTCCGAGATCTTTCATTTCAAATTCATCCTTTAAATAATTCATTGTTGGATGAATTTCTTTGTCAGTGCCAATGATATTTAACTCATCTACATAAACCGCAATAATTACAAAACCAGATGATGTTTTCTTAATAAAAACGCATTGACACAAAGAATTATTTATATATCCTTCTTTTAATAAATATTCACTCAAACGATTGTACCACATGCGACCTGATTGCTTTAACCCATATAATGATCTTTGCAATTTAATTAAGTACATTTCTCTAGGTTTGGAACTTGATGTTGCAGGTAATTTATGTCAAATCAGGGACCTTCATGTAAATATCTTTATCAAGCGATCCATAAAGATAAGCAGTGACAACATCCATGAGATGCATGTTTAGATTTTCATGTACCGCTAGACTGATCAAGAACCGAAATGTAATTGTATCCACTACAGGAGAATACGTTTCTTCATAATCGATTACAGGTCTTTGAGAAAAACCATGTGCGACAAGGCGAGCTTTGTACCTTACAATTTCATTTTTCTCATTTCGTTTGTGAACGAAGACCCATTTGAACCCTACGGGTTTTACACTTTTCGGTGTGAGAATAATGGGTCCAAATATCTTTCGCTTATTAAGCGAATCTAATTCATCTTGCATAGCATCTTCCCAGTTATCCCAATCATTCCTATTTTGGTATTCAATTACAGATTTGGGTTCAGGATCATCATTTTCATTCACAATTTCATAAGAGACTAAATATGAAAATATTTCATCCATATTTTCCATCTCATTTTGATCCAATACCATTCATGTATTGATATAATTTATAGAGATTTCAATGTTCTCTTTATTTATAGGATCTGATTGGATAACTTCTTGAGGTATCTCATATGTCACATTTTGCGACTCATCAGACATAGATTCCTCAATAATATGATCATTAGGTTTTGATGCTCATTTTCTTTTTCGAGGATTTTTGTTCTTTGAGCCATCAGGACGTCCACATTTCTTAGATATATCAAATATATCATCCTTTGATGTTTCTTTTGGAATTACAATATGAACAGGAGCATTTGCAGCTGGTATATGTAAGTAAATGCATCGGGTAATTGATTTGCAATAGCCTGTAAATGCAAAATTTTCTTTACTTCCAAATCATATTGCTTTGTTAGCATATCAAAGCTTGTCAAAGATTGATTATACCATGATATATCTTTTTCCAACTGCTTCTTTTCTCCCCCTAAGGTTGAAAATTTTGCCTCATTAAAATGGCAATCGACAAAATGAGTCGTAAAAACATCACATGTTAGAGGCTCAAGATATCTGATTATTGATGGTGAGTCAAATCCAACATATATTCCCAACTTTCTTTGTGGTCCCATTTTTGTACGCTTTGTTGGTGCAATTGGAACATAAACCGCACAACCAAAAACCTTTATATGGGAAATATTAGGTTCATGACCAAGAGCAAGTTGTGATGGGGGTGTATCATGATACGAGCTTGGTCTAATGCGAATTAGTGATGCAGCATGTAAAATTGCATGACCCCATAGAGAGCTTCGCAATTTAGCTTTCATCAACAATGGTCTAGCAATTAACTGAAGACGTTTAATTAATGATTCTGCTAAACCATTTTGAGTATGTACATGTGCAACACTATGTTCAACCGTAATTCCAGTTGACATACAATAATCATTGAAAGCTTGAGATGTGAATTCACCAGCATTGTCAAGTCTGACTTTCTTGATCGTATAGTCAGAGCTCTTATTTTAATTATTTGAGCCAAAAATCTCTCAAATGCCTATTGCGAGTAGACAATAGACAGACATGTGACCATCGACTTGAGGCATCAATTAATACCATAAAACATTGAAATGGTCCACATGATGGATGAATAGTCCACATATATCAACTTGAATTCTTTCAAGAAATGCGGGTACTTCTGTCTTAATTTTGACTGGTGAATGCTTTATAATTAGCTTTCCAAGAGAACATGCTTCACATGGACTATTGCTGCTCAGATTGAGTTTGGATCCTTTTAATGAATGTCCATGTGTAGTTTCAATTATCTTTCGCATCATTGTTGAACCAGGATGACCTAGTTGATCATGCCATAGAGTTAATAATTCTGGATTTTCATTGACTACCATATTTGATTTGATTTTATTAATATTTGTATAATGCAACCCTGATGAGATATATGGTAGTTTTTCAAGAAAATATTTCTTTCTTGGCATATGCTTAGTAATGAAAATATATTTAGCGTTATTCACAGTCATTGGCTCAGTATCATATCCATGACGATATATATCTTTAAAACTCAATAAATTCCTTCTGGATTTTGGGGCAAATAAGACATCATTGATGATAAACTTTGTTCCATTTGTTAAAGTAAAAGTGGCTCTACCAGATCCTTCAATCAATTTAATAGGACTTCATATTGTACCGACTTGAAATTTTGAGGGTTCTAAATATGTAAAATATTTCTTACTTGTGAAAATTGTATGAGTTGTACAACAGTCAAGTAGGCAGGAATCACCAGTATGCTACATATTATGCTTTAGTTCAAATAAACAATATTAAAATAAAGGAGAAATTCTTAAATCTACCCATTACGTTTGTCCGTTTTCCAAATCTACCCAAAAAAAATTCGGGCTTCAGAAATACCCCGTAACTATAGGTATACCTTGTCAAAAATACCCATTTTTCCTTATTCGGGCTATTTCGTCCATGTGGCTGCCAACGCGATAAATTACTAATAGGAGGAATTTTTAAATCTACCCATTAAGTTTTCCAGTTTTCTAAATCTACCCAAAAGAATTTCGAGCTTCAGAAATAGCCCGTAACTATAGGTATACCTTGTCAAAAACACCCGTTTTCTCTTATTGGGGAAATTTTTTTTACACCTGGAACGGCACTTTATCGCGTTGGCAGCCACGTGGACGAAATAGCCCGAATAAGAGAAAATGGGTATTTTTGACAAGGTATACCTATAGTTACGGGGTATTTCTGAAGCCCGAAATTCTTTTGGGTAGATTTAGAAAACGAGCAAACTTAATGGGTAGATTTAAAAATTCCTCCTTAAAACAAATATTGCAATAAACATTGTATATATTTGAAAATAGATTATTTTATTGAAAGTACACACCAGAAATGCAGGAAGCAAATAATACAATTTAAAACATAAATCACACTAAGCATATTCAGCTAGAAGATCACATAACACTTATTAAGCCAAACGAACATCCTAGTCATCAGTAAAGTTTGTCGCCTCCATAAAGGTGGAATCATCATTTGGATTTTGTTCGACAAGGTTAACTTCATTTTCTTTACCCTTCAAACTTTCTTGGTACATCTTATAAAGATGTTCTGCTGTATGACATTTGTTGGCCCATTGCCCTTTCATTCCACATTTAAAACAATAACCTTGAGAGTTTTTATGTTTTTCTTTGTTTTGGTGGTTATTCTTAAAAACGGTGTTGCTATGCGAGGCATTGTGAAAACCCCCTCGACCACGACCACGACTACCTCTTTTATCGCGTCCACCTCTATAGCTATATCCTCCTCTATGACCACATCTACCTTCACCACGACCTCGACCTCGATTAACATTATCATTGTTACCTCGTCCATATGAGTTTGAAAAATTAATGGCATTTGCCTCAGGTAATGCATGTGCTCCAGGAGTACAAGATTGATTATTTTTCATCAATAAGTTATTGTAACTTTCTGCCATTAACAACCTTTGTTGCAAGTCGTGATATTTTGAAATATTCAGCAATCTGTATTGTTGTTGAACATTTATCATGGACACATGGAAAGTAGAAAGTGTTTTCTCTATCATTTCTCTATCAGTAAGCTTTCTTCAACAATAAATTAAATCTTAACGAATCTCCATAAGCGCGGATTTGTATGCGCTTTCCTGAAACCTTAAATCGTTCCAATCATCGGTGGCCTTTGGCAACATGGTTTCCCTTTGATGGCCATATATTTCCAGTAGGTTTGTCCATAATTCATGAGGATCGGTAACATCGAGTTCCCTTTTTAAGGTTTCATCTAAATGTTTCATCATATAGATCACAGCCTTACAATATTCTAGATCCGTATTTGTATTTGCTGCAGCAAGAGTTTCAACGATACCCTTTGATCTGAGGTACAATTTTGTATCATATTTCCATTGTCCATAATTCTTGCCAGTGATATTGAGTATACAATGAGGTTAGACATTTTGCTAGCTAAATACATAACCAAGAAAAATATAATTAGGACCAAGACATTTTATTTAACACATAATCATAGAAGCACAATTATTACCATAATACAATGCAGTTATCTCATCTCTAGCCAAATCTTGAACTCGAACATTATTATGACAAAAGGGAGAAATATCATAGGAAAAAAACATAGGAGTGTCCTCATCTACTAGCATAAAAATAAATATTGAAATGTAAATGAGGATCAAGATCGTTGTTGTCGTAGAGATCATTTTGCAAGATGAGAGAAATAAGGTGAAGATTTGTGTGGAGTTTTTGTTATGAAATGTGTGTATTTATAGAGGAAAAATATTCGTAAGTAGCCATTTATAGCCGTTAGAAAGACAATCATTTTTTTGGCATGTTTTATGAACGGTAATTTCTTTAATAATTTAGCAACAAAAATTAATTGTAATAACATGTAAAATAATTTCCGCCGCATTAATGATATTTTAACGGGCCTATGGAATAATATTATGATAAGTAAATACATATATATTTTCCGCCACATTACTATGTAAAAACTTTTATGGGCTTATTTGCAATGAATTATGTGCCTAAATAATTTCCGCCACATTACTATGTAAAAACTTTAATGGGCTTATGGAATAAAATAAATAATATAATATGAGGTATAACCTTCCATAATAATAAATTGTCAGTTTTTGTTTTTAGCTTGGGGTTAACTCAAGCATCAACGAAAGTTAAAATTAGCGTTAGTGTTAGAGTTAAATGACAGTAAAATTATAAAGAGGATTTTCATCTAATCATAAAATTATAGATAGGCGGTAGTCCACCTTATCTATAATAATAAAGATAGATGAACAAGTAAATATAAACTTTCATACCTTTTAACGTTGAACGTTGTCTTTAAAGACTAGTGTTAACGTGTTTAGAATTATTCCCTATTAACTGAATTATTTATTAAGGTTGGAACGCCTTTGCCCGTGGTTCAAAGGCTAAATGCTATCATCCCGAGAAGGAAAAATGGACAAGAATCTTCCTTCCTTTTATTGACTATACTTCATTCTTTCTTCCGAGTGGATTTTCTTACATTTCCGAGTCTCGTTTTTGAGTTTTTCTCTTTTCTTCTATTGATATCTCCCTTTATATAGGTTTTGATAGGGGCAGGTGTCATGGTGCATGTGTTTATAGGTGTCGTTATGCATGTGGTTATGTTTACACGTGTTACAATGCTTATTCAACCAATAAGATAACGTGTTCACTTTGAGTGCTGACTGTATCCTTTCCGAGGGCTTTAGTCTTCTTTGTGATACGGGGTAGATTACTTTCTTTGCTGTCTCTAATGGTGGCTTCGAGGGCCAAGTTGGAGTATTCCCTTCAATGATAGTGCTATTCCGAGAGATGCGTATTCTGGAGTAAGTGTTTCAAGATATTTTCCGAGAGGGTGTGGGTGAGTTGGTCTCCGAGAGGTTTTAAGCTATCGTGGGTAGGTGTTCTTCTTTCTCCGAGTGTCCAGAGAGGTTGGTTGAGTTATTTTGTAAAGTTCTGACTTTTAGTCTGATCGTTGAGAGTAGTGTTCCGAGAGCTTTCGTGTTTGGAATGTATAGTCAAGGAAGGGTTTTTGCCAAGGTTCTGGGACTGTTGTCCTTTGGCTCATTCTTTCCGAGAGCTTAATTTTCTTGGAAAGTAGTATGAGTTCCGAGGGCTTTCGTATTTGAGACTGCCTTGGTTTCGTATTCCTCATGTTGGCTTTTACTCCAGTAGTTTGTTGTGTGGGAGATGTGCTCCAAGAGGTGTGATACCTGTATCGCGGAAGTAGGTCGCATAATCATATAATAATATATTTGGTAATTCCAGTAATTGACTTTTTGTTTATTTTAAGCAGGTGAATTATCATCCTGTTAACAACTAGAATTGAATTTTGAAACACTGAATCCTCGTATTGGGTTTGTACTAAGTTTTTGGCGAATGATTCATTGAATAGTATGAATGTTCTGAGTTTATACTAAATCTTATTTTTTTCTTTGGAGAGTAAGGATATATTGTACATAGAAAAAAACAAAGATTAAGGAAATATATCGGAGTGAGCACCTTCGTGCTGATAACGTGTTATACAATAACTAAAACTATTGGGGTTGAAACAATATATTTAAAAGACTCAGGAAAAGAAGTGCAAATAAGAAGTAATATCACTTGTGAATTGGTGTTTATTTCTTCATCCCGATGGCTCCTTTTAACACAAACTTTTCAAAATCAAACATTATTTAAATAGTATTTATAATAACTATTATTTGGATAGTAAGCCTAAATATAGGCACAACAATTTCCACAAAGGCCACATTGATCTATTATTTATAACAACATCAAGCATTATTACACACAAATCATGGATCTATTATTTATAACAACATCAAGCATTATTACACATAAATCTGTTTTTAAAAATGTACTCTAATTCTCGGCCACATGTTTCAAAATCTCAATTAGTGGTATAAGTGCCTGTAGTTAAGACAAAGGAATTCCTTCAAATATTCTCAACATCAGGTGTATTTTTAATGTCCTCGCGTTTGTAATCATACATATAAAATTCAACTCTACTTAGAACTTAATTACCTCAATAGGAATGTTTTATTTGTTGAAATCTAATCCTCTAGGTCCATAAGAGGTAAAAATTTGGCCGTATCCAAATCTCAAACTAGCAATAAGTAGAATATTAAAGCCAACCCAACAGATCGATGCATTATAGTTTCAAAATCACATATGGTTAGGGTGCGTGCGTTATACATGCCACCGGTGGACAAAAGATAAAGCTGATAAGCAATCATTAGTATAACTTAAAATACAGGTTGGAAGAAAACGCGGCTACTAATCAAAATTAGCAAAGACATATATAAGTACCATTATGGAAGTTCCTTGTCTGTGTTATATAATATATAATATCATCAGGATAAAGATGAAAGTGTTGAATAAAGTAATTGGGATGCAATAATATAAGAAGAATCATTTGTCCCATGCTTAAACAAACCATTATTATAACGGCACACAAGCTAAGGATCAGAGTCTTATCTTCTGCACACAGATAAAAGAATAGAAGATTTGCAATACAATAGTAGTACGAAACAAGCCGAATTTAATAAATAATAATAATTATAATTATCATTATTCTTATGCAGCCGCAGCCCTTTTTGCTGCTTGATCTCAGACAAACCACCACCGATGCTTCTTTACACAGAAGATCAAAATTAAATCTTATCTTATGCAAAAAGTTGGAATTCCCTCGCATTAAAATAAATCTAATTAATTAGATAAAATTTATTAGAATAAACAACCTAATGGAATTTCCATATCATCGATCCAATACTTGATTGATTAAGTCTAGTCATATTAGGCGCTAATTACCACAACATTAAAGAGTACAAAATAATAATAATAACTCGCTAATTAATCGAAAACAAACTCGGCTAATTAAAATTAAAGAGGTCAAAATCAAGAAGTAGAAGAAGATCCATTAGTACCGACAACATGAACACCACTGCTATGATTATTATTATGGACGCCAATAATAATATTGTCCTTGCTCTCGCCATTTCCATCGTGTACAGTAGCAGCAGCACCATAACTAACGCCGTTACCGTTACCGTTACCGTTACCGTTAAGAGAACCTGCAAGAAAAACAGCATCTTTTTTTTGCCCAAACTGATTCTTGTTATTGTGCATCCACACCTTAAAAACACCTCTGTCAACCCCAATCTCCCGACAAAAGTCGTTAATAACATCCTCGTCCCTCTTCTGCATTTTCCAACCCAACCGCTCCGAGAATTCGAGCATCCTCTGCTTCTGATCTTGGCTGAACCTCGTACGGTGGCGCTTCCGGCTGCTTCCGTCGGAGGGTGGGGTGGTGGTGGCGGTGGCGGTGGCCGCGGACAGGCCATGGCTGAGGGCTAGCAGCACGTGTGGGGCGGAAGGGTAGTAGGTGGAGGAGATCGGCGGTGGAGAAGGGGAACTGTTGGGGCTACTGATCCCGCTGTCGCCACGTGGCGGTTGAGGAGGGTGGTGCCGGTTGTGAGGCTGGTACTCCAAAGCCGGGGTGGCGGTGGCGGTGGCGGTAATTGGTGGTGCGGGAAGTGGGAGGGGTATTGGATCGTCGGGCTCACGGCGGTGGAAGTTGCGGTGGCATCCGCACGCGGCGCATTTTAGCGAGGTTGGGTCAGCTGGGTTGGCGGTGGGGGAGGGCATGAATTCGCCGCAGCCGTCGACGGCGTGGCCCCCAATGGCAGCGGCGTGGTTTTTCAGGCATTCTTTGTAGGTGACGACGATGGGGTGGTGGTGGTTGAGTGAGGGGTAGCGTTTGAGTACGCCGTTGGTGAAGGTTAAGGCCTTCACAGGTTGGATCCGGGTCGGAGTGTCGGATTCGGGTTCGGGTTCTGGGGTTTTTAGTGTTGGATTATTGCTTAGGTGAAGGTCCATGGCAGCTCAAACATTAAAGGGGTACTGATAAAAAGATTAAAAGAGTTGGTTGGTTCTTCTTTTTTTTTTTCCTTTTTTGTTGTTAAAGTTGTGTGATTAGGGTTAGAGTTGAGGGTTTGAGAAAAAGGTAAGAGTTTTTGGCCATGTGGGGAAAGTGAATGAGATGTGTGTAGAGAGGTGAGAAATGTAAGAGGTTATGGGTGGTGATGAAGATAATGAGAGAAGTATTTTGAGTGTGTACTCACTGTGTAGAGATAATACAACTATTGTTTTTGATTTTTGTGGTTGTGGTTGTGGTGCTTAACCACTTGTTCTGTTAACCAGGGTTCTAATCTCTGGTTAACTGTGGTTGCTGTTGCTTTCAAAAATGCTGGCCACACCATATTCCTTGTCATGTGAATCATAAATACTGCTTCTACCCTCATTCTTTCATTACACCATTATTTTCTTTTTGATTTGACTTGGTTTTTATCATTTTTACCGTGGCGTCAAAAGGTAACACTTTTCCGAGAATCTTTCAATCTTGTTATAAAGAGGTGGTGTTTTCTTTCTATAACTATTTCTTCATAAAAAACTAGCGTTGTGACTTGTGAGAAATGAGAACTAGGAAACTGTAATTCTATGATTTTCACCCAAAAAAAAAAGATATTGTAAAGTAAAGCTTTTAAGATCAAAGGTACATAATTCAAGTGGAATACGCTAAAAATGCAAGAGAATTTTATTTAATAATAACACCTTATTTGTATACTACTAACACGATGCAAGGAGACTATAGATCTTCAACTTGTGTTTCAACAAGATGGTTATGGTAGCAAAGCAGTTTAATACAAGGCAGGGGCGGAGCCAGGATTTTTTTTTCACCTGGACTGCTTTTATACTCAAGTAAGATAAGAAAAAAAAAAAACTTAAGTGCGAATATATTAAATAAAATAAGAAATAGTAATTGTTCAATACAAAATTATAAAATTAAAAACTCCATACTACTAAACACTACAAATAAGAATATTATCGGAGATGAGCTCTTCGATTCTTCATGGAATAAAATTCATCAATTATCGAATCAACATCTATATTTTTTGATAGTAATGTAGATAACCATATTATTTGCCATTCTTCTATTTTATTGCGCAGAACTGTCTTAACAATCTCTATTGTCAAAAATGCTCGTTTTGTTGTTACCTTAGAAACATGAAGAGTCAGAACAAGACGAATTAACCTATTACTCAAAATGATAAGTTTTTCTCTTATTTGTCTCAAATAATCGTTGGCATAACTCGAAAACTGTTGAAGTATTTTGAAACTTCTCATGTCGAATAATATTATATTTATAATGGTTTAACTGTTAGGAGGATAGATTTGAATACAAAATTAATTAGGGTTTATGTCATTTAAAAGTACCAAACTACCAATAATCTACAATAAACTTAAATTTTGATATTAAATAATAAGAAGCAATTATCTCTTTGGTGTATTGTGTAATTTCTCTGTTAATTGGGATCTTAAAACAATAAGTAATAATAAATTCAAACCCCACTTTTCCTTGGCGCAGGAGCTGCTCTGTCTTCTGCGGTCTGCCAAAGATATAAACTCTTTGTTTTATTATTTTATTATTTCATTATTTTAACATGTCAATTGTGATGATGGCGGTTAAAGGCTTAAAGTCATGGACCTTTCTTTACACATCTTCTTTCATTTTTTTAGTCTTTTTCTTGGGCTTTTCTTTTCTTTTTCTTTAAAATCAAACATGGCAAAATACATATACTACTACTAGTGGGTTCAAAAAATTCTCACTTCAAAAAATTCTCACCTGGGCTTCAGCCCAGTTGAGCCCTTCAATAGTTCCGCCCCTGATACAAGGCTATGGAGGTCGAAGGGACTCGTCCTGAATGCACATAAATAAGGTACTCAATATTTATTGGCGGGTTGAGTAGACATGATCGATCAACTTATTCGCTTTGGGGCATCTTTATGGCGGGAATTTGAAAGCTTATTTGATACGCGCCTATGGAAAGAAATATGTTTACATGTAGTTAATACCAATTTATGTCCACGTGAAGGTTCAACCATTAAAAGCACAAGTCGTGCATGGTGAAGCCATGACTGGTACGTCATAGAGAATCAACAACGTTGCATGGTTAGTTATGTGTCGAATCCACAAGTTGAGTTTTTGTAGGACAAAGTATGTGATGATGCATAATCCGCCACGCTCTCGGATATGAGCGGAAAAAGGGTACCGCACAAAAACGACTAAGGTCTGGAGGAAGGGCACGCCCATGTGACGACCTGCTGTTACCCAAATAGAGGCACACGGTCCGGTATTCGGAGAAGGTACCCTTGGGTCACGACTAACTAACACCCCAAAGAGGGTATTCAGTCCAAACACCCGGAGAAGGTACCCCCGGGTCTCGACTGGTCAATGACCCAAAAAAAGGGATACAACTTGGATCCAAAGACTTGGACACACCTTCCCTCACGACCGAAAATCAATCTAAACCTCGGGTACCCACAAAGAAGGATCATGGAACCCCCCAGTCCGACGCTTAATCATTTCCGAGCGACTAAGTACCACTCGAACCCCACGGACCCTACCGTAAGGACCCCCTGGTGATAACATCCAATACTTAGCAAAAATATCAAGAAAGAAGGAGGACAATACTAAAATACTAAGGACACGAGTGAATACAAGAAATGGTCAAGACCACTCGAAATATGGTCTAAAGAGATAGCTCGACAACCACACAACCATGAAGAACGACCCCACATGTCCCTTTCAAGACCAATGACCAGGAGAATCATCTGGCCACCCAGGCAGAGCCTCAAGCACGATGAGTCTCAGAAGACATGCCAACCACCCTCTTTCAACATAGCTCCCAACCACCCTCATTATAATAGAAGACCACCCCTTATTGGCCCGAATTAGCCATTGGGGTAGAAAGCGACAACTCTTACAGGTGCAGACTAATGATTGGGGCAGACCGATTCCCTCTCATTGGTTCAGAACCACCTTTGAAGACCATTGGAGCAGACGCTTTCAATACCCACACAGATGAATTGAAGTCAACTCACGCCATTGGTCGCCCCCTGACACCCGATCTCCATTGTTGCAGAAGACCCTCACACCATTGGACGCCAGAGCCACCCAGAGCTAAGACGGAAGGACCAATTCCTATTGGCCAAAGACCTCATGGATGTTCCTTTAAATAGCCCCCATTTTCAGCACAAGAGAAGGAGGTTGAAGTCCAAACAATTTCACACACACGCACATACAAAATCAGTGCAAGCTCTACTAAAGTCTCAGCATAATTGTACTTAGAAATATTATATCTCTCTAAATCTAGCTATCTCACTACACGACCCCCCTTGTAATTCACTCAAAGTCCTTAATAAAATAACAACGCCTCATTTTTTCCTCAAACTCGAGATTGGCGTTCCGAACAAAACTAAGTGACGATATCCCCGAATATCCCAACCTCATTGGCCCGGACGATATCGCATCACCATTATGGTTGGTCGATGACGTGTTGGTGGTTGAGAGAGAATATATATTGAGAAGTCACGCACTTGCCCTTCCAATGCGAGGTTGATTATTTATACGCCATCACTTACAATAATAATTAGAATCATTTTTAAATCTAGTTCCACGTATATATGCAAATTTAGAAAATTTCAAAAGTCTCAATAAAACAGAACAGTAAGCTTGAATTAAATTTGGTTCCAAGTATGTATGAAAGATAATATTCCTCGATGAGTTTCTCATTAATGAATTAAGAGTATATATATACTATTAAAAGAGTCATATCAATAAGGAAACTATCTAATCCAATTCTTATATCTTGCCATATCTATACAAAAGATAATATCAACATATCTATACAAATATATTCTAACACACCCCCGTAATCGAAGCGGTAGTTTCTCAAACTTTGAGACTGGACCGAAAGTCATCGAACAAGACACGAGAAAGACCTTTTGTGAATATATCGGCAATCTAGTAACGGGACGAGACATAGAAGACGCGTACATGGTCGCGGGCAACCTTCTTTCGGACAAAATGTTTGTCAATCTCTATATGTTTGGTACGCTGATGCTGAACCGGATTTCCAAGAAGATAAACGACGATTACATTGTCACAAAAGACCAACATAGCGGATGGTATTGGACGATGAAGCTCCAACAAGATATTACGGAGCCAACAGGATTCTGAGACAACATAGGCGACACCATGGTATTCGGCTTCGGCGCTAGAATGAGATAAGGTGGGCTTCCATTTAGAAGACCAAGAGATCAAGTTGTCACTAAGAAAAACACAATAACCCAAATTTGAACGGCAGGTGACGGGGCTGACACCCCCTACAATCAGCATTCGTGTAGGAAATAAGCCAAGTGAGAGAAGATGGAACGAGGTGGAGGTCGAGATGGAGAGTCCCTTGAACGTAACGCACAATCCTTTTGAGACCTTGCATGTGGGCCAAGCGAGGATCGTGCATGTGTAGACAAATATGCTGAACCGTACAAGAGATGTATGGGCGAGTGAATAAGAGATCTTGGAGAGCCTTGGCGAGATGATGAAAACGAATGGGATCATCATAGGGCTCGTTGTCTGAAGCCGTGCCAATTTTGGCATTCGTATCGACTAGTGTGAGACTAGGTTTGCACGAGCTCATGCCCGTGCGATCAACATTTTCCTCAGCATACTTGCATTGATAAATGAATAGGCCCTGAGAATTACGAGTCACAACAATACCAAGCGAGTAACTCACGTACCTAAATCCTTCATAGCAAACTCGGACAAGAAATGGCGCATGATGGAGGTGCGCAAGGAAGAAGACAAGTTGTGAGTAATATGTCATCCACATATAGCAAGAGATAGGTCGTGTCTTTCCCATGACGGTAGATAAAGAGAGAGTGATCTGATGTGCTATGAAAGAATCTGATGCAGATGGCATAATCAGCGAACTGTTAGTACCAAGTACGAGGGGCTTGCTTGAGACCATAAAGAGACCGCTTCAAGAGACATACATGGTCTAGAAAAGAGGGGTCACAGAAACCCAAAGGCTGGTGCATGTACACAGTTTCATGTAAAAATGCATTCTTGACATCCAATTGGTAAATGGGCCAAGAATGCGAAAGGGCTATGCTAAGGACAGTACAGATGGTTGCTGGTTTCACCACGGGGCTGAATGTGTAACACCCCAAAATTTCAAGGCTAAACAGTACAATATCATAACAAGAATGACATTTAAAAAAATACTCATTGTCTATAAACAAGACAATTCAAGTCTTACAATACAAAAGAATGAAGTACTTCATACAAGATTCTAACTAACTACCTGAACAAATTCAACTCTTCACGTTCCCCAAGTCTTGCGCTCGATGCTCTAAAACTGAAAGGAAGGGGGGAAACATGCATGCGTGAGACAGAAATATCAGTGATGGTTGTGCGTTTGTGTGCAGGGTGATGACGTGCAATTGTATTTTGGAAACAATTGAAAACAACAAATAGGCACATTGGTCAATTAAACATCGAGGCAGTCATACAATCAGACAATCAATCGAGATAAAGCACATTTCAACCTCAAGTTAACTGTAACCATCCTTATAACTCATTTCAATCAGTTAGTCTTTATTACCCCCATTCAAGGAGTTACCTTGAAATCAGTCCATATACCACACATGCATGCTCGTCGATTACCCCACATAGGCATTAAGAAACTCATGTAGGTCTAAGAGAGATGGGCCATGGGGCATAAAGACCTTCTGGCGAGCCCGCCGCTGCCCAGTGGTACAACATGCTTACCAAGCCGTGGATCCATTATCAGTCGTTCAAAACATTCCAGTTAGTTAGTCGTTCAATCAATCAATCATTCAAAATAATTCAGTCAGTCGGCAATCGTTCTTAGCAATTTAGTCAGTCGTTATTTGTTCTTTATAGTAGGGAACAGTCATTACAGTTGTTCAATTAGACGATCACTTAACAAGATAACATATAACCATGTAATTCACTTAATACATATACATGTATATACATATTTACTACTAGTAACCACGTAGGCACAAACTCCTTTTCAATAAAAATAATATGATTTTGGAACACGCACCTAGATTTACACCGAATGGGAATAGTGCGTGTACGATTAGGTCGACCTGCCTATTTAACCATAAGAGAGATTAATGAATGTTATATTCCTTACACTTAAGATTTAAGTATAACCCTACTCTACTTATTACTAATTAATAGTCCTAGTTCGAATTACCTATCAGTCAACTAAATTCAATTAAAAATATCACTCATTTCCTCATCCTTGTACACAATTGTTATAGTTTAATCTCGCTTAATTATGTTAAACTAGTGTCTAAATTATTTAGTCTTAACTTTAAGCTTAATATTATAAGGGAATGTTGATATAACTAATTAAGTGTGGTATATCCTAGAAATACACATACAACACATAAGGTATTTACATCTTTTAATTTGAAATCCTTAGATAAGACTACAACTTATTAGGACTCCTGATTAATTCATGTGTACGTACAGTTCATGGACTTAGTTAAGGTATACTCATGACTTGTTCCATTCCCTAATAATGTTATTTCTAATTCCAAAGCATGACTAGTATATAGTAATTGAATTATTCATGCTGCCACATACAATGCATTCGTACAGTGAACCTACCTAGCCAAAAGAATTACTACGAGTTCCCATAATTCATGATTTCAGTTCAATTGTTCATACATATGATCGTAATATATATCACATCTAATTCTAGCAAAAATAATATTAATTTGGCTAAGATGAAGAAGACTTTTTTTTGAAAAAATAAATAAATTACTAGATAATCAAAGGTTCAAACAGTCATTACAAAAAGAAGGCGAGGTAAAATCCTCCTTAGCAAAATTAACAGAAATTAAAACATGAGGCAAAAGAGGACCATTCCAGTTGGATGTCGAAGCCCAATTTGCAAGGTTATGCGCAGCTTTATTCCCAAAACGAGGGATATGCTTGAGAAGCCAGGTCGAATGATCATTGAAAGCCCTTCAAATTGTTTGAAGATCTTCCTCGGCTGACCAAGGAGATTCCTTGTTGAGGATGAGAAGGGAGGCTTCAAGAGAGTCAGTTTCAAATATTATCTTACAATTGTCGAAGGGCTCTGTGTGATCAAATGCAAGGCGGATAGCTGCAATCTCCGCTGAAAGGACGTTCGAGCAGTAGCTAGTGGCTGTTACGGCTTTGATGATTGTACCACAATGGTTTCGAAAGATGCAAGCAGTAGCAGATGCTCCGTTAAAGAAAGAGGCATCACAATTGATCATGATGCAAGACGGAGGAGGAGGAATCCAAGGTTTGCTAAGAGGTTGAGAACTGGTTGTCACCGCGAGGAACCTTTGTGCCTTGAGATGGTGTTTAGTTTGGTTTTTTGCAAGTGCAACAATATGGTCTTCAAGGAGATGGGGTTCAGAGTGAGTAATCTTGTTCATTGCTTGCCAAATAAGGCTCATAACACAAGTGTTGAATGTTCAAAACTCAAGGAAGGGGAGAGATGACTGATAAAGAATACTTCCCTCGTCCATGAGAGTTGTAACCCACTGAATAATAGACCAATCATCAAAGGGGTGCATTCTGAAATTCCAGGAGGAGAGAAACCATACTTTTTTTGCAAAGGGGCATCAGATGAAGATGTGTTCCGCTATTTCAAGATCCGACAAGCAGAAGGGACAACTAGCATCAATCTCTGGCATGAAACTAATAAGGCGGGCTCCAAGAGGGAGGCAATGAGAGATAAGTTTCCACAAAAAAAGTTTGAGCCGATTGTGGATATTGGCTTTCCACAATGATTCAACAACTTAGCACGATTCTCGTCAAGAGGGGAAAAATGTTGTTTTTGGTCGATCCAGTAAGTACTTTTAGTGTTGAACGTACCTTTGGTAGATGGAATCCAAAGAACTCGGCGTGGTTCATGGTGATTTGGGATCTTGATTTTAAGAATTTCCCTCACTGTGGCTGCCGGGAAAATGTTGTTTAAGAGATCAAGATTCCATCGACGCGGGTTGTCCATGAAGAGCTCTCGAACAAGGTGAACAAAAGAGGGTTGGTCAGATTGCACCGATAGAAAGCTTGGCATAGTAGGAATCCATGGATCTGAATTGATGAGCAAATTTCAGTTGGCTTGGACTTTGAAGCAAGCACGCACCCTGCTGAATGATATCTTTCACGGCACAAATCCCTTTCCAACCCCATGAGGAACCAATCGAAGGAAAGATTTCCAAGAAGCTACGATGAAGGATATATTTAGAGCTGAGAATTCTTAAATAACAAAAGAAGCTTACAGTTAGTCGGTGGTGCGCAGTCGACGACAAATAGGAGTGATCATGATGAATAAAAAAAAATAGGTTCTTTGCAGCACTGTTAGGGAAACGCATTCAGTTTTAGGTATTCCAAGGTATGGTTATGGGCTTTTTTCACATATACACATTTGTATTTATGTTCACATATATATATACTAGAAACGCTGACACGCGGTCCCCGCGTAATTAAAAATTTATTTTAATTTATATGGTAAAGAAATAATTTGAATAAGTAAAGATTAAATAAATAAGGATAGAGACTTTATATAGAAAGTCTCAAATTTTGGGAAACTAAATATTCAATCACAATAATTACTATAGTTATTGATTATACTTAAATTATAAGGCTAAATTAGGAACTCAATAATTAAACTATTGTGCTAACAATAAAATTATAAGGCTAAAACCGGAAATCAAAAGTTTGGTGTCACAGTTTGCCTTTCTTTATATAATAGTATAGATATATATATATATTTTTTTTTAATTTAGAAGCCTAGTACAATTATAAGTTCTCAAAAAGTAAATCAAAAGGACTCCTTGATTGGAGACGAGAGAATACCTTGATTGGACGTCATGTGAGACGACGCCCCTGAATCTATATACCAATTATCGTCGTGTGGAGTGAGGGTGAGCATGTGCAAGGCATCGTCAGGTCAGTGGGAGCATAGGCGGTAGGTTGGGCATGGTACGCCTGATATGGGTGCGGTCCGAGGAGACCCGGTTGGCGAAAAGGTGCCGCGAGTCGTGGTCGCTGCCATTGGGTCGTCGGATAGGATAGGGCGACGGCGGTGCGGCCCAAGTCTGTGGTTCATAGAAGGCGGTTAGCCATTGCCATTGGGCCGCATATGGGGTTTCCTCGGCCGCCGCGGCCTGATCCACCTCGTCTGATGTCGGCGCGTCTGCAACCATGTCCTCGATACCCTGAGTTTGGTTGATAGGGCGGATTAGAGGCGGGGTCCGATGCTGGTTGCTGAGCTGCAGTGATGATGGCAGTTTCAATAGTGCAGGCGGAACGTTTCGCAAGACTAGTTTCTTCAAGAATAAGCATGGAGCATACTTTAGAGAAAAGCGGGAGGGGGTCGCTCTGTTGAATAATAGTCATCGTTGTAGGAGTCACTAAGGCAGGCCACCAATTGAAGAACGAGGCGTTTGTTTGGAACAGGGGTCCTGACGTTGGCTAATTGATCGACCAACATCTTCAGTTTTGACAATAGGCGCCAACACTGGAGAAATCATCAAGAACCTTGCGAGAGAATTGATTCTCGAGGTGAACGGCGCGAGAGTTCTTATTGTCTTGAAAGATATTGGCGAGCCGAGTCCAAGCGCCCATTGTAGTAGGCTCGGGTTCGATGATAGTGTGCAACAGATCGGTGTAGGTGGTGCTATAGATCCATTGGCAGACGATGGCGTCAAGATAATCCCAGAGATCATCGTGAGGGATGACGTAGGCGGAAGCAGGGATTATGTGATGGAGAACCTTGTACGGGCGAGCGTGAATTTTGAATAATTATGACCAATAGGTGTAGAGGCTAGTCTTGACATCTAACATGATATGTATGAAGTTATTCACAGTAGAGACAGCTAGATGCATGGTGAAATTTGGGATGAGCGTCCGTCGAAGAGAGGGACGCGATGGTGTCGCCGCCATCGTTGGTGTCGGTGGACGAGCCGTCTTTATTAGGGTTGGTCATTATTTAGAGAGGGGAGAAAAAAATATGGCTCTGTACCATGAAAGATAATATTCCTCGATGGGTTTCTCATTAATGAATGAAGAGTACATATACTCTTACAAGGAATCCTATCAATAAAGAAATTATCTAATCAAAAGCTTATATCATGTCATATTTATACAAAAGATAATATCAACGTATCTATACAAATCTATTCTAACAATATTGTCAAATTTGAAAATTTTCATAAGTCACCAATAAAACGCATCTGTAAGCTTGTGACGTAAGGAGGTTTAAGTATGCTACAACAAGTCTGTAGTTTATTGACCTTAATTTATATGTTACAACTTTTTTGATTCTTCAACTTCTTTTGAAACAATTATAAACTGCATTCTAAAGTTTACTGTTGTAGCATGCTGCATAACAGACAATTACAAGGCACTAAGTAATTTTTAAAGAGCTTTGTAAAAAACTAGAACATGCTCAAGCATTACACAACAAAGTTACAGTTCGACCTATATTATGTGTATACTGTCAAAAACCCCGTGGGAGGGGGGGGATCATACGCTTGCTGACTAGTTGTCGGGATTATAATATCAAATTTAGATATGTCTAGAGATACCCCCTCAAAGAGTTGACGCACTTACTCCCCAGATATGGGGCTAGATGTACTCCCAACCTTTCCCATACCCACTATAGATTCCGTCTCAAAGTAACCTAACATCAGTTCAGCTCCTGGAATAGGGGGATTATAAGGCTCTCCCCGCAAAGAAAACCGACAAAGAGGAAACACCTTCGTTTGGGCCCATATCCTCCCCCTCTTTTAGCCCAGAGCTTACAGGGTTAGGATCACTACGACACATTCTAGCCGTAGCGGCAAGACGAGCTGCTCATTGACAGCGGGTCCTTGATGCCACACCCAAGTCTAATAGCCCCGCCTTCCCCAGCCCATTATCGAATGCCTACATGGAACTCTGCCCTATCTTTACCAAATAAGAAGAATGTGCCATAAATAAGCTGGACTCATCGGTGGATCAGACTCGTCGACGCGGGGATCAGAAACCTCTAAATTCACGGGTTGTATAATGACTAGGTACAAGAAAACTTGAAAAATAGAAGAGGAAATGCGAAGAAGATTAAGAGAAAAAAAAGTACGTATGTGTACCTCAGAAGAAAAAAAGTGGGGATGGTGACAAGATAAAGTACGCCAACACATATATTTATACGCCACCTCCAAAGATGCATTCCCGCCCCGCATTAATACCTCCTCGAAAAAATGGCCTCGACCACCTGATAGACGTGGGCAGATCGTGGAGGAGTAACGAAAGTCCACGTGGCCCAACAGACAAACAGTCGCATTAAGTTATAAGTACTCTTAATGAGTGAATTATGACATGAATATCTTTTATACGGGGTATTTGAGTCAGCTAGGTAACTCAGAGATAATATCGCCAAGGTGGTGAATATCCCCATGCCACACGTCACTTGCAAAGTAGCCCCTCCGTCTCCTTGCAAAAAGGCCCTCCTTGAAGAAAAAACTTCCTCGAAAAGAAATAACTTACTCGAAAGAAAAAATCTCCCACGAAGAAGAGGAATGTATAAGAAAAAACACCACATTTCCTTCGAAGGATTGTGCATCACCATAAGGAGCTTGGACAAACCCATCAAAATCCACCTGCACGACACGAGTTTTGCCTTAGAGACTCTCCCCCCTAACAAAAAAAAAGGTTTTTTTGTGCACCTACAAAAGACGGCCAGCGAACACCCCTACACCTTGCCCCCTCTCTATATTTCTAAAAATATAGCTATAATCATCTCCCTACAACGACCTTCACGAACTACCATTTGTTGAACCAAGGAAAATATTACCGCCTATCTAACTTCGAAGATCTCAACCCCTAGTTCTATCTCCCAGAACGACCCAGATTTGGAGTATTACGCTTCGAACTACACCTTCTCTCTCCGAATAAACGAAAATATATTTAACACACGAGTTTGTTAGAAGAACACTAAATAAAATTTTATTATCCAAAAGGTACATAAAACAACTCCGGGTTTTTGACAGAAAGCCCCCCTGTGTTATTCAAAACGGGCAAAAAACCTCCATGTGAAATGGAAAGAAGCGAAAAACCTCCCTGTGTATTTTAAATACATAGCAAATTACCTCCTTTTATAGGAGAGTGAGCTACACTTGCGAAAAAGTGAGTGTGGGCATATATATTTCGATATGAATGACTTTTATACCCTTATTTTAAAGGAACTAATAGCAAAACAACTCTTTATAATATGTCCAATGAACAAATAATGCCCATATTTTACGTTAAATAGGCGAATAACCCCTCAAAAAAGAGAAAATTTCAAACGACCCCAAATATTTTCAAAATAATAGCAAACTGATATTTTTTATGTACTTTTCCTAATATTTGAAATTGTGTTTTCTGGAATGTTTAAGAGTTACCAACATAAATTCTATTCAAGTATGTATCTTTTGTTTGAGACTTTAAAAATGATTAATTTGGTAAACTTTCAAACAAATAATTAAAATTAAATATAATAAATATAACTAACTTTATTGTACATTTTTAAAAGAATAATTTTTTTAGAAAATGTAAAACACTACTTTAATAAGCACCTATAAAAAAGCTGAAAAATAATCTTAAAATACATATGTGAATAAAAATAATAATACATCAAAATAAAGTGTTACATTGTTAACACACCTAAATCAAATGTTCAACATCTAAACACTTCCAAGTCAAAAACATCAAATACGCAAGAGTTAAACAACATCCAAGTTTTTAAGTTACAAAAATTTGTGCTAGTTCTCGCAAATATTTGATTTAATCAAAATCAAATTGCTTGAGAACGTCTAACTTCGTTCCCGTTCGCAAAATAAGCACTTTCAATAGTAATTTGGCTAGATTCCGTTAGAGCTTCTGAGTTTTGAACTGCACTAAAGCCATTACTCATTGCACTTGAATCATGTACTGTAGGCGTATCTCCATGCTTTGACGACTGAGTAGTTTCAATTCCTCTAAGATCTTGTTTTTCCTGCGATTGAAATATTAAACCCTATGAAAAGCAAAATATAGAAATTAGAGATGGAACAGCGGCGAAAACTGCAAAAATAAAAGCACCATAACACACACAAAAAAACACTTGTAATTGATATAAATTCCATAAAACAGCTGCATAAGTTGCATCACAATAAATGGCACCAAGACAGAAAAAAAATAGCAGTTAACATTATAGAAAATAACAGATACATAATGCATCATCAAAACTGAAAAATAGTACTCAAAACAGTAAAAACAACACATAAAAATAGATTATAACACCTGAATATTGCACAAACTAGCAGCTACAGAAACAGTAAACCAGAAAAACAGCAACACCCAAAACAGTAAAAAAAAACACCTAAATCTCACCTTGTGCAGTTTGGATTGAGGATGAGTAGGATTCCGACAACTTCTTTTGTTGTGTCCTCCCTTGAGGCAATTCTTGCACACATGTGAGAGCCCCTTTATTGTTGATGTATTTATTTCTCTCTCGTCTGCACCCCTCCTTCGTTTTTTCTTCGGTCTACCAGTTTTTGTTTGATATTTTGGAGGCCCGAGAGGTTCAATTCCAGTCACAAGGTACTGGTCTTGCCCAGGAACACCATGAATCATGTGCTCATGCACTTTCATATATGTTAATTTCTTATAGCAATCATCTATATAATCTTTAGTATTCGCTCTTTTATGACCAATGACAGCAATAGCATGGCAACAAGGAATTCCAGTCAACTGAAACATACCACAAGTGCAAATCCTCTTATCTAAGTCAACGATAAACTTCTTCAAATTGTGGTGAATCTCAAACTCATAAAACTTAAAAAATAATTGACCACAAAAATGGCTTGTATCAAAGTTTCACATCATTTAAAATTCCTTTTATGTACAAATATAGGCACTACAGGTCACGTAATCCATCATCTAAGTGCATTATTGTTATGAAAAAAAATACAAAATAATGTATTAAGCATAGCCTAAAAAAATGTACACGGGCAGGAGAGACATATTCCCTACTCTTGTAATGACATAATTGATGACTCATTAATATGAAGGCACAGTTCTAATACCCCTTTTTTCTTATTTCCAAATTTGCCAGAGGAATTGTAAATTGTTTTTGAGAGCAATTGGACAAAACCCATTGCTCTGACGATTTGCACAAACCCAACCCTCCAAACACATAAGAGATAATTACCCATAATCGAAGCTTTAAGAAACCCATGACTAAGATAAAAAAAACTTAGAATGATGAAATAATTCTTACCTAGAGGCAAACGACAAGTTTCCACAGCTTGAAATTCGACTCGACGAAGCTAGGATTCGATCGCAATATGCGCGAAAAATTGAGGGGATTAATGATATTGTTGAGAATGATGATTTTCAGACCATAAACTGAGGGTAATCGAACTCTTTTTGGCGGAAATGTGAAACCCTTCGTGTGAACAAGCCTCCTTCTCAGGGTTTGAGGGGATGAGGGTTTCTGGAAAATTACAGAATGGAAGAGAAAAGGTCAATTTTACTTGGTGGCAAAATAGTCTTTTCAGGTGAAAATACGTATAAAAATTAAAAAGGGGGCAGTGTGCTACGTTTTCTATAACACAAGGGTGTTTTTTGCACCTTTTTCTATCATAGGGGTGTTTTTTGCCTCTTTTACATAACACAGGGGGGTTTTTTGCTAGTAGCTCAACAACTCCACATACCTCTCGTCAAGCACGAGACAAAACATAAACAAAAAAAACAACTTTCTAAGAATTAAGGGGTAGTGGGAAAATCTTCTCCTATCAGAAGATCAGCACAAAGAGAGCGACGATGCTGACAAATGGCGCCTCAAAAATCTTATCCTGTCAGAAGATCAACACAAGACAAGCGACGTTGTTGACAAAGGTCGCCTCGAAAGTCTTATCCTATCAGAAGATCAACACAAGGCGAGTGACGATGCTGATAAAGTGCGCCTCGAAAGTCTTATCCCATTAGAAGATCGACATCAATTCAACACTCCCAAAGGAGACCGGGCAGAATCCCATTCGAGTACAAACCTACCGCCATTCGAGGGGATCCATATACGAGCCACTCATATCAGCTATATAAAGCCCATTTTTTCGTCCAAAAAGAAGGGAAGGAGCCTTTGGGAAAAGAAGAACGATACAAGGCAAATACCTCAAAGAATAGATAAGAAAATATGTCAAGCACCCCGTTTTTTGCTTTTACGTCCCCCTTATTCCTCGATCCGAGAAGGGTCCAACCCATCTATGTATAAACCCTCCATCCCTTCATTATTCTATAAACATAAATGAGAGATTCTATCTTTAATTTTATAATTGGCAAATTAAAATTTGGAATTTCGTGCATAATTTTTCTAACTATAAAGGTGTTAAGGTTCAAGTTTCCAAACACATAGATTTTGTATTAAACATTCTCAAAGCACACAACAATCAAGCATAGTCTTACATAATAACGATTGTACATCTCTCTAACGGAGTTGGATGAAAAATAAGTTTATGCAAGGTTTGTGAAACCACAAGGGATTTTTATACGAAACTACAAGAGGGTTATAAAAAAAAATTAAACCACAAAAAGATTTTGTGCTTCTATCCGAAAAAAAGAGATTTTTTGCATATTTTTAACCACATTAGGCTTTCATGCATACCTTAGAAACAAGATGATTACATGAAATCTACAATTAATACTTGTTTAGAATGTGAATTCTCTAGAATCAATAATAAATTCAATAACATAATATTCTTCTAGCTCCCATCATCCCATAAGAAATCATATATATTATATAATGCTCCTCCGACCTCCAATTAGTTTTACGCTACAGACCCATTTTTAGAACATAATTATATGGGAAAATTTCATATATTGGGACCGAAATCAAAATCTAAGAGCGTTCATGTCAAATCATGGAGAATTAAATACATAAGCCAAATAACTGGATTGCGGAAGCGTACCTTACACCGTATAATTAATTGCTTGCAAAACGTCGTGTGGCTGGTCTTACAAATCAGCACGAACCTCTTGAGAGTTCTTTTAGTTCTCTCATTTTTTCTAACTATCGATGGGATATAGTATAGAAAGTAACTCGTGTGATTTGGGGACCATGACCGCCTTTAAATATTAGGTCACCAAAACCCTGGTGCCCTAATTCCGTAACTTGGACTTCGGCCCATCATCGTAAGCACAAGTTACAACAGTCTCTACCCATTAAAGACCCACACCCTATTAGATACATTAACCCTATAATTTAACCGAACTTTATATCACTTTTATCGGGCTTATTAATAATGACATTTTGTATCACATAATTATTAACATATAAGCCCAACGTTGGATTAACGATCCAACATTATTGGATAAAAGATCCAACATATTCATAGCCAAACTTTGGTCATTTTCACTTGTATAACTGCACTTTGAATTTTTGCACTTGAGTATCCCAACTTTGCTCCGTCCAGCATCAAACTATCCCAACTTTTAAAAACTCATTTTTCGGCAAAAATAAAGTGTGTGTTAACCACACGACCAACTTTTTGGGGGGACATTAGATATTTTAGAAACTAGGGAGCATAGTGCAAAATGTGTAATACATTAATGCACCCTAAATTTACTTTTTATACACATTGCACCCTAATTTATTGATTTTCAAAAAGTATACCATCTTCTCCAAGTTTTAAAAACTAAAACCAACGCCACCACCACCACCGTCACCACCACCACACTACTAGAAAAAACAGCTATAGTGACACACTAAAGCGTCTATAGACGCTTGCCTAAAGCGTCACATAGGTAGCCGTGGTTAAAGGTTTTAGTGACGCTTTATACCGTTGTAAGGCCGATTTAATGACATTTCACATGTAAAACTGTTTAGATGTCACTTTAAGGTGTGATGTAAAGCAGTTTTAAGACATTTTTGAGTGTGATGTGAGCTCTCTGACGCTTTATAATGTGATGTAATTTATTTCACTGAAAATATTAAAATGACCATTTTTCTCCCCAATAATAACCTGAAAATTGTCAGTGATGCTAAATTTGAGGCAATAAAATATGCACTGCAATTAATTTCAAAATCCAACATTCTTTACCACAAATTTTGTTCAACCAAATTATAATTACAAAATATAAAGTTTGATAAAACCAAAAAGGTACAGATGCCCGTCTAACCAAAATTAAATAAAATAAACAAAAATGTAGCAAAAATAAAGAATAGTCAAAATAATTCCTCTTCCTCTCCTCCAGTCCTCCAGAAGATATTTCTTGATAACTTGGATTTATTCAACAAGCTGCATATAACATGGAACAAATCTGTTAGTGAGAAAACCAATAAGTAGAGATCTCACATAAAAACCACTAACAAGCTTCTACAAATAAATAAGGTAAGAAAGAAATTATTTCAGTTGAGAAAATTAACTCATAGCACTCAAAACTTCTCCACTGAATCTCAATTATATACCACACCACAAACATACATGTTTAATAACTTATAAAAGGCTATGCATTACTAATAATTTGGTATCTTTTTCTTGATAAATAAGTATTTGATATATAAAAATTATAAAGAGGCCAACAAGCGTACACAATAGAACAGAGCAAGAGAAAAAAATACAGAAGACAACCAAAGAGACAAGATTAAACAATATAGAGGATTTCCTCCTAAATTTTCTGCGGCAAAACTCAAACTGCACATCTGCGACAAGTTTTAAGATAAGCGAAAGAAAATCATTACCTCACAAGAAGAATGACTAGGTATGGATCCGCCTAAGTCTTTCTGCTAGAGAAAGTCAAAATCAAGTTGTGTAGCATAAAAGCATAAAAAGTCAGGCTTAGAATAAAAATGAACCGGTGTTTTCTTTTAATCGGCAAATGACCATGATATTGTTTTTGCAAAATTAACATTACCATCATGAGGCATCGTGTTGCTCATCGACCATCTCATCATAATGATGCTTTAATCATTTGCTTGCTATTTCATGATGTATACATGAACCTCCCTTGTTGCAAATATGATATTTGAGAGTCCCCTGGTGAAGATAGAAACAACTAGCGACATTAAACGGCCATTCAACAGACATGTAACTTTGTGTTCAAAAAATTAAACACATATATTGATAGCAGGACATTAAGATTCATTTAACAGATATGAAACCACATTCTTGAATAAGAAGTCAAAAACTGAACTGAAATTACGAGATAAAGAAAAGCTAAGAAACTAGACAGTAGCACCTGTCATAAGAATCAATTGTATTGAATAAACTGATCAAACTCTCAAAAGCTACATTAATTGTCCGTTGTAGCACACTATCCATGGATTCTTTCATAGGAAACCGGAGGATGGAGAGGAGGAATAATTAGACTTATGGATGCAAAGTAAGTGACACAAAGAAACAATATGTCAAACTTCAAGTTCTTAAAATAGTTGGCAACCAGAAGCAAAGAATACTTCAACCTTTATTCTTTGTAGAAACCGCAAGTTCTTAAAACAGTTGGCAACGAGAAACAAAGAATTCTTCAGGCTTTATTCTTGGTAGAAACCATAATGTAACTTAAACAACTAAATTTCGACCAAAATAAATACATCATCATCTACCCCTGCATACCAAGTTAGGTATCCTCCAAATTACTATCTATTTAGCATGGATCAAAATGAATTATTCCCAAAGTGAATTGAAATGAAGGAACCTCTATCATGTGTCTCCGTTTAAATGATATTGATCAGCGAGGAGGTATAGATTTAAATAACGATTGTACTGAATAAAGATGGAGCGTAAATATAATTGTTAGTTCTCGTCATTTACCTCAACCACCATGTACGAAAGACATAGCTAAGAAAATCCAGTAAATTCACCTTTAAATGGCTGCTTTCCGGTAACCCGTTAATTGGGTAGTTACCGCTAGGTGGATATCCTCCACCGCAAAGTCAGCCTTATTATTTCCAGAAGGCGTTCACTGATCAATAAAATGAAGATATCATAGTGAGAAATAAAAACTTTCTTGCACCTTGCACTCTTTGCCTGCACCATCATTGACAAAACATAGTGTGGTCAATACCTTATTAATATATATTGTAGCATAACTTATATTTTATATTGAAATAATAGTTTCAACCAAAACAACATAAACCTTAGACTTTTCTGCTAGACAGAATTTGAATCAAGATGTGTCACATAGAGAAAAGAAAAAGTCAGACTTCAAGTTCTCATAACAACTTGTAACAACAAAGAACACTTCAGATCAGAAGTGGTAATATCATACTCATTTCAATGATATTGATCAGAGACCAATTAAACCTGGTAAGTATAGAAAGTTCACATTGAAACTTTCATTGTAGGCTGATCTGAAAGCAAGGTCCTTACCAGCATTAATAACACACAAAGTAGTGGATGGTGATATTGGTAAAAGGAAGTCGTTTAAGGAGTATATTTTGACCTGGATTTGTGCATAACTTGCATCAAATAATTCAGTCAGTGCAAAATTATGTGGATAAATTAAGTGAGAGGTTAGTGCATTAACACATCTAAAACATTTCCAATCAATTCGTAAAAGTTGAAGGAAACGCAATCATGCCACTTCAGGTGCCAAAACAGTGACAAAGGTACATCCTCCTCAGCTTGATCCAACAATATTCATAAGATGTAGCATTAAAGTTTCCATATGCTTGCTTAAGTACTCAAGGAAACTGTTGGCTTAATTTGTATTGTTCTTCATCTGCTTCATTCATCTGCCTTTTTAGCGTACGAGTTTCGGTTGAAAGTTCACCTTAAAATAAAGTATAATATTTTAGAAACAAAGAGACATGAAACGAGAACAATCTACAAAGATGATTAGAACTTCAAATGATTGCATACTACCTTTAAGTGTCATATTTGATGAGACAGGAACAACATGGTCTACTATATTAAACTACGTGCACATTCATATATCATGAAAAGGTAAAACATTGGAGAAATGTAATAGCTAGACAGAGGAGTATAAATACCGACGGACAAGACTGAGGAGAGCGGCGGCGGCAGCAAGGGAGTTTGATTCGTCGATCGGCATGGCGGAAGTGAGCGGTGATATTTGAGAACTAGGGCGACGGGTTTTGTTTTAGTTGGTGATGAGGAATGAGATCTGAATTAGTGGTGAAACAAGTGAAAAAGATTGTTAAAAAAAGGTGAAAAAGATATATTGAAAAAACGTGGAACATGTAAAAAGTGTTATCATGCCTTTAGTGTCACTATACCTATTATGTTGTCACTTGTCACACAGTATAAGTATAAGCTGAGTGTGATTATAGGCTGTCTAATTAGACCAATTTTCTAGTAGTGGGCCACCACCACCAACACCACACTATTAGAAAAATCTGCTATAGTGAAACACTAAAGTAGTCTTGGTTAAAGGTTTTAGTGACGCTTTATACCGCTGGTAAAAGACGATTTAATGACACTTTATAGCGTGATGTAAAACTGTTTAGATGACACTTTAAGTTGTGATGTAAAGAGTTTTAAGACAATTTTTGAGTGTGATGTGAGCTCTCTATAGCGACGCTTTATAGTGTGATGTTGATTCCATCGGGTCGTTAGTAGAGAGGTATCGTTGCCAATGTTGGTTCCAAATTGGACGTCGGTGGTGGTGGTGGTGAACTTTGGTATTGGCCTATTGAGATATTGGGACGAGTTACTGCCAATATTGGGACGAATTACAGGCAGTAGAGAGGTATTCATTGCGAATGTCGATTACAAATTGAACTTTGTTGGTGGTATTGGTGTGGTGACGTACGGTAGTGGTGGATATGGTGAATTTATTTTTTTAAATTCTTGTAGAAGGTGGTATTTTTTTTTTAAGAAAACCAAATATTTAAGGTGCAATGTGAAAAAAAAAAAAAACTTTGGGTGTATTAAGTTATAATAAGTTTTGTAGGTGTTTTGATTGTTTTGCCCCTTTTAATGACGTTATAAAGCTAGAAATTAATATTTTTTTAGAAAAAAATGAGTTTTTGAAAGTTGAGATAGTATGGTACTTGTCGGAGTAAAATTGGGATATCTAAGTGCAAAAGTTCAAAGTTAAACTATATGGAAGTAAAAAATGCCATTGTTTGGTATGAATATGTAATTTTCACATCTTTGAGAACTCTAAGCGTGTGAAATTGAAGAACTAATAATTCTATTGACAGGGGTACGTGCAACAGCAGCAACTGGAGCCTAGCCTTTTTGGTTGCGTGAGAGTTACATAAATTACCACTTTTGACGTAAATAAGCAGACGCAGAACCTTGCAGGTCTGCTGCATTTACTGTACCCCCACCTTAATTTGTCAAAGTTACCAGCCTCAACCAGGACCCCTCCCCATCTAACTTTTCCTTTCTGGCCCTCTATTCAGATTCTTGTTACTCCAGAATCAGAACCTAATGATTAATTTTATTGTTTATCACACTGTTTTAATTTTTGATTTCTTAAAAAGTTGAAATTGAATTCCAATTGAATTTGGTAATTAAAACGCGAGAAAATATCTTCACAAGTAGTGTACATACCATACACATCATATCTTTATATTAATATAATAATGACATAATTCTTCTTACCAGAAAACTTAGAAACTCTTTTTATCAATAATTCATCGTTACATTATTAAGTCGGGGCAAATGCGTCTTTCCGTTCCAGCACTGCATTCATGATGAGCAACTGCTGCAACGATGGCTACATTCCTAAATTTAAAAGCACTTTTGTGGGATTCCATGTAATTTCGAGGCGTTGGGCGTATTGTTATCAATTAAAATAAGGGGAAATTACACAAAGTACCCCTCAACTATGGGTAAATTACACAAAGTACCCCTCCTCTTTGGGAAATTACACAAACTACCCTTATGACCGATTTTTCGTAATTTTTTTATTTTAAACTATTGAATGTAAATTCATGATTTTCAATTATTTTGCACAAAAAATAAAAAATAAGTCAAAATTATTGCATTAAACCTCATTTATCTCGTTTAAAAAGACAAAAAATATTGATAACAAATAATTTCTTCAAAGAAAAAATAAATTATCTGCGAATTTTGGTCTCTGCTATGATTTGAATTTGAAAGGTTGTCTTAATTATTTTAATTTTTTTGACCATAAGGGTAGTTTGTGTAATTTCCCAAAGAGGAGGGGTACTTTGTGTAATTTACCCATAGTTGAGGGGTACTTTGTGTAATTCTTCCTTAAAATAAAGCCAAAAAAAAATATGGTGTGAATATGGGATTCCATATAGTTTCGTGTCGTCACAAATTTATTGTTAGCTAAAGCCAAGAGATGATGCGATCATAAATTTAATTATTTGTTTCTTTTAAAGAATAATCATAAATTCATTCTGATCCTATAGCCACCTCAAAGCGTACATCAATTCTCAATAATCTCCACCCGATGACGTACAACATTTCGGAGTTTAGTACATGCAAACTCTAGCTGTTTAGCCGTTAATAATCCAAGCTAATCCCTTAAGAGTTGAATACAATAACGGGAACTTCTGGTGTGTATAACCACGTACACTACAAAAATGCATCAGGTCTGGCCACGTGTACTTATATTTACGTCATACCACGTGGGTCTAATAAGAAGAAAAATAATGTCATCCTGCTTTAATATGTTCTGCAGCAAAAGATGGAAAAAACGTTGACGAGTAACAAGGATTAAATTATTGACTTCGATATACAATTAAGGGGTAATTGCAGTTATACCCCCTGAATTTGGTGTGATTTCAGAGTCCTCGCCCTGAAGTTTGGGGAATACATAACCACCCCTTAAACTAAAGATAGTTAAATAATAAAAAATATGTATCATTAGAATCTTATTTGTTTCCCACAAGTAAATGATTTTGTTATATTTCTTTTAAAAAATCGCGAAATAAAAGTTATTTTGATTTCAAGCTTTGGAAAACTTCTCCTTATTTAGTTAATTATTACTTAACACCGTATGCATGTGAAATTTGAAATTCAAAATATGTAATAAATAATTTTTTGTTAATCGGTTAACATATTTTAGCTTATATAATTGCTTAATTAGTCTAAGGAGGTGTTTGCAAGAGTTTTTAAAAGGAGCTTATTGACTTTAAGTAACTGAAAAACATTTATTTTGTGTTTGCAATTCATGTTTTTGCTTCTCCTTCTCTTAAAAAAAGTCAAAAATAAGCAGAAGCCCAGAAGCATGTCATGAGGTGCTTTCATAAACTGCTTCTACTTATATATTCCTTAAATTTCTCTTAATATCCTATTTAAGCCTTAATTAATTAGAAAGAAATCTCATGATTTCTCTCTTTCCTCATTTACGTGATATTTTCTATAATTTTAAATTGTGGTGTTTTAATTAATAATAAAAATAATTAAAGAAAAAGTAATAATGAAAAAGAATGGAAAGAAATTCTTAATTTTTTTACTTAACAACAACATATTTATATTAACAATTTTAAGATAAAGTTATACTTTCTAAAATAAATGCTTACATCAAATAAATTGTTAAATGTAGTGTAATAAACGTATTAATTCAATTATATTAAGATTTAAATTATTTTATTTTAAATATAACCATAATTGTGTATGTGTGAGTTAAACATTAATATTATGTATATTTTAAATATAGGTAAATAAATCTTTGCATCTTAATCAATATTCAAAAGCTATTTTTCACTGGCTATTGCAAACACCACAAAACAATTTTAACTGCTTTAAGTAACTTTTAAAAATACATTTGCAAACACTCACTGCTTTAAGTCAAACGCGCCTTTAAGTAACTTTAAGTAAAAGTTATGAATAAGTAGCTTTCATAAGCTCTTGCAAACACCCCCTAAGTAATACTTGGAAGTAATTCTAAAAAGTTGCCTGATGTTGTAGCTACTCGTTGAGACATATAATAAAATAAATTAAATGTGGAAACTAGTAATTTATTTTGCTATTAGTATTAATTTTATAGGAAATATTAAAATGTCATATAATGGTAATGGCTAAAATTTATATGGAATTCATTATATAGATATCATATTGGCGTCAACAAATTCATTGATATATTCAGGTTCAAGGGCGGTCTTTGTAATTTTTGGAACCTCTGGGGAGGTATACTTGTATCAAACATATGAGGTTTAGCCGTCCTTGTCCTTAAAATGAATTTCTTATGCTCTAAGCCTCTAACTACTAAGGAGTGGGTTTGATGAGGCATCATCTGGTGCATAGCATTGTAGAAAGGGAGCTGTTTACACTTTATACGTTAAAGTTTGCTTGATAAAATCAGTCACCAGACCAATCATGAAGCTGTTAAGGTTTTATCATCGGTATGGGGTGTGTACTTATATAACATATAATAATATGAAAAGCGTTTTACCAACAAAAAAAAAATTACATATGAAGAGCCATGCAACTTATAATATGAACTGTCTAATATACATCACGGCCACAACTCCCACACTCACACAAAGGTAGTTCCCATACGAGTCTCATTTGTGTGGAGCTCACCTCTCTGTGAGAGGGGGAGTTGTGTCCCCTATGTACACCAGAAATTCCCCTTATAACATGCACTAAATTTATTCAAAGATTTTTGACTTGTGATTTGCGAATTAAAGGTGATTAGACTTGGGGTAGACATCAAATATTTATATAAATTTGTTTTTTAACTCAAAATACTTTTAGCTTTAATAAAACTATCTATTAAGTTTTAGATGTAATCCACTCACAGATTCATATAAAGTAATTCGATACAGTATGTTGATACAAATAAAGCTTATACACGAACTATGCTAATATATCATTATATACAAGATTTTAGAGTAGCTTTGTCCAGACACATGTCGACTAGGAGCTAGTAGGCGAACTGACGTGTTGAGCCTGAGATGTCGAGTATTCTAGCTGTCTCGAGGATCTACTGTATCGAGTACCCTGGCTATGTCGAGGATTCTGTTGTATCGAGTATTCTGGTTATGTCGATGATTCTACTATATCGATCATTCTGGTAAAATACCTTATGATGTCGAGGATATTAGTATGTCGAGTGTTCTGTGATATCGAGAATTCCGAACACCTCGAGCAATATATATCGAGTGGCACAATTTGAGTAGGCTATCTCGAGTAATAATGCTCGATATGAGTGTGTGAATAATAACGTGCAATAAATGAACTGCCTTGGTTTGTGAGACAGGAGGTATTTATAGATCTCAAGATGCAGGGACCACCTCCGCATTTTCTGAGTTTGTCAGACATGTTGAATATTCCACTCGATATTCGTACGCGCATGTCGAGCATAAATACTTGACATGCTTAGAGCGAGTTAGATCATTGCTAGGTCGGGCCAAGCGCAATAGGTTGCGGTCCTGGACCGTAGAATTAGCCTATATCATGTAGCCCCCTAATTTGGAAGTTGTTGTCGTAGAGAACAGTTTTCAGATTCTCGCATAGTGTACCCTTGGTTCCCCCCCCCCCCCCCCCCCTCCCAATTTACATGTTGGGGTAGGTCAGAAAGCGGTAAGTCAATTCAGCCCTTGATTGATCATTCGCTCCCTCAATTGGAGGTTAGCTTGACGGAGGAGTCCTAGCTATAAAACGTGGCTCATAGATGTGATGAGAAATTAAATACAGATATGTCGAGCTTTATTGCTTGACATGGTTCCATAAAGTAAATATATGTCGGGCTTCCATATTCGACATAGTTCATGCATTAAATAAGGTGAATATGTCAAGTTTAACTCTCGACATATTATGGGATGTCGAGTACCGTGTACTTGACATGATTATTTCTTATTATGCATGTCGAGTATCTTAAGCTCGACATGGATATTTGAAACGACGATATTTAATGCCCATAATGCTGGTGAAATCCTATAAATAGGGGAAGGTACTTTCATAAGATCATTTGCAACCTTGGAGAGCTTCTGCTAAATTTTCAAGAGAACATATCGAGTTTTAGGGTATATCGAATATTTGAACTTCAACATAGGAAACTCGACTTGTACTACATATCGAGGGTTTTAATTCGATATGAATAACCTCGATTTGTGCTATATGTCAAGTTGTCCAATTCGACATGAAAATTTAAGACTTGTATGAATACTCGGCATGCGAAAATGCTTGACATCTTGCCTTAGAAAAATTTTCACAAAAAAATTCCGACTTAGTTTTTTTTTAGGTATTCTCAGCTCGTACTTTTCCAACAATTATGCAATTTCTGATTCATTTTATTTCTATTTTCTTGTGTGTGTCGTTTAAAATAGTTTTTATTTTTATTTTATTTCCAGAATGTCTCGTCGGGGGGGATAGTAGTTCCATGTCTAATGACGATATGAAAAGTAAGCAGGGCGAGTCGGGTGACGAAAGCATGGCTCCCATTCATGGTTCAGTAGGTGGGATCTTTGCAAATCATGAGCATAGAGTGTGAGAGTTGGCCTCACAATTGGATGATGATGCTTACGGGGAAGAAGAGGCTATTGAGTTTCCCCTCGTTGGGGAAACAGGCTTGGAGGACGGTATCGATTCAAGACGATATTGTACTCAAGAGGAGTATGATATTAAGGCAAATATTCCGCATAAACTTACTTTGTACCAGAATAAATACAACCTCATATGAGGTACAATTTCCAAAGCTACGTGAATGGGGGCATACACCACCGGAGGGGCAGATAACTATTAATGTGAAGCACTTCGTCAACGTTATTCGTTTCCTTATAGATTCGACCTTGGCTATACTGCTGAACAATATAGGTTTGTGCCTAGTTTAGTTGTCAACCAACTTAGTGAGTTGTCTGGTAGTGTTCATTCTTATGATGAAGGCTTTCAAGCTCCCGTGTGGTCCTTATGAGTTCTTGCGTTTGTTTGTGGTGACCGATATGAAAGGTAGAGATAAGGGATTCTATTTTGTAAGAGCTCAATAATATTATAGCATTTTAAGTGGTCAACAGAGTGGGCATGGGGCTAGGGGAAAGAAGGAGCATTTCTATTCTAGGGAGAAAATTTTGGGGGAATTCAATTCGATTCCTAGAGTATGGTCTGAGAAGAAAAGATTTAAGGTTCCTCGTATTGTGGGATTGCCTAGGTGGTAGAAAGTTTTCATAGACAAATTGTTTGAGCATTAGTTTGATTTGACAAAAATAACCCATGATGAGGTTGTTATGGTTGGGGTCTGTCACTAAAACGATATAAACGATATATTAGGCGCATTCTTCTGGTATAGAGTTGAGATGTATGATATTTATACAAGTCTAAAATCGCTATTTGTTTTGCTAACTCAAATGTTTTTGTGATGCAATTGTATTAGTGATGGGGCATCAAAGTCGTATGAGGAAGTTTGCTGAGGCATAGAGGAAACATGAAAAGGACGTGGGCGGTAGCAGTGAAGCCGTAGCTTTCCCAAAAAAGACGTGAGGAAAGGAATGTTGTTATAAGTGAGGGACCTTCTGTAGTCATAAGTAGGCAATAGCGAAGCATAGGACGATGCTGAAAGCACGGGTGGAGATGCCGGGGTAAGATCCAGCTAGGGGGTGGTCGGGCATACTAGAGGCCCGATTGATTGGTGCTGGACCAGGTCATATTAGCGATCTTGGCACTTCTTTGAATATGAACCCAAAGCGCACTATGGCCCCCTACGATTTTGCTGGGAGGAAAATACCTTCCCCTGAAGGTGGTGCTTCATGTGGGGGCTTCACTAGTCGCGCTATTGGTGGCCCAACCATGAATGTGGGTGGGCATGTGTTCACCGAAGATGAGGCAGTGATGACGATGTGGACATTTTATCCAGTGTTGGCATAATGACTACTAGAGAAGTAGACGACACATGAGAGATTGGATAGAGAGGGCCTTCACGTGTTCCAAGTTGTAGTAGGGTATCTAGTTGTGATATAATGTTAGAATATCAATATCATTGGTTCATTGTGTATTCTTAACAGCTCGAGAAGTTTATGAAGGAAAATATGGAGATTGTGGTTTACATGGGGGCTGACAAATCGAGAATCTTTTATGTCCCTCTGCTGCAAAAGCGACCATTGAGGATAAAGAGAATGTTCTTCAGGATGTGAAAAAAGCCAACGAATCTCTCTGGGTCCCACGTGCTAAGGGTGACGATGCCAAGCTAGGACTGGAAAAGATGAAGGAAGTTGTTGATAAGGCCATCAAGTAGTAGGAGGCCGCTAAGTATAGAGACAAGGAGTTGATGGATGAAGCTATCAAGATTTAGGCCGATTTAGAGGTGGCGTAGGAAGCGGTGAGGAAAATAGTGTTGACCGAGGACTTATATACTTCCTTTTACTCTAGTAATGGTACAAATTATTTTACTAATTATGGTTCTTGGCCATAGGATATGGCTCCAAAGGTTGTACTGAGGATCGCCAAGCTATTTATGCTCAGTGATACCTTTCAAAAGGTGAGCCTGCATCGGGGGCATAAAGATCGAAATAAGGCTTAGAAGATGCCCCTAGAGTATATTAAGACCCTAGAAGGGCTGGCTCTGGACTTTGATGCTACTCACTAGGATCTGTCTCTTGGTTCTACTATGAAACCCATTGGGGACTCAAATGATGACGATGAAAGAGAAGTTGATGCCTTTTCCTCTGTTCTTGACAAAGCTGGTATGGATAATGCCCCCCCCCCCCCCCTTATAGGATTTGAATTCAAGTGAACATTACATTTATCTACTTTTGTGTACTGCGTTGCTAGTATATGATTGTCATTTTTTTAACTATCGCATTCATGGCGGAATGTATTTTATGTCATTTGATGTACTTGTTTGTATGGATTCACTAATTTGTATAATTCGCAATTTCTATTAGCATTGCGCGCTTGATATCATATTTCTAACTTGTCGATAACTTCAGTGAATATGTTTCTTTGTAAGATCTTTTATAAAAGATCGATAGTTTTCAGAGGAACCGCTCAAGATATCATGTTACATAGGGGTTATTTTAGGTACCTTAGATGAGTCATCCGCTGTATCGTAATAGACATGGAAGGATATTGTGATAGACCTGGGAAAATTTGGTTACCTTCTTAGGGGTAAGTCCATCGTATCATGATAGACAGGGGATGATCTGGACATCCTAAAAGGTATAATCCATTGTATTACGTAGATAGGTAATATTTCAGTACCTTAAAAGGTATAGTCCGTCGTATGGTGCTAGATAGGGGATCATCATGATACTATAGGAGGCATAGTCCAGCGTATCGTGCTAGATAAGGGATTTTCAAGATACCTTAGGAGATATTGCCCGCCATATCGCTTTAGATATGGGTTATTTTTAGGACACCTTTAGAGGTATAGTCCACCATATCGTGTTACATAGGGGATTTTCAAGTTATCTTACGAGATATAGTCCGTCGTATCGTGCTAGATAGGGGATTTCCACGATACTTTAGAAGGTATTCAAAGACAAAAATGACATAGTAACGAAACCCATCAAGAGAGAATTCAGTAGCCCCCCAAACGTCCGCATAAATGTAATGTAAAGGATGCAAATTAATGAAAGACGAGTTCTCAAACGGTAAACGATGAGACTTGCTAGTGAGGCAAGAATCACAAAACATATCCTTCGCGGAGGACTTGATGTCAATAGGTAATTTAAAAATGGAAATTAAAGATAAACTAGTCTTGGAGGCGGGATGACCAAGACGTGAGTGCCATATAGATGGCGATGTGCGAACTCCTAAAGTGGCAAGGTGGGCGGCATACTGAATATAGTAGGAAGGTAACCAAATGTGGTAGATGCTGTTACTGCAAGTTCCCTTCGCTAGATGTGCCCCCGAAGGTTGATCCTTAACAAGAAAATAGTCAGCAAAGAACTCCATAGAAACATTGTTTTCTCGGGTAAATTGGTTGACATATAATAAGTTGTGTTCGGATTTTGGAACACGCAAAACATTAGGTAACAAAAACGTGCGAGAGGGAAAATATAACTTAAAGGAACCCATATGCGTAATTTTCATACCATGACCATCTGCAATCTGAACCTCGTATGTCCCATCATATTCAGAGTGAAAGGTGAGGTTTCTAATCTCGTTGGTGATGATGTGCGATGCACCGGAGTCAACTAGTCAAGAACCTTGGCTGGGGCACGACTGAGAGTTAGGTGGGGTGCGCGCAGTGTTGGCCGTGGGCAAGATGGAACTGAGATTGTAACATCGAGGGGCTGTATGCACATAACGACCAAAAATATGGCATTGAACATTACTGAAAGGTGAGTTCGATGAACAAGAGGACTGATTAGGGTTACCTCTATCATGGTTGCGAGAATGACAGCCATGGTTTTGAGGTTGACCGCGGTGCTGCGGCTGTCCGCTGTTGCGGGAGTTGTTGTAAAACCCGTGACCGCGGTGTGGGGGCTGATGAGACGTTGTGTTAGCGGTGACGACGAAAGACGATGTCCAGTTGTCAAGTCGATGAAGATAGGCCTCATGAGACACAAGGGCACTGTGGAGTTCCGCGAAGGAGAGCGGTTGTGCGCGCATATGGCAATTTTGTCAACTTTTGCCTTAATACTTGTGAGAAATTCTGTGATGGAACGGGAGCCTAAAGAGGCGGAGTTTAGGGCATCTTTGAGCGCCATGACTATCGGGGCGAGCGAAGTTGTGCATGAGATTAACCCATGCAGCGGCGGAAGTGGTGGCAGATGTGATAAGCGGAAGTAGATCATCCGAAATCGCACCAATAAGGGCTCCAAGGAGGAGCGAGTCCTATTGCAACCAGAGGGTGTAAGCCTCGTGGTTGGACGGATCGGGACGGCGGTATGCGCCTTGAAGGTAACCAAGCAAATTGAGGCCGTTGAGTTGTGACACAAAGAGAGGAAATATTAGGTCGGATCGTAGGAAAATCGTGAGATCACGTAATTAGGATGATACCATGTAAAGATTTAAATGTGTAATATATTTCTTTGAGTAATTAAGAATACAAGAGTACAATATTATATTCAAGAAGTCTCCCATAATATAAGAAAGTATAATCTCATCTAAAGAATAACAAGATACCAAAAAGATAAGGACCATCCCTTAAACTAGGTAACTGAATCTGAATCCAGAGGAGCGGATTCCCTAATATAGTCAGTCCGGTTTGACCAATGAAATAATACTCATCAAAGTTTATTGAGAAACAAGACCAACTTTGATTATTTCTATTATCTATTTCGTGCGTTTTTGGTCCGATAACAAGAAGGGGACGTGTGATAAACTCTTCGAGTTTGTAAAAAAAGCATTTGAGGAACGACAATTTGATAGAAAGGTTTGTGGCGCGCACCTTTGCATTATCCCCAAGGTGACAAATCCCTCTCTAATCTCGAAATTCTGGCTAATTTCTCTTTGTAATGTGATTTACAAGTTTATAACGAAGTGCATCACATTACGCTTGAAAGACATTATGCCTAATATTATTGCGCCGACGCAATTGAGCTTTATCAAAGGGCATAGCACTCAAGATAATATTATTGCGATTCAAGAAATTCTACATTCTCTCCGTTTCAAGAAAAACAATAAGGTGGGGTGCATGATCCTTAAGTTGGACCTTGAAAAAACATACGATAAAATCAATTGGGAGTTCCTCGAGGATACATTGGTGGCGTTTAATTTTCCTCCCAAAGTTATTGAGCTTATTCTTTTTTGTGCACGCAATGCGTCGACTAAAGTGCTTTAGAATGGAGAACCGCTTGAGGAGTTTGCGCACGGGTGTGGGTTGCGATAAGGGAATCCTCTTTCGCCTTATTTTTTTGTGCTTTGCCCGGAAAGACTTGCCTACCTCATTCACGAGGCCGTTGAGGAGAATAGTTGGTAGCCGATAGTCCCGTGTCGGGGGGGCGAGGAAAATTAAGACGACGTTGGATAGGTTTTGCACAGCCTCGGGGCTGAAATTAAACACGGCGAAGTCGAAGGTTTGGTTTTCTCATCGCAGGGGTTGGAACTTGAAGCGTCGTATTTGCACGGTCCTGGGATTCTCGAGTATGAACGGGTTGGGAAAATACTTTGGATCCCAACTGGTTCATGGTCGTGTGCCTCGTGTAAACTTTAACGAGATAAATTGACGCAAAGAATGTCCGGATGGAAGGGCAACACGCTTTCTCTTGCGGGGCAGACTACTTTAATCCAATCGGTTGCCACGACAGTTCCTATACATTTAATGCAGTCATGTTGGGTTCCGACGAACGTTTGTGATAAACTTGATCGGCTGAGTCGCGACTTTCTTTGGGCGGATGAGCCTAATGCGCGAAGGCTTCACTTGGTAGGGTGGAAACGGGCTTTGCAAGGAAAAAAGGAGGGGGGACTTGGAGTACGATCGGCGAGACTTAATAATGAAGCCCTCCTCTCCAAAATTTGTTGGAGGGTGTTAGCGAACCACGAGAGTCCTTGGTAGAAATTAATTCGAGAAAAATACCTAAAAAACACTCGCATCACGGAGTATACGGCAAAACCAAAGGATAGTCCACTATGGAAAGGCGTTGTGCACTGTATGGAACAAATTAATTCACTAATCCGGTGAAAAATAGGAGATGTCAAGACTGTTTCTTTATGGTTTGATAGATGGGTGGGTGATACAAGATTATGCGACGTTATTGAGGATATCGAATATGATGAGTATGGGCTGAAAGTGGCGGATATTTTTGAGGATGAGGGCAGGAAATTTGACGATCTCGACACGATAATTCCACAGGAATGGAAAGCACGAATCCTGGGCATGAATGTCGTGCTAAGGGACGGGCCAGATATTCCGATTTGGAGCCCGTCGGCGGATGGAATTTTTACGTGTAAGAGTGCGTACTTGGCACTGTTGGAAAAGGACGGACTCCCGAGCGCTGCGAGCGATAATTGGAGTTGGATTTGGCGCGTTCCCTGCAGCAACAAAGTGCAATTCTTTTTATGGTTAGCATGTCAAGAGAGAATTGCGTCAAACGTACTAAGGAAGCAACGCAAGCTAACTGACTCCACGGACTGCGCACAATGCCCTCGGATAGAAGAGTCGGTGACGCATATACTTCGTGACTGCACTAGGGTCGTTAAGATTTGGAGAGTCCTCATCCCAAAACAGCTTTGGACTCGGTTTCTAGAGACGGACGCAAGAAGTTGGCTGCGTCGAAATCTCATGTTCACGGAGAAGATTAGTAAGGAGATTGATGGCGTTCCTTGGAATGTTATTTTTGCAGCGGGAGTTTGGTGTATTTGGAAGGCGCGCTACCGACGAGTATTCAAGGGGTCCAACCTAACAACTTACGGTGTGATAAGTGAGATTAAACAGCTATGTTGGGTTCAAATGGCCGTGATGCGCTCCCGACAAGTGGAGACGGTGGGGAAGTGGAAGAAACCGAAAGGAGGATGGCTCAAGCTTAATATTGATGGTAGTGTATCCATAAGGAATAATGTTGGGTCTTCGGGAGGTGTCCTACACGACGAGAAGGGGGAATGGATTTGGGGATTTGGAAGGAAACTTGTCGCGCCAACAGTATTGGAGGCGGAATTGGAGGCCATTCGGGAGGGCCTCGCCATTGCTTGGGAAATGAGAGTGCATAAGATTGAAGTGGAGACGGACTCCAAAGAAGCTTATTCACTTATCACGGACGATAAAATCCGTAGACATGCACTTCATGGTAAACTCGAGGAATGTCGTGCGTTATTACACAAGCCGTGGGAATGTGAGTTCCATTGGATAGAACGGGACGCAAATAGAGTCGCTGATGCGATGGCAAAATTGGCCCGCGAGTCCGTGGACGAGTTTAGTGTGTCACTAACCCCGCCCCCTAGTTTAGTTCATATTTTGTATGCGGATATAGCGTAAGGGCGCTCTCTTTCTTGTACCAAAAAAAAAAAACAAGAAGGGGCTATCAGGTTTTACATCCCACACCCTGACCCTAAATCAAATGGCGAATTTATAAAATTCCACTGAAGGAGTAGTATTTTTAAGATCTTACATTTACGTCTGCTAGTTTTTGGTCTAGCTAAAATGCTCTAAGCATTTGAACAAACATTACATAGAACCTGGCTTGAGCTTAAAAGGGCAACCCGGTGCACGAAAGCATCCCCGCAATGCGAGGGTCCGGAGAAGGGTCCCACCACAAGGGTGTATAAGAGGCAAGCCTTCCCTTGTCAAATTTGACAAGAGGCCGCTCCCAAGACTTGAACCCGTGACCTCTCAGTCACACAGCAACACCTTTACCAGTGCGCCAAGGCTCCCCTTCAGAACCTAGCTTGAGCTTTAATAACCAAAAGTTAAGAAACTGTTACAGAGTAGGCCTCCTATCCTTTATGTTTTTTATTATCAGATGTGTCCCTATATATAATTATTCAAACTTTTATAGACAGGTCAGTGTAATTTAACTAAACACCACGAATGTAGAGATCATTAACTAAAATGTATATTTTCATTTTCACGATTTTAAGCTGCAGAATGCAGGAGATGTCTACAGCAGTTAATTCATATAGGCTAAGTCATTGATGATGTAGGCCGACACTGGACTTGATAAAATTTCATTCTTGATTAAAGCTATTATACAAACGCGGGAAATACGGAAGATACTTTAAATTGTGTACAATAAGCATTGTATAGTGGACATATCCAATAGCTTTAAATATCACATCACAGGCGATCGAGATTATCAGTTGGTGCAGTAATATTGTGTTCATCATTATCAATATTGCTTCTCATTCGACGAAGTTTGAAAGACAACGAGTGTTGTTGTGTTAAAGCGTGGGCCGGTTTGTCTGAGACCCTAATAAAACTATAGGCCCATGCACCTGATAGTGTTCCACAAACGGGCCCAACTATATAAATCCAAACACCTTTATAGTAATTGCTAGCTATTGCTGGCCCAATTGTCCTTGCTGGGTTCATTGATCCACCTGATACTGGCCTGCATCCAGAGTAAACTTCAAAACTCGATCATGGGATAAAATAAAGATACGACTACGTTGCCTAAAAAACATAGATCGATAACAATTTTTCTTTTCTTTCTAATTTAATAGAAATGAAATTTATTATTCATAGGTTTAATTTAATTTACTCATGTGGGACTTTAAATTGATGTTAGAACTTGTACTCACCCGCCTAATACTGAACTGATGCATACTGCAGATCCGACAGCAATACCCGCAAGCTCCCCTATCTATAAAAATTAATGCAGCAAGTCCAGCAAGCACAAATTAGAAAAAGTGAGAAAAAAAAGGACCGTACGTGAAAGTTTGTATATAAATTGTGTGGTCTTACAGCTTTGGTATCAGTAGCAACAGCAGATGTGATGAACATCATGGAAAAAGTAACAACAATTTCCATGATGAGGGCTTGTATATAAGTGCCTGAAGGAGAAGTCGTGCCCACGTGTTTTATTGGGTGCAACAAAATCCGTAGAGTCAATGCAGCACTTGTAGCTCCCGACAATTGTGCTGCTGCGTAAAATGGTACCTGCCAATTATCAAGCTAGAATTTTCAGCGTAAATAATGATGTAGCTTTTGGTAACTTCTTTTTTTGATAATACAAACTCAGGTGAAAATCTCCATGCATTAGCTATAATGATGTCCGCAACAAAAGGGAAAAAGGGTAGGCGGCGTTTCACAAGTGTTCCATTTCCATCATTTATTTGAGTGTAAGAGTTGGGTCCGAATTTTTGATATTATTATGATGAAATTGAAGAGTTTGTTATTTGTGGGCGACGTATGCGGTGATCAAGTATCTCTTCGTGCACCACATAATTGTGTCTTCTTAATGTGAAATTTTACTGTGTTAAAAAAGTATTGTTAGACCTTTAATATATGTATGACAAATATACGAAAACAGTTAGTTATAGTGGTCCAAATAAAACAAATATTTTCTATTAACCTTCGAATTTAATATTACACCAAGAAAGTGATATACAATGAAAGAGCTAGCATAAGAATTTAAATGATATATATATATATATATATATGTGAGGAATGAAGTTAAAACATGAGATTTTTAAAAATCTTGTGTACTCATGGCTTATTAATTAGCCCCACACTCAAATTCTCTCGCGTCTAAATTATTTCTATTGGTGAATAAATAAAACAATTATTCCTATTGGGGTATTTAGTATCCCAAGTATTCTTTGTATTTATCATACTAGAAACGTTGGCACGCGATCCTCGCGTAATTAAAATTTATTTTATTTTGTATGGTGAAAAAAAAAATTAAATGAGTAAAGATTATATATATAAGGATAGGAAATTTATATAAAAAGTTCTAAATTTTGGGAAACTAAATTCCCATAATTATAGTGATGGTTCTACTTAAATCAAGGCTAGATTAGGAACTTAATAATAAACTATTGGTCAAACACTAAATTATAAGCTAAAATCGGAAATCAAAAGTATAGATTTTCTTATACCCTTCTAATAAGCAAATTAATCAACCTTAAAATTTGGTTTGGTATTTTATAAATTATTTGGCTAATACAGACAAATTAAATGTAATTAATCATTTACTCAGACACAAAAAGGGATTATTCTGCTTCCTAGTTCCTAGCAACCAATACTTGTGCGGCAAGTTTTATCCAAATTTCGCTAAACCTCCAAAATTACTCCATAATATATAAACTATTATCTATTTGTACAAGTGGCCAGGAGTGTATTAGTATCCCCTCGACGAAGATTGTATTCTTCTTCCAACTTTCGTTCATCACCAAAAGGAATCTTTTAGGAAAAAGGAATAAATAATTCTGAAATATTAATGCAGCCACCCAATCCGGTCCAACCATATTCTTTAGAACCGGACCTAATAGCAGCAGACATGCGGGCCTTGTTACAAATGTGCTCCGTCAAAATCACCACCCGTGCACTCTATATATATATATATATATATATATATATATATATATATATATATGTGTGTGTGTGCGCGCGCGCGTGTGTGCCTTTCCCCCAAATTCATAAGTTATTTTACAACCACGTGTTTATTGGACATTAGTGAAGAAAACTATGATAATTTAGTGAGGGAAAACGATGATTAGGTTTTAGTGGGAAACAAACACTGGAAATGAAATTTATTATGAAAAGGTTTAAATGAGAAAAAGAGGGAAAAACTAAACATTTATTTTTGCGCAAGTGAATGCAATATAAATGGACAGGAAAATATAAGAAAACTTTTATTTTGCCTTTTTGTTTTCTTTTTGTTTGGCATTGTAGTCATTTGCCTATAACAATGAAATTTACTGCCACTTCACAATCGGTTTCATCTAGTTTCATATAACATTAGAAAGTTTTGCTATTAACGCTGTATACTTTCTTTTTTTCCTTTTTTTTTTTTTGAAAAGAAAAATTGTCTATACTTAATTATGAAAAAAACGAGAGAAACTAATATGCTTGTAGGAGATGCAATGGGATGTCTCTAGTTTTCATTCATGCATGTATATGTTTAATTGAATTTTCCATGATAGCTACTCCTAGATTTCTAAAAGTTATATGGCTGACAGCTGATGCAAAGAAATCTCTTCTCAAATGGTTACTTCCGTTTTCCCCCAATTTGAGGTATGGCCCTATGGGTCCCATAATTTACTAGATAGAATTTATATGCATGTAAGTTAGGGTCAATGATAAATTAGGAGAATATACTATATACTAGCTAGCTACCATATTACATTATTGCGACAATTAAACAACAGAACCAGAAGAAGCTAAAAAAATCGGTATAATCTAAAAACCTGATTCCATGGGAAATGTCGAACGGCTGCAAAAGCAAAAGTGACTGCGGGGTTCATGTGTGCACCGGAGATGTGTCCAACGGCATAGATCATTACGGTGACTATGAGCCCACCCGCCACAGATGCACCAAGTCGCGACACTCTGTGTTCGTCCACCGCGCTAATTGCCGCCGCACCACAAGTCACAAACACCAACAAATAAGTAGCTATTATTTCCGCGATTACCTGACAAATCACCCGAAAGTTATTTTGATCAATAGTGCATGCGTTTAGCTTAATAACTTTCATTATACTAACATATACCTTTTTCAGAAAATCAGGAGGATAAATTTGTTTATATTGCCTTTGAATCCAACTGTGTGGCGACTCCAATTTCGGGTTTTCTACGGAAACTAGCCCGTCGGTGTTTTCCATTTTGTAAAGTTCAAAAAGTTAATAATAACGTAAACTTAGAGGAATGGGAAGACAGAAACAAAATGAGATAGGGAGATATATTGTCTGGATATATTCTTCTTTATGTGTCTCTATTGTTGATTATATACACAAAAGGTGAGTTAGGGAGAAAGGGATACATTATAGCATATAATGTAGGTGTCCCACAAACTTGGGTATTTGGCCTTCCACTTCCATATATTGTAACATGGTAGGGTATATCAATTTCATCAATATCTTACCAAGTTTCATTATTTGACGAATTACCTCTGAATCTCTTGAACATAACGGGTGTAAAACAAAAAATAAACTAGATTTAAAGTCGAGGTAAGAGTTGAACTATTTCTCTTTAAAACGATATTTGCCCCGCTCGATGCTTACGGTTTGATCGGCAATCGCTTCCCAAGATGCAATGACTATCTTCTTAATATGGCAGCACTTCGAATATTAAGAAACGGCGAACTAAAATATTATTTTGAACTCTCGGAACAAAACACACTGCAAGAAAGAATGTTTGTGATTGAATTATTTTTGAAGAAGAGGAGCGTGCCTTTTATAGATTTCAAAAGTGGGCCTAGGGGGTGACTAGATGGACATGTCCTTTCCACGTCACAGCTTTTCCGCCAGAATCTGTACCACTTCGGCTGACTGTACACCTATTCAGATGAAAGGGGGCATTGTTTCTGCTGACTGGGTATGTAAGTGACTGTTCGCTGACTGGACTTTCCCGCCAGATTTTCAGCCACTAGACACACTGAATCGGCCAGATTCTTACACCTAATCACGATTTAATTAATTATTTAATTTATTGCTTAATTAATTTTAAACAATTAATTAAACTTTGTCTAAAAAGATAAGTAATTGATAGGGAAGCCGAAGCTCAAGCTCAAGCTCAAGCTCAATCTCAAGCCCGGGCCCACGACCCACGACCCACGACCCCGACACTGGCCCAGGTCCGGTCTGGACGGACGGCGGCGGCGGCGGCGTGCGCGCGCGTGTGGGCTTGAATTGAAGCATAGCCCATCTAAGTCTTCTCCTCTTCAAAGACTTGTGCTACCCCTTGGGGCCCAAACCCCTATCACAAACAAGCAACTTATTAGGCGTACTAGTTTAGCTCAAACTTTCCATGTGGGATGGTGACTGTTCACCTTCCCACCTATTTCCTTTTATTTCTTCAAGATAACTTATTTCAACTAGCTTACTTGTTCATTTAATTTCTCATTCAGCCCACAATGGTTTTGAACAATTAAATATACTAGATTCATCTACACGAAACGTAGATTTCATTAAGCTAAAGAAGTTCCACTTTTATAAAGAGGAACCTACTCAAATAAATTATCAAAATCATGGAAAAGTCATAATTTTCAACAATCCCCCACATGAATGAAATTCAATGTGTACATTCGAGAGAGTTCAGGCGGAAAGCTTACTCTGCATCAGGATAGGTAGCTTTTGGTTTGGAATCTTCCTTAGTGAAATACATCAGATTTACTTAGCTGATCAGTGAACGTGATGTCTTGAACCGTTCAGCTGTTGGTGTAAACCTAGACAACTGTATTCACACAGTAACTCCCCTAAAAAATTTTAGTTCTCATGGTTGTGTCCGTTTTGGCCCTGGACAACTCTTGGGTTCATAAGTGTTTTTCTTATGAAGCGGCCAAACTTCACATTTATATATGTGATCTCCTTCAAAGAGTATCATGTCTTACTCTGCTTATTTAAGCTTAGGAATTATTAAAAGTTAAACTTACCCTTACCCTTTCTATAGGTAGCACATTTATCGTACACGGGAATGAGTTGGAGTTTTACTCCAAAGTGTTGTTTCTGAATCCTTATAATTTTGTTGTCCCATTGAACCAAGATCTTGGGATCTCCAATCTACATGGTTGGGTTCCATCATAGAGATTCTTTAGTGTTGGGTTTTAAACGCATTCCCCTCGATAGACAGTATGTTTGATCTCTTAGTAGGCCTTTAGTCAACGGATCCGATAAGTTTTCCTTTGATTTTACATAATCAATGGAAATGACACCATTAGAGATCAACTGCCTTATGGTATTATGTCTGCGACGAATATGTCTAGACTTACCATTGTACATGCCACTTTGTGCCCTTCTAATAGTTGTTTGGCTGTCACAGTGTATTAAAATAGCAGACACTGGCTTATTCCAACAAGGAATGTCCTCAAGAAAGTTACGAAGCCATTCTGCTTCTTCACCAGTCTTATCCAAGGCAATAAACTCGGATTCCATCGTGAAGCGAGCTATACAAGTTTGTTTTGAGGACTTCCCCGACACAGCTCCACCTCCAATGGTAAAGACTAACCGCTGGTAGATTTAGTGTCGTTAAAGTCTGATATCCAGTTCGCATCACTATATCCTTCTAATATAGCTGGATGTCTACTGTAATGTAATCCATAATCTAAGGTGTGTTTTAAATACCTAAGTATTCCAATTAATGCCTTCCAATGATCTTTGTTTGGATTACTCGTAAATCTACTCAATTTATTAACTGAGTAAGCAATATCCGGACGAGTGCAATTCATGATATACATGAGACAGCCTATTATCCTGGCATATTCTACTTGAGAGACAAGTTCGCTATGATTTTTGCCTAAGTGTAGACTCAAGTCCACTGGCGTCTTAGCCGGAGGACCGTCATATGCATTGTACTTCTTAAGTATAGTCTCAATATAATTGTGACAACACGATCCCATTTGACGTCTTAGTGATTTTAGTCCCTAATATGACATCGGCGACCCTTAAGTCTTTCATATCAAAATGTTCGGTCAACATTTTCTTGGTATTCATGACTAGGTCATGATTACTTCCCATGATTAACACATCGTCTACGTATAGACAGACGATCACGTAATTATTAGGTGTGCCTTTTACGTATACACATTTATCACACTCATTAATTCTAAAACCATTTGACAACATCGTTCTGTCAAATTTTTCATGCCACTGCTTTGGTGCTTGTTTAAGCCCATACAGTGACTTAATGAGTCTACACACCTTTTTCTCCTTTCTTGGAGCGACAAACCCTTCAGGTTGCTCCATATAGATTTCTTCATCTAATTCACCATTTAGAAATGCTGTCTTGACATCCATTTAATGTATTTCTAGACTTTTCAATGCAGCAATAGCAATGAGCACTCTGATAGATGTGATCCTGGTCACAGGTGAATATGTGTCGAAAAAATCAAGGCCTTCTATCTGTCTAAACCCTTTAGCCACCAATCTAACCTTGTACTTGTCAATAGATCCATCTGCTTTATACTTTTTCTTCAGTATCCATTTGCAACCCAAAGGTTTTCTATCCACTGGGAGATCAACCAACTCCCACGTGTGGTTGTGCAAAATAGACTTTATTTCGCTATTGATAGCTTCTTTCCAAAAGGGAGCTTCTGGAGAGGACAAGGCTTCACTTATTGTCCTCGGTTCATTTTCTAACATATAAGTTAGAAAATCAGGACCATAGCTTATAGCTGTTTTAGCCCTTTTACTGCGTTTAGGTTCTTCATCTTCCTGATGATTATCCTTTGCAGATTCATAGGTTCTTTTAAGGGAACCAGATTCTTTCCTTTCTTTGCAATGATATATATTTTCAAAGAATACTGCGTTCCTTGATTCAATGATCATGTTTTCATTAATATCAGGAATTGAAGACTTGTGTACTAAGAAGCGATAGGCACTACAGTTGTGCGCATATCCAATGAATATACAGTCAACGGTCTTAGGTCCTATCTTTACTTGTTTACGTTTAGGTACTTCTACCTTTGTTAAACACCCCCACACTTTTAAGTATTTGTAGGAAGGCTTTCGACCTTTCCGTAACTCAAAAGGGGTTTCATTTCTACTTTTATGAGGTAACTTGTTTAATATATGATTTGCTGAGAGAATTGCATGCCCCCACAAATTCTGGGGTAAACCAGAACTGATCAACATGGCATTCATCATCTCCTTAAGAGTACGATTTTTGCGTTCAGCAATTCCATTTGATTGTGGTGAATAAGGAACTGTTGTTTGATGAATGATGCCTGAAGAAGCACAAAATTCGTCAAATGGAGCTCCATATTCTCCATCTCTATCACTTAAGATAGTTTTTATTTGTTTGCCAAGTTGATTTTCAACCTCAAGTCTGTAGATTTTAAAAGCTTGTAGAGCTTCATCTTTACTTCTTAGTAAGTAGACTATGCAGTATCTTGTGCAGTCATCAATAAAAGTAATGAAGTACTTTTTACCACCTCTAGTTTGCACAAATTTTAAGTCACATATATCGGTGTGAATTAAGTCTAGAGGTTCAGTGTTTCTTTCTACAGAAGGAAACGATAGTTTGGTTAATTTAGCCTCTACACAAATCTCACATTTATTTTGAGATTCGATATTGAATGAAGGCAATAACTCTAAGTTTATTAGTTTTCGTAGAGTATTAAAGTTAACATGTCCTAATCTAACATGCCATAAATCTGAACACTCAACCAAGTAAGCAGAAGTAATAGTTTTATTATTCTTTTCGAGGTCACGTTTGACAATCATTACATTCATCTTGTAAATGCGGTTGACCGCGTAACCTTTACCAACAAATTGCCCATTCTTAGTGAGCACCAATTTACCAGACTCAAACACTAGTTTAAGACCACTTGCATCAAGTGCATAACCAGATATTAAATTCTTTCGAATATCTGGAACATGCAGTACATCAACCAAAGTTATCTCTCTGCCCGAAGTCATCTTTTGCACCACTCTTCCACTTCCGATGATGTCGGACGTTGCAGAGTTCCCCATGTACAACTTCCGATTGTTGAACGAGTATATGTGGAGAACATGTCTCGGTCGGAATAGACGTGACGGGTGGCACCGGTGTTGACAAACCACTCCTTTAGATGGTCCACCATGTCTGAAAACCTTCACACACGTGTTAAAGAATTCAGAGAAGCATGTAACTTCTTTGGTATTACAGAGGAGTACAAGATGACAGAGACTTTCCCCCATTCACTGACACAAAAAACAAAAGAATGGCATGACACTAAAGTCAATGGGGGAGGAGACTAGGCTACAACAATCAAGGAATTAAAGTTTAAATTTTGCGAAGGAGTGCATACGAAGTTATGGAAGGAGAGAATCTTGAGCTTCAAGCAAAAACAAGGTGCAACTTTCGTTGAAGCATGGATAGACTTTCAAGAGATACACGGAAAAGCACAGGATGACTACCTTGAAAGAGAAAACACGGGATTGGATGTGTCATGGCTGGAAGAAAAACATGTGAATGACATCTATTGGGGGTTAAGTAAAGTTAGCTGCTAAGTCTTGGATAAGCTGAGTGGAGAACTATATCAAGGAGAAGTATTTCAACAATTACCACTCGATACAACATTCCATTTGATGTACGATGTCGCAAGAGCCACAAAAGAGCATGGCATTTAATAGCACACAATGCGAATTTTAGCATTGTTAAGGGACGCTTGTAGATGACAATCGAATAAGTGAAAGAGGAGAATGGAGCACATGAAGAAAAATACCATGGTGCAATTGGTGCACCAAAGTACCTCTGATTCTTCACCATTATTATCGAGCTAACAGACAATAAACTCAGCATTGTGTGGGAGGCAACCCACAATAGTATGTTTTTAATTATCGAGTCTTTAGTTTAATTATTTTTTGAGTCATATATAGCATTTTATTTCAATTTCTTGTTGAGCTAACAATTGAGATAGAAAAAACGAAGAAAGTGAAAAGAAGCCATACGTGAAGAGACGAACAGGACAAAAGCAAGACAATAATGGACAAAGTGGGAACAACACAAGTCAGAGCATGTAGAGCAGATTTTCCTGTAGCACGCACGACCAACCATGCGACCGCTGCTCCAATCGTGCCTCACACACACGATCAGTAGCGCGATCTGATTTCCTAGTGCCAGCATTCCTGAACATACCTTGTTTAGTACCGCATCGAAGTTTTTATCACGCCCAAACTGCGCGATAAGCCTTGATCGTGCACCAACGTTTTCTTGTAATACAAGTCTCTTAGTTCGAAGGGCAGTAGGAGACATAGAGAAACCAGAATCTGTGGAATTTGGCTAAGTGATCTCTATCCTTACCTTGTTTACCATACTTATATTTCCCTTATGATTAAATTTCATTGATACATGAGTTGTTTTCATTGTAATTTTATTTATTATAGGAGAGTTATGCAACTTAATAAAATTTTCTAAATCTAATTAATAATTCTCCTACATATAACTCTAATTACTCTTCCAATTCTATTATCTCTCAGAATTCATAAGGCTATTTCTTCACCACTTTTCCTATTAATAAAAATTTCTTTAAATAATACTTTATTTTTCTAATTGTTCTTTGTAGAATAAAATGCGTCTGAAAGATACTACACATTTAAACCAGCAACGGGACACCAAGAAGAGCATCAAAACTCTCTTTGGTTTAACTGACATTCTATCGTTATAGATTCCTCCACGACAACTGTTTCAACATGTATTAGGAACTTTTGAAGAGCCACTTTGTTGATGAACATGAAATACAAGGGTTGGAAAAAACACCAAAGCAAGCAGGATTAGGGCACATGATGAGGCGACCAGGTATTGTGAACGACACCATTGTTCGCGAATACTATGCTCATTATGAAGAAGGTGACGACAATGTTTGGCTTAGGGGGAGATCAATTGCAATCACAGAAAGAGACATAAAAAATACTACAAATTGAAGTCAGATCAGTACTTTGGGATTTAGGCTCACAACACAAGATCACAAGAGAGCGTGCATCAAGGTATCTCATAAATCAGGCCTCACGTTTGAGCAAAATGAAGACGGTGACTTGGAAGCTGATTATGGAAATCTACAAACAATTTTTAAGGAACTATATTTGTTTATCTGTTCAAGAATACTTCCACCAGATTACAAAGGAAAATTCTCATGGGAACATGCCAAGATTCTGTTATGCATCAAACGGGAAGACACTCTAAACATATGAGAAATCATAATCAAAGGTATTGAGGATCACACCATCAACGGTCCTCCATGATTTATGTATTTTGGAGTACTTATCACCGCACTCTGTATCAAAGAAGGATGTTCAGAACTTTATACAGATATTCATCATCGAAATACATATCCCATCAATCACATTGTGAGGCAAGTGATAGAAACTACATTCCCCACTAACAAGAGATCAGCAATAGAGGCAATTGAAGAAACTCTATCACCTTCGTCGAATAGACAGAAGACAACGTTTGAGCAATTGAAAGAGGTAAAAGAGCGGCTAGAAAAGTAAAAGGGAAGTGAATACATGTTAAGAGTTATGTTTTTAAGAGTTTGTAACATGAAAAGAACTTATATACATCAACAATAGTATCACACACTATTAGAAGCACATGAAATGGATATGGAGATGGTTGTATTAAACTTGATGTGCTCATTTTTATTTATTTTATCTCATCTCTTCTTCTGACCGTAGGTTGCATTTTTAGAATTGTCATTTATGCATGTTGGCATGTAAATTATTACATTTTAGTTTAAATCGACTCAGTTAAGTAATAATTTAAGTATCTGCTTACTTATGCTTTTGAGTACTAATGATAGCATATTTACTTTCTTCAGTATTATTTTACATTTTCTTAGATATTCAAGGAGTCATGATTAAACGAGGCCAAAAATGGATGTTTTGGACAATAGTTGGTTAGAGACATTATTTCCGTGTGTTCAAGCGCTACGGGAGCGCTACGACACAACAAAAAGGAGGAAATACCAAATATAGCACGATTGAAAAGAAGACACAAGGAGACCGCACAAAGGAAATCAGAAGGTAGTGCAATCACCACCGCGTCGCGCGGGTGGCGCGCGATCAAGGCTGCATCACGTGGTGGTCGCGCGATAAGAGAAAGTTTGGGCCAGAAGTCAGGAACCCTAAAACGTAGCCCAGAGCGGAGAGAAAAACTATAAAGGGGCTACATTCAATAGTTATTGTACAACTTCCATAGCCTTTACAACCAATTTCAAAGAGAAGAAAATCTGAGTGTTGTCACCAGAGAGAAAACACCATCAATGTCTTGTTCTAGATTAGTCGAGTCATTGCTTGAAATAAGATAGTCAGCGAAGAAGAAGATCGCAAAAGGGAGTACGAAGAGGTTCAAGCAACAACATTCCACCGTATCCGAGAAGCTTTTCTTTACTTTTTTACTTTGTCCATGATATTTAACTCTTTGTTGATTGTTGAACCCATGAATATGAAGAGCTAACATACTCGTTGTTTAGAGTAGGATTGTAAATTTGATATTATAATATATTTATTTGATTTACTTGATGTGTGTTTGATGACCTTGAATGTCTAAATTGAATAGTTACTTATGTTGTGTGACTAACCTTACTCTTGCTGGGATAAGTCGAAAGCACCCAAGTGGGGCTGCCTGGTAAAGGAGTTATAATATATATATATATATATATATATATATATATATATATATATATATATATATATATATATGCAATTTGTGACATAGTATTTACTAAAGAAACTATTGTGCAACCTTTAGATCACAATAGATCAATCTTGACTATGTACATTTTGTTAGCATGATTCGGATGAGTTAATTGTGAAGTGTTTGGTCAACGTTGGATCAACATTGTATCTCAAATGTTAGGATAACATTGAACACATGAACACTGCACATTCGGAATTTATTGCTATAATTGTATTTTGCCTTTATTCACTTAATAAATTGGTTCCATGAGTTGTAGTTGGTTTTTGTATGTGCTCGAGGTCTAGAGACTTCAAGGATTGATTTGTTTCCTTAAAGAGAAGTTGCCATTCAATGAGAAGTTTCCAAAGAAGAACTTTCCATAATTAAAGAAGGAAAGATGTGTGCGCTGCAATGGAAAGATCAAGGCATGTGAATTGCAAGAAGGAAAGAAGATTACTTGTAGTATGATTCTTTCCATAGCATACTACAAGATGGAGAAGGATTCTTTCCTTAGAAGAATTCTAGTCAAAGAATGAAACCTTTACTTTGAAAACTCCTAGTTAAAAAAGGAAGAATTTCCATTGACTTCAAGTTGGACAAGAAAACATTTCCCTATTGAAGGAGACTTTCCATGCACAAAATTAGAGTCTTACAAGGAGATCTAATAGCAACAAAAAATGTGCATAACATGTCTTGGACATTAAGGAAGACTACATTATAAATAGACATGTTGGCATCAAGAAAAAGACACGAAGAGAAGAGCGAAAATCTTCCGTGAGGAAATTATTATACTCGAGTGTCTTTGTCTTGTTTTACAAAGTTTGTGAATTATCAAATTAAGTCTGGGTTTAGATTTAAGGACATAATTCTTGTTTACTTTGTTGCATATGATCAATTCGAGAGTAAGGAGCTTAAGAGTTGAGAGAAACATCTTTGTTAAAACCTTTTTGGTTATTTCGCCTACGGCTCGGAGGATCATATTCAAATATAATATTTTTAAAATTACATCTACTTGTGTTATTTACTTCTCCGCTGCGTTATATGCTATATCAAGTAGATTTGTGCTAACGTTAATGGTTGTTAAACGGATGTTAAGATTACATCAAGAGTCCAGTGTTATCATAACATTGAAAAAAGAGTATCAAGTTCCGATCCAATAATTTCAATTGGCATCAGAGCCAAGCCCTGATTTCACTGGTGTTTGGATTTGATATTAAATGATGGACAACAGGAATCCGAACTACAACATGTTTTTGGCAAATTCGATAATTTAACAATGGGGGAAGACGAAAGCATTACTGTTTATTTTGAGAAACTCATGGAAATTTCTTATAAAATTCAAAACTCAAGAGATCCCTTGTATAATAAGCAGTTTGTGTACAAAGTTATGAGTACTCTTTCAAAGAAATTTGAGGTGATTGCTATGCAAGAAGCTAGGAATATGGACACTTTAGACTTTCATACTCTACTTTACACACTAAAGAATTTGAGATGAATCTTGAAAAAGCAGATGATGAACAAGAAATTCAAGCTTATAATGAAATTGTGATTGAAAAGTTTAATAAGCTTAGTCTAAGTGACAAAAATATTCTTGTTGATTTAAAGAAAGATTTCTCTAAAGAGATGACCAAATATTCTTCTAAACCTACTCTTCATAGTGATACAAAGCTCAAACAGATTCAATGCTAGGGAAAAAATCGAAATTGGTTCTTTATTGTATCTTAATTACAGTTTTCATCCTTTATTGTGTCCTTATTTTTTTTCGGTCCTATATTGTGTATTTCATTATGATTTTGGTCCTCCAGATGAAATCTCAGTCGAAAATGTCATGTAGGAGCACGTGCCGCCCTAAATTCATTTTTTTTGTAATTTTCCACAAGCAAATTCACACGTTGAAACGGCAATTTCATTTTTTTTACATTAAATTATGACTCGCCCGATCCGAAAAACCCGGTCATTTTCACATGTGAATTTGCATGTGTGAATTAAAGAAAATTGAATTTTGACCGGTAAGTACCTCCACGTGGCATTTTCGACTCAGATTTCTTCCAGAGGACCAAAATCGTAACGAAATACACAATAAATGACCAAAAAAAATCATTGACACAATAAAGGATGAAAACTATAACTAGGATACAATAAAGGACTAGTTTCTATTTTTTCCCTTCAATGCTATGAATGTAAAGGTTGGGGCCATTTTGCTTATGAATATGGTAACAACCTTAGAACTAAAGGAAATTCTAAATGGGTTTGTGTAGATGATATTGATGAGATAGTTTTTGAGGAATTTACTGATGGACAGGTGCCAACAATTGAAGAAATTCAAAAAACAGTGTGTGAAAAGGTGGATAGACCTGCTGGTGTCAAGGCGTGGTGTTCTGCCAACATCTAGACATCTCAATGTTATTACAACGTCCAAAAGACAACACCAGTCCATGAGATTTTCTTTGGCGATTGGGATGAAACCATTTGTTTAGACAACTCTGAATGTTTGATTTCTGATTATGATGAGTTTGATGATAATTTTGACTTTGATTTCTGTAGGCTTGGAAGATGATTACGTGCTTTTTCAATTAATCATGATGACTCACACAAACAATAATAATACTGTTACTCCCCAGCAACGGTTCCTAAACCTTGTTGGGAGCATGCGTAGGTGTAAACATAGTAGAACATATTTCAGCACATAATTGTTACATCTAAACCCCACTATGTAGCAAGTGCACAAATCATGTAATAATAAAATGGTAATTATAGTTACAAACCAAGTATCGTATCCCAATGAAGTAATGGTTGTATGTATGAATCACTTAAATGCAAAAACACTAATTACTGTCACTTTCTTTTCTCTTGTGTTTGCCAAATATAATAATGCAATGAATGATTTCCAAACTAATAATGCTATGGATGCTTTTTATGCTAAGAGTACTCAATCGAGAATGTAATTGACTAATATAGGAATGCAAGAATGATCAAATATCTTTTTGGATTTTTTAGTTTTTAAATACAAGAAAATAATTAAACTACCTAATCTAATGAAAGCTATTAAACTAAGGATGTCGGGAAGATGAGAGATTGACTAAGTTAAACTAAACTAAACTAGGACTAGAATGATTGACTGATCGCTTTTAGGTTGTGAACAATGGTTGGAAATATTATTTAGAAGTCGAGTTTCACAATGACTTAACTTAGTAGTCATAGACAAACCACTTATATTTACTTACAATACTTGATAGTTATTTCATGTTTACATGTCTAATGGATCCGTGACATGTGGTAAGAGTTATCCCAACCAAATCTCTATCGTGTTAATGGAATCAGCCCAGCTTTCAATTATTTTAGAAGAGATATCAAATCTGCAATCCAATCAACTCACCAGGATCATGCTAAGAAAACCTACATAGTCAAGATTGATATATTGTGATCTAAAGGTTGTGTAGTAGTTGCTTTCGCAAATCCAAAGTCTCAAATAGCATATATATAACTTCCTAAGCATTCTAGACTCTGGGCGGCCCCACTCGGGTGCTTCATTTCTATCCCAGCGAGAGTAAGGTCAGTCACACAACATAATTTACTATTCAATCTAGATATTCAAGGTCATCAAACACACATCCAGTAAAGCAAATATATATTCAGAATATCAGAGTTAATCCCCTACTCTAAAGAATGAGTAGGTTAGCTCCTCATAGTCAAGAGTTCAACAATCAACAAAGAGTAAAATATCATAGACACGGTAAAAGGTAAAGAAAAGCTTCTCAGATTCGGTGAAACATTGTTGCTTGACCCTCTTAGTATTCCCTTTTGCTATCATCTTCTTCACTAATTATCTTCTCTCAAACAAAGACTCGTCTAATCTAGAACCAGACTTTGATGGTGTTTTCTCTCTCGTGACAACTCTTAGGGTTTATTCTCTTTGAAATTGGTTGTAAAGGCTATGAACGTAGTTGTGAAAGTTGTACCCTATTTTATGAATGTGGCCTCTTATTTATAGTTTTTCTCTCCCCCATGGGCTATGTTTTAAGGTTTTTGACTTGCGGGCCAAACTTCCTCTAATTGTGCGACCCATGTGCGATGTGGCATTGATCGTGCGCCACCTACGCGACGTTGTGGTGATCGCACTACCTTCTGATATCCTCCATGCGATCTTCGGGTGTCTTCTCTTCGATTGCGTATATTCGGTGTTTTCTTTTTTGTGGTGTCGTAGCGCTCCCGTAGCGCTTGAACATACCGAAATAGTGTCTCTGGCCAATTGTTGTCAAAAACATCCATTTTTGGCCTCATTTAGCCTCGTTTTGTCTTAACTCCTTGAATATCTAAAAAAATATAAAATAATACTATAAATATGCTATCATAAGTATTCAAAAGCATAAGAAAACAGATACTTAAATCACGCTAATGAGACGCTTATCAATCCCTTACTCTAAACCACGAGTAGGTTAGCTCCTCATAGTCATGAGTTCAACAATCAATAAAGAAGTAAATATCATAGACAAAATAAATAGATAAAGAAAAGCTTCTCGGATCCGGTGGAACGTTGTTGCTTGACCTTTTTCTTAACTCCTTTTTCATATCTTCTTCTACACGAACTATTTTCTCTCAAAAAATGACTCAACTAAACTAGAACAAGACTTTGAAGGCGTTTTCTCTTTGGTGACAAACTCTTAGGGTTTCTTTGTTGAAAAAGGGTTGAAAGTGACAAAGGCTTTGAAAACCGTGTACCATAACTGCTGAACGTGGCCTCATAATTATTATTTTTCTCTGCTTTGAGCTGCGTTTTAGGGTTTCTGAATTTCGACCAAAATTCTGTTTTGATCGCGCGCCACCCGCATGATGTGCCATCTCACCACGTGCCACCCGCCCGATGCGATGCTGGTCACACGCCATTCTGATTTTCTCCATGCGTTCTCCTTGTGTCTCCCTTTTCAATCGCGTTATGTTTGGTGTTTCACCTTTATGTAGTAACATAGCGTTCCCGTAGCGTCTGAACATCCCAAAATAGTGTCTTGACTAATTATCGCCCAAAAGTTTAATTTTTGGCCTTATTTAGCCTTGTTCCGCCTTGACTCCATAAATAAGAAATCATAAAACAATAAGAAAACAAGTACATGTGCCATCATTAGTATTCAAAAGCATAAGTAAACAAATACTTAAATCACGCTAATTAGACGTTTATCAAGATCCTATAAACATGCACTTCACAACTCTTGGCTCAAGCTTGTCCTGTCTAATGTGTGCATATGCAACAGACCCAAACACTTTCAGATTTTGTAGATCAGGTTTATGTACAGACCAAATCTCTTCAGGTGTCTTCATATTTATAGTAGTAGAAGGACAACTGTTTATCAAGTAACATGCCGTCATCACAGCCTCAACCAGAAAACCTTGATAAGTGTGCACTATTGAGCATTCACTTTACCCTCTCAAGAAGAGTTCTATTGATCTTTCAGCTAACCAATTGTGTTGTGGAGTATCAACAATTGTCTTATGCCTTACAATACCTTCCTTCTTGCAGTATTGATTAAAAGCATCAGAACAAAAATTCAATCCATTTTATGTCCTTAGTCTTTTCACTTTCCTCTTAGTTTGTTTCTCAATCAGTGTTCTCCAATTTTCGAACACTTCAAAGGCCTGATCCTTGGTTTTTAATACATGAATCCACGACTTCCTAGAATAATCATCAACTAGAGTAAGAAAGTACCTTGCTTCTAAGTGTGAAGGTATTCTTGATGGTTCCCAGAGATCTGCATGGATATAGTCCAATGTTGCCTTAGTGTTTTGCTAAGCAGTACAGAACTTCACCCTACATGACTTCCCCAGTACACAATGTTCAAATAAACCAAGTTTCTCAACTTTATGAGCGCCTAGAAGCCCTTGATTCCCAGATCCTGAAGCCCCCTCTCACCAAAATGACCAAGTATATTATCCCATAGTTCTGTTTTTGAAACAACTCTCTGAGTTGTTGTAGCTGTAGTACCAATAAGGACTCTTCCTTCAAGAGTATACAGACCATTCTTCCAGGTACCTTCATCACAACCAATGAACCTTTAAACACCTTTACCGTTCCATTTTCACCTTTGAACTGATAACCATTCTTTTCAAGGTCTCCTAGTGATATCAGATTCCTCTTCAAGTCAGGAACTAACCTGATATTATTTAGTACTCTTTCAACCCTATCATGGAGCTTGAATTTAACTGTGCCAAAGCCCATAACCTTACATGGCTATGGCTTATTATCACACAGTAACTCTCCATGTTTCATTTTTTGTATAATATTCAAACACATCCATATTTGGTGTCATATGGAATGAGAAGCCTGAATCAAGCATGAGAAGCCTGAATCAAGCACCCCACTCATCAGCAGGGGTACTCAATGAAACCATAAGTGCATCTGCTAATTCATAGACATCTTGGACTTTGGCCACAATTTCCAGATTCTATTTGACTTTCTGTGTTATTCTTCTGTCTCTCAGGCCAAGACCTTCCGGCATGACCCGCCTTTTGACATTGATAACGCCTAATATTTTTCATATTGTTTTTGTTTTGTGATTTTGATACTTTCTTTTCACTCTTGCTCTCTTTCTTCTGACTCATTCCTCTCATTTTTAACCCTCCCCATTTCCAGAAGCCTTTGGTACACTTCTTTCATTCAATTATTTTGAATTTAAGACTGACTAAACTTCATCAAGAGTTAAAGACTCTCCACCATAAATCATATTTTCCTTAAAGTGACTACAAGACTTAGGGAGAGAACTGAACACCAAGAAGGCATGATCCACATCTTCTATTGATAAACCAATATTCTCCATATCTAAAATCATCTCGTTAAACAAATCCATTTTTCTTCGATTGGCTTACCATCATTCATCTTAAAGGATTACATAGCTTATTTAAGATAGAGACGATTTACCAAGATTTTGTCATATATAATCCTTTCAGCTTCAACCAAACACCGGTTGTAGTTTTCTCCCTCGAAACTTGATGCAACACTTTGTCTCCTAGACTCAAAATCACGATACTTTGAGCCTTCTCTAGCATGATCTTCTTTGATTTCTCATCCAAAGACCTGTCAATATCAACCTCATTCAATGCATCAACGAGTCCTTGTTGTAATAGAAGTGCGCGCATCTTTAATTGCTATAATCCAATGTCAGTTTTGCCTGTAAACTTCTCAACATCAAACTTAGCATTCGCCAGGAACAAATCCACGCTCACCGCACCCATTTGTTGTGAATCAAATAATAATTGAACAAACCATAAATCGAACACAAATCGTACAAAATGAGAATGAAATCAACAAGCTAACAACACGAAATCAAGCAATCAAGAGATACACCAAATCACACATCAGCACAATAACAATACGCATCAATTTACTTGGTTCGACGTTTAAAATCAACGTGATTATGAACCCTAACCGAAGGGAGAGGAGAGCGAATTTTATTGCTCAAAGTTTGTTACAAATCCTGGTGAGAAAACTCAAATGATTAATTACTGAATACACGCACGTATCGGAGCTTTATAAGATGGCTTATGTCACGTGATAATCGCGTGCGAAAATTGCTCCAAAATCTGTTACAACAGATTTCCAACTAACCCTGTAAAAAGACAAAAATGTCCCTGCGTAAATTGGCTTAAAACCCTGTACGAAAACCTGTACCACAGCAAACATTAAAAATGGCTTAGTTAGTTCATTGTGTTTCTTTAAGTTGTGTTAGTTGAACTTAATTGGACGATGATCCACATCATGATCAGCGTGATCTAGTTTGTATATAAGTAACCTAGCACACCTAACATTATTTTTTTGCAATCCAGATTTCATGTACATAACACAAGAGAAGAAAATCATATCTTGTGAATCTTTCGATTCTTTTGAATAATGTTTGTTCTTTCTATCTTTTCATGACATCATCCGCCAAGTTCTCGATTCAATTCTCATGTGTTACTCTACTGTGAATTCATGATTGAGGATTTTAATTGCTACGAGGTGGATTCTTGATTTTTGATTTCTCTGTGTGCGATCACAGGTTTCATTGTGTCAAGATTGGGAATTTTGGAGAAAGATTGAAGCTTTAGGGTTGGAAGAGCAATGGCGTCTGTCGATTGAGTTGGGCGATTTTGAAAGTCAACGGATCGAATTTGGATTTCTTAACAATTCCAGCATTTGTTTTATTTTATGTTAAATCTCTTTTTTGCCCTTATGTTAGTCAGTACATGTTGAGTAGTTGTTATTGCACTTTTATATCGAATTGCACTTTTAGAATCTGAGTCATGCTGAGGTCACTGTAGCTATAACATGTGTGAGGCGTGTACTGGTTTCTCATTCAGAAAAAAGTGATTAATACAATTCTAAAGTTCTTTTCTCTCTCCTCTCTACGTATCTCTCTCTCTCTAATTGCAGATTCCCCTTCCCTTATCTTTTATTCTTAACAATTGGCCTCAGAGCAAAGGTTTTGTGCGCACTCTGATCGAAATGACTGGTTCAAACACTTCTCGAATCGAAAATCTAGAACAAGGGCAGAAGGATCTGGAGCAGGGCCAAGAATCGCTCAGATTTGAGATGCATGAAATCAAAAATATGTTAGCTCAATTATTGAAAAAACAAATTAATACTGAAAATAATGAAAACACACAGTCTGAGGTACACAACTCACACACAGCTACACAAAATGCACCCTATACCCTTGGATCTAGACAATTACCTAGAAATGATGGTGTTATGATGCGTGGGTTGAGAGTGGAGTTTCCCAGATTCATGGGGGAACAACCGCGAGGTTGGGTGAGGAAGTGTTCGAGGTACTTTTCACTGAATCCGATGTCGGATTATGAGAAGGTGATACTGGAGGGGATGCATATGGATGGGTTAGCTGAATATTGGTTTGTGGATAATGTGAAGGGTAGAGAGAATATGGGCTGGTCAAAAATGGTGGAGATGATTATTGACTGATTTACCCCTGCTAAGGAGGAGAATATTATTGGTGAATTTAATAAGTTGAAACAGATGTCTACTGTTGATGATTATACTTATAAATTTGAAGAACTGAAATCATTTATGTTGCAAAGGGATAGACATTTGGATGAGGAATATTTCCTCAGAAGCTATAATAGTGGACTGAAAGAGGAGATCAAAATTATGGTTGAAATGCTTAGGCCTAGTTCCTTGTCACATGCCATACACATGGCAAGGAAACAAGAGGCTATGTTGGAGACATTAAACAAACAGTACAAGGGGTGGCATAAACGAGTAACCCTTCCTCCCAAGGGAAAAGGACCTGGTTGGTCACCACCTGAGTTACCTAAGCTGAGTAGTGGATCTGATAAGTATCCCCCTCTAAAGAGGTTGACCCCTAGTGAAATGGAAGAAAGGAGGAAAAGGGGATTATGCTTTAATTGTGATGAACCCTTTGTGATGGGACATAAGTGTAGAAGGCTATTTGCTATCATGGGGATAGAAGAAGTAGAAGAGGGAGAGGAACCAACACTGAATGGGCAAGAGGAGGAAGGGGAGAGTGTGCCCAAGATCTGAGTCCCTGCTCTGGCAGGACAAAGTGATCCTGAGACTATCAAAATACTGGGGAAAGTAAAAGGGGAAGTGCATACAATACTCATAGACTTTGGCAGTACACATACCTTCATTGACCAACGGGCTGCTGAGAGGCTGAGGTGCAGGTTGGAGCACACCAACCCACTGGGAGTGACCATAGTTGATGGTAGGAAGGTAATCAGTGCTGCAAAATGTGTTGACATTTGCTGGGAAATGAATGGGCTGCAGTTTAGAGCAAACCCAAGGGTGCTGAAACTAGGTGGGTGTGATATGGTGATTGGAGTAGATTGGTCGAGGAGGTTGGGGCCTATGACACTGGATTTTGATAAGAAGCAACTCACCTTTCAGCTAAGGGGTAAGGCTTATACACTACAGGGGATAACTCAAGGAATGCAGTTGAGAGTTATTTCCAGTGACAAGGCAGAAGGGCTTATTAGCAAGAGTGGAGAGGCTATATCAGCCTTCTTATGTATGGTGGTGAGTGAAAAACCAGACATTCAGCAGGAAGTAGACTTAGATATACAAGTATTGTTGCAGGACTACTCTGATTTATTTCAAGAGCCGAAACAGCTACCACCCCACAGAGCATGTGATCATGAGATCACCTTGCAACCTGGAACTACCCCATTTAAATCTCACCCCTACAGATACCCATATTTATAGAAAGAGGAGATTGAAAGGTTGGTGACAGAGATGTTGGAGTCTGGACTGATTCAGGACAGTCACAGTCCTTTCTCTTCACCAGTGCTTCTGGTGAAAAAGAAGGATGATACTTGGAGATTCTGTGTGGATTACAGGAAACTGAATGCCTTAACTATAAAAAATAACTTTCCTAATCCTTGGTGGAAGACCTACTGGATGAATTGGCACATGCTAAGATTTTTAATAAGATTGACTTAAGGTCTGGGTATCACCAAATTAGGATGGATCCCAAGTCTATACACAAGACTGCATTTGTAACTCATACAGGGCATTATGAGTTTAAGGTTATACCTTTTGGGCTCACCAATGCCCCTGCAACATTTCAGGCATTGATAAACCATGTGTTCAAAGATTGCTTAAGGAAGATGGTAATGGTCTTTTTTGATGATATTTTGGTGTACAGTGAGACCATGGAGGAGCATATTGAGCATCTGAGGGTGGTATTTGACAAACTAAGGGCTGCTACATTGTTTGCTAAGGCAACTAAATGTACATTTGGGCAAGAATCTGTTGAGTACCTGGGGCATATCATTGGAGGAGGAGTGGTGAAGGCTGATCCACAAAAGATCAAGAGTATGGTGGAGTGGCCCACCCTTGTCAATGTTAAGACATTGAGGGGATTCTTGGGACTCACTGGATACTATAGGAAATTTGTGAGGCACTTTGGCATTATAGCCAAACCTCAAACAAAATTAACAAAAAAAGGGGAAGTTTGAGTGGAGTGAGGCAGCCACTCAAGCTTTTGAGAAGCTGAAGCAGGCCATGGTGACTGCACCAGTGCTTCAACTTCCAGATTTCAGCAAGGAATTTTGGGTGGAAACTGATGCCTGCTATTCTGGGCTAGGGGCAGTCCTTAGCCAAGAAGGGCACCCCTAGCATATCTCAGCAAGGCCTTAGGCCCAAAGAACTTGGGGTTGTCAGTATATGAGAAGGAATTCTTAGCCATTATTATGGCCATTGAGAAGTGGAGGCCATATTTACTTCATGGGGAGTTTGTGATCAAAACTGACCAACAAAGTCTTAAGTTCCTACTGGAACAGAAGATTTCTACACCCCTTCAGCAGAAGTATATAACAAAATTGATGGGGTATACTTATAGAATTGAATACATGAAGGGAAGAGAGAACAAAGTTGTTGATGCACTCTCTAGGAGAGATACAGTAACAGCTGAACTCACTGCTGTGAGTGTCCTTCAGCCAGAATGGATGAAGGAACTACATCTGAGCTATGAAGAGGATGAGACAGCTCAAGAAGCTATAGCCCAGTGTTTGCTGAGGCCATATGATGTGTCATAATTCAGCTATGAACATCAACTACTAAGGTTTAAGGGGAGGCTATATGTGGGGACTAAAGGGGAAGTCAGGCAACATGTACTGGATATGATGCATGGTAGTATCATGGGAGGGCACTCAGGTATAATGTGGACCTATCAGAGGGTGCAAGCTGTGTTTTTGTGGCCAGGTTTAAGGGAGCAAGTAAAACACTGGGTGGCTCAGTGTGCAATCTGTCAACAATGCAAACATGAAACTGTAAAATATCCTGGGCTTCCCCAACCTCTACCCATCCCTGACAAGGCTTGGCAACATTTAACAATGGATTTCATAGAACAACTACCTAAGTCTAAGGGAATGGACTCAATGTGGGTAATTGTGGACAGGTTTTCTAAGTATGCTCATTTTATTCCCCTATCTCACCCTTTTAATGCCTCTGGGTTAGCTGAGGTATTTTTGAATAGTGTGTACAAGCTACATGGTCTGCCACAAAGTGTGGTGACAGACAGAGACAAGATTTTTGTCAGCAGCTTCTGGAAAGAATTGATGAAAGCATTGGGAGTAGAGCAACACCTTAGCACTGCCTACCATCCTCAGTCTGATGGACAGACTGAGAGAGTGAACCAATGCTTGGAAACCTACCTGAGGTGCATGTCAGGCAGGAATCCCAAGGAATGGGCTAAGTGGCTACCACTAGCTGAGTGGTGGTACAATACTAACTACCACTCAACTATGGAGAGGACTCCCTTTGAAATACTTTATGGTTATAAAGCTTCACAAGTGGGATTGGAGTCCTACCAGTCAACTAAAGTGGTGGGGGTGGAAGAACTATTGGAGGACAGACAGAAGTGTCTGCAAGTCATCAAACATCAACTACAGCATGCACAAAACAGAATGAAGGTTCAGGCAGAAAAAAACAGGACTGAGAGACAATTTGCAGTGGGGGGAATGGGTGTTTGTGAAATTAAAAGCTTACAGACAATTATCCCTAAGAAAGGACCCTTGCTGGAAACTGAGTCCTAAATTTGCAGGCCCATATGAAATCACAGAGAGGCTGGGTACAGTAGCTTACCGTTTGAAGCTACCAGAGGCCGCGCGTGTTCATCCTGTCTTTCACGTGTCAGTGCTGAAGCGGCGCGTGGGTTCCGGCATAGCCACTACTGTGGAATTCCCTGACTGCGGAGAGGACTCTCGGCGAGTGTTGCAGCCCACGGCAGTTCTGGCAAAACGGATGATTAAGAGAGGGAACGCCGCCAGGGGTCAGTGGCTTTTGAAATGGGGTGAACTACCAGATTCTGAAGCCACCTGGGAGGATTTTGACAGGGTGGAGCGTGAATTTCCGCACCTAATCGCTTGAGGACAAGCTTGCTAAGGAGAGGGCAATGTCAAGATTGGGAATTTTGGAGAAAGATTGAAGCTTTAGGGTTGGAAGAGCAATGGCGTCTGTCAATTGAGTTGGGCGATTTTGAAAGTCAACGGATCGAATTTGGATTTCTTAACAATTCCAGCATTTGTTTTATTTTATGTTAAATCTCTTTTTTGCCCTTATGTTAGTCAGTACATGTTGAGTAGTTGTTATTGCACTTTTATATCGAATTGCACTTTTAGAATCTGAGTCATGCTGAGGTCACTGTAGCTATAACATGTGTGAGGCGTGTACTGGTTTCTCATTCAGAAAAAAGTGAATAGTGATTAATACAATTGTAAAGTTCGTTTCTCTCTTCTCTCTGCGTATCTCTCTCTAATTGCAGAATTCCCCTTCCCTTATCTTTTATTCTTAACACATTGCACAGATTCTCTTTAATTTCAATACTCATCTGTTTGTTGTTTGAAACCCCACGAATATGACAAGCCCACTTACTCATCCTACTCCGCCCATTTGCCTTAAGGACCATACTGATGATTCTACACCAGTTTACTTTCTGGGCACTTACAATTTTACTAGATTCAGCCATAGTCAATGATTTGTTAAATGGGGAAAATTTATATTTTCTTGAGTAAGAGTATTGAGATGGCTCTTAAATTCAAAAATAAAATTAGGTTTACTGATGGTAGTTTGCCAGCCTGATGAAATTTTCCTCACTTCTTGGATTACAGCCAACACTCTAGTTCTTTCGTGGCTTATGAACCCTGTTTCAAAAGAGATTCACGAAAGTTTATTGTTTTACACTAATGTGTGTGAAGTGTGGGAGAGTTAAAGACTCGGTATGCGAGAAGAAATGCTTCAGGAGTCATTCATTTATAGAAGTCTCTTGCTACCATCTCACAAGGGTCTCTCTAAGTTACTAGCGTTTACAACAATTTAGAGTTACTTACTAATTCTTTTCCTGAAGGCGCACTCTTGTAGGATATGTATATGTGCTTCTTTTTCTTTTTCTTTTTCTTTTTCTTTTGATAGAAAGATAACTTTATTGAGAAGGTTGATTACAAGGGTACGCATCTCTTAACTTCCAGAAAATCAGCTATGATTACGGTTGATCAAGTCGGAATAAGGACAAAAAGAAATAAAATCTCCTTCCAACTTGCACTTGTACGTACAGTTATATGCACAAAGGTTAATACTTAATAATTTATATAGCTCTAGTGTGACTAGTGAAGTATAAAGGTTCACTTTATTAATAATATCTTTCTTTATCATGTCAAAAGAAGCGGAACTTTAGCACCATAATAAAATGTCGTAATAGTTGGGAAATAAAATTTATTTAGTACTTTAATTGGACTACCTCATCATTTTCGTTCCTCAATTAGGCAGTTCGTCAAAAACGTTCACTAAGTTGGTAAATTGATCTATTCCCTTTGTCATTGGTATTTAAGACATCACCATTATGTCTATTTTGTGTTGCATTAACTGTTGCATTCTCACTCTGCCGAGCATCCTCAATTTCATGAATTCATTTCCCTTTCTTGCCTTTGCTTATGGTCATCAATGACAAAGAGAAGGGACCAATTTACCAACTTAGTAAACGTTTTTGGCGACATGCCTAATTGAGGGACGAAAATGGTGAGGTAGCCAAATTAAAAGACTAAACAAATTTTAAACCCGAATATTTGTTCAAATTATTGTTGAAGTCTTGAACAAAGACGACGCACTTTCTATAGGAAATGAAAACTGATTACACAAGTCACTAGCATGTTAAAAGACGTCTATCTATATTACGATGTTTAAAAAGTTTGTTTCAGATCTAAATCATTGTGACAGTACATGCAGTTACGAAATTGTAAGAAACCTAACTGCTACTACTGACTGTTATTCATTCATCTCAGCAGCTAAAGTTTTGCAGTTCGACAAATAAAACGTGAAGTTTAGGTTTAATTAGGCATATAGCTAACCCCCTTCATTGTTGTATGTTGACCGCGTTAAGTTAAATGTAAAGGGAAAATTGCATGAATATTGTATCCTCTCTTTTTTCCAAATGATTGTTTGATCTATTTCTTGTCATGCCCACATCCGAAATGCAAGTATTTACTTTTAATCTGATATGGGTATTTTCCGTATTGGGTCAGCTCATGTGCCAGGCCCAAATTTGGACTATATCGGTGATCGTCCCCGATATGCATATCGAATGTTATATTCGATATGGTACAACTCACGTGTTTGTCACGTGTGCGGTCCCCGCTTCCCGAGGCCTAAAAAATAACCGAATTCTGCTAATCAAAGTAAGCTTTAATTATCCTAAGATACTGTACACCGATATCGATCATCCTCGATATCGCACCCGACATAATACTCGATATATATCATCGACATATCAATCGACATCATATCTGACGTCACCCTCGACATCCATCAAGTGATCATATCCAACGTAAAAGGTCCCCGATATCACCTTCGACGTCTCTTTCGACATTACCTTCGATATTCCGTAGAGCATCTTACCGTCAATTCGAGATGTTCCACACCAAGCCTACTTAGCTCTAGACATAGTCGAAGTAGGTCTAGTTTGTAGTAGAATCGTAGCACCACACTCGTAATATCCCACCTTGTGTTGATATATGCGATCTATTGTTAAACTAGTGGTGCCGTCTGTGGAACATCACATTCCCAAACGAAGATGCTAAGATGCAATGCAGGATGATCCGCTCGCAGTCTGCAAGACCAGTTGTCGACAATTTGGTGGCGGAGAGTGCACCACCCCCATGCGTCCGAGTACCAGAACCGGAGGTTTCCCAGAATGAACCTATCCACCCTCAACCCCTGGTGGTGCTAGAGCCTGCGCCCGGAACCCCTGTTTTCTTGGCACCGGAAATCGTGGCACAAATCAATGCCACCGTTCAGAAAATATTGAATGCCACCTTGGAGAACTTGTTGCCACGATTGATCAACTAGATAACGGGCAATGTACCACCTCAACCCCAAGAATCCAGAACCGGAGGCTCCGGAGTCGGGCGTAGGGCAAATGAGTGCAAAGATGCAAGATAGTCTAGGAGGGAGCGTTCACGGTCAACAATTCTCGTGGAGGACGGTCTCAACCCAATGATGGACAAGAGATACATAACAAGGGGGATGTAGAAGCTAGATTATGAAAAGGCAGGAGTTGGCTGGAAGCTAGCATTGGCGGAAGGCTACGGGAGCTTAACCCCGTTTTGTGTGGAGATTGAGTCAGAAGTACTGGAGAAAGGAGAGAAAATCTTTGTTATCAAGGAATACAATGGGAAAAGTGACATGAGCAAGCATCTCTACTACGTGAATAGCGTTTTGAATCTGCATAGGTTTTCACGCAACATCAAGGCAAAGATTTTGGCTACAACTCTGACCGGGGTAGCCGTGGATTGGTTTACAAGAATGAAATTTGGGTCTATAACAAGCTATAACCAGATGGGGAAGAAGTTGGAGAGCTAATTCTCAATTTAGAAGAGAATGCGGACGAGCATGAACCACCTGAATGCGATGAAGTAGAAAGAAAAAGAGAGCCTGGAGGATTTTATACAGAAGTTCAATGATCAGCTGCTGAAGGTTGATGAACTAAAAGGCGACCAAGTGGTGCTCATCTTATTCAATGCGACGACACACATGAGGTTTGCAGGGGAGTTGATCAAGCTCATATTGCCGACGATTGACCAGATCAATGCCTTGGGGCCTATGATATCGTTTACCAGGAAAATATGATGGCGACGAAGAAGACTCGCCACCAGACCAACAATCGACCCAGATGCAAAGAAGAATGTAACAAAGACAAAAACGGCAGGGTCAGGTCCCCGAAGAGGTACACCCCATTGAACCAGGATATCCTAACTATATTTGGGGTGGCTCAGAGGAAGAAATGGTTGAACCAGCCAAGGAAGTTGAGGGAGACTGAGGGAACTAAACACTCAAGGAAATATTGCGAATATCATCATCAGAAGGGACACGATATAGAGGACTGTATAGATTTGAAGGACGAAATTGAATGCCTTATTCGTGAAGGGAGCTACTGGAGTATGTATGGAATGCTAAGGATTCCGGAGATATTGAAGAAAGATCTCGTTCCCCCATGAGAGACAAGATGAAGGCCATTGAGGGCTCAGGCAGAGTGGAAACGCGATAGTCAACGCGCCTTCTAGAGGAGTGATTAACATGATCAGTAGTGGACCGACATGAGTAGACTCCACCAACGGAAGGAAAAATGATCACTAGAGGACTCTAATAGGACCACTACATTGGATTCACATCGCTTTTGGACGAGTTGTTCGATGAGATTATTACTTTCTCAAGCAGAGATTTGGCAGATACGTCCTCCGAAGCCATACAAGCAGGTAAACTTGATTTCCCATTTGGTGTTAAACTTGATGTTGCCAGTTATGGTGTTCACAAGGTTTTGATAGACAACGGGAGTTCCACAAATATCATATTTGCACATACTTTGGAGAAGATGGTCGTGGGCCACCATGTAGTGGAGCAAATCCGCACCCATTTGATCGGCTTTGGGGGAGCGGAGGTGATACCGTTGGGACAAGTGGACCTGCCAACGTCCTTTGAAGAAGAACCACACAGAAGGACCATCAACGTCCAATACACTAGAGTGGATCATCCCGATGCCTACAACATCATTATAGGAAGGCTTCCATTGAATGCTATCCTTGCAGTGGTATCTACATACCACTAGAAAATGAAATTCCCTGCAACTGGAGGCATAGGTGAGGTTATCGCCAACCATGAGGAGGGATGGATTTGCTACATAACCTCTCTTGCATTTCTTAGGATAAGAGAGCCGCAGGACAGGAGGCGAATGCTGAAGGCAACCATCAGATGGCGGAGTAACCAGTCTCCTTGAGATCATTTGAACTTTTGAACATTCGAAAAACTTTGAACAATTTATGCTTTTCCCAAATTGCCCCATCGTTGGGCTGGTCTATAATTAAAACAGGGGGAACTACGCCGGTCTGATTCCCATACTTCGGGATACGTAGGCGGGTTAGGATTTACCTAGACCTCGGCGATTCTCCATTGTTATCTCTTACCTTTCAAATTGCTATATATCCACATTTGAGTATTGATAACTAACTGCATGTACATATCCTATGAGATAGGACAAAGACGTTCCCTATAAAAGGGTAGAACAGAACATGCCCAAAGGGAACAAATATTATGAGATATTCGTCACTGGATATCCTATTATTGGAATATCGTGTTATTATGTCTAATGCAAACATTGTTGTTTCACCTATATATGGCCGGTTCAGCGACACTTCTTGTCAATTCGACAAGGAAACGATATATCTCTTACCTCTTGCAACACGAAGTAAATGAAGACAGAGTGACTCCGATGCCTTAAAAGGCACGGGGAAAAGTACCTGTCAAATACCTGCTATCCGACGGGGTACGGTATAAATATGCCCTAACTGGTAAAACATCCCATATCCATCGAAATACGGAGGACAAAAGAAAATAGAAAGATCCTCTATCCATCGAGATATGGAGGACAAAAATAAATCCTCTATCCATCGAGATAAGGAGGACAACAGAAAATAGAAAGATCCCTTGTCCATCGACATAAGGAGGAAAAAATAAAAAAGAAAGATCCCCTATCCATCGAGATAAGCATGAAAAAAGAAAAAAAGAAAGATTCCCTGTCCATCAAGATAAGGAGGACAAAAGAAAATAGAAAGATCCCCTATCTATCGAGATAAGGAGGATAAAATAAAAAAAGAAAGATCCCATATCCATCGAGATAAGGAAGACAAAAGAAAAGAGAAAGATCCCCAGTCCATCGAGATAAGGAGGACAAAAGAAAAAAAAATATCCCCTATCCATCGAGATAAGGAGGACCAAAGAAAAAATAAAGATCACATATCCATCGAGATAAGGACAAAAGAGAAAAGAAAGATACCCTATCCATTGAGATAAGGAGGACAAAAGAAATCCCCTACCTACCGATATAACGGAGGTAGGAGAGAAAGAGAAGATCCCCTATCCATCGTGATAATGAAGGCAATGGATACCAAAAAAATCTTACTCATCGAGAGAGAAAGACACAAAATCAACAATATACACGAGACGATTAGTCCCTCACAATAAGAAAGGCAAACTACTATTATATTAGATTATTCAAAATTATAGAGAACATAAAGAAAATACAGTCACATATTCCTAAGGAAATATAGCAGACGTAGGCTTCATCCAGGGTAGTTAGGGGCACCCTTAGTATGAATCATTACAAGGCTCTTTTTCAGCAAGATCTCCACATAGACATCTGGACCCGAGTCATCATCATTGTCAGAATTCGAGTCCTCTGGGATTTCCCCATTCGGAACTAGCAACAGATCAAGTGAGCTGGGGTCAAATACATCTCTAAATCCGTCATGCAATCGAACCTAACTGATGATAGAGGATTTTGCCTCCACTCGCTGTTGCACGCCTCGCTCTACACATATTTTCTTGAACATCTCGCTCAAAAGGAAACCCTTTGCGACACTAATTTTCTGCTTCCGCGTGTGCTCCTAAAGAAATAAATTAGGGCATAATTAAAAACATGGTTTGACAAGGGGTCACCTCTAAAAATTTGGCAAAAAACGCTACCTGACACCGGATGGTCCTCTCAGCAAGGGCCAGTTTTTCCCGAAGATGTTGAAGCTCCAGTTCTACGGCTTCACGTTTCTCCCTCTAAACTACAATGGAGACATTGGCCTCATCAAGGGCTGCCTCCAACTGCTGGTTCTGCTTCAGCAGAAGCTGCACAATCGCCTCATTAGAGGCGAGTATACTTAACGCCTCATCACATTCGCCTGCTAACTTTGCCGCCTCAGTAGGGTCGTAATTGCCCATATTTTCAAGATCAGCAATTGTCCGCACAATTGACTCGACTCTATCAAAATTATTATCACTTGTCGCCTTCAAACATTGGAAATGAACTTACCAACCTGTCATAAACAAGTTATTAATTTCTCATTACTACGGCCAAACAAGAAAATGGGTTATAACAAACTTACTGATTGAAAAATGGCACTACTCCTAGTAGATGTACCACCACCACCCTCAATACCTTTCCTCTTATGTGGGGAAGGATGTACCCCAGAGGTCCCTAGAGCTTGGCTCCTACTAGAGCTTGCTCCGACCCCGCCCTATAAGGGTGCACCGCCCCCAGGAACCCCCACCTGCCCCACCTCCCATATACACCTCACCTTGAGACGCCCTACCCATCTTATATTTTGATCTGTGACCCTCTCACCCACATGTCTTAAGTACGACGGGCAGCGACGCTTCGGCACCTACCTCGGCTTTCGCCGCAGCAGCACGCCCAACAATGATATCCAACTTATGATACATCACAAGTTGGCATGTATACAGAAGGTATAACGTAACCAAAAAGGACTATTTAAAAGTATACAACTAAGACAAGGAGAGTGACATACCAAGGTCGAACGAGCCTCGATAAGGCACCGGAGAAAGACCACCCGCGCCCAACACCTCCTCGTCAACAAGAGTGGTGAGATTATACATGTCGGCTAATAAACCTTCCAAAAACCCCGTAGCCCATTAAGGTGCGCCCACATTACAACGCCTTTGATATTTCTCCATTTTCGACCATTTTTAAGAGAGAACCTTAAACTCCCCAGTAGCCTTCTCCTCAAAATAAAAGTATTCAATCTTACTGCCAAATTCATAACTCGTCTGGCTACCTTGTAAAAACTTCTGTCCAGATTGAGCTTGGATAAAGAAGAAGCCTATATCCCCACCCTTCTTGTTGGTAACAACAGAGAATAGAGCCCAGAATTCATTAACCCCATGTGGCGGTACTTCTACTGGAGGGAGTGCCATGTTTCAGTCGGTAAGTTTGTTATCGCCCTTTTTCCTTTTTTGTGTGTCACTGAGAATTTAGTATCTTTGCTTCTGACACGTTGGTAAATTCCTCGTCAGATTTTTTAAGGCGGTAAGTAATAGTAATTCTGATAGAGTCGAGTGTATTGCGTGGACAATTGATGACCTTGAAAATATGAGCAAGTATGACCCTAAAGTTAGCAGCCGAACGTGATGAGGCTTTAAGTATACTCGTCTCTAGTGAGGCAAATGTGCAACTTCTGCTCAAGCAGAACCAGCAGTTGGACGCAGCCCTTGATGAGGCTAATGTCCCCATTGTAGTTGAGTGGGAGAAACGTGAAGCCGCCGAATTGGAACTGTATCGTCTTCGGGAAACAATGGCCCTTGCTGAGAGGGAGAAACATGAGGCCACTGAATTGGAACTGCAACATCTTTGGGAAAAACCGGCCCTTGCTGAGAGGACCATTCGGTGCCAGGTAACATCTTTCACCGTGTTTCTTGAAATTGACTCCTCGTCAAGCCATGTTTTTAGGAACGTGAGGCCACTGAATTGGAACTGCAGCGTCTTTGGGAAAAATTGCCCTTTACTGGTTCGTTTGTTTAGGAACCCACCCAAGAGCAGAAAGTCAACGTCGCCAAGGGTTTCTTGTTGAATGTAACATTCAAGGAGATATGTGCACGGAGTGCAAGAAACAGAAGAGGCAAAAGCCTCTATCATCGGTCAAGTTCGATTGCATGACAGATTTAGAGATGGTTTTGACCCCAGCCCGCTTGACCCGTTGCTAGGTCCAGATGGGGAAGTTCCTGAAGATTCGATCTCCGATGATGACGATGGCGATGACTCGGGGCCAGATGTCTATGCTGAGATTTTGCAGCAAAAGAGCCTTGTGCTGATTTACACTAAGGGTGCACCTAAGTATCCTGGATGAAGGCGGTATCTTCAATATTCCCTTAGGGATTGTTCATGTATTTCCTTTAAGTTCTTTGTACTTTCGAATAGTTGAATAAAATAACAGTTTGATCTTCTTATTCTGAAGGAGTAAATTTTTCGTCCATCTTGTCGATTTTATGCCTTTCTTTCTAGACGAGTAGGGGGTTCTTATATATATTTTTCCCTTTTTGGGTGGTCAACATCCCGTAGGATTTGTAGGTATTTATCCCTTTTAGGGTTTTCTCCTCCCTATCACGGTGAATATGGGAGTTATCCCTTAGGAATTATAGACATTCTCCTCTGTGTCACAGTGGATAGGGGAGTTAACCCGTAGAATTTGTAGATATTCATCCCTTTCAGGGTCGTCGATATCCCGTAGGATTTATAGATATTTATCCATGTCGGGTTCTCTCCTCCCTATCGCGGTGGATAGGGGAGTTCTCCCTTAGGAATTTGTAGATATTAGCCCCTTTCGGGTGATCTCCTCATTACCTCGGTGGATAGGGGAACTTCTCTTGTTCTTATACCTCCGTTATTTCGGTAGGTAGGGGATTTTTCTTTTGTCCTCCTTATCTCGATGGATAGGGTCTTTTTTCTTTTGTCCTCCTTATCTCGATGGGTACGGGATCTTTATTTTTCTTTTGTCCTCTTGATCTCGGTAGATAAGGGATCCTCTACCCGTTAGGGCATATTTATACTGTACCCCGTAGCATAGCAGGTATTCGACCATTATAGGTACTCTTCCCCGTGCCTGTTAAGGCATCGGAGTCATTGTGTCTTCTTTTCCTTCGTGTTGCGATAGGTAAGAGATATATCATTTCCTTGCTATATCGATAAGAAATGTCGTGATAGCTGCCATAGATAGGTGAAACAACAATATTTGCATAAGACATAATAACATGGCATTCCCATAATAGGATATCCAATGATGGATATCTCATAATGTGTGTGCCTTTTGGGCGTGTCTCGTTCGAACCCCTTAGTGGGGAACGTCTTTGTTATACCCTGTAGGATATGTACCTGTAGATAGTTATCGATCTTGAAACGTAGATATATAGCAATTTGATAAATAAGAAACTGAGAGGGCTAGGTAAATCCCAATCCGCCTATGTATCCCATGGTATGGGAATCAGACCGGCCTAGTTCCCCCTGTTTTAGTTACAGTCCAGCCCAACGATGGGGAAATTTAGGGAAAGCATAAATTGTTCAAAGTTTACGAAACAGAAAAGTTCTAATGATGTTTAGGACACTGGTCACTCTGCCATCAAAAGGTTGCCTTCTGCATTCGCTTTCTTTCCACCGGCTTTCCTTATTCTAGGGAGCGTAAGGGAAGCTATGTAGCAAAGCCATCCTTCTTCAGGGTTGGCGATGACCTCTTTTATGCCTCCGGATGCAGGGAGTTTCATTTTCTGGTGGTATGTAGGCACCACTGCATGGATAGCATTCAAGGCGGGCCTTCCTATAATGATGTTGTAGGCGAAAGGATGATCCACTATAGTGTACTGGACGTTGATGGTCCTTCTGTGCAATTCTTCTCCAAAGGACGTTGGTAGATTTACCTGTCCGAGTGGTATCACCTCCATTCCCATGAAGCCAATCAAAGGGGTGGAGAATTGTTTGATGACATAGTGGCCCAGGGCCATCTTCTCCGAAGCATGTGCAAATATGACATTCGTGGAACTCTCGTTGTCTTTCAAAACCTTGCGAACACCATAATTGGCAACGCCAAGTTTAACGACTAAAGGGAAATCAAGTTTACCTGCCTGTATGGCTTCTAGGGACATATCCGTCAAATCCTCTAGTCATCATTTTCCTTCCGTCAAGTTTACCATGTTGGTCGCCCACTGATCATGTTAATCACTCCTCTAGAAGGTGCATTGACTATCGCGTTTCCACGTCCTCCTGAGCCCTCAATGGCCTTCATCTTGTCTCTCATGCGGGAACAAGATCTATCCTCGTGATCTCCAGAGTCTTTAGCATTCCCTACATATTCAACCAATTCCCCTTCACGAATGAGTCGTTCGATCTCGTCTTTCAGATCTATACAGTCCTCTGTATCGTGTCCTTTCTAACAATGATATTCACAATATTTCCTCGAACGCTTAGCTCCCTCTGTTTCCCTTAACTTCCTCGGCTGGTTGAACCATTTTTTCCTCTGAGCTACCCCGAACACAGTTAAGATATTCTGATTCAGCGGAGTGTATCTCTTTGGGGAGATGTCCCTGCCGTTTCTATCCCTGTTCCATCCTTCTCTACCTTTGGGAAAATTGTTGGTCTAGGGGGGGGGGGGGAGTCTGCTTTTTTGCCATCATATTGTCCTGGTAAACAGTGTCATAGGCCAAGGCATTGACGAGAGCTTTATCAACTCCCCTGCAAACCTCTTGTCAGTTGTCGCATAAAATAAAATGAGCACCACTTGGTCGCCCTTCGGTTCATCAACCTTCATCAACTCATCATTAAACCTCTTTATAAAATCCTCTAAGATCTCTTTCTGCTTCTGCTTCATTGCATTCAAATGGTTCATGCTCACCCGCATTCTCTTCTGACTTGAGAATTGGCTCTTCAGCTTCTGCCCCATCTGCTCATAGCTTGTTATAGACCCAGCTTCCATCCTTGTAAACCAATCTAGGGTTGCCCCGGTCAGAGCTGTAGCCAAAATCTTTTCCTTGATGTTGCGTAAAAACCTTTGGAGGTTCAAGACATTATTAACGTAGTAGAGATGCTCGTTCGGGTCGTTTTTCTCGTCTTATGCCTTGATAACAGGGATCTTCTCTCATTTCTCCAGTACTTCTGACTCAATCTCCTCACAAAATGGGGTTAAGCTCTTGTAGCCCTGAGCCAATGGTAATTCCCGACCGACCTCTACCTTCTCGCGGTCCAGCTGCTCCATCCTTTCGCTATGTTCTTCATGTCCTCGACCATGGACGGTCCCTTCTGGATTCTCCTGTATCCTCGCGTTCATTTGCTCTACGCCCAATTTCAGAGTTTATAGTTCTTGATTCCTGAGGTTGCGGTGGTACATTGCCCATTCCTTGGTTGATCAATCTTGGCAGCAAGTTCCCCAAGGTGGCATTGAGTGTTGCCTATACGGTCGCGTTGATTTGTGCCATGATTTTCGGTGCCAAGACAATAGGGGTTACGGGCACAGACTATGGCGCCTCCAGGGGTTGAGAGTGGATATGTTCATTCTGGGCAATCTCCGGTTCTGGTACGTGGACGCGTGGGGGTGGTGCACTCTCTGCCACCTAATTGTCGACAACTGGTCTTGCAGACTGCGAGCGGGTCATCCTGCGTTGCATCTTGACGTCTTCGTTCGGGAACATGGTGTTCCCACAGACGGCGCCACTAGTTTAACAATAGATCGTATATATAAGACGAGGTGAGATTTTACAAGTGTGGTGCTACTATCTATTACAAACTAGACCTGCTTCGACTATGACTAGTGCTAAGTAGGCTTGGTCAGGAACACCTCGAACTGACGATAAGATGTTGTGCTGGATATTGAAGGTGATGTCGAACAGGACGCCAAAGGTGATATCGGGGATGATATCGGGTACCTTCTATGTTGGATATGATCTCCTGGTGTATGTCGGGGGTGACGTCGGGTATGATGTCGGATATAATGTCGATGAGTATGTCGATGATATATATCAAAGATATATATCGAGTATTATGTCGGTTTCGATATCGGGGGTGCTTGATGTCGATGTACAATATCTTAAGATAATTAAAGCTTACCTTAATTAGCGGAATCCCGATATTTATAGACATCGAGAAGCGGGGACCGCACACGTGATAAACACCTGAGTCGTACCATATCGAATGTCATATTCGATATGTTTATCGGGGGACCCCCGATGTAAGTAAAATATGGTCCTGGCCCACGGACCAACCCAATAGAAGAAATACCCATATCATATGATATAAAGACTACGTGAATGAAGAAGAATTCGTTTGAATGAAACAATTGTAAAAGATTGAATTTAATTGAGTTGTATATTAGATAATTAAAGTCGCCAGTTTAATTTCGAAGCTCACGTATTAGCGCATAGAAATATTACCTATGCGTCTCTATTATTATCTTTCTTAGTAAGTGAATTTGTTAAATAGATTTGAATAGTTAAACAGCGGAAATTAACAATGACGCGGAGATAAATTTTCTTTATTAAAAACTACTTAACGGCTCATAATTCGCGTCATTGATCAAGGATCAATGGATGAAGACGACTAATATCAAAAGTCCAATGGCGTTTACCCAATTGGAGGAATTCATTGAATATCGTAACATCCTTTTTTTACATTATTATTACTGCTATTAATATTTTCTTTTGAAAATGCGCCGACCAAAAAAAATTATTTTTTGAATATGCATCCTATGGCAGCATATTCAAAGTTTCAACCCTTAGGGACTAATGACTGGTCAGCATTGAAATCCCAAGGTAAATCACAAAACGATGATATAAAAATAAAGAACTACCTTTTGCGCCTACCTTCTCCGCAAATAATTACATGAGATTTATTATATTTATGAACGAACCACTTCTGATTAACTACAAATAAGTTTTTGGAATTCCATTTGTTCGAAAAACTTTAGTCCCATCTCTTGCACGATATCTCCTCCATTGACTGGAATCGCCAAATGCCTAATCCCAGACTACTTAATTAGTGGGAAATTCTGTCATATAATGTTATATATTAGGCAACTTTTTTGCTCAATAATTACAAGTACTTCATCCTCCACTATGATTAAATATTTAAAATCTTATGACAAATTTGTTTTGCCTGTCAAAAAAGGTTATCCACTTTAATTAAGTACACTGTAACAAATATCTCCCAAAGCAACTGATAAAGCATGATTCAATTTGAGTTTTGCGAACCAAAAGATTCATCACACGTATGATTAATTATAATTTATTTAAGGGATAATTCTATCAAACCCTCCAAACTATGGGGTCATTTACCGCACAGGGTCAGAACTTTAGTTTTAGCGGCAGTGCCCCCTAAACTTTGGTCGTTTGTGCGAATTTCTCCATTTTCCAGTTTTTTGTAATTTTTTCACAAAAAATCACCGAAAAAAATATTTAAAGTTTGACTAAAACCTTCGTCTCGATGAGACGGTTCCAATGATGGTGACGGTGATGCAAAATTCAAAGTTATAAGATAGGAATTCTAATTTAAGTGCAATACACTTAAATTAAATTTCCCGTGTATTGGCTTTGAATTTTGCGACACCGTCACCACCATCGGAACCGTCTCATCGAGACGAAGGTTTTAGTCAAACTTTAAATAATTTTTTCGATGATTTTTTGTGGAAAAATTGCAAAAAACTGGAAAATGGAGAAATTCGCACAAACGACCAAAGTTTAGGGGGCACTGCCGCTAAAACTAAAGTTCTGACCCTGTGCGGTAAATGACCCCATAGTTTGAGGGGTTTGATAGAATTATCCCTTTATTTAACGGCTAATGGAACTTTGATAAATTCTGATCACTTAGGCCTAGTTTGTTCTCTTGAAAATAGGGAAAAAGAAAAAAAAATCCTTTATACATAATATAATAATAATTTTTCCCAGAAAATCTGTATAAGCCAAAAGCTTGAAAAATAAATGAAAAAAACTATTTTTCTCAAGAAATTTTTTGAAAATCCTTGTTTTTCTTTATTTTTACTTTTTTTTCCTTTTCCCCCATTTTCAGGAGAAACAAACTTGGCCTTAAATTTATAATATATATATATATATATATATATATATGTGTGTGGTAATGATATATACAGAGCAATTATTTTTCATACAGAACAATTCATTTCGTTTTCCAATTTTACCCTTTTAATAAGATTTGTTATTTGGATACCAGTATTCTCTTTCCAATCTACAATAAATTTTCAAATGGTTCCCTTCAATAATTTTCACAAAATCTTTCTAGATTCACATTTATTCACTTTTATCCTCAGCTAATTAATTACCGGGATTTGTATAAGCTTCACTTTTTAAGTATGGCCGTCAATAACTATATTTTAATCTCATCTTGAAATTTTATTTTTCTTTTGGTCTTGGCGCAGGACTTATTATTACAAAATATGTCTAAAGTGATATTGATGACACAAAATACTATAGAAAATTTATATTCAATATTAATTTTTAGAAACGCTTGACAAAATCATTCAGATCATAGCAATAATAAGCTCAGCGGTTGTTTAATTCAATTTAATAGCATCCAAATTAAGTTCTTTATTTTTTTAATATTGATTTTATCTCTTAAATTATTTGGTACTACATCAGGCACTAAAAGAAACCAGTGCTTTCTGCCACCCGCCGCCCGGCGGATTGTCAGGCGGTTGCCAACGGTCCTAATCCTGGCGCGCTACTTCCGCAACCGCCCGGACGGTCGCGGAGCGGCATTCTCAAACCTCTCTCTTCTCTACCCCCGTTGTGCCACTGCCCCCTCCCTTCCACGCCTCGGAGTTGCGACTTCGGATAATTGTAAGTTTTTTTGCATTTTTTCGATTAATGTGTTATATTTAATGTTTTGATAATATTTTTGTATGTTAAATAGTTTTTTTTTTTTGAAATTGTATGTTAAATAGTTTTTTTTTTTTGAAATTGTATGTTAAATAGTTAGTTTAGCTCATTTGTCGTCAAAATGTTAGTTTAAATGCATGTTAAATTGTTAGTTTAGTTTAGTTTATTTAATGTATTATTATTAGTTAAATTTATTTAATGCTATGTTGTTAGTTTAAAATTGTCATGTGTCAGTTGTTCGTTTAAAATTGGCATGTGTTATTTTAAATGTTAAAATGTGCGTTTAAAGTTGGCATGTGTTAAATTAAATGTTAAATTGGTAGTTTATTTTGTTTAGAATTGTTTATTTAGTTATTACATGTTTTATGTTTTATAAAATTAGAAAAGACGATGCCTTCACGGAATTTCTATAACTTAGAAATAATGTCTTTAAATAATCTTTATAACTTAGTAACGAATGAGTTTCAGGCAATCTTCATAACTTAGTAAAGATTGAATTTTAGGAAATTTTCACAACTTTGTAACGATTGAATTTTAGAGAATCCTTATAACTTAGTAACAATTGAATTTTAGAAAATCTTTATAACTTAGTAATGATCGAATTTTAGGGAATCTCTCTCAATCATCTAACTTAGATATTTTCTCGTAGTATTTTTTCGTTATGTCAGACAATCAGCGACGTCCTACTGGTGGTGGTAGGCCACATCCGACTGAGGATGACCCCCCTGCGGGTGGGGGTCGAGGTAGTCTTGGACCTCGACTAGCTATACGACATTCGGGTCGCGAAGGCGAGAGCCCCGATGCATCTACATCGTTGACGCCTACGTTACAGCCGCACGTCGTACATCGTCTGGATCTAGGGCTAGAGCACCATCTTCAGAAGACTCTACTGGAGCGCAAAGGCCACCGTCTACATGTTCCAATGGAGCTGGCCCGAGCGAGAGGCCGACTGAGACTCCAGCTTTGGGAGTATTCATAGGCACGCAACAGCGCCGAGGTATGGGGCCCTCCAGAGGTGCGGCGACACCCACTTACCCGTCTCAGAGGCATGTGATTAGACACCCCTTAGTGTGATGTTGCTACGACAATCACGGAGCTGAATATACAGTTTATGCGGGAGTTCAGGTCCACCTACTTATCGATGCCCGAATAGATACAATAGGTTATGTGGGTCAAGTTTACGGTTAGGAGTTGTTTCACAAATGTAATATATTATTTGATTTAGAGTTGAAAGTGTAAGTGTTGGTGTGAAGTGTTAGTCCAATATTTTGTCAACTAGCGTTGGCACAAAACTGAACTCCACACTGCACTGTCCGAATTATTTAAATGTAATATTTTATTTTACCTTTATTTACAAACTAATCTAGTTCCACAGTTGTTGTTTATCTTGTTTATATTTCAGGATAATGATAATTCAAGAGTCTAGGTGGTTTACTCATCAAAAGTAGAATATCCGAAAGATAAAGGCGATGAAATTGCAAGATAAGGATTGAAGACTTCTTGGTGATTAGATGAAGGAATTTCAAGATAAATATAGAAGATTTTAGAAGATTAGAAGTCTATCAAAATAGGAGTTTGATCAAGAGAAGAGGTCTTCTATTGAAGAGTTAGAGTTCAAATAGGAAAGCGTCCAGATTCATCTAAAGATAAGGATGATGAGGATGATAAGCTCAAGAACAAAATTGGAGATGATCTTGGAAATCTAATAGCAATCAAAAACATGCACAACATGCCCTGGACCTCAAGGAACAATGAATTATAAATAGGCATATTGGGCATCAAGAAAAAGACATAAAGATTAGAGTGAAAATATCCCGAGAGGATAATCTTATTATTGAGTGTCTTTGTCTTGTTGTACTAAGTTTTTACCCAACGAGTCTATAGCTGATAGTATGTTAGGTGTTAGGATTGATATCCTTACTTAGTTGTTTTGTTTTTATAAAATTATTAATTTATTAGTGGTTATTTTGCCCTTTGCGCTCGGCAGATTATATTCATATAATCTGCCTAAAAGTTACCTACTGTGTTCTTTGAATTCCACTGTGCACAATTTACACTAATCGTATCACGAATGTTAAGGCAAAATTGAGTACTTCAAGTTGGCTTAACATTCAACTTAACACAACGTGTGCTTTATACTTTGTCAATAGGTGTTAGGACAACACTGAGTAAATCAATGTTTGCTCAACACTAGGCGACAACACCATTGTTGAGTTACAAAAGTTGTATTAATCGCGATCCATACATTTTCAAGAGTATTAATAAATCAAAAGACATAATTATAATAATTGGTGATGCAATACCGTTCGGGGCTCGTAGGGTCGGGAATTTTGGGGATATTATCACTGAATATTGTTCGAAATGCTTATCTTGAATTTCAGGAAACGGAGGCAATATTGTTTTATTAAAGATCTTGAGTGAATTACAAGGGTGTCGTGTTGGGAGATAACAACTTCTCGTAGAGTGTGTTCTTTTTTCTATTTTTCCAAATACAATTGAGTATGTTAGTTGTCCCAGAAAATCCTTGTGTGCCTCTTGTAGCGGAGTGACTGAAGAATGAATGCAGTGTAGAACGCCAAGACTTGCCCACAAATTTGGTGAGAAAAGTGTCGGCTATTGTTATTATTGTTTAAAAACGCATCAACTTACATAAATCGTTTTATTGTGGTATAAGCTCCCATCTAGCAACCAAAATGTACTTCCCGTAAAGATTATAATTGTTGTCTATAGGGACATGTACTTGACGTCTCTAGTGTTAATTAACGCCTTCTGCACAAAAAAAAGGTTAATTAAAAACATATATCATAACAAATTAGTTCTAAACGGAAATAAAAGTGTAAGATATTTGAACTCACCATATCGAGTAGGGACGATCCACTCATCATGATTGAAGCAATTCCGCAAAAAACATTATAGAAGAAACACCTTTTATTATAATCATCAAAAGAGAATATTGAGACAGAAATTACTCTCCAATTTATTGCAAAACTTAAAACAAAAAGTCGTGTAATAATCTTTTTCTTCTTAAAAGGGGCGTAACGTAAGAATATTATTACGTAGAAGGCTCTACGACCGCCCCAATTCCGTTAAATAGCATAATGAATAATTGACTTGGGTAATCATCGACATCACATCGCTAAGGTCTTAGATAACGTGAAAAGATTAAATGTATTCCTCCATTTTGTTAAAAAACAACGGTTGAAAATGATAATTCCATGTAGGTCCCCTAGATTTTTTTGATTCACAAAACTTGCTAGTGGAATGAAAATTGGAAAATTCTTACTTCCAAAAATTTCTCGAAAAGTATTATTATTTTTGTTTGTCTCACTTATATCTAGAATCTTTTGGAACTCAACTTCCACGTCATTGGCTATCGTTATGACTCGCAAAGCCTCTTTTCCTTTGTCAAGCTCGTCTCTCTTCCTTTGGGAAGCCAATCATGATATATAAAAAAAACAATTTCGCAAAGAACTTATTTACAATATGTTTTGTTGTATACAAAAAATAATTGAACCTCAAGAGGTATATATCAATTATATGTCTAAATTGTACAAACTCTACGCTGAAACCAAACAATTGCAGTTTTCCCTTTCAAACCAAGACGTGCAAATTTCCTGTAAAATTAAAACACGTCCAATAAAGACAATATCAATCAAGTCGAATGCAAATTTAAAAGTAAGAAAACTAAGAAAGAAGAGAAACTATGACTCCCTGGGAATGAGGGTAGGATCGCATGCCAAGGGATACGTCTTTTGGGGGTCCAACACACTTGATAATATACACTGAAATTGATTTTGAAAGAGTATGGGACGCAACTGAGTTAAGTTGTCCCAGAAAAGCCTTGTGCCTCTTGTAATGGAGTGACTGAAGAATGAATGCAGCGTACAAAGCCACGACTTGCCTACAAATTTGGTGAGAAAAGTGTCGCATATTATCAATATTGTTTAAAAACGCATCAACTTACATAAATCGATTTATCGTGGTATAAGCTCCCATCTAGCAACCAAATTGTACTACACGTAAATATTCTAACTGATGTCGATAGGGACATATACTTGACGTCTCTAGTGTTAGTTAACGTATTCTCCACAAACAAATAACATGTTACTTAAATCATATATAATAACAATATAATTCTAAACAAAAATCAAGGTATAAGATATTTGTACTTACAATATCGAGTGGGGACATCCACTCATCATTATTGAAGCCATTCCAGAGCAAACATGAAAGATGAAAAGCCTTTTATCATAATCGTCCAAGTAGAATATCGAGACATAAATTACTCTCCAAACTATTGCAAAATTTGAAACAAAAAGTCCTACAATAATCTCTTTTTCTTCTTAAGAGGGGCGTAACGTATAAATATTATTACGTAAAAGGGCTCTACGATCGCCCCAACTCCGCTAGCATAGCATATTGAATAATTTCCTTGGGTAATCATCGTCATCACATCCCTAAGGTCTTAGATAATATAAAAGAATTAAATATATTCCTCCACTTTGTTATAAAACAAGGGTAAAAAATGATAATTACCTGTAAGTCCCCTAAAATTCTTTTTGATTCACAAAACTTCCTAATGGAAAAAGAACTAGGAGAGTCTCACTTCCAAATATTTCTAGTAAAGAATTCTTAATTTTGTTCATCTAGCTTATATCTAAAATCTCTTGGAACTCAACTTCCACGTCGTTGGTTACCGTTATAATTCCAAAGCCTCTTTTCCTTCGTCAAGCTTGTCTCTCTTCCTTTGGGAAGCCAATCGTGATATATAATAAAAAATGTTCGCAATGAACTTATTTACCATTTGTTATGTTGTATACAAAAAATAATTGAACCTCAAAAGGTATACATCAATTATATCTGTAGAATGTACAAACTCTACGCTGAAACCAAACAATTGCAATTTTAAATTTCAAACCATGACGTGCAATTTTGCTGTAAACTTAAAACACGTCCAATAAAGACAATATCAATCTAGTTGAATGCAAATCTGAAAGTAAGAAAACTAAGAAAGAAAAGAATGTGTGATTCCTTGAGAATGAGTGTATTATCGCATGCCAAGGGATACGTCTTTTTGGGTCCAACACACTTGATAACATACACTGAAATTAGTTTTGATACAGTATGCGATGCAACTGAGAAAAGTTGTCCCAGAAAACCCTTGTGCCTCTTGTAGGCTTGTAGTGGAGTGACTAAGAATGAATGCAGCGTAGAATGCCAAGACTTGCCCACAAATTTGGTGAGAAAAATGTTGGCTATTATTATTATTGTTTTAAAACGCATCAACTTACATAATTTGTTTTATTGTGGTATAAGCTCCCATCTAGCAACCAAAATGCGCTACCCTTAAAGATTATAATTGTTGTCGATAGGGACATGTACTTGACGTCTCTAGTGTTAATTAATGCCTTCTGCACAAAAAAACAAAAGGTTAATTAAAAACATATATCGTAAAAAATTAGTTCTTAACGGAAATAAAAGTGTAAGATATTTGAACTTACCATATCGAGTAGGGACGATCCATTCACCATGATTGAAGAAATTCCGCAAAAAACATTATAGAAGAACTACCTTTTACCATAATCATCAAAAGTGAATATCGAGACAGAAATTACTCTCCAATTTATTGCAAAACTTAAAACAAAAGGTTCTGCAATAATCTTTTTCTTCTTAAAGGGGGCGTAACGTATGAATATTATTACGTAGAAGGCTCTATGACCGCCCCAACTCCGTTAAATAGCATAATGAATAATTGACTTGGGTAATCATCGACATCACATCCTTAAGGTCTTAGATAATATAAAAAGATTAAATGTATTCCTCCATTTTGTCAATAAAACAACGATTTAAAATGATAATTACAAGTGGGTCCCTAAAAATTTTTTGATTCACAAAACTTCCTAGTGGAATAAGAATTGGGAGATTCTTACTTCTAAATATTTCTCGAAAAGAATTATTATTTTTGTTTGTCTCACTTATATCTAGAATCTTTTGAAACTCAACGTCTACATCATTGGTTATCGCAAAGCCTCTCTTCCTTTGTGCAGCTCATTTCTCTTCCTTTGGGAAGCCAATCATGATATATATATATATATATATATATATATATATATATATATATATAAACAATTTCGCAAAGAACTTGTTTACAATATGTTTTGTTGTATACAAAAAATAATTGAACCTCAAGAGGTATATATCAATTATATGTCTAAACTGTACAAACTCTATGCTGAAACCTAACAATTGCAGTTTTCCCTTTCAAACCAAGACGTGCAAATTTTCTCTAAAATTAAAACACGTCCAATAAAGACAATATCAATCAAGTTGAATGCAAATTTGAAAATAAGAAAACAAAGAAAGAAGGGAAGTATGATTCCATGAGAATGAGTGTAGTATCACATGCCATGAGATACGTCTTTTTGGGTCCAACACACTTGATAACATACAATGAAATTGATTTTGAAAGAGTATAGGACGCAACTGAGATAAGTTGTCCCAGAAAAGACTTGTGCCTCTTGTTGTGGAGTGACTGAAGAATGAATGCAGCATAGAACGCACGACTTGCTTACAAATTTGGTGAGAAAAGTGTCGCATATTATCATTATTGTTTAAAAATGCATCAACTAACATAAATCATTTTATCGTGGATTAAGCTGCCATCTAGCAACCAAATTGTACAACCCATAAATATTCTAATTGGTGTCGATAGGGACATATACTTGACGTCTCTAGTGTTAATTAACGTCTTCTCCACAAACAAACAACAGGTTACTTAAAACCCAGGCAACGATCGCACAGCCTCCTCACACAGCTTATATACAATGCGCACCATGTCCCGGAATTTCTTCTGAAGCACATCCCGAGGGGCAAGAGCGTTAGATATATCCATAAGTGCATGGGTTCGTGCCAACATCAAGGCCACCTCCTGCTTCCGCACCACCTCCAGTAGTTTCCGAGCAGCCGCATCCTTATCTTCCGAGGTCAAGGATAATCGTTCCTCCAAGACACGCAGTTGCTCTCGTAGATCCTCCACCCTCTCTTCTAAACACACTACTCGCGCACGATCCAGTGACAGACGCCTCTCCATATCCCAAGACTTTTCGGTCTAATCCTTCACCACCCCGCGGTGATTTTCCTCCACCGCCTCCCTATCCACCCGGAGCTGCTCTACCTTTTGTCTGGCTAGCAAAAGCCCCCTCTCGAGGTCATCCCGATGGCGATAGATCAACTCCACCTCGAAAGCAATTTTATCCCTCCGGGAGCCCACGACGTTGATCACCATGAAAAGCTGAAAGACCCCATCAAAAGGGAATTCAAGGGAACACCGGATCAAAAATTATATCTCAAAACAAGAAAAAGAGAGATGTTACCTCGCAAAGGTCATTACAAGACAAATCTTGTAGAGACAACAACGGAAGAGCATTCAACTGGGTGCAATCCAGGTCGTTCAATAGCCCGCTGAAGAAAGTTCGGCAAAAAAACACATCAAGGTTAATTTTGGGAAACCGCTCAGCCACTCGCGAACCTTCCCCCTGCTCCACCTTTGCGGTAGGAGGCGGTGTATCAGGAGAATAGGGCACTCGCTCCTCTTTCACATTAACAACGTCCCAATGGAAACCAGGGGAATGACCCCCTTGATTACCACTCTCTCCAGCGGTCCGGGAACCCAACCTCAGTGAGAGCAACGGGCTCGAAACAACCCCAGATCCCTCCACTCCAGGAACCCCTCGGGATGAGAAATCACCCACCAGTCGTAAAGGGAAGCGACCCGAATTTCCTCCTAACCGAGCTAGCTCCCCGGTCGGGTGCAAGAACTCTTCCCCCTCCCTACCGCTGGACACGTCCTCAGAGCCGCTGCTCCCGAAGACCCTTTTAGACGTCCCCACAGCGAAGAAGTCCATCTCTGACCCTATAAGAAAAATCAAAACATGTTAAAATGGGATCTCACCTCAACAAAAAACTTTTCGAATAAGCACAAAGGGAAAAACGTTACGGAAAAAGAAATTGGTATGCAGAGGGCGGGGAGAAAGCTCTCGCGCTGCTGACCCCTCTTGCAAACCGGCGAGAGAAAGAGCGTCGGACAGCTCCAGCAAACCACATATGTCATAACTTCCAACAAATAGCAAGGACTCTCGCAAGATTTCCGATTCATGGGTGATCACCTCCGAAGAAGGAACCACGTACTGTAACCCCCAACAAACAGGCACCCCCAGGCGCAAGCCATCATCCCACGAGGCTTCAGGTAAAAGAAACGGCTCTTCCAATCATCTCGGGGGGTAAGCCGCCTAGTGATGGTCGTAAAAGAATGACGCTGATCGCGATACACCAAACTAAAGAAGGGTAGGTCTCCGGGACAAGGACGCAGGAGGAAGACACTCCCCACTCGATAAGGAGTTAGAGGCAAATCTAAAAGCCCACAACAAATGACGTAACCCACCAGATAACGATAGGAATTAGGTGTAAGTTGGCTTGTGTAGATTTGCCAATAGCGGAAGAGCGCCCGTAAAAATGGGTGGAAGAACAAACGTGAACCGCAGCGTATCTGATCCGAATACATCGTCATGTACCCATCAGGAGGGTCGTACGCCTGTTGGTCAGCCCTAGGCAACACGACATCATATCCACCCAAGTCCAAGTTATACTCAATGAACAACGCCGCCACCGAATCCGCGGATTTCGTGCTTTCCGCTGACCCAATTCGACTTCCACCTATCAACATCAGGGGATTCACCGTGATTGTGTGGAATACCGAAAGATGGTCTATCGGAAGGTACGCCTCCCTACTCATGAATACATCCCTTATATTGTGTGACAACAACATATCCGCCCGAAGTTGCACCGAAAGAGGAACGATAGAACCCCTCAAGGTAGAAGGTGAACAACCCTCCCCACGACGAGGACTCGGTATAAAAGTTTCACTCGGAATACATCGTACCGTATGCACGGATGGGGGACCTACAAAGAGGTGTAAGGCCCCCTTGAGAATGGAAAGAGCGGGGAAGCGTCATGACAGGCTTATCGAGGATTGCCAAACTTTTTCTTAGAAAGTTCACTCAAAAACAAAGCGCTTAAGGACAAAAACAGCCTTTTTAAGTGAAAATGACAAGACAAATTGTTCTTTATGAAAGTGAAGAGAAAGTGTTCTTTATGAAAGTGAAATCTACGAAACTTGATGAAAATGATGGTTCAGGGGAAAGCAATATATAGTAAGCACAAGGGGCTCACCCCCGAAAGCAAGACCACCCAGATTTTGCGGTTCTCATGGCCAATAGAGAAGAAGCATGAAACTCCATGTGTCGCAACCCCCGGTAGTCAACTGAAAAGAAACTCCTACCTACAATATGCAGTGAGGAAGGAGAGGCATGCAGCTACTATCATTAAAGACTTCAAGATATAGTCAAAGCCTTCTAAGTCCTTAGAGACATTAATAGAGGAACTCGAATCCCCAAGCCTGACAGAGCACAACTACCATATTTATGTTAAGTCTATCTTGACAAACATAATGAAGATAAGCATAGTGAAGACAAACACGATAAAGACAAACACCCACGAGACACAAAACATGGAACAAATTCATTAACAAAAGAAAGGAGTTCATACATGGTGAAACCTTCTTCCTACACTACGAAATAAAAAATAATAATACAAAGTCTTAAGCAAGAAAGAAAAAACAAACAAAAGAGAAATTGCTAGGCTTGAGATGGAGGAGGTGCGTCCGCGGAAGTAGTGGGACCAACCGCGGACAAGGGAACTAAGGAATGGGGCGTGGGATCCGCCTCTTCCGCGGACCTGGGAGCTGAAGAAGGGGGCGTGGAAGCCATCCCTTCTGAGGAGTGGGACGCCGAAGCCACGACACCCGAAGGAGGCGTACGAGTCGGAGTGGCAGGCGAAAGAAAGAGGCCTCCATACTTCAGAAAAACAACATACGCCTTATCCAAGGTAGGCAACTTCATACTCTGGATGCTTAACACCCGCGGATCGGTGTGAGAACCCCATCGTTGCTTCACTTGCCCAAAACATTCAGAGAAACCCCACATTAAATGCCCCATCAGATGCCCATGATACTTCTGGGCATACAGGGCGCCGCAATACTTGATGGTCTCATCTCGAGCATACTAGGCGGCCGCATCCAACTTTTACTGCACTTCCGCTGGGGGGATGCCCGTCGACGTTGGAGCCTTAGATAATTCCTCAGCCACATCATCAACGCAGGCAAGTGCTTGGGATAGGTCCCGCTCCAACTCCCTCTGCCGAGCTACGCCCGCTGCCTTCTCCTTCTCCAACAGCTTCATCTGCTCATTTAACGCCAACTCTGAGCCCTCTAACTTGGATACACGGTTAAGCAGACGCTTGTTCTCGTTCTCAAGCCCAAACAACCGCTTGCTAGTCCTATCCCAAACCGCCTGTTGTGCTCGCCCCCGTTCCCGCAGCAAGTGATTCTCCTCCTCTAACCTCCTCATCCCTGCATGGACTGTGCTTGCATTCTTCTGGAGCTTTTCAACCTCAAGTAAGACAAGAGGAAGCACTTTAGGCACCTAAAAATCAAGAGAAAGTATAAAAACCTAAATAAAGACTTGGAAGAAAAGGCAAAAAGAGGCCACAACTTACCAGCAAAGCAATCAAACTGGTGCAAGATTGAAGGAACTTCCACCCATCCGTGGGAAGAGAGTTGGTGAAGGCTAAAAACCGAGAGATGGTAGCCAGAGCAGCCTTCCCCTCCTCATTTCCGGGAGCTGACCCCAGCACGGGGGGGACAGAAGTGGATGGACCCCTCGGCAGTAGGCTGCTCAAAAGAGGAACTTCCGTCACCACCGGGATATCGGAATGAAAAGGAGCCAAGGACCCAGAAGCAAGATGACCGGTCGGGGGCGGAAAGGTACCCATCAACTCGTCCATCCAGAATGGAACCCCCTCGAAAGAAGGCTCCGGGAGGGAAACATTCCCTCCAACACCAAAGAGGTCGCCCGCTCTATATAAAAAAGGTAAATGTAAGTCAAAGTGAAACGAGAAATAATATATTAACTTAAAGAGAGGAAAAAATTACCTAAGTCAAAAGTGGATCCTAAACTTGACCCTTCCACCTCCTCCATAGGGGCCTTCCCCTTATCTATAAAAAAGAAAAAAAAAAACCCCGTTAAGTAAAAAAGAAAGAGAGCTTTCTTCTTGAGGCCAAGATCTTCCTACAACTAAATAAACGGGAGGAATGCTTACCAAAGGCCCAAGACAGACTAGTAGGAGGTGTCTCCAGCAGCCGATACGCCGAGTCCCTCGATGCCATAGACTTACCGGAGGAAGATATCTCTATCGCCTCCAGGAGCAGCAGGAACAGAGGCATGTATCATCGGAGTAGTTGCCGTCATAGCATGGGCAACCGGAGAAAGGGGGGGCATCGGAATCCTCGATAGTCTCACGTCACCCCCAATCCCCTCTAAGGAGAACGTGATGCCCGCCTCCCCCGAGTCCGCGTCCTGACCTCCCTCATTCGGATTGTCCGACGTCCCACTCAAAGATCGGGGCGCGGCAACCATGACACCCTCAGCATCGAGGACTCCCATGAGCGCTTCCTCTGAGACCACCACACCCCCTCGGAAGACTTGGTCCCCCCGGGGAGGTAAGCACATTCCTTCATAAAGGGCTTCAATGTATCGACTACAGCACAAATGAAGTAATTAAAGTTAGTCCCTAAAAGGGATAAAGGCAGACTTCTACGAAAGCAAAAAGGAAAAGACTTCTACGAAAGCAAAAAGGAAAGACTTACCAAAGATAGTGGCGTATCTGGAGGGAATAGCCAATGGCCTATCAACTTGACCCAAAGGCGAAATATTCCATAGACCCGCCGTCTGATAGAGTCCAACAAATTTGTTCGACTCCATCAGGGTCTTCGCTAGAAATACCGGCGAAAACACCAAGGTGTCGTCCATAACCCTCTCTGGGTTTCTCGGCTTCCCCCAGATGTAGGGCACGTCCCACTCCCCTCCCACGGTAGGGCAGAGGAAGAAGAATTTATTCTTCCAGGTGCTGTGAGAGCTAATGCCCCCCTCGGAGATTCGGTCCGACTGGCGCCGATGGCTGAAGCAGTAAAAAGGGGCACCTCTCAGCGAGGGCTTTAACTCAAAGATGGCAAAGAACCTGTCTCTCGTACACTCGATTCCTCGGACCAAGCACCAGAACACGAACAAGACCAAAGCCGTGAACGAGTTGGGAGTAAGTAAACTCAGACAAATCTCGCAGAAGTTGAAAATCTCACAGTAGAAAGGGGAGAAGAAAGAGCGTAACCCCGCCTTCACCTAGGAATAGTACACCGTAATATGCTTCTCGAGAGGCGTGTGGCCCCTCTCATCGGCCATTGGAATCCTCACAGTGATATTCTGCCCCTACACCCCAAACTCACGGCACAACGCCATAACCTCATCCATCGTGCCTATGCTATCTGTCGTCTCCACCTTCTGAAAGGTCCGAGTAGGACCACCCTTATCCGCACCACCCTTACCAGCGGTGGCGCGTGATCTCTTATTCATAAAAAAAATATATATTTATATAAATCTATATAAGTTAACATATATAATGAAGGATAAATAAAAAGGGCTATCGGAAAAACATCCCCCGAAAGACCATAACCTAAATTCCTCTCGCCTCTCTTAAAGAGAGAGCCATCGGAATTGGGGGGGGGGGGCTAATGTTAACCCTTGAAAAAATATCCTATTAACACCCCCGAAAGCCCACGAGGGTATCAATAAAATGACCTCCATGATACCAAATGGATGGTGCACCCATCCCCATGACAGATATCTCACAGAGTACAAATACCACGCGAGATATCGGGAACTTTAAATATCTTCCCGGAACATCCTCCAGGTATACGGTACTCTCGCACCTATCATGTCACTCCGATAAACTTCCCTAAAGAAACACTCCAGAAAGGACTCTCAGAAACTCCCCCACCTCCCAAAAGGTGCCCTCGGAGCAACGTACCTCCCGTCCTTATCTCAAAATACAGGACCCCTTGGAACAACGTACTTCCCGTCCTTATCTCAAAATAAAGGACCCCTCGGAGCAACATACCCGTCTTTATCTCAAAATAAAGGAGCCCTCGGAGTACACATGTCACCCTTATCCCAACAGACGGATAAAGATCCCGCTCAGATGCTATGCCAGCTCCTTCGAAACACCTGTCCCTCATCCAAACGCCTATAGACCATGGGAAAGCCACGTCAGCTAGTTGTCCCTATCAGAATGAAGATAAAAGTTCACACAAAAACGACACCTGTAAGCATCCCACTTATGTCATGTGGAAACTACTTCCTATAAAAGGGGAAGGAAGATCAAGAACATAGGATATATACTTTTTTCTAAGAATAAAAACATAGTAGCAACATATCTCTTCAAACTCACGCAAAAGCGATCATTCCCACCCCATAAATTCCTTTGAAAATGCAACACCGTTAACAATTATAGAAGAACCACCTTTTATCATAATCATCAAAAGAGAATATCGAGACAGAAATTACTTTCCAATTTATTGCAAAACTTAAAACAAAAAGTCCTGCAATAATATTTTTCTTCTTAAAAAGGGCGTAACGTATGAATATTATTACGTAGAAGGTTCTATGACCGCCTCAACTCCGTTAAATAGCATGATGACTTCTTGGTGCATCTTTATTGGTTTTCATAAAATTTTGTTATTATATTAATTTTTGTGGAATCAAGAGAAAACGATGGAAAAAGAGCACATAATGGATACTTTAGGAACAAATTGCAAATAAAGAGCTAAAACACCATGCAAACTGAGGCAAACTAAATCGCTACAACTAAAGAAGTCCAACAGTCGAACCAGTCGAGGATGCAGCTGTGCAACGCGAATGAAGCTATACGACGCAAGCAATAGGCAGAAGGTAGCGCGAGTAGCATAAGAATTAGCACGATATCTGGAAAGCTGTGCTACAGTGGAAAAAGTTGTGTGAGCCGCGCAGCTACATGCGCAACATAACCGCGCAACATGTCAAGGCATTCGTGCTTTGGGCAAATTTGTCTTTTTTTGAAGATTAAGTTGCGGCCAACTACAAAATTAGGGCAACATACTCTCCCTATAAATAGAAGAGGACGTCCAAACAACCAAACATTGCTTTTAAGACTAATAAATTCTTAGAATAGTTACTTTGAGAAGTTGTGAAAAAGAGATAAAACACCATTGAAGCTCTGTTCTAGTTTTGTTTTCATATTCTAGAGTCGATAGTTTGTGAAGAAGAAAATAGCACGTAGAAGTTGAGGAGAATAGCAAGGTGTCGACGTTCCACCGGATCTGAGAAGCTTTTCCCTATCTCTTTTAGTGTTTTATGTTATTATACTCTTTATTCATTGTTGAGTAGCTAAACTACTCTATGTTTGGAGTAGGTGAGTCATTATGACTTATGAATATGTTTATTTATTTTGTTTGATGTATGTTTGATGTGCTCATATGTTATTCTACATAATTAGTCTTGCCCTCGCTGGATGAATTGATGCACTACCCTGGGACAGTCGGAGTGTAGATGTTAAGCTAATTATATATACATGTGATTTGTGACTTTAGTACACTAATACAACTATTGCGCAACGCCTAGATCACACTAAATCATTCTTGACTATGTACATTTACGTTAACAAGATTCAGATGAGTTGAATAGATTGCAGAATTACTATACGTACTGAAACTCTGACAATTGGGTTGATCTCTCTAACGCGGACTATTAGAGAATTAATGATTCTATAGTTAGGATATGTCCAACTATATGTCGCTGATCCATTAGACACACAGAACCCAAACTATCATCAAATATTTCAAGTAAACATAGGTAGTTTGTCCATGAACTATTATGGTTGGATCAATAGTGAAACCCAACCTCCAAACATCTTTTACCCATCTGTTTACAACTAAAGCAATCACCCCAACAATCTCATTAAATTTGTCTTGTTTACATTCTTGGATTAGATTGGTTTAGTTAATGGATTTCCTTTGCATTCAATCTGTTTCCATATTGTTCACCTTTGCATTTAAACTGTTTTACTGCAGTAAAACCATTCTCTACATTCAAAGATTATTTTCATTGCATTCTAGTTTAGTATTCACCTGCATCCAAAACTAGTTTCATAAAACATGCATTCATTGTGAAAGTGCAAGGTGTTCAGTCAATGTTTGTTTAACATTGAAACTCGAATGTTAGCTTAACAATGGGTTAATGAGATGTTAAGATATCATTGCTCTTTAAATGTTACTTTAACATTGAATACTGAAACACTTTAACTATCTCGGTTTTAAAAGTTAATATATGTTTTGCCCTTATTCACCTATTAATCTAGTTTCACGTTTTTAGTTGTCTTAGTATGTTTCAGGATCAAGCTTAAACATAAGCTAAGGCATAAAGTTCCTATTTCAATATATTTCCTTATTGGCCGAACGCGATTTTATAAAGAAGGAAATAATTGGAGTTCAAGTGCAACTAGAAAACTTTGCAGAATAATCTCTGAGTATAAGAATGAGTCTTTCCTAATTAGAACTTGATCTAATTTGAAAACTTTATTCAAGAAGGAGCACGAGACTAAGGAAAAAGAGTTTGACAAGGAAGCTCGAAGTATTGCCAAAACTGTGTACAACTTCACTTGAAGATCAAGTCTCAAGACTACTATATAAAGGGATGAAGTACATCAAAACAAAAACAAGACAAGAGAACTAAATAATCAAGGGAGATTAGATCAATTATTGTTAGGTTTTTGTCTTGCTTTGTAAAGGTATGAGATTAACGAGTTAATATAGTTCTCAGATTTAAGGAGTTAATTTTTGTTTGCTCAGTTGAGTTCGATCAACTTGAGAGTTGAGAGAAACATTTTTGCTAAAATTATTATTTATAGTTGTTACGGGATTTTGCAGGTACGGTAGTTGTTGCCTTTTTCGAAGCGACGAGATGCAGCACTAACAATATAGCTGGACTCCGGGCGGTCTGCCAGGGAGTGTTATTTGCGTCACATCTTTTGATTTTTGACCTCATTATTGAGACTGATTTGGAATTTGTTTTTCACAGTTTGACCCAGATGAAGGGCCCTACGGCCTCAACAGAAGTGCACACCTGCTCCATGACATATGGAGTTTAGGAGGAGAGTTTACCACCATGTTCATCTCATGTACATATAGAGAGGCGAAGAGGTTAGCAGATGTGTTGGCTCGCATGGGATTTATCAGGGGCCTCGTGGACTTCTCCCTGTAAAATCCTTTTTGTGCAACCTAGACTAGCTGTCCGCCTAGTCTGACACTTTTTGACATGTATGGTATGAACTGTACATACACGCGTTTGTCCCGTCCGCCTTGATCCCGCACCCTAATGTACATTATGCAGCTTCGACCCTAGTTTTGAGATATATATATATATATATATATATATATATATATATTATGTTTAAAAAAACTTGCATATGAAGTGATTAAAAGGGCTGTACGCGTGTGCTACTTATGTAAAATAACCAAAAAAATGTGAGAGGATGTATACAGTTAGTATTTTATACTAGTACCCTTGTAATTTACTAATTTTTTAAATTGATTTTGAAAACAAAACTACCATTGTAGTTCTAACAAAAGAATATGGAAAAACATTTATTTCTTGAATCTGAGTACTAAGTCAAACTTTTTCAAATGCCCATGACATTAACAAAATGAAACCCAGTAGTCAGTCCTCAACAGTTTTATGTTTCTAAATTCTCTATAATCTGAGCTAAATCCTGAGCCTCATAAAAACGAATGATCTTCGGAATAGTGGGTCCCATACATAAAATCATACTGACTGATACAGACACACACTTGTTCCTCCAATTTCTTCTACTCTGCGTTCTTTTTTTTGTCCATGTTTTTCCCATTCACGAGCTACAAAACAACAATACAAACACATATCCATCACTAGTGTCTCTTTCGAAGAAGCAATTAGCGTTGATTGAGCACGTGCCATTTCCTTTCCTCCATAATAATAATCCGCTCACTCTATTCAAATCCCAAAGAAGAAAGTTTGTTTGCATTTTTTCTAACAGGAAAATCGTCGAACAGTTAAATGGCGTCAATGGGATCCTTTGATAGTTCTCTACTGATTCGCGGTGGCGGTTATTCTCGTTCAGTGGTTCCTTTAATTGGATTTAGGGCAAGGCAGAAGAATGTGGGAGTTGGGGGGGTTTTTCCTGATTCCAATTTAGCAGGGGTTTCGATCATCTGGAGGAATTTTACGGAAGATCATCTGTTTACCCGATTATCGCCCTGTTGTGGCTGTGGTGCCAGGTGGATGCCGAAGCGCGTAAGAGCAAAGCAGGAGAGAACAGGGGAAGGTGGGACTACTGATCATGAGTCGGATGATGACGCTTCTTTACGGGCCACAATTCAGAAGAGCAAAAAGGTTCTTGCAGTGCAAAGGGATCTATTGGAACAGGTTCTTGTCTTGTTTCCTGATTCTTTCAATCTTTGTCGTTGTCGTCGTTGTTGTTGCATTGTCATTTTGATTGTCTGAATGCCATTTTAATTGAATTCTGTACTGGTTTGTAGATTGCTGAAAGAAAGAAACTGATCTCGACAATCAAAAATAGTGTAATTGATCCAGAGGGCAGCGAACAGCCTGTTGTGGAGCATAACGAAGTCATTTCTCCTAGCCTTGATGGTGCTGCAACTGAAGGTAGTAATATCTATAAGTACCATAAGTGGGAAGAATGTCTGTTTTCTTCTATAGTCCATAACCATCTAGTTTATTGCAGATGCAACAGAACTTGGAAAAGAACCCCCTTATAATGCAAATTCTTCTGGGAGTGGTTGGCCTAAGGAAGTTCCATCTGTTCCATGGAAATCCTCAGCCACACCGCATAGAGAACCATCTTCAAAAGATGATACATCCAAAGAGTTGAGGAAGACTGCAGGGACCACACTATCTCGTTCCAAGACTTCCGTTGATGTACCGTTAAACAAACAGTTGAATGCTCCTACAATAAAAACAGCCATCCGATCTGATGTACTATCAACCACAAAAAATGCCAGCACCCCTCCACTGGTGCCTGCTAAAGAAGATCTGGAATCCCCTCCGTTGGCTGGAGCAAATGTTATGAACGTAATAATGGTTTCTGCTGAATGTGCTCCTTGGTCTAAAACAGGTATTACAGTGCTAACTAAACGTTGAAAATGTTTCAATGTTGATTCCTTCAACTGCAGGAGATATTATGCCAACTGGAAATAATTTAAAGTCTGATGTTATCTATCCATACTAGTAAAGTGCAGTTGATGTCAATTTTATCTTATTTCCCTCCAGTAGTGTGGTCTAGTCAATCCTTGTTAGATAGATGGTGGCGATTGTGCAGAAAAGAGTACCGACAGCTACTCTCAGGAATCTGCTAGAAGGGAGCCCTTTGTATACTATGCTCAATAAACTATGATGATTTCCTGTCTTTGGACAATGCTCTCTGATAAGCATAAGTACTAGTGAATCACACTATAGGGTTTTCCATTTTGTTACCAACATATCGGAAAATGAGATCTCAAGAGTTACTAATGCAGCTTCCTCTATCTTTTGATCAAGGGAAAATGAACATCACATCATCCAGCATAAAGTTCCGTCCTGGAATAAATAGCTTCTTATTCATTTATGGTTCTAAGTACTTATTTTGCATACATGTTTATAAGATGCAGTCAATGTAACTTGAGACTATTTACAAAACTTGTTCCTCAGGTGGACTTGGAGATGTTGCTGGGGCTTTGCCTAAGGCTTTGGCCAGACGTGGACATAGAGTCATGGTGAATGTTAATTATACCTTTTACTTATAATGGATCGACAAACAAAACTCAACATGACAAAAGCTGGGAAAGAAGTTCACATCGTGCCTGGGAATGTATTACATTACTAAATATATAATGTCTTATATCGTTAAAGTAACTTGATGTAGAAATTTTGTCCATCACTGCTGCAATGTATGTTCATTTGAGAGCTAGAAGTATCGTCTTGGAATTCTGTAGCTCTGAAGTTATAGTAAATGAAGCAGCAAAAGACTTCAATTCATAACCAGTGTTGAACCACTTCAACTTACACGTGTTTTCTTTAATTGATAGGTTGTTGCACCTAGATATGGTAATTACAATGAAGCGCAACATATAGGGGTTAGGAAGAGATATAAAGTTGATGGTCAGGTGAGCAAATTTAGATGATTTATATTTATTATTTGTAAAGTTGTATCAAATTCATGTGAAATGTTGCAGGATCACGAGGTGAATTACTTCCATGCCTACATTGATGGTGTAGATTTTGTTTTCATCGACAGCCCTATGTTTAGGCACATTGAAAACAGTATTTATGGAGGAAATCGTGTGGTAAGACACCTTTTATACGTGAGTTTTACTTGATGGCTTCCATTATTTTCTTATTGTATACTGCCTTTTAGCTTTAATTAGCAACCTCAGGTTCTGAAAGAGTAATGTCATCAGCAGCCCTCAGCGTCCTCAATATTTTGATTACTATTATTTAGTTACCGTTTATACTAAATGGTGTTAGTAAGCGATATACTGTTCAATGAAAAAGTAACATTTTTCTCTGCTTCCAGATCTGAGATTAGTAATCCACTGAATGTATCTTTTGAAACATCTTAAACTGTTTTTTGAATCGGATTTTGAAAAACCTTTGCTTCGAGTATGTGTTTTGAAGTTAATACAAAATTCTTTTGTAACTGAAAAAAGAATCTCAGATGACTGTATTTTACCAGCATTTTTATCAAATAATGAATGAAGTCTTGCAGATTTAATTTTACATTTTTTTTTTGTCATTTCAATCAGCCTCGAGTATTGATAGCCAACAAAATTGGATATATTCCAACTGTTTAAGTTTGAAATCCTGGCTTCTCGTGTGTTGATATTCTCTCTCTTGCTAATCATTGCAGGATATTCTGAAGCGCATGGTCTTGTTCTGCAAAGTAGCTGTGGAGGTACTATTTCGTAGAATAATCATAGTGTATAGAAGTATATGTTTTACTAGGAGTAGATTTTTGCATGAACTCTTCTCCTTTTTAGTACCAGTGTGCATGTATGCAAGTATACGTCTGGTTTAATGACTCATACATAACATATGCACCTTCAGTAGTCTGGTGCTCCAAAAGCAATTTCATGGCCATATTGAGTTGTGCCTTTTAGTTTACTTGGTGTTTTAATGTGGGTAATTGTAGTTAAAGATGGTTATTGCAGGTACCTTGGCATGTTCCATGTGGTGGGATCTGCTATGGAGATGGAAATTTAGCCTTCGTTGCGAATGATTGGCACACTGCTCTGTTGCCTGTCTATCTCAAAGCATATTATCGTGACAATGGGCTGATGAAATATACGAGATCTGTCCTTGTGATTCATAACATAGCTCATCAGGTTTGTTCCTAGTACCGTATCGTCCTTCTGTACATTTCAGATGCTCTAACAAGTAAAACTCATCAACTGCAGCTATTGTGACATGAAGTCTTCCCAAAGAATACTCTTTCTTTTCTACATGAGAATTACATTATTGTACTTTTGCCGCCACATGTTGCTGTTACACTGTTACATTTAACAATCATGTATCTGTATTAACTGCTTTCTAACAATAATCATAGCCAATGTTCACAAAATTCATAGTTCGAAATTTTCATGTCTTTTTCAATCAATTTTCATGTCTTTTTTCATCATCAATAACCAACCAGGGTCGCGGTCCCGTGGATGATTTTTCCTACCTGGATCTTCCACCACACTACTTGGACCTCTTTAAGCTCTATGATCCATTAGGAGGAGAGCACTGCAACATCTTTGCTGCCGGTTTGAAGTCAGCCGATCGTGTTGTTACTGTTAGTCACGGATATTCTTGGGAGCTCAAAACTCACGAAGGTGGCTGGGGTTTGCACGGTATCATAAATGACCATGATTGGAAACTACGTGGAATTGTCAACGGGATTGATACAAAAGAGTGGAGCCCCGAATTAGACGTTCACCTGCAATCTGATGGGTATGTTAACTACTCCGTCGACACCCTTCAGAGTGGCAAACCTCAGTGCAAAGCTGCTCTGCAGAAGGAGCTTGGCTTGCCTGTTCGTGCCGACATCCCGTTAATTGGTTTCATTGGCAGACTCGACCAGCAAAAGGGCATTGATCTGATTGCTGATGCAGTTCCTTGGATGATGGGCGAAAATGTGCAGCTAGTCATGTTGGGCACGGGTAGGCCTGACCTTGAACAACTTCTCAGACACTTTGAGGGACAGTACTATGATAAAGTACGAGGATGGGTTGGTTTCTCGGTGAAGACCGCTCATCGGATAACTGCTGGTGCTGATATTCTTTTGATGCCATCGAGATTTGAACCGTGTGGTCTGAATCAGCTGTATGCAATGCGTTATGGGACAATTCCAGTTGTTCATGCTGTGGGTGGTCTAAGAGATACCGTGCACCCGTTCAACCCGTATGAGGAGTCTGGATTTGGATGGACTTTCGAAAGAGCCGAGGCGAGTGAACTTATACATGCATTGGGCAACTGTTTATACACTTACCGCGAGTACAAAAAGAGTTGGGAAGGACTTCAGAAACGAGGTATGACACAGGATCTAAGTTGGGATAATGCTGCTCAAACTTATGAGGAGGTTCTTGTTGCTGCAAAGTACCAATGGTGAAATGTGGCGATATGAGATTACAATCTGCTGGAGGGAATTCCAGTACATATATCTTGATGGAACAACTGCATATATTGATTACGACAAGTATCGAAGAAATCCATTCTCGCTTAAAAAATGAGTCTCTTTTGATGAATAAATGGAAATTTTGACTTTCAGTGACATCTTTGTGAGGTAGTTGTTGCTTTTGATAGTTTATTGAGTTACATATTTAGGTTGATCCTCTTTCGTTCTAAATCATCTGTGTATGTAGTCTTTGTCTTTGAGGAGAAACCTCCAAGTTCAAGTACGTTGGTTAGTTTTGTCTCCAAACATTTGGTCGGAATATGCAGTTACGAACAAGTAGATTCTTGCAGCAATGGCTGGATCATATTTTGAGGATGATTAATAAACAGTTTCTTGCTGCAACCGCTTTCAAATCTCGTACTGGCTCTCTTTCTGTTTCTTTTTCTTTATGAAAGAATGTCCAGATTTTGATTAGTCAAAAGTAATTCGCGTGGACAATTGAGCATGATCAATATTTTGGTCGCAATGCAAAGTGATTATGTTTTAGTTCGTCAGTACCGCAAAATATAAATACTTGAGATACGAGGAAAGTTTTGTCCTTCCAAAATGGTTCTTGTTTCATTTTACTTGACCCTGAAGGCTACTTCAATCAAGCTTAATAACAACCCTCCACTGCAACTTCTTGGGCAGAACACGGGAACTAGTTCTTGGTAGAGATTATAAATATCAAATGATTGTCGTTAATACTATAACTTCATATAAAAGTTTTTAGATGAGATAGTTTTGGACTATAATATCAGAGACAGTTAATAATAATTTGTTATACATTCAAGTAGATCGATTTGCAAACTCATCATTGGTTTTGACCAGTGTTTTCAGACTCGGCTCGGTCACAGAACTAGTGAAGCTACTTGTTAGAGGGTCAGCAAGTCGGGCCGGTCGGACCACTGGTTGTACCGATTCGTTGACTTAGTCAACGTTCAATAAAAATATCTAAATAAATATATCATGTTATTATATTATCACAGCTAATCATTAAATAAGCAAACAAAACATTAAACAACTTCAAATCGAACTCCAAAACTCGAATTCATGTCATTATTTTGTTATATTTTTATATATATATAAATTCTACTATAAATATGCACTTACATAAAAAGGTTAATAAATAGTATTTGTTTATAAGTGAGTTACACTCATATAATTAAATAGAAAAATATCAAACAATATGTAGCTCAATCTCTTTTTCATAAGATGGAGTTTGGCCCATATATGACACAAACCCACTAAAGAATACTATAATATTTAAAATGAAAATAAAGAAAGCCAAAAAAAACAAACAAACAATGAACTCTACATTTCATCATCTCCAGCAACCGCTGAAGTCCACCTTCTTTCTCTATATTTTTTTTACGAATGCATCAATCTCTCTTTTCAATTCTTCTTTTACATATACTATTTGTCTCCTCAAACTTTGTATCCCGCACATCATTTTATATTTTTTTCATAACACTTCTTTCTCTTTCATTACCTAGAGTTGTGAATTGAAGTTAATTAAGACTTTTAATTATGTCAGAAAATCGTATTTTGGAGGTAAGATTTTTCTTGGCATGCTCTTAATCGAAAACACTTTTAGATCTTTTGGGTTTTGGAGGAATTTTTATTTTTATGGTACATGAATGGTGAATTCGAAGTGAGATTTCCATCAAAGTGTATGGGCCAAAAGTGTAGCAGGCACAAACATCAAAAAGGCAAAAAAAGGAAAGAAAAAAAAAAGAGCAAAATCGGTTCGCTAGTAGTCCGGTTAACCGGGCGAACCGGTCAAAATCGTCGGTTCGCCCACAGACGCACATCAAGCCGTTTTTGGGCCTGACCCGGACCGATAAGGGCACCAGTCGGACCAGCCAGTCCGGTCCGGGTCTGAAAACAATGGTTTTGACCCTTGAGAAAATTTTAGTGTTAAAAATGAAAATAGGACATTGGACATGAGGGTTGTGCAAAAAAATCGGATCGATCGAATCGGGTGAAAATTGATCGAATAATCCGATCCGAAAATCGAATTGAATATTTGATCCGACTTTTGAATTTTGGCTTAGAATCGAACCCCCTTTTGATTTGATCCTCAATTTCAAAGGTTAAGAATCTGATCAAATCGAATACTCATCTTATTTTTTTAAAAATAAATAAATATATAATCGTGTATATATATATATATATAATATTATATATAATTACTAGCGCTAACTATAACTTGTCTTCTTTTTGGGATTTCTATTTGAACATTGGGTTAGTATTTTGTAAAGAGAAATTCATTAATGCATGTTAATTGTTTTTAAATTATCATTACATTCATGTTTATTTAAGTTTTTTTAAATTTTAGATGCAAAATAATCAATCATGTATGTTTGTTCCATTGATATTATAATAAATAAGAAAAAAAGAAAAAATGATCGAAATCAAATCGAATGATTTTGGATCGAATTTAATCGTTTTAAAGTGATTTAATTTCGATTCTCATTTCTTCAGGATCGAAATCGACTACTAGTCTCAGTTCGATCTGATCCGATCCAAATGCACAACACTATTGGACATTGTCCGGGGGGTAAGCTTTGAAGAATGTGCTGTAAATCCGACCAGATTTCTATATGTGTTAACGGTATGATTATTTTGAAGGTATTTCGGGGGTGAGAATAATCGCTTTTGCCTGAGTTTGAAGAGATTTCTAATATTATGTTTTTTTTTTCTCTAGAAAACAGTCTATCTTATTTTCTTAGTTTTCTTCTACTTTTATAGAAGGAGGTTCCGTTGGATACAAGTAAGAGTTTTACAGGTGTCAATTTTGTACGGGTTTTATCTTTCTTCTGATAAAGACAAACAGCTGGCGTGGCTGACGTGTCGAAGGAGCTGGCGTGGCTTCTTGATGAGATTCCTATCCCTCTATCGGATAAGGATGGCACATGTGTTCCGAGGGCTACTTTATAAGTAGGGTGGTGTACTGCTCCGATGGCTCTTTGAAAGGATGGAAGTATTCGGCTCCGAGGGCTTCTTGGAGGGGTGGAAGTATACTGCTTTGTATATCCGTATGACACGATAGGTGCTAGAGTATCGTATACCTGAGGGATGTTTCGAAAAACTATTTAAAGTTCCCGACATCTGGCACGGTATTTGTACTCTGTGAGATATCTGTCGTGGGGATAGTATTATTTTGGTATCGAGGATACCATCAAATTTTTTCCAGGGATAACAATATGTTTTGAAAAAACACATACGTTAATTATTAATGATAGAATTCAAAAATGAGAAATAAGAAATGGAGTTAAGATGTCACAAAAAGATGTAAAAAAGAAATTAATATATGTGTAAATATATAATTTTATAATGTTTTTTAGTAAAATTACAGGTATTGGAGATATTACTACATCAGACTTTTGCTTTTTGATTTTAACTTTATAATTTAAGTTACACTAGATTATTATCAATAAATTAATAATCTTATAAATAATATTATATTAACTAACTACATTATTTACTCCATTTAAATGTTACATAAAATCTTTCTGATATTTATGTCTTGCATGGTTAGACCATATACACAATCAATTTGTATGTGGTAATGTATTTTAGTATGAAAATAAAAATACCCATGATTTCAGTTTATCTAAATCATATATATTCTAAACATTATTTACAAACTTATGTATTCATAAAATAATGAAAACAAGATATGCATATATTTAGATTTAAACAGCAACAATTGTTATATGTACTGAATATGATGTCATTACATTTTGATAAATTAAATAGCTAAGATTTTTCATTTCTTTTGGCTATAATTTTAACATCAGCTTCTTTTTTTTCTAATTGAAATAACATATTTGCTATAATTTTATAGCGCCACTTTTTTTTTTGCCTAATTGAAATAAGATATGATGTTGTTTGCGAATTAAACATAATGCACCTCTCATTCTTCTCTCTCTGTTTTTCAAACACAAAAATTTAGATTTCTTGTTTAAAAAAAAAAGAAAAACTTTTAGAGCAAGCTGAGACGTGGAAGCAAAAGCATGCCACACATCAAGCTATATTAATGCTACGTTGTCTTTCCATGACCATGCATATCCCTAAAAAGTACATTAATATAGCATACAAAAATACCAGCTCTTTAACACGACAACAAGATCACTACTATTAATAACTAACAACACAGAATTAGTCGGAGTGGGTAACTCTCATATTTATTGTAATAAATGATGATGCATAATATAAAATATTATTATTTTTCCTACGAGAAGACGGTTCAAGAGTAACGAGAGATATTTAAGATAGCGGATAAGGCGCTTGAAACTTAACCAACGATCATACCAGAAGGAAGGTATCGGGTCATCCCCTCGAGCTCCCCCCCCCCCCCCCCCACCCGATCCCCTACTGACAGGTGGGGTCGTCAAAATCTCCCTCACGGTAACACTCTATGAATCCACTCGTAGGGGACATATCCAAGTACGTCGCTGAGATTCAACAAACCGAGAACTATTCACTCTCAGAAGATATCACTCGTTATACCCTCCCTCCGTGGGACTACGACCCAAGAATCACACACGCTCACGTACCCTAGCGCTACTCTCCTAGAACACTCGTACTTCGAGTCGCACTAAAACCAGCATTGCTTCAACCTCATGAAGTAATTTGACAATAGATCGTAGATTAGGTACGAAGTGCGAGATTACAAATATTGGGTACAAATCTATTACAAACTAGGTCCACTATCACTATTGCTAGTTCTAGGTAGACTTAGTCTGGAATACCTCAACCTGACCCTTGGATGCACTGCCTGATGTCGAAGCCTATGTCGAATGTAACGTCGAAGATGATGTCGAGGACATCGAATCTCTTCTATGTTGGGGATGAATCCATGTAGGGGATGATGTCAGAATGGATATCGGGGATGATGTCGGATTGGACGTCGTAATATATATCGAGGATATATATCGAGATGTATGTCGGATAGAGTATCGGGTACTATATCGGGTGCGATATCGGTTCTGCTTGATATCAAATGAACATTGCGCGTAATAATTAAAGCTTACCTTGATTAGCGCAACATGATATATATAGACCTTGGGATGTGGGAGCTGCACACGTGACCTCCACGTGATCTGTACTATATCGAATGTAGTATTCGATATCGACATTCGTATCGGGTGCCATCCTCGATATAGATAACATGGGCCTGGCCCCTGGGATAGCCCAATACGGGAATTACCCATATCATGTGGTCCCTAGTTTGAAAGTCATCGTTGTAAATAATAATTCGTAAACTAAATTTAAATTTAAATTTGAATTACCAGTACCTCTTGTCCCGCCAGTTCAAATAATGGATCTCGGATACGTGAATTCTTTTAAAAACGATGGTGGACCCGCAATATAATTTATGTACCATAGAGATCCGTGTTTGAATTATTGTCAATAGGTGTCTCTTACTTGGGTAACCGTGCTGTTATTTCTCTTATAATGTATCAAAATTATGCCGTTATATCGAATTTGTTCGATACAGTATGTCGAATTTGGGTTTCGATATGTTCTGTCATAAATGTGTATTCGAAGGGCTTGATGTCTATAATTAGCAGTTGAGATGAGAGAGAAAAATCACCTTGTCTTTTAGTCAACCCGCACTTCTTTCGGCAAAGGTATGTCGGAGATCCCCGATATTGTTTTCGATGTAATTTTCGATAAATCTTTTCGATATATACTTCAATACACCTCTCGATGTAGCCTTTCGATATAGGTTTCGATATGCCCTTTTGATGTCGTATTCGATATGTTTTCGACATTGCTTTCGATATGGGTTCTTATTCTTGTTTTTTACTTGCAGGTTGCAATTTTTAGAGAACTCTTTTAATCTCGAATACTCAGTGTGATGGTTGGTATTCACACACGCATGTTGCAGGTCCCTACCGAGCGACGAGTGCTGCCCGCGCGGAAGAGTCGGCTGCAGCAACAGAAACAACTGCTAGGGCAAAGGCTGCGGTTGCAGCACCGACAGATACCGTCATGGAGGCCGCGATTGTGGCCCAAACTATTACAGAAAATGTCGTCATGGCATCTGGTTCTAAGATAGTGACAAAGCAGTTCATCGGAGCTGCTGGAAATACGGCGAGCATGGACCCACTAGTTGGGGCTACGGGGTCGTCTCATGGTGGTGCGACACCCTTGATGGATGTTGGGGTTGGGATATCTGAAGTGGAAGGCCTTTCTTTGTCTACAATTGAAAAGGTGGCTTTTGGCGCTCTTTGCCTGTTCCCGGAGGTGTTGGCGACGCCCGGTCGAATGCGGAGGTCGGGGTTGGAGGGTGCTCCCAAGTTCATCTGGTAAGAAGGAAAAAGGATAATCCTTGGAGGTCCCGATAAGCCTGGATGTGGAAACTTCTGACCGTGTCACTACTGCTTCGTCAGGCAAAGGGGTTTCTCGCGATGTTGGGTCGAGGTTACTGCGGGATAAGGGGGCTAGTGGTAGTCTGCCTCAGAAATCTGATGCATCGTCGACCAAGGCGCCTGGTTAAAGCAGGCGAAAAATGGCTCAAGGTGAGAGTTTCACCACTCCTACACCGCCTGCCCCATCGGGGCGTGCAGTTCTGGGCCCTAACATTAATGTAAAGAATCAAGATTTCAGTGAGACCGAGGGGGTCTGTTCCATGAAGCGGGCATTCCCTCTTCCTGATAAGGCCCCTGTGCTAGGGGAATAGGATCATGCGTGGAACGTGCGTCGTGATATGCACGCCTTCCAGATTGTAAGTGGTTATTGGCCTTCATTTTTGGCTCCGTAAAGAGGATTTATAAGTTGTCTTTGTAACCTTTAGGTTTATGATATGTTCTGTTTGGCAAGTTCTTGGTAACCAGCATGAAGACCATTAATCAAGTTGATGGAAACAAGGATGCGACAATCTCCCAACTTGAGGCTGATATTGAGAAGATGGGTGAGTTTAGCCTAATTGCTGCTGAAAAGCTTATTGCTGAGAAGGAAGAGGCCCAGCGCCGGTGGCGGGGATCAAAGATGATTATGGCAAGAGTTATATTGAGAACGAGAAGCTTTCTAATAAGCTTATTAGTCTGAAGAAGAATTCTCTCAAGGAGCAAAGTGGCAGACACTTGGCTGAGCACGAGCTCAACAGGGTGAAGGCAGAGAATGAGCTTCTGCTAGCCGATCTTACAAAGGCCGACTTGACCTGGAGAATGTGGTATGTATATTTTTCCTGTTGTGTAGTTGTGTTCTTCATAGCCTATCTTAGGAAAACTTGTGTATCCAGGATGCATCTCCTAAGCCGATGGTACGTATTACCAAAAAATTCCTTGCGAGCGATACCTATAAAGATCTCCTCACAGAGCATGCCTTCATGGAGAGGGAGGATACCAAGAACGCGATTGTTGGGCAAATTATTGCAAGGAGTGGTTTTAACGATGGGTTTGATTTCACGCAACCGGATGCCATGTGCGGACCGGACGGCTTGCCTCTTGAAGACCCTGAGTCCTTGAACGCTGCTGTTGAAAAACGTAATCCATTCTCGGTTCTCCTGAAGAAGAAGGACCTAGCTTGATCATGGGAAAGTCGTGCTTCCACCACTGCTTATCGGTGTTGCATCGCCTTTTTATTCGAAGTTGTGTAATAATCTCGGGATATTATGATTCTCCAAATTCTTTGTTTTATTTGTGTTTCGAATTGTGTGGTTCTTGTGTGCCACAGACCTTTGTATTTGAAGGTTCATTTGTCATCGTTTGTATCGTTTGATTTGTTTACATGTTAATTCGTGGTCATCTGTACACATTCGTCGCTCTCACAAGTTCTTTGTGGTTATTGGGGACTTCTCTTTTCATAACTCCCCTTTTGGGTGTGAATGCACGATGCGGGGCTTATCGGTTTGTAGTTGCAGTCCTCATGTTGTTGTTGGAATTAGAGGTCGATGCCTTGCCGTGCGGCCTTCTCCCTTGTATTTTAGGTGATCAGTGCGCAGTATCATGTAAGATTTGTAGATTTTCGCCTCTTTCGGGTTCTCTCCTCCGTATGTCGTGGGATAGGGAGTCAGTATCCCATAGGATTTGTAGATTTTTGCCCCTTTTGGGTTCTCTCCTCCGTATCTCGTAGGATAGGGGAGTTAGTATCCCGTAGCATTGTAGATTTTCGCCCCTTTTGGGTTCTCTCCTCCGTATCTCGTAGGATCAGAGAGTCAATATTCTGTAGGCCAGGATTATAGATTTTTGCCCCTTTTGGGTTCTCTCCTCCATGTCTCGTAGGATCAAAGAGTCAATATCTCGTAGAATTATAGGTTTTTGCCCCTTTTGGGTTCTCTCCTCTGTATTTTGTAGGATCGGGGAGTCATAATCCCGTAGGATTTAAGATCTGCCTTTCCCTCTTGTCCTTCTTGTCAAGTTTTTTTTTTCTTTTTTCTTTTTGTCCTCCTTATCTCGTGGATAGGGGATCCAAGTACCTGCCATTTCTCAAGGGTAGCAGAATATGCAACATATAGGTATTCATATAAAATTTCAAATTAGGCAAGAAATCAGAAGTCGAATAATGCTCGATTTACCATTTCAATGTATGTTTCAGTCATTATCCCACAGGATATTTATGTTCCTGCAAACATTCAATCGATCATGGAGGTAGTAGAATTATAACAGTCACATGATAAATATTAAAAATGGATAACAGTCGAGAACTAGGTAAATCCTAATTCGCCTACATATCCTGTTGATATGGGAATCAGACCGGCATAGTTCCCCCTATTTTAGTTACAGGCATAGTTCTTGGACCAGGAAGTCCTCCTCATTGGCGAAGGCGGTGAAGCCCACATATCTACTTTCTTGCATCATGCGAGTTATCCTCTTGTGCCCCTCGACCGAGTCAGCGCCTATTGGACCTCCGTTTATCATGTTTATCATTCCCCTTGTAGGGGTATTGACAATCGCTCATCCACGCTTACAGGGAGCCTTGATTGCCCTTTGCTTGTCCCTTCTAGGTGAGCGTGATTGATTTCTTCAAGGTGAGCGGGACCTATCATCTGTGTCACTGCCACCCCTCGAGCTTTGCACGAACTCTACTAGCTTTCCTTCCCTAATGAGCCTCTCAATCTCATTCTTAAGGTCAGTGCACTCCTCGATTTTGTGCCCCGTTTGGTGGTGATATTGGCAGTACTTTCTGGAATATTTCATTCCTCTACTTTCTCTCAGCTTCCTTCGGCTCATTTAGCCATTTGTTCTTTTGTGCTACCTCAAATACAACCATAATTCCTCTGTTCAAGGGACTATACCTCTTTGGGGATTTGTCCCTACAATGGTCATTCCTGTCCTTTCCATTCATTTTGTTATGCGCCTGATGCGGAGTCTGCTTCATAGCCATCTTATTATCGTAATACATGGTTTTGTATGCGAAGACGTTGATTTGGTCGATTGCAGGGGATTTCAGCCTAATTAATTCCGCCACAAACCTTATGTGCAAAGTCGCATGGAATAGAATGAGGACCACTTGCTCGCCCTTCGGCTCATTGACCTTGAGCAACTCCTCGTTGAATCTTTTTATGAAGTCCTCAAGGCTCTCATTCTCTTTCTAATTCATTGAGTTCAAATGATTCATGCTCACCAGCATTCTCTTTTGGCTAGAGGACTGGCTCTCAAACCTTTGCCTTAGCTGCTCGTAACTTGTTATAGAACCAACCTTGATCCTTGTGAACCAATCCAGGGCTGCGCCAGTCAACGTCGTAGCCAAAATCTTTGCATGTACGTTCTGGGAAAATGGGTGCTATAAGTGCTCGTAAGGGTCACTCTTCCCATCATATGTCTTAATCTCAGGGATCTTATCCCCATTTTCTAGTACTTCTGACTTTATCTTCTTGTTGAACGGGGTCGACCTTCTGTGACCCCCAGCTAATGCTAGCTCGCGACCGATGTCTACCTTCTCGCGGTCCAACTACTCCATTCTTCTCGTTATGTTCCTTATTTTCGTCACCAGGTTGGGACCCTCCACGAAATTTTTCGGCTGTGGGCGCTCCCTCCTGGATTCTGCCATATCTCCGCATTCATAAGCCCTGGATCCGGTTCTGGGGCCTCTTGTCCTAGATCTTTGAGGTTGCGGGGGCACGTTGCCAGCACCGTGATTGATCAGACGGGGTAACAATTTCTCTAGAGTGGCATTCATAGTCGCTTTAACTGTGGCGTTGATTTACACCATAATCTCCGATGCTAGTACAGTAGGGTTCATATGCACGAAGTCGAGTGCCACTGGAGGTTGAGGAGGCAACAGGTCGTGTTGTTCAATGCGGGGTTCCGGTTGAACCTGCGGTGGTACATTATCTGCTACTAAGTTCTCAACAAATGGTTTTGTGGACTGCGATTGGGTCACCCTACGCTGCATCCTAGAATCTTACATTGTAGATTATGTACAAAGTGAGATATTACAAGTATGAGCTACAAATATATTACAAACTATGTCCACTATCACTATTGCTAGTTCTAGGTAGACTTGGTTCGGAACACCTCAAACTGACGCTTAGGTGAACTGCATGATGTCGAGGCTATGTCGAATGTGATGACGTGGATGACGTCGAATCTCTTCTATGTCGGGGATAAATCCATGTCGGGGATGATTTCGGAATGGATATCAGGGATGATGTCGGATTGGACGTCGATGATATATATCGAGGGTATATATCGGGATGTATGTCGGATAGAGTATCGGGTACTATATCAGGTGCGATATCGGGTGTGCTTGATATCAATTGAACAATGTACGTAATAATTAAAGCTTACCTTGGATAGTGGAGCCCAGATATATATAGACCTGGGGATGCAGGGACTTCACACGTGACCTCCACGTGATCTGTACAATATCGAATGTAGTATTTGATGTCGACATTCTTATCGGGTGCTATCCCCGATATAGATAACATGGCCCGGGCCCTGAGCCAGCCCAATATGAGAATTACCCATATCTTGAAGTCTCCTTACCCTATGGGCCTACTCTGGTCGTGCCCTCATCGGGCTTAACAATTTCTTTTTATCCACTCGGACAAAGCTTTCAATGAACTCTTATTAGAAGTAAGCCAACACTATATTTGCTAACATTCTATTCTCACCTCTTTGAAGGAACGAAGAGAGCAGCGGCGCCAACTAACGCAAAAACTGAGGGAAGCGACGAGAGGTTACAAGAGGAACTCAACACGAACTTACTTCACAACTCCCAACCACTCGACATAAACGAGGAGAAGATTAAACCCGATTGGTGACCCCCTAGAAAACGAAACATTGGGCTCGAGGGCGGCAACACCCATTGGTCCAAAGCACCCACAACACCAACTGGAGGCAGTAAAGTTCACATGATTGGCTCCCCCAACTGACGACCTTCATTGGACGAAGACCCTTATGGAAGTCCTATAAATAGGGACTTGTTAGCACTCCCACAACAACAGAACTAAGTTGAAGACAACACTTTCACTCACTCCCACTCAACACTTTCACTTATTCTCACACATAAGCTTTAGTACGTCAATTGGCGCTAGAGGAGTACTCATACTTATAATCTCGAAATTGTCCTCGTTGTAGCTCTCCCCTCCCTGACTAAGTCCTCCCTCGTGTAATCTCTCCCCACTCGCGAACATCAATAAAGACATCGCTCGCTCTTCCCAGGCACATGATCATCATTCCAAACTAAATAAACTCGATCAATATCCCGAGCATGCCCTCCCCGTAGGGTCGAAAGATATTGCATCATCAATAAATATGGTTAAAAAACACAATTCTCGTAATTCTGAGAGAATTCTGTTAGGTTTTTAGGTGTTTAACGAGGGGGCCCGTAAATACGAGGGCCCTTCTAGGATAAAAAAGTGAAATAAAGATAAAATGTGTTTTATTACTTATGTTGTTAAGAGTACAACTGTTGTAGTGTAATTTTCAGATGATCTTATAATGAAGAATTCACTTGGAATATATATTGGAATTTTGGCGTAGTTATGGTTGTAGCAACTTGTCTTCCTTTAATGTTGGGAAATGGCCCCTTTTAATACTACCTCATGCAGGATGGACCTACTGACCACTAATTCAGACAACTCGTCTGCCGTTTAAGCGTGGTCGGGCCAATAATATATGATTGTCAAATCTTTAGTACATGCATGATTCCTCTATGTGTGCTATTATGACTCTAGATCGGAGTCAATGCAATAATGTTCATGTTTTACGAGGCCTATGTATATGAGGCGGTATATTGATAATAGCAAAAAGGTCGTGGAGAACTCTTTTGAGACAGTCTTACTTTGATTGTCGAGGCGCTTTATTCATGTGTTCTTCTAAAAATGTTGCGATACTTCAGTCTTTTTAGTACCCAAATTATTTATGTATTATCATATGTTCCTCAAATCTCCGAATATTTTTTGGCTTGAGGCTAGAAATAAGAATGATATATTATTATTCGGACGGCTGATAATCTCAGAATAAAAAGAATATATCATTCTTGGAAGACGAGTATTATTTTGTCGAAAGGTGTCGTTGCATGTTTTTTCAAGAAAAAATTTCTGATGAGTGATAAATTATATTGATTTAAGTACAAAAAAATCTTATACTAACGATTTAGAGAAAGCTGAGACGTGGAAGCTATATTAATGCTACGTTGCTACGTTGTCTATATTAAAGCAAAGCATGCCACACATCAAGCTATGTTAATGCTACGTTGTCTTTACATGACCATGCATATCCCTAAAAAGTAGTGTAAGAGCAGAGAAGACCAAATGAATGAGATTTACGCTTCAAATAATTTATTCTAATGGAAAATGAAGCTAACCAACTTATAGCTGCCCCATCTCTTATCCTCTTATGGAGGTCAACAATTTAACCAATAGCAGAGGCGCAGTCGAGAAGGGGCATGTGGGCCACACGCACCATGTCACCGCACGCCGTTTTCTTATATATAATAATATATATATATATATTATATATATATTTATTTATTTATTTTGTTAAGTTTTGTAAAGTCTTCACTCCAAAAAAAAAAGTGTTATAAAGCCTTACATTTTTTTTCTGTTTTTTTTATAAGAAGAAAAGTCTTGACATTTCTTTATCATAAAGAAAGTCTTAACATAAAATTTAACTTAGTTTGTACTCCAAAATCCTGCTTTAGACAAAGTGCTAAATTAATATCTTATTATAATTACCTCGTCTTAGTTTTTTTACTTCTAAATTTAAATTTTCACTCTTGAAAAAGAGTAAAAGATGTTTCGTACAATCACGGTTGAGTATGTATTTTTCTTCTTGTGCAAGCTTAGTCCGACCTTTTTAGAATCATTATAATGTTTAGATAAGCATTTTTGGAAATAACAACTTGATAAAAATAGTGTTTATAGACTTTTTTAATATGTTAATACAGATTACAGACTAGCGAAAATAAATGAAAATTTGTAATAGTAATTTTAATTACTTGCAGAACATTCCAAGAACTACAGGATGAGAATGAAGTAAGATCTCCATTGTATTCACTTTACTAACACAGAATCTACAGTCTGTAAAGACTCCACGGCATGCACACTTGTCAACTACATTCACTGTACATTCGATTTTGTTTTTTGGTAAGAAAGATAATTTATACATTTGAAGTTATAAGTAAGGACAAAACTCATTCACAAGACGTTAACGTTAAACTGACTCCACGCACGCTAACATTACTAGGCGCATTATATATATGATTCCATAAGCACCCCAACTCTAATTAACGTACTGTCCAATGTGTACAAATTCCATCTTTTTTGTGCGTGGAATAGACGACACAAGTTAAACCATTTAAATTTGGACGAATTATAAAAAATGCCTGCTAACTTTTGCCTTTAATCCTAAATGCCCATTATTTCCAAACTTACTGAAAATGCCCGTTAAATTTTGAATTTTCTAACAAAAATGCACGATTTTAAAAATTCGTAGTTTTTATCTGACGTGGCATCCGAATCAAAGAGACGCACTGCTGAATCAAAAAGTCGTGTTTTAAAATTTGGGCATTCTTGGTAAAATTTTAAAAGATACATGGCATTTTTAGCATTATTTTTCAGATAAAATAAGTTTTTTTGTGTTTATTTTTCATTTTGGGCATTTTTAGTAGAAATTTTAAAAGATACAGGACATTTTTAGCATGTTGGGAAACAACGAGCATTTAGGATTAAAGGCAAAAATTAGCGGGCATTTTTGATAATTCGTTCTTTAAATTTATATTAGCTAGAATTTCCTAATTTCAGTTGTCAACGTCATTACAAGGTATATATGAATTAACCGACAAACAAATTTAGCGGATAACTATCAAAATCCTTAAACACTTGTACATGCTACTAAGTTCGAGACGGTTCCACCTCTACTGATGGGAATATACATAAATATTCCACTCATTTTCTACTACTTTTTCTCCTTTCACTCTTGTCTTCATATATACTATTGTTTCACTAGCTTTGTTAAAAAGAAACACGTACGTGCAATAATCTGTAAAATGGCTTCATCAAGTTCGGACTCGTCACTCACAACTCGAAGAACCACCTCCCTCCTCCTCCCTTGGATCATGAGCATGGCCGCCGCCACAAACTCCACACCGCGCGAGATCGCGGTGTTCTTACACCACCCGACCCAATCTATAACCGTCATCGAAGGCAACCTTGACGTTGAATCCATCCTCCGCGAGATTCCGACCACAACGGAAGGCCCCATGCCCGCTTCAAGGACCTCCATCGACTCCTTGCCACGTGTGAGCATCTCCGAACCTGGGTGGGAGTGCTCTATTTGCTTGGCTGAGTACGAGGCTGAAATTGATGTTGTGAAACAGATGCCGTGCGGGCATAGGTTTCATTGGAGCTGTATCGACAAGTGGCTGGGGATCCGCGGGTCGTGCCCCGTTTGTCGGTTTAGCATGCCCGTAGAGGTTGAGAAGAGAGAAAGTGTTGAGCAAGGTTGGAGGATTCACGTTGTTTTTGGTCGTGGCGGGGATCTAGATCCGGATTCGTATTCGGGAAGTAGTGGGGACCGTGGTGAGTTAGAAGCTCAACAAATGGAGATAGATGATCAAAATAGTGATTGATTTTCCTTTCATTAGTTAGCGCTATTGTTTGGTTGGTTGTTTATTATTCGCGTGATCATCAATTTTATTTCGTGTGTGGCGTTTGTAGTAATCGTTTGTGTAAGTTAGATAACTGCAGAGGCGGAGCCAAGTGGCAAAGACTGGTAGTCGCCTCCCGCTCCATCCAGGCCTTCCCGTTTATCATAAAAACACGATATCCAATATATATACAGGAAAAAATTGTCGATCGTAGCCTCACGTTTAAATGGACACCATGTCAGAACTACGATCGATGAGTATATAGCACTAAAAATAACATTGATTGGTCATGCATGTACAGGGGTTGCGTTTTATTTTTACACATACATATATCTTGTACTAATGGTTCTAACTTCCACTATAAGGACGATTTCGAGTTCATCATATTCCTTTTCATTTTTATTGCTGAAGTCTAATTTTTTGTTTGAAACTAGTTCGAAACTACCATCGATCGATTTCTTCGTAGTGTGTTAGTTTAGTTTTGTAAACACTTTGCTTTATTTATCTCTTAATTAATACGTTTATAGTTTTTTAACTGGAAACTTTCTGGATCCAATTTCTGGCGTTATTCATTTCAAATTAAAACTACTATTCTAAATCCCACGAAGGTTGAATAGTGTCAAGATGTGACTTTCAGGGCAAAGAGGATTGGAAATTTTGGGAGTTGATTCGATTTGGATTTTGAATTGAGCTGATTCAATTTTATTTCTTTTATTATTTTTGTTAACCATAAAAAATAAATATGAGACTAAAATGAAGTATTATTCCTAAATATAGGAAATAATATATGGACAATACTATTGTCACGAGTACCTCCGATGAGATGTACCCACTCCTACTGAGGAGGTCCCTCGGAGGTTACCACACTGTGGTCAATGATCCAAAGAGGTACGAAGGAACCTCCGAAGAGATACCTAAGCGTTCCTTGGAAAGTCAACAATGAATAAAAATAGATATCAACGCGACATCGGAAAAAGAGTAAATCCCGATGTATCCGCGCGACTCTGATATCCATCAATGCGCCAAGAGGGACCACAACGGACCCCGAGTCCCATAATCTTGCGAGAATGTTTTCTTGCGGAACACTCCTCAACGTAAATCGCCCTCGGAACATCACTCCGAAGACCAAATCTAAGAACAAAGCCAGAGATAAATACCAAAGCCACTGGAAGACACTCTACGAGAAGTTGGACACGAAAATACTATTCCATGAAGGCCAAATAAAGCCCTCGGAGATCAAGCCAAGCGCTCAGAGATCAAGCCAAGACCTCGGAGGTTAAGCCACGCCCTCGGAGATCAAGCCAAGCGCTCGAAGATCCAGTCAAAACCCTTCGGAGCCCAATTCACAGAAGAAAACACCCCTCGGAGAACACATATAGAAGTCCCTACACCGGAATAAACCTCTACCAAAGCAACAACACCACCCGAAGAAGATCCTAAACCGGTCCATCAGATCATCACCAAATATAGAGCTCCTCGTGAAACTAACATCTCGAAGAAACAGCCTATCGGAGACCTTGGAAGAGGCAAAGATCAGCTTAGTCAGCATCTAGTAGACTCAAGATATACCTTATCTTATCTTTTTCACACTTGTACCTATATTACGACACATGTACTTACTAAACACATGCATAACGACACATGTCCCCAACAAAGTCTATATAAAGGGAGGTGATTGGTTGAAGAAGAATAATTTCGGATACATACAATCATACATACAAAATTGAGGAGTGAAGTTCAGTGAATAAAGGAAAGAATATTCTCACATCGTTATCTTCTATAAAATCATTGTTTTTCGAATCACGGGCAAAACGTTCCAACCCTAAATAAATCCGTTAAATAGGGAATAATATCCAACCTGTTAACAAAATGGCGCCGTCTGTGGGAACGCCATAATATCTGTCCTCGATAGAATTCAACAAACTTTGATTACGATGGATGATCTGTTCGAAAGTGAAAGTCTTCAAACCCGCCGCAGCGACTCGGAGGAAACTTTGTCGAACTACCAATCAGGTACTAGAGATTTTATTAATATTCCTCGCTCTGTCTATGAAAGACTTGTAGATGCTATAGCTACACGAGCGCAACAAAGAGGGGAAAACTTCAGGAACTGGTTCTCTGTCTCTCCTGGGCATAGAAATCTCCCATCGGAAGGAGGTACGCCCTATGCGGGATGGAGCCCTACTCCCGTCCCATGGCGCCACGAACCCCTACAAGAATCACAAATGTACGTTAGTTATGAAAGAATCCCGAGGAGGGGCCAAGGGAGAGAACTTTCCCGCCCCTCGGAATATCGTGGAGATAGTGATCATACCTTATGGGGAGTGATGGATGGCCTGCGCAAAGAATTAAGTGATATTAAGAAAACCATGGCCCCTAAAGAAGATCCCACGTTCAAAACTTCCCCTTTTTCTCCTGAAATTTCTTTAGCTTCTGTCCCTTCGGGGATGCGGCCTGTTAACGTTCCCTTATACACGGGGGAAGCTAATGGAAAGGATCCCCAAGACCATATCCATCAATATCTGGTCGGAATGGATCTATGCTCTGCTCCGGATCATGTCTTATGGCGCGTATTTCCTATTACCCTCGGAGGACGAGCTCAAGCTTGGTTTACTCACCTTCCGCCTAGCTCTGTGACGAGTTTTGACCGACTAGCTCATCTATTTGTACGACAATTTGCTTGCAATCGACGATATCCCAAATCCGCTACTCATCTCTTCACGGTCAAACAACAGAAAGATGAGCCCCTACGATGGTATATAAAACGCTTTACGGACGAAGCTTTGGATGTCCCTAACGCCAGCCCAACTATCCTGGCCGACATATTAACTCAGGGGCTTCGAACAGGGGATTTTTTCCGATATCTCATGGGAAATCGTGTCACGGACATGAATGAACTCATGCAAAAGGCTGAAGTCTACATCTTAATGGAAGAAGCGGAAGGTACGAAGAAGCGCATGGAACAAGACGACAATGAACACCTAGAGCGCACCGAGAGGGAAGCAAAAGCTAAGAAAAAGGGCAAAGAAGGAAAACTCAACCAGCGTAAAGACGAGGGCGGTATAGTCAAAAAATTCTTTTGACCTGTACCGCTACCCCCAATGACTATTGCTCCCCCGGAGGTACTCAAAGTAATGAGAGGCAACAACGAGTTGCATTAGCCTCTACTGGCCAAATTCCCTAATCGAGACAAGAACACAGGTAAGTATTGTAAATACCATAAAAACTATAGGCACACCACCGAAGAATGCACTACCCTTCGTAGAGAAGTGCTTCGCCTTCTAGAGGCGGGATACTTGAAGAATTACCTTAAAGAAAATAACCCTGAATAACCCAAAGCAAATGTATGGAAGAGGTCGCGAAGGGAACAAGAAGAAGTAACTCCTAGCCGCCGGTCACGAGGGAGGACCACAGAACACCGCCGGTCTTGGGAGAGAACCTCAGAGCGTAGGCGACCCCGAGAGTGGACAGAAGAACGTCAACGGAACTCACGAGAGAGGACGACAGGACATCGGACTTTACCCCCTCCACCAGAATTATACGAAGATAACGCCCCCATCGGGACGAACAATCAACATGATCGAGGGAGGAGATATCTCAATAGAGCCCCATGGTAAGAAGAAGAAATATCTAAAAGAAGCCAAGCGAACAGAGCAAGGACCCCCCGTGTGCTCCATTCAAGGAACACGGTTACCCAGCATTACTTTCGGGTCCGAAGACTTGAAAGGTATAATTTATCCCCACGAAGACCCCTAAGTAGTCATGGCAGTTATCCACGGATTTGCAATCCAGCGAATCCTCATTGACACGGGCAGCTCTGTGGATGTCCTATTCCTTCCTACCTACCTGGCTATGGGATTGAAAAAAGAACAGCTGGAAATAGCGGACGTTCCCTTAGTAGGTTTCTCAGGAGAAGCCTGTCGCACCCTCGGAACAGTGATCCTTCCAATGTCATGGGGAGAGGGAGTCCTTCGAAGAACGGAACCTATCAAATATTGGGTGGTGGAGGCCTCGTCACGAACATACAACGCTATATGCGGAAGGCCGTCCATCCGAGCTTTCGAAGCAATCCCCTCTACCCTAAATCTTAAGGTAAAATTTCCCACCCCTTCAGGTATCGGAGAAGTTCGAGGAAGCCAATCTAAGGCCAGAGAATGCAGCATGAACGCTATTCCCTCGGAAGGGGACAAATTCGCCCTCGGAAACAATAAGAAGCGCAAAGCAAAAGAGATTCGGGTTCAACCTGTAGAAGAATTAAAGATAGTAGAATTAGTGGAAGGACACCCTGAAAAGGTGATTAAGATGGGCATCAACATGGAACCCGCAGTGGAAGCCCAACTGACCTCTGTTCTCCAACAATTTCATCACCTCTTTGCATGGGAAGGAGGGCCACCCGGGCGAATCAATGACAAGGTATGTCAGCACTTTTGTAATGTGAAACTCGCGGTTTAGCCTATCCAACAAAAAAAAGGAAGATGGGACCCGAGCGTAATAAAATCATTCGCTCGGAAATACAACGCCTTCTCAGTTTGAAGAAAATTCGAGAGGTCATCTATTCCGAATGGTTAGCTAATGTTGTGCTAGTTCCCAAGCATGGAGGGAGATGGCGGATGTGTGTTGACTTTACCGATCTCAACGGAGCCTGCCCGAAAGATTGTTATCCTTTGCCCAGTATAGATCAACTAGTTGACTCCGCTGCTGGATGTGCACTATTGTCAACCCTAGACGGGAACCAGGGGTACAATCATATCCCGATGGCGGTAGCGGACCAGGATAAAACTAGCTTCATTACTGACGCAGGCACATTCTGCTACTTGGTAATGCCCTTCGGACTTAAAAACGCCGGAGCCACTTACCAAAGGCTGGTAAGTCTTATGTTCACAAGACTTATCGGAAAGTCGGTAGAAGTCTACGTGGACGATACTGAAAATATTGGATCGTGGATTGACACAACACTTTTGAGAGTTAAGCTGGAATTGCCTTAACTCTATTATGATCTTCTTGATAATAATGTATTGCGGAAGTAAGAACACAAGACGATATAATTTTAAGAAGTTTTCAATATTATTAAAAACTTCCGAGCCTTAGGCCAAATAACCATAAAGGTTTTATCAAAAACGTTCCTCAAAACAATTCACTCACGCTCTTTGTTGATCGGACTCAACGAAGCAGACAAGTAAGAACTACTTAACTTCTTTGAACTAGACTTAAGCAGTTGATACAAAAACTTTGCAAAACAAGACGAAGACAATACAAAGAATGATTAATCTCTTGGATTGTTTAGCACGATTGTATTGTCTTCATCTTGATGAACTTCACATCTTTTATAGATTTCTTGAGACTTGCACGCCAAGATGTGTTGTTCACAGTTTTGGTAACTCTTGTTGTTTCCTTGTTGAAATTTGTCTTCTTTGTGAACTTCAAATCTTTCCTGAGAATGTGTTTTCATTGTTACCGATTTAACAAGATAACACATCTTCTTCAATTCGCAGAATCCTGAAAGAATCGCGTCGCAGAGAACAGCTCGCTTGTTTCCTTATTTTGAAACCGTGTTGTGTTGACTAATTCAACTTAGCTTGAATTATGGAAACTTCAAATAAGGAATCTTCCATAGCTCTTCCTTATGCTTAAGATACCTTTCTGGACATAAACATAAACAACTAAAACCGTGGAACTTGATTAATATGTGAATAAAGGCAAAACTTAAATTTGGCAACTAAATAACAGTTTTCGCACAGACTCTCGGCTTTCAATGTTATCCACAATGTTAACCCAACATTGTCTAACATTGCATCGTCTAACATTGATTCCAGAAAGCCCTGCACTTTCAATCTCCCCCTTTTTGCCTTTCTTCACAAAACCAACACCTGTTCCAATCAAGTCTTATATCCAGAAAGTTATAATCAACAAGAAACACATTAAACTACTAAACTGCTCCCCCTCAATACAAGCTAACATATTAAAAATGAAATTAACAAAGACAAGCATTAAGGTCATCACTACATCCACATATGTACATATGTTCAGACCCCAACATTCATCAATGTTGCCTCAACATTGAAACCAGTGAGTTTCCTGCACAGAAGGTTAACTAGACAAGCAATTAAAAATGCACTTTCATAAGTAATAGCAGTTAGAGCAGTTCACCAGTAGTACTTAGAGTTACAGGCCATAACTAAATATCAAGGACATGTCACTTGATCAAATAAAACCAATTAGAGATTAATGTACCAGCAGTTCAAAGATATTAGCAATTCATAAGAAACAAACCAAAAGCTAGAAGACAAAAATTTAAAATTGGAACTACTCTCCCCTTTTTTGTGAAGAAGGGAGTTTCTCCAAGTTTTTCACCATGTCCTCCAGCTCTTTGAGGTGTTCCTTTCTCTCCTCGATCTCTCTCTGAGTATCAGCAATCTGCCCCTTGTACCAGTTCAACATATGATCCACAAAAGTAGAGGGTATGACCATGCAGTCTTCTTCTTTAGACATTGGCACTGAAGTTCCAGCAAACTCCTGAGCCTTCTTCTTTTCAGCCCTTGGTCTCACCACTCCTTTTGGGTTCCATGGAAGGTCTCTCACTCTTGATCCAGACAAGTAGCTTGGGAGAATTGTCAGTTCAGAATCATTCTTCCTCCAGCCCACAGTCACACTTGTCTTCAATCCTTGCTTGCTAAGGATTTTGCAGATCAGTGAGGGAAAAGGTAGCATGCCATTCTTCCTTCCAGCAACTTCAGACATAGACTTCACAATCCTCTCCCCCATGTTCACATCTAGCCCATTCTTGATTTTGTAGACTAAGAGTGCTGATTCCTTAGTCAAAACAGTAACATTTTTGCTTGGGAGCCAGTTGAAGCAAGCTATCTTGTGCAAGACAACACTCATGGAGGTGAGTTTTATGGTTGGTAGAGCATCTGTCCAGGTTTTGACCAACCCTCCAGTCAAGTCTTCCATCACATCATCATAGTAGGGGTCCTCAGATTCATCAGCAGTACGAAATCCACAGATTTTGTTGATGGTGTAGGGGTCAATGTTGAAGGCTCTCCCCTTCACCCAAGCCTTTCCAAATTTTGGAGATCTGTAGTCCCTGATTCATTTGGAGAGATTAAGGTAGAACTCCATGACAATCTCAGGAGCATAGTCATGCAACTCCATCACTGATTGTTGCAACCCTCTTGCCTCTAGCAAGTCCATCACATTGTTCTCTTTGAAACTGGCCATCTCTATAGCTCTTTCAGTGTGAATCTCCCTTATTTTGAAGAAATCCCACTTCTTCTACAACTCTTGAGAGAGATAGTAAGGAGAAAAGCATCTGAGTCAGTAAACACTGCCCGAGGACCCCCGACAGCTGTGGACGTACCCGCCTCCCCCACCAGTGAGCTCAAAAGATCCACCTTAATTTCCCTGTCTTCGGATGATGGATCAAACTCCCTTTGGATGTCCTCAGAGTCCCCCAATGAAGCCTCCGGATCGGGAACGTGAAACTGTGCTAATAAATCTTCCTCTACAAGAGATAAAATACTTGTATAAGAAGAGAGAATGAAACTAGAAAAAATTATCATGCAAAGAATAAAAGACAAACAGATGAGACTTACCGAAGAAAGCGGACTCTTCAACCATCGGAGCCTTCCCCTTATCTACAACACCTGCACCAGAAAAAAGAGCATCAATGTATGAGCAAAACCCCTCCAAAAGTTCAGAAAATCTTACTAAGAATCAACCATAACTTACCGAGGGGGGCAGGCTCAGGCGCTGCCTTCTCCGAGAACTCCGGAACTATCGGAGACATAGGCTCAACTCCACGAGGAGGATCGGGAGACGGATCCCTAGAAGATATAACCACCGCCTCTGCAATATTCTGGACAAAACCTTCCCCGCTAGTCCTCGGAGAAAACCCTTCTTCGGAAGCCCTCGGAGAACTTCCCATGTCAGACCCGGAGACCGGTACTAGAGCTAAACTCGAGTAAGGACCCACCTGGCGTAGTGGAACCGCGTTCTGAATCACCCCCGCAACATCTATGAACAAATGGGTATGATCCTCATGAGTTCCCCCTGCCTCCGGACCAATGTGCTCGCTCTCGGGAGCATTAACCTCCTCCTCCTCATGATCACCCTCCCCCGGTGCATCAGAAACACCACTCGGAACGGGCTCCAAGGGACCAAATTGCAAAACATAATTCGCTAAAACAGCCCCTGCACCATCAGAGAACCACCAAACAGTTATAAACTAGTCCTATATCAAAACAAAAAGCAAGAACAAAAACAAGGTACTTACTAAAAAGATTTAGGGCCTCGGGAGATAGGGACAATGGCTTCTCGACAGCATCATCGGTAAAAACTACGTTGTGGAGCCCGGACGTCTCGAACAAAATCAAAATATCATCCGACTCCATCAGAAGTTGTTGAGAAATCACTAGGGATAGAACTATATCCTGATCCAAGGTGCGCACGGGAGAGGCGCCCTCTCTCCAGTCGAAAGGCATGTCCCATGCGCCTTGTGCGGGCTACACAAAGAAGTACCTATTCTTCCAGATGCTATGAGAGGTAATAGACCCCTCCAAAATCCTCTTCGTAGAATTCCTGGCATTGTCCCGATGGCAGACGTGGTAAAACGGATACCCCCCGGGTGAGACCACCACATCAAAAATAGAAAAGAAATGGTCCACTCCGCACTCCAATCCATTTACCTGGCACCAGAAGACGTAAATGCAGAGGGCAGCGAATCCATTCGGAACCATTTGACTCGGACTGATGTTGCACGCCTTGAACACTTCGCAGAAGAAGGGCGGCATAAATGAGCGCCACCCATACCGCACCTGAGCGAAGTAAACCGTTAGCATCCCCGGAGGTGGATAGCATGCCCTCTGATCCTTTGCTGGAATTTGAAACACCATATTCTTCTGAAAAGCTCCAGTGGAGGTGAACAAATCCAGCACCTGCTCACGAGTAGCAACACCTGCAATTTTCTCAACTTTGGCAAAATCACGAGCAGTAGCAGCCTTCTTCACTTTGGGAACCCTAGCTTTTTTGGAAGAGGCAGCGCCGCCCTCAACGGCAGCAGAAATTTCGCCCTTCCATTTACTTAGATAATTCTCTGAACCTTTCTTCAACTTTACCCAACAGAGCAACTGCATCATCTACATCATAAATTTTCCCCTTAAGTCCATTAAGATGAAAGTGGAGTGCATGAAAAGTTTCAAACAATATGTCCTCAATGCTCAACTCAGAGCAATCTCCGTCTTCTTCAACATCAGGTGAAAACGAGAGGACACGTCCCGTTCTTACCATGAGCTCACAGTTGTACAAGCCATTCTCATATACCTATTGGTCTTTGCCAATCATTCCTCATATGTGCCGGAACATGTATTGACTCTTTCGATGGTTGAAAACCCATTTTCCCAAGTAGATTTGTATTTCATTAAGGAATCCTCATTGTCGGTCATATCTTCAGACATCTATGTTTCCATTTAATTATGTCTCTTTCACTCAGTTGTTGGGCAAACGATCTGAATTCTGTCACCTCGGTAATGCACTCAATCAACTGGAAAAAAAGATAGAAGACAATTAAGTTTAACGTCCACTATTAAAACACCATAATTCACCGTCACTCCCCGACAATGGTGCCAAAACTTGATGTGTGGCGAAGCGTGTAGTTTTTATGAATGCAATGAATTGCTACGCATGCGTGTTCGCAAGTGCACAGTCAAGTAATATAAAATGAAGTACAGTTACTAACCAAGTATGGATCACATGGATAGTGTGTAACTATAGTGTTTTCTTAATAGACAACGATAAAACAAGTAATAAGAAGATTTAAATAAGAAGGTTTTGATTAAAACTAATAAAACAAGTAAATAATAGGATTTAATCAAATTGATGAAGTTGTATTTGAATATTGGTTTCACAACTACTTATTATGTGATTCATAGACAAACCACCAATTCCCCTTTAGGTAGTTTCATCATGCTAAGTTCATATATGTTTAATGGAGTTACCGAAATTCTAGATGTGACGCTAGTTACAACCACAATCCCATCGCCATTCCTTAAAGATCTACAAACTAAGTGCGATCAATCTAAAAGAAGTAAAGTTTGGTAACCAATTCAACCTTCTCAAGTGTTAACTATATCAAATAATCAAAGACATGGATTCGTGTGATCCAGCTTATGTGCGACTTGCGTTATCCCTACTTCTAGCACATAAATCAAACATGTAATCTTAGCGACGAGGCACGTTAGTGCTCATCAAGTGTACAAATCAAACCTTTGGAATATATAACGAATCACATCTAAACACATAAAACTCAACATGAATTCATAACTAAAGGTACATTATGCATAAATAGTCATTACTCTCTTCTCCAAATACGGAGAAGATTACCACATAACAAAAACAAGTTCAACAATATAAGCGGAAGAGAACATCGTAATACAAGAATAAATATAAGATAAACTCAGTCTTCAATCTTCGTCGCTCTGCTTCTCCCGGCGTGTGATGCTTGTGGCCTCTCTCTTAATAATCTCACAAGTTGTGTGTGTGTAGGATGAGGTGAGATGTGAATAATAGTGTGAGATATGAAGAATGGCACAACCCTAATGATATTTATAGGCAAAAATAGTTGTTGGGCCAAAATTAAGGTTTTTGTACGTTTGTGGACCAAAATAAAACGGCACTACAAGACATGTTGCATTGCTAATGGCGCTGGTCGTGCTACTCTTTGCCTATTCTGCGCTGCAGTGCAGATGTTCCGTAATCGCGCGGAGTCACGCGGCTCTTTTATGCTCTACACGATTTCACAATTTTGGTCATAACTTCTTCTTTGGGTATCAGAATTGAGATCCGTTTGTTGTGCTGGAATAACGACTTTCTTCGGTTTCCAGTGGTATGCTTTAAGGTTAGTGATTCTATATGTGACTTCATCACCTTGTATTTGAATGAATGACTTTATTTGGATTCTCCTCATTGCAAAGTTATGTCGCAAAGCCATGTTTTAAAAAACATCCATTTTAGGGGTTTTTAGCTTCGTTTTGTGTCTAAATCCCTAAAAATCACGAAACAATACTAAAATCAATCAACATGCACAAATACTTATACAAAAGAATAAGAAACGAGTACTTAAATCGCGCTAAGTAAACGCTCATCAGATAACATGTGATTATGATGCTTAATTGATTTACTTGATTGTTGTTTGAGATAATTGTAGACTTTTAAAGGGTTGAGAAAATGAATTAGGCCATCTTTTCTTTTGCATTTTTAAGCCCAAAACCCTTTATAAATAAAGTATATCTACAGAATCCCGCTAAAGCCTTTTTCTTGTGAAGCCTTTTTGTTAATTATCCACATTTACTTACCCCTGAGCCAATAAATTTATGTCCTAGTCTTTTCTAGAGATGAATATATTAATTCTATTGAAAAGGAAGGAGGAATAAGGAAGGAATGAGAAAAACAAAAGGCATGAGCCTATCAAAGATGACAAAGAAAGGCTAAATATTAAAAGGAGGGGGAATATAATAGAGAGTACAAATAACTCTATTAAAAATATTAAGTTTGGGGGTGCATCTCGAAAATCAATGAAGTTTGGTGAATTGAACTTGCACAAATAAAAATGTAAGGAAAAGAAAAATAGTATAAAAATGTTAAGGCCAAAAGAATAACATATGAGGGAGGAAAAAAATGAGTTGAGGTTGATATCCCATAGGATTTGTAGATTATTTACATCTCTTGTCGTTTAAACAAGATAACACAATATGCATTGTAATATATTTGATAAGATAGTATTGGGAAATGAACTCCATTCTATCCATTTTCATCCTGAAAGGTGGGAATTATGTTTCCCCATGCCAATTAACATGGAATGTCATTGTACCTGCTCTAGGTGGGTGAACAATTATATTTGCAAAAAGGATATGATAACATTGCCCTTCGATCATAGGATACTCTATGATGGATATCTCAACATATGTGTGCCTTTTGGGTATATTTCATCTGGACCCCTTAGTAAGGTACGCCATTGTCATATCCTGTAGGATATGTTCTTGCAATGAGTTACGAATAATGTAATGCAGTTATATCAGTTTGAACGATAAGAGATAACGATAGATAAATGTCGAGTTCTAGGTAAATCCTAACTCGCCTACATATCTTATGTATGGGAATCAGACAGGCGTAGTTCCCCTTATTTTAGTTACAGTCCAGCTCAATGATGGGGCAATTTAGGGAATTGAAATTGTTCAAAAGGACATAACGCAGTTGTTCTAGAAATAGGAAAAGACAGTAAATAAACTGAAGGTTGGAGCCCCCAGTTGACGAGGGGTGATTACTCTGTATCTGGCATGTATTTCTGGTCGGCTACTTCCACCTCCTATACCTCCCTAATTGTAGGAAGTCTCAATGAGGCCACATAGCACATCCAACCCTCCTTTTGGTCCCCTCGGATTTCACCGATCCCGTCTTCGATCGGAAATTTCATTTTTTGGTGGTAGGTTGATACCACATCTCTCATTTCGTTGAGGGCGGGATGCCCAATGATGGCATTATAATGGAAGAAGAGGTCGACCACGGTGTAATTGACTGTAATTGTTCTTCTGCATGGTTCCTCCACGAATGATGTGGGAAATGTTATTTGGCCCACCAGAATTACTTCTCCTGCACCAAAGCCAGTTAATGGGGTTGAAACCATCTTCATCATGTTCTGGGGCAATACCATTTTTCTCAAGGACATGTACGAAGATAATATTGGAGGAGCTACCATTGTTGATGAGGGCTTTTTCGTACCTGATACTCAACCATATCAATTGTTACAACAAGTGGGCAATCGAGTTTAACTACCTCTAGTGCTTGCAGCGTGAGCTGCCTCCAAACTAACAACATTTTTCAAAACAAGAATGACACAAGTCAACAACGTGCACATGTAAGTGTTTATTCCCATAAAAATAGAGGAGGAAATTACCATTTCAAAACAAACTCCGCAAGTACAAAGAGCACAATGGCCATATACACGACCACCAAAAAGGAAAATTATAATAACAAGTGACACACCCCTCAGCCGAGGTACTTAGGAGCACCCTTCGTATGGATTAGCACAAGGCCCTTTTGTTTTGGAATTTCCCCGTAGACATCTTCTACCGGATCCTCATCAACCTCGAATGCTCGAATTTTTTTCATCTGGGCCCAATAAAGGGTTCAGCAGACTAGGGTCGAAATCATCCTTAAAATTGCCAAGAAGACGGGTCTGACCAATGATGGAGGCCATGTCTTCTTCCATCTTTTGCAATCTACGTTCGGTACAAATCTCCTTAAATATCTCACTTTATAGGAAACCCTTGGCCGCTCTAACCCTCTACTCTCGAGTAAGTTCCCTGCATCGAATATCCCTCTCAACAAGGGCCAACTGTTCTCGCACCCGATGAAGCTCTGCCTCGACATTCTCACGCCTTTCCCTCTATATAAGGAGAGAAACATCCTAGCACAACTTGTATTTAGTGATAATTCGTATTTCATCGGTGTAGGATGAATCTCCCAAAATCATGTTGCGAGACGCCAAGAACTTTCTCGTAAATGGGACCTATCAGGAGCTCCTGGCGGAGCGTGCTCTCATGGCGCGCGAACGGGCCTTCCAGTCGTTGATATGGCAGGTAACAGCCAAGAAGGGATTCAAGGACGGGTTCAAGTTCATGGAACTCGATGCCATGTGTTATCTGGATGATTTGCCTTTTGAGGACCCTGAGTCTATGGACGCTGCCTCTGAGTAGCCAGACCCGTTTTCTTCCCTATTGAAGGAAAAAGGGCATGCCTGAGCTAAGTCACATGATTTCTTATTTGCTTTGCATCGCTCTTTCATTTATTTGGTTGTGTACTAATGGTATGAATCCTTATGGACGTATTTCACTATGTTTCCTGTTCGGGTGATTTTACTATTGCTTTCCTCTATGGTTCCATTAGTATGGTTCGTTAGATCTATACACTCCTCATTCATTCGAATGTGTAGGTTGCTACCGCCGAATGTGTAGGTTGCTACGTTCTGTCAGGTTATTTTTTGCCTATTGCGGTGGATAGGGGAGTTATGTTGCAAGAAATGTAGGTAGATGTGCCCGTCGGGGTGCTATCCTGTGGAAAATAGGGGAGTTATGATCTCGTAGGATTTGTAGGTTCGTTCTCTCCCTATCGGGTTTTCTGCTCCTTCTCATGGTGGATAAGGGGAGTTATTACCTTGGAATTGTATGTGGTTGCGCTTGTCGGGATGCTCTCCGGCCTATTGTGAAAAATAGGGAAGTTATGATCCCGTAGGATTTGTAGGTTTGTTCTCTCCCTGTCGGGTTTTCTCCTCTCTATCATGGTGGATAGGGGAGTTATTCCTCGATAATTGTAGATGTTCTCCCCTTTCGGATGCTCTCCTGCCTATCCCGGGGGATAAGAGAATTAGCATCTCTAGAACTCATAAATTATATTTTCTCAATATTAGCCGAGACCCGATCCTAACATTACAAGCTTAAAAAGTCCTAAAAGATCCTCAACATTTGAAGATGGCATGAAAAGTAGAAAATGAGAGTGAATTGGTTGCATGTGAAACTTTATGATTTTGTAGATTGGCAATATGACACTTACCCTTATGCATGAGCAATAGTGGTACCCACTTTTGAGCACATAAAATTTTGCATGGCGATGACTTTATTAATCTTGATGTGCAATGTTTACTTGTATACTCCAACTCATACATTATTTTGACCATAAGTTGAGTTCTGAGTATATATGTCTATGCATGAGTATGGACATGTTTATGACTTGAGTTCTAATGTAGATTCAGTCAAAATAGTAAGTTTTGCTTGAGAACAAGCAAAGGTTTTAAGTTTGGGGTATTTGATGAGCGTTTATTTAGCTTGATTTAAATACTAGTTTTCCAACACTTTTGTGTAGTTCTTATTACATATTCATTGGTTTTTGTATTGTTTTGTCATTTTATAGGTTTTAGTCGAGTGAAGACAAAGCGAAGAAAAAAGAGCAGAAAATGGATGCTTTTGGAAGAGAATGCAATCAGATCACTACAACATCACTTCAAGCGCCAAAGGCACTATGCAAAATGATGCAACCCTAATCTCTTGCACAAGAAGAAGCCCACCAGCCAGCCCCGAGGAAGCGGAGTCGTGCAACCATGAAGGAAATCACACGATCCGTGCAGCCCATACCGCATGTCGCGTGAGCTGAGCGGACCCTCGCACGACATAATCACACAAAATAACATGTCGCGAATTCCAGGGCAATACCGTAATTTATTCCAATTTAAGTTACAGCCAACCTAGGGCAAAACGTTTTACCTATATATAGGACAAAACGGCCATCAATTGTGTATTTCTCACAATTGCTATTTTTACAACCTAGAGTCTTATAGCGGAGTTGTGAGATGGTTGTGAAAAGAAGAGAGAAAGAAAGAAAACACAATTAGATTTATGTTCTAGTTTTGTTTTCATATTTAAGAGTCAATAGTGCATGAAGAAGATAACAAACACGCAAGAAGATAACAAGGCGTCAACGTTTCATCGGATTCCAGAAGCTTTTCTTATCTCCTTTATTTATGTTCATGCTATTGAACTCTTTATTGGTTACTGAACTCAAGACTATGAGTAGTTATACTACTCTATATTTGGAGTAAGGAGGTGGCTCTAATTTATGGATATGGTTATTTGTTTTGCTTGATTTGTGTTTGAGAGTTCATGTGCCTAAATTGATTAATTTGTATTCTGCATGATTAGTCTTACTCTCGCTGGAAGAATGGAAGCACTACCCTAGATCGCCAGAGTGTAGATATTAAGCTAATTATGTATACATGTGATTGTGACTTTGGTACGTTAATGCAGCTACCCCTAGATAACACTAAATCAATCTTAATTGTGTACTCTTTGGTAACAAGAATTGAATGACTTAGTTGGACTGCACACTTAATATCTCTTCTAAAATAATTGACAACTAGACTGATTTTGCTGACGCAGTAGGACATTAGAAACTTTAGGATTCTATAGTTAGGATAGCTCCAGCTATAGGTACGGATCCATTACACACCCAGAGATTAAGCACGGAATCAAACATCTCAGGTAAACATAGATAGTTTGTCTATGAACTATAATGGTTAAATCAATAGTGAAACCCAACCTCTAAACATATTTTAATCATCTAATTACAAGTTACAACTAAAGCAATTTAGTTATAGTTTATTTTCCTCACATTCAATTTGCTCATATATTGTTTCCATTGTATTTAAATCATTCTCCTTGCATTCATATTGTTTTTATTGCATTCTAGTTTAGTAGTTCATTGCATACGAAATTGTTTTCCAAAACATGTATTCACTGTTTCTGTATTCATTACATTCTGCATTCACATAGCATTCATCCTCCTACATAGAAGACAACGTCCATGACAACCATTAGTGCTTTTATATTTAGGTGATGTTGATAAGAAATCCACCACTCCCTTGGGATACGCTACTTAGTTCATAATTGTACTTACTATTTTATTATTACTTGATCGTGCACTTGCAGAAAATGGACATAGGTGTAGTAGTTCATTCTCATACTATGTTCATAAATATCGTATGTGTTCCCATTAGTCTCCATGATTTTGGTAGATCTGCATCTAAGGGTCTCTTGGATGGGTGAGAGAGATTACGCTTTCTGTTCTAAGGCCACAGATATGCATTCTTCTATCGACATCTTCGTTGGATTAAGAAAGGGGAGAATTCTATATGAACCGTGCTCAAGGAACTTCTTTGGCATTTTCGCACACGGCGCCAAAATGATAACACAAAATTAGCCAGAGCGGAACACTCTTATAATTATCGTAATCAATGTGGTTTAGAACGCAATTGTCGTAATTCTGAGAGACATCCCTTAGGCTTTTAGGCGTTAACCGAGGGATCCCGTAAATACGAGGGCCCTTCTAGAATAAAAAGTGAAATAAAAATAAAGTGTTGTTTTATTACTTACGTTGTTGAGAGTACAAGTGTTGTAGTGTAATTTTCAAATGATCTTAAGATGAAGAATTCCCTTGGATAAACGAGGATTTTGGCATAGTGTGGCAACTTTTCTTCCTTTAATGTTGGTGGATGGGCCCCTTCTAATGTTGTCTCGCGCGCGATGGACTTGTTGACTACTATTTAAGATAACTTGCACGCGGACTATTTATGTATTATCAACAACATAACTTTCAATTTCAAACACTGAAATTTCCAATGCATATAACCGAGAAACTTATATGGCAATAACTTTGTTATGATTCTAATATAATCTAATTTTTTTTATAAATATTGCGAAATTATAGCTACAAATATATTGTTTATGCATGTAAGAATAACCTGCATAGTCATAGTGAAGTCGTGATCTTTAATAACGAAATATGTTAACACCAAGAGGAAAAAAAATATCCGGAGAAACTAGATAAATTACATTGTAATTCTGGCTAACTCCTATACAGTCAAACACCAATAAAGTTCAAACTGAAGAGTCAATATTAATGCAGAAATAAATCAGCAAATTTACCACAGCAGTCAATAGTCTTGGCGTGTCAAATATGCAATGAAGTCACGTTACCAGATATTAATGAATCACATTTCTATTCAGGAATTCTTTTCTACACATGTCCCAGTGAAAGGAAAAAAAATTATGCGACGGGACTTTTACGTATTGGACACGGTCAGAGTAGTAATCTTATTCTGATGAAAAAGAGGATAGAAAGTAGGAGTTTTCTTTGGACAAGTAGTGGGTAATTACTTGTCTAAATTTTATATTTTTGTATAATCACAATCAATGGCGGATCCACGAGGGGTATATATATATATATATATATATATATATATATATATAAATATGTTTAGTTTATTTTCCATAATCTATGCCTACATACGTGTGTATATTTGCGGCCGGGTGATATAAAAGGAGAGAATAGAATAGATTTTTCAAAAATTTGTTTTTGTCTAACAATCTTATCAAAAAGACTAGAATATCTCACCACCCTAAATTATCAGAAATTAGGGCGAAGTAAATTCACTTTTACTATAAGTTTTTTTCCTTCTCCGCCTACTAATTTAAGAAAACAATATCCTTTCCAATTATCATACGAGACTTCAACATATTTAACTTTGTATCCAAAAATATTATTAACTTATTATATTATGTGTTTATATTAACTAGTTAATATCTGAGTTTTTGTTTTTTTGAGAAATATGATACATGCAACATTGTATGAGATTATTTTGTCGAGGGGAGAGATCAAGTAGAAGTACTTTTCTTTAGATGCATTGCGCATAATTTCGCCCCGCCATCAAATTCCTGGATCCGCCACAATTATAATAGAAAGAAAAGAAGAGACTATATGTATTACGAACAACTGTAGATTTATAATAATAATAATAATAACCAGAGACTAGGCCAATTTAAGAAGCAACTTGAATTTGTTCATGAATGGGCAGTCATGTTGTGAAAGCATAAATTCAAAATTTTACACAACTTTACTATGATAGCGAGAAGGTGTTTAGCCTTGGCGCCACTAACTAGGTCCCCCACATAGAGAAAAGGAAGAGAAACACATCACATAAAATTTACTATTTACCGGAATGCATCCACAAGAAACAAAGATGAAAGAACCTAAATAGTTTCACATGAAAGTAACAGAAACCAGTAATCTGCACACATTGATACTGGCTTAAGGCCGAAGTCAACGTGTCATTTTAAACCGTTTCCACTTTTCACGAGGAACTTAGAAGTTTCACATACCATTGATTTCCATGAAATCAAGCAACTAGAGTAACTAATTCTAGAATGCCCAAATGAATGATGAATCAAATATAAGACAAATCAAAATTTACCTGGTAAGTCTCTTGATAGGCACAAGATTAGAAATGCAGATCATGCTTACATATACTCATCTAAATTGCAATATCGTAAATTTCAGAAGTACGTCTTTTGACGAATATAAAATTGTCGACAGAATTCAGGCTTGCTTAAACTCATCTACTGTCTGAGAACTATTAACCAAGAGTGATTCTTTTTTGAAATTCTAAACCTTATGATTGAAAATAAAGCAGTATCAGATTATCCTAATGCCAAAAAAAAAAAGGACAGCAAAGTCCAAATCAAGTCTCTATGCAAACTCAAAACATAAAAGGGAAGAGAAAAGGAAAAGAACCATCTTTTGAATTCAAACAACATCATGACATAAAAAGCAAATAAACCATATAAAGCACTAGAAAAAGAAGTAGTACCAAATGGTTTAAGCAACTACATTAAAGAATGGCCAGAGGAATGACTCAATTGTAAGTTGTAACACTAATCAAAATTTACAACGTACATCGATATAAGATCAGAAACGCAGCTCATACTTAAATATACCAATCTAAATTTATCATAAAATTTACAGGTATGTCTGTAGATGATTGTAAGATTGGCAGTAGAGTACAAGCTTGCGTAAAGTCATTTAAAGCCTGATAACTAATGACCAAGAGTGATCCTTCAGTGAAGTGGAAAACCTTATGAATTCAAATTAGAGAAGTCTCAGAATAAGATCAAAAAAAATAAAAACATGACTGCTTAAAAAAGGATAATGAAGAGCAATCAGGTGACTCTCCGTGCAACTCAATGAACAACAGTGATGTAAAAGAACCATCTTTACCGTCAATATATAAAGCAAACAGGAACATATAAAGTATCCAAACAGGACCATAGAAACAACACATAACTGATTTGTATATAAATCCAAACAAACTTATTATTATAAAGATCTTATTGTTTGTGCTTATACGTCGTATCCATATATATATATATCAAAAGGTATTAATTTAACATGAAAAGGGATCTGATGATCATCATCAATAATCCATGATCAGTATCGGGATATTATGCTTCTTCTATATCTATAAAGGAAGGTAAAAAAACAAGGAAAAGTATATCTTATATAATGATGACTAATTAATTCTTATTAACCTTTCGATATTTTCTTGGTCCGGGAACCTCCATTTTCCCAACAGGACATCCACACCTTGCTTTGAACACCATAACCGCTCTCCCATTAGGCGGCGCAATCTTCTTGAGCTTGGCCTCCAATATCTTATGGCGATCAGAACGCAGCTGAAACAGTCCCTTATGATCCAATTCACTACTACTACTCGAATTCTTGTCCTCTGTTTCCAATTGAATATCGAACTCAGCAGCGTTACTAAGCCCACGGCAGCCCAAATTCCCACATCTATTTTCAGTAGTACACACTATGATCGCCACGAGGGCCATCGATACCAACGAAATAGTTAATCCCAAACACCCAAACAGCATCGGCTCCTCGGTCACCACATCGAATACTTGTTCGCCAAGCTCCACCGTCTTGTGGGCGATAAAACTGGCGGAAGGGTAGAGCAAAAACCCACAAGCCCCAACAACAGCAATCAACAGTACAACATCAATAATTAAAGCGGAAGAGGGATACTGATCACAAGCAGGGATGTTCTTCAAGTGATCGATTGTCCTCCTTTTGGAAGAAGAATTCCAAGATTTAGCAGCCATGGAAACACAGCTAGTGAAACAACAGACCATTTGGATTTGTAAAATATATATATATATAAAAGAGATTTGAGGTTTTAATCAATCGAAATCAGATCAACCCACTTTCAGGTTATTTATTATTGGAATAAAGATTGGATTTTTCAAGATTGGTGGTAAGAAAAGAAATATATGCCCTTTTTTTTTCCAATTTCTTACACAACTGAAAGAGATATTTGTTTTGAAGTCATTACAGTGAGTCAACAATCGACTAAATCAAAGTCATGCGAATGAATGGGACTTCATCTTTCGGCCGGCTTTACGCTTTAGCTTCAAGAAGCAGAGACGTGGAGAGTTACCAAAGTCCAAATGACAAATTTTGATCCATTAATTTAATTGTCGGTTTTTTTGTTATTTTTCGATAGTGGGTGTGTGTTATTATGGGTATGCGCCACATCCGTGGAGTTTACTGCGAGATTTAATTGCCGTTTAGAAAGGTTGTGGCTCACCGGGTTCAAATTAATCAAACCACTATTTAATCGATAAACAAAGTGGACATATATAATATATACACTAATTAAAATCCAAACTTGAATACTCCATTATTAAATCAAACCAACAATATAACAACTATATTAATAACCCCATCATCTACCACAACATCTCAAGAATTACAATGACAAACTTCGATTTTTGAGGATCCACGAATCAAAAAATCATATTTCTATTCTAATTTTTTTTTCCTCTTTCTCTCCCTCTATATCATTGAGAAATTGGGATCACCATCATCATGAAACTTTGCACATATAAACCATATTTCCATTCTCAATAGCCCAAAATAACATTAAAAAATATATATAAGTGAGTAACACATGTACTTACAAGGATCCGGTAAATATCACGAATGACCTATCTCATCATAGTTTTTATTTTCTGCTTTAAGCTTAAGACCAAACATAGATGCACAGATGCAAGTTCTGATCTTAATTTAACAATAGATCGTATATATATGACGAGGTGGAATATTATAAGTATAGTAAAGTCAAAAAAGATAACAAAACTCATGTTCTGTGTTTGTATATTGAGGAACAAAAGATGTAATGGAAATGATTGTATTGATAAGGATTAATCTAAACATTAAATGATAAAGGAATCAAAAGTACATTAAAAAGCAACCAATGAAAAATTGATCCTAACTACCAATGAAATCAGTTCATAGTACAGAATATTCCAACAGCTCTCTTGCTTGCCAAGTATCTTCTTTTGCCTCATTCTCTTCTTTTTCTTCTTGTACGACCACTGCATGCGTTTGATACTCCCCCTCAAGGCGGGAGTGCATGACATAAACTCCCATCTTGACAAGTAAGTTCCTGAAATGCTTTACTTCAAGCCCTTTGGTGAAGATATCTGCCAACTGATTTGCAGTGCTTACATGTATCAATTTGAATAAACCTTGCTGCATTCTTTCTCTAATAACATGACAGTCTATTTCTATATGTTTAGTCCTTTCATGGAAGACTAGATTGGATGCAATATGAATGGCAGCTTTATTATAACAGAATAGCAGTCCTCGTTGTTCAGTTTGCAACCTAAATCATTCAACAAACTTTGAATCCACACCATTTCACAAACTATTGATGTCATATCCCTCTATTTTGCCTCTGCTGAAGATCTAGACACAATTTGTTGCTTCTTGGATTTCCAAGAAACCAAAGCATCACCAAGAAATATGCAAAGTCTTGTGACAGATCTCCTTGTGTCCACACATGATGCCCAATTAGCATCACAGTACCCTTTCATATGCATAGTGTTCTTGCTAGGAAATAGAAGACCTTCTCCTGGTACTGATCTGAAATACCTCAAAACTCTTAGAGCAGCATCCATATGAGATTTGAGAGGATTAGCTATGAACTGGCTCAAAGTTTGGACACTGTAAACAATGTCTGGTCTAGTAACAACGAGATATAATAATCTTCCTATGCGTCTCCTGTACTCAGTAGGATTGCTTAGAGTATCCTCTCATTCACTTTGTAGTTTGAGATTTTGATCAATAGGGAAACTAACTGATCTTCCTCCCAACAAGCCACAATCTCTTATAATTTCAAGAGTGTATTGTCTTTAATTCAAAGATATACCAGACTTGTTCCTTGCTACTTCTATTCTCAGAAAGTACTTAAGTGGTCCAAGATCCTTAAGTTTGAAATTTTTCTTCAATTAGGCCTTCAACTCAACAAGTTCTGCATGATCATTTCTTCCAATGATAATATCATCAACATAAATGAGTATGATGGTGATAGAGATAGCACCAGAGGACTTTATAAATAATGAATGATCTGCTGAAGACTGTCTACACCCTATACTTATGATTTGGCAATAGATCGTTTTATATATATTTGAGTGTCGGTTACAAGTGAGTAGTCTGAAGGTACAACGAGTCTATCTCAAATCAGGCCTACACTACGTGTCTCGTGTAGACTTGGTCCGGAACACCTCGAACCTACGCCTTGATGCTTGGATAGGAGTGGGATATCGGTAACTAGATCGAACGGACGTCGATGATTGTCTTCGATGTGATATCGAGAATGACCCCCGATCTGATATCGGTGATGAGCTGGTGTGACGTGTCAGAGGTGCACGTGATAATCCCGATATCGAATAAGATATCGAAAGGCATATCAGGGATGTATTTCGATCTGACGCGTGGTAGCTGAGGGATAATTATTGCCTGTTTTGGGATCCGGGCACCGCGTATTTATAGACCTCGGGATCCGGGGACCACAGTAACATATCGGTGATTATTACCGATATGACATCGAATATGATCCCCGATATAGTCCAATATGGGCCTGGTTTGGGCCTGGCCCAATATGCGGGAAATGCCCATATCATGTAGTTCCCCAATTTGGGGATTCTTATCTTAGAGATAAGGACTCGCAAGTTTTAATTTTAAATTTATGGGTTACCTGTACCCTTCGTCCCGCCAGTTCAAATGACGGAGATCAAACTTGCGGGGAGTGCACTTGTGATGAACTTCGATCTGTCTCCCAATGCAGTGAACACATAGTTTGAGGTCCTCGTTTGAATTCTAGTTCCCTTGATATTTGGGTTCCTTGAAAATTGTGATGGGGTTGCCGGGGCAGTTGTTATATTCTCGTGGCTCTTCGCGTAGTAGGGTAGGATGTCGGGTCTCATCTTCGACATGATGTCGAAATGCATATTCGATATGATGTCAAAAGTATATTTCGATGTAGTTAAGGCCTCCGTCTATAAGCAGGGCTTTGTAAGAGACTCTGAAGGTTCATAGTTTTCTGCATTTTCTCTATTGTTTAGCGTAACCACATCGGTAAGTATATTGGTAATCATATTTGATATATCCCCCGACGTGTGTTTCGACCTCGACGTGGTACTTGAATCGTTTATTATTATTTCTTCATGCTGATACTCTTGATCATTCTGCAGGTACATTACCTTTTTCTGAGATACTTCGTTAGAATGGGGTTCAGAAAATTGATGCTGAAACTTCAAGCCGATCGTGACGCTCAGAAAGCTGCAGAAACAACGGCCGTCGCGGTGGCGCTTGAAATAAAGTCTGCGTCAAGCTTGGACCTAAATAATACAGCCGTTGAGTTTTCGGCAGAGGAGTCGGGAGTCGAGCGACCTTCCCCTAGCACTGTAGTGCCTGAACGCGTTAATGAAGAACGCTTTAACAACGTTCCTACAATGGTCGGGTCACTTAGCCAGAACATCTTTGACGTGGTAGGAGGCCCGGATGGTGCGGCCAGCCTCTTGGAAGTGTTGACCTCGAATCAGGAGGGTGTGTTTCCTCAACCTGACGGGGCTGTGGCGACAGAGAGACCATTGTCGAGGTCTCATTCCGGTGAGTATGTCGCTCCACGTTCTGAATCATTGGCCGACGTTCATTTGACCAAGGACGTTGGAGGTTCGAAATCGGATACCCATGTCAATTTGGGTGATTTTGTGGATGCGCCTTTCATAGTGGGGTCGAGTTCTTCACGCCCGAATCCTATTAGTGACAAGGGAAAGGCGACCGTTTCAGGCATGACCGACAAACGTAAGGGGCCATTGTAGAAGCCCTCGATATTGGGGGGTCGTGCCCCTATTTTTCCTGGGATCCCGATTACGAAACCTGCCGTTGACCTGAGTAAGATATCAGGAAATAAAAGGTCTCGTGAGGGGACTGTCCACAGTGGCCACTCATGTTCGAGTTCTGGCCCTCGGAAGGCGGGTGAGGTCAAACCCTCGAAGCGAGTAGAATTCCCCGAAGCAGATGTTGTACGGGGCATGATGCGGGCTTTTCCTCCTCATGTGAATGTGCGAGTGCTCACAGAATTTGAGCGGGCCCAGAATATAAGCCGCAACGCTCACCTGTTCCAAAGTGTATGTATCTAAACACGACTTCAACCGTTTTCATTTGAGTTTTTGACATAATGTTATGTATTGTATTGTACAGACGGCCAAGCTGGCGGTCTCGTGTCTGAAGACCATTCGGGAGTCCAAAGGTGACTCTGATGCTGTTGCTGCCGAGCTCGAAGCTGACATCTTGAAGATGGGGAATTTCAACCCAATGGTGCTGGAGAGGTTGGAGGCTGAAAAAGAGGATGCACTGAAGACATGTCGTACACTCTGGGGGGAGTATGATTTGTTGAAGGGCAACTTCAAAACACTAGTGACTGAGCTCGATCAAGGAAAGGCATGTGAATCTGCGGCCAACAAAGAGCTGGAAACATTGAAGGCTGAGGTGGCGGCGGTGAAGGCTGCTAATGAACGTCTCGCATTGGAGCTCTCCACTGCCAGATTAGCTCCCTTGGACTTGGTGTGTATCTTGTGTAAGATATCTATCTCTATTTTTTTGTCCTCTTGTATTTAATAGAGTTCAACTTGTAGGAACGTCGTCCTGATCTCCTCCGGGTTGGGGCGGAGAAGTTTATGGAAAGCTCGAGCTTCCGAAATCTAATTTTGAAGGTTCGAGATGCAGCCTTTCATGCTTGCGTAGGGCAAGTGTTGAGACGTGACGATTTCAAAGACTCCCTAGAATTGAGTGGGTTGAACCCAAGGCATGATCATCATGATCTGCCGATCGGTGGCCTAGATGAGGTGGAAGAGAATCCGGCCGACCCTGACGTGTTTTTCGAGGTCGTGGAGAAAAAGATTAAAGGGTCCTCGTGGGAGTAGCTGTTTACCGCCTTCATTGTAACTTAATTTTATCCCTTTCCGGACTATCTCTGATTTGTGGTTCTGTAACTGAATATTTATTTCTCTGTTGTCTTCGTAGTATGTGACTCTTCGTGGCCTTGTTGTCTGATAACTTGTTGATTTCTTTTATTATCATGATGATAGAATACGCAGTATTCCGATATCTGAGGCGCAATCATTTCGTTCTCGTATTTGATGAGATTCGTTTAATCTGTCTGTTGTCAGTCAAGGAATGATTAGAATTTCCTTGGGGTTGGTAGAAACGTGGGTAATCTGCCACTGCTTCTGTGTGTAGGATCGACCTCATTATTAGAGGGGATATTCTTCTTATGGTTAGGGGCCCATAGACCCTGCCTCTTCACCTAGTTTGTTTTATGGAACTCTCGCCAATAGGCTCTTCATCTAGCTTAATTTACGGGATTTTCACCCGATAGGCTCTTCACCTAACGTAATTTATAGGATTTCCACCCAATAGGCTCTTCACCTAGCTTGATTTATGGGATTTTCGCCCAATAGGCTCTTCACCTAATGTAATTTATGGGATTTCCACCCAATAGGCTCTTCACCTAGCTTGATTTATGAGATTTTCACCCAATAGGTTCTCCACCTAACATAATTTATGGGATTTCCACCCAATAGGTTCTTCACCTAGCTTGATTTATGTGATTTTCACCCAATATGCTCTTCACCTAACGTAAGTTATGGGATTTCCACCCAATAGGCTCTTCACCTAACGTAATTTATGGGATTTCCACCCAATAGGCTCTTCACCTAGCTTGATTTATGGGATTTTCGCCCAATAGGCTCTTCACCTAAGGTAATTTATGGGATTTCCACCCAATAGGCTCTTTACCTAGCGTGATTTATGGGATTTTCACCCAATAGGCTCTCCACCTAACGTAATTTATGGGATTTTCACCCAATAGGCTCTTCACCTAACGTAATTTATGGGATTTCCACCCAATAGGCTCTTCACCTAGCTTGGTTTATGGGATTGTCGCCCAATAGGCTTTTCACCTAACGTAATTTATGGGATTTCCACCCAATAGGCTCTTCACCTAGCTTGATTTATGGGATTTTCACCCAATAGGCTCTTCACCTAACGTAATTTTGGGAATATTTTCTTGAATCGACCCCGTTATCACAGGGGATTTTTTCTTGAATCGACCCCGTTATCACATGGGATTTTTTCTTGGATTGGCCCCGTTATCACAGGGGATTTTTTTTTGAATCGACTCCGTTATCACAGGTGATTTTTTCTTGAATCGACCCCGTTATCACAGGGGATTTTTTCTTGAATCGACCCCGTTATCACAGGGGATTTTTTCTAGGATTGGCCCCGTTATCACAGGGAATTTTTTCTTAAATCGACCCCGTTATCACAGGGGATTTTTTCTTGAATCGGCCTCGTTATCACAAGGGATTTTTTCTTGAATCGACCCCGTTATCACAGGGGATTTTTTCTTGAATCGACCCCGTTATCACAGGCGATATTTTTTGTGTCATAGGCGGGCCTTTTGTTGTCTTTTTTACTATGTTTCTTGGTGACTCTATCGTCGTTGAATCTGTAAGTCCTTAAGCCCTGTAAAACAGATCAGACAAGAAAAAAAATTCGACGTAAAGGCTAATACGAAAGCACGGAATGATGTGCATGTGTTATCTGCGGGATGTTCCCTCAATCTGGGAATATCCGTTTATACGGGAGACAGTGTTTCCATTGTGCTCTATCGCGCCTGTTGTACCTGGTTGTACCTGTTGTACCTGTTTGAATAGATAATATTGGGTAATCTAGGGCAATGCCCCCTTAATCACCTTTTTAATATACTCTCTGTCCTTTTCGGATATAGTAATGTGCGATCCTTTGAGCCAAGTACCTGTAAGAGGGCGATATGCTAAACATATATCTCGGGGAACATTCCCCAATTCTTTGTGCCATTTTCTGCACTTCTATATTGTCCGCTTAGGACATATCCCTACATGAAATATGAGATTGCGCCAAGCAACAAATAAAAAGGTAATAAAGGATAACGGTCAAAGGCTAGGTAAACCTAACCCGCCTACGTATCCAATTGAATGAGGAATCAGACCGGCGTAGTTCCCCCTATTTTAAGTTACATGTCGACCCACGAAGGGCAAAATAAGAGATAGCGGTCGAGGGCTAGGTAGACCTAACCCGCCTACGTATCCCGTTGAGTGGGGAATCAGACCGGCGTAGTTCCCCCTATTTTAAGTTACATGCCGACCCACGAAGGGCAAAATAAGAGATAGCGGTCGAGGGCTAGGTAAACCTAACCCGCCTACGTATCCCGTTGAGTGGTGAATCAGACCGGCGTAGTTTCCCCTGTTTTAAGTTTACAGACCAACCCACGTTGGGGCAATGTTTCCGTTGTTCGAACATAATTTAAAAACTACTAAAATTTAAAATATTGTTCTGTTTGCTCCTCATGGCGATTACTCCGTGCGCGGAATGCCCCTCACCCCTCTCATTGAGCTCCCCACCTAATGCCTTAAGGCCATTGATGTGGGCCTACATGGCAGTTGCATCGAATTGAAAACTCTCTAACGTATGTGCCCAATTAGGCATCATTTTTCTCAAGGTAGCATTGTCGCTAGTAAGCTTTACATTATCAGCTTGCAGTGACTTGATCATTTGGGCTACACATGGCTGAAAGTCGACGAACTCTTTGTTCTTGCCCTTAAGTTGGGACTCCACAAAAGTAGTGGTACCCCTAGACAGTTCTACTTCGTGCCGAAGAGCGTGGATAAATTTTGGAATCTATCTCAAAATGCAAATGATGAAGTTAAAAAATTAAAACCTCAGTTTCCCGAGTACCAAGAATGCAAAAGTACAACCCTATGTATGTAGAGACGTACCGTAATTGAAAGAGGTTCAGACATACAACATATCATTTTCTCTCCCTGGGGAGGAATGGAGTTGGCAACGGTGGAATAGTTGAAGATGGATTGAAGAGCCTCACTTAACTCTTCCGAAGTAGGAGCTGATCTACTTTGAGAATCCAAGGGCACACTGGATGTACCTGCTTCGAGAGGGACATATAGGGAATGTGTCCCCGACTCTATGATGATGGGAGCGGTAGGAAGGGAAGCCGAATAAGGAGCACTCGATACGATAGAAGAATTGAAAAAAAAATGGCAGAAGTCGTCATTGGAGGGCGGCCAATCTGCATAGTGCCTTGTATATCCTCCCAGAGCCTCAACTTCCTCAGCAAGTCTATGGTATTAGACATGGGTACCGACCTAAATATATCCTCGGAAAAAAGGAAGCCCTTAGACTCATCCTCTGATATATTGATAAATGTCGAAGGAGCTGCTGTGTAAATCATCTCCAAAATTAGAAGGGGCGTCTTCCTCATCCCTAAGAAGGACAACATGAAAGATAATAACGCAACGATACAACACAATAAATGAAGAAACGACAATGTCTTGGAAGTGATACCTAAGTTAGCAGGAGCGATTGGAGGAGGCGAAACGCTCTCGGAAGTACAAAGATAAGAAGTCTCACCAGAAGAAGGAGAAGTCATTGGTACCCCCCTCTGATGCACCCGCTAGGCAGGCGCAATACCCAGCATCTCGGACCCGCTAGTAGAGCAAATAGAGAGGGGGTAAGCCAAAATAACTGGTAGATGTGAATAAATTCCACTCGTTATAGCACCATTTCTTGAGAAGATAAGAGTCTCACAATCCTCCCTTTCAACTCCTTCCTCAGTGTCAGAGTTAACGCTAGGGGTGCGGGAAGTGACCACATGGTTGGAGGAAAAAACATCTGATGTCGCCCGAGTCCGAGCTCTAGGAGCAACAACCATGACAAAAATGGTGGCTTGTTCTGAAGGCGCGGAAGCCTTCGGAGGAGGGAGAGCGTGAGTCACCTAGGACATGCAAGTTTCTGTAGAGCGAATCAATATAAATCTCAACTAAATAGCAAAGAGCAATAACCCGAAAAGATGAAGAATAAGAGAAAACAAAGCCAAAGGCCACCTTATCTTCCTCGCTAAAGAAAGCAGTAGCATCATTCACGGGAGGAACGCAGTTTGGACCAGCAATAACATACAAGGCATAAACATTCCATCTCTTTAAGAGCCTCTAGGCATCGTAAACTAGAGTGAATAAGTTGTCACCCTTCATATCCGAACTCAAATCGTACACAAAAGCTTGAGGAACGCCCCAAGTCAAGGTGGTATCCAAATTTCCATCAATAGGAGTGGCAAAGAAGAATATGCTCTTCCAGCTACTCTAGGAATTGGTGGCACCCATCACCTTCCTCTCCGTATCACGATGGTTAAAGTATTAGAAAGGCGCCCTCACAAAAGACACATACACATCAAAAAGGGAAAAGAATCTCTCCACAATACAAGACAACCATTTCTGCAAACACCAGAAGGTAAATCCGACCAAAATAGAGAACCCATTGGGGTGAGTTGGCTGGGGCATAGCTTGCATGCTTTAAAATATCACAATAGAATTTGGGAAAAAAGGATTTAAGTCCAACCTTCATCTGGGCATAGTAAACGGTGATACAACCTTTGGGAGAAGCATCCCCACTCTGGTGTTTGGTTGGAATATGGATAGTGAGATTGTCGACGAAAATCACAAACTCGTCGAATTTTGCCGTTAGCTTAGTTGATGTGACAGTTCTCGAGGTGAGGCTCGCATCTCGAGTGACGCAGGGAGCCTTACCTTCCTTTTGCTTCTTAGACGACTCAGCCACGTGGTCCTCGCTAAAAACTTCGCCCGAGCGTCATTTCGTAGAAGCAGGAATGAGTTGCAGCGTCAAACCCATAGCAATGCCAGAGTCGGAAGCGACAAAGATGGGTTCAGTTTTAATTGCAGATGCACCATTATCGCCTTCTTGGAGGAGCTCGGAAGAAAAAGAGATTGATTGCAAAAGTGAAATCGCAAGAGAAGAAGAAAATCGAGAAGAGAAAGAGAAAAGTACAAAGAAGGGCGACAATTAGGGTTTTATAACCCTAAAGTTTGGGGAATAAGTTGCCTATAACCCCCACAGTTAATGGGGCACGATTCATGAGAAAACATGAGCCATTACTCATTTTCCCATTCAATTAACGTGTGGAACGATACGATGCCTATAATTCCTCTTGATTCTCATTAATGTAATAGGAATTGGGGGACTTGTGTTAACCCCCCAAAATTCTGGTCATCGATACATACGATAGGCCTAGTCCCATGGCATCCTCCAAGGGCAAAGTTGCCCTACTAGGGACCTACGAGTCCAACCTAAAGCCCTACGATACCCTCATCAAACATGAGCTTTACGGGACCTACGGTACCCAAGAATGCCTTATAGGTCAGAAGATGTCTCACAAGGCTCTACGAGACTTAAATGGCTCCACCATGCTTTACGAGGATCCACGATACCTCACAAGTTTTATATCGGGATAACCCATAGCCATATTGGTGAAATACATGGACACGTGGATCACAAAATCGCACGATGCCTAATGAGATTGATATGGCACTATGAAACGGTTATATCCACGACGCACTCAGGGTCATCTGATGACTCATTAATGAATCTACGGTGTCTGGCATGGCACTGTTGGGCATGGGATGGGACATTTTGTATGATGGACCTAGAAAAAAGCACATGGGATAATTATAGGTGGCGACACTTGTAAAGGCCGTTTGTCAGTAGAATAACCATGTTAATTGGCCAATAAGATGAATGTTCAACACTTGTCAGAATAGCAAGGCATGTAACTGACAAGTGCCCAAATACTCCTCCTATAAATATGGAGCATAATCAAAAAATGAGGGTCACGTTGGATAGGAGAATGAACTACCTACTTACATCTCCTCTTGATTAGATCATAACCTTATCACCCTAGAAACGTGAAACACGATATTTAGAAATTTTGGTATGGCGTTCCGGATATTACAACGTTAATTGCTCAACCATCCAGATAAAATAAGGAGAGTGTTAACAATTAATTTTCTAGCTTACATCATAGTATAAGAATTCCATTCATCACACCATAAAATAATCATTGAGATCCAAATGTTTATCAAACACATAAAGGTGCAGCAGAATTAAACTACTAAATCACCGAGACTAAAACGTGTGAATTTGCTCTGCATGCAAAGTCTTCCTCGAATGAGCTGATCTTTGATGACCTATTTGGAGGCAGCTAAAATATGTTTTGCGTGGGAAGAATGGGTTAGCCACATATATATAGTAGGGGTGTTTGCATGTGGGTTTTGGCTGATAGTGGTAAGAAAAGATACCATACGCAACACTTGCGGGTTACAAAATTTTCAACCGTGCGAATGAATTTGTCATTAATACCATGCAGGTTAGGTGGGTGCAGGCGTCTTAGCGGGTTACGGTATACATTAAATAAAGAAAAAAATAAAAACAATCATGTTTTAAAACACACACAAGTTATATAGCATCCTCTCATTTTTTCTTGTTTTTCTTTCGTATGCTTATGATTTTTTCAAGTCAATTATGCATTATGAATATTGTATCCAACTATATATAGATAAAGCCTTCCCTCAATATTTATCAAATTATTAACTTGTCACATCATAGATGCAGTATAGTGTTTTTTTCTTTTCATAGGCGGGTAGGCAGATGGCGGACGGGTGTACGCTTCAACTCCGCAACCCGCCCGCTCAAGGGCAGGTTACCATTTTTTCTAACGGCGGAACAAGTTAAAAAAATAAAATAACATGCGGGTAGCAATTTGAGCAGGTCAGTTTTAGGTGGGTTGGTCGAGTGAGCGGGTTGTAAGTATAGGTGTTGTCGTGGAGTGTTAGTCCAATATTCTGGTAACTGGTGTTGGCATAACACTGAACTCAACACTGCATTGTACGAATTATTTAATTATAATATTTTATTTCGCATTTATTCACAAACTAATCTAGTTCCACAGTAGTAGTTTATCTTGTTTATATTTCAGGATAATGATAAATCAAGAGTCCAAGTGGTTTACTCATCAAACGAAAAATATCCAAAAGATAAAGGCGTTGTATATGCAAGATAAGGACGGAAGATTTCCCGTTGATAAAGTGAACGAATTTCAAGATAAAGATAAAAGATTTTAGAAGATTAGAAGTCTATCTAAAGAGGAGTTCGATCAAGAGAAGAAGTCTTCTAGTGGAGAAGTCTGGATCAAGTAGGAATCTTCCAAACTTAATTAAACATAATCCTAAGAAAATGATAAGCTCAAGAACGAAATTGGAGATGATCTTGGAGATCTAAGAGCAATCAAAAACGTGCACAACATGCCTTGGAGCTCAAGGAATAATATATTATAAATAGGCATGTTGGGCATCAAGAAAAAGACACTAAAACTCGAGCAAAATATCTTGAGGAGGAAAATCTTATTGTCGAGTGTCTTTGTCTTGTTGTAGTGAGTTTTATCTAACGAAGCTATAAACTTCATAGGTTATAGTGAGTTCGTGTTAGGATTGGTTTCCTTGCTCAGTTGTTTTGTTTTTGTTAAAACTATTAATTTATTAGTGGATATTTCATCCTATGGGCGAGGCAGATTATATTCATATAATCTTCCTAAAAGTTACCTACCGTGTTCTTTAAATTCCATTGTGCACAATTTACTCTATCAACGTATCATGAATGTTAAGGCAACATTGAGTACTTCAATGTTGGCGTAACATTCAGCTCAACCATGTGTATGATGTATACTCTATTAGTAGGTATTAGGACAACACTAAGTAAAATCAGTGTTGGCTCAACGTTAGACGAGAACACTAGCGTTGAGTTACAAATGTCGTACTAATCCCGATCCATACATTTTCAATTGGTATCAGAGCCAAGAACTGATTTCACTGGTGCTTGGATTTGGTACTTATGAATGGATAACGCGAACCCCAACAACAACATGCTCAGATCTCACATTAAATCTACAGGCTTGCGAGCATGGATGTCAAAAATGATGGTTACTCAGTTCCCATGACGACTCCTGACAGTGTAAATGATGTCAATATGAAACCTGGAGCTGAATGGAGTCCAACCATTGTAAACCGGTCTAAAGATGTGTCATCCGAATGTCAGGACAACATCACTAAGCAGTGTGTGCATAACATTCAGACCGAAGCTCAAGCCCATATAATGCTCTTTGATGACTGGGAGAATGATATCATTAATTATGATTCTCATTGTTTATTCATTAAAATTAATAAGTCTAATGATCATACTAACTCTATCTATCTTGGTTGTTAGATAGATTTGGATGAAGAGTATTTGTTTAAAGAAGAAATAAACCATGACGAGAAAGGTTGTGAATAAAGTTCTGAAGCACAAGAATCAGCAATTAAACAAATTCATACTATAGCTTTATCTGCATATGTTGACTGGACTGACTCTGGATGTTGTGACAACATCGTCCCTGACCAATGTGTACTCAACATCTAGACTGAAACTGAATGTCAGAAGAAGTACTTTGACAGCTGGGAGGACGATACCAAAATTTCTGATTCTCAATGTTTAATTACTGTTATAATTGAGTCTGATGAGCACACTAATCTTGTTTGTTTTGGTGGTTATGTAGATCTAGATGAATAATATGTCTTTGAAGGAGAAGTGGATCTCGAGGACATTGATGGTGAAATGAAGGACTTCTACAAGGAGTTAATCACTGAAACTAACAAGTTGGTCAAAAGGGAGAAAGATCTATTGAAGGAAAATAGTTTCTTAATTGAAACTATAACATAATTGGAGAGAAACCTCACCAGAAAGAAGTGCCAAATGGAGAAAATAGAGATGAAGCTGGAAGAAGCATAGAGAAGAATTGCCAAGTGGAACTCATGGACAAGCAAGAAAGGTTTGGGATACCAAGAAAGGTCAAGTAAAACTGAAACTGTTATACCTTGTTTTGTAAAGGCTGGTTTTTGTAAGACTAATGGCAATCATGTTAAATCTAAGAAAATAACCTATATATGCCAATATTGTTTTCAGCCTAAACATTTGAAACCATACAGCTTGAAGTACAAAAAGTTTTGTGAAAGATAGAAGTATGATAGCAGTGGTGTTGATTTGGATGTTGCGACAACAACAGAATCTGCTGCTGTTGGCACAACATTCCAAAACAACACCAGTGAACAAAATAACAGTTTTAAAAAGAACAGAATGTGGTCTCCTAAAATTAAGTTTCTCTGTAATATTGTCTTCTCAGCTACACATACTCTTACTGGTAATTGGTATTTTGACAATGGTTGTTCTAGACATATGACAGGCACCAAGGCTAATCTCATGGACTTTGTGCCCTTATTTGCTGGTACTGTGACATATGGAGAAAAATAATAGGGATGGGGTTCTCAATGTTGATGGTTTTCCATATCTGAGTGATGTAATGTTGGTGGAAGGGATGCGTGCAAACCTCATAAGCATCAACCAGCTCTGTGATGACAATCTACTTGTTAAATTTGATAAATATTATTGTGATGTCTTTGATGAGAATGGGGTTTGTGTTATGACATGAAAAAGATCAAAGGATAACTGCTATCTAGTAGATGAAGAGGACCAGTGCTTTCAGGGTAAGGTGGATGAGTTAGTTGTATGGCACGGGAAACTTGGCCATGTTCACTACAAGAATCTGGAAAAGATCATCAAACTTAAAGCTGTAAGAGAAATACCAAAATTGATCAATCCAGGTAAACTTGTTTGTGGCAACTGTCTGCAAGGTAAACAAACCAAAGGTACACATGCTCCAGTATATGTAGAAGGACAAATATTTAGATCTTCTAAATGTTTTGAACTTTTACACAAGGATTTTATGGATTGTATTGAGGTTTGTAATCTTGCAGGGAAGAAGTATGCCAACTTCATTGTGGATGACTTCTCTTGGTATACTTGGGTAAAATTCTTCAGAGAAAAATCAGAAGTTATAGAGACATTTAAAATGCTAGTTGCTAGTATAAAGAATCTCTATAATTCATGTGTTAATAGAATCAGATCAGATCAAATGAGTCTGGTAGACTGAAATAAATCATAGCAAAAGTTGGGATTGCCTGAAAAACTAACTTCACCAACACCTCTTTCCCGACTTGATAAAGTTTTTCCTTTGTAACCATGAGCTCTCTACCTCTCTACCTCTCTCTCTCTCTCTCTCTCTCTCTCTCTCTCTCTCTCTCTCTCTCTCTCTCTCTCTCTCTCTCTCTCTCTCTCTCTCTCTCTCTCTCTTGTAATCAAAAAGACCTTTCTTCGATTTTCCCACTACCGACGGCAAACCCAAGTATTTTTATTGCTTGTCTGCCACCGTAACCCCAAGCACCTCATTAACATCATGATTCACCCATTCTCATATATTCTTACTAAATACGACCAAATATTTATCAAGATTATTTTTTTGGTTGAGGACAATTTGTATTTCTCAAGAATATTCCTAACCTCAAGTTGTGTCTCTATCAGCGTCATAAAATAAAAAGGTATCATCAACAAACAGTAAGTGGGAAATCACGGGTGCATGTCTAAAAACGGCCACGCCTCTGATAGTCCCTCTTTCTTCGACATCACGTAACAAAGCTGAAAACACCTCGATACAAATAAGAACAGGTAAAGGGGATAAAGGATTCCCCTGCCAAATGCTCCTCTCGAGAAAAAAAAATACTAACTCCCTCCCATTAATAAGTAAAGCATAAGACACAGTGCGCAAACCTATCATAACCAAAGAAAATGAGAATCAAATCCATGTCGATGCATTACCTTTTCCAGGAATGACCACTCCACTCTGTCATAAGTCTTGCTCATATCAAATTTGAGCGTCATATGTTTTATTTTCCTGTTCTCTTGTTTTTTAAAAAATGGTTTAGTTCAAAAGCAAAAAGAATGTTATCCATAATTAACCGACCTGGAACAAAAGTCGATTGTGAAACAGATATCTCATCATAAAGAAATGGTTTGAACCTATTAGCTATAGACTTTGAGGCAATCTTAAAACTAACGTTGAGCACGCTAATAGGTCGGAATTGTGTCATAGCTTCGGGATTATCACATTTGGGAATCAATACAATATGAGTAAAGTTAACTTCAGGACTAAGAATGCGGTCATGGTCAATAAGAAAAGCAAGGGCAAATTTAATGACATCATAGTGTCATGCGTGAATGGTTTGAGTACAATTGCATTCATTTCAGGGTTTACTCGCACGCCAGCATTTTGCAAAACATCTTCAATATTATCAATCGAGAGATTGTTGGAATTAAAGATAGAATAGAAATAATCCATCGCAATTAAGTCAATATCTGACGGAGTCTCCCTCATAATCCCATCCCTATCACGAACACCCTTTATTTCCTTTTTCGTTTGTCTCTCACTCACCCTCCTATGGAAATAAGACGTGTTCCAATCACCCTCACGAAGCCACTAGATTTTTGCTCTTTGTTTCCAATACAACTCTTCTTTATCACATAAACTCTCCAACGTTTCCTTAAGATCATGTTCGTCCACCTTCAATTCCCCCATAATCGTCCCTTTACGCAACTAAATAATTCTCTCATTTAACACCAGGATGCTTTTCTTAAGATCAGCGCCACTAACATGATCCCACTTAACTAAACCCAACTGACATCTATCAAGAATTTTCGTGAGGTGTTGTCCCTCAACGCCATCCTCTACTTCTCCCAATATCCTCTAAATTACGTCAAAATATTCTGCTTTTTTAATCCAAACTGCCTCGAAACTAAATCTATTACGACTTAATCCTCCATTAGCATTCGTCGTTGTTGAAAAATGGAGATGTGAATAGCCAAGTGGTTCAGAATTGCGCGTGCCAATATTCTGTCATGGGAAAGAGAGCTCCATGAATGATCTGCACATGCCCGGTCTAACTTTTCCCAGACAATATGAGGGTTCGGTTGCCGACAACACCAAGTAAATTTTGGCCCACATAAACGCAAGTCACTCAACCCGGTATAGAGAAACGGGTTTTTAAGATCGCACTTTAGCCAATTCGGTCGTGATGGACCTCCATGTTTCTCATCTTTTTTAAGAATTTCATTATAATCACTAATGTGGCGTTTGGTGTGATAAAAATAGAATATAAGCTTAACTAAGAATTGTCATGCCTAAGTCCCAGAGTGTCGCAAGTGAACAAATCAAGTAATAATAAAATGGTAAGTATAGTTACGAACCAAGTATCGAATTCCAATGGAGTGGTGGACTGTTGAATAAATCACTTAAATGCAAAATACTAACTTACTGTAACTTTTATCTCTTGTGTTTGTAGGATAAATGCTATTTAATCTAAGAATGCTATGAATGCATTTAATCTAAGAATGATTTGTCTAAGATGCTTAATAACTAGGATGCAAGAATGAAATCTATCTAAGATGCAAGAAAATAGTAATTTGTGGTTTTGGAGTTTTGAATGCAAATAACAATGAAAGACAATAAATCTAAAAAGGCAATTAAATCTATTAAACTACGAAAGCTTTGAATTAAACTTTATTAACTAAACTAGAACAGAATAAAATTGATTGATTGTTTGTAAGCAATATAAAGAAACGTTGTTTAGAGGTCGGGTCTCACTAAGATCTCTTCCTATAATTTAGTTATAATCCTTGGTAGTTGATTGATGGTGCACGCCTAATGGATCCGCGGCCTATGGCAGGAGTTATCCAAACCATACCCCTGTGAGTCTCTAATAACCTACCGTGTTAATGGAATCAGCCCAATTGTCAGTTGTTTTATTAGAGAGTTCAAATATACAACCCAATTAACTCATCAACCTCGCGTCAACAAAACCTATATAATTAAGATAGATATAATGTGATCTAGGTATTGCGATCCAGTTGCTTTCGCAAATCCAAAGTCACAAATTATATATATATATATATATATATATATATATATGACAGTCCTTAGCGTTCTACACTCTGGGCGGCCCCACACGGGTGCTTCTGTTTTATCCACACGAGAGTAAGGTTAGTCACACATCATACTAACATTATATCTAAACATGCAAGAACACCAAGTACATACCTCATAAAATAACTAAAATATATTCACTAATCTGAGTTACTCCCCTACTGCAAACAATGAGTAGGTTAGCTCCTCATAGTCATGAGTTCAACAATAATCAAAGAAGTAAACAACATAAACAAGATAAAAGAGTAACGAAAAACTTCTTAGATCCGGTGGAACTTCATTGCCTGGCTCTTCTTCTTCTCTCCTTGATGATCTCTTCTTCTTCTAAATGATTCTACTAAACTAAGACTTTGTGATGCTCTTCTCTGTCCGACGGCTATTAGGGTTTCTCTATCGGAAAGTTGTTGTATGCTACTATAAGCTACTGTGAGTAGTTGTGTCACCCTTGAGCTGCGGAATGAACCCTCTTATTTATAGTTTTTCTTCACTATCTCGGCTTATTCTAGGGTTTCTGTCATTCTGGCCCACTTTTGATAGATGCGCGATCAGGGGTTTCGCGATGTGCAATCGTGCAGCAGTTGCGTGATTTTGCTCTTCCAAACGCTCTTCTCATCGCGCTGATTTCTGCCTCGTCTGTGCGATCTTCTGATGGCTACTCTTCAATCTCCCTATGCTCATGCTTTCTTCATTGAATCTTCAAATTAGTGCTATGACCCTTTGCATTCCAAAAGCATCCGTTTTGGTCTTTTTAGCTTAGTTTCATCATGACTCCATAAAATCCTAAGAAAATACAAAAAAATTAGAAAACAAGTAAATGTGCTATCATAAGTATTCAAAAGTATAAGCTAATCGATACTTAAATTGCGTTTAATAAACACTTATCAAATACCCCCAAACTTAAACCTTTGCTTGTTTTCAAGGAAACTCACTTTTGACTCAATCTAAATTAAAATGTGGTTATCAACATGTCAACATGCATGAGTGTTAGTTTTCAATATGCAACTTATGGTCAAAATAAGAGATGAGATGGAATAGACAAATATAAGCACATCAAGTTTAATATGGCCATCTTTACATCTGTTTCATTTGCTATAATAGCATGTGATATTGTTGTTCATGTATAAGAGTTATTTCCATGTAACAAATTTATAAAAGCATAGCTCTTAACATATAATCATTCCACTTTCCCTCTTCACTCTTTTATTACCCTTAACTCAAGTAGACTTCATATGTTGAGGATCGTAGGTCTTTATAAGCTTGTAATGTTAGGCTCGGGTGTGGGCTATAAACGAAAAAAAGTCATATATGAGTTTTAGAGATTTATGTAGTAAACCGCTCATGTATTTCTCTTTTCTCCCTTGTGTTTGCCTTCTTCATTTGCCGTACATTTTGGCCTTTCTTCTTGGCATCTTTTCATATGTGTTTTCATTTGTGCATGTAAGCAAACCAACCTATACTTCATAATTTTTTGAGGGACACCCCCAAACTTAAAGTTTTGCATGGGTTATTTGTGTTCTCTATTATATTCATCCTTATTTGTTATTTAGATTTTTCATTATCGATCATGCTTTTATTTTGAGCACCTACCTTATCCCTCCAACGATCCACTACACCAATCTCTAGAAATGGGTAGGATATTGATTTTTCTCTATCGGCTCAGGATGGGTAATTAGGCTTCATAAACAAAAGCTCATAACAACAGGCTTGGATTATTGTAGATATTCTTATATTGCATAAAGGTTTTCGACTTGAAAGGCTCAAATGCAGTCTATAGAAACGATGGCCTATTTTATCTTCTCAACACAATTTCATCTACAATCATCTCAAATAACCGCCAAGTAATTCATTCAAGTTTCACAATTACATGCTTCATTACTATACTCTCACAAATAAGCAAGATTAGTTTCACTTTCGTACATAAACAATAGATTGAAAAATCTCTACAACAACAACAACAACCAAGCATGTAATTCCATTAAATTAGGGTAGGCTATATGAACCATGAATGAATCACGTCGAGTCGTGAACATGAATCGTCTGCCTCCATACGTTTCGGTTGACGAGCATGTCTTCATATAAATCTTTTAGCTTCATGTTGTTCCGTATGACCTTCATCCATATTTTTTTCGATCTTCCACGAGCTCTAGCCGTTTGTCCCAAGTCGAGACCTTCAACTCGTCGTACCGGTGCATCTATTGGTCTGCGTTTAACATGCCCAAACATCTTAAACGGTTTTCTCGCATTTTCTCGTCGATGGCCGCCACACCTAATTTATGTCAAATATCTTCATTGCGCACCTTATCTCTCTTGATGTTACCGCACATCCATCGTAGCATGCACATCTCTGTAAATACGCTTTTAACCATATTACTCAAGATGTACCAAAAGTATTCATATTTTTCTTCATCTCAAATTTGTATTATATTATGCATAATACTATCATAGATCCACATTTTTTCATGCTTCAAATTTACATTCTAGTGACTAAAAAAAAAGAATTGACTAAAAAACTTAAGAACAAGATAAAAACATAGTAATTAAGTAAGCAAACAAAGCGTAGATTCTCCCCCCACACTTAAATCAAGCGATGTCCTCATTGCATAAAAATAGAAAGAATTAAAGTAAAGATAAGAGGATTCCTCTGATCGAGCTCAAATGACACTCGTCAAATTTTCAGTGGTGTAGCTTTCTTCGTTCGTTATGCTCTCCTCGATCTCTCATAACTCTCTCCAATTGAGATCGTTGATGTTGTGGAACTCTTACTTGATCTCCTTCAATTGAATCACTAACTAAACATTAGTCTTTTCTAACGGTTCTTTTACCTCTAGCCATTGCTCATGTGTCGTTTCTATCTCTTTGGTGAAGGTGATCGAATTCTTCAATTGCTGATAACTCGTTAGCTGATCTGGTCGCCTCATCATTTGTTCTAATCCTGCTTGCTCCAATATATTGTTCAACCTTCGTAATTCTTGTTCATCAACAAAGCGTCTCTTCAGTAATGCCTTTTACAAGTCGAAGCAATCTTTGCTTAGGAATCGTTTGTGATCGAATTTTAGTTTAGCCAATGAGAGTTTTGATGCTCTCTGTAGCGTTCCAGTTGACGGATCAATGTTGTAGTACCTTCCTGATATCATGTTCTTCTACGAAGAACAAAAGAAAAATAAAAATTCTTTCAATATTTTTTTGTAGATAAGAGAAGTAGAGAAGAAATAGTCTTATGAATTCTGAGAGAGAATAGAATTGCAAGAGTAATTAGACTTATAAATAAGAGAGTTCTTAATTAGAAATTTTAGAATTTTTTCATTAAGTTGCATAACTCTTCTATAATAAATAAAATTACAATGGAAATAATTCATGCATCAATGGAATTTAATCATAAGGAAAATATAAGTATGGTAAGAAAGATAAAGTTAGAGATTGCTCAGCCAAATTTCGTAGATTTTGATTTCTACATGTCTCCTAATGCCTTCCAAACTAAGAAACGTGTACTGCAAGAAAAGTTTGAGTCGCGATACGATAATCGCGTATCCTAATCGTGCAGACGCAGTAGTTTCTGGAACTATTGCGCCACCAAATAAGATCGCGCGCGTGAAGCGCGATGTGAACAGCGGTCGCGCGTCTGAATCACTGGTGCTACTGCAAAACCTGCTCTGCATGCTCTGATTTTTGTTGTTCTCATTTTGTCCACTATCGTCCTGCTTGTACCCTTGTACCTTGTTCATCTCTCAACAAATATATTCTATCACTTTTTTCTGTTTTCTTTTCCTATCTCAATTGTTAGCTCATAGAAAGATTGGCTATATATGACTCGACAATAAATTTGACTAAAAATTGATCTAAATGCTAGACTCGAAATAAAAACTTACTATTGTGGATTGCCACACAGCTGAGTTTATTGTCGGTTAGCTCGACAAATTTTTTTGTGAAGAATCAGGGGTCATTTGGTGCACTCTCCTGCACCGCGGTCTTTCTTCTTATGTGCTCCCGTTTTTACTATTTCGCCCCTCTTCTTCCATTTATGCTTCCTTCTGAAGAAACTCTTGCCAGAGACTTTTCTTGTATCTCCTTTAGTAAATATATAGCCTCGTAACTAAGGAGATCGATAAAAAATCTCTAATCTTGCGAATTCTGACTCAATTATTCTAAAATGCATTGGTTCACCGTGCGGAGACCAAAATAGAAATTCTCCACATATTTCTCATCCGTCAACTAGTAAGGTGACATAGCCTTGTAGCTATGTTGCTCCCATTCATTAGTTATGTCCTGACGAATTTCTTCCATATCAGCCCATGCCTCACTAATGGTGGCATTTTGGTAAAATGTGAAACAACATTCTTTCTATGTTTTGATCAGTGGGTCCTTTCAAAATTCGTGTGTAAACTTACTTACGACTTCTCTCCATGGTTTACCGATTTCAATAGAAGAGGTATACCACTCGCTTGCCTTTCCTATCAAGGAGAGTGAGAACATCTCACAATTTTTTTATCATTAGCAAACTTGATATAGTGGTATATCTCCTCAAATTCTGCTATGTGACGAACAAGATCTTAGAAAGGTGTGCCTCCAAATTGCTTATATATAACCATGCATTCCCACCCTTGTTCCGATGAACTGCACCCAAAAAAATATCTCGATTGAAGTGGTTGGGTTTACATTCTTCAATTGATGAGTTGTTGCCTCTTTTCTTGGGTCATGGAACTCCTTATTTTTTTTTTGATGTAGCTCCATAGACCTCCAAATGTTATTTTTCTCACCCAAAATGGTAAAATATGTTCTATCTCCACTTGGTCACCTGCCATTGGTATGAAACACGAGAATAAGTTAGCGGCCTTGCAGATAAGTTCGATGATTCACACAAAACAAAGATATATGTTACTCCCCAGCAACGGCGCCAAAAACATGATGGGTGACTTTTGGTGTGATACAAAATAGAATATAAGCTTAACAAATAATTGTCACTCCTAGGTCCTACGGTGTCGCAAGTGCACGAATCAAGTAATAATAAAATGGTAAGTATAGTTACGAACCAAGTATAAAATCCCAAGGGAGTGGTGGACTGTTGAATGAATCACTTAAATGCAAAATACTAACTTACTGTCACTTTTATCTCTTGTGTTTGCAGGATAAATGCTATTTAATCTAAGAATGATATGCGTGCATTTAATCTAGGAATGATTTGTCTAACATGCTTAATAACTAAGGTGCAAGAATGAATTCTATCTGAGATGCAAGAAAACAGTAATTTGTGGTTTTGGAGTTTTAAATGAAATAACAATGAAAGACAATAAATCTAAAACAACAATTAAATCTATTAAACTACGAAAGATTTGAAATTAAACTAAATTAGCTAAACTAGAACATAATAAATTTGATTGATTGGTTGTAAGCAATATAAAGAAAGATTGTTTAGAGGTCGGATTTCACTAAGATCTCTTCCCATATTTTAGTTCTAATCCTTGGTAGTTGCTTGATGGTGCACGAATGGATCAGTGGCATATGGCAGGATTTATCTCAACCATACTCCTACGAGTCTCTAATAACCTACCGTGTTAACGAAATCAGCCCAGCTGTCAGTTATTTTAGTAGAGAGTTCAGATCTGCAACCCAATTAACTCATCGGCCCCGTGTCAACAAAACCTACATAATTAAGACAGATATAATGTGATCTAGATATTGCGCTCCAGTTGCTTTCGCAAATTCAAAGTCACAAATCAAATATACATATATATATATATATATATATATATATATATTTATATATATAGTCCTTAGCATTCTACACTCCGGGCGGCCCAATACGGGTGCTTCCGTTTTATCCCAACGAGAGTAAGGTTAATCACACAACATACTATATATTATCGAAACATGCAAGAACATCAAGTCCACACCTCATAAAATAACTGAAATATTTTCATTAATCCGAGTTACTCCCCTACTCCAAACAATGAGTAGGTTAGCTCCTCATAGTTCTGAGTTCAACAATCATCAAAGAAGTAACCAACATAAACAAGATAAAAAGAGTAAAGAAAAGCTTCTCAGATTCGGTGGAACTTTGTTGCTTGACTCTGCTTATTCTCTCCTTGGTGATCTCTTCTTTTTCTAAACTGCATTGTCCCACAACACTATCCGATGATTCATTTGATGGAGTATGCTTATGAATGTTCCATGGCTGATTCAATTCTTTATCTCCGGCAGAGGGATTCCTATCATTCCATGCACCATTAAGAAATCTAGGTGCACCCTCCCTATGAGCAGTTCTTGTGTTGTGAAAATTGCTATTGTTGCTTTTCTCCTCTCGCATCCATGCTCCGTAAGAAAGGTTTGATTCATCAATGTCCTCCTGAAGATTGTAACGCACTTACAACCCCCCACTATGTGTCCAAGGATTCTGCAAAGAAAACCAAATTTCGGGAATATCTCGTATTTAAAAGTGACTATCAATTCTTCCCCTTTTGGCCCTCGGACTTTCATGGGTCATAGTAGAGGTTTTGTGACATCATACTCGCAATATCCTTTGTTTCTCAAGATGGAGGATAATATAAATAAGAACATAAAAACTACACATATTCAAGTTAACATTTCTCGAATTGGTGTTCGTGGTAACTTCATTCAAGATAAGGATTTTGATGCGTATTAAATATGTGTTCTAATTTGTATCTCAATCCACGTTGTATCGCAAGTATACGAGCTTAAGTAATATGAAATGAAAGTAAAGATTACTACCCAAGTATCGAATTCCACGAGGCATATGATTAAACCTTTACAAATCTAAATTATTTGACACACTTCTTCACTTCTTTGTCACGAGTAAAGATATTGATGTTTTGCAATTAAAAGAAAAAATAAATAAGATTGATTGACTACTTAAACTAATCCTAACTATCACTAACTACTTCTAACTACTAACTGAATTTACATGATTTGATTGTTGTTGAGATTGTAAACAATATAACTTAAAATAGCTTAGAGGTTCATGTTCATTGGATATCCACTATGTTTTGTCTAATGCCTCTACTTCCTAAATTGATGCTTATGTTTCTGACCTCTATCGAGATTGGTACCCTTTTACTTGATTCGCACAATGTGTGTACACTGAATGTTGTGCCAACACCAATCATATTCGGTATTTTCTCAACACTCGTTGTAGAGTAATAATGCAGTGGAATAACGAACACATTGAGATGAATTTTAAGTAGGTTATATGAATATAACATGCCGAGTCTTACGGCCAAATAATCACTAAATATTACTGTAATAATTTTACCAAATACAACTGAGCAAGGAACCCAATCCTAACACTAACTAATATATGAGCTATAATTTAGCTAGATAAAACTCAGTAAAACAAGACCAATACAATACAAGAATTTCTTCTAATCACTGAGAACTTAATTCTAGTCTTGTTGTTAGTCTTGATGTCGAGCACGCCTTCTTATAGGATTTAATCATCCTTATTATGTGGCGTGATAGACACGAGTTGGTGATCGTCCTCTTCTTCATTGGATAACTCTGAAATCTTCTTTGATGTTATCTTCATAAGATATTCCAATATTATCCTCAAGTATCTTCAAGTTTCTTCGGCTTATCATTTTTCTTTAATCTTCAAGTCCGTATGATCCTTAGAGTCCTTGTTAACCTGAAACATATCATTGATAACTACAACTTGTGGAACTAGGTGAGTTTAAGAATAAAGGCAAAATAAAATATTCAACTTAAATAAATCGAACAGAGCAGTGTTGAGTTCAGTGTTGTGTCAACATATCTTTCCAGAATGTTGGACCGACACTTCCTGACAACACATGCACTTTCACTTTGTGTATTTCCTGAACGATTGCTCATCTGCTACTGCTGGAGTTTCTAGGTTTTTCTCTCTTGGTATGTTCTTGCTTCCTTTTCTTCTATTCCCTCTCGTGTGTTGCACGGTTGTTGTCTTTTATAGTTCAGTTCTCGGCCCATTAGGTTATTGAAGCTTCGTACAACCCTTTCACGGATTTTTGACCTACGCGATTAGACATCAAGCAACCCCTACACGATCTATTTCTTCATCGCGCAACTCTCTGTTATTTTTTCCCGACATCTTTCTACTTCTCTTTTTGCTCACGCTAGTTTCTGGTCCATAACCGCTATAGCGCTATTTTTTAGCTGAACTTTCTCCACTTTTTCCAACAACCTATAATTTTCCCTAAATTAGTAACATTTTATTCAATCGACAATAAATCCTAAATAAAATAAAATTTAACTAAAATGCATATAAAATATTAAGAATCAAGCTAGAAATCATTTATTTACACACGTATAGATGTTTTACACACGTATCAGATTTGTTTATCGAACGTCCACGAACATCCCTTTAGTGCTCTCTTCTTATCGAGGATATGGGAAAATTGAAACATGATTCGTTCCTCGTTTAGTCGGCGTATTTTGAGCCCTTTATGTGCATTCAACGCATTTTCATCACTGCACAAAATGAGTTGAAGTTAAAACTTTGACATGTGAGAAGTCTACCAACCAGAACCAAAGCAAAAGATGCATTAGTATGAGTCCACATTCCCTCTGGGATCTCTGGCCCCTCCGTCTGTTCCTCTGTAAAAGAGAGACTATTGCGCAACCGTTTTATCTCCAAATCCATAATCGTCTCGATATCAATAATCTGAACATGCGTTGTGGATAGTAACGAACAAAGCAGCCAAGCGATGAATTTAATCCCTACCAAAATAGAAAAACGAAAAGATGAAATAACAAAGAACGTAATAAAATGAATCGTAGAAAAGGAAACCAAAAAAACAAGGAACAAAGAGAAAAGAAGATAGAGACGCAAGAAAAAACTCAGCGTGTATAAGAAAAGTATCACCACAGGGTTTTTTTAGAATAAAGAAGATTGTAGGAAAATATTTTGTGATATTTTCATTAAGCACAATAGAGAATATATAGTACAACAATCTTGCATAGTCATAATCCTATCTAAGGATATTTACAATACTAATACACCCCCGCAGTCAAAGCTGGAGGCTCACGAACGCTAAGACCGGAACGAAAATCATCAAAAAAGACATGTGGAAGACCCTTTGTGAATATATCCGCAATCTTATGGTGAGAAGGGACGCGAGAAACGCGAACTTGACCACGAGCAACCTTTTCTTGAAAAAGTGGTTGTCAATCTCAATGTGCTTAGTCCATTGGTGCTGTATGGGATTACTGGACAAATATATGACGCTGATGTTGTCACAGTGAACCAAAGTAGCCTTTGAGATGGGAAAGTGAAGTTCGAGTTATAGGTTATGTGGCCAACAAGACTCCGAAACAACGTTAACTACGCCGCAGTATTCAGCATTGGCATTGGAGCGTGATAGTGTACCTTGTCGTTTGGAAGACCATGAAATAAGATTGTCACCCAAAAACATGCAATAACCTGAAGTCGAGCGTCGAGCACCTGGACAACCACCTCAATCTGCATTTGTAAAGGACCGAAGACTACTAAGACTCAACTTGTAAAGATGAAGACCTAAAGTAGAAGTATCTTTATGATCATGCATGTGTAAGAAAACTTGCTAAACCACATAGGATATATCGGGATGGGTGAAGGTGAGATATTGTAAGGCACTGGGTAAGCTCCAAAAAAGAGTGGGGTAGGGAAAAAGACAACCGGCGGGCTGAGTTTGGATTTAGTGTCAACTGGAGTAGAGACCGGCTTGCAAGATGACATTCATGCACCTTCAATAATCTCAAGGGCATTCTTCTTTTGAGAAAGAAAGAGACCACGTGATAGATGAGTAACAACAATAACAAAGAAATGGGTAAGCAGACCCAAATTAGTCATAGCAAACTCAAAAGTAAGTCGAGATATAGAACGCTAGAGATCATCAAACGAAGCAGTGAAAATAATATCGACATAAAGTAATAAATTAGCAACTTGGGCGCTATACTTGTAGATGGAGAGGGAGTGATATGAACGACTATGAGTGAAGCCAATGGTAGAGATAAAATCCGCAAAATATTGGTACGGAGTCGGCGGTGCATGTTTTAAACCATAGAGAGACTTCTTTAATAAACAAACATAATTCGGATAAAGGAATCTCAAAAACCCAACGGATGATGCATATACACGGTTCTAAAAGTGCACCCTGCAAAAAAACATTCTTAATATCCAACTGGTGAATATTCCAAGACTGGGCAAGAGCAATGCTAAGAACGGTGCGAATGGTCACTGGTTTGACAACCAGACTGAATGTTTCAAGACAATCGACCCCAACATGCTGAAACCTGCCATCACCAATATGGCGCGCCTTGTATCGCTAAAAAGAACCATCATATTTAGTTTTATGTCTAAAAATCCACATAGAGCGAACAACATTAACACCAGAAGGTAGGGTACTAACTTCCAAGTCCTATTTTTAATAAGAGCATTAAATTCATCAAGCATAGCATTTTTCCAATTATGATCTGATAAGGCTAAATTCGGATTTTTTGGAAGAGGAGAAATAGAAGTAGTAGAGGAGAGATTGAAGTGACATTTGGGCGTGTGTATGCGTAGGTTGTATCTACTATTCCGGCTAGGAGGCATACACACGAAGGATTGGTGCGACGGCACGAAGGACCCTTCGAGATTGAGAAACGCATTAGCACCATGGCGTACCGCCTCAAACTTCCGCCCAATTTCAAGATCTATCTGGTCTTTCATGTGAGTGAAGCCGTATCACGAAGACACGGATGAACCAGGCCAAGGCATTTTCAAACGGGAGCCGACGACCGTGGTGATGCAATTCGGCAAGGAGATTGAAGAGATCTTAGCCGACCGCACCGTTAGGAAATTTTGGAGTCAAGCCCAAGACCGAATACTTGATCCATTGGAAGGGACAAACCATGGCTAATGAAACAATACATTATTGGATTCTTGTTAAAAAAATAATATTTTAAGCAATAATTTACCTTCTTGTTAAACAAATACAAAAGCTTTCATGACTCATGTTATGACAAATAAAGGGACAAATAAATTCTTAATAGTTTTTATCATTTGTTTTTGTTTATAGTTTACGGTGCGTTGTAATTTCGACGACGTATTATATATTTGGGGGTCAATATTTTACTTTGCACAAATTTTGTGCACCGACACAAGTTTTGGATTTTTTGGTATTGCATATTTAATTATAATGAGTATTTTCTACTTTGTTTGGATGATAAGTCATAAGTCATAAGTGTGTGGACTATGAATTATTTCTCGTTGTGACTAAGGACTTAATTTGTGCTTGTCCTTTGCCGTTGGTGATGGTGCATTTTTTTTTGGGATAAAAGCATCAAGCCCCCTGAACTATACACGTTTTTGCGACTTGCCCCCTAAACAAATTTAATAAGCGATTTGCCCCCTAAACTATGCACGTCTGTTCGATTTGCCCCTTCAATGGATTTTCGGCTATTTTTGGTCAGAATATTCCCCGTTCGAAGTGTGTTTTTGCCTACTTTTTGTCATCAACTACCAAAATACATCTAGTACAACATATATGAGTCGGGTAGGGGGAATATTCTGGCCAAAAATGGCCAGAAATACACTGAAGCGGCAAATCGCATTTTCGACCAATTTTTGTTGAAACACCCCGTTCGAGGTATTTTTCCCCAACTTTTTGTCATCAACTAACATAATACATCTAGTACAACACATATGAGTCGGGTAGGGGGGAATATTCCTGCCAAAAATGGTCGAAAATCCATTGAAGGGCAAATCGAACAGACGTGCATAGTTTAGGGGGCAAAACGCTTATTAAATTTGTTTAGGGGGCAAGTCGCAAAATCGTGCATAGTTCAGGGGGCTTGATGCTTTTATCCCTTTTTTTGTTTGTTACTTTGTTAATTGTTACTTTGTTTATGGATCATTATTTCTTAGTACTTAGTAGGTGTTTAATGTTTATGTAATTTTGTTATGGTTTATGATTCCTTTGTTTATAAGATGACTAGATAAGCATTTTGTTAATTTTATCATTTGTTTTTGCTTATAGTTTAAGTTTATGGTGCATTGTAATTTCGGCGTAGTATTATATATTATGATATTTGGGGGTCAATATTAATATATTATACTTTGTACAACAATATTGAATAAAGAGGTTAAAACATTGATTTTTTTTTCTTTTTCTGGATAAATGGTAGCTAAGTAATTTGACAATTTCCTAATTTATGTAAAAACAAAAAAAAACAAAAAAAAAAAACGGCCGAACCGGAAATCGAACCGAACCGAACCGGTTATTTACCGGTTTTAATCGAACCGAACCGTATTCTATACGGTTCGGTTTCGGTCGGCCGAAAATGGCTTGTTCGGTTTATCGGTCCGGTCGGTGACCGAACCGAACCGGCCGATGTGCACCCCTAGTAAAGATTGTCTTGAAATTCGAAAAAGCATCCAAGATAGGAAACCGTGATGATCCGAAATTAATAAGTATTTTCTTTTCTTTATTATGTTAATAATCAGTTCTCTCATTAACTTTAAAATAGTGTTCATATTCGTTTAGTTTGTACTTTGTAGTTTGTTAAAATAATTTTTTTTTCTTTTTAGTTTTTAGTTATCTTTGAATATTCATAATTTTTGTGACACCCCGTTTTAAAATAAAATTCTGGTTAAATTAAATTTTGGACAAGAGATACTATGTCTTTTAACGTACGTTGATTATTTAAATTCATCCTCTCAATACAAGTCGAGTAAATTAGATACTCCAACTTAATTATATGCTAATGAAACATCTTTAATGTTATAATCCGAACTGAATTGGTTGATTAGTTATTAGAAATCAGCATCTGTGAAGTTTAAATATTTCAAGAATGACTCAAATGAGTAATTGCAGACATGTATATATTATGTATACATAGATGGGCTTGGCGAATTACTACAAGATATATAGTGAAATTAAATAATCATAAAAACAATTTCATTTTCCAAATAATTAGTCAAACCTTACCTTACCAAAACTTTATCAAGTAAAGGATAAATATTGCATGGTCAAATCACCTGAACATTTCTAATTGTTCCACCTGTCAACACCATATGCACACACCTTTCACATTATCATCGCACTTACAATGTAAACATGATTTTGGGTGATGTTAAAAAAAAAACATGATTTTGGGTAGGAAGGGAAATCAGAGAGATTACGAGAAGTCCCAACATAAACTAGTAGTTGGCACCTAGAGAGTTTTAACATCGAAAAGAATGTGTGCCTCGTGTTTTAGCTATCAAAGAAATAATAAGGGAGTATTGTGGACGGTCTTATGGTTGTAACAGTTGAGACGAAGAAGGGAGATACACAGACTTCCTATCATGTCGTACATGTTGTACTTAGTCTCAATTAATTAACTATACGATTTCTTGGTCATGTTCATATTCTAAGAGGCATATAAATAACCAAAGCGAATGTATAATGAAGTGTAGTCCCTGCTAATTGTATTTCATTACTCGAGGATTTCTAATTAATGTGATTAGGATAATTTGCTCTACAATCGAGAGCAGAACCGCATATTGACAGTGACATACACGTATATACCCCTGTCTAAACTTCAAATAAATATTGTTAACTCATCGGAGTATTTTTATATTTTTTATTCGAGGAACGCCTTGCCCGGATAGTCGGTAATCAAGCTTATGCACGAAGCAAAGGAAGATAAAGTTTTATCGACACTATTTTCTATGAATACTTGCTAAATCAAAAATCTATGTTAGAGAGAGAGTATATAAAGTAAAAAAGTGTATTATTCAATAGAAGAGTATGCTCATTTCCCCTCCCCTTTCTGGTTTACAAAATGAAGGTATTTATAGATCTCCTTCATCTGCATGCGATACATTGGGTGTCAAATAAAGGTTATTCTAGTGCTAACTCAGCTGTTATATAGTTGGCATCCAGCTTCTTTTTGTGCTGATGCATTGCATCTCGTGTTGACACCTGCTTAACTTGATATTGTTGAATTGCTCCGATGGCGACACCCAATCCATGTTGGGTTGGCATGCTCTTTATAGTGACATCTGTCTTTTTGTTCTAGAAGTGTTCTTCCGTATGCTATTGGTTGATTCCTTTGCCCTCGGTGTCTTGAATCTTTTCATCGGTCTTGGTGTCTCACCATCGGGTGCGCTTACCCATATAAGCATGTTATTATTACACCGTTGGGTTTAAGCTTTATTCGTAATTATACCATCGAGATGCATATCCATCGGAGAAGGTGTATTCTTCTCATGTGATTACTTCTATGCCATCGGATTGTCCACTAGCTAAAGTATCGGCGATTATTAGGCATCGTATAGTCATCTAAGACTGGTAGTGCCTTTAGCATCGGATACTCTGTGAGTGAGGTAATCATGTGTCTCTCTGATGACGAGTCATTCTTATTGCATAAGTAAGAATTCCCGAGGATCATATCTCCTCTGTCTCCCGATGGCCATGTATTGCCGATGGCCTTATGTTTCTCCTATAGGTTAACACTAGTCCCCCCAAGTTCCTGGTATATTCTAAGTAATCATCAGGAACTTAGAGTATAGCAACCATCGGGTGCCTATAGGGCCATCGGATGCTGCAGAAGTTGAACGTGATTATCCAGGCATTAATGAGGGAGAAACTCAAGGGTTTGTAACGGTTACTGGCTTTTGGGAAGTCGTGCCCTTTAATGTAGGGGCGCATTAACTTCCCACTAACACCGGTTAGCTTCCTTTATAAGCTATCCCCTTTTGTTTTCTTTCATTACTTCTTTTTTCTATTATCGCCTCTCAAGCTTCTTCTCTCTTTCAAGCAAAAAACCCTCAATTCTTCCTTTCAATTTTATGTCTTTTCAATGGCCAGTGAGATTCCTACCACCACGCTTCCTTTGGCAGCCACTACTACTGGTGCTGCAGACTTTCCGCTTGCGCCTCCACTTGGGTCCGCCGTCGTCTCCACCGTAGACGAAACTGCTGCGGCAGTGACGGTGGCGATGCTGTCGGAGAATAACCCTTCCGGTATTGAAACTTATCGCCGTAAGAGAAAAGGAAAAGCTCCTGCTAATAAGGAGGGTGAGCCCACTCACGCTTCCAAGCGATCAAATAAATCAGTTACCTCTCAATCGGTCACTGTAGCTCTGGCAAAACCAAAAGGTACTCGCCGTTATAAGGAGGTGAATGATGTTGCGAGCACGGTTACTGAGGAAGAAACCGACAATTTTTTCCTCGATTTTGGAGTGTCGTCGCTGAACATCACCCGTCGTATACCTTCCTCGGAGGAGAGGGGAAACGCACCTCCCGATGGCTACGTCACCCTTTACTTTGTTCAGGTGAGAGCTGGTCTCCGATCCTTCTATCCCCCTTTTTACTGCGAGGTTTTTAAAGCATGTGATATTTGCCCTAGCCAATTAACACCCAATAGCTTTACCGTTTTATCCTCTTTCGTGTTTTGGTGTCTATCGAGAGGATTATAGTGTACTGTGAGGAGACTTTTTTCGATTTTTACCGTTAGCATCTCCTCTACTGGTCATCCCTCGTACTTTTTTGCCCATCGAGACCAGGAAAAGAAAGTAATCATAGGTACTACTTTATCCTATAGTAGTTGGAAGGACAAATTTATTTTCATCAAACCTGTTTTGGGTGAGTGGGATTTTCCTTACTCATGGCGTCACCCCGAGGCCCCTTTTTATAAGGTGGATCCTTCCACTTCTTTTAACTCGGCTCTCGATGCCTCCGCCATGTTAAAGTCTGCCCACTATTTGTCCTTGTACGATGCTGTTGGGTTAAATACGACTGCTCCCTTGGATGCTACCCTCGTGGGGAAGGCACTCCTCTGTCTCTCCGATGACGCACGGTCTACTTTTGGTGAATTAAATGACGGCCATCGTTTTTATATATTTCACCTTTCTACTTGGTACTTACTCACTTACTTTTCTCTTGTGTAGTGTCCCATTTGGAGGAGCATGAAAAAGATATGACTGCTAACCCTCGCCCTGCTACTTCTCGCGCGAAGGGAAAGGGGTTTAAGAAGGTTGCCCCTCCTCCTGACGATGCTTCTCAGGCATCGAATGAGAATTCCGATTTTGAGGGGTCTCATGGAGTTGATTCTCGAAAGTCTTCGGAGCCTGGCATCGGTGACGAGACTGTTCAGAATGAGGCTGATGATGCTATAGATACTCTTGACGTAGCAGCCAATGAGAAGCCTGAGGCTCACATCGCTCATGTTGCCTCACCCTTATTGCCCTCGTTTTCTATGCCATCATCTTCAACCCCTCCAGAGATAGCTAAGGAAGACGCCCTTGTTCTTTTTTTGCCGCCTGCGGGAGATTCTTCCTTACCCCTTCTTCCTCCTCAAGAAGCAAGTACTCTTCAGGAAGAACCTGATTCTGTTATAGCCCTTTCTCCTTCAGGTATATATCGAGGACTTTATATCTTTTCTTTATCTTGGTAACATATAGCTTACTTTCTATTTTATTTCATAGCTGAGAAGGAAAAGGCTATTCTGATCGAAAGTGACAATGAAGATGTTCCAGCAGGTTAGATTTTCCTTCGTAACTCGTAATTCCCTTTTCATTGACCTATACCTGGGTGTTTACATTTGTGTATTCTCGAACAGGCATTTTGCCATCGGGCACTCAGAATCGGCCCTCTGGTCATCAAGATTTATCTATTGATGACTTCTTTACCTTTGAAGGTCTTGCTTCCGAGGGCAACGCCTCTGATCCTTCTCTTCTGACGCCTCCTCACTCCATCAATCTGGAGTTGTTGGATGAACTACTGTCGTCCTTGGTAAGGAAGCATGCATGGAACGCTCCCTTGGAAATTCCTGTTGGGGCACCTGCTACTACTCTTCCTTACTTCGAGGGGATGCCTTTTTCCAGTCGCTTTACTCCGACAGGCTCCCCTTTCTTTATCCACACCACGGGGGTTAATGCAGAATCTAGTGCGAGACCTAGCAACCCGGAGTTGAATGCGGCTTTTGATGTCTTCACTAGGTATCTAAACGCTACCTCTGCGGTGACTCGTTATGATGAGCACACCGCTCGATACTTCTCCGAGTGGATGGTTGAGATGGTGAGTTTCTCTATTACCTTTCTTCGTCGGGGCTTTTAACTTCATTTTTTTAACTTATCTCCTATGTCTTTCTAGGTTCCCAAGATCATTCCCTCCATTTGGCGAGAGGTGGATGCTGCTCAGGCGATAGGGCACTTATCGATATAGAAGCTGGATGTTCAGAACAAGGCCGTGAAAAAAGCTGAGGTTGAAGTGAAAAATCTTCGGGAGAGTTACGCCCAAAGTCTTGCGAGGGAGAAGTTATTGGAGTCCAAGTTGGATGAAACGACTAATGCCCTTACCGCGCGCACCTCCGAGTGTAAGAAGTTGAAGGCTGATCTCTCTGTGCTTTCAGAAGAGAAGAGTTCGTGGGGAGAACTGGAGAGCACCTTAAAGAAGGAAGTTTCTACTCTTCAAGAACGATATAATCTGCTTAAGGAGAAATTGAAGAAACCTCATCCTCCCTCGGGGTTTCTCTCTCCTGAGGTCGTTGAAGAGAAACTATCCGGGGCTGTTCTGCTCACGAAGGATGCAGTTCAAAGACACTGTGAGGAGAAGTATCAGGAGAGGCATCAGAGTCGTATGCTGGGCAACTTTCTGCTCGGGTACCTTGGTTGCATAAACCAATGTCGCGAAGACAAATTGTTCTCCCATCCTGAGAACTGGCGAATGTTGAATCCTCAGGCTTTAATGATGCATCCGCCTTTGTCACAGGAAGCTTACGATGCCTACCAGAAGTTACTTGTCCGCTCACCTTCCCCTGCTCCTTCTGCTGGTCATCCATCCTCCTCAACCCAACCTTCGGGTCGTCGCCTTTAGGCTTTCACTTAGATTTTCTTTGTAATACTTTTGTTATTTAACTTGTAACGTATTTTGGACAAAGTGTCATTTTATTGGATGAATGTATGAATATTCTTGTCCTTGTGAATTATTAAGCATGTTTTTTGTCCGTATTACCTTTACTTGCTCTGCAAGCCTGTCTTTTTCTGCTCTGTATCTTCTGTTGGTAATCCAGAGAATGTCAGCCACTATCATTGACATTCTTCCTCACGTGTCTTTATTCACGTTTGCATGAACTTTGATAGGTCCAGATGTCCCTATTATTTTAACACGTATCAAACTGTTGTCTCTAGGTATTTTTATAAATAGTCTTCCAATCATTACTTTCACTCCATCCTTTTCAACCAAAAGCATTCTCTTGTTTTTTTTCTTCTTCTTGTCTAAAATCTACCTTGCATCCCAATAAAAGTTCCTCATTTTTTATGTGGATATTTTGTTATCATGACACATTTTTCCAACGGATCCTTGTCCTCTTCTGGGGAATCTTCTCCCCGTCGCATTCGGAGATCACGTCCACTCGGAAATGGTAGGGCTCGACTTACTGTTGGTGGTTTGTCGTTAATATTTTGAAGATCTTCTGCTGTACGTCGGGAGCCCTCTCCCCGTTCTGGCTCCAGTGTGGCAGATTCTTTGCGCCTTACGTTCCTTCGTAGGGAACCTTATCTTCCTGCAGATAGTTTTTCTATTTCTTCTCTGAATGTTAACGCTATGATCGGAGGGAGTAGAGTAGGTTCCTGTGGAAGCATCGAATCGCAAGAGTCCATTTTTCAAATGCTGCGTGAATACGGCCTGAATCCTGATGAGTATGATATCATCATTCACCATCCTTTTCATAGGGCGTTCGAACCCCCACTGGGTTATTTAACTCTATATTCCGAGCAAATCCGATGCGGCTTGCGCATGCTCTTTCATCCTTTCATGCGATCACTATCCCGATACTGGCAGGTTTGTCCTAGCCAACTGACTCCTAACTCGTTACGACACTTGGTGGGTTTTATATTATGTTGCAACTTGTTGAATGTTCCCTTAACTCCTTATCGGGTGGGTGCTGCTTTTATATTTTAGTTTGGTTCATCGTGACCAGCGTAGGATCTTCAACATACCCCGACGCCTTGCATTTGCTGTAGACTGGAAGAAGAGATATTTATTCATCAGGCTGATGGGTTCTTCTGGGGACACATGGGGTGTACCTCTACGATGGAGTTTAGGGTATGCGAGTCCACGCCCTGAAACTTCTGTTCGTGAAATGGCTTATCTGACTTCAACTGGCTTATTCTCGGGTAGCTATGACGTGTGCTCTCTTTTGTCGAATTCGTCCGCTTTAATTATGGCGGGTTTGCAGCATGGACGGGAGCATTTGAATATTCCTCCGATGCCGCTACATTCAAGTCCAGCTTTCCGTAAGTTTAGCTAATTATTTACAAATATTGTCCTTATATCTCGGCGCCTAATCTTTATGGTGGATTTTTCAGGAGTCGAGATGGAGTGTTTCGCCATCAGGCCTTATTCCGATGACCTGCTTGGCCCGTTATCGTTCTTTCCTGAATATTCTGATAGTTCCAGCTTATGTGCAGGGTACGATCCTACAGATTATGACGTTCACTTCGATGGCCTCCCAGATGCTTACAATTGGGCTCTTTATGGAATTCCGATATCCCTTCTATAGATGCTCTTTTTGAGGATCCCGCTCTTTCGGATCTCGACGGGGACTTTGATGCCCCCTCTCCTCTCGCTTTAACTTTGGCGATCCGACCGCAGCCAGACCCCTCTATCAACGTGATTGATGACAACCATTCAGTCGGTCCATCCGGAAGTCCCAATGGTGCTTTCCCTTCTCCCTCCAGGATGGTTCCACCGTCGGGTGAAGGCCCTCGCAATGTGGCTTCGGAGGGTTCTCACTCCGAGTTTCCCGTGTTGACTTATGATGATTCATACTACCGACACTTCTTGGGTGGCCTGTTGAATCAGGCTGATTGTGAGGCATTAGGTTCTATCCCAATGGATCTCCTTCGTGATAGGTTATGTCGCAATTTATGCGAGGTATGATGCGCTTATGTTTCTATTTGTTATTGGCTTCTTATGATTTACTGATTTTCCCCTTTTTTTTAGGTATTTCTGATTGCCGATACTCTTGGTTCCCAGCAGAAATATTCCTCGAACAACGTTGGTTTCTTATTTCGATATCTAGCTGATTTGGAGAAGGATTTAACAAGCGCGCATAGTTGTCTTGCCGGTTTGCAAACCCAGTACGACTATGATCAAGGAGTTTTGGAGGCTTTGCTGAAGGATGCTCAGGACACCGCCTTAGACATGAACCAACTGGTTACTTTGGAGCGCGAGCATGGAAGAGAGTTAGAGGATCGGGTAAACAACTTGCTGAGTCAAAGTCGCACTTCTGACGCTCTGATTTCTTCATTGTTAGCTGAAAAGGATTCGTTGGCTACCAAGTTATCGAACTTAGAAAAATCTCATGAAGTGGCCGTGATGATTGCTCGTGCGGAAGCAACTTTAGCAGCTCCCAGTTTGGAACAAATAAGGGAAACTTTACGCGTGGAAATGCGCAAAATGGCTTTGATGGGTTTCCGAGTGTGCCAGGAGGCAGTGAGAGCATTGTCGGGCTTTTCTCCTCATTTATTCCTTCCTGATCTTGAGATTACTACCTCTTCTAGCATTGCTGCTCCTTCTGTGCCTCTCTAAAGGTCTATAGTTCCAACAGTGACTATTATGGATCCTATTGATCTTTCAGAAGAACAACGTCGCCGCCTTATCCGGAAGGGAAAGCGTCCTATGTAAAACTAACCTTTTTCATGTATATTATGTATGTAAATCGAACTACGAGTGGCTTGATTCCCTATCACGGGATACGTAGGCATCTCAGAATTTATTCGAGTTCAGCCATATGTATGTGTGTATGTAAATTAGTCGGGTTAGATGGCGGGATCGGAATGAATCGTGTTTGTAACTATGTACGAATTCCATGTATATAAATAAAAGCCATATTTACATGTACACTCGTGTGGTGCATATATTTACATAGGTTTATTATTTACCAGCTACTAAGCATAGTACTTTCTTAGATTTAAAGTATTCCAAGTTCTGGAGAGGATGATACCTTCAGGTGTACTTAGCTGATAAGTAGCGGGCCCTACGATCTTGCTTATTTTAAATGGTCCCTCCCACTTGGGTTGTAATTTTGCAACGTTCTTCGATGCTCCTACTTTTTTGAGAACCAAGTCTCCAACTTGGAATATTCTGAGCTTGACATTCTTATTATAGTGTTTGGCCATACAGGTTTTGTAACCTTCCATCCGTATCGAGACTCGATGCCTTCGTTCTTCAAGTAAGTCCAAGGCTAAAGACAAGTTAGAACTGTTACTGACCTCTTCATATTCTCTGACTCTCCAACTTTTTGCTATTATTTCCGGGGGAAACACAGATTCGCATCCATATGCCATACTGTATGGTGTTTCTCCAGTAGCGGAACTCGGAGTAGTCCGATATGCCCATAGTACACCTGGAATTTCTTCTACCCAGAGTTCTTTGTGGTGATCCAACCTGGCTTTGATGCTTTTCAGTAGGGTTCAGTTAGTTCTTTCAACTTGACCGTTACCTTGTGGATATCCTACAGAAGCGAATCGATGCTTGATTTCCCACTGCTTGCACCAATCATCTACTTGCTTATCCTCGAATTGGAGCCTGTTATCACTGACAAGGTATCGGGGAATACCAAAGCGGCACAGTATGTTTCGCCATAAGAAATTAATCACTGCACCTGCTGTGATTTTGGCCATCGGCTCTGCTTCTACCCATTTTGTGAAGTAGTCGACTGCCACTATTAGGAATCGCTTTTGCCTAGGATTAGGCATCAAGGGTCCCACCAAATCTATTCCCCACTTGGCGAAGGGATATGCTAACAACTTCGGTTTCCATGGTGCAGCTGGCTGATGGATTTGTGACGCATGAGCTTGACAAGCTTGACATTGGCGCGCATAGTCTTGGCAGTCTTGAACCATCGTGGGCCAGTAGTATCCTTGCCTTATGATTCGATTTGCCATGCTCGCCCCTTGTGAGTGATTTCCGTAAGTTCCTTCGTGCATTTCTCTTATTACGCCCAACGCCTCTTGTTCATTCAGGCATCGGGTATGAGGATTAGAGTAGCATCGTCGGAACAATATTCCTCTATGTAGGAAGTAACGCGCTGCCTTCCTCTCCATTCTTTTCCTTTCTTTGACGTCATCGAAATATTGTGTAGGATCTTCTAAGTAGGCGATGATTTCTGTCATCCATCCTGATGCCACTGGTGCCACGATGTCGTTGACACCTTCTGGTGATTCTTGCTTCTCTGAAGTCACAGCTTGCAGTAGTGTAATTTGTCTTGTGTTGACCACTGATTGAGTTGCTATCTTGGATAAGGCATCTGCTTCTTGGTTCTCCGATCGCGGGATTTGTATTAGCTGAAATTCTTCAAACAGGTCTTTTCTGCTTCGCACTGCCTGAGTGTATGCCTTCAACCGCTCCTCTTTTACCTCAAATTCTCCTCCCACCTGTTGTACTATCAATTGTGAATCGTTGTGAAACACTATTCGACTTATATTTCCTTCCAAAGCTAATCTCATTCCTATCAATAGGGCTTCATACTCTGCCTCATTATTGGACAGGGGGTAATTAATTCTCACAGCGAAACATAGAGTTTCCTCTGCCTCACAATTTCTCAGGATTATTCCCGCTCCTCCATGCGTTCCGACAGATAACCCGTCTACGTGAACGTGCCATAGCGGAGGTATCTTTTCGGTTTGAATTTCTCTCATTTCTACCACAAAATCAGCCAATACTTGTGCTTTGATGGCTGTTCGGGGAGCGTACGACAGACTGTATTCGCTTAATTCTATCGCCCATTTTACCATCCGTCCTGATGTTTCTGGATGGCTAAGTATGGCTCTCAATGGGTATTTGGTGAGTATCGTCACATGATATGTTTGGAAGTATGACCTCAGCTTTCTAGCTGCCGTTACGAGGGCTAATATCAGCTTCTCCGTTTGCACATAGTTTTTTTCCGCACTTTGCAGGGTTTTGCTAACATAGTATACAGGACGATGATCCCCTTCTTGATCTTTTACCAACACCGCACTCACTGCTTCTACTCCAGCCGACAAATACATGAACAACTTATCCCCTAATACTGGCTTAACTAGTAGAGGAGGATTTACCAAATAGCTTTTTAGGTTTTCGAAGGCCTTTTCACATTCTTGAGTCCATTGGGAAGTCTTTCACATTTCTCAATATCTTAAAGAATGGTAGTCCCCTTTCGGCTGATCGTGATATGAATCGGCTGAGTGACGCCATCTTTCATGTTAGCCTTTGCACTTCTTTTATTGTACTGGGAGACTTCATCTCCACGATGGCTTTTGCTTTTTCAGGATTAACCTCTATCCCTTTCTCTGTCACCATGTATCCTAGAAATTTCCCTCCTTTAATCCCGAAGGAACACTTTTTGGGATTGATCTTCATCCCAAAGTTGTTCATGATAGTCAAAGCCTGTTTCAAGTCCTTAGGATGATCCTCTACTTTCTTGCTTTTTACTATCATATCATCCACATATACTTCCATGGTATCTCCTATTACTTCTGAAAACATTAAGTTTACCAACCTTTGGTATGTTGCCCCTGCATTTTGCAATCCGAAGGGCATTACAAGATAACAGAATGTGCCCACGTCGGTGATGAAACTAGTTTTCTCTTAATATACCTCAGCCATAGGGATCTGATTATATCCCTGGTCGCCGTCCATCGTGGACAATAGTGCACATCCCGCTGTCGAATCCACCAACTGATCGATGCTAGGTAACGGGTAGCAATCTTTGGGGCAGTCGTCATTTAAGTTAGTGAAATCAACACACATCTGCCATCTTCCTCCTGATTTGGGTACTAGCACTATGTTGGACAGCCATTCGGGATATATTACTTCCCTTATTTACCGCAATCCCAGCAGGCACAATATTTCAGTTTTGACTATCTTATTTTTCTCTGGACCCATGTTTCTCTTTTTTTGTCTGATGGGCTTGAAAATGGGTCTCACATTGAGATGGTGTTGACATACCTTCGGGTTGATCCTTCCTGGTGGACCGCCCTCCCATGCAAAGAGGTGTATGTATTCCTTCAAGAGGGAGATTACCTCGGCCTCTATCGTTGGGTCCATTCGGGTTCCTAGTTTTACCGTCTTATCCTTTCCATCCAACTCTATTACTTTCAACTCCTCCACGGGTTGCACTCGAATTTCTTCCATCCTCTGCTTTTTTCCGGGGGCCTTGAGCTCTTCCTCTTCGTTTATTAGAATGGCGTTCATGTGGCATTCCCTTGCTTTAACCTGATTGCCTATTACCTCTCCGATGTCTGATATAGTTGGAAACTTTATTTTGAGGTGTAGAGTAGAAGGTATGGCTTCGAATGCATGTATGGACGGTCTTCCACATATGACATTATATGTCCTAGATGATCCTTCTACTACCCATAATTTTATAGGCTCCGTTCGCCTTAATGCCCCTTCTCCCCATGACATAGGCAACACCATTGTACCGAGGGTACGACTAGATTCACCTGAAAAGCCGATTAGCGGAATTTCTGTGGGATCCAGATGGACCTTCTTTAACCCCATCGCCGCAAATGTTGGGGTGAACAATACATCCACTGAACTTCCCGTATCAATTAAGATCCTTTGTATCTCAATTCCCATTATTGTGGCTTTGATTACCAGTGGATCCTCGTGGGGATATACTATTCCTTTCAAGTCTTCTGGTCGAAACGACATGATTGGCAGCCTGACTCCTTGCAAAGAGCATACTGGTAATCCTTTCTCAACTTATCTCGCTTCTTTCAGGTCTCTTTTCTTTTTTCCCGATGGGGTCACCGATATGTCGCCTCCCTCTATCATGTCAACCATTCTTCCTGAGGAAGGATTATCCTGATAAGATTCTGGGGGAGGAGGCAGACGAGGTCCATCTTCTTCTTGTTCTACCTTCGAAGAAAGTACAGTTGTATCTTCACTTTCCTCGTTTCTGGACTTTTTCCTTTTGGTGCCCCGATTGTCCCTATTTTCGCTTAGATATTCATGCAAATATCCCATATTCCGCATTTTATGTTTTTCGTTCTTCAGGGTTTTACAACCGTTGGTGGTATGCCCATACGTTTTGTGGTATCTGCAAAATTTCCCCGTATCTTTCTTTTAGTAGGGCTGCCTAGCAGGTAATGGCCAGGAGAAATCCTTGTTTCCTTTCATCACATTTAGAACCTCTGATTGGGTAATTGTTAATGCTGGCAGTGGCACAGGTTGCAGATGTCTTTTTACTACTCCCGGATTGTCTCTCTGAGGTGGGGGACCCTTGGCTTCCTCTTTTTCTTTCTGTCGGATGTTGGCGTCGGCATTTTCCGCCTTCAGTTTGGATTTATTGGCTTCTTCCATTAGGATTTAGGTTTCGGCCTTCTGCATGAGCTCATTCATATCTTTCACTTTATTCCCTACCAGGTATCGGAAGAAATTGCCAGAACGTAAGCCCTGGGCAAGTATGTCAGCTATCATGGTTGGGTCCACGTTGGGGACATCCATTACTTCGTCGGAGAAGCACTTCATGAAATCTCTAAGCGATTCATCCTTTTGTTGCTTGATGGTAAACAAATGGCACGCTGACTTAGGATAGCGTCTATTGCAGGCGAATTGTCGCACAAACAAACTAGCCAGTTGGGAGAAATTTGATATAGTACCGGGTGGTATATGTGTAAACCAGGATTGTGCTCTTCCTGTCAGCGTGGCTCGGAATATCCAACATAATGCAAAATCCGGGGCGGACTGTAAATCCATCGTGGCGATATATTGGTTGATATGATCTTGTGGATCCTTGCCATCCTTTTCTCCAGAATATGCGGATAAGTTACCTGCTCTCACGTTGGCTGGGATCGTAGCTTGCGCTATATCGGATATGAACGGAGATCCATGATACACTGGTTCGTCTTCAAGGGTAATGGCTCTTTTCATGTTGAGCATTTCCCGTCGGAGATGGTTCATCATTTCTCAGAGAGCAGGCTCATTACTCGAATGGGGGAACATGTTGGGACGATATGGTGGTACCCTGCCCTCAAAACCATTCGCAGGTCGTGGTATTCTTTCTGGATATTCTCCGTGCCGATACATAGGTTGGGATGGTGGTGCTTGTTGAGGAGTTTGCATCGTTCTAGACCATTGCTCTTCTACTCGATATCTTTCTCCATAGGGTAGAATGGGCTGAGGTTCTGGGGGTCTCTCGTTAGCTTGAGCCCTTCTCAAAGCTGCTTCCACCAAATCTTCAAACACTGCCCTCGGAATGTTGATATAATCGGGGTTGGGTGGTCGAGGGATTCCAGGGGAACCGTTTGTAGACTCTTGCTGCGTACTCTCACTGTGATTTTCTGATCGGTGTTCGGATGGGACTGATCTTTCCATCTTGCTTCCGGTTTCGCCGAGCGCAAAAATTCTCTTACCGACGTGACTCAAAGGCAACAATTTATGGCGTTCCCACAGACGGCGTCATTTGTTAACTCATCGGAGTATTTTTTTATTTTTTTATTCGAGGAATGCCTTGTCCGGATAGTCGGTAATCGAGCTTATGCACGAAGCAAAGGAAGATAAAGTTTTATCGATACTCTTTTCTATGAATACTTGCTAAATCAAAAATCTATGTTAGAGAGAGAGTATATGAAGTAAAAAAGTGTATTATTCAATAGAAGAGTATGCTCATTTTCCCTCCCCTTTCTGGTTTACAAAATGAAGGTATTTATAGACCTCCTTCGTCTGCATGCGATACATTGGGTATCAAATAAAGGTTATTCTAGTGCTAACTCAGTTGTTATACAGTTGGCATCCAGCTTCTTTTTTGTGCTGATGCATTGCAGCTCGTGTTGACACCTGTTGGGTTGGCATGCTATGTATAGTGACATCTGTCTTTTTGTTCTAGAAGTGTTCTTCCGTATGCTATTGGTTGATTCCTTTGCCTTGGTGTCTTGAATCTTGTCATCGGTCTTGGTGTCTCACCATCGGGTGCGCTTACCCATATAAGCATGTTATTATTACACCGTCGGGTTTAAGCTTTATTCGTAATTATACCATCGAGATGCATATCCATCGGAGAAGGTGTATTCTTCTCCTGTGATTACTTCTATGCCATCGAATTGTCCACTAGCTAAAGTATCTGCGATTATTAGGCATCATATAGTCATCCAAGACTGGTAGTGCCTTTAGCATCGGATACTCTGTGAGTGAGGTAATCCTGTGTCTCTCCGATGACGAGTTATTCTTATTACATAAGTAAGAATTCCCAAGGATCATATCTCCTCTGTCTCCCGATGGCCATGTATTGCCGATGTCCTTATGTTTCTCCTATAGGTTAACAAATATTAAGTTTGATATTTGAAATCTAGTTTAGTGATCCTATCTTCGTTGAAGAAATGAGAAACAGTATATATAATTTTCGTAAAGAACTACTTGAATGAAACCTTGAATCAGTACCTAAGCTGGAAACGGTGGCTTCATTTATCTTTAAATCTATATTTGTACTGTTAGGTGTTTTGACTCCGAACTAAGTATTAGTGTCCTTAAAATTTTAATGAACAAATACACCAGGGGAAATTCTTAGTCCATTACAAGTTAAATGGTTACATTGTTTTGAATTACTATGGTATAACAAGTGAGCTTTCTCGGTATTTCAAGCTAAGGTGTCTTAAACGATAAGACTCATAATTGAAGATTATAAATAGACAGTACTGGACAAATGATTGAACCAGGATTTAACATAGGTAATCGACATGCATGCGATTAAGGATTAAGTTAGAAGGGAACAAGAACTTAATATTATAACTATAGTCACGAGTCTTAAACTATGAGTTTACTAGTTTGTTACCGTAATTAGGTGAGGCGATGAATACAAGCCAACATTTATTTGCAGCGTCCGGATAAAATTGAGACTTTGAATCTTCTGGATTAAGGTTCTCGAATTTGGCATCTCAAATGAGTCACTGGAAACTAAGATTAAGGATTGATATCTAGAGATTGGGATTTCAGGTGAGTATTCCTAAACCCTATTATTTTCAAAATTGTAAGGAATGCGTGCATGTATATCTATATCTATATATATGAAATCATGACTATCTGCATATTGAATTGTCATTTTTTCAAAGAAAGTTATCGTAAATCAGGTACTTGAACTGTTTGTTTCTTCAAAGCGAATTATCTGTAAATTGGGTATTCAAACTGTTTATTTATTCAAAGCAAGTTACACGTGCATTGGTTGTTTTAAATGATTGAAATCGTTATGATGAATGGTGTCCCGTTGGTTACTTGGTCCCGATCGGCTATGTAGTTGGATCCAACTTGGCGTGGGAGTGCAGGGGTACCGTCGGGCGGCAGCGGACTTTCCGGTATGGGCCGTTGTCCCCATTGGCCCATTCCCTCTCAGCCATAGCAGGAGGTTGTTGTGTATTTGTTGGGTACACTATTTTCGTATGAACCATGGCATACGTTCCTGATTTCAAGGTCGCTCCTTGGACGGGGAGATAAGGACTGTGTGTGTGGTGATATAAGGTTGACTGACATCGACAAAAACGTGGACACCAATCATCAGTATATGTGATATGGGTATTTCTCGCACATTGGGCCTGACCCAAACCAGGCCCTTAATTGGATATATCGGGGATCACTTCCGATGTGATATTGGTAATAATTACCGATATGGCACTGTGGTCCCTGGATCCCGAGGTCTATAAATATGTGGTGCCCGGATCCCAAAGTAAGCAATTATTATCCCGTAGCTACCGTATAATACATCGAAGGAAATTACCGATATGAGTTCCGATATCGATTTCGATATCGATATCCCCCACGTGCTCCTTTGACACGTCACCTCATCACAATACCGATATCATATCGAGGGTCGTCACCGATGTCACATCGAACATGATTACCAATATATCTCCAGGGTAATTACCAATATACCCCTCACCCCCGAGCATCGAGACGTCAAGTTCGAGGTGTTCCATACCAAGCCTATTTTAAATACGTAAAATAGGTCTAGTTTGAGATAGCTTCGTGTATTCCTACTGTATTGACTTGTAACCGAGACCCATATATATATATATATATAATACGATCTATTGTCAAATTAGTGGCGCCGTCTGTGGGAACACCAGTTCCCGGACGAGGACGTCAAGATGCGAGGAATGAGGACCCGATCCGAATTCAACAGAGTTGTGACTAGAAACACGAGGATTGAGGACACACCACTCCCTCAACAGCCGATTGACCAAGAACAAACAATGACCCAAGCTGAGATGGAGCTTCCTCAAGCACAGAACGAACCGCGACGTAGGCGTTGGCCAGGGAGGCCACCGCGAGCCACGAATACAGGTCCAACCCCTGCCGCACTGAATACGGAGGAACCTGCTACTGAGGGCCCGACCACTGAAAACCCGGCGGTGGATGTCCCAATGACCGAGGTACCAAACGCGGATCTTCCCAGCTCAGAGGAGACGATGGCTGCACAACAGATCGTCGTTCCCCCTGCCGCCATAACCCCAGAGATGCTAGCACAGATCAACGCTTCTGTAAAAGCGGCGCTTGATGCTACACTGGAGACTTTGCTTCCACGACTGGCGGAACAAAGGACAAGGGACGTTCGGGCAAGGCCCTATGAATCCAGAGCGGGTGAGAGAAGGGCAAGGAAAGGAAATGATGAACATGAGGATACGGGAGACTCATTCAGAGAGATATTGCCCGCTGCTTAGGACAGGTCTGAGAGACGGAACCCTATGACCCTGGATAGAGAAATAGCAAGAAGGATGGAACGACTTGACCGCGAGAGAGCGGAAGTAATCGGGAGAATGGAACGTGGTCGTGACCGCACTGAGGTTGCATATTCAAAGAGTGAAGATGCAGAAGTACTGCAGGTAATATCGAGGAGGATGGAGCAATTAGACCGCGAGAGGGCGGAGTTGACGAGGAAGGTGACTCAGAGCCATTGGAAGGGTCGCAGCAAGACCCCATTTTCGGATGAGATTGAGGCTGAGGTATTGCAAAGAGGGGACAAGATCCCAGTGATCAAGCCATACGATGGAAGAGGTTCAATGACGAATTGTTGAAAGTGGATGAGCCACATGGGGGCAGATTATGATGATGTTGTTCAAGGGTAGGACCCACCGCAGGTTCGCCGGCAAGCTAATCAAATTGAATGAGCCCACCATAGCACAGATTAACATGCTCGCGAACCAAATGGTTTACGAGGATGAGCTGATGGCCACGCATCAAGGTTCATTTCCCAACACGAATGCAGGCAGAGATCGCAACAGGGAAAGGTCCCCAAGGAGGTACACATCGTTGAATAGAGGCATTCTGGAAGTGATGGCCGTGGCAGAGAGGAACATATGGTTGACAGAACCCAGGCCATTGAATGAGACTCCCGGGATGAAGTCGTCGGGCAAATACTGCGCGTACCACCGACAGCCCGGACACAGGACGGAGGATTGTACGCACCTAAGGAATGAAATTGAAAATTTATTTAAAAAGGAAAGTTGGTCGAGTTTGTTACAAACGCCAAGGAAGATGCTAGGGGTACAAACAATTCTTTATCCCCTAGAAGAGATTACTCACCCAGGAAAGGAAAGCAGAAGATGATCGAGGCACCCGAGGAGCGTGGTAGTACCATAGTGAATGCCCCGAGCAGAGGCGTCATAAACATGATCAATGGAGGAGCCTTGGGAGCCGACACTGCTCGCGGCCGAGAAACTATAACACGAAGAGTCCAGGGTGGAGCCTACATTGGGTACACAAATGCAATCATACCAGAAGCGTACTTGGAGCAGGAGATCTCTTTCACCAGAAGAGACTTGGAGCAACTTAGTCCATTGGCCCTGACCGCAGGTAAACTAGATTGCCCTTTGGTTATTACTATTAATGTGGATGGATATCAGGTGCATAAAGTTCAGGTGGATAACGGAAGCTCCGCAAACCTGATATTCTCAAAAGCCTATGAGCACATGATGATAGCCCCAGGCCGGCTAGAGCCGATATCCACCCCATTGACCGGATTCGGCGGAGCAGAGGTAGTTCCACTCGAACAAGTTAAATTTCCCACAGTGTTTGGGAGAAACCCACGCACCCGTGTGGCGCTGATAAAATACACAATAGTCGACATCCCGTTTCCCTACGACGCCATCATCGGTCGACCGGAACTCAACCAGATCAGAGCACTGGTCTTTACTTATTACCAGAAGATCAAATTTCTGACACCTCAGGGAGTCGGCGAAATTCTAGGTGACCAGGTACAAGGATGGATGTGCTATGTGGACTCGCTGAAGCACCCCAAAATCAGAAGAAGACAAGAAATACAAGTCCCACACCAAGAATACATTCCGCGCACGGAGTGATCACCATGAGGAACAAACAGAACAATATTTTAAATTTTCGTGGTTTTTTAAATTATGCTTGAACAATTGAAACATTGCCCCATCGTGGGTTAGTTTGTAAACCTAAAACATGGGGAACTACGCCGGTCTGATTCTCCACTCAACGGGATACGTAGGCGGGTTAGGATTACCTAGCCTTCGACCGTTATCTTTTATTTGCCCCTACGTGGGTCGGCGTGTTACTAAAACAGGGGGAACTACGCTGGTCTGATTCCCCACTCAACGGAAAACGTAGGCGGGTTAGGTTTACCTAGCCTTCGACCGTTATCCGTCATTACTTTTTATTTTCTCAGCGATATTACTGTATCATTAAATCTCCTATTTCATGCAGGGGCACATCCTAATCGGATATCATGAAAGTGCAAATAATGGCACAAAGAATCGGGGAAGTTACCCCGTAAATATGTATTTGCTATATCACCTTCTTACAGGTACACGCATACAACTGGTACGTCAAAACATGCTGCGAGCATCACTTTTGCTCGAAAAATTGAAATTCCCAGGCTAAGGGAAAATTCGCCGGATAACAAATTCGCATCATTTCATGTTTTGACATAAGATGGTACAATGCAAAACCTTTTTTTCTCTATGTTATTTTACAGGTGCCTAACGACCTATCATCTTGACAACGGTAACGGGTCCCCCTGTGATAACGGACTGGCTCCTACCCATGAGTGGTAACGGGCCACCTACGAAGAAAAGGCAGGCTCCTTCCCATGAGCGGTAATTGGTCCCCCTGTGATAACGGACGGGCTCCTACCCATGAGTGGTAACGGGTCACCTACGAAGAAAAGGCAGGCTCCTACCCATGAGCGGTAACGGGTCCCCCTGTGATAATGGGCGGGCTCCTACCCATGAGTGGTAACGGGTCACCTACGAAGAAAAGGCAGGCTCCTACCCATGAGCGGTAACGGGTCCCTCTGTGACAACGGGCGGGCTTCTACACATGAGTGGTAACGGGTCACCTACAAAGAGAAAAATATCCCATATGATAACGGGGTCGATCCTAAACATTTGAACGGTAGCGGGTTCCCTGTGATAACGGGATGGGCCCCTACCCACAAGAAAAAGATCCTTGTGATAACGGGGTCGATCCTAAGTTGTGATAACGGGATGGGCCCCTACCCATAAGAGAAAGTTCCCTGTGATAACGGGGTCGATCCTAAACATTTGAGCAATAACGGATTCCCTGTGATAACGGGCGGGCTCCTACCCATGAGTGGTAACGGGTCACCTATATCAAAAATCAAGCTCCGCCCAATGAGCGGTGGCAGATTATCTATGTTTCTACCAACACCGAGGAAATTCAAATCATCCCTTGATGACAACAAGCAGATTAAAGAAATCTCATCAATACGAGAACGAAGTGAATGCATGATCAGATATCGAAATACTGCATACTCTATCATCATGACTATAAAAAGTCAACAAGTTACCAAACAACAAGGCCACGCAGAGTCACAGGTTATGAAGATAACAGAGAAATAAATATTCAGTTACAGAACCACGAATTGGAAATAGTCCGGAAAGGGATAAATTCAAGTTACAATAAAAGTAGCAAACAGCTACTCCCACGAGGACCCTTTAGTCTTCTTCTCGACAACCTCAGAAAACACGTCAGGTTCGGCTGAACCCTCCTCCACCTCATCTAGTCCACCAACCGGCAGGTCGTTATAATCATGCCTTGGGTTCAACCCACTCAGTTCGAGGGAGTCCTTGAAACCGTCATTTTTCAATACTTGCCCTACGCAAGCATGAAATGCTGCCTCCCGAACCTTCAAAATTAAGTCTCGGAAGCTCAAGCTTTCCATAAACTTCTCCGCTCCAACCCGGAGGATATCAGGACGACGTTCCTACAAATTGAACTCTATTAAATACATGAGGAAAAAATAGAAGCAGATATCGTAAACAAGATATATACCAAGTCCAAGGGAGCTGATTTGGCAATGGAGAGCTCCGACAAGAGACGTTCGTTAGCGGCCTTCACCGCCACCACCTCAGCCTTCAGTTTCTCCAGCTCCTTGTTGGCCACAAGCTCACGCGCCTTTCCTTGGTCAATCTCAGTCACCAATGTTTTGAAGTTGCCCTTCAACAAATCATACTCCTCCCGGAGCTTACGACATGTCTTCAGGGCATCCTCTTTGTCAGCCTCCAACTTCTCTAGCATCATGGGGTTGAACTCCCCCATCCTCAAGATATCAGCCTCGAGCTCGGCAGCGACAGCGTCAGGGTCACCCTTGGACTCGCGAATTGTCTTCAGACACGAGACCGCCATCTTTGCTGTCTGCACAATACAATCAGTAACGTTATGTTAAATAGTCAAATAAAATCAATCGAAGTCATGCTAAGATACGTACACTCTGAAACATGTGATTGTTGCGACGTATATTCTGGGCCCGCTCAAATCCTGTAAGCACCCACACATTTGTTGGAGGAGGAAAAGCCCGCATCATCCCCCGCACAGCATCTGCTTCAGGGAATTCTACTCGCTTGGAGGATTTGATTGCACCCGCTTTCTTGGTGCCCGAACTCGAAGACGAGCGGAAACTGTTGACAGTCCCATCACGAGAACTTTTATTACCCGATACCCTAGCCGGGTCATTGGCAGGCTTCGTAATCGGAATTCTAAGAAGGATAAGGGCAAAGCCCCCCAATATCGAGGGCTCATGCAGTGGCCCTTTATCCTTGTCGGTCGCACCTGAAACAAGTGCCTTTCCCCTGCCACTAACAGGGTTAGGGCTCGAATCGTCCGACCCCACAGTAAGGGGCACATCCGCCGAATCACCCAAGCTGACATGGGCGTTTGATATCGAGCCACCAACATTCTCGGGCAAAGGAGTGTTGGCCATCGACTTAGCGGTGGAAGATGCATATCCACCAGAAGGAGCCCTACCATCGGGTCTCTCACTTAACACAGTCCCTTCAAACGGAAGAATCCCCATCCGGCTCCGAGGTCAACACCCACAAGAGATTAGCCGCACCTTGTGGGCCGCCCACCACATTAAGAATGTCCTGACTAAAGGACTCAACGCCTGAAGGAATATTTTCGAAACACTCCTTATCAACACTTTCAGTTGCTACAGTGATAGGGGAGGTTGTTCAACCCCTGATGCCCCTGGCAGAACCTCAGGAGCCGTATTATTCAGATCAAAGTTAGACGCGGACCCCGCATCGTGCACAACCACGTTTGCTGCCGCCGCAGCCATGGCAGCCTTCTTAGCCTCGCGCTCGACTTGCATTTTGCGCATCAAATCAGTGAAACCCATCTTTTTCACTAAGTGTCGCATAGAGTAAGATATACCTGCAGAATAATCAAGATATTAGAATACAGCCAAAAGCAACATCGAAGTCGAAGAACACATCGGGAATCATATCGAATATGATTACCGATATAGTCGCACTAAAAGACAGAGAAAACACAGAAAACTATGATACTCGATGTCTCTTACAACACTTACTTATAGGCGAAATTCACCTATATCGAAAGACCCTTTTCACATCATGTCGAATATAAGATTCGACGTCATATCGAGAACGAAACTCGATATGCCATCCAGTTATGCCAAAACACTCGAGCATCGCACGGAAGTCCTGAAAATGTAAGCAACGGCACCGGGGGGACCATAACAGCTTTGGAAATGCAATTCCAATATTTGCAAGAAATTCAAAATCTCGTATGGAGAACGAAGAATTCAACTGAGGACCTCAAATTATACGTCCACTGCAATGGGGGGTCCAGCGAAATTTATCACAAAGTGCATTCCCCGCAAATTTGATCTCCGTCATTTGAACTAGCGGGACGAAGGGTACAGGTAACCATAAATTCAAAATTAAATTTGCGAATTCTTATCTCTAAGATAAAAATCCCCAAATTGGGGGACTACATGATATGGGTATTTCCCGCACATTGGGCCTGACCCAAACTAGGCCCATAATTGGCTATATCGGGGATCACTTCCGATGTGATATCGGTAATAATTACCGATATGGCACTGTGGTCCCCGGATCCCGAGGTCTATAAATACGCGGTGACCGGATCCCAAAGTAAGCAATTATTATCCCGCAGCTACCGCATAACACATCGAAGGAAATTACCGATCTGAGTTCCGATATCGATTTCGATATCGATATCCCCCACATGATCCTTTGACACGTCACTTCATCATAATACTGATATCATATCGAGGGTTGTCACCAATGTCACATCGAACATGATTACCGATATACCTCCAGGGTAATTACCAATATACCTCTCACCCCCGAGCATCGAGACGTCAAGTTCGAGGTGTTTCGGACCAAGCCTATTTTACATACGTAGAATAGGTCTAGTTTGAGATAGCTTCGTGTATTCCTACTGTATTGACTTGTAACTGAGACCCATATATATAATACGATTTATTGTCAAATTAATATGGTTATGTTATTCTATCAAAAAGGTTTTCTACTAAATCAAAGATGATTATAATTTCACGATTCTATTGCATGACATTTGTGCGTTAAATTCTTTTGTTAAATTATTTTCAAATGAAATTTATTGAAAGAAAATGTAACACTTGCACACACGCATGAGCACTCACTCAGATTTTTATCCTACGTAAAATTTTGTGTTTCTTTTTCTTCCTTCCAGATTAAGATGAACTAGGTTACTACCCTGCCATGACCTGAGAGCCTTTGACATTGGGGAGTGTTCATGGTTCACTAGGGTCTAGAGTTCATTAAGTTTATGTTTCTTTTTTCATTAGCTTAGTACTTTGAGTGTATTTGATTCAGATATTTAACATTTAGACATGTAATAGTTGCTCTGATATTGTTCAGTTTGTCTCGAAATTATCGGGTCGTTATAGTTGGTATCAGAGCTTAGGTTAGTGTACCTAGGCTATGCTGGGATAAGTTCTTCGGACTGTAGGACTGGTTTGGGTAATAGGATTTAGTGAACCTTCTTAGACACTAAAGGTGTGGTGCATTACTCTCGGGCGGCCGACCAATGTGTAATTTCTCACATACTCAGGTGTTAAGCAGGTAAACATAGGTGAGTGAGCTCATGGTTAGCCAACCCATTATGTCAGCTTTTCTTGGTTATTTATTTATCTACCCCGTCTAGATACCCTCATGCCACGACTGCATTATTTTCCTTACTTGTTTTACAGATCAAATATACGTCCGCCATTTAGCATGATGTCTCATTATTACGAGTGACTTTTATTTATTTTAGACCCAGGCTTTAATAAATTATGTAGCGGTAGCGCTTCGAGTCGAGCAAGGTGCTTGGTTTGGGACGCTACATGATGGTATCATAGAGGGAATAGGATTCTGATTCATATTTGATGAGTGTGTAGAGGCGGTTTATCCCTTTTTTAAGCTTGAATTGGGGTGGTTATTATAAACTCGGTACTGACGAATAATGGATCCCTGCCGGCCTAATCAACCGGTATGTCATCCTTATAGTTGGATGTTGTGTTGGCTAATGATCTACCACGTGGGGTTTGGGGAGGTGTATGATCGTCTATTAGGCTTGAAATGAGCTATTGTTAGGCCAACGCTAACATGTAGTGCTCTAGTACTGGGGTGGCCAACTAATACTTCGTTCACCGTATTTTAGTGTTTGTGCTTCGCGACTGCTGAAGTTTGGATTTGGGTTTTGAAAGGGCAAGCAAGTAAACTTTCTTAAGAAGTTTTAGTGAGATTTGATCAGTGAAAATGTCATGTAATACTCTATCTAGACGAAGGTTCCGTAATGGAATTTGGATGTAAGTCAAACTTTATTGCGTCAATTGCTGGTAAGCGTTTTTGGTAGTGAGTGAGTTCTACGGAATACTAGGTGTTTGAATTGACTCGTTTTGTATTATCGTTAAGAAGAAAAGGCAATATATCTTGTACATTTCACAAAGAAAAACGAATAAAAAATGTTGTATGTACCTTGTAGCAAGTACAAGGGAATCTTGAAGCATAACATATAATCGTTATAAAAATTATAGATGAGATAAGCCAATGTGCTCTTCATAATTTAGATCTAGACACCCATCGCTTCACCAAACATTGTATCGCTACATTAATTGTTAAACGTATACACCTAACATATTAGTTTTCCTTACATAACCCTTGCGTCTATATTTCTCCACAAGTAATCTTACCTCCTTACACATAAGTACTTCATTATTGGAGATTCACCCTAAACAGTCTATCCTAGAAGTTTGTTATTGTTACTTGTGTAGAGGCGGCTTGTCCCTTTTTAAGCTTGAATTGTGATGGTTATTATAAACTCGGTCTTTTGTGGTTTCTAGAATATGTCTAAGCCATAAGATCTTAGGTCGACTTCTGAGAGGGCTATCGATGTTCATGAGGGTAAACAAGCGGGCGTTAGTGCTAGTCCGCTGCATCCATTGGGGTATGTGCCACCGTACCAAAGTGACAATAAAATGTGGGACCCCGAGGATCTAGTAAGTGACTCGTTCGGGCATGATGAGGAGGGTGACGACTCTTATAACGAGAATGAATATGGTTTGGGTGGGGTAGGTGAGTGAAAGCGATATAGGACGCGAGAGACATACCAAAATATGGTATCTAGTGTGCATAAACCAAAACACTATTACGATAATTATAACTTGGAAGCTTATGAGATTAGGTTCCCTAAAGAGGATGAAAGTATGCATACCCCTCCGGCGGGTTATATCACCCTGAATGCCAAGCATTTTATCAACGGCTTGAGGTTCTCGATCCATCCTCTGATTAGTACCCTACTAGGTAGTATATGCGTCTGTCTAGTGCAGTTGTCGCCCAACTATTTTGGGGCCCTGGTAGCATTCATCCTGGTGATGAAAACCTTTAACGCACCGTGTGGAGTTAATGAATTCTGGAAATTGTCTTCCGTGATCAACAATAGGAAGGAGGGGAAAAGGTTTTTCTTTGTAAGGGCAAACGATGGTCACAAGTTCTTTACCGTCACCCAATTGAGTTACAGGGTCGGGGCAAAGAAGCAATTCTTCTATGTTAAAGAAAGAACTTCGGGAGAGTTTAATTTTCTACCCAAGGTTTGTTCAAGGTCTAAGAGACGTGGTATCCCCACAGGTGTTGGGGCTCCGACTTGGGAGAAGGGTTTTTTGAGGACTTCAGTTAAGTAAAACTTTGACCACACATTGTTGGTCAATGATGATGTATTGAGAGCTGGTGGCTTACCGCCCAAGCCTTATAGCGGGCCCCATGACATGGGTATATTCTTAAATATGTGCATTTTGTAGCATATCCATAAGCATATATTTGCATAGCTCTCATGTTCTAAGAGTCTGACTTTCTTGTTATGTTTTTCTTGTATCCACTCTCTTGATGGGTCGCCAAGAAAAAATACAACAGTATGTTGCTGCAAAGTGAGCAGCTGGCGCAGCGATCGGTAGCGGCACTGACGACTCAGATCCTGATGTTCTTAAGACTCGCGTGTAGACTTGTTACCGGACTCAAGCCAGGGAGGCTGACAATATTCAAGGCGATTGGGCAGCCAGTCAGCGAGGCCTGGGTGAGGATCTCGGGGATGTCCCCCTTGGGGAGGCAGGAGCAAGTTCCAACAACCCTCGAGCCACGCCTACTCATCATGGCGCGGGCTCGGGTTTAGCGGGACAAAAGAGATCGTTTTCTGGGGGACCTTCCACGCCACACGCGTCTGGTCGCGCTACTCGGGGTCCCAATATAAATGTTGGTTCCCATGAGTATGGAAAAGTGAAGATGTTCGTGCGATATGACATATTTTCCCTTTTCTTCACGAGGATGCCCTTGCTAGGGGAGCAAGAGAGAGGACGAGCGATGCGCCAAGGCATCCACGTTTTCCAAGCCATGAGTAATAATTGTTTTAATTATTTTTCATCTTCTTTAAATTTGGTCATACATGTGTCCTTCCCTTATCAATCGTGCCACATGTGTGTTCTATTCTAGGTTGGCAAATTTCTAAAGACAAGCATGACTTTCGCCAACAATACCGATGTTGATAAGGTAGAAGCAGTGACGCAGTTGGCGGCCAACATAGATATGATAGTGAACTTCGTCGTTGTCGATAGGGCGATTGCGAAAAAGAACCATGATCTGGGCCAGCTCAAATCTGCTAATCAAGCCCTTGCCTTTTCTCGAGTGGAGAATTTCAAACTGGAGACCGATCTTGAGCAAGTTAAGAAAGATGTCTTAACTCTTAACTGAGAAGAAGGGAAAGGAAACTGCCGAACTTTAGGTGGAAGAATTGAAAATAGAGAACTCCCGCCTGCAATCTGAGCTTGTTGATGCCCTCAAGGCTCTTCATTTCGCGGTAGATTTCTTATTCTTAGAGCCTCTAACTCTTTTGGGTGATAGACATTATTTGGTTCTTAGTGTTTCCGTTTTGTCATATAGGACCCCTCGCCCGAAATCAAAGTACGTATTGTGACGCAATTTATGATGAGCAATACATATAAGGAAATCAATGCAATGTGCGATTTTCAAGATCGTAAAGAATGTTGAGAGGTGATAGTGGGTCAGGTCGAGAGGTTGGATGGATTTCGCGAGAGGTTTCATACGTCCTAGTCGTATTCCATGCTTGGCCCCGATGGAAAGCCTCTTGAGGACTCAGACTCTAATGAGGACCTTGAGCCTGACTTCTTTGCCGAGCTCTTACAAAATAAGAGCCTGGTCATGACTCGGACTCACCCGTTAAGGTATATTTGTGCCGTACCCAGTAGGATAGGAGATATTTTACCTGTAAATGTATATTTCTACCTTATCCCATAGGATATGAGATACTTTACCCATTAAGATATATTTCTGCCTTACCCCGTAGGACAGAAGATACTTTACCCGTTAAGGTATATTTTTGCCTTATAGGAGATACTTTACCCATTAAGGTATATTTCTGTCGTACCCAGTAAAATATGAGATACTTTACACGTTAAGGCATATTTCTACCGTATCCCCGTAGGATAGGAGATACTTTACCCGTTAAGGTATATTTCTATCGTACCCCGTAGGATAGGAGATACTTTACACGTTAAGGTATATTTCTGCCTTACCCCGTAGGATAGGTTTGTCCCTGCAATCACATTGATAATATGAAAAAGAGAGATATATGACATTATCAAGATAAAGATTAATAACAGATAACGACCGAGAACAAGGTAAGTCCCAGTTCGCATACGTATCCCGTGATTAAGGAATCAGACCAGCGTAGTTCCACTGTTTTATTTACATTCTAGCCCATATAGGGAATTTAGGTAAACTGAAATTGTTCGACATAATTGAAAATGCATAAATTTGAAACACTGTGACTCTCGGTCGACTACTCCATCATTTCCTGAACTTCAAGTGCAACAACCCCTGGTTCTCCTACTCCATTGATCTTAGGAAGCCTGAGAGATGCAAAGAAGCAGAGCCCTACTTCTTTGTGATTGCCCATGATTTCATCAACTCCTCCAAGAGTGAGAAATTTCATTTTCCTGTGGTATGCCGATACCACTGCTCGTATTGCATTCAAAGTTGGGCCCCCTATGATCACGTTATAAGAGAATGGCTGGTCTACGATCACATACTCAACATTCAACATTCTCATGCATGGTTCTTCACCAAACGATGTTGGTAGTGTGACATGCCCTAACGGAACGACTTTTGCTCCCCCTAAGCCCGTGAGCGGTGTATTAACATTTTCTATCACATTATGGCCTAACACCATTTTCTCCAAGGGATGGTTTGTTGAGCTCCCATTATCAATTAAGATTTTCCATATTCGATAATTGGCAATATCTAATTTGACAACCAGTGGGCAATTGAGTTTACCTGCGTGAATGGCATGTGGGGTTAGCTGCATCAAGTCCCTTTTTGTAAATGTGATCTCCTCATCGGGCAGCTCTTCTATCTCGAGTAGGGTCGTGAATCCTATGTATCTATTGTCCTACATCACCCATGTGATCCTTTTGCATCCATTGGAAGAATATGCTCCCGTTGGACCTCCATTGATCATTGTGATCATCCCTCGTGTTGGTGCATTAACCACTCCATGCCCGTGTCCGCTTGGATCCTAAATAGTCTTGTGCTTATTCTTTTATGGACAACGGGACTTGTCCCTGTTCCTACTCTCCAGGGTCCTTTAATTGACGGACGTATTCTATTAATTTCCCTTTAAGGATTAGCCTCTCGGTCTCATCCTTCAGGTCTTTACAATATTCGGTGTTGTGCCCGGCTTGGCGATGGTACTCAGAATACTTCCTTGAGTATTTAGTCCATGAGGTCTCCTTAACTTTCTCGGTTGATTAAGTCATCCTTTCCTTTGAGCCGCGGAAAATATAGTCAAAATATCCCTATTCAGGGGGGGTATATCTCATGGGTGATTTGTCTCTGTCGCGGTCGTTCCTATCCGTGTTCCATCCTTCCTTTCCCTTAGTACGCTTTTGCGTCTGATTCGGAGTTTGCCTCGTAGCCATCATCCTATCATGGAAAACAGTTTGATATGTCAAAGCATTAATTTTATCTATAGTAGTAGGGTTGTCATTGAGAAGATCGGGTGTGAACCTTTTGTGCTTCGTCGCGTTGGATAGGATGAAAGTCACCTAGTCCCCTTTAGGCTCACCCACCTTCAATAACTCCTCGTTGAACCTTTTCATAAAATCTTCTAGACTCTCCTTCTCGTCCTGTTTGATTGAATTCAAGTGGTTCAGGTTGGTGTGCATCCTCTTTTGGCTTGAGAATTGACTATCAAACCTCTTCCCATGTTATTGATCCGACTAGGATCCTTGTGAACCAATCCAACATCGCGCCAGAAAAGGTTGTAGCAAAGATGCATGAATGCACATTGTCAGAGAACCCATGCAGAGTTAGTATTCCATCTACATAAAAGAGATGTTCATGCGTATCATTTTTCCCATCATAGGTCTTGAGCTATGGAATCTTCTCGCCCATGTCCAATGCCTCAGCCACGATGTCATCACAGAAGGGTGTAAGTCTCCTATGATCCGAGGCTTGGACCAGTCTACGATGAACTTCCTCTTTCTCTTGGTTCAATTATTCCATTCTCATCGATATCTCTCTCATTTCTGCTCTCGGGTCGGCGACCCTCTCTCCTAAGACTCATGAAACTCGACGATCCCTCCTGGATTCAACTTCATCTTCTCTATGTTGACCCCCGGTCCTCTCAGTCGGGCCCCTTGTCCTAGACTTTTTCGGGCGAGGCGGCAAAGTCCCAACATCGGGCACATGCTGACGCGGGAGGGCGGTGGCAAGGGTCGCGATCATAGTTGCATTGATCTGAGCGATCACTTCCGGCGGTATGACCGAGGGTACCGTAGGTAGGGGAGTTGGTGTCGGTGCTCTAGGTAAAGGTGGGGCATGTGTTCGTTGTTCCACAGTCGGATCCGGTAGTGACCCCGCCCTTGGAGCATTTTCAACAGTTGAGTTTTCCATCGTTGCCCTTTGAGATTGCGACCTAGTCTTTCGTTGCATCCTTGCGTTCTCGTCTGGGAATGTGGTGTTTTCACAGATAGCGCCAATATTTTGGTACAAGATTGTTATTGTTACACAAATATGAGAGATTCCAGAAATAGCCCTTGACCTCGTACAAAATATGCTAATCTATTATAGCTTTGGGGATGTCGAAACCTTGTTGATGTCGAAAGATGACTATGTCGAAACCAGGATGATGTGGAAAGCAGGTGTGTATGTCAAATGTTACTATGATATCGAACTTAGACGATATCGAGCGGGGCTCCATATCAAATGTAGTAGTATGTCAAATATGGAATTATATATCGAAAGATGGATCAATATCGAATAGGAGTGATTGATATGACGTGTGAACAGTAGATATATTCTTCATTAACCTAACCTTGGATTGCGGACTCGTCTTTATATAGATATCGAAAGTGGGGTCTGCTTCCGAGAATTGCGGCGAAGTTTGTACCATATCATATATTCGATATGAGGGTCAATTTTCGATATGAGTATAAACATTCTATATACATTGGACTTGGGTTTGGGCTGGCCCATAGGGTATTTGCCTATATCATCATAAATGATTATAAATGATTAAATATATAGTATCTTATAATTTTAAAAAAGTTAGTATCACCGAATTCAAATCATGTCGGATCAATGTTTTCTTTTTCCTGTCCGCACACAAGCGAGCATGTCTTTTTTGTTTTCACTGTGACATATCATTCTTTATCTTCTATAATTCGCAAGCATGGGCAGCAATTTCCATCGTTTTTTTTTTTCTTTTAGTTAGTCCTTTATCTAGTACGACTTTAATCTAATCAAAGACGGATTTTCAAAAAATCAAATCCAACATTTGAAGTGGTGAATTAACTGTCCGTTCTCGGTTATTTACCTGGTAGACGGTTAAAAGCAAATGGAATGGTCTTGATGGGGGTATTTCAGGATTGGGCCGGCAACAGAGTTGGGCCGGCCCATTAACGTATCGAACCTGGCCCATTCGATATCTTCTGCGCATCGAATAGCTATGATTCGATGCGCGTATCGAATTGGTATAATTCGATGCGTAAATTACAGCTGTTTTCGGGACCCACAGTGCGAGTTGCTATATATAGGGCGACTTTGAGCACTCGAGAGGAGGACCGAACTCGTATCCTGACCTGACCACATCGAATTCAGCCATTCGATACGTACCCCCATTCGATACGCTTCAAGATTCGACACGAACCAAGATTCGATACGTTCCAGTTTCTGTTGAGATTATATAGCGTTGACTCGGCATCGAACCGCCACCATTCGAGGCGCGTGTCGAACAACCGCAATTCGATGCGTTGTATACTTAGCATTATTATTGTATTTAAATCAGTGTAAGATCTGTAATAGATAGTAGGTGTTACGGACAAAGTTAGTCCGCTCGCTGTAAAAGGATTAACATTATTTTGGTTATTTATATCCCCATTGTACTGTTACTGTGTTCTATTACCGTGACGAAATAAGACCAAAATATTGGCGCCGTCTGTGGGAACACCGTAAACACTGTTTTTAGATAGAGTAGCTAGGATGGCAAGTAAGAGGCATTTGAATGTGGTTGAGAAACAGCAAACCGAGAAAAAGCCCAGAACAAAGTCAGATCCCAGACAAGATAGGCTAGAGCCTAAAAAACAGGGACAAGACAAAATAGAAAGTCAGTTGTTGAAGCAGTGGCAGGAATGCAAGATGGAACCTTTGGGAGGGTTCAAAATCGTACAACTTTTCAAAGAAAGTTCTGAAAAAATAATCAAGATTGGAGCAGAAATGGATTGGACAATAGAAGCAGCTTTGGTAGATTGTCTACGCCGCAATTCAGATATATTTGCGTGGTCTGATTCAGACCTTCAAGGGATAGACTCGAGAATCATTGTACATCATCTGAATGTAGAGAAGACTGCGAAACCGATACGGCAGAAGAAACGGAGTTTCAGCAAGGAAAAGAATGAAGCAGCTGAAAGAGAGGTGCAAGAACTCTTAGCAGCTCGACATATTTACGCCATAAGATTCTCAGAATGGTTGAGCAATATTGTGTTGGTCTTAAAAAAGGAAGCTACATGGAGGATGTGTGTGGACTATACTGATTTAAACAAGCATTGCCCAAGAGATCCGTTTCCCTTGCCACGGATAGATCTACTAGTAGATTCTACAGCAGGATGTGCATTACTGAGTATGATGGATGCAAAGAGTGGTTTTCATCAAATCTTCATGGCAGTGCAAGATCAGAGTAAAACGGCATTTGTGACTGATACCGGAGTGTACTGCTATCGGGTGATGCCTTTCGGATTAAAGAATGCGGGAGCAACATTTCAGAGGTTGGTGGCTAAAATGTTTTACCATCAGATTGGGAAGTCAATGGAAGTTTATATTGACGATATGCTTGTAAAGAGTCTTAAGGCTGATGAACATGTGCGACATCTGGATGAGGCATTCACCATAATGAGGACATATGGAATGAAACTAAACCCTAAAAAATGCACTTTTGGAGTGACGGCTGGAAAGTTCCTAGGATATGTGGTAAATGAGAGAGGAATCGAGGCCAATCCGGATAAAATAAAAGCAGTGTTGGATTTGCCTTCGCCTAGGACGGTGAGAGACGTACAATGCTTGGTGGGCCGCCTGACGGCCTTGGGAAGATTTATATCAACATCTGCCGAAAAGAATCTCCCTTTCTTTAAAGTGATGAAACGGAACAAAAATTTTATCTGGACTCCGGAGTGTGAAGAGGCTTTTAGGCAAATGAAGAAATATCTAGTAAGCCCGCCATTATTGGCAAAACCGGAGGAGAATGAAATGTTGTATCTCTATCTGGCAGTATCTGCAAATGCAATCAGTACAGTACTACTCAAACAGAGAGGAGCTCAGCAACTACCAATACATTATGTGAGCAGAGTACTGCAGGGGGCGGAGAGAAATTATTTGGAGATAGAACTATTTGCATTGGCAATTGTTGTTACAGCTCGAAAGTTGAAACCGTATTTTCAATCTCATCCGATTACTGTCGTGACTGACAAACCACTGAAGCAAGTATTGGCGAAACCAGAAACCTCTGGTAGACTTGTGAAATGGGCGATTGAACTCAGTGAGTTTGGGTTGGAATTTAAGCCGCGAGTCGCGGTCAAAGCGCAAGCCTTAGCAGATTTCATGGCCGAAACCTTGGGGAACAGTGTAGTGGAGACCGCATGTTGTATATTTTCTATATCAAACCAAGAAGGAACCAGTAGAGCGATGACGACATGGATATTGCATACTGATGGATCTGCCACAACTCACGGGGGAGGAATTGGAGTACATTTTTTGTCCCCAGAGCGGAGGGAATTTGAATTTGCCATCAGCTTGAATTACATGGTGACAAATAACGAAGCTGAATATGAAGCAATAATCGCAGGGATTAAAATGGCACTCGGACTCAACATTGAACATCTAGATGTGTTCACTGATTCGCTTCTGGTGGCAAATCATTTCTCCGGAAAATATGAAACACGCGAGGAAACTATGAAGCTATATGCCGCAAAAGTTAAAGAGTTGGCAAAGAGGTTCAAATTTTTTGATATAACTCAAATCCCCAGGGACGACAATGCCAAAGCAGATGCACTTTCTAAATTCGCAAGTTCTTCAGAAATTTTGGCAGAAAAAAGAATCACACTTATGGTTGCTGATAAACCTTCGATTGGGAAGTCAAAATATATTACCACAGAAGTCAGAGTGGAATTTATAATGACAGTACAAGAGGACCCGTCTTGGAAGGATGAAATTATGATTTATCTTCAACAAGGCATTTTACCAGCGGATCCGAATGCTCAACGTAGAATGCGTTACAAGGCTTACAGGTTCACTATCAGTAATGGAGAGTTGTATAAAAGGTCTTTCGAAGGACCATTGTTAAGATGTTTGACCCCTACGCAAGCTGAATATGTCATGGAAGAGATTCACGCAGGTAGCTGCGGAAATCATTCCGGGGGCCGAGCGTTAGCTCAACGAATATTACGTCAAGGATATTACTGGCCAACTCTACGTAAAGATGCAACAGCTTATTCGAGAAAATGTGACAGTTGCCAATACCATGCTCGCCTTATTCACAGACCGGGACGTCCACTGCAACCAATCGACGTCGCATGTCCTTTTGATCAATGGGGAATTGATATAGTTGGTCCGTTTCCACCAGGCAAAGGTCAAAAACGATATCTAATAGTGGCAGTGGAGTACTACACAAAATGGGTCGAGGCGGAACCTATAACGTCAATCACGGAGAATAATATGATCGAGTTCATCTGGAAATACATTATATGCCGTTTCGGTATACCGAGGTCCATTGTGTGTGATAACGGAACGCAATTTACTGGGAAGCACATTAAATCTTGGTTTGGGGAATTAAAGATATCACACAATCTCACGTCAGTATATCACCCACAATCCAATGGTCAAACAGAATCCACTAATAAAACATTGAAGGATTATCTTGAAAGGAGAGTCAGAGCCACAGGAAAAACGTGGCCAGCGGAGCTTCAAGGAATATTATGGGCATATAGGACGACCCCGAGAACATCGACAGGGGAAACCCCTTTCGTTCTTGTCTATGGCACTGAAGCAGTGTTGCCTGCGGAAATAGGTATGCCAACGCGCCGAATTGCTGACTATGATCCGGAACAATCAGCCAGGTTGCGACAGATGGATCTGGATATGATAGGATCCACAAGAGAGGATGCTTATCAGCGTACTGTTGCATATAAAGCTGCTATGGCCAAAAGCTATGATAAGAGAGTCCAATTCAGAAGCTTTGAAGTAGGAGATTTGGTTCTTAGAAGCCTTGCAGCTAAACAGCATATCGGGAAGCTTGAACCAAAATGGGAAGGACCTTTTAGAGTCACACGAGCAAGTTCACGAGGATATTATTATTTGGAGACTCTAAGTGGAGTTCAACAGAAACGCCCATGGAATGTGCAACATCTCAGGCGTTATTATGCATAAATAGAAGAAATTTCATTAAATATATGTTTCTTACACACACATTTACGCTGATTCTGTTTAGAAATTAAGAATAACCGAAAATCTTCATTTGTTAAATGATGCAGGGAAGAACATGACGGAGGGGTAAGAAGGCCCAAAGTGGTCCACCCCCGCATGCCAGAAGGAAGAACATGACGGAGGGGTAAGAAGGCCCAAAGTGGTCCACCCCCGCATGCCAGAAGGAAGAACATGACGGAGGGGTAAGAAGGCCCAAAGTGGTCCACCCCCGCATGCCAGAAGGAAGAACATGACGGAGGGGTAAGAAGGCCCAAAGTGGTCCACCCCCGCATGCCAGAAGGAAGAACATGACGGAGGGGTAAGAAGGCCCAAAGTGGTCCACCCCCGCATGCCAGAAGGAAGAACATGACGGAGGGGTAAGAAGGCCCAAAGTGGTCCACCCCCGCATGCCAGAAGGAAGAACATGACGGAGGGGTAAGAAGGCCCAAAGAGGTCCACCCCCGCATGCCAAGAAAGAAGAACATGACGGAGGGGTAAGAAGGCCCAAAGTGGTCCACCCCCGCATGTCAGAAGGAGGAATATGATGAAGGAGTAATAAGGCATAAAATGAGTCACCTCGCATGCCAAAAGGAAGAACATGGCGAAGAGATAATAAGGCCCGATGCAATTCATAACCTATGCAGGAACAACCCAATGGACATCTCAATTAGGTAAAACAATATTACCCTAACAAAACAGTCACAACTCAAAAGGCTCATAATAACTGCAAGCGAAAGCAGGATATTAATTAGGCAAAATCACAACAACGAGCAAATTGATGAAATATCGAATACGGAATACGTTATAAACACCATTTGACGAATCGATGCGTATAAAAAAGCAAATAATGTCAAACGATTGAGTTATTTTCATTAAAAAGCAAAGCAACCGTTTACGAATTACAAGGTTTTGTACAAAATATGAACCTGATAACCACAAAATAATGTAGCCAAACTATTGCTACTCTTCTGATGAATGGGGGGACTCTTCACGAAGAACCAATCCCATTGAGCGTGCAAAATTGGCACAATTGCCTTGAATCTGATCTTCTGTCAGGATTAATTCCTCAGTTTGTGCCCAATTGTCAGGCAAAACAATTTCTGCTCTGTCGGCAGGATCTTCGAGTTGATACCTACTGGGAGAAATTGTACACTGGGCACTGACGGATATTCCTGGTTCACCTTTCTTGCTAGTCAGCGCAGGGGCCAGGCCACCTTGAGCAGGACATTTTATACCTACAAAAGCTGTTGAGGGACCTGAAGCCTTAGACGCGCTGCTCACCTTCTTTCTTTTAGCTGCAATTGCAGGGTGAGTATTTTTGAAATCAGTTCCTTTCGGAGGACTTCTAAGAAGAATCGTAGACCTGGAAGTTCTAGGTAACAATTCTGGCTCATTATCGCCCGAACCGAAAACATCGTGGAGAACCTTTTTAACATTTTCCGAATCGCCCGGAGAAAGGCTGGGGGCAATCTTCTCTTTACCCTTGGATACATGAGGTGATTTGGGCTTTAAAGGGCTTGAATGAGGCTTTTTTGATTTTTTACGGTCCCGCCACACCGTATAAAATGGATCGCCAGAACGAGGAGTGTGTAACTCATCATCGTCATCATCACTGTTATCTTTGGGTGTCTCCATATTTGCGTCACGCCTTACATCAAGCATGTCATTGCTAAAACCTTCTCCAAGGTATCCAAGATGCCCAACTTGACCAACGCATACGTTCATCCCATACTGCATGTCAGCAGCGCCGCGTAATAATTCCAGGCACTTACATACATTACTCTGCCTAAAATTTTCAACAACGGCACATCTATACTCTTCAGATTCAAAATACTGAATCCGACGACGCAAGTTGGAAATGGCATTTTCAGCGTCTGTATTTGAAGCCTCGAGAGAACGATTCACGCGTTTTAGGGATTCATTATCCTTTTTCAACGCATCGATTTCAGCACGCAAAGCTATTGCGTCCTCTCCCGCTTTCTTGGCCTTCACTTCGGCATCATGTTTGTCACGGATGGCCTTAGATGTTTTCAATTCTGACTCTCTGGCGCGTTTCAGTGCATTTTGGCGACTGTACTTTCCACTATTGATAGTAGTACGTAGATTGTCGACAACAGCGTTGTGTTGATTTTGCACCTCAGCTAAACCGCTATAATCTCTGCATAGCCGATAAACGGCTAAGATGACAGCAGCAAAGAAAAGGCGCCCAAAGCGAGCCAAACCTTGAAACCCCAACCGGTTGATTAAATTTCGACGATCCAATTGCGGCCACAAACTTTGCATAATTTCTCCAGCCTGCTCCTCTCTCAGTCGATATCCGCCCAATGTGGCACTCAATGATTCTGAATTTTCATCGTTAAGAAAATCATAATTACTAAGGCTTCCAGGCGGAGCAGGTCTTGGATTCCCTGAAGGTCGAGGCCTCTTGGGAGGAATGCTCTGGGCTTCGCGGGCGGATATATCCTCCTGTGATTTTCGTTTAGCAGCTTCATACCAGGGCTCATCGGTTGAGTGGGAAGAGCTTGCGGTTTCTACATTGCGTTTTTCTCTGAAATGGGGATGGGCAGCATTAAACTTAGCTAAGTTGGCAGCGATTTTATCGTCTTCTGCATCGATGTCCTCCATTATCTCAATTTGGCGGTTGGTGCCGACTCTGATACGTCCACCGGTATCGGTTGTTGTCATCACCAATCTCCACGTAACAAAGTTTTCTTGACGTTCAAAATCACTCACTATTGGCACCCGAGTGCCCGCACTAATACCTCCAAGTCTTATGGTAGAAGGGTCCCGCGAAGATAAATTAGATGGACCCGCACCTGAAGGTTCATTTTGCTCACTTCGTTCGCCCATTCCCTGAGTACCATGAATGTTCTCAGGAGATAGAACAATTTTGCTACGACTTCGAGATTTTATACGAGCCATATCAGCCTAAAAATAAAAATTTTAATGAGTTTTCTATAAAATTAAACTATCAGTGACGTGTCGAATAGCGAAAATTCGATACGATACGTGTCGAACAGACTGCGTTCGATGCGGTCCAGAAACAAACAAAAATATTCCCTCTAGATAAAAACAAAATGTCAGACTTGTGGTCCCATATATATAGGCCCATGGGCCGCAACTGTTCTGAACGAATCGAATTTGCATAATTCGATGCACGCATCGAACGGACTACTATTCGATACCCGTAATTTCACGCATCGAATTGAAACAATTCGATGCCCTACGATTCTTAACACAAATATATTGTAAGTTTGGAAGTCATCATTATTCTATTAACGTCTCCCAAACTGGGGGGACTATGTGATGGGGGTATTTCAGGATTGGGCCGGCAACAGAGTTGGGCCGGCCCATTAACGTATCGAATCTGGCCCATTCGATATCTTCTGCGCATCGAATAGCTATGATTCGATGCGCGTATCGAATTGGTATAATTCGATGCGTAAATTACAGCTGTTTTCGGGACCCACAGTGCGAGTTGCTATATATAGGGCGACTTTGAGCACTCGAGAGGAGGACCGAACTCGTATCCTGACCTGACCACATCGAATTCAGCCATTCGATACGTACCCCCATTCGATACGCTTCAAGATTCGACACGAACCAAGATTCGATACGTTCCAGTTTCTGTTGAGATTATATAGCGTTGACTCGGCATCGAACCGCCACCATTCGAGGCGCGTGTCGAACAACCGCAATTCGATGCGTTGTATACTTAGCATTATTATTGTATTTAAATCAGTGTAAGATCTGTAATAGATAGTAGGTGTTACGGACAAAGTTAGTCCGCTCGCTGTAAAAGGATTAACATTATTTTGGTTATTTATATCCCCATTGTACTGTTACTGTGTTCTATTACCGTGACGAAATAAGACCAAAATAGGTCTATATATATTTTTTTATTTTATTTTATTTGTGTTCTAGGTTCTCTTTTTATTCTTCAGAAGTAGAATACTTAGTTAAACTGTGTTGTGCCCTTGTTTTTGCATCTTATACGACATTTGAAGGCAAAGGAACGTCGTAAAACTTGACTAGAAATGTCTAAAATAAAGATGACTTGTTAAAAAAGTAAAGATATTAGTTAAGTTGCATGATTGTGATTAGTTAAGTTGCATGACTTGTGCCCTTTTTTATCCTTTACTCCCAACCTATTAAGGTAATGTACGATTTGCCCTCTCGTCGACTTTTAATAGAATATTCTGTCCCAAATGACATCCCATAAAATATTCCATCCAATATGGCATATTACATCTGTTTAGGGAAAGGTGGGAAAGGTGTTATGTGGAATGTGTTGCTTCAGCCTTCAGATGAATGTTCCATCAGCAGTGGACCAAGGGCAGATCACAAATACTTCAATAACTTGGCACAAACTTTAACTTTTAAAGGTTTGGACTGGGGTTTGACGTTTTTTACCCAATTAGAAAACATATAATAGTTTTACATTAACTAATATCGGGAAACAAACATTAACATAATGAAATAAAGCATAAGAGGACCTTGACATAAGCATAGTAATGTCCAGAATCAGCAGAGGAACCTGAATGTACGATGGTACCAAAAAGACTGTACTCAGGATGCACATCCTGAAAAAAATAAAGTATACACATTAGCCTAAAGCCACAACACAAAAAAGGCATCTAAAGATAAATTTCATGTCTAAGAAACTCCATATTATTTCCAAAATAACTATAGAGATGCAGCGCGCACATCAAGTCATATCAACATGAAAAATAAAAATAAATATTAACGGCTGCCCAAAAAGGAGTATCCAAGCAAGTCCCCGAAATAGGGGATTAGTTGATCGGAAAGCTCAGGAGGAAACATACGATATTCTAAACCACCCATTACACATTTCCCAGTTCGTCCATATTCCTGGTGGCCCGCCCAATGTTAGCATTCAGAATTTCAGATAGATTCCTAATCAAATAACTTCCCAAAAAAAAAAATGATATGGTTAAAGAAATGAAACCATATATGAATATAAGAAAGAAAATGATATTCAACCGAACAAAAAAAAGCCAGCCAACAGGTCCAAAGGATTCCCAAACTATTTTAGGACAAACTTAGTGAACTGCAGACCAGAGTGCTGACCGAAGGATACTATTGTTGCGTTATATTATAGTGTGAGCAAATAAGATATCCTTTAACCTTCATATGGCAGTAAAGGGCTCTTTAGGAAAGTCGGCTGAAGTAAAGTTTCTCTAAGAGCAAAAGATATAATGATTCGAAGCAAGGAGAGAAGAAAATCCGCCATGAGATAAATATGCAGAAAATATGGTAGAAAGAAGTTGATTAAGAGAAATGAGTGTAATTTGAACAAGAGATGGTGGAAACAGATCCTACAGCTAGTGAACATCTTAAAGATCAAATTTATCTGGAGTGCATGAAATTGAAAAGTGCATTAGAAAGAGGAGCTATAATACAAGACCACGTTCTTAGGATCAGAACTCTGCTCTCTTATATTACAGTAATGGATAAATTAGATATTTCATAAATTGGCTTTGAGAAAAGTAATCTGGCAAAAAAAGAAGAAATAAACGAAGGTCACATGACGATCTATCAAAATAGCTTTGAAGTGAGAAGTTCAGAGTATTTAACAAGCAGTAAACAACACAGAAAGAAGTCCCTTGAATTTGACGATTGGGTTCATTCCAATAAAGGAAAAACGAGCTACACGGATTGGATTGAGAGTTCTTCTAAATCTGAATTCTCCATTTGAAGGGAACTTTTAATGAGCTCTTGAATCAACAGAAGAAATAGAGAAACAGAAAACAAGAAATCTTCACCGTTTTTTTTTGTTCTGTTTAATGACAGTTGGTTGATAGGCCACTATTCTATTTCTAAACCTGGCCCGATACTGGGCCAAACCTCCTAATAACAAAACAGAAAACAGAAAACAATGGAATTCCACACAATTCAAAGTGGAATGAGCTAACAAGTCAAAGTTTGACTTTTCCTAGAGTTCGGAAAACAGAAAACAATGGAAAACAAGGTTGCTTCATAGAAGCTCCAAAACACCGTGAACAAATAACGAAAGAGGTCCATCGTACACAAGAGTCCATCACTCATCTTTGTCGATAATGAAGAGCAGGAGTAAAGGAGAAGCATATCATTTGAATGTGCCATAAAAAAAATGCACGACGCACCTGGCTTGGTTTGCTCATGTAACTTGAGAGCAGTAATGTTTCATCAAACTCAATGGGCCTATCAATCTTTCCGCCAAACACATCATTAAACCTCTGCATAGCGCACAAAAAAAAAAAAAAAAAAAAATTGAGGAATTCAATAGTCAAATCTTATAACCACCTTCTGGAAAATGAAGTAAGAAGAAATTAGTTCGAGGCGCAAAATACCTTTAAGTGAATCACAAGAACATTTGGAGCGTGAAGTACTGACATTTGCTTCTTTGCTGGCGCCAATTCCTTACAACTAAACAAGTAAAAGTTTCTCATCGGATGAAGCGGAAACAAAAGCAATACATAAACAGGACGGTGAGATTCGTCGTCTGTGTGTTTTTGTGTGCCAGAAGCATGCGTAAGTACAAGATCGAGAATAAGCGCGCATGGGCGAGTAAGGAAAGTCTGGAGTAGTTACTTATCACACTTAAAACTGTTGTTTCCATGTAAGATCTCAGGCCGGAAAAATTCTCGTAAGGCCTCTGTGAGGGATCCGACTTCACAATAGCATTGGACCCAGGCATAAAGTGGGGCAAATTTCATCTACCTCTCCTAGTCTGAGGTATTTTCTCTTCTCATCCGCCTCCCTTTTAATTTGAGTTTCTCATACACCTCTTTTATGCTATTTAACATATTTTTTAATAGTTAAATCCAAGGGTAGTTATGTCATTATAGTAATTTCACATAATTCATGCTCTAGAAATAATATTTTACACTTATTCATTAGCTCAAACATGAACAATAGTTCTATTATATACCTAATAAAAGTTGAATTATTATTTCATGTTGTGATTTATTAAGTAAGAAGAAATATTTTTCGCGCTTCTGTTCCCTATTTCGAGTTTGTGTCATTGAATAAAAAATATATTAATATTTTAATTGTGAATTACTATGTAGAGTTTTTTGCTTTTAACAAAGTAGTATTAAGGTAATATCCTTTATTGATTTTCATTAATAAATGTTTTGATACTTGGAGAATATGATACAATAACTAGTCCACTAGCATAACAAAAAAACTACAATGATACGGAAAAACTAAGAGTTTCATTAAAGTTACACTTAAGTCAATGAGATAACAAAGTTATTTTGTTGTTAATTAATTTTATTCTTATGCTAAAGCAATTTAAATATTTCTTAGAAAAAAATTAATTGCTTCTTCCATAAATGCATCATATTATTCAAAAAGCACTAATTTTCTAATTTTACCTCCTTAAAAAGTGACTAAATAGATAATGTCACCATGAATCAAAATAAAATCATTTAAATACTTGGCAATGCAATAAAATCAAAATTCTAGTATAAAGGCGGTACTATTCTCAAACTCTACAAAAATTCCGAAGCTTTTTTTCCCCTGGAATAAGGTACTCAAGGACTTTTCAGCGCTATGCGAGCAAGGAGAATATATGAAATAAACAAAATTAGTATGGAGAACTTGCTTGAGGCAATTTTTCTATAAAATAAACTAAATTATTATGGAATATTACTTTTAATTTTTTGTTTGTTGAGCAATGCTGATATAAAAAAAAAAAAAAAATCTTATCTCACTAACAATTTGAAAAGGTTTTTCTTTTTCCTCTTTTGGTTGCATCATGATAGTAAAAAAAAAAAGGGAAAACCTGCGGGGAATATGATGTCCTCTAATTAAAAAATTACTAGAAACATATTTTAAAACTTTCTTATAGGATAAAATATTAATCTAAGCATATACAACTATTTGACTAAGTGAAAATGCAAATTAAATTGTGTATTGCTATTAGAATGACATAACTACCCTTTGACTTGACTATTAAATAATATGTTATATAGCATAAGAGAGTGTATGAAAAACTTCAAACTATGAGGGAGGCGGATGAGAAGGGAGAATACCTCATTAGAGGTAGATGGAATTTGCCCGCATAAAGTAGCACCAAACAGTGAAAGACTATACCAGTCGTTGTCTCTTCTCTCATTAATATTGTATAAGTCAAATAGCCACCAAACAAGCTGACCTTCCCCACAACCAATACCCCTTAAACAGCTAATTTATCAATATTTCACCCGTGATCTCTCCTCCCCCACTACACTTTCTTTTGTTTGCAACTTACATAGTAAACTTTTGGGGAAATTCCAAACATGGTTCTCGTTATTCTTTTCCAGTTTTAAAAATAAAAAATGACGTACGCATGTTTTAGACCACAAAACGTACACGAATGAATTCAGAGTATAATGCACACTATTCATTAGAACAAAATATAACGTTTAAGTCGTATTGAACGTAACGTTCCTTTTACTTTTTGGTGTGCCATAATATGGATAATGACATGTTAACCATGTCACGTCATCCACGTTAGCCCTAGAGTTAATGTGCAACCTACAACACATCAGTTGTGCCACGTCAACCACGTTAGCCCTAGAGCTAATGTGCCACCTACAACATGCCAGTTATGCCACGTCAACCTCGTTAGCCGTAGAGCTAAGGTGTGTCACATCATATACGTTAGCCCTAGAGCTAACATCCCTCCTAATCCACATCATGGATAACGACATGTCAACCATGTCACGTCAATCACGTAAGCCCTAGAGCTAAGGTGTGTCACATCATCCATGTTAGCCCTAGAGCTAACATCCCTCCTAATCCACATCAACTGTTAGGACCAACATGGAGGCCCAACCCATCAAAGGAAAGCCCATTACACTCCAATAAATACCCTCATTAATCACAATCAAATGGACACTTTTTCTAGAGCTCTCAAGTCACTGCACGTATTCCATTTGGACCTCAAGACCAGTCAACCGCTAACCTCTTAGGGTCAACCCCTGGCCCCTGCTGAGAGCTAACCAAGGGCACTCCTTAGAGCTAACGTGTTACTGCCCAATGTGGAAATTTCAGCATAAGAGCTTGTTTATTCATTGCTATTATTATTCGCATCATTATTTGAGATATACTTGCTTATAGTCTCACCCCTCAACGGGCATCAACTGACTTAGGCATCGGAGTGCCTTCGCGGGGTCAGCCCCCGCCTAGTTCACGTGCCGTGTTTCCAGTGCAGGTTTCTGAACTCAAAGCTAGCTTGGGATCAATCAGGAGCTCCTGTTAGTCTGACGCGGAGTGACAGGTCAGCAGGCGAAATTACCCCGCATCACTTTTCATAATATGTATCAACTAATACGCATTACTCTCGTCTCTTATATATGATGTCATAATATTAATAGGTCTACACATATGTGTTTAAATATAAATAACAACAAAATAAGGTGATATAAATAGACAAATTGCTTCTTTTTTGTGTTTTACGTGATTGGGATTTGTCCTGCTTCTGATAATATAATCTAATAATCATGCATTTTTTCCATAAAAAAAGAAAAAGGCAGATCTTAGAATAATTAAAGAGAAAAAAAAAGCATGCCTTTAAAACACGGCAAAGCAAAGAGAGAGAGATAATAAATAACGACAAGTATACGATAATAAACGTAATATTATAAATGTTTAGAACTCAAAGGAAATAAAGGAGATCAATAGTGATTATCAAACCCCATTCTATTCCAATATATATTTTTAGGAGTGTTTGAACAAGTACATAGATGTGTTATTTATAGGCATGATATGAGGAGGGTAGTACAAAGTTTCCTATGTGGGACATTCACCCACAATTCATAACACTCCCCCTTGAATGTCCATTATTACATGTTCCATAAAACCTTGCTAAATAAAGCCTAAAAATCATAGCAGAATGTACATGTTCCGAGGAATAATATGCTAGAGGAAACTGCCTCGTTAAAAACCTTGCTAAGAAAAACCCAGTGGGAAAAACCTTAGCGAAAGGAAAAAGAGTGCAGTGCATATTTACTCCCCCTGATTATTGCTTCCATTGATATATTTGAAGCGCCGCATTCCAATTTTTTGCACCAGTTTCTCAAATGTTGCTGTAGGTAGGGATTTAGTGAATAAATCTACTAAGTTGTCACTTGAACGGATTTGTTGTACATTGATTTCTTCTTTCTCGTAAAGATCGTGAGTGAAGAAAAATTGGGGCGAAATGTGCTTTGTTCTATCCCCTTTAATAAATCTTTCCTTCAATTGTGCTATACATGTTGCGTTGTCTTCATAAAAGGTTGTTGGAACTTCTCGCTTGGTGGGTAAACCACATGCTCCAAGAATATGTTGTCTCATAGATCGTAACCAAACACATTCGCGACTAGCTTCATGAATTGCTAATAATTCTGCATGGTTAGTTGATGTAGCGACCAAGGTTTGTTTTACTGATCTCCATGAAATAATTGTTTCACCACAAGTGAAAACATACCCTGTCTGAGATCGTGCTTTGTGTGGATCTGATAAATATCCTGCATCTGCATAACCAATTAGATCTGATTTGGATGAAGATGAATAATGCAATCCTAAATCGATTGTCTCTTGAAGATATCGAAAAATGTGTTTAATGCCATTCCAATGCCTTCTGGTTGGGGAAAAACTGTACCTTGCTAATAAATTCACCGCAAATGATATATCATGCCTTGTATTATTAGCAAGATACATTAGCGCTCCGATGGCACTAAGGTATGGTACTTATGGACCGAGTAGTTCTTCACCATTTTCAGATGGTCGGAATGGATCTTTTTTCACATCAAGAGATCTCACAATCATAGGTGTACTTAATGGATGAGCTTCATCCATATAAAACCGCTTAGGTACTTTTGAGGTATAATTAGATTGATGAATAAATATTCCGTCTTTTAAGTGCTCAATTTGAAGACCTAAACAAAATTTTGTTTTTCCAAGGTCTTTCATTTCAAATTCATTTTTCAAAGAATTCATAACTTTTGATAACTCTTCATGAGTTCCAATAATATTTAAATCATCAACATAGACGGCAATGATAACATATTCAAATCCGCATCTTTTGATAAAAACACAAAGGCATATAGGATCATTTTTATAACCTTCTTTCAACAAGAATGTACTCAAGCGATTGTACCACATTCTCCCAGATTGCTTTAATCCATATAAAGATTTATTTAGTTTAACTGAATAAATCTCGTTACGATTTAAAGCTTGTGCTTCAGGCAACTTAAATCCTTCAGGGACTTTCATATAAATATCATTTTCCAAAGATCCATAGAGATAGGCTGTACATTTCAAGTTTCTCACGTACTGCCAAACAAATCAAATACCTTAGGGTAATTGCATCAATTACTGGAAAATATGTCTATTCATAATCAATACCCCGGTCTTTGGGTATATCCTTGTGCCACAAGCCTTGCCTTGTATCTCACAACTTCGTTATTTTCATTTCTCTTACGTACGAATACCCATCGACATCCTACTGGTTGTACATTATTTGGTGTGCGAACCACACATCCAAATACTTGACGTTTGGCAAGTGAATTTAATTCAACATTGATTGCATCTTTCCATAAGGGCCAATCATTTCTACGCCGACATTCTAAAATAGATGTAGGCTCAAGATCATCACATTCTTCCATAATGTTGACCGCTACTGTGTAAGGAAAAATTTCATCAATGTGAATATTATTGCGATTCCATTTGTTGCCTGTTGTGACATAGTTGATTGATATTTCTTCATTTTCAGTAGGTTTTAGCGACTGAGGTTCTTCTGGAACCTTGTCATCTATGTCAACAGGTTCTGCGAGAATTATTGTTTCCTCTTTTTGATCATTTTCAACATGTGCTCCTTTTCTTTTTCGAGAATTTTTATCTTTGGAACCGATAGGTCTACCTCGCTTTTGTCGTGTTACAGACTCATTGGCAATACTTGGTTGTCCTTCTGGGATATCAATTTTAATTGGAGCATTTACAGTTGGTATATAAGACTTAGTCACTCGTTTTGGATCAGTAAATGCATATGGCAACTGATTAGCAATATTTTGCATATGAATTATCTTCTGAACTTCAAGTTCACTGTGCTTTCTACGAGGATCTTGAATTGATAACGATAATTCTCTCCAAGAGATAGTCTTTTCCAACTGTTTATTCTCTCCCCCTAATGTTGGATAAATAGATTCGTCAAAATGACAATCAACAAATCTTGCTGTAAATAAATCTCCAGTCAATGGTTCTAAATACTTTATTATAGATGGAGATTCATATCCAACATATATTCCAAGTCTTCTTTGTGTACCCATATTTGTGCATTGTGGTGGAGATATTGGAACATATACCGCACAATCGAAAACTCTCAGATGGGAAATACTTGGTTCTAGACTGAAAACCATTTGTAAAGGGGAATTAATATTATAACTTGTTGGTCTGATGCATATAAGTGTTGCTGCATGCAAAATAGCATGTCCCCAAGCAGAAGTGGGAAGTTTAGATTTCATAATTAATGGTCTTGCAATTAACTGAAGACGTTTGATAAACGATTCGGCTAAACCATTTTGTGTATGAACATGAGCAACGGGATGTTCAATATCTATTACAATTGACATGCAATAGGCATTGAAGGCTTGGGACGAAAACTCACCAGCATTATCAAGACGAATTTTCTTTATTGTATAATCAGGGAATTGTGCACGTAAACGAATTATTTGTGCAAGCAATCTCGCAAATGCCAAATTACGAGTGGATAACAAACACACATGTGACCATCTAGTTGATGCGTCAATCAATACCATAAAGTATCTAAATGGTCCGCATGGTGGATGGATAGGTCCACATATATCACCCTGAATACGCTCAAGAAATTTAGGATTTTCATACTTGATTTTGGCTGGTGATGGCCTTGTGATTAGTTTGCCTTGAGAGCAAGCAACACATGAAAGTTTATTAGATTGAAAAATCTTCTGGTTTTTCAATGGATGACCAACTGAATTCTCAATAATTCTTCGCATCATTATTGAACCAGGATGGCCCAACCGGTCATGCCAAATTTGAAAGTCATTGGTAAACTTCTGGTTTACTGTAGCATAAGTTTCAATAACTTTGATTTTGGTAAAATACAATCCTGGTGTCAAAGTTGGCAACTTTTCTAAGACATGTTTCTTTCCGGAAACAGTATAAGTAACATAGAGATATTCATTATTTCATTCCTCTTGTGTTTCAATATGATATCCATTCAAACGAGTATCTTTAACACTCAATAAGTTTCTTCGTGCCTTTCGAGAAAATAATGCATATTCAATTACCAATTTTGTTCGTTTCGGTAGTAAAATAGTTGCTCTTTCGGAGCCATCAATTAATTTTGTAGTACTAGCTATAGTACTGACATTTGCACTTTCCATATGTAAGTGAAAAAAATATTTTCTATTATTGAATATGGAGTGAGTAGTAGCGCAATCTGCTAGACATATTTCTCATTCTTCGTTTGAGATGTTGCCAAATCAATTTCCATGTTTCTAAAAATAAAAGAGTAAGGAGATATATATTAAAAACTTTTATTGAACTTAAAAAACGGTTACAAGGAAATTGGAAACACACATGACAACAAACAAAGGTACATATAAGATAACACTGAACTTAAAACGAAACAACATGCTGAATTGGAAAAACTAAACTTTAAGACCATTTAGTTATTCTTAGAAAACACATGTGTCCTATTCCACCTTCAGGGCGGTCAAGATAGTCGGCAACATCAAGTTGTGCCATGTCAAACTGTCTGTGTTCATTTGCATCTTGAACATAATTTGTTTCGATATTTTCACCCCTCGTCTTTGATGCTTGGTAAAGGTCAACAAGGTGTTTTGCTACTTTGCAAGTTCTTGACCAATGACCTTTCATACCACATCGGTGACAAATACTTTCATAAATTTTCTTCCTCGACCCATCATCTCCATTTTTCTCTGTCTCATTATATGCTCTTTTATTATGGCCATTTTTAAAGTTGTTATTACGACCTCTTCCTCGGCCTTGACCACGTCCACGACCATGTCCATATCCACGTCCACGTCCATGCCCACGCACATTACCACAACCACGAAAGGAACCATGGCCAAAAGGATTGTGTGATATTGCATTCACTTTAGGGAATGGGGTAGAACCAGTGGGACGAGACACGTGATTTTTCATCAACAACTCGTTATTTTGTTCAGCCACTAAAAGACATGAAATAAGTTGAGAATACTTTTTAAAACCTATTTCACGAAATTGTTGTTGAAGAATAATATTTGTGGCGTGAAAAGTAGAGAATGTTTTTTTCGAGCATATCAGCATCAGTAATAGTTTCTCCACGTAATTTCAGTCGCTAAGTAATTTTACATACTGCGGAGTTGTATTCTCCCATAGTTTTAAAATCTTGCAATCGAAGGTGTATCCAATCATGTCGAGCTTTAGGAAGGACAACAACCTTATGGTGCTCAAACCTTTCTTTGAGACAAGTCCAAAGTTTTGCAGGATCTTTGAGTGATACATACTCCCCTTCTAATTTTGGAGTAAGATGGTGAAGTATGAAAATCATAGCTGTTGACCTTTCATTTTTTGGTAATGTGTTACCAGTTTTAATAGCATCGCCAAGGCTTTTAGCATCCAAGTGCAATTCTACATGCAATATCCATTGTAAATAATTATCTCCATATGCATCCAATTGCTCAAATTCTATGTTTGAGATGTTTGACATGATGATTATAACATAAACAAAATAACATAAGAATCGTGATTTTAATATTTCATAAATAATACAACATTATTACATGAAAAAGATATAGTAATAACCGCAATATTATAAATGGAGGTATAACCATCCTTTTATTTATAACAAGGGTAATAATTAATAAAAAAAACCACAATATTATAAATGGAGGTATAACCATCTTTATTTATAACAAGGGTAATAATTAATAAAAACAACAAATTGTGTACCTTTTTTTTTTTAGAACTCAAACGAAAATGTCGACAAAATATCGAGCCTTTCGTGCTGATAACGTATTATAAATGTTTAGAACTCAAAGGAAATAAAGGAGATCAATAGTGATTATCAAACCCCATTCTATTCCAATATATATTTTTAGGAGTGTTTGAACAAGTACATAGAGGTGCTATTTATAGGCATGATATGAGGAGGGTAGTACAAAGTTTCCTATGTGGGACATTCACCCACAATTCATAACAATTAGTAATTAATTGTATTTTCTTTTCATTATCATTTTAATAATTAATTCTCTCGTTAACTTTAAAACAATGTTCTTCTTCTTTCTTTTTTATCTTTTTAGTTTTGAGTTATCTTTGAATATTCATAATCTTTTTCTTAAGTTCTTGTTCTTTATAGCCACAATATCACTGTAAGGATATATCAGTTGGTTGTTTGTAAGATATAAATATATGGGAATTGATTGGATGGTTGAACAATTTGGTTTTAACTCAAATAAATTTTGAACATTATTAAACTCACAAAAGTTTATCCGTTTGTTTTATATATTTTTTGCATTCTAATGTATATATTTATAGAATTATATTTAAAATCAATCAAAATATTAATATTTTTTGGGCTTACGCCTCGTCTCTACGTATGGAAAATGCCTCGCTTACACTCAACGCCTTTCACAACGCTGAGTAATACTCAATTGAAATATTAGTAAACCGATTTATTTGATCATATTTTTCTTTGAATAAGGTGTCGTGCTTGTTTTCTTTTTTAATTGAATTAAAACTTAAATATTGAAGTATACTTTCAGCATGTTTACTTTTTTTTTTTCATGTCATTCAAGTAGCTTTTAGCTTAAGAATTCCATTATTAAGATATAACGCAAAATAACATTGACGTATGCCTGTGGTGTTAATTTTTTTTTTTTGGTATCCAAGAGAATTAAAAAGCCCTTAGGTCAAACCCGAATACAATATAGGTACTAAACTAGGGAGGAGGGATTATTAGTGGCACACTAAACTCGCCCTTGGACTGGCCTGCAGTTTTAGCTATTGCATTCGCTGCTCTATTCGCCTCTCTTCCAATCAAACGAAACTCGTATTCCCACGGCTTATGTAGGAGTGCGCGACACTCTTTAATCTTCGCATATAGCTCATGACTCTGAATTTTTTCATCCATGATTATTTAAACGCATCCTTTGAATCTGTCTCGACCTCTATCTTTTGAATTCTCTTCTCTCAAAGATGGAGAGACCCTCGCGAATTGCATCCACCTCCGCTTCAAGTACGGTCAGACTAACGAGTTTTCTTACAAATCCTCATATCCATTCGCCCTTGTAGTTGCACAAAATTCCACCCGAAGATCCGATGTTATTAGTCGTGGAAACACTACCATCAATATTCAGCTCGCACCAACCCGATCTCGGCTTCTTCCACTTGCAATTCTCTTTCGGTTTCTGGATCTCATCACAAACATTTGATCTCAACATATTTGTTTTATTTGACATATCGTGTCATATTTCGTAGTATTAGATCCCTTCAAAACACGCTCATTACGCACCTTCAAAATACACCAAACGCTTGCCGCAAATATGACATTCTAAGGAACCATTTCTATTTCCTTGGTAATCGGCTATGTAAAAGTCAGATTCCGTTTAGCCAACTCTTGTCTTTCGTATCCAAAAACCGATGCCAAAAATCCTTAGGAATTAGGACTTTCCAAATTTTTCCAGCCTTTGGGCAACTACTCAAGATGTGCAGAGTTGTTTCCTCAATTCCAGGGTGATGGTGGCAGTCCACGGTGTGCATTAACCTTCGTGTCTTCCTAAGAGCATTGGATGCAATCCTATCAGGATGGCTAACCAAATGAAAAACTTCACTTTATTACTACATGGGATTTGTCAAATCCATCTCATATTATCACAAGTTCTAATCGAGGTTGAGTACTTTTTAAAGATTGACAGATACAAACTTTGACATGTGAATTTCCCATACGCAGTGGGACTCCAAATTGGTTTATCTGCATCATCCCACAACACGACATTCATGCCCAAAGTTTTTGCTCTCAATTCATGCGAAATTAATGTGTCGAGCTCATCAAACTTACTGCCCCCTTGCCATCATAAACATTTGCAATTCTCAGCCCATACTTCTCGTACTCAATGTCCTCAATTACGTCGCAAAGTACTATGTCACCCAACCATCTATCAAACCACAAAGATATAGGCTTATCATCTCCAATTTTTCGACGAATAAATTGTAGGATCAAAGCCATACATCTCATGATCCCTTCTACATCGCACTATCCCGCAGTTTTCTGACATATTCCAGAATGCAAGTATTCGAGTATTTTTTTAGATACTTCGCATTAATTAACTCTGACCAAGGACTTTAGTAGTTTTGTAAAATTTTCCAACAAATCTTGGAGAGCAACGCCTCTTTGTTGTGTTGCACCGATCGTAAACCAAGTCCCCCTTCTTCCCTTCTTTGTAACACGTGCTTCCAACCAACCAAATAGAGATTCCTCGCGTTCGAACTTCGGATCATCGACCCCTAAAAAGTCTCAATTCATCTTGTCGAGCTTGTCACAAACATTCTCCGAGATCCAACACGATTGCATTAGGTGTATAGAGACAGCCGTGACGACCGATTGGATTAAGGTTGCTCGCGCCGCGAGTGATAAAGTGTTCCCTTTCCAACCGGACATCCGTTTCACTAATTTATCCATAATCTCGCTGAAGTTTTTACGGACAACTCGACCATGTACCAGTTGGGCACCAAGATATTTTCACATCGCTTTTGTACTCGCAAAATCGAGAATACATCATACACGGCGCTTCATATTCCAACCGCCTTGGTGTGAGAAGAATATTTTTGATTTTGACGCATTCGGTTTCAGCCCCGATGTCGCACAAAAGCCGTCAAGAACCTATTTTATTTTCCTCGTGGTTTTAATAGTTGCTTTCCTCATGAGGATCAAATCTTCCGCAAAGAAGAGGTGCAATAGCCTTGGTTCTCCCCTACACGACACAATCGGCTCCCAACTATTATCCTCCACCGCTTCTCGGATAAGGTATGCGAGTGTTTCCACATAAAGCGCAAAAAGGTAGGGTGAGAGGAGGTTCCCTTGTCACAACCCACATCCATGATTGAACTCCTCTAGCGATTGACCATTCCATAAAACTTGAGTTGACGCATTGCGCACACAGAAGAGGATGAGTTTGATTATGTTGGTCGGAAAATTAAACTCTACCTACGTTTCCTCAAGGAAATCCCAGTTGATTTTGTCGTAGGCTTTTTCAAGATCCAACTTAAGAATCATACATTCGACCTTGTTCTTCTTCTTGGCGCGGAGGGAGTGCAATATTTCTTGAATCACAAAAATATTATCATGTGTAATGCGCCCTTTAATGAAGCTAGATTGCATTGGCGCAATTTTGTGAGTCATGAAATATTTCAGTCGCAACATTATACATTTCGTTATAAACTTGTATATAACATTACATAACGAAATTCGACAGAATTGCAAGATTGGAGTGGGATGTGTAACCTCGGGGATGAGGCATAGGTGCGCGCTACACACGTTCTTGTCGAACTTCCTTTCGTTAAATGCCATTCTCATAAAATTGAAGAGGTTCTCGCAAGTCCAATCCCAATATTTGTGGAAAAGTAACACTTGTATTCCATCTGGTCCCGGGGCTTTGGACATGTGCGTTTTCTACACGACATCTTTAAGCTCCTCAATCGTGATATCTCTCCCCACAAAATTTGCCTCAACCGGTGCGAGAACTGATTGAAATATGGATAAAGCAAACCCAAGATTAACGTGTGTCTCTCATCTGAACAAGCTCATGAAGTATGATCGCGCGTGGTTTCTAAGGATATCCTCGTCTTTGCACCACAAATCCTCGACTTTCAGCATAGTTATTCGATTCTTTTTCCTTTGTACCATAATGGACCTATGAAAGAACGTCGTGTTACGATTTCCCTCGTCGAGCCACTTCACTCAGGATTTTGTCACCAAAAAATCTCTTCTCTTCTCAACACCTTATTGTACTCACGCAAGAATTTCTTTTCCAACTCCCCCAAAAAATTAATTCGATTTCTGGGCTAAGGCTTTTTAAGCTCCTTCTATGAGGCGAAAAAGGATCCGTTTGGCTTTAAAAATATTTCCGAAGCATTTTTTATTCCATGGTTCTAGCACATCCAGAATATTAACAACAACTTCAACAATGTTAGTGTGTTTTTCTCACATCTCCTTTACGATTTTTTCACAATCGGGATGACGAGTCCACATTGCTTCAAATCTAAAGGGCCTTGTCGAACGTCTCTGAGTTTTCCCGAAGCAACTAGTGAGGATAGGGTGATGATCTTCGTGCGTTCGAGGGAGATGAATGACCACACTTTTGGGAAATTTGTCTACCCATTCGGAATAAACCAATGCTTTATCAATTATTTCTCGGATAAGTTCGCCTCCTTCCCGCTTGTTGAGCCAAGTAAACTTCAGCCCGTTAAACCTCAAATCAATAAGCTTCCACTTCTCGATCCATCGTAGAAAAGCTTGACATCTCCTACTTGTGTTCGAACTTCCCCCTACTTTATCGTGCATATAGCATATCTCGTTGAAGTCCCCTTGAACTAGCCACAACATGTTCACATTCTCCGCCATACTTCTTAGGCTTTCAAATATTCGAACCTTGTCCTCCGCATATGGTTTGGCATAGATTCTGGAAAAAAAGCCATTTTTCTTGCTTCATAGGACCAACTTTAGCATGGATGCCTTGGTCTTCCACGTTGGGAATTTCAACATCAATGTTATCGTTGTTCCATAACATCCAAACACCCCCAACCATATTGCTCGTTGGAGCCATGCAATAATTCGAGTAGCCTAAGAATGGTTAGATCTTATTCGCTCTCTCCCATGAACCCGTGTTTCAAGCAAGAAAACAATATCTGGTCTGTGAGTACGTACCAAGCTTTGGAAATTAGATGCAGAAGCTTCATGTCCTGCACTTTGAGAATTCCATGTAACGGCTTTCATTGGACACATATGGAAGTGAGTAGGATGTAGAGCGTAGTCAACATTTTGACCCCTCCATAAAATTGTCTCGTGACGTACGGACTCCCAAATCGGATAGTCTTGTTTGTTCCGTTCCCACATGCTCAACTTTATCTTTTGCCAACAAATTGGCATGTTCAAGAATCTCTCTTTCTCCGTCGTATTGACTTCGAACTCTCAGATCGTCGCAGGTATCTCCACCACATGTATTGTAGCCAAATCGATTAGTAATATCTTTGAGGGACCCTCGAAGCTGTGGTGCATCGTCTCGACTTCTCAGAAAGGAGGGTTGATTTGGACTATCATCATGTTGTTCTCCATGATTATATTCAGATGCTCGTCTTGCGCCATTCAGAATTATGCAATTATTCCCTTTTTTGACGATAGTACAATTACGCGAAATGAGTTATCACGCTCATTCTATTTCTTGAATGGATAGCCTTACTCTTTGCTTTTGGAGGACGCCCCTTACTCTCTCCTTTTGTAGGATTTTCCTTATTCTCCCTCAAAGATTTTGGTAGAGTCCTTATCACTTTAGTGATTTTATTATTCACTGTTTCCTCCCCTATTTGAAATAGGTTTTCTTTTTCTTTTAGACTCAGAATTCTTTGTCAACTCATCCGTATTGCGTTGGAGAATTCTCACTTGTGAGCCATCAATGTTCTTTCCTGGCTTTTGCGTTGTGAGTTTCGGTCCTCCACTCTTCCCAGGATTTCTTCGTCGACTCACTTGCATCCATTCCCCGAATTCATCTTTACGGGTTTTTTCAAGGAACAAGTTCGTCAGTTTTTCCTTAGCCACAAGTTGAGATTTTTCCTTAGCCACAAGTTCGTCAGTGTCTTTCTCGGCCTCTCTCTCAATTTGTTTCCTGACTATGCAAGTACTCGTGTTATGGCTGGCATGGCCACATTTGTGATATAGCATAGGCAGATTTTCATAAACAAGTTTATTCGTTTTGCCTCGTATACGAACCCCTCTCTCCAAGGGTTTATTCGTCGGGACTTGAATGCACACCCGGGCGAACTTTCCTCGCGCAGCTGTGAACATATTTCCGTCGATTTTGATCGGTTCACTCACACTACTTGCTATGGTCGTGATTGTGACCTCCCAAAAAGAATTCTAAAGGTAGTTTTAGAATTCGGATCCATGTTATGACGCAGTCAAGTGAGTCATTTTTCTCATCGAAGTCGAGTGTCCATGTACGAATTTGCAGAAAACTGCCTGTTATTTGCCACAACCCTTACGTAAGAATAAACTCCCTTTGTGCAGTCGTGAGTCCACGGATACAATAACTTCCATGCGTGAGGTCAACAATATCGCATCCTTCTGTAAGTTTCCACATCACACTTAATTTGTTAACCAAACTAGGGTAGTACCCAAAATTTGCCTTGGTCTTTTTTGGGCACCCAAAATTTTAGAAGTCTCGAACCCTAGATTGACCGGTCCTCTTTGATCATTGTCCCGTTGTGGTATAAGGCTATAAGAGATGGGGATCTCCGACGCAATTCTGTCGTGCTCGTGATGATGATTCGAAGTTGCCACAGTAATCGCCTTTCCCACACTTATATTCGCATGTGGTGTTTTTATATATGTGAATGGAAACGTAAAAAAAAGAAAAAGCGAATCATATAAAAATCCAGATTCTATTTCCAAGTTTTTATACTTCAAAACAATATATATTTATAATTGTTGCTTTTTCACTTTGAGGTTTAATTATATTATCTTTTATCCCAGTTTAATGAATCTTTGGAAATGAATCAAAATGCTTTGGTTACACAGCGAGCGAATACCGTACTATTAAAATGAGAATCTAAATTAAGGTTCCTGAATGATTTACGTTTTTGTAGACTTATTTTTATCACTTACTAGAAACGCTGGCATGCGGTCCCCGCGTAAATATATTTTTAATTTGTATAGAGCAAAAAATAACTTTAATAAGAAAATACTACATATATAACGATATATAATTTATACAGAAAAATTCAAATTTTGGGAGACTAAATCACTAATCACCATAATTATTGTAATTAATGATTCTATTTAAATTATAACGCTATATTAGGAACTTAATAATAATTTTTTTATGCAACATTAAAATTATAAGACTAAAATTAGAAATAAAAAGTTTAGTATCATAATTTGTTTTTTTTTATATATATAATAGTATAGATTATTTATCCATATTTTAATAAGTTAAAAGTGGTAAGACCCTCTGACAGGCTAGAAGAACTGTAGAGATACTGAATAAAGGTAAGTTTCAATTTGGGTGCCGTGATATGTGCGAGGATTATGTGAAATGTATGTATATTTGGCATGTATTATTATGTTATAAAAAGAAGTTCAACAAGCTGTCAAGCTCTTAAATAGAAAACATTATACAAACATTAACTACAAGACAAAAGGCTTGGAACGCGTTTCAAAATTACTTTTGTTGTTGTAGTTTCGAAAAGAAATTCTAAAGGAAAGACGGAGAATGGGAGATGGCACAAACAATTAACTATAGTATAGTATTTTATTTTTTATATATATATAAGATTAAGTAAAACTTTCGACTACAACGGTATAAATAATATATCCCTATAATTGTGTTCCTTTAAAAAAAGAAAAAAACTATCCATATAATTGTGGCGTGATACGTGGGATGATGTTGTATTAAATAGTGAGAAGGTAGGGGCATTTTTGAGACACAAACCTTTTTACAGAATAATAAGTACACTTCATTTCACAGTTCACACAAACCCTCACTGTCTCTCTTACCAAAAAAAAAAATCCTCTCTGTCTCTCCACACCCACAACCATCACCACCCACCCCTATGCAAATTTCTAGTTTTGCATATACGAACAACAACTAACAAACAAAGAAACAAAAGCAAGGAGATGGATTCTTGATAGCAATGTGCTTCGTTCGATTGTGTTGAACTGGATTCTTGGCCATTGCTATAGCTGATTTACTATCACAGTAGATATATGTAGGCTCATTTTGTGGCTGTCCCATGTCTTCAAGTATTCTTCTTAGCCATATAGCTTGACAAGCTGCTCCTGCTGCTGCAACGTATTATGCTCCGGCTGATGATTGTGCAACAGACTCTTGTTTCTTTGAACCCCATGATATTATACTTGAGCCAAGCTTGAACGCGTACCCAGAAGTGCTCTTCATATAGAGAGGTGCAAGAGGAGATGGATATCCACACCAATGGAAGAAGAAGGTGCGAGAGACAATGACAAGGATGACGAACAAAATCCAGGTACGACTCCTATATCCTCTTCAGAAAGAAATACTCCAAGACAAAGCGATTCATCACCAGAATCTCCGCCGCTAAGGATGAGGTCCTTACGTGATATATATGAAACTTGCAATTTTACTGTCTTGGAACCACCCAACGACGAAGTAGCATCTAAAGCAAAAGTATGGGTTAAAGCTATGGAGGAAGAGATAAAGATGATTGAGAAGAATAAAACTTGGGAGTTGGTTGATCATCCAAAAGATAAAGAAGTAATTGGAGTCAAGTGGGTCTACAAGACAAAGTTGAATCCCGATAGTTCTATACAAAAGCATAAGGCAAGGCTTGTATCCAAAGGATACGCTCAACTACCGGGGATTGACTACACAGAGACATTCGCCCCAGTTGCTCGGTTGGATACGATAAGAGCACTTATTGCTCTTGCCGCACAAAAACAATGGAAAATCTTCCAACTTGATGTGAAGTCAGCTTTTCTAAATGGAGAGCTACAAGAAGAAGTATACGTCGAGCAGCCTGAAGGATTCATGACGAAAGAAGGAAAAGTCTTACGACTCAGAAAAGCACTATACGGGCTTAAGCAAGCACCTCGAGCCTGGTATAGCAAGATCGATGGATATTTTATCGACCAAGGATTCCGGAGGAGCAAAAATGAGCCAACTCTCTACATAAAGTCCCAAGGTAACACCAATATACTCATCATCTCTCTTTATGTTGATGACTTAATCGTCACAGGGAATGATATAAAGCTAATTGAAGAATTCAAGAAAGACATGATGAACACATTTGAGATGAGTGACTTGGGATTGATGCACTACTTTCTTGGAATGGAGATAAGCCAAGAAGAAGAAGGTATCTTCTTATCACAAAAGAAGTATATCGAGGATGTGTTGAAGAAATTTAAGATGGAAGAATGCAAACCCATTGCTACTCCATTGGTTCCGAATGAGAAGTTAAAGAAGGAAGATGGAACGAAGCAAGTAGACGCATCCATCTATCGTAGCCTAATTGGAATTCTACTATACTTAATAGCTACGAGGCCCGACATCATGTACGCGACAAGTTTGCTATCAAGATTCATGTAGAGCCCAAGCCAAACACATTTTGGAGCTGCAAAGAGACTCCTCAGATATCTGCAAGGAACAAAGACTTTCGGCATATGGAATAAACCAAGTTCAGAAGGAAACCTTTTTGGTTTCAATGATAGTGATTGGGCAGGATCTGTGGATGATATGAAGAGCACTTCTGGGTACGCGTTCAAGCTTGGCTCAAGTATAATATCATGGGGTTCAAAGAAACAAGAGTCTGTTGCACAATCATCAGCCGAAGCAGAATACGTTGCAGCAGCAGGAGCAGCTTGTCAAGCTATATGGCTAAGAATAATACTTGAAGACATGGGACAGCCACAAAACGAGCCTACAGATATCTACTGTGATAGTAAATCAGCTATAGCAATGGCCAAGAATCCAGTTCAACACAATCGAACGAAGCACATTGCTATCAAGTAGGACTGTCCAAATTTCGGCCGGTTCGGCCGAACCGGCCGAAACCGAACCGAACCGCGCCAACCGAAACCGAACCGGTTCACTTTCGGTTCGGTTTCGGTCGGCCATTTTTTCGAAGTTCGGTTATGCGGTTCTTTCGAAAACCGAACCGAAAAACCGCAAATAACCGAAACCGGCCGAAAAATGATTGAGTTTGCATATTTATGGATGTTTCGTATTTAATTTGTGGATTGAGTTTGCATTGTTAGATTATTTAACGTTATGAGATGGGATTGAATTTGTGAATCGTGAATCGTGATTGTGCCTTGCCAACTTGCCGTTGGTGATGGGACATTTTTTTATGGTACAATAGTACTAACTACTTAGTATAATAGTATTGGATTTGGTTACTTTGTTTATGGATTGTTATAATAGTAATAACTAATTAGCCGATCTTAAAAAAATAGTATAACTAATTAATAGTTGTATCATATATGTCGTAACTCGTATTGGATATAATCATTAAATCATATATGACGAAGATCCTTGGATTCTTGAGAAAAAAAACATTCAAGCAATCATTAATTTATTTCAAGAAGATTCAATTCTCTTAATGGTTGCTAAAAAAATATTGTTACTTAAACTTTCAAGTAATGACACACATAAATAAATGGACAAAAAACGTTCTTAAAACATTATGCCTCAATATTACAAGAACATTTCATCAAGAAGTTGTTTTTTTTTTTTTTTTTTTGCGAACCGGCCGGAAAACCGAACCGAACCGGTTGAAAACCGGTTAAACCGAAACCGAACCGAATGTAGTTCGGTTCGGTTTCGGCCGGCCATATTTCCGAAGTTCGGTTATGCGGTTCTATCGGAAACCGGCCGAAACCGAACCGAACCGGCCGATGAACAGTCCTACTATCAAGTACCACTTCATAAGAGAAGTCCAAGCAAGTGGAGATATTGAGATGAAGTATTGCCCCACGGAAGAACAACAAGCCGATATCTTCACGAAGGCACTTTCAAGAGATCGATTTCAAGTGCTAAGGAGTATGCTTGGAGTATCCGAGAAATGCTTCAAGGGGGAGTATTAAACTATGAAGCATTTCTAGAATAATCTATAGTATTCTAAATTTATCTATATAATTGTAATAATAATATGGATGAATCTAGAGTAGTCCATACTACACTAGTTAAAGAATATTCATAGGAATATTCTAGGAATATATCTAGAAAAATCTAGCAAAGATTAATCTAGAATAATGTAATGGGAGAATTCTAGATACCTCCTCCCACACCTATAAATACACCCCTTGGGGTGATCTTGTAAACCAATCTAAAAACATTTGAGCAATACATTTTAAATATTTTGGAGATAAGTACTCCATATTCTAAACACTCTAAATACTTCATATTCCCCACTACATCAAAAATACCTTCTCCTCCACTATCCACATAAACACAAATACAAATCTTCACTATCCTACAAAACATCTATCAAATATATAAATCTCCTATTTCTAACACTTTTAGCACAATGGAGTTTAATTTGAGACGTGAGACATTTGAGATCCGGGCTCCACAGTTTGAGAGGTTTTACGAGATTGATTCCGCTCTGTTTGAAACTAAGCATCAATTTCATAATATATGAAGATTTTATGTTCATTTTGTGGTGAGAACTTTGGAACACTCCTTTTCCTAAACAAAAACCCATGTTCTCAATCTCAACTCAACAAACTGGTCCGTGTTCTGATTTTGTATCCAAGGGGTTCTTTTTGCAGCTAAGTTAGAATCATAGCATGCCTTGTTAATTTGTTGTTAGACCTGGGAGAGACGTGAAGGTCATTTTGACTTAATTCCATAATGTTATAAATTTCTTTCTCTTACTGTTATATCCTCTGTAGTATTACCAATCTGAAGTATTAGTAAAATCTTCTGCGTGAGACGTGTGCTGCTCTTTGGCTTTTTATTTATCTTGTGATGATACAATATGTGGAATTTCAATCCACTTAGTTCAACGTTATGTCTTTATACTAGCACTAGAGATATTAGTCAATTCTTTGATTGATTTCTGTGTAATTGACTTAATTAGGGAAATGTAATCAATGTCAATAAATTTAAGTTCTATAACTTTTCTTTCCATTCATTACGCTGCTTCATATCGAATGAAAGATTTCTCAAAATTAAAGTGTGAAATATGATTATTCCGTTTAAAATTTGAAATATAAATATTCAGCTGCTTCTTTTCTGTTTCAATTGAATTAAAACTTACACAATGAACGTATATTTTTTTGTTTTTGATAAATTAATGAATATATATATTTTCAGCATGTTTACTTAATTTTATCATGTCATTCAAGTAGTTCTTAAGCTAAAGAATTCCATTATTAAGATATAATGCAAAACAACATTGACGTAAAAAAAGTTAATATTTTTAACTATGTTTTTTTCTTTTTTAACCATTTTGTAAGCGTAACTCACAAAACTTCTTGACATTTATGGCCGTGCTCTTTGAAGTAAACTAATAACACGAAAATCCGAATTATGTTTCCAACCTTTTATGCTTCAAAACAATTTATTTTTATAATTGTTGATTTTTTCAACAGTAGCATTTGGTATCAAGTCATTAAGTGGCAAGCATTATCACGAATTTCAAACATTAACATTTGGTATTTACTTAATTTTTACGATTACTTCAATTGTCAAAAATTAAATCCCACTTACAATATTTTTTTTTGGGTAAAATCCCACTCACAATAATCTACTATTTATAAATTAATTGTTTTTAATAAGTTGTGAAAATATAGTATTGTTTATGTTGTAATATTGTATACAACGCAAGGTGAGAAATAAGAAGACTTTCGTTCCAAATTCAACACACTGGACTGGAATTTTGGTTCTTGATGTTTGGGCCTATTCATTTCTTCAACTATAAAAGACGGCAGCCCACAAATTTATTAAGTATTTTGACTTTTGAATAATCATTCAGAGGAGGCAATATTTGTGAAGAGCTAAATTATGTTTATGGCAGTAGTATAAAATAGAGTTTTATAAAACGAGGACTAACACATTAAGTCATATTTGGAGTCCTCAACCAAATAGACCAATACAAAATACCAAACTAAGGAGGCTTAAAGTTATGCCTCCCAAAACGACAAAACTGAATATCGCAGTAGTAAGCTCACGTTGACATACACTACTTTTAAGTAGGCAAATAGATTTAGTGTTTATTTTCTACTAGTAAAAAAAAAACATTCACAGAGACTGTGTGTAAGCCTTTTTCAGTGTAAAAAATACTTTATGTTTAACGCTTATTTTTTTACCTTATTTTCTGTGACAACAATGAAATTACATGCGATACATGTGACTATAAATTGTTTAGCTACGTAAAATATTGAAGAAAGTCACTACACTGTATAGTCCGAACCCTAACCATCAATAGTATTGCAACACATCTCTTTTGCAAAGTAGAAATAAAATAAAAAGTTTTGAAGTTTCAATCATTGCATAAAGGATAATCATTTTTTTAAGAAAATGAGAGTTATTTGTAGTATAAACTCCCCAGTTTGCAAGTTATAAAGCAATGTTATTATGAATACAAAAATCATAGAAAGATAAATTTAATTCTAGAATCATGAATTTTACCCCTTAATATTTTAAGGCTATTTCATTTTGGACAATACTAGAAAACTTGAAACTAAGTCTTTGATTTTCTTCTCTTTTCATTTAATAAATGGAATAAGACTCCGGAATAAACAAAAGCCTACCAAAAGAATAGGAAGAAAATAAAGCGTATAATTAACTATATATAATTTGAGGAAGTATTTATTGTTTTCCTTTTTTTTTTTTCTAAATCCATCCAAATCAAAAATCAAATAATTGAATACACATCAAAAGAGAAAATGGTGTACATCAAAACATGGGAACCAAAAATAAGGGTTCTAACAAGTCTCTCTTCTTGAGGGTTTTTCGTCTCTTTTCGTAGGAGCTCATTACGATCCGGGAAGGCCTTCTTCGATCTTGATCGCGTGCTTGTGACTGGAATTGGGCGTCATCAACATTGATTCTCTTCCGCTTTCTCTCTCAATCGCGTCGGCCTCATCCGTCGGGGGCTAGGGTTTTGGGGCGCTGTTTTTTTTCTCTTTCTTTTTTTCTTTCGTTTCTTGATTCTTTCCTTGTTTGGCCGTTGTCATTGCCTCTTGCTCTCGGTTTTCTTACGTGGCTTTGTACGTTTTTTTTCTTGTCTCGTTGCAGATTGTTGAGGGAAAGGTATCATTCACGCCTTGGCTGTGTCGTGCGAAACTCACCGTAATACCGAATCAGTTGTATTCCCTCGTGTACTCATGGCGGACATTCATACTCAGTTGCAAATGAATTTAACTCTTACCGACGATGAGAATGGAATTGTTATCCCAGAATCTGCATGGCAAAAAACGAGTGAATTTTCGGAGTTAGTTCTTGTAGGTAGGCTGCTTACGGACCGAACTTTCAACTTCACCGCGTTTTGCACCGTTATCAAATCGCTTTTTAAGGCGCGGAAGGGCTTAGAGATCACCATGCTCAACGAGAACCGTATGCTCTTCAAATTCTTTCATGCGTTAGATAAGAAAACAGCATTGGCAGGTTGCCCGTGGTCGTTCGACAAACATGTACTCATCCTCAGCGATGTCTTGACCGATGATATTCTCGAGACAGTGAACCTTGATACATGTAGTTTTTACGTTCGCATATATGGGCTACCTCTAGCACGACAAACCAGGGAGGTCGCAAGCTCTATTGGCCATCGATTGGGTTTTTTTTAGGATGTTGACCTAGGAGAATCCTGAGGGACGACTATGCGTATTCGGGTTCGCATCAATGTCACGAAGCCTCTAACCCGAATCATGAGAGTACGAAGCTCGGGAGGCCAGGAATTGACTGTTAGTTTTAAGTATGAACGACTTCCGAACTTCTGCTATATCTGTGGCTTGCTGGGACATATTAACAGTGATTGTGATGAGCGATACAATTTGCCGGAGGATACGCAGGACAACGACTTACCATACGGACCATGGCTACGAGAAACTCAGAAGTATGGAGGAAATTTTCGTCAACGCTTTGTGGATCGAGGGAACTCGAGGGGTGGATTCGGACCAGATCAACAGCGGAATTTTGATAGACCTTGGCGTGCGCAGCGCACTGAGCATAGCAGCAGCAGTTCTCGACCGACTCACGCGAGACAGTAAGTGGAGGCGGTGCAGACAGGAGGAGGGACGACTGCTGGGGGTTCGCGCCAGGAGGTTACAGAGCAGCGTAGGCCAGTTGTGGTGGAGGGAAATGGAGAAAACGAGGGGGAAAGGTTGGGGAACGCTGAACATGCACTGATGGCGACCGATAATAATAGCTCAGAGCGGACGGTCTCATCCGAACAGCTTGCCACGTCACGGGAAATCATAAGTAAACGCAAGGTATGGCTTCAAAAGCGTACTGTGAATAATATCTCGATTGATGTTAATGCACAGAAGAATCGAAAGAGAGTTGGAGAGGATACTGAATTGGAGAACGGGACAAAAAGAATTCGAGGAGATATGGGAGCATCATCTTTTACTAACTGCTTGGCGGAAGCTGCGACGCAGCCCCGCCAAGAACAATGAGTGTATTATGCTGGAAATGTCAGGGCTTGGGGAGCCCTTGGACAATTCGGGAGTTGAGATAGTTGGTCTCAAAGTATCACCCCCCTCTGATCTTCTTGTCGGAAACTAAGTGTCGTTCAAGGAAGATAGAGGTTTTGAAGAGTCAGTTGAATTTTTTTTGTGTGTGTATGGATACTCAGGGTCGGTCAGGTGGATTGGCGTTGCTTTGGGATAAGTCTGTTAATGTACGGTTAGTCAGTCTGTCTAAAAATCATATTGACGTAGTCGTCGCATGATTAGTTGGTGACGATGATTGGCGGTTTACGGGGTTTTACGGGGATCCGTATGGGACTCAAAGAATGGTGTCGTGGAACGTTCTACGGCGTCTACAGAGGGAAGGGGCTCGGCCGTGGTTATGTGCGGGGGATTTCAACGAAAGTTTGCATCAAAATGAGAAGAAGGGCGGATTGCTGCGACAAAATTGGCTTATGCGAAACTTTAGGGAAGCACTTACTGATACAGGGTTATCCAACTTGGGATTTTATGGATCGAAATTCATGTGGTGCAACAGGAATCCGCTTCCCCTTACGATTTGGGAACGATTGGATAGAGCTTGTGCGGATGCTAAATGGCGCGTGCAATTCCCTACAGCAAAAGTAATGCACGTCCCAGCCCTCAACTCGGATCATATGGCTCTTCTTATTGACATTATTCCGGTGGTGGACCATGGGGTGAAAAAGGTGACGAGGTTTCGTTTTAAAGCGGCTTGGGCACGCAAGGCCGAATGCGAGACGTTGGTTCAGCAGTTATGGAGCGAGGGCGACGGGACCGCATGGAATGGGCTTAATTTGGATGAAAAACTCAAGGGTTGTCGGCTGGGTTTAGTGCAGTGGAACAAAATTGAGGGTGCAGACTTTAGGTGAAAGGTAAAGAAACTTCGGGAAAGGGTGACAGCGCTTCGGGCGGCCGCGATTACTGAGGAGTCGCAGGAAGAGGAAAAACGACTTAAAATCGAGCTTGGAGGGTTGCTGGATGTAGAGGAGATTTATTAGAAACAACGCGCTAAGGTTCAATGGCTACGAGAGGGGGATCGCAACACGACTTATTTCCACAGCTGGGCCAATGAGAGACGTAAGAAAAATGAGATAAATATGCTTCGTGATGCGACGGGGGATCTCAAATCAGCGCCGGGTGAGATTGATTCAATTGGAGCTGAGTATTTTTCGTCTATCTTTGGGTCCACGAATCCCTCGGATGAAGCAATTGATGAGGTATTATGAGATGTCAGCGCACGTGTCAGCCCTGACGTGAATGAACGCTTACTTCAGCAATACACAGCGGATGAGGTATGTAAATCACTTAAGGATATGTACCCTTATAAGTCCCCCGGCCCCGATGGTTTCTCTATTTTCTTCTATCAAAAATTCTGGTCTATAGTGGGCGATGAAGTGATTAAATTTGTTCTTGCTTTTTTGAATGATCGCTTGCTTGATCCCGTGGTTAATTTTACTCATATTGTTGTTATTCCTAAATGTACTAACCCAGAGCTCATGACACAATTTCGTCCTATAAGCTTAAGTAACGTTAGTTTCAAGATTGCGTCCAAAGTTGTTGCTAACAGGTTGAAACCGTTTCTCGAGGATATCATCTCCCCTACTCAATCTACTTTTGTCCCGGGGCGCCTCATCACGGACAATGTCCTTGTGGCGTTTGAGCTAAACCACTTTCTCAAAAATAAACGGACGGGGAATCAATGTTTCATGACACTCAAGCTGGACATGAGCAAGGCATATGATCGAGTCGAGTGGCCCTTCTTGGAAAAGGTAATGCTTAGGTTGGGGTTTGATCCTTATTTTGTTGACTTGATTATGATGAGAGTTGGATTAGTGTCATATTCCACGCTTATTAATGGTCGTGAATCTAGCATTTTTTTTCCCCGAAAGTGGCATTAGACAGGGGGGTCCTTTATCCCCCTATCTATTCTTACTTGTGTCCCAGGCTTTTTCAGCTATGATTACAAAATCCGAGGAGCGAGGTTTGCTACAGGGATTGGAAATTTGCCGAGGAGCTCCCCGGGTTTCGCACCTCCTTTATGCTGATGACACGCTTCTCTTTTGTGAGGCGTCGAGGGAATCGGCGGTGGTTGTGCGCGACATATTGCAAAAATACGAGGCGACTTCGGGACATAGGATAAACTTGATAAGTCGGTTGTCGTTTTTAGTAAGAATACGGGGACAACGCGCGCACAAGAGGTGGGTGATGCGCTGGGAGTAGCGGTTGCTGAGCGTCATGAAAAATACTTAGGGCTTCCATCAGTCGTTGGGAAATCGAAGAAAGAACTATTTGATTTTATCCGGGAACGAGTTTGGAAAAGAGCTCAGGGTTTTAAAGGCAAGACACTATCAGGGGCAGGGAAGGAGGTGTTGATTAAATCAGTTATGCAGTCTATTTCGACTTTTGTGATGAGTTGCTTTAAGCTTTCGGACTCGTTGATTAACGAGATTGAATCAATTATAAGCAACTATTGTTGGGGAAGTGGGAATCAGAATAAAATACATTGGCTCGCTTGGTCTAAAGTTTGTCAGAAAAAAGAGGAAGGGGACTGGGTTTCCGAAACCTGAAGGCTTTTAATAAGGCGCTTCTTGCTAAACAGTCGTGGCGTATTTTCAGATTTCCGGATAGTTTGATGAGTCAGTTATTTAAAGCAAAGTATTTCCCGACATGCTCTTTGTTCGAGGCGAGGGTGGGGTCGGCCCCATCTTTTACGTGGCGGTGTATTTGGGAGACTATTCCGGTGATCAAGCGTGGAATTAGATGGCGGGTTGGTAATGGCAATGTGATTTTAGCTTGGGAGGATGCGTGGCTTTCGCGGCCGAGAACGTTTCGGCCTATCACCACACGACCACGGGATTCGGGCGTAGTCACGGTGCGCGGCCTTATTGATGGCGATACGGGGTGGTGGAATATTGAGGAGGTGCGCGCGAATTTTTGGGAGGTTGATGTTAATAGTATCTTGTCCATTCCGTTGGGGGCGCAAATAATGAGGATAAATTGATTTGGCATTATGAGCGACATGGCGAGTTCACGGTGCGGAGTGCATACCACTTGATAATGGCGCAAGCATTAATCAAGACAAGAGGCGATTGGGAGACAAGCACAAGTGGTCATAAAGCTTATAAGAAACTTTGGAACGTTAGGTGCGCAAATAAAATAAAAGTGTTTTTTTGGAGAGCATGTTTGGATATTCTTCCCACGAGATCAAATCTACTGCGAAGGCATCTTTGTGAGTTAGACGTGTGCGTGGTCTGCCAAGGGACTGTAGAGGATTCTAGCCATATTTTATTTGGGTGCCCGGTGGCGCGACAAGTTTGGGCAGTTGCGCTCTTTTTGGAGTCTATTTTAATTAAAACGGATGAGCGTTTGGATGATTGGTTGCTGCGAATCATAGGTGTGCTGGATAGGGATCGGGTTACATTGGCAATCACTTTGTGTTGGGCGTTATGGGGAAATAGAAACGTGATCCTTGCAGGCGACCCTCCTCAAAGTCCAGCGGACTTAGCCCAATTATCGAACTCCTATAAGATACGGTGGGATGAGGCAAACAGCGGTGCGCAACAGGTAGCATCGGTGGGGGATACTCACTGGACGCCACCAGCGAGTGGATGTCTCAAAATAAATTTTGATGGGGCCTGTTTTGTGGACGAAGGCGAGGTTGGGCTGGGAGTTGTTGTGCGTGATCATACGGGGGCAGTATTGGCCACGGCGCAGCGACGATTCGCTGCTACATTAGCCCCGTCATGCGTTGAGGCGAACGCGGCAATTTGGGCAGTTCGGTTAGCAATAGGGATGGGTTGGACCGAGGTTGTGTTCGAGGGAGATTGCCTCAATATTATTCACAACATTATATACCGAACATAGTCGGACGCTCAACATGTGAACCTCATCGCGGATTTTCCCCACTTTTTTGAGCCACATCAAGGATTCCGGATTCGTTGGGTAGGACGAGATGCGAACCAAGCGGCGCATGATTTGGCGCGAACGGCAATTGGGACTTTTCTTGATCCCCCAAATTTGATATTTGCAAATTTCTAGGCGTACATTGTTGAGTTTTTTGGGCCTCATACTGGGGCATTATTGATGTAATACATTGGTTCTTGGCGCGTTTTCGTTTGCGCAGTTTTAATAACATCTTGATGTTACCTTCAAAAAAAAAATAAGGGTTCTAACAAAAGACTTTTTATTTGTATGCGTCAAAATAAAAACATAAAAAAATATGTGAAATATAATTCATAATAAAGAACAATAACTTATTATTATCAAATCAATATAAAAATAATAATTTTTCTTCAAAAGTGTATGAAAATTATAATTTATTAATGTTATAGATCTTTTTTTTTTATCAGCTAATGTTATAGATCTTAAAAGTGATTTAAAATTAATAATATCGAAAGTCCTGATCAAATCCAGAACAAAATGCCAAGCTTAAAGATCTTGACAAGAAATTCCCAAAATCAACAACTCAATATCATAAATCTGAATAAAATCTTTATCAATATAGAAATACAGTAAAATACATTGAGAATGAAGAGTAAAGAATAAAGAATAAATCAAAAATCATCTAGATATTCTACATTTTGTAATCCTTAAATATCTCAATGTATATAACTAACCCACGCACACGTTTAAAAAGTTTAGTAAAAAGTGCTAAAATATTGGAATTAGATAAAGATTGAAAGAAAAAATATTGTAGAAGAATCTAAATCATAAAAATTCAAATAGATCAAAGAATCTAAAAAATTCTTAGCTTGCGAAAGTTTGAAAATCACATAAAACAACAACTCAATATCACAACAATATCACAAAGAGGAAATCATGATCAAGTCCACGTCAAACTATAAATCCAAAATATTAGAGATGCTTAATGTGATTTTTAAAAACCTTTAAAATCAAATACAAAATCAGGTGAATCTCAAATCAATTTGTTTAAAAAAAATGTAAAAGATCTAAAAGTGATATCTATTAAAGTAGCGAAACCAATAATTACTCAATCAAGATTCGAGAACATGATAGAACAATCAAAACCATATGTACCAAAATAATACCTATCAAAATAATTTAAATGACATTAGTTGAAGAAAAAAAAAGCCCTACAAAACAATGGAAGAAAATATACGATTTGTTTTTTGGGTAAGCAAAGTATTATTGAAAAAGAATTGAGAAGTACTCAAGAGTGAGAACATTGCATAGGAAAATTCACAAAAACAACATAACAAAGGGTTAGCTACAACACCCCAAACACAATCTAGGCCAAAAACCCAATCGATAAAAGAATTGTGGAAATTCTTATTTTGTACCTTCACCCAACACCAAGTCTTCACTCTAATTAAATCCGCATTTTTTTCAATATAACACAGTCACACTGCTCCTTTCGTATATAATCTTGTTCCCCGCATTCCAAATAGCCCAAGTTGCTGTAGGATACTTTATAGTTAAAAAAATAAGTGATCCCCCTCTTCATTAACCCTGTGACAAAAAAAACACTCCAAATTCGCATTGTCATCGAGAACCCTCCTACGCAGAAGATTAAGTTTAGAAGGAAATTTATTAAGAATCACCTTCCAAAAAAAAGTTTTAATCTTGTAATGTAAGTATTGTGGTTTTGTGGGAGTGATTACTAGTCATTGACCTGGTCTAGATCTAGAATTTCTTCCTAGATGTATGGTTGGTTAGCCAAATGTTTTTAGAGTTTGCTCTCAATTGGGGTATGCCCCTCTTATTCTGTATAACTCTTTGATTTTGGGCTTCAATCTATTTTAACTTTCTGCGAAAAAAAAAAGTTTTAATCTTGAGTGGTGCCTTCACATTCTAAAGAATCTTGAATAACTCATTAGTCTCAGTCGCTTCTTCAACGTTCCTTAACATTTCATAAGATGACTTGACCGAGTATGTCAAAGACTTGTCATTTTTCCAGATCCATTTATCCTCCACGTACGACCGAGGATGGGAACCTTGAATGTATAATCCCAAATCTTAGACAAGCTCCAATTCCCACTGAAAAAGAGGCCTTCTCCAATCCCACACCCAAACCCATTCCCCGTTTCTCCATTCTTCGCGATCCACAACAGAACAATTTTTATTCCGGCTAAGCAAAAATAATGGCCCAAAACTGCTGCACAATGGAGAGTCTCCCACCCACTTATCTAGTCAAAATAAAGAATTACAACCGTCCCCAAGGTTTTGCTCAATCCCACTCTAAAACTAGTCGCTCCATCGAGTATTTGAAAAGACAGACTTCATGTATCCCCACCATGTAGAGAGAAATGCCATTACTGTGGAAACTTCGAATCATCATCACGAGCATGACAGAATTGCGTCAGAGATCCCCATCTCCGATAGCCCTATACCACGACGTGACAATGATCAAAGAGGACTGGTCAATCTTGGGTTCAAGACTTCAAAAATTTCGGGCGCCCAAAAAAGACCAAGGCAAATGTACGGATTCAAAGCGGCTAATGAACATCGCCAAATCAGGGCGAACAACGCCAATTCGAGAGTCACGAACACGATGGAAAAACAATCTCACGCCAATAAAGTAAGACCTAAAGACGTGTTTATCGACGAGGAAAAAGTGAATAGATTCAGTGACAAATTTAGGGTTTTGGAGCTGACGGATGGTATAAAAATGAAAATGGCAGAATTCGCGGATGACCTGTACGTGTGCGAGCAATGGAGAAACACAATCCTGATCAAGGTTGTGGGAAAACCGTGGTACTACCCTAGCTTGGTTAACAAATTAAGTGTGATGTGGAAACTTGCCGAAGGATGCGATATTGTCCACCTTGGCAAATATTGTATCTGTGGACTCACGACTGCACAAAGAGAGTTTATTCTTACGCAAGGACCATGGCAAATAACATGTAGTTTTCTCCAAATTTGTACATGGACAACCGACTTCGATGCGGAAAATGACTCACTTGACTGCGTCATAACGTGGATCTGAATTCTAAAACTACCTTTAGAATTCTTTGGGGATGTCACAATCACGGCCATAGCAAGTAGCATGGGTGAATCGATGAATAAGCCCTTGGAGAGATGAAAACTTGCGTATGCTATGTCACAAATGTGGCCATGCCGGCCATAACACGACTACTTGCACGGTCAGGAAACAAATTAAGAGCGAGGGCGAGAAAGATACACTAATGGAGACGGATAACTCTCAACTTGTGGCTAAGGAAAAACTGACAAACTTGTTCCTTGAAAAAAATCGGTAAAGATGAATTCGGGGAATGGATGCAAGTGAGTCGACGAAGAAATCCTGGAAAGATTGGAGGACCGAAACTCACAATGCAAAATCCTGGAAAGAACTTTGACGGGAGGCAAGTGAGAATTCTCCAACGCAATGCGGATGAGTTCACAAAGACTTCTGAGTCTAAAGGGAAAGAAAACCTATTTCTAATAGAGGAGGAAACAATGAATAATGAAATCACTAAAGTGATAAGGACTCTACCAAAATCTTTGAGGGAGAATAAGAGAAATCCTATGAAAGGAAATAGTAAGGGGCGTCCTCCAAAAGCAAAGAGTACAGTTATCCATTCAACCTCTATAAACCCCTTTGCAGCCCTAGAAGAAATAGAATAAATATAGGCGTGATAACTCATCTCGCGTAATTGTATTGTTGTCGAAAAAATGGGATAATAGCAGAATTCTGAATGGCGCAAGATAAGAATATCAATATAATCATGGAGAACAACATGATGATAGTCCAAATCAACACCCCTTTCTGGGAAGTCGAGATGATGCACCACATGTTCGAGGGTCCCTCAAAGATATTACTAATCTATCCAGCTACAGTACACGTGGTGGAGATACCAACGACGATCTGGGAGTTTGAAGTCAATACGACGGAGATAGAGAGATTCTTGAACATGCCGATTTGTTGGTAAAAGATAAATTTGAGCGCGTTGGAATGAAACAAACAAGACTATCTGATTCGGGAGTCCATACGTCAGGAGACACTTTTATGGAGGGGTTAAAATATTGACTACCCTCTACATCCTACTCACTTCCATAAGTGTCCAATGAAAGTCGTTATATGAAATTTTCAAGGTGCGGGACATGAAGCTTTTGCATCTAATTTCTGAAGCTTGGTACGTACTCACGGACCATATATTGTTTTCTTTCTTGAAACACAGGTTGCATGGGATAGAGCGAATGAGATCGCACAATTCTTAGGCTATTCGGATTATTGCACGGCTCCAATGATGGACGGAGGTATTTGGATGTTATGGAACATCGATAACATTGATGTCAAAATTCTCAACGTGGAAGACCAAGGCATCCATGCTAAAGTTGGTCCTAAAATCAAGAAAAATGGATTCTTTCCCGAATCTATGCCAAACCGTATGCGGAGGACAAGGTTCAAATATTTGAAAGCCTAAGAAGTATGGCGCATAATGTGAACATGCCGTGGCTAATCCAAGGGGACTTTAACGAGATATGTTATATGCACGAGAAAGCAGGGGAGGTTCAATCACGGGTAGGAGTTGTCAAGCTTTTCTACGATGGATCGAGAAGTGGAAGCTTATTGATTTGGGGTTTAACGGGTTGAAGTCTACTTGCCTCAATAAGCGGGAAGGAGGTGAACTTATCCGAGAAAGAATTAATAGAGCATTGGCTAATTCCGAATGGGTTGGCAAATTTCCCAAAAGTGTGGTCTTTCATCTCACCCGAACACACGGGGATCGCCACCCTATCCTCACTAGTTGATTCGGGAAAACTCATAGACGTACGACAAGAGCCTCTAGATTTGAAGCAATGTGGACTCGTCATCCCGATTGTGAAAAAATCGTAAAGGAGATGTGGGAAAAATACATTAACATTGTTGAAGCTATTGTTAATATTCCGGATGTGCTAGACATGGAATAAAAAGTGCTTTGGGAATATTTTTAAAACCAAACATATACTTTTACTCCGCATAGAAGGAGCTCAAAAAGCCTTAGCCCGGAAACCGAATGAATTTCTGGGGGGGTTGGAAAAGAAACTCTTGCGTGAGTACAAAGAGCTTCTGAGAAGAGAAGAGATTTTTTGGCCAAAAAAATCCCGAGTGAAGTGGCTCGACGAGGGAGATTGTAACACGACGTTCTTTCATAGGTCCACTATGGTACAAAGAAAAAAGAATGGAATAACTATGCTGAAAGTCAAAGATGTGTGGTGCAAAGACGAGGATATTCTTAGAAACCATGCACCGTCATACTTCATGAGCTTGTTTAGAGGAGAGACGCGTGTTAATCTTGGGCTCGCTGTCTCCAGATTTCAATCAATTCTCGCACCGGACAAGGCAAATTTTGTGGGGAGGAATATCACAATTGAGGAGCTTAAGATGTCGTGTGAAAATTCATTTGTCCAAAGCCCCGGGACCGGATGGAATACAAGCGTTATTTTTCCACAAATATTGGGATTGTACTTGTGAGAACCTCTTCAGTTTTGTGAGAAAGGCGTTTAACGAAAGGAAGTTTGACAAGAATGTGTGTAGCGCACACTTATACCTCATCCCAAAGGTTACATATCCAACTTTAATCTCGCAATTATGTCCAATTTTGTTATGTAATGTTATATACAAGTTTATAACGAAGTGTATAACATTGCCACTAAAAGATTGCATGCCTCACATGACATCTAGCTTCATCAAAGGGCATAGCGCACATGATAATATTTTTGCGATTCAAGAAATATTGCACTCTCTTCGCACCAAGAAGAAGAACAAGGTCGGATGTATGATTCTTAAGTTGGATCTTGAAAAAGCCTACAACAAGATCAACTGAGATTTTTTTTGAGGAAACGTTGGTAGCATTTAATTTCTCGACCAACATAATTGAACTCATCCTTTTCTGTGTGCGCAATGCATCAACTCAAGTTTTATGGAACGGTGAGCCGCTAGAGGAGTTCAATCATGGATGGGACCACCTCTCACCCTAGTTTTTTATGCTTTGTGTGGAAAGACTCACATACTTTATCCGAGAAACGGTGGAGGATAATAGTTGAGAGCCAATTGTGCCGTATAGGGGAGGACCGAGGCTATCGCACCTCTTCTTTGCTGATGATTTGATCCTCATGGGGAAAGCAACTATTAAAACCACAAGGAAAACAAAATCGGTTCTTGACAACTTTTGTGCGACATCGGGGCAGAAATTGAACACGTCAAAATCAAAAATATTCTTCTCACACCAAGGCGGTTGGAATATGAAGCATCATATATGCTCTATTCTCTATTTTGCGAGTACAAATGCATTCGGGAAATATCTTGGTGCCCAGCTGGTACATGGTCGAGTTGTCCGTGAAAACTTCAACACGATTATGGATAAATTAGCAAAACGAATGTCCGGTTGGAAATGGAACACTTTATCATTCGCGAGGCGAGCAACCTTAATCCAATCGGTCTCCACGACTGCCCCTATACACCTAATTCAATCATGTTGGATCCAAATGTGAGGAAGCTCCATTTGATTGGTTAGAAGCGCATGTTACAAAGAAACAAAGAAGGGGGACTTGGTTTACGATCGGCGCGACAAAATAACAAGGCATTGTTCTCCAAGATTTGTTGGAAAATTTTACAAAACTATGAAAGTCCTTGGTCAGAGTTAATTAACGCAAAGTATCTAAAAAACACTCGCATTACGGAGTGTGTCACGAAACTGCGGGATAGTGTGATGTGGAAGGGAATCATGAGATGTATGGCTTTGATCCAATTGTTTATTCGTAGGAAAATCGCAGATGGTAAGTCTATGTTTTTGTGGTATGATAGATGGTTAGGTAACACAAGACTTTGCGACGTAATTGAGGACATTGAGTATGAGGAGTATGGGCTGAAAATTGCAGATGTTTATGATGGCGAGGGGGGCTGGAAGTTTGATGAGCTCGACACATTAATTCTGCATGAATGGAGAGCAAAAATTATGGGCATGAATATCGTGTTGCGGGATGATGCAGATAAACCAATTTGGAGTCCACCCGCGGATGGGAAATTCACATGTCAAAGTGCGTTTTTGTCGATCTTCAAAGAGTACTCGACCTCGGTTAGAACTTGTGATAATATGAGCTGGATTTGACAAATCCCATGTAGAAATTTAGTGAAGTTTTGCATTTGGTTAGCCAGCCATGATAGGATTGCATCCAATGCTATTAGGAAAACACGAAAGTTAACGCTCACCGCAAACTACCACCATTGCCCCGAAATTGAGGAAACAACTCTGCACATCCTACACAATTTCCCGAAGGCTGGAAAATCTGGAAAGTCCTAATTCCTAATGGATTTGTGGCTTCAGTTTTTGGATGCGAAAGAGTTCCTTGGAATGTCGTATTTGCGGCGAGCGTTTGGTGTATTTGGAAGGCGCGTAATAGGCATATTTTCAAGGGATCTAATACTACGACATATGGCGCGATATGTCAAATCAAACAAATATGCTGGGATCAAATGTATGTGATAAGATCCAGAAAACTGAAAGAAAATTGCAAGTGGAAGAAGCCAAAGTCGGGTTGGTGCAAGCTTAATATTGATGGTAGTGTTTCAACGAATAATAACATCAGATCTTCGGGTGGAATTCTGCATATCGATAAGGGCGAATGGATATGTGGATTTGCTAGAAAACTCGTAAGTCCAACCGTACTTGAAGCCGAGGTGTAGGCGATTGGCGAGGGTCTCACCATCACTTGGGAGAAGAGAATTCAAAGATAGTGGTGGAGACGGATTCAAAGGATGCGTTTAACATAATCACAAATGAAAAAATTCAGAGTCGTGAGCTATATGCGACGATTAAAGAGTGTCGCAGACTCCTACATAAGCCGTGAGAATACGAGTTTCGTTGGATTAGAAGAGAGGCGAATAGAGCAGCGGATGCAATCGCAAAAACTGCATGCGAGTCCGAGGGCGAGTTTAGTGTGCCACGAATCCCTCCCCCTAGTTTAGTGCATATTTTGTACGCGAATTTGGCTAAGGACTTTTTAATTCTCTTGGATACCTAAAAAAATAAAAAAATAAAAAAATAAACACCACAGGCATACGTCAATGTTATTTTGCGTTATATCTTAATAATGGAATTCTTAAGCTACGAACTACTTGAATGACATAATAAATAAATAAATAAAAAAAAAGAGTAAACATGAAAGTATACCTTCAATATTTAAGTTTCAATTCAATTGAAAAAGAAAACAAGAAAAGCACCTTATTCAAAGAAAAATATGAGCAAATAAATCGGTTTGCTAATATTTTAATTTGGTAGTACTCAATGTTGTTAAAGGCGTTCAGTGTAAGCGAGACATTTTTCATACGTAGAGACGAGGCGTAAGCCCAAAAAATATTAATATTTTTAATTGATTTTAAATATAATTCTATAAATAAATACATTAGAATGCAAAATATATAAAATAAAACAAAAGGATAATCTTTTGTGAGTTTAATAATGTTCAAAATATATTTGAGTTAAAACCAAATTATTCAACCATCCAATCAATTCCCGTTGCATCAAATATAATCTAGAAATTTAACTTTTTTTTGAATGATTTGAACTTTGAAGAACAATATTTATATCTTACAAACAACCAATTAATGTATTCTTACAGTGATATTGTTGCTACAAAGAACAAGAACCTAAGAAAAAAATTGTAACGGCCCGATAATTTCGAGACAAACAGAACAATATCAGAGCAACTATTACATGTCTAAATGTTAAATATCTGAATCAAATACACTCAAAGTACTAAGCTAATGAAAAAAGAAACATAAACTTAACGAACTCCAAACCCTGGTGAACCATGAACACTCCCCAATGTCAAAGGCTCTCAGGTCATGGCAGGGCAGTAACCTAGTTCGTCTTAATCTGGAAGGAAGAAAAAGAAACACAAAATTTTACGTGAGATAAAAATCTCAGTGAGTGCTCATGCGTGTGTGCAAGTGTTACATTTTCTTTCAATAACTTTCATTTGAAAAAAATTTAACAAAATAAATCAACGCATACAAATGTCATGCAATAGAATCGTGAAATTATAATCATCTTTGATTTAATAGAAAACCTTTTTGACAGAATAACATAACCATATACTGATAATCGGTGTCCACGTTTTTGTCGATGCCAGTCAACCTTATATCACCACACAGACAGTCCTTATCTCCCCGTCCAATGAGCGACCTTGGAATCAGGAACGTATGTCATGGTTCATACGAAAACAGTGTACCCAAAAAAGACACAACAACCTCCTGCTATGCCTGAGAGAGAATGGGCCAATGGGGACAACGACCCATACCGGCAAGCCCGTTGCTGCCCGGCGGTACCCCTGCACTCCCATGCCAAGTTGGATCCAACTACATATCCGATCGGGACCAAGTAACCAACGGGACACCATTCATCATAACTATTTCAATCATTTAAAACAACAAATGCACGAGTAACTTGCTTTGAATAAATAAACGATTTGAATACCCAATTTACAGATAACTCGCTTTGAAGAAGCAAACAGTTCAAGTACCCGATTAACGATAACTTTCTTTGAAGAAATGACAGTTCAATATGCAGATAGTCATGATTTCATATATATAGATATAGATATACATGCACGCATTCCTTCAAGTTTTGAAAATAATAGGGTTTAGGACTACTCACCTGAAATCGAAATCTCTAGATATCATGAATCCTTAATCTTAGTTTCCAATGACTCATCTGAGATGCCAAATTCGAAAACCTTAATCCAAAAGATTCAAAGTCTCAATTTTATCCGGACGCTGCAAATAAATGTTGGCTTGTATTCATCGCCTCACCTAATTACAGTAACAAACTAGTAAACTCATAGTTTAAGACTCGTGACTATAGTTATAATATTAAGTTATTGTTCCCTTCTAACTTAATCCTTAATCACATGCATGTCGATTACCTATGTTAAATCATTTGTTCTGTACTGCCTATTTATAATATGCAATTATGAGTCTTATCGTTTAAGACACCTTAACTTGAAATACCGAGAAAGCTCAATTGTTATACCATAGTAATTCAAAACAATGTAACCATTTAGCTTGTAATGGACTAAGAGTTTCCCCTGGTGTATTTGTTCATTAAAAATTCAAGGACACTAATACTTAGTTCGGAGTCAAAACACCTAACAATACAAATATAGATTTAAAGGTAAATGAAGCCACCGTTTCCAGCTTAGGTACTGATTCAAGGTTTCATTCAAGTAGTTCTTTACGAAAATTATATCTACTGTTTCTCATTTCTTCAACGAAGATAGGATCACTAAACTAGAGTTCAAGTATCAAACTTAATATTCATTTGAAGTTTAGACAGGGGTTTGTTTATACGTGTATGTCACCGTCAATATGCGGTTCTGCTCTCGATTGTAGAGTAAATTATCCTAATAACATCAATTAGAAATCCTCAAGTAATGAAATACAATTAGCAGGGACTACACTTCATTATACATTCGCTTTGGTTATTTATATGCCTCTTAGAATATGAACATGACCAAGAAATCGTATAGTTAATTAATTGAGACTGAGTACAACCTGTACGACATGATAGGAAGTCTGTGTATCTCCCTTCTTCGTCTCAACTGTTACAACCATAAGACCATCCACAATACTCTCTTATTATTTCTTTGATAGCTAAAACACGAGACACACATTCTTTTGGATGTTAAAACTCTCAAGGTGACAACCACTAGTTTATGTTGGGACTTCTCGTAATCTCTCTGATTTCCCTTCCTACCCAAAATCATGTTTACATTGTAAGTGTGATGATAATGTGAAAGGTGTGTGCATATGGTGTTGACAGGTGGAACAGTTAGAAATGTTCAGGTGAATTGACCATGCAATATTTATCCTTTACTTGATAAAGTTTTGGTAAGGTAAGGTTTGACTAATTATTAGGAAAATGATATGGTTTTTACGATTATTTAATTTCACTATATATCTTGTAGTAATTCGCCAAGCCCATCTATGTATACATAATATATACATGTCTGCAACTAATCATTTGAGTCATTCTTAAAATATTTAAACTTCATAGATGCTGATTTCTAATAAACTAATTAACCAATTCAGTTCGGATTATACATTAAAGATGTTTCATTAGCATATAATTAAGTTGGAGTATCTAATTTACTCGACTTGTATTGAGAGGATGAATCTAAATAACCAACGTACGTTAAAAGACATTGATTTGGCAATAGATCGTTTTATATATATATATATATATATATATATATATATATATATATATATATACGAGTGTCGGTTACAAGTGTATGGACTAGCAATACAACGAGTCTATCTCAAATCAGGCCTACACTACGTTTCTCGTGTAGACTTGGTCCAGAACCTGTTACTCGAGATCAGGGATAGGTCTTCGATATGACGTCGGTGGTGCTCTTCGATATGACATCGGTGATGGTCCTCGATATGATGTCGATGATGGTCCTCGATATGACGTCGAAGATGGTCCTCGATATGACGTCGAGGATGGTCCTCAATATGACGTCGAGGATGGTCCTCGATATAGGAGGCAGAATGCCGACGTGGGCAGGACTATGTCCAATGTCGATATCGGGTACGATATCGAATATCTCTATTCGACGTGATGCGGGATGACCGAGGCACGAATTGATTGCCTTTCTCGGTGTGCGGGGCGGGATATTTATAGGCGTTGCTGGCCTATATCGAATTCTATTTTCGACGTCATATCGGGATTGATCCCCGATATACTTGATCATGGGTCGCGGCCCAAATGGGCCCAAATTCTAGAAACTTCCATATCATGTAGTCCCCCAATTTGGGGATTATTATCCTGGAGATAAGAATTCGCAAATTTAGTTTTGAATTTTCGGGTTACCTGTACCCCACGTCCCCCCTATTCGAAGGACGGAAATCGAAAATGTGGGGAGTGCACTTGGAACTGGTTTGTGCGGTTCCCCAGTGCAGTTACCGCATTGCACGAGGTCCTCGTTTGAACTATAAGTTGTAGTGTTGGTACGGTGAATTCACGTCGAAAATCCAATCGAATATGGCTTTCAATGTAATCCCCGATGTAGCGCGTTTAATGCTGTGGGCCCCTGCTTTTGTCTATTATAAAAGTCGGTACCTGCCTTGTCATTCCTCACTTAATTTACTCCCTCGTGTTGTCGCTGTCGGGACTATATCGAATTTTACATCGGTAAATTTCCCCGATATCTTCTTCGATATAGATTTCGATATATTTCTCGACATTGCTTTCGATATTCTGCGCCTTTTTTTGCAATAAGTCTCCTTAGTTGTTTTGCCGGAGGATGGTTCGTGATAAGAAATCTACGAAGAAGAAAAAACTTGTTGTATCGCCGCAGTATTGTGCAGCTGGCCCTGCTAGGCAGAGTGCTTTCGTCGTGTCAGACGATAAATCTTCTGATTCTGAAACTTCTGCGAGGGACGCGCCATTAGATGTCGGTTTGGTGCAAGTTTCCGAAATCTCCTCCAATCTAAGGTTACCCCGAGTTCGTCTTCATGAACGGAACTCTCAGTTCCCTGATAAGTATGTCGTAATGCAGTCAAATATTTATGGTGGGAGCGTTATTGTTGGAGATCGCACTGCCATAGCGGAAGGTATTTGGCTGGAAGAGGATAGAATTAATGCTATGACCTTGGATCACGCTTCCCATCAGCGTATGGCTGCCAACCCTCTCCGGGTCAAAGTGACTCTGCCGCCAGCAGGTGCACCAGCTAACTATTGGCATCCTCGGGCTCGGGCTCGCTTTGAGGCATTGGTAGGGGGGTTGGGGAAAGTTCCCATTCCGACCCACAACATTTTGCAGTGTTGCCCGGTACCGGAAGTGGAGGGCTTGATCCTGATGAAAAAAGTTGTGATGAGGTCCCCGATGCGTCGGCTGCTCCGAGCTCGTCTGCTTCGGCCGCGAAGCGTGCTGCGGCTTCTCCTGGTAAAACTGATACTGATGGGCCATCTCTCAGTAGAGCTTTTGAGGGAAGATTACTCTTTTCTCCGTGATCCTCTTTCCGAACGGTTAATTATGCGGATTGGGAATAACCATATCCGTGAAGAGGATGTTATTCGAGGCTTGGAAACTATCTATGGAAATATTGATCCTTCTGAATTGTGGCAAGATCTGGGGGTGGAATTGGCGCCACACATATGTCTGATGTTGCTATATACAGTAAGGAGCTTGCCCAGTTGTTTGTAGGCTGTTACTGATGCTCATACCCTCTTATTCGTTACTAATAATTATTTTGTTCTTTGGCAGTTTGGGCACACGTTCCATGAACTGTGCAGAGATTACATGTTGCTTGGGGAGGTGCAGACTCGTCACGATGCTTTGGTGAAAGAACAGCGTGCGATGATTGCGCGTAGTGAAATTAGTCGTGATCGTGTTAACAGCCGGGCTCGTGCTGCTGAAACTCAGAAATGCATTGCTCGTGAGGCAGCGTGGAAAGCATTGGTCGCTGAGGGAGAGATGAAAAAGGAATTGGCTAGTAGCCAGGCCGAGACCCAACGTCTGCGTGCCGGTAATCTTAGGTTAGAGCGTGAACGTGATGGGTATCGAGAATCCCTTCAGAACTTGGAAATTCAGAATGCGAAATTATCCGAAATTTTGGCTCGCCACGGGGTAACTGTATCTTCACCTTATATCAAGGCAGGTGCTGGCGATTCTATAAAGGATAGTGATTATAACTTTGAAGACTCTCCCCTCTCTTATGGGTGTACGCCGATCGGGGCTGATATGCTTGGGACTACCGAGTCTTATGGTGGAAGGGTGCCCGTCTGGGCTGTCGCAGGGTCGTACGTTAGGGAACGTTATAGGGTCCCTCGTGCGATGCAGTGTTCCCAGTCATTATCTGATCCAGAAAGTAGTAGTCCGAAATGGAATAAATACCGAGAAGTTTTGTCTCCCCGGGTAATGGATGAACTCGCTGACGATATTTGCGTCGAGCCCTGGAAGTTTCCCGAATTTGAAATGAATGTATCTGGTCTTGGGCCCTTTCATCGGGACGATATTCGTGCCGAGCTGTTCACTGATCTTGCGAATAATGAGTTTCTTTACGATATGTAGTTGTGTTGTCGGCTGGTGACATTCTTTGATATTGTAGCAGTTATTTCTTCAGGCAGATTTTTGTATGCGAAGTGTGCCCCCATGCTATCGACTGGGAGCCGTTTTCATGATGTTCTATGAAAAGCGCTTTATTTGTAGAATTCTCATCTTGCGTAATTCTTTCTGAATATTCTGTCCTTGCCGTATAGTAATTGTGACAAGCTGATGAATGTCTGGTATTTTGGGCATGGAACCCCCCTTGTCTTTGGTTGGTGGTTTGTTACCACTCATAATTGAGAGGCGTCCCCTTTTGAGGTTCATCCCGTTATTGCAGGGAAAACGCTACCGTTTTATAATCAACCATGTTATCACAGGGAGTATTTTCCCGTGGGTAGGGGCGCATCCCGTTACCACATGAAACACGCTACCGTTGAGATGTTTATGATCGACCCCGTTATCATAGGGGATATTTTTGTTGTGGGTGAGCCTTTCCTTTGTCTTTTCGACTATGTCTCTTGGTGATTCTGTGGCCGTTGAATATGTACGTCATTGAGCCCTGCAAAACATCATAACCGAGAAAGTTTTCGACATAAAAGCTAATACGTAAGCACGAAATGACGTGCTTGTGTTATTTGAGGGATGTTCCCTCAATCTGGGAATATCTGTTTTACACTAGAAATAGTGTTTCCATAATGCTTTATCATGCCCGTCGTACCTGTTGTACCTGTTGTACTTGTTTGTACCTGTTTGTACTTGTTTGTACTTGTTGTACCTGTTGTACCTGTTTGTATTTATAAGAGGGCGATGTGTTAAATATATATCTAGGGGATATTCCCCCATTGTTTGTGCAATTCTCTGCACTTCTGCAATGTCTGCTTAAGACATATCCTTGCATCGAATATAAGATTGTGCCAAGCATCAAATAAAAGGGTAATAACGGATAACGATCGAAGGCTAAGGAAACCCAACCCGACTACGTATCCCATTGAATAGGGAGTTAGAGAAAGTTCTTTCTCGGATTGACCCCGTTATCACAGGGATTTTTCTTAGATTGGCCCCGTTATCACAGGGACTTCTTGAATCGACCCCGTTATCACAGGGGATTTTTCTTGGATTGGCCCCGTTATCACAGGGATTTTTTAATCGACCCCGTTATCACAGGGGATTTTTCTTGGATTGGCCCCGTTATCACATGGACTTTTTTGAATCGACCCCGTTATCACAGGGGATTTTTCTTGGATTGGCCCCGTTATCACATGGACTTTTTTGAATCGACCCCGTTATCACAGGGAATTTTTCTTGGATTGGCCCCGTTATCACAGGGACTTTTTTGAATCGACCTCGTTATCACATGGGATTTTTCTTGGATTGGCCCCGTTATCACAAAGACTTTTTTGAATCGACCCCGTTATCACAGGTGATTTTTCTTGGATTGGCCCCGTTATCACAGGGATTTTTGAATCGACCCCGTTATTACAGGGGATTTTTCTTGGATTGGACTCGTTATCACAGGGACTTTTTTGAATCGACCCCGTTATCACAGGGGATTTTTCTTGGATTGGCCCCGTTATCACAGTGACCTTTTTGAATCGACCCCGTTATCACAGGGGATTTTTCTTGGATTGGCCCCGTTATCACAGTGACTTTTTTGAATCGACCCCGTTATCACAGGGGATTTGTCTGAGTCGACCCCATTATCACAGGGTTTTTTTTTTAATAGACCCCGTTATCACAGGGGATTTTCTTGTGTAGGTGACCCGATACCGCTCCTGGGCAGGAGCCTTCCTTCTCATCATGATAGTTTTAATGATAGATTGGTGCTGAACCGTATCCGGTTGCCTACGTATCCCGTGCAGGGAATCAAGCCTCGCGTAGTTCTTTACATTGTTGTTAGTGATTGAAATGCTGAATCTCTCAAGAATAAAAACGCATGAGGTGTTGCACGTTCCATGGCCTGGGAAGGGACTCGCCGTGCATGTCCTCGAGATAATAATATCATTTCACGTTGGCGTGGGTGACCTTGTAGGGTCCCTCCCAATTAGCTTGTAGCTTCCCCACGTGTTTACTTGCTTTCACACTTTTCAACACCAAGTCACCCACTTGAAAGCTCCGGAGGTGTACTCGTTTATCGAAACTTTTGGCCATTGCTGCTTTGAAGGCCACCGTCCGTTGATAAGCTTGTTCTCTTGTGGAACCAATCATTTCTAAGTCCATTTTTTGCAGTCGTGCAGCATGCTGCGGGTCATACTCCGCAATTCTGTATGTTGGCATGCCAATCTCAACTGGGACTACCGCCTCGGACGCGTATACTAGAGTAAACGGTGCCTCTCCTGTGGATGTTCTGGGTGTATTCCTATATGCCCATAGAATACCTGGCAGTTCGTCGATCCAACTCCTTCCGGTGGCGTGTAGTCACCGTTCTAAATATTATTTAAGAGTCTTGTTGGTGGACTCCACTTGTCCATTTGCCTGTGGGTGGGACACCGCAGCAAAATGCTGGGATATTTTTAACCCTTTGCACCATGCGACCATAGTCTTCCCTCTGAACTGGGTACCATTGTCCGATATCAGAACTCTGGGTAATCCAAAGTGACATACGATGTTCTTCCAGACAAAGTCTATCATATTTTTCTCCGTGATGTGCATTAAAGCTTCGGCCTCCACCCATTTCGTAAAGTATTCTACTGCTACCAAGAGGAATTTCTTCTGACCTCTAGCCATTGGTAGGGGACCGACTATATCGATTCACCACTGATCAAATGGGCAAGTGATCTCTAGGGGTTGCATCAATACCGCTGGCCTGTGCACCAGTTTGGCGTGGTACTGGCAACTCTCACAATTGCGGCAGTGTAGTGTGGCGTCCTGTCGTACCGTTGGCCAAAAATATCCATGTCATAATATTTTCTGGGCCAACGCTCTCCCTCCTGAATGATTTCCGCAACTTCCTGCGTGTATCTCCTTCAGAATGTACTGGGCGTCCATCGGTGATACGCATCTCAGCAGCGGGCCTTCAAAAGATCTCTTATAGAGTTCACCCTGGTAAATGGTAAACATGTATGCCTTGTGCTTCAGCCGTCTTTGGGCGTTAAGGTCGGCTGGGAGGGTTCCATTTGCGAGGTAATCATATATCTCGTCCTTCCAACACGGGGTACTTGCGATAGGAAAAATAAATTCCACGTCGGCCCATTTTTTGTTGGCCTTTGTCACCCCGATCGCAGGCCTAGGGGTGGTGAGCAAAGTCACGCGCTTTTCCACAAAAATGTCTGAGGAACTAGCGAATTTCGATAAAGCGTCGGCCTTTGCATTTTCCGATCGAGGTATTTGTGTCAGATTGGATGTGGTGAACTCGGCCGCCAATTCTTTCAATTTTGCCAGATATAAAACCATGGTTTCCTGCTTTGCTTCGAAGAATCCCGAGAAATGGTTAGCCACTAACTGCGAATCCGTGAAGACTTCCAAATGATCCGAACAGAGGGTCTTAGCCATTCTGATTCCCGCCAAAACTGCCTCATATTCTGCCTCGTTGTTCGTTATAGGAAAGTTCAGACTGATAGCAAAATCAAATTCCCTACGGTCCGGGGACACCAGGTGAATTCCTGCTCCCCCGCCGTTTGCTGTGGAGGAGCCATCCACATGAAATAGCCATGCTGCGGGCTTCGAACTAGGACCATGGTCCTGGCTTACACGAATATATGGTGGCACGAATGGTCTAAGTTGTTACCTAGTGCCTCCGCCATAAAATTGGCTAACACATGTGCCTTAATGGCCGTGCGGGGACGGTACTCGATCCCGAATTCGCCCAATTCTATGGCCCATTTTACCAACCTCCCTGAGGTATCAGGGTTGGTCATGATCTGGCGGAGTGGTTTGTCCGTCATGACCACTATTGGGTGTGCTTGGAAATATGGTTTTAACTTACGAGCCGTCATGATGACGGCCAGGGCAAATAGTTCAATTTGCAAATAATTCTTTTTTGCTCCGTGAAGAACACGGCTGACGTAATGAACCGGAGATTGATTCCCGTTTGCTTCTTTTACTAATACTGTGCTAATGGCGTTGGCGGAGACCGCTAGATATAGATAAAGTGTCTCCCCTGGATCTGGTTTGGCCAGGAGTGGTGGTGCCACCAGATACTCCTTGAACTGTTGGAACGCTCTCTCGCATTCTTCGGTCCACTGGAAGTTCTTGGCCTTCTTCAAGATTTTGAAGAAAGGAAGACTTCGCTCTGCTGAGGTAGCGATGAAGCGTCCCAAGGCTGTTATACGTCCCAAAAGGCATTGCACATCCCGTACCGAGCGTGGGGAGGCGAGATTCAACACGGCCTTTATCTTGTCTGGGTTGGCTTCAATTCCTCGCTCGTTAACCATGTATCCCAGAAATTTTCTTGTCGCCACTCTGAAGGTGCATTTCTTGGGGTTGAGCTTCATCCCATAGTTTCTCATAACGGCAAATGACTCTTCTAGATGCTCGACGTGATCATGTGCCCTCAAACTCTTAATCAAGATGTCATCCACGTATACCTCCATCGACTTTCCTATCAGGCTGTAAAACATCTTCACCACCAACCTCTGGAACGTCGCTCCGGCGTTCCTCAGACCGAAAGGCATTACACGATAACAGTATACGCCTGTGTCCGTAACGAAGGCTGTTTTCGGTTGATCCTCTGTTACCATAAAGATCTGGTGGAACCCGCTCTTGGCATCCATGAAACTAAATAGGGCGCACGCACCCGGCTGTCGAATCTACTAGAAGGTCGATCCTTGGCAACGGAAAAGGATCCCGCGGGCAATGCTTATTCAAATCTTTGTAATCCACACACATTCTCCATTCCGCTTCTTTCTTCAGCACTAGGACGATATTGCTGAGCCACTCCGAATACCGCAATTCATAAATATGCCCTGCTTTAAGCTTTTCTACAATCTCTTTCTCTGTTGCCTCACTCTTCTCCTTGCTAAAGTTCTTTTTCCTCTGTCGTATCGGTTTGGCCCATGGATCAACATTCAGCTTATGTTCTATAATCTTCGGGTCGATCCCGATCAAGTCAGAATCACTCCAGGCAAATATATCGAGATTTCTTCTTAAGCATTCAATCAACGCCTTCCGAATATCGGGCGATATCGTAGCTCATATCCTCAACGTGTGCTCCGGTTGTCCCGGGTCAATCTCTATCGTGATAAAATCTCCGGCCGGCTCCATTCTTGGTTCACCCTGATAAGGAATGATCGGCCTTTCCATCTCGGCGTGTTGCGCCTCATGATCAAGCCTCGACCTCTTGCCAGTCTTCATCACATTGGGAACTGTCTTGTTCAGTTTCTGCCCCTCAATATCTCGCTTCCTCTTTACCGCCATCTTGTCTGACGAGCCCCCGATCTAGAGAACCTTGGTTCCCACAGACGGCGCCACTGATTTGGCAATAGATCGTTTTATATATATATATATATATATATATATATATATATACGAGTGTCGGTTATAAGTATATGGACTAGCAATACAACGAGTCTATCTCAAATCAGGCCTACACTATGTTTCTCGTGTAGACTTGGTCTAGAACCTGTTACTCGAGATCAGGGATAGGTCTTCGATATGACATCGGTGGTGCTCTTCGATATGACATCGATGATGGTCCTCGATATGGTGTTGATGATGGTCCTCGATATGACGTCGAGGATGGTCCTCGATATGACGTCGAGGATGGTCCTCGATATGACGTCGAGGATGGTCCTCAATATGACGTCAAGGATGGTCCTCGATATAGGAGGCAGAATGCCAACGTGGGTAGGACTATGTCCAATGTCGAAATCGGGTACGATATCGAATATCTCTATTCGACGTGATGCGGGATGACCGAGGCACGAATTGATTGCCTTTCTCGGTGTGCGGGGCGGAATATTTATAGGCGTTGCTGGTCTATATCGAATTCTATTTTCGACGTCATATCGGGATTGATCCCCGATATACGTGATCATGGGCCGCGGCCCAAATGGGCCCAGATGCTAGAAACTTCCATATCAGACATAGTATCTCTTGTCTAAAATTTAATTTAACTAAAATTCTATTTTAAAACGAGGTGTCACAATCTCCCCTCCTTAAAACAATTTGGTCCCCAAATTCTCCTGTCACGACTTTACTTACGCTTGTAGAAAATTGACTGTAACATTGACAACCATGATGTTATACAATATGATGGAGTTCAAGAGGGTGTACTTGTTGTACTAGCTAGGATAGTCAAGATGGAGAGGTGATCGGGATTCTAGAAAGGATTTGAGGAACAAATGGTCTTCTGGAGTTATAGTCAGTGCGTCTATAGTTACAAACACAAGGGCATTAACCAAGAAGAATGTTGAGCTTCATTGGTTTTACCTGGAAGATAAATGACTCACACTATGGATGAATAACATGTACCACACGGGTCGAGTGGAATACATAATTGAAATGGATTTGAACGAAACTAAGCACCAGGACTTAGCTTAAGGCATAACCATCAGATTTACAGAAGTTGTAGGATGATTTCTGAATAAGGATAAAAGATTAGACTTAATAAGTAACACAAGAAGAGTTTATCAATGTGTACTTGAGAAATGATCATCCCTAAAAGATGAAAGACTTTGCTTAATAAAATAAATTGTAGGGATCAACTCAAGTTAACCAAATAATGCTCAAGAAAGAGCATGATATGGATTAGAGTGATAGGATATGAAAAAGTTTTCTACGACAGGAAATGAGATGCATAGAAGATACTCTATGAATGGGGTATGATCTCAAGCGAGGGTACAAAAGAACATTGGAAACAATGAGAAGTATATGGTGGTAGATAAAATTTTTGGTATAAAAGAAAGCTTAGATATTGCTTCAAATAGTGATATGTTGAACCCTTAGTTACAACGAGTTAATCGCTGAACTACAACGATTAAGTCCTGAGTTAAATGAAAAATGTATGAATGAAGAACATTTCATAAACCTAAAAGAAAGATTATCTCTAGGAACAAGTGAACTTATTGAAACAATTAGGACTACATGTGGGCAAAATAGGGCTCATGAGTCTTAGGAGGGTAAACACAAGGATGGTGAATTAATTAATATAGAAGGCGAAACATCTCGGAACATGAATAACAAACTTCTAGGATAGACTGTTTAGGGTGAATCTCCAATAATGAAGTACTTATGTGTAAGGAGGTAAGATTACTTGTGGAGAAATATAGACGCAAGGGTTATGTAAGGAAAACTAATATGTTAGGTGTATACGTTTAACAATTAATGTAGCGATACAATGTTTGGTGAAGCCATGGGTGTCTAGATCTAAATTATGAAGAGCACATTGGCTTATCTCATCTATAATTTTTATAACGATTATATGTTATGCTTCAAGATTCCCATGTACTTGCTACAAGGTACATACAACATTTTTTATTCGTTTTTCTTTGTGAAATGTACAAGATATATTGCCTTGTCTTCTTAACGATAATACAAAACGAGTCAATTCAAACACCTAGTATTTCGTAGAACTCACTCGCTACCAAAAACGCTTACCAGCAATTGACGCAATAAAGTTTGACTTACATCCGAATTCCATTACGAAACCTTCGTCTAGATAGAGTATTACATGACATTTTCGCTGATCAAATCTCACTAAAGCTTCTTAAGAAAGTTTACTTGCTTGCCCTTTCAAAACCCAAATCCCAACTTTAGCAGTCGCGAAGCACAAACACTAAAATACGGTGAACGAAGTATTAGTTGGCCACCCCAGTACTAGAGCACTACATGTTAGCGTTGGCCTAACAAAAGCTCATTTCAAGCCTAATAGACGATCATACACCTCCCCAAACCCCACGTGGTAGATCATTAGTCAACACAACATCCAACTATAAGGATGACATACCGGTTGATCAGGCCGGCAGGGATCCATTATTCGGCAGTGTGGGACTTGTATTTCATGTCTTCTTCTGATTCTTGGGCGCTTCAGCGAGTCCACATAGCACATCCATCCCTGTACCTGGTCACCTACAATCTCACCAACTCCTTGAGGAGTCGGGAATTTAATCTTCTGATAATAAGTAGAGATTGTTGCCCTGATCTAGTTGAGCGTCGGTCGGCCAACAATGGCGTGGTAGGGAAACGGAGTGTCGACAACCGTGTATTTTATCGGTGTGACCCGGGTGCGTGGGCTTCTGCCAAACATGGTGGGCAATATAACTTGTCCCAGCGGCACTACTTCTACTCCACCAAATCCGGTCAACGGGGTGGATATCGGCTTTAGCCGGTCCGGGGCTATCCCCATCTGCTCATAGGCCTTTGAGAATATCAGGTTTGCGGAGCTCCCACTATCCACCAACACTTTATGCACATGATAGCCATCCACATTAATTGTGATAACCAGTGGGCAATCTAGCTTCCCTGCGGTCAAGGCCAATGGACTAAGTTGCTCCAAGTCTTTCTTGGTGAAGGAGATCTCCTGCTCCAAGTATGCTTCCGCATGATTGCGTTGGTGTACCCAACATAGGCTCCACCCTGGATTCTTCGCGTTATGGTTTCTCGGCCGTGAGTCGTGTCAGCTCCCAAGCCTCCCCCGTTGATCACATTTATAACGCCTATGTTCGGGGCATTCACTATGGTCCTCCCTCGCTCCTTGGGTGCCTCAAGAAACTTCTACTTTCCTCTCCCGGGTGAGTAATCTCTTCTAGGGGATGAGGAACGTTCTGCTCCTCTAGGATCCTCCCTGGCGCTCCTGACAAACTCGACCAGTTTCCCTTATTTGATCAATCTTTCGATTTCGTTCCTCAGATGTGTGCAATCCTCCGTCCTGTGTTCAGGTTGGCGGTGGTACGCGCAGTATTTGCCCGATGACTTCATCCTGGGGGTCTCATTCAATGGCCTGGGTTCCGTCAACCATCTATTTCTTTTCGCCACGGCCATCACCTCCAGAATGCCTCTATTCAATGGGGTGTACATCCTCGGGGGCCTTTCCCTGTTGCGGTCTCTGTCTGCGTTCCTGCTGGAAAACGAACCCTGACGCGTTGCCATCATTTTGTCTTCGTAGATCATTTGGTTTGCAAGCATGTTGATCTGTGCTATGGTGGGCTCAGTCAATCTGATCAGCTCCCCGGCAAACCTGCGATGGGTCGTACCTTTAAACAGCATCATCATGACCTGCCCTCCATGCGGCTCGTCCACCTTCAGCAATTCATCATTGAACCTCTTCATATAGTCCATGAGGTTCTCCCTTTCCCTTTGCTGCACAGCACCGAGGTGTAGTAGGTTGGTCTTCTTTCTTTTCTGGCTAGAGAATTGGTTCTCGAATTTCTCCCTCAGCTGCTCGTAGTTCGTTATGGATCTGGCCTCCAGTCTAGCGAACCAATCCAGTGCAGCGCCCGTTAAAGTGGTGGACAGGATCTTTGCCTTTATGTTTCTCGAGTAGTTGTGCAGGTTCAGGATGCTATCGACCTGATGGAGATGATCCGTAGGATCACCTCTTCTGTCGTGTGGCTTGATTATCGGGATCTTGTCCCCTCTTTGTAATACCTCGGCCTTTATCGCATCCGAGAACGGGGTCCTAATGTGACCTTTCCCCTTACTCTGAGTCAACTTCCTCGACAACTCCGCTCTCTCGCGGTCTAGCTGTTCCATCCTTCTTGAGATTACCCGTAGCATTTTTGCATCCTCATTCTTTGAATATGCAACCTCGGCACGGTCGCGACCGCATTTCATTCTCCGGACTACTTCCGCCCTCTCGCGGTCAAGCCGCTCCATCTTTCTTGCTATCTCTCGATCTAGGGTCCCGGGGTCCCGTCTTTCCACCCTGTCGCAAGCAGCGGGCGATATCTCCCTGAAAGAGTTCCTCCTATCCTCATGTGCGTCGTATCCTTGCCTTGCCCTTCTCTCACCCACTCCGGATTCATGGGGCCTCGCCCGAATGTCCTTTGCCCTTTGCTCCACTAGTCATGGAAGCAAGGTCTCCAATGTGGAATTCAGCGCCGCTCTCACTGTGGAGTTGATCTGCACTTGCATCTCCGGGGTTATGGCAGCGGGGTGAAAGGAACTTTGTCCCGCGGGCATTGTCTCCTCCAGGCCGGGAAAATCCGCATTTGGCGCATCGGTCATTGGAATGTCTGTTGGGTGGTTCTCAGCGGGCGGGCCCTCAGTCTCGTTGCTCTGGTGGTGGAGGAAGCTCCATCTCGGCTTGTGCCACTGTCTGTTCTTGGTCAGTTGTGTGTTTAGGGGGTTGCGCGTCTTCCATCCTGGTGCTCCTAGTCATAACTCCGCTAACTTCAGATCGGGTCCTTCTTCCTTGCATATTAGCGTCCTTGTCCGAGAACTGGTGTTCCCACAGACGGCGCCACTGATTTGGCAATAGATCGTTTTATATATATTTGAGTGTCGGTTACAAGTGAGTAGTCTGGAGGTACAACGAGTCTATCTCAAATCAGGCCTACACTACATGTCTCGTGTAGACTTGGTCCGTAACACCTCGAACCTACCCCTTGATGCTTGGATAGGAGTGGGATATCAGTAACTAGATCGAACGGACGTCGGTGATTGTCTTCAATGTGATATCGAGGATGACCCCCGATCTGATATCGGTGATGAGCTGGTGTGATGTGTCAGTGGTGCACGTGATAATCCCGATATCAAAAGGGATATCGGGGATGTATTTTGATCTGACGCGTGGTAGCTGAGGGATAATTATTGCCTGTTTTGGGATCCGGGCACCGCGTATTTATAGACCTCGGGATCCGGGGACCACAGTAACATATCGGTGATTATTATCGATATGACATCGAATATGATCCCCGATATAGTCCAATATGGGCCTAGTTTGGGCCTGGCCCAATATGCGGGAAATACCCATATCAACTTATGATCACAGAAGTAAGCTTGTAGTTCCACTGTCTAGAAGCTTGCCACAATCCATAGAGAGATTTGTGAAGTTTACAAACTTGCTCCCCCTCAGTAGCAAGTCCAGGAGGAGTCATGTAGACCTCTTCCTCTAAATCACCATAGAGGAAGGCGTTATTTACATCAAGCTGAAATAAAAGCCAATCATGAGCTGCTGCAAAAGCTAAGAGACTTCTTACTGTGGTGATTTTTTCTACTGGAGAGAAAGTCTCAAAGAAATCATATCCTTCAAGTTGATTATAGCTCTTTGCCACTAATCTGGCTTTGTAGCATTCTACCTCTCTTGTTGATGTAAATTTTACTTTGTAAACCCATCTACAACCAATAGCTGACTTACCAGAAGACAAAGTTGTGAGGGACGAAGTACCATTCTCATGTAGAGCAGTTAACTCAGCAGACATTGCATCTCTCCATAAAGGATTTGAATTAGCTTCATTAAAGCATTTAGGTTCATGGTGTGAAGCAATAGATAAAGCATAATGTAGATGAGGAGGAGAGAATCTATGAAAAGATAAATTGATATTCAAGTAAGTAGAGGTACCTTGTGTAGAGGACATTGCAACATGAGACAGTGAAGTAGCGATAACTGCAGCAAGTATGTATCGGTAGTCTTGCAAGTAAGCAGGTGGTCTCCTAATCCTAGAAGAGTGTCTAACAATGTCATGAGGAATATGATTTTCAGTGTTTGGAGGATCTGGAATAGAAACAATAGGAGATTGAGTAATGACAGGAGATGGAGTAACAAGATGAGATGGAGGAGTGTCAGAACAGAAAGAGGAAGTAAGAGTTGGTGTGTGTGGAACAGTAGGAGTTGGTGCAGTAGAAATAGGATTTTCATAGAGCATAGGGGTGGCAGTAGGGAAAGGAGATTGGGGAATGGAGCTAGAAGCAGGAGAAATAGTAGATTTGAAAGGAAAAATACTTTCATGGAACAAAACATGCCTTGAGACAAAAACTCTTTGAGAGGATAAGTCATATAGCTTGTAACCTTTAATATGAGGAGGATAGCCAATGAACACACATTGTGTTGCTCTTGGAGAGAATTTGTGAGTAGGGTGAGGCATAATAGAGGCAAAAGATTAACATCCAAATACTTTGAGGTGACTGTATTGTGGTGGTTTGAAAAAAAAAAAGCTCAAAAGGAGTTTTGTTCTTCAGTAGGGGAGTTGGGGTTCTGTTTATCAAGTATGCTGCTGTCAGCACACATTCTCCCCAAAATTGTAAAGGTAAAGATGCCTGGAATCTCAATGGTCTTGCCACATTAAGTATGTGTTGATGTTTTCTTTCCACAACAGAATTTTGTTGTGGAGTGTTAGTGCACCTTTGTTGGCGTATGACTCCTTTTGAGGCAAGGAAATCATGCATATTGAATTCAAGACCCTGATCAGATCTAATGCTCTTTATAGTGAGTTTGAATTGTGTTTGCACATACTCAAAGAACTGAACTATGATCTTTCTAGTGTCACTTTTATCTCTCATCAGATATGTCCAAGTGAACCTACTGTGATCATCCACTATAGTTAGTAAGTATCTGCATCCATTGAGTATAGCTTGGATCTGTTGGTGGTGGTTCAGTAATGGAACCATCCACAAACCCAAGTTTGTTCTTAGCAAGTAGAGCCAAATGCATAGTTCTGCTCCATCTGTAGTAGTTCTGTCAAGTGAGAGGTTGATTGACCAAATGTTGACCTGGATTTTCTCCATGATGCAAGTAAAGGGGATGTGCAGGATCATCGGCGTAGGTACTAACTCTTAGCAATGGTGGCCATTAAGATGTAGTGGTATTGTTGTGCTGAGATCTTATTTGTGATGTGGGTGTTCCTTGTGAGTGTGGTGGAGTATCCACGGTGAAAAGTGTATAGCGCACGCGGAAGAGACAGTACGGATTAAGAGATAGTGAGACCAAAACTCACTGCTCTGATACCATATCAGAAAAGATAACAGAACTCGTGTTTTGTGTTTGTATATTGAGGAACAAAAGATGTAATGGAAATGGTTGTATTAATAAGGATTAATTGTCTTGCATTACAATGAAAGCACAGCCATATATATAACCTGCTAAGGAATCTAAACATTAAATGATAAAAGAATCAAAAGTACATTAAAAAGCAACCAATGAAAAACTGATCCTAACTACCAATGGAATCAGTTCATAGTACAGAATATTCCAACAGCTCTCTTGCTTGCCAAGTATCTTCTTTTGCCTCGTTCTCTTCTTTTTCTTCTTGTACGACCACTGCATGCGTTTGATAAGTACTACGATTCTATTACAAACTATGATTCCTATCAATAACGCTAGCTCTAGGACGACTTTAGTCCAGAACACAAGATGATGGGGACAGAAAGTCTAACTAGGTCTCACAACTGATATCGAAGGTAAGGTCGAAGGTGATGTCGGGGACACGTCGGATATGACGTCGAGGGCGATATCTAATGGTTATATTGAATGTGATCCGGCAAGCTATGTTGGGCTTGATATCGGGGATATGTCGGGAAAGATATCGAATATGCGTATTCGATATCAGTACGCAGATTAGGTAGTAATTATGTCTCTTCTCGATATGCGGGACAGAGTATTTATAGATTTCTGTCTTATACTATATCGAATATCATATTCGATATGATGGAGTATATCGAGCTTCATCCCCGATATAGACCTCCATGGGCCTCGGATATGGGTTGGCCCAATCACAAAAATCCCCCCAATCATGTAGTCCCCCACTTTAGGAATTATCATTTTAAATAATAATTTGTAAACTCAATTTGTAGGTTTTTCTCTTTCTCGAGGGTACCGGTAACCCCCCCCCCCCCCCCCCCCCCAAGTTTTTGACTTATTCGATCGAGGAATTGGTTAGTAAAAATAGGTCTCTGATACTCCCCCAGTTTCCTAAGCAATTCGCTGAGTTATAAGTTGGAAATTTGTGCATATCGGGTCAATAACGAACTTGCATTTTGATATACTCCCAACATTGAAGGCATCAGTTTCTCGATGGGGGCCAGTCATTTTATTATATAACATAGTCCCCCTTCCTTTATCAGCATGCGAATATTTTATTGTAGAATTTGTTCTCTTTGCGAGTTGGATATCGAAGTCCCTTAGGTATGTTGGGGCTCATTTTTTATATGTTTTCGATGTTCAATCGATATGAATTTCAACATGCTTTCGATATGAGTTTCGAGACAAATGTGTTTATGTGGAGCCCCGATAATGACATGTCACCATTATTTTTCATGTTTGTTTTTACGTTATGTATTGTTGAAGTCTTTAACGTTCATACTTTTATCAAGTGAGAGATGGTCCAAGTGAAGAATCCGCCTCATAGGAAACATGTTGTTTCTCTGTGGCAGTATGTGTCGATCTCTCGTGAGGGGGGAACTTCTAAGCCAAATGTGTCTGGGGTTAACCCAGCCGCTAGGGGGAATGTGTTGAGCAAACCGCCCCTGGAGGAAGCACTTGATGATGGCCTGATGTGGGTCCCAGGAATAGTTGCAGAGGTCAAGATTCTGCGCGTATGTCTATACTAGCGGAACTCCCATTTTCCTAGTCATTTTTTGGTGATCCAACTCAATCATCGAAGACGTTCTGATCCTGGAAAAGGAAAGGCTACATGCTGTGAAAGCAGAGCTTCAATCACAAAGGAGGCTCGCCGCCAACCCTCATAATGTTGTGGAGGCACTGCTACCCCCCGGTGCTCTTCCTAATTATTGGCACCCAAACATTAGGGCCCGTTTTAAGAAGGACGCTCTCGGGAAAGGAGGTTGGTGAGAGTTCTCGAGGTGCTACATTAGGTGTTGATGTTTCCCTTATTAAGGACTCAATCAATACATCGATTCCCCTTGATATTAGAGGGACTGTCGGACTCGAACCAAGGGAATTTGTTCCTTCGTCAGATAGGGCAGCCACTACCGAGGAGCATAGGTCGACCACAGACGGGGTGCCAACCTCCCCTGATGCTGTCTCTGTGGGCCTCCATGTGTCTTGCAAGCGTCGAAATAGGTCTTTCTGAATGCATGATGATGCCATTATCCGAGCCACCATGAGGAATTACGATTTTCTTCTTGATCCCAATTCTAACCGATTAGTCATGAGGATAGGCGTGAGGGTTTTGTGGGAAGAAGATGCTACTCTTAGTATGGATAATATATATCCTGATATTGATCCGATATCTTGATATGTAACTTAGGGGTTGTAGTAGTACGGCGGATGTGCTTTATGTTATTTTATGTGGTAAGGTTCCGGCCGCATAACATTTTATGTCCCTTTCTTTTTATATGTGTATTAACCTTGGTCGTCCCTTACTTGTGACATTTTGGCCACATGTTCCATTCTCTTTGCCAAGACTACATGATGTTGGCAGAGGTGCAATTCGGACATGATGCGAGAGTTGAGGAGATGCGGAAGTTGGTTGCTCAGAGCAACGACTCTCAGGACAAAGCAAATACGCAAAAGCGTGCTGCCAAACTTCGTGCGAAAAAAGCGCATGATAAGGTTTGGAGAGCTCAGGTTGAAAGAGAGAAAATTACAAAGGAGTGCAGCTGGTCAGTTGCGTCAGTATAATGTGCTTCTGAAGCGAGAGCGGAACTCGTATAGGGAGTCCATGATATCGTTGGAGATGCAGAATACCAAATTAACTGCGCTTCTTGAATCCGATCATTGGTGGGTCATTGCTAGGGAGTTCATGAAATCTTCCACCTTTACCCAAATCGGGCTTCTGCAAGGAGAGAGGGATTTTAAACTCTGAAAGGATACGACTGTAGATCGAATCAAAGACTTGGGTTTGTTGGGGAATGATTTTGAGATTAGTCTACTTGATCCCGAGCATGAGTCGTAGGGCACAAATCATATTGATTCGACTAGCGGTCCCTCCATGCCTTCCGATATTGGGGATATTTTCCTTCCTCTTTTGAACAAGAGAGGATTATACATGGTCGGTTTTACACCTACTCCCGGTAGGGAGGAAGAAACACGGGTCCCTTCACCTGATATCTTGGAAGAGGTTGCCCCAACTGAGGAAACCCAGGGATTTTTCGATGAAGCGCTTGGCAGTGATACTAATTTTAGGAATGTCGACTAATCGGAAGATGGAGAGGGCGTGAATATTGTGCCCGAGCTACCAATTGTATGGGCTGCTGCTGGTTCATATCCTCGACTGTGTTATAGGGTGCCTCATGCCCTTAGGTACACGTACCCCGAGAAGGACCCAGAAACTAATAGTCCTATATGGTACATATGTCCAGATGTGTTGTCGCCGAGGGGAATAAGTGAGATTACTGTAGATATAGATGACGAACCGTGGAAGTTCCTAATGAAGACTTCTGAGCTTGATCTCTCCTCTATTTTTGCCCTTACCTGGGATGAAATTCATAGTGATCTCTTTGATAATTATGAGGAGGATTTCTTTTGAGATTTTCGAGTGTGCTTTTTCATTTTAGTTATAGTAGGAGTAAGCTTGCACTCATTTGTAATTTCATCAGTAGAGTGTTTACGTGTAACCTTCTACAATCTCTTATACCTCCCTTATTTTTCAAGATGTTATTATATTGTTTCGTCATATGTCTCTTTTTATTTGCATTCCCTTACGAGAGGTAAATGATACCTCGGGTGGATGTACATACAGTCGTATTTTCAAGCGATATGTCCTGAGGGCAATACCTCTATATCGTTTATCAGTAAGTTTTCCATGGAGGCATGTGGACAGTCGCCTTTTCAAGCGATATGTCTTGAGGGCGATACATCTTTGTTGTTTTATCAGCATCTTTACCGTGGAGGCATATGGACAGTCGTCTTTTCAAGCGATATGTCATGTGGGCAATACCTCTTTGCTATTTTATCAAGATATTTTTCAATCCGTTGGAAAGGGTACCGCTTTAGGCATATAGTTCGTCTTGTCTTGCACCTGCATTATCAGAATAATATTTTTATAATATCGGTGCTGGCCGGGAAAGTGGTTGCATACGTATCCCGTATTGAGAATCAAGATTTGCGTAGTTCTGATTACAAGGTATGATTATATCAATAATAAGAGGGACCTTCCCAGTTTGCTTGGAGTTTTCGATGTGCTTACTAGCTCTTACGCTCTTTAAGACGAGGTCTCCAACCTAAAAGTTGCGTAGATGGACCCTCTTATCAAATGTACGGGCGATAGATGCTTTAAAGGCCACAGTGCGCTGATAGGCATGTTCTCTGGTAGATTCGATCATGTCAAGGTCCATCAAGCGCAAACGCGCTGAGTGTTTGGAATCGTATTTAGTAATGCGGTAGGTGGGCATACCTATCTCTACTGGCACCACCGCCTCGGACCCATATACTAAGGTGTATGGTGCCTCCCTTATAGAGGTCTGAGGAGTAGTACGATAGGCCCATAGGATTGTTCATGTGGCTTGAAGCCGACGCTCGAGAGATTCTCTTAGAGTTTTGTTGTTGGGTCCCATTATCTGAGATAAGAACTAATCTGCTGCACGAAGTCTATCATATTATTCTCAGTGATGTGGGCCAGTGCCTCTGCCTCCACTCATTTAGTGAAATATTCGACAGCAACTAAGAGGAACTTCTTCTGTCCCTTAGCGATAGGTAGAGGTCCCACAATATCAAATCCCCACTGATCAAATGGACATGTAAATTCTAGGGGCTGCATCAGAACAGCCGACCGGTGGATCAACCTTGCATGGCATTGACAGTTCTCACAAGTACGACAAAATTGTGTCGCATTCCTTCTCAACGTCAGCCAAAAATAATGAGGATTAATGCTTTGGGGCCCACAATGGCCTAATGCAGAGAACCTACTCGTGTTCTACACTGCCCCCTACCAAAACGCATTAACACTATATTGTTATGGGAAGAAACCCGACATACCTTGCTGCTTTGATATAATGGAGATTCAATATCCAGGGTCACAGAATGACAAAAGGTCCCCAATAAAATAATAGCATCCGGACAAGAGATGGGGACCAACTTATATAATAAACATATGTGGGCCCCGACAACAATAAATGGTTTTCTATATTGCGGAGATATCAAAAATGTATATTCGATATCCACCCGATATCGCAGAATTTTTGACTTCTATCTTTACGAAATTATCCAGGAAAATGGAGGAGTATCCGAGCTCTATTTTCACTATCCCAATTCGTTGTTCATGCAACTTGAAAACTGGGTGGAATGAAGGGTATACCTCAATAAAATACTCAAGCATACAAATCAAGTTTACAAATTATCATCTACAATGATAACTCCTAAATTGAGGGACTATTGGTATAGATATATCATTCAATCAGAGTTTGAAGTATGATCATGTTCCAAAAGCTCACTCCAAAGTGGGGGACTACTGATATTACATAATATAGTAACAATACGTGTCATGTCACGTGGATGTCCCAATTGCAAGAATCATCATTATTTGTATATAATGAACTAGGCACCCTATGATATGTCATTGGAAAGCCACGGATGTCTAAGTCATAATTCAACAAGAGGATTGCAATTCGGAGGTCCGGAGTAGAAGTTATGCCTGAAATGGTGGAACTGCGTAGATCTGGACAGCATATCAAATATCATATTCGATCAGCAATATCGAGTGCCATTTTTGGCATACCCTAGCCCTTTTGCCTATAAATACCCTCTTATTTAAGGACCCCCCCCCCCCCCCCCCTCACGCAACCCATATATCAAATATATTCGATATAGGACCTCCGATATCCAATATAGAATGCTATTTTCGACATCACACTCTACATAACATTTGAAATGCACAGACCTGACATGTATTCAACATAGAGAACATTATACGTGTCCATTCGATATGTACCTTATATGTACATCGATATATGGCCGATATCGTGAGGCCTCGACATCACACCCGACATGCAAGATACCCGACATGATATTCGATGTTGAGGAAGTTCTATATGTCTCCTCGACATGTACCTTATATTCTTGGAAAGGTAATGAAGTCTACTTTCCATATCAAGAAGCAGATCAAGGTTTGGACCTTTTTACAAGGAGATATGGTCAAAATCGTGAAGTCGCGCAATGCAAAAATAGGTGAATCGCATAGCCCAATTAGTGCTCGGTCATCAGAATAGATTAATGAACTATGTTCTGCTTGATTCCCTCAAGGGGATACGTAGGCAGCTTGGGATAACCTGAGTCCAGTCCGAAATCATCAAAGATCCATTCATCCCCTCACCACGTCGCTTGGAGTACATGTGTGCAAAGGACAAAGCTGGTTCCAGCGTGGCCTAAAACCAGCATGATGTGGAGTGTTTCGTAAGCCTGTCAAGCCAGCGGACTATAATGCACCAAATCAGATCTATAGGGCATACTTGATGTTTATGCCCAATCAGTCCTCAAAAGAAACAAATTAAAACTTTTCAAGCACTCATTGCATAGTTTCACATCTATATATGTACATACTTCCATCCTTCCAAGGGAGAGTTAGATTCCACAAAGAGCTTTTCTTGTATTTAGTCTGAGTTGAATGCAAGTGTAGTTTGTCTATTTGGAACTAGATGAGCTCATCTCAAGACTTATGAAAGTTCCCTGAAAATTACCAAACATGGTAATACTTTTAGGATTAAGAGACTTGAAGGTGGAAGACTCTAAACCATAACGTTGTCTTCTTTTGTTCTCACCTCAGTGAAGGAGAGATGTGGTGGCCATTTTTGGATAAGAATGTGAGAATCACAAAAGGTTCATGAGAGATTCATAACCTTTAAGACGTCAAATTCATTTTCTAAGACACACACTGACAAGTTACGAGCACAATAGGGTTGTTGTTAGCGTGTGGTTGACGGAACAAGGCACTTTTAATGCACGAACAGGCTCTACTAACGCGTCAACAAGTAACTTGGTGGCCAAGTAGCATGCGCAAGTCATTCATGTCACTCGTTACCTTCACAAGTAGTGCATGTGCAAGTGGTCCCTGAGCAAAAATATGATAAAAACCCTAATTTTGAGTTCCCTTCAGCAGTCGCTTAAATATAAATAGTTATGCATGTTTTTCAATGCGAACTAAGAACAACTAAAGGTGCGTTATGTATAAAATAATAGAGAAAACCCTGGTGAAAGATAAGCAATACATTTTGAGAGATTGTATTAGATATGTATGATACATCTATTGCTTCCTGTTGTTATTGTAATCACTCATCAGTATCATAGCAAAAATTCTAGTATAACGCGCCCGTAAAGGTAGTCATAGACAAAATGCATAAACAAATTGTGGCGTTTGTCTTTCGTTGTTTTCTATCATTTTTCGTATATTATTGATAACTCTATGTTGCATAAAAATGAAAATCCATTGTGCAACTAGTGGTATTAGAGCTCCAGATTGAGTGGGAATAGATACAATATTGAGTGGGAATAGATACAATAGATGTAATACCCTGTCATTTTCGTTAATATTGTCTTGTTTTGTGGTGATTCTTTAATCACTTGTAGATTAATTTTATGAAATTAAGTTGTTCAAATTTTAATATTAGGAAATGATCTAACTACAAATTCATTATGAACCACTTATATTTTCAAAAAAAAAAAATTATTCAGATACTTAAATTATTAGAAACTCATAAACTGTGGCATGCAACAATTTTCAATAAATACCTAAGCTAAACATTTGTACCTATAAAATAAAGTGCACGTTTTATCCACTTTCTCTAAGGTTTGGTCATTTGGAAAACACTCCATGACGTTTGACACTTTGTTAAACGTCCCTTTAATTGACAATTCAGTCAACTGTTAAAAGTAAGGACCGTAAGGTAATTTAATATTATTATACTTTTATTATCATTTTTGTTAATTCCAAATTATTTGTTATTTCTATATTAATGAAGATTTACAATTATGCAATATACAAGAAATTTGTGCATTTTTTATATTTTTTTTAAAATTAATTTACAACTTTCTTTTTGGAATTAGCACTTTCTTTGTAATTTTAAAATATATAATATTTCTTGTATTATAACTAGAATTGATATGCAAATTCTAAAAAGAAAATCAAGAATTATATGCCACATTACTCTATTTTTCCATGTGACACCAAGTAGGACAAAACCTACTCTTAATTGTCTAAAACCTGTTCAGGGTCCATATTTTGTCGATTTTTTGAAAGGTAATGGACTTCTTTTGCAACATGAAAAGACAAAAGACAATGATTATTGGATATTGTAACGAGCATAAAATAAAATTTGCCCATTAAATAATGATATCTATACAAATCACGAGAATTTTTCATGTAATACTCTCTGGAAAAAAATTGGTTGTCTTGTTATGATACTTTGTATCCTTTTTTTATATATAATAGGTAAATATAGTTACGAACCAAGTCTCGAGTCCCAAGAGAGTACTTATCTATTGTAGCAATGCACCATTGAAACCAAGTAGAACAAATACTTTGTGTAATGAAATAGATGGAAAGGATAGAAAATATAGACAACGACATAATTGAATAGATTGATTGATTGGGTAGTTCTGCATATTAAAGAAAAACATATCTAGAAATTAGAATTCGTTAATTTTGAATACGCATATTTCATAGACAAAATATCAATGCCCATATATCATACTTCTTCCTATTGAATCTTGTTTTGTTCTCAAGTTGACATGATAAGTTAAACGCACTCTCGTATCACTTATAGAACCCCTATCTCCATAATGGCGCCATGTACTCTTCCCTCTCTAGAAGTTCACCGTGTCAAGGATCCATACAGAGTTTTAGAAAAGAACTAGAGTTGATGACTTAATCTAAACTCCTCATTAGATGCTAGCGACGAAGGTTTAGAGATTGGTTTGTATGATCTACTATGCAAGTGTTGCGCTAACAATCTCCTATGCATAATTCAAAACAATACATGATATTTTAACATATCTACTATGCTTTCTAGAAGTATTTTGCTTGTTCAATCTACCTAGTAGCATAAGTGATGGGAACACATACGATGTTTATGAACTTAGTATGCAAATAGAATATTACACCAATGTTTCTTTTCTCAAATACACGATCAAGTAATAATAAAATGGTAAGTGCGGTTACGAACCAAGTACCGTATCCCAAGGGAGTGGTGGATTGCTTATCAGAATCACTTAAATGTAAAAGCACTAATGGTTGTCGCGGTGGATGTCTTCTATTGTTGCAGGATGAATGCTATATGAATGGATGTATGTAGAATGCTTTGAATGTAGAAAATTATGATGCGGGTTTTGGAAAACATATTTGTATGCAAAAGATTACTAAACTAGAGTGCAATAAAAACAGTGTGAATGCAAAGAGAATGGTTTTCGTGCAAGAAAAAGGTTGAATGCAATGCAAACTTGAATAGAAGAGATTGAATGCAAAGAGGAATCAGATTTACTAAACTAATGCAAGGCAGAAAGTAAACAAGACATAATTTAATATGGTTGATGGCTGATTGATTTAGTTGTAAATAGGTGATTGCTTTAGTTGCAAATAGAATATGTATTGATTTAACCATAATACTTCACAGACAAACTACCTATGCTTCTCTAACATGCTTGATCATATGCTTGAGTTCTGGGTGTTCAATGATCCGTGACCCATAACTGGAGTTATCCTAACTATAAAATCCTTAAGTCTCTAATGACCTATCACGTTAACAAAATTAGTCCAGTTGTCAATTGTTTTAGAAGGGATATTAAGTTTGCAACCCAATTAACTCATCCACTTCGTGTTAACAAAACGTACAAAATTAAGATTGGTTTTGTGTGATCTAGGGATTGCGCATCAGTTGTGTTAGCGTACCAAAGTCACAAATCGCATGTATACAAAATTAGATTAACATCTATTGTCACGCCCAAAAAATTAAGAAGTAAATAAATTTATAATTCAGTCCTTTAACTTTTGAAAATTTCATTTTTTTACCCTAAACATTTAGGAAAAAATGCCTTTTAGTTCCTGAACTTAGAAGTTAGTCTTTTAATATTTTTATAGGTCTCTAATCCTCAAACATATATTTAAATTTCAAATATTAACTAAGACAATCGAATACATAGAAATATTGCGTAAGTAAATATGTATGTAACAAAGAAATATCAAATTATGCCTACTTGAATTTTAATTATAAATCATTGAGGGACTTGATATGTAATTAACTAATTAATGTGGTAACCCATGAACTCCTTAAGAGCATGATTGAAGTCAGATTTTTTTGATTTATTATAAAATAACTATGGTGGGACATGAATATTAATAGTTAAACTATAATTTCTGCCTATAAATAATCATCATTGCTCAACATTTTATACAACCATAAATAATTCGATTCTGCAAAATCTCACTGAAATAAAAGTTGTTCCGTTTTGTGTATACTTTCAGAATAAAATTATACCAGATTTTTATCTTATTATTTTCTACCTAAAAAACGCCAAATCTTTAACTGCGCATGAAATGTCGATTCTGTCCATGTGCCTTAGAAAAAGCATATCAAATAGTAGAAACATTATTTTTACTAACTACTTTTGGATATATATATATATATACTCTCCTTGATGTCTTCTATGTTTTGTATGAAAACATCTTGCCCCCAAATAATATGATCTAGGAGGCCACAACACATAAACCGTAAATTGATGTCAAGAAATCCGATTGCAGCTCTTATGTTGCAAGAATTATTTAGCATAGCAAATCTTTGTATTTTTATAAAATTTTGGCTACACACATTCATCATGACATTAAAAATCTGAAATCGTAAAAGGATTTGAAAATCAAGTTTATTTGGATGTCCGATCAAAGGTAAAACCGAAACTGTGGTGATTTTTCAGTTTATTTAGCACAACCTTTATTTTCTTAATTTATAAGTTAAATCACCATCACAATTTAAGTATTTATCACACACGTGAATTTAACAAGATATAGTATTAGTTATAATTAGATTGTTATAATTTATAATCATGAATTGATATTTTTGTAATTTTATTTATAGCATTTAAATGGTATATTTAGCATGTGTAACATACTATTTGCATAAGTCTTACAAGATTATTCTTGCCACTTCATGATCTAACCATCAAATAAGATTATTTATCATAAACATTCCTTATCACATGTTTTGATAATTTTCCATGTTTATATATTTATCTTATCACATGTTTTGATAAATTTCCCATGTTTATATCTTTATATTTAAGTTATAACATAATTGTATGCATTTTAGACTACCTATGTAAAATAAAGTAATAATTGACTAAGTTATATATTTTAAGGTTTTACTTCATATGATACTTATTTGATTTATGGTTATTAAAATTTGGTATTGATTAAAGGCTAAAAAGATGAGTTTTCTTAGAGTTAGTTAAGTAATATGTTTTAAGGATTAGCTAATCAAATTTTACTTGTTACTGTGACTTGTCGTCGAAATGACTTTAACATGAATTCTCGCAGTCATAAGTTTGAACATGTGGTTGTTTCAGATAATTTTAAGTATAAATAAGGTGGTTAAAATAATAGATATTCAATATTCAATTGAAGCATATGTTTTTCTTTCAATTCATTATCTAAGATTTTCATATTTGGTGTAATGACATAAATTAAGCTTATGTGTTATTTACTAAGATTTACATTATAACTAGCATTCTTAACAAGAACGTTCCCAACTTCACCAACATCAGAATTGAAGAAAAAGTACTAATATTTGTTGTGGTGAATCATAAATTCAGATGATTAATGATATTTAAATTTGTTAAAAGTTTGACGAACTAATCAACGCCATCAAGGTTCCTCATACGAGTAAAGGTGAGGTTCCATTTCTGATTTGTTCTAGCCCTGATTGGCATCCGGCCGTGAAGAACTTGGACAAAAAAGCCACTACTCCGTTACCAAACCTCGAACAACCTACATTTCATCATATTCGTGTTGTTGCATCTCTTCTCATAACCTAATTTTCTTACTCATCGTCAAATCATATCCATTCGTTTACTATTTATCATATTGATTCATAATCATGGTAATTTCCCGATATTATAATCTCATATACTGGTTCTTGAACTATACAAAGAGCAACGAACTATGTTCTGAACACGTAGCTCAAGGTTCAACAGATATTCTTACTAGCTTATTTATTTATCTGTTACACCCATTGGGATGCCTTTTGGAAGTTGGGCCCATGGATTGAGTCGATTTACTGTCGGACAGTAAGGACTGTCGGTTTAAGTAAGTTTGCTTGACACCCATCTATCTAGGCGCCGCTTGTAGCCAGAAGTTGGTTGTAACCCGCGTGCTGGATCGGCATGTACTCGAGCATGTCTCTTGATTTGTTTGCAAGCTCGCTCCTCGTCGAAAGATATAAGGTAGAATATTATAAGTTATATGGTTTGATTTGTTTATTGTTAAGCACAAGTTCATTAACTGTTCTATGAAAATACCAGTACCATTGCGGCATCAAATTATCTCGTTGAAATATTTCTACTGGTAAGATCACTCTTGAAATGTATACATTAAATCACAGTTAATTCTTGCATTACCAGTTATTTCATATGAATTTCACTAAGTGATTAAAGATTTATTCTTCGTTTTTTCTGTCCATTCCTCAGGATAAAATCAACATGGCAGCATGGATCAAGTGAATAATTGTTCTAGCGTGCATTTTGGAATATTCATGTGTTGTCACCAGTACATAACCATTAAAATAGTCACATTGTTTGTAATATCAAGACTTTCGTTGTATATATTAAAATATATTTTATAAAATGTGTATGGTTTTGAACCTGGATAGTGAGACTCCTTCATATGAGTTGTGCTTTAGTCTGAGTTGGGTAAAATGACTGATCACCACTGAACCGACTCGGATCGGTCGTCACATCTACAGTCTAGCGGTCCCACGGTAGTGCCTCTGTTCATCCAGCGAGAGTAAGACTAATTATGCAGAATAAGAACTAATCAATCTAGATACATGAACTCTCATACACAAATCAAACAAAACAAATAAACATATTCATAAATCAGAGCTACCTCCCTACTCCAAACACTGAGTAGTTTAGCTACTAATAGTCTTGTGTTCAATAACAAATAAAAAATTAAATAACATAAAACAAAAGTAAAGGAGATAGGGAAAGCTTCTCAGACTGGTGGAACGTTGATGTTTTGCTATCTTCTCAACTCCTTTGTGCCATCTCATTCCTCACAAACTATCGACTCTTGAATATGAAAACAAAACTAGTATTAGATGATATTAAATTGTTGTATTATTCATTATTGTATTTATTTATTGTTGTACTTTATTATCCTTGTAATCTAGTATAAGTACTCTTGTGATTAATAGAATTATTCATTCAATCAAATACTAATTCTCTTATATGGTATCACGATGGGTGGCACCGATGTCGATGAACCATTCTTGTGGATTGTCCACCATATTTGCTTCAAAGACAACTGCAATGATCATTAGGTCACCCATGTTGACTGGGACATTTTTGTCGTGAACTACATCAACCTGGTTGTACTGGTTCTGGTTGTCTTTCTTTGGAGGTCGGCAGACTTTAGCCATATGGTTTGGGTTCCCACAGTTGTGGCATTTCCCCCTGAACTTCTTGGCCTTCTTCTTCAGTTGGCCTCCACCATTTCTCCGATTCTTTCTCTTCTTGTTAGAGTTGGGCTTGTGCTCTACCATGTTAGCTCTAGCCTCCATCTGCATCTACTTTGGCTTACGCTCAGACGTTTAATTATCCTTTTCAATCTGAAGTCAGACTATCAAGTCTTCAAGACGTATCTCATTGCTTGTGCTTGGGGTAGTTCTTGAAGTCCTTCCAGGACAACGACAACTTTTCTATCATAACGGCTACTTGGAACGATTCATTGAGCTTCATGTCCTTTACATCTAGGTCATGTAGGATCAATTGCAACTCTTGAACCTAACTCGTCACCGTCTTTAAGTCGCTCATTTTAAAGTCTAAAATTTTGTCGACGATGAATTTCTTCAACCCATCATCTTCGGTTATGTACTTCTTGTCAATGGACGTCCAGAGTTCCTTTGATGTCGTGATGGAACAATACACGTCGTAGAGTGAATTGTCTAGTCCATTCAAAATGTAGTTTTTGCACAGAAAGTCACTCTGACTCCAGGCGTCATAAAAAGCCCTCGGACGAGGATCGGTCTTACTTTCTGGCACAGTAGGGGCATCCGCGGACAACATCCTTGACAGGTTTAAGGTCGTGAGGTAGAACAACATCTATGTGGCCACCTTTTAAAATCAGTTCTGGAGACCTTATCCAATTTTTCCTCCCTACTATGAACAAGCGAAGTGGTCACCATTTTTCTGAAATACAAAACAGAATATCTTTTTAAAATTGTAAATCGTAATAGGTGTAAAACATAAAACAAACCAGAAATTTAAATTCGAGGCAAGAGTTGAACTCTTTCTCTTAACGATAGTTGCCCCGCTCGGTGCTTACAATTTGATCGCCAATCATTTTTCAAGATGCAACGACTATCTTCTTAATATGGCATCACTTCGAATATTAAGAACGGCGAATCAAAAGAAAGTTTTAAACTCTCGAAACAAAACAGAAAGAAAGGAAAGTATGTATGAATTGAATGAAAAATAAAGAGGTAGAGGGGGCTATTTATAGATTTCGAAAGTTGGCATAGGGGGTGACTGAACAGACACGTCTTTTCCATGTCACAACTTTCTCGCCAGATTCTGTACCATTTCAACTGACTGTGCACCCATTCGTGTGAAATGTGGCACTTATTCTGCTAACGGGGTGTGTGGGTGATTGTTTGCTAACTGGATTGTCTCGCTATATTTTCAGCCTACTAGACACACTAATTCAACCAGATTCTAGTACCTAATTACGTTTAATTAATTAATAATTTATTACTTGATTAATTTTGAACAATTAATTAATTACTTAAATAATTTTGTCCAAAAAGAATAGTATTTGATAGGAAAACCCCAAGTCTAAGCTCAAGCTCAAAGTCAAACTCAAGCCCATGCCCACGGCTCGTGACCTACGACTTTTGTAGCATGACCCATATCATCTAGGTATTCCTCCTTCAAAGACATGTGGTACCCCAAAGAGTCCAAAACGTTATGCAAAAAACAACAACTAATAAGCGCACTATTTTATCTCAAACTTTTCATTTGGGATGGTGACTTTTCACCTTCCCACCCATTTTCTTTTCTTTCTTCAGGATAACTTAATTTAACTAGCTAACTTTTTCATTTAATTTATAATTCATCCCATATTGGTTTTGAATAATTAAACATACTAGATTCATCTACATAAAACATAGATTTGATAAAGTTAAAGAAATTTCAATTTTATAAAGAGGAACTTAATAAAATAAATTATTAAAAAGTAGAAAACCCAAAATTTCCAACAAAGATGTATACATATTTTTTGAAAAAGGAGTATAAATGTCACCCAGCTCACAATATTAGGCCATTAAATTATAGAGATCATGCCCAACTTTTCAAAATTACAAAAAGTGTGTGCATATTTTTTGTTTACTATAGAGTAATTCATCAAGATATCTTAACGTAGGAGGAGAGGGTTATTTGGCAAAAATAATAGATAATGTTCTACTAGAAGAGAAAATATGTATGATACAGTGTCGTAATTAATGGTCATGTGATATATATTTAATGTTTTATTTATCTGTTTCTAGAAAAATATGCAGGATTTTTTTATCATCAAAGAGTTTTTCGTAATTGTTTGAAATTGAATAAAATAATGATAAGATTAATTGGTATTTAACTTGAGTGGCTGAAGTTGGTGGTTGTGGCATTAAATTATCATAGGGGAGTGAGATTAGTTATCTTGAAAAATGCTCCAAAAAGGCAATTTATTTTGGGCCCCTTCTACCTTTTATTTGTCAACCAAATGTGATATAAACCCACACTATTTAATTAATATGGGCTATTAAGGGCAGCCAAATGTGCAGTAAATATATATATATATATATATATATATATATATATATATTAGCACGCGGTTCCCGCCAGCATAATTCTTTTTTCAATGTCATTCTATGTGGGTTAAAGAAAAAGATTTATCTAGATAACATGTCTCATTAATTTTGAGTAGAACAATGGAAGAAAAGCAGATTATGGGAAAAGTAAGTCATTAATGATAATTAATAATATAATTAATTAGTCTAACTTAATTTGTAAGGCTATTCTGGGGATTTAATAAGAAATTTTTACAATATAGCTAAAACATAAAGGTTAAAGTTGAAAATCAAAAGATTGGTGTCACAATGGGTTTCTTTATATAATAACTAGTAAATGGAGCACGCGGTTCTCGCGAGCATAATTCTTTTTTCAATGTCATTCTATGTGGGTTAAAGAAGAAAATTTATTTAGATAACATGATCCATAAATTTAGAGTATAACAATGGAAGAAAAATATATTATAGGGAAAGTAAATCATTAATTACAATGAATAGTGTAATTAATTAGTCTAACTTAATTTGTAAGGTTATTTTGGGTATTTAATAGTATACTTTTACAATATAGCTAAAATTCAAAGGTTAAAGTTGGAAATCAAAAGATTGGTGTCACACTGGTTTTCTTTATATAATAGTATATAGATATATAGATATTTCAAACTTTTTCATGTTATTAGAAATGGAGAAAAGGAAAAGAAAAAAAGAGAAAAGCTGGTGGGCAGGTTTTGGAAAAGGTGGCCGCTGATCCGGGTGAAGGTTAAAAAAGGAAAAAAAGGAAAGAAAAGGGGAAAAGGTGGTTAGTCAGCAGAGAGAGAGAAATCCACTTTATAGCGAAAAGTAGAAAAAGAGGAGCAAAAGATCTCAACGCCACATAAAAACTTGTGGCTGAGAATTGATTTCACATGCTGACGTGGCACCTTCTCTCACTACGTTGTACCGTACCTACGACGACGACGGCCCCAACCAAATTCATTTCATTACATTCCATTCCATTCCATTCATCAGAAGAACCCTTGAGAGAGAGAGAGAGAGAGAGAATCCCCAGAAATAAAAACACGCAGCTACACACTTTAGTGCGTGTGAGCACCATATAGATCTCACAGTTACTTTTTTTGTCTTCTGTTTCTTGTTTTTCATTTTATCATCATCATCATAATAGAAATAGAAAGTGGTGAGAGAGAGAGAAAGGAAAAAGAAAAATGTTGTTGTCTGACCCAAAGATGAAGCTTTTTGGTAAAACAATTGAACTGCCGGATGGGACACGTGGACCTCAGTCTTTTGAAGAGGAGGAGGAGGAGTCTTATTGTTCCTTCCAAGATCCCCCTAATAATCATTCTTCTATGCTTCAAATTCAAAACACCAACATTAATGGAGATGCTGAAGACCAACACTCTCATTCTGACCAGGTATTATTATTATTTAACTGAATCTGCTTTCTTTCTTTTTTTGTTGATAACCCTTTTAATTCATTAAGCTTCAAGGTTAATGGGTCGATCTTCGTTTTGCACGATTTTGTCAGAATTTGGGGATTTGCTCTGGCTTATTATTATTCTCTTAGTTTCGGTTTCCGAAGTGCATATGTTATCAATTAAAAAAAAACAATGAGGCACATGTAGTTTGTTTGTTTTGTAGATGGAAGATTGAAATTAAAGCTTACTTGTTCCGTTTTAGTAGTATCTTGTATTGATGTTGTTCTTCGGGTGTTCGTTCACCCTTAACCATTGCCCCTTCTGTTGTACTCATTTCCTTTTTTAGTGATATTCATTTTGTCCTGATATTTTCACTCTCTCAATGAGACTTTGTACGTTGGGCCTTCGTCTATTGGCTTGGTGTACTAGCTTCTATCCGCTTGCCCTACCCATCACTAGTTAACTCGATAGTAGTCATCATATCGCTTGATCTTTCACCATATTGGGATCATATTCTTCGCAGAGATTGCAAAAATTCCAGATTCAAGATTCATCAATTACAAAATGTATTACGGCAATCAACATATTGGGTCTCAATTGAGAAGCTAAGTTTTCTGACAATCGCTCTTAATGCTACTGCCAATCAACTTTGGGAAAGTATTGACAGAAAAAGATGAAATCGAAACCCTATGACATTCCTGTTCTGAATACGTAGGACACTTCTCTGTTCTCTTGTATACCTACATTAAGAAATAACTTAGACTGAAAGATACTATGAGGAAGAGCAGCAGTCGCAGTTCAGTGGATATCTGAGAACAGAAGCATTGATCCATCTTCAGCTTCGGTTCATTATGTCAAAAAGATTCAATGAGCTATTGCTTCTTTTGTATCTGACCCTACCCCTTTATTCAACACTCAGTGGAGCTTAACCATTCCATTTAGTTACTTTACCACAAAGCATACAAGTATTATAGTGCTGTCAGATTATTTTGTAAAACACACTCACCCAAACAAAATTAAAAGAATTGTTGCCATAACTTTCAGTCAGTAGGAATAGGTTATGCAAACTCTGCTGCTCCTTGACCTTCCTTTCTCTGTTTCCTCCTGCAGGATTGTGGACGCTTCTTGAATTATAAATCTACAGACTCATACAACATATCTGGTGTATAAGAAACAATGTTATTGGCTTATGATAGAAAAAACTGAATATTTTCTTGTTTAGGTATTCGGTTCAAGTGGTTCTCATCTCATACTACCAAGATGTATGCAGAGACCCCACTTCTTAATATTTGCTCTTCCTGCTGGATTTTCTGATCTTGTTTTGGGAACGGCATTGCTGTCAATTGAATATGTTCATTCTGTTTTCATTTATGCCCTTTATTGAATACTCTCGATGCTTAACCATTCTTCAGGAAAGGGAATTAAGAAAAAAAAAATGTATGTCACTTATCTCTTAGGCCGAGCAGTCTCTTGCCATGTTATCCTACATTTGTTTTTTCACAGGCCTTCGTCTTCTTTGTTGTGTTCATTAGGAGTAGTTTATTCATGTTTGATTTTTCTGTCCAACTTAGCATCATTATTACCGCCACGTAAGAGTTACAAGTTTGAGCTATTGGTTTTTTCTTAATACTTCAAGGTCTATGCAGAGTTCAGGTGTTAAACAAACTGACACAATAGAAGAAGACCAAGTGCAGCCTTTGACATCAGAGGACTTGAAAGAGTCTAACGTGACTCCTGCGATAGAGGAGGGTTCGAAGGCAGACTCCACAGATAATGCTGCTGGGATTATGAAAGCCTCAAAGAGTGAAGAAGACCAGAGTGAGGCTGACCACTCACAGGAGAAAACCCTGAAGAAGCCAGATAAAATACTTCCATGCCCTCGCTGTAATAGCATGGAAACAAAATTTTGTTATTTCAACAATTACAACGTCAACCAACCAAGGCATTTCTGCAAAAAATGCCAGAGATACTGGACAGCTGGTGGGACTATGAGGAGCGTTCCTGTAGGTGCTGGCCGCCGTAAAAACAAGAATACTCCACAATTTCGTCATCTTACTACACCAGAAAGTGTTCAAAGCGCCCGAGTAGATCATCCAAAGGGAGTTCTGAACTCTAATGGTACTGTCCTAACCTTCAGTTCGGATACACCACTGTGTGAATCAATAGCATCAGTTTTGAATATAGCTGATAAAACAATTCCGAGAAATGGATATAGTCAACCAGGAGATCAAGGAAATTCTGTTTCTTATGGAAGTAAAGAAATCGGAGATGATGGCTCAAGTGGATCCTCTGTCACTGCTGCAAGTATCAAGGATGAGGTGGCAAGTTGTCATCCCTTTCCTCCACAAGTACCCTTCTTTCCTGGAGGTCCGTGGGCTTACCCATGGATAGCTCCGCCTACTTTTGGTCCCGCTAGCTTTCCTTCGCCATACTTTTCTACCGGGCCACCTTATTGGGCTTGTGCTGTACCAGGCACTTGGAATATTCCGTGGGTTATCCCATCAATGCCTACAGCTCTATCAAGCCACACAACTCCATTCTTGGGATCCAATTCCCCCCCAACTCTGGGGAAGCATTCAAGGGATGACAATGATATGAAACTGGACGACAGGAAGGACGAAGAGGCACAAGAGGAGAATAATTCTGAAAAGTGTCTGTGGGTCCCCAAAACTTTGAGAATTGATGATCCAGAAGAAGCTGCCAAGAGTTCTATATGGGCAACATTGGGCATAAAAAACGACAGAGTTGATTCTATTGGTGGAGGTGGTCTTTTCAAGGCGTTCCAAGGCCAATCGAAAGATGGTGGAAAGACTCATGTTCCAGAGACTTCCACAGTACTACAAGCCAATCCTGCTGCATTATCCAGGTCATTAAACTTCCATGAGAGCTCATAACTCGATTGGTCCAAAACATTGTTGCCATGTAAGTTTCGATGATCGGGGTTCTGATACTAGCCACTTCAAGGGGTGATCTTTCTCAAAGCTGCGCACTTTCCAGGTTAAAAGCTCCGACATGGTTGCTTCAGGTAATTATTCGTCCTTAACCAGTAGATGACATACCTTTAACATATCTCGTACGGATGAGAGAATAGGAAGACATTTTGCGTCTCTGGTTAGTTTGTGTACATATAGTGTGTAAAACGAACCAAGAGTGATGATGGTGGGAGTTTGTGCAAGAACTCCTCAAGCAGTAAAATAAGTGGGGTGATGTAATGGAATACTATTGTATTGCTGCTGATCGTTTTAGACATGATTTATATTCTGATTTGATGGTTCTTACTGGTACCTTATTTTAACTTAAATATCTGGTTGTGATTCGTTTATATGTCAAGTTACAGAACTATCTTGCGCGAGGGCTTCATCCCGTATGTGATTTTCTGTTTTTAACTAATAGATATAATTTCTAGTTTTGTTTAATGACATTACACCTAAATATACCTTTCTTTTTTATGTAAGGACATATATACTGTCCACAAATTGCTGGCCACAAGGCTAAAAGTATTGTTTCAAAGTTTTATGTAAGGGCATATATACTTTCCACAATTGCTGCCCATTAATCAAAGTTTTGTTTCAAGAATATGTTTGGGTCATCAGTATTGTTTTTCAATGTTTCGAGATTTTTTGGCAAGTTAGAAAAAAATTGCATATACTATTGCAACAAATAATTTGAAAAGTACTTAAGTTCGGTACTTTTCCAAAAAAAAGAAAGAAAAAGGAATTGGTCCATGGTGTACACTAATTTGGTATGTTAGTAATGACATATTTTGTTCATAAAAAAGAAAAAAAAAATCTTGTTAAGCCTCCTAACGTATAATGTGTGTTTCTCACTTTGTTCCCTAACGTCTCAAAATTAGTGTTGTACCCCTCAAAGGTATTGATAATACCCTCCTAACTACTGATCATCAGTCGTCCATTTTTGACACGTGTTCAACATTTTTTCTTCGTTAGATTTAGTCCAAAAGGTATTCAGCATACGTTAGGGGGGGGGGGGGGACATCACTGATTTTGAAACGTTAAGGGACAAATGGAGAAACACATTATATGTTAGGAGACTTAATAGAATTTACCATAAAAAAAAATGACTTGAGTTGTAGTGAAATCTTTCTGCCATAGGTAGTACAAAGCTAATATCGTCCCAATCTTGATTGTGGCAGCATAATATAGATCTATAGAATTTTTTCCTTATTTGTAACTAGTTATTTGTCTATACCATATAAGAAATATAATATTTGTGGTAAAGTGAATAATATTATTGATCAAGAGATTACATATTTATACAAGTTACAGAAACAATTATAGAAGATAATTATGGCAGATAATTACAGAAGATATACAAAAAATATGATCATCTAATCTAGGATAGAAAAGATACAACAAGAATATATTTCCTAAGATATACTATTGTCTAATACGCCCCTTCAAAATAGACGTGCCATCAGTAACGTAAATTTTGGAGCGTAGCAGTAAGAACCGGGACTAAGCTAACGGTTTTGTGAGGAGATCCGCAAGTTGATCCCGAGTATTAACATAGGAAACTCGAATGAGACCCTTGTTAACGAGGTCATGAACAAAGTGAAGATCCACCGAAATATGTTTCATTCTCGAGTGTTGCACCGGATGTAAGGAAAGACGAAGAACTCCCATGTTATCCCAACGGATAAGAGGTGCAGTAGGAAAAGTGATACCGATTTTGCCAAAAAGATGTTGTAACCAACAAACTTCAGCCGAGACAGAGGTAAGATCACGATATTCCACTTTCGTCGAGGAACGAGCAACGACCTTTTGCTTGTGTGACGACCAGGAAATCGGGTTAGAGCAAAGAAAAACAATGAAGGTAGTAGTAGAAGTGCCCGTGAGGTAAGCGAGAGAGAAGCGAGGCGGCGAAGGAGAACGCCATGTGCGAGAGAGCATTTGAGATAATGGAGCAAACGTTTAAGGGTTGTCCAGTCCGTGGCGACGGGAGATGCCATACGCTGAGCCAAGTGGTTGACAGAGAACGCGACATCGGGACAAGTAAGCGCAAGATATTGGAGGCCACCAACAATTTGGTGAGACTCTGTAGCATCAACAACCGCGACAGACATTGAGGCAGGAGGATTAGTGGCCATAGGGGTCGTGAGAGGTTTGACACCATCCATCTTGTGCCGCGACAACAAATAGTGAATATATTTCTGTTGAGATGGAAACAGACCTTCACAACAATGCACTACTTCCACACCCAAAAAGTATGCGAGAATTCCCATGTCTTTGACCGCAAACTTGGTGGCAAGATGTGTGAGAAGCGAAGAAACCAATTTATCACATCAGTCAGTGACAGTTATGTCGTCCACATACACAAGCACAAAGACACGAATTGAATCTAGCAAGAGCACAAAAAGTGACGTGTCGGATTAGGTTTGAACAAAACCAAACGAGATAAGCGCCACACTTAGCACAAGATACCATTCACGGGGAGCCTGTTTAAGGCCATAAATAGACTTATGAAGAAGACATATATGATGAGGGCAAGTCGGATCAATGAACTCCGAGGGCTGCCTCATAAAGACTTTTTCCTAGAGATCGCCATGAAGAAAAGCATTGCTAACGTCCAGTTGACGAAGCGTCCAGTTGTGCATGAGAGATAAAGAAAGAATAGTTCGTATTGTGACAGGTTTAATCACTGGGCTGAAAGTCTCCTTGTAGTCAAGGCTGGGTCGCTGATAAGCTACAAGTCTCGCCTTAAAACGATCAATAGAACCATCGGGATGCCTTTTAATGCGAAAGACCCACTTTGATCCAATAATTCCATGATCAGAGGGGGTGGAACTAATGACCAAGTGCCATGTGAAATGTGAGGGCGGTAAAATGGCCGCACGCCATTTGGGATCCGCAATAGCATGAGAGACGCAAGTAGGTTCAATTGACCAAGAACCGGATGGTTGGTAACCGCTGAATAAACCTTATGTTTAAATATATTGTTGCGAGAGCTCGTGATAATAGAGTGAGCACGATCTGAAGGCGGGCCTGCAGGCAAAACGGTCAGGACAGAAGTCTCTGGTTGCAATGTTGCCCCAACATTGGGAACATAAGGTGCATAGACAGGTGTCAAAGTCTTTGGTTGCACTGTTGCCCCAACATTGGGAACAGAATGTGCAGAGACAAGTGCCAAAGTGTCTGGTTGCAATGTTTCCCCAACATTGGACTCAACATTAGGAACATAATGTGACGCTGAAGTGTCCGGAGGAACAAGAACCTTGAGAGGAGCGACCAACGGTGAAATGGAGGGCAAAATCGAACGAGGTGTTGATTCACTCAAGGAAGGATTGCCTAGAAAGCTCGTTTCAATAAAACAAACATGCCTCGAGATGAATAACCATATTGTACCAAGATCAAGCCAGTTGTAGGCTGTCTGAGATGTGGAATAGCCAACAAGCACACAAGTCCGATGAGGAGGTGATAACTTGCCCGAAATATAAGAACATAAATAGGGGTAGCATAAGAACCCAAAAACTCGGAGATGGAGATAATTAGGGGTGCGACCAAAGAGCTCTTCAAAGGGCGAGCTATTGCGCAAAACTGGAGTAGGGAGCCGATTATACAAATAAGCCGCAGTAAGAAAGGCATAATCCCAATATTCGGGAGCAGCCTGGCGCATGTAATAAGCGTGCGGCCAATTGTAACTATCTGACGGTGACGCTGCTCACTTTTGCAATTTTGCTGAGGCGTATGCGGAGCAGTGGTTAGCCCACTAATGTCATTTATAGAAAAAATACCCCGTAGAGCCAAAATTTTCCCGCCATTATCCAAGTAAAAATTCTTGATTGAGGCGGTAAATTGTTTTTCAACTAGAGTGCGAAATTGTGCAAACACTGTAGAGACCTCGGATTTTGCAGACACCATATACACCCCAACAATACTTAGTAAAATGACCAACAAGAATTAAGTAGTATGTAGCGTGCACCTCTAACAGACACAACCGGAGAATGCCCCCAAGCATCACCATAAATAAATTGCAAAGCATGATCCGAAACAAGGATGACTTATGAAAAATAAGTTGTTGGCTTTTGTTCAAAAAACAAGAACGACAATGATCAAAGTCCAAATCACTAGGCGAAAAACAAGGTAAGTTGTTCTTATTCAAACTAAATGAACTAATCTTCGATGAAGGGTGTCCAAAATGTCAATGCCAACAATCCTTGCGAGCATGCTCCCCAACCAAAGTTGTAACTCGCGGCCTCAAAACCCATGGCTATCGAACGTGATACACTCCATCGACACATACTCCTCTAAATAGATTAGCCCCCGAGTTGCGATCCTTAACAAGAAAGTAATACGGGTGAAACTCAATGAGAACATTATTTGCCTTAGTAAACTGGTGAAGGATAGAAGATTACGACGTGATTGAGGCACACATAACAGATTTTCGAGTGTAAAGGTGCGGTCAACAAGAACAATACAAGAGATACCAATATGAGATATATGCAAACCTGTACTACCTGCAGTGGAAACCTCATCAGGACCTTCATACTCAGAATGAACAGTGAGATTCTAGAGATCTGATGTGATAGTATGAGAAGCCCCAAAGCCAACTAGCCAATTCGTGTTGGGAGGATTTTGAGCCATTGGGGATGTGACAAAGTTAGCATGCGGTGGCGCGTAGCGACGACATGTTCGTGCACCATGACCATAAATACCACCGACGACAGGTTCGTGCACCATGACCATAAATACCACATAATTGGCAAGTGATATTAGGCCTAGAGTGTTGTTGACCAGAGGGACATGCATGAGGTGGTTGATAAGGGGTCGAAGAGCCGCAAGCAGGATGAGAGAACCCTCAGCCTTGACCATGTTGTTGACCGATTCCCGAACCTCCAAGATTACGGCCTGATCCACGGGAGTTAGAGCGCGGCTCTGAGGATGTCGTGTTCACAGTAGCAACAAGAGTGGATGCGTCGTGCTCAAGGCGACACAGATAAGTCTCATGGCTGAGTAGCAAGTCCTGAAGTTCCAGGAATTGAATAGGATGTTCCCAGCATGAATGGGGGATGTTATGTCACGGTACGCAGATCTGAGGTCGTTGAGCACGTAGAGTGTGATATTATCATCTTTAAGAAGTCCATCAATGAGTGCCAGTTCATCGGCTTTTAATTTGACAAGTTGGAGAAATTCGGAGACAGTATTGGAGCCCAACTTGATGTTAGTCAAATCATCCTTGAGTTGCATCACCCGCGACCGCGAACAATTTCCATAAGAGCGTTGTAGTGTATCCCACGCATCCGCCGAAGATTTGGCATTTTGAATTAAACGGGCAATCGGAGTAGCGCATGATCCAAACAAGGAGTGTCTAGTACTCGTACGCCGCCATACTTTCCGGAGTGGAGCCCATAGGAGAACAAGGGATGGTACCATCCAGAAAGCCAAAGAGTTCGTACCCATAAAGAAGGTGACGGACTTGGGAACGCCATGAGGTGAAGTTTTCTCGATTGAGTTGCAATGGTAGTTGTTGATGAGCGTTAATGGGGATTAACGCCTGACCACCGCAAGAAGGGTTGGCCGTTATGTGGAGCGGACGCAGCTGAGATGAGGACGCTGAGGCGTCGATGTTGCCACCAGCGGTGGAGTGGTCAGACATGGTGGACTCGCCGTTAGGGTTCGACATAGGATCAAGATCTCGTTAAAGAGATTGGCGTCTTGATACAATATAAGAGATATAATATTTGTGATAAAGTGAATAATATTATTGATCAAGTGATTACATATTTATACAAGTTACAAAGATAATTGCAGAAGATATACCAATGTATGATCATCTAATTTAAGATAGGAAAGATACAAGAATATATTCCTAACATATAGTATTGCCTAATAGTTTTCACTACCACATGTTCCATTTATTTTTGGCAACAAAGGGTGACTAAGAAGATCTCATACATATGAACAACTTAATCCCTATTTAACAATTTTCCTCGGGGGTGGGGAATTTATATTGAGATTTATGCATCACATGATCATGTAGTATAAATTTCAGTTTTTTTTTAAGTTCGATAATATAGTATAATTTTATTTTATGATAATTCATAATTGATAAAAAAAAATATGCATGACTGTTAGGGCTTGGGGCTTGGAGCTCAAAGTCAACTAAGTTCAATAGTTTTCACGACTAATCTGAGTGTGTACTATATAGCCAACACTTTGATGCTTCGAGGTTCTATATAAAATTATAGCAACAATCAAGATCCTACATCTCCTCCTCTTCTGATGGCCCCCAAAATATAGTAATATAGTTACAATAATCAAGAAAATCGAATAAAATAATTAAAAAAGTATTCAGAACAATCTCAGCAAGTTCCGAACCTGCTCTCACGGATTTTAAAACAAAGTTCCTAACTTGCTAGAATAACGCGATATTTCATGAATCAAAATTAATAAATGGGTTTGACTTTATAAATTTTAAGAAAAATGTACTATGATAACTTGTATATAATATCTAGTCCAGATCAGAACGAAAGTCCACAATGCACCCGTCTCTATCAGTTGACATCATCGTATCTACTTTTGATTTAGTACTTTAAATTTCTTCTTATTGTCCACTAAATTGTTCTGAAAGAGATCTGAAATGGGTCGATCTTGTTTTACCATAATTCTTCTTCTGTCAGTGCTGCTCTTCTCCACTGGTAAACGTCCTTAATTAACATTGTATAATCATCTTTTTTTTTCCTTTACTCCAATAATTTGTGTATTGATTACTATATTGTGTGTTGTGCAGGATTTGGAAGGAAAATGGGGTACTATTCTGGCCACAATCAAGAAAATACAGTTGATGAGGTTTTACTTTCCATCTTTTGTGACACATTGTGTGGCTACTATTTCCATCTTTTCTTTTCTTTTTTTGTATGTTTGAACTTTGAATTAATACAGGAAAAAGCAAGGGAGATGATGGAATTGGATTATGAGTACGCAGGGCCAAACACTAGTCATAATGGTTTTCCTGTTCCTTCCGAACCTCCTCCATCTCTGCCTCCGTCACCACCTCCTCCATCATTCGACTAGGCTTTTGATCCGTAATAAGTTCCACAGGCAGATAAGAAAAAGAAAGCAAAGGTTGGACTTGGATCGTGGCTTCTTGCAGAAACAGTGGATACTTGTGAATTAGTTTCATGTAGCAGATTTTATAATTTGGTTTATTTAGTACCTTATTTTTTTTTGGTTCATTTTGCTTTGAACTTTAGACGAATTTTATTGTATGATACGAATCATGTCTCGTTTTTTGGTTGCCAGGGGCATGCATTCTGAACTTGGATTGGAAGCTAATGTAACTTAGACTATTAATATGAAATGCAACTATTGGTATACAAGATTGTTTGAGGCTCACCTTTCATTCTCAACAAGTAATTCGAGAAATAACGTAAAACTAACTTAAAGGAAGAAGAGAAGATTTTACTAAACACACTTAATATTTTTCACAAACTGTTCACAAAGTCACAAACCAATCGCATATAACGTAGGTTTCTAAAGCTATTACACAATAACTTTCCACTACATTCTAATAACTTGTAATTGTTGGAATTAAAATATATATATATGAGTTAAATTATTTAAGTACACACTTACACTGTACCGTACACATATAAACACTTAAAAGGCTACATATTATATTATATAATCATTCATTCACTTTTTTTTTTTTTTTTGATGACGTGGGAACCCTCAGCCGCTACCCTTCGGGTGCGCACCGGGTAAAACCCACGGGTTGACGAAATAGCCTGCAAACCGCGCCAACCAGTTAAGCCACACTAGGCTAACCATGTGTGACAGGCTCAGACCTAGAGGCATAGAATCAAATTCGCTCCCACTGGGATTCATTCACTTGGAAGCTTGCTTATACCTTGAGCTCCTAACAATTGCCTTTCTAGAAGTTGGGTTATGTCCTCAACGCCCATGTCAGCCATTAGAGGTATATGACCGTTAGATGCTAGGGCAACATTGAAGCATCGGTCTGGATTATTGGCAGCTGCATATAAATCATCCAGATCACATTGAAGACCCATTTAGACTCTTCAATTCCACACGCAACCCACCTCACCAAAACTTGCTCACTCTTTTCTCCATCTTTCCACACCAATCTTCGTTCATTCGTTATTTCCGGTGTAAGCAACACCTCTCCATCATCAAATGTCAGTGGTAAAAGTGGATGATCAATCAACTTGGCTCCATAGTACCTCCGAAGTAAGAAAATATGAAATCGGGGTGGATTCGGCTAAAGGATGGTAGATCAAGCTCATACGCAGCAGTACCAATGCGATGAAGGATAAAAAATAACCCGTAGTAACGTCATGACAACTTGTTGAACTTTTGACCAGTCAAACTTAGTTGACAGCAAGTGCGTAGCTTCACAAGCACCAGATCGCCTTCTTGAAATGTCAAATTTGTGCTCTTTTTTTCTTGAACATTTATACGTTGTTGCGCTTGATGCATGTTGGCTCTTAATTGCTCCAGTAGATCTTGACGGGTAGATAACGTTTCGTCCAAAGTAGCATTACTTGAACTACATGTTGTGTGTTGGTATAAGTTGTGATTTTCTGCCAAATAAAGCTTCGAATGGGGTCATTTTTAACGTTGAATGTAGAGTTGTATTATACCATAGTTGAGCATTTAGTAGAAATCGAGTCCAATGCTTAGGGTAGATCTGATCTTAAACACCGTAAATAGCACTTGATTGATCTGTTGACCACTTATGTTTGTCCGTCAGATTCAGGATGATATATAATTTTGTTCCCCATTAACTAAATAGTTCTTTCCAAAAGCCATTTAGGAACATAGGGTCTCTGTCAGAAACAATGGTATTGGGTAGTCCATACAAATTGTAGATGTCATTAATAAAAACAAAAGCCAAATACATTGCTCTGAATTTTGAGGGTAACCCAGTGAAATGCAATAACTTTGTCAGTCTGTCAACCACAACCCAGAATCCCAGATTGTTACTTTTCCATTAGAATTAAGCAAAACATGTGATGAAAACCATTGATATGTCGTGCCAAACTTGTGATGGAACTAGTAAAGACTGTAATAACCCATATGGTTTACCCCTAATATACATGTTTTTTTGGCATTCGTTGCATTTTCTCACAAACTCTTTGATGTCCTTTTACATGTGAGGCCAATACAATTGAAAGCTTGGAGGTTTATGACCACCCACAACTGATGGATAATCAGCCAAGGAAATGAGTTATTCACATGATCTCAGGAGGCCCCGTCGGGGCAGACCCAGTGAAAGGTCACAAGAGAGTGACAAGAGACTTGGATGTTGATCGATATGTGGGTTTTACAAAACTCCTGGAAATTGAGGAAATGGCGGCGGAAGAAATCACTTTTACCAAGTCGGACCTAATGGACCTTACTCCGCAGGCCATACAGGCAGGTAAGTTGAACTGTCCACTTATCGTGACTATTGATATAGCTAATTATAGAAAATGAAGTTTTTAACCCTAGGAGGAGTCGGGGAGGTGATAGGCAACCACTGGGAAGCTTAGCTTTGCTATGTGGCGTCTCTCAAACCTCGAAGAGCACGACACGAGTAAGCTCTTGTAGCCATGGGTGGACATTTGACCCAACATGGTCAAATGCAAACCTGATATCTCATCAGAGGGAAGAGAAGGACATTTGACTCGACGCTGATAAATGCAAACCTAATATCTCTAAAAAGAACATAGATGGTCATTTGACCCGACGTAGTCAAATGCAAACCTGATATCTCATAAGAGGGAAGAGATGGACATTTGACACGTAACGGTAAAATGCAAACCTAATATCTCACCAGATGAAAAAGATGAACATTTGACCTGACATGGTCAAATGCTAACCTAGTATCTCATCAGAGGAAAGAGATGGACATTTGACCCGACAGAGGAAGATGCAAATCTAATATCTCATAAAAAGAATAGAGATGGACATTTGACCTATGCGGTCAAATGCAAACCTTATATCCCATCAGAGGAAGAAACGGACATTTCATTCGACGTGGTCGAATGTGAACCTAACACCTCGTTGGAGAAATGAAATGAACAATGGACCCAACATGGTCCAGTGCAAACCTGACAACTTTTTAGAGAAAAACGACACACGACGGACCCGATGTGGTCAAATGCCTACCCACAACCTCACAAGAAAGTGAGAGAGATAATCGACCCAAAAATATCCAATGCAAACCTAATATATCATACATATAAGGGCCAAACACCTGCCCCGACCCAATAGGGAGAAAAACTAAGATTGCCACTATGCAAGGGCATAAGCATTACCTCATACGGTCAAAGGCGCTATGTACCAACACAAGAAAGATCAAAAGACAATCGATACATAGAATTAAGATAATTATCACTTTGCCCCTTGAGCGCGAACGCTCAAACGCACAAGGAGCACAAGATCCAAATAAACATACCATAAGAAAATGGAATTGTAGAAGTCTCAAAACAGGGCAACGCAGTGCCCAAATTCAAACCAAATTAGAAATAAAAAATTATTTATACGAGTAAACTTTACATTGGAAAACTTCAGGCCCTGATATTTTCGTTCGCATCATCACCCTCTTCTCAGAGTCGGGAAAATGAGGAGGCAGGGGAGGCGGCGACGACATACCAATGGTCACCAAGTCCTTTTTGTCCAGCAGACTGGAGAACTCATTTGGCGCGAGAGGCTCATTGTTGTTGGCCTCTAACAGCGGTTTCATATCCAACCTCAGCCCCAGGTTTAACCATTTGGCATCGAAGGCACCGTGCAGGTAACTTACGCTATAGATCTGGTAGACTGTCAACACTTGTGCTTTCTTGGACTTTTTGATCCCTCAACGTATATAGATCTCCTAGAAAGTATTGCTCCGAATGAACTCCTCCGCTATAGCCAACCATTTCTCTGTGGTGTGAAGCTACATTCATTGACTCAGCGTCAACCACCTAAGGTTAACCATAAAGCATAATGGGTAAGATTGATTGATCACATATTCCATTGAGGCTACGAGAGTATCCCTAGCCTTTTGCCAGAGCCGTCATCTCTTTCACTGGCTCTAAATTCTCTTAGAGCTCATTTACACGTGCCTTAAGCACCGACTTTCTGCACTTCAGCTTGATAACCTCATCCTGAATTTTTTTAGCCTTATTATGAGCAGGCATGGCGGCTTCACGGTCAGCGATTGCTTTAGCAGTGGCATCATTGACACGAATAGAGCCTTATCTCTTTCATCTTGGGCTGCCTTTAGTGCCTCGGGATTACTATCCAGATACTCGGCTCGCAACTGATCAATGTCGACCCTCATCTCTTCATGAGCATGCGCCAAGCTCTGCACCATGTCATCGACGATGCCACCTTACTGAAAAAGGCAAACATACCAACATGAGTCACAATCTTGAACAATAAGAAAATGTATATAAATGCAGGTTCAAAGGTATCTTTACCGAGCCAACCATCAACAGCATGAGCCGTTCCAACTGCTCCTTCCCTTAGGCAGACACGGGAAATCGCGTAGCTAAAGGGGGAAACAACACGCTCAATGCGTTGATCGCCTCCTCCTCCGATAGAGCAAACCCGTTGAACCGAACTCGTGGGTCGCCCACCATATTTTCTCCCAAGCTCTCCCACACGGGGGGCACCGTACCTTGACTTAAAGAACCGTCGACACCCCTTCCACCAACTTGGGCCCCTGTAGGGACCTCAACCCCTTGTCGCCCAGCCTCACTGGTATGTGACCTAGCCTTGTGAACCCGTCTCTTTTTTGTCCCAATAGCAACCTCAGCATCACCGCCTTCCCCGCCATTCTCGACAACAGGCACATCGAAATCCCCCGAGGTATCTTCATCAACAGGTATAGAGAGTGTTCTCTTCCACTGTGGCTCACATCCTAAAACAGGTTAACATGACCAACACCTTGGCTGGCCGTCCCAACCTGAGACTGCGCCTATGAACTCTTTGCACCGGCCTTGCCTTGAGACTTTTTCTTCTCCGGTGGGGGAATCAGGAGTGCCACATCCGCTCGACCCTCTCTAGCTTCCGCAGCCAACACCTAACCCATGCGAGCGTGTCGACTCATGATAAGAGATTCTGCATAAATTAAAAAATAATGTCAATAATAAGATCATGAGATGCATGCAACTATCTATCAAACATAACTCAAAGTCTATACCAATGGTTAACTCCCCTATATACTGCACCGGAGACAGTCCACCAACACTCAACATCCGGTCCATAACCAGCTTGGTTACGTCAAACTTATAGTTCGTCACGAGATTGTCACTAGAGGTGCTACCCCACCAAGGGGCCCACACGCTACGGAGAATTGTAATATTCGACACTTCTACCCAGTCTCTCCTGAGAAACGAGAATTCATCCGCCCAACTCTTCTCAATATAAAATATCTCTTCTTCCAATTCTTTCCATAACCGCTTCGCTCCCCATACAAAAATTTAACCTTCTTCAAGGCCTTCATATGGTAGAATCCTAAACCCTTCCGCCCAACCTCGAACAAGGACCAGAACTCATAGGGCCCACAATGAATTTCCATCCCCTTCATAACGAGAATAAACCCGATGATATACCCAATAAATTGGGGTGAGCTGAATAGGCACCAGTCCTATGATCCAGAATATATCCTGCACCTCTAGCGAGATAGGTAATCTCAACCCATTAATCAACTGCTCAACAAAGATCGTGAGAAAGCCTGGGGGGAAGAGTATTAACCATGTGTTCTATGGTTGGGATGTTGGGATGCATATTTTATAATTATTCCCAATATGGTACGTCTTGCGATAATGTGCCCGACTATGCCGCAAACGCGATACATAATCTATATACGGCATACATGCCACTTTGACCTCGTCGTCAGACTCCACCGCTTCCCCCACCTCATTCCCATATGATTTACTATAAACGCGATTGTCGGACAATTCATAAATAGGTGCTCCACCCAACCCTTGTTGGGCGTCATTCCCATGAATGTCCTTTGACATATCTCCCTTGCGACCTCCCACTCGAGAAGATGAGGCTTCATCGACCTGATTCGCCCGTGAATCTTCAGCACTCTGCTCTCTCGCCGACCTACTTGACTTGGCCCTCGACTCATCACTCCACCACTTCCAATTCTAATCGAATCAACCGTATTCTGGTATGACGTTATGCTTACAAACTGAAAATAAAACCAAAAACGAGACTGAGCATTTTAACTCGACTCTACAACGCAAACAAAAAATAAATGAATGAAAATTGAAAATCTCAAAGACAAAACCAAACTACCTTTGCAACTACAAGATCGCGGTACAAGCTTGAAATAAATTGAAGAACGGCTGCAAGGAACCAAAACACAAGTCAGAAAAATTCGAAAAGTTTTACTAAGTAAAATGATTGAATAACATAAGTATCGAACAGTGAATTCAATCCTCAGATAACTATCGAACTCTCACTTGTTTGATACTGCAAAAAATCACCAAGAGTTTGGACGCACGATGCAAATGAGCTTCATCACTCCTCTTCACCCTTATATGTAGCAACACCAAGACGGTTCGATACTTTTCAGACGTATCGAATCACTCACGATTCGATAATAACCACAAAATCCATAACAATCGAATCCCTCATAATTCTATGATCCCCAAAATAATCGAATCATTCAGAATTCGATGCTCTCCAAAACGGTCGAATCTAGGAACGCTCGATTCCATAAAAGAAAAGTCATGTTAAATACGATACCATAAATAACATGATGGCAAAATTTGTTATCAAATGGATAATTCTAAGTCCACGATGACTTGATTGCCACAGCTCCCAAATGGGGGGGGGGGGCATATTTTGAAGCCGGGTATTATAATTTGGCACCCGATCATTCGGATTACGACTCCAAAATTGGGGCATATTTTGAAGCCGGATATTATTATCTAACACCCGATCCTTCGGATTACGGCTCTCAAATAGGGGGCATATTTTGAAGCCGAATATTGTTATTTGGCACCAGATCCTTCACATTACAACTCCCAAATGGAGGGCATACTTTGGAGCTGAATATTATTATTTGGCACCCGATCCTTCGAATTACTGTTCCCAAATGGGGGCATATTTTGAAGTCGAATATTATTATTTGACACCCGATCTTTCAGATTACGGCTCTCAAATGGGGGCATATTTTGAAGCAAATCCCTTTCTTAGCAAGCATTACTTGAACTTGGTGATAATCGTCTCATTAGTGTGATTTAAGTATTAGTTTACTTATGCTTTTGAATACTTACGATAGCATATTTACTTGTTTTAGTATTATTTCATGTTTTCTTAAATACTTAAGGAGTCAAGATAAAACGAGGCTAAACGAGGTAAACAAAATGGATGTTTTGGGCAACAATTGGTCAAATACACTATTTTGGCATGTTCAAGCGTTTCGAGCGCTACGACACTATAAGAAGGGGAAATACTAAATATAGCGCAATTGAAAAGAAGACACCAGGAGACCGCATGAAGGAAATCATAAGGTAAAGCGATCACCACCGCGTCGGGCGGGTGGCACACGATCAAGTTCACACTGCGCGGGGGTCGCGTGATCAGAGAAAGTTTGGGCCGCAAATCAGAATCCCTAAAACGTAACCCATAGCGGAGAAAAAAACTATAAATAAGAGGTTACATTCAGCAGTTAGGGTACAACTTTCACAACATTTTTCACAGCCTTTACAACCACTTTCAAAGAGAAGAAACCCTGAGAGTTGTCACCAGAGAGAAAACACCATCAAATGTCTTGTTCTAGATTAGTCGAGTCATTGTTTGAGAGAACATAATTAATGGAGAAGAAGATAGCAAAATGGAGTACGAATAGGGTCAAGCAACAATGTTCCACTGGATTCGAGAAGCTTTTCTTTACCTTTTTACTTTGTCTATGATATTTAATTCTTTGTTAATCGTTGAACTCATGACTATGAGGAGCTAACCTACTTGTTGTTCAGAATATGGGAGTAACTCTGATATTATGAATATATTTATTTGTTTTACTTGATGTGTGTTTGATGACCTTGAATGTCTAGATTGAATAATTACTTATGTTGTGTGATTAACCTTACTCTAGCTGGGATAAGACAGAAGCATTCGAGTGAGGCCGCCCGGAGTGTAGAATGCTAAGAGAGTTATATATTTGTGACTTTGGATTTGCGAAAGCAACTATTGCGCAACCTTTAGATCACAATATATCATTTTTGACTATGTACATATTGTTAGCATGATTCAAATGAGTTAATTGGATTGTATATTTGATATATCTTCTAAAATAATTGACAACTGGGCTGATTACGTTAACACGATAGGTTATTAGAGACTCATAGAGAAGTGGTTGGGATAGCTCCTACCATATATCACGGATTCACTAGACATGCAAACATCAAATAACTATCAAGTATTGTAGGTAAATATAAGTGGCTTGTCTATGAACTACTAAGTTAAGTCATTCTGAAACCCAACCTCTAAAAAATCTAAAAGCAATCAATCAATCATTCTAAGTTCTAATTTAGTTTAGTTTAGCTTAGTTAATCTCGCATCTTCCCAACATTCTTAGTTTAATAGATTTCATTAGAGTAAGTAGCTTAATTGTTTTCTTGCATTTAAAAAAAAACACAAATATATTTGTTCATTCTTGCATTCTTAGATTAATCTCATTGCATTCCAGATTAAGCATTCTTAGCATAACAAGCATTCATAGAATTCTTAGTTCAAAAATCATTCATAGCATTCATCATATTTTGCAAATACAAGAGAAAAGATAATGACAGTAATTAGTGTTTTTGCATTTAAGTAATTCATACATACAACCACCACTCCCTTGGGATACGATACTTGGTTCGTAACTATACTTACTATTTTATTATTACCTGATTCGTACACTTGCAACATAGTGGGATTTACGCATAACAATTTTGTGTTGAAATATATTATATTCTATTTAAACTTGACGCACGTATGCCCGCACCCCATCACTTGGCACCCACTCTTGAATCAAGTCTCATAAGGGAATTATTATAGGGATTTAAGTACCCAATTTCTTAGGCTTTTGTACAATCCTTGTGGCAATTTCACTTGTTTTAGTATTGTTTCGTTGTTTTTGTAGTTTGAGTCGAGTTAGAGCAAAATGATGCTTATTTGGAGGATTTCAGCACTTTTTGGTGACAAATGGGGGGGTGGGGGTAGAGCTATGACGCTACCAACCACGCCACTATAGGGACCAAAAAATAGAATGTAGGGCGAGTAGGAGCATGATCGCGCAAGGAAGCTAAATAGACAAAGTGTCGCGCGATGATTGGCGCATCGCGCGCCAGGCTGGCGATCAAGGCAAAAATTGGGCTAACGTCAGAAACCCTAAAACAAAGCCCAGAGTGAAGAAAAACTATAAAAAGGAGGCTACGTTCAACATCTAGGATACCGGTTTGCAAAGCACAAAACACCACTAAAAAGAGCTATAGAGCATTCTAGGGTTTAAGAAAGAGCATAAATTCTACCTTCGTAGCACTACAATCATAGTTGAAGGAGAAATGTGATCAACATGGGCCAACAATCAGAATAGAAGAAAGCAGCGGGGAAATCATGAGTTTAATCTTTTCTTTTCCTTACTTGAATAATCTATGATGAATTGTTGTGATTTAAATATGACTATGAGTAGCTAATCCTCTCTGTATCTGAAGGAGGATGTGGTTAATCTCATATGGATGCACCTTGAACCTATGTTTTGATTATGTTTATTGATAAGTTAGTGTTATTGGATATTATTTGTTGCTTATGTTACTTGGTTTGTTTTGATGCACCTGTTTCTATGAGGCAAAGTAGTGACATTGAACAACCTTGTATTATGTTGAATTATGTATAAGAAATTGTTAACGCAACACTAGCATATTAGACCGGGCAGATAAATCTTTAGACCTTCGACATTAGCGTGTTCGTGGAATCTAGATCATAGATGGTAACTCTAATCCATTTCTAAAACATTGTATGGATCCTATGACATTGTGAACTTCTGTCGAGGCGAAAGTGCTTAATGGCCTGACATCATTAGGGGTTAGATGGCTTTTTAGTACATACGAAAGGTGGCTTAATGCTGTATTTATGTTATTTCAATATTTTTTCCAGTATGCTTTTGATGGTATTGACATTAAAATGATAAACAACTTCTATTCAAATATTTAAAAGTTTTAGAGATAATATCCCGTTCTTTGAGATTTTTTTTAAGCACGAAAAACGCCTCGAGAATAAAATTTTGATCCATGCTTATTTGTATCTAACAACGAAAGTGTTTCATGAAAACATTTTACATATGTAACATTCTAGCTGCAGTATGTCCGAGCATTTGATTGGGCTTGTACGAATTGATGTAGAAGACAACAAGGCTCAATCAACAACTCAAACTAGTTGTACAGATTCTTTTCAATTTCTAAGTATTTTTACCCTTATTTTCTTAGAGAACTACACAAACTACCAGTGAACTATGGAGTAATTACACAAACTATCTCTTATATTTAGAAAATGACACAAACTACCATTTTGGCCAAATTTTCGTATAAAAATTCTTAAATAGTTTATTTATTTCACGCTCTTCATTTATTTTTTACTAGAAACAAAAAATAAATTAAAATTGTTGCATTAAGCCTCATTTATCTCGTTTAAAAAGAAAAAAAATTAAAAGCAAATAACATCTTGAACGTAAAAATAAATTAACTGCGAATTTTAGTCTCGGTTATGATTTGAAGTTTTAAGGGTTGTGTAGACAAATAAGTTTTGACTCCTCCAATTAAATATTGACAAGTGTCAAAATAATTATTAGAAATTAAATTAATAATTTCTATTTTTATTTGAGATTTTACTAAATTAAATTTCAATAGAAAATATATAAATTAGTTGATTTTATACTATATATTTTGTTGGCCAATCAAATAAGGCCATGTGGAAAAGATAAAGTATTTCAACTAATCATATCAAAGTCATGTGGAAAAAAGATGACGTGTTTTGACCAATTGAACAAGGACACGTGAAAAAGATGATGTGTTCTAGGCAATCAAAAGATATATTGATTAAAAAACTTAATTAAATCAATGTTAATCTTGATGAGAAAAATGACCAATCACAAGCAATGAGACTCTAGGTTCTACAACTATAAATAGGGGTCCTCCCTTAATGAAAAATCACACTAAAAGAAGAAAAAGCTCAAGGGTTTTCTTTCCATCAAGTCCACCAATCTTGACGGCGTTCTTCGCGAAAACCTCTATTTGATGCGACGTCAAGCTCCAAGTTCATCAAGTAACCGTTTTTTTAAGATCGTGCTTTGTTGAGAAAATCAAACTTCAAGAAATTCAAGAAAATTAAAACCAAGTTCATACTTTTCTTCAATAATTTTCCAGCCAAAAGTTCGTTTGATTTGAGCCAAGTCACAAGACTCTCGAAAAAACGTTTTTGAAGATTAAAGTCCCTTCAAAGAAGATCAAAGCTCAACATATTCGAAGAACTAATGATGAAGATCATATTGTTCTTCATCAATCTTCAAAACAAATCACCTTTTGATTCGAGATCAAACCGTGAAGCCCTCGAGATTATGTTTTTTTGAAGATCAATATTCTTCTACAGAAGATTGCCATTCAACAAGTTTATGAAGTCAAGATGATGATTAAATTGTTCGTCGCAAAGATCAAGTCAAGTAGATTGCTAATTCAATATCAAACTCAAAAGCATTTGGATTAACGTTCATCTCAAATACATGTGCACGATATCAAAATCAAATTCACTTTCAAGTCAACCAAATTTCAAGATAATTTTTTCGAGAAAAGAATGAGAGGATTTTCTTAAAAATTGTAACCTCATATCGTTTGAAGAAATAAAATTTATTTGAACTTAGTTTTTCTTGTCTTTTATTTTAGGGACAAGAAATTTTGTCGCTACAATTGTCTTAATTATTTTAAATTTGTTTTTTCACATAAGGGTGGTTTGTGTAACTTCTCAAACATGAAAGATAGTTTGTGTAATTGCTCTATAGTTCAGAGGTAGTTTTTGCAATTCTCCCTTTTCTTTATGCAATTGTAATTTTTCAGTAAATTCGAGAGTGTCTAAAACGAAACCCTAGATATTTTATTTGCATCATCATCGTCGTCGTCTTCGTTATTAGTGTATACCGTGGACGCCGTACTACTGTGGCTCATTTGCAAATTGCAACTCTCTCTCTCTCTCTCTCTCGGAGATTTAACACAGTGCTGCATTCAAGGTAATTCTCTGTTAATGTGTTGTTTATAATTGATTCTTGTTCAAGTTGAACGCTTGTAAAATTAGTGAGTGAGTGGTTAGTTTTTGGATGTTGGAGAATTGGTAATGGATGATGACTGATTTAGTTTTGCTAATTTACTCCTAAGGTTAGTTGTTGTTATTAGAGCTACAATTGAGACAAAGCCTACTACTTGGACGTGTTGGATTTCTTCTTTCTTTCCAGGTTAATCTTATTTCGTTTTACGGTTGCTTCCGAATTCGTTTAGATAATAATACTCCAAATTAGTGTTCTTTCCATTTTTGCATTTTCCCATTATGATAAGTTACTTTTCATTTTGTAACACGGATCAATAAATGTTATTTTTAGTTCACTATATGCCACCCTATTAACTCTGATGATTAACTATTCAATCAATAGAATGGCTGGTGAGAGGAATAGCTATGGGAAGCGATCTCATTCTCGGTCTGATTACTCTGACACTGGCGGGACTAAGAGAAGGAATTCCGGAAATGATAAAGACTCGTTTTCAATTGGCCCTGATGATACCGTCTATCGCTACTTGTGTCCTGGAAAGAAGATTGGAAGCATCATTGGAAGGGGAGGGGAGATCATCAAGCAACTGCGTCTAGACACTAAATCCAAGATCAGAATTAGCGAGTCTGTGCCAGGCTGTGATGAGCGTGTTGTCACTGTTTACAGTGGTAATGAGGAAACCAATGATTATCAAGGCACCGATGACCGTGTTTGCCCCGCTCAAGACGCCCTTTTCAGGGTTCATGATAGAATTGTTGCAGAAGACACTCAAGTAGATCAGAGCCCAGATGAAGCTCCAAAAGTTACAGTTCGGCTACTTGTACCATCTGATCAGATTGGCTGTATCATTGGCAAGGGTGGACAGATTGTTCAAAATATTCGCAGTGATACTGGGGCACAGGTCCGCATTTTAAAGGATGATCATTTGCCTTCATGTGCTTTGAGTTCAGATGAACTTGTACAGGTATTACTACTGATGCCTTAAGCTGCGTAATTGTATCCTTGGTATTCTGGGTTTGTAGGTTTATGGATCACTTTCATTTTGTTCTCACAACATTTTACATTCTAGCCAGTTAACTCTCGAACACGAAAATTATTCGGGGTACATTGATTGAATACCTTTTCGTCTTGTCTATTGCTGGCACCTTCCGGTTTCAGTTACCAATCTGACAATACTTTACTTGGGGATCCAGCTGGTGGAAGCACATTTTTTATTTTACTGCCACTTATGTGTCATTTTATTACGTTTTGTGATGGATGTTTCTTTTCTATTTTGGACGCACCTAGCACTAGCATTTAATTAGTTGAGGTCCTAGATTACTGATCTTTGTTGGGATCTTACTGGATCAGATATCAGGAGATGCTCCTGTGGTCAAGAAAGCTCTTTATCAGATTGCATCCCGCCTTCATGATAATCCATCTCGATCACAACACTTACTTTCTTCTTCTGCCCCTATGGTTTACCCTTCTGGTAGTTCAGTTTTTGGAGCTTCTCCAGGTGCTTCCATGATGGGATTGACACCGCTTGTGCGACCTTATGGGGGGTATAAGGATGAGAGTGCTGACTGGCCCCGGCCTATCTATTCAGCTCCAAGGAGTGAAACAACTTCACAAGATTTCTTACTTCGTTTGGTCTGTGCAACAGCCAACATTGGAGGTGTCATTGGGAAGGGTGGATCTATAATTAACCAAATACGGCAAGATTCCGGTGCAGTCATTAAAGTCGACAGTTCGACGGCTGAGGGAGATGATTGTGTTATATCTATCAGCGCAAAAGAGGTAGTTTAACTACTTAATATTCTCTATATTTTTTAAATGTTAATGTTATAATTGGAAAATTCTGACTGTATTGGTCATCAGATTTTTGATGACACCTTTTCTCCGGCAATAGATGCTGCTCTGCGCTTGCAGCCCCGGTGCAGTGATAAAGTTGAAAGAGACTCTGGTCTTGTTTCTTTTACCACACGGTTACTTGTTCCAACTTCTCGAATTGGTTGTCTTATTGGCAAAGGAGGTTCTATTATTTCAGAGATGAGGAATGTCACCAAGGCAAATATTCGCATATTGTCAAAAGAGAATCTGCCTAAAGTTGCCTCTGATGATGATGAAATGGTTCAGGTTCAAGTGAATGATGCAGTTTTAGTTGTCAGTCTTTGTGATATTAATTGTATCTATTAATACTGAGGCATAACTTGCATTTTCTTATGAGGCTTTTAGATTGAGCTTCTCTTTGAAATCCGTGGTTCCCTATCTCTCGATATTTCAACTGTTTGACTTGTTATTGATTTTTTTATGAGATAACACAGGTGTTTTCCACTTTCGATTAATTTACCGGGTTGAAAGCATCAAACACCCAACATATACCACCTTTCATAACTTGCCCCCCAGGAAAAGAGCATTAACCACCCTAACCTTTCAAATTTTATGCGGTCAACTTTCTGGCATCTTTTTTTGGTTGGAAAGTTTATTATCGCTGTAATATGAGCCGTAAATATAGGTTGATGCATTTTTGTTTGTTCAAGGGGCAAGTTGTTAAAGGGGGGTATAGGTTGTGAGGTTTGATGCTTTTTTCTCTTATCAATTACATATAGATCTTAATTACGCAACAGAGAAAAAGATTGTTAAAAAGTTACTGATGCAACATGGGAATAGATCCAAGTAAAAAGAGGGAATGAAGCACTTTTTGTGAATTACTACCTTGCGCTCATATTGCGATGTAATAATTTTCAGGTTTCTGGAGAGCTTGAAATCGCTAAGGATGCACTTATACAAGTAACTTCCCGCTTGAGGGCCAATCTCTTCGAAAAGGAGGGTGCTGCTTCTTCATTTTTGCCTGTTCTTCCATATCTTCCTATGCCAACAGATGGTTCAGATAGCTTGAGGTATGAAATCAGAGATGCTAAGAGCCGTGATCGTGGGTATTCGTTTTCTGGTGGATATGGTGGATCTTCAGAATTGCCACCTAGAGATGCATATGGTAGTTATGGTGGATACCAGGTAATTTTTCTTTCACTCCTAATTATGCTAAGCAAGTTAAATACAAAGAATACCTGTGCCGCTTGCTTTATTCATTTCACTTCTCTAGATCATTTTTCCTCGTGATTTGCAGAGCGGTGGTGACTCTGCTTATGGTGCATATGGTAGTTATTCATCAGGACGTTCTACTGGTTCTGGGTAAGATCTTCGATAATTGCTGATCCATTTGATTGATTTGTGTTTATATATATCGCCCCTGACAGTGTGGACCAGTGTCATACCTTGAGTATACATACTACTAATATTATAATTACTAACTGTTTCAATTGTTTTTTTGAGATCCTTGTATCATCAAAGTTATGCAATGTTTATCTTCAGGTCTATCTTGACCTAATATGAACTGAATCTGTTGAACTATGTTTACTATCCCATCATTACACTACCAGACAAACCTCTTCTCACTACGCTAGTTGAATCTTGCAATATAATCACATGGTAAAACTACCTCATGCAAAAGTTGATAGAGTCTGAAGTGCCTGATGGTCAGCTTCCTTTACCAGGTTAAACGGGCGCAACCATATTTCACGTGGGAGAGACTATGACTACTAGAGGTTGATCCTAAGGAACCAGGTAGACCATGTCATTACTTTATGCCTCCAAGCCAATCCATACACCCCACAAGTTCAATTGCTTCTTATCTATATTCGCAAGCCTCAGTTTGCACTATGTTTTACTCTGGTCATGGTACCCAGAATTTCTGATGGTCTTAACCTCTGTTCCTGTCCGTTCCTATAATAACAGCTGAGATATCTGAAGCCTGAAGCCTCTAGCCTATTTTGATGAAGCCCACCTGTCTAAACCAGAAGACACAGCATATGAGGTTTTGGGATAACCGATGGCTCACTGTGATGCTTTGCTTTATCAAGACTCTGAAGAACCCATTCAAAATGCCATGTCCTGAGACCATTTATTGCCAAGCTTTAATGTAGTGATCCCAAGAACCTGAGTTGCCTTTATCCATTCTACTTTCTCTTTAAGACTTATCGGAGAACTTCTTTGTTTAGCTCTCAGCTGTATGATCACTTGTTTTTTTTGTCTCCTTTTCTAAGTCTCAGTGGATATTACATTCTTGTGTTGTTCTTTGCATGATTTTGTGCACTTTCGCATTGGTGATCTCATTTTATTTTGGAAATGCAGTTTGTTGATCTTGTTGGAATAGATCAATTAATCATTTGTGCAGTTGCTTTTGTTTCACCTAGTTTACTCTTTTAGTGAATAAATACGTAATTCTAGCCTGAAGGTTAATAAGTGTTAAGAGTCTCGTAAAAGAATGCTTGTTTAATGAATATTGTGCATAAGAGGTAAATTAAAGTGTCAGCTTTAGACCTCTGATGCAGATCAGAGGCCGCGTTGGTTATTAGCTGTTGCTGGGACTGAGTAATTCTGCACCAATCTTACATTTGCATCGATCTTAAGTAGTGGGATCTGGAGATGTGACTCGGTGAGATATGCCTTTAGTTGGAAACATCATGGTTTCTGGTGGTAGGTTTATTGTTAGTTGTTACTAAGTGTCTTTATGTTGTTTGTTGCAATACATGCCTCAACTGACACGATCTTCTGCTCCACACTTATGTCTACGTTCTAGGTTTATGGATTGTGGTGAGCTGTGATGGAAAACAAGTAAGTAAAATCATCTCTCAGTTTACGTGTTTTCCTTTAGTGTATCCTAATCGGTTGCAGGTCTTGGGGTATGCTCTATGCTACAATGTTGACCAAAATGCTTCAATTTTGGATTGCTTCGTTTTTGTTATGTCACACTCATAGTCTAAATGCTCTATTTACTTATTATTGCTCAATTTTTCGTTTCTTTATGCATTCTGTGTTTAGTCTGTGCAAGGGTGCACTTGTGTTGCATTCTGGTTTTAGGACACGTCTCTTATGCACCGCAGTCACATTTTAGATAGTGAAAAGTTTACCTTATGTAGCAGTTACTTCACTTTATTTCTTCATTTTCTTGGAGAAGAATAGTTGATACGTACGGTCAGAGTTCTTTTTGGGATATTTTGCTTTTGTCAGTTCCTTGAGTACTTAGATGGAGCTTACTCTAGTAGCTTTGCCTGGGAAATCGTTAGGCAATTATGTGGTCAGCTTTAAGATCAGGCTTTTCACGAAGCTTTGTTTTTGAATAAGTGATATCTCCTGTTATATTAAGAGTGCTGGATACCGTTTTCTTAATCTATGTGTAAATAATACAAAACCATAATTTTCGTAAGGTATTTGTTAATTTTGATATTTTGATAACTAAGATTCTGCATGTGTTATATTGAAAATCAGTTAATTGCATAATGCAATTGTACTTACTATAAAAGATATTAGAAGGTGATAATCCCACTGTGGTTTGAACATATGATGGTGCCCAGACTGTACGGGTATGATAGGTGATACGGTTTCATCTAGATTATGGATCTGTTGCTATTTTTTATTTTTTGTACAAAAATACTGATGTGTCTCATGCATCTATGTATAATTTAGTGTCTTAGTCTATAATTTCAAGTGTCAATAAAGTTTCAGTATACCTGATACAATGTTGCACAATTTATCTATGCTTGCAAACGATTCGAGTATTCGCCGAAACATGTGTACAACAAAGTTTATAGAAGTGCGCAATTAACATTCAAAAGTTTAATTTGCGCAAATCATATGATTTTGATGTTGCCTCCGTTGATCTTAATCTTTTCTTAAAAATATTTATCCAAGTTAACTCCTGAACTCTAACAATCATTCGAAATGGTGGATATGGTTGAATTTTGGCTCTGAGTTTGTCCAGAAACTTGTCCATATAGGTCTAAAGAACTCGTCTTAATTGCTAGTTTGCTAATATGGGGGAAGCCGTTACGCTCGTTTTGGAAATAGTATGAGACAGACAGCACTAAAATAATATCGAATAGCAAGCTATATTGTTAGAGGTGTTACTGCAAAAATCTCTAATTTACCATTCCCAGCAATCACCATAAAATTAGTTGTTTGGATTTCTTTATTACACGTTTTCATCATCAACTAGCTATTCCAAATTGAAGACACGTACATTTTTTAACTCAACCTTATATGATTTGGAGAAGTTACTTTATGATACATTTCGTTATAAGTTTATGACAGTTATTTGTTTATTAAGATTAAATGTATATCATAAATTACGTTTTTCTTAATTTAATGAGCTAATTCAAGCCAAAAAGGAATTGGAATAGATTATTTCAGTTAAAGTAGAGGATATTAAACTCTATACTTAAGGAACGATGTTTGATGAAGAATTGTGGTATAAGGCTTACGTGAATCATGCAATATAGTGCTTAAATATTTAGAAAGTATGAAGTGCATCTCAATTTATACGCATACCTAGCTTGCATGAGTTTTGAAGCTCAGTTTATACTTTTAAGTTTATTCACAAATGAATATCAAATATGTGCAAATTGATTAGAATTCATACCAAATATAAATTGGCAAAGAATTTGAAAGCGAGAGCTCATTCTTTTATTTGGTGTATCTGCTTGAGCCGGATGAAAGGAAAGTTGCTAGGCCCATAACGAAAAACTAAAATCAGTGTACCACTTGTCTTTCCAAATTTTTAATTTGAAATTCTAGATCTAAAATTACTGAAACTAAAAGTAATTAAAGTTGACTAAGTCTTAAGCAATTAATTTAGTTTGATAAATTGAAGTTTATGTAAAAGAAATTGAATTAAAGAAAAGAAAGAGAAAAAGGAAACAAAATTCAAACTTTGGAGTTGGCAAGAAATGGATGACACGTTACATGAGAAGAAAGTAAAAATTTTAACTTTCATTTTAATTTTTAATGGCTTTTTATGTAGCAAATTAAGTTCTAAAGTTTTGATCGTAATTACGTTTTAATTACAAATTGTTGGTAGTATGTTACAAACCTGAACGTGTTGCATATGTCAAGTTCACACAAGAGTGTTTAATTTTGCTTTTCCTTGTTTACATTTGTTATGATACCACGACAATTTGGACGTGTTTCCGTACAACATAAGAATCCACCCATGTTAAGAGAAGATAAGATTTTAGGAAGTAAATTCCACCACCTAACTTGACGTACTTGCAGCCATAAACCACGCGAAGAAAGACCCGGTCGCCTTAATTACTGAACCAACTTCTTTTCATCCATCGACCCATTGGGCACTGTCAAATCTTAACCCTATGAACTCACTTGTAATCACCTACTTTTGTTTCTTACCCCATCGGGCAATGCCCACTCTGTACCTTTCAACAACTACCTTTCAGTAAAAAAAGTCTTACCACATTTATTAAAAAATCCATCCAATTTAATGAAAGAGTTTAATTCCTCATGGCTACAAAATCCCATGAAGTACACTTCCATAATTCCATTCACTGTCGAGATTTGTTTTCATTTCACCAAATCGGTTTCTCCCCTTTCTCTATTTCTAGCTTTCCTTTTCTTTAGGCAAATTAAATCTTGATAGGTTTGTTTCATGCTATGAGGTATATTGTGTTACTCCTTTAAGGAAAAATGGATGCCAATCATTTGACGTTTTTCCTTTAGCAGAGTCTTCTTTAACGGAAATCTAATCATGTTTACGAGAGAGAGAGAGAGGATTTATTACTATGTTTTCGGGCATTTTATTTCATCTAAAAGTCTTGCATGTGGCAATTAGGTGACGAGGTACAGCCAAGGATGACTTGCCGGTAAACTTAGGTTTATCTTTGATTTATAAGATCGGCAAGTTATTTTTGGCTATATCTCTGCCTGGTTCTCTCATGCTAGATTTATGATGATTGTATGTGGGTTGAAAATTGGACAAGCGCTGGCCATTATATTATTCTGATGCGATAATCTTAAAGGTTTTGTGATCAAGAATTTATTTTTTTGATAATTTTATTCATGCACGAAAGGTGTTCGTTTTATTAAATTTTTTATATTTTGTTCTTTTCTTTTTTGATTCAAATCTACGTACTTATTTGTGCAGATAAAATTGATTCCTCATTTCATTGTTTCAGAATTCAGTGATCTTGACACTCATTTCTAATTATAGAAATAGTTTATTAAGATAGGTACTTACTCCTATATTGATTTATTTTGCAGTTTTATTAATGCATTTTCCACTTTAATGCTTCTTCATTTTTTTTCTTCATGGGATCACTTATAGTACTTTTCTGAATATGCTCTACGAGACTTGTTTTTCTTAATTCCCAGATGGGTAAGGTGGCTTAGATTAGTGTTATTATAGCAAGAAAAGGGTACTCTGGTGTACATTGATATACATTCATTTTTTGTTCTTCCCATTTTTATGAATTTCAATAATCCTAAATGTCATTCGTTGCAATATTATTGTTTAATCTGTCGATGTCTATTGATCTACTTGTTATTCTAGTATCACGTTCAGTTTTGTGCTTTTATTTTGGCAGTGGGGTCCTATTCAATTTTACTTTGCAATTATGCTAGGATAATAGTGAAAAGAGAAAGGGAATGCGGTTGGTCATTAATTGTTTCGTTTAGACAATAACTTGAATTTAATATAATTATTACATTTTAAAACTAAGTTTAGAGAAAATACGTTAAACAATTAATTAAAATATATTTATGTAGTTATAGCCTTTATCATAATCGACAAGTAACAATCGTTCTTAAACAATTATAAAGGAATCCGACTCAATCCTTTTTACAGGTGAGATCGTATCACTTTAGATTTTCTTTTTATCATGTGTAATGTCACGATGAAGATTACTATTTTTGGTTAAAATTAGGGTTTGTCGATTCGGAGAAGGGGGAAACGATTATTACTATTTTTATTTAATTCTGTTAATTAATTTGCGGCTTAGTTTGGGTTGGATAGAATTGTGGCGTTTAAAGTCCATTAGTTGCAGTGGGCTCGGATAGTTATGTGGGCCGAATTACCAGTCGGCCCATAGGATCTTTATTTCTAATTTTGCACTAGAATAGTATTAGTTACTTTTATGATCTGCTTTGCCAATTATGTAAATGATTCCCACATTAGATCATGTGCTTGTTTGGACTATGATGATTATTATTACAAAATTTGTCTCATTTTTCTCTCTACTCTCTTCTCTGAGTTCTTCTTCTTCTTCTTAGCAAAATACCCTCTATCTTACATTGGCCCCAGAGCCATTTCGGTCCACTGTGCGCACTCTGATTTCTGAGGAAAATGGCACAAGAGAACAATACCTTGCGTATTGAAGGTTTGGAGATGCAAACCAACCGCTTGCAGGTGAATCAAGATGAAATGAAAAATAGCATAGATGAACTGAAGGGCATGATGACTCAAGTGTTACAAAAATTTTCAAATATCAACATAGGAGACAACACAACAACACAATCAACACAAACGTCCATTCCAGTGGTCAATGAGGCAGACCATGGGGTGTTGAACAAGCCCAGAAGTGAGGGCAACCGCAACCATAAAAACAACAACAGAACTCCCAGGTTTGAGTTCCCTACATTTAAAGGAGACAAACCTAGAGAATGGGTGAGAGAATGTCAGCGCTATTTTATCCCTAACCCTATGTCAGACTTTGATAAAATCTTGGCTACTGGTTTTCATATGGAAGGGGTATCTGAAAATTGGTACCTAAAAAATATTGATGGCAATGAAGCTATGGGCTGGTCCAGATTCAGTGAGCTATTGGTAAAACATTTTACACCAGCTCAATGAGACAACCTCACATGAGAGTTCAACAAACATGTACAGTTGATGAGTACACTGAAAAATTTGATGAACTTAAGTCATATATGTTGCATAAAAATAGATAGTTAGGTGATGAGTATTTTCTTAAAAGCTATATAAGTGGTTTGAAGAATGAGATCCGCATTATGGTGGAAATGTTGACCCCAATCACCCTATCCCAAGCCATCTTTATGGCAAGGAAACATGAGGCTATGCTGGAGACCACCAGGGTTAGTATATGAGTGGTTAGAGGAGTTTCTGTTCCCTTTAGGGGAAAGATAACTCAGGGGAATGGTAGTGAAGGACATAGGTTGGGATCAGAGGATAAGCTACCTCCTATTAGGAGATTGACAGTTGATGAAATCGATATAAGGAGAAGGAAAAAGCTATGTTTCAACTGTGAATAGCCTTATGTGTTGGGCCATAAGCGCAAGAAACTATTCATAATCTTACGAGAGGGAGGATCAGATGATAAGGAGGAAGAAGAAGGGAGAGTAGACCAGGGAGAGGGGTTATCCCATTTCTCTATTCATGCCATGGCTAGTTATGAAGAGAGACCCCCAACAATCTCTATTCATGCTCTAGATGGCTATGTAGCTCCTGAAACTATTAAGTTGGAGGGGAAGTATAATGGAACAATGTTCACTATACTTGTTGACACTGGTAGTACTCACACATTTGTAGACTACCAGACTGCAAAGAAGCTTAAGTGTAAAATGGTCAGTTCTACACCCTTAATGGTGACAGTAGCTGGTGGGTGTAAACTGAAGTGTAAGTCAAGGTGTCCTGACTTCAAATGGATGATGGGAGAGAAGTTTTTCTCAGCAAATGAAGGAGAGGTTCAAGTATTGCAAGGGTTGGGATATAAGTCCAACTTGCAATTGATGTCTGGAGCCAAGATAGAGAAATTGCTCAGGAAAAGAGGAACTAATCTAGTGGGGTGTTTGTGCATGATAGAAAGAGCTGAAGAGGTGAGATCAACAAAGGTATCCCATGAGTTCACACCATTACTCAAGGAATATGAGCCTTTGTTTGCCGAGCCAAAGGAGTTACCTCCTAACAGGGTACCTGACCATACCATCTGTCTGCTACCAGGTTCTTTGCCTTTTAAACAACAACCTTACAGATACCCTTACCTCCAGAGAGAGGAAATTGAAAAGCTAATCCATAAAATGCTGGACTCAGGGCTGATACAACAGAGTGACAACCCATTCTCTTCACCAATTCTATTGGTTAAGAAGAAAGATGGAGGGTGGAGATTCCGTGTAGATTACAGAAAGCTCAATTCTATCACTATCAAGAATAGTTACCCCATTCCATTGATTGAAGACCTACTTGATGAGCTGACACATGCTAGGATCTTTTCAAAAATTGATTTAAGATATGGATATCACCATATAAGAGTTAGAGAAGAAGATATACCTAAAACAACCTTTGTCACTATATCAGGTCATTATGAGTTCAAAGTGATGCCCTTTGGGTTCACTAATGCCCCAGCTACATTTCAGTCCTTAATGAACAACATTTTCAAAGAACAATTGAGGAAATCAGTTTTGGTGTTCTTTGATGCCATTCTAATTTTCAGTAAGACAGTTGAGGAACATGAAGAACATTTGAGGAGAGTTTTTGAGAAACTCAAGGATAATTATCTGTTTGCCAAGGCATCAAAATGCACATTTGGACAGAGATAAGTGGAATACTTAGGACACATTATTGGAGGGGGAAATGTACAAGCTGATCAAGCAAAGATACAAGCTATGGTAGAGTGGCAGAAACTTAAGAACCTTAAGGCTTTAAGGGGATTCCTAGGGTTAACAGGTTATTATAGGAAGTTTGTGAGGAGTTATGGTATAATTGCAAAGCCACTCACTAACATGCCTAAGAAAGGCCAGTTCAAATGGAGTGAGGATTCTGAAGCAGCTTTTGAAGCATTAAAGAGAGCAATGGTTTCTGCTCCAGTGCTTGAGTTGCCTGATTTTCAGAAAGTGTTTACAGTGGAGACAGATGCATCTTACCAAGGACTTGGCGCAATCTTGAGTCAAGATAAACATCATGTGGCATATTTAAGTAAGGCACTGGGACCAAGAAGTTTAGAACTCTTTGTTTATGATAAGGAATTCATGGCTATTATCCTAGCCATTGATAAATGGAGACCTTACTTACTTCACAAAGAATTTGTCATCAAGACTGATCAGAACAACCTTAAATACTTAATGGAGCAGCAAATTTCTACTCCTTTGCAGCACAAGTATATGACCAAGCTCCTTGGTTATACTTACATGATTGAATACAGAAAAAGGGCAAGAAAACAAGGCAGTTGGTGCCTTGTCCAAAAGAGAAGGAGAAGAGAGAGAAGCTGAAGCTGAGTGCAAGGCTATTTGCAATGTTCAACGTGATTGGATGAGTGAACTGGTAGACAGCTACAAGGGTGACACTAAGGCAGATGAGGCTATTCAATCTTCCTTACTCCATCCTTATGATGTGAGCTACTACTCTTACAATGACAATCTACTCAGATATAAGGGCAAGCTTTATGTTGGCACTACCACTGATTAGAGGAAGAAGGTTTTGGACTTAATGTACAATAGTACTGTGGGAGGGCACTCAGGCATTACTGGTACCTATCAAAGAGTTTAGTTGGTTTTCATGTGACCTGGCTTGAGGGAACAGGTTAAGGGGTTTGTTGGGGAATGTCCTACTTGTCAGTTGTGTAAACATGAGACTGTTGCTACCCCTAGACTATTACCACCCTTGAAGATACCAAGCAGACCATGGCAAGAGATAAATAGGGATTTTATCAGTCAACTACCTAAGTCTGAAGGGCGAGATGCTATATGTGTTATAGTTGACAAATTCACTAAGTATGCCCACTTCATACCACTCACACACCCCTATAATGCTTCTAGCTTAGCTAAGCTATTCCCAGATTCTATCTACAAGTTACATGGTCTACCTGATTCTATTACCATGACAGAGACAACATATTCATCAGCCAGTTTTGGAGGGAGCTCATGAAGAGCTTAGGGATTTAACAGCAACTGAGTACTGCTTACCACCCCCAAATAGATGGTCAGACAGAAAGAGTCAACCAGTGCTTGGAGGGGTACTTGAGGTGTACGACTGGTTTACACCCCAAGAGATGGGTAAAATAGATTAACTTAGCAGAATGGTGGTATAACACCACTGGCCATTCTGCTATTCAAATGACCCCATTTGAGGCCTTGTATGGCTACAAGTCTCCTCAATGGAGTATGGGACCACTACAATAGATTAAGGTAGTGGGGGTTGAGGAGTTACTCAGAGAAAAATAGCTCATGACACAACACATACACGAGTCACTCATTAAGGCACAATACTACATGAAAAAACAGACTAACAAACACAGAACACACAGGGGATTCAATATAGGAGATATGGTATACTTAAAACTCAAAGCATATAGGCAAATCTCAGTGTGCAGCAGCAATCCATGGAAACTTAGCCCAAAATATACGGGGTTGTTCGAAATAATAGGAACTTTGGCTTACCTCTTGAAGCTACCTCATGATTCTCGCTTGCATCCAGTGTTTCATGTGTCTATACTTAAGAAACACATCGGACCGACGAAATGGGTTTCAACGACTATTCCGACTACGAATGAGGAGGGATGAGTGGTATTGTGCCCATCTAAAGTATTGGCGAGGAGAATGATTAAGAGGGAAAACAAAGCAGTGGTCCAATGGCTTGTTCAATGGGAGAATTCATCGAAATCTGAGGCTACTTGAGAGGATTATGAGTGGGTCGCGACTAATTTTCTGAAATTCAAAGCTTGGGTCAAGCTTTAGCGAAGGAGGAGGCAATGTCACGATGAAGATTGACGAAGATCACTATTTTTGGTTAAAATTAGGGTTTGTCGATTCGGGGAAAGAGGAAATGATTATTACTACTTTTATTTAATTCTGTTAATTAGTTATTCGGCTTAGTTCGGGTTGGGCCGGATTGTGGCATTTAAAGTCCATTAGTTGCAGTGGGCTCGGATAGTTATGTGGGCTGAATTACCAGTCAGCCCATAGGATCTTTATTTCTAATTTTGCACTAGAATAGTACTAGTTACTTTTCTGATATGATTTGCCAATTATGTAAATGTTTCCGTGGATCATGTGCTTGTTTGGACTATGATGATTATTATTACAAAATTTGTCTCTTTTTTCTCTCTACTCTCTTCTCTGAGTTCTTCTTCTTCTTCTTAGAAAAATACCCTCTATCTTACATGGGAATAATATCTCTCCTGAATTTCTTGTTATGTTTATTCATATAGGTTTGAATAATTAAAGTGGAAACCTCTAATGTATTTAATCATTACCTAATATTGCCGCAAATTTAAATATATTAATTTACTAACATAAATAACATTATAGTGTAATTCTCGTAAATATTTACAAGGAGTTTTTACTAGAAATATGAGTGTGCACCTAATGAACTCTTATTTGTATTGAATATTACGATGACACATTTGAATGTTGATAATGTATAATTTGTGGATACTACAATCCTTTTTATTAAAAAAATTATGAAAATTACTTTTTCTTTTGCAAACACTCTAATATGAAAAGAACAACTTTTAGCTTATTTCCTAAGCATTTTCACCTTACGACTTAATGCTATTTTCAGAGCTTTAACTTAAATTATGAACTTCTAATTTTGGAGAAGAGCTATAAAACTCCACGTTAGCCTGGTCAAGTAGGTAAAAGATTGGTCGGGACAAGCCGTATTGTGTTTGAGGTTCATGCGTAATCAACACAAAAGGTTTGGGCCCAATTCAATAATTGAACCAAGCCCAAGGCCCGAGCACAAAATAAAAAATTATTATTAACCCAACACCAGAAGCCATGCAATATGCATTCTCCCGGGCCAATATCAAGATTATGGTGATTTTTTTTTCTCATAATCTGTTTCATTTGTAATTTTTGTCCGATAATGACAAAAAGTTTAATTTTAGTTCCATGTTATGCGTTTATTCCAGATTTTGTCCTCTGACGCCCGAACCGCCCTATTTTGATTGGGATCAAGCGCATGAACTGCACGTGGTATTTTGGTACTTCAGGTCGGGATTTTCAACGTTTTGGTCCCTTAAGTTGGCTTCAGTGCGATTTTGGTCCCATAAGTTGGCAGACCTCGATTTTGATCCCACAACTTGGCATAAGGACTCGATTTTGGTCCCATGGTCAACCCTTCTCCAAATCTAGCCGTTAAAACTTTACGTGGCACCGTTTGACTGCCTGGGTGGCAATTTTGACCAGTTTAAATCGTACGTGGCTAAAAAAAAAAAAAACGCAACAATTCGATTTTCAATTCGAAATACCAAATGTCTTGCGTCTCTTCATTTATTCAACAACAAACAAGCACTTGCCCAAAAAATTTCAGAGCACAATTCGTCCCTAATCCTTCAAGTATCCTACAATTCTGTATTGATCCTCCCTTCACAATCCACAAAGAGCACCATTGATCTACTCAATTGACAATACATGAAGTGTGATGTGATTTCATGGTCTTTCTGGAGGAGGACATAACCACATTGTTGCTTCATATATATTCCATTTACAACCAAAAAGCCAAGTCCTAAGCATAAAGCTTCAATACCACTGCAACTTATATGTGTTGGCCCCACATAATCTACAACAACCTTTGCATTTTCATAGTTCTCCAGTATGCCCTCACAATTTACAATTCCAACATACTGAAATTCTGAAGTCACATGCAAGGAGCCACAATCTGTTAAATTCATAATGAGACTTTCATTAGGCAAAGCACAAAATTAGGGTAAGGCAGAGAGCACAATTAGGGTTCACATACTCAGGGTTATGAAAATTAATCAATTACAAAATTAGGGTTGAACAATTGGGGGTTTCTAAAATTAGGGTTGAACAATTGGGGGTTTCCAAAATTAGGGTTGATTTGAAGCATGCAATGGGGCAAAACGTTTTACATATGTGACAACATGAATTTAACATAGAATTAAACAACGTACTTACCATAATTTGGAATGGGATCATCGATTTTGTCAGATTTTTGTATTTTCATCTTCCTCACTCTACGCGCCATTTGTTTCAGCGTTAACCTCCGCGGGACGACGTCTTCGTCGGTGAACGTTGACGACGACGAAGAAAGGAAAGTAGCTTGAGCAAATTTTGGGACAAGTGATTAATGGCGCGAGTTGAAGACGAGTGTGTGATTTTGGCGCCAGATTTGCTATATAATTAGTATTTGTTTTTGCCACGTACGTGACATGTGTGTAGGTGGGTCCTAAAAGGGTCAAAATTGTCACCCATGCGGTCAAACGGTGCCACGTAAGGTTTTAACGGCTAGATTTGGAGAAGGGTTGACCAATGGACCAAAATCGAGTCCTTACGCCAAGTTATGGGATCAAAATCGAGGCCTGCCAATTTATGAGATCAAAATCGCGCTGAATCCAACGTAAGGGACAAAACGTTGAAAATCCCACTTCAGGTCCTAATGTGCAATTTTTTTTTTATCTTTATCTTTTTTAATTTTGTTAAATGGTGATTTTGGCGTCGGAGGGCTAAAAGTGGAACAAATGCACAATCTGGGACTAACATTGAACTTTTTAGCATTATGATTTTTTTTGCATTATGAGACCAAAACTTTAACGTTACACATTATGAGAATATTTTTTTTTTTTTCAGATTATGGTCTTATGTACAGATGCCGTGTGGGTCGGCCCTAATTGATTAATTAAAGAATAGCCGATAATAATGAAAAAAGTTAACACTCCCACCGAATAAACTCGATTATTTATATACAAATTTAAGGCATGAAACTTTGAAGATTGAAACTTGAAAGTTAGGGGCCATGACACTTGCAAGTTGCCAATTGAGTTCCTTTTTCTCATCGACTGTAGGTACGATACCACTGTATGCATTTCGGGTACATAAGCAATTAATCAACTCCTAAATTCATGTTCGATAAAGCTGGCCTTTGAAATTTACAAACTTAAATTCTTGCCATCCCATATAATGCTATTAAATATTGAAAGTATTTTGTCTTTTAAATGCTTACAAATTCCAAATCGGACGTGAATTACATACAAGTTATATAATATTTCAAACAAAGTTTGAGCAATATATAATTTCAGATAATAGACCAAACTATTAAATAATTTACGCTCCAATTATGCAAGCACATAATATTAAATAATTTCTTTGTTTCTGCAATAGAACCTGCAACACCCGTTGACGGTTGACCCCCACAAAAAATTCAAACATTACCTTACAACAAACAAATTGACCAAATTACATAATGGAAACTACACTAACTTGTATGCAGAACATGTATAAATTCACATGTAAACCCTTCTTCCAAGGCATTCAACTCAAAGACATACTCTTCAAACTAGCTAGTGCATAAACCAACGTATATAATATTTTCAAAAAAAAAACATAAAAAATGAAGGTAAATGCAGAAGAAGCTGGTGAGGTATCCCAGGAAGAAGCTCCAAAAACTCCGTCTAACGGTATATCAAAAATAGATTTAATTCTGAGAATAGTTGCTGTTATTGCTACACTGGGAAGTGCCATTGCTATGGGAACAAGCAACGGAACACTTCCCTTTTCCCGTGAGTTCATGCGCTTCAGGACCAAACGCCAAGATCTTCCAACTTTCACGTAAGTTTGATTATGAAACGTAAATCCTTTTGCTTGTATAATATAATCTAAGTTCCGTTAAATGAAACAGGTTCTTTATGGTTACAAATGCCATAACAAGTGCATACCTCGTTCTTTCACTAGCTCTATCCATACTCCACATTTTCAAAAGTGGTATCAAAGTGACTAGGATCGTACTGATTGCGCTAGACATGGTAATGTTGCCACTTGCCATACTGACTCAAAACAATATATGCTGTAACCTCATTATTGTTATTTGAATTTGATCAATATGTGTTACCCTTTGCTGAAAAAAGTACGTTTCATCTTTGTGAAGATAATTCTATCTCTTCTGATCGCTGGAGCTTCTGCTGCGGCTGCTATAGTGCACTTGGCCCACAAAGGCAACGTTCAGGCTAACTGGTCGGCTATCTGTCAACAATACAACTCCTTCTGCGAGAGAGTCTCTGGTTCTTTAGTGGGATCTTTCATGGCAATACTTGTGCTTATGTTACTTATAATACTGTCTGCTGTTGCCATGTCTCGACAGTAATGCGGTCTCTGCAAGAAATTACTTGATCAGTTGATCAGTTAGAACCTATATCATGATAATTAAACTCCAATGTAAACTTCAATATATTAAGAATTGTTATATCATGGCAATTTTTGTTTACTATGAACCACAACACTATTGTAGTCGTAAACTCCAATGTAATATTTTTCTTTTTCTTTTTTTGCTTAATGTGATGCCACCAGGGATCAACTAGAAATCCTTTTCAAGAGTAAAAGTTTGTATTGAATTTGTTACAGTTATTTCACATATATACTGAATAAAGGATATATAAAGGTTCAGAAAATGGACTTCAGGATGACAAATTATGGGGTATCAACCAATACTTTTCACTCACGAACACAAGCAAATAGAGGAGATGACAATGGTTAAACATTTTATTGTTAGCTTGTTCTCATAACTATGATTGAACTATGGGATACGTTGTCACCTTTAATCACTTGGGCATTTGCATGAGGTGTTGATTCGAGCAAAAAGCCAAAGAATTTGTCATTGCCTTTATCAACTAAGCTAAACCCAGGTCCCTTTGTCACCCCACTTTCATCCATCAACTTCCTTACATTTTCAACCCCGCACCACTCACCACTCGAAGCATATATGTTGGACAGTAAAACATAGTCTCCACTCTCATCCTGTCTTAGTTTTAGAAGCTGCTCATTAGCAAGTCGTCCCAGCTCAACATTAGAATGAATTCGACAAGCCCCAAGAAGTGTTCTCCAAATAATAGCATTTGGTGCAAAGTCCATTGTGTCAATGAAATCAAATGCTTCATTCAACAGTCCTGCACGTCCAAACAAGTCAACCATGCAACCGCAGTGCTTTATATTCGGCTGGATATTGTATTCATTCCTCATTAATTTAAAGTATGCACGGCCTTCATCAACTTTCCCAGCGTGACTACAAGCGATCAATACACCAACAAAAGTAATCTCATTGGGCCTAAACTTCAATTTCCTCATCTGTTCAAAAAGAGAAATGGATTTGTCCATATAACCGCTAAAAGCCAATCCTACAATTACAGAGTTCCACGAGGTAGAATCCTTATCTCTAGTACAATGAAATACATCAAGTGCCTTCATAATGTTTCCACATTTAGCATACATGTCTATAAGTGCATTGCCTAGAAAAATACTCAATGGTCCCTTCCCCATCCCTAAAATGGAGTTATGAATCTTCTCTGCGACATCCAAAGATCCTAAATTTGTACATGCGGACACAAGGCTTAACATAGTCACTTCATCAGGACACTCCCCTGCACTCCTCATCTCTTCATACATTTCTAACGCCATCACGTGCTCTCCACAGAGAACATAACCTGAAACCATCGCATTCCAAGTCACGACATCTCTTTTAGGAATTAAATTAAACAACTCCCGCGCGGACCCCATCTCGCCCTGCTTCACATACCCCGTGATCATAACGTTCCAAGACACCAAATCCTTTTCCGGCATTCCATCAAACAGAGACCTGGCCATCTTCAATTCTCCACGCTTTGCATATCCTGCTGTTAGAGCAGACCAAGCTACGACGTCTTTCCTCGCGGAGTCATCAAAAAGCAATCTTGCTACGCTTATCTCTCCACAATTTGCGTGAAAATAAATAAGCGCATTCCTCGAAAACTTATTCCACTCGAACCCGTGTTTCGCTACTTTCCCATGCACCACAGAACCCATGTTAATCCAAGAAAGCCTGGTGCACGCCTTAAGTACGAAAGGAAACGTGTAATGATCGGGCGGAACGAACTGTTTCTCCATACGGGCATAGAGAGAAACGGCGAGCATGGGTTCAAAACTCTGTGCAGAGCCTCTGAGCATGGTGTTCCATACAAACAGGTCCGGTTCGGAAATTTGGTCGAACAGGTGGAATGCATAATGAATGGTGGACTGTATTGCCACTGCAGAGGCGTAGATAAGTTCTCTGAGAGCGGTCCGATTGGAATTGAAGCCGTTGACGATCAAGTGTGCGTGGGTTTGCTTTAATGTTTGGAGATTTGTGCAGCTGCGCCATAAGGTGGAGCTCTTTGAGGTGGTGGTGGTAGTGGTGGTGGTGGTTCTTCTGATCATTTACTAATAATAATGGGCCTAGCTCCTAATTTTCATACAAATGTAATGGACCAGGCCTACTTATGTAGTTTATCGTCACCACTCACAAAATCTATTTACAAGAAAGTGATATATATATTTGCGACAACAATCGAAAGTTTCATCTAATTATAGAAGTTTCACTTAATATTTTATATATTACTAAATTAACTTTAAACTTGACAAAGTGTGACAAACATTAGGCACTACTAATGATAGTTCTTTCAAATCTTCAAATTCAAAATGCATCTATAATTAGCCAAACTTCAAAGAGGTTTGGAAGTTAAAATCTTTTGTACATGTAGCAAACAAATTTATAAAGGATAAAAAAAGTGTTGAAACAAATAGAGTTCATAAACTTGGAATATATTGATTAATCTATGTGAAATCATCTCATTCAGTTTATCGAAAAAATTATTTTAAAGTGATAGTTCCTTCTCCTACATCAATCTAGGCATTAGTTGTTGCTAAGATTGGTCTTCTAAGAATTAATGGAAATTTATACTTTTCACTCATGTCAATAACCACAAAATCGATTGGAAAAGTAATTTTACCAATCTTAACCATAACATCTTCTATTAACCGTTTAGGATAACTAACACTCATATCAGCAAGTTGAATTGTCAAATCAGTTGCTCTCAGCATAGGCAATTTCAGACGTTCATAGATAGTATATGGCATGAGATTAATACTAGCACCTAAATCACATAGAGAATGTTCACGAAAATTATCAGAAATGGTGCAAGGTATAGTAAAACACCCTGGGTTCTTAAGTTTTTCTGGTAGTCCTTCCAGTGCTGGAAGTGTAAAAGCTCTTGGCACTCCGACCTCATTCATTATTCTCCTTAACATATTCATGTCTCCCAGATATTTAGCATACTCCGGTACTTGCATTACTGCTTCATTCAGTGCAATTGTTCCCGGTAGATTTCTGAAAACAATAGCAAATTGCTCCACGACCGTATCCAATGATTTTTCTTCATCGTTCGAGTCGATGTCCAATTATGTAAGAATGTTAGTTGCAACAACGTAATTTGACATGGCAAAAAAAAACAATCCATTGAAGAAAATGCAACATCTGCTTCAAATTCCCCATTGTCACTGTCGTCGGTATCATCATCACTCAAAGTTGTAACCAGTGCTCGACTTTCATTTTTCTCTAACAGGTCTCCACAATCAGCGTTGATGTGATCAAATCCTTGACATTTCCTGCATTGAACACCTTTTCCATATCTCTTGTTTTCAAGTCTATTAGTAGCAGAAGGTTTTTTAAATTAATCAGAGGGACTTGTAACAGTATGGGAATTTTTACCTTTATTCCATTCTTTGTTCATTTTGTTGAATCGTTTTGCAAGAAGAGACATGGATCGTATGAGCTCCATGTTTGGAGTGTTTTGCACGAGACTTGCTTGAAACACAAATCCTTTGGCAAATGTGTCACCTTCTTGTTTTAGTTTCATTTCCCATGCCCCGAGTGATGCACCAGTTCTCCAAGAGAAAGATTATCAATATCCTTGGCGTCTTCAATGACTGCAACCTTCATTGTGAACCTCCGAGGTAGGGATCTCAACATCTTCAGAACAATACGTGAATCTGGAAATTCTGCTCCAAGCATGGTAGCCTCAGTTGCAATATGCCTGAGTTTTAAGTGAAATTAAACAATGGTTTCCGTTTCCTCCATCAACATGAATTTGAATTGATCATTCAGAAGTTGCAACTTGGATGCGCAGACTTTGGAGTTTTCTTCATGAGCATTCATGATGGCCTCCCAAGCATCCTTGGCAATTTTACAGTTAGAAATACTTTTATATTGATCATAATTAATTGCAACATGAATAATATTTAAAGCATTAGAGTTACAATTTGAGAGGAGTTCTTCTGCATATTTCTATTCAAGTTCAGATTTGACTATGCCCTTGTCATCTACTAGAGGGCTCCACCCTTTCAAAATACCTTTCCACACCTTTTGATCCTGTTGTTTTATAAAGTTACGCATACGATTTTTCCAGTAGGAATAGTTTGTTGCGGTCAGCATTGGTGGTCTCATGGTCGAAAGACCTCCCCTCATTTCTTCCATTTTAAAAACACAAAATGATCTTTTTAACCAAATCTACACTATTTGAAATAGTGACCCGCTCTTGATGCCACTTGAAAGATCTTGGATCTATATTACTTGTAAAACAGATAGAGTTATAAGTAAGAACACTTATGTTGCAGTTAGATACAGTTGTAACAGTTAAAAGAAAGTAGTAAAGAACACAAGGTTTTTACATGGTTCGGTCCAAATGGTCCTACTCCAGGGGGTATGCACTCAAATTATGACTCAACACGATACACCTACCTCAGAATTACAATATTCAGTTTTACTCCAAAGTAAAATTAGACTCCATCTGTTTTACTATGCAACACCTAAGCATTAACTATATTTGGTATACTCCTTTTGAGTCTGAGAACTTCAAGATAGCTCAAAGTTCCGTTGACAATAAGTTTTCCACTAAAACACTTTGACTCGATACAAGACAAATGACTACAAATTATTACTCAAAGCTCGTGTCATTAGGTCTTGAGTCTTCTCCTTATTATAGGCATGTGGAGAATCTCTGCGTATCGCCAGTTGTAACTCTGCGTGCGATCAGTGCAAATCTTCTTTCCTTATCCGATATATTCTGCAAAACAGATCCAAGTATATCCAATGTACATGCCAACATAAATATGTCTAGATACAAAATAAAAGGAGATTGGATCAAACAAAGGTAAATATATCTTGAAAGATTTTGAAAGTCTATCTTCAAAGGATAAGGAAAGAACTAAATCTTGGAAGATCTTGAAAGTCTATCTTCAAAGGATAAGGAAAGAACTAAAACTTGGAAGATCTTGAAAGTCTATCTGCAAAGGATAAGGAAAGGATATAAAAAAAAGGATATTTGATGAAGATTATTTCCTTAGAGATCATATATCAAATTATATTTTAATCAAATATTTTTCCTTTAAACGTGATTTCCAGAATATAAAATCAAGGAAATACTCTATTTACCAAATAAGCTAATTTCATTTGTTAAAACGGAGCTTACCGATTGCTGTTGCAATTGACAGACTCACTGTCCCAAAATAGGTTGAAGTTTGAATTTAAAAACAATATCAACCAGATTTATTAAACTGAATTAAATCGGTCCTTACAAGTAGTAACTTAGAAGAAAATAATTGCTCAGGAGAGGCCACCTTAGGGTGATGAGTGGTGAGAGGCAAAGATATGGGAGTGTAGGCTAATTTAACTTGTGATAGGAATTGCAGCCAATGAAGTAGTATGTGGTTCAGTAGAGAACAATCTGTAAGGGTAATCCTTCTCATGAAACGCCACATCTGTAATGCCCCACATTTTTGAAACTTCTTTTTTGGTAATACTTTATCTTGTTAGATTTTTTTTTTAAATCGCCTTCCTAATTTAATTCAAGAAATTATAAACACTTCTTGCATAAGTTATGAAATTGAGTCAATGAAAATTTGATAATACATTTTATTTCAATCTTGGGCTAGCGGAAACTTTATTTTATAAATGTTTAGCTTAATTTAATAAAGCCCGAATAATTGACCCATAATCTTCCTTGCATAAACCTAAACCTCAATTATTCCCCCACTTTAAGAAAGAAAGAAAGAAAAAAGGCCAACTAGTTTCTTTCTGATTTACACATTACCATTTTGCTTTCTGAAGCTGCACCTTGTTAGTAATTGGTAGTTTTGGTTAACCTTCTAGTATTTTATCCTCTCTACAAGATGATTCAGGTGCGTGTTCCTATTCGTACAAATTATTTGTAAAAACAGGAAGGTATGTGCTAAATGTCTACTAGTATATATATATATATATATATATTATATTGTTAGAATATGTGTTCTAAAATGTTTGTAGATACTTTGTTAAATGTGTTCGTAATATGTTATTTGATTGATTATTTGTACTGTTACTTGAGTACTGGACCTGCTACCTGATTACTTGTTTAGATGACTGAGTATTTGTGTTGTTTCTTGATTACATGTATCTCCGAAAATGTACTTTTGTACATGTGGTATCTCTGAGCATGTATATCTTTACATGTGGTATCTCCAACCATGTATATCTGTATACATTTGGTATTGATGATCATGCATATCTTTATACACGTGGTAATTAACGAGCATGCAATCTTTTTCCATGCGGTATTAATGAGCATGTATGTCTTTATACATGTGGTGATTGACGGACATGTATTCTTTTTACATGTAGTATTGATAAGCATGTATATCCTTATACATGTGGTGATTGGCGACCATGTATATCTTTATACACGTGGTGATTGACGAACATGTATATCTTTATACATGTGGTGATTGACGAGCAAGTACTCTTCTTACACGTCGTATTGACGAGCATGTATATCTTTCTGACATGTGGTGATTGATGATCATGTGTTCAGTTTGCATGTAGAAATATTGACGAGCATGTATTCTTTACATGTGGAACTAATTTACTAGTGTGGATTCGACGAGCATAACTTTTGACTGCTATTGTGGTTATATGACTTCTTGTTGTTGCTTTAATATGTCTTTTTTGAAAAGTACACAAATAGTGCACACACACGCGAACATCACTGAGAATTTTTTCTCATCGTTGTGTTTTCTTCCTTCATTCCTTCGAGATTTAGATTGTTCGAGTTGAGACATAGGGTGAATGAGAGATGGGTTTGACCTTTGTCGGATGAAATTTAAGTATTTATGCTAGATACTTTGTTTTCTTGTCAAATAACTAGTTAGTCTTTCTTTTTGTATTTTTTTGGTTCTCTTATTTTGGTACACTATTTATAAGCTCAAAATTTCCAGGCTGTTACAACATCCCTTGAAATGACAACAGACTTCTGAGTAAAATTAAACACTTTATATGCTTTATGTCCAGGGGCAAAGCCCAGAAAGTAGCCTTTAAAACTCATCGGAGCTAACTTATCCTTGTGAGGTGCCATATAAGTGTAGTAGCACAATCACTGATAAATGGATAATACTAGTGATTTATATAACTGATTTCTTATGCTTTTGTGAACTCCTGGTGGCAATTTTACTTATTTTAGTAATTTTTTATTGTTTTTACTGATTTAGTCGAGTCGGAGCAAAACGATGCTTAATTGGAGGATTTCAACACTTTTTAGTAACAAGGAGCAAATGAGCTATAGCGCAACCAAATTCAGAACGCATAGTTTATGTGTGTGGGGGGGGGGTGTGAGACTTGTTACTCTCTGAGAAAATTGATATGAAAGACGGCATTTAAAAAATCTGAGAGAATATTTTATGAAATCAGGAATTTTGGTGATCTTATATGACACATTTTTTGATAAGAGTGGTAGTTTATGTGGATGGAATAGACATGAATGCAATGGGAGGGGTGATTTTACTACTTAACTTTTATCAACGTATGTACACATTCACACAAAAGTCACACGCTTGCTTAGTGAAAACTAACGATATTTGAGACTGGTGGAGAGACTAGGAAACTTGGGGTGGCTTTCTAATTGTTAGAGCCTAAATCATCATTTATTTAAGTAAAATAAAGGAAAATAAAATGGCCAAAAACAGAAGAGCCATAAAAAAGAAAAAAAAAAGAAAAGAATTGAAAGCTATAAACAGAAAAAGCAAGAAAATAAAGCACAAATAAGCCTCGTATCAAAAGATACAGGTTGGTGGTGCAAGAATAACAGAAAATAATATCACCTAGATAAGCGGAAAGAAAGCGAGAAAAGTAGAACTCTAAACATTAAAATAGTCAACTCGATAGAATAGTCCTAAGTAAGTCAATATAAGAAACTCAGTTGATCTATACTTGCATAATTACACGCACGATGCACGTGAAGCATGTTCTACAATGGTTTGGGTTAATTTAGATTGTGACTATTTTCATCTATATTTAGATTCACCACATACCTTGTCACTGATTGATATAACTCGAAGTATAAAATTTCTGACTTTTGTGATGAAGAGAGGTTCAATCAGAAATCTCAATTATTTTTTAGTTGTATTACTCGAGGACGAGCAACAAGCTAAGTGTGGGGTTATTTTATGAGTGTCTTATTAGACCTCATTATAAGGAGTTAAATAGGGAATTACTTAACTAATTAGTTTATTTTAGTATGGTTTTGTGTAATTTAGGTTTTTAAAGTTTTTTTTGGTGAAAATGGAGTATTTTAATTGAAACAAATGAGGAGTCCAATGGATGAAATGACAAGTTATTCGGGCAAGGTACGAATGAGGTAAAGAAAGCACAAAAGCTACACAATGAGGAGAAAGCAGAATGAGGCCATTGATTCAAAGACATGGTGATAGAAGTATATAAAGAATTACATGTCGTGCTACATACCATTGGAAAGCTACGGATGTCATTTTTCCAATCCAAAAAGTGGATCTTACTTCCAACATCGAGGAAGCAATTATAGCCAAACCCATGAAGCCGATCAGAGCAGACAAGGTGTCGTGTGACTCACGCCGCACGACTCACGCCCATGACACACGACATGTCAAAACATTGCAACATGGCCCAAAATGATTGAAAACCTTGATTTCGGCCCATTAGCTACTTTTCCTTATAAATAACGCTAGCACTACATGTTTTATAATCACCAACAAGCACCAAAACCATTCTAAAGCAATCACAAGCACTTTAAATCAAACACATCTTTTGAGATCCTTGAGAAGAGGATTAAAGTCAAGATCCAACTAGAAGAAGCGGAGCGACAAAGATTGAAGACATAGGCAACAAGTCCCTTCGGGATTGAGAATTTATCTTTTATTTACCCTTTTATTATGATGTTCTTTTCTATTTTTGATGTTGAACTTTTGACCATGAGCGACTAATTCCTTATGTTTAGAGTTAAGGCGTGAGTGGATCTGAACATATAGGATTTCTTATGTTTTGAATAAGACTTTTTGTTTTTCTGTTTATTCATCTATCTTGATCTCAATACTTTCATGTATCGGGCAAATATATGAATGATAAAAGTAATGGTTGATCACTAGTGTCGTCATATAACATGTTCTATATAATAGTTGAACCTGAGTGTGTGCGGAAAAAATAAATTAAATCATGTCCTCTTGTGGCCTCGAAAAAAGTCATGAACACATAGATCAATACCTCATTCAATGCATGTGAATGATAGGGGATAATCCATTGAAACCCGAACCTCTAAACATCCACCCATCATTTGATTAAATTGAAGTGATATTTACCAATCCTATTTCAATTGAATTTTTTTTTGTTTGTTTTGTTATTTTGTCAAACCCTACAATTCTGATTTATTGACCATGTGATAATAGAATAAAGGTTGCGAGATTGATTCATAGTCTTTTGTGTTATACGATACTTGGGGGCGTAATTTACAAACCACTTTATTACTTGACTGTGCACTTGCGAATGGAGTAGTATTACTATTGCATTGGAATACACGCATCAACAACCATAGCTATGAAATGAGACCGCAGAGTGGAACTGAGCTTTATTATTAAGAAGGAAAGCCCAAGTGCACTTACTGAACTCATCCACCAGTGTTAGAATGTAATGAGCATTAGTAACCGTAGCAAGTTTGGAAGACCCCATAAATCCATATGAACAAGTTCAAGTAATCTAGAAGCGTGAAAGTTGCTATTAGAAAAGGGAAAATGATGTTGTTTAGCTTTATGAAAAATATCACAAGATGCAAAATCATCAAAGGAATGTGATGCATATTTTTCACGTGTTATTAATCAAATTAATACACACTTTCCGCAAGTATACGAGTCAAGTAATAATAAAATAGTAAATATATAACTGACCAAGTATTGAAATCCCAAGAGAGTATGAATCTTTTATTAGCAATCCAAATTGTTGAACTTTTTAGGTGAAACAATGGTTTGAAGACCTTTATGAAATAAAAAAAAAACTAATTAAACTAAAGCTCACACTACTCCACTTAACTAATTTAGCGATATAATTTGATTGATTGATTGATTGATTTTGGTTGTAAAACATATTAAGGAAAATGTGCCTAGGAGGTGGATTTCGTTAATCTCGAACGCGTGGTATAATATAGACAAAATACCAATGATCCTTATGTAAGCCTCTTTATATTGAATCTTGTTTTGTTCTCACATTGACATGATTAATTAAGCGCACTATCATATCACTTAAAGAGTCCTCTAATTCCTAATGATGCTGGGCCGTTAGGCACTCTTCCCTCTCCAGAAGATTATCATGTTATAGAATCCATAGTTTTAGAAGAGAATTAGAGTGGACAACTATAACATAGATTCTTCGATGAACGCTAGTGCCAAAGGTCTTGAGATTTATTTGCTTGATATACTATGCTAGTGTTGTGTTAACAATCTCATATTCATAATTCAATATAATACAAGGTATCTCAACACCACTCCATCGATTCAGAGAAACACATGTGTCAATCACACCAAGTAGCATAAGCAACAAGTAATATCCAACAAAATTAAGTCCTCAGTAGAATTAATCAAAATATAGATTCAAGGTACATCCGTATGAGATAACTACATCCTCTCACACACACTGAGAGGTTTATCTACTCATGATCTTATTGTAAGAACAATAATTCATGATAAAGTTAAGTAGTATAGAAAAGAAAAGACTAAACTCTTGATCTCGGTGAGATTTCGACGTGTCTTCTCCCTTTGACTCTTTACTCCCCTCTTTTGCTTCATTACTTGCTCATTTGATCACATTCTCCTCTAAACAATGATTGCAATATCCCGAACGATGAAATTTACCCCTGAACGTGTTTTTCTATTTTTAATCACTATTCTTGTGTGTTATTAGTGGGGCCCCTAGGTCTCGGACATCCCCTCTTATTTATAATAATGTCTTGTTGTCCTAATTTCACGAACAACCGCAACTTAAACTGCAAGATGAGGCAATTTTGCCCTAGAGTCGCATGGCCTGGTGTATCTCGTTGCTCCTCCGCATTACTAGATGCACGGCTCGCGCTTCTTTTCTCGCTGTTGCGCCACTCTCCGTCACTCCGCTACTACATTATGCAATGATGTGCTAGTGGTGAGACCTTCTGTACCTCTTGTGTTGTAACCCAACTAGCTGTGTCATAGCGCTTCTTCCCTGTGTCATCGTTCTTGTGCTAAAATCTCTCTAATAAGCCTCGTTTTGCTCCAACTCGACTCAAACTACAAAAACGACAACATAAGAGTAAAACAAGTAAACTGCCACAAAGGTTATGCATAAGTATAAGAAACTCGGTACTAAAATCGCTATAATTTATCTCTCATCAGAATGCTTGACAAGGATAAGCAATCAAGATATTTCAAAGTGTTATAAGAAGCATGACCAAAGCGTGCATGCCACAAGTTTACTACATCTTTATTAGCAAATTTGAATAGTTTACAGGGTCTATAATTGTAAAGATTGCCTTTCACATGACCCACAACAGGCACTTTTTCAATATGTAGGTCTTGCGATAGACAGTAGTGAGAAAGAAAAATGAATTTTAGATTTGCAGTTTGAGAAAGTTCATGCAAAGACAAGAGATTGAACTTAAATTTAGCAACATGAAGAGCTTATGTCAGTGTTAGAGTGGATGTGAGAGCTATGTCACAAATTCTCTTAACATATATAACAGTACGATCAAGGAGATATACATGGGTAAGGATAGCAGGGGAACTGGTTTGAGATAACAAATGACCATGGACCACCATATGATTTGAAGCCCCTATGTCTATGACCCATACACTAGAAGTAATATTTACCAAGGACTGAGAGCTGAAATTATCACCAACCAACTCTCCAAAATAAGAAAAATTATATGTTCTTGTATCAGGTTGTAGCATGTTTCCATTAGATTCCATCATATGTTTCATTAACTTCATAAAATTAGGTCAAAACTGACCAGGGGTAAAGAGCTGCTACAACCCGAAGCGAATGGTACAGAGTGCTAGAGGGTAAGAGTTTGACTGTGTCCTATGCATTAGCAGAACAACTTTGATACGAGGACTTTTTATCCTTCAACTCCTTATACCAATCAGATATACCAACCTATTTAAAGCATGTTTTATTAGTGTGTCCCTTCATGTGATAATGATCACAACTTCTATCATCATTCTTCTTCTTGAAATCTTTGGAATTTGAACTTGAAATATATCTTGGCTGATAAGAAGGACCAACCCAAGTTAACATAGCAATATTGTCATGCACATTAGATAGAGAAACGTGAATCTCTTTCTATTTATCAACTCTTAAAACCATAGCATGAGCCTTCTCTACGAGAGGCAGAGGTTCAATACCAAGTATGTGACACCTAATTGACTCAAAATCATCATTTAATTCCATTAGGAACTTCATCAATCTAGTTAGAGATGCATCATCTAATGAGTGTTGGTCTATTTTGCAAGAACAAATGTTAGTAGCCTCACAATGACATGAAACAGGAGGCACAATGCTATTTAATTTATCCCATAGTTTTTTCAAATTAGTGTAATATTCAGACAGAAAAGCAGTTACTTGTGATACAAATGTAACAACACGCTGCAAATTGATATAACCTATGTCCATTATTCAAATCTTAGTGAGTTTCTAATAGTTTCCATAAGCCAGCAACCGAACTAGAGAATATAAAAGCATCCAGAGATGTCCGTGATGTTACCATACAATCGACTTGAAGGCAATCATAATTCGTATGCTCAACATGAGGTTTTGGGGTAGATCCAGAGATGAACCCTAATTTGCGCTCCATAGGAGGTAATTTTGAAATCCAGCCAAAGGAATTGATGTAAGAGGCATGTTTGGATTGTCCGATCCTTGAAAGTATAAAAGACCATGAATCGATCGTGGATTCGCTGCAGAATCGAATGCAATTGAAGAATTTGCATCATCAAGAGGATTCACCATTAATGCATGAACTTAAAACAAGCACACACAGTGCGCCGTATGTGATGACAACAAATCATAGGATGAAAATCGAAGAGATTTTCAAAGAAGTGAAGAAATGAGCTAACTTAAGCTCTAGATTATATGTTTATTTTGGTCTTATTTTGTCCAGGTAACAAAACACCGTAAAAAGATACACTTAAGATACAAATAGCCAAAATAATGCTAATCAATAGTTAATCGGACTAGCTTGGTCCGGAACACCTAATACAAGCTTACTAGATATTACACATAGATTTCTAGTCTAAGTTGTGTATCGAACGGGTGGCGTTTGATGCTGACGTATCGAACCTAGGTTGTTTGATACTAATGGAACTGTAGTGATCTCGTGTCGAATTGAAGTAAGTCGAACATGCTTGATTCGATGTAGTGTGCGTGTTGAATGAGCCTGGTTCGATATAGTGTAGAGTATCGAATGATGTGTCTTCGATATGCTTCCATGTCGAATGTTCTGAGTTCGATCTAAGAATGTATCGAATGCTCAGAGTTCGATGTTGGTTAGGTTCGAGTGAGTCTTGAATGCGTGGCGAGAATGTGAGGGGGCGGGGTATTTATAACCACCGTTCCTTATTGGCAGTTGGAGAAAGTGTATCGAATCGAGATGGTTCGATGTTCATTCCGCATCGAACATGCATTGTTCGATGCGCGCTTAGTATCGAATTGAGACTGTTCGATGTACTATTTCGGCAGGCCGTTCTAGCTGAGCCGGCCCAATAACAGTACTGGGTCAATCCTAAAATATTCCCAACAATGTTGAATTGTGAATTTAGAGAGAGAATTCTTTCGATATTCATATCAGTGTTATGTGCAAATGTACAGAGTGTGAGAGTATATATAATGGAGCAAACTGATCTAGTGAGATAGCGGGAAGAATAAATAATAAAAAGCTAACTGACAGAATAACAAACTATGGCTAATTACAAAGAGGACCCTCAACTAATATGAAATACTAACAACTTTCAGCTTATAAGTTACGTGCACACAGTTGAAATCAAACTAAACTTGAAAATACTAACAACTTTCAGCTTTGATCGACATGCTTTTATTGTTATTCTTGCACGGCGGTTGAAGCAATTTATTTCGAGCTTCCAACAATCGTTTGCTGCCTTTAAGTTTATTTTTATTAATTTTTTTATTTGAAAAATAGCTACAAGGGATTTTTCTGTTTCTGGCATTGTTGAAAACGAAATTTTGTGTACCTGCGTCGAAATGGATTTAAATCCGATTCTACATGCTGTTTGCTATATTGATGCGTTGTTGTAGTGACTTGTTAGCATTTAACTGGGCGGAAATGTTTCTCTATGGTATTTTATATGTGTGTGTATATATATATATATATATATATATATTTATAATTGATCATACTAAAACGTTATCTAAGATAAGTAATTAAGCATAGATAAACATTAACTTTTCTTTTCCCATGATGGAACTTAAGTTACTTCGATCTACACGAGTTAGACGTAAAGATTTTTATTTCCTGGGAATTGGGATTATGAATGTACCATTCCTTAAGATAAAATACAATGTGAAACAGGAAGTTAACAAGCGGAAAACCTAAATATAGAATTTTAGTTTTGCTTCTAAAAAAGTTATTATAGGTATGTAAGCCCCAGTTTCCCAAAATCTTAAGTGCATTGTATAATTTTATACATAAATAACAAAGCACATTTGGTCCATTTGTTCCACTTAGATCAGCTTTGCATACGGAAACACTTTGTTCGTTAAGTAGAGAAGTGTGCCCTCACCCTTTTATCCCTATTAGTAGATACTTTCCCTTTTTTTATCTTTTTCTTTTTGTTGATTGGAAGCTATGGCTGTGTATAAGAAAATTTGCATTTACATTAGTTAAGCGTACTCAGAAGGTAAATTCATTGTATATATCAACATATTGTACTCGATCGTGGGAAAATTGTACACTCTTCTTCTTAACATTGCATGCTATAGATTTTTTTTTTAGTATAGTTTGTGTTTGCGTTAATTAGTTATTTAAAATTTACTAAAAGTTTCAGAATTAGAGTTAACGTTTACTAAATTCTATTTTTTGGTCAAATAAATATGTCATATATAATTATCCATCATAAGTGAAGCAATTGCAATTTGCATGTGACACATATTCGTTTTAGTTGTATGTCATCGTGATATGATATATATCAAATGTTGCACGTTTTTCTTTTGGTAAAATTAATATTTCAAAGTGGTGATCGCGAAACATTATTTTCGGTACTTAATTAATAAGTAAAAGCTTCCTAACTTTCAAGGTCATGTGCGCCAAAACTGGTTGGTTTACGACTCACCCTCATATAGAATTTCACACGTAATTATCTTATAATTATATCTGTTCGAATTCTTTTCAGTAAATTATATTATGTATAGTGTATTCAAATATCTTAATTTTTATGAGCAAGTGTAATAGTATACTAAAACACGAAGATTGAAAGGCTTAACTTCTGAATTAACTTTCTGGCCGGAAAAAGGTTAACCTAAAAATATATATATATATATATAATATAAAGTAACCATAGATTGTATTATCTAACAATCATTAATGAATAAAATAAAATACATAAATTATTTCATATTGTCTCTAATTCAATGAGTAAACGTACGTAGAAATTCTTCTATTAAATTAACATTCGCGTTCATTAGTTAATATCCTTAATTATGAATAAATGGCTAACTAAAACAATAATTAAATGTAATTAATTTTTAACTAACTAGAACAAAAATAACTTTACTTTTGACCCTATTCAAACATATTAGTGAAAGTTGATCTTTAATTCGGTTTGAATCATGATTTATCTATTATCAAGAACGAATAAGTATCTAACCAAACAAACAAGTTGAATTTTGTTTATTTAGTACGTAGATATTACATTTACCAACAATGGCTAAATTACTCTTAATTATCTAGGCCCCAATATTGTCTAAAGATACATTATATGGGTACATTCCGTTAAACAAACTCTAATGATCACTAACTATGTATTAATAAAAAAGACTTTATTTAAATCTGGCAGAGCCGGTTCCGAGCAAGATTTTTTGACCCCGTCATTGAAAGATACAACCATTGCATTGGAGCATGGTACTCCTGCTACCTGTCGTATGATGGTCGTTACCTACTCTACAATCCACTTTTCAAATATTGTCGGGATACCTGATGAGTATGCTCCGCCTGTCCCGCACAGTGCTCACCATTCATTAAACTATCCAAATCCATCATTTGGAGCACTAACGGTTGTGGGGAGTCATAAGGGGCCTATCCCTGACACATTGTTTGCTCCCAAAAAACAAGGGGAGCTCGGGTTCTCCCATCTCGGAGAGCTCAACGACGTGTTCATGCTCAAGCTTGGCTTGCGCCTCCTACACAAACCAGACTCGGAGTCCATTCACAACCCCCAATTTCCCCTACTTCTAACTGTACTTGGAAGTCGGTTACCCATCTATTCTTAAACATTCTCTCCTCGATGAGATGGATTGTGGGTAATGGGAATTCTATCAATTTTTGGACCTCTGGCTTGGATCCTTCACAATTGCGGAGTACGTCCCTTCATTTCGTCCACATCTCATTTCTCTCATGGCCCAGGACATCATTTGGCCATCATGATCTAGGTATTTGTCTTGTATCGGTCAACTCCTTCCTCGCCATATCGCAAAAAGAATTCTAGGGATACCTCTTCCTGCGGGGGGCATACAAGATGTCACATGTTGGTCCTGGAAGCCGGGATGTCGATTTACTATCAAATCATCCCTCGATCAAAATTTGGAACTCCATTACCCAATCTTCCTTGGGCTGCCTTGTGGCAAACCAGGGTGCTACCCCGTATCAAATTTTCCGGTTGGCTGTGGGGTCATGAGGCTTTGGCCACCGGGGGTTTTCTTTCACACCAGCACATTTTGGTCTCTGTTTGCTGCCCTCTTTGCCACTCGGTCATTGAAACGACGACCCACTTATTTGCGGGATGTCCCCTCTTTGTGAACGTTCGTCGGGCGTTTCCCATCTTAACACCTACCCCACACGGGGAGCAAATCATCCGCCACTTGTAACGTCTTTCACACCCCGCCGCTACCCTTATTAGGTCATGTGGCGAGCACTCAATGAATTCATATTCTAGGGGAGGCCCATTAACACCTCCCTCATTATCTCATTATCTCCCGCACACTCTTGGAAATACTACTTACCCCCGCCTAGAACCCCCCCAACCCTCAAATTCGTAAGTTCCCAGTTCGATGGCACCCCTTTCAACAAAGGTATCAAGCTCAAGTCTGACGGATCTGATCTAGGCAACCCCAACTCCACAAGTAGCGAAGGCGTGTTATGTGATTTTGCAGGTACAATAGTTGGTACTTTTTTTGAAGCGACGGGATGCATCACCAATAATATAGCAGAACTCTGGGTCATCCACCAAGGAGTACTACTTGCCTTACATATATTGATTTCTATCCTCACTATTGAAACCGACTCAAAGGTTGTTTTTGGAAGACTGACTAGGATGCGGAGCCTTACATCATTGGTAGAGATTATTGTCCCGCTTCATTAGATATGGAGTCTAGGAGACCGTTTTGACTTCTTTTTCTTCTCGTGCACATATATAGAGACGAACTGGTTTGCGAACGTGCTTATTAGGGTATTATGGTTATTGTTTATATTAGGGTTTGGTCTCTTGTAAATACTCTTACATTTATCAGGCCAACCTAAGGGTTGGGATATTCACTTTCATTATATTCTTGTACATGGTATAAGACCCATCAAAATCTCTTTAACCTAGGAGTTAAAAACAAAATTGTCGTGCACCAATGTCGACTCTTCCAACATCCACGATTGGAATTTAGACTTCTATCGAAGAGCAGCTGGCGTCGCTGTCCATCACCACATCGTTGCCTTCTTCAGGGTTTTCTCTTCCTAGCCTATAGTTCTCGTCGGAATACTTTCTGACGCAACCCACCGTCCCAACGTCGTTGTTCATTTTTTTTCTACTGCCGCATATTTGAACTCGGCTTCGAGCCCTTTTGTCTCTAGATCATCGTCTTGGGCAGCCCCGTGTTTTCCACTGGGTTTTCAACAGCCGCTCTCTAGTAACGTCGGTCGTTTTCTGTCGCCCCCGATGCCTCCATTCTCTCCACATCTGTCAGCGACGAACGTCACAAACCTCGTGATAGCTCAACTTGCTGCTCTCGAGGAATATCTTTCCTGGATGATTCAATTGACTTGTCTCCTGCTTTCTCGTCAGTTACTTGGAATTGTTGAAGGAACCATCCTTGTTCCATCGTCAATTCACATCAGCAAGCTTTTGTTGCGGTGCACTCCAATTCTATTGGTTCCTCTCACTCCTCGTCTTTTCGTGGTTCAGGGGGTGGATGAAATCGTGGTAAGAAAAAGGGTGGTCATGGTCGTGGTCGAGGTAACGACACTGGTCGCGACTATAGCAGTTCGTCACAGAGAAATTCCTGGAGCATGCAACATTCTAGACCTCATGTGAATGGTATGAGTTCTTATTCTGACTTGTTATATTCACATATTCATCGCCCTTTCTCTGCTACTAATCATTTGTCTTCAGCAGAAAATTATCCGTGTAGTGGCATTTTAGGCTCTAACCCCTCTTCCGATACTTGTGATCTTTGTTAGTTTCCATGTCATCAAACCACCTATTGCTCGCATTGTTTCAATCCCAATTTTGTCCATCCTTCTCCATATGGTGTCACGCGTGCTTTTGCTGCTTTGTCTGTTGGTGGAGAAACAAACGGCTCTGTTTGGTATCTAGATTCGGGAGCTGCGTCTCACATGACCCCTGAGGATGTTAAGCTTTCAAATACAGTCGCTTATACTGGATCACGTTCGGTTGTAGTTGGTGATGGTTCCATTCTCCCGTTTAAAAAATAGGTAACTTAGATATTGCTTCTCATGTCCGTCCTCTTATGTTGTCCGACGTGTGTCATGTCGCTAAACTAAAATCTAATTTGAGGTATGTTCATAAGATTTGTCGTGATAATAATTGTGTCGTGTGTTTTGATGTCAATTATGTTTGTTTTAAGGACAAGACAACATAACATGGGAGGTTCTTCTTTGGGGGTTTAGCAAAAATGGTGTCTATCCTATCCAACCTCAAGTTATATGCCCAGAGTCATTCATACCTGCTTTTCTAGCTGCTCAAGAGTCTGGTGGTGCTTGGCATGCGCGACTTGGTTACAATTCTGCTAGAGTTTTAGGGAATTTATGCTCTACTAAAGTTATTTCTTGTTTTTCAAAACTTAAAGACGATTGTGTTTCTTGTACATTGGGTGAAGTTCATCGCTTACCTTTTGAGATAGTGACTTATCAATCTCCGTATCCCTTATATTTGATTTATAGTGATGTTTAGCAAGCCTGTTTTATCAAACCAAGGTTTTAAATATTATGTTGTTTTTGTTGATGGTTATTCACGATTTTCTTGGTTTTATCCTTTGAAATTCAAGTTGGACGTTCATGGGCAATTTTTAAGTTTTCAAAAGATAGTGACAATTTTATTTAACTCCAAAGTTAAAAAATTTCAAAGTGATGAAGGGGGTGGATTTGATAATGCTGATATGCTTCGACAATTTCGTGATTGTGGCATACTTTTTAAAAAATCTTGCCCAAGAACAAGAGCCCAAAACGATGTTGTGAAAAGGAAGCATCGCTCTATTATTGTGATGGCGTGTACTTTTCTTGTTCAATCTAAATTGCCTACTCAATTTTAAGTCGATGCTTCTTATACCATTGTTTACACCATTAATAGGCTTTCGAGTTCCGCTTTAGGAGGGGTTAGTCCGTTTGCTAAACTTTTTCACCGCCCACCATCGCATGCTTTTGTGAAAAGTCTTTGGTTGTGCTTGTTTTCCTCTTCTTATCGATCCGTCCATCAACAAATTACAACCTAAGTCAAAACAATGTGTTTTTATTGGTCATGCTTCAAACTATAAGGGATATCGTTGTCTTGATCCGGTCACTGGAAAAGTTTGTATTAGTCGTCATGTTATCTTTCTTGAGCAAAAATTCCATATCGCTCTCTAATTGCCTCCGTGCCTAGTCCCTCGTCACCATCTTGTGCCAACAACCAATTTTCCGCTCTTTTTGTTTGGTCTCCTACTTTTGTCACCACTTCTAGAGTTCTTAGGGATTATTTAGTTTTGAATTTGGGGTTTGGTTTTATTGTTGGACCCGATGTTGGGGCAACATTGATACCAGTGACTTTGGCTCATGTCTCTTCTGAACCTTCTGTTTTCAACATTGGACCCAATGTTGGGGCAACACTAAAACCAGTGGCTTAGGCCCCAGTCTATTCTGAACATTTTATTTTCAATGTTGGACCCGATGTTGGGGCAACATTGAAACCAGTGACTTTGACCGCTGTCTCTTTTGAACATTATGTTTTCAATGTTGGACCCGATGTTGGGGTAACATTGGATCCAGAGACTTCACACTTGTCCATTGATTCAGATGTTGTGTCCAGTTCGGTCTCGTCTCCTCCCAAGGTTGTTTCTGCGCCTTTGTCGTCTAATACTCACAACATGGTTACACATCTTAAGTCCGATATCACTAAATCTCGTACTTTAATGAATCTCAATGTGGACGTTCTTGAGTCTGACCCCGTTAATAATAAATAAGCATCTCAAGACTCTCGTTGGCGTCAAGCCATGCATGATGAGTATAAGGCCTTAATTCAAAATGACACTTGGGAGTTGGTACCTCGTAACTACAATTGTAATGCGCTTGGTTGTAAGTGGGTGTATAAGATTAAATATCATTCTGATAGTACTGTAGAGCGGTTTAAAGCCCGAATTGTCATTTTTGGCAACCAACAAGTGGCCATTTTAACACTTTCAGTACAGTTGTTAAGCCTACTACCGTGCGTTTAGCTCTTAGGCTTACTGTTACTTGTAAATGGCTTATCCGTCAGTTAGACGTCATGAATGCATTTCTTCGTGGCTTCTTGCATGAGGAAGTGTATATGAGGTAGCCTCCGAATTTTTCTGATCCTTCTAACCCTAATCATATTTGTCGTCTTCGTAAGTCTGTTTATGGTTTGAAACAAGCCCCTCGAGCTTGGCTCTCTCGTTTCAGCAACTTTTGTTTATCTATTGGTTTTCTTTGCAGCGGTTGTGACACTCTATGTCTACTCTCAAATATAATGGTCATCTTGTTATTTTACTACTTTACGTTGATGACATAGTCCTTATTGGCAGTTGTCCTAATCTTGTTAGCAAATTAATTTATGTTCTTTCTTCGCAATTTACCATGAAGGACTTGGGGGATCTCTATTAGTTTTTGGGTATTCAGGTTGTGTGCACTTCTCAAGGTTTGCTCTTATCTCAGCATAAATATATTTTTGATCTTCTTCGCAAATTTCATTTACACACTGTCAAACTTGTGCACACTCCAATTGTTTCTAGAGTTACTTTGTTACTTCTTGATGGTGATCTTCTTGCTAATACGACAAATTATCATAGTATGGTTGGGCTTTGCAATATTTAACTATGACTCGTCCGGATATTGCTTATGTTGTTCATATGGTGTCTCAGTTTATGCATGATCCTCGTACTACTCACCTTCATGGTGTGAAAATAATTTTTAGGTATTTGCAGGGTTTCTCCGAATTTGGGTTGCTTCTTCATCACGATAGCTCTCCCGATCTTTTCCTTGCATATTCTGATGCCGACTGGGTAGGGTGTCCTGATAGTTGGCGTTCCATCACGGGTTCTGTGGTGTTTCTGGGCAGGAACCTGATTTCCTGGCGTTCGAAGAAGCAACCGTCAATGTCCCGATCCTATACCGAGGGAGAGTATCTTGCCGTTGCTTATAACACCGCTGAGCCTATTTGGATTTGGCAGCTTCTTGCGGATCTAGGTCTTTTTCTTTGTCGTCCAGTCACTCTCTACTATGACAATATTTCTGCTACATATCTTACTGCTAATCCGGTTTAACATGATCGCAGTAAGCATATTGATGTAGTTTATCACTTTGTTCGTGAGATGGTGTCGAAAGGTGGCCTTTGTCTTCGTCATGTTCCTACCGAATTGCAAGTTGGCGATATTTTTACTAAGGGAGTGTCCACTGATTTATTTTGTAAACATCCAATCTTTCGGTAGTTGTACCTCATAAAGATTGAGGGGGTGTATTAGGGTATTATGGTCATTGTTTATATTAGGCTTTGGTCTCTTGTAAATACTCTTATATCTATCTATCTATCTATCTATATATATATATATATCATGCCAACCTAAAGGTTGGGGTATTCACTCTCATTATATTCTTGTACAGTGCTAGCACGTATGGAATCCAGCCGGCTCGAGGTAGACTGCCCACTATAGCCACCTTTTTGCGCAGCTTCGACAGGTTGCCCGCCAGACATGGCGCATTTCGGCGTATCTCGCATGCATTGTATATATACACATATGTCCCGTAAGCCCCTACCTCACAATCCTATGCGCATTAGTTAGCTTCGGCCTAGTTAATATATAAATAAATATCTCTTTTCTTGTTCAAAAATAAAATAAAATTAGTATATAGCTAAACTCATATATCTACTTTTTTTTTTTACAATTCATTAAATAAGACAAGCAGGATCCGACCGGTCATCCTTTTGCCAATGTAGAAAACAACAATATTTTCAGATATTTGACATATGTTTCCTAAAACGAGAAATTATACATGTGATAGCTAGCCATGCCTCACTATTAGGTAGCTCCTAAATATCTCGTTTCATTGTAGCTCTATACTTAATGCAAATGAACTCATTCGATTAATGAAGTAGTTTTCTATTATAATCAAGCCCAAGACAAGGATAGTTTCCATATTTGATTGAGCATTTCAGTCTGATTTGTTTGTGCAACAACTTACACTGCCTAATTTAGAGCATCATTCCTTGCTTTTGTTCCACATCAAAAATTCAGAATGTGTTCACTGAATCTGCAACAAGTAAGTCAGTAGCCATTATTATATTGAACCTAATTGTCTGATTTATGATAATCACAGGTGTATTAATTGAACCTGTGTAAAGTAATTAAATACATCTTTTGTGGGATATTAACCACATATTTTGAAGTGTGCATTCTTCAAAAGTGCACCTTTAGATGCTATACTTTATATAATTGATCAGTGCTACGTCAAATTCGTAATTTTTGAAATAAAATCCTGACACGTACATGTTGACACTCTGATTTCTTCTAAAGATACTTAAACGAAGTATATACCAACAATCTGAAGCAAACAATATTAATTGGTGTCGGCAAAGGGAATTGGCAAAGGGAATTCGAAGAAGAATAACTAAGGAATATATTTTAAGTAACAATATATCATCACCGATCTAATATGTCAGTAGAACTTGTAATATCCTATAATACTAATTTCGAAAATAGCTTACGGCGTTTAGCTAGCTAGGACATGAATAGGATCTAAATAAATCCATGGAATACAAAAATACATACTCTTAAAAATATTACATGTGTTTCAGCTAACAACTCCGATGTACGTGGCAATTGTAATCCTTAATTTACATGACTCATAAATCGTTGAACACAATGATCATCACATATAGATTCGTAAACATAGTTGAAAGAAGAATACCTTTGCGATCGTGTCGCGGAGAGTCTTTGATCTGTTTGAACACAATCCGCCAACGAATAACTTTAGTTGGAACTTTTGCATTTCTCTCTTTCTACCTATACACCTTCATTATGTGTTTATTGAGTATTTCTTAAGTATGTTTTATGATGGCCTAAAGACATAATATATATAGGAGAAGAAATGACCAAATTCCAGTTAGGGTTTAATTAGGACTTAATCTCGACCGTCCATCAATGAAGAGCTTTAATAGGAAAATAACTCTAATTAGGTAACTAGAATTATAGAATTAACACGTTTCTTACAAAATAAGAATTCATATTAGACCACAATTAGAGAAAATATAAATACCACAATTAATTTATCTTACAGTCTCCACTTGGTCGTTAGGAATACTCATTAATGTTTTCATCAAGAAATCATAAGGCGCGCATAAAATGCTAATACTTTTTTTTAACTAGTTTTCATAAGTGCCTTGATTAATCAAGTAATTAATAAGAGTCATGGCGGACACATTATTTTGCAACATGATTCCTTCCATGTACCACAATAGTAATGACTATCATAACTAGGCCATTAGTAAGAATTTTCATAATGGTCCTCTAAGGTCTTGAACAAAGACAAGTTCTGTTATCATACATCCAAGAATAATATGTGTACACAATGGAGAAACAGAATATAATAGATGTAGAAGTACATTAAGAGCTCAGTGACAATTCATTCTCTTCTAACATCATGTTCCAATAATCAATATTTAAGGTTCATGTGTTTTGAACCCTTAAATATTATGTCATAAATGGAGAATTTAATTGCGATTTTATTGTCAAATTACGCAATTATACTCCCTAATTACAGCCTCAAAACATGTCAAAAAATTCAGCTTTAATGGTAAATGTAGGCAACTCATGATTTATGGCTTTTTCAATATATTACATCTCTAATCATGAGATGCACCTAGACAAGAGTACAGTCTTTAATTTTAAACATGTACCTAACTCTGAATTTTAATTCAACCATATGTGGATGCGTTGATTTTCTATAAGTGGGCATCTTATATCTCAATACTTCCTTTATGTTCCAGTTCTTTATGCAAATATTTAAAAGGCATGTCATAATACCAAGTATTTCTAGAACTTTATAAGTACGTCCTTTATGATACATTCTCAAAATTTGAAGTGACCAATAACGAAATATCTCAATTTCAATCACATAGATGCTTAATCACGAATTTCTAAAAAATTTCACATAAATGATTCTCACTCTAATGTAAAAGACCAAGATCGCAATTGGCGAATAGAATATCATGCATAAACAAAAGTTATGAACTTACTCCCACTGATCTTCAGGTATATATATTAACCAACAATAATGGTTCCCCTAATGTGAAGTTGGTTTCCTTGAGAAGTGGGATATACGACATAAATGATGACAAAACAACAATGACATTATTGAGATATAACATAACTTAAGGCATTGAAAGAACATAAACAACACATAACAGGGAATATACATGACAAAAAAAAAAATAGTGCTCCTGTGGGTAGTCACCGTAAATTCTACAATTAATACCATTAGAAATCATAATATTCAACGAGCATAATTCAAGTAATATATCTACTTTACATAAACACATAAGAAAGGTCAACCACGTAATTCATATCTTCATCGAATAAATCATAATAATGGTAAATAAAATCTTTCACCGATTAGTAATACATTAAACACGTCAATATAAATATAATGTAACATAAAATTCACGTAATAGTCTTAATACATAAATACTTAATAAGCAAACGTGAGCCTCCTGTGGGTTGACTCTTATGATTTACAAAGTAAATTGATTTTTCTAGTATACTTTATTAATGTGTTATGCAAAAAAACTTTCGAACTCAATAATCTCACTAGCATTGGTTATAAATCCTAAAATGTGAATTTAGTCCAAAATTATGCAAAACCATCATATGCCAATATGTCATGTAAGAGAAAATTCGATAACAAGTAAATCACATGATTTGAGTGACTAACAAAATAATATATCAAAATGTCTTCTTCTTAATGTACATGTGATTATATTAGCATTACATACGTCATCGCATGCTTAAAACTTTTAATAGACAATAAACTTAATTGCGGAAAGCTGAATAATCGAAACTTAATGCACAATATAAGAGATTCATGTAATATTCAAATTTCATAAGGAATAAAGACACTGCGATGGCCAACATATTCCAATAAGGTGGATATTTGATTCTTTAATACATGAATCATGTGCAACAATTTGCTATATGTAATAAGAATTTATTAACTGTTGATTGGATCACTTTTTGTGATAAATAATCAATCATAATCGTAATGTAAATTTTAAATTAATACACATAATATTCATGCAATACTTATATTTCACGGCATGAAATAAGATCACTGTACTGAATAACATATTCTAATTAATGCGAAATAAATATCCTTTTGATGCACAAAATAAATATTATGCTAATTGCATTTTACATTAGAGACGTGTCACTTTAGTAGTAAATAAAATCTTGAATTGTAAAATATATACTTTAAAATTTTTGGTTTACTGTAGTATGTGAAATTTTCATAATGGGAAACAAAATTATACTTTATCCCAACAAAATCATAACTTTAAACATCACTGAATTCTAATTATAGAAAACTTTAGGCTTCAAACTTAAACTCGTGAGTTCTGCCGAACAACATAATGTCTCTATTTTTTTTCCAAACATAATACGATATATACATCATGAAGCAACACATAAAATAAACACATAACTCGTCAATATATTCGTAATGGAAACAATAAGTATTCTATAAAACAATACTCCATACATATATATATATATATATATATATATATATATCCATATACGCATTATGATAGTAGAACAAATTGATTTATACTTTCTTAATAAGATGCACCAGCAGCACACTATTTAATTTAGTTAACATAATTTCCACCTTCCATAAATCGTATAACAACACAAATCCTAATACATGATACTGCACATAAGTGGGATTTATAAGCATGCCAATGAGACTTAGTATATATCTTAATATATAATCCCAATCAAAACTTTTGCCAGAAATAATTCGTAATGTTTCATCATGTGCTTGTCTTGGAAAGAAAGTAAAGCTTTATGACTCATAAGATAGGATTTGCTCAATTATATCCAAGTTGTTACATAAATCGGCACATTACAAACATGATATGATAGTAATTAAACAAATCATTATCACATAGGACTCATTATTATACATCTTGGATTACAACTTCAAGATGCACGGATAAAAAAAAAGTTGTTTTCAAACCCAGCATATTCGATTCTACCGTGTACATACAAGACTTAAGCAAAAGGTAGAACTTTCAATCTTTAGTAAAATACGACATCAAAGTTGTACGGCGAAAGTAACTTTCATTCAATCATGCTAAACACATAAAACAAAATTTCATTAACTTTAAAATCTATTTCATCATGGATAATCATGTGTTTAGTAACCTGAGCTCTGATACCATATGTAATCCTTAATTCACATGACCCATAAATCATTGAACACAATGATCATCACATATAGATTCGTAAATAGGGTTGAAGAAAGAATACATTTGCGATCGTGTCGCGGAGAGTCTTTGATCTGCTTATACACAATTCGCTAACGAACAACTTTAGTTGGAGCTTTTGGATTTCTCAATTTCTACCTATACACCTTCATTATGTGTTTCTTGAGTATTTCTTAAGTATGTTTTATGATGGCCTAAAGACATAATACATATAGAAGAAGAGAGGACAAAAGGCCAGTTAGGGTTTAATTAGGACTTAATCTCGATCGTCCATCACAGAAGAGCTTTAATAGGAAAATAACTCTAATTAGGTAACTAGAATTATAGAATTAACACGTTTCTTAGAAAACAAGAATTCTTATTAGACCACAATTAGAGGAAAGATAAATACCATAATTAATTTATCTTACATTAATACCAAAAGAGGCATACACTGAAAAACATAATTTGAGCAAACGTGGTAATTTATTTAACATCACCCGATAATGTACATAAGACTGCAGGGTCGAAGCTGGTAAGAAAGACACATACATATACCTTGCGTATCGATTATTATAGAATTTCCTAGACTGGGGGAGGGGGGAACATGCCTGGAAAGAACAAAAAAAAGATTGAAATGGACAATCTTGTAGTGCACCGCTGAAGTCCAAGCATGCTAGGACATCATCAATGTTGTTTGTCTCTCGATATGTACAAGAGACGCCCAACTGTGTGATCATACTCTAGATCCTCCATACCTCTTGGAAGACCGTCTTATAGTCTGCAGAGGCCGTATGGCTCCGCATATGGACCAAGTACTCTGAAAAATTTCCTAGAGTTTGACGATAGCGTTGGTGGATGTTCACAGTACCACCACAGTACCACCACAGTACCTAGGGTCACGAAACACTCCGCTAATGCCGGTTGGTACTAGGTTACCGAGAGAGGAGCTGTCAGTGCGTACTTTGATGAACCCCTTCCAAGGAAAGTTCCATGCGATATGTAAGGTGTGAGATCTGGGCGTTGGCTACTTTTGATAAATTACCATATTCCGGAGGACGGGGTGGGTGTACTAGATAATACCAGTAGGGGGGATGGGTTTTTACCGAAAGACAAGCTCATTTTTGGCTCTCTAGAGAGCCCAACAAACAAGTCGCATTTCGGCAAGTGATGTCGACATGTGAAGGTGTTAGAGAATGTTGGGAGTACTTGGCGGTGCAAGTAACGCAGGGAAGTTTGCTCGGACTTCCGCAAAGAGAGGAAGTACAAGAAAATGTGTTGTCGCATTTTCATTTTCATGTGACAAAGTGGGCATGTGTCAACGATATAATTATTGAGTTGGCAGAGTTGGTTTTCGTGACAAGTGCATTTTGTCAACGATATAATTGTCACTCGCCACACTTAGGCAGGTAGGAGCGCAGAGAGAACTTGGATTCCTAACCAATTGTATGCTTACTTGGTCGTGAAGGCCCCGTCTGGATACGATGCCTAACCCGGTTCATCTGGCGTCATCAATTGGTATGTGAGTGGCCAATATTAACTTGGCGGTGTGTTGGAAGGCGTATAGTCCCACGATATAGAGGTCCTAAAAGTTTGACAAGCAATTTCGAAGGGATTGTATCATTAGGGGCAGGTGTGGGAGAATGTGAGAGTTGTACTCGACAATGTTAAACGAACCAAGCACATGTTATGCCAAAAGTCGATCAATGCATCTTCGCCAACAAGGTTCCAAATAGATACAAATAGTTGGGGGGGGGGGGGGCATCGGGAGATAGACTTCTAGGTACGACTAGAGTTAGGTTTAGTGTTGGTCGAGAAAAGTGTAGTCGATGGGTAGTATTTGTGTTTCACCACCTATGCCTAAGGACAAGTCTGATTGTTCAACAGTCTTTACTACAATTTGAGAGTTAAACACGTCGTTGAGATGGTTACGGTGTCGAAGACTAGACCACCTTGTTAAAAGGTGGGACAAATCCTCTTCCATCGTAATGGGGACCGCCTATGAGAACGGGGCCACATTCCCGAGAAATGGTTTTGTGATTTTTGCCATGGTGGAAGGGATCATGTGTAGTATGTGCAATGTGATCATCGTGTATGCTGACGTAAAATAAGTATCGCGTGTACCAATCGCCAATACGAGACGTGTATTTGAATATTAGGGGCCATGAAGTATTGGTGTCTGAGCCTCTTCTACATATAGGGATACTGAGGCACTTGTTCCCGATATGCATAGCCTACCTTTCTAGCGAGCGTGCAAAATGATTCAAGTAGTTCAACTTTCTTAGTCTCATATAAGCTTATATATTATAAATGATTGGGATGTTCAAAAAGACAATTATATTTTTTACAACGTTTTATACCTAGTCAATAAAATTATGGGATAACACAACATTTCAGGTGGTGATTCTAAGTAAAGCTATAAATGGTAGATGTTAAATAAGACAATTTATTGGATTGAGATATTTGGCCCACTCATATTTTCACGTAAAGATTTGAAAAAGAAGGCCAGTTTATTAATATATAAAAAGTGAAGTTGTTTCTTAAGTGATGTGTGATATAATAGTGGTGTGTGATATAATTTTATACGCTTCTCATGTGAGGCTAGAATAAGCATCGAAAGTGAATAAGATGTACGTATATAGTCTCTAATACCGTATAACCCCCCCCCCCCCCCCAATAAATTAGTGCATTAGGCACTTTGGGACCCTACATGTGGTTCACTAAGGGATTGTCATATTCCCCGCAGTGGTAATGAGGTAGCTGCTTCCCAAGGAATCTCTAATTCGCCCCTATCTCCAAATAGGACGAGTCTCAAATCCACGAAAGTAAATTTTGATATATAAGTATATTGGAGACTAGGTACTGTCGTATTATCAATATTATGGAAACAAATCCCATATTAGGGGCGAAGATCAAGGAGTTAAATCCCTATTAAAGAAAATTCCCCCTTAATCTCACATTAAATGTAGACAAGTGCCTCAAATTAGGCCCACTATCGTTTTTTCGACGTACATGAATTGTAGTACATTATATTCAAAGAGATTCCAGACACGCATCTCGAACTAAATAGTTTCGACCCAATTACATTTAAGATATAGAGTTTTGACACAACTTTTTCAACCTCTTACTATTGCGACCATCAGTGCTCGTCCTTGTCAGCTTTGTCTTAGTTCACGTGTTGCTTGGAGTGCAAATATGGCAAGGACGTGTTTGATTTATGTGTAATATTCAAGCAAGTTCCTGTAAAGTGTTGAGTCAGCGTGTCAAAAATAATACTTCACATATATAAATATTCCTCCTTAAAAATGTCTTCGTTAGAGAAAGAGATGAGATTGTTAATACTTGTAACAAGTAGTAGCCTCACATATTACTTTTTTAATTTGACTTCTTTATTGTACTGTGATTTGATCCGAAAGAAAAGTCAAAAGATGTGTAAATTAATGACATAATTTTTTTTTTTAACTCCTTGTAAGTTGTATGAGATTGTTAATACTTGTAACAAGTAGTAGCCTCAGATATTACTTTTTTAATTTGCCTTCTTTATTGTACTTTGATTTGATCCGAAAGAAAAGTTAAAAGATGTGTAAATTAATGACACCAAAAACTTTTTAACCAGAATACCCTCCTTGTAAGTTGTATATAGTATTTTTGTGCAATGTTGTTTCCATTGATTTTACAGATCACACTTTCATCAATATTAATGACTCGCAAACGTTTTTCAGACATTTTCAATACTTACTTCATCTAGCTTTTACGCAACTGTTATCACCATTGTAATCAAAACTTAAAATTCAACAAAAGCGACTGAACATTAATATATTGCCCTAATTTGGTAGCCCACTTTAATTATTGTAAAGAACACATTCCCAATAAAGAAACTAATGGACTTCTCCACGTACTAGATTGTGCCACGTAGTTGTTCCCTATCGTGGCATCATGTCGGAGCAGATGCAGCATGACCCACCGTAAAAGGTTATCCACAAACCTAAAAAGGTCATCAATCAAAAAAGGCTGTGGTTTTTCCTTTTTTTGTGCAAGAGTTAGGCCGCTTTTACCTTGAGATCAAATTGAACCAATCAAAGATTAGAAAGTGTTGACAATTAATACAGTGGCTTATTCTTTTTTAGATCGACGGAGCCGTGAATGTTATATCAATGTTGTGTTGCAGCTTTTCGAGTTTTGACCAAAAATAAAAATCAACTTGGTGTGAATGATTTACAAGGGTCGAACCAAACTCCTAAAGACTTTTTACGTCCTGTAAATTAAGCGATAAAGCCTATATTATATTACTGGTGACAAAAGTTTTCTAGTAATGATATTCAATGAAGTTTTACTCCATCTGGGGAAGTTAATTACCTCAAATTCGATTTTAGTCTCCAGTTAAGGTTAATTAATAATTAATAGCCATGATTCAACTTTGCAACTTGATCGAGTTACGAGTAAATAGAGTTTGATTAATTACTACTGTCCCTGACTAAGAAACAAAAGAGGCCTAGACTGAATTCTCTTGTGTTTTTTTTTTTTTTTCCAAAATAAAAGTGAACACTTTCCGCCCTTTAATCAAAGTGCCTAACCTCGAAACGAAGCTTTGGTTGACTAATTAATCAAAGCAAAGCACGGAACATGTGTAGCAAATACAAGTCAGCAAGTTGATTTCTGAGAAACGCTAAATGAGATTACGAATAATATAAGAAACAGATTTTTGGTGTGAAATTGTTTTTATTATAGTTAATTAGAACGAAACACACACACATATATATATACACACACTTAGAACTCTAGTGCGGAACTTATAAAGACTTTAGTTTATTGAACATCTAATCTAATGTTACAATCAAACAGAGAACAGACAAAATAAGAAATTAGTGAACTCTTGCTTCTTCCACTATGATGGAGGTATTTTAGGACTGGGCCAGCAATAGAGTTGGGCCGGCCCATTAACGTATCGAATCAGGCCCATTCGATATCTTCAGCGCATCGAATAGGTATGATTCGATGCGCGCATCGAATTGATATGATTCGATGCGTATTTTACAGCTGTCCTCGGGCCCCACAGTGCGAGCTGCTATATATAGGGTGATTTTGAGCATTCAGAGAGAGATCGAACCTGAGTCCTGACCTAACCACATCGAATCCAGCCATTCGATACGTTCCTCTATTCGATACGTCCATCGATTCGACACGAAACAAGATTCGATACGTTCCAGCGTACTGTGAAGATATATAGCATTGACTCGGCATCGAACCGGCACTATTCGAGGCGCGTATCGAACAACCGCTATTCGATGCGCTGCATATTTAGTGTTATTCTTGTATTTAAATCAGTGTAAGATCTGTAATAGATAGTAGGTGTTTCGGATAAAGTTAGTCCGGTTATTTCAAGTGGATTAACATTATTTTGGTTATTTATATTCACATTGTATTGTATTACTGTGTTCTATTACCATGACGAAATAAGACCAAAATATTGGCGCCGTCTGTGGGAACACCGTAAACACTGTTTTTTAGATAGAGTAGCTAGGATGACACATAAAAGGCACTTGAATGTGGTTGAGAAACAGCAAACAGAAAAAAGTTCAGAACAAAGTCAGATCCGAGGCAAGATAGGATTGAGCCTAAAAAACAGGGGCAAGATAAAATAGGAAGCCAGTTGCTGAAGCAATGGCAAGAATGCAAGATGGAACCTTTGGGAGGATTCAAAATCGTACAACTTTTCAAAGAAAGTTCTGAAAAAGTAATCAAGATTGAAGCAGAAATGGACTGGATGATAGAAGCAGCTTTGGTAGATTGTCTTCGCCGTAATTCAGATATATTTGCGTGGTCTGATTCAGACCTTCAAGGGATAGACTCGAGAATCATTGTACATCATCTGAATGTAGATAAGAGTGCGAAGCCGATACGGCAGAAGAAGCGGAATTTCAGCAAAGAAAAGAATGAAGCAGCCGAAAGAGAGGTGCAGGAACTCTTAGCAGCTCGACATATTTACGCTATAAGATTCTCAGAATGGTTAAGCAATATTGTGTTGGTCTTAAAGAAGGAAGCTACATGGAGAATGTGTGTGGATTATACTGACTTAAACAAGCATTGCCCGAGAGATCCATTTCCTTTGCCGCGGATAGATCTACTAGTAGATTCTACAGCAGGATGTGCATTACTGAGTATGATGGATGCAAAGAGTGGTTTTCATCAAATCTTCATGGCAGTGCAAGATCAGAGTAAAACGACATTTGTAACTGATACCGGAGTGTACTGCTATAGGGTGATGCCTTTCGGATTAAAGAATGCGGGAGCAACATTTCAGAGGTTGGTGGCTAAAATGTTTTACCATCAAATTGGGAAGTCAATGGAAGTATATATTGACGATATGCTTGTAAAGAGCCTTAAAGCTGATGAACATGTGCGACATCTGGATGAGGCATTCACCATAATGAGGACATATGGAATGAAACTAAACCCTAAGAAATGCACTTTTGGAGTGACGGCTGGAAAGTTTCTAGGATATGTGGTAAATGAGAGAGGAATCGAGGCTAATCCGGATAAAATAAAAGCAGTACTGGATTTACCTTCACCTAGGACGGTGAGAGACGTACAATGCTTGGGCCGCCTGACGGCCTTGGGAAGATTTATATCAACATCTGCCGAAAAGAACCTCCCTTTCTTCAAAGTGATGAAACGGAACAAAAATTTTATCTGGACTCCGGAATGTGAAGAGGCTTTTAGGCAAATGAAGAAATATCTGGTAAGCCCGCCGTTGTTAGCAAAACCAGAGGAGAATGAAATGTTGTATCTCTATCTGGCAGTATCTGCAAATGCAATCAGTACAGTACTACTTAAACAGAGAGGAGCTCAGCAACTACCAATACATTATGTGAGCAGAGTACTGCAGGGGGCGGAGAGAAACTATTTGGAGATAGAACTGTTTGCATTGGCGATTGTTGTTACAGCTCGAAAGTTGAAACCGTATTTTCAATCTCATCCGGTTACTGTGGTGACTGACAAACCATTGAAGCAAGTATTGGCGAAACCAGAAACCTCTGGCAGACTGGTGAAATGGGCGATTGAACTCAGTGAGTTTGGGTTGGAATTTAAGCCGCGAGTCGCGGTCAAAGCGCAAGCCCTAGCAGATTTCATGGCCGAAACCCTGGGGAACAGTGTAGTGGAGACCGCATGTTGTATATTTTCTATATCAAACCAAGAAGGAACCAGTAGAGCAACGACGACATGGATATTGCATACTGATGGATCTGCCACAACTCACGGGGGGGGGGGGGGGGGGGGGGAATTGGAATACACTTTCTGTCCCTAGAACAGAGGGAATTTGAATTTGCCATCAGCTTGAATTACATGGTGACAAATAACGAAGCTGAATATGAAGCAATAATTGCAGGGATTAAAATGGCATTAGGACTCAACATCGAACATCTAGATGTGTTCACCGATTCGCTTTTGGTGGCAAATCATTTCTCCGGAAAATATGAAACACGTGAGGAAACTATGAAGCTATATGCTGCAAAAATTAAAGAGTTGGCAAAGAGGTTCAAATTCTTTGATATAACTCAAATCCCCAGGGACGACAATGCCAAAGCAGATGCACTTTCTAAATTTGCAAGTTCTTCAGAAATTTTGGCAGAAAAAAGAATCACACTTATGGTTGCTGACAAACCTTCAATTGGGAAATCAAAATATATCACAACAGAAGACAGAGTGGAGTTTATATTGACAATACAAGAGGACCCGTCTTGGAAGGATGAAATTATGATTTATCTTCAACAGGGCATTTTACCAGCGGATCCGAATGCTCAACGCAGGATGCGTTACAAGGCTTACAGGTTCACTATCAGTAATGGAGAACTGTATAAAAGGTCTTTCGAAGGACCGTTGTTAAGATGTTTGACCCCTACGCAAGCTGAATATGTCATGGAAGAGATCCACGCAGGTAGCTGCGGAAATCATTCCGGGGGCCGAGCATTAGCTCAACGAATATTACGTCAAGGATATTACTGGCCAACTCTACGTAAAGATACAACAGCTTATTCGAGAAAATGTGACAGTTGCCAATACCATGCTCGCCTTATTCACAGACCGGCACGTCAACTGCAACCAATCGACGTGGCATGTCCTTTTGATCAATGGGGAATTGATATAGTTGGTCCGTTTCCACCGGGCAAAGGCCAAAAACGATATCTAATAGTGGCAGTGGAGTATTATACAAAATGGGTCGAGGCGGAACCTATAACGTCAATCACGGAGAATAATATGATCGAGTTCATCTGGAAATACATTATATGCAGATTCGGTATACCGAGGTCCATTGTGTGTGATAATGGAACGCAATTTACTGGGAAGCACATTAAATCGTGGTTCGGGGAATTAAAGATATCACACAATCTCACGTCGGTATATCACCCACAATCCAATGGCCAAACAGAATCCACTAACAAAACATTGAAGGATTATCTTGAAAGGAGAGTCAGAGCCACAGGAAAAACATGGCCAGCAGAGCTTCAAGGAATATTATGGGCATATAGGACGACCCCGAGAACATCGACATGGGAAACCCCTTTCGTTCTTGTCTATGGCACTGAAGCAGTCTTGCCTGCGGAAATAGGTATGCCAACGCGCAGAATCACTGATTATGATCCGGAACAATCAGCCAGGTTGCGACAGATGGATCTGGATTTGATAGGATCCACAAGAGACGATGCTTATCAGCGTACTGTTGCATATAAAGTTGCAATGGCCAAAAGCTATGATAAGAGAGTCCAATTCAGAAGTTTTGAAGTAGGAGACTTGGTTCTTAGAAGCCTTGCAGCCAAACAGCATATCGGGAAGCTTGAACCAAAATGGGAAGGGCCTTTTAGAGTCACACGAGCAAGTTCACGAGGATATTATTATTTGGAGACACTAAGAGGAGTTCAACAGAAACGCCCGTGGAATGTGCAACATCTCAGGTGTTATTATGCATAAATAGAAGAATTTTCATTAAATATATGTTTCTTACACACACATTTTTGTTGATTCTGTTTAGAAATTATTATTAACTGAAAATCTTTATTTGTTAAATGATGCAGAGAAGAACATGACGGAGGGGTAAGAAGGCCCAAAGTGGTCCACCCACGCATGTCAGAAAGAAGAACATGACGGAGGGGTAAGAAGGCCCAAAGTGGTCCACCCACGCATGTCAAAAAGAAAATCATGACGGAGGGGTAAGAAGGCCCAAAGTGGTCCACCCACGCATGTCAGAAAGAAGAACATGACGGAGGGGTAAGAAGGCCCAAAGTGGTCCACCCACGCATGTCAAAATAAAAAACATGACGGGGGGGGGGGGTAAGAAGGCCCAAAGTGGTCCACCCCCGCATGTCAGAAAGAAGAACATGACGGAGGGGTAAGAAGGCCCAAAGTGGTCCACCCACGCATGTCAAAAAAAAAAAAACATCATGGAGGAGTAAGAAGGCATAAAATGAATCACCTCGCATGCCGAAAGGAAGAACATGACGAAGGGATAATAAAGCCCGATGCAATTCAGAACCTATGCAGGAATAACCCAGTTGACATGTCAATTAGGTAAAACAATATTACCCTAACAAAAACAGTCACAACTCAAAATGCTCATAATCTTACTGCAAACGAAAGTAGGATATTAATTTGGCAAAATCACAACAGCAAGCATATTGATGAAATATCGAGTATGGAATACGTTATAAATACCATTTAACGAATGAATGCGTACCAAAAAGCAGATAATGTCAAACGGTTGAGTCATTTTCATTGAAAAAGCAACCATTTACGAATTACAAGGTTTTGTACAAAATATGAATTTAATAACCACAAAATAGTGTAGCCAAACTATCGCTACTCTTCCGATGAATGGGGGGACTCCTCACGAAGTACCAATCCCATTGAACGTGCAAAATTGGCACAATTGCCCTGAATCTGATCATCTGTCAGGATTAATTCCTCAGTTTGTGCCCAATTGTCAGGCAAGACGATTTTGGCTCTATCAGCAGGATCTTCGAGTTGATACCTACTGGGAGAAATTGTATATTGTGCATTAATTGATAACCCTGGATCACCCCTTTTATTATCCAGCACAGGGGCCAAGTCACTCTGAGCAGAACATTTTCGACTTGGTAAGACTGTTGAGGGACCTGAGGCCTTAGACACACTGGTCCCCTTCTTTCTTTTAGCCGGAATTGTAGGGTCCTGAGGCCTTAAACCAGTTGCTTTCGGAGGACTTCTAAGAAGAATTATAGATCTGGAAATTCTCGGTGGCAATTCTGGCTCTGTATCGCTCGAACCAAAAACATCATGAAGAACCCTATTAACATTTTCCAAATCGCCCGAAATAGTGCTGGGAGAAATCTTTTCTTTACCCTTAGAAGCGCGAGGTGATTTGGATTTTAAGGGGCTTGAATGGGATTTCTTTGGTTTTTTACGGTCACGCCACACGGTATAGAATGGGTCACCGGAACGAGGTGTGTGTAACTCATCATCGTCATCATCATTATTAGCCTCGGGTGTTTCCATTTTTGCGTTACGCCTTACATCAAGCATGTCATTGCGGAAACCTTCCCCAAGATATCCAAGATGTCCAATCTGGCCAATGCATACGTCCATTCCATACTGCATGTCAGTAGCACCGCGTAATAATTCCAGAAATTTATATGCATTACTCTGCATAAATTCTTCAGCAGTAGCACATCTATACTCTTCAGATTCCAAATACTGAATTCGACGACGCAAGTTGGAAATGGCATTTTCAGCATCAGTATTTGAAGCCGCGAGAGAGCGATTCACGCGTTTTAGGGATTCATTATCCTTTTTCAACGCATCAATTTCAGCACGCAAAGCTTTTGCGTCCTCTTCGATTTTCTTGGCCTTCACTTCGGCGTCATGCTTATCGCGGGTGGCCTTAGATGCTTTCGATTCTGATTCCCTAGCGCGTTTCAGGGCATTTTGGCGACTGTGTTTTCCACTATTAATAGCAGTACGTAAATTGTCGACAACAGCGTTGTGTTGATTTTGCACTGCAACTAGCCCGCTATAGTCTCTGCATAGCCGATAAACGGCTAAGGTGACAGCAGCAAAGAAAAGGCGCCCGAAGCGAGCCAAACCTTGGTACCCCAACCGGTTAATTGTGGTTTGACGATCTAACTGCGGCCACAAACCTCGCATAATCTCTCCAGCTTGCTCCTCTCTTAGTCGATATCCGCCCAATGTGGCACTCAATGATTCTGAGTTTTCATCATTGAGAAAATCGTAATTACTAAGGCTTCCAGGCGGAGCAGGTCTTGGATTCCCTGAAGGTCGAGGCCTCTTGGGTGGAGGTATGCTTTGATCTTCGCGAGCGGATATATTCTCCTCTGATTTTCGTTTAGCGGCTTCATACCATGTCTCATCGGTTGAGCGGGAAGAACTCGCTGTTTCTACATTACGTCTTTCCCTGAAATTGGGATGAGCTGCATTAAACTTCGCCAAATTGCCAGCGATTTTTTCGTCTTCTGCATCAATATCCTCCATTATCTGAATTTGGCGGTTGGTGCCAACTTTAATGCGTCCACCGGTATCGGTCGGAGTCATCACCAATCTCCTTGTAGCGAAATTTTCGTGACATTCAAAATCACTCACTAATGGCACCCGAGTGCCTGCACTAATACCTCCAAGCCTTATGGTAGAAGGATTTGGTGAAGGTCGATTCGATGGACCCGCACATGAGGGCTCATTTTGCTCGTTGGGTTCCACCATTCCCTGAGCAGCGTGAATATTCTCAGGAGATAGAACAATTTTACTGCGGCTTCGAGATTTTATACGAGCCATATCAGCCTAATAATATAATTCTAATAATTTTTCTAGGAATATAGAATATTGGTAACGTGTCGAATATCGGTGATTCGATACGCTCCGTGTCGAACAGACTGCGTTCGATGCGGTCCAGGAGCAAACAAAAATTCTTCTCCGGATAAAAACAAGAAATGTCAGACATGTGGTCCCTTATATATAGGCCCGTGGGCCGCAACTGTTTTGGACGCATCGAATTTTCATAATTCGATGCGCGCATCGAACGAATCACGATTCGATACCCATAATTTCACGCATCGAATTGTTACAATTCGATGCCCAAAAATTCTTAATACAAAAATGTTGTGAGTTTGGAAGTCGTCATTATTCTATTAACGTCTCCCAAACTGGGGGGACTATGTGATGGGGGTATTTTAGGACTGGGCCAGCAATAGAGTTGGGCCGACCCATTAACGTATCGAATCAGGCCCATTCGATATCTTCAGTGCATCGAATAGGTATGATTCGATGCGCGCATCGAATTGATATGATTCGATGCGTATTTTACAGCTGTCCTCGGGCTCCACAGTGCGAGCTGCTATATATAGGGTGATTTTGAGCATTCAGAGAGAGATCGAACCTGAGTCCTGACCTGACCACATCGAATCCAGCCATTCGATACGTTCCTCTATTCGATACGTCCATCGATTCGACACGAAACAAGATTCTATACGTTCCAGCGTACTGTGAAGATATATAGCATTGACTCGGCATCGAACCGGCACTATTCGAGGCGCGTATCGAACAACTGCTATTCGATGCGCTGCATATTTAGTGTTATTCTTGTATTTAAATCAGTGTAAGATCTGTAATAGATAGTAGGTGTTTCGGACAAAGTTAGTCCGGTTATTTCAAGTGGATTAACATTATTTTGGTTATTTATATTCACATTGTATTGTATTACTGTGTTCTATTACCATGACGAAATAAGACCAAAATATACTACTTAAACTCGAGCACATGTTTGCTGACAAAGTTAGAGTTGCATCAAAAGCAAACTTAAGTTTTTCTGCCAATAAAACAAAGGAGTAAAGGTCTGGTACCATTAACTAAATGGGTTGGACCATGGATAGATAGCCTAAACTTTGTAAGCTTTTTATAATTTGCCACTTTATGAACATTTATGATATATTAATATATATGATCTCGTCTGTTCATAAGAAAAGCTCGTGAATCTATAAAACTAAAGCAAATAACTGAAATCACCAAAGGTTCACGGAAAAAGAAATCTGAAATCTTTCAAGACTCGAATTAGTAAAACTCTGATTTATTGACCCAAAAAAAAACTCTCATTAATAATTCAGAGCTTCATAGAACTCACAAATAACCTTTTCATGACAATAACTCTATTTGGAAAACGAAATTATTTCTGCAAAATGGGGAGTGAAAGGGAGCACTAAAATAACAGAAGGATTGTATCTAAAATCATCTATTTGTTGGCGCGGCATAGAAAAACTGCAATTTTGGATGGGGGTCTTGATTGGTTTAACATGGTAATTACTAAAGTTGCCAGAGATGGACGTGATACAAGATTTTGGTGGGATATCAGAGTTGAAAATGAACCTTCGTTCCTTCATTTTAGTAGACTCTTTAGAGTTGCAACTGACAAGAATGCAAGTATCGAAAAAAGGCGAGTGGGTTGAAAATAATTGGGTTGGGCATTGGCATTGGCGGCAGAACCTTTTTACTTGAGAGGAAAAATTCCTTGAGGAACTCATTGATGCTGTGGAAAGCTACATCTCGTCAATTACATTCTTACGTGATTCCTGGAAGTGGAACTATGAACCTAATGGAGTTTTTTCGGTATGTTGAGCTTATAATAACCTGGTGCACTCAAGTTGTAATGCAAAATCAATATTATGGAATAAAATTTGGCACACAAAAGTTCCTCTCAAAATTGTGAATTTTGTGTGGAGAGCTCTTCAAGATAGAATTCCAATTAAAATAAATCTTCAACGAGGTTAATCTCATAAACAACGACAAAGGTTGATGCCCATTTTGTTTTCTTGATGAGGAATCAACTGGTCATACTTTTTGTCAATGTGAGATTGTTATAAAGTTTGGATGGTTGTCTTCAAGTGGTTTGAAATCTCTCATGCACTTAAAGATACATTTTCACAATTTGAAGAGCTATTTCCAGTTGAGAAAGGTAGGGACGTTTGGACCTCTGTTTGATTTTTCACTATCTCAAAGCATTTGGAATTGTAGAAATAAAGCTCAATTCAAGGGAGAGCATTTGGATATTCAGGATATTTGTGAATCAATCAAATAAAAAATGGTCTTGGATAAAGGCGACTAGGAGGAATTTTTTTTTTCGTTTGTTGATTGGTTTAACTCTTCGATTGATTGTTTGTAATCTTGATATATTTTGATGTACTTACTGTACCATTTTTCAATGAATATTTTCTTTGTACTAACAAAATAAAATAAAAAAAACTCACAAATAAGCTAATGCCAAAAAAAGGTCCTAATAAAAATAAATAACCTAATTGAAAAATAAAGTAAATTTATAAGTGAGAAAACAACTCTTGAAATATAAAAAGAGAAAAAATCATACTAAATGTACACATCAAATTGCTTCCCTCCAATAGTGGTTGAAATTGTTGGACCGGGACCTAATACCAAACCTGGACGCACATTGGTGTTATGATCAGTGTTATGACAACGCTACTCTTGACACTTAAACACAACAACGGTAATTAAAAGAAACACGAGACATGATTTTTTTAAGCTAATTATCTGAATATAATATGTCGTGCCTTAAGCAAAATAGTCCACTAAAATGTACTTACAAAAACTAAATCAAAACCAAGTTGTGGTAGCAAAGCATCCAAGTACGCAGAGCCAACTCTTACACCTATCCTAACACTAGAAATCTCATAAACAACAAATGTTTATCACACATCTTACAAAGATTTTAATTCTTATAACTATTGCTCTAGAAGGCTCCTCATTAAACTAGATATGCAATGCCTCTTATTTATAGTGCATGTTTCTTCCTCTTCAAGGCTCTAGCACAAACTCATATTCCATCCAATCTTCAATGTCTACCTTCTTGCTTCTTGTTGATTGATGTAAATCTTTTCCACATATAATCTCTTCTTGATTTAAGTATATCTTCACAAAGTAGATTTGATGAGTGTCTAAATGATGTGATTTTAGTATCATTTTTACTTGTTCTTTTGTCTAACTTTGTAGCATTCCTACTATTTTATGCCTCGTTACATTGGTTTGTACTTTCGAGTCAAATCAAGATAAAACAATTGTTTTGGAGCATGGATTGATGAAATAAAGTAGATACCAATTTAAGGACCAAATGCGACAATACAAAGGGCTGTAGCAGATGCACCACAACGCCAAGGATAGCACGAGCAACACCTGACTACATCCCTAGTTCATCACAGGGCACCAGGATCAAGCGCGAATGGCGCTTGGGTTGGAGCACGAGTCACTCTCGTACATTAGAAAACAACGCGATCGGAGCGTAGGTCAGCGTACAAAGCACGAGGGAAGTAGGCGCAAGTGCGAGTAACCTTTGCAACATAATGCAAGTCTCGCTTAAGTAGAAGAAGATCGCGATGTAGCATTTGATCAAACACGACATGGGCAAAATAGTATGTTCTTGGTTGAAGAGCGTTTATTTAGTGTGATTTAGGCACTTGTTTTCTTAAGCTTTAGTAGACTTCTTGGTGCATAGATCTTGGTTTTAATATTTCTTTTGTGAATTTGTAGGGTTTTGTCGAGTCAAGCTAAAACGATGGAAAAAGAGCACAAAATAGATGTTTATGGAATAACTGGCAAGGATGGCGCTACGACACAACTTCATGCCCTAAGGCACCACGCAAACTAAGGCAATCTTAGTCGCATTAAGCAAATAAGTCCAATAGTCGACGCAGTCGAGAACGGAGCTGCCCGACAACGGAAGAAACCGCAGGACAACGCACAATGGGTAGAAGGTCATGCGACCCATGAAGTATCATGTGTCATCACGCAGAACTGGCAGAGAGTCGCGCTATAATAGACAAAGCTGCACGGGCCATGTAGGTACACACGCGACTTAGTTGTGCGACATGCCATGTCGCGCCTCTCTAGTGCAACACCGTCTTTTGCTGTTGTTTAAGTTGTGACTATTTACGAACCCAGGGCAACATTACATTCTTATAAATAGGATAGAATGGCCAGTACTTAGAATGCAAAGCTTTACTGCATTTCTAGACTCATAAATTCTTAAACTAGTTACTTTCAGAAATTGTAAGAAAGTTGTGAAAAGAAAAAAAAGCACCATTAGAGTTTTGTTCTTAGTTTTGTTTTCATATTGAAGAGTCGATAGTTCTTGAAGAAGGAACGTTCCACTTGATATGAGAAGTTTCCTATATCTTTTACTTTGTTTATGTTATTTCTCTTTTTTGATTGTTGAACTTATGACTATGAGTAGCTAAACTACTCCTTGTTTAGAGTATGGGAGTAGCTCTGATTTAGAAATATATTTATTTGTTTTGTTTGATGTGTGTTTGAGAATTCATGTGTCTAGATTGATTAGTTCTTATCCTGCATGATTAGTATTATTCTCGCTGGATGGAAGAAAGCACTACCTTCGAACCGCCATAGTGTAAAGTAAAGCGAATTATGTATATATGTGATTTTTCACGTTGGTACGGCAACGCAACTATTGCACAACCCCTAGATCACACTAAATAAGTCTTGACTATATACGTTTCTGTTAACACGATTCAGATGAGTTGATTGGATTGCAGAATAAATATCTCTACTAAAATAATTGACAACTAGGTTGATTTCACTAACGTGGTAGGCTATTACAGACTTAATGATTCTATAGTTAGGACAGGTCAAAGCTATAGTTCATGGATCCATTATACACATAAAACTCAAACTATCATCAAACATCTCAAGTAAACATAGGTAGTTTGTCTATGAACTATTATGGCTAAACCAGTTGTAAAAGCCAATCTTCAAACTTCTTTTAATTATTTGTTTACAACTAAAGCATTCAACCCCTCAATCATCTTAAATTCAATTTTGTTTACATTCTTACATTAGATTAGCTTAGTATAATTGATTTATGTCTGCATTCAATTTGTTTCCATCCTTAGTTTCTTTTGCATTCAAATTATTTTGTACATTAAAGTATTACTTATCCTTCATACATTGTTTTCATTGCATTCTAGTCTTGTATTCAGTTGCATCCAAAATTGTTTTCATAAAATCTGCATTCATATTTTCTGCATTCAAAGCATCCTGCATTTACATCATGCACACAAAGATAGCTATAGTGACATTCATCAATGAACTTATACTTAAGTGATTCAAGCATATTCCATCCACTCCCTTGGGATACGATACTTGGTTCGTAACCGATAAGCGTTCATTTAGCGTGATTTAAGTATTTGTTTGTTTATGCTTTTGAATACTTGTGATGGCATATTTACTTGTTTTATTATTGTTTCATGTTTTCTTAAGAATTTATAGAGTTACGACGAAACGAGACTGAAAGAGGGCAACAACAGATGTTTTTAAGTGATAATGAGTTAAGACACTATTTTGGGATGTTCAGGCGCTATGGGAGCGCTAAATCACTGCAGAAAGGCGAAATACCAAAGATAACGCGATTGAAGAGGAAGACACAAATACACCGCAAAGAGGAAATCAGAAGGTCGTGCGAGCAAGAGCACATTGCGCGGGTGGCTCGCGATTAGAAGGAATTTGAGCCAATTGTCAGAAACCCTAAAACGAAGCCTATAGCAGAGAAAAACTATAAATAGGAGGCTACATTTATCAGTTATGGTACAACTTACACCATTCACAACTACTTTCCGACAAAAAACCTGAGAGTTGAGTTAAAACACCATGAAAGAATTGTTCTAGTTTAGTTGAGCCATTGTTTTGAGAGAAAATAGTTTGTGAGTAAGAAGATAGAAAAATGAAATCAAAAAGAAAATCAAGCAACAATGTTCACTGGATCCGGGTAGCTTTTCTTTATCTCTTTACTTTGTCTATGATATTTACTTCTTTATTGATTGTTGAACTCATGACTATGAGGAGCTAACCTACTCGTTGTTTAGAGTAGGGGAGTAACTCTAATTTATGAATATGTTTATTTGCTTTACTTGATGTGTGTTTGATGATCTTAAATGTATAGATTGAATAGTTACTTATGTTGTGTGACTAACCTTACTCTCGCTGGTATAAAATGGAAGCACCCGTGCGGGGCTGCCCAGAGAGTAGAACTCTAAGGATAGTTATATATATATATGCAATTTGTGACTTTTGATTTGCGAAAGCAACTGATGTGCAACTTTTAGAGCACACTAGATCAATCTTGACTATGTACATTTTGTTAACACGATTCAGATGAGTTAATTGGATTGCAGATTTGATATCTCTTCTAAAACAATTGACAACTAGGCTGATCCGTTAACACGGTAGGTTATTATAGACTCATAAGTATATGGTTGGGATATCTCCTGCCATATGTCACAGATCCATTAGACATGCAAACATCAAATAACTATCACGTACTGTAAGTAGATACATGTACTTTATCTATGAAATATTATGTTTAAATCATTGTAAAACTCGACCTCTAAACAAATTTCCAGTTACTGTTTACAACCACAATCAATCAATCAATCATTAAATTATGTCTTTAGTTTAGTTAGTTAATTTAGTAAATCAATCTTTTTTCTAGCATTCGTAGTTTAATCATTTACTTCCTTTCATTAGTTTAATTGCTTTAATTATTTACTTGTATTCAAAACCCAAAAGACCAAAAAGATATGTAATCATTGTTTTTTGCATTTTTAGATAGATTTCCATTGCATCCTAGATTAAAATTGTTTAGCATAAAAAGCAATTAAAGCATCCTTAGTATAGAAACCATTCACATTATTCATAAACATTCATTACATCCTGCAAATACAAGAGAAAATGATAATGACAATCGTTAGTGTTTTGAATTTAAGTGATTCATTCATTCATCCACCACTCCCTTGGGATACGATACTTTGTTCGTAACTATACTTATCATTTTATTATTACTTGATTTGTGCACTTGCGACAAGGTGAGATTTAGGTTCAAAACTCTTGTGTTGCCTTATATTCTATTTTATTACACTTAAAACCACTCATCAAGTTTTTGGCGTCGTTGCCGGGGAGTAACGGTATTGTTCTATGTGACTCATCCAGCTGATTTGCAAAGTCACTAAAGTATTTTCTCTCACATTCGTAGGAAATGGCAATTGATCGAGTTGAAGCAACACCTGTCTTACCTGATTGGGTAAGGAAAGTAACTTTTTGGGGTTGATGAAACTACACGGAAGCAAAAGCTCTGAATTATCCAGTCGCAGAAAAAACACATCAACTCGCCAATGGAGGAAAGGACACACGATCACTTTAGAAAACATCCAAACCCTCATTTATATTTGGTTGCACTTTAGTAAAAGCATAATGGAAGTGCATGGTGAAGCACAAGCAATCTCATAGGAAACCCTATGAAGATCCTTTCCATCACATAGAAGAATTCAAGGATATATACCACTATTTTAGAATTACAGATGACCAGAAGATTTGTGAAATCTTCCCATATTCCTTGAAGGGAAAAGGGAGCAAGTGGCACACCAACTCCATCAAGATCAGCACGCCATGGAGTGAAGTCGTGAAGAAGTTCACATATGAATTTCTAAAGGATACAATGGTAAAAACACCAAAAGAATGACTCTTCGCTTTTCGCCAGAAAAATGGAGCAACTATCAGCTAAGCATAGGCTGATATGGAAAATATTCCTCAAGATATAATCATAGAGTGGAAGAAACACAAACACCAAGCCCTGTCACCTTATTGGCTTATTGATGAATAATATGTGGAGAGTTATATCTTGGTTTGAGTACAGTGAATCAATGCATCTTGGATGAAATAAGTCAAAATTCACTAGATCAAAGTCCTTTTTTTTATAATTCAAGTTGCGAGGCTATGCATTTGTCGAGAGAAATACAAGAGAGGGCTCGTAACAAGAATTTCTTCTTCAAGAAGAGGAAATGGAAGAGGAAAGAAGAAGAGAAAGTGAAGAAAGGAGTAAAGGAGAAAAAGGACCACGGTGCAAATGGTGCACCAAAGGACCCCTGGTTTCTTCACCAAAATGTTCGAGCTAACCAATAATAAACTAAGTGATGTGTGGGAGGCAACCTACAAATACAGTTTTTTTATTATCAAAACTTTAATTTATTTATGTTTTGATTCAATTTCTCTTTGAGCTAACCATTGAGATCGGAAGAATGAAGAAAGTGAAAGAAGCTATAAGTGGGGAGACGAACAAGACAAAAGCAAGACAATATTGGACAAAAGTAAGCACAACACAAATCAGAGCATGCAAAGCAGGTTTTCCAGTAGCAGGCGCGATCTCACACGCTACCACTGCTCACATCGTGTCTCACATGCGCAACAAGATGGCGATCTGATTATGTGGCACCAGAGTTTCAGAAGACACCGCGTCCAATTGTGTGTCAAAGTTTGCATCGCGCCTCAACTGCGTAATGGCCACATCGCGCCCCAAGTTTTTCTTGTAGTTCACGTTTCTCAGTTCGAAAGGTAATAGAGCATGCAAACATTAGAATCTACCAAATTTTGCTGAGCAATCTCTATCTTTACCTTTCCTACTATACTTATACTCTCATTATGATTAAATTCCATCGATACATGATTTATTACCATTGTGATTTTATTTATTACGGAGTGTTATGCAAGTTAATGTAAAAATTCCAAAATTCTAATTAAGAACTCTTTTATTTATAACTCTAATCACTTTTATAATTCTATTAACTCATAATTCATAAGGCTATTTTTCTACGTCTCCTATCTATTTATTTTATTTCAAGAAAATTATATTTTTCTATTTGTTCTTTGTAGAAGAATATGACATTTGGATGATACTACACGTTTAATCCAGCAACATGGACACCACGAAGAGCATCAAAACTCTCTTGGGCTAAACCAACATTTAATCGCAATCTATTCCTCAGCGACAACTGTTTCACCTGTATCATGCACTATTAGAAAGCCGCTTTGTTTATGAACAAGAAGTACAAGGGTTGGAAAAGACACTAGAGCGTGCGGGATTAGGGTGCATAATGAGATGACTGGGTATTGTGAACGACACCATTGTCTGCGAATACTATGCTCATTATGAAAAAGGCGATGGTAATGTTTGGCTTAGGGATAGATCAGTTGCAATCATAGAGAGAGATGTAAACAAATATTAAGGATTTAAGGTAGATCAGATGATGCTTTGGGACCTAGGCTTACACCATAGCTTACAAGAGAGCGTGTCTCAACATCTCTCCTACAACTAGACCTCACATTTATAAAATGAAGACGACGACTGGGAGGCTGATTATAGGGATCTACAAACACTTTGTTAGGAAGTATATTTATTTATCAGTTGTCGGATACTTCCACCAGATTACAAAGGAAAAGTTTCATGGGAACAAGAAGAAATTATGATATGCATCGAACGAGGAGACACCCCGAGCAAATGGAAAATCATAATTAAAGTTATCAAGGATCATACCATCAACGATCATCCATGCTTTATGTATTTTGGAGCACTCATAACTGCACTCTGTATGAAAGAAGGCTGTCCAGACCTTAATACAAACATCCATCACCATAATACATATCCCAACAATCACGTTGTGAGGCAAGTGATATAAATGACATTCTACACTAACAAGTTATTAGCAATATAGTTTATTGAAAAAGCTCTATCACCTTCGTCGAAGAGACAAAAGACAGCGCACGAGCAATTGCAAGAGGTGAAAGAATGATTGGAAAAGTAAAATGCTGAGTTAGTGCATCAATTGGAAGAAATCAAGAAGCACTTCTAGAACAACAACACTCTTCATTGTAGAGAGTTGAGAGAAATTTGGGAGAGCTTTACAAATGAAGAAAGCCACACCATCACCAGCCCGACGAGTGTTCTTTGAGCTCGATCAGAGGAGTCCTCTGTTCTTTACTTAAATTCTTTGTATTTTATGCAATGCGAACATCGCATGATTTTAAGTATGGGGGTGGTAGCTACGCTTTTTCCCCCTTATTTGCTATATATTTATCCTTATATTCTATTTTAGAGTCTAGTTTTTTTTTTCTTTTTGTCGAGTCATTAGAATGAGATTTGAAGCATGAAAACATGAATAAGTAGGAATCTATGATAGTATATGCATAAAATAGTACGAATTTGAGATTAAGGAATACATGAATGCCTTTGGTGCATCTTGTTTAATATGGTCAAAAGCATGGTTTAGTTTCGTATACACCTTTCAATCTGTTGTTGTGTATAATTGTGCAGAGAATGTTGCTTATTTATGAGAATATAGTATATGAAGCATGTGGTTATAACTCTTGAACAAGTTGCTTGACTATTGCTTGAGATAATTGTAAATGTAAATGTGTTGAGGAAATGAATCAGGCCATCGTTTCCTAATTTGAGTTTCAGCCTTTCAAATCAAGAACCTTTATGAACATAAGATTATTCACTAAACCCCAATGAAGCCTTTTTTATAAGCCTTTGTTTATGAAGCCTACTTATCTACCATGAGTCGGAATAAAAATATTATATCCTACCCATTTCAAGAGATGAATGTAGTAGATCGAAGAAGGAACAAGGTAGAAGCTCAAAACAAAAGCATGAGCTGAAAAGAAAAATCAAAATAGAAAATGAGAATGAACATAATAGAGAACACAAATAACCCGTGCAAAAATTTTAAGTTTGGGGGTGTTTTTCGAAAAATCATGAAGTATATGATGGTTTGATTCTTGCGCAAATGAAAACGTAAATGAAAAGATGCCAAAAAGAGCCTAAAATGTATGGCCAAAGAAGAAGGTAAAACAATGGAGGAAAAAGAATAAATACTACATATATCTCTAGAAGAACTCATATATGTCTTTTTCCATTAATAGCCCACACCCGAGTGTAATAACAAATTCTTGATCTCTGAAATTAAAAGAAAAAAAAAGATTACAAAATAATATATAAATAATTTCGAAGTACAATTTGTGATTCAACATCTATGAAGTCCTCTTATTCTTTTCTAATCTTGAAACTTCGTTGACTTGAAAGTGGATTTGATTTTAATCTCTTCCAAGTATATTAGAGTTGAACGTTAATCCAAGGGCTTTTAAGCTTGATCTTGAATTAACAATCTACTTGACTTGATCTTCGCGACAAACAATTTGATCTTTATCTTGAATTTGTTGAATATCAGTGTTCATTAGAGGAATTTTGATCTACAAAATACTGGGATATTTGACAAACGTTGATTCGAGGGCTTGATGGCTTGATCTCTGATCGAACGGAAATTTGATTTGGAATTTGACCTCAAGGTTGATGAAGAACGATATGATCTTTGTCCTCAGTTCTTCAGATTTGTTGGGTTTTGATCTTCTTGAATGGACTTCAATCTTCAAAAACGGTTTTTTGAGGGTCTTAGAACTTTATCTCGGTATAAACAGATTTTTGACTTGAAGACGAATGAAGAACAATATGAACTTGGTTTTAGATTTGTTGAATTTCTTGGAGTTTGATCTTCCTCGGCAGAAGTGAGATCTTCAAAAATGGTTTTTGGATGGAATTGAGACTTAACGGAAGATTGAAAGGAGTTCTCTACGAAGAACGCCTTAAAGATTATTGAAGAATGCCTTGAAGATTGCTAAGCTTGTTGGAGATGATTTCTTGAACTTCCTTGCCCTAAATGCTTGAAGGTTGAATTGTGTTTTTTCATTTTCAAGACTACCTCTATTTATAGTTGTGGATTGAATCTCAATTAGAATCTCCTGATGAGATGAATGGTTCTGATCGCGTCTACAATTCATTTATATGGAAGACTTTATCTAAGAGAATCTTATTTCCGTCTCTTAAAGATTGAGACTTGGTGGGGAATTCTTTCCTTGTGTTGAAATGTGGTGGAGAATTCTTTCCATCTCTTAAAAATTGAGACTTGGAGGAGAAGACTTTCCATGTCTTGAGATTTGATGAGCAATTATTTCCTTGTCTTAAGATTTAATTAATAAATTTATTTTAATCTCTCAAAATATTTAGATTAAATAAAATGTATTTTGTATTTATTGCATCTTAAGAGTTACCATTGTTTAATTTAATTAGATATAAAATTAACGTGTCTACAAATTGCCCCTTCGAGACTTGTCGTGTTGAAAATCACAAGTGAGTAGACAAGTCTCGACATCATTCTTCTTCTTGTTCGCATGCTTCAATTCAACCACCATAAATCCCATTCATGAGTTTAGAACATTTGTGAGCTTGATCATTGGATCCATCAATTTCAATTTTGCATGAGCATTTTCTTTTTTTGATATGACTGGGCTAAGAATGAACTTCTAGCTGCCTACATATCTATTGATAGAATCAAGTCATGACGTAGTTCAAAAGAAATCAAGATTTATTTAAAGGGGGTGCCGTACAAAATTTCTACTCATGCGGGCCAGGAGTAACGTGCAGTTTAAGCTCGTGCGCCATGGAGCATTTGATTTGGACATATGTGGACAGTTTTATCTCATATCTAGGAGGCTTTGGCTTGAAGGATTTGTAGACCTTTTGGCTCGTGTCTAGGAGACTTGCACATTTTGGCTCGTGTCTAGGAGACCTTTTGTACCATTCGGGATCTTGAGCTCACTTCTTATACAGGTTTTTGCACTCATATGGATTCCTTCCATATGGATTGTGCCTCCCGATGGAATACCTTTGTAACATTAGGCGTTTCCTCGTCATCCCATTTATATATATCCTTCAAAATATAATAACATATATATAAGTATAAGGAAAAAGTGATAATATACACGAATAATGCAAAATGTGTTAAAATAAGTTAAAAGAAGATACCCTGAAGTAGGCCATGAACTTCTCTTTTCATTCCTCGGATAATTGAGAGTAATATATCAATGGTTCATCCACCAAGGACTTTATTGTGTTTTCAATTGATCGCGTTATCGATCCCGTATGCTCCTCACTTGAAGGATCAAAAGTAAAATTGTCGGTAACCACAAGTTGAGGCCTCCATCTGTCGCCGTTTGAAGTGCCTCGACCCTTCCCCCGTCTCCTAGGCGGCCTATGGCTAATAGAAGATGATTCAGAAGCAATGGAAGCCGACGAGGTATGCATAGACGATGAAGCTCCTTCGTTGTAGGCTTGTGGAAGTTCGTCCACCAAGCCATGCAAAAATATTGAACATGGAGGAGTAATTATTGTCGGCACGACCAGATCAGGGCCCCTCAGACGGGGAGCAGTCGCTCGATTTAGGGTAGTGGGCCCCGTTTGTGGTGCACCCGGAGCTGGAGCCTTGTTCTGGGTTTTAGTGGGGCGTTGTTGTTGTGCACGCGCCGGAGTAGGGCATAGGTCTGAATTGTAGAGGGGCCCTGTTGGGAAGAAATCAGAGTCTGCTGAGTTTGTGGTTGGGTAACTTTGTCGGGATTTGTTGTTTCAGCGTTGCCATCACGCTGAGTTTTAAACATACGAGCAACCCTGAGCATCCCCAGGGTTCTGGGTAACGATAGATTGGAAATATATTTCACTGTTTGTTTCGCTTTTCCTTTACTTTTATCACTAATTTTGTGATTGTTTTTATCGGCCATTTATAAAAATGAAAAATTTGCGGAAAAAATATATATTATATATATTTGAGGAAAGAGAGGGTATATTATAAAATGATGTGTGGGATTGGTGATGAATAAAAAATGAGTTGAGGCTTGCTATTTATGGATTTATTTTCAAATTGTTAAACTTGTCTGGTGCCTTTGAAAAGCCGTCGGTCGCAGCCCTTTTCCATCGGCCAAGTGTCGACAAAAAAGACCAACCACCGGTCTTTTCCATCGGCCAAGTGCCGACGAAAAAGGGGTGGCCCCACCCTCTTCCATCGGCTCAAAGCTGACGGAAAAGAGGTGGGGTCGGTGACATTTCCTTTTTTTCCTCCTCTTCCGACGGGTAAGTACCGTGGGAAAAGCACTTTCCGACGGGCAAGAGCGGTCGGGAAAGGTTCCGACGGGCAAGGGCCGTCGGAACATATTTTTACCCATTTCCGACGGCCAAATCCGTAGGATGCCGTCGGAAATGGGGCGATTTCTTGTAGTGATATAATGCTGAGTCAAGGCTGACTCTTGTTAATTAATTCATATTACATATTTCTCATTTATTTAGAATTTAAATATAATTATTATATACATAGATATTTACATACATATTTATTTATGTGATATTCTCTAGATAATTCAAACATAAAGGTGTATATTTAAACTTAAAGTATATGGTTGAAGGATAAGTGAAGCATATAAGATTATTAAAAGACTAATTTTAAATTCAAAAACTAAATTGTAAAATTTTCTAAATGTTTGGGGTCAAAAATAATATTCAAAAATTCAAAGACCAAATTGTTATTTTTTCTCTAAATTTTTGGGATGTTACATAACGTGTTGCGAGCTCTTCCTCGACTAAAAGCTCCAAATGATAAATGACAATATTTGGAAGTCTTAAATCACTAACACAAATACTTTTTATTTTTGGAAAATATTTGAAATTTAGTTATAACCACATGCCCGAGTTGGAGGGTTCTAACTTAATTCATGTTCATTTAATTTAAGTTTAAATTAACTTGCATTTTAGTTGTGATGGTTGTAAATCAGCTCTTGATATATAAAGGACTGATTCGCACCTTACACAGTATGGAATTCAGTTTGTAACAAACACACACACACACAGTTTGACACACTCGAACATGTTCTTCAATTCATTGATAATAAAGTCTCTTTTTCGTTTAATGAAGATGTTACTGTGATGGATCCTTTCCGCTGAATTCACTATCACTGCATACTAACATTTTTTTTTCAGATCTATATGGGAAGAATTTACTTATCATAGGCCAATTGCGTCATGGTCATGTGGTTTATGCGTTTGTATTGTAAGCACTCATATGTTGCAACAACAACAATCTGATAGTGTTATAACCTTTTTTGTGGGATTGAATAAGTCTTATGGCATAGTCAGAAGCCAAATCCTCTTGATGAATCTCATACTTTCACTGTCTAAGTGTTACTCTTTACTCTTACAATAAGAGTGCCCGAGATCCATTCACGCTTCCACGTCTATTCACATCTATTACTGACCCTATGGCAGTGTTTACCAGACAAGTTGCACAAGATCAGGATTACGAGAACAAAGGAAATTACCAGCACAAGTTTCAGAAACCTCGTTAGGTAAAGGAGAAAAAGAAATTGAAATGTACTCATTGTGTCCACAATGGACGCACTGTTGACATATGTTACTAATTGATAGGATCTCCACCTAGCCGGGAAGGGCCCAAAGGCAAAGAAGCCCCACCTCAATTGACACGCATGGGTACCAATTTAGATGACTGTCCCAAGCTCAGTCCAACCAACAACCTTATCCATACTTGGTTATAGTTTTTCATTAGTTCATGGCTTGCACTATATATCAATCTTCCAATGCTGCTCTTCAGCCTACACTGATCCTCATTTTGCTGGTACTGCCATCATTGGCAATACTATCACACCGCAGTGTGTATTCTCTGCCACACACACTAAACACAATAGACCTTGGATTTTACATACATGTGACAATGACCAAATGGTGTGTGACTTATCATGGTTTGATAACAACTCTAAACATGTTAAAGTGCCTATTTATATGCCTAACAACCAGATTACAACTGCATCACTCCTTCGGTGTCACTCATGTTTCTGGTTTACTTCTTAAGAATGTCTTATGTGTTGCTGACTTTACTCTTTACCTAATCCTTGTCAGTAAGCTAACTAGGTCAGGCAACACATTTGCTATTTTTCTCTCTGATAAATGCCTCTTGCAGGATAGCACAACCAAAATGATTCTTGGTTCTGCTAGCCTGGTGAATGGTCTATACATTCTGGATATAGATCATCAATACTTGTAATTCTACGAACTCTAATTTCAAGTTCTGTGTTGCAAATAATAATGTCTGCAATGCCAACCTCTCGCATTGCAGAATAGGTCACCCATCTTTACAGAAGCTAACAGACATACCTAATCTTTCTATAAATTGTTATGGTCCATGTGATACTTTTCATTTTGCAAAATGAAGAAGCTTAGCTTCCCCGGTAGCACTTCTGTATCTTCAAGACCTCATAGATTGATTCATTGTGATGTATGGGGACCTTTTGCTAGAATTGCTCATAATAATTGCAGAATTTTTCATGTAGTTGTTGATAATTATACGAGATGCACATGGGTTTAGTTTATGGTATACAAATGAGAAGTTATTTCCCACATACAAAATTTGTGCATTCTGGTTCAAAATAAGTTTGATTTGCAAGTCAAGCAACTCAGCTTAGAAAATTGCACAAAATTCAAAAAGAGATTTTTACAACACACATGGCATTATTCCACAAGGCAAGTTGTGTTCAAACTCAACAACAAAATCGATTGGTGGAGCACAAGCATCAACATCTCCAACAACTTGTTAGAGCCTTGAAGTTCTAGTCTAACATTCAACTCATTTACTGGACCACGTAGTGTTGCATTCATAATTAACTGATTACCATCTCATGTCCTACAAAACAAAACCCCCATTTGGAATGTTTATTTTTTTTAAACCTCTAACCACAATCTCATGAGAACATTTGGTTGTTTATGTTTTTCATCCACCATATTTGATCACAATAGTAAAGTTGATGTTAGATCTGGCCTGGCATGTCTCACTGATTATATCTACAAACAATCTATCTCTCATTGTTCTCTTTTTACCAAGTCAAAAATAGTGATTATTGTACAACTCCTTCTGTCTATATAGGTGACATAATTTTCACTGGAAATGATATGCAAGAAATCAACTCGCTTAAACAACATCTTGACAACAAATTCAACATTAAAGACTTGGGAACAATCAAATACATCTTAGTCCTTGAAGTGGCTAGAAGTCGGAAAGGTATAAGGATTTGGCAGTGCAATATGCACTTAACATTCTAACAAAAGCTGGGTACCTTGGTTGTAAACCAAGTTCTACTCCTATGGGTTCTTCTACCTAACTCAATCTAGGTGATTCACCTCTCTTAGAGGATCCAAGCATCTACATAAGGCTAGTTGGAAGATTGCTCTACCTTACCATCACCGGACCAGACATTAACTTCAGCATTCAAGCTCCCACTCAATATATGTCTCAACCTACTACATTTCATCTTGAAAAAACTCATAAAGTACTTAGATACATCAAAATTAGTCCAAGAAAATGACTTTTCTATCCATCTGCATCAGAACATCATCTTAAAGCTTTTTGTGACAGTGGTGGGCAACATGTTCTGATACAAGAAATAGCATAATAGGTTATGCCATCTATCTTGGAGATTTTTTTATCTCATGGAAGGCAAAGAAACAACTTATTGTCATTCATCCCTCCATTGAATCAGAGTATAAAGCAGTTGGCACAACAATCTGTAAAGTCCTCTAGTTGAAATAATTGTTGCTGGTTTTGTCAATTAACAACGTTCGCACTCCTCTAATCTTCAAAGACGATTAAAGTGCAATTTGCATAGCAATAGATATAGTCCAACATGAAAGGACCAAACATATTCAGATAAATTGCTAATTTTTGGGGGAGAAGGTCCAATAGGGATTGATCAAGGTCTTGTACATTCAAAATGACCATCAAATTGCTGATATACCCACCAAACCTGTATTCCAGGACATTTCACAACAACGATGTCCAAGCTGAGCTGGGGGTGGGGTTCTGAACTCACTAAAAAAAATACTTTCTGTATCTGGAAAGTATTTCAAATTCATTTATAACCTCTTGCCCGATCTAGAAAGTTTGAACTTTATTCCTGTTCATTTAATTTAAGTTTAGGTTTGGCTTAATTTTCACTTGCACTTGTGTTGTGACATTTGTACATCAGATCCTGGTAGATAAAGGAATGATCCGCTCCTCACACATTATGAAATTCAGTTTGTAACAAATGCACACGTAGTTTCACACACGCGAAAGTGTTCTTCAATTTTAAATCGTTGATAATAAAGTTTTTGTTCTGTTTTTTGTTGAATGGAAGATGTTAACCTGTTGTTAGGAATCAGTCACATGTCTAATCCCAAAAATTATACATCCAGGATATACATCTATACTTGATTGAATCAACAATGAACGATTTGTTGAAGTGCACAGACATAGGTCGACAATTGTTTATTAAACTAAATTTATAATCTAGTAAATATTCCATTGCAACTTTCAATGAATGAAGGCATGTTTGACATAAGTTAGCTTGGAATGAACCACTTTTAAAACTTGAAATTGAGAATTTGACAACTCTGTATTTTGTAAACTAATATGTTGGAGGATGTTCCAAAAAACATTATTCTGTAATGTATCTGATACTTCAATGTGTTCAATATGAGCAAACACTTTCTAATTATAATTAAGGGATAAAAGCATCAAGCCCCCTCAACTATACACGTTTTTGCGACTTGCCCCTAAACTAATTTAATAAGCATTTTGCCCCTTGAACTATGCTTATCTGTTCGATTTGCCCCTTCGCCGGATTCCGCCGAATATTCCATTCTCGTGCGACTCACGTGAGGGTCAGAAGGGCATTTTCGATACATATTTTAGCGTGTAAAGTTCATGGAAATTCCCCCTCAAATTATGCTTTTAAGTGCGGTTTGCCCCTTAAACTGTTATAAAGTACCCTCTAAACTATTGTTGTGCGATTTGCCCCCTGAACCGTATTTTGGACAACATTTTGGTAATAAAATTATAATTTTTGGCCATAAGGGTCTTTGTTTACCATTTTGCATTAACTACTTTTTTTATGAAGCATAAAATACTTCTAGTATGAAGCATAAACTATTTTGTTTCTTTCAAGATCAAGTAGCATAAACCATTACTCTAATGCATTCATTCACTTCAGCAAAAACTCCAGTTTACATTCACCAAATGCCTTAGTATATCCCATATATCACACCAAAATGGATGGCTTAGAACATTGACAAAATATTCACCAGATACAGTACATCAAAATCATTATAAAATATTTTTCATAATATGAAAACAAGCTAGCTACTGGCCACTAATGAGGTCTTAAGCTTGGAAGCAATGGCTTTGTCAAGGGGAATGCTATTGCTCTTCATTCACCGTAACTACTCAAGTTTGTTCCAACCAAACTTCAAATCCTTCTACAAACACCAAATGCAAAGCAGAGGTTAGCAAAATATTAGATTTTCACCTAAACAAACAGACATCAACTAATTCAATGCAAATACTCAATTTAATATACATATACTTCAATTACCTAACAAATTCAAATTATCCAAAAATATTTCACAAATTAAGTAGTAGATTTCATATTCTCAATAGTGCGCCACTGATCCAATTACAAAGTTCCTATAAAGCAGTATCGAAAAAATTGTACGCTTATACGAACCATAGATATACATCAATTAACATTTGCATAATCACCTCAGTAACCTCAACTAGACAACTACAACTTAAATAAACGAAATCACCGTAATGCATAATAATCATCAACTCGTTTATAGAATTACGTAATAGCTACAATCATTCACTAACAACATATAGCCTAATTCATTGTCAAAACTCAACGCAACTACTCAATTTTGTTTCAACCAAACTTACAAATGCTTCAACAAACACCAATCCAAATCATAAGTTAGCTAAACATTTGATTTCATCTAAACAAATCGATCTCTCCAAAACCTAATTCAACGCGAATAGTTAAAATTTCATACATAGATAACTCCAATAAGCTACGAAATTCAACCAAATCTCCAAAATTGTCAACAGTGCGCCACTGATATGATACGTAAATTCGTACAAAGCATCATCGAAAAAAGTATACATACACGAACTATACATATACATCTGATTCACATATGCATACTACGATACAAAATACCTGCTTGGCGTCTCGAAATCGTGAAGCTTGTTTTCTAATTGCGTCCATTAACGAACTCGATCAATTCGAAAACCTAACCCACCAACTAATGTTTGAAACGAACGATTATTGGCCATGAAAGTGCTCAAAAATTTCTGTTGCGAACCCGGGATGTGTCGATTTTGTTTGGGTTGCTAGTAATTTGGACAAATTTGATGTGATTTGGGAGATAAATTGGATGAAGAACCCTAATTTCTTTGTTTGCAAATTTTTGGCTAAGTATGGAATGTGATGTTTTTGGTTGCCTCGTCAAAAATGGTAAACAAAGACCCTTATGGCCAAAAATAATAATTTTCTTACCAAAATGCTGTCCAAAATACGGTTCAGGGGACAAATCGCACAAGAATAGTTTAGGGGGTACTTTACAATAGTTTAAGGGGCAAACCTCACTTAAAAGCATATTTTGAGGGGAAATTTCCATGAACTTTACACTCTAAAATATGTACCGAAAATGCCCTTCTGACCCACACGTGAGTCGCACGAGAATGAAATATTTCGAGGAATATTCGGCGAAATCCAACGAAGAGGCAAATCGAACAGATGTGCATAGTTCAAGGGGAAAAACGCTTATTAAATCAGTTTAGGGGGCAAGTCGCAAATACGTGTATAGTTCATGGAGCTTGATGCTTTTATCCCTATAATTAAATATATAAATTTTGTTGAGACTTCACTCTATTGGCGCATCTTAAATTAACTTTGGATACATTATATTAAATGGTGATGTATTAAAGTTTACCACCAGCGATATCAAATAATCAAACTCGATTGTAGTAGCACACAATGCAATATGTTAGGGGGCAATCTATACACAATGCAATAATAGGTTGGGGCAATCTACACACAATGCAATATGTTAGAGGGCACATTTAACTTATCAAAAGGTGGGATAAGACGATTTGAGTAAAATACCTTTGATCAAAAGTGCAAAATGACTTGGGGGCAAGTTGCCTATTTCTCCAAACGATATGGGGTTGACCGCTCCAAAACAAACTTAAGAGGGTTGACTGGAAATGGGCCCAAACATTGAGGGGTTGGATGTAATTTCTGCTATTTATAATTAGGAAGTACACTTTGATGATGCAGGAGAGCCATCGAACAAAAAAACCAAAACTTAATTATAACCATTACTATATTCAGAGGAGAATTATATATTTCCAAAATACATGTGAGTATTCAAAATGTTTTCTTCTTTTTTTTTATTTTTTTTTAATGTGAGAGAAATGCGTCATCCGAGTCTAAATCACGAGAAAAACGCACCAACCAAACCGTAACGGAAAATACTTTATGCGGTCCATATGAGTTGGAAAACAAATCTGTATACTCAATACCGTTGTCCTATGTGCATCATCAGAACTAAATTTTTTGAGATATTAAATATAGTTATCATGAATTTTGGGTGTTTTTCTTTTTTTCCCCTTCATCTTGAAGACAAGTTAGTTAGCACGCATAGCGACTTTGCAAGTAGATAACTATGGTTAAACAGATTGTAACTAACACGACTTTATAATTTGAATTCATTGAATTAGTATTGTTATTTTACATTTATCAGAAATATACTTGGAATTTCCTTTCCGTCGCTGGGTGTTAATGAAAAGGCTCATTATATATATTTGAGCCAATACATTCTTTTTTATTCTTTATTTATTTTCTTTTTCTTATGTATTTTTTTGGTGCTTGCAAATATTTGAGAAGAATTATTGTTTATTGGACCTTAATAAGAAAGTTTTAGGCTTAAGTTAGTATCACTTCCTTATTTTTATGGATGTTTATCTTTAAGATAAAGTAAACATAATAACAAATAAAGCTTAATTTTCTTGATGGATAAAAGCAATTGATTTTTTTTTTTTTGATGAATAAAGCAATTGATTCAAAAAGGGCATATGTCGTGTTGCAAAGCGTAGTAAAGATAAGAATTTTTTATTTTTTTTATCATTTTCTATGATAATTAAGAGGTTGTTTTCTTATTTTGACTATGTGGATTGAAAATAATAAAAAAGATCAATCAGAAAATTTTAAATTATTTTCAGCCACTTGAAAATTAATATTTTGTACCCTTAAAAGGCTTATCCGTAAGAAAAATTACAAATCAATATTGCTACTTCATCTTTAAACAACTCCACAACTCCAGACACAAGCACAAAGAAGACATCAGTGAAAACTATTACAAACTCTTAATAGTGACCTAACTTGTTTCGCAGAAAAACCAATTAAAGATGCGACGTACAAACATAGCTTATATAATTGAAAAATTGTTAGTTACACTTTTATAAAAAAAAAGTATATTGTGTTTATAACAAAGATAAGGTTCTTAGGCCAAATTCAAGGTGCCTGAATTTGTGAACTTTAAATTATTGTCATTTCCATAATTCCATTTCGCCGTCATGTACTAATTTTCGTATTTCTTTTACAAGATGTTACAACTTACAAAAAAAAAAAAATGTAATATAATATTGTATGAAATGAATGAATATAAAATATAACGCGGAAAAGTTGAAAAGGAGGTCCAGCAGAGGCAAGGTGTCCTTACAGCCCACGTTTACATCACTCATTAAAACAACTATTTATGGAGTTCTGTTCCTAGGAAAAAACCTTCCGTTCTTACTAAAACCTCATTTTCTTCCTGTTTAGAGTTAAAGTTGTTTATAGCTCTCTCGTGAAAATATCTCAGACGTTTGTATATATATATATGCCCCCATAATTCTCCATCCATCATTTGGTACTAGTTCTAAAATTTCCTCCTCCAAAGAACCTACATCACTACAAAAAAACTTAGTTACCATTTTTAGGACTTCAAAAACCAAAAAGAACATACAAAAACTTAAGCAAGCAATGGAATTTTTCTCTGACACAGATGAGCCGATGGAATTGCCACCAGGTTTTCGATTTCACCCTACTGATGAAGAGCTCATAGTCCACTACTTATCTCCCAAAGTACTTGACAGCACCTTCACCACTAAAGTCATAGGAGATGTCGACTTAAACAAGGTTGAACCTTGGGATTTGCCATGTAAGTATTTTACTTGTACAATTTTAATACTTCACTTAACACACATATCTTTACTTTTTCAGTTTTTGAAGTCTGAAATTGGTCTTTTTTGTTTGGTTTAAAAAAAAAAAGGGATGGCAAAAATGGGAGAAAAAGAGTGGTATTTCTTCTGTTTAAGAGACAGAAAGTATCCAACTGGTTTGAGAACAAACAGAGCAACTGATGCCGGATATTGGAAGGCAACTGGAAAAGATAAGGATATATACGAGGGTAAAATATTGGTCGGAATGAAGAAAACTTTGGTTTTTTACAGAGGGAGGGCTCCAAGAGGGGAAAAGAGTAATTGGGTCATGCATGAATACAGATTGGAAGGCAAAAATTCCATGCATAATCTCCCCAAAACTGCAAAGGTAAATAAAAAGCAGATAAAATTAATGTCCCCCTGTTTTCCTCTGTTTTCCCCTGTTCTTGTTCTAACTTTATTTTGTTTGTTTGTTTGGCTTGATTGCAGAATGAATGGGTTATTTCCAGAATATTTAAAAAGTGTTCAGGTGGGAAAAAGGTGCATATATCAGGACTGGAGAAGAGAAGCTGTGATTTGCCTCCATTGATGGACTTATCATCTGATGAAAATCTAACAAGAAACACTAATAATGCTATTAGTGTTGCAGAGGGATCATCTCATGTGACCTGCTTCTCCAATTCAAATGATCATAACCCTCGTGTCGTCGATGAATTCACCTCAAAGAACTGCGATTTCTCGCCCTTTACGTGCTTTAACTTCTCAGCCACGAATTCAGCCTTTTCGTCTCAAAACAATATTCCAAGTGCAGGAAGTTTACACTATCCGGATTCTGTTTCGATGCAAGACCAGTCGATATTGCGCCTTTTGATTGAGAATAATAGTGCAAACAGCAGGCAGAATAATGCCAAAGCAGAATTTTCGCCCTTTTCGTCCAATCACGAAATGGAAATGAACGTTGGTCTGCATCAAGAATTTCCAGCTATTGGTGCTGGTCAGGTCGATCTTGATTGCTTGTGGAATTACTGAAATTTCATTGAACTGGATATTACAAGAGTAGAAGATTATGTATCAATCAAGACGAGTTGTTGTGATTTTTATTTGTTTTATAATACTTGGTGAACTGGTGGTGTTGTGTAGATTTCTGGGATTTGATATTAGAAAAAAATAAAAAATAAAAAAAGACTTCATAGATTGTTGTAGTAGTGATGATTCTTGTTTGATGATAGTAACTTTAAGAGCGGTGTATAGTTTTTGAAACTTGGTTTTTTTTTTTTTTTCCTTCTACTGTGTTTTAGTATATTATTTCTGGTAAGTTGGGTGGATTAGTCTAGGGATAATATAATTTAATTGAGTTTAGTTATATCCGTTAGTAATATTTTGTATTTGACTAATGCCTTTGTTGAGCTAATGAATGATGTGCTTCATTTTACTGTGTATTGTTAGGCCACCAACCTATAGTTTGCTGGCTTAAATAACTTTAATTAAAAGTCTTGATGAAATTCTCTGTTCATACAAGAAGATATATGATAAGCTGAATTGTAATATTTTGCGTGCATGACGTGATATTTGAACAAATAAATATATCATTGGACATTTTCTTGTTAATATAATTTAAGTAAATATTACATGTTACCATAAGTTGTTGGCCAATTAAAAGAGATTGACCTCTGCAAAATTTGTACTTGTTATTAATTAGGCGTATTTACATCAATACTTTTAATTTTAACTATATACCTATGATGCAGGGATACACCTAAAAAATCAATGATGTTGTATCGGATACGTATTTGATATTGATAGGCTACCAATACGAATCTGATACACCACGTGGCGTATCGGTTAATTAAAAGAAAATAAAAAATTCTCAATACGTATTTGACACATACTTGGGGCGTATCGAAAATATTTTGGGTCTTTTTTATTAATTTTTTAAATTGAAGGGCAACTTCAATAAATATCACCTACAATTAAAAATTAAAATAGAATATTTTAATCTAATTATTACTTAAGTAGCTAACGATCAGAATTTCACTTTTCTCATTTTTTATCAAATTTCTTCTTTCTCAACCCAGCTCCACCAAGACACCAACTCCATGGCTGTTACCACCTTCTACTCGCCTACCACCGCCTTTGTAATTCACTATTTTGTTATTATCAGTTTTATAAATTAATATTTTTTTATCAATTTTTACTTATGAATAAGTTTACTTACTACAAACGTGCCATTTAAATTTGTAATATATATATATATATAGACGTATCTTTGCCGTATCTGTATCCCTTATTTTTTGAAAATCAGTATCGCCATATCCGTACTCGTGCAACATGTCTATACTCCGCACTTTGCTTAGACATTTCACATATTCCAGAATATACTCACAAATTTATACTCTGCGACCATTTTCAAGTATTCATATCTGTCATCCTTTTCTTTTTTGTCCTTTAAAGTGATAAAATAACCGACAAAAGAATGAACTAACGCAAAATTAACTTATTCTTTAATAAATTAAATTAAAATAAGCTATAAATAAGAAAATATGAACCATGTGTAGTAGCTCACATGAATCATCGGTATCCATTTTTTTGGTAAATAAAGTATCTTTCTTTGACTTTAACTACTATATTTATTCTGAATTTCCTATCGTTTTTCTTTTTACTTTCATTTAGCTTTAATGTTATTTCTTAAATTTAAGAAGTTAAATTTAAAGAGTTCTAAGTTCCAATGTATCACGTTGACCAATAATCGCAAACGATTGATTTTATCCCCTTTTCATAGTAGGCTAATGTAAATAATATAGATATACAAACGAATTCAATTATTCGATACTGATCGTTCAAAAAATGCTTCAGTCTTGTTTATTTCATCTCTATTTGTAATATTGGAGAACAATCTCGTCCCCAATCTGTTCTCTTACATCATGAAGATATGAAGTCCTGTCTTAAGCAGAAGTAAGATAATTAACTTTTGTGTATGATTATTAAGGTGAAAGAAAGACAATGGGGCCCCTTTAATTTGTTATTATTCCGGAAAGTACCAAAATCTTTTGTAATTTTGAGTTGATCCAAGACGTATGGGCTCCATTGCAATGATTCAAGAAAGAGCGATGCATAACCCAACAATAATTGTGCGACAAACTCGCGGATTATTTAGAGATCAGAGTTGCAACCATTTATTTAGATAAGGAAAATGCATGAAAGAACTCCGTGGTTTTTAAAATTTGCACAAAATTCCCTAGTAGTCTGTTAATTGTCTGAAATCTCCTTGTAGTCTTATAAATTATGTACAAAATTCACTTTGTTAACATTCAAGTAATTTCATTAGTTTTTCTATTAAATAATCAAACTATTTTACTGTATAAATATATTTATTCTTTTAAGATTTTTTAATAAATAAATGTTTAATGCAACATTTTTAATTTATATGAGATTTTAAAATAAACTTATTATTATTTTATATTAAGTAAATTAAAATTAGGATTATGTGCAGGATTTTGTCCTCGTTTTCAACCAACGAGAGGGTTTAGTGTTAAATATTCTAAAGGGTTGAATAGATATTCTAAAAGAAAAGAAATGCTCAAAAACCAAACTCACTCTCGTATATCAACATTACATTCAAAAGTTTCTCTGTTCTCTCTCCTCGAGTGGAATCTCCCTCATTTAGGCTCACTTAACTCATTTCATCTTTTTTAGGCTTCTCCTTCTCTTTTCATCTCTTAAATTTCGTTATTCATCTCCTTTCTTCCATGGATCAAGTCAAAAGTCAGAAATATGTTGCTAATGGAAACCTACCCGACCCTTTTGATCCCCCCCACCCCCAATCCTCTTGCTCTAGCCCTAACCAATCAACCAGGAACCCTAGTAGTAAAAGTCCTCACAGAAAAACAAATTCCCCATCTGGCTCTAAGAAATACTCTTCTTCAAGCTTGGGGAATCCGTAACCACACGGATGCCAACCGTATAACAAAAAATGTTTTGGTTTTTGTTCTGGAAAATCAAATGGTGGTGGAAAAAGTCGTTGATCAAGGCCCCAGGAATTTTAAAGGGCATTACCTCACTGTTAAACCATGGCCAAGAGACAAAACCTTTGACCAAATCGACCTATCAACAACCGCAATTTAGGTCCAAGCTTACAACATTCTTGTTTTCTTTATCAATCAGCGTACAGTGGAATCCCTCGGTAATGCCATAGAAAAATTGCTCCATGCAGAATTCTCAAAATCCAGTAAATGGAAAAGGTTTATCAGAATTAGGGTTGAACTCAACACTAACAACCTAATTACAGACTACTGCGTCCATATTGCAAATTGCTCTGAGTATAAGGTTCACGTTAAATATGAAAGGTTGGAGGAATATTGCTTCTATTGTGTTATATTTGGTCACAGAATCCAGGTATGTAAACTCATTTCCTCTCTAAATGTTCCTCCTAATTAGTTTAAGTTCGGTCCATGGATTAAGGCAGAGAATCAACTTGACCACCCCAAACCTTGTGTTACAACAACTACCAGTTCTATAATTGAAGCAACCTTAGTTAATCTTCAAAATTTAAAACTGGGAAACCCTAATTCACCAACAAAAATCATAGAGATTAGTTTGGAAGAACCAATGTCAAAATTATGTGTGGATACAATGTCCAAAGTCAATAGTGACATGACTTGCTCTTCTGACACAAGCAGCCCCCCTAACACCTCACAAACTCTCAAAACCTTAGAATATGAAATATATGTCTTGCACAAAAAGTCACCACACATGCATAAAAGCCAAATTGCCTCTGCAGTCAAATCAAAAGACAATGACACGTCTACTATTCACCACCAACTTCCTCAATCACCAACTTCCTCAATCCCATGATAACCAAAAAAAGGACCTTTAGAAAAAATTTCTAGAGCCCTAAGATACAACAAAAAACCACTCCTCACCTTTCCCACAACTCATAACATAATCTCTACTGTTGGTGATCAATCCTCTCAATCTGTCAACCTTTCTACTACTTCCTTTATCATGATTACCATAGAAACTGCCATCTTTCCCCACATAGCCACCACAACAAAAACTTCCATCTCTCCTGACATAGCCACCTTAACCCCCCGATACTAACTTACCTTCTCATGTCTTGTCCATGGATTCTAACTTGACAACCCAGGTACACATCCTTGAGGAAACTATGGTTACAAGAAAGTTAAGGACCTTCAAAATAAGGATATTGATACTCTTTTCCTTGCGAAACTGATGGGATCACGCACGGTATGGGAAATGAAGCTGAATCAAGAAGGTGACAGATTTGCCAATGGAGTTTCATTTTAAGCAAGTCTTGTGCAAAACACTCCAAACCATGAAACTCATACAATCAATGTCTCTCCTTGCAAACTGGTTCAACAAAATGAACAAATATTGGAATAAAGGTAAAAATTCTCATATTGTTACAAGTCTCTCTGATTCATTTAAAAAAAAAAAACTTCCGCTACTAATAAACTTGAAACCAAGATATATGAGAAAGGTGTTCAATATAGGGAAGGATTTGGTCACATCAGTGCTGATTATGGAAACCTGCTAGAGAAAACAATAACTGAGCACTGCTAACATCATTGTGCGACGATGAAATTGACAACAACGATTAAGAAATCGAGAAAATGAGTGATGTTGCATTTGCATCAATTGTCACACCAAGAGAAAATAGGCTGTTGCAACTGACATTCTGACTGAATCCGGTAGTGATGAGTCAGAGTCAAATCAGAAGGTGATTGAGGTTGCCTTGACAAAGTATGAGGCCATGTGCCAACGGAATGTTGAACTTGAAGCTCAGTTGAAAACACTGCAACCATATGGTAGTCCAGTTCAAATGAACAAACAAATTCCGGAACTTGAAAGGAAAAAGATCACATCTCTAAAGATCTTGATACAACACTTGCAGCCCAAAAGGCACTAAATGAAGTTCCAATTCTCACTCAAAAAGAATTAGAATCAGTCATAAAGAATGTGAAGCTACTAACTTCTGGAACTGAGAAGTTGGGGAAAGTTCTTGACAACAAGCAAGTTGTAACTAGAAAAACTGGAGTTGGATTTGTTGATATCGGTGAACCAAAGTTTCTTTAGAACGTAAATGTTACAATGTCAAAGAAGAAATGAATACCTAGAGGAGTGGAAATTCCACCGAATTACTCAAACATTCACCAACAGAATTCTTAGGTAAATTCTAGTTGCAACTTGAACAATGCTAACTATTTATCATTTTCTGTTGACAGGTCACATAGAAGCAGATTTGTTCCAACATGCCATCGTTGTGGACTAAAAGGGCATATTAGACCATACTGCTACCAGCTTTGGGAATCACAATCCACTACACCTTGCGGACCTACCCCAATGATTCAAAAGAAAAGGAAGAAGAATAAAAGAAATAAGGCAAAGAAAAGTGCACCAATTGTTGCACCTGTAAAATCTGTAAAGAAAATTTTGGTTGAAAAAACTGCCAAAACAATTAATTGTTTTGTTACTTGCAACTCTGTTTCTAAAAATTCTTTTAACTCATGGTTCCTTGATAGTTGTTGCTCTAGGCACATGACGGGAGACAAAAGCATCCTAAGTAACTTCATGGAGGACAAGGTAGAAGTCATCTTTGGTGATGGTAATCGACGAAAAATCCTTGTAAGAGGAGTATTGAACGTGAAAGGTTTTTCTAAACTTAGAGATGTACTTTATGTTGATGGACTACATGCTAATTTAATTAGTATTAGTCAATTGTGTGACAATGATTTGTGTGTTAAATTTACTAAAGAGGAATGAGAGGTTGTTGATCAAAATGAAAAATGTGTTTTGCAAGGACTAAGAAGCACAGAAAATTGCTACATTTTGTCTAATTCTAACTCAGTTGTTAGATCTCTCACTTGAAACTATATTGTTAATAAAACGACAGGAAAATGTGGAGACTGTCTGGGAGGAAAGCGAAAAAAGACTAGTCATATAGAGTTGCAACACACACATTCTGAAAGAATCCTAGAACTGCTTCACAAGGATTTAGTTGGGCTAATTCAAAATATCAAACAAGATCACATTGGAATCTTCATCTCACAAGAAAAGTACGCAAGGAAGCTTGTGAAAAGATTTGTTCTTAACCATGCTATACCAATGAAGACTCTCATGAGATCGACTGGCCGACTTAGCAATGATGACAGTTACAACTCCATTGATCCAAGTCTTTATAGAAGCATGATCAGAAGTTTGCTTTATCTCACTACAAGTCGTCCCGATATTTGTTTCAGTGTAGGAGTGTGTGCACGGTATCAAGCATGCCTCAATGAATCTCATCTCAAAGCTTTTAAAAGAACTATTAGATACATTTTTAGAACAACTAATTTTGGTCTCAGTTACAACTATAATGATAATGCTCATCTTGCATGTTATAGTGATACAGATTGGGCAGGTTGTGTTGATTATAGGAAAAGCACCACTGTATGGTGTTTTTATTTAGGAACCAACCTGGTTTCCTGGTTTAGCAAGAAGCAACATTCCATTACACTTTTCATAGCTGTCACTGGAAGTTGTTGCACTCAACTGGTTTGGATGTAACAAATGCTCAAGGATTACGATATTAAACAATATGAACTTACAGTGTTTTGTGATATTACCTCTGCCATTAATATTTCTAAAAATCCCGTTCAACATTCTCGCACTACACACATTGATATACGTTGTCTCTATATTCGAGAATTGGTTGAGGATAAAATTGCTGAGTTAAAATATGTTGGTACTGATCTTCAACTTGTAGACATTTTTACAAAGGCACTGGACGCTACACAGTTTAAGCACTTGAGAAAGTCTGTGGGGATCTGCCTCATGTAAGTAGCGACATCAGAGCTGTTGCAACTAGGCTGATTAGAACACTTGAATATTATTCATATCATTCCCTTTTGTTGTTTTCCATCAGGTTCTATACAGGAGCACTTGCGAGCATTATCTGTTTTCAGAAACCTTTGTGTTAACATTGCAATTCACCTCTTTCAAAGATTAAAAGTTTTAAATTTAATTAGTGTTGAATTACTGTTACAACTGAAAAAGCTGCGTGATCTAAAAGTGATGAGTGTGAAAGCATTCAATTCTTATCCCACGCGTCTTCTCATTGAAAAGAGCTACCTCATCTCAAAATAAGTCAGCGCAAAAGCTACCAGGCAAAATTTTGTGAATATTCTCTTAATTCAATGTACTCTGATTTCAAAGCGTGCTCCTTGCGTCGTGTTATCGAACTTGATTACACTCAATCTCTTGTTGGATTAAGGATGTATTTTTGTTGGTTGTAATACTTCCCTCTTAGGTCATGTAATGTTGGTGTGATTACGTGTCATGTGATTTACTGAGCTACTTTCCGTGTTCGAAAAATCGTTGTGTTGTTGCAAGCGTATTTATGGAAAGTTGTTGAGGAATCTTGTCACATATTTTGTTTCAATATATTTTAGATATCTTCAACTTTTGATTCGTAGGTATCATATATCCTTGTGTATCTTGTGGATATTTTGGGCGAGATTTTTGGTTAAAGGGAAATTGCTATACCCTTGATTTGTTCTAACAAAAAGGGGGAGAAAGAATAGACATGGGAGTTCCAACTTATGGGGAGTGACTCAAGTTGTCTATGGTCTTGAAGACAGGGGGAGTTACGACTATATGCTTATCTGGTTTTTTCTTACTATGTTGTCTAACTCTGTTTTGCATATTGAAATTTGATTTTGTCAAAACAAATCAAACGGGGAGATTGTTAGGGCTGATTTTCCAACTGGCCTTGTTAGGTTAAATTGATCTTGTTTTGAAAATAAAATCTAATATGTTAATCTTGTTAAGATAGAAGTTATCCTAAAGATGGCAGTTATCTTAGATGATTTTATTATATCTTATATGATTAACATTCCCTGTTGATTAAGATATTAATCATATCTCCTTATTATGTATATAGACATATTTAATAGGCATGTACATGGGATATATTCAAAGTTATCTTGCGGAATATATTAGATAAGGAAAAAATATCTGCGTGGATTGCAACTGAAGATCTGCAAAGATTCTGCCCATGCCAATATAAAGAGGAGACTTGAGACCTTAGAGGACAACCCTTTGAGCGATAATTTGTTGCCATTCGTCATGTATCCAGTCAAAGTGAGTTCAGTAAGAGAACTCCTTGTCAAATGAGCTTTAAGTTAATCTTGAAGTTCTCTGACTCACATGAGAATACCAAATATAGCTGAGGTTTAGGTGTTGCAACGGTAAAATAGAGGGAGTTTAGTTTTACATTGGAGTAATTCCTAATCATTGTAATTCTTAAGTAGGTATATCATTTGAGTCACAAATTTCGGGTGAAAATCCTGTGAACTAGGACAAATTGGACCGAACCACGTTAAAAACCTTGTGTTCTTAATGCTTTATGTTTAACTGTTTCTTATTCATAATTGCAACAATACAACTAATTTTTAAGTTAAAAGAACTAAAATCGACATTACTTTCAAGTATAATTGCAACTATTTACAAGTTTAACTGTATGTTTACAAGTAATATAGATCCAAGATCTTACAATCTGGGTTGTGAGCCATAATATATGATTTTGCCTAGCTCATGTGGTGATAAAATAATCTAAATTTACACATATCATCTTGTAAACATATTGGTTTCTCACTTTCTGTAATGTTATTATTACACCTATCGTCAAAATTGGTTATCTTGCATATTATCTTCCACAAGTATTAGGCTTACCATATGTAAACATCTTTATTCTCTCTCTCTCTGTAATATAATGTTACTATGCATCCAGATTGAATAATTATATTCATTTTGGTCTTATTTTGTCTAGGTTATAAATCACCGTAAACTGTTACAAAAGGGCCTTTAAATGCCAAAATAATGCTAATCAAATAGAAATTGGACTAGCGTGGTCCAGAACACCTATTACAAGCTGAATAGGCAATATAAGTAAAGTTATAAATCTTGATAGTATATCGAATTGCTGGGATTCGATCTGAGAAGTATCGAATCAGGTATGCTCTATATGGTATACTGAGTTGTCCAATATTGAATCGTGAGACTTCGATGTAGGGTGTATTAAATTGAGATGCCTCGATGTAGGATTAGTTTGAGTCACTGGGTATCAAATCTGGTTGGTTTGATTGAATGCGGTGTATAGAATATAGGAGCTTCAATCGAGTGGTGAGTATCAAATCCAAAGGGTTCGATATTGAGTTGGTGAGTGCTGCTCTTGATTACGTGCCGAGAATGTCAGAGGACGGGGTATTTATAGCCCTCGTCCCATGAGCCCCAGTGGTAGTTGGGGAATGAGTATCGAATTGGGCTGATTTGATCTATCTCTTAGATCAAATCTAGCCCATTCGATGCTCGTTCAACATCGAATTCTTCCTGTTCGATGCATAATTTTATGGGCCATTATTCATGGGCCGACTCAATATTTATATTGAGTCTATCCTAAAATACCCCCATCATATAGTCCCCCTAGTTTGGAAGACAGTGTCGATCAGAGAGCGGGTGCCAAACTTTAATGTTCTACTTTTATTTTGTCGCCTCCTACGTACGATCTTGATAATATTGAAAATCATGCCCCCGATTGGGAGCCAGGATCTAGAGGACGTGGGTCCCAAGCATATTGTTTTTGATATATCGAGTTAGGCCTTAAACCATATCGAAACCTTCTCGTACGGGTTTGTCGTTATATTCGTATCTGTGCATGTAATTATAATTAAATGTATATACTTTTTAATGTTGGTGTTATTGATCGAATGAGTTTCATTCGGTTTTAGTTTCTATATCGAAAGGTGGTGGCTCGATCTATATTTTGCCTTTTTTTGCACGTCGATCGAATTGTCGTCATTCGATGCTGGAATGAATATCGAATTGGTTCGATTTGATGCTCGCTTTGATGGTCCTAATGGAATTTTTCCACTTCTATATAAAGGGGAGAGGGGCTTGAAGATCTCATTCTTCCTTCCGCAAAGCTCAGGTTCAGAAGTGAGTAACATCGAACGGGCATGGTTCGATACTCCCAGCATCGAATGTGATTGATTCGATGCTGGCTATATCGAACAAAGAACATTCGATCTCATGCCTTAGAAAAAACAATTCTTACTCTTTGTTGAAAATGTAGATTTTTGCCTCTAATTTCTTTTAATCTTGCTTCTTTTTGTAGGCATATTCTTTCGCAATAGTTTGTTAATTTTCCCACTATAATCAAGATAAATGATTATTCGTTTACTTTGTATGCCATTATTTGCTTGCATAGTAAATGGTGTTTAACCATATCGCGCAGTTGCCGTAAGTGTCGAGAGTGACGTATTTGCGTAGTCAACTTTCTTTTCTTTTTTATTTTATGTCAGTTTGTGTCAATCAAGATGGTGAGTTCTGAATCGATGTCGGGGAGTGAGTTTAGTAGCGGCTTAAGTTCCGGTTCAATCAACTTTGTGGTGGGCCCTGCAGGTGCTGAGGATAGACTCCTCCCTGGTCACCTCAAAGTGTTTGTGGGTCAGCTGGCCAACGAGTTGCGATTTCTGATACCAGTCGAGGTAAAACTCATTCTTAGGTCCATCAGGATTTTGCCGAGCCAGTTGACGCCGAACTTGTTTGGGCACATTGTTGGGTTCATCCTCTTAATGAAGGCCTTAGGCGAGCCACAAGGTCCCAATGAGTTTTTGGCTCTTTTCGAGGTTTGCAGGAGGGAAGTAGGCTTTTATCACGTTAAAGCACTGAGATAACACAAGTTTCTGAGTGGCTAGGCCTCTAGTTACGGGAATGACTGGAAAAGACGATACTTTTATATTGAAGAGAGCTATGAGGGCGAACTTGATACGTATTGCCACGATTGGTTTGATGGTGCGAGACTTGCAATACCACGGGGCGTGTGCCCTCCTTCATGTGATTGCAATTTTATCCCGAATTTAGTTCGTGAGCACCAGTTTAATGTTAAAGGATTAGTAGAAAATCGCGTGTTGTCCTTAGCTGGGTTGTCTCAAGTTCGTTATAACGGGAGATTTACGCTTGGTATAGATTCCGTGTCTTTAGTTGATTTTATGTTCTAGTTTCAAATTTATGATGTTACTAACGCTTGTTTATCTTTTTATGAGAATTCACCATGAACCGTCACGACTGGATAAGTCGAGCTTTGGCCGTTGAGAACGAAGGTTCTCAAACTACTGTTGCTTCTCCGGTACCACCCCCGAGGAAGAGGAAGAACAAGGGTAAACAGGCCGCAGTTGAGGCTTCCGCCTCGGCCTAGATTGACGCCTCGTCTGATCTTTTCGAGGATATTATGGGCCAGGGTCGTGCAAATAGTCCTCCTCCCGCCGTATTTAATCACGCGGGAGGTTATGATGGTGCTCGTGCGGATCAGAATGAGGACGCAGAACATTTTGAGGTTGCAGCTCGCGCCAAACGAAGGAAGGTTCCACAAAACCATTCCCAATCTAGAGGTACAATCCCCCTTGCACCGCGCACTGACATTTTGGCAGGTGCTGGCGGTTCGGCCCCCGCTGACGGGGCAAGTATTAGGACGGGGCCAAGTCATGGTCCGCAGGCCCGTGTAACGGATTACGAGCTTTACGAGAAAGACGCGATCAATGCCCAGAAAGTCCTTCTTTCGAATCTCACAATTCCTTATGCAATTTTCGCTGAGGAAAGAAAGATGGTGGAGCGGAATGCACTTCACATGATCGGCGCGGTAATACTATATTCTTCTGATATAATATTTATGATTCGTTATTGAACCATTTTTATGTCTTTCTATGATAGTAATCCTGATTTTTAGCTTTACGATAGTAATCCTGATGCTCTAAAATGGCATTGGAGGATAAGGATAAATCCATCCAGCAGGTGATGGACTACGCTGCTCGAGCTGCCAACGACAGGGACGCAGTAAAGCTTGCAGGACAGACCGTTGATCAGCTCTAATCGCAAGTTGACAACCTTTCGTCCAGTAAGGGTGTGCTGGAGTAACGGATTGCTAAGCTTGTGAAGGAGCTTGTTGTCGACGAAAAAGAAGAGCACCATGGCTGAGGAAGTCAGATACGCTCGCGGTATCAGTGAGGTAAAGGATTTTATATGACTTTAAGTACGTATCTTTCTATTCTTCATTGTGAATCTCGTTTTGTCACTCAAACTGGTTCATACTGCGTAGCAGAGGGTGGAAATTGCCGAGGAGTTCCTCCGGAGCAACACCTTTCAAGAGATTAGCACTCGGAGAGGGGCTCGGGATGCTAGGAAAGCCCAAATGCTTATTGTCCAGCAAATCCATAACGCTAAATATCGTCGTGGCAATTTTAATTCAGAGTGGCTGGAACTCTCGTTGGGGCCCAATTGAGAAATTCTTCTGCCTTCCGCTGATGAGCTACCTACTGCCGAGGACGAATTTGCAAGTCTGCTCGAGAGAGAGAACGTCATCTTTAGGGGAATGTCTCCGCCTCCTACTATGCCTCATGTTTATCCCTCTTCTGAGAATGAGGATGACGCCGAAACATCAGGGCTTTGGTTTAAATTTTCATTTTTATGAACAATGCTTTTTATTTGGTATGGCGATGCGTCGCCCGTTTATTTTGAACAATTTTGATTGCTTGAACTCCTTTTCATACATTTGTTGTTTAATTTTGCGATAGTTTATTTGCTTACATGCTTGCACTTCCTTTTGCCTTTTGTTTCAAATGCGATTCTCACAATTTACTTTCTATTTTGACAATTTATATGTCGTACTGCATTTGAGGTGTTTCGCACGTGTTTCATTCATACCAACCACATCGATAGGCTGTTATGTTTCCGAATTATTTTGTTGGATATCCCACAGGCTCTTGTTCATTCATACCAACCACGGGGCATTCCAAAACCATGAAGCGAAGTTCTGACCGGCCCTAACATCTCGTTATTCAACCCCATTTTGTCCCACGCCGAACTGAGTAGCACATTAACAGAGCTGCCCTGGTCCACCAATACCTTCCTTATGCCAAAATTGGCTATGTCCACCGTTATCACTAACATAGAGTTTAGATTTGTTGTTTGAAGGGCTTGGGCGCTTAGCTTGCGCATATCAGTAGTCGAGAATGTAACTACCTCCTGTGGCATCTCCCCGATTCTCAAAAGATCAACGAAACCGACAAAACTATCCAATTCAACCAGTCACTGAATTCGCCCCCACAGGGCCACCTGATATCATATATATTATCCCCCTCCTGACGTTGCTGTCTGTAATTTGGGGATAGTCCGTCACATGTGGATGTTCGACTATTTTCTGCTTGTCCTTTCTAGGAGAGCGAGATGTGCCCCTACCTGCATTGTCCTCCTGATCATTCATCTTTCTAACAAACTCCACGAGCTTGCCGTCCTTTATCAATTGTTCGATTTCATGCTTGAGATCCTTGCAACCCTGGGTTTCATGTCCATTCTTCTTGTGCTATTTGCAGTAATGAGTTGATAACCTTGTTGCCTTGGAATCCTTCAGCCACCCTTTTTTCTTAGTCATCCTGAACACCGTCATAATGTTAGCATTTAGGGGAGTGTATCGCCTTGGCGATGTATCCCTATGTTCATGTTCCTGTTGCGGGTCTGGTCCTCGTTTCCTCTCTCTCTCTCTCTCTCTCTCTCTCTCTCTCTCTCTCTCTCTCTCTCTCTCTCTCTCTCTCTCTCTCTCTCTCTCTCTCTCTCTCTGATGCAACAACAATTGCCTTTGTGGCCATCATCTCCTCTCGGTGCACAACCTGCTGTGCAATCTTATTTATCTCTACTATGGTCTTTGGCTACAACCTGAGCAAATCCTCGCTGAAAGCCAGATTGTTTCTTGCCTGGAAGATTATGCTCATGATCATTTCCTCCTTGGGACAGTCTATCCTCAGCAATTTCGCGTTAAAATGCTTCATGAAGTTCTTCAGACTTTCGTTAGTGTCTTTCTTAAGAGAGTATAGATGGGAATGGTCTAGCACCAGTCTCGCCTGACTCGAGAATTGATCTTCAAACATTTTTCTCAACCGTTTGTAAGTTTTAATTGACCCCAGAGCAATTCGAGTGAACTAGTCCATCGTTACCCTGACCGAAGTAGTGGCAAATATTATAGCTTGTACGTTCTCCTTGAACCTGTATAGGGTCATCATGTTGTCCAATTGGAACACATGATCGTGAGGAATTGTCTTTCTATCATAAGGTTTCAAATCAGAGATTTTCTCCCTGTGCCCCAACAATTCTGCCTCAGTCTCCTCGCAAAAGAGGGTGCTCCGGAGTACACTCCCCAAGCGCTCCATTCGGCTTTCAACTACAACTCTCTCCCTCTCGAGCCTTTCCAACTTCTTTGTTACCTCGCCATGCTCTCCCTTGGAGTCATTCCTGCAGATTCCCCCGCATCTTATCTCATTGTTATCCTTTTTTACTTCTCGATTCTTCATGCCGATTTTCCTCCCTCCTCCTGGTGTCATGGTGCCTCTTAGATTGCACCTCCACCGAGTTTGGTTTGCCTTTTCGGTCATCCACATGGGAGTTTTCCTTATTTCCTCCATCTGGGCCTTTGGCCGCGGAACCCTATTCCCGGAGGGCCTCAGCGTGACTTGCTGGTGGCGGCCTTTGCATTGGTGGTTCGGGGGTCAGTGCCGCAGCCACTGCGGACTTGACCATTGCCATAATCTCAACTCTGAGATTAGTCGAAATCGATGTTATCGTAGCCGTCCGGTCGCTCCTGCACCTGGTGTAGGTACGCCCTCTCTGTGTGGTCCAGACATATCTTGCCTCGCGGGCGTTGGTACCCCAGCGGGTAACGTTAAAGGTCCCAAAGCTTTTTGGACAGTCTCACTTGCTGTTGCTCGTTCAACTTCGGCATTTGTGCTTTCTACTACTCTACTTTGCGATCTGGTAACTCTAGATGTCATGCCTAATAAACTGGGAAATGTGGTGTTCCCACAGACGGCGCCAATATTTTGGCCTTATTTCGTGTAGGTTACAAATCATCGTAAATTGTTACAAAGGGGCCTTTAAATGCCAAAATAATGCTAATCAAATAGAAATCGGACTAGCTTGGTCCGGAATGCCTATTACAAGTTGACTATGCAATATAAGTAAAGTTATAAATCTTGATAGTATATTGAATTGATGGGATTCAATCTAAGGAGTATCGAATCAGGTATGCTCGATACTAAATATACTGAGTTATCTAATATTGAATCGTGAGACTTTAATGTAGTGTAGGGTGTATCGAATTGAGATGTCTCGAAGTAGGATTAGTTTGAGTCGCTGAGTATCGAGTCTACTTGGTTCGATTGAATGCGGTGTATCTAATATATGAGCTTCGATCGAGTGGTGAGTATCGAATCCAAGGGGTTCGATATTGAGTTGGTGAGTGTTGCTCTTGAATGCATGCCGAGAATGTCAGAGGACGGGGTATTTATTATCCCATCCCATGGGACCCAGTGGTAGTTGGGGAATGAGTATCGAATCGGGCTGACTCGATCTATCTCTTAGATCGAATCCGGCCCAGTCGATGCTCGTTCAACTTCGAATTCCTATTCGATGTATAATTTTAGGGGCCTTTCTTTGTGGGCCGGCTCAATATTTTTATTGGGGCTTTCCTAAAATACCCCCATCAATATTGGGTATGAGTCCCACGTCTCTAGCTTTAAAGTAAGCATGTTTAATTTCAGAATCTGAATTTTGACTTTTTCAAAAATCGTGATCACACAAAAATATTGTTGTGCGCCTTCACTTCATGCATAAAACTAGGAAATAATTTTTGACATTACGGTCTGTTATAAACTTGTTCAGAAGTTTTAAACCATTACATTTCTACATGCATTCGAGACTTTTATCCTATTTAACATATTTTCAAATATGTTGCTTATTAGCCCCAATTTTGTTTTGCCATATATCTCTAAGTACAATGAAGTGAATAAAATTGCGGGGAATTTTCTTGTGCTGATTTTGGGGAGAGCAATAGTGCTTGTATATTGTCCTTTTTTCTGCTGAAATGGGGGGACTATTTATAGTGTTAGTCCGAGGGGTCTTTGGCCAATGGGAGCCAGTCTTACCGTCTTTACTCTGAGTAGTGCTGGTGGCCAATGGCGTAGAGGTCATCTGCGCCAATGGAAGTCGTCTGTCAGAAGGTGGCCAATGGCGGTGCATTTGACTGTGGTTCGTTTGAACGGGTAATGATGGTGTCTGCTCCAATGGTCTTCGAGGGTGATACTGAGCCAATGCAATGATGGGGTCTGCTCCAATGGTCTTTGAGGGTGATACTGAGCCAATGCATGGAAATTAGTCTGTTCCAATCATTGATCTGCACCGATAATATTTGTTACTTTCTTCCCAATGAATGATTTAGACCAATGAGGTGTGGTCTTTTTTCATAATTGGGGTGGGTGGGAGCTAAGTTGAATGATGATGGTTGGCGTTTCTTCCGAGTCGGATTATGGACTATGGTCTGCCTGGATGGTGGAGTGACCTTTTGGGTCGCTTGCTCTGAATAAAACCTTGAGGATCGTTCTTTGTTGTTATAGTGAGCTGTCTTTTTTAGTCAGAATATTGGGAGTTTTGACTTCTCCTTGCATTCACTCGTGTCCTTAATGTTTATTATATGCTTTGTTTCCTCGATATTTGGATAAGTGTTGGAAATTGCCTTCTTGTAGGGTCCAAGGGGACCTAGTGGGAAGTGTTCGTTCCTTGGTTTGGGGGACTTCACGGTCTTTACTCATGGGTACCCGAGTTTGGACTGATACCAGGTCGTTGGGGAGGACGTGTCTAAGCCTTTGGGTCCACACCGTATTCCCTTCGATGGGTATTGGTTAGACGGGATTTAAGGTTCTTTCTTTGGTTGTGTTGACCGAGTACCTACTGGGGTGTTAATTGGTCGTAACCCGGGGGTACCTTATCCAAAGCCAGGACCTTAATCCCCTGCCCGAGTGGAGGTCGGCCGTGACTTAGACGTATCCCGTCATTAGATGGTTAATCGCTTTTGTAGGGTACCCATTTTCCGACCCCGTCCAAGACCGGGGCAGATTATGCATCATCTGGAGGCCCTCCAGTTCCGAGTGTATTTCATAGAAATCTCTTGAAACTCATTAAATTAGTCTATTTACTGTCGAGCATTTTCTGCAATTGTGGTCCTGCATGCTCTACGTGACATTGAGTTGGCCACGCGCCAGGGTGTCGTTCGGGCTTCCTCGCCTATAAATTGAGCGGACTCGACGTGCTTTGTCTGCATTCATCCGAGCTTTTTTCGTTTTCCCTCTCTTTTCACTTTCTTATTTCTTTTGAAAATTTGTAGCGACTTTATGACTTCTGTTAGCAGTTCCAGGGAGGAGGCGACTGGTGCGCGGAGACGCAGGGTGGCGTCAGATGTGGTGATGATGGGGACACCTTCTACTAAAGAGGTGCCATGACGTTGTCACGCTGATTCTGGTACAGTGGAGGCTTCTGCAAAGAAAACAAAGAAGGTGGTTGCAGCGGCGACGCCACCTAGGGTTTTAACACGAGATGTGCAGAGCACAGTGAGATCTCATGAAGAGATCGAGGCCGAGTTCACCAAGTACGGAGCGAGCACTGTTGGTCTAGAGGTTGTTGTGCCTCGTGATAATGAGAGGGCTACTTGTCCTCGTAAAGGCTACTATACCGCCTACTTCGTGTAGATTAAGGCGTGATTGCGATTCTTTCTTTCAGTTTTCTATCGGTAGGTCTTCAAGGCCTGCATGCTATGCTCGAGTCAAGTTTCACCTAACGGGTGGTCGGCTCTGGCGGCCTTTGCCTTTATCTATGCGACCTATACTCATCCCTACTTGGTGCACAGGATTTTTGGGGTCTTTTACTTGGTGACCTCCTCTGCGCATAAGCTCTTCTACACCTTCTCTATGCGGAAGTCGATGATGAGGATTCTTCACGAGCTCCCAGGGTCCCACATCAGCTGAAAGGAGAAGTTTTTCTTTATCCGTTCTTCCTCCGAGGGTCTCTTGGCCGATGTTCCAAGGGTGTGGAATTTGGATCCCCGAATTCTGGCCGACTTTGATACCGTGGGGGCCACGGAGCAACTAACAGCGGAAAGATTCTTCGATCGATGTTTTAGCTGTAACAAGATGTCACAGGTCAATGTGTTCTCGGCTCTTTACGAGAACTATGGTTTGAACAACGTTCTGGCTCTAGCGCCTTTCGTTGGGGATAGGCGTCCCAAAATTTGTAAGTTTTCTTGGTAGTCATTTCCTCGTCAAGTTTTTCTTCATTGTTGAATTGAATCTTTGTTGTTTTGTTTTGTAGAGGCCACTATGGAAAATCTAAAGTGCACCGCTCCTCCTCCATGTCGTTCCAAGAAGAAGAAGAAAAAGGCCATTTCCCCAAAGCCTCGGAGAATAGGGGGTCGGCTACTTCAGCAGCTCAAAAAATGACCTTTTTGATGAAAAAAGTGCTTCAGGTGAGGCCTTGTCTCATACGAGTCAATCGAGTGAGAAGGGGATGGGCCTGGTGGGAAGGAAGCGATGTTGGGAGCATGCCGAGGTTTCCTCTAAGAGCAAGGTTATTTTGCTACAAGATTTAGAGGATGAAGGTTTCCCTCTAATGCAGATTGGAGAGTGTCCTACACCCTCCCGTCTTTTTCTCGTGGAAGAAACCGGGGTCTGATGGGGGTAAGGACTGGTTGGCGAAGTATTACAAGAAAGTAATGCTAGTTGATATCGGTGGAACTCCGACGGGTGAACCGTCTATGCCCCATCCATCGACTGTCGAGATGGAGCTAGTGGCTATGAAGTCATCTCCTCTTGCCAAGTGCCATGAGGGTGGGCCTTATAATTTCTGGGTGGCTCAAGCTCGAGAGGTTGGAACTTGGGTGAAAGTGCAAGGTTCTCTGGAATCAATGTTAAACGATGTTGGGACAACATTGAGGATAACATTGAAACCCGAGAGCTTGTACAAAAACTGTTCTTCAGTTGCCAAATTTAAGTTTTGCCTTTATTCACCTATTAATCAAGTTCCACGGTTTTAGTTGTTTATGTTTATGTCCAGGAAGTTATCTTAATCATAAGAAAGAGCTATGGGTGATTCCTTACTTGAGGTTTCCATAATTCAAGCCAAGCTGAATACGTCAACTCAACACGCTTTCAAAAGAAGGAAACAAATTGGATTCTCTACAACCTTGATTCTTTCCAGGATTCTCCAATTTGAAGAAGATGTGTTACCTTACTAGATCAGTAATAAAGGAAACACATATTCAAGAAAGATATCGAGTTCACAAAGATGCCAAAATTCAACAAGGAAACAACAAGAGCTACCAAAGCTGTGAACAACACATCTTGGCGTGCAAGATTCAAGAAATCTATAAAAGATGTGAAGTTCATCAAGATGAAGACAAGACAATCGTGCTAAACAATCTAAGAGATTAATCATTATTTGTATTGTCTTCGTCTTGCTTTTGCGAAGTTTTTCTATCAACTATTTACGTCTAGTTCATAGAAGTTAAGTAGTTCGTACTTGTCTGCTTCGTTGAGTCCGATCAACAAAGAGCGTGAGTGAATTGTTGTGAGGGACATTTTTGTTAAAACCTTTATGGTTATTTGGCCTAAGGCTCGGGAGTTTTTAATAATATTGAAAACTTCTTAAAAATTATATCTTCTTGTGTTGTTACTTCCGCTACACATTATTATAGTCAAGAAGATCACAATAGAGTTAAGGCAATTCCAGCTTAACTCTCAAAGTTGTTGTGTCAATCCACGATCCTAAATTTTCAATTGGTGTCAGAGGCAAATACCGACTACACTGGTGGTATGGAGGTGATACAACACCATGGACAGTGTCAATCCTAATAGGATTCCAGTTTTGGATGGCTTCAATTATGCATATTGGAAGATCAGGATGAGGTCTCACGTCAAAGCTATTGATATTCGAGCCTGGCAATCCGTGATCAATGGATACTCTCTTCCAACATTACCAAGAGATGGTGAAGGTGATCTAGTACCAAAACCAGAAGCAGACTAGACAACAGCAGAGGTAAGTCTTTATAACTCTAATGAAAAGGCTCTTATTGCTATCTTTAGTTGGGTTAATCATCACATGTTCAAGTTAATCCAGAATTATACAAAAGCCAAACATGCTTGGGATATACTTGAATTACATTGTGAAGGAGATTCTGCTGTTAAAGATTCTAAATATAGACAACTGCTTCTTCAATTTGAAAAACTTGAGATGGGTGAAGATGAAAGTGTTGACAGTTATTTTGAGAAAATTCTTGATATTGCTAACCAATGTGAAAATCTAGGTTTTGCTATGACTAATCAAGAAATGGTTTATAAAGCTATGAGAACACTATCATCTAAATTTGCTCTCAAGAAGATTGCAATGAGTGAATCTAGGAACCTTGCTAATCTACAGTTTCAAGTCTTGATGAATACTCTTAGAGAATTTGAGATGGAGCTTGCCTCACAACCTAGCAAACATATGGTTGTTGCTTTAAGAGGATCAAGTCTTGAGAATGAAAGTGATGATGATTATGAAATAATTTCTTCAAACTATGGTAAAATTACTAAGAAGTTCAATAAGCTGAATCTTAAAGGAAAAGAATCTTAGTAATAGTTCCTCAGGTTATAAGAAATTACCTCCTAAGTTTGTGAAGTACATGGCATCAAAACCTACTCCTTTAGAAGCTGATAAGTTAAAGGATGTTCAATGTTTTGAATGTAAAGGATATGGTCATATGGCTAATGAATGAGCTAACACTCTTAGAAAAAGAGAAAATTCTCATTGGGGTTGTGTAGATGATTTCAATGAAGATGACTTTAGTTCTGGAGAAGTTGAAGAACAATCAGAAGAGATTCAAACTGCTGCACTACTCACTCAGATTGACTGGACGCCAGAAGACTCCCTGAACTGTTTTGGATCTCAATGTTACCCCAACATTCAGGATCCAACATCAGAACAAGAGACATTCTTTGCAGATTGGGATGAATATGATACTGATACTGGACCATATCTTGCGTCCTACTTTGATGAATCTAACTTTGATTATTTTCATGGCTCAGTGAATCTATATGAAGAATATTTCTTTGAAGGAGAAATGTCCCAGGAGAAAATCATTGAAGACCTGAAGTCTATCTACCACAAACTGCTGCTTGAGAATCACAAACTCATCAAGAGCAACAGAAACCTGAAGGAAGAGATTGGATGCATGGAGGAGATGCTGAAACTGTATGAGAAAGACCTTGACAAAACTGAGGCTGAACTGAAGGAGGTAATGGTAAAATTAAATAAAGCTGAACATACCATTGACAAATGGAACTCTTCTACAACTCTGCTTGATGAAGTGCTGAGTATGGGAAATCAAGGTAAAAATGGTTTGGGCTATATTGAGAAACCTCTCTCTGAAGATGCTGATTATGCCTATTTAACAGCTGATGTTATCAAGGTAAGTAGTAGTGTGAGTAGTGAAATTCCTGTCAACACTGTGAAAAAGCCTACTTTTATCTGTCAATATTGTTTTCAACCTGGTCATATTAAGCCTTATTGTAAAAAATTCAAAAGTGTGATTGAGAAGAAAACAGGAATTAATAGCAGTACCAATGTTAGGAGAATCTCTGATCTGAATGTTATCCCAACATTAGGTAACAAAGCTGAAGGACATAAAAGTAGAACTTGGATAGAAAAGATAAAAACTTCTAAGGTTAAAATTGTTTGCAATGTTGTCTTTTCTGCTGTTTACTCTAACCTTGCAGGTAAGTGTATTTGACAGTGGATGCTCAAGGCACATGACTGGAAACATTAACAACCTAAAAGATGTAATCCCTTTGACTGTTGGAATAGTTACCTATGGAGGTGGCACTAAAGGGAAAATCATTGGAAAAAGAGTATTAGATGTTGAAGGATTTCCACCACTCAATGATGCGTTGTTGGTTGAAGGATTGAAAGCAAATTTAATTAGCATAAGTCAACTTTGTGATGATAACTTGCTAGTTACTTTTGATAAAAGTTCATGTGATGTGTTTAATAGTGACAATGTCCGTGTCATGACAGGTACAAGATCAAAGGATAACTGCTATCTTGCTCAAGATGAAGCTGAATGCTACCATGCCAAGGTAGATGAATCTGTCATGTGGCACAAGAAGTTAGGACATGTGCACTATAGAAATCTGGAGAAACTACAGAAGTTAGAGGCTGTGAGAGGACTGCCTAAGTTGACTAGCCCAGGTAAAATTGTTTGTGAAGACTGCCTGAAAGGTAAACAAACAAAAGTTGTCCATCCACCACTTCAGGTACAGAGTACTAACCCTAGAACTAATAAGTGCTTTGATTTACTACACATGGATCTCATAGGTCCTATTGAGGTTAGTAGCCTGAATGGTGAGAAGTATGCTTTTGTTATTGTTGATGATTTCTCAAGATATACATGGATTAAGTTTTTGAAAGAAAAATCAAAGGCTTTCAACACATTCAAGATTTTGCATGCTAGTATTGAAAATCTGTATGACACTTCTGTAGGAAGAATTAGGTCTGACCATGGGAAAGAGTTTGAAAATGTAAGCTTTGCTAATTTTTGTGATACTAAAGGCATTTTCCATGAGTTCTCTGCACCTAAAACACCTCAGCAAAATGGGATTGATGAGAGGAAGAATAGAACACTTCAACAGATGGCTAGAGTAATGTTGAATTCTAGAAACCTATCTAAGAAACTATGGGCTGAAGCTTTGAATACTGCATGTCATATTAGTAATAGAGTTTATCTTAGACCTGGTACTACTATGGAACCTTATGAAATCTTGAAGGGTTCAAAACCAACAGTAGCACACTTTCATGAATTTGGTATTAACTGCTATTTGCTAAAAGATAGAGACTATTTGAGCAAATTTGATCCTAAAAGTGAAAACTGTATATTTGTTGGATATTCTTCTAATAGTGCTGCTTTCAGGGTCTATAATCCAAGATTGCATACTGTACAAGAATCAGTTAATGTCATTTTTGATGAACTGACTGTTTCTGCAGGTATTGAAGAAGTCATTAGTTCAGATGTTGTTCCAACATTGGACTCAACATTGAACACAAACGCTGGAGATGCTGAACTAGAAACTAGAACAAATGTTGACTTAACACCAGAAACCCCCAATGTTAGGCCAACATCTGTGCTGTCAGATTCTGAAGATGAAGTGGTTCATATATCTAGATGAGATCCTCCTCTTAGAATACAAAGAGATCATCCAGCCTCTCAAGTAGTTGGACAAATTACCGAAAGAGTTAGAACATACAACAAAGAAAGGGTCAATTACAAAGATATGGCTAAGTTGTGTGTTTGCATGTCTTCTTCATGTACTGTTGATAATGCATCTTGTTTTGTGTCCTCCATTGAACCTAAGAATGTAACTGAAGCCCTTAAGGATAGTTACTGGATTAATGCCATGCAAGAGGAGCTCTTACAATTCACCAAAAACAGAGTTTGGAATCTAGTGCCTAGGCCATCACATGTGAATGTAATAGGTACAAAATGGATTTTCAAAAATAAAACCGATGAGAATGGTGTAATTATGAAGAACAAAGCTAGGTTGGTTGCACAAGGTTATACTCAGGTAGAAGGTATAGATTTTGATGAGACTTTTGATCCAGTAGCTAGGATAGAATCAATTAGATTACTTCTTGCTATTGCTTGCTGTCTTAGGATTAAAATTTACCAAATGGATGTTAAAGGTGCCTTTCTGAATGGTTTAATTGACAAAGAGGTTTATGTAGAACAACCTAAAGGCTTTCTGATCCTAAACATCCTAACCATGTGTACAAACTTGAAAAGGCTTTGTATGGCTTAAAACAGGCTCCTAGAGCTTGCTATGAGAGGCTAACTGATTTTCTGTTAGGCATAGGTTTCAATAGAGGGGATGGAGATAGAACATTGTTTGTCCTTAGAAAAAGCTCTGAGATATGCATTGCTCAAGTTTATGTGGATGATATTGTATTTGGCTCTACTAACAAGTCTACCTTAGACAAGTTTGTTGAGTCTATGACAGGAACATTTGAGATGAGCATGATTGGTGAGCTCAACTACTTTCTGGGACTTCAAGTGTAGCAGCTGGAGAATGGTATCTTCCTGAACCAGGAGAAGTATGCAAGGAATCTGGTGAAGAGATTTGAGCTACAAGAGTCCAAGCCTTGCAAAACTCATATGTCCTCTTCAGTGAATATAACAAATGATGGCACTAGCAGCAATGTTGACCCAACATTGTATAGATCCATGATTGGTAGTTTGCTATATCTCTCTGCCTCTAGACCTGACATCAAGTTTTCAGTATGTGTTTGTGCTAGGTACCAAGCTGAGCCAAGGCAATCTCACTTGATTGTTGTGTAGAGGATTCTTAGATATATCTCTGGAACTTCACCTTTAGGCATTTGGTATTCCTATGAAACTAACACTAACTTGGTTGGTTTCAGTGTGGGCATGTGATGTGGATGACAGGAAATCCACAAGTGGGGGCTGTTTTTATTTGGGGAATAATTTGGTCTTCTGGTATATCAAGAAGCAGAACTGTGTTTCATTATCAACTGCTGAATCGGAATATGTAGCAGCTGGCAGCTGTGTTACCCAACTTGTGTGGCTCAAACACATGCTTTCAGATTATGGGATAGATAGTGATACACTTCTCATGTTCTGTGACAATCTAAGTGCCATAAGTATCTCTAGGAATCCTGTCCAACATTCTAGAACTAAGCATATAAACATAAGGCATAATTTCCTGAGAGATATGGTAGAGGACAAAGTGATCAACATTGAACATATTGAGACAACTAATCAGCTTGCTGATATGTTTACAGAACCTTTAGATAGTGAGAGATTCTTCAGCTTGAGGAAATCTCTTGGCATGTGCAATATGTGAAAATGTTGAGAAAACCAGTGTTGACATAACACCACAGTCTAGCACTGGTATATTGGTTGTGGTGTAGTAGGTATTCTGTTGTTTTCCTTTGTTGAACTTATTTTCTTGTGAGTCTCATTTCATCTTTGTTTTGTGAGTTTTGGTTTGTGTGGTTGAACTCTGTGATTAACAACTCTTTCTAGTTATCAGTTTCACATCTTTGTTTTGAAAAAGTAATAAAACTCTTTTGTTTACCTAAGGTTGTGATAGCCTAACATATGGAGAAGCTGGGGTACACAAAGTTTACTACTTTGATGACTCTTCAGTTGTGTCTTATTCATATGAAAGTGCATGGGAGAAGTTGAGAAATATGTCTGAAACTGCTAAGCAACGTGCTGAGGCTAGGAAAAGACAAGCTGAGTGATTAGCTAGGAAGAAGGCTGAGGAAGAGAAGAAGTCTGCTGCTGCTGAGAGAAAGAGGAAAGGAAAGCAAGTGATGGAAGAGGAAGTAGAGGTGCTGGATGTTGCAGATGAAGAGGAAGAGGAGGAGAAGGAAGAGGAAAAGACTGAGGAAGAGCAGGATGTTGTTGCTGATGTTGCTGTTGATGTTAAGGCAACATCAGGGACAGAAGAGTATACTGATGGGCTGTATGTGATCTACCCTGAGGATGAGGTGGACTACTTTTCTCCGTATTATCTTTCACAAGAGTTGGAGAAAAAGTGGGATTCCTTCAAGAGAAGGGAGATTCACACTGAAAGAGCTGTAGAGATGGCCATCTTCAAGGAACAAAAGGTGATGGACTTGCTCGAGGCAAAAGGGTTGCAACAATCAGTGATGGAGTTGAGTGACTATGCTCCTGATATTGTCATGGAGTTCTACCTAGATCTCTCCAAGTGGACCAGGGACTACAGATCTCCAAAATATGGAAAGGCTTGGGTGAGGGGGAGAGTATTCAACATTGAACCCTACACCATCAACAAGATATGTGGATTCCCAACTGCTGATGAATCTGAGGACCCCTACTATGATGATGTGATTGAAGACTTGACTGGAGGGTTGGTCAAACTTTGGAGAGATGCTCTTCCAACCACAAAACTCACCTCCTTAGTGCTGTCTTGCATAAGATAGCTTGCTTCAACTGGCTGCCAAACAAGAATGTCACTGTACTGACCAAGGAATCAGCACTCTTGGTGTACAAAATCAAGAATGGGCTAGTTGTGAATATGGGGGAGATGATTTTAAAGTCAATGTCTGAAGTTGCTGGAAGGAAGAATGGCATGCTACCTTTTCCCTCACTCATCTGCAAAATCCTTAACAAGCAAGGATTAAAGACAAGTGTCACTGTGGGCTGGAGGAAGAATGATACGGAACTGACAATTCTCCCAAGCTACTTGTATGGATCAAGAGTGAGAGACCTTCCTTGGAACCCAAAAGGAGTGGTGAGACCAAGAACTGAGAAGAAAAAGGCTCAGGAGTTTGCTGGAACTTCAGTGCCTATGTCCAAAGAGGAAGATTGCATGGTCATAACCTCTACTTTTGTGGATCATCTGCTGAACTAGTATAGGGGGCAAATTGCTGATACTCAGAGGGAGATTGAGGAAAGGAAGGAGCATCTCAAAGAACTAGAAGACATGGTGAAAAATTTGGAGAAACTCCCTTCTTCACAAAAAGGGGGAGAATAGTTCCAAGTTTTTTAAATGTTTTAGTCTTCTAGTTTATGTTTTGCTTCTTATGAACTCTACTTCTGATATGTTTGTGTGGCTGGTACATTTATCTCAATTTGGGTTATTTTGATCAAGGGACATGTCCTTGATATATTGCTATGGAATGTAACTCTAAGTACTACTGTTGAACTGCTCTAACTGCTATTCCTTATGAAAGCACATTTTGAACTGCTTGTTTGGTTAACCTTTATGCAGGAAACTCACTGGTTTCAATGTTGAGGCAACATTGATGAATGTTGAGGTCTGAACATCTTGTGATATAGTGATGACCTTAATGCCTATCTTTGCTAATTTAACTTTGAATATGTTAGCTTGTATTGAGCGGGAGCAGTTTAATAGTCTAATGTGTTTCTTGTTGATTCTAACTTTCTGGATATAGGACTTGATTGGAACAGGTGTTGGTTTTGTGAAGAAAGGCAAAAAGGGGGAGATTGAAAGTGCAAGGTTCTCTGGAATCAATGTTAAACGATGTTGGGACAACATGGAGGATAACATTGAAACCCGAGAGCTTGTACGAAAATTGTTCTTCAGTTGCCAAATTTATGTTTTGCCTTTATTCACCTATTAATCAAGTTCCACAATTTTAGTTGTTTATGTTTATGTCCAGGAAGGTATCTTAATCATAAGGAAGAGATATGGATGATTCCTTAGTTGAAGTTTCCATAATTCAAGCCAAGTTGAATAAGTCAACTCAACACGCTTTCAAAAGAAGGAAACAAATTGGATTCTCTGCAACTTTGATTCTTTCCAAGATTCTCCGATTTGAAGAAGATGTGTTACCTTACTAGATCAGTAATAAAGGAAACACATATTCAAGAAAGATATTGAGTTCACAAAGATGCCAAAATTCAACAAGGAAACAACAAAAATTACCAAAGCTCTGAACAACACCTCTTGGCGTGCAAGATTCAAGAAATCTATAAAAGATGTGAAGTTCATCAAGATGAAGACAAGACAATCGTGCTAAACAATCTAAGAGATTAACCATTATTTGTATTGTCTTCGTCTTGCTTTTGCGAAGTTTTTGTATCAACTATTTACGTCTAGTTCATAGAAGTTAAGTACTTCGTACTTGTCTACTTCGTTGAGTCCGATCAACAAAGAGCGTGAGTGAATTGTTGTGAGGAACATTTTTGTTAAAACCTTTATGGTTATTTGGCCAAAGGCGCGGGAGTTTTTAATAATATTGAAAACTTCTTACAAATTATATCTTCTTGTGTTGTTACTTCCGCTGCCCATTATTATAGTCAAGAAGATCACAATAGAGTTAAGGCAATTCCAGCTTAACTCTCAAAGTTGTTGTGTCAATCCACGATCCTAAATTTTCATTGGGGTTAGTCACCCTTTCTCCAGTGCGGTCTCTTTTTCCAGGACTTTGGGTATTTCACACGACCTAGCTGTTCTAGGTTCATCTCCGACCCCTCCTTTGCTTGATGCCCATGAGCTGGGTCTAGTTGCGCAATTGTGTGCGACCTTGGTAAGAAACATTGTTGCAAGCACGTACATTTTATTCTTCTTTCCTTTTATTTCTCATGTTGATACTTGTTTCTTTAGGCAGAGCCCCATTCAGATGGAGGCTTATCCCATCTTTACGAGGAGACGGGTCGCGAGAGGGATGCCCTGAGGGTTATACTGTAGGAGGTGGAAGCCGTCGATTGGGCCCTGGCTGAGAGCCAGATGGCTCAGGCGAAAAAGCTAAAAGAGTTGGAATAGTAGCTGAAAGACCGTCTGGCTGCTTTTGAGAAGGAAATGAAGTCCCTAGCCGAGAAAGACACTGAATGGCCCCAAAAGCTTGTGACCTCGGATGTGTTGGTGAAGTTACTATGAGAAGCCTTGGCAAAGACCGTGACGAAGCAGGACGAGAGGTTGGCGACTCGTGAGAGAGAGGTGAGGGAATGACTCTCCCCTACTTTGAGGCTCACCTTTTGTGGGGATTTCGGTCCTATCGGCTGCTCGGCTCTTTGAGGGGCTTCTTCCGTTCTGACCTCAACATTCAAAGGTTGTCCACGGTTCTGATGATACCCCCTGAAACCTCCAAGGATGGTGGTGGCCCAGGTGCTCGAGGTTCTTCGGCTCCTTCAACCGCAACTGTCCCTTCTCGCACCCCTTGGCCGTAGATTTCCTTAGAGGAGTTTTTGTGGCCGGATTGACCTTAGTTTGTTTAAGCTTTTTCCTCATTTTGGGGTTGTACCAGGTCATCCTCCTTCAGGTTTTTAATTGTTTAATGAAGTTTTTTTGGAACTCGACCTTTTTCTCCTGTTGCGTACTTGTTTTCATTATTCCATACTTAGTGAACTTTTGCCATTGACTTCTTAAGAATGCTGGTTTCTTTTTGCGAAAGGGGTTCCTCTGTCCTTATTTGACACTACCTAGTGTTACGACTCTGTGGTCTTCATATATTTCTTGCTTATGTAATCACGAACATCGGAGTTTGTAGCCGTCGTGGCCTTCTTTAGGCGAGTTATCTGTGGGTGAGTTGTTAAGAACTCTGGGGTATCGTGCGAAGTGCCAGTAGCTAACTCCGATGGTTGATCCTACCATACTTCAACATTTTTTGGATTCCATTCGTGGTCACTCACGAGTATCGTTGTGGTTCCTTGCAAAAAGAATGGTCCAGAGAGCGATTCTCGAGGTGATCGTGAATTCATTGCCCCAACCGTTCGTCTCGAGAAGGGGTGTTCATTTAATGTGAAGGGACATAGGGAGTTGAGGTGCCGGTCTAGCTCCCCTATGGTGATGTCTGACATGCTAGAGTTGCAATGATTCAGAGAGAGTGACAGTTCGGTTGGGTCGTGAGTGAGCAACCAAAGGGTCCTACTGTTTAAAACTTGGACATGAAAGCGAGTCGACTCGGGATATGAACCGTATTTCCTGCCTATAAAGCGCGGCCACCTTCACCATTCTTCTCCACCACTCTCAGCGTTATTTGCAAAAATACATTTTCTCTTCTTGTAGTCATGGTTTCTCAAGCCACCACCAAAGGGCTGCACGTTTGTCGCCCGCGCTCTCTGCCTCACGGAGGCGGGTGAAAGGTTATTTTGCCGGCAATGATGCAGCTTTTCTATCGTCGACAGTGGCGAAACGTGTGTTTGCTATGTTCAGCCATCGGGCTCCTTACCGGAATCCGATCGTGGGTGCGGTGTTTAGGTGTGAAAATTTGGACCCCAAGCGCATGACTGGTCGGCTCTGGGTTGGCTCCACGGCCTCAGGAAAGAATATGGTGGAGGTCCGAGCCTTGTTGGTGACCTTTAACATTTCTTCCGACTAGGTGAACGTGATAATTCCTTCGGGTATGCAGAGGACGTTTGACCCTCCCGAGGGTTACATGACCGTGTACGCAGAATAATTGCATTGCGGTCTCCGCTATTTTTTCCACCCGGTCGTGAGAGACCCTTTTTGTGTTCTGGCAATTGTGCCCGAGCTAATTGACTCCGGCCTCTTATCGCCAACTTGTGGGGTTTGTACCTTGCACCTACTTGGTGAACATCTCCTATACTTCGGAGACTTTGGCGGGGGCGTTCATACTATGGGCTGCTGCCTCGGGTTTGTTGTTCTTCTCACTGCCCGTTCGAGATAGAAATATGGTGTTTTTGACCTCGGCTTCCAATGGGCCCACTAGCAACGGGGATGGGCATTGGAGGTACTTTTACATCTCCCCTTGGAGAGTCGACTGCTATGCAGGAAGGTATACCCCAAGAGAGGGGAGGGGTTTGGCTATGTTTATCCTTCTGCCGCGGTGTGCACGGAGACCGCTGCCTACTTGGAGTGCAAAGGCCTTTTTTATGGTCTCTACAACGTGTCCTCGATGCTGAAAAGCCCGATGGTCTTGCTTCTCGCAGGTTTGCAAGACGGGTTGGTGAGCGAGCACCCTTCTCCTTCGACGGTCAGACAGAACTCGGAATTCCATAAGTACTTGTGATTTTCCAAAAAAAAATCGAATGTGCTTTGAAACCATTATCTAAGTATATACAATATACTCCCTTTTTTTTAACTGATCTCCTTTGATTTTGTTTTTGGGTGCGGAGATGGCATCGCATGTTCACCGCCATGTAAGAGGTCATCTTTTATCTATGACGAACATTGACTCTGATCTGTTCGTTTCTAAGGACCGGGGTTCATTTTCCAATTTTGAATGCGCTGAGATGGAGCAACATCGGAATTTCTGGATGTCATCCAAGGTTGCTACCTCTAAGTCCTCGAGCTCGCTGGATAGCAAATACTGGCCCAAGGCTCCTATAAGCCTGTTTATTACTGACGTGGATGTGGTGATGGTAGAGATGGAAGACCAGACAAACTTCGAAGGTACACCCAAACCTATGGATCATGTGATGGCTAAACATTTTGCCGATCATTTTATGCCCCCTCTTGGCACCACTTTTGATTTTGGGCCCTTGCAGGTCTTTTCATTTAACCTGACATATTGCGTCCATGCTATCGGGGGCCCTTCGAAGAAGTGGGATAGAGGCTCGTCGGTTCCAGGAAAGGACAAGGGAAAAGGTATGATCGACCCTTTTTCCTTCGGTGAAGGATGATATCCGACCAAGGTCTCCCCCCAAGAGGAGCAAGTTTAAGTTGACCCCGGAAGAGGACGAGTTTCTTCGTACTCCCGTAGTCCCTTCTATTTTTGTTGAGGGTTATAAGGACTCCGCCTACTATACTTCCTTCGTAGGTGGGATCGTTAACCCCGAGGACAGCAAGCTTCTGGGAGGCTTTGGTGACATGGCTTTGTGGGAGCAGGTTTGTAAAACCATATGTGAGGTGACGCCCATCTTCTTTGTGTACACTTAGATTTCTACTCGCTACAGACCTTGTAACTTTTTTCCTTTTTCCCTCTTGTTGCAGCTGACTGTGCTAGGGGATGCCTTAGGCACGTATAGGGCTAGCCTAACTGTCCTAAAAGCTGCTATCGAGGAGTGTGACGCTCTTCGAGCGTCGTTTAGGCATACTCGCGAACAAGCTGCTCAATTGGAGGTGGGTTTGAAGTAGGCTCGTGGGCGTGTGGTTGAAATAAGAGCGTCCTCGGATCGGGACTTGGAGGACCTGAATAGTTGCCTGAAGGACACTTTAGCTAAATCTAATGCTAAGAGCGAGCGATGGGAGGATAGGGAAAGATAAGCTATCCGTGCCGCCGAGGAGGTCCCCGTGCTCTAAGGGGAACGAGATCGCTTCCTCCATCAGCTCGAGGATGCAAGGAGAGAGCTTCAGGTTGGCGTTGCAAGTGCGCGACTGGATGTAACTGCACCACCCTCCCGGAATCATGTGTTGTTGCTTCCCAGGCTGGATTTTTACTTCCCTTACTTTTTCACCCAACCCCGTCAAACTGTCGATCGAGGAGCGTCGAGCTTGGATTAAGGCTGGAAAGCGCCCTGCAAAGGAGTGATATTAGCCAAGCATATGTAGCCTTTGTTTTGTTTATGCTACTTCGTACGGGCGTAGTCCCCCAATTCTCGTTTTTGTTTCGTGGCCGTGTTAGGCCTATTTAATGGAATATTACTTTTCAACTCTTTTTGTTCTTCAAGTCGTGAGACTTTTTTTTTAAACGTAGTAATTCTATTGTCGATAGTATGTTTGCTTTTACACGGGTATAACCATTCAGTCAAAATACAAAGACAATAACTACGTGAACAAAATTGGGTCGTCGTAAGGGGTTGACTATAGAATGTTCAAAGATAATACTTTCGGAGATTGATGCTATTCCAAGCTCGGTCGAGCTCTTGGTCATTCATGTCTTTGAGTAAGTAGATGGTGGATCTGAGCATCTTAGCGATCTGATAAGGACCGTCCCATTTTGTGTCTGGGCAATATTTTTGCAAGGCTCTTCCCTTTTCAGGACAAGATCTCCAACTTGAAATGATCGGGGTCGGACCCGAGTATTATTGAACTTGGCCATTCGTGCTTTGTAGAATTTCGCATGGGTGGTAGCTCTGATTCACTTTTCCTCCATGAGGTCTAGGCTTGCGGCCAAATTTGCATTGTTGTGAGCCTCCTTGTACTCCTGGACCCGTAGGCTTTGTTTTACCACTTTAGAAGGGACTATTGACTTAGTGTTGTATACGAGGTTGTAGGGGGTTTCCCCGTCGCTGACCGTGGGGTAGTGCGGTAGACCTACAATACTCTGGGGACTTCTTCGACCGATTTCAATTGGTATTGGTCTAGACGGGCCTTTAACATTTTCAGGAGGGTCTTGTTAGTTGCCTCCACTTGACCTTTTCCCTAGGGGTATCCGACCCCTTTGAAACGGTGCTCGATCCCCCATTTGTCACACCATATTTCAACAAGGTTGTTACGGAACTGCAGGCCGTTGTCGCTCACCAGCTGTTGCGGGACACTGTATCAGCTGAGGATATTCCTCTAGAGGAAATTTATTACGACCTAGCTGGTTATCTTGGAGAGGGGTTCCGCTTCGACCCACTTAGTGAAGTAATCCACTACCACTAGTAAAAAAATCTTTTGCCCTTTATTGGGGATCATGGCTCCTACGATGTGTATTCCCCAGTGAGCAAATGGGCATGGGACGTTATATGGCTACCAAGGCGTTGCTGACTAATGTCTCATGGGGGCGTGCAGTTGGCATCTCCAACACTTTGGAGCATAATCTTTGCAATTAGCAACCATGGTCGGCTAGTAGTACCCTTGGCAATTTTGGCCGCTATGCTCATTCCTGCCGAGTGGTTGTCGCAGCATGCATCATGGATCTCCCTCAAGATTAGGCGTGCTTCTTTCTTGTTAACGCACCGGGAGGTCGGATATGACCATGATCTTCAAAATAGCACCCCATCATGTATGTAGTAACGGGCGGTGCGTCGGTACATGATGCACTGTTTGGCTCTATTATTGGCGTATTTCCCAGGGTTCTAAATGAAGTACATGATCACCGTCATCCAATCTTCTTCGATGGCCGCAACCACCCGGATTTCCCTGTCTTGACCCTGCCTTTCTGATTTGTGGGCTGCAAAGAAGGTTATCCTCCGAGTGCTGACGGTTTGAGCTTCGCCGACGAGCTTAGACATGGCGTTTGCATCTTTTTTTCTGACTTAGGGACTTGCTTAATTGAGAATTCTTGGAACTGGGTTGTTCCCGCTAGGACTGCTTCAAATCATTTCTTCATATTTTCTTCACGTGCCTCGTAGGTCCCGTGGATCTGTTGGACCACGAGTTGGGAGTTGATGTGCACCAGTATCCTCCATATTTTTACCTCGTGAGCTAGCCAAATTCCTAGTAAGAGGGCTTCATATTCTGCCCCATTGTTGGATACAAGGTACTCCAATCTTATGGCTAATTCCAAGATGGTCTCCAACTCGTCCGGAGCTATTTTCCTGAAGATTATGCCTACCCCATCGTGGGTATTAGTGGATGATCCGTCAACATGGAGGTGCCATAGAGGTCCAGGTTTATCTTCTTCGGGTTCTTCGTACATTTTGGTAAGGAAGTCGGCGAGTACCTGAGCTTTTATAGTCGACTGAGGGGAGTAAGTGATATCTAATTCCCTTAACTCTATGGTCCATTTGATCATCTGTCCTGAAACCTCTAGGTTGTTAATGATGGTTCGGAGGAGGTGCTCTATGAGCACGATGATTGGGTGAGCCATGAAGTAGCCCCAAAGTTTTCGAACAACGGGGACTAGGGTCAGTCTGACCTTTTCTATGCCAGAGTATCGGGTTTCATTATCCAGGAGGGTCTTGCTAATGTAGTAGATTCGTAGGTGCTCCCTTCCCTCAGCTCGGACCCGGACGGCGTTCACCGAAGTTTGGGCTTTTGAGATCTAATCGTAGACAAAATCTCTTTAGGAAGACTGGTTCGAAAGGACTATTATTTTCCTATGGCTAGATACAGGAAGAGCATTTCCGTGGGGAGGGGTTTTACCAAGAGGGGTGGCTTGACCAAGTATTCCTTCAGCGCTCGGAAGGCTTCTTCGCATCAGTCATTCTACTGGAAGTCTTTTATATTTCTAAGGATTTTGAAGAAGGGAAGGCCTTTCTCCGAGGAGCAGTAGATGAATCTACATAATGAGGCCATTCTACCCGTCAGCTTTTGCACATCTCGTACGGTCTTTGGTGATTCCATGTTGAGTATGGCCTCCACCTTTTTTTGGTTGACCTCGATTCCCTTTTGGGTGACCATATATCCTAGGAACTTCCCCCCTCGGATACCGAAGGAGCACTTCCGAAGGTTGATCTTCACTCCAAATTTGTCCATGATTTCAAAGGCTCGGGCGAGATCATGTGCATGATCCTCCTCCCTCTAACTTTTAATGATCATGTCATCATCATAGACCTCCATTGTCTCTCCGATCAGTCCTTCGAACATGAGGTTAACCAACCTCTGGTACATGGCACCAACATTTTTGAGTCCGAAGGGCATGACTAAGTTCCAAAAAGTGTAGATGCCCGTGATGAAGCTTGTCTTCTCTTGGTTGGGCTGGCTATCGGATCTGGTTGTAACCTTGATCCCCATCCATGGTGGACAGGAAGGCGCAACCTGCTGTGGAGTCGACCAACATATCGATGCAAGAATGCGCGAATCAGTCCTTGGGGCAAGCACTGTTGAGGTCGGTGAAGTCCACACACATATGCCATATGCCTCTTATCTTCGGGACGAGAACCACGTTGGCCAACCATTCTAGATATTGAACTTTCCAGATTTGGTGGAGGTCTATCAGTCATTGAACTTGTGCTTGAATTACTTTGTTTCGCTCTGGTGCCATGTTCTACTTTCGCTGTTGGACCAGTTTGGTCGCGGGATATACGTTAAGTTCATGTGTCTTGGTTGATTCGTTCATAGTGGACGTCCTTCCAAGCAAAGAGGTGGTGGAATGACCTGAGGGTGGTCGTGATGGCCTTTTCAATATCCTCCCCGATGTGGGTGCCAATATTTATTATTTTGCCCTCGGCACCATCTTCTAGTTGTATCATCTTGAGTTCTTCTGCGGGATAGACTCGAACCTCCTCCGAGTGGGCCCTCTTGGCCGGAGGCTCAGCCTCGGGAGAGTCAGACTCAATGGGTAGGGTGTTCATGCGGAGGGTCGGAAACTTAATCTTCTAATGAAGGGTGGATGCAACTACTTCAAAGGTCCGGATGGCTGGTCGCCCGCAGATGGCATTGTATGTCCGAGAGGGTACATCCACTACCCAGAACTTGGTAGGCTCAGTGCGGCGAGTAGCACCCTCTCCTCATGACATCGGTGGGGTTATGAGCCCCACGATCTGGCACTGTTCACTTGAGAATCCTGCGAGGGGCACTTCTATAGGCTCCATCCGGTTTTGGGTGATGCCTAAGGCCAAGAATGTGGGCATGAATAAGATGTTAACCGAGCTTCCCGTGTCCATGAGTATTCTTCTTACTTCTGTTCCCAGTATTGTGGCTGTGACTACGAGGGGATCCTCGTGGGGGTACACGACTCCTAGGAGGTCTTCCAATCAGAAGGAGATGACTGGCTGGTCAACTACTCATGCGACGAAGACCTCTAGCTTCCTATCGGCATTTCCTGCTTTTTGGATGTAATTCCTCTTTTGTTCTTTAGTGAAGGACAACACTTCTCCTTCAATCATGTTGACGGTGCAGCCCATGGGGGCGTTGTCACGATAGGTAGTCGTTCGTCAGCTATCCATACGCCCGATGGTTAAGTGTAGAACTTTCCTGTGTGTTTGAGCCTTCGGGAATATTTCGCAGCCCTGGGCCACTTGAAGATACGCTTCTCTCCCATGACGGTCATGAACTCCGTAGGAGTTATGGTCATGTGGGGCAAGGGTACCAGGCCTAGGTTAATTTTGACTTTCTCCCTCCATCCTCCGTCCTTATCATCTTTTTTCTCTTTTCCTTTGGTGGGAGCCAGAGCTCGTGAGGCCTCCGTAGCCTCCATGATCTTGCGTGTTTTATCGAGCTCCATGAAAGACTCTGCCTTTTGCATCAAGTCCTCTATGTTGACGACTCGAATTCTCATAAAGTAGGTTGAGAAGTCTCCTGCAGCAACCCTCGAGCAATAATGTCGGAGAGCATGCCGGGGTCGAAATGAGCTATTTTACCGACGGCATGAGAGAGTTACGAGAGCTCGGCCATAACCTCAACCCAGGAGAGGAGGTAGCGCATCAATGGTGCGGAGGGTCCCTCTGTTATTCAGGGCGTTCCTTGTTATGGAACCGACCATTCTCCGAGGTCGTGGCTCCATTTCTGTTAAATAGAGTGAACATGTTACGATGCATGTCCCAGGGCACCTGTATATAGCCCATATCGGGTCCTGCCCCTAGTGGCACTGGTTGAGCAGCTGGTGTCATTGGGGCACCAACAACAGGTGGTAGTGGCGCGTCAGGGTGAGGTATAGGACCATCTAGCTCTGGAATTCCTTCAGGAGGGGGCAGAGGGTTCTGTTGTCCTTCCGTTTTAGTGCCATGATTCTCTATCGACTCAGCTTCTAGGAACTTAAGGCATTCCCATAGACGGCGCCATTCGGTGAGGGAATATTGTCTGGGCCCGTGCGCTCGGGATATTCGGAGATATCGTTACTCAATTATTTTTGTTCTGAATGCCAATCTCAAATTTAAGGGAAAGGAGACACTGTGATTTTATTAAGGATTTTGAGTGAATTACAAGGGATCGTGTGGTGATACAACTTTGAGCTAGAAGAATGCGATAAATTCTATGTATAATGGAGTGAATAAAATTGCAGAGAATGTTCTTGTGCTAATTTTGGGGAGAGCAATAGTGCTTGTATGTTGTCCTTTTTTCTGCTGAAATGGGGACTATTTATAGTGTTAGTCCCAAGGGCTTTGACCAATGGGGCCGGTCTTGCCGTCTTTACTCTGAGTAGTGTTGGTGGCCAATGGCGTGGAGGTCTTATTCTCCAATGGGGGTCATCTGTCAAAAGGTGGCCAATGGCGTCTGTTTGACTGTGGTTCGTCTAGCGGGTAATGATGGTGTATGCTTCAATGGTCTTCGAGGGTGATACTGAGCCAATGCATGAAAATTAGTCTGCTCCAATCAGTGATCTGCACTGATAAGATTTGTTGCTTTCTACCACGATGAATGATTTAGACCAATGAGGTGTGGTCTTTACCCATAATTGGGGTGGTTGGGAACTAAGTTGTATGATGATGGTTGGCGCGTCTTCTGAGTCGGATCGTAGACTATGGTTTGCCTGGATGGTGGAGTGGCCTTTTGGGTCGCCTGCTCTGAATAAAACTCTGGGGGTCGTTCTTCGCTGTTATAGTGAGTTGTGTCTTTTAGTCAGAATATTGGGGGGTCTTGACTTCTCCTCGCATGCACTCGTGTCCTTAATGTTTGTTACGTGCTCCTTTTCTTCGATATTTGGCTAAGCGTTGGAAATCGTCTTCTTGGAGGGTCCGAGGGGACCTAGTGAGAAGTGTTTGTTCCTCGGTTTGGAGGGCTCCAGGGTCTTTCCTCGTGAGTACCCGAGTTTGGACTGATACCAGGTCGTTGGGAGGACGTGTCTAAGCATTTGGTTCCTCGCCGTATTCCCTTCGAGGGGTATTGGTCGGACGGGATTTGGGGGTACCTTCTCTGCGTGTGTTGACCGAGTACCCACTAGGGGTGTTAATTGGTCGTAACCCGGGGGTGCCTTCTCCAAAGCTAGGAACTTTTTTCCCTGCCCGAGTGGAGGTCGGATGTATCCCTCCAATAGATGGTTAGTAGCTTTTGTAGGGTACCCTTTTTTCGCCTCCGTCCGAGAGCGGGGCATATTATGCATCATGATTCTGGAAACACCAAAGGTCAATTTACTTTATATTGGTTCAGTCTCGTAATTTTATATGTTAAAACAATGAAAAAAAGAATAATCCAACGTAACCCGTTATGTGTGATAAAAAGCACTTGGTATTCGGAAGACAATCACCAAACTATGGAGACTCCAATTATAAATGTCAACATTTTTGTGCATATATTTGATTAAATGAATATATAATGATGTGGGCTACATTCATCAGTTATAGATGTTCGTAATTAACAATATGTTATATACTGTACTTAATCTTTAAAACGATGAAATGTATCCTTTTATATGACATTGTTATGAGTCATTAAATGTGAAAAATGATAAATCATTCAGAGAGAGTTTTAGCAGATCGAATCACTAGGGATAATATCGATGAGGGGCTGGGGTAGCATATTGTTAAATTAGTAACAATCGCACGTTTATATTCATCAATAGCAACCTCTCTCTCTCTCTATATATATAGTCCTATCAAACTAAGAATGAGTAAGACTTGGAGAACATGCCAAGAGGATCTTAAAATAAGGATATACAAATATCGTAAATCGTTAATAACCCCCTTGTTGGATTTAAATTAATTAAATGTAATTAATTAAATGGGTGTGGAGCACCCATTTTGGGTTGACCCACAACCCATGTTTTTTAAATTCAAAATGAGAAGTGGAGGGAATGGAAGTTATTTTCCATTCCCATAACTTCCACTACTCTTACTTTTTTCTTTCAAATCAGCCGTACAACACAAAAAAAAAGGAAGAAAAAAAAGAGTTTTTTGTCTCCTACTTTTCTATACACAATAGTATAGTGGTATTTCCATTTTATCATCTATTTTATGCAAACATCACATTCTAAAGGGATTTGGGTTGTGAACAATTTGTTGGATTCGTGATTTACGTGATTTGGCAAGGATCAAAGCAAGTACGCAGCGGAAACGTAATTGTAATCAATCATGGTATGTTTTCGTATCCTTTCTTATGCGTTTTAATTGGTGAAAAATGTATTTTCGTTTAGATTATTTTATTAAATAATCTTCATTGGTATCAGAGCTTTTAATGGTTGATTATATCACATTTTCTGCCATTTTCGTGCTCTAATCTATGCCTATAATATGTCATGCATTTTTATATCTCTTTTTAGAAAGGATTGGTGGTGTTTTTGAATTTTCGTTTTTTCAAAACTTCGTATTTTTTTTCTGAAACAATTACTGTAGCATCATTATTTGTTGCAAAACATATCTGGAAAGTTTTGTAATTTTTGGCTCGGTAGTTTTTCATGAAATAATTGTTTTACTACCAATTTTCAGAATATTTAGAAATTCTTAGAAAATTCTGTAGTCCGTATTATGCTTTGTTCTTTATATGGTTAGAAACCTTATGTTAAGGGCTTCGTAACCCCGCTGGAATCATCTAATTCGGACTTAGTATGAATTTGTTATGAATTTTCTAAGATTTAACCGACTTTACGTTAATTTTGAAAATTATTTAAAATGCATGATTAAGAAATCTAAACACTAAATTCATAATCAACCCTCGTCGTACTCACGGGGCAGCGCACTTGTTGAGATAATTATGTCGGATCTTAAAATAAACTGAACCATTGAACTCCGAAGGCCTAACAATGGGAGGATAGTTAGAATCCGATTGTCGGATAATGCGCGATGCGTGTGGGCATGTGCGGACGTTCGGTTGCTTCATTTTTTTTGAAAATTCTGAAAATCCAAAATTCTTGTTCCTTGTTTTCTGTAAATTAAAATTCTTTTTTGTGGATAAAAAAAAATGAATTTTTCATTGATGGAAATTTTCAATATTCTCAAAAAAAATGATTTTAATTGAATCCTGGAATGGGAAACAGTACTCAAGAGAGGAGGGATCAACAGGCTTACCTGGCGTGGAAAAAGAAAAACTCCACTGCTCGTGCCATTTTGGTTAGCTCTGTTGTGGATGATTTCATCTGTGAATGTGAGGAGCACCCTACTGCTCATGATATCTGGGTGTATCTGAGGGAGAAGTATGGTGGGACCTCAATCACTCGTCTGAGGCAGCTGACTATCAAGTTTGACACTTACAAGAAAATAGGTGATCACACGATCAAGCAACATCTGAGGGAAATGTCAAACATGATAAGTGAGTTAGAGACAGCTGGCCATTCCCTCTTTGATGAACAGAAGGTTCAAGCTTTGATCCGGTCTCTTCATGACAAGTGGGAGCATCTGAGGGTAAACCTGACTCACAATGACGGCATCAAAACCTTTGCTGATGCAGCTCGTTATGTGGAGCTTGAGGATGAGCGGCTTGGAGCTGCGAGACCCATGTCAGGTGCCATGGTTGCTGAATCCAGTTCCCAAGGTGCTTCTGGAAAAAAGCACAAGAGGAACTGGAAGAAAGGCAAGAAAGGAAAGCATACTGGTGAAGGTTCTAGGAACAACAATCAGAACCACAACAATAAAAAAAGCGTTTTGGTAAGAAAAAGAACGACAAGAGCAAGATGAAGTGCTTTAACTGTGATGCTCTCGGACATTTTGCTCGTGAGTGTACCGAACCTAAGAGGGACAAGGTATTACTCACTAACACTTCAAAGCATATTACTTATGTCTCTAGTACTGTTTTACTCACTGAATCTTATCCTTTGTGGATTATAGGCTCAGGGGCCACATACCATGTGACTAGAGATCGAGAAGTGTTTGTAGATTTTCGTCGACTTCCTGCTAGTACTAGATGGATATATGTAGGAAACAACGCACGAGTGGCGGTGAAGGGAATTGGTACTTGCAAACTAGAGTTGCAGGGTGGCCGAACTTTAATCCTGCATGATGTCTTATACGCTCCAGAGATTCAACGAAATCTTATTTCTGTTGTTGTTCTTATGAATTTAGGCTATGTACTGAACTTTTCTCGTAGTATGGTGTGTGTCTATTATAATAATAGGTGTGTTGGTACTGGACATCTGACTGATGGTTTTATTATATTAGATTATAATAGACAGATGTTTAACTATTATATAGATCGTTCTATGTTGTTAAATATCTCTTCTTCTGTTGATGCATATTGTGATGTTAATACATGGCATGCTAGATTAGGTCATATTGGGCAAGACAGAATGAATCGACTAGTTAGAGAAGGACTGTTGGGTTCATTATCTAAAGTTGATTTACCTACGTGTGAACACTGTCTTGCTGGTAAGATGACTCGAAAACCTTTTGGCAAAGCTGTTAGAGCTGAATTTCCTTTGCAATTAGTACATTCTGATATTTGTGGTCCAATGAGTGTGAGGGCTAGGCATGGAGCCTCCTATTTCATTACTTTAATAGATGATTTTACACGTTTTGGTCATGTCTATTTGATATCTCACAAATCTGAAGCATTTGAATGCTTTAGAAAATATATAAACGAGGTTGAGAATCAAATGGATAGAACAATGAAAACGTTAAGGACTGACCGGGGATGTGAATATCTATCAGATCAGTTCAAGGATCTTTGTAGTGAAAAAGGTATCATTAGACAACTAACTATTCCTTATATGCCTCAACAAAATGGGGTTGCTGAGAGAATGAATAGAACATTGTTAGACATGACTAGGTCCATGATGGCACAAGCTAACTTGCCGATCTCTTTTTGGGGAGATGCTTTGTTAACCGCTGTGTATATCTTGAACAGAGTGCCATCCAAGACGGTGCCTTCCACTCCTTATGAATTATGGTCAGGTAGGCAACCTGATTTAAGTAACCTTAGAACCTGGGGGTCAGCAGCTTACATACATGACTCTACTAGTAAGTTTGGTAAGTTGGGTCCTCGAGGGAAGAAGTGTATCTTTGTAAGATACTCAGAACAATCTAAGGGTTACGTATTCATAGGAGAACAAGAAGATGGATCAATTACGGAGATCGAATCTCGTAATGCAACTTTTCTAGAGAATGAGTTACCTAGTAGAGGTGATATAAGAGATAAAGAACCTCTTTATTAGTTAGTGGACTCAAATGATGACCAGTCATCACTTGATCCTAGTGGGAGCTCTCAGCCCCTCGAGGATTCAACGGAGTTTGAACTCCAAAAAAGTACTAGGAAAAATGTGCCCAAACATCACTATGACATAGAGGGACATGCACTCATAGCTTATCTAGAAAGTGAGCAAGAACCTAAGAGTGTTAAAGAGGCTCTCTCGGGTTCTGCAAAAGAAGAATGGAAGATAGCAATGGAAAAGGAAATGAGATCCATGAAATCAAACCAAGTATGGGAACTAGTTGATCTTCCCCCTGGGCGCAAAGCTATTGGGAGCAAATGGATTCTCAAAATAAAGCAAATGGCTGACGGAACCATAGAAAGGTACAAAGCTCGTTTGGTGGCAAAAGGTTATACCCAACATGAGGGTGTTGATTATAAAGAAACCTTATCACCTGTTGTGAGGTTTACCTCTATTCGCTTACTTTTGGCCATAGTAGCTAACATGCATTTAGAATTACACCAAATGGATGTTAAGACTGCTTTTCTCAATGGCGAATTAGAAGAAGAAATCTACATGGAACAACCAGTAGGTTTTGTTCTTGAAGGCCAAACAAACAAGGTTTGTAAGTTGAAAAAGTCTATTTATGGTCTTAAGCAGTCCTCCAGACAATGGTACCTCAAATTTCACAAGGTTGTGATATCTTATAACTTTGTCATGGTAGACGAAGACCATTGTGTATACGTGAAGAAATCCAAGAAAGGATTTGTAATTCTATCTCTTTATGTTGATGACATATTGTTAGCTAGTAATGATAACGGATGTATTGAAGACATCAAAGGTTGGTTGTCGTCAAACTTCAAAATGAAGGATATGGGTGAAGCAAATTACATACTTGGTGTGAAAATCCATAGAAATCGTTCAAAGAAATTACTTGCTCTTTCACAAGAGCCTTATATTAAAAAGATTCTTGAACGATTCAGGATGGAGAGTTGTAAACCCATCGATACCCCAGTGGCTAAAGGTGAAGGCCTAAGTCATCTAATGTGCCCTAAAACTCCAGAAGAAAAAGAAATGATGTCTAATGTACCATATTCCAGTGCAATTGGGAGCTTGATGTATGCCATGTTGTGTACTCGCCCTGACATATGTTATGCCGTAGGTCTAGTTAGTAGGTATCAATCAAATCCAGGGATGAGTCACTGGAAAGCAGTTAAATGGATCATTAGATACCTGAAAGGTACTGTAGACTATTTCCTATGTTATCAAGGAAATAATCTATCCTTAGAAGGATACACAGATGTTGATTGGGGAGGTGATTTGGTTTAGCGTAAATCCACCTCTGGTTATGCTTTCTTGCTGAATAATGGCGCTATCTCTTGGAGCAGTAAGAAGCAAACCTGTATTGCATTGTCCACAATGGAAGCTGAGTTTGTGGCATGTGCATCTGCAGTAAAAGAAGGTGTTTGGTTGAGAAGATTCCTACAACATTTGGGAGTGGTAGGCAAGAATGTGGGAGCTGTGACGATCAATTGTGACAGTCAAGCAGCAATGGCCTACACGAAAGACCCCAAGTATCATGGAAAGACCAAACACATAGATACAAAATATAATTTTGTAAGAGACATCATTGAAAAGAAGGAGGTGACATTGAAATATATATCGACGCATATGATGGTGGCACACCCTTTCACAAAGCCAATCCCGAGGGATGTTTTTATGGGTCATGTTAAGTCGTTAGGATTGCTTAGGATATGATGTAATTGAATGTTGTGAACATTTATGTATAATGCCCATGTTATAAATGTTAATGAATTTTTCTATATATACACATGTTTGAGCAATATAGATGTCTCTATATTTTAAAGTATATCGGACAAGTTAAGATTGGCTCTCTCACACGAGCAATCGCCTCTGACATCGAGGAATGTGCAGAGATGAGATATCTAACAATTTTGACTTGGTTATCGTGTTGGATTCCCCACATCCATTGATCTTGTCTAGAAGTATAGCCAGAAGTGAGTTGTTTGTTGGAGATTTATTGGAGAAATCTTTTAGAGGACAAATACACAAAAACTCAGGTTAGGTGTTGATGTACACTTGAACTAAGATCTGTACGATGCGAGCATCGTAGCATACGTTTCATACCGTATGTGCTAAATGACCATGGGAAATGTATCACTGCTTTCTCATTGTGTGAGACCCAGAGGTTTAAATATCTCATTATGGTACCCCTATGACTTTCAACGGTATCTCGAAACTTCACTTTAGTGTCGCTACTTTAGCATGTTTCTAATAGCTATGATATATTCGGCAATGCAGTGCATGACTAGGAAAGCGGCTATAGGGGAGTATAAAGATTCCAGTGGGAAAGGAAGTCTATCTTTTGACTATCACATGACTTATATTCACCGGCTAGCCAATTATGTTGAATTTTGAAATTCGAGACATAATTGTGAATATATGTTTGTAACTTGTGAGTCGAATATGCTCTATTTACATATAGAGAGATAAGAGATATGTCGACTTGTGTAGTAAATCACATAGACTGGGGTATAGCGAGTTGAATGTCCTCTCTTTTGCATACTGAATGAGCAGCTATGTATCCTTAACCGGTGTATAGCATTAAGCTCTTATTACTCGCTGGTCACACGACCCTCTTACCTGTATGATTTGAAGAATGTGATAAGATGATAATGTTGTGTCTGAGCTCAACCCTCATGGGTGAGTGGGAGATGTTGGATTTAAATTAATTAAATGTAATTAATTAAATGGGTGTGGAGCACCCATTTTGGGTTGACCCACAACCCATGTTTTTTAAATTCAAAATGAGAAGTGGAGGAATGGAAGTTATTTCCCATTCCCATAACTTCCACTACTCTTACTTTTTTCTTTCAAATCAGCCGTACAACACAAAAAAAAGGAAGAAAAAAAAAGAGATTTTTGTCTCCTACTTTTCTATACACAATAGTATAGTGGTATTTCCATTTTATCATCTATTTTGTGCAAACATCACATTCTAAAGGGATTTGGGTTGTGAACAATTTGCTGGATTCGTGATTTACGTGATTTGGCAAGGATCAAAGAGAGTACGCAGCAGAAACGTAATTATAATCAATCAAGGTATGTTTTCGTGTCTTTTTTTATGCGTTTTAATTGGTGAAAAAATGTATTTTCGTTTAGATTATTTTATTAAATAATCTTCATAAAGTTGGAGCATGAAAATCACAAATGGCCAACTTGCGAAGGAGAAATTCAAACTCTGCCTTCCTTAAGGCTTTCGTGAATATTTCTGCAAGTTGTATCACCATAGGAACATAAGATGGACAAATAAGTCATTCGGTTACCGCATCGCGAATAATATGACAATCAACTTCAATATCCTTTGTCCGTTCATGAAGGACATGGTTCTGTGCAATATGAATCGCGGATTGACTATCACAATACAATGGCATCCTAGTAGGATGACTAACTCCAAGATCAATGAGAAACTGTTTGAGCCATTTGAGTTCACACATGGTAGCCGCCATAGAGCTATACTCTACTTCAGCCGAAAATCGAGACATTATCTGTTGTTTCTTGGTCTTCCAAGACACAAGGGAATGACCAAGTTAAACCACCCAGCCAGTCAAATAACGTCATGTAAGTGGACAACTAGCTCAATAAGAATCACACCATCGTTCCAAGACCAAACTACTATCGCACTTAAGAAGTATTCCATGTCCCAAACTGTTCTTCAATCAAATTCAATATCCTTTGTCCATTCATGAAGGACATAGTTCTGTGCAATATGCAGCATGGATTGACTATCACAATACAATGGCATCCTAGTAGGATGACTAACTCCAAGATCACTAAGCAACTGTTTGAGCCATTTGAGTTCACACATGGTAGCCGCCATAGAGCTATACTCTACTTCAGCCGAAAATCGAGACATTATGTGTTGTTTCTTGGTCTTCCAAGACACAAGGGAATGACCAAGTTAAACCACCCAGCTAGTCAAAGAACGTCATGTAAGTGGACAACTAGCTCAATAAGAATCACATCATCGTTCCAGGACCAAACTACTATCGCACTTAAGAAGTATTCCATGTCCCAAACTGTTCTTCAAGTAGCGAACAACCCGCAAAGCCGCCTCCCAATGGTCCACTTGTGGTTCGTGCATGAATTAGGACAAAATATGTACATAGTACGCAAGGTTGGGGTGAGTCACAGACAGGTAAACCAGTCTCCCTACAAGTCGACGATATAGTTCTGGATCAGGAAGAACCGCGCCAGAGGCCAAGGCAAGCTTATGGTGTTGTTCCATGGGAAACTCTACCCCCTAACAAATCAATTTTTTCAATATTCTCCAAAGCATATTTTCGTTGACAAAGGTAGATGCCTTTGCGATTGCGCGCCACTTTGAGCCCCAAAAAATATTTCAAGATTCCCAAATCTTTCATGTGAAAACATTAGCCCAAATATGCCTTCAAGGCAGTTAACGCCACATGATTGTTTCCTGCAATCACTAAGTTATCGACATAAACCAACACATTTAATCTAATCACCCCATGCGCAAGGTAAACAGAGAGTAATTAGAATATGACAGAGTGAAAACATGTCGCTTCAATGTCGTAGTGAGTTTAGCAAACCAACATCAAGGAGCTTGCTTCAACCCCTAAATAGATTTTTTCAATCTAAACACCCAACCAGTATCAGTGAATTTAAAACCCGGAGAAATATTCATGTACACTTTCTCATCCAAGTCACCGTGAAGAAAAATGCAGTTCACATCCATTTGATGTACCTCCCACTTCTATATCGAGCTACAGCAAAAAACATGCGCATGGTCACCATCTTTGCTACTAGAGCAAAAGTCTCATCATAATCCATCCCTTCGACTTGATGATGACCAAACACAACCAACCATGCTTTCAGGCGTTCTATGCTTCCATTTGAATGATGTTTTATCTTGTACACCCACTTGCTTCCAAGTTCTTTCATGCCGTGTAGTAATTTTGCCAATACCCAAGTCCCGTTCTTTTGCAAAGCACGTATCTCACTATTCATGGCAGCGGCTGTCAAGGCCACAACAAAAATTTGATGACGAGCAGAAAAAACGTTCACAAGATACAAAATATGTAATAGGATAAAGAGTACCTAAGGCACGTTAAAGAAGGGGTAAACTAGGCATGGACTTTACTTTTTGAATAGTGTGTGTGATAAAATCCTTGTACTTTGTTGAAGGGAGCTTTGTTCTCATCCCCCTCCTCATTGACTGATTAAAGTGTTCGCATTCGTAGTGTCTATAGAAGTCGGCGCCTCATCAGAACAAATTCCTCTACATCATTCCGCATTGTATCACCACCAACCACAACTACTGCTCTATTCTCAAAGTTGGAACGTAGCCACGCCCCCCCCCCCCCCCCCCCCCCCCCGAGGTGGGAGGTACTCATGATCGAACACCTTGTTTGTATTCCATCCAAACCCGACACCAGGTGACATTTTAAGACTAACCGGGACGGTAGGGGACGGGGTTTGTATATTAAGAAAATGAAATTCATGCCCTGGGAAAACAATATCCCTGGAGAGTGGTGACAAAGAATGCCTTAGACTCCAAATCTTACACCTTCCACGCCTTTTTCCCATAAGGATACCCCACCAAGTTGCACTTACGACTTTGACTTGCAAACTTATCTCCATCACGATGTTGAACATGAACATAACACATCCAAAGATTTTTAAGTGATGATATTGTGGAGCTTTGCCAAATAATTTCTCATATGGTGCCAAATAGTTAAGCACGCTAGAGGGAGTTCGATTAATTAAATGACATGCGGTAAGTACACATTCACCTCAAAAAGAGATTGGCAATTTTCCTTGAAGTCGAAGTACCCAAGCCACGCTCAACATATGTTGATGTTTACGTTCAACATGTCCATTTTATTGTGGCGTACCCACACAAGAAGTTTCAAAGACAATACCATTGTGACGAAAATAATCACAAAGACAATTAAATTCAGTCCCATTATCACTACGGACTCTTTTAATCTTCTTATCAAATTGTCGATCAACAAAGGCAACAAAATTCATAAACATCTCATCAACGTCACTTTTGTTGCAAAGCAAATAAAACCAAACAACACGCAAAAAATCATCAACATAGTAAAAAATATATCTCGCCCCACAAGAAGCAGGAGTGCGATAAGCCATCATTGGTAAATATCATATAATAATGAAATCATCAATTAATTGAGTTCTAGAATTAACTTGCCTGCCAATCCAAGGACAAAGTGAACATGATTGAGTCGCAAACCGCCAGCCAAGATTACACTTGCTACTTTTGTAGCAACAACATTATTCGGGCAAGGTCAAGATCTCATGCGGGCAAGGTCATTCGGAGCAAGGAGTCAACCGTATGCGGGCATGATATGAGCATAGCTTGGACAACGATCCAATCCTCTAACCTCTCTGGTGGGGACAGTCCCTTCTACAAACCCAAATTTTGCTTCGCCTGAACGAGGTGCGGATCACCCGCGCCCATTCGTCATAATTGGAACCACCTAACTAAATCGGAGAAATGATAGTTCTTAGATTGTCACCCGAACCAAAAAAAATAGAGGAGATTGTGTCGCTTTTCATTGTCGACTTTGACGCCGCCGTCGACAGGTTTGTCGTCTTTCCTCATAACCTCTTATGGGTTTAAGAAAAAAATGTTTGTGTTGTGTTTTTGCCCTGGAAAAAAAATCTTGCCTCGTGAATACCATGTTAAATTCTCTCATAAAAATCACACGTTTACATTCATCAATAGCAACCTATTATATATATATATATATATATATATATATATATATATATATATATAACAAGAGTCCTATCAAACTATGAAAGAGTAAGAGTTAGAGAGCAAGTCAAGAGAGTCCTAAAACAAAGATATACAAATATGGTAACTATAGACAAACAAATTTTGTTTCCTCCAATCAAATGTTGACAAGTGTCAAAATAATTATTAGAAATTAAATTAATTATTTCTATTTTTAATTTGGGATTTTATTAAATTAAATTCCAATAAAAATAGATAACTTAATTGATTTTCTAATACATATATTGTTGGCCAATCAATAAAGCCATGTGAAAAAGATGGAGTATTTCAACCAATAATATTAAGCCATGTGGAAAGTGATGATGCGTTTTGACCAATCAAACAAGGCCATAAAAAAATGGAGTATTTCAACCAATGATGTTAAGCCATGTGAAAAATATGATGTATTTCTTGATAAACAGGACTAATTAAATCCATGCTTATCTTGAAAAACAAAACCGACCAATCACAAGCAAAGAGCTCTAGGTTTTTGCAACTATAAATAAGGATCATCTCTTAAAGAAAAAAGACACCAAAATATTTACAAGTTTGAATGAGAAAAAGACACCAACATATCTGAACAACTGAAGACGAATATCATATCATCCTTCATCAATCTTCAAATCAAATTCCAAAGGATATTTTCGTTCGATCCGAGATCAAGTTGACAATCCTTCGCATCAACGTTTGTGAAGCATCCAAGCGTTTTGAAGATCAAGATTTCTCCAAAGAAGATTGACATTCAACAAGTTTAAAACGTCCAGACGAAGATCAAACTATTCGCCACGAAGAGCAAGTCAAATTGTTAATTCAAGATCAAACTCAAAAGCCCTTGGATTGACGTTCAACCCAAATACACGTGCAAGAGATCAAAATCAAAGCCACTCTCAAATCAACAAAATTTCTAATTTCAAGATTATTTGTTGTAGAAAAGAATTAGAGGATTTCTTAGAGATTGTAACCCATATTCATTTGAATAAATAATTTTTTTTATTTAATTTTTCTTGTCTTTTATTTTAAAGACTTAGAAGTTTTGACCCTACAGTAACACTATCTCTAATATAATTTTGTTTTTCAGTTTTCAGGTCGCAATTAATAGTATCTGATGATAGTCGTTGTTATCATTACTTCCAGTATAACTAAATTATGCTTATAGCATTTAGCAGTTCATAGAAGAGGAACAATATCAAAATTGTTTCAGCAGCACACACGGAATTATAACAAGAAAACTACAATAGGAGCACCAATTTATATCATTAGTCGTCACACGGTTTAAATCTTTAAATCCAAATTCTTGAAGCATGGATGTGTCGCAAATTGGTTTCAAGTAATAACAAACGCAAATGTCTACGTTGTTAAAAAGAACTATAAATACTTCAAAGCACGACAAACATGCCAAAATCGAAGATAGTTTCACATGTAACCATCAAAAAGAAAAAATAAGATGTAACTACCTTGGACTGAAATAGGCAGGTCCCCACCTGCTTTTGCTTCGTTAACTCAACTGTCGATACGTGTCGAATACGGGCCCACATGCCATATCTTAAGACCCACAAAACGACAAACGATCCAGCCCAAAAACAGTTTCAGATGTTGACGTAGCCGCCATCCTTTGGCGCTGTCATCCAATTAGAAAGTTTTAGACTTCGCGTGTCCTGCACGTGCCATCAGAACCAATGAGGAAATGGAATTGCTCTTCAGAGGAGGCTACCACACAGGTCAATTCCTCGCGGAAAGAATTACACTGGGCCTTCAATCATACGGTTAATGTTTATCCATATAATTAACAAAATTCTTATGCTGGCCCTTCTCAAAATAAGGACAATATAAATTCTAATTTAGCACCCACAATTAAGGAAGATTAAATAACCGAAATAGTTTATCCATATAATTATTTTCTAAAATTGGGGATGCTATCAAAAACGTTCTTTTTTTCTTTCACAAATCATTTTACATAAAATAATTAAAATGCAATTCCAATAATTAAATTTATTTTCTCATGTGATGTTAAGATTGATTGATGAAATATCTAAATTATTACATACATGTATGTATATTATAGATTGGAATTATTTTAAATAGATAGTCGAATGATTACATTGTATTTGGATATGGGAAATTCCCTAATTGTAGCATAAGTAGCTAATATCATGTGTGTAATTTACGAAATATTTGACATCGATTTTATAAGCTCTTTTCCTGTGCTAGATTGAAATAACTGTTAAATTCCAAAATTATTTTAAAGTTGAACATACAGAGAAACTTATATATATATATATTATATAATTAGATCAATATGGTAAAAGTTAGGTGCTCACATAAAATGGATAAAATATCTTAGTAAAGTAGAATATATCATATATGTTTTTAATGTTACTATGAATTTAAAAATGTATCATATGGAAAAGGTTAATGTGGTGTTTGCAAACTCTAGTGGAAAAGTAGAAGTTCATAAGCCAAAAGCACTACACATCAGCTTTAAGATTGTGGATTTTTTTAGCTTAAAAAAGAGTGGTGTAAACAAAATAGCTATATTTGTAAACATCCAAAAATCACTTATTCGAATAAAATGCTGATTACATCTTTTTTTAAGAGTTTGCAAACACCACCTAAGTATTCCAAAGGAAAAAGTTAATAATAATAATATATGTTAGCAGGGGCGGACCCATGATTTTTTTCCACCCGAGCTAAAAAATAATAGACAAGCTCGAAGATGTGAGTTCCTTATGGGTAGTGACTTACTATGACCAATTTAGTATCCTTTCAACTCATTTTATATCTTAAAAAATGTTATGTCTTCACGTTCCCTAAGTAACAAATTGTAAATATACTACTTTTTGTTATAAATTATAAATATATTAGTTTGTTGGGGTACATATAACATCACATATTTTAAATATAAAAATACTTACTCTTGAATTTTTTATAATTGTAAATTACATAATAAAATAATCAAATCTAAATACACTTTTTAAATTATATTTAAAGATGTAAGAGTAATATTATAAAGCTTTATGCGTCAATTGATATTACATTAAAAAAATTAAGTTGAGAACTCAATCTTAATTGTAAGATGTCTACAGGTATGCGAGCTTTATAGAGATTGTAGAAAGTTTTTATATATTTTGGGAAAAAGTAATGGAAGATTTGGAGTTATTTGTATAAATGGTAAGAGACTTAATGGGTTGGGTTTAGAGTAATGAATATTGTTTTAAAGTTTTAGATATTAATATTGGATTGAAAGAGAAATAAATTGAATCTCAATAGACTTAATGGGCTAGAGCCCAAAGAATTACTAATAATTGTCTACTTCACCCCGGGCTGGAGCCCATGTAAGCCCTCTATCTGGGCCCGCTCATGTATGTTAGTAAAGTAGGTCTTGATTAAGTGTAAGGTGAGATTTCCATGTGTACGTAATTGATTATTCCCATAATTATGGGGTGTATCTCTCTTAATTATAAATGGTAGATTATAAATTATATAATATTTTTATTCTAATTTTGGAAAGTTTAAAATAGAAACTTTATTAGCTTTTGCTTCCTATTTAGGGACTGTTTGCAAATGCTTTTAAAATGAGCTTATGGGCTTTTTGCCATAGAGAAGCCATAAAATAGTGTTTGATAATTGGGCTTTTGCTTCTCCTTGTTTTAAAATAACACAAAAAAACATAATCTCAAAAGCTGGGTAGATGGTGCTTCTATAAGGAGCTTTTAATTAGTATTACTTTTAAAATGTTTCTCTCTCCTAATTCCCTTCAAATATACATTTATACCCCTAAAATTAGGAAACAAGATCTTCTCTAATTTTTGAAATATAATGACAATAAAAAAAATATTAAACAATACTTTCAAATAATAAAATATAAATTTTTATCTTGGCCCCCAATTTACTTAACCACAACTTGTAGATATTAAAACATAAATATCTCTAAATAACATGGATTTTTAAGACTATAGAATACTTGAGTGTAATTATAAAAATAATTATGCATTTTGATGTAATAACAATAAATATTGATTAAATTATATCAAACGGTTCATTGTTTTATTTTTAAATATACTTGTTAGAACGTATACTAGTCTAAATTAGGTGCATAATAATTATTTGTATGCTTGAAAATAAGGGTATTTAAGTCTTATTGCATTATAAAAACTGCTTCAACTTATTATTGCAAATATTACAAAATTAATTTAAACTACTTTAAGCAGCTTTTTAAAGAAGGTTTGCAAACGCTCATTGTTTTAAGTCAAAATGAGGTTTAAATGACTTTAAGTAAAAGCTTGGTAAAAGGAGCTTCTGCAAGCTCTTGCAAACACCCTTTTAGGAGGCTTGCTCTATCGATATCATCGCCCTTAATATTTGGATGGTGATATTTATTCATAGCAATTTTTGGTAAAATTCCTCAATTCAAAGCAAATGACAAGACTTATTTGGTTTTTCAAACATCTCCTTAGTTAATGGAAAAATGTTGCGTGATTGTAGGAATTAAATATTTTTTGTATTTCTTTTATTTTCTAGTCATTGTCAAAAACAATTTCACTTCTCATATTTTCCAAGTTTATTAAGAAATTGAGTTTTTTTTTTCACACAAATCCAGCAACATTCTTTACATGTAATTTTTTCCTTATAAAATATCATTTATTAACATGAATAGTTTTACAAAATTCCAAAATTTATGTTTTACATTCTTGATTTATCATACTTAAAAAAATTGTTTCCCAATCGTATGTGTAAGAATAAATAGTTAACTAAAAACGCGAACAGTCATTAAATTCCCCTATCTTTTTATATATATTAAGATAAGATATAAAACAAACTTGAAGTAAGAAATCTTTTTTTTACTACTTTTATTCTTCTTTTCTTCACACTGTTTGACTAATACTCTGGTTGATCCCCATAAATTATTATAATTAATTAGGACCATTATTAATACTATTAATATTAATTACGAAAGTTGAATAATAACAAGAGAAGTGAAAAGAGTACCATTTTTTCTTTCAAATTTTAAATCATTGTTTCATAGTATTATATATATATATATATATATATATATACTTTATGTGTGTGTGGGGGGGGGGGGGGGGGGGGGGGGGGTAAAATTGGAAGTGGGTGTTATTCTTTTTAAAATACAAATCTCCTTTGTACGCGAAACTCATGAATGTTGTTTACAGATTTTGTCAAAATAAATTAGATACTTGACTTGTGCTTTAGATATTACGTGATAAGTTTATTGATAAGTGTTTATTCAACGTCATTCTAATACTCATTTACTTGTGCTGTTATATAATTCTTGCTACATATTATTGTGTTTTACTTTTTTAGGATTTTAACGAATCAAGACAAAACGGAACTAATAGAGCATAAAATGAATGTATTTTGAAACATGGCATCACTACACAATTTCAAGGGCCATGGCGCTACGCCAAAAATGCAAACCCTAATTGCAATATGCAAATAAGCCCAAAAATTGGTCCAAGTCGAGGATGAGCGGCATGTCACGGGAGGAGCTGTGCAACATCGCCACAAAGTCGATGCAACACGAGTAACAGAGGGAAGTAGAACGTCGCAGAGGAAAAACTGAGAGTGGCGCAACAGAGGCGAAAGCTGCGTGAGTCACGCAAGTAGCTTCACGACATAGCCACGCAACATGCCTAGTGGCGCGTCTCTAGTGCAACATTGCCTCATTCTACAGTTTAAGTTGCGGTTATTCATGAAAGTAGGGCAAGAAGACTTTTCTAGATATAGTGGAGAGCATCCAGCACTTAAAAGACACCACTCAACGGACCGCTCTCGGCACCGCTAACAAATATTTACAGTTACTCTTAACTGTTTTTAGAGAGAAGCACCGTCAAAGTTTTGTTCTAGTTTAGCTTTTGTCATTGTTTTAAAGTTAGTAGTTTGTGGAGAAGAAGATAGCACGTAAGAGCCTAGAAGATAGCCAATGCATCAACACTCCTCTGGACCTGAGAAGCTTTCCTCTATCGATTACTTTGTTTATGTTATTTAACTCTTTATTGATTTTTAAACTCATGACTATGAGGAGCTAACCTACTCGAAATATATGTAACTAACTTAACATCTATACTATGCCTATCCCATTGTAGCGTTTCCAATCATCCAATGAGAGTAAGGTTAGTCACACAGCACAAACAACTATTCAAACTAGACATACAAATTCATCAAACACGCATCATACAAAATAAATAAATATATTCATAAATCAGAGTTACTCGCGTATTCTAAACAATGAGTACGTTAACGCAACTGATGCACAACCCCTAGATCATACTAAATCAATCTTGATTATGTACCTTTATGTTAACATGATTCAAACGAGTTAATTGTATTGCAGATTTGATATCTCTACTAAAATAACTAACAATTGTAACGCAGTAGGTTATTAGAGACTCATAGATTCTATAGTTAGGATGGTTCAAGCTATTGGTCACATATCCATTAGACATACGAACCTCAAACTATCATTAAGCATCTCAAGTAAACATATGTAGTTTGTCTATGAATTACTACAGTTAAATCAGTGGTGAAACCCAACCTCTAAATAATCTTTTAATCTACTGTTTTACAACTTAAGCATTCAACCAATCATCATCAATTATGTTTTAACCACTTTCTTACATAGTTAGATTAGGTCTTTGGCATTCAACTTAATAAAGCATTCTAGCATTCTCTTGGTTTTCATTGCATAATAGTTTAGTCATTCCTAGCACTCTAGTTTAGTGATCTTTTGCAATCAAAACTGTTTTTATAAAATCCGCATTAAAAATATTCTGCATTCATTAAGCATTCATTGACTATAGCGACCGTGTCTACCGTTAGTGTTTTGCATTTAAGTGACCTAAGTATACATCCAACACTCATTTGGGATACGATACTTGATTTCTAATTATACTCACATTTTTATTATTATTTCGTTCGTGCACTTGGGACAAAGAGGAATTTAGGTATAACAATTTATTTGTTAACTTTTTATTCTTTATACGCTACATAGAAGTTCCCATCATTTATCCTTTTTTTGTAATAACTATTGACTATAAATCGATCAAATACTAGGGGTGTTCATTAAAATGAGACCGACCAAAACGGATTGAATATCGGTTCGACAGTCTGATTTTTTTAATTGAACCAAATGATTGGTTTGGTATATAGTTTAGTAGTCAAAACCGAAATTGTATATGGTTTAGTTTTGGTTTATAATCCAGGTTCACCGAACCAAACCAGAACCGCATTTATATTTATTACTAATAGTATAATACTCTAATAGTTAAACTATTAAATTTGTATGTAATATAACCCGTTGTTACTTGTAAATTGTTGGAAAAAGGTATTTACATTAACGTTTATATTGTTTGAAAGACACAAATATATAGTTTTTTAAGTATGCGCGCATATAAACTTTGTATTGTTTAATGGCGAAAAATTAGAACACGGTTCTTAGTCACTACAAGATTTGGGGGTCAATAGTGACCCCTCAGTTGTGACTCAAGTTGAGTCACTTGTCTTCAGTGACTTGTGAAGACAACTGCGACTCAACCTGAGTCGCAGATTTGTACGAGGCCAACAACGACTCAAATTGAGTCGCTGTTGACCTCAGGAAAATTCAGCGACTCACATTGAGTCGCTGAATTCAAATATATGACTTGGGCCACACATTTTGGCCCGAATTGGGCCAAAATGTAGGCTAAAGTCTGGGCCTCAAATGCCCGTCCAATATCTGGAAGCAATCGGCGACTCAAGTTGAGTCGCTGATTCCTTCTATAAATAAAAAAAATGCCCAAATTGGTAATAGCCGTTGTCAATAGTGACCGCAAATGTCAATAGTGACCGATTTGCGGTCACTATTGACATTGGCTATTGGTAATAGCCGTTGTCAATAGTGACCGCAAATGTCAATAGTGACCGCTTTGTGGTCACTATTGACATTGGCCGTTGTCAATAGTGACCGGAAAGCGGTCACTATTGACAACAGCTATTACCAATAGCGACTCAACTTGAGTCGCTATTGACATTGGCCGTTATCACTAGTGACCGCTTTTCGGTCACTACTGACATTGGGGGGTCAATAGTGACCGCTAAGCGGTCCCTAATGACACAACAGTGACTGCATTGCGGTCCCTATTGAATCAACATGGACCGAATTGTAGTCCCTACTAATATTCATACTTTAAAATCGATATTTTAAGATGGTTCGAGGACCCGCGTTGTTTTTTTAGTTCATAATAACCATTGTAAGAGTTAAAACAACAATAATTTCAATGACGCATTGTAAATCCAAACAGTATGTAAAGAGAACGGACCGCTTTGATGATGCTCTTATTATTTTGTACGACGAATTTCATAATGACAAACTAATTGTATATAGATATAAGTATAATGATTACTTGATGTGATGATTTATACCTCATAATCATATATATGCTAACATTAGTGAAGTAAAGCATAAAAACGAATAACAACTACAACTAACTTGTGATGATTAGTTGTAGAACATGAAATAGATCTCCAACGTTAATAACTCGTTCAATCTCAATCAATCTATTAATCCACAACTAAACTACTATGAGGTTGGTTTTGTAATCATTTATTACATCAATTCACATGTTACAATGAGTTTGGTTACTAAGAATCACAAACACACCAAAATCAATAAAAAAAAATCGATTTTAGAGTGTGGGAGACAATAGGGACTGCAACGCAGTCACTATTGAGTCAATTGGGACCGCATTGCAGTCACTGTTGACTCAACAGGGACTGCATTGCGGTCCCTCTTGACTCAACAGGGACCGAATTGCGGTCCCTACTAATATTCATACTTTAAAATGGATGAATATTATTAGGAACCTAATTGCGGTCACTGATATGTCAACAGTGACCGCACTGCAGTCACTACAAAATATTAGTGACCTAATAGCGGTCCCTAATATATATTAGTGGCCTAAATGCGGTCACTGAAATCCAGAAATTTGAAATTGGGCGAAAATTTTAGGCGGGATTGAGAGGGAAATTTGAATTTGACGAAAATTTGAAATTTTCAACCTCCCCTCTATATATACTCACCACTCTTACACATCTAAATTTTATTATCTCCAAAAATCACCAACATAATTAACAACACTCTCTTTTTTTCTCCAAAAATCACCAACACACCAACACAACAACATAAATCCAAAAAATCACTTTCTTTTCTTTCACTCTTTTTATTTTATTTTGGATCTACACTTTATTATCTTTCTTTCTTTATTTTGGATCTACACTTTATTATCTTTCTTTCTTTATTTTGGATCTACACTTTATTTTCTTTCTTTCTTTCATTCATTTATTATCTTTTTAATCATTCATTTTTTTGTTTTCATTCATATTATAGTTTCTATTATTAGACATTTTTTTTTCATCTTTTTACATTCATGTCATTATATTAACTTTTTCTTCATTATTTTATGGTTTTGATCTTGTTAAAATCATAATGTTATAAAAAAAACAATAATATTCCGGATTAAATCCGGAATATTAGTGTTTTATTTTTATTTTTCGTAAAGGTCAATAGTGACCGCAATTCGGTCCCTACTAATATTCATAGATATCTATGAATATTAGTAGGGACCGAATTGCGGTCACTGTTTTAATATTAGTGACCGCAATTCGGTCCCTAATAATATTCATAAATATTAGTAGGGACCGAATTGCGGTCACTATTGACATTATTAGGGACCTGAAAGCGGTCACTAATGTTTTAAAATAGACAGGGACCGGAAAGCGGTCACTAATCTTCCGGTCACTATTGACCCTCATCAGGGACCTAATTGCGGTCACTGATGGCAAGTGACCGAGGTCAATAGTGACCGGTCATCTGCGACTCAAACGCGGTCACTATTGACCAACAGGGACCGCAAGGGGGGTCAATAGTGACTGCATTTTGATCACTATTGACCCCAAAATCTTGTAGTGAGTGAACGACCTTTATGATTCCTGAATATAATTGTTGATGACAAATAAATAATGTTTTGAGGTTAATGAACCATCTATAGATTACGGAATAACTTTATTGACTATTACATAGTATTTGTTTTTTTAGACGTTGTTTATAATTTTTTTTGTTCAACCAGAGATTGCTTTTTTAATGGATGATGAGAGCATTTATATATTCTTTTGTAAAAAAAAAAGTAAAAAAGGTAAACACAATACTGGTGCAAAAAAACTAAAATCGATGATAATTTAAATCGAACCAAACCGTGTCATACGATTTGGTTTTTGATTTGCTTTAGGAGGAAATCAAAATCCGACCCCCAAAAAGGTAACCTCCCACCTTATCAAATACTGAAGTTTCAAGCTCTCAAAAATACATTCATGATTTGGGGAAAAAAAGGAAATATCGTTTTAGCTTTTGGCAAAACTATTCATGTAATTTGGTGATATTTCGTTTGGATTACACGGAAAATAACAAAAGTGCACATGGGCATAGAATACACCAAACTATGCTAATCCTAAAAAATTAAAGACTAGTTTAGTGAGGAACACCTATTAGCACAGTGGAATCATTGAGGGGGACTCAGTGCAGCAATAACTCGAAATCCTTCTTTGTCTCAAAACTGGATCTCTCGAAGCTGGCTTGTGAACAGAAGTTGTGTTGAAAATGTGTTTTACTCGAAACTGGGTAAACTCGAAGATGGGTCTTCTTGAAACTCTGGGATCTCGATACAAGTAGTCGAAAGTTCAGGTATCTCAAAAGTACTCGTGTATGAAAAGGATATCTCGAAATGACTCTCTCGGTACATGAGTTGAGGGTTACTACAATGTTTAATGACTTACCTTGATTATCGGGTTTGGGGTATTTGTAGGCCTCGGTATGCGGGACCATGTTTTTTAAGATTTCTGAAGATATGTATCAAGAGTATAATGTATCGAAATGAACTTTCCAAACATTTATAACTACGTCTCGAAATAGTTTTGAGGCATTGTCGCAGGGCTTTTTCTGCCGGGCAGGCCCAATTTTATTTTGCTTGGGCCAACCCATTAAGCCCATATCATACAATCCTCCCATTTGGGAGTGCAAAATTAATGTTTTGGCTTTTGAAATGCGTGAAATATCGTCGTTTTCGTTAAAAAAGAGTTTCTAATTTGAAATTTTTGGAATGTTTGGAATAACATATATCCCTCCATTTGGAAGTCGTTTTCATAAAAAATGGGTGCCAAATTTGAAGTTTTTGGCTTTAAAATGTTTGGAATGATATATGCCCCCCATTTGGGAGTCGTTTTCGTGAAAAAAAAAACGGGCGCCAAATTTGATGTTTCGCTTTAGAATGTGTGAAATTGTCTTGAAAAATGACTTTTCGAGATATGCTGAGAAATATCTCGGAAGAATATTTGATGGGTTGAATGTCGCGAAATATATATTTTGATAAAATATTTCGAGACCTCTGCAATTGATGTGCTATGTGCTTGGGCTTGCGCCTATAAATAGGGGAGAACATGTGCTTTAATGGTCATTCTTATCTTTGGCGGATTTTTGCAACTTTTTTTCTTGTGTGAAAACTTTTGTGTCTTGAAAGAGCAATGATTTCAAAAATTTGGTAAATTGAAAAATAGTTTCGACATAAATTGTTTTTGATACAACGAAATTTTGAGATATATATGTACCTTAGAAAATTTTCTGATTATTGTGCAAGGTCCTCCATTGTCTCCATGTCTTTTCTTTGCCGCTTAATTGCAGGTAGTTATTTTTTGCGTTGTTAAGTTATCTTATATGTGGTGTAATTTTTTAGCATAGTTCGTTTTTTACTTATACTTTTAGTTCTTCTACAGATATGTCCAACCTAGAAGAACATAATATTGGTGAGGTTAGGAGTTCCTCAAAATGTGGCACGAGTAGTTCGAGCTCGAAATCGAATAGCGTAATCCTCTCACATACTGCTCAAGGAACAACATGGTCCACATCTAAGGCTGAGGATACTTGGGACTCAATGTCCCAAGAGAATATTGATCGAGCTGTAGGAGAGCACAAAGCAGTAGTTCATGTTGAGAATCAGGCTGACAATAGGGCGATTAGTGAATCCGATGCAAGCGGGGAGGTGGTTGCGTCTACTGTCAAAGCCAAGCGGCCCGAGATCTCTTATGTTGATCAAATATCATCGGTGCCAAAGAATCGCGCATATTATCCTAAGAACACAATATTAGTAGTTGCTACGCTCTGCATATGCCGGGTAGAGACAAAAGAATGCATACTCCACCTGTAGGGTGGATACAAAAGAGGCTCTCGTTGCTCAAGAGATTGAGAACAAGTGTAAGAATGAGCTGATTAAACTGAGTAAGTAGAAAGACGAGTTGGAGGCCAAAATGAAAGAGCTGTAGAACACACTGGCGCAAGAGCGAGAGAGAGAACTACAAGGTGGCAAAGGCCCAGGGTTATTCCCGTGGCATTAATGACATGACATACAAGTCTAACACCCAATGCTTTAAATTTGTGATTTTATGTTTCCTTATCATGTTTTATCTGCTTGCATTGCAGCACCTTAAGCCTGAGCGGAAACTAGCTTTCGTTGGAGAGTTCTGTTGGAAAATTGGTAATGAAACGGGTTTGTACAATCGACTTTGGGTCGAGTTTGGTACATGGGTGAATGAGAAATTGATGCTCAACGTTGACTAATTAAAGTCGAAAATATTGTATGTCAATATTTAATATTTCTATTTTTCGTAAATAGAATTATGTAATTTTCTGTTATATTTATATACGGAAAATAATAAGCATCAAAGAGATAATTAATTATCTTAGGAAATCTTTCCATAAGATTTACCTATCAGTTTCTATAACTGAAACGTGTCTACGTTCATCCGAGATCTTTGCGAGATCTGTAATTATCTTAATTATGTGATTCGTAATTATCTTAACCACGTTTCTTGGTGGCTAAGTCTTCCAACTTTCTCCCTAACCTAGTCTATAAAAGGGGTCGCTCCCCATAGGGTTAATCATCAGCAAAAAATACACTTTTGCATACACGAAAAAAGGGTTTTAATCATTGTGTGGTGGTGGTAGTCTGTTACTGTTCGAGTTCGCCGGGATTGCTCTGCGAGTGCTAGCAGCCAATTCGAAAGGTCGTTTTATCCTGGGAAGAGTTAGTCCAACGATCTCAGCACGTGGAGAGGACTAAACTACTTTAAGGAAACCGAGAAGGACTCGACCAATTACTACGGTTAATTTTCAGTTTCTGCGTTATTATTAATTTTGTTTATTTGCGTGTCAATTTATATACTGTTCGTTATCTCCATTGTTTCTAACAATCTTAAAGTAGTTTATGTCTTGAGACGAACAGGTTATTATTGATAAAGTATAATTTCCAGCTATTGGAAAATATTTGACGAAAAAGAAAAGGGTGAACGGAGATTAATTTGTTTTCTTCGGTTTATATAATTTTGTATACGTGCGTATGAGATCTGATATATGCTCAAGCTTGAAACCTACGCATAAGTGTTATTATATGATGTTGATAGGAATTGAAATTCTATTCTAATTTGTTAAACATATGCGTGCCTTGTTAGGGAATTTTCCTTCATGAATTTGACGTAAGTTACGTGTTGACAAATACCTCTGCAAGGTAATTAATATGCGTGGATATATAAATATATATGTGGATGCATGATAAATCTGATGTGTACATCAGAGTTCATATTAGCAATTATTTAATGTGCATTATATTAGTTATAGATGCATTATGCTAATTAGAGTAAAAAGCATGCAATTAACTCTGCATATGCAATATCATATATTTGTTTCAAACGTTTGAAGCCTTTTTGAAACAGAGGCTGTAATGCACGGCTGGATCCACTAAATGTTGGTAATTTTGGATCAGATTTATTTCTTTTTGTTTTAATTGTGCGGGGAATTAAAATAGAAAATAAAAGAGAGAACTTTGGTGTTGTGCTAATCTGGCGGAGATTATTAGTACGGAGGTTAAATAGTAAACAAGGTCTGATTTATTCAATTAATTTGTATACCTTGTGGAGCTCTGTTCATATTACGATTATATGACTTTATTTAATATTGAAGAATTTTTGCTGTTCTTCATGTGCTCTGTTTACTGATATAAATTGAATTGTTGATCATTTTGCTGCGGATGAGTTCGTTGTTGGTGAACTCTCGAGCCATTGCACTGCTTCAACCTGCAGAACGTGATAAACGTTGAATTCTGTCACATGATTCCAACTCGGAGTACGGTAATTTTGAGATAAGTGATCGCCTCTCTTAAATTTATGTCAGAACCTTAGTTCACGTTAGATTATTTGGACTTTGCTGTATGTGGTGTGTTCAATAATCGTGTTTACTCGAATTTGTTGGATTTCCTATATTAGGAAAAATGTATGCCTATCGAGTGATGTTGTATTTGGTTTAATCAATGATTCTTGTGCTTAATTTTGGTTACTTGAATTATTTATGGTAACTGAAGAAGGTGTTTAAGGCAAGAATAATTAAATAACGTAAAGTGAGAACTTTGCATATATTTTCTTCCATGTTTGTTATGTAACATCATATTCAATACATGATTCATTATATGTAATCAATGATTTGAAGTGACTTTCTGCACCCGATTTTTGCTGCCATTGAAAGTGTTATATATGCAAATAACCATTATATGTGCAGTTTCGTGTGGTTTGAATTACCTTGGATAATAATGGTTATTTAACCCATTAAGGTAAAAGTGTGGAAGTGTTAAAAGAAATGGAATGTTTCCATGTTTAGTTTGTAATATCATATCTTATGGTATTTATGTTTATATGACTATATGGGATATGTCATTCGCACGGTGATATTTATGGTGATTATATGTACATATATTGCTTGAGATTTGTGACATGTTGTCGGATTCTTCCGAATCGAGAAAACAATGAGCAGGTCATTGTTTTCGTAATTACAAATATATGTGTAATCATCTTTAGTAAATATTGTGATTTGTTACACGATACTTAATTATGGTCATTATACGGTGAAAATATTTTGTGTTAATATTTTTACACTTATGATTGATTTGCGAATTTCCTTAAACCCCATTTTGTAATATTGGAGATAATATTACCAACGTGTTTCTCTTCGTGAGATTTTTTGGGTTTAAGCTTATGATGATGACCTTGTCCACTTATTGATCGAGCAATGGTTGGTCACATACGGTAAATGTATGATATATGCTTTGTGGTGATGTGTAAAAGACCAACACAAGACGACGTTTTGTGTTGAACCATTGAGGTAATCGTTTACTTATGAATAAGTAATATAACTAAATAAGTGCATTCATTTATTTGTTGATTGGTGAGATGTTCTTATGTGAAGAACAAATCTCGAGAGAGATACGATAAATATTTGATACGGATATGGTTATTACTGATACCAATTCGTTGATGCCTCAAACGTCGACAACATAGACATTGGTTCAATCTTGAGAAAACCTAGCCTTAGAGCATGATGTGTTTGATTGATCCAGTTGGTCTGGGAGATTCTACGGTTCTCACGAACTATAGTGAAATCGAAGAATTGCACTGATGTGATTTTCGAAAATGTGTAGCAAATAATGCTACTTATCTCACCATGTTCGAGTCTTGCGAGATTCTTGAAATGAGATTCTCCTACTTTTAGAGAGAATGACATTGTTGCAATAAATTATGTATTATTGCAAGACGAGTGGGGTGAAGCCCTTTTGTTGGCTTACTTTCTTTTTAAATAAGATACCCCAAAAGGTAAACACTCCCTATGAGTGATAGAGAAAGTACAACTTTCTTATAAATACTCTGAAATGTGGGGGTGTGTCGTGCTAAAGTGGCATAAACTCGTGCCAAAGAAAATGGTAATAGATCCAAAGTGTTGGACTATATTTGCATGGCTATGCCCACAATAGCATTGGTTATCGGTTTGTTATGTATGAATCTAAAGGTTCATAAATCACGATAATGCACTGAAGAAATGCGCTCTTCTTTGAACAATGTTTTCTTGTAAATTCATTGTGGCTGGACAAAGTTCTTCAAGCGAGTCTTCGATGATATTGACATAGTCAAGATCAAAAAGAAATTGAAGAAACTGGTGAGGTCCACGAAAAGCCAAGACGAAGCATAAGGGTAAGAACAGAAAATTTATTAGAAGCTATAAGCTCTATTAAAAATCATTTATGGAAAGAAGCCATAAAAGATGAGATTGATTCCATCTAACACGAAACACTTGAGAATTGGTTGACCGTCCTTGGGGATGTAAACCATTTAGTTCTAAGTGGATTTTCAAACGGAAAATCAAAATAGATGGAACAACGAAAAGTATAAGGCTGGACTTGTGATCGAAGGATACAAGTAACAAGAAAGCCATTATTACTTTGATACTTATTCTCATGTGACGAGAATAAATTTAATAAGAATGATGTTGCGATTGTCATTCTCCAAAAATTGTAAGTACATCAAATGGATGTAAAGACTATTTTTCTTAAATGGAAGTTCTTGATTAAGAACTCTACGTGGAATAACCCAAGGGTTATGTAGCTCCTAGAAAAGAAAACAAAGTCTATAAATTGGTGAAGTCCTTGTGTGAACTTAAATAAACACCGAGAACGATGTATGAAAAAATTGACAACGTCATGATGTCAAAAGGTCCCAAAATCAATGAGTGCAACAAATGTGTCTACGTCAAAATTACAGAAGAAGGATATTTGGTTCTCTGTCTGTACGTTAATGACATACTCATTGTGGGAAGCAACGACCGAATGGTGAAGTCCATTAAATGTTTGCTGAATTTAAGATTCAATATGAAAGACATGAGACTGGTCGATGTAATCTTAGGAATTAAGATTAAGAGATCGTCAGTGGGTCTTATATTAACTCAGTCACACTATGTGGACAAGATTCTTGGAAAATTCAGCAATGGTGATTCTGGTGTAGCCAGAACTCCAATTGACACGAGTCAACACTTATCTTAGAATAAGGTAGAAAGTGTTGATCAAGTGGAATATGCTAGAATGATAGGAAGTCTAATGTACATAATGAGTTGTACACGACCATACATTACCTATACAATTGGCACATTGAGTAGATTCACGAGTAATCCATGGCATGAGCAATGGAAAGCAATTGTGAAAGTACTGGGGTACTTACGTTATACTCGTGACTATGGGTTGCATTATACCAGAGATCCAAATGTTGCTTGAAGGTTTTACCAAAGCAAGTTGGATATATGTTATACAAGACTCCAACGCAACAAGTGAACATGTATTCACTTTAGGAGGTGAAATGTGCATGAAAATCTTCAAGATAAATGATTATAACCAGATTCACGATGGAATCTGAGTTTGTGGCATTAGACAAATGCAGTGAAGAAGCCGAAATGCTCCGTAACTTCTTGGAAGATATTTTTGTGTGGCCCAAACCTGTGCCAGCAATTTGCATAAATTGCGATAACAAAGCTACGATATATAGAGCAAAGAATGCTCTATATAACGGTAAGTCTAGACATATACGTCGACGGCATAATACCGTTAGACAACTGATCTCAACTGGGGTTATCATCCTTGACTACGTGAAGTCAAAAGATAACATTGCGGATCCGCTAACCAAAGGGTTAAATAGAGATCAAGTTGAAAAGACATCGAAGGGAATGGGACTTAAGCCTATTGGAAATTAAAGTCTTATGAAGGAAAACCCAACCATGTTTGACTGGAGATCCCAAGATCTTGGTTCAATGGGACAACCTAATTGTAAGAACTTTGCACGGTCACTGTGGGGGTCAACCCTTGTCCATTCCTAGATGAAACAGTGACACCCGTAATGGGAAAGGTTAAGCATTATGCTTTTAATGATTCTTACGCGTCGGAAATCCGAGCGGAGTAATACGGGTTACTCTTAGATAAGAAATCACCTATGTGAGAGAGAGGAGGGGCCGCCTCTGAGGAAAATTGTGGGGGCTTAATTTTCTGGAAAACTCTTGCAGAACCAGGCGTATGTCCAGGGCCAAAATGGACATAAACCATGAGAACCGCAACGGTAAAAGGAATTATACCTGTGTGAGATTTATGGAACGTTTGCACAAACGGCGGATAGTTCAATGACGTCAAGTCACACTATCGGCTAGCAAAGAAAGTATTTCTCATGAGGGAAGGTTCAAGGGCGTGTCCTACCTATCCTATGCAGGCATAGTCCGTAGAACTCTACCACCACATGATGTATGCATGATCATTCAATTTCATTCATGTGGGGGATTGTTGGAAAATTGGTAATGAAACGGGTTTGTACAATCGACTTTGGGTCGAGTTTGGTACATGGGTGAATGAGAAATTGATGCTCAACGTTGACTAATTAAAGTCGAAAATATTGTATGTCAATATTTAATATTTCTATTTTTCGTAAATAGAATTATGTAATTTTCTGTTATATTTATATACGGAAAATAATAAGCATCAAAGAGATAATTAATTATCTTAGGAAATCTTTCCATAAGATTTACCTATCAGTTTCTATAACTGAAACGTGTCTACGTTCATCCGAGATCTTTGCGAGATCTGTAATTATCTTAATTATGTGATTCGTAATTATCTTAACCACGTTTCTTGGTGGCTAAGTCTTCCAACTTTCTCCCTAACCTAGTCTATAAAAGGGGTCGCTCCCCATAGGGTTAATCATCAGCAAAAAATACACTTTTGCATACACGAAAAAAGGGTTTTAATCATTGTGTGGTGGTGGTAGTCTGTTACTGTTCGAGTTCGCCGGGATTGCTCTGCGAGTGCTAGCAGCCAATTCGAAAGGTCGTTTTATCCTGGGAAGAGTTAGTCCAACGATCTCAGCACGTGGAGAGGACTAAACTACTTTAAGGAAACCGAGAAGGACTCGACCAATTACTACGGTTAATTTTCAGTTTCTGCGTTATTATTAATTTGTTTATTTGCGTGTCAATTTATATACTGTTCGTTATCTCCATTGTTTCTAACAAGTTCATGCACAGTCGCACGTTTTAGTATATTAGCATGGAGAAGGGTATCCTAGATTCGCAGAAGGAACTGGTCACCGCGGTGGGGGAAATCCACACTATGGGATATCTGAAGGACAAATTTGACGCCCGTCGTGTGGATCTTGGGCTAGGCCTAGATATGCGGCCCGTTGAGAGTTCAGGTGATGATGATGACACAGGGGTTGCTGACGATTTTTCACCAATGTTGCAGGATAGCAATCTTATGATGATTAGGATGCCACCAGCTCCACCACTTCCTCCTCCCTGTCCTGAATCTGTTGAGGAAGATGACGAGGATGATGATGGGGCCCCAGTGTGAAAGAGTTTTAAAATATTTTCTTCATTCATGAACAGTTTTACCATCTGAACAATTTATAATGCTTTAATTGTAGCGCTGGTTTGTCATTACTGGTTGGAGATTTTACATTTCCTGCACTGTTGAGCTTTTGCGAACATTAGTTATTTTTTTATAGGCTGCTTTACGCAACACTGTTGTGCCCCTTACAAGTGGTAAGTGATTTGTATTTTTCTATAATTGTCTCCTTGTGTCAACTTAGAGTTCTGCCCCTCTGTCGAGGCTTTAGATTTGCATCTTCTAGTATACAGATATTTTTCTCTTGGATTAATGCGGTATGCGGCCCTTTTATGAGATTTCAAGTTTGCACCCGTCTGTATTAGATCAGCTGACCATTTCTTGAAGTTCGTTTTAGTCGGGTTGTGACCCTTTGCGAGACTCCAGGTTTGCATCAATATTAGATCAGATTTGAATTTGCATCCATTTGTTTTAGATCAGATGTCCATCTCTTGATCTTATTTTATGAGGAATTCAACCATTTTCTTTAATTTGAGGTTTTAGGTTTTCATCCGTCTGTTCTAGATCAAATGTCCATCTTTTGATCTTGTTTTCTATGGGATATAACCGTTTTTATTTGAGATTATAGGTTTGCATCTGTCTGTTTTGGATTAGATGTACATCTCTTGGTCTTGTCTTCTAAGGGATATAACCCTTTTCTTCGAGATTTTTAGGTTTGCATCTGTTTGTATGTATTATATCAGATGTCCATCTTTTGATCTTATTTTGTAAGGGCTATAATCTGTTTCTTCGACATTATAGGTTTGCATCTGTCTGTATTAGATCAGATGTCCGTCTCGTTGCATCTTTTGAAGAAAATAAGCCCGAGAGGTTCACATTTGTCCGTGTCGGTCAAATGTCCTACCTTCTTTGAACAAAGGCACCTATTTAGAAATGAAATGTTGAGAAACATGATGAAAGATCCACTAAAGGAAAGACTCCATAATGATTGAAGATACGACTGAGCTCGGTAGCAACCTAAATGGCTACGTTTAACGCATCCACTGCTAGAACTCATGCCACCATAGTTCTTATTTTGAGTATTACATGCCAACCCTCGCAACAGTGCAATTTAAGGATTTGAAAAGAAACATAGTTCGTTGTTTGAGAGTTATAAATGGAGCTAAAAACCTAAATGAGCAGTTAGATCATCATTACAACATCCTCCTAGGGTCATGGCGATTGAGGGTCGCCTTGTCCTGTGCATATTGTGGTTGGAGGGATGCCACATAGCATAGCCACTCTTCGTGGTGGTTACCTACCATTTCCCCCTTACCTCCGATTGTTTTGGAACTTCATTTTTTAATTGTAGGTAGAGACCACCGCCCAAAAATAATGAGAATTGGGCGACCAATTATAGCGTTGTAAGAAAATAACACGTCCACCACCATGTAATTAATGTTCAAGGTCTTCCTTCTCGGGTAACACTTATGCCCCTCAAAAGCCATGCAGCGGTGTGCTCATTGGCTCTATACTATTCTCACCGAGTGCCATATGAAAAGGTGTCCCTGAGAAGATTATGTTGGCCGAGTTCCCATTGTCTACTAACACCTTTATCATGCCATAGTTAGTGGTATCAATCGTTACGGAAAGAGGGAAATTCAACTTACCAGCTTGGATTGCCTACAATAAAGCTCTAGAAGGTTTGACTTGATGAATGAGATCTCCTCATCCGCCATTTCTTCTTTCAATCCCTATACGTGTTCACCATAGTTTTCATATGAATTCTCTTTCTATTTTTTGTCTTTCTATGGAGTGGCTCACAAGTTTCATGATGTAGCCATTTAGATATCAACATTGGGGAATTGATATTTGGTTCTTTCTTTCTCCTTGCCTTTAGATGAAGTGGCTTACTCTTTCCAACTCGTCGCCTTTTGGATAGTAGTGTTGTGACTTCGGCATACATAGTTGTCTTCTTCTTTTTCACCTTCCTATGAGATGGCTCTCCACTTTCAACTCCCAATTCTTCAAATGTTAAATATTCAACTTCAACACTTTGGGTAGTAAGGTTTTTGTACCTTATATGAGTCTCCATTGTGGGCTCTTCAATTGTAGGTGCATAATCAAGGAGTCATTCAGTATTTGGATCCACGATCATATCTTTCCTCACTGACTTCTCATTCAATGCGAGAACATCTCCAATTGGTAGGAGTGGTCAATTTTTCATGTTCATCAACGCCAAATTCTAAGTTGAACTCGGTCTTCTCACTATTAGCCTTGAGTGTTAGGCTACTCACTTCTACCTCCACTACTTCTTCTTGTGCATAAATTATAGGCATTGGCGTAAGTTCTGTCTCTTCTTTTATAGGGATGGCCTATGGTTATGTCTCTTGATTTTCCACGACGTCGATTTTAGGTGCTTCATGATCAATCTGTAATGATTTATTTTCTTCTATTGGCGCTTCTTTGCTCACCTCGGTTTCAATAGTGGTCAGCGCATCTTCTTTGTCGTTTTCCTAAAAAAGAGGCAAGACGTCCGATTTTGACCAAGAGCTCTAAGTCTTCGGGATTGAGAATAATTTCCCACCTAACAACTACTTTCTGATACCATCCAATTTCTACCAAAAATGGCTCCTTTGTGCCATAGAATGTATTGACTTTTCCGATGGTTGAAAATACTTCTCCCCAAGTACATATGTATTCCATTAAGGAGTCCTCTTTGTTGGACGCACCTTGATCAACCACAAAATCATCAAGATTATCAACTTCATTATCTTCATCATTGACTTCATTGTTGACTTCATTAGGAATTGTTGCGTCTTTGTAGTCGGTCAATTCTTTGAGTGGTTCTTTCTCTATGTTGGTTGGGACTACACTTTTTGATTGAAGTGATACGTGGGGTTTGTATCATGAAACACTCTTCCAATCTTCACAATATTATGTTTTTTTTTCACAAAACGTAGAAAATGTGTCCCAATCTTCGAGGCATTTGTCAAATAGGCCATAGATTGCAAAATCACCATAATAGTATGTCCAATATGGTAAGGCTTCTTCATCATCACCCTCTCTCTTTCAGACATCTATGTGTCCATAGTCACTACATGATACTCACGGACTTAAAGAAATTCTTCCAAAATTGAATAAAACAAAAGAAACTAATAGCGACTTATTGCCTAGTCCCCGACAACTACGCGAAAAACTTTATACGTGGTATTACACACAAATAGTAATACTACTACACTGCACAAGTGTACGGTGAAATAATAAAATAGAAAGTAACATTACGTCCCAAGTATCGTATCCCACAAGGACCATATGAATCAATCTCGCTCCTTCTATTATATTGTCAACTGGTTATCAAATAAGTGTTGGATGTTGTAGGTTCAATTAACAAAAACTAAACAAAACAAATAGACTGATTGAATTCGATGAGTGGTTGAATAACTCTATAACTAAATCAGATGATGAGTGGATGTTTAATGCGTTAGGTTTCATTGGATTTCCCTTATGTGCATTCACAAGCTTTTGATTTATAGTTTTGATCTACGTGTTCATAGATTCTTTCGACGTCACAAGAGGACATGTGGCAACGTTAGTTACCTCCCATACACTCCCAAGTTCAACTATCCCACATAACCTATAATGTGGCGACGCTAAATACCTCCCATAACTTCTAATCATTCATATATTGGCAAGATACACAAAAGCATTCAGATCAAGGTAGATGAATAAACACATAAACAAAAAAGGTCTTAATCAATACATAAGAAATAACATAGGGTCATCAATTCCACCATGCTATACGTCTAAAAATAAGAAATTAGCTACTCATGATTAAAATTTAAATATCACAATAAAAAGGAATATAGTAAGGAAATAGTAAAGGAAAGATAAACTCCCAATTGTTGTTGCCTTGCTACTTTCAACTGGATCTCAGACTTGAATCTTTGTTAATGATCTCAATTCTCTTGATTGTTGTTGTGTGCTAGTGATTGCTAATGAACGCTGGTGTGTACTGTTGTCAAGATTGGGAGCTAGTGGTGCCATGAACCGGCGTAGCCCTAATGATATTTATAGGCAAAAGTAGTTTGGGTCGAAATCAGGGTTTCTATATATTTTTAGGCCGTGTTGCGCGTCTCGGGTCATGTTGCAGGGGTACAAGTTTCTCCACTATAGCACAACACTCTGCCTCGTGCATGCGTAGCGTAGGTAAGTTTGGCGAGACGCATAGCGACTTGGCAGGTCGCGCAACTCTATTCTGCTATGTGCGACTTCTCAGTTTTAGCTATAACTTTGTCTCTAGATTTTGGAATCTAGATCGGCTTGTTGTGTTGGAACACTGATTTCTGGGGCTTTCCAATGGTATATACTAGGGCCTCTAATTTTTTTGTGACTTTATCTATATGTATTTGAACAAATGGCTTCATTTGGATTCTCCTCATTGCAAAGTTCTGTCTCGAAGCCATGTTTCCAAAAATATCCATTTAGGCTATTTTAGCTTTGCTTTGTCTCTACTCACCAAAATCCTAAAAGAATACAAAACAATACTACCACCAATAAACATACACAAATAATTATACAAAAGCATAAGAAACAAGTACTTAAATCAAGCTAAATAAATGCTCATCAGCTACTTGCCACCGCGTTCGAAGTACCAAGTGGCAACAATGCATGGTCATCTCCATCCACTGATGGGATCCAAACCAAAATTGCAACAAAACGCATGGACATCCCCATCCACGTGATGAGATGCAAACCAAAATTGCAACAATGCATGGACATCTCCATCATCCAAATGATGAGATGCAAACCAAAATTGCAAAAGAACGCATGGACATCTCCATTTATGTGATAAGATGCAAACTAAAATTACAAAACAAAAAATGGACGTCTTCATCTATGTGATGAGATGCAAACAAATATTACAAGAATGATTAATGGGGAACAAGATGCTAATCAGATTGCAATGATAAATGGTCTCCTCCATCGAAGCGATAAGATACAAGAAAAAATTAAAAAGCTACAAATCCTTATAAGAACATGCACAAATGTACGATAAGACAACAATTTGCACAATACGAGAATAAGATACGAGGTTATAAAGCATGATCATGTAATACAACTAGATTTCCCATTAAACCAAACATTCAATCGTTCTGCAAAAAAACTAAATAAAATAATCAATATAGATAACAAATGAGCGTTTATTTAGCATCATTTTAGTACTCATTTACTTATGTTTTTTTTTATAATTCTGTTGCATGTTTATTGGTTTTAATATTGTTTCTTGTTTTCTTATGATTTTATCGAGTCACGACACGTAGTTAAAAAAAGGGATGTATTTTGGAAACAAGGCGTCATGACGCTATTGCAAGGGCCATAGCGCTACGCAAAGGATACAAACCCTAATTGTGACATGCTAAGATGTCCAAAGTTGGCCCACGCTGAGGATGGAGGGGTGCGACACAAGGGGAGCTACGCGATAGCTCCACTAAAGCTGAATGTAGCGTGAGCAACAGGAGAAAGCAGAACATCGCAAAGGAGAAATTGAGAGGGGCACAACGAGGTAGAAGAGTAGCGTGAGCCGTGGTGGTAGTAGTGCAAGGAAGGAGCACGATGCACTTGGGCGCGCAATAGGAGGACAAGAAACTCCGTTCCCACTGACTAAGTTGAGCTGTTAATAAAAGGAGGGCATCAGGACTTTCCTATACAGGGGAGGATGACCAACACTCAAAAAACCCGCAAACGCCAATTCTCAATATCTTACAGCTTTTTACGGAGAGAAACACCATCGAAGGCCTGTTTTAGTTTAGTTTTTGTCATTTGTTATAGTTAATAGTTCGTACAAAAGAAAATAACACCTAGGAGTCAAGAGGATAGCCAAAGAGTCAACGTTCCTCCGGACTTGAGAGCTTTCCCCTATCTTGTTACTTTGTTTATGTTATTTTATTCATTGTTGATTGTTGAACTCATGGCTATGAGGAGCTAACCTACTCGTTGTTTTGTGTAGTGGAGTAACTCTATTTATGAATATGTTTATTTCTTTAGCTTGATGTGTGTTTGATGAAATTGTTTTTCTAGATTGAATAGTTATTTATGTTGTGTGACTAGGCTTAGTCTCGTTGGAATAACAGATGCACTATCCTGGACCGCCATAGTGTCGACGTTAAGCTAGTTATATATGCATGTGATTTGTGGTTTTGGTACGCTAACGCAACTGAGGAACAACCCCAAAATTACACAACTGATGTTAAGACGGTTCAGATGAGTTTATTGGATTGTAATTTTGATATATCTACTAAAACAACTGACAATTGGGTTGAACCCCCTAACGCGGTAGATTATTAGAGACTCATTGATTCTATAGTTAAGATATGTCCAACTATAGGTCACGATTCCATTAGACATACGAGCTTCAGACTATCATCAAGTATCTCACGTAAATGTAGGTAGTTTGTCTATGAACTACTATGGTTAAATCAAGTGTGAAAGCCAACATCTAAACAATCTTTTATTCTATTATTTACAATCTAAGCATTCAACATATCAATCTTTTCAAATTTAGTTTAATTTATTTTCTTGCACTAGTTAGATTAGTTATAAGCATTCATTCTTAGTTTACTAATATAATCTTTCTTTGCATTAATGTTTCGTTAGTTTAATTCATTCTCTTTGCATTCAAATGATTCTCATTGATTTCACTCCATATTAGTTTAGAGATTTTCTGCATTCAAAACTATTTTCATAAAACCTGCATTCATATTTTCTGCATTAAAAGCAGTCTACATACATTTTGTATTCACCCTGCAAACAAAAGATATGGCAGCTGTGACAACCATTAGTTCTGCATTTAAGCGGTTTAAGCATTCTACCAACATTATTGTTTACTTGTCGTTAAAGAGGACACATGGAGTCATTTGGTGAACGTCCACTTGCACCTCTCAACAAAGGAGTAAAGCATAATATGAGTATCACTTTTGGTGAAAATCTACCGATCAAAGAATTTGGAGGCATTGCCATAACAAAGATAACCAATTTGAAGATCATTGAAGAAGTGAAAGAAGACATCAATCTTCAAAAGGTTATGCATGGAAAGTACAGTTTAGATTTCTTCAGACTGATTCAGTTAGTGCAGTGCAGATCCAGGGGAAGACCCCGACATACATGTGGAGATACTCACTAGAACATGCAGTGACTTGGCCGGAAGGACACCAACATAGCCAACCACTGGTTCCCAATTTCACTAAATGGGGAAGCAAGAGCTTGGTATGAAGGAATCTACAACAAAAGGTCCTACTAATGGGAAAGATTAATGGAGAAGTGATGTCACTAGTTCATGACACCTGAATGGAGACACAAGAAGCACATAAATATTCTCAACATAAGGCAATATGACGGAGTGACACATGCTGATATATGGGTAAGATACGAGAAATGATCATATCTTTTCCACAATGCAATCTTGGAGAAGATGTACTGTTGAGAAACTTCTACTATAGACTTGAGTTTGAGAATTAAATTCATAGATTCAATCGCGCCAGAAGGTTACATGTAAGCGGGAGCAAATGTAATTCACAACATGATGGAGATAATCTGCATAGAATAGAGTAAGTGGGATCAAAGTATCATGATGGATGTATTGGTGGATCTCAAACCACCTGCCACACTCATACCTTGAGAAGAAGGGAGAAGAATTCTATTGAGATTTGAACAGTTAGAGGGATAGTTCATATCCACAACATGCTGACGATATAAAATGATCATGAAGTTACCCTATTTTATTCTCAATTATTCGAAATATGACCAATTTCTACCACTTTCTGACTCCAATCAGTAGGAACACATTGGACAAATTGGCAAAGCGAGACTTCATGCACTTGCCAAGCACAAAAGAAAAGAACATGCTAGATACTTTAGCGAGGTTTGAAGACACCTTGTTTCAGCCAGACGTGAAGAATCCTACAAATGCGAAAGTACCAAAGAAATAGGAGAACTTTTGAGGTGCAAATGGTGCACCAAAGGACCCCTGATTCCTCAACCAAAGTGACCAGCAAACCGACAATAAACTTAAGCGTTGTGTGGGAGGCAACCCATAATAGTAAGTTTTTATCTTTCGAGTCTTGCATTTAGTTCAACTTTTAGTTGATATTTGTTTTGATTCATATATAGCATAAAGTTTCCAATGTGTTTTTTAGCTAAACTTTGGGATAGGAGAAAGAAGGAAGTGAAAGAAGATACAAATTAGAGAAACTATCAGGAAAAAGGACAAGACGAATTTTGGCAAAAGTGCAGGCAGCAAAAAACATGGGCAATGGTGGAGAGCTTCTAGTGAAGCATGAGTCACGCCACTTTTGTGCAGGTCACGCCACTTTTTCCAGTAAGTAGCGCGACTAGCGATGCATTTAAGGGACGTCATATAGATTTTTCAGTGACTAGCGCGAGCGGCGCACCAAGTGAAACCGTCGCGTAGCAGCGAGACATACAGCGGGACACGTCCATTCGTGCAGCTTGAACTTCTTGCAGATCATGTTTTTTAGTTCGTAAGGAAATAGGAGATATGAAAAATCAGAATCTACGGTATTTTGGCTGAGCAATCTCTATGTTTAACTTTTTTATTATACTTATACTTCTCTTATGATTAAATTTCATTGATGTACATGGATTATTCCTTATGTGATTACAATTAATATGGAAGAGTTTTTGCAACGTATGAAAAAATTCTAATTTCCTTTTTAAGGACCCTTATTTATTTAACTCTAATCACTCATAATAATTATTATATCTGTTAGAATTCATAAGACCTTTTCTCTTTTCCGCTACATTTACCTCGTTTAAGTCTTTGCCTTTGTTCATTTTTCATAATCTATATAATATATTAGCTTGTGCCAGGTTTTGCTGCAGTTGAAACACCTCTCCTATTTCTTACATTTTTACCCTTCATCCAATCTCCCATCTAAGTTTAGGCTTATTATTTTTTTTAATCATATTCAATCATATTCGTCTTAGCAGTATTGTCATTGACAATAATGTTATTTAGAATTTTATCGCCATTCATTTTTGTCTACATTTATATATATACTAGGTTTACTATTAATTTATATAATTATAATTAAATATTTCTGAATAAAAATGTGAGAGCATTCTACTGCTATGAATGATTATTCGGTCTCTAAGGTTATTTGAATTTTCTTGAATTGTGCCTGTTTTATTATCATCGTTAATATTTCTTTTGTAAATTGAAAATATACATAGAACGACGAATAATCGGTCTCTACATTATATAAATTATATTTATGTATGTATATGCATAACTAGAGGGATTTATTGGTCTCCACGTGCAACAGCCTTTCTCAGTCTCTACTCTCTAGTTTGGATGGCATAAATAGGTATCTCGTTGTTTATGTGTGATTTGGTGCGTTATCATCAGCTGATTAGGCAGACTGACGAAACACTCCACATCATGCTAGTTTTAGGCTGCGCTGGAACCAACTTTGTCCTTAGCACACATGTATTCGAAGCGACGCGGTGAGGGGACAGATGGATCTTAAATAATTTCGGATTGGACTCAGGGTATCCCAAGCTGCCTACGTATCTCCTTGAGGGAATCAAGCAGAACGTAGTTCATTAGTGATAGGTTAATTATACAATCAAGTATAATGATATGTCGAGTATCTCGTGGATGTCGAATATGACGTCGAAAGTGATATCACGGATGATATCAGGGACCTTATACATCAGGGATGATGTCCTGATAGATGTAGAGTATGATGTCGGGTGTTATATCGAATGTGATATCGGGGATGCTCGATATAGGATGTACCGTGAATGAGAATAATCAAAGCTTACCTTGATTAGCGGAACCCGTGTATTTATAGACCTCAGAGTGTGGGGACCGCACATATGACGTACATGTGATCTGTACTATATTGAATATTACATTCGATATACATATGGGGGGCCATTCCCAATATAGCTGAAGATGGGCTTAGGCCGTGGGTTAGCCCAATATGGGAACTACCCATATCATGCAGTCCCCCAGTTTAGGAGTTATCGTTGTAGATGATATTTTCTAAATTGATTTGTATGCTCGAGTATTTTATTGAAGGATACTCCCGACTCCGCCTAGTTTTTGAGTTGCATAAACAACAAATTTGGATAGTAAATACAGAGCTCGGGTACTCCTCCATTTTCCTAGACACTTTGGTTAAGATAGAAGTCGAAAATTCATTGATATCAGGTACATATTGAATATGCATTTTCGTTATCTCCGCAATATGGAAGACATCTATTGCCGCCAGAGCCCAGATGTGGTAATTATATAAGCTGGTCCCCTCCATTTGTCCGGATGCAAATATTTATGGAAGTGGTTTATCGTTGCTGATGGCGTTACTAGAGACTACCAGCGGGTAAGTATAGGTTGTAAATTCTATTTGTTACTATGTTTGCAAAAGATATAATATAGATTTGCTTGATGTCGAGGATTTTCTCTCGATGTGTTTATCTTTAAATGTACCGGCAGCCATCAAGGTTGTTGCCATTCGATGAGTTTTTTGAGACGTGATACTTTAAGATACATTGCTACTCTATAATCACTTAAGTGCATTTCGAGTAACATGCCTATATTCGATGCAAATGACGATTTAGAGGTGGATGTGACGAGTGGTCACAAGAGGACTACGTTGAATAACGTGCGTACCGAGGTAGGTGCTTGACTAGTTTGTGTGATGGGTTGATGGGCAAGAGGGCCCATAATAATATAGGGACAAATATGTCTTAGCAAGGAGTGGTGTAGAACATGAGAAGATTGTTCTCCGCACGAGGCCGTCATAGCTCCAAAAGTGTTACTACTAGAGACAAATTGGACAGCTTGGGGCCTTGTATGTGCAGTGTTTGCATATATTATTATGATTATAGGTTGCAATTGTTTATACGTGATTGTTTATGAAAATTGAATTTTTACCAACCTAACGTCAGGTTGACGGGTGATTGAGAGACCCAGGGTCACCGATAAGAGCGCTCTTTATTGCTTATTATGATATTACCCTCATAATAATTTAGGATATGTGAAAATATTTGAATGTTCTAGCCCAGCCACGGCATTAGTGTGGCTGGGTCTCGTGTTGGAGAGGTGGGTACGTAACCAACTCAAACTTTGTAGGTACCTCTTGAATTATTCGAGTACTTTATCAGATGTAGTATCTGACTGCACTTTTGTTACCTTTATAGGTAGATGTATTTGACATTGTATCACAAACGATTCTTGTTATACCTTGTGAGGTAGGATATATGATAACAGGTCGAGTATGCCCTACGGCATAAATACCATGCAAGGTATATTGCATTGTACCATGAGAGGTAAATGATTTGGATATAACGCAAGGTATGTTTCGATATACCCTAATTGGGCATGTTTCTAGCTGACGCTATTGTAGAGTGTAGTTTCAAGTATTGTTACACCTCACGACTAGTTTCGAGCTAACACCTGCACACAATGTAGCTATGATAACATTGAGCCTGATGCCGTTGTCGAGATTCAAAGGAAAAAGAGTCTCATGTTTGGACTGAGAGTAAGAGTGGCGCTATGTTGACTTTGTTGTGGTTGTCTAATAACCTTTAGATAATTGTAATCTTTGTTCGCTATTTTGTTTGAATTCTAGCATTTGCTGCTATATTTTGCATGGTTGATACTGTTCACGATAGGATATATCATTTGCTTGGGTAGAAATTTGTTGTCGTGCATTGTAGAATAAATATGCCGCTTAAGCTGTTTGTTGCGATATCACATAGGATAGGAGACAAATCGACATGTTAGGGTACATCTACGGCATCTCACAAGATATGCGATCTTATTTACCGTTTGAGGTATTTTTTGCCTTTTCCTGTAGGCGAATCAACTGATAGTAAAATGCTTGAAGTCAAGCAATGTGGCAGCGACAGCAAAAATCATACGAAACATCATTTGGAAAAGTGAAAGCCCGTCATGGCGGACTGGAGGCGCCCCAGGCCAATGTTTGTAAATGACAGTTACGTCCATGTCATTTATAGGTCCAATGAGAGATGTCAACATTCTCTTCAATGTAACTTAAACATGCGCTTTGTCAATCTTCAAAGAGGATAAGATAGGTAGTGAGCGAGAAGTCACCGTAAGGAAGGCTTTCGGTTATAGTAATTGGGAAAATGATGAATGTGATGATGGACGCAGAGAAGTTTCCTAACATGCTTAGGTTTGTGCCAAGTGCGTATTAGATCGTTTGCTTGCACTAGTAAGGGGTGTAGGTTGGTCACCCTTTTAAAGAGTTGTATAACATATTATGCTAATTGGAATGATCTTTTGCCTAACACTTCTTGTGCTTTGGAGCGATTTTATTTGAACAATGATTGTTCATTTTGAACCTTACATTATATACCTTATTATTGCAGGGGTATTATTGGAGATCTCATTAATGATGAGAATTTATCGTTGGTGTCGGCTTCATTTAGAAATTGACAATACTTTAAAAGGTAAAGTCATATCGTACCACATAGAGTGGATTGCTTTTGAATCGATTGACAAGTATGGGTAAGATGTTAACCCTCATAGTGGATATACATGTCGTAATCACTACGACTGCAACATGTTTTAGAATTTAGTCTTTTTCTTGACTCGCGTCTCGCACACAATAATGAGTGTGTCCCTCGTTGTAATTTTAGTCCTAGTACGATGACGAATGTAACGCCACTGTCATGAAATTATGGTACGAATGATTTATTCATTTAGTCATGTTATCGCGCTATTTTTTAGCATCTAGTAGTATTCTGCCATTATATAGATGTTATCTTCAGTTTATTATAATTATGCAGAGTAAGCGTCTAGCTAACTACTTGACATTTGCATCCTCGTGCCAGATTTAGAGGAGGCATTTGGCGACGATTATGTGCCCTTGAGAATCGGGGTCTCATTTCGGTGCTTTATGGCGCCTTAAGAGGCACCGCTTAGGTACTTGTTTTGTGCCGTATGAGGTGGGGATACCACGTAGGTTCTAGTCGTTGTGCCGTAAGCGTGTCATCTCATATTTGTGCGTGAATGTTTGCGATTCGCGTGGTGTCTTAAAGTAACATAATTAGTTGTAATATTTATAGGAATACTGTGTACAGAATCTTGTATTTGATTTATTGTCATTTCAGTTAGGGTTCCTCATGGGTGGGTGATGTATTGTCATATAAGGTAGGGTACCGTGTAGGTACATGTTTTGTTGCCGTTTAGGCAGGGTACCATGTAGGTACGTATATATCTGCCGCTGTATGCATGAAAATGTGTAGGTAGATGTTGCTATGTTATTTCTGGCATGTTAACGTGTAGGTAGACGTGACCCTTTCCATTTCTAGCATGTTTTCGTAAAGGTACATGTAACACTTATCATTTCGATCATATTACCGTATAGGTAGTTGTTACTCTACCATTTCTCGCATTTTACTGTATAGGTAGAAGTGACGCTGCCATTTATAGCATTTTACCTTATAGGTAGATGTGGCTCTGCTATTGCTAGCATTTTACCGTATTGGTAGAAGTGACGCTACCATTTTTAGCATGTCTCGTTTGTGTTGTTCATTTGAGTTCGTGAATAAAAGAGCATTTCAGAGTCAAGTTAAATATTTTATACCATATTCTATTGGATAGTAAATAAACAAATTACCTGTTAAGGTATCTTCTGGCTCGTTCCCATATGATATGAGATAACTGTACTGAAAGTGCAGGTATTCGGTCGGTGTTAGTTTAACATTGATAGTGCAGGTATTCTGTCAATGTTAGTTTAACATTGAGAAGTCAATGTTAGAATAACATTGCTGGAGCAGAATCCGATTTACAATCTTAATAAATTTCTTCATTATTGTTTTGCCTTATTCTCTTAACTAACTGAGTTCCACAGTTGTAATTGTCTTTAATTATTATTCAGGAAACAAACTTGTCATAGGTTGGACGCTCAAGTTTCCAAGAAGGAAAGTTTCCTTAATTACGCAAACCACTCTACAAGGAAAGAAGAGTTCAAGTGGAACTAGGAATGCTTTCCAAGATTAGTCCTGATTTGAAGAAGGAGTCTTTCCCTAGTTAGATCACTAACGAAGGAACTATTATTCAAGAAGGACTGCGAGAACAAAGAAGAAGAGTTCAAGAAGGAAACAAGGAGAATTACCAACCGTGTACAACACACCTTGAAGTCGAAGATCAAGAACCTATATATAGGTGTGAAGTACATCAAGACAAACACGAGACAAGAGCCAATCAATCCGAGAGATTAATTTGCAGTTGTTGAGTGTTGTCTTGCTTTAGCAAAGTTTGTGAATTGTTAGGGTAGATCTAAGAGTGAGGAGCTGTTAGAGATATACGAAGCAATTCTTGTGTGCTTTGCTTAGTTCAATCAATTTAAGAGTGAGGAGCTTGAGAATTGAGAGAACGACCTTTGTTAAAACCTTCACGTGTTATTTTGCCTAAGGCTCGGAAGTTAATATAAGTCTATATTCACTTCTTAAACTTGGTGTTTGTTTATTCCGCTGCACTATTCGTCTGGTCTGTTGTTAAAGTAACATCGCTGAGTTAACAACGTTGCAAATCTACTGTTAACTCTCCAGTGTTAAGTTAACAACAACAACGTATCAACCCGATCCACAATTTCAATTGGTATCAGAGCCAAGCACCAACTTCACCGGTGTTTGGCGTTGATACGACAAGATGGACAATTCCAACCCCAATACCAGCAGGTTTCCTGTATTGGAGGGTCCCAACAACTATGCCTACTGGAAGATCAGGCTCAGAGTCCAAATCAAATCCATCGACCTAAGAGCTTGGGACGCAGTACTAGAAGGCTACACCATCCCCTACTTGCCAAGAGATGGAGATGCTGATCTGGTACCTAAGCCAAGGGGACAATGGACAGCCAACGAAATTGCTCTCTACAACTTCAATGAAAAGGCCCTCAATGCTATTTTTAGCTGGGTAGGTAATCATATGTTCAAACTTATTCAAACTTGTTCTACTGCTAAAGCTGCATGGGAAATTCTTGAATTACATTGTGAGGGTGATGTGGCTGTGAGGGACTCTAAATATAGAAAACTTTTGAGGGACTCTGAGAAGATAGAGATGGGTGAGGATGAAAGCATTGATAGTTATTTTGAGAAACTTCTAGATATTGCTAATCAGTGCCAAAACTTAGGTTTTATCATCCCTAATCAAACCATGGTCTATAAAGCCTTTAGAACATTATCTTCTAAGTTTACTGTCAAAAGAATTGCTATGAATGAGTCTAGAGATCTTGCCAACATGGACTTTCAAACATTAATGAACACTCTAAAAGAATTTGAACTAGAATTCCTAGGAAAGTCCAGTAAACAACTTGCTTTAGCCTTACTAGGTACTAGCTCAGATTCTACAGGGAGTGATGAGGATGAATATGAGTTGATCTCTTCTAACTATGGTAACATCACTAGGAAGTTTAGTAAATTGGGTTACAAAGATAAAAGTAAAGAAAAACAACCTAGTAATGCTACTGTTAGTTATAAGAAATTGCCCCCAAAGTTTGTAAAATACATGGCATCTAAGAGCACTCCTCAAGATGCTGAGAAATTGAAAGATGTCCAGTGTTATGAATGTAAAGGGTATGGTCACTTTAAACATGAATGTGCTAACACCCTCAGAACAAGAGGGAATTCTCATTGGGTCTGTGTAGATGACTTTAATGAAGCTGACTTCGAATCTGGAACAAGTGCTGATGAACAATCAGAGGAAATCAACACTGTTGCCCTCTGCACTCGGATCATCTGGTCAGGAGAAGACTCCAGAAACTGCCAAGCATCTCAATGTTACTCTAACATTAGAGAACCAACAGCAAACCAGGAGATCTTCTTTGGAGACTGCAACAGCAATGATACACAGGTTAACCATGACACACTCTCTGATTGTGATGACACTAACTTTGATTGTTTTCATGGCTCAGTTGATCTAGAAGAGGAGTACTTCAATGAAGATGAGATGTCCCAGGAGGAAATTCTTGATGACCTACATACAACCTTTCTCAGACTTGAGAGAGAGAATGCCAGACTCATGAAGAAAAATAAAGCACAGAAGCCTGACATTGAATGTTTGAAGAACATGTTGAAACTCTATGAAAGGGATCTTGACAAAGCTGAAGCTGAGCTGAAAGAGGTAAAGGAGAAACTCAAAAAGGATTCACAGATCATAGCCAAATGGAATTGAGGTACTTCTAAACTTGATGAGGTACTGAACATGAGTAACTCAGGTACTAGATCCAAAGACAACTGCTACCTAGCCCAGGAGGAAGCAGAATGTTTCCATGCCAAGATAGATGAGGCTTCTATATGGCATAGGAAACTTGGACATGTTCACTACAGAACCCTTGAGAAATTACAGAAAGTTGATGCTGTAAGAGGCTTACCAAAGCTGTCTTGTCCAGGTAAGCTTGTGTGTGGTGATTGCCTCAAGGGTAAGCAAACCAGAGCAGTTCATACACCCCTACATGTACAGAATGCTAACCCTAGATCTAGTAGGTGTTTTGAATTGCTGCACATGGACTTAATGGATCCAATTGAGGTAAGTAGTCTCAGTGGGAAGAGATATGCCTTTGTGATTGTAGATGACTTCTCTAGATACACTTGGGTAAAATTTCTTAAAGAAAAGTCAGAAGCTTTTGATCAGTTCAAAATTCTTTGTGCTAGTATTAAAAACTTGTATGGGTCCACTGTGACTAAGATTAGGTCTGATCATGGTAAAGAATTTGAAAATGCTAGTTTTGATAACTACTGCAATACTAAAGGTATTTTCCATGAATTTTCAGCTCCTAAGACACCTCAGCAGAATGGGATTGCTGAGAGAAAGAACAGGACTCTTCAAGAGATGGCCAGAGTTATGCTCAATGCCAAAGACTTATCCAAAAGACTCTGGGCTGAAGCCTTAAATACTACTTGTCACATTAGTAACAGGGTGTATCTTAGACCTGGAACTAACATGACTCCATATGAACTCTTGAAGGGTGTAAAACCAAATGTTGCATATTTCCATGAATTTGGATGTGATTGTTATCTACTAAATGACAGGGATTATCTGAGTAAATTTGATTCTAAAAGTGAAAAATGCATTTTTGTAGGATACTCAGCCAATAGTACTTCCTTTAGAGTCTACAATCTTAGATTGAAGACAATTCAGGAATCAGTGAATGTTGTGTTTGATGATTTCACTCTTGATACAGGTACTGGTGACATCCTAGTTCCCAATGTTGAACCAACAGTGGAAATCGAGAATGTTACTCCTGACAATGATACACCAACATTGGATATGGAAGCTGGAAACACTGAACATGAGTCAAGGAACGATGTTAGACTAACACCAGCAAGATCTGATGTTAGACTAACAACAGAGGATTCTGACTCAGAACATGAAGTTGCCTTTGAACCTAGAAGATATCCCCCAGCTAGGATTGAGAAAGACCATCCAGCATCCCAGGTAATAGGTGAACTCACTGAACGGGTAAGGACACGCAACAGAGAAAGACTTGACTATAGAGATATGATAAAACTATGTGTCTGTATGAACTTCACTTGTACTGTTGATAATGCCTCTTGTTTTGTCTCCACCATAGAACCTAAAAATGTGAATGAAGCCCTTCTTGATAACTTTTGGATTAATGCCATGCAGGATGAACTATTACAGTTTAATAAGAACAATGTCTGGATACTTGTACTTAGACCACCTAATGTTAATGTAATAGGGACGAAGTGGATATTTAAGAACAAGAGTAATGAGGAAGGGGTTATAGTTAGAAATAAAGCTAGACTAGTTGCTCAGGGGTACACACAGGTTGAAGGTGTAGATTTTGATGAGACATTTGCTCCAGTTGCTAGGATTGAATCTATTAGGTTACTTCTAGCCATAGCATATTGCCTTAAGATAAAACTATACCAAATGGATGTAAATGGTGCGTTTCTGAATGGGCTGATTGATAAGGAAGTATATGTTGAACAGCCAAAGGGGTTCACAGATCCTAAGTATCCAAACCATGTGTACAAGCTTGAAAAGGCACTGTATGGTCTTAAACAAGCACCTAGAGCATGGTATGAAAGGCTTACAAAATTCCTTTTAAGTCTTGGTTTTGTTAGAGGTGATGGAGATAGAACACTGTTTGTCTTGAAGAAAGATTCTCATGTCTGTGTTGCTCAAATATATGTAGATGATATTGTGTTTGGCTCAACTAACAATGCTATTCTAGAAAAATTTGTTGAATCAATGAAAGGGCAGTTTGAGATGAGCATGATGGGAGAATTAACTTTCTTTCTTGGTCTTCAAGTGAAACAAACAGGTAATGGGATTTTCCTAAGTCAGGAAAAGTATGCAAGGAATTTGGTGAAAAGGTTTGAATTGGCAGATTCAAAGCCTTGCAAGACTCCCATGTCTTCATCTGTGAAGATATCCAGGGATGTTAATGGTGCCAATGTTGATCCAACATTGTACCATTCAATGATAGGAAGCTTACTCTACTTGTCTGCTTCAAGGCCTGATATAATGTTCTCTGTCTGTGTTTGTGCTAGGTATCAGGCATGTCCAAAGCAGTCTCATCTGATTGCTGTGAAGAGAATTCTTAAATACATTTCTGGCACCTTGGCCCTTGGTATATGGTATTCCTATGACACTAACACCAATCTTGTAGGGTTCAGTGACTCAGACTGGGCAGGTGACACTGATGACAGGAAGTCTACAAGTGGAGGATGTTTTTATCTGGGGAACAACTTGGTCTCATGGTACAGTAGAAAGCAAAACTGTGTGTCACTCTCCACTGCTGAATCTGAATACATAGCAGCAGGCAGTTGTGTCACTCAGTTAGTATGGCTTAAACACATGCTACTGGATTATGGGTTAGACAGTGATACCTTACTTATGTTTTGTGATAATCTTAGTGCTATAAGCATCTCTAAGAATCCTGTGCAACACTCCAGAACTAAAAATATTGACATAAGACATCACTTTCTGAGAAACATGGTAGAAGATAAGCTCATTGATATTGAACACATTGAAACCAACAATCAGCTTGCTGATATGTTCACTAAACCCTTAGATTCTGAGAGGTTCTTCAGTTTGAGGAATTCTCTTGGCATGTGCATCGTCTAGGGATGTTAGTACACCAGTGTTGATATAACACCACTGTCTAGCACTGGTTATTGGTTGTGGTGTATCTGTAATTTTTTTTTCGTTTCTTTCTGCATTTTTTCTTCTTGCATATTACATCCTTGTTAGAGATTATGTTGGGTTGTGTGGTTAAACTGTATGGATAGCTGAGTTGACTGGTGGACAGGTACATATCAAGAGGTTTGTTAAGTAAAACTCTGTTGTTAGTCTGTGAATGTTAACCTAACATCTGGGAGAAGCTGGGGTACATAGAGCTCACTACTCTGATGTTATTCAGTTGTGACTTATCCATGTTAGGTTAGACAAAGCATGAAGAGAAGTTGGGGTACATGATGTTGAAAGCTTCATTGTCATTCAGTTGTGCTTATTTTTGTGCTTTGTCTATGGCCAAGGTTATGCATGATAGTGATCTTTACTACTGGGTGTTTTGAAGTTTTCGACTGCTTGCATTCAGTAGCATTGTTCACTTGGTATTTCGCTTGTATACAGATTGGAAAACAAGTATGCATGAGGGACTGGGGTGGAGAAGTATATGATAAATGTATTGTCTTCATTCAGTTCCTTTGTACTTGCCTAATCTGTTGCTGATGGTTAAGTTGCTGGGGTGTGTGGGGTCTTGTGCTGCCCACATTCAGTGATGAATCTATCTTTTTACATTCACTAGTTTTTTTGTTCAAAAGAGTTCATAAAGATAAATTGATGTGTCCTGATCCCAGTCAGCAAAGCGGTTTGTACTTGGTTACCATCTCCCAATGTTAATCTAACATTGTTGCATTCTGTCTAGTTCTGTATTCTTTTTCCTTGTGTCGGTTTGGGCTTAGGGGGAGTAGTAATCCTAGGAAATCATGTGTTGAGGCATACTTTGTGGGTGACTCACTGCAGGTAAAACACTTTGTTTTGTGATCTTCTATGCTATGGGAACATCTTTTCCCTGGATATGTATATCCACTCTGTGTTTTTCTGTTTGATGTGTTACTTACTCATACTGATGATCTTAACCTATGTCTTTGTACCTATGTACTTGGGTGAGGGTTCAGATTAGTTGACAGGAATATCTCACGCTCTCACATGATGCTGCCTTGGATGAAGCCCTGCACCTACAACTTTCCTCCCTGATGTTAACTTACCAATGTTAGTCCAACATTGAAACATTGTAACTTATAAGTTTTCAGGTTTGATGACCGCTCTGGTTACGTGTTAATCCAACACTGACACGTGGTAAGGTGAACATGGGTATGATCGTGTGACAGTGGTCCGATTATGTTGGTAACATGTTACAACACCACTATCTCTACTCTTCAGCTGATTATTGTATAATTTGCCCTAATCTTCCTCTACTGTGTACGCGCTCAAAATTTTTGCAAAAACAACTCTCTCTGCAAAATCAAGTTTCGATTTTTCTTCTCTAAATCACTAACAATGGCACGCGAGTCTTCCATTGACACTCTTGCAACAGCTGCCGAACAGATGGAGCAACCTAGACGCCGCAGGACCAGAAGAGCGAATGCTGAAGCGATTACCGTCGCCGCACCAAAGAGGAAATCCACTTATCAATGGCGCAAGGGTAAGAAAGCTGCTAAGGGTGATGTTGATTCAACACCAAAAACTTCTGAGAAAACCTCCACTCCCACCAACCCTGAAAACGAGGTAATGATGGCTAACCCTACTCTGGATATACCTGATACTACTGGTGTTGGTATTGAGGGGGAGAAAGAGGCCCCGGGTGTTGTTGTGGGTGAGTCTGAGGTGGTGCATGAGGTCCCTGAGGGTAATGCTGGGGATGAATCTGTGGTTGCTGAGGAAGTGGTTGAGCCTACTAAGGCTGATGAGGCTGAGCAGGATACTGTTGATGAGATGGAGACTCTTCCTGAGGAGTATGATCAGGTTGAGGAGATTGTGGCTGAGAAGGTTACTACTGAAGGTAACCAAGATGCTGGAGAAGAGGATGACAGTCAACCTGAAGAGGTTGAGAGAGAAGAAGAAGAGAGCCTGACTCTCACTGACTTAGCTATTGCTGCTAAGAAAATAAAGGGAAAGCAGGTGGTGGTTGAAGCTTCTGAGTCTGAGTCAGAAGAACAAAAAGAGGAGGAAGAGGATGAAGAAGAGGAGGAAGTTAAGGAGGAAGTTGAGGATGAAGGCTTACAGGTAGGTGATGACCCTGCTGATGTTACTCCAACATCAGATGAATACTTTGATCTACTTGAGGAGGAGTATCCCAAGAAGCCTTATTCTGGCTTCTATGTGTCTGCTGAGGCAGAAGAGCTGTGGGAGGCTTATCAAGCCAGGATGATTCATACTGAGAGGAACATTGATGAGGAAATGTTCAAAGAAAATAGGTTGCTTGAACTGCTGGAAGCTAGAGGGGTGTTGGGGTCTGTGATGAACCAGTCATCATATGTCCTTGATGTGATCAGAGAGTTCTACATGAACCTCTCTCAATGGGTGTCCCACCAGGACTCTCCCAAGTTTGGCAAAGCTTGGGTCAGGATGAATGTCTATGACATTAGCCCCTCTATGATCAACGAGGCTTGGGGACTCCCTGACCCTGAGGAGACTGAGGATCCTAGCATGGATGAGGTGATCACTGACCTCACTGGTGGACTGACAAGGAAATGGAATGACAGTTTTCCAACTACAAAGCTGACCTCCTTAAGTGCTGTACTTCACAAACTCTCCACCTACAAATGGCTGCCCTCTTCCAACACCAATGTGATGACAAAAGAATCTGCAAGGCTGTACAAACTGAAGAACGGGCTGAGTGTGAATATAGGGGAGAAGGTTATGAGGCACATGAGGGAAGTCACAACCAAGGCAAAGGGAATCATTCCATATCCCTCTCTGATATCCAGCATTCTGGTGAAGCAAGGCTTCAAGACAAAAAAGCCAGAAGGCTGGATCAAGAACAAAGCCAAGATGATCATCACCAGGAGCTATTTCACTCAGATCAGGATTCAGGATCTGCCATGGAATCCCAAGGATGGAGCTGGTCCAAGCAGGAAGAAGAAGAAGAAGAAGACTCACAAGTTTGGTGCTTCTTCAGTTCATGTGGCTGGTGGGGACAACTGTTCTGTCATTGCTGATGCCTTTGTGGAGGAGACCTTGGTGTGGCTGGACAGAGAGTTCAAGGATACTCAGAGAGAGATAGCAGACAAGCAAGTAAGGCTGCAAGAGATAGACAGCCTCAGGAAGCATTTGAGGGATCTGCCTTCCTCACAAAAAGGGGGAGAATGATCAAATTTTCAAAAATTTCTGAGTTCTGTTAGGTTTCTGTCAGCATGAACAATTATTTTTCTTTGTTTATTTTTCGGTTTCTTCAAGGAGTGTGTTCCTTACTACTTAGTATGGTATGTAATTAAGTACATTTCTATCTTGTTGGTTACTGCTTCTGCTTATGATCATTGAACTTTGGATACAAAGTACTAACTCTGTTTTGCAGGTGTTAACTGTTCTCTGATGTTAAAATAACATTGAGATGTTCAATGATTAGAACATCTGTCTGGGTTCGATGTTAAGCTAACATTGACAAAGACAGACAGATGTTATGACAACATTGAAATGGTCCCTTCTGAGGTTCAGGGGGAGCGTACTTATTTTTTCATTGTGATCTGATAGTTAAGTTTGTTTGAATAATTTGATCTAGTTAGAACATGTTCTCAGGTTTTGTGATTAAGGCAAAAAGGGGGAGATTGAAAGTGCAGGTATTCGGTCGATGTTAGTTTAACATTGATAGTGCATGTATTCTGTCAATGTTAGTTTAACATTGAGAAGTCAATGTTAGAATAACATTGCTGGAGCAGAATCCGATTTACAATCTTAATAAATTTCTTCATTATTGTTTTGCCTTATTCACTTAACTAACTGAGTTCCACAGTTGTAATTGTCTTTGATTATTATTCAGGAAACAAACTTGTCATAGGTTGGACGCTCAAGTTTCCAAGAAGGAAAGTTTCCTTAATTACGCAAACCACTCTACAAGGAAAGAAGAGTTCGAGTGGAACTAGGAATGCTTTCCAAGATCAATCCTGATTTGAAGAAGGAGTCTTTCCCTAGTTAGATCACTAACGAAGGAACTATTATTCAAGAAGGACTGCGAGAACAAAGAAGAAGAGTTCAAGAAGGAAACAAGGAGAATTACCAACCGTGTACAACACACCTTGAAGTCGAAGATCAAGAACCTATATATAGGTGTGAAGTACATCAAGACAAACACGAGACAAGAGCCAATCAATCCGAGAGATTAATTTACAGTTGTTGAGTGTTGTCTTGCTTTAGCAAAGTTTGTGAATTGTTAGGGTAGATCTAAGAGTGAGGAGCTGTTAGAGATATACGAGGCAATTCTTGTGTGCTTTGCTTAGTTCAATCAATTTAAGAGTGAGGAGCTTGAGAATTGAGAGAACGACCTTTGTTAAAACCTTCACGGGTTATTTTGCCTAAGGCTCGGAAGTTAATATAAGTCTATATTCACTTCTTAAACTTGGTGTTTGTTTATTCCGCTGCACTATTCGTCTGGTCTATTGTTAAAGTAACATCGCTGAGTTAACAACGTTGCAAATCTGCTGTTAACTCTCCAGTGTTAAGTTAATAATAACAACGTATCAACCCGATCCACAATTTCATGTACCATTTTAAGGCATTCGCTATATTGTCCCGTAAGACAACAATAAGTCTACTTGTTAAGGTATTCTCTGTTGTATCATGTAGGATAGAAGGTATGATGACCTGTATAAGTAGTCGAGATAGCGTAACCTTTGTTGTTGTATCACCGTATCCACCACAAGGGTATATGGATATTCGTCGTTTTAAGCAATATATCCTGAGGGCGATACCTCTTTGTTGTTTGACGAGCATCTTTACCGTGGAGGCATATGGACAATCGCCTTTTCAAGCGATATGTCCTGAGGGCAATACCTCTCTGCTGTTTACCAGCATCTTAGCCGCAGAAGCATATGTACAGTTGCCTTTTCAAGCGATATGTCTTGACGGCGAGATCTCTCTGCTGTTTTACCAGCATCTTTGTCTAGGAGGCATATAGACAATCTCCTTTTCAAGCGATATGTCCCGAGGGCGATACATTTCTGTTGTTTTACCAGCATCTTTGTCGTGGAGGCATATGGACAGTCGCTTTTCAAGCAATATGTCCTGAGGCCGATACCTCTCTCGTGTTTTATCAGCATTTTAATTTTTTTCTTTTATATTTATTTTTTTAACTGTCCTCCTTATCTCGGGAATAGGAGATATTTTTCTTTTCTTTTATCCTCCTTATCTCGTGGATAGGGGATCTATTCCTCATTGTCTCTTTGTTGGAGAATGTCTACGTTCCTGTCATTTAAACGGATAACAATATATGCAACAATATATATCAATATAAAACTTCAAGATAGATAACATGCAAGAACCGGATAGCCTCCGATTTGTCTATCCTTTAGGATAGGAGACATTTTTACCCTTTAAGGTATATTTCTGTCTAATCCCGTAAGATATGTTTGTTCCTGCAACTAGTCTATCAATATGAAAGAGATAGACATATAACATTCTCATGATAAAGATTAATAACGAATAACGGTCAAAAACCGGGTAAAGCCATGTTCGCCTAATACGGGGGAAAGACAATTCATGTAAATGTAAATTGTTCCAATGTAACTAAAATCAGAAATTAATAAGCCCAAGTGATTCATGGGCAATCCCTCCGTCGAATCTCAAAAACATCGAATTTGGGATGATATCGAAAATAGGCTCGGTATCAAAAATAGGATCGACATCGAATAGGTTCGATATCAAAAATAGGCTCAACATTGAAAATAGGATCGACATCGAAAAGAGATTTCGATATCGAAAATAAGCTAGATATGTAGGTGAATAAGTAATACGTAATTAATTGTAGAATATGCAAGTGAATAATATAAGTAATTGATATGAATTATCTTGATCGGTAGACCGGGGGTATTGGGTGCTCGATATGCTCCAAGGTTTTGATTAATGTGGGTCAACCCAGAACCGTAAGAATGGGATTCATGTAAGGCATATGTCCGATGGCGCTCCAATCCGCCATTGTTATTGATGAACTCGATTGAATTTTAAGGTTGCGTGCTTATTTCCAAGTACATTCCAGTGTCTTCCCACAGACGGCGCCAATGGTTTGGTGCGTTATCGTCCGCTGGCTTGGTAGGCTGACGAAACACTCCACATCATGCTAGTTCTAGGTTGCGCTGGAACCAACTTTGTCCTTAGCACACGTGTACTCCAAGTGACATGGTGAAGGGGCAGATGGATCTTCAATGATTTCGGACTGGACCCGGGTTATCCCAAGTTGCCTACGTATCTCATTAAGGGAATCAAGTCGAACGTAGTTCATTAGTGATAGGTTAATTACACAATCAAGCATAATGATATATCGAGTATCTCGTGGATGTCGAATATGACGTCGAAGGTGATATCGGGGATGCTATCGGGGACCTTCTACGTCGGAGATGATGTACTGATAGATGTCGAGTATGATGTCGGGTGTTATATCGAAGGTGATATCGGGGATGCTCGATATCGGATGTACCTTGATTAGCAAAACCCGAGTATTTATAGAACTTGGGATGCGGGGACCGCATACGTGATGTACACGTGATCTGTACTATATCGAATATTAAATTCGATATACATATCGGGGCCATCCCCGATATAGCTGAAGATTGGCTTAACTCGTGGGCCAGCCTAATACCCATATCAATGTGGATTGTGCTTGTTCGATATTTGAATTTGCCATGTGTGAGCTATTATTTTGGATGGCAGAGTCCAATACTTCGGTCTTTTTTAGTTTGGACACCGATTTAACCCATTTGGAGAGTGAATTTAGGCTCTCTAAATGAGTATATTATTGTAGTGGATCATGTACAAATCCTTAGTGTGATTGTTTTGGCAAAACATAGATAAATAAATGCATGGGGGACAACTGAAGAGAAATTGAAACAACAGATGTGAAGTCCTATAAGTACGTATATATAATATGTCTATATATATATATATATATTGATCCTTATACACAAAACATTTGCCCAATTAATTAACTCAAAAATGCAGTTCCTCGTTTTCATATGAGATTAATTGTTATATTTAATTGCACCTTTTGTAAAAATTTCTTCGTGAAATAAATATGTCACATGAGTCTTAGAAAAAAATTCCCGTGTTACTAGTAATCTAAATCAAAATAGTTTACAAATAAAAGTTCTACAGATTCTGACTTCAACTTGTGCGATATAATATTCTCATTTAAGCCCAACTTAATAAGAAAATGGGCTTAAGTATTCTGTATCTTAATGAAATGAAAAGGCCTAGTTTCGTTGTTCTTGGTTTTGGTTTCCCACTTTTCCTCTATATCACGGACTTAGTTGAAAAGGGGCTTCTTTTTCCTCGTGGGTAGAAAACACACACACTATTTTGGGATAACATTGCCAAAAATAAGGGTGTTTGGGCCGGGCCGGGCCGGGAATAAAGATTCCCGCCTGACCTGCCGGGACCGAAAAAAATCCGGTCTGTTACCTCCTGGCCAGATCGGGGTTTTACTCCCGGACTGGGTCCCGTTGGGAGGTAACGGGATTCGAGTCGGATGCCCGTTCCGGTGTGGCCAGACCGGGAGTCGTCTTACACTCTTTTTTTTCTTTTTCTCTAACACTCTTTATTTATTTTTCTTAAACAGACGACACACACACAGACGGGCGGGGTTGATGCCCGTTCCGGTGATGGGATCGTGGCCAAGTGCACCAAGAAGACTGCAACAAACTCAATGGGAAGAGGAGACAAAAGCTGCAATTCAAGAGAGTCAAATAAATTATTAAAAACTTTTTATCTTCACATCTAAAGTGAGTGGTGTTGGGAATATTCCTTGAAACATAGCATTCAGATAAACTTCTGAAAAGCAATTTGATGAGTAGATTATATTATAAGAAAAGATGGAGCAAAAGCAAAGTAAAAAGAAACTTAAAGAAAGAACACAGTTGTGACCCATTAACACTTCAAAATTCAAATTTAGCAGGCTAAGGGCGACCCCAACTTCGATTTGGACCACATCAAGATTTACCTCAACCACACAACACGCACACACACAACCCAAAAAAAAGGGGCTGGAATTTTTCAGCCCCACCTACTAACACTGTATGCCGGAATCCGGGATACCTTCCGTTGAAATCCCGGCCACCGGAAATGCTGTTATCGGAGGGAGGGGACGGGAGCATCTAGGCCGCTCCTTACTTGGACAATTCACGTAGCCGAGGTCCCGACCCACAACAGGCCTAGCCAAAACAATAATTTTTTTAATATTAAAGCAATTATTTTAATGTCTAATTTGTCCTTATCAATCAATACAAACTAGATTCTAATTTTCTAGATACTATTATTTTGGCCATCCTTTATATTATGCCAACTAAATCTCCTAGTTTTTTCTTTGTAAAATTGCCCGAAGCCTATGCTTTTTTGAATCCAATCGTAGATATTATGCCAGTGATACCTTTATTTTTTTTTCTTTTATAACATAAATACAAAATCTACTTTACATATCTTCTTACTCCAATTAGCATCCTTTTAATTAATTCATCAACAATTAGCATATATGATGAGAAACTTATAATGACATATAATGTAAAATATTATGTGAGGTTATTGGTTCATTGCCTGTCAGGGGCATTTATGTCATTTCACTTTGGTAGTTAGTTAGTTAAAACTGTGCATGTTAGCTATAATTGGTGCACGACTCAAGTTAGCAGCACACAATCAGTTTTGGTTAGTTCAACTCGTTATAAGCTCGTTAGTGAGCTGATTTTCTGATTCGATTGCAATCAACTTCTGTTCCATTGAAACACTCATAAATCAATAAAAAGTTCTCTCCATTTCTCCCTTGGATGTGGGTTCAATAATAACATTGATTTGTGAATTCGAACCAAGTAAAATCGATTGTCATTTGTGTTGCATTTTTTCTGTTTTTCTTCATTGTTCTTATTGTGGATTCCTTTGCATTTTTTGGATTGATTTGCATTGTTGGGGTTCGAATCCATTTGTGAATTTGTGATCAAACATTAACAATTGGTGTGGTGAACGTGGAGATGTCGATGGTGAAGTTTGATGTTGAAAAGTTCACAAGATTAAATGATTTTGAATAATGGCGATTGAAGATCGGAGCTCTTCTTGTACAACAATTGATTCGCTTGATGAACTGAGCAAGGATAAGGATATGGATGATAAATTGAAGAAATCGATTCTGGAAAGACACATAGTGTGATCATCCTCTACATTGGAGATAAAGTGCTCAGACAAGTGTAGTAGGAGAGTTCAACTGCTATGGTTTGGATGAAGCTTGAGCTTGTACATGACCAAATATCTAGTAAATCGCCTCTATCTAAAATAATCTATGTACTCGTTTAAAATGCAAGAGGATAAATCTTTTGAAAAAGAAATGAATGTGTTTAACAAGTTGATGCCAGATTTGGAAATATTGATGTTATGTTAGATGATGAGGATCAAGATTTTCTTTTGTTGAGTTCATTACCTAAATCAAATGCTCATTTTAAAGATACTTTGATGTATGGTAGAGAAGTGTTGACACTGAATGAAGTTTACACTACATGAAACTCTAGAAAATTGAATCAAAAGAATGCGTCTATGGGTGTGGTTAAGGTTTAAGGACTGGTAGTTAAGGGCAAGGCAAGTAAGAAAGGAAATAAGAATGACAAAAAGAAATAGAATACAAATTCTAAAAAGATTAAAATACCTTGAAATGGTAAAAGTAGTATAAGATGTTATCATCGTCATAATGAAAGACATACCATGTGATAGGCAATAGAATCAAGCTGGTGATAAGACCAATGATTCTCGTAATGCTGTTATAACACTAGATGGCTAAGAGTCACTAGAGTTTTGATGGTGTATGACATTGATCAAGAGATGGAATGGGTAATGGTTTTAGGGTGTTCATTTCACATGACACTGCATAAACAGTGTCTTGAGGATTATGAAGAGATGAGGTAGGATCTGTTCTATTAGGGAATAGCAAATCATGTAAGATATCCCGTGTTGGTACTGCAAGACTTATATTACATGATGGAAGCACTAGACTTTTGGCAGAAGTAAGATACACTCTAGAGTTAACGAGGAATTTAATTTCTTTTGGAGAACTTGACAGGAACGGATATCATTTCAAGTGTACTAAAGCAATGTTAAAGGTTTTCAGTGGTTCTCTGGTTGTGATGAGAGCTTTCAGAAAGAGTGGTTTACACACTCTGGAGTGAAAAGTGAGGTACTACAACAATTGCATCAGGACCTGAGTTATGTACTACTGAACTCTGGTATAGAAGACTTGCACATGTAAGTGAGAAAGGTGTTGTGGAGCTAAGTAAGCAAGGGTTATTTGGTGATAAGCTGGAGACACTCAATTTTGTGAAGAATGTGTGTTATGTAAAGCTTGTATCGTGAAGTTTGGTATTAGAAAACACATAACTGAAGGAAAATTGGCTAACATTCATGCTAATCTTTGGGGTCCTTCAAGGACTGAGCCTCATGGTGGAGCAAAGTGTTTTCTATGCATTGTGGATGACTTCTCAAGAAAGATATGGATATATATCTTGAAAACAAAGAATGAATCCTTTTAAGCCTTTAAAACATGGAAAAGTTTGGTGGAGGATCAAACTCGAAGAAAGGTGAAAAAGCTGAGAACTGATATTGGATTGAAGTTTTTCTCTGATCAGCTCAATGAGTTCTGTAAAAGTCAGGGAATTTCAAGGCACAGAGCAGTAGCTGGAACTCCACAACAAAATGGAGAGGTTCAATAGAACACTTCTAGGGAGGGCCAGATATATGCTGAGGAGTGCAAACCTGCCTAAGGTATTTTGGACTGAAGTTGTTACAACATCTTCCTATCTGATCAACATAAGTCCCTCTCTTGCATTAAAATTCAAAACTCCTGAATATCTATGGACTGAACATGCTCCAAATCTAAAACATTTGAAAAATTATGGATGTGTAGCTTATGCTCACACCAAACATAATAAGTTGGAGTGAAGAGCATTGAATTGTATGTTTATAAGGTATCTTGAAGGTGTCAAGGCATATATTCTTTGGTGTTTGAAGCTAGGTCACAGAAGGTGCATTATAAGTAGAGATGTAGTCCTTAGAGAAGCTGAAATGACTCACAACAAGCAAGTACCATTAGATCTGGGAAATCCAAACACCTACTGATCATAATAGACCCCAGATTGAGGTGGAGTCTGATGATCATGTTGGGTATGAAGCTGGAAATACTGAGGATCAAGCAGAAAACTGGTTGCTAAATGATGAAAAGCATACCGAGGATAATAGTTCTAATAAAGAAGGTACTCATATAGATGAGCACCAGAATGTTCAGAACACCTATATGCTGACAAGACACATAAATATGAGAAACTAGAGCACCTAATATATATGGTTATGTTGATTTGATGGCTTACTCACTTGTAGCTACTAGTGAGGTACTTGAAGAAGAACCAAAACATTACAAGGAGAAAATACCCTGTAAAGAAAAGCATAGATGGACTCATGCAATGAATGAAGAGATGAACTCTTTGAAGGTCAACAAAACCTGAGAACTAATAGAGAAGCCTACTAATTCTAAACTTTTCAGTTTCAAATGGATCCTTAAGAAGAAATATGATATTCAATGTGTAGAAGAGAGTAGATTCAAAGCTAGATTGGTGGCCAGGGGCTTCACACACAGAGAAGGGAATGATTATAATGATGTATTATCACCAGTGCGAAACACAGGTCCATCAGGATATTGTTGACTCTAGTTGCACACAATGATTTGAAACATGAGAAAATAGATGATAAGACAACCTTCTTATATGGCGAGTTGGATGAGGTCATAATTATGAAGCAACGCGAGGGGTATGAGGTCAGAGGGAGAGAAGACTATGTCTGCTGATGAGTATTTATTTATAGACATTTACGTACTAATTTTCTTATGCTTTTGCATAATTATTGCTACATATTTATTGGTTTAGTATTGTTTTGTGTTTTTCAAGGATTGTATGAAGTCAAGAAAAAATGAAGCAAAAAGAGGCCAAAATGGATGTTTTTGGAGACAAGTAGTCTAGAAACTACTTCAGGTGCCCTAGCGCTACAAGCGGCACAATAGCAGTGCAAATACTAAAGGTAGCGTGATTGAAGGAGAGCATCAGGAGACCACCGCATAGAACTTAAGGTGAGGCGACCGCAGGCGAGATGACAACAAAAATCGCATCTAGTAGGCGCGATGGCACAGGTAGCCCGCAACGAGGACTGAACTGTCTTTTACATAGATTAGGTTACTGTTGTTCATGAAATTAGGGCATCAAAACTCTCCTATAAATAGAGGAGGGCGACCAAAGGTAAAGAGACCAACTTACAAAAGCTTACAAACGCTTACAAAAACCTACAGAAACCCTGTTAGATTGTTTTCAAAGAGAAACACCATTGAAGTCTTGTTATTGTTTAATTGAGTCATTGTTTAAGAAAAATATTTTGTGAAGAAGATATTAAGTGTGTTTGATAGCATAACGGTAACAAAAGGTATAGGTAATCAGAAGAATCTATTGTGATGCGCATTGTGATCAAGTGATCACAAGTAGAAATATTTCTGTTACCACTTTAATTCTCATGATCACGAACTACCTAAATTAAATAATTATTTTTAACTCTTCGAAACGAGTATATATATAAATTTTATATGGGCAAATCCCGATTTGGGCCAGCCTATTCAGCAATACCGACCCAACCCAACAAACCACTGGCCCATATGCTTATGCCTCGGATGAAACCCGATATACCACTCTATATAGAATCTCGTATTTGATATGGTACAAGGCAAAAATCTATAAATACTCCCGCCCCACATAATGAAACAAACTTACATTTATATCCCTAATCAACATGTTGATATCGAATATATATATATACAATATCTTCCTCTACCTACTTCCCACATCACCTCGGATATTACCTATAAGATCACCTTCAACGTTCACCTATGATACCGTCTTCGACGTTCAACACTGATATCGTCCTCGACATCACCCTAGATATCATTAAAACATCTCATTCGATATCATCCCCGACACCGCCTCCTATATTGTCCTTGATATCATCCTCGACGTGATCTTTGACACCAATTGTGATATCCAGTTGGACTATCTATCTCAAGTGAAATTGTAGGACCGTGGATTGACACAACATTTATTGAGAGTTAAGCTGGAATTGCCTTAACTCTATTTTGATCTTCTTGATAATAATAATGTGCAGCGGAAGTAAGAACACAAGAAGATATAATTTTAAGAAGTTTTCAATATAATTAAAAACTTCCGAGCCTTAGGCGAAATAACCATAAAGGTTTTATAAAAAACGTTCCTCACAACAATTCACTCACGCTCTTTGTTGATCGGACTCAACGAAGCAGACAAGTAAGAACTACTTAACTTCTATGGACTAGACTTAAGCAGTTGATACAAAAACTTCGCAAAACAAAATGAAGACAATACAAAGAATAATTAATCCCTTGGATTATTGGCACGATTGTCTTGTCTTCATCTTGATGAACTTCACATCTTTATAGATTTCTTGAGTCTTGAACGCCAAGATGTGTTGTTCACAGTTTTGGTAACTCTTGTTATTTCCTTGTTGAATATTGCCTTCTTTGTGAACTTCATATCTTTCCAGAGAATCGTGTTTCCATTGTTACTGATTTAACAAGGCAACACATCTTCTTCAATTCGCAGAATCTTGGAAAGAATCACAGTTGCAGAGAATCCAATATTGTTTCCTTCTTTTGAAACCGTGTGAGTTGACTATTCAACTTAGCTTGAATTATAGAAACTTCAAGTAAGGAATCTTCCAAAGCTCTTCCTTATGTTTAGGATACTTTCCTGGACATAAACATAAACAACTAAAACCGTGGAACTTGATTAATAAGTGAATAAAGGCAAAACTTAATTTTGGCAACTAAAGAACAGTTTTCACAAAAGCTCTCGGCTTTCAATGTTATCCAATGTTAACCCAACATCGTCTAACATTTCACCGTCTAACATTGATTCCAGAAAACCTGCACTTTCAATCTCCCCCTTTTTTCCTTTCTTCACAAAACCAATACCTGTTCCAATCAAGTCTTATATCCAGAAAGTTATAATCAACAAGAAACAAATTAAACTACCAAACTGCTCCCCCTTAATACAAGATATCATAATCAAAGTTAATTTAACAAAGACATGAATAAAGGTCATCACTACAACCACATATGTACATATGTTCAGACCTCAACATTCATCAATGTTGCCTCAACATTGAAACCAGTAAGTTTCCTGCATAAAGGTTAACAATAAGAACAGTTCAAAAAGTTCCTTCACAAGGAATAGCAGTTAAGAACAATCAGAGCAGTTCATCAGTAGTACTTAGAGTTACAGGCCATAGCTAGATATCAAGGACAAGCCCCTTGATCAAATAAAACCAAAATAGAGATTAATGTACTAGCAGTTCAAAGATATTAGCAATTCATAGGAAACAAAACAAAAACAAGAAGACAAAAATTAAAATTGGAACTACTCTTCCCCTTTTTGTGAAGAAGGGAGGTCCTCCAAATTTTTCACAATGTCCTCCAGTTCTTTGAGGTGTTCCTTCCTCTCTTCGATCTCCCTCTGAGTGTCAGCAATCTGCCCCCTATACCAATTCAGCATATGATCCACAAAAGCAGAAGTGATAACCAAGCAATCCTCTTCTTTGGACATTGGCACTGAAGTTCCAGCAAACTCCTTAGCCCTTTTCTGCTCAGTTCTTGGTCTCACCACTCCTTGTGGATTCCATGGAAGATCTCTCACCCTTGATCCAGACAAGTAGCTTGGGAGAATAGTTAATTCTGAATCATTCTTCCTCCAGCCCACAGTGACACTTGTCTTTAATCCTTGACTGCCAAGGATTTTGTAGATGAGTAAGGGATAGGGTAGCATCCCATTCTTCCTTCCAGCAACTTCAGACATAGACTTCAAAATCCTCTCCCCCATATTTACAGCTAGCCCATTTTTGATTTTGTACACCAAGATTGCTGATTCCTTGGTAAGTACAGTCACATTCTTGCTTGGGAGCCAGTTGAAGCAAGCTATCTTGTGCAAGACAACACTCAGGGAGGTGAGTTTTGTGGTTGGCAGAGCATCTCTCCAGATTTTGACCAACCCTCCAGTCAAGTCCTCAATTACATCATCATAATAGGGGTCCTCAGATTCATCAAGAGTAGGGAAGCCACAGACCTTGTTGATGGTGTAGGGGTCAATGTTGAAGACTCTCCCCCTCACCCAAGCCTTTCCAAACTTTGGAGATCTGTAGTCCCTAATCCACTTGGAGAGATTGAGGTAGAACTCCATGACAATCTCAGGAGCATAGTCACTCAGCTCCATCACTGATTGTTGCAGCTCTCTTGCTTCCAGCAAGTCCATTACTTTGTTCTCTTTGAAACTGGCCATCTCTATAGCCCTTTCAGTGTGAATCTCCCTTCTTTTGAAGGAATCCCGCTTCTTCTCCAACTCTTGAGAGAGATAGTAGGGAGAATAGCAGTCCTCTTCCTCCTCAGGGTAGACCACATATAGCCCATCAGTGTACTCCTCTGTTCCTGATGTTGCCCCAACATCAGCAGCAACATCCTGCTCCTCCTCAGTCTCCTCTTCCTTCTTCTCTTCTTCTTCCTCATCCTCAACATCCAACACCTCAACTTCCTCTTCCATCACTTGCTTTCCCTTCCTCTTTCTCTAAGCAGCAGCAGCAACCTTCTTCTCTTCCTCAGCTTTCTTCTCCTCCTCAACAGCCCTCTTCTTAGCTGATCTCTCAGACTGTCTTTTCCTGGCCTCAGCCCTAGCCTTAGCAGACTCAGACATATTTTTCAATTTCTCACCATTGCCCTTTCTCTTTTTCTTTTGAGCCCTAATCCACTTCCTCACCATCTTGTCAACAGACTCATCCGCAGACACCTCCACAGATTTTTCAACAAAACCACTGCCCTCCCCCTCAACAGGTATATCAGCATCAAATTCAGGAGTGGGTTCAGCAGCGTTTACCTCAGTTTCAGGCTCATTGGTGATGGGAGTGGTTGGTTCCACTGTTGGCTCAACATTGGAGGTCGATTCTCCCTGTTTGGTCTTCTTTCCTCGTCGCACATAGGGAATCGCCTTCCTCTTGTCAGCAACAGGGGCCTCAACTGTTTTTGCAGCAGCACTTCTAGTGTGTGAGCGAGTGCGTGCAGCAGTGGGTTCGCTTCCTAGGGCAACATCTGCAAGAGTTTGCATGGGGGACTTGTTTGCCATTGTTAGTACAGAGATTTTGAGAGTAATCGCAGAGAAGATCAAGAGAATTTTGAGAGTAAATTTTGCAAAATAGGCACAAATAAGGAACTTGCAAGTTTAATTAAGGAAAATAGGGTTTTGATTTCAATAATAACCGTGAATAGGAGAGAGAGAGAGAGAATGTTAATGGGGAGTTACCAAATTTGAAACAAACAAAACTTTCCCACTATGTTTTCCCGCGCACACGTGTTGATGTTAAATTAACAGTTAACCAGAGCGGTTTTCAGAAAAAAACTGAAAACTTATAAGTTCCTGTTTTCAATGTTGACCTCAGTCTGTGCACAATGTTGGGATAACATTCAATAACATTCAAAACCGAAGGTGGAGGTACAGGTTTCACCAAGGCAAATTCATGTGAGAGCTTGAGATACATCCAAAAATACATCTGAAACTTAACCAATATAGCAAGTGAGTACCTCAGACATATTGTTCAGATTAAAATCATGAGTAAGTAACATAGATAACAAGAAACACACAGAGATAAGCAGTTATGAATTTAAGGAACAATTCACTTCCACAGCATAGAAAGTCACAGATCAGTGTGTCACCTGCAGTATGTCACCCAAATTGTATGCCTCAACACATGAATTATACTCCCCCTATGCCTAAACCGACACAACTCACAAACAAGAAAGAAAACAATGCAGTTCTATATGAATGCAACAAGGTAATGTCAAATAGGTAGATGGTAAACACAAATGAAAAACTCCTCAAACCAGCACAGTCACATCTCTTTAAAATCTTTATTATTTTCATAACTCATCTGAACAAAAACTGAAGGTTGCTAAACACAAAGTTAATGTCACAACTGAATGAGGGCAGCCTGAACTCCACACACCCAAGTAACAACATTAACAGCAGCAAGTTAGGCAAGTACAAAGGCCTTGAATGTTGGCAATTCATTTATCATGCACCCCAACACCCCAATTCCTTATGCATACTTGTTTACCAACCTGCATTCAAGAGAATCACCAAGTGATCAGTGCTACTAAATGTAAGAAATCGAAACCTCAAACACCCTAGTAGAAAGGATCACCCTCATGTGTTCCTTGGCCAAACAAACAGAAACATGTAAATAAGCACAACTGAGTAACAGTGAAGCTGTCAACATCATGCACCCCAGCTTCTCCACATGTCCTGTACACCTTCCATATGAATAAGACACAACTGAATAGACATCAAAGTAGTGAACTTTGTGTACCCCAGCTTCTCCATATGTTAGGCAATCACAACCTCAGACAAACAGAAGAGTTTTATTAACCTTTTCAAAACCAAAGATGTGAACCTGATAACTAGAGAGAGTTGTTAATCAAAGAGTTCAACCACACAAACCAAATATGACAAAACAGTGATAAAATGAGACTCACAAGGAATGCAACTCAACAAAGGAATGACAACAGAATACCTACTACACCACAACCAATATACCAGTGCTAGTCAGTGGTGTTATGACAACACTGGTTTTCTCAACATTTTCACATATCACACATGCCAAGAGATTTCCTCAGGCTGAAGAATCTCTCACTATCTAAAGGTTTAGTAAACATATCAGCTAGCTGATTTGTTGTCTCAATATGTTCAATGTTGATTATTTTGTCCTCTACCATATCTCTTAGGAAATGATGCCTTATGTCTATATGCTTAGTTCTAGAATGTTGGACAGGATTCCTAGAGATACTTATGGCACTTAGATTGTCACAGAACATGAGAAGTGTATCACTATCTAGCCCATAATCTGAAAGCATGTGTTTGAGCCACACAAGTTGGGTAACACAGCTGCCAGCTGCTACATATTCTGATTCAGCAGTTGATAATGAAACACAGTTCTGCTTCTTGCTATACCAGGAGACCAAATTATTCCCCAAATAAAAACAGCCCCCACTTGTGGATTTCCTATCATCCACATCACCTGCCCAGTCAGAGTCACTGAAACCAACCAAGTTAGTGTTAGTGTCATAAGAGTACCAGATGCCTAATGGTGAAGTTCCAGAGATATATCTAAGGATCCTCTTCACAGCAATCAAATGAGATTGCTTTGGATCAGCTTGGTACCTAGCACAAACACATACTGAAAACATGATGTCAGGTCTAGAGGCAGAGAGATATAGCAAACTACCAATCATGGATCTGTACAATGTTGGGTCAACATTGCTACCAGTGCCATCTTTTGTTATCTTCACTGAAGAGGACATAGGAGTTTTGCAAGGCTTTGATTCTTGTAGCTCAAATTTCTTCACCAGATTCCTTGCATACTTCTCCTGGTTCAGGAAGATACCATTCTCCAGCTGCTTGACTTGTAGTCCCAGAAAGTAGTTAAGTTCACCAATCATGCTCATCTCAAATGTTCCTGTCATAGACTCAAAAAATTTGTCTAAAATAGACTTGTTAGTAGAGCCAAATACAATATCATCCACATATATTTGAGCAATGCATATATCAGAACTTTTTCTAAGGACAAACAGTGTTCTATCTCCATCTCCTCTATTGAAACCTAGGCCTAACAGAAAATCAGTTAGCCTCTCATACCAAGCTCTAGGGGCCTGTTTTAAACCATACAAAGCCTTTTCAAGTTTGTACACATGGTCAGGATGTTTAGGGTCAGTAAAGCCTTTAGGTTGTTCTACATAAACCTCTTTGTCAATTAAACCATTCAGAAAGGCACCTTTAACATCCATTTTGTAGAGTTTAATTCTAAGACAGCAAGCAATAGCAAGAAGTAATCTAATTGATTCTATCCTAGCTACTGGAGCAAAAGTCTCATCAAAATCTATACCTTCTACCTGAGTATAACCTTGTGCAACCAACCTAGCTTTGTTCCTCATAATTACACCATTCTCATCAGTTTTATTTTTGAAAATCCATTTTGTACCTATTACATTCACATGTGATGGCCTAGGTACTAGATTCCAAACTCTGTTTTTGGTGAATTGTAAGAGTTCCTCTTGCATGGCATTAATCCAGTAACTATCCTTAAGAGCTTCAGTTACATTCTTAGGTTCAATGGAGGACACAAAACAAGAAGCATTTTCAATAGTACATGAAGAAGACATACAAACACACAACTTAGCCATATCCTTGTAATTTACCCTTTCTTTGTTGCGTGTTCTTACTCTTTCAGTAATTTGACCAATTACTTGAGAGGCTGGATGATCTCTTTGTATTCTAAGAGGGGGATCTCTTCTGGATACAGGAATCACTTCATCTTCAGAATCTGACAGCACAGATGTTGGCCTAACATTGGGGGTTTTTGGTGTTAAGTCAACATTAGTTCCAGTTTCCAGTTCAGCATCTCCAGCGTCTGTGTTCAATGTTGAGTCCAATGTTGGAGTAACATCTGAACCAGTGACTTCTTCAGTACCTGCAGAAACAGTTAAATCATCAAATATGACATTCACTGATTCTTGAACAATATGCAATCTTGGATTGTAGACCCTGAAAGCAGCACTATTAGGAGAATATCCAACAAATATACACTTTTCACTTTTGGAATCAAATTTGCTCAAATAGTCTCTATCTTTTAGCAAATAGCAGTTAATACCAAATTCATGAAAGTGTGCTACTGTTGGTCTTGAACCCTTCAAGATTTCATAAGGTGTCATAGTAGTACCAGGTCTAAGATAAACTCTATTACTAATATGACATGCAGTATTCAAAGCTTTAGCCCAGAGTTTCTTAGATAGGTTTTTAGAATTCAACATAACTCTAGCCATCTCTTGAAGTGTTCTATTCTTCCTCTCAGCAATACCATTTTGCTGAGGTGTTTTAGGTGCAGAGAACTCATGGAAAATGCCTTTAGATTCACAGAAATTAGCAAAGCTAGCATTCTCAAACTCTTTTCCATGGTCAGACCTAATTCTTCCTACAGAAGTGCCATAAAGATTTTTAATACTAGCATGCAAAGTTTTGAATGTGTTGAATGCCTCTGATTTTTCTTTCAAAAATTTAATCCATGTATATCTTGAAAAATCATCAACAATAACAAAAGCATACTTCTTACCATTCAGGCTACTAACCTCAATAGGACCCATGAGATCCATATGTAGCAATTCAAAGCACTTATTAGTTGTAGGGTTAGTACTTTGTACCTGAAGTGGTGGATGAACAGCTTTTGTTTGTTTACCTTTCAGGCAGTCTTCACAAACAATTTTACCTGGGCTAGTCAACTTAGGCAGTCCTCTTACAGCCTCTAACTTCTGTAGTTTCTCCAGATTCCTATAGTGCACATGTCCTAACTTCTTGTGCCACATGACAGATTCATCTACCTTGGCATGGTAGCATTCTGCTTCATCTTGAGCAAGATAGCAGTTATCCTTTGATCTTGTACCTGTCATGACACAGACATTGTCACTATTAAACACTTCACATGAACTTTTATTAAAAGTAACTAGCAGATTGTCATCACAAAGTTGACTTATGCTAATTAAATTTGCTTTCAATCCTTCAACCAACAACACATCCTTGAGTGGTGGAAATCCTTCAACATCCAGTACTCCTTTTCCAATGATTTTCCCTTTGGTGCCTCCTCCATAGGTAACTGTTCCAACAGTCAAAGGGATTACATTTTTCAGGTTGTCAATGTTTCCAGTCATGTGCCTTGAGCATCCACTGTCAAAATACCACTTACCTGCAAGGTTAGAGTAAACAGCAGAAGAGACAACATTGCAAACAATTTTAACCTTAGGAGTTTTTATCTTCTTAGTCCAGGTTCTACTTTTATGTCCTTCAGATTTGTTACCTAATGTTGGGATAACATTCAGATCAGAGGTTTTCCTAACATTGGTACTATTAATTATTGTTTTCTTCTCAATCACAGTTTTATATTTTTTACAATAAGGCTTAATGTGACCAGGTTGAAAACAATATTGACAGATAAAAGTAGGCCTTTTCACAGTGTGGAAAGAGATTTCACAACTCAAGTTATTGCTATCCTTGATGAAACCAGCATTCAAGTAGACAGAATTAACATCTTCAAAGGAAGGTTTCTCAACATAGCTCAAACCATTTTTACCTTGATTTCCCATACTCAGCACTTCATCCAGTATAGATGTAGAGGAGTTCCATTTGTTAATGGTTTGTTCAGCTTTATCTAATTTTACCTTTACCTCTTTCAGCTCAGCCTCAGTTTTGTCAAGGTCTTTCTCATACAGCTTCAGCATCTCCTTCATGCATTCAATCTCTTCCTTCAAGCTTTTGTTGCTCTTGATGAGTTTGTGATTCTCAAGCAGCAGTTTGTGGTAGATAGACTTCAGGTCTTCAATGATTTCCTCCTGGGACATTTCACCTTCAAAGAAGTATTCTTCATCTAGATCCATTGTACCATGAAAACAATCAAAGTTAGCTTCATCAAAGTAGGACACAAGATAAGGTTCAGAATCATTATCTGAATGTTGGGGTAACATTGAGATCCAAAGCAGTTCAGGGAGTCTTCTGGTGTCCAGTCAATCTGAGTGAGTAGCGCAGCAGTTTGAACCTCTTCTGATTGTTCTTCAGCTTCTCCAGAACTAAAGTCATCTTCATTGAAATCATCCACACAAACCCAATGAGAATTTCCTCTTTTTCTAAGAGTGTTAGCACATTCATTAGCCATATGACCATATCCTTTACATTCAAAACATTGAACATCTTTTAACTTATCAGCTTCTAAAGGAGTAGGTTTCGATGCCATGTACTTCACAAACTTAGGAGGTAATTTCTTATAACCTGTGGAACTATTACTAAGGTTCTTCTCTTTACCTTTTCCTTTAAGATTCAAATTATTGAACTTCTTAGTAATTTTCCCATAGTTTGAAGAAATTATTTCAAAATCATCATCACTTTCATTGTCAAGATTTGAACCTCTTAAAGCAACAGCCCTATGTTTGCTAGGTTGTGAGGCAAGCTCCATCTCAAATTCTCTAAGAGTATTCATCAAGACTTGAAACTGTAGATTAGCAAGGTTTCTAGATTCACTCATTGCAATTTTCTTGAGAGCAAATTTAGATGACAGTGTTCTCATAGCTTTGTAAACCATTTCTTGATTAGTCATAGCAAAACCTAGATTTTCACATTGGTTAGCAATATCAAGAATTTTCTCAAAATAACTGTCAACACTCTCATCTTCTCCCATCTCAAGTTTTTCAAATTGCAAAAGCAGTTGTCTGTATTTAGAATCTTTAACAGCAGAATCTCCTTCACAATGTAATTCAAGTATATCCCAAGCATGTTTGGCTTTTGTACAGTTCTGGATTAACTTGAACATGTGATGATTAACCCAACTAAAGATAGCATTAAGAGCTTTTTCATTAGAGTTATAGAGACTTACCTCTGCTGCTGTCCAGTCTGCTTCTGGTTTTGGAACTAGATCACCTTCACCATCTCTTGGTAATGTTGGAAGAGAGTATCCATTGATCACGGATTGCCAGGCTCGAATATCAATAGCTTTGATGTGAGACCTCATCCTGATCTTCCAATATGCATAATTGGAGCCATCCAAAACTGGTATCCTGTTGGTATTAGGATTGACACTGTCCATGGTGTTGTATCACCTCCAAACCACTAGTGTAGTCGGTGTTTGGCTCTGATACCAATTGAAATTGTAGGACCGTGGATTGACACAACACTTATTGAGAGTTAAGCTGGAATTGCCTTAACTCTATTTTGATCTTCTTGATAATAATAATGTGCAGCGGAAGTTAGAACACAAGAAGATATAATTTTAAGAAGTTTTCAATATAATTAAAAACTTCCGAGCCTTAGGCGAAATAACCATAAAGGTTTTATCAAAAACGTTCCTCACAACAATTCACTCACGCTCTTTGTTGATCGGACTCAACGAAGCAGACAAGTAAGAACTACTTAACTTCTATGGACTAGACTTAAGCAGTTGATACAAAAACTTCGCAAAACAAAATGAAGACAATACAAAGAATAATTAATCCCTTGGATTATTGGCACGATTATCTTGTCTTCATCTTGATGAACTTCACATCTTTATAGATTTCTTGAGTCTTGAACGCCAAGATGTGTTGTTCACAGTTTTGGTAACTCTTGTTGTTTCCTTGTTGAATATTGCCTTCTTTGTGAACTTCATATCTTTCCAGAGAATCGTGTTTCCATTGTTACTGATTTAACAAGGCAACACATCTTCTTCAATTCGCAGAATCTTGGAAAGAATCACAGTTGCAGAGAATCCAATATTGTTTCCTTCTTTTGAAACCGTGTGAGTTGACTATTCAACTTAGCTTGAATTATGGAAACTTCAAGTAAGGAATCTTCCAAAGCACTTCCTTATGTTTAGGATACTTTCCTGGACATAAACATAAACAACTAAAACCGTGGAACTTGATTAATAAGTGAATAAAGGCAAAACTTAATTTTGGCAACTAAAGAACAGTTTTCACAAAAGCTCTCGGCTTTCAATGTTATCCAATGTTAACCCAACATCGTCTAACATTTCACCGTCTAACATTGATTCCAGAAAACCTGCACTTTCATCAAGCATCTGGTGTTTCGAACTAAAGTCGTCCTAGAGCTAGCGTTAGTGATAGGAGACATATGTAATAGAATCATAGCACCACAATTGTAACCTAACGCTTCGTACGCAATATACGATCTATTGTCATGTTAGTGGCGCCGTCTGTGGGAACACCCATTCTCGTGATCAGATAGTCACAGAGAATTCAGAGAACGAAGACACCTCAGAAAGCAAAGGAGTCAGGGCAAAAGAAGAGAAAGATGGTAGTGGGTATTAAGAGGTTGGAAGCTAATACTTCCACTGAGCTATCCAAAAGGGAGAAAACGATCTTGCCTTTTCAGAATGAACCGAAAATGGAACCTATCGAAGATTTTGTTACTATTAGTATTAGCCCAGGATGGCCGGACCGCATGTTGCAGATTGGATCGGCGATGTCAGAAAGCTTTAAGCCCACCCTAGTAGAGTGTTGGAGAAGGAATGATGACATCTTCGGGTGCTCTGACTCAGACTTAAAGGGGATCGACCCCAAGATCAGTGTGCACAAGTTAAATGTTGAACCTCGGGCTAAGCCAGTGAGGTAAAAGAAAATGAACTTCAGTATGGAACGAGGCTGCAGAGAAAGAAGTAGTTGAAAAATTGAAGGCAGGTCATATTTACGAGATACATTATTTCGAATAGCTTAGCAATATAGTATTGATCCTGAAGAAAGAGACTGAGTGAAGAATGTGCGTGGACTATACTATATTAAACAAGCATTGTCCTCGAGATAAAAATCCTTTGCCAAGGATTGATCTCCTCATGGACTCGACGGCAAGATGCGCCTTGTTACGTTTTGTGAATGAAAAGAGCAAATTCCACAAGATATATAAGGCAACTGAGGATCAACCGAAAATGGCCTTCGTTACAGATGCCGGTATATACTGCTATCAGGTAATGCCTTTTGGTTTGAGAAATGCAGGCGCTACCTTCCAAAGGCTGGTGGCCAAAATGTTCTACGACCTAATCGGAAAATCCATAGAGGTCTATGTGAATGATATGTTGATTAAGAGTTAGAAGGCCGATGATCATGTGAAGCACTTGGAGCAGTCCTTTGGGATTATGAGGAATTATGGAATGAAGCTCATTCCAAATAAGTGTATTCTCGCGTTCTCAATGGAAAATTATTCGGTTATATGGTTAACGAGAGGGGAATCAAGGCTAATCCTGACAATATTCTAGAAATAATGAGCTTGCCCTTGCCGCGGTTGGTGCGAGACATACAACGTTTAGTTTGATGCATAACGGTATTAGGGTGATTCATCACGACCTCAACTGAAAAGAGCTTGCATTTCTTCAAGGTGTTGAAGAAGGCAACGGATTTCCAATGGACGAACGATTGCGTGAGAGCATTACAACGGTTAAAGAAGTATCTGATCACTCCACCATTGTTGGCCAAACCTGATTGCGATCTCGACCAACGGTATTAACACCGCTTTGGTCAAGGATGTCAGTGGCAAACAACTGCATGTTCACTATATCAGCCGCGAGCTTCATGAAGCGGAAAGAAACTATCTAAAAATTGAGCTATTCACCTTAGCAATAGCGATGACGAACTAGAAATTAAAGCTCTATTTCTAGTCGCATCCGTAACTGTGGTTACAAATGAACCCTTTGACAGATAATGGCAAGCCCATAGACCTTCGGGCTCTTACTTAAATGGGCAATAGAGCTGAGCAAATTCGGGATATAATCTAGTCCCCAGACCACCAACAAGGCACAAGTCGTAGCAGATTTTATGGCTGAGACATTTGATAATAGCATGGATCATTCTTGCAATCATATCTTTACTATAATCCAAGACCCGGGTCCAAGTACGCGGCATTCAGCTTGGTTGTTGCATGTAAGCGGGTTGTCAACCGCCAACGGCGGGGGTGCAGGAATCCACCTGGTATCACCAGACCACCGAGAGTTTGATTTTGCCATAAGCTTCAACTTTCCTATTACAAATAATTAAGCTGAATACGAGGCAGTCCTTGCGGGGGGTAAGGATGGCGAAGACATTAAGTTTCGACCACTTGGAAGTGTTTACAGATTTCCAACTGGTAGCAAACCATTTCTCGAGGTTATTTGATGTGAAACAAGAGACGCTGGTCTTATATATGACAAAGCTGAAGGCATTGGACTCAGAGTTCACCACGTTCAACTTGACTCAAATTCCTCGATTAGAAAATACCCAAGCAGACGCATTGTCAAAGTTTGCAAGCTCATCTCACAGTTTTGTGGAGCAGCGCTGCTGACAATAGGTTTTACCGAAACCAGCCATGTATGGGTTGACGTCGAGTTCATCTTCCCTATTGTGGACAGTCCTTGTTGGAAGGACGAAATCTTCTAATACCTTCAGAATGGAAAGCTCTTAGACAATGCAAACACACGGCGACGGCTCAAGTACAACGCATATAGGTTCACCATTTACCAAGGAAAACTTTACAAGCATCCTTGGAAAGGCCACTCCTAAGATGCATATCCCCCGAGGACGCGCATTACATAATGAGGGAGATACACGCTGGGAGTTGTGGCAACCATTCTTGAGGACGAGCCCTAGCGCATAAAAGTTTGAGGCAAGGATATTTCTGACCAACGTTGCGGAAGGATGCAACACAATTATTTCGTACTTGTGAGAATTATTAGTACCATGCAAGGCTGATCTACAAGCCGGTTGTTCTAATGCAGCCTTTAGAAATCAAATGTCCGTTTGACCAATGGGGAATCGACATTGTGGGACCTTTGCCTATTTCTAAGGGCCAGAAAAAGTTTCTCTAAGTCGTTGTGTAATATTTCACCAAGTGGGTGGAAGCATAGGCGTTGGCCTACATAATTGAGATAATATGACCGACTTCGTATTGAGGAATATCATCTGCTGCTTGGGCCGTCCCAGAGTCCCTATATTAGATAATGGTGCCGAGTTCCAAGGTGAAGAAATGGTTTCATGGTGCAAGGAGTTAAAGATTGCACAACACTTCGCGGTCGTGGCTCACACACGAGCCAATGGACAGGTTGAGTCCACAAACAAAACACTAAAGGAATATATAGAGCGTCGGCTTCATGCCACATGCACGAGCTGCATAGAGGAACTCCCAAGGATTCTATGGGCATACCATACTACTCCTCAAACCTCTACTAGGGAGGCACCCTACACCTTAGTATACGGACCCGATGTGGTGGTGCCAGTAGAGATAGATTTGCCCACCTATCGAATTACTAAATACGATCCAGAGCACTCAGCACATTTTCGTCAGATGGACCTTGACATGATCGAATCTACTAGAGAACACGCCTATCAATGCACTGTGGCCTTTAAAACAACTATGGCCTGAAATTTTGACAAGTGGGTCCATCTGTGCAATTTTCAGGTTGGAGACCTCGTCTTTAAGAGCATGGGAGCCAATAAGCACGTGGGAAAACTGCGCAGTAGAGTATGACATACCACTAAATTAGCTAACTGCGCAGTAGACTATGACATATGCTGATACAACAACAAAGAGGTGTTGCCCTCATGACATATTGGTTGAAAAGGTAACTGTCCATATATCTTCACGGTAGATATGCTGATACAACAACAAAGAGGTATCACCCTCATAAATATCGCTTGAAAAGGCGACTGTCCATATACCTTCACGGTAGACATGTGGATACAATAGCAGAGGTGTCGCCCTCATAACATATCATTTGAAAAAGGCGACTCTCTATATACCTTCACGGTAGATATGTTGATACAATGGCAAAGAGCTATCGCCCTCTGAATAAATTTCTTGAAAAAGCAATTGTCCATAAGGACCTAGGTCGGTAAAATTCCTGACAGGCACTCTGATACAACGAATATTTGACAAATTAAGGTAAGGTACGCTTCAATAATATTAATGCATATTCAGTATTGTACATAGTAAGCGGGAATACCCTATACACGAGGGACAATGACAAGTAATAAATAACGCACACAAACATGTCAAAAATAATCTTCATTATAGTCATCAAAAAGATCCCAATGGATCTCCTCCCTCGAATAATCGACGAGAAATGAGGGACCTGATTCCGTGGCATCCATGGGGAACTTCCCAGGTTCCTCGTTTATGTCTCTAGTAAGCTCTACCACACCCCGAGAAGACTGGCCAGTACTCTATATCGATGTCTAGGGTATGCCCTGGCAGCAGCCCATACAAGTGGCAACTCGGGCACAACTTCAACATCGTCTCCACTCTCCAGCCCGTTAACTTGCCCCGACAGAAACTCTATCCACGATATCCCAGATTTCTTGCCATGAGCGACATTTTCAGGGACGTCGTCAGGAGGAGAAGGATTCATTTCCTCACTACCAGGAGTGGGCATAAAACCAACCCTGTATAACCCTCTCTCCCTCAAGAAAAGAAGGAAATGATCCTCAATCCTTAGAGGCAGGGAGGGATCGACAACCGAACCCCCATGATCTACCCCTTGGGACCCAGGCTTCGATTTAAGTAGATTAATCTCGAAATCTTCCCCCCAACAAACCCTGATCCTTAATCCCATCTACGGTTGTATTCATTCCGATTTTAAAGTCTTTCTCCCCTTGCGAAAGCCCAATTTGATTTAAGGTGGACGACTTAATGAACTCCCTAGCGACAACTCGCTTATGATGATCCGATTCAAGAAGCTCAGACAACTTGGCATTTTGCGTCTCGAGTGATATCACGGAATCTCTGTACGAAGCCCACTCCCGCTCTAAAAAGGAGTTGGACCACCGCAACTGATTGCCTTTATACCTTGCTTGTTCAAGCTCATTTGTAAGTTTTTCTTTTTCGACTTGAGCTCTACAAGCTTCATCATGCGCTTTTCTTGCACAAGTTTCGGTTGTGCGCTTCCTCGCGTTTTCTTTGTTCCGAGAAATGTTGCTCTGAGCAACCAACTTCTGCATCTCGTCAACTCTCGCGTCATGCCCAGATTGTACCTCTGCCAGCATCAGGTGATCTTGGCAAAGAGAGTGGAATGGGTTGCCGAACTGTGATATATGAGGAACAAAAAGGATTAATACGCATACACCAAAGAAAAAACATAGTATGAGCGCAAGGTGTGGAACCTTACCATATAAAAAAGCATTACACACATCCGTCGCACTACAAAAGCCCCTAGGTTGCGTATTAAGACATCATGAGCAACATGGGGAATACAATTCAGGCTCATAATAGCATTCTCTTTTCGCAAGATACGGCCACCTATCCTCATGATCAATCAATCCGAATTTGGATCACGAAAGAAACTATAAGTCCTCTGAGTGGCTCGGATAGTGGCGTCATCGCGTGTGGAGTAGGATCTATCTCGACGGCTCTAAGACGGGAGATGAGCCATAGAAGCCGCGACAGGGGATGTGGGCATCTCATCTCGGGTCGACTTGTGAATCTCGGGAGCGGCCGCCCTATCAGGAGATTGAACAAATTCCCCAGGTTCGAGTCCAAAAGCTTCTCCAATGCCAGGCGGGACTGGTGTAACTATTGGCTTAATGACGGGAGGGACATCAACGATGTGAACATCATATATACCAATATCCCCACCCAAAGTAGTTATACGGGAGCTCTCACGACCTCTTTCTGGCGTGTGTCCTTATCAAAATAAGCCTTAACGTTCGGGTGCTAATAACTAGGTGGAGCGCCAAGAGATAGCGGTGCTACGACAACATGCAACCTTTCCTCTTCCAAAGCTAGATCTTCTTCGATGTCTGAGCGGGTTGAAATAACAATGCTACCACCATCATGGCTTGGACGGACAACCAAGAAACGAGTAGGAAATCAAAAATTCCACTCATATAAACGGACGCGCGGGATCCTGACATCCGCAGCTATATCGGGGACTCGCATGAGGCCATCAATCAAGTGCTTAAACCTGTTGAGGCCCACTAGGCGCATTCCCTGCTGCGGGCGGGTTACCCCCTGACATATTTGTTTCGGATGTGCCTTCCTCACGAGCACTCGACACATATTGATGCGAGGAAACAACATGTTTTCTATGAGGCGGATTCTTAGTTTACACCATTGCTCACTTGTGGGAAGGAGACATATTCAGAGCAAATCTAACAATGCATAATGAAAATAACATAAAGATTCACATCGAATGTTGATGTCGGCTATCGACATATGAAGATGGATATTGAATTCCTATGTCGAATAAGTAATTATTGATATCGAATGTTGATATCGGGTATTAACATCGAAGGAACTCCTATCGAATATGGATATCGAAAATGAGAGCCGATATACATATGAAAATTTGATATCAATATTCAATATTCAATGTGCAAAACGACAAGAGTTCCACAGTAAAATATGACAAAGGAGGGCGGACCATTTTATATAATAAAACGATTGGGCCCCGCGAGCAGTTAATGCTTCCGACGACAAAGATTCGATATGTACCCAATATGGACAAATTTTTGACTTTCGACTTCACAGAATTGTCTTGGAAAATGGGGCAGTATCAAAGCTCTACTTTCACTATTCCAATTTCTTGTTCGATTAAGTCGAAAACTTGGGGGAAGTTGTGGGTACCCACGAAAAAGTACAAGAACTTATGAATTGATTTTAGGAATTATCATTTACACAATAACTCCTAAACTCGGGGACTGCATGATATGAGCAAATCCCAATTTGGGCCAGCATGCTCAGCAATATGGGCCATATGCTTATGTCAGGGATGAAACCCGATGTACCACTATATATCGAATATCGTATTCGATATGGTACATGGCAAAAATCTATAAATACTTTTGCCCCGCATACCGAGACAAACTTACATTTATTTCCTTAATCAACCTGCTGGCATCGAATATCTATATTCGATATCATCCTCGACCTACTTCAGACGTCACCTCTGATATTACCTAGAAGACCACCTTCGACTTTCACCTCCGATACTGTCTTCGATGTTCACCTCCGATATCGTCCTCGACATCACCCTCGATATCATCCCTAACATCTCCTTTGACATCATCCTCGACATCACCTTCGATATGTCCTCACTATCATTCTCGACGTCATCTCCGACGTCATCTTCGACATCAACTGCGATATCCAATCGAACTGTCTATCTCAAGCATCTGGTGTTCTGGACGAAAGTCGCCGTAGAGCTAGCGTTAGTGATAAGAGACATAGTTTTTAATAGATTCATAGCCCCACACTTGTAACCTCACGCTTCGTACTCAATATATCTATTGTCAAATTAATTTTTTTTTAACATTCATAACTATCTATTTAGAACTCAACTCGCACCCCATAGAAAGTGAATACTTAGGCCGTGAGTTGTGACGTTTAAACTATAAAATAATTTCATTTATATATTCAAATATTAAATACTTGTTAATCCTAAAATTTCAGATTTATGTTATAGTTTCATATCCTAAAATATTTATGTTATCACTCCTAAACTTCCAAATAATTTCATCCAGACACCAAATTTATAGAATATTTGCATTCTTACACTAAGTTATGAGATAATTAGATTCCTACTCTTAATGTATAAATAGTAATTATGTTCTTTCCCTAACGAATACAGCTAGATATATATAAAACTCTAATTGCAAATCAGTATCCATACAACATATCTTAGTTTATACCAAATTACCAAACAATAGATATATCCACATTTCAAATTTTCAACCAGCTACACTACTGTAAACGACAATAATGTGTAATTAAACATGAAAATACATTAACATCATAAGATCAATAACATTGTAACAAAAAATAAAAAAGTTAAATTTGAAATATAGGAAAACGTTTTTGACGTGCCTAGAACACTTATCTCGAATCAGATCTGGGAATAAGTAAGGAATTGGCAACGAAAAGCCCTTGTCTCTTGCAAAAGCAACAAAATTAGTCTGTTGCATGCAAAACCAACAACAATAAGTCGAGTTAATTTCCTGTTCGTTTGACCATTGGGATTAGTTGTATAAATAGCTCCTAACACACTCCATTCGTTCACTTTTGTAATTTCAGATTAAGTGATAATAGAGGAGAAGATTCCTCTCAATCACAATGTGTAGTTTTTGATAATCATTCGATTATCAATCGTTCATTCATATGAATACAATCTTTCGATTTTTTTTCGTGATTTCATTTTTACATTACAAGTTTTAACATGGTATCATTCGCTCGACTCGTAAATCCTGAAGTTTTCCGCTATGATCTACGACAAATACTGTGCAACTTGATAGATACTATTTTTCGGACTTAGTTTTTTGTTCTTCTTGCGATTCTTATGTTCTATAGTATTTGATTCATCAATTCCATTGATCCATTGGATTTAGTGTTGCAATCATTTCCCACATTTTCTTTGATCGCTAGAACCCTAATTTTTGTCCAGATTACACTGAATCATGACTACACCCTCTGATTCATCTACAACTGTTCATGTCATACATATTAAGAAGCCTTGTGAGGATTCAAGTTTTGTTTTCTACTTAAGGTTCTCATGATCTCACTGGAGCCTCTCTTTTTGGTGATAAATTGAATTGGTAAGAATTACATATCTTGGAGTAAGGGCATATTAATAGCATTAAAGGTTAAGATGAGTTTTATTGATGGTTCTATGCCCCAACCGAGTTGAGATGATCATGTGCAATCATATTGTTGGATTAGAGCCAATGGCTTGGACTTTCTTAGTTATTGATCTCTGTGGTATATGAGCTTAGACAGAGCCTCTTGTTTCACACTTTTTTTATGGAACTTTGGAATGACTTGGAGACTTTATATGCACGATCTGATGGGTATAGGGTCTATCGTCTCCATCAATGACTGGCTTTCATTGCTCAAGGGAGTAACACCATCACTGAATTCTATAACAATTTTGAACTCTATCGGATGAACTTCTGATCCAACGCCCTATTGTTGCTATCTCATGTGGCCTTTGTAACTGCAACGTGAACAGGATCAAGACTACATTACAAAAAGTTGACTATCTTTTCAAGTTCTTTATGGGACTCAATGACTCATGCTCTACCATAAGGAGCCAAATTATCATTGTGACTTGATGGGAACTTTTGTGTAGCGTATAAAGAATAAAAGGTCAACAAATCAATTGGTACACCTAAATTCCTCTTCTCGCAAGTGCACGAATCAAGTAATAATAACATGTTAAGTATAGTTGCGAACCACGTATTGTATCCCAATGGAGTGGTAGATGTATGCTTAAGCCACTTAAAATGTCACAGTTGCTCTTTGTGTGTTTGTTTGATGAATGATAAATGAATGCCGAGTGCTTTTGATGCAGAAAACTTATGAATGCAAATTTTATGAAATTAGTCTTGAATGCAGAAGATCACTAAACTAGAATGCTATGCATCACTAAATTATTATGCATTCAAAACAAGGAGAATGCAAGAATGCTATGAAAGTAAAGAAAATGGTTTTAATGCAAAAGAATCTATTTGAATGCAAGAAAGGCTTTAATAAGAATTGAATTGAATGCTAAAGAACTAACCTAACTAATGCAAGAAACTAAATGAAATAGAAATTAAGATACTTGGTTGGTTGAATGCTTAAGTTGTAAAACAATACATTAAAAGATTGTTTAGATGTTGGATTTCACGATTGATTTAACCATAGTAGTTCATAGACCAACTACATATGTATACTTGAGATACTTGATGATAGTTTGAAGTTCGTATGTCAAATGGATCTGTGACCTATAGCTGGACCTATCCTAACAATAGAAACCTACTGCATTAGTAGATTCAGCCCAACTTTCAGTTGTTTTAGTACAGATTTCAAATCAGCAATGTCAACATAAATGTACATAATGAAAATTGATCTAGTTTGATCTAGATGTTGCGCATTAGTTGCATTAGCATAAAAAAGTCACAAATCACAGACACACACACACACACACACACACACACACACACACACACACACACATATATATATATATATGACATAAACAACGTAAGAGATAGATTAAAGCTTCTTAGATCTGGTAAAACGTTGATGCTTTGTCTATCTTATTGACTTCTACGTGCTATCTTCTCCTCCATAAATGATTAACTCTACAAAAATGACAAAAAAAAACTAAACGGTTGTGAGCTGTTGTGAGCCTTTGTAAATGTGTCGTAGCAGTGGTGTGTGCAGTGTATTTTAAGTGTTGGTCGTTCTCCTCTATTTATAGGAAAGTCTTGTTGCCCTACTTGCAAGAATAGCCGCAACTTAAACTATAGATTGAGACGGTGTTGCCCTAGAGACGCACGACCTGGCATGTGGCACGGCTACGTCGCGCGCCTACCTCGGCGGCTCGTGCAGCTTTTCTCCTCTATCGCGTCAGTCTCTGTCTCTCATTTCCAAAAACATGCATTTTAGGCTCTTTTAGCTCCATTAAAATCCTAAGAAAACGTGAAACAATACTAAAACCAATAAATATGCACCAAGAATTGTATAAAAGCACAAGTAAATGAGTACTATAATTACACTAAATAAACACTCCTCACGACTTTTACGTTTGACCTATCCTCTTTATCGCTACAAAGAAAATCATAGGGACATTTACCCCTCTACTGCTTCTAACACGGATAATTTTCCATATTCACTCGACTGGGAAGTATTTAGAATACTCATCCGACGCCTAGTTACAACAACATTAACACATCAGACACGATAACAAATCATCTAAACATCATGTGTCCAAATAGAAGAAAAAGAAACTAAGATACACACATTGTGGCTACAATGTTCATACCATTGGCAACTACTTTCAACGTATTGGCTATCCAACTGGATGGAATGGACCAACAAGCAAAAAAGTGCATCCTTCTTATAGTGGCAACTTTGTCAAGCACTATATGTGCTTAGTGAAAACTCACCTGTTGCTGAAGAGAAGTCTTCAAGCTCTTTTAACAAGGAACTATATGAACAATTTTTGGCTTTCAATCAGGCCTACGACCAAGACATGATGGCCTCTACCAGTTAAGATCCTTTGTATCACTATATGCTACTTCAGCTGCTAGTAATTCTAAATCCTTTGCATTCAATTCTTAGTCAGATAACACTATAGTTATGTCTGGAACTTAGACACATGGGCAACAGATCATATGATATGTAATTTTATTTGGTTTAACTGTACTCCTATATAATGCATTGTGGTCGTTCACTTAACAGGCCATAACGCTACTCTTGCTTGCCACATAGGTTGTGTCAAGTGTCAACTTACCTTCTAATGCTACACTTCATAATGTATTGTGTGTTCCAGGTTTAAGTCACAAACTTCACTGCATTTCTAAACTGACAAATTCTACAAATATTTTACTAACTTTTATGGCTTCTTTTTGTCTATTACAGGACTCAAGAACCAAAAAAGTGATTAGTTCTCCTGATTTTGAAAAATGACCTATACATCCTAAAGCCCTTTGTTGCTTATGCTAATTATGTTGCTCAATTTTCAAATTAATTTTCAATGAACTCATGTAATGCCACTAGCAGTGCTTTTCAATTTTGGCACAAGAAACTTGGCCACCCTTCTATAGAAATCTACACCCAGTTACTTGTATTCCACATTTCCAAGATAATAAAGAGCAACATTCTGATGTATGTCATTTATCAAAGCAGAAATATTTACCTTTTCCTGTCAGAAAACAAAAACTTCTTGCATTTTTTAGCCGATTCATTGTGATATCCAGGGTACATTTTATGTAGTATCTGAAGACGAATTTAAGTATTTTCTTATAATAGTTGATGAAAACTGTAGATGCACCTGGGTATATCTTAGGAAACATAAATTAGAAGTCGGAACTATCTAATGAACTTTCCAAAACTTGTGTTTAACCAATTTCTAGGAATATAAAGAGCATCAGTCTAACAGTGGATGTGAGTTAAAAATTTCTGCATTTTACAACTTTCATGCTATAACTAATTAGGCTAGTTGTGTTGAGACTCCTCAATAAAATGGGTTGGTGGAGATAATGCACCAACATCTCCTCTAGGTTGTAAGGTCTCTCGGGTTCCAGTCTGCTATCCCTCACATTTTCTAGATGTGAGATGTTGTTTGAGAAATCACTAGACTACACGCTACTCGGAACCTTCATATGCCTATGCTATTCTTCCACACACACCGCACAAAGATACAAATTTAATCCAAGGGCCACTTAGTATATCTTCTTAGGATATCCATTTGGAGCCAAGAGTTATCTATTACGTGATTTACTTAGTAACAAATCCCTTATATCCAGAAATATAGTGTTTTATGAACACACATTCCCTTTAAAAATAAGAAACATATTAAACATGGTTCTACATATTCCACACCCGACATAAAACTATGTACTGACCATTTCATTAGTGTTTTATCACCAATATTATAGGATTAGGTAATCCCTCTTGCATAGTCATATGTTGCATCAGATGATAATGCACCTTGTGCACCAAGCTACAACATCCCGCTCACTCCTAATATAGAGCAACTTGTGGACAATGACAACTCCTTCACACTATAAACCCCCCTCATCATTACTTCTACTCAACACCTCTCTACACCACCCCTTATTGTAGATGTTCAATCTCACAGACAAGAGTTGTGCAACCTTCAAATGTTGCACAAGGTATCTCTGACACTCTCCTTCATCATGAAATCAATGCAAGAAAGCCTTTAGACATACTCTAACTGATGTATTTTTTAAAGCATACGATTATACTCTTCCCAGTCTCTTCATAAAGCTAATGCATCATCCATTATATATCATATTGTGCACTACATCAGCACTCACATATTAGGTTGCAAATATAAAGCATTCACAACATCTATTTGTTTCTATCACTAAACCTAAAACCTACACTCAAGCAAAGAAAGTTGAAATAGATGCACTAGAAGAGACAGTACATGGATCCTGACTAAATTACCACAAGGGCACAACTGTGTTGGATGAAAATGGGTGTACAAAGTGAAATATAAGTATGATGGTTCTGTGGAAAGATATAAAGCTAGGTGGGTTGCATAGGGCTACACACAGGAAGAGGGCATGGATTACCTTGACACCTATTCTCCAACAGCTAAAATCACCACAGTGAGAGTAATCATTGCACGTGTTATATCTCAGAACTAATTCTTAAAGAAATTTGATATAAACAATGTCTTCTTGCATGGTGATCTTGATGAAGAAATATATATGAAGTTTCCACCAAGATATTGTACAACCTCCGATCAAAGAGTTTGCTTCCTGAAAGAGTCTGAATGGGCTCAAACATGTATCCAGCTAGTGGTACACTAAACTCACAATTATTTGCTTACTTATGGTTTCAAACAGGCCGTCCCTCATTCTTCGATCTAACTCATATCACTACTTTATGTGTTTATGTAGATGATATTATTCTTATTGGTAATAGCATATATAAAATTGATTAAATCAAACAACACCTGCATGAAAAAATCACCATTAAGGACTTTGGTGACCTAAAAAAGCATTCAGATATTGAGATTGCTAGAAGTCTAGAGGTACAACTCTTTGTCAAATAAAGTGTGCATTTGGTATCGTATGTGAATTAGGCTATCTTGCTTGTAACCCTTCTACTAATCCTATGGACTCAGCAACAAAACTATATGCTGATAACTAAACAACATCATGACTTGTGTTATAGTATACAATGTTTAACTTAGTTTATGTCACGTTTTACTGAAACTCACCTTGCGGTAGCTCACAAGGTGCTCAGATAACTCAAGAGATGTCCAAGTTAGGGTGTTTTCTACACCTCTTAATTTGGACCTCACCTCTAATCCTTATGTGACCGACTGGGAGGTTGCAAGAAAATCAGAAAAAAGCATTATAGGACATGGAATGTACTTAGGGTGGCTCTTTAATCTCTTTGAAAGCCAAGAAGCACATCACTGTGAGCAGGCCATCCTGTGAAACTGAGTATAGAATTATAGCAGCTACAACTTGTGAATTGATCTGGTTAAAGCACTTATTAACTAACCTCTCATTCAAAAACAACAAAATTCCACATCTCTATACAGACTACAAAATCGCATTGTGCATTGCTAATAATATTCTGACCATGGAAGAATAAAGCATTTCTACATTCATTGCTTCTTTGTTAGAGAGAAGGTGCAGCAGGGCTCGAAAGATATTTCACATTCAAAATTAGCACCAAGTTGTAGAAATCTTAACTAAAACACTCACCTTACAACCTTTCCTGACTATGATGGCTAGATGTGCTTAATCAGTTAGCGTATAATTAGCATCATCAGATGTTAATAATATTACTTTTCATAACTTTTCATTATTGAAAAAAAACCAAATTTTAGTTTTAGTGGTTAGTTTCAATTCTCGTTCTAGAAACCAAAAGTCAAGTAAATTTTCTAGTCGTTTGACCGTTGGAGTTAATTGTATAAATAGCTCCTAACACGCTCCATTCCTTCACTTTTGTAGTTTCAGATTCAATGATCAAGGATGAGAAGAATCCTCTCAATCACAATGTATTGGATTATCAATCGTTCATTCATATCGATACAATCTTTGGAATTATGTTCGTGATTGATGGGGATATTTTAGGATTTGCCAAATATCATGTATTGGGCCGGCCTAGCAACACCAGCCTACTGAATAGTATGCGCATCGAACGCAACATGTTCGATGCGGAATGAGCATCGAATCGCTTTCCCCAATTGCCAATGGGGCTCGCGGGATGGTGGTTATATATACCCCGTTCCCTGACAATCTGAGCACGCTTTCAAAAATCATTCAAACCTACCCAACATCGAACTCCAAGCATTCGATATGTCCTTAGATCAAACTCAGAGCATTCGATACTGCACCATATCAAAGACCTTGCATTCGACACTCAGCATCACGTCGAATCAGGCTAATTCGATACACTCCAGTTTGACACGGGACCACTATATAGTCAGTATCGAACAACCATGGTTCGATACGCCTATATCGAACGCAACCAATTCGAGGAACAACTTTGACTTAGTAATTTACTTATTTTACCTAGTAGGCTTTTATTAGGTGTTCCGGACCAAGCTAGTCCGATTATTAACTGATTACCATTATTTTGGCTATTTGTACTCTAATTGTTACATTTAACGGTGTTTTGTTACCTGGACGAAATAACACCAAAATAGTGATGTATGATCGGCATTGTTGAATTGATAGTTTTAAAACAGGTTTCTTCATTATTTAGTTAATGAAATTATAGTTTGAAGCAGGAAATTGTTTTCAATGAATTTTATGGTTTTCATTTTTTATTGTGTCTCAATACATTTATTACACGTTCGTACTCGTTCTTTGGATCTTAAATCTAGCTAGGGATTGACCTGACACAAAATATCATCCAATATAATTCGTAAGACGGGATCCAACCTATTTACCTAATTTGCCTGGTGGAGAAGAATCAATAAATTTTACTAGACAATGCTCGTGCCTCTTGTAACGTCTAGACATTATATATCAATCTTGTGATAGAAACTTTTCCTGCAAAGTATGATAATAGTATGCATCTGAAAAAGCTATGTATGGCTTTTGCTCCAAGTCGGTATTTAACACGAACTCACATGACCTGCTATTATGCCTTAAAGTTTTCGGTACTATAACAAAAGAAAGAAAATGAAAACGTACAATATATATGCCGTCATATATCAAAAACAAATATTTGTTTTTGAGAGAAAAAGTCACATATCATTTACTTTTGTACACCTCATTGCCGTATAAATCAAAATAGATAGCGGAAGAATTCATGCCCTGTCGGAATTCATATTCTTTTAACTAACTTCAAGATGCATAGCCATTATCTTTCTTTCTTATTCATGGTGAGAAAAAAAAATGTATCATTAGTTGTGTATGTCAATGTTTAAATAACTTTAAGTAAAAATTTAAAAGAGTACATGAATGGGCTCGGTTCCTTCTAGGTGTGTTTTATTTTATGTCTTTCTCAAGACCTTATAGTCAATCCAAGGGAAACAAAATAAATTAACTCACTTTTTTTTTCCAAGTACTCCACAATGAACAAATTTCAAATGATTTTTCAAACACTGTCGGCTTTAATTTTGAGTTGTATTTTAGTATTTTAATTTAAATTATGAGTGTTAGGGGTATTTTAGGAATGGCTCAATACTAATATTGGATCGGTCCAAGGAGAAAGGCCCACTGAAACAATATATCGAACAACCACAATTCGATATTAGTCGAGTATCGAACAGCCTCGATTCGATCTAAATGATTGATCGAACTGCCCCAATTTGATGCGCATCTCCCATCTGCCACAGGAGCCCACGGGACGGGGTCTATAAATACCTCGTCTCTTCGCCTTCTCAAGACTGATTCGACACTCACTACCCACTCTAGTTCATCGAACCGGCTAGTTCTATATACTTTACAGTTCGATACTCAACTAAGTTCGATACGGTCTACTTTGACTTTGACCAAGATCGAATCGCGTCAGTTCGAGGTTCATCATATCGAATCCACATCATTTGATACACCGCTGATTCGATCGACAGCAACATCGAATCACTTTATTTCAATAAACATAGATCGAACGCTAACGATTCAATCTATCCATTATTTTGTCTAAATAGGATATCGGGATCAGTTCAATACTTGCAATAGTCAATAGGTGTTACGGACCAAGCTAGTCCATTTATTGTAATAAATTAGCATTATTTTGGCATTGTCACGCCCATCTGTAATTTTTTCTGGTGTATTGTAACTTGGACAAAATAAGACCAAAATATTGGCGCCGCCTGTAGGAACACCACTTAATATGATTTTAGATATATGTAGCTATGATGACAAAGAGACATCGTATGCGATCGGGTGGTTCATCCGAACCAAGGAAAAAACCCAAAGTGGTTAGATATGAGAATGGTAAACGACCCGAGCCTCAGGAGCAAGGACGGGAGAAAGCAAAGAGCCAACTACAGAAGTAGTAGCAAGAATGTAAGATGGAACCTTTAGAGGAATTCAAGATCGTTCAGTTATTCAGGGAAAGTGCCGAGAGGATAATAAAGATTGGAGCAGTAATAGAACTAATGATAGAGGCCGCATTAGTAGATTGTCTGAGATGTAATTCAGATATATTCGCTTGGTCTGATTCTGACCTGCAAAGAATAGACACCAGAATCATAGTACACCGACTAAATGTGAACAAAATGCAAAGCCAATAAGACAGAAGAAGTAGAACTTTAGCAAAGAAAAGAATAAAGTGGCTGAAAAAGAAGTACAAGAGCTCTTAGTGGCTCTGCATATTTATGCGTTGAGATTTTCGGAATAGCTGACTAGTGTTGTTTTGGTAATGAAGAAGGAGGCGACATGGAGAATGTGCGTGGATTATATGGTTTTGAACAAGCATTGCCCCAGGGACATGTTCCCACTACCTAGAATAGACATGTTAGTCAATTCGACTATGGGATGCGCACTACAGAGTATGATGGACGTGAAAAGTGGATTTCACTAGATCTTCATGGCAGTGCAAGATCAGAGCAAAACGACATTTGTGATGGATACATGAGTGTACTATTACAGGGTAATGCCTTTTGGATTGAAGTACGCGGGAACGACTTTTCAAAGATTTGTCGCAAAAATGTTTTACCATCAGATCGGAAAGTCCACGGAAGTGTACATCGATGGCATGCTTGTGAAGAGTCTCAAGGCTGAAGAGCATGTGAATCATTTAGATGAAGCCTTCGCCGTCATGAGAACTTACGGAATGAATCTGAACCTAAAAAAGTGCACATTTGGGGTAACAGCAGGAAAGTTTTTGGGATATGTTGTAAACGAAAGAGGAATAGAAGCCAACCGAGACAAAATAGGGCAGTACTAGATTTATCGTCGCCAAGGACGGTGAAGGATGTGCATTATTTGGTGGGCCGCTTGACGGCCTTGGGAAGATTCATACTATAGAAAAGAATTTACCGTTTTTCAAGGTCATGAGAAATAGAAAGGATTTCATTTGACGGTCAGAATGTGAGGAAGGTTTCCAGCAGATGAAAAAATACTTGGTGAGCCCGCCACTATTGGACAAACTGGAGGAGAGCAAAATATTGCATTTGTACTTGGCAGTGTCTTCCCACACCATCAATACAGTCCTAGTCAAAGAAAAAGGGACCCAGCAGCCGCCCATCCACTATGTAAGTAGAGTGTTGCAAAGGGCATAGAGGAATTATTTGGAGACATAGTTGTTCACCTTGGCAATCATGGCCACCACACAAAAATTGAGACCGTATTTTCAGTCACACCCAATCACGATTGTGACAGATAAACCGCTAAAACAAATGTTGGCTAGACCTAAAACCTCCGGAAGACTGGTAAAATCGGCAACTGAACTCAGCGAATTCGGGTTGGAATTCAAGCCGCGAACTGCGATTAAAGCGCATGCTTTAGCGGATTTCATGGCCGAGATATTGGGAAACAGTGTGGACGGCTCCACGAATTACATTTTTTCAATATCAGAACAAGTAGGAACCAGCAGGGCCGCCACCACATGGATACTACATACAGATGGATCCGCCACCAGTCATGGAGGAGGAAGGATTGGGATTCACCTTTTATCTCCAGATCGCAGAGAATTCGAATTTGCCATTAGTGTGAACTACATGGTGACCAACAATGAGGCCGAGTGTGAAGCGGGTATTGCAGGAATTAAACTGTCATTGGGGTCAATAGTGAACATTTGGACCGATTTACCGATTCGTTGTTGGTGGAAAATCATTTTTCAAGAAAGTATGAGACGAGAGAAGAAACGATGAAATTGTACGCTGTAAATGTCAAAGCACTGGCTGAGCGCTTCAGTTACTTCGACATCACTCAGATCCCACGAGATGAAAATGGCAAGGCCGATGTGCTAACGAAATTCGTTATTTCTTCAGAAATTTTAGTAAAGAAGCGAGTTACGTTATTATCCACGGACAAGTCTTCAATCAGAATATCAAAATATAACGGCACTGCTGCAAGAGTGAAATATATAATGTCGATTCAAGAAGATCCTTCTTGGAAGGACGAGATTATAACATATCTATGGGAAGGGATACTCCCAATGGATTCGAATGCGCGTCGCAGAATGCGATACAAGGCTTATAGATTCACAATTCATAATGGAGAACTATACAAATGCTCGTTCGAAGGCCCGCTGCTCTGTTGTCTGACTACAACAAATGCTGATTATGTAATGATAGAAATCCACGCTGGATGCTGCAGAAATAATTCACGGGGAAGGGCGTTGGCCCAACGAATTCTGCGCCAGGGGTGTTATTGGCTAACTTTACTAAAGGATGTAACAGCTTTCTCGCAGCGATGTGATAGCTGTCAATACCATGCTCTCCTTATTCATATGCCTGCGCAACTGTTACAACCACTCGACGTGGCATGCCCCTTTAAACAATGAGGAATCGATATCGTGGGGCTGCTACCTGTGGCCAAAGGTCAAAAAGGATTTCCGGTGGTGGGTCGAAGCAGAAGCTATGTCATCGATCACCGAAAAGAGCATGATCGAATTAATTTGGAAAAAATATCATATGCCACTTCAAAATCCCCATGTATATGGTATGTGATAATGGCACGCAATCAGCCCACTTACGTTCGATGGATCTGGACATAATAGGCACAACAAGGGAAGATGCACACCAATGCACCGTAGCTTTCAAAACAGCAATGGCCAAAAGTTACGACAAAAGAGTCCAATTTCAAAATTTTGAAGCAGGTGATCTGGTCCAGAGAAGTATAGCAGCAAAGCAGCACATTTGGAAATTCGGACCGAAATGGGAAGGGCCTTTCAAAATCATACAAGCCAGTTCGTGAGGTTATTATTACTTAGAGACTATACAGGGTGTAAATCTAAAGCGTCCTTGGAATGTGCAGCATCTTAGACGTCATTACGCGTATGAGTAGAGAAAATTACGGTCAGGGGCAGAGGTATGTTTTGCCCAAAAGCAGTCGAACGCACAAATTAGCCCCTTATGCACAACAAGAGCGTCATGATGTAGGTAGGTTTGGCCCAAAAGTGGTCGAATGCAAAAATTAGCCCCTCAAGCACAGCAAGAGCGTCATGACAGAGGTACGTTTGGCCCAAAAGTCGTCGAACACAAAAAATAGCCCCTCATGCACAACGAAAGCGTCATGACAAAGGTACGTTTGTCCCAAAAGTGGTCGAACGCAAAAATTCACCCCTCATACACATCAAAAGAATCATGACTGAGGTAATCCTCTGTAAGCACAAGTTTATCCGCTTGCACCCAACCTTTGGGCAAAATAATTTCCTTTCCCCCGATGTACCGCTCATCGCTCCTCCAACCTCATATCTGCTAGGAGAAATAAGGTTCTGATTCTTGAATGTTTGCTCGGATACAGTAACTTCATGCGCAGCAGTTCTGATATCTCGAAGGCGATACATGCCACTTGGCACTATCATGGTCGACCCCAGAAAAATTGGGCATGCAGGACCCTTTTTCCTTTATTTACGGACGTAGCTGACAATTCCTGAGAGCAAGCCGTACTATAAGAACTCGGCAGAAGTATTGTGGACCTAGCTTTGATTGGGGGTGCAACATTGGTGGGTGGTAGACTGATTTCATCATCACGGGTGCCGAAAATAGCATGGATGGCGTCACTAACTCTTTCTGTTTCAGTACAAGAATGATCGACATTGTCTGATTTCTTTTCTCCCTTCCCTAAAGGTGGACTCATATCAAAGGAGCCAGCCTCAAGCACACTACCACCTTTACAGTCACACCATAAAGCGTAAAACGGATCACCAGGCCTTGACGCACAAAACTCCTCTTCATCATCGCCGTCGAGCTCTGGGATCTCCATCACAGGACCGCGACTAATGTCCAGCATATCCTTTCGGCAACCCTACTTAAGATATCCGAGATGAATGCCGAGCTCCATGATATGTTTCATCTCTACGGTACCCCGAAGCAATTCAATCATTTTATAAACGCCACTCTCCATGAATGATTTGGCAACAAAGCACTTATAATTCTCTGATTCAAAATAATGCACTTTGCCTCTTAAATCAGCTAAGGCCTCTGCCTGATGAGCATCCTGAGGTGCCTTAGCACTAGTTTTTACCGAATTCGTGGCGCGCACTAGCACAGTACGACGGCTGTTATCACTACTACAAATATGCTCATTCAACTTATCAATAACAGAACTATGCTTATCATGCACCTCAATTAAACTGCTATAATCCCGGCACAACCGATACACCACTATCGCTATAGCAGTAAACAATAGACGCCCAATGCGCGCTTGACCAAGATACCCGAAATTATCCACTACGTCACGGCGGTCCAGTTGAGGCCACAAGCCTCTCATTATTTATGCCGACTGCTCTTCTTGTAGACGATATCCACCTAATATGATGTTCAACGACTCCAAATTCTCGTCGTTCATAAATTCATAGTCAATGAGGCTCCCATGCAAAGTTGGCCTTGGATTACTAGAGGGTTGTGGTCGTCTATGGGGAGGAGGGGGAATCTCACCAGCCTCTATAGCGGCCTCTGTCTCAACAATCTTTCTCTTGGCCGCAGTACACCAATCTTCACCTCTTGAATGTAAAGAACCCTCTACAAAAGATCTTGGTTCACGCCTGAATGTAGGATTTTCCGTATTGAACTTAGCAAGGTTGGCAGCAATTCCCTTATCAACTCCACTAATCTCTTCCATCGATCTGATTTGAGAGTTCATTCCAACTTTAACGAGACCACCGACAGCAGTCGGTGTCATTACCAACCTTCACAGGACAAAATCCTCGTGTCTCTCAAAAGTACTCTCTACAGGCACTCAGGTGCCAGCACTAACCCCACCGAGCCTGACAGTAGAACGATCATAGGGTGACGAGGCAGAATGTCCCGCACCCTAGTTCTCAAATAAGATTCTGGGAGCCCTAACTGCAGGCTAAGTTCTTGTGCCAACTCCGAGGGACTCTTCAGTATAAATGTTATCAGGCGATTAGCCCGCATTCAATGCACTAGCTCTTTTTTTTCTACTTCATTTTATTTAATATTATTTCTTTTTCCTTCTCTTTTTTTATATCATTCCTTAAGTCCCATAGGTTTGATCCTGTAGAATTTCACCATTGAACGAAGGGTACGAAATCAATCAGATTTCTTTTTTGATCATAAGTACTATGTGAAATCTTCCCTCGTTTCTATTATGAGATGTGTATATATTCTCTGGAGACACGACTAGTTTTTTACGACTCTCGAATTTTTTTCACGCAATTATGGGACGATAGTAGGGGAAAAATGCAAACTCCTTAAAAAGGGGGATTTCTTTTAATATCAAATCGTCGGGATTTGAACCTAACTGATATATCGAATTTGGACGATTCGATACAGGCAGAGAAGCGGACAAAAACTCCTCATTGGAAAGAAAAATAAGAGTAAGCTAGAAATTGAGCCCTTATATAGGCCCACCACCGCCTTTCTACAACATTCGATACAAGTGTATCGAACAGGTCGAATTCAATGTGCCTCTATCAAATGGCCTCGATTCAATGTTAATTCTCGAGTAGATCGAATGGTGCGAATTCGATCTAATAGCAAATTCAGTTATTTTTAGAATTCATAATCTATAAATAAAGTTACGCGACTTAAATGGTCGGCAATGATTGGAACCCGATCTCTGTTCGGGACTGCCTCTCAATCGAGGGCATGATCTTCAACGAAGAGCATTCATGTCCCTGAATTGGAACCCGATCTCTGTTTGAGACCGCCTCCCAATCGAGGGCATGATTTTCAAACGTTATCAAAATAACAAGCATAAAACGACAAGTCAAGAATACAGTTTATAAGTTTGGAACCCGCTCTCTTATCGATACCCTCTCCCAAACTGAAAGGACTATATGATAGGGTATTTTAGGAATAGCCCAATACTAATATTGGGCCGGCCCAAGAAGAATGGCCCACTGGAACAGTATATCGAACAGCCACAATTCGATATTAGTCGAGTATCGAATGGCCTCGATTTGATCGCCCCAATTCGATGCACATCTCTCAGTCGCCACAGGGGCCCACATGATGGGGTGTATAAATACCACGTCTCTTCACCTTCTCAAGATTCATTCGACACTCACTACCCACTCTAGTACATCGAACCGGCTGGTTCGATACACTTTACAGTTCGATACTCAACTCAGTTCGATACAGACTACTTTGACTTTGACCAAGATCGAACCGCGTTTGCTTGAGGTTCATCAATTGAGTCAACATCATTTGATACACCGCGGGTTCGATCGACAACAACATCGAATCACTCTATTTCGATACACATAGATTGAACGCTAACGATTCGATCTATCCAGTCCTTTGTCTAAATAGGATATCAGGATCAATTCAATACTTGTAATAGTTAGTAGGTGTTCCGGACCAAACTAGTCCATTTATTTTAATAGATTAACATTATTTTGGCATTGTCACGCCCATTATAATTGTTTCTGGTGTATTATAACCCAGACGAAATAATACCAAAATAATGAGTTTCTATTTTTCCAAAAGAATATGCAAACGCCACTTGAATAGAGAAGAAATGGATGATTTTGAGTAACTTATAAATGCAACATATAGTGAGTTGTTTAGTTGGTTTGGTTGTTAATTTGTTATTAATAAAACAAAACTGCTGCGCGCGAGCTAGTTTTACTTTTTAAAAAGTACAAGCCTCATAGTTTCCTATTTCCTTATTAGTTTTTATTTTGCTCTATTTCGGGGAACAGTTCATTTTCTTAATAAGTTCATAATATTTTCGCTAAAAAACATAAATACACAAATCCGATTTAATTAATTAGTACATATAAAAAATAAACATAGTTTTTATTAATATATTACGGAGTGGGAGATGTCTGTAATATATTTTGTTGGTGAAGTCCCAGAGATAGAATTTGAGGGGGGCATAATACCGATCTCAGAACTTGGGATTGTGATGGAATTTTTATTAATGTTGATCTTTGTACTCTTACAGGACCACAACTTATGAGTTATGACAAGTTCCTTGAATTGGGATTAGTTTTGATTTGATAATAAGGGTAAACCTGATGAAAGGAGTAATTTTATTAAAAGATGAACAATGAATTTGTCATTTTCACGTATTACCGTGGACTCGTATTACAATAATAAACCAACAATAAGGGAATTTAAAAATTCTAAACAATTCAACGAGTGAAAATTGTAAGAACTAAACACATAGATCTGTGAAAACCATCACACATAAACCATATACATCATGCCAAATTTTCGATATTAAATTGATATAAAATAGCGAAAGCGTACCTGAGTCCATAGTCATTGATTGTTTGATTGATGAATTACGTTGTTGATCTCCCAAATCAGCACAATCCCCACTTGCGAGTTGCTTAAGTTCTCTCTAGATCTAATTATTGACGAGATGTAGTAAGAAAGTGACTTTTGTGACTTGGGACCAAGACCACCTTAGATATTAGGACATGATGCCCTAGTTTTGTAACTTGGGCTTCAGCCCATTATTGTAAGTCCAATCTACTTTAATCTCTACACATATAACGCACACACCCTATCAGATACATTAAACTCAAACTAACCATAACTTTAGATCACATTTAGTTGGACTACTGTTAATGATGTACTATAGTTCATAATTATTTTCATATAAGTCAAACGTTGCATTAACGATCCAACGTCGTTGGATTTAGTATCCAACAATCTCCCAATTGGAATATAAGCACAACCATATAATTATGATTTGCAAGATTAACTAGATTGAAAAACTTTACTATCATCACTGAATGAATATATAACCAGTCTCGTTCATCAATCATACCAACATAGAATCGAAGGGGTTTTGTCTCCTATGAGTCGTGACTTGACACAATAACAGTCACATATGCAAATAAAATTAAACAACATGGATCATGATGTGGATGCATAGCATGGAAACTACACGTAATGTGATCTTAACATGTCTATTTCCAACTGGTCCACTCTTAACCTTAGTGAGATTAAACTATATCAAAATCTGAGTATAAGCAACAAAAGAACTTTATTTATGCAGAAAATAACTTCAAAAAATCTTAAACTATAACAACTGGAAACTGTCTACGTTATGAAAAGAAACTAAATTACAAACTCCCACTAAAATAAAATATACATCCATGCGAGTAGTGTGCTCATGAAACACTTTGTGTGGTAGTCCCTTAATTAGCATATCACCAATCATGGAGTTGGTGCCGATGTGCTCTATAGATAACTGACTACTCTGAACTTTTTCTTAATAACGAGGAACTTGATATCTATGTTCTTTAACTTTGTCTAGCTCCTGATGTTGTTGGAATATAAAATCGAAAATTTTAGAGGTCTTTCAACACTCTCTACTATACGTCGTGACAAAGTTTCGCAGCATACGCCATGATTGGATGCTTCGTAGCATGCAATGAATTCTGTTGCCATGGTAAAAGATGCTATAAGAGACTCCTTAGCACTCTTCCAACAGATTGCTCCTCCGGCTAGCATATAGATGTAGCTTGGCGTCGTCTTCATACTATCTTGGCATCCAGCAAAGTCGAAGTCACTATACGCCAAAATCTCAAGCTGATCCGACCTCCGATATGTGAGCATGTACCCTTTTGTTCTATTTACATATGTCAAGACCCGTTTAACTTTTGTCCAATGATTGGCTCTTGAATTGCTTAAATATCTACCTAACATTCATGTAATGTACGCAATATCGGGACGCGTACAAACCTTAGCATACATTAGACTCACAACTCCTGAGGCATATGGGATCTTCCCCATTTCCATTTTCTCGAACTAACTTTTAGGACAGTGACTAAGGCTAAGCTTATATCCCTAAGCTACAGGGGTATTTCATGGTTTGCATCCTTGCATGCCACACCTTTTGAGAAATTTTTCTATATAGGACTTTACGATAATCCAAGAATACCATGAGAACGATCTCTATGTACTTCGATTCCCAACCTAAAAGATGCTTCACCAAGATATTTCATCTCAAATTCCTATCTGGAAATTTCTTGGTTTCATGCAATAAGCCTATATCGTTATTTACAAGCAGGGCACATTGACATACAAAACCAGAAATATTTGTTTACTCCCACATAACTTATGGTATATACAATAATTGTGTAGATTCATATCGAGATGATCAGTTCATGAAATTTGAAAAACCATCGCCGAGATGTTTGCTTGAGGCCATAGATGGATTTCTTGATTTTGCATACCATATTCTCTGTATGTTCAGACACAAACATTTCTGGTTGCACCATAAAAATTATTTCCTTAATTTCACCATTGAGATGTTGTCTTTACGTCCATCTATGTAGCTCAAGATTAAAATGCGCTACTAGTACCATTATAATCCTTTTCGTGGAAAATTTAGAGAAAGTCTCTTTAGAATTGATTCTTTCCTTTTGTGTAAAGCCCCTTGGAACAAGACGAGCCTTATACCTCTCCACATTTCCTTTCGAATTCCTTTTGGTCTTAAATATCCATTTGCAACCAATAGGTTTTGCATCTTTAGGCAACAGGACGAGATCTCATACGTCGTTATCTTTCATTGACTTAATTTCTTCATTCATGGCATAAATCCAATTTATGAGAATTTGAACTTCCCATGGCTTGGCGGACGTTGATAGAATAGTCATCCATCACTCCAATGGTTAACTCATGTCCTTGAAGAAATACAACATAATCATCTGGCATTGCCCTTCTCTCTCTAGAGGATCTTCTGAATGGCATTGGTTCTTGAAGTGCTCCAGTTTGTTCTTCTGTAATATTTTGAGGGGTAGTTTCTTCAATATTGTTTTGATCTATTGTGTCATTAACTAGGGATAAGTCCTTGGTCTATGTTAATGACACCCACTTGAATATTAACATATTTCCTTCAAAAGTAATGTTCCTAGCTGTATCTGCCCCCACAAGCTTAGTATCATCAAAGAAACCTGAAATTTCCTATGTCGGACATTGGATCTGTTTGTGAGATCGTAAAACCTATATCTGTATGACCTTTTCAGAGTACCCAATAAAGTAACAACTATTTGTTGTTGAATGTAGACTATTCTAATTAGGCTTATAAGCTTTTACCTCAGTTGGACATCCACATATGTGAAAGTGCTTAAGAATAGACTTTTTGCCTATAAAAAGTCCATAACGGGTTTTGATAGTTGTTTTACTTGATACCCTGTTAAGGATATATAATGTAGTTTTAAGTGCTTCGCCCCAGAAAGAGTGGAATGTCTAGTCATACTCTTTACCATGTCCTTAAGAGTTCTGTTGCATCTTTCAGCAACACCATTCATAGTGGACAATACCGCATTCCACTAGAGGTTGACGAAAAATGAGCACTTTCTGTCTTATCTTGCTTAAGCCTTTCCTCTTCCTGAACACAGTGTTAGATGAGCTCATTTAGAGACCAAGTCTCTTTCTAGCAGTTATAGCTCACTTTAATCTAGCTAAACTAGATAGTAAGAGATATGAAAATCATATGGACTAGTAAGCCCTCAGAGAGAGCAAACTTAAGTGCCCTTAACTTAGAAGCAGGATAAGACATCTCTAGGATGTACTCTTTGTTATTGCCTATGCCTTCATACTTCATTCAGGCCAGGCTTGTGAAGAGTGTACCAATTTCAGCCTTTTTATTCTTGACAAACCGTTTCTCAATATCCTCTAAGAACTCTTTTGCATTAGTAATATCCTCAGACAAAGTGCCTCTAAAGGCTTCCGGAATGGCTTTCTTCATGATTATCACACAAATGCGATTCGATTTGTCCCACCTCTCCTCAATCCTTTTTGTGACCAGAGGTACTCTTATCTGTATGAAGTGCGAGAGAATCAACCCTTAACGCATAGTCGAGATCCATGACACTGAAAATAATGAGAAATTTCTCTTTTCACGATTTTAAGGTAGAGCCATTTAGCATATGAATGGAAATAGTGTTGCAAGCGATATTAGTAGGAGCATTAATTAAACATAAAACAATAAACAACAAAACAAGCTTACATAAGACTTCAAACAAAATAAATTCAAGTGAGGGTAAATCCCATCTCAAGATACCAAAATTCCATCAACATTCATCTTTGACCGAACATTAACTCGTTAGTGATATCTTGAAGCAATAAATAAACTTTAATAATAAATTGTTGAACACAAATCTACTTTTAGACGATATTATGTTCACATGCAAAACCATATAATCATCACTAGTTTATTACTGCAAATACGAACATAATTCTGATAAACATTGATCTTTAGTTTGCCCAATAACATTTACATAAGTTACATACATATAACCATTTATGCATTGAAATAAAGACAATTTCAACAAAAGATGTTACTTTTTCAACATGTTACTGATTTGGTTGTGGGCCAACCGGCCAAATAGCCCCTTAACTTCATGTAGTGGGCCAAAAGAACCCTTAGCTTTCTTTTGATTTTTTTTAAAATTTGGCCAAGAGGCCCACTAACGTTTTTCTTAAAACCCAACTTATTAAAAACAAACAACTGTTGCGAGCGCAACCCACAACATTGATTTTATTTGATGTGGGCCGCAAACCACAACCCTTAACTGCATGGGCCAAAGCATGCAGAAACCTAGAGAGGGTTTCTACAACTTGTAGTAACGGACAATCTGCCTGCCGCTTTTCTTTCCTGTCGTCGCCACTCTGGTAGCGACAATGACTGTCATTACCTTGAATAAATACATAAAGGGTGGAAACGCTATAGAGTAAATGGAAAAAAAGGGTAACTTTGAGAATTAGAAGGAAAGAATACTCTAATTTAGCTATATTAGTAGGAGGGCTTTTGTACTGGAAGGATAACCAATGAATGAAGTTATTTTTTCTTTAAATGTTTCTCTTTTCTCTTTCTCAAATATCCTTTTTACTTTCTTCCTCTTTAACTTTATAGTTAATTAATTCAAATATTCTTCAAAAAAATGCAAAAACAGTTTTATTGTTATGAACACAATGGAATTGGGGCTAAATTGGATCAATTAGGTTGAGCTGATTTTGTAATCCTCTGTTAATTTTAGTATTTTGTTTAAAAAGTAAATCGCATTTACAAAAATGCGTCTTTGTAAGCGGCCAACGTTATAGGCCGAGTCGGATTGTTAGAGTTATGGCCCTTTTGGTATGGGCCACGACGGACTCTGGGCTAATTGTGAAAAGGCCCAGTAGATTGTTATTCTTATTTCTAGTTATAGTTAGTACTAGTTACTTTTAATATATGCTTAGATATTTATGCAGCCAAGATTCTGTAGGCACTATATGCAGAAGATCATGTACTGGGAATCATCATTATGAATTTACATATTTGAAATCTCAGAATTCTCTCTCTCTAAGCTTCTTCTTCAAGCTTGTCTTCTTTATCTCTTGTTCTACTCTTGGATAGTAGCTATTTGTATAACTCGCCTCATAGCTTTCTTGTTTATAAGCGCACTCCGATCACAATGGTAAAATCAAGTCATGCAGCACGATTGGATGGCCTGGAAACACAAAATGGTGAACTACAAGTTAATATGGATACACTCAAGGAGATGATGACAAAAGTACTCAAGAAACTAGACAAAATGACACCTCCAAAAAACAAATAAGCAGATCAGTCTTCAGCATAAATGCCTGAGATTGTACTAGCTGGGATGCATTAAGAGGGAATGCCTGAGAACTGGTTTATGGATAACATTGAGGGGCATGAAAGTATGGGGTGGCCCAAGTTTGTAGAAAGGATTATGGACAGATTTACCCCTGCAAATGGGCAAAACATCATTGGAGAGTTTAATAAATTGAGACAGCAGGCGAGTATAGATGAGTACACAGAGAGATTTGATGAGCTCAAATCTTACATGTTTCAAAAGAACAAAAATCTAGATTATGAATACTTTTTGAAAAGCTATATTAGTAGGTTGAAATAGGAGGTTAAGATAATGGTAGAGATGTTAAACCCCCTGTCTTACAGTCAAGCTATCTTCGTAGCTAGAAAGCAGGAGGCTATGCTAGAAACTACTGGGAAACAGAACAGAGCTTGGGTTAAGGGCAACCTAGATCCCTTTAAGGGGAGAACCAGCAGTGAACCTAGCGAACCATGGAACAATGATAGGTACCCCATATCAAAAGGTTAAATCTAGAAAAGATGGAGAAGAGAAGGAGACATAAACTCTGTTTCAATTATGATGAACCATATGTATTTGGTCATAAATGCAAGAGATTTTTCATGATACTAGGAGATGACACAAGAGAGGAAGAAGATGATGATGGCTGTGAGAGGGATGAGGAGGAGAAAGAATATGAGTACTCTAACCCAAAAATATCAGTGCATGCACTAGGTGGGTACACTGCCCCCGAAACCATTAAAATTAAGGGAACGGCTAATGGTCAAGTACTTACAATCCTATTGGATACATGGAGTACAAGCGGGTACAAGGAGATACAAGCAGCTGCAAGGAGATGGAAGTGCAAGGTTACTCAAACTAACCCTCTGTTAGTTACTGACTTCAAGTGGGAAAGGAGTGGGAAAAGGTTCACAGTTAACAACAAGCTTATAAAGTTGGGAGGTTGTGACATGGTGATTGGCGTTGACTGGCTAAGAAGGTTAGGGAAGGTTACTTTTGATTGGGACAGGCAGGAGGTATCCTTTACCAACCAAGGAGAATTGATAGTGTTGAAAGGTATCCAGACACCTATAGAGTTTCAAGCAATGACAGGGCATAAGATGAAGAAATGGATCCAAAAGAAGGGGGAATCCATGATAGGGTGTTTATGTATGATTGGAGGGTGTCACTTGACCCTTTTACATTTTCAGTAATGTTGAACAATTTATAATTTCTCTAAATTGCCCCATCACTGGGCTGGACTGTAACTAAAACAGGGGGAACTATGCCGGTCTGATTCCCATACAACGTGATTCGTAGGTGGGTTAGGATTACCTAGCCTTCGACCGTTATCCATCATTAACTCGTATCTTTCCAACCTATGCATTTGACTGCATTACGCATTCATAACTTGCTGTAGGTACATACGCCTCTTTTTGGGTACATACCATTTTGAGGGATTAGATGAAATGTGCAGATGACCTCACATTTATTTTCAAAAATTTTATCATTATGTTGCTTGCGAATATACTTATATCACCCATAAAAGGAAGGTACAAATAAGTTCTTGCTAATAAAGAGGGAATATATTCTCCCCCTATGAGGATAGAATGCGAAGTGTGGATTTCACATTCCCACTATTTTTGGCATTGAACGATTATGTTATCTTGTTTGAACGACAGGAACGGAGATCGACAATTTCGACAGGATCCAAGGAATATCCACTACCTACAAATGATAAAGATCTACAAAAGCCATTGTATAACTCACTTATCCATCGAGATAGGGAGGAGAGAACCCGGTTTACAAAATAACTACAAATGCCATGGGATAACTCCCCTATCCATAGAGATAGGGATGAGAGAACCCAATATACAAAAGAACTACAAATGCCCTGGGATAACTCCCCTATCCATCGAGATAGGGAGGAGAGAACCTGTCATACAAAAGAACTACAAATTCTATGGGATAACTCCCCTATCTATCGAGATAGAGAGGAGAGAACCTGACATACAAAACATCTACAAATGCCATGCAATAATTCCACTCGTATCAAAAGGGCGAGCACCCGATAAAATGCAAGCCATGCACAACCCGCGGGATAATAATAGTTTTACCCACTCGGATCAGAAGGGCGAGACTTTAAACTAACAACATTTTTCCAAAACAAGAATGACACAAGTGAACAACATGCACATGTAAGTGTTTATTCCCTTAAAAATAGATGAGGAAATTACCATTTCATATTAGATCGGCAAGTACAAAGAGCACAAGGGCTATATACACGACCATCAAAAAGGAAAATTCTAATAACAAGCGAGACACCCCTCAGCCGGGGTACTTACGAGCACCCTTCGTATGGATTAGCACAAGGATCTTCAATTTTAAAATTTCCCCGTAGACATCTTCTACCGGATCCTCTTCAACCTCAGTGTCGGAATCCTTGGAAAATTTCCCATCCGGGCCCAATAAAGGGTTCAGCTGACTAGGGTCAAAATCATCATTAAAACTGCCAAGAAAACGGGCCTAACCAATGATGGAGGCCTTGGATTTTTCCCTCTCTTGCACTCCACGTTTGACGCATATCTTCTTAAAGGTTTCACTCAATATGAAACCTTTGACAGCTCTAACCCTCTGCTCTCGAGTAAGTTCCCTACATCGAATAGCCCTCTCAGCAAGGGCCAACTATTCTGGCACCTGATGGAGCTCTGCCTCGACATTGTCACGCCTCTCCCTCTATATAGGGAGAGAAACGTCCTACCACATGTCATATTTAGTGATAATTCAGATTTCATCGGTGTAGGATGAATCTCCCAAAATCATGTTGCGAGTCGCCAACAACTTTCTCGCAAGTGGGACCTATCAGGACCTCCTAGCGGAGCGTGCTGTCATGGAGCGGTAAGGGGCCTTCCATTCGTTGATAGGACAGGTAACTGCCAAAAAGGGATTAAAGGATGTGTTCAAGTTCATGGAACTCGATGCCATGTATGGTCCGGATGGTCTGCCCCTTGAGGCACCTGAGTCTATGGACGCTGCCTCTTAGCAGCCAAACCCGTTTCTTCCCTATTGAAGGAAAAGGGGCATGCCTGAGCTAAGTTGCATGGTTTCTTATTGATGTTGCATCACCATGTCATTCATTTGGTTGTGTAATAGTGGTATAAGTCCTTATGGACGTATTTCACTAGGTTTTCTATTCGGGTGATTTTACTATTGCTTCCCTCCATGGTTCCACGAGTATAGTTCATTAGATCTATACGCTCCTCCTACATTCGAGATCCTGCCGAATGTGTAGGTTGCTACATTCTGTTAAGTTCTTTTTTTGCCTATCGCGGTGGAAGTTATGTCGAAAGAAATGTAGGTAGTTGCGCCTATTGGGGTGCTCTCCGGCTTATTTTGGGAAAAAATGAAGTTATGATCCCGTATGATTTGTAGGTTCGTTCTCTCCCTTTCGGGTTTTCTGCTCCTTTTCATGGTGGATAGGGGAGTTATTCCTTGGGAATTGTAGGTATTTGCCCCTGTCGAGATGCTCTCCGGCCTATTGTGGAAAATATGAGAGTTATGATAACGTAGGATTTGTAGGTTTGTTCTCTCCCTGTCGGGTTTTCTCCTCCCTATCATGGTGGATAGGGGAGTTATTCCTCGACAATTGTAGATGTTTCGCCCTTCTGGATGCTCTCCTGTCTATCTCGATGGATAAGAGAATTATGATCTCTAAGGATTTGTAGATTCTTCCCCCCGCGTCGAGTGGTTCATATCCCGTAGGGTTTGTTGATTCCCCCCCCCCCTCTGTCTCCCACGTCGGGTGGTTCATATCCCGTAGGATTTGTAGATTATTCACCCCGTGTCGGGTAGATGATATCCCGTAGGATCTATAGATTCTTCCCCGTGTCGGGTGGTTGATATTCCATAGGATTTGTAGATTATTTACATCTCTTGTCGTTTAAACAAGATAACACAATATGCATTGTAATATATTTGATAAGATAGTATTGGGAAATGAACTCCATTCTATCCATTTTCATCCTGAAAGGTGGGAATTATGTTTCCCCGTGCCAATTAACATGGAATGTCATTGTACCTGCTCTAGGTGGGTGAACAATTATATTTGCAAAAAGGATATGATAACATTGCCCTTCGATCATAGGATACTCTATGATGGATATCTCAAAATATGTGTGGCTTTTGGGTATATTTCATCTGGACCCCTTAGTAAGGTACGCCATTGTCATATCCTGTAGGATATGTTCTTTCAATGAGTTACGAATAATGTAATGCAGTTATATCAGTTTGAACGATAAGAGATAACGATAGATAACGGTCGAGTTCTAGGTAAATCCTAACTCGCCTACATATCTTATGTATGGGAATCAGACAGACGTAGTTCCCCTTATTTTAGTTACAGTCCAGCTCAATGATGGGGCAATTTAGGGAATTGAAATTGTTCAAAAGGACATAACGCAGTTGTTCTAGAAATAGGAAAAGACAGTAAATAAACTGAAGGTTGGTGCCCCCAGTTGACGAAGGGTGATTACTCTGTATCTGGCATGTATTCCTGGTCGGCTACTTCCACCTCCTATACCTCCCTAATTATAGGAAGTCTCAATGAGGCCACATAGCACATCCAACCCTCCTTCTGGTCCCCTCGGATTTCACCGATCCCGTCTTCGATCGGAAATTTCATTTTTTTGTGGTAGGTTGATGCCACATCTCTCATTTCGTTGAGGGCGGGATGCCCAATGATGGCATTATAATGGAAGAAGAGGTCGACCACGGTGTAATTGACTGTAATTGTCCTTCTGCATGGTTCCTCCACGAATGATGTGGGAAATATTTTTTGTCCCACCGAAATTACTTCTCCTGCACCAAAGCCAGTTAATGGGGTTGAAACCATCTTCATCATGTTCTGGGGCAATACCATTTTTCTCAGGGACGTGTACGAAGATAATATTGGAGGAGCTACCGTTGTTGATGAGGGCTTTTTCGTACCTGATACTCAACCATATCAATTGTTGCAACAAGTGGGCAATCGAGTTTAACTACCTCCAGTGCTTGCGGCGTGAGCTGCCTCCAAACTAACAACATTTTTCAAAACAAGAATGATACAAGTCAACAACGTGCACATGTAAGTGTTTATTCCCATAAAAATAGAGGAGGAAATTACCATTTCAAAATAAGCTCCGCAAGTACAAAGAGCACAATGGCCATATACATGACCACCAAAAAGAAAAATTCTAATAACAAGTGACACACCCCTCAGCTGAGGTACTTAGGAGCACCCTTCGTATGGATTAGCACAAGGCCCTTTTGTTTTGGAATTTCCCCGTAGACATCTTCTACCGGATCCTCATCAATCTCGAATGCTCGAAATTTTTCATCTGGGCCCAATAAAGGGTTCAGCGGACTAGGGTCGAAATCATCCTTAAAATTGCCAAGAAGACGGGTCTGACCAATGATGGAGGCCACGCCTTCTTCCATCTTTTGCAATCTACGTTTTGTACAAATCTCCTTAAAGATCTCACTCAATAGGAAACCCTTGGCCGCTCTAACCCTCTACTCTCGAGTAAGTTCCCTGCATCGAATAGCCCTCTCAGTAAGGGCCAACTGTTCTCGCACCCGATGAAGCTGTGCCTCGACATTCTCACGCCTTTCCCTCTATATAGGGAGAGAAACATCCTAGCACAACTCGTATTTAGTGATAATTCGTATTTCATCGGTGTAGGATGAATCTCCCAAAATCATGTTGCGAGACGCCAAGAACTTTCTCGTAAGTGGGACCTATCAGGAGCTCCTGGCGGAGCGTGCTGTCATGCCTCGCGAACGGGCCTTCCAGTCGTTGATATGGTAGGTAACAGCCGAGAAGGGATTCAAGGACGGGTGCAAGTTCATGGAACTCGATGCCATGTGTTATCCGGATGGTTTGCCTTTTGAGGACCCTGAGTCTATGGACGCTGCCTCTGAGCAGCCAGACCCGTTTTCTTCCCTATTGAAGGAAAAGGGGCATGCCTGAGCTAAGTCACATGATTTCTTATTTGCTTTGCATCGCTCTGTCATTTATTTGGTTGTGTACTAATGGTATGAATCCTTATGGACGTATTTCACTATGTTTCCTGTTCGGGTGATTTTACTATTGCTTTCCTCTATGGTTCCATTAGTATGGTTCGTTAGATGTATACATTTCTCATTCATTCGAATGTGTAGGTTGCTACCGCCGAATGTGTAGGTTGCTACCTTCTGTCAGGTTATTTTTTGCCTATTGCGGTGGATAGGGGAGTTATGTTGCAAGGAATGTAGGTAGATGTGCCCGTCGGGGTGCTATCCGGCCTATTGTGGAAAATAGGGGAGTTATGATCTCGTAGGATTTGTAGGTTCGTTCTCTCCCTGTCGGGTTTTCTGCTCCTTCTCATGGTGGATAAGGGGAGTTATTACCTTGGAATTGTAGGTGGTTGCACTTGTTGGGATGCTCTCCGGCCTATTTTGAAAAATAGGGGAGTAATGATCCCATAGGATTTGTAGGTTTGTTCTCTCCCTGTCGGGTTTTCTCCTCCCTATCATGGTGGATAGGGGAGTTATTCCCCGATAATTGTAGATGTTCTCCCCTTTCGGATGCTCTCCTGCCTATCCCAAGGGATAAGAGAATTATGATCCCTTCAGATTTGTAATCTTGCAATAACATTTGGTTGACGGTCCTCTTGAGCCCACTTATTTTAGTACTGCTCTAAAGGATCTGAATTGGTGTGTGGTCATAGCTGAGGAATATACGGCTTTAATGAAGCATGATACATGGCATCTTGTTATTCGTCCAATTGGCAAAAATAAAATTGGCTCCAACTAGGTTTTTTGAATCAAGCGTCATTCCGATGGCACTATTGACAAGTATTGTAAATGTATGGACGGGGATTGGTACCCTTTTGTTTGATTCACACACTGTGTGTACACTGAGTGTTGCGCCAACACTGATCGTATTCGGTATTGTCCCAATACTTGTCGTAGAGTAATAATGCAGCGGATAAAGAACAAAGTGAGATGAGTTTTAAGAAGATTATATGAATATAACCTATTGAGCCTTACGGCCAAATAATCACTAAACTTTAATTCAATGATTTTACCAAATACAACTAAGCAAGGAACCCAATCCTAACATTAACTAATTTATGAGATATAGTTTAGCTAGATAAAACTCAGTAAAACAATACCAATACAATACAAGAATTATTTCTACTCTTTCAGAACCTAATTCTAGTATTGTTATTGTTCTTGATGTTGAGCACACCTCTATATAGGATTTGATCGTCCTTGAACCATGGCGTGATAGACACGTGTTGGTGATTGCTCTTTGTTCACTTGGATAATTCTGAAATCTTCTTTGGTGTTGTCTTCATAAGATCTTCAACTTTTATCTTCAAGATCCTTTGAATATCATGGGCTTTACCCTTCGTTCCAATCAATGATCTGTATGATCCTTAATTCCCTGAAATAATCATAGATAACTACAACTCGTAGAACTAGGTGAGTTCAAGAATAAAGCTAATGTAACATATTTAATCTAATTAAATGGGACATAACATTATTGAGTTCATTGTTGTTGCAACATCTCTTACCAGAGTGTTGGACCAACACTGCGTGTCAACACTTGCACTTTCAATCCCCCCTTTTTGCCTTTCTTCACAAAACTCCACCTGCAACCAAATAATGAAATATTGCAGTGTTGAGCCAACAGAGTTAACTTATGTGTTGCCCCAACATTTTCATCTGTCATTTCAACACCTGCAGTTAGTTCAGCAGTACAAATCCAAGAAAACTAGAATAATAGCAATGTGCAGAATATTGTTTAGATTACAACCCAAAAACAAAAATAGAGAACATGCTGTTTGTGCTAAAATATGCATTGTTCAAAAATAACTTAAATTACAAGAAACAAAAATTTGGTGGCTAATCTCCCAATTTTTGTGAAGAAAGCACCACCAACACGTGCTTCTTGATGGTGTCTAACTTCTTGATCTCTTGTTCCCTGTCTGCAATCTCCCTTCTCCTGTCAATAACCATCCTATGACACCACTCTACCTTCTCTTCAATGAAAGCAGAGTTGACAGTCACAGAAAGGGTAGAATCATCCTCAGCAACTGAGGCAGTGGTGAAGTTGTATGCCTTCTTCTTCCCCTGTTGAGCGCCACTACTTTGTGGAGCATGTGGATCCTTCCATGGAAGATCAATGATTATGTCCCATCCAAAGTAGTTATTGGTGATGGGCAGCTGGCCAACCTTGTCCACAAAGGTCTCATTACTCCATTTCTTGAATCCTTGATCAATGAGAATCTTATAGACCAAGGAAGGAAATCGCAAGATTGCATCCCTTCTGTGTGCAGCCTCTGCAATGATTCTGAAAATTTTCTCCCCCATGTTCACTAGATGCCCCTTTTACCGTTTGTAAATAAACACAGCCATCTCATGAGTGAGGACTGTGGAGTTGGTTGAAGGTATCCAGTTGACTAAGGCAGCTTTGCACAAGACAGCAGCGAGGGAAGTGAGTATAGTCACCTTATGCTTATTCTTTCGATTCTTTTCGAGTCCCCTAGTCAGTTCCTTCATCATGTTGTCATCATCAATCTCAACCTCTGTCTCTTGTCCTCTAGGTATCCTCCAAGCTTTATTAATGATTGAGGGATTGAACTTGTAGAACTTATCCCTCACATACACTCTTCCGTACTTGGGGGGACCCTTAGCATGCACAAACTTGGACAAATTACAGTAAACTTCCCTAACAACATCAGAAACATAGGGGAGAATTTCTATCAAAGAATAAACGAAGCTCCTAGACTCAAGGAAATCAAACACCTTGTACTTCTTAAAGTCATCCATCACAATATTCCTCTCAGCCCAAATCGTCGTAGTCGGCATAATAGAGAGGTTATCACTTGCGGTTTTGGTCAAAAAATACCTATTGTGACGTTCAGTAGGAAAGTCCGCCTTACATGTTTCTGGTGTATTAGGCTCAAACTCCTCCCCAGACTCTAGTGTTGTGTCCGCATCATCCTCAGCTGGTGTTGGTTCAACATTCTAATCTGTAGGTGTTGGTCCAACATTCTCGCCAGCCGATGTTGGGAAAACATCAAGCTGAGTCTGGCCCTCGGCATCCTCCTCCATTTCTTCATCATCCCCTTCCTCTTCTTCGTCAGAACCCTCATCTGCAGAGCCGTCTTCTTCCGAAGATTAGCATTCCTCTTCTTCAGCAGCATCATCATCTTCCTATGTTGCTCTTTCCTCAGCAGCTTCCTCTTGATCTTGTACCTATTCATCTTCCTTCTACCCCTCAATTTTAGAAGAAGAGCAGGTGGTTGACTCTCCCCAGGCTTCTCAGCCTCTGAAATCACCTGTTCGTCGGTCGGGGAACCTCCTCAGAGATGGAAGGCTGGTTCAGCATGGACCATGTGTCTACAGTATTCTGTGTGATGGAAGCGATGTTGTGACCACATCAGTGGGTTCATGCGCTGGCACAACATCTTCAGGAACTGATGTTGGCTCAGCACTGGTAGGGGCACCCTTTTTGACTTGATGTTCCTCTTGGTATAAACAGGGGCTTTCCTTTTTGGTGGTTCAATGGTTACCACCGTGTTGCGAGTGTGGGTGCTTCTACGAGGTTAAACTCGCCATGCATCGGATGACATCGCAACGGCAACGTTAGCAAGATCAGCGATTGTGTATTTCTTTACCATTGTAGCATGCGTGAGTAAATAAGGTATGAAGAAAGAAGTTAGAGTTCAATTGATTTTCCAAAAAAATAAGCTCAAGTAAAAAGATGAAAAAGGAAAGTGGGAATTAATAAGGAGTAATCTGGCGGGTAAAATTTAGAACGTGTGCCATTCTTGCCATGTTGCGTCAGCACGTACTGAACGTGAGCGTGTTGGCATGACATGTTACCAGAGCAGTTATTGCATATAACTTATGAGTCACAATGTTGTGGTGAGTATTGAGGCAACATACGCAGGTCAAGTGTTGGCGCAACATTCAAATTCCACCTTCTCAACATTCAGTACTGAGCCAAGTGTCTGTGTGGTTAGGGTCTTTACCAAGGTTTTCTTCACATACTGGCATAAGCAGAATCTAAGCAAGATGACTGAAACTTCAAGAGCTAGAATGAACCATTCAAAACAGTAGCTTGCCTTAGATCTGAAACAGAAGTGGGAGTTAAATAACAAAAAAACACACAAGAAAAAATAAGGGGATTAACATCACAGAGATAATTAAGCTCCTATAGTTAAATGAGAAACAGACTGGTGTGTTACTGCCAGCTAATAACCCATGAGATATGCCTTGCATATGACATTCATGATTTGACGAAAACCAAGAGATACTCCCCCTTAAGATCATGACAACGCAGTAGGATAAGCAAGAATAGAAGAAACAAACGAAGATGAATGTTAGTCCAACATTTATGAGCCTAGTGTTGTCCCAACACCACATATCAATAGTCACAGATAGAAACTCTTTACTTATTTAATTTTCACACCTGATGAACAAAAATAACTTTCAAGCTTAGCACAATAAGGCAGGAAGGATCATGTCTTCGCTGAATGTAGGCAATAACAGGACCTCTCACACCCCAGTGTCAACCTAATCAATGCAGATGCACAAGCAAGTACATAGGGTTGAATGCAGGAAGCTCAGGACCCCTACACCCTAGTTACCTAGCACATACTTGTTTATTGAGCATCAATAAGAAGGTTTTAGCACAAGTGATAAAATACACCGCATGAAAGGCAGTACAAGACCCTAGTCACCCCAGCATACAAGTTCACCATAATATGCTCCTTCTGCAAGCAAAACAACATAAATAAGTCACAACTGAATACAACAGAGGTGTCAACTCTGTGCACCCCAGCTTCTTTATATTGTTTTATGTGTCAAGCACTTGAATAGGATATAACTGAATACACCATAGCAGTCATCTCTGTGTACCCCCAACTTTCCCAAGTAAAGACACTACCTCAAAGCCAAAAAGGTTTAACAAAAAAGAAATCAACAAGCATTTGAACAGAGTAAGTTGTCTAATCATGATTACATGCAAGTGAGACTCTACATGGGTCAAGAATGTAGAAAAACAGGCATGAGATACCAAGAAAATCACAAGAACCAACCAAACAAGACAAGACAACAATTTGGTTACATCACAATCAGTCACTGGTGTTAGCCTGTGATGTTAAGGCAACACATGTATGTTCAGTCTGTTCACAACATGCTCATGCCGAGAGCCTTCCTCAAACTGAAGAATCTCTCATTGTCTAATAGTTGAGTAAACATATCATCTAGTTGGTTGTTGGTTTCAATATGTTCAATTGTGATTGTTTTATCTTGAACAAAGTCTATTAAGAAGTAATGTCTAATATCAATGTGTTTGTTTCTAGAATGTTGCACAAGATTTTTAGAGATACTAATAGCACTCAAGTTATCACAGAACATCAGCAGAGTATTATCAGTTAACCCATAATCACAAAGCATATGTTTCAACCATATCAGTTGGTTACACAACTGCCAGCTGCAGTATACTCTAACTCAGTAGTAGATATAGAGACGCAATTTTGTTTTTTACTGTACCAGGAACCACATTATTTCCTAGATAAAAACACCTCTCACATGTGGATTTTCTATCATCTAATTCCCCTGCCCAGTCATTATCACTAAAGCCAACCAAGTTTGAATTTGTATCATGAGAGTACCAGATTCCTAACTCAGCAGTTCCAGAGATGTATCTTAAGATTATTTTTACAACAGTTAAGTGAGATATCTTTGGTGTTGCCTGATACCTGGCACAAACACACACTGAATACATTATGTTTGGTCTGGTTGCTAATAAGTACATGAGACTTCCAATCAATAACATGTAGAGTGTTGAGTCAACATCATCACCAGCTACATCGCTCTCAATCTTCGCAATAGTGGACATTGGTGTCTTGCAGCCCAAATCTCTTCACCAAATTCCTTGCATACTTCTCCTGTGACAGAAGCATCTCTGTTTCCTTTTGCTTCACTTGCAGTCCTAGGAAGAAGGTGAGCTCCCCTATCATACTCATTTCAAATGTACCTATCATGGTACTCACAAACTTGTCCAAGGTGGACTGGTTAGAGGAGCCAAATACTATATCATCAACATAGATTTGAGCTAAAAAGACTTCTTTATTATTTTTCATGAAAAACAGTGTCTTATCACCCTCACCCCATGAAAAACATAGTAAGAGTTCAGTCAACCTCTCATACCAAGCTCTAGGAGCTTGTTTCTATCCATTTAGGGCTTTTCCAAGTTTGTAGACATAGTTAGGATGATGGGGCACTTTGAATCCCTTAGGTTGCTCAACAAAAGCTTCTTTGTATATATAACCATTCAAAAATGCTCCCTTAACATCCATTTGGTATAACTTGAATTTTAAGAAACATGCAATTGCAAGAAGTAACCTAATGGAATCTATTTTGGCCACAAGAGCAAATGTTTCATCAAAATCAATCCCTTCCACTTGAGTATACCCTTGGGCTACTAATCTGGCCTTATTCCTCACTATCACTCCATTCTCATCACTTTTATTTTTAAATATCCACTTAGTTCCAATTACATTAACATGAGTAGGCCTAGGAACTAGTTTCCACACTTTATTTTTAGAGAATGGCACGAGTTCTTCCCGCATAGCATTTATTCAGTGAGAATCTTTAAGAGCGCCATTAACATTCTTATGTTATATAGCAGAAACAAAACAAGTAACAGAGTTACACACAGATGACATGCAAACACTAAGTTTAGCCATATTTTTATAATTTACTCTCTCTTTGTTTTTGGATCTTACACCTTCAGTAAGATTTCCTATAACCTGAGAAGTAGGGTGATCTCTTAGTATTCTGGCAGGAGGGTCCCTTCTAATATTTTCTCCAAAAAATTCTTCAGTGTCAGAATCTGTGTATTCTGGTGTTGGTCCAACATCATAATATGCCGGTTTCAACTCAACATCCTTCTCTGTGTCTTGTGTGTCAATACCAAGTGTTGAGTCCACATGGTCTCCTACTAATGTTGGCACCACGTCGCTTGTCTGGTGCAGTCCCAGCTGATCATCAGTGATACCTTGCAAGCAGTCACCACAAACCAGTTTACCTGGACTGGAAAGTTTAGGTATGCCCCTCAAAGTTTCTAGCTTGATGATCTTCTTTAGATTCCTATAGTGGACATGTCCTAGCCTTCTGTACCACGCTATTGATACATCAACCTTCACATTTAGGCATTGAGCTTCCTCATCCACCAAGTAGCAGTTGTCTTTTGACCTTTTTCCTGACATAACACAATTGTTAGATTCATCAAACACATCATAGGAATACTTGTCAAATTTCACAACCAAATTGTCATCACAAAGCTGATTAATGCTAATAAGATTAGCCTTTAGACCATCCACACTGAGAACCCCTTTCCCTATAATGTTTCCTTTTCTTCCTCCACCATATGTAACAGTACCAGTGAACACAGGTACAAGTTCCATAAGGTTTGTCTTGTTACATGTCATATGTCTAGAACAACCACTGTCAAAGTACCAGTCACCAGTAAGAGTATGAGTAGCTGAGAATACAACATTACAGATAATTTTTATTTTAGGAGACCAAAGTCTGTTCTTTTGAAAACTATTGCTTTGTTCTCTGGTGTTGCTTTGGAATGTTGAGCGAACATCAGAGCGGCCGAATGTTATCCCAACACCCGATGCAACATTACTGATATAGTTATATTTTTCACAAAATATTATGTACTTATGGCATTATGGTTTTAAACTCAACACCGGTACAATCAACTTTGATTGAGTCCATGTCAACAGAAGACGCAATATTGAATGACCCGACTGGAAACAATATTGGCACATATAGGTTACATTATTAGGTTATTTAGAGTGGCCATTATTTTTGTAACGACCAGCCTTTACAAAACCAAGAATGACATTTTCATGTGTGTCTGACCTGTCATGGTATAAAAAACCTGTAGTCCCGTCATTTCTAATGTTCATTGTTTCATCCAGCCTACTTGTGCTAGAGTTCCATTTGGAAATGGTTCTCTATACGTCTTCAAGCTTTATCTCCATCTTTTCAATTTGACACTCCTTTCTGGTAAGGTTCTTCTCTAGTTCGGTTATAGTTTGAATCAAGAACATGTTCTCCGTGATGAGCACTTTTTCTCTATTTATGATTTTCTTTACCTCATCAAGCATTTCTCTGTAGACAACCTTAAGCTCATCAACCACCTTATCATGATCCATTTCCTCTTCAAGGAAGTATTCTTCATTTAAATCTACAGAACCACTGAAACAAATAAGTTAGAATGTTCCTCAGATGCATTTACATCAGAAATAAGACATTGAGGGTTAGCAATATAGTCATCATCCTCCCAGTTGTCGATATAGTCTTTCTGGTCCTCTGGTTCTGTCTGAGTGTTGCACCAACATCCATTTGTCATGATGTTATCCTGACACTCTGTCAAATTGACTTGGGCAAATAGGGTTGTTGTGTGTACTTCTTCCGACACTTGTCTTCTGGTACCTCATCCAAACATGTTTCATCATCAATATCATCTCTGCATACCCAGTTAGAGCTACATTTGGTTCTCACGGTATTAGCACACTCATATGATATATGTCTGAAGCCTTTACACTCATAGCATTGAAGTTCTTTCATTTTATTATTGTCACTCTGAGTAGGCTTTGTGAAAGAATACTTAACCATTTTACCAGGAAAACTCCTTCACGGATTATGGGGGCACATTCTTCTCTTTTCTGACTTTATCAATTAAAGCAATTTTATTGAACTTCTTTACTACTGAACTTAGATAAGCACTTATTTTAGTTTCATCATCTACTTCTTCTAAAGTCGCTTTTAGAGCAAGGCCTCTGTGTTTAGTAGTTGGTTCTGAGTTCATTTCAAATTCTTGTAGTATATTCAGAAAAGTGTAAAAATTAAGTGATGACATGTGTCTGGCTTCTTGCATAGTAATCTTCTTGACCTCAAACCTGGGAGACAGAGTTCTCATAGCTTCTTAACCAAGTTTTTTATTAGTTAGAGGATCACATAGATTTTGACAATCATTAAATAAATCCATTAGTTTTGCAAAGTATGAAGTAACAGACTCATCATCACCCATCCAAATGCTCTCAAATTTTTGTAAAGAATAATTTCTACTCTTTCAGAACTTAATTCTAGTATTGGTATTATTCTTGATGTTGAGCACGCCTCTTTATAGGATTTGATCGTCCTTGAACTCAGGCGTGATAGACACAAGTTGATGATTGCTCTCTGTTCACTTGGATAATTTCGAAATCTTATTTGGTGTTATTTTCATAAGATCTTCAAGATACTTTGAATATCTTCGGCTTTATCCCTTCATTCCAACAATGATCTGCACGATCCTTAATTCCCTGAAATAATCATAGATAACTACAACTCGTGAAACTATGTGAGTTTAAGAATAAAGATAAAACAATATATTTAAAATAATTAAATCGGACAGAACAGTGTTGAGTTCAGTGTTATGCCAGTATCTCTTTCTAGAGTGTTGGACCAACACTGCCTGACAACACTTGCACTTTCAAGTACAAGGCTTGCCTTGTTGCTAAAGTCTTCCATCAACGTGAGGGCTTCGGTTTTAAGGAGGCGTTTAGTCATGTTGTGAAGCTAGGATTCACACGTTTCTTTCTTTTGTCGTTATGAACTCGTGGCTCCTTTGTCAACTTGACATGAGTAATGCCTTTTTGCTTGGTGATCTTCTTGAGGATGTCTATATGTATCAACCCTCGGGGTTCTCAGACTCTACCTTTTCTTCGCATGTCTGTCATCTCAAGAAATTACTCTATGGCTTTAAGAAAGCCCCTTGTTCTTGATATCATACGTTGACCTCTGCTCTCGACTCTCTTAGCTTCTTCCAATCCAAATACGATACTTCTCTCTTTGTTTACTCTAGGGATTCAGATATTTCTTGGTATATATCAATGATACTATTGTCATGGGTAATTGTTCCACTTTACTTGCAACCCTTATTATGCAATTGGGCCCCAAGTTTGCGGTTAATGACCTTGGTAAGTTGTCCTACTTTCTTGGTGTTGAGGTTTTCCGTTGTCGTGAGGTCTTGTTCTTGTCTCTACATAAGTATATTTGTGACATTATTTCTCGCCACAAAATGGATGGTGCCAAGCTACTTTCCAGCCACAAAATGGATGGTGCCAAGCTACTTTCCACAACATTGGCATCCACCTCCTCAAATCTGACGTCTTCTTCCCTTGTCGATGCCAAGGAATATCAGAGTGTTATTGGGACATTTTAGTAACTTTCTTTTACACGCTTCGATAAGGCTTTTATCGTAAATAGGCTTGTGCAACATATGGCTGCTCATACAGAGCTTAATTGGAGTCCTCTTAAGCGATTCCTTCGACACTTGTCACATGGTCTTCAATTGCACCGTGAATACTATGTTCATCTTACTGCCTACTCGGATGCGGATTGGCCTAGTGATCACACCTCTGCAGTTTCGACATCTGTCTAAGTGGTGTTTCTTGGGATGAATCTGATCTCGTGGTCTTCTCGTTGCCAATGTGCGGTGTCACATTCCTCTATAGAGTCTGATTACTATGCACTTGCCAGAGCTGCAGCGGAGGTACGTTGGTAGCTGTTGCGCAGGAAAAAATATATAAAACACAACAAGAATAGAGAAACATGCACAATCGAAAGTGATAAATAACAATCAACACACATGACACAATTTGTTCACACAATTCGACTATGTCTAGCTATGGGGGCAATCCAAGCTAGGATCCCTATTCTGATGATGATGAGTGATTGAAAATAAGATACAACATATGTCTCACAACAGATCAAGAACAATCTCTCACAATATCTTTCAAACTCACAAGTGTATTCTCTCTTATTTTAATCCTTCCCTCACATCTCTCCTGATGGATATGAGGCCACACATTGTAGGCTACATGATTACATCTTGCATATCGTCCTCTTATTAGGTTTCACGACCTAAAGACCTTTAACTAGCTGCTAAAACGTGTCATAGGGCATTAGACGAAGATGGACCGAAACTGGGCTAATACATGTGGCGTGCGATCTGGGTGCTCAATGCGCCATGAAGCACTAGACGCACGATCAACGCCACGCCTCAGCTCCTGTTACGTCAGTTTCTAGACGAACTCTAGTACGTAGCGCCACCTAGGTGTGATCGGACTCCGACAGTGCACCCGACCCGCGATCACTACCGTAACGCCACTCTTTGGTTGCACGTTTGATATGTTATTTGTTCTCACTGTTGAACCACACTACACAACCCAATCAGTCTCCCACTTGGAGATGGAACCACTCAGACTGCTCCCACGAACCAAGACCTCCATCACATTCATTAATACCTAGCAACGCCAACCCTCGAACTTCTTCAAGATCCAAAGTCCATTGAAGTACACACAACTTCAACCCCGCTAAGGCAACAACCTTAATCAACAAGTCTTCAAACTCCCACTAGCCTGAATACTCGCTCTTGTGACAATGTCCACATCGCCAGTAACTCTCATTAAAATCACACATGGCTTCAACTCCACTAAGGCAACAACCTTAGTCAGCAAATCATCAAACTCCCACTAGCTTGAATCCTTGCTTATGCAAAAATACCCACATCGCCGCGTACTTGCATCACTTCCACCATCATGATTGATGCCATCATGCTTGGCTTTTCCACCACCAAGATCAAGGCCATATTGGGTAACATTAATCATGTACATAGTTCTCTCCTCAAACCAACAAGCACAAAATCACACGCCTTGTGATTATCTCCTGAATACCTCGAGCCAAAGGATAAATGATGACCCTCATCATCCAGCTACTCCTCAGAAATAAGGTTTCTCATGAAACCCGATATATGCCTCAATCCAGGCAGCAACCATACAAATCCATACCGCCTTTGAATCCTCTAACATATCCCGCCGATGCTCTAAAATCCGAAATCAATGACATTAATGGACTGCATTCACACGAGAGTAGTGCACCACAAATATCCCACTCGAACTGCATTTTGGGACTTTGCAACTTCCCCTTTCTTCTTTGGTGTTCCATAGTGCTTCCCGTAGTGACCAAAATTTCAATAGCTCTCGCTCACCGGAAACTCCTTGCCATTGACTTCGATCCGCCTTTATCTAGGGACACAAAACAAGGCCTTCACCATCAAAATCAATACTCAACAAGTTCAATACGAACTTAATCAGGTAATCAGAAATTGTAGAATTTTCTGACATCTTCAGATAGACCAGGCTTTGCATCATATGAACCTTCTTCGTTATAGATGACTTCAGCTACACGTAAGCCAACATCAGCACCCCTATATGGTTGTCTCATCGACTTGAAACGCCCCATTTCACATTACCGAAAAATGAACATCGATCATTGCCTTCTTGTCTCCGAACACCACACTGCGTCTGACATCACCGTGGATTTAACCATTAGAGATCTCCAAAAATCATTACCAGATTGGTAAGTCCCTATCTGGAATCTTCAAAACCCATAATCTTTATTGAACTTTTCGATCAGCATTTCCCTCCGTTCAACTTACTACTCCAATAGAATTGTGTCAACCTCTGAACTTGGGGCTCTAATCGCATTTGTTGCACATCAAAAAAATACAAAACACAACAAGAACAGATAAACACGCACAATCGAAAGCGATAAATAACAATCAACACACAAGACCAAATTGTTCACCCAGTTCTACTATGTCTACCTCTGGGGACGATCCAAGCTAGGATATCCACTATGATGATGATTGATTGATTACAAATAAGATACAACATATGTGTCTCAACTGTCAATAGATCAAAAACAATCACTCACAATTTCTCTCAATCTCACAAGTGTATTCTCTCTTATTTTAATCTCTCCCTCACATCTCTCACGATGTCCATCATGCCACACATTGGAGGCTACATGATTACATCTTGCCTCTCGTCCTGTTATTAGGTTTTACGAACTAAAGACCTTTAAATAGCTGATAAATCCCGTGGTGCGCGATCTGGGCGCGCGATGCGCCATAGCGCGCCAAGCCCACGATCAACGCTGCGTCGCAGCTCTTTCTGTGCCAATTTTTGGATGAACATCACTACGTAGCACCACGCAGGTGCAATCAAACTCCGGTAGTGCGCCAAGAGCGCAATCACCGCCATAGCGCCTCACCGTAGCGCCACTCCTTGGTTGCACATATGATCTTCTCTTTGTTCTCATTGTTGTTAGAACTCAAGACTTCAATTTTAGTACATCGTGTTCATTGTTTAGGCTCAACAATCCTAATAGTTAAAACACTTGTTTCTTTAGTTGCATGTTCCTCTCCCTATACCTCGTGCCCTATGTTAGAATCTGGGAGCTATGCATCTTTCTCTCCATCCGATGTTGCATTCTTGCATAAAGCGTACCTCTATTGATCTTCACCTTGTTTGTGATATTGTCAACAAAGATTTTCTTACTGTCTCCTATGTTAGCAATGTTGACCAGATTGCAGATTTACTAACCAAACCGCTTCCTCATGCGCGGTTCCAACTTTTGTGTTCCAAAATTTCTATCGTCGATGGGACTTTAATTTTGTAGGGACCTATTAAATCTAATCTTTACTGTATATCTTTTAGGATATTTCCCTGTATAACCTTTGGTATATATCTTTAAATATATTTATTTTTTTAGAATTATGTACATTTTATAAATATTGTAAATGAGGGCCTTGAGATGGGACTAGTACTACTCTATGTAAGGCTAAGATAATTCAACATTCATAAACAGTTTGTAGAATATGTTCAAATTAAATACTCTATATGAGTGAATAAAATCACCAACCAAAGGCCACATGTTAAACTATATGTAAATTACGTAAATCATAAATTGAAAGAATATGTGAGAAGATCGTGGAACTTTAGTCTTGCACAAAATAATGTTTGCTTTTGATGAAAACTCGTTCAATTGTTAAAAGAGAGAGAAAGTGTTTTTCAGATTAGTCTTCGGACCAAAACCCTATAATCTAATAAAATAACTTAACTAGTGTACCATTAATCAAAAGTAAACTTGCTATTAGATATTACACATTATAAAGTTCATATTTAATTCTTTTTGAATTGATTAGAATGCAATGTATAATATTTTCTTCAAATAAAATAACAATCTTTGGTATGGTCTTACTTAGTTGGCCTAAAGGAAATGAACTTGGCCCAGCATGTCCAAGAAAAAGCCCCGCGAACTATGTTTCCAGATGAAGTTATGGGTATCTTGAAAGTGCCATTTGAGACACCATGAGCTCGACACATCTATAAAATCCAAAAATATGGTCTCCTACCCCGATGCCTATAAATATCGTGGACCTACCCCGATGCCTATAAATATCGTGGACCTGATAATCAAGTTAAGTCATTTAACACTGTAGCAACACTTCTTGTACCGAGAGAGCCATTTTGAGATAACCATTACAGACCCACATACTTTCGAGACACCAAGATCTTTGAGTAGTGGTGTCGAGAGCCTAGTGTTTCAAGTCGAGCCCAGTTTTGAGAAAAGCTCAGTTTTTAGAGTTCCAATTTTGAGAGATAATTGATTTCGAGTTCTTGGCGCTTTCAATTTTGTTTAGCAATTCTACTGTGCTCAAGGGTGTTCCAGACAAAGCTATTCTATTACTGTTCAGATTAGCATAGTTGGTGTAATTTAGGTAGAGTTGTCCTTTCATTAATTCTACCGTGTAACCTAGACAAATTATTATCAAATTATTGATACCGTGTGTGGTAACACGACAAGCACAAATGTGTAAGCAACTATGTCCATAGTTACTCGCTCGTAGAATCAAAGAGCCTCAAAGAGCTCCACTGCTGAACCAGGTCACGGGTGCCAAATCTCGTCCCCACACATGCACATGAGCCAATTGAACAACTGGAGCCAGTTGCAGGGACTCAGCTACGAGTGGCTCCAGAAGTCGCGGCTGTGCCGACAATCACTTTTGTGCCTATGCTGATGAGTTAGAATATGGAAATGGTGCAGACTGCAATCATCACTACTCTTCTGACTACTTACGTAGGGCAGGTCATAGAGCTGAATCACGATGGGAAAATCCTGGAGGTCCAGGTTTTTGGGATTAGGCCCAACAGACCCATAGACAGGACACGGCTTTCCCCAGATCAAGCTAGGGCCTGGTCTTTGTTGGTGGAGGTGGAGTTACGACGGGAATGTGGCCACACGAAACAAGAGAATAGCCATGGATAAAAGATCGAGGCATCCAAGGCTAACCTGGCAATGATAATAAGGAGATTGAATAGACTCAAAAAGGAGAGGGAAGATGTACAACATAGGTTGGCATTAGTCTGCAAGCCACGCAGGCCACTCATTTTTGTGCTGAGTTCGAGTCAGAGTTTATTGACGGAAGCAGGATTCCACGGAGCATATATTCTACATTGATGGAATTTTGTCACTGTGTGGTTTTACTGGCAATTAAAAAGCTCGAAATTTTGCTACAACCTTAACTAGAGTGTCCTTCTACTAGTTCTCTATAATTCTGTTGGGAAGGATCACAAGCTATGAGGACATGAAGAAGAAGTTTGAAAATTAGCTCTTGAGTCAAAAGAGGGATGTCATAGACCACAATCATCTATGATCCATCAGACAAGAACAAAAGGAGTTGTTGTAGGATTTCATGAAAAGATTCAACTCGGAATTGCTTAAAGTTGACACTGCAAGCGGGGAGATATTGAAAATATGGTTTTTCGTGCAACCCGGAACCATGAGTTCTCTACCATTCTCTTAACAGGTTTGATATTATTACCTAATTAACGAATTTATTTAGGGTTTGAACGCCCTGCCTGTGGTTCAGAAGCTTGTAATATTACGAAAAATATCCCTCTTTGTATTCACTGAATTTCACTCCGAATTCTCTTGTGTATTGTTGTATTTCTCTCTCCGCCTCCTCCCGTTTTCTCTCTCAACCTGTCCATTTTTATAGAGATTTATAGGGACATGTGTCGTTGTGCATGTGTATGATAAAATACATGTGTTGAAATGTACAGGGGAAGATATCATATATCTTATCTTTGGGTTTTTTATCTACTAGGCGCTGAGTAGGATGAACTTTTATCCCTTCGGATGACTTAAGGGAGCTTCGAAAGGTTGGCTTCTTGGGGGTTCATTTCTCCGATGGGATAGATCTTTTGGAAGACTTCATAAAGATAACTGGAGATTCATCTGATATCATTATGTTCTCGATATGGGTCTATTCTAGCGTTGTTCTCTTGGCGATATATGCTTCGATAGCTGGTTGAGTTCTGGATTTGTACTTTATTCTTCGTGGTGTGAGCTCTGATGGCTTCCTAAATTCAATGGGGCAATGTTCTTGAGTTTTAGCCTTCATGATGTGTGTTTCGATAGGTTTAGATTTCAATAGGGCACTGTTCTAGTGCTTTGGTCTTCGGGATGAGTGCTCTGATGGCTTTTAGACTCCAATAGAGTATTGTTCTCATGCTTTAACCTTCGGCAAGAGTGCTCTGATGGCTTTTAGACTTTGGAGTGCACAGTGAGGGGATGTTCTCATATTTTTTGGAATCAGGGTCCGTTGTGGTCCCTCTTGCCGCATTGATGGATATCGAAGTCGCGTGGATCCATCGGGGTTTACTCTTTTCCTGATGCCGCGTTGATAACTTTTCTTTATTCATTGTTGACTTTCCAAAGAACGCTGTGGTGCCTCTTCGAGTGCCACTTCTTACCGTTTCTTAATCCCTTTATTTATTTTTTAGGGTTAACACTAGCCCCCCCAAATTTCGATCGCCATCGTAAAGGCCAGAGGGATTTTATTCCTTTCATTATTTGTCCTCGGTGATGAGAGGGGAGTTTTCTTATTTTCTGAGGGGAGTGGGTATTTATTACATATATATATATATATATATATATATATATAAATTTCTAAAGAAATTACCTTTTTGTCCTCGGGAATTATTTTCTCGTTTGAGCAGCGTGGTTGAGCATTTATTGTGAATAATGGTGGAGGTATAACGGCTCGAGCAGATGACCGTTGGTAACGGTCTTCAGCCAACGGCTAGTTGATGTGCGCCATACCTGGGGCACGTGTCAGGTGAGTGGGTGACGTGGGGCGTTAGACGCGCTCCACGTTTATTCATGGTACGATTATAAATATAGCTATTTTTTCCGTTTTATTCTAACTTTCCTTCTTTAATTCAGTAAAATTAGCGAACAAATTCTCTCTACTTTCTTCTTCAATTTCGTGATTTCTCCTCAGATTTTTGCAAATAATTTTTAATTTTCCTTAATCAACTCAGATGGTGTCTTCTGCTACTGATCTTACCACCGCTGCGTCGCCTTCGGGGGCCGTTGCTTTTACCTCCGCCACTGATTCATCGGTAATTACTGGCAGTGTAACAACGAGTGTTTCTGCTGTGGCTACTCGTAGGAGGAAGGTAGGAACTTCTGCGGCGGAGGAGAGTGGTGCTACTTCCTCTAAGAAGGCTAGGGTTTCGAAAACAAAGAAGCCCGATCCTCACAATCTTCAGAAGGCCGAAAAGACTGCAAGTACCACTACTCAGAGTCAAGTGTTGTCGTTGTTCACGGATTTGGGGGCATACCAGAAGAATATGACCAAAATCCCGAAGGAGTAGAGGGCCAACAATCCTCCGATGGTTTACCTCACAGTGTATTTTGGTCAAATAAGATAAGGCTGGCGATCGTTTATGCCTCCGTTTTTCTGCGAGGTTTTCAAGGCATCTAACGTTTGTCCAAGTCAGGTAACTCCAAACAGCTTTGCCCTCTTATGTATTTTCGTCTTCTGGTGCCTAGTGAAAGGTTTGAGCTGTACTAAGGCTTAATTCTTTTCAATTTTTCACCTTGTAATCTCGCCCGGGGGTTTCCCTTTTTATCATTTCCGCCATCGGTACCCCAAAGAATTCTACGAAGAAGATTTTGAATGAGACACTTAGTTCCCACAGTACTTGGAGGGACAAGTACTTCTTCGTGAAGCATGTAGAGGGTTAATGGGATATGCCCTTCGACTGGAGGGAGGCTGAGGCTCCTGCGCACTCTCTGGACTCGGAGGCGTGTCTCTCTCCGATAATTTTGCATAATTCTTTGATGGAGTCGGATGACTTTAGCCTGTTGTATAAGATGTCAGGGTTGCATCACGTGGTTTTCACCGATGCTTCCATTTTGGATCATTTATCTGTGTCGAAAGAGGGGCGAACTCCTTTTGGTAACTAATTTTGGCTCAATCTTGTTTATGCCTTCCTTTCGAACGACTTTTGATTTCCGTGTATCTTATGTGTTCTCGCGTGATGTAGGAGAGATTTTGGCAAAATAATTTTTGCATAAAAGTCCTTCGGATCCATTCCTGACTGCGCTGTTAACGGGGCAGGATATCCCAGCTCCGAGTTGAAATAAGTCTAAGGCTCAGGTGACTTTGTCGGCTCGTTCATCAAGCGGTGCTTCTAATGTTCCCAAGGAAGAGGATCTAGAAGATGAGGAAATTAATACTCCTGAAGACGTAGATGTGCATCCGGTGGCAGAGAAGGAAGAAGATCATTCGTCGTTTGTCATCGGAGCAGACGGCGTGATCTATGAGGCTTTCCCTCTTACTACCGTGGATCCGCGATCAGCTATGGGCTTGGTATCCGGCTTGGGTTCTGCTACGGGAGGTTCTCCGAGGGCTTCCGGTGGAGAGTTCTCATCGGAGAGATGTTTTCATACGGGAAAGAGTCCGTCTTCATGGGTTGTTGGGGAAGAGTCAGCAGCTGTCCCGCTATAGTTGGTGGTTATATCTTCCGAGGATCCTTCGTCATCTCCTTCTCGTGAAGCTGAGATGCCTTTATTGGTGCCTTCGGTGAAACCAATTTCCGAGTCCCTTGATCCTGGTAAGTTTTCATGCTTCATCTTTTTCTTCAAGTAATTCTATTTTCATTGGTATCCTTCATGCTTAAGTAGTTATTCCGCCTTTCAGTTATCGTTGATAAGGGGAAGCCTCCGATGACTACAGATGAGGGGACCCCTCTTTCGGGTAATTGATCACTTCTCTTGTCTTACTTATTTCTGCTTTTCCTTAATTAGTAGCTGACTAGTTACTTTTTTGTAGGGGAGGATTTGTTAGCACAACTCCTTAGGCCTAGCTCGGAAGCCTCGCTGGGTGATTCTGAGGACATTCTGGAAGTGCAGCCTATTGATCCACTTCAACTGGATGTCAAAGTCTTGCTCCTAAGTTCTCTTTTAGAGGAGGCGGGTCCTTCTACAGCTGCGGGAGTCCGTCGGGCATTGTTTACCAATTCCGAGACGATCGCTTCGGTTCTGGTGACTCTTTCTTCAGGAGACATTCCTTTCGGGAGGCTATTTCCAGGGGCTCTCCCTCGCTTAGAGGATCTGCCATCACTGACGGTTTTGGACGATGCTTTTGGGAAAGTATTCCTCTTCTTGGTCTCTTCCAACGCCACTCCCGCTGATGGCTTCCATTTCATGCAATCATGTCTCAACTGGATGGGGCTTATAGTAAGTCTTTCTTTTTTCTGTTCATCCTTCTTTTATTCCGTTAGGGACCCTTCATCCGTTGGGAGAACTTATGCTTGTATCTCTTCATTTTCAGGTTGGGAAATCTCGAGATGCGGCCATTGCTGCTGTGGAGGGCTACAATAAAGGTGGGGAGGAGGTGAGAATCCTTCGAGAGAAAATATCGTCCCTTATCTCCAAGAGGGATGGGGACAAAGATATCCGATTATGAGTTCCGATGGGAGGAGGACCAGAAGAATCTGAAGAGGCGGGTGGAGCTGATGAAGAGTTTTTCGGCTTCATATGAGAAGCTGGAGGCTTCTAAGAAGGTCTCCCAGGATAAGGTCACGCTTCTCGAGAAGCAGATGGAGGAAGCTCAAGCGAGGGAGAGTAGTCTTCAGGAACAACTGTGTCGGGCTCTTGATCGTGCGGAATCAGCAGAGGGGAAGTTGGCTGTAGCCATTTCTCCCGAGGAGTTGCAAACAAAGGTGGATGTGGCGGTTCAGTATGCTCAAAGGGAGATGGCACAGCAAAGTTCGGAATTCTTTGATGGACAGCATCCGGGCTCTTGACAGGGCATGTGTTGTTGGGGTATTTGGACTGCGCCAAGTTGGTAAAGGGGTTATTGCGGCATGGAGTTGTCTTTGTGAAGAATTTCGACGTTCGTAAGTTGAAGAGGCCTACCTCTGAGGAGGCATATGCTCTTTTCGAGAGGCATAGAGGCTTGTTGTCTCCTCGGGCATCTCCTGTACCTTCTTTGATGAGATCAGCAAGTGGAACGAGTCCGAGGCCTAGCGGTTCTGGAGGGGTTCTCTTGCCTGCTACTCAGCTGCCTCCGATGACTCTTCCTTCCGAGGCGACAACTTCCACAACATCGGCCCCATCTCTTCCGGCCACGGGAGCATAGTCTAAATTTTTCTTGCTTTTAGTTCTTAGTTTTACTATTTTTGAACTTTAAATTTCGTATTTCAGCTTTTGCATTTTATTTTTCATGATTATGAATGTACTCCAAGGACTTCTTGGTTTTAATGAATGAACAATCATTTTGTCCATTCTCTTTTTTGTATTTTTCATATTTGTGTGCTAATAATAAATGTTTAGCACCTCTAAATACTCTGACGAGCTTCTTTAATTTTGGAATTAAGATTAAGTTCAGAGAGATCAAGATAGAATCTCAGTCTTGTTGGCAAAGTATGTAACTTAGCATGACGTGCCTGCATGCATGGCAACTTTTAAGGATATATTTTTTTAAGTAGGGCAGTTTAACGTGGCCAAGCATGTAACTTAGGCGGTTTATGCTTAATTCCTTTATTAATGGAGAGTGTCTTGAGTATATATACGTGCCTAGAGTCTAGTAAATATTCTTATACTTACATCAAAAGAAATCCACTTTAGACACTAAGCTCACTGATTTTCTCGCAAAATTGCATTCTGATTTTTGCGAAGTTTATCTTTCATATTTTGGTTTTCCTTTCTCCTTAGTTTTTGAGTTAAACGTGAAAAAAGAGTAATAACTTACTCGGAAAGATGATTCCCCACATTATAGGCAGGGAGGATCCGTTTCTTCTTGTAATTCTACTCGGAATTTAGTTTGGAATCCCTCGTTGTCGTTAGGGGTACGTCATGCCTCCTCAGAGAGCTTCTCTTCTGGACATCGAGATAGACTCGATACGGATCTGGCGGTCATGTTGGGGAGTTCTTCGAGGAGGGTGGTGTCTAGGCCTTTACATGCAGATTCCCGTAGGATGAATCATATCCCGGAAGTGTTAATGGGTAGGGAACTTTACTCCCTTACTAATCTATCTTCGATGTTTGATATGCTTCTCTTGAGTCATTTGAGGTTAATGGGCCGAGGACGGTTGGGACTGCCGTAAGTAATGAATACGAGGCGTCTATCATGACCCTTTTTGCTAAGTATAACTTGGCTTCTAGAAAGTACAATGTGGTCATATCGCACCCTGATCAGAGGGCTTACGATCCCCCATCGGGTTATTTGACCGTGTATTGCAAGCGGGTACGTTGCGGGATGTGGGTGTTTTTCCACCCTTTTCTTGAGACTCTTTTCGATACTGGCAGATATGCCCTAGTCAGCTAACACCGAATTCTTACCATCATTTAGTGGGGTACATCTTGTCTTGTGAACTCTTGAACGTCCCCATGTCTCCTTACTAGGTGGGGGCAGTTTTATCTTACGCCCTTGTTCGGGTGGTGCTCCTTTTTGTTAACTTGGCCTATCCGGATAACAATAAGGCCTTCACTCATGTATCCAATCCACGCTCTCGTGGAGGGGATTGGAGGAGAGGCTCTTCTTTGTCCGCCCGTAGGGCCTATCAGCTAATATGTGGGGAGTACCTATATGATGGGGCTTGGGATATGTCACCCCCACCGCCGAAACTTTGGTGCCTGAGGGGGAGGCATTGTCCAATACTTGCATGTTCTCTCGTACTTATGATATAAGTGGTTTGTTGGAGCTGACCGAGTCTTTGATTCTTGCGGGTCTTCAAGAAGGGGCGGAGATATTCAATCTCCCTCTCCAGCCGCTTTATAGTAACTTCTTTTTCCGTAAGTTTGTCTCCTTGTCTTTCCTATTTAATGTGTTCTTTGTTTCCTCGGACTTACAGTATGTTGGTGTTTCCGATAGGTACGTAGATGGAGATGTTTGTGATTAAGCCTTTTGATAAGGCCTTTTTGTCTCAAACTTTAAATGATGGGTATGGTTTGTCGGAGGATGATGGGTCCGATCAATTGGGTTTTGAGGTGGTAACGAGACCTTCTTCGGATAGGAGGGAACTGAGGGCTTTGCCTGTTGCAGCCCCCCCCCTAGTGAACTTTTTAGCTCCTGTTGTGGTAGAGATCCGATTGCCACTCTTCTCCGAATGGATTTTCTGATACCACCGTTTGTGTCGCGCCCTTCTCCTTCAGGAGGTGTTAGATTTGTGAATATGGTGGAGGAGAGTCTTCCTTCTCCTACTCCAGACGGATCTCAACCCCTATGGGAGAGTCCTGATCGTGTTGCTCGCCTGCCCCTCGAGGGAATTCCTCTTCTTGCAGGGATTCTACCACTTGGAGAGGGTGGTTCCATTCCTTCAGCTTCTTCGGTCGCGGATTTTTGTCGGAACTACTTGAGCGGCCTATTGAATGCGACGGATTGTGAGTTGATGAAGACCTTTCCTCTGTCCAGTCTTCAGGATCTAGCCTGCACGAATTTCTCCAAGGTATTGCTATTTTTTGTTTGTTCTATTGGCACTAACCTTTTTACCCTTTTTGAGATAATGGGCTCGCTTCACGCAAATTTATATGGTACGGAATACTATCGGATCTCGAGAGATCCATTTTCTGACCCTGATTTGGTGTACCGCCGTCGGGATGAGCTGGAGAGGGGTCTGCTAGAGGCCCATGAAGAGATAGCTCAGTTGAAGGCGGACAGGGATACCGCTCGGGAGTATCATGATAGGATGCTGCAAGCCGAGAGGAGCAAGTCCTGGGAGTTGGAGCGCCAATGGGTGCTCAAGAAGGCACGGGTGCTAGGCTTGTAGAAGAGGATGGAAGATTTGAGGGACCATATCCAATTTTTCGACGAGCAACTGATACACGCCACGAGAGAGAGGGACGTGGCAAATAAAAATCTACTGGAGACGACTCGCACTCACGAGGTGGCAATAGTGATGGCTCAAGTCCAAGTACTACTTAACCTTGTGGGTCCATCTGACCTTCGTGAGTCTTTGCAAGGAGAGATGCGTGAGTTAGTCCGCATAGGGTATCGGCTGTGCTGGGATGCTATCCATGCTTTGCCAGGGTTTTCTTCAGGACTGGCGATCCCCGAGCTTAGTATTCGTCAGGTCTTTGCACAAGTTCCCCCCTTGGCTTTCGAGGATCTTGCGGTTCTGACTGTAGTGATCGACGATCTTACGGCTTTGTCCGAGGAGCAGTGTCGTTGCCTTATCAGGGAGGGAAAGCGTCAGATTGAGGAGGCCTAGGGTGTGTAAGGCTAGTTTATTGGTATGAAGTCCTTTGTATAGGATATGATCCAACATACCTATGGGGTGAGAATCTGTTGTTTGTACTAGATGGTCCCTCGGGGATAGGTTGCTTAAGATGACTTTCACATAGGGTCATCGTTTTGTTGTGCAACCATTTCCCCCCCTTTTTTTTTTTTTTGAAGGAACCCTCTATATATACACAACATTTACTTATGTACAAACTTCTACTGTTACATTAAGCATAATACTTCCAAATGTTAAGGGCATTCCAAGTATCGTGGAGTATTGTGCCTTCGGAGTTGGCAAGCTGGTACGTTGCGAGTCCGATAATTCCCGATATTTTGTAGAATCCTTCCCATCAGGGGTCGAGCTTCCCCACATTCTTGGAGGCTCCGACTCTTTTTAGCACTAAGTCTCCAACTTGGAAAGTCCTAGACTTTACCTTAGTACTATAATATCGTGACATCCGAGCCTTGTACTCCTCTATTCGGATGGCGGCTCGGGCTCTCCTTTCTTCGAGGTGATCAAGGGCAAGGGCTAAGTTGGATTTTGTTAACCCTAAAAAATAAATAAGAGATTATATGAAAGATTAACCCTTAAATTAGGGATTAATCCCAAAGACGATACTATCGTCACTCTCGTATGTCGCATACCTTACTATGGTATGACGTGGCACCTGAAGAGGTAATAGAATCCCTCGGAATTCACATATCCTACCTGGATACGACGTGACACCCGAATGGACATCTAAGCGTCCCTTGGAAAGTCAAGATGAATAAAAATAAGATATCAACGTGGCATCGGAAAAAGAGTAAACCCCGATGGATCCACGCGACTCGGATATCCATCACTGCGCCAAGAGGGACCACTATACGAAAATACTTCCTTGCTGATCACTCCCAAAGCCCTCGGAATCACTATCCCGAAGGCCAAAATTCACAAAACAACGTCCTACTCAAAGCACCAACCACTAAACTCCCTTACTCCGAAGGCACCAACCAAGGAGGTCATTCAACAAAGACCAGAAAGCCCTCGGAGAATGATTCCCGAAGGAGCCACTACTCTCACGATAGCAGGAAACGCTCGGAATCCCTACTATGGGGATCCATACGCAAGAATACCGCCTTACATGCACATTGATGCCCTTGGAGCCCACCTTACAAGCCTGGCGAGACAAATCTGCCCCTCGGAAAATCTTACTAAAGAAGTCAATGAAGAAATAGCTGTCCCCGGAACAGAAAACTCCTCGGACACCCACTTCACTTCAACTAGTGAACCTCCTCGTGAAATCCAGCCCCTCGGAGAAAAGAAAACAGAAGATTCCGCCTATCAAAGGGAAGAAAACAGAAGAAGTAACCCCTCGGGACTCCCCGTAGCCCTCGGACAAGATAATGATCAGCCTAGTCAGCACCTTGTCAACAAGATATACCTTATCTTATAGAAGGACACTTGTAATACATGCAACATTACACTTGTACCACATGCATGGTGACACATACTCCTCCCATACCTATATAAGGGAAAAGGAGAAAGAAGGAGGGGGGATATACAAAAACTCACCCAAAAAAGCATAAAATCATTTTTGTGCTCCTCGGAGTAAGGAATTCAGTGAATAAAGGAAGGATATTTTCGTAATTTTCCTCAAATAGTCATTTACTTTCTTTGAACCACGGATAACGGCGTTCCGAACTTCTAAATAAATCAATTAATTAGGTATTATTCCAAACATGTTAACAAAATGGCGCCGTCTGTGGGAACGCCATAGAAGTTGTCCTCGAGCGTGTTCAAGAAAGCAAATCCACTATGGAAAATTTGTTTTACAGCGAAAATTACTTGCCCCATTCGGACAATTCGGAAGAAACTGTAGCGAATCGCCGTTCCGACGAAAGGGACTTCATCAATGTCCCCCGATCTGTTTATGAAAGATTAGTGGAATTTACCACTCGAGTTAATCACGGAGAACTCGAATCTCCCCTGGAGACCGCCCCAGGATCTCCGAACCAAGGAAATCATCCCTCGGAACAAGGCGAGGTTTATGCAAGAAGGGCACAATGCCCTACGCCAATCTCGTGGTACCAGGAAACTCCTCGGAGGACGCCAAGGCGTTATGATCATCTGGAAACTCCGAGGATAATCCAGAGGGAAGAGAGGTCTCTCCCCGTATATCGTCCCCCCTATTATCACTCCCAACGGAGAACCAACCTTATGGGGAATCCTTGAAGATCTACGAAAGGAAGTAGGAGATCTCAAGAGGACTGTAGGACCCAAGGAAGATCCGACGTTTAAGATATCTCCCTTCATTCCTGAAATAGCATCTGCTCCGATTCCTTCGGGAATGCGGCCTATTAACGTACCATTATATACAGGAGAAGCTGATGGGAGAGACCCGCAAGATCACATACATCAATATTTGGCAGGAATGGACCTATCGTCCGCCCCGGACTATGTCCTATGCCGAGTGTTCCCTGTTACCCTCGGAGGACGAGCCCAATCTTGGTTTACCCATCTCCCTCCTAATTCAGTGGCCAGCTTTGACCGGTTGGCTCACTTGTTTGTACGCCATTTCGCCTGTAATCGGAGATATCCCAAATCGGCCACTCATCTTTTTACTATTAAGCAACGCAAGGATGAATCTCTTCGGGAATATATAAAACGCTTCACGGATGATGCACTGGATGTTCCGAATGTCAGCCCGACCATTATGGCCGATATTCTGACACAAGGGCTTCGAGCGGGAGAATTCTTCCGATATCTAATGGGGAATCATGTCACGGACATGAATGAACTTATGCAACAAGCTGAAACTCATATTCTTATGGAAGAAGCCGACCATACAAAGAGAGGGCTAGAGAAGGATGACAATGAACGTCACGAGCAGACGGAAAAGGAAACTAAAACCAAAGAGAAGGGCAAAGACGGAAAAGCGCCCCCTCGGAAGAACGATGGGGAGGTGGTCAAGAAATTCCTTAAACCCGTGCCCCTTCCTCCGATGACCCTGGCTCCCGTGGAAATACTCAACGTGATGCGGGGCAACGAAGAAGTGCGCTGGCCCCGACCCACCAAATTTCCCAACAAAGATAAAGATACGGGTAAGTACTGTAAATTCCATAAAACCTATGGACATACCACCGAGGAATGTACTACCCTGCGAAGAGAAATACTTCGCCTTCTGGAGGCAGGATATCTGCATAATTACCTAAAAAGAAACAATCCCGAAGAGCCCAAATCACATGTATGGAAAAGGCCCCGAGGAGGACCTGATGAGGAAAAGGATACTCTCCACCAGCAGTCACGGGAACAAACCGCGGAACATCGGAGGAGGCCCCAAGAAGAGACCAGGAAGCGTCAAAGATCCCCCCGGGAGAGAACCGTTGCGTCTCCGTGGCGGTCACGGGAAAGGACCGCAGGGTATCGGAACCTACCTCCCCCTCCCGACACGTATGAGGTCAACCCCTCCTCGGGACGGACGATCAACATGATAGAGGGAGGAGACATTTCCAGAATACCCCAGGGTAAGAAGACAAAATATCTCAAAGAAGCCAGACGAGTGGGACAAGGGCTCCCAGTATGCTCCGCTCAAGGGGCTAGGTTACCAAATATCACTTTCGGACCCGAAGACCTGAAAGGTGTAGTCTACCCCCACGAAGACCCTTTGGTAATTGAAGCTACCATCTATGGATTTGAGATCCAGCGTATCCTCATAGATACGGGCAGCTCCGTGGATGTCTTGTTTTTTCCCACCTATCTAGCCATGGGATTGAAGAAGGAGCAACTGGAAGTGGCTGAAGTCCCTCTAGTAGGCTTCTCTGGCGAAGCCTGTAACACCCTCGGAACTGTGACCCTGCCAATGTCGTGGGGAGAAGGAGCCCTACGAAGAACGGAACACACCAAATTTTGGGTGGTGGAGGCTTCGTCAAGGACATACAACGCTATATGCGGCAGACCCTCCATTCGGTCATTCGAAGCGATCCCCTCTACCCTCCACCTTAAGGTAAAATTTCCTACCTTGGCAGGCATCGGAGAAGTCCGGGGCAATCAAGCTAGAGCCAGAGAATGCCGAATGAATGCCCTACTCCCCGAAGAAGACGAAAACCCCTCGGATAGTGGCAAAAAACGGAAAGTAGAAGAAACCCGAGTCCAACCCATTGAAGAGCTTAAAATGATAGAACTCGTGGAAGGAAATCCCGCTAGAGCAATCAAGATGGGCACTAATATGGAACCTGAATTGGAGACCCAATTGATATCTGTTCTAAAAGAATTTTGTCATCTTTTCGCATGGGAAGGAGGCCCCCCGGACGAATCAGTAATAAGGTATGTCAACATTTCCTTAATGTAAAGCCGGGGGCAAAACCCATTCAACAAAAGAAGAGAAGAATGGGACCCGAACGCAACAAGATTATCTGGTCAGAAATTCAGCGGCTTCTTAGCCTACGGCAAATCCGAGAAGTCGTGTATCCTGAGTGGCTGGCCAACGTGGTCCTGGTCCCTAAGTCAGGAGGAAGATGGAGGATGTGCGTTGACTTTACCGATCTCAATGATGCTTGCCCAGAGGACTGCTATCCCTTGCCAAGCATAGACCAATTGGTCGACTCTACCGCTGGTTGCGCACTCATGTCGACTCTAGATGGGGACCAAGGATACAACCAGATCCCGATGGCATTCCCGGACCAGAACAAAACCAGCTTCATTACGGATGCAGGTACCTTTTGTTATCTAGTCAGGCCTTTTGGACTTAAGAACGCAGGAGCTACATACCAACGATTGGTGAACCTCATGTTTGCGGGACTCATCGGAAAAACCGTGGAAGTATATGTAGGCGACACTGTCGTCAAAAGTCGTTCCGCGAAAGATCATCCCGAAGACTTGCGAAAAACCCTGGCTATTATGGATCGCTTTGGGATGAAGGTAAACCCTCGGAAATGCTCCTTCGGTATCCGAGGAGGCAAATTTTTGGGATTTATGGTCACTGAGAAGGGAATAGAAGTTAACCCCGAGAAAGCTGAAGCAATTATTGGGTTACCAACCCCGAAATCCATAAAGGACGTGCAGAAACTGACTGGGCGAATGGCCTCCCTCAGTCGATTCGTCTCCAAATCAGCAGAGAAAGGGCTCCCGTTCTTTAAAATCCTTCGGAATATCAAAGAATTCCAGTGGACCTCACGATGTGAAGAAGCTCTCCAGGAATTAAAAAGCTATATGGTAAGACCACCCTTGTTGGTCAAACCGTCGCCCCAGGAAGAACTTTTTGTGTACCTATCCGTAGGAGAGGAGGCTATTGGAGCGGTATTGGTCAAAGAGCACGAGGGAGAGCATCATCCGGTCTACTACGTTAGCAAAACTCTCCTCGGAGCGGAAACCAGGTATACTCTAGTAGAAAAACTTGTACTCACTTTGGTTACCACGGCGCGTAGATTACGCCCGTATTTTCTCTCCCACCCGATCACTGTCCTGACTAAGCACCCTCTACGAGCAATTCTCAACAAACCTGAGACCTCGGGGAGGCTGATAAAATGGGCCGTCGAACTAACGGAGTATGATATCTCCTATGCCCCGAGACCTTCCATTAAGGCCCAGGTCCTGGCAGACTTTGTAGTAGAACTTGCGGAAACCGGAGTAGAAAGGAAGGAACCTCTGTGTTACGTCTACGTGGACGGGTCCTCCGTAAATACGCATGGTGGAGCCGGGGTAATCCTGATCAACACAGAAGCCGAAGAGGAGGCACTACATTTCGCGGTTAGAATTGACTACCCCGTATCCAACAATGACGCTGAATATGAAGCCCTCCTTATCGGAATGAGGCTTGCTCGGGAAGGCGGAATACGAAGAGTCCGCCTGCATAGCGACTCTCAGTTAGTTGTGCAGCAAGTTCAGGGCACATATGAAGCCAAAGAGGAAAGGATGCAGAGTTATCTCCGAGTAGTCCATCGGGCCAAAGCATGGTTCGAGGAGTATCAGTTAGTGCAGATTCCTCGAGGGAATAACCAGGAAGCCGATGCCTTGTCCAAAATGGCTGCACAATTGACCACCATTCGTACCCAGAAAATCACTCTGTTACACATGAGCGAATCAGAGAGGACTGAACCTGAAGAGGTAAGTGTCACCAGGACAAATCCTCCGATAAGCTGGACAACACCCATTAAAGCATACCTACAAGATCCTGAAGGATACTCCGAGGACAAATCCGTCCAACGAATGATGTCTAAAAAGACCATCCGATATTTCCTCAAAGACGGAATACTATTCCGAAGGACGTACTCCTACCCTCATGCCCGATGTTTAAATGAAGATGAGGCTCAACTTGTTTTGGCAGAAACTCACGAAGGGGTGTGCGGCAGTCATACCAGTGGCGGAAGCATGGTCGGACGGATAATCCGACAAGGTTATTATTGGCCCACGATGGTCAAAGATTGCAAAAACCACGCGGAAAAGTGTAAGTCGTGCCAAGCTTATGCCCCTCGGATTTATCAACCAGCGGCTCCGTGGGAACCCCATCTGACCGCATGTCCTTTCGCTAAATGGGGAATAGACATAGTCGGTCCACTTATTCCCGATGCTGGTCAAACGAAGTTCTTACTCGTAGCAGTAGACTATTTTACCAAATGGGTAGAGGCGGAGCCCTTAGCGCGAATAACTGCAGGGGCGGTCATTAACTTCTTGTGGAGAAATATTCTGTGCCGTTTTGGAGTCCCTCGGAGCCTAGTAAGTGACAACGGTCTGCAGTTCACGGACCAAGGGTTAGAAAAGTGGTGTGATCATTGTGAAATTAAACACCGTTTTGCTTCGGTGGGATACCCTCAAGCCAACGGACAAGTTGAGAGAACTAATCGCACTCTCCTGAAAAATATGAAGGCCCGACTCGATTGGCACAAAGCCAAATGGGTTGAAGAAATACCCGGCATATTATGGGCCTATCGGACCACACGAAATACCGCCACGGGTGAAACCCCTTTCAGCCTATCCTATGGTTGTGAAGCAGTCGTACCCTCCGAAGTTTCAATTGAGAGTTGGCGAGTCAAAGAATATGAAGAAGTGGCCAATAGTGCTAACTTAGCTCTGGCCCTTGACCTCTTAGAAGAGAGGAGAATCCGAGCAGCCATTCGGAACGAGGAATACAAAGCTCGGATGGCACGATACTACAATACCAAGGTAAAGCTTCGAACTTTCCAAGTGGGTGATTTAGTACTAAAACGGGTTGGAGCCTCCAAAAACGTAGGCAAGCTTGAACCCCGATGGGAAGGACCTTACAAGATAGTGGGAATTGTCGGACCCGCAACTTATCTGCTTGCCAATTCCGAAGGTGCCACTCTTCGTAACACGTGGAATTCCTTCAATCTTAGAAAATACTATGCTTAATGTAACATCTTCATTGTTACATAAATAAAACTGTTTGTTCATAAGTGGATGGTTACGATACATTCGAATCCGATAAAGTACATATGGTTGCAAAACAAAAGTGATAGCCTTACACAGGAAAGCATTACAAGCAACCTAACCCCTAGGAGCCATTTACTATAGATAAACAGCCCTCGGACCCCAAAAGACCACCTACTACTACAAGTTGAATACCACCTACTACAAACTACTCCTCTTGCAAAGGACGCTTTCCTTCTCGGATAAGGCGACGACGCTGCTCCTCGGATAAGGTTAGTGGATCCGCCAATGAAACGCCCTCGGAAACCACGGGACTATCTTCGGGAAAGATGGGATGAAGATTAAGCTCGGGAATAATTAAGTTCCCAGGACACTCTAGCAATGATTGAACCGCATCCGTACCAAGTCGGTACCCGATACGGACTAGATCGCGCATCTCCTTTTGCAAGGACTCCCTCAAAGTTGAAGGACCCGCGATATCCAGAACAGCTTGGACCCGAGCCACCACTAAAGCAACATCGTGAGCGCGAGTAACCTCTAGCACCCGATGAGTTGCCGCATCCCGTTCCCGAGTCATCTGTAATAATTGCTCATCGGAGTGACGAAGTTGATTCTTCAACTCCTCTAAACTCGCTTGAAAACTCGTCACCCGGGTCCTCTCTAGCATTAACTGACGCTCCACCTCCCAAGACTTATCCCTCTCAATTTGAAGGACCATCTCGTGAATCGCTTTAGCAGCTTCATGCTCCTCCTGTAAACGGGAAATTTCCATCTGAGCTTCCAACAAACCATGCTCTAACTCATCTCGTCGACGATATACCAGGCCAGGATCTGAAGAGGAACACCCCCGAGATCCGATGGCGTCTAGCACCATGTAAATCTGGATGAAGATGAAGGGATCACTACTGGGAAAGTAAAAGGTAAGTAACCAAAGTTAACAAATAAAATGAATATCTACCTCACATAGGTTTTTGCAAACCAAGTCCTGAAGACGAGAGGAAGGAAGGGTCCTCATGAGTTCACAATCCGTAACATTCAGAAGACCACTAAGAAAATTTCGGCAAAACCCCGACACCACCCCGAGAGGAGAAAACCCCGGGTCCGCGCCCGTGGGAGGAGAGCCCACGGGAGGAGGATTCCCTCCGGACAGCAACAGGGGTACGCGCTCGGGACCTCCTTCCACAACATTCACGATATCGGAAATCCGAGGAAAGGGTCGTGACACCAAGGGAGGCACTGGATAGTCTATCGGAGAAAGTGCCGTAGTCGGATTTTCGGCCCTGAGAGGGATCACAAAGCTCACTGGGGGAGCTGCCACGGGCGAACCCCCCGATTCCTGCCTCTCCGAAGAGGAGTCAGCCCTCGTAACTGCCACGAAGGTATTGGAAAGGCCTTCTGATGCCCGCCCCATACCATGTAGAGCTCGCCCTAGAAAAACACCATTAAATGGATCTATGGAAAAGGCCGCCATCTCAGCACCTACAAGATAAATATAGAGTATATGATGATCCCGAGGACACATAAGTTGATAAAAGAGAAGTCGACAGATCTTCAGACTTACGAAAATAGAAATTGCCATGAAGAGGATGAATTGGCGAATTCTCTCTCCTTATTCCCTCTTGAAGACCTGCCAGAATAAGAGCCTCAGGACACGCAAGCAGAACGGTAATATCGTACGAGCCAGAAAATAACCCGGAATGACTCAGTTCCTCCCACTCCCGCCCCAACGTCTCGGATATGGGCGAAACATATCCCAAGCCCCATCGGATAGGCACTCCTCACGATCGGGCCGAATGACCTTTCGAACGGACGAAGAAATACCTCCGCCTCCAGTCCCCCCTGCGAGGGCGAGGACTGGATGTACCAGTGAAGGCTTTTTCGACGTCCCGATAGGCCAGGCTGAAAAGGGGGACTCCATCCGAGCAAGGCCGAAGGATAAAAATTGCCCCCACCCGATACGGTGACAAGGGAAGGTTAAGGAGCTCGCAGCATAAAACGTATCCCACTAAAAGGCGATACGAAGTGGGTGTTAACTGGCTCGGACAGATTTGCCAAAACTGGAAGAGCGATCGAAGAAAAGGATGAAAAAACACCCGTAATCCACAGTGCATTTGATCACAATAGACAGTTAGGAATCCAGGAGGAGGATCGTATGCTCTCTGGTCCGGGGAGGGCACAATCACATCAAAATCATCAAAATTCAGATTGAATTCCGTAAAAAGAGTTACTAGAGACTCTCCGTATACAGTACTAACGGCGGAACCGACCCGTCCCCGACCTATCAACCGTGAGGGACTCAAAGGTATTAAGTTAAATACAGAACGCTCATCAGCAAAAGAATACGGTTCTCTACCTAGGAACACATCCCTTATATGGTCTATCCTTCGAGAATCCGTGTACGATGACCTACTCCCCACCCTTGAAGACGAACTTGTCCCAATGATCACTTGATTCTCAACCAACCTATTACGCTGTCCCGGGGAAGAACTCTCCGAGGAGGCACTATAAACCTGGGATCTAGGGCCGACTCGGGCACGACTCCGAGAAGAACTACTTGATGATGTAGACCCCCCATGCCTGCGATGTGGCGGCATCATCTTTAATGGTAAGTTTTCCGTTTACTCTTATACGAAGGTCGAAAATAAAGTATTGAGTACAACTACGAGAATGAAAACAAGTCTTACGAAGGTAGATTTCTAAAAGAAGAAAGTAAGATGATTTATCTGCTAGAGCAAGATAGCTTTTAACGATGAATATAAATACCATTGTTAGCATATTATACGTTAATGAATTACTCATATGGAAAGAAGCTGGAGCTGTCCCGCTCACTTCTAGGAGTATGACACGTGCTAATGAGTGTCCTTGATTAGGATAAATAACTCTTAAGCCTGCATGTAATTTGACACGACCTGCTAAGTTATATACTTAGTCAGCAGATAAAAGGTTTTGTCTTTAGCTTATCTTCTTGAAGAAGAGTAAAAAGAATAAGTTTTATATGTAAGCATGCTAATAATTTATTAATATCTCATGCTAATGGACAAATAAGACAAAATAGAAAGGCAGGAATAGGACAGATTGTTCATTTATAAATCCGAGAAACTCTCGGAAAAGGTTACAAAAGGAGAAAAAATAAAAAAGAAGGGATCCCATTCTAAATCCCTGTACTCGGTGGAGGTGGGGGTGGAGGTGAAATCCTACTTGAACCAGTAGCCCCAAGATCTGACGCGGTCGGAAGAGGAGCAGGGGAGCCTCTAGGTGTCATCACCGCGTCATACATCTCGAGAAGATTTTGAACCTGCTCAGGAGACAGCTTGGCAAGCTTCTTGACGTCAAAAAGACTACCAAAGTTTACCCCCGAGGGCATTACTCCACGGGCTACGGTAGCACACTCTAACCATCCCCATAACATATGCCCAAGGGAATCCCGAGCGGACAAAGAAGCACTTTGACGCTCCGCTTCCACCGCCGCGTACCGAACAGCCTCGTCAATTCGGGCTTGCACCTCCTCCTGAGGCACCATCTTGGCTATTTTCAGATCCACTAACTCCTTGACCCGAGATTGAAGCTCCTGCTCTCGCTCCAACCACCCCAACTTTTCTTTCTCCAGAGCCTCCACCCGAGCACGGAGAAGCTCCTCGGATTCCCTCTTCTCCTTCTCCAGAAGAGTCAGTTGGACTCGAACAGCTCCCTCGGACGCTTCCAGCTTGTCGTAAGCCGACTGCATCCTCTGCAAAGTGAGCCGCATCACTTCCTTGGCTCTCTGATCTTCCCTCCAAACGAAGTCGCTGGCCTCCAACTTCGTTCGGAAAACATCTCTCATTGATTCGGCCTCATAGAGTTGAGCCCGAAGAGAAGTCACTTGCCCTCGGAGAGATCCTAGTTCAGCCACCTCCTTCGAATGGCGCTGCTCTATTGCAGTGATGACCTCTCGAGTCTTCTTGGACTGCAAGACAGGAAGAGAAATATAAGGAAAAATACAGGAAAATTATGTAAAAATCAAGTGGCTAGAGAACTGATACTTACGATTGTTTCCATCCAGATCATGCTGGCCCGCAAAAACTGATAACCTTCCGCGGGTGCAGCAAGAGAAGATCCGAAGAAATGAAGGATCTCATGGTATGCCTCCCCTACAGTCGAAGGCTCCTTCTCAGGCACTTGAGATGAAAAATTCCCCTCGGAAGCTGACCTCCGCAGAGGAACTCTCTTCGGGAGGTCTCCTATCGGAGAAGGAATAGCCGTAGCAGGAGTCGTGGCCACTGCTTCCGTTGTAATCACTTCCGGAACTTTTGCAGTGGTCGAGGGACCCTCCCCCCGGAGCAGGGTATCCCACACTTCCTTCTTTGCCTCAAAATCCTTCAGTAGATCCGTAGGACCTTGGCCGAGCCCCTCGGATGGCTTCTCCGAGTCCGGTTGAAGTAGTTGAGCGAACAGATCCGCGCCCGGAAACATAGGAGCCTTCCCCTTATCAACCTCTACAAGAGCAAGGTAAGCAGTTAAAATAATAAAAACGAAATTCGAATAATGAGTCAATATAAATAAGATATTAAAGTCAAGAAAACGGAGAAGGATAAGAAGCTTACGAGGGCGAAGGGGAGAAGGATCCGGAATAGCAGGCGAAGGATCCCGAGAGGAGACCAAGATGAAATTTGGCCCCGGAGATGAAAATTCTTCCTCCCCGGCTATCGGAGATTGCACCCCCTGCGAACTCCTCGGAAGATTGCTAGTATTGGACTCGGAAGAAGGCATCAAGATCATTGCCGACCTAGGGTCCACCTGTCGCAACGGAGCAACATCCAGACATATGCCCTCGGCATATAAAGAGGGACGTGGGATATTCTCGTATACACCCTCGACTCCCGCGTCCATCCCTGCTTCCTCGGATTGCGCCTCCGCCTCCTCGTGACCTTCCTCCTCGTGATCTCCCCCCCCCCCCCCCCCGTGACCTCCCCCCTCGGAAGCCTCGCTGTGTCCACTTGGAGCCACTTCTTCGGAACCAGGTACTAAATAGTACCTCGCCAGAACCTCCTCTGCGCCACCCCAAAATGTCTTAGAACGAGTAATGGAAGAGTACGAAAAACTGCTTGAAGAAAGTAGATATGGAATAAAAGAGCATACGAGCAACAGGAGGAAAACTTACTGAAAGCTGGCATGAGCATGCTCGTAACGAAAAGCGGTTTCTTCACGTTGTCATTAGCACCCACCACGAAGTGAAGTCCAGACTTATCAAATAACCACAAGAAGTCTTCCGACTCCATTAGTGCATGTTGGGCAATCACTGGGGAGAGCACCATATCCTCAGCCAAAGTGTGAATTGGAGTCACACCCTCCCCCCACTTGTAGGGCACATCCCACTTCCCTCGGACGGGCTTCACGTAAAAGAATTTGTCCTTCCAAACGCCGTGCGAGCTTATCGTCGCGCCCAAAATCCTCTTTGAAGAATTAGCCGAGTGATCCCGATGGTGAACGTGATAAAAGGGATATCCCCCGGGTGACACTCCCACATCAAAAATAGACAGAAAATGGTCCACGTTGCACTCGTACCCCTTAACCATACACCAGAACACGTAAATGCAAAGGGCAGCATAACCATTGGGGACCAACTGACTCGGACAAATCTTGCAAGTCTCGAAGACTTCGCAGAAAAAAGATGGCATAAACGAGCGCCACCCGTAATTCACTTGCGCAAAGTACACGGTAAGCATACCTGCGGGGGGATAGCACGCCCTTTGGTCTTCCGAAGGAATATGAATAGTCGCATTCATCATTGTAGTCCCCGTAGCTTCAAATAAATCCATGACCTGCTCATAGGTCACCACGGATCGGACATTCTCAATTTTAGAGAAGTCACGGAGAGGGGGTTTCTTCGATTTAGAAACCCTAGCCTTTTTCGTGGCGGCGGCACCACTCCCTGCGGCGACAGCGGCCCGTTTTTTGCGGGTAGCAGTAGCAGGTCCCACGAGGGGAACGGTAGTCGCAACGGGGACAGGAACATCAACGGAAGCAGCAGTGGCAGAGGACGTGTTGGCAGAGGAAGCCATCTACTTTTTAGGGCGGAAAGAGATTTTTACGAGTTGGGTAAGTGAGAATAAAAAACTAAGAAGAACTAAAGTCACTCTTTTCTGCTTAAGAAAAATCAGAGAAGATTGAAGATTTGGAAGCTTGAAAATTGAAAGATTTTGCGAAGAGAATGGGGAAAAAGAGTACGGATGGGTATATTTATAAGTAGACCGCCATTAAAGACGTGCCCCGTTTCCTACGCCCCACGTCTCCACTCAGGAAGCGACGTGTCAATCCACGCGCTAGCCGTTACTGCAAGTTAATGGACGGACGAATGAATGACATTTAAGACATCTAACGGCTAGAAAGAGCCGTTATAAAAACAACTTTTCATCTGAACCGCTACTTCCCAAGAACATAACGGTAATTTTACTTCACGGTATTTTAAGTGTATACTTATATACATATAATACCCTCGTAAATCATAAAAGAGAACGGAAAAACTCCCATCCCCTCGGAAAAATCACCAAAAATAAAGAAAAAACCCCTTTTGCCGTATTAAGGCCACGAAATAAAATTTCACTCGCCTCTACGAGAGCAATTGAAATTTGGGGGGGCTAGTGTTAACCCTAAAAAATAAATAAGGGATTATATGAAAGATTAACCCTTAAATTAGGGATTAATCCCAAAGACGATACTATCGTCACTCTCGTATGTCGCATACCTTACTATGGTATGACGTGGCACCTGAAGAGGTAATAGAATCCCTCGGAATTCACATATCCTACCAGGATACGACGTGACACCCGAATGGACATCTAAGCGTCCCTTGGAAAGTCAAGATGAATAAAAATAAGATATCAACGTGGCATCGGAAAAAGAGTAAACCCCGATGGATCCACGCGACTCGGATATATCCATCACTGCGCCAAGAGGGACCACTATACGAAAATACTTCCTTGCTGATCACTCCCAAAGCCCTCGGAATCACTATCCCGAAGGCCAAAATTCACAAAACAACGTCCTACTCAAAGCACCAACCACTAAACTCCCTTACTCCGAAGGCACCAACCAAGGAGGTCATTCAACAAACACCAGAAAGCCCTCGGAGAATGATTCCCGAAGGAGCCACTACTCTCACGATAGCAGGAAACGCTCGGAATCCCTACTACGGGGATCCATACGCAAGAATACCGCCTTACATGCACATTGATGCCCTCGGAGCCCACCTTACAAGCCTGGCGAGACAAATCTGCCCCTCGGAAAATCTTACTAAAGAAGTCAATGAAGAAATAGCTGTCCCCGGAACAGAAAACTCCTCGGACACCCACTTCACTTCAACTAGTGAACCTCCTCGTGAAATTCAGCCCCTCGGAGAAAAGAAAACAGAAGATTCCGCCTATCAAAGGGAAGAAAACAGAAGAAGTAACCCCTCGGGACTCCCCGTAGCCCTCAGACAAGATAATGATCAGCCTAGTCAGCACCTTGTCAACAAGATATACCTTATCTTATAGAAGGACACTTGTAATACATGCAACATTACACTTGTACCACATGCATGGTGACACATACTCCTCCCATACCTATATAAGGGAAAAAGAGAAAGAAGGAGGGGGGATATACAAAAACTCACCCAAAAAAGCATAAAATCATTTTTGTGCTCCTCGGAGTAAGGAATTCAGTGAATAAAGGAAGGATATTTTCGTAATTTTCCTCAAATAGTCATTTACTTTCTTTGAACCACGGATAACGGCGTTCCGAACTTCTAAATAAATCAATTAATCGGGTATTATTCCAAACCTGTTAACAGATTTATTGGCGACTTTCTCATATTCTATGACTCGCCAGCTTTCCACTACCACTTCCGGGGGTATTACGCCTTCACTGCCATATGTTAGACTATAAGGAGTTTCACCTGTGGCTGTCCTTTGGGTGGTCCGATAGGCCCACAGGATGCCAGGTATCTACTCAACCCGTTTGGGCTTATGCCAGTCAAGTCTGGCTTTCATGTTTTTAAGGAGAGTTTGCCTGGTCCCCTCCACTTGATCGTTCGCTTGGGGGTAGCTCACCGAAGCAAACCGATGCTTAACCTCCCAATGATCGCACCATTTTTCTAACTCTTGGCTCGTAAACTATAGCCCGTTGTCGCTCACAAGGCTCCGAGGGCTGCCAAATCGGCACAAAATGTTCCTCCATAAGAAGTTGATGACCGCACCCGTAGTGACTCGGACCAGGGGTTCTGCCTCCACCCATTTGGTGAAATATTCAACCGCCACCAACAGGAATTTCTTTGGCCCGGCACCGGGGATGAGAGGTCCCGCTATATCAATGCCCCACTTAAAAAAAGGCTTAGGGGGTTAGCTTAGGTTACCATGGAGCCACATGCTGGTGGACTCGGGGGGCGTAGGTTTGGCAAGGTTTACATTTTTTGGCATACCTTTTGCTATCTCTTGCCATCGTAGGCCAGTAGTAGCCTTGCCGAATCAAGTGCCCGGCCATGCTTTCGTCTCTGGTATGGCTCCCGCACATCCCTTCGTGGATCTCCGATAGGACCTGTTGGGCTTTTGCATTATTAAGGCACCAGGAGTGGAGGTAGGAGTAAGTTCTCCAAAATAGCACCCCATCCTTAAGGAAGTACCGTATGGTTTTCTAGGACATGATCCACTGTACGGACCTATCTTCTGAATGGCCCTCGGGATGTTGTAAGTAGGCTCTAATGGGAGTTATCCAACTCGTCAGGGAGTTTGTCGTGGCATTTATCTCTTTGCTCTCCCTCTTCTCCAATTCACTTGCATGGAGTAGGGTGATTTTTTGGGTATGAATGGTGGCTATTTGGGTAGCCATTTTAGACAAGGCATCAGCCTCCTAGTTTTCTCCTCGGGGAATTTGGGCAACCTTGCACTCATCGAACCATTCTTGCCTCTGATGGACTATCCGAAGGTAATCCTGCATCCTTTCTTCTTTGGCTTCATATGAGCCATTAACTTGCTGAACAATTAGTTGAGAGTCGATGCGGATGAGTATTCCCCTTGTCCCACCTTCTTGTGCAAGTCTCATTCCGATGAAAAGGGCTTCATATTCGGCTCATTGTTGGATAAGGGGTAAACAATTCTGACCGCAAAGTGGAGCCTTTTCTCTTCGACTTCCTGGTTTACTAGGACTACTCCCGCTCCCCCGTGTGTACTTATGGAGGATCCATCTACATAGGTGTGCCATAGGGGCACCTTCTCTTTGATTCCGATGCCCGTCAGCTCAGTTACGAAGTCCGCTAAGACATGCGCTTTGATGGAAGGTCTCGGGGCATAGGAAATATCGTACTCTCTGAGCTCTATTGCCCATTTTATCGATCTCCCCGATGACCTGGGCTTATTAAGACAGTGGGTGTTTGGTCAACACAGTAAGCGGATGGGAAATAAATATGGGTGTAGCTTCCGCGCGGTAATGAGCAAAGTTAACAAGATTCTCGGTTAGGGTATACATGTTCTCTGCTCTGAGGAGAGTTTTGATAACATAATAGACAAGGTGATAATCTATGTCTTGTTTTGATAACATAATGGACAAGTTTTGACCAATACTGCGGTGATGGCTTCCTCTCCGACGGACATGTAGAAGAAGAGTTCCTCTTGGTGTGAAGGCTTTACCAGGAAGGGGGGTCTCACCATGTAGCTTTTTAGTTCTCTAAGAGCTTTTTTTCACTGTGCGGTCCACTGGAACTCTTTGATATTTTGGAGTATTATGAAAAAGGGGAGTCTTTTTCCGCCGATTTAGAGACAAATCAGCTTAGGGAGGCCATTCGACCGGTCAATTTCTAGACATCTTTCACCGTCTTCGTAGTTGGTAACCCTACGATGGCTTCTGCCTTTTTGGGCTTGACTTATATTCCCTTCTTTGTGACCATGAAACCCAAGAATTTTCCTCCTCGGATGCTAAAATATCATTTCTTTGGGTTAACCTTCATTCTGAAGTTGTTCATGATGACTAGCGCTTTTCGTAGATCCTCGGGGTGATCTTCTGTAGCCTGGCTCTTGACAACTGTGTCATCCACATAGACCTCTGCCGATTTTCTGTTGAGTCCGCCAAACATAAGACTTACTAGTCTTTGGTAAGTGGCCCTGACATTTTTGAGTCCGAAGGGCATTACTAGGTAGGAAAAGGTACATGCGTCAGTGATGAAGCTAGTTTTGTCTTGGTCAGTTGCTGCCATAGGGATTTGGTTGTACCCCTGGTCTCCATCTAGGGTTGAGAAGAGCACACATCTAGCGGTGGAGTCGACCAGTTGATCTACACTGGGTAGAGGATAGAAATCCTTTGGACAGGCTTCATTGAAATTTGTAAAGTCCACACACATCCGCCATCTTCCTCAGTGTTTGGGGACCAGGACTACATTAGCCAGCCATTCGGGGTATATGACTTCCTTAATTTACTTTAGGCTAAGGAGTCGTTGTATCTTCGACCGAATAATCTTATTGCGCTCGGGTCCCATCTTTCTCTTCTTTTGCTGGATTTGTTTAGCTCCCAATTTCACATTAAGGAAATGTTACATTGTCACTGATTCGCCCAGGTGATCCTCCTTCCCACACGAAGAGATGGTGAAATTGTTTGAGGACGGACGTTAGTTGGGCTTCTACCTCGGGTTTCATGTTGGTGCCCATCTTTATTACCTTCTCGAGATTTCCTTCTACTAGTTCCACCATCTTCAATTCTTCCATGGGTTGAACCCGCGCTTCTTCGATTTTACGCTTTTTGTTATTCCCGAGAGTGAGTTCATCCTCTTCCAATGGGATAGCGTTCATGCGGCACTCTCTAGCCTTATATTGACTTCCTCGGACTTCTCCGATACCTGAGAAGGTGGGGAATTTTACCTTAAGATTTGAATTGACTGCCGTCTACATATAGCATTGTACGTCAGTGACGAGGCTTCCACCACCCAGGATTTGGTGTGTTCCGTTCTTCGAAGGACTCCTTCTCCCCATGACATCGGAAGGATCGTAGTTCTGCGGGTATGGCAAGATGCTCCCAAAAAACCTACTAGGAGGACCTCAGCCACCTCCAGTTGTTCTTTCTTCAATCCCATGGCAAGATAGGTAGGAAGGAATAGGACGTCCACGGAGCTGCCCGCGTCGATGAGGATCCGTTGGACTTCAAACCCATGGATAATGGTTGCAATCACTAAGGGGTCTTCGTGGGGGTAGATTATGCCTTTCAAGTCCTCGGGCCCGAAAGTGATGCTAGGCAGCCTTGCTCCTTGAACGGAGCACACGGAGAGTCCTTGTTCTACTCGCCTTGCTTCTTTCATATATTTCTTCTTCCTACCTTGGGGTGTTATCGAAATATCTCCTCCCTATATCATGTTAATCGTTCGCCCCGATGGGGCATTATCTTCGTACGAATCTAGGTGAGAGGGCAAGTTTTGATGCCCCGTAGTTCTTTCTCGTGAGCTCCGCCGGCGTTCCACGGTCTTTTCTCGTGATCACCGGCTAGGGGTAGCCTTTTCTTCTTCCGGTTCTCTTCGTGGCCTTTTCCATACATTCCTTTTGGGTTCCTCGAGATTATTCTCCTTGAGATAGTTCTTCAAATTCCTCGCTTCTAGGAGACAGAACACTTCCCTCCGAAAGGCAGTGCACTCCTCGGTGGTATGCCCATCGATTTTATGATATTTGCAATACTTTCCCATGTTCTTTTCCCTATTAGGAAATTTGGCCAGTGTAGGCAACTGTAGCTCATCATTACCTCTCATCACGTTGAGCACTTCTTGGGGGAGGGGGGCGATGGTCATCGGGGGCAAGGGTACGGGCCGAAGAAACTTCTTGACCATGCTACCATCGTCTTTGTGTTGGGTGGTTTTTTCTTCTTTGCCCTTCTTCTTGGCCTTCACCTCCCGTTCAGCGTGTTCACGGTGTTCGTTGTCATCATTCTCCATGCACCTTTTCGTGCCTTCCCCTTCCTCCATAAGAATATAAACTTCTGCTTTTTGTATAAGCTCGTTCATGTCCGTGACATGATTTCCCATGCGGTATCGGAAAAAATCTCATGTTCAGAGTCCTTGTGTCAATATGTCAACTAAGATGGTTGGGCTGACATTAGGGACATCTAACGCCTCATCAGTGAAGCATTTTATATATCCTCGTAGAGGTTTGTCCTTCTGCTATTTGACCATGAAGAGATACGTGGCGAATTTGGGATATCGCAGATTACAAGAAAACTATCGCACGAACAGGTGGGCCAATCGGTCAAAGCTAACGACTAAGTTAGGTGGAAGGTGGGTAAACCAGGCTTGAGCCCGTCCTCCGAGGGTGACCGAAAACGCATGGTAGAGGACGTGGTCGGGGATGGAGGATAAGTCCATTCCGACCAGATATTGATGGATATGATCATGTGGATCTCTTCCATCAGCGTCCCGAATGTATAAGGGGACATTGACGGGCCGCATCCCCGAAGGAATCGATGCTAGGGCAATTTTGGGAATAAAGGGGGATGTTTTGAATGTATGATCCTCCTTATGGGCCATGGTTTTTTTGATGTCACCCATCTCTTTGTGTAGGCCATCAAGTATTCCCCATATGGTATGATCTTCACCCATAGGGTATTCCGAGGGATATGGCCTTTCTTCTCCTTGACCCACCCTCAGAGTTCTTTCGTAATTATAGTACCTTCGTTATTCCTACAGAGGTTCGCGGTATCGAGAGACGGGAATAGGGCTCCATCTAGCAAGGGGTGCACTTTCTTCCGAAAGATGATTTCTCCATCTAGGGGATTTGGAGGGTATGTCCCGGGGATTTTCAAATCCTCGTGGCATTTTTTGACCCGTAGCCTCCACAAGCCTCTCCAAGACGGAGCAGTGAATGTTGATGAAATCTCTTACATCGGAACGAGGGTTTGATAAAGTCTCTTCTGAATCTCCTTGATGCGTCTGATGGCTTCCGCTATCGAATACATTGTCCATAGCAAACAATACTTGCCAAACACGCTCAAAGACAGATTCTATGACGTTCCCACAGACGGTGCCATTTTGTTAATAGGTTTGATACTATTACCTAATTATCGGATTTATTTAGGGTTGGAACAATGAACGATGTTTATTTTTAATTGCCCACTTTGAGGTACAGTTTGTAGTACTTAAAACAAGAACTACGACGGTTGGAGCCACGACTAATACGTCCGTAAACGTAGGCAACTCAGGTGTAACTTTAGCTCAGCCTGTCTAAAGTGGTTATGTACTCTTCTCATTCCAGCGCAACTTTTTTTTATCAAAATTTGCTCCAAATAGTACATTACATGATCAACATATGGGAATCTATTAGGAAATGAATAGATGCAAACCAAAAATCTCAAAGGAATCACATTCCCCAAAACATGCAACTAACATATGGAAATATGCTAAAAAATAAACAGATGCAAATATAAAATCTCAAAGGAATCATACATTCCGAAACGATGCAACTAAGAGATGGAAATCTGTTCAAAATGAACATATGCAAACCAAAAATCTCGAAGGAATCACATATTCCCCAAACATGTAACTAAGAGATAGACAATTGTTTAAGAGCGAATAGATTCAATCCTAAAATCTCGTGAAAGGGTTATATCCATTGGAAAACAAGACCAAAAGATGGAGATTTGCCCTTATAAAGACAGATGCAAACCTGAAATTTTGAAAAAGGGTTATATCCTTGAAAAACAAGATCAACAAGACAGATGCAAACTTGGAATCTTAAAGCGATAACACTTTTCTGGAAAAAATACAACAAAGAGATGGAGAACAAATACTACCCTGGAATGTCATAAGAGGGGTAAAACCCTGTCATAACATGATAATAAGATGAACATATGTGGGAAAATGTAAACCAATGATCTCGAGAAATGGGGTGATAGCGTTGCATAATGCAGTCAACCTAACTCGACATAAATTACCCAATTAGACCAGGGCGGGTCTCATACCCCAAACCCTAACATACAAAGTAAAGAGAAAATAAACGCAAGAAATACAGCACAAGATCAATCAAGAACGTGACAGTTCAAGATTGTAGGAAAATTAAAGATCAACATACTATGGCGATTGAACGTCCAAATAAAAACGTATTCAATTGGTCAAAATTAAGGAGAGTTTTTTTCAAACACTCTCAAGATGGGGCAACACCATCATTTTTCCTAAGTTGTCAATCACATCTAGAGGGTCATCATCTTCCCCATCAGAATCAGCGTAAGGGCGAGGAATGGGCGGCGTTGAAGACAATCCAATCATGATACGATCACGATTCTGCAACAACGATGCAAAATCAGGACCGCCGACGTCATCATCATTGTATAAGTCCTTAAGGGGCTGCATCTCGGGGTCCAGTACAAGATTCACAACGGGCGTCGAATCCGCCCTTCAGATAGGCCACGGTGTAGATTTGTCGCACCGTGGTGACCAATGCCTTCTTTGAGTCCAGGATACCCCGCTCTATGCTGATCTCTTGAAAGGTGCGACTGCGCACGAACTCATTGACAACAACCAGGCATTGTTGAAGCGTAAGGGGCTACACGTAAATATAACATAATAAGTAAACATGAAATTACTATATCCAAGGAACAACTATTAGACATATATGTAACCTCGTTAATTCCACGGGAATAACCATAGGCCTCTACCATCTTTCCATTCTCTTTCTTCGATGCTAGCACGATCTTTAGCTCTCTCAAGTTGGCTGCCAGCTCGGCTTTCTCGTTCTCAGTTTCATTACCTTGTCTTTATACTTCTTCTCATAAATCTTAGAAATGAGAGCAGCTTCATGACCATCATAGGCTTTCTGTAATGCATTCATATCACGTGTTAGGGCCTTCTCCTTCTCATCGTTAGCAACCCTGACTAACTATGGGTCACTGCCTCTAATACTGTCAATGTCCCCCCGCATGTTCGCCATTTCCTCCACCTGTTTGGCATTGATATCATTTAGAACCTTCCCCAAAGTGTCCACACAACCCTATCAACCTACACCAAAAAGAAATTCGTCAAATTACCAACTCATGATGTGACAAGTAAAGATGAGAGACGACTCCTTGCATTTACTATATGAAGTGTAACATACTGCAGCCTCTACCTACCCCACTTTGTTGCCGACCACCGTTAGACCAAGAACTGGAACAACATGTGTATGGCATTCACTGAGTTATCCTCCATTAGGATAAACCCAACAAACTAAACATGAGGCCCTCTAGCCCTTTTCTCTCCAAGGGCTCTTCCACCAACAGATGCCCTTGTGTCGCTCCCACGGGACGCGGCTTCTGGAGTAGCACGGCTATGCCCACCTCAAATGCTGCCTCCCCTCATCGTAGGCGTGATATATTTGAGCCTACAAAAAAAGCCAGTGTCCTCTGACCATGGAGAGTCAGGCTGACTCCTCTCATGCCTAGTAAAACGAAATTACAATATCCTTGCGGAGGTCCACCACATCGTACGCTCCCGTTGCACCAAAGCCCAACGCTAGATCTATGTCCCCTCGCGCGAGGGAGTAGTCGCTTCCATGCTCCAACTCATCTTCTTCTTGAGGCCCATATACCCTTCAAGGCCTGAAGCGTTTTCTGTAGGATGCGTTTGTGAACCCCGGACACCCTTCTTATCCCTCGATTTCTTCAAAGTAGGCACTTGCAGTGGCACCACTGCGACACCTTGGGCCTCAACAGCCTCAACCAACAACATCTTCCTCATGTGTGATTGGCGTTCCAAAGTTAGATGAATAATTAAAGGTGAGATTTTCGGCCTACCACTACGACACAAATTATACCAAAAGTCTCTTCTCCAGTGTAAAGGGCATGCGACAAGCCCCCAACCCTCCTCGACTACGAGCGTCATGTCAAACTCATGATTCAACACAAGATCATCCAGAAATTTCATGCTTCATCAAGTTATCCATGTCCCATGGGGAACATTAAGCTGGATGCTTCATCCTAATCCCGTTGATAGTGCACAAACTCCCCAAGAGTACTCTCCTTGATGTAGAAATAACACTATTTCCTTTCCTTGCCATATCCAGTCTGCACACCATAATAGAACTTGTAGTTCGTATCAGCCTTCAGAAAATTGAACCCTTTTGCACTCAAAATAGGCTCCAAAATTCTACTAACCCACAAGGGACACCATTTGCTTTCATCACAAGTACAAATGAAATTGCCATGTCAATGGCATTAGGAGCAAGCTAGCTAGTACAGACTCCAATGCTTTGAATTACAAGTACGGGAAGTCGCAACCCATTCACTAGTTGCCCAACAAAAATAGTTATCCACCCCGGAGATGGAGTGTGGATTCTTTCGTCTTTATTTGGCATATGCAGAATGTAGCTTTTGTTGATATTGTATTATTTGCGATAATATGCGCGATTCTTCAACACATAAAAATATTTTATTAGTATAACGGGTCCCGAACCTCTTGTCTTTCGCAGGAGATGCAACTACATCCTCGCTTTCATCGTATTCACTCATTGAGATGTTGTCCACGTGATTGTTAATAGTAACGCGTCCTTCATGATATCCTACTGCACAATCATAACTATTTTGGGACAGTGAGTCCTGAGTATCTCTAGCCCTAGATGTTGACCTTATTGTTCCTTGGGTAGTACGTTCGCAACCTACACTATTAAATTCTGAACATGAACTACTTGAACCACTACTTGCTAACAATGCTACCATATGATATAACTTAAAAGGTAATAAAATAAGTACATGCAATTAAGCTGAAAAGAAGAGACGTGGAGACAAGTAAAAACCCATCATTGCAAAATAATCAAGAATTAGAAAAAATTCTTAGGCAGAAATCTAATAAGTCCGTTGTACCGAAAACTGTCAATGTCGGAAGTGACTTTCGACTTACCAAATTTTTGAGTCACTGTCCTCTCAAGACGCTGAAGTATCAACATAAGAGCAAATTTTGTAGAAATTCTCAGAATGTAAGAATGAAGGTGAATATCTCGACATAGGCGCGGGACTAACTGCTCACAACATTTATTGCGGATATCTAGAAACACCAGTTTTAAATACAAATTTTGATACATTACGAATCATCCAGTGCATCCAAAGGCCATTTCGAGACATTCTTAGCACATCTCAAAAAATTATTTTCGAGATGATTTTAAATCTCCAAAATAGGGGCATACGTAATTTCACGTATAATTCAAAGTCCAAATTTTGATTTGGCACCCAAGCTTACAAGAATGACTCCTAAATAGGGGGCATACGTAATTTCATGTATATTTCGAAGCCAAAATTTTAATTTGGCAACCAATCTTTAGAATAAAAGCTCCCAAATGGGGGATATACGTAATTTCACGTATATTTTAAAGCCAAAGTTTTAATTTGGCACCCGATCTTTACAAGAATGGCTCTCAAATGGGGGGCATACGTATTTTCACGTATATTTCGAAGCCAAAATTTTTATTTTGCGCCTAGTCTTTTCAAGAACAACTCCAAATGGGGGGACTATTGTATGGGCTTGTTCACTTGGCCCAAAAGCAATGAGCTTGGGTCGGCATTCCCAGAAAAAACCCAACGAGAAATGTCTCGAAACAATGCTTTTAGACGAAGTTACTAGTAACTCGAAAGTACCATTTGAGACACCGTGACGTCGATACATTTTGAAAAATCTGGAAAAGTGGTCTCACATCTTGAGGCCTGTAAATATCTTGGACTTGATAATCTAGTCAGATCATTAAATATTGTAGCAACCCTCAACTCTTATTTCGAGAGAGCCATTTTGGGATAACCTTTTTATTTTGATCTTATTTCGTCTGGGTTATAATTTCATCTGAATGAGGTTACAATGGGTCTGACTCAACCAAAATGATGCTAATCAATTATAAGGAATAGGTCAGTTTGGTCCAAAATACCTACTACAAGTATCTAATGTTAAAAAGACAAATAAACCCCGATCAGCAAACAATCGAATTGGAGTGGTTCGATGCACCTGCAGTGGTCGGATCCGTGGAACTGTTGAATGGGGATGGTTCGAGGCTTCTGGAATATGAAATCTGGAAAACTGTCGAATGGCATTGGTTCAATACTCAGAACTCTCGAACAGGATGCACTCGATGGTTAACAATCGAATCAGCAGAAGGAACAGTCGAACCGTACACTGTTGTACGGAATTAACTGTCAAATGGCTCGATTGGATTGTATGGGTTGGTAAACAGTAATTATTGCGTGGCGTGAATATTGGGGAATGGGGTATATATAGACCCCGGTCCCCGGGACCCACACCGAGTGCAGAGAATACCTGTCAAATGGGCCACGTTCGAGTGTCCCAAAAATAGTCAAACCGACCCAATTTGATACTCATGTTTTTCGGCGTTTTGGGGTAGGCCGGCCCAAAACACTTTCGGGCCTCCTAAAATACCCCCACTACTTTTGATCCACACATACTTTGAGACAATTGAATCCTCAAGTAGCAGTGTCGAAAGCCTAGTGTTTCTAGTAGACCTTGTTTCGAGCCGAGCCCAGTTTCGAGATTGTCCCAATTTCACGACAGCCTAGCTTCTAGAGATCCAGTTTCGAGACATAGTTGATTTTGAGTTGTTGGCGCTTTCAATCCTGGTTAGCAATTCTACTGTGACATAGTTGATTTTGAGTTGTTGGCGCTTTCAGTCCTGGTTAGCAATTCTACTGTGCTAAAGGGTGTTCGGGACAATGCTAGTCTAATTAGCATAGTTCGGTATAATTTAGGTCCAGTTGTATTTTTGTTATCTACCATGTTAGTCACACGAGTTATTACCAAATTAATTTTTATAACAGTTAACAAAATAATTCAATTTTATGCGCTTGCAGGCCTCACTATCATTAATCTTGCACCAAAAATTTGGTGTATCATTTAATTAATAGATGGTCCAGTTAAGGGGAACGCTCACTGAATGACACAGTTAGAGACACAATTTCCATAATCACAGTTTATAGAAAACTATATATTATATATACTTTCTCATGGAATAATATTCTGACGCCATGTCAATGGAGTTATTTAAGAAAGAGAATTAAGATGTGTTGGACCATAATGGCTGGATCGGAGTAGCAGCAATGTCAGACAATTAAACGTTCATGGGCCCAATATGTCTTCCACACATTTCAACTATTTTGGGCTTCAAGCTTAAGCCTGATGTTTTAGGGTTTTCTCTTATCCCTTTGTTTGTTTGCGGGTCCAAATTTTGTCTTTTCTTCGGTGAAATGGATGCACAACACATTCGTGATACGGCGGATTGTGAAAACATAACTCTATTTTGCATGACAACATAATTTTTTTAAATAGTCTTAAACCATGCAAATCAACTTTCATTCAACTGTGCCCGGAGACACGGTTAAAGTTGAAAAGTTTTAATAATTCTAGTTAAACCGTTCGGAACAACATTCTATTAAAACGACATCTGCTCTCCCTCCTAGAGCTCCCTTTTTTTTAGGGTTTGGTGTGTCCTTTCCGCCGCTTCCTTTTTTTCCGACCGTTAGTCTTCTTCTCCATCGCCTCTCTTCACTCACAGCCTCCTCTCTCCGTCATCTCCGATGGAAACCACAAATCAAACCCCTCTCAATGATCTACTAAAAAGCTCCACTCTTGAATGCCCCACTGACCCAACAAAAAAACCCATTCCAAATTTCGAACACTCGCTCCTCATCAACATTTACTCTGAAAAACCCCAACCACACAATATCTTCAAAAACACCATAGCCAAAGCTTGGAACCCCAGAAAAAGAATTTTTTTCAACCACCTAAAAAATAATCTGTTCTCATGCGTTTTCGAACTTGAGGGAGACATGAAAAAAGTTCTAAACTCCTCTTGGACTTTCAAAGAACACCAACTCATCATAAACCACTGGCCACCAGAAAAGGCTTTATTCGAAATCGATATGACAAAAACTCATTTCTGGTGCCAAATATTCCATTTACCTGTAAAGTTCATCTCACGGGAAAATGGGAAGTTGATTGCTGAAAATCTGGGGACGTTCCTTGATATGGAGGAAGGAGGGGTAGCTACAAAATGGAAACAGAGCTTCAGAATCAAAGTTCATATCTCCATCACCCACCCCCTTTGTGACAAAATCACCTTCACGACAAAGGAAGGAGAGAGTTTCACTGTGGAAGTTCGTTTTGAAAGGCTAGGAGAATTCTGTTTCTCATGCGGCTGTCTGGGCCACAAAAACTTACATTGCAATGAAATTACTGATGCAAATGATGTCACTCTCCGACGGTCAGGCCTATGGCTAAAGGTGGACAATGAACTAACCCCTAACCCCCATTTCTCTTCTGGACCAAATATTCCACATCCAAACCCATTCAGACCAAAACCAAAAAATCAGGAAAACCCCCAACCAATGCATATAGATCCAGAAAACCCCACCCCTCAAAAACCCCCAGATAACCAACCACCACAAAACCAAAGCTTAAAATCCAAAACAAACCCCCACCTTTTGCCACTAAATCCAGAAGCCCAGCCTTCAAATCCCCATCTAAACCACCAAATCAACTCTACGCCGACTACTACACCTGCTCCAAACCCACCTATCCAACATCTCACAACCTCCTCCCAAAACTCCATAAGCTCACCTAGACCCCCTACAAAAACCAAAAGATACAGAAGAACCCCTTCCCCTGACCACATCTCAAATACCCCAGACCCAGAAGATGCCCCACCCCAAAAAAAACTAAGAGCCCCCCTCATAGGACGTATGCCATCTAGCTGTGTTTATACCCCGCCTACTCTTGACATTGACATCGCTGCTCTAAAGGCTGAAGTGCACCAAAAATCTGGAGACCCCTCGATTTCAGAGGGGTCGAATGTATAAAACCTTATGAAAATCATCGCTTGGAACTGCCAAGGTCTTGGCAAACCTACGGCAGTCCAAGCCCTCCGTTTGTTGCTGCGCAACAAACGGCCAGATATTCTGTTTATCTCGGAAATCAAAACTTCAAATCTTCGTCCTCTCTTAGCTACTCTCTCTTCTTGCTCTCTCTCAAATAATTTTGTTGTCCCCCCGCATGGTATGGCAGGGGGTATTTGTCTCGCTTGGAAAAGCTCTGTCACTCTTACCATCACTCACCATAATCTCTTTCTCATCAATGCCAACATAAACACCCCCCCAACCACTCCTTGGAACCTCACGGGGATCTACTGCCCCCCCTATTATTCTGCAAAAATCAAATTTTGGGAATACATGAAAGATATATCCGACTCTATGAACGAGGCTTGGGCCATCATAGGAGATTTTAATGATATCAAAAGTCAAGCTGAAAAACTTGGAGGGAAACCTTTTGCCTGTTCATCTTATCATTCACTGCAAACTGATCTCAGTAATCTGTCTCTCTTTGACATTGGTTTCTCAGGTGCTGATTTTACATGGAACAATGGTCGGGATGGCCCTCATAATATACAAGAAAGGTTGGATAGGTGTGTAGCAAATGCGGATTGGTGCACCAAATTTCAACAAGCTCACCTCACCCACCTAACTGCCATTGCCTCGGATCATCGGCCGATTATCCTCGACACTCACTCTCAGGAAACAAAGGGTTTGAAACCCTTCAGGTTCGAAATAATGTGGTTAAATGATCCTACTTGCTCTGATATTGTTTTAAATGCTTGGAACTGTTATACTACAGGCCCCCCCATTGCTAAACTCCATGCTAAGTGCAAATCTGTGAAAAGGGCTTTAAACGTTTGGAACTATAATTGTTTTGGGAATATTCACTCTAATATAAACTCCATCTCCAACGAAATTTCCCTCACTCAAGCCAGACCACAATCTGCTGAAAATATTAAAAAAAATAGCCGTTTACAAAATGATCTGAATATCTGGCTTAGTCGTTTAAATTCTTTTTGGCGGCAACGCTCTCGGGATAAATGGCTTAGGGACGGGGATGCAAACACAAAATTCTTTCATGTTAAAGCTACTCTCCATAAACGAAATAATAATATTAGCTTTATCACTGATCCCCACGGAAATAATATCCACAATTGGGAAAATATTGGTCATACCTTCTGCAACTATTTTACAAATATTTTTAAAAGTGACCATTCCCAGAACCAGATCCCCTTTCCTCTGGACTTGGAAAATCTTTTCCCTCCCATTATATCTGAAGAGGAAAACATTGCTCTTTGCTCTATTCCTTCCCCAAAGGATATCAAACTAGCTCTTTTCTCTTTAGGTTCTGAAAAAAGTCCAGGTCCTGACGGACTACCAGCGATTTTTTACAAAAAATTTTGGAGCATCACCAAATACTCTCTGATTGCTGCTTTTCAAATCTTCTTTAGGACGGGGGTTATGCACAGTGCTTTAAATCACACTCTTATTACCCTCATTCCAAAAAAAGAAAATGCTTGCTTTGTTGAAGATTATCGCCCTATTAGCCTTTGCAATATATCTTACAAAATCTTCTCCAAAATTATAGCAAATAGATTAAAAACTTTCCTTGATCGCATCATATCCCAGCAACAATCGGCTTTTGTCAAAGGGAGAAACATCAATGAAAATACTATTCTTTCCCATGAGTTAATGCACTTTATTCATAACCGAAAAGGAAAAAATGGCCTATTTGCTTACAAAATTGATCTTGTAAAAGCTTTTGATCGGGTGGAATGGAACCTTCTTAGCTGTATTCTTTCAAACCTCGGTTTTAATAGCACTTTTGTAAATTGGATCCACCAATGTATCTCCACCTCCTCCTTCTCTCTACTTATCAATGGATCTATTTTTGGCTATTTTAAACCTACTAGAGGGATTAGACAAGGTGACCCCCTATCCCCCGCGCTTTTTGTAATTTATACGGAAATCCTCTCTAGGCTCATTTCCCGTCATGAAAAATTGGGTCTTTTTAAGGCTATAAAAATTGCGCGGACTGCCCCCCCCATTTCCCACCTGTTATTTGCGGATGACCTTGTCATTTTTGGTCATGCTACCACCACTAATGCTGCCAATACTTGTGAGATTCTGAAAAAGTTTTGTTCTTGGTCGAGCCAGTTAGTTTACCCCCTCAAAATCCTTCAGTCATTTTAGCTCTAATTGCAGTGACTCAAACAAAACTGATATTCTCGCTATCTTTAATGTCAAAGAATGCAGCCATAACCACTACCATTTGGGCCTCCCTTTTTGTCGTATAAAAACTCGCAAAGAAGCTTTTTCAAACTTGGAGCACAAACTGGAAAAACACTTTTCTAAATGGAAATGTTTAAATCTCTCCCAAGCAGGTAAAACCGTTCTTATCAAGGCGGTTGCTCAAACAACTCCGGTCTATCCCATGTCCACTTTCCTCTTCCCAAAAACTTTATGCAATAAGTTTGATGCCATTTTTCGAAAGTTTTGGTGGGGAGCTACTGATTTAAAAAAGTTCTTACCTCTTATAGCTTGGTCGGATATTTGTAAGCCAAAATCTAACGGGGGGTTGGGTTTTCGACAAACCTATGATTTTAACAGGGCCCTCATTGCCAAATTAACTTGGAAAATTGTCTCAAACCATCACTCACCTTGGGTCCAGGTCCTAAAAGCCCGTTATACTCGAAGTGATGATATTTTCAAAGCAAAATAAGCCACTAAATCCTCCTGGATATGGAGGGATATCCTCCATACAAAAGACCTAATATCAAAGGGCCTTTGCTTCCCGATCCATGTAAACTCTAATGTCATCACTTGGGACCAGCCATGGATCCCAAATGTCAAAGGCTTTATCCCCTCTCCAGCAAACCCCCAGAACCACAATCGCCATTCAAACTTCTTAGTCCGAAGCTTCATCTGTCCGGAATCTGATTCTTGGGACATTGATAAACTAAACGAAGTGTTCGACCCTTGTACCACGGCAGAAATCCTAAAAATTCAGATTCGCCCGCGACTTTCTGATAATCGGGATTTAACTCCTCTTTGGATTCCCTCCAAGTCAGGGATCTTTTCCACTAAGAGCGCCTTTCTTACGGATATAAAGCATAGACGCATTCCTTCTTCTCATTCCGATGAAGCTTTATTCAAAAAAATTTGGAACGCGCATATTCACAATCGCCATAAACTGTTCATCTGGAAAATCATCCGAAATATCCTTCCCACTCGTTCCAGGCTTAATATGCTCTTTAATGTCCAAGATACTTCTTGCCTTTTTTGTAATCTGCAGGATGAAACAGTGGATCATTTATTTCTCCACTGCGCTTTCACGTCGCAAGCCTGGCTACTTTCGGGTTGGCACCTCAATCTGCTACCTTTCCAAAACTGGACCATTAAAGAATGGATCACTCTTATCTTACTCACTCCAGGGAGTCTCTTCACCACTCTATCTTTGCGTGATGAATTTCTTGTCTATTTTGTTATTACCTGTGAACTCTTATGGCAAAATAGAAATAAAATTCTTCATGGACTTACTCATTCTAACCCGCAGGAACTCGCTACTATGGCTGGTCTTAAAGGAAATGAGCACTGGACCGCCCAGAAATCCATCCAACTTCGAACAAAGACTTGCACAGCAACCGAGTGGAAAAAACCACCAAGTGGTTGGCTTAAGGCGAACACCGACGCCACTTTCAAAGATGGAAAAGCTTCTTCAGCCCTTATCATTCGAAATGGCGATGGAGATATTCTTTTCGCGTCGGCAAAATCGCATCTTTGCATGGACTCGGCTGCGGCTGAAGCACTCGCCCTCCTTAGAGCATGCCAATGCCTTGAATTTGCTAAAGTGGATAAAGGAATTCTGGAATCGGATTGCTTGGAGCTTATACAAGCTATAAAAGACCCACGATATATTCCTCCGTGGAGCTATCAGCCTATAGTAACTGCCATTCAGAAGATGTGGACTAAATAGCCGAAATGGCGATTTAATTTTGTTAATAGAAATGTTAACCAAGCAGCCCATAGCATTGCTCATTGGGCTTCTTCCAATGCTTGGTCATCAAATTTTTTGGACTACAATCTTCCTCTATGTTGCATGTGTGATGGAGGAACTTTTGTAAACACTTATTGTAACACCTTTTGGAATTAATGAATTACTTAAGTTATCAAAAAAAAACATTCTATTAAAAGGAAAATGACAACTTCAACTTTGGATACGCCCTAAGTTCAACCGAATTAGAGTCAACTTTACACCCAAATAAAACATAACCAAACCATTTCTAGTTCTAAAATGAAAAAATATCATAAACAGTATCATATCTAGTCTGGTTTCCGGGTACACATAAGCTCCACTAGAACACAAGTTGTTTTTAGTATCCTAGATTTTCCACAAAGTAAACAAGCAATGACAAGCCCACATTTGCCTCACTTTTCAAGAAGGGGTGATGACAAAAAATCTTGAAACACAAATATGTTGATGAATTTGTTAATAGGTTGGGGCAGCTCATAGGCTGAACTAAGAACAGATTTTTCTTCGCTTTTCGATCTACAACGATGACCCTTTAGATCAGGCTACAGATGACCCTTTAGATCAGGCTACAGACTAGATCAACTAATCACAGAACAAAAATCTTCAAAAAGATGCAACTCACAAGTAAAATGTTCCTTTCTTTAATGCCCACTCTACTTCCACTCTTCGTTTTTCCATTCACCATTCACCATGGTCGAATAATCTTTATGCATTGCGGCTGGAAAAAATTGCTAAATGGGAGGAACAATGGGTTATCGTCAACCCACTTGTCATTCCAAAAGGATGTATTAGTATCATCGTCAACTTGTTTACTAATACCTTCCCCAAACCACGTCTCAATATGGCACTTTTTTCTAAAGATGTCAAATCTTTCCACAAATCAAAGATGACTATTGAGTGTCTAGATAATGTAATTTCAAAATCCTTTTCACTTGTTCTTTTGCCTAACTTTGTAGCATTCATATTGTTATATGTTATGCTTTATTATTTTATAGTTTAAAGTCGAGTTGAGACCAAACAATCAAATTAAGCTTGGAATGGAAAAAATCAAGAACACATGAGTTCTAGCACTAAAAAGGACTGCATAGGAGGCACCATGATACTACGGAGTAGCACTATAGCGCAACAGAGGAATGCAACCCTAGAATACGTGAACCACAAGGCAACCATAGCAAAAGTTTCATCCAAACGCTAAGCATGGTCATTTGCTCTCATACTCTTGACCAACATGTCGTCTATATAGACCGCCATTGGTTTGCCTATAAGCATATACAAAATCTTTGCCATTAACCTCTAGAATGTAGCCATTTTGTTCTTCAATCCCAAAATCATAACCCTCTAGCTCTAGTGTCCATCACTGATGTTGTTTTACCTTGATCATGCACCGCCATTAATATTCGGTTAAAACCACTATTTGCATCCATCATGATGAGTATTGCATATCTCGCATTAGAATTTATTAATAAGTAATTTTTGGGCAGGAAAAGGGATCTCTGGGACAGTTCTTGTTGGGGTCGGTGTAATCGACACACATTCTCCAAGTTTCTTCCCTTTGAATGACTAGTAGTGTGTTGCTTAACCACTCTAAGTGTCATATCTCATAAATGTGTAGCTACCAATTTTTAGATTACCTATCTTTTTGGGGTCTCGTTCTTTTCCTTACTACAACTACTCTTTTTTTGACTCCTTGGCTTGGTCAAGGGGCCAAACGTTCAATTTGTGCATGATCATCTTAGACTGATCCCCTCTAATTTTGCATTTTTCCATGAGAAATATGTTCGTGTTGCACCTCAAGCATTCCGCAATCCTACCTTATAATATGTTGTTAGTGGAGTTTCTATTCTCTCAGTATTTTCTGGCTGTATTAGGTCGATATCCCCTTTCGAAAAACACGCAAAGGGTTTCATTTTGGATTCCCAGAGCTGCTTTTGCATAATCTGTTTATCAAACTTGACAGTATTTTGTCGTGTCCAATGTTTACCACTCATGAACTGGTATTTTAGGCGCTTGCAAGCGTTTGCCTTTTGCTTTTGGCTCTAGTTCGTTCCACATTAGCTTTCTGCTTAGACAGGTTAGGGTTCATGCTGGCTGTATTTGTGAAATAGTATGCTCCCATAGACGACACGACTAGATTGGTTTATTTTTGGTTGGGTACACGTAAGCTCCACTATCTCTAAATAGGCTAATCAATAATCGTGAACTCCTTCCTGGATTAGTTTCTTCTAGAACACACCTATACAACGGTCAATGCAGGTGAACTAAGTTAGGGCTAATCTAATGTCACCTGTCATATGTTTAAGGCAATAAAGTGTATAAGGAAGTATGTAGAAAATGATCTAGCTTGAATTTGATCCTATGTTGAATATGGAAACACTAGACTCTATATCGAAGTCTCTTGTATATCGATACACTATGTCAAATGTACCTCTAAATTGAAACAACTAGGTCGAAGTCTAGGTTCAATGTAGGGGCGCAAATAGTAAAACATTAACAAATGACTTAACTTTGTTATCAAAGCCTCAAATACTTGTAGGCTTCGTAATTCAGGACCACTCGCTGTATTGTTATTAATACATCGACTATTTCTTCTTATGTTGAATCACATATTCCATGTACATACTAGAACTCCTCTTGGCAGTTCTGGGCGGGTGACGAGTAGAAATTAAGTAATCAATTAAAATGCTACGCTTAAGCCCTTTTAGAAGTGTAAGGTCAAGGAATAATAAAATGGTAAGAATAGCTATGAACCAAATATCGTACCCCAAAAGAGTGGTGGATTAATCCTAGAATCATTTACATGTAAAAGCATTCAAAGTTGTCACGGTTCTTTTCTTCTACATGAGTGTTGTACGAATGCACAATGATGTGACTGTAGAAAACTATGAATGCAAGTTTTAGAAAACAGTCTTGAATGCAAATGAACAATACATTGAGAGAACAATGTGAATGTTGTGGAAATAGTTTGAGTGCAAGTTAAACAGCTTTTATGCAGATTGAATGAACGAAAAGTAGATTGAATGGAGTAAATGCAAAATAGTAAGTAAATAAGACATAATTTAAGATGATTGATGGTTGATTGCTTAAGATTGTAAACATATGATTAACAGATTTTTGGAGGTTAGGTTTCACTAGGGATTTACACTTGAAAGTTCATAGATAAACAACCTATGTTTCTTTGAGTTGCCGATGCTTTTTTGAGTTCTTCTATGTCTAATGGATCCGTGACCTATAGTCAAAGTTATCTTGATATATTAATCATTAAGTCTTTGATGACCTATCGTGCTAGCAAAATCGTTCCAGTTGTCAATTATTTTAGAAGAGATATAAAGTCTGTAATCCAATTAACTCATCCATCCGTGTTAACTTATGTACTTAGTCAAGATTTATTTAGTGTGATCTAGGGGTTTTTCAATGAATGGATTATCGTACTAAAGTCACAAATTACATGTATGCACAAATGGCATAACATCTAAATTTGGAGATCCCATGGTAGTGCTTCCGTTCATCCAACGAGAATAATAATAATGATGCAGAATAATAACTAATCAATCTAGGCACATGAACTCTCAAACAAACATCAAACAAAACAAATAAGCATCTTTGTAAATTAGAGCTATCTCCCAACTCCAAAGAAGAAATAGTTTAGCTACTCATAGTCTTAAATTTAATCACAAGTAAAGAACTAAACAAAATAAACAGAGAAAAGATATAAGAAAAGCTTCGCAGATCTGAAGGAATGTTGATACCTTGCCATCGTCTTGACTCGTTTTCTTTTTCTTCTCCATCACAATTAGTGACTCTTGAATATGTAAACAAAACTATAACATTTTTACAATGGCATCTCTCTCTTCTCTCTTCGCACTTCATTCCACAAATCTCTCTCTTAACGACTCTCTAAAGTCTAAAACGTAACTTTAAGTAGTAGAAAACAATAGTGAGCAATGAAAAGCAATAATGAGCAATGAAAGCAATCCTCTAAGTCTTGGTCATCCTCCACTTTATACAGGCAAGTCGTGTTGCCCTGGTTCGAATCCTGAATCGTCGCTAGAAACAGGTGAAAGGTCATTTTCCCTAGGTCGCGCGGCTCAAGCTATGTCGTGCCGGTGGTCGTGCTGGTCGGGCTAGAATCTTCCTCGTGCGCGTAGGCCGCGCTTGTCCCTAATCGTCTCGTGCAGCTCGCACGACTTGCTTTGTGCCGTACGGCCTCGACTGCTGCTGGGCTTCTTCTTGTGCGTGATTTAGGATTGCATCATCCACTCTCGTAGTGTCGTGGCACTTGATTGTGGTGAGGTAGTACTCCAATTGCAATCCCTACCAAAAGCATTTATTTTGCGCTATTTTTCTATCGTTTTGTCTTGACTAAAATCTACAAAATGACAAAATAATACTAAAACCAATAAATATGCACTAATATTTTTTTAAAAATGTAAGAAACTAAATACTTAAATCATGCTAAATAAACAATTATCGAACATCGTGGATTAGCCAAGTCCACATTCCACAATCGAGAATTGCCTCGTGGCCTCAACCGCATTTGCCGATATCAATCATATAAATGATATCGAGTCATCTACGTTAAATAAGTTTACCCGACTTCAATTGTATTTACTTTAACAATCAACATATTTATGTGAAGTGACACCAATTGAATTTGTATAGAAGTGCATTTCTAACTATCAAAAATTTATATAACACCTTTCGATCTGTAGTCAAGTTTCTCTAGCCCTAAACCTTCTCTCATGCCTAGCTAGCTGCCTAAGTATACTAATAATGTACGAGAAGCTCGAAACAAGCTTAATAAGTTGAAGTGCATTGACTATCCTTGTTGACTAGACGACATACAGTTTCATACTCTTATATGCAAAAAGTAAATTAGAGAAATATATTTGAATTTCAATCGAAAAATGAAAAGCTGTTACGGGTATAAGAGATGTGGCCTGAGAGTTATTTGGTAATTGTTACTTATCAGTCTAAAATAATCATGAAGTCCCACATTTTAAAGGCGCTGCCACTTGTGTACATATTCAGGCAAATTATTGCTCTCCAATATTTATTATTGTAACAGAGGTGCTTTTTAGTTGACGCTATAGACAAAGAGGAGAATTCAAGTTTAGAATCAAATCAGTGAAGGTCTACGGCAAACAAGGGACAATAACGAGGAGAGCTACTCGGAAATTGAGGAGGACGACGTGGTGATTGTTGAGGAGGATCTGGACGGTCAGGAAATCAACACCGACGAAGGAGCAGCGAGACCACGTTCACCCCCGAGGGTTACGGTTCAGGGAGGAGACATAGGAGTGAACCACCAACGCAACACGAAGCGATTCAATGAATTATTTGTAGGTAACCGTCGATTTGAAAATGGCATCCCTGTTAAATACTATCCGCCAGTTAGCCGTGAGGTACTGGAATTCTCTAAGGATGATATTAAGGAATCAGTAGAGTGTTGGAGATATTCATTAATTGGTACATTGATAAGGTTAAAATTGGCATGTGAGGCTTCAAAGGTATGTAGCAAACAGATGGAGCAGTAGGCCACATATTCATGTTGCTCAATCTGGGGTGTATGTCTTTAGATTTGAGACGGAGGATGAAATGCTTGAGACTTATGGAGGGGGAATTGGATGGTGAAGGGAACATTTCCCCTAGTACTCCAAAGATGGACTCCAGTAATGAAGCTAGATCCTCAGAAATTGCAAACATATCCAGCATGGATACAGCTGCCAGCACTGGACTTACAATTTTGGAATCCAGTCGTGATAGGGAAGATAGCAAGCCTGGTTGGGAAACCAATGCATATTGACAAGCTCACAGCATCAAAGGAGAGATTAGCTTAAGCTAGGCTTTTTGTGGAATTGGTATTTGGGCAACAATTAGTGAATAATATCACATTGAAGGGGCCTGATGGTCTATGAGAATAAACCACAACAGTGTTTTAAGTGCCAGAACTTTGGTCATTAGGCTAAGGACTGCCAAGGTGTGAAGAAGGCATGGGTTGAGAAAAACACAGAGGAGCAAAGAGTTGGTGAATAGGGCAGTAAGAATGAGAGCAACATGTAGGAGGATGAAGGAGACGTCACCAAAAAGCAACACCAAGAATGCAGAAAGGGTAGTCCAAAAGGCTACCTCAAGCCGCCTGAGGAGGAAAATACACCAAGCAAAGAGTATCAGACAACAAGTGACAGAACAACAAGAGAAGACCCACACCAGAATAAAAATAACACGGAGGAAGAGAGCAAACAAGTCACATCAGTCAAGAACCTCAAAATGGGGGATCTGACTATAGTGTTTTTTAATGATAAATGAACTAGTCCATAGGCAGTGAGGCATGAGAAGGTTCAGCAGTCAAGCCAAGAAGAGAAGAATATTGAGGAAGCATGGAATGAGGTATCTAATAGGAGAAAAGCTACAAAAGGCCAACCTAGGGATATGGGATGAAGAGCACAAATAGAGAATCAAAAGGGTAGGAAGGTTAGAAAAGGGAGTGGCCCCCATGGATGACACTATAGTGAGAGTGTGGAGCTTAAGGCTGCTAAATGACCCCCCTTAAGCAAGGGGCAATGAACCAATTCTTAGCCCTATATAAATATAGCTTAAGAGCTATCTGTAGACACTTAAAATTTGTGTCTAATTAAATCTCGACACGTGGAGAATAATATATTAATCTTTAATTTATTTTTCTATTTTATTTTGGATTTATAATAAATTTGATCCAAAGTAAAGTAGTTCAATTTATTGATTTAAATATGTGTGATGGATAAATTGAATAATGTCTTATTTATTAATTGGAGATAAATTATCCAATTAAATTAAATAATGACAAGTCTTGTAAAGCAAGAAAAAAAAATAAATATATATTATTTAACCCTAATATTTTAAAGGGTAAAATAAATATATTCATCAAATATCAAGGCAAGGAAAGTCTTCTCCTCCAAGATTCAATATTCAAGAGATATCAAGAAGATTCATTTAGATCAAGTCTTCCAAATCAAGAAATCGTAGACGCGATCACAACCGTTCATCTCATCAGGAGATTCTGATTGAGATTTACTCTACACCATAAATAGCGGTGCTCTTGAAGAACAAAAAACACAATTGAAGCTTCAAGAATTCAGAGTAAGGAATTCCAAATCCTCTCCAACAAGCTCAGCAATCTTTAAAGATATCCTTCAACCATCTTCAAGGTGTTCTTCGTTAAGAACTTATTTCAATCCGCCATCAAGCCTCAAGTTCATCCAAAAACCATTTTTTGAAGATAACGTCTCTGCCAAGAAGATTAAATCTTCAAAAAATTCAAGAAATCTAAATCAAATTCATACCGTTCTTCAACAACATTCAAACCAAAAATTCATTTTGATCCGAGATCAAGTCACAAGACCCTCGAAAAATCGTTTTTGAAGATCAAAATCTGTACTAGGATGATCAAAGCCCACATATTCAAAGAACTGAGGACAAAGATCAGACCATCCTTCATCAAATCCTCAAGTCAAATAAATCCTCAAATCCGATCATTGTTCATCAAATCCCTAAGTCAAATTGGTGTTCATTAATCCTAAAGTCAAATCGGTGTTCATCAAATCCTGAAATCAAATTACCGTTTAATTCGAGATCAAGTCCAAGGACCCTCGAATTAAAGTTTCTCCAAGCTCAAACCATTTTTGCGAAGATCAAATTGAAGATTTTCACTACAAATTTTAAAATTGTTCTTGTAGAATTGAATCAGAGAATTAGATAGAGATTGTATCCCAAATTATACTTTAAATTAAATCAAATAATTATTTTGTAATCTCTTTCTTGTTCTTATTTTTAGAATTTAAGAATTTGTCATTACACTATCTTAGAAACTAGGTTGAAGCTTGGTAAGTATGATAAAAGAATCAAGAGTTTGCAGAATAAATGGGAGATTAGCAACAATATCCATCAGAGTAAAAATTGCAGGATCCTTCTAGTTTGGAAAAATGATAAAGTGGATCTGAAGTTGGAAGACTTAAGTGATCAGATGATGCATTGCAGAGTTGAGACAAAGGATAAAAAGTGGCAGGGGCATATGAAATTTGTATATCCCCATAATAGATGAGATAAAGGAAGGATTTTGTGGAAGAAACTAAGGGATATAGCCCAAAGAATGCAAGGACCATGGTTAGTGGCAGGTGGCTTTAACATTGTGTTGAATGAAGAGGAATAGTGCAATAAAAAAGGTAGCCAGATTGTAGTAGGGGATGAGATAAAGGAAGTACTTGAAGACACTGGCCAACATGATCACCTATTTGTGGGCCCTATCTTCACATGGACAAACTCTCACACCTATTGCAAATTGGATAGGGAGTTAGTTAACCAAGATTGGCATGAGGCTACAAAAGACTCTGTGGCATCAGGCATCTCTGACCACTCACCGAGTGTGACAAAGCTATATGCACATAATTATAAAGCCAAGGTACCATTGAAGTTCAAAAGTATTTGGGTCACTGATGAGAAGTTTTTAGAACTAGTGGGAGGAGCTTGGGACACTCAGATTAAGGGATGGAAAATGTATCAGCTAGTACAGAAGTTGAAGAACTTAAAGGACAGAGTGAAGGACCTCAACACTAGAAAATATCAGAACTTAGAGCTGAGAGTTCAAGAGCAGTTCAATAAGCTACAAGATAATCATGTACATATGATGAGTGAGCCTGAAAACAGCAACTAGAGCAATGTGTAGTGAAAAATAAGACATTATGTGGAGTTACAACAAATGCTGAACAAGCAGTTGCAACAACAAGCAAAGGTTGAATGGCAAGAAGAAGGAGATGGGTGTAGTAGGATATTCTTCCAACACATCAAAGCCTGGAGAAGACAAAATAATATCCTTTTGTTGAATAAACCAGATGGTTCTATACTTAAACTATAACTGAAATAACTAATCATATCTTGGAATTTTATGATGAGCTGTTTGCTATAGAAAAGCAGGTTAGCCCAATATATCAAGATGCATTCAAGGAGGGGCCAGGCAGAACAGAAGAGATGAATGAGAGGTTGAAGCTACCTTTCACCAAAGAGGAAGTGAAGGCTGCCATTTTCAACATGAATGATAGTAAGAGTCCCGGACCTAATGGATAGAATGCTTGTTTTTACAAGAAGAGTTGGGCAATCACACGTAACCTTGTATTTGAAGCGATTAGGGAGGTCCAAAAAATAGGTAAACTCCTTAAACAGATAAACTCCACCTCCGTCTGTTTGATTCCTAAAGTTAAGAATGTAACTGCTATTACAGACTATAGGCCTATTGCTTGTTGTAATATCATCTACAAAATCTTGACAAAAGTTCTGGCAAATAGAATTAAGTACATTGTTCGTAAGTTGATCAACACTTGTCAAAATGCATTTGTGTCTAGTAGAGATCTGTTTCAGAATGTTTTTATTGCTCATGAGCTGATTAGAGGTTATAATAGAAGCAATGTGTCTCCTAGATGTATGCTTAACATTTATTTGAAAAAAGCCTATGACATTATAAACTGGACTTTCCTAAAAGAGGCCCTTACTTGCTTTGGATTCGATGCAGGTTTTATACAGTTGATCATGGTATGTGTAACAACGGCCAGTTTCTCTTTCAGTATCAATGGGGGCTTGGAGGGGAACATGCCCGAAAGAGAGAGGTTGATGGAGATATGGAGCTTTCCCTAAGGGTAATTTCTTGTTAGATACCTGGGGATAGCACTGAGTCCAAGGAAACTGAAAAATTCAGAGTATGAGCTACTTATAAAGAAGATAACAACAAAGATTATGGGTTGGAGTGCCAAACAACTTAGTTATGCTGGGAGAATTCAACTGGTCAAATCTGTTCTCAGAGCCATTCAAAGATTTTGGTGCCACGTCTTTCCTATTCCTATTGGGGTGATCAAGTAGATAGAGGGATTATGTAGGAGCTTCCTATGAACTGGCAGGGAACAGGGCAAGAGAAACTTAGTAGCCTGGACAAAAGTTTGTGAGGAAACTAAAAAATGGAGGGTTGGGGATAAATGAAATCCTTGGCTGAAACAAAGCTATTATGTGCTCACAGATCATCCACCTAAGTCAAGACCACATTAGACCAACAATCTGTAATACATGGGTACAAAGATATAAGCTGAAAGATGACAATATCTATAGTGTGCAAATGAGAACAGGAGACACACCATGGTGGAGGATTATCTTAAGGCTCAAAGATATCATGAGAGTGAAACTACCACATGTGTAATCTAGCACTTGGGAGGTGACTACACAGAAACAGGTAATTGAAAAGTGTTATCAAATTTTTCACATCACACATGGTAAGGTAGAATGGAGCTCACAGGTATGGAAATCTCTTTCTACTCCTAAGGCTATGTTTATAAACTCGTTAGTAATGCATGGTAGCCTGGCCACCAAAGACAGACTTGTTAGATTTCATGCGATTACTGACAAGGAATGCAGGTTGTGTAGAAGTGTAGATGAATCACTGGAGCATCTGTTCTTCCAATATTCTGCAATGGAACTGGTGTTTGCTATCTTGATGAAGGCAGTTGGGTTGCATAGCAAAGAGAGAAAACTAAAGAAGTGGATGGATAAGTTCATGAGATCTACAAGTAAGAAAAGCTTAGTTTTTCAGTTGAGAGATACAATGATATGACATATCATAGCTAGAATCTGGAGGTATAGAAACATGTTGTTGTTTGAAAAGAAAGTCATCCCTGCTATCACATTGTGCAAAGATATTGCTTACGAAGTACATGTACGCATCAGGTATAAAATTGGGAAAAAGAACAACAGGTTTGTTAAGAGCATTATGGCTAATCAGGATCGAATTCAAGTTATGTAAGTTGAGGAATACCATGTGGTGCTTGATATATTGTGCACAATTACTAGGCTGTTTTCCTTCTTGAGCTTTTGTAGATGACCCAAAGAAAGGAAGATCACTGGACAATCCGGACATGGTGGCAAACAAAAGTAGCTCACTCCCCCTCCTCTCCTCTCCCCCGAAAGAGTCAAGGATCAGTATTGAGCCGCTGTTGTTGAAAGCAAGCTTGGTCTACTAAATTATACCTCATGAGTACAGTAACATGTGCGTCCTGGTGTTGGAATGAAGGGGATATAACTATGATAGGTGGATCTCAGGGTCATTAGTTGTAGATATGGTAGGAGACTTTGCAAGGGTAATTGTCCTAGGCCAGAGCTCTGTGAATTCGTCGACTTAGCAGTGTACTAATTTATTTTTTCTTGAGTAGCTTGAGTGTCTTGTACTAAGCTCCAAATGGGAGTATGCCCCCAGCAACTCTGTATGACACTTTCGGGTTCTATAATATCTTTATCTTTCGTGCGGAAAAAAAAACTATTATTTTGCATTAATTTATGACTAGTTCATTGATAACAAAAAAAAAAAAACTATACTTGTTAGGCTTAATTCAAAGAAGCCATCATATGCTAGTTCGACAATCACTAATTTTAGTTATTGAGACAAATAGGTTGTTTATTAATCACGTTTCATATTTTTAGGTCTATGTTAATTAAGGCATCATATATGCTAGTTCGACAATCACTAATTTTACTAATCTCGATCGAATGTGAAGAAAGAACACAAGAAAATATCACATCACGTAAAACACTTGAATTTTTATTTTTTTAAAGACCACTCATGGGTATCAGTAAAATTAAAGTTAATTTGTTTATAAACATTTAGTTACTGTTATTTTGTCACATCGATTTCATTCAATTTTCTGAATAATTTTGTCTTTCTTATTGGAAGGGCCAACGCCTGATAAGTCATAATTGACGCGTACTACATTAACAGACACGAAATAACGACTTATCGTATCACTACGGAATCTGTTTAATTGTACACTAAAAAATTGAGTCGATTGTTTGCTCAAGAAAAAGAAAAAAAAAAATAGTCGATTGAAGAACATCTTAGCCAATGGGCTCGAACGGAGGCAAAAATATCGCTTAGAGGGTGAAAGAATAAAAAATGCTGTTTTTAATCATAAGCATAAATATCCTAGTATTTATTAAATTATAATAGAATATTGTGTATATCTTATGTATATCTTTGGTATTTATCTTGATAGGTAGTTTCCTTAATGTGGTAGAGAGTTTTCTTAGTAATAAGATTCATCTATTGTATATATTGCACATTATGCTGAATGAGAAGGAAATGCCAATATTACAATCTTATATGGTATGACGACTCTTCTCTCTTTCTCAATGACAAACCCTCACGATTCTAACCTAACGACCGACTAGTCCAACAAAATGGCCGCCTCCTCCATGGTCGCCGCCTCTCCCTTTTTCTCTAAAATTCTTCCGGCCCTCACGTTCACAAATATCCGAAACTTCATTCCCATCATGCTCGATGTTGAATCCGGAAAGTACAATTCTTGGTCTGAATTATTCATAATCCATGCGTGCGCATACGAGGTCACAGATCATCTATTTCCTGATGAAATCGATCCCCCCTCTGACGAACCCCTCAATCCGCGCATGTGTGCTTGTATCGACACCATAGTCCTTCAATGGATTTATAGCACTATCTCAAATGATCTTCTTCACACGATCATCGAGAAAAATGCCACCGCCGTCTCTGCTTGGAACCGTCTTGCGAATTGTTTTCAAGATAACCAAAATTGCCAGAGCCGTTCATCTTGAAAGCCAATTCTCGTCCATTACTCTTGATGAGTATCCCAATATCAGTGCCTACTGTTAGAAATTGAAGATGCTCGCTAATCAACTTGCTAACGTTGGTGCTCCTATTTCCAAACAGTGGTTGGTTCTCCAACTTGTAGCGGGTCTCACTGATACATATGACGGTACTGCTACACATATTCAACAAAGTGATCCCTTTCCACTTTTCTCCAAGGCTCGTTCCATGCTGACTCATCAAGAAACGAGCCTCGCAATGTGTGCTACCCGCACCACCACTAACTCCGCCCTTATCACGAGTACAACATCCATGGATGACTCCACTCATCAGTCACCTACTCATGCTTCACATGACTCCAATTGGGTGTCCAACAATCGTAATCAGTGTCGGGGTCGGGGATGCGGTTCCAATTATTACGGTCGCGGCAGACGTAAAATGGGTCGCAAAGGTGACCCCTATGCCTTGTCTCGCATTTGGCAATGAACATACCCCTATCCACACTACACTGCGCACTGGAACGCCCCGCGTCCACCTTCTTCTTGCGGCCCCGACATCTTTGGCCCGTGCAAGCCTACTACTCGGATCAAACTGCACAGCTCCAATCCTATGTACCCAAAACATAGCCGTTGCCATGCACACACTCTCTCTCCCCCCTCCGGATAAGGCGTGGTATATGGACTCTGGTGCATCCTCTCATATGACATCCCAATAAACAACCATATGTTCAAACTTATGACTGTGAGTATTCATGTTAAAGTCATTTCGATGACAAGTCACGGTAACAAGTAAAATTTGATTAACTATCCAATTTGAAGCATAATCAATCCTTAAAACATATTAATTATCTAACTCTAAGAAAACTCGTCTTTTAAGCCTTTAATCAATTCAAAGCTTTTAGTAACTACCCATCAAATAATTATCATATGATGTAACACCTTAATAGGAATAACTTAATCAATTATTACTTTATTATACATAGTTAGTTTAAAATGCACATAATTACGTTATAACTTAAACATAAAGATATAAACATGGGAAATTTATCAAAACATGTGATAAGGAATGTTTATTATGATAATAATCTTATTTTTATGGTTAGGTCATTAGTGGCAAGAATAATCTTGTAGGACTTATGAAAGTAGTATGTTAAACATGGTAAATCTACCACTTAATTGCTATAAATTAATTCACAAAAATGTGAATTCATGATTATAAATTATAATAATATAATTATAACTAATACTATACCATGTTAAATTCATGTATGTGATAAGTACATGAATTACGATGGTGATTTAACTTTAAAAACTAAGAAAATAAACGTTGTGCCAAACAAAATGAAAAAGCACCGCAATTTCGGTTTTACCTTTGATCGGACATCCAAATGAACTTGGTTTTTAAATCTTTTTACGGTTCTGATTTCAACCATCATGATGAATGTGTGTATCCAAAATTTTGCGAAACCACAAAGGTTTGCTATGTTAAATAATTCTTGCAACATAAGAGTTGCTATCGGATTTCTTAGCAGCAGTTTACGATTTATGTTTTACGGCCTATTAGATCATATTAGTTGGGAAAGATGTTTTCATACAAAAGATAGAAGACACTAAGGAGGGAAATGATACAAAAATAGGTAGTAAAATAACGTTTTTACTATTTGATATGATTTTCTAAGGTGTAGGGACAGAATCAGCATTTCCTGCGAAGTAAAGTTTTGGCGTCTTTTTGGGTAGAAAATAACAAGACAAAAATCTAAAAAATTGTTTTCCAAACGAAAAAAACAAAAAGAGCAACTCTTATTTCAAGGAACTTTAGCATAATCGGATTATTTTGGGCTGTATAAAATGTTGAACAATGGTGAGTATTTATAGGCGGAAATTATAGTTTAATAATAAATATTCATGTCTAACCATGGTTATTTTATAATAAATCACAAAAATCTGATTTCATCATGCTCTTAAGGATGTCATGGCTTACCTCATCAATTAGTCAAATTACATATTAAGTCCCTCAATTATTTATAATTCAAACTTCAAATAGGTATAAGATCTTTTTAACATACATATTTACTTTTGTAATTTTTCTAGGTAATTTGATCATCTTGGTTAATACTTGAAATTAAAATATATGTTTTAGGACAAGTGATCTATAAAATAATAAAAGACTAACTTTTAAGTTTAGGGACTAAGAGGCAAAATTTTCTAAACATTTAGGGTCAAAATAGAAATTTTTAAAAGTTTAAGGACTAAAGTATAAATTTACTTTCTTCCTAATTTTTGGGGCGTTCCAGGGCACCTGCAAATTTCTCCTACATTAATTGCCTTCTCTGCACAATGTACGAGTGGGCTATCCACAACGGTTCAACATTTTCCTTGTGAGTTATACGCACTAGACGTGTTCACATACGATCATCCGTACGTGGGTGAGAAGCTGGTGGGGTTGGATTGTGCTCTAGTTCTTCCCTTTTTGGAGGCTTTATTAGTCCTCTACCACGTAAACACTTCTATCTTACTCTCATTTTTTCTCCAAGCATATGCGCAAATAACCTATGGTCTTCCTTCTCCGTCTGCAACCTTCTCTTTCAATGCTCAAAGTTCACCCCACAACTTATTTGGTTCGGTAATTCTGCCTGCATTTGTTGCAGTGACGTTTGTGTCAAAAAAATGCTTGGTAATGGCTAGGACTTTCGTAATTGCATTCGCTACCATTTGGTCTGCAGCGGTGGCTTGTATCGCTAGTGGGGAACATCTATCTGAAGCGACCCTTTCTTCGACGGCGAAGAGGACTCATAGTACGATCGCAACCCAGCCACTTTTGAAGAATGTGCACAAGAAGAAGCATCACTTGAACATATGTATATTGAGATGAGCCTCAAACCCATTTATTGTCTAATTCGTAAGCACCACCTAAATTCATCAAACTTTGGCATGGAAGTGCCTTTTCCTTCGGACCGAGCCAACCATTCTTTCTCGTATTTTTCGACGGTGTACTGGACTCAAATGGAAATGGATCTCATTATTTCTTACATTTCTTCTTTAAGAATGTTCTCAATTATCGATAAGTGTCTAAAGATTCTATATATTACCTCGCCTACTCATGATAAGTTACCAAATCCTTGTTGACACGGGGTGTTTTTGTTAATGTCGAGATGACTCACTCACCATACTCTCTTGCAACTTGTAGGCAATACAAGAAGAGCTTTATGTTTGATGGAAACTTGCACTAAAAGAGACAAAGTTAGATATACACAATTAATAGGAAAGTAAATCTAATCTAGAAGAGGATATAGGTATTTCATCCTGGCGATTGGGCTCAACACTGAGTCAAGCTACCTACGTATCTCTCTAAGAAAAAAGAATCAAGTCGGGCGTAGTACGTTATTCAATCATGCCCGCTAGAGTATCTTTGTGCTACGCTAGCTTAGAAGATGTCCGTGTTATACTGGTCCGCAGGCTCGGTTGGACGACCTTGTAGGATGTGCGTCGGACAGACGAGGCTCGGGTGGCAGTAGTTTTAACCCCAATTGGGTATAAGTAGTCTCGTTTGGAGATCATTCTGTCGGCCTAACGGCGCTATTGCCCATCGAGCTCCATAGAAGCTCATGATTGGGACATCGAGTGATTTGTACTACGAGGTAGTCAAATCATGAGACAAAGCCCATATCGTTGACTTGGGTGTCATATTCATCTCATACATATTCCAACTATTGACATAAGAATATCTATGGAAAAGTAGAGGTGATAGGCTTGATATACTTTGTTGACGTACTTATGTTTGATGTGATTTGTTTGACGTGCTCATGTTTGGCGTGCCCATGTTTGACGTGCTTGTTTGACACGCTAAAATTAGGCATGCCACAAGTAGACGTGCAACAAGTTGACATGCACTTTTTTGATGTGCACTTGGTTGATGTGTTGTTCTTGAGAGAGAAAGCAATCACCTACTTAGAGTTCCCAAAAGTCCAACCCTTCAAATACAACCCTTCAAATAAAGGAATGACGGGGTATTTATAGAACAAGAGGAAGGATTTAGTGGTGGTTACCACCCAAGGAGGGAAGAGACAAGGGAGAACGCGGTTGTTTAACATGGTCCTACCACGTCGGTTGGTTAACCGAAGTGGTTTGACCAACTTGGCCGGTTAACGTCATGCATTGACTGGCATGCAATGTTGATTAATTACGTACGTGGTCGGTTGATCTCTCCCTCTAATCTCTCATGATGGTCACAAGGTCACACATCATAGGCTACATGATTACACCCGCCTCACTTGACCTCTATAGGTTACACAACCAAAAATGTCTGCCACACATCATAAAACATATACATATTTATAGCTGTTAGGGCACCAGAATCGAGCTGGGCTGAAACTGGGCCAAAACTGTCAAGCGCAACCTGTGTTGTAGTGCCTCACCGTAGCACTCCAAGCGCAATAAGTGTGGTAGCGCCTCACCATAGCGCTCCAAATGTGCCACCAGTGCTGCATCGCGGTAACTGTAGCCCCGCTCTTTTGAAGAACTTCTCAAGTAGCGCCACTCAGGCGCGACCAGCCTTGTAGCACCACTTACTGGTTGCACGTCTTGGTCTACTTTTTGTTCTCAGTTGTTAGAACTACTGTCTTTAATTTTGGTACGCCTTTTTCATTGTTCAGGCTTCACAATCCTAACAATCTTCCACTTGAAGACTGAGCCCACCGGACTGCTCCCACAAACCAAGACCTTCATCACATTCATCAATGCATAGCAAGGCCAATCCTTGAACTTCTTTAAAATACCATGTATGTTGTAGTATGCACAACTTTAACCCCATAAGGCAAAAACCTTAGTCAACAAGTCTTCAAACTCCCACTAGCATGAATACTGATTATTTTGACATTGTCCACATCACCGCGAACACCCTTTTAAACCACGCACAACTTCAACTCCATTAAGGAAACAACCTTAGTCAGCAAATCATCAAACTCTCGCATTGTTGAATTTCCTACCACCAAGATCGATGCAATATTGGTAGACTTGCATCACTTTCACCACCATGCTTGATGCCATCATGCTGAACTTTTCCAACGCCAAGATCGATGCTATCTTGGGTTACATTGATCACGTACAAAGGTCTCTCCTCGAACCCACGAGGAGAAAACCACACGCCTTCTGATTATCTCCTGGACACCCCAAGCCAAAGGATAAATGATAACCCTCATCATCCAACTACTCCATAGAAATAAGGTTTTTCATGAAACCCGAAATATGTAACAACCATACAAATCCATACTGCATTTGGATCCTCTAACATAAGCCACTGATGCTTTACAATCCAAAATCAACGACCCCAATGGACTCCATACACATGAGACTAGTGCACCACCAATCTCCCACTCGAACTGTATTCTCGGACTTTGCATCGTCCCTTTTCTTCATTGGCATTCTACAATGACTCATGTAGTGACCAAAACTTCAATAACTCCCACTCAATGGAAACTCTCGATCATTAACTTCGATCTACCTTTATTTTTCGTACAACATAATTAGGGTTAGTACATTCACCATCAAAATCAACACACATCAAGTTCAATATGAACTCAATCAGACGATAAAAAATTGTCGAATTTCCTGACATCTAGACAGAGAACAGGCTTTGCATCAGATGAACATTGTTAGCCGCATAAGACTTCACTTACCTGTCAGCCATTATTCAGCCTGCCCTCTATGGTTGTCTCATCAACTTGAAACTCCCCATTTTGCAGTAGAGAAAAATGAACGTCAATCATTACCTTTCTGTCTACCATCACCAGTCTGCACCTGACATCACCGTCAATTTATCCATCAGAGATCTCCACAAATCATTACCAGATTGGTACTCCCAAATTGCAATTTCCAAAACCCATAATCCCACCATCGAACATCTCGATCAGTAATTCCTTCCATTCACCATACAATTCTCGCAGAACTGCATCGCTCCTTAGAACCTGGGGCTCTAATACCGCTTGTTGCGCAGCAAGAAATATACAAAATCACAACAAAAACAAAGAAACATACACAATCGAAAGCGATAAATAACATTCAACACACAAGACACCATTTTTTACTCAGTTCGTCAACGGACTACCTCTGGGGGCGATCCAGGCCAGGATCTCCACTATGATGATGGTGACTGGTTACGAATAAGATACAACATATGTCTCTCAACAATCTCAAACAATTCCTTCAATCTCACAAGTGTATTGTCTCTCATTTTAATCTCTCACTCTCATCTTTCATGGTGGCCACAAGGCCACACATTGTAGGCTACATGATTACATGGCCTCACTTCACCTCTATGGGTTACACGACATAAAAGGTCTAACACACATCATAAAAACATACAAAGTACATAGTTATAACTGCTAGGGAATCAGAACTGAGATGGGCTGAAATTGTCAGGCGCGACCTATGTTGTAGGGCCTCACCGTAGCTCTACACAGGCGCGAACAGTGCCGTGTTAGCTTCTGCAGTGCCCCTCTATGGAAGCACTGCGCAAGCAGCGCTACTCAGACTTGACCTGCCCTGCAGTGCCTTACAGGCATGACATGTCATGTAGCGCCACTCCCTCGTTGTAGGTCTTGATCTGGTCTATGTTCTTACTGCTGTTAGAACTCTAATCTTCAATTTGAGTACACCGTCCTCATTGTTCACGATCCACAATCCTAACAAAACTTATATAATTCATAATTTTCGCTCTCTATTGTGTTCATCCTCCTCTGGCTTTTTTTGCCTTTTTCATTTTTCATTTTATTTTTGGGCGCGTGCATTATTTTGAAGCACCTACCTTATATCTTTTTGTTGATTTACTACATACATATCTAGAAATGGCAGGACATAATTTTTTTCGCTAATGGTAGAGAACTGGGTTTCATAAACAAAAGCTCATAAGAAAAGGTTTGAGCGTGTAGTTTGGTACAAGATCGTAGCTTACAGACAAATATGAAAGATTATAGGAATAGTCTTGAACCTAATAGAAACTATGTTAATCTATAACACAGACGAGTTGATGAGTTTAAATGTTTCTGGAACACCTATACAATAGACTAGGATACGCCTCGGCATTGTACAATAACCTTATACTATGTATAAGATTAATTCTAGCCCCTATTATATGTCAAAAGTTGCGTATGTTGAATGTTGGACGATATTGGGTCTCATGATGTCGGGAATAATATCGGGGAAACTCAAATATCGGAAGTGGTACAATGTCAAATGTCGGGTGATGTCGAATATATAAGTATATCGTGTGTAAGGATGTCGAATATATCAGGGTATATCAGGGCTAATGTTTACAATTAATGAATCTATCTTGGTATGTGAAGCGAGTTAATAAATAGACCTAAAAGGGGTGGGACCAGCTCTGCGAATCCCGAAGTGAGCAGTACCATATGGAATATACTATTTGATATAGAACTGCATATCGGGTATAAATTCCCGATATACAGCAGATTGTTGAATTGTTGGACTCAATCCAGCTATTCTTTTGGGTCAACATAAATATCATATTGTCCGTCAGTTTGGGAAATGCCGTTTGCAGACGGTAGCTCGTAAACTACTTCATTCCCACGAGCTAATGAATTTCCAAAATTGCCAGCCTGGTTTATGAGCCTTTAAATTCCGTTTTGTGGAATGTCCTTGACTCCCTCGAGCTTCTAAATTATACGAAACACGAGGTGAGTGACAAAAAAATTAAATCGTTGATACTCCCCTAGTTTTTCGAAGTCATCGATGAGAGGAGAAATCAAAAATCCTAGGGGGAATCAAAAATAATTCAATCTTCGTGGATATCAATTTTTTATGATTTGATAATATGTCTGGGATCGAAAATGACCCGATCTGTATGGATATCATTTTTTTGTGATTCGATAAGATGTCGGGGGTTGAACCCCCTATATTAGGGAATGGATATTGAACATATATGTCTGATATCGCTTGCCCGATATGTATTAGCATTTATTACCAGCGTGGGCCACCGAGGCTCATCTCTTGTCATTATATAAGATGGTCCCCCCTTGTTAGTTTAATATTATTTTATTGGGAGAACTTTTGTCTTTTCCGCAGAGGGATATCGAATTTCTAGAGTATATAGAATGTAGTCTTTTCGACATTCTTATTCGATATTATCAATATTCGATAAGGCTACTTTCGATATAGTTTTTTGATATGACGACGTTCGATGTAGATATTAGATACGCCGACTTTCGATATGTGGCAGATAATTGACCGTGCTAAGTATAAGTATGTTTTGTGCAGGTTCGAAATGGTTCGTATTAAGAATCCACCTCCCCCCCCCCCCCCCCCCGTTGCAAAGAGGTTGTCCCCCCCCCCCCCCCCCCCCCCCCGACCGTATCTAGCCAAAAATTGGACGGGGAATGCTAACCAGCAGAATCCCCCTCCTGAAAAAATCGCGGAAGAACGAAAAATACCTTCGGGTGCCCAGAATGAGGACCCTTTAGATAATAAAACGATGGTAGTCCCTGGAATATCTGCCCATGTGAGGGTGCTTCACCTTTGCGTGTATGAGCTGGAGTCACGGTTTGAGCCGCGACATTTGGTTATTAGGCCAACATAAGATGGAGGTTGCATGTTAGTCTGGATTCGTGGCCACATTCAAAATAAGATAAGTATTGAGGTTAATATCCAACGCAATGTGCGTATGTAAACCGCATATAAGGCGCGGTTATACACGAATCTGCCCCTTTTGCTAGCATTCTTGACATTACCTCTAAATGCTCCAGCTAATTATTGGTACCTTAACTCTAGAGAGCGAATTTCTGGTAGCACGAGTGGGGGAAACAATGAGGCAAGCTCTAGCGGGTTCGACCAAAATAATTGAAATACCAACGATAGTGCTTTCCCAAGTGGGAGCCCTAGAAGGCAGTTATCGCTACACCCCAAGAAAATATACCAACGGGTCCCGTATCGCCCAAGGGCGACAATGTCATTGCGGGGCCTTTCGAATGGGCTAATTCTGCCCCAAAGGTTACTGGACCAAGTGTAGGGGGACTGTTGGCATATAAGCACGACCATCCATTAGTGTACCTTGTGATCTACCTAACACCGGGAGGCGGGGGGGGGGGGGGGGGGGGCGACATAAACTCCATTCTTGACAACATGAGGATGACCATATTTGTGGCAAGAGGCTCAACTACAACTTCTTAACCGAGCCTAATTCAAAACGATTATCCATGAGGATAAGTGTTCACTTGCTGAGGGAAGAAGATGCCATCGCGTGCATGGATTAGATATATCCTCATGTTGATTCTACAGCGCTGATTCGTGATATTGGGTCATCCCGGGTCCTCGCATGCGTTGTACTATGCGGTGAGGATTTTCACCCCGTAAACTATCACATTATTGCATTTTATGATATTTTGACCTTCTTGGTCTGTTTGTTCTTACAATTTGGAAATATCTTTCATGCAATTTGTCAAGATCATTTGTTGTTAGCCAAGACCCAGTGACGGTATCGTGGATCATATGCATCATCAAATTGCGTTGGTCGAGACATCTCGGTGTAGGTCTCATGCTCGGTGGAGGAAAGCCGAGAGTGAAGTGCAAAAAGTCAAGGAAGAGGCCCATAAGGGCAAACTAGAAAAGTAGTAGATTAAGAAAGAACTTCAGCGTGTGAAGGAAGAATTGGAACAATTGTGATAGCGTAATGAGATGCTGGAAAGGGAAAGGAATGTGTAGAGGTCCTCAATGGAGAGAGAGGCTTGAGACGTATAATGCAAGCTTGGTTGTGTGTGTTGGTTATCTCGAATACAATCGCTATAAGTAAGAGGTTGCCCGGGGGATATGGGGTTCTTGGGGGCGGGGTTTGATGCTAGAAAAGAAAATGATATCAACTGATATTGGCTATGCTCGCAGAGAAAATGATATCAAATTTGAATTGGATCTCACAGTGGGCCAGATTGGGCTTATGGGGTTCCTATAAGCGGGGTTTGATGCTAGCATGCTGAATCCCAAACAGGGGCCATATATGTGCACCCTACCAGTTACAGCAAATGATGATTTCATATTGCCTAGTCCACATGATCCGTTCTTTCCCGTAACGCAAAAGAGAGGGTTGTCATGGTTGGATTTACCCCGACTCCCGGAAGGGAGGAGGAGAGACTTGTGTCCCCTGCCGCTATCAATGATCCGAGTGCAAGAGATGATTGACGTTCGAGCATCATCAGATTAAGTATTTGGCGCCAAACATGATCACATTGTGGCGAGCGATCGAGTACTTAGTGTTATAGAAAATATCATTCGGTTTCCTCCAGAGGTTCCAGCGAGCACGAATGCGTCGACTGTTGTGGGTGTTGCCTCTCTTCCAGAACCGGATGAAAGCAGCACCAAAAGGATAGCTGACAATAGGGACCCAAGTGCTTTGGTAGCAATATCTGAGACGACATAAGAAATAAACACCCAGACTTTGGGTCCTTGAATATTAAGTTAATGGGATTCAGATTGAGGAAAGAGTAGGCTAATCAGATTACAAGGGACCCGTGGCCCCAGCTCAATCGCAACGAGGTCCTTGAAAACATTGGGTACTAGAATTTGGCTCTTTTTGGTCGTCTATTTTCTGCTACCACAACCGACGTTGTGTATATACTTTTTCGTGATTGTAGTGTATTGAGAGAAGTACAAAATCAGCATAACAGAACCATTCACAATATACAAGATAGGTATATAAGAGTTAATTCAATACGCATTGCTGCAAACTGCCGAGCTCGCGAAGCTGGGAAGCCCAAGGTCAAAAATGTGCAAGAGGCGCAAGCTGCGGGATAAATTGAAACTAGTCCTTTATTGTGTTTCATTATTATGATTTTGATCAAAAAGTGATTTTTTTTGATTCCCACGTGCGAATTTGCACGTGAGAATGTCGATTTCAATTTTTGTTGTTTGACCCATCCGACCTGACCAAACCTTTAAATATTTTTTTTTATTTTTACTGATCCATTTAATAGCCTTAACTCGACCTGCCACATTCAATAAACCACCCAACCCGTCGTGATTTGTCACAAGCACACACTAATCAACACCCTTTTTCTATCAAAAGTCCCCAAATCAACAAGCCCTAACCCCCAAGTGTGGAATTCGAGCTCATTCTAAACCCCCAAACTCCAAGCCCCCAACCCATCATTCGACACTAATTCCAAAAAATAATGCCGTTTTTTGTCCTCCAACGCGAAAGGGATCTCCAATTTGTCCCAAGTGTTTGAATGCCTTTGTGGTTCAAAAATGTTGTCGATTGTACTCCAATTTCAAGCAAACGCGACCATTATGGAAATAACATACATGGTTAACTCGATTTCAAGATTTGGGGGTGGGTTTAACTCGATTTGGACAATTGGGGGTTAGAGTTCTCATCAATTTTGGGGTTAGGGTTTGGGAAATTTTATGTGGTGTGTGTGTGTGTGTGTCGACCAAATGAGTTTTTTGATTCGGGGAAAAAGGCAGGTCGTGTAATGCTGTTATTTGGAGCAGCCCAAAAACAATTCAAAAAGGGTTGACCAAGTCGATGGGTTTAAAAAAAAAATATTTGACAGGTTCGGATGGGTAAAACAATTAAAAAATAAATTGAAATCAACATTCCCACATGCAAATTTGCACGTGGGAATTAAAAAAATATCAAATTTTGGCTGCCACGTGTTCCTATGTGATACTTCCGACTGAAAATTCTACCAAAGGACCAAAATGGGAACAAAACACACTATAAATGACCAAAAACACCGAAAACACAATAAATTACTAAAATTGTTACTAAGACACAATATAGGATTACTTTCCATTTTTCTCCCGCATACTGTTGTTGTAACTGCTAGGAAAGCTGAAGACAGAGTGGGGTCATTGCATGCTGCAATTGAAGCTTTACGAAAAAAAAGGGATGTGTTGAAGCGGGAGCGGGACTCGTACTGGAGGTCAAACTCAAAGGCCGAGTTCGAACTTAGCAGTTTGAAGGCTAGGGTCCAACATTTGGAGTCTGAGGATTATCATAACGAGGTTGCGAGATCTTTTATTGCAAGTAATGTATTAAATTGGATGGAGCTGCATAAAGCTGCAGATGATGCAACGTTTGGAATGAATCTTGGTGCTAAATAGATTGAATATCTAGGGCTCTTGAACGAGGGTTTCAGAAGGAAATGCGTGACGTGAGCCGTGTTTCTCAAATGGAAACACCCGAGGATCTTGATGAAGATGAGGAAGAGTTAACTATCCCTAAGGTAGGTGACCTTTATACTGTGTCTGGTAAGAGAAAAGAGGTCTTGTTGGTGGTACAGTGCCCGATGCGATTACGAGCAAGCATGTCCGTGAGGTGGAGCATGTTGAGGAAATTGTGCGGGCGGACATTAATCTGGGTGGAGTTGCAGCCATGGTCGAAGACACAGTTCTTGGCACATTTGAGGTGTAGTGGTGACGAGTCAATTAAACCCACTATCATATCCAGCATTGGAGGATGACCCCCGAAAGTATTTGTGTGGAGAAGGTTCTGCGCGTTGTCGTTGTAGGTTCGAAGGATATGACCTCCAAGCAAACCATAGTTTGTACTAGTGTCAGTTTTGCGAGTGGAGCGCGAATAGGTGGACCGATTGGGCCATCCGCGTATGTGATGGATGTTTCATCTAAGGCCACGTTGGGTATTATTGAATGTGTTGTTTCTTCTCACATAGCCTTTCTTGTGTCATTGATAAATGTTGTGGACGTTGTGTCGCCGAGTATCTATCTGACGGAGGGGTCGGTCAATGAGATTGTTAAAGAGGATATTGGGGTCTAGCCGGACGGATCGCAAGACTTCGATGATGCCGGACCTAGTATGACCAAGAAGCAAATAGAGAAACATTGTACTAGGTTTGCTCGGTCAATCAGGACTGTATTACGACCAGATTCGCCTAGACCCTCTGATATATAGGATGATTATAGGGATACATGTGGGTATCTTATTAAGATAGATTTGATGTGCTGGTTATGGGTTCATACGTGTAAGAATTTTGTTGTCCCGTTGACTTTAGTCTTGAATTGCTCCCATCAGTTTGATGAGGAATTTTGAATTGCAATCGTATTCTAAATTATCCGTTCGATATTTATCGTGTGGTTCCTTGCTTGCTATGATTACGAAGTGCAATTGGCAGACTTATCTAGTTGCAGGAGTTTGGGTTTGCATTAGACCGAATCGAGTTAAATGTCATTTATTTGTTTGTTTTGTGAGATTTCAGGTTTGCATTTGATCACGTCGGGTCAAATGTGCATCTCTTTTCTATGCGAGATTTTAGGTTTGAATTTGGCCTCTTCGGGCCAAATGTCCGTCTCTTTTCTTCACGAGATTTCAGGTTTTGCATTTGACCGCGCTGGGTCCAATGTCCATCTCTTTTTTTTTTTGGGAGATTTCAGGTTTGTATTTGATCGCGTTAGGTCAAATATCCATCTCTTTTCCTTGCGAGATTTCAGATTTGCGTTTGGTTGCGTTGGGTCAAATGCCCATCTCTTTTCTTCGCAAGATTCCATGTTCGCATTTGGTCGCGTCGGGTCAAATGCCCATCTCTTTTCTTTGCAATATTTTAAGTTTGCTTTTGACCACGTTCGGTCAAATGTCCATCTATTTTCTTCGCGAGATTTCAGATTTGCATTTGATCGCGGTGGGTCAAATGTCCATCTCTTTTCTTCGCAAGATTTTAGGTTTGCATTTGACCGCATTGGGTCAAATGTCCATCTCTCTTGTTAGGCAAAACTTTGTCTCTTCATTAGATCGCTTTAGATCGAGGAGCTATGTTAGCCGTGCTATTTTACCTGAAGAACTATCATTTCTTTTGGCAAACAATAAGTATCCCATAAGCAAGGATCTTATAAATAAAGATATGACTGAGCCCAGCGTAACGTTGTGTTCCTACATTTTCTGAGTGGTGCCTCGAGACTCAAGTCGTCGTTGATCCTATATAAAGTTTTGCAAACCATGCAATAAGCATGAGGAAGATAATCTGACCATAGTAGCGCCTCAAATGTTGCACGTTCCAAAGGAGGCTTAGCTTTCGGCCCTCAAGATTATCTAGATAGTAGTAGCCTCTTGCGCTTTCTCGTATGACATGGAAAATGACTATCTCATCAAGGTTGTAATATACCCACATGTTTGCTTTCTTCAATGCTTTTTAGAACTAGTTCATCGACTTCAATATTCCTAAAATGGACCTTCTTGTCGAAACTCTTGGCAATGGCATCTTTAGGGCATTGTGTTATGATAATCTTGTTCTCTTATTGAGCCGATCATGTCGATACCCATCTGACGTAACCTGGGCGATTGCTCTGGGTCGTAGTTATGTATTTGGCGGGCTGGAATTTCGATCTCGGTAGCTAAAACTTCCTTGGAACCATACACCAAAATGAAGGGAGATTAACCAGTTGACGTTATTCGGATGGTTCTATATGCCTATAGAATATCGTGTAACTCCTTGGTCCAACTCCTGTCAGTAACCTTTAGACTTCATTCGAGATAATCTATCAATGTTTTGTTGGTCGATTCCACTTGCTCATTGTCTTGAGGATGTAATACCGATGTCACATTGGGAAATCTTAACTTCCTCACACCGAGATTTGATTTTCTTTCTTACAAATTTCCACCCATTATCAGCTACGAGAACCCTTGGTATGTGGAAGAGACATATTATGTTTTTCCAGCTGAATTCAATCATGTTGTTCACCGTTATGGTAGACAACGCATGTGCTTTACCCATTTTTTATAATACCACACTGCCATGACCAAAAACTTCTTTCGCCCCTTAAAAATTGGGAGCGGTCCCATAATGTCGATCCCCCATTGATCAAATGGGCATGCAACATCCAAGGGCTGCATTGGTTTTGTCGGCCTATGAATCAGCCTGGCATGAAACTGGCAACTCTCACACTGTTGCGAGTAAGCTGTAGCATCCTTGAGGAGAGTAGGCCAGTAGTATCCTTGACGAAGGATGCGTTATGCCAATGCTCATCCCCCCGAGTGATTTCCACGATGCCCAGCGTGAATTTCCTTCATCACATAATCCGCTTGAGGCAAAGATAGGCATCATATGAGTGGTACCTTGAATGAACGTTTATAGAGCTCGTCGTTGTGAATCAAAGATCTGAAGGCCTAGTATCGCAATTTGTGTCGAGCATGCGGAACTACTGAAAAGGTGCCGTCAGAAAGGTACTGAAATATCTAGTCATTCCATGATGGTGATTCAGTAATGGGTAATATGTAATCCACTTCAGCCCATGCCTTGTTGTATTTGGATATTCCAATCGCGGGTTTTTCCATTGCTAGTAGTGTTACAAGCTTTTGCACATAAGATGAGCTGGCAAACTTTGACAGTGCATCGACTTTCGTGTTCTCAGAATGTGGGATCTGCGAAAGGTTGAGAAAAGGAGAACTTACTGGCCAGATTCTTGAGCTTGGTCAAATATAGTATCATCGTGTCCCTTCTAGCTTTGTATTTTTCTGAGAAATGATTCGACACCACTTGGGAGTAAATGAATACTTCCAATTGATCAACATTGAGGGTTCAGACCATGCACACACTGCTAGCATTATTTTGTACTCTGACTCGTTCTTGGTCACAAGAAATTTAGGCTTATTGCAAACTCAAATTCATGACGGTCGGGCAATAGAAGATGTACTCCGACCCCTCCTTTATAGCTGGTAGTCGATTTGTCCACATCAAACAACCATGTGGAGATTGTTTAGTTGGTGCTTGGTTCATTAGATACCACCCAAATGAAATTTGTCGAGCCTGTCACACTGTTTTCTAGCGTTTCTGTCACAAAATCTGTCAATGCATGGGCCTTGATCGTTGTGCGGGGGAAAACCTGCAAACCAAATTTGCTAAGTTTAATCCCCCATTTGATTAGAAGCCCGAAAATTTCATGCTTTGTCATCACCTATTTCAAAGGTTTAACTGTCACAATCGTAATGCTGTGCGACTAAAAGTATAGGAAACTTCTTTGACTTTGCAACTACTGCCAACGCAAAAAGCTCTATATCCAAATATTTTCTTTCAATGCCCTGTAACACCCTGCTTACATAATTGGGGAGCTACTGAACTCCCCTCTCTTTTACCAACACTATGATAATGGTCTATGAAGATACCGCCAATACAATATCTCTCCCTTCGCTGGCTTTGCCATATGGGGTGGTCTTACTAGGTATCTCTTAATTTACTAGAAAGACGCTTCGTATTCCATTGTCCATACAAAATCCATGCTATTCCTTATCACCTTGAAGAAAGGTATGTTCTTCTCAGCTAAAGTCGATATGAACCTTCCCAAAGTAGTGAGATGCCCTACCAAGCACTGCATATCCACTATCCATAGAGAATGCAACTCCAACAGTGCTCTTATCTTATTAGGGTTTGCATCTATACCTCTCTCATTCACCACATAATCGAGGAACTTACCAGAAGTTACCCCAGCTGTGCATTTTTCAGATTTAGCTTCATACCTTAACTCCTCATGATAGAGAAAGCCTCATCCAAATGCTGGATGTTCATGCACCTTCAAACTTTTAACCAACACCTCATCAATGTAGACTTCCATCGATTTCCCAATTGAATTGTAAAACATTTTTGCAACCAATAGCTAGAAGGTTGCCCCTACATTGTTTAAACCGGATGGCATCACTATATAACAGTATACTCCCGTGTCTGTTACGAATGCAATCTTACTCTAGTCATTTACAACCATAAATATCTTATGGAAATCAATCTTAGCATCCATCATAATTAGAAGAGCACACCCAACAGTCAAGTCTACCAACAAATCGATCATTGTAAGTAGAAAAGAACCCCGAGGGCAATGCTTGTTCAGATCTGTGTAATCAAGCACTATGTTGCTAAACCATTCAGAGAGCCTGATTTAATAAATATGTCGCACTGACAGCAACCCTTGCACCTTCATTTATGCCGCCTCATTCTTTCTTTACTGAAGTTGCACTTCTTCTGTCTAATCAGCTTAGCATCCGGGTTAACATTCAACATGTGTATAATAATTCTTGGGTCAATTTCATGAAAAATTGAATATATCTGCATTACACCTTACACAAACCACCAGGCCACTTCTACCAGCCAATTCATCGCTTACCGATCCTTATAGTCTTTTCAACATCTTCTTTGAACAATTTCGTGGACTTGAATTCTCCCACTGGTTCCATCTTTGACTCGTCCCATTGTCTCATAATCTCATGCTCACACTTTTCGTTTGCCCTGCTCTTGGGACTTTGGCTTCAAATTCTCCTCTAACTTCTCTACCTTGGCCTTCTTCTTGTGGGCACCAGTTGCTAGAACGCTATTGTCTCTCTTTGCCATTCTGTCAGTCCTGCTTCCCATGTGTAATTTACGGCGTTCCCACATATGGCGCCAATAATTTGGTGTTATTTTGTTTGGGTTACACGATAATAGAAGTATGTTATAACTAGGCCTGAAATATACTAAACTACTATAATCTATTGGGAGAATCGATTAGCTTTATTCAGAACACCTACTACATGGTAGAAAAGCCTAGAATGACTCAAATAACCCTTGAGTGTATGATCTGGAAACCGTAAAACAGAGGTGGTTTGATGCCGAAATAACTATAAAATCCCAGGACAATCAAACGGTCTTGGATTTGATACTAAAAACTCTCCAATAGGAATGTTAAGTGAATAACAACTTAATGGGCATGGATCGACCAAACAATGGAACTCTCGAATGGAAATAAGTGTCGAACACTTGGTTCGATAATTGTAAGGTTGGTGAAGAGTAATTAATGATTTGGTGTTGATCTTCGAATTTGGGATATTTATAGATATTGGGATGCATGCCCCGTTTCATAAAAGACAATAACTATCGAATGGGAGCGTTCGATAGTCCGAGAAGTGTCGAACCGCCTTGGCTGGATACTTACCCGTTTGGTTTGTTAGTAGGGCTGGTCGACCCAGTTCACTGCTGGGCCACCTAAATGACCCCCACCAAACGTGATTATTGAAGGTAGTTGCTTGGGATGGGCTAGTGAGTTGGAGAGTGATTCTATTTTATTGTTATGAAAGGTACAATCATAGTGGACCCTCGTCAAACACTTGAGATGACAAGTGTAAAGTATGTTTAGACTCGTCGTGATTGCAGTAAGAACACTCACCAGCTTGCACAATTAGCCAATAAGAATGGTCAACGGTTTAGCATCATCTTTATCAAAACCAATTTTCATGTTGATAGTTTTCTTTTTTCCCATGGTTAAGTATCTTGATCAGGATCACAACAGATTATGATTACAAACGTAATAATAATAAATAAATAAGTTATTTTGCTCTTCGCTTTTGACCTTGTACTCTCCATGGTGTCCTCCAACTACATTATGAAGATATTATTATTCAAATGATGTGATTTTTAGCTTATTTGGCACAACCTTTGTGTTCTTAGTTTATAATTGAAATAATCAGCATCATTCTAACATTGATCATACACATGAATTTAAAATAAAACAATGGTTCGAATATTATAATCTATAATCATGAATTGATATTTATTCTATTTTTCTATAATATTTAGATGTTATATTTATCATGTTTAACTGTCCTCGTTCTCTTCTTCGTAGGGCAACGGCTAAATCTCTGTAGTTGGTCTAATTTGAGAAGTCGTTTCATTTATGCCCCGAAGTGCCGACACTCATGCACCATATATCCCCAGGCTTTGTGAAAGTTGCAGCATCTTCATGTGTTTTTTTCATATTCCTTCCTTCATACTGGAGGGGTCCTGGTCATCGCAACATGTGCCCGCTTTAAGCCATATGGAGCACCTCAAGTGGGGTATCGAGGGGTACTTCGTATGGCACATTGACTTTGGCTCGATGCTCTATGGCCCTACTCAGATTGCCGTAGACATCTCCAATACACCTCGCGTAGAGAATTTGACCATGAGATGTGTCATATATATGACACCTTTGAAGGCTTGGATGGCTGGCAAACCATATATGATGTTGTATGGCTCGATAGGTGACTCTAAGATATGGAAGGTGACTACTTCTATTATATGGTGTGGTTTTGTCCCCCGTCTTATGGGGAGTGAGATGGTCTCTCGAGTGATTAAGGAAGACCAAAAAATCCTCAGAGTGGGATTTGTTCGGGGTACACTTGAGATGCCATGAGACGCAACATGCTTCCTCTGTCTATCAAGATGTTAGGTACATCAACCTTTTGGATCCAAGCTCGTACAAGGATGGGGTCCGCATGAAGTTATATGACTCTCCTCAAATCGTATGGTCTGAAGCTAATGAGTTGCCTTAGCGGTTCCGACCGGCTTGTTACTAGTGCTCTGAGCGCTGGGTGAGAAATTCTATTTTATCCACGGTGGCAAGCTGCGATGGCTCTTATTCTTCTATTATGCGTATCAACATTTTAAGCTACTTGTTTGGGGTAGATTTTCTCAGATTCGTGCTCAATGAATCCTTCTTACGGAGTTTTCACAGACTGTACCCAAACGGTAATTGTTAACTTTTGTGGTTCAGAACGAGATTTACGTAATTCGAAAGAAATATATCTTAACAGTTAGCATGTTTACGCGGGAGTTTCTGAAGGCCCTCTGTATATATAGTAAAGAGATAAAAAGAATACTTAAGGATATATTTCTTTTGGTATTTGAAAGTACAAGTATATTGTATGAATCTGAGTTTGTTTACAATGAGAGTGTTCCTCGGTATTTATAGGAACTCAAGTGTAGTTAGAATTGTAGAAACTAGGCTTCCATTAATGTTGTGGGATGGGCCTTCATTAAAGTTGTCGCGTGTGAGATGGGTCTGCTGACAAATGTTTAATGTCTACTGCGGCTTAAGGGTAGTTGTAACAATTATGTCTGGCTGTATTTAAGGCATTCGTCGTACGGGGTTTATGGTTATACGAGGTGATAATTGGTCTTTCAAAAAGAAGGTGTGGAATACTGTTTCTACAAAGGATTGTTTTTCGAGGAGCCTTCCTAGAACTTTGCGGGGTATATTGTTCTTTTGGGAACCCGATGTATTTATGCATTATTAATTTGATTCCATTACTCTCTTTTTTTTGTGATCAGCGAAAAACTTTATTGGGGGTATAGGAAATACCCTACAAGAGTTCAACTATTACACATCATAGGAAAGTTAATCAAATCGACACAGGAATATAATAAGTCAAGGCATTTTCCTTTAATCCAACTCCAAGAACGCACACAGACATACTTCGTTGAGCCTAGCTAGCTTTCCACTGAACAACATCTTATTTGATTCCCTTAGTTATTGTTGTATTATATTCAATTATTAATTATTTATCATATATTGATTCATATTCATTGTAATTCTGTAATTATTAACTCATCTGCCGGTTCTTTTGATGCGCAAAGAGCAACAAACTATTATTTGAGACTTCTAGCTTCAAAAGTAACAGATATCATCTAGTTTACTAGCTTATATATTTATTTGTTTTATCAATTGGGACACCTTTGAAAAGTTTGATCGAGGAATGACAGTACAACAGTATGTTTAAGTGATTTTCCTTGATACCCATCTACCTAGGTGTCAATTGTAGATAAGAGTCGGCTGTAACCGTCATGCTGGTAGACATGTACTTAGCATGTGTCCTAATCGATTTGTAATGTCACTCGTTGTTTGAAGATATGTGGCAGTATTGGGTGTCATAAGGTTATATTGGTGTTTTTGTTAGCATGAGTTTACTAAAATATTCTGACAATATTTTTGTATTGTTCTTATAACTGATAAGATAAGATAACTTGTCGAGATGTATCAATTAAATCTTTGTCAATCCTTGAATTGTCATTTCTTTTACATGTATCTTACTAAGTTATCAAATACTTATTCTTTTTTTTTTTTGTCTGTTCATTATTCAGGATAAGACCGACATGGCAACATGGATTAAGTGAGTGATTTTCAAACGTACATTTTGGAATATTCGTGTAGTTTTGAGAAAATGTTAATCAGGAGTGCATAATCTAAGGTCATCATACCCCTTGCATTCTAATACATGCATTGTATATATCATAGGTAGCATTATTCTAACGTGTATGATTGTGATTCTAAACTGTGATACCTCTTCTTAAAAGTCATATTTGACCAGTTTAAGTTTGGCCAACATCGAACTAACTCGGATCGGATTATGACTCTTGTGGCACGGTCATCACACGAGCAACTTACTATACTCATTGGAGCATGATTGATGCATGTGGCAACCTTATGCGTAACATTATCCCATGAGAGATTCCACACAACTATAGAGAAACAGACATTGTGGCTAATAGACTTGCGTACTAGGGTTATTCCTCAATGTCCATAACATCTTCTTGATCTGGTAGATGGTTCTAACGTTTGTATTGTTACAGAGTAGCTAATAGCATGCGGCAATATTAATTTCGTCACCTACATATGTCACATAAATTCTTCGGACAAATTAAGAAATTTATCGCATTTACTGTTGCGACGAAACTTTGACTTGCGTCACAATAGAATCGCATTTTTGTGACGAAGTAGGTTTCGCCACAGAAACACTTATTTTCTGCCACGATGTTTTTTTCATCACAGTAGAGATCCTACTGATACTACAACGGTATTTTTGTCATATAAGAATTTATCACATAATATTTTTTTGTTTTATTGTTCACCCTTTATGATGTAATTAAAAAGTAAAAAAAAGAAAAGATTGATGACTTGCCACCTAAAATGGGACCCAACATAAAACATATTTAAATAAAGAAGCTTAATATCCTGATGTAGGCGGGAAAAAATCAATTTTGGTCCTTTATTGTGGCAGAGTTACCGTTTTAGTCCCTTATTGTGGTTTTGTCCACATTTGGTCCCATATTGTGGCTTTCTGTTCCACATTTAGTCCTCCGACAACAATTTCAGGGCAAAAAAAAAATTCCGGTCAAAATTTGGGGATTTTGACCCCGCACGTGTGGTCCCACACGTGTGATGCTTTGACTTTTTTTTTTTTTTTGTTTTAAATAAATCTGATATTACACTTAAACCCAAAAAAAAAAAAAAAAAAAACTGTGTCAAAGCATTTTTTTTACACAGTTTTTTTGTAAAAAAAATCTTTTAAAAACGTTTTTTTTTTAAATTCGACACTGTTTTTTTGTAAAAAAAAAATCTTTTAAATTTTATTTTTTTACACAGTTTTTTTTTGTAAAAAAAAAATGTTAAAAACGTTTTTTTTTTAATTTCGACATTTCTTTTTGTAAAAAAAAAGTATTTTAAAATTTTTTTTTACACAGTTTTTTTGTAAAAAAAAATATTTAAAAAATGTTTTTTAAAAAAAAATTCGACACTGTTTTTTTGTAAAAAATAATTTTTTGTTTTTTTTTTTTTGACACAGGTTTTTTGTAAAATAATTCTTTAAAATTTTTATTTTAAAAATTTTCGACACTGGTTTTTTGTAAAAAAAAAACTTTTAAATAAACTGTGTAACAAAAAAAAGAATAAAAAAAATAGTTTCGAAATTTTTAAAAAAAAGTTTTTTAAAGAATTTCTTTTACAAAAAAACTGTGTCAAAAAAAAAAAAAGTTTTAAAAAGTTTTTGTTTTTACAGAAAAACAGTGTCGATATTTTTTTAAAAAAACGTTTTTTAAATATTTTTTTTACAAAAAAAACTGTGTAAAAACAAAATTTAAAATAAATGTTTTTTACAAAAAAAATGTCGAAATAAAAAAAAAATTAAAAGTTTTTTTTTTACAAAAAAACAGTGTCGAATTTTAAAAAAATAACATTTTTAAAAGTTTTTTTTTACAAAAAAACTGTGTAAAAAAAATGCTTTGACACAGTTTTAAATTTTTTTTTTTTTTTTTTGGGTTTAAGTGTAATATCAGATTTATTTAAAAAAAAAAATCAAAGCATCACACGTGTGGGACCACACGTGCGGGGTCAAAATCCTCAAATTTTGACCGGAAATTTTTTTTTGGCCGGAAATAGTTGTCGGAGGACTAAATGTGGAACAGAAAGCCACAATATGGGACCAAATGTGGACAAAACCACAATAAGGGACCAAAACGGTAACTCTGCCACAATAAAGGACCAAAAGTGATTTTTTCCCGATGTAGGCACTAGGGACACATTTTTAGAGGAAAATAGAACACTGCTAAGTTCGAAGATAACTTGGTTGTGTAACTTAATTCACTAAAAAAAACAAATATGAAATAACACATATATTAATGCTACTAAAAGATTTGTTAATATGGAATAACAATCAATAGATCCCATCCGCTTATGGAACGAAGTATGATTAACTAAATTAACAAATGTCATCAACTTTAATTTCGGTCTAAATGATCTATTAATTAAATAACTAATATCTTCAACTTTAATTTCTGTATAAATGATCTATAAAATTAACTAATATCCCACGTTAATTTCGGTCTAAATCACTTTCACCTATCCCATAACGTAACATAGGTTCGGCAAGCTAGATGCTAAAAAGTAACACAAGTCAAAGTTCCATTAGAGTACGATGTGGCAATGTCATTATTAGATTTTCATGAAGATGTATATGTACACACACACACATATATATATATATATATGTATGTATATTATACATACATATATATATACACATATATATAGGTATTTAGGTATATGCGTACAATTATTACGATAACATAAATTTAATGACTTACAATAAACAACAACACTGAAAATTTTGTGCCTTTTTTCTTTTTATAACAATGATAAGTTATCATTTATTACAACAAAACAACAATTTTAATACAAGGAATATGAGAAAAAGAGAGACACGTTACAACTGAAATACAATCCAAAAACAATAAAGGCAGCATCCATGCGGGACATAAGTCTCAAATACTGTATGCTGACGACAACAAACGGGCCGATTGATGGTTTGCAGTTATCACTGTTGAGGCACCTAACTTTGCAAGTGTATCGATAACCTGATTAATTTTTCTATAGCAAAATATGGTCGTCATAATCATGAAAAACACGATATTAGTCTGACTCTCCGTCAATAGTCCCACGAGATGTGCCGGCGTCGCATGTGTCCTGGTAGCAATGACAAGGTGGGATATCTGTATAGCTCGTGCATGTTGCTGACCATCTCGAAGTGCTCGATATTCGGCTTGGTTGTTGGTGGAATATCCCACCAACGCAAAGAAAATGAGCATGAAAGTGTCATTTGAGTCTGAAATTATACCGCTAATTCTGGTAGGTTCTGAGTTACCATAACCCGATCCATCTAAGTGATCATAAACAGTTGGTGGTGGGCTAATTTTGTGACTTTTACAAAACACTATACATGCAAGAAAAGTCCACATTATATTTAAGAATGAACACTACAAGATTTGGGGGGCATCCGCCACCGCCCCCCCCCCCCCCCCCCCCCCCAACCGCCACGGCGGTCGCCATTATCGGCGACCGCCTAGCGACCGCGAGGCGGTCGCCCATAAGAGGTGGCGACTGCCTAGCGGTCGCCACCAACAAGAAGGGACTTGGCGACGGCTGGGCCGTCGCCATCTATTATATGGCGACGGCCCAACTGTCGCCAACTGGGCTGGAGCGACGGCCCGTCCGTCGTGTCGGCCCACTAGGGTTAAACCCCTAGGGGGCGACCGCCCGGCCGTCGCCCCGCCCCGTCCCCGACCCGACCCGCCCCGCCCCGCGCGCCCCTCTCTCTTCTTCTCCTCTTCCTCTTCATTTTTTCTTCCATTTTTCTTCTTCTTCTCTTCTCTCCTTAATACCCACCCACCAACACATACCCCTACCCTACCCGACCCGATCCATCTACCACCACCACGCGACCTCACCTCCGTCGCCCCTCCACCACGCGACCTCACCTCCGTCGCCACACCCCACCACGCGACCTCCATTCGGTCGCCACGCCACCACGCCTCACCTCCGTCGCGTCGCCACCACCAACCTCTTCCGCGCCGTCACGCCACCACGCCACCCCCGCAACAAACCTCCGTCACCACGCCACCACCGCGTGCCTACACGTCACCACGCCCGCGCGGTCACAACGCCACCACTCCGACCGTTCCTCCGTCACCATCACACCGTCGCGCGCCCACCTCTGCCACCACGCCATCACCGCGGCCAATTAGCTATCTTCGGATTTTTGTAAGTTGTCCCAATTTTAAATTTTTTTATATGTATGATTATATGTACGTATTTGTCGAATTTATATTCTTGTTTATCGTATTTGTCGAATTTATAGGTAAGATTTATATATGTGATTATATGTATATTTCATTGGATTTGTGTGGTACGAATTGTTGTAAGTTGGATCGTTTATATAAATTTGGATATGAACTTTGATATGAATGTCGATATGAATTTGGATATGAACTTTGATATGAATGTCGATATGATGATATGAACTTTGATATGAATTTTGATATGAACTTTGATATGAACTTTGATATGATGATATTAACTTTGATTATATTGTAGTTTATATTGTTGTAAGTTGGATCGTTTATATGAATTTGGATATGAACATTGATATGATGATATGAATTTGGATATGAACTTTGATATGATGATATGAATTTGGATATGAACTTTGAGATGAATTTGGATATGGACTTTGATATAATGATATGAACTTTGATTATATTGTCGTTTATATTGTTGTAATTTATATGAATTTGTATATAAACTTTGATATGATGATATGAATTTGGATATGATGATATGATGATAAGTTCATTATTTTTGTAGTTTTTCTCGTTGGATTAATCGTTTATATATATGAACTTGCATATGATAATGAGATTTTCTTTTCGAATTATTATTTTGAAATTGTATGTTATTGAGGAATGATTATGAGTTTATTTGTCGACACGTTTAGGGATCATGTCAGGCAATAGTTCACGTAAGAGGCCACGTTCGTCAGGCAGTGTTCGTTCTCAAGTTGTTGGTTCTAGTAGTGAGATTCGGGGTAGTCTCAGGCCTCGGCTAGCTAGTGACGATGTTGTTCCGGTCGAGCTTCCCACCCAGGCAGAGACTCAGACATCGCGCGAGGGATCGACCGGGGTGACTCCCTTGCCACAACGACGGCTTTTTGACGACTCTGATGCCCCGACTGCAGCAGCACCTCTACGTACTTCATCTGGTTCAAGGGCTAGACCACCATCGGCAGAGTCCAGTGGAGCACATAGACCATCATCTGCCGAGTCTAGCCGAGCCTATATACCACCACATGCAGGGTCCGATGGCGCTAGCCCGAGCGGAAGGACCGACGTAGTTGGTCCGAGCCAGAGGGTGACCGAGATTCCAGCATCGGGGGTATGCACAGACACGCAAAAACGTCCCGGTAGGGGACCATCGCTTGGTGTTCAAAACCCCACTAGTCCGAGTAAGAGGCCAGTTATTCGATTGGATCGGAGGGGCCAATTTCAGCATCCGCCGTCTAACGAGGTGGTGACGACGATCACTGAGTTGATCCGGAAGTTCATGTCCAAGTTTTACAAGTCATATTATAAGGTGCCGAAGGAGAAACGAGATGCAATGTGGATTTCGTTCACGGTGAGAAATTATTAAATGATTATATTATTGAACTTATTGTATTAATAAATCAAGTGACATTATAAACTATCTTAAACACTAACTAAATTTTTTTGCAGGAAAAATTTGCGATCCACAAAGATGATTGGCTCAAAGTACATGAGTTGTACGAAAAAAAGGCCCCGAATTGTTACAAGTATTTGATGCATCGCACGAAGAAACAATATTTTGAAAATAAGGATAAACCGGAGTTGGCTGATAAACAGAAGACGTGGATGAACTCAAAGGTGGAGAAGTAGGCAATAAAGCATTGGATGAAGGAGGAAACCAAGAAACAAACATTGCAGGCTCGGAAAAATCGGAGGGGAGGCGAGGACCCCGAGAAAATAAACAAGGCACCTGCTACTTTTTACGGTGGAGCCATAGACTTGGAGGAGATTAAGCGTCGTTTGGTAAGTTATATTATAATTAAAGCATTTAATCTTAATTTCACTTAAGAATATGTGTAATTGAGTATACTTACTTTTTTTTTTCAAATTTGTAGGCTAATGTGGATCCCACTCGCACGACGCGTATTCGACATGATGAGGCATTCAAATATGGATTTACGAAGCAGGTTGATGGTACGGGAGGGAAAACCAAAGTGCCGGCGAAGCGCGAGTGGATAGATCAGGGCGATAAAAGGATTTACGTGAGTGAATTAAAATACAAATTCATTTTAGCCTACTAATTCGTTTAATCTCCTTATTCATTTATTTTCTTATTATAAATACGAATTCTTTCACAATTAACAGAAGAAGTACATGAAGCTGATGAGGACTCAATATGGCAAGGACATGTCGGTGTGGCCCGAGATTGACGGGCCACTATGGAAAAAGGCCCAAGGGAAAATCAAGAAGGGGAAGGCGAGAGGTATACCTGGCGGCTCAGCTCTAGAGGCATATGATATTGAGTTTAGGAAGAAGCCAGACTACATGAGGGCCTACGCCAAGGAGTTGGAGGAGACGAATAAGGAGTTGGAGCAGACAAATAAGGAGTTGGAGGCTAGCCTGCGAGATCCGCGAGTGGACGACATTTTTACAATTTTGCAGGGCTGGAGGAATCATCAGATTGAGCATGGATATGTTCCACCACCGGAGATTCCCGCTTCGATGTAGCAAAGACCAGATCTGCTTCTAGGACTCCTAGGCCGCCACGTCAGAAGAAGGACCCATTTGCTTCCAGTTCTTCTGTTGCGCCCAACTACGTCGTGGTGTACTCAGACAGTTCCGATAGTGAGGACGACCACGTCTACGACGACCTTGATGATGTTGTGGATTTGGGCAGAGATGGGGTAGATGCACATCGGGTTGGTGGTGTTGTGGACTTGGCGGAGAGCTCTGGTGACGAAGATGATGACGAGGATGATGACGAGGATGATGACGAGGATACCGATGATGAGGATACTCAGTCGGATTCCAATGATGATTAGTATGTTGTGTATTTTGAACTTTTTAGTATTTTCTATTTCGAACTTTTTGTTATGTTGGACTTTTTAGTATGTTGTGTATTTTGAACTTTTTAGTATTTTCTATTTCGAACTTTATGTTATGTTGGACTTTTTAGTATGTTGTGTATTTTGAACTTTTTAGTATTTTCTATTTCGAACTTTATGTTATGTTGGACTTTTTAGTATGTTGTGTATTTTGCTATTTCGCTGTATTTGGACTGTTCTATGTTCGACTCTTATATGTTGGACTTTCAGAACAATTATCATTAGAAAAATATTACATTAACTTTAAATATGGAGAAGATTTACATTATAAACTTTTTACAAGTCTAATCATCTTCATTAGAAACAATGTCAACATCATTTGAATCTAACTCTATCGCGTCACCTTCTTCCTCATCCACAAGCTCAAACTCCCCGGCACCCAATTGGATATCCATATTAAACGAGCTGAAGTCGACAAACAGATTTAGGCATGTAGATTCGTGCTCCTGAAAAACTTGGGTAGGTACCTCCGCTTCTGTTTCACCACCCTCACTCAAAGACGACATGTCGATGATGTGTCTCGCTGAAATAGTGAATACTGACATCCAACCCTTTTGACCTGGCCTTTCGTTAGTGAGTTCTGGGTACGGCGCGTAGTAACACTGTAGTGCTTGGTTTGCAAGAATAAATGGTTCGTTGGTCGTTAGTCGTCGGTATGGGTTAATATCAACCAAGTTGTACGTGTCGTGAACCGTCATCCCACGTCTAGTAATATCGTACCAATGACACTTGAAAAACACAATGTACAATTGTTTCCCAGTACTACCTCCCCAGTACTCCAATTCTAGGATCTCATTCAAAGTCCCGTAGAAGTTGGTGGCGTCGGCATCTCCCATGTCTCCCATTTACATAAACACCGCTACAATTAGTCTGCTTAGGACCCAAATGCGTATTTGTGTGGAATCTGAACCCATTCACCTTGTAACCATCGTACACCAACGTTGTGTTTAGAGGACCATTGAGTAACGGCGTTACACGATCATCTAGCATGTACTTTCCACTAGAGTACGTCTGCTTAAACCACGCCACGTAATCTCTGTTCCGCTTCATTTGCACCTCCATTGGACTCAACCCATTCAAACACCTTTTTCTTTTGCTCCTTCGTGAGACAGTAGGTTGCCTTTGGCTTGGCAGAAAGCCCGCGACGACCACCTGGCTGTAAAAACAGCTCAGTACGGTTCGTCAAGACCTCCAAATCTTTCCTCGACTTGATGTTGTCCTTTGTCTTAGAGTCATCCAACACCGTGTTGATGATGTTATCGAAAAAATTCTTCTCGCAGTGCATGACATCTAGATTGTGACGAATCAAGTTTGTGGACCAATAGGGCAGTTCCCAGAAAATACTCTTTCTCAACCAATTATGCGTCACCCCTTTACCCGAGAGCTTTTTTGCTTCAACTCCAAATCCGACAGGCTCAAGCTGCTCCACAATCAACCTCATCTATGCGTCGGGATTTGGATCCTCGTTACGCACCTCATCCTCATCAAATCGACCTCCACGTGCATCTACCACCATGTCTCTAAACGAATCATCACAATGAACAAAGAGGTCGGGAATATTGATGTGTGATGTGCTTGGGAGGTCGGGCATATACGGCATGGCAGGCCTTGAGTACTCTTCCCCATGAAAAACCCAAACGTGCTATCCGGGCGTATATCCTGACTTATGAAGATGATCACGGACCGAGTATTTCGGAAAAAACACTCTGTTTTTGCATTTCTTGCACGGGCACCTTATACGGTTTTCTAGATCTAAGAATTCGGATGCTTGCGAAGCGTATTCTATGAACGAACGAACACCAAACACAAAACTTTCTTGTAAATAACCATCGTTATCGAACATATTGTACATCCAAGATTTATCGGCTTGATATTCCATTGTTTATCTACGTTAAAATAAATATTTATAATTTACACTACTAACAATTTTCAATTTAATTAAAACTAACACACACATAATTAATTATAAACAAATAAAATAACAACGTACCTCTTGTAGCGTAAACAAACGAATGGTATAAAAAAATTCAAGAATGTTGTATCCACAACAACAAGTTCCACGATAACGTTTCGACAATACCTATAAACAAATGAAATAAATAAAAAAACATTAATTAATTAAATAGAAATTTTATAACATTTAAATAAAATAAGACATTTCTAATATTATTAAGGGAGAAAACGTATGTACCTTAAGAGTAAGTGGTGGGGAGAATGAATTATGCAAGTGAAGTGGGGAGGTATTTATAACAAAAAATCTGCAACTTCGCAACCGCCTGGCGGTTGCAGATAACAACGGCTAGTAGTTCTTGCAACCGCCAGGCGGTTGCGGATAACAACGGCTAGTAAGTCCGCAACCGCCAAGCGGTGGCCAAGCCCCATAGCGACCGCCTGGCGGTTGCAATGGTGTCGAGCGACCGCCTAGTGGTTGCAAGGGAGTGGAGCGACCGCTAGGCGGTCGCTTATGCTGGGTATCAGCAACCGCTAAGCGGTTGCTGATAATGTTCATACCATAATTCTTACATTTTCACAACCGCTATGTTTCACAAATTGCTAATTAACCTAATCATAGTTACAATAACTACACTTATAATGTTTATCAGCAAAATTAAGCTTGGGACAACATAAATGACTACATATGATGATTAGTCGTTGATATATATATATAACTCGCCTTATTACGTGTTATCTACTATTTTACTACCTCAATTATACTCTTGTAATCTTTTACTACTAGTATTCACATTTAATAACAATATTGGAGTTTACTAAACATCAACACATCAAGATACTTACCAAAAATTGATAATTTCAAATATGAACATTATCTGCAACCGCTGAGCGGTTGCAGATAACAAGTATCAGCGACCGCCTGGCGGTCGCTACTATATATTGCAACCGCTGGGCGGTCGCTTAGTGTCATAGCGACCGTCTAGGCGGTTGCGGATGCTGGTCATTTGCAACCGCTGGGTGGTTGCAAATAATATTCATAAATGAATTTTTACTATTTTGGTTGATTCGTTGTCACGCGTTGTTTGATCATTTGATAATTACATTAAAATAGTTAAAAACAAATCAAATGATAAGATTTCATTGCAAAATTAATCTTGGGGACAACATCATGGACTAATTATGATGATTAGTTTAACATAATATATAGGTGTATCGTTGATAACTCGTCAAATCAATCATAATCTACTATTTTACTAACTCGAACAATAGTTTTGTAGTCATTTATTACTGATCCGTGGAATTAATAATGACATTTCTTATCTATAAACACAAACTCATCAAGATACTTGACAAAAATCACTAATTTTAAACATGAATATTAATTGCAACCGCTTGGCGGTGGCTATATCTGACTATAGCAACCGCCGAGCGGTTGCTATATCTGACCATAGCAACCGCCGAGCGGTTGCTATATCTTATCATGGCAACCGCCAGGCGGTTGCCATGTGTATTTGCAACCGCTCGGCGCTTGCCAATTTTGCTGAAATTGGGCGGGATTTGGGGGAAAATTCAAAATTTCACGAAAATTCAAAATTTTCAATACGTTGCAACCGCCGAGCGGTTGCAAATGCTGCTGAAATGGGGAGGAATTTCAAATTTTCACGAAAATTCAAAATTTTCACCCAAATCTTATATATATCCACCATTCTTCCCCTAATTTTTCATTCACAACTCATACACTCTCAAAAAAACTCAAGACTTCATTTTATCTCCAAATCAAAACACAAACACTCTCTTCTATTCCAATCCACAAAAAAACCCAAAAACTTCTTCTTATCTACAAAACAAAATAATCAAACACTTTTTTTCCTTTATATCTTCAACAAAACACCTAAACACTCTCTTCTTTTTTATCTCCAACAAAATACCAAACACTTTTTTTTTTCAATCCACAAAAACTCAAGAACTTCTTGAATTTATATCTTCAACAAAACACCCAACTACTTTCTTTTATTTTATATCTTAAACAAAAATCCAAACACTTTCTTTTATCTTCATAACAAAATACCAAACACCATTTTTTTCCAATCCACCAAAACCCAAATTACCTCTCTTTCATCCCCAAAACAAAACACCAAACACTTTTTTCAATTCTTATCTTTTTGTTTCACTTCTTTTTGTTCCACTTCTTTTTGTTTCACTTCTTTTCGTTTGTATGTTTTTCAGTTTTACGATTTTATTTCGACAAAAAAACAATAATATTTCGGAAATTTCACGAAATATTATTGTTTTTTTTTATTTTGAAGAATATTATTTGCAACCGCCTGGCAGTTGCGAGCTTGAACTCGCAACCGCCAGGCGGTTGCAAGCTTTCACTTGCAACCGCTAGGCAGTTGCGAACTTTTGAATTTGTGAACCTCCAATAACCTTGCAACCGCCTAGGGGTTGCCATTTTATTAAGGACTTCGCAACCACTTAGCGGTTGGCATGTCCGTAAATAAAATAGCAACCGTTTGGTGGTTGCGAACCTTGAATAAAATAGCAACCGTGTGGCGGTCGCCCCTTATGGGTGGCAACCGCTGTGCGGTCGCCCTATAGTTGGTGACCGCCAAGCGGTCACCCACTACCGGTGGCGACCACTATGCGGTCACCCACTACGGGTGGCGACCACTATGCGGTCGCCCTAGAGTGGGCAACCTGCTAGCGGTCGCCCCATTACGTGGCGACCGCCAAGCGGTCACTCACTAGGGTTGGCGACCACTATGCGGTCGCCCTGGAGTGGGCAACCGGCTAGCGGTCGCCCGGTTACGTGGCGACCGCACGGCGGTCGCCCCTTAGTATGGCGACCGTCTGGCGGTCGCCCCCTGTCATGGCGACCGCAGGGCGGTCGCCCCCTAGTAAGGGCGACGGCTCGGCGGTCGCAAGCGGCCCACGACGAGCGGTATCCACGACCGACGCGGCGACCGCCCCGGCGGTCGCGGATACCCTTCGGGCGACCGCCCATTGGCCTTCTGCAACCGCCCGGGCGGTTGCAGATGGCCCAAAATTCTTGTAGTGGAAAAAATAAAATGTTACGATAAGTAACCTTGAGAAACAAGTTAAAGCAGGAGCATGTTGATAAATAAATGGAGATCGAAGGTGCATATTAAACTTTATGAGGCCGGTGAAAAGGTGCTCCTAAACTTTGCCCCATATATTATTATGTTGTTGTCTGCTCACAAAAATTAATAAGTTCAAAAATAATTTCATATCCATCCCATCTTTGTCTCTCACCTCTCCCCTTATTTACTACTAGTACTACTCTCTCTCACTCTCAGTCTCATCACTGCAAACTCATTTCTTCCATCACTCACTTGACATATATCAAATATATACACATAACTTCCAAAGATTTCATTGTCCTAATTTGTGCTTTACTTTAGAAATTATTTGAAGAATGGGAAGATCTCCTTGCTGTGATAAAGTTGGTTTGAAGAAAGGCCCATGGACTCCTGAAGAAGATCAGAAGCTCTTAGCTTATATTGAGGAACACGGCCATGGAAGCTGGCGCGCTTTGCCCGCCCGAGCCGGTACGAAGAACGACCCTTTAATTGGGGTTTAAGTAACTTAATTAGCTATTCAACTTACATATTTTCAGGCTAAGTATATGTTGGAATGAAATTTACCAATAATGGTGTTGTTTGTTTTTGTATTATATAGGGCTCCAGAGATGTGGGAAGAGTTGCAGACTGCGGTGGACCAACTATTTGAGACCTGATATTAAAAGAGGCAAATTCACTTTGCAAGAAGAACAAACCATTATTCAGCTCCATGCCCTATTAGGAAACAGGTAATGCTTGTTCGTATCGTGGTGCATTAAGGTCACTTAGTTCTCTCAAATTCAGTGTATGTGGTTCTTTTATGTTATGGAATGGTTTAAATTCACCTTTTTTTGCAGTAATGTGACAAAAGTTTCCAGAATTACAAAAAGCTTCGAGTCTTATAGTCTGATTAATATATTTTTTTCCTCCTCCTATCATTTCCACCGCCACATTTTCTCATATGTAGTAAAAGAAGATTATTCGGATCCTGTCAGTTTCTCAATGAGTAGCAGCATTTACTCCCCTCCAGGCACTGATGCTGTTACAGCTTTCACAAGGCACAGAATTTGCAGAAAAACACCCAAAATTGAAAATTAAAGAGTGGAAACATTCTCAACGGAAAACTTGCTGCCATAGTTTTCATCCCATCGTCTAAATATAGTTAATTACAAAATTTGTCCCTGAATTAATAATGATTCATTTTGTGGATCAAAAATAAAAAAATAATAAAAATGGTTTCCTTGTGGACAGATGGTCAGCTATAGCAACTCATTTACCAAAAAGAACAGACAACGAGATCAAGAACTACTGGAACACTCATTTGAAGAAGAGACTGGCTAAAATGGGTATCGACCCGGTTACCCACAAGCCGAAAAGTGAAACCCTTTTGTCAAACGAAGGACAGTCCAAGAACGCTGCTAATCTCAGCCATATGGCTCAATGGGAGAGCGCTCGCCTTGAAGCAGAAGCCAGATTAGTTAGGCAATCCAAACTACAATCCGTTTCAACCACTAATTCATTTCAGGTATGTTCTTCTTAACTTATTAGTCCTACATTGTTTGATTACAATTCTTTGAAATAATAATAATAAAAACACATGGGCAGAAGGCTGATTTCGCATCGACTTCAAGCTCGGTCCAAAAGTACGTAAGCAGCCAAGGGCGGTGCCTCGACGTGCTGCAGGCGTGGAGCGGCGTTGGCTGGGATAAGAATGCAGGTGGTACAATGACAGTTAGTGTTTCAGTTAATGGGGTGGGATCACCTACTTCAACACTAAGCAGCTCCGCTGCAGCTGGAATTATGAAAGAAGAAAGTGATCAAGAGGAATTGCCGGATCCGGATCATCAAAACAACACTAATAGTATTCATGATGGAATAACCGACAAAGACACGACGCCGCTTCCTAATTGGGAATCTGATCATCAACAACAACAACAACAACAACAACAACAACAACAACAACAACAAGAAGTTGGTGGGAATTTCGTCGAAAATTTTACGGACTTACTTTTGAGTACAACCGCAGAAGAGTCGGATGATAATAGCAGTGATGATATTTATGAAGATAACAACAATAAGGATTATTGGAGTAGCATTCTTAATCTGGTGAATTCTTCACCTTCTCATTCACCAATCTTTTGAGTGTTACTTTTTCTTTCTAGTTAAATGTGATTATTATTATTTCTATTATTCAGGAGAAAAAACAATCATAATGCAAGATTTATCATCTCTATCAGTGTTCCCTAGTCCAGTTTCCGAATTCAGTCTTATTTTCTTTTTTCTTAAAATACGACCAAAGAACTATTCAATACGGTTATAGAAAAAATTCCTTTTTATTTTAATATATATATATATATATATATATATATATATATCAGTCAGCACGTTGGTGTCAGAGTTGCGACAAGTGCTTTATTGCACTCTATCAATTGTTTTGGCAAAGTAAATGCGAGCAAATAATTTTTGGTTACGAAGGTGAAAAATAAGTGGTTAAAGAAAGCATAAATAAATGAGTTGTATGTACTTTTTAAATATCAATACCACACGTAGCAAAACTTTAGCATCAACCCAGAAAACGCGAGATTAGTTACATACAAGAAAATTTAGATTGGATGTTACGGCAATATAATCTAGTAAAGATAGAGATATCTTCTCTTTACTGAATATTTTGCAATTAAGGGCTTCTAGTTCTACAATTTTAAGGATGAGTTATTAACAATTATTATTCAAAATTCATTGTTAATGTTGAGTTAACGATAAAGAAAAAGGATTAGTAATTTACTGAAATAATCAAATAATTAAAGACTTTTATGGCAAAAGGACTTCGGTTGGTGGTTAGTATTAATTAGACACTCCCGTTTCCCTTTCCTTCATGGAACATTGGTTCATTAATCTATTATGTAAGTTCAATTTAGCAATAATAGCAATATAGGGTGTTCATAGGGGATCTTGATTGCTACTAATAAACAATAATGTCAGGTCTAAATATCCGGAACCTGCTAAAACATGATATTCATAAGTATAAAGTATTCACGTGTAATCATAAACTTATTACATTATCTTACAAACCAAAAATATCTCGACTGTACATGTTCGGGCTATTATACAAAGTCTTAATCTTAAGTGTCTTTATCATTAATCAAACTTAATTATTAAATTGGTTAAAGAACGTTCTGTTTGGGTCTCGAAACTCAAGTGGCGAAAGAAATATTTTTTATCTTGACGGACAAACACACGCACGTAACAGAGGGATATAATTAGAAATTGTAGAGCCATTTCTAATTGTCTTTAAAACTGTGTACAGCTTTATTTTCGAGAGCTCGGTATACGTCTTAATAATTTTTTAGAAAATAATTACCTAGCTCACGGGACTATACGCTTATTGTCCCAAATTTTTACCATTAATAATCAACTTGATGGAACCGGCAACTTATTCATAAGGTTATTACTTTATTTTGGTCTTATTTCATTCGATTAATAAAACATCGTAAAAGATTACAATGGGCTGATCAATTGCCAAAATAATACTAATCAAATAAAATTCGGACTAGCTTGGTCCGGAACACTTATTACAAATTGACTAAGCTTAATAAATAAAATTACTAGCTAAAAAAAGTGTATCGAACGACAGGAGTCCGATCTATCCTGTATCGAACTGGGTACGTTCAATACGGTATATGCTTGATTGTCCAATATCGAACTCACGCCCCTTCGATCTGTAAGAGTATCGAACTAGGGTCCTTCGATGTAATGATGAGCTGATTTGCTGAGTATCGAATCGGTCTGCTTCGGTTGAGAGTAGTGTATCGAACGATGGGACTTCGATCGAATGCTAACGGTTTGATGCTGATTGAATCGATGATAGTTAGAATATGTCCCGAGAATGTCAGGAGACGGGGTATTTATAACCCCCATCTCACGGGCCCCACTGGCTGCTAGGGAATGTACATCGAACTGGGACGGTTTGATCCATTCGTTAGATCGAACCATGTCCGTTCGATGCTCGTTCAAAATCGAATTTTGCCTGTTCGATGCACTTTTTCAATTGGGTTTGCTCTTGGGTCGGCCCATTATTAGTATTGGGTCGTTCCTAAAGTACCTCAGTCATATAGTCCCCCCCCCAGTTTGGGAGACGAGATCTATTAGAGAGCGGGTTCCAAACTTATAAACTATATTTTTGATTTCTATGTTTATGATTGTTATTTTGATAATGTTGAAAATCATGTTCTTGATTGGGAGGCGCAGTCCGAAAGACGCACATTTCAGTGTATTGCTCCTGAGCGTTTTATTTATGTCAATGAGAGTCGATCGAACGGTTTTAGTTCGATGCAGATTGGCATCGAATGTGGGTGGTTCGAGGCGGATATAGTATAGCTCTGTTGTTCGATCGAACCACTCACGTTCCATGCTAAAATGCATATTGAACTGTGACAATTCGATGCATTGCTCAATGAGTTTGGTTGGCCTATGCAACGTCAATATAAAGGGCCAAGGTGCCAGGGAAGCTCATTTGCCTTATACTGAACTTACGCTCGAACGTAAGTAGCATCGAACGAGAGTGGTTCAATACTCCCTGCATCGAACGGTTGCGGTTCGATGTTAGATGTATCGAACGATAATTGTTCGATCTAATGTCTTAGCAAGAATTTTCTACCCTCTTCCTGAATTAATAGGTTTCGGAGCTAGGTTTCATTTACCAATTTTTATTCTTCTTTTTTCCGGCAATTTGCTTCTTAATCGTTTGTGAATTTACAGATGTAACCAAGGTAAACGATTATGCTCTGACTTCGCGAGTTACGCTATTTATGCTTTTTTGAATGTTTATTTAAATATGTCGAGTAGATCTTGTAAGTGCCAAGAGTGACGTATTCGCGCGTAGTCAACTGTTTTTTTTTTTTTTGCTTTTTATTTTATTTCAATTTGTGTCGATCAAGATGGTGAGATCTGAATCGACCTCACGGAGTGAGTCTAGTAGCGGCTCAAGCTCCAGTTCAGTCAACTTTGTGGTGGGCCCTACAAGTGCTACCGCGGGTTCGAGTCTACCCCGTGGTGATGAAAATGAGCTTATCGACATTGATATTGTCGAGTCACCTAGGGTGATCATCTAGGTGATAACAATGATCAGACGTCCTCACAAGATGGGGACGATAAGCTCATCTGAGGATAATAGTGCCTCCAGTGAAAGCAGATGAAGATATAGAATTCATCAATATGGAGATTGATGACTACGTATAAATCCTAGGAATGGCGTATAATACATATTTGTCGCGGTTGAGCATAGTAGTTCGTCCTTACGCGAAATGTTTAATATAGCCAATAGGTATAAGTTAGTCATCCCCAGTCCGGATGAATGCATGGATTCACCGCCGCCTGGCCACCTCACAATTTTCGTTGGCCAGCTTGCCAATGGGTTGCGAGTTTCCATACCGGTTGAGGTTAAATTCATTCTGAGGTTGATTGGGATTCTGCCGAGTCAGCTGACATCGAACTCGTTCGATCAAATCATCGGTTTTATCATCCTGATGAAGTCTTTAGGCGAACCTCAGGGTCCCGATCAGTTTTGGGCCCTCTTCGAAGTTTGTAAGAGAGAGGTAGGCTTCTACCATGTGAAGGCTCTAAGGCACCGCAAGTTTTTGAGTGGCAGGGCCACTAGCTATGGGAAGAATTGGAAGAAACATTATTTATACACTCATGAGAGCTATGAGGGAGAGTTCGCGGCGTATCGCCGTGACTGGTTTGGTGGTGCTAGGGTCGCAATACCGCCTGGTGTACGCCCACCTTCATGGGACTGTAATTTTGTCTCTAATTTAGTCCGCGATCACCAGTTTAATGTTGAGAAACTAGTCAAAAATCATGTGTTGTCTTTAGCTGGATTATCTCCAGTTCCCTACGATGGGAGGTTTACGCTTGGTTTAGATTTTGCATTTTTTACTTAGTCTTGTTTTGCGTTTCCATTGTCGTGATGATACTAATAGGTGCATTTTTTTCAAGCGAATTTATCGCAAATTTATCATGGACCGCCACGGCAGGATCAATCAGGCTCTTGCTGCTGAGAACGATGGTTCTCAAACAACTGTTGTTCCCCCGATTCCACCTCCAAGGAATAAGAAGAGTAAGAGTAAGAAGACAGCAGTCGAGGGATCGACGTCCGCCCCCTTTGAGGTTCCAAGCGATCCATTCGAGGATATTTGGGGGCAAGGTCACACGACTACTCCACCTCCTGACAATGTTGGCCATGCATGGGGTTTTGACGATACTGCAGCTGAACAAGGTGTCGATGTTGGAGGTGCGGCTCAGGCTAAGAGCAGGAGGGTCCATCAGACTTGCTCCTGAATCGGGGGCGTTATCCCCCTAGCGCTGTGTACCACAGGTTCGGCTACTGCTGGCGATTGTGCTGCTGAGGGCCAAGTGGCGGCCCTCAGAGGGAGTTTGCAATTTATGAGGAAGAGGCGATCGATGCCTTGAAACTCCTACTTCTAAATCTTTCAGTCCCTTATCCCGTTTTAGCCAAAGAGAGAAAGATGGTTGAGCGGAACGCTCTTCATCTTTTGAGCCCGATAATATTTTATATTCCGCCAGCATTGTATTACATATGTATTTCATGCATAACATCCTTTAAACCCGTGATGTTTCCTTTTCAGGGTGACAGGATAGTAGATGTCATGTTTGATGGGTTAGTCCAGGCTCATATGCTGCTCGAGAGCGAAAATCTCATTTATCGGGGAATTTCTTCACCTCCTTTAATGCACTCCGTCTATCCTTCCTCCGAAGATGAGGATGATGTCAACGCCTAAGTGCCTCGGCCTTTTATTTTATAATAAACAATTTTCATTCTGTTTTCTGGCGCTGCGACGCCCTTTTATGTTTTGAACAATTTGAATAATTGCTTCGTAACCACACGTTATTCGTGTTATTTTTCATTGATATGCTTTTTTCATTGACACGTACTCATTGCCTTTTCTTTCAATCGCTATTGTTGCGTTTTACCTTATTTTAACAACTAGAGCATCCTTTCATATTTATGAAGGTATATGCATCTCTTGCGACGTAGATTTAGTGTGTTATTACTATTAATATATACGGTTGTTCTGTTTTTCATTTTTCGGGATTGCGGTATCTTGTGCTGCTTTTTGTACGGTATGTTTGTCTATTTTTATTTTCGGAAATGGCGGTATCTCTTGCCGCTTTGGATAGAGTCTCCATCTCTTTTCATTTTTGGGATTGGCGGTATCTTGTGCCACTTTGGACAGAATCTCCGTCCATTTTCATTTTGTGGGATTTGCGGTATCTCGTGCCACTTTAGACAGATTTTTCGTCCTTTTTTCTTTTGCGGTATTTGCGGTATCTCGTGGAACTTTGGGCAGAGTTTCTGTCCTTCTTTCCTCTCTTCTGGATTTACGGTATCTCGTGCCACTTTGGGCAGAGTATTCATCCCTTCTTTCATCTCTTCTGGATTTACGGTATCTCGTGCCACTTTGGGCAGAGTCTCTGTCCCTTCTTTCATCTCTTCTGGATTTACGGTATCTCGTGCTACTTTGGGTAGAGTCTCCGTCCCTTCTTTCATCTCTTCTAGATTTACGGTATCTCGTGCCACTTTGGGCAGAGAGTCTCCGTCCCTTCTTTCATCTATTCTGGATGTACGGTATCTCATGCCACTTTGGGCCAAGTCACCATCCCTTCTTTCATCTCTTCTGGATTTACGGTATCTCGTGCCACTTTGGTCAGAGTCTCCGTCCCTTCTTTCATCTCTTCTCGATTTACGGTATCTCGTGCAACTTTGGGCAGAATCTTCGTCCCTTCTTTTATCTCTGGAGTCAACCTATTTTAGGTCCAGCATAAAATTGAGATTATGCATGCCTGCACATAGTTAGATGACAACATAACTGATAAATCAAAGTGTTTCTTTTGGAAGCGAATTCATATAAGGAGAATATGAGAGGGTTTTGATTGCAAAATTTGCCCTCATATGCTCTTCGAGGGGCCCTTTGTGGTTCAAGTCTTCGGTGTCCCTATTTTAAGTTAGTACATTCCTGCCCTCATGCTTGTTAGGACAAATGGGACAAATTAACGTTGTTCAAAATATTAGGCAACTGTAGACTTGCAAAAATTAAATTAGGGCACTTCAGTCAGTGTGCTCCATCTCCAAGTGGACTAGTGTTTGTCCTGCTTTTGGGTCCACATGTGGTTGCGCTCGAAGCGATGCCACATAGCATTTCCAGCCTTCAATATGGTCTGCAATCACTTCACCGGTTCTGGCAGGGGTGGGGAATTTTACCATTTGGTGATAAGTTGACGGCAAAGCTCAGAATGCATTCAGCACTAACCTTCGTATAGTTCCATTGTAAGAGAAATGCATGTCAACAATCACATAATTAGCCAGTAGTGTTCTCGTCTGGGGCGCGGTTCCCAATGAGGTAGGAAGCGTGATCAATCCACGAGGCACTATCTTCGGGCCTCCGAATCGATGGAGTGAGGTTCTTACCGGTTCCAAACTTGCGCCATTCAGCCATATTTTTTCTAATGTGGAGTTGAATAGCACATTAACTGAGCTGCCGTGATCTACCAGCATTTTAGTTACATCAAAGTTGGCTATGTCCACCGTTATCACCAACGGGGAATTCGGGCTTGCTGTCTGAATATCCTGGGGGCTCAGCTTGCACAGATCCATTATTGAGAAAGTGATTTCTTCCTGCTGCATTTCCTTGATCCTTAAAATGTCAACTAAGTCGACGAACTTGTCCGATTCAACGAGACTCGAAATCTTTTTTTCTGCCGTTCATGGAATCCGCTCCTACTGGACCGCCTGATATCATATTTATCATTCCCCTTCTAACGTTGTTGTCTCCAGTTTGATGATAGTCCAACAAGTGCATATGATCGTCTATCTTCTGCTTGTCTTTTCTGGGCGATAGCGATCTCTCCCTTTCCGCGTCATCCTCTTGCTCTTTCGACTTTATTACAAATTCCACTAGTTTTCCATCCTTCACTAGTCGCTCGATCTCGTCCTTAAGATCTTTGCAATCCTCGATTTTGTGACCCTTCTGATTGTGGTAATTACAAAACTGGTTTGAAATCCTTGTTGTCTTTGAATCCTTCATATGTTTGGGCTCTTTTAGCCACCCTTTCCTTTTCGCTGTTATGAATATTGTCATAATGCTAGTATTCATGGGCATGTATCACCTTGGCGACGCGTCTCGGTATTTGTTATTCATGTTTCTGTTGTTGTTGCGGTTCTGGTCCTATTTTCCTCTTTCCTTATCTTTCAGGGGCGCGATTACGGGTAACTTGGTTGCCATCATCTCTTCACGGTGAACCACCCCCTGAGCTATCTTATTTATCTCCTCGATAGTTACGGGTTCATCCTAAGCAAGTCGTCGCTGAAGACTGTATTGGTTGTTGCTCGGAAGAGTATACTTATCACCATCTGTCCACTTGGGCTGTCTATTCTTAGCAGCTCTGTGTTGAAACACCTCATGAAGTCCCTAAGACTCTCATTGGCCTCGTGCTTCATTGAGTACATGTCGGAATGGTCCAAAACGAGTCTCGTCTGACTTGAGAATTGGTTCTCGAACATGCCCCTTAATTCTTTGTAGGTTTTGATTGTTCCCGGAGAAATTCGAGTGAACCAGTCCATCGCTACCCCGGACAAGGTAGTGGCAATATTCTGGCATGTACATTCTCCTTAAACCCGTACAAAGTCAACTTGTTGTCTATATGGAAGAGGTAATCGCGGGGATCAGATTTCCCATCATAAGGGTTCAAATCATGGATGTTTTCCTCGTGCCATAGGATTTCTGCCTCTATTTCTTCAGAAAATGGAGAGCTCCGCAGAGCATTCCTATTCGCTCCATTCGGCCTTCATCCTTTGCTTTCTCCCTTTCAAGCATTTCTAGGTTTCTTACCACCTCATCGCGCTATTTTCTGGAGTCGCGGCTTTCCACGCGTCTCCTCTCATTATTCTCCTCTTGTCTTCTTGGTTCGTCGTTCTGATTTTCCACTCTTTCTCTACTTCTCTCGTCATGGTGCCTTCTAGACTGCACCTCCACCGACTTTGGTTTGTCTCTGCATTCTTCTCTATGCGATTTTTCCTTATTTTGGACCTCCACCGAGTTCGGTTTGTCTCTCATGCCATCTTGACGGGACTTTTCCTTCTTTACTTTTCATGGTGCGAGACACTCAGTCAGTACGGATTTTGCCTTGGCCATTATTTCATCTCTCATATTATTATGGAGCGAGGCTGTTGTTGATGTCGCTCTAGTCGCGCCTGTTGTTCCTGGCATTTCTCGCCTCGCGGGCGTCGGCACCCCAGTGGGTAATGTTGAAGGTCTCGCGGCTTCTGGGACAGTCTGACTTGTTGTTATTCGGTCAACCTCTGCAGTTGTGCTATCAACTCCTCTACTACGCGATCTCGTAATTCTAGACATCATGCCTAACAAACTTGGAAATATAGTGTTCCCACAGACGGCGCCAATATATTGTTCTTATTTTGTCCGAGTAATACAACACTGTAAAAGGTTACAGTGGGCTAATCAATTGCCAAAATAATGCTAATCAAATAGAATTCGAACTAGCTTGGTCCGAAACACCTATTACAAATTGACTAGGCTTGATAAATAAAATTACTAAGTAAAGAAAGTGTATGGAACGCCAGGAATTCGATCTATCCTATATCGAATTGGGTACGTTCGATACGATATCTGCTTGATTGTCCAATATTGAACTGGGGCCCTTCGATCTGTAAAAGTATCGAACTAGGGTCCTTCAATGTAATGATGAGCTGATTTACTGGGTATCGAATCGACCTGCTTCGATCGAGAGTAGCGTATCGAACGCTGGGACTTTGATCGAACTTGGGATTCGATCGAATGCTGACGGTTCGATGCTGATTGAATCGATGATAGTTGGAGTCCGTCCCGAGAATGTCAGGGGACGGGGTATTTATGACCCTCGTTCTGCGGGCTCCACTGGCTGCTGGGAAAGTACATCAAACTGGGACGGTTCGATCCATTCGTTAGATCGAACAATGTCCGTTCGATGCTCGTTCAACATCGAATTTCACGTGTTCGATGCACTATATCAGTTGGGCTTGCTCCTTGGGTCGTCCCAATATTAGTATTGGCCGTTTCTAAAATATCCCCATCATACTTATTAGTCATATTTACAGAAAAAAGGATAAAGAAAAAAGATTTTTCGTGAATTAGATTTGATGTTATCTTGATATAAATTTACAAAATACATGTGTAACAATTTTTTGAATGCGATCATTAAAATGTAATGGGGGTCAGATTTATTGATAAACTACAATAAAATAAAATAATATGTGATAAATATGAATTATGATTGCTTGAACTTCTTCGTATCATTATATTTAATACTTTAATATTTATAGAATTTTGATTCCAAGTCTTTAAATCACTAATAATATAAGATTGCTGAAGTATAAATCGTATAATGACCGGCTGTAAAGTTTGTCCCGCAGTTGGATTGTGAGATAACCATATGACGCTCGTCCACTATACTACTCATGTAATGAGATTTTGTTCTTTTTTACGCAAGTTTTTAGTTTAGCCAGTAAGCATAATTAATTGTGTAAGAAAATATGATTACATACAGACATGCATTTGTAAATACATGATAGAAAAATTTTGTAGTTAAAAATTACTATCATAATTTAAGAATTACGGGGTTCTACCCATTTCTAATTCTGTGAAACTACAGTTACTAATTAAGTTCGTGTAAGTTTAATTTGTGCCAATTCCTTGATTTACCAAGAACATGTATCATTATATTTATAACCAATCACATAATATATGTATATATATACATATGTTATGTGATTGGTTATATATATACACGTTGTTAGTGTCTCTTTGAGATTAATAAAAGGTGATCCAGGATTAACTAGATTTTACTAACTTTATACTATATTGCGGCTGAATGAGTAAGGCGGAGTCGATAAATATGCTGGGCATTGTAGTTAAATGCCCCCAACAACGTTCAAGGAAAAATTAAAGTTGGTAGTTTAACTAGTTATCTTAGCGGACTTGATACTTTAATTTGTCCAACCTCATAAAATGGTACTTAAGTTTGCATGTTCCCTCAATAGTGGTATGCGGAGATGCCCAATCACCGTCTCAAATGCACACGTGGATCACCGTTGACCTTAGAATTAGAAATTTAACCATTTTTGTTGATCATGAGTGTGGCAAACTCCTAGAAGAAAGGTAATGGTTCTAAAGGAGAGCAAATTGTTTTTTTACTACATGTCATGAGTGATTGTGTGGCAAAAACAATGGTCAAAACCCATAGTTTTAAGGTCAACGATGCTCCACCTTTGTATTTGGGACCTGGAGGATACCGCTTTTGAGGAAAAATGCAAACTTAAGGTAGCATTTACGAGGCTGGACAATTTAAAGTACCAAATTTGCTAAGAAGACAAATTAAAATATCAACGTTGATTTTTTCCCACTAATTCCGCCTAAAGTTCATTAGAGAAAGATGAAAACGAAAATATACTAGCGTGGCTAACTCACATACAAGTAGATCATTCAGCCTATTTCAGTGAAAGTACTACTATAGCATTTATCAGCGTACGTGCTATCATAACTTAATCATTTTCAACTAATTCAAAAGCTTTTCTCAACAACTACTCTATATATAAGTTTGTATCATCACATTATAAGCTTGTTTTTTGGTAGTAATCATTGTGTAAATAAAGCCAATTAAATACTTATATGATTTGTGTCTACAATTCTATTAATGTGTATAAAAAACATCAGACGACAAACTTATGTTAAAGAATCATAAGTTTTTCACCAATAAATAAATAAACTCATTAAGCCGGAGAAATTTGTTTTTTTTTTTGGTAAGAAGCCGGAGAAATTTGTTGCGTGATAGAGAATGTTTGTAAAGTATAAACTTCCTTTCCGTCTCGCTCGATCCCAAGATCAAATAAGGACGAATTATCAAAAAATGCCCGCTAACTTTTGGTTTTAATCCTAAATGCCCGGTTTTTCCAAACCTGCTGAAAATGCCCGTTAAGTTTTAAATTTTCTAACAAAAATGCCCGATTTTAAAAATTCGGACATTTTATCCAACATGGCATCCGAGTCAAAAAGTCGCGTTTTAAAATTCGGGCATTTTTGGTTAAATTTTAAAAGATACAGACATTTTTAGTATTATTTTTCAGACAAAATAGGTTTTTTTGTGCTTATTTTTCATTTCGGGCATTTTTAGTAGAAATTTTTAAAGATACATGACATTTTTAGCATGTTGGGAAACAACGGGCATTTAGAATTAAAACCAAAAGTTAGCGGGCATTTTTGATAATTCGTCCATCAAATAAATGTACATTAGAAAATAACGTAAGTACTCAAGAAAAAGTCAGAACTTAATAACTACTATATGACTAAATTCATATATCCCCGTAGTGTTTTGTGGATTCATACACATACAGACATACATATATACATATTACATACACATACTATGTGTGTGAGCGGACTGGTGGAGTTATTTGACTTCACGGTTAGCATTATATTATTTCGTTGAAATAATAAAAATGGACTCTATATGTGATTGATCTACTGAGATCGCTCAATTTATAAGAACTTTAGTTTAACTAAATCCACATGAAAATTTTGCTTGTTTATGAACTCTTATTATGTGCCAAAATCGTGAGATTAACTTTTCCTATGAGATAAGTGGCCAAATTTAATGCCACAACTCACAAGGACACTAGTAACTCAGTCGATCATTAAAATTTTGGAGGAACGGCTAATAAAGTGAAAGCGAAATCCGGTCCAACATATCATATAATGCTAGTAAAGAATGAGAACGTGCTTTTGATCGTTGCCATAGATGTTCATCCATTTCTTCTTAATACTAGATTTAATTATATTTAACCAGTACGTACATGTATACAACGTGTTGTTTCAATTTCGACCATTGAATTCGTCGCCTGACGTCTAACATTAACTGAGGATGAGGACAAAACACACAAAAGGTTGCTTTTAATTTTGCCTGCAAAAGATTTCACCAAATGATGTGTCCTACCTCGGTCTTTGGCAAATATCAATATGGTCCCCCATTCTGTCTTCATGACTTTGATTCATCAATAATAATAACTTATTATATTTGAATATAACATATTATATATATTATATTAATATACGGCCCGTGCAGTTCAACCGCAGACTATTAAATATGCCATGAACATATGAAAGACGCACACTTCATTTGTATTTCACATATTACGTATGCTTGCAAAACAAAACGGGCGATGGAATGAGCCCAATAAGAAAGTTTTTGGGGCCAAAAAAAGAAAACTTAAAATTTAAAGTACTATTTTATAATTTACCGTAGAACCCATAAGTAAGTAACAAAAAGCTTTAGAGGCAGAATTGAGAGAATTAAAAACTACAAGGACTATTTGGTAATTTACAGTGGACAAGAAATAAAGAAAGTTAAATGTTAAAATATTATTTTACAATTTACTTTGGGGCCCATAAGTAAATAATAGAAAACTTTAGAGGCAAAATAAAAAGAGTTGAAAACTGCAAAGGGTATATCTACAATTTACAAGGACAAAAAAGGAACATAAAATTGGTTGATAAGCAGCTGCTATTCATTCTTATTAGTACAGTAGGGATATATATGTATATATTCTCATGCTATAGAAAACTCTATGTTTCCCAGCTTCATGCGAATATAAAGAAAACTCTATGTTTCCCAGCTTCATGCGAATATAAAGAATTGTGTTAAAATGGGTTTTGATGATGTTGTTTTAAGCGTACTGATTCTCGGGGCAAGAACACAAAATAATACTTATGATATATTCGCCTTTTTTCTCTTCCTTTAATCAAAATAGAGAGCGCACATCTCCCAGTACATTATCGTCGCTAGGAAGCACGAGCTCTGCTTAACGGGGCATACGAGTCTCCTCTAGTGCCTCTGACCATACTCCTGCAACGATGCTGACAAAGCAACCCTCGAATAACTTAACAAGCTTCTAAGATAAGGGAAAAATAAGCATGACACGGACCGACCACCTACAGAAGACGACATGCAGGTTTTGACAACCTAAAACATGTCACCACCATAGGCGACTGCAAGTAGCGCACATGCATCGAGCAAGCAAAGGGGCCTGCACTTGCACACCTGACGTCCCCCCATTACCCGAATCATGTAACTTTGAGCAACTTCCCTCCCCCTATATAAGGAGCACCATGTACCCCGAAAAATTGGGACGAGAACCCTCGAAAAAATAGTTATTTACAGAACATTTTACGACTTCCCTACACCTCTTTTTGTAATTTTCGCTTCATCTTTCTTTTAAACTCCTTAGGGTAAAGGATAGGCATTATGAACTAAGACACTTCTCCTCACTCAACATAAAGGAAAAAGAGTATCATCAAAGAGGTGCCATCCGTGAGAACGCCACGACACTTTAAGAAAAAACTTTTGAAGGACGAACGAGAAGTGGAGAAGCCACTCGGATTACTGAAAGCAGAGAAGATTGTAGGAACATAGAGAGATATAGCCATGGCGACCACTACCACGTGAGTCACGCACGAGAACCTCGGGAAAAATCTGATATAGTACTTATACCCGAGACGTTTTCGATGACCATATGGAAGCAATGATGCAGATCTTGTTATGATTATAGAGTCTGAACAATGAAGAGCAGGTCAAGACGTGAAACCAGGGTAAGGCGCTACACAGTGATCGCGCCTGACACGCGTGATTGAGGAGCGATGTGGCCTGATCGCGCGTGACCCTTTTTGGCCCATCTTAATTGTGATGACCTAGCAGCTATAAATATTTAATTTGGACATTTTTTGTAGAGTGGGGTAGTTGATATAGATAAGGAGATTAAAATAGGAGAGAATACACTTGTGAATTTCAAAAGAACATTGTGAGAGATTGTTCTTGATCCATGATATAGGTCCGTTGTTGTTATTTGTTGTTCGTGTATTTTTTGCTGCGCAACAAGTGGTAGCAAGAGCTCCAGGTCGAGTGGGAGGAGTCATGATGAACGATGGTAAATTTCTGATCGAGAAGTTTGATAGGCCGGATTATGGGTTTTGGAGAATGCAGATCGAGGATTACCTCTATGGCTGCGATATGTCGAGTTTAACTCTATTGCAAAACGTGCCGTTTTACGTTGCGAAAGAGACAACCATGAAGGGGGTGCTGCAGGTGTTGGTTGAATTGTTTGAGAAGCCATCTGCAGCCAACAAAGTTCATGTGATGATATAGTGATCACGCATGGCACGCACGATTGAGGCGCGATGTGGCATGATTACATGTGACGGGGTTTGGCCCAGTTTCGACCCATCTCGATTTTGATGCCCTACCAGCTATAAATATATAATTTGGACATTTTTGTATATATATATATATATATAGAGAGAGAGAGAGAGAGAGAGATTAAAAATAAGAGAGAATACACTTGTGTGATTTGAAAGAACATTGTGAGAGATTGTTCTGGATCCGTGATAGACAATTGTTGTATTTTATTTTGTAATCAAATCATCATCATAGTGAAAATCCTAGCTTGGATCGGCCACATAGGTAGACATAGCCGAACTGGGTAAACAAAGTTTGTCTTGTGTTTTTTCATTGTTTTATCACTTTTTGTGTGGTGTGAATTTATCGGTTCATGGGTCTGTGGTTGTTATTTGTTGTTCGTGTATTTTTTGCTGCACAATAGACCTTAGTTTAACAATGTCTCGTATATATATAGGTCGGTTACAAGAGTATTACAACGAGTATACTGTTAACTAGGCCTACTATAGCTATACTAGTCTCGAATAGGCTTGGTCTGGAACACCTCAAACTGACGCCGGATGCAAGGAAATATGTCGGGGATATATCGGAGATGACTTCGAGGATTATGTCAGGGTCAACATCGAATCTTCTATGTCGAGAATGATCTCCTGGATATATCGAAGGTGGTACAACTGAAATATATATATATATATATATATATATATATATATATATATCTGTTACGATGTTATCGAGGGAAGCTCGATATAGATGTACAGTAATTGAGGATAATTGAAACTTACATTGATTACCAGAAAGCGAGTATTTATATGCATCGGAATGCGGGGACCACTTTTGTGATAGACACGTGAGTTGTACCATATCAGGGGTCACATTCGATATGTATGTCGGGGGTGATCCCCGACATAAGTGAAAACCTGGGCCTGACCATAGCAAGCCCAATACGGGAAATGCCCATATCATGTAGTCTCCCAATTTGGAAATTATTATCTAAAGATCATGATTTGCAAATTAAATCTGAGTTTTTGGATTACTAGTTCCCCTCGTCCCTCCAGTTGAAATAGTGAAAAGCTGATGTGGGAATTACTTTTTGATGATTTGAAGAAATATTGATTGACTCCCAATGCAATTAGCATATGTTTAGAGGTTCTCGTTTGAATTCCTGTCTTTTAGGAACATTCATGTTATATCGAATATTTTTCGATATGGATGTCGAATGTAAATTTCGATATGTGTGCTGCCTTTAATGCATATTCATAGGTTCTCCCTACAAGTAGTAGCGCGTCTGGAGAGATAGAAGAGTTTGTTTGTCTTTTAGCACATCGATCTCCTCCTCAGGTGTGTATGTCGGGAATACCTGCCATATATTTCGGTATGAGTTCTGATATGTCATTCGATATGGCATTAGACGTGTGCTTCTTATTTTTTATCATGGTTAATGTAATACATTAACTTTGCAGATTATATATGCGTCCGTAACCTTTAAAAGATATCTCTGAAATGCGTGCTTTTATACATAAAATTAAGGAGCGTCGTGACCGAGATGTTGCCGCTTCGGCCAGAATGAGAGAGGATGCTTCCTTCGATTCTGGTGTGAACATTGGTACTTTGGAGGGTGTGGCTGGACCCCATTTGCTAATAGAAAAAACTGTTTTCATTACTGAAACATCCGTGCCTGGTGTTAGCTCCTCTGTGGTAGAGATTATCCCTTTGGCCACCGAAGCTGATGGTGAGGGGATTCTTAATATTGTAGAAGATATGGCAGGAGCGGATGCTTTGTTAAAAGCAGTCTCAATAGCCAAGGAAGTTGTCTAGTACTCAGACGTGTTGCTCTCTTCGGTGGCCCAGGCTAAGGTTCGTCCCTTCTCCGTTGGCGGAGTCACACACACATATGCCCCTATTGGTCATTTTGCGGAGAATGATCAGACTTTTATTAATGTCGCAATCGTGTCAACGTCTTTTTCCTTCGGCGATGAGGCGGTCCTGGAGGGTTCATTAAGGATCCCTATTTCGATAGATAAGGATTCCCCTACTTTGACCAGTGTCGCTGATAGAGGCAAGGGTCCTGTTGTGGACACTGCGGTAAAGAGTGGGCGTCCCGCTATAAATGCTGCCGAGAAAGGGAAAGTTCCCTCTATAAGTTATGTGGATAAAGGAAAGGGTCTTGCCCAACTCTTGTACCGAAATGGCCCCTTCTCAAGTTTTTTCTAGAATCCCTGTCCAGAGACCGTCTGTCCAGATTGGCCCGCAGTGTGCACAAGCTGGTCAAAATAGAGCTCGAGATGAAGGTGCCCATGTGCCGCGTTCGACTATTGATCAAGGGCGATCAAGGCATGGATCTAGTGGTTAGGGCCAAAGTGTGGAATTTCCGAAGGCTGATGCGGTCTGTGGCATGGCCTGGGCTTATCATCCGCCAGCTAAGGTACCTGTTTTGACCAAAATTGAACGGGCGCAGAATGCGCATCGGAACATCCACGTTTTTCACAGTGTAAGTTGTCGAGATCGTTTTATTTTCTGTGTTCAGGTTTTGTCGTAAGTTCCTTCTATTCATGATGTTCGTTTTATAGCTTGGAAAATGCTAGCTACGTCGATGAAGACCTTTAGTGAGTCTAAATGGGATAAGGACGCTATTATTGGCAACTTGAGGCCGACATTGAGGAGATGGCTGATTTTAACCCTATGGCCTTAGAGAAACTTGAGGCTGAGAAGAGGGAGGCTTTAAGCAAAATCCGGCTAATGAAGAATGCATATGATGATGCTTGTGCGGAGCACTAGAAAATGGCAGTCCTTGCTGATCAGTATAAGTAGGATTCAAAGAAGGATTCAATTTCATGGAGTTGAATGCCATGTGTGGACCAGACGGTTTGCTCCTTGTAGATGATGAGACTGCGAACATTGTTTTGGATCAGCCAGATCTATTTTCAGAGCTTCTGAAGCAGAAGGGCCCTGCCTAGTCTGAGCATGTTGTGTTCGTTTGGTGGCGTTGCATCGCCTTGTTACTCATTATTGTCATGTACTATTGCTGAATAATGCTGCTTTAAACTTGTTGGCGCATTTCTTTATGCCTTCCGTCTTTGCATAATTTTCGTATTGCATCTTTGCTTTTTCATGAGGTTCAATATATGTGATATGTAATAATAGGTTAATACTTTGGTACCTTAATTTATCATCTTGTTAGATTCTCTCTTTCGATTGTCTGAGAGTTATATCGCATCTTCATGGGGCTCACACCTTCTTAGGCTGCTATCTGGCCTACATCAGTGTGTAGTGGAGTTATGACTTAGGGTGTTGTGTTGATTCTATCCTAGGCGCTCTCTTTTCTATCATTATGGATAGGGGAGTTATGACTCAGGAATTGTAAATGTCTGGCCCTTTCGGGTGCTCTCCTGCGTTTCACAATGGTTATGATCCTATATGATTTGTTGATTATTTCGCCTCTCGACGGCTATTGATATCCTGTAGGATATCTAGAATCTCTCGCCGCTCGTCGACGGTAGATATCCCGTAGGATTTGTAGATTCTTTCATCGCTCGACGGCTGTTGATATCCTATAGGATTTATAGATTCTCTCGTCGCTCGTCGGCGGTCAATATCCCGTAGGATTTGTAGATTCTCTCGCCGCTTGTCGATGGTCGATATCCCGTAGGATTTGTAGATTCTCTCGCCGCTCGTCGGCGGTCGATATCCCGTAGGATTTGTAGAGTCTTCTCCACTCATCGGTGGTTAATATCCTGCAGGATTTGTAGGGTCTTCTGCGTTTCCTGTTTTTCAAGAAGGTAACACATTTGTAAATTGAAGAATATTTGGTAATATGGAATCGAAAAGATGAATTCCCATTTGTATGCATTATCCCATCGTGTGGTAGATATGCCATTTCCTGCGTGTAAGCAAGGAATATCGTTGAACCTGTTCTAGACACATGAAATATATCTGTTCGCAACAGTAATAACAATTAATTTTGTATCACAATTTTTGGATAATCCTACGAGCAATATCATAAATTATGTGTGCCGTTCGGGCCTCCTCTTTTTATGCTCATGATGGGGAACATCATTATCATATCCTGTAGGATATGTACCTGCAGAAGTTCAGAAATGCATTATTGCAGGCATATATCAGTTGAAATGATAAGAGATAACAATGGATAACGATCGAGGGCTGGGTAAATCTGAACCTCCCTAGGTATCCCATCTACGGGAATCAGATCGGCGTAGTTTACCCTGTTTTAGTTAAAGTCCAACCCAACAATGGGGAAATTTAGGGAGTTGACATTGTTCAAAAGACATAACGGAATTGTTCTTGGAATAGTAAAAGACAGTAAATAACTAAAATTCGGGGCCCCCAATGGAAGCGAGGTGATTTCTCCATATCAGGTACGTATTCCTGCTCGGCTGCTTCCACTTCTTGTACCTCCCTAATCCTAGGAAGTCTCAATGAGGCCACATAGCACATCCATCCCTGATTCTGATCTCCTATGACTTCCCCACCTCTAGCATGTGTAGGAAAATTCATCTCTGGTGGTAGGTTGATACCACGACTCTCATTTCATTGAGGGTGGGGCGGCCAATGATAGCATTGTAGGGGAAGAAAATGTCGATAACGGTTTACTTCACTGTGATTGTCCTCCTGCATGGTTTCTCCTCCTCTGAAGTCTGTTAGCGGGGTCGAGCTGCCTCCAGCATGTTCTAAGGTAAAACCATTTTCTCTAAGACATGCGTAAAGATAATGTTGGAGGAGCTACCATTGTCGATCAAGGCCTTGCGTACCTGATACTCTGCTACATCAGTTGTAACAACTAGTGGGCAATCAAGTTTACCTATGTCCAATGCCTAAGGCGTGAGTTGCTCCAGATCTTTCTTGGTGAATGAAATTTCATGGTTTAGGAATTCCTCGTGCATAACCTAGGTAGTGTGGCCTATATATTTGCCGATCAACATTCGGCGGGTTATCCTCTCACGTCCTTGAGCTGAATTGGCGCCTAACGGTGCTCCGTTGATCACATTGATCATCCCTCTAACTAGGGCATTGACAATAGCCCTTCCATGCTCGGATGGAGCCTAAATAGAATTCTGTTTATCTCTCCTGGGAAAACGAGAGTGGTCCGTTCGAGGCGAGCTAGATTAATCATCCCCCCGATGGTCGTCCTTTGAGTTCCTCACGAACTTCACTAGTTTGCCCTCCTTAATGAGCCTCTTGATCTCATTTTTCAAATCAGTGCAATCCTCTGTTTCGTGTCCCATTTGGCGGTGATATTCACAGTACTTCCAGAGAACTTCATTCATTTGTTCTCCCTTAGATTCATAGGCTCATTGAGCCACCTATTTTTTTGTGCAACTGCGAATACCTCCAAAATTCCTCTATTCAGTGGGGTGTATCTTCTTGGGGACTTGTCTGTGTATCGTTCCTTCACAGAATGCCTACTGGGGTTTGGGCTTTGCTTGGTGGCCATCATGTTGTCCTTGTAAATGATGTCGTATGCGAGCATGTTGATCTGAGCTATCGTTGGTGACTTAAGCTTTATAAGTTGTGACGCAAACCTCTTATGTGACATAGAATAAGAAGAGGACGACCTCATCCCAATGCGGCTCATCCACTTTGAGCAGTTCATCGTTAAATCTCTTGATGAAATCCCCCAAGCTCTCTTTGTCTCTTTACCGCATAGCATTTAGATGATGCATGCTGGTCCTCATTCTTTTCTGACTAGAGAATTGGTTCTCGAACTTCTGTCTCAACTCATCATAATTCGTTATGATTCGAACCTCCAGCCTGGTAAACCAATCCAAAGCTGCCCCAGTTAGGGTCGTAGCTAAAATCTTTCCTTTGATGTTGCACAAAAACCTGTGGAAGTCCAAGACGCTATCCACATAGTGGAGATGGTCTACTGGATCACTCTTCCCATCATAAGGTTTGATTGTGGGGATCTTTTCTCTCTTCTCCATTACCGCTGACTCTTACTCATATGAAAAGGGTGTTAAACTACGGCCCTCTGCCAAAGCCAGCCTTCGCCTCACTTCTGTTTTCTCACGGTCCAACTATTCCATTCTCCTAGCAATGTTCCTTCTATCCATCCTCGAATCCTGTCCCTCAACCCTGCGGATTCTTAGGCGGCACAATCTCCTCCGAAATCTCACGTGTCCATGCGTTCATCAGCTATTTGTTCTGATCCAGCTCTTTTAGTCCTGGATTCCTGCGATCTCGGTGGTGCATCGTCCACTCCCCTATTGTTTAGGCATGGTAGTAGTGTTTCCAAGGCTACATTAAGTGTTACCTGGATAGTAGCGTTGACTTGCGCCATGATCTCGGGTGCCAAAACTATGGGCATTGCGGGTGCGGGAGTTGGCTCCCTTAGTGCTTGGGGATGCTCGGGTTCATTTTGGCCCACGATCAGTTCTGGAGCAGGAATAGGCGGTGTGGGTCCACTTTCTGCCATCGAATTGTCAACAACTGGTCTATTAAACTACGAGCGGGTCATCCTTCTTTGCATCTTGACGTCCTCGTCCAAGAACTTGGTGTTCCCACAGACAGCGCCACTAGTTTGACAATGTCTCGTATATATATAAATGGGTCGATTACAAGAGTATTACAATGAATATACTGTTAACTAGGCCTGCTCTAGCTATACTAGTCTCGAATAAGATTGGTCCGAAACACCTCGACCTGACATCGGATGCAAGGAAAGATGTCGGGGATATATTGGAGATGACGTCGAGGATTATGTCAGGTTCAACATCAAATCTTCTATGTCGAGAATGATCTCCTGGATATATCGAAGGTGGTGCAGGTGATATATATCGGATATATATATCAAGTACGATGTCAAGCTCTATATTGAGGGAAGCTCGATATAGATGTACAATAATTGCAGATAATTGAAACTTGCCTTGATTACAGAGTAGCGGGTATTAATAGGTCTCAGGATACGGGGACCACTCTCGTGATAGACACGTGAGATGTACCATGTCGGGGGTCACATTTGATATCTATGTCGGGGGTGATCCCTGACATAAGTGAAAACCTGGGCCTGACCCATGGCAGGTGTAATACGGAAAATGCCCATATCAGACCTAAATGCGGGGACCACCCTCTCGTCAACCCCATGGGGAAAGTAGAAGAGGACCCTAGCTCTCGCCTAGTGCTCCAGCCCGGATGATGAGCCGATGCTCTGACCCGCCGGCAGGGTCGGGTGAACCAGCCGTATTTCCGGCCCAACATTGTTGAACAGTAGGAGAGACCACAGGCAAGTCGCACATCTTCTCTATAATGCGTCCAGCGAGGGATACCCGATGGAGGCGGCTTAACACCTCGCTTTAGGTTTTCTTCGGGAGTCCTAAATAGAGGCGCCCTCAACAAGTCAGAGCCAGCAGACACACTAAATAAATAGCTAACCCCACGTAGGAGCTGGTGGATAACTTGAAGAGAGGTCCAATCCTTGAGTAATGACGTCAATCCTCACGAAGAAGTCATATATCGCGGCACACCCTTTACCACTTATATAGCTCAGATCCACATTTCGCCAGGCATGAAGCCTTCTAATCTACCCATATATGTTGGGAATAAGATCGAAAAGGACCCTAAATGGTCGGGCACAAACATTGTTCTCCCAACTCTAGGGAAGGGTCATCCGCAACTTCGAACATGTGACCCAAATGTTTATACACTAATTCAACTGCAACCATAGATACCCTAAATTGGTTAATCACCTCTTTGTGGTCAAGCAAATGAAGAACAAAATCTTGCACGACTACATACATCGCTTTGCGGACAAAGTGCTTGATGTGTTGAATGAGTTAAGCCTTGGTATCGGGTTTCCCTAAGGTGAGTGCGATTAGCACATTACCTTCATTTGCTTTCTCAACTCCTTACATGCCTAGAATGTATCTTTGGTGATCTTTTAGGGTTGTAAAAAGTTGTATTCACCTCATTCGTTGATTTGGTTGCACTTTTCCATCCCCCATCGGGTAGAGTCCACTGCTGCATGTGGATTCTCCCTCGGTGATATGTGGCAAGCTTGGTTTCTAGGCCTTTTGGTCAGGTTATTGTACCTCAGCGGGCTTCGTTGGGCCAGACTCTTTGATCTCCCCGTCTGAGGGTTTTTCCTTGGAGGGTTTTGGCAAGCCAGATCTTTCGGTCTTCCTGGGTACATCTATAAGGGATGTTATGTAGCTTCAGGTGGGAGTCTCCCTTGTTAGGTATGCCCGACGTGCAGAGGGGCATCTTGGATAGGTACGTGGTGGACTCTAAAGATGAGGATCCTGGTCCAGAGGGGGGTGGGGCATTGTTTGCTATGTCTAAGAGCCTCTTGCACATCTCTTTCTGATGCTTCTCTCATCATTTTGTTTAGCGTAGAATGGGAGATTCAGAAAAATGATCCATCGCATCGTCCTGGGTATTCCCTTTGTTACATTGAATCTTCTCTTTGACTACAAAGAGGCGAGAAGTAGCAGTAGATGGTTTTGCCTATGATATGAATGATGGTCACCTCAGAAAGCTTCTTTCTAAATATGCTAAAAGTAGACTTTTCTTTTGTTGGGACATAATTTCTTTAGATTTAGTCCATGTAATATTAAGTGTTCACATAACGGTGCCAAAATGATGATCAAATAGAAAAATTCCCTAATTAAGAATGGCGAGAGAATTCGTAAAACTCTTTCCATAGTCTAGAGAAATGCCACGTTGAAGGCTTGATTACAAGGGTACATAATAGTGTATACAATCTCTCTTAGGAGCAAATTCTTCTTCTCGTATTTATGCAGAGTTGAGTGGAGATGATCACAAATGAACTTTTCTTTATTTATAGGCCTAGACTAAGTTGTTATTATAACGTGCAACTTTTCTTCTTTTAATATACGCGTGGTTTGCACTTATGATCTGTCAAATGTAGGCATATTTGCTGAAAGGTTAAATGTTTGAATGTCTACCATTAGCGCATTTGTGTATGGGTGATAAGAGTTTATTTAGCGTGATTCAAGTATCTGTTTTGTTATGCTTTTGAATACTTATGATGGCATATTTACTTGTTTTATTATTGTTTCAGATTTTCTAAGAATTTTATAGAGTCGAGACGAAACGAGGCTAAAAGAGGCCAAAAATAGATGTTTTTAGCGACAATGAGCCAACACGCTATTTCGGAATGTTTAGCGCTACAGAAGCGCTATGACACTACACAAATGAGATATGCCAAAGATAGCGCGACTAAAGAGAAAGACATAAGGAGACTGTAGGAGGAATCATAAGGTTGCGCAATGAAAGGCGCATCGTGCGTGTGGCGCGTGACCAAAGATGGAAAATGGGACGACGTCAGAAACCCTAAAACGAAGCCCAGAGGAGAGGAAAAACTATAAATAGGATACTACGTTCAGCAATTAGGGCACACGCTCACCACCAGTCTCAACAAGCTTTTCACCACTCACAACAACCTTCTGACAGAAAAACCCTGAGAGTTTGTCACCCGAGAGAAAACATCATCAAAGTCTTGTTCTAGTTTAGTTGACTCATAGTTTGATAGAAAATAGTTTGTAAAGAAGAAGATAGCAAAAACGAGTCACGAAAAGAGTCAAGCAAGAGTGTTCCACCAGATCCAAAAAGCTTTCTTTATCTTTTTACTTTGTCTATGATATTTACTTCTTTATTGATTGTTGAACTCATGACTATGATGGACCGCCAAAGTATAGAATGCTAAGGATAGTTACATTTATATACATATATATATGGAACAAAGCACCTTACCTCATAATCTTCCTACCTGTTTGCACCTTGCCCCCCCCCCCCCCCGCCAGGTTTATTTTGTTGCACCTTGCCCCCTCAACTTTGCAAACGTTAACACGTCCCCCCCCCCCCCCTCGGCCCCCTCCCCCCGAAGCACTTTTCGACAAATTGGAACGAATATTCTATTAAGTTTTCAAGACGGGGGTGTGAAGATTCCACGGAATATTCAGTCCAATTTGACGGAAAGTGCTTCGGGGAGGAGGGGGACATGCTAACGTTTGCAAAGTTGGGGGGGGTCAAGGTGCAACAAAAAAAACCTGGGTTGGCAAGGAGCAATATGGTAGAAAGTTTAGGGGGTTAGTTGCTTTTTCCCCTATATATATATGTGCAATTTGTGTCTTTCAATTTGCGAAAGCAACTGATGTGCAACATTTAGGTCACGTTAGATCAATCTTGAATATGTACGTTTTGTTAATCTCGATGTGAGTCATCTGCTAGAAATAATTGTCTTGACCAAGGACACCAATGTGAGGAGGTCTCCTCTGCCGGAGGGTAGTTATCGGGGTGTGTTTTGCCAATCAGAAGGGATCTTCTGCACCAATAGGCTGTCTGACGAGAGAAGCCTATGGTATAGTTTCTTTTGTGCTAATGTAGGTCATCGGTTTATGGGGGCAATAGAGTAAGATCCTCTGCCACCAATAGGGATGGTCTTCTGCCACCAATGAGTATCATGGTCCTCTGGCCCAATCGTCGAAGTTTCACGGAGGGTGACCAATCAGGGCTCAGACTTCCCCTAATTTATGGTATGTTGTTTAGGGTTAGGACATAAATTTGCACTGGATCCCTCTTTGTAACCTCTCGTAGTCCTCCTGGGTTCTCGTTTCAATTGGCACTAAGGCTCCCTTTGTTCCTGCCAAGAGGAAAGTTAGAATGTTAGTGAAATATATTTGAAGTGTGGGCATACTCGTAGTGAGCTTCTGCCGAGAGATCTGTCCAAGTAGACGAAGATATTATATCAAGCCCGATGGGGCATGGCTAGAAGAGGCTTGTTAGGTAAAGTGACCTCATGAGGTTGAGGTGATAGTGTTCTAAGTGTGACTCTGGGCACGAGTGTTTTAGAGGGGGTACCGCTAGGATAATTTATGATGAGAGATATTTACGGAGAACGGAAAGGGGCTCTGTCCATCAGGTTCCAGTGGTGTGCTCGTGTATGTCCCCCGTTCGAGTGGAATTGTAGAGTGTTGCCGCGAAACGAACTCTGACGGCCCCACTTGTTGGGAGGAGGTTAGGGGGAGCGAGAGGGAAGTGACCTGACACTCTTAGCTGAATGTGATCGTCGATTAAGTTCCGAGAACCATATCTCCTTCCTTAGAATACTAATCGTTATTTCCAAACCACCCTCTCGTAAGAGAAATAATAATATAATATAATATGCATCATCATAAAGGTTATAATATAATATAACATGCATCATCATAAAGGTTAGTAGCATTTCTGAAAAAGAGAAATTTGAGCTCAATAAGGAGTTTCACATTTCTGAAAAGAGAAATTTGAGCTTGAGAAGTCATAGCTATGGTGATTTGGTTTTGTATTATTTTTCCTTTTTCTGTATAGTTTGCAGATGTCGTGAAGGTTTATATCGTTGGCCTTTCTTGATTGCAAGTGATTTACCGTAGATTAGGGGTTGGGAGTGGGGTCATGGGCAGGAGAATTGGATATAAGAAGACCATGAATTTAATGTCTTTATGTTTTCTTCAACATAATTTTGTACAACTAGAAATAAAATTTACACTAAAAAGATTGTATCTAAAAAAATAAATTCTAAAGGTATTTGATAGTTTATAGATTAAGTAATACTTAAAAAAAGTAATTAATAATATCTGAAAGTGTAAGTTTTGAACAGTGTTATCGTAACATTAATCTTGTGTGATCTCATCGCAACACAGCGCTATAACACTGGACAATCTAAAAACTTATTCTTTATCTATTTATTTCGCTTTTATTCACTACTTAACTTAGTTTCACGATTTTAGTTTATTTGAGAATGTTCATGGTTAACATGATCTCGTGAAGGATCAAGTGTAACACAAAGTTTTCATCCTTAGTTGCTGGGTTGGAAGGTTTGAACAATTTGAGAGTCAGAAGGTTGAGAGTTGTGAGGACTATATTATATAAAATTGTTGTTCGTAGTGATAACTTCGCATAATGCTTAGAAGAATATATTCATATATTCTTCTTAAAATTTACCTACTTGTGTTGTTTCTTTTCCGCTGTGTTATTTTCTATCAAGTTGAATTGGTGTTAACTAGTGTTAAGATAACTTCGACAGAATCTGGTGTTATCACAACATCGGCATTATTAAATCCCGATCCACAAAATTACAACATAGATAATTAAATAAATAGGTACAAAAGACATTTATAACACGTTAAAGGTAAAATAGGTATAAGTGCAGTGTGCAAATTGAAGAATAAGGCTGACGTTGTTTGTTAATTAAAACAATACAAGGAGTATTCTGCCATTAATATAATACAAGGAGTTTTCTAGCTGTTTCCAAAAGGCTTTCGACCCTTTTGTATGTATGTCTATTTATTCTCTTGTAAAAGAAAAAACGTTACGTACGTTTACAATTAATTGAGAATAACAAAACAAATGATAGCATCACGAGTTGTCACAATCTTCAGTTCAAGGAATTAAACTTGCATCACATTCTCTACTGACCTTAAATTTTCTGATATGGGAATCGGCCATAAAGTATGAGATCTTCTGTAACTTTATTTTTGTAGAAGAACATTGTATATGTATGTTACGTAGTGCGATTGCCTAGAAGATTATGTTACCTAATTGTCATATTTTATTTTCTTTCTTCATTTTCTAGTTTTGAGCAGCATGCTTATGTTACCTTCTTTTGCATATTTTTATTCTTTTTCCTTATTTAAAGTTTTGAGCAACAATATAAGTAGGACTTTTATTATGTATTGAATTCATTAAGCAGGTTTTGGAGTAGTTCATCAATGGAGTTTTACACTGGACTCGAAGAAGTGTGTATCTTTTGTTAAGAGTTTGGGCGCGACTCCAAGGTGCTCTGTATCTTTTCTATAATTCGTATTAATTCGTATTTTATTTGTAACAATTGGTCATTATGAAGAACGATGAAATTACCGCTTTGTTGACCTCAATGGAGTCCAAGATGATTACTAAGCTGGCAACATTAACGAAGGCAGTGGCTCTCTCTCAATTATTTGAAGAGCGCTTTGTTCATGGAATTCACGACCTTGAGGACAAGGTCGTTTTGAAGGGGAAGGGAGTGTTACGTAGTGCGATTGCCTAGAAGATTATGTTACCTAATTGTCATTGTTAACAGGATGATAATTCACCTGCTTGGAATAAACAATGAATCAATTATTGGAATTAACAAATATATTATTATATGATTATGCGACCTGCCTCCACGATACAGGTATCACGCCTCAAAATATCCCTCGGAGCACATCTCCAACACAACAAATACTGGAGCAGAAGCAAACAGGAGGAATACAAGACCAAGGCGAAGTCTTACATACTAACTGCTATCGGAACTCATTTAGTATTGGGTGAATACTCGGCCAAGCCCACTAGAGCTATCGGAACCCAACAGAGTCCCAGAACCATGACAAAAACACTTCCTTGCTATACACTCTCAACACAAACGCTCTCGAAGCACTACCCCTATACTCCACTGCTACGCACTCATAGCACAAACGCTCTCGGAACATTACTCTTGTCGACCAACCGATAGGTCGGAACTTCACAATGACGCAACAACTACAGAACGACACTCTCCTGGCACTCGGAGCACGTATCCACGATAGCCAAAACCTCTCGGAGATCACTACACAAACAAACACCCCTCGGAAAATACCCTAAAGCAGACATTCCAGAATACACACCTCTCGGAAAAGCACTATCACTAAGAGAACACTAAGACTCGGCTCTAGAGTTACCATATGAAACAATGAGCTCTCGGAAGCAAAGAAGACAATCCCCCCCTTATCATAAAGAAGACAAAAGCTCTCGGAAGAAGATAAAATGATACAGTCAGCAAAATAGACGTTATCCTATTGGTTAAAAGACCATTGTAACGCGTGTAAAGCACCACCGCATGCATAACGACACCTGTAAACACATGCATAACGACACATGTCCTTAAGAAATCTATATAAGCAGAGGAAGAAGAGAAAGAAGGAAGGAGAACCTAAGAAAAAGACTCGGAGAATACGAGGAAAGACTCGGAAAAGAGATTGAAATATAGTTAATAAAAGGAAGGAAGGTTCTTGTCAATTTTTCTCTCCTATTAGCATAGCATTTAATTTTGAACCACGGGCAAAGGCGTTCCAACCCAAATAAATAATTCAGTTAATAGGAAATAACTCAGAACCCGTTAACAAAATGGCGCCGTCTGTGGGAACTCAAAGATTACTCTCGCGATCGTTAACCCCTAAGAAGGTTTTTGCTTGATCGTTGCCATAACCAAAAGGGGAAGCGGTGCTACAGCAATAACCCAGTTACGCACCAAAGATAAGTATCCTTCTCTCACTTGTTATAGTTCGAATTAGATATAGTACGAATTAGATTATGGTATCTTCATAAAAAAATCATAAGACTCTATAATATACTATGTAAATACTTGGGAGAAGAAAAGGGCAGAGCCCAGAAACCCAAGAGAGTATTTCCGAGAGAAATTACTCTAGGAAGCCTCACTCGTACTCTCTAGCCAAAGGCTTTTCGAAAGTCTAAATAAGTAAAAGAGAATGATATGAACAATTCTACTAGGAATGATTCTTTAAAGGACGTGAAAATATTCACTAAACTCTAAAGCATCTATGCATACTCACGACCCTTCCTCAAATAATTGAATTAAGATTGAGCTGCCCAAAGCATACTATAATAGGATACGAGGGCGTGCCCGGGGATACCCCTATTTAGGAAGGTATATTCCCCCAAACTTGAACTGCAAATAGACACGCTATGCTAAGAAAGTGCTTGGCCAGTAAGAATGGGATGCTCTCTCATTTCTGTAAACTCAATCTCAGAATTCTACGATTAAAGGAAAGGAACTAAGTATCCATAATATGCTAAAAAGTTGTGACTATGAACACGGGAAAAAAGTTTTGTTCCAAATAAGAAATGGTTCATTCCAAATAAAAATAAGTACCATTACATAGAAATATAAAAAGTACAATGATAGAAAAACGAAACAAAAACACCCCTAAGACTGAGGGAGTTGAGCACTCGAAGAGTCAGGAATTGGCTCGGTAGTAGGAGTAGCAGCACCCGTAGGAGGAGGAGCACCAGAGGAAGTAGCCTGGAGAGGGGAGTGCGCTGAGGGCCGTGGGAGGATAGTAGAAAGAGGCACCCGAAACGGGGAAGAGGAGGAGGGAGGAAGTCGAGTGCTACTCTTTTTGTAGAGGTCGAAGGCTTCCTCCAAAGTTGGCCTCTTCATCTCCGCGATATTAACAACCCGCGGGTCTAAGTCGGGATTCACCTTCTGTCGTACCTGCCCGAAGCACTGAAGGAATCCCCACATAGCGGATCCTGCTAAGTACCCCGAATGCTTGCTGAGGTACAGATCCCTCACTTGGATAGTAGTCTCATCTCGAGCCTACTTAACAGCAGCATCCACCCTTTGTTGCACTTCCTCGGGGAGAATACCTCCCGGAACCTTGGCTTGTGCCAACTCCTCATTGAGAACATCCACCTTACCTAGCGTTTGGTATAGGTCCCTCTCCAACTCTTGCTGCTTGGCCTCCCAAGCAACCTTCTCCCCTTCGAGGGCCTCCACCCTATCCTTCAGCACCAGCCCGGAAGCCTCCATCTCCTTTACCGAAGAGAGCAGCTGCTTGTTCTCCCCCCTCAAATCATAGTTTTGTTTCGAAAGACTGACCCACGCCTCATTATACTTCCCCATCCTCTCCCGCAGCTCCTTGTTCTCAGTCTCTAGCATCCGAGACTTCTCTTCAGCCGCACTCGTCAGCTTTTGCAGCTTCTCGACCTCGAGTAACAGAAGAGTAAGCATTTTAGGTGCCTAAGAAAGCAAAACAGAAGAATAAAGATCCCAATAAAGGATCTTAAGTAAATTAGTTTAAGAAAAAAAACTTACCAACATAGCTATGTTGTTGGTACAAGCTCGGACGAAGTGCCACCCGTCCGATGGCAAAGAGTTAGCAGCCGATAAATACCGGGTGACCGTTTCAAGTGCCGCCTGGGCATCTTCCGAGCTAGGCTCCCCCTCTGAAACGGGAGCCTTAGAAGACGAGGGCCTCTCAGGAGGTACCACCCCCGGCAGTGGAACCTGGGTGACTATAGGGCTATCGGACTGGACAGCCACGAAAGGTCTCGGGGAAGGAGCACTCGTAAGTGGGGGACCAGCGGCCAAAATCTCGTCCAGCAAACTCATGGTATCGAATGCTGGAGGGTTAACAGGGTCGGAAGGAAGTGATCCCCCATCCAAACCAAAAAAGTCGTCACCTCCTGTAAAATTAGAAATTATCTAAGTAAAAATATCCTTTCAGCTATCTAGAGTCTACTACACTACTAAAAGAAATACTCTCTCTACTGATTAGAGACTAGAAACGCGTACCTTTAGGAGGGGTCGCCAGCAGGGCGTAAGCAGAATCCCCCGATAACTCTGAGGAGGAAGGCACGTTGATAACCCCGAGGGGCGGTAGAGTCATCCCCTCTATCCCAACTTCCTCCTCCCCGCCTCCTATGACAAATGCTCCCCTAGCACCAGCATTTGCGGAAGTCACGCCCACCCCCACTTCCTCAGGGTATCGGAAGTCCCGCTAGATGACCGGGAGGTAGCTGTAGCAACCTTTGAAGGAATCCCCCCCTGGTCGTCCATGCCCTCCCCGGCACCAAGATTTCCACCCTCTCCTAGAGAAGGCTTCCCCTTCTTAGTAACCACGTCCTCGTTCTTCACCATGAACGAACGCAAAACATTCGCTGCCAAAGAACAGTTGCGAGTAAGATAAGATATAAATAATATGTACAGTACGAGAGAGATGAAGACTTACCAAAAGTGTCAAAAAGTTTTTCGGGAACAGCCAAAGGAGTCTCGATTTTGTCTATCGGAAAGATATGCCTTAATCCTGCAGTCCGATAGAGACGGATGAAATCCTTTGACTCCACGAGAGGCCTCGCAGAGAACACTGGTGAGAACGACAAGGTATCGTCCATCACTCTCTCGGGAAATAGGGGCTTCCTCCAGGTTAGGGGAATATCCCATTCTCCCACAACAGGGCATATGAAGAAGAACTTGTTCTTCCATGAACTGTGGGAGGTGACCATGCCCTCGGAAATCCTGTCGTCCTTCTCCCGGTGAGTGAAGCAGTAGAAAGAACCTCCCCCGGGAGATGGCTTCAACTCGAAGATGGCAAAAAATCTATCCCTCGTGCACTCGATGCCTCTCACCAGGCACCAAAACACGAACAACGCCAGCGAGGTGAAAGAGTTGGGAGTAAGCTGGCTAGGGCAGAGGTTGCAATAGTTGAAAACATCACAATAAAAATGCGGGAAGAAGGAACGCAATCCCGCCTTTATAAAGGGGTAATAGATCGTCAGGTGTCCTGGCGGAGGAGCATCACCACGGTGGTGGGCCTCCGGCACCATCACCTCCACATTACGGCCGGAGGCGCCGTGCTCCTGGAACAAGCTCTTAATTTCCTCCTCCGTGGAGGTGTTGACCATATCACCCACCTTTTGAGTGGCCCGCGGAGCGCTACCCTTATCAGCTTTCCTTTTCAATCTCTTCGATTTTCCGGCACCACCACTGCCGCTCGCCCCCGCCGCAGTAGCATTCCTCTTTCGCGAAGCTTGAAACCCTAACCCCGCCGCTCCTCCGGTACCAGAAGTAGCCGAAACCAGATTAGTGTTAGATTGCGACGCCATTACAAAGAATTTGTGAAGGAAAAAGATTAGCAGAAATCGATTGCAGAGAAAAAGAGTGCGTTTTGCAGAAAGTATTTGCTCAGAATTTGCAAGTAATTGTGGTGAGTGAAGAAGAGGGTTTTTAAACCCTACACCCACTAAGTGTCTTAAATGACCACTAAGCGTGCCCACGCGACACGATTGAAAGTCGTGCTTAATGACACGTCTCCTCGGTTAACGAAAGAATAACGGTCAAGACGCTTCGATTCCCGCACCCAACTTAAACGTGGCATTAAAATCGCCACTAACTACATTTAAATCGCAGTTAATTAAATTATAATTAATGCCCCTTATAATTAATACCTCTTATAATTAATGCCCCAATAAAGACCTACGAGGGCACATTTGGGAAATACGACGGGATCACTCGGAGAGATTAATCACTATACTCCTCGCCTTTTTAAAGGTAATGCCAAGAACGAGGGAAACGTCGAACAAAACATAAATGTCACTGACGAGTGTTTACGACATCCCTGAAAAGTTCTACGAGGCTTTGTGAAACCTTCCCCTTATAATTGACAAAATTAGAACTCTCGTACCCTTTAAACTATTAAGTTTCTAGTGCAGTAATAATAACTAACTGCACTACAAACTTGGGGGGGCTTGTTAACAGGATGATAATTCACCTGCTTGGAATAAACAATGAATCAATTATTGGAATTAACAAATATATTATTATATAATTATGCGACCTGCCTCCACGATACAGGTATCACGCCTCAAAATATCCCTCGGAGCACATCTCCAACACAACAAATACTGGAGCAGAAGCAAACAGGAGGAATACAAGACCAAGGCGAAGTCTTACATACTAACTGCTATCGGAACTCATTTAGTATTGGGTGAATACTCAGCCAAGCCCACTAGAGCTATCGGAACCCAACAGAGTCCCAGAACCATGACAAAAATACTTCCTTGCTATACACTCTCAACACAAACGCTCTCGAAGCACTACCCCTATACTCCACTGCTACGCACTCATAGCACAAACGCTCTCGGAACATTACTCCTGTCGACCAACCGATAGGTCGGAACTTCACAATGACGCAACAACTACAGAACGACACTCTCCTGGCACTCGGAGCACCTATCCACGATAGCCAAAACCTCTCGGAGATCACTACACAAACAAACACCCCTCGGAAAATACCCTAAAGCAGACATTCCAGAATACACACCTCTCGGAAAAGCACTATCACTAAGAGAACACTAAGACTCGGCCCTAGAGTTACCATATGAAACAATGAGCTCTCGGAAGCAAAGAAGACAATCCCCCCCTTATCATAAAGAAGACAAAAGCTCTCGGAAGAAGATAAAATGATACAGTCAGCAAGATAGACGTTATCCTATTGGTTAAAAGACCATTGTAACGCGTGTAAAGCACCACCACATGCATAACGACACCTGTAAACACATGCATAACGACACCTGTCCTTAAGAAATCTATATAAGCAGAGGAAGAAGAGAAAGGAGGAAGGAGAACCTAAGAAAAAGACTCGGAGAATACGAGGAAAGACTCGGAAAAGAGATTGAAATATAGTTAATAAAAGGAAGGAAGGTTCTTGTCAATTTTTCTCTCCTATTAGCATAGCATTTAATTTTGAACCACGGGCAAAGGCGTTCCAACCCAAATAAATAATTCAGTTAATAGGAAATAACTCAGAACCCGTTAACAGTCATATTTTATTTCCTCTCTTCATTTTCTAGTTTTGAGCAGCATGATTATGTTACCTTCTTTTGCGTATTTTTATTCCTTTTTCTTATTTAAAGTTTTGAGCAACAATATAAGTAGGACTTTTTTTATGTATTGAATTCATTAAGCATATTTTGGAGTAGTTCATCAATGGAGTTTTACACTTGACTCGAAGAAGTGTGTATCTTTTGTTAAGAGTTTGGGCGCGACTCCAAGGTGCTCTGTATCTTTTCTATAATTCGTATTAATTCGTATTTTATTTGTAACAATGTATGAGATTTATGTACTCGAAATTTTGACATTTCTGTTAAATATGGACATGTATTATATTTTCTTTCCTAAATTCTTGAAGTTGGTAAACAGGACCTCTTTTAACTTCTACCACTTACGGTGGCTAGGCCAATTTATTATTGCAGTACATGTAGCCTCCATTCCAACCCCTCTTCTAGCCCTCACCTTGTGAGATGTCATTCGTACACCTGGCACATGGCACCTTTCAAAAATAGGCCATATACTTCCAACTAACATTGTTCCGCATTCGGGGAATTCACCTACCTATTGACGAATTGCGTGACTAGACATGTTAGACATGAAACCCTGAAGGAGAATTCACAATCAAATCGGCTTACGAATGATTACCCCGCATTAAATTCTTTGGCTGGCTATGGGGACATGACAGACTGTTCACTCGCGAATGTCTCTCGCGCCGACATGTCTACATCTCTCCCATCTGCACTATTTGTTACTCAGCCACAGAAACAACATAACACATATTTGTAGTGTGCCCCCTCTTTGCGAAGGTGCGCCGCGACCTTCCCTTCTTTAACCCCCCACGGAATGGATATCACATTATTCTGCACCTATTTCTTCGCCTGCCAAACCCAGTCGTCACCCTTGTAGGGTGTTGGGCTATCTGGAGCACCCAGAATGAATTCCTTTTAAAAGGACATTCCATCTCTACGGTACTCATCTCATAACGAATCTCAAGAACTTTGGCGGAAAGTCCTTCCCCTCCTCGACCCCCTAAATCTTACAGGTTATCAATCTGGTGGATCCCCCCAACAAGAGTCTTTAAACTCAACACGGATAGGTCAGCACTGGCCAACCCACGCCCCACGGGTATTGGTGGCGTGATACGTGATTTTGCAGGTGCTATAGTTGGTGCTTTTTCCGAAGCAACGAGATGTAGCACCATCAACAAAGCGAAACTCCTAGCTATTCTTCAGGGAATCATGCTCTCTTTACGTCTTCCTATCCGTGAATTAATCATTGAAACCGACTCACAGGTCACGTTTCACTCTCTCACCATGATGCGGGCTCGTTTGGCCTCGGTCAAAATGGAAGCTCTCATCCGTGGCATTCGAAAGTTAGGAGAAACATGTCCCACCTTGTTCATCTCCATTATATATCGTGAGACGAACAAGTTAGCGGATGTGCTGGCAAAACAGGGATCCAACCGTGCTTGTATGGACTGCCCGTGCGGCTGCCCTTTTGCGCAACATGGTTAGGTTGCCCGCGGGATTAGAGGAGATTGCTTTATGTGATATTAGTTGTACACATACCAGACTCTTTTGCGAGCTCCGACCCCACACCTTGTTGTATTCTGGCTTCGGCCTAGTTTATGCTTTAAAAAAAAATAATACTCTCCGAATATATAAATCGCATGCATCATAATCAAGCGTTTTTGAAAATGGATAGACAACGATATTGCAACATCTTTGTTATTTTTCTTTTAAATGTAGTAACAGATGACTAACAAACACGTTGCCCCAAAGTTTTGAAGGTTTTTCGGTAATGAACCTAATTCTTTTTTCGAGATTTTTCTTCAGCTATCTTGTGATAGAGATTTAAAACCTATGTATCACATGATTGAAATGTACTTCTTATATGCATATAGTACTAATTGATATTTACATAATCTCCACGCTATTTCGGAGCGTCCATTCAATCACAGAACATTGAGAAGTTAAATTGACGGTCGGGAAATGTGTGTTCAATCAAAAGTAAATATTTTTATAACTAGAAACGTTGACATGCAGTTTCCGCGTGATTAACAATTTATTTTGAAACTGTTTAGCTTGAAAAATAAATTTTATCTCTAAGAAATGGTATAGATTAAAAATAAGATAAAAAGTTAGGATTTATGTGATATCTAATATGTGCCACTTGTTTAGTTGATAAGATTGAGTGTCAAGATAAAATGGTTACCTCAATAACATTTTGTTTGACTTCCTTTTCTATTTTGATTTTACGAATCAGTAAGGATTTTTGTAAATATTAAAACAAATTAAATAGTTTCATAAAGTTTTAACTTATTTTTATTATAACTTAATCACCTACTTAATTGAATTTTTTGTTGCATGTGATTAAATACTAAAACCTGAAAAACTATCAAAAGAGTGTTTTTTATATATTTGGTCAATAAACTATAAATTTATTGTCCACTGAAATTGTATAAATAAAATATATATATATACAAAATTTTAATTTGGAGCTTTAATAAATATTATATCTAATTAGTAATTATGTAATAGGGAAGTGAAGTAATTTATAAATTCATAGAAGGTTTAATAGAGACTTTCAATGAATAGTAAAAATGAGGCAAAATCAAGATTATTTATCTTAGGGGTAGGGGTGAGATTATTTATCTCAAATTTTGAGATAAAACCAAAAAATCTGGGTATATCTCACTTCTGCCCGAAAAATCAATCTACATAACCAAACGAGAGATAAAGTGAGATAAGCTCATATATCTCACTTTATCTATAGAACCAAACGACTTCTTTCAGTATAATATAATTATTTTATAAGATATAAATTATAACTTAAATGTGGGCAAAAAAATTATATATCTTAACCTTGTTTTTACATAAGATAGAATTAAGTAATAATTTCTTCTTTAATGAGAAAGTTTAAATAATAATAAACTATAATTATATTCCAACTAATAACCAAATTTAATAACGTGTCAAAGAGTAAATAAGAATGATGATTTATAATCAGTCCCGTTCTCGGAAATAGGCAAAACGGATACCCCACAAAAACAAAACAAGGGCCGGGAAAAAGGAACCCCCGGGTAATGACCAACTAACACCCCAATGAGGGTACACGGTCTGGAAATAAAGACCCGGGCACGTCTCACCTAACCACCCAGAATCACTCGTGTTTCGGGGTACCCCAAAAAAAGCCACAAGATCTCCCCCCCCCCCCCCCCCCCCCACCTCGGGCCAACAAATGACCCACCAACAAGCTAACTCCACCATTCGAATCTCAAGGGACATGCAATAAACGACCGTCAGGTGGTGGCATACAACACTTAGTCGAAATGTCTTTTGAAGCAATACAAAACAATAAGGGAACGAGTGAATACAAGGAAGCGTCGTAGGAAGAAGACTTCTCATCCACAACCTCAATATAACAACTCGAAGACAGGCGCAACTCGGAAGATCTCACAACTACTCAAAAGGAATATGACTCGAAGATCCCTCTCAGACTAAATGAAGATAAACGTACCTCGGGGGTTCTATTGCCTAAAGACTGGAGACAAGCACGACTATGGCGCAACCCCACTCGAAGGAGTATCAACTGCCCACGTTAAATGTAGCTGCCAACCACCCGCCATTATAGCAAAAGACATTGCCTCATTGGTTAAAAACTGCCATTGGGCATTAGGTGGCAAACCCTACTGGTCCCCTCCTACCCAGAACATCAATTGGAGCAGAGTCATCTCACCCTCATTGGCTCAGAGATTCCCACGAGATGGTTTGAGCAGATATAATCATTACGCGGTTAGTAGAAGTCAGTCAAGCTCACACTATTATGCGCCTCGTGTCGAACGACCATCATTGGTGCAGAAGACCCTCAAAAGTATTAGCCATCGCCACCACCCAAAATTATGAGAGAAGGCCTACTCTCATTGGGCAAAAGACCTTCAAACCAACACTATAAATAGCACCTCACTAAATATCAAATGGACAGATGAATTCACTACACGCATCTTTGTACTTAGGAAAATACCCAAAAAAGCATTCCCTATTACGGACAAAGTTGTCCCCACACACGACCCCCTTGTAATTCACTCTAGTCCTTTAATAAAATCACATTACTTACTTTCTCAAACTCGAGATAGGTGTTTTGAACAATATTAGTGATAATATCTCTGAATCCCCCTGTCTTTGCAGACCCCAGACGATATTGCATAACCAAATGGTGCCATCTATGGAAATCGAGGTAAATTCCCTAAGAAATGTTTGAGTAAAAACGCATGGCAAGAAGAAGGACAAGAAAAGAAAAAGAACCAACAGACGCATCATCCTGACCCATTCACGATCGTGAAAAAATGGAGAATCATGACATTGAAACTGAGATGCAGTAGAGTCCCCGTCTCACAGGGAAGACGCTCAGACTCGAACCGGCCTAGCTCCAAATTCAGACGCCACTTTTACCCGAGTGATAGCCCCCAAGCACAGCAAGAGGCACGACCTGGAATGGGCTACGTGCAAGTACCATGGGACATGTACCGTAACATGTTCGCTAGGTTTAATGGAAACAGAAGGCCCACTTCAAAGAAAAGTCGTGGTCGTGAGTAGAACTGTCAAAAAGAACCTAGAAACCATCCTAGACATCGTTCTACCCCGACACCTCGTGCCAGGTCCGGCGACTCACCTCACAGTGGAACTCATATTGTTCCTCTCCCCCCCCCTCTCCGCCAAAGAAAAGGACCACCGTCATTGCATATAGCAAGCTCGGTGGACGCTTCGCTGGAGACTTTCGCACCACGATACCCTCCCCGACAAAGGGAAGCCGCCTGGAACCACCAAGTCCCAGAAGAGGGCTATTTTTCCAGACCTCTGTGCCAACACTCACCGAACCCTGAGGGTCCCCTGAGGTTGACGATGGAAGAAATACATAGAGCGCTGCATGAGCTCCGACGCAATCCCAACCCTGGAGAAGAAATGGCCTACACGGGATCACCTTTTTTTACCCCCGCATAGCCAACGCCCCTACAAGGGTGACGACTGGGTTTGGACTTTCGACTTATGTCGGGGAGGAGAACGACCGGGACCTTCATGACCACATCAACAAATATCTGGCATGCATGGATCTTGTGTCCTCACCGGACTAGGCTCACTACCGCATATTTCGGACGACCGTCATTGGTCGGGTGCAATCCTGCTTCTCCAATCTCTCACCAGGAACAGTGAACACCTTCTAACAGCTAACCCAGATATTTGTAAGGCAGTTCGCATGTAACCGGGTTTTTGCCAAGATGTGTAGACAACTGTTAACATATGGCAGAAGCCAGATGAACACCTCAGGGATTACATGAGAGGGTTCTCCCACGGGGTCATCGATGTCTCACATGATACAGGGACTTCTTCTAGGAGACTTCGCCACCTATCATTTGACGAATCGGGCTCACGACCTCGAGGACTTAATGTAGAAGGAGAAATTCTTCATGGAACTAGAAAAAAACTCGAAAGGCCTAAGAAGCGACCGAGGTTGCCAAAACTCAGACCCCCTCCGCGGGAAAGGCAAAAGAGAAAAGGGATGAAGAATATTGAGGCAATAAAGAAAAAGTGAAGAAAGATTTGGAGCCAAAGCCCTTACCTCCTATGACGGTAACCCCCATGGAGGTCATGGCCATCATGGGAGGGGGAACGTGTCTTCAGGTGTCCCCGGCCCCCGAAGGACCCTCAGAGGTACAAAAAACTTAGGAAATTTCTACACCTAACACCGAGCATACGTACACTTCACCAATGATTGTTACTACCTCCAAGAAGAAATCGATTGTTGGGCTTGGGCTATCTGGAGAAGTATGTAATGCAAGATAAGGAGATGTTCGCAAGAAACGAGGTCGGAAGGAGGAACCCAAAAATAAGAAGCCACGTTCCGACACCTCCGAGGACAGTGAGCCTCCGCCTCTGATGAGGCACGATTACCTCCTCCTTCGTAAACCTATTGCGACAATGCTCTCATCGGCCGCACGATGAACATGATCGAAGGAGGAGTGATGGTCGTATCTTCTAAGAAAGAAAAAAAAACTATACACGGGAAATTTCAGTTACCTACCCAACGTTTGCCCGCTTTTACAGTTTCCTATCCAACGTTTCATTTTTTACACGTTGCGGTCCAACGCTTCATTCCCGTCACAGTTTACGGTCTAACCTTTAATTTCGCCCTATTTCCGCCCAAAAACATCACTTTGCAACAAAATAACGTATCGCTGACGTCATTAAGAGGGGTATTTTTGGTACTTTACTATTTTCAACGGCTAACTCATTCAAAATCTTTTAAAACCAACTTAAACCTAAATTCAGCCCCAAATTGAGTTTTCCACGAACCCTAAAAAATCCAAATCCGAAAATTACCAACAAATTCAACAAATTAACGCCTCAATCATAATCGAGTAATGTGAGAGACTACTGTTACGGAGGATTTTTCTTGCAAGTGCGGGTTTCCAGTGGTTACCCACCTCTCTTTAACCAACAAAAATATGGGTCGTCGATTTACGAAATGTTACAAGGGATCGAAAGGTTGTGGGTTGTGGTTCTGGGTTGATGAACCACTTTGTCATCGTGGAAGAGAGGTTATACTGATGTTGAATAGAAGAATCGAAAAGGCCGAAGCCAAATTGAAGGAATTCCAAAAGGGGAAAATTGAACCTAAGATGCAGCAGAAGAACATTGAGTAGGAGTTGGAGAATAAGAAGCTGACGAAGAAGATGAAGAAGCATGAAAATCGTTCTACTAATTTAGAGTCCAAAAATAGGAAATTATTGATAGTCCTTTGTTTTTTCCTATTTTATGTATTGTACTCTAACTTGTTTAAGTAGGCTTTTGTTTTCTGATTTCGAGAATAAAGTGTGTTGAAACAAAGAGTGTTGAATAAATAGAGAGTCTATATAGCTCACTTGTCCCTCAAGATAAACCCATTTCTCCAAATTCATTAATTTTTCAGAATGATGCAATATAATGGTGAATGGGTCATCTCTATCTCCAGCTGAATATAGATAAAAATTATTTATTATTATATTAACATACATAAACACACTTAAAGTAATCACACAAACACACAAGTGGCAGTTAGAGTGACATCTAAAAAGGAAAAGAAATAATCCTTTTTCACAAGTGTCCAACTATTCCCTCACATACAGCCAAAAGGAGGACCACACGACGAAAAGTAACTCCAAACAAAGAAATAAATTAAATTTTGGATTTGAGGATTATTACCATAATCGGGTGTAATTTGTCCTTCAGGAATAACGTTAACGGGGGTTCTAACTCTCCACACACCATTGTTAGCTTCTATCGATCGAGTGGATAAAACAAGAAATTGAGCTTCGATTTCGTGGATTTGCTTTCGATTTTGGAAATTAGGGTTTCTGAAATAGTGCAGGTAAACTTGTATGTGGTGACTGTCTACAAGGTAAGCAACCCAAAGCAACGCATTTTACAATACATGTAGAAGGACAAATTTCTAGAACTTCTAAATGTTTTGAACTTTTGCACATGGATCTAATGGGTCCTATTGAGGTTTGCAGCCTGGCAGGAAAGAAATATGCCTATGTCATTGTGGATGATTTTTTTAGGTACAGTTGGGTAAAGTTCTTGAGAGAAAATTAGAGGTTGTAGAGACATTTAAGATACTAGTTGATAATATAAAAAACTATCTATAATGCATGTATTATTAGAATCGGTTCTAATCATGGTAGAGAATTTGAAAACAAAAACTTTGATATTTTTGCGTGATTCTAGTGGTATCTCTCTCATGAATATTCTGCTCCTATCACTCCCCAACAAAATGAAGTAGCTGAAAGGAAAAACAGAACATGGCAAGAAATGGCTAGGGTAATGTTAAACTCCAGAAAAATAACTAAAAGATATTGGTCTGAAGCATTGAGTACTACTTTCTATATCTCTAACAGGGTTTGTCTGAGACCAAGTACAACAATGACTCCCTATGAAATTATGAAGAAGATTAAACGGAATCTGAGTCATTTCCATGAATTTGATTATGTATCCTACATCTTGAAAGATAGAGAACAACTAGGTAAGTTTGGTGCTAAAAGTAAAAAATGCATATTTGTTGGATACTCTGTGAACAGTAGTGCTTATAGAGTGTTTAATCCCAGATTAAACACACTTCAAGAGTCAGTCAATATTGTGTTTAATGACGAGTATGTCGTTGCAGGTACTAGTGATGATCAGAATGTCCTGCCCAATAGGAAATGATGAGCCCTCATCATCAACTGACAATGTGGACTTAACACTGGTTACTAGTCAAGATTGAAATGTGGTAGTAGATGTTGAGCCAACATCTGCTATTCTAGATGTTGCCGCAACACAAGTGAATGTTGATTCTGACACTGAAGAGTTTGTCGGTGAAAATGTTGAGAAGAGACACACCAGCTATAATTCAGAAGAATCGCCCCTCTTCAAAAGTTATAGGAGAACTCTCATAAGGAGTAAGGACTAGAAATAAAGAAAGAGTTAACTATAAAGATATGGTTAAGCTTAGTGTGTACATGTATTTTGTTTGTAACAATCTTCATGTTTCTTATTTTGTATATGTTGTTGAACCTAATAATGTGAATGATGTTTTGAAAGACACACACTGGATAAAGGCTATGCAGGAAGAGCTCATGCAATTCATCAAAAACAATGTTTGGAAACTAGTTCCTAGGCCTACTCATGATAATGTAATAGCGACTAAGTGGATTTTCAAAAATAAAAGTGATGAAAATGGTGTAATTGTTAGGAACAAGGCTAGACTAGTAGCCTAAGGGTATACACGGGTAGAAGAATTGACTTTGATGAAACTTTTGCTCATAGGCCTAGAATTGAGTGTATTAGGCTTTTGCTTTCTATAGTAGGCATTCTGAAAATTAAATGGTTTCAAATGGATGTAAAGGGAGCCTTTCTAATTGGTTATATTGACAAAGAAGCTTATGTAGAGCAATCCAAAGAGTTCACTGATCCTTACCATCCTAGCTATGTCCACAAAGTAGAGAAAGTGTTGTATAGGTTGAAACAAGCTCCCAGATCTTGGTATGAAAGATTGAGTGAGTTCTTATATATTGCATCAGAATCCTTACAAATTGCATCAGAATCTACCCCCGGAAGTCTTCAATGACCAGTGCTCACCGTGGAAAGAGCGTTGCTCTTGTAAAAAAAGTTGAGCGCCTTTGGGTCCAGGAACTTGGTGGCGTCGTACATAGTATCAAAAAATCCCTCATCACACATTGTCTGCATCACTGCATCCAAATGGTTGGATTCTTGAACCAAGGGCCTCTGGTGCCATGAATATGAAATTACCCACGTCGCTCTCAAGGGACGAGCGAAAAAGAAACAAGGCTTTCAATTCCCAAACGACGGCGAGGTGTTACACATGAATCGAAACGGACCCTTTCGAGGGGTAAAGTATTAAAAAAGAGGACCCAAAGGTGAAAGGCTCACCCCGTACATAGCCAAGAAGCGCTTCACTAAACACTCCGCCCTCTTCAACAAGCAGACAAAAACGAAGCAGCCCAAGAAAGTATAGCCATTAGGTGCTACCTGACTCGGAGACAGCCCACACGCTCAAAATATCTCGCAAAATAATGGAAGAATCAACCCTCATAAACCCGCCTTAAGCTGGGCCTCGTACACAGTCACGTGCCCCACAGGAGGTCCATTAGCCCGTTCAGGAGAGCATAGATGAATTTCTTTCTTAGAAGAGAGGATTTTTATTCTTGTGATATGGAGAAGTTAGGGAAAGACACCCCTTCCTTATAAACTAGGAAACAGTGTCATTTAATTCCATCCTAAAGATGAATCCTTACGTAGGAAGGCATGTGTCTGATTGAACTCTAAAGGTCATCGAAAGATCCTAACTCGTCATAATTAAATCCTAATCAATGCGTCCAACGTCTTGAAACAGAGAGTTGCATTTCGTTAAAGTCCCCCTATTGTGTTTTCCAAAGAAGCACTTTAAATTCCCATCCTATTCTACGAATACGAGGCGAAATGGGGGACTCCTGGTAATACTCGGAGATAAGCTCCTCGAATTAAAACTGTGATATTACCTTTTTAGAAAGTAGAACCTTACGAAGTGAAGTCGGAGCTTACATAGAGCCCCTTGAAATTCTTATCATATTTCAAGATCAGTATAAAGTGAAGTCAGAGCTAACATAGCGCCCCTCAAAATTCTTATTCTATTTCAAGATCAGTATGAAGTGAAGTCGGAGCTGACATAGAGCACCTCGAATTTTTATCCTATTTCAAGATAAGTAAGAAGTAAAGTTGGAGCTGACATAGAGCCCCCTCGAAATTCTTGTCTTATTTCAAGATCAGTGTCAAATGAAGTCTGAGCTCGCATAGAACTCCTAGGAAATCTTATCTTCCCATCAAGACATGCGACACTTGTCAGACTTCCATTTGATCAGGCGTACGCCGTCATTCGAGGAAGCTTAGCCACAAACAACGCCCAATAATCTATATATAGCCCCCCCATTTATCCTTGGGAAAGGAGAAGGGGTTACCCTAGAAAAAGACAACAATGAAATAAAACACTAAGTCATTATTCTTTTTATTTTGTTTTCTTTATCATTTATTGAATCGGGGAAAGACCGACCCATCCTAATGTTATTATGTTAAAATTCACCTATCATCAATAATATAATTGACTTGTATGGTACAATTAAAATACAATTACAGTTATATCCTAACCAATGTTGTTAAAGGCGTGGGGCATAAGTGAGGCATTTATCATAGCTAGAGGCGAGGCGTAAGCCTCGAGGCGTGGGGCGTAAGCCCAATAAATATTGGCATTTTCATGTATTTTAATTTTTAATCATAATATTATCAAACGAGTATATAATAATAAAAAGATATATGGAATAAAACCAAAAACAAACTTATAGCCTTGAAAATATTTAAAATATATATTAGTTAAAATTTAAGACCAAATTGCTCATATGTAAAAACCCAAAAATATTAGTGAACTTCTCACAGTTCACAAAGAGCATTTATAAATGCTTTCACAAAAGAACCATATGAGAAGACATATTAAAGTTTGTAGGCTCCTTGGTAATTAAGCAAAAGAGGTGATCATATGCATATCATACTTTGAATTGATCACGTTATGAAAGAAACCATAACATAATAGAAAGAAACAAAAAAATTGGAGAAAAGTACCTAGGTCATGTATGACTTATCATATTTTTTCACAAATCACAATTGCAAATCTTTCTTTTTTTTCTATCTTTACTTCTCTTTTGCGCCCATAGTTTTTAGAGTGAGCTAATTTTACGTTTTTTATTCACTTATGAGTTAGGTAATTAAGAAAGAAGAACAAAGTGCAGCCAAGTTTGTGGGGCGTTTGCAAACATCTGGGGTGCTCGCCCATGCGTCTTTTGGGCTTCGGGCGCAAGCCCCAATGTTTGGGGCATGCACCCCAAAAAGGTGGTGGCCAATACAACGCCCAAGGGCGTTTTAAGGTCAAATTCGCCATGGGGAGCCCCGAGGCGCGCCTTTCACAACAGAAATCCTAACCAAAAATTAAATTTAATAATGGGTCGAAAGATAAATAAGAAATCAGAAAAATGGTGTCAACGTGTTTACTTGATATAATAGAATAGATAATGGTGTAAAATAAGCCTTAACTAATTGATAAATTGATTTTCTATACATGACTACCGTTGTTATTCTTTAGAAAAGACAAATGATATAAACAAAATAAAATCCCTAAACATAAAGATGTTTTAACGAAATATTTATTTTTTCCTTTTTTTATTTTAACCAAAATAAAAGATTATGTAATCTTTATATCACTTCCATGTTTAAAGGGTATTTGTTGCTTGATTATAGGAATTAAATGCCATTTCTCTCTCATGCGCCTAAATTAAACTCTGATTATGCGTTTTCTCCTTTTTGAAAATGAAAACAAAGTTAGGCACAAATTGAACTATATTCTTTACAAAAAGTATATTAATTTATAAATGATCTTGGATTCTTTTTCGGATAAATAATTTAAAACATTATTTTATATCACTGACATTACCCTTTCCCTTTCCTTCTATAAACGTACAAAAATAATATTATATCCTAAAATGAATTAATAACCATGTACGCAGCAGACAGAAACAATTTCTTTCTCGCTTTTTTTAAATTATTATTATAGAAGCTAATAATTTTAGTTAAATATATATAACTATATATATATATAACTGTGTGATAAGGATGAAATTATACCATACACAGACTCACGGGTATTTTTTTGAATTTTAATCTTTATACGTAGAAAATCAAAATATAATATTTTCCTAGTAAGAATTTGGTTGATTTTTTGAACAAAAACAATTGTTGAGATATTTTGCCTAAACAAATTAGCCAAAAATTTAAACCATCAAAAAGAAAGAAGGCGTGATCCGAGTTTAATTTAGGTGGTGAGGGAGAAATAGTTAATCCTATAATCAAAGAACAAATCTCGTTTAAACATGGAAATCTACATAATCTTTTGTTTTGCTTAAATTTAGAGGGATTTCATTCATATTTGCTCTGAATTTAGAGAATTTATGGTGTCTGTACTCTGTATCATTAGCCTTTAAAAAAGCGTTAATGTGATCGCTCCATAAGCTTCAATAATTCCATAAATTGATATTGATAGTACGAAGTGAGCCTTCAAAGAATAGTGAATATGTGTAATGTGTATACAGTTAAACTAGTCTCTTTTTGTGAATTTAATGGATCATTTATGGAGCCAGGCTGTGTGGAAATTGACTATATTAAGAACTTTGAAAGTACATTAAATGGAATGCGACATCCTGGACCACGTGGCCGTGAAGTTTACCGTCGTGAGCCAGGTTAAAAATTATATGGCTCTTTGGGCTGATGCATGGTATGTGAAATCTCAACCCTACTGTAGCAGTGGGCTAGCCTTTTCTATTTGAATTTCTGAAATGAGGATGGATTACTCTTGTGTGACTTATTATGGGACCGGAAAAGAAAAAGAAGCCCAGTCAGGTTTAAGCTTTTGTAGTATTCTTGTTAATTTTAAAAAATTACACGTGGAATTTGTGTCGAACCTTTTGCTACGGGGGATTTATTTTAATCTTCTAATAAATATCTCAAGTTGCTTGCTAACGCCTTAGTGAAATGTGGATGCATGGTATTTATTTTAATCTACTAATAAATATCTCAAGTTGCTCATGTGTTAGTGAAATGTGGATGCCGATATAATATAAAACTTTTTGTCTTTTGAGTACCATATATAGGGTTCTAGGCTCAAATTTCATAGAAGTTTCTATGTGATAAAGAACTTATTTTGTGGGCTAAATAGTTTTAAGTGGCTAAAGTATCTTACATTTTTTTTTGTGAGGTGTGTATGCTTGCACAATATTTTTAGTGTAATGTATAAGTGGTGGACAAGCACGCGCGCCTAGTCGAAGTTTTTCCCAGAAAAAATATGTTTTTTCAAGACACTACTTTAGTCCGAGAAATCCACAAGATTATTGAAACCATATCATCATTAATTACAAGTGTGGTCGGTTACAAGTGTGGTACGACGAATCTATTTCAAACTATGTCTCCTATCACTAGTTATATTATGACTTTGGTCCGGAACTCTAGATACTCGAAGTAGAGGTTCGACTGGGTAGCCTTACTGATATCGGGGGTGATGTCGAGAGTATGTCAAGGATAATGTCGAAAGTATATCGGAGATTACGTCGGAATGATATCGGACAAATATTAGTCAGATATGCGATGCAATGTCGAATTCTGTACTAGATGATATGTCGGAGTCTATATCGAAAGTAATATTGAATATGAATATTCAATATTGGCGAGTGATTCCAGGTATTAATTGTGTGTCTTCTCGGTATGCGGGGCGCGATATTTATAGAGTCCGCACTGTACCATATCGAAGGTGAACTTCGATATATATTTCGAAAATGATCCCCAATATAGCTAATCGTGAGTCTGGCCTATAGGCCGACCCAATATGGGAAATATCCCTATCAATCATAAAACTTGCTCATCTCTCCTTCACACAATTATAAATGTTGTCGAAATTTAAGCATACCAGTTTCCTTTATTAAGGATATTATTGTAGATATATATTTGATTTATTATTTAAATACAGCGTAAGATGTGATTTTGTGAGATTTATTCTTCAACAAATTTTCATGATACCCAATTGACAAGATCGATCGTAAGTAGCTATTCAAAAGACTAGTAAGGAGTTAGAGTTGCGCATAAGTCCCACGTGTATGGTTTTAATATCTAGCAGCTAGCAACACCGTAAAAAGTGAGCATTTTGTCTCATTTTGTAGGAGTATTAGTATGACTCAAAATATGTGGTGTAAGCTTTTACCAAAGTGAAGCCTCGAAGAGTTGCTCCTCATTTTCCTTGAATCAAGAAGTCTTGAGGGTGAGCTTTCTTAAAACACAGTTACAGTGTGTGAGCAGCTTCCTTTTGGATGTGTAAGAAGTCGCTTTTGTAGACTCTCTATGTTAAAATTTGCATTCGTCCTAACCATGCTTCATAATTATTACTATTTAGTAGAGCAAATGACCGTTTTTGTCATAGGAACATACGTTGATCATATATCAAAAATTTCATGATTATCATTTATTTTGTGTTTGATTGAACTTAGTTATTCGACCAACCAAACCTATGAATATAGAGAACCTTATTGCTAACTTGGAGCAACAAACTTGAAAGCTTTTCCCTTTGTGAGCATGGTTGACAAATGAGTTTAGAAAAGGGGATAAGTTACTACTTTATTTGATAAACGTGGCGTATACGATAATGTCACGGGAGGAGGATACTACGAGAGCCTCATAATTTTTCAAAACCATATAAAAATCTTAGATCCCCATCAAGTTCAAGATTTTATGTTGGAGGGTGGCTCATCTTTTGGAGAGGTTTTAGAAGAAAAAAAACAAACTTGGATTGAGTCTTTTGTCACGAGAATAATGAGGAATTGACCATTTATTTTTTAAATATGAATTTTCGTATAACATAAGGGTGAAGGTTTTCGGTTGTTTGGGTTTAGCGAGCCTCTTAGTAAAGGGATTGAAAATATTTTTTAGAATTTCGAGAAACTTATCTATTGAACAAGGTAAAGAAGTAGGGGTATACAAAAGAAAATGCCACTTGCCCAAACCTGGCGGTCATACTTCCTTCACTTAAACTAGAACTTAATTTAGCGGCCTTTTCTAAAAGGAGTGAATGCAAATAAAAAAAAAACATATCTTGAATAAGCTTCGTGACCAGGTGGTCTTCGTAATGGAATAAACATTTGACGATAAGTTTGGAATTGTTTGGAAGGATCATTATTAATGATGATGCATAATCCGTTCTGCCCTCGAAACTAGGCAAATCGGGTACCCCACAAAACTATCTAAGGGCTAGGGAAAAGGCACCCCTGGGTCACGATCAACTAACACCCCGATGAGGCTACTTTGGACAAAACGATCCGGGCACGCCCCACCTAATCTCCCAGAGACACTCGTGTTCCGAGGTACCCCAAGAAAAGCCACAAGATCCTCCCCTGCCCGGGCCAATAAACAACCCGCCGACGAGCTAACTCCACCGTTTGGATTTTACGGACCCCTGGATGGTGGCACACAATACTTAGCCGAAATATCTTTTGAGAAAGGGAAGCAGTACAAAATAGTAAGGGGGTGAGTAAATACAAGGAAGGGTCGTAGGAAGAAGACCTCTCATCCACGGTCTAATATAACAGACTGGGGAGAGATACAACTCAGAAGATCTCACAGCTACTCGGAAGAAACACAACTCGAAGACCCCTTTCAGAACACGTGGGAGATAAACATAGCTTGGAGGGTCTTATTGCCCTCAGATCGGAGACAAGTACGACAACGGCACGACCCAACCCAAATGAAGTGTCAACTATCCATGATTAAAGGAAACCCCCAACTACCAACTATTATAACGAAAGACCCCGCCTCATTGGTCTAGGACTACCATTGTGGCAGAAGGCAGCGAATCTTACCGGTCCGCTCTTGCCCAGATCAATGATTGAAGCAGGGCTGACTCACTCTCATTGGCTCAGAAAATCCCACAAGACGATTGGAGCAGATAAAATCATTCTCCGGACATAAGAATTTAGTCAAACTCACGCTATTGGGCCCTCGTACCAAACGACCCCAATTGGCGCAGAAGACCCTCTACAACATTGGCCATCACCACCACCCAAAATTATGAGGGAAGACCGACTCTCATTGGACAAAATACCTCAAGACTAACACTATAAATAGCTCATTCAGCATCAAATGGATAACATGCATTCTTGCTAAATTCACTATACACATCTTTGTACGTAGAGAAAATATCGAAAAAGCACTCCATGTTGCGAAAAAATCTATCCCCATACACAACCCCCCTTGTAATTCACTCTAACCCTTTAATAAAACCATATTTCTTCCCTTTTCTCAAACTCGGGATAAGCGTTCTGAACAATATAAGTGATAATATCTCCGAATCCCCCTGTCTTCACGGGCCCCTGACGATTTTTCACGTTTGTACTTCTTTTCCGAGGACTCCTCGGCCTTTCTATGAATGAACAATTAGTTTGTCCTTTTCTTTATTTTTTCTTTTTCGTACTTATAGTATTTTTAGCACATATAAATACTTGGATCTTATCCTTTATCTTAAGAGTAAATATTGAGTTTTAAAGGGATTGAGATTAAATCTCATTCTTGTTGGCCAAGTAAATTATTTAGCTAGACGTGTCCATTTGCATGGCAAACTCTAGATTTCCTTTTCTCTAAATAGAGATATGCATTGGCATGTGGCATTGGCTATAATTTTACTTGGACAACTCAAGCTTAACTCGGTAAAGGAGAATGTCCTAAGTATATATATATATATATATATATATATATATATATATTGAAATTGTGGGATCGTGGATTGACACAACAACTTTGAGAGTTAAGCTGGCATTTCCTTAACTCTATTGTGATCTTCTCGATTAAAGTAGTATGCAGCAGAATTATAAACAAGAAGATATAAATTTTAAGAAGTTTTCAATATTATTAAAACCTTTCGAGACCTCGGCGAAATAACCAATAATGGTTTTAACAAAATGTTCCTCACAACAATTCACTCACGCTCTTTGTTGATCGGACTCAATGAAGCAGACAAGTACGAACTACTTAACTTCTATAAACTAGACTTAAATAGTTGATACAAAAACTTCGCAAAAGGAAGACGAAGACAATACAACGTATAATTAATCTCTTGGATTGATTTGAACTCTTGTCTTGTAATCATCTTGATGAACTTCACACATTTTATAGATTTCTTGAAGCTTGCACGCCAAGGTGTGTTGTTCACAGTTTTGGTAACTCTTGTTGTTTCCTTGTTGAATTGGACTTCCTTGTGAACTCGGTATCTTTCTTGAATAAGTTTTTCCGTTATTATAGATCTAACACGGTAACACATCTTCTTCAAATTGGAGTAATCCTGGAAAGAATCCAAGTTGCAGAGAAGCGCCAATTTGTTTCCTTCTTTGCAAATCGTGTTGAGTTGACTATTCAACTTAATATGAATTATGGAAACTTCAAGTAAGGAATCACTCATAGCTCTTCCTTATGATTAAGATACCTTCGTGGACATAAACATAAACAACTAAAACCGTGGAACTTGATTAATAAGTGAATAAAGGCAAAACTTAAATTTGGCAGTTAAATAACAGTTTACGCGCAGGTTCTCTGGTTTCAATGTTATCCTTAATGTTGTCCCAACATCGCATAACATTGATTCTAGAATACCTTTCACTTTCAATCTCCCCCTTTTTTTCCTTTCTTCACAGAACCAATACATGTTCCAATCAACTCTTATATCCAGAAAGTTAGAATGCCTTTCTTCACAAAACCAATACATGTTCCAATCAACTCTTATATCCAGAAGGTTAGAATAAACAAGAAACAAATTAGAACTACTAAACTGCTCCCCCTTAATGCAAACTAACATTTTCAAAGTTAAAATAACAAAGACAAGTATTAAAGTCATCACTACATCAAAAGATGTTCAAACTCCAACATTCATCAATGTTGCCTCAACATTGAAACCAGTGAGTTTACTGCATAAAAGGTTAACCAGAAAAACAGTTCAAAATTTTCTTTCATAAGCAACAACAGTTAGAGCAGTTCAAACAGTAGTAATACTTAGAGTTACAGACCATAGCTAGATAACAAGGACATGTCCCTTGATCAAAATAAACCAAATAGAGATAATGTACCAGCAACACAAACATATCAGCAGTTTTTAAGAAACAAAACATAAACTAGAAAACCAAATTTAAAAATTGGAACTACTCTCCCCCTTTTTGTGAAGAAGGGAGTTTCTCCAAATTTTTCACCAAGTCTTCTAGCTCTTTGAGATGCTCCTTCTTTTCCTCAATCTCCCTCTGAGTGTCAGCAATGTGCCCCCTGAACCAATTCAACAGATGATCCACAAAAGTTGAGGTTATGACCATGCAATCTTCCTCTTTGGACATTGGCACTGAAGTTCCAGCAAACTTCTGAGCCTTCTTCTTCTCTGTTCTTGGTCTCACCACTCCTTTTGGGTTCCAAAGAAGATCTCTCACTCTTGAACCAGACAAGTAGCTAGGGAGAATTGTAAGTTCATCATCATTCTTCCTCCAGCCCACAATGACACTTGTCTTCAATCCTTGCTTGATAAGGATTTTGCAGATGAGTGAGGGAAAATGCAACATGCCATTCTTCCTTCCAGCAACTTCAGACATTGACTTCAAAATAATCTCCCCCATATTCATAGCTAGCCCATTCTTGATCTTGTACACTAAGATAGCTGATTCCTTAGTCAGTATTCTTGCTTGGCAGCCAGTTGAAGCATGCAATCTTATGTAAGACAGCACTAAGGGAAGTGAGTTTTGTAGTTGGCAGAGCATCTTTCCAGACTTTGACCAACCCTCCTGTCAAGTATTCAATCACATCATCATAGTAGGGGACCTCAGATTCTTCAGTAAGTGGGAATCCACATATCTTGTTGATGGTGTACGGTTCAATGTTGAAGACTCTCCCCCTCACCCAAGCTTCTCCATATTTTGGAGATCTGTAATCCCTTATCCACTTGGAGAGATTCAGGTAGAATTCCATAACAATCTCAGGAGCATAGTCATTCAACTTCATCACAGATTGATGATCCCTCTTGCATCACTTTGTGTTCTTTGAAGCTGGCCATCTCTACAGCTCTTTCAGTGTGAAGTTCCCTTCTCTTGAAAGAATCCCACTTCTTCTCCAAATCTTTGGTAAGATAATAGAGGGAAATGTAGTCCTCCTCATCTTCAGAGTAGATTACATACAACCCATCAGAGTATTCCTTTGTCCCTGATGTTGCCTTAACATTAGCACCAACATCAACAACAACATCCTGCTCTTCTTCACCAGTCTTCTCCTCTTATTTCTCCTCCTCTTCCACTTCATCCTCAACATCCACAACCTCAATTTCCTCTTCCATAACTTGCTTCCCCTTCCTATTTCTCTCAGCAGCAGCAGCAGCAACGGATTTTCTATCTTTCTTAGCCTTTTTCTCAGCTTCAGCAGCCCTCTTCTTAGCTAACCTCTCAATTTGCTTTTTTCTAGCCTTAACATGTTTCTTGGCAGTCTCAGACATAATTCGACCACCAATCAACTTCTCACCAGTACCCTTGATCTTTTTCTCACCAGTACCCTTGCTCTCTTTCTTTTGAGTCCTAATCCACTTCCTCACCAATTTATCCATCGATTCACCAACCTCCCCCTCGACAGATACATCAACATTAATATCAGGGTTGGGTTCAGCTATATTTACCTCAATTTCAGGCTCATTAATGATTGGAGTGGTTGACTCAACAGTTGGCTGAACATTAGAAGTCAATTCTCCTTGTTTAGATTTATTTCCTCGTCGCACGTAGGGGATCGTCTTTCTTTTAACAGCAACCTGATCATCTTCAGTTCTAGCAGCATCACCTCGAACGTGAGCGCGGGTGCACGCTGCTGTGGGTTCACTACTTAGAGCAACATCTGCAAGAGTATGCATGGGCAACTTGCTTGCCATTGTTAGTGAGAGAGTATGCAGAGAGAAATTGAGAGAATTTCGAGAGTAGAGAGTAAAATTGCAGAAATTGTAAAACACAAATATGGAATTGTAAGCACAAATAAGGAAATTAGGGTTTTAATTCCTAATATAACCATGAGTAGTGGAGAGAGAGTGAATGTTAGTGGGTAGTTACTGATTTTTAGCCAAATATAATCTTCCCACTATGATTTCCCGCGCACACGCGTCAATGTTAAACTAACAGGTAACCAGAGCGGTTTTCAAAAATTTGAAAACTTATAAGTTCCTATTTTCAATGTTGGCATGTGACAGTGCACAATGTTGGGATAACATTCGATAACATTCAAACTAGAAGGTGGAGGTATAGGTTTCACCAGGGCAAATTCATGTGAGAGCTTGAGATACATCCAAACATAAATCTGAAACTTAACCAATATAGCAAGTGAGTACCTTAGACATAATGTTCAGATCAAAATCATGAGTAAGCAACATAGATAACAAGAAATACACAGAGATAAGCAGTTATGAATTCAAGGAAAAATTCACTTCCACAACATAGAAAGTCACAGAGAAGTGTGTCACCTGCAGTATGTCACCCAAATAGTATGCCTCAACACATGAATTATACTCCCTCTAAGCCTAAACAGACACAACTCAACAACAAGAAAGAAACAACGCAGTTCTACATGAATGCAACAATGTAATGTCAAATAGGCAGATGGTAAGCACTTATGAAAAAACTCCTCAAACCAGCACAGTATGCATCTCTTTATAATCTTTATTATTTTAATAACTCATCTGAACCAAAAGCTGAAGGTTGCTAAACACAAAGCTAATGTCACTACTGAATGAGGGCAGCATGAACTCCACACACCCCAGTAAAAACATTAACAGCAACAAGTTAGGCAAGTACAAAGGCCTTGAATGTTGGCAATTCATTTATCATGCACCCAAACACCCCAATTCCTTATGCATACTTGTTTACCAACCTGCATTCAAGAAACACAAAGTGATCAGTGCTACTATATGTAAGAAATCTATACCTCAAACACCCTAGTAGAAAGGATCACCCCATGTGTTCCTTGGCCAAACACACAGAAACATGTAAATAAGCACAGCTGAGTAACACTGAAGCTGTCAACATCATGTACCCCAGCTTCTCCATATATGAATAAGACACAACTGAATAGACATCAAAGTAGTGAACTTTGTATACCCCAGCTTCTCCAGATGCTAGGCTATCACAACCTCAGACAAACAAAAGAGTTTTATTACTTTTACAAAACAAAGATATGACACTGGTAACTAGAAAGAGTTGTTAATCAAAGAGTTCAACCACACAAACCAAATATGACAAAACAAGGATTAAATGAGACTCACAAGAAAAATAAATTAAACATAGGAAAACAACAGAATACCTACTACACCACAACCAATATACCAGTGCTAGACAGTGGTGTTATGTCAACACTAGTTTCCTCAACATTCTCACATATTGCACATGCCAAGAGATTTCCTCAAGCCGAAGAATCTCTCACTATCTAAAGGTTTTGTAAAAATATCAGCAATCTGATTTGTTATCTCAATATGTTCAATGTTGATCACTTTGTCCTCTACCATATCTCTCAGGAAATAATGCCTTATGTGTATATGCTTAGTTCGAGAATGTTGGACAGAATTCCTAGAGATACTTGTGGCACTTAGATTATAACAGAACATGGGAAGTGTATCATTATCTAACCCATAATCTGAAAGCATGTGTTTTAGCTACACAAGTTGGGTAACACAGCTGCCAGCAGCTACATATTCCGATTCAGCTGTTGATAATGAAACACAGTTCTGTTTGTTGCTATACCAGGAGACCAGATTATTCCTCAAATAAAAACAGCCCCCACTTGTGGATTTCCTGTCATCCACATCACCTGCCCAATCAGAGTAATTGAAACCAACCAAGTTAGTGTTAGTGTCGTAAGAATACCAAATGCCTAAAGGTGAAGTTCCAGAGATATATCTAAGAATCCTCTTCACAGCAATCAAGTGAGATTGCCTTGGCTCAACTTGGTACCTAGCACAAACACATACTGAAAACATGATATCAGGTCTGGAGGCAGAGAGGTATAGCAAACTACCAATCATGGATCTGTACAATGTTGGGTCAATATTGCTGCCAATGCCATCTTTTGTTATCTTCACTGAAGAGGACATAGGAGTTTTGCAAGGCTTTGACTCTTGTAGCTCAAATCTCTTCAACAGATTCCTTGCATACTTCTCCTGGTTCAGGAAGATACCATTCTCCAGCTGCTTGACTTGTAGTCACAGAAAGTAGTTAAGCTCACCAATTATGCTCATCTCAAATGTTCCTGTCATAGACTCAACAAACTCTAAGGTAGACTTGTTAGTAGAGCCAAATACAATATCATCCACATAAATTTGAGCAATACATATATCAGAGCTTTTCCTAAGGACAAATAATGTTCTGTCTCCATCTCCTCTATTGAAACCTAGGCCTAACAGAAAATCAGTTAGCCTCTCATACCAAGCTCTAGGAGCCTGTTTTAGGCCATACAAAGCCTTCTCAAGTTTGTACACATGGTCATGATGTTTAGGGTCAGCAAAGCCTTTAGGTTGTTCTACATAAACCTCTTTGTCAATTAAACCATTCAGAAAGTCACCCTTAACATCCAATTGGTAAAGTTTAATCTTAAGACAACAAGCAATAGCAAGAAGTAATCTAATTGATTCTATCCTAGCTACTGGAGCAAAAGTCTCATCAAAATCTATACCTTTTATCTGAGTATAACCTTGAGCAACCAACCTAGCTTTGTTCCTCATAATTACACCATTTTTATCAGTTTTATTTTTGAAAATTAATTTTGTACCTATTACATTTACATGTGAAGGCCTAGGCACTAGATTCCAAACTCTGTTTTTGGTGAATTTTAAGAGCTCCTCTTGCATGGCATTAATCCAGTAACTATCCTTAAGAGCTTCAGTTACATTCTTAGGTTCAATGGAGGAAACAAAACAAGATGCATTATCAACAGTACATGAAGAAGACATACAAACACACAACTTAACCATATCCTTGTAATTAACCCTTTCTTTGTTGCGTGTTCTAACTCTTTCGGTAATTTGTCCAATTACTTGAGTGGATGGATGATCTCTTTGTATCCTAGCAGGAGAATCTCTTTTGGATTCATGAACTATTTCATCTTTAGAATCTGACACAGATGTTGGCCTAACATTGGGGATTTCTGATGTTAAGTCAACATTTGTTCCAGTTTCCAGTTCAACATCTCCAACTTTTGTGTTCAATGTTGGGTCCAATGTTGGAGCAACATCTGCAACAGTGACTTCTTCAGTACCTGCAGAAACAGTTAAATCATCAAAAATGACATTCAATGATTCTTGTATAGTATGCAATCTTGGATTGTAGGCCCTGAAAGCGCACTATTAGGAGAATATCCAAAAAATATACACTTTTCACTTTTGGGATCAAATTTGCTTAAATAATCTATTTTTTTAGCAAATAGCAGTTAATACCAAATTCATGAAAGTGTGCTACTGTTGGTTTTGAATCCTTCAAGATTTTATAAGGTGTCATAGTAGTACCAGGTCTAAGATAAACTCTATTACTAATATGACATGCAGTATTCAAAGCTTCATCCCAGAGTTTATTAGATAAGTTCTTGAATTCAACATTACTCTAGCCATCTCTTGAAGTGTTCTACTCTTCCTCTCAGCAATCCCATTTTGCTGAGGTGTCTTGGGTGCAGGGAACTCATGGAAAATGCCTTTAGTTTCACAGAAATTAGCAAAGCTTACTTTTTCAAACTCTTTTCCATGGTTAGACCTAATTCTTCCTACAGAAGTGCCATAGAGATTTTTGATACTAGCATACAGAATCTTGAATGTGTTGAATGCTTCTGATTTTTCTTTCAACAACTTTATCCATTTATATCTTGAAAAATCATCAACAATAACAAAAACATACTTCTTACCATTCAGGCTACTAACCTCAATAGGACCCATGAGATCCATATGTAGCAATTCAAAGCACTCATTAGTTCTAGGGGTTAGTACTTTGTACCTGGAGTGGTGTATGAACAACTTTTATTTGTTTACCTTTCAGGCAGTCTTCACAAACTATTTTACCTGGACTAGTCAACTTAGACAAACCTCTTACAACCTCTAACTTATGCAGTTTCTCCATATTTCTATAGCGCACATGTTCTAGCTTCTTGTGCCACATGATAGATTCATCTACCTTGGCATGGTAGCATTCAGCTTCATCTTGAGCAAGATAGCAGTTATCCTTTGATCTTGTACCTATCATGACACGGACATTGTCACTATTAAACACATCACATGAACTTTTATCAAAAGTAACTAGCAAGTTATCATCACAATGTTGACTTATGCTAATTAAATTTGCTTTCAATCCTTCAACCAACAACACATCCTTGAGTGGTGGAAATCCTTGGACATCCAATACTCCTTTTCCAATGATTTTCTCTTTGGTGCCTCCTCCATAGGTAACTGTTCCAACAGTCAAAGGGATCACATCTTTCAGGTTGTCAATGTTACCAGTCATGTGCCTTGAACATCCACTGTCAAAATATCACTTACCTGTAAGGTTAGAGTAAACAGAAGAGAAGACAACATTTCAAACAATTTTAACCTTAGGAGTTTTTATCTTTTCAATCCAAGTTCTACTTCTATGTCCTTTAGCTTTGTTACCTAATGTTGGGATAACATTCAGATTAGAGGTTCTCCTAACATTGATACTGCTATTAATTACTGTTTTCTTCTCAATCACATTTTTATATTTCTTACAATAAGGCTTAATGTGACCAGGTTGAAAACAATATTGACAGATAAAAGTAGGTTTTTTCACAGTGTTGAAAGGAATTTCACAACTCAAGCTTCAGAGGGAGGTTCTCAAATATGTAGAATTAACATCTTCAGAGGGAGGTTCTCAACATAGCCCAAACCACTTTTACCTTGATTTCCCATACTCAGCGTCTCATCAAGCTTAGAAGAAGATGAGTTCCATTTCGCAATGGTTTGTTCAGCTTTATTAAATTTTACCTTTACCTCATTCAATTCAGCCTCAGTTTTGTCAAGGTCTTTCTCATACAGTTTCAACATCTCCTACATGCATCCAATCTCTTCCTTCAGGCTTTTGTTGCTCTTGATGAGTTTGTGATTCTCAAGCAGCAATTTGTGGTAGATAGACTTCAGGTCTTCAATGATTTTCTCTTGGGACATTTCACCTTCAAAGAAATATTCTTCGTCTAGATCCACTGAGCCATGAAAACAATCAAAGTTAGATTCATCATTGTTAGACACAAGATTATGTTCAATATTAGCATCATATTCATCCCAATCTGAAAAGAAGGTCTCATGTTCTGATGTTGGATTCTGAATGTTGGGGTAACATTGAGATCCGAGGCAGTTCAAGGAGTCTTCTGGTGTCCAGTCAATCTGAGTGAGTAGTGCAGCAGTGTAAATCTCTTCTGATTGTTCTTCAGCTTCTCCAGAACTAAAGTCATCTTCATTGAAATCATCTACACAAACCCAATGAGAATTTCCTCTTTTTCTAAGAGTGTTAGCACATTCATTAGCCATATGACCATATCCTTTAAATTCAAAACATTGAACATCTTTTAACTTATCAGCTTCTAAAGAAGTAGGTTTTGATGTCATGTACTTCACAAACTTATGAGGTAATTTCTTATATCCTGGAGAACTATTACTAATATTCCTTTCTTTTCCTTTTCCTTTAAAGTTCAGCTTATTGAAATTCTTAGTAATGTTACCATACTTTGAAGAAATTAATTCACATTCATCATCACTTTCATTATCAAGACTTGATCCTCTTAAAGCAACAACCCTATGTTTGCTAGGTTGTGAGACAAGATCCATCTCAAATTTTCTAAGAGTATTCATCAAGACTTGAAACTGTAGATTAGCAAGGTTCCTACACTCACCCATTGCAATTTTCTTGAGAGCAAATTTAGATGACAGTGTTCTCATTGCTTTATAAACCATCTCTTGATTAGTCATAGCAAAACCTAGATCTTCACATTGGTTAGCAATATCAAGAATTTTCTCATAATAACTATCAACACTCTCATCTTCTCCCATCTCAAGTTTTTGAAATTGCTGAAGCAGTTATCTATGTTTAAAATCTCTTTCACAATGTAATTCAAGTATATCCCAAGCATGTTTGGCTTTTGTACAATTCTGGATTAACTTGAACATGTGATGATTAACCCAACTAAAAATAGCATTAAGAGCCTTTTCATTAGAGTATAGAGACTTACCTCTGCTACTGCCCAGTCTGCTTCCGGTTTTGGTACTAGATCACCTTCACCATCTTCTGGTAATGTTGGAAGAGAGTATCCATTGATCACAGATTGCCAGGCTCGAATATCAATAGCTTTGATGTGAGACCTGATCCTGATCTTCCAGTATGCATAATTGGAGCCATCCAAAACTAAAATCCTGTTGACATTAGGATTGACACTGTCCATTGTGTTGTATCACCTCCAAACCACCAGTGTAGTCGATGTTTGACTCTGACGCCAATTGAAATTGTCGGATTGTGGATTGACACAACAACTTTGAGAGTTAAGCTGGCGTTGCCTTAACTCTATTGTGATCTTCTCGATTAAAGTAATATGCAGCAGAATTATAAACAAGAAGATATAAATTTTAAAAAGTTTTCAATATTATTAAAAAATTCCGAGCCTTAGGCAAAAAAACCAATAAAGGTTTTAACAAAATGTTCCTCACAACAATTCACTCACGCTCTTTGTTGATCGGACTCAACGAAGCACACAAGTACGAACTACTTAACTTCTATGAACTCGACTTAAATAGTTGATACAAAAACTTCGCAAAAGAAAGATGAAGACAATACAACGTATGATTAATCTCTTGGATTGATTTGAACTCTTGTCTTGTAATCATCTTGATGAACTTCACACCTTTTATAGATTTCTTGAAACTTGCATGCCAAGGTGTGTTGTTCACAGTTTTGGTAACTCTTGTTGTTTCCTTGTTGAATTGGACTTCCTTGTGAACTCAGTATCTTTCTTGAATAAGTGTTTCCTTTATTACAGATCTAACAAGGTAACACATCTTCTTCAAATCGGAGTAATCTTGGAAAGAATCCAAGTTGTAGAGATGCGCCAATTTGTTTCCTTCTTAGCAAACCGTGTTGAGTTGACTATTCAACTTAACTTGAATTATGGAAACTTCAAGTAAGTAATCATTCATATCTCTTCCTTATGATTAAGATACCTTACTGGACATAAACATAAACAACTAAAATCGTGAAACTTGATTAATAAGTGAATAAAGGCAAAACTTAAATTTGGCAGTTAAATAACAGTTTACATGTTCTCTGCTTTCAATGTTATCCTCAATGTTGTCCCAACATCGCATAACATTGATTCCAGAATACCTTGCACTTTCATATATGTGTATATATATATATATATATATATATATATATATATATGCTTGGAGTCAGTAAATATTCTCACTTACTTCCAAATTTCATTTTCATATATTGTATTGAGCTATTCACTTATTTCCTTGCAAAGTTAGTTTTTAAACTAAGTTTATTATAGCAAGATGAAGGGTAATAAGGGACTGGCCTGGAAAGATGATGCCTCCACACTTTAGGCAGGGGGTTCTATTTCTTCAAGGACTTCCCCTCGGAGTTTGACCCGGAATCCTTCGTTGCTGCTAGGCGTTCGCCACGCATCCTCCGAGAGTTTTTCTCATGGGCCGAGGGGTGGGACCGATGAGGGTTTGGCGGCCATCGTGGGGAGCTCCTCAGTGAGGGCAGTGTCAAGGCCTTCGCATGCGAATTCTCGTCGGATGAATCACATCAGGGAAGTGTTCATGGATAGAGATTCTTATTCTCTTGCCGATGACTCTTTGGTGTTTAACATGCTCCATTTGAGCTCTTCGATGATGATGGGCCGAGGACGTGTTGGGTCCATTGTTAGTACTGAGTATGGAGAGTCCATCATGACTCTTTTTTCCGAGTATAATCTCGATTTTGACAAATATGATGTTGTTATACCCCATCCCGATCAGAGGGCATATGATCCTCCTTCGGGTAACCTAACGGTTTATTGTGAACAAATGCGTTGCGGGTTGAGTGCGTTTTTCACCCTTTTCTCCAAGTTCTTTTCCGATATTAGAAAATATGTCCTAGCCAACTAACGCCTAATTCGTATCGTCACTTGGTGGGGTATATTTTGTGTTGTGAACTTTTAAACCTTCCCATGTCTCCTTATCGGGTGGGAGCGGTTTTTATCTTGCACCCTTGCTTGGGCGGTCCCCCATTTTTTAGCCTGGCCTATCGGGAAACCAGTCGGGCGTCTACGCGTGTCTCCAACCATTATTCACATCGAGGGGATTGGAGATGGGGGTTCTTTTTCGTCCGTTCGAAGGGCTTGTCGGCTAGTTCATGGGGGGTACCTATCCGATGGGGTCTAGGGTATGTCATCCCTAATCCCGAAACCTCGGTGCGTGAGTGTGAGGTTCTATCAAGTAATGGGTTGTTTTCGGGTACCTATGATATTAACAACTTACTGGAGCTTCCTGAGTCTCTAATCCTCGCAGGTCTTCAGGAGTGGATTGAGATATTCAATCTCCCCCTTTAGCCCTTGCATAGTAACTTCTTTTTTCGTAAGTTCTTCCTCCTCTTCTATGTTTATGATATTCTCATGTATCTTTGATGCATGATATACTTATGTTTCCGATAGGTGCGGAGATGGAGATGTTCGCTATAAAGCCTTTCGACAAGGCTTTTCTCATATAGATACCGAACAAGGGATACGCCTTTTCGGATGAGGGAGATTTCTATCTGTCGAGATACGAGGTGGTGCCAAGTCCTTTTTCGAAGGAGGAGGGAGGTCCGGGGGTTTCACCCATCGCCGCCCCCCAATGGATTCCTTAGAGCCTATTATGCCAGAGAGTACGATGGCCACCGTTCCTCGGATGGACCCTTTTACCCCACCTTTGATGTTGTGGTCTTGTCCCGAGGGAGAGGTCTCTTCTGGTGCAGTGAATGTAGTGGAGGAGGGTCTTTCCTCTCCTACCCCCGATGGATCCCGGATCTTTGGGGGAAGTTCCGATCATGTAGGATTTCCTCCCCTCGGGGGAGGTGGCAGTTCTATTCCTCCGGTTACTCTGGCTGTGGATTTTTGCCGGAATTATTTGAGTGGCTTATTGAATATGATGGACTACTAGCTGATGAAGACTCTCCCCCTATCCACCCTTCAGTACCTAGCTTGCAAATATTTATGCGAGGTATAGTGTTCTTCCGTTCAATTTATTTAGTACTAACCTTTAGGTTTTCTTTGTGGTGATGGGTGGAATTCGTGTAGATTTATATGGTGCTAAATGCCATTGCAGGTCCAACGATTCCCGAGATTTTGTAGGGTCCTTCCCATCAGGGTTCAAGCTTTCCCACGTTCTTGGAACCTCCGACTCTTTTTAACACTAGGTCTCCTACTTGGAACGTCCTAGGCTTTACCTTGGTGTTGTAATATTGTGACATCCGGGCTTTGTATTCCTCCATTCGAATGGAGGCTCATGCTCTTCTTTCCTCCAAGAGGTCGAGGGCAAGGGCCAAGTTGGAGCTATTGGCGACTTCTTCGTATTCCTTGACTCGCCAACTTTCCATTGCCACTTCGGGGGGTAAAATCGCCTCGCTGCCATAGGCTAAGCTATAAGGGGTTTCGCCCATGGCTGCTCTTTGTGTCATCTGATAAGCCCATAGAATGTCAGGTATTTCCTCGACCCATATGGCTTTATGCCAATCTAGTCTAGCCTTCATATTTTTAAGTAGGGGTGGGAACAGGACATGAAAATTCCCATTCCCGTCCCATCCCGTGGGAAATTTCCTTCGCGGGAAATTTACTATCCTGTTCCCGTCCCGTCATGGCCAACGGGATGGGATTCCCGCCAGCCGCGGGACGGGAACGGGAATCATTTTTGGGTTCCCGCGGGAGGCGGAAATCCCGCCAAATTCTAGTGCCTATGCAACTTAGAGGGGAGTTTGGGGGTTAGTTGCTAAGACAAATTAAAAGGAGGGGAGTATAAATGTATAAGGAGATAAATAAAACATTAGAGTATAATCAATAAACAATTTTTGCCTTTTGAGTCGCGAAATTATATTTTTTTTATTTGTGATAGCGAATAACGATTGTGATTCATTGTGAATGTGATTCGTATTGAATTGTGATTAATGTTAACAAGTTGTTACTTGTTAATGTCAAAAAGAAGACATTTTTTTTAATACGAAGTATTCGAAAATGGCGATTGTCGAAGGGAAAAAGTAGAGAAATATTTTTCCCCACCTTTTTCCCTATTTGTGTTCTTAAAACTTGCGGTATTCCCGCGTAAATTCCGCGAACGATGGGATTCTCGCGTAGACGGGATCCCGTCCCGTTAATCCCGCCAATGACGGGATCCCGCGTACGCGGGATCCCATCCACAACGGGATGGGAACGGGAGTGGATTTCTCATTCCTGTGCATACGGGATCCCGTGAAATATGGTCCCGTGGGACGGGATCCCGTCCCGTTTCCACCCCTATTTTTAAGGAGGGTTTGGTTAGTCCTTTCTACTTGGTCGTTCCCCTGGGATACCCTACCGAAGCAAAATGATGTTTGATCTCCCAACGGTCACACCAATCTTCTAAGTCTTTGCATGTAAACTGGAGCCCATTGTCGCTCACAAGGCTTTGAGGAATGCCGAATCAGCACATGATATGCCTCTATAGGAAGTTAATGACTACGGATGTGGTGATTTGGGCTAGGGGTTCTGCCTCCACCCATTTGGTGAAGTAGTCTATTGCCACTAGCAGGAATTTCTTTTACCTGACGTCAGGGATCAGGGGACCCATGACATCAATACGCCATTTGGAGAAGGGGCACGGGGTTAGACTGGGCTCCCATGGAGCCGCAGGTTGGTTGGTTTGTGGGGCGTAAGCTTGATAAGGTTTGCATTTTTTGGCGTGCCTTTTGCAATCTCTGGCCATCGTCGGCCATGATTTTGCCTCTGGTGTGACTTTCACAAGTTCCTTCGTGAATTTCCAATAAGACTTGTTAGGCCTCTTCCTCACTGAGGCATCGGGCGTGAGGACAGGAGTATGTTCTTTGGAATAATATCCCGTTGTTCAGAAAGTACCAGATCATTTTCCTAGACATAACCCGTTGTACGGACTTGTCCTTGGAAGAGCCTTCGGGGTCTTGCAGATAGGCTTTAATGGGAGTTATCCAGCTCATTGGGGGATCTAACGTGGCGTTTATCTCTTTGCTTTCCTCCTTTTCTGACTCGTTTACATGGAGTAGGGTGTTCCTTCGGGTGTGGATGGTGGCTGTCTGGGTGACCATTTTGGACAGGGCGTCCGCCTCTTGGTTTTCTCCTTGGGGGATCTTTACAACTGTGTATTCATTAAACCATCCTTGCCTTTGGTGGACCACCCGAAGGTAATCTTTCATTATTTCCTCTTTGGCTTCATAAGATCCACTAACTTGCTGAACAATTAGCTGAGAATCACTATGGACAAGTATCCTCTTTATCCCTCCTTCCTGTGCAAGTCTCATTCCAATGAGAAGTGCTTCATACTCGGCCTCGTTATTGGATAGGGGTAATTGATTCTAATGACAAAGTGGAGCATTTCCTCTTCCAATTCCTTGTTTATCAGGACTACCCCGGCTCCACCATGTGTGCTTACAGAGGAGCCATCCACGTAGGCGTGCCATAGCGATGCATTTTATTCGGCTCTCATGCCCGTCAATTCCGTTACAAAGTCTGCTAGGACTTGTGCTTTGATGGAGGGCCTCAGGGCATAAGAAATATCATACTCTGTGAGCTTTATTGCCCACTTGGTCAATCTCCCCCACGACTCGGGTTTTTGAGGATTTCCCGTAGTGGGTGTTTAGTCAAATCATTGATTGAATGGGATAGAAAGTTTTCGCGTCGTAGTAATCAAAATCAAGACAAGTTTCTTGGCTAGGGTATACCTGGTTTCGGCTCCGATGAGGGTTTTGCTAACACAGTATACGGGGTGATGCTCCATGTTCTGTTATTTGACCAATACGGCACTGACGGCCTCCTCCCCGACAGATAAATATACGAAGAGCTCCTCTTGAGGTGATGGTTTTACCAATAAGGGTGGTTTTACCATGTAGCTTATTAGCTCCTGGAGGGCTTCTTTGCACTGCGTAGTCCACTGGAACTCTTTAATGGTTCAGAGTATCTTGAAAAATGGGAGTCCCTTTTTCACTGATTTGGAAATGAACCGGCTCAATGAGGCCATTCTGCCGGTTAATTTCTAGATGTCCTTTACCGTCTTCGAAGTTTAGCAATCCTACTATGGCTTTGGCTTTTTCGGGGTTAACATCTATCCCTTTTTCCGTGACCATGAAGCCTAGGAATTTTCCTCCTCGGATGCCAAAGGAGCATTTTCGATGGTTAACCTTCATCCTGAAGTTATCCATGATGACCAATGCCTTTCGTAGGTCTTTGGGATGATCTTACACTGCGTGCCTTTTGCAACCATGTCGTCCACATAGACTTCTACCGATATTTCGATGAGTCCGACGAACATGCGGCTTACCCATCGCTGCTAAGTGCCCCAGTATTCTTGAGTTTGAAAGGCATTATTAGATAGCAAAAAGTACTTGTGTCAGTGATAAAGCTAGTTTTATACTGATCGACCACTGCCATTGGGATTTGGTTGTATCCCTGATTTCCATCTAGGGTTGACAAAAGCGCGCAATCGGCGGTGGAGTCGACCAGTTGGTCTATGCTTGGTAGGGGATAACAATCCTTCGGACAAGCCTCATATTTGTGAAGTCCACACACATCCGCCATCTTCCCCATGTTTGGGGACTAGGACAACATTAGCTAGCCATTGGGGGTATATAACTTCTCTAATTTGTTTTAAGCTAAGAAGTCGTTGTATCTCCGACCGAATAATCTTGTTGCTTTCATGTCCCATCTTTCTCTTCTTTTGTTGGAGTGGTTTCGCCCCAGGTTTTACGTTAAGAAAGTGTTGGCATACCTTGTTGCTGATTCGTCCGGCCGGTCCTCCCTCCCATGCGAAAAGGTGGTGAAAGTGCTTTAGGACGGAAGTTAGTTGGGCTCTCACTCCAAGCTCCATATTCGTGCCCATCTTAATCACCTTATCGGGTTCTCCTTCTATGAGATCTACCATCTTTAGTTCTTCCACGAGTTGAACCCATATTTCTTCGTTCTTACGCCTTTTGCTGTTGCCGAGGGCTGGATCATCTTCTTCCGGAGGGATAGCATTCATTCGACACTCCCTAGCTTTGGCTTGGCTCCCTCAGACTTCTCCGATACCTGAGCAGGTGTGGAATTTTACCTTAAGGTGCAGGGTGGAGGGAAACGCTTCGAAGGTCCGAATGGAGGGCCGTCCGCATATAGCGTTGTACGTCCTTGACGAGGCCTTCACCACCCAGAATTTGATGGGTTTAGTTCTTCGTAGGGCTCCCTCCCTCCATGACATGTGAAGAATCCTGGTCCCGAGGGTATTACAGGCTTCTTTCGAAAAGACTACTAGGGGGACCTCTGTCACCTCTAGTCGTTCTTTCTTTAGTCCTATAGCGAGATAGGCAGGTAGAAACAGGACATCCACTGAACTGCCCGTATCGATGAGGATCCATTGGATTTCAATTCCGTGAATGGTAGCTTCCATCACCAAGGGATCTTCGTGGGGGTAAATTATACCCTTCAAATCCTCGGGTCCGAAGGTGATGTTGGGCAGCCTTACTCCCTGAATAGAGTAAACATGGAATCTTGCTCCATTCGCCTTGCTTCCTTTAAATATTCCTTCTTCTTACCTTGGGGTGTTATCGAAATATCCCCCCCCCCTTCTATCATGTTAATCGTTCACCCCAAAGGAGCGTTATCCTCGTAGGATTTTTTTGGGGGGGAGGGAGGTAGGCTCCGATACCCCATAGTTGTTTCTCGTGACCGTTGGCTAGGGGTCGCCTCTTTTTCCTCCTGCTCCCCTTGCGGCCTTTTTCGCACGTTCGATCTTGGCTCCTCGGGGTTGTTCTCCTTTAAGTAGTTTTTCAAGTATCCAGTCTCTAGAAGACGGACCATTTCCCTTTTTAGGGTGGTGCATTCCTCTGTGGTATGTCCATAAGTTTTGTGGTACTTGCAGTATTTCCCCGAGTTCTTATGTCTATAGGGGAATTTGGCCGGTAGGGGCCAGCGCAATTCATTATTACCTCTCATCACATTTAGTACCTCTTCGAGGGCAATAGTCATCGGGGGCAGTGGCACGGGTCGCATGTATTTTTTAACCATGCCGCCGTCGTCCTTGCGTTGAGATGGCTTCATTTCCTGATTATTCTCTTTAGCCTTTGCCTCGCATTTGGTACGTTCCTATCGTTCGTTTGAGTTTTCAGCTTCCTCCATGAGGATATAAGTTTCTACTTTTTTTCATAAGCTCGTTCATATCCGTAACATGGTTACCCATAAGGTATCACAAGAAATCTCATGTTCGGGGTCCCTAGGTTAATATGTAGGCTAGGACAGTTGGGCTAACATTTGGGACATCTAAAGCTTCATCGGAGAAGCGTTTTATGTATCCTCACAAGGGTTCGTCCTTCTGCTGCTTAACCATAAAGAGGCGCGTAGCGGATTTAGGGTATCGTCGATTACAGGTAACTGTCGTACAAATAGTTTGGCCAATCGGTCGAAACCAGCTATAAAGTTAGGTGGAAGATGGTTAAACCAAGCTTGAGCTCGCCCTCCGAGCATAACTGGGAACACGCGGCATAGGGCATGATCAGGGGTGGAGGATAGGTCCATTCCTTCCAATTATTGGTGGATATGATCATGTGGATCTCTCCTGTCACTGTCTCCTGTGTACAAGAGGACGTTGATGGCCCGCATCCTAGAAGAGATCGTGGCCAAGGCGATCTCGGGGACGAAGGGGGAGGTCTTGTACGTCGGATCCTCCTTGGGGGCCATAGTTTTCTTGATGTCACCCATCTCCTTACGTAGACCGTCGAGTATTCCCCATAGGGTGTGATCTTTGCCCATAGAAGGAAGGGTGCCAGGTAATCCGAGGGATATGGCATTTTCTCCCTCTGACCGGCCCTTGGGGCTTCCTCATAGTTATAACACATTCGTGGTTCCCACAGAGATTCGTGATGCCAAGAGGCGGGGGTAGGACTCCATCTTGCGCAGAATTCACTTTCTTCTGAAGGGTAATTTCTTCGATAGGGTGACTTGGAGGGTGGATTATGGGAATTCTCGGATCTTCGTGGCATTCTCCGAGTTGTAGCTTCCACGAGCCTTTCGAAGACGGGCCAATGGACGTTGATAAAATCTCTTTCCTCACATCAACGTACTGATGGGGTAGTTTCAAAATTTTTCTGATGGGACCAAGGATTATTGCTATCAAACAAGTCGTTCATAATGCACGACACTTGCTGAACATGCTCAAAGACACGTTTTATGGCGTTCCCACAGGCCATTTTGTTAACAAGTTGGTTATTTTAACCCAATTAACGAGATTATAAGGGTTGGAACGCTTTTTCCGGATGTTCAGAAGTGTGTTTGTGAAGAAAGCATCCCTCTTTTTATTCACTAAGAATTATATGTCTTGCTTGTGTTGAGTTAAATTGAAGATGATAATAATTTAATAAGGGGTACCTCTTATATGGAGGTATTTGAGGACAGGTGTCACTGTGCATGTTTTTAGTGAAGTACAGGTGTCGCAATGTGCATGAGTGGATAAGTTATACTCTATCTTTGGGTCCTTTATCTACTAGGACATGATTAGGATGAACTTTTATCCTTTCCGGTAGCTTTTAGGGGATACTGATAAGGAGATTCTTGGATTCTTTCTTCGATGGGCTAGGTCTCTCGGGAGAGCTTCATAGGTGAGGTTGTATGCTTGTCTGATATCTTCTTGATCCGATAGGGGTCCATTTTTGTGTGTTTTGATAAGGAGATTCTGGCTTTTTTCTCCGATGGGCTAGGTCGCTCGGGAGAGCTTCATAGGTGAGGTTGTATGCTTATTCGATGTCTTCTTGATCCCAATAGGGGTCTAATTTTGTGTTTTAGTCTTCGTAGTTGGTACTTCGATGGTCCGTGGTCCTCGGGTTCTCAGCGTGGGGATGTTTCGTTTTCGGGGACTCAGGGTCCTTATATTTGTATTGATCCATCTTGGCGTCTTTACGGATATCGAGTTCTCGCGAACTTATTGGGATTTATTCTTTTTCCGATTCCGCTTAGGTATCTTATTTTTAATCATCATGACTTTTCAAGGGACGCATGGGTGCCTCTTCGCGGGTGTCGCTTTTACCACTTTGGGTGTACGTAGGTGGGCCCTTTCGATACTACGTGGCATCGGAAGTTAGGTGATGGTAGAACCATCCTTATGTTAATCCCTGATTTTTAGGGTTAACGCTTCGGTTAATCCCTATACTTTTTTTTAGTGTTAACAACGAGAAACGTCTCTAGAAACCAAATATAGATCTTTTCCCATACATATCACCTACATGAGCGATATATAACCAAGAAGGTCATGAATATCTTCAACACAAGAATGTTACATGAGTTAAACATGGTAGGAGAATGAAAGCCAATGGTGAAGTGAATACATATGAAACTATGTAATTGTGTTTGTTATTCTTGATGAAACACATCTGTGAAGAATGAGATGACACATGCATTTGAAGAAGTTGAGTCAGACTAGTATTCAAAAGGTAAGTAAAGTTAGGTTACTCGAGGACAAAAAATAAGCTAAGTGTGAGGGTATTTAATACGTGTGTAAAACATCTATATTTGACCCTTGATTATGAGTCATATAATGCTCGATCCTTGATATTTTATGTACATATTAGTTACTTTTTATTTTATTTCAGGTTTAGAGTTAGTTGATTCAAAACAATGCAATTTAAGGTAAAATGGCACGGTTTTGGAGAATTCGGAGAAAACAAAGGAAAATGAGGAAATCACTACCACATCACTACATCGCAAACGAGAAATAAAGTGAAGAGTGAGGCGCGATCCAGGCGCTATAGCGGACAAAAACCTGCGAGGGGCGCGAGCAAGAAGTGGACGCAGAAGACCGTCACAGAAGGAATACAGAAAGAAGTGCAATGTGAGGCGTGATGTAATTCTGATCGCGCTTGAGGCGCGCGGTCTAGGTGCGCAATGCGGCTGATTGTGAATGATGTAATTTGACGTAGGGCTTCTCCAGGCGACCGTTAACCTAATGGGTGCGGAATAAATTGTAAAAAGAGAGAGTCGTGCAACAGCATGAAGATACATCAATTACACCATTCACCACCATATTCATCAAGAGGAAAACCCTCTGATTTACACCGTGCAACAGAGATCAAGAAGAATCAACAAGAGAATAAGAAATCGTCGCTCAAAGGAAGAGGAAAAGTCATTCTCATCAGGCGGAGTAAACACAAGATCAAGAGGAATACGCAACTATCCTAGAAAATCATTCAACGAGATATTTCCTCTCCATCTTATATTTATTTCATCTGTTATTTGTGATGTGAATCTGTTATTTAAATGATGAGTGGCTAGTACTCTATGTTTGGAGTTAGGAATAATTGGACTTGAAACTATGTAAAGACCTATGAGTTGATTTCTATTGATTGTTTGATTTATGTTTATTTATTTATCTTGTGCCCAATGCTTTATTGTACCTGATCACCATAATACTGATATAAAGTTATGGGAGGTAACTAGCGTAGCCACATAGCATGTTCTGTGGATAAGTGAACCATTGAGTGTGCGAAAAAGACAACTCGGACCATGTCCGCTTGTGGCATTGAAAGAAGCCATAAACATGAACATCAATCAAGGAATGCAACGCATTTGTCAGAGCATAGTGGATATCCAATGATCCCGAACCTCTAAGCTATTTATCTATTATTTCTTACAATCCAAACCAATCCAAATAAATCAATTTAATTCAGTCTACTAGTTAGAATTAGGTTTTGTTTTTGGTAATATACTAGTTAGAATTAGTTTAAAGTGGTTAGATTAGTGAATTTAGTTTATTCATCATTTAGTTTGATTAAAACAAAGTATTTCAATCATGACAAAATTAATGAAACGATTAGGTGTGTTATTTAATCGTAGTCCTCGTGGGATTCGATACTTGGGCTATAAACTTTACTTTCTATTTTAAATTACTTCAGCTCGTATACTTGTGATAGAGTGTGTATTGAGATGAAATAAAAACACGTATATAATACACATTAGGTATTCACGTGATGGACGCTCTTACTACTCTCCAAACTCGAGGCTTTACGGGAGGCGGCGTTACTTTTCTCCACCAAGAAAGATAGATACTATCGACCGAAACCTTCATATGTGAGGCATTCGAGACACTCGGGTCCACGAGAAAGTTATGATCACCTTCATAACACTGGTAATTGACTACCTCTGCCCACTTTTTTTAGTTAAGAATTATAGAAATTGGGAAACATTTACCATTATCATATATGCATATGCGTGTTGGTATGGTTTCTGAGTCTGATGGTGGGTCTGGATCAGTTAGTGAGGGTGATGTGGCATCATCGAATGTTGGTAGCATTGATTGGACCTCTTATAGAGAGGGTGATGACAATGATTATGAGGGTGATACGCACATAGGGGGCAATGATGCTGATTATAAGGAGCATGTTAGTGAGGCCAACAACCATGATATATTATCTGATGGGGGTGGTGATATAAATAATGAGGCTCTTGAGCTTCGTGCGCACATATTTTAGACTGTGATAACCTTTGATAAAATACTATGTTAATATCAGCGTATAGAATGCTCGACTCGTATGGGATTATTATTCTGGGTTCTGATGACCGTATTCATATCTCGGCGGCAGGATGTATTACTATATTCACCTCTGCGAGGGACAACTGCGAGTCCTTTGATAGAGCACGCGATAGTTTTGACAAAAAGTGGAAGCAATAATTTTTATTCATTAGGGAGAGCGTCTCTGGGGAATTTGACTACTACAATCGTGATTGGATTGACAAAGTGAATGATTTGGCCTCATAGGTCCGACGATGGAAATGGACAAAAGAAGAGATTGTCTGCTTTGCAGCATGAGCGTTTCTATCATCCAATCTTTTTCCTTGGCAAGATATTGAGAGTGAGTGGCATCTCTTCTGCTAGGCACCTAGGGAGAAAACCCTTGGGTATAGTTTTTTGTATTTTAGCATGCTTCTTTGTTTTTTACCTTTGCATATTATACTTGCATTTTGATAAATTTTGTACGAGCCATTAACCCTTGTTTTATCACATGTAGCTAACATGGTGTGGGATAGGTCCCAAGAGTTGAGTCATGTTGTCGCGCATGCTAGGATGACTCGTAGTATATGCTCTTCATATGGAAGAGGTAGGGTGGCCCAGGTAGAGGCCGTGGGAGTGATGCGGTTGTTGATGATGAGATGGTTGATGCATCACACGCATCTGATGTTCCTAATGAGAGGACATGTTCACCTCGTGTAGAGGGTGGTTCTCAGGATGTTAGCCCTGTGAGAGTTGTAGGTGAGGAGGATGTTCCTCCTTTTACTGGGGATCCACCTCTATATGTTGATCATGTTGGGGGTGGCCTTGTGCCAGGTGAGATAGAGGCAAAGCCACCTACTTTTGAGGTGCAATGAGGGCTCCTGGAAATACTCGTGGAAGAGATGGTCCTTGTTGTCACTCTCTTGTGAAGACATACTTTCCCGCTCATGTTCCTTATGACCCCAAAGCCAAGAGATTAGCAAATAAGGCTATCACCCGAGTTAGAGCCAAATAGAAGGGAAAAATGACTTCTAGTCCATGCTAGCCACTAGGGTTCTTATCAACAAGTATGATAGCTTATTGACCAAGCAACAAGAGCATGATAAGTCTGTTGAGAGGGAGGTCGTTGTCACTAGGCATGCTGATAAGAACTTGAGGGAACATGATGATAAACTCAAGGCTATAGAGGGTGCTTGGATGAAGAGATAGTTAAGACGCAAAGATTGGATAGTCTTTTGGATGTCGCTCTGAGGAAAAGGGACACTCTGGAGGAAGATTTGTTTGTTGCTCATTCTAAAGAGGAGTCTCGTTGACTTGCTTTGAAGGAGTGTAATGCTACTATCAAGAGGTTTGAAGCTGAGCTTGCCAATGCTAAGAGGGAACAAGGGGCAGCATTTGAGAGAGGACAAACGGCGGTAAGTGTTTCTTTCATGAAATCGCTTATTAACTTGCCTTCTGCATTACTGTACTGTGTAATATATTCCTTACTTCTCGTTACTTGGCAGCCATTGGGTGACGGCAAGCTCGAGGTTGTTTTGGAGTTTTTTTTATCTCTGAGACCTGGCGAGATATCACCCGAAAGAGAGTTATAGTAGACAACAACAAAGGCTACGACAAATGCATAGGTGATGTTGTGCTATTCGAAGAGGGTGACCTGAATTTCAAGGCAGCCAATTACTACTATAGGTGTAGCCTGGAGCACAAAGGTTATTTGGCTTCCCTTCGTGAAAATGAAGCGGTTCCTGATGTGTCACCTAGCTCTGTAGTTCCAGAGGCTCCATCTCATTATTCATTCGTGAATCTCAAAGGTCGACACATCCTTTATCTAGGTGACATAGACCCTCAGGCGATAGACGTAGAGACGACCGATCATGTCGAAGAAGAGAAGAGTCCCGTAAAGGAGATTGATGGTGATGATGTGGAGCCGTCAACTGCACACCTGGTTTCCCCTAGTACATTTGTACTATTGGAGCGCATCGAGCTACTCATAGCCCATGTGACTACACTTGCCGCGACATTTGGTACCCCAGAGGTATATTTTTCTCGACTCTCACGTTGTTGCTCGATTGCTCAAGATATCCTTATTACCATATTATCTTATTTGAGTGCCACTACAATGGAAACTGTGGAGTCGCAGGCACGAGTGGGTCGATTTCAGACATTGTTCGTGAGAAAGAGAGTTTCCATCGCTTAGTGGACACGCATGTATTCCAAAAGGAGTTAGAAGCACTTCATGTTCTGGGAGAGGGTGATCTGGATAATAGTACGAGAGGGATGCTTGATGGAGCGGGCGAGCCTGCCCCTTGAAGCTTCAACTCGTCACTTTAGCCATATTGGCTGTCTATTGGCGTTTGTGCCATTCTATCCATACTTTGCTTGGTATTTTTGGATATTTTTCTGGTGTTGGGACCCTTCGTTCTTCCTCCAGTTTGTGGTATCATGCTTGAATATTTACATGTTCGTAGATATCGTTGGTGGCATTAGGTGTGAGACATAATACTTATGCTCGTTATGACTGTTTTATGGATGCTATGTGATACGTGTGTAAAGCATCTATATTTGACCCTTGATTACGAATGATATAATGTCGATCCTTGATATTTTATGTACATTGTAGTTACGTTTCCTTTTATTTTAGGTTTAGAGTCAATCGAGTTAAAAAAAATTAAAATTTAAGGCGATATTACACGGTTTTGGAGAATTCAGGAAAACTAAAGGCTAACGAGAGTAGCCCTACCAAAGCGCCGCAGTACAAACAGGATATGAAATAAAGAAGAGAACGTGATCTAGGCGCTATGGCATCCTCGATAGTTTCAATTGTTGTGACTGCATGGGTCACAAATTGATAATTATCTTGTGCCAAGTCGCGTGAAACTCCTTTACGTGCTTTATTGGAACATCTGCCTGTTGGGCCTCCGGAGAACTTAGCAACGTCGTTTGGCTTGTGTCGTTGAGGCATCTGGCTCTAGCAAGCCACTTTTTTATGCAGGTTATGCATCATTCATCATTTGGGAATTCCTACATACTGATAATTCCTTTTACAGGCATATTATCCGTATCTTCTCTTTCAGTGGTATTCAATTTATGGTTTCCTCTCTCAGTTGTACACGGAGTGTCGGTGTTGGAGTTTGATCTCTTACTTCTGTTGTCAGGCTGCTTATTACCTTTCACGTATTCCGCGAGGTGGCCTTCTTATATTAATCATTCCATCTCGGCATATAGTGCACATTATTTGGAACTAAATAATTACTCGTATCAAATTTGTCCACATTTGAGTCGGGATCAAACTCCTAAAGAAGAACAAGAGAGAAAGCAATAGAACCTTGATAATTTTATTGATAATATTTTCTTCACACGGTTCAGCAATACAAATATAGAAAATATGCAACTCCTAATCACTGCTAATAACTTCCCTTACCCACTAATGCATAATTACCTGCCCACTAATTCTATTTAATACATAATATTAATTATATCAAATACATTAATACAATAGTCTTATTAGGCTCGTGTCAGATTGGGCAAATCATTGAAAACTATTTTTCAGTTCACATATCTTTTTCATGGTGATGTATTCGAACGTTTGTTTTCCAGAAGGGTATATATATGGATATCTGAAAGTTAAATGGCATAATTTGGCCTAATTAAGAAATCATTCTTTGAATAATTGAAATTATGACTCATTTGATTAATTATGGGGGTAGTTTTTAAAAAAATTATAAAATAATTTCGAAATGAATACGTGTGACTGTGATAAGAAAAAAAAAGTGCATGATAGAAAAATAAAATTGGGACTTCAGAGAAATTCAGAGATAAGAAATATGTTTATTTTTCGTATGAATAATGATAAGAATAGACTTGAACTTAACCAAACTAGGCGCTAACTACATAATATTTTAATAGACTTGATAGACACATGGTGTTTTAATGCAAGCCACAGAGAAAGCCACACGGATTGGCCACGTAAGATTTTCACTTGATTTAGGTTTGTGACTTTTATTTCATCAAATCTCATTTAAAATTTGTTTCACTTATTATACTTGCAGCGGGATTGTTTTTTTTTTTTTTTTGGAAAGTAAGTTTGGGAATATAAATGAATTTTCAGATATTTCTTGCTTCTAACAAGTTTTGAAAGTGCAAAGTGTTTGGTCAATGTTATCACAATATTAAAGCTTCATTGAGCTAGTGAAATGTTAGGATAACATTGGACATTGTAATACTCAAACAATCTTGGATTTAATTACGATAATATTTTGTTTACCGTTATTCACCTATAAATATAGTTCCACAATTTTATTTGTCTTTGAATATTCCAGAATTTAAATTAACACAAGTTAAAGCATGAAGTTTCCATATTCAGTTATTTCCTTAAATAGCCGAACACGTTTTAAAGAAGGAATCAAGTTGAAGTCCCAATGCAACAAGGAAACTTCCAAGGATGATCTCCACATTGAAGAATGTGTCTTTCCTAATTAAAACTCAGTTTAATTAAGAGAACATTATTGAAGAAGGAGTCTGAGACCAAAAGAAGTAGAGTTCAACAAGAAAAACTGAAGTGATACCAAAATTGTGTACAATATACCTTGAAGATCAAGTTTAAGGACTACCTATATAAAGGTGTGAAATACATCAAGAAATAATAAGACAAAAGAGCTAAAGAACCCATAAAGATTAGATCTATTGTTGTTAAATTTTTGTCTTTCTCTTCCGAGGTTTGAGATTAAAGAGTTGAGTCTAAGTCATGTTTAGATTTAAGAAGTTGATCTTTGTTTGCTCGGTTGATAGTTCAAACAACTTGAGAGTGATGAGCTTAAGAGTTGAGGAAACGACTTTGTCAAAATCATTTTTTAATAGTGATTATTTTGTCTAAGACTCGGAAGACTATATTTATAGAATCTTCTTAAAATTTACTCTTGTGTTCTTTTTATTTTTGATGCAATATATTATTTCATCAATGCTAAGGCAACAATGAGAACTCATCTCATTGTTGCCTTAACATCGTGAAAATTCGTATCAATCCCGATCCTACAATTTCAATTGGCGTTAGAGCCAAACACTGATTTCATTGATACTTGGATTTGATACTACAAGATGGACAACGTGAATCTGAACAACAATAGGTTACCAGTTTTGGATGGATCCAACTATGCATTCTGGAAGATCAGAATCAGGACGCACATTAAATCAATCGATGTGAGAGCTTGGCAATTTGTGATCAATGGCTACTCCATTCCTTTGCTTCCACGAGATAAGGACAATGATGTGTTGCTAAAGCCTGAAGATCAATGGACAACCGCTAAGGTAAGTCTCAATAGCTTTAATGAGAAATCTCTTAATGTTATCTTCAGCTGGGTAGATCGGCACATGTTCAAACTTATTCAAAATTGCTCCACAACTAAGCAAGCATGGGATATTCTTGAACTTCACTATGAAGGTGATGCTTTAGTAAAAGACTCAAAGAATAGACAACTTTTGGACAAATTTGAAAAGTTACAAATGGGGAGAATGAAAGTGTTGATAGTTACTTTGAGAAAAAATTGGATATTTCTAATCAATGTCAAAATATAGGTTTTCCTATGACAAATCAATTGTTGGTCTATAAAGCTTTTCATACCTTGTCCACAATATTTCAAATCAAGAGACTTGCCATGGGGGAAGCTAGAAATATGGCTACACTAGATTTCCATGTTCTGCTCAATACACTTAGAGAATTTGAAATGGAATAGACTTCGCCACCGAATAAAAGCAAAACAACTGCTTTAGTTCATTTAAATTTTAAAATTGAGTGTGATGAAGAGGATGATGAAATAATTTCTTCTATTTATGGTAACCTTACCTAGAAATCCAATAGATTAAACTTGAAAAATAAATCTAAGTTGAAATCTCCTGGTAATACATCATCTCGTCCTAGAAAATTTACCCCTAGAATTGCAAATACATTGCTTCTAAGCCTACTCCTCAAGATGCTGAAAATTGAAAGAAGTTCCATGTTTTGAATATAAAAGGTATGGACATATTTCTTATGAATGTGCTAACACTCTTCGAAAAAGGGAAGTTCTTATTGGGTGTGTATAGATGATTGTTAGGAAGAATAAACAGGTTTTGGATCAAGTGTTGATGTTGAGGAAGAAGAACAAACTCACACTGCTGCGCAGCTCACTCAAATCAACTGGACAAAAGAAAAATATCAAAATTGTCAATACATCAACAGAACTCAATGTTACTCTAACATTCGGCGATCAAAACCAGATCATGAGATTTTCATTGGAAATTAGAATGAATACAATTTGTGTACTAATACTGATTACTTGTCTGATAGTGATGAATCTAATATTGATTGTTTTCATGGCACTGCACATCTGATGAGGACTACTTCTTTAAATGAGAGATGTCTCAAGAGGAAATCATTGAAGAACTAAAGATCACCTTCCACAAACTATTGTTTGAGAACCAGGATCTTCCTAGAAATGAGAAAGTCATGAATAAGGAGAATGAATTGGTGAAGGAGCTACTGAAACTGTATGAAGCAAACTTTAACAGAAGAGAAGCTGAACTGGAAGAGGTAAAAGCCAAACTTGCAAAAAAAGAATAAACCATAATCAAGTGGAACTTAGGTACTTCTAAACTTGATTAGGTTTTGAGCATTGAAAATCAAGGTACAAATGGTCTGGAATATGTTGAAAAACTTACCTCTAAGGTTGTAACTTCTGTGTTTTTTAAAGCTGGTTTTGTTAAGGAAAGAAGAAGTCAAAGTTGTGAAATTCCTTTCAACCTTGAGAAAAGACCTACTTATTGTAGAAAATATAAAAGGGTACTTGAAAAGAAAACAATTGATGATATCACTACTAATATTATGACAACATCTGATTCCAATGGCGACAAAGCTATAGGTCAGAAAAGTAGAACCTGGTTGGAAAAACTAAAGACTCCTAAGCTCAAAATTGTTTGTAATGTTGTTTACTCTGATGTGTACTCTAACTTTGTAGGAAAGTGGTACTTTGATAGTGGATGCTCAAGGCACATGACAGGAAACAAAGAAAATATGAACGATGTGATTCCCTTGACTGTTGGAACTGTCACATATGGAAGAGGTAGTAAGGGAAACATAATTGGAAATGAGTTTTAAATGTTGAAGGATTTTCACCTCTCAATGATGTCATGTTGGTTCATGGGTTGAAAGCAAATTTAATTAGCATTAGTCAACTTTGTGATGATAATTTGCTTTTTACTTTGGACAAGAACTTTTGTGAGGTTTATGATAGTGCTAATACTTGTGTGATGGTAGGTACAAGATCAAGAGACAACTGTTATCTTGTAAAAGATGAAGCAAAATATTTTCATGCTAAGGTTGATGAATATGTCATCTGACACAAAAAGCTTGGACATGTGCACTATAGGAACCTTGAGAAACTATAGAAGTTAGATGTTGTGAGAGGACAACCAAAGATGACTACTCCAGGTAAAATTGTGTGTAGTGACTACCTAAAAGGTAAACAACCGAAAGTTGTTCATACACCTGTCCAGGTACAAAATTTTGTCACTAGAACTTACAAGTGTTTTGAACTGCTGCATATGGATCTAATGGGTCATATTGAGGTCAGTAGCCTGCGAGGTAAAAAGTATGTTTTTGTCATTGTTGATGATTACTCAAGATATACATTGGTTAAATTTTTTAAAGAAAAATATGAAGCATTTCACACATTCAAAGTCTTACATGCTAGAATCAAGAACTTATATGGAACTTCTAAAGGAAGAATTATGTTAGACCATGGAAGAGAATTTGAAAATGTACATTTCTCTAAGTTTTGTGATTTAAATGGCATCTTTCATGAATACTCTGGACCTAAGACACCTCAGTAGAATGGGATTGCTAAGAGAAAAAACATAACTCTTCAAGAGATGGCCAAAGTAAGAGACTTCACGCTTAAGCTTTGAATACTGCATGTCATATTAGTAATATAGTTTATTTTAGACTTGGTACTACTATGACTCCGTATGAAATCTTGAAGAGTATAAAGCCAAATGTTGCACACGTTCATGAGTTTGAATGTGAATGTTATTTATTGAATGATAAAGATTATTTGAGAAAATTTGATCAAAAGAGTGAAAATTGTATACTTTCAAAGTGTATAATTCTAGACCTCATACTATTCAAGAATCAGTCAATGTGGTTCTTAATGATCTAAATAGTGATGAAAGTAATGATGGACATATGGACTCTGGTGTTGTTCCAACACTGGACATAAAGAATGTTACTAAAACATTATCTATTGATGATGGGGAAGCTGAAAAAAGAGACTGCTCCAAATGTTGTCACAACACCTGCAAGATAAAATGTTAGGACAACATCATAGCAGTCTAATTATGAGGAAGAAACAATTGATGAATCACGAAGCGATCATTTTGCTAGGATTTAAAGAAACCATTCAGCTACACAAGTGATATGTTAGATCACTGATAGCATTAGAACACGCAACAAAGAAAGGTTGAATTACAAAGATATGGTAAGGTTGCGTATTTGTATGGCTACCACATGTACTGTTGAGAATGCTTCTTGTTTTGTATCTTCCATTGAACCTAAGAACATAAGTGAAGCTCTTATAAAGATAGTTACTGGATCAATGCAATACAATATGAACTGTTACAATTCACCAAAAAGAGTTTGGAACTTAGTACCTAGGCGTTCTAATTTGAATGTTATAGGAACTAAATGGATCTTTAAGAAAAAACGTGATGAAAATGGTGTGATTTTAAGAAACAAAGCTAGACTTGTTGCCAAGGGATACACATAAGTCGAAGGTATAAATTTTATTGAGACATTTGCACCAGTAGCTAGGATTGAGTCTATCAGATTATTACTTGCTATTGTTTGATGTCTTAAGATAAAATTGTACCAGATGGATGTTAAATGAGTTTTCCTAAATGGCCTGATTGATAAGGAAGTTTATGTTGAACATTCAAAAGTTTTTGTTGATCCTAAACATCTTGATTATGTGTATAAACTGGAAAATACCTTTTTATGGGTTGAAACACGCTCATAGAGCTTGGTATGAAAGACTAACTGAATTTCTGTTAGGACTGTGTTCACCAACGGAGATGGTGACAAAACCTTTTCATTCTTAGAAAAAATTATAATGTATGTATTGCTCAAATCTATGTTGATGATATTATTTTTGGATCAACTAACCAGGCTACTCTAGATAAGTTTATTGAGTCCATAACATGTACCTTTGAGATGAGCATGATTGGAGAGCTGGACTTCTTTCGAGGTTTACAAGTGAATCAAATGGAGAATGAAATGTTCTTGAACCCAAGAAACCTGGTAAAAAGGTTTGGTTTACGGGATTCAAAGCCAAGCAAGACTCCCATGTCATCTTCTGTGAAGATTACCAGAGATGGTACTAGAGATAATGTTGACCGAACATTGTATATATCTATGATTGGTAGTTTATTGTATCTTGCTGCTATTAGACCATATATTATGTACTTTATTTGTATTTGTGCTAGATACCCGACTGATCCAAAGCAATCTCACTTGATTGTTGTGAAGATAATCTTGAGATATATTTCTGGAACTACAGCTTTAGACTTTTGGTACTCACATGATACTAACACTAATCTTGTGGGTTTAGTGATTCTGACTAGGTAGGTGACATGGGTGACAGAAAATTCACGAGAAGAGGCTATTTTTATTGAAGAAATGATCTAGTTTCCTGGTATAGCAAGAAACAAAACCGTGTTTCATTATCAACTGTTGAATCTGAATATGTAGCAGCTAGCAGCTATGTTACCCAACTTGTATGATATGGGCAAGATAGTGAAACTCAACTCATGTTTTGTGACAATCTAAGTGCTATAAGTATTTCAAGAAATTATGTTCAACACTCTAGGATAAAGCATATACACATAAGACATCATTTCATGAGAAACATGGTACATGATAAGTTGATCAACATTGAGCATACCGAGACAAATATTCAGCTTGTTGATATGTTTACAAAACATTTAGATAGTGAGAGATTCTTCAGTTTGAGCAAGTCTCTCGACATGTGCAATATGTAAACAATGTTGAACCCCTAGTTTTGACATAACACCACTGGCTAGCACTGGTTTCTGATTGTAGTGTTGTCTGTACTTTTATTTTTTTTAGTCTCATTCGTCCTTTTTTGTCATACTTAATTTGTGGTTGAACTGTGATTAACGAAACTTTCTAATTGGCAGTTCACTCTTTGTTTTGAAAAGCTTAATAAAACTTTTTTGTTTGTCTGAGGTTAACCTAACATTTGGAGAAGTTGTGTCTTATCCGTTTTTTAGGTTTTACAGGGTATGTGGAGAAGTTGTGGTTCATGATGTTGACAGCTTTAATGATATTAAATTGTGCTTATTTACATGTTTCTGTTTTGAGTAAGTCGCACATGATGTTGATCATTTCTACTCGGGTTTGAGGTTTCAATTGCCTACACACAGTAGCATTGATCGCTTGGTGTAAACCCCTTGTATGTAGGTTGGTAAACAAGTATGCATTAAGAATTGAGTGTTGGGGCCATATACTTACCAACATTCAAGACATATGTACTTGCCTGACTTGCTATTGATAATGGTGTTACTAGGGTGTGCGCAGTCTAGTGGTGCCATTGTCTTTCTTCTAATCAACTTTTAGTTTTGGTTGAGATGAGTTATGAAAATTGATAAAGATTTGTTGGTGTGAATTGTTGCTAGTTTGAAAAGTTTTTCACAAGTGTTTACCATCACCCAATGTTGACGTAACATTGACATTCAGCTTAGAAATGCATTCTTTTTTATCACTTTTTATCACTTTTGTTGTCCTTAACCACCTCGTACAGATGACGATCATGTTTTCGTATCAGCTCGACTACTTCTAATGCAGGTCTGCCACTTCTTGGGCCTCTCGCTTCGCGATAACTTCGACATTCAAGATGCGCATTCGACAATGGCTTATGGAATCGAGCTACCTCTACGACAGTTCCTTCGCGGCATGAACTAATCCATTATTAGCCCAGGATAGCTGTCGACTTTCACCAAGGTCTGCTTCTGCCTCAGCTCCACCGCATCTAAAGCCAACTGCAACTCCTCCAACTGATGCCTATGAGCCTCAACAATTTTGGCTGCCTCCTCTTTGTGCTCTTGTACTTCAACATACTCCGATATATGTTGATCACAATGCTCCAAATTAACGCCCCTATAACGGGCATCCCTTACCTCTAGCATGCGCACCCTCTCATCCGGTTCACCTATTCAGCCTTAAGCTCGGTCGTATGAGCCCCACACTTTGCCCATCGATGCAAATGCCTACAAAAGGAAAACATGGAAAAACCAGACAAAAACTTAGGATCCCTGCCGCCTTATAAATCTCCTAAAAACATATAAAAAATAGCCAACCATTTTGCCTGAACAAATGCTCACCTCATCAAAAGCCTGTCGTGAAGGACAACGCAGTTCCTCCACCTCAGACGACCTAACCAATAGACGGTAAACAACCACCCATCCCAACACCTCAACCTCACTAACGTTGACTATACCATAGACTCCCTTCCTAGAAGGCCTAACCCCCTCCGCCGACTCATCGTAACTCACAGCCACCGCCTCAGGCCCCTCAACAGACCTTTCTGTTCCTCTGCTGCTGGTTAAGAAGAAGATGGGGAAATAATCAAAGGACCTTTAGCGATGCTAGCAAAAATATCGCCAAAATCCCCTTTCGGAAAGGATCCACCCGAGAGGCTGGACTGGGGGGCATCCGCGAACGTCTACTCCAAGGAATGTTGAAGTGTCTTCTGGTGAAGCACGAAGGACTCCCCTGCTACAGCCCCTAAAATTGTTGCAGCAGCACCTCAGTGATAATGGGTGTTCCCTCTTCAGCTTGGCGCGATGAATTTGCGCCGCTTAGTCCTTATTTAGATAGGGAGTCGCCTCCAAAACACAGCCTCATTCTTTTTTTTATCTCCCTTCTTTTTCTTATACTTCTTTTTCTTCCTCTTTTTCTCACATGGACCTGCATCATCGGCCCCTACCTTAACATCTTGTTCCTCTGCTTGCCCAAGCTCTCCTCCCAAAACCTCTTCATCCTCATCATCGCCCTTATATGCAGACTTCTTACAACTCCCTTGCTTCAACAACTTCACATCGATATGAGCACCTCATTTAAGGAAACGAAGGCCAATCATCAAGATAAAAAAGAGAGAAAATAGCAAACACGAAGAAAATGAGTTTCTATAAACTACACAGATCACGCGGGACTCCACTTGAGGAAGTCTCCATAGATCGACACCCATCCCAGAAAGACCTCTCTTCTCATAAAAAAAAATCGAGCACCTTCGGGTCCAAGAATTTTGAGGCGTCATACAAAGTGTCGAAAAACCCCTCAGCATGCATCTCATTTGCCACCACATCCAAGCTTTTGGAATCTTGGACTAAAAGCCTATGCTGCCACACATAGGGAATCGGCCACACCATTTCCACATGACGAACAAAGAAATAATTGGTCTTCTAGTTTCCAAACGAGGACAAAGTGTGGCACAAAAGACGAAAGCACAAATTTTGAGGGATAAAATAGTTAAATGGAGCACCCGAGGGTGAGAGACTTACCCCCCATACACCGCCAGAAAGTGCTCCACCGAGCACACATCCCTCTTCATCAAGCATACAAAAACAAAGCAAGCCAAACAAGTATAGCCGTTATGCCACCTGACTGGGAAATAACCAGCACGCTCGGAATACGTCACAAAAGAAAGAAGGGAGAAAAGCTTGTAAACCCGCATTAAGTTGTGCCTCCTAAATAGTGACATGCTCCGTTGGAGGTCTGTTAGCCCGCTCGGAAGAAAGGGGAACCTTGAATTCCACCACCGACGTATCCACCGCGTACTTCTCGAACTGATCCTCCATGAATTTGTCTAGAACGATTGAATGAATGTCACTTACAAGTACGTGCTTATATTCTACCTCCACCCCTCTTAGCCGCCGAGAGGAAGATGATACCTGACAACCGCCCTGTCCCAAAACCTCCTCTACAACCCCCAATGACACCGCTTCAATGGTCGTCGTATTCCCTAGAACTCTCATCTCCCCCTCAGAAGAAATCGCATGAACTAAAGTGTTAGAAGCCATGGAATCTCAGTAGAAAACATTATAGCTAACACCCGTAAAAAGAAGAATATATAAGCAAGAAAGAAGAGAGATCAAAAAAGAGGAGACAATGTTTTGCAGTATGAAGAAATCACGGCGGAACCCCTATTTTATAGACAGTGAAACAATGTCATTTAATTCCCACCTACAAGATGAATCGCTTCGTGGAGAGGCACGTGTCTGATCAAACCTCAAAGGTCACACCACGTCGAAAGGTCACAATTAAACCCTAATCAATGTGTTCGTTCCAACCATCAGAAAACAAAGAGTTGCATTGCATTAAAGTCCCCTCCGCATCTTCCAAAGCAACACTTCAAATTCCCCTAGTATTTTTCAAATACGAGGCGAATTGGGGGACTCCTAGTAATAGGCGAAATTAATCTCCTCGCATTAAGGCACATAAACTCCTCTCGTACAAAGTAGCACTTGGGAAAGCATGAACGATGTTGACCCAGAGACCCTCGAAATTCTTATCCTATAATAAGATCAACATAAAGCAAGAACAATGCTGACCCCAAGCCCCTCGAGATTCTTATCTCACCATCAAAACTACATTAACTCAGGACACCCGTCAGACTCCCATTCGACTATGTCCCACCGCCATTTGAATGGACCTAGCTACGAGTCGTACCCTAATTATCTATATAAAGCCCCCCTCTATCTCTGAAGGAGGAGGAGAAGACTCTTCTTCCCCAAAAAAACTAGAAAAAAGAAATATACATCGAGTACAATCTCTTTTATGTTGTTATTTCCTCTTTATTCCTCAATTCTGGGAGAGACCAACCTCGCTTTGTACAAACGTTTTTCATTATGATATAAATATAAGTGGAATTCTCTATCTTCATGTTTATATCTAGTAATAGAGATAATTAAGTTGTTGAAATTAAGGAGTGATCCCCTAAAATATCCAGGATTATGGAAGCAGTAGTATTTGATTTTTATAGGCTTTGACCACAAGGGGCAAATTAGAGAGTTGGAAAAATTTTCTTTGACAACAACTTTTTTTGTTTTGCCAATATCGCTAACCATATAACATTAGTGAGCACTGTTAGAATTTTGAAAACAGACATTGTTGCTGAAACTCAAAGAGTAGTAGGGTCATAAAGATATTGTATACTACAGAAGCTCGATGAACAACATTATGATAAACTTGATACATATAAGGAAATACAAGCCTTTTTTCCATCTGAAAAAGATAATTGCTATAGTAGTACACTTGTTGTACCATAATTTGTATTACTTACATGTAATGCCATATGCTCGTGCGAGCTTTGAAAAACGACAAGCCATGACAACATGGGTTGAACAAATCAAGCCATGGGCCATACATCATTGGAAAGACACGGGTGTATAGTTTCTAGCACAAAAAACGGATCCCAATTCTGATCAATATTGAAGAAATTATGATAAAATTAGTGAACTCGCGAACAATTGAACAAGAGGGGTCCAAGCACATCAAGAATAACCCAACAAGTACCTATAAATACCCCATTAATCATAGTCAAACACAAGTTTAACGAAGAACTCCTAAGTCACATCAACTATTTTACGTCGGACACTCAACCATCAAATGTCCCAACCGGTTGACGTCTCAACCTGCTAACGTCTCAACCGGCTGACGTGCCAACAAGCTGACATGCCAACCTGCTTACGTGCCAATCGGTTAATTTCCCAACAAATTGACATCCCAACTTGCTAACGTGCCAACCTGCTAACGTCCTGACCGATTCATGTCCCAATTTGCTAACATCCTAACTAGTGCCAACGTGTTGACCTACCACATGCCAACATATCAGGTCTAACCCATAAGTCCAATGTGAGACGTGTCACACAGACACTACAAAGAAATAATGAAATACGTATACGTAGGTAGCTTGGCTTAGCTCCAAGTTCAGTTCGACATCAACAAATTCTCAATCCGCATCAGTCACGTTCTGCCCGACCTAACAAATATGTTCGACTTGCTTAACTATTTTCTATCTACATTATATTTAAGTTATAACCTGTTTATAATCTAACCCCTCAACGCGCATCAACTAACACAAGCGTCAGAGTGCCCAATCCGGGCCAGCCCTGGCCTAGTTCACGTGCCGTATATTTCAATGTAGGTTTTTCGAACTCAAAACTAACCCGGGACTAATAAGAAGTTTATATAAGTCTAATGACTAACGTAGACTAATTAGTAGCACACGAAATCACCCCACATCAACACTAAACCATGATCAAAATTAAATGCGTTCATTAATACGAAAAAGAGAAAACCTAAAAAATAAAACTAACGATTCATATTATAATCTTGGGTATGCTATAAAATAAGGGTTTTGGCCGTTTTGGTCCTTTATGTATACTACTCTGCAGTTTTAACCTTTATATATACTCTGCTCAATTTTAGTCCTTTATGTATATACTGCGCTCCATTTTGGTCCTCCAGCCAAATTAATTTTAAATTTGTCAAAAGACGTCACGTGCGAGTCACGTGACACATGAAACCGGTCCCATTATTATTTTTATTTATATTTAACTTAAAATTTAAGGAAAATAATAGATTCGTTAACAAAAACGAGAGTGGTGACTCAGTAAGATGAGATGTACGAGCCTATTTTTACCACGAAATATTAAAAATAAAATAAAATAAAGTAAATAGGATTTCTCTTTCGGGTTTCTATAGCTACAAATAATCAAATGCCCTAATGAGACCCGTATCGAACATCACACGACTCGCACTCGACGTCTTTTGACTGAATTTAAAATTAATTTGGCTGGAGGACCAAAATTGAACGCAATGTATACATAAAGGACTAAAATTAAACAGAGTATATATAAAGGACTAAAACTGGATAATGGTATACATAAAGTCAAAGTACCAAAACTGTCAAAAATCCTACCAACCATCATATTCCGTGGTCTATTAGATGCTGGTGGTACACACTCATACATATACATACATGTATGTATAATTGTTATGAGTGTGGTACCACCAGCATCCAATTTAGGATATTCCGTCCCGGTCCAGTCAGAGAAAGAGAAAGAGAGAGAAACCGAAATACGTGAACGATCTTTCATCTCTCACCAGCAAAGCTCAATTTTCCATTTCAACCCTAACACACACACACACACACACAATGGCCGTGTCCAGCTGCGCCAGGGCATTTCCGTCTTTTGAGTGCCGTTCGGATCCCCGGGGATTCTCACGACCGGAGATTCCTTCCTCCAGATCCGGCGCCAAGCCTTCTCTCCATGGGCCGCCGCACGGCATGTCTTCGCTGATCCTGCGATTTCCGCCTAATTTCGTGCGCCAGCTCAGCATCAAGGCGCGTCGTAACTGCAGCAACATCGGCGTGGCTCAGGTGGTGGCGGCTTCATGGTCGAACAACCAGTCCGCCTCTTCCGCCGCGCCGGCGGCTAAGGCTGTCGACGCGGCGGCCGCTGCTGCCCTCGATGAGGTGGTAGTGGTGGCTGATGTGGAGGATGCGAGTTTGGAAATCATCGGAGAAAATGTAGAGCCTCCTTGCAAATACGCTCCTTTTTTGAATTTCGATGGAAGCATCGCAATTCATGCTGGTAATTTTGCTTTTGAGTTATATCTGATTACTTACTGTTAATATGACTATTTTCTTATATTAGAGATGTATGTTAGGTTTGTTTGAAAGAGCTTGTTTCCAAGGAATATGTTTGTTATTCCAATATTTGTCCTTAAACCATGGCATAACCTTATTGTAATGATTATTATGAAGATACCGCTCAATGATTGATGCTTGTAATTTGGTCTATGTACTTTCGGAATATTCTTAAATGATCCGTGCAACTCTTTTACTTTCCATAAATTGTCTGAGTTGCCAAGCTGCAACATATGATGATCATTTTATTTCTTCTTCTTTTTTTTTTGTTTATCATATGAGTCAGTTTTGTCTTCCTACCGAAATATTATAGCACTTGAGTTCAAGAACTTGATGGTACTAGTTTGGTGTTAGACTTTCTTAAAACTTTTCTTCAGTATTTTTACCGTGTAATTTACTTGGCCAGGTGAAAGATTGGGTCGCGGCATTGTTACTGATGCAATAACTACCCCTGTAGTTAATACATCTGCTTATTTCTTCAAGAAAACTGCTGATCTCATTGACTTTAAGGTATATTTAACTATTGCACCTACATATTGTTGTTTACAGGCATGAAATTTATTGAGTACAGGCATATCTAAGGTCAATGATCTAGGTCAATGATCAATCTTATACTGGTCGCATATGGTTGTAAGAACTGATTTTCTTGCCAAATGCCTTGCTTGAATGACAGCAAATACAGACTGGCATGCCAAAATTTTATACCAGTTCCAAAAGTAGTCGGATTACCTACTACAAAACTGGATTTGGCTGTCCTATCAAAAGAGTAAAGGCATTTTAGTTGGATAACTATATTCTAACCAACAAAGTCTCTCTGTAACCAAAACTACAGTATACCATTCTTGGTTATTACTTGTTTATGCCAAATAGAGTTTTTATTATTGTTTTGATGCTGTGGCCCAACTTCGGGTACAGAGATGGTTCTTGTGGGCTTAATTTGAATGAAAAAAAAAAATTCTTGCCAAAATATGTCAACTTGCCAATTTTGTAGGCATAGCGCTTGACTTCACAATAAATTGGGAACAAATCTGACAAACTAATATCTCCTTGTTAATGTGGACAGGAAAAAAGACGTGCAAGCTTTGAGTATGGACGCTATGGGAATTACACTACAGTTGTTGCAGAGGAGAAGATAAGGTCAGTTTTATCATCCCCTTTTTTTCTTCCTACTTTTACTGTTAACTTGTCAAGAATGAATGAGTATATAATAAGCGGACGCATTGTCTCTTGAAAATTTGATCAGTGCTCTGGAAGGAGCTGAATGTACAATCTTAATGGCATCCGGAATGTGTGCTAGCACTGTCTTGTTGTTGACCCTGGTCCCTGCTGGTGGGCACTTAGTGACTACCACAGACTGTTACAGGAAGACGCGAATATTCATTGAGACTATTCTTCCGAAAATGGGAATCTCTGTATGATCTCTCTGACCCTGTCATTGCACTTACCACCGTTTTCTGTTTGTTTATTGTTTGATTTTTCCTGGGGAAGCATCGAGACTTGCCTCATTTTTCAAAACGAGTCATAGAAAGTTTGTTATTCCCTATAATATTTAGTCTGTTTTGGAACTCAAGATATGGCAAGAAAAGAGTAAGGAAAATGAGAACATAGTGAAATTAATTAAAACAAATTAAATGAAGAGATCTGTGTGATACCTTGAAAACCTGTTGCTTAATGTTTCCTGATTCATATCCCAGAGTCTAATACTCACTTGGAGATTGATGGTAAGTTCGCCAAGGGTTAATAAAGTTACAATTATCCATGTAGCAAATAGTACATCAATAAGCTGCAATACAATGAAAGGTATAAAAACTGAAACAAAACAAAATAGAGCTGGTTAACTTGTGCTTAATGTCATTCATTACAATTACGTCTGATGCTGTGAATGTTTTGGCTCAAACCTTATATTCTACTTTTCTGTGATAACAAATGCAGGCCACTGTAATTGACCCCGCAGATATTGATGCTTTGGAGTCTGCATTAGAGAAGCATGATGTCCGTATTGAGGAACATTAACTCTTGGCACTCTCTGTTGTATATACTTTCTTTTTAGAGTATTTATTGAACTTACTGTATAAACTTCCATGAAGGTGTCTCTTTTCTTTACTGAGTCTCCAACGAACCCATTCTTGAGATGTGTTGACATTGAGCGAGTGTCGAAGCTTTGCCACGACAAAGGAGCCCTGGTTTGCATAGATGGAACTTTTGCAACTCCACTTAACCAGAAGGCCTTGGCCCTTGGTGCTGATATAGTTGTACACTCCGCAACCAAATATATTGGGGGTCATAATGATGTACGTTGGCATTGATAGATTACGTACTTAGCAATTTCTTCAGTATTCAGTCTCAGTAACTTTGTAAGCTTTTGAATCTCTAATACCATTACATTTCCCTTCCAGGTCCTTGCAGGATCAATCAGTGGCCCTGAGAAGTTGATATCTGCTGTCCGCAACTTGCATCATATTCTCGGCGGTGCTCTTAACCCTGTGAGTTATCAAGCTTTAGGAACTGTTTTAGTTTCAGTTATATTTTCTTATTGCAATGCAGCTACCATCTGCTTTTAAGTGTTCGTTATTTACTGGGTTTGACGCACTTAAGCATTGTTATTGCACCCAATAAGCACTTTTTCACATTTGCAACCTGAGTTTATTTCTTAAGAAATGGTGATGAACCTTCCCATTTCCATCAGAATGCCGCATATCTGATCCTCAGAGGCATGAAGACGCTGCATCTTCGTGTACAGCAACAAAACTCAACAGCACAGAGGATGGCCGAGATTTTAGAGGCACATCCAAAGGTACTATATTTCCCTACACCGTAGAAGCTTTTGCATCAAGTTTACTTCAATCATGCTTTCATATTCTTGTCTGGACTTACTAGGCAGTGAAGAAATATGTAATCATACTTTTAGGGGCATTGTCCTGAATGCCTTGAGTTATGGTTTTTCCATTATTCTTGCTGCATATGGCGCTTTGTTCTTATTTGGATAATTTTTGCCGTTTTAATATGTATAACATTTTGCCTTGCAGGTTACGCGTGTCTATTACCCGGGCCTAGCTAGTCATCCAGAACATGACCTAGCTACAAAGCAAATGAAAGGTTTTGGTGGTGTGGTTAGTTTTGAGGTTAGTATTTATTACGGAGCTAATATAGACAGCTTTTATGTTATACAAGCGTGTTTGCAACATGTTTCTGAAAGGTCATCATCGTGGAATTTTATTAGGTTGATGGGGATCTTCTGACCACCGCCAAATTTGTTGATGCTTTGAGAATTCCATACATAGCGCCTTCCTTTGGTGGGGTTGAAAGCATTGTTGATCAACCAGCTATAATGTCTTATTGGTGCGCGTTTAACTTTTTGCAGTTTAGCTCAACTATAAGTTTTTAACTCGATGCCAGGAGGAAGGTTTAGTTTTATTTTATGATTATCGTTACAGATGTTGTGTTGTCACTTGAGGTTTTAACAAAAATATAAGAACGTCAAATACGTTCATTCTGTCTGGGCTATGGGCTACTACAGATGATTCATTAACACAAAATATCCAAGCTAATGAACAAAGTTATTCCCTTTCTTGATGTGTTAATTAGTTTGGTGATATTTCAGTTTTGACAAGAATGTTGAACTTGCATGGGAGACTCATCAACGTGTGTAGCTTGCAAATTAGGACCATAACCTTATATGCTGTCTGGAGTCCTTTCCGTAAAATCCATGCCAAAAACACTTTGCATCAACTGAGAAAAACAAAGTCCATTTTGAAGAAGAAAAATCCAATGTAGGATTTTTTGTGTAGATGTGTATCCTTGTGCATGGGAGAGAGTAACTATAGGATATTCGTAAAGAAATTGTTCACGGTGATGAAGATGTTAAACTTTATATATGACGTGCTCCATATGATTTGAAACAGGGATCTCTCTCAGGCGGACAGGGCAAAGTATGGCATTCTAGACAACTTGGTTCGTTTCAGCTTTGGAGTTGAAGATTTTGAAGACTTGAAGGCTGACGTCCTTCAGGCTCTGGAGACCATAAGTTAGACCGCTTGACCTGCTGATTGTTTAATTTTCTAGTCTTTTAGTCTTTGTCCTCACTCGAGCATCTTATTGTCGTTTTAATTGTTAAGCTTGACTGCGTTTTTAACTAAAAGATCATTAATTGAAAGATCAGTCTTTAAGTTTGCACTGTTTTATATGGTTTGCCTTTTGCTGTTGTTTTAATTCAATAATTACCGAGTTAAAACAAAATTACCTTTTAGAATAGAGATTTTGGCAAGAATCTCCATGTGTGTGCGTAAGAGGAAAGAAAAGCCTATTTTATTTTTACTTCCTTGCCAAATAATTACGAGCGGAAGAAATTTAGGCAAAAGGAAGACTCTGTCGCGGATGTAGTAGGAAAAATAATAGAAGATTTTTCTTATCACCTTTTTTTGGGTCAAATACCCTGTGTTCTTAAAAGCAGACTGGACCGGCCGGTTCACCCGGCCCGGCCGCGAATCGGAGGCCTTGGCGTCGGTGCCGCTCGTTTTGGCTGGCATGGAGGAGGAGCGGAGGGAACTGGCGAAAAGTGGCCAAGAACCGGCCGCTTTGCCGCCCGGATTACCGACTCAATCGCCGGTTCGTCATTTTCCCTTTCTTCCTCCTATGTCATGATATATATGTTTAACGTTTTGGCGTCGGCAGCGCCGCGGAGGTGCGCCAGTTTGTCATTAATGGAAGAAATGACGAAACAGATAGAAAGAGGGATACAAATCAATTGAACATGAAAGGAAATAGAAAGATTATGTTAAAGAAAGTTGGGGTAAACAATGAGCAAAATGACAAAATAATAAAAAATTAAAAGTGAAAAAAATCATTTCCTTGTTAGTTCCGGAGTGATTTGAGCCCTATGTTTGTTTGACTTTTGCAATAGCAATAAACTGATTGATATTATAAATGGGTTCTGACCTTAATTTAGGTATTTTGTATGAATTGAACGTTAGCTAGTTGATAGTAGTTGGAATTAGATGTTAATTAATTATTCTTGATGGGTGATAAATAATTGCTACAAATTTACTTACCGTTAGCACCATTTTAATTAAGGAAAATATTCTAATAAGTATTTAAGTTCCATTAGTTTTGTTAACGACTTTATTCATTAAATTTAGAGAATGTAAGAATGAATAATAGAGTAAATATGTAACGTGGTACAATTACAACTTTTGTTCTAAAAAACATGAGAATGTTCTACATACACTATTCTTTTATAATTCCTTATTATATTAAGTACAAAAAGTTAATGATACTAATTATAAAATTACATGTTGAAAGGTATTACTCAAGTGCATCAAAACGGTTCGACCAGTGGTTGAACCGATTTAACCGGTTAAATTTGTAACCAGTGAGTCTTCTGCTTGAACGTCACGTCGCTTTTAAAAACACTGCAAATACCCCTTGTAATCTCAAAAGTTGATACCACCTCCTCGAAAACTTTGTATTGTAACTTTTATGTTAAAATATTAAAATATTTGTAATAGTAATAATATTTTCTTTGGTGTAATTTGGAATTTAATTTATTATATTTCTCTATCTCTTATAAAAATGAAAGTTCAAGATAAATGCATATCAAGAATATACTTCAAATTTGTAATTATAATTTTAATAATAATTCAGTTTTATCTTTTTTTATAATTTAAAATATATAAGTAAATGATATAAATTTTCTTTTGGGAACAAGGAGAGTAAATATCATTTTGAATTTTTATTTAACCCACTCCCATTTATTAGAGAGTGAACTACACCTCCCTCCCTCCCTCCATAAGAAGGTAAAACACCAACTTTTAAGATCACAATGAGTTACTTTGGCAACTTATTTTGGGGAAATTGCATAGATAGACATCGTCGATTGGCTCATTTTCAATGTTATACACAACCTTTAAATCTTTGCAATGTTATACCCACCCTTTGTGTTTTTAAAACAACAATTGGGTTCAAACTTTTACAAACTATATCCTTGTTCAAAAAATGTCACTACTCGATGAGCTTACGTCATTAGTTAAGGGCAAAATAGTCTTTTCACCTCGGCAACAACTTAAGGAGGGGATTGGACCCGTCATTCCCTATTATACCCAAATTGATTTGGGGATTTTGTAAACCCTAATTTCGCAGTCCACCATCTACAATCAAAATTCTCTCAAAATTGGACATGATTACGTTGAAATTACTTACGTAACAGGACATTGTGACAATGGACTGAAAAATCAGAGACAAAAAAAGATGACATTCTCGATGGATCGTTGATTTCGAATTATGGTGATGAGTTTTTGACGACATTTTTTTTGCCTTTTTCTTTAATGTAGTTGTTTTACTCCGTTATTACGTTTGTTATTGTCATGGGTATGTGAATTGCGTTTCGTTTTTTTGCACCCATGTGTCAGGACTTTTAGTTTAGTATTTTTTTTAATGGGTTAGTTTAGTATTATTCGTCACTCTTTGTATTATTTTTGCTTGGTTGGTGGTCCAAAGTGTTCTCCACTATCATGAAAATGAGGTGTACTTTAACAATAATATATTGCATGCCCTAGAGTTTTGGTTGACATTATATATTATATTTACACCATTAATATTTTAACCTTGTTCTTGTTTGTTTATTACATGTCATAAAACTTAGGTTTTTTTTTTGTTGTTGTTGTCTATATACATGTAGTAATAGTGAGTATTTCGCTATTATGATGCATCACTCTGTGAGATTGATGAATCTTGGGAGGGTGTGCTACTTAGAGGGATTTATATTGACTACTGCACTGAAGATGAGATATACATACTTGAGTTGGTCAGCATGGCTATTGAAATATGCTTGAGTAAAGATGTGATGGTGTTTTACAGAGAGGATGTTAATAAGTTATCATTACAAATGGTCTGCATCAGTGAAGATAATGATGCACTTGAAATGGCAAGGGTGGCTGTTAAACAAAGCCTAGTTGAAGTCTATCTATTCAAACCAGAGTTATCTGCATCAAATGATGATTCAGATGAAGAAATAGATTCTATTAGTGAGCCACTTCATTATGTGAGGGATGATGACGGATGTTCTGAGTTGGGAATTGAAGAAGAACATGATTTTGATGCAGTGCAAGATAATGGAAATGGTGGCGGGGTATTCGGTAAAGGGACCAGTGGTTGGGAGGTTTAGACACTGATAAGGCAAGTGATGGGGGAAGTGCAGTGATGGAGAATGAAAAACACATGCAGGTAGTAATCAAACAGAGGAAGGGGATGGTCAGACTTTTTCTAAAACAACACATGTAGGAGTTGATAAAATACATATTTGAGACAAAAAATGCAGTGGATGTAGAGGCTAGAAATGTAGGAGAAACGTTAAGAGGTGGGGATGCAACAGAAGATCCTTCAAATGGCGGGCCTCAAAATGATGGTCCTCAAAATGGTGGTGCTACATCATGTGAATATGATAGTACTCAATCCAAAATAAATGAAACTGGAAATGCAGATCAGAATGAGGGTAGGCAGGAGGGTCTTATGGATTTGCCTAGCTTCATAAATGATAATTGTAGTCCATTGGTGGCATCACTACTTGAATTAAATGACAGTGATGACAGTGAATGAGAGTTGTCTATGTGTCAGATTATGAGTATTCAGATATGTTGGTAGATTCTAACAATGATGCAAAGGAAGATAGTTATTTATTCACATCAAATGTAGATCTTGAAGCTAAGTGGCCTGAAGCCAAAGAAAAAAACAATTCAACAGTTCAGCAAATGTGCCTACTACTGCTTACCACTGCGACATCATCCAAAGGCAAAGGGGCAAATAAAGAGACATAGGTTTCTACATAAAAAAACTATTAGAAAGCATGCCATTGACTTGAGTAGATCATTGAGGATGATAAAAAGCAATCCAAGAAATATTAGTGCAAGATGTGTTGATAAATGTTGTCCATGATACATTTATGCCTCAAAGACCAGATGGGAGGACACACATCAAATCAAGTCTCTCGAAGAACCATATGACTGTACAAGACAGGACACATGTACACAAGCTACTTCAACTTGGCCAGTAGACAAGTATTATGACAAGATCATCTCTGATCCAAACTGGCATGTGGAGTCAATGATGACTATTTTTAGGAGGGATTGTAAGTTGGAGTTTAACAAGGATCAAATGTATAGGACCAAGAGAAAGATATTTGACAAGGGACATGACAGTGATGTGGAGAAGTATGCCTATCTATGGAGGTATGATGAGGAGATTATGAGAACAAACCTAGGAAAAACAGTTAAAATATAATGCAAGTTGTTTGGGGGGGGGGGGGGTGAGGAGAGCAAGTTCAAGAGAATGTACATCTGGTAGGGGCTCTGAAAAGGGGTTTCTTGGATGGATGCAGACCTATCATATGTTTAGATGGAACTCATTTAAGACCAAGAATGGTGGAATCTTGCTCACAACGGTTGGGATAGATGTAAACAATTGCACTTATCTTTTTGCCTATGCAGTTGCGAAGAAGAAAAAGATGAATTCATGGAGATGGTTTCTTGAGATTCTTGCTCAAGAACTCAACATTCAAAACAACTACCATTGGACCATCATGAGTGACAAACAAAAGGGAATGATGGACGTAGTGGGACAATTGTTCCCTAACAATGAGCATAGGTGATGTTTTATGCATCTTTGGGCAAATTTCAAGAAGGAGCACAAGGGTTTAACACTGAAGCACATCTTGTGGAATGCTGCTACAACCAACAGAGTGGAAGATTTTGAAAGGATTATGGAAGACCTCGGAGAAAAAGATGTATCAGCCTGTTCTTGGTTAGAGGAAATACCTCATTCACAATGGTCAAGAGCATACTTTAGCACTAATTGCAAGAGTGACTTACTCCTCAACAACATGTCAGAAAGCTTAAATGCTTTGATTGTTAAGGCAAGGGGCCTGCCAATCATAGAGATGATTGAAAGTATTATGATGTTATTGATGAAGAGGATTGGTATTATGAGGAGGGATATGGAAAAGTCAATGAATAAGTTATGTCCCAAGATTCATGCCACGTTTGAGATACCGAGGGAGAAGTCTATGGATTTCATACCTCATTGGAATGGCCATCTGTAATTTGAAGTGGCTAGTCCATTTGATTCAAAGTTCATATTGAACTTGGGGGATGGGACATGTAGGTTTAGGAGATGTAAATTAACTGGAATCTCATGTGCTCGTGCCATCAGGGGTATGAATTTCATGAAATGGAAGGAACTGGAGAACTATGTCCATGGATTCTATCATAAAGAGACATATCTCAGAATATATGACCACTTCATGATGCCAATGGAAGGGAAAGATGCATGGCCATTGCCACCAAGGAATGTTATAAATTAGTCCCTTCTGAAGTCACAAAAATGCCAGGGAGGCCAAAGAAGGGTAAGAGACAAGTAGATCCGGATGAGATCATGCACATGAGGTTGGAAGCTGAGGAAATAGGTAAGATGAGAAGACAAAGGATGCTTATGTCATGTGGCCATTTTGGAAAGAAGCTCACAATACAAGGACATGTGAGTTGAAGAAGTCCAACCCTTTGGCTGCCTCAATCAGGAAAAAGACAAAGAAGAAAACCAGGCCTACAACACCAGCTCCAGCTCCAAAATCTTCAACTCAGAGTGTGCATGTATATGTGTTTTCATGACGACAAATTTTGTATAAAATAAATACTACTTATAAATTCACAAACTAATGTAAATCTTTCTATTATTTATCAAAGATTGAACAAGTTTGGGAACTCAAACATCATCAGTTCACTCTGCATCCCCTGATGCTGCTACAAGCATCATTAGTTCACCTTGCACCCCATGGTGCTGCTGGCACCTGCAAAAAAGCCAAGAAAGGTAAAAAAGTATTACAAAAAGCCTAAGATAATGTTAACTGTATCTTATCTCATATATGCAACTAATCAAAGTATATATTATAGAATAGGTTGTACTGTAACTTATGTTTATTTCACCTAGGCTTCAAGTGTTTCATCTAATGTACCCCCTAAGGTAACATATGGTGTTGGTCTTTCAACTACAAAGGCAACATATGATGTTGGTCCTACTAAGGCAACAACTGATGTTTGTCCTACTAAGGCAACATATGATGTTGGAAGAGGACAAAAGAGAAAGCTACATGTAACGACTTAAAGACATTTGGTCAATTAAACCATTCATTTACCATTTACTAGTGATATATATTAACAGATAAAATCTCATTGTAGGTGGCCCCAATAGGAAGGAAAACTAAAAAGCCAAATGGTGTGGCCATTGGTGGAGAAACTAGGCCTATTACTACGAGTCAAAGAACTCATACAAAAGACACTAATGATGCAGTAGTGCATACTGCTTCAGTACCATCTAGGCCTGTGATAAGGAGTTAGAACTACTAATGTTGCCATGGCTGTTGTGAAAAGTTAGAGAAGGTTGATTCCTGAGCCACCACAACCACCATCAACTTCTTTGGTGTCAAGTAGTGTGACATCACACACTAGCAACCAGCTTACCCTTCAAGGTAAAAAAGTAAATTTAAAGCTCCATCAACTAAAAAGAAAGTTGGAGTTCCTAAAAGACCTGTACAAAGAATGACAATAGGCACTAGGGAAGACAGACTAGTTTAATGATTTTATGCTTTAGAATGTTTTATGCTCTTTTTGATGAGTTGAGTAGTGCAAGCAAAACCAAACAAGCACAATAACTAAACAAATACAAACTTCAAGTTCATTCCAGCATTGCTGGCAATCTCATTACAAATACAAACTTTATAAAAACCAAAAAAAGATAAACAACTTCATCTAAAAAGAAAAACAACTTCCTCTAAAAAAGCATCCAATATCTAAAATGCATTCAATAAATAGATTAAAACAATTCTCTAACCCTTCCTCTTCCTGGTCCTCCACCCGTTCTTCTTCATGGTCCTTCATTCCTCTTTTGGTAAAATGGCGCAATTTTGTTCAATAAACAACTTATGAAGTAGTCGGGCATTTGCGTAACCATACATACGAAAGTACTTTTCGTGATATGTCTCCTACAAATAAAGATAATAATAATAAAAAAACATTAGTAATGTGCGTTCAACAATTTGAAGAATAATTGGTGGAAACGGTAGAACTTAGTCCTCAAATGAGTAATTGCTTGAATCTTTGACATCGTATACTCACCGTAAACATGTGTTGCATCTATTTTACTTTTTATGAACCCCAAACCTCTTTCCTACGCCCTCAACTCACTAATTCTATGCCTTATACCGTATTTACATAACTTAATCAATAGGTATGTCTTGGCATATCGAGTAAATAATAGACCCAGATAAAACAAACGCACATCATTATTATTTAGGGCTGCCATTTTTTTTTTTTGCAAGGATTCAGCTAGGGGAGAGAAGACGAAAAAAGTGATTTTTGTTGCTGCATTGTGTGTGTATAATATGTTGTCTTATAAAGGAGTTGTGACCTTTGGGATGGTGGCATCATGACCTTTCTTTTTAGGCAAGAATACATGCATCAATTGGACTGAAAATACATACATGCATGCATAAAAAATGAAGAGGTACAACCCTTCACACAAGCAGCCTCATAGCATTGCAACAAACACAACCATTACAAGTCTGATCCACGTTACAAGTCTGATTCACGTTATTAAGAAATGAACCAAAACAAACACAACATTCTTTGAAAGAAAAAACAAACTAACACAACATGAAATAATATGGATCATCGTGAACCACTATAGAACTAAATTGACCCCTATATCATTGTAAGAAACACAATCAACAGTGCACACCATAGCAACTTCTCCCTTTTCTTGGCCCTACCCAGTCCATCCTCAAGTCTTCCCACCTTACGAAGAAATATGAGGATGATTTGCCTTGATCTTGAACACATTGGTGGATCAATCCATACCGAGTAGTTGCAGCCTCCATTTCTCTACCAAATAAATTAATAAACTCCAGGGTTTGATGCATTGTGATAACCCACGATCCTGATTGAGGCTAGTCCATGAGGTTTTCATCAACGCCTTTTGCCCACAAGACACATTTGAGGATTTTCCATGCTTAATTGAGGAGATTTTGAAAACCTTGGTCATGTGGAATTAGGGATTTAGGTTTTGAGATTTGGGGGGAAATTGGGGGTTTTAAATCCGTTATAGCCATTGGGGGATAGTGGAGTACAGATTATACCCATGCAACAGTCATTTGTTTTGACAAAGATATAGTTTAGACTCAATAGTTTTTTTTTAAAAAAAAGGTTGGGTATATAACATTGTAACAATTTAAAGGTTGAGTGTAACATTGAAAACGGGCCAATACATGGGGTCTATCTCTGCGTTCTTTCCACTTATTTTTTATAAGTAGGTAACTTGCCAATTTAGCATAACACAATGAGGTAATTTACCAATGGTTTTTTTTTGTCGTGAGTCTAGTGACTAAAGTTATTATCTGATTAGTATTTTAGAACTAAATAATATAAACTTATGCGTCTGCATTTTTTGTTTGCAGTTTATGTATGTTTATGACATTAATTTAAATGAAATCTACTTTGAGGAATTTTTAAGAAAGTATATTTTCGTTACCAAAAAAAAAGTGTTTTGATTTCAGTTGGAGAGATGAGATACATAAAATCTAAACAAACCTGCAGTAAATGTTCTTGCGGAAAACGAGCCAAGTGTTTTTGTTTCGTAAGCTCGTAAAATGGTAGTTTCTAACTTCCTATCTATTCAAACAAACCTGCAGTAAATGTTCTTACGAAAAACAAGCCAAGTGTTTTTGTTTCGTAAGCTCGTAAAATGGTAGTTTCTAACTTCCTAACTATTTCAAACTGTTTTCGTTCTACAAACCAACAAACATAAATTCCCCCCTATTTGGCAAATGAATCTTTCTGTACGAGGATTTATTTCCAAAAAATAAATAAAAATTGTATTAAAGAATGCAAGATAGTGATGAATCTATAAGAATTATAAGTGAATGATTTTATTCATCACAACTTGTGGTAATCATACAATGTTCATAATCCTTAAAAGATGAAATATCATAAACTAAATAGAAGAAAATATCCTAACTACAATACAAGGAAATGTCCTAAAGATATATACTAAGGACTATATTTAATACGTCCCTGCAAAATTGACGTTCCATTGAAGACATAAATTTTGAAACGCAAAATCTGAAACTGCGCATGAGAAGTGGTTTGGTGAGCAAGTTGATCAACTGTGCTAACACATGAGACGGTAAGAAAACCTTTGTTGACAAGTTCACGAACGAAGTGAAGATGAATGGAGATATACTTCATGCGAGAATGCAACACCGGATGAAGAGAAAGACGGGTAGCTCCCAGATTGTCACAAAGTACCTGAGGTGTAGGGAGAGCATCATGCAACTCAAAATGTAAGTGTTGCAACCAACGTAGCTCAGCAGCAAAATTGTCAAGGGCGCATTACTCAGACTCTATAGAGGAACGTGAGATCGCATGTGGGCAACGAGAGGACTATGAGATCGGATTCGAGCTAAGAAACACCACATAGGCCAAAGTTGAGACCGCAAAGGTGTGATAACCAGCCCAATATGCATCTAAGTAGGCAATAAGACGCACATAGTTCTCACGGCATAATAGAAGACCATGCAACAAGGTACCCTTCAAGTATCAAAGTACACGCTAAAGTGCACTCCAATCGAGTTCCATAGGAGCAGCCAGTAGTTGCCCAAGCCTATTGATGGCAAATGCTATATCATAGCGTGTAAGAGTGAGTTACTGAAGGGCGCCAATAACGCTTTGATATTCCTTGGAATTAACAAGGGAGGAAGATGTAAGAGTCGAGGATGTGGATGCCATGGGTATCGCAAGTGGCTTGGCACCATCCATTTTATGGCGAGCAAGAATATCAAAGATATACTTATGTTGAGACAAGAACAACCCTTCACGACACCGAAAAACCTCAACACCAAGAAAATAGGACAACTCACCAAGGTCCTTTCAGCAAACTTAGAGCCCAAATTGCACAATAAAGGGCGCAAGCAAATTCGATTTATTGCTCGTGCCAATGATCACATAAACATATACCAAGACATACATCAAATTCGAATCCCGAGAGTAAATGAAAAGAGAAGTATCAGAATTGGATTCTAAGAAGCCAACATCGAGAGCAGAGCTCAATGCAAGATACGGAGCACGGGGGGCTTGCTTAAGACCATAAAGCGAATTCTGGAGATGATAGACATGCGATCAAAAACTAGAGATCTGATAACCCGGGGGTTTAGACATATATACATCCTTAAGAAGATCACCATGCAAAAACTCATTACTCACACCAAGTTGAAAAAGTTCCAACGAGTGCATAACGGCAAGAGAAAGGACAGTTGAATAGTGGCATACTTGACAATAGGACTGAACGCCTCTTTAAAGTCAAGACCCTCTCGTTGGTGAAAGTCCTTAACAACAAGGCTAGTCTTGTACTTGTTAATACTTCCACCAAGGCATCGCTTGATCTGAAAACCCATTCAGAGCCAATCACATTCTTCCCAATCGAACGAGGAACAAGGTGCAACATACCATGCTTCATAGGAGCTGTATATTCTTTGGCCATGGGCGTACACCAATTCAGACCCTTGATACAGTGCTAACATATGTAGGCTCAAGAGGACCCCACAACCGGATGTTTCGTGGCAAGATTAAGTTATTTAGGCTTAAGGACGTTGTTCATGGCACGTTTAGTCATGTGATGTGTGCTAGGTGAGTTAGTTGGCAAAAGAGATGGTATATGAGGCATCATGTCATCAGAGGAAGGAGAAGACGAAACATGCAAACTTGAAGAGGACGCGGTCAAGCATGGCGCAGGGGAGGTTGTGACAGTGGGTGATTGTGGAGCCACACCTAGTGGCACAACCGATGCTGTGGGCCGCTCAGGTCGCGCCATATTCGGACTCGAGGGTGTGGCCTGCGCCGTAGTGCCGCGTTCAAACTCTGGGGCACGGCCTGCGCCACGTTGCATAAGGGCTGCACCATGTTTGAATTGTGAGGCACTGGCATGGGTGCAAGTGCAGGGGGCGGTGCAACTGTGGGAGCTAGTGGTGAATGGAATGACTAGCAGTTCAGTGGAAAAATAAGAAGAGAAAATGAAGCATTCCCAGAGAGAAGATGCGGCACATATGAAGTAAGAGAAATACCCAGGAATTCAGTCTCAACAAAACGAACATGGCGAGAAATAAAAACCTTGCCCGACTCAGTATCATAGCAACGGTATGCACTCTAAAAGGCAGAGTACCCAAAAAAGATGCAAGCACGAGATGGAGAGTTGAGTTTACGTGTACATAAGATTGCAACCACGGGAAGCAAAGGTAGTGAAAAGTCTATAACTTCAAGTAATTTGGTGGATGACCAAAAAGAATACCGAAATGAGAGTCCTTCCGAAGAACCGACGTAGGAAGGAGGTTAGAGAGATGCACGACAGTAGTAAACGCAAAAACCCAAAAGAAGGGAGGCAAATGCGCATGCTGAAGTAAAGTACGGCCTAGAGAAACCACCTGGCAATGACGCTCAAGAATGCTGTTTTGTTGAGGTGTGTGTAGTGTAGTGGTAAGCCAACTAATACCAGTCTCAGAGAGATAAGACCGCAAAGTCACAAATTCTCCTCCATTATCAAAATTAAAATTCTTGACACTATAACCAAATTGTGTCTCAACTAATCGACGAAATTGGCGAAACACTGGGAGTACCTGAGAGTTGTGAGATAAAATATAAAACCAACAATATTTGGAGTAGTGCTTAATAAGTAACGAGTAATAACAATTTCTATCAATAGAAGAAACCGAACAAGGACCCGTCACGTCCCCATAAACATAATGTAGAGGATGAACAAAATGCAAAGAACTCGTAGTAAATGGTAATTGAGTACTTTTATTTGAGTAACAAAAACAACAACATATAGTATCCTTAGAGGTGAAATTACATGGTAAATCAAACTTCTTAACAATCAGAGAATTAATAACATTAAAAGAATTTCCTAGACGACAATGCCAACATCCCGATTCATCCGAACTCCCAATAATGCCATAGGTGATGGTTGGGCTCAGGGAGGAACCGTGAGATGATAAACTCAATTATTGCAAGCTATAAGCAGCAGCTTTGCCCCCGTAACCCGATCCTTAACAAAAAATGAGATAGATAGATTTCATAGGTTACATTATTAGACAAGGTAAATTGGTCAACCGATAAGAGATTTCTCTTCGAAGATGAAATACACAAGATATGAGAAATATCAAAATTGGTCAACCGATAAGAGATTCTAAATGTCAGAGGGTTGTGAGTAGCACCGGAATCAACCAACTAAGTGTTCTGATCTTGAGGCGGTGGACGCGAGGTCGTGGCTAAGTTGGGGAGAGTTTGCTGGAGTTGACACAAGTACAAGCGCCATGACCATAGATGTCATAGATCTGACATGTGATATTAGGAAGATTCCTCAAAGAACCTTGATGACCGTTGTTGTGAGAGTTTCGGGAATTAGAATAGCCGTTATGCTGTCCACCGCAACTATTTGAACAACCACCCGAGCGGTTGTTGTTGCTGCCCCGACCACCAGAGTTGCCACGAGATGGATTGGAGTGAACGTCGACGGTGTTGGCTGTAGCAACCAATGATTGACTGTCCACATTGAGGCATTTGCCATATGTCTCTTGTGCAACCAATTTGTCATGCAATAGTGCAAAGCTAAGAGAAGAATGTCACGATAGGCAACACCGAGACCATTGAGAACGTACATTGTAACATCATCTTTGGAAAGAGGATGATCAATGATCGCCAATTCATACACCTTCATCTTAATAAGCTAGAGAAATTCAGCAATGGTGCGAGAGTCGATTGCCATAGTGGTGAAGGACTCCTTTAATTACGTTTAATTGCTTGACACGGGAGAGCAATTTGTTGGCATAAATACGCTACAAAGTTTGTCAAGCATGCGCAGAGGTCTTGGCATCAGAAATCAGCCCCATGATATCAAGGAAGACGGAAGCGAAGAGGGCCGACAAGATGAGAGAATCTTGTTGTGTCCAATAGCTGAATGCTGCAATGGACTCCGGAGAATCACCAAAGGAGGGCACGGATATGAACCATCCACAAAGCCAAAAAGGCCATAACCATAAAACAGATGGCGGCCCTAAGCATTCTAAGACGTGTAGTTGTTGGAAGTAAGCTGCATAGACAAATAAGTGTGCAACAATAGGCACAAGATGGTCAAAAGGAGGGCCAGTTGGTGGCACCAACAAAGGATAGGAGGCCGTCCGCATAACGGGGAGAGAGGCAGTAGACGACAGAGAGGGCGCGGCTGCCGCAATATTAGGGTTACAGTTTGATGAATCCCTGGAAGACATCGTAGGATCTTTTTCTCGTTAGAAAGATTTTCCTGCTGATACTATATAAGAATTATAAGTGAAAGATTTTATTCATCACAACTTCTGGTATTTATACAATGTTAGAAAAATGAGGAAATATCCTAAACTAAATACAAGGAAATATCCTATTGATATATTCTAAGGACTATATTTAATAAGATCTTCCGTTAATCTCTTTTGTCTCTGAATGCTACGTTCTGCAACAACAGACTCCATCATCTTTCATAGTGAAATGGCAAAGGTACCGATTTGAATGCCCGATACTTTCCGACGTTGTTGAAGTGCTCATTCTCTAGCCTACACATAGAGAAACCATAGCACTGTTTAGCGCACATTATGATAACTGAATGAAGAAAGAAGATGTTTCACAAAAGAAGTTGCATTAAAACCTGAAAAAGTTCCAAATGCCACGGCGGATGATCTCCAAGCATGCAACAAGAGCAATCATCGCTTTCTCGTGGAGAAACGGCGCGTCATTGAAATCAAGAACCAACTGCATCCACACAAGTCTCAGAAGTATATTCACTACCTGCATTTCAATTCAAACACTCACCATAATCACAAACGGTACATAAAAAGAATAGTACGTTCTTCTCGGGAAAAGCGGTTCTAATACTCACTATAGCCACAAAGTACACAGCTTTGTTTGATATCAAAAGCTTATCTCTCAAAAATGGATTCTTAGAATTCCTGCGCAGAAGCCCCCAGTCAACAACAATATCCCAGTACGTGTTATAAATAGTGGTAAATCCCGAAGTCGATGCAGCCAGAATTTGCAAAAATGTTCCCTGTCTTTGACTGTACAAAGTTCTCATGACAAGTGCCACGACCGTTGAGAAGTATTTTAGGCCATTGAAGACATGGGATATATCTCTTTCCTCAAACAAGCGGCGAAGGCACTGCATTTGTTTGTGGATCCAAAAGTTAAGTAGCATTAATAGGATAAAGATCCAACTCAGGGTTTATAAAAAGTGCGGTCGGTGTTACCTGAAGACAACGAGACCAGAAAGGAATAATTGCAACTACTATATACAAAATTTTATAGGTCTCACTGTCGATGCATTTGGTTGAGGTCCTTTGTTCGAAGTCACCCCATCCATAATAGCAAACAAAGAATTGCAGACTTCTGATAGCCTGAACCTGGCTAGTCAGCTGGTCCGCCATGAAGAAATCGGGGAGAGTAACCTGCATATGCAGCCACAAGAAAGTAAAGTAAAAGTTTTAGATCATACGCGTCTTCTGTTTTTCCAGAGACTCCATTACTGATAAAAAGAGGAGTACTTACCTTATAAAAAGGAGCACATATACAGTGCCATGTGCATCGAATGAGGAAGAAGCGACTTGAGCGGTATACGATATTTAAAGGACAGAAGGTTATAAACAGCACAAACTGCAAAAAAAAAACTGTTATCAATTTTTATCTCAAGTAAATCCTATGTAGAAAGCAGAACAGACCTCCTGAGAAGAAAAAATAGCAACAAACTTACAATGACGAGTCCTAAGGGGACCAACTCGGTCAGTGTTTGAAAACTTTTTGTTTTCGGCTCCATCTCCATGTCCAGATTAGACAACACCGCAGCTAAGGCCAATACTGAGAGCCCAGATGCAATGAGGAATATTTCTCTGAAGCCTAATTCTGTTCCCGGTTTGAATCCAAATATGAAGGGGTAGTTCACATGGTACTGCCTCCAGAAATATGTGTTTGCCCCATACATAATCATGTGTAGGATAATGTATAGAAACAAGCTACAGAGAGAAAGTTTGCCCGTTGAGTTCTTTTAATTTGTGAAACTTTAGCTCACGTAAGAGTCAATAAAACTTATTTTGTTCACACACTTGAAAAATACCTATAGAGTGGAAATATATTGTTCATATACTGATCTCTCCCTCCATGGTTCAAAAGATTCCCATGGTGAATGGCGCTGACAATAGCCGCAATGAGTGCTATTGTGCAACCAGTAAACAGACCTGCAGGCAAAAATAAGTTTCACACAACCGTAAGTTTGGCCCAATTTCCAAAATGAAAAGCAATGTTTGACTAAAACATTATCGTATTTCAGTAGAAATTATTGAGTTAGATCCTAGAACTTCTAAATGAAGTAAAAAGAAGCAGATTCTGGTGAAAAGTTTTGATGAAATGAAATAATAAGCACTTCGTAGTCATGAGAAAAGAAAAGATGCATTCATTATGCAGATCAGAAGGATTATTATGAACAGTATTGTAGGAGAAATGACGTCAACTTTAGCATATTAATTGATTCTTTCCCCGCATAAAGATTGCTAACTACATATTTTGAGGAACTGCTGCTTTCTTATTCACAAGCTTACCAAGGAAAAATGTTGTTTTATGCTTCTCCTTTTTCTGTTGTGGCTTCAAAGATTTGATTCCTTTTCTGCGATTTCCGTTTGCAAAGTGCTTAATGAATATGGCCTCCAATCTTTCTATGAGCTTATTGATCTGAGAAAACAGCAGAAGGACAATAAAACCAAACTTGTATTGTTGAAAAATCTCCTTAGTATCATACTGTGTATCTATCTTACAGTACAAACCTCATCGGAGCTGCCAAGACAAGATTTGTCCACCATGTGTAAGTAAGATTTCGACACATTCCTTGAAGTGACCTGAAAGATATAATTCAGTACTTGAGATCAGAGGGAGGGAAAACGATAAAAAATAGAACTATTGCACTGAAATGGAAATCAAGTACCTTGTCATATTTCTTCATGATCTTGGAGAATGCAAGAATATTCAAGAAACTAGCATATTATGTCGCAAAATATCAGTCTACTTCAATCACAGGTGAAATCATGTAGCTACAGTTTAAGGGAATGTTTTGTTACCAGTAGCTTTTCAGGAGCCGAAGTTGTTGGTAGAATTGGATAAAAGCTTCCCTCATTTTTTCTTCTGCTATTCTCAGTTCTTCTTTGCTGAACGATAGGTCCGATTTTGAACTCAAAACAACGTTTCTTAAAGTCGATAAAGGAGTGTCTGGATCAACATTGATCTTGACATGATCCAATACTTCTAACGAAGCAGGCTTAAATCCCTTCACGCCTTTAGTTTCTTTTGCCGGTCTAATCTGCTCATGTCCAAAATTTCCGTCAGCGTTCATCTCAACTTCCTGAATTGTATCCATATGCAGTCCTCCTTCAAATTCAAGGAAGAAACCACATTAATTAAAATCGAAGTACGACGTACGAGGATGACGTGATATTAGTACTATAAATTAAGCAAATTCAATGCTTCCATCTTTTCCACACACCCTAAACATTCACACAAGAAGATCAATCATAAAAAGATAAAACTTTAGTACTATAATGCAGCAATATTCTTCTTCTCCAAGAACAAATATTTGATTCTACCAAAGAAAAAGGCACAAATACCGTATGCAGCAATATTATATTTGAAAACTTTCTTTCTTACCATGCTTCATTCCACTCTCTGATGCAATGACAGTAGCCGGAGTCGACGAATTCCCACCATTTGTTCCAACAACCTCAACAGTCTGATGATCCAAATGATAACTAGGCTTCTCCACTTTAACCCTCAATGCAATAAGCACGTCCATCTGTTTGTTCAACTCCTCTGCTTCCACTTTAACTTGTTCCACTTTTTCTATATAAAATTTCAACACTTTATTAAACTCATCGTCGAGTTTCCTAAAGAACGCAAGCTCCAAGTCTCCACCTTCCTCGGACGACCTTAAAAACATCGTCTGGTAATGATTTTCAGACCCTTCATTCACTAGTATCACTTCATCCTCCTTTGTTGGAGATCCCCTTCGACCCGTTAACCCGCTGAATGCCCTGTACATGGTCAGCCTCCTCTTTAAGGATCCCGGTCGGGTCAAAGGACCCGTTTGTGGGGGTGCATTCTGCTGTCGGGTTTTGGATACTTCTTTGAGAAGGTTCTTGAGGTGATTGTAGTCCATGTATGCTTCTTGCCATTCTTGCACTAACTGTGAACTGAATTCCTTACCAAATTTCATGTTTAATGTTTTGATGTAATAATGCTAATAATAATTATATGTTGAACAAGGTGTAAAGGCTGTCCTTTTATACAAGTTTTGTGGTGACTAACTAACTATCATTGATGAATATTATTCCTTTTTAAAATATGGAAGAATGGGTAAAACTTTTGAAGGTATATATGTAATTACTATTTACTATATGCAAGGGGAGTTGGTCTACGTAGTATTCTGTACTCGTTTTCAATGAAAGTTGGCTTTTGTTGACAGCTTCATAATGTTGGTGAAGTGTATTATTTTCGGGATTATTTTATTTTTTTCAACCAACAAGTGGACTTGAGATATAAGTTCTCGCAAGAAGACTTTAGATATTCGGTTGTTATTTAAGGCAAGATTCTTAAAATATGAATGGTGGAATACATCGGTTTATTGTGAGTTTAGAATATCTGTTATTTTATGGAAGAGGTGGATATTTTGATATTTTTCTACTAGATTCACCTATAATCCCTGCATAAGAGAATCAATCTTGACATTGAGAAAATGTTATGACAAAATGATATCTCTCACAAAGAAATATTTAATTCCGGGAAGTACTAGGTAATTGCTCCAACATGTTAAATCATGTCAATGGAATTGTTCCTAATCTTGTCTCTTGTCTCTTGTCTCTCTCTCAAAATTTTTTTTTTAAACAAAACTGCTAAAGTTTATTTTTGAAAATAAATTGCAGTTCGCGTGACGGCAAGCCAAGATTCTGTATACTCTTATAACCCATGAAAGATTAAACAAATCTATAGTTTTAAGCAAATTCGGGTGTAATGAAATGGCCACATGACATTTATGATCTTAAAGTTGTCATTGTATTGAATTGGCCCCGTTGAGTTGACAAGGAAATCCAAGATTATTGTATTAGGGTGTCGGAGAATAGTACCCCCTTTGATTCTTTTGAATTTTAGGGGGCAAAGTTTAACCTATGTACTAATTTAACCATGCACTCCTTAATTACCAAACAAAATTGCAAACATCACACACCATGCACTCTTGTATTTAACAACTACCAAAACAACTAAGTCAATTAAAAACCCAGACTTTGTGTGTGGTAGTTTATTTGTCTAATTCAATTTTTTTTTTTTATGATTAGAAATGACTTGTGACTAATAGTTGCATGACATAGATTATGCCCGCGTCATATTTAAAACTTTCACAAATAAGAAAACTTCTACATAAAATCGATTTTATAATTATGCAAATGGTGAAACGTCCAATTATGTCAATTAAGTCATCAACTAGATCATTTACTAAAGAAGGTGTTGTAGTTAAATAAATATATTCTCTTTTCTAATAGTTTGTGTGGCTCCAGTTGGAATTGACATTATTATTTATATATCAGAAGCTGGCCGTCATGTTGGGTCAAGTGAACGGTCCATTCAGCACATAGCAAGTTTCAGTAAACAATTAAGTAGTGATTTTGTCAAAAACAAGAAAAACAATTAAGATAAATTGATATAAATTGCAAAATTTGTGAGTCAGAGTCAAATCATAGAACATATGAACAAGTTGTTTTCATCGCACAAAACAAGCGATTTATTATTTAAGCTAAAGTAATTGCTTGTTTACAAGTGGAAGGGAAATTGGAAGGAACTGAACAACTTTTGAAATGTCAAAGAACATAAAAGGTGTTAGCCAATAGGTACACCTCTCTCAAATGTTGTGACTATTGCACTTTTATAATTGGGCTCTGAATTGGGCCATCACTTAAGTGCAATTATCAAAAGAGAGGGGCACAAAACTAGAGTTTGTGTTTAAATTCTAGAATATAAGTAGATGATTTTGTGTTTTCTTGATTATGCATCCCATAGTAGCTGGTTTTGCAGGGGAATTGGAAGGAACTGAACAACTTTTGAAATGTCAAAGAACATAAAAAGTGTTAGCCAATGGGGACACCTCTCTCAAATGTAGGGGTGTTATAGGCCGGGGACCCGCCGGGTCGGGACCCCGGCCCATCGGGATCTGCCGGGGCGGGAGCTGTTGCACAGCTCCCGTTCCTCCCGCCGGGGCGGCTGTTCCCGGTGGAACGGGATTCCCGCCGGGATGGGAGGGATCCCGTGATCCCGGCGGGCAGTTCCTGGCTTTGGGGCTGGAATTTCCAGCCCCTTTTTTGTTTTAGATACTTAAAATGTAATAAATTTTGAGTATTGTTGGTGGTGAGGCAGCTCATCAGCGGCGTGGTGGTGAGGCGGCTCATCGGCGGCGTGGTGGTGAGGCGGGGGCGACCTGAGTTGTCCGTGTGTGTGTGTGTTTGGGTGTCAGTGTGTGTCAAATTGTGTGTGTTGCACTGTTGCGTGTTCTGTGTGTGTGTGTGTGTGTGTGTATGTGTTGTGTTTGATATAGGAAAAAAAGAAGAGCAGATAAAATAAAATAAAAACCTACTGATCGTGTGTTGTGTTTGATTGTCAGGTTTTGTATTATAATTTCTGTAATTTTCTTAATTGCAGGTGATTAACATGAAGATAACGTGAAGAAGAAGAAGAGAGATAAGAGAATAAAATATTATTTTTTGCTTACTGAAAATAAAAGATGCTTCGGCCACTTATACATGCATGTGTTCACTAGCAGACAAATTACTACTCCCCACATACACCCTTTTACATATAAAAGGTAATAAGTGCAATTATAAAACTCAGAAATAACAGGTGCACTCCACGTGCCATCATCTCAGCCGCTCATTCCGAACTACACGACGTCGTTCCGCAATCTTGGCCAAATCGAATCCTTTTCCTGTCCAAAACAGTCATCTTCATCATTTCTCTTTACAGCTAAGTCCTTTCTCTCCGATTTCCTCTGTTTCCCTCTAATTCTTTTGATTTCAGCTTTAAATAACTCACCCTCTTTAGTATCTGTATGCAGATCATGACATTTGATATAGGAAAAAAGAAGAAGAATAGCAGATAAAATAATAATAATGAAAAAAAACTACTGTTCCCGGGATCCCGCGGGAGGTAACGGGATCCGATTCGGATCCCGTTACCTCCCGGCGGGAGTCAAACCGGGAGCAAATTCCCGGTTTGACCGGGAGGAAATCAATCGGGTTTTCCCCGAGCCGGGGAAAACCCGCCGGGTCGGGTCGGATTCCAAGCTCCCGACCCGGCCCAAACACCCCTACTCAAATGTTGTGACTATTGTTGTTTGATAGTTGGGCTCTAAATTGGGCCATCACTTAAGTGCAATTATAAAAAAAGGCGCATAAAACTAGAATTTGTGTTTAAATTATGGAATATAAGTAGATGATTTTGTGTTTTCTTTATTATGCATCCAATAGTAGCTGGTTTTACAGGAGTTTTGCACTTGACTCGAAGAAATGTTGTACATTTCTTGCTATTTTTTTTCAATACATAAGCGTTTGTGTTACGTGTGCTTTCATTTTGTTTTCTTCAACACAAGTGATGAAGCATTTGTTTAACTTATAAGAGACATTGAAAGGAAAGTGGTGTCACTTCTCAAAAACCACTTGGCTACAACGGAATATCATCTTCTCCAGTTGTATAATGCTATGTATCGTCTCATGCCATTTGTTGGCTCCTGCCTCTCGATTTCAATGCCTTCCCAACACATTAGAGTCGTTGGTGAACTCTAATAAATTGCCTACTCAAACACTGCATAATCCTTCACAGTAACAACTCCTCGCATCCAATCTCATGTACCTGGTGATTTTTCCCATTGTAACTTTGTTGTGTCTCGCGAGTCGGAAGAAACTGCATCCCTCTTGCGTATAGTTGCAAATATTTTATATTGTGGTGGCGATAGACATTGCACAAACTGCATTCAAAGTGTACACTAAAAGTTATGTGAAGTAATCTAGTAGCGAGAACTCACTTTTTCTTGCCCTTTCTTTTTAATATTGGTCAAAACCAGGGAATTAGTGTGGTTAATAATCAGGAGAGAGTGGAAGCTGCAAATATTCCAAATGATGAAAACAAGTGGAGACAGACGACAAAAGGTGTCTAACAAAAGGTTTATGAGGGAAAATGTACTTGTTGCACCCTAGTTCTTTGATAAAACTCCTATGATGAATTTTTGTATCAGACCCTCAATTTTCCATCACATTGTTTGTTGGATGGGACACACCCCAAGGGTTGTGTTAGTTCACGCATACACTATGGAAATTCAATATGAGTTACTGAACATGGACCATTTGGGCAATAGAGGATGGGATCCTTATATCCGCGCCTTCAACAAAACCTCCTCCCGTCCGTGGATCACTCATCTGCACCAACTCTAGTGCAGTATACATTGGATCTCACAACAATGGGTTGTATCTTTTCTTCTCCACATTTAAACACATATTGTCTTGAAATTCGGCTTCTAAATATTATCTTGTAATTTAGCTGTCTATCTCTACTCTTACACCCCACACCACAACCTTTCAAGGTTGCCTCAAATCAAATTTGGACTATCCTTGATAGAGTGGCACCGATTAGTTTGCATGTTATATTGTTAGTGGATCATATACAATGAGAGAAATTTGCTGCCTAAATTTTTGGATCAAAGTACCTTCTGCAATTACTTTAATCTAGGTAGTATTTTGGCTTACGTTGTTGTTCCACGACAACTTTTTGTAGGTAAGAGCAATATGTTAGTTCAATGGGAAGCATAACTAAATTGTACAACTAGCCCAAGAATATGCAAGTCATTATGAGTTACAAAAGTTAAGCTGGTTTGCTTCTTCAGAGCTACATATTTGTTGATTATCATGTTGTCTGTGCTTATGAATCCACTAGCATTTTCGTGTGCAAAATGGTATACTATCTCTTCCACCTAGTTGTTGTTTACTCCAAAAGCTACTTAGAACTATCCAAGTCTTGACAAATATAGTGGAACAACAGAGCCACGTCTACACTTTGTGTATATTGTGTTGTAGTGTTTGAACAACGAAGACAAAGAGTCAAACATGGTAGAACGAGAACACAAAAGGATGACGCGAGCCGCGCACCTAGGGCGCATGTCGCACCACTCAGGCATAAAGCGGCGCAAGCTACACCGACCTAGGCGCACATCTCAAAGATTGACTAGGAGATGGTGCGAGCCTCGCCGCTTTAGGCGTTGTTGCACGAGTGGCGTGCGACTCACGTGCATATCGCACGCAACTGACGCACATATGGCGTGGACCCTGAAAATCCCAGTTTTGGCCCATCTTCACTCTGACGCCCTAATTCGCTTCAAAAACTATTTATATGGCGTGTGAATAGTGGGAACAAACTAGGGAGAGAAAACATAAGAGAGGAAACACCTGTGAGATTTGAGAGTCATTGTGAAAGGATATTTTTTAATAGATCATTGTGAGAGTCTAGTTTAGATCTGTGAGAGGCAATTGTTGTATATTATTTATAATTATAAATCTCTCATCATTATCATAGTGGAAATCCTAGCTTGGATCACCACTAGAGGTCGTCATATATGAACTGGATAAATAAATTGTGTCTTATGTGTTGTTATTATTCTATCGCTTTTGTATATTGCGCATTAGTCTGTTCTTGTTGTTGTTTTCGAATCAAATTGTTGCGCAACATTTATTACAATTGCATCGCTGTACTTTGGATTATGGTATGATTTGGGGTACATACTGGAGTGTTGCATCAAAATGCAAAAGAAAGACACATATATTCCCTTAGATACTTGGCAGAAGGGAGTGTTGTTAGGAAAACAATGACTTCAGTAATGGACATAGAAAAGAGAAGCGAGCATGGTGCAACTGATGCAAGTTAAGAAGAATTACATAGGTTCATTCAGTTATACCTTTGTTGTCGCGTTATTAACCTTGAGGACGCGGTCATTTTTGAAGGCGTGATGAGGGATGTATGAGCTTTGAATTGGGCCATCATTGTGTATGAATTCTAGAATATCAGTAGAAGCCTTTGTATTTTCTTGATTAAGCATATGATAGTAGTTGGTTTTACAAGATTTTTTTCACTTGAATTGAATAAGTGTTATACCTTTTTTGCTATTTTTCTTCAATACATAAGCATTAGTAACACCGTTGGTGAGAGTTGCGCGATATTTAATAAGAACATGTTTATTGGTTGATTTCTCACTGGTAGAGATTTCCTAAAATCAAAAGAAAGCTAATAAAGTGTTTTTGTATGTCGTTGTTGAGTCCAATGAGATAGATTATGTGTTGCTAGGTCTTAGTATGAAAAAGTACAAATAAAACTTCTTACACCAAACAAGGTGGGAAATCTTAAAGGATTATGCTACTGATAGACCATCCTCGAGTGGTCAAAATTTCATAAGGTTGGTGTTGACGCAGATCACAGAAGTTGTGAATTATATTAAGTGCCACTAGAATCCATAATAATTACCCCAATGTTTGCTAGATTCAAATTAGCAAGGAACCTTCGATAATAAGTTGAACAATGCCTAGAGTAGGGGGGCTGTCAAGTAAGGGTAAGTGCATGACTGGTGGAGATGCTTAAGTCATAAATGGGGTGTTAGAGAGGGGAGGCGTGGTCAATTAGTATTAGTACGAGGAGATTGAATAGTGGTAGACTGAAGGGTGTACGTTGGAAGATAACTTTGTTTGGGGGGCCATATAGTCCATGATAGGACTAGCCTATGAGATTTTAGGGTATGGGATGAATAGATGAGGTTGAGAAGTAGGTGTTGTGTACTATCATAAGCTTGTGCATGATATGCATTATGGCCCAATAGTGGAAGGACACATAAGCGACAATAATTTAGTCGAACCCTCACTAAACCGCTTATAAAAGAACTAGTGAGAAGTATGACTTATGGTATGGGACTTAAAGTGTTAAATTTAAGCACTAGTGATGGTAACCCAACTTTAAATCAATAAATTTCTGATTCGTAAGTTCAATGGGTACAAACAAGTCACTGATATGTGCTTGAGAGAACTATAAATAAATAGTGTTGACCAATGTGAATAAAAGTAGGATGAGCATGTGCTCTTAATGGAGTTAGCTAAGTGTCTTTAGCAATTGAGACAAAATAAGAATCTCTACCTATGCCAAAATAAAACTGGTGCCGCTTTGGAAAGAAAAATGTATTTTTTTTCTTATAAATGTTCACAAACATATCGGAATAGCACATGGCCATATATAATAGTGCTAAGGTTGTTGAAGAAAATCTATAAGTATTTACACTAATTTAAGGTCCAAATCAAAAGATACATTCTCGTACATGTGTCATTTATTAGGCAGAAATAATTGTTCACAACTAGTGGGAGATTGTTGACTATTTTTAGTTGTGAATATGCATGTGCGCGGGTTTGATACCCGCGGGTATATGCGGCGGTGTGTAGAAAAAAAGGCTACCTGCCCCCGCTAGCTGTTTGGCGGTAACCGGTCTCAGACAGGTACCCGCCCCGTGGTACCGTAGACCAAAAATCTGTGTTTTTTATTTTTTGTCTTCAATGCTTCGATTCTAGCCCTGTTTCGATATCACTGACATTCGATCAACATATTACGACATCAATAGCAACAATATCATTAATCCCGCCACCCCAAATCATTCTATAAATAACAACATCAAACCAACAACAATTAAAGCAACTCCGACACCAACATTCAAGCCACAAAAACACGCCAGCACCAACATTTAATCCACAAAAATGAGCCAACACCAACATAACATTCAACCAACATCAAATCATAACAAAAATAATCAAGAATCTAGAAAGCAGCACCAACATTCCATCAACCAAAATACTCAAATATTCAAGAACACTCTAAATTCAACATGAAAACCAAATATCAAGTCTTACAAATATCCAACGAAGACTCAACCAATAATGCAAAATTGGTTGTCCAAATGTGCATAGCAACACACTAGCACCAAAATACGAGTATTTTAGAATGACATGTCATTATTTCATACCTCATTCCTTCATCATTTTTCCATCCATGGGCGATACTCGACACATCTTCACCCATTTCAGCATGTTCTACATGAAAACCAATGAAATAAATAGTTAGAATATTGAACGTGTAGGCTTAATTAATAGTAGTTAACAAGTATGTAAAATGTAAGACAAATAAATATACCTTGCTCGTGTTTCCCCAAATCTTCGAGGCACTCCTCAATTATTGGCATGGCATCGTCACATAACCAGTATTTGGAGCAAACTTGACCCTCCATAATTCTTGGAGTCAGAGAACTCCAAAAATAATCAAGTACCTCTGCCTATACTGAATGTGGGCTCTGAATCGACTTTGGAGACGGGAATCGCCGATATATCACAAGCCATTCTGGAGAGAATTGGATATCGAGCTTTGTTGATTCTCCACCAACTCAAGACATAGAACACATCATTTTCATCTTTGGTCCCATCAGCCAAGTACTTCTTGTAATTCGACCTCGGTTGAAATGGTTGATTCTGCTTCTTATTTCTAATAATTGTTCAACCATTTATTAATAATCACGTATTCAGAATGTTTTAAAACACAATATATTTACAAAAAATAAATTTAGAATACCTTCCAATATCTCTTGACTCTATCACTAAAGAGGTCCTCTGAAATCCATGGAGCGGTACTGGTGATGCAAAATCGTCGGGGCCCGTAGAGTCAGGAAATTTTGAGATATTATCACTGAATATTGTTTGGAACGCCAATCTCAAATTTGAGGAAAATGAAGCAATATTATTTTATTAAGGATCTTGGGTGAATTACAAGGGGGTCGTGTGGGGAGATAACTACTTCTTGTAGAGAGTTCTCTTTTGCTATTTTGCTAAGAACAATTGAGTATTCGTGGTGAATTTGGCAAAAGTGCACTTATCTCCTTGATGCTGAAATGAGGGGCTATTTATAGTTCTAGCCTTGGGGTCTTCGTCCAATGACGATCGGTGTTCCGTCTTAACTCCTGGTGGTGGCGATGGCTAATGCTGCGAGGGTCTTCTGCGCTAATTAGGGTCGTCTCACACGAGGCATCCAATAGTGTGGGTTGATTGAAATTCTTCTAACCAGATAATGATGATGCCTGCCCCAATCACTTTGTGGGTTGTTCTGAACCAATGAGAGAGAGTCGGTTCTGCTCCAATCGTTGGTCTGGACCGGTAGGATATGTCACTTTCTGCTCCAATAGCCGTCTGGACCAATGAATTATGGTCTTCAATCATATTGAGGGGTGGTTGGAAGCTACTTTAAACATGGGTGGTTGACACTTCTTTCGAGTCAGGTTGTATCGTTGTAATGTTCGTTTCTGTCTGGAGAGTCTGGCTATCCTCTAAGTCGTGTTTTATCCCCATATGCTCCGAGGGGGTTTTGTAAGTCGTGCATCGTCCGAGTAGCTGCGAGATCTTCCGAGTTATGTTTGTCTTTGTTTCGTTATACAGAGACCGAAGATGAGAGGTCTCTTCCCTTTGACCCTTCCTTGTATTCACTTGTTTCCTTATTGTTTTGTATTGTCTTCCTTCCTCCGAGATATTTTGGCTAAGTGTTGGATACTACCGATCCGGGTGGAGTTAGCCAATTTAGGGGGTCAGCAAAACAGCCTGAAGGGGGGGGGGGGGGGGGGGGGGAGATGGGGGCGCCCGTGACTTTCCTTGTGGGTACCCCGGATTATAGGAGACTCTGTGCCGTGGTGTGAAATGTACCCGGGTCTTTTGATCCAAGCCGTATACCCTCATTAGGGTTTTGGCTGGTCGTGACTCGGGGGTACCTTCTTCAGGTACTTAGACCGTGTACCCTTATTGGGGCGTTTAGTTGGTCATGACCTAGGGGTACCTTTTCCCTAGCCCTTCATTGTTTTGTGGGGTACCATTTTGCGTCTTTCCGAGGGCGTGGCAGATTATGCATCATCAGGTAATTAAGGTTGTACCTTCAAACGAAGTGGCCGACGCAGCAATACTTGTGGTTGCAGTTGCAGGCGCTTCACTTTCCTTGTATATTTCCTTGTACTCATCATAGAGTACCCTAAATCCACTCATAATCTTAATTTTTAAGGTATCCTTCTTGATCATAGACTCCATGTACTCTAATTTGTGTCGGGGATAAAGAATGGCAGCATAGAACAATAGATGGCTCATCCTTGTAGAAACAACTTAATACTTGCCCTACATTTCTTTCATTTTCGGTGCCATTGCTTTCAACGGGTCAACTTCACCATTAAAGTCTGAGCATATCACCTTCCCCAAAATTATTAATCTTATCCATTTCTGTGAACACCTTATTGGATGTCACATAAGTGGTTCCCGAGACAATTTATGTCAACCTCTTGAAGGGTGCCAAGAAATCCACATATATTTGACCCCACACGTGGTATGAGTTTATTTAGGTCTTTGGAAAAGTCGAGATCATGAAACTCATAAGAAATAAAGGCTCTGCTCAAGGTGCATGATGATAAGAGCATCATATAAGACCATCGTGTAAGCACATCTAGGCTTATCATTGGTCCTTTCTCCAAGCCAAATGTTTTTACGCATTCTAGGAATCTTTTGTACCTAGATCTAGAGCTCTTTACGAACTTGATCGCGACTCGAATACGCTCAATTGAAGCATTGCCCCATTACGTTTTAAGCCATCTTGAACCAAGAGGTTTAAGACATGTGAAATGCATCTAATCTGTAGATACTTGACTTTAGCAAACATTTCATCTCCTCGATCCACCCACCTCTCAATCAATTAATCAATTGTGGTAACATTTGATGTAGAATTATCGACAATGATCGTGAAAACCTTTTTAATGCCCCAACGAACCATGCATTCCTCGACATCAGATGCTATATCTTCTTCAAAATGACCAAAAATCAAAGTAAAGCTTATAATTCTCCTTTTTAGATCCACTTGTTATCGATAAAGTGGGTGGTGAGACACATGTAGCTATCTTTGGTGATTGATGTTCAAGTATTCATGGTAAGGCAAACCTTATGAGCATTTTCTCAGATGAAGACCATCAACTTTGCTTTATCATTTATATCCATATGGTAACATTTCTTGGTTATTGTCGTCCAACAAGGAAACTTTAACCAATAGACAAGTACGCGCCATCATTCTCCTCAAGGAATTCTTTTCAAGTGTGTAGAAATGCATCTCTCTATCAATCAAAAATACAGTCACCCTCTCAAGTATCTAATTATGGTCAAACTTCCAAGTACCCACGACTCCGGTAGGTTGGAAGTTGAGTTTGGTTTGCCCACCTTTTAACTCCGTCGTCTTTTCTTTGCAGAAATTAAAGTGATTTTCAACCCATATGTGCCCTGGTGTTTCCCATCGACTGTTATTTCTGTCGCACAATATAGGCATCTTTCTTTGACCAAGGCAATTTCAGGACACTGAAAAGGCTAAAAATTGTTCCAATAAGGGGAAAAGAAATATACAGTTTGTTTCCCAATCACTGCTTCCCCCTCTTTGTCCAAATACTTTGGACAAGAAAATATTTCTATCCTTCTTATCTTTATTTTTCAAGGTCTTTCACGGTGGAATTTGCCGTTGGGGCGTTTATTAGGAGCTTTACTTGAAGTTTGTTACAGATTTTAAGTTAATTGTAACAAAATAATATTTTTGTTAATATACATAGCATTTTTAACGTATACTATTGTTAGACAAAAAATTATCTATGGTAACAAAAGAATAATTGTTACATCAAAAAAGAAAATTTGTAACTAAATTTCCATTTTTAGTTTCAAAGTAAATTTAGTTGTAAATAATATTTTTTGGGTTACCATTAAAAAATATTTCACAAGAAATGATATCGATTACAGAAAGGTGTTCAAAAGCGTACGTTTCAACATATAAGAAGTATATTAATAACTAATTTTAAATCGTAAAGTAACAATCAACCTAGTGCATATTGACAAATTGATGTAAAACAGAGATGTGACATCAGAAAGTATAAATGTCTTTATGAGAAGTAATTTTGAAGGATATAGAGTATTTTCCTAATTAACAAAAAGATATCAAATTCCATGAATAACAATGAGGTCCAGACCTATGCATAATGACTTTTTATTTGTTTCTTAAATAAAACAATTATCCTATCAAAGATAAAGGAACAAAGAAAATGAAAACAAAGTATGTACTCATGTAAACGGTCATACTTAACAAACTTAATTAACCTACACTAATCACATTATCAGACCATTCATCGGAAAAAAATCACATTATTAGACCGCCAAGTCTCGACGCATATTTTTAGGCCATACAAGCTCTTCTCCAGTTTGCAAATAAGCTCAGTGTTACGTTCATCCAAGAAACCTTATGGTTGCTTTATATAGATATCTTCTTCAAGGTCATCATGAAGAAACGCCGCCTTGACATCAATTTATTCTAGCAATAAATTCTCCACCGCAACTATACTCAAAACCATTCTAATAGTTGTCAGCTTCACCACCGGAGAAAATATGTCCATGTAATCAACGCCTTCCTTTTGTTGAAAACTCTGTTACAACCAATCTTACTTTGTAACGCTTGCTTCAATCGGCTTCTTCTTTAATTATGTACACCCATTTATTATGCAAGGCCTTCTTTCCCTTAGAAATCTCCACGAGTTCCCATTTGTTATTCGCCTTCAAGTAACTCATCTCATCTTCCATGGCAAACTCCCACTTGCTCGAATCAACACTCTGGATTGCTTCTACATAACTCTCTGGCTCACCGCTATCAATCAGCAAAAGATAGTGTATAGTGGAGCCATATCTCTCCGGAGCTTGTAGTCGGCTACTTGACCTCCTCAACGTATACACTAGTGTTCGAGGTTCTGGCTCAACATTCTGACATTCGTTCAAGACATCCTCTTCATCTGAATTTGGCACATCCAAATTCACAACATCCGGTTTATAATCCCAAATGTCATGACTACAAGTAATTAGTGCACCCAATCTATCTTTGTACAACACATGCTCATTAAATATGACATGTCAACCACGTATTATGTTTTGATTTGGATCATCCCAAAATCTATAACCATAATCATCACCATCATATCCAATAAACGTACATTTCATAGACTTAGCATCCAACTTACTTCTAGCAGCAAAATCAATACGAACATATGACACACAACCAAATACTCGCAAATATAACAGGTTTAACTCCTTAACACTCCAAGCTTCCTCCAAAATACCATACTCCAGTGGAACGGATGGTCCTCGGTTGATCAAGAATGTGTCAGTGTCAACTACATACGCCCAAAACCACTTCGGTAATCCACTCTTCAATCTCATGCATCTAGCCCACTCATTTAGTGTTCTATTCATACGCTCTGCAACCCCATTTTGTTGATGGGTCCCCTTAACCATCGCTTCCTCGCGGATGTCGTTCTTTGCACAATATTGTTTGAAATCCACAAGTTTATACTCGCCACTGTTATCAGACCTCAAATTATTGCCTAGATAGACCATTCCAAAATTATTTCCTAGATAGACCATTCCAAAATTTCCAGCAACATAATTCTCCATTAAATTGTTGTTTGTGCAAGCATGAAACGATGCTCCAGAGTCTACCCAAGACTCTATTGGACTGTATACAGCCAGAATTAGTGCATCACTATTCTCTTCAGTGGTTGCATTTGCTGAGTTTTCATCCTTCTTCGGTGATCGACAATCAGCTTTGTAATGACCCTTCTTTCCACAATTCCAAAACTAATTGAAACTCTTGTCTTTCTTCGACTTCCTCGATTTCGATCTACCCCGATTCAAATTTGAACCTCTTTGCTTTGATCTACCTCTAGCCACCGTACTCAGAACTGATCCTGAAGAATTCCCCAACGAACTACCTGACTCCTTCTTGCAAATTTCCTCACTAACAATCAGGTATCTCACTTCGTCATACTTCAACCTTGCCTTCTCGATTGATGCACTCTTGGCCGTGACTGTTTTGCTGCAACTCTCTGGTAAAGAGGACAACAAAATCAAGGCTTTGATGCCAAAATAAATTTTGACCGAGTTCAACCTTGACACAATGGAGTTAAACTCATTAAGATGATCCGACACCACTATTTTCTCCTTCATTTTCAAGTAGAACAAACGTCGCATCAGATGTACATTGTTGGTTGCTGATGATTTCTCGTACATGTCTGCAATAACCTTCAACATCACCTTCGTGGTGGTCTCCTTCGTGGTGTGGAAAGCCACATTTTTCTCCATAGTCAACCGAACCACGCTTATCGCCTTCCTATCAAGAACTTTCCAGTTTGCATCTGATATCTCTGTCGGTTTATCTTTCAATGGTTTCTACAAATCTTTACCAAATAGTAAATCATTAGGCACGAGAAGAGGATCCTTTCGTCACTCTTAAAGGAAAAACAACAAGTGTTTAACAACAAGTTGGCATAATCAAACTACGATAATTGTTTAAAATCAAGCATAAAAACTTCAAGTCGTCAATTCACTAAGTCAACAGCAACAGTTTAACAAATCCAAACCTAACAACGTCACTAAATCTAACACAAATACTTCAAACAGTATAAGACAACAACAAGAAGCTAATTCACATAACATCAAGTAGCCAATTCACACTTTGAACTTCGAAGACATCAACTAAGTAATAAAACCCCAACTTAACATAAGTCAACAATTCACTAATTTCAAGCCCAATTTCTCAAAATCACATTTCATGATCATTCAATTTTAGAGTGCAATAACTAATTTAACAAAGTTCAACTAAAACCCCTAATTTCAAAACCTAACTTCAATTAAGAATATTAGTCTCAAATCTCAATCAAACTTTGTTAATTTGCATCACAAATTGTTAAATCAACAATACTAAGAACTAATTAGACCAAAATAAAATTAAAAAAAGTACACACATATTACAAAACTTCATTGAGACAACTTAATAAACACTTGAAAGCTAGAAGAAAAAAATCTACCTCAGTATTGAGAGGTGTGGTGGACAATGGTCAGAGTGGTGAGGGTGGCAGGCGGTGGTTGCTGACGGTCAGAGTGGTCGCGGCTCGCAGGTGTGTGTGTGGACTTGGTTATGTGGTGTGAGCTGAGAAGAAAGGTAGGGTTGTGCGTGTGTTCTTGTCTCGTGACTCACTAAATGAAGGTGAGAAACAAATATTGTTTTTTTGAAAAGTTTATAATGCTGAAGTTGCACCAACGACTTTAGTCCTTTTGTTTTGCTTTTTTTAAAGACGGGCACCCGCGAGTACTAAAATCTGAATCCACCTCATTCCGCCGTTTGACGAGCGAGACCGAGTACTCGTTCCATCATATGGGGGTGAGGCCATATGTTGACTCGTCGGATATGGGTCACGCAAGACGGGACGTGTACCCGCCACTTCGCACCCCTAGTTGTGAACAAGGTAGTATCCCACATTTGTAGAAAATAAAGTCTTGAACTACTTTATCTAGAATTGAATTCTTAAAGAGTTAATTATAAATATAGTCCTTGTGTTGGGCTAGATCTATTTGTGGTTATCAATTTATTTACATTTTATTTTGTTTAAATTCGAAATAAATTAGTTAAGAGTTGCAACTCGTAGTATTTTAGTTTTTTATATTTTATTATATTTAAAATTTAATGAAATTGTGTAAATCTATCATATGGGACACATTTATTGTGAATAAACATGTACGTTCAATTTTAACTTTGCTTGTTCTATAAATATATTGATACAAAATTATTTTTTATTCACTTAGCATTTTTCTGTATCTTATAGAATTTCCTAAATTTCTTGTTGTATCTAAAGAAGCAAATTTCCTTAAAACATAGTGAAACTATTTGGAAAGGTAATTTTTTTCACGCTCTCAAGAAAAACTCACATATGTCTTTTCTCTACAACAAAATGTGTTTTCCCTGGTAACAAATGTTGAATTTGCTACTGATGTTGTAGTAATTGTAACAAAATAATCTTTTTTGTACTAAACATAGCATTTTTAAAGTATACTATTGTTAGACAAAAAATTATCTATGGTAACAAAAGAATAATTGTTATATTAAAAAGATAATTTGTAACTAAATTTCTATTTTTGTAATGGTAACCCAATAGATATTATTTTTAATTTTAAAGTAAATTTAGTTGTAAATAATATCTTTTGGGTTACCATTACAAAACTTTTCACAAGAAATGATATCGATTACATAAAGGTGCTCAAAAGCGTACGTTTCAACATATAAGAAGTATATTAATAACCAATTTTAAGTCGTAAAGTAACAATCAACCTAGTGCATGTTTACAAATTAACGCAGAAAGAAATGTGTGATATCAGAAAGTATAAACGTGTTCATAAGAAGTAATTTTGAAGGATTTGAGTGTTTTTTTTAAATTAGCAAAAAGATATCAAATTCCTTGAATAACAATGATGTCCAGACAATGCATAATGATTTTTTTATTTTATTTCATAAATAAAACTATTATTCTATCAAAGATAAAGAAAAAAAGAAAATGAAAACAAATTATGTACTCAAGTAAATGGTCAAACTTAACAAAACTTAATTAACTTGCACTAATCACATTATCAGACCATTCATCGGAAAAAAACACATTAATCACATTGTCAGACCATTCATCGGACAAAAAAACATTATTAGACCGCCAAGTCTCGGCTCCTTTTTCTTACGGCGAGTTCCACCGTGCCAAAAGAAAACAAAATAGTGGCACTAATTAACAAAATGAGACTTTTGAGAAGTTTTCAAAAATCAGAAAACTAGGGCATGTTGAACGATTTTGTTATAGCAGAGTGAACGATTTGGTGTGATGAGATTAGTAGTCTACACTTCCTTTTCTTTTCAAGTTTATGCAGCCTTTCTATTTATATACTGTAGAGCTCTGAAAACCTTTCTTTTTTGTACAACACTTTGTTGTTAAGGGATCAACAAGCACTAAGGTTGGTACCACTCGTTCCCTCACAAAAACTTATTATATGCTCGCTTGATTTTTTAGTATGTTGTTCAATTTTTCATTAGGTTATGGTTTATGTTGCGTAGCACAAAAAATACAAACTACAACAAGAACAGAGAAACACGCACAATCGAAAGCGATAAATAACAATCAACGCGCAAGACAATTTTTTTTTACCCAGTTCGACTATGTTTACCTCTAGGGGTGATCTAAGCCACGATTTCTACTATGATGATGATGAGCGATTTACGATTACAAATAAGATGCAATTGTGCCTCATAGATTATGAACAATCTCTCACAATGTCTCTCAATCTCACAAGTATTTTCTCTTACTTTTATCTCTCTCTATACGTGCCAGACTCTACAAGATGTCCACATTACCTATTTATAGCCGCTAGGGTATCAGTACTGAGATGGATCAAAATTGGGCCAAAATTGTGGCGCGCGGTGAGCCGTAGCTCGCCAGGCGCGTGATCAACACCGTAGCGAGGCTCATGTAGCGCTAGTTTCTGGACAAACTTCAGTACGTAACGCCAGCTAGGCATGACCAGACTTAGATGGTGCCCCACAGGCACGATCACCGACGTAGTGCCTCACCGTAGCACCACTATTTGGTTGCACGTCTGATTTGGTCTTCGTTCTCACAGTTGTTAGAACTCCAGTCTTCAATTTTTGTACACCGTCTTCATTGTTCAGGATCCAAAATCCTAACAATCTCCCACTTGGAGACTGAATTAAACAATGTACGAATAATAAGGCACATACGCAACAAATTGCCCACACTGCAAAATGTGAGACAAAGCTTCAAACTGCAGGACTACTAACATCACCCACGACCTCGGTCGTGAAGAACCCGATGTCACTCTCTCCAAGCTCTAGTAGCGTCTCTAACTCATTTTGGAAAATAGGGATGTCCACCAAACGTCAAAATCCCTCCCTCTCGCGCACCAAGTCTGAGATCGACTCACTAGTGACATATCATTCCGCAATGTCTGTCGTAGTAGCGCTCTAATCAGATATCGTGATAATAAGAATATTTTGCACATTGTATCGAGAATGAGAAGGTGGAGAGAAAGATACCTCTGGGGTACTAAAGGTTGCGGTGAGTTGTGTCACACTCGCCATCAGTAGCTTTGTGCTCTCTAAAATCATAGCACCAACAGGGGAAACAGGGCTTGCAGCCTCCGGCTCTGCACCAACTCCTTCAACTTCATTCACAAGACTCTTCTCAACTCCATTACCCATACCCACTCAACATCCATCGTTGTAGGGTCTATGTCACTTAGCCAAAGGCTACGTCGCCTCATAAGGCTACGTCGCCTCATAAGGCTCAAAAAGGAATCGTGACAAGAAGGTGCTCGAATAGCTGAACTGGATGACACGTCAATAACTAGTTACTTCTCACGTAGGGAAGCTAAGTATTCCTCATGCTCCAATATACATCCAATATAGTATTGCCACGCATTGAACCTAGGGCGCACAACCTTCCAAAGCAAAACATCGCCCAGGAACTCATGGTAGGCCTTATTTCTATTTATTATGGCTCTATTTTTGGCAATCTGACTGTAAGTCTCAAAGACCAAAAACTATGTAACTACCTCAACCTTGCGGTCATCACTCAATGGTTGTTAAGTAACGGGAAGTAAGGAAAATACATCAAACTCTAGCACGAGTATGTTGAATCAATAATCTGACAAGAGATTTCACAAGAGGAACTCTTATTGCAACTTGTCCTCTCTTGAAGGCCTCTATTTGCAATGGCAAGGTCCGCTTCCAGCTTCTCGACGACAACGATCTTTTCATCTAATGTTTGTTTAACGACATCATTGGCATTATCTATCTCGATCAAACTTTTTTTAATTCTCCCACACGTAAGACTGTGTGATCCAGGGACCATCAAAGTTTCTGGCGTTCAACACAAACTTTGTGTAATCGTTCAGCCATCACGGTTGTGACTAGCACTCTAAGCCTGAGAAGTAAAGATTCGTTTCGAAGTATCTTCTCATGGTCCACTCGTTTCTACTCAAGGTGGTCAATCTACTTTAGTAGCACACGTCGGCTCAACATGCCCTGAGCAAAACGAAGCAAATTTTAAGAATACATGCAATGTTGCATAACAGCTTAAAACAAATTCACAAAGAAGTGAAAAATAAAGGCTTACCGGGGTAGTGCAATGGCTGGATAGACACCTAACTCCCTCGGGACTGCCCAGTGCAGCCAAAAACTCAGTGTCGCTAAGTAGGGGAAGCATGCCCTACACTCCACTTAAAGAGTATGAATCAGGGATCTCATCGATAAAATCCACTACGATCTCCATATAGGCTTCATCATCGGGGCAGGATTCACAGTTAGCCTCGCAATAATGTGAGACACGAGGAAAAGGGTCTCTAGTGTTCCTCTTGTGAGAATCCATGGAGGTATCCTCGGGACCCCAGCACATGCTCCTAGCTTGAGCATGCTTAGCAACCCACTTGGACAGTTTCTTGGGCCTAAACCACAGAGCATACAACTCAATGAGGTATCAAAGAAAAATGCGAGCTCCACTTCCTTCACCAACCTCAACAGTAGGGGGCTCAACTCCAATCTCACCTGGCTCAAGGCCATTTCCAACGTAATCAATGCCCACGGGTGGTACAACAGCAATAGGAGAGATAACCTCATCAATCACGATTCTCACAAGGCTAACGCCATGAGAACCACCCTCTCCATGAGGTGAACATGTCCTTTCTATAGGAACATAGATGCATTAGAAATGTCAACCATCACATTGTCACTAACTACATCATTGCCATGGTCTCTACCTCAGACCCCTAGACCTCTCTCACGAGAGGAGCGTTCACCTCGAGCTGCCCTCACCTGAGCGGTAACATGCCTTAACCATTAGAGACTTGTCTCTCACCATGCTAACTGCATGTGATAAAGCAGGGGTTAACAACTCATACAAAATTACCAAAATGCATGAATAATATGCAAAGGTAAACAATATTTAACACATGTTGAAAATGCAGTAAAATTATACCCGAGGGCTCTGTCCCTGGGTACCGGGTAGATGAGATCCCACTCGCTCTCAAAATCTCATTCAGGCACAATGTTGGATGATTGAAGTGCTCTCACTTCATGATGGTCAATCTTTCTTTTCGGCCCTCCCCATTGTCGGGTCTGTATGGCCAATCACTCATCTATCTAATCCATTCACGGATATAACAGTCGAACTCCCCGGGAATACTCTTCCTTATAAACAAGAACTCTTGTTTTCACTTTGTACCAAAGTTGTTGTGAGCTCCGCTGTAATACGCCCAATTAGCTCGGGCAGAAGCATAGTAGATACCGGGGTTATCACCACCTTTCTGATTTTAGTTCATTCGGTATAAGTACCAAACATTCTAGACACTACAAGGAAAGCCAAGATCCCTCGAGCTCACTACAAAGACAACAATGGCACCATACACATTGGGAGTATACTGTGCAAGATCCAGCCCAATGTCAAGAAGGATTTCCCAAGCCTCTAATATAATAGGGAACCTCAACCCACGCATTAAATATGAGGTAAAAATAATGACAAACTCGGGCGGTGGATGATGTAAGCGGTCATATTGAGCATGCATAATGATTTCATGCCCCCGTTGTATGTCATATTCAAACCTAAATGATTCGGCGCCGGATGACAAGAAAGTATTCTGTTCTAAAAAGTGATCAAAGTCTCATGAACGGGGACAACACGTTCAATCGTCTCCTCATATGTATCATCCCTCTCATCAGATAACAATCCAGGGTTGTTGGGCTCCCCGACATGCTCCCCTAACTCGACATCATCACCAACTCCACAAGAGTCATCCACATAACAACTATCACTATCCTCCCTACAAGAGGCCGACTTTGCACTATTAACCTCCATTGACACATCTTCACCTTCGCTAACAGTCATGGATCCATAATTTGACCAAAAGGCAATACCAACACGTGTATGCAAATAATCTAATGGTAAATGTTTACCAATTCCCATAATTTGTATATGACAAAAGTGGGTAAGAGGTAGTCAACTACAAGATGAAAGTGGATGTTCAAAAATCTCACGACGTCTCGACCGCCACAAATGTCTAACGGGTGAAGACCTTTGTCGATAATGCACATCTCCCATTGGCAGAGAAAAATAATGTCGTCTCTCGTAAAATCTCGTATTTAGAGAGTAGTAAGAGCGTCGATCACGTGAGTACCCAATTTTAAACTTAACTTGCAATAAAAGTTCAGAGATGGTAAAAATGAGGGAAAACTAATAAAATAAATGGGAAAACACTTCAAATTGACGAAGGTGCTATAACGCGTCAAAAAGGCCATGTCGGGCCATCCGACATGGCACATCAGTTTGTGCCACTTCGAGCGATGACGTGACACATCAGAATCTAGATCGACGTGTACCACGCATGTCATAAAACTGATGTTCCATGTGGCCACATTGGTTCAAAATGGCGTGCCACGTGACATGCTCTTCCGACCCGAAAAATCTTAAAAACTTCGTGAGAAAGGAGTTCGCGTTCTTACTTCTTCAAATTTATGGAAAAAATTTCCCTCGGGCTCTCACTCTCTCTAGATCTAAGCTCTCTTCTCTCTCTACCTTTTCTGCACTTTCGCTCTCTCTAGAAGGAGGCTAATGAAGTTAGATTTAAATATTGTGTAGCCCTAATGGACTTAAATGGTCTTAAAAAGCCCACTAGCTATAACAAGTCACCTAGCCTAGGTGCTAGTGGCCCACTAAATCATCCAGTTACCCTGGATCGATAAAAAAAGTATGGGCTTCAATTTTTTGCAAATAAATATTCGCACTTTAGCCCAAGTTGTGATCATGCCATTTCCAAGGTGTGGCCTTGCGGCCTTTAATAGAGAGTGAGGAAGAGATTAAAATAAGAGAGAAAACACTTGTGAGGTCTAAAAGACACTTCTAGATATGTGAGAGACATGTGTTGTATCTTACTTGTAATCACTCATCATCATCATAGCGGAGAGTCTGGCTTGGATCGCACCTAGAGGTAGTTTGTTGACGAACTAGGTAAACAAATTGTGCCGTGTGCGCTTTCATTTTTATCGTTTTTCATGTGTTGTAAATTACTCCTTTTGTGTTGTTGTTATCAAATTTGAATAGTTCCTTGCACAACATGATCCTCGTCACTGCCTCTATCTATAAGGACACCTACTTAATCTACTATAGTAATATTGGGACTTGGAATTTTTCTATGAAAGGTCTTGCTACCATAAAGACCGGGACACGAGAGGTAGCTCTCACAAACATATGGGTCCCACGTTAGCCCTATGTCTAGGGCCCATATATTTGTAAGAGTATGATGCGGGGTAATTTTGTCTGTTGACTTGTCACTTCACATCAGACTAGCTCGAGCTCCTGATTGGTCTCAAGCTAGCTTTGAGTTCAGAAAACCTGCACTGGAAACACGACACGTGAACTAGGCCAAGGATGATCCCGCGAAGGCACTCTGATGCCTAACTTAGTATATGCTTGGCATCTAGGTCAGACTAGAAGTCATTGATGTGGATTGGGTGTTTGTTGATTTCGGACTGAACTTGGGGTTACCATGCTGCCTACGTATCCATGTAGGGAATCAAGCCGAACGTAGTTCATTGTTTTAGTGTAAGCCGAACATGGTTGGAGGTGAATGTCGGCCTTTAGAGGGTGAATCATTTTCCAATCGGATCTTAGTTGATGGCTCAATATCTGTTGGTGATGCCTCAACATTGCGCAAGTTTACGATTTTGCTTATAACTCTCTCGTCGAAAGTCAAATTGATGAACCGCTGCTTGATTTGGAAACTAGACTCAAAGGACTTTCTAGGCATATAAGCCATGATAACTTGAATTCAACTATTATAAGTCGAATTCGTGTTGGGAGCCCGAGTTATGGAATCGAGTTGAGAATCCGAGTTGAAGATCAGCATTGCGCGACTTTACGATTTTGCCCATAACTCTCTCGTCGGAAGTCAAATTGATGAACCGCTTCTTGATATGGAAACTAGACTCAAAGGGATTTCCAGGAATATAAGCCATGATAACTCGAATTCAACTATTATAAGTCTAATTCGAGTTGGGAGCCCGAGTTATGAAATCAAGTTGAGAATCCGAGTTGAAGATCAGCATTGCGCGACTTTACGATTTTGTCCATAACTCTCTCGTCAGAAGTCATTGATGAACCGCTTCTTGATATGGAAACTAGACTCAAAGGAATTTCCAGAAATATAAGCCATGATAACTCGAATTCAACTATTATAAGTCGAATTCGAGTTGGGAGCCTGAGTTATGAAACCGAGTTGAGAATCCGAGTTAAAGATCAGGATTGCGCGACTTTACGATTTTGCCCATAACTCTCTCGTCGGAAGTCGTATTGATGAACTGCTTCTTGATATGGAAACTATAATCAAAGAGCTTTCCAGGAATATAAGCCATGATAACTCGAATTCAACTATTATAAGTCGAATTCGAGTTGGGACCCCGAGTTATGAAATCAAGTTGAGAATCCGAGTTGCAGATCAGCATTGCGCGACTTTACGATTTTGCCTCTTCGACAAAGAGAACTTGTTCGGTTTCAACACTAACGGTAAAGTTTTAACCAATAGTGGTCTCAACCTATATTAGGACAATTCGGACTTGAAAATTATGGCATCTCGACTGTATAAGTTTGCAAGGCGTCCATAAGTTACGACCACCTTACAAACTGGGGGACTTATGTTGTACCATAATTTGTATTGCTTGCGTGTAATGCCATGTCATCATGCGGGCTTCACAAAACGACAAGCCACAACAACCTCAGTTGCTGGTTATGTGTCTTTAACAATAAAGCAAGAGGTAAATGAAAGCACATCTTGTAAAATCCACTACTCTACTTATAGACCAAATCAGGCTAAGAGCCATAAGCCGTTGGAAAGATATGAATGTGTAGTTTCTAACGCAAAAAATGGATCTCAATTCCGACGAGTATAGAAGAAGTTATGATCAAATTAGTGAAATCCCATCCAATTGGACAAGAGAAGCCCAAGCTCACTCGCATAATAGAACAAGAGAGGCCCAAGGCCATGAAAATAGGTCAGCTAGCACCTATAAATACCCTTAAACCCTTCACATTGGGGGGGGGGGGGGGGGGGGCGCCTACAGCCTTCAACTCGAGTTCCCAACTGGAATTCGACTTATAATAGTTGCATTTGAGTTATCATGGCTTATAATCCTGGAAAGCCCTTTGAGTCTAGTTTCCATATCAAGAAGCGGTTCATCAATCCGACTTCCGACGAGAGAGTTATGGGCAAAATTGTAAAGTCGCACAATGCTGATCTTCAACTCGAATTCTCAACTCGATTTCATAACTCGGCCTCCCAACTCGAATTCGACTTACAAAAGTTGAATTCGAGTTATCATGGCTTATATTACTGGAAAGCCCTTTGAGTCTAGTTTCCATATCAAGAAGCGGTTAATCAATTCGACTTCCGACGAGAGAGTTATGAGCAAAATCGTAAACTTGCGCAATGCTGAAGCATCAACAACAGATATGGAGCCATCAACTAAGATCCCATTGGAAAATGGTTTACCCTCTAAAGGCCGACATTCACCTCCAACCACGTCCGGCTTACACTAAAACAATGAACTACGTTCGGCTTGATTCCCTACATGGGATACGTAGGCAGCTTGGTAACCCCAAGTTCAGTCCGAAATCAACAAACCCCCAATCCACATCAATTACTTCTAGTCTGACCTAGATGCCAAGCATATACTAAGTTAGGCATCAGAGTGCCTTCGCGAGATCAGCCTTGGCCTAGTTCACATGTCGTGTTTCCAGTGCAGGTTTTCCAAACTCAAAGCTAGCTTGGGACCAATCAGGAGCTCGAGCTTGTCTGATGTGGAGTGACAAATCAACAGACGAAATTACCCCGCATCAGAGTATATTCATTGCAGACATCAAGAAGACATGCACACAAGCAACAAATAATACAATATGCTTTAGTGATTGACCAAATCTAATACATGGCTCTAAGCCATTGCTGCAACTTAACAGCCTTTAACTAAGAGACACATGCCTAACATTGATATTCATACTTGAGACTCGAATCTATGTGAACTCACTTTGTATTAGAGTTAGGAGGATTCTTTTTTGTTTTTTTGGTACATTCGGAAATCAAGAAATTATAACTCAGACATTATCCGAATCTAACAAACTAATGATCTCGCACGGTGGAGTATCTCAAAATACAACCGTCCAAGCAAAGAACACCTGTTGTAGTTCCCAGATTTTATCGAGTACAAACACCTCAATCAACCTTCAACTTTACCCAACCCGGTTTCGGCTTCGTCCACTTCACATACTTGCTTTTTTCGTCCTCTTCCTTTCAAATGCTTCCTCCTTCCCTTGAAACACAACTTTATTACGCAACTTCCAAATACACCAAACAACCGCAACAAGGATCCACTTCCATTCAGTATTAGGCATAATGTTGCACTAGAAAGCTCCTCTTAGAATATTAAATAAAGTTCAGCCATTTCTCATCTGGTATTGCACTAAACTCAGCCTGCTGTGAAACATGCACGAATTTCCTCCAAATTATTCGTGCCTCATCATAATGACGTAAAAGATGGATGGCCATTTCCTCGCCCTTGTCAACATCTAGGACAATCGTCCGTAGGTGTAAATTTTTGCACCTTTCTAAGAAAATTTGTCGCACGTCTTTTTTTGAGATGCTAACCAAAGAAAATATTGCAACTTATTACTCAACCCCGTTTTCCACGCCTATCGACACTTCATGTTTCTCGAATCCTCGGCACAACATTTAAGGAAGGCCTTGTACACTGACTAGCACGTTAATAAACCATTCTCCCTCTCGCTCCATATAGCCTATCCAATTATTCTCAAAGTATAAGGAATATTTTCCTTATTTCCAACACGACATGTTGCAATATCATGGTTCTTACTTCATTTAATTTCCAAGCACCAGAATCCGTCACCACGTCACAAAGTTTCAGATCAATTTCATCATGATGTACTTGAAATTTTCATCACATAATCTGAATGATCCCATCCAATTATCGTACCAAAACGATATTGATTTCACATCGCCTATTTTCCATCAGATGAAGGCTTCATCAAACTCACACAATATATTATGCTGTTCCATGTCGCACTATTTCACGCCTTAGCCGAACAGTCCAAGGTCGACTTCTTCTTGAGGTATTTGTCGTTGATCAACTTATTCCAAACCGTTTCCTCACCCCGCGAGATTTTTCACGCAAGCTTCGATAGAAGGGCTCCATTACTCAAATGGCTCAATATTATACCAAACCCCCTTCATCTTTGTAACATACTTCCACCTGACTAAATCAATTCTCTTACGTTCTAGGTCTGTAGACCATAAGAAATCCCATACCTCTTTGACTTATGCGTGGAACGACTTTCCTATTCAATACTAGAGAAGGTGGATAAGAAGAGATGGAAACCAATTATCCCGTGTCGTGGGGGGCCAAAAATCTCACATTTGTTTTTCGTCGACGGCGTTATCCTAATAGGGAAGGCGACAACCTCTAATGCGCGCACCATTAAGGCAGTTCTCGAGAAGTTTTGCGGGGAGTCGAGACTGAAAATGAGCCCACATACATCAAAACTTTTTTTTCTCCAAAAGTGACAAGGCAGGATTGGAGCGGAGCAAACCACGAATCTCGGGAAGTATTTGGATATTAGGTTACAACATAGGAGAGCTACAAGAGCGACCTTTGCTGTATATTGAATAGGATTATGAAAAAGATTGAACGGGAGAAAAAGCAAGCTACTTTCTTTAGCGATTCGCGCTGCTTTTTGCACTACAAGAAAACTAGGCAACAACTACGAAGTGATTCCAACGAAAAATTATTTGTTGCTCCTAGTAACGAATTTCCAACGACATACCAACCAAAAAGCTATTATAGGCAATAACTACGAAGTTATTCCAACCAAAAAATATATGTTGCTTGTAGTAACAAATCTCCAACGGTATACCAACAAAAAAAAACTACTATAGAAAATAGCTATGAAGTAATTGCAACCAAAAAACATTTGTTGCTAATAGTAACAAGTTTCTAACGGAGTACCAACGATGAAGTTATTAGCCAATATTTTTGCAACAATTTACCAACATAATATCTTGGAAAATATTTGTATGTTGCAATTTTGTTGCTATATCGTTGGAATTAAATATTAAGCATCTAGTTTAGAGTATCAACAACGTATTTTACAATGAAAAATTATCCGTCGTTTTAGCTACGAAGTAGTAACAATATATCCTACAAAAATATTGACAAAGTAATATTAGTTTTCGTGTAAATACAGAATTCATTCACACAAATTGAAAGTTTCTGTTTTTCTTTGAACAAATATACTTTTAAGTTACAATAATATTTTCTGAAACTCATTTAAATCAAACAATGTAGTCGTTAAAAGTACAAAAATTGGACGTACGACATCTATTGGTCAATGTAATCTTGGATACCTTGTACATTGGCGAGTAGAGTTCTGTGTCATACATTTACATTAAATCGCGTGCATATGCTGTGAAACTGAACATGTTTTAGCCAATGAGAGTTTGGTGCCATGAGAAACTTCGGAGCTCGTAATTGGGAGCAAAGAAAATAGATATCATGTTAATGAAGGGGACTTCATGCCAGGAGGTTTCCCCATAAACTTATGGGATGATTCAGAAATCTTGTCTGATAATTTCCTCACAGGAATAGATAACGACGATAACTACGTACCATTCCCAAATGATCAGGTCTGAATTTATGTTATAGTCCATGGAATAACTAATCCGGCTACTTAAATCCTGATGATTTGCAATGGAGCAGAATAATGAAGGCGGCAGAAAACCACTGAGAACTATGTTGTCTCATCACTTAAGTCCTAAAAGTCCAGCAGAGTTATCAGCCATGGAGAAACTGTTGCAAGATTCAGTACCCTGTAAAGTCAGAGCAAAAAGGGGTTGTGCTACTCACCCTCGAAGAACAACTAAAACCGTGATAGATGCAAACACATAAGTAAAAGTAGATGTAGATTTACTGATTCGGGATCAACCAGGATGATAACAGCTTACAACTCCAACATAGCAAATTCAGTTAATGTTTGAATCACAATTGAAGTAGATTAGCAAATAAGCAATTTTGGCTCTGCTGATTTGCTTAAATATCCACAGCTTCCTATCTCCTACTGTCACATTTCAACAATGAACCTGACACTACGATAATAAACTGAACAAGGTAATTCTAATTCTCAATAGCGAAAACAACCAAATAAAGCTTCACCTTAGTAACCTCAACAATAGTGCGCATGATAGCAGCAACATCCCTCAACTTCTTCTTTCATATCGGCTTATGCTTTCTAATATTCTCACCAGAAGTATGTACTGATGCACAACCATTTCCCATTTCAAAAAAGTCTCCAAATTCCAGATCTTGAGTTATTATGCCACCAAAAAATTTCAAGAAAACCACATAAACAGATTGATCAAACAAGACTGAAAATTGTTCTACTTCAGTTTATATTTTCATAGAATATATTAAATACCAGTGGGGTCTAGTCGTTTGCTGCTCAACATTTAGCATTGCTAGCATATGACCTACAAGATTTTTTCCATTAATCTTTGATAAAGACCAATACCAAGAAGGAGACACTTGAGAAAAAGTTCATGAGAAACATCACATATGTTCACCTATAAATGAAATAGTGCAGCAAGTAAGAGATAAAGACATCTATTGCAACACTCAGCAAACCAGTTGGCCGATGCACTAGGCAATATTCAATTCAAATGTAATTAGTACTGGAGTTTAGTCATAGAAACGGAGAAAGAAAACCTCCAATGCGACTATGCATACAACGCAATACAAGCCACAACGCAATACAAGCCACAACGCAATACAAGCCATGCTTCAAACAATGTCAAACCAAGAAGAAGCATATGACAAGATCAGAGGAATTCGAAAGACAATGAGAGAGTTATTTTTTATACTTTTTTTTTGGAATATTTGGTTTTATGAGAGAGTTATTTTTTATACTTTTTTTTTTGGAATATTTGGTCAGATGTATAGTTTATTCAAGTTTATAAATAAATAAAAGAATTATTTGTTTCTTTTTTATTTTAATGATTCTTTAAGTAATAAATTAGTACAAACGGGTTAGACAAAAACAAGAAATTAGTTACAAACTCATATGTAACAAGAAAATAAAAAAAAAAATCTACGATTACGCGTAGGTGATTTCATACAAATTCCAACAAGCAATCCTGATACTATTCCATTGCTATATTTTGGATTATTAACTACTAAATACCAACAATATTTTGTAGGTATATTCCAACCAAAATTTTGTCGCTATTTTCTGTCGAAAAATTGCAACGAATCACCATCAATAACGTTTGTAGCAAAGCCTAGATACCCAGCAAATTTTTTTATCTGTAGCAACAAAAATAATCGTTACAAATTTTATAGGTAAAATTCTAACAAATTTTTTGTTGCAATCCTAACAGATTTCCAACAAAAACAAATTGTCCCATATGCCGTTGTCTCCAACAAAATAGTAACAATTATACCAACAAAAAAAAAACGTCGCAAATTATACCAACGGAACAACTTTTCGTTGCTGGCTTTAGCGACGGGGCTTTCACAAACCGTTTAACCAACGAAAATTTTTGTTGGTAAATCCAGTTACCAACGGAAATCGGAGTTTCACCAACGAAAATCATCGTAGTTGATGCCTTGTTTTCTTGTAGTGTTGGTAGCAAGAAAAGTTACCGTTTTGTACTCGCTTGATTTAATAAGGGTCATATTTCTTTATTCACAACACTTAAAATAAGAAATAAGGTGTTTAACGAATGTGAATCAGTACTTAATTAATAATTTTGATCATAACGCGTTAGTCCAAGTGACATTTTTTTACTATAAAAATACATAAAAGTTGCATACGTAATATTCGTAAAACTAAAATAACTCAGTAATTTCTTTAGTATAATAATTACATCTCAAGTTCTAAGCTATCCAGCCTATAGCTGGCTAGCTATAGTTCCTCGAAATAGTTTAATAATAACTATTGGAAAATTGTTTCTAACCCTACATGAACTATGAAGGTAATATGGGTAATATTAAAATACTACTAATTAAATGACTATTTGGAACAAAACGAGACTGAAAATATTTAGGCAACACGATAGAGGTTCAAATACGTGCAATATTATCTTAATGATAGTGATCTTGATTAGCAAAATATTATTCAGAAACGTAAAAAAAATTACACTCATTGTCATGCCAAAATGGGCTTTAATTTATTTTATGAGTATAGGTGAGATATATATGGTTTGGTAGAATATTCATCGCGCGCCTTCTTTCGCCAAAGTGGTGGCACTGGCGATGGGAAGATAATGTTTGCTGCAGTAAACTAATCATCATATTGCTTGCGGTGGTGATGGTGGTGCCTGTCACGGTTCGTCTCCTCTTCCCCACCGTCTCTCTAGCGATCAGCATAAAACAATAGTGCGTAATTTAATCAAAAGTATGAAATAAATGTGACAACGGGGAATCAAGCAATAGTGAAAAGTTGCAACAAAATAAACTAACCTGTTTGTTCCGGGTAAAGATGGGATGTGGGCCGAGTCAACTCGCCTTGGCTCGGCCCGTTTATAATATGGGGCGAGTTGGCTCGCCCCATATTTGAGACGAGTTCAAACGACTCGGCTCATTTAGTAAGTGAGCGGAAGTGGGCTCGTCCAGATTAATCTGGACGAGCCCGAGTCGTGTCCATTTTCGGACCATTTTTATAAATGGGCCGAAAATGGATCAAAAAAAAAAAAATTTGCCCAACAGTTAGCAAAGTGGCCCAAAAAAAATATAATTTTTTTGTTAAAAAATAAGGGCCAAAACTGGCCCAAAATCATATATTAAAAAAAAAATTTGACAGCATGTTGTTGTCAAGTGTCAACAACGGCTATTTCTAGCCATTATCTTTTCACAAATAAAAAAATATATTATGTATATTAAAAAAATAAAAAATGACAACAAGTTGTTGACAACAACGGCTAGAATAGCCGTTGTCTTTCCACAAATAAACAAATATATTATGTATTGCTAAAGATTTGTTAAGTGCGCAGATGTCATCAGTTGCTTCCGAGCGTGCATTTAGTGCAGGACATCGCGTTCTTACGGATGCAGGACATCGCGTTCTTACGGAACTTCCGGGCGTCGTAGTTGGGTTTTCTGTAATCTTCCTCCTCACTTCTCCCGTAGCTCGGCCTTTCATAGCCCTCCACCTCATTATGAGTACGACTCCCATAATTATTATTACTACCACCCTTCTCCTCTCCATACTCGCTCCTCTGCCCATACCTGCCTCCGCCCTCTTCGTTGTCGTATCCACTTTTCCCCCCATACCCACTGCCATCCCTCTCCTCGTCGCCACCATACCCACTCTTTCTTCCATACCCACCACCACCCGCCTCGTCCTCGTCCCCACCATACCCACTTTTCCTTCCATACCCACCACCACTTTCGTCCTCATTGTTGCGTCCACTCTTTCGCCCATATCCTCCACCACTCTCTTCTTCGCGATACCCACTACTCTTCCCCCCATATCTTCCACCACTCTCTTCTTCGCCATACCCACTACTCTTTCGCCCATATCCTCCACCACTCTCTTGTTCGCCATACTCACTACTCTTCCTCCCATATCCCCCAGCACTTTCCTCTTCGCCGTACCCACTATTCTTCCTTCCATACCCCCCACCACTTTCCTCCTCGTTGCGTCCACTCTTTTGCTTATATCCCCCAGCACTCTCTTCTTTGTCATACTCACTACTCTTTCGCCCATATCCGCCGCCACTCTCATCTTCATCATACCCGCTCTTTCTTCCACCTGATCCATACTCATTGGATTCACTTCTCCTTCTTTCAGAGTTGGGGTACTCCGAGCCTGGCCCCTCGTTATCAAGTTTCCTCCCGTACCCGGACCCATATTCATTTTCAGGACTCTCATACTCAGACTCAGGTCTTCCATATTCAGGCTTCGACCTTCCACTATATTCAGACCCAAATTCGGAGCCCCTGCCTGATGCATATTCAGGCTTCTTACCGTACCCGGATTCAGAGTCTGGTCTTCCATCAGACCCAAATTCAGACCCTCTTCCACCCGATCCGTATTCAGGTTTCTTTCTTCCTCCATATTCATCTCCAAACTCGGACCCTCCTCCACCTGATCCATATTCTTGTTTAGGTCTTCCGCCGTATTGGGATCCAAAATCGGACCCGCCATACTTAGGCTTTGCCCTTCCCCCGTCTGATTCAAATTCGGACCCTCCAGTGGATCCGTACTCTGGTTTAGTGCTCCCGCCATATTCACTCTCTTCATCACTCCGACGATTCATTCTGCGGGTGTCATCATTGTTGTTGGATTCACCTCGACTTGGACGGGACTTGGGGCGCTCGTAGCTCTTGTACTCGTCGTCCAAAGCCTCACCAGTGTAGGCTGATGGCTCAGCTCCTGACGTGTACTGAGGCCGATCATTGTCGTAGTCGTTGGAGTTGGAGGAGGCGATGGGATAGCACGTTTCCTCCGATGGTTCCAGTGGGCGGCCGAAGGTGATATTGATGTTGTATCCACCGTTGTATGGAGTCGAATCGTATTCGTCAAAATCATCCACGTCGTCGCCTGTGTCTCGTGAGTACGACATTGTAAATTGCTTCGAAACAGATAAGTGTGATGTGAGAAGATGCTAACGGGAATTCTGTGCCGTTATATATATAGTTTGTAATTTGTTGAAGCTGCGAAAATGAAGGTTGATCGCAGAAATAATATTGCATGCGGTACGTGTGTCGTGATGTCGCTTCTTTCATCCGACTCTTATTCCGGACAAGTCTTGTCACTCCCACAAAAAAGTGTGTAATTAGCTAAGTATAAGGATAAGTTTGTTTTGTTGAAAACAGAGGATTATATGACCAGCTCATCCGTTGAAGCGTTCCTGTTAGCCAAATAGTTCACTCCTATTTTCTATATTTGAAGGCACGTCCCGTGTGTGGTATTTAATGCGTGCAAATCTCTACAATAATGGCACCAAAAATTAGTATAATCCCACTTATAAACCAGTCAAAAATCAAAATAAAAGGACTATGACTCTCAAAACTAACACTTAGCAACAACCAAGAGAGATATTCACTCCATAATTTTAAGACTTGATGAAATTTCTTTGATTTGATATATGAATTTCCCTACATGGATTATCATATATCGGGTATTACATGAAAAATGGAAAGGCAACTCCCATTTTATTTCTGTCCCAAATGTAATGATTATAGCTATATATAAATTCATTTTGCGTTTTGTCATTTAAATAACATTACAATTTCTAAAGTGACATATGTAATTTACTTTTGATTCATTAATTACTTGATTGTAGGAGCAACAATCAAATATACCAAAATAGATCTTATTAAAAATGTTTCTAAAAATTTTTTCTTGATGAGCAGAGCTAAACAAAACTTATTAATTCATCCAAAAAAAAATAAACTAAACTAAACAAAACAAAACTTCTAATATTATAATTAGGCCGAATATTGAAAATGCCCTGTAAGTCTTCATTTTTTTACTTTTTGCCCTCTAAGTTTTCGGGCTGATGAAAATACCCAAAAACACTCATTTTTCTGTCTAAATATGCCATGTAAGTCTTTAAGCGGGCTTATAGTTAAAAATTCCCTGTAACTTATAGTTAAAGGGCACTTTTACTAATTAGACAATTTATTTTTTTATTTCTCTATTAAATCTTTAAACTTATATATACTTGTTAAATTATATAATTAATTATCTAAATTGTGCTAATTCTAATTATCAACTTTAAAAAGAAATAATTACTTTATAAATAAATTAAATTTTGAAATGATAATTAAAATATATTTTTAATTCAAAAATAAAATTAATTTTATCATACCAAATGTAGGGTATAAAGAATTATTCTATGTCCCACTTTACTTAAAATTCTTGTTCGGTTCATGTCATGAGTATAACCCACTTTTAAAATACTTCAAGCAAACCAACTCGTGTAGCATTGAGAATTTGTTGTCGTGATCTTCACACAATCGCCATTTACTTTTATTTAGAATTTAATAATTAACACGTTATGCAAAAACTATTTTAATGAATATAAATTTATATCTAAACCCGAAGCCGAGGGGTATACATGTTGGTGTGGAATTGCTTTAGTCTTCAAATCCATTGTTGAACGTGTAAGATGGTATTTTACTGAATGAATATTCTCATTAGTCATCTTTCAATAAATAGATACAGTAAAAGGCTAATTAAGGTAAACTGACTAATGTAAGATATATACAAAAGGTAAACTACATAATCTAAGATATACACCAATCAATAAAGAATATGTAACATATATATCTAATACACCCCCGCAGTCGAATCAGGAGGTTCACGAACGGTAAGACTAGAACGAAAATCATCAAAGAGAACCCGAGGTAATCCTTTCGTGAAGATGTCGGCAATTTGCGACCGAGAAGGAACATGGAGAACCCGAACTTGACCCCGAGACACTTTTTCGCGAATACAGTGAATGTCAAGTTCAATGTGTTTAGTACGTTGATGTTGCACCGGATTGTTAGTGAGATAGATGGCGCTCACATTATCACAATAAACTAATGTGGCCTTTGAGAGAGGAATGCGAAGCTCCAATAATAAGTTATGAATCCAACAAGACTCTGAAACAACATTGGCGACTGCACGGTACTCGACCTCCGCACTGGAACGAGAGAGAGTGGGTTTTCGTTTAGACGACCAAGAAATAAGATTTTCTCCAAGAAACATGCAATACCCCGAAGTGGAACGTCTCGTGTCGGGGTAGCCAACCTAATTATCATATGTATAAGAGACAAGAGAGTCTAGACTAGATCGTGAGAGCTGGAGTCCGAGGTGAGAGGTGTCGTGGACATAGCTAATGGTTCGCTTAAGAGCGGCCATATGCTCCAAACGAGGGTCATGCATGTGAAGACATATGTACTGAATAGCATAAGAGATATGCGGATGAGTGAAGGTGAGATACATGAGAGCACCTTCCAAACTGTGAAACAATGTCGGGTCAGGAAAAGGAGGACCCGAGGATACGACCTTCGGTTTTGTGTCAACCGACGTGGCCACAGGTTTGCATGAGGCCATGCTCGTGTGCTCAATTATTTCAGCTGCATACTTACTTTGTGAGAGAAAAAGACCGCCTGCATAGTGAGAAACAGCAATGCCCAAAAAATAGTGAAGAGTACCCAAGTCCTTCATGTAAAATTCAGCACTAAACTGGTCAATAATGAAGCGGCGTATATTGACAAATCAAGCAGTAAGTATGATATCATCAACATAAAAAAGTAAGTAGGCAACGTTACCCCGGTGATTGATAAAGAGAGAGTGGTTGGATTTATTGTGAGAGAATCCAATGGTGAAAGAAAAGTCGGCAAACCGTTGATAGCAAGCCCGTGGGGCCTGTTTAAGACCATAAGGAGATTTCTTTAAAAGACATGCATGGTTGGGCCGGCGGGAATCCCTAAAGCCGAGGGGCTGGTGCATGTAGATGGTTTAGGTTTCCATGCTTGAAGGCATTATTGACATTCAGTTGGTTCATTTTCCAAGAACGAGATAGAGCAATGCTTAGGACAGTGCGAATAGTCGCGGGTTTAACCACGAGGTTGAATGTCTCCAAGCAATTAATACCAACTTGTTGAGACCTGCCATCACCAACAAGACGAGCATTATATCGGTCAAAAGAACCATCAACGTTAGTTTTATGACGAAATATCCACATAGATCGAATAATATTCACATTAGGCGGACGAGGGACTAACTCCCACGTCTCATTCTTAATCAAAGCATTACATTCATCTAGCATGGCTAATTTCCAGTTAAGATCAGATAATGCAACTTTTGGGTTAGAAGGAAGAGGAGAGGGACACATTGAAGTAGATAGATTGAAAGGATGTTTTTGATTGTGGATATCGTGCATGATACGAGTGATGATGGTGCGAGAGGGAGGATAAGGGTGAGAGCCGGTGGCGGCCAAAGTAGAGAAGGCCGTGGTTTGGGCTGTAATGAGATGGGCCACGATAGAGGGGGCCGTTGAGGTGGGATGTTGGACCGGACATGGGGCAGTGTGGGTCGAAGGTGGGAGTTGCGCTGATAAGTGGGCCAGAGAGGGGTTGGCCGATTGCGAGTGGGCCGGAGAGGGTGGTTGGGCTGGGTGAGCCGTGGGAAAGAGATAAGGGTTGATGGTGTCATCGAGGAATGAGTAATTTTGTGGAGATGACTTGGGGAGATTTTGGAACGGGAATTTGGATTCGTCAAAGAGAACGTGATGAGAAATTAGTAGTTTATTGGATTGGATGTCGTAACACTTATATCCCCTATGATTGGAGGGATAGCCGAGAAAGACACAAGAAGTGGAGCGAGGTTGGAGTTTATGTATAGTGGTGGCAGGGAAGAGAGGATAGCATAGAAAATCGAGAGGGAGATGATTATTTCCGTATGGTGCATATAAGATGGTTTTTGGTAATATAGGATTTGAGAGGGAGATGATTATTTCAGTATTTTGTGAGGAAGTAATTTGTGAGGTAAGTGGCCATTTGCAGGGCGAGGGGCCATACAGAGGGGGGCGTGGATGATTGTGTGAGGAGAGTACTGACAATATTGTTGATGGACCGTATTTTTCGTTCGGATTTTTCGTTTTGGGCGAATGTATATGGGCAAGAGAAGCGAAGTGTCATGCTCGTATTGTGACATAACTTCTTGAAGTGGTCGTTGTCAAATTCTCTGCTATTGTGACATTGTAAATTTTTAATAGTTGCACCAAATTGAGTATGTATGAATGTAACAAAGGCAGTAAAGACGGAGTACACCTCAAATTTGCGCCCAATAGGAAACGTCTATAGAAAATTAGAGAAATCATCCAAGAATAACACATAGTATTTATGACCACTATAACTTAAGACCGGCGAGGTCCAAAAATCGCTATGTATGATATCAAAAGGACGTAAGCAATAGTTAGAGGATAAAGAAAACTGAAGTTTAATATGCTTCCCCAAAACACAAGGTTTACATAATGTTTGTTTATCAAAAGTTCTACAATGAATAAAATTGTTCTTTTGTAAAAACTGTAAAGTAGATAATCAGATGTCCCAATCGTTGGTGCCACAAAGTCGGAGAGATGGCGGCAAGAGCGGTTGGGGGCGGCTAGATTGGATAGAGGATGGTGTGACGGGATATAAGTCACTAGTGCTATTACATCTCATGAGGATTGTTCCTGTTTGAAAATCCTTCACATAGAAACCAAACAGATCAAATTCAATAGACACAGAATTATCAGTAGTAAGGCGACGCACGGAGACAAGATTCTTAATAAGATTAGGAGCATGCAAGACGTGTTTTAAGTGTAAGGAAAACAAAGAAAAAGGTAGAGTTGCATTACCATGACCTCTAACGGTGATTTCATTACCATTACCAACAAGAATATTATTATTGATGCTCGAAAAAGAATAACATGAGAGAGTACCTTTCGCCGAGGTCATGTGAGAGGAAGCACCGGAGTCCAAGTACCAATGTGGATTGAGAGAATTCAAGAACATGGTGTGCATGGCTTGGTCAATGTCCGTTGGTGCATAGGAGAAATGTGGAGGGCTGTGAGCCGTGTAAGCTTGTGAATGATGGCTACCCAACATTTCGGGCTAAGAAGAAGCCGGAGGTCGAGTCCAACCAGTGGTCGGATATGGGCAAGGTGGATACGACCACTGGTCAGGCTGCCAAGGGGGGTACGGGGCCCATGGATTAGGTTGATGGGCTGCGGGTCGTGGGGAGAAGGGCACGAGCTGACCGCGGCCGCGACGAAAATTGTGGGGGCCACCGCGACGTCCTCTTGTGGGGGAAGAGTAGCCGCGGTGGGGAGGGGCAGAACAACGTCCGTGGGTGGGTTGATCCGATGGTGGTGCGGTGTCGATTAGGGCGGCGACTGTGGTAGCAGTGGCGGTCTGTTTTTCTTTGCTGATCTCCTCCATGATAAGGTGGGACCGAGCCTCATAGAATGGAGGGAGGGGATCACTCTACTGAATGAAAGTGGCAACACTGTCATAGTTCTCATTGAGTCCTGCAATGAGTTGGAGAACTAGGTGTTGATTGGGTACGGGTGCGCCCATGTTCGAGAGTAAATCTATAAGCATTTTTATTTCTAACAAATAAGAAGATATATTCGAAAAATTGTCCAATTGTACCTGAGACAATGGGTTCTCCAAATAACGGCCCGTGAGTTCTTATTATCCTGGAAGATGTTTTCAAGGCGGACCCAGGCTTGATGAGCTGTGGAATGCTTCTCAAGAATGGTGAGCAACAAGTCGTTGGATATTGTTCCATATATCCACTGAAAAACAATCGCATCGAGGCAGGTCCAGAGAGCGAGGTCATCACCCGTCGATTTGGTCAGAGCGGCATCACCCGTCGATTTGGATACAGGTTATTGGGTTACTTAGATGGCAAAATACCGTGCCCCGAGATGGATTCCACCCCGAGTCCCCTTTTGAGCATGCTTTGTAGACTTGCCAGGATTTGCTCCTTCTGTCTGCCCCATTCAGTTCGGACTCCTCTAAAATCTATCCACTCATTGCTTTTGCTCTAGCATCTGCGGGAGCGTGGACTGATTTTCAGCGTATTTATGCCAAGTGTTCTCGTTTCTGCGTCATGCAACTCAAAGACGAACTCAATAATATGAAACTTGGCAATCGGTCCATCTTTGAGTTCCTCTAATCTATCAAATCCAAGGCTGATGAATTAGATATTATTGACGGCCCCATGAAAAATAATGACCTCACCCTCTAATTATATGTTCTTAACAGACTCAGCGCCTTGTACCGCGACAATGTTGGGCTAATTTGTGCTCGCGAGCACCCATCAAGTTTATTGAATTAAATGATCTTCTCATTGCTCATAAGTCGTATCTCTGGCGTCTTGAATCTGAAAGTTCATCGGTGGTTGCCACTACCAATCATGTAATCTCTCAGGCGCGATCCAACAACCACAATCACGATTATGGACGCAACTCTAATGGCTGAGGTAACGCCTATCATGGCAGTCGCTCCATTTTGATCGGGTAATCTTACTCGGCTAATCCTCCACCTCGTCAACCAGATGTGTATCACCCTCATCATGCTCGCGGTCCTATTGTTTGTTAGCTGTGAGGGATTTCTGTTTATGGGGCCCGCACATGACATTGTTCTCCCGTGCCCAATGCAAACTTTGCGGCATCTCCTTCTTTCGCTAAGCCTTAATGCAATGAGTGGCTAGTTAACTCGGGTGCCTTTCACAACCTCACGTCGGCTCTTTAGAATCTCACCATCCATTCTGAGTATGAGGGTCTGGATGAAGTGGTTACTGTTGATCGTACATGTATGCCTATATCTCACACTAGAACATCCCGTATTATCTTTCTAGATCGTACTTTTACTCTTGATAAGGTCTTGTGTGTTCCGTCCTCTCGGCACAATCCTTTATATGAAGTGTATTATATAAATGAAAAAAATTGGGGTGTATTAGTGGGGTGTATTATATAAATAAATAAAATTAGAGTAAAAAATATAATTAGTTATTTGTATTTTGCCCCTTTTGATGGGCTGGGGGTGACGGGGGACTGGCTATCTTTCAAAAAATAAGATTAGGGGGCTAATGCTCGAAAATAAAGGTTGGGGTTACAGTGCTCGGAGGAGGTCAATAGTTTGGGGGATTATGTGTCTTTTTCTTTTTTTTTTTTTTATGGGGATACTTTTCTTCGTATTTAACTTTCTATTTTATTAATTTAATCCTAGAAAGGTTCAAAGGTATTTTCAATCCAATAGTCATATGTTAATTAAAAAATATCTATGAAAACGTTCATGTTCTACTTCTTCCATTTTATATTTCATTAATTCAACATTAGAAGGACAAAAAGGGGGATTTTATGGGAAATTTAATGGTGGTCCTATAACTTGGCTCTTTTTTAATTTTGGTACAATAACTTGGGACACCTTAATTTTGATCACACAACTTGGCATTTTCACTTAATTCTGGTCCCATCAACCTCGGTCCGCCTAACTCTGCCGATAAAAGACTATATGGCACCCGTTGATTGTATAGTAACCAACTTTGACCCAGTTTTGGGACCTATTTCGTCACGTGTATAATAAAAAATAATAATAACGGCCACAATTCTACCCTTATTATATGGAACATCCCGCCTCTTCACTTCTTCATAGCAAAATGACAACACAACACAATCTGTCACCCTTGCAATCCTCATTTCTTGCTAATCAAAGGTTAGCCCCCAAATTTTATTGCTTTTCACGTTTTTCATAGTTTCAATGCTTAGATCCACGCGATATGGGGTTCTTCAAACTAGTTTTAGAGGATATGGTTTGGTTTAGGGATATCAAAATTGAAGTTATATATCAATTCGTAATCGAAATTGGGTTAACTGTTGTGTGTGTTTCTTGTGTGGTACTTATTTCGATTTTCATTGGGTTTAGGTAAATTAGGGGCTTTGGTTACTTGTTTAAGCTTTGACGCAAATGATTGTGCCATTTTTGGCTCATCCACGCCAAATTCCGTGCATTTTTGGTCGTGGAATTATGATGTATTTTCAGGCTAGTAACACCGCGTCCCGACCCGGGAGTTTTTACTGCATATGTTTGTCACGTGTTCGGCACCCGAATTACTTCGTGTGGACTGACGACATGAATGGGGGTTCAAATAAGAGGAGGAGAATGTTTCGCGGTGTTGAGAGTTTTGGGCAAAGTTTCACTCAAGCCATTGTTGGGCAAAGCTTCACTCCCATTGAGCAATCATGCCCTTTTGTTGATTATGTGATGAATATGAATCATATTAGGGCTACCATGATTAGTTGTTTGATAGGATGGTCCCTTTTTATTGTATTTGTTATTTTGATTTGTCTGCTACTTGTTTTTTATTCTAGGATGTAATAACTTTAAGTTGTTTACTTGTTTGATCTTATGTAAGACTAAATTATGGATCTTTTTTAACTAAGTTATGGATCTAAATTAATGGTACTTTTGTTGTGTTGTTTTATGTAATTTGTTGGATATATTATTACTTGCTTATACTAGTGTTATGGTTTAGAATCATGGTTGATCCAATGATTGTTGATTTGCCAGTTCCTTGGATTGAATCACTTTGGGGAGGATGGAGAGAAGTACCTTCTTGAGTTCCTGTGCAATCATGGTAGACGTCATCGTATCCAGATTGAGAAGATTATGCTACGAGCATTGAAGATGGCCATACTAGGGCTGGAGAGCATCACTGACCACTACTTCACCATTGGTCACTTCCGAACCCTTCCTGGCATTCATTGGGTGGCACCAGAATATGCAGCCAATGTTAATTGGATTCATTACCTTAGAGACAACGATCATGTAATCTCAATGCTTATACTTTTTGGTAATTGTTATATTTTGTTAAGACACTAATTTGTTGATATTGTAGAAGATTGGTGTTGATTATTACTTCCGCCATTGTGACTTGCCTCATGCTACTCTACTCTACAAGCTATTTGAAGAAATATGAGTGTTTCGTTTTGGAGATGAGGACTACAAAAATGCTGCTAATCCTATTGATCTGCCCGACGATGAGCCTGTAGTAGTGCAGCCAGTTGCCCCACAAGAAGTTGATATTGCTGTCCTTGAAGGAGGTGATGAGGCTGATACGATCATGGATGCTCAAACTGATGCAACTATTAATGAAGTTGTTGCAGATGAGGAAAGTAAAACTAGTGGATCTGGAGCACCTTCCAGGGCTGGATGGGGTGGATGGTTGGATGAAGAGGACTAAACTATTTGAAATTAATTGTATGTTTTTGCTTTCGGATATTTGATCGTTTTGGAACTATTTGTTATGATGTTTATCTTTGCGTTTTGATTCTGGAGCACCAATGTTTTGAACATTTTATCACTGCCATCATTTGGTGCTTATTTGCATGAACTAATCCTTAAATAAATTGATGTGTCTTATGTCCTGTTATGAGTTGATTTTATCCATTTATGTGTCTATTTCTAGTCTTCAATCACAACAAAATAAGGCGCATATGTAACTTGACTCCACAAGAGATAGACTACAAAAAAGTACATAATAATGCACACCCATGTATTAGCCAAATACACCTAAAGTACTTGTAACAAATACACAAGAACTACAGACCAACAAACACTTCAATATAGCTCATGAGAAGCTCAAAATAGGCAATTAACAACCACAAGTACATGTTATAAATGTGCACAAGCATATGAACTCAAAAAAAGGGTATACATGTACTCAACTGGCACTTACCTGAGCCATGTCATCTTTTAAACAAAATAAAATATATAAATTAATGATGCTCAATTACTTATGTCACTCCAAAATCATCCACTCTAATCCTTCTTTGGAGCCTTATTTCTTCCCTTACCATCTTGCAACAACATGCTCCCTCCCTTAGTTTGGAGTTTTTCAACCCTCTTACATGGAAGCTTTCCAGAAGAATGCAACGACTCAGTTATGGAGGGCCTTAAAGTTGGTTCTACTAGCGATGTTGGAGTGAATGTCATGGTAGCAATCTTCTTGCCCCACCTACCTTTCATCTGAAACAACATAAATGTGATAATATTCATTAAGATGCCTAAAATCTGGAAATTGTTAGAGTACAAGAAGTTGACAGTGAGCACCTCAATTGTTTTGCTGTCATTTGACTTAGTTTGTTTAAATGATGCTTTTCCAACAGGCTTCTTATTCTTCTTATTCCTTGAAGATTCTTTTGATCCACTTGCACTAGTATGAACATTGTCACATGGGACCTGACAACACAATTGAGCTCAGTTACACCAAAAAATAAATGACATATGCTAAAGGCATAAATGCAACAAAATCACCATTTACCTGAGAGTTTCTAGTGTATTTTTGCTTCCTTCTTGTTGTCAGAGGTTGAATCACATCAGATTCTTCAAGCCATCATCTTAAGTTAAATCCACCACTCGTTGAGAGCCATCAATCTGAATCTCGGATCATCCATTAACACCATCATTTTTCTCCCATAACCCCACTTCAACCACAAGAACCTCTAACATCTCATCAATAATAGAATCCTCTACCACTCTTTTAGCAATGGTATCATCAACCAATCTTTCAATTAAAGGATCCTCTACCACCTCATCAACAATAAGCACCTCCAAAAACAGCCAAAATCAGCATTATCGGTATTTAAACTAAATTCTTCTCACCAGCTCTACATTGGGCTTCAAATAACATAGACTCCTCAACACTCTCACTAAAATCTTGCCTCATTTCCGTGTCTTCATCACCTACCAAGTCTCAATGAAGTAATCAAGATCATTTTCCACATCCACTTCACCGAGCTCTCCTTCTTCATCACCTACCAAGTCCTTATCATCTTGCTCCACTGCAGTTTCTTCACCTTCAAACATTGCATGTTGTTTTGTATTAATCCTTCCTTTTCAATCTACAAAAAAGCACCATTGTTCTACTCAGCTGATAAGACATGAAGTGTGATGTGATGTCATGATCTTTCTGCAGAATAACATAAACAGATAACTGCTTCATATAAATGGCCTTCACAAAAAAAAACCCAAGTTTTAAGTATAGTGTCACGACCGGCTTATTTCAGGACGTAAAGGCCAGACGAGGTCGGCACACTTGTGTGCAAGAATGCTCGACCATGGGCGCAGCAGTCGGCTAATGAGCGAAGGGGTCACGGCATTAAGGACGGGCGTGTGACATGGGCGTGAGGATGCAGGGCATCCAGGCTGATCGATACGACTAAGGGTCGTCCTGCGGGGCGAGCACGATGGTCTGAGAAGCTAAACAAGGGTTCTAGAGCACTCAAGACGCGAAGGAGCACGGACGCCGCCTTATGAAAAGGACAGAGAGGCTTCTAGAAACCGACAATGGCGGTGTAGGGTACCGACATACCGGACCGTGCGAGAGGAGTCGACACTACTCTCGAAGGATGCACAACGTCACGTGCGGGACGGTCACACGTGCCGGGCAAATTGGCTAGGCCGTAGGTAGTTGGCGGGCAGGACCAACTTGCGATGTAAAAATATTTTTTTGGGGTCAATTTGTAATTACTAATAGAGTAGAGACGTGTTGATATTAGTCCAGATCTAGAAGGTTCTAGAGTTATCCAGAAGGGACTAGAGTAGCCACCGCCTTACTGTGGTTACAGGAGATTCGTCAATCCTACCAGCGGTAAGGTATATAATACTGCTAACAGCTTATGTGGGGCCCAACACGAGTCTATATATAGGAAGGCACCATTGTGGTCATTTGCAACCCTTGGCAACCTTGGCAACTTGAAGATAAACACTTGTAAACAGTTTTGAGCATTGAATTAAAGAGTTGTAACATTATTTCAAAGAACTTGTGCTTACTTGAACTCTTTTCTTCTGTTCATCCCATTCTTCCGAGTTTCGCAGCCTTCTTCGGAAATTTAGGCTGACTAGTAAATCGATGGGACCGCGCTTGCTAGGCTGCACAGACGCATAAGGGTTAAGTTCGTGACACGTGGTATCAGAGACACGGTCGGGAAAGAAACTGAGGCTCTTGGCTTCTGCACGGGTTTAGGAGTTGTTTCTTGAAGCTTGTTGGTTTAGAGGAAGTGATGTTGGGGCAAGTCGAGCAGGGGCCGACGACTCATAGTCGAAGGGCACGCGAGCCTTCGAGTGATCCATTTGCTGGGACGTCGGGGGAACAGTGCGTGGGCCAGATGGAGCTGGCACTTGTCGAGACACAGTGCATGTTCGAGATGCTACTTGATCGAGTAGGCGATCTCAAGACGGACGAGGACTTCACAGAGCGATTAGGCACGCTCAAGGAACAAGTTTTGTCCCATATAAATGCAATCACTTATGAATTTCAGCAACTAAAGGATGCCGTCGGGGACTTGGGTACCTTGCGGGGCGAGTTCAGACAATGAAAGACAACTTAGCCGTGTTGAAGAGAGCCATCCGCAACATAGAGTAGCAGAGGGACACGACGATGCCGGCTAAAGTAGACGTTCCAAGGCCATCACCATATAACGGGGTAAGGAACGCAAGGGAATGATAGATTTCTATACAATATTGAGATCTACTTTGCCGTCGCCAACGTGCATGATACCAACACTCGTCTACGCACCATCCCACTCTTCTTGATGGACGTGGCGATGCTATGGTGGATACGACGGCAATCCGAACATAGAGAAGGGACTTTGCCACATTTCGACGTAGGATGACTTTGTTCGGGAGTTAAAGCGTTAATTCTACCCGGAGAACATCGAATATGAGGCGCGGGGTTGATTGAGGCGACTCCAACATCGGGGCACGATTCGAGACTATGTTAAGGAATTTTAAGAGATCGTATTGGAGATCCCGGATCTTTTGGACAAGGATGCCTTATTCACTTTCGTAGACGGGTTGAGGCCTTGGGCTAGGTAAGAGTTGCAACGGCGCAACATCCAAAACTTGGCATCTGCCATAGCGGCAGCGGAAGTCCTAATCAAAATGACGCCAAGGGACAGCAACAAGAAGGGCAAGGACCGACGGGACGACGAGGGACAACATGGTATGGAGGACCGTGGTTGTTTGGGTCGAAGGGACAGTTCGACCGACCCGAGCAAAGCCAGGACGAGTGGTACTAATGGTATGAGACATCAAAGAACTGTTTCTTGTGTGGCAGCGAAGATCACTGTATCAACAGCTGCCCGCAACGGAGCTAACTTGTGGCAATTGAGCAACGCGTTGAGGAACCAGAAGAGGATCGTTCCAACTCCTTAACGCAGTTCAACGACGTAGCGAGCCGACTAAAGGACGATGTTGGGTGCTTTTGTTCTTGGACGCCTGCATTGGGCAACACTTAGTCCGAATTCTTGTTGATACCGGCGCAAACTCTAGCTTTATGGACGATAAAGTGGCGCGCAAGATCGGACTAAGCATCACCAAGACGAGTGGGTACATCAAGCCGACCAACAAAGGCGAATAACCAATAGTAGGCGTGGCAAAGGATGTTCACGTACGCATGGGACCGTGGCAGGGACCGATAAACTTCATGATTGTACCCTTGGATGACTACGACGCCATCTTAAGACTTGAGTGGTTCGACAAGGTACGCGCTTTGGTTGTACCATTTGCACATCATATACTTGTACTTGGCGACAATTCTTGCATGATACCGATCCATAGAGTGGCGACAAGGGTAGCAACCATCTCTGCCATTACGTTGATCGAGCCGGAGGCGTGCATCAACCAAGAGTTGGGACAGGTTAGGAGGCGAAAGAACACACGGAGGCGCAGGGGGCGCAAGGGAATCTGTAGTTCCAACGGTGCCGAGGGCGTCGCCAATTTTAGTGGGGGAGAATGTCACGACCAGCTTGTTTCAGGGACGCAAAGGCCGAATGTGGCCGGCACACTTGTGCGCCAGAATGCTCGACCACGGGCGGAGCAGTTGGCTAACGAGCGAAGGGGTCGCGGCGAGGACGCAGGGCGTCCAGGCTGATCGATGCGACTAATGGCCGTGCCACGGGGCGAACACGATGGTTCGAGAAGCTTGACGAGGGTTCTAGAGCACTCGAGACGCGACGCGAAGAAGCACGGACGACGACTTACGGGAAGGACCGAAAGGCTTCTAGAAACCGACAATGGTTGTGCGGGGTACCGACATACTAGAACGTGCGAAAGGAGTCGAGACTGTTCTCGAAGGATCCATAAGGTCACGTGTGGGGCGGTCGCACGTGCCGGGCAAATTGGGCAGGCCACGGGTAGGTCACGGAAAGGACCAACTTGCGATGTAAATATAAAGTTTTGGGGTCAATTTGTAATTACCGATAGTGTAAGGGCATTTTGTAATTAGTCCAGATCTAGAAGGGTCTAGAGTTAGCCAAAAGGGACTAGAGTCAGCACCGCCTTACTGTGGTTACAGGAGATTCGTCAATCCTACCAGTAGTAAGGTATATAATACGGCTAACAGCTTATGTGGGGCCCAACATGAGTCTATATATAGGAGGGCACCCTTGTGGTCATTTGCAACCCTTGGCAACCTTCGCAACTTGAAGATAAACACTTGTAAACGGTTTTGAGCGTTGAATTAAAGAGTTTTAACATTATTTCAAAATACTTGTGCTTACTTAAACTCTTTTCTTCCATTTCATCCCATTCTTCCGAGTTTCGCAGCCTTCTTGGGAACTTTAGGCTAACTAGTAAGCCGACGGGACCGCGCTTGCTAGGCCGCACGGGCGCAGCGTAGACAGAAATGGGCGTTTGTCGATAGAAAAGGGTTAAGTTCGTGACATTAGGATTTGAATACCATTATATGGGCTGGCTCCACATAATCCACAACTACCTTTGCATTTCCAAAACTATCTAGTATGCCCTCAGTTGTGAAATTTTCACCATATTAGAATTGACAAGTAACATGCAAGGATCCACAATCTGTTGCAATCACATTAGGGATTTCATTAGTCAAAGTAAAAAAGATATTCACTTGACACAGCCAATATAGTCACTAACATTACTAAATTATGGTACTTCACTACATATTGAGGGCTAAGCTTTACAAAATTGAAAAGCTTTTCACTTGATACAACCAATATAGTCACTAACATTACTAATTTATGGTACTTCACTGCATATTAAGGGCTAAGCTTTACAAAATTGGGTTTTACAAAATTATGGTTCGTTAATTGGAGGTTTCAGTAATTAGGATTTATTTTAAGCATGCAATCATGGTATACGACTACATATGTATTAACATGTATTTAAGAAGAATTCGTTAAATGTCTTACCATACTTCGGTGTGGGATCATCATTTTTGTCCAAGTTTCATATTTTCAGCTTTCTCATTTTGTCGCCGATGATATGTGACGGCGGCGAAGAAAGGACAGTGAGAGAGAAGGTTTTCGGTGGTAAAATTAACGCAAGATTTTCTGTGTTATGTGTGAATGGCGTTAGAATGTTGTGGAAGGTTAGTAATTTGTGTTATTGTTTTTTTATTATTATTATACACGTATCTGACACGTTGGTGTCACGTGGCGAAGTGGGTCCCAAAACTGGGTCAAAGTTGGTTACTGTATAGTCAATGGGTGCCATATAGACTTTTACCGACGGATTTGGGCGGAGCGAGGGTGATGGGACCAAAATTAAGTGAAAGTGCCAAGTTGTGTGACCAAAATTAAAGGCTGCCAAGTTGTTGTACCAAAATTAAAATGAGCCAAGTTATTGGACCAAACCATTAAATTTTCCGAATTTTACAAAAAATCAAAGGCAAAACTAATATAGGTGCGGTGTGCTAAATAGGCAATAACATAGGGAGATTTTTGCTAATTAAAATAACCCATGGAGGTTTTTGCCCATTAGAAATAACACATAGTAGGTTTTTACATTTTACTCTTCTTATTTATTAGGGATTTTTAACGTTTTGGTCCCTTAAGTTGCCGCGATTTTGGTCCTATAAGTTGGCGGACCACGATTTTGGTCCCATAAGTTGGCTTACAGACTCGATTTTGGTCCCTCGGTCAATATTTTTAAATTTCTATCCGTTAAAAGTTTACGTGGCGTCAATTGACCGCATGCGTGGCAATTTTGACCTCAATTAAGGACCACCTACACACATGGCACCTACAAGATTATAAGAAGCAATTTTTGCCACGTGTGTGCCATGTGTGTAGGTGGGTCCTAAATTCAGGTCAAAATTGCCACGCATGCGGTCAATTGACGCCACGTAAGCTTTTAACGGATAGAAATTTAAAAATGTTGACCGAAGGACCAAAATCGAGTCCGTAAGCCAACTTATGGGACCAAAATCGTGGTCCCGCAACTTATGGGACCAAAATCGTAGTTGAACCAACTTAAGGGACCAAAATCGCAGTTGAGTCAACTTAAGGGACCAAAACATTAAAAATCCCTATTTATTGATGCTTCAAGTTAGTAAGTTGTGACTTGTGATACATTATGCTCTTTAATATTGTACATTGCCTTCAAATTAACAAGTTGTGGTGCATTGATGTCTTTAATCATGTACATTGCCTCGTGAAGCGCTTATTTATTGTTTTTTTTAGTTTCAAAACCACTTTTGATTCACATGTGAGTGGTGCTTTAAATTCCAAAATTTAATCAAATACGAAACAAATTATAAATTTTAAGAAGAGTTTACAAGAGAATGGATTTAGTTATAGATTATTGGATGACATGGAATCACTTGTCAAAACGTGCAACAAATACAATAGAATCAGAATATAGAACTTTTTCGATCATTATTATCGATAGCATACAAATATGTGATTCTTCGCTACACTGCACACTCACAGTTTCACTGCCTCATTCATTCTCCTCCTTTCCTTTGGCGTCTCTTCTCCGCAACAAAAATGAGCACCAGACTAATCACTGTGGCTCAAGACGGTTCCACCAATTACCGGACGGTGCAGGAGGCCATCGATGCAGTGCCCCTCGGTAACAAGACTCGGACCATAATCAACATAGCACCTGGCGTCTATCGACAGCCCGTTTACGTTCCAAAAACCAAGAATTTCATCACGCTCGCTGGAATCCGCCCGGAGAACACGGTGCTGACGTGGAACAACACCGCCACCAAAATCGAACACCATCAAGTGCAGCGCGCGATCGGGACCGGTACTTTTGCAAGCGGGAGTACTATTGTTGAAGGGGAGGATTTCATTGCTGAGAACATCACTTTTGAAAATACTGCTCCACAGGTATGGCGCCCTTTTTTTTCTACTCCTTGATGATGATTTGCTGAAAGAACTTGATGAATATTCATAATCAACTTTATTTGTTTTTGTTGCTCAGACAAAGTTAATTAATGTCGTAGAAATGCTAACTTTTTTTCCCTTTTGGTTTCGTTAACGTTATCCAGGGTTCAGGACAGGCCGTGGCGATTAGAGTGACAGCTGATCGCTGCGCTTTTTACAGTTGCAGATTTCTTAGTTGGCAGGTAAAGTAAACTTATGTTGCTGTTACCACGTTACGATACTGTACTTCAATTTGCGCAAGTTACTAATTACTAGTTGAGAATGTGCTCGATCGGCAACACATTTATTTCATACAGGCGCTCGGTTTAAAGCTTTTTGATTGTTATTGTTACATGTACCATCTGCATTGTTTTTTGAAGTCATTAAACCTTGTGACTTCACCCTAAAATAAATGGGTATAATTATGTTTTACTCATAACACTAATCAAGCATCATGTAACGGTGAAAGTGAGGTCTTAAGCTTGCCTTGATGTTAATGTTATCCCTTTTTGGAGGACGCTTTCATGTAAATTTTTCTTCATACTTACTGTCATTTACAAGCTGCAGTTAGCAAAACGCACCATTTCTAATCCCAACTACAAATGATGACAAGATTTCCTAATGATCTTCATAAGATAGAGATATTTTCCTCACCTAGAAGTGATATTTATGCAGGATACACTCTATTTGCATCATGGGAAGCAATATTTGCGAGATTGCTACATTGAAGGAAGTGTTGACTTCATTTTTGGCAATAGCACTGCTCTTTTGGAGCATTGTCATATTCACTGCAAGTCCGCGGGATATATAACAGCTCAAAGCAGAAAAACTGCCCAAGAGACAACTGGATATGTATTCTTGAGGTTTGTTGATCAGGTTTTAATTTTGATTGGTATAAATATATACACTTGATTTGGCCATCAAAGTGCATCTGTGCTGCACAAGTTCATGCTTTCATTGGTTCTATCTCATTTGTCAAGTTTAAATATGATTAACAACAAATTTTCGCTATAAAGTTTATGGAGGCACTACACATTCACTGGTAAAGCATGAATATAGTTGATATGTGTATCAGCCTAAACTGTGATCTTTGCACTAACTGGACAAAAACTGGTCCGTCTCTCCACCTCCAACCATATCCACTGTATCAACTTGTCCAAGTCCTGTTTCTTTTTTGTTTCTTGGCTTGCCGGAGAAATTTTCTGCTTGAAGATATTTTTTGAAGATATTTTACCACCTTTAGATGGCCGAATGGAATTGCAAACTAGAGGAGTATTCTTGTGTTGCTATAGGATTTATGATCGCTTGAAAATGGAAAGATGCTTAGTAGTGCCGTGTTCTTCGACGCCTTTGAATTTTAAAATAAATGTGGATCCTTATGTAGCAAATATAGATACCTTTCTGCTGCAAATCTGATACTGTTAACATTAAAACTCCAGCCTGTTTGCTCTGCTGATGCAGATGTGTAATTACTGGCAACGGAGGGACACAATACACATATCTTGGACGACCATGGGGACCTTTCGGAAGGGTAGTCTTGGCCTACACATTCCTGGATGCTTGTATTAAACATGGTGGTTGGAATAACTGGGGGAAGGCTGAGAATGAAAAAACCGCTTGCTTTTACGAGTACAAGTACGTTTTAGTAGTGTAATCTTAACTAGAGCGTCCACATTGAGATTAGAGTAAGGAAAATGGTAACTATATGACAGTTAAAATTTGCATTCTTCTACACTTTCTGGTATAAAGAAGAAATATTTCTAAAATTGCAGGTGCTTTGGGCCAGGTAGTTGCCCCTCAAAACGTGTGCCATGGGCAAGAGAACTAACAGATCATGAAGCTATGCAGTTTCTTGCACACAATTTTGTGGATACGGATCCTCAACGACCATGGCTTGCTCAGACGATCGGGCTGAGGATACCATATTCAGCCTAGGACTGGGGCATGTAAAACTGCACCAACTGGTTCAAGAATGATGTGATTATTCCATTTTTGATCCATCATATGTTACATAAAATAAAAAAAGAAGGTTTGTGACAATGTTAGATCTTCTGATATCAAACATTGGAACTCGACCCTCTTTATGTTGCGAATTATCCCACATGACGTGGAATATAATCATGGATTTGTGTATATTAATAAACTTTTCATATTTTGTTAATAAGGTTTTTTAAGTGAATGAATAAAGCAATATCAGGTTTCTACAATTGGTCCTGGCTATGGTGCTGAAATGTTTGTGTTGGCATTGAACACAAGTTGATAAACATTTGTTTCTTTTGGCTATATTTATTTCCAGAGGTAATCTTCTTTTTTGTGATTTGTTTGACCATTGCTAAAATGAATAGAAAATGATTGGCTGTTTTAACACCCTCAAAAAGGAAAAATATACCTATAAATTGAGTAAAAAATATGGAGATGCGGGGGATCGAACCCCGTGCCTCTCGCATGCAAAGCGAGCGCTCTACCATTTGAGCTACATCCCCACTTGAAGCTTGACCTTTGATTTCTTTTTGACAGAGTCAGATATTTTAAACTTGAATTACATGTACGATTTATAGAAATTTTAAAATACTGCCACTTGACATCCTTAATCAAATTACAATAAGTTATACAGCCAATCTCATTTCGCATGTATTTCAAGTTTTGTGATCAAGGTCACCAGTAATCCGTACAAGAACATGAACCAGCTTCAAAAGAATGGAAACGATTACGATCTCTAACGACAATAACCCTATTGTATACCCTGGACGCTATCTTCATTGCAGAATGACAATCTTGGCAAATTCTCAAGTTCTTAAAAATGTAAAGAGGTGTTCCTTCTTTCGTGCTGATCAGACCAAAACAGACGGCCAATTTCTCACTATGACACAACAATGCTCCCTCTGTCTCCTCCTCCTCATTTGCATTCCCATCCCCGCCACCAAACAGGATCTGGGAGGCAGTGTCCGGGACATAACCGGCCAATCTCAGCCCACGAACCATTTCGTCCAACTTCAAGTATATCTCATTGATCTGCGGATGTGACTTATCTCCAGCACTGAACTGATGAATCTGGCCATCGACATACATGTTACTAATTCCAGGAATCTTCTTAATTCCCCTATCTCTAAGATCCTTTCGGAAAGAATCTGCTTTCTTTGACTTGCCTGAGAGAGCATACATGTTAGAAAGTAAGACATGATGCTCGGTGTTATGTGGATACAACTGAACCAGGTCTTGCACCAGGCGTTCTCCCAGTTCTTGCATCCTGTGTACACGACAGGCTCCTAATAAAGATCCCAAGACTACCTCATTCGGAGTCATTGGCATTCCCCGTATTACAGCCTCTGCTTCTTCTAAATGCCCAGACCGGCCCAAAAGATCCACCATGCAAGCATAGTTTTCCATTGAAGGCGTTATGCCGTACATACTTTCAATGCTGTAGAAAAGTTGCCGCCCTTGGTCAACTAACCCAGAGTGACTGCAGGCGCTTAACACGGCTGTGAAGGTCACATTGTCTGGTTTGACCTCTTCTAACATCTGATTGAACATATCTAAAACCATAGCACCATTTCCATGCATGGCCAACCCACTGAGCATAGCATTCCATGTAACAACATTCCTTGTGTGCATGGACTTAAAAACTCTTGTAGCGCTGTTAATCCGACCACATTTTGCATACATATCGAGCAAAGCCGTAGAAAATTTAACATCCATGGCTGCGTCGTTTAAGCTTTTGAGAGCGTATGAGTGCACCCATTTGCCCATTAGAACATCCCCAGACTGGGTACAAGCCGATAACAAAGAGCAAAGGGAGGCAAAGTTCAGGTGAAGCCCATAAACGAACAACATTTCGTTTAGAAGCTCAAAAGCATCTCTAACAATCCCGTTTTCCACATACTTTGCAATCATTTGCGTCCAAGCAATCTCACTTCTCTGGGGCATTTGATCAAACAAAGTCTTCCCTTTCCCCAATCCTTGCCATTTCAGCACGCCCCACAGAAGCACAGTCCACGAAACATCATTTCTTTCAGTCATTTCATCAAACAATCTCTCGGCTTGGACCATTAGCCCGCTCTTCACGTACATATCCATAGCAGCATTCCAAGCTTTGACGTTGAATCCCAACCCCATCTTGATCATGCAAACTTGTCCCTGAATTCCAAAAGCATTGTTCCCGACTTTGGCACAAGCACCGAACACCGAGATTAACGTAATTTCGTCGATGGAAACCCCTTGTCGTCGCATTGTAACGAATAAAGTAAGTGCATCAAGCGGCGACCCACGGCGAGAGTAACAGTCCATGAGAGTTGTCCAGTCGACTGTGTCTTTGTGTGTAAGGGGAATTTCGTCGAACAGTTTGCGAGCATATAAGACCTCGCCGCACGCAGCGTACATGTGAAGGGTAACGTTACGGAGGAAAGTGTTCGGGAGGGTAAAGAGGCCATTGGTTATGATGGTCGCATGTAACTGTTTTCCTGTGTCGAGAAATGAATGCCGCGCGCAAAACCTCAACAGAGCTCGAGCTACCGAAGAGGGATCAGCGCACAGATTTGTCCATCTCATAACAAATTGCTATTTCATACTAAAGTTTTGCACAATTATTTGGTTATATATATACTTCAACCGATAATATATTCTAATTATCAAATACTTCTGTCAATGTAAATCAAACAATTACAATATTCTCAAAACTATATATGAATACTTATTACATTTATATGGGAGAGAGAGAGAGAGAGAGAGAGAGAGAGAGAGAGAGAGAGAAATCATTATTTACCATTTTACCCCTATTCAAATCTAATGTTTTATTCACTTTCCTTTTGTTGCATATCATTAATTAGTAGAATTCTTAGGAAATGATTAAATTAAAAAACAATATTATGAGTTATATTAATGATATAACTCATAATAAAATGGTGACATTTTCTCTAATAATTTTTTTCTCTGGACCTTCTTTCAAGACAAACGTACATACATTTTACCGACTGTTAAAAGTTTTGCATAAATTCAAGAAAGTTACATATATGATGCAAGTACATGAATACGTAAAATAACTCATAATAAAAAATAAAAAACAAATTTCCAGAATCCAGACTATAAAATATTCTAAATGAAATATGCTTTTTAAATGTATATTTCTTTGAAATAAACCACTATTATAAATTAGTGAAGTTATTTGTTGTGTTAGATTTTTTCAAACAAAAATCCTTTTGATATACGATTAATTTCGTTACGAATAAAAATTTATTTACGAGCATCAGTTTATAAATTTAAAGTATTAAACGTCACATTATTAGAAATACAAATGAAATATATTAAATTCAGTTAAAATTAATGCATAGTACCCAAAATACTTAAAGGGAAACGAAAAATAAATAATCCATGCAAGTCGAGAAAAACAATTATGTCAATGCGTGATATGTACATATTGTGCAATGAATCTTCTGGTAGCCTATAGTAGCCCCATATTAAGGGGTATTACTTCGGGTTTTAAGCACTATTATAGCATTTGGTATGACTTATTATAGATGCGGGCTGGATGGATGTAATTTGGTCGGCCCTCATTTCGTGCAATATTATAATCTGTCCATTCTTGGTGGATTGCTTAATCCACCGAAGTTGGGATACATAAATGTCTACCAAACGTCAATTTAATCATGCAATTGACATATTATAATATGCATCTATTATAATCCAGACGCATTCATTACTTTTTTATTAAACGACTCCTTAAACGGAGATTGCTAATTTAAGAAATGGTGTTGATTATTTTTATAATTAGGAGAGAATGGGAGTTACATAAATATCAAGTTTTTTGCAAATGATAAGGTCGCAAAGTTATACAAATTACTCTGTATGGATTATAATTGCTATGTATGTATCATTTCCTCATTTATATGCTCTAGTAAGAAACTTTTTGAAGGAAAATATGAGAATTTTAACTATAGTATTGTAGCAAAGCTTACTAAGTCGATATTAATATTTGTCCATTATCTTATATGCGATAGTATCCGCCAGACATTCGAATTTAAATGTGACAAGACGCGTTATTAAAACAATGGACTTTCTTAAATATGTATATACTTCGCTCCTTGCTCTCTGTAACAATAAGGTCGTTCGAGGGAAACCATGAGGAGGTCTAAATTTTAAAAGTAATCTATATAGTGTACTTAAACATTAGAGAATCGTATTGAATTGTTATTTAAATATCTAGAGGGATTTCTACAATTAAATCAAATCTTAATGGTTGTTAATAATATCTCCTTAAAGGTAACTTTATACTTCACATGCGGCGAAGCATTACCTTTTTATAGCTATATATATCAACTAAAAGGATAGTCCACGCTTAAGTGTAGAATCGCAGTGACGTTCTAGTTTGCAGTTGTTCAAAAGATAACCGTCTGAAACCCAAGTAATTGAACGCTCGTTCCAGTTTGCAGTTATTCTAAAGATAACCGTCTGAAACCCAAGTACTTGAGCGTTTGGTTGTCCCAAAGTTTAATCATAGAAACAATTAATTTGGCTATTGTTTGTTAATTTTTTTTATTTAATATCGCATTTGGATTGTAACACTAACTAACATATAACTTCATACCATTTCTTATTCCATGTTTGGCATGCAAGATATCTTGGCTTACATTAAAGTTGAATTACACATTTACCCCCAATTTAAACATTTGAGCTACCTCCCATTTACCCCCAATTTGAATCTTACTTTATAACCTCTATTTTTGTGGCAAAAATGTCAGTTGAAGAAGCAAATAAAATCAAAGATAAATAATCCTAGGAGCTTGTTTGATATTTGTTATCCTACAAATAATGCCAAAGAGTCCACTTATTCCAGGTGCCCATCATTCACGAGGGTCATCCAAACGCGATATTAGCCAAGATAATTAATTTTATATTGGCTATTATAGGCAACCAAACGTGCCCTCAAATGATTATAGTATCAAGACTAAATAAAGAAACTTCCCAAGCACTCTACCCTCAAAAAACAATGTTCAGAAAGTTTGATATACAATATCACGATAACTGCCGGAACGAACATTGTGATTATCAAGGCAATAATCCATCTATTTTGGTTTATCCTCTTCGAAATGAAAGTTATCCTACTCATGCTTATGTTACCATCCACGTCATGCATGTTGGAGACAAAATAAGGCAACGCATGCTTATGTTACCATCCACGTCATGCATGTTGGAGACAAAATAAGGCAAAATGATCAGCAACAATAAACGTGGGAGGTTAGGAAAAAAAATACTTTAAACCAAATACACAACTAGAACATGCTCTACAATTGCATTTGGTATCAAGACGTAGATTGCAGATTCTTAAGGTTGATGACTTAAAGTGCAGGTGTAACACATAGAGCTATCCCAACACTAAAGTATTCTAGTGTTGGCTCAACACCATGTTAACATCCTATCACTGCACACTTTGAAATTAATTTTTATATTTATATTTTACCTTTATTCACTTACTAACCTAGTTCTACAGTTGTAGTTGATTGTGAATATATCATAGGTTACGAAGATCAAAGGAGGATCATGATCAAGTGAAAGTTTCTATCTAAAGAACTTTTCTTATTTGAAGACACGTGCGGACTACGGAAAGTAAAAGGCGTGTGAACTACAAGAAGGAAATAATGTTTCTAGAGAAGATGTATTTCTTGAGAAGACTTTAACAAGGAGAAAGACACTACCCTTAGAACACTTCCAGTTCAAGAAAGAAATGTTTTCAAATTAAGAAAATAAGTTCAAAGAGGAATCGGAGAAGATCTAGGAAATCTAAAGTAATCTGAAGACTGTGTCGTACATGCCTTCAACCTCAATAAAGAGAATCTTATTTAAAGGCATGAAAGACATCAAGAAACAACACGAGACGAGAGCAAACAGTTCAAGAGAATTCATTAGTCGAGTTGAGAGTTGTTGTCTTGTTTTAATAAGTCTTTGTGTAGTGAGTTAAAGCTATTGTGAGAGTATATCTAAGGAGCTAGATTGTAAGGAGTGATTTTCGTCAAACGTTCACCGTTGTTTTGTAATATCATTATCTATGTAGTGATTATTTTGCCAAGTGACTCGGCAGATTATATTCATATAATCAGCTCTAAAATTACCTATTGTGTTATTTAAATTCCGATGTGTAAATACATTTTGGTAAAGTAGGTGTTAGGAATAAAATCAGTGTTGGCTCAACATTGGGAGTCAACACCAGTGTTCGAGTTACAAAGTTGTACAAATCCCGATTCACAAAATCTCAATGACGGTTTGAAGTTTCAAGAAATTAATGAGCATTGAAGAACCGGTACCTTATTTTTGGCATGTAAGAGAAACTATCGATGATGGTGTAGATCTTGAGGAAGCGACACACCAAGCTCCTCTAGTGTCAATTTTCTACTGCATTCTGTTGCTCGAATTGTTCAATCTTTCAGTTGACAATAATAGTCTCTATCCATTTGGTTTGCAGATGCCAATGGCCATTGTATTGAAGAACATGAACTCTACATGTATAATGTGGAAAAGTAATTGCTTAGTAGGGTGAAAACTCTACGACTTAGATGAGAGAAATCAATCACGAGGATACATAAGTGCTGTTTTACAAGATATTAATCTTCAAGACACAATATTTAAGCAAAAGAAACAGCAACCACATGAGCAGCACGGATTGGATGTCATGCTAAAAGATTAAAGCACACAGTTAACGTATCAACGAATCCAGCCTTGAGCAGCTCATCCCGAGCAGCCTGGTTCAAGTTTGTTGATGCAATTCACTCAACTTCACTTTTCAAATTATTAAGATCATATTTATATTCCCACAGCTTGGCAAGAAGCATTACCTTTAACTTTTGGTTGCAAGCCACGTGCCTCAAGTGTAGCAATAGAACTTCAAGTTCTTAAAATAAGAAACAAAAAAAAAGTCAATACAAATGAACTTTAACTAAATTTAAACAAGTATGAGTTACAATCTCTTTCACAAACTTCAATGTAATTTTGATCACTTCCACATGGCTTTGATTTAAAGGTCAATCTGAGGCCTTTGAGCTTGATCTTTAATTAACTTGCTTTAAGTCTTTACAACGAATCATATAATATTCGTCTTGAATTCTTGAATTTGTTGAATCTCGGTCTTCTTTAAAGGAATCTCAATCTTCAAAAACAGTCCTTCGAGGGCCTCATGGCTTATTCTCGAATCAAAAGGGCTTTTTATTTAGTCTTTGCGACGAACGGTTTGATCTTTCTATTGAGTTCTTGAATTTGTTGCAAATCGGTCTTCTTTGAAAGAATCTTGATCTTCAAAAATAGTTCTTTGAGAGCCTCGTGGCTTGTTCTCGAATCAAAATGGCTCTTTTTCAGTCTTTACGTCGAACAATTTGATCTTTATCCTAAGTTCTTAAATTTGTTGAATGTCTATCTTCTTTGGAGGAATCCCGATCTTCAAAAATAGTTGTTCGAGAGCATCGCGGCTTCATCTAGAATCAAACGGGAATTGGCTTAAATACTCTTGACGAGCAACTTGAATCTGATATGAACGCCTTGAAGATGAACAACGTGATGGAGAGAATTTGCAGACCTTCTTTGCTCCAAGTCTTCTTGATTGTTAATTGTGATTTATCTTTTTCAATATCACCTCCTAATCAAATGGACAGTTGTAATGACTCCTACAATTTCTTGATTTGGAAAACTTGACTTGATTGGATTTTTTTTCCATCTATTGAATATTGAGGCTTGATGGAAAATTCTTTCCTTGTTTTGAGACTTAACGTTGAAGTATTTCCTTTTCTTGAGATTCTTGAATATCGTGATTAAATAACATATTTTATATTTCTTGCATCTTAAGACTTACAATTATTTAATTTAATTAGAAATAAAATTGATGTGTCTATAGGTCCATGTTACGAACTTATAAGAGTATCAGCGAATCCAAACGAATATAATGAAATTTAATAAAATCAAAGGAAATAAATAGGCGTAAATTATCTAGACAACTATTGATGAGTACTAGAGCATCTGCCTCGTCCCGTCCAACTTTTATTTCAGTAGTCTTTTGCTTTTTTCCATCTATTGAATCTTGAGGCTTGATGGAGAATTCTTTCCTTGTTTTGAGACTTAACGTTGAAGTATTTCCTTTTCTTGAGATTCTTGAATATTGTGATTAAATAACATATTTTATATTTCTTGCATCTTAAGACTTACAGTTATTTAATTTAATTAGAAACAAAAATAATGTGTCTATAGGTCCATGTTACGAACATATAAGAGTATATGCCAATCCAAACAAATATAATGAAATTTAATAAAATCAAAAGAAATAAATAGCCTTAAATTATCTAGACAACTATTGATGAGTACTAGAGCATCTGCCTCGTCCCGTCCAACTTTTATTTCAGTAGTCTTTTGCTTCTTTCATTATGCATCGTCAGAAACACTTACATAATTGAATGTTGCATCATTTGCCACATACAAACAAGTTAGCACCGTTCTCAACAAAATCACATAATTGACCACAAATAATTAAGCAAACAATACGCCATCACGAGTGCTAACTAATTCCATTGACAACGATGTTGCGGCGGAGCATTTCTTGGATAGATAATCGGAGAGGTCGCAGTATTCGCACCTGTAGTTGTCGAGTATCTCAGTACTCATACTTGTGATGAAAATTTGACCTCCAATTGGACTACTTAGTAGGTCACAAAAATTAAATGTGTTCCACAACATGGAAAATAGCAGTTTGTGCCCACCCAACTAAATAATTCAACACTTCACCTCATCAAAATTAAAACAAGTATTTAATCTACGAAAAAATTAAGAATCTCGCATTTTCTCTTAAGTGTGAGAAATTATTTTATACAACTATTGAGACGGTAAAACTATTAGGACAAACATTAGGGACCTTTTCCTGTCGTTGCTATTGAGTTTGAAGGTTTGGATTTACTTCAATAGCTTAGTGTTGGTAGTTGAGACCCTTAGTGATTTTTCTTGTTTTGAACGTAGTCTTTCTCCTATGTGCATTAGTGGTTTCTAACAAACAATGCTAGCAATGCGCGATAATTTCACCAGCTACGTGAAAACTCTTGCTACAGGCTGGGAATCACGCAATTGGTACTTGGACAAGAATATCACTAATTAATACAAAATTCCCTACGCTCAAATATGACATATAATCTTGGCGGTTGATCTTCGCCTTAGACTCTCATATCCAAGATAAAAATGTGGACAATAAGGTCTAGAGTGAGAAAATTGAATTGTCAATAATGCACACTGGTGATGTAATATCATTCGAGGACCCGAGAAATGCAAAATTAGGGATACAATCAAGTGAGATATTCGAAACGTCGGTCCCGAGCTTGATAGAGAGAATGCAGTATAATTTTATTATAAGGAGTAAAGATGAATTATAAGAGGGGTCGTGTATAGGGGAGAGGAGATTTTCAAAAGTAAGTAGGGAGCTATAGTGCTAGTCTAAGTACAAAGAGCGCTAATGTAATTACTGTGAATGAACTTAGTGGACTTGTCTTTGGTTGCTGAATGGGGTGCTATTTATAGCAGTATTATCAGGTCTTTTGACCAATAGTCGTGAGTCTTCCTTCATAACTCCCGGAAATGGGGGTGACCAATGTTGTAAGATGCTTTCTGCGCTAACAGGGGTGGTCGGGTGAGGGCACAAAATGGCGGGGGTTTGACGAATCTTTTTTGATCAGCTGTTGAATGCATCTGTTTTAATTGTCTTGAGGGGTCTTCTGAGCCAATGGGGGCAGGCTTGTTCTGCTCCAACGATCGTCTTGGGTGAGGGAGGATCAATGAGGTATGTTATTTTTCTTAAGTTGAATGAATTTAGATGGAGAATACTTCGTCCGGATAAGTTGATTTTTTTCTTAAAATTTCCCAATTTCTTAAAATATAAAAAAATATGTTGATTGGTGACCGATAGAGCAACTCAAGGAGTAATTATGCTGATAGGTGTTTGGGAATATTCTCTTGAGTAATTTAATGAATATATTATGATTTGTAGCTAAGTATTTATGGTAGTAGTTGTAAGACATAATTAGATTATAGTTGTATATTTTCCTTACTTAGAGTTTTCTTGTACATAGATATAGTATATGAAAAAAGATAATGGACTTTGCTTCCTTGATTTTCATCAACATGGCATCAGAGCCATTTTGAGATCCACTAAAACAGTTTATTCCGCTAGTGCAATTTTTGATACTCTACAAAACAAATTTGTGAGTATTACGTATTTTTTTTCCACTTTACAACGTGACTGGTGACAATAAGGTTGAAGGTGAGAAAAGTCTACTGTTAGCAGTGAAAATCCTTCTTTACAAATCAGTCCTGTTAAGTTGGATGGGACTAATTATCTTGCATGGTCAAGATCATGTTTATTGTTCATCCAAGCTAGAGGGATCAAGGGATATCTCACTGGTGATGTAAAGAAACCTGAAGCTAGTGCCTCAACCTATAACCAGTGGGAATCTGAAAATTCTCTAGTAATGTCATGGTTAATTAATTCTATGCAGACCTCCATTGCTCGAGGACATTTGCTGCTAAATATTGCATCAAAGATATGGAACACAGCAGCACAAACTTATTCACAAAAGGGCAATGATGCACATATCTACAAATTAAGGAACAATGTGCATAACACAAGGCAAGGTGAGATGACTATTGCTCAATACTTTTCTGAATTGAGTGCTTTTTGGCAAGAACTTGATTATTACCAAGATTTTCAAGCTGAATGTGCAACAAATGCAGCAAAGTTTCAGAAATTGTTGGAGAAAGAGCGAATATATGATTTTCTTACAGGCTTAAATATAAAATATGATCAAATCAGAGTTCAAGTTCTTGGGACATATCCTTTCCCATCCATGAGACAAATATATTCATATGCCCAGCAAGAAGAAAGTCGAAGGAATGCCATGATATACCCAATATCAGTAGACAAGGCAGGGTTAATGGCTAACTCCTCTCGTGAACAACTGAATGTCAAGAGTGAAGATATAACTGACAAGAACCATTTAAGATGTGAGCATTGTGGAAAGCCAATATATATGAAAGAGAACTGTTGGCAATTACATGGTCGATCTGGTACCGGTCGTGAAGGTAAATAGATGGGTTCAACAAGACCACAGGCAAACTTGTGCGAAACTGAGGTATCAAGAAAACCAATCAGTACTGGCATTTTTTCTAATAAGGAAATACAAACCATGAGGCTTCTTTTGTCTCGGCTTGATTCTCAATCAACTGTAGCTTCTTCTAATTTTGCCAAGACATGTATTGCCCTCCTTGCCAAGCTTAATTCTCAAAATAATCTATAGGTTATAGATTCTAGAGCAAATAGACATATGGCAGGCTCTTCAAACAAACTTTTGACCTATTCTTCATTTCTCGCAAGGATAGCCTACGTACAGCGAACGAGTCTTTAGCCTCTATATCCAGAACAAGTTCAATTAATTGTACCCCAACAGTCCAACTATCTTATGTCCTTCATGTTTCTAGTTTCCCCACAAATCTTCTATCTATTAGTTCACTTACAAAATCTCTTAACTATAAAATTGAATTCTCTCCTACTCATTGTGCATTTCTGGATCTAAAAACAGGGAAAATGATTGGTAATGCTAAACTGCACAATGGCTTGTATCTTCTTAACGAAGGCAACAACATGTTGAGTCAAAATTCTGGCATAACCTCAGCCTTGGTAGGGGAGTCTATGGATTGTCACCAACAAGTAATTCAGCTGCATAAAAAATTAGAACATTCTTCTTTTTATGTATTAGAAATGATATACCATAAATTATTCAAAAGTTGCAAGTCAGATTTTTTGTTTTGTGATGCTTGTGAGTTTGCTAAACACTCCAGAAGTTCTTACAAATCAAGTAATAATAGAAGTCATGCTCCTTTTATAACTATTCATTCGGACGTATAGGGGCCTACACAAACTGTCTCATTGTGTGGTTATAGATGGTTTGTAACCTTTATTGATTGTTATACAAGAATGACTTGGGTTTACTTGATGAAGGCTAAAAATGAAGTTTTTTCTTGTTTTAAATCATTCCTCAAAATGATTTGTACACAATTTGATACAAAGGTGAAGATTCTAAGACCAGATAACGGAACCGAGTACATGGATAATATTTTTCGTGCATATATTAATTCCAATGGAATTTTACACCAAAAAAGTTGTGGAAATACTAGTGCCCAAAATGGAGTTTCAAAAAAAAAAAAAAAAAAAAGAATAGACATTTATTAGAGGTGGGTAGAGCTCTTATGTTTAGCATTAATGTTTTTAAAGTGTATTGGGGTGATGCGATACTTTCAGCAACATATCTTATAAATAGAATGTCTTTAATAACCCCAACTTTAAAAGTCCTCTGGAAGTCCTACAAGGTAGCAACTCTTACAGTGTTCCTCCAAAGGTTTTTGGTTGTGTATGTTTTATTCATTAGAGAAATGTGGGCAAGTTAGAACCGTAGGCTCTTAAATGTGTGTTTGTTGGGTACTCTACAACTCAAAAAGGCTATAAATCTTATGATCCACCCTCTAGGAAATACTTTGTTACTATGGATGTTACATTTAGAGAATCTGAGAGTTATTTTACCACAATCACCTCTTCAAGGGGAGAGTAAAGAGGAAGAGGTGAATGTTACAACACATGTTGGTCCTATTGAAATTGTGATCCAGAATCATGAAAATATGGATGGAGATTGGGGATTGAACAAACCAGATTTGAAGAACTATACGAGACAGGACAAGTCAGTTGGGAAAAGTCAAATCAATCCATTGAGCATGTTGAACCAAGTCCAATACCATCCCTGAATTCAGATTTAGAAAACTAATGTGGTGAGTTTTCTTTAACTTTAGATACCTCAAATTCAGATTCAAATGATCTTGATGTTCTTGTTGCCATTAGAAAAGTAGTCAGATCTTGTATTAAATACTCTATCTCTAACTTTGTTTTCTATAATTCATTATCTCCTTCCTATAGATCCTTCTTGTTGTCTGTTCTTCAATGTCTATTCCACAGGATTGGCGGGAAGCTTATGCTGACCCAAAATGGAAAGAAGCTATGGTTGAAGAAATGAAAGCCTTGACAAAGAACGAGACATGGGAACTTGTTACTACTCTACCGGAAAAGAAACCAATAGGATGCAAAGGGGTATTTACAGTGAAACACAAGGCAGATGGTTCAATCGAGAGGTACAAAGCGAAGTTGGTGGCAAAAGGCTTCACACAAACTTACGGAGTGGACTACCAAGATAATTTTGCTCCAGTTGCAAAGATGAGTACAATCAGAATCTTGTTACCGCGTGCAGCCAATCTTGATTGGGATCTTCAACAATTTGATGTCAAAAACGCCTTCCTACATGGAGAGTTGGAAGAAGAAGTGTATATGTAGATTCCCCGAGGATTAGCTAATGAGAAGTCTAAAGGAAAGTTTGCAAACTAAAAAAGGCATTATATGGTTTGAAGCAGACACCTAGAGCATAGTTTGAAAAGTTCAGTAATGATATGGTTTCATTTGGATATTTTCAAAGTAATGTTGATCATACCTTATTTATTAAACATAGTCATGGTAACATTACATTACTTATTATCTATGCTGATGACATAGTTGTGACATGAGATGATAAGGAAGAAATCATTTGACTTAATAAACTTTTAGCCAGAGAGTTTGAGATTAAAGATCTAGGCAGATTGCACTATTTGCTTGGTATAGAGGTTTCTAGATCAGATAAAGGAATCTTTATTTCTCAAATAAAGTATATTATGGATCTTCTTGAGGAAACTGGAATGCTAGGATGTAAACCTGTTGACTCTCCCATTGAAGTCAATTACAAGTTACAAACATGAGTTGGTAAAACTGTAGACTTTGGCCAATACCAGAGGTTGGTGGGAAGATTGATTTATCTTTCTCATAATAGACTATACATCGGATATGCAGTAAGTTTGGCTAGTTAGTATATGCACGACCCTCGAGATTCTCATCTTGAAGCAGTTTTTCGCATCTTAAGATACTTGAAATCTGCTCCAAGGAAAGGCATTCTCTTCTCAAAATATGGCCATCTAAAGATTGAAGCTTTTACAGATGCCGATTGGGCTCTATTGATGACAGAAGATCCACATCAGGTTATTGCACTTTTCTAGGAGGGAATTTAGTTACTTGGAGGAGTAAAGAGCAAAAGTCGTGGCAAGGTCAAGTGCAGAAGCATAATATAGAGCTATGGCACAAGGTATTTGTAAACTGATCCAGTTGCGAAGACTACTAGAGGAACTACAACTATCTGAAGGAAAAGTTATGTCATTGCTATGTGACAGCCAGACTGCAATTAATATAACTCGCAACCTAGTTCAGCTTCATAGAACCAAGCACATAGAGATTGACCGACATTTCATTAAGGAGAAGATTAATTTCTCATGTGAACTCAACTGGACAACTTGTTGATATTTTTACTAAGGGGCTTAGCAACAGATAATTTCATAATATGGTTTTCAAGTTGGGTATGCCCGACATCTATACACGAACTTGAGGGGTGGTGTTGATTAGTGACTCATAGAGAAATTTAAGGAGTAATTATGCAGATATGTGTTTGGGAATATTCTCTGGAATAACTACTGAATATATTGTGATTTGTAGCTAAGTATTTATGGTAGTAGTTCTAAGACATAATTAGATCATAGTCGTGTGTGTGTATATATATATATACATATATATATATATATATATATATATTGATTCCTTAGTTGTATATTTTCCTTACTTAGTTTTCTTGTATATAAATATAGGACTGCTGTAAATGCAAGAGATATGAAAAAATAATGGAATTTTCTTCCTTGCTTTTCATCAACAAAATCTACTTCAACTCTATAAGTTGTATTTTTTCTTAAAATTTCCTAATTTCGTCCGGATAAAAAAAAAACTTTAAAATTTGGTTTTTTTTCAATTTTCATATTTAAATAATAAATTAACCTAATTTTAACAAACAATCTTATTGCTTAATAAATAAAATATAAAATAGATTATTAAAGAATTTATAATGAAAAACAAAAATATAGATGGAAAAATATAAACTAATTCGTAAAGTATAAACAAACAAATTCGTGTTATAATAAATATATTAATATATATGAAATTGAGAATAATATAGTTATTAAAAAACAAAAGATGATGAAGAATAAAGAGAAATATTAATTTCGGAAGTGATATTTAGAAAAATATTTGAAGAGAGAAGTAGTAGAGAAAATGTAGAAAGATACGTGTTTGTGTATGAATGAATGATTTTGGGTATAAATTTGGGTGTATTTATAGATGTTGGGAGGGGTTTGTGCCATGTCACCAATCCGGATGAAAAACACCCCCCAAAAGTGTCATTTTCGACGGTACCATGCCGTCAAAAATGGTCATTTTTTTATTTCTTATCTTTTTAAAAAGTTAATTTATTTTTTTAAAAAAAGGGCATTTCCGACAGCATGTTGCCGTTGGAAATGATATTTTATTTAAAAAAAATAGAATTAAATTTTTTCCTTATATTTTTTTCAAGGAAATGGCATTTCCACAGCAAGTCGGAAATGTCTTTTAGTCATTTTCAACGGCTAATCCCGTCGGATGCCGTTGGAAATGGCTCTTTTTCTTGTAGTGACATTCTTACGTTGGGGGGAGGGGGTATTGGGATTGTGTATATATAGATACGTCATATGCTAGTTAATTTGTTTGGCCCAACATTAGTGATTCATGTTGAACCCTTGAAGACGACAATCCGAGAAGACCTTATTACTTGAGAGATCAAAGTAAAACTACAAACGTATTAGATTTATGAAACTATTGACAGATTTGGAGTTGTGACGGTTAGTCCAGTTGAGATGTTGCATGTTGCATGTTGTTGACTATGAAACATTGTAGATCATTGATGCTGATTCTAAATTGACTAGTTGTAACAACATTTATAAAATTTCAGCCAACAGAGAAAGGATAGGATTTGGTTATAGCTTCAAGAAGAATGATGAAAGTAACCAGCAGAAAAAACAGATAAGGTGTTACTTTGGACACAATGGGACTCTTGGCATGTCTTTTCTTTTGTTACTGAGATGTCTGCACATCATTTGAAAATGAAATTTTTTTTTATAGAACATTTGAAAATGAAATATGCTTAGGTTAGGCTTCTCTATAAATATCTCAGCAAACTCTGAACAATATATCTACTTATAAAATTTAAACTGTCACTCCGCCGAATAGATTCATTATATATGGTTCCCTCAAACTGAAACATGATGTAAGAAATCGGTGGTAAAATCCACCGAATTACTTATTGTAAGAAAAATTATATTATCTTTACTGAATTTATTATAGCAATAACTCAAATGTCAGATAGAATGCTTCTAAAATTATTAGGTTAGTTGCATTTACAGACACTATATATGAATTAATTTATCTAAGTTCCGCGTGAGAAGGAAATGTCACTATCCAATACACGGAAAGTTTTAGAAATTTAGTCAAAAAGTGCTGCCATATTTTTTAATTGCATTACTTGTTACCATCAACTATTCAGAATGCTTTTTGTCGACTGACGTTGAAGAAATCGCTTTCCATGGCCTTAATCATCAGCGACAAATTGTTCATGGACTTGTTTTATTTTATTTTATATAGTAAGTCATCTCCTGTTCTCCTTGGACCATATGGTAATGACACATTTGGACTCGGTAATCACAAATTGGGTTAGTTGTCTCATAAACCGCGGTAATGTATGTGCGGAGTAGTATAGAGCAATCCCTATATTTTGGTCATGAATTTTGTCAACACGAGTAAGATCATGTAAGAGATTTTTATTTTCTTTGTTAATTTTATAATTTATAAGAAAATCTGGAGAGAGAATATATTAAGCAACTCGTATTAACTTTCAATTTCACACTACGAAAACAGCTTGATGGCAATCAGACAGAGAAGAAGAAGCAGCAGCAGCAAGAAACTTTCACATTGGCCAGGTCAAATCCAAATATAATAATGCTCCCTAAACAACTAAATAATATTTTTAACACCACCTCTCTCTATCATCGTATAGCACTCCGTGTGTCTTAAAAATAGGCGGAAGATATTAAGGAATAAAAGAACCTGAAAAAAAACAAACAAAAGAAGACCATTTCAACTCTTGTTCATAAAAAAAGAAGTCCTGTTTTTTGCATATATAAAAGCAACCAGCATGCTGTACTGATCACCAAACACCCCCCATAATCACATTTCAGCAAAGAGTACACTACTTAACCAAGAAAAATAACAAACCCCTTAACCCCAAAATCAAGAAAAGAAAACATGGCAAGGAAAAGAAAAGCTAGTGAACGCATGGATGACCATGAAAATCTAGTCTCGGAGCCAACGGTAGGAGGAGTCGGGCGATCACGAAAGCGCTTCGTTGGGGTTCGGCAGAGGCCGTCAGGGCGGTGGGTGGCGGAGATTAAAGACACCATACAAAAGATCAGAGTGTGGCTAGGAACATTTGACACGGCCGAGGAGGCTGCCAGGGCCTATGACGAAGCCGCCTGTTTGCTTCGTGGGGCTAATACAAGAACTAATTTCTGGCAACCTTCACCAAATTCATCAGCCATAACTCCTGCTCTTCCTCTAAAAATCACAAACATTCTTCTCACCAGGCTTAAGGCAAGAAACAAGGCCTTAGCCACTATTTGTAATTCTAATCCTAATTCATCCTCGCCTCCGCGTTCTTTATCATCATCGTCGTCATCGTCTTCTTTTTCTTCTTCTTCTTCCGTGCGACTTGTTGATCAGAAACAGGTACTGGGAAACACAGATGAAATCCATGATTTCTCAGAATCCCGTTTCACTGATTTTCTCAACGAGCCAGATGACGATTATGATTATTTTATAAAAAACAATAGTCTGATCTCTACAAGTGACTATAAAAGCCCGAGTTTTTGCTCAGGAAAAACTCAAACTGATAACTTTCAAACTAGTGAAATGAACGCCCCTGATTTCGTGCAAATTTCTGAAGAACAAGAAACGACAAATGAAAATGAGAAAGAACAAACAACTAGCCTGGGAGCATTGGACTTTCAGTTCGTAGATAAAATCGGGACATCGCCAGTAGAATACTCGCCTTTTGAAATCGCTGAGGAGATTTCAAAGCCAATGGTTCAAGAAGATGAGACAGAAATGCTGAGTGAAGCCATGAAGAGGATGAATTACGAGAGGAAATTTTCAGCTCTGTTCTACGCCTTCAATGGGGTTACAGAATGCCTGGAATTGAAGCTTGTGAACGCGGCTGCTACGATTGACAGGTCTGATCAGATAAACAGGCTCAGGAACGCTTGTAAACTGACCCAGGGAGGGATGATGGCAATAGACGACAACGTTGAGCAACATAAGTCGAATGTCATCAACGGTAATGAGGATAACGGTTCAGGCGATTCGTCGATCACTGATGAAGAATCGTCCTTATGGAGCTCGATCGATCTCCCACCCATATGCTTTGTTGGTTAATTTGCTGATTGTAATAACTAAAAGGGATGTGTGGTCTTCGATAATGATGTTTCCTTAACAACATTGTATGTCCTAATTCTGATACTATAAAGAGTTGCACCAGCAACTCCACAACTCACCAATGCTCATAAAGCACTCCGGTCCTCCATTCATCCCGAACGGAGGTTAAAAAAGAAGCCTTTAATATGAGCTGGAATGGGGGTATTTCAGGATTGGGCCGGCAATACAGTTGGGCCGGCCCATTAACGTATCGAATCTGGCCCATTCGATACCTTCAGCGCATCGAATAGTTATGATTCGATGCGCGTATCGAATTGGTATGATTCGATGCATAATTTACAGCTGTTTTCGGGGCCCACAGTGCGAGTTGCTATATATAGGGCAACTTTGAGCATTCAGAGGCAGATCGAACTTATGTCTCAACCTGACCACATCGAATTAAGCCATTCGATACGTCCCTCCATTCGATACGCTCCTCAATTCGACACGAGCCAAGATTCGATACGCTCCAAAGTCCTATTGAGATTATTTAGCGCTGACTCAGCATCGAACCGGCACCATTCGAGGCGTGTATCGAACAACCGCAATTCGATGCGTTGCATACTTAGTATTACTATTGTATTTAAATCAGTGTAAGATCTGTAATAGATAGTAGGTGTTTCGGACAAAGTTAGTCTGTTTACTTTAAGAGGATTAACATTATTTTGGTCATTTATATTCCCATTGTACTGTATTACTGTGTTCTATTATCATGACGAAATAAGACCAAAATATTGGCGCCGTCTGTGGGAACACCGTAAACACTGTTTTTAGATAGAGTAGCTAGGATGACAAATAAAAGGCACTTGAATGTGGTTGAGAAACAGCAAACCGAGAAAAAAGGTCAGAACAAAGTCAGATCCGAGACAAGTTAGGCTTGAGCCTAAAAAACAGGGGCAAGATAAAATAGAGAGTCAATTGTTGAAGCAATGGCAAGAATGCAAGATGGAACCTTTGGGAGGATTCAAAATCGTACAGCTTTTCAAAGAAAGTTCTGAAAAAGTAATCAAGATTGGAGCAGAAATGGATTGGATGATAGAAGCAGCTTTGATAGATTGCCTTCGCCGCAATTCAGATATATTTGCGTGGTCAGATTCAGACCTTCAAGGGATAGACTCGAGAATCATTGTACATCATCTGAATGTAGATAAGAGTGTGAAACCTATACGGCAGAAGAAGCGAAATTTCAGCAAAGAAAAGAATGAAGCAGCTGAAAGAGAGGTGCAGGAACTCTTAGCAGCTCGACATATTTACGCTATAAGATTCTCAGAATGGTTGAGCAATATTGTGTTGGTCTTAAAGAAGGAAGCTACATGGAGGATGTGTGTGGATTATACTGATTTAAACAAGCATTGCCCGAGAGATCCATTTCCTTTGCCGCGGATAGATCTACTAGTAGATTCTACAACAGGATGTGCATTACTGAGTATGATGGATGCAAAGAGCGGTTTTCATCAAATCTTCATGGCAGTGCAAGATCAGAGTAAAACGACATTTGTAACTGATACCGGAGTGTACTGCTATAGGGTGATGCCTTTCGGATTAAAGAATGCGGGAGCAACGTTTCAGAGGTTGGTGGCTAAAATTTTTTACCATCAAATTGGGAAGTCAATGGAAGTATATATTGATGATATGCTTGTAAACAGTCTTAAAGCTGATGAACATGTGCGACATCTGGATGAGGCATTCACCATAATGAGGACATATGGAATGAAACTAAACCCTAAAAAATGCACTTTCGGAGTGACGGCTGGAAAGTTTCTAGGATATGTGGTAAATGAGAGAAGAATCGAGGCTAATCCAGATAAAATAAAAGCTGTACTGGATTTGCCTTCGCCTAGGACAGTGAGAGACGTACAATGCTTGGTGGGCCGCCTGACGGCCTTGGGAAGATTTATATCAACATCTGCCGAAAAGAATCTCCCTTTCTTTAAAGTGATGAAACGGAGCAAAAATTTTATTTGGACTCCGGAATGTGAAGAAGCGTTTAGGCAAATGAAGAAATATCTAGTAAGCCCGCCGTTGTTAGCAAAACCGGAGGAGAATGAAATGTTGTATCTCTATCTGGCAGTATCTGCAAATGCAATCAGTACAGTACTACTTAAACAGAGAGGAGCTCAGCAACTACCAATACATTATGTGAGCAGAGTACTGCAGGGGGCGGAGAGAAATTATTTGGAGATAGAACTGTTTGCATTGGCAATTGTTGTTACAGCTCGAAAGCTGAAACCGTATTTTCAATCTCATCCGATTACTGTGGTGACTGACAAACCATTGAAGCAAGTATTGGCGAAACCAGAAACCTCTGGTAGACTGGTGAAGTGGGCGATTGAACTCAGTGAGTTTGGGTTGGAATTTAAGCCGCGAGTCGCGGTCAAAGCGCAAGCCCTAGCAGATTTCATGGCCGAAACCCTGGGTAATAGTGTAGTGGAGACCGCATGTTGTATATTTTCTATATCAAACCAAGAAGGAACCAGTAGAGCAACGACAACATGGATATTGCATACTGATGGATCTGCCACAACTCACGGGGGGGGAATTGGAATACATTTCCTGTCCCCAGAGCGGAGGGAATTTGAATTTGCCATCAGCTTGAATTACATAGTGACAAATAACGAAGCTGAATATGAAGCAATAATTGCAGGGATTAAAATGGCACTCGGACTCAACATTGAACATTTAGATGTGTTCACCGATTCGCTTTTGGTGGCAAATCATTTCTCCGGAAAGTATGAGACACGCGAGGAAACTATGAAGCTATATGCCGCAAAAGTTAAAGAATTGGCAAGGAGGTTCAAATTTTTTGATATAACTCAAATCCCCAGGGACGACAATGCCAAAGCAGATGCACTATCTAAATTTGCAAGTTCTTCAGAAATTTTGGCAGGAAAAAGAATCACACTTATGGTTGCTGACAAACCTTCAATTGGGAAGTCAAAATATATTACCACAGGAGTCAGGGTGGAATTTATAATGACAATACAAGAGGACCCGTCTTGGAAGGATGAAATTATGATTTATCTTCAACAGGGCATTTTGCCAGCGGATCCGAATGCTCAACGCAGAATGCGTTACAAGGCATACAGGTTCACTATCAGTAATGGAGAGTTGTATAAAAGGTCTTTCGAAGGACCCTTGTTAAGATGTTTGACCCCTACGCAAGCTGAATATGTCATGGAAGAGATCCACGTAGGTAGCTGCGGAAATCATTCTGGGGGCCGAGCGTTAGCTCAACGAATATTACGTCAAGGATATTACTGGCCAACTCTACGTAAAGATGCAACAGCTTATTCGAGAAAATGTGACAGTTGCCAATACCACGCTCGCCTAATTCACAGACCGGCACGTCAACTGCAACCAATCGACGTGGCATGTCCTTTTGATCAATGGGGAATTGATATAGTTGGTCCATTTCCACCGGGCAAAGGTCAAAAACGATATCTAATAGTGGCAGTGGAGTATTATACAAAATGGGTCGAGGCGGAACCTATAACGTCAATCACGGAGAATAATATGATTGAGTTCATCTGGAAATACATTATATGCCGTTTCGGTATACCAAGGTCCATTGTGTGTGATAACGGAACGCAATTTACTGGGAAGCACATTAAATCATGGTTTGGGGAATTAAAGATATCACACAATCTCACGTCGGTATATCACCCACAATCCAATGGCCAAACAGAATCCACTAACAAAACATTGAAGGATTACCTTGAAAGGAGAGTCAGAGCCACGGGGAAAACATGGCCAGCAGAGCTTCAAGGAATATTATGGGCATATAGGACGACCCCGAGAACATCGACAGGAGAAACCCCATTCGTTCTTGTCTATGGCACTGAAGCAGTATTGCCTACGGAAATAGGTATGCCAACGCGCAGGATCACTGATTATGATCCGGAACAATCGGCCAGGTTACGACAGATGGATCTAGATATGATAGGATCCACAAGAGAGGATGCTTATCAGCGCACTGTTGCATATAAAGCCGCAATGGCCAAGAGCTATGATAAGAGAGTCCAATTCAGAAGTTTTGAAGTAGGAGACTTGGTTCTTAGAAGCCTTGCAGCTAAACAGCATATCGGGAAGCTTGAACCAAAATGGGAAGGGCCTTTTAGAGTCACACGAGCAAGTTCACGAGGATATTATTATTTGGAGACTTTAAAAGGAGTTCAACAGAAACGCCCATGGAATGTGCAACATCTCAGGCGTTATTATGCATAAATAGAAGAAATTTCGTTAAATATATGTTTCTTACACACATTTACGATGATTCTGTTTAGAGATTATTATTAACTGAAAATCTTCATTTGTTAAATGATGCAGAAAGAAGAACATGGCGGAGGGGTAAGAAGGCCCAAAGTGGTCCACCCACGCATGTCAAAAAGAAAACATGACGGAGGGGTAAGAAGGCCCAAAGTGGTCCACCCCCGCATGCCAGAGAGAAGAACATGACGGAGGGGTAAGAAGGCCCAAAGTGGTCCACCCACGCATGTCAAAAAGAAAACATGATGGAGGGGTAAGAAGGCCCAAAGTGGTCCACCCCCGCATGCCAGAGAGAAGAACATGACGGAGGGGTAAGAAGGCCCAAAGTGGTCCACCCACGCATGTCAAAAAGAAAACATGACGGAGGGGTAAGAAGGCCCAAAGTGGTCCACTCCCGCATGCCAGAAAGAAGAACATGACGGAGGGGTAAGAAGGCCCAAAGTGGTCCACCCACGCATGCCAAAACAGAAGAACATGATGAAGGGATAATAAGGCTTGATGCAATTCATAACCTATGCAGGAATAACCCAGTTGACATCTCCATTAGGTAAGACAATATTACTCTAACAAAAACAGTCACAACTCAAAGTGCTCATGATCTTACTGCAAATGAAAGTAGGATATTAATTGGACAGAATCACAGCAACGAGCAAATTGATGAAATATTGCGTATGGAATACGTTATAAATACCATTTAACGAATGAATGCCTACCAAAAAGCAGATAATGTCAAACGACTGAGTCGTTTTCATTGAAAAAGCAACCATTTACGAATTACAAGGTTTTGTACAAAATATGAACTTAATAACCGCAAAATAGTGTAGACAAACTATCGCTACTCTTCAGAAGAATGAGGGGACTCCTTACAGAGAACCAATCCCATTGAACGGACAAAATTGGCACAATTGCCCTGAATCTGATCTTCTGTCAGGATTAATTCTTCGGTTTGTGCCCAATTGTCAGGCAAGACAATTTCTGCTCTGTCAGCAGGATCTTCGAGTTGATACCTACTGGGAGAAATTGTACACTGGGCACTAACTGATAATCCTGGTTCACCTTTCTTGCTGGCCAGCGAAGGGGCCAGGTTACCTTGAGCAGGACATTTTATACCTACAAAAGCTGTTGAAGGACCTGAAGCCTTAGATGCGCTGCTCACCTTCTTTCTTTTAGCCGCAATTGCAGGGCGAGTATCTTTGAAATCAGTTCTTTTCGGAGGACTTCTAAGAAGAATCGTAGAACTGGAAGTTCTCGGTACCAAAAACATCATGAAGAACCTTTTTAACATTTTCCGAATCACCCGGAGTAGTGCTGGGGGTGATCTTCTCTTTACCCTTGGATACATGAGGTGATTTGGGCCTTAAAGGGCTTGAATGGGACTTTTTTGATTTTTTTACGGTCCCGCCACACCGTATGGAATGGATCGCCAGAACGAGGCGTGTGTAACTCATCATCGTCATCATCACTGTTATCTTTGGGTGTTTCCATTTTTGCGTCACGCCTTACATCAAGCATGTCATTGCGAAAACCTTCTCCAAGGTATCCAAGATGCCCTATTTGACCAACGCATACATCCATCCCATACTGCATGTCAGCAGCACCGCGTAATAATTCCAGGCATTTACATACATTACTCTGCCTAAATTTCTCAACAACAGCACACCTATATTCTTCAGATTCAAAATACTGAATTCGGCGACGCAAGTTGGAAATGGCATTTTCAGCATCTGTATTTGAAGCCTCGAGAGAACGATTCACGCGTTTTAGGGATTCGTTATCCTTTTTCAACGCATCGATTTCAGCACGCAAAGCTATTGCGTCCTCTACCGCTTTCTGGGCTTTCACTTCGGCATCATGTTTATCACGGATGGCCTTAGATGTTTTCAATTCTGACTCTCTGGCGCGTTTCAGTGCATTTTGGCGACTGTACTTTCCATTATTGATAGTAGTACATAGATTGTCGACAACAGCGTTGTGTTGATTTTGCACCTCGGCTAACCCGCTATAATCTCTGCATAGCCGATAAACGGCTAAGATGACAGCAGCAAAGAAAAGGCGCCCAAAGCGAGCCAAACCTTGAAACCCCAATCGGTTGATTACATTTTGACGATCCAATTGCGGCCACAAACTTTGCATAATCTCTCCAGCCTGCTCCTCTCTTAGTCGGTATCCGCCCAGTGTGGCACTCAATGATTCTGAGTTTTCATCATTGAGAAAATCATAATTACTAAGGCTTCCAGGCGGAGCAGGTCTTGGATTCCCTGAAGGTCGAGGCCTCTTGGGAGGAATGCTCTGAGCTTCGCGGGCGGATATATTCTCCATTGATTTTCGTTTAGCGGCTTCATACCAGGGCTCATCGGTTGAGTGAGAAGAACTTGCTGTTTCTACATTGCGTTTTTCCCTGAAATGGGGATGAGCAGCATTAAACTTAGCTAAGTTGGCAGCGATTTTATCGTCTTCTGCATCGATGTCCTCCATTATCTCAATTTGGCGGTTGGTGCCGACTCTAATACGTCCACCGGTATCGGTTGGTGTCATCACCAATCTCCTCGTAGCAAAGTTTTCTTGACGTTCAAAGTCACTCACTATTGGCACCCGAGTGCCCGCACTGATACCTCCAAGTCTTATGGTAGAAGGGTTCCGCGAAGATGTATTAGATGGGCCCGCACCTGAAGGCTCATTTTGCTCATTTCGTTCGCCCATTCCCTGAGCACCATGAATATTCTCAGGAGATAGAACAATTTTGCTGCGACTTCGAGATTTTATACGAGCCATATCAGCCTAAAAATATAATTTTTAATAAGTTTTCTATAAAATTAAACAATTAGTAACGTGTCGAATATCGGAGATTCGATACGTCCCGTGTCGAACAGACTGCGTTCGATGCGGTCCAGAAACAAACAAAAAATATTCCCTCCAGATAAAAACAAGAGTGTCAGACATGTGGTCCCTTATATATAGGCCCATGGGCCGCAACTATTCTGTGCGCATCGAATTTTCATAATTCGATGCGCGCATCGAACGGATCACTATTCGATACTCATAATTTCACGCATCGAATTGTAACAATTCGATGCCTAACAATTCTTAATACAGATATGTTGTGAGTTTGGAAGTCGTCATTATTCTATTAACGTCTCCCAAACTGGGGGGACTATGTGATGGGGGTATTTCAGGATTGGGCCGGCAATACAGTTGGGCCGGCCCATTAACGTATCGAATCTGGCCCATTCGATACCTTCAGCGCATCGAATAGTTATGATTCGATGCGCGTATCGAATTGGTATGATTCGATGCATAATTTACAGCTGTTTTCGGGGCCCACAGTGCGAGTTGCTATATATAGGGCAACTTTGAGCATTCAGAGGCAGATCGAACTTATGTCTCAACCTGACCACATCGAATTCAGCCATTCGATACGTCCCTCCATTCGATACGCTCCTCAATTCGACACGAGCCAAGATTTGATACGCTCCAAAGTCCTATTGAGATTATTTAGCGCTGACTCAGCATCGAACCGGCACCATTCGAGGCGTGTATCGAACAACCGCAATTCGATGCGTTGCATACTTAGTATTACTATTGTATTTAAATCAGTGTAAGATCTGTAATAGATAGTAGGTGTTTCGGACAAAGTTAGTCCGTTTACTTTAAGAGGATTAACATTATTTTGGTCATTTATATTCTCATTGTACTGTATTACTGTGTTCTATTATCATGACGAAATAAGACCAAAATAAGCTATTTAAACTATTAAATACCTGGGAATAGGTTTCTAACTCGTCAACTTTTATCAGGAAATCTTATAGTAAACAACTAACCTTTTACTTTGATTCGTCATCTTAGACCATCCCATTGATGGGTTTGGTATACCAATACCCTTTAGCTTTAACTTAATAATCAATGAGTTTTACTAATGCAATTCTATTCTTCTGTGATTCTAGTAAACCCTTTGCGTAAACGCTGCTCACTTCATCATTCCCTCATCACTTCATTCCCTCCTCACTTAGACTTGTTTCTAGTTAGTTTAGTACAAGATTGTAGTTTACAAACGAATGTAACAAATTACAGACATAATCCTCGACCTAATACAAACTGTGCCAACTATAGCTAAGACTAGCATATAGGTTGACTTTGTCCGGACTACCTAAGACTAGGTATGAATGCCTCCGTTGAATACTAGAGAATGTCGAATACTGAAGGATGTCGAAAGAGTAAGAATATACCGAATAAGCGTGATGTCGGGTATAATGTGGATGTCGAACTCACGAGATATCGAAGATGGGCTCCATATCGGGTATAGTTGTATATCGGGTAAAATAGTATGTCGAATATTGTATATTTATATGGAAGGTATGAATTCGATATGCAGTGTGAACAGTGTATGTTAATTAATGAGCGCACCATGAATTGCGGACTGTGCCTTTATATAGATATCGAAAGTGGGGTCCGTTCCACATTTATGGTAAACCCTGTATAAAAGTGTGATATCGGGGGTAAATCCTCGATATGCAGTGGGCCTAGGACAATAATTCAGCTGGACTGGCCCACACGATATTTATCTATATCATGTAGTACCCCGTTTATGAGGTATCGTTGAAAACGATAGCGTTTAAACTAAATGAATTATGGCGTTGGTACCTCACGTTCCCCCAGTCTATATGAGGGGATCGTAACGATCTGTTAATTTGATATTTTGAATAGTGGGTCCCGCAATAAAAAATTAGCAAACGTGGAAAAATGCATTTAAACTATGCGCACCGTTCATGCCTTGACCTGAGGCATCCATGCAAATATTCTAGTAAAGTGATCTTGTTGTATCCATTAATTATAAGAACAAAAAATGTATGACAAAATTTTGAAATTGTTATCAAATTAGGGATCAATATCGAATATGGGTGTCCATGTCGAAATTAGAGATCGATATCGAATATGGCAACAATATCGAACTGGGGATATCGATATCGATAACGAACTGGGATATCGATATCGAATTTATATCGAACTGGGATACCGATATTGAATATGGCTATTTTGCATGCTAGACGAATCGTCTACATTAAATGTGCACTCTACGCTCCCTCAGCTATGAATATCCAACTGGGAATATCGATATTGATAACGAACTGGGATATCAATATCGAATTTATATCGAACTAGGATACGATATCGAATATGGCTATTTTGGCATGCCAGACGAATCGTCTGCATTAAATGTACACTCCACGCTCTCTTGGCTATGAATAGGAGGACGGGGGAGAGAGAAATCATTTGTCTTTCAGCGAGATTGTACTATTTTTGGCAAAGATATGTCGAATTTTCTTCCTTTGTCGAATATTTCATTTCGAAATTAAACTTTCAATATGGAAAATGGGTATCGGAATTCCTGGAATTTGCTATAGATTCCCCGATATCTATTTTCGATATGGAACATACTTAGTCAATTATTTTTCAAATTTTGAAGCGATTACTTATCGGGCTACCTTCCGCTTTGTAGGTTTTCACAGCAAATAATTTAATACCGCACGCGCAATCAAAGGTGGGTTTTCAAGTCTGATTAGGAATTTGTAGTCTTGTAGGTCTTTTTACCTAACTGCGCAAGTTTATAGGCATCTTTTGTGCTTGCTATAACATGTCTGAGCCAAGAAATCTTAGGTCGGCATCTGAGGGACCTGTCATTGTTCACGAGGGTGAACTAGTAGGCGACAATGCTAGTCCACTGCACCCGCTGGAATACGTGTCGGTGTCCCAAAGTGATAATGAGATGTGGGACCCTGAGGATCTAATATGTGATTCGTATGGGCATGAAGAGGAGGGTGATGACTTAGACGAGGAGTCTAAAGCTATTAATGAATATGGTTTGGCCGGAGTAGGCAATGAAAAGCGGTATAGGACACGAGAGAGATACCAAGATGTGGTATCTAGCGTGTCGCACAAACCTAAACATTACTACGATAATTACGACCTGGGAGGTTATGAGATAAGATTCCCAGAGAAAGATGAAAGGATGCACACCCCTCCAGCGGGTTTTATTACCGTAAATGCCAAGCATTTCGTTAATGACTTGAGGTTCCATATTCATCTGTTGATCAGCACTTTGCTAAACAGTATAGGTGTTTGTCTAGTACAGTTGTCGCCAAACTCATTTGGGGCTGTAGTAGCATTCATCTTGGCGATAAAGTTTCTTAACGCCCTGTGTGGTGTTAATGAATTCTGACAGTTGTTTTCGGTGATCAGCAATAAGAAATGGGGTAAGGGGTTTTACTTTGTGAGAGCGAATGCTGGTCACAAATTTTTTACGGCCACCCAATCAAGTTATGGGGTTGGGGCAAAAAATAATTCTTTTATGTTAAGGAAACGACTTCGGGAGAATTTAGTTGTTTGCCCAAAGTTTGGTCGAGGTCTAAAATGCGTGGTATTCCCGCAAGTATTGGGGCTTTAACGTGGGAGGATGGTTTTTTGAAGAACTCTTGTGATGGGTCACCAAGCTAAGATGCAACAATATGTTGCTGCAAGGCCAGCAGCTAGCGTTGCGGTTGGTAATGATGTTGATGGGGACAATGTGCTCAAGCCTCGCGAACGGACTGGTCACCGCTCTCAGGTTAAGGAGGTTGGTGACTCTCAAGGCGATCGGGCAACCAACACGCGAGACCAGGGTGGGGATCTCAGGGATGTTCCCCCAGGTGATGAGGGAGCCAGCTACCCTCAGGCCACGCCCGCTCGTCATAGCGCGGGTTGAGGCTTAGCGGGATAGAAAAGATTGTACCCTGGGGGACCTTCCACTCCGCGCGCGTCTGGTCGTGCTACTCCAGGTCCCAACATTAACGTTGATACCTATGAGATTAACAAGAGTGAGGCTGTCTGTTCCATGGGCCAAAGCTTCCCTATTGTCGCAATGAATCCACTGTTAGGGGAGCATGATCTACCACTTGTTGTGCGCCAAGGTAATCATGTCTTCCAAGCTGTAAGTAGTAGAAGTTGTTCATTAACTGGTTTTTACCTTCATTAAGTGTTTGTCAGAAGTGTGGTTTTTCTTTAACCAATTTTGACGCCTATGTATTTTACTTAGGTCAGCAAATTTTTGTCCACGAGATTGACCATGGTAAACAACGCCGATGTCAACAGAGGGAGGCGGTGGCACAAATGGTCGTAGACATCGATATGATGGCCAAATTTGACCCTATTGTGGCTGATAGGGCGATCACGGAGAAGAACCACGCTTTGAATCAGCTTCAAATTGCCAACCAAGTCCTTGCCTCTTCTCGAGGTGAGAACGAGAAGCTGAAGTTTGAGCTTGAACAAGCCAAAAAAGATGCCTCTGCTGAGAAGAAAGGCAAAGCGGATGCTGAAATTCAGCTAGAAAAGATGAAGACTGAGAATTTACACCTTCAATCGGAGCTCTTATATATATATATATATATATATATATATATTCTTAGCATAACGGTAATATATACAGTATTTTCTTAGCATAACGGGAACTTTGGTCCTTAATATCTTTTTATTTTTGGGCGTAGGACCCATCCCCTGAAATCACCCTGCGTTTTGCAACGCAGTTCATGCTGAGCAATACATACAAGGACATCAATGCGCAACGTCGTGAAGAAATGCAAGGAGGCGATCGTCGGGCAAACTGAGAGGCTGAATGGATTTTATGAGGAGTTTGACACTACCCAATTGGATTCCATGTGCGGCCCTGATGGGAATCCTATTGATGATTCGGACTCTGATGCGTATTCTGAGCCTAACACTTTTTTTGAGATCTTGCAAAAGGAAAGCTTGGTCATGATTGGCATGAAGGGAGCACCTTCGTACCGAACTAATGATCATTTTGGCGTTGCGTCACCTCTTTCTATTTTTCTTAATCATTTTGAACAATCGCAGTTATTTGAATATTCTGCAATCACGATTATGGGGTAATGTTTGTTATTCTCACATTTGTTAACATTATTTTTACTATCTTTTTGATTAGACAATTTATTGCCTTGTTGTATGATTTTGCACTCTATTATTGCAATAGATAGGTGTGTTCTTTTGTCATTCGGAAAAAACGGGGAGTGAGCATTACTGTCCGTCCTATATCTTATGATAGGAAATGAGTTTATCATTTTTCTCTGTACTTCGTAGGATAGTAGATACATTTACCCATTAAGGTATATTTCTGCCGTACATCGTAGGATAAGAGATAGGTTTACCCGTTAATGTATATTTCTATCGTACCCCATAGGATAGGGGTAACTTTACCCGTTAAGGTATATTTCTGTCGTACCCGTAGGATGGAAGATAGCTTTACCCGTTAAGGTATATTTACGTCGTACACCGTAGGTTAGGAAATAACTTTACCCGTTAAGGTGTATTTCTCTCGTACCCCGTTGGATAAGAAATAACTTTACTTGTTAAGGTATATTTCTGTCGTACCCCGTAGGATAGAAGATAACTTTACCCGTTAAGGTATATATATGTCGTATCCCGTAGGATAAGAGATAACTTTACCCGTTCAGGTATATTTCTGCCATACCCCGTACGATAAGAGATAAATTTACCCGTTAAGGTATATCTATGTCGTACCCCGTAGGATGGGAGATAACTTTACCTGTTAAGGTATATTTCTGTCGTGCCCATAGGATAGGAGATGAATTTACCCGTTAGGTATATTTCTGTCGTACCATGTGGGATAGGAGATCACATTATTCCTTCAATCATATTTGACAATATAAGAGAGAGAGAGGGGGGGGGGGGGGGGGGGGCAATCTCAAGATAAAGATTGATAATTGAAAATGCGGCTGAGAACCTGGTAGATCCCGATTCGCCTATGTATCCCGTGATATGGATCAAGCCGGCGTAGTTCTTTCTGTCTTAATTACATGCTAACCCATATAGGGCAATTTAGAGAAACTTGAAATGTTCAAATATAATTAAAAATGCAGATTGTTTTTTAGAAAACATTGTGACTCTGATATGATTACTCCTCCATCTGTTGAATTCCCGGTACAATAGCCCATGGTTCTCCTTCTCCATTGATCCTAGAAAGCTTTAGCGACACGATGTAGCGAAGCCATGCCTCTTTATGGTTTTCTATAATCTCACCGACTCCACTTGGGGTCGGGAACTTCATTTTCTGGTGGTATGTTGATACCACGACAAGTATCGCGTTTAGAGCTGGCTGCCCTATGATCACATTATAGGCGAAGGGTTGGTCAACAATCATATATTCAACGTTCAGGGTACTCCTGCATGGTTCCTCACCAAATGACGTTGGTAATGTGACTTGTCCCAATAGGACGACCCCGGCTCCCCAAAATCCCATGAGTGGGGTATTGACATTCTCAATCATATTATGGCCTAATGCCATCTTTTCCAAGGCGCGAGCGAATAATACATGGGTTGGGCTTCTGTTATCGATTAGAACTTTCGAGACCCCATAATTTGTAATATCCAATTTAACAACAAGTGGGTAATTTAGATTACCTGAGTGAAGAGCTTGCGGAGTTAGTTGCATCAATTCTCTCTTCGTAAAGGTGATCTCCTCCTCAGGTAGCTCTTCTAGCTCGAGTAGGGTTGTTAAACCCACATATTTGTCGTCCTGCATCACTTGCGTGATCTTTATACGATTTTTTTACGTCTATTGGAAGAATTTCCTCGCGTTTGACCTCCATTGATCATTGTTATCATCCCCCTTGTTGGTGCATTGACAACTCCGTGCCCATGTCCATTTGGAGCCTCAGTAGCCTTGTGTTTGTCCTTTCGCGGGGAACGAGATCTATTCTTCTTTTCTTGCTCTCCAGAGTCCTTTAAGTGACGGACATCCTCTATCAACTTCCCTACACGGATGAGCCTTTTTATTTCATCTTTTAGGTCCTTGCAGTCTCCTGTACTGTGCCCGGCTTGGTGATGGTACTCACAATACTTCTTTAAGTATTTAGTTCATTGGGTCTCCCTCAATTTCCTTAGCTCATTGAGCCATCCTTTCCTTTGTGACATGGCGAATACAGTCAAAATGTCCCTATTCAATGGGGTATATCTCCTGAGAGATTTGTCTCTGTCGCGGTCGTTCCTATCCCTGTTCCATCCTTTCCCTTGGGGCAGTTTTGTGTCTGATGCGGTGTTTGCTTCCTGGCCATCATCTTATCATAGAAAACAGTCTGATATGCCAATGCATTGATATGATCTATAGTCGTAGGGTTTTCTTTGAGAAGATCGACCGTGAACCTTTTGTGTTTCGTTGCATTAAAGAGGATAAGAGCCACGTGATCCCCTTTAGGCTCATCCACCTTCAGTAAATCCTCGTTGAATCTTTTCATAAAGTCCTCAAGACTTTACTTCTCATTCTGTTTGATTGAATTCAAGTGGTTTAGGTTGGTATGCATCATCTTCTGGCTTGAGAATTGACTCTCAAACGTTTTTCTTTGTTGCTCATGGCTTGTTATTAAGCCGATGGGGATCCTTGTGAACCAATGTAGTGTCGCGCCAGACAAAGTTGTATCAAAGATGCGTACCAGCACATTATCAAAAAATTCATGTAGAGTTAGTATTCTATCTACATAAAAGAGGTGTTCACGTGGATCACTTTTCCCATTATAAGATTAGATAAATCTCACCAGAATTGTGTGTGAGTTGGTAACCTTTATTTATACTAAGTAAATATTACATTAAGGAAAGTCTCGAAATAAGTAAATAACATAATATTGCTAAACTATTCCTAAAACCCCCCATCAAGCGCGGCGTGGGGGAAGACCAACTCAAAGCTTGGAACGAAAAAGTTCAAAAAAATGACGAGGCAACACCTTTGTAAAAATATCAGCAATTTGAAGAGTCGTCGGGATGTGACGAACAACAAGACGACCCGAGGAGACCAACTCACATACAAAATGATAATCCAAATCAATGTGCTTAGCACGCTTGTGAGCCACAGGATTTTGAGCCATGAACAAAGCACTTTCGTTATCACAAAAAAAGATTTGGCACTTAAGATAAGCGAATATGAAGTTATTGAAGAAGATTGATTAGCCAAACCAACTCCGAAGCTGAATTAGCAAGCACACGGTACTTGGATTCGCAGCTTGAGTGAGCAACTATAGGTTTCTTCTTGGCGCTCCAAGATAGAAGATTATTGCAAAGTAAAATAGCATAACCGTAGGTGGAGCGACGAGTATCCGGGAAACAAGCCCAATCGACATCATTATAACCAAGTAATGTCGGGGAAGAAGTCGCGGCAAACGTGAGACCAAAGGCTTGGGTGCCTTGAACGTACTGAAGGATACACTTAGCGACTTGAAAGTGATCAACTGTGGGCTGGTGAAGATACTGACTCATGGTATTAACAGCATATGACAAATTCGGACGTGTAATCGTAAGGTACTGAAGACCACCAACCAAAGAATGATATAGCGTGGGATCATCAAAAGGGGGACCATCACTTACAAAAGTAGAACCTGCAGGCAATGGCGTATCCATAAAATTGGCGTCCAACATCTGTGCACGAGAAAGAAAATCATGCGCGTACTTGGATTGACTCAAGAATAGCCCATCGAAAGTATAAGTAACCTCCAGGCCAAGAAAATATCCCAGTTTTCCCAAGTACTTTATGGAAAACTCAAAAACGAGCAATGAACTGAGAAATAATGATAGGATCATTACCAGTGAGAATAATATCGTCAATGAGTAAATAGAGAATGACACGACCCCGATAAAAGAAGAACAAGGAAGGATACGCACTGCTGCAAGTAAAACCCAACGTCAGTAGAAAAGAACTAAGACGTTGAAACCAAGCACAAGGCACTTGCTTCAATCCATAAATTGCCTTATTCAGGTGACATACATGCGAAGAAAAACGCGGATCATAAAAACAAGGCGGTTGTTCCATGTAGATTGACTCACTAAGGTGTTCATGAAGAACCGCATTCTTAGGGCAGGTAATGCCATTATGCGCTCGTGTGCGCATGCGAGGAGGGGCCGAGATTGCCTGAGGAGCAACCACAGCCGCGGGTGGAGGCGAAGTAGGTGCCACCGTATCAACAGGAGGATCTGGTGGCTACAGATCCAATGCAACATCAGGTCACGGGGCAGCACACGAGGGACAAGGCAAAGAGCAAGTAGCGAGCACAAGAGGCCGAACATGAACAGTAAGATCCGAAGAAGGAATGTGTACGATATGTTCATAAGAGGATGACACATCAAAAGATGATGGTGTAACAGTCGAAGCAAGTTCTGCAAAAGAGAAGTGGAATTCATTAAATTGAGCATGCCGAGTAATGTAAACCCGAGAAGTGGAGGGATCGAGGCACTTAAAACCCTTATGTTGACTCATGTTGCCCAGAAAAATGCAAGGTAAACTTCGGAGGCTGAATTATTATCCGCATAAGGGCGAAGATACGGAAAAACTTGACACCCAAAAGGATGAAAATTTGCATAGATAGGCTCCTCGTGGAACAATAGCTGAAAAGGCGACAGACCCGAGAGAGGTTTTCCCGGAACTCTATTAATAATCTAAACAATTGTACTAAATAACTCGACCCAATAATCATGCGAAACATATGAATGATAGAGCATTGAAAGACCAAGCTCAATAATGTGGCGATGCTTACGTTCAACACGACCATTTTGTGTCGTTGTATAAGGACACGTAAAATGTTGGTGAACCCCAGAATCGGCAAACAACTTTGTTACTTTGTGGTTTGTAAATTCTGTGCCATTGTCACATTGAAAAACCTTGATACGACAGTTAAATTGATTCTCAACAAAGGTTTAAAAAAGAACCAGCACATTAAAGAAATCATACTTGCGGCGCAAAGGATAGAACCACGTAAACCGGGAAACATCATCCACAAATATAACAAAATACTTGTAACCATTAATAGAGTCATCAGGAGCAGGCCCCAACAAATCACAATGAAAAAGTTCAATAACGGTCGAAGAACGTTTATTATTATCCATAAAAGCTAAACGTCGATTCTTTGCTAGCTGACAAGTTGTACAAGTAGTCAGCGAATGCAAAAATAGAAGATACATAGAAATGACCCTTTTTATTTAATTGAGAAATAACATCAAAATTAACATGTCCCAGACGCGAATGCCACAACTCAAATGATCCATGAGCCCAGTGAGTATGAAGAGCAGGAACAACTGGTTGAGTTCCACGCTCCAAGACATATAGATCGTGCTCACATCGACCCTTTGCTAGAATTTTTCCTGTCTTGCAGTTCTGAAGAAGAAACGAATCATGCACAAAAACTGCTTTAGCATTTAGATCCTTGGTTAACTTGCTAATATACACAAGATTCTTTGTAATATAAGGACCATTACCGTTACCATTACCCACAAAAATATAAGATTCTTTGTAATATAAGATTCTTTGTAATATAGGGAACTAATATGAGTAATATTTAATCCAGCACCATTACCCACAAAAATACGTTCGTTACCGTTATAAGTCTGAGAATCATTCAGTTGAGACGGAGACGAGGTAATATGAGAATTTGCGCTAGTGTTAAGATACCAATCGGACAAATCATGAGACTTGAGCCAACAGTTTGCAGAGAAAGTCTGAGCCAAATTTGCAAACGAGTTGGAGTTCTGATCCCAGCGAACAAGACACTTGTCAGCATAATGTCCTTGTTCACGACAGATTTGGCAACGAGGGATATATTTACGACGTCCTTGATTACCCCATGAACAACGACCACAACAAGATCCAAAAGCCTAGCCACTACGACCATGCTGACCACGGGAACCGCCATCATTAGATTTTTTATTTCCAGTAGAGCCGTAGAGGCACGGTGTGGGTGATGCGCAACAAAGGCTGCCGTTGAGAAGTTCGCATAAGTAGAGCCCAAACCGCGAAGGAACAAGTGGACTTTGTCATCATTGGCAACAAAAGCGCTAATAACAGCCAATTGATCACAAATATTGCGAAAATTCTTGCCATATTCAGTAACAGATTGAGAGCCCGCCGCATTAATTGTAATTCATCACAAAGACGAAGTTCACGGGCCTTGTTGCGTGAACTAAAGGCGCCATGCGAAGCCTGCCAGACTCCTTGCACCGTTTTTCGTTTAAAGTCTCAGAGAGGGCTTCATCAGTCAATGTGGAGAGGAGAAGACTAAGAACGTTACGTTCAAGAGACTTCCATGCAGTGTATTTGGGATTAGGAACAGGCTCTTGATGACGTAACGAGCTAGCGGATGCAGAGGCGATGTGAGGAATAAGCGGCGACAGGGGATCAATGGATCCGTCAACAAAGTGGAAAAGATTCTGGGATCGAATAAGAGATTCGATCTGTTTTTTCCATAGGAGAAAATTTGTAGAGGAGAGACGCATCGTGATCATGTGGATCATGGTGGCAAACGGCAAAGACGGAGAAGAGAAGAGAGAAGGCGGCTTAGGGTAGGGTGGTGGCTAGGGTTAAAGACCCGAAAACTGATATCTTGTAAGATTAGATAAATCTCACAATTGTGTGTGAGTTGGTAACCTTTATTTATCTAAGTAAATATTACATTAAGGAAAGTCTCGAAAATAAGTAAATAACATAATATTGCTAAACTATTCCTAATACCCATCATAAGTCTTGAGTTGTGAAATCTTCTCCCCCCGTCCAATGCTTCAGCCTCAATCTCATCTCAAAAAGGAGTGAAGCCTACAGTGACCTGAGGCTTGGACAAGTCTGCAATGCACTTCCTCTTTCTTCTCAGTTGTTTCATTCTCCTCGCAATCTCCCTCATCTATGCTCTTAGGTTAGCGACCCTTTCCCCTGAGACTCGTGAAACCGGGCGATCGCTCCTAGACTCTGCGTCATCTTTTCGGTGTTGATCCTGGCCCTCTTGGCCTGACCCCTTGTCCTAAACTCTCGCGGGCGAGGTGGCAAAGTCCAACATCAAGCGCATGTTGATTTGGCAGCACGATTGCTTGAACAGTAGCATTGATCTGAGCGATCACTTCTGGTGCTAGAACGGCGGGTACCACATGTGCGGGATCCGGTGCTGGTGCTCTAGGGGGCGGTGGGACCTTTGTCCGTTGCTCAACAGTTGGGTTTGATAGCGATCCCTTAATTGGAGCATTTTCAGCAGTCGAGTTTTCCATCGTTGCCCTCTGAGATTGCGATCTAGTCCTTCGTTGCATCCTTGCGTCTACGTCTAGGAATGTGGTGTTCCCACAGACGGCGTCAATATCTTAGTACAAGATCGTAGCTTACAAATGAGTATAATAAACTACAGAAATATCCCTCGACCTAATACAAACTATGTTACTTGTAGCTAAGACTAGTTTATAGGTTGACTTTGTCCAAAACACCTAAGACTACGCCTGGTTGCCTCTGTTGAATATTGGAGGATGTCGAATACTAGAAGATATGGAATATTGGAGGATGTCGAAAGTGTAAGAGTATATCGAATAAGCGTGATGTCGGGTATAATGTGGATATCGGATGTTGTATGTCAAACTCACGAGATATCGGAGATAGGCTCCATATCCGGTATAGTTGTATATCGGGTAAAATAGTATGTCGAATAGTGTATTTATATCGAAGGTATGGATTCGATATGCAGTGTGAACAGTGCATGTTAATTAATGAGCGTACCTTGAATTGCGAACTAGACCTTTATATAGATATCGATGGTGGAGCCCTTCCTCGAAATTTGGGGTGAACCTTATACCATATCGAATATTCGATATGAAAGTGAGATATCGGCCTAAATCCCCGATATGCAGTGGGCTTGAACCAATAATTCAGTTGGGCTAGCCCACACTATATTTATCTATATCACTGGTATTAAATTTTAAGTTATTTTGTTTGGATTAGCAAGGATACAAGAAATAAGAATTTAAAAGGTTAAGAAAAGACAAAGACATAAGAAGTTTAAGAAGAAAAAGAAAAGATAAGAAAAAAAACTAAGAAAAATAGAAGGGGTGGTGGCGGATGAAACTCAAGAAAAAAGATAAGAAAAAAAAACTAAGAAAAACAGAAGGGGTGGTGGCGGATGAAAGTCAAGAAATAAATGTGTTAATAGGGCTTGCATTAGGTTTTATATAGCAAATGAATATTGGTCTAAGGAATGGACTTGAATTTAAATTGGGCTTTGGATCTAGTAAAGTATTTTATATATTAGCCCATTAAATTTTATTACATACTTAAATTTTTAAACTTTATATATAATAAAAACTAGATTATTATAACATCATATACATCTTAAATAAATTTGATATTTTCATTATTAAGAAATAAAAATCTACTACTATATAACTCCTTTATTTTTAATATTTTGTTTGCTTATTTAGTGATTAGTTGTGATAATATAATAGCATGATATATTTATTTAGAGATTTTGTAGTTGAAGAATTGAGTATTTTGTTATGAATTTTCTTATACAATTGAGTATTTGTATAATATTTTATTGAATCGTTGACTAAAGTCAACAAACCAGTCCAACCAGTGGTCCGACCGGTTCAACCTGTTGACCATCTACCCAGTAGCCTCACCGGTTCTGTGACCGGCCCGGGTCTAAAAACACTGGTTTTTTCCTTTCGTGTAAGTGATGCAAATGCTGAAAAAAGTTGTCTTTAAAAATAAAAATAAAAAACTGTAGAAATTCTGACGGCATTCAGGATATACTAGTTTACGGGAATATTCACGCTACACAACCCTCACAGTCACGGCAAATGCAGTAATATGTACCACCGTAATTTCCGCACTTGACAAGACATTTCCCTTGTTTATCGTTCAAAAAAAAAAGCGGTAACTAGTGTACTATGCAAAACATTACAAGATTATATGGAGGAAAGAAAAAGAAAATTTACTCTATTATCCCATTGTAGTCATGATTACAAAAATCTAAATGGCATAGCAAGTTATTGCCAAAAGTTCTATGGAGGTTTCGGATACACGATCCAAACAAAGAATATACTGAGCTTTCATCAAACAAACCTGTCAAAAGGATGCACACAAAAGATAAAAAGAAAGTAGAATTTTTCTAAATTGAAATGGATCCAAAATCTTAGTAAACAGAAGCAAATCCACGGCTAGCAAGACCTGAACAGAAAGTAAGCTACATTAACATAATCTGACAAATTTATGCATTGCATCTTCTAGACTGCAGCTGACTTATGTTATAACCATCACAAAATAAGAGGGTTTAATGAAATTCATGAAACTATTTGGGATGTAAAAATTTTATTACAAAAAACGTTACAGATGTGAATGAGAACTGTCGCTGCAGAAGCCACACCTAATGAGTCAACTAAAATACTGGCTTGGCACGACATTCATCTCTAATCAGGATGCTCGGCACTTACCTGGTATTGATATATACAGCATCAACTTTCTAATTTTCCCACACAGATCGACGGAGAACGATGGCGAAAATGGAATTCAGAGGACACGAAGCTGAGCAAGGAATGCAGCACAAAGATCAAGAAAGAGGAACTGAGGCCCCTGGACTCTTTGCAAATCAAGCAAATACTTGTCTTCCCGGGTCTTGTAGAGCTGTACCCAATAATAACATAAAATAGACAAACGAATCAATTACTCACTTCATTCTCATCATGCACTTTGAGTCCGTATACCACATATTCAGAAAGAGCATTGCTACACAACATCATTTCACTATATAGTAAATGAAAGGATAACAGGAGAAATTACCTGCACTTCAAACTTGATCACATTTGGTTGCTTAACAGTTCCGTCATGCTCAATGATAGCAGATTCATCTTCAAAGTAATTATCGTGCATAGAATTGTTGACCATTCCTACGTGGTGACCTGGACTGCCAGGAACCCATCTGCATTTCATGTTGTAATGCCCAATCTTTTTCCAGTACACATTCAATTCTTGCAGGGCTTTGAGAACTTCCGCCATTATCTCGCGAGGATGGGCTCGAGACTATCAAAAAAATACCAAATAAAAATCACTACCATGACCAACAGAGGGATGGATATATCATAATAATGGGAAACAAATCTTCAAATCCACAAATAATCTGAATTTCATTTTCAGAACTTGATATTGTAGAGTATAGGTGTCAAGAAAATTGGCTCTCGGTATTTTCAGACCATCTGCCGAATGAATCATAGTATCATCATGTAGGGTACAAGTCAGGTTTTGAGCTAGTCAATTAGGTCACTATCTTTCTCACACTTTCATCGAACACATTTTTATATCCCTTTGAATTAATTGCAAATCCAAGAAAACTGACCTGGAGACCAAGTGCCCATTTCCTGTCGACTGGAAGTTGCCTACCTCCGAATGGTTGAAAGTCAACAACTCCAGGAAGACGTTGCCCTACTGGTGATGCTACTGTTTCACTGGGATTTATGCGGTTATGCCCAAATTCCTACAGAGTTAACAGATTAACTAACATGTGTAAAATTGGAAGAAAAAATAAATCTTTGTGAAACTATAACTGGGCCATGACGGTAAAAGAAGTTCAGATTAAAAGGAAAAGAAGCATGATGTAAAAATATAACTTTCACAATAATGATCTGGCTAAAAAATTACGTCAATACATTAATTTTTACTTAACAAGACAATAGAAAAAGTAATGCAACATTTGCTAACATAAATTAAAGGGCGCACCACGGTCTCCTGAAATTCAGCTCCAAGGTAGCCACTGGAAACACGAAACCGATTGTCTAGCAACAGATAGTAAGTAACTGTACCCTGAAATACAGCAAAAAACATAAGAAAACTTCGATATATATACAAACCATGATACAGTCACAACATTAACCTCGTTTTGAACTCTGTTTCGAAGAGAATCAACAAGCGCATTCTTGTCAAATCCCATCTTAATTACTTCTTGCAGAATATCTTCATCAATCTGCACATGATATAATTCCATGAATTAACCAAGCAGACTATTACCTGCAACATCAAAGGCATGTGAATAATGAAAAGCGATAGGCATCAATACAAAGCAGTATAAGTTCTACAAACCTTTTTAGCTTGTTGCGATGTATCTGGTGGTGGCACAGCTAAATAGCGTGGGAGATGGGCTTGGAACCAGGGATGTGCACGAATCTCGGGAATGGTCATTCGTTTCATAGGATCAACTATAAGCATTCTTGGAATCAGATCTCTTGCACCAGCAGATAAGTGGCTCGGAAGTGTATATATTCCACCCTATAAACAAACTTAACAGAATAAGAAGAAAGCAGTTTAACAATATCTGAACTTCAACCTTTAAATCAATAGTTCCATAAACTAGATTAAATTAGCAACCAAAGATACTTAGGTGACTATAATTAAGTAAAGGACTTAACCACACCAACGATTTTGTCAACTAGTCTAAAGAACAAACTTCAGAACGACGCTATGCTCCGGTCAAGGGGATTGGAGATTTCAATATGGGATAGTGCAGTAACTCCTAGGGAAAAACCAATACTCCTGTAACTATGATCAATTAGCTAGTTAGCATAGAACTCATACAATTTTGCTCAAGAATGAAACAAGTCGAGCCCGTATAGCAATTTCAAGCTTGTGACGTTCTTATCCCGTATGTTTGATTAGCGAAGCTACTAAGTTGTAAATCAAGATAAAAACCCTAACACACATGGTCTGAGTCTCATTTCATTTTGTTAGGATTTAGGACCTCAAGCTCAGTGTAAAAAGGAATAAAAATACATGTAAGGCAAATCTCAAGGTTTGTACATGACACCGCTCGGGTTACTCTAAAGGTTGTGCTACACCTAACAGATTAAGAACCACTAGACATGGAGAATCACATTCTGAGATTCTTGAGTCAAATTCTTGATATAGTTGGCAAAACATGCAGAATTATCTGATTAAAACAGAAACCATACATCAATGCCGAAAGCAACTATAAATTCATTTATCCTTTAAGAAAACTACTTGAATATACCTTAATCTTTTTGAAAAGGTTAGGAATGTTTTCATCATCAAATGGAAGGGTGCCACAGAGAAGTGCATACAGAATAACGCCACAGCTCCATACATCCACTTCAGGCCCAGCGTATAATTTACCAGAAATAACCTGGGATGAAATAACAATCGTTAGCCTTTTAAAATCTTTTTCATAAATCTACAGAATCGCCTTAATATCACATTTCTAGCGATGTTCAAATATTTGTAAAATTCTCTGGAGTCACAGCTATTTCTGAAAAGTACCTCAGGCGCAGCGTAGTTGGGGCTTCCACAACTAGTCTTCAGAAAATGACCATCACGCATGATGTTACTCAAACCAAAATCAGCAATCTTGACGTTGCACTTGGAATCTAAAAGTAAGTTCTCAGGCTTCAGATCCCTATGAACCACCATATTCCTATGGCAATACTCCACTCCAGAGATAATCTGCAATTGTCAGCAGTCAAAGCTTCTGGACCACACATACACTAGATGGCTTGACAAGTCAGCACCAGAAACGATCATACCTGCTGAAAGAAGATGCGAGCTTCCTCCTCATTTAACCGACCCTTCTCAACTATATAATCAAACAACTCGCCAGATTTCACATACTCCATCACCACATAGATGTCAGAATGCGTCTCCACAACTTCATATAGACGTATGATATGGGGATGCATAAACAATCTCAAGATTTTGATTTCCCTTCTCACTGCATGAAGACAATCAATCTTAACGAAATCCAACTAGGACTCAAAGGTGAGCTTGATCAAGACAGGTCTCGCAATGTAAGAACTAAACATAGATCCAGAATTGCATAGAGCAGCATCTTGGATTAATTTTACATTAATGGACAGTAATGTATGGCATTATGCCAAATAGATGAAGTCTTATAACAATAACGATAATTGGTACATAAAACTCCTAGTTATATCAGTTCTCAACTGTCATCACATTTTTTAGCTCCGTGACATCGCCAATTGTAAACACTGGACCTAAAACATTGCATAATTGACATAGTGATATTCTGAGTCTCCTAAAACGAAATGAAGTAAGTACCATTACTGAATAATTATAAAAGTAAGGAAATAAGTAGGAAACAACAATAATAATATTGAGATTGGCATAGAGACATGTCTGTTCTGTTTTACTGACTCACTCACCCTTTTCTTCCATGTCCATATTTTTGATTTTCTTGCGATTAAGGATCTTGACAGCAACTTTGTGGCCAGTCAATGCATGTTCAGCAATCTTAACTTTACCAAAAGATCCAATTCCGAGAGTCTTCCCAAGCTTATAGTTGCGCAAGAATGAATCGAGATCTTGGACTGCTCCATCCATACTTAGGAGTCCTAAGCTAAACACATGGACATGGAGAGTGAAACATATGCATTATGAATTTATGATATCGAAAAATCCATCCATCAACGTTTCTGTTTGTTTCAGCTACTCAACCAACAGCCATTAGAAATCAAGGAAGGCATTCTTTCTTTCATACATTTTAAGAATGCAACAGTAACCACACAAATTCCTCATTGAAACACAAAAACTGAATTAACTAACACTCACTCACTCTAAAGTTTTTGAGCAGCTATTTTATTTTTTTATAGAGTAAATAAAGGACAACATAACATGCAAAAATTACATAAAAAAGCTCAAAATCCCCCAAATTCTCCCAACATAGATCTATAAATAAAATAAACACGAATGGCAGGCAAACTGAAGGAAGGAAGAGCATTCATCTGTAATGTAATTAACTTACACACAGAAAGCGGAGCAAATTCCTGTATTCCAAAATTGATGATTGATTTTAATTTAAATTAATTTAATGGGAACAAAAATAAATAAAGTGAAAGAGAAATGATTTTACTGTGAGTGTAGATTGATTGGCCAGGCGAGGAGATGATGATGACGGTGATGCAGAAAGCGAAATGCTGCTGAGAGGCTTTTTTTTTTATTTTTTTTTTTCTTTTCTTTTGAAAGAGAGTTTATTATTTTTAAGTCATATTATTAGTATTACTAATTAATTAATAGTGACCGTTAAAATTTGGTTAAGATGAGAATTTATTATTATCTTGTGTCAATAAGCTCGTATCCTGCGGTCGAGAGTATATATCCATCAGCCTTCTTTTTCTAATTAACTTCTTGATGGAATCAAAGTTGAAAAGGTAATTAATCATTTTTATATCTGTATTTAATTCTGAGCTCCATGTAAAAATGATGATACCAAATTAGTGTGAAAGATCAATTCCGATGTTGTTCTCTTGGCGACTCACTGGCGAAGAAAAGACGGGCGATCAGAATTTACAACGCATTATGGCATCGGAGATCTTCATCTCCGAGACCCCTAATCCACAGCTTATACGCGATCAAAGCGAAATAGAAAACATAGGGTTCGATACGTCGAAAAATGTAGAGCACAAAAATGTCTAAAACAAATGTACGAGTTTAGGGCTACGAATGAACATCGTCTGATGGGCAGAAATTATGTCAACAATCTGCATCCGAGAGCACTAAATTCAGTCAATCCTATGCTAGTAAGGTGTGGCCTAAGGACGTGTTAATCAACATCAAAAGGATTAATAGGGAAAGGGATAAAATTAATGTTCTTGAATCGACTGAGGAAATTCTGTTCAAAACTGTGGAATTCACTCAAGATCTGCATGAATTAAGTGTGAGCAATGGCGTGACGCTTTACTGGTCAAGGTGCTTCCCTAGTTTGGCGAACAAGCTCAGTGTGATGTGGAAATTATCTAAAGGTTGTGAAATAGGGGATCTCAGCCATGGAAGCTACTGTTCGAGGGCTATCGGTGATCCTATGGGAATTCATACTAACGTAGGGTTTGTGGAAACTACCGGGAAATTCCTACACATCCATAAATGGACTCCGAATTTTGATGCAGACAACAACATAATCGATTGTGCCATTATATGGATTCCTCTCATGAATCTTCCTTTGGAGATGTTTCGGGAAGCTGCAATAAATGCAATTGCAAGTTGTGTGGGCGAGCCAATTAAGAATGACGAAAATAATTCACTATAACGCGCGGCGAATTGATTCGAGTTTGTGTTCAAGTCTCGACAGATAAACCGCTACAAGGGGGTATTCACATAAGAGGAAAGATTAACCAAGTTATTTATGAAAAACTACCGTAGCTATGCTACAACTGTGGGCGTGTGGGGCATTATGCGAACACATGCAACGTTAAGAAAAGCGTCGAGACTTAGCAAGGAAATCCAGTTCCAATGGATACGGAAAAAAACTAGTTGCTTAATTGAAAAAACCAAAAAGGATGAGTTCGGCGAATGGATGCATGTGGCACGGCAAAAGAAACTGGTGAAGAAAGGATTGACCAAATCAAATGCTAAATATATTAGTAAATGTTTAGACGGGAAACAAATCACGATACTCAAACGGAATACAAAGTTGCCAAATTCAAGCACTACTGCGAAGAAAAAAGGAACTACTTTCCATCTGGGAAAGGATACCACGAGCGATAAGGAGTCTAAGGGATGGAAAAGAATACCACGAGCGATAAGGAATCTAAGGGACGAAGGACACGACCCTATTCAATTATTGGAAATAAAAACCTACAAACAAAGGAAAGAAAAATATTATTTATTCGGATAAAGGATTGGCAAACGTGAGTAAGAGCACCTCCAATAATCCATTCGCATTATTTGGCGATTCGTAAAATAACATGGAGCTGAATTTTGAGGTTGAAAAAATAACACAACCCACTGATGGAGCAAGAAAGGGAACTAAACATAATTATGGAGAATGGAGAATTGAGCGTCCAAATACCTCCATTGGGACATTGAAACCCTGCGCCACACGTTTGAGGGTCCCTCTAGGATATTACGAATAGACCCAAGAACCATCCACGCAGTGGAAATACCCTCGACAATTTGAGAATTCGAAATCAACACCCAAACGATAGAGAGGTTCGTGAACATGCCAATTTGCTGGCAGAAAATATTCCCGAGCGAGTGGGAACGAATTGACAAGACTGTCTGATCTGAGAAACAGTACGGCAAGAGATGTTACAATGGAGGGGTCAGATTATTGACGACCCGCTCCCTCCAATTCAACTTCACAATTGTCTAATAAAAGTTGTTACTTGGAATTGTCAAGGTACAGGGCATGCAGATTTTGCGGTGAATTTCTTGAAATCTTGTAAGAGTACATAGACCAGATATTGTGTTCTACTTGAAACTCCTGTCTCTTCTGACAGAGCATATGAGATCGTGTCGTTCATGGGTTATTCTAATTATTGTACTGCTCCAACTGACGGCATGGACGAAGGAGTTTAAATGCTTTGGAATTGAGATAACATTGGTGTCGAAATTCTAAATGTTGAAGACCAAGGAATACATGTGAGGGTTGGTCCTAAAAACAAGAAAGTGGGTGATATCTGATATTTATGTGAAGCCATATACCGACGATAAAGCCTAAATTTTTGATAGTTTGAGACGCATGGCGCAAAGGATGGATGCCCCATGGCTAGTCCAAGCAGACTTTAATGAGATTTGCCACACTCATAAGAAACGGGGGCAATACAAATTCAAGTCGAAGGTGCTGCAAATTTCAAAGATGGATTGAGATATGGAACTTGATGAATCTAGGGTATAACAGGCCAAATATTACTTGGTTGAGTAAACGAGAGGGAGGCGCACTCCTTCAAGAGAGGATCAATAAGGCACTTCCCAACACAGCGTAGGTCGATAAATTCCCGAATAATGCGGTGTTCCCTCTTCCTCGCAAACACAAGGATCACCACCCCATCCTCACAAATTTCTTTGGGTCGCTTCAAAGTCGTACAACACGACCTTTCCTTTTTGAAGAGATGTGGATCCGGCATTTGGATTGCGAGAAATTATTAAAAGATATTTGGGAGAAGCGAGATAATATTGTTGAAGCTATATACTCGATCCCGGGTGCCATGGAACCATGGAATAAATCTTTAAGAAGAAGCATATGCTACTTAGGCGTATCGAGGCTGCACAAAAATCATTGGCTTTTAGACCAAACACGTATCTCCAAAATCTGGAAAAAAACAATTTCTAAAAGAGTACAATGAGGTGCTGAAAGAGAGGAAATAATTTGGGGACAAAAGTCGCGGGTTAAGTGGCTCGACGAAGGGGATCAAAATACGTTCTTTTTTCATAGATCCACTATGACTCGAAGGAAAAAAAGATCGTGTACTCATGCTAAAAATTGATGATGTGTGGTGCAAGGATCAAGAAATTTCAAAAGCTCGTGCGAAGAATTATTTCATGAATCTTTTAAGAGGGGAACCGCGAGCTAGGTAAAAAAATATATTCTCTAAATTCCAAGTGAAACTCGCGGTAGAAGATGCAGATTTTGTGGGATGTGAGATAACGATGGAAGAACTCCAAGATGTAGTTTGGCGCACACATCCCACGAAAGCCCTGAGGTCGGCTGGCATTCAAGTCATATTCTTTCAAAAGTATTGGCGTGGACTTGTGAGTTTATACTCTGTTTTGTGAAGGGAGCATTCAACGAGCGCAAATTCGGCCCCCATGTTTGTGGCGCACACTTCTGTTTAATCCCAAAGGTAACTGATCTGATTTTTCTCTCGCAATTCAAATCGATATCGATTTGCAATGTTCAATACAAGTTTATCACAAAGTGTACAACTCTGAGATTAAAAGAATACATGCCGCAAATTATTGCCCCGACGCAATCGAGTTTTATCAAAGATCATAGTACCCAAGATAACATCTTCGTGATTCAAGAAATTCTTCATTCACTCCAAGCTAAGAAAAAACATTAAGGTAGGATGTATGATACTCAAGCTCGATCTTGAGAAGGTCTACGATAAAATCATTTGAGATTTTCTTAAGGATACGCTTATAGCGTTTAATTTCCATTTGCACGTCATTGAACTTATTTTATTCTGCGTACACAATGTATCGACAAAAATTCTTTGGACTAGAGAACCTCTTGAGGCGTTCGAGCATGGCTTTCGTCTAAGACAAGGCGATCCACTCTTACCATACTTATTTATGCCTTGTGCGGAAAGGCTTTCTTACCTTGTTCACGAAGCGGTTGAGGAAGTGGAGTGGGAACCTATTTTACCATGTCTAGGAAGGGGGGGGGTTGCGAATCTCACCTTGTTTTTCACGGATGACTTGATATTGATGGGTAAAGGTACATTGAGCACAACTAGGGTGATGAAGAGAGTCCTCAATAACTTTTGTGCGGCATCGGGCCATAAGCTTAATGCAGCCAAATTGAAGGTTTATTTTTCAAACGAGGGTGGATGGAATATGAAAATGCACATATACTCAATCATCGGATTAGACCACATCTTTGGACAAATATTTAGGGGCAAACCTGGTCCATGGACGAGTCGGGCGCGAGAATTTTAATGATATTTTTAAAAAACTTTCGACGCGCATGCCGGGTGGAAAGGTAAGATTTTATCACTTGCGGTGAGAGCTACTCTTATTCAATTCGTTGCTACTGCAATTCATATTCATCTTATGCAATCGTGTTGGATGCTGGAGAAGGTTTGCGATACACTCGATAAGATAAATCGCGATTTTCTTTGGATTGATGATTTGAACGCTCATAAGTTACATTTGGTGGGATTGAAACGGGTTCTTCAACGTAAGAAAGATGGAGGGCTCAGACTACGCTCGACTAGATTTAATAATTAGGCTCTTTTATCTAAGTTGTGTTGGAATCTTCTTCAAAATCAAGAATGCCTTTGGCTGGAGTTGGTGAAAATAAAATATTTGAAAGGGGCCCGCATCACTGGATTTGTGATTAAGCCGAGGGATAGTGCAACATGAAAAGGAATAATACGTTGTATGGTGTTAATTCAACCATTTCTCTGATGGAAAATTGGGGATGGCACGTCGATTTCCTTTTGTTTTGACAATTGGATGGGAGAAACATGTTTGTGCGAGGTTGTAGATGACATTAGGCACGAAGAGTACGGCTTAAAACTTGCAGAGGTCATTGATGAAGAAGGCGGGCTGGAATCTGGAGTTTGTTTGCACTATGATTCCTCATGAATGGCGTTCAAGAATATTGGTGAGCAATGTGATAATGCACGAAACGCAAGATAAAGAGCTTTGGAGTCCTACTGCGGATGGCAAATTCACGTGCCAAAATGCATACATGGCATTTTTCAACAAATACTCAGAACCAATTAATGCTCATGTTAGATTGGATTGGGTTTGGAAAGCTCCTTGTAGTAACAAAGTCTGATATTTTATTTGGCTTGCAATCCAAGATAGAATTGCAACCAATGTCTTGAGGAAAGAAAAAAAGATTACAGATGAAGCGAATTGTGATGTTTGTAAAATTCTGGTGGAGTCAGAACTCATGTCCTTCGTCATTGACCTGTGGCTGCTAATGTGTGGAAAATATTAATTCCTAAGAAGTTTTGGAATAGCCTTTCCAAGACAGATGGGGAGGGGTGGCTGAAATGGAACCTTCAATTCACAAAAGGATATCACCTGAGCTATTTCAAGCGTGTCATAGAACGTCATTTTTGCTACCAGTATATGGTGCACATGGAAGTCACGAAACAACTGCATCTTCAAAGCTACGGCTAGTACAACCTATGTCGTGCTCTATCAAATTAAACAATTGTGTTGGGATCAAATGGCCATACTTAAGTCGACGAAACCGATTATTCGTTACACATGGGAGAGGCCGAGCATAGGATGGTACAAACTAAATATTGATGGGAGTGTGATAAAGAGAAGTAATACCAGATCGTTGGGAGGCATTCTTCGTGGTGATAAAGGAAACTCGGTGGGGGGGGGGGGTTGTTAGGAAACTAATGAATCTGATAGTCCTTGAAGTGGAAGTTGAGGCTATTAGAGTGGGGCTTTCAATAATTTGGGAGAAAAGGATCCACAGAATTAAGGTGGAAACTGATTCCAAAGAGGCTTTCATGATATACCAACGAGACAGTCTGTGGACATTAGCTACAAACAGAAAATTGAAGAATGCCACACATTACTTCACAAACCTTGGGAACACAAATTCAGATTGATTAGTATAGAGGCCAATAAATTGGCGAATGCGATGGTTAAAACTTCTAGCCCGATTAAGGGAGACAATAGTGTTATACTAATCCTCCCTAGTTATTGTCTATTTTGTACGCGGATATTGCCTAAGGAATTTATTTCTTTTGTCTAGGAAAAAAAGAAAAAAAAAAGACACAAAGTTAGTGGAGGTGGAAAATGACTTTGGTTTGATTTTAAATTACTTATAAAAAAAACTAGTGAGATCAGTTCACAATCGATGTTCAATAAAAGATTAAATGTGTTCGTTATATGATCAACTTTATGTAATTATTGACTACAGTTTGATGTGTCATTACTTATTAAAATACATTATTTTTAGATCTTTTGATGGGAATTCTTATTTGTAGTGCATCAAGTAACGCATTTGGCGCTATTGGTTTTGGTAATTGGATGATGTTTTTCACTTAACATTTAGGTTTTAGTCGGCATATGGTTAATTTTCGCAAAATATAGTAGGTCCAAAAGCAATATTCGACCCGTATAGAGTTTGCGTTCGGGGTTGTAAAACTTAGTCTTTGCAGGACATCATTCATTTGGTGCAATCATAGAGAATATCAAGATACCATTTGGAATAGACTAGATCGTGTGTGCGTGACCAATGATGGCGCGCATTAAACCCAACACCTCGGGTCAATCATGTGTCCATGCGCCATTCAAATCACTTGTTACTGAAGATCACCTTATAGGGTGAGTTGTCGCATTGCAGTCAGTGGATTAGATAGCGTCAATTTAGGTTAGAGGCAATGTGGGTGAAGAGTAATGTTTGTGTAAAGGTGGTGGAGCAACTTTAGAAAGGAGAGGAGCTCAGTCAACTACACTGGATTTTCTAGAAAGACTAGTGCGGTGCCGGGTTGGTCTGCTCAAATGGAAAAATGTAATGGTGGCTTAGATGGAACATTGCATTAGGCTTATCTCAAACAAATAGTCAAACTAAGGCTCGATATACTGAATTTGGCCACATTTTTTTAGGAAAGAGAACTTACGAGAGAGCAAAAAAAAAACTCCTCGATGAGGAAGAGATTTGATTTACTGGAAACAATAGGGTAAGGCGCAATGGTTGAAAGGGGTAGAGAAGAATACGTAATTCTTTGAGGTGAGTGAATGAGATAAAGGGTAATATGGATTGGGGTGGAGTTTGGCAGGAATCGAGACAGGTTGTGGAACAAGTTATGGTGAGTTATTTCAAGACAATTGAAAATTCATGGATTCTTCAGCCGATGAAGTTGAGGATGTAGTTCAAAAAGTTAGACCGTGAGTGAATGTTGAAATGAACCAGGTACTACTATGACCCTTCACGCTACAAGAGGTAAGGAAATCTACTTTTGATATGTACCCTCTCAAGTCCCCAAGTCCCGATGGGTTTTTTGTTGTTTTTTATCATACATTCTAGAAACTTATTCACGAGGATGTTTCTAATTTTGTTATTTCTTTCCTTAATGACTAGACCCTTTCGATTTCCTTTGGTTTTACTCTAATGGTGTTAATCCCCAGATATTTGGAACCTGAGTATATCTCTAACTTCTGCCCAATCAGCCTGAATAGCATTAGTTACAAGATATCAATAAAAACTATTGCTAACCGTATTAGAACTTTTCTTCCTGATATCATTTGTTATTCTCAATTTGCCTTTATTCCAGCAGATTATTAACTGATAATATTCTTGTGGCGTTTGAGATTAACCATTTTCTGAATAACATGAGAACTGGTAAGAAAGGGCATATTGGAATTCATGTGCCACGTCAGAATCTTCTGACGTGGCACATCGTGATGTTGACCGCCACGTAGGTCAATAGCCCATATAGCCTACCTTGGGGTGGTCCCTACAACCTAAGGCCATCTCATCATCTATAAATACCCCTTAGTTTCTCCATTTGAGAGGTTGGATTTTTGGGAGCTCAAGGGTGTGAGCTTTCTCTCTCTTGAAAAGCATGTCAAACACCCACGTCAAATCATAAGTTAACACATCAAACCTCATATGGTTGATGGATTCACCTCTTACGGCACGTCAACTTGTGGCATGTTAATTTGTGGCACGCCAAACAAGCATGTCAAACAAAAGGCACGTCAAACAAGAGCATGTCAAACAAAAGTACGTCAAAACGAAGTACTTCAACCATTTTGCTTATACTTTTCCATAAACATCAACATGTCAACAATTGGACTAAGTACGAGATGAATTTGACTCCCAAGTCAACAATATGAACTTTGACTCGTGATTTGACCACTCTGTAGTGCAAATCACTTGACTTTCAAATACTGAGCCTTCAAGTGAGCTTGATGAATACAAGCGCCGTGAGGCCGGATAAATAATCTCTAAATGAGACTAATGCCTCCTAGGTTAATTTTACAGCCGTTGGGCCTCGCCTACAAGGGGTCGTCCAACCGAGCCTAAAAGGCTAGATACATGCATATAACTTCTAAGCTAAGTGTGATATCTCTTAAGCTCCTATGCATGCAAAATTGAATAATGAACTATGTTGGCCTCGAGTTCTTCTTTTCAAGGAAATACATAGGTACCTTGACCCCGTGTTGAGTTCAGCCGCAAGCATGATAAACCCGTATACACTCCTAGATTAGGTTATTTTTCTCATTAACTGTTTATTTCTAACATTGTCCTCTTAATTGCAGATTTTCATCAAACCAAACGCTCATCTAGTATTGCTTATAAGTTGCGAGAGAGTTTGGTGAGGGAATAATCTCGAGACTAGTAAAAACAACTGCCAGATGTGTCGTTTGTGGGAAACCAATAGATGCACTATTTGGGGGACAATATGGCGTGCAAGAATACATCACCTATGCGTTCCACTCAGTCTGATATCCCAGAAGACAGTCAACAACTCAATGTTCCTAACAATGAGTAGGGCGAAACATCCAACGCCCGTGAGGGACAACCTCCGGTGGAAAACACGAGGACTTAAAATCCCACATGAATAACACTGCAAAAACATGAACAATTGATGAACTATGAGAAAGCATATAACGAACAACCCATTGCCACCACCACCAATCCGAGTTATGAACCTAGGTCGAACAGAGGGCCATTCCCAGGATTCGAGCCCAAGAGGTCGTTCTCAAGGAAGAAGAACCAACACTACGGATGTTCTATCTGACATCCTCGTGGTACAAGAGTTTGAACATCACAATCACCATCAGTTTCTTCTGCCTCAATGGCACATACTGGTTCACGTGAAAATCGTGAGACCAAAAGAAAGAGGCCACAGTACATTGATAGGCCGGAATCTTTGCTCCAAGAAAAAAGAGAAGGTGATCCACCTAGAACAACTCCGTGTAACCTCAATGCAATGAGGACTTTATAGCCTGAGGATGAATTAATCCATCACCATTCTCTCCAAAATTACAACGTGTCACGCTTGGGCGTGGACGTGACATCCTTAAAATGCCTACTTATGATGGCACGGGAGACCCCAATGCTCACTTGCATCTCCTTGACGGAATGCTAAACCTGGGAGGACATAGCAGATCAATACAAGCTCGAATGTTTGCCATAACTTTGGTCAACGTTGCAGGAGATTGGTTCTTGAGGATCCTACATCTCACAATCCACCTTATGATCAGTTAAAGACTATGTTTATATCTCAGTTTGCCACTCAGAAACGAACCAAATTAACGCAAGAGTACCTCAAAACTATCATTCAAGGTACAAATGAATTGACTAGAAATTATATCAGACGAATTAATACCGAGATGCTAAGGGTTGAAATGCCCTTCGCTCAAGTCGTTACCAATATTCTTTTTAACACCTTGAGTAATAGGTTGCTTGCTAACGAGCTATTGAGACACAAACCGCTAACCATTGAGCAGATAAATATGATCGCACAATGTGACATGGAGATTGAGGAGTTTAACAAAATGAGAAATGTCCAAAGTGACAACACTTAATCTAAGTCCAACGACCATCGTCGTAATGGCAGAAATGATAAGAGCAGTAACAAGCAAGCAAGCTCTCCCCTGCAAGGCAAACTGTTGCTTACTGCAAGCATGCAAACATATACGTCGTGGAAAAAAAGAAAAACATCCTCAATACTCTGAAGAAGATCAGTGAAACGGATGAGACACATATGTCCAAATTCTAATGAAAATATAATGAGCAGTATTGCCATGATACTTACATATGTCGTGCACTGTATGCCAAGATAGAACGATTGATAAAGAAGGCCACATTGCGGAATAGGTGAAGGGAAATAAGCAACCTGACAACAACAAGAGATCCAACCCCAACTTCGATACTCCCTCTCCAAAGAGAGGAAACTATAAATCAAATACCTCTGAAAGAGAAGATACTGATAATATGCTTGTAAAATGAGTTATCAATATGATAGCAGGAATTTCCATCAAAGAATGGTCGAGGCAGAACCTGCACAAACAAATGGCTATGCTAGAGCCAGATGACTCAACGACACAAGCCTTGTGAGGCATGTAAGTGGGGTCGCTCGTGTGTCCCCCTTGAATGGTGAGTATGGGCGTTTATAAAATATTAGTTCGTGGTGGATGGATCTACTGACAATAGTTTAATATCGATCACCCGTGAGTAAAAGGGGGTAGAGAGGTATCCGCTAATAAAGTCTGATAATTCTTTATGGCATGTGTGACTTCCTTGCAAGTGGGGATGTCGGTGGTCCGTCGCTTAATACGAGAGATCTCTTTTCTGGATCCAATGTCGTGCGGATACCTTTTACGAAGGCTTAACAACACGAGGATTTCTTTCTGGGGATAGTCTGGTCCGTTTCTTCGTCTGGTGTATTTATGCATTATCACATCCTAATCATGCTCATGATGATTTCATGTCTTATCTCACTAATAATTAATTATATATACTTCTCTCATTTATTTATAGTAAATATCCAAATACACATAAATAGATTTTAATTTACATATTTACTTATGCGAATTTTCTCGACAATTCAACTATCTTGGTTAATATTGAAATAAATGTTTGAGGATTAGAGACCTATAAAAATAATATAAGGACTAACTTTTACGTTCAGGGACTAAAAGGAAAAAAGTTTCCTAAACATTTTGGGTCAATTTTGTTTTTTAAAAGTTCAAGGCCTAACGTGTAAATTTATTTTCTTTAGAATTTTGGGCCATTACACAAAGGCACTCCAATGTCTAAGTCACTTGACACCCGTTGAGGGACAGAACTATAAGTGTGTTATAGGTAGAGGTGTGCAATACTATCTGAATCGCTCGAATTATTTTAACGTACAAACTGGTACGAACAGTTTACCAAATTATTAAAGAATTTAATAACGATATGCAACCAAATAACAAATCAGAGTTTGATATTGTTTTTGATTTCATAGGTCGATACGTGGATCATACCAAATTATCGAACTATTTAATATATATATATATATATATATATGTGTGTGTGTGTGTGTGTGTGAGAGAGAGTGCGCGCACGCGTGCTATTCCTTAAAATCGGGACTTCAATTTTGTGTATTTATCTTTTCACCTTTAATATGTAGCTGCCAAAGCACGGGTCATAAATAATTTAAATTAAGTAATTATATCATTAAGAAAATAAAGTAAGTTATTTAGAGTGTTGCGCACGCATTTGACGCAAAGATATTTAACACCCAATTGAGTTATAAGCTAGGCCATAATTGTAAGTGTTTCCAACCGAGAAATAATTCACCCATATGGGCGTGTTCATGGAACTTAATTTAGACGTGTTGTCTTATGGTTGGATGATGGAAATATAAATATCATTCTCCCAAAATCGCCCATAAAATAAGGCATTCGACTGATGAGAAAAACCATCCAAAACTCTCTCTCTCTCTCATATATTTTATATATTAGTACGTATATTTTTGGTTGTCAGAGTTTTTAGTTCGTGAGCAGTATGAATATTATTCTAGTAATACATTCCGCCGCCGAGTTCCAGGAAAGTGAAGGTTTCGTCGTCGGGTTCGGCACGAATGATGGACGACGTAAAGTGATGGGACTATCGACTTACGGAGGTATAACTAATTTAGCGTTTTATCTCGTAATTTTGCTGCGTAAATTTATAACGATAGTAGTAACGACATTATTATTTATTTAATGTCCAATATTGGTATCATAGCATATGATTATTTTGATCCTAACGTGTAAGATGCCCGATGTTTAGGATTAAATAAATAAAATAATTTTTTTTATTTATGTTGCTAATTATATTATGTTGAGAAATATAATTTGGGATTATAGCGAGCACTAGTCCGCGCCGAGGGGTTGTCCAGGTTTAGTCTCATATATGTTAATTGCGCGAATATTATATTAAATAATTATAATTAGACAATGTGGCGCAAGAGATGATTCTAAAACTTAGCAATTTTTGGATCTTGCGATGTGTATTAATTATTCTTATTTAATCTTAGATTGACGCGTCAAATTATTTAGTGTGTGTAACATATCCTGTATTATCCATTTATGTATCGAGGATGGGTTCGAAAGGAATCCTTGCTGATTTGAACAAGGGAGAACCTACGACATCTGGCACTGTAAGATCCAGTATGTCCCGAACGAACAGGAGGTCCTCGAGACTCCCACCCATTCAATTGAGGCTCCTAGTGCAGCTACACGCACTGCTAAAAAAATTGGAAAGGCACCAATGATATTTTATAGCCTATGAAAATTGGGTGAAAAGGGATCATTGTTCGCACTTTACCATGTTAAGTAACATGAACAATGATCTAATTGGTGAATTCGAAACTTATGGCACAACCAAAGAACTCTGGAATGCTGTAAAAACTTGATATCGAGGTACGTTGGCCACTAAGCTTTGCGGTTTGACGATGAGCTTTGACACGTATAGGATGCACTCCGACCACACTATGAAGCAGCACCTGAGAATGATGCCATCTATGATTCGTGAAATGACGTCCGTCGGTAACCTGCTGACTCACGAACTACGGGTTCAGGCAATGATACATCCACTCCCTGGCTCCTTGGAGACCATGAGCCAAAATATGACGCGCACTGAGCATATCAAAACATTTTTGGATGTGGCACATCATTTATTACATTAACTTGAGTGCCTAAAGGCAGCTAAAGCTAATAGTTCAGTTTATGTGGCCGAGTCTTCTAGAAAGTGTGAGGTATCTGGCTCCAAACGCAACAGGCATGTGAAAAAAGTGGGAGTGCATGTATTTTAGGTTCAGAAAAACTCCAACACCAACCATAAGCGTGGTGGTGTGAAACATGGTATGCTTCAACTGTGAAAAAAAAATTCATTTTGCTCGTGAATTCAATGATTAGAAGAAGACACTGGGGCAACCGAGCACATAGCTCGAGATAGAATTGGATACGTAGAGTACCGCTAAGTACCTTTTGACAGTCAAGACATCAATGTAGGAAATAGAGCTAGCATTGCGGTGATGGGCATCGATACGTACAAGATAGATTTACGCAATAGTCGCATTCTTTTACTATATGATGTTCTTGTATGCCCAGATATTCGAAGAAATTTACTTTCCTTCATTACATTGTTAAGGCTTTGTTTTAGAATTCTCCTGCAATTGCAATTCCTCTAAGGAAGCTTCGAGCAGGTCTAAGCCTGGATTGAGAGTCATTAATGCGAATAAGGCAATTGCCTTGGGAGGAAAGAGATATTCAATCAACCAAGAAATTCGATGCCACTCCCCAAAGTAAGGCAAATTTGCTTCTGCTATTTTTGACTTTTGGGGTTAGCATTCTAACCCGAACACGCCTTTAAACGAGCTCCAGCAGAAAGAAACAAAGCGGCAAGGCTTGAAGAGCCATAACTATCGGATTTCGTCCCGCAACTAGAAGATCCGCTCTTTTTCCTATTCAAACACTTTGTGTTTGAAAAAAATAATGCTTCCATATTTCTTTGGAACACTTTCTACGGACATGGTTTTATTCGTGATGGTTTTGTAATATTGGATTTGGACTACCTTATCGTTGATGAAACTACTGTTTTATATATTGTTTCGAATAATGCAGATTCTAACGTGGGGCATGCTAGACTAGGTCATATTGGGCAATATCAGATGGCAAGGTGAGCTTGAGAAGGTCTATTAAGAAATCTCGCTAATGTCTCTTTTCCCACATGCCAACACTGCCTGACAGGGAAGGCAAAAAGAAAATCATCCAATAAGGCTAAAAGATCATCTTTTCCTTTGCAACTTATTCATTTTGATATATGTGGCCCAATGAGTGTGAGGGCAAGACACGGCAGTGTCTACTTCATTACATTTATAAATGATCATTCACGATATGTTCATGTATATTTGATCTCCCATAAGTCAGAAGCATTCGAGTGTTTTAGACAATATATGTCAATGGTAGAGAATCAATTGAATTCGAGCATTCAGGCTCTTTGAACTGACTATGATCGTGAATATTTATCGGAGCAATTCAAAAGGATCTCTGATGAACGATGAATCAAGAGGCAGTTGACAATGCCTTATTCTCCGCAGCAAAATGGTGTAGCAGAGAGAGGGAATCAAACACTTCTTGAGATGGTTAGGCCAATGATGGCGCATGCTAGTCTCCCAATATCCTTATGGGGTGACACTCTTCTAACTCTAGCCTCCTGCATTCTTAACCGAGTGCCCTCTAAGTCGATTAAAATACCCTTTACGAACTATGGACATGTGAGAAACCAAATCTTAGTAACTTGCATCAATGGGGTTCTACTCGATATGTTCTCAGCAGTTCCCATACATATGGGAAATTAGATCCTAACGAAAATAAGAGTATCTTTATAAGATATTCAGAACACTCTAAGGGCTATTTTATGCTTCGAGAACGTGAGTATTGTAGTTTAACTAAAATTAAGTCACAAGATGTGGACTTCATTAAAAATGAATTTCCTATCAAGGGTGATGTTGGTAGGAGCCTAGAACTCCAAGAGGTTTCAAGGAAAGTAACCCCAAGTCGCCAAGTTGAGGATGAATAATAAATCCTTCACACTCATAGGGATAGTGAGAGTGACTTAACTCCGAGCCAGAGCGTTCCACTTGCAGAAAACTCACAAGTCTCTCAGCTGTGTAAAAGCTCACGTGAAAGTATACCACACATTTTGAGATTGGAGGGGAAGCTTTATGGTGGCTCCGCGGGATGATGAAGAACCTAAGAATTTCAAAGAAGTTCTTACTTCCCCTGTTAAAGAAGAATGGATAAAAGTAATGAAAGATGAGATGGAGTCTATGAGAGCAAACCAAGCTGGTACTTGGTCAATCTACCACCTGGGCATAAGGCTATAGGGAGCAAATGGGTTATCGAGCTTAAACGCAAGTCGGATGGATTGATCAATAGACATGTATAAATCTCGATTACTAGCAAAATGATATACTCAACAAGAGGGTGTAGACTACGAGAAAATCATCTCTATAGTTGTGAGGTTTTCCTTGATTCGCCTAATCCTAGCTATGGTAGCTCGCCTTGACCTGGAACGTTACCAGATGGACTTAATGACATCATTTCTCAATGGATAACTAGAAGAAGATATCTATATGGATCAACCAATGGGGTTTGAGTTCAAGGATAAAGAGCGCAAAACGTGCAAGCTTGGCCTTAAACAATTATCTAGACAATGGTACTAAAGATTTCATCGAGCTATTCTTTTGAATAAGTTTTTGATGATTGAAAAAGACCATTGTGTGTATTTCAAACGATCCAAAGGAAGTTTTATAATATTATCATTGTACATTGATGATATTCTATTTGCGGGTGGCAAAAGGAGGATTGTCACCACTAAAGAGTGGTTATGTTCAAACTTTGAAATGAAAGACATGGGTGAAGTGGAACATATTATAGGATTCAATATCTCTAGAGATCACTCCAAGAAATGAATTGGTCCTAAAATACATATCTACGACCCGCATGATTGTTTGATCCAATGACCAAACCTATAGTTAGAGATGTCTTTTAGACTCATGTTAGAAGTTTAGGATTGCGTATATTATTTTAATTCACTTTAATTTATTTATTTCATTTGGATATTAATGCAATATGATATTCATTTCAAGTTTGATTCCATATAGCATTTCAGTTTATACACACACTTAAGTATGTAGACATGCATGATCGGCTCTCTCACACGAGAGATCACCTCTGGTGCTAAGCGAGCGAGCAGAGATGAGATAGATGTATCCCTTAATTGTTTTGCAAAGATGAGTTTAGAGGTTCATACAAATATACATTGCCTTAGTTTGATACTAAGATAGGATCTGTAATAGCCCAAAATTTTTGAGATAAACATAACAATATCAGAGCAACTATTACATGTCTAAATGTTAAATATTTGAATCAAATACACTCAAAGTACTTAACTAATGAAAAAGAAATATAAACTTAACTAACTCCAAACCCTAGTGGATTTTGATCGCTCCCCAGTGTCAAAGGCTCCCAAGTCCTGACACGGTAATATCTAGTATGTCTTAATCTGGAAGGAAGGAAAGAAACACAAAACATTACGTGAGATAAAAATCTCAGTGAATGCTCATGCGTGTGTGCAAGTGTAGTATTTTCTTTCAATAGCTTTCATTTGAAAATAGTTTAACCGATAAACTTAAACGCACACAAATGTCATGTAATAAAATCGTGAAATCACAAGCATTCATGGTTTAACAAAAATCCTTTAACAAAAGAACGGATTCACGTTTGGTGATCGGTGTCCACATTATGCTGCTAATGCAACCAACTTTATCTCTCATAACATTACTCTTTGTCTCCCCGTCCTAGGAGCGGCCTTGAAATCAATAATGTATGCCATGGTACATACATAAATCCTACGACCCAACAGAGACACAACCTCCTCCTGTTATGTCTGGGAGGAAATGGGCCCATTAGGACAAAAGGTCCTACCAGCAATCTTGCAGCCGCCTAACGGTATCCCCTGCACTCCCACGCCAAACATTGGATCCAATAACTAATCAAATCCGAATACAACCCAATGGGACACCATTCATCATATTGATTCCAATCACATAAAGTAATTAACCAATGTACGGGTAACTTGCTTTGATAAAAGTAACTTGCTTTGATAAAACTGAACAGTTCAAACACCAAATTTACCAAAACTTTGTTTCAAGAAATGAACAATTCGAATACCCAATTTACAAAAATTTTGTTTGAATAAATGACAATTCATTATGCCGAGAATCATGGTTACATATATATACATATAGATATACATGCATACATTCCTTTCCATTTTGAAAATAATAGAGTTTAGGAACACTCACCTGGAATTCGTAGAAAGGGTAGTCGAAATGCTACTAGTTAGCACTACCTCGTCTAGGCAAGTACACCGGTATACTACAACAACCTTGACACCTTAACCAAACACAATTATCAATTATCTAGAATGATAGATTAATTAATTTTTATCTTAAAATCACTATAGAGAGTTCTTTAAAGGGTTACAATCCTTAATGCACTCTACCAATTAATTAACCATTATATTTGTTCGCTGATTGAGTTTAGGTTATTATATACACGCATATATAATAGTATATTTTAATTTTAATTTCATCTTAGCCAAACATGATCACAATTCACACCTGAATTTTAGTACTGGCTACACCTCCTATTAATTATATTCGAATGCTACGTCATGTTAACTATGAGAAATCCTATAACTTATAGTACCTGCATTACAATAACCCACAGAGCATCAAAGAATTTACTAATGTACTATATTTCACTTAGATATTTTCATGTTGCTCATCAGCTTACGTGTTAACCATATCTGCATAACCTTAACGATAGAGAACTGAATATACTCCATTTTATACTTCTAATAACTTACTAGAAGCTTTTTGTTCTTAACGTGACTAATGCAAATAGCAAACGAATTACGTGATGATGATCCCTTCTGGAGTAATAACTTTTCAACATTATAAGTAACATGGAAAATTATCCTTAACCATTTAATGACACTATGATAAGTCCTTTTGTATGAAAGCTTTTATCACAAAAAGTCATGGATGATTAACTATGTGACAGAGCTTTTACATAACTAATATGGTTTTATGAAACATATTATGTTGCCAACAACTATGAGTTAACGTTTATCTCTAAACAAAATAAATGGAGTAAAGTCAAGAACGTTTTGTGTTAACTATTACAAAATTAGAGTAAGTCTAATCTGATTGCTAAACATTTAGTCCTCTTTAGTACGTTCCTACGGAATTATAATCTCCCTTCTCCCATCTTTAGTTTACAATCGTATAATTAACTAGAGGTGGGTAATCATACCCAAAATTCGGGTACTCTATCCGACCCGGTAGGGTAAATACCCGAATTTCGGGTAGTAATACCCGAACCGTACCCGAATATTCATTCGGGTACCCTATCCAACAACAACAACAACCAAGTCTGTAATTCCAATTAAATTGGGGTAAGCTATATGAACCATGAATGAATAACGTCGCATCGTGAACATGAATCTTTTGCCTCCATATGTTTCGGCTGACGAGCATGTCTTTATTTAGATCTTTTAACTTCATGTCGTTCTTTATGACCTCCATCCATGTCTTTTCGGTCTTCCACGAGCTCTAGCCATCTGTCCTAAGTCTAAATCTTCAACTCCTCGTACCGACGCATATACGGGTCTGCGTTTAACATGTCCAAACAATCTTAAACGATTTTGTTGCATTTTTTCGTCGATGGCCGCCACACCGAATTTATGCCGAATATCTTCATTGCGCACCTTATCTCTCCTGGTATTACCGCACATCTATCGAAGCATGCGCATCTCTACAATGTTCATTTTCTGTAGCACAGCACTCTGAGCCATAAAGCAAAGCAGGTCTAATAGTCGTACGATAGAACTTTACTTTAAGCTTTAAAAAAAAGTTACGATCGTACGGGATCCATGTTGATCTCTTCCACTTTGTCCATCCAGCTTGGATGCGGTGGTTGACATCTCCATCTAACTCTCCATCCATATGTAGTATGGAGCCTAAATACCGAAAATGCGTACTTCTCAGTATCTCTTGGCCATCCAACTGAACCCTGCCATCGTTGTTTCTTCGTTATTTGCTAAACTTGCATTCGAGGTACTCTGTTTTTGTTCGACTTAGTCGAAATCTCCGTGCTTCTAAAGTTCTGACACTTGTCACCACATTATCATACATATCTTTTATGATGTTGATATATTTAATGTGTACTCCCTTCTTCACCAAGGTCCACCATAATACCTCTCGAGGTACTTTGTCATGTGCATTTTCTAAGTAGATAAAGACCATATGCAAATCTTTACTCTTTTCTCGAAAGCGTTCAATGAGTTGACGAATCAAATGGATGGCCTTTATGGTCAACCTTCCGGGCATAAATCCAAATTGGTTCTCAGATATGGGAACAATTTGTCTCAATCGGTGTTCGATCACCCTCTCCCATATCTTCATGGTATGAGACATAAGCTTTATCCTATGATAGTTAGAACAGTTTTGGACATCGTCCTTATTCTTATATAGAGGTATTAGCGTACTCTTCCTCCACTCTTCTGGTATTTTATTTGTTCGCCATATTTTGTTAAAGAGGTCCATCAACCAGGTCACCCCTATCTCTCCTATGCTTCTCGAAGCCTCAATAGGGATACCATCTGGGGCAATAGCTTTTCGAATCTTCATCTTCTTCAAAGCATCTTTGACTTCCGACCTTTTTATTAGATATTATTGTACTCTAGTGTATCTAGTTTCCTTAGTTATCGTATTTAGATTCCATAGTTATCATATCCTTAGAGATATTGTATAGGTAGATATTACCTTATCTTACGCATTGTAATTTGTATTTATACTCTCTTGATTAATGAGAAGGACACACAGAATATTACAATCTTATATGGTATCAAGCCTTCCCTCTCTTAAAAATGACCAACCCTAATGAGTCAACAAAAGAGTCGGCCGGCCCCCTCTCTTCCGCCGCCGCCGCCGCCGATAACACGCCACCACCACCCCCCCCTAAAATCTTCCCGGCCCTCACGGTCACTAATATTAAAAACTTCATCCCTCTTACTCTTGATATAGAGAACGGCCAATACAACTCTTGGTCGGAACTCTTCAAGATCCATGCTCGAGTCTACCAAGTACTCGACCACATCATCACTCCTCCAGGTGGCGTGCCTTCCCCTCTTGCCGACTCTGATCCCGACCTCTGGAACCGCCTAGATGCCTTAGTCCTTCAATGGATCTACGGCACAATCTCCAATGATATTCTCCATATGATCATTGAACCCGACTCCACTGCGGTGGGTGCATGGGTTCGGTTGTCTGAAATCTTTCAAGACAACAAAAACTCACGAGCGGTGCATCTTGAGCATCAATTTTCACACACCACCCTCGATGAGTTTCCTAATGTGGGCGCATACTGTCAGAAACTGAAGATGATCGCGGATCAGCTTGCCAACGTTGGTGCCCCTGTGTCCAACCAACGTTTGGTCCTCCAGTTAGTTGCGGGTTTGAATGACAATTTCAGCGGGGTTGCTACTCTCATCCAACAAAGTGACCCCCTCCCTCTCTTCTCAAAGGCTCGGTCAATGCTGGGTTTGGAGGAAACCAACATTAACAAACGAGCCGCCCGCCAAGCCGAGACCGCCCTAGTATCGCACGCCGCCCCAACCGGACCGGACCGAAGCAGCGGACCAGACCAGCAGCGGACCAGCAGCGGTCGCGGTCGAGGCCGCGACTACATGGGCCGCAGTAGGGGTTCGGCCCGTCGGGGGCGTGACGGCCGCGGTCTAGGGCGCGGTCCGCCCCCATGGGCCTGGTCGCCTACGGCCCTCCACCACCTTGGGCCAGCCCACCAGCACCGTACCCTACCGCCCAGCCCAGCCCGCGGCCCAGTCCGCCGCCTCCAGCCCGTCAGCAAGGGCTCCTTGGCCCGCGGCCCAATTACTCCTACCATCCGGCCGCCCCCACCACCGGTTATGCTCCCACGGAGTTTGACTCCGCCTTCAGCACTATGTCTCTCAATCCACCCGATGACCAATGGATCATGGATTCGGGTGCCACTTCACACATGACGGCGAATAACGGTACTCTTACGTCTTATTTTAATTTGAGCAACTCTAATGGTATTACTGTAGGCAATGGCAACTCTATTCCTGTTGTTGGTACGGGTAACGCTTCCCTTCCCCCACCTTTACCTCCTTTTTTTCTCTCTCATATATTGCATGCACCTAATATTGTGAAAAACCTTATTTCTGTGCGTAAATTCACCATTGATAATTCTGTGTCTATTGAATTTGATCCTTGGGGTTTTTCTGTGAAGGATCTACAGACGCGCAAACACCTTATGAGATGCAACAGTAGCGGGGACCTATACACTTTACCCAAGCCGCCCACCAACTCACGCCCTTCATCCTTTGCCGCCCTCTCTACTGACCATTGGCACGCTCGTCTAGGCCATCCCGGTCCAGCCGTTCTTGCCTCTCTCCGCCAAGCCAACCACATATCTTGCTCGTCGGCGCCGTCATCCTTTTGTCAATCATGTCCTTTAGGAAAGCATGTTAGGTTACCTTTTTTGTCTTCTACTTCACGTACTTTATTTCCTTTTGACATTGTTCACAGTGACCTATGGACTTGTCCCGTTTTGAGACCTTCGGGTCATCGTTATTATGTTTTATTTTTGGACGATTTTTCTAATTTTTTATGGACTTTTCCTATTGCTAACAAGTCACAAGTTTTTTCGACATTTTTAGCGTTCCACGCCCTTATAAAAACTCAATTTGAACGCGAAATAAAAAGTTTTCAATGTGATAATGGAAAAGAATATAATAATGCTCTTTTTCATGACTTTTGTGCTAAAAATGGGATGACTTTTAGATTTTCTTTTCCATATACTTCCTCTCAAAATGAAAAATCAGAAAGAAAAATTCGCACCATAAATAATATAATACGTACTCTTCTTTCTCACGCCTCCCTTCCCCCTACTTTTTGGCCTCACGCCTTACAAATGGCTACATATTTATTAAATATTCTCCCAACTAAAGTGCTTAATTTCTCTTCCCCCTTACAAACACTTTATAATAAAACTCCCTCTTACACTCACTTACGCATTTTTGGGTGTTTATGTTTTCCACTTTTTCCTTCCTCAACTATTCATAAATTACAAGCACGTTCTACGCCTTGCATATTTTTGGGGTATCCATCAAACCAACGTGGCTACAAATGTCTCGACATAAAAACAAAAAATATTATTGTATGTCGTCATGTCATTTTTGATGAAAACACTTTTCCTTACCGCCACATAACTCCCCCTCCCTCTTATAATTTTCTTGACTCGGATATCTCTCCTTTAGTTCTCCAACATATGCAGTCCGCGCCTCACGCGCATAATGGTCCTCGTGCTTCACCACCATCACCGCATCCTCCTCCACCCGACGGCGCCGCGGCAAGAACACCTCCACCATCTCCATTACCCACGGCCTCCCCTACTCCACCGTCACCACCACCCACTACTGGCCCATCTCATCAAATGGTAACACGCAGCCGTCTTGGCATATTTAAACCTAAGCAAATATTTAACTTACATGCAACCACCGCCCCCTCCCCTCTTCCCCAATCTCCCTTGGTCGCTCTATCCGACCACAATTGGAAAGTTGCCATGCTTGATGAATACAATGCTCTTATTAATAATGATACGTGGGAGCTCGTTCCTCGTCCGTCTAGTGTTAATATCATTCGTTCTATGTGGATTTTTAGACATAAATTTAACTCTGACGGTTCTTTTGAGCGGCATAAAGCCCGTCTTGTTGGTGATGGCAGGTCTCAACAGGTTGGAGTGGACTGTGATGAAACTTTCAGCCCAGTGGTCAAACCCGCCACCATTCGGACTGTCTTGAGTATTGCTCTATCTCACTCTTGGGACATCCACCAGCTCGATGTCAAGAATGCCTTCTTACACGGTAAACTCAATGAAACCGTTTATATGCATCAACCTATGGGCTTTCGTGACTCTCGCTTTCCCAATCATGTTTGCTTACTCAAGAAGTCTCTTTATGGTCTTAAGCAAGCCCCTCGGGCTTGGTATCAATGCTTTGCTGACTATGTGGCTACTATTGGTTTCACTCATAGCACCTCGGATCATTCACTGTTTATTTATCGTCATGGGGGTGATACTGCTTATCTTTTGTTATATGTGGATGACATTATTCTTACTACATCTTCTCCTACACTGCGACGTTCTATTATGTCTCTCATTGGTACTGAGTTTGCTATGAAGGATTTGGGACTCCTTAGCTATTTTTTGGGCATTGCTGTTTCTAGCGTTTCAGGTGGACTCTTCTTATCACAGAAGAAATATGCTGAGAGTATTATTGAACGTGCTGGTATGAGTTCTTGCAAACCGTGTGCGACTCCAGTCGACACGTCCTCGAAGACAGGGAGTGCGACGGCCAGCCCTCTTGTCTCCGACTCTACTCTATTTCGGAGTCTTGCGGGTGCACTTCAGTACCTCACTTTCACTCGCCCGGATATATCTTATGCAGTTCAGCAAATTTGTCTATTTATGCATGATCCTCGGGAATCTCACATGCAAGCGTTGAAACGCATTATCCGTTATCTTCAAGGCACTATGGATCATGGCTTATCTCTATCTCGATCCACCGTTTCTAGCCTTGTTGCCTACTCCGATGCTGATTGGGGTGGTTGCCCGGATACTAGGCGTTCTACCTCGGGTTATTGTGTTTATTTTGGGGACAACCTTATCTCTTGGTCGGCCAAAAGACAACCCACTCTCTCCCGTTCCAGTGCTGAGGCCGAATACCGTGGAGTTGCCAACGTTGTTTCCGAAGCTTGTTGGCTTCGAAACTTGCTTCTTGAGCTTCACCATCCTATTCGAAGGCAACCTTGCTCTTTGTGACAACATCAGCGCTGTCTATTTATCAGGGAATCCGGTTCAACACCAACGAACCAAGCACATTGAGATTGATATTCACTTTGTTCGTGAGAAGGTTGCTCGTGGCATTATTCGAGTTCTTCACGTCCCATCTCGGTATCAAATTGTCGATATATTCACGAAGGGCCTTCCACGTGTTCTTTTTGAAGATTTTCGTTCCAGTCTCAACGTCCGTCCTCCTCCCGTTTCGACTGCGGGGGTGTATTAGATATTATTGTATTCTAGTGTATCTAGTTTCCTTAGTTATCGTATTTAGATTCCATAGTTATCATATCCTTAGAGATATTGTATAGGTAGATATTACCTTATCTTACGCATTGTAATTTGTATTTATACTCTCTTGATTAATGAGAAGGACACACATAATATTACAATCTTATACTTTTAATACGGCGCATAAAATTGTGGTTTAGATCCTTAATGGACTGCGAGTTGTCACCCTCTGCTTGGGTGGGGCCTCCATTGAACAGACCCTCGAAGTACTCCATTCATCGTGCTTTGACCTGATCCTCACGCACCAAGACAGATTGGCTTTCATCTTTGATGCATTTTACTGCACCTATGTCTCTAGTCTTCCTCTCTCTAATGCGAGCAATTTTGTATATATCCTTCTCGGCCTCATTGTTATCCCTCTTCTCATAAATTTTCTATCCGAATAAGGTACCCTATCCGAATAGGGTAATTCGGGTACGGGGTCTGGGTAAGGGTTTTTGAAAAATTATGGTACCCGGTACCCGAATATAATATTATATTGTTTTTTCCTTTTTTCTTTTTTTCCTTTTTTTTTCTTTTTCTTTCCTTTTCTCTTTTCTTTCTTTTTCTTTCACTTGACACCCACTGTCTCTCAAACACACGCATGGACTCAACTCAAACACACGCACACACTGTCTCCGGTGACGCTCTTTGGCGACCATCTCCGACTCCGGCGACCGATCCGGCGATGCTCTCTCTCTCTCTTCTACCAACGACCGCACCGCACGCATGCTTTCTCTCTCTCTCTCTCTCTCTCAAAATCGAAAAAGTGGTAAACCCTAAAATCAAAATTAATCTTTTAATTTGTATGTATTTTGGTTATATGATATGTGTGGTAACTCAATTAGACTCAATTGGAGTTGTGTGGTAACTCAATTAGACTTAATTAGATTAGTTATGGTTAATGAATTTGGGAATTTTGTTAGATTAGAAGAATTTGGGAATTTTGGTAACGAAGTATTGAAATTGAAGGATTTGAGCATTTTGGTAACGAAGTATTGAAATTGAAGGGTTTAGGCATTTTGTTAGATTAGAAGTATTGAAATGTGACTTGTTAATTAATGAAGTATGTTATATTAGACTATGAGTATATGACTAATGATCTGGGCATTTTGTTATTAAAGTTGGTTAATGAAGTGTGTTATATGATAAATTGATAATTGATATGAACTATGAGGTGTGTTATTCTATGAATAATGATTTGGGCATTTTGTTAGTGAAGTTTGTTAGTGAAGTGTGTTATATGATAAATTGATAATTGATATGAAGTGTGTTATATGATTTGGGTTGTTAATGAAGTTTGTCGTTTGATAAATTGATATACTTTAAATGATAATTTGATATGAATTGTTATTGTGTTATATGAATATTGAAACTTAAAACTAATTTCCTATGAATGTTGTAACTTGTAACTTGTAACTCATTTTCTTAATTTATATAGGTGACGGCTTCTTCAAATTCGAAGGGAAAACAAGTCGCATCATTTTTCTTATTTTCTTGATTTTTTTTTTAAATTTGAGAGGCGAATTTTCGCCTCCCATCAAGAAAACTACAATCCGTGTGCTAATAAAATCGGCAAATTTCCACCGTTAGATTTTCTCAATTCGCACATCTACACCGTTAAACTTCCACCGTCTTCGTCAGATATTGAAGTCGACTTTTCACCTCCCACCTCTAGAAAAAATAAAAAATAGTGCGGTTTTTCCATAGAACCTTCACAACAATCATAATCTTCACAATCTCCACAACCTTCCCCACCCAAAAATTACAAATACACTTTTTTTGCTAGTTGTACAAATTAGAGCATATTTCATTATTATTAAAGTTTCCTAATTCAATTTGTGGTATGTTATAAGGAGTAATACAAAGAGTAATGCAAGATGAAGGTGGAGTTTCATTCTTTTTATTGCTAGATAGTTTTATTAATAACCACAATAAATAGCTTTCTTAGGATTTGATATATAATATATTAGAATATAATGATGTATTTTGCAAATTAATTTTGTTTGTATTTTTGTATTTACACGTCATAGTATTTAATAAATGTAGCTAATTAATTTGATGATATTATATGAATCTCATTATTTTTTTATGTTAATGATTATTTTTTGAATAAATATATATGTCTGTAAATTAAACATGTGTTGTGTTTTTAATTCTTAATTTCAAACAAAATTCTTCAAAAGAATTGGAAATTTTTTGGGGGAATGAAATTTGGTGAAAAAAATTAAGCGACAAAGTTTGCTACATTATTTTTTCACAAATCTACAAATGGTTGGAGGCGATTAATCACCTCCAATATTTTTTATTTTTTTAAAATAATTAAAACCTTAATACTATTTTTTAAATAAAAAATAAAATATGTGGTGAAAAATCACCTCCAACCACGTCATCAGTGTAGAATAATATAACAAAAAAACAATAATATAAGACGAATATTCGCCTAGTCTGCAGTCAATTATTAGCCTCCCACGCCAAAAGATAGGAGGCAATTTTTTCACTGCCACGCGCCTTCAATAATACTAACGAAAGCTAATAATCGCCTCTACCCAGGTGAAATGGGTCCATTTAAGAGGCAAACTGTGTTGCAGGTACAAAATCGCCTCCTATATCTTTTATTGGAGATGATTTTAATGATATAGGAGCCCATTATGCGATTGTTGTTAGGAGGTACTGTTGTAGTGTCTTGAGATACAGTCAAAGACACCCATTTAATCTGTTTTCCAATAGCAAAATCAAACCACATTCTAGTACCATTCTTCAGTCATGTGATGAAAAGTTGACATCCGAATAACCCATTCACTCATAAAAGTTAATTATTAAAATTTTAAAAAAAAATCTAGCTATATAATTAATTAATAAATTGGGTTTATTAAGTGAGTTACGTGATTGAGTATAATTGCAGGTCTATTGATGATTAAGGAAGCAAGTTCATCACATGGCGTATTTATTACAATGTTGGGTAATCAGTGTCCCATAATGTGTAACATAATATTAGCCTTGGGGCTACTGCTTCTCCACATGATCTGTTATCCAGCGAAAATTCCTAGATATTCCTTTTCTTTTTTCCATTCTGCGTTCTGAGTTCTGACACAAACACACACACTAAAAATAAAAAGATTAAAGATGATGTCAATGTAAACCAGTGAACTTTGAGGCGATAATTGCGATTAAATCTCGTGGAAATTAAATTCCAAAACTTGCTCTTATTTAAGTCAAAAGTCGTCAAAACCATTATATGACTTTTTTGACGCACTGACTAATTACTTGTTATATATTTGGTGTGTTGTATTAGATCATGATGACTCTATCAGCGATGGAAATCCATATTAGTTACTCGAGTTAGTTGCTATATTTAATTTGAAATCTTGACATGATATATTATTGGTTTGTTCGACGCGTGGTGATCATAATCAATGATACATGAAATGTTCATGAAGATTATGAGGGAATTAAGATGATAGCGGTTACGAATGAGTTATTTTCTATTCTCCTCCATATCAGCAAAATAAAATTCATTACATGTTGACCGAAATGTGATCCTAATTTTGGTTTCAACATTGTAATAATCCTCTATAGTCGTCTATACCACCAAATTTGTAGGGAGGAAATTAAATAGCTCCAGCTAGATTACGCCAGATCGCGGGCCGAATTGTTTGCTATATTTGTCAACGTTCAAGACTTCTAATTAAGTGGATAACAAAAATGATATTGTAGTAAGATGCAGACATTTATATGTTCAAAAAAAAAAAACAGATATTTCATAGTCGAGTAAATTGCAAGAACTACTCATATACTATTTGTAATTGCCAAAGAACCCTCATAACATGTCAAATTTAAAGAAAGTCTAATAAACTAAATTCATTTTCATTTCTCGCGCAAAGGATCTATATTGCTCGAATTAGATTGTGTGCATCTAATTAATTTTCCAAGAAATCTGATTACATTTAGTTTTTACACATGTAAAAAGTAATATACGACGTTAGCGTATTGGTTATGTTTTTTTAATGATTTGGAGATGAACTTCAAAAGGTATCTTATAGGTTCAACATAAAATTTTGGTTATCGATGCAGCCAACTTAAAATATTACAGTGAGGGGCATTTGCAAATAAAATTTATAAAAGGAACCATTTGTGAATCGAAAACATTAATTAACACCAAGCTAAGGATAGTTTGTGCAATTTTTATCTTGAATGGTTGCATTAACGTGCCATAAATAAATGTGGAGAAAAAAGTGGCACAACATCCGTTTAAACAAAACGAGTAAAGTACGTTGTCTTTTGTCCATTCTTCTTCTCTATCCTTTCATGTTCCATATAATAACTGTACATTAACAAAATCTCTGAACCCATAAATCAAGTTTATAAATAGTAAAAAAAATAAAAAAGACATAAACAGATATTGGTGTTGCTGGGATATATAAACAAGAAACTGTAATAAAGGGAACTGGAATTGCAAATCGGATCCGACACCGTCGGACCCACTTCTCTCTCTCTCTCTCTCTCTCCACCATTTTTTTGCAGGTCCTTTTCTCTTCTTCTCTGTTACATTACATGCAAACATAGATACATACGAATGAGCTTACACCGTTACACGTGCACGTGTATATATATATATATATATATATATATATTGGTTGTGCTGTGCATTCGTTTAATTCTTTTATTTGTGATGATTAACGTAACTGCGTTTCCAAGAATTTTCCCATGACTTTATATGTTATGTTGGTTGTTAATGATTTGAGTTTATTATTTTTCCTTTTGGACTGTTGTTGTTGTTGTTTAGGCGATAATTCATGACATTATTTTTATTCTGTTTTTAAATGGGATTTGTCTTCACTTTTGTTTTTTAACAAAAAAAAAAATTATTGCAATACTATTATGTGTGTGTTGTTGTTGATATTTGATAATGACGTTTAATTTATTGTGCGATTTTCTAGAACCGGAGGCACACCCACATATTATCTTGTTGGACCATTTTTTCTTGTTCTGATAGGGAACCCAAATGGACATCACAATGGTTTTTTTTTTATTTTAATGTGTGACATAATTGTAGCTTGTACCATATATTTTTCTTCTCATTTGGTATATTTGAAAGTGAATACTCCAAAGCCATGTTCTTTATTTTTTCTCTTATCTGCACCTTCCAAGAATACTGAAAAAGGTTTTTGTATATTGTCATGGTATTCAAATTTTACATTGTCAGTGTTGTCTTCTTATATCATAATCACATGGGGGACATGATCAACTTTATTTAATATGGTTTATCATAAAAGCTTTAGTCCTTTTTAAACTGTTTGTTCTGTATCATTGATCTTCGACCCCTATTTCTGCAGCTCAAACTTTGTCTACTTTTGTGGGGCTGAGGAGAAAGTGGATTGTGCAATTTCCAAAATCTTTCAAGTGAAAAGAGTACTGTGGCAGCATTCTTGCTTTTTCTCTCTCTAACCATTGTATTTGGGGACCTGCAAGCTACTTGTAAGACTGTGTAAGTCATGCTAAGGTATGCTCAAAGATATAATGATATACTTGCTAGTATGAAACCGATCTCGTAATAAGATGGGGGTGGTTCTTTCTTTAATCTCTGCCTGTCACTAGTATATATGCTAGTTATTTTGATGGCCATACATCTTAAAAATTATTGAAGTTCTACTGTATTAATGTCTTAGCATTCTTCATGTCCATTCAGTAAAATCACTTTGATAGCTGAAAATGCTAAACGTTTATTTCCTGCGATGTCCGAAACTTGCAAAACAGTATTCTTTGACTACTCATACTCATTGAAGAATTTGGTTTTCTGGTCTTTCATATTTGAGGAAGTTTTATAATCATCATATTATGTATTGTTGCAGATATTTAAGGGCTGAATCATTGTAATGGGTGCTTGTGTATCATCACCGGGTATAGCAACTAAACCTTTAAAAACATTCACTGTACGGAGGAAGCACCGTGGACACTACAAAAAGCACCATGTAAATTCGGTTACTACAGATGGGAACAGAAAAAGAAGCAGCGATGTAGGAGCCCGAGTGACAGATTTCGCTGTTAGCGAGTTTGTTCAGACTACGACCACCTGCAGAGGGTCTGAGGTTTCCAATTCCACGATCCATCTCACTCAGCTGCAGTGGCATCATAGTCAGATTGATGCCAATGGTATGTCTCGCATTCATCCTTAACTGGACTATTTTTGTGGAATTCGTCAAAGTCATTTTATTCGTTTTACTCGAGCTTTTCCGGTTTTATGATATTTTCTAAAATACTTTGGTGTTTAGAGCGAAGAGAGTTCGTATTAATTATATCTTTGTTCTTTCAAGGACCTTGTTTCTTTCTTTTAAAGAGTCCAGAAAGTGTTTTGTATGAGTTAATGGGTGTTCAGCAAATACGTACACTTAAAACTTCACCAAATAAAGACCTATAGATTGACCTCTTGAAAATAATGGTGAAGGTATTTATGCGCTTACAGGTATTTGTCAGGAAGATTCGTGGTTTGATACATTCAGCATACTGGAATCTGACTCAGATGATGACTTTAGTAGTGTGCATGGAGGTAAAGAACACACAAATTTCTTTAAATGTTCATTATTTGTTTTTGTAGCAGTTGATTGTCTGCTGAGTAGGAGAGATCATTCTCGTGAATCTGATGTTAAGTTTATTAGATCATCAGATAAAACCGCTTATTAATTGCCTGATTATTATGAAATTTCATCCTTTTTGTTTCTTTCTGTAAATGTAAGCTTGTTAAGTGCTGAATGTTTTCGAGTTCTGAAGTAAAACAGTCCCAAATTTGGCATTTTTGCCTGATTAACTTACGTTTTCCGAGGTATCGTTTTCTCGTCAATGTTCTTTACTCAAAACTTTCGTTTTTTTTCTTCCTTGCATTAATCCTAGATCTGAACAAAAGCATTTGCATTGTCAATTTACTTATATATACGCACTGATTAAATGCCCGGGATGTAGACTCTCGATGAGATTAATGTTGAAAGGGGGCATTTAACTTGATAATACTGCGAGGGGGCTCTGTATTTTATTGATCAATGACGAGATGGTTGCAAAGACTAAGCATTTATCCTCTAGACGTGTTATATCATGCAATTGCTTCACAATAAGCACATGAACTGCCATCTGTTATGGATCGCGAGAAGTTTTATGAAAAAAATGCAGGAGAGGGTTACGTCGTCATTTTTTTTTGAATGCCTCCTTGAACATCTCTTTCTGTCGGATATGGATGACTGCACCTCCTTATATTTCATGATTAGGCTACCAACTAAACAATTACGCGAGTGTTATAAAAAGGAACTTTACTTTGTACCTGCGATGCAATCCACACAGAACGATGAAGTTTCATTGGAGCACTTGTCCACTTAAAAAATTAGAGATGAATACCATGAGAAAATATCTGAATATTGATAATTTTGCCAATAGATTTTTTCTCAAACAAAGATGGAGTCCTGGAACCAAATGGATTTACTCTCATAAATTGCCAAGGAAAAGAGGATGCTGGTATCAAGATAAAGAAAAGCTTAGATCGGGCATATGTAAGTTTTAACGGACTTAAAGATGTTAGGAATGATCTTGAGAAAACCCCAGAGAATATATTGAAGTCCGTCTTACCCCGGCTGGCTCCTTCATTAAGTTTTAATGAGAAGATCATTGCATCAAATTCTGGCCCACAATGTCAAAAAAGGAAATCAACTGTTATCAGGCTTTCTGTAAAGAGGACTTCTATTGATGGAGAAGAAACAATTCGTGAGTATCTTTATTATTACTAATGATGATTGGTCATTTCCTATTTGCAATAAATTGTAGCTATACCCAAAATCTGAAGTAACTTCGGTTAATCCAGGTACGTCAACAAAATATCTGTACCGTCCCAGAGCTGGACTAATAATTCCTTGTTGCATTGAGGAGAAGCCAACTCCTGGAACTTGGTCTCAGATTGCACCCTCAACCTTCAAGCTCAGGGGAGATAATTACTTCAAGTATGCTGCTAACCATACCTCTGACCATTAAAGAAGTATCAAGCAATTCTAATCCATTTTTTCTGATATAGTTTACTTTTGTGACCTCGCTATTTATAATTGCAGAGATAAGAAGAAATACCCTGCACCAGATGTCAGTGCTTATACCCCAATTGGTGTTGACTTATTCGCATCCCATAGAAAGATCAACCATATCGCACAACACCTTGAGCTACCTTCTATAAAAACAGATTCTAAAGTGCCCCCACTGATAATTGTTAATATTCAGGTGACTCTTTGCTCTACCTGATTACCTGATGTCATGTCATTTTTTATATATATTATCTGACACTGTTTTGTCGCATTTGCTCGCCTCTCAGCTGCCCACGTATCCCGCACCTATGTTTATTGGTGATGCTGATGGGGAGGGCTTGAGCCTTGTGCTATATTTTAAACTTTCAGAAACCTTTGAGAAAGATGTATCTCCCCAATTTCAGGACAGTATCATGGTAATTTTAAGTTGTTTAGTTGTAGTAGTAGTTGAACCATCTGTCTTGATATCCTTGTAATCCATCTATGCTTAAATGTATTGATTCGGGTGAATTTTTGGCGGGCTTAACTTGGTTTTATCATTTCCTCTCAAGTTAGTGTGCATGCTCAAAACACTACATAACATGCTTTTTCTTTGATTACTTTTGTGTAGATTACTGTACTACGCTTTTTTGATAACCTGTGCTTTTCATTCTTTCAAAGGTCAAACATAATCATACTTTCTTTTCAGTGTCGTCTGGAGTTGAGTTCCTTATCGCGTACGTTTAACGGTTTAAGCGAGAGAGAAACGTTACTTTCTGTAGTTTCTACTGTTAGGCCACGCACAGCACTATAGGTGCCGTAACTGAAAACTGGCACTTTGCAGATATTTAGATGTACAACAAATCGAGTTGTTTCCGAATCTCATTGCTGTGTCTTTGGCATCAGCTGGTGCGAACTTTTGATTTATGCTTGCTCTTTATCTGCATAAATTTGGTGACAGGTTTTATGGCGATTAAAACTCTGAGATCACTGTTTTATATCACAAGAAGGTGAAAGACAGAACATAAATGGGAGTTGGTTCGTGGTACATTGTATTTACCTTATTCCTGGATATTGTAGGTTATGAAATATTGCCACATTACGTTAGTTTTATAATCTTTTTCCCCTAGTAAAAATTTGGACATGACCATTTATCTCTCTATCAAATGCCGCTTTAATTCAGCTGCATTTCCATTTCTATGCTTGCTCTTTCTTGTTAGTAGACTTAAGTTGTGAGCTATTAACACTAATAAATAACTGGTAGCAAGAAAAAATTTAAGAGATGGCTGCAATTCTTAAATATATTGGAAGTTAGTTTAGTTTGGTTAGTTTCGCTGAAAACATTCTTTATGCTGCAGAGATTGGTTGAGGATGATATGGAAAAGGTTAAAGGATTTGCGAAAGAATCAATTGTTCCCTTCAGAGAACGACTAAAAATCATGGTCGGGGTTAACAACCCTGATGATCTCGTCTCAAGTTCTACTGAGAGGAAACTGTTGCATGCATACAATGAAAAGCCCGTTCTTTCCCGCCCTCAGCATGGCTTTTATCATGTGAGAGTTTCTTCTTTTCCTTTCCTTTCTTATAATTGTGGGATAAGATATTAATACCTGCGAGGTTTGATCTCAATAACAGAAACTACTCCTACCACTTGAATAACTAACTGAAGTTGAAATAATCTCACATGTAGATTCCTTGAAGTTTTAATAATTATGCAGATACTCCTAAGGTACTGAAAAACACCAGACTCTGTACTGTCTCCTAATTGTTTACTGTTTCTAAAGCTCCACGAGGTGTTCTTTTAAACTTCATAAAAAAAGATTTTTGCAATTAGACTAACCTCAGGAATGTTGATGTAATAATTGCTTCTTTTTTTAGCTAATATTCATGTCTTCGTTTCTTAGTCATATGTACGTTGTCGATTCTTAATATCCGTCTATTCATGTAAACAGGGCCCCAATTACTTTGAGATCGACCTTGACATTCATCACTTCAGCTACATAGCAAGAAAAGGACTTGAGGCATTCCGAGAGCGCTTGAAGAATGGAATACTTGATCTGGGATTGACAATTCAGGTTAGATCTTTCATTTTCAAGCTTTCTTGCAGCCACGCAGGTTCATTTTACGGGCATTGCAACTAAATCATTTCCTTTTTCTATAACAAAACAGGCACAAAAACCCGAAGAACTCCCTGAAAAGGTCCTTGGTTGCGTGAGATTAAACAAGATCGATTTTGTTAACCATGGTCAGATACCAACAATTGTGAGGCTTGATGATGACTGAATTAATTAAGATACAATGTTAACATGGCAAGAAACAGTTTTAGCTGCTTCCGATCGATGTGCTTTTCTGTTCCTGCTCCAAGAAAATCCCACAACCAACTTTTGTGAAGTAGATAAAATAAAAATATAAGAAAATGTGTCAGCTGAACATAACTAGATTAGTCTGTTGGTTTAATGTTAATTCCATAACTGTGTTGACATCAAAAAGGTTACACTCTGTTATGTATTAGTAAGTTGTAGCCTTCAGCAATTAGGGATATAAATTGTTTTTTTTTTCCATCGATCTTGGATGTCAGCATATATTATGTGAGAATGAGAAGTTTGGTTGACTCATAACCTGGTGTATGTAACTGTCATTTTTTGCACTTATCAACAAATTAAAGGTCTTTCTTTATATTGCATGGACTTTTTTCCTCTTCGAAAAAAAAAAAGAAAACTGTTCTTGCATATTCTACAGTTATTTCGAGTTTTTTCAGTCATGATTTATGATAATATAAGTTCTTAGCAGGAGATAGTTTAATTATTTGAAAATTGAATTTAAATATTTAGATCGTACACATTTAAATGGCAACTTTCAAGTCAGTGTAAAATAGTTTTGTAACATCATTTTCGGACATTCATGACATAATATAGAACTGAATAGTAGATTCTCATAAATGTTTTTATTGATTTTTGGATTTTTCAACCATATAGATAAGACGACTAGTTCATGGTGAATCATGCATCTACTATCAGCATTTGCGTATCCGTCGTCGACATTAGTTTAAAAGTAATATTGCATTTGAAGGAGGATAGTTTATTGTTTCACAAGTTGCTCTAATGGTAAGCATTGTATTTTGAAAACTCATTGTCCATATATTTATAGTATGGACGAATTATTATTTCTACCCCAAATATTTTTTTAAATGTAAATGTCCACGTTGGTTCAGGCGTAGTAGTTTTGCCCATTATCTTTTAATTTTTCTATTAAAAATGTCCAAAATCGCTTATTCGGGCTAAAATACTTAAGTGGCGATACAATCAACAAGTTGCTAAGCCTAGTCAATAAGTTGCTCCGCCAAGTCATGTTTTTCAGTCAAAAAACATTTTTTACACAAGCCCTTGTAATTTGTACTTACACGCCATAATGAATTACACTTTGCACCCCAATATATATATATATATATATATATATATATATATATATATATATTAATAATAAACATATATATATAACAATTTGTAAAAATAAAAAATATTTAACAATATATAAAAATAAAAATAAAAACAACAAAAAAATACAATTAAAATAAATTAATCATCATCTCCATTTTTTAGGGAAAAAAACGCTTTTAGGGCTAAAGAAATAGCAACTTTTTGACTGTACTCAGCAACTTATTGATTGTACCGCCACGTAGTCATTTTGGTCTGAATAAGCGATTTTGGGCATTTTTGATAGAAAATCTGATATACAGTGGGCATAAAAGTTGGACCGAAAAATGTTAGGCATTTACGTTTCAAAAAAACAAGTTGAGAGGCAGAAATAATAATTCTTCCTTGAAGTATGGGTTGAACAAATCGAGTTAATGACAAAAACTCCAACTTTTAGCTCGCCTAAAATGTAGATATAGAACTTTATTTTTCCTTTGATGTTTTTTTTTAATATTATTTTTGTCTTTTAATTTCCATTTTGTGCGTTTAACTCATTTTGTAATTCTTGATTCACAAGAAACACAAATTATGTGCGTGTGGTTGTACTTTGTAGCCTTTATGTCAATTTTTTTTTTATCAATAAGAAGAACCAAATAAAATTACATCATGTCTCTAGTTAGTAAACTAGTAATATAAGTAGATGAAGCCGTGTCCCAAAAGACATTGCTTTCTTCTATATATCTAACAAATTTAGCAAGTGCGTCCGCCACTTTATTAGTCGTTCTTGGTATCATGTAAAGGTAGCGTTCCACGGCTTCTGATTATGATAGGATTATGGTCTAAGTGAGTTCTTGGCAAGTTTTCCACTTCATAATCAGAAAACTTGTCTAACCATTCTTGGTTTGCCATTGCTCTATCAAGTTTGGCTTGTATTAATCCTCCATTCTTTCTCTTGTTTGACCAAGTGTATTTTGGTTCAATGAAACCAAGATCAATAGGTTGCAACTCTCAATAAAACTATTGAAGAATTATAGTCTTCTGAGAGTTTTGGTGCGCCCTTCCTTCTTTTCATGAGCAAGACTTACTTCATAGAAATCCCAGTGATCAACTAGGGAGTAGGCTCATCATGTGCTCTCTGTCTAATGCTATCAAAAGCTAGGATCTTAGCAGCTTTCCTTAGTTTAGCATATACTTCGGTTAATCTCCATCTCTCCTCAGAAGTAGGTCTGATGATTGCATGAATGGCTTGATAATCAGTATGAGTAATTTCCACCTCTACATCATAATCATTCCACAGCATCCATATGCCCCGCCATCATCCCCTCAGTAGGTGCAATATCATAGAAATTATAGCCCAGAAAAGGAAATATATCCCAAACTTGATCAAGTCTAACTCTAGTTTCAAGAACAAATACCATGTAGGGTTGGTGAAACCTTACCAAATCTCTGAAGTTCCTTCTGAATCCCTCATCACCTGCTCCTTGACAATTCCAGAAAATAACCTTCATACTTGGATTGTACAAGTGAGTATGGTGTACTGGATTCTCAACTGGAATCCCCATCCATATCATTGAAATCTGCCTCAGAGTCTCTAGCATCAGAGCCCTCTATCTGTTCTTCTCCCAACAGCTCAACTCGCAACCTTGATGTTGTTGTTGTTGGCCAGCTTTGGAAGGGAGAATGAATGGGATCTGGATATGCTCTATCAACAATTTGACCAGACCACAACAATGCTATTCATCTGGATATTCTCTGGAGTTGCCTTTCTTAAATCTTTGATTTGGACCGCCTCTAAGTCAGCGAAGTTCTCTTCAAAAAGAGCCTACCTTAGTGATCCTCTCCAACAGAGATCTAGCTACCTGCTACACATTCAAAAATCTTTAAAAGCTCCAAATGCATCCTAGATTTAAATTCTTCCTTTTGAGATTTTTTTTCTAATTCTTTCCCTTCTAAGGTTAAACTTGTATCCCTTCTAAGGTTAAACTTGTTCTCTTTCAACTATCGGTAATATCCTTTGTATTTTCTGTTTACGGACCGGGGAGGGACATTGATCATCTAGTCTTGTATTTTCCCCTGGTCTCTACCCTATGGTTTGGATCAAAATGGTCCATATGACTCAACTCTTTCAATTTACCCACGACCCAATACTGGCTTAATCACTTCATTAAGAGGGACGTCTCCATGTTTCTTTCATCAAGTGATAGAACTGAATCGCTCATTTTTGCTTATTTGATTTGGAAATGCAGGTATCATACCACGCATGAAGCACCACAATGGACCCCCAAGCAGATTCTAAAATGAGCTAATGCAGTGACTCGAGACCACCTCAAAGCTCAAGTTCAAATTGCTACTTTAGCTCCAACCTCCCCAATTTAAGATCTCCCCTCCCCCTCAAAACAACGAAACCTCGGACTCTCGTTTCGAGATAACGGGATCAAGATCCCTTGTGATGCTACTTATCACAATAGAATTGGCTTCTCGACTTTTGATGCAAGAAATAAAAATGAAATCAATTATTTTTGCATGCTGAAATAGCCATTCTTGTCCATCGTCCCTGGTGGATGAAACTTATTCTCTCAAAGAGGCTTTCTCCTTTATTAACTGGTCTAAACTTGGGAAGATTTATCTTTGAATCCGAGTGCCTCTCCTTGATACAATCTCAAAATGAGCACCCCCTGGAAGTCAATTGGACGGTTAAACCTTTCATCACTGAAATCAAGAGCATTTGGTCTGACTGTTCACAATGGGTTTTTAAATTTGTTAATCGCAATTGTAATTTTGTTACCTATTCGTTAGCTAAATGGGCAGAAGATTCAAACTGGGATAAAATTATTCCCTTAATTCATTTTGAGTAGAGTGCTTTTCAGGAATGGTGGATTCTTATTTTGGCATGTACAAACATTTTTAATTCTGCTTTTATCTAATGATATCTCTTTAATTATTAAAAAGAAAAATAACTATTTTAAATTGCATTAGTTTTCAATATCTGTCGTAAATTATTTTGAGTAAAATTTTCATTTGAGATCTTATTTTGAGGGTATCTGCGACCGCTAGGTGGTCTCGGATATGACATATATATATAAAATAAAATAAAAAACAGGTTTTTTTCTCCATTTCTCTCCTCTCCTTTTCTCTCCTCTCTTCTTCTCTCCTCTCCATTTCTCTCTTCTCCTATTCCGCCCCGACCCGATGCCGTGAAGCGATCACCGTTCATAGCTCACGACTGCCACGCCGTTGCCGTCCACCGCCCCAATTTCTGCCACCTTCGCGCCGATCCCGCGGCCATCCGGACCGTCCCTCCATCGCCTCACTCCACCGCCGCCCCGTAGCTTCATCGGAAAATTGTTATTTTTCGACTATTTCTCGATTTATGTTTTAATATGTTAAATTGTTATTAGTTTATTAAATTTTATGTTTAATTATTAGCTTAAATGTGTAATTGTTAGATTAAAGTGAAGATTGATGAGTTTAAAGTGAAGAATTGCTAGTTTAGATGTTAATTAAAGTGATGAATGATTAGTTTAAAGTGAATAAGGATTAGTTTTAATTGATGTCTGATTAGTTTGAAGTGTTAGTTTAAATGTGTAATTGTTAGATTAAAGTGAAGATTTATTAATATAAAGTGAAGAATGGTTAGTTTAGATGTTAATTAAAGTGCTAGTTTAGTTTAAAGTGATGAATGATTAATTTAAAGTGAATAAGGATTAGTGTAAATTAATGAATGATTAGTTAGGAGTGGTTGTTTAAAGTGATGAATGTTTAGTTTGAAGTGTTGGTTTAATTAAAGTGATTAATGATTAGTTTAAGGTTTGATTAGTAGTTTAATATGAAATTGGTAGTTTATATGTGCAATTATCTATGTTAGTTTATAAAGTGTACATGTGTTAGATTAAATGTACAATTCTTAGTTCAAATGTTAAATTTTTAGTTTAATATTTTGTTTGTTAGTTTAAATTATACTTTTTAGTTAGGGATAAATGCATCAAACCCCCTGAACTATGCACGTTTTTGCGAAATCGTCCTTAAACAAAATAAATAAGCGGTTTGCCCCTTAAACTATATCATTATGTTCGATTTGGTCCATGGCCGGGTTTTCGGCTATTTTTTGTCATTCTCGGCCGAAATTTTTCCCCTTACCCGACACATATGTGTTGTACTAGATGTATTTTAGTAGTTGATGACAAAAAGTAGGCGAAAAAACACCTCGAACGGGATAAATTCTGGCTAAAATGTGATTTCCTCTTCAGTGTATTTTAGCCAGAATTTGTCCCGTTCGAGGTGTGCTTTCGCCTACTTTTTGTCATCAACTACTAAAATACATCGAGTACAACACATATGTGTCGGGTAAGGGGAAAAATTTCGGCCAAGAATGGCCAAAAATAGGCTAAAGCCCGGCCAGGGACCAAATCGAACAGAATGGTATAGTTTAAGGGGCAAACCGCTTATTTATTTTGTTTAAGGACGATTTCGCAAAAATGTGCATAGTTCAGGGGGTTTGATGCATTTATCCCTTTTAGTTAATATGTATAATTGTTAGTTTAAGTTAAAATTTACATGTGTTAGATTAAATGTATAATTGTTAGTTTAAACTAAAGTTTACATGTGTTAAATTAAATGTATTATTGTTATTTAAAGTTTATATGTGTTAGTTTAATGTTAAATTAATGCTTAAATTAATTTACATTACTTAGAACATACCTTTAAGAATCTTTAGACAAGACGAGGGCTTTAGGGAATTTCTATAACTTAGAAATGATGCTATTTTTAAGAATCTCAACTAAACGACGCCTTCATGGAATCTTTATCACTTAGTAACGATTGAGTTTTAGAAAATCTCTACAACCTATCAATGATCTAACTTAGAAAATTTTTATTAGTTTCGTAGTACACATATTCATCATGTTAGACGCTCCTACGCATCGACCACGTACGTCTAGTAATGGCCCTCCTCCGAGAGGAGCTCGTGGTCGAGGTAGAGACACTGGAGGCCGTAGTCTTGTTAGTGAGAGTGGGGTTCGAGGTCGTGGTAGCAACGAGAGTGTTGGTCGAGGTAGTTGCAGAGCTATATTACATATTATCCACTTGGTTCGTGGAGACTAGCATTCAAGCCGAGCCATCCCTCCCACCACGATCTTGTGGGTCGGGTGAGGGATCTACACTATTGTCTCCTCCCCTACTGCGCCAGCTTAAATATGACGATGACAAGTCCCCTACTGCAGCAGAGCCCCGCCCAACCCCCCATACATCGTCTGGATATGGGGTTAGACCACGACCATCAGAGTCCACCGGAGCCCATCGACCACGTTCACCAGAGTCCACCGGAGCTCATCGACCACCATCTGCAGAGTCTAGCGGAGCTCAAAAGACACCACCTGCATACTCCACTGGAGTTGGATTGAGCCAGATGCCGACCGGGAACTCAGCCACAGGCACACAGTGGCTACCGGGCAATGGACCATCTACAGGGTATTTCAAATTTTGAAATGCCTAAGATAAAACTAATATCGGGACACATCAAAAAACCATATTGAAAATCATATCGAAAACATTCGATATACCTTTGTCGGAATAGGTACGCGTTCGCTAAAGGACAAACATAATTTCTCCCTTTTTTCAGTGCCTATTTATAGACATTGGGCGCATGAATCCCGCATTTATGGCCAACCATGTCGAAATCGACATTCGATATAAAGAACTAAATATCAAAAATATTTGATATTAATGATTTTCGATATAATTTTAATGCCGTGTTCTGAGATACAACTCCATACACGGAGGGACATCGCTCATAAATTAAATGCAAACCTCCATGCTACGAGAAATTATACTGTGGATCCACCATTGTTACAAATAGAATTTACGTATCTGAGCTCCTACATTTGAATTGGGCGGACAAGAGGTACTGGTATTACAATTTTTTTTTAGTTTATGAATTATTGTATACAAATAACTCATAAACTAGGGGACTACATGATATGGGTAATTTCTATATTGGGCTAGTCCGCTTAATTATATGGGTCGAGCCTAGCAGGCAGCCGGCCCAACGATCGTATATCGGGGATGGCACCCGATATACATGCCGATATCGAATATCCATATTCGATATGGTACACCGTACGCAAGAATTACGAGTGCGGTCCCTGCATCCCGATGCCTATATATATATATCTGGGTTCCGCTAATCAAGGAAAGTATCATTAATTACCCTACACTGTTCACCAGCATATCGAATACGCATATTCGATATCGAGTACCCATCTGATATACACATCCGACATACATCATCCGATATACACTCCGATATACTCACCCGATATAGGTCTTTGACATATCTACCCTCGATATGGACACATCCTCGACATCTGCCATATCCCTGACATAGAAGATATTCGACTTCCGCCTGGATTCGATATATCTTCTCATTCGACATACTGTAAAGCATCTAGTGTTACATACTCTGAGGTGTTCTGGACTATGGTCTACCTAGAACTAGTATTAGTGATATGAGACATAGTTTGTATTAGGTTGACTATTGTATCATTGTAATCTCGCACTTCGTCAGTAATATACGATCTATTACCAAACCAAACAGTTCCGAATATTACGAAGACCACATAGCTAGTCGCAAAGCTTATGCACGAGAGTCTTTTATCTGCATTGGCACAATTTGAAAATTGCCTTATATCTTGATAAATCTAACTCAAAATATCTTGTTATGCATCAAGAGTTCATCACGTACATTTTATTTAGTTTTGAGGGATTATGTAATATTTTCCCTCGCGATCCAAATAACATTAATAGTTTAGTATTTTTGTCGCTCAAACTCAATCTGTAGAAGGCAATAAAGAACCACATTTCTAATTAGCAAAATAATAATCTGTAAAACCTAAATTATGATAAGCAATACACAAGAAAATTATGTGGACAAGTATATAGGCCCATATAGGTTTAAAAGCAAAATATTAACAAACTACATGGTTCAGTTTTGCAGCTAATTACCTATGCACTATGCATTAGAATGTATGTGCACTATGCAATTTAATCTTGTATGAGGGACACTTGTGGTGACCTCCTTGCAGTTTTTCTTGGATCGTAAATTGTAAACATTTATACTTCGAAAGAATCAATTACTGAACAAAACTATATTTCTTTAAAGACTAGAAAAACGAATAAAAAAAATAAAAAATAAATAAAACAAAAACCAGATACCCTCGACCTTTCATAATATACAGTTGCTTTCGACTCTGATGCTTTCTTGTGTTGCAATGCATGGTGAGCATCTTCGTTCCATGCACAATTTGTGTGGCGATGAAACTTTCCTCGTTCTTTGTAACAGAATGAGTAAATCGACACAATGTTCCAGAGCTAGAACAAAAAATAACGTGGAGAAGTCTAGCACTATAGATAGAGTCCCTTCAAGTTTGACAGGTTTTGAGGGGTCGATCGAAATTGAGCCACAAAGTCTACACATCATCGGCTCATTCACATGAGAATCGAGCAAACTTGGGATATTTCGGTCACAAATCTGCACAAATGTAATAAAACGTTAGCCTTTCCTGTGATCTAGATCATTTTAGGGAGTAAAAAGGTTAATTTTCTTTATTATTTCTCAAAGATGAATTTCTTCTTCTCTTTTCTGCCTTACCTTGGTAAAACCGAGACCTTTGATGAACTTCACGAGGTTGGCCATATTGCCTTGATGCCATTTCTTGAGACTGATATGTCATTGGCCCTGAATATCCGATCCTCCCTTTTTTCTTTTTCTTCTTATCGTCGTAATCCTGTCAAGTTCCAAAACAACTCGAAGTCATAAGACTTGACTGAAAACCTTTATGCAGGATGCTGGTCACGTTTTTAATCTGATTTTCATAATATTATTAGGCAAAAGACACTCCTTCAAATTTGGTTTCATAACAAAAATTTCTCCGACAACTTAGAGTTAAAGCTTTAAGAACATCAAAGATAGAAGGCTAATTGTGTTTTCAAACTTTAAGATGTTTCTATATAATAAATAGAAACCTCAAGAGAGCTCTTTTATAGAAACCTCAACTCAGAGTCTATATTTTTCCAAAAAACAAGGAATGTGGTCCAATTTTTTATTTTCATGAAAGAAGTGGCTAACATAAGCGCGTCGAATATGTTTTTTTTTTTCCATTATTGAGTTATAAAGTTAACAGTGGCTTACCGTTGAGAATTCATGTGGCTCATAAATATCAGATGACTCAGAGCGATGAAACTGCACTTGTTCCCTACGCATGGCACGTCTGGCTGCCTCCCCATCTGAAGAATCATCGATCTCTAGCACATCTGAGTCAAATGTATCATGTGCATGCGAAATGTGGGATGAGTCTCTAGATTTGTGACTTCTTGAACTAGGATGACCTTGTAATCTTGTAAATACATCGTTCTGATTTTGCCTTTTGGCCCATGCAAAACCACTAGATCCTGTAACTTGCACGGGGACAGAACGAGTGGTAGAAGCATGAGATTCCTGTGTCGCCTGAGAAGCCTCTGACGTTGTATCATAAGGTTGTTTCACTGATGTTCGAGACTCATAACTGCCTCTTCTCCTGTATACATTTGCACTGGCATTACTTCTACGTCCTACTTGAGCGTTCGCCTCCACCTTTACAAAATCAAGCAGAAAAATTTCTCAATATGTTACATTCATGCGTATGTACAAACAATAAACACACAGCGGGAGAGAGAGAGAGAGAACCTCGTTTGGAACCACTTTACAAGACTCGCTTGGCTCTTGCGAATTTTTTCGAACTCTTCTTGGATTTCTAGATCCTGACTGTGCTCGTGCTGCGGCGCCAATCTTCTTCCTGCAAAACCGGTCCTTCCAAATTCAGCTTGATCAAAAGGAAAAAACTTTTCAAAAATCATATTAGTTTGGCTAATTACAGGTTTAGTTTTTCTCTTGCAACTTAGATGGAAATACAAGTGGGTCGCTTCAATCTATCTCTAACCTACCTATTCGTGGATGACTCCATGTAACTATGTAACGGTACCACGGTGTTTGATAATTTTCTAAAAATCTTTTTAGAAGTCAAACCCAATGGAAAGAAAAAAAGAAGAAAAATATGGAACACATTTCACCTTCTTGCTTCTTCACGGAATTTCGCATCAATTTCTTTGTTTGGTGGGTACTTTGGTAATCTTGACGGGTCGCATGCATACGGTTTTGTGATAAAATACTGGAAAAGAGAGCTCAAAAGTAAGTGAAAATATCAGACTCCTATTTATGTATTGCTGATAAAAATTTTGAAACAAGAATAAATACATGGAGACATAGCTAAGAAGTAAACAACAAATTAGTCCAATAATGTATTGCTGAAAAGATCATTGCAAAAATAATTCTCTACTTTGATAACAGGGAATCAAACGTTAAGAAAGAAATGATTCGTCCTTCTGTAAGAATTTACCTCAGAATCAAGAGCAAGAGAAGCAGTTCCACGCTTGGAAGGTTCGATGGAAAGAAATGTTTCAATAAGGCTAACTGCAGATTTTGGAAATTCCTTACATCTTTCACGAAGTGTGCTCTCGTAAGGATGCTGAGGTTTAAACATAGAAGCTAGTGGAAGTTTGGACCTTTTCCAATACTCATCTGGTGGAGAACCGCACAGTTTGAATATTTTGTGCAACTGTTCAACCTGTAGAGGTAAGGAGAAATCATGACGCTGCTCATCACAATAGTCAACATATGCAAATATTCAAGAGATTATGTACGTGCTCTTAGTTGAGATAGTAAAGTCCACCAATGTCCTAAGAAACTTATTGAAGTTCACGTTTTAATCATATTTGCTGACAAAAAAGCAGAATGCTGGACCAGTTATAACAAGTAAGTTTAAAGGGTGTTCTTACCTCTGTTCTACCCTTAAGGAGAGGCCTTCCAACAAAAAGTTCAGCAAAGACACAACCTACACTCCATAAATCCACTGCTTCCCCATAACTTGTTGACCCCAGAAGAAGTTCAGGAGGGCGATACCATAAAGTGACCACGCGGCTTGTTAGAGGTTGCTTGTTTCTTGGTCTCAGGAAATTTGCAAGACCAAAATCGGCGATCTTCAAAATCCCTTCATTGTTTACTAATATATTTGAAGTTTTAATATCTCGGTGGATAATACCTCGTGAGTGACAATGCTGCACTCCATCCAAGAGCTGACTCATATAGCATTTGATCTGTATCCAGAAGAAAACTCATCAGGAAACACGAATATGCATTGTGCTTTCCAAGATCAAAAGAGAAAGCCTTGAAAAACAAAGTTGCTTAACTTTATCAAATACAAAGTTTAATGAAGGCAAACAAACCTGTGAATCGGTAAATTTGATGTCAGGGCATGATAACAGCCCAGCAAGGTCATGTTCCATGTATTCAAAAACTAAGTACAAACTTGACGATAGCCGAGAAGTGATTATACCCTCTAGCTTCATGACATTTGGATGGTCAAGCTTGCGCAGAATTAGAATTTCACGTGCCATAAATCTCACACTCTCTGGCTGAAAATTGTCAAACCTGACCTTCTTCAGAGCAACCATTTTACCAGTCTCCACATCACGTGCACGGTAAACACTGCTGTATGTACCTTGTCCAATCTACACATGCACAGATATTAAAGTAGTCTGATCAGAGAAGTTATACAGTATGAACAAATAATCGAAAACCTTAGAACTGTATTAAGTCTATACAAGCTCTAGAATTTTCATACACCATGGAGTACAACTCTTTTTCTTTTTGGTAATTACACCATGTTGTACAATGTTACTATAGTTTACGAACATTATTTACAAGTATTACCCACCCAATTCCTCTCATCACTCTCATAAAAAGGATACAAGTACAACCTTATTGGTTGGTTTTGGAATCATAACTAAATGAAAATTTTCATGCGTATCCATTCCTAAACAGCCGAAGTGCAGAAATTTCCTTGTTCTGCCTATTCAGAAAATGTTCTGTTATACCTAGTCTTTAACTATTGTTTTGTATTTGATCATCAATATATCAAGCATATAAACCTTGCCAAATATTGAAGCCAACTGTTCCCGTGTTCCATTCTACGAGAAGAGCTTACACGAAAACTATATAATTCATGACAAACGAGGAATGCATAACGAATTGATATGCCAATAATCATTGGAAGATACAATAAACAAATTGGAAGAACATGAATTAACGGCTAAGGTTCATGTTACCATTATTATCAAAATCCTCATCTTTATACCAACAAAGGCATAAAAAAGAGAATGCTTGATTCCATTGGCATTGGGGTAAGCTATTATAAAATAACGAACTACCTTTTCTAATCTTTCAAAAGCGTCTGATCTCAAAGGCAGCCATCCCTCAATGGCATCGCCCGCGACAGCAGAGAGCCATGCGGGCCATCCAGCAGCGACATGCTCGCCTTCCGTCAACCTCCCGATTTTAAAGCTAAAGACACCTCTCTTGTCCGAATTCCCTTTCTTTAAGGACCTGGAATGATGATGATGATGATGATGAGCGTGCTGCTGCCTTTTATTAACGGATTCGTCGTCATCCCCTTCCTTCTCCACCTCCACCTCCTTCTCGGGCTCCTCTTTTATCTTCTCCAAATGGCCCAAGACGGCGTCCTGGACATGAGAGGAGGAAGAGAGGAGGCGGTGATCGGCCCTGCTTCTCCGGCTGCTGCGGCTGCCATTTCTTGAGGAAGGTTGTTCGAATGCAATAGGTGATTTAGACCTTGATTTCTTGGAGCTAACGCAACCCATGACCCACTAAAACCCATCAAAAGTATTCCGACGCCTGCGATGAATCGGTGGGCCCAAGCAGCGTCGCAGGGTGGGGGTGGGGGGGCTGGGAATTCCAAGAAAAATGAATGGCTATAACACCAGCAGCTTCATTGTTGTTGGTTAAAACAATATAGGCCAAAAAGAAAGAGAGAGAGAAAGAGAAATAATAAATATGTAAAAATGGAAGAGAGGTGGAGGAAAAAGGGAGAGTGGAAGATTTTGTTCTTGTCATATGTTTGTGTTTCTCTGTCCTGATGTCAAAGGTTGTGTTTTTCTGTTGCGAGATATGCGGAGGGAAGGGCAGTGAGAGAGAGATGCCAACCATGTCTGTGGGGTCCTAATCCTTAACCGTCGAACAAACATTATTAACATATAAACTCATTATATATTTGTCATGGTAATGGTATGCTACTACTACTATCTTTTTTTCTGTTTTTTGATAGATCTACACACAATAGCGGTAAACATGAATCCTACCGTTGGTGGTTCGAATTTCTGTTGGTTGAATCAAATCTCAAGGGCCAAGGTTGACGCGCCCCTCCTACCAATCTCAGCATAATTTCTTTTGAACAACGTCGTACTTACATTTTGTCACAGTTAATTTACAAAATTATACAACGTGTACATGAGCTTACTTACACATATACGCGCGTGTCGAATTTATTTGAATATGGCAAACATTATACAATAGGAAAGTAATTCATTGGCTTGAAGAAAATATGGCGATCGAAAGTGACGTATTTAGGAATATTACGTTGTTTTGAGGTGTTGAACTAGGAGCAGAATGAATCGAAACAATGCTAAAAGAAAAAGAAAAAAATCGCTGTTTTGAATCAATTTTATGTCGTGTCATGTGTTTAAGCAAAACCTTTCTTCCCCCTTTAATATATTTTACCATGACTGTATCAATATGAACAACATTAATTCTCTATTAATCAAATAAATACAATCCCAATTTATTATATATCTGCGGACTGGCGAGTTAATTTTTTACTATTTTTTTAATATCACAAAGGATTTTTTACTAATTAATATAAGTAAGATAACTAGCCAATTTCACGTAACACATGGGTAATTTTCAGAATCGACTCAATACATATAAATTCCAAAAATAGCCTCTCTTAGCCCAACGGTGAAACGCCCTTTTTTTTTATATATATAGTTAAAAACACTGCATTCAAAATAACAGGTTCGGTTACAACAAGAGACCCAACCAAATAGTCAAAACAAAATCTTTACAACAAGAGACCCAACCAAATAGTCAAAACAAAATCTAAACTACTGATATAGTTATTTTGGCCCACTTCAACAAAGAACAAGGAACAATTGGAAATCCGAGAACACAACGAGGTAAAGGACAATCTGCATTGCCCGAGAAGCAAACAAACTTTTGGGCTATTCCCAGACGAATAGGGAATAAAGTTCAGTAGCCTTCAATGTACACCGACCCTAGTAGCTTTCGCTGACAACGCCGGTTAAAACGAAGAAGTGACTCCGTCGACATGAATCAATAGTCTTAATTTTGATCAAGCCGTCTGAGGAAAACTTGAAAAACCAAATCAAAAGATAGACAGAGCAAAAGTTCTTCCAGCAACCCGTAATTCTTCTACATAAAAGCAACAAGAAGCAAGAAAAACATATATAGGAAACAGAAATAACTACTAAACATAATAAAAGCATAAACAATATTGATAATAAGATTGATAACAAGATAAACAATTGTGCCCGATGAAACAAAAAGTGAGATACCAAACTTCAAAATAGAATCAGAGATATGGAGGCATAGTGTTACTCATCCTTTAAAAATCCACTTATGGGTTTTCCATCCATAATCGTCCTTTCACCTGCTTGAGCAGTGGCTGAAGTGGTGAAGGATGTGTGATTTGCTAGTGGGATGGAGGAGGGGCTGAGACAATCAACCCTGTTTCGACTTTCCTAGAGAGGAGTCTGGGAGAAGAATGGGGTCCATGGAGACGATTTCTTCTCGGAATCAGTGGTGGTGGACAAGGAATCGTAGATCTGGAAAGTTTGTTGAGTATGGAAGAGTAAATTCGAGTTGGTTGGGTATTTTTCACAAAAACTTGATGTGGGGGCAAATAACCATGATTATGTGGAAAGAGATGAGTGAAGGGGTGAAAGAGGAGCAATAATGAGTCAAAGTAAAAGGAAAAAAGAAGCGATGGAAGGAAGTTGGGCGGAGGCGGCATAAACAGCCAGATCCCTAAGAAAGGGGGAGGAGAGAGCTGAAAGCCTCCCAAAGAGATATTTTTTTTTTCGGAAAACCACTATTATCATGAATATTTTCACTACATAAATTAATCTTCAAATATTTTATAGTCCAATTTCAATTGCGATGATGTAACCTTTCTTAGATGGAGATTTCGACTGTTACCATGGTTCATGTGAACATTTTTGTTGCTTTGGCAATATCGCTAGCCAAATAAGTGGTTCAAACCATGATTTTGGAAGTGTTTCTCTAAAGTGGATCTAGCCAGTATTGTCAAAATACTAAAGATTGAACTAATTTGGCTATTGGTTACTGTTCCACTTGATTGAACTCGTTAAACCGGGTTGAACTGGTTAGTCAACGGTAACATAATATATAAATCAAAGCTTCAATTAGACATGAAAATGCATAACAAAATAATCAATTCTTGAAATGCACAATGTTAAATGTATATTATGCTAACTTACAACAAAATTAATGAGTAACTAAACATAATATCTTACAACTTCAAAATTCAAATAGATAATTTGAAATCATTATATTGTCAGTCAATATTACACCAAACTACTAAAGTAGCAAGAAAAATATCCAAAATTACGAGATTTAAATACACAATTTCAAATCAAAATTACCAGAGTAATAAAGTAGCGAACGAAATATCAAATAATCCAATATAACATCCATCGCTAGGGTCAATAATAGAAAAATAAAAATAAAAATTTATTGTCGTTCAAAGTTGGTAAACAAAGTAATTGAAAAAAAAGCACAACAAGAAAAGGGCATACCCGGTTCAAACATTGGTATAATTCACCGGTTGAACATGAAAATTTGGCGGTCCGACTCGCTTTGTAGCTAAAGAGGCCAGAACCCTCAACCGGACCTGATCATCAGTTGGGTTGCAGTTGAACCGGCCAATCGGCTCAAACTTGAAGAGATTATCGTTGTTTTCATTTATTTTTACATTTCTTATAATTTTAAGATTCTCATGAATAGTTTGGAAATCAGTAGTTACGTTATTTCACTTTGTTTTATTCTTACATACTACAACGTTTGAAATTTACAAAAAAGGTTTTAGCTGTTTATTTGAGTTTTTGCTTGGATAAGTTCTTCAAACGAATTATTTAAAATCTTTCTTATAGAGAAACATTATCTTATCGTATCTTCGAGAGGAAATACAAAGATCTTAAAGTTTTTTATAGGATTGTGATTATAAGAATTCAAAGGGAATGTGGACTATTAGTTTGAAAAGGATATAACAGGGGGAGTCGGATCCTCTCCTACAAAAAAAAACTACATCTTCTCCTACATATTTTAGATGCTCGCCATGTGTCTAATTTGCTAAATAAAATCTCATCTCATCTCTATCTATTAATTATTTATCAAGATTTACTCCTCCAATCTCTTTGCAAAAATCATATCCCCTCAAATAAGGAATGAGGCCTTATCAAATTGAATAAGCTGCCAATACATAATTTTTCGTATACATAATTCATAAAAGTATTTCAAAGAACACGTATTTTAATAATTGAAACCCCCTATGACAAAGTGTGTGAAACCAAGTATATGCTTAAAAAATTAAAAGTATAATAAAATGAATTTTCTAATAATCGAGATTAGTAGAGATTCTGAATTGATAGCAATTACTTTTTACCCATAGATTTCCAAAACCAAGATTATTATTCAATGAAAAATTTAAAAATATTCACACTGTTATGTAAGTTAATATTTTTTTTTTCGATAACATTGTTTGGTGCTAGACACGTACAAACATTTTCAAATAATAAATAACATGTAAAGCAAATTGTTTTATTTTTATTAATCACCAATGCATGCTCGATTCTATAAATATTGTGTTATCATATACAACTTAATATCTAATAATTAAAACAAGCATACATTATTAGAAAGCATGAGTCCATGACCAGATTTAATTTTATTGTACAGGAAATGGAAAATGAGAACAATATTACTGAAAATTAAATTTTGTTTCTTATCAAAAGAAAGAGAGAGAGAGAGAGAGAGAGAGAGAGAGAGAGGGGGGGGGGGGGGGGGGGAGAAGAAGAAGAAGAAAAATCAAATATTGTTTATTAAAAAGTAAAATCAAATATAGTTTCATAGTTTAGAAATGGTAATAACGTACGAGAAACAACAATAAACAATCAAAAATTTTAACAATAACATTTTAACATTTGAATAAAAAGCTTAATAAGTATATCGGACAGACTCTTTAATTTGTCGAATCTTTAATCTAAATTAAGTATACATGAATTTTGTATTTGTAATTTGTTTGAAAATGTTTCATTACTTATTTGAGGGGATATTATTTTAGCAAAGAAATTGGGGGAGAAACTCACGCTAGATAATTAGCAAACAGATGTCAAACTTATTTTAGTAAATTAGACACATGGCGGAGATCCACTGTGTAGGAGAACATGTAATTCTTTTTTGTAAGAGAAGATCCGGCTCCATAACAGGGAAACATAAAATTACTATTATTAGAGATTTTGAAAACTCTTGTTGGACCAGACATCATTTCACAAAACAAAAAACATGATGATGTAAGTGACATCACGTAAATACTTGAGTGAGCAAAGAGGCTCAGATATTAAGACCTGCCAATCATATGCAAGCATTAAACGTAAGATCTTTAACCACATCATGTCTAGACTCTAGATTAGATCGTTAATCAATTTCATTCATATAGAAAATTGCTGGAAAAATAGCATTGGAATTGGAACAATATTTCTGGAATCGATTTTAAGTGGATCTCACTTAGTCTATCGAAGGTTTCACAAGAATTAAGAATTTTATTCGTAAGTATTTGAACTTCTTTTGTAGCACTTGAGTGAGCCATTGTGCATCTAATATATAAAATACGTATAACTTTAAAAGTTTCTACTAACGGCGTCTTAATAGACAATCCTTTACAAATTCCTAACACAGTCTTAATAGACACAATTTAAAATCCTTTAGAAAAATTTGTAAAGGTATTAACAAATGAAAGCTCTTAATAAACAAGTGACAAACACAAAATGCAGCCTTGGTTTACAAAGGGCGTATTCTCAATACAAGCGACCAATCATAATACAAGCATATGGTTGAACACACATGTGGAGGGTGATACTCAAATTACAGATTAATATTATTGACTTGATGACATCTTATTCTTGTGTGGAAGTGAACTGACTTGTAGTTCCAAAATACTACAAATACAACAAAAACTTGGAATACCATCGTATCTAGCTCACAAATAATCTTACAGCATGCCAGAGGATCCCACCGTTGTTGTTGATTGGGTTTAGATCTGAAGCTTTAGCACCAATAAGAAAAACATGTTCAGATGAACATGACTCTTCATTCCTTTACTCGACCATGTACTGTGCGGTGAGTGTTGTCACGAAATATGTTTGGCATAGAGATCAGGCAGCAAGTTGTTCTTCTTTCAGATGTAGAGTCATCGGTATTTGATCTTTGTTCCACAAATCCATTTCATTCAGAGAGCGACTCTTAGGTTCAACCTTTTGAGTTTTCACCTGCTGAGCACTGGCATGGCCACGGAACCTTCCTGTTGGGATGTCATGATTGTGTTTTCCCTCGTATGTAGTAACCACAGATTTGGGGTCAGCTGAAGCCCTCTCAACATGTTTTCGCACATTGCACCCAGCAAACGTACACCTGTAGTAACTCCTAGAGGAGGATTACACATGTATTAGTATATGTTGGAAAACACTGACATCTTTCAGCGTCAAAGTTCTCATTTTTCTTTAATGTTAGTAGAAAGAAGTTAAGAGGGTGCACAGAAACCAGAAAGAATAACTTTCAAGTTTATCAAGTCACCTTGGGTTTGGATTTCCCTTGACCACTTTTTGCCCATATTTTCTCCATTTGTAACCGTCATCTAAATAATCAACTTCACTTCGAGTCTGCACGACGATCTTAGATTCTGTAATGGTATGGTGTGATGAAGTGGGTGCTAAAGGTACAGTGTCCATGCTCCTACAGATGTATGAAAGTGCATTTTTCACATGAGCAAACTAATTAGGCAGAGGAGATACAAGAGACAGGGATATCGATTTTACCTTCGTTTCGGTGCTGGCTCATCATCATATCCATAATCCAATACTATTGGATTATCTCCATTTTCATCACCATGATCAGTGATAGGATGATTCTCAAATTCAAATTGAGCAGTTGAACAGGAGATTTCAGGCTCACAATGTACAAGTACAGCCTCCTCATTTGACCTGTTTGTTTCCGCTTGTGAAGTAGAGGTATTATCTTTTCCCCGTTTAGTGGGGTGAGGCTGAGGAGGATCATGAGTGTGTTCACCTTTATATGTGATCTCTGATATACGACCATCACAGGATCGTTCTACTTTCTTCTTGACTGAACAATTGAGATGCGTACATTTGTAGTAGCTCCGAGGGCATTCACTTGCCTTGACTTGCTTTTGCCCATATTTCCTCCAGTTATACCCGTCATTAGCTGGTTTATCAGTAGCAGTAGCAGCAGCCTTTCTATCTGATTGTGAGACTTGGGGTGATTCAATTTTTAGGTAGTCTGGTTCTGTTTGGATGATATGATTTGTGCAAGTGGAATAATGGTCTGTAGATGAAGAAGGTTGAAGCTGTGCTTGCATTTGGATGTAAGTCTGGGATAACGCTGCTTGTGCTGTAACGTGTGCCAGGGCTTGCTGGTGAGACATCCCAAAAGGACTCTGAACGGAAATATTATATATAAGAAAGAAAAAAAGTAAAAAATACTTACACGAGACCAACACAAGTGCACAAATGAGGACAGAAGAAGTAAATGAGCACTGAAGATCAACAAGCATAACTTGGGGCGTGATATGTAAGTGAGTTAGAGATTCTCACTTGGACATACAAATCATCAAACAATGAATGTTATGTTAACAAATGCAATCATGTCATGGATCAAAATTTTCGTGCGTTTCCTCAAAAAGTACCGAAATGTTTCCGTTTTTGACTCAGTCGAAACGAAAACTACCTGTAATTTTCATGATAGCTATAACCAAGATTTTTACGAAATCTTCGAAACATGCCGAAAAGTTCTCGAAATATTTCGAAACGTTTCTAATTTTTAGCTGACCGAAACCTATTCCGAAACCGAAAGTTATATCTCTTAGCAGCTAGCTATTATTATAATTCATACCTGAAGTGGGGAGTTAAGGAATCCAGAAGGAGTCAACCCTGGTGGAACCATGAACAGAGGGCTCTGACTCTGATTGTCCAACACCAAATTCACGGAGGGTCTATTCTTCTTGTACCCACTCTCACTAGATTTTTCCCCATCATCCTCACTAGTAGTTGCTGCTGCTGCTGCTGCTGAGTCAGCATTTGTCCACAACAGATCCGGCTGCTGCATTGGAGAAGCCATGGCTCCGGCTAAGAGCTGAGAGAAAGAAAATGAACTACTACCACTCTGCTGCTCGGAGTCGGAGAAGAAGCTCGAGATTAGAGTCATCGGACCCGGGCTGAATCCGGGACCCGACCCGTTCATGAACATTGACTCCATCGCTCCACGTGGCGGTACTAAGATCGTCGTCGGTGGCTTGCCTTTCTTCGCCGCTGCAACAATACCATCGCTCATCATTTTTATTAATAATTAATTAAGTAATTACTATTTTTGGTTCAGCTCACAGCTCACAGCTCACAGCTCACAGCTTACTACTGCTTACTACACTCACTGCTGTGTTGAATTGAATGTATATTTCTTTTTATTATTATACAAGAGGCGGATTGGAGTGAATTGAATTGAATTGATTGGGGGTGGTTTAGAATTTAGATCCATATTGCCACTTGTGAAAATCATTAATTAACTAACTGTGGTTGGGCTGTAGTGTAGTGTAGTGTAGTAGGGCTCACTCCGAATTTTGTATTACGTAATCTAAAAAAGCTCAATTATCATTGCAACTTGCCCCCCCTCTCTCTCTCTCTCTCTCCTCGTCGGCCGCCAGTGGTTTGGTTTTGAAATTTGGATCGGTTTTCGTCTTGTCTTTCAAACAGGTTGGAAAAAGGGTAGTATTAGTATGTATGCCTTCCAATTTTCAACGTGCAACAATTCAGTTTTTTACAACTAATCCATTGATGACGTGCTGCAATGACTATCTCAATAATTTAATTGCAGTTTAAATTTACGCAGAATATAAAAAATAACTATATGTAACCCGATCTTGGTGTTTTGTCAACATCACAACTGTGGGCATGAGATAATTTCTCAAGGTTATGGGAATAGTTATTTCTTATATATATATATATAGCAGAGTTTATATTAAATTTAAATCTAGATCATCGGTTGCAATACATTAAAAATGTGGTAGTTGCATATAAATATTTATCAAAAATAAGTAACTAACCCTTTAAAAACTCGAAATATTCAACACTATCATTTTGTTCTTTAAAACGATGAGTGACTAGTTACTTTATGCTTAGAGGTTAAGAATTACTTGGATTTGAAACTATGTGAAGACTTACGATTTGATTTCTACAAATTGCTATGTTTATGTTTATTTGATTATCTTTTGCTCAATGTCTTGTCATCTATGATCCACGTGATATTGATCTGAAGTTATGGTTGGTCACTAACGTCACCACATCATAGACTATGTGTGATAGTTGAACGTGAGAGTATGTGAAAAAGATAAGTCGGACCATGTCCTCTTGTGGTCTCAAAAAAGCCATAAACATATAACGTCTCTTGTGTTTGCATGATGTGGTGAATGCTTTTTATACTAAGAATGTAAAGAATGATTATTCTAGAATGTAGCCGAAATCTAATTATGATGCAAAGTAAGCAGGTTCGTGGTTGGATGTAAGAGAAAACTAAACTATTAAACTACTGAACGCAAGTAAAGAGTAATTAACTTACTAAACTAAACTAAAGGCTGAATTGAATGATTGATTGACTGGTTGTAATTGTAAAATAAAAGATTGTTTAGAGATCGAATTTCACAATGACTTAACCATAGTAGTTCATAGATAAACTACCGATATTTACTTATAGTGATTAATGATAATTTGATGTTTGCATGTCTAATGGATCTGTGACCTATAGCAGGAGTTATCCTAACCGTAAATCTATGAGTCTCTAAGAACCTACCGTGTTAAGAGATATCAAATCGGCAACCCAATTAACTCATCTGAATCGTGTTAACAAAATGTACATAATTAAAATTGATCTAGTGTGATCTAGGGGTTACGCATCAGTCGCGTTAGCACACCAAAGTCACAAATCACACACACACACACACATACACACACACACACACACACACACACACACACACACACACACACACATATATATATATATATATATATATATATATATAACTAACTAACTTAGCATTTACACTCCGATCAACCTTCAATTGAGTGCTTTTGTTATTCCCAGCGAGAGTAAGACAAGTTACACAACATAAGTAACTATTCAATCTAGTAAGATCATCAAACACACATCAAGCAAAACAAATAAACATATTAATAAATCAGAGTTACTCCCCTACTCTAAACAACGAGTAGGTTAGCTCCTCACGGTCATGAGTTCAACAATCAATAAAGAAATAAATAGCATAGACAAAGTAAAGAGAACAAGAAAATCTTCTCAGATCCGATGGATCTTTGTTGCTAGACTGTCTTCTTGACTCCTTTTTGCTATCTTCTTCTCTATGAACTATTTTCTCCAAAAAATGACTCAACTAAACTAGAACAAGACTTTGATGGTATTTCTCTCTAAAGACAATCTCACATAGTTTTTGTTGACTCTTGTAAACTTTTGTTGATTATTGTGAGTGTATAGTGGTGGTGTTCTTTGTGTTGGTCATCCCCCCTCTATTTATATGAGAGTCTTGATGCCTTAATTTCGTGAATAGCCATAACCTAATAGACAAAATGACCGTTCAATCCTATTGGAGCGTGATCACGCCACATCGCGCCTCAATCGCGTGCGAGGCGCGATCATAGTGCCATTGCGCCTCAATCGCGCCACTATCTATTTTTGCATGTGGTCCCCTTATGTTCTCCTCTTGCTCGCGCTACATTTGATATTTTCAATGCTACAACGCTTCCCATAATGTCTAAAAGTCTCAAAGTAGTGTCTCGGCTCGTTTGTCTCCAAAAACATCCAATTTGGCCTCATTTAGCTTCGTTTTATCTTAATCGATAAAATCCTAGAAAAATATGAAACAATACTAAAAACAATTAATATGAAATAAGAAGTATACAAAATCATAAGGAAACGGATACTAAAATCACGCTAAAAAAATGCTCATCAATGGCCAAGGCAACGGATCACCCACAGAGGGGAAAGGGAAAAAATGAACGAAATTAGAACAGAAGACGACACGAGAGGCACATGAACTCGTCTCCTAGGCATTATACTCCTCTAAACACAGATATCATGATGGTCTATGGTGTAGCAAAAAGAAAAGGTTGGTTGAATGAGCCTAGTAAGATGAAGGACTCGTCGGCCACGAGTTTGTCAAGTAGGTATTGCAAATACCACAAACAACATGGTCATCTCACTAAAGAGTGCAAAGATCTTAAGGAAGAGATAGAACTCTTAATTAAGGAAGGGAAGTTAGCCGAATATGTTAGGGGCCTTAAGGACGAGGCAGACAAAGCAAACGAGGACATATTGAGATCACCACACTCTTGTGATTACCCATAGTTGTTGGATAATTAGCCAAGGAAAGAAATCATTCATATGATCTTGGGAGGACCTGTCGGGGCAGATCCAGTAATCATCTCAAAACGGTGAGAAGAGATATGGATGCCAACAGATATGTGGGTTTTACCCTACTCCTCAGAATTGAAGAAATGACACTTGAGGGGATCACGTTCACCAAGTAAGATCTGATGAGCCTCACCCCTCAAGACATACATATAGGTAAGTTGGATTGTCCCCTAGTAATCACAGTTGATATTGCTAATAACGGAGTGATGAAGGTAGTGATAGATAATGGGAGTTCCGCCAACATCTTGTTTGCATCAACCTGGCAGTAGATGGCATTAGTAGACGGTAAGGTCGAGTTGGTGAGAACCCCGCTGCAGCTTTACTTGGCATAACTCTGCAAAGAAGGACCATGAACATTGACTACTTGATCATGGATGAACCATTCCCCTACAATGCCATCCTGGCAAGGCCCCCACTAGCTGCCTTTAGGGTTGTAGTATCCACATATCATCGGAAAATGAAGTGCCCGACTCTGACTAGCACGAGCGAGGTTATAGGCAATCACCATAGAGCTTAGCTTTTCTATGTAGCATCTCTCAAGACCACATAGAGGCAAGATGAGGCGGCCCTGATTGCTTTAGCACCGGCGGAGATGGAGATGATCGACTGATTTTCAATATCTGTCATTTATGTTAAATGCTTTCTTAGAACTTCTGAACCATGTTTTCATTTATTCTCTGAATTGCCCCTTGTCCACGGGGTTGGCATGTAAAACTTAATACATGAACTACGACGGCTTGAGTCCTGAGGCACCACTCTGGAAACGTAGGAAACTCGACATTATGTCGGGCTCAACCTTATATTTGTTTATATAACAATGCCTTTGTTAATGCGATATATATTGTTGTTTGCCAAGTGAAAAACAATTCTCTAGGTATAACAACATAAGTGTACAACCTATGAACCCGACGCGGTCAAATGAAGAAGCTAAGTCTCACATGAAAATGGATAGATATTTGACCCGACGTGGTCAAATGAAAACCTTAAATCTCACAACTGAAAAGAGATGGAGATTTAACCCGGCGTGGTCAAATGCAAACCTAAAATATCACAACTAAAAAGCGATGGACATTTGACTCGACGTGGTCAAATGCAAATCTAAAATCTCACAACTGAAAAGAAACTGACATTTGACTCGACGTGGTCAAATGCAAACTTAAAGTCTCACAACTGGCAGAGATGGACATTAGACCCGACGTGGCCAAATGAAAACCTCAAGTCTCACAATCAAAAGGGATGGAGATTTGACCCGACGTGATTAGACGCAAATCTAAAGTCTCGCAACCGACATTGCAAACCTAAATTCTCGCACCTAAATAGACAAGAATTTGACTCAAAGCGGTCAAATGCAAACCTAAAATCTCGTAACCACAAGGATTGGAAATCTACCACGGCCTAGTAAGACACAGACTTGCACTCAAAGAGGATTTAGTACTAACATAGTCCAATGCAAAAGCACAATGGGTCGATATTTGACCCACCATGATCAAGAGATACACAATAATGCAAGAAGGATAAAAAATAATCAACAATAAGAGAACAAATTCACACAACCAATAGCATGAGCAAGCAAAAAGCATAAATGTCTTAAGAAAGGCGACGCATCGCCCAAAATTCAAATAAACTTAGAAAGTTGAAATTGTTCATTAAAATAAACCATCTACGGCCCCAGGATTGTCATTGGCACCATTACCCTCGTCTTTAGACTCAGGGCAATGAGGAGGTAGGACAGGCGGCAACGACATACCAACGGTCACCAAATCTTGCTTATTCAGCAGGCTAGAGAATTCATCCGGCACGAGGGGCTCGTCATTGTCGATCTCCGACATTGGCTTCATATCCGGTCCCCATCCTAGATTCAACCACCTTGCGTCAAAAGTACCCCTCAGATAACCCAAACTGTGAATCTGGTTTATGGTCATCACATGTGCTTTCTTGGAATCTTCAATACCCGGGTGTATGCTGATTTCCTGGAGGGTGTTACTCCGAACAAACTCCTTGGATAGAACCAACCTTTGCTCCGTGCTAGGACACTACATTCATCATTTCATAGTCAATCATCCAACGTAAGCTATAAGGCATAATGAGTAATTTTGACTTGTCACGTACCTCACTCAACCCTCGATAGTACCCCTAATTTTTTGTCAGAAATGTCTTCTCCTTCTCAGTCTCTAGCCGCTCTTCAAGCTCCTTCACACGTGCATGTAGCACCACATGTTCGATCTTCAGCTTGATAACTTCCTCCTTAAACTTCTGAGGGATCGTGGCAGCTTCACAATCAGTAGCTACTTTATTGATTGTGTCGTTGGCACAATGAAGCGCCTTATCCCTCTTGTCTTGGGCCGCCTTCAATGCCTCGAGATTACTGTCCCGATACTCGACCCTCAAATGGTCGATTTTAGCTCTCCTTTCCTGATAGATACAATCCAGACATTGCACCATGGCATCGACGACAGTACCTTATTAAATGAGACCAACACAATGAAACATGAATTACAATGATGAACACTAAACAGTAAGTTGAAAATGCATGATAAAATTATTATTACCAAACTCATTGACAGCAGCACGAGTCGCTCCAACTCTTCCCTTCTCTCGACAGAAGCGACAAAACGCATAGCCAATGGGGGGAATAGCACGCGCAATACGTTGATTGCCTCCTCCTCAGATTGAGTAAATTCGACAAAACAAACGCTCAAGCCGCCCTTCCTGGACGCTCCTGACGAGCTCACGCCATCAAAAATGCCTGCACACCAGCCTTCTCCAGTAGGGGCACCGACGTCTCACTTAAAACACCACTAACATTCGTCCCAGTGGCCTGGCCCCCGGGAGTGGCCTCGTCTCAAACACATGCCTCATTTTGCCTCGATGAGTAAATTCAACAAAATAAACGCGAGCTGTCCTGGACGCTCCTGACAAGCTCACGCCATCAAAAACACTTGCACACGAGCCTTCTCTAGTAGGGGCACTGACGTCTCACCTAAATCACCGCTAGCATTCGTCCCAGTGGCTTGGCCCCCGGGAGTGGCCTTGTCTCAAACACATGTCTCCTCTTTGCCTCAATGATACGCTCAGCCTCATCGTCACCTCCAACACTTTCGGTCGAGGGTACGTCAAGTTTTCCTGAGGTATCCCCATCTACAAGGATAGGCGAGTGCTCTCTTCTGCCCTGCGCCATCAAACTGGTCTCCGTGACTAGTGCCTTGGATGGCCGCCCCAGCCTGAGACTGCATTTGTGAGCTTTTCACACCAGCCCTTCCTCGAGTCTTGTTTTTCAATGGGGGCACCGGGATGGCAGTATTTGCCTGATCTTCGACAATCTCTGCAACCAAAAATTGACCCATGCGAGCATGCCGACCTATGATCAAAGATTGTGCAAATAGTTGTAAACAAGGTCAAACACAGGATAACAAAAAAACATACAATAGTATTTTCAACCTAAATTTAAATCTATACTAATAGTTAAGTCCTTCGTATACGGGACCGGAGACAGCCTACCAACACTGAACATCTAGTCCCTAACCAACGCAATTATGCCGAATTTGTGATTCGTGACAAGGTTAGACCTAAAGGTATTATCCCACCTAGGGGCACCCACGCTACAGGGAATCGTAATTGATACGTGTATAAAACATCTATATTTTGCCCTATATTATTGATGAAATAGTGCTCAATTCATGTGTTTTCTATTTTATCTTAGTTAGATATATATGTTTTCAGGGTTTTGTGGATGGTTCAGTCAATACGATGCTAAAAATGGCATATATACAATAAATTATCTCTAACGATTGTTCGGGCTGAATAAAAGAGCAAAAGTGAGCGGCACGACAACAATAGCAAAGAGAGCAGCAGTGAGCAGCACGATGACATCAATAGTAGCATGAGTCGCGCTGTTGGACCAGGGAGCTACGCAACTAGGACCAGAAAGATGCGCGACCAGCGGAGAACGGACAAAATGTAGCGCGGGAAGAAAGACATCGTAGATCATCGCAACAAGATAACAGTGAGTGGTGCGATCACAGACAAAAGTGGCGCGAACCGTGTAGGTAACGGCGCGACATAAGCAGCATGACACGACAGGTCGTGCGACTTCAATTTTTGTACGATGAAAGATTGGTCGGTTTTTAACCTAATGTGTCTGAGAAAACGTATAAAAATGAGCACATGCATCATGAAGAAGACACACAATTTTTACACAATCAAGAAAACACAAAAACAAGGGAAGATCATCAACAACAAGAGAAGAAGTCGTCTATTAAACAACGAGGAGGCCTTATTCATTGCAATCGACGTAAAGAAAGAGAATCGAAAGAGAAGAACCTGCAACTGTTCTAGAGTGTGTGGAAAAGATAAGTCCGACCATGTCCTGGTGTAGCCTCGAAAGCAGCCATGAACATATACATCAGTTAAGGAAATCAAAGCACTTATACGAGCATAATGGAGATCCAATAAACCCGAACCTCTAAGCTATTTAATGGCTATTGTTTACAACAAAATCAAACTCAATTACATTCTGTCTTTTATTAAGGTAATTTATTTTCTGTTTTCTTTCATTTCAATTAATCATCTCAAAACGTGAAAAATATTTAGCGACAAAAGTAAAGTAATAGAATAGGAAGGTTAATCATAGTCCTCGTGGGATTCGATACGTGGGTAGTAATTCTACTTTTCACGTTATATTACTTGACTCGTATACTTGCGAACGTGTGTATTAAAGAAATATTATATATTTATAATAACACGTATAAAATACGCATCAGTAATCTTCGGTACCTCCACCCATTCTCTCTTCAGAGCTGAGAACTCACCCGCCCAACTCTCATTGATGTAAAAGTATCTCTTTTTCCAATTTTTACCATAACTGCTCCGCCTTCCATCCAGATATTTCATTTTCTTTAAGGCTTTCACATGGTAAAAGCCTAACCCTTTGCGCCCAACCTCAAACAGTGACCAAAAGTCATTAGGTCCACACGGGACGTTCATTCCCTTCATAACAAGAATGAAGGCGATTATATACCCAATAGCATGAGGGATGAGTTGACTCGGCACCAGTCCTATTGTCCAAAGTATATTCTTGACCTCCAGCATTATGGAAAGTCTCAAACTATTGACCAATTGCCCAACGAATACGGTAAGATGGCCTGAAGGCGCGGGATTAACCATTTGGTCCACAGTTGGGATAACCATCTTGTAGTTAATCAAAATTTTATACTTTCTTCGATAGTGCGCCTGACACATCTGCAGACGCGATATGTAATTTGTATACAGCATTTCGGCCACCTCGATCTCATCATCCGACTCCTCCTCTTTCACCTCACTCACATCTGATCCGCTATCAGCGCGATTGTCAGGGACTTTGAATATGAGTGCACCACCCATTCCTTGTTGGGCATCGTGCCCAATACTATCTTTCGACATATCTTCGTTGCCACCTTCTACCCGTGAAGATGAGGCATCCCCAACCTTATTTGCTCGCGACTCACCACCACATTGCTCTTCTTTTTGGCCCACTAGAGTCGGCCCCCGACTTGCTACTCCAACCACTATCGATGTCAATAGAGTCAACCATATTTCGATCTGACATTACGCTTATAAACTGAATTGAAACCAGAGACGTGACTAACTATTCTAGCTTAACTCAACAAAGCAATAAAAATATACAGTTATCAATTGCAAAAACAATACCAGACTGTGAGGTTAAGAAGTCGAAAGAAACACTTGCAAAAAATGCAAGCACAACTGCAAGAGGCAAGAAAGCAATTCACAAAAATTCACAAAAAAGATTTTTTGAGTAAAACATTCGAACATGATGAGTATCGAACAATCAATTCGATACTCAGATAACTATCGAACACCTATTTGTTCGATAATACTCAAATTTCGTCAAGGCTTGAACATAGATTGCAAATGATCTATCTCAACTCATCCCACCCCTATATATAGCACTGTGCCCACGATTCAAGGCTTCAACCACGCGACCCATACACTGAAAAATTGAATCACTCTTATTCGATACTGCCTAGAACAATTGAATCACCTCTGATTCGATACTGCCTAGAACAATCGAATTGCATATGATTCGATACTACCCAGAATAATCGAATCACCTATGATTTGATACTACCTAGAACAATCGAATGAACTATGATTTGATTCTCATCAGAATAATAGAATCACTTATGATTCGTTATTCACCAGAACGATCAAATTCATTGTTCCATTGAATACATGAATTTGACACTACCTATGATAATAAAGCTGGGAACTCGATTATAAGCACAATTTAATAATTATTTAAAACTATCGAGAGAAGCCGAATATTTCTATTTGGCACCCGTTTCGTCGGATTACGGCTCCCAAATGGGGGGCATATTTTGAAGCTGAATATTATTATTTGGCACCTATTCCGTCGAATTACGGCTCCCAAATGGGGGCATATTTGAAGTCGAGTTCTTATTATTTGGCACATGTTCTTCCGGATTATGGCTCCCCAAATGGGTGGCGTATTTTGAAGCCGAATATTATTATTTGGTACCCGTTCCTTTGGACTACGAACCCGAAATGGCGAGCATATTTTGAAGCAAAGTTCATTTTTCATAACACTTAAAGCACATCTACAGTCAATCGCTAAATTTGGCGCCCGCTCTTCGAACAAGACCGACTCCCACTTGAGGGGACTATATGGTTGGGAATATTTAGGTGGCTCGACAAATGTACTAGGCCGTCCAGCCCGTAAAAAGCCCATTCGAGAGAGTATCGAACCGGGATGGTTCGATACTACCTGAACTATCGAACGACAATGTTCGATAGTTATCGTCGTTCGACCTTATCCCAAAAAAATTCAGGAAAGGGGCTCAAGATCCGAAGTCTATAAAACACCAGATCTTAAGACACAAGGTAGGTCATTTAATTACTGTTCAACAAGCCAGCAAGTATCAGACCGTGCATTCGATAACTATATATTCAGTTCAATCGATAGTGAGCCAGTTCGATTGTTCAGCTTTCAGTCCCCCGTTTGAGAATTTTCTTATCAAATCCAGGACAGTTCGATAGTCCTAGGATTTGCTAATTTTTTCAGCATCGAACCCGTTCTATTCGATAGTTCGATAATTTCCTGATTCGACAATTACGGGTTATTCAAGTCATTTTAGGTGCTCCTACTGTGTAATAGGTATTACAGGCAAAGCTAGTTTATTCATGTAATAGATTAGCATAGTTTGGTGTATTTCAGGTCCAGCTGTACTGCATTCTTATTTCCGTGTAACTCAGACGAAATAATACCAAATTATGGGATTCCTTTACTTGATAGTCTTAATATTTTAGAGTCTCTTCTTTGCCTATTAAAGAAAAGAAAAATTGGAGTCTCCACGGGTATAATAACCTTTCTAGCTTTTTGGAACAAGAGGATATTTTGGCTTCAATCCTAACTACTTTAGTCCGATCCAACAAGGGAAAAGGGAAGAAAACAAGGGTATAGACCGGGCTCAACGAATTTAGTCCGAATATTCGAGTTGAAAGATGATGAACTAAATGAATGCTTTGATCGAATTTACTTATTTTCAAACCCAGATATCCAGGTTTTGCTAAATATACAGAGAGTAAGGTTGTAATTCATATGTTTTGGAGAAAAATGACAAACTAGTCCCAACCTATAGACCTTTTTTCGAAACTATACCCAACGTTTGAAAAGTTGCAAAACTATACCCAACATTTGCATTTCGTTTAAAACTAGCCCCAACGTTTAATTCCAGTCAAATTTGAATTTTTACAGGGGCAAAACCGGTACTATACTTCTAATTTATAAAAAGAAAAGAAAAAAATCATTATTTCACCTATTATTATATTAAATCAAATGTAAGTAAACTATTATTTCTTAAAAGTATATCTTTATAAATTAAAAAAAATAGATATTTAATTCCTTAATATATAAATATATAAAAAAGTATATCTTTATTTATTAAAAATAATAAGATATTTAATTCCATAATATATATAAATATATAAAAAGTATATCTTTATTTATTAAAAATAATAAGATATTTAATTCCATAATATATATAAATATATAAAAAAAGTATATCTTTATTTATTAAAAACAATAAGATATTTAATTCCTTAACATATATAAATATATAAAAAGGTATATATTTATATATTAAAAACAATAAGATATTTAATTCCTTAATATATATAAATATAAAAAAAAGTTATCTTTATTTATTAAAAATAATAAGATATTTAATTCCTTAACATATATAAATATATAAAAAAGTATATCATTATATATTAAAAACAATAAGATATTTAATTCCTTAATATGTATAAATATATAAAAAAGTTATCTTTTTTTATTAAAAGCAATAAGATATTTAATTCCTTAACATATATAAATATATAACAAAAAGGAAAAAAATATTATTTCATAAATATAATTTTTATTATTGAAATTCAAAAAAATAAAAAAAAAATAAATTTTATTATTGAAATCCAAAAAAATATAAAAATTAAGACCTATCATTTTTTATTACTGAAAAAAAAAAACAAAAAAAAGCTACCACCCGACCCATCCCCCCCCCCCCCCCCCCCCCCCGACCCCCACCGCCCGAAATCGCGGTTGTAGTGGTGGTGGCGTCAAATCGACACCACCACCTTCAACTGCGATTTCGATGGGGGTGGGGGTGGGGGTGGGGGGCGGGTGATTCTGGTGGAGTGGGGGTGGGTCTGGTGAGGTAGGTTGGTACGGGTGGGGGTATGTATATATTTGTGAAATGTTTATTTAGCTCTCGACCAAAACAGAGTATGATGTCATAACTTCGAAATATGACATTTTTTGGCAGGAAGTATAGGTTGGGGCTAGTTTTAAACGAAATGCAAATGTTGGGTATAGTTTTGCAACTTCTCAAACGTTGGGTATAGTTTCGGAAAAATGCCTATAGATTGGGGCTAGTTTTTTATTTTTCTCTATGTTTTGTGACTATGCCTTTTTTAATTAGTATGTTTAAGACTTCAATATCTGATTTAGATAATTATTTAGTATTGGAATGACAAATAAGAAAGAGGAAATCATCAAATGAATAGAAATTTTGCAAACCACCTATATGTGACGACATTCATTATGAGTCGTGCAAGCTATATTCTTTTCATTAGTCAAACAGATTACAACTATGCTTTGCGAAACATGTCAATGGTCTTTTGGAGGTTACATGCCGTATCTTCATGGCCATTCACTAAGAAAACGCACTGTTTTTCGCACTTATTTTACACACATATTAATCTGGCAAGGCATGTAAAGTTATTGTTGGACACCAGGGTATTTTGATTTTATAGCTTCCCAATTCAAGAGGAAGTAAAATAAATATCGGTTGTTTCGAGTAGTGAGTTCACTTCAATTAGAGTTATTAATCATACTTTGTGGGGGAAAATGAACAAGTTGATCGAAGCTAACCGACATAAGAAATTAATAGTTCGTGTTTTTTGTCGCAGACTATGTGGTCCACTTTCTGTTAGCTTTCACAGCAACTATACAAGTTGGCATGTGGTCAACTTGGTGTCCTATCTGCCAAGGACTTGAGTGTCACAAGTCTGATCAAATAATATTAACAATCAAAAAAGAATAATTTATTATTATTAATCGAAAACTAATTCAGGCTAAAAGCAAGTTTATTTCGTTGCACGCACGGCTGAAAATTTGTGGTGGAACCACAAGATAACCCACAACATAAATCGCCACTGACAATGACAAAGAGTATTTGGAGGAGTAACTTTGCCGCGAGAATATATGATGAGCGATAAATTATATCGATTTAAGTACCGAATTTTTTATACTTGTGCATAATTTTTGTGGCAATTTTACTTACTTTAGTTTTATTATGTCATTTTTGTAGTTTTAGTAGAATCAGAGCAAAACGAGGCTTATTGAAGGGATTTTAGCACAAGAATGAAGAACATGAGAAAGAAGCGCTATGGCACAACTAGTCGCGAGACATCACTAGAGAACAAAAGGTCGCGCCACCAGTGTAACAACATAGACTGTCGCGACAACCATCCAGCAAGTTGCACGACGACGAGAAAAACCTGCACGAGCCGCGTAGGCAGCCACGCAACATGCCACGTCGCGCGTCTCTAAGGCAACACCGCCTCATTCTGCAGTTTAGGTGGCGGCTATTTACAAAAGTAGGGCAGCAAGACTTTCCTATAAATAGGAAGAGACGTCCAACAGCTATAGACACCGCAAACCAGTCGTAATTTAGGGTTCTTCATAGTTCACAAATACATTCGTAGCTAAATTCCACTAGTTGAAGTATTGCGATCATTGTTGAGGGAGAAAGGTGATCAAAGGAGCAAGTAATCAAGCAAAGAAAGCCAACAGATAATCAAAAGGAGAAGACACGCCGAAATCTCACTAAGATAAAGGGTTTTAATCTTTTTTTTCTTTATTACACAACTTTAATATGAATTATTTGTTCTGATACTATGATCATGAGTAGCTAAATATCTTTGTGTCTGGGAGATGATGTAGTTATCTCACATGGATGCTTGTTGAACCTATATTTTGATTAATTCTATTGGCGACTTTGTTTTGTTGGTATTATTTGTTTCTAATGCTACTTGGTATGTTTGGCACATGTCTTTCTATGATTCGATTGAGTGGTGTTGAAATACCTTGTATTATGTTGAATTATGCATAGGAGATTGTTAACGCAACACTAACATGGATCCACCGAGGAATCTACGTTATAGTTGTCAACTCTAATTATATTCTAAAACTCTGTATGGATCCTATGACATGATGAACTTTTGGAGAGAGGAAAGAGCCTAAACACCCAACATCATTAAGAATTAGAGAATTCTTTAAGTGATACAAAAGTACGCTTAATTAATCATGTCAACGTGAGAACCAAACAAATATCAATAAAAAGAGGCTTACATAGGGATCATCATTAAGAATTAGAGGATTCTTTAAGTGATACAAAAGTACGCTTAATTAATCATGTCAACGTGAGAACAAAACAAATATCAATAGAAAGAGGCTTACATAGGGATCGTTGGTATTTTGTCTATGAGATATCCCGCATTCGAGATTAACAAAATACACCTCCTAAATACATTTTTCTTAATCTGTTTTACAATCAAATCAATCAATTCAATTATGTCTTAGTTAAATTAGTTTAGTTAAAGTAGTTTAGTCATAGTTGTAGTTCAATTAGTCTTTTTATTTCTCAAAAGTATTCAAAGCATTGTTTCATTTAAAATTTTCAACAATTTGGATTGCTAATAAAGATTTATACTCTTGGAATTCGATACTTGGTCAGATATATTTACTTATCATTTTATTATTAATTGGCTCGTATACTTGCGGAAGTTTGTATTACTCATATTAATAACACTTGAACAAATACGCATCATACACACATCAATAAACTTGTAAAGTATTTCCAGATTCATAGCGCGTACGAGCGCAATAGATTAGTCTTCAAAATTTTGTCCAAGAACCTTACCCTCACCAAAATACAATACTTTCCCCAATAAATTGGTGCCCTTCACTCCCTTCATCAATCCTATCATCAAAATGTGAATTAAACATGGACAAAAAACGCTAAATTAGTGTCCAAGCATAGTGTAACCTACGTTCATCAAAATGATAATAACAAAAGCACAAGTGAATCTAAAAATTAGGAGAGAACGGATGTGGACTATTTCTTTGTTAGAACAAACAAAATTTACATCCCAAACACCAAAAAACAGAGAGGCGGTGTGCATCTCACTCCTACTAGACAACGAAGTGGCACGTTCAAATGAAATAGATGTGTTGAAAGCTATCAAATCAAGAGGAGCAACAAAGAAACAAGATAAAACACTGTCATGTGCTTGATTGTGCATTATGTCAGGTGTCAAAGTGTTGATACCAGGATCCCACCCCCGAATGACTAGATCCTGGCAGTATTGGCTGGACAACCGCGAGCCCGTGCTTTCGTGCACAACGCTATTGTATAGAACTGATCATGTACATTGTCCAAAGCAATAGTGTCCAGTATATGGTTCACAATATTTTTGCCATTTGCAAATATAAGAAGGTTCGCATTGAGAGATGACATGCGTGCTCGAGTTAATTTACTAGCCAAACCAACTTGTTCATTGCGGTCCCCTCCAAACTCAGCGGAAAGGCGAAGTGACTTCCCAAAACTAATTTTCCTCGTTGGCGTTTTATCAATGCAGCCCATTAAGTGTATTTGCCTTTACAAGCATTTTGTCAAACACCTGCACCCCACATAATTCATTTTCCCTCACAGGCAATTCAGCAAACACATTCAGAACATGTGCATTTTGTAAAGAGATTCTCGCGTTCCTCTTGACACGAAAACAACATACACTCCTAGCAGTAAAAGAAATCGAAGATTCAAATAGAGGATTCAGTGGTATGTTTCTAATAGGCAATTTTATCAAACACCACATGCCCTTTGGTCCAGGAAGGTGATTGAACATGAGGCATTGATGATTCTTTCCTTCCTCATAGACATTTTATCAAATTCCTTCAGCTCATCAATCACAGTTTTTGTTCTAATTGAAACTTGTAGACTGAGAAAGGGACCTTATCAAAGGGACAAGTGGTGGTACAGTTAAGCCCCAAAAAGACGGAAGTGACAGTGACACCGACCTGAATTGGCTCATGGTGATCAGAAAGACAGAAACGTGCTGAGATACAAAGGTATTGGCCACCGATCGGTGAGTTGGGATGGTCGGGGCTGACAGAGACACGTGAAAATTAACCGGTTGCAAGTGTTTCTCTAACAGTGAGGTTAATCTCTTCTCCATCGCTCTTAGAAGCTCCGCCAACTCGTCATTCCGCATAGTGAAACGAAAGGGAATGAAAGCACCAATTGATACGAATCAAATACGAATTGATACGTATTTATCGAATTACGAAAATATACAAATCACTTTCGAGCCGTGCATAAACTCCTTGTTATAAACAACTACTCAATATTTGCATAATCACCAAAGTGTAGAAAATGACTTCTATTTATAATCGGGAAGGGGTAAAAATGCAAATATAATACACTATAATTAAAAGGCAAAACTCCAGCCCTCTACATCACGTATCATCACGCCCTAATTGGACTTCACGCTATTTGATTAGTAAATTGTCACGAACATTCAATTATTGATTAAATATTTGAGAGAATTTGGCATTCGCTGCTCACTTTTGAAAAAGACAGCTTCAAAGTGGAATTCAGAAGGCCAACTGTAGTATTTATTTGTCTAGGAACCGTACTTTTGCATGCCAGCAGACATTCAATGTCTTGCCCAAAATTTAAAATTCATGGGACTAAGTTGGTATTTTACAAAAAGAAAAGCTAGTTAAGCACACAACAAATATAACAAATACAAATATACCTAGAAATGAACTCTGAATCTGACATTTAATTATAAGTTATAAGTAAGCCATTGTGCCTCAATGAGATGGGTTCATTAGGAAAAATTAGGTCATTGCTTGGTTTCCAGAAAATATGTTGATGATACAGCTAGCCCCTCAACGTCATAGGTGCGGACCAGTCTCTGCCTTTTCCCCGGTGACTCGAGCCAACAGAGTTCCAAATGGAATGACTTTGATTCTCGCACGCTTTTTGCTACTTCTGCTGGGCATCCCATGTACATACCCCCTGGTAGCAAAGTCAGTTGAAAGCCGCCATCAAATGTCAGCAAGTTTTTTGATATGGTACCACTCCAGTTCACGGTCGTAGTAACATTGCTGCCAACTGATGTAGATCTAATATCCTGCGCATTTAGTTAGAAATATTCTTAGAAAATATGATAATTGTTAGAAATGGCAAAGTTGTTTACTATCATTGTCTAATAGCTAAGCCTCGTAAAATACAAGTTCCTTGAATCCTTTTAGCTGCTACAAAAATCTGCAAATATTAAAGACATTGAATAAAATGACATGGAGGATTCAGATGAACCTGAAAGAGCTTGCCATCTTCGGTCATTTCAAGGATCGAAATTGTATCTGCTTTGGCTATTGTAGCTCCGTAAACACCACTGCGTTTAGTTATAGAATGACCCTTCCATGTGCCTAAATGAGGACTAATTCTATCTGAATCCTAAAACCATTAGCTCTTATATCAGGATTTTGCCCCAAGAATGCTGACAAATTTCTTTTGTTGCTAAAGTGCTAAAGTACCTTATAATTGTCAAAGGCAGGATGAACAAGGACATTGCTACCTCTTTCTTCAAGGAACACAAGAAGCATTTGTAGAGCGCCACTTGGGTCCATGATATGGAAAGCTCTAACTCTCGCATCTCTTTCCAGTGAATAGATGCAATTCTCACATACCAATGCAGGTCGTCGAGACGGAAGCTTTAAGTTTCTGTTAAAAGAAATTCAAGATTGAGAGAAAAGAGATCATCAGTATATACACAGATGACAAGGAGAAGATCAATAATCCACAATAGTTACTAATTTTTGGATTAGCATTTCATTTCATTTCATTTATAAAAAGTAGTTCCTTGGCAGAAGTAATACATACACACACACCTCGGAGATTCTTCTCCAGTGTCATCTTCTCCTAGCACCCCTTGTCTTATCACAGTTTCCAACATTCCAGCAGTTTGGTATCTCAATGCAAAGGCTTTTTCTTCGGGGAAAAAGCCAATCTGCAAGCTAAAATCAGTAGATGATAAGCTAAACAAGTAATAGCCTAAAAGGTTATTGATGAGTTAAACATGAAGAGTGGTTTGAGGTAACAGAAAGGCTCACCTGTTGATACTTGTCCACTGTGAACATGTTGGTTTCTTTAATTTTATACTCAAACCATTCATCAGAGTCTGACGGGCTTAGTGGAGGCTGTTTGATGTATAACCTAAATATGTTAAAACCAATTAAAAAAAAAAAAAAACCTAGAAACAAAACAACACACAATAATAATAAAGTAGTCAAAACTCAATTAAATTAGTAAAAAGAAGGAACAACTTACGACTGAATCAAACTCATGAGTTCACCTTGGCCGTAGGATGTTGCAGCAAGTTTGGTACTAATCTTATGCAACAAATTCCCATCACAATCAAATTGCTGCAAAAAGAAAAAAAAAAAAAAAAGGAAATTCACTTAGCCCTTAGTAGTAGTAGTTCATCAATTTACAGTTGCGGAAAATGAAGAAACATACATGAAAAGAGCCGGTCCAGTTTCCGGAATTTAGGTCGATAAAGCGTTCAAGTACGTCAATGCTTATCGATATGTCTTGTTGTTCCACATTGGCATTGGAGGGGAGGCGCTTCGAGCAGGTAGCTGAAAATGGCAATTGAGTTCGAATCCATATAGGTTTGTGTGTTTTGGATTGGAAGAATGAATTGTGGACTGGTGGCAGTGATATCGAGGAGAATGCCGTCGCCATGGGTCTAATAATGATAGATAATATCTCTAAGGTGAAGGAAGTTTCTTATCCCCAACTAAACACAGATGAATTGTCTCTATTATAATTGGATATAATTCAAGTTAAGCCCCCTTACTCTATGCTGTGTTTCTTATTTTACCTCTTAAGGTTTTCAAAATAAATAATATGCTCAAAACTCTCGCAAACAAAATTACGGACATGTTGATCAACAATCTAGGGGGAAATTAAACATATCTTATTCGGGCATGTTGCTACTTTCAAAACTTTAGAATAAAGTGAGAAACATTGTATACGTTATAGGACTTAACATGATTTATTACAAGTTAACGAAAAGTCAAAATGTTGCTCGGTGACTGAAAAAACACATGCTTCTTCACACCACTTCGCGTACATGTGTCATATTTATCGAATAAATGATTAATGATTGTTGGCTAACTAGAAACATTTTTTTATGCTTGCCACACACACATATTCTCTTAATTATATAGGAAAAGTCACTTTACCCCCTTATACTTTGTCCCGTTTTACACTTTACCCCAACACTTTTATTTTTGTCACTTCACCACATGTACTTCGCTAATCTTCCCAACTTAGCCTAATTAGTCCAATTAAGCTTTAAACCATCCGGAAAAAAATCATGTGACCCGTGCGTGTGAAACTAGTGGGGGTGTTTCAGTCCTTTTCGGTGGGTAACGTGAAATGTCGCGGGAGTAAAACAAAACCCTAAATCCCAAAACCACAACAACACTTCTCTCTCTCAAAATGATCGAAATCAAAAACTTTAAATCCTAATATCTCTTGACCCGGTTTCGATTTTTTATTCAAATCGTTGAATAATCTGGCGAAATGGGTTGGGAACTAAAGAACCTAGATGATTTTATACCTCAAGGAATGTGCACACTTGATTATGGTAAGCTTTTTGTCCGATTTTGATAGCTTTTTCCTTTTTCCCATGTAGTGTTAAGTTGTTTATATTATCTATTACATTCTTTCTATGTGGTCATTGTTGTATTAATATATAGTAAAGTATGGTTTAGGATGCCCACTTGTGTACGTGTGTTTGCTCTGTTGTCGTATTGCTCTTTGGTGGTTGCATGTGGGCCAAAAAAGGGTTGTCTCCCCATATGTATATAGTATTATTAGTGGTCCTAATTTGTCCTGTAGTAATCAAGTGGGCAAAGTTACCTTGTTGACAGTGCATATTATACTTTTTTTTGCTTTTTGAGCTCTGATCCTTTGAATGTGGACTAATCAAATTGTTTTTTCACCTTTTCAGGAATAGAGAAAGAATACTTCACCATCAGACTCAATCATTCCGACAAGTTGTTGAGTTTTGGAAAGCTTCTCTACATTGCTGGTGATATGTCTTTTTTTGATTACTGCACCTCGGATGGAATGAGTAGGATAGAGCTCTTTCATATGGTTAGGGACTGTGGGATAGCTGAGGATGTAGAGTTGTGGTTTAGCACATCTGAGGATGGCCGTGATTTAATATGTATTGAGACTGACAAGGATGCTTTGCACATGGCCTAGTGTGTGAGTGTGCATGGAGTTATTGTTGTGTATGTGGTCCATGAGAAGAAGAACAAAGCATGGAGTTGAATCAGGGAAGATCACATATGACGAGATTGTTGATATGCAAGAGTTTGAGGATAGTGATTGGCGCGAGGTGTTTTCTCTAGTCTCGAGATTACTCCCTCACCAGACTCTCTTGCCCCTTATAGGCCACACAAGAAGAGCTTTTTGTTCGATGGAAACCTACACTAAAAACAATTTATATTAGAAAGTAACCTATTCTAGGGGAGGATATGGATGTTGTATTCTCACGACTAGGCTCAACGAGGGGTCGAGCTGCCTACATATCTCTCTGAGAAGAAAGAATTAAGCCGGACATAGTTCATTATTCAATTGTGCCCGCAGAAGGGTCTTGTTTAATGTAATGCAAGCTCGAGAGGTGTATGCATTGTGCTGGTGCTTAGGCTCAATTTGGACTATTCCTGGGGATGTATGTTGCATAGTCGAGGCCCGGGTGGCCGAAGTATTGACCCTTTTTGGGTGTTATCAAGATCGAAGATCATTTTGGCAGCCTTATGAGCGTTTATTTAATGTTATTTGAGTACTCATTTCATTATGCTTTTGTATAAGTATTGGTGCATATTGATTGGTTTCAGTATGGTTTTGTATTTTTATAGGATTTTGGTGAGATAATGCAAAATAATGCAAAAGAGCCTAAATTTGATGTTATTGGGAACATAGCTTCAAGACATAACGTTATTATGAGAAGAATCCAAATGAGGTCATTGATTCAAATGCAAGGAGAAAAAGTTACAAGAAAAATCAGAGGTTGTGCTACCATTGGAAAGCCACAGATCTTAATTTCGTCATCCAAAGAGAAAGTTATAGTCAACACTGTGAAGATGCGCAAAGCAAAAAAGGTGCGCTTTTGGTGCGCAATTTGACCAAATCGCGCCCGTTTCGGACAACAAAATAGAGAGTAGCACGAACAGAGGCACACTACGGCACATAGCGCGCCAGACGCGCGATCAAGACCCAAATCGCGCGACCAGGCCCAGAATCGTACAGAAACCCTAATTTTGTCCCAGATGATATTTTCCTATATAAGGACATTAGGGTTACGAAATTCAATACACAAGTCACACAATTCATCCATTCATACTCAACCATTCATCACCACCTCATACCACACACCGCCACCACTGGCAGGAGAAGCAGAACAACGAAGATTGTGAGATTTTCTTATCTTTTAATCTTTTGTTATGATGTTCTCTTCCGTTTATTTGTTGAACTTGTTTATGTTATGTGCTAATCTTCTCCGTATTTGGAGAAGGGAGTAATGACTATTTATGCACAATGAACCTTTAGTTATGAATCCATGTTGAGTCTTATGTGTTTAGATGTGATTCGTTTTATATTCCACATATTTGATTGATACATTTGATGAGCATTAACGTGTCTCGTGGGTAAATTGCATGTTTAATTTATGTGCTAGAAGTATATTTAACGTAACTCATGCATAAGTGGGTCATAAGGATTCATGTCTTTGACTTGAGAATGTTGAATTGGTTACCAAACTTTAATTCTTTTAGATTGATCGCACTTGGGTAGTTGGATCTCTAGGGAAGGTGGGGGGGGGGGGGGGGGGTTGTAGTTGTAATTAACGATGCATCTAGAGTTCTGATAATTCATTAAATACACGAACTTTACATGATTAAACTATCTATGGGGGAATTATCGGTTTGTCTATGAACCACGTAATAAATAGTTATGAATCCGACTTTAAATACAATTTTATCAATCTGATTAAATCTTGTTATTTATTTGTTTTAGTAGTTATAATCAAAACTTCTCTATTCAATTATTGCTATTATTTGCTTTCTTAGTTAGAACTAAAACCATCTTTTATAAAATCTATTTTCTTAATTATTTTATTATTATCTATTAAGCGAACACTATTGTTACACACTCTCTGCGGGATCGATACTTGGTCACTAACTGTACTTTTCATTTTATTATTATTATTTAACTCGTATACTTGTGAACGTGCATATTAGAAGAATATTGCATGATAAATTTAGCACGTGAAAATACGCATCAAGTTTTTGGCACCATTGTCGAGGGGTGACAGTGATTATAGTGTTTTATTAGTAGACGTTAAAACTGACTGTTTTCAATCTTCTTTTTCAGTTGATCGAGTGCATCACTCGAGGTGACAGAAATTGATCATTTCCCCACAGCTGTGGGAAAAATTGCATTCAGTGGAAGACGAGGATTCCTCTAAGTTGAGCCCATAGGATGGAGTGTTTGAGAAGTTTCATGCGCTTCACTTTTACATTAGGGACCTTCATCGGAAAATCTACTTCGTAGATAGCACAGTTGCTACGCTAGCTAAATTGGAAAAACGTTCGAGGAATTATCTAAGTATCCAATACCACAAGGAAGAAAGGGAGAGATAATCCTACTAGTAGATTACTACGATCAAGTGAGGTGCAAGGTCGAGAGTATGCAAAAAAAATACATGGCGAGAAAAATTCCCAAAATAATTTTTTTTTACGACAAAGCATCTAAACTTTCTACTCAAGTCATAATCTTCTCGATTCAATTAGGGGGAATGGAAGTAAGAAAGTACTTATTGGATATTGACATTGACTGATTGGTTGAAAGAAATTGATATCGAGCTTGAAGAATTATTTACCTATCACTTGTTAGAAAATTGAAAGAACGAGCTTGTTGATTTAAAAGATTAACGAGTTTGAACGGCAGATAAGATCAGTCGTATGCACCGAAAGAAGCTTCAAAAAGAAAAGAAAGAATAAAAGTAACGATTGAGAAACCAAAAAAGCAAGAGGAGTGGGACCGGGAAGTGAAGAGTTGCAGAAGAAGTTTTCACAATAGAAGCCGTTGAAGCTAAGGATGACACATGGAAAAAAGAGTATGAAGAACGTATGAGAAAAGAATACGCCATCGTGAAAGTTAATTTCAATAGTAGAAACCGTAACCTAAAAAGATTCCATGGTGTAACATCAACCAACAATGTGGAGTATCAAGAAGAGCAACTACACACCGTCTCCCTTAAAATTGAAGAGCCCAATCCACCACCATTTATTCATACAAAAGAAGAAGAAGAGGAGATGCACGTGATTAGTCATGAGCAAATACCATCAATTGAAGGTGTGGTAGCATTGAGGAGCGAAGAAACAACTATCATCCAATGCGCTGAAAATAAATCTCTTACTTGTGAACAATCGGGATGTGGAAGAAGTGAGCAAGCTCACCGAAAAGTCAAGAAGAAGAAATCAACCAACCCCGCTGGACTTTCTACACAAATATATGTAAGGATAAAAGGTGAGCCAACACATCGAAAGGGAGAAGGTTAAGAAAATATTTCTTAATTAAAGGCTACAATAGCGACAAGGACTACCACATGGAACTCATGAGCCATCCCATAGAAAGACTAAAAGAAAGAGAGTTCGTGTACAAGCCTTTGAGGAAAGAGACACGAGTTCGGAGAATGAACATTATGTACAAGAGTCTCAGTTGGAAGAAGATGAAGAAGTTGCTTAAAAGTGATAGATTGACATCCTTCATCAATTGGAATCTCATCAAGTTATTTGAACTTCCGTGAATCCATCAATAGCGTCGAGCTAACTGACGTAAAACTAAGCGATGTGTGGGAGGTAACCCATAATAGTAAGTTTTATTTCGAGTCTTGCATTTAGTTCAATTTTTAGTTTAGTTTAGTTTTGAGTCATATATAGCATATAATTTCAATTTGTCTTTGAGCTACCATGGAGATCGAAAAAAAGAAGAAAGTGAAAGAAGCTATTAGGGGAGAGATGAACAAAACAAAAGCAAAATGATATTGGACAAAAGTAAGGACAACACGAATCAGAGCATGCAGAGCAGCATTTTTCAGAAGCAACGCGATCTCACGCGCTACCACTGCACACATCGTGCCTCACATGCACAATCAAGACTGCGGGGCACCAGAATTCTAGAAGACACCGCGTCCAATAGCGCGCCAAAGTCACATCACGCCCCACACGTGTGATGGCCACATCGCGCCTCATACTTTTCTTGCATAAAATGTTTCTCAGTTCGAAAGGCAATAGAAGACATGCAAAAATCAGAATCTACGGAATTTGGCTGAGCAATCTCTATGTTTATCTTTCCTACCATACTTATACTTCCCTTATGATTAAATTCCATTGATACATGAGTTATTCCCATTGTGGTCTTATTTATTATGGAGAGTTATGAAACTTAATGAAAATTTCCAAATTCTAATTAAGAACTCTTTTATTTATAACTCTAATCACTTTTATAATTCTACTATCTCTTAGAATTTATAAGACTGACCAGGACCTACATGAGGAAGCTTTCTTTTTAGAGAACTGTTTAGTAATTAGGAAGCTTTTCATTTTGAGAAAAATGGATATGTTTCTTATGTTATGTTTAGGTGATCAATTATTTTGTGTAGTGTTGCTTTGGTTTGATCTGTGGGACAAGTAGGAGGTTGTGTTTCTGGTGGTTGATTTTAAGTCCCACAATTAGTTGTTAAGGTTGGGGAATCCAGTGTTTTTGGATTACTTACTGAACATGGAAATCAATCTTGTAATTGATCACCTTTCAAGTTCTTTTCTCTCGCATTTTGCTACGTTGTTTTTAGTACTATTTTTTTCTTATGTTCATTTCTTTTTTTGGTGTTTTGCTGCTAATGATCCTTTTTAGCACACCTCAACTGGTTCATTGAAACAAACAACACAACAACAACATCAATATAACTCAATAAACAACAACTTCAAGTACAATTTATTCATTGAACAAAACATTATTACATGTGAATATTTATCTTGTTCATAGAACCAAACTACCAAACTAACATCTTACCCCTTTAACCACAAATCTTCACCAAAATGCAGCTGCAAAATCAGTCCTCAACTACATCAAATTTACAACAGTCTAATACCCATTCCCAACCCTTACCACTACAAGATTCAGGGGTCTTTAGGGACCGCCAGTGCGGTCCCTAAAGACCCATGGGCGGTCCCTAAAGACCTTTAGGGACCGCCCGGCGGTTGCCAAAAGGCGGTCGCTGATACCCTTGGTCCCTGACCTTTTGGCGACCGCCTAGCGGTCGTCAGCCCCACCAGCCGCGACCGCTCATTTAGAGACCGCCTGGCGGTCCCTAATTCCCGGGACGTTTTAGGGACTGCTTAGCGGTCCCCAATACCCCTGGACGTTATAGGGACCGCCTAGCGGTCCCCAAAAACTGTAGAAGCTTTAGGGACCGCTAGGCGGTCGCCACAAGTTTTAGGGACCGCCAATAATATTCATCCATTTAGGGACCGCCAAGCGGTCCCCAATAATATTCATAGCTTTAGGGACCGCTTGAAACTTTGAATATTATTGGGGACCGCTCGGCAGTCCCTAAAAGTCTGCAACGGATTTTAAAAAAAAACCCAATAATATTCCGAAAATTTACAGAATATTATTGAGTTTTTTGTATAAATTGCGTGTAAATATGTCCAACAAACATTTACAAGAACAAAAACAAAGAAAATAATGACAAAAGAGTAAAATGAAATGAAAGTTAACAAAATAAAACAAAGAAAATAATGAAATAAAAGTAAAAAATAAATGATAGTTTAAAATAAACCAAAAATAATGAAAAAATGAAGAACATAATGTTGGATGTTTTCTTGGAATTTGTTAAGAAAAAAAATAAAGAAAGGTTGTGTTTTGGATTTGAAGAAATAAAAAAAGGAGAAGAAGAGTGTTTCTTCAAAAGAAAGAAGAAATGAAACGTTTGGTTGGATGATTTTTATTTTTGTGATTTAGGAAGAGAAAAATGATATGAGAAATTTTGGAGTTAGGTGTTTTTGAAAAGTGTTGAAAAATTGGATATGAGAGTGGTGGTATATATAGTAAAGAGGGTGAAAATTTTGAATTTTCAAAAATTTAAAATTTTCCCCCCAATTCCGCCTATTTCAGTGACTTTAGGGACCGCCGGGCGGTCCCTAAAGAGTATTGGTGACCGCCTGGCGGTCACTAAATATATTTGGTGACCGCCCGGGGGTCCCTAATAATATTCATACATATTTTTTTTGATTTTATGGAACTATCTCCTTGTGTTTTTTATTTTTAGCAAATAACCTCATTATAACAAGTCAATTGAAGTAACAAATGATTATATAACTACTAATTTAGTTGTTTAATAGTAGATTTAATGAGATTGAATGAGTTTTTAACGTTGAACCTATTATACGTTATACGTACAATTAATCATCACATGTTGTTTCAATTTGCATGAAACCTTGTAATTTTGTTCTCTTAACTATTATTAGGATATCTATCAACATAACAAACAACGCGGCACTATAAATGTTACATAAAATCAAAAGAAGAGGTATGAATATTATTATGGACCGCCAGGCGGTCCCTAAAGCCACCATTAGGGACCGCCCGGTGGTCCCTAATAATATTCATACCTCGTTTTTTTTTATTTTACGGAACGATCTCCATGAGTTTTTGATTTTTAGCAACTAACCTCATTATAACATGTCAATTGAAGTAACAAATGATTATATAACTACTAATTTAGTTCTTTAATAGTAGATTGAATGAGATTGAGAGAATTTTTAACGTTGAACCTATTACACGTTATACGTACACTTAATCGTCACATGTTGTTTCAATTTGCATGAAAATTTGTAATTTTGTTCTCTTAACTATTATTAGGATATCTATCAACTTTACAAACAACGCGACGCCATAAATGTTCCATAAAATCAAAAGAAGAGGTGTGAATATTATTAGGGACCGCCAAGTGGTCCCTAATAATATTCATACCTCTTTTTTTGATTTTACGCAACGATCTCCATGTGTTTTTAATTTTTAGCAACTAACCTCATTATAACATGTCAGTTGAAGTAACAAATGATTATATAACTACTAATTTAGTTCTTTAATAGTAGATTGAATGAGATTAAGAGAATTTTTAACGTTGAACCTATTGCACGGTAAACGTACACTTAATCATCACATGTTGTTTCAATTTGCATGAAACTTTGTAATTTTGTTCTCTTAACTATTTTTAGGATATCTATCAACTTTACAAACAACGTTACACCATAAATGTTCCATAAAATCAAAAGAAGATGTATGAATATTATTAGGGACAACCTGGCGGTCCCTAAAAGTTGCTTTAGGGACCGCCCTGCGGTCCCTAATAATATTCATACCTCGTTTTTGAATGTTATTAGGGACCGCTCGGCGGTCCCTAAAAACAACGGCTGGTGACTTTAAGGACCGTCGAGCGGTCCCTAAAGCCAACGGCTAGTGTTTTCGGCGGTCCCTAAAACCAGTAACCGTTGGCTTTAGGGACCGCCCGACGGTCCCTATTTCTTGTTTTTTGCCTATAAATATACACCTTCTTCTCCTTTAAGATTCATTCATTTCTTCACTAATTCTAAAGGTATCCTTCGTTTTTTTCTCTTACTTAATTATTTTCAATTGTCGAATTTGTTATTTATTTTGAACTTAAGTGTATTTATTTGTTGATATATTATGTCGTCTTACACACACCACGCGTAATCGTGGTGGAAACAACATCCTCGTGGATCGTTATTTCACGCTTCAAGAGGTACGTTGATCAATCTATAACTCTTTAACTTGGTTGTGCATGTTATGATTATATAGTTCTTATGTTTGTTAATTATGTTTTGTACATATTGATAATTGATTGTAGTATAAATTGTAATTATTTGCTAATTATGTTTTGTACATATTGATAATTGATTGTAGTATAAATTGTAATTATTTGCTTTATATTGTACAACTTAGATAAATAATGGATTATCAAGCCGATAGATCTTGGATGTATGATAGATTCGATAGCGATGGTTATTTGCGAGATAGTTTTGTGGTTGGGGTTCGGACGTTTATTGAATATGCGGGGCAAGCAACCAGATATTTATATCTACAACACCGAATTAGGTGTCCTTGCACGAAATGCAAAAATTTTCAATTTTTGGGTAAATACGTCGTACGTGATCATCTTCTTAAGTCGGGATTTGTGACTGGATATTTAGATTGGGTTTTCCACGGGGAAATGTCAAGAGAGACTACACCAGTGTATGTGCCCGATTCCCCCAGCTCATCAAACACCAATATTCTCGACGGCCCAGTATATGTTGATGTGCCGTTTATACTTTATAGACATGGTCGTGGATGCACGTGGAGGTGTATATGTTGAGGACGAGGCCAGTAACGAGTATCCCAATCGGGAAGCGGCCTCATTCTACAGGTTGATGCACCTCGGAAAGGTGAAGATATATCCGGATCAAAATATAAGTATTCTTCAGTGGTTGGCTGAGTGGTTGGAGAACAAGACACACCATAAGGCTAGTAATATTTATTCTGATAAGGCTTTTAATAGTGCGAAGCAAGGTTTCATGCCAGAGGTGCGGAAGTTATTACCAAAGGACACAAAAGGGATCCGTACGATGCTGGAGACAGAGTTAGAGTATGTTAAGTACGATGTATGTCCAAAAATGTGTTTCTTGTACTACGGGGAGGAGACAAAGGACTTGGATAAGTGTCCAATTTGCAAAACGGATAGATACATGAAAGGACTAAGATTGAAGGTGGGGAAGAAGAAATTATGGTATTTCCCTATTGGTCCACGTCTTCAGAGGTTGTATTATACCATAGGCACTGCAAAGCATATGACATGGCATTTGAAGTGTGCAAAGGCTACCGAATGAATGATTCACCCAGCGGCAGGGGAGGCGTGGCGCGAGTTCGACCGCATGCACCTAGATTTTGCAGCGGAGCCAAGAAACGTAAGACTTGGTTTGTGCACGGATGGATTCAATCCGTATGGATCGTCTGGCAAAAACTACTCTTGTTGGCCAGTGTTTGTCACCCCGTATAACCTTCCTCCCGATCTTTGCATGAGGAAATAGTTCATATTTTTGAGTCTACTAATTTCCAGGCCATCCAGTCCTACAAAGAACTTGGATGTTTTTCTGAGACCACGTATTAACGATCTTAAGGTTTTATGGGGTAATGGGCTTGAGACGTACGACATAACCAGAAAGCAAAACTTTCAATTACGAGCAGCCCTTATGTGGATGATTAGTGATTTCTCGGCGTACGGGATGTTGTCGGGGTGGAGTACGCACGGAAAATTATCGTGTCCTTATTGTATGCAGGACACAAAATCATTTACCTTGGAAAATGGGGGTAAACCTTCTTTTTTTGATTGTCATCGCCGGTTCTTGCTGGAAGATCATCTATGGCGACACAATGCACATAATTTTAGGAAAGGGAGAAAGTCACTAGAAGATCCGATTCCTAGAAAGTCTGGTGATGAAATGCGGGAAATTGTGAATGAGCTTGGTCGTGTGGGATTTGATGCAAAATTCAAACATCTCTCGAATTTTGGTGTGACTCATAATTGGTTGCGGAAGAGCATATCCTGGGAACTGCCCTATTGGTCCACAAACTTGGTTCATCACAATCTTGATGTTATGCACTGCGAGAAGAATTTTTTCGACAACATCATCAACACGGTGTTGGATGACTCCAAGAAGAAGGACAACATCAAGTCAAGAAAAGATTTGAAAGTCTATACCAACCGTAGGGAGCTATATCTAAATGAACCTCTCCGGAACGGGCCCATGACAAACCGCGGGCGTTATACTATCTCACAAAAGAGCAGAAGAGAAAGGTGTTAGAATGGTTGAGTCAACTCAATTTTCCAGACGGATACGCTTCGAACTTGGGAAGATGTGTACATGAACAACAACAAAGGTTGTCCGGTATGAAGAGTAACGATTGTCACGTTTTTATGCAAAGATTGATTCTGATTGCTTTTCGTGATTTTCTGCCGCTAGATATATGGCAAACTTTGGTGGATATTGGTTTGTTCTTCAAGGCCATTTGTGCTTCAGAGGTTTCGGCCAAAGATATGGAGGGACTAGAGAAATCCATCGTGGTGACAATGTGCTAGCTGGAGAGGATATTTCCTCCTTCTTTTTTGGATTCTATGGAACATTTGGCGATACACTTACCGTATGAGGCAAGAGTTTGCGGACCAGTTCACTACAGATGGATGTATCCATTCGAGAGGTAAACAACGTTTAAATATGTTACTATATTTGTCATCATTAATAATTTGTCATATCTGTTATTAATGGTACTTGATTTTTTTTTAACAGGTAAATGTTCGATTATAAAGGAGCGGTGCTGAATAAAGCGAGGCCTGAAGGATGCATAGCCAATTCTGTCCTACTTTCAGAGCTATCAAATTTGATCTCCCAACATCTCGATGTATTGCCAGGTTCTACACATAGACGACTAAACAGGAACGAGGCATTAGAGAGTTCAGAGTGGGATGATGAGATCTTATTATTTCGAAAGAGGGGGCGACCAATTGGGCCTTTGAATAAGAAGAAGACGCTGACAGCCGAAGAGAGGGAGCAAATTGAATTGTACACACTTCTTAACTGTGAAGAGTTGGACGGTTGGGTCGAGTGAGTGAACTAATATGTGTTTATAGAACTTATTAGGTAGTAGTACTAACAATTTTGATTTGGTACTCGCAGGTTGTTCGTAGAAGAGGAGTGCAGTGGATTGAGTTCCATAGAGGTGCAAAGAAAGAGGAACATTGAGTATGTGGCGTGGTTCAAGCAGACGTATTGCAGCGGAAATTTATTGACAGATGACAGGGTCAGACCGTTGATCAATAGGCCAAACAACACGGTGCTGACGTATGAAGGCTACATTGTGAATGGTTTCCGATTCCATATTGATTGTAATTTGGGTCCTAAATAAACTAATTGTAGTGGGGTTTACGTGAAGGGAGACATGGGAGACACCGAAGCCACCGATTTCTATGGAACTTTGGAAGAGATCTTAGAAATGGACTATTGGGGAGGTAGAACTGGAAAACCATTGTCCGTTGTCGTCTTCAAGTGTAGGTGGTACGATATTGGAAGTCTGGGCACAAAAGTCCACGAGACGTACAAATTGGTGGACATTAACCCAAGAAAAAAAAATTCAACGAACGAGCCATTTATTTGTGCTAATCAAGCCGTACAGTGTTATTACGCTCCGTATCCGGATCTACCCAATGGAAGGCCTGGTCAAAAGGGATGGTGGTCTGTATCAAAAATTCCACCGCGGCACATCATCGACATGTCATCTGTCAGTGGTTCTAATCAATCTGTACCAGAGATGGAGGATCAAGTGTTCCAAGCTGACGAATCAGGAGGGCTTAATTTATTTGTAGACTTGATCCCGTTTAATATGAATATTCAATTGGGGCTTGGTGAGTTTGAGGTGGTCCATGAGCTCGATGCGAACGAGGTAGAAGGGGAAGAATAACAACAAGACGCAGATAGTGATGGGGTGGTATATTCAGATGAGGATGATTATGAATATTCGGAAGAAGATTAGATCTGTAATATGTCATTTTACATTGACTAGTTTTCGTTTGTAAAACATGAAAAAGTCTTTTTTTTTTGGGTTTTTCGGTAAACATATGATTTAACTTAGTGTCTCTCAACGACATCATGATACCAACCTGTCTCAACAAACAACACAACTTGTGCAAATTAAAAAAAAAACGGCATGACCTACTCCAACATTACGATACCAACCTGTCTCAACAAACAACACAACTTGTGCAAATTAAAAAAAAATGGCATGACCTACTCCAACATTACGATACCAACATGTCTCAACAAACAACTCAACATGTTCAAAGACAAACATCACCATATCAACCTGTCTCAACATAAACATAATCCTAAAGACAAACATAAACAGTAATAGTCTCCAACAAACACAAACATAATTAATAGTCCAACATAAACATAAATAATAGTCCAAGATCAATCACTGTTCGTAACTCCATCATCACCAGAGCTCTCCGGAAGAATATAGTTATCATCCACGGGATCTTCAGCGGCATCACCAACTCCATCATCACCACTATCTATGCCCTCGATGTCATCCAGGCCACCATACATGTCATCCTCATCCTCATTATCGGAGTCGTCCCAATACTCTGGTCCGATGGAGGAACTGGGAGAAAATGGATCAGGTGTCTGTCGAGGAAGCCTCGAAAGCCGGGAATGCAAGCCACTCCTAATAGCTGAACCCATGAAAAACTCCGATGGGATTTCGCGAGGCTTCACGCCTGTCTACGTCTCAACATCCTGCATATAACTCTGGAGTATGGATAGTAGATCGTCAACTCTCGGATCCTGGCTCGTCCTCAACTCCTCGTTCTGCGACTGCACCGACTTCGCGTAGTCCAGCTCGTAAGTCCTTTCTCTCCTAAACTGTATCTCGTAGTCCTCTGGATCGGCCTCGTTCGGTAGGCCCCTCGCCTTCCCATTCTTTACTTTCCATATGGCATCATTCCAGCACTCGGGATCCCACGGTGGCAACTCCTCTGGCTCAGGAAATTTTATCCTCAACTTCCTCAAGTACTTCTTCTCTTGAATTTTTAAAAGGAAATTATTAGAGAAATTATAATAAGTAAATAATATTTTTCAAAATTAAAATCACTTACGTAAGTTTTCCTAGCCGCCTTATTTTCCCACACCCGCTGCAGTGGAACACCAGTGCTACCACAAGTCCCTTTCACCTTCTGCGTATGGGCCATCTTGTAGGCCTCATCGTGCCTAATAGGGGTCTCACGGGTGGGATCCGCCCGAGCCTACAATTTAACATTCAAATAACGACCCAAAATAAACTAACAATTATTAATGAAAATAATTTAACCTAACATATGAAAATATTGAACTAAGTATTTAACATCTAAACTAACAATGTTACCTAATTATATAATTCTTTTTAATAAATCATACCATACGACGCTTGATCTCCTCGAGGTTGATGGATCCCCCGGAAAAAGTGGCTGGTGCCTTGGGACATTTCTCTGGCAGCTGTCCTCCTCGCCGAGCTATCTGTGACCTGCGCGACAACTTCTAATGACCGGCCGTCCCTCAGTGAGCTGCCGCCTCCGCCTCCAATGTGGTGTTCATCCAAGTCTTCTTTTTTCCAGCGTACTTAGGATCATTCAATCTCTTGAAGTAAGCTTCCTTCGTCTTGTGAATCATACGCTTGTAAACACCCCTCGCCTTCTTCCCGTAGGCGCGCTTCACTTGCAATTTAATTGAATGACGAACCCCATAGATGTTCTACATAAGAATTAAAACACAAATATTTTGGTTAATACAAATAACTAACTAAATTTAGTTAATAGTAAACACAAATAATTTCTTACCGTAAATCGTGTGTACATCGCATCCCGCCTACTCTCGGGCATCGCCAGGTAAGATGGCCAAACATTTGTCATAAATTTTCGAATGAGGGACGAGATCGTCGAAGAAACCTCACCACTGGGGGGATAAGAAAACCCGCCTCTAGACAATACAATAACCTTCTTATCTTTCGGATCTGCGGGTGGCTCGGCCCCTATAGTAGGTCCCCTAGACGGTCGAGTCACGGTCGACGGGTGGCTCGGTCCAGATCCAGGGGAAGCTGTAGGTGATGGCCTCGGAGCTCCTGATGACCCGACAGACGGTGGTCGATGAGTGCCCGTCGACTCTACAGATGGTGGTCTCTGAGCTCCTGTGGACTCCGAGGACCGTGGTCTAACGTCGGCTGCAGAAGATACACGCTGCGACTGGATAGCCTCTGCTGCATCAGGGCTAGGAGACTCCACAAAAAGCTGGCGCTGTAAAGTAGGCGTCAGCGAAGTAGATGCCCACCCGACCCACGGCCTCGGGGCTGCTGTATGACTGGTGTGGTCTCCTCGCTCTCGGTCTGAGGCGCTATAATATGTATCCTATGAGGTCCCAGGCTACCTCGCCCACCTGACTGGTTATTAGTACCTCGGCCATGACCCTGACTCTGGCTACCACTACCTCGACCAGAAGTGGCAGTACCTCTACTACGACCCTCTTTCGAAGGAGGGCCTCTACTCGACAATGGTGGTCTACGCGGAGGATCGCTAGACATGACGAAAAGATGTCCTGCCAAAATAAGAAAAAAATATCTAAATTAGAACATCGATAGATTGTTGATTTACCTAATAAATATAAACTTCAAATAACAATTTCACATTCAAATAACAATTTTACATTCAAATAATAATAATAGATTTAATCTAACACAATAACATCTAAACTAATTAAAATCTAGCACATATGAATAGGTGATCGCCTGATCTTTATCTTCACTGCAATTCAGTCTATTTTTTTTTTTATATTAGTAACATGAAAGACACGTTTGGATTTCCAAAAGTATTGCAAACACCCATACAACCATGTATACACTCAGTTTTTAACTCAATAGAAACTAAGATTGAGTGAATAGATGACGTAAAAGACAAGAAACCTTATGCTAGATGCATTCCCAGCTGTCACAGAACCACCAGTTTCCTTAAAACTTGGTCTTAGCTTCCTCAACTTAGCAGCATCAAACTGACAAGATAAAAAAGTATTTAGTACTTAAGAAAATTACTTTTGCTAAGCTGTGGCAGATAAAAAATATGAGCTCCTTGCATATGCATTTGAAACTTTACACCAGATTCTGCTTTCTATCTTTCTGAATTAGGGTAGTTCTTAGTAGAAAATTATTGTTTCCTTTTTCTTCTTTTTAGAATCTTAACATTTACCAAGAAACTGCTCCAGATCAGTATGAGGAGAAAATGGCATATTTCCTTGACACAGTTTATTACTAGCTTTTCTATTCCTTTTGATGCTAGAACCTTTTAAGTTATATCTTACTGGTATAGAGCTTAATTGGCTTAAAAAAAAAGACAGTGAGAGAGAGCTTGGCAGAAATGAAATGCACTACTACTTCTGCCTTTGCATGTTGAAAATGGTCTGTGAGATCACCTTCCCTAAACCTTCCTCTTCCACCAGGTGACCTTTGAAGATAATTACAGATTGTTCTAAGATTCTAAGATTACAATTTTAATTCTAAGATTGTTCATAAAAAACGCACGAATTAGAATTGCAATAACGCCAAACAACTGATCATCATCTAAAATTCACTCCAAAACCAACAAAACCATTCGGAAATTTCAAATGCCAAAAACCATAGTTCATAAATTTGTGTATCAAATGCCAAGTGCAAAACCACAATTTAACATACAAATATAGCGGGCGGAGTACCTTGAAAATGGTGGACGGCGGTCCAGAAGACGGCGACCTTGTGGCGGTCGCGGTTGGCGGGAGGGAGAGAAGGGTGACCGTGTGTGGCGGTCGCCTGTAGTGTGTTAAGAGGAAGATCGTGTGTGTGTGTGTGAAAATCGTCGGCGTCGGGGGGGGGGGGGGGGGGGGGCTGGGTGTGTGTGTGTGAGAAGAAAGAAGAAAGTGAGGAGAGAGGCAGCCAAGGGTTTAAAAACCCTTGGCGTGGCGACCGCTACAAAAAAAATGGGCCCAATTTCCTGGGCCCATTTTCTTGGCCAATACTGGGCCATTTTTTGGGCCCAGCGGCGGGATTATTCCCGCTATTGGGCTGGGGACCGCTGGGCGGTTCCCATTTTGTTTCGGCGACCGCCCGACGGTCCCCGTTGATGTTTGCGGTCGCTGGAAACATGGTGACCGCCCGGCGGTCACCATGGGGGGGTCGCGAAAACCCCCCAAATCTTGTAGTGTACATCTTAGCCATGAACCCACAACCCAACGCAAGTTAGAAGAAGCACCACTCACAACACCTTCTTGGTTTTGTTCCCACTCGCAACATCACCTTCTAACTTCTTCACCTTGCGCAATAGCCCAGGAATTATGGACTTCGACCGGTCACACATAGGAGGGTCAACTCACTTGAAGTAGTTGCATCAACCTTGAATCTGATCAAAACATGGCCATATTAGTAACAAAACCACTATAAATAACCTAGTTAAACACAAATAAACAAATTCCGGGGAGGGGGGGATAACACTTTACTCACACCCATTTTTTGCATCTTGTGAACCTTCTCCCATGGTTGAGGTCTGTCCAAGATGTTCTCAAGGCTGCATGACGGCCACAATTGCAAATGTAGTGGTTGTCCATGTTGGTTTGTGAGGGAATTTAGTGTTGGTAAGAGAAATTGAAAGATGAGAAAATAATTTAGGGCAAAGATTGTAAGAATTGGGGCTTTTTAAGGTTGTTAGTTTGTTACCGTTACACACTTGAAAGGACTAAAATACCCCCATTAGTTTGACAAGCACGGGTCGCGTGACCTTTTTCCGGAGGGTTTAAAACTTAATTGGACTAATTAGAGTAAGTTGGGACGATTAGCATAGTACAGGTGGTGAAGTGGCAAAAATAAAAGTGTGGGGGGTAAAGTATAAAACGGGACAAAGTATAGGGGGTAAAGAGATTTTTTCTCTTATTATTTTGTTCAAAAGAATTATTCTTTAGGGAAAAGGTAAAGTGCAAGCTAAACCGGACAAAGGCGAAAGAGTTGTACTCATATCGACATTGGAGCATGACTCATGTCATAATTGTCTTCTCCATTTTAAAGACACGAGGTACCCTAAATGGTCTCAACCCTTGCGCATATCAAATGACAAATAAGATAACAAATAAATTTACATAACAAGTTCAAACTTTTCACGTATAATTATAACTTTTCATGTTCCCATCATCAATTTCCTTTTTGAAGTCGATTATTTTAACTAGCTAACTTACAATTAACTTCTCATTATATTCTTAATTATTTTGAGCAACTAACTATACTACATTTGTCTATAAAAAAAGTCTATGTTACTCTGTTTAACATTACTTTAAGCCAAAAACTTCTAACTTTATTGAATTAAAATTATTTAACTAAAGTGTTCAAACGCAGACTAAAAACCCAATATTCTTAATTATTTCCTAAATAGTGATAACACATAATTAACAGGAGGGGATAACTCTTGCAATTGTCGTGGTAAAATGTGATTCAGAATGGAATTTACGTAATTCGGAGAGAATTCCCTTAGGATTTAAGTGTTTAACGAGGAGCTCAATGAATATGAGGGTCCTTTTGGAATAAAGAGATAAAATAAAGATAAAGTATTATTGTATTGCTTCTAAGTTCTATTATTGAGGGTACAAGTGTAGTAGTGAATCTGAGATGATTTACAATGAATAATTCCATTATATATATATATAGAGAGAGATTTTGGCGTACGTAGCTATGACTGTAGCAACTTGGCTTTCTTTAATATTGTCTCGTGCGTGACGGACCTGCTACCGTTATTCAATATATTTATATATAGAGAGATGTATAGATATATATTGCTCGCGATTTAATGGTGGTTGGACCAATTATGACTATCAGATCATTAATATGCGCGTTATTTCTTCAAGTGGGCTCTTATGGCTCCAGATCTGGATAATGTAATTATGTTCTTGTTGTACGAATGAGGCGATACCCTGCTTTTAATAAGAAGGTTGTAGAGGACTTTTTACGAGACATTCAGTCATGGTGCTCTTTTCGTGGACTCTTCTAGGCATGTAGGAGTATTTATGTCTTTTCAGTATTTGAACTATTTATGCATTCATTGAGGAGTAACTTTGAAGATGGGTTTAGGATATTAATTTCTTAAAAGTGTTATTATAATAACAATGAAATTCAAAATTTAGATGGTTCTCATAAAAAAAAATCACTTACCCCTAAAATTCAAAATATATGTGGAGAACTAATATACCTCTTAAGTTTAAGATTTTAGGTTAGAAGGTGGGGTTGAATAAATTTTCATCCACTGAATGCCAAATGATTTCTCCTCTCACATATGCTTCGAAAAATCTTTGAGCAAATTCGCATAGCTAGTTTCACTCCTCGATGACGAACAAACATTGTAAATTATCTGGAGACGGTTTCGTTCGGTAGATACCGCGAATTTAATTGCTATTACCGTACAACTAAAATACCTCATACTAGTAATTAAGAAATCAAGTATAAGTCGCATATAAAGACCAAATAACCCCCCTAGCTTTAGATTTAACTAATCAATCAATCAACTCTTTTAAAATTACAACGACAACATTCTTAAGATGTAAATCGAAAAATGAAAGCTAAAACAAGAATTAACACAGACATAATAACCAAGTTGCCATTGCTTTTAAGGGAGGCGCCATTCTTCGCTGGTAAAGGAGTAGGTGGAGGAGCCACAAATTTTTCGACATTAATAGCTAGTTTCATCCCTTGATAACAATATCCTCCACTGCTCATGAAATAATAAGGTCTGGCCTCAGTTAGTTGATACACGTCTCTCCCGCCCCTTGTGATGTTTTTTATGAAACCAACATCGTTGCACTTATCATAGTTTGTCTGATTCACCTCCAGCACGGAATAGTAACGCTTGTCAAATACAAAATCTGGATCCGAGATTATAACAGGAAATAATTTAATTCCCCGTACGTATAAATGTTCTCAAATCACATATACTAATATATTTATATAACTTAAGAGTTGTAAAACGTATTGAACGATTCCAGTCATGAGGTCCACTTGGAAGTGGTTTTATATGTAGCTAAAATTCAGTGGAGACCTCAAAAATGGTTAACAAAATGAAATCCACCAGTCAAGAGAACTACTAGTTCACACATAGACCAAGAATAAACTTGAAAGAACAATGAACCTCAAATACGCGTATAAGAAGGTAGTAGAAAAAAATTTGCTAATAAAGTCTTGTAATCTCCTACTTGAACTTAATAAAATGTCTTTAAATCATCTCATAACAGAATAAATTTTACAAACCCATTGAAAATCAACATGATGAATTGATTTTTGAGGAATTTGCAAATATTTATGTTTTAAATCATATAATATATATAATTTAAGAGTGATAAATCATACCGAGCCAATCTCCAACATAGAAACGATTATGAGTAGCCCACTCTGTGTAGTTCACATTCTGTGCCCATCCATCTTTCCCTCCTACTTTTATAAGACCCCCTGCCGCGCACGTTAGCATCGCCGCCATCACAGCCGCCACCAGCCACGCCATTACCGCCGCAGTTCCGGTTGCCCTCTCTCCTTAGTCTATAATTAATCGCTATTATTTGTATATACATAGAATGAAACGTTTATTCCATTTTCCAACCCCTTTGCCTTATATAACAAAATACAACGTTTATTTGCCTTATATAACTAATACAGCTTATGTATTAGTACTACAGTTGAACATAGATAAAATAAAGATCTAATGGAAATTAAAGCCATCTTTTGGCAATAAATTGATGGTAAGCCGTCTCAGCATGCATGCCAAATTCATGATATAAATATTCCTACAGTTGTACCAAATTAAAGGTACAGTCAAAACCGGGAATTGCGTGTATTTCATGACATTTAACTTTGAAATTTTCCTACTTAAGTTCTAATATTATTATTCTTTTTCCTAAAATAGCTAATTCACTTAAAAATATTCCATGTATACATAGAGTTATAGTTTTTTTGGAAAATTAAGGCATACTGTATGTACAACCAATGATTGAGATTAAAAGTACAACTAATGATTGAGATTAAAAGGAGATCCCCTAAATTGTAAAAATAACCACACAGCACCTCATCCCACGGTTTATTGATAATCCCATCCACGGTTTATTGATAATCCGTATTTAGGGGTACTTAATGAATGCTTCCAAAAAGAATAAGAATTGATTTGTACTTTCTTTATTATTATTATTTTTTACATTAAGAAGAAATTAACCAACCAACTCTTATCATACTTTGGTGCGAAATTTGTAGACATTGCCAATAATTTACTTTATGATTGCTCTGTTGTCGGTTTCCCTCAATAACTTGCTTCAAGTCTAAAACAAAACATTTTAAAGAGAATTATCATTCAAATCATTCGTGGAAAAGTAAATTGCATGTTTATAAGATACTGCTTTTGCTACTTGTGTAACCACCACCACATACGAGCCCGCACCATTTAAAATGTTGAAGTTGTTAGAACTATTGGGAGATGGAAAGAATAGATCATACGTTAAAGTGAGAGAATATACATAAATCAATTTAAAGTCGCACTTTGATCAGAAAACTTAAACGCAATAGATCTCTGAGTTCTTTTCACTAACATACTTCTCTCATTTTCTTTCAATAAAGACATTGGGCAATTCCACAGTTAGCACCTCCTATACTTCGAAAACATGGGAGAATGTTGTCATCTTACTAAAAGTCACCCTACATAAGTTCGACGCAAACTCACACCACAATGGACATACATCTGAAGGCTACTGTACAAATTTGTGGAGCTTGAATAGATGATGATATGATAGAAAGCGAGAGTTGCGTTCCATTCAAAAAAAAAAAGATCATATAAAATTAAAAGACTTCAATCATAACTTTACCACTATAGCGCGCAAAGCTAAAGGGTCTGTGTGCCTATAGGCACACAGCAGAACGATGAAGTGGCAACTTGCTTAACAGAGCAACGCTCCAAGAATCGCTTTCCGGAAGAGTATCCCTATCTATTTAATCAAGTCGTCTCAATAAATACTCAACCTGGACTTGCTTTGTCAATGGCATGATCCAGTCCCCATATAGATCAGCAACTAGCCGTGGGTTTATTTTGTAGACTGGATCACTGTTATTTTCACCTCCATTCACGATTACTTCCTGACCATAAGTTTGGGTTTTCATTGCCACTCTCTGTCGGATTGCATCTTCCACCTCTGGGTATGTCAGCAACTCCATCAGCTTGGCCCTGTTCTGCAACACGCATTATGTCCAGAGTATAAATTAGCTTTTGTCAAAGTTCCATATTACCGTGCCATCTTCGAAATGTAGTGGCATCAACTTACTTGCGCTTTGATGGCAGTTTCATAAACATCAGGGGAGGCTCGAAATTTGGCTTCTGCTACGAATTTACCGTAATGTATTCTCTTTGACAGGGCCTGCAAAAGAGTTGAACAGTAAACAATCTTGCTCGTTATGGAAAACTATAACGCTTAACATGTGCCAATATCACATACAGAGTAGTGATTTTATGCGAACAAAGTTACGCTCAAGCTGCATATTTTGACATGAGGAAAGTGGAAAGAGCTAAATGATCCTTACAAACCCAACCAAATTTTGCCAGCCAAGACAGTTTTTAATCTAATTGATGAACGAGGCTAATTTTTCTTTTATTTGTTTGATCAGCAAATCAGATATTATTTCAAAAGGTATACGGAATACTCCAAAATACAAAACTAACAGGTACAGTACATAGGAAAATCAGACCTTTCGGCAAAAGAGTAAGTGAAGAATCTTAATCAACCCTTAAACCAGATCCATGAACGGACTGTTATCTAATCAACAACTTCTAGGATGTGTTGCGAGCTCCCTTGAAGATGAAAGAGGGGGGAATACAACTATAAGAGCTTATGCATGCCCCATGGCTATAAAGAAACCATCACCTGAAGATCTGAGTCAGTCACTTGACGGCCAAATTAGATGCTTTACCATTAAAATGTTTTATGCACTATAGCAGCTACTATGTTTATTATCATGTTATTGACTCTTTCATTAGAGAAAGTTTAGTCTCACGCACATATAGTCTCTGGAAAGTACACATTTCTTTTGTTTTTTGGTTGAAAATAGTTTATTTTTAAAGGCATATAAAAATCTCGAAGTACAAACCTGCAAGCAGATAGTGTCACAGGTCGCAGCGGATCCATAGTTACCATCATCACCTTCTTTAACTAATCCAGGAAGGAGATTTCTGAAGTACATGTCCCAGACTTGGTCATTAATATTGATCGCTTCTGCAAAAGGATGCAGTACCTGTACGCGTTCCATTACATCTTCTCTTAAAATGCATTCATAAATAAATTGATTTAGCCTCTGATCATATTTGGAAATAAGCCCATCCCCGACTGAAAGTTACTACAAGTTACTGAAGCAATTTTTTGAAGAAAGGAACAAAATCCATTAATGATTAGGCAATGTACTAGTTTAGCAGCTTTGTGGCTTTGATTTTTTTGACATTCTGTTTTCGCCATGCAATAGTTCTTAGGTCCTCTTTATCATGGTGGAACAAACATCAATCCATGATCTACTTGGTGGATTTTTCATAGAGCTAACGATATGTAAGGCATCTTGATTTTACCTGTGGATACTCCAGTGGTGGCAACAGAGGCTCCGGTGAATCATCAGGGAAGAAAGGGTGCTCATCAGGGCTCTTATATCTTCCAACCTAATCAATTACAAACTTTAAATGTATATGTTTTTTATTTTCTATCTTAATATCCAAGATAGCTTCAAAGTTGAAACATACCTTCCCATGAAGCATTTCAGTTTCCTTAACCATGTACTCGACCAAAGAGCCATGAAATCCATCCATGGCAAATGCATTGGGATCATATGTCTCTGCATTATAGCAGAATTGAGCTCTCTCCACTAGGCTGAATATAATGCTGTCCTCTTGCCGTATCAAGGAGTTTCTAATGCCATCAAGAGTGTAGGTCTCAGTCTCATCTACCCTATTCTTTGTTGCAGATCTGAAACAAAACAAGATATGCCTAAGAACAAGTTTGACTTAGAAATACAAGAACAACTATGGTTGATAACTCAAAAAGTCCCAGGAATTTCAGTTATAATGTCAATAACAGTGCTTAATTCATAATATGTACTCTAACGGTGCACAAAAACAACTAGAAGAGCCCTTTATCCATTAGATAGTAGAAATGAAATCCAACTAGACATATTCCTCTGTAGAGAAAGGGGAAATATAATTCAAGTCAAACGACTAGAATAAAAGCTCCTAACATGATATGCCTGCAATATTGCAGTGGCAATATGTCATGATTCAGGAACAAGACAGAGAGTTTAGAATAAATGCTTGCATTTGTGCCGATACATGATCATGAAAAGACAGCATCATAGAACTTCTCTTATCAGTTGATTAAGTGATTATTATGCAGTTAGAAGGTAAGTGTCAAGTCTCTTAGCAAGTTTTCTTCCACTTCTCCCTCTGTTGTCGAAGATAGGATTAAAAAGCAGACTGGAAAGTAGTTATAATTCAGTTTCTGCTAGTTCAAGAAGTTATCTGCTCTTTGCGGCCGGCTTTTCTTCTCCCTCAATTTCCTAAACCCTCAGTTTAAATGGTGATCAATTTAAATGATAATTAATTGGGAGTTGAGTATAACCCTATGCATATCACTCATAAAGAAGGGGCCAATTACCGCATTGTTCCTAAACCCTCAGCAAGTGCTGTTTGTTACTCAATTTAAGATAAAGAAACAATTAGGATTGACAAAAAAAACCAAGAATGGGGTAGAAATATAGAGTTAAGGCGCGGCCAATGTGTGCCCCTAGCTAATTAACGATAAATATGCAAGGGCCAAACGCATTCGCTTTCGTACACCAACACAACCAATCACATTAATTTCTTTCTAAGTAGACACAGAAAGAAATGAGAGTCTTCTGCACAATAATGCATTTTAGAGTCTTCTTCTAAAATGTGTATTGAGTTGAACGTAAAAAAGGTTAAAGTCGACGTCTTTGCTTTACCAAAGTGTGCTCATTTTCAACAGCAACTAATTACAGTAGAAAGAAAATTAAAGATTGACTACAACCCGTTTGTCAAAATGACGGTGAGAGTAAAACCCACCAAGAAAAAACAAAGTAGTGCGTGCAATCAATTGAAATCAAGAAAATAAAAAAAAATGATTTATCTTACACTAGTGCAGAGGCAGAGACTTGAATGCCATTATTGTTGGAGAATCTTGTTGATGGAAAGGTACAATTGTTGTTACGACGCCATGTTTGGTGGGCCAAATTTGAAATCTTGGGAGTGGTTGGGTGTGACAACGAGATGGGTTTCAACAGCTGCGCCTCCATTTTTCTTTTTCTTTTTCTTTTCTACAATTGCAATTGCAGCAAAACAAGAATGAATCAATCAATCAATATAGTTTTACTTTAGAGAATAGAATAGTGAAAAATAAAGTAAAGTAAACGATTAGTAAGTAAGTGAGGTGTGGGAGCTGGAATGGAATGAATCATGCGCTAATTGATTTGATTAAAAATCTTCCGAGATTCTAATTATTAGATATCATTCTTTTTTTGACTCATTTATAATTCTTGAGGAGAAAGTGAATTTCATAATTCTAAAAATATATTCTGTTTCTTTTCTCGAGTTTTAATAGGGAGATGATATATTTATTTCAGAATTTCTAATAACTTAACATCTTTTTTCATTGTTCATTTTTATGTCCTTTTCAAACGGTCAATTTTCTTTCTTTTCAAAACATGCGGATAATTAGCAGAATTCTTGGAACCTTTATTTAAAGATTTCTCTTTCCAATCTATAAGATTAAAAACCTTATATGTTCTTATATAAAGATAATAAATAAGTCTTATACAAATAAGTCATCTGAATATGTTACTTAAGAATGATCTAATTATTCATCTAAAACCAAATAGGTATTAAAACTTGAGATAAAATAAGGAGCAAAATTTGTATGTTCTCATTTCTTATTCACTTCTCTCTTCCATCAATCATACAAGGACATGTGACATGTAGAAGTCCACGTAATTAATCGCTCAAAGATCTTGTCTCTTTATTTGTTTTCTTTAATTATCTGTAATTACAAAAATCTTGGTGAATTTATTTTGAGAATCATTGACAATTTGGTAGGTATCGAAGCTGAAACTACTTTACAAATTACATTTCATATTAGTAAGATACATCATATTAAACAACCGACGTATATGTTTGTTCTTTGATAAGTGTTATAGAAAAGTATCATAATAAATTATAAACTCGAAATTGTCCACAATTCATAATTTGAGAAAAATAGATATAAAAAGGTGCTTGTTTAAATTTGATAACGAATAGATTTTTTTTTTTGCCAACATGGTAATTGAACCCTTTAAAGTATCCATACAATTCATTAGAAATTGATATCAACAATTTACATCCCTTTTTTTTTTTACAAATTCTGCTCTAAAATAGTGATGTTGTCTAAGGTTATAGTCAAGTGCACAAACATTTTGTGGTTCCAATAATCTCAATGAACTCCTTGAGATTTGCATTAATATATTACTAACTAACTTCTGAAAGGAAATGGAATTGTCAAGAGTAAATCCCGTCAAACTCCTTCGACATTTGATTAGCTCTTCAATGTGGCTATATTGTCGCATTCATGTCACCTAAATTTGACCTCAGAAGAGTTCTTTTTTCAAAATGATAGGGTTTTATTACCTTTTAAAAAGTTTAGGATCACTCATCAAAACTCATTTAAAAGGTTTGATGGGTTTTACTCAATTCACACTTTAGTTTTGTGATGGGCTGAGATTTTGACCTACGAGAACTACGAGATCCCATTTCTCGTTTCGTTTCGTTTTCAGCACCTCCACCCACCCAATTAGGCCATTACCCCTTCCCCTCAGCTTCCATTTACAGAGGATTCAACCCACCTCTGCTATTCACCTATCCGCCCCCCTTCAATCACTTCCTTTGCTGCCTTCTATACACCTCCCGATTGAGTCTCCGGTCTTCGCGTACATGCGCTTCCTCAATTGCTCCTCCTATGTTGCTCTTTCATCTGCACCACCGCCTTCTTCTTTGATCTCTGTTAATCTAACAAAAATGGTCTCCTTCATCGACACCACTACCGCCTTCTTTTTTGATCTCTGCTTATCGGTCCCTGTTCCTTTTTCCTGAACGTGATCCCGCGGGTCTTGCTGGATTCGTATTCACGAGATTTGAGATGGGACTCCCATAACCGATTCGGGCGGACAGGTTTCAGGCAGACATTTCCCGCATAGAAAATACTCGCACAGTTTGGGATCGGAACACGTGACCTATCTCGACCCACCGACCCTAGTTGTAGGATTTTTTTCAAGAAACTTCAATCTTTTAATTTTCTTGAGTTGAAGAAATATGTAGAAGTGTTAGTTTCTTCAATTTCAATATTGTCTACCTTAGGAGATATCCGAAAATCATTCTCGAGGTGGATTCGCTTTTTGTGGCGAAGCGCATCAGTGAAGTACAGGAGACAGGACAACAACTTTCCGAGCTTGAGAGCGAATGTAGAAGCCTTGTGCGACTTCCGTGGGAGTGCATTGTTAAGTGGATACCGAGGGCGGCCAACAAAGTGGCGGATATGTTAGGTAGATCAAGAATGTATGATAGGAGCAGAGAGTCTTTTTGGGAGTCTCCGCCTCCTCATGTTGTTAGCTTATATAGAGCGGACATGGTCTAACGACCCTTTGTGAACTCCTTTACATTACCAAAAAAAAAAAATATTGTCTACCTTAGGCATTAGCATAAGGTAGGACAAATTCTTTGTTTTGTCCATGCGCAGACCAACATATACCTTGGAAAACACCATAAATCTCAAAAGTAAAAAATTGTAACGCTACCTGAGAAAACGAGTAACATATTTTAAAGAAGAAAAATATTATGAAAATTATATAATAAAAAAAAATTTACTTACAAGTCATAACTTATTAGCCAATGGTAGTTTCCATTATGTGCCATATTTAAATCCCCGAAATTTACTTTCTTAATCTACTTGAATACCATTGCATTAACTTTTTATAGCCTCATTCCTGCTTTGTAGGAATGGGTCAAAGACATAGAGAACGAATGCCATTGAATATAAAGAATGGAGTGTATTTTATAACGAGTACGAAAGTGTAAAGTATTCTGTCAATGTTGGAATAACATTGTGATAACAATGTTAGGATAACATCAGGAACATAAACTTTCTAACATTCCAGTTGTGTATCTTTATATAATTGTTTTGCCTTTATTCACTAACTAATCAAGTTTGTCAATTATCGAATTAAGTCTAGGTTTAGAGAATTATTGTCTTCTTTGTTGAGTTCGATCAATTCAATAGCGTTAGCTAGAGAGTTGAGAGAAACATCTTTGTTAAAACCTTGTGGTTATTTTGCTTACGGCTCGGAAGATCATATTAATATATTTCTTCTTAATTTGGTGTTCGTTTTATTTCCGCTGCAATACACTATGTGATCGATGTTAAAGCAACATTGGCTCTACAATGTTGGTTTAACATTGAGTTTACAACGTATTAATCCCGATCCACAATTCCAATTGGCTTCAGAGCCAAGCACCGATTTTACTGGTGTTTGGAGTTGATACAACGCAATGGACAATGTCAATCCCAATACCAGTAGACTGCCAGTTTTGGAAAGATCCAACAACTATGCATATTGGAAGAGCTGACTCAGAGTTCATATAAAATCTATTGATTTAAGGGCATGGGAATCAGTGTTAGAAGGCTACTCCACACTTTACTTACCAAGAGATGGAAATGTTGATCTAATACCAAAACCTAAAGCACAATGGACAGAAAACAACATAGCTCTCTACAACTTCAATGAAAATGCTCTCAATGCTATTTTCAGTTGGGTAGGTAATCACATGTTCAAATTAATTCAAAATCTCATTACATCTAAAACTGCATGGGAAATACTTGAACTGCATTGTGAAGGAGATGCTACTGTTAGAGAGTCTAAACATAGAAAACTACTTAGGGACTTTGAAGACCTTGAGATGGGTGATGATGAAAGTGTTGACAATTAGTTTGAGAAAATTATTTATATTTCTATTAAATGTCAAAATCTAGGATTTACGATTTCTAACCAAGATATGGTCTACAAAGCATATAGAACAATGCCACCTAGATTTACTCTCAAAAGAATTGCCATGGGAGAGTCAAGAGATATTGCCAATATGGAGTTTCAGGCTTTGATGAATACTCTTAAAGAATTTGAATTAGAATATCCTGCCAAATCTAATAGACAACAAACTATTGATTTGATAGGTTCAAATTCTGAAAACTATGAGAGTGAAGATGAGATTGAACTAATTTCTTCTAACTATGGAAACATTACCAAAATATGCAGTAGATTGAACTATAAAGATAAATCTAAAGAAAAACAACCTGGTAATACACCCTCTGGTCATAAGAAGTTACCACCTAAATTCCTAAAATATATGGCATCTAAATCTACTCCTCAAGATGCTGAAAAGTTGAAAGATGTTCAATGTTATGAATCCAAAGGGTTTGGTCATCTTAAAAAGGAATGTGCTAACACCCTTCAATCAACAGGGAATTCTCATTGGATTTGTGTAAATGATTTTAATGAAGCTGATTTTAGCTATGGATCAAGTGTTGAAGATAACTCAGAGCAGATTCACACTGTTGCGCTATTCACTCATGTTGACTGGATAAAAGAAGACTTCTAGAACTACTACGGGTACCAATGTTACTCTAACATCCAAGATCCAACACCAGAACATGAGATTTTCTTTGGGAACTGGAATGAATATAATTCATGTACTTATTCTAATTCATTGTCTGATTGTGATGAAACTAACTTTGATTGTTTCATGGCTCTATTGATCTAGATGAAGAGTAATTCTTTGAAGGTGAAATGTCCCAGGAGAAAATCGTTGAAGACTTGAAATCTACCTTCCACAATCTTCTAACGGGAAACCATAAACTTATCAAAAGCAATGAAACTTAGAAGCATGAGATTGAATGTTTGAAAATGATGATGAAATTGTATGAGAGAGATCTTGACATAACATAAGCTGAACTAAAATAAGTAAAAGAAAAGCTTGAAAAATATGATCAGATCATTGCCAAATGGAACTCATGTAGTTCTAAACTTGACGAGGTTCTGAGCATGGGTAATCAAGGAACAAATGGTCTTGGATTTATTGATAAATCTACCTCTGATGTTACTAATTTTGTCTACTTGAAAGCAGGCTTTGTCAAGAAAACTAAAGACTTGAGTTGTGTTCCTTTCAACATGGAGAAGAATAAAACTACTTATATATGTCAATATTGTTTTCAACCTGTCACATTAAACCGTTTTGCAAGAAATTTTCGAAAGTGAAAGAAAAGAAAATAGTTATTGTTTCTGATGTTAATACAACAGTTGTTACATATGTTACCACGACATTAGGAACTGGACAGAAAAGTAGAACTTTGATTGAAAAGCTGAAACTCCCAAGATTAAAATTGTTTGCAATGTGGTCTTTTCTGCTGTATACTCTAACCTTGCAGGTGAGTGGTACTTTAATAGTGGATGCTCAAGACACGTGACTGAAAACAATGACAATCGTAATAGAAATGATTCGTCTCACTGTTGGAACTTTCACCCATGGAGGAGGCACCAAGGGAAGAATCATTGGGAAATGAGTACTAATCGTTGAAGAGTTTCCACCTCTAAAGGATGTTCTGTTGGTTGATGGATTGAAAGAAAACTTAATTAGCATTAGTCAACTATGTGATGTTGATCTGCTAGTTACTTTTGATAAAGTGTCTTGTGAAGTATATGATAGTGACAATGTCCTTGTGATGACAGGTCCAAGATCAAAAGACAACTGCTATCTTGCTTAAGAAGAGGCAGAATGTTTTCATGCCAAAATAGATGAAGCTGCTATCTGGCACATAAAACTTGGGCATGTTCACTATAGGAATCTGGAGAAGCTACAGAAGGTTGATGATGTAAGGGGACTACCTAAGCTAACTAGTCCAAGTAAACTTGTATGTGGAGATTGCCTCAAAGGTAAACAAACTAGAGTCGTTCATACACCACTACAGGTACAAAGTACTACCCCTAGAACTAACAAGTGTTTTGAACTGCTGCACATGGACTTCGTGGGTCCAATTGAGGTTAGCAGCCTAAATGGTAAGAAATATGTCTATGTAATTGTAGATGATTTCTCTAGATATACATGGGTGAAATTTGTCAAAGAAAAGTCTGATGCTTTTGACACATTCAAAATTTTATGTGCTAGTATCAAAAACCTTTATGGCTCTCTTGTATCGAGAATTAGGTCTGATCATGGAAAAGAATTTAAAAATGCAAGTTTTGATAATTTCTGTAATGCTAAAGGTATCTTCCATGAATACTCAGCACCTAAGACACCTCAGCAAAATGGCATTGCTGAAAGGAAAAACAAGACTCTTCAAGAAATGGCCAGAATTATGCTTAATGCTAAGAACATATCTAAAAGACTTTGGGCTGCAACATTGAATACTGCTTGTCATATTAGTAATAGGGTTTATCTCAGACCTGGTACAAATATGCCACCTTCTGAAATCTTGAAGGGTGTGAAACCAAATATTGCATATTTTCATAAATTTGGATGTGAGTGCTACTTGTTGAATGATAGAGATTACTTAAGCAAGTTTGATCCAAAAAGTGAAAAATGTGTAAACCGTAGTTATTTTGCAAATAGTACTTCTTTTAGGATAAACAATCCAAGATTAAAGACTATTCAAGAATCAGTAAATATGGTCTTTGATGATTTCACTGTTGATGTAGGTACTGGAGATTTCTCTGTTTCTGATGTTGGTCCAACACTGAAAACTGAGAATGTTACCTTAACATCACACACTGGATCTGGACAAATTGAACTAGAGATATAAGCTAATGTTGAACAAACACCAGTTAGAATGGATGTTAGGCCAACATCAGTAGAATCTGACTCAGATGATGACTATGTTGCTCAACCTAGGAGAGACCCCCCAGTTAGGATTCAGAAGGACCATCCAGCTACAATGGTGATAGGTGAAATTACTGGGCGCATGAAGAGTCGTAACAAAGAAAGGTTAAACTATAGAGATATGGTAAGGTTGTGTGTCTGCATGGCTACCACATGCACTGTAAATAATGCTTGATGTTTTGTGTCTATAGTTGAGCCAAAAAATATGAACGAGGCTTTTCATGATAGTTATTGGATAAATGCTATGCATGATGAACTGTTACAATTCACCAAGAATAATGTTAGATTAGTAGCTCAGGGATATACACATGTAGATGGCATTGACTTTGATGAGACATTTGCACATGTAGCTAGAATAGAATCTATTAGATTACTGCTGGCTATTGCATGATCTTAAAATTTAACTCTACCAAATGGATGTGAAAGGAGCCTTCCTTAATAGTTTAATAGATAAAGAAGTATATGTTGAACAACCTAAGGTGTTTGCCGATTCTAAATATCCTAATCATGTGTATAAACCTGAGAAAGCCTTGTATGGTCTGAAACAAGCACCAGGAGCTTGGTATGAAAGACTAACATGATTTTTGTTAAGTCTTGGATTCACTAGGGGTGATGGAGATAGAACCTTGTTTGTCTTAAGAAAGAATATTGATATTTGCATTGCTTAGATTTATGTTGATGACATTTTTTTGGGGTCTACTAACAAGTCTTTTTTAGACAAGTTTGTTGATTCCATGTCAGGAACCTTTGAAATGAGCATATGATAGGAGAACTGAACTTCTTTCTTGGGATTTCAAGTGAAACAGATGGAGAATGGGATCTTCTTCAATCAGGAGAAATATGCCAAGAACTTGGTAAAAATGTTTGAGCTTCATGAGTCAAAACCTTGCAAGACTCACATGTCTTCTTTAGTGAAGATTACTAAGAATGGCATGGTAGAAAATGTTGATCCAACATTGTATATATCTATTTTTGGCAGCTTACTGTATCTGCATCGTATACATGACATTATTTATTATTTTTGTGTGTGTGCCAGGTACCAGACTAATCCAAAGCAATCTCATCTGATTGCTGTGAAGAGAATATTGAGATATATATATATATCTGGAATGTTCCTTGGGCATTTGGTACTCATAAGACACTAACACTAATCTTGTTGGTTTCAGGATTCTGATTGGGCAGGAGATGTAGATGACAGGAAATCCACAAGTGGGGTTGTTTCTATTTGGGAAATAATCTGGTTTCATGGTATAGCAGGAAGTAGAATTGTGTGTCACTATCTACAGTTGAATCTAAATATATAGCTGCTGGCAGTTGTGTTTCTTAGCTAGTATGGCTTAAACACATGTTGATGGACTATGGGCTAGATAAGGACAATCTCCTCATGTTTTGTGACAATATTAGTGCCATCAGTATCTCAAGAAATCATGTTCACCATTCTAGGATAAAGCATATAGATATAAGACATCATTACTTGAGAGACATGGTTGAGGATAAATTAATCAGCATTGAGCATATTGAGACAAACAACCATCTTGTTGATATGTTTACTAAGCCTTTGGATAGTGAGAGATTTTTCAGTTTGAGGAAGTCTTTCAGCATGTGCATTGTGTGAAAATGTTGGATCACCAGTGTTGACATAACACCACTGTCTAGCATTGGTTACTGTTTGTGGTGTGACTGTAATTCTTTTTGTTTTTCTTTTTGTCTTCTTCTTTCTTTTGAGTTTCATTCATCTTTGTTTTGTCATTCCTGGTTTGTGTGGTTAAACTTTATGATTGACTAAACTCTCTGGCTGAAAGATTCACATCTCAGATTTGAAAAGTAAAAACTCCAATGTTGGTTTAAGGTTGTTAACCTAACATCAGGAGAAGCTGGAGTACACAAAGTTCACTACTTTGATGTTTCTTCAGTTGTGTCTTATCCATGTTAAGGTTCTTACAAGGCATGCAGAGAAGTTGGGGTTCATGATGTTGATAGCTTCAATGATATTCAGTTGTGCTTATTTGCATGTTTCTGTTATTATTTTTTTTTTTGCCAAGGGGCACATGATAGTGGTCCTTGCTACTAGGGTGTTTGGGGTTTCGATTGCCTTACATTCAGTAGCACTGATCACTTGGTGTTATCCATTGAATGCAGGTTGGTCAACAAGTATGCTTGAGGATTTAGGGTATTGGAGTATATGATGAATGTATTGCCAACATTCAAGTCCTTTGTACTTGCCTAATCTGTTGTTGATAATAATGTTGTTGGGGTGTGTGGAGTCTTGTGCTGCCTTCATTCAGTGGTGTCATTATCCTTGTTTTACAACCTTTGGTTTTTGTTTCATAAGAGTTAGTGAAAATAATGAAGATTTGATGTGATGTGATATGTTGCTGGTTTATAGAGTTTTTCACAAGTGTTTACCATCTTCTAATGTTGACTTAACATGGCTGCATACATACTAGAACTCACTTCTTTTTCTTTTTGGTTGTGTCGTTTTGGGCTTAGGGGGAGTAGATAGTTCCTAATTCATTTGTTGAGGCATACTCTTTGGGTAACATACTGCAGGTGACACACTCTTTGTGACTTTCTATTATGTGGAAGTGGATTATTTCTTAAAATCCATAACTGTTTATCTTTGTGTGTTTTTCTGTTACTTATGTTACTTATTCATGATTTTGATCTAAAACATTGTTTGTGGTACTCATGTATTATTGATTAAGTTTCAAATATGTGTTTTGGAGTTATCTCACGCTCTCACATGAATTTGCTTTGATGAAGCCCTACACCTCCAACTTTCTAATATGGATGTTACCTTAACATCACTTTGCCAATGTTAGTCTAACATTGAAACACTGTGACTTATAAGTTTTCAAATTTGAGAACTGCTCTAGTTACGTGTTATTCTAACACTAACACGTGGTAAGGATGTACGCGGGAATGTGGGAGTAGCGGGTAGCTAATTTTGGTAACATTATACAATACAACTCACACCACTCTTCACATTCTGAACTTATATATTTTGCCCTAATTTTTACTTGATCTTTACAATTTTGAGCTTTTTGCAAACTCTCTTTATTTTGCATCGATTAATATCATACCCTCACCAAAAATCTTTCTAAGAATGGCCCGCAACTCCTCTATTGATGCCCTTGCAGATGCAGCTGAGCAGATTGAACAACCAAGAAGATACAACATCAGAAATGCAACCACTAAACCCGCCATCGCTACTGCTGCTCCCAAAAGAAAGGCGGCCTTTCAACGGCACAAATCTAAGAAACGTGTCACGACGAGTGATGTTGGTGCAACATCAAAGGCTGAGAAATCCACCACACCCACCACCACTGAAATTGAAAATCAGGTAACAATGGTTAACCCTACTCATGTTGTAACTGCTGATGATGTTGTTGAAGGGGAGAATTTGGCCCTAGTGAATGAATGGAGTGATTTGGGCGTTAAGTCTGGTCTATGTGTTGCTGAGAATGAGGTTGAGGTTGAGGCTGTTGAGGTTGAGGTTGATGGGGTTGAGGATGAGCAGACTATTGATGCTCTGGCTACTGCTGTTAGAAAGAGGAAGGGTAAACAGGTTGTTGAAGAACCCGAACCTGAGCCTGAGAAAGAGGTTGAGAATGATGAGAAGGAAGAGGAAAAAGAAGTTGAGAAGGAAGAGGAGGAACTTGTTGGTGAGGATTATGTTGATGCTGATGTTGAGGCAACATCAGAGGTAGAGGAATACTTTGATGAAAGGGATGGAGTGTATCCCAAAGTTCTACACTCGACTTTCTATGTGTCTGTAGAGGCTGAAGAATAGTGGGAAACATACCAAGCCCAAGTGATCCATAGGGAAAGGGCAATGGATTTGGACAGTTTTAAGGAGAACACAGTTTTTGACCTGCTCGAAGCAAGAATAGTGTTGGGCTATGTGATGAATCATGCATCCTTTGTGCCTGATGTCATCAGAGATTTCTACATGAACCTCTCCCAATGGGTGTCTTTCAAGAAGTCTCCCAAGTATGGGAAAGCTTGGGTTAGGCAGGGGATTTATGACACAAGCCCCTCCACTATCAATGAAGCTTGGGGTCTTTCTAACCGTGAGGAGTCTGATGAGCCTGACATGGATGATGTCATCACTGACCTTACTGGAGGCCTAACCGAAATTGGAATGAAGGTTTTGCTACCACTAGACTTACCTCCATGAGTTCTGTGTTGCACAAGGTTACAACTTACAACTGGCTACCATCCCCCAACACCACTGTTATGACCAGAGAATCTGCAAGGTTGGTGTACAAGTTGAAGAATAGTTTGAAAGTGAACACAAGGGAGAAGGTCTTGAAGGTAATTCACGATACCACCACTAGGCCAAAGAGGATTCTGCCATACCCATCACTGATCTCCCGAATTTTGGTAAAGCAAGGGTTCAAAACCTTGAGGACTGTGGGATGGATCAATAATGAGGTCAAGATGTCTATCCGTGCCAGCTACTTCACACAGGTGGGGGTTCATCATCTGTCTTGGAACCCCAATGATGGTGTTGGACCTAGCAGTAAGAAAAAAAATAAGACTCACAAGTGTGCTGCCTCTTCTGCCCCTCTTTCAAATGAGGATGATTGCATGGTGATCACACTCCTTTGTGGAGCAACATCTGATTTGGCTTGATAAGGAGTACATTGACACTCAAATGGAGATTGTTGACAAGCAAGTGCACCTACAAGATATTGACAACCTTAAGAAGCATCTAAGGGGTATGCCTGCCTCACAAAAATGAGGAGAGTAGATCAAATTTTAAAATTTTGGGCTTTTGATTTCTTAATTCCAATTTTTTTTTTGAACTGTTATGTTTTTCCTTGAACAATTGTTTTTATATTTTGTTCTGCTTGATTTGATCAAGGAGTATGTTCCTTGTTACTGATATGGGTATGTAATTAAGTATTCTACTCTGATTGATCTTAAATCTTTCTGCTTATGAAGACTTCATTGTCTATTATACTTGTTAAATTTTCTGGTATTGTCTGATATTGGTGTTAGAACAACTTTCTGGTTTCAATGTTAAGCTAACATTGAGAAAGTTAGATGTTATGACAACATGAAAAATTGCCAATGTTATGCCAACATTAAGTTGGACTGATCTGTATTAAGGGGGAGAAGTGTTAATAGTTGGATTATTTTGCTTAAGTTTGTTCCTGGATATTTGATTTGTTTGAATAAGTTGTTAGTTTTGTGAAGTTAGGCAAAAATTGGGAGATTGAAAGTGCAAAGTATTCTGTCAATATTGGAATAACATTGTGATAACAATGTTAGGATAACATCAGGAACAAAAACTTTCTAACATTCTAGTTGTGTATCTTTATATGATTGTTTTGCCTTTATTCACTGACTAATCAACTTCCACAGTTGTAGTTATCTTTGATTATTGTCCAGGAACCAAACTTAACATATGTTGGATAGTTCAAGTTTCCATTCAGAGAAGTTTCTATAATTAGAGGTTTGAAGAAGTCAACCGCACACGCTTTGAGTAGAAGGAAAGAAGTAGAGTTTGAGTGTAATAAAGAAACATCCGAGATGATCTCTGAATTGAAGAAGGAGTATTTCCTTAGTGAGATCACTAACAAAATGAACTTTTATTCAAGAAGGAGTTCGAGATCTCAGAAGGAAAGAAGAGTTCGACTAGAAAACTTGAAAAGTTACCAAAACCGTGTACAACACACCTTGAAGACCAAGTTCAAGAACCTATATAAGGTGTGAAGTACATCAAGACAAACACAAGACAAGAGCTAATAAATTCGAGAGATTATATCTTTAATTGTTGAGTGTTGTCTTGCTTTTGCAAAGTTTGTGAATTATCGAATTAAGTCTAGGTTTAAATTTAAGAAGAGAATTCTTGTTTGTTTTATTGAGTTCGATCAGTTCGATAGTGTTAGCTAGAGAGTTGAGAGAAACGTCTTTGTTAAAATCCTTGTGGTTATTTTGCCTACGGCTCAGAAGATCATATCAATATATTATCTTCTTAAATTTGGTGTTCGTTTTATTTCTGCTACAATACATTATGCGATCAATGTTAAAGCATCATTGGCTCTACAATGTTGGTTTAACATTGAGTTTACAACGTATCAGTCCTGGTCCACAATTTCAGAGTATAATATTGCAAATACTATTTTTTCTTCACTTGTGTGTCTTGCCCCATTTTGGAATTTAGAACCTCTCGGTGGGGGGGGGGGGGGGGTGGAGTTCTGCCTTCTTGTTGGCTTGCCAAATGGTGTGTTGCCGAGTGTTGATATGCCATTGATTGGTATTAACTGGTCTATGTATTGTTCTCATGGGGTTTGGGGACGATGACATGTTGCTAATGTCATCAGGTCGTGTGTGTCATTGTCTCCATGTTGCATATACTTGTCATGTTACTCGTTTTTATTTTTATCTATCGTTATCCCATCTTTTAAAAGGTTGAGTTAAGCCTACTTTGTCATCATCAGGGTATTATACCTCGTCATCTTCGAGAACCTCGGTGAATACCTCCTCCTCGTGAGTTCTGATTCTTAAAGTTCTCGAGACAATAGGCTTGCGGCTTCTCGAGGGGAAGTGAATGAGGTTTTACTTTTAACCTCAATGGGATATCCTTCGAGGCCAATCTTCCCGAGTGTGCATTCTTGGGAGAAACTTAACCAACATTATTTATATGATTTTCGGGTTCACAAACAATTTTTAATTGATAGTTAGCAAATTTTGCTTTTGATTGTCTTCCAAAATATAATAAAATGCACAAACCCAAGAAGCTCGATTTAAATTTGTTTGAAAAATATGAAATTCTAAGAAGACTCTAAAATGAAAAAGTTAATTCTTATCTAACACAAAAAATACTTTATTAATGTCTGAAGTAGCTTTATAAATATTTGCAAATACTTTTAAATACTAAACAAATTTAAGTAGTGTTAAATATAAGTAATAAAGTGACAGCTTCTATTCTATATAGTCTTGCAACCATTCTTAAAGTCATGATAGCAACAAAATCATGTGAGTAATCTAAGTAGGTAGAAAAGACACAATATACGGTCACCTAACGCGGATGCGGGTGCAGGTGCATCAATGCGACAATTTAAAAAAATAGACTCTTAGCGCGCCACTATAATGCGCTTCTATAAAAGAAGAAAAATAATTTATATATGTAAAAATAAACTGTTATTACCTAAATTAATATATTATAAACACATAAAATAAAAGTATATATAGAATTTTTACACGAAGAAATTGATTATAATAATAATAAAAAAGTACATAACTTCTCATGGTTATTAATTTTGTATAATATTTTCTAAATTATTATTGTGGAAAGACAAAGGTATAAGCCTTAAATCACTTCTAATTTTTTGTAAATATTTTACTTTTAACTTAGTTTGTTCTCTTCTTACGGGGCAAAAATCCATTTGGGCCTTTATATTGGCTACCTCGCCAATTTCGTCCACTAACTTGGCAATCCGCCAATTTCGTCCACTAACTTGCCAATTTACTTCACGTTAGTCCACTTCACGGTCGATTGACAATTTTGGCCGGAAAAAGCTGACGTGGCACACAGTTGACCGATTTCCTTCAATTTTGACCAAAAATTTATTTTTTTTATTTTATTTTGACACAAAGATATGCCAACTCAACCAAAATTAAAGAAAAATATATAAAAAGTTGTTTTTAAACATGTAATAAAACAAAAAATCTTTATTGTTAACTTTATTATATAAATTATAAAAACTTATTATATAATTTTATTTTAAAAAACTTAGATAACTAATAAATTTTTAAAGAAACCCCAAAATATTAACTTTAAAACTTAAAAAGTAAAATGTTTATAATTTACTTTATTGTATAAATTATAAAACCTCTTATAATATATTTCTAATTTAAAAACCAATTTATATAATTAACTATATTATAAAATAAAATACATATCTTAAAAAACAAAATATTAAAAAAACATTTTTAAAAATAGGCAAATGAAAAAAAAAAGAAAAAGAAAAAAGGTGGAGCCGGGTCACTACCCCCCCCCCCCCCCCCCAAATCCCACTGCCGCCGCACATTCAGGTCCGAATCCGGCCTCATCGGCGTCCCCTTCCCCGAATCCATCACCTTCATCCCCCTTCGACGGCCACCCCGTCTCCAAAATTCCGAAACCCATCACCTTCATCCCCCTTCGACGGCCACCGGAGGTGCACGGTCTCCAAATCCGAAGTCGACATCGATTGAAGAGGTGCGATTCGTAGTTGCGCGATTCGTGGTTGCGATTCGGGGGTGAGGCGGGTGACTTTGGGGGGCGCCGGAGAAGACGACCGGCGAGATTTGGGGGGGGGGGGGGGGGGGGGGGGGCGCCGGAGAAGATGACCCTATTTTTAAGTTTTTTTATTTTCAAGTTTTTATTTTTAAGTTTCTTATTTTCAAGTTTTTTTTAAGTTTTTTAATTGTTAATTTTTAAGTTTTTTGATTTTTAATATTCCAGGTGTTATAATTTAAACAAATAAAGTTAACTATATTAAAAAAGATAATACTAATAATTTATTTTCTTAAAATTTATTAGTTATTGAAAAGTTATGATTTTTAAAAATTGTATTTTTGAAATTTCTTATTTTTATTGTTGAAATTCTCTTTTTTTAAAGTTATTTTGATGATTGGGCAATTATGTGGCAAAAAAAATTAATAATTAAAATTTGGTCAAAATTGATGACTGGTGGTCAAACCGCCGCCATGTCAGCAATTCCCGGCGAAAATTGAGGGCCGTTAGTCAAACCACCACCACGTCAGCGTTTATCGACGGAAATTTGCAATCGCACGTGAAGTGGACTAACGTGAAGTAAATTGGCAAGTTAGTGGACGAAATTGGCGGATTGCCAAGTTAGTGGACGAAATTGGCGAGGTAGCCAATATAAAGGCCCAAATGAATTTTTGCCCCTCTTCTTACTTTAACTCTTTCTCAATGTCACTGTCATATACAATCCTTTTATGATTATTCATTAGACTTTAAAGCACAGACACTGAAGTTACCAGAGCGAGACCAGTGCGCCTGCAACTTTCTAGACGTGGAGGATAAGGTAACTCTAATGCAATTTGTTGAGACAATTTTGCATAAACAAGAGTCAAATGCTTCAACAAATTCGTGTTTTTAAATTTGTTGAGTTTAATCAAATTATCGAAAGATTGACCATTCCCTTCCCAAGTCGTGTGAAACGTATAGCTTTGCGAAGGTCACGAAGGGGCCAAAACTCAATTGCCCTTCACAAATGGGTCAAAACTCAGCTTGGTTACTCAGTAATGTGGTCACAAGGAAAGGGGAAAACGGTGAGGAAGTGTCTAACAAAATGGTGAAGGCATCCCTATGCGGTTATGTTAGGACTAGTGGATGTCAAGAGGTTGATGATGATGGGCTAAGTGATGGATAGCCGAAGCTGAAAAACTGTTGCATTGTGGACTTTCCCAAAATCCCAGTAAAACAGGTATATTTCCTCAAATTGATCGAGGAGGGGTCCTTTGATGCCCACCAGTCCCTAGTTCCCGACCCTTTTAATGCCTTTTTTTCTGCTACATCAAAGGGAAAAGCGCCCACAACTAAAACTATAAGACTGGTTCAAATTATGCCACACCATGCACAAACAGACAAATGCCCTTTTCCCCACTTCATATACTTTGAAAGCAATAACAACATCTTATCAAACTCAGCAAATGGTAAGAGAATGAGATGAGCCCCACTAGCATGGTGGAAAACAACAACAACCATCCTGGCGTATAAACCAATTCGTGGTCTGAATTCACCTCGCGTCAATACCACGGCAATTTCCTCTTATCCCATTATCCATTCACTCACATCAGTTTTCCAGCATATATACTGCACCATTTTCTAGTAAAAATCAACATCAGTAAAATTAAGTGACAGAAACTAAAGAATGGAAGCTTGTTTTCTCTCCTCAAATTCCTTCACCAAAACCATTGAAGTTCGAGGCAGAATTCCCTCACAAACTAGGAGAAACTCCAATCAGCATCAAACCAAGAAATTCAACACTCCATTTTATATAGCATGTAAGTTTAACTAGTATGATTATATATATGATCACCACCACTAAATTAACAAAAAGTTTCAATCTTTTTATGATCCCAGATTGCCAATCAGGCTCAAAACTAACTAAAGCTTCAATCTTTTATGATCCCAGATTGCCAATCAGGCTCAAAACTAACTAAAGCTCCAATCTTTTTATGATCCCAGATTGCCAATCAGGCTCAAAACTAACTAAAGCTCCAATCTTTTTATGATCCCAGATTGCCAATCAGGCTCAAAACTAACTAAAGCTCCAATCTTTTTATGATCCCAGATTGCCAATCAGGCTCAAAACTAACTAAAGCTCCAATCTTTTTATGATCCCAGATTGCCAATCAGGCTCAAAACTAACTAAAGCTCCAATCTTTTTATGATCCCAGATTGCCAATCAGGCTCAAAACTAACTAAAGCTCCAATCTTTTTATGATCCCAGATTGCCAATCAGGCTCAAAACTAACTAAAGCTCCAATCTTTTTATGATCCCAGATTGCCAATCAGGCTCAAAACCAACTAAAGCTTCAATCTTTTTATGATCCCAGGTTGCCAATCAGGCTCATCGGCATCGCCACAAGACGAGGAAGGCACAATCCTTAAAAACTCCGATTGGCGAACATTTCGCACAAAACTAATCGCGGGAGAACGCATCTTGCCCGTCGAACGCCTCTCCTCTATAGCAAACCCCGACATCCCCCTCGATCAAATTCAAACCCAACAACCTACTACAATCGGCGACAAATGGGCCCACAAAATCCACGAACCCGAAAAGGGTTGCTTACTAATCGCCACAGAAAAACTCGACGGGGTCCACATTTTCGAACGCACCGTGATCCTTCTGCTTTCAGCAGGCTCAACGGGCCTGACGGGCCTCATACTCAACAGGCCGTCACTAATGTCCATTAAGGAGATGAAAACCTCGGCTTTGGACGTTTCCGGCGCTTTTTCCGACCGGCCGTTGTTCTTCGGCGGGCCGTTGGAGGAGGGGCTTTTCTTGGTGAATCCCAAACGCGGAAATGACGGCGTTTCGGGGAGTGGGGTGTTTGAGGAGGTAATGAAGGGCTTGTATTATGGAACAAAGGAGAGTGTGGGGTGTGCTGCTGAAATGGTGAAGAGGGAAGCAGTTGAAGTTGGAGATTTCAGGTTCTTTGATGGGTACTGTGCGTGGGATAGGGAACAGTTGAGGGAGGAGATAAGGGCTGGGTATTGGACTGTGGGTGCTTGTAGTCCAAGTGTTGTTGGGCTTTCTAATGTTGGGAGTGTTGGGCTTTGGGAGGAGATTCTTGGGCTTATGGGCCCAAGAAAAGTTTGGTGATGACAAAGATTTTAATGAGACTGGTGTTGAAGAAAAGGATGTGTAAATAGAATGAGGGATCTTGGCAATTGTTGTTTTTTGCTTAACTGGTGTTAACTCTATAGAGTCTAGATTATGAGTGCAAATTTTATGTTTTTTTTTTTGTGATACAGGGCTTCTCCCTGAAGTTATTTGAATGTAATAGTTGAGACTTGAGATGTAATAGTAAGCATTTTCTTGAATGATGCAGTCAAAAACTGTAGAATTTGTATGAGGTGACGAAATACTAAGAATATTGATTTAACTTTATATTTAATTTGTTCTCTTACTTCTTATTGTACTCTCTACTTTCGCATTAGACCCGCGACGAAACACTTGATCCACGTAGTGTTCTCCAATCAAACATTTTGAATTTATGACTTTCGCATTAGAAGAGTTCACCTCCATAAGCCTAACAAATTACTTCCACTGTAGATATCTCAGAAAATCCACATCAATGAAGTACTCAGCCAAGTTTACTTTGATCTAGAAAATTACGTTAAAAGCTTTATGAAAATACAAAAGTTATTTCTCCAAAATCAAACCTATTCCTGTTACAAATCGATATGGTAATAACGAAAGAATAAGAAAAAATACAACACTCCTCGGAGTTGGAGCGAAAACTCCTTGAGAAAACCTCTATCACAACCTATCTAAGGAGTGGAAAAGTTGTTGGATAGTGTGGGAAATTTGGAAGTTGAGAATGATGTTGAGTTCAATGGCAGAGAGATAACTTTTGATTTTATCAAATTGAAGAGCTTGGGATGAAAGAAGGTTAATACCAAGTTTGTTTGAGCATGCTGCTGGTATGTGCGTCCATTTCATAGTAGTTTATAACTTGGTCGATTTGCAAGTTTTAGCTTAGTTCATTCCATTCATTTCCTTGTAATTGTTACTCGACTCTCTCTCTCTCAAAAATCAATTTATTGCCTCTTATATGTAGGTTGATCATATTAGATCATAACCGAACCAAGTAATGGTTGTGTAGCGTGCGCTCAATTTAGCATTCTTCTCTCTTAATTATTCCATTTTATCGATTCTAATTTGTGCAGTTTCAATTGTCGATCATTTGTGTATCATCAGTATGAATCACAACAAGTTAGTGCGATGAACGTGAATCATGTGCATGACAACGACAAAAATTGATGTGGAGAAGTTTACTGGTAAAACCGATTTCAAATTGTGGCAATTGAAGATGCGTGCACTTCTCGTACAACAAGGTCTGTTAGATATACTAAATGAGGCTGACATTGATAAGGATTTTGATAACAAATCGAAGAAAATATGTTGGAAAAGCACGCAGTGCAGTAATACTTAGCCTAGACAAAGCATTGAGATAAGTTTCAAATGAGAAGACTACAACTGGTATCTTGTTGAAGCTTAAAGGCTTGTATATGACGAAATCGATGCTAACCCCTTTTATACCTTAAATTAGGGTTTTGCAAAAAGTTCGAATCGATCGAATCAGTTGAAAATCGATCGAATGATCCGATCCCAAAGTCGAATCGAATATTTGATTCGACTTTTGGTTTCTGCCTTAGGATCGAACTCTCCTTTGATTTGGTCCTTGATTTCAGAGGTTAAAAATCGAATTGAATCTAATGTTCATCTTATTTTTTTAAAATAAATAAATATATAATAGCATACTAAATTAAGTTATAAAGTAATAATATATATATATATATATATAATGCTATTGAAATACTACTAAGTAACATAATATATCAACTAAAATATTAACACTTCGCCCGTTTTGCTTTCTCAAAAGTTGTAATACTTATGTATCTAGTATATATGTATAATCTTGAATTGTAACGTATTAATTACTAAGTAGTAACTATGGATTGTCCTCTTTTTGCGGTTTTTATTTTGAACATTTGGCTAGTATATTGTAATGTGAAACCCTCGAATGCATGTGATGTTGTTACAAAGTATTAGTGTGTTCATGTTTATTCAAGTTTTTTTTTTAGATGCAAAATAAAAAGTTATATAATGTGTGTTTTTTAATATTAAAAAAAGGAAAAAGATATCGAAATCGAATCAAATTAGGTCAAAATTGAATGATTTTGATCGAATCAGATCGTTTTAAATTGATCTTATTTCGATCTTCGTTTTACCATAATCGAAATTGATTACTAGTATCAATTCGATCTTATTCGATCCATATGCACAATCCCACCTTAAATAGTATCTATATCCATTAAAGATGCAAGATCATAAAACTATTGAAGAACAAATGGTGGAGTTAATCACATGAGCAAAGACTCGGTGTGCAGAGAAGGTTTTGCTCACTCTTTCTATACTAGCTCTTTAGAACCCAGAAAGTCTTTAACCGCTTATGTTTTCACAGCTTTTCGGACAACCATAAAGAAGAAGATAACAAGGCGTCAACGTTCCACCGGATCTAAGAAGCTTTTCTTATCTCCTTTATTTATGTTCATGTTATTTGACTATTTATTTGTTATTGAACTCAAGAATATGAGTAGCTAAACTACTCCGTATTTGGAGTAGGGACGTAGCTATGATTTTTGATATGTTCAATTTCTTTGTTTGGTTTTTATTTGAGAGTTCACATATCTAGATTAATTAGTTCTTATTCTGCAGGATTAGTCTTACTCTCGCTAGAAGAACAAAAGCACTACCCTGAGACTGCCAAAGTGCAGATGTTAAGATAATTGTGTATACATGTGATTTTTGACTTTGGTATGGTAATGAAACTATTGCGCAACCCCTATATACACTAAGTCAATCTTAATTATGTACCTTTTGTCAACATGGAGTAGATAGATTAATTGGATTGCAAACTTAATATCTCTTCTAAAATAATGAACAACTTGACTGATTTCACTAACGCGATAGGTCGTTCGAGACTTAAGGATTTTATAGTTAGGATAGCTCCATCTATAGGTCACATATCCATTAGACACCCAGAACTTAAGCACATAATCAAACATCTTAGATAAGCATAGATAGTTTGTCTATGAACTATTATGGTTAAATCAATAGTGAAATCCAACCTCCAAACATCTTTTAATCATATGTTTACAACTAAAACAATCTACCATCAATCCGATCCAATTCTGTCATTGTTTACTTTTGCATTTAGAGCGTGTTTGGCTTCAGGTATTACTTAATACACGTATAGACAAAAAGTTGTCTTAAAATGCGGATAATTTAATCCAAGTTACTTTAATATACAATTTGGTTCTCGTGACTCATATACAAATTAATTAATACAATTTTCCTAAAAAGTGTTTGGTTTGCACTACTAACACAAAGTAAGATACGGATTGACTCCTATGCCCCTCACTTACCACACAAAAAGACTTATTTTACCCCCGTCACTCCAGTCTCAACTCCCTTAAATCAGCTCTACATCCAACTAGATCACAATGCTAATGTAAATTCAGTATCACTGCGCCCGATTCTGTCAACGATAAAGAAACCCGTTGTTTTTTCGAAAGGTAAACCTTTATTCCGGCAAACCCCATTTCTTGATTTCTGAGCAGTCCCAGAATTAGCGTTGTATGATGAATAATTGTAATAATAAGTTTATTTTTTCAAGTTTGTTTCAGGTTCAATCCGGTTTGAAGGTCTCGTTGGCCTGCTGTTTGAATTCGACTCGCATTCACATGTATATTTCATTGTACCTGGCTCTGTGTTTTAACCGTGGGTTTGGTTTTGTTTTGTTTTGTTTATTTGAAATAGAAACTAGAAAGTAATGACTTTGGTGATTTGCATGTATGTTTTGGTTGCAAATGTTGAACTTTTTTTCCCAAGTCATCTTTATGTGACGATTGTCCCCGCTGCGAATCGATCTCATATGTGTTTCGAGCTGCGAATTTTTACGTTTGACATGTATTGTTCTAATGGTTTTAGTAATTATGTTGTTCTAACGGTGTATGCAGTATTAGTGTAGTCGGTTGATTGGTTTAATAGATTTGTTTTGGTAGGAGACATGTATATTGAATCCGAAAAAGGCTATTGAATATTGGTTTATGGTTTGCCTAAATTTAAATGCGTGTGTTGTAGATGATTCCTTCTCATGTTGTCCGTTGTTCGTGTGGTGAAGGAACCATGCATTTTCGTAAGGCCAGTGACACCGCCAAGTTCCCCGGACGATACTACTACATTTGTCCCTTCAATAGACAACACGATGGTTTCTTCATTTAGGCTGATCAGCTCATGTAAACCGATTTCCTGTTACAACAAACAATCACGCAAACACTGTCAACCATAATACTTACGCAAGTGAACCAGTTTCAGCATCACCTCCTGGACCTCATATTCACAACACTCAGACTTCCTTCATTGACCCAAGCTCTTCTTCTATTGTGGATGAAACTCAACCTATTTTATCTAGGCAGATACTAGGCTTAGTCCTACAACCTAGCATGCACGGGATAAATGACCGAGTAGTCACTAGAGCGGCGGTGATGTGTTGTATCTTAGCTTGGCTGATAGTCTTTTTACTACTACTTGTTGTAATTCCTGGCATCTTATTTTTTATGTTGCGCTAGTTCAGATTATTGTAATGTGGATTTTCAAGTAGGTTTGTGCTATGAATTTGATGTATTTGAACCTTGTATCCCTTCTTTATTTTCAATGAAATTTCGATGAATATTCCACCCATTTATTCATAATTTGTTTATATCTTTTGTGTGTGTGTGTGTATATATATATATATATATATATATATATATATATATCCTGATTAATTGTTGTGTAAGAGTTTGTCGTATACACATAGTAAGTGTGACGACGACGGCATGAAACGGTGTAAAACACTTGCTAGTCTTTGATCGACGACATCCACTGCCAGGAGATATGAAAAGTGATACAGGAGAATGACACTTAACTTGAACTGGTGTTGCCCTGATGCATGTCATTGGAAACAAGATGGTCTTTAATATCATCTCAACTAAATTGAGGTATATTATCATTTTCATTTCTTGGATCATAATATTTTCACTTTATGAAATTAATATCAGAGAATGTGTTTGTAAGAAATGTCTGTTGTTGCTCTTAAGTTATGAACTGAATCACATAAATTTGATGAAGCAGTATTCTTACGACTCGACTATGCTCGACCGTATATAATATCATAATTATAAATCCTAATTCAGCATTGCAATGTGGTTGAATATTAATAATAATTAATAGCTCTTTTAATGTGTCCTTAGTTGCAAATTTTTTTCAAGTATCAATTATTTCCTAATAATGGTTGCCCAAATGATGGATTCAGTGTGGTTAGTAGCTCAGAAAGTATGTCCTTAATTGCAATGTTTTTTTCAGTATCAAATATTTCCTAATATTTGGTTTCCTAAGTGATGGATTTAATATTTCTCTACTTTATTTATTTTATGTTATACCACTTATGTTTCAATGGAGTAGGAGTGCATCACAGACTAGTTTTAAAAAGGTTGTGTATTTTGATTGGCTCATTGGACATTGCTCTTTTTTACTTTGACCAAGGTGGTAGCATGCATGCAAAACAATATGTCATGCCTTGTAACTCATGCAATAGAGGTGCCTTGTAAATCATGAAAAAAACGATTCCCCTGGGTATCCAGGGCTGATAATTTTTTTTTGTTGCTGTTTTGTGCTTTTTTTAGGAAAGAACAATATAAATTGGTAGGAATCTTATTTTGTTTGGCACCAGTGTACTGTTGCTGAACCCCAATGCAGAATACACACAACTAATGCATGTATATCACATAGCTAATGATATATATAAATATGTCCTGCATAGATACTACAATCTACATCTTTGTAGTTCAAAAATAAAGTATTCCTCTAACCATCTCAAATAGAACTCATCTAACCATCTCCAAAAATTTCCAGGTTTGTGTTAAAATGATACCCCATGCAAGTAAGCTGCAGAAAAAAGTCTTTTACGACGAAGAATGGACTGCCGAGCTAGACGAGACATTAATCCTCGTTAAGAAGGAAGAATGCTTCTCTGATAAAGGGTGTGTTCCTCTTAACAATTCAAAGTACCTCAACATGATCGTGGGCAACGCTGCAGACACAATCAACTACATTCACAATACCAGTTTCACAAACGAAGAAATACTCTTTCGTTGCGATCGTTTGCAGGACCGCCATTGTTGTTTCAAAAAAATATTAGGCCACCCAGGTTCGGTTTGGAATCTGGAAGACAACACGGTATATACGCCAAAAGCCATTTGGGAGCAGTTTAAGGAGGTACATTGCTTGTCTTTATACACATTCGATGTTACTATAACTGTAGACTAATTAGTTTTTATTGGTGTCCCTTGTGCAAATGTAGAAGAGTGATTTGAAGATGTGGGAAGCTTACAAGGAGCATGGTGAGTTTGCTTGGGGTGATATGGAACAGCTTTTCAGTGGAATTAAGATACGAGCACAAGTCTTACCTACACGCGAGTACCATGAAGCCTTATGTTCGACAAGCAAAATTATAAATGCTACAAGTAAGATCAGTATCAGGCTATAATTGTTATACGATTCCTCTCGGTTTGAATTTTTTCATATTTTGGTAACTAATGATAAACTTATTGATTGTAGGGTCTAAATCCGTGAACACGCAAATACCATAATTAAATACGAGTGCCGCATCCAACCACTTGTCTGACACCAATGGCCAACGTCGTAGGCTGCCTAAGGCTAAGAAGAAGGCTAATGTAATCCCCAAATACTTCAGAGAGCCAATAGCCTCGGTTGCTTCGTGCTCGAAAAAGTCATGTGACTTCTAAACCACTGTTGGCCCCTAAGATGAGGATATTTGTGTGTCTCCCGGTCCTGTTTCATTGGAACTTTAAATTTGCATGGTTGCGTATGTCTGTTGCGTAATTTATATAGTTTAGTAGCGTCACTTCGTAGTAGTTCGTTGTTGTTGTTGCTCAGAGTTTAGTGTTGTTGCTGTTTCGTAGTAGTTTGTTATTGCAATTGCTCGTTTGTTGCTGGTTTATGTCGTTTGAGAGTATTGTTCCTACTTTCTGATGTTGTTTAAGAAAGTTTTCTATGACATTATTATTGCTCCCAATTATTGTGAGGTCCCAAACTCTAAGGTCTCGTTTTGGTCTCCGAATAGGATTTGTAAATTTCCAATTCGAACCCTAACGCTACCTCGGAGAGGCTCACTAAAATGGAACCATAATAAAGCCAAATACAAAGTTATTTATTACAGCGGAAGATTTCAATATTCATAGGGTTTATTATTTCAATCCACACGAAACTCAAAACATCGAATACATAATAAAACACACAATTATTAGAGATTTATTTTTATTTTCACATAATTTAGATTTATTTTAAATCCCACACGTCCACCGTAGTTTGATCCAGCCGCCTTGTTAAGCCTTGCTTATTCTGATGAATGGACACAGAAAATAACAGGAGATGTAAGTCTTTGGTGACTTAGTGAGATTTTCCGTAACAATAATAGATGTAACAAATATGTGAAATTTGAAATGGTATGAAAGGGAAACATTAGAACTGAAAGTTAAAGAATAACAAACGAATAACAAGATAATGAACTCGTGCATCTCATATAACATATTCAACCTTATTTCATCCAGTATACTACCTTGTACCTCCCAAGGAGGAGCGACCTTGCAAATAGATCAAGAGACATGCTCGAGTATATGTCAACCTAGCACGCGGTTACAGCCAACTCCTGACTGTAAGCGGCACCTAGATAAATGGGTATCGAGCGAATTTACTTAAACCGACAACCCTTGTTGCCCAACAGTAAATCGTCTCAATCCTTGGGCCCAACTTCCCAAAGGCGTCCCAATGGGTATAACAGATAAACAATAAGCTAGTAACCTGGAGAGTGTCCGTTTCTTTTGAGCTACATGTCCCGAACATAGTTCGTTGCTCATTGCACAGTTCAAGAACCAACATGTGGATTATCATATTGGAGAAATTATTGTAATTATGAAAAATGATTAAGAATCCATGGTCCAAGGATATTTCAACATTAATCAAAAGGATTAGTTTACGAAACGAGATCATAAATGAAAACAATTTTGTTGAAAGAATCAGTTGTTCTCCATTTAGAGTCAAGAATCACAAGTACTCAGTCCAAGTTCCTCAGGTCGGGTGCCAAACATGGCTTAAAAGTATTATAAATCTCACCTGCGACAATAACTTCGTGTTCAGGAAATTATGCGCCGTCTCCTAAATAAATTTAAATGCGTTAATAATTTTAAAATAATAATTAACTTTTATAATTTGCTATATTTTCTCGTATGTCCTTCTTATCTTTAATTACAACCAAGTCAAGAAATAAAAATATGACAAAGAATCACATTTTAGCTCGGTTCTCGTTATTTCATCGTAAGATTATTAGTTTCTTGTTAAAATCCATGTATGAACTATTTATGCAAATTATTTTATTTTACGGTTACCTATTAGTAATAACACAAATAACTTTTATTTGAACATGTGACTCATATCTCATAATTTATCGAATTTCCTATGTTTACTACCTATTAACAATACATATTGTTACATATATAAGGAATCACAAAGGTATAATTTCGTAAAACTAATTTAAGGTGAAACTTAATTATTAACTTGGAAACAAGTTTATATAATCAAGTTATAAATTAGATCATAACACAATTTTACACCTTGATTTGGAATTAAAGAGAAATTAATTATGAATATATTTCCTACAACATGTAATTAAAAGAAAAATCATAATTACTACGTATACTTGACTACAACTTATAATAAATGGGTTTTAACATAGCCTCGTGACTTTAGTAACTACTACATATGATCAAGTTTAAGATTAGTATCATTATGCATAGATTAATTTGAAGAATCAAAAGAGATATGCTATTTAGGGCTGAAAATTGCAGCAGACTTAAATTACCTTTAATCGACCCTTCTAATCAATTGCAATTCCAGATTTTTTTTTGAGGGATTTCGTACTAGACACACTTAGGAAGATGTGAAAAGAGCAGTTTTACAAAATATTAAGCCTTGGTATTTTTTTCTATATTTTTCAAGTTCATGGGTAAAATTGGAAACTTTGGGAAGAATTAGAATTTGAGTTTTTTCTTACAATTTTGAGTTTAGGAACTTCTGGAAAAATTTATATGAGTAGAGGACGAAAAATGAGAGAACTTTGGTGAAGAAAGCATTCGCAAACACTTAGAGGATTTTGGTGTGGAATTTTTACAAAGAAAAAAGCTTGTATTTATAGGCAAACTTACATGATTGGGGTAATTAAGTCATCAACTACTTAGATGCTATATAGATGATTATATTCAAGTATTTTACTATGCTTTTTTCAGAATTTTCAGCCAAGTTTGATGTAACAATATTTTATTCAAATATATCCTATTATTAATTATATAAAATTATTATTCTGAAGACTTTTCATTCAAGCTTTTAATGTTTGGACCTATTATGGTTACTCATGTCCCAACCATTACTTCTTGGGCCCTAGTGAAGAAAAAATCTGATTTCAATAATTATTTATTTTTATTGTTTTATCTAAATTTAAATTAAAAGGATTAAATCAATTTTTAAAATATTTGGGGCCAAATAATAATTTTTAAAAGATGAAGGGCTTAAAGGCAATTAACCAAATAATTTATTTTTTTCTTTTATTTAAGAAGTATATATATAATACTTATTCTTTTATATATATATATATATATATATATATATATATATATATATATACTAGGAAAACTTAGGGATATTACAATTACAGCTTATTTATTTTGCCTAAAACTAACTCATTTGTCATATGATAATTATCTTCAAATATGGTGCATATCACAGGTCATAGAATTTAATTCAAGGTAAAATAACAACATCACTTAGCCCAATCAATAATAACAATGGAAAACATGAGAATACATGCTCGACAACTAAACAAAGTTTCTAAACAACTCTATGAATGTGCATGATCCTTGCATATTCAGCACCCCTAGTCTAAATAAAGAGACACGTGCTGCTCTCAATTCCATCTGATACGATTCTTCGCAAACAAATACAACTATCATTGGAAATTGAATATTTCAATTGTATTTTCACAGTTCACAACACATAAGATATGGTTCAAGGTAAAATAACCACTTCACTTAACTCAAGGAATAATAACTAGTGAAAACTTGAGATAACATACTCAACATCTAAATCAAAGATTAGAGTCACCAACAATAGGGATGTGCCTCATAACATGATTTTCAGGACCCCTTATCCAAAACATAAACAATTTAACATCGGTCCCTCATTATGGTCTGACTACGAAAGGCAATATAAGTCTGCAAAATATAATTATAGTAAGAGGGGGATGCACAAAAAAAACTTAAACGGGATAATTGTTCTAGCCAGATCAAGATGTATCCATCAAAATAATAGCCAATTGTTGAAAAGCTTCATCAGGTAATAACATCCATTGTAGATTACTCAACTTAGACCCTTCCAGCCTTCTTCTTCATTATGTGCTTCAAGTACTTGACACGTGAAGCTTCGGGCAAACCAAAAAGAACACCAGCATCCTCTGGAGAGTGTGCCAGCTTATGGATTATTTCAATCTTCTGATCTTCATCAAAGTCTTCCATTTCAGCTACAACACCATAAAGAGACTTCCGTTGAGTTGTTGCAGGATCCTCGGTTACCTTAGGTGCAACGCACATCTGAGCAACGCGATCCATTGTGTCATTAGTAGCCTTTATGAATTCATTACCGTAAGCAGGGACTTGAGGTGCATTGTCCTCAACAGGAAGCGATTCCCTACGACGTTTCTGGCCCTTCTCCTTCTTGATTCTCTTCAAAACCTTTTTTTTGAGGAAATCTTCAATGGACCTGATGATGCAGGAACATCATTATCACCATGACCCTCATCCATGTCGAGGTCGACGTAAGAAGGACCAGTTTGCGAACTACCATTATGTCCAGCAACTCCTCCCTTGGGAGGCTCTTCATCATCCTTTCCACTCATCAGGTCATCCATAGCAGCACTTAGGTCCTCAGCAGCTTTTCCAGTAGCTTTATCCTTCCCGAATATCTCGGCCCAATCATCAAAGTGAGAGAAAGTCTTGTCCTTGTATTGCACCATATATGGGTATACCTGAGGTGAATTGTAAGTTAGAAAACAAGTATTAGAGTCTTGTTTTCTGTGTTTCTCTCTCAGTTACAGATATATGTATATATAATTCATATATATTTATATATATATATATATATATATAATTCAACATTTTAGGATCATACAAGCAATTCAATAACGAGCAAGAATGACTGATCTTTGAACTTATATCTGGTAATGATTCAGAGATCTGAATATAGAACACACACACATATATATATATATACATACATGTGGTGTAGCATTTAAATCACAAAAATATACCAATCATTATATAAAAAAGCAGACTAGTCATTTGCCTTAGCCATTGAAATTGTACAAAAATGTGAATTAAGGAACCAAATATGAACAATGTTCATCACTTTGGCCATCCAGGGAAATCAATGTCATAAAACTGACATTCTAATGGTTAAAAGAATTGTAGTTAGATAATATATATATATATATATATATATATATATATATATATATATATGAACTGGTGTGCTGTAATACTTCAGAGATTAGAAGTTTCCTGGGCCCAACAATAAGGACAATCATTATAAGTCAGAAGCTAAGGTAGGAAAAAAAATAAAAGTTAAGAATCAAATATTCATAGATCAGCATTTAAATCACAGAGTCCTAACAATCATTATATAAAAATGACCTATATATTGACTAAGAGCTGGCAATGGTACAAAAATGACTTTTTTTAGCAACCATGTATATACATTTTTCTACACTTCAGGGACCACAAATATAATTCAATGTCATAAAACAGACATAATTATTGACTTAGAAATTATAATGTTTAAAAAAAATGAAGTTAGACAACAAATATATATATATATATATATGAATATTTTAACCATGCAAGCATTTCAGTATAATAAAAATGACATATCTATGAACTGATGGATTGCAATGGTTCAGAAAATTCAAGTAAGATATATATATATATATATATATATATATATATATATATATATATCAAGATTTATATGATATAGGACAATCATTATTAAAAAATGACATATTATGTATTGATTCATACCTTGTAATTGTTAAAAAAATTGAATTTATAGAAAAACACAGGGGACTATATACATAGATCAGCAGTTAAATCAAAAATCACAGGGGATTAACAATAATGTCATATCTTTTTATTTGGACCTGGTAATGATACAAATTTTTTTTTTGAAGCAATGAAACAAAGGAGTAATTGTTATTATGAACAGACTAGGCTATTGACTATGGCATTTTAATGATTCATAAAGTTGAACTTGGAAACAAATATATACATATGAAAATAGATAATATAGGCCAATTAATATGAAACCAATAATATATCTATGACTTTATACCTTCACATATTCATCCCAGTATGCCTCATATGTGCACTGGATGGTTTTGGTGATTGGGCATAGCCATGAACCACCTCCTGTTACATCAAACATCAGGTACAAATACCCGTAAGTTCGCTTCCAGACCATCATCTTTGACCTCACTTGTGGATCAGTATGCACCATTGATGAAGGGATTATCTTCTTAATAGCAGCTTCCAACTTTAGCAAGTCTCCAGCTCGGAAGGCATTGTCGATCTTCATCCCCTTACCCTTAAGATCCTTCAAGGCATCAATGAGAGCAAGCTCCTTCTCTTTAGTCCACTTGTATCTATTCTTGGTTACCTTAGCTTCTGCAGGCACTGAGGCTGAGTTACAGCTAGAGGCAGCCATCACTATATCATATAAAATACATGAGACATCCAATCATTAATAGGCAGAAAACTGCATCATTTTCATTAATTTCAAGCATATAAGTAGTAGATCAGAATACTTGCAAGCAAACTTGTAACAATCAACACTATATAATCGCAGTTACTCAACAAGTCCACACCATTATATAGCAACCACATAATGAAAAAAAAGTACATCACAACATAAAGGAAAAAGAAATTAAAATATTTCTTCATCTCAATAACACAACACAACCAGCTTTTCTAAGCATTATCCAGTGCATTTCATTCTCTTTACCCACTCCCCCCACCCACCCCCACCAAATTCAGCGGCGGCGTGAGCCTCTCCAGTCATTCCACATCTTTGCCACGATATCATCTCGAAAGTTCCCCCACACCGGCGTACTCTGCAGGCCTTCTATGTAATCTGTTGGAGCTCGAACTATCGGAAGAATCTTCAAAAGGATAGTTAGGCATTTGCACTTTTACGAAGTTGTTCAATAATGCCCCTACCATGACACACCGATTTTGGATCTTTAGTGGGTAAGAAGACGCACGTTTCAGTATCTTCCATCGACTCTTTAATTTGGAAAACGCTCGTTCAATTACACTCCGTGCACGTGAGTGTCTCATATTAAACATTTCTTCCTTATCATGTGGTACGGCCTCTGTTGTTAGAGGCGCGCCCCGAGGCGCGCTTGAGTTAGTTTCAGCCTTAAAACGCCTTGGGGCGTCCATTAAAGGCGTATCATTTGCAAGGCGCGTGCTTTTTGACACGTGTCAGCTCTGAAGACGCTAAAAATGATGCTTTTTACGCCCTAAGACAGCCTTGGAGTCTTGGTATAAGCAATTAAGCATTAGGTGACATTGCAATTAAAGCTAAACTGCACCGTTACATTGGAAAAGCAAAAAAGTAAGAAAGCCACAATAGTAAATGGATCGTCATTTCTTAATGGTTAAACAAATGAATTACATTGACCGAATATCGAACTCATCTTTTATATGCATTACACTGTAATTATCAAATCGAGCGGCCATTTTGTTTTATTAATGTCCAGTAATTTTTTTATGATTTTTTATATTTTTATGTTTCTTATGACCTCAAATAACGATAGAAATTAAGGAATAAACTAAGAAGTTTTTTCACAAATTCTTGATTAGCTTTTCACTTTTAATGTATTTGTTAAAATTGGTTACGTATTTTACTTAAAGGCAATTTTATATTTTACAGGTTATTGTACTTTTAAGTCAAGTATTAACTATTTCTCTAACTTTTTTTAGCTTTTATTTGCATTTTTATTTCATATTAATCACATTGTGAAAAAAAATATCAAAATTTACTGAGCTTATGCTCCACGCCCCAGGGCTTACGTCTCGCTTCGAAGAATGTAAAATGCCTCGATTACGCCCGACGCCTTTAACAACACTGGGTACGACAAACCCTTCGCCCCACTTCTTCATGTGATAACGCGACCTCTATACGGAGCCAAAAAGCCATCGCAATTGGTATAACCGGCATCCACCAAGTAATAGCAGCCTAGTAATTACAAGCAATTAGAAAATATAAAAGGAATATAGTAAACAAGATATGTTCCAACACTTTTAAAATAATTTAGATTATTACAAACTAATACCTTGTGGAACTCTTAAACCATTAGGCGGAGGTCGGTAAATTACATCCCTAAGTACCCTTCCATCAGATGTAGCATTCACTTGCACTCTGCCCTTGCGAGACCTATACTTTGGTTGTTCTTTCGTCGGGGTTGTGACGTCAATCATTGTCCCATCCAAAGCTCCAAGGCAACCCTTCAATGATATTATACACATTAGTATATGTATTGATCAAGAAACAACCAACATAATTATATACACACGAATAGGTGAAATATAGAACAGAATATCACCTTAAAATATTTCCACGACTCTTTGCAATTGTCCTTTTCCTTTGATATTAGTTTTGGTTTCAGAAGCAACAAATCACTGCACTTTATAAGGGCACCTAATGTTCGTCTGAAGTACCGGCTAACGGTTTGTCCTGATCTATGCCAATTAAATCCGATGGTACAGTTGGTGTTGTGGTGTGCAAGTATCATGATGAACAGAGTTACTTGTTCGTGCAACGTCACAAACTTCTCATCTTTCAGCCCCCACCTCCCTAAGGAGCCAACAAAGCTTTATAAAGCAATTTCTATCCATCCTAAGGTTCGCTACGCAATATGCATCATTCAAATCAGTCATTCTCTCCATGTGAGTATCAATATCAACAATCTTATCCAACATGTTGTATCAAATTACCCGACGATGCTTAGACCTTACATTTGTTTCATGTTTGTGCATCATGATCATGAACATAACTACACGAGCTCTCAAAAGAATTAACTGCAATAGTACTAAAATCATTTTTTTCCTCCATTCCTCCATCTCGAACACAAATAACATACAATAGGACTGAGTTTAACTTGCACAAATGGCATCAAACATATAGGCTGATCACCAAAGGCATGCATACTCATGTTACATATCACTAACACCCACAAAATAACAACACACTAACAACAGTTGGATTCAATTGCACTTTTCCCATGGAATAATACATACCAAACATGTATAGAACCATCCTATACATTTTCTCAAGGAAAACACCAACTAGTAGGAACTGTAATTATGCAGAATGAGCTGCAACAGTACAACAAAGTAACAACAAGCAATTTCAAATTCATTTTCTCAATGAATAATACATACTATATGCATAGAACAATCATATACATTTTCTCAATTGTTGTTACTCCAACTAATAATGCATAATGAGATGCAACGGTACCTTGTCTTTGGCCTCTGCTCCTTCTTATGCTTTATTCACTACCACATATTAAAAATGGTTGATTTAATAAAGACCATAGATAAATCTAAATAATTACAAGTGAAAAAACTTTTTTCATACCATTAAGCTATGGCATCTATCTCTTCGATACACCTATGAAAACAAACAGAGCCGCTTATAAGATTTGTAAAAATGCATGCAAGACCTCTCGGATTAAACACATATCACCCACTAAAACCCTTATCTTTTTTGAATTACCCAATAAGCAAGAACATTTTTCATAGCATAAAACTCTCGCATCTCACTCTTCAATACAGAAGTGAAAAAAACATAGCCTTCCGTTAAGGCTTAATTGCAAGGAAGATGAATATGAATAGTTAACCACTAGCTCTTTTGTTGGAAATCCTCTGCGATTTTTGAAAGTTTTTGTGAAAATACATGCAAGACCTATAGGATTAAACATATATCACCTACCAAAACCCTTATCTTTTTCGAATTACCCACAAACCCACGACGTCAGCAAAGTATTCAGTGGTTAAACACAAAAAAACGCATAAGAATTTGCAAAAGTTTTCCCAAAAAAATACCTGCAAATTGTTGCGAAGCTCGAATCGACTTCACCTATGGAGGATTTCAAACAAAATACAGTTAGTCAGGGTTCGAAACGATGAATTAAGAGAGAAAATGATGAAGAATTGAAAAATCGCCTCACCCTCTTAATTTAGGGTTTTGCCAAAGTGTTTTTCCCTTCGCCCCCCCCCCTAGAGATTTTTTGATGTTGTTAGAACGATTTTGAAAAACGTACAATAAGGGCAGATAAGTAGGGGTATTATAGACTTTTCACGCGTGGGTCAATCCTGTTGGAGAAATTATTATTTGGCATGAGGCTAAATATAATTTTAGAAATTGGAATTGAGTCCAATTGATATTATAGCAACTTGAGTTTAATGGTGTGAATTATATTGGCTTAATGAGAAGCTAATTGGTAAAATTTTATTTATCTAAATAAGATTTTATCTAATAAAAATCAGATTTGAATTGAGAATTCAAACCACACCTAAATGCTATAATAATGTGAAATGAATTTGGCTTTATTGCTGAATTAAAATCACCCCTTAATGGCTTGGTTGTTACATGAAATATTTTCTATTTAAAGGGCCTTTGCGCAAAGGGAAATAATCTCATTCAAGCAAAATCATATCATTTCACATTTGCATATCATATACAATTTCAGAGTTTTGCAAATATCGTTCGTGTTCGAAATAGAAAAACAGTATAGTCCTTCACTTGCTGTTTATTTGAGTGGACGTTGTACCTTGGGAGATCTCTTCCTCACGAGGGCTTGAAGGATAGCCGGGGAATTCGATCTTAAGGGGAGAAGGCTTGCTTTCAACTCGTCCAAAACCGTTCTTCAATCCGATCGTTCACTGTTTTTCGGTAAACTTTATGAGTTTTCATATGTATCCATTTTAGAAATCAATATACAAGTTATTTCTTGTCATTATTTATTTATTATTGTTATACGTTTGCAACGCGATGCCAACAATCTTAAGATCGAATCCTTTTCATGTTTATCATGTATTGCATGTATAGGTGGTTTTGATTTCCATGAAAAATGATTATATGTTGTATGAATCTAATCCGTTTCTGAGTTTCCAGGATATGTTCAGGAATCTTGAAAAATTGGTGTTGTGTTCAAGTATTTGGAATTCGTGATTTGGTTTGTTTCTAACTTTTTCACTTGCAGGTTTAGTATTTTTCTAGAAGCTTTAAATTTTCTGTAACTATATTTTCCAGGACCTTTTCCTTGTGATAAAGTTATTTGCAATCTGTTTCTAAATGGTTGCAGACATGTGTTTGTGTTACAAATTTTTTAAAGTCTTATATGATTGCTGAGTTTTCATTTGTTTATTTATCTTCATAGTTGGTTTCAAAAGATTCGTGTTTTCAAAAGTATTTCCAGCAACTTAAAGCTTTAAGAGCAGTTTTGCTCTCTGTTCATATTTAGTTCCCAGCAGTGCTCTGCTCTCTGGTTTTCAAAATTCCAAGCAGGTTTCAAAACTAAAAAAAAAAAATTATTTTCGCTACTGCTTGTCACACACACGGATTGAACTTTGTACCTCCCACATGTGATGCTCAGACGTTACCATTCAGCCATGTTAATTCATGTGAATTAATTGTTACGTTATATGTTTTATTGCTACTTATTCTGTGATTTTAATTGTGAGTTTGAACCCGCGACCCCTCATCCGTTTCCTATGCTCCTACCGTTAGACTAAGGGTCATTATTGTTAAAGCATGCGTTACATTTATTATAATTACTGTTGAGATGTTGTTAATTATTTCAAAAATGCTTTATTCCAAAACGCGTTGTTCTGGATTCGAACACGCGACCTCCGTGTACGTTTCTGTGTTCCTTACCGTTAGTCTGTAAGTTATTTCGTGTTAAATGCATGCGTTATTGTATAATTAAATAACGTGCGGCAGTTTATTATTTGTGTAATATGCTTAATATATCCATGCTATAAATATATTTAAATTCATATTTTGAGTAGATACAATTTAAATATGTGATATATGTTGAGCATGGTTATGTGATTAGTGAAAATAATTGCAATTGAGATATGTGAAAATATATAAAATTGCAAGTGTGCCCTAAGAAGACTTTAAATAATTCTAAGTGCGAGACTTGTGAATTATTTCGAGATATGGGTGGTGAGAGCTCTAACAACAATGCCGCGAGCATGGAGAATTTTCCAATGACGGGCGACGTTGAGGTCGTTACGTTAAATCAAAGGGCTAACGGTATTGAGACCGTAGTACCGGTTTTGAGAACCACTATGTCATATTCTCAACTAGAGAAACCTAAAATAATTTCAAAATAATTCTAAGTACTGAGACTTGTGAATTATTCGAAGGAAATTAAAAATTGAGAATAATTCTAAGTATTGAGACTTGTGAATTATTTGAAGACAATTCATAATTAGAATAATTATAAGTATTGAGACTTGTGAATTATTCGAAAAGAAATTTATAATAAAAATAATTCTAAGTATTGAGACTTGTGAATTATTCGAAGATATTCTAAGTGAGAATATTTATACAGACGGTTCTGTCGCAGAAAGGTGGAGTGTAAGCGGACTTGTCCCTCCACTGGCCTGGGAACCTAATATTCTGTCGCAGAAAGGTGGATTTTAAAGAGGTTTTGTCCCTCCACTGGCCTGGGAATATCTGTATAAATAGTTCGGTTGAGAATTTTCAACGATACTAATATAAATAATTGTGTGAATTATTTAATTAGTTATGGCGGCTGAAAATTAAAACAACAACCCGAACGAATGGTAGGTAGACATTGGGGCTACTCGACCACATCTGCGCGAACAAGTGGATGTTCACGACCTATCAACTTGTGGAGAACAAGCAGTGTTTCTTGGGAAACTCTGAAATCTCAAAAGTTGAAGGCAGGGGAAAGGTTGTGCTAAAGAGGACCTCGGGGAAAGAGTTGACCCTAAACGAGGCGCTTCATGTTTCAGAGATTCACACGAATCTAATATGTGAGACAATATCGAACTAGAAAAGGTTCACACTTGTCTTTGAGTCAGACAAGGTTATCCTGTCTAAGGGTAGAACCTTTGGAGGAAAGGGATTTGGTCTAAGAATCTTTTAAGATGTCTATTATGACCATGTCACCTAAGGGCGAGGCTAGTACTGAGGCTAGTGTTCAAGTTTGATGTAGTAAAAAGTCTCGTGTGAGGAGACTACTTTTACGAATAAATGTAATCGAAGTTGCATGTAAGGCAAATATTTCGATTACTTGTGACGTCTTTATGATATAGAAAAATAATACAAGTGCGATACTTGTATATTGTGTGTATATATATATATATTTATGTATATATATTTGTGAGAAATACAAGTGCGAGACTTGCATAATATATATATATATATATATATATATATATATATTTATATTTGTAAGAAATACAAGTGTGAGACTTGTATAATATATATATTTATATTTGTAGGAAATACAAGTGTGAGACTTGTATAATATATATATTTATATTTGTAGGAAATACAAGTGTGAGACTTGTATAATATATATATTTATATTTGTAGGAAATACAAGTGTGAGACTTGTATAATATATATATTTATATTTGTAGGAAATAAAACAAGTGCGAGACTTGTATGTTATTTCATATATATATATATATATTTGTTGAGAATAACACAAGTGTGAGACTTGTATGTTATATATATTTGAAGAAAAATAAAAACAAGTGCGAGACTTGTATTTTATTATATATATATATGTGTGTGTGTTTGAAATATTTGAAATTGAGTCCAAATATAAGTGTGTAAATTAAATTGCTTAGTGAGAAGCAAGTGAGATTTAATACTATTTATTTTACTAAATAGATTAAATATTCAGATTTATTTGATGTAAGACGCGAAGTACGCAAACCAAAATAAATTCTGAAATAACTAATTTCTTTAAGGCTAGAGACATTTTTTTCTTGAGGAAAAGAAAGAAATGTGGGGGCTTGAAGAAGAAAGTGATGGTTAAGATTATTCCAAACTTTTAAGTTGAATAATAATCATAATATTTTCCGAATACTTGAAGAGGTTAAGGAAAATATTGGAGGCGATTGACGAAAGGTCTAGCGAGAGACTAAGTAGCAAATTCATCGAGGGAAATGGGAAATTTGAGCCCACCAAAAGACATCACCCCATGATGGCAACCCTACCTGAATTGTAAACCCCAATTTGCAGGTTCAAAGGGACAACCGAATTGTGGGGGCGAGTCGAACAAAGCACTCGGGAAATTGAGTTCCCAACCCATTTCTATGATGAAAGAGTGATGGACCTGTACAGGTTAATGAGAACTTGAGGTTCTAATGATCCTTATGTCTTGTGAACACAAGCGGGGTATTGCAGGATACCCTTAATGAGAGATCACCTATGTCGAATGTGAAGGGGCCGCTTCTATGAGATGATACAAAAGGGCTAAATCTCTAAAGCATTCGATGAAATTTTCCAAGGCAGTCCAGGGCCGAAACGGACAACAACGAGAACCAATACGGTATTGGAATGAGTTGTGTGAGTACCATTGTCTTGGTATACACAAAACGCCAAACAGTTCAAGGCATCACGTCCACTGGTTGGCAAGTATATCCGATGGTATTTCACTAAGGAAGGTTCAAGGCCCAAAACCACCTATCCTGATGCAACAAGTTCCGGCATAACTCTGAAATTGCATTTAGCATTGATAGGCTCACGTGCATTTCAGCCAATGACATTCATGTAGGGGATTGTTGGAGAAATTATTATTTGGCATGAGGCTAAATATAATTTTAGAAATTGGAATTGAGTCCAATTGATATTATAGCAACTTGAGTTTAATGGTGTGAATTATATTGGCTTAATGAGAAGCTAATTGGTAAAATTTTATTTATCTAAATAAGATTTTATCTAATAAAAATCAGATTTGAATTGAGAATTCAAACCACACCTAAATGCTATAATAATATGAAATGAATTTGGCTTTATTGCTGAATTAAAATCACCCCTTAATGACTTGGTTGTTACATGAGATATTTTCTATTTAAAGGGCCTTTGCGCAAAGGGAAATAATCTCATTCAAGCAAAATCATATCATTTCACATTTGCATATCATATACAATTTCAGAGTTTTGCAAATATCGTTCGTGTTCGAAATAGAAAAACAGTATAGTCCTTCACTTGCTGTTTATTTGAGTGGACGTTGTACCTTGGGAGATCTCTTCCTCACGAGGGCTTGAAGGATAGCCGGGGAATTCGATCTTAAGGGGAGAAGGCTTGCTTTCAACTCGTCCAAAACCGTTCTTCAATCTGATCGTTCACTGTTTTTCGGTAAACTTTATGAGTTTTCATATGTATCCATTTTAGAAATCAATATACAAGTTATTTCTTGTCATTATTTATTTATTATTGTTATACGTTTGCAACGCGATGCCAACAAATCCTTGCATTATTTAATCACATGGGGGAGGTGGGATTATAATACTTGAATAAAGGTGCTACGGTGCCTGGCTATCCGCGATTTGGTAAAAAGCCCAGAAATTTTATCCATCAAACCAAACTACAGATTAACAAATTCTCGGTTTGGATTAACAATTAATCCAGTGAACAAAACACGCTTTTAGTTTATAGTTTATTTTTCTTACATTTAATCTGCTCATAAACCATTTCCTTTGCATTTAAATCATTCTCTCTCTCTCCTCTATATATTCATTTAGTTATAGATTTTCATTGCATTCAAACGGTTTTCTTTCATTAAAGCATTGTTTTCATTGCATTCTAGCTTAGTAGTCATTTGTATACAAAACTGTTTTCCAGGACCTGCATTCATAGAATTCTACATTCACATAGCAATAATCCTGCAACATAGAAGACAACCACCATGACTGCTCAGACATTGCTTGTGAAGCTTGTATGTTAACATTCTCTGCATGGCCTCCTGACATGCCTGGACAATCTGAGTAACTTGCTCAGGTGAGAGCAGTTCAGTCGGTGCTCCCAGTCGCTGGGTGGCAGGAGGTGCTACGGTAGTTGGAGGATGTTGTTCTTGTCCACCATCTTGTGATCCTTGACTTGTTGTTGGTGGTTGTGATCCTTCACCGGTTCGTTTTGTTCCATTCTTGGTCTTGCTTTAAAAGTGCGCTAGTGGTTTCCCACAGACAGCGCCACTGATTTAGGGTATTATCATCTCCTTACTTGGACACTCCATGTGAGACCGAGAATCTCCACGTTGAATCCTAGAATTTAGGATTCTTGGCTTTCGTTTGAAAAACCTGCACTCCAATAAGACACATAAACTAAGCTGGTGGCCCCGACAAAGACATGCTGATGCTTAAGTAAAAAAAGTTAGACTATGACAGTTTAGAGAGAAAGAGTGAAAGTAAAAAATGAGGTACCTTTTTAACATTTGGAGAGGGTATTTATCGATATTTTCATGGGCCATAGATGTTCTTGGGCTTGAGCCATTGGAAATGAGCCTCAATATGAACATTCACCTTGGGATCTTTGACCTCACACCCTGGGTCTGCGCCTAAGGTAGCTGAACACATGTTATTTTGCCTCAAACCTCGTACCGTGGGGTCTCTGATCTCCCATCTCATTATCTCGAGGGCTCTGACCGGGGTAGCTTGCCATATGGTGGATCTATAAAGTGCCTAGTGGCATATGCCGAAATATAGTACATCAAGTGGGAAAACCAGTTTGTAAAACCTTGTAACCTTATCAACTACAGAAGTAGAGTATATTGCTCTAGCAGAAGCCATAAAATGAGGCATTATGGCTTGAAGGATTAGCTAATTAACTGAAGTTACAAGATCAGGTCACAACAGTTCATTGTGATAACCATAATGCAATTCACTTGATTACAGATCAAGTGTTTTATGAGAGAACAAGACATGCAGACACCAAGGTACATTTTGTTAGAGAGGCTGTGGCAAACGGATTTGTAAATTTGAAGAAAGTCTCAACTGATGACAAACTTTCATACATGATCATTAAGGTCCTACCAGGTGGCAAATCAACTAATGTCTATAACTTATTTAGTTGAGAAATGTTTAGTCTTTGATTGAGGTTGTGAGGTGCATGAGCTGGTTTGTGATTAGGCTGGTGGAGAATTATACTATTTGATTAAACTTTTTGGAGTCAGTTAGAGCATGTCGCTAGCACGTGCATCCTGAGCATTTTATAACTCGGTTGGGCTGCGGTTTTCAGCTCAATTCATTCCATTCATTTATCTGTAATTGTAACTCAATTCTTTCTGTCAATAAATCAGTTCATTGCCCTTGAATGTAGGCTACGACCATCTATTAGATCTTAATGCAACCAAGTAAAATTGTTTTGCACTTATGTGATTTGTGCTTTCAATTTAGCCAATGTGTGTGTATTTGAGCATTCAGTTTGTGTTTATCACCGGTCTGAATCACAACATCTTTTGTTTGTTTGCTGCTATCTGAATGACTTGGGCGATGTATGTGTATTTCTTGTGTTGTTTGGTGTGCTAGTGAGAGGGATTTCAGTATTTTTTGTCTATCTGGTATGCTTAGTTTTTCTTTTTTCTTTTTATGTCTTGTTATGTTAAAGTATTTTCGGTAGTCTGTTCTTCAATAAAAAAAAATCATTTTTTTGAAGTTAAAATAGATTTCATAGCTGACGTATCCACGCCAAATTGTCAAAGTTACAACAAAAAACAAAACGACGTAAACAAACCAAAAAGACTAAACGCTAATGCATCGCAAAAACAAGATCATGAGGATCAAAAAAAAATTCTCTTATCGCCGTACGAGCTAAATTATGAGTTACTTCGTTAGCTTCCCGTCCCACCCAACGAAGAGAGAATCTGTCTCGTGGCTCAAACAGTCGAAGGAAATCCGCAATAATATTTACGTAGCTTGCATCCTCTTGAGTTCGATAAAGTATGTCATGGACAATATTTAGGCAATCGCCTTCAAAAATTCCGTGCTTCAAATTCCGTTATTAAAAACAAAAAAGAAAAAAGAAAAGAAGAAGAATATAAAAAAATAATATTGCTTAAACAATGCAAAGGAAATAATTTTGGCTAATGTGGGCCTAATTTGCTTGCATTTCCTTTGTGTTATAAAGTTCAACGAGCCCACGCCATACTACGTTTAGACATTTTCTCTGCTGGTTGGCTGTAAATAAAGTCCAACAATTTTCTCATGGTTTAATCTGTTTCTCCTTTCATCAAATTATGAACGCATCTTCTCGTGAGCTATTAAAATCACAAGAAAAAAGCTTTCGCTCAATTAAACATTATTCTTTTTCCCTACCCGAAAAACTTGCCTCTTATTTAGAACATTGCTCTGATCCCACTTCTCTCAGAAAGCTGCATGCTTGCGTCATAACACAAGGTCTTCAGCACGACATATTTCTGGGCTCCAAGCTTCTTAATTCCTTCGCAAAATTCAATCTTTTGGCGGAATCCAAATGGGTTTTCAACAAAATCATCAATAACAATATTTCCCTCTGGAATTCAACTATAGTGGGTTATTTCAGAGCCCATCAGTATTATGAAGTTTTACAACTTTATTCCAATTTGAGGAAGAATAGTATAGTAGGGGTTCACAGTTCAGCACTCACTTTTGGGTTGAAGAGTTGTGTCGAGTTGGGCAGTTACGAATTTGGAAGGAGTATTCACACGGATGCTTTTAAATTTGGATTAAGTTATGATCAATTTGTTGGTTCATCACTGATTGGGTTTTACTCTGATTATGACCAAATTGGGGAAGCAACTAAAGTGTTTGATGAAATAGCTGATAGAGATGTAGTTGTTTATACTTCAATCATTACTGGGTATGCTAGAGTTGATGATTATCAGGCTTTTAGAGTTGCAGCTGACATGCAAAAGGATGGATTTGAGCCGAATAGGGTAACACTGGTGAGCTTACTGCGATGTGCATCTCGACTGGGATCAACGGAAAAGGGAAAATCTATTCACGGTTATGCTACAAGACGAGGAATTGTCGATGAGGTCTTAGAGACAAGTATCGTGGACATGTATATAAAATGCGGCGATTTAGAGCGTGGGGCCATTGTTTTTGAGAAGATGAACAATAAGACCACTGCTTGCCGGAATGCTCTGATAGGTGGTCATCTACGGCTAGGACAGCCGTTGGAGGCTTTAAACCTTTTTCTCCAAATGGTGTACGGAAAATGTGAGCTCGATTTGATTGCTTTAGCAAATGGATTGTTAAGTTGTGCAGATTTGGGGGTTTTGCTTATAGGAAAGTCAATTCACTGTCACATACTTCGACAAGGAGTTCAGCTCGATCTTGTGGGTACCACTGCTTTAGTCAACATGTACTGTAAATGTGAGCATTTACCCAGCGCGATGAATGTTTTTCGCAGGACACAGGATAAAGATGGTGTCTTGTACAATATAATGATTTCTGGTTATCTCTATAATGGATGTGTTTACAAGGCCATTGATGCATTTCATGAAATGGTGAATATGTGTGTAAGACCAAATGTAGGTACCATTATCAATTTGCTTTCTGCATTGTCTGATATGCAAGACATTAGGACATGCAATGCGATTCATGGATATGCATTCAGACAAGGTTTAGGAGAAATCACCGACTTGGGAAATCAACTTGTACATATGTATGCAAAATGTGGTTTTATAGAATGCGCAAGAAAAGTCTTTGATAGCCTAAAGATTAAGGACAGGGTGTCATGGACATCGATGATGACAGGTCTCGTGAATCACGGCCTTGCTCATGAAGCCCTGGCCTTGTTTCTTCTGATGCAAAGAGAAAACCTACGCCCTGATTCAGTGACATTCACTAGCCTACTTCAAGCATTGAATCAACTTGGTTCCGTAGTTTTAGCAAGCCAAGTACACGGTCAGCTGTATCGAATATCCCTCGAGAAAGATGTGGAATTGACAAATTCCCTTCTCACCACCTACAGCAAATGCGGAAAAATTAAAATGGCGAGCAATTTGTTTGAGAATATGAATGAACGGGATCTGTCAACGTGGAACACCATGATAGCTGCATATGGGATGCACGGCGACTGTGATCGAGCTCTAAATTTGTTTGATCAAATGAAAGAAGACAATCTTGCTCCAGATGAAGCAACGTTTAAGTCTTTACTCTCCGCCTGCAGCCATGCTGGATTTGTACAAGAGGGACTAACCCTCTTTCGGTCCATGGAGGAACAATATGGGATTATTCCCTCAGATCAGCATTGCGGTTGTGTGGTGGACTTATTAGGTCGAGCAGGGCGATTAGAAGAAGCTTACGACATAGTAAAAAGTGTGCCGTCAAGGCAGAACGCTTCGAGTCTTGGAGCTTTGCTTGGTGCTTGCAGAGTTCATGGGAATTTTGAGATTGGAGAAAGAGTAGGAAAATGGCTATTGGAGGCTGAGCCGGGGAGTACGAGCGCTTATTGCTCGGTGTCAAATTTGCGTGCGGGAGGAGAAAGATGGGACGAAGTAGAAGAGATAGGAGCTATTGCAGAGGTGAAGGGTTTGAGAAGGACTTCGGGATGCAGCGTTATAGAGTCCAACTGAAAAAGATTTTGTTGGCAATTATGTTAGTTGTAAATACACATGAAACTTGCAATTCTCAACTGTTTAGACATCACTAGTCTTCTTCAGTTAGGGGGTGTTTGGTTGGTGAGATGAGGATAGATGATGGCTCTCATCTCACTTAAAACCTGTTTGGTTTGAATGATTATGCAAATGGGCTTTTTGATTTAATAGCTGAGGCCCGCTCTTTATCTCACTTTCTCAACTTAAATAATATCTAGCCCCCCCTGTTATTATTTTATCTCACTTTTTAGTCATCCAGCTCACCCGACGAAATGACTTATTTACCCCCGTTTCTTCAATTTTAATCTTTTTATGCAGCAATTTAATTAAAAAAATATAATGTAATTAAAAAATGTAATTAAAAAAATGTAATTAAAAAATGTAATTAAAAAAATGTAATTAAAAAAATGTAATTAAAAAACGTAATTAAAAAAATGTAATTAAAAAATGTAATTAAAAAATGTAATTAAAAAATGTAATTAAAAAATGTAATTAAAAAAATGTAATTAAAAAATGTAATTAAAAAATGTAATTAAAAAAAGGTAATTAAAAAATGTAATTAAAAAAATATAATTAAAAATGTCATTAAAAAAATGTAATTAAAAAATGTAATTAAAAAATGTAATTAAAAAAATGTAATTTAAAAAATGTAATTAAAAAACGTAATTAAAAAAATGTAATTAAAAAATGTAATTAAAAAATATAATTAAAAAAATGTAATTATAAAATGTAATTAAAAAAATGTAATTAAAAAATGTAATTAAAAAAAGGTAATTAAAAACTGTAATTAAAAAATGTAATTAAAAAAATATAATTAAAAAATGTCATTAAAAAAATGTAATTAAAAAATGTAATTAAAAAATGTAATTAAAAAATGTAATTTAAAAAATGTAATTAAAAAACGTAATTAAAAAAATGTAATTAAAAAATGTAATTAAAAAATATAATTAAAAAAATGTAATTAAAAAATGTAATTAAAAAATGTAATTAAAAAATATAATTAAAAAAATGTAATTAAAAAATGTAATTAAAAAATTTAATTAAAAAATGTAATTAAAAAAATGTAATTAAAATATGTAATTAAAAAAATATAATTAAAAAATGTAATTAAAATATGTAATTAAAATATTTATGGTGTATATTTTATTAATAAAATGGGGGCAATAAGGTAATTACCTGCAATACCTGCAATAAAATGGGGACATAACATGAACCAAACACGTTTTATAAATCAAGATAAAATAGTAACTTTATTCAACTATCCAACCAAACACGGTTACTGTTACGCATATGAAATAAAAGACTATTTTAACTGAGTAATAGTTAATCTACATATATAACTGTCTCTGCAACCAAACAGCCCCTTAAATGATAAAGTCCGCATTATTTTTAAATTTCTTCCCAAAACAACGATCCTGTCATTTATCTTCATTTATCATTGGGTTTATTTTAATATACTATCATGCAGCTAGTGATTTTTTCCCTACATCGAATGTGACAATAGATGGAAAATAGACAACAACAAACCAAGTCTATAATCCAATAAATGGGGTAGGCAAATGGAAAATAGAAATGAGGAGGAAAAAAATAATTGTGTTAGTAAATGGAAATAGAGAAAAAGAAGAAAGAAAAATGAAAAAAAGGAGGTCCTACCGGGAGTCGAACCCAGGTCGCTGGATTCAAAGTCCAGAGTGCTAACCACTACACCATAGAACCATTTTTGGTTTTTCAAAAACAAGTTTACTATAATAATACTATTTGTATGACCGCTAGAAATAACTCCATATTCTGAAAATGCCAGCTTTATTAATATCGGTGCAGAAGCCGAAGAACTACATAATGATCAGGGAAATAACTCCATAGTAACTACTAAGTAATATCTCTATTCTCTACTGCCCGCAGCCGAACTCTCCCTTAAAGCGCTGCTAATGTTAACAAAAGTAGTTATGTTATATAGCTACTCAAAAATATAAAAATTAAATGTTTTAGTTGGATTTTATGTATGTACAAATCAGAATAATGCAGTTTTTTTTTATATATATATATATATATATATATTTTTTTTTTATGCATAATGCAGCGTAATTCAATGCAACACATAGGCTGGGGGCGCTACTTTGCTATTTAAAAAAGCCATAATACAACAACAACCAAGTGACAAGTACAATGAATTTTTGTATGCAGCCTTTTATATCCTACAACAAACCATATTCTCAATCTAATAACATTGAAAATATATGTGTTATCACGAAAGAGAGTGACATACAAAACATAAAAGAGGTTAATAAAGTATGAAAAGGTGGGTTTTTTTTTGATGAATTTTTTTTTTTTTTTTAGGGGTGCAACAGTTGGCGCATGTTTTATGAGTGAGTTATGATACCTTGGAAAACACACCATCAAGTTTGCACGGATTGTTGATGCACATAATTAGACTTATCAATTTTTGGACAGAGTTAATTAACTAAAGGGAAAAAGTACGGACTATACCCATCGTTTAGCCTCTTTTACGAAACTATACCCAACGTTTGAATTTTTGCAACACTATACCCAACCTTTGAAAATCGTAACTATACTATACCTATACTAATTTTCCGGCAAAAAAACGTCATATTTCGATGTCATGACATCATATTCCGTTTTGGTCGAGAGCAAAATAGACATTACACAAATATATACATAAAAAATATTAAATTTAAAATATATCAAATTTTTATTATTAAAATAAAAGAAAAATCCATCGTCTTCTTCCCCAGCAGATCGGACCACCTGCCTCACCAGACCCACCATTCCCCCACTCTCCACCCCCACCGGAACGGACACCACTGCAAATCGCGGTGGTGGTGGTGGCCGGAGTAACGCCCTTCGTTGCGAAATCGTGCAAGAAATCGATCGAAACCAACACCGGAGTAACGCCCTCCTCGCCGGTAAATACCGAAACTCCACGAAATCGATCAAAACCAACGCCCTCCGTTGCGATATCGTGCAAGGATTCCAGAAATCTTCTTCACACACGACGCAAACGAGAGGAAGACGGTCGGCTTAAGGAAAACCGATGTCACTCCGGCGAAAGGGTTTAAGGAAAACCGATGTCAATCCGGCGAAAAATAACTCGTGGTGGTGGTGGTGGCACACGTGGTGGTGGTGGTGGCGTTGAATTTTCGACGCCACCGCTGCAACTCCAAATTCCGTGGTGGGGGGTGGGGGGGCGCTGGTGAAGAAGAAGGGTAATTTTTAATTTTTGTTTTAATTTTTTTTTGGATTTTAATAATAAAAGTATATATCTTAATATATATATTTTATTTGAGTTTCAATAATAAAAAATATATTTATGAAATAATGATTTTTTTTTTCTTTTTGTTATATATTTATATATGTTAAGGAATTAAACATCTTATTGTTTTTAATATATAAAGATATACTTTTTTATATATTTACGTATATTAAGGAATTAAATATCTTATTATTTTAAATTGCATGCCAATAATAAAAAAATTATATACATATACTTTTTTGTTGATTTCAATAATAAAAATTATTTTTATGAAATAAATAATGATTTTTTTTCTGTTTGTTATATATTTATACATGTAAAGGAATTAAATATCTTATTATTTTTAATAAATAAAGATATATATTTTTATATATTTATATATGAAGGACTTACCTGTTTTACCCCTCAAAAATTTAAATTTTGGCCGGAAAATTAGTATAGGTATAGTATAGTTACGATTTTCAAAGGTTGGGTATAGTGTTGCAAAAATTCAAACGTTGGGTATAGTTTCGTAAAAGAGGCTAAACGATGGGTATAGTCCGTACTTTTTCCCTTAACTAAAACTCTAAACTCAAGCAGTAAAAATGTCAGTGACTCATCGAACAACTGACGAGATAAATAATATTTTGGCAAACTATTCCTAAATCTCTATATTATTATTGATCAATAGTATACACACACATGACCAATTTTTTTTTTGTTTTTTTTGGATGATAATGAAATCACAATAGGTCGTTAGACCAACAAGCTATCATCAAGCTCAATTTATCATAGCAAGTCCGCAACTTTATTTGCACTCCTCGATACCCACACAACTTTGATCACCCATGGCATTCGCATGAGGCTTCGGCACACTCGAATGACATTCGGCTCTTCTCCATTTTCTGTACCCTCCTTCATAAGGCTGTGATATGCGGCTAGTGAATCCGTTTCGACAATAATTCAGGGATATCTACGCTCCCATGCGAGCTTGAGACATTTCAACAAGGGTTCCAATTCAGCTTCGCCAACCGACTGTGATTGCAGCTCTCCTCTAAATCCCCAAATCCATTTGCCTCTGAATCCCGAAGTACTCCCGTGGTTGCTCCCCGGTTTCCCATTTGTGACACACCCCGTCCGTGTTGAGCTTTACCCATCCCAAATCTGGCTTGCTCCATTTGACTTCTTGAATTTTTGCCTTGGTGCTCCTTCGGCTCCTGTGTAGTTCATCACTTACGGTCTTAATTTGGAAAATACACGACTTGACATTCGCCATTTTCCCCTTAAAGATGGCATTGCGGTTCTTCCATATGATCCAAAGAGCCGCCACGAAAACAAATCACCACTTAATATCATCGGTAATACGGCTTGAGATTGCTTTGTGAAACATCGCTTCCATGCACCATTGATTATCACAGATTTGATCAAAGTTTCCCCAACAAGCCGGTGACAAACAACGCTGACAATGTTTGTTTCCATATAGCGTTCGCCATCTTGCACTTTCTTAGCATGTGGACGACTGTTTCTTCGTGCAAGTTGTAGACCAGACACATCGTTGAAGTCGGAATACCCTGCTCAATGCGTAGTGAGTTTGTTGCCAATTTTTGCTGCACTAGGAGCCCTAAAACATGTTGCAATATACGGCTCACGTCAATTTTCCATACCCACGCGAACCCCGTGTAGTACTCAAGATATGTACTATATGCCAATTTACAAGAAAAATTCTCATTAGAGATCTTCGTCCACATGACCTGATCTCTATTCGAGTTAAGAACAATGTTCTTGCCTGATATAGCTAATTTCATACAACTCGGTATATCCGAGAGTAATGAGGCAATGTTCCACTTGCCGTACTCGTTCAAAACGTCCTGAAGTTTCAGCCCGAATTCAGAAGGATGCACGCGGCACCAACATCACATAGTCGCTCGTCTCCCAACCAGTTATCGTACTAGGATGAGATGTCCTTTCCGTCCCCAATTTTCTAAAGGAGAAACGATGTCATATGTCCGACGCATCTCGTGATTCCTTGCACTGGTCGTTGCCTCGTCGTATAGACCAATTTGTTATTTGCAAACATTTCCCATTTCTTTTATGGGATAAAAACATCAAGCCCCCCAACCTATGAGCACTTTTGCGCGTTGCCCCTTAAACTAATTTTATCACCACTTTGGTCCTTAACCTATATGGTGTCTGTTCGATTTGCCCAAGTTGTGCATTTCCGGTCTTTTGTGGCCGGAATATTCTTCCCTTTAAGGTGTTTTTTTGCTTTCTTTTTGTCACCAACTACAATTATACATCTAGTACAACACATATAAGTCGGGTAGAGAAGAATATTTCGGCAAAAAATGGCCAGAAATGGCCGAAAATAGGCAAATTCCTCGGTGCCTTCCCGATCTTTTTTGTGGCCGAAATATTCATCACTTGGAGATGTTTTTTTTTCTTTTTCACCAACTGCTATTATTCATCTAGTACAACATGTATGAGTCGGGTAAAGAGGAATATTCTGGCAAAAAATGGCCAAAAAATAGATGTAAATGCACAACTGAGACAAATCGAACAGACACCATATAAGTTAAAGATCAAAGTAGTGATAAAATTAGTTTAAGAGATAACGCGCAAAAGTGGCCGTAGATTGGGGGCTTGATCTTTTTATCCGTTCTTTTATTTGTAAGTCTGACTTTAAGTCAGAATTGAGAATTGTGATACCTAAGTACCTAAGTAAACTATCTCTATGCATTGATATCATCACCTTCCTCTCAGCACACCTCCCTATTTAGTTTAACAAACACACAAAACCTTCACTCTCTACTGTTAAAAGAAATGGCAGAAATTTCTCCCAAACCATACGACATCGTAATCTTCGGCGCCTCCGGTTTCACCGGCAAGTACGTAATCCGCGAGGCTCTCAAGTTCCTCAACACCCCAAACTCACCCCTCACCTCCCTCGCTTTAGCGGGTCGAAGCGCAACCCGACTATCCGAAGCTCTCAAATGGGCTTCCGGGTCGGATCCCCCTCCCAACCTCCCCCTCCTCACCGCCGACACCTCCGACCCCAGTTCCCTCTCCCGCCTCGCCGCCCAGTCCAAAGTCCTCCTCAATTGCGTCGGCCCCTTTCGACACTACGGCCGGCCCGTCGTGTCGGCCTGCGTCGATGCGGGTTGCGATTATTTAGACATTTGTGGCGAGCCGGAGTTTATGGAGAAGATGGAGGCTCTGTACCACGAGAAGGCCGTGGAGAAGGGCTCTTTGGTCATTTCGGCTTGTGGGTTTGATTCCATTCCGGCGGAGATTGGGGTGTTGTTTCACTCCAAGAACTGGAGTGGCTCGTCTGTGCCGAACCGGGTCGAGGCCTATTTGAGCTTGGAGTCGGAGAAGAAGCTTGTTGGGAATTATGGTACGTATGAGTCTGCGGTTTTGGGAGTGGCGAATGCGGATCAGTTGGTGAAGCTGCGGAGGTCCAGGCCACGAAGAGCCCGACCATCGGTACGTACATTCCTTTCTCGTTGTTTGTTTGGTTATTTTTGGTGGCAGTTGATTTTATTTGGATGAGTGTAGTGTAACCGTAGTTACTAAAATTTTGTGCTATGAGTTGAACTTGGTGCAATAGCAGCTTAATTAAAGGGCTTCACATATTGTGTGTTTGAGATAATGTGGCAGAACATTGTTCTTCCTGTTTTGTGTTTTTGTGTCGTAAGAGTTGCATATGCGTTCCTACCAAATCAATTGTGCTTCGTGATCTTGTTACAGTATAAGTTGTAACGTAGCGTTTCTTATGTGTCCTGATTTAAGTAGCATTTCTATTTCAGATTCCTGGACCTGCACCAGGAGGATCCACCATTGAACATCAAAAGCAGCTTGGCCTCTGGGGTTTAAAGCTACCATCAGCAGATTCAGTTGTTGTGCGACGAACTCTGTCAACTTTGAAAGAGAATCCTAATGGTTTGTCTGGTGTCAATGAAAGCACAGAACACATTAAAAGGAGGGAGGCCTTCTGGTCCTCAATGAAGCCTGCACACTTTGGAGTGAAACTAGGATCGAAATCACTGATCGGTTTATTTCCCACCATACTTCTTGGCATATTTTTTGCACTTCTGTGCAAAAACTCATTTGGTCGATGGCTTCTTTTGAAATATCCGTCGTTTTTCAGTCTCGGGTTGTTCAGAAAGGAGGGGCCGACTGAAGATCAAGTAAAACATGGTTCCTTCAAAATGTGGTTTGTTGGACATGGGTATAGTGACCCCAGTCTAGCATCACAGGGAAACAAGAAACCTGATACTGAAGTAATAACAAGGGTAACGGGACCAGAGATTGGTTACATAACCACCCCAATAGTTCTGGTTCAGTGTGCATTAATTCTGCTCAATGAACGTGATAATCTGCCAAAAGGAGGAGTTTTCACTCCGGGCATTGTATTTGGCGCGACGGACCTTCAAGAGCGCCTTCAGAAGAATGGGATATCTTTCGACTTCATCTCAAGGAAGACCCTTTCTGCATAAAGTGGTAATGTGCCTAACAAACATGTGATACACTTGAGTTTTATTTTATTTGCATCGTAGGAGGCAAAAATAATAACAAGGCTTCTCCTTTTCACACTGTTCTACATTTTACTGGTTAGAGTTAGGATTTTATGCGTTATGCTCGAAGTTGTGCTGTTTATGTAGTTGTAACTTATGTGAAAGCTAAAACATCTATCTGTTAGTGATTAAACTACTTAGCTCTATCATTGGCTCAAGTTGTTCTGGTATTGCACATTATACATTTGAAAGTTGATCTTATGCATGTAATTCTGCTTTGAGAAACTATATCTCACTGTGATATAGAGTATTCTTGAGACTTTGGGCGACATTCTAGTTCCGAATTAGAAAGATATCAACAGAAAGATGTAAAATGCAACAGAAAAACACGTGTGAGGAAAAGATATAAACTGTTGAGCCCTCTTGGCCATTCTTTCAGTCTCTACCTGTACATGCTCTAAAACGAATCACTTGACCAAAATCTCAAGCTATGCGTTGCCTATAGTTTTGAATTCATGTATTGGTCAACATGGTTTTTTCATGCATGGACAAAAACCGTTTGCATTTGATAAAAGGATCTTGCAGTATGAGTGCATAACGTATCCATGATTCACCAACTAGGTTTCTATTTTAACCCCTACTTTTGGTTTGTGTCATCTTTCTCTCAAGGCTCAAGCTGTGATGCTTTAAAGTTTAAACCCAGGTCACTTCAGCTCATTCGTCACTAATGAAAGATCTTAGGCTTTATGCAGTAGTTTATCTTTTTATAGGAAGAAGTTAAAGTTTAACTGTGTCCTATCATCTTCTACTATTGCAGACTTGCGACGATAACCTTTATCTTAACAATTCTACAAGTCTTGGCCAATCTTTTCTCGACAGCAACAAGAAGTCGTATGCGGTAAAGTAGCTTCACATAGTGTCATTTAGAGGTATTTGAAGGTATAGACCTCAACAAGCAACATGATGTGCCTGCCACTCCATTATTTGGTGATAAATAATGTTCATAGAACCTAATTTGTAGTCGATATCTTGTTTCAGCCGTAACTACATCTTTGCCGTGGTCTTATTCTCATGTAGTTGCTTTAAATTGTCCCTTCATGAATAGATGTCCTTGGTTAAAGATGCACCTTATGAGCGTGCTTTGCAGCCTTAAATATTTAATAGAATGTGGGCTGAAAAATGTGAACTTTGGCAATAATAGACTGGCAAACTCAATTTAACACAACTGCAAATCATTCAAAGAAAATCAAACCTTGGTTTTAAAGCACCAGTAGTACATCAACAATAGAAACGTAGGATGGAGCACATATTCTCACAATACTGTAGTAACTAGTGAGAGAGGCGAAATCGAAAGAAACAAAATCAACTCAGGAAAACCCACTAGATATGTGTTATTGTAAAAAATAAAGTAGATTGTAATGTAATAAAAATAAAAAAGACGAGGCAAAATATATACAATAAAAATGAAAGAAAGAAAAAATACCAATCTCTTTTATTTATAGACCAACACCTGCAGGATAGGATAGGACACACAAAAAGAATTACGACAAGTAAAGCTAAAAGAGCACAAGCATACATAGACAGAAAGAGACATCATCCAGATAGGTTTGTTGCTTATTTTCTCTACCAAATATTAGAGGTTTCGTCTACCGATAAAAGTTTGTAGAGTTGTGCACTGCCAAGGAAAGCAATTCAGATAACACTTTGCATTTGATTGAGGCTACAAATTTGAGCCTTCTCAACCGTTTATAATTTGTGACTACTGACCACAAATTGAAATTCTTGTCAAGCACAAATCAATGCAAACTACAACGCAAACAATACACCCGAAAAACAGATTTACGATAGACGATAGTTAGAGACAAGTGAATGTAAACTCACTAAGGTGAGTGTAACCAAGGTTTTTTTTTTTTTTTTTTTTGCACCCTAAGCTTGAAACTAAGTTGCCGTCGCACTAACCTCCACCATGTCGAACAAATCGGCTAGGTTATTTCTCTGCAACGCTTGAATACATCTGGCAGCATTGGTGCTTTGCCCCAATTTATATATGTCTCTACTGTGCTTGAATTATATCTGGCAGTAGAGGTGCTTTGCCCTTTAGTCACAAGTGTATATTGTAGGTTCGATCTCTTTGATTAATTGACCGATATATGTATTTTCGATTAAATATCCATGTCAGGGCATACTGGCGTTAACAGAGACAAACGAGGGAAACAAGTCACTGAAACTATATGACGAATCGTTGAACCTCTGGTGAATAATATATATACTACGCAGCAACAAAAATGTTTCAAAAACCAGTAAAGCTCAGCCTATGTGCTTCGACTTAACTATAGATTTTCTCAACGCACAAATAGGAGACTATCTTACAAAAAATGAACCCAAATACAAATTTACAAGGGACTAGGTGACCTTCAAATTATTTGCTAATCAATTAAGGTTGTCATCTCAGTTGTCTGCATCTTGTCTTTGGTGCTACTCAGGTCTTCCCCACGTCGTTTCAGTTCCTGGGACCTGACAAATTCTTTGTTTTTCACCTTCAACTCTAGATTGGGTATTAACATGTCCGCGGAGAGCTGAGACCTGTTAAATGGATCCGTCTGTAATAACAAGATCAAACCATAAGTGACAACTTCATTTATTCTAAAAGATCAGATGAGGAAAAAGAAGAAAAAGAAGAAAATAATTGGTCGGTCGACAGTCTTGTTTGATGAAGGTAAAATGACAGGATCCTTCATTAAAGTGTACTGAAGCAAGACACACATTAGTACGTGTCAAATATCAAACAGACGTACTATGTTTTAGTATTCGACAAATCTCAAGAATATAGGATGTATGTCGTGTGTTGCACCTGAATTGGATCGAGGAGTTCTTCTGGTATGTCTCCAAGAATAGCATCAGCATCCATTGCTACTGAAGCAGCAGTTTTGGTTTTGGCGCCAAGGTCAATAAACTCTTGTACGATTCTAGCATTCACCCCAATTCTCCTCAATACGTATACAGCAGCACCAAATAGCTGTCGACCCACAAAAATGTTTCAGCAGTTAGTTATTTTGATCACACTGAAGGTTCAAATGATGTACGTCAAATAAGTGTACTCTGTGTGCATAAATACAATCAAGCCATAATGAAAAATTACTTGTTCATTGTACGAACGGCCATCACTTGTGATGGCTGCAGGGAAAATATTATCCTTGTCTCCTCTGACCAGGTTGACGTATATCGTAACGATCTTCAAATGCACAAACAACGGTTAAGATACATTCAATTCTTATATGAAAACAATTCAACATGATCAGATAGCAAATGATGCTCGTTCTCCACATCAGAACCTCAGATTGTGAAAATGGAGATTTCTATACACATGATTGAAGCCGGCAATGTCATACCTGCTTCAGCAACAATTTTGGTCGAAATTCATACTTTTCAGGATCTTTTAAACTAAGAGATTTTCTTTGAGGCCCAACAAGTTGCAGAAGAAAATAATTTAGCATGCTTGCGACTCTCTCAACCTGGAAGACAACAGCTATGCGTTAAAAGATCGGTCTTTATGGCTTATTTATCCAGAACTAGTAAATGGTAACAGGAAAGACAAGAGATACCATCTCTGGTAAGAGAAAAGGGGCTGTAATCTGCTCAGAAGTGAACGCCAGCATATTCACGTCTTCAATTGCCAACTTCATATCAATCCTAATAATCTATAGACAGCAAGGAATTTACGATTAAAAAACATCTCAAACTACTGAAGAAAATGTAACAGAACAATGTGAACACTGCCACTGACATTCTCTTGAGATTGGATAAGTCGAGTTCTCTCCTGCCTCTCTTCGGCTGGTCGCCTCTCCCACTCCATGGTATTAGACATCTCGGCTTCGAGTTCTTTAAGTTCAAGAATTTTCTTGAGACTCTCATCCAAGAGATAAATACTATCGTTGATCAAAAAGTTCAAAAAGTTCAAATAGACGCCTTTCTCTTCCTCCTTAGCAATCTAAAGTAGCATATAACACTTGTATAAGATCTCTTCAAAGATAAAATTAATCAAACAGGATAACAGCTCGTACAGATACTTCTACCTTTTGCCATACATTACGGTGCATAGGCACCTGCCATAAGTACTCGAGGAGTTTGGCAATATTGTGCCGGATGTTAAACTTGTCGTAGAACTGAACAAGGTGCCACAGGAACAAATCAGAAGAGCATATATTACACAGTAACAGTGCGTTAAATGCTTACAATTAACAACATTAAAGAAGCAGTGGATCTGATTTACGATTGCAGGTTTTGAGTCCCAACAGCTGTTTAACTGGTAAAACCTAAGCAAACTCAAATTTATTCAGTTGAAACAAAGATCTAAGTTTCAGCCTTAATTGTTAAAAACATTTTCTCAGTGAACTTGTTTACTTTTCTTATCATTGATCAATTATTTCAAAATTTAATTCTTTCACATAGATATGAAGATCATATTAGTAGATAAAAAAGTTTTGAGATCTAAAGAATAGTCCAGTTATGTAACTTATATTAATCAAAAAATAAAAACCAACAAATTCACAACTCTGAAAACAAGAAGTATATATAACAGACACCGAAACAGTTAAGAAGATTTCTAAAGTTACATTGCAATAGGATAGAGCAGGCCTCGTACTTGCAATACAAGTAACCACAGAAAATCTTGAAGAGGTGAAATTTGTAGCTCAACATAGATATACTAGAGATACCATGAGAATAGTCACCTGAGTATGTGAACCTGTGAATTCGATATCAACGTAAAGCTTCAGTAGATTCCCCACAAGATACTCCAGGGATAATTTATGCCCTTCAAACAAAGTTTTGGTTGCCTTTGAGCCACTGAAACAGAAATTAAATCCTGTCTCAGACTTTAACATAGATGAGCAAAAGGTAAAGCCAATCAGTGTAAAGTGAAATGGACCTCCTCTGAGGCATCAAACAATTGAGGACTTTAACCATTTTGGCTCTTAGGTATGGATTTCTGATGTATCTGGGACTGGCCATGAACATAATTATAAAGTTCATAAAATCATCCTGTCAAAATGATCATGTATAATATGGTGTATCAATTACATGAGATGGAAACAAAACCCTACAATAAAAAAGATCTCCTAGTATACCAGCACAGCACCATCCAAAGCTCTAGGAATTTGAGAGGCAAAAATAAGTAACTCCATGGCATCTTCCACAAAATGCTCTGGTATTGAAGCAAATTCCTTTGGGCAAGTTGGTGGTAGAGGCATGTTGAAACCGCCTATGAGCCCTACCAACCAAACTATCATTAAGCGGTAGTAAGATAATGCACGCTGAATAATCCCTTCGTCCTACAAGGTAAAAAGACAAAAACTAAATAAGAACATAGGGGGGCATGTCATAGAAAAAAGGTAAGCCAAAAATAAGTTCATGACAAGAACCGTGAAATAGGAAAGAGGTGGATAATAGTAAATGAAGAGCAGCATGACTTTTTGTATTTCATTGATAAATGAAACATCAAGGCAAGAGGAATCTTTGCTACACTACAAAGATTAGAGAATGTCATGTCCCTATAGACTTAATGGTACATATGTATGGTCATGAGAGTTTAGGGGACTAGTGCCAAACCTAACCAATACAAACAAGAACAAAATGCACATATTGATCAACGTTATCTATAAGCTAAATATAACAGAAGAAGCTTTTATACCATTTGAGCTTCATAGCAAAACTTCTCTTGCGAGTACAACTCAGTTTCTTTTTCAAGGCGGGATATATCTAGCTGCAATCGTGGTGATGGTGCTTGCTTTTGCATGGCCTTGAAAGAGGATAGAGCATCTTCAGATCTAGAAATATCCTGAAACGAAGTTGATATCCAAGTTAGTACACGTTTAACAGCAAGGGCAAATAACATATTTGGAGGCATATAGATGAAGATAACAATTAAGGAAGGGAGAAAGAAAAGAACAATTTTACACATAGGAACAACCTCAACGAGGTGTTTGTAGTCCGCAAATGCTTTTATTAACCCCAAGTTAAGCACTCTTGCAGTCATGAAGAAACATTCAGATATGAATGGGTATTTGGCCTTTCCATTACTTGAAGACAGGATATTCTTATTCTGGATGGAAGGTCCATTAGGATTACTGCTAAGACTTGTAGCTTCTTGAGATTGCAGCAAACGGGATTGTGCACCACTGACATCAGTTGGGATATCATATTTTGTGGAAGTGCTGTTAATCCATTCAGATACTTCTTTTGAAGATGCATGTAGGGCAGTCAATCCTCTGTACAAGGTCATCCCAGGGGAAAAGAATTAGGTTTAATATTAAGCTAAAAGAGAGTTTACCAAGCATGAAAGATCTATAATATACCTGAGGTCCAAGCGGTCATAGTGAAATACATAATTAGGATCAATTTTGTCCATTTTTGACAAATTGGCATCCAAGAATGGATCACAGAGACAAAGCATCACAGCACTCAAATTTACAAACATGCCTGAACTAGCACAAGACAATGGATCAACCTGCAGCCAAGGTCCATGTCATGACACCATGAGGGTGGACTGTGGAGTAAGACTTTTGAAGTGCTCAGAAGAAACTTTGACGAACAACATGGAAAAAAATGGAAGTAAAGTGTAGGGAATTACTTAAAAAAATATTAATATGTCGTGAGAGAGATTAACCTGTACATGAGCCCTTGAAGAATTTCTATTGATGAGCTCTGCCAGGTACACAAGAACATTTTCTCTAGTAGTTGTGTTCTTAAGGAGGCACGTCAGGACTTGTCCGAGTCCATCATGCAAGTTGCTCATAACTGTCTTGATAGTTAAAAAGGATGATAAAAGATCGGCTTGGTGGCGAGTTGATGAATTTGAGAAAAACTGTTGTCTGGCATAATAATAGACAGCCATTCAATAATAAAAAGAAACTGCTTGGTTCAGAGCCTCAAGTTAGGTGAAGATTAAAGCTACAAGTTCAATGTTAGAGATTCAAAACTTGAAAGACTGCCGAACTCCATAAGCTTTGATCAGAGATTTATAATTCTTAGTACATGGGTATACAATTGTTGGTTTACTAATTGCATGACAAAACATAAGCATGTAATTATTAGATACTAACTATAGTAGTTACATATAAATAGTATGTCATTTATTAGAATGACTTTGGTAATAAGCCTCTCATTATATAATCTGATAATGTAACATGCCAAAAATGGGTGACATGAAGCAAATTCTGAAAGGATTAAATCAAATCACCCGGTATATCTCTAGCAGCCCAATCATGGCAAACACTATGCGATATGGCCGATGCAAGACAACACAATCTGAGGTATATTAGGCCCTACATTACGTCCTATAGTGTTGGCAGAATAACTTCAAGAACTTGCATACAAAACATCAAAAACAATTTTTTTTTTTTGAGTTTTTTTAACACGCACCCGACATCAGGTTCACTCTTGAACGTATCATGATCAGGCAATGCACTAACACGGAAAAATGGTCCCAATATACTAGTCATCTCAATAACTCTCCCACTCAAATGCATGCTTTTTGGAATCCACCACGGATGATTCACCAATGCTTTTGCCCCCACGGGATACTTCACAAGCCAAAAAAGCGCCCTCATCGGCTGCTGAAAATTACCCAAAGTGGAGACTTTCAACATGCTCCCTCTCAAATCCTCGTATAACTGCTTCAACACCGGTTCCATCGAGTCATAATCTGCGTCTCTAAAGAACTCGTCGAGAAAACCAGGAGGACACGAAACACCAACTCCACCACTACTACTGCCACCTCCATACACATCAAGAAGATTACCCCCGACCTCGGAAAAGATCAACGACAGCAAAGGCGAAGGGCTCGACACTTTGGTCTCACGAGTGGGGAACATGTCAGGATTTCCAAGATGGATTCGACAGTACGAAACGGACAGTTGCTTGGCCTGTTTCACGACATTCTCCATCTCTTGTCTCACGTGTCTATCCTTGATGGAGGAGATTTTCTTCCCTTCGTCGTAAGCGCGGCGATAGCAGTTGACAAGGTATCGAAACGGCGGCTCTGCGGCGGGGAAATCGACTGATAGACGATCAACAACAATTCTCTCCATGATATCCCGCGATAATATGAGGTCCCTGCCCTCGCTTAACAACTTGTCAGCCAACATCTCAAGGTACACGGTTCTGTGGTCAGTCATTGAGTTGACGAGGGATACAAGGAATATCTTTCGAAGGATTATATCCTCGATTTCACCAGGGCTTTCCTGCGGTTTCGGGGTCGCCATGCATATACAACACGTACAGCTGAACAAGAAAGAAGCCAATTCTTCTTCTTCTTCTTCTTATATTGTTGTTTAGTTTTACTTTTCTTTCTAGCTGTTGTTAGCTAGGTTATAACTTATGAAGTTATTGATGGGGTTTTATAGACTTATGAAGTTGCTGCGAGGGAGAGGTTTAAGCAAGAAGGGAGTTTTGCGGATCGGTGAGGTCACTACAAGAATGCTTAAATATAGCTGCTAGATATTGGAGGCGATTCCAGGGCCTCCTACAGTAGGAGGCAATATATTTTTGCCTTATTGCCTTATTGCCTTATAGCTGCTACACCGGTGATTATAATTGCCTTATTATTTTTGTCGTTTTTATTAATATTACTCTTACCTTTAAGTTTATTTAATATTTAAAATATTTTTAGTTATAATTTTTAAATCGTTAGAGACTTAATATAAAGGAAATAAAGTTGTAACATATATCTTAAAAGTTATAGGGCATTTATAACATTCGCTGGTCATAAAATATATTTTAAAAGTTATAAGGCATTTTTAACATCCCCGTGGCGACAATGTGGATGCCACGTGTGCAAAAAGCCTGGTTAGGACATTTTTAGTTGATTTTTAAAAAGTTACAATGGAAAAGACAGCGAAGAGTTACATGACAAAAAGTAAAAAAAGTCTAAGTTATAAGGCATTTCTAATAATTCTGCCTATTTATTATTACTAGAAACGTCAGGTACGCGGTACCCGCGTGATTAACAATTTATTTTAAATATAATATCATTGATTTGTATGGTAAAGATTATAATTCAATTATGGATAAGAAAAGTTATATATATTAATTTTAATCTTCTTTTTATGTAAGAGAATTAAGTAATGATATTGACCTATAATAAGAAAATTTAAACAATGATAAATCATAAATGAATTGCGATTATATTCTTTTTTTTTTTTTTGTAAACAAAGAAGCTTACAAAGCTCTAAAAAATTACTCTAATTCTAAAAGACGTTAACACTGAGACGGTGGTGTATCCCAAAATACACACCCCTCATTTTTCCCTATTTCTATCTTGGCAAGGCACTTGGCGACGTTGTTAGCGTCACGCGGAATCCATCTTAGTATCACATCCCATGGTCGTCTCAACTCTCGGCAAATGGCTATAAGTCTGAGTTCCTGTCTGTCATGCTCGCGTGCACCATTCACCATGTTGTAACAGGATTCAGAGTCGATTTCAACCTCCAACCTTGTTTTCTTCTCTCCCATGCGAATTGGAGTCCCATCTTCAACGCCTCTAGCTCGGCTTCCTCCACGTTGGGTGCAATGAGGGACTTTTTAAATCCCCAAATCCACGCGCTCGTATCCGATCTAAGGATCCCGCTAGTTGCCCCACTGCTTGTTCTCCTATTGCACGCCCCATCTACGTTAAGCTTCATCCATCCCGACTTGGGCTTAGTCCATATCTTGGAAACTTTCTTCTTCGGTTACGCCTTATCCGCCAACTCCGGCTCCATGCTCAGCTTCTTGATGTTGAAAACACGGCTGTTTTTGTTATCATACTTGGCTTGGAAGACTCCCTTGTTCCTTGCTTTCCATGCACACCAAATCGCCGCGGCGAAAATAAATTTCCACTCCACTTTTGGCATAATACTGCAAGTAAACTTCCTCCTCGTTAGATTTTCCTTAAGCCAAATGTTGTTCGGTATTTGATCAAAGCTCTCCAAATCCTCTTTTGATAACAACATTCTCCAGATTTCTTTTGCTTTCTCACAATCCCGTAAAATATGTAGGACCGTTTCGTCTAGGCATTCGCATGACGGGCATGAAGCCGATATTGTAATATGGCGCCTCCTCCTTAAGTTATTGGTTGCGAGTGTATTTCTTGCTACAAGCCAAAGGAAATATTGAATCTTATAGCTATGATTTGTCTTCCACACCCAACAGCAGTCCGCTCGCCCTCTTCTCTCAACTCCGTAACGTTTTGAAAAGGCCTTATATGCCGATTGACACGTGAATTTGTCGTTCCCTGTCTCACTCCATATCACGACATCCTCCTCATCCCTCAACATTATATTTCTCTCTCGGACTTTATCTCTTATATTAGATGGGATTACAGTTTCCAACTCCTCAAATATCCATCCCTCATCACTCGACCAAACATCACAAATCCGTAAATTCACTTCGGCCAGAAATATTGTATTCGTGAACTCGCACAACCGGCCCTCTCCCGACCAATTACCAAACCACAAGGACACTTTCTCGACATTACCCAACTTCCATCTTAGGAAGGGTTTCATCAAACAAACACATCTACAAATCCCTTTCCAAATAGCACTTGCCGTGGCTTTTGGTATGTGTTCGATTAATGATTCTCCCTTAAGATACTTTGCGTATATGAGGCCACTCTAGATTGTACGTTCCTCCTTCATAATCTTCCATGCAATTTTCACGAGTAGGGACTCATTACTAGTACGACTCGTTCGGATTCCAAGCCTACAACAAGATGGATTTTTTCACATGCAATATCGGTAGACCAAAGAAAATCTCGATTCATCCTATCGAGTTTATCACATATCTCCTCTGGAATCCACGATGATTGTATATGATATATCGGCTTGGTAGACGATACCGACTGAATAAGCGTCGCCCAGCCTGCAAGAGAAATAAATTTTCTTTTCCATCCACTAAACCGTTTCAACACTCTGTCCATCACCTCGGCAAACGTTTCTCTCGAAATCCGACCATGCACCAACCGTACTCCCAAGTACTTCCCGAGGTTTAAAGTTTGCTCGAATCTGAGGATATTACAAATCCTTCATTTTAGCCCGGCCCCTTCGCTCTTTGAAAAATAAATTCTTGATTTTAGGGGGCTGATCTTTAAACCCGAAGACTTACAAAATGTATCCAGCATGCCTTTTATCACTTGCGCATTTTCTTTTGTGCTTTTCCCAAATATAATGAGATCATCGGCGAAAAAGAGGTGCGACAATTGGGGTCCCCCTCGGCACGGGACTAGCGGCTTCCACTTCTTATTCGTGATCTTCTCCTCAATTAAATAAGAAAGACGCTCAATGCATAGAACAAATAAGTAGGGAGACAACGGGTCACCCTGACGAAGACCGCAAGAGTGTTTGAAAGGAGCAAGCGGTGTACCGTTCCATAAGAGCTTTGTTGCCGCGTTTCTCACACAAAATATTATAAGCTCAACCATCTTCCCCGGGAAATCAAAATACCTTAGAGTTTCCTCTAAATAATCCCAACTGACTTTATCATATGTCTTCTCCAAATCAAGCTTCATAATCATGTCGCCTACTTTATTCTTCTTTTTAGAGCGAATAGAATGGAGTACCTCTTGGAGAGCAAAATTTTTGTCATTTGCTTATACCTTGAATAAAGCTAGATTGGGTCAGTGCGATTATCCTAGGCATAATTCCCCTCAACCTCATTGTAATGCTTTTCGTGATAAAATTGTATAACACATTACATAGAGAAACCAGCCTATATTGGGAAATCGAAGTCGGATTATTAACCTTTGGGATTAGACAGAGGTGCGCCTCACAAATCTTGGGATTGAAACTCCTATTTTCATATGCCTCTGTTATAAATTTCATCAAAGAATCCCGAAGCCATTCCCAACCGTGTTGGTAGAATATCGCTTGTAATCCATTCGGCCCAGCGCCTTTAGAGGGTGGAGAGCCCATACGATCTCTCTCAGCTCTTCCATATCTATTGCACGACCCAACTCTTCTCCCTCCTCACAGCTAATTTTCGCTTGAAAAACTGAACAAGGCAACCCTCGGTTCTGGCCTCGCACGCTCGCGCTATCACCTGGTAATAGATAGATTTCTAAAATAGTCACGTCCGTGTTGCTACAACTGATCCCCATCCGTAACCCATTCGTCATCCGCCTTGAGCGTGAGGATTTTGTTACTATGTCGTCTAAGGTCGACTGGTGGAAGAACTTCGTATTTCTTTCTCCTTCCCGAATCCATTTTATTCTAGATTTTTGGAACCAAAATATTTTTTCTTATTGCAAAATCTCATTGAACTCTTGGATCAAATTATTTTCCAACGTATTTAAGAATGTACTTCGACCATAATTCAGCGAATTTTGGAGCTCATCAATTCGTTTAAGAACTTTTCTTTTGCGGTAAAAGATATTTCAAAATGTTTCCTTATTCCAAGGAATCAACCGCCGTGGCACTTCGTCAATCGCCTCCACAATTTTCGGCTTCCTCCCCCAAATTTCCTTCAAGATCTCCTCGCATCCCGAATGCCTTAGCCAAGCCACCTCAAATCGGAATTGTCTATCTCGTGTGCACGGGGGAATACCACTACAATATGTGATTATTAGGTGGTGGTCCGAGTGTGTGCGAGGAAGGTGACGCACCACATTATTCGGGAAGAGGTCGATCCACGATTGATTCGTCATCGCCCTATCAATCAATCCGTTTCTTAATCAGCGCCTCATCATCTCGCTTATTCGTCCAAGTAAGCCTAAATAAATTAGGCCGCACCGCTCCATATACTCCGTAAAGAAAAACAACCTACTCAACGATGTCGTGCGCCCACCTTGTTTTTCATGAGCGAATCCGACCTCATTATTAAAATCCCGAGTTACGAGCCAAGGTCCCTCATTCTCCGCTGTATGCTTCACCAGATTGTCGAAGGCTCTAATAATAATGATAATAAAAAAAAGTTGTTGTCAGTTGTCACCAAAGACTGTTGCTTGCTGCCCAAGTAAATTTTAAAAGATTATTAGTTTGCCTCTTTTGATTATTATATATACGAATCATTCACACCCCTTACATAATTAGAACAATTAGTATTCTCTCTATCTATCTTTAACATGGACTCATTTATTTATTTCCTTATTATAATATAATAGGTTTTCACAATTAAAATAATGATAAAATCAGTGTATGGTTATTATTTGATAAAGGCAATTGAAATAGGAGAGCAGCATTTAATCATTTTTCTATAATGCCCTTTTCTAATAAGGAGCTGACACATACAGAGCAAAATCTCTTCATGAGTAAAATCATAAAGAATCTCCCCGTCGCCCTTTCCAATTTAATATCATATATATATATATTAATGGAAGTTTGTTGCATAAATCCAGATTTCATTAGAATAAATTAACAAATATAATCGTCCTAGATCCTATCATTTTTCTTTCATATATATGAACAAATCAAAATTGTAATCTACTAATGGATAAAGATTTTGTTTCAGCAGTATGTTTCAGTATCCTAAATATTAGGATTTTGTGCAATGTCTCGATCACTGTTTTCAGAACTGGACCGGACCAAGCGGTTCGACCAGAAATTGGTGGCCTTATCGGTTCGATTCTGCTTCATTTTTGGACTGCTGAGCCCCAACTAGCCAACCGGCGATCAGACCGGTTCGCACGGTCGCCCGGTTCGGCTAGCGAACCGGTAGGCATTTTTTTTCTTTTTTTTGGCTTTTGGTCAATTGCGAATATTTTTTTCGAATTATAAACCTGCCTCGAAAATTGAGAAACAAAAATGCAAAATTTTGAATGAACATAACTTTGCGTAGAAGCGTCCGTTTTAGCTTGTATTAAATATATAGTTTATTGAATTGTTTATTATATTGTTGGATAGCTCAACGGTTTCCACTACTTTCCAATAACTTATTTTTTTGGAGGTCACGTGTTAAAGTCCTAGTATTGTGATAACCATATTATTGTTTTTCTTATATTATAGCAAAGTATTATTGACTTAAAATATATCTCAGAGTCTCATAAATTTTTTATTATATTTTTTATTGAACGTTGATTAAAGTCAAGAAACCGGTCCAATCAGTTGTCCGACCGGTCTGACCTGTTGACCCACTACCCAGTAGCCACACCGGTTCTGTTACTGGGCCGAGTCTGAAAACACTGGTCTCGACATATTCTGAAAAGTTTCGGAAAATATTAGATTTTTATGCAATGTCTCGATATCTTTCCACGAAAAGTACCAAATCAAAACGTTTCTATTTTTGAGTCTTTCGAAACGAAATATACAAGTATATTCTATGTCACATAATGCAGGTGCGCGTGCACCAATACGCCAAATTTAAAAATATATAATTTTGAGTGCGCCTTATAGTGCGTCGGTTAAAAAAAAATCAAAATACTTACATAGTTAATCAAAGACAAATCTGAATTTTTTGTTTCACTTTATATATTCATGTGATAAATCAAAGAAATGTAAGACTACTTGTATTAAAATATGTTATTTTTAGGCTCTAATTCATTTATTAATTTAGATAAGAGTTTCAATGTATTTAGTTATTATTTATTTTATTATTTTCTTTCTTAGTATCTTGATCACACAGTGTATTTTTTGCCCCTCATTCATATGGAAAAAAGAGAAAGATTCATAAACCGAGAATTAAGGATCATTAGAATAGATGCTTAAAAAAGTGCAAGAACTACATAAGAATTCTTAGTTCGAGAATTAAGGATCATTAGTCAGCCTTTAAGTCGAGAACATGCACTGAGTTTGCCAGTTTCCGACTAGCTCTAGTGCGGCAGAGGTAGTAGGAGGATTATGTGACCTAGATTATCTAAAATATTCATCAATAATATAAGAATAAAAATGATAAGAAATTATGATATAAAAGTATGATCTCCTTCACCAAAATAAAAAAAAATACTTTATGGCAAGAAAAAACAATGCACTCAACAATAAATATGAAAAAATTGTATTAGTTATATTACATCTGTGTTAATGCGTTAACAGAAACATGTAGACAAGCTAGCAGGTGAAAAAAAAAATTTGAATATATGAATAAAAGATACTGTGAACTTTTTTGTGAATTAATCATAATACACAGTGAATAAAAAAGTAAAGACACCTGTAAACAAATATTCGAATCCATAAATCGCCACATATTCACACACACACACACACACACACACACACACACACACACATATATATATATATATATATATATATATATATATATATATATATATATACGAGCAGAAAAGCGCACGCGGAGACCGCATGGAAACTTCTTTTTAGTGTAAAGTGTATTCCATTTTTAACACATTTTTTTTACCTTATTTTATGCAATAAAAGAAATTGCATTCGTCTAGTCTAATTTTCATCGGTTAGTAATACGTTAAATAAATGACACACCTACATAGGTTGTTTTATACAAATAAAACACATCTATTTAAAAAAATATTACCAAAATAATCACTCTATGAATGAACTCGAAATATAAGATGGCAGTAATACAAATCTTGGAAGATTAGATGGGAACAAATAATGTAAAAGATAAGATGGGAACAAAATCTTGCGAAAAACAACATTGTAGAAAATTACGACTAAAAAAAGCGGGCTACAAATAAATATTCGAATCACCTCCTTAGAATTTTAACCGTCTCGTCCTCCCACTTTGATTTGATTAGCAACTTAGGAACACTGCACAAACAAAAATGATTAAGAAGTTGTGAAACCAAAATATAATGTGTAATCTGATGGGGATTATTTAGGATAGGCCCAAATTTGACATTGGGCCGGCCCATCAGCGAAGGCCCGCAGAAACGGGCGCATCGAACGGAGGAGGTTCGATGCAGATTCAGCATCGAACCATGCATGTTCGACGCTTGCTCTCCGACGCCTGAAGGGTTCCGCGGAACGGGGTCTATAAATACCAGCCACTTAACCTTTTGACGATTCATTAGACACACACACAACACATACTACTACATCGAACACAAGGGTTTGATATACTTTATTGTTCGACTTTAACCCAGCTTACGTTGACTAAGATCGAACCGGTCCCCGTTCGAGGTTTTACTGTATTGAATCGACTCAGATCGACACGCCAACATCGAACCAGGATGGTTCAACACTTCATCAATTCGACCGACAACACTCTCGAATCAATCGAGTTTGACTTACAACAGCATAGAACCAACCACGTTCGATGCGCACATCGAACGCCCTCTATTCGATCTACACAATTATTTGTCTTATCTATCTAGAGCAATTCAATACTTGTAATAGATAGTAGGTGTTCCGAACCAAGTTAGTCCATTTATTATATTGGATTAGCATTATTTTGACCTTGTCAGACCCATTTGTAATTATTTCTGGTGTATTGTAACCCGGACAAAATAAGACCAAAATATTGGCGCCGTTTGTGGGAACGCCGATTACATTATTTTTAGATATAAGTAGCTAGAATAACAAACAGACGTCGTGCGTGATCAAATGGAACAAAGAAAACAAGAAAGAAGACCAAAGTGGTAACAGGCGAAAATGGAAAGCAACCCGAGCCTAAGGAGCAGGGACGGGAGAAAGCAGAAAATTAGTTATTGAAACAATGACAAGAATGTAAAATGGAACCCTTAGGGGAATTCAAGATTGTGCAGCTATTCAGGGAGAGCGCCGAAAAAATAATAAAGATTGGGGTAGGAATGGAGCGAATGATAGAGGCAGTCTTGGTGGACTGTCTCAGACGTAATTTAGATATATTTGTCTGATCTGATTCCGACTTGCACGGAATAGACTCCAGAATCATAGTAAATCGGTTGAATGTAGACAAGAGCGCAAAACCGATGAGACACAAGAAGTGGAATTTTAGCAAGGAGAAGAATGAAGCCGCCGAAAAAGAGGTATAGGAACTCTTAGCGGCACGACACATTTATGCATTAAGGTTTTCAGAATGGTTGAGCAATGTCGTGTTGGTCATGAAAAAAGAAGCGACATGGAAAATCTGAGTGCATTATACGGACTTGAACAAGCATTGTCCCAGGGATCCTTTTCTATTGCCTAGGATAGACCTAGTGGTTGACTCGACTGCAGGATGTGCGCTGTTGAGCATGTTAGATGCAAAAAGTGGATTTCACCAGATATTCATGGCGATACAAGATCAGAGGAAAACAACTTTTGTCACGGATACATGAGTGTACTGTTACAGGGTAATGCCCTTCGGGTTGAAGAACGCAGGCGCGACATTTCAAAGACTGGTGGTAAAAATGTTTTACCATCAAATTAGGAAGTCAATGGAAGTGTATATCGACGACATGCTCATGAAAAGTCTCAAGGATGAGGAGCATGTGCGTCATTTAGATGAGGCTTTCGCCATTATGAGAACCTACAGAATGAAGTTGAACCCTAATAAATGCACTTTTGGGGTAACAACAGGGAAGTTCCTGGGCTATTTGGTGAACGAAAGAGGAATCGAAGGCAATCCATATAAGATAAAGGCGGTGTTGGATCTACCATCACCAAAGATAGTGAGGGATGTGCAATGTCTGGTGGGCTGATTGACTACCTTGGGAAGGTTCATATCGACTTCTACAGAAAAGAACCTCCCTTTCTTTAAAGTCATGAGGCGAAACAAGAATTTTGTTTGGGCGCCGGAGTGTGAGGACGCTTTCCGGCAAATGAAAAATTATTTGGTGAGCCCGCCACTGTTAGCTAAACAGGTGGAAAATGAAATGTTGTATCTGTACCTAGCGGCATCCTCGCACGCCATTAGCACGGTACTAGTCAAGCAAAAGGGAACCCAACAGTTACCCATTCACTATGTGAGTAGAGTTCTGCTTGAGCAGAAAAGAACTACTTGGAGATAGAGTTGTTCGCACTGGCAATCGTGGCCACCGCACGAAAATTGAGACCATACTTTCAATCTCACCCAATCACGGTGGTGACGAATAAACCTTTGAAACAAGTGCTGGCGAGGCCCGGAACTTTCGGCAGATTGGTTAAATAGGCAATTGCGCTCAGTGAATTCGGGTTGGAGTTCAAGCCGCGAACTGCAATTAAAGCGCATACCTTAGCGGATTTCATGACTGAGGCATTGGGCAACAGTGTAGCCGAAATTGTAAACTGTATCTTTTCTATATTAGACCAAGCCAGAACCAGCAGAGCAACCACTACATGGATACTACACACGGACGGGTCCACAACCACTCATAGAGGAGGGATTGGGATTCATTTTCTGTCCCTAGAGCGAAGAGAGTTTGAATTTGCTATCAGTCTAAACTACATGGTGACGAACAACAAAGCCGAGTACGAAGCAGTTATTGCCGGTATCAAAATGGCTCTCGGACTCAACATTGAACATTTGGACATATTTACCTACTTGCTCTTAGTGGCAAATCATTTTTTGGGAAAATACAAGACGAGAGAGAAAACGATGAAATTGTATGCCGCAAAGGTAAAAGAATTAGAAAGGAGTTTTAAATTCTTTGATATTACTCAGATCCCGAAGGACGACAATGCGAAAGTCGATGCGCTCTCTAAATTCACAAGTTCTTCGGAGATTCTGGTAAAGAAGAGAGTAACACTTATGGCCGCCGACAAGCCCTCGATTGGGATATCAAAATATAACGCTACGGAGGCGGGGGTGGAATTTATAATGGTAATACAAGAAGACCCATCTTAGAAGGACGAAATTATGATTTATCTTTGGGAGGGTATCTCCCGACAGATCCAAATGCAGAGTGCAGAATGCGATATAAGGCCTACAATTTTACTATCCAAAATGGAGAGCTTTACAAAAGATATTTCGAAGGACCACTTCTGAGATGGTTGACTCCAACCCAGGCCGAATACGTAATGAAAGAAATCAATGCAGTGCTGTGGAAATCATTCCGGGGGAAGAGCTTTGGCTCAGCGAATTTACGCCAGGGATATTATTGGCCAACTCTATTAAAAGATGCAATAGCTTTTTCGAGGCGATGTGACAGCTATCAGTACCACGCTGGTCTCATTCATAGACCTGCGCAACCGCTATAACCCATCAACGTGGCGTGTCCATTTGATCAATGGGGAATCGATATTGTAGGACCTTTTCCCCCGCCTAAAGGTCAAAAGAGATATTTGGTGATGGCAGTTGAGTATTACACCAAGTGGGTCGAAGCAGAGGCTATGTCATCGATCACTGAGAAGAATATGACTGAGTTTATCTGGAAATACATCGTATGCTGTTTCGGAATTCCGAGGTATATTATATGTGACAATGGTACGCATTTCAGCGGAAGGGAGATTAAATCATGGTTCACGGAGTTGTAGATATCTCACAATCTGACTTCAGTCTATCATCCCTAGTCAAATGGTCAAGCGGAATCCATCAACAAAACATTGAAGGATTATCTTGAAAGGAGGGTGAGAAGCACAGGAAAAATATGGCCAGAAGAGCTTCAAGGAATATTGTGGGCATATAGAACAACTCCAAAAACATCGACATGGGAGACTCCATTTGTTCTTATTTATGGCACCGAGGCAGTTCTGCCTGCAGAAATAGGTATGTCGACGCCCAGGATTAACGATTATGACCCCGAACAATCGACCTGCTTAAGACAAATGGTACTGGATATGATAGGCTCGACAAGGGAATATGCGTATCAACACACAATAGCTTTTAAGGCAGCAATGGCCAAAAGCTACGATAAAATGGTTCAGTTCCGAAGCTTCAAAGTAGGTGATTTGGTCCTAAGAAGCATTGCGGCAAAACAACACATCAGGAAGCTCGAACCAAAATGGGAGGCGCCTTTCAAAGTCATACGAGCAAGTTTGCGAGGATACTATTACTTGGAGACTATGCAGGGTGTTTAGTAGAAGCGTCCGTGGAATGTGCAACATCTTAAGTGCTACTATGCATAGGAATTAAAATAATACCACCCGACAGTCAAATAATTGTATGAACTACGAAGGTTTGAGTCCCATGCAAACTGGGAAACGTAGGCACCTTGGTAAGAATCGAGCTCAGCCCATTTCAAATAACTTATTATATTTTCTATCCGTCAAATTACGCATGTGGAGCTTATCAGAATAAATGGCCCAAAGTGGTAGAACCCCTCATGCATGACACGAGCGTCATGACGGCGGTATAAATGGCCCAAAGTGGTCGAACCCCTCATGCATGACATGAGCGTCATGACAGCGGTATAAATGGCCCAAAGTGGTCGAACCCCTCATGCACGACACGAGCGTCATGACGGCGGTATAAGTGGCCCAAAGTGCATGAACCCCACATGCACGACACGAGCGTCATGACGGCGATATAAATGACCCAAAGTGGTCGAACACCTCATGCACAACACGAGTGTTATAGTGGCGGTATAAATGGCCCAAAGTGGTCGAACCCCTCATGCACGGCGCAAGCGTCATGACAGAGATGCAACGCGAGATTGATAATGATTATAAGGCATAACACAATTATGAAATTGACAACGGACAAAGAGCAATTAAACGTGCGTTGAACTTGGTTAAAAAGAGAATGAATTATACAAATAGAGGATAAATAAAAAAATTATGATATCAAGCTACAAAACCGGTCTCATTCAAGAGCCGTTGCAAGTGAAATGCAAAAATTGTTCCAAGAACAAAAAGATTAATATCATCAAAAGATATGAACTAAAATTCACAACTCCGTAGAAGACTAGGGGGACTCCGGACGAAGGATCACACCCACGAAACGTGCATAATTGGCACAATTCCCTGAATTTGATCCTCCGTGAGCACCAGCTCATTTTCCTGTGACCAATCTTTGGGCAAATTAACAGCTTCTCTTTCGGGGATACTCTCAAGCTGATATCTACTAGGAGATACCAAATCTTGGTCATTGAATGACGATTTTGGCACAACAACCTCTGTTAAAAAAGTTCCAGAACTTCGAGGAAGACACATTCCAGTCGAAAAAGTCATAGTCGGACTAGAAGTGTTATAAACGGGCACAACTTTCTTCCCTTTGTCCAGAGTCGCCGAAGGAAAAGGTTGAGACCATGTTGTCGTAGGAGGACTCGAGAAGAAGGTGGTAGACCTAGACGCGGCTCGAGGAGTAGTATTTTTCGGACGCTCTTCATCTTCATCATCACTATGACCAAAAGCGGCATCAATGGCTTTCTTGCCTATCTCCGATTCACTTAAACCACCCTTAGGAAAAACAGGACCCGTGTCATTGAAGACGGACCCATATCTAAGGAACTAGAACCAGGGACATTCCCACCCTTGCGGTCGGCATAAAACTGATCACCGGGTCTAGGGGTCCAAAGGTCCTCTTCGCTTTCGCCGCTGAGCTCTGGGATCTCCATCTACGGCCCACGGCTAGCATCCAACATGTTTTTTTTTGGAAACCCTCCTTAAGATATCCGAGATAACCAGGTTGATTAACGCCAAGTTCCATATCATACTTCATATCTGCAGCACCATGGAGCAACTCTAGCAATTTTTAAACACTACTCTGCATGAAGGATTTAACAATAGAACACCTGTAATCCTCTGATTCCAAATACCGAACCCGGCATCCCAATTCAGTACAAACCTTGTCGGCATCATCATTCGACGCCTTAAGAGAAGACTTCTCACGCTTCAAATAGTCATTCTCTCTTTTCAATGCAGCTATTTTTGCACGCAATGCGGCAACATTCTCCTCAGTTTTCTTGGCCTTTACTCCAGCATCGTGGGCATCACGAATAACCTTAGCAGCTAACTTCTCAGATTCTTTGGCGCGTTTCAGCACATTGCGTCGACTATTATCACCACTACGAATACTTGCGTGCAGCCTGTCAACGACGGAATTATGTTGACCCTGTACCTCAATCAAAGCACTATAATCCCAGCACAGTCGATACACTCCCATAGTAATAGCAACAAAAAATAAACGACCAAAGAGCGCAAGATCACGATATCCTAGCCTATCAATTATGGCTTGACGATCTAGTTGAGGCCATAGGCCCTGCATAATCTCTGTCGACTGTTCTTCCCTCAATCGATATCCTCAAAGATTCTGAGTTCTCGTCATTAAGAAATTCATAATCAACGAGGCTCCCAAGAGGGGCCGGTCTTGGATTACCTGAAGGTCGAGGTCGCCTAAGTGGAGGCGGAGAGATTTCCTGAGCCTCTCGAGCAGACTCATCTTCAGTTAATTCCCTCTTGGCAGCATTGTACCAATGCTCACCTCCTAGCCGGGAAGAACCCTCTCCATTGGGCCCTCGCGCGTTCCGGAACATGGGATTACTTGCATTGAATCTAGCCAAATTAGCAGCAATCCTTTTGTAGACACGAAAAAATTGTGTCTAATTAAATCTCGACACGTGGAGAAAAATATATTCATCTTCAATTTATTTTTCTATTTTATTTTGGATTTATAATAAATTTATTTCCAAAGTAAAGTAGTTAAATTTATTAATTTTAATATATATGATGGATAAATTGAATAATGTCTTATTTATTAATTGGAGTTAAATTATCCAATTAAATTAAATAATGGCAAGTCTTGTAAAGCAAGAAAAGGAAAATAAATATATATTATTTAATCCTAATATTTTTAAAGGGTTAAATAAATATATTTATCAAGATTGAATATTCAATATAAAGAAAGTCTTCTCCTCCAAGATTGAATATTCAAGATATATCTAGAAGATTCATTTAGATCAAGTCTTCCAAATCAAGAAATTGTAGACGCGATCACAACCGTTCATCTCATCAGGAGATTCTGATTGAGATTCACTCTACAACTATAAATAGCGGTGCTCTTGAAGAACAAAAAGAACAATTGTAGCTTGAAGAATCCAAAGCAAGGAAGTCCAAATCCTCTCCAACAAGCTCAGCAATCTTCAAAGGTATCCTTCAACCATCTTCAAGATGTTCTTCGTTAACAACATCTTTCAGTTCGCCGTCAAGCCCCAAGTTCATCCAAAAACCATTTTTTGAAGACCGTGTCTCTGCCAAGAAGATCAAATCTTAAAAAAATTTAAGTAATCCAAATCAAATTCATACCGTTCTTCAACAACATTCAAACCAAAAATCCATTTTGATCCGAGATCAAGTCACAAGACCCTCGGAAAACCGTTTTTGAAGATCAAAATCCATACTAGGAAGATCAAAATCCAAAAATCCAAAGGATTGAGGACGAAGATCATATCATCCTTCATCAATCCTCAAATCATTGTTCATCAAATCCCCAAGTCAAATCGGTGTTCTAATCCTAAGTCAAATCAGTGTTCATCAAATCCTCAAGTCAAATCATTGTTCATCAAATCCCTAAGTCAAATCGGTGTTCATCAATCCTAAGTCGAATCGGTGTTCTTCAAATCCCCAAGTTAAATTGGTGTCCATCAAATCCTCAAATCAAATCACCGTTTAATCCGAGATTAAGTCCAAGACCCTCGAATTAACGTTTCTCCAAGTTCAAATCATTTCAGCGAAGATCAAATTGAAGATTTTCATTACAAATTTCGATATTGTTCTCGTAGAATTGAATCAGAGGATTAGATAGAGATTGTATCTCAAATTATACTTTAAATTTAATCAAAAATTGTTTTGTAATCTCTTTCTTGTTATTATTTTCAGAATTCAAGAATTTGTGACTACAAATTTGGCACGCCCAGTGGGACCTCTCTACCTCTCATCTCCTTTCATCAAGAACAACAAGTCAACCATATGGCCCCAGTCAAGACAAGAAGGATTTCCGACTTATTGGCTAATCCATCCACGAAGATGACAAGTGAAGTCGTCCACGACATTGTTCAAAAGGACTCATTTGTCTCCGACAACGTCAACAATGACGGGGATGTTGAAAGCGACAACTCCTCCCCACCAACTCCTCACTCCGCATCGGGTTTTTCATCTCTGTTGGATACAGTGCACGCATTGACAACAAGTGCTACAACTTTGGAGGAACAAATCGGGATGCTGGCCAAAGCCATAGAGATGCTGAACAAACATGTCCAAGATCAAGACTCCAAGATAGAAAAACTGCTGAGTAGGGAAGACAAGGTGGAAGAGAGTCATGTAAAGGAACTGAAGTTTGGAGGCTTTGAAGAGGGTGAAACATCCATGAAGCAACTATCCAATGAGAAGCAAAAGTCTCTTCAAATGGTATAATCCCGGTTTATCAATTGAAGGAGTTCATCATGGGAACTATCAAGGACAAACTAGACAGAGGCTTCAAATCATCATTTTCCTATTCCAAACCATACACTCAAAGGATAGATAGCTTGAAGATGCCAAATGGCTACCAACCACCCAATTTCCAGCAGTTTGATGGCAAAGGCAACCCAAAGCAACATGTAGCTCATTTTGTTGAGACTTGTAACAATGCCGGAACTTACGGTGATCATCTTGTCAAGCAATTTGTCCGCTCATTGAAGGGAAATGCATTTGATTGGTACACTGACTTGGAAGCAAACTCGATTGATAGTTGGGATGAGTTGGAGCAAGAATTCCTCAATCGCTTCTACATCATAAGAAGGACCGTCAGCATGATCGAACTCACAAATGCTCGCCAATGGGATGAAGAGCTAGTGATGATTACATAAACCGTTGGAGAAACTTGAATCTCAATTGCAAGGATCGCTTGTCCGAGACCTCGTCTATAGAGATGTGCATCCAAGGCATGCAATGGGGGCTTCGCTACATTCTTCAAGGAATACAACCAAAGACGTTTGAAGAGTTAGCAACTCGTGCTCATGACATGGAATTGAGTATGGTGGCAAGTGGAGTTAATGGACCACCTATGCAAGATCCGAGAAGATTCAAAGATAAACAAGATGCAAGGAAAGGAGGCAAACCTTTCAACAAAGCACCTACGAAAGAGTCTATGGCGGTGAATGTTGCTCCGCTAAGAATTCAAGCCAAGGCAAATGATAAGAGTGACCAACGAAAAAGCGTTGCGGTATCTGAAAAGGCCAGTAATTCACAAGCTAATGAGCAAAGGAGAACAATACTCAAGGAGATGCGGTCAAAGAGATATCCTTTCCTTGATTTTGACGTTTTAGCCATATTTGACGATTTTCTCAAAGCTAATCTAATTGAACTGCCTAAAATGAAGAGACCAGAAGAGGTCAGTCGCTCTGATGTTCCTAAGTATTGCAAGTATCACCGTCTCCTAGGACGCCCAATCCATGATTGCTTTATATTCAAAGATAAGGTGATGCGGTTGGCTCGTGATGGGAAGATCACTCTAGAAGAGGATGTTGAGTCATCAAACCTTTTTGCACTTTGAAGCCAAGTTGATAGTCTAGACGACTCACACATCATCGTTTCATGCAATGCGACTCACGAAGAAGAGAAAATTGCAGACTCTACTTCAAAGACTTCCCATGTCACGAACCAATGTATGTCCACTATATGCTTCACTGATGAAAATCTTCTACGAGGTTCTAAGCTCCACAACCAACCACTGTTTGTCGCCGACTATATTCGCAAGCAAAGAGTCAATCAAATGCTGATCGACGGAGGCTCTGCAGTCAATATCTTGCCTCTACGCACTTTGAATGAATTAGGGATCTCGGTGGATAAGCTATCAAGTAGTCGTCTGATGATCCAAGGTTCCAGCCAAGCGGGGCAAAGAGCCATCGGCATCATAAGATTAGATCTTCTTATTGAAGATATGTCGTCTAGTACGCTATTCTATGTCATCGAATCCAACACATCCTACAACATGTTATTGGGTCAACCTTGGATACATGAAAATGGCGTTGTTTCTTCGACACTACACCAGTGCTTTGGATATTACCAAGATGGAGTCGAAAGAAAGGTACATGGTGATGTAAAACCTTTTTCTGATGCTGAATTGCACTTTGTGGATGCAAAATACTACATTGAAGGAAAGAACACCGTGAGACCCAATGGAACCGAGCAACTCCAGCAGCATGGTGCAAACGGCTCCGATAACACAAGTGACACAGAAAATAGTAAAATCTATGGATCTCTCATTGAGACAAAGCCTTTGAAAGAACTTAAATTCCCTCTTACAACACTTGAAAGGAAAGGACCATCGCCGCCACTTGAAGGATTTGTTCATCAATCCCAATGGCCCAAAACAGAGCATAGAACATTACCCACAAAAAGGATTGAGGAATGCTTTGACCCAAAAGCTTTCAAGTTGCTAGTCAAAGCTGGATATGACCCCAATGATGAACCACGATTGGAGGGCCTCACTCTTGATGTTGCTGCAGAGAAGCCATATGGACTCAATACCACACAAGTCATGTTAAAGGAAGAAGGGCATATCGTTCCAAACATTCGGATAGGCCTTGGCTACAAGCCACCAAACCCAGTTCGTATCGCTATAAAAAGAGCTAACACCAACTACATAGGCGAAGTAGAGGGTTCAACCATAGGCCGTGAAGAGAAGATGCTACACATGTCGGTCTTTGATAGACTTGGTCCGAATAAAATGATATTTGATAGACTTGGTCCGAATAAAACGGTCTTTGATAGACTTGGTCCGAATAAAATGGTCTTTGATAGGCTTGGTCAGAATAAAACAGTCTTCGATATGCTTGGTCCAAATAAAAGGTTTGATTGGATGAGGTTGAGTGTTCCGCATATGTCGACACGTGCTAAGAGAAACCTTAAGTCATCAAACTCTAAGGAAGTGCAAAGTCTGATCCCATCTCGAATGACTCGCCGCGAAGGCTTGATAGTATCTTGTGTTGAAACGCTCAAAGTCAAGTTGCAAACCGTAGTGCTCACAAAGACCAAACAAAAAGATGAAGAGAGTGTAGGGTCGTCATGCCATATTACTTCTCATGAAGAAGATGTTGAAGAGGACGCCGAAGATGCGCCTGTTGAGTGGGAGGAGGGTGTCAAGGCCACTATTGATGAGTTAAAAGAGGTAAACTTGGGCAGCGTCGATGACCCAAGACCGATTTACATAAGTGCATTTATCGGAGCTGATGAAGAACAAAGTTATGTTGAGTTATTGCACGAGTTCAAGGATGTGTTTTCTTGGTCATACAACGAAATGCCAGGCTTGGACCCAAAGGTGGCGGTACACAACTTATCAGTAAAGAAAGATGTTCATCCCGTCAAGCAAGCCCAAAGAAGGTTTCGACTAACTTAGTCCCATTGCTCGAAGCCGAAGTTAACAAGCTCATTGAAGCCGGGTTCATTATAGAAGTCAAATACTCAACTTGGATTTCTAGCATTGTGCCGGTAAGAAAGAAGAATGGACAAATCAGAGTTTGCGTTGACTTTAGAGACTTGAACGAAGCATGCCCTAAGGATTGCTTTCCTCTACCGATTGCGGAACTAATGATTGATGCTACCATGGGACACGAAGCCTTGTCTTTCATGGACAGATCTTCCGGATACAACCAAATTCGCATGGCTCCAAGGGATGAAGAATTGACTGCTTTCCGTACTCCGAATGGTATATATTGCTACAAGGTGATGCCATTTGGATTGACGAACGCAGGTGCTACCTATCAAAGGGCAATGCAAAACATCTTCGACGACATGTTGTACAAGAATGTTGAGTGTTATGTGGATGATCTTGTCGTAAAGTCAAGGGAAAGGAAAGATCACATAAGTGACTTACGAAAAGTCTTTGAGAGACTGCGGAAGTATCAATTAAGGATGAACCATATGAAGTGTGCATTTGGCGTAACATCAGGAAAGTTCCTTGGTTTCATTGTTCGTCAGCGAGGCACTGAAATCGAGCAAGCCAAGATTGATGCAATAGTTAAGATGCCGGAGCCACGAAATATTCATGAACTCAAAAGTCTAGAAGGAAAATTGGTGTATCTCCGAAGGTTCATCTCAAATTTAGCCGGTCGTTGCCAACCTTTCAGTCACTTGATGAAGAAAGACGTTCCATTTAGGTGGGAGGAATCTTGTCGCAATGCTTTTGAATGAATCAAGTCATATCTGATGAAACCTCCCATTTTAGCCGCTCCTGTGTCGGGACGTCCCTTGATCCTATATATTGCTGCCCAAGAAAGATCAGTGGGGGCATTGCTCGCCTAAGAAAATGACAAAGGGAAGGAAAATGCACTTTATTACCTAAGCCGAACAATGATGCCAAATGAGTTGAAGTACACTCATATTGAAAAGCTTTGCCTAGCCCTTGTGCTCTCAATTCAAAAATTGAAGCATTACCTTCAAGCTCATACTATTCGTCTTGTATCCAGAGAAAACCCTTTGAAGTATGTCATGATGAGGCCGGTGCTGTCTGACCGACTTGTAAGATGGTACCTTCAGCTACAACAGTTTGAGATTGCATATATCCCTCAAAAGGCTGTGAAAGGACAAGTATTGGTGGATTTTCTAGCTGACCACCCTATTCCTGCCGAGTGGGAGTTAATGGACGACTTGCCCGATGAAGATGCGCTCGTGATTGAAATTACTCCTCCATGGGAAATGTACTTTGATGGTGCCACACATAGAAATGGAGCCGACGCCGGCGTTATCTTTCTCACGCCTAATGGAGAGGTCTTGCCGTATTCCTTCACATTAACTCAAAATTGCTCAAACAATGTTGCAAAAAATCAAGCTTTGATACTCGGGGTTAGAAATGGCAATTGAGCTGAGGCAACCTCACCTAAAAGTGTATGGCGATTCCAAGTTGGTCGTCAATCAATTGTATGGAGAATTTGAGGTTAAGAAGCCAGAGCTCCTACCATATGTTGAGTATGCAAGAAGATTGATCAAAACTCTTGGTGACATCACAGTAGAGCATGTGCCGAGGAAGGATAATGGGCAAGCCGATGCATTAGCTAAACTTGCTTCTGTGTTGGTTACATCAGAAGAGAAGACATCCATACCCGCATGCCACAAATGGGTACTCCCACCTATTCTGGAAGATAACGGTGAGAAAGGTAATAATAATGAAAGTCATGTTGTGGAGGTATACGAAATTGAAGTGGAAGATTGGCGACAATCATTCGTGGACTACTTAAAGCACGGAAAGTTGCCTGATGACATACGTCAAAAGATCGACATTAGGCGTCGTGCAGCTCGCTTCATATTCTATAAAGATACACTCTATAGGTGCTCGTTCGATAGGGTTTTCTTGCGCTGCCTAGGAAAAGAAGAAGCTATGCAAGCTATGGAAGAGGCACATTCCGGAATTTGTGGAGCTCATCAGTCTGGTCCAAAGTTACATTTTCGCATCAAAAGAATGGGCTACTACTGGCCTACCATGGTTTTAGATTGCATGAAGTACGCATAAAGATGTCAAGCTTGTCAATTCTATACAAACTTCATCCATCAACCGCCTGAACCTTTATATCCGATTGTAGCTTCTTGGCCTTTTGATTCGTGGGGCTTGGACGTTGTCGGTCCTATGACAAAGTCTTCTGGTGGACACTTGTACATCTTGGATGTAACCGACTACTTCTCAAAATGGGATGAAGCTGTGCCACTCAAAAGAAGTCAAAAAAGAGACTGTTGTCAACTTCATTCGTACCAACATCATTTACCGCTACAGAGTTCCCCGATGCATCGTCACTGATAATGGAAAGCCATTTTGCAATAGTTTGGTAGACAAGTTGTGTGAGAAGTTTGGATTCAAGCAAATAAACTCTTCCATGTATTATGCTGCTTCTAATGGCCTCGCCGAAGCATTCAACAAAACTCTCTGCAACTTGCTAAAGAAAGTGATGGCGAAGTCAAAGAAAGATTGGCATGAAAGAATTGGAGAAGCTCTATGGGCATATAGAACTACACACAGAACACCAACTCAAGCAACCCCGTATGCGTTGGTCTATGGAGTAGAAGCAGTTCTCCCTCTTGAGCAACAAATCTCGTCTTTAAGGATAGCTCTGCAAGAAGGACTCACCGAAGAAGAGAGTGCTCGTTTGTGCTTGCAAGAGCTAGATGCCCTTGATGAGAGAAGGCTAGAAGCGCAACAAAAACTGAGTGCTATCAAGCTCGTATCTCCGAGTCCTTTAATAAAAAGGTCCGCCGATGCTCCTTTCAAGTTGGTGATTTGGTCCTCGCAGTGAGAAGGCCCATCATTATTACTCATCAAACCAGAAGCAAGTTCACTTCAAAGTGGGATGGTCCTTATGTCATCACAGAGGTATACACGAATGGCGCATATAAGTTGGTTGCCGAAGATGGATTAAGAATTGGTCATATCAATGGGAAACTCTTAAAAAAATACTACCTTTGATGACTGAAGCATGCTCCATGACGCACGAGCTTAAACTGCATGTTACTCCTGGCCCGCATGAGTATAAACTGTGGATGGCAACCATTAATGGTAAATTATGTGGTTAAAATGATAACTTACCCCACTAAAGGTGTTTTATGTGGTTAAATTTAAATACCCCACTTTGTTCAAAGTGGTTAAAGAATGAATACTCCTGGCCCGCATGAGTATAAACTATGTACGACACCCCCTTAAATCAATTTTGATTTTTTTGAAATACGTTATAACTTGATCCTTTTATTGAGGTACGTAGGCAGCTTAGAAGTTTTCTAAGTTCAGTCATGAAATTTGCTTAAGTTGTTTTTGTTGCCTTATGTTACAGTATTCATGGGAAAGAAACATAATGCCAAATGCAATGAATAACTCAAAATGAGATAAATAAAGGTAAATCTTTTATTAATCTCTAAGTTTTGATGATGCTACAAATCCAAAGCAAAACAGAATAAAGTATACCACTAAAGCAAAGATGAAGACAAACAAAACAAGGGAAATCTCTCTCAAAGAAAGGGCCTCACATCCCCCAACTCCAGTTGTGCAGTCTCCAAGTGTATCCTCATAACGTCCAATCTTCCATCTCCGCGTCAGTAATTGAAGGAGTGCTTCTAAGGACGGACATCTTCTCTTCCAAATTAGAGATCTTATCTTCGGCACCTCGAACAAACTCTTTTTGGCTCTTTAAGGATGACGTCATGCTTTATTTCTTCGACTTTAAGTCTTTCAATCTTCTTTTAACACTTTGAAGTTCGTCTTCTATGGACTTAATTTGTGAGGATCCATTTTCCTTGTCTGCTTTGGCATCGGATATTTGGCCCCCTATTTCTAAAATTTGTTGAAGAAGTGATGAGCATTCCAATACTACGGAGTTTCGCACATCATAAGCAGCAGCTTGATCAAAAAAGTTGTTCACTAAGGCCTCTAAGGGTGCAACTTTTTCCTTCCCAACCAACTTCATTCTTTCAAAAACAATGCGGAATTCATCTTTAAAAGAAGAAATTTGGTTAATTGGTGCACGAACAATCCTCCCTCTAACATCGGCCCATAGAGAGTTGAGATACCTCTTGTCATGAATTTCCAATAGACTTTCACCCTTGAAAACAGAGACGGCAACAGGTGGAGAGCTCTCCTTAGCATTCTTTGAGTCTCTTGGTTTCAAATGCACTTTGTCATCTTTTGAAGGTTTGGTGCCAACACATGAAGTAGACCCTTCGCTTGTTTGAGGATGTTGCTCATCACCCTTCAAAGCAGAAATCCTCTCTTTACCCGCCTACAAGGAATGTGTCAAAAGTTAGGGACATATACATGTATATATATATATATATATGTATGTATATATGTATGGAAATAAAGAGCAAAGTTGGCCAATACCTGTACAGCCAAGTCCAATGTCGCGGATGGGGTGCTCAAAAGGCAGCGAGTAGAATTGACTTCTCTAGGATGCGAGACACTTGAGTCTTTCTTAACCCTCTTTTAGTTGTGATCGCCATTTTCGCTGTTGCCGCTCTCTTTGACAATGCTTTTTCTTTTCGCTGATTCCTCTACCGCAATGTGTGGCGAGTCTCGCGAGCTCTTCCCAAGAGAAGCAATTTGGTTGTCACGACTTTGTGCGACCTTGTCATCCCCACCAAGTATCAAGCGCTTTTGAGGAAAAAGTAAATAGTCAATATTGTCTTCAAGGTAGCTCATATGGGTCTTGGTTATCCATGACTTATAACTATCCGAAAAGTGCCTTCTCGCGTTAAGGGGAGCATTGGGAATCCAAACCTTTGAATATGTCCTTTGTGCAAGACTTAACCTCCAAAAACGAAGTCCTTCATTCAAAGAAGCTTCACGGTAGTCATTGATGAGTACGCCAGCGACATCTTGATAATATCTAAATTGTCGGCCGAATCGATGTGGACTATAGGGCTCAACATCAAAGGTCTCGCCTTGCCTCAGAGTAAGATAACACGATCGAAGGTTGATAAAATAGTCATGCTCTGCTTCGCCAAGGGTATCGCAATCCACAAGTGCGATGTTATTGACGTTTGGAAGAAGGTTGCATGCCCAAGTGGTGTAGTCTCCTCTGTGAATCCTCTTGCGAGCTTCTTTTGGATCAAAAGGCCTTTGTTTCATTTTCTCCAGAAAATACCGTCATTCCAGGTTTCTGCGACTCTGAGTTGATGGAAAACTGAGTCTTGAAGTATAGCGCCACCCACCCGTAGACAAAATGGATCGGAAAAGGAAGGCACCCTCGAGACGGTTGAGTAGACCTTGATATTGCATTCACCCCTTTGTAAATTGACGCTAGTACCGGGATGGCAAGGCAAACTCTTTGACCGCTAGCCATAAGACTCGCCATCTTGAATGTACTGGGACGGATAAAGCCAACATCTTTCACAGGGAGAACAAAGATGCACAACCAGCAAGCTAAGTGCGCGACCAAAAATGTCTCTTCCTTCGAATTACCTTTGACACCGAATTGTGAAAACATAATCTCTTCTTGCGAAGACCACCGATTGCATGGCTCGAGCTTCCTGGAAGGTTTGTGTGTCGATTGAGGTCGGCGCACACTTCTTCTCTCCTTGCGTGATGAGGGACATCTGTATTTGACTTCTTTCTTTGACCAAAAGTTGATCCACTCTTTGATTGGCACTCGAGGATCGTCATCACCAACATGTGCTCGGATTATGTGAAACGCATAGAACAAAGCTCTGCATGACCGCGGAATATGATATTTGTCTTTTTCTTTGCCAAAAAGTTCTTTCTCGCTCGGTATGACTTTGTCATATAGGGATCCAAATATAGGCAAACCGGCAAGATGTTACAAGTCCCATAAGGAAATCGAGAGCTCTCCAAGGGAAGTGACAAGGGTGTTTGTAGACGGTGACCATGCTTCGCACAAGGCTTTTAGGATTTTCAAATTGCACTCATATGTGAATAAGGACGCATAGACCGGCTCGTACGTATTGGTGGAAGTAAGTGTAGGCTTGCACCGAACAAGGACATCTTCTGTCCACTCCCAATATCTGGGGAAGTAATATATTTCATCGGGAAAGTGAAGAAAGGCATCGTCCCACATGGCATCTCCTTTGGCAATGCGTCGCCCCAAGGTATCCAAAGGAAGATCACCGTTTGATACTCGCTGGTGAGGAGACTGGAGCACGAACGACGACATAGATCAATTGGAGGACTTGGGAAGCTCTTCGGTCCAATCTTTAGGCTTAGTGGTTTTAATCAAAGTGGGCCATCGGCTTGTGAAAATTCCGGCAAGAGGGGTACCAACTTCCAATATCGTGTCCCGTTGATTTTCATCGCCGGTGATGGTTAGAGTCTTAATTCCCTTCGAATTATAGGCGTGACCGAATTTCACCATTGTGCGTGAACTGTCAACACAAAGAAGGAAATAAAAGGGTTAGAAAGACAAGTTAGCAATTGACGAAAAAGAATAGAGAAAATAACCAAAAAAAAAAGAGCAAAAAAACCTGTTGCCGTTGAGAACAAAAAAAAAACAGCAAAAACCTGCTGCCGTTGAAAAAAAAAAAGAAAAAGAAGGAAACTTTGTTGCTGGTGCGAAAAAAAAAAGGGAAACTCTGCTTCTGGTGCGAACAGGAAAAAAGAGAAAAAAAGAAAAGAAAAAAGAAGGGGGGCTGTTGCTGCTGCGAAGAAGAAAAGAAAGAAAGAAAGAAAGAAAAGAATAAAAAGTTGATATTCCTACCGTACGAAGAAGAGAAGGATGTCCCGTTCGTGGGCTCTTGTGCCCGTAAGTTGATCTTCTTCTCTGAATCGCTGCACAACGAAAAAACGAGTGAAATAGTTAGATCCTTGTGATTATATAATATGCATCATATATATATATATGTATATATATCGGGAAAAAAGGAAGAAGAAGAAGAAAAAAAGCTTTTCTTTTTCTGTTCGTCGCACCGTCAAGGAAGTATGTGGCGAAATCTTCACCCGAACTGGATCAATTCTCGCCAAATTCGCTGAAATTGCAGCAAGGTCTATCTAAGAAAAGAAGAAGAAATCTTTGTTACTGAAAGAAATTTTGTTGGGAAAGGTTTCTTTTGTGGATGAAGAAGAACTTATGCCCCAAGTCTTCTTTTATAGTTGAAACTGGATGTTGAGTTTGGAAACTTTCTTTCCCCACAAAATTCCAGCAAATAATTGAAGCACAAGGAATTTCCTTTTTGAAGAAAAGAAATCTCTACTGCAAATATTTCCTTTAAATTAAATTAAAAAAAAAGGGAAAGAGAAAAGGGACGCCCAACAAAAAAAAAAGGGTTGCAAAAGTGTACATTGATTTCAAATAAGGAAAAGGGGAAGAGTCATTCAGTGTTGCTACATAGACCACAACTGGCGGGCCCCCAAAATAAAAAAGTTGACCGGTCAAAGAAGGTGGGAGGGCAATTACCACATGTTCTTGGTCCGTGTGAGCCAACAAAAAAAACCAAAAAAGCAGAAGATTGGAGAATTATCTCATGCTCATGGTCCACCTAAACCCTCCATATACATGCCAAAAAGAAATAGTGGAAATTAGCCATCTCCATGTCAAAAAACAATTATGACTCATCCACGACATGTTTCATTACGACTCCGCGAACAAGTCACAAGGGGGCAATGTGTAGACACGGAAAATTTGTGTCTAATTAAATCTCGACACGTGGAGAAAAATATATTAATCTTTAATTTATTTTTCTATTTTATTTTGGATTTATAATAAATTTATTTTCAAAGTAAAGTAGTTAAATTTATTAATTTTAATATATATGATGGATAAATTGAATAATATCTTATTTATTAATTGGAATTAAATTATCCAATTAAATTAAATAATGGCAAGTCTTATAGAGCAAGAAAAGGAAACAAAATATTATTTAATCCTAATATTTTTAAAGGGTTAAATGAATATATTTATCAAATATCAAGACAACCGTTCATCTCATCAGGAGATTCTGATTGAGATTCACTCTACAACTATAAATAGCGATGCACTTGAAGAACAAAAAGAACAATTGAAGCTTGACGAATTCAAAGCAAGGAAGTCCAAATCCTCTCCAACAAACTCAGCAATCTTCAAAGGTATCGTTCAACCATCTTCAACATGTTCTTCGTTAAGAACATCTTTCAGTCCGCCGTCAAGTCTCAAGTTCATCTAAAACCCATTTTTTGAAGATCGTGTATCTCCCAATAAGATCAAATCTTCAACAAATTCAAGAAATCCAAATCAAATTCATATCGTTCTTCAACAACATTCAAACAAAAAATCCATTTTGATCCGAGATCAAGTCACAAGACCTTCGGAAAACCATTTTTGAAGATCAAAATCCATACTAGGAAGATCAAAATCCAAAAATCCAAAGGATTGAGGACGAAGATCATATCATCCTTCATCAAATCCTCAAATCATTGTTCATCAAATTCCTAAGTCAAATCGGTGTTCATCAATCCTTAGTCAAATCGGTGTTCATCAAATCCTCAAGTCAAATCATTGTTCACAAAATCCCTAAGTCAAATCGATGTTCATAAATCCTAAGTCGAATCGGTGTTCATCAAATCCCCAAGTTAAATTGGTGTCCATCAAACCCTCAAGTCAAATCCTCAAATCAAATCATCGTTTAATCCGAGATCAAGTCCAAGACCCTCGGATTAACGTTTCTCCAAGTTCAAATCATTTCAGCGAAGATCAAATTGAAGATTTTCATTACAAATTTAGATATTGTTCTCATAGGATTGAATCAGAGGATTAGATAGAGATTGTGTCCCAAATTATACTTTAAATTTAATCAAAAATTATTTTGTAATCTCTTGCTTGTTTTTATTTTCAGAATTCAAGAATTTGTGACTACACCTTTCATCTTCCGCGTCAATTTCTTTCATCGCTTGGATTTGAGAATTAGTCCCAACCTTAAAGTGACCACCAGTGGCAGTTAGAGTCATCACCAATCTCCGCAGGACAAAATCCTCATGACACTCGAAGTCGCTCACAACAGGCACCCTGGTACCAGCACTTACGCCACCAAGCCTCATCGTAGAACGATCAACCGGTGGAGGAGAAAAATGACCTTCACCTCAATTATCAGACAAAGCTCGGGGGCCCTAACTGTAGGTTGAGTCCTCGCGCCCTCTTCCAGGGAACCTTCCGACGAAACACTCGCAAACGATGGGCCCACATTCGATGCGTTCGTCTCCTCGCACCCATATATATTCTCGAGTGATACTATAGGTTTACTCTGACTTTCAGACTTTTTCCTCGCCATTTTACGTCAATTATAGAAAAATGTCTGGATAAATAAAAAAAATAAAATTATATAAGCATCGAATCCTCAAAATTCGATGTGGATGGGAAGGTCGAACCGCCACGGTTTGATGCGGTCTGGAGAGCAATAATAAACCTCCCCTGGAAACAAAAATCAAAATGAGGTGGAAATTGGCCCCTTTTATAGACCCACCACCGCCTCTCTTTCCTGATTCGATGCAATAGCATCGAACATATCCTGTTCGATGCACACGCATCGAATTCCCCAAATTCGATGCTGCCACCAGAGTACATCAAACGACCAGGGTTCGATGTACCCAAAATTTGCCATTAAATTTTAAGAGATTAATGAAATTAAGTTCTCCAAAAGTGGACCCCGATCTCTAATCGAGATCGTCTCCCAATCAGGGGCATGATTTTCAAACATATAAGAACGAGGCGAATGATTTCTTAAGTTTGGAAGTCACTCCCTAATCGACACCGTCTCCCAAACTGGGAGGACTATGTGATGGGGGTTATTTAGGATGGGCCCAAATTCGACATTGGGCCAACCCAGCAGCGAAGGTCCGCAGAAACGGGTGCATCGAACGAAGGAGGTTCGATGCGGATTCAACATCGAACCATGCATGTTCGACGCTTGCTCTCCGACGCCTGAAAGGTCTCGGGGGACAGAGTCTTTAAATACCCCGCCCCTTAACCTTGTGACGCTTCATTAGACACAACCACAACACATACTACCACATCGAACACTAGGGTTTGATATACTTTATTGTTCGACTTAAACCCAGCTTATGTTGACTAAGATCGAACCGGTCTCCGTTCGAGGTTCTACTGTATTGAATCGGCTCAACTCGACACACCAACATCGAACCAGGACGGTTCGGCACTTCATCAATTCGACCGACATCACTCTCAAATAAATCGAGTTCAACTTGCAACATCATCGAACCAGCCACATTTGACGAGCACATCGAATGCCCTCTATTCGATCTACATGATTATTTGTCTTATTAGGATATCTAGAGCAATTCAATACTTGCAATAGACAGTAGGTGTTCTGGACCAAGTTAATCCATTTGTTATATTGGATTAGCATTATTTTGGCATTGTCAGGCCCATTTGCAATTATCTCTCGTGTATTGTAACCCGGACAAAATAAGACCAAAATATAATCAAAGCAGCAAACTAAAAAATATAAAATTCAGTAATGAGAAAACAATAATTAATAGAAGGAAAGAAAAAGAGAATGTAAGAAAAACAAACTGAAAATATAAGAATCATGAAAAGATTTCCAGAAAAGTGGAAATTATCAAAGCGAAGAAGATAAAATAAAGGAAGGGGAAACGAAACGTGGGGGATTTTTGTGATTTAAGGGATGGTTATCTTTTAAAATTCAAATTGATTTGGGATAAAAAAAATAGAGTAACGTACGCCCAATTTTTTTGTTTTTTAATAAAAAAATTAACTACATCAAGTGAAGAAAAAAAGGAAGTAGACAGATCATGGGTTTGGATATTACTATATTAACCTTTTTGTTGTTGTTTATTTATGTGGTATGGAGTAGGAATAAAATAGGAAGACACTTTATTGGAATACCAACTACCCAAAAATGTAAGGGAGTCTTGTTCGCTTATATTATTAATAGATAATTATATATATATATATATATATATATATATATATATATATATATTCTAAAAATGTTGATACACGCTCCCGTGTGATTAATCATTTATTTTAATATAATATAATTAATTAATATTATTAAGAGTGTAACTTAAATATGGATAAAAAAATTTATATATTTTAACCTTATTTTTATCTAAGAGAGAATTAAGTAATATTTATTTTCTTGAGAAAGTTTAAAAATAAGGCAAAAATATTAAAAATGCTATGTAACTTTTGCTACTTTTACTTTTTGCCTTGTAACTTTTGGGCTGTCAAAAAAAACTGTAACTTTTTAAATTTAAGGCCTCGTGTCATCCACGTCGAAATGTCGTGTCCGATGTGGCTGGTGTGCCATAATTACGACACGTCAAAAATATGAAATAACTTTGGCATTATACGGAACTAAGAGGATGAAAAGATAATTCTCTCTCGATCCGTCAAGACCAAGAATATGTCGAGACGATGTCCGAGCAACTCGATCCTCAAAAAACATAAAGTCGTGTCGGATAGCCCGATACATCGCAATTTAAGACCATCATTGAGCGCACGTTGTATGGGATGACGTGGCCCGACAGAGGCCATGTCGACCCAAAATAATGTGCCATGTACCGACGTGGCATGTGGGGCCACGTAAGCCCTCGAAAGAGGGCATGTTGATTGCATAACCAACGTGCCACGTTGGACTAGGATTCGACGTGGCCCGATATGGGCACATAAGATCAAAGGTCAACGTGCCAGGCCACATCGATCTGAAGATCGACGTGCTACGCCGGATAGTCACGCGCCCCCACGAGGGGGCACATTGATTTATAAATCGATGTGCCACGTTGGGGCAATTTGACGCGGCATGTTGGTTGATCAACACCATGTAGATTGTTGGACCGAATTGGTGAATTGTCAACCCAAGCTATCTTGGGGGTGGTCTCCACACCTCAAGGCATTCTCCTCATCTATAAATACCCCCTCATTTATTCATTTAAGGGGTTGGATTTTTGGGAGCTCATAAGTTGGCACGTCAGATCTCATAAGGTTGAAGGATTTGCCTTTCGAAGTATGTCTACTCACTGCACGTTAACTTGTGGCACGTCAACTCATGGCACGTCGAACAACAGCACGCCAATTAATTACATGTCAAACATAAGTACATCAAACAAAGTACTTCAACCATCTTACCTCTACTTTCCATTTCCATAGACATGACTATATCAACAATTGGACTAAGTACGGGAGGAATTTGACTCCCAAGTCAACAATATGAACTTTGACTTTTGATTTGACCACTCTGAAGTGTAAATCGCTCGACGTCCGAGTACCGAGCCTCCATGCATGCTCGATGAATAAAAGCGTCGTTAGGCCAACCAAATGATTTCTAAAATGAGACTAAACGCCCTTTGGGGTTAATTGTACAGCCGACAGGGCCTCGTCTACGAGACGTACACCATACGGGGTCGTCCAACCGAGCCTAAAGGGCTAGTTAAGCACATTCAACTTCTAAGCTATGTGTTATATCTCCTAAGATCCTACACAAGCACAAGTGAATAATAAACTAACACAAACTTGATCTTTCTTCTCAGAAAGATACGTAGGCAGCTTGACCCCGTGTTGAGTTTTGTCGCAAGCATGATAAACCCGTATCCACCCCTAGATTAGGTTTACTTCTTATTAACTGTTTAGTCCTAACATTGTTCCTCTTAGTTCAGGTTTCCATCGAACTAAAAATTCTTCTTGTATTGACTATAAGGTGCGAGAGAGTTTGGTGAGGAGTGATCTCGAGACTAGCAAAAACACCCCGCGCCAGAGGCCCCATATGTGGGAAACCACTAGACGCGCTATTCAGGGGATGATATGACGCGTAAAGCTCCTGCACTTACACGTTGCATTCAGTCTTAGATCCCAGAAAAAGATCAACAATTTACTGTTCCCAATATCGATCAGGGTGAAACACCTAACGCCTGGGAGGAACAGCCTTAAGTGGAAAATACGGAGACTCAGAATCCACTGGTTATAACACCGCAACACTTTGAAATGACAATGCTGAGAGAGCATATGGCGAACACCCCAGTGCCGCCACCACCAATTCGTGTTACGAATCTAGGCCGAACTGAGGAGCATTCCCAGGATTTGAGCCTAAGAGGTCGTTCTAGAGGAAGGAGAGCTAACACCATGGCTGGTCCCTCCGAGGATCGTCAACATCCTCGTGGTAGGAGAGTTCGGCCATCACCATCACCATCAGTCTCAGCTGCCTCTATGACACGTACTGGATCACGTAAAAACAAATTGTGAGATTGAAAGGGAAAGGACACAACATGCTGTTAGGCCAAAGTCTTTGCTCTAGGAAAGAAGAGAAGGTGATCCACCCATTACAACTCCGCCTAACCTCAATGCAAGAAGGACCTTACAAGGCGATGATGAATTGATTGATGTGACATCACCTTTCTCCCTGGAATTTCGACGTGTCACGCTTTGGCATGGACGTGAAACCCTTAAAATGCCTAATAGTGAGGGCAAAGGGGACCCCCATGCTCACTTGCATCTCCTTGAGAGAATGCTAAACCTGTGAGGATATAACAGAGCTATCCAAGATCGACTATTCGCCATAACTTTGGTCGACGTTGCCCAAGACTGGTTCTCGACGATCCCTTCTCTCAAAATACACACTTATGATTAGTTAAGGACTACGTTCAAATCACAGTTTGCCACTGAGAAGCGAACTCAGTTAACACAACAATACCTCAAAACTGTCATTCAAGGTAGTGATGAATCGACCAGAGATTATATTAGACGGTTTAATACCAAGATGCTAAGGGTTGAAATGCCCTCCGCTTAAGTTTTTGCCAATATTATTTTCAACACCTTGAAAGATAGCTTGCTTACTAAACGACCCTCGTTGTAATGACAAAAATGATAAGACCAGTAACAAGTAAGCAAGATCTCCCATGCGAGATAAATTGTCGCTTACTACAAGCATGCAAAACATATGCTGAGATAGAACAATTGATAAAGGAAGGGCACCTTACTGAATATGTGAAGGGTAATAATGAGCCATATAACATGAGTAAGAGATCAAACTCCAACTCCGACACTCCGTCTCCAACTGAGAGAGGAAACCATAAATAGAATACCTCTAGAAGAGAAGATATTGATAATATTATTGTAAAATGAATTATCAATATGATAGCGAAAATTCCCATTAATGAATGGTCGAGACAGAACCAGTATGAACAAATGGCTATGTTAGAGCTAGATATCTCAGCGACACGAGCCAAGCTCTATGAATTTTATGCTATCAGACGTTGAAAGTCCCCTATCTTTGAATATTTCGAGGAAGAGGGACCGAGTCACCTTCGCGAGTTCACTTTCAAAGTGCAACTTCACATCAACAAAAGAACATGAAATTTATGGTTCTACGTTCTTCATTAAAAAAGATGTTGCAGAGCAAGCCACTCACGCAGCCCTATGGTTCTTGAGGCAGGAACGATACATGATTTCTAGAATCCCAAAACTAAATGACGTTGTTATGATCTCCGGTGGCCCAACGAGCGGAGATTCAAACAAAGCATGTAAAAGGGTTTCACGCGACTTGGCACAAGATAACTACCAACATGTGACCCATTCCGTCACAATGATTGAAACTATCAAGGATGTCGACACCTTTGATAGGGCAAACGAGGAAAAACTTAATCCACAAGCAATGGAAGCAGCAAGCCTGTATTGTCCTCTTATGGTGAGTCTTGATATCGCCAACTAGAACATCAAGAAAATCTTGATTGACAATAAAAGCTCGGTAAATATCATCTCTTTAGATGCACTAGAGCAAATGTAACTCAACGATACTCATATGAAAACAGTGGCAAAGCCAGTCTTCAGCTTCGGCGGATCCAGACTCAACATTGTTGGTACGGTTGTAATACCTTCCTCTTTTGGCACATCACCTAAAAGAAGGACACGTAATCTAGAGTACCTCGTGGTCGATAAACCATTCGGTTACAACATCATCATTGGTCATCCATGCCTGAATGATTTTAAGGATGTGGTGTAACATACCATCAAAAGCTCAAGTACCCCACCAAGAGCGGTGCGGGCGAAGTTCATGGAGACTACAAAGAAGCTTGGGCATGCTATATAGCTTCACTTCAAGCAGATCTGACCCTAGACATCAATGCGATCAACAATCTTCATGATACAAGAAAAATGCTAGCCCCGCAAAGGTCAACTCATGGGAAAAAAAATCCTAGTATCAATTCTGAAAACGAGGGAAAAATGCTAGCCTCGCAAGGGTCGACTGATGGAAATAATTCCAGAGACATTGTCTAGACAAAAATAAATCCAGAGTTGGAAGATAAGAGACTCCGTAAAATTAAACAACAACTAGCTAATACAACTAGAGTCGAACCTCTAGGTGAATTAAAGGAAATATGCTTATGTCCAAAGGACGATAGCAAAATCACACACATCAACACTATAATGTCAAAGGATGTGGAGAAGAAGCTTATTAAATGTCTTCGCGGCAACATTGATATCTTTGCTTGGACATATTAGGACTTAAATGGCATTGATCCACGAATTATGGTACATAGGTTGAATGTCAATTTAGAGGCTAAACCTGTCATACAAAAGAAATGCAACTTCAGTAAGGAGAAGAATGCAACGATAGACTGAGAAGTAACTATCAAACTTGCCGCAAGGCATTTATACGAAGTACGCTTCTCAGAATGGCTAAGCAACATAGTTCTTGGACCAAAGCCCAACTTAGATTGGCGCATGCGCGTAGACTACACCAAGCACTGCCCTAGCGATCCGTTCCCTCTATCGAGGATAGACTTCTTGGTCGACTCAACAACATGGTGTGCTCTTCTAAGCATGATGGATGCTCATAGTGGGTTTCCTCAAGTACTAATGGCGGTCTACGACACGGGGAAACCGCATTTTTGATAGACAAAGGCGTATTCTACTACAGGGTTATGCCCTTTGTATTAAAGAATCCAGGCACCACCTTTCAAAGGTTGTTTGCCAAAATGTTTTACAGCCACATCGGTAGAACCATGTGGGTCTATATTGACGAAATGCTTGTAAAAAACATCAATGCAGAAGATCATGTTGATCACCTCACAATTGCCTTCTCTATAATGAGACAATATGGCATGAAACTAAACCCAAAGAAATGCACCTTCGGGATCAACGGGGTAAGTTCTCAGTTACATTGTGAATTAAAAGGTAATAGAAGAAAATCGTGACAAGATGAAAGCCATCACTGAACTTTCTTCCGCAAAAAGTGTGCGCGATGTGAAGTGCTTGGTCGGACGCATGACAACACTTGGGAGATTATCTCTACCGCAGCTGAGAAAAAGCTTACCTTTGTTTAAGGTCCTCAAGAAAAACCAGAACTTTGAATAGACTGAGGTATGCGAACAAGCTTTCTTAGAGCTCAAGCAATATCTTAGCTCCCCATCGTTTTTTGCTTAATTTTGAGGGAGAAACTTTGTATCTCTACCTAGCGGTATCTGAGTATTCTCTAAGCACTGCTTTGGTACGAATGGAAGGCATGATCCACCAACCAATCTACTACGTCTCAATGGTATTCCAATTTGCGACTGTCAACACTGAGGAAGCCACATGGACTTTGCACGTCGATGGCTCGACTACTAATACTAGCAAAGGCGTATGTGTTTACCTAAGGTCTCCAGACATCAGAGAGTTTGAGTACGCAGTAAGTATTAATTTCATTGTGACCAACAATGAGGCAGAATACAAAGCTATTCTCGCCGGTACCTCAATGACAAGCTCATTGGGAGTAGAATGCCTGACAGACTTTACAGATTCACAACTTGTGGCTAATCATTTCAACGGCTCTTACGAAGCCAATGAGGACACAATGATCCTTTATCTCGACAAACACAAAGAGGTTGTGAAAACATTCCCTGTATTTTTACATTGGGTGAGATAACAAGGAGTGAAAACATTAAAGCCGACGCGCTTTCAAAATTTGCCACTTCGACTGTTTTTTTTTTCTTTGTCGTGGCCTCGTTATGAAAATAGTCATTTATCGCGGTTTTGTTCACATGTAGTCCTTTGTCATGGTTTTTTTTTTATCCAAAATTGGTCATTCAACCAAATTTTTCGCTCGGTTTTTAATTTTTGCCTCTAAATTAATTTTATTAGCAAAAGAACCCTTGTGTGTTATTTCTAATTAGTAAGAAGCCCACATTTGTTATATATATACCTAAAATTATATATTCACCTACAAAAGCTAATATATAATAATAATAATAATAATAATAATAATAACTAATAAGATTAAAATAATACTACTCATGAAAAACGATTAAAATAAATACTAGATATTACCTTAAGAATCTTTAAATAATAAATGAAATAATTTAACACAAAATAAACAATATGCCATTTTATAAGGTAAAAACTAATAAGGAATTTTGCGAAGTTGGTCCTTATAGTAACCACGTTTCAAAAATAGCTCTTTATAGTGCAAAGTGCTGTTTTTGGTCCTTTATAGTGTTCTACATGGTCCTTTTGCAGTAAAATGACTAATTTACCGATAATATTGGAATGTGATGTGCACATGACCACCAATTCAGTTTTTTCCTTTCAATTTGACCTCAAATATTTTGAATTATTATATTTGCACCCTCCCCCCCACCCCCCAATTTTAATAATAACTATATTTAACAATTTTAAAAAAATCATATTTCAAAATATTTTATGTAGAAAAATAACAAAATATAAATTAGTTCAAATATAAATATAAATTAGTTACACAAAATAACCAAAAAATATTGAAAAAGCTCCAATTATATTATATATTAGTTTAAATATAAAGAAATATAATTTCAATTAACTTAAGCTTCATATTTCCAATCCATAAAAGACCTTTATATTTTTACTTATTAACAAAATAACAAAAAAGAAAAAAAAGTCCAATTATATTGAGTTCATAATTTAATCTAAGTTCACTTTTTTTGTTCTTTTTATGATTTAAATTAGTTATTAATAAACCCTTATTATTTTTCATTGAAAAAAAAGTGAATTTAGCTTAAATTATTAACTCAAAATAATTCTTTTTTTTTATTTTGTTAATATGTAAAAAAAAAGTTTTTTATGGATTGAAAATATTAAGCTTAACTTAATTGAAATTATATTTTTTTATATTTGAGCTAATATATAATATAACTGGAGCTTCTTTTCAACATTTTTTGTTATTTTGTATAACTAATTATACTTATATTTATATTTGAACTAATTTATATTTATTATTTTTCTACATAAAATAATTTGAAATAGGAATTTTGTAGAAAAGTTGTTAAATATAGTTATTATGAAAATTGGGGGTGCAAATATAATAATTCAAAAGGCTTGAGGTCAAATTGAAAGGAAAAAACTAAATTGGAGGCATGTGCAGATCACAGCCAAAATTAAGGGTAAATTGATCATTTTACTGCAAAAGAACCAAACAGGACACTACAAAGGACCAAAAACGGCCATTTGCACTATAAAAGACTAATTTTGAAACGTGGTTACTATAAAGCACCAACTTTGCGAAATTCTCAAACTGATACTAACATTAACCAAAAAACTAATAAAAATGCATATGTCTTTTTTTATCAGTTAAAGATATAATTTATTTAATTATATATTACGCTAGTTATAAGAATTAATTATATGATATTTAAAAGCATATTATCCAATTATATTTTAAATTCTTTTAAATTTTAATTTATTGCCTTAATAAAAAAATCTGAAATCCTCAAAGTTATTATAGCAATAATAATTTTCAAAACATACTTTGCAATTATATTTTCAAATCATTAAAAAAATCAATTTAATAATAAATGTAATTTAAAAACTAGAAAATTAATCCTAAACTGATTACTAAAGTATCTTTGCAAATCTAAACTATATTTTATTAGTTATTATTTAAATTTAATCATATTTTGCTTTTATAAGTTTTTTAATTAATCATCTTGTCCAACTACCCCATTTAGTGAAAACAACCATAAAATTGAAATATAATTAATTGTAAATACTAACTAATAAAATATATTTTAGAATTGAAAAATATTTTAGTAACCAGTTTAGGATTAATTAATTGTTTAGTTTTTAAATTGATTTTTTTAGTGATTTACGAATATAATTGTAAAGTATGTTTGAATATTATTTTTTCTGCTATAATAATTTTGGGGATTTCAGAATTTTGTTTTGTATTGGCATTAAGTTTAAATTTATATGGATTTAAAATATAATTGGATAATATGATTTTAAAATATTATGTAATTAATTTTTATAGCTAACATACTATATAATTAAATCAATTATAGCTTTAATTGATAAAAAAAGACATGCAATTTTATTAGTTTTTATGATAATAATTAGTATTATTTTTAACCTTTAAAATGGCATATTATAAAATTTTATTAATTTATTTTATTAATTATTGATAGAGTTTTAAGGTAATATCTAGTATTTATTTTACTTTATTTAATAAGTCATATTTATTTTAATCTTATTATACATTTTTTTAGTTTCTTTTACGTGAATCTATAATTTTAAGCAAATATATAACACATGGAGGCTTTTTACTAATTAAAAATAACACACGAAGTTTTTTTTACTAATAAAAATAATATTAAGGGCAAAAACAATAAAAACTCAGCGTAAAATTTTGTCGAAGGACCAAAATTGGATAAAAAAAAGCACCGAAAATCACTTTTACGACGATCACTAAACATTACAACACTAATGCAGTAAATTCTGAGACTAGGAACCAGAAAAGATTGCGACAGTCGAATGATTCTTAGGCCTCAAACCTGCAGAACCGACGCAAACCTATAGCAATGACTATCCCAACTTGTCCAAATCTAGTTATGCAAGTATTATCAAACAACCAATTAAGCATGATGATGTCTGAATTGATGAAGATAGAACAGTGGAGGAATGCATGATGATTGATGAAAAGGAAGCAGATGAGTTCATTCCTTTCATACAAATCCGCACAAGAGATGAACTTCGAGATCGAATGAAACAAGAATGATTGGACACAATCATCATTCGAATCTTAGGAAGGCCTTGGTACTACACTGTTCTTCAGACAAGGTTGGACATGATGTGGAAGTTACACGATGAGTTTGAACTAGTTGATCTAGGATATGGTTGTTACTGTATGAAGGGCTTCTCAGCAAGCAAAAGAGAGATGATCCTTACACAAGGACCATGTAAATTGGCAGGGAGCTTCCTACAAATTAGGAAGTGGTCTCTTAACTTTTGAGCAGACAAAGATGTTATTGAAAGCACCATCACATGGGTAATGACTCTTAATTTACCTATTGAATATCTTAGAGAATCCATAGTTCAGTTACTAGCAAGTGAAATAGGTGATCCAATCAAGATTGATGGCAACACCTACAATGCAGCTAGAGGTAACTATGCTAGGTTTTGTTTCCAGATAAGGACAGATAAACCTCTCGAAGTTGGGATGTGGATTGATGACAAGGTTTATCAAGTTATATATGAGAACATATCTTCACTTTGCATTGGATGTGGAAGAACTGGCCACGCAAAAGATACATGCAAGACCAGGAAAGTATCCAACAAGGATATGGTTTCTGATGTGGATACTATTGACATTTCTGAGATGATCAGTCAATTGATAAAAAGGAAACTTGGTTGACTCACAAGGCTAATAGTAAAGGATATAGAAATTGGATGTTAGTTAACAGAAATAGGAAGAAGCCTACTATTTCAAAAACTAACATATCTAAGAAGAGTAATATGGTTTAGAAAGATGATAAGGCTAAGTTTGTGAAAGGAAAGAAGAACATGAATCCAGCTGATGTGATTCCCACCCACAATCTATAACATGGGGCAACAAGGTAAAAGAGTTTTACCAGCTTCTCTGGATCCTAGCCTGCGAAGGAAGTGGGTAAAACAACTCGACTTTCAGTTACTAAAATCAAAAGAAAGCCAAGAGAAACCAGTTCAAATGTGAGTAAAGTGAAAGGTCCAGGTAATTACATTTCCTTTGAACTACTTGCAAAATAAAATACATGTGAACTTGGAGAGAGTAGCAATTGTAAAGCAGAAATTACAGTAAATGGAGATCAACATGGATAATGGGTTGATAGTGGAGAATTTGGAGGATTCCTGGGGGTTGGCAACATTTCAAAGCCAGTTTGTAAGACCTTCATGGATATCACTAATAGATACTTGAGAGAGAATACTTCAGGTAACACAGATTCCAGGGAATGTATAGGAATTGAAAACAGAAGTGCACAGAGTGAATCATGGCATGACAACCACATATGGTGGTTCAAGTTCGAATTAACAACATGGGAGAAGAGGAGACAGAGAGCACTTAGTCTAGAAATGTTGCAGCAACTGCTTGCAACATGGATAGGGATTCCAGTTGAGAATCCAATCCATCCAGCTCACATGTTTAATTCCAACATGAAGGTGGTGTCATGGAATTGCTAAAAGATGATGAGTTTCGAAGGAACTTTCAAGACTTGGTTAGAGTGCATCAACCTACTGTGATTTTCATACTGGAAACTAGGGTAAGTGATGATCAAGCCTGGGACATAGTGCCTTACTTAGGCTATAATTGCTATGAAATTGCCCCTACATCTGGAACGAGGGGGAAATTTGGATGCTATGGAATGACTATGAAGTGGAGGTGGAGATTACCTATATTGACTATCAGGCCATTCATACCATCATCAGACTTAATGATCAGAATAAGTGGAGTGTATGCTAAGCCAAGGAAGTCTGCTAAATTCAGGTATTGATAATCTGGTTCATAGGTCCTCTCATTCTCCTCTCCCTTGGTTATTACTTGGATTTCAATGAGATCACTTATGCTCATGTGCAACAAGGAGACAGGGTGAGAAGTATCAATAGATTATTATTCTTCAACAACTTCATTGAGAACTGTAATTCTATTGACTTGGGATATGTTGGTCCTAAATTCACCTGGACTAACAAAAGGAAAAATGGAGGCCTAATTAAATCACGGCTTGACAGAGCCTTTGCTAATCAAGAATGGATGGATCAATTTCCAAACTATATTGTTGAGAACCTTCCAAGAACTCATTCTGATCATAACCCTATTGCTACCGTATGTCATGGAAGGGATGGCTCCATTGGCAAACACCCATTTAGATTTGAATCCATGTGGTTCACCAATGACGAATGTTCCTTTCTACTTCAAAATATCTGGAACAGAAAACCAGATATTATGGAAGCTATTGCTGAGGTACCAAGGGTGATGGAGCCTTGGAATAAAGAGAAATGTGGGAACATTTTTAAAAGGAAGAAGAAGTTGAGAGCTAGGATGGGAGGTATTCAGAAAGCTCTCTGCTATAGACCAAATCCAGCTTTGTGTGATCTTGAGGAAACTCTGATTCAAGAGTTTAATGATGTCCTCAAGTAGGAGGAAATTTTATGCCACTAGAAGTCCAGAATACAGTGGATCAAGGAGGGTGATAGAAACAGTAGATTCTTCCACCGCTCCACCTTAATCAGAAGAAAGAGAAACAAGATCATAAAGTTGAAGATTGAGGACCAGTGGGAGCAGAATGAGGAGAGCATACAACATCATACAAGAAGTTACTATATCAAGCTTTTTTCTGGTGATAGCCCTGAGTTCAATACTGTACAAACTTACTGTCTACCAGTGTCCAACCTTCAAATGAAACTTGATATGGAGGATAGACTGGTTCTTGAAAGAGAAGTTGGAAATGAGGAGATCAAGAATACTATCTTCTCAATGCATCCTCTGAAAGCTCCATAGCCTGATGGTCTGTAGGCTGGCTTCTACCAGAATTGCTGGAGTTGGATGGAGGATTCAGTTCTCAGGTTTTCTAAAGATGCCTTTGATAATAGTTGTTTTGATAAGAAAATATGTGAAGCTTTTCTCTGTCTGATTTCTAAGGTGGCAAGTCTAGAAAGCATAACTCAGTATAGACCTATATCGTTATGCAATGTTCTATACACAATTGTTACTAAATGTATTACTACTAGATTGAGAGGCCTTATGCCAAAGCTAGTGGCTCCTACTCAGTCCAGTTTTACCAAGGGTAGGAGTACCCATGATAACATCTTTGTCTTGAAAGAGGTTTCGCATTCTCTTAGATCTAAAAAGAACAAAAAAACTGGCTGCATGATAATGAAATTAGATTTGGAGAAAGCCTATAATAAGGTCCGCTGGTCTTTCTTGGAAGAAACTCTAAGGGCTTTTGAGTTTCCTGATAAACTGTTGGAGCTCATCATGTTCTGCCTCAACCAGAATCATGTGGAATGGTTCTTCTATTGAAGCCTTTCATCACCAGTGTGGACTAAGATAAGGAGACCCCCTTTCTCCTAACCTTTTTGTCCTGTGTGTTGAGTGGCTCTCATACTTAATCAATGAGGAAGTTGACAGTGGGAAATGGAGTCATGTTGTTCCATGTAGAGCAGGCCTTAGAATAACTCATCTGTTCTTGGCAGATGACTTAATTTTGATGGGAAAGGCTACTATGAAAAATGCTCATGTTATTAAGAGAGTCTTCGATAAATTTTGTAATGCTTATGGCTTAAAACTGAGCCCACATAAATCTAAGATTTTCTTCTCTAAGACTCATGGGGCTAGTATCAAGAGACAGATAAGTGATCTGCTTGGATTTGGACAGACATGCAACCTAGGTAAATATCTAAGAGTGAAACTGGTCCATGGATAAATCACCAGAGAAACTTACATGGATATTATGGACATAGAGTTAGGTAGATTTGACACTTGGAAAAGTAAATTGCTGTCCTTAGTAGGTGGGGAAACTTTGATTGGTTCAGTATCATCATCTTTGCCAGTCTACACCATGCAATCAGCTTGGCTCCCTGAGAGTTTTTGTAATAGACTGGATAAACTCAACAGAGACTTTCTACGGTCTAATGATGTTACTAACATAAAGATGTATCTAGTTAACTGGAACCAGGTTACTAAGTCAAAGAAGGATGAAGGATTTGCCATCAGAGTTTCAAGAACCAATAATGAATCCCTACTTGCCAAACTTGCATGGAAGATCTTGACTGAAGAAGAGAATATCTGGAATGGTTTGATCAGGGCCAAGTATCTAAAAGATCAAACATTGTCATAAACAGAAGGCTACTGATAGTCCTACCTGGAAAGGAATTCCGTGGTGCATGGAATTGATGGTGCCTTTCCTGAGATGGAAAATAGGTAAGGGTACTAAGATTTCATTGTAGTATGATAATTGGAGAGGCTATGGTAGGCTCTGTGACGAGGTTTCTAATATTCATCAGAATGATATAGGCCTTACATTAAAAGGTGTTATTGATGAGCTTGGAGATTGGAGGCTTGAGAATATTCAAATTGCTCTCTCACAGGAAATTCTCCATGATATTACTTAGAGATAAATCACTTTGTCTGAGGAAGAGGAGTCCTCTGGAATGAATCATCAACAGAGTTTTCACCTGCAGTTTAGCATACAAATGTTTCCAGAGAAGACATGCTATAGATCAGAGAGTGCATACAAATGCTCAGTGGGTTTGGAAGGTGGATGCTAGCTACAAACTTCAGCATTTCTGGTGGCTGTGGCTGTGGCTGCTAGTTCAGAAAAGATTAGCTACTAATATGATGAAATATATGAGACAGGTTTCTTTGACTGCTATGTGCTCTCTGTGTGATGATCCCTAAGAAACTGGCCTGCATCTGTTGAGGCACTGCAAAGAAGCAAGAGAAATCTGGGTAAAGATCATTGAACTTGAGGATCTTCACAAACTTGATACACTCTCTGATGATGAGTGGTTAAGAGGTCAGAAATGTGATCAGACCAAATGCCAGCTGAAAATGGATGTTCCTAGCTACTATATGATCTGTTGGAAACACAGGAATGCAACAATATTTCACAAACGGGAGGATTCAGTTCAAGGCAGATTATTTCAGATCAAACAGCTGTCTTATGATCTTTTTCAGGGCAGGAGGAAGGTTAAAGGTGTATCCAATTCTGTGGAATGGAAGAAACCAATTTAGGGCTGGTTTAGTCTCAATGTAGATGGTGGGATCAACATGGTGATAAATACAGGCTCAACTGCAGGTCTCCTGAGGTCTGATGATGGCTCTTGGATATGGAGCTTCAACATGCAACTTAATTCACCTACTGTTGATGAAGCGGAGCTGATGGCTCTTCGAAAAAGGATTAGAATTGGCTTGGGAACAATGGATCAAGAATATTGAAGTTGAAACATATTTCTTGACCGTCTTTAAACTAGTGAATGATGAGTGTGAACCACTCCAAGCGTTTAAATCATTTGTGGAGGATTGTGCAGGACTAATTCATTTGCCATGGAACTCCACCTTTAAATGGATTCCAAGAACAACAAATAGAGTTGTTGATGCCTTAATTAGTTTCTTTTAGCAAAGTCAGTAATGTAGAGGATATCTTTTGGGATAAGCCTCCTTCTAATGTTATTTCTAGTTTAATTGCTAAGGACATGTAGTTTATCTACTCTATCTTTTTTTTTAAAAAAAAAGAATTAATAATCCCACGGCAGCCATACTAATTGCTTACAATATGCATCAGAACGCTTCCTATGTAAACTAATTTGTTTTTTTTTTTTGAATTGAAGTAAACTAATTTGTTAACTTCCAGATCTTCTTAACAAACAAATTAAATAATAATTTAAGTACAGAAAGAAAGTGCAAAACAGAATCCATGCAGTTTGATGGGTGTGATTTAAGATTGGCCCAATATACCGTTATTGGGCCGGCCCATAAGCACATCGAATAGATAGAATTCGATGCGCGCATCGAATCTACATTATAATCTTTCTTTATTGGGCCAGTCCATTAGCGCATCGAATACCCCTGATTCGATGCGCGCATCGAACAAGGATAATTCGATGCGCCTTTCTATATTGGAATGTGGGCTCCACGGGACGGGTTCTATAAATAGACCGTCCCCTTGTATTCTGTGAGAGATTTCGGGAAGCTAACCACCTCAGCACAGTCAGCATCGAATCGCCACTCATTCGACACACATGGGATCGAATCGCCTCTCATTCGATACGTATTTGAACAATACTCTCCCATTCGACACGCTTAGATACACATCGAATTCGACATCCAAAGTATGCATCGAATTCGATACCTCCCAGAATAACTTCGAACGACAGTTGAATATCCCGCATCGAACGAAGACATTCGACACGTCAGCATCGAATACCTCAAATTCGATACGTTATATTAATATTGTAATTCATTTACTTTACTTAATAAGCTTGTAATAAGTGTTCCGGACCAAGCTAGTTCGTTAATAAAGTTGGGTAGCATTGTTTTGATCTCATTTTGTAATCTTTTACCGTGTTCTATTACCGTGACGAAATAAGACCAAAATATTGGCGCCGTCTGTGGGAACACAAAATTTATTAGTTTGTTAAGGTAGTAATATGTCTAGAATTACCAGATCCCGAAGCAAAGCTCTGGAAGGAAATATGGGAGAAGTAGGGCATAATACACCGGAACGTATCGCCCAAGATATTGCGGAACCGTCGATAGTACCCGCCATTGTACCAACTCCGGCAAGGAGAGAGAATCAAGTACCTCAAGGTGAGAAGTTACCTGCTGTTGAAGTAGGTGTAACTGGAGCAACGGAAACGAGTGCTTCAATTCCTGATAAATTGAAGAATGAACTAATAGCAATGGTGAAAGCCGTTGTGACTGAAGTACTGACTCCAGCACTACCAGTTTTCATACCTTCACTTGGAGAACATCCGGAAGTTTTGAGAGAACAAGGATATGTTGCCCGAATGAAAGAGGGAAAGGAGAGGGAAAAATCTCAACAAGATGGCAAAGAAAGCAGACGTATTTCGGAGGAAACAAAAAGCAAAGGAAAGTCTACTCGGGATGAACGAGGAAAGAAGTTAATGTCAGTTGAGATACAGTCAAGAAAACATCTTGAGAAGAAAGAAAGGGAAAAAGAGGAAGAACATGTTACTGAACGAAGAAGGAGAGAAGATAGGAGACGTACAGAAAGTCACGATTCCAGAAGGCAACGAAATGAGAGAGAAGACCGAAGAGAGGAATCAAGAAGAAGAAAGGATAGAGAGGACAAAAGACAGTCAGAAGGTCATGGTTCGCGTGATGAAGATAATAGAAGGGCTGTGAATGTTGAAAGACTGGAGAAAGAGAAAGCACCAGTTGAGACTCAAATGGTACTGAAGGACAATACTATCAATCACAGTCCATTTTGTCACGAGATAGAGTCGGAGATATTGGGGCAAGTGGATAAAATCCCGGAACTGAAGACATATAATGGGAAATCTGATCCCCGAGATCATCTTTCCCAATTAGATAGGAAATTGTCCCTTTATGGATTTAAGGACAATATCCAAGCCAGGATATTCGCAACAACTCTGTCAGGAGTAGCTGTCGATTGGTTTAATTGAATTCCTCCTGGACAGATCAAAAGCTACGCCCAGTTGAGAAAAATGTTCGAGGATCAATTTTCTAGTCAGTCTAGACTGGTTTTGGATCACTCCCATCTCTACTCAATGAAACAAGAGACTAATGAAAGTCTAAAGGACTTTATGAAACGTTTCAATACGGAGCTATTAAGGATTGATAGCCCAACATGAGAGATGGTTGCAAGCATAGTTTTCCGAGCAACTACCAACACAATGTTCGGTGGGGACTTACTCAGATGTAAGCCAACGACCGTTGAAGAGATTAATAAAATTGCACAAGAGGTAGTTCATTATGAGGAAATGATGACGACAAAGTTACCCGTTGTTGCAGTGATCAAAGATAGAGAAAGAGGTAGAGATGATAACAACTGTAATACCTACACCAACAGAAACAATAACTACAAACGGGAGAATTCGCCCAGACGGTACACACCGTTGAACGCTCATATCATGACAGTGTTTAACGCAGCAAGAAGGAAAGGATGGTTGAAGGATCCTAAACCGATGAGGGAGTCAAATGCAACCATGTATTCAAGTGAATTCTGCAAGTATCATAACCAAAAGGGTCATGATACTGAAGAATGTATAAATTTGAAGGAAGAGATTGAACGGTTAATAAAGGATGGCAAACTCGTCGAGTATGTCAGGAAGGTGCAAGAACAGGAGAAAAGTTTCAATCGCAAGAGAACTCCGTCTCCTAGGAGAGATAAGCAAAAATTAGTCGATGAACCGCAACTTTTCCAATACTCTCAGATCGAAGATGGGAATCCTAGGAAAGGAATGATTAATATGATATCTGGAGGGCCAGGGGAGCAGATTCTACCAATGGTCGAAGAAAGATCACAAGGCTCGTTGAAGCAGATAACTTTGTTCATATGGCCAATATGCTGAGAATTGACGAAATGCCACATGAAGAGATCACATTCTCCACCGCAGACCTACGGAAACTAAGTGCACAGGCTATACAGATGTCCAATCTAAATTGCCCTTTGGTGATAACTGTTGATATAGCTAATTTCGGAGTCACCAAAATGCTTGTGGACAATGGGAGTTCCGTAAATGTATTGTTCAACTCTACGTTGGTTAAAATGGGATTGAACAATCAGGCACTAGAACCGGTGAGAACGTCGCTTCATGGTTTTGGAGGTCCAGCGATAGTGCCGCTAGGAATGATCAAACTCCCAACTTCATTGGGGACATCGCCAAAGAGAACGACAATTCTGGAGAACTATGTAATCGTTGACATGCACTTCGCCTACAACGAAATCATAGGAAGACCGGCGTTGAATGCATTTCGAGCATTTTGAACAAGTTTTTATTCGTTCTCTCTGCAATAAAATGCATGAGGGACAAATATGTATGAATTTAAAACAGGCACCCCCAAAACATGATTCTGGAAGACAGCGCTGGAAGTCAGGCAAATGAGCAATGACTCAAGCTCATATCTATTAACATAATCTGATTTGAGTTATTCAAGAAGATTATATCTACTTGATCTACAAAAAATTTTCTATATTCTGTATAATAGAACTTATGCAGGTACATAAATCCTTTAAGCTAGCAGAAGAACAGAAACTCTGCCCCAAAGTGGCACGAGATACCGGTAAAGGCTCAAGACAAAAGGGACGAAAACTCTGCCCCAAAGTGGCACGAGATACCGAAAATCCCTAAAGAAATCAGAAGAACGGAGACTCTGCCCCAAAGTGGCACGAGATACCGGTGAACGCTAAAGACAAAAGGGACGGAAACTCTGCCCCAAAGTGGCACGAGATACCGAAAATCCCTAAAGAAATTAGAAGAACAGAGACTCTGCCCCAAAGTGGCAAGAAATACCAGAAGTAATCAGAAGTGACAATAAGGGACGACAACTCTGCCTCAAAGTGGCACGAGATACCGAAAATCCCGAAAGCAAAAAGGAAGGGACGGACACTCTATACTAGAAGACACTCAAAATGTCAAGACCAATGAATTGGAACAAACAATTCTGCCCAGAATGGCAAAGGTCACCGCAATAGGCGACAGACACTACAAGTAACATTGCAGGTGCTCATTGAAATTCATAATTGGAGAAAACATGCACAAAATTCTCGTAAAGTAAATAACAGTTAAATGAAAACATAAGAAATAAGAGAACTACGTCTAGAATGACGAGTGAAATTTCTTCTTCTAAAATATAATTATTACAATCCTACAAGTAGAAACCTGGTTCAATGTTTCATAACAGGATGAACAATTTTTATAGAGCAACAATGAACCAGGAGGTTGTCAAAATAAAGTAAAGATCGTAAATGAAAAATTGAAATAAAAGGCAACAGGTACGGGTTGAAATAATTATGCAAATAATGACTAGCGTCCAAAAAAGTTGTTCTGCTAAATAGTAAATTCTTCAAACATACAAGAACGATAAACCGCAACAAATAAAACCAAATTAAAATTAAAATTGTTTATAACTATAAAAATAGAAAGCCTCGGGGGCACAATGTTAATCCTCCTCCTCCTCATCCTCAGAGGAGGGATAAGGATCAGGCATATCTAGCTTTGGTGATAATCCTCCGAGAATGAGATCCTCCTTATCTAGCAGTGAGGCAAATTCATCAGCTTCTGCAGGCTCAGAAGTTGGACGAGGTGGTAATTTTTCTCGATTTGGCCCTAGGGACAAGTCTAACCATTCCGGTTTGAAACCGCCACGAACATACGTACTGGTATAGAACTGGTGCACAGTTAGAACCTGAGCATTCCGAGCCTCGAGCTGACCTCGACGAGAGCAAATTTCTCGAAAAGTGCTGCTTTGAAGAAACTCTTCAGCTATGTCCACTTTTCGCTGGGGAGTAACCTATCAGAAATATATATATTAATATGAAAAAAGGTATGGGAGATAGAACGCCATTAAAAAGAATGTATATTACCTCTTTCAGACCACGCAGATAACCATTAAGATCTGCATTATGGGCTTCTACTTTGGCTGCACCCACTTTCAGCTTGAGCTCAGTGACTTGCTTATGAAATGATTCCTTGAGCGTTTCAGCCTCCTACCGAGCCTTTTTAGCCTGCGCAGCATAGTCCTTGGCTAGTTACAAAGCTTTCTCCTTGTCATCGAGGGCAGTCTGTAAAGCAGAACCATTACCACCACTTGCAGTCTCTCGAAATTCCATCAGGGCAGAGAACATGGTGTCCACGAAACCTCCCGCCTAACAATTAGTGAATAGTTAGATACTAATTTACAGAGTCAAATCAGAAAAATAAATCCCCAGCAAGAAAATCATTACCGCCGTCATCAAATGCAGTGTGTTCCGCTCCACCCGTTTCCTTTCTTCAGCAGAGACCGGAAGAGGGACTGTGAGACCAGGCATCAGTGCCCTTAAATGCTCGATGGCTTCGGACTCAGCGATCTCATATCCAGCGGCCCGAGCCCGAGGGCCTTGGCTAGGCCCAGCCCCCAGCATCTGGCCCAGTTGCACTGGCAGGAGGATTGGAGGCACTCGGTCTGTTTGTTTGGCCTACAGAGGGAGCAACTCCTTCGGCTTGCGACCGATTTTGAGGCATCCTTCGTCTCTTGCGTTGGACAAGGTTTTCAACATCCTCGGTGGTTCCAGCTGCCCTACCTTCAAACGCTTCAGCACCGCCTTGAATTTCCTCAGGATTATTCCCCAGTAATTCCTCGAAAGGATCAGCTGGTGGATCAGCAGCAGCGGCAGTAGAGGGACCAGCAAGTTTCTTTTTTCCCTTGCTCTTTCTCTTTTTGGGGGGGTGGAATTTTAGGCACGGTGTCAGTCTGGGAACTAGCCAAATCAGCAGCAACTACTCGATTCATTCTGGCGTGACGGCTCATGAAGTACTTGGCTGCAATAAAGATAAATCGTTAGAATGCACAATGAGCATTAATCGAAAATATCAAGAAAAGTTGGTTAATATACCAAGAGTCATCCTCCCATCATATTTCACTGGAGACAACCCAGCTAGAGAAAGGACTCGATTTTCCACAAGTTTTTTAACATCGAATTGATGTTCACGAATTAAGTTCGGGATAAACTCACAATCCCATGAAGTTATACTAACTCCCCCGGGAATCATTACCCTAGCCCCAGTATACCATTCACGGCGATATCGTTCGAATTCGCCTTCGTAACTTTCTTTGATATAAAAATATCTTCTTTTCCAATCTTTTCCATACCCGATCGCCCCACCGTTCAAGAATTTGCGATTTGTTTGTGCTTTAATATGATAAAATCCCTCTTCACGCCTCGCAATCTCGAATAATGAGTAAAACTCATTGGGACTTTGTGGTTGTCGCAACACCTTCATGACTATGATAAAGCCAATCAAACTCCCATAAGAGTTTGGCGTGAGTTGCGCAGGCACAAGATTTATCATTCTCAAAAACCCTCTTAGCTCGAACGAAATTGGGAAGCGCAAACCATTGAGAAGATGTCCAACAAATACAGTCATATGCTCGGGCGGTGGGGTATGCATCCTATCATTCGGACCTAGGAGGACGATCTTATACTTATCAGGTATATCAAATTTCTTACGGAGTCCCTTACGACTGTGTTGGAGACGAGAGGTATATTGATCATAGGTCATTCCTGGGACCTCTACATGATCATCGAATTCCTTATTGATATAATCTACGTCCTCTTCACCCTCGCTTGGAGCGCGGTTATCTTTATAAGACGACGTATACGAGTCATCACTGTCCGCTTCGGGTAAGAGAATTTTACCTTAATTGAATTTCCGGTAAGAGAAGCTTTTGCTTGGTTGTTTATATCATACACAAAATAAGAGCAAATTAGAAATACACAACGGAACGCTTAAAACGAGGAGAAACAACAATCTTAACGCATCGAATTTTCTCAATTCGATGCTGATCGCATCGAATCCCTGACCGTTCGATACGACTCGCATCGAATGACGCAAATTCGATGCGCCTCACCTGAAGAGAAAAATCTGTTGGCAGAAGAATGAGCTCGTCATCACAGCGCCCCCCCTTATATAGGGGACGCGAGGCCCATCAGGCCCATTTACGGTGCCGCATCGAATAACCGCATCAAACAGCTATAATTCGATGCATACTATTTCACGCATCGAATGGTGTACAATTCGATGCGTTAAAATTTATCCTCCTAATACTGGTATTATGAACCGCTCCGAAATTACTATGAATAGGAATATCCCAAATCAGTACAAATATGTTTTTTAAGTTTGGAATACGATCTCTAAATTGATATCGTCTCCTAAACTGGGGGGACTATATGATGGGTGTGATTTAAGATTGGCCCAATATACCGTTATTGGGTCAGCCCATAAGCGCATCGAATAGATAAAATTCGATGCGCACATCGAATCTACAGTATAATCTTTCTTTATTGGGCCAGTCCATTAGCGCATCGAATACCCCTGATTCGATGCACGCATCGAACAAGGATGATTCGATGCGCCTTTCTATATTGGAATGTGGGCTCCACGGGACGGGTTCTATAAATAGACCGTCCCCTTGTATTCTGTGAGAGATTTCGGGAAGCTAACCACCTCAGCACAGTCAGCATCGAATCGCCACTCATTCGACACGCATCGGATCGAATCGCCTCTCATTCGATACGTATTTGAATAGTACTCTTCCATTCGACACGCTTAGATACACACCGAATTCGACATCCAAAGTACGCATCGAATTCGATACCTCCCAGAATAACTTCGAACGACAGTTGAATATCCCGCATCGAACGAAGACATTCGACACGTTAGCATCGAATACTTCAAATTCAATACGTTATATTAATATTGTAATTCATTTACTTTACTTAATAAGCTTGTAATAAGTGTTCCGGGCCAAGCTAGTCCGTTAATAAAGTTGGATATCATTGTTTTGATCTCATTTTGTAATCTTTTATCGTGTTCTATTACCGTGATGAAATAAGACCAAAATACAGTTTAAAAGCAAATCATATATATATATTTCGAAAAAAATCTTATTACACCACTTTAAATTTCTGCATACATTACTCTCATGGAAGAGTAATAATGAATGGTATTAATATGATAGAAATTTCTTCACATAAATGGATGAATCCACCTTGTTCTTCGCTTCAAAACAACGTTTCCTTTCCAACTTTCAGCATCCAAAGATTATGCATCACAAGTGATGTTTCCAACAATAATGGGAAAAATAATAGAATCAACTTCTCTTATTCAAGATGATCATGAGGCCGAATCGACATAAAGAATGCAGCATACTGCCGGAGCCGCCGTTCACTATCCCCAATATCCGAGCTATACCTTATTGTACGTCTCGTCCTCTCCATGTAACGTCGCCAGCCCAGCTGAATATTAACAGCAGCCCAAGTCCTCCAATTGGACGAATAATACCTCGCGGTACGCGTCAGTCTCTCGTTGAAAAACTTATAACGGAAATGATCCGTTATGTACCTAAGATCCTTAGCATCGAGGGCAAATGCCTCTGATGATTCAATGCAGGTAAATGTTGCGGAAGAAGGTGGAAGTCTGTCAATGAAAGGGCGGCGTAGGCACCAAGAGAAAAGTTCGTCCCCAAAAAACCCACCTGGTGTAAGTAGGCTCGTGGCCACCATCCCTCTGCTGAGGTTTTGGCTACTCCTTAATTGGCCATGCACGATGAACACAATTCGTTGGACGGGGTCTCCTTCTCTTATAATCTGTTTTAGATAGGAGATCCAATTAGTATTGAGATATTGGAAGGATGTTGGCTTAAAAGCAAAGAATTGGTTTTGCTTTTCTTTCGCTGATTGGATTCGCAACCAATCTCCTGTTTGTTGTAAAGTGATTTTGGCGGTCTCAATTATGTTTTTGACTTGTTCTCCTTTACTAAAATAAAATTCTTCTTTTGCCCATAAAAGAAATATTAGGAGCAATTTTCTTTCAGTCCTTCATATGACCATATGAGTAAGCACTAAACAGACCACATTTTTTGACTTTGTGGCTTTGACTTTGCTAACACTTGACATCTTCAAAACAATAGTGACATTAAGAACATAACTACATTACTGTAGGCTATAATACATGAACAATTGTGACTGTTTTCAGACCCGGCCCGGTCACAGAACCGATAAGGTTACTAGGTAGCGGGTCAACAGGTCGGACCGATTGAACCACTAGGTGGACCGGTTTGTTAACTTTAGTTAATGTTCAATAAAAAATATAATATAAAAATTATTTGTACAAAAAATATTATAAGATTGTGAAAAATATTTTAAGTCACTAATATTTCGTTATATTATAAGAAAAACTAAAATATAGTTATCACAATACTAGGACTTGAACACGTGACCTCCAGCAAAATAAGTTTTTGGGAAGTAGTGAAAACCATTGAGCTATACATACAACAATTTAATAAATAATCCAACAAACTATATATTTAAGACAAGCTAAAAGATTGTTTTGTTTTTTTTTAATGTTGACTAACCGTATTACGGAATTCAAGACAAGAACGTCACTTAACAATAAAATCTAGAATACAAAAACCGCATCGGACGAATTACTAGGCTTGAAATTCTAGAATGCATGCTCGTTTCGCTTCAAAATCAAATTAAGTATGGAAAACAACATTTTTTTTGAAAATTTGTTGGCCAAAACCACCGTAGACTGTTTGTAGTGGATAGATCTCGTCGAGATACCCAAATAAATTAAAAAAAAATGTGTCCAAAATGGACGCTCCTACGCAAAGTTATGGCATTTCAAAGTTTTGCATTTTGTTTCTTTCTTTTTTTTCCAATTTATGAGGCAAGATTGTAATTAGCAAAAAAATAGGGAGCTGGTTCGTAAGCCAAAAAAATAAAAAAAGAACAGACCGATTCGTAGGCCGAACCGGTTCACCGGCTCAACGGGTCCAACCGGAAAACTTTCCGGTTGGCTTGCTGGAGACTAACAACCTGTTTTTGGGTAGAACTGGACCGGACAAGGCATCGGTTCCCGATCAAACCGGTCGGACTGGCCGGTTCGATCCGGGTTTCAAAACAGAGTTAACTGGTGTATCATGGCTCATGTAAGCATTTTTTGCAAGCATTTTTTGCAGAATATAACCCTAAATTACCTTTTCGTCTTTAGAGAAAACGAGGGGCTTAACACGGTCACATATGTTGTCCAAGATTAGATCATCCAAATTATGGAACAGAGGCACCTGAAAAAATGATGCATTTAATTAAAAATTGGTGATGTTGCCATGACCTAGTTTTAACGAAAAAAGATTCCACTTCTATTGTACCTTTTTAATAAGATCAAGGCAAAGAAAGCGCTTGATGTCCCGCCTGAGTCCTTCTGGAAAATCTTTAACTAACTCAATCTCATCATCACCACCCAAAGTTGTATATCTTTGGCGCTCATAACGTCGAACTCTTTGTCTCAGTTGTGATGGCAGTTGCCTCCGTCTCATCCACCATTCCATGTCCCGGCGCCTCAGCTGCATTTTCCTCTTCTTTGCCATGACCGCGTGCAAAAATACCTTTAACCAAAAGAATTCTAGTCACTATTGTTGATACAAATATTACATTTCCTACACAAAATACAGAGTGAAACTGAGATTTTAGCTCACCTGGATGTTTCCTATCAATAGCGTGAATAGCATCAAACCACTAAGCACAGTACAGATACTAAACATTACTTCCAGCCAATGACTCGTCGGTTCCAGATCATTTCCAAAAGTGCTGCAATAACAAGAACAACAAATGACATTTATAAGACTCTTTAGTTAATCGAACAAGCCATTTTCAACATGATTATTACCTCAGGGTCATCAGTCCCCAAAAAATAGGATAAAGAATCTTTACAGCAACAGAGTTGCTCGATACGACTGGAAGTGCCCACTTGTATATTCCAAAACGGTACGGTCCATTAACGTCCAAACACAACGACTTTCTAAACACCACTGTTGAGTTACCACTACAGGGGTTCCCCAAAGTCCCTGACGGCGATAGAAACTGGTAACAAACCTCCTCTGAGCACGAAAGAGAGAGATCGCACTTTCCACTGCTACATTGCTGTTTAAGACACGATGCTACTCGCTGTATGGCAAGAACATACCAGCAGCCACCGGCAACCTGTGAAGTCAGTAAACCAAACATATATGTTAAAACTTCAGAGGTGAACACTAAAAGTTAATACAATGTGGGTGCAGGATTAAATTTATTGAATGACCATCTCATCTAAAAGTTTAAGGTCACAGTCGCATAAATTTTAGATATTTTTCTTTTAATACACACATTCTCCAACACGCCTCCTTATGTGTAGCTTTTATCATTTAATTAAATCTTGACACATGAGCAGTTTCTTGATAAATAGTTAATCACAGGACCTCCTTTTGGCTCGATTTGGATACCATATTGAACAATTGGTTGTCTCATTTAAAAATTTTAACTTGTAAAGAGCTTGGTAATTTAATGTTTTGCATTTATCTTATACAAGAATGGTAAACTTACATGCGAAGCAATGAAGTATGCTATGAGGTTGAGGCCAAAGCCCCACCATATTGTGCCAAAAATGTACCCTGTGACCTTCTGCATTCTTCTCATCAGGTATATGCTATGATAAACCTTAGGTAAGAACTGGAACAAGAAGATCAGAAGGAGAACCGTCATTATAAGCTTTATCCTCTCCTCTTTGATCAATTGTGGAACTAGTAACCAGAAAACGGCCTGGAACAAAGAAAAGAAACAAAAGTCTTAAGGTACATCGCCAGAGCTCGAAAGCACGATGACAGAGTACAACGGCCAGAAAATCCACAACATCAGGGACATGAAATACGTTAAAGGTATACATAAAGGGTTCAATGCTGCTAGCCTAAGTTGTTCAGGAGGACATGATAGAAATTTGAATTATTTATTTAGCTATATTTTCCTTTGAAGCGGATCCTGAAAGTCTACTTGCCAAAGCCTCCATTAGCTCTTATGTTGTAACTTCACGTCAATTTTTTCTGATTATTCAATGACAATATGAGAAAGCAAAATTACAAAAGCGTAACTTTAAGGTAAAATGACAGTTTTCATTTATTTTATAAGGTCTACCTACCTTTCATGAAGATATCCCTTAACATCAAAAGAACTGAGAAGAACAATCATTAAAAGATTTACTGTTGGTCATCTATTTTAACCAGCGTCTAATTATAAAAGAGATATGTATAATGATTTTCAAAAAATGTGACAACTTTGTACATTATTATAGTTTACAATTGTCCATGTGCGCCTAACATTCCAAACTGATTTCGTACCTGTATTTAATGATAGTTACATCATTGCCATGTGTAAAGCTGTACCTTTTAAAATTATTGAATAGAGCACAAATATGTTAGTGGTGATATCATTAAAAATCGCAATTTATCGAAATATCTTTACTATGCCCGTTTTGAAAAGACTCCAAGAAATTTTGTTAGATTAGATGTAAATGGTATTTGCATGTTTTGTTTACACTAAAAAACTTCCCATATATATATTTCGAAGAAAAGTTCAAAGTTTTTATCCGTACTTTTATCTATTAATCTTTCTGTCAAAATCTTGATCTATTCGATAAACAATGATAGAGCAAATTTTCTAAACTCAAATCAATCGGAATGTTTTCTCTTATCGATACTTAAAGAAAACAAAAATATGAATATAGTTATTAAGTTCAATCGAATAATCTGAAATACCTCAAAGAATTTACGAACAGTTTAATTTCTAATACTTGGCAGGTAGAAATATGTATATATACAATGGAAAATAAGCTCGATAGCGTAGTTAAGGTTCTAATTAATTACTAACCTGCGGAACGGGGAGAATGACGAAAATATCGAACCAAAACCCCTTAACCGATCGCAGGTAATGAGCCGCGATTGCACGTGGGTCCCACACGAGCTTCCCGCACCCAGTCACTAGTGACTCCCTCGACACGTACGCCAGCCTCAACTGCAGCCACAAGTGGCACAAATGCACGGCGTCCACGCACGTGCGGAGCACCGTTACCACAGCCGCCAATCCGCCATCCATGTACAAGCACGGAGACCCTCCCCGCCCGATGGACAACGCGTAGAAGAACAAGGGATCGATCGCCAACGCCATCCCACGCGCCAGCAACAGCGCCCGGTTCCACGTCTGCACCCGCTTTGTCCGCGGGTCCAGCACGCGTGGACCGGAATCGGATCGGCTTTTCCGGTTAGACCGGTTCTTTATGGGGATCAAAGAAGAACCGGCGGAGGCCTCCCATTCGGGTTGGTTGGCCCGGTCGCAGCTGGTGGAGTGGAAGGTCGGAACGCCGACTTGTGTGCACGCATAGCACTCGCCCGATGGGGAGATTATGGTGTCGTAGTTGTCACCTTGGTCGTTGTCACCCTCGTCGTTGTTTTCTGGTTCGACCGATTCTCGACGAAATATTCCATACCACCTGCAGGGGAAGACAATTATGTATTTTAGATAAATTTTACAATCATATACAACAAAATGTTTTAGTTTTTTAAAATAGAATTGAGAGTGATTAACCTTGAGAAGGAGAGATCGGGGTGTGGAATTTGAGAGGGCATTTTGGTGGGAGGGTAACCATGAGAGGAGATGCGTGTGAAGTAATGTAAGAAGAGAATTAATGTTGAAGTGAATTATGTATGAGTGGTGTTGCGTCGATATGGTTGAATGATTGATTAGATAGTTGTAGTAGTCGTCGTAGTACGTGTTTTGTTTGGTGATGATAATAAGATGAGTGTCGCTATTTGCACATGAAGGGGATTTGTCCGGTACTTGTGGTGGTGGTGGTGGCGGGCCATACATATTTCTAATTCTGTACAGGATCCAAGTTCTTGACAAGCTATCGTTATATTAACAAAAAACAGAGAGATTACAAATTTAAAGTTTTTGTGAAAGAAAAAGTAAAAAAAAAAAAACAAAAAAAAAAAAGTTAAAACTTAAATTTATAAAATATTATAATGTCACAAAAATCTCAAAAAGTAGAAAAAATATTGCAAGAGGATAGCATAAATTAAAGATTTAGAAACACTAGTAAGAAATTGTTATATAATAAGCGTCTCATAATTCTCAGGGGTGTTTGGAAATACTTACTATCAATTTAGGTGGTGTTTGCAAACTCTTTTTTAAAATCACAATCCCATAATTTAAGTTAAAGTTGTATAATTTTTTATAAGTTGACGGTATTTGCAAAAAAATCGATAAGTTAAAAAAGCTGTAAAAAAAACATTAGAAATAACTACCACAAGCTAAAAGCACAGGGACACAAACTTCTAGATTGTAGCGATTGTTAACTTAAAAAAGTAAGTTGATTTTAGGTTTTTTTTTAATGGTTTGCAAACACCACTTGCATACGCTCAATAAATACCTATTTTAACAAAAACGCCCACCTTCTTGCTCGGAATGTTGTTCGAAATGACGAATAAACTATTGCCTCGCTGCATTTACTTTTTTTATTTTCTCAATGGTTGTTTTCTTTGAGTTCTATTGATAATTATTCGTGTGTTGTGTTTGATTTCTTTGATGTAATCTGACGTTTTGCATTGCACCCGCTAGTGCAGTTTTGCTTATATGCAATATTGAAGTTAAAAAAAAATAAAATATTACATATTCAAATAAAAGTAGATTTTAGTTTTTTTTCTTAAAATTTGCAAACGCTACATTGCCCCCACAGGCTATATATTACATTACCAAAGGTTGTGGCTAACTATATTTCCTAGTTCGAGTTAGCACCACTTCATTGCTAGAAATGAGCTAGGAGAAGGAAAGGTATCAATTCAATTTTTCTGAATGATATAATTAAGTTGCGTTGTTCCTTCAATTCTTTGCAAGTATTAAGGTAGACGAAGTGCAAATCAACTTTCGCATCGACTATCACATAATATTTCTATTGAAGTGGCACTTAAACCCTTCTTTTTGGGTTTTGTGAACAGTTGTAATGCTTGTTTTTTTTTTCTTTCTTTTTTGGCTGGTGCTCTGTACTTTCTCTGTTTTTGGAATTCAGAAGCTTTGTATTGCTATCTTTGATCGAAATGAAATGCAATGAGTTGTTCAAAAAAGAATAAAAAAAATAGAGTCAAAGTAACACATATGTTAGTGATATGTTGGTGAGTTTGACACCACATCTAAACTCAAAACTTTAAGATGTTATATGTAATGGTTCTTCCGCTAATATCACTACGTGGAAAAGGGCATTAGCGACGGATGACCCTTCTGCGGTCGCTAATAACTCAATAGCGATCGCCCGACCGTCGCAAAAAAGCCGGTCAAAAATACCCCTATCGCTAGTGACGAGCGACTGCTCGACGATCGCAAGTAACAACTCGCGATTGTCGGGCAGTCGCCTAAAATTTTAGTGACAGACGGGTCGTTGCCCACTAGTAGCGAGGGCTAGACCTTCCCTATTGGGTGTACATCGCCCTCTCTACGTGCTTGAGAAAACGTGAGCGACTGTCTTCCAGGATACAACGACTACGAGTAGAATTGCGTGCACAAGCAAGGACTGCCACTTGAACTGTAACTTTTCTCTACCACCACACAATGAGAAAAATAGTTTGGTTGCGCAGAAAAGCCTTTTCTGTATGTATGCTTATGTTTGTGATAAGTTAAAAACTCTACGGGAACGACCTATTTTATAGACTAGGTCATAAGGAGAAAGATAGAAAACTTAGCCACCAAGGAATGTGGTTCTTGCGACCCAGGTGTCCCCATTATCGTCAACCCATTCGCGACTGTTGGACCGTCACTAATGGCCCAACAATCATTAGCGATGGCCAAGCGACCACTAATTTCCTGAACCCATTATTGACTGTTAGGCTATCAGTAATGGCCCGGAAGTCAGTCGCGACAGCTCGACTGTCGCTATTATGCAAATTAGATTCAAAGGGTTTGTGACCGCCCAACCATCACTACTAATATTTAACGTTGAGTATTAGTAGCGACCGTTGGACCGTCACTAATGACATTTAACAGAATTAAAAAAAATAATAATATTTTGATCATTTGTGAAATTATCAGAATATTATTGATTTATTTTCAATAATACGAGAATTGTTGTGCTTTGTGTTGAGAAGATGAATGCTTGAAGATGTGTAAAGAAAGAAATGTTGGAAAATGTAATTTATTTTTGAAGAAATGAAAAAACAATTTTGAAGATATGAATAAAGGTTTGGAGAAATAAAGAAAAGATTGAAAAACAAAACTTTGAATATATGAATAAAGGTTTGAAGAAATGAAAAAAAAAACTTTAAGTAAAACTTTGAAGAAATGAAGTAAATTTTAAAATAATGAAAAAAAAACACTTTGAAGATATGAATAAAGGTTTGAAGAAATGAAAGAAAAAAAACTTTGAAGAAATGAAGAGAATTTTGAGGAGGAAATGTTGCGTAATTTTTAAGATATTGAAAATGAGGGTGAGAAAAGGAGGAGTATTTATAGTGTGTTGGGTGAAAAAATTGAATTTTCAAGTTTTATGAGTTTACATCGGTTTCCACCATTTTAGGGTTCGCTAATGTTTTAATTTTTTGAAAATTTAAAAATTTCGCCAAATTTAGGGGTTAGTAGCAACAGCCCACATGTCGCTATTGTGGTTTGAACATTAGTAGCGATTTGGTATTTGTTTTGTTTGTCTTGTATGATTTTGATTTATTTATGATTTTAGTTAAGAAACTCTTAATATATTTGAAATTAAGTAATATGTAATTAGTATACTAGTAATAGGGTTATCAAAATACAAATTTATTGTTAAATAACTTCTTACGATAGAAGTAATGATGTAATTATAAACGTTTATGGTCTACAATTAATATTACGAAGTTGTTATCATGCCTCATATGTGATTTATGTTCGTTACGACATGCATGTGTAAATGTTACAATGTGTAATTAGTATCTCATATAAGTATATGTATATAGTCATTACATACATCGCCATTAGGTAGAAGTGTTATAATGAAATAGTCTTATAAATGAGGTTTAATTGTGCAACGAAACCTATAATATGTGTTTATTCAACTAATTAGTACGTATTATTGTCGTGATTGATAGTTAAACCACCAATATATGTTAAATAATCGTTTAAAAAATGTATTTTACGAACTTGAATATTACCAACGATGGTTGGGCCATCACTAATGACTCTCATTTGCGACAGTTTGGCCGTCACTATTACTAGGGTTTAGGGTTTAAAAAAGTTACCGTTGGTTTGGGGTTAGCGACCACTCGGCTGTTGCAATGTTCTCGTTAACATGTATCAGTGACAGCCTGTCCGTCGCTATTGCTAACAATAACTCCTAAAACAACGACCGGGCCGTCACAAATCGTAACGATAACCCCTGTTAGCGACCGCCCGGTCGTCGCTAATGTGCGTTACCGTTACGATTTATGACGGTCTGGCCGTCACTAATGCCAAATTTGTCCTTATAAATACCTCTCCTTCGTTCATTTTGAGAATTCATTCCAATCCCACACCTTACTTTAAGTATGTCTTATTTTTACTACTTTCGTTTATTTTCCTTTTCCACGAAAATTTGTTTTTGATATTAACGTTAATTTGATTATTGTTTTTGTTGTTGATTATTAGATATTATCATACGACGCGATAAGGCTAGACGTGCATGCTACATACTTGACGATCAAAATTTTGAGCGCCAACAAGAATGTATGTCTTTTAACTAGTTATATTAGATTACACTATGTTGCGATGTAAATTGTTTTATGTTGTATATTGTTTAGTCGAATAAAGTAATTTTTAATTACTTAGATAAAGAATAGATTATCGAAAGATATTGGATGTACGGTTGGTTATACAATAATGGTTCTTTGAAAGTGAGTTTTGTTATTGGCATTCGGGCGTTCATAGAATATGCTTCACAACAAACAAAGTACTTAGATCTAAAAAAACCATTTTAAGTGCCCGTATCTCAAATGCGACAACATAAAGTCTTTGGATCAAAACATAGTACGTAGTCATCTTTATAAGTCGGGGTTCACGGGTCAATATTGGATTAGTGTGTCGCATGGTGAAAATGTGTGCGGGACCTCTATTTAGACGACTCACCCAGCCCACCACCACTGTTACTAATGTAGATAGCCTTGTTCACGTTAATTCGTTTAGAGAAATGTCGTGGATGTATATGAGGGCAAATTTTCATATGAAGAGATACGCAATGAAGAGCCAAATTTTGATGCCACGGCGTTCTACGAGTCGCTAAATATAGGAAACATGAAGTTACATAGTGAAAAGGAGAAATCCGTATTGCAGCGGATTGCAGAGTTCTTAACGTACAAGAGCATCCACAAAGTTAGTAATGTCGCTTGTGACAGGTTTTTAAAGTTGTCCCTTGATGGTGTGGACCCATAAATTGAGAAGTTGCTACCTGATATGGCTTACTTCTTGAATAGGATGCTGACGGGCTTGGGGTTAGGGTACACGGCGATTGATGTCTATTATAATCTTTTTTCTTGTATTATGGCGAGTACGCGAGTAGGGAATACGTTTCATGCCTTATGTGCAAGGACACAAGGTATGAGACTGGTAGGAAGTCACTTGTCTCTAAAAAGAAATTATGGTACTTCCCCCTCGGTCCTCGTATACAGAGATTGTACTATTCTAGAGGTGTTACAAAGCATATGACGTGGCATTTAAAATGTCGTCAGTTAACTAATCGAATGATTCATTTGGCTTCAAATGAATCATGTCGACTCTTTGATCGACCATATACAAATTTTGCAGCAGAGTCCAAAAACGTACGACTCGGTTGATACGCAAATGGATTCACACTATTTGGTCAATCTTCCTCTAATTACTCATGCTGGCTTGTTTGTAACCCCGTATTACCTTGCTCCTGATCTTTGCACCATCAGAGTACATATGGATGAACCTTATTATACCTGGTCTACAGAGTTCCAAGAAGAACCTTTATGTTTTGCTGAGACCACTAATTGACACAATGAATGCAGGAGCAGAAGGAGAGAGTTGATGAAAATTTATGAACGGATGGTTTGAGTATGTATGACAGCTATAAGAAGTAGAACTTTTAATTACGGGCAGAAATAATGTGAACGATTAGCTATTTCCCGGCATATGGAATGTTGTCTCAGTGGAGTACACATGGGAAGATATCTTCCCCTTATTGTACGGAGCACACAAAATGTTTCCAGCTGAAGCAGAGTGGAAAGTCGTATTTCTTTGATTGTCATCACCAGTTTCTACTAAAAGATCATATGTGGAGGAAAAACAAAAGTGATTTCTATTATAAGAAGGAGGCACTTGAAGAACATATTCCAATGAGAAATGGTGAGGAAATGAGAAGAGTTGTGGAAAAACTCCCACCGGTTGATTTTGGGCTAGACACACAAAAGATCAAGGGTTTTGGAACTACTCATAATTGGTGTCGCATGAGCATTCCACAAACTTGACCCGTCACAATCTAGATGGCATGCACTATAAGAATAATGTTTTCGATAACATCAAGAATACAGTGATGGATGACACTATGACGAAAGACAACGTCAAGTCTAGACGAGATTTGAATAACTCGACAAACCATAAGGACATATTTCTAATTCCCACTGACAGAGGAGATGAAGTTAAAGCCCAAGGCAGCCTATTTCTCAATAAGGATCAAAAGAACAAGGTGTTGGAGTAGTTGACATGTGTTAAGTTTCCTGATGGATATGCCTCCAACTTAGGAAGATGGGTGCAAAAGTAAAAAAGGAAGATTGTCATATTTTCATGCACAGATTGATCCTAATTGCCTTTCGCGACTTTCTGCCCGATTCTATTTGGGGCATGTTAGTGGACATTGGTCATTCTTCATGGCTATTTGCGCTTCGGAGGATTCAGCAAGGGATATGGCGCAACTTGAGGAATCAATTGTCGTTACGATGTGCAACTTGGAACAGATATTTGCACCGTCATTCTTTGATTTTATGGAGCATTTGGCCATTCACATGTCGTAGGAGGCTAGAGTTAAGGGACCAGTTTACTATTAGATGGATGTATCCATTTCAGAGGTACTATAGTTAATTTTGAATACAATTCTTTTTGTGCTTCATTCACTAACATGTGGTTTATACATGCGTATATACGATATTAAAAGATGTGTTGAATAAAGCACGAGTCGAAGGATTGATAGCCAATTCGTACATACTATCGAAGATCGCTAATCTTTGTTCTTAATATCTGGATATCTCTCTTCAAACTAGATTTAACCAGCTGAATAGAAACGACACATTCATTAGTACGAAGTGGGATGATGAGCTTTTCATATTTCACAAGAAAAGGGTACCAAAAGGAGCATTGAACAAGCAGTGACAGTTGGCAGATGGTTGAATTAAAGCAGATTGAACTTTATACACTTCTTAATTGTCCAAAGCTTGACGTTGGGTCGAGTGAAATTTTTTTTTCTTTTTTCCTGGCCAATTAAGGCTAATCGACCCCATGCCGCCCGGGTATCATGTGCGTCCCTCAAACTCCATGTGATAGGCACATTAGCTTATCACACGCCCACATTAGCTTACTCCATGTGTAACGCTCACTCGCCCGCACGGGGAGGACTGGTCGAGTGAATTATTGTTATAGCTATCACGATTTAATACAACTCTATCTTATCTTGTTTAGTACTGACATGCTATTTTATATTACACAGGTTGTCTGAAGAGGAGTGCGGTAACCTCGGCCCCATTAAGGTCTAAAAGAAAAAGAACGAAGAATTTGTGGCATGATTCAAACATGAGACTTCAAGTGGACACTATGAGATTGATGACCGCCTAAGAGCTCTGATCAGTGGACCCACTTGTACAATAAGCATGTATGATGGATACAGTGTGCATGGGTTCAGATTTCATACAAAGAGGACTCGTGGCTCATAGAGAAGTGATTGTAGCGGCGTTTATGTCAAAGGTAGCATGAGAGGATATGACGCTACCAACTTCTACGGTACGTTGAAAGACATTATACAAGTGATATATTGGGGGGCTGTGTGACCGTTATACATTGTGTTATTCAAATGTGTGTGGTATGATATCGACCGAGTGACCGTAGTCGACCTTACATACCAATTGGTTGATTTTAACCCTCGACGTTGTCTCGCGACCAATGAGCCATTTGTTTTTGCCAATCAGGCCCTACAGATGTGTTATATCCCGTACCCAACTTAGACACGTCGAAGAGGATGGTGGGATGCATCTATAATTCCGTCTAGACACATAATCAACACATCATCAATGGTGAATTCGAACGAGGACCAAGCTTGAATGCCGGTAAAAGTGTTACAAGAGAATGAATCATGAGGGTTGAAGCTATGTGTAGACTTGAGCTCATTTAATATGGATGTCCAACTATGGGTTGGTAAATTTGAGTTGGTTGAAGATGCTTGTCGTGTCAAAATTGATTTAGAAAATGAGGAAGATGTTGATTCAGACGAAGATGATGATGTTGATACAGAAGAAGAGGAATATGGCGAGAGAGATTTGGAGTCAGAGACAATGATGTAATAGTGAAAAATAATTGTTCGCGTTGTATTTCCGTATTATGAATTAAGATTTACTTATTAGCGTGATATTGGTGGTAAAGGATTATCTTCCATTCATCTGATTTACAAATTAACTAACTGAGGCATGAAATCAAACTTTAACAGAATTACTTTCCTATCCAAAAAATTATAAATTAATATGCATGCAACTAATTAAAGAAAGTGCATAAATAAAACTTTAATTACATAAGTATGCAAAATAAGACAGGCATAACAGTTTTACATAACTAATTACACAAAATATACATAAATAAAACTTTAATTACGTAACTAACAGTTTTACAAGAAATTTTTACTCAAGTAGCATATAATAAACGACAATTTTACATAACTGACATATAGAAAAATCAATTACTGCCAAGAGAAACATCCTCATCTGACTCCTCATCGTCGGATCTATCCAACCTTAAAGCACTGCATGTGACCTGTGATGCCTCTGCATCACCCATGTCCTCCTGAAAGAGTATGTCCTCCTGGAAGAGTATATCATCAAACTGGGTGCCTGCTGAAGTACTCGGCATAAATGGATCTCGTCTTCTCGGGTTCTCGGCAGTGGATGCTACTAATACTGGCTCTACGTGCATCTCGCATGAATTTAGATGTAGCTCGTAGATGTTGTGTACTCGCCGCCCTGGTGAACTGATGTCTCAACTAAAATATATAACTAACCACCACTCGCAATCTGGCACCTTTGGATGCCCTCTACTCCTCGTTCTCCTGCTACAGGTGCTCCACGTATGTCTCGTTCAAGAGAGGCTCCTTTCGACATGGATACCAAAACTCTCACGACGTGCCTCAAACGTCAACCCTTTGGCCTTCCTCTTCTTTGGATCTCCGGCCATCTTGCGCCACGCGTCGGGATCAAATATGTGCCACGAGTCCCCATGTCTAACCCGCAACTCCTCGCAGTAGGCCATCTGTTCATTTTTTATAACAATCAGTATAAAGATAATAATAATGTGTTTAATAGAACTCATAAGATAAATAACAAGTATTTAAGTGAAGATACTTACGTGAATATCCTTAAACGGCCCAGGAAGTCAAGCACTTCTCGTTGGTCGTCCCTCTCTTGCTCGCTCTATCGTCTTCATGTGCAAGTCCCGATATAGTTGAGCGTGTCGCACAAGAAGTGCATTTGGGGTTGGGTACATCTATAAATGACAAGATTCAGTATAGTAAATAACAACAATAATAACAATAACAACTTTTAATTTATAACAATTACAAATACAAAATTTTACAAAACATACCATCCTAATACGGTACTCCGTGTAGCCGACGGATCGACCAGCAGAGATATTTATGCAAGGTGCCTTGGGGGCCTCCTCGACGGTCGTTCCTCATCTCTTGATCATTCGAGCCCTTCTCGATATCTCCCTCACCTCTTTCTTCTCCTAGAACACAACAACCTCATTTTCCTGTTTATGGTTCATCCAGGTCATCGGGCGCCTACCCACTTTGGATCATCATTCCTAGCTAAATAATCTTTCTTCGCACCATGTATTATGCTTGTATACCTCTTTCAATCTTTGGCATCGAATGCGTCATGCGCCTTACGCCTATCGGAGTAAGGAATCTTATATGTAGGCTGCAAATAATTAGGGCTCAGAGTTTTACAAGATTTTGTTTTATAAAATAAAATATACAACACTAAATAAAATATTCATATAATAACTTCTCACCCTAAATCGTAGCCACATCGACTCTTTAAACTTTTGATCGAGCTTTGAATAAGTGGGGCAAAGTGTGGCCAACCCCTTCTTGATGATCGTTGAAATCGTTGATACAGTCCGATGTTGGTCCTGAAAAAGCTTGTGCTCCTCCAATGATAGGGAATGACGTCGTGTCTTATCCTGATGGACCAGATCTCCTCTAGTCACTCCCCTAGGAGGTTGTGCCTGCAGTATCGATGGGTGCCTCGACATCATCACGAGCAACATCTAGAGTGGCCGAACGTGTCTTCAGTACTATCATATGAGGTCTAAGAGCATGATTTCTCTTTGAGTGGCCACTGCTACTGGAACGTTGGCGTGTAGGATCATCTAACATCAAATATTTAAGTACTACGTACTATTTTAAAATATCTAAGTTAGATCAAAGCTACTAAAATTTCTAAGTTATGTAGAGATTCCTTACAAATATAATCATTTCTAAGTTATAGAATTCCCTAAGGCATAAACGATGTTTAAAATTTAGTAATTAATTCTACGGGATCTAACAATTTCTAAAGGTATCAACGATGGTTAAAAACTAACAATTCTACGACATCAAACAATTTCTAAAGGCATATATAATAATATTTCAACTCAACTAATTAAACAAACATATATAAAAATATTACTAAACTAAGATATCTAACAATTAATAAAGCCATAATTACATTTCAACAAATAAAATTACTAAAAAAATATTAAATATAAGACATAAATCAACAAAAAAAACATAAAAAGTTTGAAATCTAAGTTAGATGAAGTCTACTATAATTTCTAAGAGATTTTCTAAAGATAAAATAATTTCTAAGTTATAGATATTCACTAAAGGCGTAAACAATGTTTAAAAATTAATGATAGTACGTGATCTAATTATTCCTAAAGGCATAATCGATGCTTAAAAACTATTAATTTATTTTACGAGATTTGCAATTTCTAAAGGCATAATCGATGTTTAAAAACTAATAATTAGTTCTACGAGATCTAACAATTCTTAAAGGCATGATCGATGTTTAAAAACTAACAATTCTACAAGATCTAACAATTTCTAAAGGCATAAACGATGTTTAGAAGCTTTAATAACATTTCTATAAATAAAATCACTATAAAAACATTAAATATAAGACATAAATTAAAACAAACCCGAAAAACTTACAAACTTCGGGGTTGCAACGGCCGGATGATGCCAAAACGTGGCGGGTGGTCGCTGCTTTTGGACGAGGATAGAAGTGTGATGTGAGTGAGAAATGAAGAAGAGGGGAGTATTAACCGATCTGTACCTACCTCAGTAGCGACCACGCAGGGGTCCCTACGTTGGCTTAGTTAGGCCCAAGAAATTATGGTGACATTTTTTGTCGCCTTAATCTCAGTCGTCGCTACTGAGGACCTTTGGTGAAATCTTTTCCCGCCAAAAAGTAGTGATGGTCAGGCCTTCGCTACTAGTCATTAGCGATAGTCTGGCAGTTGCTATGAAAGGTAGTTGTCGCTATTGTTGTGCGACCGAGGTCACAACTGGCCAAAAGTGGTGTAGTGTATTCATTTACTTTGAAAAGGGACAAAAGGAGTAAAAGGAAAAAAAAAGATTTAAAATTAATACCACTCAATAAGGAGAATCAAGAGGCGGACGCCTTGTGCAAGATGGCCACCCAAACGGCCGCCATCCACACCCGAAAAATCACCCTGCTCCAAGTTACCGAGTCCGAGAAGGCCGAGGGCCACGAAGTGAATGCCACTACAGACCCCTCATCCAGTTGGGTAACCCCAATCAAAGCCTATTTACAGGACCCGGAAGGTTATTCCACTGATAAAGTCGTGCAACGGCTTATGGCCAGAAAGGTATTTCCTTAAAGACGGGATATTATTCTGCAGGACATACTCGTGGCCTCACGCCCGATGCCTAAATGAGGAAGAAGCTCAACTGGCTATGGCAGAAACCCACGAAGGTACATGCGACAGCCATACGGGTGGCGAAAGTATGGTCGGGCGCCTGATTCACCAAGGCTACTATTGGCCCACGATGGCCAGAGATTACAAAAGCCATGCCGAAAGGTGCAAGCCGTGCCAAGCTTACGCCCCCCGGGTTCATCAGCCCGCTGCCCCCTGGGAACCACACCTAACCCCTTGCCCGTTTTCTAAGTGGGGCATAGACATAGTGGGACCCCTTATACCCGATGTCGGTCAAAAGAAGTTCCTCCTCGTAGCCGTTGATTATTTTACCAAATGGGTAGAAGCGGAGCCCCTAGCCCAGATAACCGCGGGCGCCGTTATCAACTTCCTCAGGAGGAGCATCATATGTCGTTTCGGTGTCCCTCGGAACCTGGTAAGTGACAATGGTCTACAATTTACGGATCAAGGGTTAGGAAAGTGGTGCGACCACTGGGAAATCAAACACCGCTTTGCTTCGGTGGGATACCCTCAAGCAAACGGTCAAGTGGAGAGGACCAACCGAACCCTCTTGAAGAATATGAAGGCCCGACTTGATTGGCATAAAGCCAAGTGGGTAAAAGAAATACCTGGCATACTGTGGGCTTACCTGGCGTAACCCCCTTCAGTTTGGCCTATGGCTGCGAAGCTGTCGTACCTTCTGAAGTCTCTATAGAAAGTTGGCGAGTTAAGGAGTACGAAGAAGTAGCTAACAGTTCTAACTTGGCCCTCGCCCTTGACCTCCTCGAGGAAAAAAGAATGTGGGCTGCGGTCCGGAGTGAAGAATACAAGGGCCGGATGTCCCGGTACTACAATGCGAAGGTGAAACCCAGAACTTTTCAAGTCGGAGACCTAGTATTGAAACGAGTCAGAGCTTCCAAAGACGTAGGCAAACTCGAACCACGATGGGAGGGACCGTACAAGATAGCACGGATTGTCGGGCCTGCGACTTATCTCCTCGCCGATTCTAAGGACGTCATCCTCAACAATACCTGGAACGCTTTTAACCTTAGAAAGTACTATGCATAATGTAACGAAACAGCTTTGTACATAAATAAAAGTTATTTGTATATAGATGGTGCCTTTACGATACAAGGGAGATAGGATTGCCCGACAAAATAATGACTCCAGGCCTACGAGTCATATTGGCAATCTAGCCCGAGGGGCCATCTTATACAAACCACGTGACCCCACATACTAAAGGTATATCAGACCGCATCATATACAAAGGCCCTTATACCAACAAAACACTTATACAAACTAAACACCTTCCATGGGACGCTTTCCCTCTTTGATCAGACGACGACGGTCCTCCGCGGACATATGATTCGGATCTCCGATAGACACAGTCGGCCCCTGTGGAGAAGGAGCCTCTGGGAACACCTGACGGATGTTCAACTCCGAAATTACCACGTCCAAAGGGAATCCTGGCAAAGCCTCCACTGCGCCCCGGCACAAGTGATATCCCATACGGACTAAATCGCGCATCTCCTGCGCAAGGGACTCGCGAAGGACAGAAGGCCCTGCAACGCCCAAAACCGCTTGGACCCAGGCCACAACTAGTGCCACTTCATGAGCACGAGTTAACTCCAGCACACGTAAGTTCGCTACATCTCTCTCTCCTGCAACACGCAGCAATTGTTCATCAACGGAGCGAATTTGCTCCCGGAGATCACCCAACCTGTCTTCTAAGCTTGCCACCCGGGCTCTTTCCATCACCAAGCGGCGCTCCAAATCCCAAGATTTTTCCCGCTCTGCCTGCAAAATAGCGGCATGAACCTCCTCGGAAGTCTCCCGATCGGCCCGCAGTTGATCTATCTCCCTTCGGGCCTCCAGCAAACCCTGCTCCAGTTCATCCCTACGACGATATACCAACTTCGTGTCAGAGGATGATTCGCCCCTGGATCCGATAGCATTCAACACCAGATAGATTTGCGGAAAAATAATGGCATAACTACGAAGAGCCTATAAAGGTTAGTATCACGCAAATAAAAATATACTACTACCTCGCATAAATCTTTGCAGGCTAAGTCCTGGAGGTCCGACAAGGGCAGCGACTTCATAAGCTCGCAATCCGTGGCTTTTAACAGGCCGCTCAAATAGTTACGACAAAAGCTAACCATCCCCAAGGCGGAGGGGGACAAAACACCACTTCTGAGTAGCCCTGGCCCCATAACAGGAAGATTTCCTTCGAGGGGCGGCATCGAAATACGGTCGGGATCTCCTCCGGGCGATGCAAAAGCTCCCACAACCGGAGACCAAGAACCCTCATCAACAGCATATACAATCCCCGTATCTCCCCAAGAAGAAGAATTCGGCACCAGCAGAAGCAATGGAGTATCCCCCTGCGCAAGCACAGCTACCGGATCATACTCAGGAGCCATAGAACTCACTGGAGGGGCTTCTACGGGCGAACTCCCCGCCCCCGAGGGGCCTGCTAACACGTCAAAGCTAAGACGCTCGGATGATTCATCATCCGAAGCGTCATACCCATTGTTCATTGTTTCTCCTAGGAAAGCCTTATCAAAAGGCTCAATGGCAAAAGCCCACATCTCCGCCCCTGGCAAACGAAAAAAGTAATATGAGTTCGAGGACATCAAAAGATGACACGAAAGGATTACAAAAAAGAAGAAACTAACGAAAGAAGAAATTGTTGTAGAGAGGCTGTTGCGGAAGATTGAAAATCTCCGCAAACTCGTGCAAGCCTGCCATAATTAATGTCTCCGGAAACTCCAGTAGACTGTTGATACCGTACACCCCCGAGAACAACCCGTTATCGGACAAGTTGCCCCACTCTCTCCACAGAGTCGCTTCGTTAGGGGTAATATAACCCAGCCCCCACTGAAGTGGTACCCCCATGACCTGGCTGATAGGCCCCTCGGACGGACAAAGAAGAACGCCCTCTTCCAATCCGTTCTATTATTACGTGAATTGGATACATCCAGAAAGGCCTTCCTCTTGTCCTGATGGGCCAAGCTGAAGAAAGGGAGACCACCCGAGCAGGGGCGAAGGTTGAATATGGCCCCTACCCAATGAGGAGATAGTGGCAGCCTTAGCAACTTTGAGCACAAAATATACCCCACCAGATAACGGTAAGAGTTCGGAGTCAACTGACTCGGGCATATTTGCCAATATTGAAACAAAGTTTGAAGGAAAGGGTGAAAAAACACCCGCAAACCGCACCGCATTTGCTCTCGATATACGGTAAGATAGCCCGAGGGAGGATCATAAGCCATCTGCTCGGGGTGCAGTAGTACTATGTCATATTTGTCCATATCTAGATTATATTTGGCAAAGAGCGCCATAACGGAGGCACCGTGCTCGTTTCCAACGGCAATACCAACGCGCCCCCGCCCCATCATCCACTCGGGCTCCAATACGAGCCTGGCATACACCGACGACTCGTCCACCAACTGATAAAGATCCCGACTCGTGAACACATTGCGGATATAGTTAATACGGTAGAGATCATCCTCTGGAGACATAGACACGGCACTCGCAGAATTACCTCTCCCACCACGCCCCCTACGCTCACTATGCCTACTCCCCTGAGTCGAATTCTCTGAAGCCGCGCGGCGGACTCCTAACAGTAAGAAGGGATTCCGGGCGGGACTCCGAGGAGAGTGGAGGGGCGAGGAAGAGTCATCCTGCTTGAAAAACGGAGGCATCATCTTGATAAGGTAAGTAATTTACTTGTTTTACCTGATTTTAAACTTAGCTTTTCAAAGAAAAGATAATAAGTCTTTAACGGTAAAAATTTTAAGTAATTTTGAAAGAGTTACTGAACAACTATTTATACTTTTTCAAAAAGTAAAAAATATAGAAAGCCTGAGCTGTCTAAACTAGTTAATGGGTGGATACACGTGTCCAATGATTTTCTTACTTAAGAAAATAGGGCGACATGCCAAGCGACACCTCATACTTAACTTTTAAACTTAGTCAGCAAGCTTTTCCTATTACTTATCCTAAAACAGTAAAAATAGTGGCCAGGTAATTATACTTGCTCAAAAGGGACGAAAGCTTAACAAAGAGCTTGTTCATTAAAACAAAAATCCGAGAAGCCCTAGGAAAAACTTACAAGACGGAATATTAAAAGTTCATAAAATAAGGACTACATAGTAGAAAAACAAAAGAAAATCATATTCTAAACTCCCGTACTCGGAGGAGGCGGAGGCGGAGTGTTAAAGGACTCCTCGGGTAAACCGACAGACGGACTCGGAGACAGAGCCCCACCAGAACTACTTGCACCAGGAGCAAACGCGGTCGGAGGAGGTGCCGGAGAAGCCCTTGGCGTCATCGCACCATCAAACATCTCCAGAATATCCTGAACCTGCTTGGGAGATGGCCTAGCAAGCTTCTTAACATCAAAAATGCGGCCGAAGTTCACCCCCGAAGGCACCACCCCGCGGGCCAAAGTAGCACACTCCAAGTATCCCCACAGCATGTGCCCGGGTGTATCCCGAGCATGCTCACGAGCGGACAAGGCGGTGTATTGGCGTTCCGCCTCCACCGTTGCACACCGAACAGCCTCGTCAATCTGGGTTTGCACGTCCTTTAGTGGCACTACCCCAACTAACTTCAACTCTACTAACTCATTTAGCCGCGATTGGAGCCCCCGTTCCCTCTCCAACCCCTCGGACTTCTCCTTCTCCATAGCCTCCACCCGAGCACGAAGGACTTCCTCGGACTCCGCCTTCTCCTTTTCCAATCGAGATAATTGCGCCCGGACAACCCCTTGGACGCCTCCATCTGGTCGTAGGCCGACTGCACCCGCTGCAAAGTAAGGCGCATCACCTCCTTTACCTTTTGGTCCTCCTTCCACTTAAAGTCGTGGGCCTCCAGCTTGGTGCGAAGGACTTCGGTCATTGACTCGGCCTCGTGGAGTCGGGCTTGGAGAGAAGCCACCTGCCCCCAAAGAGTACTTACCTCCGCCACCTCCCTTAAATGGCTCTGCTCCACAGTGGTGATGACCTCCCGAGTCTTCTTGGACTACATGACGAGAAAGGGAATATAAGTAAAGATACAAGGAAACCGCAGTGAAGATAAAAGTAAGAAATAACAGATACTTACGATAGCCTCCATCCAAACGGTGCTGGCCCGAAGAAACTGATACCCCTCCGCATGAGCGGAAAGAGCAGAGCCGAAGAAATGAAGGATCTCGTGGTAAGCTTCCCCCACAGTCGGTGGATCCTTCTCAGGTACTTGGGACAAAAAGCTCCCCTCGGAAGCTGACCTTCGCAAGGTCGCCCTCTTCGGGAAATCGGCCGTCGGAGGAGGGACAGTCCTAGTGGGAGTTACAGTCACTGCCTCCGCCATTACCGCCTCAGGAACCTCCGTGGCGGCCGAAGAACCCTCCCCCCTGAGCAAGGTGCCCAACACCTCCTTCTTCACCTCCAAGCCCTTCAACAAGTCAGTAGGACCCTTGAAAATCCCCTCGGGACCCTCCGATGGCTCCTCCGAGTCCGATTGGAGCAGTTGAGCAAACAAGTCAGCACCCGGAAACATAGGGGCCTTTCCCTTATTGATTACCGCTACAAAAACAAGATATATAATTAAGTAACCATGCGGAATAGAATATTAAAACCAAGTAGATAGAGGAGAGAAGGAAACTTACGAGGGGAAGATGGGGAAGGTTCTCGGGAAGAGATGAGCACGACCTCCGACCCAGGAGATAAGGGCTCTTCTTCTTCCGCCCGTGGAGATGGCGCCCCCTTGGAGCTCCTCGGAGAGCTGCCAGTATTAGACTCAGGAGCTGGCCTCAAAACCAAAGCAGACATAGGGTCCACTTGTCGTAGTAGAATGGCCTCCAGGCATACCCCCTCAGCGTCCATGAAGGGATGCGGGATGTCCTCGTGAACTTCCTTGGCCTCCGGGTCCATCCCTGCCCCCCCAGGAGACTGCACTTCCCCTCCCTCGTGATCTCTCCCCTCGGAAGCTTCACTATGCCCACTCGGAGCTGCCTCTTCAGAACCCGGCAGTAAGTAATATCTTGCCATAACCTCCTCTGCACCACACAACGACAAGTAAGTACAGACAACGAAAAAACACGAAAAAGAAACCACTCGGAGGAAATAAATACGAAAAAGAGAGCATGACAATAAAAAAGGGAAACTTACTGAAATCTGGCAAGTGTAGGGCCAAAACGAAAATCGGTTTCTTCACCTTGTCATCAGTAAACACTACGTGGTGAAGCCTGTAATCATCAAACAGCTTCGGAAAATCTCCCGACTCCATAAACAGCTGCTGCGCAATCACCGGGGAGAGTACCGTGTCTTCATCCATGGTGAGAATTGGAGTCACACCCTTCGCCCATATGAAAGGCACGTCCCACTTCCATCGGACAGGCTTCACATAGAAGAACTTGTCCTTCCAAACGCTATGCGAGCTGCTTGTCGCGCCCAGAATCCTTTTCGTGGAGTTCCCCGAGTTGTCCCGATGGCGGACATGATAAAAGGGATATCCCCCGGGCGACACCACCACATCAAAAATCGAGAGGAAATGATCCACTCCGCACTCATACCCCTTGATGAGGCACCAAAACACGTAAATGCAGAGAGCAGCGAATCCGTTGGGCACCAATTGACTCGGACAGATGCCGCAAGTCTTGAACACCTCACAAAAAAAGGGTGGCATAAATGAGCGCCACCCGTAATTCACATGCGCGAAGTACACCGTAAGCATACCCGCGGGAGGATGACACGCACTCTAATCCTCAGTGGGAATGTGAACAGTCACATTCTTCATAGCGGTCCTCGTGGCCTTAAACAGATCCATAACCTGCTCGTAGGTAACAACGGACCGAATCTTCTCAATTTTAGAGAGATCGCGAGCAAGGGGCTTTTTCGATTTTGAAACCCTAGCCTTCTTAGCAGAGGCGGCACCGCTCCCTTCAGCGACGGTAGCCTTAGCAACAGCAGGCCCCACGAGGGGAGCAGTAGCCACAGAAGCAGCGGAGACCTCGACGGAGGAAGTGTTTACAGAGGAGGCCATTTTTTGTTTTTGGGCAAGAAGAAGATTTTGCAAATTGATAAAGAAAAAGGAAAGAGCGCGAGGAAGAAATTTGAGGGATATAGAAGTTGCTTTCTTAAGTTGAGAGAGTTGAGGAAATTTGAAGGTTAAAAGGTAGAGTGACGGGATGAGTACGGACAGGCCCTATTTATAGGAATAACGATTAAGATGTGTGGGGAAATACGCGCCCCACGTCGCCACTCAAAAGACGCGTGTCCTCCACACGTCCCAACCATTGAAAATCCTCAACGGTCGAAATGCCCACTATCATCAATGATCTAACGGCTGAAGAGAAACCGTCAGGCCTTTAAATGCTACTAACCGTTACTTCTCGATACCATAACTGCTCGTCGAAGCCGCCACCAAGCCGTTACGCCCCAAGGGCAATCAGGTAATTACCTTTACAAATTTTTAACATGCGCTCGTATGCATTGTAATCCCCTCGGAGACGTGAAAAAATGTATAAACCCCCTCGGAGAAAACAGGAAAAAATCCTATCCCTTCGGAAAAATCTTGAAAAAGGAAAAGCAACACTCAGGGCTTCTTATCCCCTCGGAAAAATCAAAAAAGGGTGGAAAAATCTTCGCTTCTCTCGTAAAATGACCACAAAAAACGGGCAGAGAGGAAAAAACACAAAACTCATCAGCTTACAAAAACCCCAAAATTAAAATTCCCCTCGCCTCTACGATGGCGATCGAAATTTGGGGGGGGGGGGGGGGGCTAGTGTTAACCGTATAAAATAAATACGAGATTAAAGAGAATATTAATCCTAAATCAGAAGGATTAATAAACGGACAATACTATTGTCACGAGTACTTCGGATGAAGTTGTACCCACTCTCAACGAGGAGGCCCATCGGGTGTGACCAATATCGCTCGGTTACTAACCCAAAGCGGTATGAGTGGCCATCCGACGAGGGCACCCAGCGTCCCTCGGAAAGTCACGATGAATCAAGACCAGATATCAAGGTGGCATCGGATAAAAAACAAACCCGGATGGATCCGCCTGATTCAGATATCCATCACGACGCCGAGCAGGGCCCCAACGGACTCCCGAGTCCCAGAATCTTGACAAGAACGCTTCCTTGCTATGCACTCCCAATACAAGTTCCCTCGGAACATTGCCCCAGACGACCAACTCAAAGAACGGAACCACACATTGGTGACATGTGTCTTTATGCATGGGAGGACTCAAAGAAAAACAACTCAAGACACACACATACAGCATGAGTGAAATATAGTGAATAAAGGAAGGAATGTTCTTGTTATTTTGTCTCCTTTAAATTAGCATTTAGCTTTTGAACCACGGGTAAGGGCGTTCCAACCCAAATAAATAATTCAGTTAATTAAGTCATAATTCCAAACATGTTAACATATTGAAATAAGTATATGTTTATTATAAAATAATAATACTTGTAAATCCTTAGTTATTGGTACTGTCATGAAATATGTCATGAAGGGGGTTTTTGCTAATTTTTTAATAATACAGGGGAATGTTTGCCAATTAAAATGTTTGCCAATTAAAATAAGAGATGAGGTTATTTGCCAATTAGAGATAACACAGGGCTAGTTTTAGCTAATAACTCGTTCGATATCTTACCAATTCTTACTTTATGCAGACCGAATCAGGATTCAGGAACACACGCTGATATTTAAATCTGTGGCAGAATTATAAATCTGTGAGCAACACACGAGACATACAGATCTGAGCGACTAATCAAACGCTTGTATGATCTAACTCCAATCCGGACAGTACTTCTTATATAATATATACTCAAGATAAACTGCATGCATCTGATCTTTCTTAACGTTCATATAATGGATCTTTTATGACATTATTTATATATATGGACACTATAAGAGATCTCCTGTTCTTACTAAATCTCGAGCACGAATCCTGCCTGATTTAAAGACATTTAATCAACTAAGTAATTTGTTCTTTCGACAACATCGGTAGTATCAGTAATCATTGCCGTTTATAACGATCTAAACTACAAGCAACAGACAGTTATGATGGAGGTATTTTAGGAATGGCTCAATACTAATATTGGGCCGGCCAAGAAGAAAGTCCAACTGTAATAGTACATGGAACAGGTAAAATTTGATACTGAACGAGCATAGAACGGGCTTGGTTCGATCTAACCACTGGATCGAACCATCCCAGTTCGATGCACTTTCCCCAACGAACACTGAGGCCCGCGGGACGGGAGTTATAAATACCCCATCCCCTAACATTTTCAACACGCATTCCAACTATCATCAATTCACTTAGCATCGAGCCATTAGCATTCGGTCGATATCCCGAGTTCGATCGAAGTAGACTGACTCGATACTCAGCAATCCAGCTTATTCTTACATCGAAGGACCCAAGTTCGATACACTTATAGATCGAAGAGCCCTTGTTCGATATTGGACCATCAAGCAGACTCTGTATCGAACGTCCCTGATTCGATACTGCTTATATTGATTTCCTGATGTTCGATACACTATTTACATTTTGTAATTTCATTTATTTAGCCTAGTCAACTTGTAATAGGTGTTTCGAAACACGCTAGTCCGAATTATATTTGATTCACATTGTTTTGGCAATTGACTAGCCCATTGTAACATTTACGGTGTTTTATTACCCGGACGAAATAAGACCAAAATATTGGCGCCATTTGTGGAAACACCACATTTCCAAGTTTATTAGGCATGACGTCTAGAATTACCAAATCGCGTAGTAGAGTAGTGGAAAGCACAAATGTAGAGGTCGACCGAGCAACAGCAAGTCATACTGTCCTAGAAGCTGCGAGACCATTAACATTACCCGTTGGGGTGCCAGCAAGGCGAGAAATGGCAAGAACGCAAGCAAAGGGCGTACCTACACCGAATGCAGGCCCGTCTAGAGCGACAGCAACCACAGCTTCGCTCCCGAACAATCTGAGAGATGAAATAATGGCCATGGTCAAATCCGCACTGCTGAGTGTCTGGCCCCAGCGCCATTGATGCAAGCACCACCGCCAGTGGGATGCGCTGAGGCAATAAGGGAACAGGCTTCCGCGGCCGTGCGTCCGGAAAAAACAAACAAGGAGAAATCCCATTATGATGGCATAAGAGAGAGAGACATGACTCGGTGGAGGTCCAAAATAAGGAAAAATCACATAGGAAAGACCACAAAGACAAACCAAAGTCGGTGGAGGTGCAATCTAGGAGGCACTATGACGAGAGAAGAAGAGAAAGAGAGGAAAGTCAGAACGATGAACCGGGACGACAAGAGGAGAGTAATGAGAGGAGATGCGTAGAAAGTTGTGACTCCACGAAGGAGCACGATGAGGTGGTAAGAAATCTAGAAAGGCTTGAAAGGGAAAAATTAATGGTCGTAGGCCAAATGGAGCGAATAGGAAGTGCTATGCCGAACTCTCTATTTTTCGAAGAAATAGAGGCGGAAATCCTAGGGCACGGGGAAAAGATCCCCGATCTAAAACCTTACGATGAAAATTCTGATCTCCGCGATCATCTCTTCCATCTAGACAGCAAGCTGCCCTTGTACGGGTTCAAGGAGAACGTACAGGCCAGAGTTTTTGCCACTACCTTGGCCGGGGGTAGCGATGGACTGGTTTACTCGAATTGCTCCAGGGTCAATCAAAACCTACAAGCAGTTAAGGGACATGTTTGAGGACCAATTCTCAAGTTAGGCGACACTGGTTTTGGACCATTCCCACATGTACTCAATGAAGCAAGAGACCAATGAGAGTCTAAAGGACATTATGAGACGTTTCAACGCAGAGCTTCTAAGAATAGACAGCCCAAGTGGAGAGATGGTGATGAGTATACTCTTCGAGTAACTACAAATACAGTCTTCAGCGACGACTTGTTCAGGTGGAACCCCAGAACTATCGAAGAGATAAACAAGATAGCTCAGGGGATGGTCCACCGTGAAGAGATGATGGCAACCAAGTTAGCCATTATCGCACCCTAGAAAGATAAGGAAAGAGGAAAAGAGGACCAAAACTGCAACAACAACAACAACAACAACAACATGAATTATCGATACCGAGACACGTCTCCAAGGCGATACATGCCCGTGAATGCTAGCATCATAACAGTATTTGGAACAATGAAAAGGAAACGGTGGCTGAAAGAGCCCAGACAGATGAAGAATTCAAAGGCAACAAGGTTTTCGAACCACTTCTGTAAATACCACAATCAGAAGGGCCACTAAACCGAGGATTGCATGGATTTCAAGGACGAGATCGATCGACTAGTGAAGGACGGCAAACTAGTGGAGTTTGTATAAAAGATGAAAGAGCAAGAGGACGAAGCCGAAAGGGATAGATCACTATCGTCTAGAAAGGACAAGCAAAAGGTAGTCGAATCATCGCATTTGTTGGATTATCATCAAACTGGAAATAGCAACGTCAAGAGGGGAATGATAAATATGATATCAGGTGGTCCAGTGGAGGCGGATTCCACGAACAGTAGAAAGAAGATTTCAAGGCTCGTTGAATCAGACAGGTTCGCCGGCTTCACTGACATTTTAAGAATTAAGGAAATGTCGTAGGAAGAGTTCACCTTCTCAACAGCGGATCTGTGCAAGTTGAGGCCCCAGGTCATTCAAACAGCAAATATGGATTCCCAGTCGGTGGACATAGCCAACTTTGGCGTAACTAAAACTCGGGTAGACCATGGCAGCTCAGTTAATGTGTTATTCAACTCCACATTGGAAAAAATGGGGCTGAATGGCGAGATATTGGAACCGGTAAGAACCTAGCTTCATGGATTCGGAGGTCGGAGATAGTGCCTCGTGGATTGATTACGCTCCCCACCTCATTGGGAACCGCGCCTCAGAGGAGAACACTACTGGCGTGTTATGTGGTTGTTGATATGCCTTTCTCTTACGATGGTATCATAGGAAGGCTAGCGCTAAACGCGTTCCGAGCTTTGTCGTCAACTTACCACCAAATGGTAAAATTCCCCACTCCTGCCAGAACCGGTGAAGTGATTGTAGACCACATTGAAGACTAGAAATGCTATATAGCATCGCTTCAAGTGCAAGCGCAGGTGGAGCAAGAAGCAGCGGGGGCACTGGCCCATATGGAGATGGAACACATTGACTGAAGTGCCCAAATTTATTTTTTGCAAGTCTTCAATTTCCCAAATATTTTGAACAACTTTAATTCGTCCCCTCTGCCCTAAGAAGCATGAGGGGCAGGCATGTACTAACTTAAAATAGGGACACTGAAGACTTGAGCCACGAAGGCCGCCTTGAAGGACATATGAGAGCGGATTTTGCAATCAAAACCCTCTCCTATTCTCTTTATATGAATTCGTTTCCTAAAGAAACGCTTTGATTTATCAATTATATTATCATCTGCATAAATAATAATTGTGAAACAACTAACTATGCGGAGGCAAGCATAATATCAATTTTATGTAGGACCTAAAATATGTTCAATCCAAAGATGAAGAGGGACGGAGACTCTGTCGAAAGTGGCACGATATACCGTAAATCCAGAAGAAATGAAAGAAGGGACGGAGACTCTGCACCAAGAGGCACGAGAGACCGCAAATCCCGAAGATGAAAGGGGACGGACACTCTGCACAAAGAGGCACGAGAGACCACAAATCCCGAAGATGAAAGGGGACGGACACTCTATCCAAAGTGGCATGAGATACCGCAAATCCCAAAAATAAAAAGGGACGGAGACTTTGTCCAAAGTGGCCAAGATACCGCAATCCCAAAAATGAAAGGAGACGGAGACTCTGTCCAAAGTGGCACGAGATACAGTAAATCTCGAAAATGAAAAGGGACGGAGACTCTGTCCAAAGTGGCACGAGATATAGCAAATCTCGAAAATAAAAAGGGATGGAGACTCTACTCTATCCAAAGTGGCACGAGATACCGCAAATTCCGAAATATAAAAAAATGGAACGACCGTTATATTAGTAGTAATAAAACACTAATCCTACGTCTCAAAGAGATACATACACCTTTCATGAATACGAAAGGACGCTCTAGTTATCAAAATAAGGTAAAACGCAACAACATCGATTGAAAGAAAAGGCAATGAATACGAGCCAACGAAATACCATATCGTTGAAAAGCAGCACGAGTAACATGTGACGACAATGCAACTATTCGAATTGTTCAAAACATTAAAGGGCGACGCAGCGCCAGAAATAGAATAAAAAATATTCATTACAAAACAAAAGCCGAAACACTTAGGCATCAGCGTCATCCTCATCTTCGGAGGAAGGATAGACGGGGGGCATCGGTGGCGGCAAAGTGATTCTCCGGTAGACAAGGTTGTCACTCTCGAGAAGCACAACGATCTCATTTGGAAAAGCTAGTTGATCGTTCACCGAGGGCGGTATAATATCTCTATTAGGCCCCAATAAAAGATCGACCCAGGCATGGTCGAAGTTTCCACGGACATATTTGGTGCTGTAGAACTGTTGCACCATGAAAACCTGAGCTCTCTGGGCTTCTCGGGCACCCCTCCGAGCACCTATCTCTCAAAAAGTATTGCTCCGGAGGAACTACTCAACAATTTCAACTCGTTGCTGCACGGAAGGAACCTGTACAGTGCTAAAGAGATTAACAAGGAAGAATAAAAGAATAAAGACTTCTACTCAAGTAAAATTACTATACCTCACTGAGGCCATGAGCATATCCAATCTCATTGGCCCGATCAGACATTTCTTTCTAGGCCGCCAGTTCTTTCTCGAGTACGGCAACTCGTTTCGCCAGCTTACCTTTGATGGACGAAAGATTGATGACTTGCATTTGAAGCTGATCAATGGCCTTATGTGCAAGCCTCGCTGTTTCTCTGTCACCGGCAGCTCGAGCTGCGTACTCCTTCACCTTTTGCAACACCCTCTCCTTGTCCTCAAGAGCGGCCCTCAAAGCATGAGGGTCACTGCCACAAAAGTCAACTCCGGCCTGCTGCTGTCCATGAGCCTGGACTAACCCAGCGAACATGGCATCCACTATTCTGCCACCCTAAAGAGAAAAAATCATGGGGTTAAAGGACGATATGCAATGAAATACATATGTAATACAATACAGCTGGAATGTAAAATATTATCGCGCTTAAAAGATGAAGAGCTTTCCGCTCCACCATCTTCCTCTCCTCGGCCGAAACGGGATGAGGAACTGCAAGATTTGGAAGGAGGAGTTTCAAGGCATTGATCGCCTCTTCCTCTTAAATCTTGAACTCCCTCACGCGAGCCCGCAGGCCATGGCTTGGCCCTGCTCTGACGCTTGTTTCCTCCACAAGAGCACAACCACCATCAGTCACTAGACATGTGGTACACGGCACTGGGGGAATAACACCCCCGGTTCGAGAGCGAGTCTAATGGGCCCTTCTCCTCTTAGCATGAGCAACAGTTTCGGCATTGACGCCTTGTTCGGCTACATCTTCATCAAAACCCCCTGCATGGCCGAGATCGTCAGGAGGGGGAATAGTCGCGCGTCCTTGCCCCAAAATATCCTCAAAATGATCTCTTGGAGCCTCAACGAGGGCGGACACCGATCCATCGGCTACTGTTTCTTTACCCTTGTTCTTCCTCTTCCTTGGAGGTGAAATCAGGGGAACAACGGTTGTCTCAGAACCTTCGTTCTCAGCAGCAAGAGCTCGATTGATCCTGGCGTGGCGGTCCATGATAAATTCGCTAGTAAAGAAAAACACATATTAGTATCATCATAATGGTGAAAACGAAACGCTAGACCGAGTAAAAAATGCAGAATCTATACCAAGCGTAAACCTCCCACTATAGGGAACTGGAGATAACCCATCTAAAGACAGCACGCAATTCTCGACCAGTCTCTTAACGTTAAACTGGTGATCGCGAACTAAATTAAGGACAAAATTATAGTCCCATGAAGGTGGGTGTACACCAGGCGGTATTGCAACCCTAGCACCCCCAAACCAATCATGGAGATACGCCGCGAATTCTCCCTCATAGCTCTCCTAAACGTATACATAACCTTTTTTCCAATTCTTTCCATAGCTATTGGCCCCGCCACTCACAAACTTGCGATGCCTCAGAGCCTTCACATGGTAGAAACATACTTCCCTCCTACAAACTTAGAAGAGAGCCCAAAACTGATCGGGACCCTGAGGTTCGCCTAAATCCTTCATCAGGATAATAAAACCGATAATTTGCCAAAATGAGTTCGGTGTCAGTTGACTCGGCACAATCCCAATGGACCTCGAAATAAATATGACCTCGATAGGTATGGGAAATTGCAACCCATGGGCTAGCTGACCTACGAAAATTGTGAGGTGACTAGGCGGGGGTGAATCCATGCGCTCGTCCGGACCGGGAATAACTAATTTATACCTATTGGCTATGCTAAACATTTTTCGCAAGGAAGAGCGGCTATTCTACAACCGTGAAACGTAAGTATTATACGCCATCCTCGGGACCTCCGCATAGTCATCAATCTCCCTATTGATGGCTTCTATATCTTCATTTGCTTCACTGGAGGCACGGTTATCCTCGGATGAAGATGATTGCAAATCATCGTCCCTACCTTGCGAGGACACCTCATCATTGTTATCACCTAGATGATCCCCTTTAGGAGAGTCGACATAGTCAATGTCGATAAGCTCATTCTCATCCCCACGAGGTATACTCGACCCACCGGAGCACTTGTAGAGCCCACCACAGAGTTGATCGAACCCGAGCTTGAGCTGCTACTAAACTCACCCCCTGAGGTCGATTTAGATCTCACCATCTTGATCGACACAAACTGAAATAAAATAAAAAGAAAAAGCGTCTAACTACGCGTAAATACGTCACTCTCGGTACTTACTACATCTACTCAACAGATTCAAATAAATATTCAAAAAGCAAAAAGAAACGTGACCCGCAAAGTAAGCACATAATCGTTTACATTGGTTATAGCTGGAAAAGCGATAACGATTGAGAAGCAAATTGCGTGAAAAAAGTACAAAAAAAAATTAAACTAGAGGCGAAACCTACACATTCAGCAAAAAGCTGAGATTTTTTCTAAGGTATTAGATCGAACGATATATCGTTCGATACATCTAGCATCGGACAAAGGACATTCGATGCAGCCTGTATCGAACCACTTCCGTTCGATGCTACTTACGTTTGAGTGTGAGTTCTGCACAAGATAAAATGAGCTTCTCCAACACTTTCCCCTTTATATAGACGCTGGAAAGGCCCGTTAGGCCCATCAAACCAAGCATAGAATCGTTATGATTCAATAAACATTTCATCATCGAACGCCATCGATTTAATCTAACAGCAGAAATACGTGATATCTACATCGAACCACCAATGTTCGATGCAGACCGCAAGATCGAACAAAGAACGTTAGATTGACGACACCAACATTAATAAAAAGGTTCAGGAACAATCTGAGATGCACGTTTATCAAACCGCACCTCTGAATCGGGGGCATAATTTTCAACGACAAGCGTTCAGGTCTCCATCATTGGAACCCGATCTCTGTTCAAGATTGCCTCCCAATCGGGGGCATGATTTTCAACATTATCAAAATAACCACACTAAAGATACAAATCAAAAATGCAGTTTATAAGTCTGGAACCCGCCTTCTGATCGATACCGTCTCCCAAACTAGGGTGAATGTGTGATGGGGGTATTTTAGGAATGGCCCAATACTAATATTCGGCTGGCCCAAGAAGAAAGCCCAAATATAATAGTACATCGAACACGGAAAATTTGATACTGAACGAGCATCGAACGGACTTGGTTTGATCTAACCACTAAATCGAACCATCCCAGTTCGATGCACTTTCCCCCCCCCCCCCAACGAACATTGGGGCCCGCGGGACGGGGGTTATAAATACCCCGTTCCCTAACATTCTCAGCACGCATTCCAACTATCATCAATTCACTTAACATCGAACCATTAGCATTCGATCGATATCCCGAGTTCGATACACTGCGTTTGATCGAAGCAGATCGATTCGATACTCAGCAATCCAGCTTATTGTTACATCGAATGACCCAAGTTCGATACACTTATAGATCGAAGTGGCCCTGTGCGATATTGGACCATCAGGCAGACTCTGTATCGAACGTCTATGATTCGATAATGCTTAGATCGATTTCCTACTAGTCGATACACTATTTATATTTTGTAATTTCATTTATTTAGCCTAGTCAACTTGTAATAGGTGTTCCGGACCAAGCTAGTCCGAATTCTATTTGATTAGCATTATTTTGGCAATAGACCAGCCCATTGTAACATTTACTATGTTTTGTTACCCGGACGAAATAATACCAAAATAAGTTAGTTATTCCACCAATTAAAATTCTCTCTAATATAACTATAGCACCACATCATTAAACTGTAGTATACCGAGTAGGAGAAACGTATATACATGATATACGTACACTACAATAAATTTTTACAAGCATGGTTGTTTTGGTTATGGTTGTGTTCGATATGAACTATATTTGTGATGGAACTAAGGTTGTCAATAGGGACCGCAACGCAGTTCCTATTGTCCATATTTGTGACCTAATTGCGGTCCCTACTAATATTCATACTTTAAAATCCATATTTGTGACCTAATTCCAGTGCTTTTTTTTTCCAGCACCTCTTGTAAGTGCTTGTAAAAAAGTTCAGCACACATTACACCAGCAACAATACTCCAAAAAACAAGGTTGATGTATGGATCCCTAGCGCAAACAACACCAGCGCTAGAGCAGTGCTGGTAAAGGTTTTCACCAACGCAAAAGGACGCTGATAAAGGCCTAATAATGCGTTGGTGAAAACTGTATTTTCTTTAGTAGTACAATACTATTGTCATATGAAGAGGGAAAAAATGGAAAGCCTTCTTTTTGATATAGAATATCACAAAGTTGGAACAATCTATTAGTCAATAATTAATAGCAAAATAATTTGTTCTTTCTAGTTTAAGCACTCGCAGAGATTAAAATGTTATGTGTCAAATTTAATTTGCATAGACCAATGTACATTCATCAAATTTGCAATGTGAATCTTGTAGGCCCCAATTATCAAAAATTAAAAAAATCAAAAAAAAACTTGTAGGCCCCGTGCGTACTTTCAATGTACTGGAAATGTATGGCGAATCGGAAAATAAACTCAAAATATACATCTCTTGATGGTTTATATGCCCACCAATTTATTTTTATAACGTGCTGAATTTTTTAATTTTTTTGATAAATAGGCCAGTAAGTTTTTTTGTTTTGATCGCCAGTTAAAATTTCCAAATCCAGATATGAATGTTTAGTATCTGCAAGTGGAGTGCATACTCATATATATATATATATATATAACAAAGAAGGAAAAAAGAAAATAAAAGGTAAAAACTCCTTTTTGATTCTTAGAATGTCGACATTAATCTTTCGTTTTCATTTTTCATAGCTCAAGATCTGAACAGCTGGAATTTAAGGAAAAGACAAATAAAACACTTATTTATTCAATGTAGAATGAAAACCAAATTTCAGTATACATGGATGACAAACGAACAACAAGGTACACATAAAAATAGGACCAGAATATATTCTGAACGCTAGCCGTATGTTGTGAACAGTACTGTTCTATTGCATAGATCACTACAAGAAAAAGGGTCATTCGCGACCGCTCCCTTTTCCGGTCGCGGAAGACCTCGGTCGTGGAGGTCATTCGCGACCGCTGGCCGGTCACGGCAGTCATCCGCGACCGGCCAGCGGTCACGGCAGTCATCCGTGACCGCTCGGCCGTCGCGGATGACCCCGGGGTCATCCGCGACGGCCCAGCAGTCACGGGCAACACCGCGGCCGCCTGGCGGTCACAGATGACGCCGACGGTCATCCATGACCGCCAAGCGGTCACGGATAATATTTAAATCATCCGTGACCGCCGGGCGGTCACGGATAATATTCAAGTCATCCGTGACCGCCCGGCGGTCACGGATGACATTAAACGAAATAAAAAAAATATATTCAGGTAAAATCCCGGAATAAATATATGTTTTTTGCGAATATAATGTATGGTTGGACGATTTTTTTATATAAACATCATTTAAGATAATAAGAGAGTTGGTGTTTTATTTTTTGGAGATATAAAGAAAGAGGAGAAGAAAAATTGTTGGTGTTTTGTTTTTTGAAGATATAAGAAAAGAGGATAAGAAAAATTGTTGGTGTTTATGTTTTGGATTGGGAAATGAGGAAATGAGGAAAGGAGGAGAAAGTGTTGGGTTTTTTAGAGAAGATAATTTGAATGTAATGAAAATTAATTGGTGGAATAATGGGTATATATAGAATTTTGGTGAAAATTTTGAATTTTCAAAAAATTTGAATTTCCCCCCAATTCCAAGGTCTTTCGCGACCGCTCGGCGGTCAAGAGAGGTCTTTCGTGACCGCCGGGCGGTCGCGAAAGACTTTGGAATTAGGGGGAAATTCAAATTCTTTGGAAATTTAAAATTTTCACCATGAATATTATTCGTGACCGCCGGGCGGTCACGAATGACCCCTCTTTCGTGACCGCTGGGCGGTCACGAACCTACTTCGTGACCGCCCAGCGGTCACGAAAGATGGGTCATTCGTGACCGCCTAGCGGTCACGAATAAGTCTCATTCGAAAGTTTTTATTTTCGTTTGTTTAATTAAGGTTCGATGTTTGTTAAATTGATAAAATAGTAATACTAAGTAAATTAAAAGAGATTTTATCACAAAATGACACATTACATCTAAAACGACTTGGTGTATGTGATGAATTAGTTGTAGAACATAAAATAGGTTATTCGTTCATAACTCGCCTAATCACATCTAATTCGCTATTTTAATATGTTAACTACTAATGTTGTACTAATTTATTAGTTCAATTCACATGTAGTATTGAGACTTATTGTTAAAAATCATAAACACATCAAGATGAATCCATAAAATCAAATTTTTTTTATGAATATTATTCGTGACCGCCGGGCGGTCACAAATGACCCCTCCTTCGTGACCGCCCAGCGGTCACGAATAAGTCTCATTCGATAGTTTTGATTTTCGTTTGTTTAATTAAGGTGTGATGTTTGTTAAATTGATAAAATAGTTACTACTAAGTAAATTAAAATAGATTTTATCACAAAATGACACATTACATCTAAACACAACTTGGTGTATGTGATGAATTAGTTGTAGAACATAAAATAGGTTATTTGTTCATAACTCGCCTAATCACATCTAATTCGGTATTTTAATATGTTAATTACTAATGTTGTACTAATTTATTACTTCAATTCACATGTAGTAATGAGACTTATTGTTAAAAATCATAAACACATCAAGATGAATCCATAAAATCAAATTTTCTTTTATGAATGTTATTCGTGACCGCCAGGCGATCACGAATGACCCCTCTTTCGTGACCGCCCAGCGGTCACGAATGCCAACGGCTAGACTCATCCGCGACCGCCCAGCGGTCGCGGACGCCAGTAGGCGGGAATTTGCCCGCTTAGTGGCGTCCGCGACCGCTGGGCGGTCGCGGACGAGTGGCATCCGCGACCGCCCAGCGGTCACGGACGCCACTAGGCGGGCCATAGGCGGGAAGTTTCCCGCCTATGGCTTCCCGTGACCGCTGGGCGGTCACGGGATTTATGTCCGTGACAGCGGTCACGACGTTGTTTACCGCGACCGTCGGGCGGTCACGGTGGCATTCGCGACCGCCGAGCGGTCACGGATGCTCGTGACCGCCCGGCGGTCACGAATGACCCCGGATTCTCGTAGTGGATTGAGATAGTAATATTATCGAATTGTAAGCCACTTGACCTTTATATGGTCCTAAATGGCAAGGAGGTGTGAACAATACTACAATAGTAGGAATATATATTGAAATCCGACATTCTTCGTCTGGTGACATATACTAATTTCATCTGCCAAATCATGGAATCTATGACATGAGTACTTTAGTGTTCATTCATTAATGTTGGCTCTTACTAAATTTAGTCTCGTGACGAATGTAACCAATTATAGTTCAAACATCAAAGTCTCGCCTAATTTGTATGGGTTAAGACTTGATATGTTTAAGGGTAAATAATGAATCAACGCCATCAAGATATAGGGTACCAATAAACATACATACATAGTGTACCAATAAACATACATACATAGTGTGAGCAAAAGTCCACGTGACGAAAGTAATGTTGTCATATGTGCTCCTACTGTAGTAACGAAACTAGATTTCGTCACAAGGCAATTATTGATGTGACGAAAAAATTTCGTCACAAGTATGAGAATAAAGGCGGGAGTTTTTTTCTCCATCTCTTTTGTGTTTTCCACTAAATTATTATTTTAGTTGTTATGACAACTTATAAATCGTCGCTATAACTCTCTACTGTAATGACGTAAGTCAAATTCGTCATAATGTCATATATTATTGTGACGAAATATTTTCATCACAATTTCAAAAATAAGCGGGATTTTCCCCCTTTCATCTTTTATATGTTCCATCCACTTTTTTTATGTTCCCTCTTGTCTTTTTTAAGCTTGTCTTTAAATTATTATTTCAATTTCTTGTGACGTAAAATGTACTCTATTATTACGAAATTGAATATAGTCACATCAAATAGATGCTTTTGTGACGAAAGTTGTTATCGTCACAACCATTCATAAAAATAAATTATTATTCTTATTATTAAAAATAGTTATTTCAACAATAGCATATTGTTAAACACTTTAAAGATTGTTGCATATATATGGTTAATCTTTAATACAAGGTACATTGAGTTTCACTATTCAAAAAATACATCAAAGTTGAGCTTTGGTCTACTATATCTGAGCTTATTCCTCAAATTTTGTCCTATAGGGGTTTCGACCTCTAAGCCTATTTGGTCTATGAGTACTACACAAACTACTTTGTTTTGGTATATAATCTAATTTAATACGTCATTCAATTTAGATCTCTCATAATTTTGATCTATTGAAGTTTTCTCCTAGTTATCATTATTTCAACTTCTCTTCTACTACGTCTCTTGTGCAATGAGAAAAGGGTGGTATCGTCAATCATTGCAAAGTGGATTAGCATCTTCATTAGGAATCAGGAAACTAAAGGTTTGCGCGCAGAACATCCCCATATAGGACCAAGATTGCCTACCAAACTAAGGTCGTCTTTGATTTGATCATCAAAATCAATAAGCTATTGGTCTAGGCGAAAGGCATCTGCGCGTCTCGAAAGTCAAGTTTTGTTCATGCATAAATCAGGCAATTTTGGAAATTATAGCCCCCACCATAGGGTAGAGACTTCAGACGATTTTGGAAATTATAGCCCCCGTCATAGGATAGAGACTTCACGGGCTATTACAAACTTAGGCTTTAGAGTTCAAACATCAATAAGTTTCAACTTAGTTCATGCCTTGTATTATCATACGATAATCTCGACTTAAAAATACCACGCATAAATTATCTAAAGTGAACAAGAGGTTAGTCATAGAACAGATTTTCATTTGTTGTGGTGTACTTTTCTTCGTCACAATAGATTACGACTCTATTGCGACGAATTTTATGTTCGTCACATCAAATCTATTATGTCGGGTCTATTGTGACGATTGTTGTGACGATAACTTTTGTCACAAAAACGTTGTTGTGACGATAAAGTTTTGCCACAACAAACATTTTTTCATAGGGTATAGGCAGAATTATTAAAAATACCTCGTAACTTAGGTTTTTTTTATTAGTTTTGGCTATATAACTTTTGAAAAAATGAACTAAAAATGCATTGACCAAGCTTTGTGCACATGTGGCATCCACATTGTCGCGAGGTGGGATGTTAAAAATGCCCTATAACTTTTAAAATATAGTTTATGCCATGTGGATGTTAAAAATGCCCTATACCTTTTAAGATATGTTTTAAAATTGTAATTATGTTATATCAAGTCTTTAACAATTTATAAGTTGTAACTAAAATACTTTTAAAATGTTTAATAAACTTATTATTAAAAGTAATGTTACTTTAAACAACAAAAATTCTAAAAATTAAGAGTAATATTACTTTTAAGTACAAAAATACTAAAAGTTTTGTATATCATTCTAAAAAGAATTTGTTGTTTAAAAATAATATTACTCTTAGTTTTTAAAAATTTTAATGTTTAAAGTGATATTACTCTGAATATTAAGTTTATTAAACATTTTAAGCATATTTTAGTTATAATCCTTAAATTGTTATTGACTTGATATAAATATATAAATTTAAAAATATATCTTAAAAGTTAGAGGCATTTTTAACATTCACGTGGCATAAAATATATTTTAAAAGTTATAGGGCATTAACATCCCACCTGGAGACAGTGTGGATGCCACTTTGCGAAAAGCCTGGTCAAGGCATTTTTAGTTGATTTTTCTTTCTTTTTTTTAAAGTTACACTCTTAGGACAAAAAAACGGCGAGAAGAGTTACAAGACAAAAAGTAAAAGGAGCGTAAGTTACATGGCATATTTAATATTTCTACCATATTTATATGTACAAACTATTTGACTGCTTACTGTAGAGATTTATGTGACCTCAATTGACTTTTCTAATAATTTGATATTTACTCTATAGCTCAGTTATTAGTTAAAAGGGGTAAAACCACCAAACCCCCTAAACTATAACAACTTTTGGGCACCACCCCCTAAACTTTGTAAATAAGCACTTTGTCCCCTAACTTTTGCCAACCTGTTCCAATTGCCCCTGGTAATTTTTCGACCAAAAAATCGCCGAAAATTTTATTTTTTTCAGAATCTTCTCCTCCTCGAGACGGTTCCGGTAGTTGCGACAGTATCGAAAAATAGAAAGTCATTACACGGGAAATTTAGTTTTAATTTATCGAATTTCTGGAAAATGTGATGAACACCTTCAAGTGTTCTTCATTTTTTCCAGAAATTCGACGAAATAAAACTAAATTTCCCATGTAATGGCTTTGAATTTTGCGATATCGTCACCACTACCGGAACTGTCTTGACGACCGGAAAAGTCGATTAGAATAAAAAAAGTTCGACAAAAATTTTCTGTCAATCTGCGGCGACGTAGTGGCGGGTTGTCAGAATTTCTAGATTTGGACTCAATATTCTCATCGTCGAAAAAGTTCCGTTAGTGGTGACGGTCTCGAAAAATTCAAAGTCATGACACGGGAAATTTAGTTTTAATTCATTGAATTTCCGGAAAATATGAAGAACACTTGAAGGTGTTCATCACATATTCCAAAATTCAACGAATTAAACTAAATTTTCGGTGTAATGACTTTGAATTTCGCGATACCGTCACCACTACCGGAACCGTCTTGACAAGGAGAAGATTTTGAAAAAAAATTAAAAAAATTTGATGATTTTTTGGTCGGACAATTATCATAAGGTAACTTGAACAGGTTGGCGAAGGTTAGAGGGCAAAGTGCTTATTTGAAAAGTGTAGGGGGTGGTGTTCAAAAGTCGTTATAGTTCAGGGGGTTTGGTGCTTTTATCCCTAGTTAAAAATATCAAAGGACTCATTTTTTAAGAAACCCGTGCACCACTTAATTGTTTTATAACTAAGAGAGAAATTTACAGTACACCATGAACTGATTAACTTTGAAATTAATATCCGATAGTGTTGGAAACTTGAAGAAAAAGTGCACAAAACAACAAATCTGGAACGTAGCATATGTGACTAGGGGATGAAGTAAAGATTTAAGAGTTTCAAAGTTTGTGCTTAACTCGGATTTTATGTACTTTTTGGAGAAAATGTAGATACCAAACTAAACTATGGCCCCCTTTTTTGCAGTTACCTATCCAATATTAGAAAATTGACAATTTAAGATCCAAACTTTCATTTTTTGGCACTTTAGTATCTCCACGTTGATTCCGACCAAACTCTGCCTAAAAACGTCACTATGCGTCCAAATGACATCACGCTGATGTCATGGGAGAAGGGCAAAACTTGTCATTTTAAAGATGGGGAGTATAGTGCAATAAGTATAATTAATTTATACACCCTAGATTTTATTTTATTATACATTGCACCCGCAAATATTTTAAATTTTTAACAAAAATACCATTTTCTCCTAAATAACCCACCTTAATTTTATTTTTTTTACACAATGCACCCCAAATTTTTTACCTTTTGAAAAATACCATCTTCTCCAAGTGCTACTTTGCAATTTTCCAAATGAATTAATATATTTCCATGTTATAAAAAGATCGACAAAATATAATGTGCACACCTCGCGCGTCTCGAAGGGCCAACTTAACGTTTGGCACCAATTATGTATATCGCGTCCTACGTTGCTTGAATTGATTATCAAAGCTTTGAAAAAAAAAAACAAATATTGTAACAATTGAGGTGGCTGCCAGTTAGGACGAGAAATGGACAGATTATGTCGATTTATTTGCTTACAGCAGGGAAATTAAATATCTCTAATAGGAGTCATTTGTGAAATTGCAATATATATATATATATATATATATATATATATATATATATATATATGTGTGTGTGTGCGTGTGTGTGTGTGTGTACGCCTGCGTGGATTTTGATATCCCTGTATTCGACTAAAAAATATTATTGGAAAGAGAGAGGCAGAGTATTAATGTACATGAATGTGTGTTCATTCCTAAACGATGTAAAATAGAACTCGACATTCGTCCTTTCATCCTGAGTTTATTTTGAGATAAGAGAACAATTTATGTCAGCAAACATTTATTAATCGGTGAGTTAGTTAGGTTCTGCAGTCTTTTCCATTGGCCGTGTAGAAAAGACGAGAAAAAAGAGACCTTTTAATTAGCACTATTCTGTCACTTTATAATTAAGCACATATATCAAACTTGCCAGAGCGTTTGATGCAAACAAACACTGTACCTATCTTTCATTCAATATTATTTTGATCTGAGAATCGCATGATACAATGAATTACTTCTGGTTAATTTCCATATCAACCTAAAACCTTATAATTACATTACCAAACTCTTGTCACTAATTGTTAGTTGTCTAAAATCTCATAATGATTTTAAATACTTTGTCTTCGTCAAGTTTCAAGTAAATGAAGACATGTTCGTCAACCGAAACCTATGGAGGCAGAAGATTCATGTTCACGACTCGACGTGATTCATTCATGGTTCATATAGTCTACCCCAATTTAATTGGGATTTCAAGCTTTGTTGTTGTTGTTTTTCGTCAAGTTTCAAGTAAATACTTTAAATGACTAAAGTATACGTTGTTTTGAATATGGATTACTTTTATTTTGTAAAAATAGTTTTTCTCTTAAATTTTCTAAACCTAAGATTATTGAACTTATCAAAAAAAAAAAAAAAATCTCTCTATCTCTGGATATATATATATATACACACATACATACATAATATACTATTATGTAAAAAGATCAGATGGGGTTTTTGTAGATTTCAAAACCACATAACGTTTAGGATAAGTCATGATAGGGTTCTTATCAAAAAAAAAAGTCATGATAGGGTATATTATTTTTTTCAGTGAGAAAGAAAATAAAAGATAACCAATTTCATACTCGTCAAAACCCCAAGATAACATACTTGACGTCAAAACCCCAAGATAACATACTTGAAATCGGAGTTGGATGCTAAAGGAGTTTTGTGCTGAGTTTTGAAACAACGAGATAATTTTGCATGGGCATGCTGTGTTCTTAGAACCCTAATGATATTTTAAACAATTTACAAACTATAAGAATATTTTGTGCGAGCTGACAAGCATTCCTATGGTCATTAAATGGACTATGTCGCCTCAATTGATTGTGACGCACACGTGGTTGGCTAACTCAATAATTTAGCTATATATATATATATATATATATATATATATATATATCAAAAGTATACTATGTTAAAGTAAAATAAATAAAAACGACCCAATAACATGTACAAAAAAGAAATCCAAATAAATAAAGTTTAATAGCATATCCAATAAAATATTAAAAAAAATTGTATACACTAGCTATATATATACACTCAAGATTCTTCTGGAAAAAAATTATCGGTAGCGGTCGCATCATATTTGGAGCATTATACTATGGCCCTTTAATTTCAGAATCCAAGGAATAGATAACAAAAAAAGATGCTACTTTCATTGATTGATGAAAGAACGGATTTGTAACTGATGACAATTGAAGGACAATTAGGAGAAAATTATATTAGGAGCTAGAGCATGAAAAGTTCTCAAATATAATTCTCAATCATGCAACTAAAATGGTTCATCGTAGGCAAGTAGTCAACAAATTTGGTTCTTGTGGTACCCTAAAGGTAATAATCTCTTTACATCACCATCTATTTGGAAAAAGATTCTCATTCTTTATGTTAGAGAGTAAATTGTCAAAATAATATTATCTATTATTATATTAAATGTAAAGTCCTCCTACTCACATAATAACACTTTGGATATTAACTTTTGTGTTTTCTAAATACCTTCCCTTTCTCTTTCTTCAAACATCATAACAAGAGGCTATAATGGTATATGGATGAATGAGAAATTAATGCTCAAAGTTGGCTACTCAAAGCTGAAAATATTTGAAAATTGGTTGAAAATACAAAAGAAAAAGTGGCTTTCCCACATAGGAAAAAGAGCACTTCTTCGTGAGGTTTATATATGACAATGTATTCTTATCATTGTAAGAATATGTTCCAAATATGCTCCTTCCTTGTCCACGTGCGCACAGGTGGGGGTGCAAATTTTGGGCCAAAATCCATCGGATTAATGTGACCAGTGCCAGCGCACACGACAATGTACGTGTCAAATGTCGATATGTTTGTCATGTTGGGCTCCTGCTCGCGTGGGCCTTGTTTTGCAATTTCTAATTTTTTTTTTCTGTTTTGCTTAACAAAATTACTTAATTTTTGATATATTTTTTTATATAGAAAAATCGTAGCATCATTTTGGTAATTAAAATTACCTTAGGAGAAAAAGATTTTGTGTTCAGTTTTTTATTAACTGAAATGTGTGTTGATAGAGGAAAGTCATAATTCGAGTTTTCCGGCGCAGTCCTCGCTTGTGCACGCACTCCTGCTCCTATTCGATGTATCCTGAGAGAGAGAGAGAGTCGCTCACGTTTTCTCAAACACTTAAAGAGGGCAAATATGTTTTAAGAAAATCAAAAGGTCCTCGACTTCCACGTTTCTTCCTTCATTGCCGGTTGAGGTTTATTTCGATTACTATATCTTAATTTATGTATTTACTTTCTTCAATTGAATATATTATATTTTGTTCGTTTGGTGCTTTGCTACTAACAATCTTGAAACAGAAATCTCCTTGAGACGAACATGTTCCATTGGCGAAATTCTTTTTTTTGTTTGTTTCAGAAAATATTTTTTTAAAAGTATTATTTTCTAATACGGGAAATTGTTTTACAAAAAGTTTTGAAAAGTTTTTTTTATATACAAACTATATTGTTTTTATTCGTGAAGGATCTTCGGTATCCTCACCTACTATTACGAGATTTTTGTTTGAGTTTTTTATTTCAAAATAAATTATGAAGAAATTTTGTCATTCTTCTGTTTTCTAATATCAAGCTCTTGAAATGTTTCGAATATGTCTGAGAACAACGAAAATATAGATATGGTCATTACTGATGCCAATCAGACGACGCCTTAAACGTCAAAATCACAAGTTATTGGATTTATTGTGAAAACTCAGCCTCCATGTATGACGAGTTTGGATACTCCGACTGTTCCCACGGTTCCCCCGAGCCATCATGAGAAACCGGAGAAATTCGTTGGAACGAATTTCAAAACCTAGCAGCAAAAGATGATATTTTATCTCACAATCTTGCGAGATTCTTGAAAGATGATCTTCTGAAATTTTCGGATCATGGATTAATACAACAACTTTGAGAGTTAAGCTGGCGTTGCCTTAACTCTATTATGATCTTCTTGATTAGAGTAATATGCAGCAGAATTAAAAAATGCAAGAAGATATAATTTTCAGAAGTTTTCAATATTATTAAAAACTTCCTAGCCTTAGGCGAAATAGCCAATAAAGGTTTTAACAAAACATTTGTCACAATAATTCACTCACGCTCTTTGTTGATTGGACTCAATGAAGCAAACAAGCACGAACTACTTAACTTCTAAGAACTAGACTTAAAGTAGTTGATACAAAAGCTTTGCAAAAGCAAGACGAAGACAATACAACGAAGAATTAATCTCTTGGATTATTTAGCATTATTGTCTTGTAATCATCTTGATGAACTTCACACCTATATATAGGTTTCTTGAAACTTGCACTCCAATGTGTGTTGTTCACAGTTTTGGTAACTCTTGTTGTTTCCTTATTGAATTGGGCTTCCTTGTAAACTCAGTCTCTTTCTTGAATAAGTGTTCCCTTTATTAGAGTTCTAATAAGGTAACACACCTCTTTAATTCGGAGTAATCCTCGAAAGAATCCAAGTTGCAATGGAACTCCAATTTGTTTCCTTCTTTGCAAACCGTGTTGAGTTAACTATTCAACTTAACTTGAATTATGGAAACTTCAAGTAAGGAATCTTCCAAAGCTCTTTCATATGATTAAGATACATTCCTGGACATAAACATAAACAACTAAAACCGTGGAACTTGATTAATAAGTGAATAAAGGCAAAACTCAAATTTAGCAGTTAAAGAACAGTTTGCACGCAGGTTCTCTAGTTTTAATGTTATCCTCAATGTTGTCCCAACATCACATAACATTGATTCCAGAATACCTTGCACTTTCATCTTCCTTATGTTAGAGAGGATGAAATTGATGCACAATCGCATACTGCAGTTGATGCGTGGAAGCACTCTGACTTCCTTTGCCGAAATATTATTCTAAATGGTTTGACAGACACGTTGTATCAAGTATATAGTGTGAAGAAAACAACAAAATAATTATGGGAATCCTTGGACTATACGTACAAAACTTAAGATGTTGGTGCCAAGAAATTCCTTGTGGGTCAATTCTTGGACTACAAGATGAAAGACTCAAAGATTGTTATAAGTCAAGTGCAAGAGTTTCAATTGATTCTCCATAAAATTCATGTTGAGGGAATGGTCTTGAGTGAATCTAGTTAGCTTGTATCATTCAAAAGTTACCAGTTGGTTGGAAAGATTTCAAGAACTATCTAAAGCATAAATGAAAGGAGATGGAGTATTGAAGATTTGACTATCAGACTTCGTATAGAAGAAGACAACAAGGGTAGAGATAAAAGGTCTTCCAATGCCGCTGTTAACACCAACACTGCTAAGGCAAACGTGGAGGAGCACGACAAAGGCCCCAAGAACAAGAAGCTTGAACTTGGGTCAAAGGTTGGACCGACAGGTAAAATTTCTAAGAAGTTGAAATTCGTGGGAAAGTGCTACAACTGCAACAAAGCAGGGTACAAGGCGTATGACTGCAGAATGCCAAAGAAGAAAGGCAAAGAGACTAGCAAGGCCAATGTTGTGGACGCTACTGCTCGGGAGGTGTTTGATCTTGACCTCTGTCTTGTGATCTCTAAAGTCAACATGATGGATACTAATCCGAAGGAATGGTGGCTTGATACCGAAGCTACTCGTCACTTCTATGCTAATGGATATGCTTTCTCCGAGCAAACTCCTGTGGAAACTACGGAGATGGTCTATATGGAAAACTCTGCTACCTCTAAGATCAAAGGATAAGGAACGATGCGCCTCCAACTGACTTCTGGAAAGGAGATCAAACTGCATAATGTGTTGTTTGTGCCAGACATTCATAGGAATCTGATTTTTGGAATGTTGCTAAGCAATTGTGTTTGAGTCCCAGAAAATTCTACTTTCCAAACATGTTGTTCATATTGGAAAGGATTATGTGAAAGAAAGGATGTGGGAAATGAATGTAATGGTTGTTAAGCCCACTTCTTTTGATTCTAGCAATAAAACTTCTATTTTTGTTTACTTGCTTGATTCTTGTAATCTATTGCATGGTAGATTACGACATGTTAATTATGATTATTTACGTAAATTAATTAACATGGAACACATACCCACGTTTAAAACTGATTCCAACCATAAGTGTGAAACTTGTGTAGAGGCAAAACTAACGGGAACATCGTTCCCTACTGTTGAAAGAAATACAGATTCCCTTAATTTAATTCACAGTGATGTATGTGATTTAAAATTTGCACAAATGAGAGGTGGATACAAGTATTTTGTAACTTTCATTGATGATTGTACAAAATACTGTTATACATATATATTGAAAAGTAAGGACGAAGCTATAGACGAATTTGTTCCATATAAGCAAGAGGTCGAAAACCAACTTAAAAAGAAAATTAAGATGGTTAGAAGTGATCGTGGTGGTGAATATGTTGAACCATTTGGTGAATTCTTTCACAACATAGAATCATTCCCGAGGTCAATGCGCCATATTCTCCTCAATCCAATGGGATAGCTGGAAAAAAAATCAAACCTTAAAAGACATGATTAATGCCATGTTATTACGTTTCGGATTACCGCAAAACATGTGGGGTGAAGCTATTTTGTTGGCTAACTATCTTTTAAATAAGATGCTCAAAAAGAAAGAAGAAAATAATCCCTATGAATTGTAGAAAGGTCGAGAACCTTGCTACAAATACTTAAAAGTGTGGGGTTGTCTTGCTAAGGTGGCATCACCTTTGCCTAAGAAAATAAAAATAGGTCCAAAGACGGTGGATTGTATTTTCATTAGCTATGCACACAATAGCGCTACTTATCGGTTTCTTATGTATGAATCCAAAAATCCTGAGATTCACAAATATATGATAATGGAATCAAGGAATGCATTGTTCTTTGAACATATATTTTCTTGTAAATCCATTATGGCTAGACCAAGTTCTTCAAAACGAGTCTTCGAAGATATTGACAATAGCGAAGATCAAGAAGAAATTGAAGAAACTGATGAGGTCCAAGAAGAGCCAAGAAGAAGCAAAAGGGTAAGGACAACAAATTCGTTTGGACCAAATTTTCTGACTTATATGATAGAGGTTGAACCTCAAATGTATAAAGAAGATACAAGCTTTGTTGACGGTCCTTTATGGAAAGAAACCATAAAAAGTTAGATTGATTCCATCTTATACAATCTCATATGGGAACTGGTAAACCTTCCTCCGGGATGTAAACCATTGGGTTCTAAGTGGGTTTTCGAACGAAAAATGAAAGCTAATGGAAGAATTGAAAAGTATAAGGCTCGACTTGTGACCAAATGATATAGTCAACAAGAAGGCCATGATTACTTTGATACTTATTCTCATGTGACGAGAATAAATTTAATAAGAATGATATACTCTCCAAAATCTTGAAGTGCGTCAAATGGATGTAAAGACTGATTTTTTAAATGGAGATCTCGATGAAGAGATCTACATGGAACAACCCAAGGGTTGTGTAGCTCCTGGAAAAGAAAAGAAAGTTTGTAAATTGGTAAAGTCAATGTGTAGACTTAAACAAGCACCAAAAACGTGGCACGAGAAATTTGACAACGTCATGATGTCAAATGGTTTCAGAATCAATGAGTGTGACAAGTGTGTCTAAGTAAAAAATACATAAGAAGGATATTTGACCATATGTCTATATGTAGACGACATACTCATTGTGGGAAGCAACGACCGAATGGTGAAGTCCACTAAAAGTTTATTGAATCCAAGATTCGGTATGAAAGACATGGGACTGGCCGATGTAATCTTAGGAATTAAGATTATAAGATCGCGAGATGATCTTATACTGACTCAGTCACACTACATGGACAAGATTCTTGAAAAATCCAGCAAAGGTGATTCCGGTGTATCCAGAACTCCGATTGACACGAGTCAACACTTATCCAAGAATAAAGGAGAAAGTGTTGAACAAGTGGAATATGCTAGAGTGGTATATAGGAAGCCTGGTGTAATTAATGAGTTGTACACGACAAAACATTGCCTATACAATTAGCACGTTGAGTAGATTCACGAGTAATCTAGGCAATGAGCACTAGAAAGCAATTGTGAGAGTACTTAGGTACTTACGTAATACTTGTGACTACGGGTTGCATTATATCAGAGATCCTGGTGTGCTTGAAGGTTATATCGACGCAAGTTGAATATCTGATATACAAGACTCCAAGGCAACAAGTGGATATGTATTCCCTATAGAAGGTGCAGCCGTGTCATGGAGACCTTCAAGACAAACTGTTATAACCAGATCAATGACTGAGTTTGTGGCATTATTCAAATGCAGTGAAAAAGTCGAATGGCTCCGCAACTTCTTGGAAGATATTCCTGAGTGGCCCAAACTTGTGTCAGCCATATGCATAAATTGAGATAACCAATCTATGATTGAGAGGGCACAAAATATTTTGTATAACGATAAGTCAAGACATATACGTCGACTACATAGTATCGTTTGACAACTGATCTCAACTGGAGTTATCACCATTGACTACGTGAAATCAAAAGATAATATTGTGGATCCGCTAACCAAAGGGTTAAATAGAGATCAAGTTGAAAAGACATCGAGGGGAATGGGACTTAAGCCCATCGAAAAATAAGGTTCTTATGAAGGAAAACCCAACCATGTTGATTGGAGATCCCAAAATCTTGGTTCAATGGGACAACCTAATTGTAAAAACCTTGCACGGTCACTGTAGGGGTCAACCCTTGTCCGTTCCTATTATGAATCAATGATACCCGTAATGGAAAATATTAAGCATTGTGTTTTTAATGATTCGTATGAGTCATAAATTCGAGCAGAGTAATGTGGGTTACTCTTAGATAAGAATTCCCCATGTAAGAGAGAGGAGGGGCCGTATTTGAGGAAAATTGTGGGGGCTTGAATTTTTGGAAAACTATGTCCAGGGTCAAAATGGACATAAACTATGAGAACCGCAACTATGACAGGGTTATACATGCGTTTAGATATATGATCGTTTGCATAAATGACGGATAGTTTAGAGACATCGAGTCATACTAATCTGCTAGCAAAGTAAATATTTCTACAATGGAAGGTTCAAGGGTGTTGCTTACCTATCCTTGCGGAGTTATTTGCAACAGATCTCTCTTCGTAAAGGTGATCTCCTCCTCAGGTAGCTCCTCTATCTCAAGTAGGATTGTGAAACCCACATATGTGTCGTCTTGCATTACCCGCGTGATCATTTTATGTCCATTGGTAGAATATGCTCCCATTGGGCCTCCTTGATCATTGTTATCATTTTGTTAGTGCATTGACAACTCTGTGCCCGTGTCCGCTTAGAGCTTCAATTGCCTAGTGTTTATCCTTTTGTGGGGAACATGATATGTTCCTGTTTTCCTGCTCTCCCGAGTCCTTCAAGTGACGAACGTATTCTATCAACTTCTCATCACGGATGAGCCTCTCTATCTCATCCCTTAGATCCTTGTAGTCTTCTGTATTGTGCTCACCGTAGCGATGATACTCGCAGTATTTCTTTGAGTATTTAGTCCTTAAGGTCTCTCTCAATTTTCTCGGCTCATTTAGCCATCCTTTTCTCTGAGCCACGGGAAATATAGTCAAAATGTCCATATTCAAAGGGGTGTATCTCCTGGGAGATTTGTCTCTGCCGCGGTCATTCCTATCCCTACTTTATCTTTCTTTTCCCTTGGGGCGACTCTGTGTTTGATGTGGTGCTTGCTTTGTGGCCATCATTTTATCATGGAAAGTAGTCCGATATGCCAATGCATTAATCTGATCTATAGTTGTAGGGTTTTCCTTAAGAAGATCAGCAACGAATCTTTTCTGTTTCGTAGAGTTAAAGAGAATGAGAGCCATCTAATCCCCTTTAGGCTCATCCACTTTCAGTAACTCCACTTTGAATCTTTTCATAAAGTCCTCAAAACTTTCCTTCTCATCTTGCTTGATTGAATTTAGGTGGTTCGGATTGGTATGCATTCTCTTCTGGCTAGAGAATTGACTCTCAAACCTCTTTCTTAGTTGCGTGTAGCTTGTTATCGAGCCCATGCGTATCCTTTTGAACCAATCTAGCGTTGCGCCAGACAAGGTTGTAGCAAATATGTTTGACTGCACATTATCAGAAAATCCATGTAGAGTTAGTATTCCATCTACATAAAAGAGGTGTACGCGTGGATCACTTTCTCCATCATAAGTCTTAGAGTTGTGGGATCTTTTCCCCCATGTCCAGTGTTTCAGCCTCAATCTCATCACAAAAGGGCGTAAGCCTACGGTGGCCCGAGACTTGCATGAGTCTGCGGTGCACTTCCTCTCTTTCCTGGTTCAGTTGTTCCATTCGCTATCTCTCTCATTTCTGTTATAGGGTTGGGACTTTCTCCCATGACACTCGGGAAACCAGGCAATCCCTCATGGACTCGACCTCGTCTTCTCAGTGTTGACCCCTAGTCCTCTTAATCGGACCCATTGTCCTAGACTCTTGGGGACGAGGTGTTGAAAATCCAATCTCGGGTGCCTGTTGACAGGCACGGCGGCGGCGAGTGTCGCTGCCACGGTCGCATAAACAGTAGCATTGATCTGAGTGATCACTTCTGGTGGTAGAACCGTGGGTACCGCAGGTGCGGAAGCAGGCGTAAGGGTTCGAGGAGAAGGTGGGACTTGTGGCCGCTACTCTACAGCCTGGTTCGATAGTTGTCCACCAATTGGAATGTTTTCAGCGGACGAATTTTCCATTGTTGCCCTCTGAGATTGCGATCGAGTCCTCCGTTGCATCCTAGCATCCTCGTTTGGGAATGCCGTGTTCCCACAGATGACGGCAATAATTTAGTACAATGTCGTTGCTTACAAACGAGTACAACAAATTACAAAAATAACATTTGACCTAATACAAACTATGTCAACTATCGTTAATATTAGCCTCTAGATTAACTTTGTCCGGAACACCAAAGACTGACACTCAGGATGCTTCTGTCGGGTGTCGAACCTCATCGGGATGTCAAATATTGATTGATGTCAAAAGCGTACTGGTATGTCGAAGATACACGATATCGGGAATAGTTCGTATATCGGGTGCTGCGTTGATGTCGAAGTTAGGATATATCAGAGATGGACTCTATATCGGGGGTTGATGTATGTCGGGTAAGGTAATTATGTCAAAATGTGTAAACATATCGAAGGGAGATGTTCGATATGTTGTGTGAATAGTGCTTTGTAATTAATGATTGTGCCTTGAATTGCGGATGGGGCCCATATATAGATCTCGGGGGTAGGGTCCGTTCATTTGCGGCGAACCCTGTACCATATCGGATATAAATATTCGATATGCGGCAGGATATCGGGTGTAAATCCTCGATATGTTATGGGCTTGGGCCAGTAAATCTGTTGGGCTGGCCCATTCGGTATTTATCTATATCAAAGACTAATCATTCTAGACACATGATAACATCAATCACGCATCAAATAAAATAAATGAACATATTCATAATCAGAACAATTCCCCTATTCCAAACACGGAGTAGTTTAGTTACTCATAATTATAAGTTCAAGAATCATTAGAGTTAAATAGCATAAACAACGAAAAATGTATATTGAAAGCTTCTCAGATCCGGTGAAACATTCACGCCATGCTATCTTTTCCAACTCCCACGTGCTAGTTTCTTCTTCACAAATGATCGACTCTAGAATATGAAGACAAAACTAAGAACATAACTCTAATGGTGTTTCTTCTTTTCACAACTTCTCAAAGTACTAGTTTACGAATATATGGGTCTTAAAAGCAAAGAATGCAGTTGTCAGTTGTCAAAGCAGTCTCTCTAAGTGCTGGTTATTTTTTCTCATTTATAGGAAAGTAGTGGTGCCCTCGTCTCGAAAATAGCCGCATGTATTATGCAGTGAAAGGCAGTGTTGCCTTAAGACGTGCCACTTTAACATGTCGCGCGGGTGGCTGCGCGGCTCGTGCAACTTTTGTCTGTTGTGGCACGACTCTCTGCCAGTTTTGCGTGATGACACTTAATATTTTGTGGGTCGAGGCGACCTACTACCCATTATGTGCGAGTCGTGCGGCTTCCTCCTCTGTTGCACATCTCTCTCCTTGATTGGGTCGACTGTTGGACATCTTTGTTTAATTTGACTAGTGTTGCCTCGGTTCACGGTGTTGTAGCGCCTAAAGTCGTGTCATGGCGCCCTTTTTGCAAGTTGTTTCAAACAACATCCATTTCGTGCTCTTTTTCCATCGTTTTGTCTTGACTCGACAAAATCCTATAAAACACAACAATACTAGACCAATAAATATGCACCAAGAAGTCTAAAAAAATAAGTTCTAAAATCACGCTAAATAAACACTCATCACTCATCCTCGACATCATCATCCTTGATATCCTTATCCTCGACATCCTCATCCTCATCGTCGACGTACTTTAGAATCCTTGACATATAACAGGATACTTGACATACTACATAATACTCGACATGGCAGTGATTTACTCTCAGCCTTGTAACGAGTGAAATATGCTTATTCCTCATATATACATGTGTTCCGGATCAAGCTACAGTATAATCTTAAATAGGGTTATAGTTTAGCATAGTTCGTGTACAAGTTATCTTATTTTGTATTACGTGTACTCTGAGAATTTGTATCGAATTAAATGGTTATAAAGTCTCGACTACACACATATATGTATATACCATTTGCTATTTAAATTCATTAAACATTCTCATTGATCACTTTATATTTATCATACACCATCGGTGTGGAAGAGTAAATAATAAGAATTCTAAAGACGGAAAATAACACAAATTAGGACCTTTTCAAAGCTTTTGTTTTTATTTAACAATGATAGAACGTAGATCGATCATTTACTTCTAAGTGATTGTTTAAATTACTTGATCACATTAACTTCGTTATCTCAATTTTACTTATGAGTTTGATTATTATTTTAGGTCAGTGCACAATATATCTTGTCTATCTTAAATAAACTTGACTAGTACGAACCATAAAACAGTCCTTAGTATTATTTTACTTAAGGCTCAGTTTGTTTGCCAGGAAATTGGGGGAAAGAAAAGAAAATAAGGGAAAATATTTATTTCCATGTGTTTGGCAATTTAAGATTTTCCGGGAAAAGAAAGGAAATCTCTGAAAAAGCTAGGAAAATATATTCAAAAATTTTTCAATCCATAAAGATTTGAATTTCACCTTTCTTCCTAAAAAAAAAGGTGGGAAGAACCGTATCAAAAGAAGAAGAAAAAAAAAGGTGGGAAGAAATTTGCCAATATACTCTAAATCGTTTGAAAATTTTGAAACTTTTTAGTTTTCCCACCAACACGAAAATTTTGATTTCAGTGTCAGCTATATATAAGCACATCCAAGAACAATACTTTTGCAGTATCTTCAATCTTCTTCATCACAAGGTGCGTAGTTCTTAATTCGAATTATATTTTCATAATAATTTATGTAGTTTAAGGATTAGATGGTTCACCTTCCATTGATTTTTCTTTTGAGTTGCACGCATGAAAAAGAAGATGAATTTAAGAAGGTTATATTGATATTGGTGTGTAATGTAGATAGAGTCAAAAATTTGCAGGGACTTATCATTAGAGTAAAAGTATGTACATCTTGTATTCTTTGATAAGCTGCTCATGTAATTAAACTTTCTCTAGGTTGCAAACTTGATTTTGCTTTCTTTTTGTTTCATGCCTCTTTTTTTTTTCTCTTCCAATGGATGTCTATTATAAAAGTCTTATGATATTTATTAATAAAATATTTGTGTTCTTATTTAACATATATTACAAAATACAAAGTATAATTATAATTTTTAAGTAGTTACGTTAGTAATAAAATATAAAAGAAACTTTAAGTATAATAGTAATTTTCCCCTGAAAATAAGTATACAACCAAACACATGGAAAATAAGGGAAATTTTTATTTTCCCTAAAAAAAATTCTGGAAAATCTTTTTTTTTTCTCATTTTCCCTTATTTTCTCTCATTTTCCCCTAATTTCCTGGCAAACAAACTGAGCCTAAGAGTTCTTCTAACCAAAAGATCATGTCTGTCATTCGAGATTAAGGGGTAGGTTACATGTATTAAAATATACTTTCTAAGTCTTTTGCATACACTCAGGTTCAAGTATATGTTGCGTACTGCTCAGATCATGTATTAATGAGTCTCTCGTAGTGGTGTGTTCTTGCTAAAAGCAAAACTTAGTCAGAGCCTCAGATGGCTCTTAGTATGAACAGTGAAAGATTTTGTGAATCTTACACCAATAAATGATGTACGACCTGCGATTCCTTTATTGGCTAGTGGAATATTTTAATTATTGAATGAATAATATTCCATATGCTCTTTGAATTATTTTAAATAATTACCAGTTTCAACCGGGATGGCTATGGATCTGTTAAATTTGAAAGATACGTGCAACTGTGCAAGTAGGGATTCTTTGTATTTTTCTAGTTAGGTAATTCGACGGACAAAGTGGAAATCGCAAAGAGCTTAGATGAAGGGCTTCACTAATCTAGCCTTGAAGTTAAAAAAGTAATTTGGTTAAAGTTTTATGGAAATACAATATTTTTAATATGTTCTGGAATAATTTAAAATAGTTGTACCTGTAATTGCTAATTACTATTTTACTCTCCATCACAAGAATTAATAAAATGTTTCAGTAATTAATAAACATTGCACGACATCTATACTATTAAATAAAGCCATGGACGACACCAATATTTAGATTTTCTTATTTATCCTTCGATATATACTATTAAATTTTGTTATAAGTTGAAATATGACTATAATTTATTTTGACTTTATTATTATTTAAACCTTCTCATTAAAAAAATTATTACTTAATTATTTCTTACATAAAAAGAAGGTTAAAGATATATAAGTTTTTCTATCCATATTTAAGTTATATCTTTACCATATAAATTAATTCTATTATACTTAAAATAAATTAGTAATCAGGCGGAGACCATGGGTCAAAGTCTCTATTATTCTTTTAAAGTGAGGCACATAAAATTTTGTACTGTTTTGACATCTCATTTTATTAATAATGCTTTTTTTTTGTAATGTAACTCTAGTAAAATCCGAGTACATATTATCTGAAGCTGACTTTCAAAAAGCTTTTCTGATCGGCCCGAACCCCATATTTTTCGGTAGTAATACGCATAAAAATATTATGGGCTCCAAGGTGGCAGCCCATAGCAATATACCAACATATATCCCTCACAAGTGTTATTCCAATATTTTAATTTATTTATTTATTAGGGATAATATTTATTTAGGAGATGTATTGATTTATTAAAAGTTAAAACTATCGGTTAAGTATGAAGACAGTTAGGTGATATCTCTAAATGATAAGAAGTAATATTTCGCATTATTATTTATACACATTCAACAAGACTCGGTTGTTTATTCAAACAAGTAGACAAGTATCCACATTCAAGACTGGTTGGTCTCTTTAATATTTATTCAAACAACTATACAGTATATAAATATATCGAGAATTATTTTAGTTTCAAGTGGTGTGGGTATTGGGTGTAATTAATTTATTGAGATTTGGTGAGGGGAAATGGAGACGCTAAAGAAAAACAACAAAACTAATTATCTTTTAGCCATGTTGAAGCAGTGACAACTAATAAAAAGAAGAGCTTTATTGTAATTTTTAATTAATATTATTACATTACTTACGACAAGAATTATTCAATTTGCCAAATTGCACATATATGAGGACCAAGTTACCGTAAAAAAACTATTAATGACAGCCCAGTGAGTTTATCACAATTCACACGCCAGAAAATAAATAAATAAATATATATTTTTGACGACACTTGTTTTTTTCTTGTAAAAAGAAAAGATATGCAATTCCAAAGACCCTCTCTTTCTTTCTTTCTTGTTTTTGCTACCTCCAGATTTAATCTCTCTCAGTCATCTCATCTCATCTCATCTCATGTGTGCTGTGCCGATTTTTATTGATCAACAAGTGAGAAGGAAGAAATAAAGATAAAGGTGGTGCATTTTTTTAATAATTTTTAGAGGTAAAATCTCCTTTCTCTCTATTTTTATCCGCATTAAAATCTGGCCTTATTGGGTTACATGCAAATCCCTCCCTAAAATCTTGTCTCAGTGAGGTTAGATTATTTAAATTAAAAAGGGTTGTTGGATTCAAGATAGTAACTGTATTTTGAATGAAGACCAGGCTATTTGTGTGTGTTGGTTAAGCTTTGATGTATAATCTTGATTGTAACTGCTTTTGTTTTACTTGTTATTTTCAAATAGGTTTCATTACTGTGAATTTGGCAACTATTGTGTTACTATCAATCAATGCTATTGTATTAATCACGGTTTAGGATCTTGGTCCTTATGTTTCAAAATGTCCTTTATTGTGTGTGCGTCTGTGTACATAGTTTGGGGATTGTGATTTCTATGTTAATGCTGAAATGTTTCATTAGCAATATGTACAAGGTTTCTGGATGCTAAGTGGGAACTTGCTTGTTTCTGCAATTTACTTAAGTCGCTGCATATTTCATTTGTAACGTTTTCGATACCGCCATATGGTTGCCATACAATTTGATCCGGTTTACTTGTGAAGTGGAGTTTTCATTGTCAGTTCTTCAATGGCCTACGCTTGTCTGCCTGCACAACCTAAAGTCAGCTAACTTGTACCTAACTTGTTACACTGATGGTTGGGTTTTTGAATGAGATATACACGTCTTAACAATTTCTTCAAGTTCGTCATATTGTCAATCTGTGATGTGTACTTCCATTGTATTGAAGATGTCATTCACTTTACCGTCGTTCATTTAAAAACGCTTGTTTCTCGATTTATGTGAATAAGTACCAAGTGAGTTCAAGGATACCAATACCACTTGCCTCGTTAGTTTCCGACCAGATTATCAGGCATAATGTAGTGATGTTAACTAAAGTTGCTGTTTCTAATGCCAGGTGATCACAATGATTATCACTAAGCAATACCGCTGCACACACTCAGCAACTTGTGCATGTACAAAAGGGCACCTCAGCGAAGAAGTCATATTCTTGGTCTTTAATCATTTGAACTGGAACCCCAAATTGATCGCCGCACTTTCTTGTGCATGCAAATGGTTCGATGATCTCGCCAAACGAGTTCTCTGGAAAGAGTTTTGTATGAAACGGGCTCCCAAAATGATGCTTGATATGCAGTCAAACGGAATTCATAGCGTTGATGGAAACTGGAGAGCTCTTGGCAAACTACTCACATATTGTTCTGGATGTAGGAAAGATGGATTGTTCAGCACTATTCAAGTCCCGGGCCACTTTGTGTACAGAACACGATTCTCAAGGACATCAGGAAAGAGTTTTCTTTTACCACAATGTAGAACCGATGTTTTATATGTATCGGATCCTTGCGAGCATCTTGATCAAGGGGATGAAGGAGACCTCGGATTTTTTCGTGGGGTATTCAAATCCTTTGCAACATCTAAGGTCAGGAAAATGCTGATAAAGAGAAGAGCTCCAATGCATCCAACAGAAGTTTGTCCGTATTGTAAGGCCAGGTTCTGGAACATGCTGGCAGCAAAAATGATACCATCAAGTGCTAGTTGTCGGCTGGGTGCATATGAAGATTGTATTGAGTATTATGTGTGCCTTAACGGCCATGTACTTGGGATTTGTACTCTGTTGCCCTTGTCTGATTCAGAAGAACCGTCTGAGGAGTGATGACACTGAAGTATATGACTGGTAATGTTTTAACTAGCTTTTCTTTAGTCTTGCCTAAACTTCACTTTGGTTGTGTGACTATTGAGTTAATTATATCTCTTAAATACTAATTTCACTATATGGACTTAAAAACTGTAAGATAGTTTGATACGCCACTGTTTTCCTCTTGTTGCTGATAAGTTCTTTAATTTCCATCACAGTTATGGAAGTACAAAAACTTTTATGGGCCTTGATCATGTACATGTTGACGACAGTATATGGCGCGGGTGAGTTAGATATTCAGCAAGACTCTTTTTGTAGGTTTTGATCCATTCAACTCAATTGTGCAGCAGTGGTTGCTTTTTCTTCCTATTAGCAGACTAGCAGAGTGCTATAGATAACTAGCACTTATTCACCATTTGTTCCTCATAATGTTGTTTCTGTAAACCGTGTAACCTGTTGTTTGTACATTGTATTGCGTCCTGAATGTTTGAAAACTGAACTGAAAAATCTGTAATATTTGTTATACTAATTAGTATCTACTACTTTCAAAAGTTGTAAACTTTATGTTTCTTCACCTGAATTTTGTTAATTTACTTCTTTCATGTTAAATTCATAATGCATATAATCTCAGTGAAACCATTACTCAACCATATTAATGCTTCACACAAGAGCCATGCATCAGGCTTCCGAGAATGTCGTCTCTTGTTCACATAATTGTGACAAAAGAGCAATGTTTTCATAAAATCTGTGGATCACGTTAAAACTCTTTATGGCTGCTGTCCAAAAGTTTTAGCCGTAGAATCAGGTCAAAATGCTCTGTTTGTTATTTCATAAGCTTTTTCCGTTAATGAATGAAGAAAAAATAATATTTATGTAGGATTCATATGATTTTGGGCTCTTTATAGGAGTATTGCCAATGTATAATAATTCATAAACAGATCGTGAACAGAAAATAACCTATATCATGGATATAGAAACAGAGCATTAACAGCTGATAACAGTGTATAATACAATCATATACATTGGGGGGGGGGGGGGGGGGGGGGGGAGGAGAAGAATGAACTGTGTGGAGGTAGATAAGAGGGGGTTTAAGTTAAAGACAAAGTACAAAAAGTCCGCCAGCCACAGAGCAGAAAAGAGTATTCAACCATCTCCTCAGTGTGGCTCTTGATCAGCTTCCACGTCGAAGTCCAATCCTGCAATAGTCATGGGGCCAACATTGACTGCAAATTTGGGTTCTTGTTAGGATCCAAATGAAACTTTGAAAGATAATCAAAAGCAGGTTAGGCTAACATCAAGCTAGGCCACAGAATTTGAATATTATTTGGTGACCTTTCACCCTGTTTCACCAATTGGCACGTAAATTGAGAATATACGCCTCATATTTTTACTCTGAAGAGAAATTAGTTCTCGTCTCATATTGACATTCAACTCGACACAATGCGAACTCTAAAAGTAATTCATAAGTTTACCAACTGCATCCATCCCAGCTAACTTAGGCATGAACTTCCGAAGATGGTCTTCTGCTGCTTGCTCGGCTTTCAAAGTTTCACATGCAAAAGAAACTGAAACCTTGCGTTTCTCATGCTTCTCTTCAACCATACCCACAACATCTTTCTGCCATCTGTTATCAAATGAAATGTCTCAGAGCGATCTAGCAAGGTCCAGAATATGTCCAATTTCAAGGTGATGACGTAACTTTATGCAGATAGCATGGATAAAAGTTTCTTAAGGTTCCATTTCTATTCAATAAGAACATGAATGAAAGATTATCCATGACACTAAGACAACTATCTTCATGATGTTCCAAAACAATTATTATAGATTACAAAAAAAATTGTGAAAAGGTTCTAAAATTTTGTAGGACGAAAAATACACTGAAAAGGAAACTCTGATCCAAACTTTGATCAGTGGCAGATAGTTCAACTCACTAGTTTTATGTAAAATGCCGATCATGCATTTACTAGGCTACTGGCACAGTTCTCTTTTTCTCTCAGAAATTTCAAGGTTATACACTGAGGATACTAACAAACAAACAATATAGGACTGTTTAGAGAAATCCCTTGTAACAACCCTACCACGTAACTCTACACAATATTAGACATGTATGCACCCTGAGAAAATTCAAGTTCATAGATGGCATACCCATGAGCATGATCAGTGTTGCATATTTTGGCAGCATCATGTCCTCTGCATTCCACCACTATATCTCTTTCTCTCTTACTCTGTGAACGGGAAAGTCATGGGTCAATAGGATTTAGCAACTTGTATACAAATCTATTTCCCAACAAAGATAAGATGACACTACTAACATTATAGTCTGTTATAGTGAGCTTGATCAGGCGATAGTCCTCACCATGGCTGCACTCCCTTTCACACTCCAGCTCTTTTACCAGGAAAATAGGAAAAAAGCAAAACATACTCAAAAATCCCAATCTGAAGGTGCCGTATTGGCAAAATAAGAACTAACAAATACAGGAGCAACATGCACTTTCAGGGTCTCACACAGATTCTTATTCAATAACTTGGTATTACACGCCACGGTAATCTGATTAACTCAAATATTTACACCAGAACTACGAGCCAATTTACCATGAAGTAGCATAGCAACAACAAGAAACAATATGCTGCTTGATGTACAAACTAATAGAAGATCGAACGAAGTACGATTCTATGTGTGATAACATCTAGTACAGCAGCCAGCAGGAATATCAATGAACCCGAGTATACAATACAATTGCTCATGATACAATTGAAAGTTCATTTCACAATGAAAGTGAAGTAAGCAGTACCCTGCCAAATTACACAGTTCAAATAGTAAATAACAAGATTAAATGGGAAATAAATAATATACCAATTCCATGGAGGCCATAGCATGTAGAGTGGGGGAGATGAATGAAATGGCCTGAGAGAGAGCCATTGGGTAAAAGGGCAATTGATGCCAAACCCTCCATCACTTTTTCTCCTTCTGCCCCAACAAAAATTAAACGCAGTGAAACATTAAAGAAAACAACAAGTAAAAAAGATCACACTTTTCTACTCACCCATTGGAAGATTTGGTTATTACTTATTAGCGCTGCCCACAAATTGTCACAGAGAAATGTAACCACTGTTAACTTTCCCTTTTATTATGTTCTTCTAATTCGTTTGGTAACCAAGAGACAATGCCCACATTCCGGTGTTTTGTTTGATTCATTTCAGAGGGTTAAAGAATTCGATTGAACTATTTCTTGCCAGAAACGACGTCGTGAGGTGAGGCTTTAAGATTTTATTATGGTGCTCTTTTATTTTTAACTCTTTTAATTTTTTGGCCAATCACCACTTTACCACATTCTGTCGTATTTTATGTCTTACGCTCGAACGTTAGGTATTTGAGCTGGCAAATTCACGCCCAAAGATTTGTTCATCGTGGATATACGAAGCAACACGAGTAAATATTGACGATAGTAACTACACAATGATTTAACGTGGAAACTTCAAGATCACAGGGCCTCGAGCGAAAGTAATTACGTAAATAATTATTACAACTACACAATTTTTTACTCACCCAACGTTCCCTACATAGTTTTCACAATAGCAACACTTTCTAATCGCACCCCACTCACTATATAAAATACAACAAAGAGGGAACATGAGAAGTATTGCAAATACACTCTGAATTGTGGGATGATTCAAATTGCAGGCAGTTGTCTACTATTTATAGGAAGCAAGGGAGGCTCGATTCAACCTCCCTTGACAGACCTGAACCACCTCACTAAATGTGAGGTAACGGTGCCAAAATAGAAAGCTAGTTGCAAAAAAGGGAATCTCTTGGAAAAATATTGCCATGATATATTTGTTATGTTGGTTAATTGATGACATGATTAAACAACAATGGAGTTGCCTGTGTTGGGACTCTTTATGCAATGCTCAATCGATGGGAGAACCCCAAGTCAGGTTAGCCGAGGGTTTTTAACCAGGCTCATCTCAAAACTAGTAGATTTCATCTCAATACCTTCTAACTTCAACTCTAAATACCTTATAACTTCAAACTTTCTTGAAGTTGAATCCTTCTTTCACTAATGCATCTTGGGTCTGGAGCGACATTTGCAAAACTCTGGCCATTATCCTTAAAAGGAGTATGCTTCTCTATAAGCAAAAACTCTCATATTCTTATGTGGTGAACATTGGATGTTCTTACATTGAGACTTTCTTCCCTCGGCTAACCAAGACTGCCTCATTCCTTGTCCTTTCCTTCTCCTTCTTGTAAGAAACGTGTTCACTAAAAAACAATGTGACCAATTAACTTTAGTCCGCTCTTTGATGCACCAATAATTGAAGCTACTTGTTAGATTTGAATCTCGAAATGACAAGCCAAAGCATCTTAATTGGGTCCCTTTAAATTCTCACCAAAAAATGCATATTATATTCAGAATGCATCAAGATGTTGAGGAGCTTGGCTTCGTAAGGTCCACTTCTTAAGATCCTCTAAACCTGACTCGGCTATCTCACACTCCTTCTAAAATTCATAAGGCACGCCCACCACAAATTCTTCATGGAAAAGTTCAGGGATATGCTTCCGACCAAGTGTAAACTCAAGTATATCATCTAAACGCCTGAACTCACTTGTCTTTCTTGCAACAATGTTGAGGAGAATGTTCATCATAGTTTCCTCAAATGCCCTTATATTTCACAACTAATGCTTGCATTAAGACGGGACTTTAGATTAGATCAATTTGTCAACTTGACTTTCGAAAAATGGCTAACCATGATTCTTGATCAATCCAGTTCAATGATTCAATCTAATGTAGTACGAGAAGAATTTCCCGGGTCAAAAGCACAGTGTGCCCCTAAAATGCTAGTTTCTGTCACTTTGCACTCCTAAATTAAAACACACCACACTGCACCCTTAAATTGCAATTCCTTGACACTTTGCACATCTTAGTGTTTATATGGGGTTTTAAATGCGCAAAAAGTATTTTCATTTACAAACCAAAAAAAACTAAAGTTATGAAAAGTAAAAAACATGAGAGCTAAAAAAAAAAATCAAAATGACACCACCACCAATAATGTATCCCTCCGTTGTTGGTGTGCCATAATTGAGACACTTCTAAAATACACGATCATCTTGGGAATAACTCGGAGTAAATGGACCGAAAGACAATTTCCTCCCAATTTGATTAAACCACTTGAGATACCAAACCTAAGCGACCCTTACGACAATATCGTTGACTTCGAGAAAAACGGTCCATTATGGAAAAATTCTGGACACGAAGTCCAAGCAACGCAAGTCATGAAACGACACTGAAACAATCGACATGGCACGTCGGGTTAGCACATTGGTCGTCGTGTCCACACCGGGCTCGATCCAATGTGGTACGGGAGTAACGGCCTTATAGTGTACTCCTTTCTCCTCTCCACCTTTAGCGTGTTTGGTCATGCTCTCTCATGCCTTATCCTTCCCCATATTCTATAAATACCCCCCTCACTTCTTTATTTGAGGGTTTGGACACTTGAGGGGTAGCTCACTTTGGAGGTTGAAGCTTGGATGCTCTGACTTCTCTCTAGAATTATAGTGAGAGAAAACATGTCAAGTATTCCACGTCAACACTTTTGGCACGTCAAGCATTCCACGTCAACACGTTTGACTCTCCGACCCGAGGCTCACTGACCCGAGACACGTCAACATGTTTAGCACGTCAATTGTTTCCACGTCAATCATTTCCACGTCAATCGTTTCTATGTCAACACTTTTGGCACGTCAACAATTCCACGTCAACTAAAAGTCTCTCAACCAAAATACTAGTATTTTCTCCTCTGCTTTTTCATAGACATTCAAATGTCAATAATTATACTTAAGTATGAGAAAGATTTGACCCGAGATTTGACCACTCGTGGTGCAAATCGATTGAGGTCTCGATCCCGAGCCTCCAGGGCTTGATTAGTTGCAACGTCGATAGGCTGCCTAAATGATCTCTGATCTAGACAACACCTAACAATGGTCAATATTTCGTCCACCCGGGCCTCGACTATAAGACATACATCCTCAGAGTTAATCCAAAAAAAGCCTAAGGGCCAATACAATGCATACAGCCTCTAAGCTCGCATTACATCAAATAAGACCCTCCAGCTGGCACAATTGAATAATGAACTACGTTCGACTTGATTTCTTTTTCTCAAAGAGATACGTAGGCATCTTGACCCCACGTTGAGCCATGTCGCAAGAATACAACACTCGTATCATCCCCTTGAATATGTTACTTTCTTATATAAACTGTTTACTTCTAACAATTATGTATTTAGTGCAGGTTTTCATCGAACCAAAAGCTCTTCATGTGTTGCCTACAAGAGGTAAGAGAGTCTGGTGAGGGAGTAATCTTAAGAGTAGCGAAAACACCCCGCGCAAGAGGCGCCGTCTATGGGAGACCACTAGATGCACTATCTGAACAGAATCATGGTTGCAACATATCGACAACCTACTACATCACGAAACACATCTTCGACTCACTCCAACACAGTCTTGCAAGAGGCAACTCAGCATTAACAACCACAGGCAACTAATCAACAAGCTCCTCCCACTGCGGCAACTAACTCTTAAACCGAAAACAACGTGTCAACTAGTGCGTCACCAATTCCTCGCGAGTAGTTCGATCAATTAATGAATATGGTTAGGCAACACTTGACTGAAAATTCGGCACCGCGACCTCCGATTCGTGTTCAAAACTTGACAACCAATCCCAAGGTTCAACTTCTAAGGGACACACATGTGAAAGGAGAACTACAACTACTGCAAGACCTTCAAAGGATCGCAGGCACCCACGTGGCAGGAGAGCTCAACCCTCGCCGTTTCTATCACATTCTGCTGCATCTACTGCGCACACTAGATCAAATGATGATCGTGGAAATGAGAGATAAGGTCAACAATGCGCCGGAAGGCCGTAACCTTTGCTCCTTGAAAGAAGAGCTGGAGATCCCGCCAGAATCATTCCTCATGGCCTCACTAGAAGGACTCTTCAGGCCAATCGATAAATTCGTTGATGAGGCTTCTCTATTCTCACTCAACATGCAAATCATGCTAGGCTGAGGCTGAGAAACCCCGAAGATGCCGACCTACGATGGCAAAGGGGACCCTCGTGCTCACTTGCATCTCCAAGAAGAAATGCTAAACTTGGGAGGCTACTCAAAAGGCATACAAGCACATTTGTTCGCTATCACTCTCATTGATGTAGCTCAAGACTAGTTTTCAAGGATTCTATTGCTTTCGATACACACGTATGATCAGCTCAGAACAATGTTCAAGTCAAAGTTTACTACACAGAACCAGACACGGTTTGCTATGCAGAAGCGGACACAGTTGATACAATCGAGAGAAACGAATAGAGATATCAAAATTAATTGATGAAAATTAAACAATGGACATTATAATCATCAAAATTACCTTTACCTAATAAACCTCAATTGGATGTGAACAAAGTAACGTGAAAACGGGAAGTCGGGGACCTTGTGGTTTCCTCAAAACAGATTCACCTCTCCACGTGCTTGAGAATACGTGATTGATTGTCTTCCAGGATACAACGACTAACGAGTTGGACCGTTGGCACAACCGAGAACAACTCGAGCAAACTCGAACAATGACTTTCCTCTACAACCACACAATGAGAAAAATATTTTTTATGTGTGTATGGTATGTTTTTTTATGCTAAAAATCCTATGAGGAACGACCACTTTTAATCGACACTCACCAGTCTTTAAGAATGTTGATTACGAATTAAATTTAAAATCTGATTCTAAAAAAAAATTTAAAATCAACGCAAATTAAGGCTATGGAAAAATATTTTCAATATTTAGGGGTTTATATTTTTTTTCCAGCAATGATGGAGAAGGGGGTGGTGCATGGTGTCGCAGAGGTGGCGTTCGCGGTGGTGATGTAGCAGTGGTGGTGAGCGGTTGTGATGCAACAGTGATGGTGACGCGGTAGTGTTGCAGTCTTCGGTGGTGGTGATGCACGACGGTGCTACCTTCGGTGGTGGGGGTGGTGGTTTGACAAATATTTGATTTTCTTATTTTGGCTTGCTCCCTAATTTATTTGGCTTAACATGTTTTTTGTATATTCGGATTTCTTTTTTATTAAGATGTGTAAAATACATTTTGTGCCCCTTTAAAAACACCTACACACACTAGGGGGTGCAAAGTATCAAAATTTCATTCTAAGGGTGTAAAGTGGTGTCATTTCAATTTAAGAGTGCAAAGTGTCAAACATTGTCAATTTAGGGGTGCAAAATTTGTGATAATGAACGTGAGGAATGTGAATGATGATGGGCCACTTTATGACCTTTTCGATTTCGTATCTTATGGTTAGTTGCCATGAATGTTAATATGCTGAATTCAAAATTGACAGACCATGGCAATACAATTGATCTATTCACTGATTTAATTGTCTTGTTTGCATTTATCGTGAATTAAACTGATACTATGTGTCTTTAGAGTTATGATAGCAATAGCGTGAGTAGGATGCTTCTGAAAGCATTAACTAAGGCACTAAACATTTGTTTGAGAAGTTAAACTACTCATTTTTTAAAATACACCTGACGGATTGCAGATTTTCTTAGCTTTTGATGTTATTGTGCCCTTCTGAGAGATCGTGTGTTCACTAGTCTATCGATGATGTACATTTATATATGAAGTATATATGTACGCCCAATACGTGTTCTAGAAAGTTGGCTCACAAATGGTACATGAGTAAGATTGACCACAACTTAAAAGGAATCAAGTGTGATCAATGTATGTAATAGCTAACACGTTTGTTGATGAGTAGTAAGTTTGAGTCTTAAACCCCGTACAATTCTCTTCATCAATTGAATTGAATATTAATATTTTTTTTAAATGATTAATTCAAATGACTATCAATGTTAAACTTGAGATAAGCGGCATTTGTGGCGTTAGACTCATTGTTGAGGCGTTTAAGATTTGTTTCAAGATCACAACAACTTAAAAAAGAAAACTTGTAAGTTCCAGTTGAATTGAATATGAACTAGAACATAAACAACGATGATAGACTATTTGTCTGAGAATATATGTAAGTGTTTAATCAGGGAAAAACACTGTTGGGGTTGTCATGCTATTGTTTCATTATAAGTGGTGATCTTTGATTACACCAATTGGAAAATAGTACTTAAATAAATTTCCTAAGGAATTGTATTACCACTATAGTTGAGTGATGAATCTTGTCCTTCATGGATTTCAACTAAACTGAGCCTTAAGGTAAGAGTCTAGAGTGCAACAAAACATATATCCAATATTCAAGAAGCTCGTTTCTATCTAAACAAATAAGCACAGAATGCTTCAGTCAACTCGTGGGAAATTTCAAGGCAACCAGGTAGCTGATATCAATTCTTTTCTTGAGTCTACCCAACCATGCTGCTATAGACAAATTAAAGTTCGAATAAGGCTTCACTTTTGTTTGTACACAACTAATCGCAATAGTCCCTCCCCCAGCTCCCCCCTCCCTCCCAACACAAAAAAAAAAAAAAAAAGAAAAAGAAACAGGAATGTATGTTCACATTCAACTGTCACAGAAGCAATTAACAATAACCAGATTCTGCAACTATGGGATGCCAAAGCCAGACAACAACATCCGATTAAATAAATGGTCATGAATACAAACAATATATAATCTCAAACAAATGAGTAAACTGCTATAAGGATTTCAAACTGACTGACAACAATATATGGACACATTAGAAGGATTCGTTTTCATAACTGCACATTTCACCACCCTCCTCACAACCAATTTACCAGTGTAGCTGACTTTACCGACTTCATCTGCAAACAATCGGAAACAAGAAACGAGCTCGTTTTTTTAACTTGAAAGTTGAAACAACTAGATAAATGTTGTGAACGACGAGCATCTGCAGCTGCTTCTCATAATATTACACAGAGACATCTGCTCTGGTTTGAATCATTTGCCGATTTCTTATCTGTTTCATGAAGAAAAGATCATCTCAGTTTTATGATATCCTTGACGAGAAACTAAACAGAAGTAAAACAATTAAACAAATGTGATATTTTAATTAGGTGGCCATCGTTAAATGGAGTAAAACAACTTGGATTCTAGTCAAAACAATCAGATACTTGTTGACAAAATGCAATCGCATTCATTTATATTATTCATATGCAAAATGAGCATTGTATAAAGGTCACCTTTCTCCATTGGTGGTTGAACAACGACATGCATGGTCGTGACTCCTCCTGGAATGTCACATAATGAGTTCCTACACTCGCCCACAGTTCTGGTGTTCTCTAATATTCTTCCAGCATTGATTAACTTGATGTCTTTTACAGTACGTGGACCATTTTCTTTGTCTGTTCAAGGAAATACGCATGGATGTTTAGCAACATAAGTTGCATTCTAGATATAGTAGAATAAGAAGCAGCATTTACTATGCCAAAGGAGAGACTTTGGAACGTAGAGTAGGCTAATAACCAAAGTTCCCCTTTCATTTAACATGATGTATCTGGTTGGTGTTGTAAGTATCATATTTCGTCGTTGCTTGCTTTTTGTTCTTAGTTTTACTTTTCTATGGTTGGGCAGAGGGGGAAGATAAAGAACTAAAGAAGCCTCGGACACAATTTAACTACTTAATAATATTTGCTGCTTAGTTACTTCAGAATAATTCTTATAAAAGACATTCATATATAGAAAGATGTGAAAGTTCATATGCTCAGAACAAGTATTAAGTTGATGGGCAAACAATCTCCAATTCACAAGATTTTTTACTTTCCTATATGGTATATTACTATGAAATCAGTGACCACGCTGGATTCCGCGCACACAACCAGTCATTGAGAAATGAACATAAGTCGCATAACTTGAACCCTGGATACAAGTTGTAAATATCAATAAGGACAAATGGCAAAGTAACATGATGCACCTTTCCCATCTCTTCTGAACGCACCACACTAATAAATAATCTCAAAAACATCTTGTACCTTCGCTTAAAATAGGATAGTGGACGTAAAATTTAAATGTGTACAGATTTGAAAATATTGATAATTTAAAGACTTGGTTGTTTCCCCTTCTCTCAAATAGTTTAACAGGAAACAGGAAGAAGATTGAAAAGCAACACGGCACTTGAATGTTGTTGCAGTCATCTTAGGCAAAGTGAGACCAACAAGGAGACCATTACCCCTGTTTGTTCATGTTGAGTGTGGCTGCTCATTTTTCTTATGGAAAATAAGTTGATAGGCGAAAATACTCCTATCTTAGAAGCTACCTACTCAAAGCACACAAATTCAAATCGGTAAATCAACACTGCTTTGATACTGAACAGCCATTGGTTCAAGACTCTATGCTCTTTTTTCTTTTTTTCTTAAGCCCCTGGGGCATCTTTGCATCAAACACTGATAAACTGGATTAACATAGTAAAGCAAAGCGCTTAGAATCACTATAGATCCATGTTGAGTACAAATTTCGTTACATCAAACTTTAAAGAAGAGTAAACATGCATATAAATGATATAATGCCTTAATTGGCTGAAAGAAAATTTTAACCTTTAGGCCATTGAGCTATGATATTCTCCTTCAAGGTTGCGACAGTTGCAGCCACGGGAAAGTTTTTCGGACCGATATCCGTTCCATCAATCAACCTAAACTTGATCTCTAGCTGATCTTCTGCAGACATCTTCAACTTATTCCAGCACAAAAATTCCAAGATATTCACTTAGATAGTCCACAAACGCAAATAATATTCCTTCACTCCAACCTAAAAGTTGTACGCGAAATCAAGAACCCTCTTAATTACACAAGGTTGTTATCCATATTGATTCACAACAGCAATCCGTGTTCTTTGTTACCGTATATCTGCAATCTGATTATAGAATAAAATTGAGCTGTTAGAGTGAACATGTACATATATATCATGGAGGGAATATCAGCAACAGAATGACAGAAAATAATGTATAGTTTATCAACAAACATATATATATTTACAGCACATAATAGAGATACTAAGCAGTGTGGAAAAAACAACACCTTCCAATCATATTCAGTATCAAGGAATAAGAACTAAAGCTAGGACCAACCAAGAATCTATTGACATATGGAAACACTACAAAAAGAAAACAGAGAAGATTAAGCAAGATAAATAAAAGAAGAGAGTGACAACAGAATCTTGTTTAACAAAGTACCCCTTTTTTTCTCCCCTAAATTCCTCAAAATGGTTTCCTCTTTCATCAGCATTTTTTTTCTTTTTGGTCTAAAAGTCAAACCCAAAAAATCCCACAAAATCTTTACTCGGTTTCATTTCATACCACTTTAAATTAGGACAAATTTTTTCTTACAAGAAAAACAACTTACATGATCTGGGATCCTCTTCTCTTTTCTTTTTTGCCTTTTTCAAGATTTTGTTTGAATTTTATTTCAAGAAACCCAAAAACCCAAACTAGAAGACAGAGGAAGAAGAAAAATACGAGAATAAGACGAAAAAGGGGCTGCTAATGCGTTAACTGGTGCTAATAAAGAAATAAATAAACAGCACATTAATTAAATATATTCTTATTAAATTAATTAGTGAAGGTCAGACATAAGTTTCGGAGTTTCCAAAGTATTAACAAATGGAAATATATTGGAAAAAGTCAGGGTTTAATTTTTTTTTTCTGTGTCATGTTCCGACCAATTCTGTTAACTCGATGGGGAAAAAGACAAGTCCCTTTACTACATTTTCTGTAAATTGTAACATAGTCAACAGGTGAGATAATTTTTCTAGCAAATTTCCCTTCTTTAACCGGCACATGTTATACTAGTTACCGCAGTAAAGTATAAACATTTCCTTTTTTTTTTCCTTTACATTGATAATATTTCGGTAAATACAAAAAAAAAGTACTTCAGTTACCTTTTTTTATCTTCTCCTTTTTGGTAAATAAATCAGCCACGTTGCAAGATTTTGGACGGCCTTGTTATTCTTTTTTTTTTTCCTTTCCACCTGTATTACTACTTACTGTCTTTTGGGAAAAGGAAAATGGTGGTGGACTTGTAGTTTCCCACTTAAGATTCTTTAAACAATATGTGAAGAAAACAACTTTGGAAATATGTACTAAGGTCAGGTCTATGAAAATTTGGTGATGTCCATTTTTTTCTATTTAGTTTTATGACTCCAGTATGACATATTTATAAGGATTGTACAAAATAATGTGGCTAAATCATAACCATAAATTCTTTATACTTGATGTAGTTAAATGATCTAGGGGCCAAAGTCAAACATCATCTCACCCAAGGCGGCTTCAATACCGAAGTTCTTACTAAATATAATTTATTCATATTGGTGTTATAGTTCTGCTAATTTACTCCTTAATTCTCAAAAAAAAAAACTTTATTCCTTAGAATCTTTCAAAAGAGTATAATATTTTTCAGAGGAACAAAATAGCCAAGAATGTGTCTGACATGGCTTATATCATTAGCGTATTCAAATCAAGAAGTTGAGAAGAGGTGTAGTATGATTGCCGACAGGTGAACATCACAGTTCTAACACGGAAAAACTAACTCGTCACATTTGATGGAAACATTTCCCTAACTGTATGACAGCAACTTCTTAAATAAAAAAAAGGAATATAAAATATGCAACTAACAGAAAAACCACCGGGTTGGGTAGTTATCTAATTATAATAATTGGGCACAGGTTCTGCTTTCAAAAGGTAAGAGATAATCCACCATAGTTAACGCGGCCAATTATTTAACTAGATTAGGAATATGAAGTTATTCTGATAAAACAGATTTCATATTTCATGGTCTGCATGTTGCCAACTGTGCCAAACACTATAAAGAGAATCTGTAATGAAAGACAAATCAAATATTATGCCCATTACAGCGCCACTTGCATCTGATCTATTTTCAGAGTTGATATGCTCATGAGTCATCAAACTGTTCCAATCTGCAACTCAAAATGGCACCACTTGAGCAGTACAAACGAATGTCAATAATTGAACAAAGAATAATCTGCACATTTGTAATACCTTGCAGGAAACATACACAAAAAATATCAACATACAGTCTATGTTGTTCCCTAACTCAACCAGGTCCCTGTAAGAATCTCCACAATCTGTTGGTTACAACTGCCTTCGGACAAAAACAAAATAGGGAGGGGGCGACAAAATCTGAATAGAAAACAAAATGAAGTAAAAGGAAAAGTATGATCTTTACGGCCAATGGGCCAGGGTGGAGCCGTTACAAGCAGGTACACATCCTAGCTTTGTCTTTTGATGCACGGATTTGCAATGCTGATCGAAGAATATCCATTATTGCCTTCTAAGATATGGGCGAGAACCCAACGCGGAGGTCGAAAATAATGTCCTTAAAGGAGTAACTAAAAAAAGAGACAAACTGCTACTTTACATACTGATGAAAGAATGATCTTACATCCACCCTATCTATCGACACCAGGCCTCTTAGAAAAGAATGATGAAAGAATGATCTTACATCCACCCTATCTATCGAACTAGGCCTCTTAGAAAATATACCTTACCTCTAGAACATGTTTTGAGACTCTTCCATTCGCATTTAACGCAATATCGACAAATCTGTATACCCCCAATGAATTTAACCATTACCCATATTACTTCCCTTTTCCTTTGTATCACGTCACTGGTACGTGTTTGTAGGTGTATTACAACTCCAAGATGTGGCAAGACCGTACAAAATCATTTGAGTAATTAACGTACTTGGTCCAAAACGGTCGGAGATGCTCAAAACCAATGTCTAACCATGGTTTTGACTGGCCATTGAAATGAATCACTGCAGCCTTTTTCACATTTTCGATATTGGTCCTATTCTGATAACCCAACCCGAGCATGTGCCAGGAAGGTTCAATTGGGTGAACGTGACCCTTAAATGCAATCAAAGCAGGAGGAAGAGTCCCAAGTTTCCATAATGTCAGGTTTGACTTCAGATTCTGCGAGAGATGCAACCAGAGTAAGGAAAATATAGCATAATACGAAATTTCGTTACTTAATGTTCATGCGAGGGAGAAGCAGGTATAATTGGACAGATTAATAACAGAAAGCACCATAGAAGAACCCTGTTGAAAATAGCCTAATAAGTTGAAGAAGTTGTGGGACTACGTTGAAAAGGCAAACAAACTGAACCCCACAAATAGTTGGAAGGTTCGGTAAGGAAGTAGAAATTTAGCTGAGGCGCACCAAAAGCTCATATAGTGCTAAATACCGTAAAGGCAAAAATGATGACCGGCCCTACATTAGAATGAACAGAGACATTTATCGAGTTACACAGTATCACAAGCGCGAATGAAGTTGGAAGGTGCACATTAGATCTACATCTTTTACATGAAAAGATGCTGAGCCTTCATATGGTAATAACAAATTGCCTCTTCAAATAAACAATTTAGGCAAACTCATTCAAATGGATGGACAGAAAATTTTGTATACCTCCTTAAGCCAGGAGTGATAAGTATCTCTTATCTTTGTCTTTCTCCATGCATGCAGATCAAAAATATTCATCCCATACGCCCATGCACATTGATCAGGATCTAAATTCTTTGCTATAAGCGGATGAGAGAAGTTAAAATAATTCCTAAATCGCTTCGACATAACCCACTGGTCTTCTCCTCTACAAGTTTCAACGGCTCCATTAACTTTTCCATTTAGATCGATTTCCCAGAGAGGAGACAGATCGCGTTGGATTACAACATCATCATCTAAGAAAACCACCTTATCCAGGTTCGGGAATAGCTGCAAAACATAAGAAAATAAATTCTCAGCTGCAAAGACAACTCATACATAACAAGGAATGATGTCAGGCATATTAATGATGGTATTAACGACATAAGCAGCTAGCTGAAATGTCTTCAACGTATGCCGAATGTAATGAGAAGTTTCTCAGACAATATCTAGAGGATGGTCGATTATCTCGGAAATTCCTATGCCTAGATCACGAACCAATAGAATCATTGTCAAGTTTCACACAAAGAAAAATCATAAAACCTTGGTCTCCAAAATAAGCGCGTGACGAAACATGAAGATTATAAAGAAGCAAGTTACAAAATGTGTGTCAACTACAAACCTTGGAAGAAGAGTACATTGTAAAAAGTACAGAATTGCTAATATGACTTCAAACATGTGAAGAGGTAAAAACACCCAATTCACAAGGAGTGTCGAAACAGATTTGTGAGAAAGTTGGTTGTTTGTTTCAACATGCTAACATATGATCACATTGTAGAAATTTTGCAGCATTGCTAACAGTGGGCTGTCCAACGAATGGATTGTTTCCATACTTGTTCAACAATCCAGGGGCTGGAAATGGAAATAGATTGCACTTTAAATGCATAGCTAAAACTTAACTCTATGGGCTCATTTGGATGTCATAGTTCCTAAATCCACCATTCCGAATGTGTCATTAAGTATGGTGTTTGATTGAGGAATTCGTGTTTGGATATCTAAAAATAATTTACAACAAACTGTCACTGCCATTCCAGCCGTACATTTCCTTTTACTTGAAAAGGCATACTTTATGCTGATCTTCCAAATTTACCCATCAAGTTGGGTTCACACCTTCCACTGTCTGCATATTTTGAGACTAACAGGGCATTAATTTTATTTTTTTATTAGAAACGAGCATTAAATTGGTTCCATATCACTTATAACTTGTCATTAAACTTATTAATGGTTGAAATTATTTCCACTCGCTAAAGTTTCATGTTACTCCAGAATAATTGAACGCTTCTTATTTCAAAATTTCCACCCATGAAACCACCATAACCACAACCCACATTTATCAAAAAAAACAAAAAGAAAGAAAGAAAGAAAGAACAAAACTGCAACACCCAGTCACCTATCATCAATCCTTTATTTAAACATTGAAGATGGTTTGTTCAAATGCTTCACCACAGCACCTCAAAATATTAAAAAATCACATATCATTAATTCCAAGAACATCCCAAATATTTAAATGCAGCTGTGATAGAAATGGACAAGAGAATGAAGCAATTGCTGAAGATAACTTGGTTTTCTTAGATAAAGTAGACCAAGTTTAAAGGAGTGTTGAAATAACAAAGAGATTGTGCTAATGAAATCTCTTTGAGAGAAAAAATAATTGAAACTGAAAGATAAGAATATGGTAGAAAAATCGCCATCTTGAAATTGACCCCGCTATGATTGACTTTAAATTTTTGACCTAGATGTGAATAAAAATTTCTGATTGGATCATGGTAGCAAAATGAAAATCTATAAAGTTAATAAGGTAAAATAACTGTTGAATTTGGGTCATGATTGGTAGTGGGAGGAGGGAGGCGTGCGATTTAGAATGAAGGGAGAAAGGGGGATGGGCGCACAATTCACAAGCCAGTCATTAGAAGCTATAGCATCCAAACATGAAATAAGGCCCACTTATATACCTAATCAGTACTAGTGAGCCAATCCAAAGGCGCCTTATGTCAGCTGCATAATGCAGGCCATTATTGACTTTAAGAGCAGATGTAAGATTCAACGCATAAAACAACATAAAACAGAAAGAATATGTGCTCAATTAAACTGATTACCTCTGGAAGATAAATACGAAGATGGTTAAGCAATGAAATATACTTTGGACTTCTAGCTTGCAATCTTGACGCAAATGCTCTTGGATTGGTATCACTAAGAATGGCTCCAGCAATATGATTACCATGGTAGTAATCCCGGATACCGTTGTGATTCTCCACAGCCTCAAGAACAGGGACATTCTCTCTTGTTAACCAATCAAATTGATGAACACCTTTTACTTCAACTATGGCAGGAGAAATAGGATTTAAGGCGAACCATGAATGCATGCCTGCATAAGTTTTCTTGTCTGTTACGATATGGAACACAATCTTTTCAGGGTGTACAGATGACTGGATGGCAGATGTCACAACAACTGCTGCAGCTAGAATATTGTCTGTTGACAACACAAAGTGGTTGTAGGAGTTGTCAGAAAGCACAGGAAGTAACTCTGGAGAAGGCAGCTGTCGACGTGCATGAGCGTTGGAGGAATACTCATCAGTAAGCCTCAACGAAAGGCAGTGAATGCTCTTAGGAATTGAACTAGCAGCAAAATGCTTATTCATTAGCTCAGCAAACTTAGACTCTCTGATCTCCCTCTCTGATCTTTCCATCTGTTAAAGCAAAAAGACAAATTTAGTCACAAAGACTGCCTAGTAAATTTAGATGTGCGCTCTCGACAAGGGACTCACAAATAATATGATTGTCTCAGTGAAACGGGGTGTGAATGGGTTGGAGTAGGGAGTTAACAATGCATTTCACTCGCTAAATGGTAATTATACGTGTTAATTCACCATAAACATCTAAACATGTTGCATACTAGAGATAGGAAAACGTAAGATTAGTAAGTTGCTATTGGGTATTAAATGGAATATACATCTATTTGCCTTTTTTGCTTATTCCAAATGAATGATCTCATCAAATAATTTGGTTTGGTTCTTCGCCACTGGATGTTTTTCCCCTAATGGCTTTGAGTTACTTTATTCAATCGAACATGTGCTTCCAGCTTCTTAATTAAATTATAATTACCAGTAAGGGAACCAAGTTTGAAAGAAAGTTTACTAAATCCACATAGCATCAAGTCTGACGTTTAGAGATGAACAAGAAGATTGAAGAGAAAGCTAACAAAAACTGCAGTATTTCACGGTCCACAAATGCCTGAAAGTGGGGAAAAGCAATGCTGGACACATGAGCAATGGAGTAAGTAGTGCAAACATAAAATTAGTAAAATAATTCTCCATAAACATATGCACTATGCATACTTGAGGGGGGATGGTGTAAGATTAGTTATCAGTTGTTGGACAAAAAATGAGATATAATAAGTTCATTTTCTACAATGTTTACGTACAAATATCTAATTCTTGCTAAATTAAAATGAAAAAAAAAAAAAACTCATCAAATAATTTAGTTAGGAACTTTGTCAGTCAACATTTTTGTCAGCTTGATTTTTGAGTTGCTTTATTCGATTACATGTTTTTGGCAACTCCATAAATTTTTAATTATCAGCAAGTGAACCAAATTTGTAAAATAATTACTAAACCATGTGGAATCAAATCTAAGATTTCGAGAAGGACAAGAAGATTAAAGAGAAAGCTAAACAAAAATTGCTGCAGTCCTTCACCCGATAAATGAGTGAAAGCGGTAATCAGCAATGCTGGACACAAGAGCGATGGGAAAAGCATCGCATCACAAATATAGTGTAATGATGAAGAGAGACAGAAGCTAGAGAACTCATACCATTCCTTTCAAAATCAAAGCAAAGTCCTTGGAGCTGTATCTGTTACTTTTCATTTCAGAAACAAGTTGACTAAAGGAGTCAGGGAGCTTCAGACCAACAGGGACTTTCTCAGAGTTCACTTGATTCAGGATTTTTACGAAGTCCTTGACCAGCCTCTGCCATAACACGTGAATTAAAAAATTTAGCATTAGTTTAATACATAAAGCCCATATAAGTAAATTATTTGCATAAAATCTGGTACAGTTTGAACAAATTCGAACAAGACAAAAAATGCTGATTCAAACTTACCCCGGAATCATCAGATCTACCAAGAAGCTTGGGCCCCAAACGACGTCCTAAACAATCTGAAAATGATTGGAAGAGATACTTGGTTAAACAAATGATCTCAAGAATAGATATATACACCCACTTGGTACCGTTCTTATAAAAGACAAGAATCAGCGACGGGCGATAAATTACATCTCAAGAATAGATATATACACCCACTCAATAACGTTCTTATAACAGATAAGAAACGGCGATGGGCGATAAATTACAACTCAAGAACAAATATATACACCCACTTGTTTGTTACCTTTTTCATTAGCTTTTTCCACAAACTATTAAATGTAGCTCGTCCGGACAGGAAAAACTAAACGAGCTACCATATGCAAATAAGCGGAAACAAAGAAGTTTGAACAAAAGGGAAGTATATAATAGTTCCTGAACTAATCAATCTATTCTAGAAGAGTCGAAGCATAAAAGCAACCAAATGAAGGGAAGCAAACAAGCCATAGGGAGAACGTGAAAAGAGGATTGGCATTCATTTGCCTTAAACGGAGAAAAGGTTTAGGTATGGAAACTACTAATACATAGATTGAGATTCATTCGCATCTACTTGTACAGACAGGAGTATGTATGTTCCTTGTAGGTACCAATTTAAACGGAGATTTGTGCATGTAAAGTGAAATATGTTAGGCGCTTAGATGTAGCAGCACAAATGGAAACTAAAATTGGACATGAGTAAAAGTGGGGAGGGGATATGTAGGAAAGTACCGATTGAGGAGCAGTTGTTGACACCTTCAAGGGTGACGAGGGCGGTGAGAATGAAGACGAAAGGCAAAAAGAAGGCAAGAATGAGAATGGTATGGAAGAGCCTGCGGTAGGAAATGTGGCGAGGGGCGACCTTGATCTTCATCAAATCTCCTCCGCCATTGACATTGCCATTATTTCCTCCTCCTCCTCCTCCTCCACTATTGCTTGAAGATATTGTTATACTTCTCATGCTAGGTGAGAAGTGCAGCTGCATCTTCCCCTTTTACCCCTCCTCCTCCTCCTCCTCCCTACAACCACCACCACCACCACCACTAATAATAATAATATTATTATTATCAAAATCTAATGACGTTGCACTCGCACTCCTCCTCACCATCAGATCTGCCTATGATTCCTCCTCACCTACCGGTGAGCTCCACCGCATTGCAACGCCTAATCACAAACCCTAAATATCCTGCAATACACCTTTTTTCTTTCTGCACATCAACGAATGTATGACATCAATGCAACAATCACAAATTAGCAACCGATAAAATTATTTTTCTCTAAATTTTGCTGCTGGCCGTAATTAATAGCTGTTGATGATCATTCATTCAACCTCTCTCTCTCTCTCTCTCTGATCGGAAGAGTGAAAAGCAGAGAGAGAAAGTATATGCCAATGCCACCTCTTTAATTATGATTGGCTGGATGGATGATTCCTCCTTAATTATGAGTTACTCTCTCTCTCTCTCTCTCTCTCTCTCTCTCTGCTCACTTATCAAAAATGGCCATTAATCATCAATTTTCCATGGTCAAAACCGTGTTTATCCTTTTATAGAACAATAACACGTTTTCTACTCGCAGAGATCAAATGTACCAAAAGTTGTTGCGTAATCTATCTATCTACTGTCAAACTAGGTTACATCAGTCTTAATAAAAGAGGTAACATTAGGGGAAGGGTTAGGCAATTGGTGTAAGCAAGTTTCGTCATCGCATCTGCGAGGTAATTCTTTGTTTTTGGGATCCAACATAATATAATTCGATAGACCATGGCTTCTTTACTAGAGTACAACATTCCTCGATCTGCTTTAAATGTCATGGTCCGTAATCGTACCATCTTCAATAATGTCATACGCCTCTTTCGAATCCGTCTCCACCTTCTCTCCCACGTCGTGCAAAGTCCCATGTGAATGGCCTCTACCTCCGTCTCAAGCACCGTCAAGCTTTGCAACTGTGTCGTGAATCCCCACTGCCAACTCCCTTCTTCATCTCTTAACACTCCACCAATTGAACCTCGGTTAAGATTGCTCACCACGCTACCATCAACATTCCATTCAACCATCCTTGTTTTGGCTTATCCCATCTCGTCATTTTTCTCGTGTTGTGTTTTCCATATATTTTCGCATGATCCAACGCCAATGTTCAAATTCTCCCTAAAGTTTCCTCCACTCTCTCCATTTCTCCTTTGAAAAATCGATTATTTCTAGATTTCCATATCTTCCATATACTCGCAACACAGACAATGTTCCACGGGATATTTCCAAAACCCGTAAATATTACCGCTGAGTTCTTAAGATTAATTTTCAGTCAGTCCTCGTTGTTAACTTGCATGAACTGCTTTAACAGGTGAGACGGAACCAACTTTCGCCAAACTTTCTGGGCAGATTCGCAATCCTTCAAGGTATGAGCCACCAATTCATCTACTCTTTGACACATAACACAACTCGCATCCCCTGTCATTTTGCGGACTTTCCTTAACTTGTTTGTCGCAATCTTATTCTGCAGCACAAGACAAACAGAGAACTTAATTTTATTGCAATAAGGGAATCTCCACACCAAATCAACTCGATGTGTCAAAGGCGGTCTACTTGTGTACTTGCTATGTAGAGCTCAATACGCACTTTGACATGTGAACACCCCCATCGCATTTCCTCCCCCACGAAATTATGTCTTCTTCATATTGAGGATGAATCTTCTCAAATAGATTTCCCTTTTCCACTTCTCCGGGATTTGAGTCATAATACCCTCAAGCCGCCAGTTCCTTGCCTCTCATCTATCACATCAGCCAATGTTAACCTATACTATTCGACTTGAGTCCTCGGAGCAACATCCCAAAGCTTCTCTTCTTCTAGCCAGTTATCAACCAGAATGATATTGACTCCCCGTTGCCAACTTTCCACCTAAGAAATGGCGATATTAACGACATACACCGAATAATACCCTTCCATGTGGAGCTATCACAAGGTTTAGGAATATAGTTCGACAATTTTCTCCCTTCAATACTTTGCTTCAGTAAGATTCGACCAGAGATTTGACTTTTTGTTGAATTATATTCCAACAGAACTTTGCGAATAGTGCTTCATTCTTCAGGTGAGGCGCGCGCAATCCCAACCCGTTCTCCTTCTTCATTCTCGTCGTTTTATCCCACTCTACTAAATGATTTTTTTTAACCTCCGGGTTGTTGGATCAAATGAGTCACGATTCAATTTATCTAACCTTTTACACAGTTGTTCCGGAAGCCAACTGGATTGCATGATATGAATCGGCATTGCCAATTGGATTAAAGTTGTCTTTCCCGTGAGCGACAAATTATTACCCTTCCAACTCGAATATCTCGCTAGCACTTTGTCAAATAGCTCATCAAAATAATCGCTATTTATTATCCCATGTACCAAATGTGCCCCTACGTGTTTACCGAGCTCATTAGTTTGTGAAAATTTAAGGTTCGCAAATAATCTCTTCTTCAACGATGTGTTACCTCTATTGGAGAAGTAAACTTTTGATTTGTCATGATTGAGTTTAAGCCATGAGGATTTACAAATCTCTTCCAAAATAAGTCGCCTTCCCCATAAGAATGAAATCGTTGGCGAAGAAAATATGTGATAGCTTCGGTCCACCCGGGCACAGCACAAGCGCCTCCCTTTCACCTTTTTTGACTGCTTTATCAATCAAATAAGCCAATCTTTCAACACATAGGACAAATAAGTTCGGTGATAGAGTGTCCCCTGTCGCAAGCCACGCTCATGTTGAAACTCTTCCAAAGGTTCATTGTTCCATAAAATCTTAGTAGCCGCATTACGCACACAAAAACATCACAAGCGTAATAATATTCTCAGGAAGATTGAACGCATGCAACGTTTCTTCGAGAGTATTTTCAGCTGATTTTATCGTAGGCCTTCTCGAGATCAAGCTTTAGGATCATACATCATTTCTTATTGTTGTCCCCTCCTTAGTTTCTTCTTAAGATACTTTCTGCATGTTGCATTCTTTTGAGATGTGCCTGACACATCCACATGTGTAGCAAAGTGTTGGAATGTTCTCGTACATGACTTGACATATTCGACCCCTAATTTGGATCCCCCGCTTCAGTGGCTTGTTTATTGGGACTTGCACACAAAATCTCGCATATTTGCCTCTAGTTGCCGTGTAGGTGTTCCCTTCTATCTTGATCGAATCTCCGATGCTACTCGCAATTTTCTCAATGATCGCCTCATGGAAAGTTGCAAGTGGCATATGTAAAACCCTAACCCACGTAATCATGTGCTCAGTCTTATCACTGTCCATCCTAAAGTCTGTCGACCATTTGCAAATTGAGAGAAAGTTCCCTGCAACTTGCCAAGGCCCCTGCGTGAGGCAAATCATGTTGCATGAGATTTAGCCCTTTAAGAAAAAAGTGATACGGCCCAAGATGAAGGCCGTAGGGTTTACTGATTAGGAAATTAGTTTATTAAGTTATGTTATTTTTATATTAGGAGTCTAATGTTAGTCTTAGATTATGAATCTTTATTTAATTAGAGTAGTATTAGATTCTATTTCCTTTAGTAGTCTAGGTTTATTAGTATAAATAGTCCAAGTCTTGTAACTTTTATTCATTTAGAAAATAAGTAAAACTTTAGTTATCTTAGTTTTAGTCTCTCTTCTCTCCTAAATAATTCTTGGAGCTCGTTCTAGCTCGAATAGAACCCTATCCCTAACAATTGGTGCTTTCATCTTTTGAACTCACTATATCAAAATATATATATATATATATCATGGAATCGCTCTCCGTCATGCTAAAATCCATGGATGAGCGTTTCTCCAAAATGTTAAAAATTATGGAAGCAATGAGAAATTCCAACGAAGATATGTCTCGCCAGTTCAAAGATATGTCTGGCTTGTTGTCAAAGATTGAAAGAGATTTGAGTGCACGTTCACAAAATCCTCCTCCAGTACAATCGCCTACTCCACCGCCACCAACATCGCCGCCCTCGTCAACAATCTGCAACACTCAAGATCTTGATTTTGAAGTTTTCTTTGAAAAACCAAATGAGGCCACAAAACTTAAGACCAACGTGGAAATACTGAGATTCAACGTCAACAGGGCAATCTTACCACAATCTCAAATTAAGACTAAAAGAGCCTTGTTTTTTCTTGCACAGAATACAAGCAATTCAAAGATGGTGAGCCATAGCAACAATCTGATGGTTTTTCTTGGTGGTTATAAAGGCATAGTGACTATGAATTGGAGAAAACGAAAAAAAAGGTCTTGAGGACAAGACCGTGTTAAGGGGAAGGATTGATACGGCCCAAGATGAAGGCCGTAGGGTTTACTGATTAGGAAATTAGTTTATTAAGTTATGTTATTTTTATATTAGGAGTCTAATGTTAGTCTTAGATTAGGAATCTTTATTTAATTAGAGTAGTATTAGATTCTATTTCCTTTAGTAGTCTAGGTTTATTAGTATAAATAGTCAAAGTCTTGTAGCTTTTATTCATTCAGAAAATAAGTAAAACTTTAGTTATCTTAATTTTAGTCTCTCTTCTCTCCTAAATAATTCTTGGAGCTCGTTCTAGCTCGAATAGAACCCTATCCCTAACAAAAAGCTACTAAATCCAAGGTCCACCAATTCACAGTCTCTTGTAAGCTTCCACGTGGAAAAGAGCTTGTTAACCAAATAAGAGTAGAACCATCACCGTCCCATGATTTTGGTAAGTAATGCGTCCTTCCACTGTTCGTTATTCATATCTTCCAATGAATCTTAAAATTCGAAAGAATCTTATTCGAATTTGCTTTTGTCGATTGTCACGTCATTCAACTTGAGTTTGCTTACATATGAATCTATGAAATGTTATTGACCCACGTAAGATTCCGTATCCATTGAATCCCTATACGTTGAGTTATTAGTTTCAAAGGAAATGCGAGATCTCTTCTGCGAACTTGTAATATCCGTGATTTGCCCTACATTTTTATTCTCAAAACTCTTATTATTGAAGATAAAATTTTGTGTTGATGAAGTATTTTGGCACCGTGAGGAAGAGATCTTTGGTGCTTGATCGGAAATTTCAAATGGAGTCGCCACAATTGCGCTTCCCAATTCGCCGCATGAACTTTAAAAAAAACTTGCATAATATATCAATTTACATTATGCTCTTGACTCTTGTTTTTCATAAGAATATATATTATTATTAAGGTTGCAATGTTTTAGTTTCATTTCATAGGTCACAAAAAGAAATTACAAAATAATACATGCACGACAAAATTGTAATATTGATACAAAAACTCTTGCGATTACTAATACGAACAAAGGTTTACACATGACATCATGCGTTTCTAATCTAAATTAATCTAAATTACACTATTCGCAGGAGCTTTCACTAATCTATTATTATCCATCATTTGTCTCACTTTCGCTGCATCATCAAATCGTCCGACTGCAGAATAAATGTTCCCCATTAACACGTAATTTCCGGTATTATCTGGTTCTAACTCAAACAACCATTTCGCAGCTACCTCACCGAGTTCAACATTTTCATGTATCGCGCATGCACCGAGTAATGCACCCCAAACCGCATGGTTTGGTTCAAAGGGCATAGTATTGATTAGGCGATGGGCTTCGTCTAGTCGATCCGCACGACCAAGAAGATCAACCATACAAGTATAGTGATCAGTCCTTAGACTTTCTTGATGATTCTCCCGCATGAAATTAAATAAATTTAGACCATCGTCCACCAATCCCGAGTGACCACAAGCATGCAACACTGACGTAAAAGTGACTTCATTGGGCTTAACCCCAGACCGAACCATTTGGTTAAATAGAGAAAGAGCAACACTGCCGTTTCCATGCTTTCCATAACCAGCTATTATCACACTCCACGAAACAATGTCTCTATTCCTCAAAGAAAGACCATCAAAGAGTTTGTGAGCATACTGTAAGCTTCCACATTTCGAGTATATATCCATCAAACCGGTGATTATTTCAGGCTTCTTAATAAATGCTGATCTTATCAGGTAACTGTGTACATTCATCGCCTGCTGCAGATCTGCTCCGATGGCATATGCAGGAAGGATGCTTTTCCAAGTTGCATCGTCGAGTTTCACTCCTTCCAGCAGCATTTGCTTGAAGAGTTCCACAGCATTGCTGGGCAAATTATTATGGACACACCCTGAAAGTATTGCATTCCAAGGTACAGTTCTCTTTTTAGAAGTCTTAGAAAATACTCTAAGGCTATATGCGAAAGAACGGCACTTGGCATAAAGATCAATTAGAGTAGTTTCTACATTAACATCGCATTGAATATTTTGTCTGATCGCCCAGCCGTGCAAGCATTTGCCAAGGTGCAAATCAGGAATATTGGCACACATTGCAAGAAGTGAAGCCAATGTCACCTCATTAGGCCTCACACCTTCAATCTGCATCAATCTACACAGACCCAAAGTACCATTAACATCTTCTTTGGAAATATACCCATTAATCACGGTTGTCCAAGTCACCACATCTCTCTCTACCATCGAATCAAAAACTTCACGCGCTTCATCCAATTTTCCACACTTCACATACATATCAACTAATGCGTTTTGAACTGCCAATCTTTTCCCAATACTCTTCTCTTTAATCAATAAATGAACTTCTCGTCCCACCTTTAAGTCCTTCAGATAACCACAAGCAGGCAAAACTGAGAGAAGAGTAGCGGAGTCGATCTCCACCTCACCATCCACCATTCTCTTAAAAACCATCAAAGCCTCCTTTGGTCCACCATTGCGTAAGTAGCCACTAATCATCGTATTCCAGGACACAACAGTTTTCTCCCCCATCGCTTCAAACACTCTTCTAGCCCCCTCCCTATTCCCACAATTCATGTACATAGCGAGTAACGAGTTCCCCACAAAACCGGCCGACATAAACCCACCCTTCACCGTCAAACCATGAATCATCGTACCCAACTCAAGCAAAACCAAATTCCCACAAGCTCGAATAACAAAGGGGTAGACGTACTCATCCGCCCAACAGCAACCGGACCGGTGCGTTTCCACAAACAAATGGAGCGCTTTTCTGGGGTGCCCATTCTCCACGTACATTCTTATCATGGCCTTGTACGAAACAAGAGTTCGTTCAGGAGATTCATCGAACAGTTTGCACGCGTAAGGGACATGGCCACTTAGACCGTAGGCTGCCGTCAGAAGAGAGAGAAAGTGGTCGGAGAGGAGGCCGGAGGTGATAGTGCGGGCGTGCAGTTTCTTGGTCGCTGTCAGGGACTTGGAGGTGGTGGCGCAGCGATACAACAGTGACTCGCATTGTGCCGCTGTTGTTGTGAAAATGTGTTTGAGCGTGTGAGACAGAGATGGGCATGGGTTATTCATGAAATGGAGACAAAAATTATAAATGGGGAAGAAGCTTAATTATATTTGTAAGAGGATTTCAAAAAAAATAAAAATAGTTAGTTTGTAACTTAATTTGGACCTAGACATGTATTCGTGGATTGCTTAATATCTCGAGGTTTGCATAGATTTTATCTAATTGGACTAGTTGATGTCCAATTAGTTATGTCCATGAGTGTGAGACTTGAATGTTATGTAAGTAATCGATTTTCGGTAAATCATTCAAAGTCTAAACTCTAAAGGTATGCCTGACAAGCAAATATTGGCTCTTTCACACGAGAAATCGCCTCTGACACTGAGTAGTGTGCAGAGATGAGACAATTATGATTTTTTTGGACACAAAGACATAATTACATTGACATGTCGCCTTGATTAATGATCAAGATGAGATTATTGTCGTAATGTTAAAATAATCGATATGGATTTCCACCATCCATGATACTTGTCTTATAGCTATATGTGAGTTTTCTTATGATTTGCGCTTATAGGGGACTAATAAGAAAAAAAAACTCAAGTTAAGTGTTAGAGACACTTAAACTAAGATCTGTACGATGCATTTACAACTAAATGCGACAATACGCTTCCGACAAGGAAGAAAATTATTGTAGCATGTGTTTCATACCATATGTGCTTTTATGACCGTTGAAGAAATGAGTGAATTGATCCTTGTTTCCTCATTGTGTGAGATTCAGAGGCTTATAAGACCTCATATTATTCCCTTATGACTTTTTAATTTTTTCTCGAAGCCTTACTTTGGTGTTACTACTTTAGCATGTTACTAATAGCCATGACAAATTCGGCAATGCGGTGCATGTCTATGAAAGCAGCCATTTTAGTGTTAAGAGTTTAAAGTTAGAAAGGAAGGCTATCTAAGACTTGCGCCTATCTTGTATTCACCGCACGTGCAAATATCTCAAACTTTGATGTTTGGAATGTAATTGTGGATACATGTATAGTGTGTAGAGTGTGCTCCTTTTATGACAAGGAATATGAGATACTCTGATTGATGCAAGTAACTGAAGTCTGGGGTGTAGCGAGATACATTGTCCATGTGGTGGTGAAGAAGTTAAGTTGTTGTATATCCTTAACCGGTGTACAACTGGGCTTAAGTAGATGAGCTACCATATATCCCTAACATGTGAATGGCGTTAATGCTCAATATGCTCGTTGGTCACACGATCCATTTGCATGTATGAAATTGATGAGTATGTTGATATGACCTTTTTGGACATCGATCCAGCCCTCATGTGCGAGTGAGAGATGATGAATTTGAGATAGAGGTCTCTCATGTGGGTTGACCCGACCCATTTAGTTTAAAATCAAAAACTGGTGGGAGTAGTTTCAATTTTTTCAAATGGAGAATCTTCTTCATTTTCCTTCCCAACTCTTCCCTCTTGTAAGGGAAGTTATCTCCAGATTTTCTAAGGAGAGAAAATCATAATCAACACATGAAAGTAAGTCATTTTCGTACACAATATTGAGGGTAAAAGAAAAGGCTTTTGTAGCCATTTTCACCATGAAAACTCATCAAAATTGGCTCTTGGATTGTGGCAATCGAATCCCTTCCGTTCGTGATCAGATTCAAACTAGTTTGGAGTACAAAACATGTAGAAGACGTCATGAAAACAAGCCGGGTAGAAGATCGATAAAATAGAGCATCCATGAATCCAATTTCGATAGATTCAAGGTTAGTATTTTCTAACAATATGGATGTGATTTACCAATTTAGCACGGAGCGGCTTTCCAAAAAAAACCCTAAAAAGAAAAACAAAGTCTTATAGTAATTTTGAAAAGACCATGAATGAAGCAACCACCCCTTCCCTATCTGTATATTTTTTTCTTTGAAAAAAAGGTAGAATTACACAAACTAACCCTCAATTATGGGGTAATTACACAAACTACCTCTCATTTTGAGAAATTATACAAATTATCCTTATCGCCAATTTTTTCGTATAAAAATTATTAAATATTATTGAATGTAAATTCATGCTCTTCATTTATTTTGCACAAGAAAACAAAAAATAACTCGAAGCCTCACTCTCGGTCGGGGGGAGGATAAACCTCTCTCCCCTCCCTCTTTTGTCTCCTGAAAATTGTTACATTAAGCCTCATTTATTTCGTTTAAAAAGACAAAAAAATTAAAAACAAATAATATCTTGAGAGTAAAAGTAAATTATATGTGAATTTTAGACTCTGCTATGATTTGAAGTTGTAAGGTTGTCTTAATTTTTTTTTTTAAAATAAGAGTAGTTTGTGTAATATAGTCAACTGTTATGCTTTATCCTATTAAAATAATATAGTCAACTGCTGCCGAAAATGGTCATTTTCTTATTACGTGTAAAACACAATAGTAAATAAATAAATATGGGAAGTAGTATGATAAGTCAAAACAAATTATTATAAACGTAAGCAATTAAATAAGAAACAAAATCACTAAAAGTATAGATTAAATGAAGAATTTTAACTACATGAAAAATATAAATTTAAATATAAAATTATATTTAACTATATGTAACAATATATACTTTTTTTTAACCAGCCCTTTGAGATAAATAAGGAGCGCACAGTAAAAAAAACGCTATATCATAATCCCATTTGATTAGAGAATGAGTTGGAAAGAATATAGCTGTAGTTTATGTTACAAAGGTGAAAATGTAACATAAATATACTCGTTCCAAAGCCAAAAAGAGGTCTAGACCTTAACAGAAGCGCAAGATGAAATGTACAATTCCACTTCTCATTTCCACATATCAACAACCTTTTTCACACAACAGAGGCAACTCCTGTGGCGAATGTCTGCTTCTTAACCATGGAAGCATGTTTTTGTCCAGCAAGGTGATAATTAAACACCGTCTCACTATTGCACACCACATTACAAAGGGTGCACATTCGCACGCCTTCAGCTGCTGCTCCTCCTTCCAAAACTTTTCTTTTCTTTGTGTCCAGATTTTCAGTACGTGCTGCTGCAGCCTTCTTCCTCGCTTTTTGGGAATTCGTAAGTTTAGCCTTGTCTGGGTTTTCTCCGGGACCAATAATAGGCGTACCTGTTGGATCTGAAGATGAAACCGACAAAGGCATGGAAGCAGCTACAATGGCAGGGGAAACAGACATATGCACAGGGACAACAGGGGTGGGTGTAGGAGCAATCGGTGCTCTTAACTTGTCAATATTCTTTTTGTGCTTCTTTCCCAATTTATGCTGGTCAAGCACATCCTTGCTGTTGCAATCAATCCTGCATATCTCACACCATGCAGATTGCACAATCTTCGTCTTTGTAGGGCCTGGGCCTTTCTTTTTACTATTGCCTCTGTGTGGTCGAATTGCAGGACTAGGTGTTGATACACCCTATAGAGATGAAATAAGTAACTTGTTAGTGTACTTGATGGAGATTGGAAAAAAGAAGAGGGATACATAAGATCTTAGTGGTGATCAATCATAACACATTTTTTGAGACACAAAAAGTACCAATTTTAACGACACTTCACCTAAACTGAATGACACAATTAAAATCTTACCAGAACATGTGTTATCTTACAACAACAAATATTCGATATAACAAAAGTCAGGGAATCAACGCTTTTGTGCAGACTTTCAGCGCAATGTGTTTTGATAAACAGGTTACTCAACAAAAACTCTTACCTACCACCTAAAATCAACTATTTATCAGCAGAATACAGAACGCTGATACCGCACATGAATAAATAGTTTGTGAGTTCAGCTCTTCACAAGTATCAGGAATTTCCATTTCAAACAAGATATACATCTTCCGTCCAATAAGGCATCAATTTGGTCCCTAATGGAGAGAACAAGGCCAGTTATTGAATCTCCCCACTTTCAGTATGGGCTTTAAGCAGATTTCAACAAAAAAGTAGGAATATTGCACATACAAACAATATCCAGTAATGCAAGCCTAGCGCAATTGATCAGCATACACTTCAACCCACAGAGACAGAAACAAAAAAAAGGAACTCAGCAAGGCAGCTATCAATTGAAAGAGATAACTGAATTCATATTTGGTCTAATTAGCTTTTGAATATGAAAAAAAAAACTATAATCAAACTCTTTCACAAAAATCCAAACAATTACAAAAACCTGAAACAAACATAGCAATAATTAAATCTCAGAGAAAAAAATGAAATAAAACTAGAATAGACAAAAAAAAGAGAGCTTACAGCAGCATAAAGAGCTGCCCCATATTGTGCAATAGCGGCAGGGTCCCACTGGTACGGTGCCGGCGCGGGCGCGGGCGCGGTATTGACACTCTGCGGAGGCGCATATGCAATCGGTTGCTGAGCGTATGTGACGGTTACAAGTGGAGGCATGTACGGTGGGTCGACTCCCGGCGGCCATGATGCGTGTTGTGGATAATAACCTTGTTGTTGTTGTTGTTGTTGTTGGTAAGGATCGGAATTGGGGAAGTAGCCGCCAACGTGAGGAGTATTGGTGGTTGATTGATAGGGATCGTAATTAGGGTTAGGGTTAGGGTTTTGTTGCAATTCAGTACTAATTGTGGTGCTGCTGTAAATGTAATCCATGGAAACAGGACACAATTGATGTTACAAAAACAACATTTGAGGAGGGAGGGATCTGGGAAGGAATCCGTGATTCTTGTCTGATGCAGAATGGTTGAAGAAGAATTGGAGAATTTTTCATCTCACGCATGTACTTAATGCCAACATTATTAGTAGTACAGTGAAGGAGAAGGGTTCGGCTAACCAGCTTTTTAATGCCCAATTATCACATGTTCTTAACATTCAAATAATTAATGATGGATAGTCTTTTTCTTTTCTTTTATAATTTAATCATTCATAGTTTAGAATTTATAGTATTTTTTTTTGGTAAATAAATATATTACTCAATTAACAAGAATAAAATCGTTTGTACAATCCAAAATGGGGTGACCCCCGTCAATGAAGCACTCGACTGGTATAGAATTAAGAGGGATAATTTTATCCCAGTTGGAGGCTTCAGCCCATTTGGCTAAGGAATGGGCTGCAAAATTAGAGTTCCTATTGACAAATTTGAAGATTCATTGGGGCCATCCATTCCAAATCCTCTTGATTTCTGTGATGAGAGGTTTAATACTCCAGTTGATCTCCGCTGCATTGTCAGTGAGGGAGTGAATGAGTGTAAGGCAATCAGATTCAAAAATGATCTTGCTGAGCTTTGCTTTGCTGAGGACTGTGCAGGCTTCTTTGAGGGCAATGGCTTCAGCAACCAGAGGAGAATGGCAAGGATTTTTACTTGAGGAGGCAAAGATAAAAGATCCTTGTTTATTCCTTGCCACAAATGTTGAAAAGTTGATTCCTTCTTTGAATGTGGCATCACAGTTGACCTTAATCCAGTTTTCAGATGGAGGCATCTAGTTTTGGGCAGCAGTGGTTGGGGCAGTGATGGATATGAGATGCTGGACCTTGAGATGCTCAAGAGTTAGAGCATTGGCTTTGTTCAACATTTGTTGAGGCGTCCAATGAGCAACTCCATGAATGATGTTGTTCCTGCATTTCCACACAATGTCAAGTAAGATAGCAGTAAAAATGAGGAATTCAGTTTTTTCACAGGAAGAGAGCTGGGTAATAGGATCATTGATGATAAAGAGGGAAAGCCAGTCTCTGATGGATGAGCAGTTGAAAGAGCTTGTTCTGATTGCCCATTTGGAGGCAAACCGCAGAGAGGAGATCTGTGGACAATGGAGAAAGAAATGATCAAGGTCTTCATTGGCCTGTGAGCAGAATGGACAGAGAGGATCATCAACAGTGAACATGATGCTGAGCTTAACTCTTGTTGGGAAGGAATTGACAAGTATTCTCCACATGAAGAACTTATATCTGTAGTGCATGTTGAGCTTCCAGAGTTTTTTGAAGACCTTGCAGCTAGCTGGATTTCTACTGGAGAATCTTGGCATTTGATCAGTCACATAAGCACTTTTTGAGCTGAAGTTCCCTGACTTGGAGGGAGTCCATATCAATGTCTTAGGTGAGGGAACAGGGGAGACTTGGATCTGGCTGATGGCAGTAGCAGATGAAGGATCAAACTGCTGGTACAACAACTCAGTATTCCAGAGATTACTCCCTTCAATCAACAATTGTTTGACAACAACTGTGTGAGAGGTGGATTCTGACAAATTTGCCTTCCTGGTTGGGGAGAAGTTGTTAATGTTAGGAACCCAGGGATCATCCCAGATTTTCACATTGGAGTTTGCAGAGATAGTGTAGCAGGCTCCCTTCTTGATGATGTCAAGGGTGTGGTGGATATCTTTCCAGATCCAAGATGCATTGGGGGGAAATGATTTGAGGCATAGTAGGTCATCATATCTCATGAATTTGGAGGTGAAGATCTTAACCCAAAGTTTATTGCTGTTGGAAGCAACTTGCCAGGCGAGTTTGGATAGCAATGCTCTGTTGAAATCCCAACTTCTTCTAAGTCCTAAACCTCCACAGTCTTTTGGAAGGCAGATTGAATCCCAAGCTTTAAGGTAGAGACAGTTTCCTTTGTCATTTTTACCCCAGAAGAAGTCTCTCATAAGAGCATCCAGCTTTGATCAATAGAACTTGGAGAGCAGGAAGCAGGACATAGTGTAAACTGTAAGGGATTGGGCAACTGATTTGATGAGTGTTGTTCTGCCTGCCTGAGAAAGGTTCCCTCTTCTCCAGCCTTTGAGCTTATTGGATAGGATTTCAGCTGATGAGATAAAAGCTTATTTTCTTGATTTCTGATGGCAGAATGAAAATCCAAGATGCTTCACTGTGTGGGGGCATTCCTTGAAACCAATAATGTCAAGGATTTCAGATTTGAGGGGGCCTGGGCAATTGTTGCTGAAATGAATGATTGATTTTTCCTTGTTTGCAACTTGGCTGGACAATGTACCATAGAGATCTAGGGTGTTTTTCACAGATGAAGCTTCCTCTTTGGTTGCCCTGCAAAAGATAACCAGGTCATCAGCATACATCAAATGGGAAATTGCAGGAGCAGTTCTTGCAACTTTAATTCCTAAGATTTTCCCAGAAAATTCATTTTGAGCAATCATTCTGGACAGCAGATCAGAATAGAAAACAAAAAGAAAAGGTGAGAGAGGATCTCCCTGTCTTATCCCTCTGGTGGGTTTGAAGAGTCCAAATGGTGCCCCATTGATCAGGAAAGAGAAAGATGTAGTTGTGATGCATTCCATGATCCAACCTGTGAAAGTCTCATTGAAACCAAAGAGAGTGAGCATTTTTTTAAGAAGGGACCACTCAATTTTGTCAAAAGCTTTAGCAGTGTCAACTTTGATAGCCATATAAGCCTTTTTTCCTTTCCTGTTATGAAGATAGTGCATAATTTCATGATTAACTATAGAATTGTCAGTGATGCTTCTGCCCTCAATGAATGCAGATTGGAAAGGAGAGACAATGGAGTCCAGAAAAGGCTTAAGTCTATCAGAAATGATTTTGGATATGACTTTGTAAGTGACATTGCAAAGGCTAATGGGTCTATAATGTTCAACCTTATTGGCTTCAAGGGATTTTGGTATTAGGACAATAAAGGTGTGGTTCAGAGCTTTGAGCAGATGGTTGGTTTTGAAGAAGTGCTGCACAGCTTGAACAAGAGTGTTGCCTGTTAGCTTCCAAAAGTGTTTATAGAAGGAGGGGGGCATGCCATCAGGTCCAGGGCTCTTATTGGAAGCAAAAGAGAACAAAGTTTTCTTGATACAAGATGGGGAAGGTAACTTGCAAAGGAGCTGATTGTCTGCCTCAGTAATAATTTTGGGAATAAGGTTCTCAAAATGATCATCAAAATGTGGGTCAAAGGAGTCAATTTCAGATTTGAACAGTTTAGAGTAAAAATCAACAAAACACTGACCAATATCTTCCCACTTGGAAACCTGAATACCTTCTGAGTTTTTGATGACAGTGATCTTGTTGGACCTCTGATGCATTATGGTTGAAAGGTGAAAGTATCTGGAGTTGGCATCTCCTTCCTTGAGCCATCTATCTTTGGCTCTTAATCTCCAAAAGATTTCTTCTCTTTTTTACTCTTCATCCAACTGTACCGGCAGAGAAGCCTCAAGGGCAAGGTTAGTACCATTCTGAACAGCAGTTTGCAACTTAAGAATTTCAGCTTTGCAATTTTTAATTTTTTCAAAACAGTTTCCAAAAACTTCTTTATTCCAAACTTTGAGAGATTGCCTAACACTTTTGAGCTTGGAATGTAATTTAAAGGGAGGGGAGCCAAAACTCAAAATATTCCACCCATTATGGACTGCTTCATCACATGAGTTTTCTCTGAGCCACATAGACTCAAATTTGAAGGCTTTTGGTTTGTTATGGAGCTCAAGTTCAGAGTTTAGAAGGATAGGTGTATGGTCAGAGAATATAGCAGGAAGGTGGGTGATACTTGCAGAGGGAAAAAGGATACACCAATCAGAATTGGCAACCCCTCTGTCAAGTCTTTTTTGGATATTGGCATTGCCTTCTCTTTTGTTGTTCCAGGTAAATGTATGACCATTGAAGCCAAGATCAATAAGGTTGAGGGAGTGGAGGTTAGAGATGAGGGAAAATCTGGAAGAAGATGCAAGGGAGACACCTCCTCTTTGCTCAGCATCAGAGAGGATGTCATTGAAGTCACCCACGATGAGCCATGGTCCACAAAATTTATAATCAAGTTCTGCAATGTGAGCCCAGAATTGGTTTTTAGCAGCATTATAACAGGGGCAGTAGATTCCTGTAAAGTGCCAGAGAGGGAGGGAAGAAGAAGAGGAATTAATAACAGCATGGATGAAGAAATTGTTATTTACAATAATATTGACATCTGCTGAGGGTTTCCAGGCAAGGCAGAGGCCTCTAGCAAAGCCAATATGGGGGGGAGAAAATGAGATTAGAAAGGAAGGCATTAGACAGAATTCTGGAGAATTTTTTGAGAGAAGGAGTTTTGATTTCAGAGAGAAAGATGATATCAGGGGAGGATTCTCTAAGGAGCCCTCTGAGTGCTCGAACTGCCTTGGGTTTAGAGAGCCCTTGGCAGTTCCAGCTGAGTATCTTCATAGTGTGACTAGTTGCTTGACCCCTCTGGGCCAGTGAAATTGTCAGAGGATTCTTCTTGGTCCATTAAGTTAGGAGTCAGAGCAGATGAAGTGGAAGAGTTTGGGCTGATTTCTTCAATAGTGACTAAAGTTCTTCTTCTAACAGAAGGATTTCCATCACAATTTCTGGAGATCACAAGGACTTTTCGACCAGATATGTCCACATTCTCAGCTACATGGTATGATTCATCAGAGTGGAAGTTAGGACCATGGTGGATCAGTTCTGGTGTCAAGGGGGGAGGGGATATGTTTAGGTTTTTTGTTTTCTTTTGGGCTTGCCAAATGAGAGTGTCAGAGGAGGCTCTCTTCAGGTAGAAATTTGGGACTGGATGTTTGATAGGGAATTTGAGAGAAGGGTTTCTGTGGTTCAGGTTAAGATTGATGTTATTATTTAACCACTGTTCTTGATCAGGGGTGAGTTCTGTGATACTTGGAGTTGAGTTATTGGGAATTTGGGTTTTTGTTGGTGGGTTCAGTTCTAGTGGATTAAGCTCAATTTGAGCTTTTCCTTTGGGCTTGTAGGTGATAAGTTTATCAGATTTAGGTATAATGGTGTTACACTCTTTGATTTCTGTGTTGGGAGTTGTTATACTTGAAGGGTTGAGTTCAATTGCCATTAGATCATCTGTTATCAGTTTTTGAGTGATTTTAGGCACATGGGTTTTTGTAGGAGGTAGTGTTTCTCCTGATGGTGATGTGGTAGGGCAGTTAACTGTTCTTTGGGTTATACCAGGTTGGGTAGGAAGCATCATTATGGGAGAGGGGAGGGAGTTGGTGGTGCAGGGGAATAAGGGATTAGAAATATTGGACATTTCTGATCTCAGCCATGGTCCTGTACTTATAAACTCTGACAGATCAATGTTAGCATTTTGAGAACTAGGACATACCTTGTCAATGTGTCCAAGCAGTCCACAGAGATAACAACAGTCACCCAACCGCTCGAATCGAAGCTCCAGTTTCAGATTTGGTCTTCTCTGGGTGGGGAAGCTCACGTGGTCAGGGAGGGGTTTATTGATGTTAACCTCCACCCGAATACGTGTGTAATTTCGCCATTTTGATTCAGAGTAATTTGGATCTGCTTTCAGAAATTTACCAATGGTATTTCCAATTTTACTGAGGGAGGGTATGTTGACCAGGTTAGAAGGGATATTGAAAACCCTAATCCAAAATGAAGTAGATGAGAGGTCTATTTCAGATAGGGAGAATTCTGGGGGCCAAGGTTTAAGAATGACATGCGAGTTGTTGTATGACCAGGAGAAATTTAAGACTCTGTCAAAGTCAGATTCGTCGGTGAAAACAAAGGAAAGGGTATTAATTCCCAGAATGTTGGATTTGACCGAGTGTGTAGGTTTCCAAGAGTTAATGAGGGAGGATTTTAATACTCTGAGATTTAAGGTTTTGGAAGTTAGGGCTTTGGCAACAAGGGTATATTCTCCAACAGGAGGGGTAGTGAAGTCAACGTTTTCGAGGTTCTCATTACAGTCAAGATTCTGCGTTTGGTGGACCAGCTCATCAATGGGGTAATGTGACGTCATCAGTGAGTCGAGAGAGAGGGGGGGGGGGGGGAGAGAAAAGAGGAGGAGGAAAGGAGAGGAAGGGAGGGCGAAGATGGGGAGAGAGAGGTGGAGGTCGGAGATGGTCAGGATGACGGCGACAGAGCTAGGGTTTTACTGGGGGGGGGGGGGGGGGGAGTTCTACGGGAGAGAACAGATAGTTTAGAATTTATAGTATATTGAATTGTTTATAATAACAATATATTATTAAAAATAATCATATTAAGACATTAGCCTACATGATCAGATGTTGTGCCCCGAACACATCGTCTATTATTATTAATCTTCTATCCTTCGAATAACCTACACTCAAACATGACACGTAAGACAATAATTGACTTGACATGAAACTCCCAATGCCGAAACTAGTAAACAACTATTAAGACAATGATGTAATAAGATAAAAGTAAAACAAAAATGTAAGAACTCGAAGTAAGTGACGATAGTAATAAGCTAAAGTAAGACGACGAGCGACAAGCGAAATAGGAATATGATCAACAATTCAGAAGATAATAATAATAATAATAATAATAATAATAATAATAATAATAATAATAATAATGAATGTTGTTAGATTTATCAGGCGGTGATCGTTAATTGTCATCTTGGGTAGTAGAGTTAATTTTATAAGATGTTGACTTTTCCGTGAGCTCCGCTCTACCTCGAGCTTGAATTCTATTATGTTAGTCAACATGAATTAAGTTGTCTTAAAGTATATCATATCATATCAATATTATTGATGCGCGCTTTAAAGGATGATATACTTTCCTTGAAAGTGAAAAAAATTACATTCCATAAGAGAGGGGTCACATTAAACTTAAAATATACGTAATCCATTTTTAATACTAATTCAACAACGAGTTATAAAGCGTTTGATAATCTCACTAAATTGTCTTGTGAAATAGTCATGAAAGATCTTAAGTCCTGATACTTTTAAGATTAGCATGCATCATTTTTAGATTTTAGTCATTGGTTTTGGTTATCTAAATATTCCGTGCATCCAAGTTAACGTTAAAACTTTTAAAGTAGGAGAATGAGTTGCTAATCTCTCAAGTAGTTCAGTATTCATACTGGTCTCTATCATCAAAGAAAATATGCAGGGACCTGCAATGAAATGGTGAAGTGCCCACCAAATCAATAGTAAACTAGAAGTTAAGATCCCAAATAGGAGCTTCTCTTTACTTCTTCATGAAGTCAAGCTTCAAACGGTAGGCCCCAATTCCTATTCAGATATTTAAAACACACAGAGACAGACATTGTTTATGGTTAGTACAAAGACAAAATACACTTGAAAGTAACATGGTTAATTCTCATGTTTATATTATATGAGATAAGTGACTAAATAACCTCTTTATCCCTACTGCACTATGATTAAGCTTTTTAATATTTTCTTTGAGACTTGAGAGTCCATCTAACATGTTTCCTTCCAACTTAACCAATTAAACACTTTCAGCCACTAACACAACACAGAAATGCCGATAAATCTTAAAACTGAAGATTATTTAAAGTTGGATGGTATTTAATTATGGGACAATTCTATCAAACCCCCCAAACTATGGGGTCATTTACCGCACAGGGTCAGAACTTTAGTTTTAGCGGCAGTGCCCCCTGAACTTTGGTCGTTTGTGTGATTTACTTTTGTGCGTTTTCCGAACATATTTTTACCGGAACAGTAAGCCACGTGCACATCACATGTTATAGTTTAAGAGCATTTTTGTCCAAAAAAATTCTTTTAAACATTGTCGCACCCCAAACTATACTAAGTGTGCGTTTTGCCCCCTGAACTATGAAGTGTGCGATTTGCCCCCTGAACTATTGTTTCTTTTCAAGTTATACCCTTTAACTATATTTCAATTTTCTGAAATGCCCCCTGTACTATATTTTCAATTTCTAATTTAGGCCCTGGATTTTATTAGTTTGGTCATTTATATACAATAAAAAAAACATCATATACCATAAAAAAGGATGACTAAATACACCAATTATACACCATTAGAACATCAAAAATTCAACATCAAAATAACAAAACATCTCAAGCCATAACATCAATTGTTCATACTCCAACATTACAAGAAAAATAAGAGCTGTTCATAACAAAATGCAAAATGGGCATCACATTGTTATCCCTCCCAAAATAGACGCTCATAAGGGCTGATTGCCCTTCAAAATCCTGCTCATTGTATTGTGAAGTGCCTTTTTAAGTGTTGTGTCAACTATTCTCTCCACAACACTTGCAGGGTTGCACACTCTATTCACTTTTTCCCTTTTAGATGACTGCAACAAAAACACATGAAAAATAAACAATCATATTGGGACCTCAACCAATAGATAATAATATTTCTCACCAAAAACATGCACAAGACAGTTTTTACCTCATACCTAGGGCCAATTTCTTCTGAAGTGGAGGCCCCCTTCTTTTTCAATTCTCCATATCTCTTTTTTACCTGTAAACAAACCAAAGTGGTTGGTTCAGGCAGATAGCAATAACCAAAGATTCAATAATTTGGAAAGCATTTAAATAGAAAATAACCTCACCAAGTGTTGGCTCCTCTTCCTCTGTTGTGACTTTGGCTTTTTTGGCTTTGTTGTTGACATTTTTCTTGGTCACCTTCTTACCACTAACCTCCTCAACCAGTCTTGCCACTTTCTTCACTTTTCTAATCTGCCTCTCCCTAACTTCCAACCCCTCTTCCTCAGTTACTAACTTTCTTTTAACATTTTTCCTTCTTGGAGCAGGTGGTGAAGAAGTAGCATTGACCTGTACTGTAAACCTTGGGCTTGATCTAGTTGGAGAAAGTTGGCTTGCAATAGGTGGTGGTGAAGGTACTTTGGTCTGGCTTGTGAATCTTGGGCTTGATCTAGATGGGGTAGTACCTGTAGGTCCATCCTCAGGGCTAGATACCACCTGATCATCTGCTACACCATCATTTAAATCTGCCATTTGAGGCTCATGATCACCAGCAGCAGCTCCACTTTCTCCATTTGCACCAGAATCCAAATCAATAGGATTCTCTTTGACACCAGAAGCAGCAGCATTGGAATCCTTCTTCTTCTTGGCACTCTTTTTTTTCCCTTTCTTAGATGGCTGCAATAAACAATTTAGTTAGTACATGTTATGAGTATGAATGATCAAATATAAGTTAGCAAAAATCAGTTAATATTTACCTTTGCAGTTTTTGTTGTCTTTGGAGGAATGTCTACTCCAGCAGTAGCCTCAGTGCCTAATATTTCATGCCTCTTCGGACAAGTCCTCTTATTATGCCCAGCCTTGTGACAGAACCCACAGTTCATCACCACACCCTTCTTGCTCAATTTCACCCTCTCCCCTTTACTACCCCTCTTCTTCAATTCTTCTAATTCTTCAGGAGGCTTGATCCTGTCATTCTTCTTGGGCCTGCCTGGTAACTTTTCTGGAATGGGTGGAAGGCATGGTGGAAGCTCAGACAATGGCCAATCCTCAGGACCTCTCAAGGTGTGCATGCAATGCTTATAACTCTCATTATAAGCAGAGATCTTGAAACATTCCTCAACATGCTCAGAAGGATCACACTCTTTGAAGTATAAGGCAGCCATGCCATGTGCACAAGGAAGGCCACTAATTTGCCACTTCCTACATGTGCATTCCCTTCTTGCAATGTTACAGTTCATTTGACCATGTGGGCTGCTAACTTCAAAGTCATCTGCTCCATTCCAAAATGCCTTACATTCACTGCTCTTCTCATGTGTCTTCTCCAACACCTTATGAATATTTGGACAAACCTCCCCAATCCACTTAAGTGATAGATCCTTCTTCACATAAGTCCTCTTCATTAAGATAAGCCTGATGTGCTCCAACAAATCAATTATAGGCTTAGGTCTGGCTTCCAAAATCATGGCATTGAAGGACTCACACATGTTGTTGAGCAACACATCACAATTGAATCCTGGCTTGAAGTAGGACCTAGACCAGTACCTTGCAGGCCTCATTGCAAGCCACTTAAAAGCCTCTAAATCCCTCTCCCTTATCTCCTTCATAAACCCCTCAAAGTCATCAACTCTTGTGGACTTTGCAGCCTGCCATAGTAGTGTCTTCAATGGAAGCCCCTTGAAACTTTGCTTAAAATTCCCATACATATGCATAACACAAAATCTGTGTTGTGCATATGGGAACACACTCTCCACAGCATCTATAAGGCCCTTCTGTTTGTCTGATATCACCACATATCCACCACTGCCATCTTCTGTAATATCCAAATCCTTCACAAGCAGATTCATGAACCACACCCATGATTCCCTCTTCTCTTTTTCAACTACAGCATAGGCTATGGGAAACAAGCAGTTGTTGGCATCAATCCCAATAGCACTCAATAATATCCCACCATAGTAGCCCTTCAGATGACACCCATCAAAACACATTATCTTCCTACATCCTGCCTTATAACCCTTCTTCAGTTGACCCCAACAAATATAAAATCTTTTGAATATTGGACCATTCTCTGAAGGCATGGTCTTTATCCTCACAGTGTTGTCAGGGTCACTCCTGACTATCTCAGCTGCATACCTCCACAGAAGTGCATACTGCTTCTTATCATTACCCACACTCAACTGCTTCACCTTACTCTTTGCTCTATACATCTGGAACCTTGTAAACTTGATCTTAGTGTCATTCCTCACCATGTCAACTAATGCAGAAGCAGCCATTCCTGGATTATACTTCAACATCAGCTGATATTTCTCTGCAACCCATGTTGATGTTGCTGCTTTAACAGCCTCCTGCCTTTGACATATATGCTTTCCTTTCCATGTCTTCACAATCAAAGTCTTACAGTTGCCCACCTCTGATGCATAAATCATCCAATCACATTTGTCATTTTTGCACTTGATTCTGATCTTGTGCTTGTCATTCTTGACAAATGAGATATCCCTCCCAACCAAAATAGCAAACTCCCCCACTGCTCTTCTGAAAATAGTTGCACTCTGGAAACACAGTCCTGGGTGGAAAATGGGCTTTGTCATATCCCTTACTGGATTGAACACAGGATAACCCATGTAATTCCATTGTCCCTTTGACAGTTTCTCCACAACAGGTTTCTGAGATGGTTGTTGTGCTTGAGTGGAAGGTGGTGGTGGGGTTTGAGTTGGCTGTTCAGTAGGGGGGACTTGATTGTTTTCAGGTTCTGGGACTTCATCTTTTTTAGCTTCAGGAGATTGTGTATTCACAGGAGTTTCCTCCTCAAAAACATCTTCTTCATCATATGCAGAGGGGGGAATCCAATGTGCTTCAGTTTCTCCAGCAGCCACATACAAAGATTCATCATCTGACCACTCCTCCCCACTATCACTGAAACATTCTGATAGATCTGTATCACTCCCAACAGAATTTGCATCATCAGACAGAACTGCTTCTTTATCTTGTATAAGTTCATCCCATAAACCAGCCTTCTCCTCAACCTCATCTTCACCATCAGCTTCCAAATCTTCTCTCAAGTCATCACCATTTTGTTCATCACCAACCTCTTCTTGACCTCTAAAGGTATTATTTGCAACTCCATCAGAAGGTTCCCCATCATCCTCCAACACATTGTATAACTCCCCACCCTCTGTGTACAAATGCACCACTCTGTCCTCATCTAAATACTTATCAAGCTTCAATGTTTCCTCATCCCTCCACAAGTAATCCATAACTGACAAATCATTCTCACCAAACTGACTACAGTAGAACTTGGAATCCTCATCCTTCTTAAAACCAGCAGCTTCACTCATTGCATAAATCTCTTGCAGGCTTATCTCTGACACATTGCAATAGTCAATGTGACTAACATCTCCCCCCACATATCTCACAACTCTACTGTGTCTAAACTTGCCATTGTGATGAAGTGTGATAGTGAAATCTTCAGGATCAGTTCCTGCAATAATAATGAAAATATTTGTTAAGTATGTATGCTAGGTTATTCACATGCACAAATGCTCAAAAGAATATGGATGGACCACAACAAGTAAAGCAAAGCAAATCAATACACTAACATAATATTCATCAATTTTTATTAAGGATCAAACCCCAACACTGCACAACCTAATATCTCCCATTTTATTCTACAACAGAAGTAACAATTTGCAGCAACTGTTCAAACCCTAGCCAATCGACACTGAATGCAAAATTGCAAACATTGCAAACATTGACACTTATTATAACATTCTGTGAGTCGTAAGTTACTAATTAAAACCAAAGACTAAGCAAATCGACAAAAATTTTAAGAAATTAGGGTTTCGGTTCGATTTAAACTTACCATAATCGGGATGATTTCGGCATTCTGGAAGTTCGTCGCTGGATATACGGAGAACCCACACCATTTTAATGATTATAACGCGGAAATTGATCGGAAATGAAGCAAAATTAATTTTTCCGACGAACCCTAAAAACGCCCCCAAATTTGATAGTTGTGTGATGAGTGTTAGGTTTTGCCCCCTGATGTTTAGAGTTTTGTTTTTAATTTTTTTATGTGACGGGTCTATTTTACCCCTTACGGGTCACGTGAGTCGGACACGTGAGGGAATATTCTAAGAATATTCCGGTAAAATGTGACCGGAACACGCACTAAAACCAACACGCACAAACGACCAAAGTTCAGGGGGCACTGCCGCTAAAACTAAAATTCTGACCCTGTACGGTAAATGACCCCATAGTTTGGGGGGTTTGATAGAATTATCCCTTTAATTATTGATTCATTAAACTAACCATATTTCATTGTAATTCCCAGATTATGGTTACAGAGACTGCAAAATAACTCTTGTTTTTGTAAACCCAAGTAAAAACATCAGTATATAACAGACTTGTCACAACTGAGAGTAAAGTAATCTAACAAAATAAAAGGCATCAACAGTTCAATCAATTCACCATATTGCAAGTATCTTCAACAATTTTATCAACAAACATAATGCAACCAAAAACTCGTAAATCTGATGAGCAAGCAATAGACAATGCCTCAACTCAAGGATAAAGTGATCGTCGAGTTAGTTTGGCAAGTATCGAGCACAAGTGCCTGATGCTCTTGGCCCCTATCAACCCACCACAAATTTCTTCCAACATCTATAGCGCCTTCAACAGTTACCGGAAAGTTAAGATCAAGAAAATCACGAACACTAGAAGTTTCTTGATTCAGATCCGTTGCTTCAGAGTACTGATCCGCCTTTTGACCACCGGAAACCCGATCAAAACAAATAATGCCCACATCTTCACTTTCATGCTCAAGGTGACTGCTATTGTATCTAATATGATCGGTGCTGGAATGAGCTTCAGGCTCCTTGAGTTCACCAATACAAAGCAACCCCTCATCAGAAACTTTTAGTTGAATCTTAACTTCATTTCCAACACTAAGCCCACAATCATCAGAATTTTCAAAACCATCGGCAAACTTAGAACGAAGGTCATCAAGTCGAGACACATTCTTCTCAGTTACAGAATCAGGTACACAATGACCAAGCTCCTCTCTAGATAAACTTGGCGTTGACATTTCAATAGGACCAAATAAAAAATCTCCATCATTTCCAGCAATGTTCAATCCAGTTTCAAAACAAACAGAATCACCGTTAGAGGACTCTGCACCTGGATCCAACCTAATCCAATCTCCCAGACCTTTTGAAAGCATCAACAAGCACGAAGCCGCCATTTCCACTTCAGAAACAAATGAAGTAGACCCACTTAAACTTGAAAAGGAAGGATCTTGAGTAACATTATACCTGATCCTTGACCTTTTTCTGCGAACGGGAAACGAGTTGGATAAACCGAGAGAAGAGTCATCATCTAGCCTTGATCTTTTGGAGTGACTTGTCATGTGACCAAACATGGCTCTCATTGAATCAAACCCTTTACCACATTGCTTGCACTGATGCACTTCCTTATTCTTGGTTGTGTGCCATCTCATGTGACCCGACAGTGCTCGCAGTGAGGAGAACTCTTTCCCACATTCTTTACACGAAACACCCTCATCTCCTCCATTTTTTGAATCAGGAATCCTCCAAGATTTCTTTGGATTCTCTCTCAATTCATAGGTGTTGTGCTGATCAGAATCTAAAGAAGTGGGTTTGGGGTTGCAACTCTTGATCTTTTCTTTAATACAAAGACTACTGTTCGATTGATTCCTGGAACTACCATTTTGAAAATCAGCGGCTTTAAACTCCATTTTGCTCTTAGATTTTGGTAAATGAACCCTCGTGTGACCTCCCAATGACTTCACACTAGCGAAACTTTTGTGGCATATCTTGCACACGTACCTCTGTTCTTGATCTACCATCTCTTCCATTACTAGCAGACTCTTCTCTATGATTCAAGAAACCAAAAACCCAGGTGGGATAATTCAAGAAGTCACCAAATCGTGCTTAATCTCATCATCCCATTGGAAGAGAAAAAGAAACAAGAATCCTGTCAAATGGGTTGATGACTAAAAACCAACATGAGCAACAACAAGGAAAATGGAATCTGAACACTGATAAGCAAATGGTGAAGATATCATAGAGAAACCCACGATGAAATGTGAGTAAAAAACGAGATCTTTGTGAGTGGGAAAGGAATTAAAAGGACGTCTAATGAGAAATGTGTATTGTGTAGTCTCTTTGAACTCTCTTCACTCGCTTAAAAGGAAATGTAATAGTGAAGTAAAGAGTGTTTGGTGAAGGAAGGGCTGTTTGGCCTTAATGTACCTATGCCCAAAACAATTAGTGATAAAAACATCAAGCCTCCTAAACTAATTTTATAAGCGATTTTGTCCTTAAACTATAAGGTGTCTCTTCGATTTGCCCAGTTGTGCATTTTCGGTCTTTTGTAGCCAGAATAATCCTTACTTTGAGGTGTTTTTTTGTCACCAACTACCATTATACATCTAGTACAACACATATTAGTCGGGTAAAGAGGAATATTCCGGCAAAAAATGATCAAAAATGGTTAGAAATGGGCAAATCCCGTGATGCCTTCCCAGTCTTTTGTGGTGGGAATATTCCTCACTTGGAGATGTTTTTTTGTCTTTTTTTTCACCAACTACAATTATACATCTAGTACAACACATATGAGTCGGGTAGAGGGGAATATTTCGGCAAAAAATGGCCGAAAATGCACAACTGGGACAAATCGAACAGACACCATATAGTTTAATGACCAAATAGCTTATAAAATTAGTTTAGGGGGCAACGCGGAAAAGTGCTTATAAGTTGGGGGGAGGGGGGTTGATGTTTTTATCCCAAACAAATAATAAGCAACCTATAAAAAAAAGAAAAAAAATAATAAGCGAAAATTAAAAAGAATATTGAATCAAAGACGGTGACTGTGCCTTAATATTTACTGTTGTAACTTGTAAGTGTAGAGAGGAGCCTTGCATGGAAAGTAAAGACACTGACACACTAACCACCCAATTTTACTAAAGTTTAATTAGTTTTCTTCAGGTACTAAGAACTAATGTTTTTTTTTTGAAAGTCATTATGTTAACACTAGAAAACAAATATAAGATTAAACAAAATATTAACCCTAAATCTAGAGATTAATACATGGGCGATACTATCGTCACATGCACTTTCGATGAGGAGTGCACACTCCCAATGAGGAGGTCCTCGGGTGCCACTAACCCAAAGCGGTACAAAAGGTCACCCGAAGAGGCATCTAAGCGTCACTTGGAAAGTCACGATGAATAAAGAAAAGATATCAACGCGGCATCGGAAAAAGAGTAAACCCCGATGGATCCGCGCGACTCTGATACCCATCAATGCGCCAAGAGGGACCACAACGGACCCCGAGTCCCAGAAAATGCGAGAATATCCCCTCACTGAACACTCCATGATATAAAGGTCCTCGGAACACCTGCCACGAAGGCCGAAGATGAAAAACAATGTCCTATTGAAGCACAGAACCCCTCGGAACACCTACCACGAAGGCTGAGCCCGAAGAACGATGTCTTATTAAAACCTAGAAACCCTCGGAATACTTGTTACGAAAATCCAAGTACGAGAACACTACTCTACTAAAGCAAAGAAGCCATCGGAATAAGCACCACCAGTAAAAGAAAACACACAGACCCCTCGGAGTACCCTTCCCCAAAAAAGACAACCCATAAATGGCTACTGCAGAAGTTACAACAAAACATCGAACAGGCGTACCGCCCCACTTATCCAGTCCTTCCGAAAGATACAAAGAGATACAACCCCTCGTAGAAAAGAAATCAGAAGGATCAGCCCCTCGGAACCCCTGAAGTCCTCGGAAGAGATAGAAATTCATCCTAGTCAGCCTCCAGTCAGCAAACACAAAATTTATCTTATCCCTTTACACAAAAAGCAACACTTGTAATTCATTTAAGCATGCATAACGACACATGTCCCTAAAAAACCTCTATAAAAAGAAGGACAGATTAAGGAGAAAAAAAACACACTCACATACACAACAATGTAATAAGAGTAATCAGCGTGAAATTCAGTGAATACAAAGAGGGCTATTCTTGTAATTTTACATGCTTCTGAACCACGGGCATGGCGTTCCAACCCCTAAATAAATCTGTTAATTAGGTAATAATATCAAACCTGTTAACAAAATGGCACCGTCTGTGGGAACGCCAAAGAATCTATCCTTGAGCATGTTCAACAAGCATTGTTTATCATGGATGATTTGTTCGATAGTGAAAATCCTCAAACCCGACAAGGTGACTCGGAAGAAACTTTGTCGAACCACCAATCAGGTACAAGGGATTTCATCAATGTTTCCCGTTCTGTCTTCGAAAGACTCGTAGAAGCTACGGCTCGGAAAACGTCACGAGGGTTGGTAAATTTCAAGAATCGGCCCTCCGACTCTCCCCGACGGAGAAATCCCCATTCGGAAGAAGATGCACCCCGTGCTAGATGGAGCCCTACTTCCGTCTCCTGGCACCACGAACCTCTGCAAGAATCCCAAAGGTACGATAATTACGAAAGAACTCTGAGGAGGGGACAGGGAGAAGGAATATCCCGTCCCTTGGAATACCTTAGGGGTGATGATTATACCCTGTGGGGGATGATGGATAGCCTGCGCAAAGAAATGAGCGATATTAAGAAAACCATGGCCCCCAAAGAGGACCCTGCCTTTAAAACCTCCCCCTTTATTCCCGAAATTGCTCTAGCATCAGTTCCTTTGGGGATGCGGCCCGTTAATGTCCCCTTGTACATCGGGGACGCAGATGGAAGGGATCTACATGATCATATCCATCAATACTTGGTCGGAATGGACCTATCCTCTGCCCCAGACCATGTCCTATGCCGCATGTTCCCCGTAACCCTCGGAGGACGAGCTCAGGCTTGTTTTACCCACCTTCCCCCTAACTCCGTAACAAGCTTTGATCGATTGGCCCACCTATTCGTGGGACAATTTACTTGCAATCGGAGATACCCCAAATCCGCCACTCATTTCTTCACGATCAAACAGCAGAAGGATGAACCCTTGCGAGGGTTTATAAAACGTTTCACTGATGAGGCGTTAGATATCCCTAATGTCAGCCCAACCATCTTAGCTGACATATTGACACATGGACTTCGAACAGGGGATTTCTTCCGATACCTCATGGGAAATCATGTCACGGCCATGAATGAACTTGTGCAGAAGGCAGAAATGTACATCCTTATGGAGGAAGCAGAAGGCACGAAAAGGCGCATAGAGCACGACGACAACGAGCACCGTGAGCGTGCCGAACGAAAGGCGAAAGCTAAGGAAAAAGGCAAGGAAAGTAAACCCACCCCACGCAAAGACGAGGGTGGTGTGGTAAAAAAATTCCTCCGGCATGTACCGTTGCCCCCGATGACCATTGCTCCTCAAGAAGTGCTCAACGTGATGAGAGGTAACGATGAATTACAATGGCCAACACTGGCCAAATTTCTTAATAGGGAAAGGAATACGGGAAAGTATTGTAAATATCATAAAACCTATGGGCATACCATTGAAGAATGCACTACTCTACGCAGGGAAGTGCTCCGCCTCCTGGAAGCAGGGCATTTGAAGAATTATCTTAAGTAGAATAATCCCGAGGAACCCAAGGCAAATGTATGGAAAAGGTTACAAAGAGATCAAGAAGAAGAAGAAGCGACCCCCAACCGCCAATGACGAGAAAGGACCACGGAACGTCGTCAGTCCCGAGAATGGACAACGGAACATCGGCAGAGCTCACGAGAAAGGACTATGGGGCATCGGAATTTACCCCCTCCCCCAGACTCATACGAAGATAACGCCCCATCGGGGCGAACGATCAATATGATAGAGGGAGGAGATATCTCGATAACGCCTCAGGGCAAGAAGAAAAAATATTTGAAAGAAGCCAGACGAGCATAACAGGGACTCTCCGTATGCTCAGTTCATGGATCAAAGCTGCCTAGCATCACCTTCGGGCCCGAAGACCTAACAGGTATAATTTACCCCCACGAAGACCCCTTAGTTATTACAGCCGTTATCCACGAATGTAAAATTCAGCGGATCCTCATTGACACTGGTAGCTCTGTGGACGTTCTATTCTTTCCTACCTACCTTGCCATGGGATTGAAGAAAGAACGGTTGGAGAAGGCTGAGGTCCCCCTAATAGGTTTCTCGGGAGAAGCTTGCCATACCCTCGGAACGGTGATCCTTCCGATGTCATGGGGAGAGAGAGCCTTTCGGAGAACGGAACCCACCAAGTTCTGGGTAGTGGAGGCCTCATCACGGACATACAACGCTATATGCGGAAGGCCATCCATTCGAACCTTCGAAGCCATCCCCCCTACCCTTCATCTTAAGGTAAAGTTTCTCACCTTCTCAGGCATCAGAGAAGTCCGAGGAAGTCAATCTAAGGCTAGAGAATTCCGCATGGATGCTATTCCCTCGGAAGAAGATGAACTCATCCTAGGGAATAATAAAAAGCGCAAAACAGAAGAGGCATGGGTTCAACCGGTAGAATAAGTAAAGATGGTGGATTTGGTAGAAGGAAGTCCCGAGAAGGTGATTAAGATGGGTACCAATATGGAACCATTGATAGAAGCTCAACTGACTTCTATCCTCAAGAAATTCCATCAGTTCTTCGCTTGGGAGGGAGGACCACCGGGGCGAATCAGCGACAAGGTATGTCAACACTTTCTTAATGTGAAACCAGGGGTTAAACCGGTCCAACAAAAAAAAGATGGGGCCAGAGCGCAACAAAATTATTCGATCGTAGATACAACGACTCCTTAGTCTAAAGCAAATTAGGGAGGTCATATACCCCGAATGGCTGGCTAATGTAGTTTTAGTCCCCAAACATGGAGGATGATGGCGGGTGTGTGTGGAGTTTACCAACCTCAATGAAGCCTGTCCGAAAGGTTGCTATCCCCTGCCCAGCGTAGATCAACTGGTTCACTCCACCGCTGGATGCGCACTGTTGTCAACTCTAAACGGAGATCAGGGATACAACCAAATCCCGATGGCAGCAGCTGACTAGGACAAAACTAGCTTCATCACTAACGCAGGCACCTTCAGCTACTTAGTAATGCCCTTTGGACTCAGAAATGCTGACGCAACTTACCAAGGACTGATAAGCCTCATGTTCGCTGGACTCATCGGGAAGTCAGTAGAAGTCTATGTAGATGACACAGTAGTTAAAAGTAATACAACGGAAGACCATCCCGAGGACCTGCGAAAGGCATTGGTCATCATGGATAAGTTTGGGATGAAGGTTAACCCAAGAAAATGCTTCTTTGGTATCCGAGGAGGAAATTTCCTGGGATTCATGGTCATGGAGAAGAGAATAGAAGTCAACCCCGAAAAGGCCGAGGCCATCGTGGGACATCCCACTCCGAAGACTGTGAAAAACGTTCAAAAGTTGACAGGCCGAATGGCTTCCTTTAGCCGATTTGTTTCTAAGTCGGCAGAAAAGGGGCTTCCCTTTTTTAAGATACTCCGAAACATCAAAGAATTCCAGTGGACTCCTCAGTGCGAAGAAGCACTCGAAGAACTAAAAAGGTATATGGTAAAACTGCCCTTGCTGGCAAAACCATCCCCCCAAGAAGAACTCTTTATCTACTTATCCATCAGAGAAGAGGCCGTCAGTGCTGTATTAGTCAAAGAACAGGACAGAGAACATCACCCAGTATACTATGTCAGCTAGACTCTCCTCGGAGCGGAGACCAGGTATACCCTAACTGAAAAACTCGTCTTGACTTTGGTTACTACGGCACGAAAGCTACGCCCATACTTTCTCTCACACCCAATCACCGTGTTGACTAAACACCCTCTACGGGCGATCCTCAATAAACCCAAATCATTGGGAAGGTTGATAAAATGAGCCATAGAGCTCACCGAGTACGATATTTCCTATGCCCCGAGACCCTCCATCAAAGCGCAGGTCTTGGTGGACTTCGTAATGGAACTGACAGGCATCGAATCTGAAGAAAGAGAGCCCCTATGGCATTCATACATATATGGTTCCTCTGTAAATACACATGGGGGAGCGGGAGTAGTTTTGGTAAATCAAGAAGTGGAAGAGGAAATACTCCACTTCGCTATCAGGATTGATTACCCCTTGTCTAACAACGAGGCTGAATATGAAGCCCTTCTCATCGGAATGAGACTTGCCAAAGAAGGAGGGATAAGGAGGATACTCATCCACAACGACTCCCAATTGATCGTTCAGCAAGTTAATGGCTCATACGAAGCTAAAGACGAAAAAATGCAGGATTACCTTCGGGTAGTCCTTCAGAAACAAGGATGGTTCGATGAGTGCCAAGTCACCCAAATTCCCTGAGGAGGAAACCAGGAGGCTGACGCCTTGTCTAAAATGGCTACCCAAACAGCCACCATTCACACTCGGAAAATCACTCTACTACAGACAAGTGAATCAGAGAAGAAGGAGAGCAAAGATATAAATGCCACGATGGACTTTCCGAGGAGTTGGATGACATCCATTAAAGCCTATTTACAAGATCCCGAGGGCTATTCAGAAGATAAGACTGTACAACAGATGATGTCCAAGAAGACCATATGGTACTTCCTCAAGGATGGGGTATTGTTTTGGAGAACTTACTCATGTCCCCACGCCCGATGCCTCAATGAAGAAGAAGCCCACGTAGTCCTAGTTGAGGTACACGGGGGAACGTGTGGAATCCATACCGGAGGCAAGACATGGTCGGGCGGTTGATTCGGCAAGGCTACTACTGGCCCACGATGGCTGGAGACAGCAAAAGGTACAAAGAAAGATGTAAACCTTGCCAAGCCTATGCCTCCCGAGTCTACCAACCTGCGGATCCATGGGAACCTAGCTTAACCCCCTGCCCCTTTTCCAAATGGGGCATTGATATAATAGGACCCCTTATCCCCGATGTCGGGAAAAAGAAGTTCATGTTGGTAGCAGTTGAATACTTCACCAAATGGATGGAAGCTAAACCCCTGGCCCGAGTCACGGCGGGCGCGATTGTCAATTTCTTGTGGAGGAACATACTATGTCGATTCGGGATCCCTCGGAACCTGGTGAGTGACAACGGCCTACAATTCACAAGCCAAGAACTAGAAAAATGGTGTGACCATTGGGAGATTAAACATCGGTTTGCTTTGGTGGGGTACCCCCAAGCAAATGGCCAACTGGAGAGGACCAACCAAACTCTTCTGAAGAACATAAAGGCTAGACTTGATTGGCATAAAGCCAAATGGGTCAAGAAGATACCTGGAATCCTGTGGGCTTATCGCATAACACAAAGAACGGCCACGGGTGAAACTCCTTACAACCTAGCATATGGCAGTGAGGCCGTAGTACCCCCCGAATTAGTAGTGGAAAGCTAGCAAGTCCGAGAATACGAGGAAGTCGCCAACAACTCCAACCTAGCCCTGACCCTTGATCTCCTCGAAGAAAGGAGGGCACGAGCCGCCGTCCGAATAGAGGGGTATAAGGCTCGAATGTCCCAACACTACAACTCTAAGGTAAAATTTAGGACCTTTCAAGTCGGAGACTTGGTGTTAAAAAGAGTTGGAGCTTCCAAGAATGTGGGAAAACTGGACCCCCGATGGGAAGGACCCTACAAAATATCGAGAATTGTCGGACCTGCAACCTATCAGCTTGCCAACTCCGAAGGCGCCGTGCTCCACAACACTTGGAATGCCTAAATCTTCGGAAATAATATGCTTAATGTAAACAGCAGAAGTTTGTACATAAATTAAAAGTTGTTTATATATTGAAGGCTCATGTACAAAAACAAAGAGAAAAAGGGGAAAAAGAAGGGTTGTGAAACAAAATGATGACCCTACATAAGCGTCACCTTAAGCAACCTAACCCCGAGGGGCCATCTAATATAAAACACTTGTACAAACAACAGATCCTCACCCCAAAAGTATATCGGATCCCATACAACACAAATAAACTAACACCTAGGCTAAGTATCCTCAATTGGACGCTTCCCCTCCCTAACAAGATGACGATGTTACTCCTTAGATAGAGAAACGGGATCATCATTTACCACCATCAGAACCGCAGTATCCTTGAGAGTCGAGGGAAAAACCTGTGCCAAAATCGGGCGAATACTAAGTTCAGGGATAACCAAACCCGAAGGATATCCTGGCAAAGCCTGAACCGCGTCCCGGCACAGTCGATACCCTATGCGGACTAAATCCCGCATCTTGCCTTGTATAGACTCACTAGGGCCAGATGGATCCACCATATCCAGCACTACCTGGACTTGAGCCATCACTAGTGCCACCTCGTGAGTACGAGTCGTCTCCAGTAACTGTTGATTTGCCACACCCCTTTCCCTCGTGGCACATATCAGCTGTTCATCGGAAAACCGTATATGGTCCCTCAAATCGTCCATCCTCTTCTCTAAACCCAGCACCCGGGCCTTCTCAAGCACCAACCGGCGCTCCAACTCCCAAGACTTGTTCTTCTCGGCTTGTAGTGTCTCGGCGTGAACCTCTCGAGTGGTCTCCTTGTCCGTAGTCAACTGAGATATCTCCTCTTGAGCCTCTAACAAACCCTTCTCCAGCTCATCTCGACGGCGGTACACCAGGTCAGGGTCAGAAGAAGAAGCCCATCGGGATCCAATAGCGTTCAAAACCATGTAAATCTGCATGGAGCCAGCCCATCACCACAGAGAATGCAAAAAAGTTAGTGCTAAATATATTGAACGAAAAATTTCTATACCTCGCATAAATCCTTGCAGACTAAATCTTGAAGAGTGGACAAAGGACGGGTCTTCATCAACTCACAGTCCGTCCTATTTAATAGCCCGCTCAAAAAGTTCCGACAAAAGTCTGCAACCGAAGAGGTCGAAAGAATGGAACCACCCTCTCTGAGGGGTCGGATCCCCGCAGTAAGAGGGTTTCCCTCAAGGGACGGGCGAGAAACACAATCAGGACCCTCCCTTAAAGGTTGAGATCCACCAGGAACAGAAGAAGGAAGACCCTCCTCCACCATGTTCACCACGCTAAAACCTCCCGAAGTAGAAGAGCATAATACCCGCTGAGGTATCGGAAAATCCATTCGGAGAAGAGTGGCAGTTGAATTCTCTGTGACATCAGGAGCTAGAAAGTTCACTGGGGGGGGCTACAACAGGCAAAACCCCCTGATTCCTCCCCTCGAGGAAGGACTCGTCACCACCTCAAAACTTAGTTGATCAGAACCGCCATCCTCCGATAAAGCGTACCCCTCGTGTAGTGTTTGTGCCAAAAAGACCTTATCGAAAGGCTTGATCGCAAACGTTTGCATCTCGAAACCTATCGGAATGACAAGCACATTATAAGCCCAAAGCAACAAAAAACACCCCAAAACCACAAAGACAAGAAGAGGAACTTACGAAAAAAGAAATTACTAAAAAGCGGCTGAATAGGGAGATTGAACATCTCTACCCCTTCTTGAAGCCCAGCCAAAATCAAGGATTCGGGAAACTCTAACAGGCTGCTTATGTCGTAAGTGCCCGAGAACAGCCCAGAACGGGATAACACCTCCTCCTCACGAACCAAGGTTTCGGCATTGGGGGTAACATATCCCAAACCCCATCGGAGAGGCACTCCTCACAAATGAGCTGATTGGCCCTTCGGGAGGACAAAGAAGAACCTCCGCCTCCAATCCCCTCTACAAGAGCGTGGATTGGATACATGAGTGAAGGTTCTACTGTTGTCCCGATAGGCCAAGCTAAAAAAATGTGGACCACCCGAGCAGGGGCGTAAGGCGAAAATAGCCCCCACCCGATGAGGAGACATAGGGAGGTTCAAGAGCTCACAACACAGGATGTACCCCACCAAATGACGATAAGATTCGGCGTCAGCTAACTAGGGCATATCTGCCAATACCAGAAAAGGGTTTGAAGAAAAGGGTGGAAAAACACCCGCATCCCACAACGTACCTGGTCATAATACTCTGTTCAAAGTGCAGCACGACCACATCGTACTTGTTAAAATCCAAATTATACTCAGCGAAGAGGGTCATAATAGACCCCTTGTGCTCATTACTCACGACAGTCCCAACGCGACCTCGGCCCATTAACTTCGAGGGATTCAAAGGCAGCATATCAAACTCCGAGGACTGATTCCCAAGGGTATAAGACCCCCTACCCATGAACACTTTTCGGATGTGATTCATCTTAAGAGAATCAGTATGCACATACCTTGAAACAGCTCCCCTCGAAGAACTCCCCAACATGGCCGCTATATCATCATCCAGATTGTCTCGCCTTGAAGAAAAATTGTCCAAGGAAGCATGGCGGACCCCTAGCAACAACGAAGGAGTCCGAACCGAGTTCCGAGTGGAATTATGAGAAGAAACGGATCCTCCTCGCCTGTAATGTGGGGGCATCATCTTTCCAAGTAAGTTTTCGCTCTTTTCTCACAATTAGTTAAAAACTAGAAAGGAGAACTGAAATGCAAAAGCAAGAAGGAAAATTTGCAAGAAAATTAGTGAGCTCTATATCTAAAATATATTTCCTTTGAAGTAAGTATAACTTCGTTTACTGAACACTCGGTACATATATATTTACTTGTAACTTTATCCTTTGATTAAGAATTAAACTTACACCGCCTTTAGCTAAAGTGAAGAGATACGTGTCAGTAAGATTCTCCTGCTTATGAAAAACTTATCCTTAAGACTACCATGCAAGCCGGCACGTCCTACTTAGTTACATACTTGGTCAACAAGAATAAGACTCTATCTTAATCTATCTGAACTTAGTTTAATTCACAGTCAGAATAATTATAGGTGTTAAACAGTTATTGATAATCGACAAATAGGAGTAGGACAAAAGTAAGAAAGAGCAAAATAATTGTTCAACTAGTAGAACCCGAGAAATCCTCGGAAAACATTCATACATTGCAAAAAAAAAAAAATTGAATTGTTAAACTAAGAAATTAAAAGTTCAACAATGCTAAAACTAAGAGCAGAAAGGTAAGAGTCCTAAGTTAAGCCCCCGTGGTCGGTGGAGGTGGTGCCGAATGCGAAAAAGCCGCCGCATCGGAAATACGAGTCGTCGGAGTTAGACAAGAGGAGGGCGACAGTATCCCCTCGGAGCCACTGGGCCTCGGACTTGCACCGCTCACTGACCACATCGGAGAAGGCGCTAGTGAACCCTGAGGAGATAACAGATCGCTGAATTTCCCAAAAAGGACGCGGGCTTCTTCGAGAGTAGGCTTCTTCAGCCTACGAATATCGAAAGACTTGGGAAAGTCCACATCCGACCGCACCAACGTCTGCGCAACTCTAGCACATTCCAAGTAGCCCCACAACATGTGGCCTGTCAAGAGCTCTTGTTGCTGCCTATCGGAAGACTCCGAGTGTTGCCGAAGGGTCTCCTGCTGAGCGAACCGGACTGTCGCATCTACCTTCGCTTGCATCTCCTCGGGAGAGATGGCCTTAGTCAATTTCTCCTCGACCGACTCAGCCCTGTCCATAGCCTTGCCCAGCAACCCCTGGAGTTTAGCCTCCCTAGCCTGACTCGCCTCCAATTCTTTCTCAAGAAGGGCAATCCGGTCCTTAGAAGCCTTCTCTGACGCTTCCAACCCCTCGTGTAGAGACTGCAACCGCTTCACTTGAAGGTGCAAGCCCTCCTTCTCCTTCTGATCATCTTCCCATCAGAAGTCGTAGGCGGAAATCTTCGTCTGAAGCACATCCATCTTCATCTGATCTTCCTTCTCCTTGGAAAGAAGAGATGCCACTTGTGCTCGGAGAAGCTTTACTTCGTTCCCCTCCCTTTGATACCCTTGCTCTACAGCAGTAGCTGCGTCCCGAGTCTTCCCGACCTATGGTAAATAAGGAAAAGCATAAAAGTTTAAAGCAGAATACTTAAAAGAATGATGAACATAAAGAAAAAAGAAAAAAAGTCGAGCTTACCATAAGAGCCATCCAATTAAGACTCGTGTGCATGAAATGAAACCCATCGGCAGGGGTTGCATTGGAAAAGGCAAAGAAACGAAGGATCTTTTGAAAAGCTCCCTCCAAAACCTGCATCGAGGGCAGATCTTCCAGCGTACGAGTGGCCACCGAAGACTGAAAAGTAAGACCCCTCGGAGAAAGTGTGACGGGGATATGGCTCCTCGGAGGAAGGGTCCCCAGAGTTGGAGTCACAACATCCGTATCGGTAAACAAAGCCCGAGGACCCTCAGCAGCAACAGAAGGGCCCGCCTCCCTAAAAAATCTGCTCAGAAGCTCTACCATCACGTCCATACCAATGTTAAGCTCCTCGGGAGTATCCTCGGAGTCACCCAACGAAGCCTCTAAACTGGGCTGGAGAAGTTTTGCTAAGAACTCCTCACCTACACAATATATATATATATATATATATATATATATATATAAGGAGAGGGGATAGACCAAGGGAAATCATCAAACAATAAGCAGGCAAAAAATAAAGACAGATCCCTGGAAGACGAGGAGAAACGGAAGACAAATCCCTGGAAGATAGGACCCCCACCTCAGCGGCCTCCCGGGTAGATTCTCCTCCACCAGTCCTCGGGGAGATCTCTTCTTCTGAAGCCCTCGGAGAACTTCCCGTTTCGAACACGGAGATCGGCACCAGAGCTAAAGCTGAGATAGGACCTACCTGGCGTAGTGGAACCGCATTTTGAATCACCCCCGCCGCGTCTATGTACAGAGGGGCATGATCCTCATGAGTTCCCTCTCTCTCTGAACCTACGTGCGCGCCCTCGAGAGCGTTAACCTCCTCCTTCTCATGATCACCTTCCTCTGGAGCGTCAGAAATACCGCTCAGAACGGCTTCCACTGGACCCGGCTGTGAAAAATAATTCGCCAAAACATCCCCTACACCACCCCGAGAACCAACAAATACAGTTATAACCTATTCCTATGTCAAGAGCAAAAACAAGAACAAAAATAAAGTACTTACGGAAGAGAATCAGGGCCTCGGAAGATATGGACAGTGGCTTCTCGACAGTATCATCGGTGAACACCACGTGATGAAGACCAAATGTCTCGAACAACATCAGAAAATCATCTGACTCCATCAAAAGCTGCTGCGAAATCACCGGGGACAAAACTATCTTCGGATCCATGGTGCGCACGGGAGATGCACCTTCCCTCCAGTCAAAAGGCATGTCCCATATGCCTTGTGCGGGTTGTACGAAGAAGTACATGTTCTTTCAGACGTTGTGCGAGCTGATTGACCCGTCCAGTATCCTCTTCGTGGAATTTTTAATGTTGTCCCGGTGGCGAACGTGGTAGAATGGAAACCCCCCGGGTGAAATCACCACGTCAAATATGGAGAAGAAGTGGTCCACTCCACACTCCAACTCATTCACCTGACACCAAAAGACGTATATGCAGAGGGCAGCAAACCCATTCGGAACCATTTGACTCGGACTGATATTGCATGCCTTGAACACTTCGCAGAAGAAGGGCGGCATGAATGAACGCCACCCTTACCTTACTTGGGCAAAGTAGACAGTTACCATCCCCGGAGGTGGACGGCAGGCCCTCTCATCCTTCGTCGGAATTTGAAACACCATATTCTTCTAGAAAGCTCCAGTCGACGTGAACAGCTCCGATACCTGCTCACGAGTAGCAATACTCTGGATTTTCTCAATTTTGGCGAAGTCACAAGCAGACGCCTTCTTCCATTTAGGAACCCTATCTTTTTTAGAAGAGGCAACGCTGCCCTCGACAACAGCAGAAGTCTCCCCCTTTCGTTTACGGGTGATTATCCCCGTCAGAGCGCCCCCTATACTCGCCAGAGAATCAATTGGAGCGGTAACCCCAGAAGTAGTAAAAACTGCAATGGAATCAGTGTTGGTGGAGGAAGCCATTTGTGCAATAACAAAGAAAAAGTGTTTCTCGAAAAAGAAAAGACACAAAATGCGCGAAGATTTTGCTAGAGGATTGAAATACGAGAGGAGAAGAAGAAGAGATGAAGAAGCTTTGTATTCCCTGAAAGCTACACGAGTCAGGGTCCCGAATCAAGAAGTGGATCGAGGTTCCGATCATCCATGAGGAAGATATGATCGAAACCGTAAAGTCGCGCACAGCACATCGAATTCATCCGGTTCGACATTGAGGGATCGAATTCGATGCACACGCTTCTTACCATGCCAATTCGATGCATAGTCCCAAAATGCTACATGAGTCAGGGTCCATAATCAAGAAGCTTATTGAGGTTTCGATCATCCATGAGGGAGATATGATCGAAACCGTGAAGTCGCGCACAGCGCATCGAATTCACCCGGTTCAACATTGAGGGATCAAATTCGATGCGCACGTATCGAACCAAGCCAATTTGATGCATAGTTCCAGAAAGCTACATGAGTCAGGGTCCATAATCAAGAAGCGGATCGAGATTTCGATCATCCTACAAAGAGATATGATCGAAACCGTGGAGTCGCGTCAAGCTGTCTTGAATTCACCCTGTTCGACATAGATGCATCGAACCAAGCCAATTCAATGCACACCATGTTAACCGTGAAAAATAAATATGAGATCAAGAAGAATATTAGTCCTAAATATAAGAATTAATATATGGATAATACCATTGTCACGAGTACTTCCGATGAGATGTACCCACTCCCAATGAGGAGGCCCATCGGATGTTACCACACCTCTCGGTCACTGACCCAAAGCGGTGCGAAGGAACATCCGAGGAGATACCTAAGCGTCCCTTAGAAAGTCAACAATGAATAAAAAAAGAGATATCAACGCGGCATCGGAAAAAAAGTAAACCCCGCTGGATCCGCGCGACTTCGATATCCATCAATGCGCCAAGAGGGACCACAACGGACCCCGAGTCCCATAATCTTGTGAGAATACTTCCTTGCTGAATACTCCTCAACATAAATCGCCCTCGGAACATCATTCTGAAAGACCAAATCTAAGAACAAAACCAGATCTAAATACAAGAGCTACTGGAAGACCCTCCACGAGGTTTGAACAAGAAAATACCATTTCACGAGTGCCAAGTCAAGCCCTCGGAGACCAAGTCAAGGCCCCGGAGATCAAGTCAAGCCCTCGGAGACCAAGTCAAACACCCTGGAGACCATGCCAAACCCTCGAAGCCCAAGTCAAAGGTGGAAACACCCCTCGGAGAACATATACAGAAGCCCCTACACCAGAATAAACCTTTACCGAAGCAACAACACCACCCAAAGAAGGTCCCAACTGGTCCATCAAGTCGTTATCAAGTATAGGGCCCCTCGGAAAAATAACATCCCAAAAAACAACCCCTCGGAGACCCTCGGAGCTATCGGAAGAAGCCAAGATCAGCTTAGTCAGCATCCAGTAGACTAAAGATATACCTTATCTTATCTTTTTATACTTTTACACATATTGCGACACCTATACCTTACTAAGACACATGCATAACGACACTTGTCCCTAACAAACTTTATATAAAGAGAGGTGATAGATTGAAGAAAGATAACTTCGAACAGACACATACGATCATATACATAGAAAATTGAGGAGTGAAGTTCAGTGATTAAAGGAAGGAATATTCTTGCATCTCTTATTCTCCGTTATAAAACCATCGCTTTTGAATTACGGGCAGGGTGTTCCAACCCAAAAATAAACCCGTTAAATAGGAAATAATATCAAACCTATCAACACAGCAGTATCGAACCCATACATGGCCTAAAATCTACATGAGTCAGGGTCCGTAATCAAGAAGCAGATCGAGGTTTCGATCATCCTACAAGATATGATCGAAACCGTGAAGCACGCCAATGCTGAACCAAGTGAACCAGGCAGCCCAACCAGGGGTTGACCTAATAGAAGCAACTCAAAAGAGACAAATGAACTACGTTCGGCTTGATTCCCTCAATGGGATACGTAGGCAGCTTGGCTAGTTCCCAAGTTCAGTCTGATATCATAAGTATCTAATGCTCGCAATACAACAATCGAAGAGTGTCGAATCTCTTTCGTTCGACTGTTCCCTCAGCTTGGCCATTTAGGGATTATTCCTGTCATCTTATATTTCCTCAGCTTGGCCATTTAGGCCATTTAGTCCGTTCATTGTAATAGGATAGCATTATTTTGGTTATGTCTGGCCCCACTGTATCGATTACTCGGTGTATTGTAACTTAGACGAAATAAGACCAAAATACTGCACCGTAAGTTTCCCATTTTCTTTATGTGAAAAATAAAATAAAATAAGATGAGAATTAGTGATAGTGGTTTCTTTTAGTTTGAGTTGAAGGCTTTTTAGAAGAGAGAGAGAGAGAGAAAAAATGAGTTGTTAATTGACGAGAGAATAGATGGGGAAAGGAGGAGAGTGGGTTATTTGGTGGTACACATGTCATGTTACAAAAAGGGTAGGGGACATTAGATGCTAGGGGCGAGACTTGTGCTCTCGCCCCGTTGAGATCTTGCCACATGCACAAAGTGGGTGGGTGTTTGTACACATGGCAAGATCTCAACGGGGCGAGAGCACAAGTCTCGCCCCTAGCATCTAATTTCACCATACGTAGTGTATAGAAAAATTGGGGTGCTTCTAACTTTCTTTAGCTAACAACTAATAGTTGTGCACAGTTCACTGGTGTTTGTAGACTCTTATAAAATAGCAAAGTTTATAATTAAAATGAAAGCTCTAAAAATAGTTGTAATTTGTAAGCTGAAAATGTTTGAAAAATTAACTAAAAGTAGTTCCTTTTATAGTAGAGTGTTTGCAAAAAAAAAGTAATTTTGCTGATTTTCTAATAAAATAATGGTAATACCCACAACTTATGTATTATCAACATCTAAAAATGTGTTACTAAAAATATAATATAACTAACAAAACTAATCAGCTCCATAGCCATAATTACTAAGAAAAAAAATATAGATACGATTACAAGAATTACACCAAAATATTGTTTAAAATATTGTTTATTTTAGTAGATTGATACATTTTAATTTGCAGTAATATGACGTAATGACTACACAAGAGGTTTCAACTTTAAATATTCGAGCATATATAAACAAACACGAGGAGAAGTTCACAGGAGAAAAAACCCACGCATATCATAGAAAGAAATTTAAATGAGATAGAAGGAAAACCTTAGAGTAATATGGTCTTCTGTGTAAGAAAGAAGACCCGAGTTGTATTTCTAATAATGTTAGAGATATGATCTTATTTGTTAATAAAGATAAATGGTAGAATTATACAAATAGTATTTTAATTAATTTAATGACTGATGCCATAAGCTAGAAACGGGTCCATAACAATTTCTAGATCTTGGGAGTTTTTAGCGTAATGTAATTTTTTTTTTTTTCAAATCTTAGAAGCTAGATTTGTGAATACTCAAAACTGCTTAAATTTGAGTTATAAGTTAACTCACTTTTGACTTTTTATAAGAGTTTGCAACCACCACATGAGTAACTTTGACAATTGAAGTACTTGATAACTTTGTGCCTTCGTCTTAAGTTACAAGGACCCAACCTTAAAGAACAACATTTGCAATTACTCGTTTCCTTATAATATCCAACCCCATTCTTCCAGAATTCATCTCCCTACTATAAACTGAACCTACATACCATATATAATATTGGGAGCTCCTTTTGTACAAGGAACCCCATATTTAGCTTATGATGTTAACAAATAAGAATCAGTATAACAGCACTAGAACTTAAGTTCACAAAAATCACAACACCAACATTCAACAAAAAGATGAGTAAATAGATGGAATAGGTAGTGTCATCAATACAATATAAGAGGAACATATAGTTTCTAATTATACCCCAGATAAAAAAAAACCAACACTCGTTCACTCGCTGACTAAAAGGGCGTATAATAAAAACCAGAAACTGATCCCATATTTAATATAAAACAAAATGTATATAGTAAAAGAATGTAATCGCATGCCTCACAAATACGCTGTTTGGTAGACACGACTCTCCTCTGATCAAAGAGAACCAACTTATGCAACAGCAGGCATGTCCTTGAGCCAGGCATCAAGCGGCTTGCCAATCGAGTAAACAATGAAACCAATTTCCCTGAGTTTGTTACCGTCCACAACGTTCCTACCGTCAAAAACAAAGGCTGGTTTCTGCATGTTGTCATATATTTTCTGGAAATCAAGTTTCTTGAACTCCTCCCACTCGGTGAGAATACAAACAGCATGTGCATCCTTTGTGGCCGTGTAAGCGTCCCAAACAGTGTGAACTTTCTTCACTGTTGAGGGGCTCATTGGCTGGAGATGAAGGGGATGGTCCCAGTCAAATTTGTTCATAGAAAGGTCCCTCTGGATTTGGTCCTCAGTGACCTGAGGATCATAGATGCTCAACTGGGCCTTGTCGCCTAAGAGTCCTTTGCAAACATCAATAGCAGGAGTCTCTCTAGTGTCACCAGTATCTTTCTTGAAGGCAAAACCCAGGATGGCAACTTTCTTGTTGGCGACTGTGTTGAACATAGATGACACAATACGGTTGACGAAACGGCTCTTCTGATAGTCATTGATCTTGATAACTTGTTTCCAGTATTCTGCAACCTCAGGGAGACCATTGCACTCACAAATGTAAACCAAGTTCAGAATGTCCTTCTGGAAGCAGGAGCCACCAAAACCAACACTTGCGTTGAGGAACTTGGGACCGATTCTTGTGTCCTTACCAACAGCATAAGACACTTCGGTAACATCTGCTCCAGTGGCCTCACAGAGAGCAGACATGGCATTGACTGATGAGATTCTTTGTGCTAAGAAAGCATTAGCAGCAAGCTTCGAGAGCTCTGCAGACCACAGGTTAGTGGTTATGATGCGATCTTCAGGTACCCAATGGGCATAAACCTCCTTCAATGTTTGAACTGCCTTGAAGCCTGCTGGGGTTTCCCGGCCTCCAATGAGAACCCTGTCTGGTTTAAAAAGATCTTCAATTGCAGTCCCCTCGGCAAGGAACTCAGGGTTGGAGAGAATTTGATAGTTTATTCCCTTGCTGTTGTGGGTCAAAATCTTTTCAATGGCCTCAGCTGTTTTGACAGGAACAGTAGACTTCTCAACCACAATCTTATCAGATTTTGACACATCAGCGATCATACGTGCAGCACTCTCCCAATATGTCAGGTCAGCAGCTTTACCAGCTCCTAGACCCCGAGTCTTGGTGGGAGTATTCACAGAGACAAAGATAATGTCAGCCTCAAATACATGTTTCTCCACGTCTGTGCTGAAGAACAAATTCTTGCCCCTGCACTGCTTCACCACGTCGTCAAGCCCGGGCTCATAGATGGGTAGCTGGTCACTGTTCCAGGCAGCAATACGAGGAACAGAAATGTCAACAACAGCCACTTCAATTGATGGGCACTTGAGTGCAATAACAGCCATGGTAGGGCCTCCGACATATCCTGCTCCAATACAGCATATCTTCACCATTTTCCTTGATTCAGTGTTTCCTGGAAATAAACACGTGGATTATCAGACTAGATTCTCTGGCATCAAGGATACTTAAAAACAGTTTTAGCTTTAACAACAAAAATCTACATTCACATTCTAAATCTCCAAAAAGGAATATGATCACATCAGATCTTTAAACAATTTCACAATGTTTTTGGGCACGGTGGGAATCACCGAATTCATTAAACAACCGTCGATTCCACGCCTAGAGAGGAACAAACCTGTTTCTGAAGCTATCATGCAATTAGACTACCATATTATTCCTTAGTAGTAAGCATAGGAAAAATTCATCGAAAAATTTAAAACATTTTTGCAAATCCTAGGAAGAAAAACTATCAGAGCATTTAAAGGTAGAAACTTTACCGTAAAAAAAAGTGAAATTGCACCATATTTACCATTTACACTTAACAGTTCGATTTACTTTCATGTAACCAATTGTAAAACCCAATACTTGTCAGAACTTATACAGATCCATAAAAAACCCTTACAATTACACTAATTACAATGACAGATCAAACCATTCATTAAAAAAAAAAAAAAGTAAGCTTGAAGCAATTCCGTTTCAGATCAGGCACAGCAAACTAAAACCAAAAGTAAATAAGTAACATTTCTACATATGACAATTCTAGTACAAACAAAACAAGTAATAACCTACCGACAAATGCCATTGTGTGTTCGTGTGTGTATACTTAAAAACGACAGATTTAACACATGTACAAACAAATAAATATTAAAAAAAAATCTCAAATTTATACTGAAAATGAAGCATATACCTCCGAATCAAGCTTCTGAAATTCCGGAATTTGGACAGATATTTGTTTGTAAAGTAATAATAAAAATGAGAAAAGGTATATGAAATTGAGAGAGCGGGCAGCTCCTTATATAGTCATTTGGGGTCGAATAAGTAAATACCGATTTTGCCCCTGTCGACTGTAAAGTGGTGAAGGAATGGTATTTTTCTACGCGGTTTTTATTTTTATTAGTTGACGGTGAATTGTACTACTGTCAATCGCGTAGTGTATAGTACCCCGTGCTTCGCGGGTGCACCTGACTTGGACTAGGGTCGCACTAATAATAATATATTCATTCTTAAATTCCGTCTTATTTATTTTATTTATTTACTAAACAAATTCATTGGGGGCTCTTTTGGTAAGCTGGTGGGTGTCTCGTAATCGTATTGATAACGCATGTGGTGGATCTTAAATTTTTTATTTTATTAACTTAAAAGTGTGCTTACTTAACGTGCATGTAACGCTTTTCTTTTCTTTTCTTTTCTTTTAGAGCTACTAAATTATAGTTTCCAGAAATGAAACGGAGGAATGGACTATTATTAATGACCAGAATCTCTATGCCTTAAATTTGGACTAACTGAGGTCAGATGCATAAAGAAAATTATTTTGAATCCAAAATTGGATTTCAATAGTTATGGCATATTATAATTATTATATACATATATGGTTTGTCCTTTTTCGGCTTTAACTGTTTATAAAATAACCTGAATACGTATTTTCAATAAGCCATCTATCACCAAAACAGAAAGAGAGATGCATAATTCAGCAAAAACATAAATTTTGTTCATAATCTAATCTCGACAGATATTCTCCATTGTACTAGATTCAACGTTATTCTCGTTTTATTTTGTATAATTCTTCTCTGACTCAACGTGGTTCTCGTTTTAATTTGCATAAGTTACAAGAAAACTCATACCTCTTAAGGCATCATGAATCATAATCTAATTTCAACAGATTTTCTCGATTGCTATACTTGATTCAACGTAATTCTCGTTTTCTTTGTATAATTCACCTCTTCTTCAACATGATTCTTGTTTGGTTCTGTATAATTTACTTTGTTCTAACATGATTTTTATTAGTTTATATAAACTTACTTATGATTCAACGTGCGTGATTTCCGGTTTTTTTTTTTAAAACATAATGTATCTCAAATTAATTGTTGTGGTTTAAATACTTCTCCAACGAAATAGTTCTTTAAAGGCAATACTATTACTGACTGAGTGACTGCATGTGACACTCCCAATCGGAGAGGAATGAGCTGTGGCTATCAAGCACGTTCAATTAATGATTAATTGCAGACATGAAAGCTAACTTCAAGATTAAGAATGAAGCTGATAGATGATAGAGTGCTATTTAAGCTAACACGAAATAATTATTTTTCATGTGTCACATGTTTACTGTTGACTGACACAAGAAACTAGAAAGTTTGCGTTTTATTGATGCTTCACTCAAAGATTTCAACCGAAAGAGAGAGGGAGGGGGAATATATAATTAATTTATGTCTTAATATAATCTCTAAATTTTAAAATTACTTCATGGATCATTAAAGCGTGGTGCCAGCATTCATCGCAAGGGGAAAGTTATGGTCAACGAATTAAATTGGATTTTAAGGTTTACTAAATCTTGATTAAGAAAATACTTCTTCTTCTTCTTCTTTTTTTTTTATGAATATCGATTAACAAATACTTCAATTCGAAGGAAAGTGAATTCTTCACTTATTTTGTTTATAATATTATGATTAGAGGGTCTCGATGCGATTGACTTATAAATGTGTTAGTGTAATATATAGGTCGCACATAAAGATAGAGTCACTGTTTTGTGAAAATATTGTCGTTAAATAAATTAAATCATGAAACAGTATCTTATTTTAAGAGCCGATAAATAAAAAAAAAAACAGTTAGGTATTTGTAGTTGTTGTACCATAATTTGGTGTGATTCCTTTATTGGGCCTATCAAAACACTATTGTCCTACAAATGTACCGGCCCAAAAGGCCCATTCATGAGCCAGATCGGCCCAAATAAGCCGTCCCAACAAAGGGGCCCAAAAGCCCATTATGCAAGCCCGATATACCATATGGCATATGAATACAGCTTATGACATATGTCATATGACATATAAGGCCTTGGCCCATTAACAATGGCCCATACCTGCTACTACAATCAAGGAGGCTGATCATCTATAAATACTAGACTCCTTCTCATTTACAAGACACTTTTTCCTCTTCTCATAGTTACTCCTCTGGTTGATCTACGGTGGTGGACCTACAGAGGTTGATCTACAGCGGTGGACCTACAGAGGTTGATCTACAGCGGTGGACCTACAGAGGTTGATCTACAGCGGTGGACCTACAGAGGTTGATCTACAGCGGTGGACCTACAGAGGTTGACCTACAGCGGTGGACCTACAGAGGTTGATCTACGGCGGTGGACCTACAGAGGTTGATCTACGGCGGTGGACCTACAGAGGTTGATCTACAGCGGTGGACCTACAGAGGTTGATCTACGGCGGTGGACCTACAGAGGTTGATCTACGACGGTGGACCTACAGAGGTTGATCTACAGCGGTGGACCTACAGAGGTTGATATACAGCGGTGGACCTATAGAGGTTGATCTACAGCGGTGGACCTACAGAGGATGATCTACGGCGGTGGACCTACAGAGGTTGTGGACCTACAGAGGTTGATCTACAGAGGTGGACCTACAGAGGTTGATCTACGGAGGTGGACCTACAGAAATTGATCTACGGAGATTGACTTATAACATTTTGACCTGTCAAGATTGATGAAGGTCCAACCTTCACCTTCGACCACGATCGGCTACCATAGAGAAATAATGAACTACGTTCGGCTTGATTCCCTACATGGGATACGTAGGCAGCTTGGCTTAACCCCAAGTTCAGTCCGTAATCAACACCCTCCCCAATTCGTATCATTGACTTCTAGCTGACGTAGACGCCATCAACGAGCATCAACTAACCAGGCATCATAGCGCCTACTCCGGGCCTGCCCTGGCTTAGTTCACGTGTCGTGTTTTTTAGTGCAGGTTTTCCGAACTCAAAGCTAGCTTGGACCAATCAGGAGCTCGAGCTAGTCTGACGTGGAGTGACTAGTCAGCAGACGAAATTACCCCGCATCAATGGCGCCGTCTGTGGGAAACCACTAAGTGCACTGTAAAAGAAACACCCGTGTTCATCACTATGGTAAGCGGCGCAAGCAAACTCCCGCAACATGCAATCTTCATCGCCAAACAGATTTGCAGCGTACGAACTCCTCACTGCGACTCGAATGAACGCCAACGAACAGCAGCTTCGCCCGGAACTCCTTACACGGACATCAGCCTTAGTGATCTCCTCGGGGAACAGTTGTACGGCTACTCATCGCGCCAACGTTACAGCAAGCCCAACCTCCTTGCACCAACAAACATCAGTCACGCGATCTCCTTGTGTTGATGAACATCAGATGCGCGATCTCCTTGCATCGACAAACAACAGCAAACCTAATCTCATTGTGCCGACGAGCAGCTTTGCAACTATCTCCCTTGCGCCAGCGAACAGCAGCCCGCGCGACCTCCTTATGCCGTCTACGAACAACAACACGCATGAATCCCTCGTGCCGATGAACAGCAGCTACACGACTTCCTTGTGTCGACGAACATCAGCAACACGGTTTCCTTGTGTCGACGAACAGTAGCCGCGAAACCTACTTGCGCCGACGAACATCAGCAACGCAATCTTCTCCGTCACAAATTCACCATGCACGAGCATATCTGCAACTGAACTCCCAACGTGCGAACTCTGAGAACAGCTGCAAAACTTCGACGAACGAGAAATCCTTGCATGTGAAGCATCAAATTATGGACACTTATGAAGTTTGCAACGAGCTCGACTGCGACAACCCCGCTACAAACTGGGGGACTTAATAGTGCGCCATAATATGGATAATGACACGTCAACCCTATCATGTCAACCACGTTAGTCCTAGAGCTAACGTCCCTCCTAATGCACATCAACTGTTAGGGTCAACATGGAGGATCAACCCATCGAAGGAAAGCACATTGCACTCCTACAAAAGAAAGCACATTACACTCATACAACTAAGGATATAATCAGCTTATAAATACCCCCATTAATCACAATCAAAGGGTCAACCCATGGCCCCTGCTTAGGGCTAACCTGGGGCATCCCTTAGTCATAACACACAATCCGACAACAATCAAGAGACGTTCCACTACGACGTCACTCTACACAACGTGGTAGAGCGTAGTCACATACACTACACAAGGCACAACATGACCTTTAAAAAAGAATGGCGGATGAAAGTCTCCTACAAACTGTAGAGATGATAACATCCTGACACTTTCATCATTGTCAACTCAACTGCAATATGAAACTGGGGGACTCTCTATATGATTGAAACAACTGGCACAAGTTGTTATAGCTATGCAAATGATGGTGATAACACATGCAACAATGACTAGGTGTACGAAAGCAACTAAGAGGATCAACGCCGCTACTCAGCAACGAGAAGAACCTTCTGCTATAGGAGAGTTGATGCAACGATCCCAACGCAGAAACGTGCACCCGCGAACACATAACCTCCAAATGCTCGATCGCTGAACAAACGCCACGAACTCTCGGCATGTACGAGCTGCTCCTTGAAGCTGTGCGAACTCTCGAACTCGCAAACTCTTTTCAACGACCCCTCCATCAAAACTTAGCACGCCGGAACTCCTCACGCCGATGAGTGGTAGCACGAACTCCTCGCGTCGATGAACAACGGCTAACTCTTCTCGCTGAACTCCCCGAACCGTGCGAACTCCTGGTGAACTCCTAGCAGCCTTGGAGAATGTACGGACTGATCGGCTTGCTGAAACTCTTCCCCTCCGATCTCCCTTGTCGTTAAACGCACAAGTAGATCCACAACCAAACTGAACGGAACCCGGACAAATTCACTCCATGAACGATCAGATCCACCTCCGAATTGGTCCAACAACGGTCAACTGTAGCTTCCCGATCTCTCTCGCTCGGCCGATCTTTTCCGCCATGTCGCACGATCGATTTCTCTCTAATGGAGGTAATGTGAAACGGCTGGTTTTAAGAAAGAAGAAGGTGCTATGGTTATTTGCAAAATAGCCCCCGAAGACCTAACTTATGATAGATAAGACCGGGTCAACCGTAATTGACGTTGGGGATTGCAAAAATACCCATTGTGACTTAAGTTCTTGGTCAAACAAGATAAAGGACCAAAATAGATGGAGTGGTTATTTGCACAACAGCTCTCCGAATATCCATTCACCACACTCAACAATGACAAAAGAATACTTCTATTCCAACATTTCAGTCGTTGCTCACCTACAAAGGGGCATGGTGGAAAGGAGAAACAAGGCATGGCAGACAAAAAAAAATTTAGGCTACAAGTTCCATAAATTGGAGTCCTACGCACTCGAAAAACACAACAAGCAATGAGCAAAAATGCACAAGTGCTAAAACTCTCCCGCAAACAAAGCTACATTGATGATCGCTACCTTATCAGAACAAAGCATCGGCAATGAAATTAAGGCAAGGCCCATACAAGTGAAGACACAAAAATCACACAAGATGATGAAAATAAACTAGGTGAAGAGCCTATTGGGCGAATATCCCATAAAGTAGGCCATTATCGTAAGCCCTACCGAAATAAACTAGGTGAAGAGCCTATTGGGCGAATATCCCATAAAGTAGGCCATTATCGTAAGCCCTACCGAAATAAACTAGGTGAAGAGCCTATTGGGTGAATATCCCATAAAGTAGGCCATTATCGTAAGCCCTACCGAAATAAACTAGGTGAAGAGCCTATTGGGTGAATATCCCATAAAGTAGGCCATTATCGTAAGCCCTACCGAAATAAACTAGGTGAAGAGCCTATTGGGTGAATATCCCATAAAGTAGGCCATTATCGTAAGCCCTACCGAAATAAACTAGGTGAAGAGCCTATTGGGTGAATATCCCATAAAGTAGGCCATTATCGTAAGCCCTACCGAAATAAGCTAGGTGAAGAGCCTATTGGGTGAATATCCCATAAAGTAGGCCATTATCGTAAGCCCTACCGAAATAAACTAGGTGAAGAGCCTATTGGGTGAATATCCCATAAAGTAGGCCATTATCGTAAGCCCTACCGAATTAAACTAGGTGAAGAGCCTATTGGGCGAATATCCCATAAAGTAGGCAATAACGTAAGCCCTACCGAATTAAACTAGGTGAAGAGCCTATTGGGTGAATATCCCATTAAGTAGGCAAGCAACGTAAGCCCTACCGAATTAAACAAATGTAAGAACTAAATCAAAAAAGGAAGAAAGCAAGATCAAGAAAAGAAGAAAGCAAGATGAAGAAAAGAAGAAATCAAGATGAAGAAAGGAAGAAATCAAGATCAAGAAAAGAAGAAACCAAGATCAAGAAAGGAAGAAAGAAAGAAAAGAAGATCAAGAAAAGAAGAAACCAAATCGAAGTATTAAAACGCGAAGAACAAAACTATACTTGTCCCAAAAAGATAAGAAATAAGTATCAAATGTACAAGAAGTTGAAGAGAAAAATAAAGGCACGTGTGCAAAAAAGTAAGGCCAATAAGGCCACCTTCCACTCTCAAGAAGTCTGACCACCATTGGCAATATCATCTTTCCCCACATAAGTAACACCTTCCAAGACTTCTATTGCATCAATGACAAGGCAGAGCTCTTCTATAAGACCACAACCAACCAAAACTTTGGAATAACTACGGCGGTGTTCCTCGACTTCTTTCTCCATGCGTGCACGATCCTCAGCAGTGAAACCAACCTAATTTTCTTTGAGGCACAAGCCGGAACCAGTAGGAGATTCACACTGGCCTATTGACTAGTTACCTCTAGGTCTTTCATCGGAGCATGGAAGCCATCAAAACAAGACCAGACGGATGAGATTTTAAAACAAAAGAAGTTGGAGCAGTAGTCAATGCTGTCTCAGAGGTGGCGACTGTCTCAAAAATAGTCAAGGAAGGAACCACCGCATATTCTGTCTCTACGACAGCAGCGGTAGAAAGGGCGGTACTCGTCATAATCCCAGAGTTAGCAATAGGAAAAACAACATTGTCGGATGCCACAAGATAATCCAAAGGAAGGGTACAACAACAGCAGCAACGTCAGTCACATGTTGTTTCTTCGAAGTCGCGATGATCACCTTCGACTTACAGCCTTTCTCTACATAGGCCTTATTTGTCGCTCGGTATTTGTTGATGGTTCTATCCCGACTGTCAAGCCTATCTAAAAGAGACTTATGATCAATTTGAAGCTTTGCAAGCTTGGCTCAAGCGACCTCAAGGTCTTTTTTGGCTATAGCTGCCTAATCAGCAGCCTCCCAGAGTATCTAACTTTGCTCCTCCGGGCTCCAGCCGCAATTTGAGCCTTTTTTGTATATTTTCTTGTGCTCTTTAGCACCCGCTTGTGATTCTTTGTATAGTTTCGTTTGCGGCATCCTATGCTACTCTTAGCCTCTTAATAAGAGCATAACGCTTTTTGCTACTCAAGCGCCCTTTATACAAGACGGTTTGCCTCTTCGACAAAGAGAACTTGTTCGGTTTCCACACTACCGGTAAAGTTTTCACCAATAGTGGTCTCAACATATATTAGGACAATTCGGACTTGCAAATTATGGCATCTCGGCTATATAAGTTTGCAAGGCGTCCATAAGTTACGACCACCTTACAAACTGGGGGACTTATGTTGTACCATAATTTGGTGTGATTCCCTTATTGGGCCTATCAAAACACTATTGTCCTACAAATGTACCGGCCCAAAAGGCCCATTCATGAGCCAGATCGGCCCAAATAAGCCGTCCCAACAAAGGGGCCCAAAAGCCCATTATGCAAGCCCGATATACCATATGGCATATGAATACAGCTTATGACATATGTCATATGACATATAAGGCCTTGGCCCATTAACAATGGCCCATACCTGCTACTACAATCAAGGAGGCTGATCATCTATAAATACTAGACTCCTTCTCATTTACAAGACACTTTTTCCTCTTCTCATAGTTACTCCTCTGGTTGATCTACGGTGGTGGACCTACATCGGTTGATCTACAGCGGTGGACCTACAGAGGTTGATCTACAGCGGTGGACCTACAGAGGTTGATCTACAGCGGTGGACCTACAGAGGTTGATCTACATCGGTGGACCTACAGAGGTTGATCTACAGCGGTGGACCTACAGAGGTTGACCTACAGCGGTGGACCTACAGAGGTTGATCTACGGCGGTGGACCTACAGAGGTTGATCTACGGCGGTGGACCTACAGAGGTTGATCTACAGCGGTGGACCTACAGAGGTTGATCTACGGCGGTGGACCTACAGAGGTTGATCTACGACGGTGGACCTACAGAGGTTGATCTACAGCGGTGGACCTACAGAGGTTGATATACAGCGGTGGACCTATAGAGGTTGATCTACAGCGGTGGACCTACAGAGGATGATCTACGGCGGTGGACCTACAGAGGTTGTGGACCTACAGAGGTTGATCTACAGAGGTGGACCTACAGAGGTTGATCTACGGAGGTGGACCTACAGAAATTGATCTACGGAGATTGACTTATAACATTTTGACCTGTCAAGATTGATGAAGGTCCAACCTTCACCTTCGACCACGATCGGCTACCATAGAGAAATAATGAACTACGTTCGGCTTGATTCCCTACATGGGATACGTAGGCAGCTTGGCTTAACCCCAAGTTCAGTCCGTAATCAACACCCTCCCCAATTCGTATCATTGACTTCTAGCTGACGTAGACGCCATCAACGAGCATCAACTAACCAGGCATCATAGCGCCTACTCCGGGCCTGCCCTGGCTTAGTTCACGTGTCGTGTTTTTTAGTGCAGGTTTTCCGAACTCAAAGCTAGCTTGGACCAATCAGGAGCTCGAGCTAGTCTGACGTGGAGTGACTAGTCAGCAGACGAAATTACCCCACATCAGTAGTTGCACACATAATTGTGCCAGTTGAAAATTATTTTGTTTTTGATGCAGTCAGAAGATTTTGGAGTGCGAAGAAATTACATCATACCAAAATTAAAAGTTAACTTTAACCTAGTCTGTTTTTTGAGTTTTGACGAATTAGTAATCTAATTGTATTCGAAAGGAGCGAACTAATGTCGTCTGATGACCATGCGTGAGCCCCCTTTTTGGCAAAATTTCATTGTTTAAGGCTCCTAAAAGGTCGTTTTTGTCGTTTTTGGTAATTTTGTTTTAGTTATATCTCTTTTCATAGAATTCGAAATTGCATTTCGCTTGTTGGAGCATGTTTCTCGTGATTAGTACTTTCATTTTCTGCACTTTTTTTTTTTGAAAAACAAAATTAGTATTTTTATTTCTATTTGCCCATATTTTTTGGGATATATATTTTGTGTAAACCCTAAGAAGACATTATTTTTTAATTCAGTTCTTGAGAGTTTCTCTATTCTCATATGTTATTCCAATCTTTTCTTTAATCTTTCGCGGCGTCAATTATTTTAGATCATTAAATATGTTATGAAACAAAGTGATATTTAGCTGTACGTACAACTTTGTCTTGTTTGATGTCTAGGAATTATAGATTTTCAATATTTATACCAAACTAAAGAAAATGTTGAAAAAATAAGACGCTATGGTAACATATAAAACAGTATCACGTGAACTCATTATTTCAGATAACATGTATTTAGCCACTCTCTACACACATGCACCACTTTATTTAAATGTAAATAACTAAATATGTTTGTTCGGAATTTTTGCTTAGGCTTAAGATATTATTTGTGCGGATGTTAGTGATAATCCACATATGTTAATATAAAATGCAGAGGTTGTGTTTCGACGATGTCATGTCGTATAATTTTTTAGAAGACCGTGTCATCGTATCCATGTTGTGTTTATGTCCGTGTATTCATTCTCGTACATCATAGATTCTTATAAGTTTTAATTGAATTTGTCCAATGCAAACCCTAAAACTAGGGGTGGGTTCGGGTAGCTTCGGGTAAGGTACCCGTATTTTCGGGTAGGATACCTAATATACGGGTAGGATAAAAACCCTACCCGCTATCCTATTACCCAATGGGAGTACCCGATTCAAATCGGGTACCCTAACATTCGGGTTTAAGGTACCCGAACGTAACCAAATGGCCAAAAAACGGCATGCCCAAAATTTGCCCAGGCGCCAAAATGGCGCCTGGACAGTGTCCAGTCCCTTGTTTTCGATACGAAAACAGGGGATTTTTTCGCTTTTTGCCCCATTTCTAAAAAAAATCCATTTTTTCAATTAGTTTGTACCCCGTTTCTTTGGGGGTAATTTTCGCCGGAGTCGGAAATAGGCCGCCGCGGTCGCGAGCGTGTGTGTGTGTGTGTTTAAAAAAAAAAAGATTGCGTGTGTGTGTGTCGCAACATGTGTGTGTTTGAATTGTGAATGTGGAAGAAAAAAAAAAGGGAATAGTGAGACAGTGAGTAAGGCAGCAGTGTTGGGGGAAAGAGAAGAAAAAAAGTGGAGCGGTCGGTCAGATCAGAAAGAGAAAGAAAAAGAAAAAAAAGAAAAAAGGGAAAAAGGGAAAAAATATAATATTATATTCGGGTATTCGGGTATTCGGGTACCCTAATATTTTAGAACACCCTACCCGAAACCCTACCCGAAATACCCTAATCGGATAGGGTACCCGAATTTTCAAGTACGGTTCGGGTAGAAAAACCCGAAATTCGGGTAATACCCGACCGGTTAGGGTAAGGTACCCGAATTTCGGGTTCTATTACCCACCCCTACCTAAAACTAGCCAGGCCAAAATGGCTAATCAATGCCCAATACAGTCCTTGAAACACAACTGTTAACCCCATCTTAACTAGGAGCATAGTGGCCAAAAGTACTGCTAACCCCATCTTAACTAGTGGCATCGTACTTCACAACCATATGAATCTTAAATACCACAAAGCTTAGATGTCTCGAGAGCGTGTCAGAGATACGCCACGTAACAGTCTTAGTGTCGTGATGAAACTCTCAGAATACGAGGTCCACGTGAGGTACTACGGACATTGGATGGTCCCATGATACCATATTGCGACCAACGATATTCTTACAGTTATAATTCAAAGATACTGCACAGACATAATGCAAAACGTGATGCCCCTCCCGATATCAAAAAAGTCATCAACACCATCGAGGCACGATAGGGCCATGGAATGCTCCACGTAACAAAGTATAACAGCCAGGCACGTGGTTACCCGGTGACCAGCTGTCAATACCAATTATATTCCCAATTTACCACCCGTTAATGTATTCCCATGCAAAATGACACATGCAAAATGACACATGCACCCTCGTGTACCCCTTATAAATAGAAGGATCCCTCCACATTTCCGGGACAAGTTGGATAAGAGAATAAATCAACTTACTTTCATTTTCTCTCGCTTTGTACCCTTATATTCCCCATTCCCTATCGTGAGCCCTACGATACCTATACACCTCCGAAGTCCGGGTAGGGCGTTCTGAATAAAATACACGTTAAATACTCAAATATCCAAGTAATACGAAATGAGTGTTAACAAAATGACGTCATATATGGGAACGTCATAAAAACTACCTTCGAGCAATTTTAGAAGCAACGTAAGAAAACCATAGCTGTTACAACCATCCATCTGATGGAAGGATCCATCGGTCTAGAGTCGGATAGTCACAAAGAAATGGAGTACGGAATGCCCTCACATGGGAAACATGATCCAAGTGGGAATCATGCCTTTGGAGTATGGACTGAGCCTCTCCTATCGCCAAGGAGGAGAGCCTTCCTTATGGAGTGTCATTAACCACCTGAGAAGAGAAATGCAAGATATAGAAAGGACAATCACCCCTAGAGAAGAACTGGTCTACCATGGTTCCCCTTTCGTTCCTAATATAGCGCAGGCATTGGTCCCGATGGGCATGCGATCTGCCAACTTACTTCATTCTGGGGAAAAGGACGGACGAGATCCTCAGGATCACATTCATCAATATTTATCTAACATGGATCTAGTATCAGCACCCAACTTTGTACTTTTCTGAGTGTTCGGAACCACCCTGACACGGCGGGCACAAGCGTGGTTTTTACAAATTCCCCCATGTATGATAACCAACTTTGATCAACTAGCTGGTCTGTTTGTCTGACAATTTGCATGCAATAGGAGATACCCCAAATCAGCATGCCATTTTTTCACCATTAAACAAAGGAAGGACAAATCCCAACGGGATTATATGAAGCGTTTCTCCAATGAAGCTTTATATGTTCCCAACGTGGAACCATATATGATAGTCGACATACTAGCTCAGTGTCTTAGATCATGTAACTTTTTTTGACATCTCATCGGAAACCGAATAAGAGACATGAACGAACTCATGCAGCAAGCCAAAACTTACATCATTGTGGAAGAGGATGAAAGCTCAAAGATCAAGTCAGAAAATGACGAGTACGATGCAAAGGCCAACGAAAGGGAGGATAAAGCTTCCTCTCATTGAAAAGATGATGGGAATACCGTGAAGAAACATCTCTAGCCCGTTTCGCTGTCGCCCCTAACGATCACCCCTGTCGAAGTACTAAGTGTGATAAAAGGGGGTAAAGACCTACTATGGCCTCCATTGGTCAAGAAACCCTACAATAAAAAAGATTCAGGAAAGGTCTACAAATATCACAAATCTTACGGGCACACAATTGATAACTGCACCACCATGAGAAAAGAGATACACCGGTTACTCGACCTCGGGTATGTCAAGAATTTCCTAGAAGGAAATAACCATAGGAATAGAAAGCCTGATACCAGGAAAAGAGTACGAGCTCAAGAGGAGGAGATAGAGGAAGAAGATGTTAGAGGAAAGCCCGCAGAGGAGGATTATAGAAAGGAACTCCCCCCCCCCCTGAGTCATACAAATACAATTCTCTATTAAGGACTGTCAACATGATAGAAGGAGGAGACATATCGATAATCCATGCCGGCAGGAAGAAGAGATACCTTAAAGAAGTAAAAAGAGCAGAACTGGGTTTCAAGTTTGTTTTGTAAAAGCTACGAAGCTCCCTATCATCTCCTTTAGCCCCGAAGACCTGAAGGGGGTTGCATATCCTCACGATGACCCTCTTGTTATAACGGTAACCATCTTTGGGATAGAAGTTCCAAGAATACTCATCAACACCGGCAACTCGGTAGATGTTCTGTTCATGCCAACCTATCTAGCAATGGAAATGCAGAATGAGCGGTTGGAACCAGCAAAAGTTCCCCTTGTGGGATTCTCTGGAGAATCCAGCCGCACCATGGGGACGATAACGATACCCATGTCGTGGGGAGAAGGGACCTTGAGACGTACCGAACACGTAAAATTTTCGGTAGTGGAGGCATCGTCAAGAACGTATAATGTTATATGCGGAAGACCGTCCATACATGCATTTCAGGCTATACCTTCCATCATCCATCTGAAGGTAAAATTCCCCACTATGTCATGCATCGGAGAAGTAAGAGCAAGCCAGGTCAAAGCTAGGGAGTGTCGGATGAATGCGATTCCCTATGAAGTTCAGGAAGGGGTCACCATGATGGGAAAAAAAGAAGCTAGAAGAGGTTAAAGTGCCCCCCGTGGAAGAACTGAAGATGGTCAAGATTGTAGAAAGGAACCGGGAGAACGTTGTTAAGTTCGTGGCTGAAATGGAATCTAAAGTAGAAGCATAGACCGCGACCATCTTAAGAAAGTATAACCACCTATTCGCCTGGGAAGGGGGCCTGCCAGGGCAGATCAGCGCCCAAGTTAGTCAGTGCTTCTGGAACGTGAGGCCAAATGCTAAATCGATACAGCAGAAAAAAACATGGGGCCCAAGAGAAATAAAATAATAAGATTGGAGATCCAACGATTACTGAGCCTCAGACAAATAAAGGAAGTCGTTTACCCAGAATGGCTGTCAAACGTAGTCCTTGTCCCCAAAATCGGGGGAAGATGGCGAATGTGTGTAGACTTCACCAATTTAAACGATGCCTGCCCAAAGACTGTTATCCCTTGCCTAGCATCGACCAGCTGGTAGACTCTACCACTGGTGCGCGCTCCTTTCCATGATGAATGGGGACCAGTGATATAATCAGATACCGATGGCCAAAACCAATCAGGATAAAACTAGTTCATCACTAATGCATGTACCTTATGTTACCTGGTGATGCCCTTCGGACTTAAAAATACAGGCGCCATCTACTAGCAGTTAGTCAATCTCATATTTTCAGAGTTGGTCAAAGATTCCATGGAGGTCTACGTGGACGACATGATTGTTAAAGCCTGATATGGGTATTTTCTGTATTGGGCCGACCTATGGGCCAGACCCATATTTGGTATATGTCGGGGATGACCCCCCAATGTACATATCGAATGTAATATTCGATATAGTACAACTCACGTGTATGCCACGTGTGCGGTCCTCGCACCCCGATGCTTATAAATATACATGTTTCGCTAATCAAGGTAAGCTTTAATTATCCCCATACACTGTACACCCGATATTGAGTATCCCCGATATCGAGTATCCTCGATATCATCCTCGATATAGCACCCGATATATATCTTCAACATCACGTTCGACATCATACTCGACATCTACCCCGACATGGATACATCCCCGACATACAAGGTCCCCGATATCACCTTCGATGTCACATTCAATATTTCCCTCGACATCCAGCAGTGCATCCCATCGTCAGGTATTCCGGACCAAGCCTACTTAGCACTAGACATAGTCATAGTGGACCAAGTTTGTAATTGAATCATAGCACTCCACTTGTAATATCCCACCTCGTCATATATATATAGGATTTATTGTCAAACTAGTGGGGGATCCTCAGAATACGCCCGATAACCCCCATTTTCCTCTTACCCCGATGCAAGTGTAAGCAGTAGAGCACTTGAAGCAGTGTGTCTCACACCATGCAGAGATGCGGGACTCCTTGGGGAAGAAACTTGACAAGGAGAAGAAGGATGCAATGAGCGAGAAGAAGTTATCCTTCCAAAAGACAATTTCAAACTTTCTGATAACAAAAAGACAATGTCGAACTTTTTGATAACAAAAGGACAACTCCAGACTTTTTGTGAAAAGCTGCAAAGTAGAGAAAAGTGATGTTGAGAAAGGAGAAGTGTGGTGAAATGATTGATGGATGTAGGTACTGAAAAATGAGAAGTGTGGGGAAAATGGCATCTGTTAGTAAGGAACTGGCAGAGGTGGGCGACACCCATGGCCAAACAGCGTGGCATGCAGTTGACAATTTTGGCACGTGTGTGAGAATGTCCCAAATAGTGGGAGACATTCTCTGATTCTAGGTATAAACACTCAAGTTAAGGCACAACACAAATCCCAAGGTATGACAGAGCTGTTATTATATTTGGTAAATTCCATACAACTGTAATACATGGTGTCAGATGTACCAAACGACAGAAGATCACTTTTCATTCTGTTAAGAAGGGTACAAGCACAGAAAGTTCTGATAGGAACAACCTTCCCAAAAAGTTCAAATACATGGAAAAATAATTAACTACATAAACAAGAGGGGAGGGATAAAACTAAAAGGGGCCCTATGAAGCACCACTAGTTGAAGGCGCAACGAGAGCAACATTAGAGAAAGCTAATGACCCATGAGGAGGAAGAGGCGTAACAAAAATACTTGCAGGCAAAGCTAGCGGGGGTGATATCACATAGGAGGGTATAACTCCACCCAAAATATTTGGCCTCCAAATAAGAGAAGAAACTGGAATTGCAATCCCAACATTGGAGCCTGATGGAGGAGGGGAACGAGTGGTCCATCGCCTGAAAGCTTCGTAGGCTTACTCCAAGTTGGGGGGCTTCTTAAGCATCTCATGGACGTCCAACAAACGCGGATTGAACCCTTGTCCAAATAGAATCTTCTTGTGAGCTTGATTAGCACACCTCAAGAAACCACATAGAAGGTAGCCAATAAGATACCATTGAAGTTTGTTCTTGAAGGCCGCCTCATAGCGTTGAAAGATCTCTTGCTTCATGAAGGTCACTGCAGCATCTAACTTACGCTGCAACTCTTCTGTAGAAATAAATCATTCGGGAATTGCAAGCGCCTTTGTTATTTCTTCTGTGATAGTATCCACCCTCAGAAGAGCCTGCTCCAACTCTGTTTTCAGTTCCTTCTCTCTCTCAGCCCATGACGCCTTCTCGCGTTCCAACCCCTCCACTTTGCTCATTAAATCAAGTTCAGATGCATGTAAAGAGTCAATATTCTCTCGCAACTGGGTAGCTTCCCCCTTTAGCTCATTTGCACGCAAGGCGGATGTCGAGTTTAATAGTCAAATGGAATTAGGACTAAGAATTTGGGTCGAAATTCCATTAGCAAATGCTCTTACACCTTCAATCGAAATCGAAATCCCAGGTAAAGGTACTATTACAACAAAGATTTCATATGAGAGATGGGGGATTGTCTGCAATTATCGAATGCTAGACCAAAAGGACATTCACTGCAATAAACCTACACAAATATTCAGCTCGATTGGTGCGTGGTTAAGAGCGCCTCATTTGGGGGAGAACAACACAATTTAGGCCAGGGACAACTCTAGAAAATCCTCTCCTTCTTCATCCAATGGCAACAAAATCCCGACCAATATTTCGGCCAGTCAATCTATCCCCGACGTTGGCTCAGAAATCCCCCAACCACCATGACTACGATTGCAAAATCTCCAACAAACTCTGACATGGACATCCCAACAACTAATTTTCTTGTTAATGCTGACCCAACTACCTTGCTTGCTGACCCTAACTACAACAACCAGACCAAAATGGCCATTTAACAACCAGAGGAGAACCAGTTCATAGGATCCACTTACTCGAATCCTTCCCCATCTATTGAAGCTGGTAAAAAAACTCTAAAAAGACCAAGCCCATTTGAGGAACCAGTTCTTACTAAAAGGCCCAAACCTCCAATATTTTCTAAATTTGGCCCACCTAAATTCCCAAGCCGTTATAATCAAATTCCAAATGGTCAAATGAGTCAATTTGAATCTAATTTGGTATTTGACCAGGATTCAACCCCCAACACACATCAGTACAATTTCAAGGTTCCCGCTGTCATTCCCGATAATCTCCCCTTCCATTTCTGTACATAACAAATGCCATCTCTTGTTCATTTCTCCATCCTTCATCCTCATCGACATCCGTAACTTCTTATCATGTCCAAGAATAAGCAGAATTCATCTACCATCGTCGTCTCTTCCGCTACTCAGGGAATACTACGCCTAATGCTATTAACTCCCAGAGCATTACCTCTACTGAATCCCCCATTGAAGATACTTTTGAAAACTCCTAGCCCCAAAGGGCTTAGGGAGTTATAATAAGGCTATTTTCCTAGAATTGTCGAGGGATGTCTAATCCCAAGGCAAATAGGGTCCTCAAAGTCCTCTTGAAAAAGAACCACCCTAGCATTCGTTTTCTTTGTGAGGTAAAACTCAAGAAGCAATATTCTCTTCTTAATCTCCTCTCATCTGCTAAGCTTCCTAATTTGATTTTTATTCCGGCTATTGGTAAATCTTATGGTCTTTGTTTGGCTTGGGATAACAATTTGTCTGTTGAATGCCTTTTTTCAAAGCTTCTGGCATATATCAGTCTTCATCAATAGTAATCCTGATAGGGACACTTAGATTTTGTCTGCTATCTATTGTCCACCTCGTTTACTTCTTAAAGCGGCCTTTGGAATGTTAGGACCAAAATTACTGGTCTTACTATTATTAATTAAACTGCTTATTATTTAGATACTTAAGTGTTTTAATTATATGGTTATTGATTATATTTTGAATATTTTCGTAAGTAATTTGAATATAGAATTGTTCCTTATAGTTAGAACAGCTATCGTGATATGTGAAATAAGGAAAGATGGTTGGTGAGATTCTGAAAGAGAATCTTATAGTTTCCTTATAGAAATAGATATTGTCGCGTCAAATTATTTATGGAAACAAGATTCAACTTTATATTTGTCTTTGTATGATCCGATTTTATTCCAAGTGTATTCGGACTGAATTATATATATATATATATATATATATATATATATATGCATACGTTGGAATATTCTGTTTACATATTTAGCAGAATAAAATCGGATGAACTAAGGAAGGTAAGCTATCTTGACGATTCGAAGATCTGGTGCAACAATTGTCCTTCTGTGTGGAGATTCGAAGATCTATAAAAGCAGAAGACTCAAAGACATTTGAAGACAAGTTTTGAAGTTTAAATTTAAGATTTTTATTTTATTTGTTTGAGAGTCAAAAATAGTTTATTATATTCTTGTACGAAATATCAATGCGGAGAAACTTCGTGTGAACTTGATCATTTCCAGCCTCTAGTAGAGTTTTTTAGTAAAGCGTCACGTCAGATGCTAGGAAAATAATTAGAGGGAGTCTAGATTACTAGTACATGTAATAGCCTGAGTGAGTCAAAGTCATGTAATAAACGAAAGAGACTAGAGTTATTAAAATTGGCGAAAGCGGAGTGGACTAGGTCTGTTGTGACTGAACCACTATAAATCCATGTGTTATTCTTTTACTTTTACCTGACATACCAAGTAATAACCACTACAAAAAGAAAATATGTACTAAGTAAACAACTAAGGTCTTACAAGGACTAGTTTGAGGTTATTTCATCAAACATCATCTGCTCGTGGTTTGTTTGTGGGGTTTTCAATGGTATTTTGTCGCAGAGGGAAAAATAAGAGGGTCGTGCTTATTCCTCGACCTCTTCAAACAACCTTCAATCTATTTTGGCAAACTAAAACCGGATTGACGCCAAAGTTACTCTTTTACTTGGAACAACAAAAAAATCGCTGGCAACAATATCTTGGAGAGACTTGACTCCCCCCTAAATGCAAATCCCGATTGGATCACTAGATTCCCTCGTGCATTTGTCCACCATCTTACGACGCTTAAATCTGATCATAAACCTATTCTTGTGGACATTGATCCGATAAATATCTTTGGTCAAAAACTGTTTCGATTTAATACTATGTGGAGTGATCACCGACAATGTCATCGGGTTATCTATAGAGCTTGGAACATCAGCATCTTGGGCATGCCATTTGTAATGACAAATTCTTGATCTCTGTAATTAAAAGACAAAAAAATATTACAAAATAAATATGAATAGTTTCAAAGTACAATTCGTGATTCAGTCTCTATTTGATCATCTAGTTCTTTTCTTCAGCAAATGATCTTGAAATTTGGTTGACTTGAGAGTGGATTGATTTTGATCTCTTTTACGTGTATTTGGGTTGAACATTAATCCAAGGGTTTTTTGCTTGATCTTGAATTAACAATTTAACTTGATCTTCACGACAAACAACCGGATCTTCGTCTTGACTTCTTGAACTTGTTGAATGTCAATCTGCTTTTGAGGAACCTTGATCTTCAAAACACTTGGATGCTTGACAAACGTTGATGCGAGGGCTTGGCAGCTTGATCTCAGATCGAACGGAAATTTGTTTTGGAATTTGATTTTAAGATTGATGAAGGATGATATGATCTTCGTTTTCAGTTCTTCGGATATGTTGAGCTTTGATCTTCTTGAAGGGACTTGAATCTTAAAAAAAAAACTGTTTTTCGAGGGCCTTTTGACTTGATCTTGAATCAAACGGACATTTTGCTTGAAGATTGTTGAAGAACAGTTGAACTTGGTTTTGGACTTGTTGAATTTCTTGTACTTCGATCTTCTCGGAAGAAGCGTGATTTTCAAAAAATGGTTATTTGGTGGATTTGGAGATTGACGCCGGATCAAACGGTGTTTTTTTGTGAAGGACGTCTTCAGTCTCACGAATAACGCCTTGAAGATGGATGGACTTGATGGAGAGAAAAACCTATAGCTTTTCTCTTTAAGACTTGTGAATATTTATTGTGTGATTTTTCTTTAAGAGATGGTCTCTATTTATAGTTGTAAAACCTAGAGCTCCTTGCTTGTGATTGGTCGATTTTCTCTTCAAGATAAGCATGAACTTAATCTAGCTTATTTATCAAGAAATCTTTTAATTGGCTAGAACCAGTGTTTTCAGACCCGGTCCGGTCACAGAACATGTGAGGCTACTGGTTAGTGGGTCAGCAGGTCAGACCGGTCGAACCACTGGATGGACCGACTTGTTGACTTTAGTCAACGTTCAATAAAACTATCTAAATAAATATATCATGTTATTATATTATCACAACTAATTATTAAATAAGCAAACAAAACATTAAACAACTTCAAATCCAAATTCAAAACTCGAATTCATGTCATTATTTTGTTATATTTTATATATAAAAAAACAAAATTCTACTATGAATATGCAGTTACTTAAAAACAATTAATAAATGGTATTTGTTTATAAGTGATTTATACTCATATAATTAAATAGAAAAATATCAAACATGTAGCGCAATCTTTATTTCATAAGATGAAGTTTGGCCCATATATGACACAAGCCCACTAAAGGATACTATAATATTTAAAATGAAAACATAGAAAGCAGAAAAAAAAAGGAACCCTACCTTTCATCATCTCCAACATTCGCTCAACTTAAGTCCCCTTCTCTCTCTCTCTCTCTCTCTCTCTCTCTCTAATTTACAAATGCATCACTCACTCTCTCTCTCCTTTTCCAATTCTTCTTTTACATATATTATTTGTCTCCTCAAACTTTGTATCTCACACATCATTTTATATTTTTTTCATAACACTTCTTTTCATTACCTAGAGTTGTGAATTGAAGTTAATTAAGACTTTTAATTATGTTAGAAAATCGTATTTTGGAGGTAAGGTTTTTCTTGGCATGCTTTTAATCGAAAATACTTTAGATCTTTTGGGTTTTGGAGGAATTTTCATTTTTTATGGTACATGAATGATGAATTCAAAATTTCAAAGTGAGATTTCCATCGAAGTGTTTGACCCAAAATTGTAATTGGCACAAACATGAAAAAAAAGATGAGCAAAACCGATTCGCTAGCGGTCCGGTTAACTGGGCGAACTGGTCAAAATCGTCGGTTCGCCCACATATGCACAACAAGCCATTTTTGGGCCTGACCCGAACCGGTAAGGGCACCGGTTCCCGGCCAGACCGACCGGTCCGGTCCGGGTCTAAAAACAATGGCTAGAACACATCATATATTCAACATGGCTTAATATGATTGGTTGAAATACTCCATCTTTTCCACATGGCTTTGTTTGATTGGTCAAAACACATCATCATTTTCCCACATGGTTTTATTTGATTGGTTGCAATATTCCAAAATTTTCGCATGACTTTATTTGATTGGCTAATAATATATATTAAAAAATTAATTAATTTATCTATTTTCTATTGGAATTTAATTTATTAAAATTTCAAATTAAAAAGAGAAATAATTAATTTATTTTTTAATAATTGTATGATACTTGTCAATATTTAATTGGAGGAGACAAAATTTGTTTGTCTACCCTATTGTTCAAACTTTTTTGGTAAGAACAAGAATACAAAAACCGAGCTATCCAAATGGAATTGGAACCAATTTAGGCGTGTCCAATCTGAAATAAATGACCTAATTGAGAAAATTGACCACTTTGAAAATGTGGTGCATGTGAGTAGCAATGTCCTTTGTGAATATTCAGCTACAATTTGAATTGGATCATGTGCTCAAAGCCGAGGCGGACCTGTGGCGCCAAAAATTAAGAATTAACTGGATCAAGTTGATGCTCATACTCGCTACTTCCACTTAACAAACGTTCCATCATAAAGTCAATACAACCACCCGCATTAAGTTGTTTGACGAGACTTTTGGGGATACGTGGGAAGTATGGAAAAAAGTTTACCAATTACTTTCAAGAAAACTGTCGTACCATTGCAAGTGAAGTCCAAATTCAATCTTTATTTCATATTTGCATCTCTTCGGAGGAAAACATGGGCCTTCTTATTTGTCCTAACCCTCAGGAAGTTAAGAAAGTCATATTTTCCATGGATTCTGGTCCAGCCCTTCGCCCAGTTGGACTTGCATCAGTCTTCTACTATTGGGACATAACAGGTTCTATTGGGACATAACAGGTTCTGATTTCATCAAGGAGGTCCAAATTGTTTTCTCTCATGGTCGTATGCTTAAGGCGATTAACCAAACCTTCATTACTCTTATCTCGAAGAAAGATAATGCGGTTCACATGATCATTATAGGCCGATCAGCATTTGTAACATGGCTTATAAGGTGATTACCAAGATTCTTGCCAATCAGATCAAACCATTCCTTCATAGGATCATTTCGCCTAATTAGTTCTCCTTTGTGCTGAACCGATTTATTGTGGAAAGTACTATTCTCACAAAGGAGATCCTCCACTTTCTCAATCATAAAAAAGCTGGTAAGAAATTTATGGCAATTAAAATTAACATGGCAAAAGCGTATGATCATGTCGAATGGCCCGTTCTTTGCTTCATCCGATTGTCGACCTTATTAAGCAATGCATTTCCACGGATGTCTTTTCGATCCTCTTTAATGGTGCTCCATTTGTTCATCTCCAAGCATCTCGAGGCATTCGTCATGGAGACCATATTTCTCCCTCCCTATTTATTATATATTTTGAAATTTTGTCTCGATTATAACATGTTGAAAATGTAAATGGCTTGCTGAATGGTATCAAAATTTCTAGAAATGCATCATTTATTAACCATTTAATGTTTGCAGATGACCTTATGGTATTTTGCAAAGCGACAGAGGCCAAAGCACAATCACTTGTGAATGTTCTTGACTAGCTCTATGAGTGAACAAGCCTGTCTGCTAACTTCTCCAAATTCGTGATCCATTTCAGCAAGAATTGTGGGAGAAATAATAAAGAAAGTGTGATTGACATTCTTAACTTCAAGGAATGTGATCACAACCAAAAGCACTTGGGCTTACCATTATGCAAAACAACGAATTCCATAGAGTAAAATAAAGATATGATTCTGAAAATGGATAAGAAAATTGCACTTTAGAAAACTAGTTGTTTGTCGCAAGCTGGGAAATTTGTCCTTTCAAAGAATGTGGCTCAAGCTTATCCCAACTATTTTCTTAGCACTTACCTTATTCAGCTCAAGGTGTGTAGGGATTTGGACAAAGCCATGAGATCGTTTTGGTGGACAAATTGCAAAGATAAACAATTGTTGTGTCTTAAAACTTGGGATAGTATATGCAAACCAAAAAATTTGTGGTGGCTTTGGTCTTCGGCGTATGGAAGACATGAACCAAGCTCTTGTGGAAAAATTTGCTTGGCAAATGTGTTGGGATCTTGATAAAAAGCTTTTTACACTAACTCTGAATACGAAATATTTATCCCACAAAAAGCTAATCTCTCATCTTCGCTCTTTTGCAGATTGTTCCGTTACTTAGCGTAGCATCGTTATATGTTGTGAGATTATTCGGAAAGGAGCATGCTACCAAGTAACCGTGAGATCTCAAATTAAAACATGGGGGGAGTCGTGGATCCCATCGTTGTTGTGGTTTAAACCGTCATTTGTTGTTGTTACGCCAAACCTGCTTGACATGTTTAGTTTTGTTGGGAGTCTTGTCGATGAGACCACTAGCCAGTGGATCTCAAATTTTCTTGCACTTATTTTTGATGATAGGAGGACTCAAAAGATTCATATTCATCCGTTTGAAGAACAACCGCGTTTAGTTTGGACTCCCTCGAGTAAAAGAATCCTCACAACTAAGAATGCTTACCTTAAGATTCGAGAGACAACTTTAACTCGGATCTTTCTTTGATTTCCATCACTTGCAAAAAAAAATTAGAAGTCTAGATTTCACAATAAGATTGTAAGATTGTTAATAATTGCATTCCTTCTAAAGCTAAACTTATTTCTTTATTTCCTATCCAAGATACAGCGTGCGTGTTGCGCTCTCACTCTTTGGAATCCATGCACCATTTAATTTTGGAATGTGATTTCACACGAAGGATTTGGTTTCAATATCCTTGGAATTTCAGAATTGATAGTGTTCGCAACTTGTCGGAAGTGGAATGGATTCTTAAATTGCTTGATCATGACTTTGGAATCCAGGGAGACAAGGAGGTTGCAACCAAATTTTCATTTTTCTCTGTTGCGGCCTTTGAAGAGATTTGGAAACTGCAGAACAACATTATTCACTCCCAAGTGTCTCTAAATTTTGACAAACTCATGGCTCAAATCTCGCATAAAGCAAAAGAGATGTATGACATGGACATCATTTCCTGAACTAATCAAACGCTAAGGAACATGGTCTGGTATGCGTTCTAACCTGGATGGCTTAAAGCTAATATGTACACAACGTTTAGTGAGGAACCAGGCCAAGCATGGGGAGCTTATATCCTCCAAAATCATGAAAGAACAAAGCTCCAAAATTTCATTGTTGGTGATGTTGTCCTAGATCTTACAACAGCCGAAGGTTCAACCATCTTTCGTGCAATGACAAAGGCTCAAGAACTTCAAGTTCCCTTCATCCATTTTAAGTCGGATGCAAAACCGTGGTGGAACAAGTTAATGATGTTACTTCCTAGTGTAATTGGTCGTGTGAATAGACAATTATCAACATTCAACAAATTCTTCTAAATGGTATTTTTGGACATTGGCTTTCATCCTAAGGGAAGCTAACTTAGAGGCGCATTTCATGGCGCAGTGGGGTCGTGCTACTAATTGAAATGGCTCGGTTGACTTTGATATCCCCCATTGATCTTTTTGATATTTCGTTGTAATATTTGCGATTTCTATTTAACTTGATATTTTTAATCATAAGAAACCCGAATTCGAACCAACTAATTCAAACCAATTAAGATTAACCAAAAAATTAAGTTCTTAGAGAATCGAACCAATGGTTCGGCATGCACAATACAATAATTGGTTTGTTTGTTTTTAAAAAATAAAAATAAAAATAAAAAATACTATTGAGATGGTTTGTAATTGTGTAATTCGTGCAAGGACTTAATGAGTGCTTTGTGTATAGTCTACACACATATTAATTTAGTGGTAATTTGCTTTATTGTCTCTCATCAATCATCATCAAAGATTAAATAAAAAAACACAATAATTTGGTAAAACTAAAACGACGGCGTTAGAAGCATCAGGCGTAAAACTACGTGCTCATCTCAATTCAACTCTCTCTTGGTCTCAACACACTCCATTCTCCGATCAAACCCTAGCCACCACCGATCCCCAAATTCCCACCCTCCGCCGCCGCAACAATGACAATTCGCCACCTCATAAACCTCTCCCGCCGCTCCCGAATCCCCGCCAAATCCCTCGCCGCCATACGCCCTCTCTCCACCGCCGTCGCCGCATCCTCCGATGCTCCCGTTCCCTCACCTCCGCCCCCAGACGCCATGATCTACGATCGATTAGCTGAATCCGTCAAACAGAAGCTCAAAAGGCTCGAAAACCCCGACCCGAGATTCCTCACTCACAACTCGCCTCACCCGACCCTAGATTCCCACACCGATATTCTCTCTGCGCCGCTAACTCGAGTCACCACTCTCCCCAATGGACTGCGAATCGCTACAGAGTCGACTCTCGCGTCGAAAACCGCCACCGTTGGTGTTTTCATCGATGCCGGATCGAGGTTCGAGAGCGATGAGTCCAACGGTACCGCGCATTTCCTGGAGCATATGATATTTAAGGGGACGGAGAAGAGGAGTGCGAGGGATTTGGAGGAGGAGATTGAGAATATGGGTGGCCATCTGAACGCGTATACTTCGAGAGAGCAGACCACTTACTACGCCAAAGTGATGGATAAGGACGTGCCTCAGGCTTTGGATATTTTGTCGGATATTTTGCAGAATTCGAGGTTTGATGAGCGCAGGATTGAGAGGGAGAGGGATGTCATTCTGCGCGAGATGGAAGAGGTATTGAATTGAATCAATGGTTTTTTTTCCGTTTTCTATTGAAAAAAGTTATCGTCAACGGATACATTTTAGGATATTGTGTGGATTTTGATTGTTTTGATGGGCAATATTTATTCTTTTTAGTTACTTGTATGTTTGATCGATAGAAATTGTAGCATTTTGCTTTGTCTTGTATTTCTGAAGAAATGTGACCTGGACCCTTTACGTTTGGGTAGCAAGTGAGTTTTTGGTTTGGTATTTACAGTGTTATCAATATATTTTCTGAAGGACGCTGCAGCGCTCATTGCTGGTCTTTCGAATTTTTTGAGTTTTTATTACGGTCATTGTAATATGGGAGTTTTCCATTTTGCTTAATTAAAAAATGCATTTTGGTGGGATTTATGCTTGTCCTTGTCATTGCTTCGCGAATACAATGTATATAATGGGCTTTGAGTTGTGATATCATATAAGTTGAGGTGCTATTGATGGTTGGTATTGAGGGAAGTGGCTGAAATTAGTTTAGTTTTCCTTTGTTCTGTCATTCCGAAAGATACTATTTCACACGGAACAAAGGCAAAGTCTTATTTAAGTCAGGAATTTGAGATTGATGTTTCTGGGTGAGTGAAAGGACCAGGTGTGCAAACTTCAATCTCATTCTGTACGCATTAATTCATACTAAATATGTTGCAATTCACCTTTTCAGACAACTAGTTTTAGGTCTTCTTCCCTGTTCCAAATACTCTCTTCCCTTCTCTGTAATCCTCCATGACCAGTATATCAAGTGTTTACACAGAGCAGTAGACTTGCTGCTCTAAGGCTTTTGGCCTGTTCACTGTGACAAGCTGTTGGATTTTCATACTACATCGTGGTTTGTACACGTCCTTACAGAAAAGTTATTCTGAAAAAGATAGGTTCTTCTGCATAAGTTTGAACTCTTGATTGTTATCAATACTAAACCTTGGGCAAATCATTAGTGGGAAACGATGACTGAAGAAAAAGTAGAAAGAGTTTAAGTGAAGACGTATGTCTGCTAAAGGACTTGATGAAGACACTTTGGTTAATCAGAATGAATGGAAAATAAGAATTTACATGTGCGACCGAAGTGATTTTGCAATTTGGTTCGTATTTCCTACTCCACTCAATTTGAATGATGGTTTATATTCTTGTTCTCGTATTTACTCAAAACAAGCTTTAGGTTCATTTCATCTCTTTCTTTAGTTTTTTTTTTGTTTTCTGTTCTTTAAAAATATTAGATAATTATTAGTAAAGTATTTTCTAATACTTGAATTGATTATAGGTTGAAGGACAAACTGAAGAAGTAATATTCGATCACCTGCATGCTACAGCTTTCCAATACACGCCTCTCGGTCGAACAATTCTTGGACCTGCTGAAAATATCAAGACAATTGGAAAAGTGCATCTACAAAACTATATATCATCTCACTACACTGCTCCCAGAATGGTATCTTAATTTGATTAGGTTTCTCTACTCTGTTGTCCAGCTAGTTTGTTTCATGGTGACCTGGCTGCCTTGCTTGATTTTATCTTTCTTTCTGATAGATATTCTCTGTATGGTTGATTGGTTTCTATGTCAGGTAGTTGCAGCCTCCGGTGCTGTTAAGCATGAAGATATTGTTGAGCAAGTGAAGAAACTATTTACGAAGTTGTCAACAAACCCAACTACAGCTTCCGAGTTAGTTGCCAAGGAACCTTCAATCTTCACTGGCTCAGAGGTATGCTATCTTGTTTGGATGTTTGATACATATGAGCAGTAATTTCATTATTATGACATATGTCCTAATATTATAGATTAGGATGCTAGATGACGACATTCCTCTCGCTCAATTCGCAATTGCATTTGAAGGAGCTTCTTGGACAGATCCAGATTCGATTGCTTTGATGGTCATGCAGTCCATGTTGGGTTCTTGGAATAAAAGTGCAGGGGGTGGGAAGCATACAGGGTCGGTATCATCAACATCAGTTCTGAAGTAATTTAGAGGTCTTTTGACCCTCAGTTGTCCCGCATTCATTAACTAGTTTGATGTTTGCATGCAGTTCTGCTCTCGTCCAGAGAGTTGGAATCAATGAAATTGCAGAGAGCATGATGGCTTTCAATACCAACTACAAAGACACTGGTTTATTTGGTGTATATGCTGTGGCCAAGGTGGGTTATCACTGGAATAGACCAAATGGGAGTAACCTTTCATTTGAATTAGTACTTGGAAATAATTCACCAGATATATGTGGGAAAAACAAGCTGCAGCATCGTTTTAGTTTAATTCGAGCTTATGAGTTTTTTCTCAATTTATCTTTTTCTATAGATTGAATGAGACAGCTGATTTGATTTTAGGAGCACCTAGTTTCAACTATGTGTCCCAGATATCATGCTAAGAATTGAGATCTTCTCATTTTAAGACCATTTCTTTCAACTGCTCTTCTCATGTATCTTTTCTTTAATCACCGTGACAAATCAATTATCTTGAAATTTCTTTTGCCTGAAGACCCCAAAGCATTGCAATCCGATCTTAATGTCCTCCATTAACAGTTTTCCTATATGAGGGTGGATTGGGGTGTATTTTCCAAGTCAACTCATCATTACATGTTTTAGTCTCAGTTAATGATGTTCACTTCTGCTTTATTGCAGCCGGATTGCGTGGACGATTTGGCCTATGCAATTATGTATGAGGTAACCAAGCTGTGTTATCGAGTGTCAGAGGAAGATGTTATTCGTGCTCGTAACCAGGTAGAGCACGTTTGCTTGCCACTTTTTCTTAATGCGCTTACTCTTTTTTGGGCTATTAATTGATAAACTCCATTCATAATACCAGGTTTGGATTGCCATTAGGTTTTGTCATATTTTAATTGTTATTGTATCATTCCATTAAGAAAATACCATTTTACCCTCATGTTACAACAATTGAGAAACTCTGATATGAAAACATTTTCCCCAAATACCAATTCGTAGCTTTTCAGGCATCCAGTTCCTTGATGTTAATTAGTAATTAGTAATTACAACCTGCTCTCAGCCCATTAATTAGCTTCACAATGTCGGTTATCTCCTACAATTGCCACCGGAATTCGCTGTTGTTGGCGGTCGAGGGATCGTCGCTGTCGATTTTCACGGCGTGCATGGCGGCGGCTGTCTTCTTCACGTTTGTGTAGGCGTTTGAGTTTGGCAAGTTCTTTTTTGGAGAGTTTCTTCTCTTCTAATTTTCAACAATTACTTACACATTTACCTTCTAAAGAGATGTATGAGAATTATGTAAATGATATGTTAGATTATTCAAAGTGCTGTGAGAAATTGGCTTTCAAAGAGAGAAACCATTTATCAGAACTGGGTAAAGAGAAAATCGGGGAAAAAGTTTGTGGATATCAATTATCATTGATGAATGAGAAAGCAAATTCATGAGGTGATTTAAGTAATTTGATCTTAATAAGAAGGGGACACAATTAATCGGAGGGGGGAGGTGGCGACTATTAGTGACAAGTTAAGGGGAGGATGGCCCACTTTTGAGGAGTTTTGACGGGCTCCCGGTATATACACTATGTTATCCAAACGCAAGATAAAGCCCAATTATTATATTTATCAGGCTTAATGGGATCATCCAAACGTGCTCTAAGGTAGGCTTTTTTAACCAGCAACTACCAGATGATTTTACTTTTAATTTTGGACTTTAAGATAGCGTATGTCGGATCTGTGGATATCATGTGTTTCTCTGAGTAAAAGTGGATGAGTCCATAGTCTAAGTTACCCATACAATCACCTGCAGCTGAAATCATCTCTGCTGCTTCACATTGATGGAACCAGTCCTGTTGCTGAAGATATTGGACGTCAGGTACGTTTTACAATCTAAGAATCAATTTCTTATTTGCTAAAGTCACACACCAATTTACTACAGCTTGAATATTGCATTTGATAAAGTCTGATAAAGTCCACGGCCTTTCTATAATGCAGATATTTTATATGTGCTAAGCATTTTCTTCTCAAAGATACTCTTTTTCTAATGTTGATATTTTTCAGTTACCATCATCTGTTGTTTATTATGCATGTTATCATCCTCTTTTGGGGGATGAGTTGAGTTTACCAAATGATTAATGATGCGCTGAGTGGGTAGAAACTGCGGTCCTTGTCAGGCGCGACTGCAATTTAATTTCTTATGATGATTTTTTTCCCAAGAAATTTATTGCTGGTCAGATTTTATCTGTGTCGAGTCTCCTTTAAACCATTTTATCATATTTGATGCTTGTGTAGTCAACATTGTACACAAATAGAGCAAAAGATTCAAGGTGGTTGATGTGCATTAGTGCTAGAGATTTATGTGTCCTTTGTAAACAACTAGTTACGATTGCTTCGCACTATATTGGATCTCTCAATTCTCTTTTGTCTCGGTTGCAGTTGCTTACATACGGTCGAAGGATCCCATATGCTGAACTATTTGCCAGGATAGATGCTGTTGATGCTAGCACCATCAAACGTGTTGCAAACCGGTTTATCTTTGATAAAGTAAGCTGATTTTCAAAGTTTAGTTGCTGCAATTATCTAAACACCGGAAACTGTTTCATGAATTTTAATTGGTCCTAAATTGTTTTCGCTGTGTTTCTGTCTATACAGGATCTTGCGATTACTGGTGTGGGGCCAATCCAAGGTTTGCAGGACTACAACTGGTTCAGACGCAGGACATACTGGCTCCGATACTAGGTCCATCTTTGCATTTCCTGTTTTATTTTACACCTGGTTTTCCTTCACTTTATAGCATAATTCCAGTACCCGGTGAAGCGTATTGGGTGGCATAAATTTTGCCTATTTGAGTTGCTATTTTTGTGTAAAATTTTCTGTTTCTGTTGAAATAATTTAAGCTGTAATCAGAGATTGTGTATTGATCATGGGACGCTGTTCAACAGGATGAAGTCATCCATAAGATAATAAAGATCATGTACCAGTTATTCTTTATCCAAAATTTTGGTTGCTTTATTACTTTGATATCTTTCATGGTGCTTTTTAACATTTTTATCGTTATATAAGCAAACAATGACTGCAGCAAAGATGATTTGAGGCCTATACTCTTCACACTGCATCTAGAATGTCTCAAATAAGATAAGTTTTAAGGCATTAAAACATAAAACAGCTGGATGATTTCAAAGTGAGATGGGTATTCACTCGTACTTTGCTTTGCTACATGCTTCTGTCAACAATTTACTTGAGAAGGGGGCCATTGTTGCTCTTTTGTTTTTAATTTATCAACTTGTATCTTATAATCATAACTGCGATCCAATTAGTGTTGTATGAGTTGTAATTGCATTTGTGCTTTCACTTTGGAGTCTAGATTAAAAAAATGTGGATTTCTCTCGCCCTCTTACATTTCGGCCTCCTCACCGTTGGGAATTAGGAAATCATTAGTCATCTTGGATGAGGCCTGCGTCTATTCTAAACAGTAATTTTTGAATTGCAGGATATGCGCCTTAAGGAGTTATTAGTAACTAATCCTTCTTGCTTGCCTATCTTATGTAACCATTAAGTTTGATAATTCATCTTCCGTTTCTTCGATCTTCGGTTTTACCTATCCATCTTTTTTTGACGCTGTAGGCCATTTCACTCTCTTAAGTCTTATCTTGTAAGTTTGTTCTTGCTTTCTTCTACACTGTTTTTATTCACTACGAGATCAAACTTAACTTGCGAACTCTAATCTTAATGTTCATCGTGAAATCTTCATAATTAATGTTAATTTCTCAGCACTCTAATATGCCGAACTTTACTTTCCTTTATGATATGCATTTGTTCTTACATGCACAATCACTGACAACATTCTAATTGTTGTTGAATTATTTCATAGATTTTATATTAAAGTCAGGGGTAGTCTTTAGTCAAAGGGTTAGTGGGTTTGTCGCAGCTGGGCTTATTTTCGGTAGAGCTTATGAACGTATTCATCTCATATGGACTTTTACTAAACTATTTACTTAAACGTATTAAAACTTTTCTCACGAGTCATAAACTTGCAATTTGGGTTATGACTTGTATTATTTTTGATTTTTTGTCCATTGAGAAATTATTTCATACAATCGTTGTGTTGCTAACGTGGTGCGACTATTACCAATACACAGTTGGCATGAAGTGATAGGGGTGGTTGTTTTCTAGATTATAAGAAAACTAAAATTTGTATTAAATCTAAATCGTTGGTTGCACAACGTCAGCAATACAACGGATGCATAAAATATTTTTTTCCTGTCCATTGGGTTGTCTACACTGCAACGAATTAGTTCCCAAGCTCTTCATATTCATATATATTTTTTGGAGTGTGAATTGTTTAAAATCGATTGACATCCATTTCAAAAATTAAATCATATATTTAGTCTCGATTTTGATTGTCGCCTAGGGATTGAATCACACTTCGATTCAGTTTTATTATTGTATAAAATACAAAAACCTATCCTATATTATCTCTAATTAGCCAAAAAAAGAAAAGTTATGTTACTTTAGTTGACAAAAACCTCCTTGTGCTATTAAGAAAGTAGCACACTGCACCTTATTCCATTTGGCTTGAGTGAAATTTGCCCTCGTATAAACCCATCAAAACCTCTTGTTTAATTTTTAAACTTTATTTTTATTTATAGAAAAATAAAGGGAACAAACACATTTTTGAAAACTTAAAATATTAAAATTTAGGAACTGAACATGAAATAATTAGGATTTCAAAATTCTGAAAATATGTTGTCTAATATAATTCTAATTAAGTTTTAATCAAATAAAACAAATTTTAAAAAACGAAAAGAGAAACTGACCTTCTTCTTCTTTTTCTCCCCACGGTGGATAATGGTATGCAATGAATCGGATCAATCAAATCATTTGAAAATTGACCTAATGATTCGATTTTTGGATAGAATCAAATATTTGATATGATTACTGATTTTTGTCTTAGGATCGAACCAATCTTTGATTTGATCACCGATTTTCGGGGTTAAGAATCATATCAAATCAAATCAAATAATCATCTTAAAATTTTAAAATTTAAATAAATATGAAATAGTATATTAAATTAAGTTAAGAATTCGAAATAAATAATATAAGACTAATGAAATACTAATTGTTAACTCATTGGAGTAATTTTATTTAATATTCGAGGAATGCCCTGCCCAAATAGTCGATAAACGAGTTTATGCAAGAAGCCTATGGAAGGAAAATTCTACCGATGCACTTACCCTATGAATGCTTGTTAAGTTATTAAACGAATTTCTTTAGAGAGAATGCATAAGATAATCAGTTTTCTTATTCCCTTTCAGCCTGCCTCTTTTGTTCTAACAAGTGAAGGTATTTATAGCCTTCTTTTGATCACATATTTCATAAGGGATGGCTAACATTCATTATTTTAATGATAACTGATCTATCGTACAGCTATCTTCCAGCTCACTTTATGCTGATGCATTGCTTCCTATGTTGACACCTGGTAAATTTGGTGCTGATACATGATACTGGCGTTGACACCTGGTAAATTCGGTGCTGATACATGATACTGGCGTTGACACCTGGTCTTTGCATGGCAGGAGTTTCTCAAGGGGTGACACTCGGTCATTGTACTAGAATCATTTTTATTTGCCCTTGAAGGAACTTCTTTGCCATCGGATTGATTGTTATAGTCTCTTGCTTGCCCTCGAAGGAACTTCTTTTCCATCGGATTGCTTGTTATAGTCTCTTGTTTGTCCTCGAAGGACTTCTTTTCCATCGGATTGATTGTTATATTATTTTGTTGGCCCTCGAAGGAACTTCTTTGTCATCGGACCATTCTCCATAAGTGTGTCATCGAATAATTTGGTTATTGCTACTCTAGGAATGTTCTTTCCTCGGGTACATAAGATATATTCTGAGACATATCACTATAAGGGGTACCCCTCGGAGAGAACACACTTAGAGCTTCCATTTTGTAAGATTGTTCACTAGCTAAAGCATCGATGATTATTAGGCATCGTAGAGTCATCCAAGACTGGTAGTGCCTTTAGCATCGGATGCTCTGTGAGTGTAGTAATCCGTAGGTCATTGTAGATAAAGTTTGCTGAGAAGCAATTTTATCCTTCAATAATGAACGTTCTACCTTTCCTCCGATGGCAAACACTTTTCCTGTCCCTCGATAACGAACGTTTTGTTTGTCCCTCGATGGCTCAAGGTTCCGATGGTCACTATTTTTCTTCCTAGGTTTACACCAGTCCCCCCAGTTCCTGGTGTATTATAGGTAATCAACAAGAACTCATAGTGAAGTGGTCTTCGGAAATATAGCCATCGGAGAACGTGGGGAACGGATTATTTCTGCATTAATGAGAGAATTCCAAGGGTTTGTAACGACCTTTATTTATGGGGAGTCGTGCTCTTTACTGCAGGCGTGCATTAACTTTCCACTTTCTCAGACGAAAACCTTTATATACACCCTTCTTCCATCATTCTTCTTCACTATTCTTCTCTCATTCAAGCTTTTTATCTCTTCTAAGCAGAAAAAACCCTAAGTTCTTCTTCTCTCTTTCTCTGTATAATGGCCAGTGAAACTTCCTCCGCCACTCTCCCCCTAGCCACCGCCTTGGTGGATGCTTCTGGTGCTCCGCCTGCACCTCCAACGGAGTCTGCCGCTGTTCCGACTGCCCTTTTGACTACTGCAGTGGAAGCCACCACCGTCACGGTGGCTCTGCTACCGGAGGCAAATCCTTCTGGTATTGAAACCTACCGCCGCAAGAGGAAGGGTAAAGCTTCTGTGGGTAAGGGAGATGAACCGGCACGAGTTTCTAAAAAGTCAAAGAAGTCATCCGTCGCCGTTGACGCTTCTGCTGCCCCTGGGAAGACGAAGGGTATTCGCCGTTACAAAGAAGTGGAGCACGTTGCGAGCACAGTTACCGAATAAGAGGTTGATAACTTCTTCCAGAGTTTCGAGGTATCTTCTCTGAACATTACCAAGCAAATTCCTTCAAAAGATGATAGGGGAAACGCTCCTCCCGAGGGCTATGTTACCCTTTATTTAGTTCAGGTACGCGCGGGTCTCCGATCCTTTTACCCTCCTTTCTACTGCGAGGTATTCAAAGCTTGTGATGTCTGTCCTAGCCAGCTAACACCCAATAGTTTTACCATCCTCGCTTCTTTTGTTTTCTGGTGCCTATCGAGGGGGGTTGAGTGTACTGTGAGGAGGTTTTTCTCCTTTTTTACGGTTAACGTTTCTTCAACGGGTCACCCATCGTACTTCTTTTCCCATCGAGACCCAGAGAAGAAAATAATCGTAGGAACCACTTTGTCCTACAACAGTTGGAAGGACAAATTCGTCTTTATCAAACCTGTTGTGGGCAAGTGGGATTTTCCCTATACTTGGAGTCAACCCGAGGCCCCCTCTTATAAGATGGATCCCTCAACCTCCTTCACACTGGCTCTCGATGCCTCCGCCTTGCTGAAGTCTGCTCATTTTTCGCCCTTATATGATACTGCTGGGCTTAACATAGTAGCTCCCTTGGATGACTCCCTCGTGGGGAAAACACTTATCTACCTCTCCGATGACGCCCGTCCTACTTTTGGTGAGTTAACCGACCCTCTTCCTGTTTATACATTTTTCATCCATACTTTCTATTTTTTTTTACTTATCTTTCTCTTATGCAGTGTCCTACTTGGAGGAGCATGAGAAAGAGATAGCTGATGCCCCTCGTCCTGCTACTTCTCGTGCAAAGGGTAAGGGACTCAAAAAGTCTAAGATACCCTCGGACGATGACTCTCAATCATCAAGTAAGAATTCTGATCCCGAGGAACCCCATGCTGTGGATTCACAAAAATCGGCAGAGCTCGATGCCAGTGATGAGGGCCTTGAAAGAGATACATCAGTTATTTCTGAGTTGCCCGAGGCTCCCCTTGCTCATGATATCTCACCCTCCATGCCTTCGTCTCCTACCCCTTCTGATAAAATTATGGAAGAGACTACTGTCCTTCCCTCGCAGTTTGTGGAGGACTCGTCACTGCCCACCCTTCCTTCCAAAGAAGCAAGTGTTATTCTCAAGGACAACGATGCCACCTTTATTCCTTCTTCCTCAGGTATATAACAGGAATTTTATTTTTTGTTTTCTCTTTGCGACGTGTGACTTACTTTCTTTATTATTCTGCATCTTACACAGAGAAAGTCATTCTGATCGAGAGCGGGGGACGAGGATGTTCGAACAGGTTAACCCCTTTTACAGTTGTCCTTGTGTTAATTTTTACCCTCTGTGCTTAGTTTATGTGCTTACCATTACTTATCCCTTTTAAGCAGGCAATTCACCCTCAGATGCTCGGAAGCACCCGTCTTTGGTTCATCAGGATCTATCCATTGATGACCTCTTTTCCTCCGAGGGTGGAGTTCTCGAAGGCGATGTCCCCGACCCTTCTTCTTCTGCTCTTCCTTGCTCAGTTAATTTGGAGCTACTGGATGAACTTTTGCCCTCTCTGGTGCAAAAACATGTATGGAATGCCCCATCAGAGGTTCCTGCTGGTACTTCTGCTAGGTCTTCTCCTTACTTCGAGGGGATGCCCTTCTCCAGTCGTTTTACTCCGACTGGTTCCCCTTTTTTTATTCATACTGCTGGGGCCCAAGCAGAATCCAGCACAAGACCAAGTGTCTCGGATATGCGCACAACTTTTGACCTCATCACTCGATATCTGAATGCCACCACGGCGGCAACTCCTCATGATGAACACACCGCTCGATTTTTCTCTGAGCTGATGATTGCCATGGTAAACTTTTCGATCATCTTTCTTTGTTATACCTGTTGGATTTCACAGCTACGAACTTATCCTTTATATCCTCCTAGGTTCCCAAAATCATCCCTTCCATCTGGAGAGAGCTGGATGCCGCTCAAGCTATCGGGCAAACGTCCATGGAAGAGTTAGCTATTCAGAACGCAGCTTTGAAGAAGGCTGAAGACGAGTTGAAGAGCCTTCGGGAGGCATTTGCTCAAAGTCTAGTGAGGGAGCAACTGTTGACGTCCAAGCTGGATGAAACAACCAACATTCTATCCGAGCGTACCTCTGAGTGCAACAGGCTTAAGGACGAACTCTCTGCGCTATCGACAGAGAAAAGTTTGTGGGGAGAGTTAGAGCGTACTCTGAAGAAGGAAGTTTCTACCATTCAAAATAAATATAATCAGCTCAAGGAAGAGCTGAAGAAGCCACCTCCTCCTCCTTCGGGTTTTATCACTCCCGAAGTATTGGAAAATAAACTATCCGGTGCCATTCTTCTCACCAAAGATGAAGTCCAAAGGCATTGTGATGAGAAGTACCAACAGAGGCATAAGAGTCACTTACTGGGCAACTTCATACTCGGATACCTGGGTTGCATCAATCAATGTCGTGAAGACCGACTGTTTTCTCATCCTGAGAATTGGAGGCGGTTAAATCCTCAGGCCGTGATGATGCGACCTCCTTCCTCCCAAGAAGCTCACGATGCCTATCAAAAGATCTTGGGTCGGGCTCCTTCCCCTGCATCTTCTTCTGGCTTTCCATCCTCCCTGTCTTACCCATCGGAACGTCGTTCTTAGTTTAACCCTTCAGCTTGTTTTGCTTTTATCTTTTTACTTGTAATTGTGTTTTTTGAACAAGTTCGTTATTCCATTGAAGGAATGTATGAGTATTTGCTGAATTATGAATTATCAAGCGAGTTTGTTATCCTTTCTTTGTTTATTCCACAATTTTGTCTTTTCTTGTCATTCTCTGCACTGCTTTTTAGGTCCAGTTTTAGAGAATGTCTGCCATTATTATGGCCATTCTTCTAACGTGTCTTTATCCTTGCTTGCATATATTCTGAGGGGTCCAAATGTCATCTTTATTTTGACACGTGCCCTACTATTGTCTTCAGGTGCTTTTATAAATTGATTTTTCCCCTTTTCCTTCTCACTTCATCCCTTTCATTCAAAAGCACTTTCTGCAGAATCTTACTTTTGTTACCTCATAGTTCCCAGTGTGTATAGCAAGTATAATTATTTCTTTTCCCCCTTTGTTACAATGCCTCCTTTCACTTTTGGGTCGTCACCATCTGTAGAAAGATCCTCTCCTCAACCGAGGGTCAGATCTTCGGTTGGGGGTTTATCCCTGATTTTTTAGGGTTCTTCTGCTGTACATCGAGCACCTGCATCTCGATCTGACTCAAGTATAGTGGATTCCTTGCATCTCACATTCCTTCGCCGTGAACCATATATTCCTCCCGATAGTCATTCTATCTTTAACACTTCTGCTCTAAATGTTAGAACTATGATCGGAGGGAGTAGAGTAGGTTCCTGTCAAAATGTGGAGTCACAAGAGTCCATTTTTCGAACGTTGCGTGAGTATGGTTTTAATCCGAATGACTATGATATCATCGTTCCTCGTCCCTTTCATAGGGCTTTCGAGCCTCCTTTAGGCTACTTAACTCTATACTCTGAGCAAATTCGCTGTGGTCTGCGTATGCTTTTCCATCCTTTCATACAATCGCTATTTCAGTACTGGCAAATCTGTCCCAGCCAATTGACTCCCAACTTATTTCGTCATTTGGTGGGATTCATTCTCTGTTGCAACCTTGTGAATGTACCCCTAACTGTATATCGAGTATGTGCAGCTTTCATCCTGCGTCCGTGTCCCAACGGTCTTCCTTATTTCAGTTTAGTTCATCGTGATCAACTGAGAAGCTTCAACATATCCCGACGTTTGGCGTTTGTGGTGGATTGGAAGAAAAGATATTTTTTTATTAAGCCACGGGGTTCTTCTGGGGATGTATGGGGCATACCCTTACGATGGGGTTTGGGATACGTAATCCCTCGTCCAGAGATTGTGGTGCGGGAAATGGAGTATCTAACTTCCACCGGCCTATTTTTAGGCAGTTATGATGTGTGCTCTATTCTGGCGAACTCATCAGCTCTAGCTATGGCTGGTTTACAACACGGTGTGCAACATCTGAATCTTCCTCCGATGCCTCTGCACTCCAATCCTGCTTTTCGTAAGCCAATCTCTTTACTTACCTCTGGAATACCGTCATTATGTTCTAACGACTAACTTTTATTCATTTTTCTAGGACATGAAATGGAGCAATTTGCTATCAGGCGTTATCCTGAGGAAACACTTGGCCCCCTGGCTTTTTTCCCCGAGTATTCCGATAGTTCTAGTTCCTCCGCCGCTCCTGATTCCACGTGTCGCTATCTTGATTCCGACGACCTTTGGATGATCTCACAACCCAATTCCCTATGGAATTCTAATGTTCCTTCTGTTGATGCCCTTTTTGAGGATCCTACCTTGCCTGGTCTAAGTGTGGATCTTAACGTCCCGTCTCCTCCCACCTTATCTTTAGCCGTGCAATCACCCCCGACCCTTCAGTCAACGCCATCGATGGCGATATTCCGACCGTGTCGCCAGTAAATCCTGATGGGGTGATTCCTTCCCCTCCTAGAATGGTTCCTCCATCGGGTGAGGGTCCGAGTGGTGTGGGTACAGAAGATTTTCATGATGGTTTTCCTATGCTATCTTCCGACACTTCCTATTATCGGCATTTTTTGAGTGGCTTGTTGAATCAGGCCAATTGTGAAGCTCTTGATGCTGTTCTTATGGATCTTCTACAGGACAGATTGTGTCGCAACCTATGTGAGGTATATCGTGTTCATGTTTCTTTTTTGTTAAGACTCACTCCTAGTTTTTTGATTTCCTTTTTTCTTTTGCAGGTGTTCTTGATTGCAGATACCCTTGCTTCCCAGCATGCGTATTCATCCACACATACTGGCTTCTTATTTCGACACTTATCAGACCTGGAGAAGGAGTTAACCAACGCTCGCAACCGAATTTCCAATCTACATGCTCAGTATGACTCAGACCAAGGGGTTTTGGAAGCTTTACTGAAGGATGCCCAAGATACTGCCTTGGATATGAGACAACTGGTTAACTTGGAGCGTGAGCGTGCCCTTGAATTAGAGGATCGTATAAGTAACTTATTGAATCAGAGTCGCACTTCTGATGCCTTGATCTCTTCCCTGTTAGCTGAAAGAGATTTGTTGACTACAAAACTGTTAGATTTAGAGAAATCTCACGAAGTGGCCGTTACGATTGCTCGTGCTGAAGCTATTTTAACGGCTCCGAGTCCAGAACAAATAAGGGCATTTTTGCGTGCAGAGATGCGGGAAATAGTTTTAATGGGTTTTCGACTATGCCAGGAGGCGGTGAGGGCACTCCCGGACTTCCCTTCTCATCTGATTCTTCCTGATATTGAGATTACGACTTCCTCTACCGTTATCACTCCTCCTGTATCTATTAGAAGGTCTATAGTTCCCACCGTGACTATCGTGGATCCTCTTGACCTTTCAGAAGAACATCGTCGTCGCCTCATTCAAGAGGGAAAACGTCCTATGTAAAGTTTTATTATGTTCTTATGCATTCTGTGTGTGTTAGGGTGTATTCGAGTCGAACTACGTGTGGTTTGATTCCCTTATATCGGGATACGTAGGCATCTCTGAATCTATTCGAGTTCAACCACGTTTATGTGTGTATGTAAGTTAGTCGTGTTAGATGATGGGATCGGAATGAATCGTGTTTTGTAATTGTGTACGAATTTCGGATATATAAATAAAAGCCATCTTTTATTCCATCACGACTTTATTTACATGTACACTGGAGTGGTTCCCGTATTTACATCATATTTACAAGGTATTAGGCATAATATTTTCTAAGATTTAATGCATTCCAAGTTCGGGTAAGTTCGATACCTTCAAGGGTACTTAACTGATAAGTGGCTGGTCCGACGACTTTGTTCACCTTGTATGGTCCTTCCCATTTGGGCTGCAACTTAGCAACATTCTTTTATGCTCCTACCCTCTTAAGAACCAGATCTCCAACTTGGAATGTTCTAAACTTGACATTTTTGTTGTAGTGTCTAGCCATTCGAGCCTTATATCCTTCCATTCGTATTGAGGCTCGATGCCTCCTTTCTTCCAACAAGTCCAGAGCTAAAGCCAGATTAGAGCTGTTACTGACCTCCTCATATTCCTGGATTCTCCAACTTTCTGTTACGATCTCTGGCGGGATTACAACTTCCCAACCATAGGCCATGCTGTACGGTGTTTCTCCGGTGGCTGAACTAGGAGTCGTACGATATGCCCATAGTACTCCTGGGATTTTTTCTACCCATCGTTCCTTGTGATGATCTAATCTTGCCTTAATGCTTTTTAGCAAGGTTTGATTAGTTCTTTCCACTTGCCCATTACTTTGGGGATATCTGACGGAAGCAAATCGATGCTTAATTTCCCAGTGCTTACACCAGTCTTCTACCTTTTGATCTTCAAACTGGAGCTCGTTATCACTTACAAGATATCGGGGAATTCCGAACCGGCATAGTATATTTCGCCACAGGAAATTGATAACGGCGCCAGCCGTGATTCTGGCCATCGGCTCTGCTTCTACCCATTTTGTAAAGTAATCCACTGCCACTATGAGATATCGCTTCTGCCTCGGATTAGGCATCAAAGGTCCGACCAAATCTATTCCCCACTTGCCGAAGGGACATGCAAGCAAATTTGGTTCCCATAGTGCTGCTGGTTGATGAATCTGGGAGGCGTGGGCCTGGCATGCTGGACACTTGCGCGCATATTCTTGGTAATCTTGAACCATCGTGGGCCAATAATACCCCTGCCTTATGATTCGATTGGCCATGCTCGCACCTTGCGAGTGATTTCCACATGTTCCTTCGTGCATTTCTTTTATTACCCCCAACGCCTCATGCTCACTCAGGCATCGAGTATGAGGGTTAGAATAACATCGCCTAAACAATACTCCTTTATGCAAGAAGTAACGCGCTGCTTTCCTTTCTATCCTCTTTCTCTCTTGGTCGTCATCGTAAAATTGTGTAGGATCTTCTAAGTAAACAACAATATCTGACATCCATCTCGCTACCACCGGGGCCACAATGGCATTGGCGTCCTCATGAGGCTCTTGCTTTTCTGAAGCCATAGCCTGTAGTAAAGTAATCCGTCGTGTTCAGACCACAGATTGAGTTGCTATCTTGGATAACGCGTCTGCTTCCTGATTTTCCAGTCGAGGAATCTGTCTCAATTGGAATTCTTCAAACATCTTTTGCCTATCTCGAACTGTTTGGGCATAGGCTTTCAACCGTTCTTCTTTCACTTCGAATTCTCCTATTACTTGTTGCACTATTAGTTGGGAATCACTGTGAATCACCATCCGACTGATGCTTCCTTCCAGGGCTAGTCTCATTCCGATCAAGAGGGCTTCATATTCTGCTTCATTATTAGACAAAGGGTAGTTAATTCTGACAGCAAAACACAGAGTTTCCTCTTCCTCGTAGTTTTTCAGGACTATTCCAGCTCCCCCGTGCGTTCCGACGGATGATCCATATACATATATGTTCCATAGGATGGGTAGCTTCTCCTCTTGTAGTTCTTTCATTTCTACTACAAAGTCAGATAGAACTTGCGCTTTGATGGCTGGGCGTGGGGCATATGACAAACTATACTCGCTCAATTCTACTGCCCACTTTACCATTCGTCCTGATGTTTTCGGATGATTGAGTATAGCTCTCAATGGATATCTGGTGAGTATCGTCACATGATACGTTAGGAAATATGACCTTAACTTCCTAGCCGCTGTTACAAGGGCCAATATCAACTTCTCTATTTGCACATAATTTCTTTCAGCGCTTTGCAAGGTCTTACTAACATAATATATGGGACGATGGTCACCTCCCTTATCCTTCACCAACACTGCACTTACGGCCTCTTCTCCAGCCGATAGATACACAAATAACTTATCTCCAGGGTCTGGTTTGACTAATAGCGGGGCACTCATTAGATAATTCTTCAGGCTATCGAAGGCTTCTTCACAATCTGGAGTCCATCGGAACTCTTTCACATTCCTTAATACTTTAAAGAATGGTAGACCCTTCTCTGCTGACCGTGATATGAATCGGTTGAGTGATGCCATTTTTCCTGTTAGCCTTTGCACTTCTTTTATTGTGCTGGGGGATTTCATTTCTACGATGGCTTTGGCTTTTTCCGGATTGACCTCTATCCATTTCTCCGTTACCATGTATCCCAACGATTTCCCTCCTCTGATCCCGAAAGAGCACTTCTTAGGATTTATTTTCATGCCAAACTTATCCATGATAGCTAAAGCCTGTCACAAGTCTCTCGGATGATCTTCTGCTCTCTTGCTTTTTACGATCATGTCGTCCACGTAAACTTCCATCGTATCTCCGATGACATCTGAGAACATCATATTCACAAACCTTTGGTAAGTAGCACCAGCGTTTTTGAGTCCAAACGGCATGACCATGTAGCAAAACGTGCCAACATCAGTAATGAAACTGGTTTTTTCCTAGTCTTCTTCCGCCATTGGAATCTGATTGTACCCTTGGTCACCATCCATTGTGGATAACAATGCACATCCGGCTGTTGAATCTACTAATTGGTCGATGCTGGGCAAGGGGTAACAATCCTTTGGGCAGGCATCGTTCAGATTAGTAAAGTCTACACACATTCGCCATCGTCCCCCTGACTTAGGTACCAATACGACGTTGGACAGCCATTCAGGGTATATAACTTCCCTTATCTGTTGTAATCCAAGAAGTCGTTGTATCTCCGATTTGATAATTCTATTCCTTTCTGGGCCCATGTTTCTCTTTTTTTGCCTGATAGGTTTGAAGGTGGGATTAACATTGAGGTGATGTTGGCATACTCTCGGACTGATCCTTCCAGGGGGGCCTCCTTCCCATGCAAAGAGATGCATGTACTCTTTTAGGATGGATACAACTTCCACCTCTATAGTCAGATCCATTCCTATTCCGATCTTCACCTTCTTATCTCCTTCTTCTAATTCTATCAGTTTTAACTCCTCTACGGGTTGGACTCGTATTTCCTCCATTTTCTGCTTCTTCCCCGGATGGCTAAGTTCTTCTTCCACACTCGTTGGTAGGGCATTCATACGACATTCCCTAGCCTTGATTTGGTTGCCTCAGATTTCCCCAATTCCTGACATCGTGGGGAATTTCACTTTGAGGTGGAGAGTAGAGGGTACAGCTTCGAAGGCGTGAATGGATGGTCTTCCGCAGATAGCGTTATACGTTCGTGATGATGCTTCTACGACCCAAAACTTCACGTGCTCGGTTCGCCTCATTGCTCCTTCACCCCAAGACATCGGAAGTATAACGGTACCCAAAGTTCGACTGGTTTCTCCTGAAAAACCTATCAAAGGTATCTCCGTGGGGTCAAGATGTATCTTCTTTAGTCCCATTGCTCCGAAGGTTGGGGTAAACAACACATCTACTGAGCTTCCTGTATCCACCAGGACTCGTTGTATCTCAATGCCCATTATGGTTGCTGTAATTACCAGTGGATCTTCATGTGGATACACAATTCCCTGAAGATCCTCGGATCCGAAGGATATTGCTGGTAACCTTATGCCTCGCACCGCGCAAACCGATAGCCCTTGCTTCACCTTTTTGGCCTCTTTAAGATATTTCTTCTTTTTTCCAGCAGGGGATACATATATATCTCCTCCTTCAATCATATTGATAATTCTCCCCGTCGGGGAGTTATCTTGGTATGTCTCTGGTGGGGGAGGTAATCGTTGATCAAACTCACCTTGCTCAGCTTCTACCGGGGAGATTTCGGTGGTAACCTCACCTTCTTCATTCCTAGCTTTCTTTCGCTCCGCTGACCGATCCTCTCTGTTACTGCTCAAGTAATCTCTCAAGTACCCCAAGTCTAGTAATCTATGAATCTCGTTCCGTAGATTCTTGCAACCATCGGTTGTGTGACCGTATGCTTTATGATATTTGCAAAACTTTCCCGAGTCATTTTTCTTGTATGGTTGCCTCACTGGCATAGGCCAAGAGAAATCTTTATTTCCTCGCATTACATTTAAAACTTCCGATTGAGTGATGGTCAGAGCTGGTAGAGGTACAGGCTGAAGATGCCTTTTTACTACTCCGGGATTATCTCTTCGAGGTATGGGACCTTTGGGTTCCTCTTTTTCTTTTGGTCTTGCATTGGCATCGACACTTTCTGCTTTTAGCTTAGAATTTTCTGCTTCTTCCATCAGGATGTAGGTTTCTGCCTTTTGCATCAGTTCATTCATGTCCTTTACTCGATTTCCTACCAGGTATCGGAAGAAATTTCCTGATCGTAATCCCTGAGCAAGAATGTCTGCTATCATGGTAGGGTCTACATTTGGGACATCCAATACTTCATCAGAAAATCGTTTCATGAAATCTCTCAAGGATTCGTCCTTCTGTTGCTTTATGGTAAACAGATGGCATGCTGACTTTGGATAGCGTCTATTACATGCGAATTGTCGTACGAACAGACTAGCCAATTGAGAGAAGTTGGATATAGTGCCTGGTGGTATCTGTGTGAACCACGATTGTGCTCTTCCCGTCAAGGTGGCTCGAAAGATTCGACACAATGCAAAATCTGGTGCTGACTGCAGATCCATCGTTGCTATGTACTGATTGATTTGATCCTGCGGATCCTTGCCATCTTTTTCTCCGGAATACATGGGTAAGTTAACTGCTCTAACGTAGGAGGGAATTGTAGCCTGTGCGATATCTGGTATAAACGGAGATCCATGATATACTGGTTCATCTTCTGGCTTGATGGCTCGCTTCATATTGAGCATTTCCCTCCGAAGGTGATTCAACATTTCCCAAAGGGCTGGCTCATTGCTCGAATGGGGAAACATGTTGGGTCGATAGGGAGGCATCCTGCCCTTGAAGCCATTCCCAAGAGGATGCATCCCTCCGGGATACCCTTCTTGACGGTACCCTGGTTGGGGTGGCGGCATTTGCCGTGGTGTTGGTGTCATCCTTGATCCTTGCTCCTCCACCCTATACCTTTCCCCATAAGGTAATATGGGTTGTGGTTCTGGAGGTTTTTCCCTAGATTGAGCTCTTTTTAAAGCTGCTTCCACCAGATCTTCAAATACTGCCCTCGGGATATTGATATAATCAGCGTTAGGTGGCGAAGGATTTTCGGGAGAGCCATTTGTAGATTCTTGATGCATACTTTCACTATAACCTACTGATCGTCGCTCGGATGAGGGTGACCTTTCCATCTTGATTATGGCTGTGCTAAACGCGAATTTTATCGACGTAACTCAAAGGCAGCAGTGCATGGTGTTCCCACAGACGGCGCCATTTGTTAACTCATTGGAGTAATTTTATTTAATATTCGAGGAACGCCCTGCCCAAATAGTCGATAAACGAGTTTATGCAAGAAGCCTATGGAAGGAAAATTCTACCGGTGCACTTACCCTATGAATGCTTGTTAAGTTATTAAACGAATCTCTTTAGAGAGAATGCATAAGATAATCAATTTTCTTATTCCCTTTCAGCCTGCCTCTTTTGTTCTAACAAGTGAAGGTATTTATAGCCTTCTTTTGATCACATGTTTCATAAGGGATGGCTAACATTCATTATTTTAATGATAACTGATCTATCGTACAGCTATCTTCCAGCTCACTTTATGCTGATGCATTGCTTCCTATGTTGACACCTGGTAAATTTGGTGCTGATAGATGATACTGGCGTTGACACCTGGTAAATTCGGTGCTGATACATGATACTGGCGTTGACACCTGGTCTTTGCATGGCAGGAGTTTCTCAAGGGGTGACACTCGGTCATTGTACTAGAATCATTCTTATTTGCCCTTGAAGGAACTTCTTTGCCATCGGATTGATTGTTATAGTCTCTTGCTTGCCCTCGAAGGAACTTCTTTTCCATCGGATTGCTTGTTATAGTCTCTTGTTTGTCCTCGAAGGACTTCTTTTCCATCGGATTGATTGTTATATTATTTTGTTGGCCCTCGAAGGAACTTCTTTGTCATCGGACCATTCTCCATAAGTGTGTCATCGAATAATTTGGTTATTGCTACTCTAGGAATGTTCTTTCCTCGGGTACATAAGATATATTCTTAGACATATCACTATAAGGGGTACCCCTCGGAGAGAACACACTTAGAGCTTCCATTTTGTAAGATTGTTCACTAGCTAAAGCATCGGCGATTATTAGGCATCGTAGAGTCATCCAAGACTGGTAGTGCCTTTAGCATCGGATGCTCTGTGAGTGTAGTAATCCGTAGGTCATTGTAGATAAAGTTTGCTGAGAAGCAATTTTATCCTTCAATAATGAACGTTGTACTCTTCCTCCGATGGCAAACACTTTTCATGTCCCTCGATAACGAATGTTTTGTTTGTCCCTCGATGGCTCAAGGTTCCGATGGTCACTATTTTTCTTCCTAGGTTTACACTAATATTTGTTAGTTCATGTCAGATATAACACTAACAAACAATCATGTTTTATTCAAGTTTTCTCTAAATTCAGATGCAAAATAAAGATGTTATAACTTTTATTTTTTAAAAGAAAAATAAGAATTAAAAGGAAAAAGGATCAATATCAGATCGAATGATTTTGGTTTGATTCTTGTCTTGCTATGATCGAAATCAGATACTATTGTCGATTCGATTCGATTCGATTCGATCCAAACGCACAATCCTAACGGTGGAGCCACCGCAGCCCCGCCGCCATAGTCTGAATTCCTTTTCGTTTACACTTCTTTTTCATTTTTGCTCTTTCTTATTGTTTGAGAAACTCCTAAATAATAAAATAAAGTGATCAACCAACAAATACAAAAACTGAAACTCGAGCCATCTTCTTAGTTTTTCCCACCACACACTCTTAGATCTAAATTCTCTTTTTCGACCTCGGTTCTAGAATCCTAGCCCAAATGCCGTTTTGAAGTTGAAATTTGAAGAACAAGAAACTTCTCTGCACCGGCAACCAACAACTGTTGCTACAACTCCTCTTTTGGGGTGGAGTGCTCAATCACTTTTAATTTTTATTCTTCCCCTTTTTTAGTTGTGTTTTTTTTACGGTTTTAATAATTTATAAACTGGGGTATAAATGTACGCCCGTAACCATGTCATAAAATTTTCAACTCCAGTTGCAGAAATGATGCGAGATATTTTCTTAACACCTCGTCACGTGTGCTCCAAGATGATCTTCGGTGCAATTACGTGGTTAAGTCGTTGAACCACATATATCTTGGGTTGACTCTGATAACATGATAGAAATTGAAGGTCATATTTCTTTACTTAAAAAGTCTCCGAGAAAAAACTTCTCCTTATTTAGCAATATTCACGACCATACTCAAGTTATTTTCTTAACATGCTTTGCGTGAGAGGGTAAAGATCAATGTATTTTTTTCCCTGCAATACGTTTTTCCCTTCCAATAATAATTCATTGGCATTCGTAACAATAGCAGTATCATAATACCTTATTGAGAGAAGATACTCATATAGCAACAACAAACACTATTAATTTTTCAGTCACGTAAATATAATTAAGTATGGTGGATGATACAGCCCAGATGCAACCCAAGTACCCAACCTTATTTGATTTTTTTTTTCCATTTTTCTGTTAATTTCCTTTAATTTTTGTAATGAGCCCATAACCATAATAATAAGCTTATCTTATGGTTATTAATAGTAGGTTTAGTTGAGTCAATGTCAATTGCTAATTAGTAATTAGTGAAGTCATGGGCTGAAATAGTCAACTTCGTTTTCTCTATTTATTTCATCCAATTGTACTTATTTTTGGCAAGTTAAATCAAGTATTCATCATTTTCTCTTATTTTCTCATCTCCTTCTCGTGGAGTTTCTTCTAAACTCGAATTAGGAACTAATATTGATATCAAGACTCTATCATTGGTAGGAGTGGTCAACGGGAACGGGTACCCATTCCCAAACTCTACCCATACGGGAACTCCTTATAGGGTCGGGTTGATTATGGTGCTGGTACCCTAAAATGCACTACCCGCAGGTTTTAAGGTGGGTGCGGGTATAAGAACGGGTAGTTCTGGTTCATTTCTCTTACCCTATAGGGTACCCATTTCTTTTTATAATATGATATTTATTTGAAATTCAAGAAGATATACGCCTAAATACAATAAATATATAATTTTCTTTTAATAGTTAGACATTTTAATAATACAACATGCAACATATATTTTCTTTACTTAACATTTAACTCATATTGACTCATATTCTCTTACATTTTTATTTTTTAAACAATAAAAAATAAAATAATTGGGTACCCTCAACCCGCAAGGTAAGGTACCCTACCCTATCGGGTATTCAGCTGCGGGTACCCTACTAAAAGGAGAATTGCACGATTTTTTTTTCACTTTGAAATGCGCGGGGTACCTTCATTTGATTCTCTAACGGGGCGGGTACCCTACCCTAACACACCCCTAATCATTGGTGCTTTAATAGAGAGAACTCTCTCACCTCCTAAGTTAAAAATTAAAAAAAAAAAGAAAAAAAGAAAAAAATCATGGATGTGTTGCTCTGCAAAATGCAAAAATCACATGGATGTATCGTTCGTTAAAATGCAAAAATACATTGATGAGTCATTCTAAAAAATGTTGGAATTTTCAGAAGTGCGCTAAATTTACAATGAAGAGATGTCTCGTCAGATCGACCGTATGTTATGCATACCGTTAAAACTTGAAGAAGATTTACGCGCATGTTCCTCACCATAACCCGGCAAATCCTCCAAAACGAGTTCTACCAAAGATCTACAACACTCGATCAAAGCACAAAGCCAAAATGACATATTCATTCTCATACGTGTATCTAAACTTTTATCGTCGTTGTTCGGCTACTGATCGACACTGTGAGACATGGGCTTCCCGTTCCTACAACCCCCTTTTCTTCCTACATCGCAATCGCCATGTCTCTTCTTTCTAATTTTATCCCTTGTACGGTATACCACACCGTGACCTATCCAATTCCCTACTCTCAACTTTGTGGCATGGGTATTTCAAAGAAAATCATAAGGCATGGTTTCATAATTTGAAAAAAGAAAAAAATTTATTTACTAAGGCCTTGAGGACAAGCCATTGTCTAATGAAGGAGAGAATGATACGGTCCAAGATGCAGCTCAACCTTATTTTATTTATTTCTATTATTTCTGTTAATTTCCTTTAGCTTCTATAACTAAACGATAAACTTATCATATGGTTATTAGTAGCAGGTTTAGTGCAGTCAAAGTGGAGTCATGGGTTGAAATAGTTAGCTTCTTTTTCTCTATTTAATTCATCCGATTGTACTAATTTTCGCACTACAAGAAAAAGGGGTCATTTCAGCGACTGCATTGGTCAATAGCGACAGCAATGCGGTCCCTATTGACCCGTTGCCAATAGGCGGTCCCTATTGGCAACGGGTCAATAGCGACTGCATTGCGGTAGGGACCGCCTGGGCGGTCCCTACTGACAACGGATACTAACAATAGGGACCGCCTGGGCGGTCCCTAATGATAGTAGCCGTTATCATTAGGGACCGCTCAGGCGGTCCCTAATGATACTATCCGTTGTCAATAGGTACCGCTGGGCGGTCCCTAATGATACTATCCGCTGTCAATAGGGACCGCTTGGCAGTCCCTACTAATATTCATACATCAAAATTATGAATTTTTCGATGGTTCGAGGTGCCGCGTTGTATGTTTAGTTCATAATAACCATTGGAATAGTTAAAATAACAATAAGTACAACGACATATTGTATATCCAAACATTATACAAGGAGAACAGGCCGCTTTGAAGATTCTCCTACTATTTTGTACGACGAATGACATAATGAAAAATTAATTCGATCTACATATATACGTATAATTAATGAATACTTGATCTAATGATTATGCCTCATAATCGTTTCTATGCTAACGTTTGTGAAGTAAATCATAAACACGGATAACAATTACAACTAAGTAATGATAATTAGTTGTACATTTGTGAAATATATCTTGAACGTTAATAACTCGATCGATCTCAATTAATCTATTATTTCACAACTAATCTACTATAAGGTTGGTTTTGCAATCATTTATTACTTCAATTTACATAGTACAATGAGTTTGGTTGCTTACAATCACAAACACAACAACATCAATAAAAAAAATCGATTTTTAAGTATGAATATTAGTAGGGACTGCCAAACGGTCCCTAATTGTACAATAGGGACTGCCAAACGGTCCATATTGTCTAATTAGGGACCGCTTAGCAGTCCCTATTGTTAATTTAGGGACCGCTTGGCAGTCCCTACTAATATTCATACATCAAAAGTATAAATATTAGTAGGGACCGTTAAACGCTCCCTAATGTCAAATTAGGGACCGCTTAACGGTCCCTAATTTGACAATAGGGACCGTTAAGCGGTCCCTAATTTGACATTAGGGACCGTTTAACGGTCACTAAAATCGTAAATTTTGAATTTTTGGCAAAATGTTTTAGCGGAAATGAGTGTGAAATTTGAATTTCACCAAAGCAATTCTCAACCGTCGATTAAATCCTAATCTACGGTCATAAGTACCCCATCATGTCTTTAACACGGATCGCCATCTCAAACCGTCGATCATCTAAAATCATCCAACGGACAAAAACTAATTGAATCCCATCATATATATATATATATATATATATATATATATATATATATAACCTCACAACTCTTACACCCATTTCACTATCTCCAAAAAACACTATCTTCTTTTCTTCTATTCACCAACACAAAAACACTATCTTTTTTTTCTTCTTTTCACCAACACAAAAACTTTTCTTCTTTTCACCAACACAATATTTTCTTCATTTTCTTTTCTATCACTTTCTTTATTTTGGATTTTCATTTTCTCTTTTTCACCAATACAATCTTTTTTTCTTATACTTTCTTTATTTTGGATCTTCATACTATTCTTCACTTTTGATTTCATGTTTTTGATTTCATGTTTTTGATTTTATTCATGTTTTTGATTTCATTCATGTTTTTTATTTCATTCATTTTATATTATTACTCATTTTATTCATCTTTTCACATTCTTTTATTCTTTCATATCAATTGTCATTATATTAACTTTTTATTCATCATTTTATTGTTTTGATCTTGTTAAAATTACAATTTTACAAAAAAAAATTAATTATATTCTGGATTTAATCCGGAATATAATTGTATATTTTTTTTTCTGGAGGTTATTAGGGACCGCTTAACGGTCCCTACTAATATTCATACTATGAATATTAGTAGGGACCGTTAAACGGTCCCTGTTTTTGATATTAGGGACCGTCAAACGGTCCCTATATTTGATATTTGGGACCGTTCGACGGTCCATACTAATATTCATAGAAATTCAACGAATATTAGTGGGGACTGTTAAACGGTCCCTATTGTAAAATTAGGGACCGTCTAACGGTCCCTATTGTAAAAATTAGGGACCGTCTGGGCGGTCCCTAATGTGCTACATTAGGGACCACATTAGGGACCGCCCAGACGGTCCCTATTTTTCAAAAGTATAGCGACCGGTAAGCAGTCGCTATATTGCGGTCCCTATTGAGGTCATTAGGGACCGCTTAACAGTCGCTAAATTATGGTCCCTAATGACCTCAATATGGACCGCTTAATGGTCGCTATTGGCAAGCGACCACTGTCAATAGCGACCGCATGGGGGGTCATTAGGGACCGCCCAGGCAGTCCTTAATGACCCCTTTTTTCTTGTAGTGTCGGCAAGTTAAATCAAGTATTCTCATTATTTTCTCTTACCTTCTCATTTTTTTTTGAGTCCCTCCTAAAGCGAATTAGGAACTATAGAATATTGATATCAAAGCCCTATCGTATGGTTGAAAAACCTAATCTGCAAAATGATCCACACGAAGCAGTAAAAATAAACAAAAAAGATTAAAGCTTAACCAAAACAAGATAAATCTTAACCAAAGCTCAACAACATTATCTTGATACCATGGTTTTTATTAGGCTACTAATATAGAAAGAGCAAATTTCAATGAAATTCTCATAGATCAAAATTTTCGTGCGTTTTCTCAAAAAGTATCGAAATATTTCCGTTTTTGGTGCTATCGAAACGAGAAATACATGTAGTTTCCATGTTAGCTATAACCTCAATTTTACGGATCTTTTCGAAACATGCCGAAAACTTCTCGAAATATTACGAAACATTTCTAATTTTTAGCTGACCAAAACCTACTCTAAAACCAAAAATTTAATCCATGAAAATTCATTTTCTGTCATTTCTAAATTTAAGCAAAACAAATGATTATGTAGGCTTTCATGTTTAAACTAACTTGTTGCTTGATTATAGGGATTAAATGTTTACTCTCATGCACGTAAATTAAAGTCTCTGATCTCACGTTTTTCCTTTTTGACTTTTTTTTAGCTAATTTGTTTTGCATCTCAACGAATCAATTTTTTTTCTCAAATTCAACAAACATTACACGAAAATATTATTTTATAAGTTGATAAATAATTCAAAGTGCTAAAATGATCTTTTGATTCTCGAAGTATCATAATACGAAAAACATTAAAATTCAAGAAAGACGCGTTATTAGTCTGTATTATTAATTAGCATTATGTGAGTGTGTTCTCATCACACCGTTACACACACACACACACACATATATATTTATATTTATATATATAACAAAAAAAAAAAGGAAGGAGCTTTTTGTTACGGGTCTAGTTTATATTATTATATATGGGTGTAGCTAGCTTATATTATTATATATATTTATATTTAGTTATTATGTTAGTTGTGTAATATTTTAGTTTATGATGATATATTAATTCTTATGTACAGTAGAATAGTTGTTATAGGAGTTACATTTCAATTACTGTAGTAGTGGTAGTGGCTTAGTGGGTGGTTATGCTTATGCTATTATATGTAAGAATTGAACCGTGTACTTGTAATTAAGAAGAATGAAATTAAATTAGTTTTAGTTATTCCGTCTTTCTCATCTCCATTCTTAGGAGTTTCGTTCCAACTCGAAGTAGAACAAACCCGTTAGGATCTTAGATCCTAACAATGGTGCTTTCATCATTGAACTCACCGAAGCCTCCCAAATTCGTTCATACGCATTCGTTCTCCTCATTATCGACTCCATCCATGACAAATATTCTCCAACATATTCAAAATGAAATAGATGAAACTTGTGCCGAGCATCGCCAATTTCTTGAAGAATTTCAGAGTTTTCTTACCGATATGAATCTCCAATCGGTTGCTTGCAAAGCAACGACCAAGACTTTCAATCAGTTGGCAGAGACATCCGCTCCACCACCACCACCACCAGTAACCTTGTCACCTAATCTCACATCAAGGATGGAAGCAAAGACAACAGAATATAGCAAAAACAATCTTACACCTAACAAAGTAAGTCTTGTTTCGTGTTATTTTCGTGTACTTTATTTCACGAACACACGAAACATGCGACAAAACTTCCAGTTTCTCCAAAATTCTGAAGTCCGCAACCGTTTTCGCATTATTCTACAAGATTTTGGTAACAATTGTGGCGATATATTCTGGAAATGGTTGTTTAACTGGAAAAAAAGAAAAAAAGAAGAAGAGAAAAGTATGTTGAGATTATTTCTAGTGGAAGAAATGCACTGGACCTTACATATCACAATATTTCCCTAAATCGAAGCGCAACAAATCTCAAGCCTTGAGGACAAGGCTTATGTGAGGGTGGAGCAATGTTACGGGTCTAGTTTATATTATTATATATGGGTGTAGCTAGCTTATATTATTATATATATATATTTATATTTAGTTATTATGTTAGTTGTGTAATATTTTAGTTTATGATGATATATTAATTCTTATGTACAGTAGAATAGTTGTTATAGGAGTTACATTTCAATTACTGTAGTAGTGGTAGTGGCTTAGTGGGTGATTATGCTTATGCTATTATATGTAAGAATTGAACCGTGTACTTGTAATTAAGAAGAATGAAATTAAATTAGTTTTAGTTATTCCGTCTTTCTCATCTCCATTCTTAGGAGTTTCGTTCCCACTCGAAGTAGAACAAACCCGTTAGGATCTTAGATCCTAACACTTTTAAATAATAATAAATAAATATAAAAAAGAGGAAGGATTTTTTTTGTGTCTACGACATGATTCTTAATTCATTTTTTTTGATATAATATTATTTCTTACATTTATAGAAGGAAATGGAAAGGGCGATGATATAAAATAATGTTCTAAATTATTTGTCTGCAAAAAATTCCAAGATTAGTTATAAATTTTTAAAAAATTTATGTAAAGAACATTATTCAGTTTGTGTAAGACCTTAATTTGTTAATATATGTTGCCAATTAGAGATTTTTCTTAATGTCAAAAAGGGAAAAAAAAAACGCACGATCGGGGTTTAATAATTTAATGAGAGAGAAATGATATTTAATCCCAATAATGAAGCAACGAATCTCCTTTAAAAATGGAAGTGATATTAACAATTTAAAATTACATAATATTTTGTTTTGCTTAAATTTAGAAAGGTCAAAAGAGGAATTTCATTGAGATTTGCTCTAGATTTAGGGAGTTTTTATGGATTTAAGGAATTTGTTCTGTCTATATTATTTATCTTTTTATAAAAAAATTTGAAATTCATATATACATATAACTGTTATTTTTTCTAGGAGGATTCTTGATATTGTTGATAGGCGTTTAACTCATTATAAAGGAGATAGAGATAGTTAAGAGTTCAAAGAATCTAAAAAGTACTGATCAAGACTTCACCAGCTAACTTCAAGATTGTGCTCTTGTGCACATTCTTTTGTTTTTTCCTATACGAGACAACCATTAAGACCGTTCTTCTTTGAAGACTTGGCAACGTATGGCGTAGCATTTGTGTGCTTGATCTAAATGCATGCCTTTACCATCAATGCATATACAATGGCAATGAACGCATTGATTTCAAAACCTATATGGATTGCGAACGTATATTTTCTAGCCTAATTCATCGTGTTTCTAATCTTAACGATGTTGGCATATTGGCAAATTACGCCTCAAGTTTCACTTTTCGTTTTGCTCTATTCCAATAGATTGCGGAGTATGGATGTATTCAATTTTGTGGATCACGTGGAGTTGGAGCATGAAGAGGCTACAACATGGCATATTGGAAGGTTGGTTAGTAGAGAAACACAAATAATTGAGTTATGTGAAATGTAGGAAAAGTGTAGCAAAAGTATGAGGTCTTCAGTATATTTATTAGAGTTTATTAGTACAAACCCTTTTCCAATGTAAAGTTTAATCATAGCTACATATATACACAAATGAATCCAATATAAGTGGACTTCTAAGACTGTGATGAGGTTGGTTTACAAAGAGTTATCTATTTTTTCTAGAGACTTATTTGATGCGCTAACATTACCCTAAAATCTCAACAAAAGCTGGCGAATGTTGAGATTGAAGTTTGATGAGTGTTTAAAGTATGCACTTTTAGACCTCATTATAAGTGGTTAAATAAAATATCACTTTAGTAATTAGCATATTCAATGCGTTTTCGTGGATTTCAGGTTTTTAGACTCGTTTGGTGAAAACGTAGTGTTTTCATGGGAAAACAAGCTAAATAAGAGTGTATGCACGCAAGGCTATAAAGGAAGATGGAATAAAGAGTCCAATGGATGAAGCAACAAGTAATTCATACAAGGAACGAATGAAGGAGAGCCAAAAGCAGCAAAGCCTACGCAATGAGGAGAAGCTGAATGAAGCCATTGATTTAAAGACATGGTGACATAAGAATAGGAACCATTGCAGGTCATGCTACATATCATTGGAAATCCATGAAAGTTCCAACGCAACATGCATATCACAATTTTGACATCCAGAGAAGAAGTTATAGCCAAATCTGTGAAGCCATGCAGAGCAAAAGAGAGCCGCGCGACATGCCAAGTCAGGTCACCACGCGAAGTCTGCGCTAATATCTTCGCTATAGCGCCCACCAGGCAGAGACTCACTCTGCAATGCCAAAACCCGTGCAGCCAGCGTCAACACTTGCACGTCATACTGCGTGACATGCCGCGTGACATGACATGTATCTCAACTTTCCAGCCCCAAAATGCCTGAAACCCTGATTTCGAGCCAACAATTACGTTTACCTATTAATAACACTAGGATTGAGTGAAACACACCAATGAGACACCACAATCTATCTCAAAAACACAAACACACACACACACACATCACACGCCTCCATCATTATCATAATCAAGTCAAGATCCAACCGGAAGAAGCAGAGCAATGGAGATTGAGATTGGGAGTTTATCTTTTCTTTACTCTTTTATTATGATGTACTCTTCCATTTTTATTGATGAACTTGTTATCGTTATGTCACAATCTTCTCTATATTTGAAGAAGGGAGTAATGACTATTTATGCATAATGAACCTTTCGTTATGAATTCTTGTCGAGTCTTATGTGTTTATATGTGATTCATTTTGTATTCTATGTGTTTGATTTATACACTTGATGAGCGCTGACATGCCTCGTAGCTAAACTGAATGTTTGGTTTATGTTCTAGAAGTAGGCTAACGCAACTCGCGCATAAGCTAGATCACACGAATCCATCTCTTCGATTTACTCAAGATAGTTACCACTTGAGATGGTTGAATTTGTACCAAACTTAACTTATTTTAGATTGATCGTTTTAGGAGCAGGTCTTTACAAGGAGTTGAGGGAAGATTTAGTGTCACTCGTGTCACACTAGAATTCCAAAAATTCCATTGAACCCATATGAAGGGAGAATTGGTGGTTTGTCTGTGAATCACGTATTATATAGTTATGAAACAATCTTCAAATACACTTCATCAATCTGATTAAATCATTGTTATTTACTTGGTTTATTAGTTATTATAAAAAATTTCTTATTACTTATTTTATCGTTGTATATTAAGCGAAAACTATAGTTACACACTCTCCGTGGGATCGATACTTGGTTTGGAGCCGTTACCGGGGAGTGACGGTGAATTATAGTGTTTTAATAGTAGATGTTAAACTTATACATTTTCATTTCTTTTTTAGTTAATCAAGTGCATTGTCCAAGGTGACATACGTTAAATCGTTTGTCCAACAGCTGCAGAAAAAGAAGACCATTCAATGGTAGCAGAGATGTCTAAAGAAGAGCCTGGCAATGATGACTCCTTAATGGAATACATATGTACTTGGAAAAAAGGATTTTCAAGCATTGGAAGAGTCAATACATGTTCTGGCACATTTGAGGTATGCTTGGCAGAAACCATATGGTATATGTAAATGGTTGATATGTCAGAAACTCTTCTCAATCCGGATAGTTGCGCGCTCATGGTACAAATGGAACGTGTCCTCTCATTTTCACCTGATTTTGAAGAAGATGCCCTGACCATTGCTAAAACCGAGATGAGAAAAGAAGTGTCAATGGAGGATGAAAAATCATTGAATAATGACATGAACCACTTCCAATAAACGTCATGGAGATCCAAGAGACAAAACCACACGCCATCCCTATGAAAGTAGAAACTAAGCTTGATCCAATGCTGACAATTTATACACAAGAAGAGGTAGTGGAAATACATGTTAGTGGTCGAACACTCAAGGAAAATGGTGACAAGACTGAGTTCAACTTAGTATTGGACGTTGATAACCATGCACTAGTCGAACCACTCTTACCAATTGAAGACATGATTGCATTGAAGGAGAAGCCAGTGAGAAAATACATGATCGTGGATCCAAATACAGAATGACTCCTTGATTATGCGCCCAAAATTCAAGAGTCATATGAAGGACATCTATAGTACCCAAGGTGTTGAAGTTGAAACTTTGACATACAAAGAACTGAGAGTCAGAGAGAGCAAGCCACTTCATCAAAAGGAAAGGAGAAAGAAAGCACTATATGCTGATTCCACATTGTTGATATCTAAAAGGCTACTTCATGAAACTCATTAGCCACCTCATAAGAAGGCTAAAAGAATGAGGTTCGTTTGCAAACCTTGGAGAAAGGATATGTAGATTCAGAGAATGAAGTTCTGTACAAGAGTCTTAATTAGAAGAAGGTGAATAAACATTGGCATCTTTCATCAATTGGAGTCTCATCAAGTTATTTGAACCTCCATGATTCCATCAATGGTGTCGAGCTAACTAACGTAAAAGCAAGAGCTTCATGGGAGACAACCCATATAGTAAGTCTTTTTTTTGAGTCTTTCCATAGAGCTTGTTTATTTGTTATTTAATATTTTTGTTTGAGTCATATATTACCAATCTTGTTAAATGTGTTTGATCTTAAATTGAGAAAGGAGAGGAATTATGAAAAAAACTGAAGGAAGATGACAAAGTAGAGAGACGAATAGGAGACCAACAAATTAGACGATATGCAATAATATCGAAGGTCGCGTGAGTTGTGCAACTATCTGCATGGGCCATGTAGATCATGCCAATAGCCGCGCGAGCCGCGCTTTTCTCACTACCATCACAGAGTAAATGCGCGACGTCCCCTGTTTCCTGGAAATCACGTTTCTTAATGCATACAAAAAGACGAGACATGTAAAATCAGAATCAACGGAATATGATTGGGCAATCTCTATATCTTGCATTTCCTACATTACTTACACTTCTCATATGATTAAATCCCATTGATGTACATTCAATTAATATGGAAAAGTTATGCAACTTATGAAAAATTGCCTACTTTTTTTAAGAACTCTTATATATATATATATATATATATATATATATATATATATATATTTCTTGAACCCTAATCACATACATAATTTTCAATTCTCTTAGAATTCATAAGACTTTTTTTCGTTTCTTCTTATCCTTCTCAATTTATCTATTTTTCTTGAGAATATCTTTATTTTTTCTTCTCACTTTGTATAAGAACATGTCATCTGGACGTTACTACAATCTTAATCTAGCCACGGGAACACCGAGGAAATCAGCTGGACTGTAGTAACAACCATCAATGAATGGAATTGAGGCACATAAAAAAAAGATAACAAATGAAGAAAGTCCCGACACCCACAGTCCGACGAGTGCCCTTTGAGCATGGTGCTTGTTCATGGGAGTTGTCTCATCTATTTCATATACACCTATTAGTCTGTTGCAAGTGTAGAAGATGTGCGAAAAGTGTTGTTTGTTGACAATCTGCCGCCTCATTTCGTGATGTGCGTGATCTCTGGCACCTTTTCATATAGCTAGTCATTCTCATTTGCCCATCGATTTCTCAGTTCGGCGACATACCGATTTACAATATATAATAAATAAGTAAAAAGGTAAATATAATGTAAAAAACAATACTAAACATTAATATACATGTTAACTTACATAAAATGCTTGTGCACCTAGCGCTCACCTAATTATCTAACTATCTGGAGTCCTTTGCGTTTGATTGGTCGAATCTCGCTAGCATAACACACACGTATCATTTGGCTATCAGAATATTTTTTGAAAAAATATTATTAATAATCATGAAACTTAATACCACATATGATATTGTAAAGACAAGGAAATTTTATAAGTAAAGATCGTACCCTTCGGCGGAGATTATCCTCGGTGCCAACAAATCCACTATAGTACGTGGCCATAACATAGGGAGCGTCGCCGATTTTCTTCTTGTTTGTCGCCCGATTCTGCATATTTTGTTTTACTTTAACTTTAGTTTATTCCTCGTCCAGTACCAGTCGTATGCCTCTATGTACTCATCTAGTAGCCAACACTTTCCGAAAATTAGACCCTGGTGGTACCACCACTGGTGGTACCACACACATACACATATATGTATATGTATATATATATATATATATATGTGTATGTGTGTGGTACCACCAGTGGTGGTACCACCAGGGTCTAATTGACCAACACTTTCATGCCATCCCATGCAGGATGATTCACACGTGCCATTTATTTACTTTTAGCCGTGTGTAGCTCACCTGCAAACCTGGACTGCCACCTTATGGAATTTGGTTCTAATATATACATTTTACGAAGGATCTCATTTGTAGATCGTCTTCAAATTACAATAACATATAAGGATAAGAAAAGAAATACTAATATAAATAAGGCACAAAGTGTTAAAATAAGTCAAAAAGGATACCGTGAAGTAGTTAATATACTTGTCTTCATGCTCTTGTGATATGTGAACGTATTCAATAGCAGGTTCCTATAACAAATTCTTCATTACAACGTTGATTGTATGATTGATGTCTCTATGAAGTTCTTCACAATCACTGTTCCACTCTGAGTTGTCGTCAACCGCTATTAATGGTCTATCTCTATCGTGGCGGGAAGGTAAGCGACCCTTAGCCAGTACCCTAGCCGGTTGCTGACTGGTTGAACGAGTTCTAGAACCACCAGAAGCTAGAGTTGGTGCTTGTGACGGAGATCCCATGTGAGGTTTATGTGGAACGTCGTCTTTCAAGCCATGTGTGGATGATGGCGGAGAGACTTCAACTGAATTCTTCCGTCGGAACCAGGACATAAGCCTGAGTTGTAGAGGGGCCTCGTCGATTATAACTGGAGTTTGCTGAGTTGGAGGCGGAGGTTCACTCGTTTGTGTAACCTCGTCGAACTCAGTTTCCATGACAACATTCTCAACCTCGATTTCCAGGACAAGACCCGCTTTTGATTCAAACATAGTTCAGTAGGTTTGCTGAAAACTTCTCGCCTAGTATTTTCTTTCTTTTCCCTTATTCTTTTGATTATTTTGGTCGACCATCGAAACGAAAAGATTGGAATGACATATTAGTGTTAATCAATGATTTTATTTCAAGAAATTGAAAAGATTAATCTTTTCTTAAAAGCGTATTTAGAACTGGCTTATTCACTAGGTAAACTAATTTGTCCATCGCTAATTAAATGTGTTATCTAATTTTACCCTTCAGTTTGTAACAAAAATAAAGAGATATATTGGTTCTTAGCTATAAAAATAATAAGTCACTTAAACTAATAATTCATTAAAAACTTGCCATGGTAAACATCACGAAAAATAGTATTGATTAAACACAAGAAAAAAAAAGAACTCAAAATATATACATAAAGATCACCATATATATTAATAAAAATGCATTAATTAACTGTTAAAAAAATGCATTAATTAACTCAAGGTTTACCCCGGGCTACAGCCCAGGATATATTGCCCTTATTGAGAGAAATGAATCCAAGTACTATTTTTTTTCCCCTATGCAAGTTTATTATTATAATTAGTTTTATTGAGATCAGATGTTACGTACGCGTTTTCCTCCCAATTTAATTCATATATATATATATATATATGTATATGTACATATGCTTGAATGAGTTGCATACTATGTTGCGTGGGTATGCGATACATATACAGTATGGCGCGTGTACGACGATATTGATTTTTAAAAAATATGTGATACGACAAGGATACGTCTATATATATATTAATATTACAAAAATTAAATGACACGTTCGTAGTAAGTAAGAATTGATACAAAAAATATTAATTCATAAAAGTGATAATAACAAAATAATGAATTACGAATGTGGTGGTGGGCGAGTAGAAGGTGGTCACAAACATGAATTTGGTGTCTTGGTGGAGGTGGGTTGAGAAAGAAGAAAAATTGATTAGAAGTGAAAAAAGTGAAATTATGATCGTAAGCTAGTTAATTACTAATTAGATTAAAAGATTTTGTTTTAAGTTTTAATTGTAGGTGGTATTTATTGAAGTTGCCACCAATTTAAAAGCTTATAAAAAAGACCCAAAATATTTTCGATACACCCCAAATATGTATCGGATACGTATTACGAATTTTTAATTTTCTTTTAATTAACCGATACGCCACGTGGCATATCAGATTCGTATCGGTAGTGTATCGGTAGCGTTTCAATATCGAATACGTATCTAATACATCATCATTAGTTTTTTAGGTGTATCCGTGCATCAGGTTGTATATATAAAGCTATACACATGCATCCCAAACAAACCAGTTAGCTATTGGATCTTTCTTTTCTAGCCTTCGTCAATAATGGATCTTGTAATGTCGCCTTTCACCGTTGTTTTACCCCTTTTGGTATTATTACCCATTTTCCTCTTGCAGTTGATTATTACTAAACAAAAAAGCAAATCGAGTTATAATAATAATAATCGTGTCCCTCCTGGGCCATGGAAGTTGCCGTTCATCGGAAACTTGCACCAATTTCTTGGTTCAGAGCTACCCCACATAACTCTAAGCAAACTAGCCAAGAAATATGGACCATTGATGCACCTGCAACTCGGCGAAATCTCGACACTTGTGGTTTCTTCCGCGGAAATTGCACAACTTTTCATGAAAACACACGATCTAACGTTCGCCTCTCGGCCTACATATATTGCCACAGAGATAGTGAGCAGTGGACACAAAGCAATAGGATTCACCCCATATGGAGATCAGTGGAGAAGACTACGGAAACTGTGCACGCTCGAGCTTTTGAGCTTGTCGCGCGTTCAATCCCACCGCCCCATAAGAGAAAAAGAGTTCACAAATCTGTGCCGAGGGATGGCTTCTCAATCGGGATCAGTGATCAATTTGACAAAAGACGTTCTCTTGACGAGCTGTGATGTTATCACGCTCTCCGCACTGGGAAACAAAACCGACGAACAAGCCAAATACACATCTATAATCAAACAGATTAATTTGGCTGCGACGGGGTTTAATTTGGCCGACGTTTTTCCTTCAATAAAATTGTTTGATACGATAAGTGGGGCTAGGAAGAAGATGGAGGGGCTTACTCAACAAGGAGAAAAGATTATTGCAAAGATGATTGATGAGCGCCGTAAGTTAAAGAGTAGTTCTAATATTGCTGCTGCTTATTCCCAAGCTGTAAAACTTGAAGATTTGTTGGACGTCTTGTTGAAAGTACACGACGATGAACATGGGGAGCCAATTTTGACTGAAGAAAACATCATACCATTACTTCAGGTATTAATTACTCCATTCATTATTATTTTTTGTAGTTCTCGCATATATATACATATATACATATACACACACACACACACATATATATATATATATATATATATATATATATATATATATATATAAACTAACTCAATTCATATATATCTCCGTCTCCAACTCTCTTTCTCTCCGATCTCTCCTTTCTCTTTCTACTTTCTTCTTCACTTTACGTGGAAATTTCATACAAATATAAATACTTGAAAGCTAGCTAAGTTTTAATATATTTTAATAAAACACTAATAGTAATTCAAAAACGCTTAATGAATTTACAAGCCACTAAAGTATTGAATGTAAACTTTTATTAACATCAAAAAATAAATTTGCTAGAGTCCTTAATGTCACATATTCTAAGAAGATGATTATAAAATTGGCAAAATATTTGTTTGCCCTTTATTTTAGGCCAACTTCAGATTTTGCCTTTTAATTTTACGGGCTTATTAGTAAATGCCCGTTAAATATTTTTTTTTATAAAAAATATTTGACGGGCTCAGGAATAGGACTGGGCCAATTTTCGCCTACGTGGCCGTTGACTAGGACGCCACACATATGCCACGTGGAGCCACGTTAGCAAAAAAAAAATTAATAATATCCAAAAATGCCCATTATTGTATTTGGTTCAATCCTTTATTTTGTAATGTTAATATTAAATCTTTATAATCAATCATATTATTATAAAAACCTAATATATAATTTAATTTAAAAAGTTCAATAATAACTAATAATTTTTACAAAAAACCAGAAAAATAAAAAAACTAGTGGTGGTGGGGAGGGGGCTGGGTGGTAGAAAAACTGGTGGGGATGGTGGGGGAAGGGGGCGAAATCGAAAGTGTGGTGGTGGAAGGCGGCGGGGAGGGGGCTGGTGGCGGTGGGGAGGGGCCTGGGTGGTAGAAAAACTGATGGGATGAATAGTATTTTTTGTTATATGTTTTTTTTGTTTTTTTGTTTTTTTATAATTCAAATAGTTTTTATAAATTATTATTAAAAATATAAAAAGGAATTGGAAAAGATATAAGAAAAGTTGCATATATATATATATGTGTGTGTGTGTGTGGATGATATAATTTTTTTTCTTTGAATGTATTTTTTTATTATAATTTTTATAACTATTATAAATTTGGAGATATAGAAAAGTTGTGTATATATACATATATATGAAGATGCTAGAATTATTCGTATAAAAAAAGATGCTAGAATTATTCTTTTTTTTTTTGTTTTTTTTTAAATTTTTATTACCATTTTAAATTGTAAATTATAAAAATGTTTGCGTTTATATATATATATATATATATATAAATGCTAGAATTATTCGTTTTTTTTTTTATTTTTTTTTATAATTTTTATCACCATTTTAAATTGTAAAAAGTTGTGTTTATGTATAATATATATATACACATATATATGAAGATGCTAAGAGTTATTCTTTTTTTTTATTATTCTTTTATATTTTTTTATCACCATTATAAATTGTAGATTATAAAAAAGTTGTATATATATATACATATATATGAAGATAAAGGGCAACAACATAATTTTTCTTTAATGACGTGGTGTCAGCCTTCCTTCTTTTGAGTCCGTCGAGCATATTTTATATAAAAAAAAGAGTTAGCGGGCATTTTCTAAGCTCATAAAATTATAGGACAAAACCTGAAGTTGTAATAAAATAAAGGGCAAAAAAATATTTTACCCTTATAAAATATTTGTAAAAATATTATTACTAAGTTTAGCTTTTTATTTCTTCTGTCACTTATGGTATTTTGTGTGAGCGTTCAACTTTCTCACACTGCGACTCAGTGAATGTGCTACCGCAAATATTTACAACATTTTTTTTTTATAATTAAATTTTATGTTTTGTTCTGAGTATATCACTTTACCATAAAAAGTAGATAGCAAATAAATGTTTTATGTTGTAGTACGTAGTGCTTTATTTAGTGAGAAATAAAAAGATATACCAAATCAGTAAGTAAAGTCAGCAGAATGTGTTTATAGTTATTCTGAATTTATAAACACATTAGTTAGAATAGAAAGAAATATGCTGGGCACTACCTTAACTACCTTTTATTCTAAGGATTACAAGTATTATGTATTATTTAAATGAATCATATACCTGGCTAATACGAAAAACAAACTAATGATTAGTCATTAGTATTTAGCTGCTTGTTGTCTAACTAAGAAAATTGAAAGAAAACGAGTACGAATGGCCGGTACTTTAATTTGTGGTAAGAATATGAGAAGAACATGAACCGAAGTTTGTTCTATACCAAACGAGTTGAATTCATTTAGAATGTGTAGTATTGTGCATGCTATTATATATATGAGCAATTTTCTGTTGTCACCTGCAGTTTTTTAACTTCAAATTATATATCACACAAAAACTAAATAATCTATATATGCACTATCTTAGTTATATTTCTTATATAAACAGGAATTGTTTGCTGCTGGATTTGAGTCGTCAGCGACAATTATTGAGTGGGCAATGGCAGAATTACTAAAGAAACCGAATCTCTTAAAAAAGGCTCAAGACGAAGTGAGACAGGTTTTCGATGGAAAGACACATGTGGTGGATGAGTCTTACTTTAACGAACTAAAGTATCTTAAATTAATTATCAAAGAGACTTTTAGACTGCACCCTCCAGCACCTCTGCTACTTCCAAGGATATGCCGCGAGCAATGCACGGTCAATGGATACGTTATACCGCAGAACACACGTGTAGTGGTGAATGCAGGAGCGATAAGTAGAGACCCAAAATACTGGAAAGATCCTGATAGCTTTGATCCCGAGAGGTTTCTTGCCAACGATGTTGATTACAAGGGTAGAGATTTTCATTTCATTCCATTTGGCGCAGGAAGAAGGGCTTGCCCAGGCGCGGCTTTTGGTCTCGCAAACATCGAGCTCCCACTTGCGATGTTCCTATACCATTTCGATTGGATTCTCCCAAAAGGTGTGAAACCAGAAGATGTGGATATGACAGAAACCCATGGTGTCACAGCTAGAAGAAAGTTTGAGTTGTATGTTGTTCCTGTCGTTATGAGGCCTTTGCCAGTGGAATGAAAAATGATAGTTCAGGACATGTGAAGGTGTACTCACTCGAAGTAGGAGATTACCATAAATAAGAGTGAGATTATTAAAATCAAATCAATGTATCGATCTATAATTTATTGTTATGTCTGTCACTAATTATAAGTATTTTTCTTCAGTATTGTGCACTAATAATTACTTCGTTAATGCAATACAAGTTGATAGTAAGAAACACGGACTATAATATTGAAACAAAAGCTTTATTGATATAATTTCTCGATGATCTACTCATATGCATCAAAGATGAAAGTCAGTCAGTCTTAGTGCGTGAGGATCAGGTCAAAGCACGGTGGAGGGAGTACTTCGAGGGTCTGTTCAATGGAGGCCCCACCCAAGCAGCGGGTGACATCTCGCAGTACCCTCAGGATCTGAACCGTAATTTTATGCGCCGTATTAGAAGGTCGGAAGTCAAAGATGCTTTGAAGAGGATGAAGACTCGAAAAGCTGTTGGCCCAGATGGTATCCCTATCGAGGCTTGGAGAAACATGGGAGAGATAGGGGTGACCTGGTTGACGGACCTCTTTAACAAAATATGGCGAACAAATAAAATACCAGAAGAGTGGAGGAAGAGTACGCTAATACCTCTATATAAGAACAAGGGCGATGTCCAAAACTGTTCTAACTATCGTGGGATAAAGCTTATGTCTCATACCATGAAGTTATGAGAGAGGGTGATCGAACACCGATTGAGACAAATTGTTCCCATATCTGAGAACCAATTTGGATTTATGCCGGGAAGGTCGACCATAGAGGCCATCCATTTGATTCGTCAGCTCATTGAACGCTTTCGAGAAAAGAGTAGAGATTTACATATGGTCTTTATCGACTTAGAAAAGGCATATGACAAAGTACCTCGAGAGGTATTATGGTGGACCTTGGTGAAGAAGGGGGTACCCATTAAATATATCAACATCATAAAAGATATGTATGAGAATGTGGTGACAAGTGTCCGAACTTGTGGCGGTTTAACAAACGCTTTTCCAATTACAATGGGCTTACATCAGAAGTCAGCTTTGAGCCCATTTTTGTTTGCCATTGTAATTGATAAAATCACCAGAACCATCCAAGACCGAGTCCCATGGTGTATGTTGTTTGCAGACGATATTGTCCTCATCGATGAGACGAGGATGGGAGTTAACGCTAAATTAGAACGATGGAGACAAACATTAGAAGCACGAGGATTTCGACTAAGTCGAACAAAAACCGAGTACCTCGAATGCAAGTTTAGCAAACAACGAAGAAACAACGATGGCACGGTTCAGTTGGATGGCCAAGAGATACCGAGAAGTGCGCATTTTCGGTATTTAGGCTCCATACTACAGATGGATGGAGAGTTAGACGGAGATGTCAACCACCGCATCCAAGCTGGATGGGCAAAGTGGAAGAGTGCAACAGGGATCCTGTGCGATCGTAACTTTCCTCTAAAGCTTAAAGGAAAGTTCTATCGTACGGCTATTAGACCTGCTTTGCTTTATAGCTCCGAGTGCTGGGCTATTAAGCAAAGTCATGCACAGAAAATGAACGTTACAGAGATGCGCATGCTTCGGTGGATGTGCGGTAACACAAGGAGAGATAAGGTGCGCAATGAAGATATCCGGCATAAATTGGGTGTAGCAGCCATCGACGAGAAAATGCGAGAAAATCGTTTAAGATGGTTTGGTCATGTTAAACGCAGACCCATAGACGCACCGGTACGACGAGTTGAAGATCTCGACTTAGGACAAACGACTAGAGGTCGTGGGAGACCGAAAAAGACGTGGATGGAGGTCATACGGAACGACATGAAGCTAAAAGATCTAAATGAAGACATGCTCGCAAACCGAAACCTATGGAGACAGAAGATTCATGTTCACGACTCGACGTGATTCATTTATGGTTCATATAGCCTACCCCAATTTAATTGGGATTACAGGCTTGGTTGTTGTTGTTGTTGTTGTTGTATATATAATCCTAGATCCAAATTAGGTAGGAATTAAATGCAGCCCATGCTTATATTATCAAACTACCATACCTCTATCAACCCTCAACCTATAATTACAACTGCACCAAATCACATTAAATAAGAGAAAAGACAACAATATTTTCTGATATTCTAACACTCTCTCTCAACCTGAGAAATATAAATTAATCATTCCCATCCAGAATACATTTGACTCAAACCCCGTTCTAAGTAAGGTTTAGTAAAAATATCAACTTCTTGATCTTTTGAGGACACATTAGAGAGTTTGATCTTTCCACTTTCAACCTTTGACTTGATGAAGTTCCTGTCAATACAAACATGCTTCATAACTTTCAGTTCAGTTAATAACCTATCTAGCCAAATCAGTTCACAAAATCCTTGTGCAATGGCATGACACTCTGCTTCAAGACTGCTTCTTGACACTACTGTTTACTTTTTGCTTCTCTACGTGACTACATTATCCCAAAACTTGGTGCAATACCCAGTTTTTGATTTGCTATCTTCAACTGAACCAACCCAATCTGCATTGGAAAACCCTTGAAGCTCTCGATTCTCATTTTTTCCTTTAAAAGATCTCTTTAACTGGAGTTCCTTCCAAATATTTAAGACTCTGGTCCACTTCATTTGCATGACGAACAATCAGAGCGTGCATGAATTGACTAACTATGCTAACATTGTAGGCAATACCAGGCCTAGTGAGTGATAGATGTATTAGTTTCCCACTAATCGTTGATATCTTTCTTTGTAGTTGGAGCGTCTTCTTCGGTCAACATCTGTTTCTAATTATTTTCCAATGGGATAGTAGCTGGTCAACAACCAAGCTTGCCTGTTTCAGCTAGGAGATCTAAGATGTATTTTCGTTGTAAAATGTAAATGCCATCTTTGCTTCTAGAAATTTCTATTCCAAAAAAATATTGTAGCTTACCTAGATCCTTAACTTTGAACTATGATTGTAGTAATCGTTTGAGATTGATGATTTCATCAACGTCATCTCTTGTGATTACCATCTCATCGATATATACAATCAAGATAGATCATTTTTTTTCTTTCACTCTTTAACAAATAGAGTTGATCAGCTTGTCCTTGGATATATGCAAACTCTTCATAACGGTGCTAAAACGAATAAACCAAGCCCTTGGTGATTGCTTTAGCCCATATAGTGGTCTTTTCAGTTTGCAAACTGATCAAGTTTCACTTGTTGCTCAAATCCAGGGGGTAGCTTCATGTAGACTTCTTTGTCTAGCGTTCCATTTAAGAAGGCATTAGGTACATACATCTGATGTAATTCCCAATCAAGATTAGCAGCCAAAGATAATAAAACTATGATAGAATTTAACTTTGCTACTGGGGGAAAAGTTTCTTGATAGTCGATTCCATATGTTTGAGTATCCTTGAGCAACCAATTGAGCTTTAAATCTGTCAATTATTCTTTCTGTAACAACTTTCACCATCAAAATCCACTTACAACCCACTAATTTCTTACCCTTAGGCATATCAACAACTTCTCATGTCAGTTTTTCGTTTAATGCATTCATTTCATCTAAGATCGCCGGTTTTCACTTGGGATCCTTCAAGGTATCATGAATGGTCAAAGGAATATTGATAGTATCAAGGTTAGACTCAAAAGCCCTGTAAGTGTTAGACAACCAAGCATAGGATAAATGGTTTGAAATCGGATGTTGAGTACATGATCTTGTGCCATTTTGGATTGCAATAGGATCATTTAGATCATCTATTCATCTCGCTGCAACTCTTTTGCAAAATATGATATCGGTTCCAATGATTACGTTTGCTGAGTGACATGTGGTCTCCTTTAGTAGACACGTAAAGATGGTTCTCCCCTTTCAATAAATTCAAGAAAGATTGTGTCTTGTGTGGTTGGAGGTTCGCATGCTGGAGGTACAGAAGGTGATGAAAGATCAAATGGAAGTACTACCTCCGAAGTACGAAATATTGGGAGGGAGGTTGATGGATCTCCATGATTCTGTTCACTCAAATTCTCCCCCTAAATAGATCATGGGAATAGAACGACTGGTCTTCAAGGAATTTGACATCATAAGAAGTACAAAACGTTTTTGTGAGGGGATTGAAACATTTGTACCCTTTTTGTGCGGATGAGTATCCTACAATGACATAATGATTGATTTTGGATCAAGTTTTCCTCTAATGGGGCTAATATTGTGAACAAAGGTTGTGCACCCAATTTTTGGAGGAAGAGAATTAATGGTACGTGAATGCGGAAATGCCTTTTGAAGGACATTCATTGGTGTTTGGAAGCATATAGGTTTTGACAGAAGTCAATTTATGAGATAAACAACATTTAAGATAGATTCTCTCCAAAATGAATGTGGGACATGATTGGATAACATGATAGAACGTGATACCTCTAAAAGGTGCCTGATTTTACGTTCACTATCACATTTTGTTGAGGGGATGATGGACATGAACTTTGATCTTTGACAAAAATAACATTTTTTGATAGGTAGCCTCCTAAGATATGAGATAAATAAAATATATGGATGTTGCTTTGGAGTATATTTTAAATCATTTTGTGGAACTGTATAAATTCATTTGCTGCATCGAATTTTTGTTTTAGAAGAAAAACCCAACATACACGAGTATGGTCATCTATGAAAGTGATGAACCATCTCTTTCTAGTAAGGTCTTGGATCCGAGAAGCCCCCCAAATAACCGCTATGAACAGTATGAAATGGTTTTGAGGGTTTGTACTCATGAACATGATAATATTTTTGAGTTTGTTTTGCAAGTATGCATGACTCACAAAAAAATGAAAAAACATCTTTATCGATAAATAAGTTCTAATACAAAAGCTCCATGTATTGAAAACTAGGACGCCCTAAATGTTTATGCCAGAGCATGGCACCTGACTTTATTATACTCGAGGCAGAAAGTGAAAGATATGAAGATGGATTAGAAGAACCAGTGAGGTAGTTCAGACCACGTTGTACTTTAGCATTGCCAATTATCTTCCCCGAAGAAGGATCCTAGAATACACAAGAATCACAACGAAAAGTCATTTCACATTTTTGATCTTTGGTTAATTTGCTCATAGAAAGAAGATTATGTTTTAAAATTGGCACGTAAAGAACAAATTTGAAGTGAAGTCCTTGAAACATAATTTCACCAATCCCTACGTTTGGTAGCTTGTTGCGGTTTGCCACATCAAATTTAATCTCGCAGTTGCATGGTTTATAGTGGCTGAGGTTTGTACGTTGTCTAGTCATGTGATCGGAAGCCCAATGTCCACATTCCAATCATCAAAATGAACTTTCCTAGTCATTACTGAGAAAGAGACTGAGATGTTACCTCGCTTGACAAGAGAATCAACTTTTGGGACTGGATCGGTTGCTTCAGTGCACTGCAATTTGTCAAGAAGGGACTTTAAAATATCCATGTTTTATGGAGTGAGCTTGATGTTGTCGAAACTTTCTGCCTGGGCTTGCTCGGCAGCATGAGCAGTTGGATTTCTAGCACGTTGACTTTGCAGTTTCCAATCTTTTGGCTTTCCGTGAATCTCCCAGCACGTTGCCTTCGTGTGGAAGGGTTTCCTACAATGCTCCCAACAGTGGCGTGCGTCCTTGTTTGCCTTTTGATTTTGATAGAGGGAGGAAGCACAAGCTAATACTTGTAGCTTACTTGGAAACACACTGACTTGGTGTTAATATAACTCATCTTCAGCTTTCTTCCCTACGAACTTCAGAAAAGACTTCATCAACGACAATAGCGACTTGATTCCAAGGATGCATCCCAGTACTCCATCAAGATCTTTGTTAAGCCCTTGAAAAAAAATCAAAAACTCGATATTTCTCAAGATCTTTGGTTATACATAACTCCATCTTCACTGCACTTCCAAGGAATAAAATAAAATAGATCCATTTCCTCTCATTGTTCCTTGGCGAGTGCTTGGAAGGAGCGAGCGAATCTCGAAGTAATGAGAAGTATTTTCAATATCTGAATACATCTCTTGGACGCCTTTCCAAATTTCTTTCGCGTTGTTGTAGAACAAGAATGTTCTGCCAATTCGGGTTTCCATAGGAGTTGACAAGCCATGACATGACAATGGAGTCTTTTGCTTCCCAGTGCTGATAACTTGTATCGTTGATAGCTGGTTGATGAATATCACCAGTGAGATAACCTACTTTTCCTTTCTCTCGAATGACCAACAAAACATATTGATACCATTCTCTGAAATTCGACCCATTTAACTTGTGTTGGGTGATTTGCAGAGATTGGCCAGGGTCAGGGGTAGAGAAAGGAATAATTTTTTACATTGATGAGGATGAATTAGTACTGATTATAGATGGGCTTATTCCAGATTCTAAACTTGGCTCTGATGCCATGAAACAAAAGCTTTATTGATATAATTTCTAGATGATCTATTCATATACAGCTTCTAAATATATATAGAGATTCCTAGATCTATATCTTGTAGGAATTAAATGCAACCCATGCTTATATTATTTGATTACTATACCTCTATCAACCCCATGCCCATAATTACAACTGCACCTAATCACATTAAATAAGAGAAAAGACAACAATATTTTCTGATATTCTAACAAATATAATCTAATGTTGTGTTAGTGAAAGCTGCATATATATGGCACAATTAGTTTATACAAATAAATATAGCCAACCATAAATGAATTTACCATTTTCACCTCCAAAAACGACGTTAACCTCTAGAAACAGTCAACCCCGTATATACACCCTCATTTGCAAGCTTAGCCTGCCATCTCAACTCTATCACATCACCTCAATCAAACCCTTCAGACCTTAAGCATTGTAAGTTATGAAATACGAATCAAAATTATATTCTATAATAAATAACACAAAATGCGATTTTGCATTCTCATGCGGGGGTAATTTTGTCTACTAACTAATCACTCCATGTCAGACTAACCCAGGCTCCTTATTGGTTATGTGACAGCACTTCCGCCCCACCGAAGCCATGCAGCGGAATGCTTACTAGTTGAATGATATTATGGCCCAAGACAATCTTCTCCAAAGTACCACAAAATATCACATTTGCGGAGCCTCCATGATCAATTAATTCCTTCATGACACTGTAGTTAGCAATATCAATTGTAACCATGCAAGGACCATTAAGCTTACCTACCTGAATGGATTGTGGGGTGAGTTGCGTCAAATCCCTCTTTGTGAAAGTTGTTTCCTCTTCCAACATTTCCTCTATCTCAAGCAAACTTGTGAGACCCACACACTTGTTGATGTATATTTCGCATGTGATCCTTTTGCGGCCTTTGGTAGAGTCTGCCCCACTGTGCCTCTTACAATCATGCTTATGACTCCTCAGTTTTAGGCACTAACCACTTCTTGGTTGTAGTGACTACGTAATACTATGACTTTCTACTTATGCCTCCTTGGTAAGCAGAAACGCGAGCGATGTCTACCATTTTGGTCATCCAAATCATTCAGATCCTGACATATCCAACTAATTTTCCTTCTCGGATCAACCACTCAGTTTCCTCATTGAGGTCCTTACATTCTTCAGTATCATGGCCATTCTGGAGTTGGTTTTGGGAGTATTTCTTTGAGTATCTTGTGGTTGGTAAATCCGTGATCCTCCTTGGCTCGTTAAACCAACCCTTCCTTTATGCCACGAGAAATACCTCATAATAACCTTGCTCAAAGGAGTATAGAGCCTTGGCGACTTATTCCCTCTAAGGTCGATTTTTTTTTATGTTCCAACTTCTATCGTCTTTTCCCCGCCCTCTGTTATGTGGCGGGTTTGCTGCATTCTTGGGCACCATTATCTCATTGTAATGCATCATCTTGTAAGCAAGTTCATTGATATGATGGTATTTGGGTTTTCATCAAGCAAAGCTCCAACGAACTAGTTGCAATAAAGAGGATGATGGCGGCATACTCACCATTTGGCTCGTCCGCTTTCAAGAGATCTTCATTGAACCTCTTGATGAAATCTCTCAGGTTCTCCTCTCATCCTACTTAACATAATAAAGGTGGTTGTGGTTGATTGATGGGGTGCCATGCATAGTAGGAAATGTGTAAGCAAGTAAAATACTACGCTTACGCCCTTTTTGCAAGTGCATGGTTAACTAATAATAAAATGATAAGTATAGTTACGAACCAAGTATCCAAATTCAAGGGAATGGTAGGTTAATCCTAGAATCACTTAAATGTAAAAGCGTTGAGATTTTTCACGGTTGCTACCTCCTATGTTTGTATGTTGTATGAATGCAGAATGCTTTGAATGCTAAAAACAATGAATGCAGGTTTCAAAAAATAGTTTCTAATGAAAAAGACCAATATAAACAAAATGCATTGAAAAACGACGTAAATGCAAGAAAACAGTTTGAATACAATGGAGAACTAAATTAGTACATGAAAGGAATTTGTAAGAATATTGAATGCAAGGAAAACAAAGTATCTAAACAAAATGCTAAACAGAAATTCACCAAAACCGAATTTAAGATGATTGAGGGCTTAATGCTTAAAATTGTAAATAAATAATTAGAAGATGTTTGGAGGTTGGGTTTCACTACAGTTTTAGTCTTGATACTTCATACATAAACCACCTATGCTTCTTTGAGTTGCTGATGTATGTTTGAGTTCTTCCATGTCTAATGGATCTGTGATCTATATATGGACTTATCCTAACTATAAATCGTTAAGTCTCTAATGACTACCACGCTAGCAAAACTAGCCCAGCTGTTAATTGCCTTAGAAGAGATATTAAGTATGCAATCGAATTAACTGATCCATTTGTGTTAACATAATGTACATAATTAAGATTGATTTAGTGTGATATAGGGGTTACACAATAGCCGCAATCAGAGCTACCACCCTACTCCAAACATGATGTAGTTTAGCTACTCATAGTCTTGAGTTAAACACAAAGTAAAAGTTAAACAACATAAACAAAGATAAAAGAGATAAAAAAGTTTCTTTCATCCGATGGAGCGCTGTTGCCTTGCTATCTTCTTAACTCACTTAATTTGTCTTCTGCCTCACGATTATTGACTCTTGAATATGAAAACAAAACTTGATCATAGTTGAGGAGAAAAAATCGAATCTGGTCCTTTATCGTGTCGTAGTTATAGTTTTTGTCCTTTCTTTTTTTTTTCTTGATCCTTTATTGTGTATTTTGTTACGATTTTGGCCCCCCCCGACGAAATCTCAGGCAAAAATGTCACATGCCAGCCAAAATTCATTTTTTTGAGTTCCCACGTGCGAACTCGTACGTGGGAACGCCGAATTTGATATTATTTTTTATTCTGACCCATCCGACCTGGACAACCCAGTCAAACATTGTAATTTTTTTTTGCAATGTTCCATTTACATAACCTGAAAAGACCCGCCTTGTTCCATATACTCTCCAACCCGGTCTAAAAAAATACACACTAATCACTCTGATTTTTCTCTTAATCCCAAACATAACCCCCAAATTGCTATGAACCCTAACCCTCAAATCCGATAAGCCTTAATCCCACCCTCAAATCTTCAAATCGAGTTAGCCCATTATGTATTTTCCATAATCTTCGTACATTATTTCGAATTCCGAGTCCAGTCATTGAGCTTAATCAACTGCATTTTTGATTTCAACTTAGTGAGAAGGATTTGAAGGATGTTGTTCAAGTTGTTTGTGGCAGTGAAATGGTTACTGTTCATAGTTTATGTCTTATTGCTTTTGAGTGAAGAGTGTTAGGAGTTTATATTGACCACATTCTTTTATGAAAATTGGTTTTTTATATATAGCAATAAAGATCTGCTATACTAAATGTTAAGTATTCTCCTATGAGGACGAAAAAGATATGAAGATTTGAGGGTGGGATTAAGGCTTATCAGATCTAGGGGTTAGGGTTCATAGCAATTTGCGGGTTAGGGTTTGGGATTGGGGAAAAATCGAAATTGGTCCTTTATTGTGACATAGTTACAGTTTTCGTCCTTTATTGTGTCATTGTTTTATTTTGGTCCTTTATTGTGTGTTTCACTACGATTTTGGTCCTTCAGATGGAATCTCAGCCGAAAATGTCATGTAGGAGCACGTGCCGCCCTAAATTCATTTTTTTTTGGAATTTTCCACAAGCAAATTCGCATATTGGAACAACAATTTTAATTTTTTTATTTTAAATTCTGACCCGTCCTACCTGGATAACCCGGTCAAATCGGGTTGGCCGGGTCAGAATTTTAAATAAATAAAAATTAAAAAAATTGAAACCAGCGTTTCCACATGTGAATTTGCATGTGGGAATTAAAAAAGGTTGTATTTTGGCCGACAAGTGCTCCCACGTGATATTTTCGACTCAGATTTCTTCCTAAGGACCAAAATCGTAACGAAATACACAATAAAGGACCAAAATAAAACAAGAACACAATAAATGACGAAAACTGTAACTAGGACACAATAAATGACTAGTTTCAATTTTTTCCCGTTTGGGATTGAAAGAAATTTAGAGTGATTAGTGTGTGTGTGTGTTTTACGAGACTGGGGTGGGTAGTATATGGAATGGGGCAGCTCGGTTTAGGTTGTGTAAATGGAGCATTGCAATAAAAGAAAATTTAAAATATTTAACCAGGTCAGATGGGTCAGAATAAAAATAATAAAACAAAAAAATTGAAAACAGCGTTCCCACATAAGAATTCACACGTGGGAATTCAATAAACTTGAATTTTGGCCGGCACGTGCTTCCACGTGACATTTTCGGTTGAGATTTCTCATGAAGGACAAAAATCATAACAAAATACGCAATAAAGGACCAAGAAAAAAAAGGACACAATAAAAGACAAAAACTATAACTATGATACAATAAAGGACCAGTTTTTATTTTTCCCTACAATTGTGTTTCTCTATTCTCTCTTTCGCACTTCTTTTCACAGATCTTTCTCACAACTCTTAAATACTCTAAGTAACGTAAACAAAAGTAATGAGTGTCATATTCTAAGTGTTGGTCGTCGTCCCCTATAGGCAAATCGTGTTGCCCTAGTCTGAATCATCAGTCGTCACTTAAACACGTGAAAAAATGTTTTTACCCCAAGTCACACAGATCATGTCATGTCGTACGGGTGGTCGTGCAGCTATCTTGTGGCTCGTCTCGCTGGTTGCGTGGATTGCTCTAGTCTTTTACATAGTCGCGCGGGTCACATCGCTTTTTGACAGGGTCGCGCTGTTTCTTAGGCGTGTCGCGCGGTCTTGTCTTATGCTAGGCTTGCTTTTGGGCTTTTCCTTATGCATGAGACAGGATTGCCTTGATTCTTATAGCGTCGTGGCACTAGTGCCATATCACTCCAATTGTAATCCCTCCAAAAGCATATATTTTATGCTCGTTTTCTATCTCTTTGTCTTCACTTGACTAAAATCTACAAAATGAGAATACAAAATTCTTAATGCTTCTGCCTGAGTTGCTGAAGAAGTGATTTTCAAACTTCTTCTTGAGTTGCTCATAGTTGAATATCAACCCAACTGATATCCTTGCAAACCAACCAAGGGCTGCTCCTGTGAAAGTGGTGGCAAACATTCGGGCCTATACATTTGTAGTGAACCCATAAAGCAAGAGTATTCCATCTACGTACGACAAGTGTTCTTGGCGGTCACTTTTTCTATTATAAGCATTCAACAATGGGGTCTTCTCTTCACTGTCCAATGCTTCTGCCTCAATCTCATCACAAAAAGTGGTGAGCCTCTTGTGCCCCGTTACCTGGGCCAACTGCCTTTGTACCTCTTCTCTTTACAAGTTCAAACGTTCTATCCTCCTTCATATCTCTCTTAGATTTGCCTGCGAGTTTGCCACCCTATCCATCCTCTCTTTTGAAGCTCTAGTACGAGCTCGCCTGCCTCTTTGTGAATTAGCCTCATCATTCTCATTATGGATCCTAGTCCTTTATGGTGAAAGGCTTGCACGAGACTCTTGGGAATGAGGTAGAAGAGTATTTGTACATTGAGTCTACAAGGTTGGGATAGGAGGCACAATGCAGCTTGCACCGTTTCCATAATATGTGCCACCATCTCAGGTGGTAGAATAGTTGATCTGGTGTGCCCCGCTGGTGAATCTTGTGTTCCAGGGCTTTCCTGTTGTTAAGTAACCTGATCTACTGCTAACGACTGTAATTGTGCTTCAGTCAGAAGTTGTTGTTGGACTTCGGTTGGTGGCTGCTACAGTTGTTGACCTGACGCTCAGTTGGTGAGAATTGAGATCGTTTCACCTATGTTGGTTGGGTGGTATCTTGCTGTTGAATTTTCTAGTGTCGTTCTCTATGATCGTGATCGAGTAATGAGTGTCATCCTATCGTCTTTATTTGGGCTTGTGCTGTTCCCACAGAGAGCGCCACTATTTAGGTACAAATTCATCAGGGTTACACATAATTAAATACAATATGGAATCAGTACACTAACTATGCTAGTCTAGGCTCTTCAGCTCCATCATTGATTAACTTTGTTCAGAACACCTAAAGAATGTGATGCTGGAAGAATATCTTATATGTCAAATCTAGAATATGAGTGAAACTGGGTTGTCGAGTGTCCTACGATGTCGAGTTCAGGACACGTCGAGTATTGTATGCCAATTGTACAATGTCGAGAATGAACACTCGACGTATATGCATGAATAACGTTTATAGGCCTCGGGGTGCGGAGATAATTTTCGCATCTCCGATGTATGTTGAGTGTAAGGGCACGTTGAGTATGGATATTCGACATTTACCATGTCATATACTGTTTGTCTGCGACCTAGACCCAATATAACTAGGCCTATATAATTACCTATTAAATTTAAATATTATAAAAATGTGGAATGAGAAATATTCACATTTCTCAAGCCGTATATGTGTATGCATACATGTAACGCGCACATATACACGCGTGTTGAAGCATCCAATGCATTTTTTTTTGTACCCATGCTCTGACGACACAACTCGAGATGCGAATCTACGTTCGCTAAACTAAGATTGTATTTTTTACGCATTATAAGCATAAAACTAGAATGCAAATTTTAGGTAGCAGCTTTTACAATGCCATTTTTTGCATTCTAACACCCGCAAATCTAGCTTTTTAGATTTTGAATTTTTGGATTTCATTGCTTCTTATTTTAGTAGTGACGATAAAAAGTATTTATTTAAAGTTTAAAGGTAATGATTGCACATTAATGTTTAGATAACGCAACAAAAATTTGACATCCGAATTCAACAAATTTGTCGCCATTGGGCATAACTTAAAATATCAGGAATTGATCTATTTGGAGGACATTAAAAGCCACAGTTGAAAGAAATGACAAAAATCATCTTCTGTGATTATTTTGGTCTTATTTCATCTGGTTTACAATACACCGAAATATCAATACAATGGGGCATGATTCACCAAAATAATGCTAGCATATTACAATGAACGGACTAACTTAGTTCGAAACACCTAATACACATAACTAAACCAAAATGACTAAAATGACCTCGATCTGCGGACGGTCAAACGGAAGTAGTTCGAAGCTGTTGGAACTGTCGAATCCGCATGACAATCGAATCGGGCTTGGTTTGATGTAAATTACTCTTGACTGCTGCTGCAGATGGTTAACTATCGAACCTGCTCAGAAAAATGTCGAACCAAATAACTGTCGAACGGTTAAACAATCGAACAGATGGGGTTCGATCAATGTGAGTTGGTGAATAGTAATTAATGTGTGGCTTGAATATCGAGGAATCAGGTAAAAATAGACCCAGTCCACGGGACCTACACCACGTACGAGAAATAACAATCGACCGAGAGACGTTCGATGGTCCTCAAAATAGTATAACCAGCCTAATTCAACTCTCTTATTTTTTGGGCTTTATCTGGGGTCGGCCGGTCGAGTTCATTTCTAGGCCTCCTAAAATACCCCCAACATATAGTCCCCCCAATTTGGGAGTCGGTCTTGATTCAAGAGCGGGTTCCAAATTCCATAATACTGCAACACTTAAAAGCGGGTTTTATTTTGGCTTCAAAATATGCCCCCCATTTGGGAGTCGTGGACCTTAGGATCGGTTGCCAAATAGATTTTATCTGACTTCAAAATATGCCCCCATCTGGGAGTCATCACCCATAGGGTTGGTTGCCAAATAGATTTTATCTGGCTTCAAAATATGCCCCATATTTGGAAGCCGTGACCCATATGGTCAGTTGCCAAATATATTTTATCTGGTTTCAAAATATGTCCCCATTTGGGAGCCGTGACCCTTAGGATCGGTTGCCAAATAGATTTTATCTGCCTTCAAAATATGCCCCCCATTTGGGAGCCGTGACCTATAGGGTCGATTGCCAAAAACATTTTACCTGACTTCAAAATTTGTCCCCCATTTGGGAGCTATGACCACAGGGTCAGTTGCCAAATAGATTTTATCTCGCTTCAAAATTTGCCCCCCATTTGGGAGCCGTGACCCATATGGTCAGTTGCTAAATAGATTTTATCTGGCTTCAAAATATGCCGCCCATTTGGGAGCTGTAACCCATAGGGTCGGTTGCCAAATAGATTTTATTTGGCTTCTAAATATGCCTCCCATTTGGAAGCCGTGACCCTTATGATCGGTTGCCAAATATATTTTATTTGGCTTCAAAATATAGCTCCCTATTTGGGAGCCATAACCCATAGCGTCAGTTGCCAAATAGATTTTATCTGGCTTCAAAATATGCACCGCATTTGGGAGCCGTGACCCACATGGTCGGTTGCCAAATAGATTTTATCTGCCTTCAAAATATGCCTCCCATTTGGGAGCCATGACTCATATGGTCGGTTGCCATTTATCTGCTTCAAAATATTTTCCCCATTTGGGAGCCGTGACCCTTAGGGTAAGTTACCAAATAGATTTTATCTGGCTTCAAAATATGCCCCCCATTTGGGAGCCGTAACCCATAGGGTCGGTTGCCAAATATATTTTACTTGGCTTCAAAATATGACTCCCTATTTGGGAGATGTGATCCATTGGGTCGGTTGCCAAATAAATTCTATCTGGCTTCAAAATATGTCCCGCATTTGAGAGTCGTGACCTATAGGGTCGGTTGCCAAATAGATTTTATCTGGCTTCAAAATATGCCCCCATTTGGGAGCCTGGAAATATCCTTAAGCAAGAATAGTCAAATAGACGAAAATTTGATTTTTCTTGAGTATCGAATCGTGGGAATTCGATGTCGAGATCGAGCGCGATTACACCCATTGCACGTTGACCTCCTTGATTGAAACCCTGAAAGTATGTTGCTGAAATGATTGTCGAACTTGAAGCGTTCGATCTGTAGGGTAACTATCGAATCATTCTCTGTTCGAGAGTTTTTGATATTGTCAAATTTCATGTGATTTGACCATTTATGGAAACTGTCGAATCCTCCCTGATTCGATAGTTTGCCGTTAATATCAAATTTAATATGATTCGACTGTTATAGAGTGTCGAACGCGCCATGGTTCAACTGTAATCTTTGTGGGCCTTTTGGGCCTTGTCACCTCTATATAAGGGTGTACAGAGCGAAGATGGGTCATTTTCAACTCTTCGCCATCTGACGTGCAAAGGTGAGGAGCATTGAACCACATTGGTTTGATGCTCTTTTGTATCAAGCTGACTGTTGTTCGATCGTATACTTAGAAACTTTTTTGTAGCTTTTTTTTTCTAATTGTTTCTCTCTTGCTTGTAGTGCAATTTCTTACCGAATAGGTGTGTTTTGCAACATATTTCTCGAGGTAGTTTAATTGTCCACCTTTTTTTGTTTGTGATTATATATTATTTTTTATTTTTCCCTACGCGTTCTTGATTGTGTGCGTGTGGTAAGGGATAGCGTGCCTAGCATAGTCAGCTTGTTTTTTATTTTTATTTTCAGTTCTTGTAAGTCAAGATGTCCGACCAGGTTATGAGTGCTGATTTTGATCTTGGGAATGACTCGAGTGGTTCTTCTAGTACCGAGTCGAGTAGATCAGTGAGGGCTCCCAACGCAGATAGCGTAGATGATAATCCTACCGAGGAGAATTTCCCAACCGAGATGATGTCGAGGATGGGGAAAGTAACTCGGGAGGGAGTTAGGATCCTGCCACTCAGCTAGGGGTAGGAGGTGAACCTTTTCTTGACGTTGTTGACAACCATGCTGAAACTGAGTCAAAAGAGGGGGAGGATAGGCATCCTGACGACTCCAACGACGAGGATGTCGCAGACCTAGAGTATACGGACTATGTCTCGCGGTTGAAACATAGTCGAGACTATTTATGGAAAGCTTTTAACATAGGAATAAATTACAAGATAAACATCCCAAGCGGGGATCAGAGGGTCCATACCGCGCCCCCATGGTCCTTACAGTGTTTATAGGGTAACTGATTAATGGTATGCGGTTTCCCATCCATCCCGATGTTACGAGCATTTTTTGGACCATAGGGTTGGTCCTGAGCCAATTAACGCCAAACTCAACTTGGCATATAATGGGCTTCTTACTTGCTATGAAGGGGTTGGGCGTCCCTTGCGGTCCTAATGAATTCTGGGTCGCGTTCGAGGTAGGTTGCAAAGAAAGAGGATTTTATCATGTGAGAGCCCTTAAGAAACATAAGTTTCTGAATGGGGAGCCTCCGGGGTACGAAACAAACTGGAAGAAACTGTATTTCTATATTCTGGAGAGTTGGGAGAATGAATTCTCTTCTTACAAATGGGAGTGGGTGGAAATACCGAAGGTTCCATTCCCCGTGGGGTGAGCGGTCCAAGGTGGGGGAACTCCTTTAGAGCCAACCTTACGACCAATCATCAATTTAAAATTAAGAATTTAGTTACCAGTGAGGTCCTATCCTTGGAAGGGTTGTCTCCGGTTCCATACACGGGCAATGATACTATTGGTATTTGCTTATTTTTCCTTATATTGACTTTTGACTTGCGAGTTATTAGAAGTATTGTTGATAGTCACTGCAGGTTCTTGCGACAGACTTCGGTGCGCCCCAAGCAACAGTGCCTATAGTGGTTCCCCCACCGAGGAAGAGGAATACCAAATAGAAAGAAACCATCATCTCAGGTTGGGGTATCAACTCGAGTCACCGCACCGCTCGACTAGTTCGAGGGCCCTTGGGATGCAGGTCGTGAGTTTTCTCCTCCTTTTGTTGGCGATAACGTCTAAGGGGGTTTGACGTCCCTGATGCTGATGATGTCAAGGCTCTAGATGCGGTGGAACCGTCCATTTTGGCAAAGACAAGGAGGATCCTTCAGACTAGATCATAGACCGGCAGTGATGTGCCCCCTGGAGCTTTCCAAACCGGTCATGTTCTGGCTAATAGCTCAGCCCCCCCATGTCGGGGAAAGTTCTGAAGCGGGTGCCACGCCGGTCCCCCAAGTTTATCTTGGGGAATTCGTGCACTCTGAAGAGGAGGCGATAAACGCGCTGATGGTGTTGTTCCCGGGCCTCTCCACGAACTTTCCCATGTCTCCCTAGATGCGAGTGCAATCGGAGAGGCTTGTTTTTCACATGGTTAATTTGGTAATTAGACTTCTCCTTCTGATTTTTCATTATAACATTGATTTTTTCACTCTCACTAATTGTTTGGTTGGCCTCTTTCAGCAAGGCGGAGTCATCGATGTTATGGCCCGTGGTCTAGAGCTTGTTCATAAGGAAAGATCGATCGGGCTTCAATATTTAAGAGAGGAGTTCCAAGGGAGCGACCCTGAGGTGTTGAAGGCCGCATTGGATGAGAAGGACAAGGCCTTTCAACTTACCAAGGAATCCTCATCCCGAACTAGTACCGACCGGGAGGTCACGAAGGTTGCTCAAGAGAAGGCTCGCCAGCTTCAAGAGCAATTTAACAAGCTGAGGGGCGAGAAAATCGCATGGGAGACGCACGTGGAGAGACTCTAAAAGGAGGTGGCAGCTAAGAAGGAAAAGGTTGAGTAGGCGGAGCTATTAGGATATTCCCGTGGCCTAAACGAGGTTTGCTCTCTTTCCATCATCAAATTCAAAGTTGCTTACTATTTTTTAGTCATTCATTTGCGTTTGGCATGTACAACCCCCTACTTCAGAGCAACGACTAGCAATTATTGAGGAATTCCTGCGGAGCAACACATTCTAGGAACTTAGCCTCTGGCGCAACATAGATGACGCGAAGAAGGAACAAGTGTTGACGGTTCGTTAGATTCACATCACGGGTTATCTGCATGGTGGTTTTGACCCTAAGTGGTTGGATCTTACATTGGGCCACGACCAAAAACCCTTGCCCGTGATATCGGTAGCGGGTCTGCCCCTCCGAACGAGTCTGCAAGCTTGTTGGTTCGGAGGGAATTGATTACCCTCGGGATGTCGCCGCCTCCTCCACTGCCTGCTCTGTATCCCTTATCTGAGGATAACAAAGAAGACACCGAGGCCTGATCATCTCGGTTTCAGTTTTTAATTTTTTATGAACAATTTCACATTTTGTTTAGCACTGCGTCACCTTTCTTTTTCAAGGAAAATTTATTTTCTTATGCCTTCGTTGCTTAGACATTTTCATTTGATTCCTTAAACGTGTGCACGGATAATTTCGGTGTAGCTTATCCATATGTTAGCCTTGAGGGCTGGGCCTCGTGATGTGTATTCTTGTGTGCTATAATTGTTTTTTTCATTTATGGTTTGCCATAACTGGCATAGTGTGGTGCCGTTAAACCTTAAATATTCTCAGGTATGTACTTGACATGTGTTGGCAACGTGTTACCCTATTGTTTTTTGAGACATTAGGTTTGCACTTGCCTCATCATGGCGAATTGTCCATCTCCTTTATTTTTTGGAATTTCTGGTTTGCACTTGCCACATCTCGGCGAAGTGTCTATCCCTTTCATTCTTCGAGATTTTAGGTTTGCACTTGTCACATCTCGGCGAAGTGTCCATCACTTTCATTCTTCGGGATTTTAGGTTTGCACTTGCCACATCTCGGCGAAGTGTCCATCCCTATGTTTCTCGAGATCTTGAGTGCGCACTTGCCTTCTCCTGGCAAAGTGTCCATGTCTTTAAGGCTGGCAGCTTCTCGCCTCGAGTTGAGCCTCCGCTTCCTGGTACCTACCTTTCCAACCCCATTGGGGTAACAACCACATTTTTTCATCGAATAGTTTGGGCTAAGGTTGCCCATATTGTGACCGCGCGGGTCTTAGGGTCCCGTGATCCTTTCTTTTTGTACCTGTTAGGACACTCCTTAGAGTATTACCACGGTTAATGAGAAATATATATCATTTAACAGATAACATAACGCAATTAAGGCTTAGGTAGCCCTTATGGCGACCGCTTGTCCTATGTGTACCTGTTGCAACCCCTTTTTGAGCCCTATTAAAAGGACAATTTGAGCTATCGCATAGCCAGGTTGCCTACGTTTCCCGAGGGGTTCCTCGAGACTCAATCCTCTGTAGTTCCTGTTTTAAGTTTTTACATACCAGCCCCTAAAGCATGAGGCAATTAAGGGGATGATTAAATATTGTTCAAAAGTACGTGAAGTAATTTAGCTAGCAGAAATAGTAAAGAGCAGGCCAGTCAATCTCCTCCATCTCCATAAGGCCTAATGCAGCCAGTACCTCCTACTCTTCTCGAGGCAACAACTAGAGCGACGCGACATAACAGAGCCATCCCTGCCCGTGATCACCAATTACCGCGCCCGTTCCTTCAGTGGTTGGAAACTTTACCATCTGGTGGTGAGTTGAGGGAACCGCTCAGAAAGTGTTCAAAGATGGCCTTCCCAATATTGCGTTGTAGGGGAATGGCAGATCAACGATCACATAGTTAACGAGCATGGTCGTTCTCTGCGATGAGGTCCCAAGTGAGGTGGGGAGAGAAATTATTTTACATGGGACCGTCTCCATCCCGCTAAAGCCATCTAGCGGGGTCCTCACCGTCTCTACCTATTTGTCGCCTAAGGCCATTTCCTCCTAAGCTAAGGCGAGAAGCACATTGAATGAGCTTCCATTATCTATCAAAACTTTCATCACACCGAAGTTAGCAATGTCAATCGTTACTACTAACGGGCAGTCCAAGTTACCGTCCTGAATCGCTTGAGGACTCAGTTTCAACAGACCTGCTCTTGAGAAAGTGATCTCTTCTTACCACATCTCCTCTACCATGAGTAAGTCAAGGAATCATATATAGCGGTCTGCATCGATATCCTTTGTGACCCTTTTTTGTCCTTTGAAAAAATTGGCGCCGACCGGACCTCCCAAGATCATGTGTATGATGCCCTTTCTGGGTTGGTTATCCATTAGCTGTGGATAGTGCATGATCTGCGGTTTGACTGTCATCTTTTGTTTGTCCTTCCAAAGAGACCAGACCCAATCTTGGTTAGCTCTATCATCCGCATCCTTCAGGCTTCTGACGTACTCAGCCAGTTTCACCTCCTTGATCAACCGTTCTATTTCATCTTTCAAATCTTTGCACCCCTCCGTATTGTGCCCATTCTGTTTATGGTATCTGTAGTAGCGGGTTGACAGTCTTGTTGTAGGGGAGTCTTTCATTTTCCTCAGCATATTGAGCCATCTATTTCTCTTCGCCGCCCCATAAACAGTCATAATGTCGGTATTGAGAGGAGTGTATCTTCTAGGCGAAGAGTTCCCTTGCCTATCATTCCTATTCTTGTTATATCCTCGGTCCTCTCTTCCTTTTCTCTCTGACCCTAAGAGCGTGATCGATGGCCTTTGCTGCCATCATTTCCAAGTGGTGCACCACCTGATGTGCGAGTTTGTTTATTTCTGCTATTGTTAATGCTTTTGCCTTTAGCAAGTCCTACCAAAAGGTTGCATTTTTGGTTGCGTAGAAAATAATGTTCGTGACCATCTCACCCTTTGGGTCATCTATCTTCAACAGCTCTGAGTTGAACCTCCTCATAAAATCTTTCAATGTCTTCTTCTCCCCCTGCTTCACCGAGTACAAGTGAGAATGATCGATCATTGTCCTCATTTGGCTCGAGAATTAGTTCAAGAACTTCCTCCTCAGCTCCTCGTAGCTCGTTATCGTCCCCATGGGGATTCTTGCAAACCAATCCAATGCTACTCCTGTCAGTGTGGTGGCAAATATGCATGCATGCACATTGTCACTGAATTCGTGTAGCGACAGCAATCCGTCGAGGTAGAAGATATGTTCCTTCGAATCTTGCTTTTCGTCGTATGTTTTCAATTGTGGTGATTTCTCTCCATGTCCTAAGACGTCGGCCTTTATCTCTGCACTGAAGGGTCTGCTCCTGCGCGTCCTCACCAATAATGCTATCCTATTCTCAACCTTATTTATTTCTTTGTTCAGTCTCTCCAATTTCCTCACGATCTCAGCTCGCTCAACCCCTCAGTCATTGCCTCCACTAGTCTCGCATCTCATCGCATCACGGTGCCTTCTGGACTGCACCTCAACTGAGTCCGCCCTTGCTCTTCGATCATCCATCTGTGGCCTATCTCCAACTTCATCAGCGGAGTGTCTTGTAGCCGATCCCTGTTCTCTCAAAACCACTCTCTAGCCTTCGACCGGCGGTGGCACTTGTGGTTGGGGAGCGGGCAAGGTCGCAGCTACTGCTGTGCAAATCATGGCCATGATATCATCCCTGAAGTTCACTAGCAATCCAATAGTGGCGGCCGCCGTAGCGCTCATGTTTGGTGCGGGTTGATCCTCTGCTTCCGGCCTCATGTGGTCTTGTTGGAAGGGTGGAGGCATCCTTTCAATGGGAGCTTAGGAAGCCCTTGACCTCTGGGCTAGCTCCGAGCCTGCCGAACGGTGCATCTCAGAAGTGTTGCTCTCTGCTGCTCTGCTTTGCGATCGAGTTACCCTAACTTGTGGTGTTCCCACATACGACGCCAATATTTTGGTTTTATTTCGTCAAGGTTACAATACACCGAGATATCAATACAATGGGGCCTGACTCAACCAAAATAATGCTAGCTTATTACAATAAAGAGACTAGCTTAGTCTGGAACACCTAATAAGCGTAGCTAAACTATAATGACTAAAATAAGCTCGATCTGCGAACGGTCGAACAGAAGTAGTTCGATGCTGTTGGAATTGTCGAATCCGCAGGACAATCGAACCTCGCTTGGTTCGATGTAAATTGCTCTCGAACTGGTGCAACTGATGGTTAACTATCGAACCTGCTCAGAAAACTGTAGAACCGAATAACTATCGAACGGTTAAACAGTCGAACAAATGGTTTTCGATCGATGTGAGTTGGTGAAAAATAATTAATGCATGGCCTAAATATTAAGGAATGAGGTATATATAGACCCCGGTCCATGCCAACCGCAGTGGTTACAGGAAATAACGATCGAACGAGAGACGTTCGATTGTCTTCAAAACAGTCGAACCAGCCCAGTTCGATTCTCTTATTTTTTGGGCCTTATCCAGGGTAGGACGGCCCAATTCATTTATGGGCATCCTAAAATACCCAAACACTAATTATGTCAAAGGATTTATGTGAATCATGGACTATCCACACTTTGAGAAAATAAATATTAAAGTGCTTGCTACCATACTTCGTGAGTGTGTAAATACTAATTTTACTACGCACTTTGTTTATTGATTTTCGAGTTCTTTGACTTATGTTAAAATCTTTTCACTTGTTATTTTTCCATAGTTATGAATTTAGATGAGCGCAACAAGAAAAATAGCTTAAAAGATGCATACATTTGGGAGATGTGCCACTAAATAGGAATCTAGGACTCGCAGTTGTTACACCTACGTAGAACGACCAACTCACGCAGAACTAGCATATGCCGATAAGAAGCGAGTGATTGTGAACGAATCTAACATATATTCATATTTAACATCTATTTGTGTTTTCATTTTAGTTTTTTCCAAAGTACGGAAAGTAATTTAGTTCATCAAGTTGCGAGTGATGTTAACAACAACGACTACTGGAAAGAGCATAAAATTGGTCTTTATATTTAATTTTTTTTTTTCTGTGTCCCCCTACTGGTATTATCATCAACACATCGAACCTAGTAACTAACGGACAAGTTCAAGACTTCAAGGATGCGCATCACGAAATTATCTTATAGACTAGAAGACACTACATTATGCTCAACAAGCCAATACTAAATCTAATACCCCCCCTAACCCCTCTATCAGTGTACCCCCACAAGTGGGAGGAAGAAACAATTGAGTGCTGTGCAAACCAAAAGTGAGCCTCAACCATAAAAGTAAAGAACTAGTTTGCATTAACTTGACTTTATGATATAAGATACGCAGGCAGTACCTGCTGTTGCTCTTGATAATTTATATATTTTGATGTAACCGTTGTAGATAATAAAAGGGTCAATATATGTGTGCGGAGTAATTTGTTGGAGCAGTTGGTGGTTTAATTACGTTAAAATAGTTTAGTCTGTAATTAGTTTCCACCCTTATATGTTAAAAACGTATTCTCCAATAGAGCATGTAAAAGATAAATATTTATTTAAAGGTAATGATAATAGATTAAATTCAATAATGGCACAAAAGCACCAAAAGTATTTTGCATGGTAAATTTATAATTATCACTAAGACTAGAAATCCCCTATTCTAAAGGAAAATGTAATGAAAATAGTTTGCACACTATCCCAAAAAACCAAAAAGCTCTACGTCGAACTTCAGCTATCTTTGGCCATTATGATCTCCCAACCAAAGGAATCGAATTCGTTGATCAGCATGAAGAATATACCCCCCTACGGGAGTGTATTACTTTGGGAATTCCAACAATTTGTTTAATCGATACAAATTGTGATCCTGATCTTGCAGATATTTCGATTCCAGCGAATCATGACGCTATATCTTCAATCCGCTTAATTCTTAACAAATTAGTATTAATTCGGCATATCTTATGACTAGCGCACCGTTTTCGGTTCATAAGATGTCAAATCAATTTTTTTTTGTTTTTTGTTTTTTTTTTGTTTTCTTCACTGTACTTTCAAACTATTCGTAAACAACGAGTGGTTCGAGTCCAAAAACCGTCTTCCAAACTAATTTCGGAGAGATATAATTTTATTGTTGGTGTGCCATAATTTAGCTACCTAAAAAATGAAAATAAACGCCCAATGATTGGTCAGAATTGAGGCGCAATGTAGCCTGAGTCGGGCCATGTTGGCCTGGCCGACGTGCCCGGGCACGTCAGGCAGGCACTCCACGTGCCGCACGGGTACGTCGGCCAGGCGCCCAACGTGCTGCCTGGGCACGTCAGTTAATTGACCGACGTGGTGGGCGCACGTCAAACAACCGTCATGCTTCTTTGTTTCTAGCCACACCACTGCCCAACGCCTTCCCTATCTTTATAAATACCCCCTCATTCCTTCATTTGAGGGATCAGACATTTGGGAGCTTAGGGTTGCTACCTTCTCTCTCTAGAGAAGTCAGTCAACCACTCCAAGTCAACTTACCACAGTTGGCACATTCGTCTTCTTTCACGATCGACCTTCGTCGCCACGTCAAATATGTGGCGTTAAACATGGGACCTTAATGATTTAGTTGGTGACTCATACAACGACGAGGAGGAGGGTAACGACTCAGACAAGTGGCCTAAGGACGAAAATGACTATGGTCTGGCCGGGGTAGGTGAAAAGCAGTATAGGACGCGAGAGGTATTCCAAGATATGGTATCTTGCGTGCCGCATAAACCCAAACACTATTACAATAATTATGCCGAGGGGGGGGGGGGGGTTATGAGATCAGATATCCTAAAACGGAAGAAATGATGCATACCCCTTCGAGGTTCATATCACCGTGAATGCCAAGCATTTAATCAATGGCTTGAGGTTCTCGATCCATCTTTTGATCAGTACCCTGCTAAGCAGTATAGGTGTTTGTCTAATGCAGCTGTCGCATAACTCTTTCAGGGGCTCTAGGAGCATTCATCCACGTGATGAAAACTTTTAACATCCCGTGTGGCGTTAATGATTTCTGGAAATTATTTTCCGTGATCAACGACATAAAGGAGGGGAGGGGGGGGGGGGAGGGGGGAAGGGTTTTATTTTGTGAGAGCGAATGCTGGTCACAAGTTCTTGACTGCCACCGAATCCACCTATAGGGCCGAGGCAAGAAAGCAATTCTTCTATGTCAAAGAACGAACTCCGGGAGAGTTTAACTGTCTTCCCAAGGTCTGGTCAAGGTCTAAGAGACGTGGTATTCCTGCGGGTGTTAGGGCTCCTACTTAGGAATAGGGTTTGTTGATGAGTTTAGTCAAGTACAATTTCGACCACACACTATTGGTAAATGATAACGTATTGAGAGCTGATGGCTTACCGCCTAAGCCTTATAACAGGCCCCATAGCTTGGGTATATTCTTCAATATGTGCATCTTTGTAGCTTATTTTTAAGCATATATTTGTGTTACTCTCATATGGTAAAAGCCTGACATATTCGTTGTGTTTTCTAGTAGCTGCTCTTGTGATGGGTCGACAAGCGAAGATGCAACAATATGCTGCTGCGAGGTGAGCAGCTAGTGCTGCGACTGACAGTGGTGCTGATGGCTCAGATCCGTTGTGCTAAAAACTTGTTGAAGGACCGGGCATCAGACTCAAGCTAGCGAGGCCGCTGATTCTCAAGGCGATAAGGCAGCCAGTCCGCGAGATCTGGGTGTACGATGCCCTTTCTCGGTTGGTTGTCCATTAGCTGTGGATAGTCCATGATCTGCAGTTTGTCTGTCATCTTTTGTTTGTCCTTTCAGGGAGACCAGGACTTATCTCGGATAGCTCTATCATCCTCATCCTTCAGGCTTCTGACGTACTCAGCCAGTTTCACCTCCTTGATCAACCGTTCTATTTCATCTTTCAAATCTTTGCACCCCTCCGTGTTGTGCCCATTTTGCTTATGGTATCTATAGTAGCGGGTTGACAATCTTGTTGCGGAGGAGTATTTCATTTTTCTGGGCTCATTGAGCCATCCCTTTCTCTTCGCCGCCCCATAAACCATCATAATGCCGATATTAAGAGAAGTGTATCTTCTAGGCGAAGAGTTCCCGTGCCTATCATTCCTATAATTGTTATATCCCCGGTCCTCTCTTCCTTTCTCTCTGACCCTAGGAGCGTGATCGATGGCCTTTGCTGATCATTTCCGCGCGGTGCACCACCTGATGTGCGAGTTTGTTTATTTCCTCTATTGTTCTTGCTTTTGCCTTTAGGAAGTCCTACAAAAAGGTTGCATTTCTGGTTGCATCGAAAATGATGTTCGCGACCATCTCACCCTTCGGGTCATCTATCTTCAATAGCTCTGAGTTGAACCTCCTCATAAAATCTTTCAATGTCTTCTTCTCCCTCTGCTTCACCGAGTACAAGTCAGAATGATCGATCATTGTCCTCGTTTTACTCGAAAATTAGTTGAAGAACTCCTTCCTCAGCTCCTCGTAGCTCATTATCGTCCCCACGGGGATTCTTGCAACCAATCCAATGCTACTTTTGTCAGTGTGGTGGCGAATATGCGTGCCTGCACATTGTCATTGAATTCATGTAGTGACAGCAATCTGTCGAGGTGGAAGATATGTTCCTTCGGATCTTGCTTTCCGTTGTATGTTTTCAATTGCGGTATTTTCTCGCCATGTCCTAAGACCTCAGCCTCTATCTCTGCACTGAAGAGTGTGCTCCTGCGCATCCTCCCCAATAGTGCCATCCTATTCTCAACCTCGTTTATTTCTTTATTTAGTCTCTCCAATTTCCTCGCGATCTCAGCTCGCTCTGTCCCTCAGTCATTGCCTCTGCTAATCTCGCGTCTCATCGCGTCACTGTGCCTTCTGGACTGCACCTCAACTGACTCCAACCCTGCTCTTCAATCATCCATCTGTGGCCTATCTATGACTTCATCAGCAGAGTGTCTTATAGCCGATCCCTGTTTTCTCGAAACCACTCTCTAGCCTTCGACCGGTGGTGGCACTTGTTGTTGGGGAGCGGGCAAGGTCGCGGCTACTGCGTGCGAATCATGGCCATGATCTCATCCTTGAGGGTCGCTGGCAATCCAATAGTGGCGGCCGCCGAAGCTCCCATGTTTGTGCGGGTTGATCCTCTACTTCTGGCCTCATGTGATCTTGTTGGAGGGGTGGAGGCATCCTTTCTGTGGGAGCTGAGGGCGCCTTTGCCCTCTGGGCTAGCTGCAAGCCTACCAAACGGTGCATCTCAGAATTGTTACTATCTGCTGCTCTGCTTTGGGATTGAGTTACCCTAAAAATCTTACCTAAGTTACCGAACTTGTGGTTATCCCACATACGACGCCAATATTTTGGTCTTATTTCGGCAGGGATACAATACACCGAGATATCAATACAATGGGGCCTGACTCAACCAAAATAATGCTAGCCTATTACAATGAATGGACTAGCTTAGCCCGGAGCACCTAATAAGCGTAGCTAAACTATAATGACTAAAATAAACTCGATCTGCAGACGGTCGAACGGAAGTAGTTTGATTCTGTTGGAACTGTCGAATCTGCAGGATAATCGAACCTCGCTTGGTTTGATGTAAATTACTTTTGAACTGAATAATTGTCCAACGGTTAAACAATCGAACAAAGGGGGTTTGATCGATGTGAGTTGGTGAACAATAATTAATGCGTGGACTGAATGTTGAGGAATGAGGTATATATAGACCCCGGTCCCTGCAAACCGCACTAGTTACGGGAAATAATGATCGAACAAGAGACGTTGGATTATCCTCAAAATAATTGAACCGGCCCAGTTTGACTCTCTTATTTTTTGAGCCTTATCCAGAGTAGGTCGGCCCAATTCATTTATGGGCATCCTAAAATACCCCAACAGTGATTATGTCAAAGGATTTCTGTGAATCATGGACTATCCACACTTTGAAAAAATAAATATTAAAGTGCTAGCTACCATACTTCGTGAGTGTGTAAATACTAATTTTACTACGTATTCACTTTTTATTTTTCTATAGTTATGAATTTAGATGAGCGTAACAAGAAAAATAGTTTAAAAGATGCAAATATTTGGGAGATGTGCCACTAAAGAGGAATCTCGGACTCGCCGTTGTTACATGATACGATATCCACTAAGAATGAATGGTATTTGTATGCTAAACGTAAGATCGTTATCTTCAGGTTGTTTGCATGAAAGAATGGTCAAAACTCGTCTTTGACTTTTGACCATTATTTAAAAGATCACTTGGATCACATTTGACCATCTTTGTTGTTCATTTGGGCTTACTTTATTATTATGGGCCTAAACTTGGTTAATTAGCCTATAAATAGATGCTCCCATCTTCTTAGCAAGCCCTCTTGTGATTGACCCATTTAAAGTGATAATGTGGTCCATTCTTGTGATATCTTCTTCATTTGAATTCTTGTAATCTTCTTCTTTTGTCAACGTGTCCAAATTTGCATCATTACACCTACGTAGAACGACCAACTCATGCAGAACTAGCATCTGCCGATAAGAACCGAGCGATTTTGAACAAATCTAACATAGATTGCATATCTTAACATCTATTTGTGTTTTCATTTTAGTTTTTTCCAAGTACGGAAAGTAATTTAGATCATCAAGTTGCGAGTGATGTTAACAACAACGACTACTGGAAAGAACATAAAATTGGTCTTTATATTTAATTAGTTTTTTTTTTGTCCCCATACTGGTATTGTCATCAACACATCGAACCTAGTAACTAACGGACAAGTTCAAGACTTCAAGGATGCGCATCACGAAATTATCTTATAGACAAGAAGACACTACATTATGCTCAACAAGCCAATACTAAATCTAATACCCCCACTAACCCCTATCAGTGTACCCCACAAGTGGGAGGAAGAAACAATTGAGTGCTGTGCAAACCAAAAGTGAGCCTCAACCATAAAAGTAAATAACTAGTTTGCATTAACTTGACTTTATGATATAAAATGCGCAGAAAGTACCGGCTGCTGCTCTTGATAATTCATATATTTTGATGTAACCGTTGTAGATAAAAAAGACAATAGATTATTTATCAAAAAAAAAAAAAAAGTCAATAGATGCGTGCTTAGTAATTTGTTTGATTATGTTAAAATAGTATAGACTCTAATTAGTTTCCACCCTTATATGTTTAAAACAGTTTAGTCTATGGTGGGAGAGACCCACAGGAGCCTCTTGCTTGGATGATGACATGTGACAAATACCACTTGCACCCTATTTGTTTGACCAATTCTTTATTTTCAAATTTTTAATTCTAGCCCAAAAATTTTATATTCTTTTCATTTTATGACCGCGTAAAATAAATGGTATCAGAGCCAGTTTGTTTATTCATTCAAATGGAAAATTGTTTCATTATAGCTCATCCCTTTATGAGTAGAGTATTTTAAACACATGAAAAATCTAGTTATGGATAAAATTTGGTATCTTTCAGTCCAGTTCTCTTTTAGAGGGCCTAAAACCACAAGTATTAAGTATCTTATAGATACTTTAACAAGATGCCTCACGTTTCATGAAACGTATATCGAGCACCATGAGGTTCTATGTTGCGACCTAGAACAACAAGGAAAAACTTGCCCCATCAAGAAGGCTAGGCTTGAAAGAGTCGAGCTGATAAAAATTACCCTTAAAAAAGCTAATAAGCAAAGTTCAATACTAAGCCTCTAAACGATGCCTGGTATTACCCTAGAATAAGAGCTCCAACTCTTGAAGACTAAGTTAGTAATCCTAGCTAGTCAAAGACCAGACAATCTCCCTGGCATTAGAGCTAAATTCGTAGCTGTTAATGGCCTCACTGCTGAGATTACAAGGATTACCAGATTAATTGTCGAAAGAAATAATAGATGAGTAATCTGGCTTTGCCAAATTTTCACGACCTCGAGACATATGGTTCTAAGCTGTCTCAGGACCTCAGGGAAGTTCAGAAAACAGTCCAAACATATGGTAACCATCAATACCATATGCCCGAGCTCCTTCAAGAACTTCAAGACAAACTTGAGACCATGTCTAGGCGTCAGAAGGAGATCTTGGATAATCTACAAGATATTCAGCAAAGAATAAAGAACTTGGAATCCATACCAAGGTCATCCGAAATGAGACGAGGAGGATGGTTACCACCATCTTTCGGAAGGGAACCCTTATTACATCAAAAGGGTAAAGTAGTCGAGGTCAAGAAGGAGTTGACCACAAACGAGAGGCTGGAAGCTCTGATACGGGGAAAGCCCAGCACGTCGTGAGATCATGTCCAGATTCAGGCTTGACAAGTTCATCTTCGAAAATCTGCAAGATCTTTAAGATCTAGCAGAATCATTTTCGGGTTTGAACCTCGAAAACGTTCGAGGCTATGAAAGTGCAATTGTGCCAAGACAAGATCATCCTAGGGATAGTCAACGATTACAGAAGGCGTCGGATCTTCCATCCCAAATCCAGAGCCAATCCGAGAAGAGCCAATCCGAGAAGAACCCATGCCGCACCAACATGACTTTGTGGCGGGATCCATGTACAAAGCTGTACCAGCCAGATCGAGAGCAAGAAGACCAGATGTTCATGGAACACCATACAGGAGATCCCAACTTGATCTGATACACCCGTATGGGCTTATGCTCAATCTTGATATCTTGGATTTCAAGAATTGCGAGGCCCTGATCGATGAATGGGCATCGGCAATGAGAATTGCAGCAGCAACGCTAGAACACGACAAAGAAGGTGAAAGTGCAGGTTTTCTGGAATCAATGTTAGACGGTGCAATGTTAGACGATGTTGGGTTAACATTGGATAACATTGAAAGCCGAGAGCTTTTGTGAAAACTGTTCTTTAGTTGCCAAAATTAAGTTTTGCCTTTATTCACCTATTAATCAAGTTCCACGGTTTTAGTTGTTTATGTTTATGTCCAGGAAAGTATCTTAACCATAAGGAAGAGCTTTGGAAGATTCCTTACTTGAAGTTTCCATAATTCAAGCTAAGTTGAATAGTCAACTCACACGGTTTCAAAAGAAGGAAACAATATTGGATTCTCTGCAACTGTGATTCTTTCCAAGATTCTGTGAATTGAATAAGTTGTGTTGCCTTGTTAAATCAGTAACAATGGAAACACGTTCTCAGGAAAGATTTGAAGTTCACAAAGAAGGCAATATTCAACAAGGAAACAACAAGAGTTACCAAAACTGTGAACAACACATCTTGGCGTTCAAGACTCAAGAAATCTATAAAGATGTGAAGTTCATCAAGATGAAGACAAGACAATCGTGCCAATAATCCAAGGGATTAATTATTCTTTGTATTGTCTTCATTTTGTTTTGCGAAGTTTTTGTATCAACTGCTTAAGTCTAGTCCATAGAAGTTAAGTAGTTCTTACTTGTCTGCTTCGTTGAGTCCGATCAACAAAGAGCGTGAGTGAATTGTTGTGAGGAATGTTTTTGATAAAACCTTTGTGGTTATTTCGCCTAAGGCTCGGAAGTTTTTAATTATATTGAAAACTTCTTAAAATTATATCTTCTTGTGTTCTCACTTCCGCTGCACATTATTATTATCAAGAAGATCAAAATAGAGTTAAGGCAATTCCAGCTTAACTCTCAAAAAGTGTTGTGTCAATCCACGGTCCTACAATTTCAATTGGCGTCAGAGCCAAACACCGACTACACTGGTGGTTTGGAGGTGATACAACACCATGGACAGTGTCAATCCTAATACCAACAGGATCCCAGTTTTGGATGGCTCCAATTATGCATATTGGAAGATCAGGATGAGGTCTCACATCAAAGCTATTGATATTCGAGCCTGGCAATCCGTGATCAATGGATACTCTCTTCCAACATTACCAAGAGATGGTGAAGGTGATCTAGTTCCAAAACCAGAAGCAGACTGGACAGCAGCAGAGGTAAGTCTCTATAACTCTAATGAAAAAGCTCTTAATGCTATCTTTAGTTGGGTTAATCATCACATGTTCAAGTTAATCCAGAACTGTACAAAAGCCAAACATGCTTGGGATATACTTGAATTACATTGTGAAGGAGATTCTGCTGTTAAAGATTCTAAATACAGACAACTGCTTTTGCAATTTGAAAAACTTGAGATGGGAGAAGATGAGAGTGTTGACAGTTATTTTGAGAAAATTCTTGATATTGCTAACTAATGTGAAAATCTAGGTTTTGCTATGACTAATCAAGAAATGGTTTACAAAGCTATGAGAACACTGTCATCTAAATTTGCTCTCAAGAAAATTGCAATGAGTGAATCTAGAAACCTTGCTAATCTACAGTTTCAAGTCTTGATGAATACTCTTAGAGAATTTGAGATGGAGCTTGCCTCACAACCTAGCAAACATAGGGCTGTTGCTTTAAGAGGTTCAAATCTTGACAATGAAAGTGATGATGATTTTGAAATAATTTCTTCAAACTATGGGAAAATTACTAAGAAGTTCAATAAGTTGAATCTTAAAGGAAAAGGTAAAGAGAAGAACCTTAGTAATAGTTCCACAGGTTATAAGAAATTACCTCCTAAGTTTGTGAAGTACATGGCATCGAAACCTACTCCTTTAGAAGCTGATAAGTTAAAAGATGTTCAATGTTTTGAATGTAAAGGATATGGTCATATGGCTAATGAATGTGCTAACACTCTTAGAAAAAGAGGAAATTCTCATTGGGTTTGTGTAGATGATTTCAATGAAGATGACTTTAGTTCTGGAGAAGCTGGAGAACAATCAGAAGAGGTTCAAACTGCTGCGCTACTCACTCAGATTGACTGGACACCAGAAGACTCCCTGAACTGCTTTGGATCTCAATGTTACCCCAACATTCAGGATCCAACATCAGAACAGGAGACCTTCTTTGCAGATTGGGATGAATTTGATAATGATTCTGAACCTTATCTTGTGTCCTACTTTGATGAAGCTAACTTTGATTGTTTTCATGGTACAGTGGATCTAGATGAAGAATACTTCTTTGAAGGTGAAATGTCCCAGGAGGAAATCATTGAAGACCTGAAGTCTATCTACCACAAACTGCTGCTTGAGAATCACAAACTCATCAAGAGCAACAAAAGCTTGAAGGAAGAGATTGAATGCATGAAGGAGATGCTGAAGCTGTATGAGAAAGACCTTGACAAAACTGAGGCTGAGCTGAAAGAGGTAAAGGTAAAATTAGATAAAGCTGAACAAACCATTAACAAATGGAACTCTCTACATCTATACTGGATGAAGTGCTGAGTATGGGAAATCAAGGTAAAAATGGTTTGGGCTATGTTGAGAAACCTTCCTCTGAAGATGTTAATTCTGTCTACTTGAATGCTGGTTTCATCAAGGATAGCAATAACTTGAGTTGTGAAATCTCTTCCCACACTGTGAAAAGGCCTACTTTTATCTGTCAATATTGTTTTCAACCTGGTCACATTAAGCCTTATTGTAAAAAATATAAAATTGTGATTGAGAAGAAAACAATAATTAATAGTTGTACCAATGTTAGGAAAATCTCTGATCTGAATGTTATCCCAACATTAGGTAACAAATCTGAAGGACATAAAAGTAGAACCTGGACTGAGAAGATAAAAACTCCTAAGGTTAAAATTGTTTGCAATGTTGTCTTTTCTGCTGTTTACTCTAACCTTGCAGGTAAGTGGTATTTTGACAGTGGATGCTCAAGGCACATGACTGGAAACATTGACAACCTGAAAAATGTAATCCCTTTGACTGTTGGAACAGTTACCTATGGAGGAGGCACCAAAGGGAAAATCATTGGAAAATGAGTACTGGATGTTGAAGGATTTCCACCACTCAAGGATGTGTTGTTGGTTGAAGGATTGAAAGCAAATTTAATTAGCATAAGTTAACTTTGTGATGACAATCTGCTAGTTACTTTTGATAAAAGTTCATGTGAAGTGTTTAATAGTGACAATGTCTGTGTCATGACAGGTACAAGATCAAAGGATAACTGCTATCTTGCTCAAGATGAAGCAGAATGCTACCATGCCAAGGTAGATGAATCTGTCATGTGGCACAAGAAGTTAGGACATGTGCACTATAGGAATCTGGAGAAACTACAGAAGTTAGAGGCTGTAAGAGGACTGCCTAAGTTGACTAGCCCAGGTAAAATTGTTTGTGAAGACTGCCTGAAAGGTAAACAAACAAAAGCTGTTCATCCACCACTTCAGGTACAAAGTACTAACCCTATAACTAATAAGTGCTTTGAATTGCTACATATGGATCTCATGGGTCCTATTGAGGTTAGTAGCCTGAATGGTAAGAAGTATGGTTTTGTTATTGTTGATGATTTTTCAAGATATACATGGATTAAATTTTTGAAAGGAAAATCAGAGGCATTCAACACATTCAAAACTTTGCATGCTAGTATTAAAAATCTTTATGGCACTTATGTAGGAAGAATTAGGTCTGACCATGGAAAAGAGTTTGAGAATGCTAGCTTTGCTAATTTCTGTGAATCTAAAGGCATTTTCCATGAGTTCTCTGCACCTAAAACACCTCAGCAAAATGGTATTGCTGAGAGGAAGAATAGAACACTTCAAGAGATGGCTAGAGTTATGTTGAATTCTAAAAACCTATCTAAGAAACTCTGGGCTGAAGCTTTGAATACTGCATGTCATATTAGTAATATAGTTTATCTTAGACCTGGTACTACTATGACACCTTATGAAATCTTGAAGGGTTCAAAACCAACAGTAGCACACTTTCATGAATTTGGTATTAACTGCTATTTGCTAAAAGATAGAGACTGTTTGAGCAAATTTGATTCCAAAAGTGAAAAGTGTATATTTGTTGGATATTCTCCTAATAGTGCTGCTTTCAGGGTCTACAATCCAAGATTGCATACTGTTCAAGAATCAGTGAATGTCATATTTGATGATTTAACTGTTTCTGCAGGTACTGAAGAAGTCACTGGTTCAGATGTTACTCCAACATTGGACTCAACATTGAACACAGACGCTGGAGATGCTGAACTGGAAACTGGATCTAATGTTGACTTAACACCAGAAACCCCCAATGTTAGGCCAACATCTGTGCTGTCAGATTCTGAAGATGAAGTGATTCCTGTATCCAGAAGAGATCCCCCTCTTAGAATACAAAGAGATCATCCAGCCTCTCAAGTAATTGGTCAAATTACTGAAAGAGTAAGAACACGCAACAAAGAAAGGGTAAATTACAAGGATATGGCTAAGTTGTGTGTTTGTATGTCTTCTTCATGTACTATTGAAAATGCTTCTTATTTTGTGTCCTCCATTGAACCTAAGAATGTAACTGAAGCTCTTAAGGATAGTTACTGGATTAATGCCATGCAAGAGGAACTCTTACAATTCACCAAAAACAGAGTTTGGAATCTAGTACCTAGGCCATCACATGTGAATGTAATAGGTACAAAATGGATTTTCAAAAATAAAACTGATGAGAATGGTGTAATTATGAGGAACAAAGCTAGGTTGGTTGCACAAGGTTATACTCAGGTAGAAGGTATAGATTTTGATGAGACTTTTGCTCCAGTAGCTAGGATAGAATCAATTAGATTACTTCTTGCTATTGCTTGCTGTCTTAGAATTAAACTCTACCAAATAGATGTTAAAGGTGCCTTTCTGAATGGTTTAATTGACAAAGAGGTTTATGTAGAACAACCTAAAGGCTTTACTGACCCTAAACATCCTGACCATGTGTACAAACTTGAAAAGGCTTTGTATGGTTTAAAACAGGCCCCTAGAGCTTGGTATGAGAGGCTAACTGATTTTCTGTTAGGCCTAGGTTTCAATAGAGGAGATGGAGATAGAACACTGTTTGTCCTTAGAAAAAGTTCTGATATATGCATTGCTCAAATATATGTGGATGATATTGTATTTGGCTCTACTAACAAGTCTACTTTAGACAAATTTGTTGAGTCTATGACAAGAACATTTGAGATGAGCATGATTGGTGAACTTAACTACTTTCTGGGACTGCAAGTCAAGCAGCTGGAGAATGATATCTTCCTGAACCAGGAGAAGTATGCAAGGAATCTGGTGAAGAGATTTGAGCTACAAGAATCAAAGCCTTGCAAAACTCCTATGTCCTCTTCAGTGAAGATAACAAAAGATGGCACTGGTAGCAATGTTGACCCAACATTGTACAGATCCATGATTGGTAGTTTGCTATATCTCTCTGCCTCTAGACCTGACATCATGTTTTCAGTATGTGTTTGTGCTAGGTACCAAGCTGATCCAAAGCAATCTCATTTGATTGCTGTGAAGAGGATCCTTAGATATATCTCTGGAACTTCACCATTAGGCATCTGGTACTCTTATGACACTAACACTAACTTGGTTGGTTTCAGTGACTCTGACTGGGCAGGTGATGTGGATGATAGGAAATCCACAAGTGGGGGCTGTTTTTATTTGGGGAATAATTTGGTCTCCTGGTATAGCAAGAAGAAGAACTGTGTTTCATTATCAACTGCTGAATCAGAATATGTAGCAGCTGGCAGCTGTGTTACCCAACTTGTGTGGCTCAAACACATGCTTTCAGATTATGGGCTAGATAGTGATACACTTCTCATGTTCTGTGACAATCTAAGTGCCATAAGTATCTCTAGGAATCCTGTCCAACATTCTAGAACTAAGCATATAGACATAAGGCATCATTTCCTAAGAGATATGGTAGAGGACAAAATAATCAACATTGAACATATTGAGACAACAAATCAGCTAGCTGATATGTTTACTAAACCTTTAGATAGTGAGAGATTCTTCAGCCTGAGGAAATCTCTTGGCATGTGTGATATGTGAAAATGTTGAGAAAACCAGTGTTGTCATAACACCACTGACTAGCACTGGTATATTGGTTGTGGTGTAGTAGGTATTCTGTTGTCATTCCTTTGTTGCGTTGCATTCCTTGTGAGTCTCATTTTTTCACTGTTTTGTCATATTTGGTTTGTGTGGTTGAACTCTTTGATTAACAACTCTCTCTAGTTATCAGTTTCACATCTTTGGTTTTGAAAAGGTTAATAAAACTCTTCTGTTTGTCTGAGGTTGTGATTACCTAACATATGGAGAAGCTGGGATACACAAAGTTCACTACTTTGTTGTCTATTCAGTTGTGTCTTATTCATATGGAAGGAGTAGAGGACATGTGGAGAAGCTGGGGTGCATGATGTTGACAGCTTCACTGTTACTCAGTTGTGCTTATTTACATGTTTCTGTTTGTTTGGCCAAGGAACACATGAGGGTGATCTTTTCTACTAGGGTGTTTGAGGTTTCGATTTCTTACATTTAGTAGCACTGATCACTTGGTGATTCTCTTGAATGCAGGTTGGTAAACAAGTATGCATGAGGAATTGGGGTGTTGGGGTGCATGATAAATGAATTGCCAACATTCAAGGCCTTTGTACTTGCCTAACTTGCTGCTGTTAATGTTGTTACTGGGGTGTGTGGAGTTCAGGCTGCCCTCATTCAGTTGTGACATTAACTTTGTGTTTAGCAACCTTCAGTTTTTGTTCAGATGAGTTATGAAAATAATAAAGATTTTAAAGAGATGTGACTTTGCTGGTTTGAGGAGTTTTTCATTTGTGTTTACCATCTACCTATTTGACATTACTTTGTTGCATTCATATGGAACTGCATTGTTTTCTTTCTTGTTTGTGAGTTGTGTCGGTTTAGGCTTAGGGGGAGTATAATTCATGTGTTGAGGCATACAATTTGGGTGACATACTGCAGGTGACACACTGATCTGTGACTTTCTATGCTGTGGAAGTGAATTGTTCCTTGAATTCATAACTGCTTATCTCTGTGTGTTTCTTGTTATCTATGTTACTTACATGATTTTAATCTGAACAATATGTCTGAGGTACTCACTTGCTATATTGGTTAAGTTTCAGATGTTTTTTTTTGGATGTATCTCAAGCTCTCACATGAATTTGCCTTGGTGAAGCCTGTACCTCCACCTTCGGTTTTGAATGTTATTGAATGTTATCCCAACATTGTGCACAGACTGAGGTCAACATTGAAAACAAGAACTTATAATTTTTAAGTTTTTTTCTGAAAACCGCTCTAGTTAACTGTTAATTTAACATCAACACGTGTGCGCGGGAAAACATAGTGGGAAAGTTTTATTTGTTTCAAATTTGGTAACTGCCCATTAACATTCTCTCTCTCTCTTATTCGGTTATCATCGAAATCAAAACCCTATTTTCCTTAATTAAACTTGCAAGTTCCTTATTTGTGCCTATTTTGCAAAATTTACTCTCAAAATTCTCTTGATCTTCTCTGCGATTACTCTCAAAATCTATGTACTAACAATGGCAAGCAAGTCCCCCATGCAAACTCTTGCAGATGTTGCCCTAGGAAGCGAACCCACTGCTGCACGCACTCGCTCACACACTAGAAGTGCTGCTGCAAAAACAGTTGAGGCCCCTGTTGCTGACAAGAGGAAGGCGATTCCCTATGTGCGACGAGGAAAGAAGACCAAACAGGGAGAATCGACCTCCAATGTTGAGCCAACAGTGGAACCAACCACTCCCATCACCAATGAGCCTGAAACTGAGGTAAACGCTGCTGAACCCACTCCTGAATTTGATGCTGATATACCTGTTGAGGGGGAGGGCAGTGGTTTTGTTGAAAAATCTGTGGAGGTGTCTGCGGATGAGTCTGTTGACAAGATGGTGAGGAAGTGGATTAGGGCTCAAAAGAAAAAGAGAAAGGGCAATGGTGAGAAATTGAAAAATATGTCTGAGTCTGCTAAGGCTAGGGCTGAGGCCAGGAAAAGACAGTCTGAGAGATCAGCTAAGAAGAGGGCTGTTGAGGAGGAGAAGAAAGCTGAGGAAGAGAAGAAGGCTGCTGCTGCTGCTGAGAGAAAGAGGAAGGGAAAGCAAGTGATGGAAGAGGAAGTTGAGGTGTTGGATGTTGAGGATGAGGAAGAAGAAGAGAAGAAGGAAGAAGAGATTGAGGAGGAGCAGGATGTTGCTGCTGATGTTGGGGCAACATCAGGAACAGAGGAGTACACTGATGGGCTATATGTGGTCTACCCTGAGGAGGAAGAGGACTGCTATTCTCCCTACTATCTCTCTCAAGAGTTGGAGAAGAAGTGGGATTCCGTCAAAAGAAGGGAGATTCACACTGAAAGGGCTATAGAGATGGCCAGTTTCAAAGAGAACAAAGTGATGGACTTGCTGGAAGCAAGAGAGCTGCAACAATCAGTGATGGAGCTGAGTGACTATGCTCCTGAGATTGTCATGGAGTTCTACTTCAATCTCTCCAAGTGGATTAGGGACTACAGATCTCCAAAGTTTGGAAATGCTTGGGTGAGGGGGAGAGTCTTCAACATTGACCCCTACACCATCAACAAGGTCTGTGGCTTCCCTACTACTGATGAATCTGAGGACCCCTATTATGATGATGTAATTGAGGACTTGACTGGAGGGTTGGTCAAAATCTGGAGAGATGCTCTGCCAACCACAAAACTCACCTCCCTGAGTGCTGTCTTGCACAAGATAGCTTGCTTCAACTGGCTCCCAAGCAAGAATGTGACTGTACTTACCAAGGAATCAGCAATCTTGGTGTACAAAATCAAAAATGGACTAGCTGTAAATATGGGGGAGAGGATTTTGAAGTCTATGTCTGAAGTTGCTGGAAGGAAGAATGGGATGCTACCCTATCCCTCACTCATCTGCAAAATCCTTGGCAGTCAAGGATTTAAGACAAGTGTCACTGTGGGCTGGAGGAAGAATGATTCAGAATTAACTATTCTCCCAAGCTACTTGTCTGGATCAGAGACCTTCCATGGAATCCACAAGGAGTGGTGAGACCAAGAACTGAGCAGAAAAGGGCTAAGGAGTTTGCTGGAACTTCAGTGCCAATGTCCAAAGAAGAGGATTGCTTGGTTATCACTTCTGCTTTTGTGGATCATATGCTGAATTGGTATAGGGGGCAGATTGCTGACACTCAGAGGGAGATCGAGGAGAGGAAGGAACACCTCAAAGAACTGGAGGACTTTGTGAAAAAATTGGAGGACCTCCCTTCTTCACAAAAAGGGGGAGAGTAGTTCCAATTTTAATTTTTGTCTTCTTGTTTTTGTTTTGTTTCCTATGAACTACTAATATCTTTGAACTGCTGGTACATTAATCTCTATCTTGGTTTTATTTGATCAAGGGGCTTGTCCTTGATATCTAGCTATGGCCTGTAACTCTAAGTACTACTGATGAACTGCTCTAATTGTTATTAAACTGCTATTCCTTGTGAAGGAACTATTTGAACTGTTTTTATTGTTAACCTTTATGCAGGAAACTTACTGGTTTCAATGTTGAGGCAACATTGATGAATGTTGAGGTCTGAACATATGTAAATATGTGATTGTAGTGATGACCTTTATTCATGTCTTTGTTAATTTAACTTTGATTATGATATCTTGTATTAAGGGGGAGCAGTTTGGTAGTTTAATTTGTTTCTTGTTGATTATAACTTTCTGGATATAAGACTTGATTGGAACAGGTATTGGTTTTGTGAAGAAAGGCAAAAAGGGGGAGATTGAAAGTGCAGGTTTTCTGGAATCAATGTTAGACGGTGCAATGTTAGACGATGTTGGGTTAACATTGGATAACATTGAAAGCCGAGAGCTTTTGTGAAAACTGTTCTTTAGTTGCCAAAATTAAGTTTTGCCTTTATTCACCTATTAATCAAGTTCCACGGTTTTAGTTGTTTATGTTTATGTCCAGGAAAGTATCTTAAACATAAGGAAGAGCTTTGGAAGATTCCTTACTTGAAGTTTCCATAATTCAAGCTAAGTTGAATAGTCAACTCACACGGTTTCAAAAGAAGGAAACAATATTGGATTCTCTGCAACTGTGATTCTTTCCAAGATTCTGCGAATTGAAGAAGTTGTGTTGCCTTGTTAAATCAGTAACAATGGAAACACGTTCTCAGGAAAGACTTGAAGTTCACAAAGAAGGCAATATTCAACAAGGAAACAACAAGAGTTACCAAAACTGTGAACAACACATCTTGGCGTTCAAGACTCAAGAAATCTACAAAGATGTGAAGTTCATCAAGATGAAGACAAGACAATCGTGCCAATAATCCAAGGGATTAATTATTCTTTGTATTGTCTTCATTTTGTTTTGCGAAGTTTTTGTATCAACTGCTTAAGTCTAGTCCATAGAAGTTAAGTAGTTCTTACTTGTCTGCTTCGTTGAGTCCGATCAACAAAGAGCGTGAGTGAATTGTTGTGAGGAACATTTTTGATAAAACCTTTGTGGTTATTTCGCCTAAGGCTCAGAAGTTTTTAATTATATTGAAAACTTCTTAAAATTATATCTTCTTGTGTTCTTACTTCCGCTGCACATTATTATTATCAAGAAGATCAAAATAGAGTTAAGGCAATTCCAGCTTAACTCTCAAAAAGTGTTGTGTCAATCCACGGTCCTACAATTTCAGTAGGCTTCATTATGATGTTACAAATGAGCCTCGAAGGACCAGTCAAGATTGGATAAGAACATGCTACCCCAGAAATCAGTGGTGGGGTTCTATCCGGCAATGCCCTCAATGACATTGTGGACAGAATGGCGAGACTGTTCAAGATATACTTCATCGGAGAAGGATACTTTGTTGATCCCCAAACCGGAGGAGGTGACCAGGAGAAAGTCAGAAGATATGAACAAGCACTGTATAGCTTAGAGCTACATGACATATGTAGCGTCGACTTATACATGAAGTTGTTCACCGAGTACAGATGGAAGAGCCGAATGAATGAAGACACGACAATCCCCTTATTTTTCGCCAAAATACCAAGCCCGTGGCGAGAAATGTTACTGCGAGAATATACACCTATCGGGGTAGAAACAGTTGCCCAAAGGATGTCCTTTATCAAAGTCAAACTAAGCAAATGGTGCCAGAAGGCAGCAATTCAAAAGAATTTCAAGAGGCTTAAAAGAATCAATAAATCAGCCCGTCTTTACTGTGACGACAATGACATTCCAACGGTCATTGGCGCACCAGAAAGACACCAGAAGAAGAAACATAGGGATCACCCCTATGAAGAAAGGAAAAGAAGGTTCTCTAGAAAATCTTCCTGGAAACCAAGGAGATTCTGGTCGAAACAAAAAGCCCGAAGTTACAAATTTGGGCAAAGACCAGGCCCCAGCCGTGGAAGAACGTCTGCCAGCCAAGGAAGCACGAGCAGACCACCAACAAGGAGGACTTTTAGAATAGCACATACACGTGCTAATGAAAGTTCCAAATATTGCAACTGTTGGACGTGTGGCGCCAAAGGACACGTCTCAACGGATTGCCCGGAGAACCAAAAGAAAGGAGTTAGACAGTTCAAAGCTACACCAGAATTCGAGGAAGCTGTCTACTTTCAGGACCTCATCCAAGTATACCAGTTTGAGGATATTCCTTCAAACGAAAGTATATATGAAGAAGATGAAGGACAAGATGAGTCTTCAGAATCAGAATCAGAATCAAACTGAAGAGAAGGAGATCTTCCATGAAGAGGTGCAGGAAACTTGTCGGGATTCTTCTCATAAACCAGCATTTCTCACAAAGCCTTGATGAGAATTATGCGAGAAGATCCAAAATTGCGAGTTTATGATGGATTCACTATCGGAAAAATGGAGAGAACCTTAGCCCAGTTAAGTTTCAGGCAAAGAAAACATCACATCATATACAAGGTTACAGCGGCAGAAACTACAATCCCAATGGAGCTGACGAGTAATGTGATGGAAATGCAGCTGGTTCCTATAAACGAGATAAAAGAGGAACTAAGTCGACTCAATCCAGAGGCTGCCCAGAAGATGTCATGGATCCATATTGGACCCATAAGAATCTTGATCAAGGCAACATTCAAAGAAGGTATCAATTCGCGAATTGATATTGCTATCTTTGACAGAAGAATCTAGAACCTGCGAGATGCATTGTATTATCTAAAGCAGCCATTCGTTGGACAATATCAAGGAAACCTAAAACTAGGAGGAATTGATTTCAAAATCAACGGACATGCAGGAAAGATCCCAGAACAACTTGTTCTTGGGATTGAATTTCTCGAAGATCACAAACGTTGCGAAAGGATTCCAGAAGGAATGGAGTTCACGGTGGAAGAAAAAAGATACAGATTCCGATGACCACCAGTCCATTCTCAATTTACATCTCGGTTGGGATGTTATACGAGAAATATCGAGTCGAATACTTTGCAGTGTATATCGACTCAGGAGCAAGGATTTGCACAACAAAACCAGGAGTTTTCCCCGAAGAAATCGGAGAAGATTTACCAGCAATTGCAGGCAGAGATTTCTCAAAGAAGATCATCATCTTCAAACGAGGGATAAAACAAGCAGAAATATTAATTGGAGGAGCAGATGGTACCCCATGGTACAAAGTCAAGACGCCCCCAATCTATTTCCATGATACCGGAGCCGATATTTTCAAACGTTTTATGCAGGATAATGAAACAAGACGTCTTATTCTCATAACCACTTGTGATCATAAGATCTTGGTGCAAAGATTGACGCAGGTTTTCTACCGCAAACTGCCGATTTAATTCCGCAGCAAGCGTGGTGATGAAGGAAGACGTCTACACCCAAAAATGAAAGATCACAGGAAATATGGTAAGGCAATCCTGCAGCTTAGGATGGATAGCCTGGGTGGCCAGAAAACCAAAAGGATCAGAAACGAAACAATCGAGATCCTGAAAGTCAACTTGGAACCAAGTCCTCACATAGAGATCACTAACGAAGAACATATTTCGATAGAAGACGGCAACGCAAAAATTTGGAGGAACTACGAAGAAGATCCTCTGGCATGGTGGAACAAGAACGAGCTCACAGCATCCTTAAAAGTCTAAAAGGGAAATGAGAATGAGTTTGTTAGATACAAGCCTATCTTGATGAATTAGAATGATCGAAAGGATATGCAGAAGATTCTTAAGGAGCATCTTGACCTTAAGCTAATCTCACCAGGGGTCTCGCCATATAGCAGTCCTGGGTTCCTAGTTAGAAATCATAGTGAAATCAAAAGAGGAAAACCAAGATTGGTGATCAACTACCAAGGGATCAACAAAATCTTGGAATTCGATGGATACTATATCCCGAGCCGAGAACACCTTATCAACTGCGTCCAAAACGCGAAGGTCTTCTCAAAGTTCGATTGCAAATCGGGCTTTTATCAAATAAGGATGGAGGAAGAAGCAAGAAGTATACGACTTTCTCTACACCGCAGGGACATTATATCTGGAATGTTATACCAATGGGTTTGCCAAATGCACCACAGATATATCAAAGGAAGATGGATAATCTTTTCAAAGACTACTTCAGCTTCATGTTTGTTTATGTCGATGATATCCTCATCGCCTCAAGGAATGTCAAAGAGCATGTTAAACACCTGGAAATATTCTCAGATGTTTGCCACAAAGAAGGATTGGTGCTATCCAAAAAGAAGGCTATAATCCTAACAAGAAAAATTGAATTCCTTGGCATTGAGATTGACGAATCAGGTATTATACTCCAAACACATTTGGTGGAAAAGGTACGTGATTGCCCTGACAATCTCAAAACGGTTAAACAACTTCAAAGTTTTTTGGGTTTAGTCAATTTTGCATGAATGTTTATTAACAATCTTGCAAGCTACAGGAAAGTGTTTAGTCCTCTATTCAAAAAAGACGCAGAATTTAAATGGACAGAACAACATACGGGAGCAGTCCAATAACTAAAGAAGTTGTGTCAAAATCTGCCCAAACTTGCGATACCCAACGATGAAGACGATCTGGTGCTATACACAGATGCTAATGACCATTGGTGGGTAGCCGTTCTAACGAAAATAAAACCAACAAGAGAAGTCCCATGGAGATATTGCAGCGGATTATTTGCAGACAATAATACAGCAAGATGGCATATAAACGAGAAGGAGTTATTTGCAGTTCGCAGCGCATTTAAGAAATGGCTTCTGTTTCTACTTGCAAAGAAGTTTTCCTAAAAACTGATAACACAAGTGTTAAAGCTTTCTTAAAAAACAAAATAGAAAGTAAACCCGAGAAAGCCTGGCTTTTAAGATGGCAAGCTGAATGTCAATATTATGATTTTGACGTTGAAATTATCAAATATCACGAAAATGTTCTTGCAGATTTATTAACACGAGATGGAGCCAAGTGAAGCCAACAACATCCTCACCAGATGGCGGCATCACAACGACAGCGTGGAAGAACTAAATAAGACAATTGATAGCCTTACGATTAATGCTAAGGCTTCAGGACATGTACAAGAAAAGGATCTTAACAAGGTCCATACTGCGATGAAAGCCACAAGGCTTTGCAGTACCATGTTATGGGATCGTCTTTATGGCCCCATTATGCGAGATGCCTCAGAGTCAAAACTTGTCTCTGAACTACGAGCACAGGATGTTAAAATCGAGGTAGGGGATTCAAGTGCGATTCACCCAAACACAGGAGAAGATCCTTATGAAGAGGATTCTGAAAACAAGAAAGATTACAAGATGGAAACATCTGAAGAATCAAATCAGTCTAAAAAATTAGAGGCTGAGGTCAACGAGCTTAATCTTAGACCAAGAACGGAAAAGTCTAAGATCCAGAATGATAACCTTAAACCATCTCCATTGATTGAATATCAAAGAACATGAGAAATGTTATATACAAGAATGGGACTTGTCTCAGGTAAACCCTTGGCCGATTGGTCTGGAAAATACCCACGAGTTCGGACTCTACCAGGTGCAAAACCGGAGAGTGTAAGAGAGTGGTTTGATTTTGGTTGTTTAGCCTCAGTCTTCACTACATCACCAGGGTTTCTGGAAATCTCGAAATTACCAGAATGGATTTACAAGGGAGTGTATGATACATGGAAGAATAATAATACACTTGGAAGAGGAGAAACTCTGAAACTAAAATTTATCTCAGCAGCTCCAGAAATTACCGAAAAAGGCTCTTATCCCAGCTTTCATCTCATCAAGCTGCAAAGGCCATACATGAAAGCCTTAGATTTTATAAAGCCACCACCAGAAGGACAACTTTTAGTTGCTCCGATATCGGAAGACGATATCACTACAAGAAGGGCCTGTGGACTTTGGGTCTGCCTAACGGAGATGGACACAGTCAAGTATTCGTTTAAAACGTTTAAAAAAACTGAAAACGGATCACTCATGCTCAACACCATGACAAGTACCACTACCCATTTTGCCGAGACGATATTCAAAAATAAAAGGCAGAAGTTGTGGAATAACGAGATTCCGGCCACCTTAGAAACCAGTCGGAAATTATGTAACATGATGCACGCTGGAAAATGGAAAGATCACATTTGTCCAAAATGCCCTGAGCAGAAGGAACCACTTTTTGGCAAAGGATTCCTGGTGAAAAAAGACAAATGGGAATACGACAGAGAGGGCTCCACTAGACCAGGAAAGATGCCTCGTACTGGTAAAAGGACAAATTTTTCTGTCAAAGCAAAAGAGGCCATGTGAAGTTGACGAAGACCAAATCCACTAAAAGATAAAGAATGGAGGGACCAGATTCCCATTGACAACGGGAAAAAGAAGAGTTGGTGGATTAAAACGTATGCCATGACATTAATCCATAAAGAAGAAGTGAAGTCCGAAAATGATGTCCGGATGAGCCTCTATATATACACAAGTTGAAGGAAGCAGAAGACATCAAACATCCTCCTCTGTTTTCTTACTCTTAAATAAATTCTATCAGAAAAAATATTCTGAGCTTAGTTTGTATTAAGTTTTCAATTCTGTTTTTAAAAACGAGTGTATGTGTAAAAGAAACAAGGCTACTATGAGTAGCTAAACAAGTAACTCTACTCTATAAGGGTTATGTTGTTGTAATAAATAAAGTTTCCATTTTTATGAATAAAATTATGGCTTTTGCTTAAATCAGTGTTTCCCTATTTAAATATCTAGTTGTTACCAAGATAGTATCTTTATGCCCGGAGTAGGAAACGAACCAGGGTTGTGCTAGTTGTCGTTGAAGGAGCCATTGCAGAACCATCGGTTGAGATCGAGTGGTTAGCTGAGGAAGCTGTAAAACCTGGTGGAAACCCGACGGCAGTTTGGTCAAAAGGAGGTACTATTCTAATTTTGACTGTTTATTTATATTGACGGAAGCATGTTGGGCCTGATATGGTCGTTATGGACTATTTCTGTTTAAATTATGGGGTCCAAAATAAAAATATTGTAAACTTAAGGCTAGACTTTTAAATTACATCTTTTTGCCAATTAGAATGAGACACTTGTCATGATCCTAATAAGGGAGGACCAGTGGGTCTCCCCCCACTATAGACTTCATTGTTTAAAACATATTCTCCAATAGAGCAAGTAAAAGATAAATATTCATTTGAAGGTACTGATAATATATTAAAATCAATAATGGCAAAAAAAGTATTACATGGTAAATTTATAATTATCAACGCCAGAAATCCCGTATTCTAAGGAAAATGCAATAAAAACACTAAGACAAAATTTATTATATCTTATGACTCAGTGCATCGTTTTCAGTTTATAAGATATATAGTTGAACCTTTTTTTTTTTTTTTTTTTTTTCTGTTTTCTACAATTTACTTTCAAATTATTGTTAAACATCGAGTGGTTCGAGTGCATAAAAGCCTTATAAACCAATCTCGAAGAGATTTAATTTTGTTGTTAGTGTGCCATAATTTTGCTACCTAAAAAAATAAAAATAAAGGCCCAATGATTCGTCTGAATTGAGGCGCATTGTAACCCAAGCCGGGCCATGTTGGCCTGGGCATTAAACATGTCGGCCAGGCGCCCGACGTGGTGCACGTCGGTCGCGACATCTGGTGGGTGCCCCAAGTGTTGTACATCGGCCAGGAACCCAACATGTCGTAAGTCAGCCATTCGCCCGACGTGCCCCTTGGGCACGTCGGCCAAGTGCTCGACGTGCCATCCTAGAGCGTCAGCCAAGCGCTCGACTTGCCGGACATAGTACCTTACCCCGAGAAATCCGAGAATGGGGACCACATCCCGAGGCCTATAAATATCCTCAATCTTGAAGCACTAGATGCATTCATTAATGTTCACCAACCACGCCACATTTGAATCAGGAGCTCGATACTCTATCTCAGTTTGACAATTCTGAGTTCGATGTTTCAGTTGTTTAGTTCAATTGATTGACCTAGTGCAGTTCGATAGTTCCAGCATCGAACCTAGGGTTGTTCAATAGTTTTCGTTACTCAGTGTCTACGGTTCCATTGCAGCCAGGTTTGATTGTCTTTGAATCGAACCTAGGGCAGTTCAATGCTTACAGATTTGACGATTACTTACAGTTCAATACTTACAGATCCGACAGTCTTTGAATCACAACTGCATGTCTACATGTTGCTTTTAATAATAAGATTATGGCAATGATTGACATGGCAATAGCCTCATATTTCCCAGCAGTTCAGCCGCAGGTGGTGCTACCGGCTGAGGGCCACATGGAGGCCCCACGTGAACAGACTTCAGCCACAAGACGTCATGCTGATGAAAGAAGGGAGAGGCGACATCCAGATGGCCCCACAACGAGTTTCTAATCGCTAGAAGTATAGTCGAGAAGGCACCAGGATGGCGTAAGGCGCGAGGCTAGTCGAGGAAATGTTGGCGACTCCAAAACAGAGTGTACTATGATCGCGAGGAGGTTGGAGTGGTTGAATCGGGAGAAGAACAAAGTAGAAAACAAGATGGCGTTGATGGGAAGAACTCGTAGGAGCACGCCATTCACTGTCGAGATCGAGGATGAAGTTTTAGGGCGGGGAGAAAAAATATCCCAACTAAAGATGTATGATGGGAAACAAGATCCGCTAGAGCACATCTTCTACTTGGATGGTTTGCTTTCTCTACACGTCTTCAGTGACAACGTGCAGTCACTTATATTTGTGACAATACTGACAGGGGTGGCTCTAGATTAGTTTTTTAAGATTCCGACGAGAACGATATCGACTCAAGAGGAATTGAGGAAGAAGTTCAAAAGTTAATTCTTGAGTCAGAAAAGGACGGTTATGGATCACTCGGGTATGTATTCGATGAAGCAAGGGTAGACAAAGTCTCTTAAGGATTTTATTAGGAGGTTCAACTCTAAGCTTTTAAAGATCGATGACACGAAGGGTGAAATGGTAGCAAACATCATCTTCTACGCCACTAGGAATTGGACTTTCTCGGGTAAATTGCTAATAGCAAAACTGAGGACGATTGAGAAAATCAACAAATTGGCGTAGCAAGTTGGGCATTTTGAGGAGATGATTGCAACAAAGGCCATTGACTATTCGTCCAGGACAATGGACAAGGGGAGAAAATATCGCAGCTGGAATAAGAGCACGAATGACATGTGTAGAAACTCATCACCCAGAAGATATACTTCACTGAATGTGGACATCATGATTGCGTACGGAGTGGCAAAGAGAAAGGGGTTTCATTCGGGCCCTATTGGGGCATCATGTGGGGTGCAAGCAGAACAGTTACACAACGGAATAGTGCAAGGACCTGAAGGATGAGATAGAGCGACTGATCAAAGATGGCAAACTCGATGAGTATGTTAGGTTTGAAGGACGAGGCAAATGGGTCCAACCGAGACAGATTGCGATCACCGTGAAGAAAGACAAGCAGAAGGTCACATACCACCTGCAGATTAATGATTACCCACAGTTGAGGGATAACCAGCCCAAAAAGAGGATTATCCACATGATATTGGGCACACCCAATGGCTTCAGAGGAAATCACCTTCTCCAAAGAAGATCTATTGAAACTAAGCCCGCAGGCCCTACAAATAGGTAAGACGGATTGCCCTTTGGTGACTACAGTTGATATCGCCAACTTTGGTACTATAAAAATCCTGATAGACATTTGAAGTTCTGCCAATGTGCTCTTCCGATCCACATGGAAACAAATAGTGCTAGTAGATGACAAAATGGTGAAAATGAGGACTCTGTTGCGCGATTTTAGAGGAATAGAGGTTGTCCCACGCGGATTAGTCACACTTTCAACTTCACTTGGGACCTTTCCACAAAGAAGAACCATGATCACAGATTACCTAATCGTAGACATGCCTTTTCCCTGCTATGCCATCCTGGCTAGACCAACGCTCAACGCTTTCAGATTTGTGGTGTCCACATATCATCATAAGATGAAATTGCCAACCCCAGAAGGAACAAGTGAGGTGATTGACAGTCATCGACAATGTTGGCTTTGCTACGTGGTGTCTTGCAAGGTCCCACGGCAAGAGTATGAGGCGACACTAATTGTGTTGGCGTAATCAGAGATGGATTCCATCGTCTAATCTCCACCGCGTTTTCTCGATATTTAAGTTACTTTCTAGAACAACCGAACTATGTTTTATTGATTTCCTAAATAACCTCACCTATACGGGGCTGGCATGTAAAACTTAATACATGTACTACGACAGCTTCAGTCCCGAGGCACCGCTAAGGAAACGTAGGAAACCCGGCGTATCGCTGGGCTCAGCCTTCTCCGTACTTAAATTACTATCTTTGTTGATGTGATATTTACTGTTACTGTTTGCCAAAGCATAGGAGAAATCTACAGGTACAACAACGTGGCTTTCGCAGCACATATACCTAAAGCAATCCAATAAGGCACAATTTCGCCTAATTTGTTATCCTTGTTTATGTGATATTTATTATTACTATTCTCCACAGTGGGGGAAAAGCCCACAAGAACAATAGCATTGCCCTCGTAACCTGTAGACCGTAAGCGGTCAAAGATAACAGAGATAGACACTTGACCCAACATGGGTGGGTGCAAACCTAATATTTCCTCAAAGAACAGAGATAGACATTTGACTAGACGCGACCAGATGCAAATCTAATATCTCGGCAAAGAACAGAGATGGTAATGTAGCGAGCGCAAGGCATAAGGGAAGATGAAACAACACAAGAATCAAAGACTCGTTGAGTCTGCAGAATATCAAGAAAAATAATGAAAAACTGAGAAAACTCTCAAGTTTAGATTTTTTATTCATTCAACAACTACAATGACTCAAAAATGACTAACTTATAAAGATGAAACCCTAGACATAAAAAAATACCTAAATTACAAAAGACTCTTAAAATAACTAAATAAAACAAAAAATCCGCGGAAATAATAAACTGTATATTTGACTCTCTAAACCTTCAAATTTGCCTAAAATCACGTGAGCGTAAAGACTTTAGTCTTTTATTTTTCTCGGGTGGGCATTTACACTTAGAAAAGTGGCATCCTTTGTCAAAAATGGGCTTTCGTTGACTTTCTAGTCAAACCTCAACTTGCTTGAATCTCAGGTTGGTTATTTTTTATCAAGAGATACCCATATTTCTGATCTCCATCATTCTCCCCTAGTTGAAAAAGATTCGACCTCGAATCTGAATCGTGTTTAGTAACTAAGAACTTATCACCATAAGACGAAATATGATTAGTAACATAAAAAATATCAAACCCCTGAGGATGAACATCTTCAATTGTGGCTGCAACAACAGGAACGAGCTTCTTCTCGTCGCCGACCGCTGCCACACCTAGGTTTTTCTTTTCTATCATAGCACTTCCAAATCTATCGATTTTCTTAGCAACCTCATACTTTTCCAACATATTCGTCTGTTTTATTATATTCTCCACCCTGATCTTCTCCTCCACACCCTGCATGAAAGCTTTTAATCTAAAAATCTCGAACTCATCCACAATATCATGACCATCGCTATAATAAACAATATCATATAAATATTTACAATCCTCTTCATAATCACCACGTAAATTTAAAATATCACTTTGAAACTCTGATTTCCAATGTTTTTCTTTATATCATCTTGTCTCTGGTGAAGTGGCGGATTCAATGGTTGTTCATGTAGTACAAACGGATTCCCCACCAAGGGAACTCGGTCTAAACACTCGATGAAAGGTACCCCCGGATCCGACCAACACTTCGTAAAGGAATACAGTATGATCACAAAGGCGTAAACACGACCCCCAACGACCGAGGGCCTATCTAAAAACAGAGAATCTACAACTATCCCCCTGAAACCCCCAAGTCCAAAGAGCAAAACTCCTCGGAGCCTTCGACGACCCCCGAGATGCCTGAGGAACCACAAACAACACTTATCCAAATTGAAGAAACAGGAGCACAAAACAAACATTAATAACACGAGTAAAGACAAGGCACGGTCAAAAACCCACTATAATCTCATATTAATAGTCCATGATCGAAGAACAGCCACAGGTCTCCTTCCTGACGAACAACCCGCAAAGATAGCCCCAAATCGACCATGACCTCTGACTCACCTCGAAGGATACACTATTCATCATCACCACTCCCAATGTCACGACTATGCTAATAACGAGGAAAGACCATCCCTCATTGGTCTAACTCTCCCAACGCCATGACTACCCTAATAACGAGGAAAGACCATCCCCCCATTGGTCTAACTCATTCATTAGGACAAAAAGCAACAAACACTATTGGTGCAGACCATACAGCATGCATTGGTGCAGAAGACCCTCGCCCTCATTGGGCACCAGCGAAGACGGCAAAGACTGGCTACCATTTGCCGAAGACCCTTGGGCTTACACTATAAATAGCCCCCATTTTCAGCAAAGGGGAGGATCATTTTTTCACGATCCACATGATCATCTTTTCACGATCCACAAGGTCATCTTCTCACAACCCATTCACTCCTCAAGGGAGAAGCAATATTCTCCATTATCATACACCCAATTTGTACTTAGAACTTATCGCGTTCTTCTAGCTCAAATTCGTGTACTCCACACGACCCCTTGTACTTTACTCAAAATCTTTAATAAAAATATTGTGCCTCCTTTCTTGAAGCTCGAGATTGATGTTCCGAACACAAATACTTGAGTAACAATATCTCGAAACACCTCGACTACCCGAGCCCAGATGATATTTCCTAACCAAATGGCGCCGTCTCTTGGAACGCCTTAAAAGTTCTGTGAGAAAAGCTTGGAAATGTTTCATGGCTAGAAAAGAGCTAGAAGAGTACCAGTTCGAGTATCCTCATTGTATTCATGATCCCATACCAAAGTCGATTCCATGAGGAATCATGACAAAGGAATAGAAAGGGAGCTAAGCCTTCCACTCCGTCCTGACGAGGTTCCATGACCAGATGGTCCAGTGCCTCCCCCTAATGTCCCAACACTACCACCAGCAGGTACCTCTGGGAACGGGACCCATTATGGATTACGTGCAGGTGCCTCTGGACATGTATCACAACATGTTCGCTCGGTTCAACTGGCGAGGAGCCACATCATTGGAAAATGATCGGGGTCGGGACAGGGAACGCTACGAGGAGAGAAGAATGGCCCTACGTCTATAATTGGCCCCACCTTCTAGGGCTCGATATGAGGGACTGTCGCAAAATGACACTCGAGCTTCCCCTTCATGATAGAACAAATGCAAAGAGAATTGCAGGAACTCCGTCGCAATCTCAACTCGGGCGAAGAATTGGCCTATCAGGGGTCGCCATTTGCGCTCGCTATCGCCGAACCTCAGGTCCCCCTGACCATGAAGCCCGCCGGACTTCCGAGCTACGCTGGAGAGAGCATTGATCGTGATCCCCGTGACTACATCAGCCAGTACCTAGCATACATGGACTTGTCGTCAGCCCCAGACTATGCCATGTGCCGAATGTTTTGCACAACCCTCACCGAAAGGGCCCAAATATTTGTAAGGCAGTTTGCCTGCAACAGGGTCTTTCCAAAGACTGCAGTCACCTGTTCAACGTTCGACAAAATTAGATGAACCCCTTCGGGACTACATGCGCCGATTCTCTCAGGCAGTAGGAGAAGTGGTCCGGTTCGACCCAAGAGTGCTCTTCAATATCATCATTCGAGGATTTCTCCTAGACGACTTCCCTAATTACATCATGAGGAATCGCGCCATCAACCTGGGGGACCTGTTGCAAAAGTTCGAATCCTTCATAGAAATGGAGGAGAAACACAAGATCTTTGAAGCTACTGAAACCACGATGGCCCCTGCTAAGGGGGGAGAAAAACGCGAAGACAATGAAGGAGGCAAGAGGGAAAAGGCCAAGAAGGAACTGGAATCGGTACCCTTGCCGAGCATGACGATATCCCCCATGGAAATCATGACCGTCATGGGGGCAGAATGCTACTTTAAGTGGTCTCAGGCTGCGAGGGACGCGTAGAGGCTCAAGCACACAGGAAAATTCTGCACGTACGGGCATCTAACGTACGACTGTGTCCACCTCCAAAGGGAGATAGCCAGGCTCCTGAAGCCGGGCTACTTGGACAAGTACGTGATGTCCGATGAACGCGACCCCCTAAAAGAGAAAGGGTATGAGGAGGGGCCCAAGAAAAAAACAGAGGTCAGAATCACCCGACGAGGACGATGACTCAGAGTCGCCCGAGTAGGAGCAGCTTCCCTGCCACCCCGTAAGTACCGCGATAATGCCCCTACAGGTCGCACTGTGAATATGATTGAAGGTGGAGTGATGTCCGTAACTCTCAAGCAAAGGCAAAAGTATATACGAAAGGCCCGCAATGCAAACAACAATCTAGAAGTATTCGCCACCAAGGGTGCTAACTAACCAGTTATCTCCTTTGGTCCCGAGGAACTCCTAGGAATCGTGTACCCTCATGAAGACGCCTTTGTAGTCACGGCTACCATATTGAGGACCAAAGTCAGTAGAGTACTCGTAGACATGAGAAGTTCAATCACTATTCTTTTCCTGCCTACATACATGGCTCTGGGAATTTCGCGAAGTCAGATGGAGACGATTGAGGTACTCCTCGTGGGTTTCTCCGGGGAACAATGCCAAACTGTGGGAATTATAATTCTACCCATGTCTTGGGGAGAAGGCTCCACTCGCCGTACCGAGCCCACCAAATCTTGGGTAGTTGGCGCTCCCTCGCGAGCGTATAACACCATATGTGGATGAACCGCCCTTCAAACCTTCGAAGCAGTTCCGTCCACTCTCCACCTGAAGGTCAAATTTTCGACCATATCTAGAATCAGAGTACTCAAAGGAGATCAGACCCTCGGACGGGAATGCCACATGAATGCATTTCCAATTGCATCTAATCACCTTGAGCCGCAGCTCCTTAACAAGAGAGCCCTCTCAGCAGAGATCCGAGTCCAGCCCGCTGAAGAGCTCAAAATGATAGAATTAGTGGAAGGCACCCAGGGAGAAACTATAAAAATTGGTACCCAGGTCGGGGAAGATATTGAAAGGGCCATCGTGGCCACCCAAAGGTCCTTCCACCACCTCTTCGCTTGGAAGGACGGGCCCCCTGGGTGAATCAACCAAGAAATATGCATGCACGAGCTCAATATGCACCCCACAGCCAAGCTCGTCCAACAACGAAAGACGAACATGGGGCCGGAGCGAAACAAAGTGATCCAAGCCAAGGTCCAATGGCTCATAGACCTCCACCAGATCCGAGAAGTCTGGTATCCAGAATGGTTGGCCAACGTGGTCCTAGTCCCAAAAACAAGAGGCCTATGGTGTATGTGCGTTGACTTCACCAACCTCAATAGCGCCTGCCCAAAGGACTGCTATCCCCTACTAAGTATCGACATGTTAGTCGATTCCACCGCCGGTTGTACCCTCTTATCCACCATGAATGGGGACCACGGCTACAATCAAATTTCGATGGCAAGCCACGAGCAGGAAAAGATTAGCTTCATCACCGACATCGGCACCTTCTGCTACCTAGTCATGCCGTTCGGCCACAAAAATGCCAGCGCCACATATCAAAGGTTAGCCAACCTCATGTTCAAGGGACTATTCGGCAATACGATGGAGGTTTATGTCGATGATATGATCACGCTCGTAACCTCGCTCGAGCCTTCGAGATCATGGAAAGGTTTGGAATGAAGATGAACCCTCGAAAGTTCTCTTTCGGCATCCGATGGGGAAAATTCCTAGAGTATATGGTTACATAGATGGGGATCGAAGTCAATCCAGAAAAAGCTGAGGCCTTACTCAACACAGAGTCACCAAAGACCGTGGAGACGTCCAGAAGCTAACAGGTAGGATGGCCTCGCTGAGCAGGTTCATTTCCCGCTCTTCTGAGAAGGGCCTTCCCTTCTTTAAAATTCTCAGGAACATAAAGGAGTTTAAGTGGACTGACCAGCGTGAAGAAGCCTTAAAAGCGCTAAAAGAATATTTGTTCCGTCCGCCACTTCTAGTGAAACCCGTCCCCAAGGAGATGCTCTTACTTTACCTAGTCATGGTAAAAGAATCAGTCAGCGCATTTTTGGTCCGAGCCGAGGGAAGACCCTCATCGATGCCGAGACTCGCTACTCCCGTATTGAAAATGTCTGTTTAGCCTTTGTGTGCGCAGCCCGAAAGCTGAGAGGCTACTTCCTGGCCCATCTGATCACAGTCCTCACCGAGCATCCTCTTCGAACCATCCTCGATAACCGGGAGGTGTCAGGACGAATGATCAAGTGGGCCATCGAGTTGGAGGTATTTGATATTACTTATTCCCCCGACCTGCGATCAAGGCCTAAGTGTTGGCCGATCTCATAATTAAAATGCACGGAGAACCTGAAGAGGACGAGTTAGAACCCCTGTGGCACATATATATTGATGGATCCTCCACTAATACCCACGGGGGAGTAGGCATAATCTTTAGGAAAATAGCTCTAGATGAGCCAGAGACCGTCTTGGAATTCGCCGTACGTCTGGAGTACCCTGTCTCCAACAACGAGGCTGAATATGAAGATCTCCTTCTTGGGATGCGCCTGGCCAACGAAGCAAAAATACGAAGAATGTTGGTGCAGTTACTCCTGAAATAGATTCACGACGGATGTCGTGGCAATCACTCCGGCAGAAGAAGCATGGCACCAAAATTATCCGTCAAGGGTACTACTGGCCGACCATGGCAGCAGATTTCGAAGACTATGCCCAAAGGTGTAGAAAATGCCAATTGCATGCCCCCATGAGGCAGCAACCTACTGCCCCATGGGAGCCCGACAACGTCCCTTGCCCGTTCGCCCGGTGTGGAATCGACATCGTCGGAGCCATAGCCCCTGATAGGAGGCAAAAAAGGTTTCTGCTAGTGGCCGTCGACTACTTCACCAAGTGTATCAAGGAAGAACCCTTCTCCAAAATCACCAGCCAAGTGGTAATAAACTTCCTCTAGAGAAATATCTTAGCTCGATTTGGAGTCCCACAACAGCTGGTGAGCGACAACGGGTTGCAGTTCCGCAACGACCTCGTTGGAAAATGGTGCGACAAATGGGGAATCAGACACCGCTTCATAGGGGTCAAATACCCCCAAGGAAACAACCAAGTAGAGGTAACCAACAAAACCCTTCTAAAAATGTTAAAAGCTCGTCTCAACCAGTACAAGTCAAAATGGGTCAAAGAAGTCCCCGGAGTACTATGGGCCTATCGCACTACCCCACGGGCCGCAACAAGCAAAACACCCTATAGCCTCGTTTTCGGCACCAAGTCAATAGTCCCTTTCAAGGTGGTGAAACAAAGTCTACGGGTCCAAGAAAACGAAGAAGACAAAACAGTGCCGACCTCGCCCTAGCCCTAGACCTCTTGGAAGAAAGGTGAATAAGAGCTGCTACCCATTCAGAATTTTGCAAGGCCCGCATAGGCAAGTACTACAACACCAATGTTCGACCCCGTTCGTTCCAAGTCGGAGATCTCATCCTTAAAAGGGAAAAGGCCTCCAAGAATGTTGGAAAGTTGGACCCAAAATGGGAAGGCCCCTATCAGATCTCATCCTTAATGGTTAAGAGCTCGCATGAGCTTGTAACGGCCTTAACCTCCGGAAGTATTACCTTTAAAACACGCCCTGTAGTCGACCCCTTACAACGACTCAATTTTGTTCATGCAGTTAGTATGCTTGTATTTTGACTTAGCGGTTATACCCGTGGAAAAGCAAGCATACCATCGACAATAAAATAACTACGTTCGATAAAAATTTCAGTCTTACGACTCACAAAGAGCACAAAAGGTAAGCTTCCATTAACAGGTCTTAACGACCAACATAAAATAAACGAGAGTTGAGGGGACTTCGCCCATACATAGCGGTAAAAAAATGGCCATACAAAGCGACTACGTCATGCCTTAAGTGGCTATGCCACACCCATAGCGGCACACAAAAAGAAATAAAGGCAACGCCTGGCTATAACTACTCCTTTGCAGGGCGCTTTTCGGCCTTCATCCAGCCCGACGCTCTTCAGCAGATAACTCTATCAGGTCAAGCATCATCAACACTCCCAAAGGAGCCCAACGAGGGTTCGACGAGGCAACACCGAAGGAGGTAGAAAAGAACTCCAACCTGGGAAGTACTAGCCCACGGGGGACGTCGGGGAGATAAACAAAGAAGGACGCTGCCATCCCGTATCCGATCGTGACAAGGTCCCTCATCTCTAACGCCATAATATGGTTTCGGGGCACCCCCGACCGGGTCAAGGCGGGCATTGGTAACACCCACCTGAAGCTCTCTCCTAATATCCTTGAGTTAGCGAGCTAATCAATCCTGTTCCTCCCGGAGCAGGTTGACCTCCTCCGCAGTTCAGATGGCTTCTTTAGCCCTCTGCTCCCACCTTGCAGCCTTACCACCGGACTTAGCTATAAACTCCTTCAGGTAACTAGTCAAGTCCCCCAAGTCCCGATCTGAGGACACACTCAACTCTGCCATACACCCGCGAGTCTTTTTCAAGGTAGCCTCCAGCGAAGCATTCTCTTTACAAGCATGCCTAAGCGAGGCTCGAAGAGCATTACGCTCATCCACCATAGCCTTTAAGACACTAGGGCTAGCCCTATACATTCCTAGCGTGTCTCCGAGCAGAGTAAGCTGAAAATACAAACAAATCGTGAGCCCAACGACTGGTACAAGAAAAACACAAGAAAAATAAAGAATAAAATGGGGGGTGTTAACTCGCAGATGATTTGACAAATACGCTCCCACAGAGCAGCATCACCGTAGCCCCCTAGTATCTTACAATCCCCGCCGTTTAAAATTTCACTGACAAAAGACCTATAGTGGTCCGGATCCTTATGTTCCTCGACAAAAATCAAAGGCACCGCGGGAGTACGAAGAAACTCTTCCTCCTCCGGGGTCAACTTAAACTTGCTCATTTCGGGGGAGACTCGGGTTGGCAGTCCTTCATGGCCGGGAAGGGATCGATCACCCCTTTACCCTTATCCCTCTTGGAAGAAGACACGCCCACATCTTGATCCCCCTCTCTCTTTTTTCACGGGCTGTCAAAAGCATATGCCTTATCTATCAGATTAAACGAGAATGTTAGCAGGGGCCCAAAGTCAAGCTTACTACCAAATGGAGGCATGAAAGGATAGGCAAAATTCTTAGCCATCACGGAGTCCATAGGTTGAGGCATACCTTTGGAGCTAACCCCCTTGTCAGCCTCCGCCATCACAACATCCACATCAGCAGCAGATGGGCTTCCTGGAGCCTTGGGGCAGTGCTCGCTGTCTACAGAACCCAAGGGCTCAACAGGCTTCGAGGAGGCAGTCACGCCACGACCCTCCAATGCGGACGACTTCCAGCCTCCGTTGGATAGCGTGAGCACGTCACCTCTAAAGGGTCGACAAGCATGGGACGCCATCTCTGCACTTACATACTAGCACCATGAATGGTCAATAAAAATGAAAAAAAACAGAGAGGGAGTATACTCTATATACCCGCATAAGTGGTTTCGATGAACATTCGAAATTTTTTTATAAAAAAAAACCTTTAAGGGCACTTCTGAAACTCCAAGTGTTGTCGAAGCATTTGCGGCTCAGGGCGTTCCTCCACCAATCTGTCCTGGAGACCGGCCTAGAGCAGAACCATGGGGCTTTCAGGATCGACGACGCATTGTAGAGGCCTTCAAAAAGACCCCTCTCCTCCAAATAAGATGCGGCCTCTGAAGGTATCGATGGGGATGGGTAAACATAACCTAACCCCCAAACACGGGGCACACCATCCCAAAGGGTCGACGACTCTCCCAGGGGAGCCATGAAAAAGAAAAAGTATCTCCGACGCCAATCACCATTGCTCGCAGGACCGTTGGTTGCGGCATTCAGAAATACTCGCTTGCTATCCTGCACCAAGAGCGAAAAGAAGGGTTAGCCAACCGCGGTGGCTCGTAGCGTAAACGCCCCCGCTACGGTCGCATGAGTGCATGGGAGGTCCAACATATGGCAGCAAAGAATGAAACACACCAGTTGGCGGTAGGAAGCCGGAGTCAGTTGGCTCGGGGACAATTGCCAGAAGTCAAAGAGCTTCCTCACAACTGGATGGAAGAAGTAGCGAAGTCCGCAATGAATTTGCTCCGCATACACCGCTATATGACCCTTAGGAGGGTCGAAAGCCCTATGAGTCTCCGAGGGGATGATGATGTGAAACTGCTCGAGGGGAATGCTATACTCCGCTAGTAAAGAGCCGACCTCCACTATATTCATCACGGAGGCGTGGATCCAACCCTAAGCCTACCAGTCATGCGCTTTGTGTCCATGTGCTCGCTGTGGAATATGGTGCCCTTCTCCACATTATGATAAGGACCCCGATGGTCGAAAACCTCATGAATACGATCACGATTCGCCGTCATCACCGGAGGAACGACATCGTCACCACATCGCTCTCACCTCCGTGGGTCTGAACGAACGAGGGAGGAACGCGCTACCCTTCTCTGCCGATTATGGCGAGTAGTGGAAGCGCTACTCCACTGTGGAGGAGGACGAGAAATAGAAGAGTCACGAGACTCTTCATCGTTGGAAAGCACAGTGGTTGCCTGAGAAACCATTATCGAGAAAGAAATAAATATTTTCACAAAGGAAAGATGTGTTTGGAAGTGATGAAGAAAAGGACGAGGGTGGCTATGTTTATATAGACGGGAAAAGACGGTTCATATCCTGAGTTGTCTCGCTTCCACGCCCTCGGTTCAAAAGTTGGGACCTTTCGACTCCCCACTCACGACCCAGGAAAACCGCCACCCTCCCCGAATCACTATAACCCTAGCATGTCAAACGTCACCATATGGGAGCTAGACCGGCGCACCAATTCCCCGCGTCTCTTCACAATAAATGAGGTACCTCTTCCTAAAGGCGAGTAGTTGGGAGACGAAAAGGCGAGCCAATTCAAATCCACGACTACCCCGACAGTCGTTGATGCCCGACCACCCCCAACCGAAGACGCCTACCACGACCACAAGGGCAACTTGAAAGTTTCAAGAATTTTCCTATGTACAGATTAACTGTAGGAGCGAACGCCTGGTACCTACTGGTGATTTTCCGAGGTCCGTAAAGGGAAAGCTCGAACGATACCCCCGCAAAAATGGAATACACTCATACAGGTTGCATAAAACGGTACCACGACAACCACGAGCTCCGACGATCGCAGATACTTATAGAAAACTCAAAACCTTTATGGTCGTGGTATGTGCAGTATAAAAGAAACATCCTCTCGAAGGGATAGGCATAGAAAAGGGCAAAGAAAGAGCATATGGAGACCTCCAAAAAAGTTTTCATTCATAATCAAGAATTCCTGGCGGGGACGACCCTGTACAACTCCATAAAAGGAAAAAACAAAAAGCAGACTAAACAAGCTAAGGCCAACACGGCCACAAAACTCCCTACAGCTATCTACGCCTGAGGAGAGTGGCTGGTGCCTGCTATAGTAGAAGGGGCAGGAGAGTTTCGCACCGCCGTACTACAACCATGGAGGAGATTCAGAGTATCCTCCGGCTTCTCTAGAAGGAACATCCGGGTCGAGAACAGTCTTAGGGGATCAACCTCAGAGCGGAAGAAGTTCTTCGCAATGCTAATTTGTCGGTAAGCTCGGAAACCAATAAAAGGTGACCCTCGAACAAGGGCTCAAGCCACTCCTTTATCTCCCTCTCGTGAGCAGCTAGACACTCGTCTCACTCCATTATGGTCTTCTCCACAAGCCCCGGAGTGAAGTCACAAGCTTCTCAGAGTCCTCGAGCTTCCCGACCAACTCAGCCTCCCTTCCGGCCAAGGCTTCCCTTGCCTTTTCCGAGGCCTCCATGCGCTTCTTTAGTCATTACTCGGACCCCTTCAGGGCATCCCTCTCTCGGCTGCCTCCTCGTATAACTGAGATAGACCTCTCACTCCCACGAGGGTCTGTCAGAAAAAACAAGCATCAATCGAAGAAACGCGGGAAGAAATAAAGCATATTCACAACAACATCACTTACCAAGGTCGCATACAATTACGCAACCTAGCCCAACTCTTAGGCATCAAGCAGGGAAAGGGTCGGAGAAGCACCAAGGTGAGCCCACTCGTTGGCAAAACCCACCGCTTGAGCTCCTAGGTTCGCAGCACTTCTCAAAAGCGATTGCACTGGAGGAAATGTAATCTGGCCCCAAGTTTGGACTTCCCGAGTAGGGGCGACCTGGAAATCCAAAGGTCTCGTCTCTCGACACTTAGGAAGTGGTGAAGAAGACCTATCGGCCATTAACTCCGTTCCTGCGGTCGGGGGCTGGGGAGTAGAAGGCTGACCCAGAGAAACACCACCAAGGTCTGCCAACGTTGTCAAAGGGTAGTGCGTCGTGAACCAATCTCCGGCTTCTCCCGACCCAATGGGGGAAAGACGAGAAGCGGTAGGACTATCTCCCACTTGTGCCAGAACAGGACCCTCGTCCTCGGAATCCTGAAGTAAGATCACCTTGTTCTAGAAGGAGACCTCGGCCAGTTTTCGTTGCCGCTTCTTTTCTACTAGACCGACCTCCTTCTCACTCGACTGACTTGTGCGAGAAGGGGCCTCGGCCAAAGCACGCTTCTCCTTAGAAGGCTCGTTCGTCAATGCAGCAGAAGTCTCCAACCCACCCGCCCTCCGAGGCTTGGAAGCAATGACCTTCTTCTTCTTCTTCTTCTTCTTCTTGGAAGGGTATGGGTGGAGGGGGGGGGGAGCATCGCATCTCAGCGTCTTTGTGATAGTCTCTACAGAATTAAGATTCCGATTCAATAAAAGGAAGAAAAACTCGAAGATAAAATACCCACGAAAACTGTCCAATAACACTTACTGATCTCAGGGCGATTGTTTCCCACAAAGGACTCTGAAGCTAGTAGGTCATTCAGGGCACACTTCTAGTAAAGGGCGTAAAACACGCTAACCTGGGACATCTTGTTCCAACTAAAGCCTTGATCAAATAACCCATCTTCCGTTAACTCCTCCTTGGCCTTTGCATGGTCCAAGTTAGCATCAATTCTAGGATCTTGGTTCCACTCCATCGGAACGCCATCCTAAAGACCCGCTACACTAGGACGGACAAAGAAAAACTTCTCCTTCCAGCTGTTGTGGGAACCCCGAAGGTCGTTAAGAATTCTCTTCATCGACTTCGACATTGAAGGCCCCAAAAAACCTGTCCATTGTGCAGTGATACCCGTAGGCTGAACAGATGAAGACAAACACCGCCAAAACCGACCATCCATATGAGGAAAGCTGACTTGGACAAAGCAAGGATGCCTTGAAGACCTCTCGATAGAAAGGTGGGAGAAAAGATCTCAACCCAACCTTGATCTGCATGAAATAGGTGGTGTAATAGCCGGAGCGAGGAGAAGTAGCCTCCTCGTGACCTTGGGGCACCACGAACTCCAGACCATAACTGCCCGCCTCGTACATGGAAAATTCAGCACTAATCTCAACTAGAAATCTGACTAAACTCCGTACACCACCAGCCGAAACCCTAGGTAGCGCCACCGCCTTTTTCGCCTTTTGTGCAGAAGCTTTCGCTGTACCAGAAACAACACGATAGCATCGCGACGTCTCCTCAGCGGAAGGCGATGCTCCAGCACCGCCTGCCGCCGCAGCAGACCCTGTCCGCCGCCTTACCATACTGGACGCCTCCTCACCGGAACTGCTAATGGAAGCCATCAGATCGCTGATGAAAATTCAAAACACCAAAGAGAGAGAGAGAGAGAAAAGAGATGTAAAACAAAAAGACTCGTGTGAATGAAGCCAAAGCACTCTGAGTCCCCTCAATTTATAGGCAGAGCAGCCCAAACGACGCCCTCGACGCGTGGCTAACCCAGCGCCACGTGGAGCATGCAGGACCACAATTTCAGAAAAAACTCGACATCACATAGATTCATTAAATGAGTTCCAAGTGATTACTACAAAATACACTCGGAACTAGGGGGACTCCTGATGATGCATAATCTGCCCCACTCTCGTAGAAGGGCGGAAAAGTGGGTACCCTACAAAAAGCTGTCCACGGTCTTGCAGAAAGGTACATAACAGCCACGACCCGCCTCCACCTGGATAGAGGTAGATGGCCCAGACTCCGAAGATGATACCCCAGGGTACGACCAAAAAATACCCACCAAGGGTACTAGGTCTAAACACTTAGAGAAAGGTACCCCCGGATCCGACCAACACTTCTTAAGGGAATACGGTATGGTCACAAAGGCTTAAACACGACCCTCCAATGACCCATGGCCTATTTAAAAATAGGGTACCCATAGCTATCCCCTTAAACCCCTTAGCCCCAAGAGCAACTCTCCTCAGAGCCTTCGACGACCCTCGAGACGCCTGAGGAACTACCACTAACACTTAGCCAAAATTGAAGAAACATGAGCACAAAACAAACATTAAGGACACGAGTAAAGACAAGGCACGGTCAAAGACCCACTATAATCTCAAATTAGGAGTCCATGATCGAGCAACAACCCCGGGTCTTCTTCACGACGAATGACCCGCAAAGACAGCCCCAAATCGACCACGACCTCCGACTCACCTCGAAAGATGCACTATTTGTTATCACCAATTCCAACGTCACGACTACCCTAGTAACGAGGAAAGACCATCCCTCATTGGTCCAACTCTCCCAACGCAATGACTACCCTAATAACGAGAAAAGACCATTCCCCCATTGGTCCAACTCATTCATTGGGGTAGAAAGTAGCAAACACTATTGGTGCAGACTATTCATTAGTGCAGACTGGACAGCATGCACTGGCGCAGAAGACCCTCAGCCCCATTGGGCACCAGCGACGACGATAAAGACTGGCTACCATTGGCCGAAAACCCTTGGGCTTACACTATAAATAGCCCCCATTTTCAGCAAATGGGAGGATCATCTTTTCACGATCCACAGGATCATCTTTTCACGATCCACAAGTCATCTTTTCACAACCCATTCACTCCTCAAGAGAGAAGCAATATTCTCCATTATCATACACCCAATTTGTACTTAGAACTTATCGCATTCTTATAGCTCAAATTCGTGTACTCCACACGATCCCTTGTACTTTACTCAAAATCCTTAATAAAAATATTGTGGCTCCTTTCTTCAAGCTCGAGATTGGCGTTCCGAACACAAATAGTTGAGTAACAATATCTCCAAACACCTAGACTATATGGGCCCGAACGATATTCCCTCACCACATATAATTGTCAATCAGGTTATCCCTGAACCCATCACTCCATCTCGAAGCCCTAACAAGACGCCAGATATGAATCTGGCGCACCTATACCCATTCACTCCTCATGTCAGAGAACTCTTCTCTCCAGCTTTCCCTCAGGTAAAAATACATCTTCTTTCCATTTTTCTCGTACCCGATTCCCCCTCCCTCCAGACAAGAATTTTGATACTAAGCTAAGTATCGAAAGATCCCATTCAGTTGTAGTACCTTATCCTGAGAAATTTAGGAATGAAGCCCACTTCCAAGGCCCATAAATATCCTCGATCCCGAGGCACTCAGAACGCATTCTTTACTGTTCACCAACCACGCCAAAATTGAATTAGGAGTTCGATACTCTCTCTTAGTTTGACACTTTTGAGTTCGATCATTCAGTTGTTCAGTTCGATTGAGTGACCCAGTCCAGTTTGATAGTTCCAACATCGAACCTCGGGTTGTTCGATAGTTTCGATTACTCAGAGTCTACGGTCCCGTTGTTGCCAAGTTCGATAGTATTTGAATCTAACCATCGACAATTCGACGGTCCAGTTACTTCTGGATTCGATAGTTTCAGGTATATTCTAGTTTTTTCGGGCATTGTATTGTGTAATATGTGTTCCAGACAAAACTGGTTCATTCTCTGCAAAAAAAACTAGCATAGTATGATTTGTCTCAGGCCAGTTGTACTCTTTTATCGTTTCCTTGTAACCCAAACGAAATAACATACAATTGCATATAATCATATCTTTGTTATAAATATGGTTGGTAGAATATGCCTTGTGGCCATTGTTGAAAATTATGTACAAATACTATTTTATAATAATAGTAGTTGTTGTAAATAATGTAAGATATTGGAAACTCTTGCCTATATAAGGAGCCATCAAGATGAAGAGAAAAACACTCGTTCACAAGTAATATACTCCTTATTTGCTCTTCTTTTCTTATGTTCTTTTAATATATTGTTATAATTACCAAATAGTTTTAGTATTCTATAACACGTTATCAGCACGATAGTACTCGATCCGGAAGAATTTAGTTCATTCGTTAGAGAAAACGTTCAACGTTAAAAGGTACGAAAGTTTTATATTTACTTGTTTATCTATCTACATTATTATAGACAAGGCGGATTACTGTCAATCTATAATCTTATGATTAGATGAATGTGTGTTTATAACTTTGTTGTTAAAGTTTAATATTTACGTGTTCATCTATCTACATTATTATAGACAAGGCGGACTACCGCCTATCTATAACAATGAAAATCCTCTTTATATTTTACTGTCATCTAACTCTAACACTAAAGCTAATTTTAAATTTCGTTGATGCTTGAATTAACCCCAAGCTAGAAACGACTACTGACAATTTATTATTGCTTATTTTATTCCATAAGCCCATGAATGTTTTTACATAGTAATGTGGCGGAAATTATTTACGCACTTAATTCATTGCAATTATTTTACTTGTTTACATTATTCCATAAGCCCATGAAACCTTTTACATAGTAATGTGGCGGAAATTATTTACGCACTTAATTCATTGCAATTATTTTACTTGTTACATTATTCCTTAAGCCCATGAAAGTTTTTACATAGTAATGTTGTGGAAAATATATATGTATTTACTTATCGTTATATTATTCCATATGCCTGTTAAAATATCATTAATGCGGCGGAAATTATTTTACATGTTATTACAATTATTTTTTGTTGCTAAATTATTAAAGACATTAGCGTTCATAAAACATGCCAAAATAAAAAAAATTATTGTTTTTCTAACGGCTATAAACGGCTACTTACGGATATTTTTCCTCTATAAATACACAAATTTCATAACACAAACTCCACACAAATCTTCACCTTATTTCTCTCATCTTGCAAAATGATCTCTATGACAACAACGATCTTGATCCTCATTTACCTTTCAATTTTTATTTTTATGCTATGTTTGTCCCTATGATATTCCTCCCTTTTATCATAATAATGTTCGAGTTCAAGATTTGGCTAGAGATGAGATAATTACATTGTATTATTGTAATAATTGTGCTTCTATGATTATATGTTAAATAAAATATTTTGACCCTAATTATATTTTTTTTGGTTAGGTATTTAGCTGAAAAAATGTCTAACCTAACGAGTACATTTAGTTGTATACTCAATATCGCTAGCAAGAAGATACAAAATTGTACCTCAGATCAAAGAGTATCGTTGAAACTCTTGCAGCAGTAAATACAAATACGGATCCAGAAAAATGTGAGGTTGTGATCTATATGAGAAAACACTTTCTACTTTCCATGTGTCCATGATAAATGTCCAATAAGAATACAGATTGCTGAATATTTCAAAATATAACGACTTGCAACAAAAGTTGTTAATGGCAGAAAGTTACAATAACTTATTGATGAAAAATCATCAATCTCATCCTCCTGGAGCACATGCATTACCTGAGACAAATGCCATTAATTTTTCAAACTCCTATGGACGAGGTAACAATGATAATGCCAATCGTGGTCGTGGACGTGGTCGAGATAGTTATCACAACCCTTCGACCAGTGACACGGTCCATAACAATAACCATCATAATAAAAAAAAAATACTCATAATAAATTTGAAAGTTACTGTTTTAACTGTGGAATGAAAGGACACTGGGCCAATACGTGTAGTACACCTGAACATTTTTATAAATTGTACCAAGAGAGTAAAGGCAAAGAAAATGAAGTGAACCTTGTTGAACAAATGCCTAATAATCCCACATATTTAGCATCATCTGATTTTACAGATGATTATGATATTACTATGGCTTAATATGAGCTATGTGATTCATGTCTGCGTGATTCCTGGTTTGATTTGCATTATGTGATTCCTTGTTGTGTGATTTTTGAATTGATATGTATTTGCGATTTCCACTTGTAATGTGTTGTGTTCCATTAATTGTGTTTCCTAATGTATCTTAATGAAACTATTTTCCTTTTTCTCAAATATATGCTTCGTTTATTGTTATATCATGTTTAACTCTACTTGTTTGACATAAAGTCAGTATGGAGCATACTGGTGATTTCTGCCTACTTGACTGTTGTACAACTCATACAATTCTCACAAGTAAGAAATATTTTACATATTTAGAACCCTCAAAATTTGAAGTCGGTACAATAGGAGGTCCTATTAAATTGATTGAAGGATCTGGTACAACTACTTTTACTTTACCAAATGGAACAAAGTTTATCATCGATGATGCCTTATTTGCCCCAAAATCCATAAGAAATTTATTGAGTTCTAAAAATATATATCGTCATGGATATGATACTGAGTCAATGACTGTGAATAAGGCTAAATATATTTTCATTACTAAGAATATACCAGAAAAAAAACAATTTCTAAAAAAACTACCATGTATCTCATCAGGGTTGCATTATACATATATTAATGAAATCGAATCAAATATGGTAGTCAATTAAAATCCATAATTATTGACTCTATGGCATGATCGACTAGGTCATCCTGGTTCAACAATAATGCAAAGGATAATTGAAACTACACATGGACATTCATTAAAAGGATCCAAACTCAATCTGAGCAACAATAGTCCATGTGAAGCATGTTCTGTTGGAAAGCTAATTATAAAGCATTCACCAATGAAAATTAAGACAAAATTACCCACATTTCTTGAAAGAATTCAAGGTGATATATGTGGACCTATTCATCTATCATGTGGACCATTTTAATATTTTATGGTATTAATTGATGCCTCAAGTCGATGGTCACATGTCTGTCTATTGTGTACTCGCAATATGGCATTTGCGAGATTTTTGGCTCAAATAATTAAAATAAGAGCTCAATTTCCTGACTATGCGATCAAGAAAGTCAGACTTGACAATGCTGGTGAATTCACATCTCAAGCTTTCAATGAATATTGTATGTTAACTAGAATTACGGTTGAACATAGTGTTGCACATGTACATACTAAAAATGGTTTAACTGAATCATTAATTAAACATCTTCAATTAATTGCTAGTCCATTGTTGATGAAAGCTAAATTGCCAAGTTCTCTATGCGGTATGCGATTTTACATGCTGCATCACTAATTCGCATTAGACCAAGCTCGTATCATGAATACTCTCCATTACAACTTGCTTTTGGTCATGAACCTAATATTTCCCATATAAAGATTTTTGGTTGTGCGGTTTATGTTCCAATTGCACCACCAAAGCGAACAAAAATGGGACCACAAAGAAGGTTGGAAATATATGTTGGATTTAACTTACTATCAATAATCAGATATCTTGAGCCTCTAACATGTGATGTCTTTACGACACGTTTTGCCGATTGCCATTTTAATGAGGCAAACTTTCCAACCTTAGGGGGAGAAACGAAGCAGTTGGAAAAGGATATATCATGGTATAATCCATCGTTGACAAGCTTTGATATGCTAACAAAGCAATGTGATTTGGAAGTAAAGAAAATTTTGCATTTACAAGCTATTGCAAATCAATTACCCGATGCATTTACTGACATAAGCAGGGTAACCAAATCACATATACCGGCTGCAAATGCTCCTGCTCATATTGTAATTCCAAAAGAAACATCAAAGGATGATATCTTTGATATAACTAAGAAACGTGGGCGTCCTACTGGCTCACAGGACAAAAATCCTCGAAAAAGAAAAGGAGCATCAAAACCTAATGATCCTATTATTGAGGAATCTATGCCTGATGAGTCGCAAAATGTGACATATGAGACACCTCAAAAAGTTATCCAATCAGATCCTATAAATAAATAGAACGTTGAAATCTCTATAAATTATATCAATACAGGAATGGTATTGGATCGAAATGAGATGGAAAATATGGATGAAATATTTTCATATTTAGTCGCTTATGAAATTGAGAATGAAAATGATGAGCCTGAACCCAAATCTGTAATTGAATGCCAAAATAGGAATGATTGGGATAACTGGAAAGATGCTATGCAGGCTGAATTAGATTCGCTTAATAAGCGAAAGGTATTTGGACCCATTGTTCTCACACCGAAAAGTGTGAAACCCGTAGGGTTCAAATGGGTCTTCGTTCGCAAGCGAAATGAGAAAAATGAAATTGTAAGGTACAAAGCTCGCCTTGTGGCACAAGGTTTTTCTCAAAGACTTGGAATCGATTATGAAGAAACGTATTCCCTGTAATGGATACGATTACATTTCGATTCTTGATCAGTCTAGCGGTCTATGAAAATCTAAACATGCATCTCATGGATGTTGTCGCTACTTATCTCTTTGGATCACATGATAATGATATTTACATGAAGGTCCCTGATGGACTTAAATTACCCGCAACATCAAGTTCCAAACCTAGAAAAATGTACTCCATTAAATTGCAAAGATCATTATATGGGTTAAAGCAACCAGGTCGCATGTGGTACAATTGTTTGAGTGAATATTTATTAAAAGAAGGATATATAAATAATTATTTGTGTCCATGCGTTTTTATTAAAAAAACATCATCTGGTTTTGCAATTATTGCAGTTTATGTAGATGATTTAAATATCATTGGCACTGACAAAGAAATTCATTCAACAAGAAATGATGAATTTGAAATGAAAGATCTTGGAAAGACTAAATATTGTCTTGGTTTGCAAATTGAGCATGTTAAAAATGGAATGCTTGTGCATCAGTCTAACTATACTGAAAAGATATTGAAACGTTTTAACATGGATAACGCAACAAATTTGAACCATCCTATGATTCCAAGATCATTAACTATAGATAAAGATCCATTTCGCCCTTGTGAAGAAAATGAAGAAATTCTTGGTTCTGAAGTTCCATATTTAAGTGTCATCGGAGCTTTAATGTATCTAGCTAATTGTACTAGACCTGATATATCATTTACTGTGAATTTATTAGCCAGGTTTAGCTCATCACCCACAAAGGGCACTGGAAAGGAATTAAACATTTATTCCGTTATCTTCAAGGAACCGTGGATCTTTGTCTATTTTATCCTAACAATGCGGTATAAGAATTGATTGGTTATGGAGATGCAGGTTTTCTATCAGACCCACATAAATCCAGATCTGAAACTGGATATGTATTCACGTATGGAAGCACTGCTATTTCATGGCGTTCTCAGAAACAGACACTTGTTGCAACATCATCGATTCATGCTGAGATTATTGCACTCCATGAAGCAAGGAGGGAATGTGTATGGCTACGATCAATGACACATCATATAAGAAGTACATCTGCCTTACCTATTAGAGAGGGTCCTACAACATTATACGAAGACAATTTTGCAAGTATTACACAGATGAAAGAAGGCTATATCAAGAGTGATCGAACCAAACACATAACCCCAAAATATTTTTCCTACACTCAGGAACTCGAGAAGAACAAAGAAATTAATATCCAATATGTTCAATCATGTGACAATATGACAAATCTTTTTACAAATGCACTTCCTACTGTAACTTTTAAGAAACATGTTCAAAGTATTGTGATACGTCAGCTACGAGACTTATGAAGAATTGGAGATACCAACTTGAGGGGGAGTTCACACGGCTGCACTCTTTTTCCCTTATTAAGGTTTTTATCCCATTGGATTTTTTCTTATAAGGTTTTTAATGAGGCAGCATAAGACGTGTGCAGAAGACGGATCATGTACATAACATAATCTTCAAATAGCCAAGGGGGAGTGTTATAAATATGGTTGGTAGAATATGTCTTGTGACCATTGTTAAAAATTATGTACAAATATTATTTTATAATAATAGTAGTTGTTGTAAATAATGTAAGATAGAGGAAATTCTTGCCTAAATAAGGAACCATCAAGATGAAGAGAAAAACACGCATTCACAAGTAATATACTCCTTATTTGTCCTTCTTTTCTTATATTCTTTTAATATATTGTTATAATTACCAAATAATTTTAGTTATTCTATAACAATTTTAACATCTATTTGTGTTTTTATTTTAGTTTTTTTCGAAGTTGCGAGTGATGTTAGCAACAACGACTACTGCAAGTTGTTACGGGAGTAGGCGTGCGAGAACTTAGTCTAAACTGGAAAGAACATTAAATTGATCTTTATATCTAATTAATTAGTCTCAACAGGCCAACACTAAATCTAATACTCCACTAACCCCCATCAGTGGGAGGAAGAAATAGTTGAGTACTGTGCCAGCGAAAAGTGAGCCTCAACTATAAGAGTAAAAAATTAGTTTGCATTAACTTGACTTTATGATATAGGATGCGCAGGCAGTACCTGCTGTTGCTCTAGATAATTTATATATTTTGATGTAACCGTTGTAGATAATAAAAGGGTCAATAGATGTGTGCTGAGTAATTTTTTGGAGCAGTTGGTAGTTTGATTACGTTAAAATTGTTTAGACTTTAATTAGTTTCCACACTTATATGTTAAAAACATATTGATTGCATAAAATATTTCTTTCTCGGAAGAAATATTTTATGCAACCGTTGTATTACTGACGTGGTGCAACCACTACCAATACACGGTGGTGATGGGGTTATGAGGGTTAGTTATTTCCTACATTAGACGAAAAGTTAAATCTGTATTTAATCTATACCGTTGGTTGCACCACGTCAGCAATACAACGGTTGCATAAAATATTTCTTCCTCCCATAGACCAAGTAAAATATAAATATTTATTTATAGGTAATGATAATATATTAAATTTAAGGGAAAATAACACATTATCCCCTAAACTTTTTACCGCTTTGTACCTTGCCCTCGGGTTTGTTTTGATGCACCTTGCCCCCTCAACTTTGCAAACGTTAGCACATTTACCCCCCCCCCCCCCCCACACAAAGCACTTTCCGTCCAATTTGACCGAAAATTCTATCAATGTGAAGATTCCATGTAATAGTCTGTCAAATTTGACGGAAAATGCTTCCGGTGGGGGCGGAGTAACGTGCTAACGTTTGCAAAGTTGGGGGGTCAAGGTGCAATAAAACAAAAATGGGGGGTAAAGTGCAAAACGGTAGAAAATTTAGGGGGTAAGGTGCTTTTTTTTCCTAAATTTAATAATGCCACAAAAGCACAAAAAGTATTGTAAAATTTTCGGATCGTGGATTGATACAACAACTTTTAGAGTTAAGCTGGCGTTGCCTTAACTCAATTGTGATCTTCTTAAATATTGTAACATGCAGCGGAATTAAAAACACAAGAAGATGTAATTTTAAGAAGTTTTCAATATTATTAAAAACTTCCGAGCCTTAGGCCAAATAACCATAAAGGTTTTAACAAAAGTGTTCCTCACAGCAATTCACTCACGCTCGTTGTTGATCGGACTCAACGAAACAGACAAGTACGAACTACATAACTTCTATGAACTAGACGTAAATAGTTGATACAAAAACTTCGCAAAAGCAAGACGAAGACAAAACAAAAAATGATGAATCTCTCAGATTGTTTTGCACGATTGTCTTGTGTTCATCTTGATAAACTTCACATCCTTTATAGATTTCTTGAAACTTGCACCCCAAGATGTGTTGTTCACAGCTTTTGGTAACTCTTGTTGTTTCCTTGTTGAATTTTGGATTCTTTGTGAACTCAATATCTTTCTTGAATATGTGTTTCCTTTATTACCGATCCAGCAAGGTAACACATCTTCTTCAAATCGGAGAATCCTGGAAAGAATTGAGTTGCAGAGAACCGCCAATATTGTTTTCTTCTTTTGAAAGCGTGTAGAGTTGACTTATTCAACTTAGCTTGAATTATGGAAACTTTAAGTAAAGAATCTTCCATAGCTCTTCCTTATGATTAAGATACCTTCCTAGACATAAACATAAACAACTAAAATAGTGGAACTTGATTAATAAGTGAATAAAGGCAAAACTTAAATTTGGCAAATAAAGAACAATTTCCGTACAGACTCTTGGGTTTCAATGTTATCCTCAATGTTGTTCCAACATCGTATAACATTGATTCCAGAAAACCCTGCACTTTCAATCTCCCCCTTTTTGCCTTTCTTCACAAAATCAATACCTGTTACAACCAAGTCTTATATCCAGAAAGTTACAATCAACAAGAAACACATTAAACTACTACACTGCTTCCCCTCAATACAAGCTAACATGTTCAAAGTTAATCTAGCAAAGACAAGCATTAAGGTCATCACTGCATCAAAAGATGTTCAGGCCCCAACATTCATCAATGTTGCCTCAACATTGAAACTAGTGAGTTTCCTGCATAAAAGGTTAACCAGAACAACAGTTCAAAATGTGCGTTCATAAGCAATAGCAGTTAGAGCAGTTCAACAGTAGTAGTACTTAGAGTTACATGCCATAGCAAAATATCAAGGACATGTCCCTTGATCAAAATAAACCAAATAGAGATAAATGTACTAGCAGTGCAACCATATCAGCAGTACAAAGAAACAAACCATAAACTAGAAGGCAAAAATTTTTAAAAACTTGGAACTATTCTCCTCCTTTTTGTGAAGAAGAGAGTTTCTCCAAAATTTTCACCATATCCTCCAGTTCTTTGAGATGATCCTTCCTTTCCTCAATCTCCCTCTGAGTATCATCAGTTTTCCCCTTATACCAGTTCAGCAGATGATCCATAAAAATTGAGGTTATGACCATGCACTCTTCCTCTTTGGACATAGGCACTGAAGTTCCAGCAAACTCCTGAGCCTTCTTCTTCTTAGTTCTTGGTCTCACCACTCCTTTTGGGTTCCAAGGAAGATCTCTCACTCTTGATCCAGACAAGTAGCTTGGGAGAGTTGTCAGTTCAGTATCATTCCTCCTCCAGCCCACAATGACACTTGTCTTCAATCCTTGCTTGCTAAGGATTCTGCAGATGAGTGGGGGAAAAGGCAGCATGCCATTCTTCCTTCCAGCAACTTCAAACATTCACTTTAAAATCCTCTCCCCCATATTCACAGCTAGCCCATTCTTGAGTATGTACACCAAGATTGCTGATTCCTTGGTCAGTACAGTGACATTCTTGCTTGGTAGCCAGTTGAGGCAAGCTATCTTGTGCAAGACAGCACTAAGGGAGGTGAGTTTTGTGGTTGGCAGAGCATCTCTCCAGATTTTGACCATCCCTCATGTCAAGTATTCAATTACATTATCATAGTAGGGGTCCTCTGATTCTTTAGTGAGTGGGAATCCACATATCTTATTGATGGTGTTGGGTTCAATGTTGAAGACTCTCCCCTTCACCAAAGCCTTTCCATGTTTTGGAGATCTATAATCCCTGATCCACTTGGAGAGATTCAGGTAGAACTCCATGACAATCTCAGGAGCATAGTCACCCAACTCCATCACATATTGTTGCATCCCTCTTGCCTCAAGCAAGTCCATGATCTTTCGTTCCTTGAAGCTGGCCATCTCTACAGCTCTTTCAGTGTGAATCTCCCTTCTCTTGAAGGCATCCCACTTCTTCTACAACTCTTGGGTAAGATAGTATGGAGAAAAGTAGTCCTCCTCAACCTCAGGGTAGATCACATACAACCCATCAGTGTACTCTTCTGTCCCTGATGTTGCCTTAACATCAGCAACAACTTTAGCAGCAACATCCTACTCTTCCTCAGTCTTTTCCTCTTCCTTCTCCTCCTCTTCCACTTCATCCTCAACAAACACCACCTCTATTTCCTCTTCCATTACTTGCTTTCCTTTCCTCTTTCTCTCAGCAATAGTAGCAGCAACAGACTTCCTCTCTTCCTCAGCCATCTTCTCAGCTTCAGTAGCCTTTTTCTTGGCTAACCTCTCCTTCTGTCTCTTTCTGGCCTCAGCCCGTTCCTTAGCAGTCTCAGACATAGTTCTCAACTTTTCCCCAGAACCCTTGCTCTTTTTCTTTTCAGTCCTAATCCACATCCTCACCAATTTGTCCACATACTTATCCAAGGATTTCTCCACAGATTTATCAACAGATCCACTACCCTCCCCCTCAACAGTTATATCAGCATCAATTTCAGGGTTGTGTTCAACCGTGTTTACCTCAATTTCAGGCTCATTGTTGATTGTTGCGGTTGATTCAGCAGTTGGCTCCACAGTAGAAGTCAATTCTCCATGTTTAGACTTCTTTCCTCGTCGCACGTAGGGGATCGCCTTCCTTTTAGCAGCAATTGGTGCATCATCTGGTTTTGTAGCAGCACCCCGAGTGTGAGAACAGGTGCGCGCAGCCGTGGGTTCACTGCTCAGAGGAACATCTGCAATAGTTTGCATGGGCGACTTGCTTGCCATTGTTAGTAAAAGAGATTTGAGAGGGAAATTGTAGAGAAAATCGAGAGGATTTTGAGAGTAGAGAGAGTAATTTTGCAGAGTAAGCACAATTAGGAAATAGTAATCACAAATAAGGAAATTAGGGCTTTAATTCCTAATCAAATCGTGAATAGTGGAGAGAGAGTGAATGCTAGTGGGTAGTTACTTAATTTGAATCAATAATATCTTCCCACTATGTTTTCCCGCACACACACTTTGATGTTTAAGTAACAGGTAACCAAAGCAGTTTTCAAAAATTAGAAAACTTATAAGTTCCTGTTTTCAATGTTGGCCTGCGGCAGTGTACAATGTTGGGATACCATTCAATAACATTCAAACCAGAAGGTAAAGGTACATGCTTCACCAAGGCAAATTTATGTGAGAGCTTGAGATACATCCAAACAGACATCTGAAACTTAACCAATATAGCAAGTGAGTACCTCAGACATGATGTTCAGATCAAAATCATGAGTAAGCTACATAGATAACAAGAAACACAGATGGATAAGCAGTTATGAATTCAAGGAAAAATTCACTTTCACAGCATAGAAAGTCACAGAAAAGTGTGTCACCTGCAGTATGTCACCCAAATTGTATGCCTCAACACATGAATTATACTCCCCCTAAGCCTAGACTGACAAAACTCAACAACAAGAAAGAAAAACAATGCAGTTCTACATGAATGCAACAATGTAATGTCAAGTAGGCAGATGGTAAACACATATGAAAAACTCCTCAAACCAGCACAGTACATATCTCTTTATAAGCTTTATTATTTTCATAAATCATCTGAACCAAAAGCTGAAGGTTGCTAAACACAAGGCTAATGTCACTACTGAATGAGAGCAGCCTGAACTCCACACACCCCAGTAACAACATTAACAACAGCAAGTTAGGCAAGTACAAAGGCCTTGAATGTTGGAAATTCATTTATCATGCACCCCAACACCCCAATTCCTTATGCATACTTGTTTACCAACCTGCATTCAAGAGAATCACCAAGTGATCAGTGCTACTAAATGTAAGAAATCTAAACCTCAAACATCCTAGTAGAAAGGATCACCCTCATGTGTTCCTTGGCCAAACAAACAAGAACATGTAAATAAGCACAACTGAGAAACACTGAAGCTGTCAACATCATGCACCCCGGCTTCTCCACATGTCCTATACACCTTTCATATGAATAAGACACAACTGAATAGACATCAAAGTAGTGAACTTTGTGTATCCCAGCTTCTCCATATGTTAGGCTATCACAACCTCAGACAAAGAGAAGAGTTTTATTACTTTTTCAAAACAAAGATGTGAAACTGATAACTACACGAGTTGTTAATCAAACAGTTCAACCACACAAACCAAATATGACAAAACAAGGATTAAATGAGACTCACAAGGAAAAGAAATTCAACAAAAGAAAACAACAAAATACCTACTACACCACAACCAATATACCAGTGCTAGACAGTGGTGTTATGACAACACTAGTTTCCTCAACATTTTCACATATTGCACATGCCAAGAGATTTCCTCAAACTGAAGAATCACTCACTATCTAAAGGTTTTGTAAACATATCAGCAAGCTGATTTGTTGTCTCAATATGTTCAATGTTGATCACTTTGTCCCCTACCATATCTCTCAGGAAATGATGCCTTATGTCTATATGCTTAGTTCTAGAATGTTGGACAGGATTCTAGAGATACTTATGGCACTTAGATTATCACATATCATGAGAAGTGTATCACTATCTAGCTCATAATCTGAAAGCATGTGTTTGAGCCACACAAGTTGGGTAACACAGCTGCCAGCAGCTATATATTCTGATTCAGCTGTTGATAATGAAACACAGTTCTGCTTCTTGCTATACCAGGAGACCAAATTATTCCCCAAATAAAAACAGCCTCCACTTGTGGATTTCCTGTCATCCACATCACCTGCCCAGTCAGAGTCACTGAAACCAACCAAGTTAGTGTTAGTGTCATAAGAATACCAAATGCCTAAAGGTGAAATTTCAGAAATATATCTAAGAATCCTCTTCACAGCAATCAAGTGGATTGCCTGGGCTCAGCTTGGTACATAGCACAAACTGATACTGAAAACATGATATATGGTCTAGAGGCAGAGAGATATAGCAAACTACCAATCATGGATCTGTACAATGTTGGATCAACATTGTTGCCAGTGCCATCTTTTGTTATCTTCACTGAAGTGGACATAGGAGTTTTGCAAGGCTTGGACTCTGTAGCTCAAATCTCTTCACTATATTCCTTGCATACTTCTCCTGGTTCAAGAGTATACCATTCTCCATCTGCCTAACTTGAAGTCTCAGAAAGTAGTTGAGCTAACCAATCATGCTAATCTCAAATGTTCCTGTCATAGACTCAACAAACTTGTCTAAGGTAGACTTGTTAGTAGAGCCAAATACAATATCATCCACATAAATTTGAGCAATGCATGTATCAGAGCTTTTTCTATGGACAAACAATGTTCTATCTCCATCTCCTCTATTGAAACCTAGGCCTAACAGAAAATCAGTTATCCTCTCATACCAAGCTCTAGGAGCATATTTTAAGCCATACAAAGCCTTCTCAAGTTTGTACACATGATTAGGATGTTTAGGATCAGTAAAGCCTTTAGGTTGTTCAACATAGACCTCTTTGTCAATTAAACCATTCAGAAAGGCACCTTTAACATCCATTTGGTAAAGTTTAATCCTGAGATAGCAAGCAATAGCAAGAAGTAATCTAATTGATTCTATCCTAGCTACTGGAGCAAAAGTCTCATCAAAATCTATACCTTCTACCTGAGTATAACCTTGTGCAACCAACCTAGCTTTGTTCCTCATAATTATACCATTCTCATTAGTTTTATTTTTGAAAATCCATTTTGTACCTATGACATTCACATGTGATGGACTAGGCACTAGATTCCAAACTCTGTTTTTGGTGAATTGTAAGAGTTCCTCTTGCATGGCATTAATCCAGTAACTATCCTTAAGAGCTTCAGTAACATTCTTAGGTTCAATGGAGGAAACAAAACAAGATGCATTATCAACAATACACGACGAAGACATACAAACACACAATTTAACCATATCCTTGTAATTAACCCTTTCTTTGTTGCGTGTTCTAACCCTTTCAGTAATTTGTCCAATTACTTGAGTGGCTGGATGATCTCTTTGAATCCTAGCAGGAGGATCTCTTCTGGATTCAAAAACTATTTCATCTTTAGAATCTGATAGCACAAATGTGGGCCTAACATTGGGGGTTTCTGGTGTTAAGTCAACATTTGTTCTAGTTTCCAGTTCAGCATCTCCATCTTCTGTGTTCAATGTTGGGTCCAATGTTGGAGCAACATCTGAAACAATGACTTCTTCAGTACCTGCAGAAACAGTTAAATCATAAAAAATGACATTTACTGATTCTTGAATAGTATGCAATCTTGGATTGTAGACCTTGAAAGCAGCACTATTAGGACAATATCCAACAAATATACACTTTTCACTTTTGGAATCAAATTTCCTCGAATAGTTTCTATCTTTTAGCAAATAGCAGTTAATACCAAATTCATGAAAGTGTGCTACTGTTGGTTTTGAACCCTTCAAGATTTCATAAGGTGTCATAGTAGTAACAGGTCTAAGATAAACTCTATTACTAATATGACATGCAGTATTGAAAGCTTCAGCCCTGAGTTTCTTAGATAGGTTTCTAGAATTCAACATTACTCTAGCATGCAGATTTTCACGCAGATTACTCTAGCATCCCATTTTGCTGAGGTGTCTTAGGTACAGAGAACTCATGGAAAATGCCTTTAATTTCACAAAAATTAGCAAAGCTTACATTTTCAAACTCTTTTCCATGGTCAGACCTAATTCTTCCTACAGAAGTGCCATACAGATTTTTAATACTAGCATGCAAAATCTTGAATGTGTAGAATGCCTCTGATTTTTCTTTTAAAAACTTAATCCAGGTATATCTTGAAAAATCATCAACAAAAACAAAAGCATACTTCTTACCATTCAGGCTACTAACCTCAATAGGACTCATGAGATCCATATGTAGCAACTCAAAGGACTTATTAGTTCTAGGGTTAGTACTCTGTACCTGAACTGGTGGATGGACAACTTTTGTTTGTTTACCTTTCAGGCAGTCTTCACAAACAATTTTACCTGGGCTAGTTAACTTAGGCAGTCCTCTCACAGCTTCTAACTTCTGTAGTTTCTCCAGATTTTTATAGTGCACATGTCCTAACTTCTTATGCCACATGACAGATTCATCAACCTTGGCATGGTAGCATTCAGCTTCATCTTGAGCCAGATAGCAGTTATCCTTTGATCTTATACCTGTCATGATACGGGCATTGTCACTATTAAACACATCACATGAAGTTTTATCAAAAGTAACTAGCAAGTTATCATCACAAAGTTGACTTATGCTAATTAAATTTGCTTTCAGTCCTTCAACCAACAACACATCCTTGAGTGGTGGAAATCCTTTAACATCCAGTACTCCTTTTCCAATGATTTTCCCTTTAGTGCCTCCTCCATAAGTAAATGTTCCAACAGTCAAAGGGATTACGTCTTTCAGGTTGTCAATGTTTCCAGTCATGTGCCTTGAACATCCACTGTCAAAATACCACTTACCTGCAAGGTTAGAGTAAACAACAGAAAAGACAACATTGCAAACAATTTTAACTTTAGGAGTTTTTATCTTTTCAATCCAAGTTCTACTTTTACGTCCTTCAGATTTGTTACCTGATGTTGGGATAATATTCAGATCAGAGGTTGTCCTAACATTGGTACTGCTATTAATCCCTGTTTTCTTCTCAATCACACTTCTGAATTTTTTGCAATCAGGCTTAATGTGACCAGGTTGAAAATAATATTGGCAAATAAAAGTAGGCTTTTTCACAGTGTTGACAGGAATTTCACTACTTACACCACTACTTTCCTTGATAAAACCAGCTTTTAAATAGGCAGAATTAACATCTTCAGATGGAGGTTTCTCATCATAGCCCAAACCACTTTTACCTTGATTTCCAATACTCAGCATCTCATCAAGCTTAGATGTAAAAATGTTCCATTTGACAAAGGTTTGTTCAGCTTTATTTAATTTTACCTTTACCTCTTTCAGTTCAGCCTCAGTTTTGTCAAGGTCTTTCACATACAGTTTCAACATCTCCTTCATGCATCCAATCTCTTCCTTCAAGTTTTTATTGCTCTTGATAAGTTTGTGATTCTCAAGCAGCAGTTTGTGGTAGATAGACGTCAGGTCTTCAATGATTTCCGCCTGGGACATTTCTCATTCAAAGACGTATTTTGCATCAAGATCCACTGAGCCATTAAAACAATCAATGTTAGATTCATCAAAGTAGGACACAAGATAAGGTTCAGTATTAGTATCATATTCATCCCAATCTGCAAAGAAGGTCTCCTGTTCTGATGTTGGATCCTGAATGTTGGGGTAACATTGAGATCCGAAGCAGTTCAGAGAGTCTTCTGGTGTCTAGTCAATGTGAGTGAGTGTCGCAGCAGAGTGAACCTCTTCTGATTGTTCTTCAGCTTCACCAGAACTAAAGTCATCTTCATTGAAACCATCTACACAAACCCAATGAGAATTTCCTCTTTTTCTAAGAGTGTTAGTACATTCATTAGCCATATGACCATATCCTTTACATTCATAACATTGAACATCTTTTAACTTATCAGCTTCTAAAGGAGTAGGTTTTGATGCTATGTACTTCACAAACTTAGGAGGTAATTTCTTATAACCTGGAGAACTATTACTAAGATTCTTTTCTTTGCCTTTTCCTTAAAGGTTCAACTTGTTGAATTTCTTAGTGATTTTACCATAGTTTGAAGAAATTAATTCATATTCATCATCACTTTCATTGTCAAGACTTGATCCTCTTAAAGCAACAACCATATGTTTGCTAGGTTGTGAGGCATGCTCCATTTTAAACTCTCTAAGAGTATTCATCAAGACTTGAAATTGTAGATTAGCAATGTTCCTAGATTCACTCATTGCAATTTTCTTGAGAGAAAATTTAGATGACATTGTTCTCATAGCTTTATAAACCATTTTTTGATTAGTCAAAGCAAAACCTAGGTTTTCACATTGGTTAGCGATATCAAGAATTTTCTCAAAATAACTATCAACACTTTCATCATCACCCATCTCAAGTTTTTAAAAATTCCTGAAGCAGTTGTCTATATTTTGAATCTTTAACAGCAGAATCTCCTTCACAATGTAATTTAAGTATATCCCAAGCATGTTTGGCTTTTGTACAGTTCTGAATTAACTTGAACACATGATGATTAACCCAACTAAAAATGGCATTAAGGGCATTTTCATTAGAGTTATAGAGACTTACCTTTGTTGCTGTTCAATCTGCTTCTGGTTTTGGAACAAGATCACCTTCACCATCTCTTGGTAATGTTGGAATAGAGTATCCATTGATTACGGATTGCCAGGCTCGAATATAAATAGCTTTGATGTGAGACCTCATCCTGATCTTCCAGTATGCATAATTAGAGCCATCCAAAACTGGAATCATGTTGGTATTAGGATTGACACTGCCCATTGTGTTGTATCACCTCCAAACCACCAGTGAAGTCGGTGTTTGGCTCTGACACCAATTGAAATTTTCGGATCGTGGATTGACACAACAGATTTGAGAGTTAAGCTGGCGTTGCCTTAACTCAATTGTGATCTTCTTGAATATTGTAACATGCAGCGGAATTAAAAACACAAGAAGATGTAATTTTAAGAAGTTTTCAATATTATTAAAAGCTTCTGAGCCTTAGGCCAAATAACCATAAAGGTTTTAACAAAAGTGTTCCTAACAACAATTCACTCACGCTCTTTGTTGATCGGACTCAACGAAGCAGACAAGTACGAACTACTTAACTTCTATGAACTAGACGTAAATAGTTGATACAAAAACTTCGCAAAAGCAAGACGAAGACAAAACAAAGAATGATAAATCTCTCAGATTGTTTTTCACGATTGTCTTGTGTTCATCTTGATGAAATTCACATCCTTTATAGATTTCTTGAAACTTGCTCGCCAAGATGTGTTGTTCACAGCTTTTGGTAACTCTTGTTGTTTCCTTGTTGAATTTTGGATTCTTTGTGAACTCAATATCTTTCTTGAATATGTGTTTCCTTTATTACTGATCCAGTAAGGTAACACATCTTCTTCAAATCGGAGAATCCTAGAAAGAATCGAGTTGCAGAGATTCGCCAATATTGTTTCCTTCTTTTGAAAGCATGTAGAGTTGACTTATTCAACTTAGCTTGAATTAAGGAAACTTCAAGTAAGGAATCTTTCATAGCTCTTCATTATGATTAAGATACCTTCCTGGACATAAATATAAACAACTAAAACCGTGGAACTTGATTAATAAGTGAATAAAGGCAAAACTTAAATTTGGCAACTAAAGAACAGTTTCCGTACAGACTCTCGGGTTTCAATGTTATTCTCAATGTTATCCCAACATCGTATAACCTTGATTCCAGAAAACCCTGCACTTTCATATTGCATGGTAAATTTATAATTATCACATGTATAACAATAGAAATCCCGTATTCTAAACGAAAATGTTACAAAAACACTACGACAAAATTCATTATATCTAATGGCCAAGTGCACCGTTTTCAGTTTATAAGATATTAAATCAAACTTTTTTGTTTTTTCTGTTTTCTACAATTTATTTTCAATTTATTGTTAAACATCTAGTGGTTCGAGCCCATAAAAGTTTTCTAACCCAATCTCATAGAGATTTAATTTTGTTGTTGGTGTGTCATAATTTTGCTACCTAAAAGAATAAAAATAAACGTCCAATGATTCGTCAGAATTGAGGCACATTGTAACCCGAGTTGGGCCATGTTGGCTTGGGCGTCAGACATGTCGACCAGCACCCGACGTGATGCACGCCGACCGTGACACGTTGGCTAGGCGCCTGACATGCCACTCGGGCACGTCAGGTGTGGGCCCCAAGTGTTGTCACGCACCCAACATGTCGTATGTCAGCTATTCGCACGACGTGCCACTTGGGCACATCGGCAAAGTGCTCGACGTGCCACCCTAGCACGTCAGCCAATCACTCGACTTGTTTCACTTAGTACCTTATCCCGAGAAATTTAGTAATGGGTACCCACGATCCTGAGGCACTGGATGCATTCGTTACTATTCACCAACCACGCAAAAATTGAATCAGGAGTGTGATACTCTCTCTCGGTTCGACACTTCTGAGTTCGATCTTTCAGTTTTCCAGTTCAATTGATTGACCGAGTATAATTCAATAGTTCCAGCATCGAAACTAGGGTTGTTCGATAGTTTTGGTTACTCAGTGTCTACGGTTCCATTGCTGACAGGTTTGATAGTCTTTGAATCGAACATGGGGCAGTTCAATGGTTACAAATTCGATGGTTACTTACTGTTCACCTACCACACCAAAATCGAATTAGGAGTTCGATACTCTCTGTCAGTTCGACACTTTTGCGTTCGATCTTTTAGTTGTTAAATTCAATTGATTGACCTAGTGCAGCTCGATAGTTTGAGCATCGAACCTAAGGTTGTTCAATAGTTTCGGTTCCTCAGTGTCCAAGGTTCCATTGTTGCCATGTTTGATAGTCTTTGAATTGAATCTAGGGCATTTCAATACTTACGGATTCGAAGGATACTTTGAGGTCAATACTTACAGATTCAATAGTATTTGAATCGCAAATGTTGGTCTCAGGCTCAGTCGTACTATTTTATTATTTTCTTGAAACCTGATGATGCATAATCCGCCACGTCCTGGAAAATGGGAGAAAAAAGGGAACCGCACAAAAATGACTAAGGTCTATAGGAAAGGCACACCAGGTCGCGACCAACTATTACCCAAATAAAGGCATACGGCCTGGTATTCGGAGAAGGTACCAACTAACACCCCAACGAGGCTATTCGGTCCACACACCCAAAGAAGGTACCCACAGATCTCGACTGGCTAATTACCCAATAAGGGAATACGGCTCGGATCTAAAGACTCAGGTATACCTTTCCCCACGACCTAAAATCAGTCCATACCCCAGGTACCCACAAGAATAGACCACAAAAGCCCTCTAGTCCGACGTGTAATCATTTACCAGTCGGCTAACCACCACTTAGACCTCCGAGAGGTGATATCCAACACTTTGCCAAAATATCAAGGAAGAATGGGGACAACACGGAATATTAAGGACACGTGTGAATACAAGGAAGGGTCAAGACCGCTCAAAGTGTGGTTTAAGAGATAGCTCGACAATAACACAACCATGAAGAACGACCCAACGGGTCTCTCTCAAGACCAATGACCAAGAGAATCAGAAGTCAAATCTAGAAGTTGAACATACACAAAATCAGTGCAAGCCCTGCCAAATTCTCAGCGCAATTGTAGTTAGAAATATTGTATCTCTCTCTAGCATTAGCTATTTCACCACACGACCCACTTGTAATTCACTCTAAGTCCTTAATAAAATAATAGCACCTTCATTTTTTCCTCAAATTTCTAGATTGCCGTTCCGAACAAAACTAACTGGCGATATCCCCAAATACCCTGACCTAACGGGCCAGGACGATATTGCATCACCAAATGGGGTCGTCTGTGGGAACGCCTTAAAATTCTCCGAGAAACGTTTAAAGAAAATTGCATGGCAAAAAAAAGAGCTAGGAGAGTACCTTCACGTGCATCATCCCAATCAAATCTGGAACAAGAGTCGATGGAGCATCACGACACTGAAACGGAAGGGCAACAAAGCCCTCTGCCTCGCCAGGAGGAGGTCCCATAGCCCAACGGCCTAACCCCAAATCCTGATGGGCCTGTACCACTCGCTACCGGTGGCCCTATGCCCCAGGCTACATGCATTCTGATGCCACAAGTTGATGTACTAGCACCACAGGAGGCCAGACCTGTCATGGGATACGTACAGGTACCCTGGGACATGTACCGTAACATGTTCGCTCAATTTAAAGGAAATAGAGAAGCGGCCTCGGAGAATGGTTGGGGTTGTATCAGGAACCGCCTAGAAGAATAGAGGAACCCACCTCGCCATCAATCCCCCCCTCTCTCCCCCCCGCGGGTTAGATCCAAAGGCTCACCTCGCAGCGACGCTCGTACTTCTGCCTCGCGCCAGAGAAGGGGACCACCATCATTGCACAAAGCGAGCTCGGTAGATGCACCCCCGGAAGCCTGACCACCTCGGCGTCCACCTGGTCCTCATAAGGCGGCCTGGAATCTCCTAGACCTGCACGAGCCCTACTACCCTGAGCCCGTTGGGATGCAGCCCTACTACCACGGTTAGGAGAAAGCGGAGAGTCTAGAGAACCACGATAGTCCTCATCGCTGGAAAAAGCAGTAGTTGCAAGGGAAACCATGGCTGCAGAAAGGGAGAAAAAGCTTAATACTCTTTTTGCATAAAACTTTGGAGAGGAAATAAAGTGGTGGAGAAAAATGAAGAAGGTGGTCGCATTTTTATAGGCGGGAAAAAATGGTTCGTATCCCAATTTAGTTCACTTCCCCGCCCACGATTCAAATGGTAGGACCCTTTGGTTCCCCACTCAAGACCCCTAAGAAAAGCCATGTTCCACTAATCATTGCAACCGTAGCATGTCAAATGCCGCCATAGGGGAGTTAGACAGGCGCTCCAACTCCCCACGTCCCTTCGCACAAGACTCCCCCAAATGGGTCACCCCTGGAAACTTGCCGAAAAGAGTCAAATGGTTTCTAAATCCAATGGTTGTGGTTACCCCCACAAAAAAGAAAAATAGATTCAAAAAATACTATGACTATGCACGTCGAATAAAAGAGGAAGTCGAGACCGTTTAAACGAAAAAGAACGCGGATACCGAAGTGAACAAAGGAAAGAATTTCCTAAGCATGGAATCGTAAAGGTAGAGTATACAAAACGCGATTTTAATCCTCAGCCAAGGAAAAGAGTTGGTGTCAAAAGCTTCATTAAAAAAACTAAGGCACACGACCACCAAAGCTATCCCTAAGCTACGGTTAACGGGTCTAGGAAGATCTAGCAGCAGTCAAAGGAGTCGAAGAACCTCAGCATGAGAGACACCCCCGGGCAGCAACACCAAGGTCGCCCCACGATTATCGGGGCATACCATCCGGGCAGCAGACAATCTTTGAATATTGACCTCAGGGCGGTAGAAGTTCAGCTGAAAATCCAACTGTCAGTAGGCTTTGAAACCCTACAACAGGTGAGCCTCGTAGTAGGAAGCAAGTTGTGCCTGCACCTCCTTCTCACGAGCCGCCAACCGCTGATCCTGCTTCTCCACAATCATCGCCAGAGCGGCTCGGAGTGACTCCACCAACTCCTCCGAGGCCTGAAGCCTCCGAGCTCAGTCGGCCATTTCCCCGTAAGGGGTTCCTTTTCCTTCTCAAAGGCAGCCATGCGGTCTTTCAATTGTCGCTCCTACTCTTCTAGTTCCTTCGCCTGGGCCATCCGGCTCTCAGCTTGGGCACGACCCTCGGCCTCAACCTCTCCCAACCTCGTCCTCAGAGTGTCCCTCTTACGAGCTACCTCCTCGTAAAAGTGCGACAGGGCCCTCAACCCAATCGGGCTCTGCAAAGAAGGAAAAAGAAGCAAGCATCAAAAAACTACGTATAAAAAATCATTATAAAAAGGAAATCCACTTCCCAAGGTCGCACACATTTGTGCCACCAGATCAAGATATTAGGCACTGAGAAAAGAATTGGTCGGAGAAGAAGCTAGGGCAGTCAACTCATGGGAAAGGCTAGGGGCATGCTCTCCCAAACCCACGACACCCTTCAGAAGAGGTTGCACGGGAAGATGCACGACTGTGCCCCAACTTCCCTCCACAGAAACCATCACCGGAGGACCAGAAGACTCAGGAGCCTCCTCGTACCTCTCCGCAAGCCACTCTATGCCAACATCGAGTCCCACTAGCAGGTCGGGAGAAAAGTTGGAAGGTGTGGGGCTCTCTCCAATTTGCATAAGGGGAAACCCCTCCTCGTCAGAGTCTGGCAACAAAATAACCATACTCTTAGAGGAAACCTCGGGTTGCTCTCAACGTCGCTTTCTCCCAACCAGGCCCATTCCCTTCTCACTCGACTAGCTCGTATAGGACGAAGCCTTGTGGGAAGCACTCCTTTCCTCTGAGGGCTCATTCGACGATGCCACCAAGGTGGATGACCCCCTAGTCTTTGGAGGCTGCTGAGAAATAGTCTTCTTTTTCTTCTTGGAAGGGCCTGAAGGAGGAGCGTCATACTTCACCTTCTTTATAACAGCATCTGCAACTGGAACAACAAAACCCCAATTCAATAATGAAGAAAAACATGACGAGAGAAGAAGATCCAGAGAACTACTCAAAATACTTACTTATCTAGGGACGCTTATCCTGATTAAAGGAAGCAGGGGCTAGGACGTTGTCCAGACCGCAGTCGTCGTATAGGGCTGAAAAGACCATAATCCGTGACATCTTGGTCCAGCTAAAGCCCTGCTCAAAGAACCCCTTAGCCGCCAATGTAGCCTCCAGATTATAGAATTCGGAAGGAATTCGAGGGTCCAGATTCCACTTTCTTGGAACCCCTTCCAACAGACCTTTAGTAGTGCGGCGGACGAATAAGAACTTCTCATTCAAGTTGTTGTGGGACCCAGGAAGCTCATGGAGGATCCTCTTCGTCGACTTCCGCATAGTGAAAGTGTAGAAGAGCTTGTCTACAGAAGAGCTCGCCAAATCAAAGGCCACAAAAATGCGGCGCACCACACAAGGGTGGTCGTAGGCCATGCAGATGAAGGAGAAGGCCGCCAGAGCCGACCATCCCTTGGGAGACAATTAGCTCAGACAAAGAAAGTAGGCCTTAAAGACCTCTCGATAGAACACCGAGAGAAAAGACCTCAGCCCCGCCTTGATCTGGACAAAGTAGGTCGTATAAAACCCTGCGCGAGGGGAGGTTGCCCTCTCGTCCTCCAAAGGCATCAGGATCTCTAGGCCAGTAGTATCTGCCTCATACTTGGTGAACTCAGCCTCGATCTCCTCATGAGACCCCATCATACTTCTCACACCCCTTGCCAAAACCCTAGGTCGCGCCGCCCCCACAACAACCTTTTTTGTCTTTTTCACGGACGCCTCCGCTACTCCAGAGGTGGCATGATGTTGCCACAATGTCCCATCAGCAGCAGGAGACACCGTCGCCTCCGTTTCTACCATATCTGACGCCGTTTGGCGTCTCCCTGCACCAACATCCTCTTCGCCGGAACTACTTATCGACGCCATAAAATCGCCGGAATAGTTTGAAGAAGAGATAGAAAGAGAAAAAGAGTGAAAATTAAGAAAGGGCTCGGATGAATGAAAACAAAACACGCTGAGCCCCTCAATTTTTATGTGTGGAAGGTGAAACGACGCCCCTGATGTGTGGCCAACTCAGCGCCAAAAGGAACATGTAGCACACCATTAGACGCGTCCTCTGACACACGATCCCATTGGCGCAATAGACCTTTGCACCATTGGACCCCAGAGCCACCAAGAGTTATGATGAAAAAAACAACTTCTATTGGTCGAATACCTCAGGGCTACCCACATAAATAGCCCCTATTTTCAGAATCACAAGACAAGTTGAAACACACACAAAATTAGTTCTGCAAAACTCTCAGCACAATTATACGTAGAAATATCACACTCCACTAGCATTACCTATCTCACTGCACGACCCACTTGTAATTCATTCAAAGTCCTTAATAAAATAATAGCGCCTCTCTTTTTTCCTCAAATTCCAGATTGCCGTTCCGAACAAAACTAAGTGACGATATCTCCGAATACCCTAACCTCACGGGCTCGGATGATATTGCATCACAAAATGGCGCCATTTGGGGAATGCCTTAAGTTCTCTGAGAAAAGTTTGAGGAAAATTGTATGGCCAGAAAAGAGCTAGAAGAGTACCTGCACGTGCATCATCCCGATCAAATCCAGAACACGAGTCGTTGACGAATCACGACACTGAAACAGAAGAGCAGCAAAGCCCTATTACCCTGAGCCCGTTGGTAGGCGCCAGCGTTCGCCATCTTCCGAGGCCCATCTGAGAGGAATGATGGAGCAGATGCAAAGAGTTGCATGAACTTCGACGCAATCTCAACCCAGGGGAGGAAGCAGCGTATCGAGGGAAAACATTCGCACCGCATATAGCTGACCCCCTTGTCTCCTTTGCTATGAAGCCGGCCGAACTTTGGACTTACATTGAGGAAAGCAACGACCGTGACCCCCGTGATTATATCAACCAGTACTTGGCATGTATGGACCTTGTGTCGCCTCCCGACCATGCCTTGTGCTAGGTATTTCGGACGACCCTCACGGGACGTGCCCAGTCATGGTTCTCCCAACTTCCCCTGGGGACAATCCACAACTTCGAACAACTAACCTAGATGTTTGTAAGATAATTTGCGTGAAACTGGGTCTTTCCCAAGACCTGTGGGCATCTGTTCAATGTACGACATAGGGTACATCGATCGCTGTTGCACACAACATCTTCCGTTGGCGAAGTTTCCCACATCGATCCTAGCATGCTCTCCGATATCATCGTCTGGGGACTGCTGCTAGGAGATGTAGCCACTTATCTCATGAAGAACCGAGCCGTTAACATGGAAGACTTGATGCAAAAGGCAGAGTCTTTCATGGAGCTGGAAGAAACACAGAAGGTCCTGGAAGCCCCAAAGGGCTCCCGAGCTCCGACCTCTTCCACTGGCAAAGGAAAGGAAAAAAGAGATGCAAAGGAGGGGGGAAGGAGGGAGAGAGTCAAGAAAAACCTGGAGCTATTGCCCTTACCCCCATGACGATAACCCCCATGGAATTCATGGCTATCATGGGAGAGGAGCGTGTCTTCAAATGGCCACGAGCCGCTAAGGACCCCTAAAGGGTCAAAATTATGGGAAAGTTTTGCACTTACCATCGAGCCTATGGACATCTGACAAACGACTATTACCACCTTCAACAAGAGATCTCCACGCTTTTAAGCCTGGGATTTCTAGAAAAATACGTGATGCCCTACAGGGGAAAGCCCGTAGGGAAACGAGGACGAGAGGAAGCGCCCAAAAGCGAGAAGCAATGCTCCGACACTTCCAAGAACATGGGGCAAGATCCTCCGAAGGAGGAGCGGCTACCTCCACCCCCACGGACCTATCGCGACAATGCCCTCACGGGTCGCACGGTTAACATGATTGAAGGAGGGATACTGTCTATGACCAAAAATGAGAGGAAGAATGACATCCGAAAGGCACGAAATGCAGATAGTAAGCTGGAGGTATAAGCCGCCTGACTAGTGGATGTTATGCCCGGAATGGTGGAACTGCACAGATCTTGACAACATATCGAATATGATATCGAATATCATATTCGATATGCCATTTTAGACATACCGGGCCCCTTTTGCCTATAAATAACCCTCCATTTGGCCATAAATGGGAGAGAGAACGCCTAGTAAACCCCCTCCCATAGCTCCTATGTCAAAGATATTCGATATAGCCCACGACGTTACCCCTAACGACACCTCCGACATCACATTCACATCACAATTGATATGTGCAGATCTGACTTGTATTCGACATAGAGAACGCTCTACAGATTCATTCGATATGTATCTTATATGTATGGAAAGCTAAGGGAGTCTCCATAGGAAGAAGCAGATTGAGGGTTCGATATACGCACATTGAGATATGGCCGATATGATGAAGCCTCGACATCACACCAGACATGCAAGATGCCTGACATGATATTCAATGTCGAGGACATTCTACATGTTGCCTTGATATATACCTTATATGTATGGAAGCTAAGGGAGTCTACTTTTCGTATCAAGAAGCGGATTGAGGTTTGGACCTTCCTACAAGGAGATATGGTCAAAACCGTGAACCCGCTCCATGCTCAGACAAGTGAATCACATCGCCTGTTTAGTGCTCGATCATCAGAATAGACAAATAAACTACGTTACGTGTGATTCCCTCAAAGGGATACGTAGTCAACTTGGGATAACCCGAGTCCAGTACGAAATCATTAAAGATCTATTCGTCCCATCACCACGTCGCTTGGAGTACATGTGTGCTAAGGAAAAAGTTGGTTCTACCACATCCTAGAACCAGCATGATGTGTTTCGTCAGCCTGCCAAGTCAGCAGACGATAATGCACCAAATCATTAGCGCCGTCTGTGGGAACAACACAGTGGAATGTACTTGTAAACAAGCACGCAACCTTAAAATTTAACCTATTTCATCAAGACCAATGGCGGATTGGAGCGTCATTGGACCTATGCCCTACATGAAGCTTATTCTTACGATTCTAGGTTGACCCACATTCATCAAAACCATGGAGCATATCGAGCACTCAATACCCCCGCTCGGCCAATCAAAAAAGTCATATTAATTACATTATTTATTCGCCTGCATATTTTGCCATTAATTGCGTTATACTTAATCACCTACGTATCGAGCCTATTTTTGATATCGAAATCTCTTTTCGATGTCAAGCCTATTTTCGATATCTCGTATCTCCGATATACTCTTAAATTTAATATAATTCACGAATCGATATAAACCATGATTCGATACCGCCCTAGGTTCAATTCTTTCAGACTCGACAGAGTGATGGCCCAGGAATCACTTGGCCTTATTAATTTTTGCTTTTAAATATGTTGTAACAATTTATATTTACTTAAATTGCCTTTCCTCCATTTTAGGCGAACTAGGATTTACTAGGTTTTCGGCCGCTATCTATTATAAATCTTTATCTGGTGAATGCTATATATCTCTCTCTTTCATATTAATAGACTGATTGCAGGAGCGAACATATCCTACGGATAAGACAGAAATATACATTAAAGGGTAAGAGTGTCTCATATCCTAAGGGTAGGCAGATCGGATGTTATCCGTTTCTTGGCTGTTGTGTATCTTAAAGTTTTATATTGATATATCCTTACATATATATTGTTATCCATTTAAATGACAGTAACACAGACATCCTCCATCAACAAAATAAGGAGAAAAAGAGATCCCCTATCCATCGAGATAAGGAAGACAAGAAAAAAAGGATCCACTATCCATCGAGATAAAGAGGATAAAGATAAAAATGCTGGTACAACAGCAGAGAGGTTTTGCCCTCAGGACATATCGCTTGAAAAGGCCATTGTCCATATGCCTCCACGACAAAGATACTGGTAAAACAGTAGAGAGGTATCGCCCTCAGGACATATCACTTGAAAAGACGACTGTCCATATGCCTTAACGGCAAAGATGCTCGTAAAAAAGCAGAGAGGTATCGCCCTCTGAGGTATCACCCTCAGGACATATCGCTTGAAAAAGTCATTGTCCATATGCCTCCACCGCAAAGATGCTCTTAAAATAATAGAGAGGTATCGCCCTTAGGACATATCGCTTGAAAAGGCAACTTTCCATAAGTCTCCACGGCAAAGATCCTGGTAAAATATCACAGAGGGCTCTCACCGTTAGAACATATCGCTCGCAACAACGAATATCCATATATCCTCGTAGTGGATACGGTGATACATCAACGGAGGTTATGTTATCTCGACTACTTATACAGGTCAACATACCTCATATCCTACAGGATATGATCGAGAATACCTTAACATGTACAATTATTTTTGTCATGTGGGACAATATAGCAAATGCCTTCAAATGTTAGAGTTAACACATATCCTATGGGGAAAAGCTAGAAAATACGTTAACAGGTAATTTGTTTATTTACTATCCTATAGGATATGGTAGAAAATATTTAACTAGACTCTGAAATGCTCTTTTATTCACGAACTCAAAAGAGAAAATGGACAATGTCCACAACACAAATGAGACATGCTAGAAATGCCAGTGTTACTTCTACCAATACGGTAGAATGTCAGAAATGGTAGAGCCACATCTGCCTATAAGGTAAAATGCTAGAAATTGCAGCGTCACTTCTACCTATACGGTAAAATGCCAGAAATGACAGAGTAACAACTACCTATACGGTAATATGATCCAAATGACAAGAGTTACATGTACCTTTATGGAAACATGATAGAAATGGCAAGAGTCACGTCTACCTACACGGTAACATGCCAGAAATGGCAGAGCAACATCTACCTACACAGTGTCATGCCTACAATGGCAGAGATATACGTACCTACGTGGTACCCTACCTAAAACGGCAACAAAACATGTACCTACGGGGTACCCTACCTTAAATGATAGTGAATCATGCACCCACGAGGTACTCTAACTGAAATGACAATAAATCAAATTCAATCAAATACATGAATCCATACACAGTATTCCTATAAATATTACAAATAAGTAAGTTACTTTGAGACACCAAGCGAATCGCAAACATTCGTGCACAAATATGAGATGGCACGCTTTTATTAATCCAGATAAAAATGAACAAAGATGAACCAAGTTACAACATCAAGTACCCACGCGGTAACCCGCCTCTTAAGGCAAAATGACTAGTACCTTCGTGGTATCCCCCCCTCATACGACACAAAAACAAGTACCTATGTGGTACCCCGCCTATTAAGGCGCAGTAAAGCACCTAAATGAGACCTCGACTCTCAAGGGCACATAATTGTCACAAAATACCTCCTATAAATCTAGCTCGAGGACGAAAAGGTCAAGCAATTAGCTAGACCCCTACTCTGCATAATTATAATAAGTTGAAAATAACACATATATAATGGCAAAATACTATCAGACGCTCAAAAGCAACACTATAATACGATTAAATGAAAAACTCATTCATACCACAATTTTATGGCAGTAGCGTTACATCCATTACCGTACTGCGACTAATATTACAACGTGAAATACGCTCATTATCGCGTGTGAGACGTGAGTCAAGAAAAAGACCAAATTCTAAAACATCACTACAAGATTTGGGGGCATCGACAACTAATGACCCCCCCCCCCCCCCAACCGCCCGGTCGGTCGGCATTAACGGCGACCGCGTCGCGACCCCAAGGCGGTCGCCAGGGAGAAGTGGCGACCGCGCTGGCGGTCACGAGGCTTTTATAAGGCCTCGCGACTGCTAGGCCGTCGCTTGGTACCATGGTGACCACTCGGGCGATTGCTGATTCTGGTTATCTGCAACCGGCTGACGGTTGCAGATAACATTCAAACTTGAATTTTTTTATATTTTGGATGATTTGTTACGGCATGTTGTTTGATCAATTGAAAATTACCATAATGATAGTTAAAACAAGCCAAATTATAAGGTTTTATTGCAAAATCAAGCTTGGGGACAACATTAAGGACTAAGTATGTTGATTAGTTGTTGAACAAAATATATATGTGTATCCTTGATAACTTGCCTAATCATATCTAATCTACTATTTCACTAGCTCAATTACTAGTTTAGCAGTTATTAACTACTACTATTCCCATGTAATAATGATATTTGAGTTCAATAAACACAAACACATAAGGATACTTCACAAAAATCACTAATTTCGAATTTGGATGTTAGATAACCAGTTCAAGCAATCGCACGACGGTCGCCAGGGCTTCTCGCAACCGCGTGGGCGGTTGCTGATACTAGATTTTTGCAACCGCCAGGCGGTTGTAGATAACATTCAATTTTTTTTTTTTTTTATATTTCGGATAATTCGTTGTGACGTGTTATTTGATCAATTGAAAATTGCCCTAATGATAGTTAAAACAAGTCAAATTATAAGGTTTCATCGCAAAATCAAGCTTGGGAACAACATTAAGGACTAAGTATGATGATTACTTGTTGAACATAATATATAAGTGTATCGTTGAGAACTCGCCTAATCACATCTAATCTACTATTTTACTAGCTTAATTACTAGTTTTGTAGTTATTTACTACTACTATTCATATGTAATAATGATATTTGAGTTCGATACACACAAACACATCAAGATACTTCCCAAAAATCACTAATTTCGAATATGGATGTTATCTGCAACCGTTGGGCGGTTGCAGATAACCAGTTCAAGCAACCGCCCGGCGGTCACCAGGGCTTCTCGCAACCGCTGGGCGGTCGCTAAGTCACATGGCGACTGCCTAGGCGGTTGCTGATACTAGATATCTGCAACCGCCAGATAACATTCAAACTTGAATTTTTTTATATTTCGGATGATTCGTTGTGGCGTGTTGTTTGATCAATTGAAAATTACCATAATGATAGTTAAAACAAGCCAAATTATAAGGTTTCATTGTAAAACAAGCTTGGGGACAACATTAAAGACTTAGTGCGATGATTAGTTGTTGAACAAAATATATAGGTGTATCGTTGATAACTCGCCTAATCACATCTAATCTACTATTTAACTAACTTAATTACTAGTTTTGTAGTCATTTATGACCTTAATTCACGGTTAATAATGATATTTGTTGTCTTCAAACACAAACACAAACACATCAAGATACTTGCCAAAAATTTCTAATTTTAAACATGAATATTATTCGCAACCGCTGGGTGGTTGCGAGATCCCACTGTTGCAACCACCCAGCGGTTGTGATACCTAAGGTCGCAACCACCCGGCCGGTCGCCATGGTATCTAGCAACCGCTAGGCGGTTGCTTATTCCACTAAAATTGGCGGGATTCGGAGGAAAATTGAAATTTTCACGAAAATTCAAAATTTTCACCCCAAATCTTATATATACCCACCATTCTACACTCTAATTTTTCATTCACAAATATTACATTCTTCAAAAATACCCAACATTCTTCTTTTCCAATCCACAAAAACCCAAACATTTTTTTTTTCAATACAAAACACCAAACACTTTTTTTACCTGCAAAACAAAATACCAAACATTTTCTTTCATCTCCAATGTAAAACACCAAACACTTTCTTTTCTTTTATATCTCTAAAACAAAACACCAAACACTTTGTTTCATCTCCAAAACAAAACATCAAACACTTTGTTTTCTTTTATATCTCCAACAAAAAACTCAAACACCTTCTTTTATTTTATATCTCAAACAATAAACCCAAACACTTTTTTTTTTATCTTCAAAACAAAACACCAAACACTTGTTTCTCTTCTTTTCTTTTTGTTTCTCTTCTTTTCTTTTTGTTTCACTTCTTTTCTTTTTGTTTCACTTCTTTTCTTTTTGTTTCTCTCTTTTTTTTTCGTTTCTCTTTTTTTTTTGTTACACCATACTAATTTCAACAAAACAAAACAATAATATTTCGAAAATTCCTGAAATATTATTGTTTTTTTTTATTTTGATGAATATTATATGCAACCACGGGGCGGCTGAGAACATCATGAATTCGCAAGCGCCTCCTTATGGATGTGGCGACTGTTCACTTCCCTATGAAGACTACAACCGTCTGGCGGTTGCGAACATCATGATTTCGCAACCGCTAGGCGGTTGCGAGCTTCTTATGGACGTGGCAATTAGGTGGCGATCGCCAAGGGGTATCTGCGACCGCCTGGCGGTCGCAGAGTATCCACAACGAGGGGTATCTGGGACAGATACCCCTCGGCCGACGGCCCATGGGCCATCTGGAACCGCCCGGGCGGTTGCAGATGGCCTTGTGTTCTTGTAGTGCATGTCGCAAAATGATTGCATCTTGTATATCCACTATGAGGGTTAACATCTTAACTATACTGGTCAATCAATTCAAAAGCAATCCACTCTAGGTGGTTCGTTATGACTTTAAGCTTTAAGGTATTGTCGATTTCTAAATGAAGCCAACACCAACGGTAAATTCTTATCGTTAATGAGATCTTCAATAATACCACTGCAATAATAAGATATATAGTACAAGGTTCAAAATGAACAACCACTGTTCAGATAAAATCTCTCCAAAGCACAAGAAGTGTTAGCCAAAAGATCATTCCAAGCAACATAATATGCTATACATCACCGTAAACTATACAACTCTTTCAAAGGGTGACCAACCTATACCCCTTAGTAGCATAAGTAAGCGATCTAATACGCATTATGTGTAGACCTAAGAATGTCAAGAAACTTCTCTGCGTCCATCAACGCATTCATCATTTTCACAATTACTATAGCCAAAAGCCTTCCTTACGGTGACTTGTCGCTCATTACCTATCTAGGCTTGGATGAATGAAGACAAAACATGCCGAACACCTTGACGCGTGGCCAACTCAACGCCACGTGGAACATGAAAGACTACGATTGGAGAAAATGCCCGACAACACATAGCTCATTTAATGAGTTCCAAGTGATTTCTTCGAAATACACTTGGAACTGGGGGGACTCTTGATGATGCATATTCCGCCACGCCCTCATAAATGGGTGAAAAATGGGTAGCCCACAAAAACGACTAAGGTCTAGAGGAAAAGCACACCTGAGTCACGACCATCCATTACCTAAGTAAAGGCATACAACCCAGTATTTGGAGAAGGTACCCTCGAGTCACGACCAACTAACACCCCAATGAGGGTATTCCGTCCAAACACCTGGAGAATGTACTACCGGAACCTGACCGACCAATGCCTCAAGAAGGGAATAGAGCTCAGATCCGAGGACTCAGGCACACCTTTTCTCATGACCTAAAACTCGGGTACCCACAAAGACCATGGAACACCCCCCCCCCCCCCCCTCTCAGACCGATGTGTAATTATTTCCCGAACGACTAAGCACCACTCGGACCTCACGGGCCCCACCACATGGGACCCTCTAGGGGTAATATCCAACACTTAGCTAGAATATCATAGAAGAAGAAGGACAATGCAAAATGGTAAGGAAACGAGTGAACACAACAAAGGGTCAAGACCACTCAAAGTATGGTTTAGAGAGATAGCTCAATAATCACACAACCATGAAGACGACCCCACGGGTCTCCTTCAAGACAAACGACAGAGAGAATCACCTGACCACCCAGGCAAGGCCTCAAGCGCGACCAGGCTCGAAAGACGTGCCAACCACCCTTATACAACATAGCTACCAACCAACCTCATTATAACTGAAGACCACGCCCCATTAGCCTGAATCATCCATTGGAGCACAAAGCGACAATTCTTACTGGTGCAGACCAATGATTGGGACAGACTAATTCTCTCTCATTGGTTCAAAACCACCTCTAAAGACCATTGGAGCAGACGCCTTCAATACCCGCATTGGTCGTCCCCTGACACATGCCATCAGTTTAGATAAACTAAAGTCAACTCTCGCCATTGGTCGTCCCCTGACACACGACCTACATTGGTGCAGAAAACCTCCACACCATTGGATGCCATAGCCACCCAGAGTTAAGACGGAAAGACCAACTCCTATTGGTCGAAGACCTCAGGCTACCCCTATAAATAGCCCCCATTTTCAGAATCAGAAGACAAGTTGAAACACACACAAAATTAGTGCAAGTTCTGCAAAACTCTTAGCACAATTGTACTTAGAAATATCGCACTCCACTGAAATTTTCTATCTCACTGCACAACCCACTTGTAATTCACTCAAAGTCCCTAATAAAATAATACCGCCTCCCTGTTTTCCTCAAATTCGAGATTGTCGTTCTGAACAAAACTAAGTGACGATATCCCAGAATACCCCGACCTCACGAGCCCGGACGATATTGCATCACCAATATAAAAATCCTATCTAAGGATATTTACAATACTAATACCCACAACATCATAACGGGCTCAAGCATAATTTCTATTGGAGATTATATGAAATATATCACTAGCCACATTGGCGGAAAAAATATCGAAACTGGTCATTTATTGTGTCGTAGTTACAGTTTTGGTCCTTTATTGAGTCCTTGTTTTTTATTGGTCCTTTATTGTTTACTTTGTTCCAATTTTAGTCCTCCGGGAGAAATTTCAACAGAAAATATCACATGGGAGCATGTGTGCTGGCCAAAATTTGAGTTTTTTGAATTCCCACGTGTGAATTCACACGTGGGATCACGAGTTTCAATTTTTTAATTTTAAACTATGACCCATCCGACCCGATCAACCATTTTAAGATTTTTTTAATTTTTATTGCATTTCTCCATTTAACAGCCTGACTCGTCCCGCCACATAGAATTAAGGCTTATCAGATTTGGGGGTTAGGGTTTGATTTAGGGATTTTTGGGATTAAGAGAAAAATGAGAGTGATTAGTGTGTGTGTGTGTGTGTATGTGTGTTTCGCAACATGATTGGGGGTAGATCAAATGGGGCAGGGCGGGGCGGGTTAGGCTGGTAAATTGAGCAGTGCAACAAAAATAAAAATAAAAATGTTATGTTTGACTGGGTTAACCGAATCACATGGGTTAGAATTTAAAGTAAAAATAATAAAAAAAATCAAAACAGGTATTCCCACGTGCGAATTTGCATGTGGGAATTTAAATAACTCGATTTTTAGTCGGCGCGTGCTCCCATGTGATATTTTCGTCTAAAATTTCTCCCAGATGACCAAAATCGGAATAAAATACACAATAAATGACCAAATAAAAACATTGGCACAATAAAGGATCAAAATTATAACTACAACACAATAGCGGACCAGTTTCGATTTTTTCCCCTCATTGGCGCTACCACATTGTCATGGTGCCATGTGGCCACATCAGCACCGCCACATGGCTACACATCGACCAAAAGACTACCCATGTATGGCATTTTACCAAACTAAAATTCCCAAAGTAATCATGTACCCCGCCAAAATTCGGCTCATTCTCGGTCCAATAAGACCCAAACATAACCCTATAAAATACCTACTCGGGCAATTTCATCGAAGAAATGTGTTGGACATACTTTATCCATAGCAATTCACATCAGACTTCTTATATCGACAAAATTATTAGCAAGGGTATTCAAAACGATAATTATATAATATACCATGTAATAATTTCTTATTTTTGTGGTATTAATTAGTCTTGTCTATTGTAATTACCTTCAAGTAAATATGTATTTTTTACTTACTCTATTAGAGAATATGTTTTCAAGTAATATAACCACTATTTTACTTTGTCTAAACTATTCTAGTATACTAATAAATAAACCACTGACTTCTCCTATAAATAAACCACCACGCATTAATAAACCTTTGCACGAATTATTATTTCTGCCCCCGACGTTTTTTTGAAACGTAAATGTCCATGTTGGTTCGGACCTAATATTTATGCCCACTTTCTTTTGAATTTTCTATCACAAATGCCCAAAATGGCCTATTTGGGCTAAAATACCTACGTGGCGATACAGTCAATAAGTTGCTAAGCTTAGTCAATATGTTGCTCCGCCAAGTCATATTTTCCAGGCAAGAAAATATTTTTTACACAGACCCTGGTAATTTTAAATATTGTACTTACACCCCATAATAAATTACACTTTGCACCCAAAAACACATACACACACACATATATATATATATATACAATGTTTTTTATAAAAATAATAAATTTAACAATAGATAAAAATTAAAAAACAACAAATATACAATTAAATAAAAAAAGTCATCATTTTTTTTATATCTTGAAAAAAAAATAGTTTTTATATATTTATTTAACAATTTAAAAAAAAACAACAACAACAAAAATACAATAAAATAAAAAATAATCATCATCATTTTTTTATATCTTGAAAAAATATTTGCAAAAATAATAGTTTTTATATTTTTATTTAACAATTTGAAAAGGAGTTCGGAAGAGGAGAAGGAGTTCGGAAGAGGATCAGTTACAGGAGAGTGGTGGCGCGATTTGATTGAGGAATGGTGGTCGTGGTGGCGCGATTTCAACATTGTGGTGGTGCGATTTTAGGGCAATGGTGGTGTGCGATTTATGGTGGTGGTGGCGCGATTATCAAAAGTGGAGGTGGCGCGATTATCAAAAGTGGTGGTGGTGCGATTATCGGAAATGAAAGAGAGGGGGAGGAGTGTGGTGGGGGGCTGTGGGGAAGACGATATGTTTTACTTTTTTTTTTTGGATTTAAATAATAAAAAGAATATTTTTAATCTAATGGTTTTTTTATGAAATGTATTTCCTTAAATTTTTAAGATATAATTAAATATATTTTAAGAAATATATACTATGGGCTGCAACTGTAATTTTAAAATATTATAAGGGTAGTTTTTGAATTTGTGGTTGACAAGTTGTGTAATAAGAGTAGTTGTTAAAAAAGTTTTTAGGGCAAAAAAAAAATTTTATTTACTGTACTCAGCAACTTATTGAATGTACCGCCACGTAATCATTTTGGCCCGAATAAGCGATTTTTTGTATTTTTAGTAGAACTTTTAAAATATAGTGGGCATAAAAACTAGGCCCGAAAAAAGTTGGACATTTACGTTTCAAGAAAAAAACGTTTGGGGGCAGAAATAATAATTCGTCCTAAACCTTATGTTTTACAGCTATTAAATCAAAATATAAATCCTAAAGAGCAACAACAGAACCTTTCTGCATATTTAATACCATAATTCTTTATTGTCGATTTGCACGGAACTTAAGTGTTTCTACCTCACACTTATAGTGGTACAATGACCAATGATGGGGGTTTAGTGGGGGGATCTGTCTGATGTGCATCCAGATGTTGTGCCTCACCCTCTCATAGAGGGGTGGGGCTCCCACCTCGCTATGAGATGAGAGACTATTAGATGCAGTCGTTGTACGAAGATGGTGCATCCAGTCAGTTATAGTTACTAATACACGGTGGGGATGAGGTGTTGTGTGGTTATTTCTTACAATTCAAGAAACTCCTTTTAATCTTAACCCTCCGTTATACCACGTAATCCATATATAGGTTATACATAATAATTTTTCCTCTAAGAGGGGGAGACACAACCTCCGGATGCACATCAGAAGTTCTCGTTAGTGAAGTGTTATATTTTTGTATAAAGTGGGAGAGAAAGTAGAGATAAAAGTTGAGAGTTGGCCGAGAGAAAAAGTAAAGAGAAGGAAATTTGGTGCAATTTTCATTGTATTCCATCAAAGGAACATTACTTGTTTATAGAGAACATCTATTAATACTATAAAGGAACCCGTTTTTATCTCACAAAATGCCAGTTATCGGACCAATGGGACCAAAATCAAAACTTCCCCACGTTTTTCCCTAATTCTTATATAAAGGTGTTTATCACTCCACATGTAAATGTATTGATTGCGCTATCAAAAATTTAAAACCACATTATAACAATATTCAACATAAACTAAAAGTAGGAACAACTACTTATGTATATACTACAGTTCAACATAAATTATATGAACGAATTATTAAATTTGCCTCTTATCTTTTTTAAAAAAAGTTAATATGCCCTTTTTTCGGGCCTTGTTTATCTACCTCATATGTTTTAAATTTTTTAACAAAAATGGCCTTGGCCCTTATTCGGGCCAAAACTGCCTATGTGGCGGTACAGTCAACAAGTTGTCAATGTCACGTCATATTTTTCATTCCCCAAAATATTTTTTACACAAACCCTTATAATTTTAAATATTGTATTTACACACCAAGATAAATTGCACTTTGCACCCCAATATATATATATATATATATATATATATAGATATAATAATAAACATATATATAAAACATAATAATAAACATATATATTAAAAAATCCTAAAGGAAAATATATTTTTAACATATATCAACTCTTAAAATATATTTTTTCTTATTTAAATCCAAAAAGAAAAATAATGTTGGGTTCAAAAAAAACTTATATGTATATATGTGTTGGTCGTCTTCCTCACAGACCCCGCCACTGCCACCACCACCATCTTCATCGGATCCATCACCGCACACCACCACCATCTTCTTCCCCACTATCACCCACCCCCACCACCATCGGATCCATCGGCATTACCACCTCCCAAAGCTGCGCCACCACCACGGCTCCTGCAAATAACGCCACCACCACCTCAAAAAAAATAGGGTTTTTTATTTGGGGGAATTATTGGGTGGTGGTGGTGCACGGTGCGACGGGGGGCAGCGATGGTGGCGGCGTAACGAGGGCAGCGGTGGTGGTGACGGCGGCGGGAGGGCGGGGGTACGGGATTATTTTGATGAAGATGATGATTATTTTATTTTTTTAATTGTATTTTTTTGTTGTTTTTCATTTATTTTTATATTTTGCTAAACTTTTTATTTTATTTTATAAATAGTTATATATATATGTTTATTATTATTATTTATAAATATGTTTATTATTATTATTTTTATATATATGTTTATTATTATTATTTATATATGTGTTTATTATTATTTATATATATATTTATTATTATTATTTATATATATTTATTGTTTTACAAAATATTTATATATATATGTTTATATATATATGTTTATTATTATATATATATATATATATATTTTTGGTGCAAAGTTCAATTTTTATTAAGGATTATGAGTAAAAGACAAGGGGTCGTGTGGAGTACACGAATTAGAGCTAGAAGAATGCGATAATTTCTAAGTACAAATTGGGTGTATGATAATGGAGAATATTGCTTCTCTCTTGATGAGTGAATGGGTTGTGAAAAGATGACCTTGTGGATCGTGAAAAGATGATCTTGTGGATTGTGAAAAGATCCTCTCCTTCTTTGCTGAAAATGGGGGCTATTTGTAGAGTAAGCCCAAGGGTCTTCGGCCAGTGGTAGCCAATCTTTGCCGTCGTCGCGGGTGCCCAATGGGGGCGAGGGTCTTATGCGCCAATGCATGTTGTCCGGTCTGCACCAATAGTGTTTGCTGCTTTCTGCCTCAATGAATGAGTTGGACTAATGGGGGGATGGTCTTTCCTCGTTATTAGGGTAGTCATGGCGTTGGGAGAGTTGGACCAATGAGGGATGGTCTTTTCTCGTTATTAAGGTAGTCGTGACGTTAGGAGTGGTGATGATAAATAGTGCGTCCTTCGAGGTGAGTCAGAGGGCGTGGTCAATTTGGGGCTGTCTTTGCGGGTCGTTCTTCGTGAAGGATATCTGGGGCTGTTCTTCGATCATGGACTACTAATATGAGATTATAGTGGGTCTTTGACCGTGCCTTGTGTTTACTCGTATCCTTAATGTTTGTTTTGTGCTCCTGTTTCTTCAATTTTGGTTAAGTGTTGGTGGTGGTTCCTTGGGCATCTCGAGGGTCATCGAAGGCTCCGAGGAGAGTTGCTCTTTGGGCTGGGGGATTTCAGGGGGATAGTTGTGGGTTCCCTGTTTTTAGATAGGTCATCGATCGTTGGGGGGTCGTGTTTAAGCCTTTGTGGGTGTTTTCTGGTCGTACTCGGGGGTATCGTCTCACGAGTTCGAGCCGTCTACCTCTATCCAGGCGGAGGCGTGTCGTGCCCATTACGTACTTTTCCGCAAGACCGTGGACAGTTTTTTGTAGGGTACCCACTTTTTCGCCCTTCTCCGAGAGTGGGACAGATTATGCATCATCAGGAGTCCCCCCAGTTCTGAGTGTATTTTTTAGAAATCACTTGGAACTCATTTAATGAGTCTATGTGTTGTCGAGTTTTTTCTGAAATTGTGGTCCTGCATGCCCCACGTGGCGCTGGGTTGGCCATGTGTTAAAGGCGTCATTTGGGCTGCTCCGCCTATAAAATTAGGGGAATCGTAGTGCTTTGGCTTCATTCACACGAGTCTTTCTCTTTTCCCTCTCGTTTCTCTCTCTTTGGTGTTTTGAATTTTTATCGGCGATCTAATGGCTTCTATGAGCAGTTCCGGTGAGGAGGCGTCCGGTATGGTAAGGCAGCGGACAGGGTGCTGAAGCGTCGCCTTCCGCTGAGGAGACATCGCAACACCATCGCGTTTTTTCTGGTACAGCGGAAGCTTCTACACAAAAGGTGAAAAGGGCGATGGCGGTGCCACCTAGGGTTTCGGCTGGTGGTGTACGGAGTTCAGTGAGATCTCTGGATGAGATTAGTGCTGAATTTTCCAAGTACGGGGCAGGCAGTGATGGTCTAGAGCTCGTGGTGCCCCAGGGTCACGATAGGGCTACTTCTCCTCACTAAGACTATTACACCCCCTATTTCGTGCAGATCAAGGCGGGTTGATATCTTTCCTCCCTGCTTTCTATCGAGAGGTCTTCATGGCATGCTTACTTTGTCTGAGTCAGCTTTTCCGAAAAGGATGGTCGGCTTTGGCGGCGTTTGTCTTCATCTGTTTGGCCTACAGGTTTTTTGGGGCCTTCGATTTGGCGAGCTCGTCGTCAGACAAGCTCTTTTATACTCTCACCATGCGGAAGTCGACGAAGAGAATTCTTCACGACCTATCGGGTTCCCACAACAGCTGGAAGGAGAAGTTTTTCTTCGTCTGTCCTACCGTTGCGGGCCTCTTGGATGGCGTTCTGATGGAGTGGAACCAAGATCCCCTAATTTTTGCTAACTTTGATCAAGGCTTTAGATGGGACCAGATGTCCCATGTCAGCGTGTTTTCAGCCTTTTACCAGAAGTGTGGCTTGTACGACCTACTGGCTTTGGACCCCTCAGTGGGAAACAATCGCCCTAAGATTAGTAAGTGTTCTTGGACATTTTCCGTGAGTATTTTTTCTTCGGGTTTTTCTTCCTTTTGTTGAATCTGAATCTTAATTCTGCAGAGACTATCATGGAGACGCTGAGATGCAATGCCCCCCCCCCCCCCCCCCCCCGCCATGCCCTTCCAAGAAGAAGAAGGCCATTGCTTCCAAGCATCGGAGAGCAGGTGGGTCGACGACTTCTACTACATCGGGGAACAAGCCTTCTGAGGAGAAGAGTGCTTTGGCTTAGGCCCCTTCTCGTGCAAGTCAGTTGAGTGAGAAGAAGGTTGGTCTGGTAGGAAGGAAGCGGCAACGGAAATAGGCTGAGGTCTCCTCCCAGGACAAGGTGATCTTACTTCAGGATTCCGAGGATGAGGGTCCTGGTCTGGCACAAGTGGAAGATAGTCCTACCGCTTCTCGTCTTTCCCCCGTTGGGTCGGGAGCAGCTAAAGATTGGTTCACGACGCACTACCTTTCGACAATGTTGGCAGACCTTTGTGGTGTTTCTCTGGGTCAGCCTTCTACTCCTCAGCCCTCGACCACAGAAATAGAGTCAGTCTGAGAGGTCTTATTCGCCACTTCCCAAGCGTCGAGAGACGGGACCGTTGGATTTCCAGGTCACCCCTACTTGGGAAGCCGGAACTTGGGGTCAGATTACTTTTCCTTCGGTGCAATCGCTTTTGAGGAGTGCTACGAACCTAGGAGCTTAAACTATGGGTTTTGCTGACGACTTGGCTAGCCTTGGTGCTTCTTCGACCCCACCCCTCATTGCTTGATGCCCAGGAGTTGGGCTTGGTTGCGCAATTGTGTGCAACCTTGGTAAGTGATTTTGTTGTGAATATGCTTTAGTTTTTCTTGCATTTCTTTGACTGACGCTTGTTTCTTCTGACAGACCCCAGTGGAAGTGAGAGGTCTTTCTCAGTTATACAAGGAGGCAGCCCGAGAGAGTGATGCCCTAAAGGGGTCCGAGCAACAACTGAAGGAGCGTCTGGCGACCTCAGAAAAGGCAAGGGAGGCCTTGGCTGAGAGGCAGGCTGAGTTGGTCAGGAAGCTCGAGAACTCTGAGAAGCTGGTGACTTCGCTTCAGGGGCTTGTGGAGAAGACCATAATGGAGCGAGACAAACGTTTAGCTGCTCACGAGAGGGAGATAAAGGAGCGTCTCGACCCCTTGTTCGAGGGTAACCTTTTGTGGGGTTTCCAAGCTTGCCGACAGATTGGCAATGCGAAGAACTTCTTCCGCTCCGAGGTTGATCTCCTAAGACTGTCCTCGACCCGGATGTTCCGTCCGAAGAAGCTGGAGGACACTCTGAATCTCCTCCTTGGTTGTAGTGCGGTGGTGTAAAGCTTTCCTGCCCCTTTCACTATAGCGGGCCCCAGCCACACTCCTCAGGCGTAGATAATTGTAGGGGGTTTTGCGTCCGTGTTGGCCTTAGCTTCTTTAGTCTGTTTTTTGTTTTTCCTTTTCAGGGGTTGTACCGGGTCGTCCCCGTACGAAATTCTTGATTATGAATGAAAACGTTTTCGGAGGTCTCCATATGCTCTTTCTTTGCGCTTTTCCATGTCTAACCCTTCGAGAGGATTTTGCTTTTGTACTGCTCAATTTTTCTACACTTACCACGACCATAGGGTTTTTGAGTTTTGCTTTTGTACTGCTCAATTTGTTGGAGCACGTGGTTGCCATGGTACCGTTTTATGCGACCCGTATGAGGGTATTCCATTTTTTGCAGGGGTGTCGTTCGAGCTTTACCTTTACGGACCTTTGCAGGGGTACCAGGCGTTCACTCGACAGTTGATCTGTACTTAGGAAAATTTTCAAAACCATCAAGTTGGCCTTGTGGTCGTGGTAGGCATCTTCGAATGGGGGTGGTCGGGCGTCGACGACTGTCGGGGTAGTCGTGGATTTGAATTGGCCCACCTTTTTGTCTCCCAAGTACCCGCCTTGGGAAGAGGTGCCTCATTTATTGTGAAGAGACGTGTGGAATTAGTGCGCCGGTCTAGCTCCCCTATGGTGATGTCTGACATGCTAGGGTTACAGTGATTCGGGGAAGGTGTCAATTCATCTAGGTCGTGAGTGGGGAGTCGAAAGGTCCCACCTTTTGAACCGAGGGCATGGAAGCGAGACAACTCGGGATATGAACCATCTTTTTGCGCCTATATAAACATAGCCACCCCCGATCTTTTCTTCATCACTTCCAAACACATATTTCCTATGTGAAAATATTTCTTTCTTTCTTTCTCAATAATGGTGTCTCAGGCAACCACCGTGTTTTCCATGGATGAAGAGTCTCGTGACTCTTTTGTTTTTCGTCCTCCCCCACAGCGGAGTAGAGCTTCCGCTGCTCGTTGTAATCAGCGGAGAAGGGCAGCGCGTTCCTTCCTCTTCTGTTCAGGATCACGACGGTGAGAGCGAGGTGGTGACGATGTCATTTTACAAGTGACGACAACGGATCGTGTTTGTGAGGCTTTCGACCGTCGGGCTCCTTATCAGAATGCGGAGAAAAGCACCTGGACCCAAAGAAATGATTGGTAGGCTTAGAGTTGGATACACGCCCTCCGTGATGAATATAGTGGAGGTCGGCTCTTTACTGGCAGAGTATAACATTCCCCTCGAGCATTTTCACATCATCATCCCCTCGGAGACTCATAGGGCTTTCGACCCTCTCGAGGGTCATATGATGGTATATGCGGAGCAAATTTGTTGCGGACTTCGCTACTTCTTTCATCCAATTGTGAGGAATCTCTTTGAGTTCTGGCTATTGTGCCCGAGCCAACTGACTTCGGCTTCCTACTGTCAACTGGTGGATTTCATTCTTTTGTTGACATCTGTTGGACCTCCCCAACACTCATGCGACCGTAGTGGGGGCGTTTACGCTACGGGCCACCGCAGTTGGCTCGCCCTTCTTTTCGCTCTTGGTGCGGGATATCAAGCGAGTGTTCTGACTGCTGCGACCAACGGTCCTGCGAGCAATGGTGAGATACTTTTTCATGGCTCCCCTGGGAGAGTCGTCGACCCTTTGGGAAGGTGTGCCATGTGTTTGTAGGTTGGGTTTTGTGTACCCGTCCTCGATATCTTCGGAGGCCGCTTCCTATTTGGATGAGAGGGGTCTTTTTGACAACCTCTATGATGTGTCGTCGATGCTGAACAGCCCCATGGTTCTACTCCTGGCCGATCTCCAGGACAGATTGGTGGAGGAACGCCGTAAGCTGCTAATGCTTCGACAACGCTTGGAGTTTCGTAAGTGTCCTTAAAGATTTTTTTGTTTTTATAAAAAAATTGAATGTTCATCAAAACCTTTGATGCAGGTATATAGAGTATACTCCCTCTTTTTTTTTATTTTTTTATTAACCCTTCATGGTGCTGGTCTGTAGGTGCGGAGATGGCGTCCCATGCTCGTCGACCCTTTATAGGTGACGTGCTCGCGCTATCCGACGGAGGCTCGAAGCCTTCTGCATCGGAAGGTCGTTGTGTGACCGCTTCCTCGGAGCCTGTTGAGCCCTTGGATTCTCTAGACAGCGAGTACTGCCCCAAGGCTCTTGGGAGCCCATCTGCTGCCGATGAGGATGTTGTGATGGCGGAGGCTGACGATGGGGTTAGCTCCAAAGGTATGTCTCAACCTATGGAACCCGTGATAGCTAAGAGGTCAACTCGCTCCGGGAGGAATGGGATCGTTAAGCTTGTCAACTCAAGGATACGAGGAGAGAGCTTCAGGTGGGTGTTGCCAGTGCCCGCCTTGACCTGGCCGGGGCGCCCCAGAACCATATTCTACCGTCCCAGATAAGGTACCTTGTCAGGATCGGATACGGGATGGTAACGTCCTCCTTCGTTTCTCCCCCTGGCGTCCCCGTGGGCTAGTACTTTCGAGGTTGGAGTTCTTTTCTACCTCATCCGGTGTTGCCTCGTCGGACCCTCGTATGGCCCCTTCCGGAGTGTTGATAATGCCTAACCTGACAGAGTTATCTGCTGAAGACTGTCGGGCTTGGATCAAGGCCATAAAGCGCCCAGTAAAGGAGTAGTTATAGTCGGGCATTGCAGTTGTTTATTTTTTTGTGCCGCTATGGGCATGATGTAGCCGCTTTGTATGGGCATTTTTTTTTATTTTTCCGCTATGTATGAGCAAAGTCCCCTCAATTCTCGTTTTTTTATGTTGGTTATTAAGACATGTTAATGGAAGATTACCTTTTGGGCTCTTGGTGAGTTTGCTTGTTAATTATGTTATTACCCATGGTATGTTTGTTTTTCCACGGGTATAACCGCTAAGTCAAAATACAAGCATACTAACTACGTGAACAAAATTGAGTCGTCGCAAGGGGTCGAGTGCAGAGCGCCTTTTAAAGGTAATACTTCCGGAGGTTAAGGCTGTTCCAAGCTCGTGTGAGCTGTTGGCCGTTAACGTCCTTAAGTAGATAGGTGGCAGGCCCGAGGATCATAGAGATATGATAGGGGCCTTCCCATTTTGGGTCCAACTTTCCTACATTCTTGGAGGCCTCTTCCCTTTTAAGGACGAGAACTTTGACTTGGAACAAACGGGGTCGAACATTGGTGTTGTAGTACTTGGCCATGCGGGCCTTGTAAAATTCTGCATGGGTAGCAGCTCTTATTCTCCTTTCTTCCAAGAGGTGTAGGGTCTGGGCGAGTTCGACATTGTTTGCAATGTTGTCTTTTCTGCTGTTTACTCTAACCTTGCAGGTAAGTGGTATTTTGATAGTGGATGTTCAAGGCACATGACTAGAAACATTGACAACCTGAAAGATGTAATCCCTTTGACTGTTGGAACAGTTACCTATGGAGGAGGCACTAAAGGGAAAATCATTGGCAAAGGAGTATGGGATGTTGAAGGATTTCCACCACTCAAGGATGTGTTGTTGGTTGAAGGATTGAAAGCAAATTTAATTAGCATAAGTCAACTTTGTGATGATAACTTGCTAGTTACTTTTGATAAAAGTTCACGTGAAGTGTTTAATAGTGACAATGTATGTGTCATGATAGGTACAAGTTCAAAAGATAACTGATATCTTGCTCAAGATGAAGCTGAATGCTATCATGCCAAGGTAGATGAATCTGTCATGTGGCACAAAAAGTTAGGACATGTACACTATAGAAATATGGACAAACTACAGAAGTCAGAGGCTGTGAGAGGACTGCCTAAGTTGACTAGCCCAGGTAAAATTGTTTGTGAAGACTGCCTTAAAGGTAAACAAACAAAAGTTGTTCATCCACCACTTCAGGTACAGAGTACTAACCCAAGAACTACTAAGTGCTTTGAATTGCTACATATGGATCTCATGGTTCCTATTGAGGTTAGTAGCCTGAATGGTAAGAAGTATACTTTTGTTATTGGTGATGATTTTTCAAGATATACCTAGATAAAATTTTTGAAAGAAAAATCAGAAGCATTCAACACATTCAAGACTTTGCATGCTAGTATTAAAAATCTGTATGACACTTCTGTAGGAAGAATTAGGTCTGACAATGGAAAAGAGTTTGAAAATGTAAGCTTTGCTAATTTTTGTGAAACTAAAGGCATTTTCCATGAGTTCTCTGCACCTAAGACACCTCAGCAAAATGGGATTGCTGAGAGGAAGAATAGAACACTTCAAGAGAAGGCTATAGTAATGTTGAATTCTAGAAACCTATCTAAGAAACTCTGGGTTGAAGCTTTGAATATTGCATGTCATATTAGTAATAGAGTTTATCTTAGACCTGGTACTACTATGACACCTTATGAAATTTTGAAGGGTTCAAAACCAACAATTGCACACTTTCATGAGTTTGGTATCAATTGCTATTTGCTAAAACATAGAGACTATTTGAGCAAATTTGATCCTAAAAGTGAAAAGTGTATATTTGTTGGATATTCTCCTAATATTGCTGCTTTCAGGGTCTACAATCCAAGATTGCATACTGTACAAGAATCAGTTAATGTCATTTTTTATGAACTGACTGTCTCTGTAGGTACTGAAGAAGTCACTGGTTCAGATGTTGCCCCAACATTGGACTCAACATTGAACATAGACGCTGGAGATGATGAACTAGAAACTGGAATAAATGTTGACTTAACACCAGAAACCCCCAATGTTAGGCCAACATCTGTGCTGACAGATTCTGAAGATGAAGTTGTTTCTGTATCTAGAAGAGATCCTCCTCTTAGGATACAAAGAGATCACCCAGCCACTCAAGTAATTGGCCAAATTACTGAAAGGGTCAGAACGCGCAACAAAGAAAGGGTTAACTAAAAGGGAATGGCTAAGTTGTGTGTTTGTATGTCTTTTTCATGTACTGTTGAAAATGCATCTTGTTTTGTTTCCTCCATTGAACCTAATAATGTAACTGAAGCTCTTAAGGATAGTTACTAGATTAATGTCATGCAAGATGAACTCTTACACTTCACCAAAAACAGAGTTTGGAGTGTCTAGGCCATCACATCTGAATGTAATAGGTATAAAATGGATTTTCAAAAATAAAACTGATGAGAATGGTGTAGTTATGAGGAACAAAGCTAGGTTGGTTGCACAAGGTTATACTCGGGTAGAAGGTATAGATTTTGATGAGACTTTTTCTCATGTAGCTAGGATAGAATCAATTAGATTACTTCTTGCTATTGCTTGCTGTCTTAGGATTAAACGTTACCCAATGGATGTTAAAGGTGCCTTTCTGAATGGTTTAATTGACAAAGAGGTTTATGTAGAACAACCTAAAGGCTTTTCTGATCCTAAATATCCTAACCATGTATACAAACTTGAGAATGCTTTGTATAGCTTAAAACAGGCTCCTAGAGCTTGGTATGAGAGGCTAACTGATTTTCTGTTAGGCCTAGGTTTAAATAGGGGAGATGGAGATAGAACATTGTTTGTCCTTAGAAAAAGCTCTGATATATGCATTGCTCAAATTTATGTGGATGATATTGTTTTTGGTTCTACTAACAAGTCTATTCTAGACAAGTTTGCTGAGTCTATGACAGGAACATTTGAGATGAGCATGAGTGGTGAGCTTAACTACTTTCTGGGACTATAAGTTAAGCAGGTGGAGAATGGTATCTTCCTGAACCAGGAGAAGTATGCAAGGAATCTGGTGAAGAAATTTGAGCAACAAGAGTCCAAGCCTAGCAAAACTCCTATGTCCTCTTCAGTGAAGATAACAAAAGATGGCACTGGCAGCAATGTTGACCCAACATTGTACAGATCCATGATTGGTAGTTTGCTATATCTCTCTGCCTCTAGACCTGACATTATGTTTTCAGTATGTGTTTGTGTTAGGTACTAAGCTAAGCCAAGGCAATCTCACTTGATTGCTGTGAAGAGGATTCTTAGATATATCTCTGGAACTTCACCTTTAGGCATTTGGTATTCTTATGACACTAACACTATCTTGGTTGGTTTTAGTGACTCTGACTGAGCAGGTGATGTGGATGACAGAAAATCCACAAGTGGGGGTTGTTTCTATTTGGGGAATAATTTGGTCTTCTGGTATAGCAGGAAGCAGAACTGTGTTTCATTATCAACTGCTGAATCAGAATATGTAGCAGCTGGCAGCTGTGTTACCCAACTTGTGTGGCTCAAACACATTCTTTTAGATTATGGGCTAGATAGTGATACACTTCTCATGTTCTGTGACAATCTAAGTGCCATAAGTATCTCTAGGAATCCTGTCCAACATTCTATAACTAAGCATATAGACATAAGGCATCATTTCATAAGAGATATGGTAAAGGACAAAGTGATATTGAGACAACAAATCAGCTTGCTGATATGTTTACAAAACCTTTAGATAGTAAGAGATTCTTCAGTTTGAGGAAATCTCTTGGCATGTGCAATATGTGAAAATGTTGAGGAAACCAGTGTTGACATAACACCACTGTCTAGCACTGGTATATTGGTTGTGGTGTAGTAGGTATTCTGTTGTTTTCCTTTGTTGAACTTATTTTCTTGTGAGTCTCATTTCATCTTTGTTTTGTTAGTTTGGGTTGTGTGGTTGAACTCTGTGATTAACAACTTCTAGTTATCAGTTTCACATCTTTGTTTTGAAAAAGTAATAAAACTCTTCTGTTTGTCTGAGGTTGTGATAGCCTAACATATGAAGAAGCAGGGGTACACAAAGTTCACTACTTTGATGTGTATTCAGTTGTGTCTTATTCATATGGAAGGTTTACAGGTCATGTGGAGAAGCTGGGGTGCATGATGTTGATAGCTTCAGTGTTATTCAGTTGTGCTTATTTACATGTTCCTATTTGTTTGGCCAAGGAACACATGAGGGTGATCCTTTCTACTAGGGTGTTGAGGTTTAGATTTCTTACATCTAGTAGCACTGATCACTTGGTGATTCTCTTGAATGCATGTTGGTAAACAAGTATGCATAAGGAATTGGGGTGTTGTGGTGCATGATAAATGAATTGCCAACATTCAAGGCCTTTGTACTTGCCTAACTTGCTGTTGTAAGTGTTATTACTGGGGTGTGTGGAGTTCAGACTGCCCTCATTCAGTAGTGACATTAGCTTTGTGTTTAGCAACCTTCAACTTTTGGTTCAGATGAGCTATGAAAATAATAAAGATTATAAAGAGATGTGTGATGTGTGATGTGCTGGTTTGAGGAGTTTTTTCATATGTGTTCACCATCTACCTATTTGACATTACATTGTTGTATTCATGTAGAACTGCATTATTTCCTTTCTTGTTGTTGAGTTGTGTCGGTCTAGGCTTAGGGGGAGTATAATTCATGTGTTGAGGCATACAATTTGGGTGACATACTGTAGGTGACAAACTTTTCTGTGACTTTCTATGCTGTGGAAGTGAATTTTTCCATGAATTCATAACTGCTTATCTCTGTGTGTTTCTTGTTATCCATGTTACTTGCTCATGATCGTGATCTGAACAATATGTCTGAGGTACTCACTTGCTATATTGGTTAAGTTTAGATGTATTTTTGGATGTATCTCAAGATCTCACATGAATTTGTCTTGGTAAAGCCTGTACCTCCACCTTCTGGTTTGAATGTTATTGAATGTTATCCCAACATTGTGCACTGCCGCATGCCAACATTGAAACAGGAACTCATTAAGTTTTTGAATTTTTGAAAACCGCTCTGGTTACCTGTTACTTAAACATCAAAGTGTGTGCGCGGGAAAACACAGTGGGAAGTTTTTATTTGATTCAAATTAAGTAACTTCCCACTAACATTTGTTCTCTTTCCTTATTCACGGTTATTTTAGAAATCAAAACCCTAATATTCTTAATTGTGCTTGTAATTTTCTTATTTGTGCTTACTCTGTAAAATTACTCGCTCTACTCTCAAATTCTCTCGATTTTTTCTGCAAATTCTCTCAAATCATCTTTACTAACAATGGCAAGCAAGTCTCCCATGCAAACTCTTGCAGATGTTGCCCTGGGAAGTGAACCCACTGCTGCACGCACCCGATCTCACACTAGGGGTGCTGCTGCAAAATCAGATGATGCTCCAGTTGCTGCTAAAAGGAAGGCGATCCCCTACGCACGACGAGGAAATAAGTCCAAACAGGGAGAATCGACCTCCAATGTTGAGCCAATTACTGAGTCAACCACTCCCACCATCAATGAGCCTGAAATCGAGGTAAACAATGCTGAACCCAACCCTGAAATTGATGCTGATTTAACTGTTGAGGGGGAGGGTAGTGAATCTGCTGATAAATCTATGGAGAAATCTGTGGATAAGTTTGTGGACAAATTGGTGAGGAAGTGGATTAGGGCTCAAAATAAAAAGAGCAAGGGGACTGGTGAGAAGTTGATTGGTGGTCGAAAGATGTCTGAAACTGCCAAGCAACGTGCTCAGGCTAGAAAAAGGCAAGTTAAGAGGTTAGCTAGGAAGAGGGCTGCTGAAGCTGAGAAGATGGCTGAGGAAGACAAGAAGTCTGCTGATGCTGCTGCTGCTGAGTGAAAGAGGAAGGGGAAACAGATTATGGAAGAGGAAATTGAGGTTGTGGATGTTGAGGATGAAGTGGAAGAGGAGGAGAAGAAAGAGGAGAAGACTGATGATGAGCAGGATGTTGCTACTGATGTTGCTGCTGATGTTAAGGCAACATCAAGGACAGAAGAGTACACAGATGGGCTGTATGTGGTCTACCCTGAGGATGAGGAAGACTACTTTTCTCCCTAATATCTCACCAAAGAGTTGGAGAATAAGTGGGATTCCTTCAAAAGAAGGGAGATTCACACTGAAAGAGCTGTAGAGATGGCCAGCTTCAAAGAACACAAGGTGATGGACTTGCTGGAGGCAAGAGGACTGCATCAATATGTGATGGAGTTGCATGACTATGCTCCTGAGATTGGCATGGAGTTCTACCTGAATCTCTCCAAGTGGATCATGGACTACAGATCTCCAAAATATGGAAAGGCTTGGGTGAGGGGGAGAGTCTTCAACATTGAACCCTACACTATCAACAAGATATGTGGATTCCCAACTACTGATGAATCAGAGGACCCCTACTATGATGATGTAATTGAAGACCTTACTGGAGGGCTGGTCAAAATTTGGAGAGATGCTCTGCCAACCACAAAACTCACCTCCCTTAGCGCTGTCTTGCACAAGATACCTTGCTTCAACTGGCTGCCAAGCAAGAATCTCACTGTACTGACCAAGGAATCAGCAATCTTGGTGTACAAAATCAAGAATGGGCTAGCTGTGAACAAGGGGGAGAGGATTTTGAAGTCAATGTCTGATGTTGTTGGAAGGAAGAATGGGATGCTGCCTTTTCCCTCACTCATGTGCAGAATCCTTAGCAAACAAGGATTGAAGGCAAGTGTCACTGTGGGCTGGAGGAAGAATGATACTGAACTAACAATTCTCCCAAGTTACTTGTCTGGATCAAGAGTGAGAGATATTCCTTGGAACCCAAAAGGAGTGGTAAGACCAAGAACTGAGAAGAAGAAGGCTCAGGAGTTTGCTGGAACTTCAGTGCCTATGTCCAAAGAGGAAGAGTGCATGGTCATAACCTCAACTTTTGTGGATCATATGCTGAACAGGTACAGGGGGCAGATTGCTGATACTTAGAGGGAGATTGAGGGAAAGAAGGAGCACCTCAAAGAACTGGAGGATTTGGTGAAAAATTTGGAGAAACTCCCTTCTTCACAAAAAGGGGGAGAATAGTTCCAAGTTTTTTTTTAAGTTTTTAGTCTTCTAGTTTTTGTTTCTTTGAACTGCTGATATGGTTGTGTGGCTGGTACATTTATCTCTACTTGGTTTATTTTGATCAAGGGACATGTCCTTGATATCTAGCTATGGCCTGTAACTCTAAGTACTACTACTGGTGAACTGCTCTAACTGCTATTTCTTATGAAAGCACATTTTTGAACTGTTTTTCTGTTTAACCTTTTATGCAGAAAACTCGCTGGTTTCAACGTTGAGGCAACATTGATGAATGTTGGAGTTTGAACATCTTTTGATGTAGTGATGACCTAATAGTTGTCTTTGCTAATTTAACTTTGAATATGTTATCTTCCATTGAGGGGGATTAGTTTAGTAGTTTAATGTGTTTCTTGTTGATTCTAACCATCTGGATATAAAACTTGATTGGAACAGGTATTGGTTTTGTGAAGAAAGGCAAAAAGGGGGAGATTGAAAGTGCAGGGCTTTCTGGAATCAATGTTAGACGATGCAATGTTAGACGATGTTGGGTCAACATTGAGGATAACATTGAAACCCGAGAGTCTGTGCGAAAACTGTGCTTTAGTTGCCAAATTTAAGTTTTGCCTTTATTCACCTATTAATCATGTTCCACTGTTTTAGTTGTTTATGTTTCTGTCCAGGAAGGTATCTTAATCATAAGGAAGAGCTATGGAAGATTCCTTACTTGAAGTTTTCATAATTCTAGCTAAGTTGAATTAGTCAACGCAACACGCTTTCAAAAAAAGGAAACAAATTGGATTCTCTGCAACTTTGATTCTTTCCAGGATTCTCTGATTTGAAGAAGATGTGTTACCTTGTTAGATCGGTAATAAAGGAAACACATATTCAAGAAAGATTCTGAGTTTACAAAGGAGGCAAAATTCAACAAGGAAACAACAAGAGTTACCAAAACTGTGAACAACGCATCTTGGCGTGCAAGTTTCAAGAAATCTATAAAAGATGTGAAGTTCATCAAGATGAAGACAAGACAATCGTGCTAAAAAATCTGAGAGATTAATCATTCTTTGTATTGTCTTCGTCTTGCTTTTGCAAAGTTTTTGTATCAACTATTTACGTCTAGTTCATAGAAGTTAAGTAGTTCGTACTTGTCTGCTTCGTTGAGTCCGATCAACAAAGAGCATGAGTGAATTGTTGTGAGGAACATTTTTGTTAAAACCTTTATGGTTATTTTGCCTAAGGGTCGAAAGTTTTTAATAATATTGAAAACTTCTTAAAATTATATCTTCTTGTGTTTTTAATTCCGATGCACATTATTATTGTCAAGAAGATCACAATAGAGTTAAGGCAATTCCAGCTTAATTCACAAAGCTGTTGTGTCAATCCATGATCCAAAATTTTCAAGATCCTCGGAGCTGAAGGAGATAACGGGTTGGTTAGCTACCTTGGTGGCGAAGACTTTTAACTTGTTGTCCGCAGTGTGGGCCTTCCATATATATTTTCACCTTTGCTCGAGAGTTACGGATAGCACTCCACCTTCGATCATATTCACAGTGCGTCATGTAGGGACATTATCACGGTACTTACGAGGTGGCGAGGGAAGATGCTCCTACTCGGCGGACTCTGAGTCATCGTTCTCGTCGGGTGATTCTGACCTCTGTTTCTTTTTCTTGGGAGCCTCCTCATGCCCTTTCTTTTTTAGGGGGTCGCGCTCCTCGAACATCACGTACTTGTCCAAGTAGCCCAGCTTCAGGAGCCTAGCTATCTCGCTTTGGAGGTGGACGCAGTCGTTCGTCAGATGCCCATACGTTTGATGGTACTTGCAAAATTTTCTATGTGCTTGAGCCTTTGGGCGTCCCACGCAGCCCGAGGCCACTTAAAGTAGCGTTCTTCCCCCACGACGGTCATGATTTCCATGGGGTATATCGTCATGCTTGGCAAGGGTAGCGGGTCCAGTTCTTTCTTGGCCCTTTCCCTCTTGCCTCCTTCCTTGTCTTCGTGTTTTTCTCTTCCCTTAGCCGAGGCCTTCATGGTTTCGGCAGCTTTCAAGATCTTGAGTGTCTCCTCCCTTTCTATGAAGGATTTGGACTTTTGCAACAGGTCCTCCAGTTTGATGGCGCAATTCCTCATGAGGTAATTGGCAAAGATTCAGCACATGGCGTAGTCCGGGGCTGACGAAAATTCCATGCATGCTAGGTACTGGCTGATGTGGTCATGGAGATCATGATCAGTGCTCTCTCCAGCGTATCTCGGAAGTCCGGCGGGCTTCATGGTCAAGGGGACCTGAGGTTCTGCGATAGCGGGCGCGAATGGCGACCTCTGATAGGCCGGTTCTTCGCCCGGGTTGAGGTTGCGATGGAATTTCTGCAATTCTCTCTGCATTTGTTACATCATGCCTCGTAACGGGGCATTGAGTGTCGGCAAGCCCCGTCGTCTTGCTACGAGCTCTGGATAATATGGCTCATGGAGGTCGGGCGCATTCCACGCTGCCCTTGCGGATAGGGTGGCTTGAGGGGTTAACCTTCTTGCGGTGCACCGACTGAGCTGGCAGTATCCGATGAGGGTTGTCTCCCTCTTCGTCGTGGAGGGAAAGCCTCGGGTGTTGTTTTGCAACAGTCCCTTTAATCGAGCCCTAGGAGGTGGGGCCGATTGGCAACGTGGGGGGTTTCCCCTCTCATCGCAGCGTTCCCTATCCTGACCCCAAGCATTTTTCGAGGTTGTGGCTCCTCGCCGGTTGAACCGAGCGAACATGTTATGATACATGTCCAGGGGCACCTGCACGTAACCAATAGCAGGTCCCGTTCTTAGAGGTACCTGCTGGTGGTGCGGCGCTACAGGAGCTTCAACTGCAGGAGGCACTTGACCATCTGGCCGTGGGACCTCGTCAGGAGGGAGTGGAAGGCTTAGCTCCCTTTCTGTTCCATCATCATGATTCGCCATGGAATCGACTTCGGTATGGGATCGTGAGGACCGTGAGGATACACAAACTGGTACTCTTCTACCTTTTTTTCTGGCCATGCAACTTTTCTCAAGCTTTTCTCAGAGAACTTTTAGTGCGTTCCCACATATGGTGTCATTTAGTGACTGAATATCGTCTAGGCCCGTATAGTCGGGGTGTTTGGATATATTGTTACTCAAGTATTTGTGTTCGGAACGCCAATCTCGAGCTTGAAGAAAGGAGGCACAATATTTTTATTAAGGATTTTAAGTAAAGTACAAGGGGTCGTGTGGAGTACACGAATTAGAGCTAGAAGAATGCGATAAGTTCTATGTACAAATTGGGTGTATGATAATGGAGAATATTGCTTCTTTCATGAGGAGTGAATGGGTTGTGAAAAGATGACCTTGTGGATCGTGAAAAGATGATAATGTGGATCGTGAAATGATCCTCTTCTTCTTTGCTGAAAATGTGGGCTATTTATAGTGTAAGCCCAAGGGTCTTCGGCCAATGGTAGGCAGTCTTTGCCATCGTCGCTGGTGCCCAATGGGGGCGAGGGTCTTCTGCGCCAATACATGTTGTCCGGTCTGCACCAATGAATAGTTTGCACCAATAGTATTTGCTGCTTTCTGCCCCAATGAATGAGTTGGACCAATGGGGGGATGGTCTTTCCTCGTGATTAGGGTAGTCATGGCGTTGGGAGAGTTGGACCAATGAGGGATGGTCTTTCCTCGTTATTAGGGTAGTCATGGCGTTGGGAGTGGTGATGATGAATAGTGCATCCTTCGAGGTGAGTCGGAGGTCGTGGTTGATTTGGGGCTGTCTTTGCGGTTGTTCGTCAGGAAGGAGACCCGGGGCTATTCTTAGATCATGGACTGCTAATATGATATTATAGTGGGTCTTTGACCGTGCCTTGTCTTTACTCGTGTCCTTAATGTTTGTTTTGTGCTCCTATTTCTTCAATTTTGGCTAAGTGTTGGTGGTGGTTTCTCGGGCGTCTCGAGGGTCGTCGAAGGCTCCGAGGAGAGTTGCTCTTTGGGCTGGGGGGTTTTAGGGGGATAGTTGTGAGTTCCCTGTTTTTAGATAGGCTTTGGGTCGTTGGGGGTCGTGTTTAAGCCTTTGTGATCACAATGTGTTCCCTTAAGAAGTGTTGGTCGGATCCGGGGGTACCTTTCTCCGAGTGTTTAGACCGAGTACTCTTGGTGGGTGTTTTCTGGTCGTACTCGGGGGTATCGTCTACGGAGTCCGGGCCGTCTACCTCTATCCAGGCGGAGGCGGGTCATGGCCGTTACGTACCTTTCCGCAAGAATTTGTGTGAAACACATTTTTTCGCTGAAAAATGTGGCGTGACATTGACAACTTATTGACTAGGTTTAGTAACTTTGTACCGCCACGTAGGCAGTTTGACCCGAATAAGGGCAAATGACATTTTTGTTACAAAAATTTAAAACATATGGAGCAGATAAACAAGGCCCGAAAAAAAAGGCATATTAACTTTTTGAAAAAAGATAAGGGACAAATTCAATAATTCGTCCAAATTATATATAATTCAACTTTACTTTATCAAATCTAGAGTCAGTGAAAGATTTCTAAAAGGTGGCCATAAATCAATATTCTGGAAGATTACATAGAGTAGAAAAGGCATAGATGCGGTGAAAATCTATATAATGTTCGAGATTGATAACAATTCGGTCAAATAATTCATTATGTACCTTAATTTAAAAATACAGTTTGAAATCAACTTCTTATTGATTGAGATTAAAAAATTCTTATATACATTATATTCTTAATTAAAAAAAATTACATGCAAACATAATGATTAGAGTCAGATTTCATCTCTTTAACAATTCAATATAATTATTATACTTTTTCAATTTTAAACTATCTATATTCAAAGTTCTAGCATTCTCTAACTATTTTAGGCACATAATATTGATTCGATAAAATAAGTTTCGGAAAATGTTATATTGTGCCGCTTTATATGTAAAAGAAACGTTGCACGCCATCTTCACGTGCACTCGGATGCTAGTGCTAAAAACGATAAAAGGTTAATGGCATTGTTTGTTACAATTGATTCCTAGAAAATGGTAAAATAATAGACGGTCCAGATTAGATCTTCACTTCAAATAAGGGTCGCACGATCGTTATGCTGAACTGGGCCTTTACCCATGGGACGCCGTTTGATTAAGTAGTACTATCATTTATTGGATTCTTCTCAAGGTTCGCTTCTCTCTCTTCCTCCTTTGACTCGCAGGTTCGTCTCTCTCTCTTCCGCCTTTGACTCGCATTTCAATCTTCTTCTTTCTCTGCAAGTCGTTTTTGATGAATACTAATTCGTCTTGTTGATTACTCCCAGGTTCATGACATATGGGGGTACTGTTTTGATGAATACTAATTCGTCTTGTTGATTACTCGCAGGTTCATGACATATGGGGGTACTAAAATATTGACTTGTTCAGCATAATTTCAATGTTCTCTGGTGCATAAGATGATTTAATAATGATGAGCATATTTTGACTGTAGAACGTGTCCGTTAGTTTCTAAGTTCCATGCGTTGATGACATGAAAATATTTTGGACACATATAAAAGTTCTAAATAAATAAAAAGGATTCAGTTTTATGTTCTGTCCAGTTTACGGTCTGCTACATGCTGGTCTTATGACCACTGCACATGTTTATTTTTATTTACAAAATAATCCTTCTTTCTTATTTGTATTTAAAGAAGCCATCTTTTATGAAATTTAAAATTTTACCCCATAAATTAAATAGTTTTATTTTAGCGTTCTTTAAAATGGATATAGTCCATAACGACCATATCAGGCCCAGCATGCTTCCGCATTAATGCCTAAAACATAAATTCTAAGGTACCTCGTTTCGACCGTGACACCGTCGGGTATCCCACCAGGTTTTACAAAAGACTCTTCGCCTTCAACCACTCGATCGCAATCGATGGTTCTGCAATGGTTCCTTCAACGATGAACAGCACAACCCTGGTTCGTTTCCTACTCCGGGTGTAAGAGGCAACTCAAAATGAAATGCTAAAAGATCATTAAACAGCAACACACTTAGGCGATAGCCAGAATTTTATTCATAAAAATAGAAACTTATTTTATTACAACCACATAACCCTTATAGAGCAGAGTTACCCGTTTAGCTACTCATGGTAGCCTTGTTTCCCTCACACATACACTCGTATTTAAGAACAGAATTGAAAACTTAATACAAACTAAACTCAGAATATTTTTCTGATAGAAATTATTCAACAGTAAGAAAACAGAGGAGGTTGTTCGATGCCTTCTGCTTCCTTCAGCTTGGGTATATATAGGAGCTCATCCGGATTTCAAATTGCGGACTTCACTTATCCTTTTGGATTAATTCGTCATGGCTTACGTTTTAATCCACTCGCTTTTCTTGTCCCGTTGTCAGTGGGAATCTTGTCCCTCCATTATCTCTGAGTGGAGGTTATTTTGTCTCGATTCTTCACATGGCTTCCTTTACTTTGCCAGCAAAATTCCCCCACTTTCCACCTTTCGGCATCTTTCCCTTTCTTTGAGGGCCCTCTTTGTCGTTTTCCCCTTTGTCTCTTTTCACAGGAAATCTTTTGCCAAAGAGTGGTTCTCGTTGATCTGGACATTTTGCACATATCTGTTCTTTCCATCTAACAACATGCATCATGTTGCAGAACTTTTGACTGGTTTCAGATGTTGCCAGAATCTCGTTTCTCCATAGTTTTTGCCTTTTATTTTCAAATATTCTTTTGGCAAAATCGGTGGTTGTCCCCGTCATGGAATTGAGCATGCATGATCCATTTTCGGTCTTGTGAAATGTTTTGAACGAGTATTTGACTTTGTCCATTTCTGTCAGACAAACCCAAAGTCCCCAAGCTCTTCTTGTAGTAATATCATCTTCTGATATTGGAACAACTAGGAGCTGCTCTTCCGGTGGTGGCTTTATGAAATCTAAAGCCTTCATGTATGGTCTCTGCAGCTTGATGAAATGAAAGCTGGGATAGAGACCTTTTCCATTGACCTCTGGTGCGGCTGAAATAAATTTCAGTTCTAGAGTTTCTCCTCGTCCGAGTGTATTATTATTTTTCCATGATCTATACACTCCCTCGATTAACCATCCTGGTAATTTTGAAATTTCCAAAAATCCTGGTGATGTCGTGAAGACTGAGGCTAAACAGCCGAAGTCAAACCATTCTCGTACACTCTCTGGTTTTGCACCTGGAAGTGTCCAAACTTGTGGATATTTCCCAGACCAATCGGCCAAGGATTTACCCGGGTATTCAATCAATGGGGATGGTTTTTGGTTATCATTCTTGACCTTAGGTTTTTCAATCCTTGGTCTAAGATTAAGCTCGTTAACTCCAGTCTCTAATTTTTTAGACTGAGTTGATTCTTCCGATGTTTCCATCTTGGAATCTTTCTCGTTTTTTGAATCCTCTTCATAAGGATCCTCTCCAGTATTTGGGTGAATCGTGCTTGAATCACCTACCTCGATCTTTACATCTCGTGCTCGTAGTTCAGAGCAAAGTTTAGACTCTGAGGCGTCTCGCATAAGGGGGCCATAAAGGCTGTCCCATAACATGGTGCTATGAAGCCTTGCAACTTTCATTTCAGTCTGGACCTTGTTAAGGTCCTTCTCTTGTACATGTCCAGAAGCTTTTGCATTAATTGCTAAGCTGTCTATTGCCTTGTTTAGTTCTTCAAGGCTGTCGTTGTGATGCCTCCACCTTGTAAGGATGTGTTGGCTTCACTTGGCTCCATCTCGTATTAAGAAATCTTTGCGTTTTGGACACAATTGATTAGGTGTTCTCGACTTGGAATGTAGTAGCCATCAAATTCTAGGATCTTGTTGATGCCTTGATAGTTGATGACAAGTCTTGGTTTTCCCCTTTTCACCTCGCTGTGGTTTCTTACCAGAAAACCTGGGCTGCTGTAAGGTGAGACTCCTGGTGATATCAACTTAAGGTCGAGGTGTTCCTTAAGAATCCTTTGCATATCCTCACGATCACTCTGATTCATCAGGATTGGCTTGTATCGTACGAACTCATGCTCTTTTCCCTTTTGAAGTTTCAAGGAAGCTTGGAGCTCATTTTTGTTCCACCATGCCAAAGGATCTTCGCTGAAATTCCTTTGAATCTTGTTTTTGATATCTTCCAGTGATATTTGCTCTTCACTAGTGATATCTGTTTGCGATACTCCTTCCATACTGACCTTGAGAAGCTTGAATGTTCTTTCTTTGACCCTTTCTGTATCTGGATCATCTTCTCCTATAAGGTCTGCTCTCAACTGAAGTACTGCTTCTCCGTACTTGCGTTGATCTCTCATTTTTGGGTGTCGAAGCTGTCCTTCATCACCACGCTTGCTGCGAAAAATGAAAGGCGTTTTGCGGTAAAATGCTTCCCTGAGGCGTTGAATGAGAATCTTATGGTCACAAAGCGTTGTGAGAATAAGTCTTCTTGTCTCATTGTCCTGTGTAACCTTTTAAAGGCCTGCAGGAAATTGTTGCCTAGGAGAAAATCCGCACCTGTATCATGGAAATAGATAGGCGGCGTTTTGACCTTGTACCAAGGGCTACCTCCTGCGCCTCCTATGAGTATTTCCGCTTGCTTAATTCCTCTTTTAAAGATAATATTCTTTTTAGAGAAGTCTCTTCCTGCAACTACTGGTAATTCTTCTTCAAGGTTGGGAGGAAACACGTTCCTTTTGCCGTACAAATTCCTGCACCTGAATCGATGTATGCTGCAAAGTACTATGCCCTGTATTTTTCATATAACATCCCTACGGAGATGTATATGAAGAATGGACTAGTGGTCATCGAATTCTGTATCTTTTTCCTTCCACTGTAAATTCCATCCCATCTTGTATCCTTTCCCAAGGTTTGTGTGGCTCGAGGAATTCCAGTCCGAGTATTAAATTCTCGGTTAATCTTCCTGCTATTCCTTGTATTGTAAAATCCATACCTCCCAGTTTTAGACTTTCTTGATATCTTCCTAGTAAAGGCTGTTGGAGATAATACAAAGCATTGCTCGGGAAGGTATTATCTTTCTGAGTAATATCGAAAATTACTTCGATTATACTCCATCCTGCCGAACATTGAAGCTCTCATTCGGTAATGAATTGGCCTGGTCCAGTGATAGCTTCAAGAATAGGTCTTTTCCCATTCTTTGACTTGTCCTTTGGCTTGTCATCCGATTTTCACTAAACGAAGCTCGTCTTTGCTCAAACATGTGACTAGCTGTCTGATTTAGCACTGGTTGATCTCTGATAATCATGTCCATCTCTTGGATATGTCAGAGATTTCTGGTTTGACCGCTTGGTCAACTTTCTCGAATATTTCTGGGATCTCAACGAACTCTTTTCTCTGAAATACCTCAGAATGATGGGTATTAGAGAGTGCGTATGAGATGCTATATGTAATAGAGTATGGTCTATTTCCTTCTTTCATCAGGTCTTTATTTTTTAAATCTTGATGAAGGGTTAGTGCTCTATTAAAGTCTCGATCTGCCAGGTTATAAGCAATCTTTGGATAGATGAACATCGCCACCTTTCCTGCGAATAAGTTGCCGGAGATTCCACCTAGACATGCATCTTTCAAATTTTGAATTCTTCTATCGAAGACTGCAATGTCGATTGGGGAATTGACTCCTTCTTTGAACGTTGCTTTAAGCAAGCTTCTTATGGCTCCGATATGGATCCATGACATATTCTGAGCAACTTCCCTGTTGAGCCTGTTTAGTTCCTCTTTGATTTCCATCATGGGAACTAACTGCATCTCCATCACATTACTAGTCAGCTCCATTGGGATTGCAAGCTCTCCCGCCGTGACTTTGTAAATGATATGATGCTTTCTTTTCCTTAGACTTAATTGTGTCCAGGCTTTCTCCATTTTGCCGACTGTGAAGCCATCATAAATGCGAAGTTTTGGATCCTCTTTAATAATTCTCATCAGAGCTTTATGTGATAAACTCGTTTGTGAGAAAAACCCTGAGATATCCTCTTGCGTCTCCTGATGGAAGATTTCCTCTTCTTCAGTCTAATTCTGATTCAGAAGATTCATTGTTGTATTCTTCTTCTTCGTATATGCTTTCGTCTGAGGGGATGTCCTCGAACCGATATATTTGAATAAGATCTTGATAGTAAACGGCATCCTCGATTCCTGGCATTGCCTCGAACCGTTTGACTCCTTAGTTTTGGTTTTCCAGACAATCGGTAGAGATGTGGCCTGGAGCACCACACGTCCAACAATTGCAATCTTTGAAACTTTCATTGGCTCTGGTGTATGCCCTTCTGAAAGTTCTCTTGGTAGATATCCTGTTGGATCTATCTCGGTTTGTGGTTGCACGTCCTCGGCTTGGCCCTGAACGATGTCCTAACTTGTAACTTCGGGCTTTTTGTTTGGACCAAAATCTTCTGGGTTTCCATGAAGATCTTTCCTTGCCCCGTCTTTCTTCTCTGGCATAAGGGTATTTCTTTCTCTTCTTATGCTCTCTGGCTTCTCCGACAATGGTTGGGATGTCGTTGTTTTCGCAACAAAGAGTAACATTTTTGTTAACTCTTCTCAGCCTCTTGTAATTCTTAAGCTCAGCTGCCTTTTGGCACCATTCGGCAAGTTTGCTTTTGAGGAAAGACATTCTTCTTGCCACAATATCGATACCTTGGGGCAATTCGTATTCCTTTATCAGCATTTCCCTCCATGGACTTGGGATTTTGGTGAAGAAAAGTGGGATGGCCGTAGCATCACTCACCTTCGACTTCTATTTGTACTCAGTGAAGAGTTTTATGTATAAGTCTATGTTACATATGTCGTGTAACTCAAGACTATACAATGCTCTTTCCTATCTCTTGGCTTGCTCTCGGCCTCCTCCAAAGTTTCCTTCTAAGTCCTCGAAATACCCAATTCCAATGAAAATTATCTTGAATACTTTTGCCATTTTATCTACGATATTTTTCATAGATTCTCCGGCCGTAACTTCTTCTTTGGTTCCCTGGTCTGTTTGGTCCCAGGCGATCTTGACGGACCCTTCTAAACTCATATTAAGCAGTAATATGAATGCTTCTTTGTTGAGATCAAGGGTTCCTGCTGCAATCCTCATTGCTGAGGCCCAATCGTCAATAAGAAGCTCCCTGTTTTTGAAATCAAGGGTATCAAGATTGAGCTTTAACCCATACGGGTGTATTGGGTCTAGCTGGGACTTGACATATGGTGTTTCCCTTATGTCTGGCCTTCTTCGAGATCTGATTATGCCTGGCTTTATGAAATCTGGATGTAGATTCCCTCCAGGAATAAAATCTCCTTGGTGCGGCATGTGCTCATCTTGCTGAGGGGGATTGCTCACTCCGCTATTCTCGGGTGCCATCGGTGGAGCATGTCTGGAAGACTCTCCATATTGAGTCACTTGCTGAGTTTTGAGATTCACCAGATTTAATTCGGCGAATGATTCTGCAAGGTCGTTTAGATCCTGCAGATTCCCGAAGTTAACCTCGTCGAGATGGATACGGGCTGTAATGGCTTCTTTTGAGGAACTGATTCTCCTCTCAATAAGGCTCTCAACTTTTCTCCCTCTGTCCATTCTCGTTTTACTTCTACAATCTTGCCTTTCTGGTGTAGAAGTGGCTCGGTTCCATAAGATGGTGGTAACCATCCTCCTCGCTTGCACATTTATGTTCCCTAGAAGAGAACTGAACCGGAGGGTTCCAAATGTCATCCATTACTGGATTATTCATGTGTTTAAATTACTCTACTCATAAAGGGATGAGCTATAATAAAATAATTTTCCATTTTTATAAATAAACAAACTGGCTCTGATACCATTTTTCAAAGAAAATAAAACACTTTAATGTATAGGGTATAGAATGAAACATTTCAAACTTAGAGATCTTTAAAAGTAAAAAGGGAGAGGGTTTAAATTGTAAATAAGTAATACGTGTGCACTGGACATGTTACTAGCATCAAACAAATCCCAGTTTACACTAAATGCTCGCACGCCCATTGCGATGACAACTTGCATGCAGTAGTTGTTTTTGACCTACTGGCAACTTGTTGAACAGATTATTTTACGTAATTGCTAATTAATTGGTGATACATTAGCATGTACATAAAATAATCCGTTCAACAACTTGCGAGTGAGTCAAAAACAACGTGCCATGTTTAATGAACCATAATATGGGTAATTCCCGTATTGGGATGGCCATGGGCTAGCTCAAGTTCATCTATATCGGGGATGGCCCCCGATATGTATATCGATTATAACATTTCGATATGATACAGATACGTGAAAATCACGTGTGTGGTTCTCGCATCCTGAGGCCTATAAATATTCGGACACCGCTAATCAAGGTACGTTTTAATTATCACGTACATTATACATCCGATATCGAGTATCCCCGATATTACATCCGATATATATTTTATAGAGCACCCGATATACGACTCGATATATATCACTGATACCTATTCTGAAGGTAGTGCATCTAAACGTTAGTCTGAGGTGTTCCGGACCAAGTCTACCTAGAACTAGCAATAGTGATAACAGACCTAGTTTGTAATAGAATCGTTATACAACACTTGTAACATCCCACTTCGTACTAAATATACGATATATTATCAAATTAGTGGCACCGTCTGTGGGAACACCAGGTTCCCGGACGAAGACGCTAGGATGCAGCGCAGGGTGACCCGTTCGCGATATACAAAACCAGTTGTTGATAACTGAGTAGCAGACAGTGCCCCACCACCACCAGTCCAAGTACCAGAACCCAACATGGAACATCATGACCCGTTGCTTCCCCAGCCTCCAGTAGCACCCGAGCCCGTGCCCGCGAACCCCACTGTTCTTGCACCAAAAATCATGGGGCAAATCAATGCCACAGTCCAAGCGACTATAAATGTCGCTATGGAAACTTTTCTACCTCGTTTGATCCATCAGGGTACCAGCAACGTGCCGCCGCAACCCCAGGAATCCAGGATAAGAGGCCCTAAAGCTGGGTCCAGGTCTCATGAGCGTGAAGATATGGCAGAATCTAGGATGGAGCGCCCACAGCCGAGAATTCCACTGGAGGATGGTCCCGACCCCATGATGGAGAGGAGAAACATAGCAAGAAGAATGGAGCAGTTCAACCACGAGAAAGTTGAGGTTGGTATCAAGCTAGCGTTGGCTGGGGGTCACAGAAGGTTGACCCCGTTCAGCAAGCTAATCGAGTCAGATGTACTAGAGAAAGGGGATAAGATCCCTCAGCTCAAGACATATGATGGGAAGAGTGACCCACACGAGCACTTATACTATGTGGATAGTATCCCTAACCTTCACCGATTTTCAAATAACGTGCAGGCAAAGATCTTAGCTACGACTCACACTAGGGCAGCTCTTGACTGGTTTACAAGGATAGAGATGTGTTCTATAGCTAGCTACGAGCAAATGAGGCAGAGGCTCGAAAGCCAGTTCTCTAGTCAAAAGAGGATGCGAACGAGTATGAACCACCTGAATGCAATGAAGCAGAAAGACAGGGAGAGCCTTGACGACTTCATAAAAAGGCTCAACAAGGAGTTGCTCAAGGTTGATGAGCCAAAGGGCAAGCAAGTGGTCCTCATACTATTCAATGCAACATCGTATAAAAGGTTCGCACCAGAGCTGATCAAGCTCAGATCTCCTATGATTGACTAGATCAATGCGTTGTTGTATAATACCGTTTATCAGGATAATATGATGGCTACCAAGCAAACTCTGCATCAGGCGCAGAACAGAATGCAAGGAAAGAAAGGATGGAGCAAAGACAAGAATGACCGTGGAGGAGATAGATAGAGGTATACTCCCTTGAACAGAGGAACCATGACCATATTTGTTGTGGCGCAAAAGAACATGTGGCTAAATGAGCCAAGAAAATTGAGAGAAAGTGAGGGAATGAAACTTTCCAATAAGTATTGCGAGTACCACCACCAGATAGGACATAAGACCGAGGAGTGTACTGACCTCAAAGATGAGATTGAAAGGCTCATTAGAAAAAGGTAAGTTGGTGGAGTTCGTGAAGAGCTCAAATGAAGAGAGTGACATGGATGATAGATCTCAATCGCCTCAGAAGGATCAGTCGCGTTCGCCCAGGAGGGATAAGGAAAGGGCCATCGAAGCTCCTAGCGAGCGCGGGAGAGCAATCGGCAATGCTCCTACAAGGGGAATGATCAACATGATCAATGTAGGACCAGTTGGCGCTGACTCGGCCGAGGGACGCAAGAGGATAACTCGTAAGATGCAGTAAGGGAGATAGGTGGGTTTAACCACCTTTGCCAATGAGGAAGATTCCCTGGACCAAGAAATTTCCTTCACCAAAAAGGACCAGGAGCAGCTCACGCCACAAGCACTTATGGCAGGTAAGCTCGACTGCCTTCTTATCTCTAAAATTGATATAGCTTGATATGAGGTATGGAAGGTGCTCATTGATAACGGTAGCTCGTCAAACGTGATATTCACGCACGCACTTGAGAAAATGATGTTAAACCAAGAAATGGTCGAAGAAGTCTCCACCCCATTGACAAGATTCGGTGGCGGGGAGGTGGTTCCAACGGGACAAATCATACTACACACTTCATTTGGGGAAGGGCATTGCAGAAGGACGGTTGACGTCAAGTACACCATGGTCGACCTTCATTTCCCCTACAACGTCATCATTGGACATCCCGCCCTCAATGCGATAAGAGTAGTGGTATCCACTTACCATCAGAAAATGAAATTCACTACTCAAGAAGGGGTGGGCGAAATCCTAGGCGACTAGAAGGAGGGGTGGTTGTGCTATGTGGCATCACGCAGACTCCCCCGAATTAAGGAGGGATAGGAGGTAGAGATAGCCTAAGTCGAATACTTGCCTAAGAGCCTTGGGGCTTGTTGATTTAATTTATGTTTTGTTGTTTCTCGAACGATGTTTGTTTTACCTAAATCACCCCTTTGTTGGGATAGCCTGTAACTAAAACAGGGGGAACTATGCCGGTTTGATTCACATATTAACGGGATACGTAGGCGAACTGGGATTTACCAAGTTCTCGACCGTAATCCATTTTCAATATTAACCGGGCATTATCTAACTTACAATTTTTTGCATATTTTGAAATTTTATATGAATACCTATATGTTGCATATTCTGCTACCCTTGAGAAACGGCAGGTACTTAGACCCCCGATCCTACGAGATACAGAGGAGAGAACCCGAAAGAGGCGAAGATCTACAATCCTACAGGATACTGACTCCCTGGTCCTACGAGATACGGAGGAGAGAACTCGAAAGAGGCGAAAATCTACAATCCTACGGGATACAGAGGAGTGAACCCGAAAGGGGCAAAAATCTACAATCCTACGGGATACTGACTCTCCAATCCTACGAGATACGAATGAGAGAACTTGAAAGGGGCAAAGATCTATAATCCTACAATATACTGACTCTCTGATCCTATGAAATACGAAGGAGAGAACCCGAAAGGGGCAAAAATCTACAATCCTAAGGGATACTGACTCCCCGATCCTACGAGGTACGGAGGAGAGAACCCAAAAGGGGTGAAAATCTTCAAATCTTACAGGATACTGCGCACTGATCACCTAAAATACAAGGGGGAACGGTGGGCCATCGGCCTCTAATTCCAACAACACCAAAAGGACTACAACTAAAAACTGATAAGCTCCCCGTCGTGCATTCACGCCCAGAAGGGGTGTTATGAAAAGAGAAGTCCCCAATAACCACAAGGAACTTGTAAGAGCGACGAATGTGTACAACAACAACAACAACCAAGCCTGTAATCCCAATTAAATTGGGGTAGGCTATATGAACCATGAATGAATCACGTCGAGTCGTGAACATGAATCTTCTGCCTCCATAGGTTTCGGTTGACGAGCATGTCTTCATTTAGATATTTTAGCTTCATGTCGTTCCGTATGACCTCCATCCACGTCTTTTTCGGTCTCCCACGAGCTCTAGCCGTCTGTCCTAAGTCGAGAACTTCAACTCGTCGTACCGGTGCATCTATGGGTCTGCGTTTAACATGCCCAAACCATCTTAAACGATTTTCTCGCATTTTCTCGTCAATGGCCGCCACACCCAATTTATGCCGAATATCTTCATTGCGCACTCTATCTCTCCTAGCGTTACCGCACATCTACCGAAGCATGCGCATCTCTGTAACGTTCATTTTCTGTGCATGACTTTGCTTAATAGCCCAGCACTCGGAGCCATAAAGCAAAGCAGGTCTAATAGCCATACGATAGAACTTTCCTTTAAGCTTTAAAGGAAAGTTACGATCGCACAGAATCCCTGTCGCACTCTTCCACTTTGTCCATCTAGCTTGGATGCGGTGGTTGACGTCTCCATCTAACTCTCCATCCATCTGCAGTATGGAGCCTAAATACCGAAAATGCGCACTTCTCAGTATCTCTTGGTCATCCAACTGAACCGTGCCATCGTTGTTTCTTCGTTGTTTGCTAAACTTGCATTCGAGGTACTCTGTTTTTGTTCGACTTAGTCGAAATCCTCGTGCTTCTAATGTTTGTCTCCATCGTTCTAATTTAGCGTTAACTCCCATTCTCGTCTCATCGATGAGGACAATATCGTCTGCAAACAACATACACCATGGGACTCGGTCTTGGATGGCTCTAGTGATTTCATCAATTACAATGGCAAACAAAAATGGGCTCAAAGCTGACCCCTGATGTAAGCCAATTGTAATTGGAAAGGCGTCTGTTAAACCGCCACAAGTTCGGACACTTGTCACCACATTCTCATACATATCTTTTATGATGTTGATATATTTAATGGGTACCCCCTTCTTCACCAAGGTCCACCATAATACATCTCGAGGTACTTTGTCATATGCCTTTTCTAAGTCGATAAAGACCATATGCAAATCTCTACTCTTTTCTCGAAAGCGCTCAATGAGCTGACGAATCAAATGGATGGCCTCTATGGTCGACCTTCCGGGCATAAATCCAAATGTATGACCACAAAAACGTTTACCTTAACGTACAAACAATGCAAATGATATGAATGAAGGAAAATATGACAAACGAATACAAAGGTTTGTGGTACACGAGAACCACACAGTTCGAAACACAAATAAAACAAAGAATTTAGAAAATCATAATATCCCGAGATTATTACACAACTTCGAATAAAAAGGCGATGCAACGCCGATAATCAAGGGAGGAAGCACGACCTTCCAATGCTCAAGCTAGGTCCATCTTCATCAGGAGAACGAGAATGGATCACGCTTTTCAGCAGCAGCGTCCAAGGACTCAGCGTTTTCAAGAGGCAACCCATCCGGTCTGCACATGGCATCCAGTTGTGTAGACTCGAATATGTCCTTAAAACTACTCCTTGCAATAATTTGCTCAAGAATCGCGTTCTTGGTATCCTCCCTCTCCATGAAAGCACGCTCCGCAAGAAGATCTTTATAGGTATCACTCACAAAGAATTTTTGGCAACATGTACCATCAGTTCAAAAGATGCATCCTGGATGCACAAGTTTTCCTGAGAATAGTTTATAAGAAACATAGCTACATAACAGGGAAAATATACATACTGCATTCCCCAGGTCAAGTCGAGTCGTTGCAAGATCGACAAGCAGACGCTCAATCTTCGCCTTCACCCTGTTGAGCTCGCGCTCGGCCAAGCGTCTGTCACTTTTTCTCCTTGAGAGCATGATCCTTCAAACCAATAAGCTCATTGGAAAGCTTCTCGTTCTCAACACAACTTTCAACAAAATCATTCTTGATCACCCGCCACCGGCGCTGGGCCCCTTCCTTCTCAGCAATAAGCTTCTCAGCAGTAATTGGGTTAAAGTCGCCCATCTTCTCAATATCACCCTCAAGTTGGCCGATTATCGCATCCTCGTCCCCATCAGCTTGATTAATGGTTTTCATGCTAGGGACCAAAAATTTGCCAAATTGCACATATCACAAACACGAAAGTTACGAAGATAACTTTTAAATACTACGTACAGATCCGATATAAAGGGCCTAAACCACTTACAGCCGATATAAAGGGCCTAGGGGAGTAGCACAGAAGCCTTACCAAGGAAAGGGAACGCCTTCTTCATGAAACGAACTGCCTCGGCCTCGCTTCGTTCTTCACATTAATGCTAGGACCCAGAATATCACGCCCTTATGGGGGACGCAGCCTAGGAGCGGCGGAACTTTCACCCCGAGTTCTTTTTCATCCACTCAAATCGAGCGCCTCGGCCGATGGCGCCGCAGACTTTTGCGTACGGCTACCACTAGCCCCCTTATCCCAAGGCAACTTTGACCCAGCGTCATGAGAAACCCCATTGCCCAATGAAGCAGTAAGGATAAGATCAAAAGTTTTCTCATCCAGGTTTATGGGGACCTCCAAGGACTGTCCCTTTTACTTCTCACCAGATGAACCTGATGGCACCCCCGAGTCCCAACCTCCGCATTTGATGAGGCATCACTAACACCTCCCGAGACAGGCATCTGTTTGGGATGAGTGCAAGGAGCCTCCTTCTCACTTGTGGACAAAGAAAGACCTTTCGCTTCAGAGATTCCGACCCCAACATTCATCAAGGGTGCCACACCACTATGAGACGACCTCGCAGCCCCAAATAGTGGGTCCATGCTCGCCATATTTCTAGTAGCCCCAAGGACCTGCTCTGTCGCGACCCCAACCACTTTATTAAAACCAAATGACATGACAACATCTTTTGTAACAGTCTGGGCCACCGTCACTGCCTCTATTACGGCAGCCGTGGACGCTGCCTCCGCCACAGCAACTGTCTCTGCCGCTACAACTATTTTTGTTTCGCGGGCAGCTACTCGCTGCTCGGCAGTAACCTACAACTTGCGTGCGTGAATACCAGCCATTACATTGAGAAGTCGAGAATAAAATAGCGCCCTAAAAATTGCAACTTGCACAATAAGAAACAAGAATGAGAACAAATATCGGAGACGATATCAAGTAGCATATCGAACGTGATATCGAAAGGCGTATCGAGCTTAACATCGAAAGGCTACATCGAGAAGCATATCAAACTGGATAGGGGAAAAAAGTATATCAAAAGTTATATCGGGGATCCCCGACATATCTTTGCCGAAAAAGTCTGAGTTCACTAAAAGACAAAGTAATTTGTTCTCTCTCTTCATGACTACTATTTATATACATCAAGCTCTTCGATTACGCGTTTATGACAGGGCACATCAAATCAAAAATTCGATATCTGATATCGAAGAAACTCGATATAGTAACATAATTTCGATATCTTTTAAAGAAAAATGACAACATAGTTAACCAACAAGAGACACCTTTCTATGATAATTCAAATGCGAACCTCTATGCTACGCAAATTACATCGCGGGTCGACCAATATCTTTGAATGAATTCACGTATCAGAGCTCTATCATTTGAACTGTCGGGACAAGAGGTATTGGTAATTCAAACTTAATCTTAGTTTACGAATTATTATTTACAAGAATAACTCTCAAACAGGAGAACTACATGATATGGATAATTCCCGTATTGGGCTGGCCCATGGGCCAGGCCTATGTTCTATATCGGGGATGGCCCCCGCTATGTATATCGAATATAACATTCGATATAGTACAGATCACGTGAAAATCACGTGTGCGGTCCTCGCATCCCGAGGTCTATAAATATATGGGCTCTACTAATCAAGGTAAGCTTTAATTATCACATACACTGTTCATCCAATATCGAGTATCCTCGATATCCCATCCAATATATATTTGATATACGCGATATATGTCCTCGACATATATCACCGATACCTATTCCAACATCATTCCCGACATCCTTTCTGACATCATACCCGATATCCATTCCAACATCATCCTCGACATAGACTCCTCCCCGACGTAGAAGAGATTTGATGTCATCCTCGATATCATCTTCGACGTCACGTTCGATATCGCCTTCGACATCAGACAGTGCATCCAAACGTCAGTCTGAGGTGTACCGGATCAAGTTTACCTAGAACTAGCAATAGTGATAGACCTAGTTTGTAGTAGAATCGTAGTACAACACTTGTAACATCCCACTTCATACTCAATATACGATATATTGTCAAATTAAACTACATAACATTTTCTTCTATAAATGAAAAATTCCAAAATCCACCTCCACTATCGTTATTCAACAGAATGATCCTTATTAATTTATGGATTCTAATTGATATGCATTTGGTCACGTATGACAAGATTCAATAATTTAGATGCCAAAAGAATATAAAATTAATGTGGATGGAAAAATCACAATCTAAGTTTTATGAAAATACAAACCTCTATAAGAACCTCAACTTTGATTTTAAGTTAAAACAAGAACCTTGAAGATGAAGATGTCACAATCAGGGAAGAAAACTCATTTGATAAGTTGACGAAGAACGCAACAAAAAAATTCTATAAGCTTGAAAAGTTCTTTACAGAATCTAGCTATTTTTTTAATCTCACAAATATTTTCGCTATAAACTTATTCACATTCTCATTAATTTATGTATAGGCTGAATATTATTTTAAATCACTACAAGAAAGAGGGAGCATCTGCCACCGTCCCCTCACGACAACCGAGCAGTCGCGCGGCGTGTCACATCTACGACCTCTCAGCGGTCGTGGAAGGGGGTATTTTTCTATATATACCCCCTTCCCCCCTCTCCTCTCATTCTTCACACTCCACTCTCACTCTCAACCCCCCCCCCCCCCCCACCTCGCGACTGCCCCCTCTTCTTCGCAACCGCCCAGCAGTTGCGACTTCTGATAATTGTAAGTTTTTTCTGTTTTTTCTCGATTTATGTCTTATATTTAATATTTTCATATGTTAAATAGTTAGTTTAGTTTATTTAATATTAAATTATTAGTTTAAATACATGTTAAATTGTTAGTTTAGTTTATTTAATGTATTATTATTAGTTTAGCTTATTTAATATTAAATTATTAGTTTGAAATTGGCATGTGTAATTTTAAATTTCTAAGTTGTTAGTTTAAAGTTGGCATGTGTTATTTTAAATGTTAAATTGTTAGTTTATTTTATTTAGAATTGTTTCTTTAGTTACTATATGTTTTATATTTAATATTTACATAACTTAGAACAAATGATCTTTAGAAATCTTTTAAAATTAGAAAAGACGATGCATTTAGGGAATTTCTATAACTTAGAAATAATGCCTTTATGGAATCTTTATAACTTAGTAACAATTGAATTTTAGGAAATCTTTATAACTTAGTAACGATTGAATTTTAGGGAATCTTTATAACTTAGTAACGATTGAATTTTAGGGAATCTCACTCAATCAACTAACTTAGATATTTTTTCGTAGTTTCGTAATATTTATTCGTCATGTCAGACGATCGGCGACGTTCGACTGCCAGTGGTCAGCCATGTTCGACTAACAATGACCCCCTGCGAGTGGGGGTCGAGGTAGACTTGGACCTGGAGTAGTTATCCGACATGGGGTCGTGATTGCGGTCCCTTGCGCTCTGAGGCATCTCCATCGCTGACGCCTACAGTACAACGCCGCCTTTCTTTTAATGACGATGATCCGCCCATTGCAGCAAAGCCTCCCCAGATGGATGGATCACCATCATCAGCAGACTCCACTGGAGTGCAGAGACCATTGTCTACAGGTTCCACAAGAGTTGGCCCGAGCGGGAGGCTGACCGAGACTCTAGTATCGGGAGTATTCACATGCACGCATCAGCGCTCAGATAGGGGGCCCTCTGGAGCTGTGTCGGCACCCAGTGAATTGTCTAAGAGGTAGGTAATTAGATTTTCGAATCGGGGCCAGTTTACGTCCCCCTCCTCCCTTAGTGGTGTGGTTGCGACGACGATCACGGACTTGATTAGACAGTTTATGCGAATGTTTTGGCCCACCTACTTAACGATGCCTGAGACGGTGCGACATGATAGGTGGGTCAAATTTACGGGGAGGAATTATTTCACAAATATAATATATTATTTAATTTAGTGTATTAATAAATCAAATAACATAATATGCGTAATCGTAAAACATTTATTATTTTGCAGACTATATATGGGGTACGAGAGTTAGATAAACACGATGTACATAGGGCATATCAAAAGAAGGCGAAAAACTGTTATAAGTATTTGATTCAAAACAGGAAGAAACAATACTTTGAGAGGAAGGATGATCTGAAGTATATTGGGCATCCGAAGACCTAGATGAATGATGCGTTGGAGGTAGCAGTGATTAAGCATTGGGCGTCAGAGGAGTATCAGGAGGTGTCGTGGAGGACGCAGATCAATAGGAGATGAGGCGTGGAGCTAGTGGTTATGAAAAATGCACTTTTCACTTTATTTGGTGGATCCATCCACCTAGAGGAGATCAAACGTTGGATGGTATGATTTATTAAAATTAACTATATGGGCATAATTAAGTAATCTTAATCTATGTGTAATTCAGTTTAATGTACTCTTTCTTGAAATGTGTAAGCACGGGCGAACCCTGGCTGCGAGGTTCCTATTCGACACGATGAGGCGTACAAGTTTGGTCATACGAAGAGGGTGAAGGTGACCGGCGGTACTACAGGACAACCACGAAGGCGCGAGTGGGTAGATGAGGCGGCGAGAGATATTTACGTAACTCATTTCAACCACATACTCCTTTATTTTTTCCGTGAATTCAATTAAATTCCTTATTCTAATCAAAATATTGATTCTTTCAAACATAAATGAAGAAGAAGTACATGAGGCTATTGAGAAGGAGATATCCGCCACCAGCTAAGTTGCCCAAGTTTGATCCCGATCTGTGGACCCAGGCAGTAGGCCAGTGAAGAAGGGGAAGGGGAAGGGCCTACAGAATGGCGTAGATTCGGAGGCATACGACACTCAGTACAATTGATTACGCAGCTAGAAGTTACACCTCCAGAGATTCCACATGCGGCGCTCATGGGACGGTACGTAGGACGGGAGCATAACATACGATTCATAGGACGCCACGTCCTTGGCTAGATCTATTTGCTCCCAGTTCTTCCAGAGCGCCTACGCATGTCGCGGACTACGATGACAGCTCCGATGAGGAAGAGATACCGGCTCTGGTGGCGAATGACCACATCTTCAGCGCCTGGACGATGTTGTAGAGGTGGGTGGTGACGGTGATGTTGTTGGTGGGGCCGCAGCTACAGTTGGGGACGATACGTACCGCAAGCTGGACGAGGATAGTTCGGATTCCTCGACTGAGGGTGAGGAGGAAGATGAGGACAAGTAGTACTTTTATTTATATTTGTATTTCTACTGTTAAATTTCGTTATGTTGGACTCTTAGTGTAATTTTAAATTGTGTACTTTTATTGATTTAATCGTATCTGGATTGTGTACTTTAAATTTTAAATCCACTATGTTGGACTCTTAATGTAATTTTTATTTGGGCCTATTGTAATCGTTTATATAATGTGTACTTTTATTTTTAATTTTTCTATGTTAGACTTTCAGTGTAATTTTCATGTTGGACTATGATTCGTGTTGACGATGTATTTATCACATATAAATTGTTACTTTAGAGAAATTAATTCCAACTGTCTTTTACAACACTAACAAATCGTCGTCACAAACTAGTATTTTAAATTATTACAAATCTAAAAAACTAATCAGTATCACTATCATCAGAATCTAGCTCCATGTATTCATTGTCTTCGTCTTCGCCCTTAACTTTATTTCCCCCTCCATCTTGGAGCTCTTCGACGACCTCATACTCATCTTACCCCAATTGGATATTCATATTAAACGAGCTCAAGTCTACAAACAAATTAATCCCTACATATTCGTTTTCTTGAAACACTTGTTCTGGCATCCCTGTTTATGTTTCGCTCGAATCACTCAGTGACGACATGTCGATCACGTGCCTAGCCATAATAGTAGATACAACCATCCATTCCTTTCGACCCGGTCAACCATTCGTAAGTTCTGGATACGAGGCGTAGTACGACTGAAGGGCTTGATTTGCAACAATAAACGGCTCGTTGGTTACGAGTGACTGTTGTGGGTTAATATCAACCACTTTGTACGTCTCGTGAATATTCGTCCCTAGACGGCCAATGTCATACCGCCTATACTTGAAAAACACAGTGTATAGCGGTCTTCTACCTCTCCAATATTCCACTTCTATGATGTCTTTCAAAGTCCCGTAGAAGCTGGTTGCGTCGGTTCCTCCTATGTTTCCCTTCACATAAACTCCGGTTCAATCACTATTCTTAGGGCCCAAATGCATATCCGTGTGGAACTGGAACCTATTCACAATGTACCCTTTGTACTTTAACGCTGAGTTGATTGGACCTGCGAGCAACAATTTTACACGATCATTTGTCATGTACTTGCCACTGTAGTAGGTCGCTTGAACCACGCCACGTACTATGTGTTCCTCTTAGTTTGCACCTCTATGGGACTAAGTTCACCGCACTTGTCCTCTACGAACAACCTGCAAGTTACAAAATAATCCATATGATATCCTTAGTAGAAGAAAGTCTTTGCACGTAAAATAAGAAATGTTGACTTACTCGACCCATTCGTCCAACTCTTCACAATTAAGAAGTGTGTATAGTTCAATTTGTTGGACTATTTTATTAAAATAATATTGTTTTCTTTTAAGTTCATTATATAAATTAATAGCATTGCATTATCTTGTCATAAATTAAATCATAATGAAATGGATTAAAGGGTATGGCAAAAACCCTTAACTCATTTTAATACATTTCAGTTTTCTTTTGAAATGGCGTACAAATCAAACGGCTAGTGCTGCATTAGCTGTGCATTAATCCATTGACCATGTTTATTGCAATAAACTCCTCCAAAACGGCCATCATGTTATTATTGAGGTTATTAGTACTCACTAATTGTCTCATGTATTTTTGTGTGTATAAATATAGAACGATGGCTTCTGTACAAGGTGAGCAGTGAGAAAAACAATACTAAATTAATACCATATACATGAAGAGTATATTATCTTTGTTGTTATACAATATATATTTATATGAGCATATTGTGTGAGAGAAAAATATATTATTTTATTAATATATTTATATGAGCAAGGAGCAAGGTGTTGTGCAAGCTTTCGTCTTATTTTTTAATATACAGTTAGAAATAAGATTACGGCGTAATTTGTTGGGCTGATGCATCCTAGAGACGACGTGTGGTGTTGACCTTACTGCATGTTGAGTATTATAAACTAGGGGCGTGAATCGTCTTAAAGAGAGCTGACATAGTACGCGCCTCAGCCTAGCGTTTATACTTCACACTCGACGTGAACCGATGGAGTTACGATAATATCGTCACTTTATATTTCGTGCTAATATTCTTGATCATCGTTTGAGGTAATATTATATTTTTTATCTGTTTCTTTATTTAATTATTGTGAATTGTTAAATAGAGGAACAACACAAATTGCTCCAACTCTCCAGACGTCAACAGCCTCTTCTTGTTCAATAGCCAAAAGGGCTTCCCTTTCTTTCGAAATAACAACTCATCATCACACTTTAAACTCTCTAAAGTCTCGTTCTTATTCAGACGGTTATATCTAGTACTCGTGGTGATATCAAGATAGTGAGAACACATATTGGATATCTCTAAAAGTAGGTAGGAGTTGGCTAAGCATTCTTCGACCCTTGCTTTGTTCAGCATTGACCCCTTAAAAACAAACATACGCATGAAATAAACAAATCGTCAATAACATCTAGAATAAATTAATGAAAAATATTATTGGATTAAGCTCATTAAACAGTGTGTACCTCTCGAATGGATAAATCCATTTGTAGTGGACCAGACCACCAACTCTTGCCTCATATGCTAGGTGTATGGTCAAATGCTCTATATAATCAAACAAAGAAGGAGGAAATATCCTCTCAAGCTTTCACATCGTGACAACAATAGATTCCTCGAGACCCTTCATATCGGTGACCGACACCTCTGAAGCGCAAATATCCCGGAAGAACAAACTAATCTCCACCAACATGCCCCAATTGTCAGGAGGCAGAAAGTCACGAAAGCAATGGGAATCAATCTCTCCATGAAGACGTGAAAATCATGACTCTTCATACCGAATAGCCTCTGTTGCTGCTTTTGTAAATTTTAAATCGACCAACCAGTCCAACACCTTAATCTTTTGCTCCCGCGTGAGACAGTAGGATGGCCTTGGCTTTTTAATGCGACTCCCCAGGCGGTTGGTACTAAAAATAACTCATTATGGTTAGTCAAGAGCTTCAAATCATGTCTAGACTTGATGGTGTACTTAGTCTTAGAGTCATCCAACACTGTGTTGATGATATTATCAAAAAAGTTCTTCTCACGATGCATGACATATAGATGAGCTATACGATGTGAATACATTCGTACACAATTGGGTCGTACATATAAAATCTAGATGCATCCAGTCGAAGTGGCGCCATGCCTCGCCTCAAGCTGGGTGAATCATTCGATATGTAGTCTCTCGACACTTCAAATGCCAAGTCATATGCTTTGCAGTGCCTATGGTATAATACAACCTCTGAAGACGAGGGAATAGGGGGAGTACTACAAATGCTTCTTCGCGGCCTTCGACTTCCTACCAAACTCGTATTTATCTTCCCCACATACTGGGCATTTTTGGAAGTCATGGATTGCCGCAAACCCGTAGAACATGAAACACTGATTTAGACAAACATCGATCTTCATGTATCCTAACCCCAAGTTTCCCAGCATCTTATGCATCCCTTTCGTGTCTTTAGGTAACAACTTCTCAATCTTTGGACCGAAACCATCTTTAGAAAATTTTGAAAACTTATCCGAACCGGCGTTACTCATTTTATGCATGGTCTTGTAATTCAACCACTCTCCACCCCACTGTAGGACGGTTTTACTCTTCTTAGGATGCATCTTCACCTGTCCTAGATGCATCAAGTCGTAGAAATCTCTCGCATTAGGATTCGGATCCTTGTTACGCCCATCGTTCTCATCAAATTGGCCTTCATATGCATCCACGACCATTTGTCTAAACGAATCATCGGCATGAACAGGGTTGTCGAGAATATTGGCGTTTGATGGGCCTGGAGGTTCAGGGAAAAATGACATAGTAGTCCTGGTTGACTTTTCTCCATGCAAAACTCACTCGAAATATCCAGACGTAAATCCCGAATTAGGAAGATGGTCACGGACTAGGTATTGATTAAAAAACCTTTGAATTACTGCATTTCTTGCACGGGCACCTAATACGTAACCATAGATCTAAATAGTCATCTTGTTGCAAAGCGAATTCTATGAACGCGCGAACCCCAACCACAAAACTATCTCACAAATAACTATTGATATCGAATCTATCCTACATCCAATATCTATCGGCTTGATAATCCATTATTTATCTAAGTTGTAAAATATAAAACAAACAATTACAATTAATACTACAAACAATTAACAATTTAAAACGTAACAATTATCATGCACGATAAGGTTGTAGCTTGATAGAGTGATCAACTTACTTCTTGAAACGTAAAAGAACGATCCTCAAGAATGATGTGTCCACTACGAGTAGCCCCCACATGTTTACGATAATATATATCAACAAATAATAAACAAGTTAGCATACCATACCAAAATTTAGTATTGAAAAAAGATATTGGAGCGAGTAAGGGAAACAACGTGGATGCCTTAAGAATTGGTAAAGATTGTTGTGAATTATGAAAGTGGGGGAGGGATGTTGAAATTGTCGGATCGTGGATTGACACAACAACTTTGAGAGTTAAGTTGGCGTTGCCTTAACTGAATTTTGATCTTCTTGATAAGAGTAATATGCAGCGGAAATAAAAACGCAAGAAGATATAATTTTGAGAAGTTTTCAATATTATTAAAAACTATCGAGCCTTAGGCGAAATAACCAATAAGGTTTTAACAAAACGTTTCTCACACCAATTCACTCATGCTCTTTGTTGATCGGACTCAACGAATCAGACAAGTATGAACTACTTAACTTCTATGAACTAGACTTAAATAGTTGATACAAAAACTTCGCAAAAGCAAGACGAAGACAATACAACGTATGATTAATCTCTTGGATTATTTAGCACTATTGCCTTGTAATCATCTTGTTGAACTTCACACTTTTTATAGATTTCTTGAAACTTGCACGCCAAGGTGTGTTGTTCACAGTTTTGGTAACTCTTGTTGTTTCCTTGTTGAATTGGACTTCCTTGTGAACTCGGTATCTTTCTTAAATAAGTGTTTCCTTTATTACAGATCTAATAAGGTAACACACCTTATTCAATTCAGAGTAATCTTGGAAAGAATCCAAGTTGCAGTGGAACGCCAATTTGTTTCCTTCTTTGCAAACCGTGTTGAGTTGACTATTCAACTTAACTTGAATTATGGAAACTTCAAGTAAGGAATCTTCTATAGCTCTTCCTTATGATTAACATACCCTCCTGGACATAAACATAAACAACTAAAACCGTGGAACTTGATTAATAAGTGAATAAAGGCAAAACTCAAATTTAGCAGTTAAAAGGCAGTTTTCGCGCAGGTTTTCTAGTTTCAATGTTATCCTCAATATTTTCCCAACATCGCATAACATTGATTCCAGAATACCTTGCACTTTCAGATGTATTTATAGGTGGAAAACTGGCAGCCCGGCCGGCGCGAAAGCCAACGGCTAGTAGCATCCACGATCGATCGGCGGTCGCGAATAAGACTAGCCGTTGGCGGACGGTCGCGACCGTCCAGCGGTCACAAAAGAGGGTCATTTGTGACCATCGGGCGGTTACGAATAATATTCATTGCTTTAATTTATGCATTCGGAAAGTTATTTAAGGCGTTTTGTTTAAACATGAATATCAATTTAACAAACAACGCGCCTTAAATAACTATTTGAAATGCATAAATTAAAGCGATGAATATTATTCACAACCGCCCAGCGGTCAAAATGTATGGTTTGCAAGAGGAAGACTCTTCGCGTCTTTTCTACTCGTGCTCATTTACGTATGGTATTTGGATGAATCTGTATAAATGGCTTGGTTTTGACTCAGTTGTGGTTAACAATCCAGGGAGCCATTTTATTCAATTGTAAGAACTTAAACCTCAAGTGCATCTGGTTCTTCGCTCTTTGGGAGATTTGGACACATAGGAATGAAATTCTCTTCAACAGGAGACATAACCGTATGGTGTACGTTACTGAAGCAATAAAAATGCACTCTTAAGGATGGATTAAAGCAAAAAACACGAGGCTTTTCATACTCTTTTGTAGAATGGTCGTCTAATCCGATGAGTTGTGTTTTTTGAACTCTCTTGTTTGTTCTTGAGTATATCTTATAAAATTCCAATTTTGCAGATCAAAAAAAAACAAATGACCCTTTTTCGTGACCGACGGGCGGTTGCAAAGCGGGCGGTCACAAAAGGTTCTGAAATTTTAAAATTTCAAATATTTCGCGATCGTCCGGCGGTCACGAAAGGCCCTGGAATTGGCGGGATTCTGGGGGAAATTTGAATTTTACGAAAATTCAAAATTTTCACCAAAAATTCTATATATACCCACCATTCTTCCTTATAATTTTCAATACACTAAAATTATACTCACCAAAAAATACCCAACACTTTCTCTTCTTTATTTTTCCAAATCTACAACACTTTCACAACTTCAAAAAAAAACCAACACTTTCTCTTCTCTTTTCTTTTCCCCAATCCAATAAAAAAAAACAGACACTTTCTCTTCTCTTTTTTTTTTATTCTTATATCCAAAAAAACACCAAACACTTTTTTTTCTCTTCTTTTCTTTTCTTTTCTTATATCCAAAAAAACACCCAACACTTGCTCTTCTCTTTTTTCCTTTCATTTGTCATCTCTTCCTTTTTATTTAAGCTAGTTTCGTCATAATTGCATTCTTTTACAATTCTATTCAATTTCTATCAAAAAAAAATTATATTTTCGTAAATTATAGGAATTTATTTTTTAATCTAATAAAGGTTAGTCGCAATCGTCGGGCAGCTAGTATGAATATTATTGGCGACCACCCGGCGGTCACGAAGGCATGAATATTATCCGCGATCGTCGAGCACTCACGGATAACATTTGCAACCGCCGAACGGTCGAGGCCTACATCGCAACCCTTGGGCGGTCGCAAGTCTACGGTGTTGCGAGGTTTGCAACCGCTCGGCGGTCGCGATAAACTTATTTTGCAACCGCTCGGGGGTCGCAAATGACCCTTAAATTTTGCAGTGAATCTTTATAGGAAAAGGAAAGAGTCCATGTTTAAAAACAAAACTACATAGAAAATTTAAGAAACTATGGGTCCTTATTGAGACATGAGACTAAATAAAAAAGGAAACTAGGGCCCTTAATTAAAAAAAAAAAAAAAAAGCTAACCAATGCTCAAACTAATAGATTCAACAATAAATTTATTCTAATACAACGTGCGGTACAATGCTTAATTCTCAAGTAACTCGAATACTCTTAGAGTAACTTGGTGTCTTGATCTTCTAAGACGTGAATCAAATACATGCATATTTAATTAGTTGTATGATCATCCTCTAAGGGGCCTCATGAATTTTCTTGGACATAAACTTTTTGAATTAGCTCATGAAGTAATTCTAATAAATTCTTTGTTTGTGCTCTTGTAACAGGTCCAATTGGTACTTAATGTGAATCTTGTGGAATTGTGACATGATCTGCATCATTCTGCTCCTCTGGAGAAATACTTGTTCTCAAATAATCACCTACAACAAAAGGACTGGAATCAGTAACACTAAAAGTAGTATATGCGTTGTACTCATCAGGTAAGTTAAGTTTGTATGCATTATCCTTTAGGCGCTCCAAGACTTGACAATGGTCATCTCCGTTAGAAGGTAATTTGGATCGACAATGTGATGTAAGTCTTTATTTTCTCACTATAACCAAACCCAATTCTCTAGTTTCAAAAGTTAACTTGTGCTATGTACTTCACTTCCACTACCCCGAGTTATCTCCCTTTAAAAGGGACATAACCTCCTCTTATCACCTAGTTGGTTTTAGCATAGCCTCTTGTTTCTTGACATAAAAATAGCTTGAGACAAGGTAGTTGGGCACAGCATCTATACCATAATGCGAATCTTATTTTTTAAACCACTAATGTAACTTTTAAGAAAGTACTCATCATCTAGGTGTCTGTTTTTGTGCATCATGTAGGACTTAAGCTCATACAAACTTTCTGGTGTACTCATTCACTATACCTATTTGCTTGAGTTTGTTAAACTCCCCTTTGAGGTTGTTTCCCTGAGCTGGTGTAAAGCGCTCTACCAGCAGCTCAGTGAACCTAGACTACCACATTCCTTCATTCCAATCAATAGTGTTTAGATTCTAGTTTTCAAAGATACGCTCCATGTGGAATTCTGAAGCTAGGATTTTTTCAAAATATGACATAGGGTTAAGGATAAAATAGCCCTAACACTTCCTTACCCATGCTCTAGGTTTGTCTCCCTTAAACATAGGGAACTCAAACCTGGGAGTTATGTTGTTGTTGCAGTCATTGCGATTATTAGGGCTATTTAGCATGCCATTGTCTACTTCGTTCACCACAGGAACAGAAGATTGTGTTGATTGTGTTGTTGTGTTTTCTCATGTAGTGATAGTTTCCAGTTTTTGTAGTGCTTGAGTCATCATGATTTTCAACTCATCTATGCTATTTTTTATTTCATCTTGGTTCACTTACAGGCAATATGAATGCATTTTCAAGCCTTCAATAAGCAAGGTATTGTTACCGGGTGCCATTCTAAATCAGAGAACCGAAGTCGAGCATACATAAGACTTCATGCGTGAATATCCGAAAGGAAAGAAAGGGCGGTAGATGATAATGAGAAAAGGCACCGCGTCTGGACGGGCGGGCAGAATGGATGAGCGAAAGGTGCCATGTAGTGGGGAATATCCCGAGTCTTATGTAAGACAACTAAATACACCTCGAGGTGGTACCGAGGAACTAAGAGACCTTCCACATGATAGGTAATTGAAAGATAGAGCTAGCATATTCGTTATGGGGAATCAATGCTCTGGACCAAATAAAGCTTACCTACGACACCTGGCTTTCTCTGGTGCATATTAGTTTAGCTGCGCTTACGCGGCCGGTACATCTTTATTTTCACAGTCAAAGTCAACTTGGTGGGCTGTATTGGCGAGATCCAACGGTGAACAGCTGCCCAAAAGAAAAACCGCCTAGAAGTCTGAGGACCTTTAGTACTCTATCCCCGAACCCGCGGGGGGCAGCAGTGGTGAGTCTTGGACAATGGGCAAAGGCCCGATCCAGCAATATCGCGTGAGTGAAGAAGGGCAATGCCGCAACTATTGGGTAAAGCCTAAACCTTACTCATTTCCTTCTATCGGAACTGGAAACAGATCTCTAGATCCTCAAAATAATGGGAATGTGGTCCGAACGACTTGGAAAAAGAGCCCCGACTTCTTTCCAGAATTAGAGTTCGACCGCAGCTTCCCCCCCCCCCTCTTTTTTTTTGGGGGGGGGGATCAAGTTCGCAACAATAGATCGGAATGGCTTTGAGGCCAATGTAAGAACCAAAGTATTTTCACAAAGAAGAAGAACAAGGATAAAATCTTGAGGAAGAAGCTTGAGAGAAATTAGAGAGGAAACTAGATAAGGTTCTAATAACATTCATAATAATGTTGAACAAAACACATGATCCCATATTATAATCAGGGAATCATTTACATATTTGGCAAAGCATATCAATATCATAGAAGTAATAACACTATTCTAAGCAAAAAATGAAATAAAGATCCTCAGGGCTGATTCGCTACACGGCCCATACGACCAGTTGTGGCCCATTGCAAAAGATGGATTGAAAGAGATAAGATTCGGCCCAAACCAAAGTGTCCAACTCTAAAAACGTGAGATACCAAGAACGATTTAAATAAAAAATAGTAATATTCTGCTCCTCTCTTCTTCAATCGACGAACCTTAATTTTAACCAAAAATAACAAGTCTCCATGGCTACAGTGGATCCTATTAAGTTGGAAACGAATCTTCTTTGGGCCCTACAAGAAACTTCCTTGGGAAAAATTCTAGTTTGTTTTTCTTTCTTTTTTTGAATTGTGGAAAAATTCTAGTTATGCAGGCACTTATTGTTGGAAAAAATGGGTTCACGGGTTGCCCATGTGGGTTGACCCGACCCATATTATTTGAATAAAGGAGGAAGGATTTCTATTTTTGAATAGAGAATCTTATCAAATTTTGCCCCCATCCCTTATAACTACCAAGGGATATTTTCTCCAGCAATTCCAAGTAAGAGAAAACACACAAAATGTAGAAAATAAATCAATTTTCGTGCATAAACATGAGCACCATTTTAGAAGATCAAAATGAGTATTTTGAGCATATTTCACCATGAAAAAGGGTTCTTGGGTTGTGGCAATTGATTCCCTTCCATTTGTGATCGGAATCAGACATTTATGGAGCGTGAAAGCAGATCAAAACATCATGGAATCAAGCGGGTTAAAGATCAAATTCATGGAGCACCATGAAACCCATTTTATATGGGTTAAAGATAAGTAACTTACCTTCATTGGTATCAGAGCCATTTGGCTCGTTTCCTGATGTTTTAAAGCATGAAATAGCATGATATTTATGCTTCATATGCAATGATCCAAGGTGAAATTCGTATAAGCATGTTTCATGAACGTTAATGGCGAAGGATTTTTTTTCATCGAGTTATGCTCTCAAATTTTTACAGAATGATGCTAATACATTGATTAGATCTGCAAAGTTTGGTATTATTTGGATTTGTGGATTTTGAGTTATAATCAAGTCTTTCAGTTTTTTCCAAAACTTTGACGGAGCACTGTTCTCTGATCGCTATGATTTTTTATATGAGGCACATATATTTCGAACATACTCATTGAGAGCTTTCCAACCATATAAAGAACATAAAGTTTGGCCAAGAATTGAGAGAGTTATGGCCATTTGAATTCAATGTGGAATTCTAGGGTTTCTTGCGAATTTGTGGAGAAAATGAATTCGCGTGATGTCAGCGTGATGCAAGGGTGACGTCACTGTGTTGTTGTATGACCGGTCAACGTGATCGGGCTGCATAGAACTATGCCAAGTGGCAATCACTGGCCCATTCATGCTAAGGGCGCGTTTGGATGCGTACAATGCGTTTCAATTGTCCGATTTTACCGAATTTTGTACCAATATTTTCAGAATTAAATTTCTGATTTTATGGTAAATTATATTATAATTTTCAGAGTGAAAAATATTTTCTTGTATTTTTTTGTAATTTTATATTACGAAAATTAAAGAAAATATTTGTTTTTGGTCTTGGAAAATTGTTGAAAAATATTTCATGGACTTAGAAATTTATATAAAAGGTATTTGTGCCTAGTGAGAGTGTATGGACATTTTTTTGAGCCATAATTATTTTTTTCAAGTATGGAAAATTAGTTTTTCCCTAATACTAATACAAAATTAGGCATCAAATGTTTCTTAATGGTAGCAAGTGTCGAAGAGACGTGCTGTAAATTATCCTTATGGACTTTTTCATTGTTTTGGACCATAGAAACATGTATATACACTCTCACAAGTTTGATTTTAATTTTTTTCTTAGCACTGTTAAGTCTTCCAAATGAAACCCCGAGCTTGGTAGCTCGTTGTTAGATATGGTCAATGGAAATTGTTTGAAATCCTAAAAAAATTGTTACTAAGTATACTTGAATAGTTATTTTGGATCGAGGATCTAGAAAACTATAAGTGATGCTATAAAGATTCGTTGTAGGATTTTTTAATTGTTTCTTCATGAACTTGCGTTGTTGTGTATATCATGACATGTTTTCTTTTGTTATTGCTAAGATGTAAGCATGTATATAAGAATTGCATGTTTATTTTGAATTATTTTGTTTATGGCAAGAGTACACGCTTATCTCATTATATGCTTTTGAATTGAATATGTATTATGATTTACATGAGAAACGCATGTTTGTACTAAACTCGAGTGGGGGTTCTAAGGTTGGTAAAATTTGAAAAGTTCTCACTTAGAACTTTAAAGATTTTATTTTTTAGAAATTAAGCTTGTGACAATGAACGTGTGGATATGGATGATGATAGGTCACCTTGTGATTTTTTTGATTTCGTACCTCATGGTTAATTATCATGAATGTTAATTTGCTAAACTCAAAATAAAACCTTTTATGGTAGATGGAAATCAAAATGATATCTCAAAATTGACAGACCATGGCAACTCAATCGATCTATTCACTGAGTTAAGTGTCTTGTTTGCACTTATTGTGAATTAAATTGACACTTTGTGTCGTTAGAATTATAATAGTGATAGGAATGAGTAAGATGCTGATGACGGCATCAACTTTGTCAATTTTCATTCTTTTGAAAGCTTAAACTACTCAATTATAGATATAGACCTAACGACTTTCAAATTTACTTAGCTTCCGCTATTTTTGTGCCGCTCTGTAAAGTCGTGTGTTCACTGCTCTATGGATAGTGCACATTTTTCTATGATGAAAAATGCACGACAATGCGTGTTCAAGATAGCTGACTCTCAAACGGCACATGAGTTTATTAAGATTGACCCCGACTTGAATGACGTCGAGTGTGATCAATGTATGTAGTTAGCTTACATTTGTTTTTTATGAGTAGTAAGCTCGAGTCAAACCTCGTACAATTCTCTTCATCAATTAATTTGAATTTCAGTTTTTTCTTAAACTGAATGGTTCAAATGACGCTCAATATTAAATATGAGATAAACGGCATTTGTGTCGTTAGACTCACTGTTGAGGCGTTGAATGTTGGTTTTAGGTTTATAACAACTTTTCAAGAGAACTTGTAAGTTTCATTTTTATGATGTACTGAAACGTGACCAACGATGATAGACTATTTGTATAGTCTGAGAATATAAACAAGTGTTTGGTCTGAGATAAACGTTGTTGTAGTTACCATCCTATTGTTCCATTCTGTATGGGTAACCTTTTGATTACGTTAATTGGGATATGGTACTTAAATAGGTTTCCAAAGGAGTTAGATTGTCTCTATAGTTGTAATGACAAATCTTGTCCTACGTGGACTTTAAGATTTATTAGAACTTGAGACTGGATCATACTTAAGGAAATCTACAAGTTCTCTCACATATAATCCTTGATAAGATGTAGGAGGTAAGCTCTAGGCATACCAAGAAAGAGTCAACACATACATATCGAGTGATGTGGGTGTTGAGTTTTTGACTACATGACATTATATGTGAGATCAAGGGAGTTAGACTTAGAATTGAAGAATTGCTTTTCTTCAATAATCTTGTGACTTGAGCAATGTTGTGACTTAGTTTAAACGTGTTGTTAAGCGTAGCACAATGTGGTGTTGGACATCAAATTTTCTCTAATCGTGTCAACATGTGACTATAGGATTATTTTTATTACAAGATTGATCATTAGGAATGATCAATGCACTTCTCGTGTAGTAATCAAAATGTTAGTCACATTGGGCAAAAACGAAGACCGGGGTTATGGTGTAATACCTATGATAAATACATTCAGATTTTGCCTCATTAACTAAATTTTCTTCATTGAAAATTTTGACGCAATAACCATCGTAAAAGATGGATTTAAACTAAGTTCCACGGGGATAACTCCTTAAGTTCCTATGATTTACCTGAAACGAAGGCATAACATGGATTCGTTAGTTTCATTACATTTATGAACGAACTTGCGCATTTCTTTTATTTTGACTCTTAACAAATCTGAGATACTTGAGTGTCTTGGGTGTTGTAAAGTTAAGATCCAATGGGTAGGATTGCAATGACCCTTAATATTGGAGTAGATGCATAGAGTATGTAATGAAAGATGACATCCTGCTAATTTTTTGTGCTTCCCTTGCATACGTATACGCATATTGGTGTTGCTATGAGAAGGAAAAGAAAATTATTTAGATGAGAATTTCACAGACACTTAAGTTAGAAAATTAATCTCAAAAGGAGATTCTTTCTATACACAAGTCGTCGGTTGTGGACATTCGCCTTAGTATCTATCTTTACATTGGATAAGATTGAGTGGAAGACTCCATCTATTCTACCTTAGGCCTTGGAACGATGAACTTGTGTTCATGCTCTTTTATTTTCAATGGAAAGTATTGTTTCAAATATTAAATGTGTGTTTGTATGAGATACACCATGTGGCTGAGGTGTTTGTGTTCATCGTGAACATGTGTAGTATGAGTAAAGAGTAATCATAAAATCTTATTGCTCGAGTTATGGACCTCTTTTTTGGGAAGGATGTGAACAGGTAGAAAGCTTGTTAAGTTCGTTGATTGTAGTCATGGTTGACTATCTGTTAAGTCTGAGCATGTCGATGCTTTGTGACTCAAGTGGGAGCCAACGGTGATAAATCAATCGATTTTATGACTGAATTATGTACAGTTTAAGTACTGTAGAAGATTTGCTCAAGTAGGTGTTAGACGACATTATAGCAATATCAAGTTTCGTTATTTATCTCGATGAGATAAATGAAATTCAAGGAACAAGCAGTACCTTGTCTTGTCTTACTAGGTTGCTCGAGCAACGTGAGATGGAACAAGTTTTTCTTTTGAGTCTGGATGTTTGACCAAGTAAATACACTGGTTCACTTAAGATTAAGGAATAAGGTATTTGAGAACTAATGTGTTCTCGTTATTATACTTAAGATTGTAAGAATCTTTAAGAAGTATAAGCTTTATTTCACCTAAAGGGAACATTTGTGTTTTGGATAAGAACTATTCTTCTTATGGAGGTGAAACTATATTGATTCATCATTAGTTGATAGATATGAGTTTTCCTGTATTTTATATGAATCTTGAGATTGTATTTCTCAATAGAAATATTATTACAGAAATCTATGAACACGTTTCTAGATTTTACACCAAAGGCATAGAAAATAGAGTTTAAGAACTTTATTTTGGTCTATGGCCTTACACAATCTCTTAGACTGTGGTTTATCAGTTTTGTCGAAGTGTAATCTTAATAAACTTGAAAAAAATGTGTTTTTACATTACTATCATCAACGGATGATCATATATGTGAAGTTCACTAAGGGAAGTCTATGTCTTTACCATGAAAAGCTTAGACAATATTTTTGATTAGATTATGGTTCATGAGAATCATTTTGAAGATAAGCTCATTCTCTTTCTTTATGAAAGTCTTAGACCATTATCCTTAATCAAACTTCGTTGTCTTTCAATCACAATGGAGTGATTATATTTTCTTTGATCATGAAAAGACTTCACAAGTGTTTATAAGTCCGTGTGATTCGCTTAAAATAACTCTTTCTATCAATCTTGATGATACCCTGGTCGTGGGGGTTGTAAAGAGTGTGTTTCAATTATTTAGCAATGTTCATTCTTTTATCATTTGGATAGAAAGTGAAATTGAGGTAAATGTATCTCTTATGTCCATAATTCGTAGAAATTATCCAATGTGTTGATGCCTTGCATCTTGAGCTATATTGAGTGATTTGAAATGAATTTTGGAGAAACTAATACTCATGAGAATGGTGAATATCTTAAGCCTTTGAATCTATAAAAACTCTGGTTAGAAAGATGTACAACCACTATTTGCATTGTAAACCTCTCCGATAATTGAGGTTTATTGTGCTACACACTTGTCCTAATAATTCTAATGTCATGGGTCTGGTCAATAAGTATATCCGAATTCTTAAGAGTAGAATTTGGACAATACTAATATAGGATTTTGGACTCCTATATTCACTGCATACTTATGAATTCAATAATGGACTTGGTCATTATTGAAAAGAATACGCTCATGTATTATCGAGATGTGATTTGACTTGGAGTAAATCGACCTCTCAGTTTGCTTCTTCATTGGATGATGTTCATTTATAAAAATAGTTAAAAGCAAACGAGTGTATTGATGTGTATATTAAATGAGACTTTATTGCACATGCCTTTTTGCAGTATTATGTGTTTTGGTTGACGTGAGTAATTTATCATTGGTGATTGTGAGGCAAGTGGGAGTTGTAGTGTACATTATGGTGACTTGCAGCAATTCCTTACAATAAAGTCTCAAAGTGATAAAGCCATACACAATCACAAAACAAAGGTTTGTGAGAGATATCTATGCAAATAAAGAATTGACTTTGCAATACTTATCTATGCGTGATGATAGTTTAGTTTGGTAACTGGACTTAAAAACTAGAGATGTATATGTAGACGATTTAAATTCTCAAGGTTGGCATAGAATTTATCCTAATTGGACTAGATGATGTCCAATTAGTTATGTCCATAGGTTTAAGACTTGAATGTTACGAAAGCATTTGCTTTGTTGATGAAAACATTTAAAGTCTGAAGGTATGTCTGACAAGTAGAGATTGACTCTCTCACACGAGCAATCGCCTCTGACATTGGGTAGTGTGTAGAAATGAGACAATTATAATTTTGTTGGGATACAAATTCATACTTATATCAATATGTAGACTTGGTTGATGATCAAGATGAGATTACTATTGTAAGGTAAGTAATCGATATAGATTCCCACCATCCATTATACTTGTCTTATTGCCATATGTGAGTTTTCTTGTGATTTGTATTTTGTAGAGAACTAACAAAAGAAAAACTCAAGGTAAGTGTTAGGAACACTTAAACTAATATCTGTAAGATGCATTTTCCTATTAAATATGACATACGCTTCCAAAGAGGAAGAAAAGCACCGTAGCATGTGTTTCATACCACATGTGCTTTTGTGACCGTTGAAGTAATGAGTGAATTAGTCCTTGTTTCCTCACTGTGTGAGACCCATAGGTTTAAAAGACCTCATAATATACCCTTATTGAAGCTCAGTTAGCTCGTTGGTCACACGATCCATTTACATGTATGAAATTGGTGAATATGATGATATGATCTTAATGAACGTTGGCTCAACACTCATGTGCGAGTGGGAGATGTTGGAAAAAATGGGTTCACGGGTCGCTCATGTTGGTTGACCCGACCCATATTATTTTTGAATAGAGAATCTTATCCAATTTTCACCCATCCCTTATAACTACCAAGGGATAGTTTTCTCCAGCAATTCCAAGTAAGAGAAAACACACTAAATGTAGAAAATAAATACATTTTCGTGGATAAACATGAGCACCATTTTAGAAGATCAAAAATGAGTATTTTGAGCATATTTCACCATGAAAAAGGGTTCTTAGTTTTTGGCAATTGATTCCCTTCCATTTGTGATCGGAATCAGACCTTTATGGAGCGTGAAAGCGGATCAAAATATCATAGAATCAAGCGGGTTAAAGATCAAATTCATGGAGCATCATGAAACCCGTTTTATACGGGTTAAAGGTTAGTAACTTTCCTTCACTTATTTATGTTATTTCTTGTCCCCGACCGTGTATGATATATATGCACTCTACTTACGCAGATTAGAGTGAATTTTATTCTTTGATGCAAATTGGATCTCTCTATATTTAACCTTTATATATGCAATCAAGAATATAATACCAACTCCTTTTTATAGTCTAGAAATAATAATCATAATTATGTATGCTTTGTCCTCCGTAAAACTGAAACATTCAACAGTAGTTCAATTCAAAACACTTGAACTGTCTGCAACAGTACCAAAGTTTCAACGCCGGCCAGCAGAATGTTTCAATCTTAGTAAGAATTTTAGTCCTTGTCTTCTTGAACAATTATTATCTGTTGATATTAAAGTGGCGTTGATAAACATTATATATGTACAGTACTGTCGTTGAAGAGAAGTAGCTGGTTATGCTTTAATACTGATCAAATTCATTTAAGACAAATACGTAACCTGCAGATTGAGAGTCGAGGTATGCTTTAATTTAAGAACCTTAAATATTGCATCATCTTTACTTTAATTAATTTTAACTCTTTGAAAGAGTAAGTCTTCAGTTGATTAATGGTTGCAGTTGCCGCCCGACATGAAGTTTGCAAAGACGACTCCACAGTGGAAGCCGATAAGGTATGAATTAATTCATGTAGAAATTAGAGCTCCCTCGTATCTCCCCTTAAAAAGCCATATGAAATACAACTCAACAGTTCACAACGTTTGATGTTTTGCTTGGTATATTATTCTTGATGAGTAATTCTCAAAGTCAATTAAATATGACATTTTCTAAGTCTACATTTTGATTTATAATCTTTAACACAATCGCCTTTTATGTCGCTTTTATTTGGTTTGTTTAATGAAGGTAAAAGCAATTCAAGACTACATTTTTTACATTCGAGAGAGGTTGAGTACAATAGGTGAAGGAAGAATAAGTGTGTCTCCGTATGACACAGCGTGGGTCGCGCTCATCAAAGACATCAACGGACACGATGATCGTCCCCAGTTTCCATCTAGTCTTGAATGGATTGCACAAAATCAACTCCCTGATGGTTCATGGGGTGATGAAGATTATTTTATTCCCAGTGATCGACTAGTAAATACACTAGCATGTGTGGTAGCACTCAGATCATGGAATCTTCACCCAGACAAGTGTGAAAAAGGTTTTATAATTCAACTAGGAATTGCATGCTTAAACCTTAAGTAGTAAACTTTCTACGTATATTTAATTTATTCTTGCTTTCATTTTTGAAGCAATAAATTAATTTAACCATATTTGAAGTGTATGTGTATTTTTGTTCAACTTTAGGAATATCATTCATCAAAGAAAATGTGTATCAACTCGGAAATGAGAAAATTGAACACACCACCTGTGGATTTGAAGTTGTATTTCCTGCTCTTCTCCAAAGAGCCCAAAAGTTGCGCATCAACGATATTCCCTATGATGCACCTATCCTAAGGGAGATTTATTTTGCAAGAGACAAAAAACTCAAAAGGTAAAATACAGTTTTGAACATGTATGAAGAGGGATCTTTGATTGTGCACTCATATATAGATGATCGCTAGTGAATTTGTGATTAATATTGCTATGAGTATCTGTAACAGGATTCCAAAGGAGCTGGTGCACACAGTATCAACATCTTTTCTTTTTAGCCTAGAAGGATTTGAAGATTTGGATTGGGTAAAGCTCCTCAAATTACAAGCAAAAAATGGCTCATTCCTCACTTCGCCATCCTCAACTGCGTACGCGTTTATGGAGACTAAAGATGACAAATGTTTCAAATTTATCAACAACATTGTCCAAGAATTTAACGGAGGAGGTACTAATTGATACACTAGCTCGTTCCCGTTAAAAACTTCTGAATGATCAACTTAATTAGTGTTATAAGTTCTTTTGATATATAAACTTAATAGTTTTAGTAATTAATGTATATATATAACGTATGTACATGATACATCTATATATATATACAGCCCCCCACAGCTACCCTGCAGATATTTTTGCCCGACTTTGGGCAGTTGACCGACTTCAACGCTTAGGAATCTCACGCTTCTTTGAGTCAGAGATTAATGATTGCTTAAATTATGTACATAGGTAAATAATTAAGATGTTAACACTAATACTAATACCAATAATGGACGTATTGTAATATACAATTATTAACAATTTGTGTTACAAATTTATTAAATTGGCAGATTTTGGTGTGATGAAAAGGGTGTTTTTAGTGCACGAGACGTGGGCTTTAGTGATATCGATGATACATCCATGGGCTTCAGGCTTCTTAGATTGCATGGATATGAAGTCAAACCGAGTAAATACACTTAACGCGCCTCATTATTATATTAAATTTATTTTAGAAGAACGTGATGAATTAATTAGTTAATTAAATGATCTGATCTGTGGGAAAGAAAAACAATATTAATTAATTTAACTTCTGTGCAGATGTATTTAAGCACTTCAAGATGGAGAATGGATTTTCTTGCTATGGTGGTCAAATGATTGAGTCGCTATCTCCAATCTATTCTTTGTACCGAGCTTCTCAATCGCGTTTTCCTGGAGAAAAAATTCTTGAAGAAGCCATGGATTTCTCCTACAAATTTTTAAAAGACAAACTAATGGCAGGCAATCAACATTTAGATAAGTGGGTAATATCCAAAAATATACCTGGTGAGGTAATTAATAATTTCCAGAAATAATTCTAATTATCTGATGTAAATAATCCATTTTGTTTAATTTGTCATTTAACAATGTCGAATTGGTAGAAAATAGCTATATAAACATAATCCATCGATTACTTCTTAAAATATTTAATATAAACGACATGCATGTTATAACTTTTCTTTGGTGGGATATAACTTTGGTATTTGTAGGATTGGAGATTATTGAATAAGTATTACAAAATTAGTGGTATTAACGCATTATTCGACCGGCATCACAGAGATCTTTGACTGATTTCATTAATTCATAGACGGAGCTATTATTATATTATTTTGGTATTTTTTTATGATATTTCTTTTGGACTGTTTTTATATGTTTTACAGATACAAAATGGACTAGAAATACCATGGTACGGAAGCCTGCCTCGCATTGAGGCTAGGTTCTATCTAGAACACTACGATGGTGCTAATGAGATATGGAATGGCAAGACTTGGAACAGGTCAATATATATCATCACCTCTTCGTTTATTTTCTTTATTATTTTATTTTTCCATTAATTATCTTTCTTTTGCATAACTGAAACCCAAAAATGTGTAAGACTAAAAGGCGAGCGTAGATCTTTTTTATTACGAACAAAATCTTAACTTCCATTAGTCTTATTCATCTTCTCTTTGGATATATGCAGGATGTTTGATATTAGTAATAATGAGTATCTAGAACTTGCAAAGTTGGACTTCAACAGATGCCAAGCACAGCATCAGACTGAGTGGATATCCATACAAGAGTATGAATACATTATACGAAAATAATCTTAATTAATTGGTAGTATATTTCTTTTTACAACATTCACATGAAGATTAAATGTGCTAATTAATCACTCACGTTTATTTAATTATGCAGATGGTATGAGACCTACAATGTTAAAAAATTTGAGATAAGCAAAAGAGACCTCCTCCTTGCTTATTTTTTGGCCACTGCAAGTGTATTTGAATTGGAGAAGTCAAAGGAGAGGATTGCATGGGCTAAATCACAAATTATTTCTAAGATGATTACATCTTTTTTTAATAAAGAAACGACACCACATGACCAAAAAGTTGCACTTTTGTCCGGGTTCAACACAAATTCCGATGGTTTAGGCAGTACAAACAGGTTCGGAAATTATTTATTATCACAATTACTTGTTTTCTGTACTATAATTCCAATATTAAATAATTACATCTCAGAACAACCTCATATAACAAGTTTATGAAAATGAAGTAACAAAACTAGGCGTGTCAATATGTCTTTAAGTCGCCAAATACATTAAATTCACTCGGACAATTATCAAAAAAGAAAAAGATGTCCATCAATTACGTGTGTGTGTATATATATATATAAATGAGTATTTTGATCTTTCTATTATTTTATTTATTTGGACAGTAAGAAGAGAGAACAAGGACGCGTCGCGATTATGCTAGACGCCCTCCACCAATGCTTGGAGGGGTTTGAAGGCAACATCAGCCATCAACTGAAAAATGCTGTGAGTTTGAAATTCAATATTGTATACAGGAAAAATTACGTCAAATGCTTTGTACTAAAGACAGATTTGCAAAGTGCATCTAAAGTACCAAAAAGTAAAAACACTAAAAGAAAATCAAAATCTTATCCATCAGGAATCAAACGATTACAAAAGAAAAACTACTGTTAGAAGAATTTGTTCCTCGTCCGAATTTGAAAGAGAGAAAAAGTGAGCCAAGATCATTAATGGTGGATTTTTAATCTAAAGTGTTATTTGAGATTTGTGATTTCTGACATGACATTATCTTGATTCCTTCTCAAGATAACGCATTTACATAGATGAATAGCTCTATAGTTAATTCCACTCTTTTTTGTGAAGAGTGAGGAGTCAGATTTGGATTGTTAATGACCATATAAACACTACAACAAAAAAGGTTTTTGGCTAGGATTAAATCCGTGGCCAAAAATACCCTTTTTCCGTAGCCAATAGTCATTGGTGTTACGGGTATCCGTAGCAAATGCCGGCAGGAAAGCCCTCGTAGTCAATAACTATTGGCTACGGATCTTCCGTAGTCAATAACGAAAGACCAAAATGCCCTTATACTATTGGCTACGGAAAGTTCCGTAGCCAATGGCTATTGGCTACGAAATATTTCCGTAGCCAATGATTTTTTTTCTTATTTTCAAATTATTATTAGCGATGGAAGATCCCTAGCCAATAGTACCAAACGTACAGATACGAATCCGTCGCCAATAATATTCATAAATATTAAAAAATTTATAAAAAAAAACAATTTTAAATATTTTTAAATCATATATAATGAAATATATTTGACTAATTAACTAATGATTACATGATTAATTATTAAATATATTTATTGCATAAATATTTTTACATTGAAATAATTATGGAATTATTAAGTGGTTAATGTAGTAAATATAAATTTTTTAAAGATGGATAAATATCTTGGAAAGTATATGAATTGGAAATTTATTTTAAATATTGAATTGTAGGAATTATAGGAAGAGCTTATGGTGGAAGGTGGGAATATGTTTATGAATGGAAAGGGTTGGGGTATTTATAAAATAGGCAAATACTATTGGCTACGGAATAATCTGTAGGCAATAGTCATTAGTTACGGAACAATCTATAGCGAATAATCATTGCCTATGGAATATTCCGTAGCCAATAGTCTTTGTCTACGGAAAATACGTAGGTAATACGTATTTTATTTATTTTTTTAAGTATTTCGGGTGTATTTTAATTCAACGTTTGATTAATTATATTTTTTACTCGAAAGTTTATTTTTCGTCTTTTGTAATTTTTTCATGAAATTCGAGGAAACATACTAATAAATAGTTTAGAAGTGTTTGGTGAAAGAAGAAATGGAATCGGGTTTGTTTTACGACTTTTGATTAATTACATTTTTCCTGAAAGCTTGTATATCGTCTTTTGATATTTTATTTTTTATGAAATTTGAGGACACATACTTATAAATAGTTTGGAAGTGTTTGGTAAAAGAAGAAATAGAATCGGGTTTGTTTTACAACTTTTGATTAATTATATTTTTTCCCCAAAAGTTTGTTTATCATCTTTCGTAATTTCATTTTTGATGAAATTCGAGGAAATATACTTATAAATAGTTTAGAAGTGTTTAGTGAAAGAAGAAATGGAATCGGGTTTGTTTTACAATTTTTGATTAATTATTTTTTCTCGAAAGTTTGTTTATCGTCTTTTGTAATTTTATTTTTGATGAAATTCGAGGAAACATACTTATAAATAGTTTAGAAGTGTTTGGTAAATAAAGAAATAGAGTCGGTTTTGTTTTACAACTTTTGATTAATTATATTTTTTCCCAAAAGTTTGTTTATCAAATTTTGTAATTTTATTTTTGATGAAATTCGAGGAAACATACTTATAAATAGTTTAGCAGTATTTGGTGAAAAAAGAAATTGAATCGGGTTTGTTTTACAACTTTTGATTAATTATATTTTTTTTCTCGAAAGTTTGTTTATCGCCTTTTGTAATTTTATTTTTGATGAAATTCAAGGAAACATACTTATAAATAGTTTAGAAGTGTTTGGTGAAAGAGGAAATGGAATTGGATTTGTTTTACAACTTTTGATTAATTATATTTTTTTTCCCAATGTTTGTTTATCGTCTTTTGTAATTCTATTTTTCATTAATTCGAGAAAACATACTTATTAATAGTTAAGAAGTGTTTGGTGAAAGAATAAATAGAATCATACTTGTTTCACAACTTTTGTTAAATCATTGTACGATGTTGGCCTAAACTTGTAATGAAGCACGAATAGTTGTAGGGTTTAGGGTTAAGTGTTAAGGGATTGGGGTTTATGGTTGGTGTTATTATGAAATTTTATTTTTGTCTTTTGTTATTTCATTTTTGATAAAAATTCGAAGAAACATACGTAATAATAGTTTAAAAGTGTTTGGTGAAAGAAGGAATGAAATCGGATTTGTTTTACAAACTTTAATTAATTGAATTTTTCTCCTCTAAAGTTTGTTTATCATCTTTCGTGATTATGTTTTTGATGGAATTCAAATAAACATACGTATTAATAGTTTGAAAGTGTTTGGGGAAAGAATAAATTAAATACAATTTTTTAAAACAATTTGTTGAATCATTACTCGAGTGTGGCCTAAAGTTGCATGAAAGCACCAATAGTTGTAGGGTTTAAGATTTGGGGTTGGTGATATTTTATAAGTTTGTGTATCGTCTTTCGTAATTCTATTTTTTTAAAAAAAATTCAAATAAACATACGTATTAATAGTTTAGAAGTGTTTCGTGAAAGAAGAAATGTATTCGAATTTGTTTTACAACTTTTGATTAATTTATTTTTCTCCACTAAAGTTTATTTCTCATCTTTTGTAATTCCGTTTTTGATGACATTCGAATTAATAGTTTAGAAGTATTTGGTGAAAAATAAATAAAACCGGATTTGTTTGACAACTTTTGTTAAATCATATGTTTATTCGAATTTCATCAAAAACGGAATGACGGAAGACGACAAACAAACTTTAGTGGAGAAAAATCAAATTAATCAAAAGTTGTAAAAAACAATCTAATGGAATTTCTTCTTTCACCAAACACTTCAAAACAATTTATAGGTATGTTCATCTGAATCTCATCAAAAACAGAATCACAAAAGACAATAAACAAACTTTAGGGGAGAAACATTAAAAATTAATCAAAAGTTTTAAAACAAATCTGATTTTATTTATTCTTTCACTAAACACTTCTAAACAATTTATATGTTTGTATCTTTGAATTCCATCAAAAACAAAATCACAAAAGACTGTAAACAAACTTTAGGGGAGAAAAGTTAAATTAATCAGAAGTTGTAAAACTAATCTGATTCCTTTTGTTCTTTCACCAAATACTTCTAAACTATTAGTAGGTATGTTTATAAGAATTTTGTCAAAAAAAAAAATTACGAAAGACGATAAAAATACTTTACGGGGAGAAAAATAAATTAATCAAAAGTTGTAAATCAAATCACATTCCATTTTCTCTTTCACCAAACACTTAACTATTATTCTTCGAATTTCATCAAAGAAAAAATTATGAAAGACAATAAACAAAACTCTAGGGGAGACGAATTCAATTAATCAAAACTTGTAAATTCTTTAATCTATAACAATCATCCGAAAAATGAAAATAAAAATAGCCATTGGCTAGGCATTTTTTCGTAAGCAAAGGTTATTGGCTACGGATTATTCAGTAGTCAATGGTTATTGGTCACAGATTGTTCCATAGCCAATGACTATCGCCTACGAAATATTGTCTATTGATTTTTGATTTTCCCGTAGGGAATGGCTATTGGCTACCGATTGTTCTGTAGCCAATGACTAATGGTTACGGCTACTAGCCGTAGCCAATAGTTTATTTTTTTTTAGACTATTGGCTACACCTACCCGTCGCCCTTGACCAAGAGCTACGAATATTTCCGTCGCCAATAGTCAAGGGCGACGGGATATATCTGTCGCCAATGACTTTAATATTTTTTTTAATTTTTTTTCGGAAAATGGTCAAGGACTACGGGTTTTCCGTAGCCAATGTAAAAATAGCCATTCCCTACACTATCCATAGCCAATGGCCGTGGCCAAAAACGATTTTTGTTGTCGCGAAATAAAACATGGAGAGAGTTTAGCATACAACTGTTTGGAATCTTGCTTCAAGCCATACATTACTCCTTTTCAATGCCCTTGTGGTATTAGGATCATAATAACTAGAACGTAACTTCATGTAAATTTGTTCATTTAAGTCACAACGCAAGAAGGAATCGTTCAATCTAGTTTATGTAAGTGCCAATTTTTAAAAGCATCAGTGGCAATAATGATTCAAACAGTAGTAAACTTGGCTACATGTAAAAATGTGCCAAAGCAGTCAAGGCTTTCTTTCTATGTCTACGCATTCGCCACTAGTCTTACTTTACACCTTTCAACTTTCTACTGAACCATCATCTATATATATGCTTTATCTTAGAAACTCATTTTGCATCCAACGCAATCCTAAAAGGGAGGTAAGGGAGGTTAGTTTTCTCAAGAGGATCTAGTTCAGTTCTCTTAGTCTTTTGCCATTCTATGGACTAACTGGCATGAGAGTAAGTTTTGGGTTTATTAATGTACTTAGATATAGCAACAGTAAAAACAGAATGATTAGCGTAAAGTCAGCTAGTTGTCAAGTATTTTCAATAGGTTATTATGCGTTTGTGTAAAGTGAGTTAAATTTGCTTTAATAGACTTTGGTATGTTGTAGTCATAAGCATGTACACAAGTTGGAGCAACAGTATGTCTCGTAGATATTCTTGGGGTGGGGAGTTATGAAAAGAAATAGAGTTTCTGTTACTTCTGGTAGTAATATCAGGTGATCTTGATGATATATGTCATATTGCTCTGAGGGTTACATAAGATCAATGCTGGCATGTGATGGAATTGGAGAATCATGTAAATCAACAAAGGAATATGTGCATATCTTTGTACTCAAGTTAGTTATAGTGTTTCGTGTGTAACCATGAATGATTTATAGGGGAGAATATTTTCCTTGAATTTGATATTGCATGAAATAACAGTAGTATTGGTTGCAAGATTAAGTATGAGGTAACCTTTTGTACCTCTAGGATATCCAACAAAAATGCATTTCATAGATATGCCAAATTTTGTTCTATTTGCATTTAGAGTAGATGCAAAACATACACAACCAAAAACTTTTTAAATAGAGTAATCAGAGCCTATTGAATAAGAGCTAAAATGGTATTTTGTGTTTAATGATAAGAGAAGGGATTCTGTTTATAATAAAAGCAGTAGTAGCAATGCAAGAAGTCCATAAATGTAAAGGAATAGTAAACTAAAATCTTAACACTCGTGCAACTTGTAACAAGTGTCGGTGCTTACGCTCAACCATCCCATTTTTTTGTGGAGTTTTAACATAATTGGTTTGATGAATAATCTCCATCTTAGCATAAATTCCTTCATCAGAAACTCAGTACCATGACCTTAACTATTGGATTTTAGTGTTAAATTAACTAAGAATGAGAGTGGAGAAGTGTGTGGTGTAAGTATCAACTTTAGACTTATGTTTGAGAAAACATATCCAAGTGTAGCATGTATAATCACCTACTATAGTAAGAAAGGACATGTAACCTTCACAAGAAGTAAGAGATTTAGGACCCTAGATATCATAGTGAATAAGATCAACCCTAGATATCAGAGTAACTCGGAACAAGAGTTGCATTAGAAGTAGACTGGTTGATAGGGAATTTCAGTTTCTTATACTTTGCAAAAGGATATATGCCACATGGCATATTTGGAACTACCATGTAAAGATATTTGATGGAGACGAGAGAGTTTTTGTGTTAGTGCAAAGTCTAAAATGCCACAATGTAACATCGGTTTTATTACAACTAGAAATAGTGCAATTGTAAGTGTGTAGTAGGTGAAGGTAGATTCAATATGTATAGTCCATTAATGCGTTTAGAAAAACTAATCATCTTCCTTGTGGTAAGGTCCTGACAGATACGTATTTGGCAAAAATATTAGGCTAGTGTTGGAATATTGAGCAAGTTTTGATACTGAAATCAAGTCGTAGCTAAAGGAAGGCACATAGAATGCATCTTAAAGAAGTAAGTTATGAGATAAAATGACACCATTCTTGTAAAGTGGCATAAGTGGTATTATTTTGTTAAAAAATAAGGTATATTAATAGGCTAATAGTGATCAGTGTAAATCGAGTAGCATCACACAACATAAGGTCCGTAGCACCAGTATCTAAGATATATAGCTTGTGTGTGCTAGTGTGAATGATAGATGAAGCATAATGAGGAGAGTGATCTATACTAGTCATGGTTATTGCACCTAGTGAATATCATAGATAGTTGTTGCAGCATTGCGAGAGAGTCGTTGATGTTTTGTGAATGCCACAATTTTTTCTAAAAAGAGCAACAAGATTGGTGTAAGGTTAAGGTGGCGGAGTTTCAGATGCTCACTGATTCTCGAAGGTTGATGCAAGATTTGTAGAATGTGCATGTGTCATTTTGCCCTTGGGACCTTTTCATCCCGTCGGTAGCCAATGAGTTGAAAACATTTATTCACAGTGTGATTAGTATATTGACGATGTATACTGACGTGTGTAGAGCATGGTGTAGTTTCTAAGATTTATACAATGAATATGCGACACCTGCGTGTTCGCAAGTGCACGGTCAATAAATAATAAAATGGTAATTATAATCACGTCTCAAGTATAGAATATCTAGAAAGTTGTTGATTATTTTCTGTAATAACTTAAATGCAAAGACTAAATCACCAATCACCTTAATTGTCGTAGTTAATAATCTTGCTAAAATTCTAAGGCTAGATTATGAACTTAATAATAAAATCTTGTGTCTCCATTAAAATTATAAGGCTAAAATCGAAAGTTAAAAGTATTGGTGTCATAAGTCGTCTTTTTTTATATAATAGTATAGATGTCAAATATTTGTCCTTATTCTAGACTCATATAGCGAGGCAAATTATAAATTAGTTTATAACATCATACATTTGTTTGTCTTTGTAGTGGGGTGAATGGTTGATGAAACTATACGATGGAATGGCAAATATCCAGGAAGATGGGGAGTTGCAGGCGACAATGTTGAACATTTGTGCTGGTTATGTTTCGATGGAAGAGACATTATCACACCCTGAGTACAAAACTATGGCCAAACTCACAAATAAAATTTGTCACCGGCTCTCAGAATCCAGAAATAAAAAGGTTAGATAAAAGAATATATCTATATATTTATAAGTATTTATCGTACGTTATCTATGGGTAAATAATATTTGAGAGATTAAAAGATATTAAAACAACTTGCTCCTAGGTTTATTAGGTATAATACTAAACAGTCTATTAAAAAGTTTACTATTTTTTTTTTGAGAATTCTTCAATAAACAGTTATTAGCCATATGTTTATAAGTAAATTGTAAAAGTATCCATATGTTATGTTTTATTGGTAATTAATTCTATATATTATTTTAATTAGCCATATGCCCATTGTAATGTTAAAAAATTAGCCAAAATATCATATATATATATATATATATATATATACATACATACATAATTTTTCAGTTTGCAACTTAAAGTTAAATCGCAATTTTTTGTGTGCATTTATCTCCTTTAAAAGCCCCAAAAACTCAAATCGAAACAATGATTTTCTATTCAAATATTATCGATTATTTTTCTCTTGGTGTTGGTATAATTCTTTGTCTTCTTTTCTTAAAAAAGAAGTATTTTTGCCCATATGTATAGTTCTTGGATATATATATATATACAACGGGTTTTGTGGTTTTGTAGAAGTTTAATAAGCCGATGAGTTTTTAAAAGGGTAACTTTAGCAATGTATTTCACCGATAATTTTATATATTTTCTCAATATTTGTTGTTTACTGTTAGTGATACGATATCCACCAATGATGAATAGTATTCGTATGCTAAACGTAGGATCGTTATCTTCAGGTTGTTTGGATGGAACCTCGCCCCGTTGCCTTAGTACAAATAGGAACCTTGGTATGGAGACCGCGACCCGCTACTAGATATAAAACACGAACCTTGGTATAGTGAAGACGCCACAAACGAGGGTGATGAACCCATTTGATAAATTCGGAAATAGTTCTTCAAAGAACCAAAGAGGATAAATCTCACAAAGTTTATAAAATTGATAAGTGTTGTCTTACAAAGAAATGGCCTCCAATATTTATAGGCAAATCAAACTTGGTCACTAAGAAAACTACTATGACCTTCCAACAACTTCTAGGAAAAGAAAATACATTAACTAGACTATGAAATGATGAAAGAATGGTCAAAATTCGTCTTTGACTTTTGACCATTATTTAAAAGGTCACTTGGATCAGATTTGAGCATCTTTTTTGTTCATGTAGGCCTCCTTTATCATTATGGACCCAAGCTTAGTTAATTAGCCCATAAAGAGTTGCTCCCATCTTCTTAGCACGCCCTCTTGTGATTGGCTCATTTAAAGTGCGAATTTGGTCAATTCTTGTTACATCTTCTTCATTGGAATTCTTGCAATCTTCTTCATTTGTCAACATGCCGTATTTGCATTATTCCCCTCCTCTTGAAAAGGATTTGTCTTCAAATATGTATCACCTACATCAAAAGGACTCAAATCAAACACATTGAATGTAGCACTAACATTATACTCACTAGGAAGATCCAGCTTGTAAGCGTTGTCATTGATACGCTCAATCACTTGGAAAGATTCGTCCCCTCTTGGAAATAATGCGGAACGTCTCTTTTCTGGAAACCTTTTATTTCTCATATGCAACCAAACCCAATCTTCCGGTTCAAATATCAACTTTTGACTCCCCTTGTTTGCTTGCTTTGCATATTGTTGAGTTCTCTTTTCAATATTGAGCCTTGTCTTCTCATGTATCTGCTTAACAAAATCAGCCATTTTCTTGCCATCTAAATTTACATACTCAGAAGTAGGTAATGGAGTTAAGTCCAATGGTGTCAAAGGATTAAAACCGTAAACAATTTTAAATGGTGAAATTTTAGAAGCAAAATGCATAGTTCTATTGTAAGCAAATTCAACATGTGGTAGACATACTTTCCAAGTCTTAATATTCTTCTTTATGATTGCCCTCAATAGTATAGACAAAATCATATTTACTACTTCGGTTTGACCATCAGTTTGTGGGTGACAAGTAGTAGAAAACAAAAACTTAGTACCTAACTTACACCACAAGGTCTTCCAAAAGTAACTCAAAAACATTGTATCTCTATCAGAAACAATGGTTCTTGGCACACCATGCAATCTAACAATTTCTTTTAAGAACAAATCATCAATATGAGAAGCATCATCAGTTTTGTGGCCTGGAATGAAATGTGCCATTTTTGAAAATCTATCCACAACCACAAAAACAGAATCCCTACCATGTTTAGTTCTTGGCAATCTCAATACAAAATCTAAAGAAATATCAATCCAAGGTGTAGTAGGAATTGGCAAAGAAGTACACAACCCGTGATTTTGCACTTTGGACTTAGCATGTCTACAAGTGAGGCATCGACCGCATGTTCTTTCAACATCCATTTTCATGTGTGACCAAAAAAAATGTTCTTGTAGCATTGATAAGGTCTTTGCAATGTCAAAGTGTCCCATTAGCCCTCCTCCATGAGCTTCTTGCACAAGTAATTCCCTCAAAGAACAATTAGGCACACAAAGTTTGTTTTCTCTAAACAAAATCCACCATGCCTAAAGTACTTACCACTAGCATGTTTTCACAATTATGATACTCAATTTGAAAATCAGAATCATCCTTATACAATTTCTTGATATACTCAAAACCAAGCAATTTTAAATCAAGAGTAGAAAACAAAGCATACCTTCGAGAAAAGGCATCGGCAACTACATTCTCCTTACCTTGCTTGTATCGAATGACATAAGGAAATGTTTCAATGAACTCTACCCATCGTGCATGTCTCTTGTTCAACTTGTATTGCCCCTTCAAATGCTTCAAAGATTCATGATCCGTATGAATCACAAACTCTTTTAGCCAAATGTAGTGATGCCATGTGTTTAAGCCCCGAACTAAAGCGTACGGCTCCTTGTCATAAGTTGGAAAATTCAAGGCTGCTCCTCTTAACTTTTCGCTAAAGTAAGTTATCGGCTCCCCATCTTACATAAGAACAGCACCTATTCCAATTTCTGAAGCATCGCACTCAATTTCAAAAGTTTTAGAAAGGTTAGGCAAAGTAAGTAAAGGAGCATTAGTATCTTTTCTTTAAGTAATTGAAAAGTCTTTTCTTGTTCCTCTCCCCACTTGAATCCAACGTTTTTCTTTATCACTTCAGTGATTGGTGCAGCTATAGTACTGAAATCCTTCACAAACCATCGTTAAAAGCTTGTCAATCCATGAAAACTTCGAACATTTCCCAAACTTGTTGGACTAGGCCATTCTTGTATTCCCTTGACTTTCTCTTCATCAACACGTATACCCTGTGCACTCACAACAAATCCTAGAAACACAAAATTATCTGTACAAAATGTACACTTTTTCAAATTAGCAAACAATTCTTCTTTCATTAGAACATCTAAAACTAGTTTTAAATGTTGAACATGATCATCCAAGTTCTTGTTATAAATCAGAATATCATATCAAAATATACCACAACAAACTTTCCAATAAAGGCACGCAAAACATGGTTCATTAATCTCATGAAAGTAGTAGATGCATTAATAAAATCAAAAGGCATCACTATCCATTTAAACAAACAATTTTTTTCTATAATATACTTCTCCATTCATCTCTCTCTTTCATTGTAATTTGATGATAACCACTTCCCAAATCAACTTTCATAACCACACAAGATTCATGTCTTTTAGTTAGAATATAATCCAAAGTAAGTATGGGTTGGTGATACTTTACCATAATCATGATTGCTTTTCAATTGATGCACGTCGTACGAAAACAAGGCAAACCGGGCGGTATATTCTTGGAAAAGAGATCATCTCCCTGCAAGAGAAATGCCTTTGAACTTGACAAAGAAGAAAAGTCTTTGTCAGCTCTCAAAAATGCCCCACTTTCCAACTCACTTTCTTTTGAAAAGACACTCTCTTGTTTTTTCTCATTTGCCAAAACCTCAACTTCTTTTTTATTGGGAACTCTCTATTTTTCACTCACATATTTTTGAGCACTCTCTTTTTTCTCTCATTTCCCAAAGCTTCAAATTCTTTTTTGTTGACAACTTTCTTTTTTGGGATAAATGCATTAAACCCCCTGAACTATGCACGTTTTTGAGCTTTAGTCCTTAAACTAAATAAATAAGCGTTTTGCCCCCTGAACTATGCACGTCTGTGCGATTTGCCCCCTCGCCGGAAACCACCGAATATTCCTCGGAATATTCCTTTCTCGTGCTTGTCACGTGAGTAGTTAAGGGGCATTTTCGGTATCGATTTTGGCGGGAAAATAATTCGCAAGTTACCCCATAAACTATGCTATATAGTGCGAGTTCCCCCCTGAACTATGTATGGTACCCCCTGAACTATTGAAACGCACTTTCCCCCCTGAACTATGTATGTTACCCCCTGAACTATTGTATTGAAATGCACTTTGCCCCCCTGAACTATGAATGTGTACCCCCCTGAACTATGTAGTTGTGTTTTTTGTTTATAATTTGCTTTTTGATTTGAAACTTTTTGTTGTTTTTCGCTTGATTGGTTGATGTTTGTTGATTTTATATGTTGCATGGATATGGTTATGAAACATACAACACAATTATAGTCAAAGTAGTATAATATGTACACAATGGATTGCAAATAGTCAAAATAACCCCATCTTCAAATATTGTTGAACATCACAATTACATCAAGTTCATCACCAAAATAACTCCATCCTCAAATATTGTTGAACATCACAATTACATCAAGTTCATCACCAAAATAACTCCATCCTCTTAAAAGACTGTTCGAGGTCAAGTTCATCCCCAATTTACATCAAAATTATAGAGGTCTTTAGTGTTGATATAGGAAGCAACTGCTTTTTCTAGAGTTTTGCGGTTACACTTCCCAATATATCTTCTCAGATCTTCTTCCGGTCCTTCTTGCCTACCCCCACCTGTATGATTTGGCTCATTACCCTTTGGCTACATATAATAACAGAAGAGTGAAAAATACTACTACTTACATAATAAAACAGAAGAGTGATAAAGTCTACTTTTTACATATTATCAGAAGAGTGAAAAAAACAGATTATACCTTTGCCATTGCCTCTTTCACTTTCTGTTGTGGGTTTTTCTTCCCACTAAGCTCCTCAACAAGCCTAGTCACCTTCTTCTTTAATCTGGGTTCTTTTGGTGGCCTAACTTCTTCAACAACTGCCTTTCTTTTACCTTTACCACCTTCACTCACACCCACTGTTTCATCATTGGTCTAATAATCAAAAGAAAAAATTAGGCAACCTTAACTAACCAATAAAACATTTTCATACCAACACAGACATGATGTGTTACCTCCAGAATTGCAGCTTTTTTCCTTGGTGAGATTGTTATACCAACATTAGGGTGCTTCCTTGGAGATCTTCTTACAGGCATGTCACTCATCTTCTCTTTACCTTTACTCTTTTTTCCCATTCTCTCCTAACAACAATATAACATACCTATCAATATCATCAAAGATAATTTGTTGACATGTACATCAAATGAATGATATTATACCTGAGTATCAGGAATTTGAGTATCATCAGTCACATCCAAAGGCACATTCTGTGAATTCTGGACATCATCAGCAAGTGTTTTGGTGTTCTTCTTTTTTTTCCTGGACATCTTTTGGACTCCATCTTCTCTGTCTTTCTTGCCTCCCTCAGACTGGTGTTGAAAATTAAGTGTAGGTTATTAATTGATAATGAAAATTAAACACCACTAAAACTTATTACAGGTAAATACAAATTGTACCTTGGTACTTGGAGCTTTTTCATTACTTGGAGGGACATCTACTCCAGGGCCATCATCCCCTTCAGCATATTTCCTTATTGGACATGTTCTCACATTATGTCCACCCTCACCACAGAGACTACAAGAGAGAATAGTGCCCTTTCTTGTTGCCTTTTGTGTTACACCTTCTTGGCTTTCCTTTTTCTTCCTATCTTTAACTTCTTGCATTTCTACTTGAGAAACAATTCTATTTTGTTTCTTGGGCCTACCAGGTAATCTCTCAGGCACAGGAGGCAGCAAAGGAGGCAGGTTAGAATATGGCCAATCTTCTGGACCAGCCATGATGTGCATGCAACTATTGTAGGTCTTTAGATAGCTGGACTTGTGGTAGCACATGTCAACATAGTCCTCAGGGTCCCTTTCCTTAAACCTAAGTGCAGAACAAGCATGAGCACATGGAATCCCATTGAGCTGCCATCTTTTGCAGCTACAAGTTCTCTTTCCCAAGTCCACCATCACATGACCTTCTGGCCCACTGACCTCAAACTCTTCAAGACCATTCCAGTGTGGCTTGCACTTTGCTCCAGCATCTCTGTTTGCCTCTAACAATTTCACAATGTTAGGCCCTATCTTCCTTGTCCACTTCTTTGCCAAATCTCTCTTTACATAAATCCTCTTCATCAATATCAACCTTATATGTTCCAACAGATCAATTATTGCCTTAGTCCTAGCTTCCAGAACAAGTGCATTGAAACTTTCACACATGTTATTCAATAGCACATCACTTTTAACCTGTGTTCTGAAGAAAGCTCTACTCCAGTTTGATGCAGGCCTCTTAGTTAACCACACAAATGCTTCAAGTTTCCTTTTTTTAATTTCCTCCATAGCAGATTCAAATCCTCTGACTGTGGTGGCCCTAGCTGCTTTCCACACCAAAAACTTCAATGGCAACCCTCTATGCAATTGTTTGAAATTGTTGTACATGTGCATTACACAGAATCTGTGTGAACAATCTGGCATGTACTTCTCAACTGCATCAATCAAGCCCTTCTGTTTGTCTGACATCACTATCCATTGACTACTGTTGTCAACTGTAATATTCAGATCAGTGGTTAAGTGCTGCATAAACCACTGCCAACTGTCTTTTCTTTCCTTCTCTACCACAGCATATGCTAGTGGATACATACTGTTATTGGCATCTATTCCAATAGCAGTCAATAAGATGCCTCCACACAAGGACTTCAAGTGACATCCATCTAGGCAAATCACTGACCTACATCCTGCCAAGAACCCTCTCTTTAATGACCCCCAACACATGTAGAACCTCTTAAAAACCAACCCATTATCTGTCCCCAAAGTCTTGATCCTAACAGTGTTGTCTGTGTCACTTTTCATAATCTCTGCTGCATATCTCCATAATAGTGTGTACTGTTCAGTCTCTGTGCCAATGGACAAAGTCCTCACCTTTGCTTTACATCTATACATCTGATATTTAGAGAAATCACATCTGGTTTCAGCTCTAAAACTATCTTTCATTGCCTCTACAGGCCATTTGAGGTTACCCTTAATCATATGACTATACGTGTTTGCAAGCCATGTGGAATTAGCACACTTAATAGTGTCAACAGCATTGCAATTGTGTTTCCCATTGTAGGTCTTGATCTGCAATGTCCCACAATCACCAATAGCTGAGGCATAAACTTGATAAAAACAGCCACTGATCTTGCACTTCACTCTTATTCTATCTTGATCATTTTTCAGGAATTTGATGTCCCTCTTTACCTTAATTGCATAGTTTCTCACTGCCTGTCTAAATGTGGCTGCATCCTCAAAACAAAGCTCCAACTCAAACCTGGGGTCATCCATATCTAGTGCTTTGTTGAAGACAGGAAAACCCTTGTAAGTCATCCTTTTAGCTCTCCCACTCATTGATTCACTCTCCCTTGAGATATACATTCCAGACCAGTGTGTCTCTGTCTCCCCCACCTCACCTACATCCTCATAAACCCCCTCATCATCTGTGACATCTTCTCCATCTTCAAGTACAGCCTCTGACACATCAGAGTCAGTACCCACAGACTGTGCATCATCTCCTTCCATCTCCCACTGATCATATATCAAGTCATCCCAATTTTGTTCCTCTTCTACTTCAAACTCATCACCAGCTTTTCCTTGTTCTCCCATTTCTGCTTGTTCTGCTTGATCCCAAGATGTCCCCTCATTATGCTGATAGGCACTACCACTAGTGCCTGCTTCTCCCATAGGCTCACTCCCTTCTTCATGGCCCAGTGATCCACCACCAATAGCAAATACTCCCACCATCCTATCTTCATTCATGTGTTTACTAACTGTTGCAGCATCATCATCAGTCATCAAGTAGTCCACAGTAGTAATATTGTCAATATCTTTTGCAGTTGAACAAAAGAATGTGGCTGATGACTTAAAGCCAACTGTTTTTCCCATTTCCTCCAACTCTAGCATGCTCATTGTATCAGGATTGCACCAGTCAAAGTGTGCAACCTGACCATCTTCCCAAACAGTCACCCCCTCCCTGGTTTCTAATCTGCCAAAGCAGTGGAACCTTATTGTGTAGTCATTTGTATTGGGATCTGAAGAGAAAGAATAACAAATTAGGGTTAATTTTGCATTGAATCCTAAACTACCCCCTAAACTATATGATTGCAGCATTCACAATTAAACTATATGATTGCAGCATTCTACAAAAAATACAAATTACCAGATTTACATTTGATTGCTACATCTGAGGGTCAACATAGTACACGCGAAATACATACTTTAGATGAACCACACAAATACCCTTTTTAGATGACACAGAGTACAAAACACACGCAAAATTTTTAAAAAACCCTACTTTAACATATCATTTCTAACATGCATGGAATTGGCACAAAAATTAGACAAAATCGTAATGTAAATAACTAGGGTTTATTCATAAGGTGACGAATCGTACCGTAATCAGGCGTATTCTTCCCCTCCGGTACGAACTCGAAGCTGGACCGCAATTTCCAACTCATTTCGCGCAACGAAATTGGTGACTTGAAGAATTTCCCTTCAAAAATGGCGATTGTTTGACACCCAACAACGTCAATATGCTAAAAGGCTGATGTAATTGAGTGGGTAGGTGTCAATTTCGGGTGGGTTTGCTAATATTTGAACGAATTTGAAGTGGGTGGATTTAGAGTGATGATTTCAAGAACCCTAGTTTTTTGCTCTGCCTGTTTTTTTTTTCTAAGTATGGAAGTGTGAAAGGGTTTTCGATTTGAAGTGGAATTGCTCTTCTAATTTCTTTTTTGCCCCATGTACTATCGTGGGTTATTCAATTATTTCTTTTTTTTAAATTACAACTAAACTACCGAAAATACCCCTTAACTACTCACGTGACACGCACGAAATCGGAATATTCCGACGAATCTATGGTGGTTTCCGGCGAGGGGGCAAATCGCACAGACGTGCATAGTTCAGGGGGCAAAACGCTTATTTATTTAGTTTAAGGACTAAAGCTCAAAAACGTGCATAGTTCAGGGGGTTTAATGCATTTATCCCTTCTTTTTTTCACTCTCTTCTTTTTAAACACTCTCATTTTTTTGTACATTTTTTTTCTTTTGAAATTTCACTTGATCTTCAAACACTTCCTTTGGTGTTAAAGAAACAAGGGTGATTTTTCTTTCATTATGGACAAAAGAATACTTATTCGTAAAGCCATTGTGGCTAACTTTACGGTCAACCTGCCATGGACGCCCCAATAGTATATGCCCAGCTTCCATTGGAACTACATTGCACAAAACTTCATCTTTGTACTTCACAATGCTGAATGAGATCATCACTTGCTTGTCAACCTCCACATTAGCACAATCGTTAACCAATGAATCTTGTATGGTCGCGGATGTTTCACCGTAGACAACCCAAGTTTGTCAACGAGTGTGGTGCTAGCAATATTGGTGCAACTTTCGCCATCAATTATCACATTACACACCTTTTCACGAACATGACATCTAGTTCGAAAGATGTTCTCGCGTTGATCGTTGTCCTCATCTTTCAATTGCGCATTTAAAACTCTTCGTGTAACCAAAGTGTAATTGGCATAAAGTGCACTTTCTTCTTGATATTTAGACACGATAACCTGCAAAGAAATGCTAGAAAGAAAAAGGTCCTCACAACACTCCCTTACGTGTTTACTCTAAAGATTTATTTTTCACTCAAGATGTGTCACTCGTGTCTCACTCAAATAAATTGACTTTTTTCCTCTAATAATATCTTACTCACTGCCTTTTTCCACTCGTTTACTCTTTATAGGTTCTTCTCGAACTAAATCTAACGAAATCAAACCAAGGTGTATCAACCCCGAGCAACAAATCAAACCCAAATATATTTTTTTTCACAAATGCACAAAAGGTAATTCCCAACAAGAATTCAGAAACAGAGAAATACAGTTGATACTTCTATTTCTTTTGTTTTCTTCTTTTTCTATACCTCTATTTTTCTTTTCTTTTTTGGCCTTTTTTCTTTTCCCTTTTTTTTGACGTTTTTTTTTTTTTTTGTTCTTTTTGTTTCTAAGAAATAAAGAAAACAAACTAAGGATAGATGTTTTTGGCAATCCGAAGATTAAACCAAGAACGGATAGAACCTGAAAGATAAAACATTTGATCTAGATACCAAATGATACGATATCCACCAATGATGAATGGTATTTGTATGCTAAATGTAGGATCGTTATCTTCAGGTTGTTTGGATGGAACCTCGACCCGTTGCCTTAGTACAAATAAGAACATTGGTACGGAGACTGCGACCCGCTACTTGATACAAAACACGAACCTTGGTATAGTGAAGACGCCACAACCGGTTATGGAGGGTGCCGTTTGATAAGTCGGATTTGAACACTACAAACGAGGGTGATGAACTCATTTGATAAGTTCGGAAATAGTTCTTCAAAGAACCAAAGAAAATAAATCTCACAAAGTTTATAAAATTGATAAGTGTTGTCTTACAAAGAAAATGGCCTCCATATTATAGGCAAATCAAACTTGATCACTAAGAAAGCTACTATGACCTTCCAACAACTTGTAGGAAAAGAAAATACATTAACTAGACTAGGAAATGATGAAAGAATGGTCAAAACTCGTCTTTGACTTTTGACCATTATTTAAAAGGTCACTTGGATCAGATTTGACCATCTTTTTTGTTCATTTGGGGCTCATTTATCATTATGAACTCAAGCTTGGTTAATTAGCCCATAAAGAGTTGCTCACATCTTCTTAGCACGCCCTTTTGCGATTGGCCTATTTAGAGTGCGAATTTGGTCAATTCTTGTGACATCTTCTTCATTGAAATTCTTGCAATCTTTTTCATTTGTCAACATGTCCATATTTGCATCAGTTAGCATATTATTTCTCCTTTCAACCGTACTCTCCCTAAAAACAATGGGATCTATATTGAGGCAATGCATCGAACAACCGGTGAACCTGATATATTATTTCAACATTTACTTATAAATTATGTTTCTCTATGGAGTACGTATCTTTTCGAACCATTTAATGCGGTATTGCGGATAATTTAACCAAATAAAAAAGGCGTAATTTACCACCACTAGAGAGAAAGTACGTATTGATTCTTTCAAAGTTTATCTTACGGGTTTTATTTATTGCTAATTCGTATATGTTTATTACTCGTGTCGAAATATTTAGGTAAATGGAATGGGCTACTGGATCATCAAAGAGAAGGACATGGAACAAGACATGCAAGCACTCTTGCAATTGGTACTTGATAGGTCTGGTAAAATAGACAGAAACATCAAAAACACATTTCTTGCGGTTGCGAAAACTTACTATTACAGGGCCTATACATCGCCAGAAAAGACTGAAATTTATATATCGAAAGTGCTCTTTGAATCTGTGGCATGATTATTTCTCGGACTTATTATGAGAGAGATAATAAGTGCAATTGCAATATCTTTGTTGTATGCAATAAATAAAGAAATGAAACGTTAGAAACTTTGGTTTTCCTCGATCATGTGGACTGATGATGTGACTAAAATAAGTCAAAAGAAATTTGCTATCTAGTTTACATTTTGCAACATATACTAAGAAAAGATTTGCTCATTACCAACAACCAGATGACTAGACCAAAAGAGAAAACCCTTTTTGGCGGCACCTTTAGGACACATTTTACGATCACTTTTCATCCAAGTGTTTCAAGGTTTCATTTGCTAAATTATGTTTGTAACACATTTCTATTTTTGGGACATTGAAATTTGTTTGGGCTAATCACTTTCAGCATTTTTCAAAGATTGTCAAATTGTCAACTTTATTGCATGTGTTTCATCTTAAATCCCGAGCTCACATGGTCATAACATATGGAAAATAAAAGAATTAAAAAGTAAATTCAACTTATGTTATCAACTTACAAGCTTGTGTATTGTTATATTTTGTATCTATCTTATATCTTTATTTTCCATATTATATTTCACAGTAATATTTAAAATCAAAACGCGTGACTTTTACCCACACATGCACTTTAGATATTATTAAATTACAAAATGTAATTCATTTTGAGAAAAAAAAAACACATAAGCCAAGAAAACTTCTACTAATTAGCGAAAACAAGAAATTATACATTGTTTTGCTCGGTGGGGTTAAAATTGAGGCTTTGTAGCATATTGCTCAATCGGTTATAGTGGATATTGCTATATGTATCATTTGTCAAAATCGGGGAGGGTAGATTAAGTGAATAAAGAATTTAAGAACTATTATTACGTCGTTAATTGAAAAGGATAAATTAGAGACAATAAAATATTTGGTTTCATCAAAAGAAAAAATAATATGCATCACAATTTTCAAATAATAATATTCAAATATTATTAATAAACAAATAACTATTTTAATTAAAATGTTACTTTATACATATCTATCACATTGATTTGATGTTTAAATACTTATTTTATTCCCTAACACTCAAACACTAAAACTACATCCAAATTGAATTTCAACGTTCTAACACGTTTTTCAAAATCATTTTTCAAAAACCAAACCAAATTGCTGAAAATACATCCAAATAGGGCATTACATTCCTAAGGCAAACGCTTTTAAGCGATGGGAGATACAGTGCCAAAAAAAAGGGGGAAACAAATTGCGTATATTCGTTCCAACTGGGAGAATGAAATTTTAGCAAATTTCATTCTCCATGCCAAAAATAAATAAAATAAGTGGGGGAACAAGAATGTTCTGTTCCCATTAATTTTGTAGTAGCAAATGGGAGCGAAATCTTGTGTTCCCGCAATGGTATTGCAGGATCTGATCCCCCTTGCACACATAATAGCGGGGGAACTTGATTTTGGCAACCCCTATTCTTTTCTCTCTTTTTTCTTCTTTGTTATTTGTGGTATTTTTTCAAATTTTTTGTAAGACCCAAACTTTTTAATAGTTACATCTATCCCTTGTCTCCCAAGAAAACAACTATAATTTCATGTCGAGTATATGAACTAGACATAGCGTTCTACATCAACCATCGACATGTCTGGATACTTTATGTATCAGGACACTATACATCATCCTAGACTCGGCATCATCCCAAACTCGAAATCCTTCCAGATTTGACATCCTCAGATATTCAACATTCCATAAGTCATCTTTCTAGTGTTGAAATCTACATGTGTTCTGGACAAAACTAATTGAGGATCAAACCAAGTAACCCGAATTTGCATAGTTAGTGTATTGATTCTATATTGTAATTGCCCGTGTGTAACCCAGGAGAATCTTTGCCAAACTAAAAAGCTTTACTTCTTGTCCAAAAAAGAGTGTTGGAGCTTTCCAAAATCTAACACATTGTGACAGAAAAAATAAGGGTTCTTAAAGGGTGGCAAGTGTGGTAATATGCACCAACACCATGATTGCAATAATGGAAGTTGCCAAGGCCAGCAACTTCATTATTAGAAATATCCTTCTCACAACTATTTACATTAATTTAAAGATTTTTCGTAACAACTTCATTTCAAAAACATCCTTCTTAGAATTAGTTATATTTAAAACTTTTTCATAGAAGGACTAGAACCTTTTCTAAATCTGAAGATGTGTGGTACACAATTCTCCATAATGTAGATAGTGTTGCGCAGTGAAAATGATGAATAAATATTGAACAGCAACAAACCACAAGCGGATAAATATACACCACACGACAAGCGATAAAATAATAAAAAAAATATAGGACACTATTTGTTTGCCCAGTTTGTCAACGCCTACCTTTGAGGGCAATCTAAGCCAGGATTTTCAATATGATGATAATCGATTACAAAGTAAAATACAACAATTGTCTCTCACAAATCAAGAACAGTCTCTCACAGTGTTCTCTCAAATCTCACAAATGTATTTTCTCTTATTTTTAATCTCTCACGCTCTTTCTTTTGAAGGTTATTCAATCACACTGCTCGGACACACAAAACTGCATATAAATAGTCTCTACTGAGAATTAGGGCATCTCGACGAAGATGGGCCAAAGCTGACCAAATATGTCGCGGCATGCGCTGCTATCAGGATGGTCCGCATGACGCATCCATACCGGTGTGACCTACGTTACTCCCTGCCAAGGCTGCACAACCGCGCTAGGAGCCACGAGGCTCGCGTCGCCCCTTTTGTCTTCTCTTTCCATTATCGTGTTATCCTCTTTGTCGTTTTTCAACCTACCACAATCCTAACGGATAGAGGTTATGATCGCTTCCATATCAAGGAAGGAAAAATGGTTATTCTGTAGGGAAAATTTGGGGAAGAAGATTTAAAAGTCGTCGAATATTCCTCTGAAAGGATTGAAGCCCCTTAGCTTTGTGAGACACTAGCGTTGAGTAACTTTGTAGAGCCAAGAGTTGTGTGTTTTTGGATGACTCCATTGCTTCGGGTACTATGGACCCTCTTCCGTCAAACTTTATTTTTTTGGGCAGTGTATGCACAGATTGATAGAGACTTCATGCTAGCTCATGTAGATGAATAAGAGCCGAAGACTGTTTAACATACTCTCACAGGGTCTGCTGCTAGGAAGTGGATTCAAGCAAAGCAAGACGAAATGGAGTGGATGAAAAAAAAAATGAGTTTAGGACTTAGTTGACTTTCCGACAGAACCATAGATGATGAAGAAAAAATGGATTTTTATGATTAAACGCAAGGTAGATAGATCTATTGAGAGATATAAGGCTCATTTGTTGTTAAGGGCTTTAAACGAGGGAATCTATTATAAGGATACATTGCCTCTAGTCAACCGTAATAAGGCGGGGTGGATTCCTATGCTCTCCGAGCTTGTGGTTGAGCGGTTTTGAGAAACAACCATGGGTATCTTCACCCACTACTTTACATTTTGCTCATCCATTTTTCCTGCTCGTCCAAGCGCAATGTATTTTCCTATTTTTCCTCCCTGTTTTCACGCATGAAGATTATCTTATGAATGCTGAGAAGATCAAGAGACTGGGTATTTATAGACCCCGTCCCGTGGGACCCTCCATCTACTGGAGGATAAGCATCGAACAATGGCAGTTCGATGCGTAACCCGCATCGAACCTCATTTGTTCGATGCGCTTGTTTCAATGGGCCTTTCCTCTCTGGGCCGGCCCAATATCAAATTTGGGCCCTTTCTAAATTATCCTTATTATATAGTCCCTCCCAGTTTGGGAAGCGGTGTCGATTAGAGAACGGGTTCCAAACTTAAGAAATTGTGCGTTTTGTTGTTATATTTTTGAAAACCATGCCCCCGATTGGAGGCGATCTTGATAAGAGATTGGGCTCCAATCTGGAGTACTTTATAGCTTTTCGCTAAATGTAGGTCCCCGATTAGGAGGCGACCTCGAACGAAGACCGGGTTCCAATTATGGAAGCCTAAATGCTTGTCGTTGAAAATCATGCCCCCGATTGGGAGGCGGTCTCGTCGGACGTGCATCTTGGTATATCGTACCTGAACCTTTTTTATTAATGTAGGTGTCATCGATCGAACGTTCGTTGCTCGACCTCGTGGTGGTTTGCTTGCTTGTTTGGCTCGTTTTCGCTACCTTTTCTTTCAATTGTTGTTATCGTATTTTACTTTATTTTGACAATTCGAACGACGTTCCACATTTGTGAAGGGTCGTAGGATTTCCTTTTAGTTAATCAATGTGTGCGGTCACTGTGTCATCCCAGCGTATGCTTAAATAATATTTGTCGTTGTGGACTTGGTATTTGTTCCTATTTTCATTTTTCGGGATTTGTGGTTATCACTTGCCACTTCGGACAGAGTGTCCGTCCCTTTTGCGCTCTATGACAATTGCGTTGAGCTGAATTCCCGCATACGAGTACTTGTTTTATCATTCTCACTTGTGCAACACGAACATGTGTAGTGCGCTTGTATCCCTTTGTTTGTCTCTTGAACGGTATGTGAAATATCAATATATGTACCTCTGTACGCGTCAATTATTATTGTTTCTCGATGATGGAGTAACTATACTTTAGTCTTTTGCGTGACTTGGTCGCTCAGAAGCTTATTCGGTTTGATTTACGTATACGGGCATTGCCTGCACGATTCTTTTATCGCTCTAATGCATATTGTCCTTCCTATAGCGGATTCTTTTGCGACTAGCAGGATTACTCTCGTTTTATGAATATCATGTTAGGGTTGCAAATTATAACAGCTCACCTAGTTACCTTCCCGACTTCGGGGATTTGGCAACAGTGAAGTCTGTGAAATGATTCCACGAGTTTCTAGTCTGTAAAGACCGTCGGGCATTCTATTCATAATGATCTTGCCATTGAGATTCCGACAAAACTAGCTTTGTATTCAGCCTCGTTGCAGGTCATAATGAAATTCATCCCTGGGTGCACTAGCTAGTCGTTATATATAATTTTACAGAGTTTTTTACCCTTCAAATTTGTTGTTATCTCTGTTTCGACAAAGTTGTTGATAACAGGGCGACACGCAATATGAACTCTTGACTTGGGAGTCCTTAGCCTTGATGTGTGCACTGGATTTGCAGTAATGTTTGGTTTAGATCTTTATCTATTTTAATGAGATTTCATGGCTTGCATTGCTTTCACTGAGAGTGAATGTGGGATAATCAAAGAGGCAGAGCTGCGTCTAGCCGCTCAGAGCGGATTGCTTTTGAAGTGATAGACCAGTATGGGGAAGACGTGAATCCCGTGGTTCGAGTATATGTATGTATCGTGCACTTCCAATTTTTCTCTGTTTGGACATTGTGTCGCTCCAGTTTCGATATTTTGTTGCATCCTTGCTCAATGATTGCTCGCGTTTTGCTTATGGCACTTTTGTACTGTTACATGTTATTGCTCTTCGGCGTTGATGGACATTTCGGCGAATGTATATTTGCACCTTATGAGGTGATAAGCCTTCTATAGTAGTTTAAATATGCACTCATCTGGGCAGATAGTCATCGTTCCATGTTGGACATATGTAATTGATTTGCCACGTGAAGTCTATTGCCATATCCAGCCTTTCAGACATATGGATATGTTGTTTGTATCATGCTTCTACTAGAGGATGGCTATCCTTTATGGTGTTTAATTTGTTTCTGACAGCGATGGGCTGATGTCCATTTTTGATACATTTCATATATTCATCTGACCGCTTCGGGCCATTATTTTATTTTTCATCTGGCCGCTCTGGGCCAATATTTCATTTTTGAGATTTTAGGTTAACATTTATCTTATCGGGCTGATGCTTTTGGTGTCACTTTGGACAAGTTTGCTCCGTACCATTGCAGGTAGGTTTGTACCGTGCCGATTTGAGAGGACGTTTTTTGTGCCATTCTGGACACGTTTGACGTACCGCTTGGGGTAGACGATTTGGTGTCATTAGTTTTGAATCGGAGGGAAATGAAATTGCATTGTTCGAATGTTGGACGCAAGCGGATGAACTTGTGCTTATAGAGGATCAGATTCAGGGACATTGTGCCAATTTCCCTCGTTCGATGAGTCTGGTCCTTCGTTCCGAGTCCCCCCAGTCGTTTGCCGAGTAGCAATACTTGGATACCATCTTGATGATATTAGGACATTTTTTTATTGACATTCTTGTTTGTCGCTTTTGTAACGGTTCTTTATGAAACCGATTTTGTGGTCTGACATCATAGTTTTTGATCTATACAAATTCGTATATGTACCTCTGTCATGACGCTTATGTCGTGCATGAGGGGAGAATTTTGCTTTTGACCTCTTTGGGTCGATGGACCTCCGTCATTACGTTTGAGTAGTGTATGAGGAGTACATTTTGTTGTTAACCACTTTTGGTCGATGGACCTCCATCATGACGTTTGAGCCGTGCATGATGAGTACATTTTGCTGATTGACCATTTTAGGTCGATGGACCACCGTCATGACGTTTGAGCCATGCATGAAGAGTACATTTTGCTGATTGATCACTTCCGGTCGATGGACCTCCGTCATGATATTTGAGCCGTGCATGAGGAGTACATTTTGCTAATTGACCACTTCGGGTCGATGGACCTCCGTCATGACGTTTGAGCTGTGCATTAGGAGTACATTTTGTTGATTGACCACTTCGGGTCGATGGACCTCCATCATGATGTTTGAGTCGTGCATGAGGAGTACATTTTGCTGATTTGGGATTCACGGTATCTCGCGCCACTTTGGACAGTCTCCGTCCTTATTCATGTAGAATTCTTCGATACCTCATACAGGTAAGATTCTTCGATACCTCATACGGGTAAGTTTTTGATACCTCATACAGGTAAGATTCTTTGATATCTCATACGGGTAAAATTCTTTAATACCTCATACGGGTAAGATTCTTTGATACCTCATATGGGTAAGATTCTTTGATACCTCGTACGGGTAAGATTCTTCGATACCTCATACGGGTAACGGTTGAGAACCAGGTGAATCCTAGTTCACCTATGTATCACACGATAAGGGAATAAGACCTATGTGATTTTTCCTGTTTCAGCTACAGGTCAGCCCGGAGGGGCAATTTAAGTAAATTAATATTTTTCCAATAATAATTAAAGATAGAAATTAAGGGATAACGTAACTAATTGCAGAATATGCAGGTGAATAATATAATGTAATTGATACGACTTATCTTGATTGGCGGAGCGGAGTCCAAACTTGATATGCTCCAAGGTTTTGATGAGTCTGAGCCAACCCAGAGTCGTAAGGATATGAGCATAGCAAGCATAGGTCCAATAGCGCTATAACTTGCCATTGTTCTTGATGAACTCGATCGAATTTTACGGTAGCATGCTTGTTTTCAAGTACATTCTAGTGTGTTCCCACAGACGGCGCCAATGATTTAGTGCATTATCATATGCTGACTTGGCAAGCTGATGAAACACTCCACATCATGTTGGTCGCAGGTTGTGCTGGAACCAGTTTTGTCCTTGGCACACATGTACTCCAAGCGACGTGGTGAGGGGACGGATGGATCTTTGATGATTTGGGACTGCACTTGGGTTGTCCCAAGCTGCCTACGTATCCCATTGAAGGAATCAAGTCGAACGTAGTTCATTTATCTCTTTGTATTCATGATAGGTTGAATATGTGTTGTTCAAGCCATGGTAGGTCGAATCTGATGAGTGTCGAACATTGAGGGTTCGATACTGGTGATAGGTCGAATTGTTGATGTGTCGAATCGACGGGTTCGATGCAGAGAGAGCCGGTCAAACAGCCGACGTGTCGAACGCTACCGGTTCGATGTACCTGAAAGTCAAATGGTGTTGGTTCGATGCTAACTGAAGAGAGGTAGATCAATGTCGAACGGTGGTTGAATGTCGAACGATAAAGTATATCGAACTCGGTTGGTTCGATGTGTAAGTGTGTGGTGCGTGTAAAAAGTGAATGCTGAGAAGATCAAGATACGGGTATTTATAGACCCCGTCCCGTTGGACCCTCCATCTGCTGGAGGATAAGCATCGAACAAGGGCAGTTCGATGCGCAACCCGCATCGAACAGTTTCAGTGGGCCTTTCCTCTCTGGACCGGCCCAATATCGAATTTGGGCCCTTTTTAAATCATCCCTATCACTCTCGAAGAAAACTCATATAATGGAAAGACTCTTTCGTTGGCCTAGATCCTAAAAAAGTAAGACGACCAATTGAGTCAGAAGATAAAAGTCTTGAAAATAATCTGAAAGCGATGTCAGCTTAGTTTTCCTAGAAATGATGGTTGTTAAAGGAAATCGAGTGAAAGTTTCACTTCGTTGATCTAAGATTGAGAAGTTTCATTTCGGGTTACCGTCCAAAACACGCTCGGGCAGATCTTCTAACGAAGATAAGTTATAGCGGACCTAGGATTTTTTTTTACCCTGGGTTGTACTACTACGACCTATTACCAAATAATAAAAGTATAATATTTCTCTAAAGAACGATAATTTAATTATTTCTATTTGTGGTTACTTGGCTTCACGGGTTCCATTGCAATTAGCGACCTACTAAAATAAGGAAAGATAAATGTTGGAACAATAAAAAGTATTTATTAATTTTACTTGCATGTAGAATTTATAAATTAACTATATATGTACTTAATACTTAATATAAACTTATTTGATGTAAACTTAAAACTCAAGAGTATTATTGTATTGTGAGGATCCTTCGATTAGTGTTGATCCATTTAGTCTTGAAACTTAGAGGGTCTTACTCTATTTTTTACTAGATTAATTAATTCAACTAGTATATATTCAAGTTCTCATTTGTTCTTCATTAATTAAGTACAATAAGATCACACCACATATCAATATATATACATAAGGACATGTATTAAATTAACTTAAACTTCCATTCGGATAACTTGGTCGAGGAAAAGCAAAAAGAATTTCGTCATTTGTACAATTAAAATCTAAATCCAGTGCACGGTTACCTTGTCCTTTTAATAAATTTCTTAAAAATTTATTTGGATTAAATTATTTCTGTTGGACCAAGAGAGCTAATTGGACCGAGTTTCAATTGTCCCAGCTATTTATTCACGTTACAAGGATTAGGAGGAGTATTTGTCTGGGCTAAGGTATATGTATAAATAGGTGCAAGCCCAAGTTTTACCCCGGGCTGGAGCCCAGATTGAAAATATCTAGAATCAAAGAAAGAAGACCCAAAGAGTGAGACTGGAGTTCTATATAATAATAATATAATTATACAACAAAGTTCGATTGCGATTTTAATTTCAATTTTTATTTAACACAAAGGTATTCTTAATGCTTACCCTCAAAATGAATACATCATTTTCTTCAAAAAAAAAAAAATGAATACATCATTTACACTTAAACAAAAGCTGGTAAACAATTGACCCTCCAACAGCAACAATATACCAAAAGCGAAAACATTTTTGTAATAGACCGACTTAATTCCATTGCAACAAGCAGTTGAACTGCTGGCAATGAAAGTTATCACAACTATGAACAACGAAAACAAATTGCAAACCCTCCTCACTGCAAGCGTTTAATTTTATTCAACTGCAATAAGGAGCTATACATGAAAGCACAGTACACGCCTTCTTTTTTAGGACAAAAGACTAGGCTATGAAAACAAATTTAGCCAAGCCTTGGAAGGAATAAGTCTAGCAATAAATAAGAAAGTGAGACCACTCGAACTCATACAAAACTTACAAAGAACGCTGAGATTTCTCTAATTTATTCATGATAAAATAAAAAGGAAGAAGTAATAGTAATACTAGTTACACATGAAATACTATACACAATCTCTGTTGTAAACAAGAGCTACACACGTGTAGACCACTTTTGCTCGTTGTCAATTCCATGATAAGTCGATATTTCACTTCCAGTCAAGCATGTCAAGAAGCCATAAAACATGGTTCTCAGAACTAGCAGCATCACAGAAATCCAGTTCGATTCCAAACACATCAATGGCCTCTTCATTACCCTGCTCCATGAAAAGCAAAGAGAACCAAGCTCTTATGCCCCCGACAAAAGGATACGCAGGTGAAAAGTCGAGGTAATCAAATGCCAGAGCCCGGTTAGAAGAGCGGTCAATGTAATCAAAAAGAGATTTATTAATGATTGAAGCAACTTTTTTGGAATCCTTACGACCTACAAGGACAGAGACGCTGATAATCTGATCGAAAGGAATTTTAAACCTTGGTTGCACAGGAAATATCATCTTGTTATCTTGATTCTCCATGTGAAACCTAAGGTTATCAGAAATTCCAGTTGGCAGGGTCCAGGTTTTCTTGCGCAGAACGGGTCCAGGCACCACTTCTGAAAATATCAACTTTTCTTCAGCCCAAATATCAATGTAAAATTCTAAGTCACTGAAAGACAGCCTAGCAGGAAGAAGGTTTTTGTCTTGTTGCCGTTTGTAGAAGCTTATAAATAGTTTGTGATAAGTCAAAGTAGGAGAGGAAGGGCGCTTGCAGATAGAGGGCCATTTCTTGGCACAAAGGCATTTCCAAAAGTAATCATCACGAGCAATCTCTAGCCATTGTTTGCACACCAACATGCACGTAGCGAGGTCTCTTCCATCAAGAAGAGGGAAAACAGCTTTAATAATTTCCTCATTTGACATATCATCCATGATAAGAGAAAAAGCACTTGAGAAGCAAAAACAACTCAATTCATCAGCCCTTGAATCATCATTAAAAGGTCTAAGGATGAACGATTGGCACAGGTTCCTGAAAGTAAAGAGGGAACACAAGATCAGATACCATACTTGAATGGGAATGTATACCGTGGAAGCTCACTAGGATGCATCATAAGAGGAGATCCAAAACAAGAGTAAGAAAACCTTAAAAGTTAAACCTATGCTCCCGTGAAATCTAAGAAAGAAAGACGCCCTAACGCAGTGTCAGGGTCACTACGAGCAGGACTCGTCGTGAAACTCATCCATAAACCTGGTCCCGGTAAATCCGAATATCGCAATCATCAACTCCGAATCGCAATCAAACATCTAATAAAAAACTGTCAAAACGTATAAAATCACATTTGGACAAGTCGGAACATGTACTGTCAGACCCCCAATTATTCCATCTCCCAAAGTGCAAATCAACGGCTTAACAATTAAATCGCCCTAAATAAATGGTAATTTGGGAACACAAGTTAAAAGTAGTGAAATTCAGATCAAATATAATATAATTTCATTTCAGCCACGAACTACAAACATGCAATACAAATAAATAGCAAAACCCTAATCTGAACTTAATTTCAACTGAAAGTGAAAAAATAAAAAGTAATTAAGCAATATACCTACCTGACACTTTACCACGCCGTATCAGAATCAATTCAAAAGGCGATCTGAATCGGGAATCATCATCCGCGAGGCAAAATGGGAAAATAATCTGATTGTTTTGATTAAAAAATTAATCTAATTTGACCTTGAAATTATGAGATGTTTATTATTGGATTATTATTAATCAAGAAAACTGGGCCATTGAATTTCAATTATTATTGGGCCTATTAATGTCTCTCACATGTAAAATGGCTCTCGGCCCATGTTTATAATGTCTTCTATATAGTTAAAAGAATGCATTATTGCACATCATATTCTACATACAAAGTGTCTCGGCCGACGTTGGTGCTAGCAGCTAGTCTCACGTGTCTTGTTGGAGTGCAGGTGATGCGAATCAAGTGAATGGTTTTTTCATCCGAGCATTAGTTGGACAAATCTTGAGCTGACGTGGCGTGTTTGAATAGCCTATGAAGGTTTACTCTAATTAAATGTTGACAAGTGTCAAATTAAATTATTAGAAATTAAATTAATTATTTTTATTTTTAATTTGGAATTTTACTAAATTAAATTCCAATTACTAATAGGTTAATTAATTAATTTTCTAATATTTATTTGATTGGCCAATCAAATAAAGCCACATAGAAAAGATTGAGAATTTCAACCAATCACATTATTACATGTGGAAATATTATGTGTTCTAGATATTTCTTGATAAGCAAGATTAAATTAAATCCCTGCTTATCTTGAAAATAAAACCGACCAATCACAAGCAAGGAGCTCTAGGTTTTACAACTATAAATAAAGGCCCTCTTATAAAGAAAAAAAACACACACAAAATATTCAGAAGTTGAAGAGGGAAAAGCTCTAAGTTTTTCGCTCCACCAAATTCGTCCATCTTCAAGTGTTCTTCGCGGCATTCAAGGTATCATTCAACCATCTTCAAGGTGTTCTTCGTTAATAACTCCTTTCAATTTGTCGTCAAGTCTCAAGTCCACCAAATAACCGTTTTTGAAGATCACACTTCTGCCAAGGAAGATCGAGCTTCAATAAATTCAACAAATCCAAGTCAAGTTCATGCCGTTCTTCAACGATCTTCAAGCCCAAAGTCCGTTTGATTCGAGAACAAGCTGCAAGGCCCTCGAAAAACTATTTTGAAGATCAAAGTCCCTTTCAAGGAAGATCAAAGTCCATATATCCAAAGAACTGAAGACGAAGATCATACTAATATTCATCAATCTTCAAATCAAATTCTAAATCAAATTTCTGTTCGATCCGAGATCAAGCTACCAAGCCCTCGCATCAACGTTTGTCAAGCATCCAAGTATTTTTGAAGATCAATATTCCTCTAAAGAAGATTGACGTTCAACAAGTTCAACAAGTCAAGACGAAGATTAAATTGTTCGTCGCAAATGTCAAGTCAAGTCGATTGTCAATTCAAGATCAAGCTCAAAGCCCTTGGATTAACGTTCAACTTGCATCACGTAAAAGCGATCAAAGTCAATTTCACCTTCAAGTCAACCAAGTTTCAATATTAGAAAAGAATCAGAGGAATTCATAGAGATTGTAACCCCATATTCATTTGAAGAAATAAAGTTTACTTGTACTTTGATTTTTCTTGTCTTTTATTTTAAAGACTTAGAAATTTTGACGCTATAAATTGTTGGCACGCCCGGTGGGACCGTCTCTACCTTTCATCTCTTTTCTAGCAAGTGTGCAAGTTTGAAGTCACAAGAAGTCAGCGTTGCTCAGCAATGGACAAGTCAATGGGGGCAAGACGCGAAGCCAAGAATCAAGCATCTTCAATGGAGGAGCGAGTTGCTGCGCTGGCGAGAGCTATTGAGAGCTTCACAACACAAGTGCATAGACGTGAAGAGCGCTTGAATTGTCTTCTCCAAAAGCTAGAGATCCAAGAAGGAAATCAAAACATTGAAGAAGTTATTGACAAAGTCAAAGTTCAAGGATGCATCAAACCTTCAAGCGACGCAATTGAAGTCGCAACTCATCCTAACAAACAAGAAGATGTAAAAAGTGGCGGTCAAGGCATGACGCATGCAAAGGCTGATCAATGAGTTGAAGCTCAAGAACTTAATGAAGTCCTAAGTGAAAGAATCCAAGCCACTTATCTTTGCCACAAGTCAAGTCTTGCGAGGAAGGAAGAGCAAGGCATCATGGCGAACACAAAGTCTTCTGAAGAAATCATTCAAGATGCGGATTTTGGAGAATATTCTAAGTCCTCAAGCCAACAAATTCAAATTTCCTCACAAGGCCTTGTCTCCGCCAATCAATTGAAGAAGTTCATCAAAGAAGTTGCAAAGGAATATATAGCTCAACACAAGACTTTCAAAGCTTACACGAAGCCTTATACTCAAAGAATGGAGCAATTGCAGATGCCTCAAAATTATCAACCTCCAAAGTTTCAAAGATTCGATGGAAAATGAGACCCAAGACAACATGTTGCTCACTTTGTCGAAACATGCAGTAGTTCCGGAACTGGTGGAGATCTTCTAGTCAAGCAATTTGTTCGATCCTTAGAAGACGTCGCTTTTGATTAGTACATTAATCTTGAACCAAACTCTATTGACAGCTGGAAACATCTACAAAGTGCATTCTTCAATCGCTTGTATAGCACTCGGCGTACTGTAAGCATGATTGAACTTGCAAATTCTCAACAACAAGAAGATGAGCCAGTGATTGAGTACGTCAATAGATGGAGAAATCTATCCTTAAGCTGCAAAGAGAAATTGTCTGAAACTTCAGCCGTAGAGATTTGCATTCAAGGGATGAATTGGGGTCTCTCTTACATACTTCAAGGAATCAAACCAAGAACATTTGAAGAGTTGGCGACGCGTGCGCATGACATTGAAACAAGTATGAAATCTACTAAAGAAGAAAGCTCAACCCACGTCCTTGATACTGAAGGTGATGATAAGGATGACACCGGCGATGAAGAGGGCGCGACATCAAATTTCATTACAACCAATATGCTCCTTGATACGAGCTTAAACTATCTTAAATCCTCAAATTAAGTGCCAAAACATATGCTCCTTGATACGAGCTTAAACTATCTAAAATCTTCAAATTAAGTGTCAAATCATTTACTCCTTGATAAGAGTATAAACTATCAACATTCTCCTTAACACGAGTATAAACTGTTTGCATATGTGAACTTAAAGTAAACATTCAAGTCTTCAAGTCTCCTAGACACGAGCCAAAAGGTCTGCAAGTTCTTCAAAGCTAAGTCTTCAAAGCAAATATCCAAGTTTTCAAGTCTCCTAGACACGAGCTAAAAGGTCTGCAAGTCCTTCAAGTCTTCAAGTCTTCAAGCAAATCCTTCAAATCTTCAAGTCTCCTAGACACGAGCCAAAAGGTCTACAAATCCTTCAAGTCTTCAAACCAAATGCGCAAGTCTTCTAGACACGTCAAAGGTCTGCAAATCCTTCAAGTCTTCAAGTCCTCCTAGGCGCGAGCAAAAAGGTTTGCATGTTCTTCAAGTGTCCAAGTCTTCAATTCTTCAAGTCAATTGCTCCATGACGCACGAGTCTAAACTGCACGTTACTCCTGGTTTGCATGAGTATAAATTGCACCATCTCTAGATGAAATTTGATGGACTTTGAACTACGTTGTGACTTGATTCTTTTATTGGGTACGTAGGCAGCTCAGAAATTCTGAGTTCAGTCATATCCATTCACCAAGTTATCTTGAGTTGAAGATGTTACATGAAACTCCTTGAGGTATGATGTGCTGATAAGACGAGTAAAGCTTTCATCAAGTAGGAGATAAAGGACGCCAATGCTTTGAATGTTGACCTTGAAGTCAGGCTCCAAGCTTTTGGGTGATTCTTGAGTTGACACTGCAAACTTCAATCGGATGTTTTACTATGTGCCTTGATTCCAATCTTCAAACACTTCGCTCCAAGAGGATAGCTGCAATCGTGCTCCAAACTAACATTCCAATCATGAAAAGGATATGCCTTGCATGTTTAACTAGAGAAGTCCTTTAAGAAGATGGAACGTAGTTTGACAAGTATGCCGTTTGACCACTCCCGTATCGACGAGGTTCTTTGAAAATTCAGGGTGGAGTGCAACAAGTACGTCATTCCACTTTGCCCAACAAAGAGAATTTGCAAAGTTCTTCAAAAGGTTAGTCATCTTGAATGTTTCTTTGACGAATGAAGCCGATATCTTTAATGGGAAGAATGCATGGGTATGACCAACAAGATGAGTGCGCATGTGTTTGAAGCCAAGTCTCGCCATTGAAGCCGTCTTTTGATGCCGAGTCGTGAAGACAATGCGCTCCTTCAAGGTGTTTTTGAGGCCAAGTCGTGAAAATGATGTATCCTCGTTCAAGCGGTATTTGATGTAGGGTCAACAGTGTCTACTCTTGCCAAGATGTCATTGATGCCAAGTCTTGAGAACAAGTCCACTCCTGCTGAATATTTTTGACGCCAAGTCTTGAGAACAAGTCCACTCCTGCAGAATGTCTTTAACGCCAAGTCTTGAAGACAAGTCCACTCCTGTTGAATGTCCTTGACGCCAAGTCTCGAAAGCAAGTCTACTCATGTTGAATGTCGTTGACGCCAAGTCTCGAAAGCAAGTCTCTTCTTTCCGGATGCCTTTTGAAGCCAAGGCTTGAGGATAATATCTCCTTCAAGGCCGAGTCGTGAAAAAATGTCTCCTCCTTCAAGCTCACCAATGATGTTGCTAGATTAAAGTTTGAGTGTGCTCCTCCTCTCCTTGCAAGAGATCCAGAATTTGTCAAATATTGTTGCACGCATAAAGACTTCATGATCTCTGAGTTATAATTTATGTGAATATGAACGCAATGGTTGCCATGTATCTTTGTGGAAGTCGTTTGCTCTTGCACCAATTGAGAAAGCCTTCTTTCCGTAGCATCTCCTTTGGCAGTGCGCCACCCCAAGGTATCAAAAGGAAGATCATCGTTTGATATTCGGTGGTGAGGAGACCGGAGCACGAACGAAGGTAGATATCGATTGGAGGACTTGGGAAACTCTTCGGGCCAGTCTTTAAGTTTAATGGTGTTAATCAAAGTGGGTCATCGACTCGTGAAAATCCCGGTAAGAGGGGTGTCGACTTCCAATATTGTGTCCTGTTGGGTCGATTGGTTTTCATCGCCGGCGATGGTTAGAGTCTCAATTCCCTTTGAATTATAGGCGTGGCCGAATTTCACCATTGTGCGTGAACTGCCAACATAAAGAAAGAAAATCGTTAGAAAGACAAGTTAGCAATTGACGGAGGAGAATAGAGCAAATAACCAAAAAAAAAAATTTGCTACAGCTGCTGCGAATGCAAAAACAAAAAAAAAAATTACTGTTGCAACGGCTGCGAGCAAAAAGAAAAAAAAAATTATTTGATTCACCTACCGTACGAAGAAGAAAAGGATGTCCCATTCGTCGGCTCTTGTGCCCGTAAGCTGATTGTCTTTTCCGAATAATTGCGCTGCGCAAGAAAAAAAAAGATTGACACAATTAAATCTTTGCATATGTTGTAAGCATTCATAGTATTCAACGGAAGAGAAGAAAAAAAAAGAGCTTCTCTTTGTCTGTTCGTCGCACCGTGAAGGAAATATGTGGTGAAATCTTTATCCTTCGGAATTCCGTCAATGTGCTACTTGCTTCGTCGCCGGACAAAACCGAATTTGGAAGAGAAGAACAAAAAAGAACGAAGAGAATTGAAGATGAAGAAAAGAGGGTGTTCTTCGTATCTTATATAGAATTCTCAAGGGGAAGTCTCAATCCTATTGAAACTATTCTTGTAGTTATAGTGGAATTAGAATTCTATATGAAGGAGAAATTAAGTTAAAAAAAATAGAAAAGGAAAAGAGAAGTGGTGCATGTGGGTGTGGTCTTGTAAAAAAAAAAGGGAAAAAATCATGGTCTACATGGACCAAGTGTTAAAAAAAAAAAAAAAAAAAAAAAAAGAGGCAATCACGTGTGAAAAAAAAGGCTTGATGCCCAAATTGTATTTTGGTCCCTATTGAAATTGATATGGAGGCCCACTAAAGATTGATGTTTCAAAGTGAAGTCACAATCTTTTATTAATCTCATTGATGGTCCGGAAATAAAAATGTTGCGACATATTCACTTTAAGACGCATTTTTTTACAATGTTATTCGTGACAAGTCGCAAGGGGGCATTTGTAGACAAATAGATTTTGTCTACTCTAATTAAATATTGACATGTGTCAAATTAAATTATTAGAAATTAAATTAATTATTTCTATTTTTTATTTGGAATTTTACTAAATTAAATTCCAATTATTAATAGGTTAATTAATTAATTTTCTAATATTTATTTGATTGGCCAATCAAATAAAACCACATAGAAAAGATGGAGAATTTCAACCAATCACATTATTACATGTGGAAATATGATGTGTTCTAGATATTTCTTGATAAGCAAGATTAAATTAAATCAATGATTATCTTGAAAATAAAACCGACCAATCACAAGCAAGGAGCTCTAGGTTTTACAACTATAAATATAGGCCCTCTCATAAAGAAAAAAAACACACACAAAATATTCAGAAGTTGAAGAGGGAAAAGCTCTAAGTTTTTCGCTCCACCAAATTCGTCCATCTTCAAGTGTTCTTCGCGGCATTCAATGTATTCTTCAACCATCTTCAAGGTGTTCTTCGTTAATAACTCCTTTCAATCCGCCGTCAATTCTCAAGTCCACCAAATAACCGTTTTTGAAGATCACACTTCTGCCAAGGAAGATCGAGCTTCAACAAATTCAACAAATCCAAGTCAAGTTCATGCCGTTCTTCAACGATCTTCAAGCCCAAAGTCCGTTTGATTCGAGAACAAGCTGCAAGGCCCTCGAAAAACTGTTTTGAAGATCAAAGTCCTTTCAAGGAAGATCAAAGTCCATATATCCAAAGAACTGAAGACGAAGATCATACCACTCTTCATCAATCTTCAAATCAAATTCTAAATCAAATTTATGTTCGATCCGAGATCAAGCTGTCAAGCCCTCGCATCAACGTTTGTCAAGCATCCAAGTATTTTTGAAGATCAATATTCCTCTAAAGAAGATTGACATTCAACAGGTTCCACAAGTCAAGACGAAGATTAAATTGTTCGTCGCAAATGTCAAGTCAAGTCGATTGTCAATTCAAGATCAAACTCAAAGCCCTTGGATTAACGTTCAACTTGCATCACGTGGAAGCGATCAAAGTCAATTCCGCCTTCAAGTCAACCAAGTTTCAAGATTAGAAAAGAATCCGAGGAATTCATAGAGATTGTAACCCCATATTCATTTGAAGAAATAAAGTTTACTTGTACTTTGATTTTTCTTGTCTTTTATTTTAAAGACTTAGAAATTTTGACGCTACAAAGGTACGCAACATTAGCTATATAAATGTGTGTATATATGGATACATTATTTGAAGAATAAAAAAAAGTCATTAATAAATAATAAGTAGGCCCTATTTATATATTCACTCGTTGTTTGCTCGTGCTCGGTAGTTTTATAGCTTTAATCATTCAATGATTTTTCGTGTAATAATCTTATGATATATTAAAGAGTAATTGATTTTCAGTCAAATACAAGCATTGTTTTGTTAAAAAAATACATCTGATATTCTGATTAAACAAAATAATCTAATAAAATTGTACATTGACAATTTATTAAAAATGGAGACTTATACATACATTGAATGATTAGTCTCTTTCTTATTTAAAAAAAAAAAAAAACAAAATTGTGTAGCTTTTGATCCTCCATTTAAATACTTTAAACCTAATTGCAAACCAATACGCACATGGGGGGGCATCAATGGAAAAAATGTGATTATGTTTTACTAAAAAAAGAAAAAGAAACTTTAACTAGGTTATTTGTATGTTCTTAAAATATTCATTCTGTGTTTCTAGACTCTTAAGAGTGCTATTTCTTCTCCTAATGTGAGGCCCGAGTTATATAAAAATGGATGAGAAATTAACAAATGTTTCCAACAGCATCGAAGGGGATGTAGCTCAAATGGTAGAGCGCTCGCTTTGCATGCGAGAGGCACGGGGTTCGATCCCCCGCATCTCCACTCACTCCACTTTTTGTTTCTTTTCTGGTTACTAATTATTTTTTATTATACGTTGCATTACACAATAAATATTAAGGAAAGAAAGAAATAAATTGTCTACATTAAGCGCCAGTTCAAAAAGGACATGTTGCATTCTCTAGTTTTGATTTTGAAGTTTATTTAGAGGAGATTACTCCAAATCATCTAGGAAGTAAGAAAATTATCGTTAGCTCGACACGATGAAAATGAGAAACCACAAATAAGCAAGCAAAACATGGCTAGGCTATCTACACTCACTCCACTTTTTGTTTCTTTTCTGGTTACTAATTATTTTTTATTATACGTTGCATTACACAATAAATATTAAGGAAAGAAAGAAATAAATTGTCTACATTAAGCGCCAGTTCAAAAAGGACATGTTGCATTCTCTAGTTTTGATTTTGAAGTTTATTTAGAGGAGATTACTCCAAATCATCTAGGAAGTAAGAAAATTATCGTTAGCTCGACACGATGAAAATGAGAAACCACAAATAAGCAAGCAAAACATGGCTAGGCTATCTACACACACTTCAGAAGAAATATAGTTTATAGAGAGATGATTAAGCATTTAATTCTCGAATACATACACAAGCTAACACATATATTATCACACACGGATTCATACAGTTCCATTTATCAAAGTAATTACTATATAAACATAAAGTTGGGATTTTTAATTCTAAGAAGAGATATCGACATTTGCAAAGCAAGAAACGGCCCCCTTGTCGCAAGTAGAACTTCGAGCAAAATCAGCTATCAACTTTGCAATGACATTAGGCTTCTCAATGTGCGGCATGTGACCACAACCTGGTACCGTGTGCATTGTCGCATTTGGCAACTCGTTCTTCAGTCTCTGCATATTTTTTCCCCAAAAGATGGACATTTAAGAAGGAAATTATGCATCACACAAGACCCCAGCAAGTAGATACCATCTTGTTTACAAAATAAAACATGTAGGTGATGTTACCACTTTGCCTGAACCAAATAACTGCATGTACAATGTGACCTTTGTATGCTATTTTTTGCTTTACTTAAATTTCAATGCACTTGGGAACCGTAGGAAAGAAATTCAACAGAACTAACCTCAGCAAACTTAAAGTCAACAATTTTATCACAATCGCTGCAGATGAGAAGGACATTCGGCTTTACCTGCAGGATGAAAAATCGTTTACAGTTTTGATTAATAGCCTTCAAACAAATTCCATCTGGTAACTCAAAAGTTTATCTATTACGAAACTCCGCTAACTCAAAGCAGAAGCAATGGCGTATAATTCTTTCTCAAGCGTTTACTAACATACATAATTGATTGACCTATATTCATTCAGCCAAGATCCGGGGGATATTAGAAAACATAGAGATAGAGCAAATCAACTATTATTGATCACGTTAATGTCAACATTTAGTGAAATACAGCTCTGATTCTTTCTTCAAGACACTTGTGCACAGAATATAGCAAACACATAAAGTTTGACAAATTCTAAATACCTTTTTTATTTGTCCAGAAACATTATATCCCCCACTGAGCATAAAATTAACTGTAGCATCTTCCCACCATGGCAATAGACAGTGAAGGCGGCCTACCTGATTTGTTATAAGAGAAGCTGCATTACCTTACTGTTGAATTCCTTACTGGGATGTCAAAAATGCAGTCCAAATTTTACAACATTTAGGACATAAGAAAAGCATAATCAACTTACGTTCGTCCAGTCTAAGATCTTGGGTAATGATATGCCATCAAAAACCAGTAGTTTTGCATACCATCTTATCGGGATGCTCTTTAGTAAAAAGGCCTGAATGAGAAACTATTCCTTATTAGAGAGTAATGATACGGAGTCTGAAAGCATATATAATCGTGTTCTGAAATGAAAAACAAGATAAAGACCCCAAAGATCTACCAGAAACAACTGACATGAAGTTTCATATTGTAATAATCATAAAATGATGTTAACGAGGCTGGTTTGCATCTCATACTCATCAATTTTCCGTTCACGAGGAATCTGAATTCGTATAATGCACATTACTAATAGAAACGAAACAGACACAAAAAACACAAAGATATTGGACTAAAGAAATATAGAGGGCAATACAAAATTACAAATCAACTAAGTGCTAAATTAAGTATAATCTAACTCAATACAATTAAACTGCAAATCAACAACTAATACCATTGCATACGCCATCGATTTGGGTATTTTTGAAAATCCTGCGCGGTACATATAAACATTCGGATTAATCAAAACCAGCTTATCAACCTGCAAAAGCATAAGACAACACATTGTAAGCACCATACAAGGAGCGAGCAGATTGTAAATTAAACGAGTGACCAAAGAAATCGACGGATCAAATCTTGTGAAACGTTTAATGCATGCCAAAACTTATATTGCTTATCTACAGTATACAAGATGTACCAGATTGGAATAATGTACTAAAATTGAGTATTCAGGAACTGAACAGACAAGTTTAAGGATAATTCTCAAGCTGCTGATAAAATTGATCAAAAATGATGGAGAGAATCTTACAGCTTCAGGAAAATTGACTGCAAAGTCAATTGCAACAGCAGCACCAAGGCTTGGTCCGACCAATGTCATTGGTCTTTTAATGTGAGACTTCCAGAACTATAGTTTACATTGGGAAGAGTTATAAGATCACCACGCCACGCCATTATATCTACACACTTATCAAGCAAAAAACTGCTGAATTTAAAAAATACCTGGTAAAGATGGTATCTTTTTGATGCTACGTTACAGGGTGGTCGTTTTTCTAGTGAAATTGAAAGGGAGAAATAAGTGGTAACATAAGTTAAGAAATCAAAGTAAATAACAAAAAAGGCACATAAAGAAGTGATTATGTAGCCAGGCGGAAGACGAACCTAAGTCAGAAAAACCCCACCCAAGAATATCAACAGCCCAAGCCTCCAAACCTTCATTTTCAAGCAACGGATATGCACTTCTCCATTCTAAGCACGAGCTATATTAATGGCAAAAGAGCGTCAAGTTCCAAAATGTCGAAAGCCAAGGGTGAGTAAAAGCTGTTGATAGAGTGTCCAATTACTAACCTGTCAAAGCAATGGAGAAGAACCACGGGATTGGCTTCACTGTTCCTCGTTGGTTTCACACAGCTACTCATTATACAACTCTCAGAAAATCCAACCTGCATATTTTTATGGCGATTGAAATTCGGAAGAACTAATACAGTATAAAATCAAAGAAATAAGAAATGGTTCCAACAAACAGCATAATGCACTTCACAGGGGCAGAGCAACGGCCAATTTACCAGCATTCACAAAGTATTTCATACTGAAATAATAACCCACCATCTCAAATTTGTTTATATTGAATAGCAGATACACATTATCATCAGAAGTGCCAGGCAGAGAGACAAACATCATATGGAAAAATAGCTCAGTAAATCTCTAAAAATAAATAATGTGCAAATTCCCTAAAAAAAAATGCAATCTTTTGCAGGTGTTGTAAATGAAATAACAGATTGCTACATACAACATTCATTACACACAAAAGAAAAAAAAAAGAAAAAAAAAAAAGAAGAACCTCAACAGGAAGCCTTTGTATCCTCTGAGCCAAGTTTCTTGCAAATGGATCATTGATTTTGTGAACTTCCTTTGGAAGAAAAGACGGAAACCCACCATCACCGCCACTACCACCACTGCCACCGCCACAGTAGATTCTGGAAGTCAACAACTTTCGTTGACCATATTGAGCATGTAGCGTTACTCCCAATGCTAAAGCTACTGCCATTTTTTTTGGTTTCAATTTCTGACTCCAACTCTTAGTTAGGTACAAGTGTAGTGTAGTAGTAACGTGTTTGTGTGTGTGTGTGTGTGCGTGTCGAAAAACAGTATTACGTGTCTTAAGTTTCTCTAAAGAATTCAAACAACGTAGCAAAATGAAAAACAGGTCCGGTCCGGTCCGGTCCGGTGTTTAAGAGAGAAAACCAGTGTGTTGTGTTGTGTTGTGTTGTGTTGTCAGTCTAGTCTTAACCGTAGTGCAAAATATTTCACTTGTCGTTTTCAACAATTAATTTAATTTAAGTATATACAAACATCAATTTATTTTTCCTAGGTCTAAGTCTAATAAGTCTATTTTTCCTGTATAACAATGTTTGCCCCAAAAGTGCTGCCTTTTTTCCTGTGGGCCTAACCAGGGTCATTTTCCATGTTGTAATTGTAATAAGAAGAATAAGATGGTTGGTCTCAAATCATAAAAGTATTTCTTTTCTTTATTTTTTACTATTATTATTATTATTTTAAAAAAAAGTATTTCTTTTTAATGCATATAATACTAGTCTAATTCTTTTGCGTCATTTTCCAATATGTAATAAAAATTCATGATAAAGTTCTAGAGTTTCTCACGAACAACCCACTACTCGTGTGATAAAACATTAGTTAAATTCCCGCTCTATCTTATGATAATAAATAGATACATTAATTAGTTCTTTTGATTTTGAATTTAAATGTCGCAGAATATTCCTTCTTATACATAGATATTATTAAGGTGGGTGGTCTGTCGTTTCTTAAAAATTATATAGAGTCATGTGTTCGTATGTATCACGTGTGCCTTATTTAACATTACATTAGGGAGAGTTGTGTTGTGTGTTACAATCATATAAATAATGTCAGCATAGTAATTGTTTAAATGTACACATGTTACATGACACAATTATTATTAAAAGTTAAAACCAGCTCGAATCGATTGGATGGAATGATCAAGCCGTTCAGAACCACAACCTAATAGATTAGAACACTTGATCTGTGTAATTCCACTTTTATCAAAATTTTAAAAATTAAAAATTAAATTTATAAGAAAAATCATATAAAATGCGGTTACAATTTATTCGTGTCTTTGAAGTTGTGAATTTATGAAACTATATTATGACTTGTTAGCGATTTAAATGTATGATTGTTCGATAACTTGATAATGTAAATTAAAATTTTGGTTATTGTTGTTCAAACTTTGAGTTTATGTAAAATAATGTTTGGACAATAACCAAAAATCGAGCGCAAGTCTAGAACCAAACCAAGTTGCATAGCCTGTGGTCCTGACTTAAAAAAAGAATCATATAAATGTCTATGCCAAAAGAGAAAGTAAAAACTCTCACATTTCGCTTGATGTTGACAAAGGCATATGTACTATGTAGAATTATAAAATATTGTTTGAATTTTGAACATATAAGAATGGTAGATTATAACTTGATTGAGTATAACAAAATAGAAATTGACTTTGTTTACTTGTCGAATTAGTTATTCTACTAGTTCGAACTCAATAATGTTCCATATAGAGAGTCCAATCAGATTCTAAAATCTGCATAACACGAACAAACGAAAAATTTGCTCAAAATTCTACTATCGAAAAACAAATAAAAATTCCTTTTATACTTATCTTACGTGCCAATGACCCACTAATAACCAAAAACAGACGTGATAATCCATTTTAATAAACAAAAGAATCTACTATGACGTTTAATGCGAAACATAAAAAGTTACTGTGTTAGGTGAGTGTACTATTATTAGCTGTTGCATAGAATTTCTAATAGAGCAATGGCTGCAAACTGGGTAGTTTCCCTTTACTTGTTTGGAACATCAGTTTTAATTAGTTTTCCACTATTAGAAGGCTCCTTAGTCCTCGGCTCCTCGCCCAGCAGTACTATTTTTGCCATGTTAGACTAAACAGCTTCAGTCTCACCACATTGGTGGTCCAAACTAAAAGGGAGAAGAATCTAACTGCTATTTGGGATTATGTTTTTTAGAAATAATTAACTTATACTCTTGAATCTGGTACTAAAAATGTGCAATCTTTTCCTAAATTTGAATAATTACATAGTCACAGATTTGTCAAACCTCAAAAATGTCTAAGAATGTTACAATTTTAAAAGGTATATTTGTAAGTTCTGGAGGATCTTGCTGTAGTTATCCAAAATTTACAAGAGCTTTAAGGAAAATTTCATGTGTGATATCTATTTTTGAGGAGTTTATGTGATACAGTGTTAAAACTTTTGTAATGTTACTGGTTTCGACTTTTATGTTAGATGGCTTGTCGTATAAGTTTTTTTACTTATTATACAATGTAATTAATTACTTTTATTGTGTTCGAGTAGCGATATACGGTTTTATAGTGGTCTTAGAAAAATAATTTTGGCTAACTTTTGTACGAGGTAACACACAACTAGTCAATCACTTCTCCAGATACACGGGGGAAGCGGATTGATGTGATGATTATTTGTTAAAATTAAGGATTAGTTCTTATAAATTTAAATCTTTGGTTGCACAAAAATAAAGTTCTTAGCAGATTGAAAAAACTAAAGGAATGTCGATTCAAGCTAATCAAATTTACTCACGCCCCACCAACCACCATTCAAACTACATAACCATCCACACACAACACAGATCCTTAAAGCAATCGTTGAAATTGAACTACTTAAAATCTGTTAACTTCCTTTTGGCAAGTTATAGAAGCAACATTAATGTCCATGAATGCCATACAAAATCATATAGACAAGGAAAGAAAGAAGTAAAATAGTGTGTAAAAAAAAAAATGCAGTATCACTTCTTCTTGCCAGCTTTACCCTCTTTTCTTCTTACGATCTCATCAGCATATTTCACACCTTTTCCCTTGTAAGGCTCTGGAGGCCTCCATTTCCTAATTGAAGCGGCAAACTGACCAATTGCAGACTTGTCATATCCGCTCACAGCGATTCTCGTGTTCTCTTCCACCTTCACTTGTAGGCCATCCGGGATTCCCATTCTAACTGGATGAGAAAATCCGAGATTAAGAACTATGTCTTTTCCTTCAACGGTAGCACGATATCCTGTGCCTATTAACTGAAGTCTCTTTTCAAAACCTTTAGAAACGCCCACCACCATGTTGTCAGTCAGGGTCCTAAGACAATCCAGACAATAGTAACAAGATCGTCAATCAGGGAATTAAAATCCAATTGGGAGATTATTGTGGACAAATCTTATTTATCTTATCAGGAAACAAAATCATGTCATAAATTTTCTACTAATTAGTGATTCCATATTTGAATACTTCACCTTGAAAGAGAGACAATTGACCAATATGCTGTACATTCTCTAGATCAATTCCACAATGCCATCTGATGGCAGACAGCTATAGGTAGGAGGTTTTAGCATACACTTAAGACCAATTTCATGCACATTGGACAACAATCGGTGTTCATAGCCACAAAGGCAGGGAAACAGATGGGTGCTGAAGTTGAACTATGGTACCTTAGACAAGAGAAATAAAGGGAATGATAACATGATGGGGTTCTCTAGCATTTGGTAACTCTTGGCTGTCATAGATGGTAGTCAGTGCAGCAGTAGTATCATAGTAAACTGAGGAAACAGAGGATGGGTCATCCAAGAGGAAACGTAGAAGAAAAACTGATATATATATATATATATATATATATATATATATATATATCCTTCAAGTTCTTAACAGAAGTTGACATTTGAAAGTCGATTTCACTGGAGCAAAGCTAACCATATTAACATTTTTGGTACAACATGATAAAAACAGTTAGCTCAATGAGACTCTACAACAATCGGGGTAGAAAATAATTGGCCATAGCATAAAGGAACTGTCTCTAACGTAGCTATAACGATTCTGCAGCATCTGCTTCAAATGAAACATTAATGTGTGAGCAAACAGACAGGTGGCTAAGTAATACCAATTGTTGCATCAATTATTAACTATTTGTTGTATCAATGCCTCAAAGTAACCTCATACCCACTCTCAGTGACAACTGGTAATAATGATCAGATGTCATTCACCAAGCGTACGACACCATGTTGCAGAATATGCAGTATCTCATTAACTTAAAAAACGAGACAGAAAACCTCCAGATATTGGAATAATCCTTTACAATCCATATTCATGCATGTTGGAGATAATATATAAATATTAAATGTCTACCCTCTCTAATGTTGGATGGCTTTTAATGGCCATGTGCCATCTTCCAACATGTTTCTTGGTGGAAATTGATATTCCACCAAGAATGATAAATGCACACGGTTTTGTGCATTTGAGAAGACATTTGGCCTTCTATAAATAGCATGGCTTATGCTATTAGAAAATCATCCCAATTCAGAGCTTCTTTCTGTATTCTCTAATTATACAATGTAGTATGTTATATACTTGAGGGGTGTAGATTAGGGAGCGGTGAAAGTGAATAGGCTCTGTGGGGGTCGTTCGGGTTGAGTGAAAATTATGTAGTTGTACAAATTTTCTACATAGTGAATTTTACTCGGGCCCCCGTGGTTAAACTCCGGTTTTGGAGTTTCCACGTTAAATCCTTGTGTTGTTACTATCGTCAATATTTTATTCGTGTTGCTTCGTAATTACCTCATGGGCAAATCCTGGGGGCGGTATTTGAGGCGGTTCAAATACCCAACAAGTGGTATCAGAGCCCGGGTTCTGCTGGAGGTGGAGTTATTGCTAGGGTGGAGTCGTGGTGTGATGTAGTGTGAATATGTACTGGAAAAGGCGGTTCTGTCAAAGGTAATTGGTTATTAAGCGGGACCGTTGTGACCCCACCAATTACCTGAGAACCTTGAAATCCTGTCAGGAAAGACGAGCTATCTCTTTCCGGGGGTTTACTTTGTACTATTCTGATCTACTGGAAATTCACCAACTCACCGAGGCAATGTCGAAAGCAGGGGTACGAATATAGTGAAGTTTGGCGTGACGTATGTTGACGGAAAAATCAATTGTGACTTGTAGCAAGTCGGAGAGACGTTGATTTGGTCGGGTTACACGAGGATTCAGCTGGTGGAGGTTATCGCTATACGTAGCGGTGTTACTAGCACGACGGATACAGTTGCTAGTGGAGTGGTGCGGACACTAGGACCACGGAAAAGAAAATTGTCCGGGACAACGAGTCGTTGTGGCGACCGGCTCTTAGTCAAACACTGGTGAAACTAGCATTGTCTACTTGCGTGACGTGTTATAAGTGGCGGTACGTTCTGATGGCATGAGACTGCTATGAGGCAGGGCGTTGGTGTTAGTGATTCCAGTTTACACACTGGCATGACTTGGCGTAAATGCAAGGTGTGGGATTGATGTCGATGGTTGATGACTCCCATGAGAGCCAAGTTGGGAGTTGCACCATACTTATCAACAAGGTTTTATTTTCGACATTGGGCCGATTGTGCTTTTATGGTGGAGCATGGTACTTCTGAAATGAGGTATGACTGCGTTGTAGTGATAGCGAAAGCTATGAATGTCTTCTTAGGCGAAGTGGGCGTGCGATCGTTCAAGGGCCGGAGTGAAGATGTTTTCTGAAGATCTGATTGGGTCACGAATCAAATCTTCAAGGTGGAGATTGTTGGATGGCTTTTAATGGCCATGTGCCATCTTCCAACATGTTTCTTGGTAGAAATTGATATTCCACCAAGAATGATAAATGCACACGGTTTTGTGCATTTGAGAAGGCATTTGGCCTTCTATAAATAGCATGGCTTATGCTATTAGAAAATCATCCCAATTCAGAGCTTCTTTCTGTATTCTCTAATTATACAATGTAGTATGTTATATACTTGTGGGGTGTAGATTAGGGAGCGATGAAAGTGAATAGGCTCTGTGGGGGTCGTTCGGGTTGAGTGAAAATTATGTAGTTGTACAAATTTTCTACATAGTGAATTTTGCTCGGGTCCCCGTGGTTTTTCTCCTGTTTTGGAGTTTCCACGTTAAATCCTTGTGTTGTTACTATCGTCAATATTTTATTCGTGTTGCTTCGTAATTACTTCATGGGCAAATCCTGGAGACGGTATTTGAGGCAGTTCAAATACCCAACATCTAACAGCTTAAACTTTTAGATGAGATGGCAATTCAATATAGTATCAGAGCTCAGGCCAAGGAAGAGGTCCTGGGTTCGAATCCCACCGCCACCCGATTATCAAAAAGCGTCACGTGACAGGCATAACAAAAGATTTACAGCCTGCACGTGAGGGAGCGCGTTGGAGATAATATATGAATATTAAATGTCTACCCTCTCTAACAGCTTAAGATTTTAGATGAGATGGCAATTCAATAATGCATGGGAATAGATATCAATTGCTAACAATAATAGTAAATGGCGAACGAAACGTAGAAGAACTGAGTGAATTACCTGAACAAACCATGCATCTGATTGGCTTTCCTTGTCTCAACAGCCTTTCTAACCCTGAGAATACCCGAGTCTTCCTTTTCGAGCAGAATTTCTCGAGGATAGGTAATAGCAAGTTCCCCCAAAGGGCCCTTGACTTTCAAGTCCTGGCCATCCATTGTGAGAGTCACATTGGACGGCACCTCAATCGGTTGCTTCCCGATTCTAGATTCCTTGCATTCTACACTCTTTCTCACAACGGCAACACGAGGAGCGGAAACCCAGGGAGCGGGCGCACGAATACCGTGGCTCTCACCGAGAAAAGGAGACCTCAGGTAACTGGTAAAAAACAAAAAACCAAAAAAAAAAAAAAACCACAATTAGAACAAAGCGAACATAGTAAGAGCACAGAATTCATGAATACAGTTAATTTGGTTCACCTGGATTGTACAGAAGTACCAACGAGAGACGCCATTGGCGAACCAGATGTCAATTTAACAAAAGCTCCCTGAAATTAAAACACCAAAAATATAAAAATTGTTTCTTTTCCTCGCAACAATTAAGATATGTATATATTTATTCGAGTTATGAAAAAAGAAGAAGAAATGCAGTAGGGTAAGAGAGATGGCAGTACCGGACGCAGAGTTGTGGAGAGTGAAACGTTAGCTGAATCTGCTTATGATGATTCTTACGGATTTGGGGATAAGGCCACCCATTTCTTTTATAATTCCATTTTTAACCTTCTTTCCTTTTTATTTTAGGTTTATAATTTTGTAATCTGTAAAAATTCAAAATTGCCTCGAAAGTCATGGCTAACAGACTTAAGCCGTTTCTCAACGAGGCGATCTCTCCTACTTAATCAGCCTTTGTTCTTGTTCCTGGACGACTCATCACACACAATATTTTGGTAGCTTTTGAATTAAACCACTTCCTAAAGAACAAAAGGTCGTGAAATCGTTGTTTTATGACATTGAAATTGGACATGAGCAAAGCATATGATCGGGTCGAGTGGTCTTTCTTGAAAAATGTAATGCTTAGGTTAGATTTTGATTCTCATTTTGTGTCTTTAATCATGATAGGGGTTCGTACTGTTTCTTACTCCATGCTCATTAGGCACGGGGATCCGTTATCCCCTATCTATTCTTATTTGTTTCTGATGCTTTTTCGGCTATTATTGCAAAGGCGGAGGCGCGAGGAATTTTACAGGATCTGGATATTAGTAGAACGGCTCCTCAAATTTCATATCTATTGTTTGCAGATGACACCCTATTATTTTGCGAGGCGACGAGGGAGGCGGCAATGGGAATTCGCGAGCTTCTTTTTCGGTTTGAAGCGGCTTCGGGGCAACAAATCAATCTCCAAAGTTCTGTTGTTGTTTTTAGTAAAAACACGAGTGAGGAGTGGGCGCACGAAGTTGGGGCGATTTTTGGTGTGGAGGTGGCCGAGAGACACGAAAATCATTTAGGGCCCCATCAGTGGTTGGAAAGTCAAAGCAATAGATCTTTGATTTTATTCGCGAATGGGTATGGAAGTGTGCGCAGGGATACAAGGGCCAAACATTGTCGGGGGCGAGGAAGAAAGTGTTGATTAAAGCCGGATGCAGTCGGTTCTCACGTTCGTTATGTGTTGTTTTTGTTTACCAGATTCTTTGACGAGGGAGATAGGGTCCATTATAAGTAATTATTGGTGGGGCAGCGGTATAAGGAACAAAATTCATTGGATTGATTGGGATAAATTGTGCAAAGATAAAGAAGATGGTGGACTTGGCTTTCAAAATCTCAAAGCTTTTAATGTGGCTTTTCTTGCTAAACAAGCGTGGGGAATCTTTTATAATCTAGAGAGTTTAGTGAGTCGGCTATTTAAAGCTAAGTATTTTTTAGATTCCTTATTTTCGGAGTCAAGAATCGAGAGTAATCCATTCTTCTCGTGGAGATGTATTTGGGAGACGATTGTGGTTATTAAGAAATGAGTGAGATGGCGAGTGGGTAACGGATCCGTGATCTCGATTTGGGACGACCCTTGGTTGCCTCGGTCGATCACGTTCTGCCCTATCACTACACGATTACAGCATTTGGGGGTGCAAAGGGTTAGCAATCTTATTAGCTTGGAGACGGGATGGTGGGATGTGGATTTGGTTCGCAACACTTTTTGGGACTGGACATCAACGTTATATTAGCTATACCGTTGGGCAGTCTGGAGCATGCGGACTGCCAGATTTGGCATATGGAAAACATGGGTGGTTCACGGTTCATAGCTGTGGGAGTTAGTGACTTTGGCTCTGTGGTATTTCCATAATTTGACCAGCTTGAATGTAGTTGCAAATGTGGAAGCTTGTATAGCTATTACAACTGGGCAACTGTTGCAACTGAGTAGCGGGAGTCGGTTAGGGTAGGCAGTTAAATCCCGTGGGCTGTGGGATGTACGCGAATTTGTTATAACGACCTATGTATATATACTCTGTTACGCAACCAATTTCATAACGGCTTTTTGTTTCCCATTGTACTTTGTTCTCCTCAATAAAATTGGATCTCGATTTCTCCCTTGGATTAGGTTTCTTCATCACATTGATGAGAGAATGCTGAACCAAGTATATTGCGTGTTGTTCTTCGTGATTGTTTACTTTTCCTGTTGCATTCTTATTCAAACTTGTTCGTTAACTCTTTGCGATTTGTGCAATTCAATTTGGCAATTGGATCCGGTAAATTTTGCGTTATGATTTAACCCCAATTCACTAAAAATTGGTGCGGTGAACGTGGATCTAGTCATGGCGACAGTAAAATTTGATGTAGAAAAGTTTTTGGGGCAAAACAATTTCGGCTTGTGGCGGTTGAAGATGCGAGCATTGTTAGCTCAACAAGGATTGGTTGATGCACTGGATGAGACGAACATCGATAAAGATCTCGATGATAAATCGAAGAAGGTTATGATGGAGAAGGCTCATAGTGTTGTGATTCTTTGTTTTAGCGACAATGTGTTGCGATAGGTCTCAAATGAGACAACTACTGCTGGTGTTTGGTTGAAGCTGGAAAGCTTTGTACATGACCAAATCATTGGTAAATCATTTGTATCTCAAGCAAGCTCTGTATTCTTTTCGTATGCATGACGACAAATCGATAGAGGAACATATTGATATGTTTAACGAGTTGATCTAGATCTTGAGAACATTGATGTTGCAGTTGATGATGAAGATCAAGTGTTGCTGTTGTTAAGTTCATTACCTAGATCTCATGCTAACTTTAAGGAAACTCGTATACATGGAAGGGATTCTTCAACACTTGATGAGGTGCAATTTGCTCTATATTCAAATGAATTGAATGAGAGAGGGAATGCAATAAAAGAACAATTAGGTGATGTTCTAACAGTAAGTGGACAGAATCAGAAAAGTAGGAAGGAGAAGAAATCCAGGTCACAGAGTAGGAATGGAAAGAAACCATTCAATTGTTACAATTGTCAACATGAAGGCCACACCAGGAAGTTCTGTCCTAAAAGGCAGAATGGCCTGAGGAGTCTGTCAATGTTGCAATTGTGCAAGAGGGGTATGAGTCTGCTAATGCTCTAGTAGCTTATGTGACAGATCCAGGGAATGTGTGGGTGTTAGATTCTGGTTATTCTTTTCACATGTCTCCATATTAGTCTATATTTGAAGAATATAGTGAGATTGATGGTGGATATGTGTTCTTGGGAGACAACAAACCTTGTAAGGTTCAAGGTATAGGATATGTGAGGTTCACCCTTCACAATGGATCTCAGAAATTGTTGAGGTTGGTAAGACATGTCTCTGATCTCAAGAGAAACTTGATATCTCTTGGTTTAAAGAGAAGACAAGTTGCAAGTTCTTGGGAGAGAATAGTATGGTAAAGATTCTCAAGGGATCATTGGAGGTGATGAGAGGAACTTGGGAGAATGGCCTTTACATACTAGAAGGAAAGTCTGTCATGGGTATAGTTGCAACAGCAGCTGTCCAGAGAGTGGTTTACAGGTCTGAGTTAGAGCACAAGAGATTAGCACATGTGATGAAAGAGGTTTGTTAGAGTTAGGGAAGCATTGTCTGTTTAGGACCTTCAAGAACTGCTTCAAACTCTGTAGCAAGGCACTTCTTATCACTGGTGGATGGTTATTCCAGGAAGAAGTGGCTATTTGTGTTGAAGACAAAGGAATATACAGTTGGAACATTCAAGAACTAGAGGACCATGATAGAGAAGACTAGATTGCAACTGAAAAGACTGAGAGTAGACAATGGTTTGGAGTTTTGTTCAACTGACTTCAGTGAGTGTTGCAAGGTAAATGAGGACACTATGGCTGTTAAATGCAATGGTGATTTACTTGGGCAAGCTGTTGAGATTAACAATGGTGTTAACTCAGAAAATGAGAAAGATAATAGTTACCATCGTGAGGTGGAGCTTATAGCTGATAAGGAGCCATATCATCCTGTAAATTGGTTACTTGAAGAAAAACCAGTTGCAACTGAGCCTATTGATCAGGTTGAATCCAACTACTTGCTCACCAGAGAAATAGCTGAGAGTCAGGGTAAGGGACCAGTGAAGTATGGTTATAAAGACTTGTTTGCATATTCACTAGTGACAATAAGGAGTGTATTGCGTGACGATCCAAAGGACTACAATGTTGTAGTGAATAGCAAGGATAGACATGTGTGGCTGGTGGCTATGTCTGAAGAAGTGAAGTCTTTGAAGGATAACAATACTTGGTATCTTAGTGAAGACCTAAGGGCTCATGGTTGGTTGGATGTAAATGGATGGAGTTAGAACAAATGGATGTTATAACTGTTTCCTTGTATGGGAACTTAGTTGAAATCAAAGAGAAGAAGAATCATATGAATAAATCTTTGGATGATCTGAAGAAATCTCCTAGGCTATGGAAGCTGAGATTTGATGAGTTCATGATGATGGTTGTCTTTGTGAGGAGTAAGTATGACAGTTGTATCTACTTTAAATTCAAGGAAGAAGAGCAATTGACATCTTTGTTTCTAGAAGTTGATGATATTCTGGTCATCAGTAATACCAAGATCGAAGTTGAAACTGTAAAATCCAAACTCAAATGAGAGTTTGTAATGAAGGATTTAGGAGCAGCTAAGAGGATTCTGGGTATGGAGATAAGAAGAGACAGGGCTGAAGGGTTGATGTACTTGTCTCAGGTGGAGTATCTCGAAAAGATACTGGAAAAATTTGGAATGACTGGAGAACTGGGAGTTGTAACTCCCTTGTCTCAAGAATTCAAATTGGGTGTTGACCAGTGCCCTAACACTTATGAAGATAAGGATTTCGTAGCTGGAATGCCTTATGTAAGTGTTGTAGGAGCTTTGAAGTATGCTATGGTCTTCACCAGACTTGAGTTGGCATATTCAGTTAGTATGATCAGTGGATTCATGGCTAATGATGGAAGGATGTGTTGGAAGGCATTGAAATGGATTCTAAGATATGTGAAGCACACCATGGTGGTTGGTGAGTTGCAATATGTGTTGGAGAATCAGCCTGGAATTCAAGGATTGATAGATTCTGATTGTGTTGGATGTTTGGACACCAGGAAGTCAGTTACTGGTTATGTCCTTACAACATTTGGAATTGATGTTAGCTGGAAAGCTAGGTTGCAGAGAGTAGTTGCAACATCAACTACTGAAGCAGAGGTTATTGCACTGGAAATTGCAATAGTGGAAAATCCAGCAGTTTTGATCAACACGGTTTTGCCGAGAAAGTTTGATCGTTGTCTGAATTTGATTCAACTGAAGAGTTGTTAGTCCTTGGGACTAGTTGGAGGAGTTAAGTTGCTAGTTTTGTGATTGAGGTAGAGTTACAAAAATAAGGTGGAAAATTGTGGGAGTTAGTGACTTTGGCCCAGTTGTATTTCCATAATTCTACCAGCTTGAACGTAGTTGCAACTGTGGAAGCTTGTGTAAGAGTGGAAGCTTGTATAGCTTTTGCAACTAGACGACTGTTGCAACTGGGCAGCGACAGTCAGTTGGGACATGTAGTTAAATTTCGTGGGATGTGTGCTTCACACGAGTTTGTTATAACGACCTTTGTATATATACTCTGTTACGCAGCCGATTTTATAACGGGCTTTTGTTACCCACTGTACTATGTTCTCCTCAATAAAATTAGATCTCGGTTTCTCCCTTGGATTAGAGTTCTTCATCACATTGATGAGAGAACACCGAACCAAGTATATTGCGTGTTGTTCTTCGTGATTGTTTACTTTTCATGTTGCATTGTTATTCAAATTTGTTTATTAACTCTTTGCTATTTGTGCGATTCGATTTGGTGACTGAATCCGGTAAATTTTGTATTACGATTTGAACTGATTCACTACAATAGCGCGTACCATATGATAATGTCACAAGGACTGACCACTCGCGGTAATTGGGAAGTGTAGAGCTCAAGTGATCAGACTACTTGGGAAAAGGTTTGGAAATTGGGATGTGCGAACAAGATTAAATTATTTTGGTGGAGAGCTTGCTTGGACATTCTACCGACTCGCATGAATCTCGCACGGCGTAAGATTGGTGATAGTATTATGTGCGTGTCGTGTAATGAGAAGGAGAAGAACCCTTAACATGTGTTCTTTGAATGTCACGTGGCGCGCCAAGCATGGGATTTGGCCAATTTTTCTACGAATTCCATGTGTCATGCGAACGAGGGACTGCTAGAGTGCTTTCGTAGAATCTAGCATGAGGAGGGGAAGGATCGGATGAGTGTTGCGATCACGCTTTGTTGAACCCTTTGGCATAAGAGGAACTTGATCCTCGCGGGGGAGGCCTTTCGTAATGCTGCAAAAATTGCAGAGTTCACCATGAGTTTTGCGGCATCTTGGCATGAGATGGGGCAGGATTTATCACAAGTCATCACGAGAGCATAAAGTGCCGATTGGGAAGTACCGCGGGAGGGCTGGTACAAGATTTACTTTGATGGCGCACGATTCGAAGAGGATAGGGTGGTATGAATAGGAGTTGTTGTTCGAGACCATGAGGGCAACACTATCGCTCGGGTTCAAAAATGATTCATGACAACTCTCGTTCCATCGGTTATTGAGGCAGTAGCGGCTTTGTGGGCCATAAAATTGGCAGTCGATATGGATTGAAAGCAAGTTATTTTTCAAAGTGATTGCTTAAACATTATCCATGATATCCTATACTCGACTCAAGAGGACGTGAGCTACGTTAATATCATTTTGGATTTGCTTCGAATGTTTGAGCCACACAATGGGTTCTCATTCGGTGGTTTGGACGAAAAGCTAACAACGTAGCGCATAACTTAGCCCGCACTGCGATTGGAAAAGTTCTTGATACTCATGATCTTGTTTTTGCAGAACACTAGTACTTTGTTTTATTCTTGGTTGTTTGGCCGTTTCTTTTGATTGTGTTTTGACGATTTTTTGGCGTGAATACGCTGGGTATGAAATATATCTATTTTGGCTTTAAAAAAAAATCCAAATTATTTCCCCCCTCAAGAAAAAACAAAAAATCAAACTATTTTATGTAAAATGTAAAGCACGTAGACGACGCAACACTACATAGGCATGGTGATACGGATTCTTGAAACAAATTTCTAAAATTTAGAGTGTCCACCCATATGAACATAGTTGATTTTTTGGAGTATTGCATATTATTGTTAAAATCTCTTTTGAAAGGCAGCAAGGCCAGAACACATATTATGATTTTGATAAGAGAGGCTGACTATGTGAATCTTATTTTATTCAATCAACTTTTATTTTAAGCAAGAACTTTTCTTCTTCTTCTTCATTTTTCTTTTTTCTTTTTTGATAAATAAGCAAAAAACAAAATCCATTTTATTTGTTAATAAAACTTTTTTGCCTAGTACACGTGACTGAAGATCTATTTGTTCGTTTATTTTTCTCAAAATATTAAAATTAGACAAAGAAAATCATAGACGTGAGTGACGGTGAGCTTCAAGAAAAAAATATTTTCATGGTTCATGATTAAAAAACTGATCAATATGTTGTTGGAGGTCTAAATAATAAAAAACAACTTGTTCAAATTAAATTTTAGACATGATGGTGTGGCATATGATTTTGGCATAACGATGTAAAAGTAAATTTCGATTAGACTTATCAAAAAAAAAAATCAGATTAGTATACGTTTTAAACAATGAGATTTGAATCGAGGAATTTCTACTTCTAGAGTTTTTTTTTTTATGAATTACACTTCGAGAGTACAATCATATTTGGAAAAAACTATTTCATGCAACCGTTGTATTGCTGACATGGTGCAACTACTACCAATACACGGTAGGAATTGATATATTCTAGGAAAAGTTAAATATGTATTTAATTTAGATCGTTGGTTGTACCACATAAGCTATGCAATGGATGCATAAAATATTTCTTCTATATTTGGTGTTTTTAAACTATGAAAAGTATAAAACTTTGGTACCCAGTCAGCTATATAACTAAACTGGTGGAAATTTAGTTCAATATATTTTAAAACTTTAGGTTCTATACTTGTTTTTCAAACTAATGAGATTTATATATTTATATTGCACAGCTTACAACATCGGGCATTTGGTCTAGTGGCATGATTCTTGCTTAGGGTGCAAGAGGTCCCGAGTTCAATTCTCGGAATGCCCCAAAAGAACTTCTTTCGTGTTTTTTGAAACTAAATCAACGCAGTGATGGAGTTATTTATTATTAGAGGACTTTTGTAATGGTTATGGTCTACCCAGACACATTTTTTTTTTCCCGGTAAGTTCTGTTATATTACATTGACAACAAATATTAATAAAAAGTAGTCTAACTTTCTAGTTATAGATGTATGATACTTTTCGTAAATTCTTATAACCACTCTACAATTTGTTTTACAATACACGTTTACTTTTATAATTTTTTTTGTAGTTATTATAATATAAATGATATCATGAGATCAAATATACAAATTCAAAGTGTAGAAATGTGTAATGAGTAATGACATTCGTTTCTAATGAGCTCATGCAATAATTGAAATTCATAAATTGATATTTTTAAAGAAGTCACCCTGCCCGATATATGGAGGTAGTTTAGTGCGCACTAAGAAGGATAAATGCCGCGAGTTCTCACATTATTTAAAAAATGGAGGTGAATTAGATGTAAATTTCAAAATCAAAAGATTTTGTCTAGTTTAATTATAGGGCTATTTGAAATGAAACTATTTGACATTAGCTTATATAAAAGGGTTAAAGCCAAAAATAAATAAAAATGGTGTATCCGTGTGTCTAACGTTACTTCTTTTGTGCACTAAGAAGGATAAATGCCGCGAGTTCTCACATTATTTAAAAAATGGAGGTGAATTAGATGTAAATTTCAAAATCAAAAGATTTTGTCTAGTTTAATTATAGGGCTATTTGAAATGAAACTATTTGACATTAGCTTATATAAAAGGGTTAAAGCCAAAAATAAATAAAAATGGTGTATCCGTGTGTCTAACGTTACTTCTTTTGTGTATTAGTGTAGATAATATGTCAAATCAAAAAGTAAATTTCCTACAATTTTTCAACGTTAGATCTAACACAAAAATCATGAAAGAAAACTTAATAATTAGTCAACGATTTGATGAATTATTTAAATTTGTTCCATGTACCAAGTTGTAGGTCCTCTATTAACAATAGCTCTTCACATACTTCATTGGGACGGTCTCATGTGCAGCATGCTGCACAACCGGGCCCTCTCACAGAGGGGTGGAATCATGCTGCACATGAGACAAATCCTACTTGATTTTGAAATTCCATTTTGGTCAAAAGTACGTTTATGGATAAAATTAAATATACATTTATTAGAGGTAGTTGGGTAGATAGAAGTAGGTGTGTAATTAATTCTTTTTTTTTTTGACATTCGTGTGTAATTAATTCTTAGATATGCTTAAAAAAAACTTAAATCTAGTTCAGTCCTATAAGAACAGTTTGATTTGCCCAATTAGATTAATAGTCGTAGACTTGTTTGTTTGGTTCGCAAGATCAATAGTCGGGTTTGTTCTACGTGGTGGATTAATCTTATGATTATTGGTTGGACCCTCCTTCCAACTAAGATTAAATCTTAAAGTACATAATACCCCTATTTTTTATGTTTTGTGACTAAATTAACTTTGATTCATCCATATTTTTATTTTACCAAATAGTTTATATTTATTGTAGTTTAACTTTTTGATGACAACAATGAAAATTGCTGATAAGTTTAGTGAAATAGGTTAAAAAAATTGCTTACGGTACTTGAGTTGTATTTTTGACGTATCAGTGATATTTAAGAATGTACTATAAATTATTTATATTGAGTTTTTTTATTTTTTTTCTTTCAACTAATAAGGACACGGAATGCATTCCCATTCAATTTAGACAAAAGAAATATTACAAATTCTGACGAAAAAATGACCGTCGGTGGAAACACGAGAAAGCAATTATATTTACACTAATTTTCCATAATTTTGAAAATGATGAGCATATTTGTTTGCTTCCAAATCATTGAAGCTTTATTCATATTAACCATTTATTCGAAATAAAGAATAATAAAATACAAACAAAATAGCAGTTTTATTCAACCGTACAACCCTATTTTACAACGTCGATATTATACAATGAAAGACTCATCCCGTTATATGTACTCGATATCATACACACACATCAAGCTGTAAGAAATACATGGTACAATACCCGCACAAATATAAATTCAAGCACACATATATTATACAATTCCCCACATAACATCGCCGAGAATCTTCTACACCACTCTCTACAACATTCTCTACAACACATACAATATTTTAATTTATAATTACTAAGATTTTTTCTCTCATGAGCAGTGTTGTGAAAGGCGAAAAGCGCAGGGCGAGCGTTTTTCATACTTAGAAGCGAAGCGTAAGCTCAGAGACGTTAAGCGTAAGCTCCATAAATGTTGGCATTTTTATTTTATTTCAAATATAAAAATATAATTACGTAAACAACATTGAAAAAAATATTGACTAGAACAAAAAGATGCAAATAATATAATCTTCAGAATGCTCAAAAACATATTTCAATTAAAAGTCTAAAACCAATATTTCTCAGATTCAAAAATATCCATAAAGATCATTCATAGTCGCTTTCACAAAAAATATAAAATATAAAAAAACATATTAAAGAAATACTTAAAATTGCAATTTGTGAACCGGCCCATTTCTTTCAAAAAAAAAAAACTGAATTAGTCTTAGAGCGTCTTAGAGCGCGCTTGGAGCGTCTTAGAGCGTGCGCTTTCGAAAAGGCACGCACAACAGCAGTGCTCCAGCGCGTTTTTGCTCTCATTTCGCTCGGAGCGCGCTCTAGTCGCACTTTTCACAACATTGCTCATGAGTCATGAGATAAAAAAAGAACTAACAATTAAAATATTCACTCTCTCCTCTCCTCCTCTCACGCGTATAAATGTTATTATTAAGATTTTCTCTCTCATGAGATAAAAAAAGGAAACTAGCAATTAAAATATTCACTCTCTCTCTCCTCTCCTCCTCTCACGCCCGAAAATTGTATTTATTTTTATTTTTATTTTTATTTCTCTCTCTCTCCATTGCTTTCCTAGGGAGAAAATTGTATTTTTTTAGAAAGGGAAAATTGTATTCTTAACAGCTAATTATTTTCAGAAATTTAGAGAATTATGTTTCATTTCAATTGTATTGATAACTCTATGAAGCTTTTCCATAATTCTTACTCATGGTCGAATTGCTACAATGTCTTTAAATTATAATTTTTTGATATTCGTAATGAAAATAGTAAATAGTGTATGTTTTCACGTATCGTATGAGAGGGATCTAAAAAATAAAAATAGAATGATAAGGAAATACTACTTCTTTTTATAATATTTTTAAATTAAAATATAATATATGCATTAGTAAAAGTGCAAACTGCACAAAAAAATTGCAAACACAATTAACTTGAATATTCACAATGTTATTCTTTATGATTAATTGTGTTGTATGTTGTAACTTAATATATAAATTCCTTGTGAAATTTTTTTCCTCCTAGGAAAGCAATGGGGAATGTTGTATTTTTCACTATTTTCATTACGAAATTCAAGAAATATAATTTAAAGACATTATAGCAGTTCGATCATGAGTAAGAAATATGGAAAAGCTTCACAGAATTATCAATACAATTGAAATGAAACGTAATTCTCTAAATTTCTGAAAATAATGCGCTGTTAAGAATACAATTTCCCATTCTCAAAAAAAATTAGTACAATTTTCCCCTAAGAAAGCAATGGAGAGAGAGAAAAAAAAAAGGCATGAGAGAAGGAGAGGAGAGAGAGAGTGAATATTTTAATTGCTAGTTCCTTTTTTATATCATGAGAAAGAAAATCTCAATAATACCATTTCCGTGAGAGGAGGAGAAGAGAGAGAGAGTGAATATTTTAATTGTTAGTTCCTTTTTTATCTCATGAGAGGGAAAATCTTAGTAATTATAAATTAAAATTTTGTATGTGTTGTAGAGAATGGTGTAGAAGATTCTCGCCGCACATCACGAGGTGTGTGGTGAAAATTAAACTAAGGGTAAAAATGTTATTTTGCAAAAATAAGTTGAAAGATTAAAAAATTAGATCAATTAGTCCAAGCGAACATACTATTATTTGTTTTTGTTGAGCTTTGTTTAGGGTACTTATTTGGCAAACGATGCAACCTAATAACTATACACAAGGATATTAGTAAGGGTGTTTTAAAAGTCATGCGACTATTAATTTTGCAAGCAAACGAGTCCTAAATGTTCAAGCTTCATATGAATGTAGTGGCAGGTTATTCACAATAACATGGTATCCGAGTAAGCTGCGAACATATGGCTTTTAGTTCAATTTTCTTTTTCATTTTTTTATTGGTTGTTGGGTGAGCAACCAGTCAGTTTGTTGCGCTGCTAGTTGCGACTTTGAATTGCCGGAGTTCTGTTATGATTGAGGTTCCCACTGTACCTGTTGGATCCCCTTTTTGCTTTACCTTTTTAGGTTGTCATAGCCTCATTCTCGCTTGCACCGCTGCGCGTCGCCACACTCCGACCACGTCTCCATCTCTCTGTCGTTGGTAGATGTTCACCGTCTCTGTCCGCTGTTCACCGTTGTTGTCCATCAGTGTTCGCCCAGACGATTGTCGCTACTCTCCATATGTCTGCCAATTGACCTCTGCTCACCTCCAATGTCCGTCACACTGCTTCATATTGTATCTATCGCTCGTCTAAAAGTCTAAAAACTAATTTTTGTTATCCTAAACTGGTTACTAAAGTATTTTCGTAATTCTAAACTACATTTTAGTAGTTATTATATAAATTTACTCATATTTTACTTTTATGATTTTTACACTAAATGGGTGGTGGTTGTGCAAGATGATTAATTAAAAAAATCATAAAAGTGAAATATAATTAACTTTAAATAATAACTACTAAAATATAGTTTAAAATTACAAAAATACTTTAGTAATCAGTTTAGGATAATTATTTTAGGTTTTAGATAATATTTAGTATTTAATTGAATTTTTTTAATGATTTTAAAATACAATTGCAAAGTATTATTTAAATTTTATTGTTGCTATAATAATTTTGGGGGTTTCACATTTTTTATTTTGGCATTAACTTTATAAGGATTTGAAATATAATTTGACAATATGCTTTAAAAATGTTATATAATTAATTATTATAACTAACATAATACAAAATAAAATAAATTATAACTTTAATTAATAAAAAAGACATATGCCATTTTTTATTAGTTTCTAAGGTAATATTTAGTATTAGTGCCTAAAAATGGCGTTTACATATATTTTTAATATATTTTATTAATTTTTTAAAGATTTGTTTAAGGTAATACCTAGTATTTATTATTAACCTTTATTTGATGAGTAGTATTTATTTTAATATTATTATATATATATTTTTAGCTATTTAAGTGAATATATGATTTTACGTAAATATATAACACTTGAGGGCATTTTACTAATTAGAAATAACACATGGAGCGGGGGGTTGGGTTGTTAATAAAAACAACTTAAGGGAAAAAGGATAAAAACCTAGCGAAAAATTTGGTCGGAGGACAATTGGATGAAAAACCACGATAAATGGCTAAATGTGGACAAAACCGCGATAAATGACTATTTCCATAACGAGACCAAGATAAATGACCATTTCTGAGAAAAAAAATCCAAAATAAAATAATAAGAAACAAAAAAAAAAGAAGCAAAGACATACAAACACCAAAGAAACAAACTCTTGTTATGACTAATGTGATTCCTGTTATGTCTTGCATCATGGTACATAAACTTACGGGGCCTAATTATCTTGATTGGGAAAGACGGTCTGAATATATATGTGCAGTATCTCGAAGAAAGATCACCTTACAGATGATCCCCCCTGGTTGAAACTCGCAAAGCATGTTTGAAAGATGATGCCAACTTGTTTTTTTCAAATTTGAATTCCATCGACACGGAGGTGGTTAGCCTTATTAATCACTGTGAGTACGTTAAAGAATTAATTGAATATTTGGATTTCGTGTAATCTGGGGAAGGCAATATCTCTCGTATTTATGATGTTTGCGAAGAGTTTTATCGTCCTTAACAAAGTAGTCAATCCCTTTAGACTTATTTCATGCACTTTAGAAAAATCTATGAAGAATTAAATGTTTTGCTACCATTTAGCACCAACATTAAAAGTGCAACAATCCCAACAAGAAACGATGGCAGTTATGAGTTTTTTGTCAGGATTGGGTCCTCAATTTGACATTGCTAAGTCTCAAATTCTTTCAAGCACTGATATCTCCTCTTTAAACGAGGTGTTTGCACGTGTCCTCCAAATAGATTCCAGTTATGTGATTGCTTTTGTTACTCGGCCGTCTAGTGCACTTGTCTTTGACAATAATGGACCAGTTGCATCTCCACAAACCAATCAGGATAAAGGAAAATTTCAACAAAATTTGTCAGAGGGAGTTGAATGTCATTATTGTCATAACAGGTTCATACAAAGAAAAATTGTCGAAAATGCTTGAGAAAACAAGGCCTTCAAGGACCTTCGACTCCATATCAGAGTTATCATGCTCTATCTCGCCTTCCTCATTAGGGGTGTTTACGGTTAGGCCCAGCCGAAAGAATCACAAATTAATTGAAATTTTAGGCCAAACTATAATCGAAACTAGCCACTTGGTTCGGTTTTTGGTTTGACTTTAAGGATTTTTAAAAAATTAAGTTCTTTGAAAACCACATCCCAGTTAACATAAGTCAACCGAAAACCACTTTATAATTTTGTATCAGTTCAAGTAAGTATTTAATACCTATCGATTAGATTCTTTTGTTCTATTTTGTATTAATAGTCTCATTTATATACTTCAATCTTGTTTTGTAGGTAAGAAATCAAAACTTTCATTGGGGAGCATAGAAGGTAATTAGATTGTTGTTTTGCTATTTTATTTTCTGGCGCAATTAGGTTTTATGAATTGATAGATGGTTTATTAGATATGTATTATGAACTACGACAAATGAATATTTGATATATTTTACGAATTATATGGATGAATTGTCGATTAAGTGTTACAAATTACTATAGATTGTTAAGTAAGGTAACATACTGTTTGAAAAATGATTTTCACTTATATATAAACTAGAAATTTGACACACGCGGGATCACGTGCAAATTATTAATTTTAAATTTAAAATATAAGTGAACATCCGTGTGAATTCATATTTTTTAGTTAATCAAAGTAAGTAAAAGGACATTATAAACCATGCTATTAATTTATTTGAAGAGAGAGAAATGAGGGTATTTTAGGAAACACAAAAATTGGTATCCCAACTACATTTTTGTGAGTGTGAGGGCTTTGCTTTTAATATAGTAATAGATGTGTATTTTTTAAAAAAAAAATTTGTAATAGGCAAGTATGTAATGTGTAATAGGTTGTTAATTTGAGTTGTTAATTTTATATATTCAATTTTTGGAGATAATTTCTATATTTATTAATTGTGTGGATAGCTTCTTTTCCCCCCGTAAGAGTAGACGAATTGTTAACTCAAAATCGTAACCCAAACTGAACGCTTTTAATCAAAATCCAAACACTTCATTGTTTTGGTTATTGGGTATCATTTTTAGGCTAACTAATAAATCAAGTTCTTTAAAAATCGAACTTGTAAAACCCCAAATTTTTAAAACATTTCTTTCGTAAAAAGTTGTATTATTATTTGTTTCTTTTGTTTTTCTTTAAGCTATTTCCTAATTTAATTCAAGAAATTATAAAGAGTTGTTCATAATTTATGAAATTGAGCCCCAAGTTGGATATGGTTAATGGGTATCTTTTTTAGGCTAACCAATAAATCAAGTTCTTTAAAATAGAACCTGTAAAGCCCCAAATTTTTAAAGCATTTCTTTCGTAAAAAGCTGTATTATTATTTGTTTATTTTGTTTTTCTTTAAGCTCTTTCCTAATAAAATTCAAGAAATTATAAAGAGTCGTTCATAATTTATGAAATTGAGCCCCTGAGAGTTTGATAATAATTATTTTCTCAATGTTTGGCTACGGCAAATTAGGTATATAATTTATCTATGCTTAGCTTAATTTGAAAGCCCCAGTAATTAGCCCACAATCTTAATAACAAAATACCTAAACTTTAGATTTTTTATAGCTTAAATAAGCCTCGTGTTTTAAGGCCCATATTCTAACGTCCAGAAGTAAAAATAGTTATATCTATTTTTTTTCGATCAATAGTTATATCTATTATTAAGTATTAGTTATCATATACGAATTAGGTCTTTTATTCATTACTACGAATCAAATTCCTTTTCCTTCTTCACTACGATTGTCGCGTAACGTCTGTGCCGGTAAAAGTTTCACCTTTAGTTTCCTTTTGTTATGTCCTCGCGGGGTCTGATTATGATAGTCGTACATATATACTTGTCGTTTAAAGCAAAATTAAGAATTTGTTTTAGGAATAGTTATTATTTCATATAGTAACAGTTGTTCTCGTAATCGGCATATAGTATATTTGTACAATGAGTATTGTTCATATATGGTGCGAGTCACGGTTGACCCAAATGAGTGAAGCTATCATTGTACCATTCTTAATTACTGTTATATAAATGACATAAAGTTGAGATTTGATAAAGTCAATGTATTTAGCGCGGGCAGACTACTAAATAGGAAAGTAGAATAAGAAACTTGTTTAATATATTATCATCTTTTTTTTATATATATATTAAAAAGACTTCATTAGCAATAATACGAAGGATCCACCAACGGGAAACCTCCGTCACAAAAAATGTTTACATGAATATCAAAATAAGGAACAATCCCCTGCCAAGATTGTTCCCACGCCCCAACAGAGAGATGGTGGGCTGCAAAATTACAATGAGTGTGAATAAAACGAAAGCGTCATTTAGGCCAACCGTTCCAAAATTTTCTAATTCTAACAATAAGCGGTTCAACGCTCCAATCAAGCACAAGGTTAGTGTCGTGGATCATACAGATAAGCACTTGAGCATCAATTTCAAAAATAACTTTATCGATTCTTCGGTCGTGCGCAATGTTTACCGCTTCCAAGAGTGTTATAGCTTCTGCCATAGTAGAGTTAAGGCAATCCATGGTTTTAGTGAAGCATAGCGTCACCGATCCATTTTCATTTCTAGCCACTACTCCTGCTGTCGCACGGTCTTCTTTAACTGCTGCATCCGAGTTAAATTTTGTCCAGCGTCGGAGGGGTTTTTTCCAGCAAATTTGGTTCATCGGCGTCCTCTTTTTTGTACAACGATTTGCATCTCCTTGGAGGAAATCAGCCACCCTTTTGCTGATGATCAACAGCATATCCTTTGGATTGAGATGGTCAATGTTGTGGACAACTTGGTTCCTTTGGTGCCAAATAGATTCCATAGCAACAGCTGCAAATGTAAGGAACTCGAGCTGATCAATATCCTTCGGAATTTGCTCCTTCCTACATGAGAAAAAAAAAACCAACCAGTCAAAGAAAAGTGAGCAATAGGTTCGATTCTCATATTCCATTTTGACCCAAACCAGTCATCGATGCAAATTTACAATTAAGAAAAATGTGAACAAGAGACTCGGGACCATTGTTACAAAGAGGGCACAACTTATCCTCAATAAAAAAACGAGAAACAAGCACATCACGGGATGGCAGCGCGTTTGCCAAACATTTCAAAGAAACACTTTCAGGCGATAATGAATATTCACTGCCCAAATCAGTTTCCCAAATCGGACATGGATCATCAAGAATGCGTGGTTTAATGATCTCAAGATAAGCATTTTTTGTGAAGAATTTCCCCGACGCATAGGGAGTCCACACAAGTTTGTTAACCTCCGGAGAATTAGAAATAGGGATCTTAACGATCTCTCTCGCTAAATCCGGACCAAAGCAAAGACCAACAATCTCATAATTTCAGTTACATGTAATCGGGCAAATGAGGTACTGGACTTTGTCCATCATTGTCATGCTATTTTCTGTTCTCATATCAGATGGCGGGGAGAAACCTTCGATAGATGGAATCCACGATCCATCCAAATGTCCACGCCAGATTCAGTTGAAACTCTAAAACATGCTCCCCTTTTAATTAGCTCCCTGCTCTTGTAGATATCCCTCGCAATCCAGGATATGTTACAATTGGGGGTATCCATGGACAAGAGTTTCCTACTCCCCACATACTTAGATCGTATGAGGTATACCCAAGCTTTCCTTTCATTTGCAGCCATACTCCAAGAAAGTTTAGACACAAGCGCTCTATTGTGGTCTTTGGCTCTTCGAAAACCAAGACCACTGAATGCCTTCGGACGACAAATAAAGTCCCAACTCTTCAGCACCAAAATATTATTATTTTTATTTTTCCCCCAGAAGAAACGGAGCGTAACACTGTCAATTTTATCACAAGTGGTTCTAGGAAGAAGGAAGTTAGCCATATAATAGGTAGGAGCCGATTGCATAACTAATCCGATTAGATTACTTCTCCCGCTTGCGATAGCGTGCTTCCTTTCCATCCACTAAGGCGAGAGTTAAGCTTTTTCAAGAATCATATCAGATGCTTCTTTTCTCCTTTTCGGCTTGCAAAAAGGAATACCCAGATGTTTCTCCTGATGACAGCATTCATGAACCCCAAGTAGATTCAACAAATTTATCTTAAAAGACGGGCAAGTATTTTTGCTGAAATGAACAAATGACTTGTTCCTACTGATAACTTGACTTTCCCAGCTTTGAAACTTAGCAAGACACCTATTAATAGCGTTAATGTCCTCCTCCTCGGCCCTGCAAAAAAGGTCAGATCGTCAGCATACATAACATGGGAAATAATAGGACTATTCCTGGATACTTTAATGCCTTTGAAGTGTAAGGTAGATTCCTCTTTAGCAATGAGACGAGAGAGCAACTCAGAGTAAAGGATGAAGAGATAAGGCGCCAGGGGATCCCCTTGACGAATACCGTGGGAAGGTTTGAACCACTTCCTCGGTTGACCATTAACAATGATAGAGAAAGAACCACATGTTACACAAAGCATAATCCAATCCACAAATTTATCACAAAACCCCAAATTACAAAGAATACGGTGAAGCAAGGGCCATTCGACACGATCATAACCCTTAGCTAAATCAACTTTAAATGCCATAAATCCTTTCTTCCCTTTTTTACAATTCAAATAATGCATGACTTCGTAGGTAATGATGTTGTTATCATGAATGTGCCTACCTTCCACGAAAGCAAATTATAAAGGGCTGGTATTCCTAGCAAGGATAGGCTTGATCCGGTTAGCCAAAATTTTAGTGATAATCTTATAAATAATGTTACACAAATTGATGGGGCGAAACTTTTCCACAGTACAAGCATTAGTGTCTTTCGGAATAAGAGTATATAAGTCCTATTGTAATCATCAGGCAATGTATGGTTAGAAAAGAAGTACGGACAACCACACACATATCCTTGCCGACAATATCCCAAAAATGCTTAAAGAAAAGGGGCGGAAAACCGTCTGGACCAGGACTTTTATTATCGTTCATACCAAAAAAGACTTTTTTAATTTCCATGGGAGAAGGAATATTGCACAAATCAGCATTCAAATCACAAGAAATACTTGGTTCGAACAGTCCATCAATGTTCACGGGAAACGGCAAAGAAGAATCCTCGTAATCAGATTCAAACAAGTTCACAAAAAATTGAGGAATTCCTTGCTAATGCTTTTCATGTTTGTCTCCCGCCTCGGTTTTAAGGAAGTCAATATGATTTACCTTAGATTGGATAACTGATGACAGATGAAAAAATCAAGTGTTATCATCACCGTCTCTAAGCCAATTCTCCTTCGCTTTTTGTTTCCACTTAACCTCAACCTTTTTTCTTAAAACACCCAACTCCTTTTGAAGTTGCTCCTCCTCGGAACATGCCTCCTCACTTCGGAGTTGACCCTGCAATGCATCAATCCTTTTCAATATATCATTAGATATGTTAGTACAATCACCAAAAACATTTTTATTCCAAGCACAAAGAGCTTTACGGGTAGACCGAAATTTAGATATCACTTTGTATTGAGAAGGCGCTCTAACAGGGACCTGCCAAGCATTAACAACCACACTTCTACAAGACTCATCTGAGGTCCACATATTTTCAAATCTAAAGGGTATACGAGATTTGAAACCACGAAAATCCAAAACTAAAAGTAAAGGACAATGGTCTGATCTCACCGCGGGTAAATGGAAGACTGTGGCTCTCGGAAAAATCAGGCACCAAGAGTTGTTGGCGAGTACTCTGTCAAGACGTTCTCAAATATTGGCAAACCCGATCCTCTTGTTGCTCCAAAGAATTCCCCACAAAACCAAGATCAATTAATTTAAGCTCCTCAATATCGTTGGCCAGGCAATGACGAGAGGAGCTAGCAAAAGATTCCCCCCCCCCCCCAATTTCTTTGATTGATTGACAATATCATTAAAATCCCCAAGCATCATCCAAGGCTCCTCACCTGCCGGGCAAAGACTCCTAATAATGTGCCAAAAATCTGCCTTAAGAGATGGAATACAAGGACTGTAAATACCGGTTACCCACTAGCCATAAGAAAGTAAATGCACATTAACATAAGTGTGAATAATCCATCTATTGGACCAAGTAATATTAACATCAACAAAAGAGTTACAAGCAACACACAAACCACCCGATAGACCAACATCGTCTACAAGTAGAAATTAATGAGATTGCACTTAATTAGAACACGAGTAATACGAGAATAATCCGAGAGTTTAGTTTCACACAAGAAAATAAAAGAAGGCTTTTTGTCTAATATGAGAGCTTTAAGAGCTCTCACTACCTCGGGTTTTGACAACCCGCAGCAGTTCCACAACAAACAATTTAAGTTACTCATTCATTTACCCCCTGGGGCCATGGAGTCTTCAGTGGTTGGAGCATCAAAAATTTCTTCAATTTGGACCGAACTCGAAGTTGTCAAGCTATGCATTGGATTAATTTGTCGGAATTGTGTGATGATAATAGTCCTCTCGATGAGGATTCCACCAGGAGAGGGTGGATTCAAAGTTTCCGCTTCATGGTGGAGGAAATCAGCTCTTTTGTCGGCTAAATCCAAAATTTTAAAGTCAACTGTTATAGGCCAATCAAGGAGGTAACTAAGTGATTTTGGTCGTTTGACCAATTCTCCTTCTTCAAGACTTTCTTCAACTGATCTTTTAGTAAGTACAGATTTAGATAATTGGGTCATAGGATTTTTGTTTCTAATTCCCATTGGGCCCAAGAAGCGCACTTTTCTTTTCTGGACTGACGAATGGCCCAAAAGTATCTCCTTAGTGGGCTGACCCGGATGAACAAGAGAGATCCGTTGAGAGTGATTTGACGTGCCTTCTTCTCTGACTCCTAAAGTAGGCTCTGCAGACACGTTACCTCCTACAATCTGACAACCCCGCTCTATCGCTGCAACGTGGTCAGCGAGCACAAAATTCATGAAGATTTCTTCACCATGGTTGGAGCCTTGACCCTGGTTATAAGTTGGGCCATGAGTAATCGGGTCTTCTTTTCCTTCCACGATAGCATGGGAGTCGGGGTTAACTCCGGCGCCTCTTCCGACTCAATTTCTGGCAAGAAAGTCAATGCTTGTCTTCCTGAGATAACTGATTCCTCGGCATTGACCTGTTCCAGCAAATATTGGTTGTTCCAAATGACCTCTCGAGAATTCGCAGCTGGGAGTTTGACGGGTTTAATGATCGAAATTTTCAGATCCCCGTGCAACCACCCACCTTAGAGCGGCATCGGTGTTGCTTTCGTCGTCGAATCCAACACTTGGGTGTTGCAACAGTCCCTTTGTTTATGCCCAAAAAGTCCACAGAGGAAGCACAATTTCCCTAGCCTTTCATAACTGATGCCACTGAAGATTTTTACAATTACTAGGAAGTACCACCACTACCTGGTCCACTAATGCTTTCGTGATATCTATTTCAACCCTCAATCGCACAATTTTCTTCCATTTTTTGCTGTTAGTAATGTCAGCCTTGATGAAGGAGCCTAATGTATTTCCAATAGCCTCTAGAGTTCGATCCGTGATATAGAGAAATGGAAGCTTTGATACACGAACCCAAAAATGTGACTTAGTAAGATTGATATCCTCAAAGGCTTTGTCGGGGCTCCATTCCTTCACCACAACATGGTAGCCCGAGAAATTCCATGGGGCTTGAGATATGATCCTTTCTTTTTCTTGTGAGGAGTATAAGACAACTGCGATGGTATTTTGTTCAATAAAATCCACTTCATGGTGACCTCTGATTCCCCATGCCGTGATTAATGTGTCTCTAATAGCGCGAAAACTGAGATATTTTGATGTGACAACCTTAGCTAAAATAGTGTTGGTAACTGGCATGGGAGGGTTGTTCAAACCTTCTGGTGGGTTCATGGTTAATGGAAAGAGGATAATGATGGAGGAGAATTGATGAAGAGTAAAGTGTGATGAACAACACTATCTCACATAAGAGAAGTTTGTCACGGCCAACGCTACCTCGAGTCGAAAAGCTACCATGGCAAAAACATAGTCGTTCGAACACGGCAACGAAGACGGACGACACCCCCACTCACCCCCAAAGTTTCGTGGCCATCATGCAAAATTTAGAAACTTTGAGGGGCGGACGAGTAAATAGAACAAGCCTAGATACTAGTAGATTAACGTAGAATAATCTAGAGTTCTCTCGACTTTGTACTGTTCACACCGCCTTACTATAGGCGCATAGATTTCGTTAATTCTTTCAGCAGTAGAGTTAAAAATTTGCTAACTGCTTATGTGGCCCCCACTCGAGTAAGAGTTTGTTCGGTGGTCCGTGGAGAGACGCAAACGGCGGCTTGGAAATGATCTGAAGGACTTCTACTCGGTCGAATGTGATGAAACTTGGTAGAGAGATCCTAGGACATCTAAGGATGATGTCCACGAAGTTTGAGGGAGAATGACCGAGCCGTTTGAGAGTTAGGTCGGTGGTCCGTGAACTACGCTAACGGCGACTTGGGTCAAATTGGACGAAGGACTTCCCACGCTTGGAATGAGATGATTCTTGGTGAGAATGTCTAAGAATATATAGGAAGTATGTTCACAAAGTTTGTGAGCAATCGGAGCTCCAAGGAGGAAATTAGCCTACCCAAGCAGTGAGTAGACTTTGGAACTCTACTCATGGCAGGATGGGCGAAAATGAGGAAACCTTAGTAAGGAAGACATGAGTGTTGAGCAAGCAGCTAGTCTTCCCCGTACTAAGTAGCAATACGAAGTACAAAGTGTGCAACTTCTCGTGGGCCTTTTTAGAAATCGAGAGCCGGCTAAGGGCATCGTGAAGAACGAGTCTTAGTCCTCGTCTCAGATTGGGAACTGAACGGGCAATGTTGAGCCTACGGGCTCTTCGTTGGGCGCCCCATTGGCTAGGGAGGCTGAAACATATGCCGGGACCGCTATACGGTATGGTATATCCGAGGGATGCCCCTAAGTCAATATGATCTACTCGTAGTTGAGACTAGTGGTTCAAGTCTTACTATGAGTGTCCGAAAGCTAAGGCGTGTACTCGTGGGGGCGACGGTACATATGATGGCATACATTGTGGCTTAAGGATTATGATGCGGTCCTTAGTCTCGAGCGAGACATGAGTGAACGATACGAGGGACTACGGGTGACGATGAGTATCGGGAACGGACGTCAAGCACGAAGACTTGGTTTTGGGCGCCGAACGACCCTCAACCTTTGGGCGAAGCTAAGAGTGCTTCATGGCCTTCGAGTGGGTAAACTTGAATGGAACCAAAGACGGATGCATTGCACGGCAAGTGCCGAACAATTTGACAAAGGGATTGCGAGTGCCTTTGGGCACATAGCGGCTTTCCGGGGTTCGAGTGTATCAACGTTATGGGGCGTTGGATACGTATAGGTTATGCGTTTAACCTCGACGGTAAGGCGTAACACGAGTTTGGGCAGCAAACTTGTGTGCTGCACGGGCGAAAAATTACACCGCTGCATAGCAAGAGAGTGAGCCCTTGACACTTCGTCATTCAAACCGAAAATGTGGCAACGAGTTACTTTCAAACTCAGAAGAAGTTAACTCCCAAGCAAGCACGGTGGTAAGAATTTCTAGCGGAGTTCGACTACACGCTAGAATACAAGCCAGGGGCATTGAATCATGTAGCAAACGCCTTGAGCCGGAAGGCCGAGTTCGCTGCCACCAGCCAACCACTTAGCCCATTGAAGGAACGCATCAAAGAGGGGCTGAAGCACGACGCCGTGGCTAAGAACATTATGGAGTTCGCTCGTGAAGGCAAAACTCGAAGGTTCTGGATGGACGGCGACGGGCTCCTTTATGCGAGAGGAAATCGCATTTACGTGCCGAAGTGGGACAACTTACGGCGCGAGATCATTCGATAGAGCCACGATACTCGATGGGCGGGCCACCCAGGGATGAGAAGGACCGAGGCTCTCATCAAACGGACTTATTATTGGCCGCACATGGGGCAGGATATTGAACACTATGTGCGGACGTGTTTGGTGTGCCAGCAAGACAAGATTGAGCAAAGACAGCCCGGAGGACTTTTGCAACCATTGCCTATACCGGAGCATCCATTCAAAAGTGTGTCGATGGATTTCATCACATCGTTGCCCAAGTCCGATGGATGTGGCACCATCAACGTCGTGGTGGATAGGTTTTCAAAGTACGGGATTTTTATACCGACCCCACCCGACGTAACCGCTGTTGAGACGGCCAAGTTGTTCATGCAATACGTAGTGAAGATTTGGGGCATACCGAAGACGATCGTAAGTGACCGAGACCCCCGCTTCACCGGTAAGTTTTGGTCTGAACTATTCAAGTTGTTGGGATCCAACTTGGCCTTTTCCACGAGCTTTAACCCGCAGACGGATGGGCAGACCGAACGGGTGAATGCCTTATTGGAGTTATACCTCCGGCACTTTGTTAGTGCCAACCAGCGCGATTGGTACCGTCTACTCGATACGACCCAATTCGCCTACAATTTGCAAGTGAACGAGTCGATGGGGCGAAGCCCGTTCGAGTTAGCAACCGGAAGGCAACCAACAACACCCCAATCAATCACTTCCGGCTACGAAGGAAAGAGTCATGCCGTCTATAAGTTTGCGAAAACGCTTCAAGAGGAGACCGACATGGCTCGGGCTGCCATGAGCAAAGCCGCCAAAAAGATGAAGAAATACGCAGACCTTAAGCGACATGCCATTCAATTCGACGTAGGGGACAGGGTCATGGTGAAGCTTAACGCGCACCAATTCAAGAGTTTGCGTCAAGTCCACAAGGGGTTGGTGCAACGGTATGAAGGACCCTTCGAGATAGAGCAGCAAATTAGCACGATGGCGTATCGATTGAAGTTGCCGCCAAATCTCAAGATCTACCCGGTCTTTCATGTGAGCCAGCTCAAGCCGTATCACGAGGACACAGAAGAACCAGACCGACGCATTTCCAGACGAGCACCGATGGCAGTAGTCACCCAATACGACAAGGAGGTTGAAGAGATCCTAGCCGACCGTATCGTCAGGAAACGCGGAGTCAAGCCCACAACCGAGTACTTGATCCGTTGGAAGGGGCTATCGATGGCTGACGCTAGTTGGGAGCCGGAGGATGAACTTTGGCAGTTCAAAGAGTTAATCGAGGCATTCAAGGCAACCAAGGTGTCGAGGACGTCGCCAATTTCAGTGGGGGAGGATGTCACGGCCAACGCTACCTCGAGTCGAAAAGCTACCATGGCAAAAACATAGTCGTTCGAACACGGCAACGGAGACGGACGACACCCCCACTCACCCCCAAAGTTTTGTGGCCATCATGCAAAATTTAAAAACTTTGAGGGGCAGACGAGTAAATAGAACAAGCCTAGATACTAGTAGATTAACGTAGAATAATCTAGAGTTCTCTCGACTTTGTACTGTCCACACCGCCTTACTATAAGCGCATAGATTTCGTTAATTCTTTCAGCAGTAGAGTTAAAAATATGCTAACTGCTTATGTGGCCCCCACTCGACTAAGTCGGTGGAAACCACTATAAATATGTAACCAACCTTCTCATTTGAATCAACGGAAATTTTCCAACACTTCGAAAGCCTTATATACTTAGCAAACACTTCCGCTATCTTTCTTACGCCTTCTTTCGCACTTAAGTCGCACTCTTAGCACGGTCGGCTTAACGACAGGCTGACTTGTCGAGCTGAGTGAGCTGACAAGGCCGCACGTGACGCTAACCTACGGTGAAAAGAGGTTAAGTGCGTGACAAGTTCCACTCTAAGGAGAGAGAGAACAGAGAAAAGTTGTGCCAAATATTAGTTTTAACTGAAGATATATTGGTTGCTTCTTGTATTAGGTAATTGTTTTGCACTAAGTATTATTATAGGTAGATGAGTAAGTACGCCTTAGGAATAATAATTATACTATAATGAATTTCGTAATTATTCTCCTAAAAGTAAAAGTTGGTCTTCTCTAATGCTATATCAACCTAGGATTAGTAGTACTTAATAGGGTAGTCTAGACTTAAGTCATGGATTTAATGTAAATAGCATGGTTTGATATTTTTATGAACGAATAGGAAATTGAATTGGTTGTTTGGCTGGCGTTCTCTCCGATGCAGTTATATATCAGGTGCGTATTCTACAACTATATTATTTTGAAATTGTAAGGAAGTGTGTGCTACATGTATATTAGTAGTAAATATATATTCATATACATATACGTACTAGTTATTAAAGTGATTTGAACTGCATTGTTCTAAATTAATTTCTTAAATGAGTATCTGGTCCTTGGATGTTACTTGATTAAGTTGTTCACTTAGTACATGTACTATTACCTGATTATTGTCACTAGAATGAATTATGTTTTACTATGAACGACCAAACTGTATGTTTCTTATTTGAACATTAGATAATTGTTTCTTGTTGGAAGGACTGGATTATTTTTGAATGACTGATCGATAATGGATCCACGGCTTGGTGAGCGTGTCGTACCGTTGGGCAGCAGAGGGCTCGCCAGATGGTCTTCATGCCCCATGGCCCCTCTCCCTTAAACCTACGGGAGTTTTGTAATGTCTCTGTAGGGTAACTGACGAGCATGCATGTATGAAATGTGGACTGATTTCAATGTAGCACCTTGAGTGTAGGTAATAAGAATTGATTGAAAGGGATTATAAGGACGGGTATTGTATACTTGAGGTTGAAACCGTGTTTTATCTTGATGGATTGCCTAATTGTGTGACTGCTGGAATGTTTAATTGTCAATGTGCTTATTTGTTACTTTCCATTATTTTTCAAAATAAAAGTGCACGTCATCACTTTGCACACAACACACAAACATCACTTAGATTTTTAGCTCACGCATGGATGTTTTTTACTTTGTTTTCAACTTTAGGGCATCTAGAGCGAGTCTGGGGAAAGTCAAGAGTTGGCTTTCGTTGAGTAAATTTAAAGTGTTGTGTTAGGTTTGTTTTATTTTCTTTATTTTAGCACGTAGATTGTTTTGTATTAGACAATTAGTTAGTTGAGATTATTATTTTCTTGTTCTGATATTGTACTGTTTAGCTTTGAAATATTGGGGCGTTACAGAAATAATGGTTAAAAGAATCAAACCATGCACACCCCTACTCCTCATCAAACTTATGAAGGTCCATCTTCGCATGTGTGTTACCGTTCTCACTCTGCCAATGTTTCATCTGCATCCCAGAATTCACCTTCTAGCTAGACCATTACCGTTCTGCCGATGAGCTTGCTGAGTACCTTAAGTATCAGGAAGTAACAAAGCATTCATCTCACCATATCACAACCATCTATGAGTCAAGTAACCCAGATACGTGTTTGCTTTCATCCACATCCAAATAGGCGATTGATTCATTGGGCTACTAACCATATGGCAGGTAACCCTAATGTTTTTAAATATTTCAAACCCACACTTCTATTTCTCATGTCACTTTAGCAGATGACTCTACTTCACATGTTTTAGGATTTGGCAATGTTCACTCTATTTCGCCCTTCTCACTTTTTTCTGTTTTAAGTCTTCCTGATTTCTCTTTTGATTTGGTCTAAGTTAGCAAAGTTACCCGTGCTTTAAATTATTGTGCCTCATTTCTTTCCTGAATACCATCTCTTTCAGGATCTCTCGACGAAGAAGATTATTGTTCAAGAGGCATGTCCATTCTGGATTCTAATCAACAAATTACCCAGACTTGTTGCTTGTTCTGCAGTTGCCACACCTTTTGAAGTTCATTGTCGATTGGGTTATCCATCTCTTCCATAGTGTAAAAGAAATCTTGTCCTTAATTTCAAAGTTTGTCATCCTTAGATTATGCGTCGTGTCATTTTGCCAAACACCATTGTTAGTCATATGTCACTCGAGTCAATAAACGAGCTTCTACTCCTTTTGAGATGGTACATTCAGATGTTTAGGGTCCTTGTCATGTTGAGTCAAAATCTGGTTTCAAATACTTTGTTACTTTTTTTTGATGAATTTTCTGCATAACATGGATATTCTAATGAATAAGCATTTTGAGTTGTTCTCTCATTACAAAAATTTAGTGCTGAAATATAAAACCAATTTCATACCTCGATGAAGGTCCTTAGAAATGATAATGCCAAGGAATATTTTCCAACTCTTTTACATCTTATATGGTAGAACATGAAATTCTCCATCAATCATCTTTTGCTAACACACCTCCTCAAAATGGTGATGTTGAGCAAAAAACTCGACATCTTCTCGAGACAGTCAGAACACTTATCTTTCAAAACCACGCCCCTAAATATTTTTGGGTTGAGGCAGTCTTAACAACTTGTTTTTTAATTAACCCGGTGCCTTCCTCCATTCTTCAGGGCTCAATTCCTTATAGTACTCTATTTCCCAATAAGTTGTTATTTCCTATTGAACCCCGTATATTCGGTAGCACAAGTTTTGCGCGGGATATTCAACCACGTGTAATGAAGTTAGACCTATAGCCTCTTAAATGTGTCTTTATAGGTTATTCTCGTTTACAAAAAAAATTTATTTGTGTTATTTTCCCCACCTTAACAAATTCCTTGTATATGTTGATCGCGCCTTTGCAGGAAATTATCCATTTCTCCTTGCCACCTCTACTACTAGGGGTGTGCGTTTGGATCGGATAGGATCGAATTGGATCGAATCGAGGCTGGAAGTCGATTTCGATCCTGGAGAAATGAGGATCGAAATCGAATCAATTTAAAACGATCCGATTCGATCCAAAATCATTCGATTTCGATTCGATTCGATTCGATTTCGATCTTTTTTTCTTTTTTTTTCTTATGTAATTTAATATCAATGGGACCAACCACAACATTCAAACAGAGTTACTGAATTACAAAATTCACTTTCATATGGTTCTCAATCGCACTTTTTGACACAAAACACAAATCAATTATAAAAGATACACTTTCACAAATTAATTTTCACCACTTTACACTTTCCATTCAGACTATGCATTGGCTTATCAGCAGTTTCATTCAAGGTTACTACTTACTCCAGCACTCCCAATTTTGATCAATGTTAGTATCACTAACAATATATAAAATATCTTAGTAGCATCTTAATAGGCTTAGCATTATAGATAAAAATATAATATTATATATATATATACTATTATATATTTATTTATTTTTAAAAAATAAGATGAGTATTCGATCTAATCCGATTCTCAGCCTCTAAAATCGAGGATCGAATCAAATGGGGGTTCGATCCTAAGGCAAAAATCAAAAGTCGAATCAAATATTCGATTCGATCCTCAGATCGGATCATTCGATCGATTTTCACCCGATTCGATCGATCCGATTCTTTTTGCACAACCCTATCTACTACTAATACTAGTCCAAGGAGATTGATGATCTGTTGGCTTATCACATCACATATCAGTCACATATTGTTGATCCTCCCATACGCATATTCGTCATGTTACCAGACATGCGTCACATGTCCTGATCTAGTAGCTCATTTTTCATTGAATTGTTAGACAATGACATTTCACTTCCTATCGCCCGTTCACAAAGGTAAGCATCAATGCACCTACCCTATATCATCATTTGTCTCATATAAGTATTTATCTTCTCCTTCATGTTCGTTTATTACTTCCCTGGATACTGTGTAACTTCGTAAATCAACTAATGAAGCATTGTCTCAACCTGGATGGTGTGAGAGCTATGATAGAGTAAATGAATGCTTTAGATACTAATAGCACTTAGAATTTAGTAAATTTACATGTATGAGAAAAGGCCATTGGATGCAAATGGGTGTTTGCAATTAAAGTCAATCTGGATGGTTATGTTGCTCTATTGAAAGCCCGTCTAGTAGCAAAAGGATATGCTCAAACTTGTGGTGTATATTATTCTGATACATCTTCTCTGGTGGTTAAGTTAACAAAGGTATGCCTATTCATGTCTTTGGCAATTACACGTGATTGGCCTTTATATCAGCTTGACGTGAAAAATGCGTTTCTTCACGGGGACTGATGCGTATTATATATGTATTCTTATTTTATCTCAATACACACTCTATTGCAAGTATTCAAACTCAAGTAATATAAAATATAAAGTAAAATTTACTACCCAAGTATCAAATCCCACGAGGACTATGACTAAATTGCACACCTAATTGTTTTACTAATTTTCTTCGCTAATTTATCACAATTAAAATATTTTTCTTTGATTAAACTAATTGCTTATTAAATTGAATTAACTAATCTAACTACTTTTAAATACTTGACTGAATTCAAGTGATTTGATTGGATTGGAGTTGTTAACAACAATAACGAAACAACTTTGAGGTTCGGGCATATTGGTCATCCACTATGGTTTTACTAATGTGTTGACTTTCTTAATTGAGGTTTATGTTCATGCCTTCTTTCGATGCTACAAGTGGACATGGTCCGACTTACATTTTTCACACACTCACGGGTGAAAAAACAATTTCTAGATTTCTCCAAAACCGTGTAATTTCACCTTAAATTGTAATATTTTGACTCAACTGACTCTAAATCTGAAATATAACTAAAATGTACACAAATATAAGGGATCACACATTATATCATTAATAATCTAAGGTCAAATATAGATGTTTTGCCAACGTGTCAAAGACCTCCACGAGGAAGTCTATATTGAGCAACCACTAGTTTTGTTGCTCAGGAGGAGTATGGTAAAGTGTGTCACCTTCAAAAATCTCTATATGGTCTGAAATAGAGTCTGCATGCTTGGTTTGGAAAATTTAGTAAAGAGGCTGAAAAGTTTGGAATGAGAAAGAGTAAGTCTAATCATTCAGTGTTTTATAAAAACTCGTCCTTAGTATCATTCTTCTTGTCGTATATGTGTATGATACTGTTATCACAGGAAATGATGTTCAAGGGATATCATTTTTGAAGACCTTTATCCATAGTCAATTTCACGCCAAGGATTTAGGATTATTGAAGTATTTCTTAGGAGTTGAAGTAATGAGAAGTAAGAAGGGTGTTTTTCTATCTCAACAAAATACGAGCTCGATTTATTGACCGAGACGAGAAAGTTGAGTGCCAAAACATGCAGTACTCCATTACCACCAAATTTACAGTTGACAAGAGATGGTGATTTATTTGATGATCCAGAGAGGTATCGAGATTGATTGGAAAACTTAACTATCTTACAGTAACACGTCCAGATATTTCATATTCTGTTAGTACTATAAGTTAGTTCATGTCTTCTACAAAATCTCATCATTTGGCAGCTTTAGAATAATATTATGTTATTTGAAGGGAGCACCTGGACGAGGTATATTGTACAAAAAGCATCATCACAAACAGTTAGAGTGCATTTCAGGTGCAGGTTGGATAAGATCCAAAAATGACTGAAAATCTATCACTGGTTTTTTTTTTCCTTGAAGGAAACTTGATTTTATGAAAGAGCAAGAAACAAAAATTTGTGTCTTGTTCGAGTGCAATTTCATAATATAGAGCTATGGCCAAGTGACTTGTGAGGTAATGTGGATTCGCCATTGATTAACTAAAGTTGGTATAAAGATTTCAATGATATGTACATTATGGGGGTGAAATCAAGTTGATCTCCACATCGCCTCAAATCCAGTGTTCCATAAATGAACCAAACATATCGAAATTGACTGCCACTTTGTTCATGAAAAAGTACAACAAATTCAATTTCGGAACAACTAGGAGATCTTTTCACCAAGGCTCTAAATGGGATTCGGGTTGATTATCTATGTAACAAGTTGTGCATGATCAATATCTATGCTCCACATTGAGGGGGATTGTTATGGATAGAAGTAGATATACATTTATTAGAGGTATTTGGATAGATAGGAGTAGGGTAGATAAAAGTAGGTGCGTAAATTAATTCTTAGATCTAGTTTTGTCCGATAAATGTACAAGCTTTATATGAATATAGTGGCAAGTTATTCACAATAACAAGTACCAAATTTTCTTGATCCCAATAACTAGAGATCAAACATTTTAAGAGATGATACAGTTACATGTAAATAGAATAAACGAAATACATAATACATAATAAAATAATATAAAATACTTAAACATAATCTAATAAGTACTTAGGCGATCGGAGGACGAGCGGAGGTGCACCGAGTGCTGGCAGTAAGTTTTCAGTCGCACGTTCTCATACTCGTGTGCTGAAAACTCCCGATCCATGTCTGTACTTTTAGCTTGCATGGCATGTGTGTTTTGGTAGTTGTGTCTATGGATTATGTTGGTGTAGCTCCACTGAGGTGGGAGAATTGGTTGGCTTCTTTTGGAGTTAAATGAAACACGGTATGGTTGAAGTCATTGTTGAATTTCCTGTTAAACTAATAAATGAACCATCATAGGTAAAAGCTAGCACGGTTGTGCAAAATCTGCCATAATTGTACCTAAAGTTTGCAACCATTGAATTCCTAAGACTAACTCCACGCCTTGAATTGGTAAAACAATGAGCGAAGTTTGCAACGAGATTCTATCCAAACTGATAGGTATATCGCCACAATACTCCATACTTTTAAGCATATCCCCACCAACCATCACTGAGAATTTTGGTCGGTCATAAATTGAAAGCTTTAGAAACTTAGCCATCCTCGGATGCATGATGTTCCATGTACTTCTAGAGACGACCAAATGATAGGATCACAGATAAGAGCAAGGATTTTTTTTTCTAGTGAGAAGAGACCCCTAAAACCAAAACTTCAATATTTATTTTCATACATGCTTCTCGTCAGTTATTTATATATTTATAGTACTAGGGTTTTTATCAAACTTAGCCCACTAAGTTGGTATCTTTGCATTTTACACCCACTATGTTGGCACACTCCGAACTTAGCCCACTAAATTGACATCTTTTTATTTTATACCCACTATGTTGGCACACCTTAAACTTAACCCACTATGTTGGCACCGACGCCGATATTCACCCACTTTGTTGGCACCAACATCGATATTCACCCACTATGTTGGCACCAACATCGATATTCACCCATTATGTTGGCATACTCCACGTGTCAACGGTGGTTGAATATCGATGCTAGTGCCAACATAGTGGGTTGAGTTTAAAAGTGTGCCAACATAGCTAGTGCCAACTTAGTGGGTTAAGTTCAGAGTGTGCCAACATATTGGGTGAATATCCACGTCGGTCCCAACATAGTGTGTTAAGTTCATAGTGTGCCAACATAGTGGGTGTAAATGAAAAGATGTCAACTTAATGGGCTAAGTTTGATAAAAACTCCACTACTAATCACTGGTAGCTAAGGGTTATATTCAAATACACAACTGCTTATCCAAATCCAATATTCAAATTCAAATATATAATAAAATAACACAAACTACTTAAACATTGGGCTTCTTAATCACTCGTTGGACCTATCGATAAGCCCCGTGTTTGTAGCCACTTAGAATAGATGCAACCGTATCGAATACATAAAATATAATATTATAAATAGTTAAACTAAAGAACAACGAGAAACAAGACAATTCATATTTGCATATCTATAGGCAAAATTTTAGCCAAGTGCTAAGCTACTTTTGCTTGTCTACTTTATTAGAGTGATCATCTTAAATTGATTGCACCGCCCATCTTGATAATAAATTTCGATTGTTTATAATCATGATAAGAAAAAGGAAAAAACGGCATGTTAGACCCAATCTATTTGCGTTTTTGCGACACAACCTTTTTCTTTTTTGCAATGTTGCACCGCACTTTTGACGTTAAAAAATATTGCACCCTAGACAATTTATAAGTTGGTGCGGTGAAGGGGTGTTGTAACTAGATAAGTTTGATGATTGTGTCATGGTGAAGACCATGTCGACAAGACTGCCATGGTTGGGAGAGGCGTTTCTGATTTGTTATATAAATAATCAATACCGACGTACCTTTGCGATCATATGATGGTGCAAATACATGATTTCCCTATAATTTAAAATGGCGGTGGACGGACAAGCAAATATTATATAACAAGTTTAATGACACTCTCTATCTTAACATAATAAACTAATTTATGTGCTTTTTTTTTCTTTCCTTTTGTAGTCTAGTTGTCTGCACGTAGAAAAGAGTAACTAATGTAACGAAGAAAATAAACTGAGAAAAGCATCACTTTTTATTCCACCACATGTGGGTGTATGCAGACGGTTTTTGGCGAGGTGTGCGCCATAAAAAACTTCAGCCTACCGAAGTTTAGAGGAAGTGGGCGAATTTTCAAACCGTGCGAGTTTAAGTTTGGAGAGGTGGTGAACGGATAGCCAATTTCAATATAATAAAAAATGTAAAAATAATAAAAAAGAAATTCATTTGATTTATATTAAATACAACCATTTAACACTAAAAACGTGTACACATAGAAAAATTGTAGTGCTTTGGATATATAATTTGTTTATATACAACAATAAATATTTGTTTATAAAAAATTTAAAAATGAGTGAAAAATCACACATTCACTCTAATCAAAGTAAAAATACTCAAACTCGCAAATTTGAGACATTCATTATCAACCTAAGTATAAAATATTTCACATGGTTTACTAGCCACATATGAATAAGTAATACATTTTTATTAACGCATTAGCTAACCATAGTAATTTTCATCTTAAGCCACATTGTGATGATTTTTATCATTGTGTTTCTACTAATGCATCTCAAAGTCACGAGGAATAACAACTTACTCAAAATAAACCTTCTTCTTTTGAAAGAACTAGTTTGAAAGCTAACTCAGAGTGCTTATAATAAAAAATATGCGGGTGAAACGAGTGGCCGACGGGTGAGAAGGCACCATCCAATAGTGAGCGGGTTGACGCGAAACCAACCCACCTGCATGTGTAGAAAAATATAACATAGGGGGTGAGGGTGAGTATGGGCGGGTTCATGCGGCCTAGGCTGGTGAGCGGATTTTTGTACACTCCTACCACCACGCGTGTTTGCCTATTAAGAGTGGAACAAGGTGTGTAATTGAAAAATCAAACACAAGATCCGAAACACGCTTTGCAAGGTAATAAAACAATTTTAGACTATAGTAATAGGAGAAAATAAAATTCACCTTATAATCATCGTACAAAAATTATTTATGTTTGTCATACATGGTTAGCTAAGTGTTGTTTTGATGCATGATTCACATGGTACCGTAATAATTCGCGAATTTACCTAATACACACTTCGAAGGGTGTCGGCGGTAGGTTCTCATGTAATAAAAAAGAATTGTACAAAAGGTAAAGAATGCTTGTTTTTGGAGGTGATGTGATATGCTCTTTGTCCCTGCGCACCAAAACAAATTGGCATATCATTACAAGTTTTTACAATCTCCTAAAACAAACTTGAAGCTGCAAAATCTGCATCGGTACAAATTTTCTCAATAAACCCGCGAAAGGAAGAAAGGTAATATTATCAAAATAAATGACACAGGACAGTTGCCCTAGGGTTTCATCATCAACAACCAAGCAAAGGTTAAATTCAGCTTACCCAATCTCTTATTAATTAGTTGTTGCGGGCTTTCTTTTTCTGTGTTTTAACTTCAATAATTTGTACTTACTGACAAAAGGGATTATCGGAGTTTCGTGTCAATTTAGGGTTTCATATCAGCCCAATCTAATTTTATATATATATTTAGTATAGTCTGTGTATGATTTGCAGTGAATTCAGATAATGGCTAAAAGGTCAACTCTTAGTTTCTAGAAAAGGTGTGATTTTGGTTTAATGTTCACAACGAAAGACTTTTTTATTTTTGTTTTTTCGTTCTCTTGATTTGCCATTGCCAATTGCCATGCATCTGAAAGAACCCTGTCTCATTGTATAATAAGCTGGTAGTTAACAACGGTTAGAGTTATTTACATAGGAAAGACAAGTGGAAAACTGTTTCTCGGGGCACGATGGTTCTGGTCTTGCTCCCTGTATTGGAACTACTTTGGGTTTTCTATTTACCCACAATACAAACCTGTGCTAAGAGATTATAGTTTCAGAAAAAGAAGAAAGTGGGATCAGCCTGATGAGTCATTGGTCTCTGCTGTACCTGGGATTTTCCCATTGGCAACACCACCGGCTATTGCTGCACTATCCGGTGCAATCCCTTATTCTGCTTCTACTCCAAACCCGCTGCAAATGGTTCAAGTGCCTTTGCAACAACATGCTGCTGCCATTGTCCAAAAGCTAATTCAAGTAAGACTACTCTCAGTTTGGAACTTTTTCTTTCTTAAAACTGTGTTTGTGATCTCATGTTCTGATACATTACATGCATTCTCTCAAAAGTCTTAGTCATTGTTACATTCTTTCTTTCATTCAGCACTTTCTAGTTTAAATTAACTTGATGGAGATCCAAGCTAGCGGTGCTGAATTTCTTCTTTTTATCCTTTAACTTTGATTTGGTTCAAGTTTAATATGTTGCTTTACATAGCTGCTTCAGTTTGTTTATTCGTGTTATTTCCAATCCTTTGGCACAAATTTCTGCCATTTTCAGCCCAATTTATTCTCACGTTGTTGTTTTCATTTATAGCCTAAAATCCAAGAAGAACTAGTAGCTAGAGAAATTATCATAAATGATGCTGATTCTGCAATTCGATATAAGCTCACAAAGCGCCAAACACAGGAAGAGGTAAATTCATATTGCCTTATGTAACCAAAAGGCATCTTTACAGCAGAATAACATATATTCACTTTAGTTCATATTCCTAACTCTTGTTTAGGAATTGATAAGTTATTCAATAATTTTCAGATTCAGAAGTGCACTGGGGCTGTGGTAATAACTCGGTGAGTTGGTTGGCTAGTGGTTTTTTTTTTTTCCTGATGTAAACTTTATGTTCCTTTTGTTATACCTGATTTATTATATCACAGGGGCAAGTATCGGCCTCCTAATGCACCGCCTGATGGAGAAAGACCTTTATATCTTCATATATCTGCTGCTGCTCATGTAAGTACTGACATCTTGATTTTGTCATTGTGTCGTAGCTCACAGTGAGGTCAAATAATCAGGTTTTGAGTTGATGCTGGCTTGTTATTGCTTTTTGGATACACCATAGACTAATTTTTGGTTACAGCTTATAGATGGTGGATCATTTGTAGAATCATATGAACGAGTCAAGGCTGAACTAAATAATTATCACATTAGAGACTTTTTAACTTTCTGAGATACAAATTTTGTGCAAGTTGTGTACATATCTTTTATTTAGATATTGATTAGAAATAATGACCACAGTAGAGAATTTAACTTTTTCTGAGATGTTAATCTGGTGTAATTTGTGTAGATATCTTTTATTGATGACATCTATATAATACATTAAAAGTAATGATTGATTTCCTTACTTATTTACTATGCATGTTGGAGCTTTAAGATAAACTTGTCATAAAGAATAAATAATGTTTGATTAGGAGATAACATGTGTTAGATCTAGGTCTCATACTAATCCATATCTTCTCTTTAACTAAATAAAGTGGCCTTTCATAAGCATCCTGAAGTCCTAGCAGCTTCATTTGAATGAGAGAACACGTTCTCGTGAAACTCTTTTTATAATATAACTGTTAGCTTTGATGGAGGGTTTAACGTGTGGATTTCTAAATAATCTTAAAATGGGGAGGCCAAGGATCAAACAAAAGAGACTGTTGAAAACAAGTATACTGTATTATATCACAGAATGAGGCAGAAAATGTTTTGGATCAAAAGAAGTGGTCTTTGATGCTACCTTCCAGTGTGTTTTCAGCAGCAATTCATTCTGTGTAGTACATTGTTTTCATCTCGTGGATCACGCCTTAACTTGGGCATTTCTGTTTGTTATATTTTTTACATTTTACTGCTGCTGAAAATCTTCAGAGAAAGTAAATGTGGCGATTCATTAACTTAACATTTGCTCATGTTCGTGAGTGTGAGAATGGTTTATTATACTGTATAGTGTATATCAATCTCCTGTGAGTCTGAAAATATTCATAAAATGCTTCGTTGTATCAATTGGCCTTTTTTTTTTTTTTTTTACACAACTTCAGTTTCTTTTGTTCTTGGAATTCTTTTTTTGTATTGACATGTCATGTTCTGGGTTTAGCTAGAAACGACAGCCGAACGAATCAAGGCCGTTGATCTGGCTGCTGCTATGGTGGAAGAAATGCTTAAACATGCATCAACGAACAATGGGGTTAAGGTAATATTGACACTTTAAAGATATTTATGTTACGTAACTGAGAATTTATTGACCAACTTGATATCCTTAGCCACAGGTTAATCATTTACTAAATACTTGTGTCTTTTTGGGCTTTGAGGCTGACCCTTCATTCAACATCGCGTCCCGCATCCGTGGCCCGAATGTGAGCTTCTTTTTATTTATCTGTACCGTTTCTACTTGTCTTTCTTTTTGTTTCTTTGTGTTCCACTTGTTTCTCTTTTCCTTTTTGTTTTGTGGTGGTGGTGGTGGGTGGGTGGATGGGGTGGGGTGGGGTGGGGTGGGGATAGGGGGGGGGGGGTGGTTTCCTTGAAGCAGTGTAAGATCTGATGGACAGATTCGTTTAGGAATCGAGATATTGTATCAACCTACATTTGTACTCATTTTGACTGGCAAAACGCACAAGTTTTCTCTACATTATCCTCTCCATGTAGTTCTCCTTGGAGTAAGTTTCTCTTCCTCTGATTTTCATCCTTAGGTCCGCTTGTTGCTTGATGGTGATTTAGAGCCGACAATAGGAGGGTTGCACTTTTTTTTTTCCTTTTTTTTTGTTGTCTTTAACAGCTAGGGATATCAACAGTTACTCTACATCATTTGAGTGCTTTAATTCATATTATCCACAGTTGCATTTCTTTATCCAATTAATTTACTCATTAAAAGTAAGGGATTCTAATGTTGGAGCTTTCTTTGACATCTCCATACAACCTGGAGAGAATCTTTTCTGCTGTTGCTGGTTGGATTTTATAAATGCAGGATCAGTATGTGAACCATATTATGAACGTAACAGGAGCAACTGTTTTATTAAAAGGACGTGGCTCTGGGAGTCATGAAAGTGAACACACTGAAGGTTTTTACTTTTTATCTTTATTATATTGCTCAGCTTTGCTATAATTTTGTCCACGTCAGTCAAGAGCTTTCTTCAAATTTTGTTATGCTTGCAGAAGCACTGCAACCATTGCATTTGTTGTTGTCAAGCAATGATCCAAAAAGTCTTGAACATGCAAAGCTTTTGGCAGAAAATCTCTTGGATACAATTTGCACCGAGTGTGGTGCATCGAGGTACTCGATGTATTATTTGGGCAAGGAATGGATTCTAGAACAATACCAACAGTCTTCCTATTTCTTAACTGTTTCATGCTACCCCGAAACTTCATACTTGAGAAATTCTAGAATCATAGATAAAAAATTTATCTGGTCTCTGTTAGTCGAGTTTCATAAAACAGAAGTGCAGGCTTCCTTTACGTGTACTCATCTGTAGCGTCCAGTCTTTGTCATTTCAAGAGAATTGTCTACTTTTCTAGGAGATTGTTGAATAACTATAAGTCCTACTTCCAAACAACTCAAACAGAGAGATGATAATATTTTGCTGAACCCTGTAGAGAGATTTGCTTTATCTGTTCATCTTGTTGTGCTTCATATTCTGATTCCAGTTTGGCCTGTCTTACTTTGTTCTTGTAGGGATTAGAGATTCTTAAATTAGAGTTATAGCTTACTTCCCATGTGTAGAGTATGAGATGCTTCTGATATTCATTCAAGTACAGATTTTTGCGTCTATCCTTTTAAATTCACCGAGAAAGATTACTTCCCATGTGTTCCTTGTGCTTGGTTTTTTCAATTGAAAGTACTCAAGCTTCTCTGCACTTCATGGAGAATGAGTTTATTGCATTGTTGCCATATTGTTAGGGTTTCGTCATGTAAGGTGTATGGTGCTGTTCCACCTCCCCCGCAGTTGCAGACTGAAGTCCGGAGTCCTGGGGATAAATCAGAGGTGAATCATGGATATTCTTCTAGTTTGGCTGGTACGACCAATGTTGTCTCTCAGTGTTCAACATCACAGTCTACACGAGTGTTGAGTCCAGGACTTCCTCAAGAAAACTCTGCTTGCTATCCACATGCCTCATTAGTTAATGAGACAAGCTATATTGGTTATGGTGGAATATATCCACAAGCCACACCTTTGCAACAAGTTGCCTTAGCCCTTAGACAGTCCACTTCTCCTTCCATTGCTACAGTGTCTCCCTCCACGATAGGAGTAAGGACGGAGCTATCATCTGTGAAGGATAGGCATTCCCAAAAGCGAAAGTTTCAGGAATTACCTGTTGCTGCAAAAGGGCCAGCTAATCCCAATCAGGTACCAGCATTCGCTTGTGTCTTGTCCTAAGTAGGGCCGAGTAGTGGGGGCTATTACTTATTTAAAATTATAGTAGTTGATATAACTGTAACAGTTCAATGTAAATTTTCACTGTTACATTTGGTGCTTCCTAACCTGCCTGAGCACAATATGTAACATATTTACTAAAGGATGAAAGTGTGGGAGGAACATCTTCAAGTGTGTGCTGCGAGTTTTGTTTAAGGAACCTGAACTAAATTGTTTTGCAGAATCCTCCTGTTTTACCATTTCATGTGCAGGTGGGTCTTTTCAGACTTTGTGAAAGACATGCTTGTGATTGATCTTCTGAGTTTTTAAAATAGTCGTGGACATTCCATGTTTTCTTTTGTGCAATTATAACTGTAGTCACATGATAATGCAATGTTCAGAATACTTGAGAAATTCTAGAATAACTATATTTACGTTATCGGTTTCCTATAAAAAGTTTCTGTAAGGGTTATTAATTAACATCAATATGAATTGGTCCACACTGTTTATGTTGCATATACCAATATATAGGGTATTTAATGTAATTTATGCTGATCACTGCAACCCATGTTTTGTCCCGATTTGTTTGTAATACTTTAATGATGTGTTCAATTTTGAAATTCAGAAGTTTTTAGCCAGTTTAATGTTGCATCCATTTTCAACTTTTGCTGTAGTTAATACTTTTCTCCTGATGTTTATTACTTCTTATTCCAGGTATTTTCACTGACCTTCTCTGAAGCTAACAAGCTGATAGGGGACTTCTATGTTGGGGTTTGTATGTTTCAGGGTTTCCTGATGTGGAGGTGGCTCGAGATAGCACATTGCTGTTTTGTAGGTTTTTTGGGGGTGGTGGTTTTAGATAACCTGTTCTTTGTTTTTTGGCTGTTTATGGTGCGTCTGCATCAGATTCAAGCATGCACCAACTTCAGCTAGATTTTTTCCCCAATTCTCACTACTAGATTAAAACTCAGATATCTTAAATCGGTAAAGCATGGTCCAAGTTTGAATATAATTTGTCTGTTAAATATCAAGGTTAAGTCCCTTCCACACTCATCCATTGGCTAGCGCTGCCACTGTTTCCTGTGATTTTTGATTACTTGAAACATCAGAGCAGAACTTTCGTCAAGATTTTTAAATATTTGTCAAAATAACATGGTTCATGACATCTTGTTTTGTGCTAACTTGAGGGACCTGGTTTATATGCTTTCCCAGAAGAATTTACAGGGATCAGGATTTCCAGTGCCACATGAACTAACATCAAATGTAGGTGGAAGAGATCTTTCAGTCATGCAGCCCCTAAGGACTGTTGTCCAACCATCATCTAATGGAATGTTTCCGCCGCCTCCTAGGAGAATATCGCCACCCTCTCTCCCACCAAAGTTTAGTTCGATCCCTAAACTGCTTGCAGAAAGCCATGCACGGGACAAAGCAAAATCTGAAGAAGTCCCTGGTAATCATTTTTATGCCCGTATTGGAAATTTATTATCATATAGTTAAGTCTCTGTTGAGCATGTTTTGCTTTGAAGACGGATTTAGCTAGATGTATAAAGTAAAAGATTAATTAAATGATTAGAATTCAGGATTCATCTTGTAATTGGGTTCTTAAGTACATTTAGTATTAAATTGAGGTCTAGTTTTTTTCAACATTTTTACTAAAGTATTTTTCTGTTTTCGTGTTTTAGATTTTTTTGAAATTGAGGATAAAACGAAACTATGGTCTCCTTTTTCTTCACGCAAGACAATTGAAGTTAAGATAGCTAATAGATGGAGTTAAATACAAGTTATATACCCAATATAATCAAGAAATGACTGAAGGTTTCTCTGGCCTACAGCATACAAAGCGAAGAAAAATTACAACTAATCTTGTTTTGTATTGCTAACTGTTAACAAGTTTTCAGTTAAAAACTTAATGATTTTATTTACATTAATAGATACTCTGGTAAGGCTAATGGAATATGGAGATGACGACGACGACGACGACGACGACGATGATGATGATGAGCAATCAGCTAAAAAGCCCTTAAAAAGCCATTTGAGCGTACCAGCTGGAACCAAACCTTTCTGGGCCGCGTGAAGCACGAATTTTTCGTTCTTTGAGGACAGGCCACAGCTTGATTGAGATTCTGAGGAGATACAGTATTCCCAGAAACAGTCTCAATGAATGAGGAAAGTTGTCATTGTTGATTAGGATAAAGTACGATAACATATTTCTCCATGTGTTAATTCCTTATTGAGGCAACTATGTTTTCTCAGGAAGGAAATGTACTGTGGTCTGTCCTGAAGTGAGAAATTGAATGTGCGAAATTTCAGGAATATGTTGTAAAATTGCCTGATGAATCAGGTGTTATATTGCATATTACAGCATAGTTTCAATTTTTGGACTTAACTTGCGCTTGTCGTTGCCATTTTCATTTTATGTATATCTGGTTGCCCCCTTTTTTATGGTTTTATCACCAATGCATTAGAAGAGAAGAATTCAAATTTGAATAATGGATGTGGGCTATATAAAGTATAAGAACAGCAGTATAAGTAAGCTCCATTATTAGCAACTGATGCACAGAGTCATCCAGGGGAAAGGTAAAAATATTTTAAGTCCATCTTCTCCTTTCCAGCAAATAATATTTTGACATTGCAGATACTAAGTGTAATTTCGAATAAGACTTGCAAAAGTCTTCAGATAGTTGAAATACACGCCACCGTAAAATCTCATTCTAGAATGCGGGAAGGTGAAACTTGTAACTAACGTTTAACACCGGATTGTGAGTATTTTTTTTTTCTTTTTTTTGATGAATATAGCATTGTGAGTATGATATTCAACTTCACACCACATTATAAAATAGATAAGTAATTGACAAGACATTCGCATTTTGATAAATTAGAAGAATTGTTTTGAGGTTGACTGATGACAGTAATACCAAAGGCAAAAGTGACTGAATCAATCACATTAGTTAAAATGAATACAATAAAATTTTCTATAACAGAAAAGAAGTAAACTTCATTGTAGGCGTATTGTTGTTTCAAAATAATGGTAGACTGGTCATTTAGATTAAGTAAGTGGTACTAACTGGATTTCATGCAGAAGGAACATTTGCACGGAACCAAGACGATGGATTGCTAGTGCCAACGTTATATATCAAACTCTTCACAAACTACGCTCAGTGCTCATTTGTAGCCAAACGTAAGGAATAAACTGGACAGAGAGTACCAGGAATACATAAAGCAGGAAAAAAGAAATTTATTAGGCTGTGTTCATACTTCTTGAGACTACTCTATAGTAGTATTTGTCATTCATACCCTAGTCTTGGCATAATCACTTGAGTCGTCATCGGCCTCCCTATCATTTTCATTTACATCATCCTGGTCAAAAGCTTCACTTTCAGCGGCCACACCTCCATCTTGATCACCACCCAAATCCTGGCCTTCACCATACAATCCGGTTGCACCATTCTCTGGAACTGGAGCAAAACCACTTTGGCTGCCAGCAAAATAGTTACTGCCACCACCTTGTACAGAATCACCAGCAACATAGCCGCCGCCACCTCCACTGGGATAATTGTTAGCTCCACCGAATCCACCACCTCCACTTTGGTATTGGCTACCTCCGCCAAAGCCACCCCCCTCATTATAGTTGTCAGCTCCACCAGCATAACCGCCACCACCAGAACCTCCATAACCGCCACCACCAGAACCTCCATAACCTCCACCTTGATATCCACCACCACCCTGACCACCATAACCGCCACCTTGATATCCACCACCACCCTGACCACCATAACCAAAACCACCACCACCACCACCAAATCCACCTCCAAAGCCCCCACCTCGCGGTTTTTCTGTTGCATAATTCACTCGGACTCTTCGACCATGTAGATCCTAAAAAATTAACGCTCAGATATTACAGTATTAGCATGTTGAAGTTTTATGAGTAAAAATTAGGCGTAGAACCTACAAATAGATGCATACAGTCTAAATGTTGTGTTCGTCTCAGTTAACTAGTTGAGACAAAAAATCTAAAAGACAAGACAGAAGATCATTTAATTCATATCTTGTGGACAACTCACTAGTGCACAGAAACTCTTCATTTGGAATCCACTTACCATGACAGTATGACTAGAGACTGCTAGGAAGTTTGACATACAACATAAATGTGCTATGCAAAGGAATGATCTTTTCATGAAGATACATAGCATCTAGAGGCTTTATTGACAATCATTTTAAGCATATAATCCATCACGAACAATGAATTTCAGAAACCAAGAACTCCTATGATTATTAAGCATATGCAGTTGTCTATTCATAGTTCAGGAGAAAACCCTACGGTTTCAATTGAGAAGAACACTGTAGTAGCTTGTGAAGATATGTAGTGAAGTTAATGAAGGAAAAGTACCTGGCCATCAACAGCCTGGATAGCACTGGAAGCTTCCTCGGAAGATGTGTAAGTTACGAAGCCAAATCCACGTGATCTACCAGACTCACGATCCAAAATAACTCGAGCTGCACGCCAAACAAGGGGAAGTAAGAGGAGAAGATGTTATACACGATAAAACTTAAATGTTTTGCATAAGTAAACTGAAAATATGAGGTGCCCGATCAACAGTCAAATGCAGGGCCTTTGATAACAGAAGCACAAGAATGCAGAGCTCAATATACTTTGAGAGCAGCATCTTTTCAAAGGTTACAAGACAAATATTTCATTTAAGTCCACATGTAGCACAACTATTCATACATATCTATTATATAAGGCAATCAAAAAAAAGAGACTGATAAAAGCAATCGTATCCCAACAGATCAATTGCATTTGAGATATCATACCTTCTACCACTTCTCCATACTTGGAAAAAGCTTCCCTCAAACTCATCTCATCCGTGCCATATGAGAGCCCTGAATCCAAAGAATTGTAAGAAGATGCAGAAAGAGATATTTAATCATAAAAAATCAAGAACTGACTGCACCTCCAACAAAGAGCTTTGATGATGACATGCTTCGTATCGCCTGAAAAAGCAAAGGGCTGGGGGCAATTGATTTAGAACCAACATGATGCTGGGTGACAGTTTGTTTGAGCACATTTCCAACTCTGTTGAGAAAAGCCATTGTCGCACCTTAAAAGAACAAAAACAAGGTTGGCGTGGGCGACATAAGAAGAAATATATTAGCAACTTGCGGAAAAGAAAGATATACAACAACTTTAATAAAAAATGACAGACAGATTCCCAAGTCTGAACTAAGTTGAGCATCAATCGAGCCAACATTGAAGCTCAACTAGCTTCAACTTTCCAATACATTGATTTTATCGCTAATCGAACTTTAGAAATGCATCAATAGTTTTAACTAACTAACGAACGAACCTATCGCAAACCGAATCTCGAATATTTGGGTTTATTTTACAGACCTTCCACTAATCATAGAGATTAATGTAAAAAAGCATATACTAAATTATAACCACAAAACAGCAGCTCGCAATTAGTCCTAAACATGGCCAATCTCGGAGACACACACACACACACATAAAAAGAAATCCCTTTTTCGCGATTTAGCTCGGAATAAAAATAATTAGATCATAACAAATACCAACAGAAAGGGAAAAAAGAAAAAAAAAATGAACACTTAGAACCTTTGATACGACGAGATTTTCACCAGCAAATATAAATCGAATCTTAAAGGAAAGGGTTTAGGGTTTTAGCATGAATTAATAATAATAATAATAATAATAATAATAATAATAATAATAATACCTCGAAAGGAAAGGAGTGGAGTCTCTTCTGCTACAAAACTGACATGACGAGGGCTTTTGTTTTACCTTGGAAATTTATGGAGGGCGCATTTCATGTATGCTCAGGTGTACCTTACTCTCTGTGCACGACCAGATCTACACCGTTGATTACTTAAGTTCATTTCCACCTTTTGATTTGTAATACACATTATTATTATTATTAAATTAGTTGGAGATCATTTCTCTTTTAATGGATTATTATTATTGGAAGAACCCTTTAAAATTGGTATATTCAAAAGTAATTAATTTTTTCTTATGAACAAGAACAAGGTGTCCTTATATATATCATAATAATTAAATAACTAGGTTTTTTTTTTTCTTAAACTAATTCGAATTTTTATCCAAGTTTCTAATATCTATAATTTTGATTTTTGCTGGGTCTTGTTATCTCACTAATCAACTGTTGTCTTTATATACAAAAAACAGAGCAAAATTTAAAATACAACATTTTTTCACGTCGAAAAAAAGAAGCCATATAAGGGGTAGTTGTAGTGTTAGGGATAGGGTTCTATTCGAGCTAGAACGAGCTCCAAGAATTAATTAAGGAAGAAGATAGACTAAATTTAAGATAACTAAACTTTTATTTTCTTGATTGAATAAAAAGTTACAAGACTTGGACTATTTATACTACTACTAATAAACTCATACCAAATAAACCTAGACTACTAAAGGAAATAGAAATCTAATACTACTCTAATTAAATAAAGTTTTCTAATCTAAGACTAACATAAGACTCATAATGTAAGAATAACATAACTTAATAAACTAATTTCCTAATCAGTAAACCCTACGACCTTCATCTTGGACCGTATCAATCCTTCCCCCTTAACAGGGTCTTGTCCTCAAGACCTTTTTTTCGTTTTCTCCAATTCACAGTCACTATTCCTTTATAACCAGCATGAAAAGTCATCAGATTATTGCTATGGCTCACCATCTTTGAATTGCGTTTATTCCGTGCAAGAAAAAACAAGGCTTTTTTAGTTTTAATGTGAGGTTGTGGTAAGATTGCCCTGTTGACGTTGAATCTCAGTATTCCCACGTTGGTCTTAAGTTTTGTGGACTCCTTTGGTGTTTCGAAGGAAACTTCAAAAACACGAACTTGAGTGTTGCAGGTTGTTGACGGCGGCTGTGATGCTGGTGGCGGTGGAGGCGGCGATTGTAGTGATGGAGGAATTTGGGAACGTGCACTCAAATCTCTTTCAATCTTTGACAATAAGCCAGACATACAATCGAGCCGGCGAGACATATCTTTGTAGTCAATTCTTATTGCTTCCGCCATTTTTGATATTTTAGAGAACGATTCCATGAAGTTGTCCGCCTTGGAGGGTAAAACAACCATGATTTTTTTTTATTTAAACAGTGAGTTCAAAAGATGAAAGCACCAATTGTTAGGGATAGGGTTCTATTCGAGCTAGAACGAGCTCCAAGAATTAATTAAGGAAGAAGAGAGACTAAATTTAAGATAACTAAACTTTTATTTTCTTGATTGAATAAAAAGTTACAAGACTTGAACTATTTATACTACTACCAATAAACTCATACCAAATAAACCTAGACTACTAAAGGAAATAGAAATCTAATACTACTCTAATTAAATAAAGTTTCCTAATCTAAGACTAACATAAGACTCATAATATAAGAATAACATAACTTAATAAACTAATTTCGTAATCAGTAAACCCTACGACCTTCATCTTGGCCCGTATCCCTAATTCTGTTTTTGTTAGCCTAGTCATAATTCCCTAATAGAAATTAGATCTGGTTAATCTAGAACTCTTTAACTATTGTTGTAGCCCACCATATGTATGCCATGCCCCCTTATCCATATCTAGCTACTGACTATGGTACACAACTGTCATTGTTCTTTTTCGTCGTATTTGTGACTTTCTTTTCGGTAACTGGGTTTTTTTTATCTAGAATTAGTTGGAACAAAAAAAGGGCCCGGCTAGGTAGTGACCAGGCCAGGCCATCATAAAAAGAAGGGTCTTTCAAACAAAATCAACACAAAACAAATAGCTTTTCCTTTTTTTGGTTGTTGGCACGTTCGAGCCCCTAAAGGAAATTCCTAATTTACCCAAGAGATGTCCCTGCCATTTTCGATCAACTAAAAAAAGAACCCATCATTTGCACATCGAATCGATACGTACCAGCTACTGCGGAATTGGCGCAACAAAGATGTGAATTAGGAAGGATTGGTCGACGAAATATGAACCGAAGACTGAACCTTGATATCCCCCTGAATAACGTGGTGATCAGTTGGACCTTTGATTAATTAACATTTCTTTTTTTGTTTTCATTGGCCTCCTCTTTTCTTTAATTAACAGGAGGAAAAGTGAGTGTGACACTACGACGCCTCTTCTCTTTCGTGTCGTACACTTTAACTGAACATGATTCTGCGGATGGTCGAAAAGTAGGACAAAAGCATGGAACTGGTTCTAGATTCTGCGGGTACCTTTATCCCTAAATTCTAGAAAGGTGCTTGGATATATATGGATGGAGAATCCTAGATTCAATAGAAAAGCCAAAAAGCAGGATCAGTCACCCGGGCAAACAACCCTCCTCCAAGAAAAATTGTGCTATGCCCTTAATGCTCGAAAAACCTTTTTCAGTGGTAATGTAATTCATGCATGACTTACTTGGACAAGACGAAGACATCAAGGATAAACTGAAGTTCCTACAAAAGTATTCGACTATTATTTTATATAATACTTGAATTTTGAGTGTAGATTCTACAAGTTGGTTTTCATTTCTTTGAAGACTACTCGTGTAATTAAAGAATTGTTCGACAAAAGAATCACCATAATGTGTTTCATTTCTCAATCTTTCTGAAATTCATAGGAGCATCATAAATGATTTTTAAAGTAATAAGAAGCATTTTGAATCACAATTACTATCCGTTGTACACAAAAAAAATCTTAAATATTTTATATATTTTTGTGCCATATGATGTAACAGTAAAACATTGTTGTCAATCAATACATTGATGAATCTGAGTCATAATTTTTTTTATTCATTTTCATTCAATCGACATCGTTCTCTACCTCGAGCTTGATGCCATTGCTCTCAATTGGCACGACTAAGTCCTAATTCAGATTCTTTTTGTAAGAGACTTCTTCAAGCTGTAATTTGTGGACTCCATTCGAATCATGGTATGTTGGTTGTGACATTCAATTCTTCGTGGAAAAAACTAATTACCTTTCTTGTTCTACAGTTGAACGATTTTGAAGGAAAACATATTATAGGGGTCGAAACGTCTCTTCTAAGCCTAGGAAGAACACATAGAAATTTAGCAGGCAACAAATATATTCGTAACTCTTGTGTATCTACGAGGGGTTGTTAGGGTGGTTCTTTTTCGAGAGGATCCAAAAAACCCTATCCTGATGTGGGTATCAGAGGACTCCCTTTATAGGCGAATGAGAGCTGCTCGTCTCTGCAAGCTTTATCAAATGGGGCGTGCCAAGTGGCCGCGGAGGTGGGTCACTTTGTTTGTGTGGTACATGCTTGTCCATCGTGATTATGGGAGAAGCAGACAACGTGGCAGATGTCAGGAGGTGTGTGTCAATTTCGTACTGAGTTGGGTTTGTGTCAAGCTTCCAAGTTCTTATCCTTAAGACTAGATAGGTTCTTCGAGGGGTGGTCTTGTCAACATCGTCTATTTGTGGTATGCACATTTTTATGTACGAGGACAAAGACGTTCGAGGAAGGCAAAAAATTGTATATATGCATTATCAAGAGTTCCCATTTCAACTTGTAATCGAAGAGTACGAGGGAATTTAGAGCGCCGCGGCTCTTCAAATCCATCCATTGAGATAAACACATTGATTTTGGTCGATTACGTCTCTTTGAGGTCGTGGAAATCATGGAACATGACACGTTATGCTCTGGACTTTAAAAGTCAAGGAACCCAATAAATTGAAACATACTTGCAAGTATTACCTCTATTATCGTACCTACGACACATCGTACGTACAAATGTGTGTGGTCACAAAAAGAAATACGTAGGTTGCTGAGCCTAGGATACTTAGAAAAGTATGTTATCTAAGATAATCGAGAAGGACCACTTCCACCGTTAGCGGAGCAACTCCCTCCAGCTAAGCGAGGACGATAAAGCGAGGGAGAAGCCTCGCGTTTCCACCCTTTGGTAAGAAATGTAGACGAGGGAATAATGTTTATTACCTCTTCCCCCCATTCTTACGATGATAACCTGCCTACGTGATGAACAATCAACATGATTGAAGAGGGGACTTTGGCCCTCTCTACTTATGCGGAAAATGAAAGTATGTGAAGAAAACGAGACAAGGGTCGGTTGCCCTCGAAGTACTAGCTTTGGAGGTAGCACCGATACTTCAGATCGTCTTCGGATCGGAAGATCTTAAAGAGTTTATATACCAACACGAAGATCTCATTGTAATCTCAACCACTATATTCAAGACATGAGTACAACGCATTATGATAGACAAGGGCGGTTAAGTGGAATTCCTCTTCCTTTCAACCTTCCGAGCCTTAGGATTAGTATCACACACACAGGAGGGTCAGTATCATCAATAGCATATTACCTCCACGAGATTATAATTTTCGATTAACAGACTATGTCCAAGTAAAAATAGTTAGTTAAATTTTAAAATATCATGTTTACGATGAAAGAAGTGAGTGAAGAAATCTCAAAATGTACTGCGGACTACTAGGGGTACATGTCTTTAATATCTTATGAATTATATTGTAGCTCAAAAAAACGATGAGTAATCATATAAATGTCTAAGTATGTTAAATGATCAATAATATTTGAAGTTAACTTCGATTTGTTTAGGTTATTTTGATGTATATATTACGAGGAAAACTCTTTAAACTTTGTTATCGATCAGGTTATCCATATAATTTGAAATAATATAAAAACTTAGGTAATATAATTTTAATCATACTCACTACTTCTAGCTCTTCGTTTTTTTCCCCATCTAGATTTATTAAAGTTATTCACCAATTAATTGTCCAAGACCTTTTTCTTGTTGAATCTTAATGAAAAAGTAAGGACTAGGATATCTTTGAGCAGAACTGAGATCCACATGTCGGATGACAACTAACATTCCGCTTCAATATTATCGCATAAACAAAAATATGTAGTATAGTTGGTTGCAAATCAAAGCTTACTCAAAATGTCCTGAATGCAAGCTAGGCCTTCCATTGACATTTTTTGAAAGAAAAAAAAAATAAAAAATTCTCCCAAGAATAAACCCTAAAAAGACCAGCCCCCTGTAATCGTTCCTTTTGCCCTAAATTTTAATCATATTTTATCCTGTAGTTAGATACTGCAATTTAAATTTTTTTTTTTTTAGTCTTTGTTGAAGACTTTTATTTGGTATGATCCTTGATTTTCTGGGCATATATACAAAAACATAAGACCCTCCTGGAAAATATTGTTATTGTTCATAAACATTCACAATTCAGGTATGTCAATGACTAATTCTTCAACTATATACCCAATTATCTTTATTTAATTAGGATACGAGCATTAAAAATAGAAGGAATCCTAAATCGTTGTTTACAAACAAGAAAATAACCAATCATGATAATTTTGTGAATGTCTTTTATTTTCAATGAATAAACTCTCTTTCATGGATTTTTATTGCGCGTGTTTATATTTGTTGTTGTTGTAATATGTACATTTCGAATGATCAATGCATTTTTTTATCTTACTTTGAGCAATTTAATTAATGAGCAGATGTTGATTTTTGATAATCTTAATAGGGGGCTATTGAACATTGAACGTTATGCCAATGTTACATGAAACTATTCGATTCATGCTCTTCTTTTACATTGTTGTTTGATTTCGAGCACCATTGTAAGTTTTATAGACCAAATATTATCGTGTCGAAATCTCGAACCTTTTCTCTTTGTGTTATGCAGTAGTACTGACAATAGAGATCAATTGAAGGTTTTGTATTATCCCGAGCACTTGAATAATTCGGGATTAATCGATGGAGTCCGGGAGTGGGAATGGAAGCAATAATCATGCAAATCAAAATCCTGAAGATGGAAAACCTCTTCTAGAAGAAACCTCTCCCGACTTCTCCAATCCTTCCGAGTCCTCTTCCACAATCTTTTTACCCGAACTTGATGGAAACTCGTTGTCGAGGCCAGAATCCGTTCCTTCATCGGATATTACAGCTCAGACAACACCTCCATGGAGTATGACAAGTTCATCTCCACCTGTAACTGAAAGTGGACTTAACGCTTCGATTGAAGTCCCGACAGTTTCTCTAGATCCATCACAAATGAAATCTCCTCCTCCTGTCCAAACAATGGGGAGACCTGCCGGTTATGATCCCAACCGTATTCCTTCTTCTATCTTTTCTTCCAAACCATCGAACCCCACCGATTGGAGTACTGCCTCTAACGAATCCTTGTTTAGTATTCAAATGGGAAACAATAGTTTCACCCAAGATCATGGAGAACTACCCTGGCTTGAGGAATGGAACAATGCACAATCTTCAAATCCTCACCATGGCGTTGAAGCAAAATCTAACGAAACGAGCAGCCTTCCTACGGTTATGGAAGGACAGGTACATGAGGAAAGTAGTGTAAAGTCGGTAACTGTTGAAGGGGAAGATTTGGTTAAAAGTCCGAAGGTGGAGAATCAGGTAAATGAGGTAATAGCCCCTGCTAAGGTAGTTACTGCAGCTGCGAGCAATGTGTTGGATGCTAAAGAAGCTCATTCGCCTGCTGAGACGCCTACTAATCGAACTTCATCAAGCACTCATCGATCGTCTTACAGCAATCCTCGCCTTTCTAATGGGAGTGGAAATAGCGGCAGCTCTTTTGCATTTCCAGTGTAAAATATTGTTATTACAGTTTTTAAACAATGCATTCATATTTCAGACGAAAAAGAGACATTGTTTTATGCATAATATGATGGTTTTCTTTTAATCACAGATTGGTTAATGAGACAGGAAAAGCTGGCTCGTTGAAGGCGATGCCGGAGAAGCAGGAGAAACCCAAAGTGCAAGAACAAGCTCCTAAACCAACTCCCAAAGCTCCTAAAGCTCCTAAAGCTAACAAGAGAAAATGTTTTTGTTGCTTCTCCTCATGTTGGCCTAAATGCTGTTAATTATGTTATTTTGTTTAGCCAACCATATGTTATTTACCATTGCACATTTTCAATCAGATTGTGTATTTTGTACATCAACTAGATTGCTTACTCAACTGGAGGCATAGCTTCAGAGGAAGAGTTTGTTATTACAGCTTTTTGTTACTATAAAACAGCGAGGCTTCAGTTCCTAAACATAATATATAGTTTTCTCTCATTACTTTTTGTAAATTAGTTACTTCCTTTAGCGTGTGGCATTTTATCAAATTTTGCACTACGTTATGCATAATATCCAAGTCGCTATATATTGAAGAATTTATGTGCTTGACAACACATGATTTACAGTGTGAGTTTTGATCGTTTTGTTGTTGATTTATAGTAGATATGCTCGTATGCCAAACGATATTAAGCAAAACCCAAAAATGTACAAAAGCCAAAATATTGTACAAAATCCCCTAAAATGGCAAAAACTAAGCAAGAAACCCTTTAATTATTTTGAAGAAATTCGTAATAAATCAAGGCACGCACGAAAACCGCCATATCTTACGACTCAATGCTCCATTTTTGGCCCGTAAGATGTCAAATCGAATGTCTTTCAGTTATCTATAGTCAGATTTCAAAGTGTATATATACTTAGTGTGCCGGGTGCAGAAAAATACATTTAGTGCATCTGCGCAAGCAACTTCTCTTGTAGCGCAAGTTATCTAGTTTCGTTTTTATTAGAATTTTGTTTCTTTTTGTTTTTAGACTTTGTTTCCTAGTTTTAGTCTATTTCCTTACCTAGTTTGAGTCAAGTTCATTTTTGTTTAGGTCTTTTAAAATTTAAACTATCTTGAAAGTGCAAGTATTCTAAAAACAGTGTTATGGCAACATCAGAGGATAACATTGTAAACAGAAACTATGCAGCAATCTGTTTAAAACTACAATATTTGAGTTTTGCCTTTATTCACCTATTAATCAAATTTCACGATTTTAGTTATCTTTGATTATGTACAAGAACGTATTTTAATCATAAGGAAAAACATTACAAGTTTCCTTGCTTGAAGCTTCAATATTTCAAGTTGAGAAGAACGGTCAACACAACGCGATTTCAAGAAACTAAACAATCGAAGATCTATTACAATTAGGAATCTTTCCAGTATTAACTCTGAATTGAAGAAGGTGCATTTCCTTATTAGAACTCTAATAAAGGGAACAATTATTCAAGAAGGACACAAAGTTTACAAGGAAGTAGAATTCGTCAAGGAAACAACAAGAGTTGCGAAAAGTAGTGAACAACACACCTTGGAGATCAAGTTTCAAGAAACCTACATATATGTGTGAAGTTCATCAAGACAAACATAAGAAAATAGAGCTAAAAGAATATGAGTGATTAGATCATTAGAGTTGGATTGTTTTGTCTTGTTTTGCGAAGTTTTTAGACTAGCAAATTAAATAGGTTTAAGGAGAGAGTTTTTCTCTGCTCCTAAGTGATTTTGTTGTGAGGAACATGTTTGTTAAAACCTTTATTGGTTATTTCGCCTAAGGCTAGAAAGTTTATAATCACTTATAAACTTCTGAAAAATATCTTCTTGTGTTCTTTAAATTCTGCTGCAGTATTACTCTGTCAAGAAGATTAATTGTGATCAAGTTAAGGCAACGCCAGCTTAACTTAGAGCGTACAACGTATTAATCCCGATCCTACAATCTCAATTGGGGTCAGAGCCAAACACCTATTACAATGGTGTTTGGAGTTGATACAACACGATGGACAACATTAATCCCAATGCCAACAGGATACCAGTTTTGGATGTCTCCAACTATGCATATTGGAAAATCAGACTTAGAACACACACCAAATCCATTGATGTGAGAACATGTCAATCTGTGATCAATGGATATTCTCTTCCTATTTTCCACGAGATGAGGTAGGCGATCTTGTGCCAAAACCAGAAGAAGATTGGACAACAACAGAGGTAAGTCTCTATAACTCGAACGAAAAATCTCTTAATGCTATTTTCAGCTGGGTGAATCATCATATGTTCAAGCTAGTTCAAAATTATACTAAATCTAAACATGCCTGGGATATTCTTGAATTACACTATGAAGAAGATGCTGCTGTAAAAGATTCAAAACATAGACAACTACTTCAGCAATTTGAAAAACCTAAGATTGGTGAGGATGAAAGTGTTGACAGTTATTTTGAGAAAAATCTTGATATTGCTAATCAATGTAAAGATCTTGGTTTTGCCATGACTAATCCAGATATGGTGTATAAAGCATATAGAACAATGTCCTCTAAGTTTGTTCTCAAGAAAATTGCCATGAAAAAATCTAGAAACCTTGCTAATCTTCAATTCCAAGCTTTGATGAATACTTTTAGAGAACTTGAGATGGAAATTACCTCATAGCCAAGCTATTTATTTGATAGGATCAAATCTTGAGAATAATGAGAGTGGTGATAAGCGTGTGATAATTTCTTCAAACTATGGTGATATTACTAAGAAGTTCAATAGGTTCAACTTCAAAAGTAAATCTAAAGATAAGAATCTTGGTAATATATCCTCTATTTACAAGAAATTACCCCCAAAATTTATCAAATACATGACATCTAAACCTACTCCTTTAGAGGCTGATAAGTTAAAAGATGTTCAATATTATAAATGCAAAGGTTTTGGGAATATGGATAATGAATGCGCTAACACTCTTCGAAAAGAGGAAATTAGCGTTGGGTTTGTGTAAATGACTTTAATGAAGATGACTTTATATCTGGATCAAGTGTTAATGCTGAAGAACATTCAGCATTCACACTGCTGCGCTATTCACTCTTAACTGGACAAAAGAGAATTCCCAGAATGGTCTAGGATCTCAATGTTACTCTAATATTCAGGATCCAACACCAGAACACGAGATTTTATTTGGAGATTAGGATGAATATAGTCCTCATATTAATTCTGATCATTTGTCTGACAATGATGAATCCAACTTTGATTATTTTCATGGCTCAGTTGATCTAGATGAGGAATATTTCTTTGAAGGTGAAATGCTCTAGGAGAAAATCATTGAAGACCTAAAGTTCACCTATCACAAACTGCTGATTGAGAATCACAAACTCATCAACATCAATAAGAGTCCAAAGAAAGAGGTTGGATCCTTGAAAGAGATGTTGAAACTGTATCAAAGAGACCTTAACAAAAGTGAGGCTGAATTAAAAGAGGCTAAGGTCAAATTTGAAAAAGATGAACAAACCATTGCCAAATGGAACTTAGGTACTTCTAAACTTGATGAGGTTCTGATTATGAGAAATCAAGGTACAAATGGTTTGGGCTATGTTGAGAAACCTTCCTCTAAAGTTGTTACTATTGTCTATTTGAAAGCAGATTTTGTCAAGGAAAGTAAAAACTTGAGTTGTGTAATTCCTACCAACATGGAAAGAAAAACTACCTATATCTGTCAATATTGTTTTCAACCTGGTCACATTAAGCCTTATTACAAGAAATTTAAAAGGGCGATAGAGAAGAAAACAATTAATGATAGCAGTACCAATGTTAGGACAACAACTGATCTCAATGTTATCTCAACATTAGGTGATAAAACTACATGACAGAAAAGTAGAACTTGGATTGAAAAATTGAAAACTCCCAAGATTAAAATTGTTTGCAATGTTGCATTTTCTACTGTTTACTCTAACCTTGCAGGTAAGTGGTATTTTGACAGTGGATGCTCAAGACACATGACTGGAAACAAGGATAATCTGAAAGATTTGATTCCCTTGACGGGAAAAATAATTGGAAAATGAGTTCTAAATGTTGAATGATTTCCACCTATCACGGATGTGCTGTTGGTTGATGGATTGAAAGCAAACCTAATTAGCATTAGTCGACTTTGTGATGATAACTTGTTAGTTACTTTTGATAAAAGTTCACGTGATATTTTTAATAGTGATAATGTTCGAGTTTCGTCGAGCCCCGTGTGGTCCTCCTTTGAGTGTGGATTCAATTGGATGAATCTGTCAAGTCACATGTTATGATAGGTACAAGATCAAAGGACAACGGCTAGTTTGCTCAAGATGAAGCAGAATGTTTTCATGCCAAAGTAGATGAATCTGTCATATGGCGCAAGAAGCTTGGACATGTGCACTTTAGAAATCTGGAGAAACTGCAGAAGTTAGATGATGTAAGAGGACTACCAAAGTTGGCTGGCCAATGTAAAATTGTTTGTGGAGACTGCCTAAAAGGTAAGCAAACCAAAGTTGTTCATACACCACTTCAGGTACAAATTACTACTCCTAGAACTAACAAGTGTTTTGAACTGCTAAATATGGATCTCATGGGCCCTATTGAGGTTAGTAGCCTGAATGGTAAGAAATATGCTTTTGTCACTGTTGATGATTATTCAAGATATACATGGGTTAAATTTTTGAAAGAAAAGTCAGAAGCATTCAACACATTCAAGATTTTACATGCTAGCATTAAAAATCTTTATGGCACTTATACATGTTGAATTATGTCTGACCATGGAAAAGAATTTGAGAATGCAAATTTTGCTGATTTCTGTGATTGAATTGTATTTCTCATGAATTCTCTACAGCTAAGACACCTTAGCAGAATGGCAATGCTGAGAGGAAAAATAGAGCACTTCAAGAGATGGCTAGAGTGATGTTAAATGCTAGAAAATTATCTAAGATACTCTGGGCTGAAGCTTTGAACATTACGTGTCATATTAGAAATAGAGTTTATCTTAGACCTGGTACTACTATGACACCATATGAAATCTTGAAGGGTTTAAAACCAAATGTTGCACACGTGCATGAGTTTGGATGCGACTGTTATATATTGAATGATAGAGATTATTTGAGCAAGTTTGATCCAAAGAGTGAAAAGTGTATATTTGTTGGCTATTCTCCAAATAGTATTGTTTTTAGGATATATAATCCCAGATTGCATACTGTTCAAGAATCAGTTAATGTGGTTTTTGATGATGTGACCATTGATGCGGGTACTGAGGAAGTTTCTGTTTTGGATGTAACTTCAACATTGGAAACAGAGAATACTTAAACATCAAACACAAAAGCTGGAGAATTGAACTTCTTTCTTGGATTACAAGTAAAGTAAATGGAGAATGGTTTATTTTTGAACCAAGGGAAGTATGCAAGGAACCTGGTGAAAAGGTTTGAACTACATGAGGCAAAACCTAACAAGACTCCCATGTCTTATTCTGTGAATATTACTAGAGATGGCACTAAAACTAATGTTGACCCAACATTGTACAAATATATGATTGGTAGTTTACTGTATCTTTTTGCCTCTAGATCAGATATCATGTTTTCTATTTGTGTTTATGCTAGGTATCAGGATGATCCAAAACAATCTCACTTCATTGATGTGAAGAGAATTTTAAGATAGATATCTGGAACTTCACCTTTGGGCATTTGGTATTCATACGACACAAATACTAATCTTGTGGGTTTTAGTAACTCTGATTGGGCAGGTAACTTGGATGACAGGAAACCCACAAGTGGTTGTTTCTATTCGGGAAATGACCTAGTTTCATGGTATAGCAGAAAATATTATTGTATGTTATTTATCTACAGCTAAATCTGAATATGTAACTACTAGCAGTTGTGTAACCCAACTTGTATGGCTTAAACACATGTTGCTGGACTATGGGTTAGATATTGACACTTCTCATGTTTTGTGACAATCTTAGTGCCATTAGTATCTCAAGGAATCATGTTCAGCATTCTAGGATAAAGTATATAGATATAAGACATCATTACTTGAGAGACATGGTAGAGAATAAAGTGATCAACATTGAGCATACTGTGACAAATAATCAGCTTACTGATATGTTTACAAAAATCCTCTAGATAGTGAGAGATTCTTCAGTTCGAGGAAGTCTCTCGGCATGTGCAATATGTGAGAATGTTGAAACACCTAACGTTGACATAACACCACTGTCTAGCACTGGTTTTTGTTTGTGGTGTAGTATGTAATTCTTTTTATTTTCTTTGTGTTATTTTGTTTCTTTGTGAGTCTGATTATCCTTGTCTTGTCATAGTTTGTTTGTGTGGTTGAATTCTGTGATGAACAAATCTGTCTAGTTATCAAGTTCACATCTTTGTTTTGAAAAGCTAGTAAAATTCTTCTATCTGTTTGAGGTTGTTAACCTAACATATGGAGGAGCTGGGGTAAAAAAAGTTTACTACTTTGATGTTTATTCAGTTGTGTCTTGTTCATATAAAAAGGTTTTACATGACATATGGAGAAGCTGGGGTTCATGATGCTGACAATTTCAGTGATATTCAGTTGTGCTTACTTACATGTTTCTATTTTTTGCCAAGGAGCACATGATGGCGATCCTTTCTACTAGGGTGTTTGGGGTTTCGATTGCCTGCACTTAGTAGCACTTGTCACTTGATGAACTCTCTTGAATGCAGGTTGGTAAACAAGTATGCATGAGAAATTTGGGTGTTGGAGTCCTGCATTGCCAACATTCAAGGCCTTTGTAATTGCCTGACTTGTTGTTGATGATGTTGTTACTAGGGTGGGTGGAGTCTAGTGATGCCCTCATTCAGTAGTGTCATTATCATTTTCTTTAAGCAACCTTCAGTTTTGGTTCAAATGAGTTCTGAAAATATTAAAGATTTGATGTGATGTGAACTGTTGCTGGTTTGACAAGTTTTTCACAAGTATTTACCATCTTCCAATTTTGACATGCCATTGTTGCATTCATGTTAGAACTGCATTGTTTTTCTCCTTTTTGTTTGGTGTTTGGGCTCAGGGGCGAGAATATAGTCTTTAATTCACGCGTTAATGTATACACTTTGGGTGACATACTGCATGCGACACATTATTTGTGACTCTCTATGATGTGAAAGTGAATTATTTTTCTAATTCATAACTACTTATCTCTGTGTGGCCCTGTTATCTATGTTGCTTATTCATGATTTTGATCTAAACATTATGTCTATGGTACTCACTTGCTATATTAGTTAAGTTTTAGATATGATTTTGGATCTATGTCATGCTCTCACATGAATCTGCCTTGGTGAAGCCATGTACCTCCACCTTTTGTTTTGAATGTTATCCCAACATTACATATAATGTTAGACCAACATTAAATAAAGTGACTTATAAGTTTTCAAATTTTGGAAACCCCTCTGGTCACTTGTTATTTTCAAACTGACACGTGTTATGTTTTGTATGCGGAAAAAGAGTAGTGGGGTGATTTTAATTGGTAACTTCCCATAATCCCAGTAACATTCATTCTCTCCCCACTCTTCAAAACTATAATTGAGATTTTTGCCCTAGTTTCCCTCTATTATGCTAAATTGTGATATCTCTAATTCATAAATTCTCTCTTCAATTTTCTATGCAAATCTCAGAAACTATCAAGAGGAAGACTAAGATGTCGGATAGGGCTAAGATGGTTCCTAGTGCTAGAAAAAGTCAAGTAGAGAGGATTGCTGAGAAGAAATCTGCTAATGAGAAGAAAGCTGTTCCTGGGAAGAATAGAAAGGGGAAAAGAGTTATTGATAAGGAAATTGAGGTTGAAACTGAGGTAGAAGCTGAGAAAGAGAGGGATAAAGAAAAGGAGAAGGAGGTTGATGAAGAGGAAACTGCTGCTAAGGGCAATGTTGAGCCAACAACAAGTGAAGAAGTAGAGGAATACTTGGATGAACTTTGGGTAGCATACCCTGAAGATAAAGAAGATTTTTACTCAGAATATTGCTTGTCTGAGGTAACTGAGGAGAAGTGGGATGCTTTCACAGTAGGGGGATCCACAATGAGAGAGATATGAAGATGGCCAGCTTTAAAGAAAATAATATGTTTGACTTGCTTGAAGCAAGAGGATTTCATAAATCTATGATGGAGCTGAGTGAGTTTGCTCTTGAGATTATTTATGAATTCTACCCAAATCTGTCCAAATTGGTAAGAGATGTGAGGTCTCCTAAGTATGCTAAGGCTTGGATTAGAGGGAAAGTGTTTGACATTAGTCCTTCTAGAATCAACAAAGCTTGGGGACTTCGTGATGTTGAGGAATCTAAGAATCCTGATCAAGATAACTTGATCAATGATCTAACTAGTGGGATGGTAAAAGTCTAGAGAGATGCTCTTCCAACCACTAAACTTACCTCCCTTAGTGTTTTCTTGCATAACATTGCAACATTCAACTGGCTGCCTTGTAAGAATTCTACTGTATTGACTAAGGAATCTGCTATCCTTGTCTACAAGCTGAAGAATGGGTTGGCTATGAATATGAAAGAGAGAATCTTGAAGGTTATGTCTGAAGTTGCTGGGAGAAAACAAGGAATTCTGCCATTCTCCTAATTGATTTCAACAATTTTGCTGAATCAAGGTTTGAAGACCAGTCAAGTGGTGGGGTGGACCAAAAATAATGCTGAATTTGTCATCCTCTCAAGCTATTTGACTAGCAAAAGGGTGAGAGATCTTCCTTGGAACTCAAAATGTGGTATTGGACCTAGCAAAGCAAAAAAGAAGGCTCAGGATTTTGTAGGAACTTCAGTGGCTATGTCTAAAGAAGAAGATTGCAAGGTCACTACCTCTTCATTTGTTTAACAACAATTTTCTTGGTATAGGAGAAATAATGCTGAAACCCAAATGAACATTGAGGACAAGAAGGAGCACCTAAAGGATCTGAAGTTGTGATTAAGAACTTTGAGAAACTCTATTCTTCACAAAAAGGGGGAGAGTAATTTGATTTTTTATTTTAGCTCTAGTTTTTTCTGTTTTTATTTTTGAACTGCTGTTTTGATGATTGCCGGTACATTTACTTAGTTTATTTTGATTTGATCAAGGAGTGTGTTCCTTGTTATTGCCTCGGGTCTGTACTAAGTATTACTAACTACTCTTGAACTGCTCTTAATATTTTTGCGTATGAAGGCATTTTAGAATTGTTGGCCTTTCTACTTAACTTTTGTGCAGGTACAATCTGTTTTCAATGTTAAGACAACATTGTTAAATATTAAAGTTTGAACAACTCATTGGACTCGATGTTATGATAACATTGAAGAAATTCTGATGTGATGATGACTTTAATAAATGTCTTTGTTATGCCAACTTTGAATTTTGATTGTTTGCATTAAGGGGGAGCAGTTGATTTGGTTTTGTTGAATTGCACTTTTGGATATATTACTTGATTGGAACATATTATTGGTTTTGTGAAGAAAGGCAAAAGGGAGAGATTGAAAGTACATGTATTTTATAATGTTATGGCAACATCGGAGGATAACATTGTAAACAGAAACTCTGCAGTAATTTGTTTAAAACTCCTTTATTTGAGTTTTTCCTTTATTCACCTATTAATCAAGTTCCACGATTTTAGTTATCTTTGATTATGTTTATGAACGTATCTTAATCATAAGGAAGAGCATGACAACATTGGAGATCAAGTTTCAAGAAACCTCTATATAGGTGTGAAGTTTATCAAGACAAATACAAGACAAGAGAGCTAAAATAATATGAGTGATTAGATCATTAGAGTTGGATTATTTGTCTTTCTTTGGGAAGTTTTTAGACTAGCAAATTAAATCTAGATAATAGGTTTAATGAGAGAGTATTTGTCAGCTTTGCTGAGTCCGAGCAACAAGCGAGCGCGAGTAATTTTGTTGTGAGGAACATGTTTGTTAAAACCTTTATTGGTTATTTTGCCTAAGGCTAGGAAGTTTATAATCACTTATAAACTTCTAAGAATTATCTTCTTGTGTTCTTTAAATTTCGTTGCATTATTACTCTGTCAAGAAGACTAATTGTGATCAAGTTAAGGCAACACCAGCTTAAGTTAGAGTAACGTATCAATCCTGATCCTACAATTTCATATATATATATATATATACACATATAGTTCATTTTCATTATTTGTAATAACATACTTTGATTATCCTTTGATATATTCAATAAAATTGGAATTTCATACCAAATCCTGGTGGATTCCAGAACCCTTTTTTGGTAATACACTGGTATTTTTGAATTCTTAGGCTTTCGTCCTGCATCAAGTGGTATCAGAGAATTTAGAAGGGGTAGTAGTAGTTAAACATGAAGGAGAATTGCAATGTGTAGATGTTCTTGAAGAGAAAGGAGAATTCGAAGATGTACAGATTGTTGAAGATGAGGGAGGATTAAAAGATGTAGAACTAGTAGAAGAGGAAAAAGTTGGAGTTAGCTTGAACATAAACATCTTTATGTTTGTTTTTGAGTATGGAAGTAAAAAACCTTGTAAAAGAAGTCAAAGTTGTTGAATTTGAAGTCACAATAGATCCCGAGGTAAAGAGTGAGAAATTCGAGCTTGTTAATATGGAGATATATCAAGATATATTCGAGGATTTTTTGGTAAATTACCTCCCTGTGTTATAGTGAATTGGCAAGTTACTTCCCTGTAAAAAAATAAGTTGGTCGAATACCCCTCACTCCCTATGATCTGAAAGTTTGCGCACCACCTCCCTAGAAAACTTTGTATTGTAAATTTTATATTCAAAGACTAAAATACCCTTATCAATACTAATATTTTCATATGTGTAATTTTGAAGAATTTACTGTGTTTATCTATTTATATAAAAATAATAATTTAAGAAACAAGGCATTACATGTATATATCTTAGATTTTTATTTAAAATTTTAATTTAGTTTTATGATTTTTGATAGTTTAAAATATTGAATTAAAAGATATAATATTTTCTTAAAGTAATAAGGGTATAAAAGTATTTTTTTAAAAACAAAAATCTAACCCTCACTCTCATTAAAGAGAGCGTGCACTACACCTCCATGCATGAGATAGTAAAATGCCACATTTTGAGATCACATGGAGGTATATTTGGCCAACATTTTTTTCACAAGGAGGTAGCTTACCAATTTACCATAACACGTTGAGGTAATTTGCCAAAAACCCTATATTCGATGAAGGCGAACAAGTGATGAATCATATTTTTGTTGGAATGTACAACACGCTAAGCTCGAAAAACTATGTTCTAAACGAAATACTAAAGAAGGTTAATGATTATGTTGACGTTGTTGATCTTCTTCGAGACATGACGAGTTTCAAGACTTCCAGAGTGATGGTTCTAAATGAGCTTCATAGAGATTTACTTTTCTATCTACATTATAACTCGAGGTCAAGTTTTTTCGAAATGGGAGGGATTGATATAGAACAGGAAACCACTTATTTTGAAGAAATTTGTAATAAATCAAGCCTCGCCGAAAATAATTATATCTTATGACCCAGTGCTCTATTTTTGGCCCGTAAGATGTCAAATCAAACGCCTTTCTATTATCACAGTTGGATTTCACAGTGTATATACACTTAGTTAGCCTGATGTAGAAAAATGTGTTTAGTGCGTCTGCGCATGCAACTTGTCTTGATTCGCAAGTTATCTAGTTTCGTTTTTTATTAGAAGTTTGTTTCCTTTTATTTTTAGAATTTGTTTTCTAGTTTTAGTCTATTTCCTTTCCTAGTTTGAGTCTGGTTCGTTTTTGTTTAGGTCGCTTGAGCTTCTATTTTTAGTGCATTTTCATTATTTTGTAATTCAGACTTTGATTATCTTTTGATTTGTTCAATAAAATTAGAATTTTAATTCAAATCCTGGTAGATTCCAGAAACTTTGGTGGATTCCAGAATCCTTCTTCGTTAATACGTTGGTATTTTCGAATTCTTACGCTTCCGTCCCGCGTCAATATCATTGGAAAACTCGATTGGCTTACCGATTCAAATTCATTGGATACAATTTGGTAATTATCGAGCTCGACTCAATTTTTGATTGGCTCGATAATTTTGGCCAACGTTTTTAGAACATTTTCTCTTACCAAAGAAATAACTATCTTTCAATGTAACACTTTCAAAGTTTAAAAAGCAAATGAATAATGAATTGTAACATATATTTAAAATATATTATCAAACTTCTACCATCAAAAATTTAAAATTCATAAATATATAAGCAAGAAACGCAACAAATTCCACTTGATGCGGGGTAATTTTGTGAGTTGACTAATCACTCCACGTCAGACAAACACAAGCTCCTTATTGGTCATGAGTTAGCTTTGATTTCGAGAAACCTGCACTAAAAAACACAGCACACGAACTAGGCCGGGGCTGACCCGACTTAGACACTCTGATGCCTAAGTTAGTTGATGCCCATTGAGGGTTAGACTATAAACAAGTTATAGGTCAAATACGATGTAGATAGAAATAGTTAAGTAAGTCGAATGATTCTGCTAGATCGGGTAGAAAGCGACTGGTGCGGATTAGGAGTTTGTTGATTTTGGACTGAACTTATGACTAAGCAAAGATGAATATGTCTCTCATTCATGGAATCAAGCCAAACGTTGTTTATTGGTTCTCTGTGGTTGCCGATCATGGTGAGAGGTGAAGGTCGGACTTCTGAGGTCAGGCCTTTGCATATATGATAGCAGTTGATGATCCAGTTGCTTGACTTCCCGATTTTGCTTGCTCGCAAAGAGATCAGTTGCAAAGAGATCAATCAACAAGATATTGGTCATGAAAAGATTGATCGTGAAGAGATCGGTCACAAAAAAATTATCCGAGAGCTCTCAGAAAAATGCCTTTAATGATGATTAGAGGAGGTATTTATAAGCTGCATATATCCTTAAGGGAGTCAGTTACATGGGCCTCGCATGGGCTGGGTCCTAATGAGATCGGTCACGGGCCAGAAAAGGTTGGTCGTGGGCCAAAAACGGTCGTTTGTGGGCCAAAAACTATCGTTCATGGACCAAAGAGATCGTTCACGACCCAAAAGAGATTTTTCATGAGCTAGTTGGTGAGCCCGAACCGCCACGACCGATTTGGGCTGCTAGATCTTGTAGCGTTGTTCGTTTCACAGTGTTTATCACTTGTCACGATGTAATTGGTCGCTGTGTTAGTACCAAATTATGGCATACCATAAGCCCCCCCAGTTTGTAAGGTGGTCGTAGCAGACTGATACCGGTAATTGGACAAGTGAGGAGGAAACACAAGAATCACTTAAAAATACTCTTTATCCAATGGAAATCCACCAAATAGCATAAAGCACTCTTGCCTTGAGGAATCACCAAAGAGATAAGAGTTCAAAAAATAGTCTGAGACTTTATAAAGGAAGTTTTAATTTTATTTCAATTTAAATTATCAAAATATTATAGGCCTTGGACTATTTATAGGTGATATTAAGTTCTAGAATGACCTTTTGACTCTTCAACTTCGTAGACAATAACCAACATAAATTAACTCTTGAAAATATAAATTTTGACTCTAAGAGATGATAGAAACAGACCCAACTTAAAGACTACTAAAAGTAAAAGCTGAAATTACTAGGGAAACTAGACAAATTTGAAGCAGTTTGCGCAGTCTCAGAAAAACAACCATAACCCTCTCTATAAAATTATAAATGACCTCACTTTTACTGCATTAGAAATAGAACTCGTAGAGCTTTCCATCCATATATGGTACCCTTTCTGGAACCTTCTCAATCAAAGCAATTTTACGAAACAAATTGGGTTTCTTGATGGATCGTACGTTAAAACCTCTTGTTAGGACCCATAACTTTCTTCGACTTGTTTCCTTGGATAAGATTTGACAATTGGACTTGGTTCTTACTTGGATCACAGATGAACGGCTTGCAAACTTATATAATGGAAAAGGCCATATATAATTCGTGTTGTTGCACAGCGGAAAATACAAATCAGCAACAAGAATAGAGAAATACCCAAAATCGAAAGCGATAAAATAACAATCAGCACACAAGATACAATTTGTTTGCCCAGTTTGTCAACATACTACCTCTGGGGGCGATCCAAGCCAAGATCTCCACTATGATGATGATGAGTGATTACAAATAAGATACGACATACGTCTCTCACATATTAAGAACGATCTCTCACAATGTCTCTCAATCTCACAAGTGTATTCTCTCTTATTTTAATCCCTCCCACACATCTCTCATAATGGCCACAAGGCCACACATCAGAGGCTACATTCCACACATCCACCTCTCCTCATTAGGCTACACGACTTAAGAGTCTCTTAAATAGTTGCTGAAATGCGTATTAGGGCAACCGATAAAAGCCTGCCAAAATTGGGCTTTTCGGGACTAGCGGGACCTCGTGTCATGCACCATGCTGCGTGCCTCCCGTACGTCTCTCCCATACCAGTGCGGCTCACATCGGTCCCTAGAGAAGTTGCGCGACACTTAATGTGCTCGTGCCGCCCCTTTTGCCGTTTTTCTTATGCCTTTGCTGTTCCGGTCCTTCAGTCCTCATGTTCAGCTCTTCATTTTAATTGTTCAGGCTCTACGAACCTAACACGTATTTCCGAAATTGTTCCTTTAATGATGATTATAGGGGTTTTTTATATGCTAGATATTTCCTTAATTGTAGGAGTTTAGTTACATGTGCCTCACATGGGGTGGGCCTCCAATGAGATCGGTCACGTGCAACGAGATCGGTTGTGGACCTAAAAAGATTGATCATGGGCTAGAAGAGATCAGCCGTGGGCTAAAAGAGGCTGTGGGCCAAAAGAGATCGTTCGTGGGCCCAACCTTTCATGATTGATTTGGGCCACTGCATCTTGTTGCACTGTTTAATTTATCGTGTTTTCCACTTGTCATGTTGTAATTGATCCCTATATTAGTGCCAAATTAGGGCACACCATAAGTCTCCCAGTTTGTAAGGTGGTCCTAGCAGACGGGCGCCTTGCAAACTTATACAATCTAAAGGCCATATTGTTCATATAATGATGATTAAAAGGGATAGTTATATGATACCTATTTTCTTAATTATAGGCGTTAGTTACATGGGCCTCGCATGCACTAGCCCCAAATAAGATTGGTCACTGACAACAAAATCGATTGTGGACCCAAAGAGATCGCTTGTGGGGCAAAAGAGATTGTTAGTGGCCTAAAAAAGATTGTTCTTGGCGAGTTGGTGGGCCTGAACTACAATGGTTGATTTAGGCCCTTGGATCTTGTCGTGTTGTTCCTTTCGTTGTGCTTACCACTTTTCACGTTTTTATTAGTCGCTATATTAGTACCAAATTATGACACACCTATAAGTCTCCTGGTTTGTAAGGTGGTCGTAGTAGACGGGCGCCTTGCAAACTTACACAATTGAAAGGCCGTAATTCGTGTTTTTGAAATTGTTCTAAAATAAGTTAAAACCACAATAGTCAAAAATCTACTATTATTCTTGATGCCAAATAGTATGTCGAAGAGGCAAAGCGTCTTGCATAAGTGGCGCTTGAGGAGCAAAATGAACTATGCTAAAAAGCTATGTGAGAGGCCAAGAGGGCAGTAGAGGATGTCGTAATAGCACGAGCAGAGATCCAAACTGTGAAACAGGATCAGGCGACCATAACTAAGCATGTTAAGAGTTGTGACGCCACACTTAACAAGTGGTGCAATAGCCTTCAAGTGCTTAATCATGAGATTCTTGTATTGAAAGCGAAATTTGTTGAAGATGTGGTTGTTGTTGAGCAGCCAGGTTATGAGCGAGGTAAATGGCCCCGTTGTCTTGATTTAGGTGCTTGTGCAACCCTTATCCTTGTTTTTTTACTTTGTATGCTTGCCTTATGTCTTGCCTTTGATGGCTCTTTGTGGCTTTTGGATTCTCGATGGTTGTTGTTTTTTGTACTCTATTGATTTGATTTATAATGTGCTTGTCTGTTTTGCATGTGATACCACATCTCATAAATATCGTTGATCGAAGTTTATATGGCAGCGATTTGTTGTTGTAGGGCTTAGATAGATAGCCTGCTTTATGTGATATTCGACAAATGTATTTGTCATCCAGCTTTCATATGTAGGGCTTATGGGATATTCGCCCAATAGGCGTTTCGCCTAGTTAATTTCCGTAGGACTTACGGTGATTGCATACTTTATGGGGTATTCGCCCAATAAACTCTTCACGTAGCTTATGTAGGTAGGTATGTTGATTTCCTACTTTATGAGATATTTACCCAATAGGCTCTTCACCTAATTTATTTTGGTAGGGCCTACGTTCATTGCATACTTTATGGGAATTACACCCAATAGGCTCTTCAACTAGTGTACTTTCATCAACTCGTGTGCTTTTTGTGCCTTCACTTGTCTAGGTCTTGCCTTAACTTCTTTGTTGATGGTTTGTTCGGATATGCTAATGATCATCAGTGTAGCTTTGTTTATAGGAGAATGTTAGCGCTGGTGCATTTTTGCAAGTTGCTTGTTGTATTTGTCAAGCACTTGTGGCTTCGATCAATGGGAATTTTACCCAAAGGCTTGTCGCATGTGTATTTGTCTAGGACTTGTAGCTTTAATTTATGAAAGTTTCACCTAAAGGCTCGTCTCATGTGTATTTGTCAAGCATTAGTGGCTTTCAATCTTCATTTCTCTCTATTTTTGCTTATTTGTGCGTCTTGCCGACTTCTGATGCCTTCACCTTGTTTGACGTGCTGCATGTACGCTTTTTAAAGAAATTCAATGTTTATTGATCCATCTGGTGTCGACATTGAGAAAAATTATTTGCACATTCTTAAATAAGTTTTAGTACTCAGATTAAGGTTTTATATATTTTAAGACTGCACTTAGATGCTTTTTGATTAAGTCTTTGCAAATAGCGGTAGCCTCAGTTGAAGTTAGTTTGGTCTTCTTGCGCTCTTTAGCTAGAGTGTAGTAACAAGTGTCTCTTGTGCCTTGTATGAAATTGCGCTCTTTTACATCTATCCATTCCTTGGTTAAAGGCTGAGCGTTGACCTAATTTCATTATATCGCTAAAATGGTTGTTTTGAATAGTTGTTGGGATGGTGGCAACGTTGTTGTATGTGTTATCGTAGTTACTTATAGTTATGTTGTGCTGGTGGCATCGTTGTTGTATGTGTTATCGTAGTTACTTGTATAGTAACTACAATTTGCATAAGTTGTTTTAGTCATATGATAAGCCAAGTCAAGCTGATAATGATGGAAGCGACGGGCTATCAACATCCCGACTAGAAAATTTTGGACTCTTCTCGACTCTTAAAAGTTTTTAAGATTTTGCACAACTTTTAGGCCCTGTTTAGATGTAGCTTTACTGATTTGATTTGTCTCACTTTTGTTCAGGTGTCTCAAGAATATTTTGAAAAAGGTTCTAAAAAATATAACAATAATTATGCAATTTCAACGTGAGTGTCAGAAAAATTAGTAAGAGTAAGTGGTCATAAAAACAATATTTAATTGATTATAATGAACAAGACATAAAAGTAAAGACAGATATATGAAAATCAATTCAATGAACTTTATCAATATTACTAAATTTTAATCGGTTCAAAATGAACTTGAACTAATGATAAGAGGATACCGTGATTATACAATTTGCTTTACTTTTATTAAAGAGGTAGACGGGATTAATTCATTGAAACAAACAGATTTCTAATGAATTATTCCCAAACAAACTTTACCCCTAAGACTTTGATGCTCTTGGGGAAAATCTGATCCAAACAGACCCTCGAATATTTTTGAGTCCTCGTCCAATTTTTGAATTAAGAAATCATTTTCGCAATTTCAAGAATTTTCTGGTGTCTGTTGTGATTTTTCAGAATTCTAAGGGAGACAACTCTAAAACTTCTTAGACGGTGTTTGCGACTCTTTACGGGCTCTTTAACTGCTTACATAGTCATAGAAAAGGTATCGAGAAAATGTGAACATATAAGTTTGATGTGAAGAACCCCTATCATAAGGTTGACATTGTATGACTCATTCAGATTGAGAGTTTGAGAATGGTAAGACCTATATGCAAGTCTACACTAGCGCATGCAAGATGAAAACTCACCCCCCCCCCCCCCCCCCCCCCCCCAAAAAAAAATCAGTTCAGTCGAGAAACAGAAGAATACTTCACGTTTGTCCCTTCGTTTCACTCTTGCCGTGGACATTTCATCGTTCCCTGTAAACTTCTGTTGGATAAAAGAGCAACCACTGGTTCACATGATCACAAAACATTCCCTCCCAGATAGACAGTCTACATAAAATACTCAAAAAAGATATAAAGATAATAAATCAGTTTTGATCTAAACGAGTTTGCAGCCAGCTAACCCTTCCTGGGTTACAAGTTAGTCACTTTAAACAAATACAACATTGAATTGTCAGAAGAGAGGAGAAGGGTTAACAACTATATGCTTCAGAGGGTACTCCACGTCTCCACCTCCCCCATGCTTCACAAATTCTGCAGGCGAGAGATACAATCCATGGCAAACGCACACAATTTTCACTTCCTCCCCTTTGTTGTATCTATACAAGAATCCCTCAGTCTTGCGACCATTACCTCCACTTCCCTTTAGGCTAACATACGGCATTTTGAACAATTTGTTGGCTGCATCTGCATCCATAATGACAGCTCCAGCTCCAGCTCCAGCTCCAGGGGCAGGTTTTTGCTCCACTTGCGACTGTAAAGCTTGATGGCCAGAAGAAGTCTTCACCTCAGTAGTTTGTCTTACCTCTGTTAAGAACATAATAACAAAACAGAAATAGCACGTTATTGCCGAGTAATAAATTTGTCGTATAATGTTTCACTGGTTCAAAAACTTCAAGCACCGCATACAAGTAATCACTTTCAATTCTGGGGTCTCTCACCAGGAAGAATACAAGTAACAGCTACCTAAACTGATGGGGAAAGAAATCGACTGAAAATGGTAAAACAACCACAAGATAGTCCAAGACTCTGGTAAGTTTTTAGATCATGCATAACAAGACATCTCAACATCCAGAGCCTTGGATAGTTCTTAAAGACCAACATAACATTACTATACACAGTCTGCATCGACATAATTGTAATTGAAAACAGATGCCAATCACCTCCTGAACCTTCAGGTAGATACTGTTACTAGGATTTCTGGAGTGAAACATTTACATCAAGAGCAAAATTATCTTTTTTGACGGTACCCGCCCCTTCATGATACGTGCTTTTATGTAAAGATAAATAGATACATAATCACTGTAATGATCACGAAGCTGAAGTTAGGACACACATTTTGATACGCGAGTACTTTATTATTAGCTAAGGATATATGGATTAGTGACAAACTCGAAAAGGTAATTATACTACATCATCAGAACAGGACAAGGATTGCGGAAGCAGCAAAAAATTAGAGTATCTAAAATCAAGATGTAAGAGAATGAACTGAACTTTTCTATGTTGTAATTTAAATAAGCTGAATAAACAGACGACTAAAACCTCATTAGTTCAGGTCCAGAAACGGTAATCATAATCAGCCATTAGTCCTTAATTGTAACTGACGTGTGCTTGTGCGCTAACGTCCGACAAAATAGAGTAACAAAATAATTATCAAGATACGTGGCCACAGGCACGGGGTTTGCTCGCTAGTATGTCGATGATAAAAACTAATTACCCAGACAAGCATCGAGTTCAAATGATGTATTGTTCCTCGCCACGTGACATGATAGCATTAAATCAATTGCCAAGAAATGCCAAACCCAATTTAAGTATGCAGTGTGCTTCTTTGCGACCTTGACGAAACATATTTATTACTATCACGACAAAAGCTTAGCACCCGGGAATTTGGCACGACAAACCAATGGCATCAAACAGACCATTAAATGTCAAGGCCACATCACATATAAAATCTAACAACGCGACCAAATGCCGCAATTGACGCCAACCACCATAGATACAGATCCGACAGCAAGAAACCAAATTAACGCAGCCAAGACACAGTTCCGACAGCATGAAACACCGAGCTTACGTTGATCCTTCTATTTATAGCCTTGTGGATTTACTGTTCACAAAATCATTATGTGACATTATGCCATAGCTACGTAGCTACGCATACGCCGACATCTAGTTCAACTAATAACTAACCCCTAAATGCACCTAGCTCTTTCATGCACATTTTCTAACACGTATTGCACTACTGGTCCTCCATAATGTCCTTCCTGTAAGTCTTTGAAAAACCAACTGCGCCATTCGCCAAGGATAAAGGGGCACCAACCGGGTCGTTTTGCAGTTGTATAGGCTAAAAAATGGAACTTCGCCTCTACGTCACGGTCCTCTATATCCCCGTGCACTAACTGCACAACCTATAACAATGTTCGGGGCACACAATACACCAGAAGAGAACAGCATTGCTAGAAAGAGATACCTATATACTCTAGTACCATCCAAATCACGGCAAGTACAAAATTTGCATTCTCTAGTTGTATCTATCAAATCTTCAACAAATCATAAGGAAACATAAATACACAGAAGCAAATCATATGTCCCAAACAGAACAACACACAAAGTCATTAAACATAAACTATTAAACTAATAATAACATATAATATAAAAGAGTGCAGATCACATGTATACCCTCTATTTGTTGACTCTGGTGATCAGAGAATCCAGATGATGCACCACTCCCTTGCGATCCAATCGACCCCTGCGACGATGGCAAACCATCGAGAACCTCCGCATCAAGGTTCTGAACACCAACAGCACCCTCATGCACTTGCAATCCATTTTTCTTATTATCATCATTATCAGGATTAGTACTAAAGTCAGCAGCAGTACCACCACCATTCTCCTTATCCTTATTAACCAACCTCACATTCTTCAATTTCTCCATCCTCTTCTTTCGAGCCTCCATTTGCTTCATTGACACCAATTCCTTCCCCTGCCCCTGCCCTTGAATAGGCAAGGAACTTGTCCTAAAAATAGGCAGCGCGTGTCCCTCAAACTCCTCCGCCGCCACGTCACCACGGCTGCTCCCTTCAGCACCAGCACCAGAACCAACAACAACAGTAAAGGGCAAGTTGGCGATGGAAGAGGAGCGCTTAAGCTTTTTATTGGTGGGGTCCACTCCAAAGATTCCGTTCAACGAAAGCCCCAAACTCAATTCCAGTTCATCATCATTATCTTGTTCAGAGGAATCTTGGGTTTGGTGTCTGAATCTTTTGAGAAGATCCCTTGAATTTGTGGTTGTATTCAAAGAAAGATTGAATTTTTCTGGGTTTTCATCAGCTCCCTCCATCACTCATGCAGTAAAGATCAAATTTTGATGAAAAGACTGATGATTACTTCTTTTAACTTAAAAATTTCAAGCTGGGATTTTTATTTATACACCGTTAATTTCGAAGACTAAATTGTCAGGTTTCTTGTACAGAAAAAGGCATTTATAATAATAATAATGTTGAAGAAGGGTTGATAAAGGGAAGAGAATGGGATTTGCATGTTTGTTTTGATTTTCTTTCTTTCTTTCTTTCTTTCTGTAACAACAGCCGGCGCGAGAGAGAAATGTGTTGTTGAATGAATGAAAAAGAGGGTGTGTGGGGGCTTTAATTCGTAAGGTGGAAGGTGGAGAACGGTGAAATGACGAAAAGGGTCATCAAAGTGTAACGTAAATGGTCTTGCAAACGAACACGTGTTGGAAGGAGGTGGATTTGAGAAAGGCCACGTGGTTGTGACAAGCAGGTTTCGAGGATGTAATGACAATTTTTACAAAAAACAAGCGTCTCCACCTCCTCTATTGCTGCCTGCTCTTTTTTGACACGATCGAGGCCTGCTAAGCTTCGCCACCTTTTCTCTTTTCTTTTTCGTTTTTCGATCATTTAATAATTAAGATAGTATACACCTACTATGCAAAAATAGATATATAAATATAATTTATAATAATTTTGATGTTTGTCTTCTTGGGCATTAGGAGACACAAGAGGGGGCTGGTTTATTTTTCTTTTCACCGTCATTTAAAATAAGAATACTTTTTTTTTTTGATAACAAATGAAAAACACGATATTACAGCATATCTTTAACAACTAGACAGTTAATATAGTTAGAAGGAGGTTTATCCCATAAAATAAACTCCTCGTTACAATAACTATGCAATTTAGACAAAGCGTCGGCCACTCCATTAGCACATCTTGGAATCCATTTGAAGGAGCAATTCCATGGTAACCGCATTAAGTTTTGACAATCTTCGACCAACTTCTTGTACTCCGGAAGAGGAACTGCTTTTGCATTGATCAGTTTATACACAAGGAGAGAGTCCACCCCACCTCTATTCTAGCTATTCGTCTATCCCAAGCTATCTTCAAACCTTCCTTAAGGGCCTTAAGCTCTGATTCATCAGCAGTGGGAGAATGTAGTTTCATGTAGAATCCACATAACCAGTGACCTTCATCTGAACGATCACTCCAGCACAGCTACCCGCATTGGCAGTCTGGATGATACAACCATCAGTATTAAGCTTCACTCTCCCTGGCAATGGCGTGCGCCAATGAGCATGTTCTTGATCATTGCTGCATTTCTTTCTGCTTAAAAAAAGCTCCCAACTCAAGTTTTTAATCTTGGAGATCCGACCTTGTAGATTAGTTTCTTTCCTGTGAAATACTCTCTGATTCCTGTGAATCCAGCAATGCCAAATAGTTGCCATGAAAATCCATTTCCATTGTGCAGTTGGCCTGATAATATTCCTGAGATGCAGACTTTCCAAGTTAGTTTTGCAACCACTGGTCATCTTCAATCCCATCAAAAGCTGTAATGTCATCAGGATGAATGATTTCCAACCAAAGTTTCCTTGCTTCCTGGCAATGTTTGAGTAAATGAATTCCTGTCTCTTCCTGGAAGTTATAGAAGGTGCAAATAGAGGTCAGAGCTGCATTCCTTTTGAACCTCATGGAATTAGTTGCTAATCTTTCTTGAGTCAGAAGCCACAAAAAATGTTGGAACTTATTGCTAACATCAAGCTTCCATACCTATTGTATATTCGTGTAAGTGTTCACTGACACAGAATGTCTCTCATGGAATAATTTGTAGGCTGATTGGCATGTGAAGGTTCCAGCAGAAGTACCATTCCAGAGGATTATATCTTCTGCTTCTGTCAAGATAATACCTGAGCTTTTGATGTCCTCTTGAAGTTCTTGAGGAATATAGGAGTTAATGTTTCCCAGATTCCACTCACCATTGTGATCAAGTATATCAAACAATTTCAGATGCTTTTCTGAGTCTTGGATAACTACTCCTTCCTCGCTAAGACAGCCAGAGCCCCTCTAGTTGTCATACCAGAAGGAAATGTTATTACCCCTCCCTATTTTCCATCTCATATTAGGTTGCATCAGTTGCATACATCTGATAATCCCTTTCCAGGTACAGCTATCAGTAGTCTTAGCAGTATACTGTTGAATCCCTTTGTTCTTCAGATATTTGGCTTGCACCAATCTAGCCCATATGGAGTCTTCCTTTCTCAGAAGCTTCCATGCAAGTTTTGCTAATAGAGATTCATTAGCAGTTCTTGAAACTCTGATATCGAGGCCTCCTTCCTTCTTTGGTTTTGTTACCCTCTACCAGTTCACCAAGTGTAATTTGTGAACTCCAATGTCAGAGGACCATAGGAAGTCCCTATTAAGCTTATCCAACCTGTGACATACATGATCAGGAAGGAGAGAGGATTGCATAGAATATACTGATTTAACTAAAGAGATAGAACCAATCAGAACATCTCTTCTTGCCAGAGATAAGAGTCTACTTTTCTAGGAGTCAAATCTTCCCAGGATTCTATAAAAAGGGTCTACTGAATCTGCTCTTGATGCTCTGCCATGAGATAATCTGATTCCCATATACTTTCCCAAGTTAGGTGTCTGATCAAACTCCAAAACATCACAAATGTATCTTTTGAGATTGGCACCTTGAGATTTAGAGAAGAAAACCTTAGACTTCTGACAACTCAGTTTCAGTCCAGAAGCCTTACAAAACGTATCCAACACATTTTTTATGTTGTGAGCATTCCTAGCAGTAGCCATTCCCATGAGAATGAGATTAGCATCAAAGAAGAGGTGGGACAGCTTTGGCCCCCCTCTACATGGGATCAAAGGCTTCCATTTCCCTCCTTGAACTACTTCATGGATCAGATAAGGCAATCTCTCAACACATAATACAAAGAGGTAGGGTGAGAGGGGATCTCCTTGCCTTAATCCACATCTGTGTTGGAAGGGAGTCATAGGAGATCCATTCCATAGGATTCTAGTAGAAGCACTCCTGACACTGAACATGATAAGTTCAACTAAATCTGCTGGAAACTTGAATGCAAGAAGAGATTCTTCCAAGAAGTCCCAACTTATTTTGTCATAGACCTTCTCTAAGTCTAACTTCATGATCATGCACCCCTTCATGTTCTTCTTCTTTGATCTCAGAGAGTGAAGAATCTTCTGAATCACAGCAATATTATCCTGAGTGTTGCGCCCTCTGATGAAACTAGCCTGTGTTGGTGCCACTATAACTGGCACAAGACACTAATTAAGAATATAAAGAGAATTTATAACACTCTTCTCGTGGTCTAGATAAATGTTCTCTATACGAAGGTGGATTAAGTCATATTTTAATATAACAGTGAGTACATAAAACTAGGAGCAGATTCTTGCTCATATATTTTTGTGGAATTGAGTGAAGATGGGTTACAAGTAATCCTTAAACTCTATTTATAGACATAGGCCTAGTTTTCTTCATGGTTTGCATCTTGTCTTCCTTTAATGGACGCATGCTATGTGCTTTATTGCCAGTTAAAGGTACGACGGATCTGTTGACATGTTTAATACTAGACCGACCGAGGCTTAAATGCCTCTCACTTGCTCATAAAGTTGTATGAGAGTTTAGAAGTGGTAGTGTTTATGGCGTTGAGTCGACAACCTTTAAAAATAATACTCGTTGCGTTGAGGTTGCCTCGTCTTGTTTGAGGATGGCAATGGTGAATTTTATGAGGACTTCCCTTTGTCTTCTATGCCCCAGGATTGTATCCTTCTACGAGACCTCTGACCTCGTAAGCTTCCTTCGTATTTTCTTTATCTTCAACAATAGGTTCTATTGTGAGGGTTATAGGTTGTTTAACATTTTCGTTTTATTTTTAAAGATCATCATATGTTCCCCAAGTCTTCGGGGTCGTGGAACACGTGGCGAGAGACTTGTACGATGTTTTTTTGCCTTTTTTAGTAGATGTCGTCATTGTTATCGCGAGGATGTAATCTTTGGTGGTGATAACATTATTATTGTAGCCGTTATACCAAAGACTTGTGCCTAGGAATGTGAGTGGGCTACTTTGTTTGCTTAGTGCGTGAGTAGGTTGTTGGTAGCGGTTCAAATTTTTTGTGTGGGTTAATACACACTACACGTGTCGGCTCATAATTATCCGAATGTGGGCGAGAAGTTGAGGGGTTGGATCGTGCCCTAAATTCCTTTCTTTATATACCCTTTTATTATGAGGAGGTTCACTTCTTCTTCCAATTCCTTCGAGCAACTGAGCATTCAAATAGTTAAAGCACACACTTTCCTGTTCGCCCACAATCGTGTTTCTAGTGTTGAAGGCTTATCTCATTCTTCCTCCGACACAGCTGCTCTGCTCTTGTCTGTCGCGGCCCCTTTTATTTTGACGTGAGGTTTAACGTCAACAATAACTTTTGCTACAGTACCCGCTACTACTGTTGAGGTGAGTCATCCTTTAGAAGCGGTCATTTTTCCTCTAGGGATGTGCCCCAGAGGAAAGAAGGGTCATCCAATGGATCATGAGGTTAGCAAGTTGAGCCTCGAATGGATAATGAGGTTAGCAAGAAGGGTCATCCAATGGATAATGAGGTTAGAAAGTTGAGCCTCGAAACCAATAATCATCTGCTTCGTAAGCACCACCTAAACCATGCACATTTTGATGTTCAACCTCATAGTCTCTTCGACCGTGCCAATCATCCCCCTGCAACTTATCTGGCGGTGCAAGTGACCCCGGAGGAAATGAGTCTTTGTTACTTCTTTAATACCTTTTTCAAAGATGTTCCAAATTCATGGGGATGTGCCCCAGCCAACTAAACCCCAAATGCTACAAACTCTATATGTGCCCCAGGTACCATTTTACTCCTCGTGGTACTAAGTTTTTGGTGGGTGCTCCCTCTTCTTCTAGGGACTAAAACTAGAATTCTTTATTAAGCGGCCCAAGAGAGCTAGTGCTAAAGAAGTGTAAGGCATGTAGACTGTTTAGGGCTCAACGCTGGCGGATCCTGACAATGCTGCATTAAAGAACTATTATGTTCCTCCTCACGAACTTGCTATGGTTCACTCATTTTTTCGTAAGCTTTTCGACCTTTGGTGTCTTAATTTACTTTCTCATATTGTTTTTGATTTTATATTCTCTCTTTTCATTTTTCGAGATGAAGGAACTGGCCCTCAAGGAAGGCTAATCCCTGACAGCTTTGTATAGAACCTTCATGAGATGTAGTTCGTTCTCGAGACCAATGTTCTAGACCTTTTTATGCTCACGTGGTGGTTCAAGATTCTAAAGACCAACCGAAAGAAAAATGTACACAAAGTGCATCTTCTTCCGACGACTTTGAGGGGTGGACATCTTCCCTGGACGAGACCGACTCCAATGGTGATCCAATAATTTGTGAGGATGTATAGGTCCATGCTTTGTATTTTAGGGAGGAAGCTCATAATCATCCCCCTATTCGCCTCCCTATGCTAGACGAGGACAATGACTTTACTGCTACAATCCCCCTCATAACCGATAATGAAGAATGGGCCTTCACGACCTTGGATACTTTCGAAAATACATTGGTATGCGTGCAAGGGACCTCGAAAGGCTTTTTAGTGGATGTATTTAAAAAGGGGCGCTTTGCGAAAATTGTTGTTGATTTTGTCTTTATTGTCTATCTGGTGTACTTCAACAAGCTCCTCATAACCCATGACTTTCACTCGACTTCTCAACAAGCCATACCGATATGTTGTAAGCCCTTGCACGTATACCAACGTATTTTTCTTTTCCTTTTCAATGTTTTTTGCTTCTGCAACTCCCAACTCTCCTCCAATATCTCAGGATGGCTTATCGTGAGGTATCAGATCACATGTTGTACTTCAAGAGGGAGTGGTGATTTTTTTTTTGTCTCATGTGGAAGGCCTTGAAGGTGAGTTTACCTTGTCACAAGGGCGAGCTCATTCTTTGGAGGTTATGATACCGAGGGCAATCTTAATGCTGATGATAATAGAGTATGTGCTTTGGAATCCCAACTACTTTGGAATCGAGCTTAAGGAAACGTTTTCTACGAATGTCGAGTTAGAGGTTCGACTGAACAATCTTGCCTCTACTGACTTGTAGGGCCTTTGAGATGTTGTTGCTAATTTGGCTGCTAGATTGGAGCTTGGGCAATTTTCTTTGGAAGAAATGGTGGTTAGTCATGGGCTTCAAGTCTGCAGAGCACTAGAAATTCCTCGATGAGCAGGCTACAACTAATGGTCTAGAGGTTCAACTGGCTACCGCGGGAGAGAAACTTAAGGAGAATGGTGCTAGTGTGGAGATACTAATGGCTAAGTATAAGGTACTACGACTCAACTTGGCTCAAGAGACCGGGATATAATTGATCTCCCATCTAAGGTAATGAATTTGGAGGTACATCTAAAGGCGGCTATAAGATCTATTGAGGACATCAAGGCTCGAGGATACTCCCTAAGGGAGAGAGTGCAACATTGGCATGCTACTACTGGAAGCCTTTAAGACTTCATTAGGTGCCCCTGCTACGACCCAAACGTTGGAGGGGATGGTCGAGCATTATCGCATAAAGGCTATGGAGTGAAAGAATTGTTGCTTATCCTTCCCTCTTGATAGGGATGAGGTGAAGAAGGTGGTAGTTGAAGCTTATAGGTTTAGAGCATCGTATGTTATTCCAAGGTTGCTTTAGGGCTTCAATCGGTGTTGGCTTTAGTTTATTCGATCTGGTTTGCTAATCCCTATTTACAACATGGGCTTTCTCCGCTCTTAAGTTTGTATAGGAGAGGAGGATCCACATGTTCCCCATTCTCCTGCTCTAGTCGACTCTTAATTTTGTAGTTGTTTACTGCCTTTGTATCTAAACCAATATACTCTTGATTCTAACAAAATTACTTTTAGTTTGAGCCTTCCTTTTTAAAATTTCTTTTGTTTTTGCCCTAATTCCTCTGAGAAATCGTAAACTTTAGTGTTACAAAGGGCATTTCCTCTAACCATGAGCCTTTAGTGTTGTGGATTGTTTTGAATGACCACGAGCTTTAGTGTCATCGGTCATTTTAAGTGATCATGAGTTTTAGGGTCGTGGGTCATTTTTAAGTGACCAAGAGCTTTAGGTTCATGGGGCCTTTTAATTGACCATGTGCTTTAGTGTCGTCGATTGTTTTTAGGTGACCACGAGCTTTGGCTTTGTGGAGCCTTTTTAAGTGACCACGAGCTTTAGTATCGTGTGTCATTTTTAGGTGACTAATGCGTATTTTCACGTGCTAAATTTAATATGTAATATTCCTCTAATACGCACGTTTGCAAGTATACGAGTCAAGTAATAATAAAATGGAAAGTATAGTTACTGACAAAGTATCGATCCCATAGAGAGTGTGTAACTATAACGTTCACTTAATAGACAACGGTAAAACAATTAAGAAAAAAGATTTTATAAGAGATGGTTTTAGTTCTAACTAATAAAGCAAATAATAACAAGAATTGAATTATAGAGGTTTTGATTATAACTACTAAAATAGATAAATAACAAGATTTAATCAAATTAATGAAGTCGTATTTGAAGTTGGTTTCATAACTATTTAATATGAGATTCATAGACAAACCACCAATTCCCGTATAGATAGTTTCATCATGCTAAGTTCACATGTTCAATGAATTACCGGAACTCTAGATGTAACACTAATTACAACTACAAGCCCCTCGCCTTCCCTAGAGATCCAACTGCCCAAGTGCGATCAATCTAAAAGAATTAAAGTTTGGTAACCAATTCAACCTTCTCAAGTCAAAGACATGGATTCGTGTGATCTACTTATGCGCGAGTTACGTTAGTCATACTACTAGCACATAAATCAAATCACATCTAAACACATAAGACTCAACATATATTCATAAATAAAGGTTCATTGTGCATAAATAGTCATTACTACCTTCTCCAAACACGAAGAATATTAGCACATAAAGAAATCAATTTCAACAATATAAACGGAAGAGAACATCGTAATAAAAGATTAGAAGATAAGAAGAATCTACCAATATCCGTTGTTCTGCTTCTCCCGGCGGTGGTGGTGGCGTGTGGCAAAGGATTGTGTAAGATTATGATGAGATGTCTTTAAATTCATTGCCCTAGTGTCCATATATAGTAAACATCATGGATGGACCTGAAATTAGGTTTAGGGCGCTGATTTGGGTCCATAGGTTCGCAACCTAAGCTCTGGGGGCTTCTCCTCACGCTCCGGGCCGGGCTGCATTTTGGCTGCTCTGTGCGACTTCACGATTGTGGTTATAACTTCTTCTCTGGAGGTCGGAATTAAGATCCGTTTATTGCATTAGAACACTGACTTCCTTAGATTTCCAATGATAGAAAGGCCTCTGATTATTCCTTTGGCTCTGTAACTATATATTTTAATCCATGGATTCATTCGTACGCTCCTCATTGTATAACTTTTGGTGTTTTGGCTCTTTCTTCTTCGTTCCTTACACAAATCACTTGTATTTTGTTCCATTTGCCTCTTGATTTGGTTCTCATTTATAGCCTTGTACTCTTTGGCTCTATGTTAGCTTATTTTGCCCCTAATAATCTATGTTTTCCCCATTTGTCTCTGAAAACCTAAAATGCACAAAAACGTACTTAATTATGTTGTTTACTTAAGTAATCCTTCCTTAAACCCCAAATAACGATAGCTAAAAATGCATACTTTAGACACTCATCAAATACCCCCACAGTTAGATTGTTGCTCGTCCTCGAGTAACATAAAACCAAAAATTGACTCGATCTAAATTAGATATCAAGTTATCAATCATGTCCATACTCATGCATAGAGATATATTCTCAGAATGCGACCTATGATAAAAATAAGAGATGATTAATGTATATCAAGTTTAATAAAGTCATTGTCATGCGAAATTTCATCGTGCAAAGTCGTGTGCTCATGTATGCTTAAGTATAAAATACAAGACTTTCATAAAGAATTCACACTCTCATATAGTTTCACATATAGTTACTTCACCATTGTTTTCTATTTTTCTCACTATTCTCCATACATGTGAACTTTTCGCCTATAAATAATCACATTTGTTAAACAATTTATGCAGCCCAAGATAATTTGATTCTGCAAAAGTTTCATGAAATACAAGTTGTTCCTTTTTGCGTTTTTGTTCAAGAAAAAATTATTCCAGATTTTTTTCATGTTATTTTCTACCCAAAAATACGCCCAAACCTTTACTGTGCAGGAAATGTCGAATTTGCCCTACATCTTAAACAAATCATAACAAATAGTAGAAAAATTATTTGTGCTCTCTGTTTTCGACTACATACTCTCCTGGTGTCTTCTGTCTTTTGTATGAAAACATATTTCCAAATAACATGATCTAGGAGGTTGTAATAAATAAATCGTAAACTGCTGCCAAGAAATCCGATATCAGCTCTTATTTTGCAGAATTATTTAGCATATCAAGCCTTTGTGTTTTGACAAAATCTCGGATACCCACATTCCTCATGACATTAGAAATCAGAGATCGTAAAAGTATTTGAAAACCAAGTTCATTTGGATGTCCGATCAAAAGTAAAATCGATATCGCGGTGATTTTTCAGTTTATTTGGCACAACCTTTATTTTCTTAGTTTATAAGTTAAATCACCATCATAATTCAAGTATTTATCACACACATGAATTTAACAATGATATAACATTAGTTTTAATCAGATTATTATAATTTATAATCACGAATTGATATTTTTGTGATTTTATTATAGCATTTAAATGTTAGGTTTACCATGTTTAATACTACTTTCATAAGTCTTAAAAGATTTTCTTGCCACTTCATGAACTAACCATCAAATAAGATTATTTATCATAATAAACACTCCATATCACATGTTTTGATAAATTTCCCATGTTTATATTTTAATATTTAAGTTATAAGATAATTATATGTATTTTAAACTAACTATATAAAACAAATTAATAATGAACTAAGTTATACCTTTTAAGGTGTTACTTCAAATGATACTTATTTGATGTGTTGTTATTAAAAGTTTCGAATTGATTAAGTGCTTATTGGACGAGTTTTCTTAAAGTTTGTTAAGTAATATATTTTAAGAATTGATTATGCATCAAATTAGATAGATAATCAAGTTTTTATTGTTACAGTTACTTGTTGTTGGAAATGACTTTAACATGAAAATATGAATACTTACAATTATAAGTTTGAACATATGTTTGTTTAAGATAATTTTTGAGATATCAATAAGGTGGTTAATATAATTGATATTAACCGAACCTTACGTTTTTCAGTTCATCATTTAAGATTTTCCTATTTTGTGTAATGATATAAATTAAGCTTAGGTATTATTTGCTAAGATTTATATTGTAATTAGCATTCTTACCAAAACGTTCTCAATTTCACCAACATCAGAACTGAAGAAAAGTACTAACATTTGTTGTGGCGAATTATAAATTCAGTTGATTAATATTTAAATTTGTTAAAGGTTTGACGAACTAATCAACGACACCAAGGTTCCCCGTACGAGTAAATGTGAGGTTCCATTTATGATTTGTTCTAGCCCCGTTTGGCATCCGGCCCTGAGGAACTTGGACAGAAAAGCTGCTACTCTGTTACCAAACCTCGAACAACCTATATTCTATTATAATCCTATTTTGCATCTCATCCTATAACATGATTTTCTTACTCATCGTTAAATCATAGCCAATCATTTATTATTTATCATGTTGATTCATAATCATGGTAATTCTCCGATAATATAATATCATCTGCTGGTTCTTGAACTGTACAAAGAGCAACGAACTATGTTCGGGACATGTAGCTCAAGGAGCAACTGATATTATCCGATTTACTAGCTTATTTGTTTATCTGTTATACCCATTGGGACGCCTTTGGGAAGTTGGGCCCAGGGATTGAGTCAAACTACTACCGGACAGTAAAGACTGCCGGTTTAAGTAATTTCACTTGATAACCGTCTATTTAGGTTCCGCTTGCAGTGAGGAGTTGATTGTAACCCGCGTGCTGGATCGACATGTACTCGAGCATGTCTCTTGATTCGTTTGCGAGGTCGCTCCTCGTCGGAGGTATAAGGTAGAATAATAGAAATCATAAGGCTGGATTTGTTTATTGTTAAGCACAAATTCATTAACTATTCTATGACAATTCCAGTGCCATTGATACATCAAGTTATCTAGTTGAACTGTTTCTACCGGTAAGATCACTCCTCGAAATGTATCCAGTAAATCACAGTTAATTCTTGCATTACCAGTTCTTTTATATGAATCTTACTAAGTCATTAAAGACTTATTCCTCGTTTCTTCTGTCCATTCCTCAGAATAAAATCAACATGGCAGCATAGATCAAGTGAATAATTGTTCAAGCGTGCATTTTGGAATATTTATGTTTTGTCACCAGTGCATAACCACTAAAACTGTCACATTGTTTGTTATACCAAGACTTCCGCTGTATATATCAAAATATATTTTATAAAACGTGTATGGTTTTGATCCTGAACAAGCGAGACTCATTCCTATGAGTTGCGCTTTAGTCTGAATTGGGTAAAGTGGTCGGCCACCACTGAACCAACTCGGATCGGAGTATAGCTTTTGGGACGCGGTCGTCACTTAAACTTCTATAGAATTTTCTGTCAACCGTGAAAACATGAGGTTGACCAACCTCTGGTAGGTAATTGAGGCCAAATGGCATCACCAGATAGCAAAAGGTGCCCACATCCGTGATGAAGCTAGTTTTGTCGTGATCTTTTTTTGCTATTAGTATCTGATTATATTGGTCCCCATCCTTCGTAGATAGTAACGCACACCCGACAGTGGAGTCCACCAACTGTCTATATTGCGTAAAGGATAGCAATCCTTTGGGTATGCATCATTCAGATTTGTGAAATCAACACACATTCGCCACCTTTCCCCGGTTTTAGGGACCAATACTACATTTGACAACCATTTTGGGTAGATTACTTACCTGGTTTGTCAGAGGCGCAACAATTGTTGCACTTCTGATTGTATGATTTCATTCTTTTTGGGTCCCATGTTTCTCTTCTCCTGATGTACGGGCTTCGCCCCTACCTTGACATTTAGGAAGTTTTGGTATATTTGAGAGCTGATCCTTCCCGGTGGCCCTCCTTCCAGGCAAATACGTGGCCATACTCCCTCAGTACTGCCATCATTTGGTTTTTTAATCATTGGCTCCATTTATGTGCCAAACTTGACTACTTTTAGTTTACCTCCGTCTATGATCTCGACCGTTTTCAATTCTTCCACCTTTTGCTCCTTTATTTCATCTAACTTCATTTTCTTACCCAAAGGTGCTACGACTGTCTCATCCAATTGCAAGGGTATCGCGTTCACGCATCACTCCCTATCTTTGACCTGGTTCCCACTAATCTCTCCAATCCGTGATGGAGTGGGGAACTTAACCTTGAGGTGTAGTGTGAAGGGCATCGCTTCAAAGGCATGGATTGATGGTCTTCAACATATAGCATTATATGTTGTAGAGCGCCTCCACCACCCAAAGTTTGACACTCTCTATTCGCCTTAATGCTCCTTCTCCCCAGGACATTGGAAGAATTACATTTCCCAGAGTTCGGCATGATTCCCCAGAAAATTCGACGAGCGGAACCTTCATTGATTTCAATCGTTCTCGTTTCATCCCCATAGCTAGATATGCAGGCATGAACAATACATATATGAAGCTACATGTATCTACGGGGATTCTCTGGACCTTAGCACCATATATGGTTGCTTTTATTACTAATAGGTCATCGTGCTGATATACGATTCTGCTTAGATCTTCCGGCCCAAAGGTGATATTGACAGCTCGGTGCATTTCAAGGAATAGACTTGCAATCCTTGTTCCATTTTCCTTGCTTCTTTAAGATATTTCTTCTTTCTTCCTGCTGGAATCACTGTTATATCTCTTCCTTCGATCATGTTTATCGTCCTACCCGATGGTAGGTTTATCGTCCTACTCTGGTGGAGGGGGAAGTCGTTGTCTGTAATCCTCCTCTTGTGGCTTTGTCCTTGGATTATTTTCCCTGGTGTCTGCTTCTTTAACTTGTACCTTTTTTCTGGCCTCGGGTTCTCTAACCTTTTGATAACCTTCCTCTACAAAATTCTGTAGATACCCCAGATCTAATAACCTGTGAATTTATTTTCTCAGCATAGTACATCTTTTATTTGTTTAATGTTAGGTAAGTGGCATGCAGATTTGGAATATCTTCTGTTGCAAGCAAACTATCGCACGAACAAACAAGATAACTGATTAAAGATAGAAATCATATCTAGGACAAGTTGCAAACAAAAAGGAGCATATACAAAGTCCATGCTGGTCAGATATTGATGTATGTGATCTTGGGATCTCTTCCGTATTTGTCGCCAGAGTATAGAGGTAGATTACCCGGCCGCTTGCCTATTGGAACCAAGGCTTGTGCAATTTTTGAAATGAAAGGATAACCATGGTAGATAGGTTCTTCTTCTGTTTCCTGGTGACTCTCTATTTCTTGACTAGGGTAATCTTCCATCGGGTTGACAAATCCTAGCTGCTTTATCTAATCTTCTTTCCCTGGAAATTCTTAAAGGTAGTTTTTATGGCGTTCTCACATACATCGCCATTTTGTTAACACTTTTTTTATATTACTTGGATAATGGTGTAATTAACGATTTTTTTATTCGGAACACCCTGCCCAAATTCCGGATATTGGTAAATATAACAGCTAATGACGATGGGAGATCTGATAACAGAGAGAATTTTATAGTAAGTTGATCGATTTATTCAACTTGGCTCCCATGAATGGGTAGTCTTCCTATTTGTAAGGGCAGTTTTAATACATGTATTATTATGCATGCCCAGACTCAACGACAACTGTTTATACATGCATTTATGAGCTGAATAGCCTACTCTATTTATTGATAACTGGATCCTAATACAATATGCATGTGTCCTGTCATGTTATTTTATCACATGGTCTTTTTTTCTGCATCCATCATGCCAGATAGTCCCTCTGTACGATGCATGCTTTGATATCATAGAGCCATTAAAGTCTACTTGATGTATAAGCCAGCGTAATGCCATTTATTGCATCAGAAATATATCCCCATGAGACCTTCTTTGGCCTAAAAGGTTTATCGATGTGCGGTCTGTAAGGTATCGTGGATACACGTATGGAATTGTGGAGACATCTAAGACTCATAATGCCTTGTAGAGGATCTCTGTACCTATGAGACCCAATTAGGGTACCATGAGTCCTCTGAAGCATCGTAGAATCCATTTGAGTACCGTGAAATCATTTAACATTTGTGGTATCTTGGTGGATATCATCGAGCTTGTATGGAATGATAAGTCCAGTATAAGGGAGTTGTTATCCTCGAAGGATGTTATAATGAGGGACCTATCACGGTCGGATGGCTGAATTATGAGGGGTTAACACTAGTTCATTTTGTATTTGTGAGAATCAAGAGCAATTCTTGGTATCGGATCGGACCACGTGGCAATTTCAAATCCACGCATTGATTGGGCAAAAAAACGCGTAACGACTCATATTTCTCTAGAAAATGTGCCAGGATAAGTGCAGAGGTTACGGAGCATTTATTCCCACTAATTTTTTAATTTAACATAGTGAAACTTTAAATATATTTTTATATTATTGGGTACAAAATTACATAATTGCTATACCTTTAACTATTGATTAACGATCGGTTGTGGAAAAGAATACTGGTCGAAGTTTAAAACTTTAAAAAGAGTATTTGCCAAAGAATAAAATTGCAAGAACGGTGGATAAAAACACAGTTTCCTACATCTAATATATTGCACAAAATCTAGAACTAAAGGAAATGGTGCCACTCGGTATAACTATTCCATGATATTTAAGATATCAAGTAGTCTAATGTTGATGTAGACTTTCAATTATATTTCAAGCTTTCCTAGGGTTGTATAACACGTATGGGGTTGGCCCGCCAGCACAGAGGACCCCTTCACCTCCAAATGTGGCCGTTTCACAGCAGTTGTCCGGTGATGGAAATGGACTCAGTACAGCAATATTAACTCACAACTTAGTTCTCTTCAAGCCGCTCTAGCCGAAATCCTACCTCAACTTATCAATAATCTTTGGGGCCCCAAACCTTCCTCAGGGAGCAGTGTCTCCGCGACTCTATCACACGTCTCCTCGCTCAGAAGGAACTCTATTGGGCTCAGCGCGCACGAGAATGATGTATAAAAGATGGGGACAACAACACAAATTTTAATTAAGCCTTTGCCTCCCATCGTCGACGAAAGAACTTAATTTAGGGTGTCTGCACAACCGATGACGGTTGAGCCTACACTACAGGTGATATCATTGCTGAGTTCTGCCGCTTTTTCCAAACCCCCGGTGACCCCCCATCTGACCCGGACTTCCAATTCCATATCTTTCCACTCATGTCGTTGGACCCCCCACATTTCTTCTCTTATTCGGCGCATGGACCAAGCATAAATTTGCGGCACAACCTTCAGCATTGGCCCCACCAAGGCTCTTGGCCTGGATGGCATAAACGCGCATTTTTTCCAGCACTACTGGGCCCAACTTGAACCCCACATCTCAATGTTGATTACATACTTCTTCACCGAGGGCCATATGCCCCCGAAATCAACTAGACAACCATTGTCCTAATCCCGAAATGGGAGCATCCTCAACTCTCTCACCACTTCTGACCAATTATCCTCTATAACTTCAGCTACAAGATCATCTCCAAATTATTGGTGGCTTGACTTCGCCCATTTATGAAGTCCCTACCAGAATGCATTTGTTCCCCATCGATACATATTTGACAACGTGTTTATAGCCCAAGAGCTCCTACACACTATCAACAACCGCTGTCAGGGGCGTCGGGTTCTCCTCGCGGTAAAATTGACATGGCATAGGTATATGACCACATCATCTGGTCATTCATTGAATTCACACTCAACCAATTTGCCTTTCCCCTTACTCATATCGCATGGATCATGGAATGCGTATAGACGGTGGAATTCAATGTTGATGTGAATGGCACACGATCGGCGGGTTGGCACCCCTCCAAAGGCCTTAGACATGGAGACCCCATATCTTCGTATTTGTTTATCCTCTGCATGAAACTGTTCATCACTGCTTTCGTTCATGCCACTGACTCCGACCATTTTTGGGTAACAGTTGTTAGTCGCGGTGGCCCACCACTCCCCATCCTCATCTTCGTAGACGATTGCTTCAACTTTTGCGAAGACCATCCTGGGACTCTCAACATTCTTTTACAATTTCTAGATACCTTCCATGACATGGCAGGCCCGGGGTCAGCTACGAGAAATCTCGTTTTCTGTTCTCCCCTAACACCCCCTCGTCGACATACTGATATCCTTAGCGTCTTACACATGGATCGCATGCCCATCAGTGATAAATACTTGGGGATCCCAATTTGGCAGGGCCGCCTTCGCCACCAATTCTTTGACCCGCTCATCGATCGCTTTACCCGTCGACTTGGTGCATGGTACACTCGACATCTTTCATACGCCGTCTGTCGCATCCTCGCCTTATCCACTCTCCAATCCATCCCCTATTACATCATGAGCATGTTACATCACCCCCGCACGGTCCTCACCACCTTAACCAAACTCACTAAATACTTCATATGGAATGCTGACCCCCACGGGCATCGCAAATGGCCGGTCAGGTAGAACATTATTTGTGCTCCAACTCGCCTTGGATGACACGGTTTTAGGCATCTAGACCATCTCAACGACGCCCACATGATCAAGCTCGGGTGGCGACTACTCCACAACCCAGAGTCCCTCAGGGCTTGGATCTTGCGGTCGAAGTACTTTTCTAATCGTAGCGTGTTTATAGCCCCCACACTGGCAACTCCAGTCGGGTCTGGAAGTCTATTTCTCGTCTTTCCTACCCTCCTTAACTCTCTTAGGTGAGTGGTGGTGAACGGTTGCAACATTGACTTTTGCCTTGGACGTTGGTTGGGCCCCTTCACAATTGCGGAGTACGTTCCAATTGTCCTTCCACATCTGCTACACCTCACCGTTTGTGATATCATTCACCCGCCCGGTTGTTGTGACCTATCAGTGGTTGGTCCGCTCATTCCCCACCACATCTCTGAACACTACATATTGTTGATACCCCGGGCATCAATAGCTGGGCCAGGAACCCTGGTGGAACCTTTACGATCAAGTTTGCCTACCAGTGGCTCTCCGAGTCGGTTGGAGGGTCCCTTTGCCTAGATCTTCCCTGGATTACCTTATGGAACACTTGGGTCCTCCCTTATGTTAAATTCTTCGGGTGGATTTGGGGCCATGGAGCTTTGGCCACTCAAGAATTCCTCTGCCAACGCCACATGCCAATATCTAACTTATGCCCACTTTGCCACTCGACTCCAGAATCTACATACCACCTCTTTGGAGAATACCCCATCTTCTCAGAAGTTCGGGCAACTTTTCTGGACCTGTTACCACCACCAAGGGAGGACACCATAATTCCCCACCTAACTCGCATTAGTTTCCCTACGGTCACCCTGATCAGGTGTTGGGCACTTTGGCGAGCTCGAAATGAGCTGGTGTTTTGCCAACAACCTATATCGGCCTCCGGCATCATTACCTACATTCAAAAGACCTTGAGTGAGCTAGGTGCTACCCTGCCCCCCAAAGCTCTCAAATCCCACCTTCTCTCGCTGACACGCATGGGGTCATCAAGCTTAATTGTGACGGTTTAGCATTTGGAAACCCAATACCTACATGGATTGGGGGCGTACTACAGGATTATGCATGAAATATAGTTGGTGCTTTTTTCGAAGCAACGGGATGCAGCACCAACTCTGTCGCTGAATTGCGGGCGATCCGGCAATGAGTCATTTTTGCTATACGTACTTCAATTTCTCACCTCATTATTGAGACAAACTCTGAGTTCGTGTTTAGCAGCCTAAACCGGCCTCAAGATCGCATGCCATTGGTAGAAACACAAATACTTATCCACGAGATAAGAAAGATATGGACCAACTTCACTACCTTGACTGTCTCATGTACATATAGAGAGACGAACATGATCACGGATATGTTGGCCTGACAAGGTTCTAATCGAGCCCAACTGGATTGCCCCATGCAGCCACCTTTTTGCTGCATCTTGGATGAGTTGCTGCTCAGGCTAGAAAATTTAGCGTCGTCTTATATATCGTGTACATATACGCGCCTAACGCAAAAACCTAGATGACGCTCCCCTATGTATGTACATTATCCAACTAGTGCCTTTTAAATAAATAAACATGTTTTGTTAAAAATAAATAAATAAAAAACAATCTTTCTTATGAATGCAAGTGTTACCACTACCAATCACCAACCTTCTATATAAAAATCAGCGAAGAAAATGTGCGAGATACACGGCGCGTTCCGACATGGTACCATGGGTTCCAAGTCTCCATTCTCCACTACCTCATGAATAAGAAGCGAGAGTGAAGAAAACAAATCTTAAATTTCAATTGAAAAGAGAAGAAAAAATTATAATTTCATGCCTGGAAAAGTTGTGCATCAATGGCGGCCTACACAGTTGGTCAAGGTTAGTGTTCTACTCGTTCTCGTTCATTGTCTTTTAATTTTGTGATATATCCGCCATTGTTGAGTTCGTCAAGCTTGATAATGCCATTGTTGCTCTTTTCGCGTGTGGGTGGAGGTCGCGACGGAGCTTCACGGTCTCCTTTCTTGTTATTGTAGCTGCTGCTCTATCTCTTCGCCCTCATTTTTCGATCTTAGACCCATAGTTGCAGACCGAAACTCATCTCCTCAAATGGCACGTGTGCCATTGCTTTGGACTTGTGTTGTTTTTCATACTTTGGTGGAGCGGTTGCATATTGTTGTGGTTTGGTCCCAAGAAGCTCGCTCTTCTTCGTTTGGATTAAGAACAGCCTTAGGCAACTCCTCTCTTATCTTTGATCATTTCTTTTTTTTGCTTTATTGGTTTTCTGTTCAATTCAGTCTTCAGCGTTTCGTAGTGCTTTTTGCAAGCTTAGTATTATCACGTTAATGTCGCTCTGTGTTGGTTTAGTTTTGGTTTTTGTGGATTGTGTATCGCCAGAGCTGTTTGTTTTTCCTTCGTGCCGACCGTGTTCTTTTCATTTGCATCGAATGCGGCGATGCTCATCGTAATTGTTAACCGTGAAAAATAAATATGAGATTAAAAAGAATATTAGTCCTAAATATAGGAATTAATATATGTACAACACTATTGTCACGAGTACTTCCGATGAGACGTACCTGCTCCCGATGAGGAGGTCCATCGGATGTTACCACACCCCTCGGTCACTGACCCGAAGCGGTATGAAGGAACATCCGAGGAGGCACCTAAGCGTCCCTTGGAAAGTCAAGATGAATTAAAGATAAGATATCAATGCGGCATCAGAACAAGAGTAAGACCCGATGGATCCGCGCAACTCCGATATCCATCAATGCGCCAAGAGGGATCACGACGGACCCCGAGTCCCAGAATCTCATGGGAACACTTCCTTGCTAAATACTCCTCAACTTATACTACCCTCGAAATATCACTCTGAAGGCCGAATCTGAATAACAAAGCGAGATCTAAATACAGGATCCACTGGAAGGCACACTACGAGGACCTGGACAAGAAAGCTCTACTCCACGAGGACAAAATAGCCCTCGAAACCCAAGTCACAAGTGGAAATACCCCTCAGAGAGCATCTCAGGAGCCACTATAAGACACAGTACGAGGACCTGGATAAAAAAACGCTACTCCACGAGGACAAAAGAGCCATCGGAGTCCATGTCACGGGCGAAAACACCCCTCGGAGAGCATATCCAGAAACTACTACACCAGGATGAACCCTTATCGGAGTAACAACACCACTAGAAGAACGTCATAACTTGTCCATCAAGCCACTACCAAATGTTGGACCCCTCGGAAGATAGAGTCCGGAAGAGCAACCCATCAGATATCCGAGGAGCTATCGGAAGAAACAAATATCATCCTAGTCAGCGCCTAGTAGATTAAAGACATACCTTATCTTATCCTTTTACACATATTGCGACACATGTACCTTATTAAAACACATGCATAACGACACTTGTCCCTAACAAACTCTATATAAAGGGAGGTGATCTCACAATTGAAAAGAGGAGGGGAGAGAGACTTTTACACACAATCATACACAAGAAACTTGGGAGTGAAGTTCAGTGAATAAAGGAAGGAATATTCTCGTATCTTTGTTCTCTTTTATAATATCATCGCTTTTTGAATCACGAGCAGGGCGTTCCAACCCCTAAATAATTCCGTTAATTAGGTTATAATATCCAACCTGTTAACAAAATGGCGCTGTCTATGGGAACGCCATAGAATCTATCTTCGAGCACGCTTAACGAACCCCACAAGGATATGAGAACCCTCGGGATGCGCCCTTTGAATCCCTCCACCAGAGAAGCCACCCTGTGGAAGAGGACTGGCCTCAGGCAAGATGGAGCCCTACCTCCGACTCCTGGCGCCGCGTACCTCCGTAAGATCCACGTATGTACTATTACCGAGGAACACCGCGGGCTGGCCATCAGAGGGAAGGGTCGTTCCCCTTAGACCGCCCCATGCCGCTCCCTTCTGCGGGTGAAAATCAAACCCTATGGGGGAATCATTGACGGCCTCCGAAAGGAAATGGGTGACATCAAGAAAATTATGGGCCCCAAGGAGGATCCTACCTTCAAAATCTCCCGCTTTATCCCCGAGATCGCCCTAGCGTCCGTCCCCTTGGGGGGTGCGGCCCGTTAACGTTCCTTTGTACACTGGAGAAGCGGATGGGAAAGATCCGTAGGATCATATACACCAATACCTGGTCAGAATGGACCTCAATTCCGCCTCGGACCACATTCTTTACCGCGTGTTCCCTGTTACCCTCGGAGGTCGGGCGCAAGCGTGGTTTACCCACCTCCCACCTAACTCCATCGATAGCTTTGATCGACTGGCCCACTTATTTGTGAGGCAATTTGCTTGTAATCGACGATACCCTAAATCAGCCACGCACCTCTTTACTGTCAAATAACAAAAGAACGAACCCTTGCGAGGATACATAAAGCACTTCGCTGATGAAGCGTTGGATGTCCCGAATGTTAGCACCATCATCTTAGCTGACATACTTACTCAAGGACTCCGAGCGGGCGAATTCTTTCGATACCTCATGGGAAATCATATTACGGATATGACTAAACTCATGCAACAAGCAGAAACCTACATCATAATGGAGGAAGACGAAGGTACGAAGAGGCGTATGGAGAATGATGAACATCATGAACGCCCCAAGTAGGAGACAAAAGCTAAAGAAAAGAGTAAAGAGGGGAAACCGTCCCAGCGTAAAGACGATGGCGGTACGATCAAGAAGTTTCTCCGGCCCGTGCCCTTGCCCCTGATGACCGTGGCCCCCATAGAAATACTTAATGTGATGAGGGCAATGAAAAGTTACGCTGGCCCAGGCGAGCCAAGTTCCCTGATAGAGAAAAAAACATGGGTAAGTATTGTAAATTCCATAAAACTTATGGGCATACTACCGTGGAATGCACTACTCTACAAAGGGAAATCCTTCGCCTCTTAGAGGCAGGATACTTGAAAAACTATCTAAAGGTGAACAATCCCAAAGAGCCTAAGCAGAATGTATGGAAGAGACCACGAGAGGAAAAATAAGAAGAAGAAGAGGTGACCCCTAATCGGAAGTCACGAGAAAAAACCACAGGGCAACGGAACACATCTTCTCCTCCCGAGACATATAAACATTAACATGATAGAAGGAGGAGACATTTCAATAACACCCCAAGGTAAAAAGAAGAAGTACTTGAAAGAAGCAAGGCGGGCTGAGCAAGGTCTCTCGGTGTGTTCCGTGCAAGGATCAAAGCTGCCTAGTATCACGTTTGGACCCGAGGACTTGAAGGGTGTGATATACCCCCACGAAGACCCCTTAGTGATTGATGCCATCATTCATGGATTTGAAATCCAGAGAATTCTTATCGACACGGGTAGCTCTGTGGACGTCTTGTTCCTACCCACATACCTTGCCATGGGATTGAGGAATGAGCAACTGGAAATGGTTGAAGTCCCCCTCGTAGGCTTCTCAGGAGAAGCTTCTAATACCCTCGGAACTGTTATCCTTCTGATGTCATGGGGAGAAGGAGCACTTCGAAGAACGGAACCCACCAAATTCTGGGTGGTGGAGGCCTCGTCACGAACGTACAACGTCATATGCGGAAGGCCGTCCATCTAAGCTTTGGAAGCCATACCCTCTACCCTTCATCTTAAGGTAAGATTTCCCACTTTCTCTGGTATCGGAGAAGTCCGAGGAAGTCAATCTAAGGCTAGAGAATGTCGCATAAATGCTATCCCCTCGGAAGAAGGCGAACTCACCCTCGGGAATAACAAAAAGCGCAAAGAAGAAGAGGCACGAGTTCAACCCCTAGAAGAATTAAAGATGGTGGAATCGGTAGAAGGAAGTCCCGAGAAGGTGATTAAGATGGGTACCAATATGGAACCAGCAATAGAAGCTCAACTAACTTCTATCCTCAAACAATTTCATCACCTCTTCGCTTGGGAAGGGGGACCGCCCGGACGAATCAGCGACAAGGTATGTCAACACTTTCTTAATGTGAAGCCAGGGGTCAAATCAGTCCAACAAAAAAAGAGAAAAATGGGACCAGAGCGTAACAAAATTATTCGATCGGAGATACAACGACTCCTCAGCCTAAAGCAAATTAGGGAGGTCATATAACCCGAATGGCTGGCTAATGTAATTTTAGTCCCCGAACATGGAGGAAGGTGGCAGATGTGTGTAGATTTCACCAATCACAACGAAGCCTGTCCGAAAGATTGCTATCCCCTGCCTAGTATAGATCAACTGGTAGACGCCACCGTTGGGTGTGCACTATTGTCAACACTAGACGGAGACCAGGGATACAACCAAATCCCGATGGCAGTCGTTGACCAGGATAAAACTAGTTTTATCACCGACGCATGCACCTTCTGTTACTTGATAATGCCCCTCGGACTCAAAAATGTCGGCGCAACTTACCAAAAACTGGTAAGCCGCATGTTCGCTGGCCTCATTGGAAAGACAATGGAAGTCTATGTAGATGACACGGTAGTTAAAAGTAACAGAGCGGAAGACCAATTTAGGATCTGCGAAAGGCACTGGTTCTTATGAATAATTTTGGGATGAAAGTCAACCCTAAAAATTTCTCTTTTGGCATTCGAGGAGGAAAGTTCTTGGGGTTCATGGTCACGGAGAAGGGGGATAGAAGTCAACCCTGAAAAGGCTGAGGCCATCGTGGGACTCCCCACTCCGAAGACAGTTAAAGATGTTCAAAAGCTAACAGGCCGGATGGCCTCCCTGAGCCGGTTTGTTTCTAAGTCAGCAGAAAAAGGACTTCCCTTTTTTAAGATACTCTGAAACATCAAGGAGTTCCAATGGACCCCCCCAGTGTGAAGAAGCCCTCGAAGAACTAAAGAGATATATGGTGAACCCGCCCTTGTTAGTAAAACCTTCACCCCAAGAAGAGCTCTTCGTATACATGTACGTCGGAGAAGAGGCCGTCAGTGCTGTGTTAGTCAAAGAACATGATAGAGAACATCACCCAGTTTACTATGTCAACAAGACTCTCCTCAGAGCAGAAACTAGGTATACCCTAACTGAAAAACTCGTCCTAACTTTGGTTACTACAGCACGGAAGCTGCACCCATACTTCCTCTCCCACCCGATCACTGTCCTAACCAAGCACCCGCTGCGGGCAATCTTCAACAAGCCCGAGTCGTCCGGAAGATTAATAAAATGGGTCGTGGAGCTCACGGAGTATGATATCTCCTACGCCCCGAGACCTTCCATGAAAGCGCAAGTCCTGCCTGACTTTTTGACAGAGTTGACGGGCATCGGAGCCGAAGAGAAGGCTCCCCTGTGGCATATCTATGTGGACGGGTCCTCTGTAAGCACACACGGAGGAGCGAGAATAGTCTTGGCAAACAAAGAAGGGGAGGATGAAGTACTTCACTTCGCGGTCTGAATTGACTATCCCTTATCCAACAATGAAGCAGAGTACGTATCCCTAGTCATTGAGATGAGACTCGCTCGGGAAGGTGGGATGAGAAGAGTGCTCATTCATAGCGACTCACAGTTGATCGTGCAACAAGTCAATGGCTCATACGAAGCCAAAGAAGAGAGAATGCAAGAATACCTTCGGACGGTCCATCAAAGGTAAGAGTGGTTTGATGAGTATAAGCTAGTCCAAATTCCCCAAAAAGAGAACCAAGAGGCGGACGCCTTGTCTAAAATGGCCACTCAAACGGCCGCCATCCATACCCGAAGGATCACCCTACTCCATGTGAACGTGTCCGAGAAGATCGAGGGCAAATAAGTAAATACCACTATGGATCCTCCATCCAGTTGGGTGACTCCAATCAAAGCCTACTTGCAGGATCCAGAGGGATACTCCACGGACAAGGCCGTAAAACGGATAATGTCCAAGAAAACCATTTGATACTTCCTCAAGGATGGAGTACTATTCTGAAGAACATATTCTTGCCCCCACGCCCGATGCCTAAATGAAGAAGCCCAACTAGCTCTAGTGGAAACTCATAGGGGGACATGCGAAAGCCATACCGGCGGCGAAAGCATGGTCGGACGCCTGATTCGGCAAGGCTATTACTGGCCCACGATGGCTAAAGATAGCAAAAGCCATGCTGAAAGGTGTAAACCGTGCCAAGCTTACGCCCCTCAGGTCCATCAGCCCACAGCCCCGTGGGAACCCCATCTGACCCCTTGTCTGTTCTCCAAATGGGGCATAGATATATTGGGCCCACTCATCCCCGACGCCGACTACTCATAGCGGTTGACTACTTCACCAAATGGGTAGAGGCGGAGCCCTTAGCCCGAATCACCGCGGGCGCCATCATCAACTTCCTATGGAGGAATATCATGTGCCGCTTTGGCATCCCTCGGAACCTGGTAAGTGATAACGGCCTGCAATTCACGAACAAAGAATTAGATAAGTGGTGTAACCACTGGAAATCAAACACCGCTTTGCCTCGATGGGATACCCCCAAGCAAACGGACAAGTTAAAAGAACCAACCGAACCCTCCTAAAGAATATGAAGGCCCGACTCGACTGGCATAAGGCCAAGTGGGCTGAAGAAATACCTGGCATACTGTGGGCCTATCAGACCATGCAAAGCACCGCCACAGGCGAAACTCCTTTCAGTCTGGCCTATGGTTGCGAAGCAGTCGTGCCCACGGAAGTCTCCATAGAGAGCTAGCGAGTCCGAGAATGCGAGGAAGTCGCCAATAGCTCCAACCTAGCCCTGGCCCTTGATCTCCTCGAAGAAAGGAGGGCACGAGCCGCCATCCTAATTGAAGAGTACAAGGCCCGGATGTCACGATAATACAACGCTAAGGTAAAACCTAGAATTTTTCAAGTTGAAGATTTAGTGATGAAACGGGTCGGAGCTTCCAAGAATGTAGGCAAGCTCGATCCCCGATGGGAAGAACCCTACAAGATAGCGGGAATCATCGGACCCGCAACCTATCTTCTCGCCAACTCCGAAGGCACTGTGCTCCACAACACCTAGAACTTACTCAATCTTAGAAAACACTATGCTTAATATAATGCAACAGTTTGTACATAAGTAAAAAAGTTGTTTGTATATAGATGGTTCCATTACAATACAAAAGGAAATAGGGTTACCCGACAAAATGATGACTCTATATGTAAGTCATCTTAGCAACCTAACCCGAGGGGCCATTTAATACAAACAACGAAGCCCCACGCACTATATGTATTCGGACTATATCTTATACAAAGGCCCTTATACGAACAAAAAAACACTTATACAAACTAAGCGCCCCCCATCAGACGCTTTCCTTCTTTGATTATACGACGACGTTGCTCCACGGACAAACTGAGGGGGCCATCTAGTGATACGACCGGATCCTCCGTTGGATAAACCTCTGAAAATACCTGGCGAAGGCTCAGCTCACGAACAGCCAGACCCGAAGGAAACTCTGGCAAAGCTTGCATAGCATCCCGGCACAACCGATACCCGATGCGGACTAAGTCAAGCATCTCCTGGTGCAAAGAATCCCGAAGAAGTGACGGGCCAGCAATGTCCAAAATAGCTTGGAATCGGGCCACAACCAAAGCCACCCCGTGACTACGGGTCATCTCCAACACCTTCTGGTTAACCGCATCTCGCTCCCTCGTGACGCGCAGCAGTTTCTCATCGGAGGAACGGATTTGGTCCCTCAACTCCCCCAATCTTTCTTCCAAACCGAACACACGGGCTCTCTCTAACATTAAACGGCGCTCCAAGTCCCACTACTTGTCCTGCTCGGCCTGCAAGATCCCATCGTGAACATCTTGAGCAGTTTCATGATCCGCCTTCAATTGGGTAATCTCCTCTTGTGCTTCCAGCAAACCTTGCTCCAATTCATTTCTACGACGATACACTAAATCAGTGTCCGTAGAGGATTCCCCCTAAATCTGATGGCGTTCAATACCATGTAGATCTGCAAAAGCCAAGTTTATTTCTACGAGGAACACTTAAAGGTCAGTATTAAACAGAATAAATCATTACCATACCTCGTACAAATCCTTGCAGGCTAAATCTTGAAGACTAGACAAAGGCAAAGTCTTCATCAACTCGCAATCATTCGCATTCAGCAGACCACTTAAGTAATTGCGGCAAAAACTAACAGCTGAAGCGGCCTGAGGAAAGATACTACCTCCCCCGAGGGGCGGAGACTCCCCGAGAGGAGGGTTTTCCTCGAGTGGTGGCGCATAAACCTGATCAAGACTCCCCCCGAGGGGCCGAGAACCACCAGCAACAGGAAAATGAGAGCATTCCTCAACCACGTACACCATGCTAAGGCCCCCCCGAGGAGGAGAGCCCGATGCCAGTGGCAGCATCGGAAGATCCATTCGAGCCAATACATCTATCATATCTTCTACAACCGGGGCCAAGAAGTCAACTGGGGGGATGCCACGGGTGAAGCCCCCAAATCCCTCATCTCCGAAGGACTTGTTAACGCCTCAAAACTCAAGTGGTCGGAACTTCCACCCTCCGACAACGCATACCCTCCACTTACAACCTCTCCTAAGAAAGTCCTATCAAAAGGCCTAATAGCAAATGCCTCCATCTCCGTACCTCTCAAGAAGCCAAAGATACAATAAGTCTGAAGGCTTCAAAAACACATACGAGTAAAAGACGAAGAGAAAAACTAACGAAAAAAGAAGTTGCTGTAAAATGGCCGATGAAGGAGATTAAAAATATCCGCCCCCTCCTGCAAACCAGCCATGATGAGAGTCTCGGGAAACTCTAACAAACTGTTTACATCATATGTCCCCGAGAATAGGCCGGTACCGGACAGTACCTCTCAATCCCTCCTAAAAGTCGCATCGTTGGGAGTAATATAACCCAAACCCCATCGGAGTGGTACCCCCCATAATCTAGCCGACAAACCCCTTGGATGGACAAAGAAAAACCCTCGTCTCCAATCCCCTGTACCAGAGCGGGAATTGATCACATGAACGAAGGCCTTACTCTTATCCCGATAGACTAGGCTAAAGAAGGGAGGACCACCCGAGCAGGAGCGTAAAGCGAATATTGCCCCCACCCGATGAGGAGACATTGGCAAATTCAAAAGTTCACAACACAAAATATACCCCACCAGATAGCGGTAGGAATTGGGTGTCAACTGACTCGGGAATATTTGCTAGTATTGAAAAAGAGTTTGAAGAAAGGGGTGAAAGAACACCCGCATCCCGCATCGCATCTGCTCTCGCTACACAGTAAGATAACCCGAAGGGGGATCGTAAGCCCTCTGCTGGGGATGTGGTATTACGATATCATATTTATCAAAATCCAGATTATATTCAGCGAAGAGAGTCATAACAAACTCACCATATTCATTACCGATAACGGAACCAACGCGCCCTCGTCCCAATAACCTCGATGGCTCCAGTGGAAGCACATCAAACACTGAGGACTCATCAATCAGAGAATAGGACTCTTGGCTCATAAACACTTCACGAATATGATTCATCCGATGGGGATTTACAGGCGAAGGCCTAGACGTTGCCCTCGTCGGAGTACCTCCCCCACTGAGCCCTTCCCGTGACCCTAAAGCAGAACTTTTCGAGGAGGCAAGACGAACTCCCAGCAGCAGGGAAGTATTCCGAGCAAGGAGAATTACGTCAAGAGATTAAACCGCCTTTCTTATAATATGGAGGTATTATCGTAACAAGGTAAGTAACTCACCCTTCCTTAATTAATCTCACTAGAACAACGAGCAAGGTATGGCTTTATAAAGAATCAAATACTACAACTGCGAAAGGTGAAATTTTGAAGAGAGTATAACAGTATTCACTAAGCACCTATATATATACTTCTGCTCATTTCATTAACAAGATGAATAAAAGCATGAGCTGCCCAAGTCATTTAATTATTAAGGCTACGTGTCCAGTAAAAATCCTATTAAGGATGGTGAAATCTCATGCATAAAGACACGTCCTGCTAAGGTTTTACTTGGTCAGCAAGAATTAATCTTACTTATCCTTAAGCAATAATGAAAGAGTCAGATACTTATAGTTGCTAAACATTGCTAAAAGGAGGAAAAGACAAAATTGAGCAAAACATGATAACTGTTCATTCACTTAGGAACCGAGAAGTCCTCGGAGAGCAGAGTACATTTACAAAAGATAAAAGCTAAAGTGTGAAAGCATAAAAGTTACAATAAAGACAGAAAAGAAATCCTAAGCTAAACTTCAGTCGTCGGAAGGGAAAGGGCGGAGGTCGTAGAAACGCCCCCCTCAGAAGGAGTAGTGGTGGAAGGTGGTCGGGCAGAAGGCGAGAAAATCCCCCCGGAGCCACTAGCACCGCTGGCGGACCTCATCGGGGAAGGCATTGAAGAACTTCGATGGGATAGCATACCCTCAAACGTCGTCAAAAGAGGCTGGACCTACTCTGGGGTAGGCTTCTTCAACTTACTGATATCAAAGATCCTATTGAAGTTCAACTCTAGACGCACCGCATGTTGTGCCAACTTGGCACACTCCAGATAACCCCACATCATATGACCAAATGCATCCTTTGCGTGTTGCCTATCAGAAGCCTCAGCGCACTGCCCCTCCGTCTCTGCCACATCATGTAAAATCGCGGCATCTATCTTCTTTTGCACTTCCTCGGATGGCACATCCTTGGTCAACTTCCCCTCGGCCGACTCGGCCCGATTGGTAAGCTGGCTCAACAACCCCTGGAGCTCTCTCTCCCTCGCCAACCCCTCTGCTTTCTCCTCCTCAAGAGCAGCAATCTGAGCCATAAGAGCCTCCTCGGACTCTATCTTCTCCCTCTCCAAAAGAGCAATCCGGGCTTTGGAAGCTTTTTCGGATGCCTCCACCCACTCGTACGCGGACCACGTCCACTCCATCATGAGGCAAAAAACCTCTTTCTCCTTCTGATCCTCGTGCCAGTGAAAGTCGTAATCAGAGATCTTCGTGCAGAGCACCTCCTCTATTATTTTGCCTTCTTTATCCTTGGACAGAAGGGGCGCCAGCCGCGCTCGGAGTGCTTCCATCTCCTCCGCATCCTTTAGCCCGCGCTGCTCAACGGTGGCGACTGCCTCCCGAGTCTTTCCTATCTACAAAATGAGAAGAAAAGGAAAGACTATAAGGACTCGAGCATATAACACGATGAAACATATACGAATAAAAGAATGAGAGAAAGGTTGAAACTTACCATGAGCCCCATCCAGTTAATACTGGTGTACACAAACTGGAACCCCTCGGCAGACATGGAGTTGGAGGAGGCGAAGAACTGGAGGATCTCCCGATAAGCATCCCCCACAGTCCAAGACGGACACTACTCTCCCGATCCACGAGGAGGGAGAGGCGCCTGAAAGGTATGCCCCATCTCAGACAATGTCACGGGAACATGAGTTGGTGGAGGAAACATCACTGCACTCAGAGTGCCAGTAGTGGCCTCCGTGAACAAGGCCTGAGAAGCCCCCACAGTGGCAGAAGGACCCGCCCCGTCGAACAGTGAACTCAGAAGTTTCTTCCTTACCACCATATCGTCGAACTGTTCGTCTGGTACCTCTGGAATCTCCTCGAACTCCCCAGATAGAGCCTCCAAGTGGCATCGGAGAAGCTGCTCGAGCATTTCCACACCTTCCTCCATAGGGGCCTTCCCCTTATCTGCCATACCTACTCGGAAGATAAACACGGCTACCTAAGTACAAAAACAGAAGCTAGTTAAAGGAATTTGAAAGAAATAAGAATAAGTATAACTCACCGATGGGAGTAGGCTCAGAAATTGCCTTATCCGAGGATTCAGGAGCTGTTGGAGGCCTGGGCAAAGGAATTTCAACTGCACGAGGAGAGGCGGGAGACAAATCCCTGGAGGATATGACTATTACCTCTGAGGTCTCCCGGACAAAATCTTCCCCACCAGTCCTCGGAGAGAATTCTTCTTCTGAAGCCCTCAGAGTACTTCCCGTATTGGATCCGGGGGCCGGCACCAGAGACATGGCTGAATAAGAACCCACCTGGCGTAGCGACACAGCATTCGGAATCACCCCCGCGGCATCTATGTACAAGGGCGCATGGTCCTCATAAGTTCCTTCCGTCTCCGGGCCCATGTTCACGCCATCGGGAGCATCAACCTCCTCCTCATCATGGTCACCCTACTCCGAAGCACCGGAAATACAACTCGATGAACGGGCGAAAGAAGTGGGGGCCACTATAGACTTCTTATTTCCGCTCGGGGCAGATTCTGTGGAGCCCGACTGTGAATAGTTATTCGCTAAGACATCCTCTGCACCAGCCATAAGCAAACAAGTACAATTATAACCTATCCCTACGTCAAGAAAAAGGACAAGAACAGAAACAAAATGCTTACTGAAGATGACCAAGGCCTCGGAGGATATGGACAGTGGCTTCTTGACGGCATCATCAGTGAACACCACATGATGAAGCCCGAACATCTCGAACAACATCAAAAAATCTTCTGATTCCATCAAAAGCTACTGTGAAATTACCGGGGACAAGATCATCTCCTGATCCATAATGCGCACGGGAGCCATACCCTCTCTCCAGTCAAAAGGGATGTCCCACATACCTTGAACGGGTTGCACGAAGAAATATTTGCTCTTCCAGACACTGTGAGAACTGATCGTCCCATCCAATATCCTCTTCGTGGAATATTTGGCATTGTCCCGATGACGAATGTGGTAGAAGGGATACCCCTCGGGTGAGACCACCACATCGAATATGGAAAAAAGTGATCCACACCACACTCCAATCCGTTCACTTGTCACCAGAAAATGTAGATACAGAGGGCCGCAAACTCGTTCGGAACCATCTGACTCAGGCTAATATTACACGCCTTAAATACCTCGCAGAAGAAGGGCGGCATAAACAAGCGCCACCCATACTTTACTTGAGCAAAGTAAACGGTAAGCATGCCCTCGGGTGGGTAGTAGCCCTTTTCGTCCTTCGTCGGAATTTGGAATACCATGCTCTTCTGGAAAGCCCATGTTGATGTAAATAGCTCCAACACCTGCTCACGAGTAGCAATACTTCGAATCATCTCAATTTTAGTGAAATCACGAGTGGGAGCCTTTTTTGATTTGAAAACCCTAGCCTTCTTTGCAAAGGCAATGCCACCCATCTCGATCGCAGCAGAAGCCTCACCCTTCCGTTTACGGGTAATTACACCAGTCGGAACACCCCCATGCCTGCCAGAGTCTCAGCAGCAGAGGTATAAGCAGTAGCTCCAGAGGCGAAGGAGGCGGCAATCGGATCGGTGTTGGTGGAGGAAGCCATTTGTGCAGAAGTAAAAAAGAAGGTGAAGTATTTCTCCGAGAAGGAAAAGAGAAAAAGTGCTCGTGAATCTAAGGGAGAAGTTTACGAGAAGAGAGGAGAAGATTTTTTGCTCCGAGAAAAACTTGCCGAAAAAATGAAAGTTAGGAATGAAGAAAATGAAGAAGATCACGGCTACTTATAGCCAACTTATTGAGTAGGTGCCCCGCCTTCCACGCCCCACGTTGCCCACTCAGATGACGCGTGTCCCATCACGCGATAACCTTTGGAGAAGATCAACGGGCGGATAAATAATGCGCCATTAATAAATCCAACGGCTAAAAGAGAGCCGTTACTCCCAGGGGCTAAAAGGTAATTTTCTTACCTGATTTTTATAATATATATTTATGATTTTTATAATATATATTTATAATACCCTTGGGAAATTGTTGAAAAAAATAGAAAAAAGTAGGGAAAAATTCCCCTACCCTCGGAAAATTGCTAAAAATTAAAAGAACGCCCCCTAGTTTACCAAAACCAAACAATAAAATTTCCCTCGTCTCTACGATGACGATCAAAATTTGGGGGGGCTAGTGTTAACTGTGAAAAATAAATACGAGATTAAAAAGAATATTAGTCCTAAATATAGGAATTAATATATGGACAACACTATTGTCACGAGTACTTCCGATGAGACCTACCCGCTCCCGATGAGGAGGCCCATCGGATGTTACCACACCCCTCGGTCACTGACCCGAAGTGGTATGAAGGAACACCCGAGGAGGCACCTAAGCGTTCCTTGGAAAGTCAAGATGAATTAAAGATAAGATATCAACGCGGCATCGGAAAAAAGAGTAAGACCCGATGGATCCGCACGACTCCGATATCCATCAATGCGCCAAGAGGGACCACGACGAACCCCGAGTCCCAGAATCGCACAGGAACACTTCCTTCATGAACACTCCTCAACTTAAACTGCCCTCGAAACATCACTCTAAAGGCCGAATCTGAATAACAAAGCCAGATCTAAATATATGAGCCATTGGAAGGCACACTACGAGGACCTGGACAAGAAAGCGCTACTGCACGCAGACAAAAGAGCCCTCGGAATCCAAGTCACGAGCAGAAATACCCCTCGGAGAGCATTTCAGGAGCCACTAGAAGACACACTACGAGGACCTGGATAAGAAAGCGCTACTCCACGAGGACAAAAGAGCCCTCTGAGTCCAAGTCACGGGCAAAAACACCCCTCGGAGAGCATATCTAGAAACTACTACACCAGGATGAACCCTTATCGGAGCAACAACACCACCAGAAGAACGTCCTAACTTGACCATCAAGCCACTACCAAATGTAGGACCCCTCGGAAAATAGAGTCCGCAAGAGCAACCCATCAGAAATTCGAGGAGCTATCGGAAGAAACAAAGATCATCCTAGTTAGTGCCTAGTAGATTAAAGATATACCTTATCTTATCCTTTTACACATATTGCGGCACATGTTCCTTATTAAAAGACATGCATAATGACACATGTCCCTAACAAACTCTATATAAAGGGAGGTGATCTCACAATTGAAAAGAGGAGGGGAGAGAGACTTTTACACACAATCATACACAAGAAACTTGGGAGTGAATTTTAGTGAATAAAGGAAGGAATATATTCTCGTATCTTTGTTCTCTTTTATAATATCAACGCTTTTTGAATCACGGGCAGGGCGTTCCAACCCCTAAATAATTTCGTTAATTAGGTTATAATATCCAACCTGTTAACAGTAATCGTTGAGATATTTCGCAACAGAGGGTGTGGGTTTTGTTCTCTTCCCTTGCTTCTCAATTTTTCCCACGAGATTACCGTTGACTTCTTCATCGGAGAAGAAGGCATCCCACACCAATTTTCCGTCAATTGCGTGTGAGTGCGTGTGTTAGGTGTGTCAAGCATGCCATTGGCAGCATTGATTATTCCTTATGTCAGTCAAGTCAAGGTTGAGTGAGGGATGTGACACAGTTGGTTGTTAATTGTTTATTGCTTCATGCTAATTTTTGGAAGAAGTTTATTACTTCCCTTCTGATGGCAGCCCTCTCAGCCAAAGTTAATGATGGATTATTGCACCCTAATGTGCATTTTAATGAGAATGAAATACCTGCTCATGTTAATGATGATCGGATTAATTCGGTTGAGGTTATTGCTCATAATTCGTCCCCTAATTTAATTACCGATGCGCATGTTGCGAATGAGACTTTGAGAGGATCTTTTCCTCAAATCTCGTCTAATTTTGTGAAGGGTGGTCCTTCTACAATGGCTCCTAAGACCCCTAATGTGAATTGGAAAGATAAGGGTAAAAGAATTGCTTATCCTCAAGCGTCTCCCGTTAATCCGAGGCCGTATCAATTGAAATCGCCATCTTTTGGTGCCTCTTTTGTTCAAGCCGTGAGTGGAAAAGCCTATTATGAGATGGATAAATCTTTTATTGGGGATGATAACATTAAGCCGAAGGAGTTTCAAATGGTTAAGTGTAAGCCAATGATTATTTTCGATGAGGCAGAAATTAAGAAACTTGATGCGAGGCTTGAATTTGTTTTGATCCTTAGCTTCTCGGTGAATACTCCATCGTACACTTATATTCATCGGAGGATTAAATATCTCAATCTCAAAGGAGGTTATACTCTTGGTCCAATTAGTCCTCGTCATGTGATGATCAAGTTTAACGAAGAGGAGGATTATACTAGACTGTTGGCTAAGAAAGATCTATCTTTCTTGAATATGTCGGGGCATATTATCAAGTGGACTCCGAATTTTAATCCAGATTCGGATCCTCCTATCATGGCTCTTTGGGTGGCATTTCCGGGTTTAAACATGAGATATTGCGAGAAAGGTGCTTTATTTAATCTTGCACAAAACATTAGGAAGCCTTTGAGAGTTGATGAAGGAACTCTTACTATGATGAGGCCCGACAATCCTCGAGTTTGTGTTGAGGTTTATTTTCTCAAGCCTAAAAAAGATATCATTGAATGGGGTTTTACCATTGGTCCGAGGATGTATTATGAAAGATAAAAAATAGTGTATGAAAATTATCCTACTTATTGTACTAAGTTTCAAAAGCTTGGACACTTTGTTGGTGATTATGGTGGGAATAAGAAAAAATCTAATGATCCCATGGTACTTGAGGCAAAGCAAAAATGATCATCAAAAAAAGGAGTGGCATCCGGTTGACAAGAGACATAGTACTTCCAACACAAAGGTTTCTTCAAAGAAGAAAAATGGCTCTTTCTCACCTATTAAAATTCTTCAACGAGGGGAGAATAACTCTTTTGCTAGTCTTGAGGTGGAAGAGTGAGAAAAGACTAATGATGATGTAGTAGAAGTTGTGAGTGTGGAGGAAGGTGGTTCTAAGGAACCAAATGTTGGAGAAAGTTTGCCATCAGATAGTCATGTTGTGGCCGAAGCTTCTAAGAATGATGATTTTCTTAGTGATCATATTCTCAATGACACATATGATAATCTAAAGCTTTCGGATTCTCAAGTACAAAAAACGTCTCGCGTTCTCTTACCCCGAAAATGTTCTCCTCCAAACATTCATGGAAGGGTTGGACGTGTGCAATAATTTAATGAAAATGATGAGCACACCGCAACTTATCATGAAGAATCGGAGAAAAATGAGGATGTCTTTCAATGTGATACCACTAGGCATGAAGTCGAGGATGCTAGCACGAATGCATTGCTGCATTCTAGTTCAGATGGTGATGATGAGAGGGAGGCAAATGAGGATTCTAGATCCAAAAGAACACGAGGAAAGACGAGGAAAGATTATTATCGGGAAGGAATTGTGATAGGCCTCTCGGCTGCACCGTTAGCCGGACCTCTTCAAAAAAACCGAGAGCAAAGCAAGATTGAGAAATCAGCTCGTAACTTGAGAAGTAAGTCCTTCAAATCTTCTAAATAAATGAAGCTTGTTTATTGGAACGTTCGGGGGGCCGGGAATGAAAAAGCTTGTGAAAATGTCTATGATTTGATTACGAGATATAAGCCGAAAGTTCTTGTTCTTCTTGAACCAAAAGTGGCTTTTGATGAAAGGAAATATTTGAGCAGATTTCAATATGATAAAGCTTTTAGGAACCCGTATAACAAGATTTGGTTTTTTGGTGATTGTGATATTGAGTTTGAAATTATTGAGCTTCATGATCAATTTATACATTGTGTGGTGCGATCGACTTTAATCCCCCTCCCGATTAGGTGCACTTTTGTTTATGCCAAGCAAAGCTGTTTACTTCGGTGTCCTCTTTGGGATGGTTTGAGAAGGAGTGATGACCTTAGGTCGTGGATGGTGGCGGGGGATTTTAATTGTGTTCTTAATGTGAGTGAGAAAATTGGTAGGACTCCTCCTCTTGTTGGAGACATGGCAGATTTTCATGATTGTATTGATGATTGTGGTCTTGAAGATGTTGGTTTTGAAGGAAACCACTTTACTTGGTCGAGTAATGGTACGAGGACTAGACTTGACTGAGCCCTTGTCAATTTTGAATGGGGTACGACATTTGAAAAAACAAAAGTGGAACATTCTCCTAGAAAGCAATCCGATCACAATGCCCTTATCATTTCCTTTGAAAGGGAAACGAGGAGGAAACCGTGTCCATTTCGGTTTCAAAGTATGTGGGTGAATCACCACTCTTTTCTTGATCTTGTGAAACATAGTTGGGAGGAATCGGTTGATTGTGTTGGCATGTACATTCTTGGTGCAAAACTTATTCGGTTGAAAAAAGATCTCAAGATTTGGAACCGTGAGAAGTCTGGTAATATATTCCAAAAGATCATTGATAAGGAGGACTACATCAAGAAAGCCGAGATTGAGTTTGATGTAAATCCTTCTCCTACCTCTCGCGCTAATCTCCAAAAATGCTTCGCGGAATTCACTCTTACTAAGAAAATGGAGGAAGCATTTTGGAAGCAACGTGCCCGTTGCAAATGGGCGGTTGAAGGGGAAAGAAATTCTCAGATGTTCCAAGCTATGGCAAAAGCAAAAAAAAGCAAAGGCTCGTATCTTTAAAATATACGAGAATGGGGTGCTTATGGATAGCCCGGATGCGATTGGTCCCTCGGCCGCGAGCTATTTTGAGAATCTCCTTTCCGGTCCCGTGGATGTTCTTGCTTGCCATGATCTTAATTTTATTCCTCATATTGTTTCTCATGATGACAAAATATATATGGCTGTCCCGTGAGCCATCTCTTGAGGAATTAAAACATATTGTGATCGGCCTCAACCCCGATAGCATGGCCGATCCGGATGGTTTCAATGCTTTGTTCTATCAAAAGTGTTGGGATATTATTTATGTTGATCTCTTTGCGGCCTTCCTTGATTTCTTCAAAGGAAATGCTTTCCCGCGGATGTATAAGGCCACAAATATTGCTCTCATTCCCAAAAAGGAGAATCCACGAGAATGGAAAGACTACCGACCGATAAGCCTATGCAATGTGAGTTATAAAATTATTGCTAAGTTATTGAATGATAGGTTTGGATTAATTCTTCCAAAAATTATTTCTCCTTCTCAAAGTGGTTTTGTGAAAGATCGTCTCATTGGTGATAATATCCTTCTTGCGCAAGAAATGGTTTATAATCTTGGGAGGAGACATGATAAACACAATGCGATTGTGAAATTGGATATGAAAAAGGCTTATGATCGTCTTGATTGGAATTTCTTATATCAATGCCTTTTACAATTCGGTTTCTCTCGAAATTGGATATGGTATATCAAGAATTGTGTTGAGCATTGTTTCTTTTCTATTCTTGTGAATGGTGAAGCTAATGGATTCTTTGAATCTAAGCATGGTATTTGGCAAGGAGATCCAATTTCTCCCGAGCTCTTTATTATTGCGGTAGAATTTCTTGCTCGCGACCTTGATCAATTATATGCTCGGAATGATGATATGTTCTTGGACACGGGGGCGGAAATCCGGTTTCTCACTTAGCATATGCTGATGATTGTGTTATATTTGTTCGTGGCAATGCGAAGAACATGAAAGTGCTTAAGGAATTCCTTTTACTTTATGAAATGGTGTCGGGACAACATATTAATGCCGCGAACAGTTCTTACATTCCCCCTATCTTTGTGAGTAATGCTCATATCCGAAGAGTTTGTGAAGTCACGGGTTTCTCTCGTGGTGATTTTCCTATTACATATCTTGGTGCTCCGCTTGTTCATGGCCGAATTAATTCCACACACTTCCAAAAGTGGATCGATCAAGTTCGCGGGCTTATATCCGGGTGGGAGATGAAGTTCCTTAATTTTGGAGGTAGGCTCACCCTTATTAAGAGCATTCTTTGCTCGATCCCAATATATCTTTGTCAAATATTGGAACCACCTCTTTGTGTGTTTGAGGATCTTGAAAGAATCTTTGCTCGGTTTTTATGGGGTTCGAATGATGTGAAGCGCCGGATGCACTGGAGAAGTTGGAAGTGCAATTGTGCGCCTTATGATTTGGCCGGCCTCAATGTGAAATCTATGAGGAGTATGGTGGCGGCATTTGGGATCAAATTATGGTGGAGATTTCGGGCGCAAAATTCCCTTTGGGCTTGGTACATGATGGCTAGATACACTAACCGGTAAGATTTTCTCAGCATTCGAGGTTGGGAATCAAATGGTTCGAAGAGACTTACTAGAGAAGCAGTGGTTGCCCAACCTCATCTTTTTTGGCTTGTGAAAAGTGGTGAAGCATTTTTTTGGCAAGATCATTCGATTGGGGATGGCCTTTTACAACCGAAGGAAGGGCCGATTATGATAACAACCATAAGATTTGTGATTTTTGGGGGAATGACGAATCAGATCTTGTTAGGCTTGATGAGGCACTTTTTGAAGAATCTTTCATTAAAGTGGTGGCTAAACCAACTCTCCAAGTTGGTAGAGATACTCCTATTTGGAAGCATGAATCTAGCGGTCAATTTTCTACTAAATCGGCGTGGAAAGCCTTTCAAGGACCGCATGAATCTCAATGTGTGTTTAAATTCCTTTGGCACAAATTTATTATGCCTAATATTTCCTTTTTTTATTTGGAGACATATGCAAAATCTTTTGCCTACGGATGGTAATCTTAAGCGATTTGAAATGGTCTCCATGTGCAATTGTTGTAGCAAGAGTGCTGAAACTAATGATCATCTTTTTTGGTCAAGTGAGCTTGCTCAAGAAGTGTGGAAAATACTTTTTGACACCTTCTTGATTAAGAGGCCGAGAGTTGTCTCATGGGGGAACATTATGGCTTATTGGATTTACTCAAAAAGGAAGATCATTCCGGGCCATATTCGGATTTTAATTCCAATTTTTGTGCTTTGGTTCATATGGGCGGCTCGTAATGATGCGAGGCATAGAAGAATTCCGATGGATGCTAAGAAAATTGTTGGCAAGGTTATTAGTCACATCGGGATCTTTTCGCCATTATTCCGTGCCCAGGAAAATTTTGGCTTGGAGATAAAAATGTCGCCAATGATTGGGGAGTTCAGCTTAGTAGTGTGGTCTTAAAGCCACCTATTGTTGTTATTTGGGATAAACTGAAAGTTGGCCACTTCAAGCTCAACACCAATGCTAGTTCTAAAGGCAACCCGGGGTTGGTCGGATCAAGAGGCATTTTTTGCGATCACCTTGGCAATGGTATGTGGTGTTTTCACTTGGCGTTAGATCATTCTACTAATGTTGAAGCGGAAATTATGGCTATCTATCAAGGCCTTGTGTATTGCTATGAACTTGACATTTTTAATGTTGAGGTTGAGACGGATGCTAGTATCACTATTCCTATTATCTATGCCAAGTCCAGTGGTCCTTGGAAAATCATTGAATATATTGATAAGATTCGACTTTTTCTTCGGGAACTACATGGTACCATCAAACATGTATTCCGTGAAGGAAACTTTGTGGCAGATCAATTTGCTAATGAGGCTTGCACGCTTCAGTTGAATGGGATAATTCCTGTAAATGAGGCTAGTTTGAAAGTTAAATCTCTTGTTATGAAAGATAAGGAGGAATGGGCATATCTTCGAGTTCCAAAAGTATTGAATTGACGGTTTCCCTCATCATCCTCTCTACCACCTCCGTCCTCCACGTTGGGATGAGGTATTCTTTGCCAATTGTTAATCCTTTTGGTTCACGTCTTATCTTATTTTGCATTCGGCTTTACACAAGTGAAGGCAATTTGATTTCTTTGGCCAATTTACACACACTTGAGCACTTTTTTGATATTGACTTCACTCAACTCTTTGCACACTACTTGGTTACTTTACATTTGTTGAATGGTACGTATCGATGGCTCTTCTCCCCTCCCGAGATACACCACTCGAACCCTCAGAAGTACCACAATTTATTTGCCCATTGCATTCTAACCGATCCATTCCATACACATAGCCTATATAAAATCACATTTTTTCATGTGATTGCACGACATTGTTTCATTAGCGTTTCTTTCACTCACAATTGACAACAACTTCACATTTTCTCTCATCTCTTTTCGGTCTATGGTACTTGAAAATCATTGCACACGATGATTCTTGGCTTGTTGGTTTTATTATTGTTAACCGTAAAAAATAAATATGAGATTAAGAGGAATATTAGTCCTAAATATAGTAACTAATATATGGACAATACTATAGTCATGAGTACTTCCGATGAGATGTACCCACTCCCAATGAGGAGGCCCATCGAATGTTACCACACCCCTCGGTCACTGACCCAAAGTGGTACGAAGGAACATCCGAGGAGACACCTAAGCGTCCCTTGGAAAGTCAACGATGAATAAAAAAGAGATATCAACGCGGCATCAGAAAAAGAGTAAACCCCGATGGATCCGCGCAACTCCTATATCCATCAATATGCCAAGAGGGACCACAACGGACCCCGAGTCCCATAATCTTGCGAGAACACTTCCTTGCTGAACACTCCTCAACATAAACTACCCTCAGAACATCACTCTGAAGACCAAATCTAAAAACAAAGCCATGTCTAAATACAAGAGCCACTGGAAAACACTCTACGAGGACTAGGACCAGAAAGTACCACTTCCCAAAGGCCAAGTCAAGCCCTCAGAGACCAAGTCAAAACCCTCGGAGACCAAGTCAAGCCCCCGGAGACCAAGTCAAGCCCTCGGAGACTAAGTCAAAAACCTCGGAGACCAAGTCAAGCCCCCGGAGACCAAGTCAAGCCCTCGGAGACCAAGTCAAAACCCTCGGAGACCAAGTCAAGCCCTCGAAAACCATGCCAAACCCTCGGAGCCCAAGTCAAAGGCGAAAACACCCCTCAGAGGACATATGCAGAAATCTCTACACCAGGATGAACCCTTACCGAAGCAACAACGCCACCCGAAGAATGTCCTAACTGGTCCATCAAGTCACTACCAAGTATAGGCCCCATCGGAGATGCCCGAAGCTATCGGAAGAGACAAAGATTAGTCTAGTCATCATCTAGTAGATTAAAGATATACCTTATCTTATCTTTTTTACACCTTTACACATATTACGACACTTGTACCTTACTAAAATACATACATAACGACACATGTCCCTAACAAATTCTATATAAAGGGAGGTGATCGGTTGAAGAAAAAAAGGAGGACTTCGGACACACACACAATCATATACGCAAAAAATTAAGGAGTGAAGTTCAGTGAATAAAGGAAGGAATACTCTCGCATCTTTGTTCTCCTTTACACAATCATCGCTTTTTGAATCACGGGCAGGGCGTTCCAACCCCAAAATAAATCCGTTAAATAGGAAATAATATCATACCTGTTAACAAAATGTCTCCTTCTGTGGGAACGCCATAGAATATGTCCTCGAGAAACTTCAACAAGCGTTGGTTGTGATGGATGATCTGTTCGAAAGCGAGAATCTTCAAGCTCACCGCAGCGACTCGGAAGAAACTTTGTCGAACCACCAATCCGATACAAGAGAGTTCATTAATATTCCCTGTTTTGTCTTCGAAAGACTTGTAGACGCTACAGCTATACGAGCTCAGCAAAGAGGGGGAAACTTCAGGAATGGGCCCCCTGCATCTCCCGGACATAGAAATTTCCCTTTGGAAGAAGGCGTACCCCGTGCTCGATGGAGCCCTACTCCCATCTCCTGGCACCACGAACCTCTACATGAATCACAAAGGTATGTTAATTATGAAAGAACCCCGAGGAGGGGCCAAGGGGAAGAAATTTCCCGCCCATCAGAATATCATGGGGATAGTGGTCATACTTTATGGGGGATGATGGATGGCCTACGTAAAGAATTAAGTGATATTAAGAAAATCATGGCCCCCGATGAAGACCCCACGTATAAAATTTCCCCTTTTACTCCCGAAATTGCCTTAGCCTCGGTCCCTTCAGGGATGCGGCCCGTTAATGTCCCCTTATACACCGGGGAAGCTGATGGAAGGGATCCGCAAGACCATATCCATCAATATTTGGTCGGAATGGATCTATCCTCCGCCCCAGATCATGTCTTATGCCGCGTGTTTCCTGTCACCCTCGGAGGACGAGCTCAGGCTTGGTTTACTCACCTTCCCCCTAGCTATGTCACGAGCTTCGATCGACTAGCTCACCTGTTTGTACGACAATTTGCTTGCAACCGGCGGTATCCCAAATCCGCCACTCATCTCTTCACGGTTAAACAGCAGAGAGATGAACCCATACGAGGGTATATAAAGCGCTTCACAGACGAGGCGTTAGATGTCCCTAATGTCAGCCCAACCATCCTAGCAGACATATTGACACAGGGGCTTCGAACGGGGGACTTTTTCTGATATCTCATGGGAAATCGTATAACGGACATGAATGAACTTATGAAAAAGGAAGAAGTCTACATCTTGATGGAGGAAGTGGAAGGTACAAAGAAGTGCATGGAACATGATGACAACGAGCACCAGGAGCGTGCCGAAAGAGAGGGAAATGCTAAGGAGAAGGGCAAGGAAGGAACCCCTCCCCCCCAGCGCAAATACGAGGGTGGTATGGTCAAAAAATTCTTTCGACCCGTACCTTTGCCCCCAATGACCATTGCTCCCCCAGAAGTACCATTGCACTGGCCCTTACCGGCCAAATTTCCTAATAGAGAAATGAACACGGGTAAGTATTGTAAATATCATAAAACCTATGGGCACACCACCGAGGAATGCACTACCCTACGTAGGGAAGTGCTTCACCTTCTGGAAGCAGGATATTTGAAGAATTACCTTAAAGAAAATAACCCTGAGGAACTCAAGGCAAATGTATGGAAAAGGTCACGAAGGGAACGAGAAGAAGAAGAAGCGACCCCCAGCCACCGATCACGGGAGAGGACCACGGAACACCACCGGTCACGGGAGAGGACCACGGAACGTCGGCGACCCCGAGAGTGGACTGAGGAACGTCGACAAAACTCACGAGAAAGGACGGGGGGACATCGGAATCTACCCCCTCCCCAGACTTGTACGAGGATAACGCCCCATCAGGACGAACGATCAGCATGATCGAGGGAGAAGATATCTCAATGGCGCCCCAAGGTAAGAAGAAGAAATATCTAAAAGAAGCTAGGCGGACAGAACAAGGGCTCCCTGTGTGCTCCATTCAAGGAACAAAGCTACCTAGCATTACTGTTGGGTCCGAGGATTTGAAAGGTATAATTTACCCCCACGAAGACCCCTTAGTAATTACGGCAGTTATCCACGGATTTGAAATCCAGCGGATCCTCATCGACACGGGTAGCTCTGTGGATGTCCTATTCTTTCCTACCTACTTAGCTATGGGATTAAAGGAAGAACAACTGGAAGTAGCGGAGGTCCCCTTAGTAGGTTTCTCAGGAGAAGCTTGCCGTACCCTCAGAACAGTGATCCTTCGGATGTCATGGGGAGAAGGAGCCCTTCGAAGAACGGAACCCACCAAATTTTGGGTGGTGGAGGCCTCGTCACGAATGTACAACGCTATATGCGGAAGGCCGTCCATCCGAGCCTTCGAAGCAATCCCCTCTACCCTACATCTCAAGGTAAAATTCCCCACCCACCCCCTCAGGTATCGGAGAAGTCTGAGGAAGTCAATATAAGGCTACAGAATGCCGCATGAATGATATTCCCTCAGAAGGGGACGAATTCGCCCTCGGAAATAATAAAAAGCACAAAACAGAAGATACACGGGTTCAACCCGTAGAAGAATTAAAGATAGTGGAATTAGTAGAAGGGCACCCCGAGAAGGTGATTAAAATGGGCACTGGCATGGAACCCGCAATAGAAGACCAACTAACTTCTGTTCTTCAACAATTCCCTCACCTCTTCGCGTGGGAAGGAGGACCGCCCGGGCAAATCCGTGATAAGGTATGTCAACACTTTCTTAATGTGAAACGAGGAGCCAAATCGATTCAACAAAAAAAGAGAAGAATGGGACCCGAGCGTAATAAAATTATTCGCTCGGAGATACAAAGACTCCTTAGCTTAAAGCAAATTCGGGAGGTCATATACCCCGAATGGCTAGCTAATGTTGTGTTAGTTCCCAAACATGGGGCGAGATGGCGGATGTGTGTTGACTTCACCAATCTCAACGAAGCCTGCCCGAAAGATTGTTATCCCTTGCCCAATATAGATCAACTAGTCGACTCCACTGTTGGATGCGCTCTGTAGTTTTATCCCTTCACCAAATCCCGATGGCGGTAGCTGACCAGGACAAAACTAGTTTTATTACTGACGCAGGTACATTCTGTTACTTGGTAATGCCCTTCGGACTCAAAAATGCCGATGCAACTTACCAAAGGCTGGTAAGTCTCATGTTCGCTGGACTTATCGGAAAGTCGGTAGAAGTCTATGTGGACGATACGGTGGTTAAGAGGAATACTGCTGAAGAGCATCCCGAAGACCTGCGGAAGGCATTAGTCATTATGGATAATTTTGGGATGAAAGTCAACCCTAGAAAATGCTCTTTTGGCATCCGAGGAGGGAAGTTCTTAGGGTTCATGGTTACGGAGAAGTGAATAAAAGTAAATCCCGAGAAGGCAGAGGCCATTGTGGGACTACCCACCCCCAAGACAGTAAAAGGCATTCAAAGGTTGACAGGCAGAATGGCCTCCTTGAGCCGGTTCGTTTCTAAGTCGGCAGAGAAATGACTCCCATTTTTCAAGATACTCCAAAATGTTAAGGAATTCCAATGGACCCCCCCGTGCTAAGAGGCCCTCAAAGAGCTGAAAAAATATATGGTGAAACCACCCTTGCTGGTAAAGCCTTTACCTCAGGAAGAACTCTTCCTCTATCTATCTGTCGGGGAAGAGGCCATCAGTGCTGTATTAGTCAAAGAGCAGGACAGAGAGCATCATCCGGTATACTACGTCAGCAAAACTCTCCTCGGAGCAGAAACCAGGTATACCCTGACTGAAAAGCTTGTCTTAACTTTGGTTACTACGGCACGTAAACTACACCCATATTTTCTCTCCCACTCCATTACTGTGTTAACAAAACATCCCCTAATGGCGATTCTTAATAAGCCTGAATCATCGGGAAGATTGATAAAATGGGCGATAGAGCTCACTGAGTACGATATTTCCTATGCCCTGAGACCCTCCATCAAAGCGCAAGTCTTGGCGGACTTTCTAATGGAACTGACAGGCATCGGGTCCGAGGAAAAAGAGCCCTTATGGCATGCCTATGTAAATGGATCCTCTGTAAGCACACACGGGCGAGCGGGAATAGTATTTGTAAACCAAGACGTGGAAGAGGAGAGACTCCACTTTGCGGTCAGAATTGATTACCCTATTTCCAACATTGAGGCCGAATACGAAGCCCTTCTCATCGGGATGAGACTCGCAAAAGAAGGTGGAATAAGAAGGATACTCCTCCACAGTGACTCTCAGCTGATTGTTCAGCAGGTCAATGGCTCGTACGAGGCCAAAGAAGAAAGGATGCAGGATTACCTCCAAGTAGTCCCTCAAAGACAAGGATGGTTCGATGAGTGTAAAGTCACCCAAATTCCACGAGGAGAAAACTAGGAGGCAGATGCCTTATCTAAAATGGCCAGTCAAATGGCTGTCGTCCATACCCGAAGGATCACTCTACTCCATATCGACGAGTCCGAGAAGACCGAAGGTAAATACGTGAATGCCACTATGGATCCCCCCTCCATTTGGGTGATCCCAATCAAAGCCTACTTGCAAGATCCAGAGGGATACTTCACAGACAAGGACGTACAATGGATAATGTCTAAGAAAACCATTCGATACTTCCTCAAAGATGGGGTACTATTCTGAAAGACATATTCTTTCCCCCACGCCCGATCCCTGAATGAAGAAGAAGCTCAACTAGCTCTTGCGGAAACTCACGAGGGGACATGCGGAAGCCATACCAGCGGCGAAAGCATGGTCGGACGCCTGACTCGGCAAGGCTATTATTGGCCCACGATGGCAAAAGACAGCAAAAACCATGCCGAAAGGTGTAAACCGTGCCAAGCTTACGCCCCTCGAGTCCACCAACCCGCAGCCCTGTGGGAACTCCTCTGACCCCTTGTCCATTCTCCAAGTGGGGCATAGACATAGTGGGCCCACTTATCCCCGATGTCGGCCAAAAGAAGTTCCTACTCGTGGCAGGTGACTACTTCACCAAATGGGTAGAGGCGGAACCCCTAGCCCGAATCACTGCGGGCGCCGTCATCAACTTCCTATGGAGGAATATTATGTGCCGCTTTGGCATCCCTCGGAACCTGGTAAGTGATAATGGCCTACAATTCATGAATCAAGGATTATAAAAGTTGTGTAACCACTGGGAAATCAAACTCCGCTTTGCCTCGGTGGGATATCCCCAAGCAAACGGGCAAGTAGAAAGAAGCAACCGAACCCTCCTGAAGAACATGAAGGCCCGACTCGATTGGCATAAGGCCAAGTGGGTCGAAGAAATACCTGGCATACTGTGGGCCTATCGAACTACGCAAGGCACCTCTACGGGTGAAACTCCTTTCAGCCTATCCTACGGGTGCGAAGCAGTCCTGCCCTCGGAGGTCTCCATAGAGAGCTGGCGAATCCGAGAATATGAGGAAGTAACCAACAGCTCCAACTTAGCCTTGGCCCTTGATCTACTTGAAGAGAAGAGGACCCGAGTAGTCATCCGGATGGAAGAATACAAAACCCGGATGTCACGATACTACAATGCTAAGGTAAAACCTAGAACCTTTCAAGTTGGAGATTTAGTGATGAAACGGGTCGGAGATTCCAAGAACGTAGGCAAGCTCGATCCACGATGGGAAGGACCCTATAAGATAGCGAGAATTATGGGACCCGCAACCTATCTTCTCGCCAATTTCGAGGGCGCAGTGCTCCACAACACCTGGAATCCAATCAATCTTAGGAAATACTATGCTTAATGTAAGGCCACAATTGTACATAAATAAAAAGTTGTTTCTATATATAGAAGGCTCCGATACAAAAATCAAAGGAAAAAGAGGAGAAAAAGGTTGCAAAACAAAACGATGACTCTACAAGAATGTCATCATAGCAACCCGACTCCGAGGAGCCATCTAATACAAACAACTAATACAAAACATTTAGCACAACCAACAAATCCTCACCCCAAAGGGATATTGGATCATATCCGATACAAAGAAGATCAACATTGTCCCCGCCTAAACTAAGCATCCTCGATTGGACGCTTTCCTTTCCTGATAAGACGACGATGTTGCTCCTCGGATAAAGAAACCGGACCAGCTATCGGAATTACCAAAGCCTCAAGCACCGAAGAAGAATCCTCTACAAAGACCCTACGGATGTCAAGTTCAGGAAAGACCAAGCCCGAAGGAAACCCTAGCAAAGCCTAAATCGCATCTTGGCACAATTGATAGCCTATACGGACCAAATGGCGCATCTCACCCTGAAGGGACTCACGGGGGCTAGAGGGACCCACCACTTTCAACACTTCATGGACCTGAGCCATCACTAGTGCCACCTCGTGGGTACAAGTAGTCTCCAGCAACCGTTGATTAGCCACATCTCTCTCCCTCGTGACACACAGCAACCGCTCGTCAGAAAACCGTATCTGGTCCTTCAAAGCGGCCATCCTCTTTTCTAAACCCAGGACCCGGGCCTTTTCAAGCACCAACTGGCGCTCCAGCTCCTAAGATTTGTTCCTTTCAGATTGCAATATTTCTCTGGGAACATCTCTAGCGGTCTCTGTTTCAGCAGTCAGTTGAGCTATCTCTTTGTGAGCCTCAAACAAACACTTCTCCAGCTCATCCCGACGGCGATAGAACAAACCGGGATCAGAAGAGGAATCTCATCGGGATCCAATGGCATTCAGAACTATGTAAATCTATACAAAGACAAATCATTACTGCAAAGATGGTAAAAAGGTTAGTATTAAATAAAACGAATAAAAACTACTATACCTCGCACAAATCCTTGCAGGCTAAATTCTGAAGGCTTGATAGAGGGAGGATCTTCATTAGCTCACAATCTGTTGCATTCAAAAGACCACTTAAAAAATTCCGACAAAAGTCTGTAACTGAAGAGGACGTAGGAGCGGAACCACCTTCTCCGAGGGGTGATACCCCCGCGAGAAGAGGGTTTCCCTCAAGAGGTGGTTGAGCAATATGATCTGGTCCCTCCCCTAAGGGTTGAGACCCGCCTGGAACCGAAGGAGGAAGGTCCTCCTCTACCATGTTAATAACGCCAACCTCTACCGAATGAGAAGGACGCAATAACCGTCGAGGAATCGAAAAATCCATCCGGAGAAGAGTGGATATCGGATCTTCCACAACAGCAGGAGCTCGAATGTTCACTGGGGGGCTGCGATAGGCAAAACCCTCTGATTCCTCCCCTCCGAGGAAGGACTTGTCACCCCTTCGAAACTCTGCTGATTAGAATCACTCTCTTCCGGCAGAATGTAATCATCGTATGATGGTTGCGTCAAAATAGCCTTGTCAAAAGGTTCAATCGCAAATGTGGCCATTTCTAAACTTGTCACAAAGAAGAACATATTAGGGGCCCGAAGAGGGAAAAAGAAACTTACGAAGACCCGAAGAAAGACTTACGAAAGAAGAAATTAAGACAAAACGGTTGAGCAGGGAGACTGAACGTCTCTATCCCTTCTTGAAGTCGTGCCAAGATCATAGATTCAGGGAATTCCAACTAACCACTCACATCATAAGTCTCCGAGAACAACCCGGAATGGGACAGCCTCTCCCCCTCACGCACCACAGTCTCGGAGTTGGGGGTAACATACCCTAAACCCCATCGGAGAGGAACTCCCCACAAATTAGCTGATTGGCCCTTCGGACAAACAAAAAAGAACCTCTGCCTCCAATCCCCTCTATGAGAGCAAGGGTTGGATACATGAGTGTAGGCTTTAATGTTTTCCCGATAGACCAAGCTAAAGAAAGAAGGACCACCCGAACAGGGGCGCAAGGAAAAAATAGCCCCCACTCGATGAGGAGTCATAGGAAGATTCAAGAGCTCACAACAAAGGATATACCCCACCAAGTGACGATAGGAGTTCGACGTTAGCTGGCTGGGACATAGCTGCCAATAGCGAAAGAGGGTTTGAAGAAAAGGGTGGAAAAACACCCGTAACCCATAGCGTACTTGGTCGCAGTATACTGTTAAATAGCCCGAGGGGGGATCGTAAGCCCTCTGATCACAGAACGGTACGAGTACATCGTACTTAGTATAATCCAAATTATACTCGGCGAAGAGGGCCATAATGGACCCCTCGTGTTCGTTGCTCGCGGCGGTCCCAACACGGCCTCGGCCCATTAACTTCGAGGGACTCAAGGAAAGCATATCAAGGATTGAAGATTGATCCGCAAGGGTGTAAGATCCCCTGCCTATGAATACCTCTTGGATGTGATTCATCCTAAGAGAATTTGTATGAGAAGACCGTGAAGTTGCTCCCCTCGAAGAACTACCTAAAATGGCAGCTATGTCATCCTCTAGACTGTCTCTACGGGAGGAAAAGCTATCCAAAGAAGCATGGCGTACCACTAAAAACAGCGAAAGGGTCCGAACCGAGTTCTGAATAGAACTATGAGATGAGGCAGATTCTCCTCGCCTGAAATGTGGGGGCATCATCTCCTCAAGTAAGTATTTTCTCCTTTCTCTCGATTATTTGAAATTGAAAAGGAAGAGGATTCGAAAGATAAAAACTAGCTAAATTGAAGGTAAAAAGATAAATTTGCAGGAGAATCAGTGAGCTTCTTTTTAGGGTAAATGTAAATATATTTGCTAAACACTTAGCACCCATATATTCATCACCCTTTGATTAAACAACTAGACTTAATCCTCCATTATCTAAAGTGAGGGGCACGTGTCAATAAAATGCTCCTACTTAAGGAGGACACATACTTAATATTGCCATGCAGGCTGACACATCCTACTTAGGGGCAAGCTTGGTCAGCAAGACTAAAGTTTTATCCTCATCTCTCTCAATTCAGTTTAAGTTATAGAAATAATTAGAGTATTTGTAAATGATAAGATTAAACGAGACAAAGAGAGAAAGACAAAATTGAGCAAAATAAGATAACTGTTTATTCACTCGGAAGCCGAGAAGTTCTCGGAAAACAAAGTACATTTGCAAAAGAAAAAGGTAGAGTGCGAGAACAAAGGTTACAAAAAGAAATAAAAGCCCTAGACTATGCCCCCGTAGTTGAAGGATGCGGGGCGGAGTACGAAGGGGTCGGCGCCTCGGCAGAAGTACTCATCGGAGCCATACGAGAGATCGGTGAGAGTACCCCTCCGGAGCTACTGAGCCTCGGACTCGGGCCACTTGCTGAACGCATGGGAGAGAGGGCAGGAGACTCCCGAGGAGATAATAAGCCACTAAATCTCCCCACGAGAATGCCTCAATCCTCGGAAGAAGGCCTCTTCAGCTTACAAAGGTCAAAGGACTTGGAGAAGTCCACGTCCGGCTGCAATAGTGACTTCGCCAGTCTAGCACACTCCAGATAACCCCACAACATGTGGCCTGTTAAAAGCTCTTGGGGCGGCCTATTGGAAGTTTCTGAGTGCTATCTAAAAGCCTCATGTTGAGCGAACTGGACCGCCGCATCAATCTTAGATTGCACCTCCTCGGGAGAAAGGAACCTCGCGAACTTCTCCTCGGCCGACTCAACCCGATTAGTGAGTTGGCCCAACAACCCCTGAAGCTCCCTTTCCCTGGCTAGCCCCTCGGCTTCTCCCCCTCGAGAGCAGCAATTTGGACCTTTAGAGTCTCCTCGGACTCTTTCTTCTCTTTCTCCAGAAGGGTAACCCGCTCTTTAGCAGCCTTCTCGGACGCTTCCACCCGCTCGTATGCAGACTTCGCCCGCTCCAACTTGAAGTGCAAACTCTCGTTCTCCTTCTGAGCCTCTTGCAAGAGAAAGTCAACACCCAAAATCTTTATGTTGAGCACATCCTCCCTCGTGTGACTCTCTGTGTCGTTGGAGAGAAGGGATGTCTCTTGCGCTCGGAGAAGTTTCACTTCTTCCCCCTCCTTATGATACCCCTGCTCTACCGCACCCGCGGCGTCCCAAATTTTCCCTACCTACGAAAAGGAAAGAAAATGCGTAAGAGTCTAAAACCGATTACCTAAAGAATGATGGACAGAACTAAAAAAGAGAAGGGGCCAAACTTACCATAAGAGTCATCCAGTTAAGGCTCGTATGCATAAAATGAAACCCATCAGCAGGGGTTGCATTCGAAGAAGCAAAGAACCGCAAAATCTCCTGGAAAGCTCCCTTCAGAACCTGCATCGAGGGCAGATCGCCCAGTTTACGAGGACCCAGCGGAGTCTGAAAGGTGAGGCCCCTCGGAGAAAGCGTGACGGGGACGTGACTCCTCGGTGGAATGGTCCCCGGAGTTGGCATCACCACATCCGAATCGGTAAATACCGCCCGAGGACCTCCAGCAATTGTAGACGGGACCGCCTCCCCAACCAACAAACTCAGTATCTCCACCTTCACATCCCTGTCGTCGGACGATGGGTCAAACTCCTCGTGAATATCCTCGGAGTCACCCAACGAAGCCTCCGGAGCGGGATTGAGAAACTGCGTCAAAAAATCCTCCTCTGCAAAGACAATATGTGTAAGTAAATAAGAGAGAATGAACCTAGAAAAGACATGGAACAGGAATTAGGCGGAAAAGAAAGAGGTAAGTACAAAATGCTTACCTAGAAGAGAAGACTCTTCTACCATCAGAGCCTTTCCCTTATCCACGATACCTGCACCGAAAAAGACGACCTTAGTATATGAACAAACTCCTTAAACATTTTAGAAAATCTTATTAAAGACCAACAAAACTCACCGAGGGGAGCAGGCTCGGACACTGCCACATCCGAGAACTCAGGAACTATCGGAGACATGGGCAAAGGAGCCTCGACTTCACGAAGAGTGGCGAGAGACGGATCCCTGGAAGATAGGACCACCACCTATGCGGTCTCCCGGGTAGAATCTTCTCCACCAGTCCTCGGAGAGATCTCTTCTTCTGAAGCCCTCGGATAACTTCCCGTATTGGATCCAGGGACCGGCACCAGAGCTAAGGCTGAGTAAGGACCTACCTGACGTAGTATAACCGCATTCTGAATCACCCCCGCAGCATCTATATACAAGGGTGCATGATCCTCGTAAGTACCCCACGTCTACTGACCCATGTGCGCACCCTCAGGAGCATTAACCTCCTCTTCTTCATGGTCACCCTCCTCCAAAGCGTCAGAGATACTGCTCGGAACGGGTTCCACGGGACCCGACTGCGAAAAGTAATTCGCTAAAACATCCGCTACACCACCCAAAAGCCAACAAACATAATTATAATCTATTCCTATGTCAAGAGAAAAGACGAGAACAAAAACAAGGTACTTACTGAAAAGAGTCAGGGCCTCGGAAGATATAGACAGTGGCTTCTCGACAGCGTCGTCGGTAAATACAACATGGCGAAACCCGAACGTCTCAAACAGCATCAAAAAGTCATCCGACTCCATCAAAAGCTGCTGGGAAATCACCGGGGACAAAACTATCTCCTGATCCATGGTGCGCACGGGAGCCGCACCCTCTCTCGAGTCAAAAGGCATGTCCCATTTGCCTTGAGCGGGTTGCACGAAGAAGTATTAGTTCTTCCAGACACTGTGAGAACTGATTGGCCCGTCCAGTATCCTCTTCGTAGAGTGTTTAGTATTGTCCCGGTGACGGACGTGGTAGAAGGGAAACCCCCCGAGTGAAATCACCACGTCAAAAATGGAAAAGAAATGGTCCACCCCACATTCCAACCCATTCACCACACCAAAAAACATAAATGCAGAGAGCCGCAAAGCCGTTCGGAACCATCTGACTCGGGCTAATATTACACGCCTTGAATACTTCGCAGAAAAAAGGCGGCATAAATGAACGTAGCCCGTACTTTACCTGAGCAAAGTGAACAGTTACCATTCCCTGGAGCGGGTAGCATACCCTCTCGTCCTTCGTCGGAATTTGAAACACAATGTTCTTCTGGAAAGCCCCGGTTGAGGTGAACAGTTCTGATACCTGCTCACGAGTAGCGATGCTTTGAATCTTCTCAATTTTGGCGAAATCACGAGCAAAAGCCTTCTTCAATTTGGGAACCCTAGCTTTCTTTGAAGAGGTAGCGCCGCCCTCGATGGGATCAGTGTTGATGGAAGAAGCCATTTGTGCAATAACGAAGATAAAGTGTTTCTCTGAAAAGGGAAAAAGAAGAAGTGCGCGTAAATTTACTGAAAGATTGAAATACGTGAGGAGAAGATAAGAGAAGAGAAGGCTTTTTTTTGCTCTGAAGAGAGTTTACCGCAAGAGAAAATTGTGAAAGTGAGAAGAGGGGTGAATAGTTCTCCTATTTATAGCCAAGAATGGGACAACAATCAGATGCCTTTCAAACGTGGAGCATATTTAAGGCTCCACGTATCTCCCTCGCTCACGCGCCACGCCATTAATAATCCGACCGTTGCCAATGGTCAAATGTTTGAACTTTGAAATCCGTCAACGGCTGCCTGCAACAAACGCTCCGAAACCACTGCGTGCGTGAGGACAGTACCCCCAAGGGTAATCAGGTAAATTCCATATGATCCATTTTTAAATAGCTATAAATATATACGCACCCCCTCGGAAAAATACCGAAAATAAATACATCGAAGGAAAAAATTCAGACTAACCCCTCACCTCACCGAGGACACGAAATAAAATTTCTCTCGCCTCTGCGAAGGCGATCGAAATTTGGGGGGGCTAGTGTTATCCGTAAAAAATAAATATGAGATTAAGAGGAATATTAGTCCTAAGTATATGAACTAATATATGGACAATACTATTGTCACGAGTACTTCCGATGAGATGTACCCACTCCCAATGAGGAGGCCCATCGAATGTTACCACACCCCTTGGTCACTGACCCAAAGTGGTACGAAGGAACATCCGAGGAGACACCTAAGCGTCCCTAGGAAAGTCAACGATGAATAAAAAAGAGATATCAACGCGGCATCGGAAAAAGAGTAAACCCCGATGGATCCGCGCGACTCCGATATCCATCAATGCGCCAAGAGGGACAACAACGGACCCCGAGTCCCATAATCTTGCGAGAACACTTCCTTGTTGAACACTCCTCAACATAAACTGCCCTCGGAACATCACTCCGAAGACCAAATCTAAAAACAAAGCCATGTCTAAATACAAGAGCCACTGGAAGACACTCTACGAGGACTGGGACTAGAAAGTACCCCTTCACGAAGGCCAAGTCAAGCCCTCGGAGACCAAGTCAAAACCCTCGGAGACCAAGTCAAGCCCCCGGAGACCAAGTCAAGCCCTCGGAGACCAAATCAAAACCCTCGGAGACCAAGTCAAGCCCTCGGAGACCAAGTCAAGCCCTTGGAGACCAAGTCAAAACCCTCGGAGACCAAGTCAAGCCCTCGGAAACCATGCCAAACCCTCGGAGCCCAAGTCAAAGGCGAAAACACCCCTCGGAGGACATATGCAGAAATCCCTAAACCAGGATGAACCCTTACCAAAACAACAACGCCACCCGAAGAATGTCCTAACTGGTCCATCAAGTCACTACCAAGTATAGACCCCCTCGGAGAATAGCATCCCCAAAAACAGCCCATCGGAGAACCCCGAAGCTATCGGAAGAGACAAAGATTAGTCTAGTCAGCATCTAGTAGATTAAAGATATACCTTATCTTATCTTTTTTACACCTTTACACATATTACGACACTTGTACCTTACTAAAACACATGCATAACGACACCTGTCCCTAACAAATTCTATATAAAGGGAGGTGATCGATTGAAGAAAATGAGGAGGACTTCGGACACACACACAATCATATACGCAAAAAACTAAGGAGTGAAGTTCAGTGAATAAAGGAAGGAATATTCTCGCATCTTTGTTCTCCTTTACACAATCATCGCTTTTTAAATCACGGGCAAGGCGTTCCAACCCCAAAATAAATCCGTTAAATAGAAAATAATATCAAACATGTTAACAATTATTTTGGTTTGGTGCTTTTTCGAATTCGATTTGGTTGTATTTGATGACTATATTATTGTGGACATTCTTGTTGTTTGGCTATTGGAACCGCGTGTCATTTGCAGTTTTGGGATTGGTCATTCGATTTACTTGTTGAGATCGATTGTGATTCATTATATGTATAGTTACTTGTTGAGTTCCTTAGGTGTTAGAGTTGGGGATGAGTGGTATTTATATTTTGTTTTGGTGTTGTTGTCATGGATTTTACGGTTACTCTCACGCGATTTTTCTAGAGAAATCTTTGCACATTCGAGGCTGTACAGTTCCAGTGGTCTTGCCATCCAAAAATCGGCGAGATTGATGCGCGGCCACTCATCTTGCATAGTGGTTGAGATTCACCTTGGTGGCGATGCCGTCCCGAGCGCTCCCGCCGTTGCGTGGTCGAAGATCTGTTGGATTGGAGACCTCCACCTTTTGTGCGATCACTTAGCTATCTATTGGTGGTTGTTTACTAGTATCTACTATGCTTTTGATTGTAATAACTATAAGAATTTTAGGTGTTAGTTATGCTCCTTTATTTCCATGTACCTTTTTATTATTTTGAGGTGCCATGTTTTTGGGCATGCTCTTATTTGTATGTACCTATTCGGTAGCCTCCATATGGAAAGTAAACAAGTACCATATCAAACGCTCAAATCCGAGTTGCACACTCCACTTTTGGGTGTGATCCTCGGCCGCGAAACTTTTGGGAAAAAAAATTATGATCATAAGTGTGCTTACCATTTTGTTGGCCCCCATGTGAGAAGAAGCAAACAAGTTCTATTACAAAATCTCAAGTCGATTTCCACACTCTATCTTTGGGTCTGAGCTTCGAATGTGTAACTTTTGGAATACATATTTGCAACGTCATTTTGACCTTGCTTCGTCTTGAGAGGCACAATTATAAGCCTCCCTAACTTTCTCTTCTTTTTCTGGGTCTTACTTAGTTGGGGACTCCAAACATGACGCGCCATATATAGTCCTTTTTTTTATTTATATCACCGCTATTTCTCCAACCTTCTATATAAAACTAATCCTGCAATCCTCGTAAATCATAAGCCGGATAATAATATAAACATTACTCATAAAAAGTGTAAGGGAAAGTACGGCGAACTGACACACACATCAAACACATAGGCGAGTATACATTCCATGTCATCGCCACGTGTATTTGTACAGAGGGGATTCTGTAACTCGCGCTCCTAGATCGAAACGTGTCCAGTCTAGTTTCGTAATTCTTGTCGATCATTCAGGGTTTTCTTGAATGTAGTCTTTGCAAGTTGGTACCTGAGGTGAATTTTAATTTTCAAGTTGTATGATGAAGCTATCATTACGCGGATTCCTAATTATTTTATTTCCTCAGACCTGATTATAATTTAGTTACGGATATTGTTTTATATTAACTGATAATTGTTATAAATGATGCTATCTATAACCTTGGAATTTTAATATATTTTTGTAGTGTGACACCGAAGCATTTATCTTCTATTGATGTGTGTTTCCTACGAAAAGTTACACGGATTCATCGGTCAGAAATATTTAGATTTAGGTAACCTTAAGCATACATTTGGATAATCAGGATTTACATCCCAATAGAAAAATTAGCGTTTTGGTCCTCTAACTTAGCTTCTTTTAGATTTTGGTACATTAACTTATCACCCAGTAATTTTGGTACCATAACTTGGCACTTCTTTCGAATTTTGGTCCCCTCACCATAGCTCCGCCCAATCACGCCGTTAAATATAGACCTGGCACCCATTGACTGCACACTCAGCAATTTTGACCCGATTTTGGGCCCCCTTGCCACGTGACGCCCACGTGGAAGCCCCATAATAAAAAAAAATTAGAAATCACTCATGCAGTTCATTTTTGCGGCAAAACTAGACTCACTTCTCTCTCCAAAGTTATTTCCGCGCCATTTCTCTCAAGTCTCACTTTCGCCGCCGCCGTTACTTCTCAAGGTCGACGACGTCGCCGACGCCATTTCAACTGGTACACATGGCTCGCAACGAGAGGAAAGTGAAAATACGTAAATTCGAGAAAAACGAAGATCCAAATCCGAATTATGGTAAGTTTTCTTACGTTTTTTTTTAGAAATATGTTAATACCTGTGTTTGGAGTCATAATCCATCACTGCATGTCTCAATTAAACCCTAATTTCAGAAACCTCCAAATCTCGTACCCTAATTTTCAAAATCCTATTTTTGGTAAACCATAATTTCAGAAACCCCAAATTTCAGAATCCCTATTTTGTAAATCCCTAATTTCACAAACTCCTCATTGTTTTTTTTGCATGGAACAACTTGTGGATCATTATATGTTACTTCTGAATTTCAGTATGGTGGAACTGTAACAGCAGAGGGCACTCTTGAAGGTGATAATACAAATGTGGTTGTTGATTATGTTGGGCCATCACATATAACCTTTAATGGCATTCAAGCTTTATGCACATAACTTGGATTTTTGCTTGTCAAGGCTATATATCTAAAGCAACAATGTGGTTATGTTATCCTCCAGAACGACCATGAGATCTCATCATATTTCCTATCATCTCAACTGGGTAGAATATGGTTCTATTTGTAGATTGTGAGGGAAGGATAAATACATAACAACAATCAATGTTTGAGGGTGAAGACAAAGGGGATCCAGGAAATAATGATGAAGAGGTAGCTGGTGAAGGAGTTGCGACAAGTGGAAGGGATGAGGAAAGTGATCTGGATTACTTTAGTGATCTGGATTACTTTAGTGATCCAGAATATGATATGGAAGAAGATAGGGAGAGGTGAATTGATGTGAATGAGAGTGTTATGGAGACCTATCTCCCCGACCACAAGCGCACGAGATTTGGCGTGGATGAGCCATCTACAGTTGAAATGACAATTAACAATTAACAAACACCCCTAATTTCTAAGTATCTCACAACTAACACATAAAGCAATTGATATAAAGACGATGAAGAACCCTAACACATAAGCAATTAACCAAACCCCAATCTCTAAAACAGGCAAAGAATTGAAGAGAATGGAGAACCCTAAATTCACAGAAAGATGAATTAACCCTCCGAATTGATATAAAGTAGATGAAGAACGCGAGTAATTTCAGACTAACCTTCGATTTGTGACTTAGAGTGGAGAAGTGTGAATGAGAGAGAGATCGATTCTGACCGTTTTAAATTTCCCAATTCTGTGAAGTGTGAAGTGATGAGTCGCGTCGTTCAATCTCAAATATGTGAGAAATCTGACCGTTATGTTTTGTATTTTTTTTTTATTATGTGGCTTCCACGTGGGCGTCACGTGGCAAGGGGGCCCCAAATTGGGTCAAAATTGTTGAGTGTGCAGTCAACGGGTGTCAGGTCGATATTTAATGGCGGGATTGGGCGGAGCTATGGTGAGAGGACCAAAATTCAAGAGAAGTGTCAAGTTATGGTATCAAATTTACAGGGTGCCAAATTAATATACCAAAATCCAAAAGAAGCCAAGTTAGGGGATTAAAACGTTAAATTTCCCACATCCCAACATTTGTTATTAACCTACCAAAAAAACTCAACGATATCTCGAGGTAATTATGTATTGCATTATTTCTTAATTAAAAGTGAGGAACATGTTACCTAACTAGACAGTGATGGAGTTAAAAAATCCTGGACAATATGTAATTACCACGGTTCATGTGTGTCTATTTTACTAATGTCAAGATTACAAGATTTATTATTATTATTATTATTATTATTATTATTATTATTATTATTATTATTATTATTATTATTATTATTGTATTATGTCATGTTAGTTCAAAAGTTTTCACTTTACTTTAATTTCTAGTCATAAACTTTGAAACTTATGTATTCAAAATGTTCTCGTTTAATTGAATTCAAAAAAAAAGATGTTCTCGTCTAATTAGATCATTTGGTTGAGAGTATCATGAGACACATCGTGAGGAAAGTCAAAACTAAATACTATTTTTGTTTAATCATATAGTACATTTTCATGAAGAAAAAAAAAATACAGTTAGAGAACACAACAAGAACAACAATTATCAAGCTTGTAATCCTAACAAATGGAGTATGATATATGAAGTATGAACCATAAGTGAACCACGTTGAGTCAATTACATTTAGTTCTCAATTAGAGCATATAACATGTTTGAATGTAAGAGAAAATGCATAATCATTTCATTTCAAGTATTCATCCAACGTCGGCCAACAAATTAAAATTTTAAGGTTTAAATGGTTCCAAATTCTAATACCAAATTAGTCACATTTAGCCCTTACGTTTTATAACAAAAGAACAAATTTGATTACTATTAGAAATCAGAGGTTCATATCACTCCAGTTAAAAGTTCTTGTAAATAGAGATGTAACCCTTCTTTATTAACACTAATCCAAGACCATATACCCAAGCGATGTGACATATCTATCTCAACACCCCCCTCACGTGTGGCCCGATATTAACTTCGGTGTCATCACGTGGGTAGGTCAGCGGAGCCCAACATACATCACGTCTTGGGTTGAATCTGATAACATATTAGAAATCAGAGTCACATATCACTCCACTTAAAATACCTTGTTAAATGGAGGGGGAACTCTTCTTTATTAACACTAATTCAAGACCATATCCAAACGACGTGGGATATCTATCTCAACAGTTACGACCAGTGGGTGGATTTGAAAACAATATCATATGCTAAATTGCGAAGCGAAAATTGTCCCCGCAAATGCAATTATTTTCCAACGAAAGTGAAATCATTCATGCAAGTTGGTGGCCTATTACATAGTTTAAAGCCCGTGGGGGCAAGTGATGATGTCAATTCCACAAACCGAATCCGTAAACAACACATGCATAAGTATTTATTTTGTCGACTCAACCAATGGCTTTGGTGCATTGAAAATCAAACAATTTGTTCATTTTAAGAAGCGTCTTATTTATTTTGAATTCGCACGGGCTTGATTATTTTGAAGTTAGAGAAGCATAAAATTAGCTAGGTACCTTAACTTCGTCATGTGTTTGCGTTTCCATTACAACGGTTCTTAATAATATACAAAACTCCATCATTTTATTGGCTTAACATGCCTTACATTTGATGAGAAATTATTTCATGTAACCATTGTAAATGGTGACGTGGTACAACCACTATCAGTACACGGTTGAGATGAGTGACATCAGTGGTTATTTCGTTGATGGAAGTGGTTATTTCCTATATTCTAGAAAAGCTAAAATCGTTATTAAATTTGGATCGTAATTGTACCATGTCACCAATGCAACGATTGCATAAACTTTTTTTTTTCATTTCATGACTCATCAACAAATGCGTACAAAAGTATTTTCTAAGAAGCCGAATTAGGTCTTAAAATTATATCAAAAGAAGCGCTGATTAAAGAACATTGTTCATTAAAGAAATAAGGCATTCAAAATGAGTACAGAAATGAAAAAAAAAACATGTTTCTTGTTAAATTATCAATCTTGGATAGTAATTTTTCCAAGTCATTTAAATTCATTAGGAAATTCTTAATTGTACTATATTTTGTACGTACTTTTAATTAAAAAAGGAAGGTACTATTTATAAACAAAGTTAATCAATGAGCTTTAATCTTATATTAAGATGACATCTGAACCCGAACGAAATACAAATTAGTAATTCCATTTCCACTTCTTTTCATATAAAATTCCATTTCCACTTAGAAACTTGTAGGAAAAGAAAATCTTCTTTAATTGGGTTAGACATGATATTTATGTTATGAAAATAAATTACGGAAAGAAAACATTAGAAAGATTACAATATAAATAAAATAAGCTTCGTAGCGCATGTAAAAAAGCCATATGTAATAAGAGGGACCACAAGGTATACAACACGCCACCTTATACCCGGAAATGGGCCATATCTTAACTTCCTGTGAAATAAGCAAAGAAAGAGGAAAATCTAAACGTAAATCTAAGTGGGGCCACCGTACGTTTTCAAGTTGCACTTTTTGAAAGAGGTCGTTGTCGGACAAGTTGAGTCGTCGGTTACGGGAGGACACGTGTCGTGCTAAGAGCGGGATCAACAGCTAGGCATGGGCAACTTGCTGAAAGGTGATGTGTTTCACTGACTAATTTACTGCAACTTGTTACTAAGCTACGTGTCACCTGTACATCGCCCCAACCTTTCCTTTTCTTTTTGCTATAATTCTTTCTAAGGTCCAATTAAATATTGAACGTGCCTGTGGAGAATAAAAGCCAAGTGAATGCATTTGAATGCGAACGTTATCCAGTTACTCGAATTCTCTTTTCCCACTTGTTACTGTTTTGGCACATAAGTCTGTCTACATACAACGTAACTACCGTAAAATATTCAATTATGTGAGCACCAAGTGCAATTTGCTCATAATTTGATTAGCATTTTCAAATAAATCTACTATTAATAAGTCTATTAATGATATGATTTGAATGACACTATCAATTTCAAAATTCACTTGGATATCAAGTTATAACATGATCATTATTAATTTTTAAATACTAAATCCGCATTTGGAATGTAGTTTAAGAGGTATATTGCATTATAATTCTCAAAATGCGCTAATTTAAATAACTTTTGTTATAAATATCTGCATTTCGATAACTTATTCTAACTTTATGGTGTTAATTTACAATGTTTTAGCACCAAAATTTTGCACGGAAATTTATATTATTAGCGCCAAAAAAATTTCACGAGAAATCTCCCACGAAAAAATTGATTTAATAAAACTATGATAAAAGAAATATCTCACTCCAATTTTTTTTGATTAGTATCAAAGAATAATAGAAAAAAGCTAATATATTCATAAACAAGGAAAAGGGAACAAGATTAATCTATAAACATGGTAGGGATAATTTGTTTGCCTTTGATTCATTAGCCCATAAGATGTAAAGGGTGATTTACATTTAAAGATGGTATTTTTTTATAAAAGGATATAAGAAATCTGGATAATACATTTTAAATAAAATTTTATAAGATCCTTTTTTGAATTATGAAAATAAGGGCAATTTTGAAAGAAATTGTAATTTATAAGTGATAACCCTAAGGGGTTTTTTTTACTCTCGGAATCAACTCACGATACCTACGTATCGGCCAACTTAAATGTTCTCCCAATGCCGTTAAACAAAGGTATCTTACATTCCATGATGAGTAGGCCACAGAGTAGAAATCCCGCGCAGGGTATCGGAAAGCTTTAGATAGCTTCACGGATGCCCCCTAGGGATACGATACTCTTGCACTTAACTTGTCCCTTAAACGTAATGATCTCGTAGCCCCAAATGCCCTAGAAGAAAGCATATTGGGTGCAATATCCCCCATATAAAAGACCCCTCGGGAGACAAGGCATCAGAGCAATAGTACACGTCACCCAGACCCGATTAAAATAGCCTGAAAGCGTCTTATCTTAAAGAGGACACATGTCGCCATGTCCTGAAGACGGTGGCATTGTTGGAACCATGTCAGCTCCCTCGGAGACAGCTGTCTACACTAAGGAAAGAACGGTCCGATGACTCCCCTCAATAGTGACATTTGTCCACTAAAATATCCCGTTTGTATAAAAGTGGATCCCTATAAAAATGGGCCAAAAATGAGAAATAAAGATATACTTTTCAGTGGCAACAAAAGTGATCCAATTACTCTTCAAAATTAGGCAAAGCGTCGCAACCCACCCTCAAAATTCCGCAAAAACAAAATACCGTTAACAATAAGGATAAAGTTGGAATGAGAGAAAAAAATCTTGGCCAAGATTTTGAAATTTGAGGTTAGAGCAATTGATAATAAGGCTTAATCACAAGATTATGCCACTAATGACGGGCTTTCATAGTTATTATAATATTAATCCAAATATAATTTTGTGCTATATTAGGACTCTGATTAGGATTTGGAGTGCAAACCACATGTGCCATTGCATAATAGCGAGCAACACAAATATTCTACACCACGTTTATATATCATCATAATTAAATTCTGATAAATGATAGGAGCATATAAAGATTGAATAGAAAACATAAAGTTGTTAATATAATTTACATGAAGTTTAATCTTTGATAATGTGAAAATTACAATAGGTGTCAACAATTAGTAGGAAAAAAAGAATGTATCCGATCCGTTGAAGAAGTCTTTGATGTGCTCAAACACGATCAACCAACACACTGCTCTAGTGGAACTTTGGGTCTTTAGTTTATGCATTTCTTTTATTATATTTTTACGATGGCCACATACATGTTATGTTTAGGAGGAGAGTCCCGAATTTCAATAAGGGTTCTTTTTAAGACACATCAAGGAAGGGCTTAAAAAAAACTCTAATTAGGTAACTAGAATAATATGTTTCTTAGACAAATGGGGTTTCTATTAGACTATAGTCAAAAACAAATATTTATAATTAAATACCTTAACTAATTATCGAAAAAAACGTTTATAACTCAAGCGTTCAAAATTCAAAGTTCTAATTTGTGTAGAGTTTATGATCAAAAGTCCCAACATAGTCGTGCGAGAGTATTTAAAGAAGATGATATGGCAAGTTAATTGTGAAACAGATGGAGAATATGATGAAAGTAAACTAGACTTGTCTGTTACAAGTGCAAACTCAAAAGTTATTCCACACGATTTTGTTCTCTAAAATGGCAAATCTTGAAGAGTTGCATGTCATAAGGCTTGACTAGATAAGAACGAAGAGAGGATTTGCTTGGAAAGACTTATGGGGAGAACGAGAACTCGTCTTCCTCATCTGTTACATGTTGCAGCATGATAACCAATGTATTCTAATTTTGATGGTGAAATTTATGCTACACTGCAGCGGCATATAGCGCATAGTAAAAATTTGAGAAAAGAGTACTTCGTTGGCATGACTTGTAATTTTTTTTTCATAAATCTATTCAACGTTATTGCCTTGCATGGCGTGTGATATTTCCTAAAAATATCAAAAGAGAAATAGCAAAGTGTGTTTTGAATCAACATTTTCAAATAGTGGAGATCCATTTAATTTTATCATAGATTTTTTTCCAAGGTCTCGTAGTTGTTATTTGTGAGGCAAGATCATTAATACAAATAATATCCGAATACCAAATCCTACTTTTATGTACTCTGCACAAAGTGGAAGAAGCTTTTGGGAAAGTCTTCTTCCGACATAAGAAATTCTTCTAATAAATCCAAGCCTAACCCTTTTAAAAAAGCATGCACAATACTTTTGTGTTTCTGACAAACAAAGTAATTATTTTTGGAATTATTTGCGTTTCGTATGATTTAATAATACTTCAGTATTTTCTAAAATAATTTATGCATACTTAGTTTTGAACTTTGCATAACTTTGTTCATACAACCTTGCCTTTATTTTTTGATGTTGTTTATCGCGTGGTATCAATTAAATTAATCATGTGTAGACACATTAATTTTGTGTCTAAACTAATTAAAGGTGGTAATTTTTCCTATGCAGGAATAAAAAATTATAATATTGGATCAAAATATTTAAGGAATGACAATATATATTCGTCAAATCTTAAGAAGCAAAAACTATTCTCCACTTCCTCATAAAGTTCCAAAACTACGAAACGATCTCCATCAAATCTAAATATTCAAGAGATGGAAATAATTATTCAATCCAATTAAATCTTTCATATCATGAAATGTATGAGTCAATCACAAGCTATAAATACAGATTTTCTTGAAGAACAAAAAATAACAATTATTAATTAAGAAGTCTTGGCACAAAGAGGTGTTGCATATCTTCTTCATCAAGTAACATCTTTAAAGGGGATCAAACTTTAAAGGGGATCAAAGCAAAATTCAAGTTGCTTGTCAAGAAGATTGGAAAAGAAGCCCACTTTGATTCGAGTTGAGGTGCAAAGCACTCGTAAATTATTTTTGAAGATTGAGATTCCTCTAAAGAAGATCGAGGTTCAGGAAATTTAAGAATTCAAAACGAAGTCTATATTATTCTTCGACAACTTTCAGGTGAAAATCGCGTTTGATTGGAGACCAAGTCCAAGTACTATCGAAGAACTAGTTATGAAGACAAAGACTTCCTAAACAAGATCAAAATTGAACATATTTGAAAAATTCAAGACAAAGATCATACATTTCCTCAAGAATATTCAAGTCAAAATCCCTTTTCCATTCAAGATAAGTAGTGAAGTCCTCAAGTTAACATTTTTTAAGATCAAGATTCCTCAAAAGAAAATTGATATTCAACAAATGCAAGAAGTCGAGACAAATATCAAATTTGTTTGTCGCGAAGATAGTGTTATTTCAATTGTCGATTCAAGATTAAGCATAGAAGCCCTTGTCAATAGACGGGTGATTGGCGTGAAATTTCATAGAAAGCATAACTATTCTTTAAGTATAGTTTTGATTATAACATGATAGCATTGTCTACATAAAGCAATTAGAAGAAAATACTATCAAGTTAGAAAAATATCAATCTCTTTTTTCTAAAACTTAAAAGCTTCTGAATTATAAAACTGTTTATTCTGGATATATGCGCAAGATATATAATATCTGATCAACCAGTATACATATTAATTATGTGAATTTTCAATACATCTTTAGAATTTTGTTTTGGTTAAATTTATTATTACATATTATTTTATTTGGGCTTTATTTTCTTTTCTTAGAAACAAAAAGAAATATAAGTATTTTTTTTACTATAATTATAGAAATTAAAATTAATTTCTTATGTTGATTAGTGATTACAGTTTTTCTTCTAATTCATATTTCTCTTTTATAATTATGTTAAATTGATTATAATTTGCAAAACATTTTCGGAGATGCATCAATTTAAAACTAAAGAAGAAATGATTAAGCACGATATATCAGTTTTCTTTCTAATGTTTTCTTTCTTTAATTATTTCAAATTGATTATATTTTGCAGAATTATTTTATTGATGCATCAAATTAAAGCTCAAGAGAGAAATGAGTAAAACATATAAAGCTTATTTGGCCGTGGGAGGAGAATAATCTATGAAATCCCCGAAGTATCTACGTTATGTATTTTGACGAACTCGAGTTAAGAATTGACACAATGTATGTTAAGTACTTATTGCATTTGTCGAGATTTTTGTTGCATTGCCTTTTATGGCTTCTCTTTTTGGAAGTTTAGATAAAAAGACCCCTATATACATTATATTCTTAAATGAACTACATGCAGACGTAATACTTAGAGTTAGGTTTAATTTCTTTAAAAATTGAATATAATTATAATACTTTCCAAATTTAAACTACCCTTAATCAAAGTTTTAGACTTCTCTAAATATTTTAGGCACATAATATTGATTCGACAAATTAAATTTTATAAAAACTGCATTACATCGCGCCGCTTTGGTATAAAGAAAACGTTGAACGCGGTCTTCGCGTGCACCCAATTGCTAGTAATAAAATAATGAAAGGGCCATGGACTTTAGTTTTACGTTAGATCTCCCTCGGCCTTATCTTTTCTGAATTAGATTGTGCCATGGGCTTTCCTTTGGGCCTTCCTATAATGTTATTTTTGTAAGGTAAGGCCCCGACGAAGGGCAATATTCTTTTGTTTATGTCTGCGTCTCTGAAACTGCTATGCTCTGTAATCTTGAAGATAATTATTGACCCTATCAATGAACCAAGAAAATGTCAGAATCATATTGGGCCGTAGCACGTATATGAAATTACAGACCCGTTGGCCCAATATGAGATTAGTAAAACCATTTTGGGCCTCAACTGTGTAAGCCGAGAAGAGTGGTCACAGAAAACAATTCTAATGTTGCATTACAGTTTGGGTAGCTGCATCGTCAAATCTTGTCTATACATTAATTCAGAAACATGTTTTTATTTTCCAAAGAAGCCATGTGAAGTAAAGATTAAAACTGTGTACTTGGAAATAATTTGATCATGTTTATTATGAAGTGGTAACTGAGAAACAAATGTACCAGGATGCCGTGATAAATATTAGGGAGCTGATATATCTAGAACAAAATCCCTAAATGCAGAGCAAAATTTCTTTCATTCTCTATTTTACCCCTCCCATATCATAGTTAAATCATATTTTTCCTTAATTTTCTCTAGGTTTAGAAATAAACATATTCTTTTACATTAAGAAGATGATTTTCTTTCCTACTCAAGAACACAACAAATGAACCGTATTTATACTTTTTAAACATGTTTTTCATTATTCATAATTCCATATTATCTCAATAAAATATATTTATTCACGAGAAAATCATTATTTATTCAAAATATTAAACTAGCAACCGTGACATATGCGGGGACCGCGTGCAAACTCTTTTTTAACATTAACGAAGAATTTGGTTTTAATGCATTTTACATATTTTATGCTTTTATAAATATATAGAATAATTCTTGATAGGTCGGATATATCGAATCGGGTAAAAATCGATCGAATGATCCGATTCGAAAATCGAATCGAATATTTGATCCGACTTTTAATTTTTGCCTTATGATCGAACCCCCCTTTGATTTGATCCTCGATTTCAGAGGTTACGAATCGGATCGAATCGAATACTCATCTTATTTTTAAAAATAAATAAATATATAATAGTATATATATATAATATCATATATTTATATATAATGCTAATAAAATGCTACTAATTAATTTAATATATTAAAAATTATAACACTTAACATTTTTTTCTTGGTAAAAAAAAGGCGAGTTTGCATTTTGGAAAGAGTAGGAATGAAATTGTCATTGTATTCATGTTTATTTAAGTTTTCTTTAATTTTAAATGCAAAATAATCAATCATGTATGTTTGTTCCATTGATATTAAAATAAATAAAAAAAAAGAAAAAAAGGATCGAAATCGAATCGGATCGAAATCGAATGATTTTGGATCGAATCAGATCGCTTTCAATTGATTTGATTTCGATCCTCATTTCTTCAGGATCGAAATTGACTACCAATCTCGATTCGATCCGATCCGATCCAAATGCACAACCCTAATTCTTGGTATTTACAACTAAAGTTTTTAGAGTGAACATCTCCCAAAATCAAATATTTATACACTACGACCTATGGACTTCATTTATGGAACTGTTTATGTTAAAAGCATCTGAATGGTACAAATTAAAGGATATAGGTCAATACTCAATACAGACCAAATTGAATTTTAGTTTCCACTTTCCATAAACAAAATGAAATTAAAGTCACGAATTTCCAATTTTTCTTCACAATTATCAAATGTAGAAACGCTTATTCAAGAATCCAACTTTGGAAGTGTAAGAGCAAGAACTTTCAGCAAAACGAAAGGATAAAAAATGACTGGAGAAAGCCATTCCTTCATACTGATTACAACTCGGAAGTCCGTCGCAATAAACCAGTATCATGGCTTTATTACCTGCTTCATGTCACCGAATTGTAGCCAAATAAAATAACTGGATAGATGAAAAAGGAATTCAGGGTTATGTTAATTAGTTAACCAAGTTTCTTTATGAAAAAAATATAAAAAAATAAGGAAAAGTAGTTACTGCTAATCCAATGAAAACTGATGGTCGAAGCCAAAAGAATAACGAACAAACCGTTTGGGGCAAAGGTGAATTAATCTTCTTCCGTACCTTGCGCCTGCGTTTTCACTATTTCATTACGTACCTGTTAACATGTAAGAGGTAATTCGACAAAAAAATCATGCAACATGTAAATAATTCATTCTAAGTCACTCATGAGTGATAGATGTGATATTACATAATATAGTACGATACGTGTCACGTCACGTGAATGGCACAATTGCAAGGATCACCATTATTTTTATATAACGAACTAGGCATCTTATGATATATCATTGGAAACCCATGGATGTCTATATCATCCGAAGTGGCAGTTATGCCCGAAACGGTAGAATTGCGCAGACCTGGACATCTTATCGAATATGATGTCGAATATCACCCCCGATATGCCATTTTTGACATACCATGACCTTTTCCCTACAAATACCCTTCCATTTGGCTATAAATGGGAGAGAGAACGCCTAGGGAACCCCTCCACTGCTCTTATATCGAATATATTCGATATAGCCCCCGACATCACCCCCGACATCACATCTGACATCGCATTCGACATCACATTGGACATCACACTCGATATGCAGATACCCGACTTGTATTCGACATAAAGAATGTTTTACGTATCCATTCTATATGTACCTTATATGTATAGAAAGCTAAGGGAGTCTACTTTCTATAAGAAGAAGCGGATTAAGGTTTGGACCTTCCTACAAGGAGATATGGTCAAAACCGTGAACCCGCACCATGCATAAACAAGTGAATCACATTGCCCGGTTAGTGCTCGGTCATTAGAATAGACAAATGAACTACATTCGACTTGATTCCCTCAAAGGGATACGTAGGCATCTTGGGATAACTTGAGTCCAGTCCAAAATCATGAAAGATCTATCTGTCCCCTGACCACGTTGTTTAGAGTACATGTGTGCTAAGGACAAAGTTGGTTCCAACGTAGCCTAGAACCAACATGATGTGGAGTGTTTTGTCAGCTTGCCAAGCCAGCGGACGACAATGCATCAAATTATTGGCGCCATCTGTGGGTACACACTAGAATGTACTTGAAAGCAAGCATGCAACCTTAAATTCAACCGACTTCATCAAGAACAATTGTGGAGCCAATCAAGGAGCGAACATATCCTACGGGATAAGACATAAATATAGCTTAAAGGGTAAGAGAATCTCCTATCCTAAGGGTAGGCAGATCGGATGCTATCCGTTTCATGGCTGTTAGGTATCTTAAAGTTTTATATTGATATATCCTTGCATATATTGTTATACGTATAAATGACAGGAACGTAGACTTCCTCTGTCAACAAAACAAAGAGAAGAAGAGATCCCCCATCCATCGAGAAAAGGAGAAAAAAAAGAAAAAAAAAAAGAGGACCCCCTATCCATCGAGATAAGGAGAATAAAAAAAATGCTGGTACAACAGCAAAGAGGTTTCACCTTCAGGACATATCGCTTGAAAAGACGACTGTCCATATGCCTCAACGGCAAAGATGCTGGTAAAACAGCAGAGATGTATCGCCCTTAGGACATATCGATTGAAAAGGCGACTGTCCATATACCTCCACAAAAAAGATGCTCGTAAAACAGCAGAGAGGTATCGCCCTGAGGACATACCTCTTGAAAAGGCGACTGTCCATAAGCCTCCAGAGCAAAGATGCTGGTAAAACAGCACAAAGGTCTCTCCCTCAGGACATATCGCTTACAACGACGAATATCCATATAACCTTATGGTGGATACGGTGATACAACAACAGAGGTTACGTTATCTCGACTACTTATATAGTTTAACATACCTCCTGTCATACATGATACAATAGAGACTACCTTAACAGGCATACTTATTTTTGTCCTACGAGACAATATAGCAAATGCCTTAAAATGGTAGAGTTATCTAATATCCTATGGGAAAAAGCCAGAAAATACCTTAACGGGTAATTTGTTAATTTACTATCCTATAGGATATGACAGAAAGTATTTAACTAGACTTTGAAACCCTCTTTTATTCACGAACTCAAACGAGGAAATAGACAATGTCGACAACACAAACGAGACATACTAGAAATGGCAACGTCACTTCTACCAATACGGTAAAATGCCAGCAATGGCAGAGCCACATCTACCTATAAGGTAAAATGCTAGAAATGGCAAGAGTCACGTCAACCTACACGGTAACGTGCCAAATATGACAGAGCAACATCTACCTACACAGTTCTGTGCCTATAACGACATAGATATACGTACCTACGTGGTACCATGCCTAAAACGACAACAAAACATGTAACTACACGGTACCCTGCCTTAAATGACAATGAATCATGCACCCAAGAAGGTACCATAACTGAAATGACAATAAATCAAATACATAATTTCTTACACAGTATCCCTATAAATATTACAAATAAGTAAGTTACTTTGAGACACCACGCGAATCGCAAACATTCGCGCACAAATATGAGATGACACGCTTGTATTAATCCATACAAAAATGAACAAAGATGAACCAGGTTACAACATCAAGTACCCACGCGGTAACCCGCCTTTTAAGGCATAACGACTAGTACTTTCGCGGTATCCCGCCTCATACGGCGCAAAAACAAGTACCTATGTGGTACCCCGCGTCTTAAGGCGCAATAAAGCACCTAAATGAGACCCCGACTCTCAAGAGCACATAATCGTCGCCAAATACCTCCTTTAAATCTGGCCCGATGACGCAAAGGTTAATCAATTAGCTAGACGCTTACTCTGCATAATTATAACAAAATGAAGATAACACCTATATAATGGCAGAATACTGCTAGACACTCAAAAGCAACGAGATAATATGATTAAATGAATAAATCATTCATACCATAATTTTATGGAAATAGCGTTACATCCGTTACCGTACTGCGACTAATATTACAATGTGAAACACGTTCATTATTGCGTGCAAGACGCGAGTTAAGAAAAAGACAAAATTTTAAAACATGTGGCAAAATGATTACATCATGTATATCCACTATGAGGGTTAACATCTTACCTAAACTAGTCAATCAATTCAAAAGAAATCCACTCTAGGTGGTACGATATGACTTCACGCTTTAAGGTATTATCAATATCTAAATGAAGCTGGCACCAATGGTAAATTCTCATCGTTAATGAGAACTTCAATAATACCACTGCGACAATAAGATATATAGTGCAATGTTCAAAATGAACAACCACTGTTCAAATAAAATAGCTCCAAAGCACAAATCTTTTTAGCCAAAAGATCATTCCAAGTAGCATAATATGTTATACATCAGCGTAAATTATACAACTCTTTCAAAGGGTAACCAACCTACACCCCTGAGTAGCGCAAGCAAGCGATCTAATACACACTAGGCGCGGACCTAAGAATGTCAAGAAACTTCTCTGCGTCCATCATCGCATTTATCATTTTGACAATTACTATATCCGAAAGCCTTTCTTACAATGACTTCTCGCTCATTACCAATCTTATCCTCTTTGAAGATTGACAAAGTGCATGTTTAAGTTACATTGGAGAGAATGTTGACATCTCTCCTTGGACCTATAAGTGATACGAACGTAAACCGTCTTTTACAAACATTGGCCTTGGGATCCCCCAGTCCACCATGACAGGTTTTAAGTTTTCCAAATGATGTTTCATATGATTTTGCCTTTCGCTGCAACCTGGATTGACTTCAAGTATTTTACTATCAGTTGATTCGTCTACCAAAAAAAGGCAGAAAATACCTCAAACGGTAAATAATATCTCCTATCCTATGGGGAATGATAGAGAATGCCCTAACAACCACTCATACTCTTAGTTTGGACACTACGACGCATACTTCACTCCAATCAACACGAGACTATTTTTCTTTAGAATCTCGACAACGCCATCAGGCTCAGCATTATCATACTTACACTCTACGCGATTGATAGTTGAAAACCACCCATGAGGTGTAACAATACTTGAAGCAACACTCTGTAATAGCTTCGACTAGAAACCGCCCAATTATGGTATAGTGACACATACCTTGCGCGGTATCCAAGTCATTTACCTCTCATGATACAATGCAATATTCTCTACATGGTATTTATGCCATAGGTGTTAACCGTATAAAATAAAATACGAGATTAAAGAGAATATTAGTCCTAAGTCAAAAGGATTAATAAATGGACAATACTATTGTCACGAGTACTTCCGATGAGTTGTACCCACTCCCATCGAGGAGGCCCCTCGAATGTGACCAATACCGCTCGGTTATTAACCCAAAGCGGTAGGAGTGTCCATCCGACGAGGGCACCCAGCATCCCTCGGAAAGTCACGATGACTCAAAACTAGATATCAGGGTGGCATCGGATAAAGAGCAAACCCGGATGGATCCACCTGATTCAGATATCCATCACGACACCGAGCAGGGCCCCAATGGACTCCCGAGTCCCAGAACCTTGACAAAAACACTTCCTTGCTATGCACTCCCAACACAAACGCTCTCGAAACACTACCCCAGTACTTCCTTGCTATGCACTCCCAACACAAATGCTCTCGGAACATTACCCCTGTCGACCAACCCAGAGGTCGGAACTTCACAATAACGCAACAACTACATAAAAACACTCTCCGGGCACTCGGAGAAAGAAAACACCTACCCATGATAGCTAAAAACCTCTCGGACATTAACCCATGAACGAACACCCCCTCGGAGAATATCCTGAAGCACTCACTCCAGAATACACACCTCTCGGAGAAGCACTGTCACTAAGAGAACACTCAGACTCGGCTCTCAAGTCACCATTAGAAGCAATGAGCTCTCGGAAGTAAAGAAGGCAGTCTACCCCTTATCATAAAGAAGACCAAAGCCCTCGGAAGAAGAAATGATACAGTCATCACTTAAGATAGACACGTTATCTTATTGGTTAAATGAACATTGTAACACGTGTAGAACACCACCACATGCATAACGACACATGTAAAAACATGCATAACGACACCTGTCCCTAAAAACTCTATATAAACAGAGGAAGAAGGGAGAAAAGGGGAGGTCGGATAATTAAGGGAAAACACACGTATAGACTCAAAAATACGCATATCGACTCAGAAAAGAAAGTGGATCATAGTGAATAAAAGGAAGGAATGTTCTTGTCAATTTTTCTCTCTTTAAATAGCGCTTAGTTTTGAACCACGGGCAAAGGCGTTCCAACCCAAATAAATAATTCAGTTAATTAGGTCGTACCTCCAAACCCGTTAACAAAATGGCGCCATCTGTGGGAACGCCATAAGATTTGTCTTCGAGAGCGTTCAAGAACAATGCCTATCATGGAGAACCTATTCCATAGCGAGAGTCGTCCTCAGCAGTCTCAATTTTCAGAAGAAACTCTATCCAATCGCCAATGCGAAGAAATGGACTTTATCAACATCCCTCGTTCCATCTTTGAAAGACTTATAGAGACTAGGGCCCGAAGGACCCCGCCTGGATACGTGGATCCTCACGATTTATCCCCTCGATCCTCTCGCCATCAAAGTCCCTGGACCGAGGAAGGTCGGGTTCAATCTAGGTGGAGCTCTGCCTCCGATCCCTGGCGCTACGAAACCCCTCAGAATAGCCAAGCGCATTACGACTATCGGGAAACGCGCCGAGTTGGCCAACAAGAGCGTAGAAGAGTGCTTTCGGACCTTCCCGCATCCTTCCCCTCTTCAGGTGAGGATCATACCATATGGGGAATTCTTGATGGTCTTAGGAAAGAGGTGGGTGATATTAAAAAAATAATGGGACCCAAGGAAGAACTTACCTTTAAAACATCCCCTTTTACCCCCGAGATAGCCTTAGCCTCTATCCCCGCGGGGATGCGGCCCGTAAATGGTTCTCTGTATACTGGGGATGCAGATGGAAATGATCTACAGGATCATATACACCAATACTTAGTCGGGATGGACCTCAACTCCGCCCCAGACTACGTACTCTGCCGCGTGTTCCCTGTAACCCTTGGAGGACGGGCACAGTCGTGGTTTACTCATCTTGCACCCGGGTCCATCGACAACTTTGATCGACTAGCCCACCTATTCGTAAGGCATTTTGCTTGCAACCGGCGGTACCCTAAATCCGCCACGCACCTCTTCACCGTTAAACATAAGAAGAATGAACCTCTGCGAGAGTACATAAAGCGCTTTACAGATGCGGCGCTGGATGTTCCGAACGTTAGTACCACCATTTTGGCGGATATACTCACGCAAGGGCTCCGGGCGGGCAAATTCTTCCGTTACCTTACGGGAAATCATATCACGGATATGAACGAGCTGATGCAGCAAGCGAAGACTTATATCCTAATGGAGGAGGCTGAAGGCACGAAGAGACGCTTAGAGAACAATGACAATGAACATCGCGAATCCACCGAACGGGAGGTAAAGGCCAAGGAAAGAAACCGGGAAGGGAAACTTCCCCAACGTAAAGACGAGAGTGGTCCGGTCAAGAAATTCCTCAAGCCGGTACCCTTGCCCCCAATGACCATTGCCCCCGTAGAAGTACTAAATGTGATACGAGGCAGCACCGAATTACGATGGCCAAGGGAAGCCCGGTTCCCCGACAGAAACAGGAATACGGGTAAGTATTGTAAATACCACAAAACTTATGGGCATACTATGGGCCTATCGGACCACGCAAAGCGCGGCCACGGGCGAAACCCCCTTCAGCTTAGCCTATGGCTGTGAAGCTGTTGTGCCTACGGAAGTCTCTATAGAGAGCTGGCGAGTTAGGGAATACGAGGAAGTAGCTAACAGCTCTAACTTGGCCCTCGCCCTCGACCTCCTCGAAGAAAAAAGAATGCGGGCTGCTGCCCGAAATGAAGAATACAAGGGCCGGATGTCCCAGTACTACAACTCAAAGGTGAAACCCAGGACTTTTCAAGTTGGGGACCTAGTGTTGAAACGGGTCGGAGCTTCCAAAAACGTGGGCAAACTCGAGCCGCGATGGGAGGGACCGTACAAGATAGCGGGGATCGTCGGGCCTGCGACATATCTCCTTGCCAATTCCGAGGACGCTATCCTTAGCAATACTTGGAATGCCTTTAACCTTAGGAAATACTATGCATAATGTAACAAAACAGCTTTGTACATAAATAAAGTTGTTTATAGATGGTGCCTGTACAATACAAGGGAGATAAGGTTGCACGACAAAATAATGACTCCCCATCTATGAGTCATACTAGCAACCTAACCCGAGGACCATCAAGCGTAAAACGCGAGACCCCACACTAAAAGTAGGTCGGACCGTATCCTATACAAGGGTCCTGACACTCACATAAACTAAACGTCCTCTATCGGACGCTTTCCTTCCTTAATCAAGCGGCGGCGGTCCTCCGCGGACATATGATCCGGATCTTCGGTAGACGCGACCGGTCCCTGCGAAGGAGGAGCCTCCGAGAACACCTGATGAATATCCAACTCAGGAATCACCATATCCGAAGGGAATCCCGGTAAAGCCTCCGTTGTATCCCGGCACAAGTAATATCCCATGCGGACTAGATCACGCATCTCCTGCACAAGGGATTCGCAGAGGATAGAAGGCCCCACAACGCCCAAAACCGCTTGGACCCGGGCCAACACTAACGCAACTTCATGGGCTCGAGTTAACTCCAACACCCGTAAGTTCGCCGCATCTCTTTCCCCGGTAACCCGCAACAATTGTTCGTCGACAGAACGAACTTGCTCCCGGAGATCACCCAACATGTCCTCCAGACTTGTTACGTGAGCTTTCTCCATCACCAAAAGACGCTCCAAGTCCCAGGATCTGTTCCGCTCTGACTGCAAGAGGATGGCATGAGCCTCATCAGAATTCTCCCGATCAGTCCGCAGCTGATCCACCTCTTCTCGAGCATCCAGCAGACCCTGCTCTAGCTCATCCCTACGGCGGTACACCAACTTCGTATCTGAAGATGATTCGCCCCGAGATCCGATGGCGTTCAATACCATGTAGATCTGTGGATAAATAAATGCATAATTGCAGAAAACTCGTAAAGGTTAGTATCACATAAAATAAGAATATACTATTACCTCACATAAATCCTTGCAGGCTAAGTCCTAAAGACCCGATAAGGGTAGAGACTTCATATGCTCGCAATCGGTAGCGTTCAAAAGACCGCTCAGATAGTTGCGGCAAAAGCTAACCGTCGCTAAAATAGAGGGGGACAAGACACCGCTTCCGAAGGGCTCCGGCCCGATAGCAGGAGGATTTCCTTCAAAAGACGGCCCCGGCCCTGGGACGCGATCGAAACCCTCTCCAAGCGGCGTAGAAGCTCTCACAGTTGGAGACAAAGAACCCTTTGCAACAGAGTGCACAACCCTCGTATCCCCCCAAGAGGAAGAATACGGGATCAATGGAGGCTGGAGAATATCCGCTCGCGCAAGCGCAGCTATTGGATCATACTCAGGAGCCACAGAACTCACTGGGGGGCTGCCACGGGCGAATCCCCTACCCTGGAGGGGCCAGCCACTCCATCTAAACTAAAACTCTCGGATGATTCATCATCCGAAGTATTATACATACTATTCATTGCTTTTCTTAGGAAAGCTTCATTAAAAGGCTCAATGGCAAAAGCCCCCATCTCCGCTCCTGTCAAAGCAAGAAAATAGCGTGACAACGGGGACATTAAAGTACCACACGAAAAGGTTGTGAAAGAAAAGAAACTAACGAAAAAAGAAATTGCTATAGAGAGGCTGTTGTGGAAGATTGAAGAGTTCCACCCCCTGTTACAAGTTAGCCATGATCAATGTCTCCGGGAACTCCAACAGACTACTGATATCGTACATCCCCGAAAACAACCCGCTATCGGACATGATGTCCCACTCTCTCTGCAAAATTGATTCGGCAGGGGTAATATAACCAACCCCCATTGAAGTGGTACTCCCCATGACCTAGCCGATAAGCCCCTCGGACGGACAAAGAAGAACCCCATTTTCCAATCCGTTCTATTATTACGGAAGTGGGACACGTCTAGAAAGGCCTTCCTCTTGTCCCGATGGGTCAGGCTGAAGAAAGGGAGACCACCCGAGCAGGGGCGAAGGTTGAATATAGCCCCCACCCGAGAAGGAGACAGTGGCAACTTCAGTAACTCGGAACACAAAATATATCCCACCAGGTAACGATAAGAATTCGAAGTTAGCTGACTTGGACATATTTGCCAATAGTGAAACAAAGTCTGGAGAAAAGGGTGAAAAAACACCCGTAACCCGCACCGCATTTGCTCCCGGAAAACGGTGAGATAGCCCGACGGAGGATCATAAGCCCTCTGCTCGGGGTGCGGTATTACTATGTCATATTCATCAATGTCCGGGTTGTATTGGGCAAAAAGTGCCGTAACGGAGGCACCATGCTCACTTCCAACGACAGTACCGACACGCCCTGGCCCCATCATCCGCTCGGGCTCCAGCACGAGCCTGGTAAACACAGACGACTCATCTACCAAGGGATAAGAGTCACGACCCGTGAACACCTGGCGTATGTGGTTAATACGGGAGAGAGATTCCTCCAGAGACATAGACACGGTTCTCACAGAATTGCCTCTCCCCCCACAAACCCTGCGCTCATTATGCCTGCTCCCCTGAACCGAGTTCTCCGAGGCCGCGTGTCACACTCCTAACGATCAGGAAGGAGTTCGAGCAGAATTCCGAGGAGAATGGCGGGACGAAGAAGGATCATTCTGCTTAAAAAACGGGGGCATCATTTTGACAAGGATAGACAAATGCTCGAAAAAGAGTTTGTTCATTAGGGAAAAATCCTAGAAGCCCTCGGAAAAACTTACAAGACGGGATATTAAAATTGCGTAAAATCAAAACATAAAAGAAATCCTATTTTACGCTCCCGTACTCGGAGGAGGCGGGGATAGAGCGGTGCAAAACTCCTCGGGGACTCCCGCAGAGGGACCCAGAAGCGGAACCCGACCAGAACTACTAGCGCCACGAGCGGAGGTGATCGAAGGGGGGATAGGAGAAGCCCTTGGCGTCACCACATTATAAAACATCTCCAGGATGTTCTGAACCTCCTCGGGGGACGGCCTAGCAAGTTTCTTGATATCAAATATGCGGCCAAAATTCACCCCCGAAGGCACCACTTCTCGAGCCAAGGTGGCACACTCCAAATATCCCCATAGCATATGCCCAAGAGTATCCCGAGCGGACAGGGAAGTAAACCGGCGCTCCACCTCTGCTGTCGCACACCTAACAACCTCGTCAATCCGGGGTTGCACGTCCTTTAGGGGCATTACATCAACTAATCTCAGCTCCACTAGCTCATGTAGCTGCGATTGGAGCTTCATCTCCCTCTCCAAACCCTCGGATTTCTCCTTCTCCAGAGCCTCTATCCGAGCACGGAGGACTTCCTCGGATTCTGCCTTCTCCTTCTCCAAGCGAGAAAATTGCGCTCGAACAGCCCTCTCGGAGGCCTCCATCTGATCATAAGCCGATTGCACCTTCTGCAAGACAAGACGCATCACCTCCTTTGCCTCCTGATCCTCTTTCCATTTGAAGTCGCTGGCCTCCAACTTGGTACGAAGGACTGCAGCCAACGATTCGGCCTCGTGGAGTTGGGCTTGCAGAAAAGCCACTTGTCCCCGAAGAGTACCCCCTTCCGCCACCTCCCTTAAATGACGTTGTTCCACGGAAGTAATAACTTCCCGAGTCTTCTTAGACTGCAGGGCAGAGAGAAGAATATAAATAAAAATGTAAGAAAACCAGGGCAAAAGAAGATTAAGAGGCAGTAGATACTTACGATAGCCTCCATCCAAACGATACTAGCCCGCAGAAACTGGTACCCCCTTCGCAGGCGCAGAAAGAGCGGACCCGAAGAAGTGAAGGATCTCGTGATAAGCTTCCCCCATGGTAGGAGGCTCTTTCCTGGGTGGCTGAGAAAAATCTCCCTCGGAAGCAGACCTCCGCAGAATAGCCCCCTTCGAAAGCTCAGTAGTCAGAGGAGGGACAGTCGCAGTAGAAGTTACAGTTACTGCCTCCGTCATCACCACTTCGGGAACCTCCATGGCGGCCGATGAACCCTCTCCCTTGAGAAGGGTGCCCATGACTTATTTTTTCACCTCCAAGTCCCTCGACGAGTCAGTAGGACCCTTGGAAAATGCCTCGGGACCCTCTGACAGCTCCCCCGGATCCAATTGGAGTAGTTGGGCAAATAGACCAGCACCCGGGAACATAGGGGCCTTTCCCTTATTGACTGCCGCTGCCAGAACAATGGATATATTTAAGTAATCATACTAAAAAGATTCAAGGTTTAAAACAAGGAGTAGAAAAAAGAAGAAAACTTATGAGGAGGAGATGGAGAAGGGTCCCGAGAAGAGATATGCACAACCTCTGGCTCGGGAGGTACGGGCCTTGTTTCTCCCACCCTCGGAGACAGAGCCCCCTTGGAGCTCCTCGGAGAAATACCAGCCATTGAATCGGAAGTTGACCTCCAGGACATAGCGAGCGTGGGATCCACACGTCGCAATGGAACATCCTCCAGACATACCCCCTCAGCATCCACAAAGAGACACGGGGTGTCCTAGTGAACTTCCTCAGCTTCCGGATCCACCCTTACCGTTGTAGAAAACCGTACTTCTCCATCCATGTGGTCTCCCCCCTCGGAAGCCTCACTATGCCCACTCGGAACTGCCTCTTCAGAACCTGGCACAAGATAGTATCTCGCCATAACCTCCTCTGCACCACACAAAAGCAAGTCAGGGCGGGCAGCAGAAGAATACAAATAACTACTCGGAGGAATATCGCGACTAATGGTTGATCATTAATATTGAAAAGATAATTACTAGAGAAAAAGCATGAGAATAAGAAAGAGCTTACTAAAAGCTGGCAGATACAAAGACGAGACATAGAGCGACTTCTTCACCTTATCATCAGTGAATACTACATAGTGAAGCCCAGCCCAATCAAATAGCTGCGGAAAATCTTCCGACTCCATTAACCTTTGCTGAGCAACCACCAGGGAAAGCACCGTATTTTCATCGATAATGTGAATTGGAGTCGCGCCCTCTCCCCACTTAAAGGGAACGTCCCACCTCCCTCGGACAGGCTTCACGTAGAAGAACTTGTCCTTCCAAACACTATGTGAGGTAATCGTTGCACCCAGAATCCTCTTCGTAGAATTCCCAGAATTGTCTCGATGGCGGACATGATAAAAGGGGTACCCCCCGGGCGACACCCCCACGTCAAAAATCGAAAGAAAGTGGTCCACCCCACACTCGTACCCCTTGACGTGGCACCAGAACACATAGATACAAAGCGCAGCATACCCGTTGGGCACCAATTGGCTCGGACATAGGCCACAGGTCTTGAAAACTTCACAAAAAAAAGGGTGACATAAACGAGCGCCACCCATAATTTACCTGTGCAAAGTACACCGTGAGCATACCCGCGGGAGGATAACAAGCACTCTGATCCTCTGTTGGAATGTGAACAGTCACATTCTTCATAGCGGTCCCCGTCGCCTGGAACAGATCCATGACCTGCTTGTAGGTGACAACAGACCGAACCCCTTCAATTTTGGAGAAATCACGAACAAGGGGCTTATTCGATTTTGAAACCCTAGCTTTCTTAGCCGAGGCGGCGCCGCTCCCTTCAGCGGTGGCAGATTTCCTCTTACGGGTAGCAACAGCAGGCCCCGCAATGGGAGCAGTGACAACCGAAGCGGCGGAAACATCAACGGTGGAAGGGTTGACAGAAGAAGCCATTTTGTTTGAGCAAGAAAAGGAGTTGACAAATCAGTAAAGAAAGAAAGCAAGAGTTTGGGAGATAAAAGAAGGGTGAAGTGAGGAAGATGGTACAGACGAGCCTAATTATAAGCAACAGTCATCAAGACGTGCCACATTTTCCACGACCCACGTCTCCACTCGTGAAGCAACGTGTCCTTGAGATCAACGGACGGATGAGTAAAGCCCCATTTAAAACATCCAACGATCAAAAAAGAACCATTACAATTATCTGGACCGTTGCTTGTCGGGGGCAAAAAGGTAATTTTCTCACGATATTATAAACATATACTTATCTGCACATAATATCCCCGGAAATCCCAAAAAAGGAGAAATTCTCCTCCCCTCGCAAAGATTGCCAAAAAATAAAACATAATCCCCTTACCTCACGGAGGCCACGAAATAAAATTTCCCTCGTCTCTACGAGAGCGATCGAAATTTGAGGGGGCTAGTGTTAACCGTATAAAATAAAATACGAGATTAAAGAGAATATTAGTCCTAAGTCAAAAGGATTAATAAATGGACAATACTATTGTCACGAGTACTTCCGATGAGTTGTACCCACTCCCAACGAGGAGGCCCCTCGGATGTGACCAATACCGCTCGGTTATTAACCCAAAGCGGTAGGAGTGGCCATCCGACGAGGGCACCCAGCGTCCCTTGAAAAGTCACGATGACTCAAAACTAGATATCAGGGTGGCATCGGATAAAGAGCAAACCCGGATGGATCCACCTGATTCAGATATCCATCACGACACCGAGCAGGGCCCCACTGGACTCCCGAGTCCCAGAACCTTGACAAAAACACTTTCTTGCTATGCACTCCCAACACAAACGCTCTCGGAACACTACCCTAGTACTTCCTTGCTATGCACTCCCAACATAAATTCTCTCGGAACATTACCCCTGTCGACCAACCCAGAGGTCGGAACTTCACAATAACGCAACAACTATAGAACAACACTCTTCGGGCACTCGGAGAAAGAAAACACCTACCCACGATAGCTAAAAACCTCTCGGAGATTAACCCATGAACGAACACCCCCTCGGAGAATATCCTGAAACACTCACTCCAGAATACACACCTCTCGGAGAAGCACTGTCACTAAGAGAACACTCAGACTCGGCTCTCGAGTCACCATTAGAAGCAATGAGCTCTCAGAAGTAAAGAAGGCAGTCTACCCCTTATCATAAAGAAGACCAAAGCCCTCGGAAGAAGAAATGATACAGTCAGCACTTAAGATAGACACGTTATCTTATTGGTTAAATGAACATTGTAACACGTGTAGAACACCACCACATGCATAACGACACATGTAAAAACATGCATAACGACACCTGTCCCTAAAAACTCTATATAAACAGAGGAAGAAGGGAGAAAAGGGGAGGTCGGATAATTAAGGGAAAACACACGTATAGACTCAAAAATACGCATATCGACTCAGAAAAGAAAGTGGATCATAGTGAATAAAAGGAAGGAATGTTCTTGTCAATTTTTCTCTCTTTAAATAGCGCTTAGTTTTGAACCACGGGCAAAGGCGTTCCAACCCAAATAAATAATTCAGTTAATTAGGTCGTACCTCCAAACCCGTTAACAATAGGGCATACTGAATGCGTTATCATAGATCATAGCTCACAAGGTATAACAAGAATCGTTTGTGATACGATGTCAACTACATCTACCTATCAAGGTAATAGAAGCGCAGTCAAATACTACATCTGATAAAGTACTCGTATGACTCAAGAGGTACCTACAAAGTTTGGGTCAGTTACGTACTACCTCACCAAACGCGAGACTCAGCCGCACTAATGCTATGGCCAGGCTAGAGCATTCAAAATTTTTCGCATATCCCAAGTTGGTATGAAGCTAAAATCATAATAAGCAATAAAGAATGCAAGGTTGGTAAAAACAACATTTCCATAAACGGTCATATATACACAATCGCAGTTATATCACATATAGCCTCGCACATAAAAACCCCAAATGGTCCAATTCGTCTATAGCATTAATGCTTTGGGGGCCACGACGACCTAACGCGGAGAACAACCTACTCGTGTTCAACACTGCCCCCAACCAATACACGTTAACACTATATTGTTATGGGAAGAAACCCGGCATACCTTGCTGCTTTGATATAATGGGGATTCGACATCCAGGGTCACAGAATGACAAAAGGTCCCCAATAAAATAATAGCATCCGGACAAGAGGTGGGGACCAGCTTATATAATAAACACATGTGGGCCCCGACAACAATAAATGGTTTTCTATATTGCAGAGATATCGTAAACGTATATTCCATATCCACCCGATATATCACAATTTTCGGCTAATTGTCCAAGAAAATGGGGGAGTATCCGAGCTTTAATTTTACTATCCCAATTCGTTGTTCCTGCAACTCAAAAACTGGGGGGAATGAAGGGTATCCCTCAATAAAATACTCGAGCATACAAATCAAGTTTACAAATTATCATCTACAATGATAAACCCTAAACTGAGGGACCACTGGTATGTATAAGTATATCATTCAATTAGAGTTTGAAGTATGCCCATGTTCCAAAAGCACATTCCAAACTGGGGGACTACATATATTACATAATATAGTAATGATATGTGTCATGTCACATGGATGCCACAATTAAAAGGATCACCGTTATTTGTATTTAACGAACTAGGCAACATATGATATATCATTGGAAAGCCACTGATGTCTAGTTCTTAATGCAACAAGAAGATTACAATTCCAAGGTCCGGAGTGAAAGTTATGCCCGAAATGGTGGAGCTGCACAGACCTGGACATCATATCAAACATGATGTCGAATATCACCCCCAATATGCCATTTTTGACATACCATTGCCTTTTTGCCTATAAATACCCCTCCATTTGGCCATAAATGAGAGAGAAAACCGCTAGGGAACCCCCCACAACTCCTATATCGAATACATTCGATATAGCCCCCGACATCACCCCCGACATCACATTCGATATGCACATACCCCACTTATATTCGACATAGAGAATATTCTACATATCCATTTGATATGTACCTTATAAGTATGGAAAGTTAAGGGAGTCTTCTTTCCACTGAAAGAAGCAGATTAAGATTTGGACCTTTCTACAAGGAGATATTGTCAAAACCGTGAATCCGCGCCATGTAGAAACAAGTGAATCACATAGCCCGATTAGTGCTCAGTCATCAAAATAGACAAATGAACTACGTTCGACTTGATTCCTTTAAAGGGATACGTAGGCAGCTTGGGATAACCCGAGTCCAGTCCGAAATCATGAAAGATCTATCTGTCCTTTCACCACGTCGCTTGGCGTACATGTATACTAAGGACAAAGTTGGTTCTAGCGTTACCTAAAACCAACATGATGTGGAGTGTTTCGTCAGCCTGCCAAGCCAGCGGACGACAATGCATCAAATCAAGATGGTAAAACATACAGGACTGAGCGCTAAGTTAAATGAAAGTCTCAACACCCATTAAATTTATGAAGTACACCCGCGGTTTCCCTTACCTCATAGGTTGCATGGCAAAAGTATTGATTAACTGCATAGTAGTTGTGATGGTTACAAAATTCCTTCACATCAGCAATTTCTGAATAAACAAAAAAAAAAAAAGCCATATAAAAGTGCGAAAATTTCTTAGAGGAAGTGGACAATAATTGCTAAATTAGTTTCACATATATACATTAACTGGAATAAACAACCACATAATAGCCACCAGAGCAATCTTACCATGCATTAAGTGGCCTGTAACAAATCCTCGTACGATCGAGATATTGAAGGTTGCAAATATATTTTCTTCGTGGCTTTATGATGGAGGGGATTCGCTCATTGCCGAGAAGCAAGAGAATATCGTGGCAGGGTAGTTATGGTTTGAAAATTGAAAGTGAAATAATTAAACGTGGGGAAATTTAGGGTCCGTTTGGATGTATTTTCACTAGTTTGGCTTGTCTCATATTTTTGTTGGAGAATTTCAAAATTGTCTTGAAAAAAGTGCCAAAATTTTGAATAGAATTAGATATAGTTTGGATGTAATTTGAATATCAGAGTTAATGGAAGAAAAGTAGGTGTATAGGGGTCAAATCAAATCAAATTATAAATATGAAAATGATATATTAGTAGATGATGATGGATTGGTAATTGAAAATAAATATATTTTATTATCTGATGATTTACTTGTAGTTATATATATATATATATATATAATTTGTATTGTCCGTATATATATACTAGATATAATTCATCATCATTCTGTAACATGTTCTGGACTATTCATAAATTATTAACATTTATAAGAATAACTTGACGATCTAAGATGATATTAAACTTAAGAACAAATCCACAACTACGAAATTGATTCAGGTGTTATCTTTGATATTTGATATAAATATATATATATATATATACATATTCAATAAAATATTTCGGGTAGAATGGTGATTTTACGTACATTAATAAATGTATATCTATAATATGTCAAAAAAAAAGTAAGGATTAGTGTCCTAGTGATCTGTTAAGCAATAAGTTAAAAACTAACAATAGAAAATCAATAAGTAATAGTGAGACTAACGACTTACGACTGAAGTGGAATATTAATGCTACGAGCGTTGTTTTGAAACCCGGACCGGATCGGCCAGTTCAACTAGGAACCGATGCCTAGTCCAATCAAGTTCTGCCCCAAAAGCGAGTCGACCGAATTTTTTTTCGGTCGGACCGGATGACCCGGTGAACCGATTTTGTCTACGAACCGATCTGCCCTCTTTCTTCTTTTTGGTCAATTGCGAACCAGCCTCCCTATTTTTTTGCCAAACTCAAAAATTAAAAAAAGAAAGTAGAAAAATGGAAAACTTTGAAAGGCCATAACTTTGCGTAGGAGTGTCCATTTTGGATGCATTGTTTTTTGATTTGGGTATCTTGACGAGATCTATCCACCGCAAACTGCCTACGGCGGTTTGGCCCAAGGAATTTTTTAAAAAAACGTTGTTTTCCATACTTAATTTGATTTTGAAGCGACACGAGCATGCATTCTATTTTCAACAGAACCTATTAAATTCAGTGTTTTCAGACCCTATTGAATTCGATAACATTGAATTCTAGAATGCATCCTCGTTTTAGCAGAACCTATTGAATTCAGTGTTTTCAACAGAACCTATTGAATTCAGTATTTCCAAATTTCAAAGCAAAAGTGGTAGATTCACCAAAAACATATAAAAAGATAGGGAGTTGAAGCGATGATGTACAGTGTAAAATCTGAAATTCTAAAATAAAATGCAATAAGAATACAATTGATTGCGATTCGTTCAAATTATAAATAATTTGGTTTGATAGATATAAGACATATGCCACTCGCCCTGTTTGCAAACAAATTTCCTAAAATGAGATGCAATATTCTAAACTTTTAAAAAACAAATTAAAAATCTACGGTCGCTCACCTTTGATGTAGATAAATGAATATTTTTTTTTTATTTTGTTTCCAATGCATGCTCTTACCTTGAAATTTGAATACAACGAATTCAAAAATAACGGGTGAGTGGGGAAGGGAGTTGCTATTTTATAGGGCATGTGATTGATTTATTGTGATTTTTAAAGAAATAAAACATTGTGATTTTTAAAGAAATAAAACATTCAAAAAATAAATGAACTCATAGCGAGTTGCTATTTTGTAGGGATGCAATTGAGTAAAGTAAATAAAATTACAATAAGGAGAAATAATAAACATTGCATCATGTCTCTAGTTATTAAACTAGCAATATAATTAGATGGAGTTTTGTCCCAAAAGACAATGCTTTCTCCTATGTATCTAACTCTTTTAGCAAGTGCATCCGCTACTTTATTAGCCATTCTTGGTATCCAAGTGAAGACCGCATTCCATGGCATGTGAAGTAGTCTCTTGCATTTCTCCACCATTGTATCATTGTTAGGAGTTGGAGGAAGTTGTCCATTAATCATCTTGTGAACTGTGAGGGAGTCCACCTCAAGTGCAATGTGTTGAATTATCCTATTCCATCCCATTTCAAGCCCTTTTGCAGTGCAACCATATCTGCTTCCTCAACAGTTGGAGCATGTAATTGTTGTATGTATCCCCAGCTCCATTTCCCATTTGCATCTCTGATTACACTAGCTAAAGAACCAATGTTGAGATCATGAAGTATACATCCATCAGTGTTCAACTTAAACCATCGAGCCCACGGTTTTGTCTAGCCAACTTTCTGATTTCTACATCTGTTACTTGTTCTGCCTTCATAAAGTTCATAACTCAGTTGCTGATCTGAAAGATGCGCCCTGGAATATTGATCTCCTTCTTGTGAAACACTCTGGAATTTCTGTGCTTCCAGCAGATCCAGAGTGTTGCCATGAATATCCACTTCCAAGAAGTACCAGGTCTGATCTTGTTCCTGATTTGCTTATTATCACTTGTATCATCAAACATGACAAGATCCTCTTGTACAATAATTTATTTCCAAACTTTTCTTGCAACCTGATAGTGTCTAAAGAGGTGCAATCCAAAATCCAAATTCCTCAGGTTCATCACAGAATGTGCACGTTGCTGTGAGGGATATCTGTCTCTTAAACCTTAACAAATTAGTTGGCAATCTTTCTTGAGATAGCTACCATAAGAAATGCTGGAACTTGTTGCTTACATCTAGCTTCTATACCCATCCATGTTTGCTAGAGTTTCTGATAATAGTTTCTTTTTTGATTTGGAAAAGTTTATATGCTGATTGGCATGTAAACTGACTAGTAGAAGTACCATTCCATATCACTTGGTATGTCTGATCTGTGATTGGGGTATTTCTGCTGATTATGTCATCTTTTATCTGCTGAGGTAAGTTAGAATTGATGATCTCCATGTTCCAATCACCAGACTCCATCAAAACATCACTAAGAACCATGTGAATATCAGAAGGAAGAATTGTGATATCCTCATCATGAAGACAACCCGAGCCTCTCCAGTTATCAAACCAGAAGGAGATTTGATCCCCTCTTCCTACTTTCCATCTGAGGAAAGGTTTCATAAGAACCATGCAGTGTAGGATCCTCTTCCAAACAGGTCTTTCAGTAACTCTACTCTTGTAACAAGAAAGCTTGTTATTTTTCAAATACTTAGCTTGTATGAAAGTTTTTCCAGATAGATTCATCATTGGATATGATCTTCCAAATCATCTTAGCTAGCAATGCTTCATTGCTGGTTCTGGTAGAGCGAATGCCTAGACCACCTGCACGCTTGGGGTAGAACAACTTGATTTGAATTGATTAAGTGAAGCTTCCTCTTGGTAATATTAGAAGACCATAAGAAATTTTTGTTCAGTCTGTCAAGTTTGTCATAGACATGTTGAGGTAACCAGGAGGATTGCATTGAGTAAACTGGCATTGAAGAGGAGACATAGAAGATGAGAGCGTCCCTTCCAGCAATAGATAACAATCTACTATTCTAAGTACCAAACCTGTTAATGACTTTATCAACTATATCAGCATGAGTGTCTCTGTTTACTCTCCCATGAATTAACCTTACCCCAAGATATTTTCCTAGATTATGAGTTTGACCAAATCCTAGAATCTGACACATGTCTTTTGTGACTACAGCTATTGGACTTAGAGAAGAACACTTTGGACTTGTTATGATTGATTTTAAGTCTTGATCTTTCACATAATTTATCCAAGATCTTTTTAATGGCATGGGTGGTAGAAGTAGTTGCTTTCCCCATCAGAATAAGGTCATCTGCAAAGAGCAAATGTGACAATTAAGGACCACCTCTACAGGGGAGGATAGGCTTCCAGTTACCCCTAGTGACTTCCTCTTGGATGAGATAAGATAATCTCTCCACACAGAGAACAAAAAGGTAAGGTGAGATGGGGTCACCTTGCCTTAGACCACATTGATGATCAAATGACTCTAGAGGACTTCCCTTCCATAGGATTCTGGTTGAAGCATTGGTTACACAGATGATTTGGCTATAGGTCGTTTTATATATATGCGAGTCTCGGTTACAAGTGAGTGGTCCAGTAATATAACGAGCCCATCTCAAATCAGACCTACACTACGAGTCTCGTGTAGGCTTGGTCCGGAATACCTCGGATATTCGCCTCGATGCTTGGATGGGAGCGTAATATCGGTAAATAGATCGAATGGACGTCGGTGATCGCCTTCGATGTGACGTCGAGGATGACCCCCAATGTGAGATCGGCGATGAAGTGGTATGACATGTCACAGGCGTGTGTTGTAGTCAAGATGTCGAATTAGATATCGAAAGAGACATCGATGATGTATTTTGATATGGCGAGTGGTAGCTGAGGGATAATTAATTACTTGTTTTGGGATCCGGGCACCGCGTATTTATAGACCTCGAGATCCGGGGACCACAATAACATATCGGTGATGATTACCGATATGACATCGAAAGTTATCCCCGATATGCTCCAATATGGGCCTGGTTTGGGCCTGGCCCAATATGCGGGAAATGCCCATATCATGTAGTCCCCCAATTTGGGGATTCTTATCTTAGAGATAAGGATTCGCAAATTTAATTTAAAATTTCTGGGTTACCTGTACCCTTCGTCCCGCCAATTCAAATGACGGAGATCAAACTTGTGGGGAGTACACTTGTGATGAACGCCGAGTTTGAGGTCCTCGTTTGAATTCTAGTTCCCTTGGTATCTGGGTTCCTTGAAAATTGTGATGGGGTTGCCGGGGCTGTTGTTATATTCTCGCGGCTCTTCGCGTAGTAGGGTAAGATGTCGGGTTTTAGCTTCGATCTTATGTCGAAATTCACATTCGATATGATGTCGAAAGTGTATTTCGATGTAGTTGAGGCCTCTGTCTATAAGTAGGGCTTGTAAGAGACTCTGAAGTTCATAGTTTTCTGCGTTTTCTCTGGCGTTTAGCGTAACCACATCGGTAAGTATATCGGTAATTATATTCGATATATCCCCCGACGTGTATTTCGATCTCTCTGTTGTAGTTGACTCATTATTGTTTTCTTCTACTGATATTCCCATTATTCTGCAGGTATATTACCTTTTCTGAGATACTTCGTTAAAATGGGGTTTAGACAATTGATGCTCAAGCTTTAAGCCGATCGTGAAGCTCAGAAAGCTGCTGAAGCGGCGGCAGTCGCTGCGGTGCCTAAAACAGGGTCTGCGTCTAGCTTTAACCTGAATAATGCAGCTGTTGAACTTCTGGCAGAGGTGTCGGGAGTCGAGCGACCTCCCCCTAGCACTGTGGTGCCTGAACGTGTTAATGAAGACTGTTTTAGCAATGTTTCTGCAGTGGTTGGGTCCCTTAGCCAGGACATCCTAGACGTGGTGGGAGGCCCTGATGGTGCGCCAGCCTTTTGGAAGTATTGACCTCAAAACAAGAGGGTGTGGTTTCTCAACCTGACGGGTCTGTGGCGGGAGAGAGAGCATTTGCTTGGTCTCCTTCTGGTGGGTATGTTGCTCCACGTTCTGAACCGTTGGCCGACGTTCCTTTGAGCCAGGGCGTTGGAGGTTCGGAATCGAATACCCATGTCAACGTGGGTGATTTTCTGGATGCGCCTTCTACAGCGGGGTCGGGTTCTTCACACTCGAGCCCTATTAAGGGAAAAGCGACCGTTTCAAGTACGCCCGACAAGGGAAAAGGGCCGCTGCGGGAGCCCTCGACATTGGGGGGCTTTGCCCCTATTTTTCTCGGGATTCCGGTTAAGAAACCCGCCGTTGACCTGACTAGGATATCAGGTAATAAAAGGTCTCGTGAGGGGACTGTCCACCGTATGCACTCGTCTTCGAGCTCGGGCCCTCGGAAGGTGGATGCGGTAAAACCCTCCAAATTAGTAGAATTTTCTGAAACAGACGCTGTGCGGGGCATGATGCAAGCTTTTCCTCCGCCTGCAAATGTGCGGGTGCTTTCAGAATTTGAGCGGGCCCAGAACATACGTCGCATCACTCACCTGTTCCAAAGTGTACGTGCCTAAGCACGTCCTTGATTATTTTCATTTGAATGTTTAGCATAATGTTATGTATTGTATTGTGCAGACGGCCAAGCTGGCGGTCTCGTGGCTGAAGACCATTCGAGAGTCCAAGGGTGACCCTGACGCTGTTGCTGCCGAGCTCGAGGCTGATATCGTGAAGATGTGGGAGTTCAATCCCATGGTGTTGGAGAGGTTAGAGGCTGAAAAAGAGGATGCATTGAAGACGTGTCGTACGCTCCGGAAGGAGTATAATTTGTTGAAGGGCAACTTCAAAACATTAGTGACTGAGCTCGATCAAGGAAAGGCGCGTGAATCTGCGGTCAACAAGGAGCTCGAAACTTTGAAGGCTGAGGTGTCAGCGGTGAAGGCTGCTAACGAACGTCTCTCGTTGGAGCTCTCCGCTGCCAAATCAGCTCCCTTGGACTTGGTATATATCTTGTGTACGATATCTATTTCTGTTTTTTTTTGTCCTCTTGTATTTAATAGAGTTCAATTTGTAGGAACGTCGTCCTGATCTCCTCCGGGTTGGAGCGGAGAAGTTTATGGAAAGCTCGAGCTTCCGAGACTTGGTTTTGAAGGTTCGGGAGGTAGACTTTCATGCTTGCGTAGGGCAGGTATTGAAAATTGATGGTTTCAAAGACTCCCTCGAATTGAGCTGGTTGAATCCAAGGCACGATCATCACGACCTGCCAATTGGTGGGATAGACGAGGTGGAGGAGGGTGCGGCCGACCCTGATGTGTTTTCTGAGGTCGTTGAGAAGACGACTAAAGGGTCCTTGTGGGAGTAGCTATTTGGTGCCCTCATTGTAACTTGAATTTATCACTTTCTGTACTATCCCCATTCGTGGTTCTGTAACCGAATATTTATTTCTCTGTTATCTTAATAATCTGTGACTCGTCTTGGCCTTGTTGTCTGATAGCTTGTTGATCTTTATTGTCATGATGATAGAGTATGCAGTATTTCGATGTCTGATTCTGCATTCATTTCGTTCTCGTATTTGATGAGATTTATGGGATTTTCACCCAATAGGCTGTTCACCTAGCTTGATTTATGGGATTTTCACCCAATAGGCTCTTCACCTAGCGTAATTTATGGGATTTCCACCCAATATGCTCTTCACCTAACTTGATTTATGGGATTTTCACCCAATAGGCTCTTCACCTAGCATAATTTATGGGATTTCCACCCAATAGGCTCTTCACCTAGCTTGATTTATGGGATTTTCACCCAATAGGCTCTTCACCTAGCCTAATCTATGGGAATTTTTTCTTGAATCGACCCAGTTATCACATGGGATTTTCTCTTGAGTCGACCCCGTTGTCACAGGGGATATTTTCCTTGTGGGTAGGGGCGCATCCCGTTATCATAGGGAACCCGCTACCGTTGAATTTTTTTTTTTGATCGACCCCGTTATCACAGGGGATATTTTTGTGGGTAGGGATGCGTCCCGTTATCACAGAGGTCCCACTACCATTGAATTATTTTTGATCAACCCCGTTATCACAGGGGATATTTTTGTGGGTAGGGATGCGTCCCGTTATCACAGGGGTCCCACTACCATTGAATTGTTTTTGATCGACCCTGTTATCACAGGGGATTTTTTTGTGGCGTAGACGGGCCTTATCGTTGTCTTTTTGACTATGTCTCTTGGTGACTCTGTCGTCATTGAATATGTAGGTCATTGAGCCCTGTAAAACAGCATAGACAAGAATTTTTTTTGATGTAAACGCTAATACGGAAGCACAAAATGATGTGCCTATGTTATCTACGGGATGTTCCCACAACGTGGAAATATCAGTTCATACGAGAGACAGTGTTTTCATTGTGCTCTATCGCGCCTGTTGTACCTGTTTTTACCTGTTTGTACCTGTTGTACCTGTTTGTACCTGTTGTACCTGTTTGAATAGAAAATATTGAATAATCTGGGGCAATGCCCCCTGAATCACCCTTTAAATATACCCTATGTCCTTTTCGGATATAGTAATAGGCGATCCTTTTGGCCATGTACCTGTAAGAGGGAGGTGTGCTAAACATATATCTAGGGGAACCTTCCCCAATTCTTTGTGCCATTTTCTGCACTTCTATAATGTCCGCTTAGGACATATCCCTGCATGAAATATGAGATTGCGCTAAGCAACAAATAAAAAGGTAATAAAAGATAATGGTCGAAGGCTAGGTAAACCTAACCCGCCTACGTATCCCGTTGCATGGGGAATCAGATCGGCGTAGTTCCCCTATTTTAAGTTACATGCCGACCCACGAAGGGGCTAAATGGAGATAACGGTCGAGGGCTAGGTAAACCTAACCCGCCTACGTATCCCGTTGAGTGGGGAATCAGACCGGCATAGTTCCCCCTGTTTTAAGTTTACAGACCAACCCACGATGGGGCAATGTTTCCGTTGTTCGAACATAATTTAAAAAGTGCAGAAATTTAAAGTATTGTTCTGTTTGCTCCTCATGGTGATCACTCCGTGCGCGGAATGTATTCTTGCTGCGGGACTTGTATTTCCTGTTTTCTTCTGATTCTTGGGTGCTTCAGCGAGTCCACATAGCACATCCATCCCTGTACCTGGTCGCCTATAATCTCACCAACTCCTTGAGGCGTCGGGAATTTAATCTTCTGATAATAAGTAGAGACCGCTGCCCTAATCTGGTTGAGCGCCGGCCGGCCAATAATGGCGTGGTAGGGAAATGGAGTATCGACAATCGTGTATTTTATCGGTGTGACCCGGGTGCGTGGGCTTCTGCCAAACATGGTGGGTAATATAACTTGTCCCAGCGGCACTACATCTGCTCCACCAAATCCGGTCAACGGGGTGGATATCGGCTTTAGCTGGTCCGGGGCTATCCCCATCTGCTCGTAGGCCTTTGAGAATATCAGGTTTGCAGAGCTCCCGCTATCCACCAACACTTTGTGCACCTGATAGCCATCCACATTAATCATGATAACCAGTGGGCAAACTAGCTTCCCTGCGGTCAATGCCAATGGACTAAGCTGCTCCAAGTCTTTCTTGGTGAAGGAGATCTCCTGCTCCAAGTATGCTTCCGGCATGATTACGTTGGTGTATCCAACATAGGCTCCACCATGGAGTCTTCGCGTTATGGTTTCTCGGCCGTGAGCCGTATCAGCTCCCAAGCCTCCTTCGTTGATTACATTTATAACGCCTCTGCTCGGGGCATTCACAATGGCCCTACCTCGCTCATGGGGTGCCTCAATCATTTTCTGCTTTCCTCTTCCGGGTGAGTAATCTCTTCTAGAGGATGAGGAATGCTCCGCTCCTCTAGCATCCTCCGTGGCGCCCCTGACAAACTCGACCAGCTTATCTCCTTTGATCAATCTTTCGATTTCGTTCCTCAGGTGTGTGCAGTCCTCCGTCCTGTGTCCAGGTTGACGGTGGTATGCGCAGTATTTTCCGGATGACTTCATCCTAGGAGTCTCATTCAACGGCCTGGGTTCCGTCAACCATCTGTTTCTCTTCGCCACGGCCATCACCTCCAGAATGCCTCTGTTTAGCGGGGTGTACGTTCGTGGGGGCCTTTCCCCATTGCGCTCTCTGTCTGCGTTCCTGCTGGAAAACGAACCCTGGCGTGTTGCCATCATTTCGTCCTCGTAGACCATTTGGTTGGCAAGCATGTTGATCTGTGCTATGGTGGGCTCCGTTAATTTGATTAGCTCCCCGGCAAACCTACGGTGGGTTGTACCCTTAAACAACATCATCATGACCTGCCCGCCATGCGGCTCATCCACCTTCAATAATTCATAATTGAACCTTTTCATATAGTCTTTGAGGTTCTCCCTTTCTTTTTGTTGTACAGCGCCGAGGTGTAGCAGGTTGGTCTTCATTCTCTTTTAGCTAGAGAATTGGTTCTCAAATCTCTCCCTCAGCTGCTCATAGTCCGTTATGAATCTGGCCTCCAGCCTAGCAAACCAATCTAGTGCAGCACCCGTTAAAGTGGTGGAGAGGATCTTTGCCTTTATGTTCCTCGAGTAGTTGTGCAAGTTCAGAATGCTATCGACCTGATGGAGATGATCCATCGGATTACCTCTTCCGTCGTATGGCTTTATCACTGGGATCTTGTCCCCTCTTTGCAATACTTCGGCCTCTATCTCATCCGAAAACGGGGTCTTACTGCGACCCTTCCCATGATTTTGAGTCAACTTCCTTGACAATTCCGCCCTTTAGCGGTCTAGCTGTTCCATCCTTCTTGATATTACCCGCAATATCTATGCGTCCTCATCCTTCGAATACGCCACCTCGGCGCTGTCGCGACCGCGTTCTATTCTCCGGACTACTTCTGCCCTCTCACGGTCCAGCCGCTCCATCTTCCTTGCTATCTCCCGATCTAGGGTCCCTGAGTCCCGTCTCTCCACCCTGTCATAAGTAGCAGGAGATATCTCTCTAAATGAGTCCTCTGTATCCTCCTATTCATCATATTCTTGCCATGCCCTTCTCTCGCCCGCTCTGGATCCATGGGACCTCGCTTAAGCGTCCCTCGTCCTGTGTTCAGCGAGTCGTGGAAGCAAAGCCTCCAGTGTAGTGTCAAGCGCTGCCTTTACAGAGGCGTTGATCTGTGCTAGCATCTCCGGGGTTATGGCGGCGGGATGGATGGTGCTTTGCCCCGCGGGCATTGTCTCCTCCTGGCCGGGAAAATCCGCATTTGGCACTTCGGTTATTGGAATGTCAGCTGCGTGGTTCTCGATGGGCGGACCCTCAGTCTCTGGTTCTGCCGCACTTGGTGCAACAAGGGTCGGACTTGCATTTGCGGCTCGCGGCGGCCTCCCGGGCCCGCGCCTTCGTTGCACTTGTGGTGGAGGTAGCTCCATCTCGGCTCAAGCCGCTGTCTGTTCTCGGTCGGTTGGGTGTTGTGGAGGCGGTGTGTCCTCGATCCTGGCGCCCCTAGTCACAACTCTGCTAACTTCGGATTGAGTCCTCCTTCTTTGCATCTCAGCGTCTTTGTCCGGGAACTGGTGTTCCCACAGACGGCGCCACTGATTTGGCTATAGGTCGTTTTATATATATATGCGAGTCTTGGTTACAAGTGAGTGGTCCAGTAATATAACGAGCCTAACTCAAATCAGACCTACACTACGAGTCTCGTGTAGGCTTGGTCCGGAACACCTCGGATCTTCGCCTCGATGCTTGGATGGGAGCAAAATATCGGTAAATAGATCGAATGGACGTCGGTGATCGCCTTCGATGTGACGTCGAGGATGATCCCCGATGTGAGATCGGTGATGAAGTGGTATGACGTGTCACAGGCGTGTGTTGTAGTCAAGATGTCGAATTAGATATCGAAAGAGACATCATTGATGTATTTCAATATGGCGAGTGGTAGCTGAGGGATAATTAATTACTTGTTTTGGGATCCGGGCACCGCGTATTTATAGACCTCGGGATCCGGGGACCACAGTAACATATCAATGATGATTACCGATATGACATCGAAAGTTATCCCCGATATGCTTCATTATGGGCCTGGTTTGGGCCTGGCCCAATATGCGGGAAATGCCCATATCAACATAACATAATCAACTCAATCAGTGTCTTAGGGAAGTTGAATGCATTTAAAGTCTCCTCCAGAAAGGACTAACTTACTCTATCATAAGTTTTTTCTAGGTCTAATTTCATAACCACAAAACCAACTTTGTTCTTTTTCTTAGACCTAAGAGAGTGAAGTAACTCTTGTAACACTATAATGTTATCTTGGGTACTTTTTCCTTTTATGAAACTAGCCTGAGTTGGAGCATTAATCCTATGCATAATCTCTCTCAATCTAGAAGTAATGCACTTAGTAATAATTTTGTAGAGAGCATTGCAAAGTGCTATAGGTCTAAATTGAGTAATACTCACAGACTTCTGGACTTTGGGAATCAGACAGATGAAAGCTTCACAAAGCTTCTTATTAAAAGTTCTCTCTTCGATGGCATTCTGAACAGATTCAGTGGCTGAGTTGCCCAGCCAACTCCACCCCTCTGATAAAAATAGTGCTTGTAAACCATAAGGACTAGGAGCTTTAAGTGGATGCATCGAAAAAAACAGCATCTTTAATTTCTTCAGGTTCCACTGTGGAATTCAGGAGAGCATAATCCTCAGCATCTAGGATAACTTGAAACTCATATATGTTTGATGAAAGATTAGATTGGGAGGGCTGATGAGAAGTAGATCCAACTGAAAACAAACTTATATAGTAGCCTCTGAAGTGAGTTTGTAATATCTATTCTTCTTTCACCCATATGCCCTCAATTTTCAGCATAGTGATGTGGTTTCTCCTCCTTCTTGTCATGGTTGACATGTGAAAAAATTTTGTGTTTCTCTCACCCTCTCTTATTCACTTAATCTTGGATTTGTGATATAGTACAACTCTTCATGTTTCAGAACTTCATTATATTCTCTCATGAGTTGCTCTTCAAGCTGGCACAAAAAGGGGTGTGGATGATGTTCCAAGGATTTCTGGATTCCCCCAAGTCTTGACTTCAATGTTTTCTCCCTCTTAAATATGTTACCAAACTTTTGCTGGTTCCAAGATTTCATCACCTTTGGCACTTCACTGATAGTCTCCAGTAAAGTTGTTTTTATCATTCCACAATTATTGAACAAGCTGTTCACATTCTTCATTTGAGAACCACATAGCTTCAAATCTGAAAGGACTTTCACCTCTGGCACCCCCTCTTCCAAGAGTCCTGATGGTAACAAGATTATGGTCAGAGTGAGTTCTTGGTAAGTTTTCCACTTCATAATCAGAAAACTTGTCTAACCACTCCTGATTTGCCATGGCTCTATCCAGTCTAGCCTGAACGAACCCTCCATTTTTCCTCTTATTTGACCAGGTGTATTTTGGGCCAATGAATCCCAGATCAACAAGGTTACAATCCTCTATGAAGCTGTTTAAAATTTGTAGTCTTCTGAGAGTTCTAGTGTTCCCTCCCCTTCTTCTCATGAGCAATACTGGCTTCATTGAAGTCTCCAATGATCAACCAGGGGATAGGCTCATCACATGCCTTTTGTCTTATGCTATGAAATGCAAAAAATTTGCAGCTTTCCTAGGCTGAGCATATATTTCAGTTAACCTCCACCTATCCTCAGAACTAGGTCTAACTATTGCATGAATGGCTTGATAGTCAGTTAGAGTAATCTCAACCTCCACATCATAATCATTCCATAACATTCATATACCCCCCATTATATCATTATTAGGGGAAATTTCATAAGAATTAAAACCCAGAAAAGAAACTATAACACATGCTTGATCATGGCTTACTCTAGTCTCAAGAACAAAGATCACTGAAGGTTGGTGAAACCTTACCAAATCTCTGAAATTCCTTCTAAAATCTTCATATCTTGCTCCTTGACAATTTCAGGAGATAACCTTCATGCTTAAATTGTACAAATGAGTAGGGTGGACTAGATTCTCAATTGGAATCCCCTTCTATATCATTACAAGTTGTCTAGAGTCTCTAGCATCAGAGTCCTCTGTCTATTCCTCTCCCAGAGAGTTAGATTGTACCTTTGCCACCACTAGCGGTTGGCATCCCCCTGATCTATCCTGTGCGCTACAACTTGGATCTCTCATATGTTTGCTGGAATATTCACCACTCTTACAAGCATGTCCCAAGTTTCTGTTATCAGGGCCAGTGAAGGGATTTGAAAGAAACTGAATTGTGTCTCGAACTCCCATGGTGGCAACATGTTCTCCCACTTCCAGTACCATGCATGAAGATTGTTATTTGCCATGAAGAAAATTTTGACTTTTGTCGGTATGTGTCTCAGATGATTCACCAACAGTGTTTGGATCCAGAATAGCAAAAAGATTCTTAGAACATAGAACATACTTTTGATTGTCTGTCAAATGTGTTGAGACCTTTGGCGTTCTTTTGACCTTTGTAATCGTTTTTTGAACAATTTTTTGCACATTCAATCTTTATTCAGGATTAAGTGAAGCGGGTAATAAACATGTCCCTTTAGTTCCTGAATTATTACCAATCCCTGGAAAAGTGGTAGTACTAAGCTTTTCCTTTCCCTTGTTCCTATCATGAGTGAGAATCCTGGTAGGAGTTTTGCTGCTTGAGTGATCAGAAGCCTTTGAGTTATGTTGCTTCTTTTTTATGTTAATTAGCATCCAATCTCCAAATTTCTTCTCTTTGGATTTACTGGTCAACCTTGCAGAATTCTTGGTGTTATTTGGAGGAGTAATCTCTGGAACATTGAAGGATGAGGTATCCATATCATTTCCAGAATGCACTTTGAATGATCACTTATCTTTAGAGTGACCTATTCTCCCACTTTTGTGGCATAAGCTTGTGACATTTTCATATATCACTTGGTACACCTTATCATCTTTCCACATGCCTAACTCAAGTGGTTGATCAGTTCTAATTTGAACACAAAACCGAGCATAGTTACCTTTTGATGCATTGAATGCGTTCCCATCAATTTTGATGGGAACACCAATGCGTGAAGCCAGAGTTTGAATGACTGCTTCCCTTAGATATTCAATAGGCAGATTCATCACTCTCACGCAAGTTATAGTGCTCTCAACCGTATCAATATCTGCACGGAAATTAGGAGTTGATTTCCTTATTCACAAGAAGTTACCAGCCAACTGCCATGGTCCCTGAGTAAGGATCATGTGTCTCTTTGTTGTTGATAATCCCTTTATGCAGTAGCACCCCTTTTCTAGATCAACCAACTCAAACTCATTGATTAATTTCCACATGAGATCTAGGCGGGCTTGTAACGCAGTAAAGTACCACGATTTTCCTAAGGTGCGTATGATTATGGCATTTTCCCATTGTTGGCGCATACACTCCTTAAGTTCTTGTTTGAGACGAATCTGTTTGAAGGCAATGTTGTCATCTGCTTCACAAATTTCAATTAACTCCCTTTCCTCAACATTATTTGATTTGTCCACACGAACATCCTCACGTCTAGGACTGTGCATAACCATGTTTGCATACGATGATTTGGTCGCATTCGGAACATTCCTTCAGGAATCTGTTGGAACAGCATTGCATCAGACATACCATCAGATTGTCTGAGTCTCTTCTGGTTCCTCAATCCTGGAGGATCATTAGACCGGATTTGTTGAGCATTAAACACTAGAAAGTGAAGATCGGTGGTTGCGGCAGAATCTGATCGGAGTTAGTTTCCATGTCGGAAAGTTTGAATTCGAAAACAGTTAATTTAGAACCGAGAAAAAAATGGTTATTAAATATGGGATTAGACGTTAATTAATAGTTGCTATTTACACTCTTTACTTTTGTTTGCAGTTTTAGGAAACAAAAAAATTGGTATCCAAACCGCCATTTTATGAGTGAGAGGGCTTTGCTTTTTAATGTAGTAACTAGAACTTTGACACATGCGGAAACCGCGTGTAAAGAATTTAAGTATACAAAATATATTTACTGTAATGCTATACTAATACAAATGTTATAGTGTTAATAGAAAATACATTAGGCCCATGTTATTTAGTTTTGTAAATCAACTGCTACTAAGTCCTAAAGAGGCCCATGTTATTTAGTTTTGTAAATCAACTGTTACCTAAGTCCTAAAGATGCAAGGTAGAGTAAACAATTGTGGGATTAAATAATAAAAAGAAAACAAATCCAAAAAGGGCCGCCACTAATGGCTTATTACATACAGACCCCTAATAACAAAGTATCCCATAAAAATATTGATATAGGACTCTTCAAGTTTTAGGAAGTGGTGAAGTTCTTTTGAAGCCACTGAACCATGATTGAAGAACAAAAACCTGCAAAATATGAACGTAAGAATTTTCGAAACTAATAGAATTGCAGGCACATATATCATTGAACAAAAATTTTAAAAAACTATACATATTCCCTACAAAATATATTTACTGTAATGCGTGTAAGTATGTTAATAATTTTAAAAAATGAATACAAATGAGAGTGTTGTTGAACGTAATGGATGTAAAACAGAAAACAATCCAGATTTAAAGTCGAGGCAAGAGTTGAACTTTTCTCTTTAAAATGATATTTGCCCCGCTCGGTGCTTACGATTTGATCGACAATCACTTCCCAAGATGCAACGACTATCTTCTTAATATGGCAGCACTTCGAATATTAGGAAATAGCGAACTAAAATATTGTTTTGAACTCTCGGAACAAAACAAACTGAAAGAAAGAATGTTTGTGATTGAATCATTTTTGAAGAGGAGGAGCCTGCCTTTTATAGATTTCGAAAGTGGGCCTAGGAGGTGACTGGACGGACATGTCCTTTCCATGTCACAGCTTTTCCGCCAGAATCTGCACCACTTCGGCTGACTGTACACCTATTCGGATAAAAGGTGGCATTGTTTCTGCTGACTGGGTGCGTAAGTAACTGTTCGCAGACTGGACTTTCCCGCCAGATTTTCAGCCACTAGACACATTGAATCGGCTAGATTCTTACACCTAATCACGATTTAATTAATTATTTTATTTGTTGCTTAATTAATTTTCTGACAATTAATTAATTACTTAATTAAACTTTGTCTAAAAGGATAAGTAATTGATAGGGAAGCTCAAGCCCAAGCTCAAGCTCAATCTCAATCCCAAGCCCAAGCCCAAGCCCAGGCCCACAACCCCGACCCCGACCCCGACCCTGACCCCGGCCCAGACCAGGTCCGGGCCTGGTCCGAACGGACGGCGGCGGCAGCGGCGCACGCGCGTGTGGGCTTGAATTGAAGCATATCCCATCTAAGTCTTCTCCCTTTCAAAGACTTGAGGTACCCCTTGGGGCCCAAACCCCTATCACAAACAAGCAACTTATTAGGTGTACTAGTTTAGCTCAAACTTTCCATGTGGGATGGTGACTTTTCACCTTCCCACCTATTTCTTTTCATTTCTTCAAGATAACTTATTTCAACTACCTTACTTGTTCATTTAATTTCTCATTCATCCCACAATGGTTTTGAATAATTAAATATACTAGATTCATCTACACGAAACGTAGATTTCATTAAGCTAAAGAAGTTCCACTTTTATAAAGAGGGACCTACTCAAATAAATTATCAAAATCATGGAAAAGTCATAATTTTCCAACAATCCCCCACATGCATGAAAATTCAATGTGTACATTTGAGAGAGTTCAGGCGGAAAGCTTACTGCATCAGGATATGTAGCTTTTGGCTTTGAACCTTCCTTAGTGAAATACATCGGATTTACTTAGCTGATCAATGAACGTGATGTCTTGAACCGTTCAGCTGTTGGTGTAAACATAGACAACTGTATTCACACAGTAACTCCCCTAACAAATTTTAGCTTTCATGGTTGTGTCCGTTTTGGCCCTGGACAACTCTCGGGTTCGTAAGTGTTTTTCTTATGAAGCGACCAAACTTCACACTTATATAGGTGATCTCGTTCAAAGAGTATCATGTCTTACTCTGCTTATTTAAGCTTAGGAATTATTAAAAGCTAAACATACCCTTACCCTTTCTACAGGTAGCACATTTATCGTACACGGGAATGAGTTGGAGTTTTACTCCAAAGTGCTGTTTCTGAATCCTTATAATTTTGTTGTCCAATTGAACCAAGATCTTGGAATCTCCAATCTACATGGTTGGGTTCCATCAGAAAGATTCTTTAGTGTTGGGTTTTAAACCCATTCCCCTCGATAGGCAGTATGTTTGATCTCTTGGTAGGCCTTTAGTCAACAGATCCGATAAGTTTTCCTTTGATTTTACATAATCAATGGAAATGACACCATTAGAGATCAACTGCCTTATGGTATTATGTATGCGACGAATATGTTTAGACTTACCATTGTACATGCCACTTTGTGCCCTTCCAATAACTGCTTGGTTGTCGCAGTGTATTAAAATAGCAGGCACTGGCTTATTCCAACAAGGAATGTCCTTAAGAAAGTTACGAAGCCATTATGCTTCTTCACCAGCCTTATCCAAGGCAATAAACTCGGATTCCATCATGGAGCGAGCTATACAAGTTTGTTTTGAGGACTTCCACGACACAGCTCCACCTCCAATGGTAAAGACGTAACCGCTGGTGGATTTAGTGTCGTTAGAGTCTGATATCCAGCTCGCATCACTATATCTTTCTAATATAGCTGGATATCTACCGTAATGTAATCCATAATCTAATGTGTGTTTTAAATACCTAAGTATTCTAATTAACGCCTTCCAATGATCTTTGTTTGGATTTCTTGTAAATCTACTCAATTTATTAACTGAGTAAGCAATATCCGGACGAGTGCAGTTCATGATATACATGAGACAACCTATTATCCTGGCATATTCTACTTGAGAGACAGGTTCGCCATGATTTTTGCCTAAGTGTAGACTCAAGTCCACTGGCGTCTTAGCCGGAGGGCCGTCATATGCATTGTACTTCTTAAGTACAGTCTCAATATAATGAGATTGTGACAACACGATCCCATTTGACGTCTTAGTGATTTTAATCCATAATATGACATCGGCGACCCCTAAGTCTTTCGTGTCAAAATGTTCGGTCAACATTTTCTTGGTATTCATGACTAGGTCATGATTACTTCCCATGATTAACATATCGTCTACGTATAGATAGACGATCACGTAATCATTTGGTGTGCCTTTTACGTATACGCATTTATCACATTCATTATTCTGAAACCATTTGACAACATCGTTTTGTCAAATTTTTCATGCCACTGCTTTGGTGCTTGTTTAAGCCCATACAATGACTTAATGAGTCTACACACCTTTTCCTCCTTTCCTAGAGCGACAAACCCTTCAGGTTGCTTCGTATAGATTTCTTCATCTAATTCTCCGTTTAGAAATGGTGTCTTGACATCCATTTGATGTATTTGTAGACCTTTCAATGCAGCAATAGCAATGAGCACTCTGATAGATGTGATCCTAGTCACATGTGAATATGTGTCGAAAACATCAAGGCCTTCTATCTGTCTAAACCCTTTAGCCACCAATCTAGCCTTGTACTTGTCAATAAATCCATCTTCTTTATACTTTCTCTTCAGTATCCATTTGCAGCCCAAAGGTTTGCTACCCGCTGGGAGATCAACCAACTCCCACGTGTGGTTGTGCAAAATAGACTCTATTTTTCTATTGATAGCTTCTTTCCAAAATGGAGCTTCTGGAGAGGACAAGACTTCACTTATTGTCCTCGGTTCGTTTTCTAACATATAAGTTAGAAAATCAGGACCATAGCTTTTAGCTATTTTAGCCCTTTTACTGCGTCTAGGTTCTTCATCTTCCTAATGATTATCCTTTGCAGTTTCATAGGTTCTTTCAAGGGAACCAGATTATTTCCTTTCTTTGCAAGGATATATATTTTCAAAGAATACTGCATTCATTGATTCAATGATCACGTTTTCATTAATATCAGGAATTGAAGACTTATGTACTAAGAAGCGATAGACACTACTGTTTTGCGCATATCCAATGAATATACAGTCAACGGTCTTAGGTCTTGTCTTTACTTGTTTAGGTTTAGGTACTTCTACCTTTGCGAAACACCCCCACACTTTTAAGTATTTGTAGGAAGGCTTCTGACCTTTTCATAACTCAAAAGGGGTTTCAGTTCTACTTTTATGAGGTAACTTGTTTAATATATGATTTGCTGAGAGGATTGCATCCCCCCACAAATTCTGGGGTAAACCAGAACTGATCAACATGGCATTCATCATCTCCTTAAGAGTACGATTTTTGCGTTCAACAATTCCATTTGATTGTGGTGAATAAGGAGCTGTTGTTTTATGAATGATGCCTGAAGAAGCACAAAATTCGTCAAATGGAGCTCAATATTCTCCACCTCTATCACTTCAGATAGTTTTTATTTGTTTGCCAAGTTGATTTTCAACCTCAAGTTTGTAGATTTTAAAAGCTTGTAGAGCTTCATCTTTACTTCTTAGTAAGTAGACTATACAGTATCTTGTGCAGTCATCAATAAAAGTAATGAAGTACTTTTTACCACCTCTAGTTTGCACAAATTTTAAGTCACATATATCGGGGTGGATTAAGTCTAGAGGTTCATTGTTTCTTTTTACAGAAGGAAACGATAGTTTGGTTAATTTAGCCTCTACACAAATCTCACATTTATTTTGAGATTCGATATTGAATGAAGGCAATAACTCTAAGCTTATTAGTTTTCGTAGAGTATTAAAGTTAACATGTCCTAATCTAACATGCCATAAATCTGAACACTCAACCAAGTAAGCAAAAGTAATATTTTTATTATTCTTTTCGAGGTCACGTTTAACAGTCATTACATTCATCTTGTACATGCGGTTGACCGCGTAACCTTTACCAACAAATTTCCCATTCTTAGTGAGCACCAATTTACCAGACTCAAACACTAGTCTAAAACCACTTGCATCAAGTGCATAACCAGATATTAAATTCTTTCGAATATCTGGAATATGCAGTACATCAACCAAAGTTATTTCTCTGCCCGAAGTCATCTTTAGCACCACTCTTCCACTTTCGATGATGTCGGACATTGTAGAGTTCCCCATGTACAACTTTCGGTTGTTGAACGAGTAGTATGTAGAGAACATGTCTCGGTCGGAACACACGTGGTGGGTGGCACTGGTATCGATAAACCACTCATTTGGATGGTCCACCATGTTGGCCTCGAAGACAACTGCAGTAAGCATCAGGTCAGTCATGTCGACCGGAATGCTCTTGTCTTGAACCACAACAACCTGGTTGGACTGGTTCGGGTTCTGGTTGTCTTTCTTCGGGAGTCGGCAGTCTTTAGCCATGTGGTTCGGCTTTCCACATTTGTGGCAGTTCCCTTTGAACTTCTTTTTCTTCTTTTGTTGCCCTTCACCATTGCCCTGATTCTTTCTCTTCTCAGAGTTGGGCTTGTGTTCCACCACGTTGGCTCTAGCCTTCATCTGCATCTAATTTGGATTGGCCTCAGACATTCGATTATCTTCTTCAATCCGAAGTCTGACAATCAAGTCTTCAAGATTCATCTCCTTGCGCTTGTGCTTGAGATAGTTCTTGAACTCCTTATAGGACGGCGACAACTTCTCTATCATATCAGCAACTTGGAAGGATTCACTAAGTTTCATGTCCTCCACATCTAGGTCATGTAGGACCAGTTGCATCTCTTGAACTTGACTCGTTACCGTCTTCGAGTCGGTCATTTTGAAGTTCAGAAATTTTACGACGATGAACTTCTTCAACCCAGCATCTTCTGTTCTGTACTTCTTGTCAAGGGACGTCCATAGTTCCTTTGACGTCTTGATGGTGGAATAGACGTTGTACAGTGAGTTGTCTAATCCATTCAGGATGTAGTTCCTGCACAGAAAGTCACTTTGACTCCAAGCGTCGAAGGCAACCCTTGGACGAGGATCAGTCACATCTTCTGCCACCACAAGAGCCTCTTCGGTCAGCATCATTGACAGGTTCAAGGTCGTAAGGTAGAACAACATCTTCTGTTGCCACCTTTTGAAATCAGTGCCGGAAAAGTTTTCCGTCTTTTCACCGCCACCATGAACAGGCGATATCGTAACCATTTTCTGAAATACACAAGCAAAATATCGTTTTAAAATTGTTGAACGTAGCGGGTGTAAAACAGAAAACAAACCAGATTTAAAGTTGAGGCAAGAGTTGGACTCTTTCTCTTTAAAAAGATATTTGCCCCGCTCAGTGCTTACGGTTTGATCGGCAATCGCTTCCCAAGATGCAACAACTATCTTCTTGGGGTGACTGGACGGACATGTCCTTTCTAGGCCTAGGCCCAAACCCAAGCCCATGCCTAGGCCCAGGCCCTGACCCGTGACCCACGACCCAGGTCCGGGTCCGGGTCCGGTCCGGTCCGGACGGACGGAGGCAGCGGTGCGCGCGCGCGTGTGGGCTTAAATTGAAGCATAGCCCATCTAAGTCTTCTCCCCTTCAAATACTTGAGGTACCCCTTGGGGCCCAAACCCGTATCACAAACAAGCAACTTTTTTTTTGATAGGTAAATAGGACTAGTCTGTTAAACACATGCTTATGAGTTACAATGAATCAACTAGAGAGAAGCCTCCATCTCTAAAGAAAGTAGATGGGAGAACTTCGGGGGGGATGGGACCAACGCGCCAAACTATCTGTCGCTGAATTACAGTTGCGACTCACAAAATGAAATTTCCAGAAGGGGTTTGACGCCCAGAATTTGCGAATTCCAGAAATCAGATGTTCAATTGTTCAATCTGGAGAGAGACAGTTGTTGTTTAGGAACGTCACTGCATTAAGGGAATCGGATTCAAAAATAACTCTTGGTAGCTTGAGGCAGGAGCTCCAGAAATAGGCCTGCTTGATAGCATAAGTTTCAGCAGCTGTAGCATCATGGCAATGTCTTCCGTGGGTAAATGCAAAAATGATTGAGCCCTTATGATTCCTGAAAATGCCCGCCACAGTCGCTTTGCCATCCTTGAATGCCGCATCAACATTGACTTTAATGAAGTTGGCCTTGGGGGGTCTCCAAGCCTTCACACTACTATTTGCCCATCTTTTCTGTGAGATAACAGCTTGGGCTTCAGTATGTTCTGCTGCTCTGATTGAGATTGCTTTAAGCATCTGCAAAGGATCAGAGGCCATATTAGTGAACAACACAGAATTCCTACTCTTCCAGATTGCATCAATACAGCAAGAGTAGAAAATAAGGAATTCCTCCCTAACACTACAAGATGGGAAGATATCAGAATTTTTATCAAAAATTAATCTCATCCATTGCTCAAAGTTGCAGTGAGCAAACTTTGCAAGTTTAAAGGACCATTTTGAGGTAAAGCATAAAAATCTGATAAGGTGACATTTCATGAACATGTGATCAATAGATTCCTCTTCATGGTGGCACAATTTGCAAATCAGATCCCTAACATTAAATCTTTTATTAACTCTGCATGCAGTAGGAATAATATCATTAATAGCTTTCCACAAAAACAGTTTAAGACGATTATGTAACTTAGAACCCCAGACTTTTTTCCAAAAGTGATCATCCACCACATGATTGTGAATTCACAATCAAAAGATATGCGACTTTGGATGATAGGACCCCTGTCGAAGAGTAGGTCCAGAAGTAGGAACCATCAAGAGAAGATTATTAGAACTCTATTTTCATAATTGCATGGGCTATGACATTGTCAAACATTTGGCAAATGATATCAGAGTTCCATGAATCTCCTGATTCAGATACAAGATCACCAACCACTAGAGAAGTGGAGGGCTGGGAGGATGATTGCACCCTTGGAACATGTTTGTGGTCACTAAGTGATGGTATCCAGGGATGATTCTAGACTGGGACATTTGATGAAGCTGAAACCCTGCAACAGGCTCCCTTATTCAGGATATTGAGGCATTTAAGTGAATCCTTCCAGAACCATGAAGCATTACATGGAGCACAAGAGACATGAAGGAAGTTAGAATTGGATAGGTATTTAAATGATAAGAAGCTAACCCAATTCTTGTGTTTAGCTACCACTATATTCTAGGCTTTTTTGGCAAGCAAGGCTTTATTGAAATCTTCCATTTTCCTGAAGCCTAACCCACCCTTGCTTTTAGGAAGACAAATATCATCCCAGGCTTTCAGAGCAAAGACATTATTGTTTTTGTTAACACCCCACCAAAATCTCATACACATTTGGTCAATTTTTGAACATATATATTTTGGTAGGAGACACGTTTGCATGATTTGGACAGGAAGAGCTTGAGCAACTGCTTTAATAAGAACAACTTTGCTAGCTTGGGGGAGATTAGTTTTCTTCCATGTAGAGAATTTGCTAGCAACTCTAGAAACAATGTAATTCAGAGCCATTTTCTTAGATTTGGGTTTACAGAAGTACTGTCCTAGGTGTTTAGCCTTGTGATCACATCTTTGAATATCAAGAGCTGAGAGAATACTTTGTATTACCAGAGGTTCTACATTAGAGCTAAAGTGGATGAAGGATTTCCCTTTATTCATAATCTGAGAAGACCAATTATGGAGTTTCTCCAGACAGGCCTCCGCATTAGTTGCATCCTCCAAGTTAGCTCTACAAAAGATAGTCAGATCATCTGCAAAAAAGAGGTGAGAGACAGGGGGAGAGTTTCTGGAAATTTTGATACCCTTAATCAATAAATTGGCTTCAGCTCTATAGAACAGTCTAGACAAAAGCCCATCATAGAAAAGGAACAAATAGGGGGATATAGGATCCCCCTGTCTCAGTCCTCTAGAAGGATACAAAAAACCAAAATGTGCACCATTAATGATAAAAGAGTATGTACAGGAGGTAATGCATTATTGAATCCACTTAATGAACTGATCACAAAAGACAAGGTTGGTCAAAATTTGCAAGAGCAGTTTCCATTCCACTCTATCATATGCTTTAGCTAGATCAATTTTAATAGCCATCACCCCTTTCTTCCCTTTCTTTCTAGCAATATAGTTCATAATTTCATGAGAGATTATAGAGTTATCACTAAGATCTCTCCCAGGCACAAAAGCAGACTGATTAGGACTGATACACTTTTCAAGACAAATCCTAATTCTATTAGCAAGCAATTTGGATATAACTTTTTAGGACACATTGCACAAACTAATAGGTCTATAGTTTTCAACTTTAGATGCATTATCATTCTTGGGAATCAGAGCCACATAACAATGGTTACTGGATTTCAAAATCTTACCTTCCTTGAAGAATTCAAAGACTGCTTTGATGACCTCTTTACCTGTTATTGCCCAGTAATTCTTGAAGAAAACAGGTGAGAATCCATTTGGCCCAGGGCTCTTGAGAGAACTCATCTCAAACATCACTCTTTTTATCTCCTTTGAAGTGGGGATTTCACAAAGCTTAACATTATCCTGATCATCAATGACCTTTGGGAATAAATTCTCTAAATCTCCAGGAAAAGGGTTAGACTCTGCATCCAAAAAGGCAGTAGAGAACAAGTTTTTATAATAGTCAACGAAGCAACTTCCAATCCCTTTCCAATCAAAAACAAAATTCCCATAATCTTTTTTCAAAAAATGGATTCTGTTATTCTTAGCATGGAACACAGCAGTAACATGAAAAATTTTTGTATTAGCATCACCATCACTCAGCCATTTAACTTTGGCTTTTTGTTTCCAGAGAGTATCAATATATGAGAGGGTGGATGCTAATTCAGATTTAAGTCTCATCTCCTCAATTAGGATCTCCTTAGTCTGATCCAAAGTTTGAATAATGCCAATTTGGCTTTTGAGATTATGGACTTTAGTTTGACAGTGCCCAAATACATCCTTATTCCAAATTATAAGATCTTTTATGGTAGCAGACAACTTAGAAGCAAGTTGGAATTGGCAAGTGCCAGAAGGTTGTATAGACCAAGCTTTTTTAATCACCTGAGAGCACAAAGGGTGTGAGATCCACATTTGCTGAAATCTGAAAGGGTTTTTGCTTGCCATAGAGAATGAATTAGAACACAGAAGAAGAGGGGAGTGGTCAGAACCGATGGCAAATAGGTTGGTGATGGAGGCATTGGGGAAAAGAAGGACCCAGTCATCATTAGCCACACCTCTATCTACTCTTTTATGAATGTTAGCTTCCCCTGCTCTATGATTAGTCCAGGTGAAGGATAGACCTTTAGCTCCTAAATCAGACAAGCCAAGATCAAGCAGTCTAGAACTAAAAGAGTTATTGGATGGAGGAGAGAAAAGACACCCCCTGCTTTTCAGATTGCAGTAAGATATCAATAAAATCTCCCAAGACAGTCCACGGGCCCACACATTTAACCGCCCGAGTGTTCATTTGATCCCAAAAATCCGGTTTAAGGATATTAATAGGAGGACAATATATACCAGACAAGAACCAAGATGCATTATTACCAAAATTAATAGAAATCAAAATGTTCCAATAGGAGGAAAAAATTACCGAGGCACAGAGGGTTGAGGACCATGCCATGATTAAGCCTCCAGCAAGGCCCACAGGTGGAACAACAAAATGGTTAGAGAGAGAGAGAGAGAGGCTCTTTTCAGAGACAGAAGGATTTTTTTTTGTTTTTTTGGTTTTAACTTTGCTGAGGAAGATGAGATCCGACGTAAAATCCTTCAACAGAATCTTCAGCACTTCAACTGCTTCAGGCTTTCCCATGCCTTGGCAGTTCCATGCAATGGCTTTCATATTTCATAGGATGATTCCTGGGATTCTATCGAATCCACGTGGTCCGCTGTGTGTTGAGTTTTTGAGGGGATATCCGGTGATGGGGTAGGGCAAATAGGTGATGAAGAAGGGGTGGTGGAGCTATCTGTTTGGGACTGGGGAAGCTCTCGAGATGGAGGTGGAGGTGGTGGTGGTGAATTCTTGGAAAAACCAGAGATTGATGGTGGGTTAATCGGGTCAAGAGGAATTTTGGTACTGTATTTTGGGAAGCCAATTCTTGGCTTTCGGCCCACTCCAAAATTAGCCGTTGGAAACTTGGGCCAAGGAATATTCTCAAGATAGAGTTCTTCAGGCCTATTTCTTTTGGGAGTTAGTAAGTTGGCCTGGGTCTGGCTGTCTTGGTTTGGGCTCAGAGTGAGGGTAATAGATAAGTTTTGAATTAGGTTAAGTGTATCTGGGTTTATCAAAGGGGCGGCTAGTGAGTTGACCACTGACTTGATTTCTGAGCTTGTACATATGAGTGTGACTTGGCTCTGCTATTTTACTATGTCAGTTACTTTTATCAGATCTTCTTCTGGGGAAATCTGGGTCGTTGGATCAACAATGGGGGCCACTTGCATAAGCATGTCCTCCAAGGATTGGTTTTGTTGAAGCTGGTTAACTCGTAGTAACTCGGTTGAGTTTGGAATCTGATGATGAACACTAGTTGGCTCACCCGGTTGAGTTTGACTCGGATTTCTTGAAGGTGAACCCAGAATTTGAATCTTACTTTTTCTCGGCTTTGGGATCCAAAAATTATTTGCTCTTAGCCACGAGCCTAATGATAGGTTTTTCGCTGTCGAATCGGTAGTCTCAACTTCCACCAAACACTGCTCTTTTTTATGACCAAGTTTACCACAAATGTAGCAAAAATCTTCAAGTTTTTCAAAACGGATCACAGGACTGAGATTTCCCCGAACAGGGTTCGTGATTGAGACCTCGTCCACCAGTGGTTTTGAGGAGTCTATCTCAACTTTAATTCTTAGGGCTCTTTTCCACTTGTGAGCGTCGGACTGAGCAGATGGAAGTTGGGCTTCTAGGAATTGACCAACTTTGTTTCCTATTTGGACAGCAGTATCAAGGTTTGACACTGATGCAGGGATTGAGGAGACTTGGATCCAGTAGTTCACTTTTTGGAGGTGTACTTCTTCCCAGTCTAGGTTTTCCGGCCACTCTCTTAAGTTAACTGCCAGCCTATTAAATCTCCAGGGGTTTTGGTCCAGAATATTTTGGAGGTCGGCACGGTCGTTGAAGATGAAGGCCATCGTATTCTGTTGAAGGATATCCGCTGTAACCTCTTTTTTACACTTCCAGATTCGAACGAAAAAGTTTTTCGCAGCAACTGTGTTAACTGGTTTATCTGAGATAATGAAAGCAATAGCAGCAAAAGTAGTAGATAAAGTAGGAGGGGGATCAATGGGATCAGCAGAACACTCTAGGTTGTTAGTAAGGTGGGTGAGTTCTTTAATGGGATCATTCATTGTAGCATAGGGGGCCCAAAGGAATAAACAAGAAGCAAGAGATGACAAGTAATAACCAAAGACCAGACACAAAGAACAACCCGCAGAAAAATAGGCACACAAACAGACAGAAAGGGAGATACTAACTAATAGAGGTCGGCACACAAATGAATAAATAAAAGAAAAAGGAAGTAAAAGCACCAATCGAACAAAGAGTTCAATAATTCACAACCAAAAAGTCACACAGAAAAACTCAGGATCAAACCTGGATACCTACTAGGAGGAGAGCGCACTAGAGAGCGCAATAAATAAACGTTTACAAACAAGCAACTTATTAGGTGTACTAGTTTAGCTCAAACTTTCCATGTGGGATGATGACTTTTCACCTTCCCACCTATTTCCTTTCATTTCTTCAAGATAACTTATTTCAACTAGCTTACTTGTTCATTTAGTTTCTCATTCATCCTACTATGGTTTTGAATAATTAAATATACTAGATTTATCTACACGAAACGTAGATTTCATTAAGCTAAAGAAGTTCCACTTTTATAAAGAGAAACCTTCTTAAATAAATTATCAAAATCATGGAAAAGTCATAATTTTCCAACAAGTGTTTAAGGAGTAAAAATAACACAACTATATAATAGTATATTGGTAAGATGTATTCCTTGCAAAATCAGCTGTCGGCATGTTAACTAATTAGTCTAAGCATCCAAAGCGCACGCGAGGAGAGTTTGTGAAGTGTAAATTTGTGGGTTTTGATCGAAAAACATTTTAATAGTAATGCTCTGTTCGTGTACTTTTTCATAAATTTGTATGAGAATACCATACAGTAAGTTAAACATAAATATAAACAAAGTAAACATGCCATCTATGAATTTTATTTTATTTGAGGTTACGTAATTAATCTTTACGACTTTGCCTCTTTGAAAACTCCATCATACTTTGAAAAAAGTGTTTCATATCTTTATTCTTTTCTTTTTCTTATCATAACGCCTAGATTTAAGTTATTGCGGACACCTTAATGACAAAGAGCCAAATTTTAATAATCACTTGGTTATTTATTGATGAAATAATATGAAAAAATAAGCTACGAAAATAACGGAAACAAACTATCCAAATCATGTAAAAGTATATCAAAGCAATTAATGGGGAGATAATTAATCTTATCGTACAATAATATAACAATAATACAGTACTGTATAATCTACCTTCCTACTTTGCATCTTGAAAACTCTGGATGTAAAATAAAATCAAGTCTTCTTTACAAAAATATATCTGGGTTCAAGGTAGAGCCGTATCAATTTGTGCCGAAAATTAGAGAAGAAATGGAAAAAACGAACAGCCGTACCTGCATGATTTGATAGGTAAAAATTAAGTTTAGTTAGTAGTAAAAATAAATAGGTAAAAAAAGAATAGAGAAACCAAACTATCATGAGATCCTGAATACCGCATTTAAAATCTGAATACTTGGCAACTTTACAAATATAAGGAGAACAAAATATAAATATAAGCTTTTGTAGACAAATAAATTTTGTCTACTCAATTAAATATTGACAAGTGTGTCAAATTAAAATTTTAGAAATTAAATTGATTATTTCTATTTTTAATTTGGAATTTTACTAAATTAAATTTTAATTATTAATAGGTTCATTAATTGATTTTCTAATATCTATTTGATTGACCAATCAAAGAAAGCCACATGGAAAAGATGGAGAATTGCAACCAATCAAATAAAGCCACATGAAAAAATGATGATGTGATGCAGCCAATCAAATAAAGCCACGTGGAAAAGATGGAGTATTCCAACCAATGATGTTAAGCCATGTGGAAATATGAGGTGTTTCTTGATAAGCAAGCCAAATTAAATCCATGCTTATCTTGAAAATAAAACCGACCAATCACAAGCAAGGAACTCTAGGTTTTTACAACTATAAATAGGGGTCCTCTCATAAAGAAAAGACACACACAAATATTCACAAGTTGAAGAGAGAAAAACTCTATGTTTTTCGCTCCACCAAGTTCATCCATCTTCATGCGTTCTTCGCGAGATTCAAGGCGTTCTTCGCGAAAACCTTTGTTTGATCCATCATCAAGCCTCAAGTCCACCAAATAACCGTTTTTGAAGATCACACTTCTGCCAAGAAAGATCGAGCTTCAACAAATTCAGCATATTTGACATCAAGTTCATACCGTTCTTCAACGATCTTCAAGCCCAAAGTCCGTTTGATTCGAGAACAAGCTGCAAGGCCCTCGAAAAACTGTTTTGAAGATCAAAGTTCCTTTCAAAGAAGATCAAAGTCTACATATCCGAGAAACTGAAGGCGAAGATCATATCGTTCTTCAACAATCTTCAAATCAAATTCCAAATCAAGTTTCCGTTCGATCCGAGATCAAGCTGCCAAGCCCTCGCATCAACGTTTGTCTTACGTCCAAGTATTTTTGAAGATCAAGATTCCTCTAAAGAATATTGACGTCCCACAAGTTCAACAAGTTCGTCGCGAAGATCAAATTGTTCGTCGCGAAAATCAAATCAAGTAGATCATTAATTCAAGATCAAGCTCAAAAGCCTTTGGATTAACGTTCAACCCAAATACACGTGGAAGAGATCAAAATCAAATCCACTCTCAAATCCACTCTCAAATCAACCAAATTTCAAGATTATTTGTTGTAGAAAAGAATCAGATGATTACTAGAGATTGTAATCACATATTGTTTGAAGAAATACAAATTTTATTTGTACTTAATTTTTCTTCTTTTATTTTAGGGACTTGAAATTTTGATGCTATAGCTTCACTCACCAGGTATGAGTTAGTTGGTCAATATAAAATTGAGGTTTCTCTTTCGAGAGTGATGGGGGTATTTTAGGAGGCCCAAAAGCATTTTGGATCGGCCCTATGGCACTACAAAAGGCAAACTACCGAACATAGCGTGATTGAAAAGAAGACACAAGGAGACTGCATGGAGAAAATCAGAATATCGTGCGACCAGCATCGCATCGCGGAAGTGGCGCACGATCAGATAGCGCATCGCTTAGGAGGCTCGAAATCAAAGACGAAATTTGGGCCGAAAGTTAGAAACTGTAAAATGTAGCCCTGAGCAGAGAAAAACTATAAAAATGAGGCTACGTTAAGTAGTAGGGCAACACGTTCACAACTGCTCACAATTACTTACAACCACTTTCCGATAGAGAGTTTGTCACCAGAGAGAAAACACCATCAAAGTCTGGTTCTAGTTTTGTTGATTCATTGTTTGAGAGAAAATAATTTGTGAACTTGAAAATAGCAAAAGGGAGTAATAAGAGAATCAAGCAACAATGTTCCACTGGATCTGAGAAGCTTTTCTTTATCTCTTTAGTATGTCTATGATATTTACTTCTTTATTGATTGCTGAACTCATGACTACGAGGACCTAACCTACTCGTATAGAGTAGGAGAGTAACTCTGATTTATGAATATGTTTATTTGCTCTACTTGATGTGTGTTTGATGATCTTGAATGTCTAGATTGAATAGTTACTTATGTTGTATGACTGACCTTACTCTCCGTGGGATAACACAAAAGCACACCCGTGCGGGGCCGCCCGGAGTATAGAATGCTAAGAATAGTGAAAGGTTGCGCATCAATTGCTTTGTGACTTTGGATTTGCGATATCAATTGATGCGCAACCTTTAGATCACACTAGATCAATCTACTAAGTACGTCTTGTTAACACGATTCGAATGAGTTAATTGGATTGCAGATTTGATATCTCTTCTAAAACAACTGACAACTGGGATGATCAATGAACACAGTAGGTTATTATGGGATAACTCTTTACATACATCACGCATCTATTTGACATGCAAACAATCAAATAACTATCAAGTATTGTTAGTAGATATAGGTAGTTTGTCTATAAACTATTATGGTTATATCATGATTTTTTTAAAAAAATGGTCTTTTATCGTGGCCTCATTACGAAAATAGTCTTTTACCGTAGTTTTGTTCACAATTAGTTTATCGTGGTTTTTCATCAAATTTTGGTTCTCCGAACATTTTTTTCGTTTCCTTTTGCTCCTTAAACTTTATTTATTAGCAAAAACCCCACATGCATTATTTATAATTAGTAAAAAGCTCCCTTTTGTTATATATTCGCCTAAAATTACATATTCACTTAAAAACGCTAAAAAAGTATTATAATTAACTAAAATAAATAAATACTAAATATTAATTTCAAAAAGTTTGCTTTATTAACTAATTAAATAATTTATCTTCAATTCTAAAATATAAGCCCAAAAAAGTTTTGTTGTATATTTATAACTTTGGAAATACTTATAATTTTATCTCTAGAATTTTAGCCAACTTAGAATGAAGATTAATACAATATATTTCTCAATTCAAAAATATTAATTATTTTTTTATTATATATTTAAGTTTTTTTATATAATTCTATCTTAGGATATTTTATAAACATTTATTACTTGAGAGATGTGGAATCAATATTTATTTCCTAAACATAAATACATTTTAAATATATTATAAATAAGAAAAATTAATAAAAAATCAAAACTACCATTTTTCCTAAATTATCAAAGAAAAAAAAGAAACAACAAAAAAGTCAAAATTGCAAAAACAAAAAACATTATCAAGAAAAAAACAAAAAGAAAAACAAAATAAAAAAGTCAAAAATACCAAAAGAAAAATTAAAATTAAATTTTAAATATATTTTTTGAGTCTTTTTGTTATTTATATTATATTAACATTTATGTATATTTAGGAAATAAGTATTCATTCCACATCACTCAAGTAATCTAGGTTTATTAATATCTCAAGATAGAATTAAAAAAAAAAAGAAAAAACATAAATTTATAATAAAAATTTAATAGTAATTTTTAATTGAGAAATATATTATATTAATCTCCATTTTAAGTTTGTTAAAAGATTAAAACCAAAGTTATAAGTATGTCCAAGATTATAAATATACAACGAAACTTTTTTGAGCTTATATTTTTTAATTGAGGAAAATTATTTAATTACTTAATAAATGAATAATTTTTTTAATGTAATATTTAGTATTTATGTATTTAGTTTTGTTATTTATATTTTTATCTTTTTCAAGTGAATATATAATTTTAGGTGAATATATACCAAATGAAGTCTTTTTACTAATTAAAAATTATACATTTGAGGTTTTCAGTTAATAAATATAGTTCAAGGGGCAAAGAGAAATTAAAAAAGGGGAGGAGGACCAAAATTGGATGAAAAACCATGATAAAGGACTAAATATGGACAATCCCGCGATAAATGACTAATTTTGTAATGAGACCACAATAATGGACCATTTTTGAAAAAAAACAAAACCCTATTATCCTTATCTATGGGGTCATATAGGGTTTGTCATATTACATGGCTTAATATAATCCGTCAATTTTGGTGCGATTACGTAATTCACCTAGGTCGATAATAGTATATACCTATCATAATGTGGACTTTATCTTTACTCCTAGGTGTTGTTTTTGAATGATACTTCATGGACCTGATTTGAGCAAACACATTATTCATTGATAAATCATAAAAATTAATTGCATAATTCATGTATGTTGTAACTAAAATTCCGTGACCATTTAATATTGAGGCTTTTCCAGAGGAGCTACGGTTCTTCTTATACTCGTAATACATAAATCAAACCGATTGTTAAACCTCACTCTTCATGCATGCTGTATAAAGAAAGATAAGTGAGTTGCTACTTATTTGCACAATGCACACAATTGATACAAAAAATCCCTTCAAAAATTATATTTGATGTAAAGTTCATTTTGCAAGAATTCTCTTATGCTTTTACAAGTTTAAGAGTTGTTTGAGGAGCCCGCCCTATTAGAAACCACCTCAGTGCCAACCACCATGAAGTGGAAATTGCGGTGACAGATGCAAGCAACACAAATATTGAAGGCGGTTGTTCCTTCTACACATGTGGACATGAATTCTTGACACCCGTCAACATCATGTTCCCAGTGAGAGCGGCATGGTTTTTCTCTCACTCCATGTAGCGAATTGTTTGAACAACCTCGGGCACTTGTAACCTTACTACTCTGTGCTTTCTACTCATTCTTCTAGGTTGTTGAAATTAAAAATAGTTAATAGTTTGTAATTTAATATGACTCATGATGGAGTTGACTAAATATATACAGGGTGAAATGAACACCTTAACCCAACCCTACCAACAAGTCTATTTTTTATATTGGCAAATTCAATTCTTCCCACGATCCAAAGGTAAAACAACAAAAAAGCCATTGAATATCTAATTATTACCTGAGTATATTTACTTATACTTTCAAATTTTCAAGAAACCTTTCTTGGTGCAAACACTCAGACACTTACATGTTTTTGGCCTATTTTCTTTATCGAGTTTTAATAGGGAAATCTTTTCATTTTATTCTTCCAACAAATGTGAATTTAACCAAATTAGAATGAGTATGTTCAAATACAAAGATTTTGAGACAAAACAGAACACATCGTAATTGCTACATAAGACATCTATGCCCCTAAAAAATGTTTTTAATTATTCCCAATAATCCGCAACTACAGTATTTTAAAACTAATTTGAATAAACTACACGATCCACCGGTTTTCACTAAATTTGACTTTGTTTCATATGTATAGTTCATGAGCTTGCGTATCAATTTATTAACTCCAAACAGCAGCTTGCCATACTTTGTTTTCCTTACCTAATGCCATAGTCTAATGAGTAAAAGAAAAATAGTGATAATAATTTGCTCATCTCATCCTATTATTTCGTGAGCTACATCGATCACAATTCCATCTTACCAAGATGAATTGGGCGGCATGATTACCTTGATATTGGTTGATCGTTCAAAGTGAGTTAGTCGATATTTGACATGGATTTGTTAACAAAATGATAAGTCAAGGCCAACCTAACTACAATGTGTTCAAATGACTACTGATTCAGTGGAAGAAACTGATAAATACGGCATAATTAATAAATAAGAAAGTACAACCGTATGCCGATTCGAAAGATTAATGACTCGGTCAAAAATGATAGAGTGATCACAAATGATTCTTTTAAGTTGTTGAAACGTCGGGTTCATGTGTTCATCGCGCCCGTGATTTATTGTCCACTGAACGTTTATTTATTCACCGAGTGATGAGATACATATTAAATGTAAATGGCTCATTTAAGACCATACCGTCAATTTTGAAAATGAGTAATTAATTTAATTGGTTATGGTATTTGAAAGATGTATAAGATCTCATACCATTTTTTTTTGTATTTCAGTTGTGAGATAAGTTAGAGAAAAATTATGAATAATAAAATAGCCGAAAACACAAGGAGATTGCCTAACCACTAGTGGACTATAACAACGAGTGTTCTCAGATTGAACCGATTATTGAACCGATGAATCTACTGGTCAATGGTTTAAATGGTCGAACCATGAGAAATAATGTTATTGGATAAAGAAATATATATATATATATATATAAACTACAAAATAACATAAACCCTAACAGGTTGTGTCGTCATCAGCTTGGTATCAACCTCCGTTGGATGGAAGAAGATGATCCTGACAATGAGGCTCGTGGAGTACGCAGAGAAAATATGTTTAGATTGGGTGGAATTGGAAAATTGCGAGTTGTCTTTTTTAATTTACAATTTATATTTATTTATGTTGAAGGTTATCTATTCTTATGAATTGACTTCATTTTACCCCATCAGTGAATAATTTAGATTAGTAACAAACAAACAAACTGTATACACCTCGGGATTTTGAGGCCAGGAGCATATAAAATACGACATTGTCAATATTTATTCGTCGTGCGATCTTGAAGCAAAAAGATCCATGTGGAACTCACTTCTTGGGATGAAGCAACTTTCAGATTGGAGCAAATGGTGTTTGGTTGGGGATTTCAATGCAGTTTTAAATCCAAGTGAAAGAAAAAGTGCCCATAACTTCAGGAGCCATTTCACAAACGACATGGTTGAATTTAATGATTTTATTACTTCAATGGGTTTGAATGATATCCCGCTCGTGGGGAGGAAATATAACTGGTACAAGTATGACGGATCTGCGATGAGTAGGCTTGATAGATTCATGATTTCAGATGATTGGCTTTCTCACTGGAGTAACTCGGTTTAAAGAGGTATCACGAGATTGGGGGCCAAAGCCGTTCCGAGTTATGGATTGTTGGGCTGATAATAAGGACTTTTCGTCATTTGTTGTGAATCAGTGGAATTCTCTTCAATTTCAAGGCGGGGGATCCTATGTACTGAAAGAAAAACTGAAAGCATTGAAAGTGGCACTGAAATCATGTAATAAATATACGTTTGGACATATTGACAGACGCATCGAAGCAGCTAAAGATGGAATCGCTAGAATTGATGAAAAAGGAGAAACTTTACCCCTGTCAGCAAAGGATGTTGAGGACAGGAAATGTCACTTAGGAGAACTTTGGCAGGCTTGCAATTCAAACTGAAACTTCTTATTTTAGAGATCAAGGCTAAAGTAGCTTCTGGAAGGCGACGCAAACTCTAAGTATTTTCATCAATGCATCAACAAGAATGAGCTTGCTTCTCTTATCAACGGTCTTCAAGTTGGTGATAGGTCGATTGAAGATCATCGTGAGATCAGACAAATCATCAAAAATCACTTTGCTAGGCAATTCAAGGAGCAACATTGGAACATGCTTTTTTTTGGTAATATTGATGTGAATCAGATTTCTGATGAGGATGCTCAGGCCCTCACATAACCTTTCACAGTTTACGAAATCAAGAACGCGGTTTGGAGTTGTGTCGGAAGGAAGAGTCCGGGGCCGGATGGCTTCAATCTCAGGTTCATTAAAAGGTTTTGGGAGACTCTTAAGCATGATATTTGCAATTTTATCATGGAGTTTCATTCTTCAGGCACTATTGCTAGGGGGGCTAACTCATCTTTTATTGTTCTCATTCCGAAAAAGTCTAGTCCTCAATCTCTGAATGATTACCGACCAATCTCTCTTCTTGGGTGTGCATATAAAATCCTTGCAAAACTTCTCGCGACAAGGTTATCATGAGTTTTGAATTATTTGATTTCCCAAGAACAATCAGGCTTTCTTTAAGGCAGGAAAATTGTGGATGGAATCGTGATAATTAATGAAGCTATTGATGAAGCAAAAATGAGGAAAAAAGATCTTATTGTTTTCAAAGCTGATTGTGAAAAAGCTGTTGATAGTGTCAGTTAGAAGTACCTTGATAATATGATGAATTTGATGGGCTTTAATACTCAGTGGCGAGTATGGATTAAGCAATGTTTGCAAACAGCTGAGGTTTCAGTACTTGTTAATGGCTGCCCGACAGATCAGTTTAGGATTTCTCGAGGTCTTAGGCAAGGTGACCCCTGTCACCCTTTCTTTTCCTCATCGCAACAGAAGGATTATCCGTTATCATTAAAAATGCGAAGGAAGGTGGTCTACTCAAAGGCTTCGGAATTGGTAGAGATAATGTTGAAGTGAATCATATACAATATGCTGATGATACTATTCTTCTTTGCAAGAATCTCCAAAATGTCCGAGCTTTTAAGTGTGTTCTCAGAAATTTTGAGATTATCTCTGGCCTTAAGGTTAATTTCTCAAAAAGTTGCATTTTCGGATTCAATGTTGATGATATGGAATTGCTTTGTTATGCAAATTTACTTCATTGTAGTGTCGGGGCTGCCGGTTTCAATTACTTGGGTCTGCCGGTAGGATCTAAGCCGAGAATAATTAACAAGTGGACGCCACTGATTGGTTTACTTTCTAGAAGACTATCTCCGTGGAATAAAAATTGCATCTCTTTTGCAGATAGACTTACCTTACTTAACTCGGTTCTCTTAGGTATTCCAGTTTATTACTTCTCTTTTTTTAAGAAGCAAGTAATTAGAACAATTTCCAAGTTACAGGCGAATTTTCTTTGAATTCCTCTTTGGGGAGGTAGTGAGGAATCGAAGAAAATTGTTTGGTTGAAGTGGGACACCCTTTGCAAAAGCAAAGAAAAGGGGGGACATAATGTGAAAGCAATGGAGTCTTTTAACAATGCTTTGCTTTGTAAGTGGAAATGGAGGTTTTTGCAAAATGATTCCCCTCTTTAGAAGCTAATAATTAAATCTAAATATGGGAGTTGTGATACTCCCCAAGATCACTTTTCTACTCCAAATAAATATGTGTCATTTTGGTGGCGCGGGCTTATTTCAATCTCTCAAAAATTGGATGGTGCTGAGTGGTTTAATGAAAATTTGTCTAGATTTGTTGGAGATGGGAGGAGAACCAGGTTTTGGCATGATCTTTGGATCAACTCGTTGCCTCTAAAAGATCGTTTTGGTCGTCTTTTTCTGTATCTCTTTAGACAAAGATGCTTTTATTTCAGATTTTAAGCTTGATAATGGGAATGACTGGAACTTTAATTGGAGACGCACATTGTTTACTTGGGAGCAGGATATGACGTCAACATTTTTCTGGTGGATGAATCAAGGTTGGACTACTGGTGATGGAAGTGTGATGGAACTGGCGAGTATTCGGCAAAAGCTGCTTACAAATTAGTTACTTTGGATCATACTCAAGAATGCCAACCTTTTATTAAAGTGTCGTGGGTTAAATTGTTCCTTATAAGGTGAGTACTTTTGTTGGGAAGGCTATGTATTCTCGTAGTCCTACAAAAGATAATCTTCTTCGTAGGGGTGTGATTCTCGTGGATGGTGACATGTTATGTGCTCTTTGTAATATTGATTCGAAATCAGTTGAGCATGTTCTCTTTTCCTGTCTTTTGCTTATGTGATTTGGTGTAAAGTGCTTGGATAGTTCAAGATGCGTACAACACTACCGAGGAATCTTAAGGATCATCTTCAACAATTTATTGGGTTGCTTTGGTCACATAAAGGGGAGAAGGAATGGAAATCTCTTTGGTTTTTGGTTGTTTGGTCAATTTGGTATCTAAGAAACGAAGTTGTCCTCAAAGGAGTGCAAAAGGATATATGCAAAACACTTGAGCTCATCAAAGCTAGAATTTGGATATGATACAAAGCCAAATTTAGGGAGTTCTCTTTTTCGTTTGTGGACAAGCTTAACTCTCCATTTGATTGTATTTTTTGATGGTTCTTTGTGGAGATCGTTGAACTCTTTGTGTTCTTGAGTGCCTCTGGTACTCTTTGTACTGCTCCAGTTTTATTTGCAATAAAAATTTTGCTGATAAAAAAAAAACTAAAACAAAAACAAACAAACTGTTATCCAGTATGGGTTGATGGAGCTTATATACCGTGAGCTCTGGTTGAATGTTTCTTATTGTTGGATACTTTGCTCAATTTGTAGGTCAAAGAATTCAAATTGGCTTGTTTACATTGTATGCGTAGTTTGTGGCGAGTTTGAAAAAGTTTGTTGGTAGACCAGTTGAGGTTAATAGTAACATGGCGTAGGCTGATAGTATAGCTCGCGCAACTAGCGAAATTGGAAATATATCATGGTTGTTAAGCATGCAAAGTTGCTAGAAGAGTTTTCCTACATGGTATTATTTAGGAGGCATCTCATCGACTTAAGTTATCAGATATATGAGGATTCAGTGTCTTATAAAAGTAATTTATTAGGCGTTAAAAGTTGCAACTAATACATTTTGATGCACCTAACACTCTGGATCTGAAAAAGATAACTGCGTTAATGCGCTTTTTGTCTAATCAAAGGGGCGCAAAGCGCGCTTTATTCTTGTGACTTATTTTTAGGGTTCTTAATCAGCCTCAGGTCCAACGCCACCTATAAATTTCGTTGCCCTTCAGAAATCTTTGTGTCTTCTCTCCATTCCTTCCCCATCCAGGCTTTACGTGTTCTGGCGCCAGATAATCCTTCATCTGTAATCTTTTCTCTACGATTCTCTTCTATTACATTTGTTGTTTTCTTCGGTGTATCTGCCTTCATTTGCATTCCTTTTTCCTTCTCGTGTAATATAGGTATTAATCACTGTAAGTTTATGTTATTTCCCTTTTTCATGTGATCGCGTGTTAATTTTTTTTCCAGCGGTGTTAGAATCAATTAGATCGATTAACATGGTTAATTTTAAAACCATATACCATGTTCGAATGCCAAACACATTTAGATTTGCACCATGTGCCTTAACTACAAGAACCCCGTCTATCTAGAACGTGTTGTTAAATCTGCTCAAGTTATTTCTAACCAGACGCATACAAGTGGTTGTGAAGAAAATATTGATATTTTTGTTTATCATAAATGCGGTTAGTACAGAGTGCACATGCTTTCTAATGTTTTAAATTTCTCTCCGAAGGAATACATGGATCCTGTTAAACTTGAGATCGAGATAAATGAGGCTGCATTGAGGAACAAGAGAACGTCTGCTGAGTCGAAAATTGGATGCAAAACTAGCCTGGAACTTAATAATGCAGGAGCTTTTGCAAAAAATGGCTATGGTGTGGCAAAAGATATATACTTTGTTGATCAACATGGATCCCTTTACACTAAGTGTACCCGTTTTGCTTCTGAAGGTTAGAATTTGGGATTTCTTAGTGTCTTTGTTGTGACTTGGTTGTTGTATCTTCACTCAAATTCAAATAAGGAAGGGCATCTTAAGAGAGTAAATGCAATATCTATATGAAATATTCTACTAATATTGCTAACAGAAACTAAAGATTCTCGTATGTACACTCCTTCAATTAGTTAAGGGTAATGAATTTATGGTACAAATAGCCTACCCGACTTTATTGGAATCACATGGCTGCTTGCTTGGTTTTTGTTGTTGTGATCTTAATTATGAAAATTTGAAGTAAATATTGCGTCTACAAAATGTAGTTCACGATCACGTTTGTCACTAGAACACGAGATATATTGGAGGGTATGGGAACGGGGGAAATCACTTATTGTGTGAAGTCTCTGTAGCCTCAACATATGCGTGCCTGGTACCTCAGTATATTCAAGATTCAAATGGGATACTGATCTGATAGATTACCATGGTCATTTTATGGATAGATATCTCACGGTTTTAAATATGTTTAGCGAATACCTACCAAGATGCGGATCCAGAGCAACTTGAAGTTGCGAGAACTGATGAGCTACAAGTGGGATACTCTGTAGTCATTTCTCCGAAGACTGCAGAGACTGAGAGACTTGATGGCAGTCATGAAGTTTTGGATCTACAGAATCCTGTACTTGAGAGCCATGGCGAAGTTGCGGTCAGGGATAAGCCAACACACGTTGTGTCGAAGATCGGGTCTTCAACCAGGCATGAAACAAATAAAGGATATACTGCTGATACTTCCAATAAAACTTCTCAAGTCATCAACCTTTGAAGATAAGGGGAAAAAGTCAAGCTTACGCATTTGATTTCAACTTCCGGTTTTTTGGTATTTGAATTTTGGAGTTAATAATCGTTTCATGATTAACTTTCAGTTGGCAAGTATTATCATTAGCACTAAAGACATTGAAAATTACTTTTGGAGAACATCTTGGTTTAAATATAGAGGGAGAGTGAGCTGTAAATACAGTCTTCAGTTTCTCGGCCACGAGTTCATAATTAGAAATCAAGGCCGTCGCATTTGATCTCAACTGTCCCTTTGGTAGTTCATACTGTATATCAGTGTAAAACATTGACAAAGACTTTGATCTTGTAACATGAGTAATTAAGAGTCATAGATATAAAATGAAGAAAAAATGGAGTGGTTGATCTAATCCTGGCCATTTCCAACTTTTTTTTTTTTTGGTGTTCAGCATGGTTGGTTTCTGATACCTCAGGCAGTTAGCTTTTTAATGTAGCAATCGACTTTGAGATTTTCTAAAATGGTAATAAGACAATCTTATCAAAGAAGCAAATGGCCCGGTGATGTTAAAATTGCACGCCATACATCTTAAAGTGAGCTAATAACCGATTCCTGATCTTTTTACTTTTATGTTTATGGACCGATTATGAAAATATGAATCTAGAGGAACATGAAGAAGTGGAGATAATTGACGAAGCTGAGTTCAGGAAGGGGAGAACACCTTTCCGGGTGAAGATTGGCTCCTCAACTGGGCAAGATTCACCTAAAACTGCTCAAGTTGTGGGCCATGGTAATGAATATATATCCTTACCCGCTGAGGATGATTGCAGCGGTTCTTACCTGTCGATATCTTCAGAAAAAGGTGAGAATTGAAGATTTTATATTCCCTATTTGCTTATATGCAGTATCTTTAGTTACTACTACAACAATAACAACAAAGTCCTTAATACCAGTTGAATAAATTTGTAGTTGAGATAGGTATCGAAGATGAAGCTGAATTCAGGAATGTCCTACAGGAAAGATCAGCAACCAGGAAAGAGCCAAACAAAAAGATATCCTCTTATCAAATGATTGGCAGAAAACAAGGATTTGTTGGTTACTCAAACACCAGAAATAATTCTTCTCCCAACATGGTTAGTACCTCAAGTGTTCCTGGAATGGATATGGATCGTGGAATTTCAAGTCGAACACGATCTAAATTCATGGCTTTGAATAAGTCTCCAGAATCACCGTGTTTCCTAGAAAGAAGTGAAGGTTGCAATAAGAAAGAAGGCAATACTTTGACGCGTGTTTCTGCAAAAAGACGTTTGTCCAGCCCTTATAATGATGGAGAAAACAATTGCAGTCAGAATAAACAGTTGAAAAAAACTGAAGTAGCTCTCCCGTCGAAGTTTAGATTTGAGGATGAGGTACCTATGCAGTTGGAGAAAGCTGAACATAAGAGAGAGAGAGAGAGCAAAAAACATATGGTCTGAATCAAGATTCGGTTAATTGCTCAGAGGTAAGTCTCTCCATACGTTGGGTTACTGTAGACTCTCCTTTTGCTTCAAATCTTCTTTGCAAAAAGAAGAAAAGAAAATGATAGACAGCCTCAATCATTCATTTAGATTTGTATACATACCATATGGAATTTACTTTCTAAACGTCAAAATGCTAGTTTCTCTGTATAAATTAAAGAACCATTGCGAATTCTCATTGTTCAAAGGTTTTATCTACCCAGTTCGAAAACTTAGATGAAAAATGACCACCAGTAAGGTTTTCATGTTACTTCTCTTTGTACTTTCCATCCATTCAATGGGTCTCTTGTCATCTTCTTTACTACTATAAATTTTCCGAATATCCCACATGAGATCGAAGTTCTTATACTGTATGAACTCATGGGTTAACAGATCAAGATGATTATTAATTGATGACTACAACTTTTAATTTGCACATGATATGATAGTAATATTGATTCTTTTATGTTCACGTAAACGTATTGTAATTGTATATTTTTTTTTCCAGATGCGAAAGGAGCATTGACTTGTTGCTTTGACAACAATAGTGGTCGTTTTGTTCCTGGTCGGGATGATTCCAGATGTGATAAATTGTGCCAAGGAAACTGCACAAAGGAGGATTTTGCGAAGTGTTCAAGCATCCACCGCCAAACCACTATCGTTGTTGTTATTTTTAACTAGTTACTCATTCCTCCTTCGGTGTTTATTCCAAACTGATACTCTAATTTATGTTTTTACAAAGTAATTAGATCAATGATGAACTCCTTTTATTTTTCTCATATTGATCAATGTTTTATCAACACAGTGAAGTTGTATGGTTATACAATGGATCTAATAATTTATCTGGCTATTTTGTTCTCTGTTGATATTGTATGAGTCATATATAATTGTCAATTCCTCAATCGGGGCATTGATTTATTATATAGTTTGGATGATGATTTTGCTATTTGAAATATATTATTTTTGCAGGATGAGAGGTCTCCTTGTGAGATTTTTCTATAATAATGGAATTTGTGGGAAGAATCTTTTCATAGTTACAATCTATTTATAGAAAACCTGACCCCGCTAATTCATCATTGTCAAGATCAACGTCCAATATTATTGATATTTGACTATGATCATGAGATATAATTCTTCAGCGACGACAACGAAGCTCGTGCCTATCTCGTTTCTTGGGATTATAGGTATGATTGTTGTTGTTTATGATAAGAAGCTCGTGTATAGTAGATGATTTGAGGTTACACTAACACATTAAGAAAAACTAATACCATCTTGGAGTAAAAGAAAGTACCAAAAACTAATAAACTGCTCATGTTTTCTTTTTGTTAAAAGTTGTTGTAGGGCTAGTAGTTGTTTTATGTAATGCCTACTTTATCTTCAACCAATCTGCTTGTGTCACATGTCGTAACTAAGTCTAGGCCTATTTAGGGTCGGGGTCCCGCCGGGTCGGGACCCCGGCCCACGGGAATTCGCCGGGACGGGAGCTGCATGGCATTTCCCGTTTCCTCCCGTCGGGAACACTGTTCCCGGTGGACGGGATTCCCGGCCGGCAGTTTTTCCCGGTGGACGGGATATCCGGCCGGAATCCAGTTAGGATGCCAGAACTTCAAGAAAATCAGCGTGAAATGCTTTGCAAAATGAGTTTGGTAGCAGACAGCTTAGAAGCAACTTGGAATTGGCAAGTGCCAGGAGGTTGTATAGACCAAGCTTTTTTAATCACCTCAGAGCACAAAGGGTGTGAGATCCACATTTGCTGAAATCTGAAAGGGTTTTTGCCTACCATAGAGAATGAATCAGAACACATAAGCAGAAGGGAATGGTCAGAACCGATGGCAAGTAGGTTGGTGATGGAGGCATTGGGGAAAAGAAGGATCCAGTTATCATTAGCCACACCTCTATCTAGTCTTTTACGAATGTTAACTTCCCCTGCTCTATGATTATTCCAGGTGAAGGATAGACCTTTGGCTCCTAAATCAGACAAGCCAAGATCAAGCAATCTAGAACTAAAGAGTTATTGGATGGAGGAGAGAAAAGACGCCCCCATGCTTTTTAGATTGCAGTAAGATATCATTAAAATCTCCCAAGCAGTCCATGGACCCACACATTTAACAGCCAAAGTGTTCATTTGATCCCAAAAATCCGGTTTAAGGATATTAATAGGAGGACAATATATACCAGACAAGAACCAAGATGCATTATTACCAAAATTAATAGAAATCAAAATGTTCCAATAGGAGGAAAAAATTACCGAGGCACAGAGGGTTGAGGACCATGCCATGATTAAGCCTCCAGCATGGCCCACATGTGGAACAACAAAATGGTTAGAGAGAGAGGTTCTTTTCAGAGACACGAGGATGTTTTTTGTTTTTTTTTGTTTTAACTTCGCTGAGGAAGATGAGATTCGACGTAAAATCCTTCAACAGAATCTTCAGCGCTTCAACTGCTTCAGGCTTCCCCATTCCTTGGCAGTTCCATGCAATGGCTTTCATATTTCAGAGGATAATTCCTGGAATTCTATCGAGTCCAGGTGGTCGGCTGTGTGTTGAGTTTTTGAGGGGATATCTGGTGATGGGGTAGGGCAAATAGGTGATGAAGGAGGGGTGCTGGAGCTATCTGTTTGGGATTGGGGAAGCTCTGGCGATGGAGGTGGAGGTGGTGAATTCTTGGAAAAACTAGAGATTGATGGTGGGTTAATCGAGTCAAGAGGAATTTTGGTACTGTATTTTGGGAAGCCAATTCTTGGCTTTCGGCCCGCTCCAAAATTAGCCGTTGGAAACTTGGGCCAAGGATTATTCTCAAGATAGAGTTCTTCAGGCCTATTTTTTTTGGGAGTTGGTAAGTTGGCTTTGGCCTGGCTGTCTTGGTTTGGGCTCAGAGTGAGGGTAATAGATAAGTTTTAAATTAGGTTAAGTGTATCTGGGTTTATCAAAGGGGCGGCTAGTGAGTTGACCACTGACTTGATTTCTGGGCTTGTACATATGAGTGTGACTTGGCTCTGCTGTTTTACTATGTCAGTTACTTTTATCAGATCTTCTTCAGGGGAAATCTGGGTCGTTGGATCAACAATGGGGGCCACTTGCATAAGCGTGTCCTCCAAGGATTGGTTTTGTTGAAGCTGGTTAACTCGTAGTAACTCGGTTGAGTTTGGAATCCGATGATGAACACTAGTTGGCTCACCCGATTGAGTTTGACTCGGATTTCTTGAAGGTGAACCCAGAATTTGAATCTTACTTTTGCTCGGCTTTGGGATCGGAAAATTATTTTCTCTTAGCCACGGGCCAAATGATAGGTTTTTCGCTGTCGAATCGGTAGTCTCAACTTCCACCAAACACTGCTTTTTTTATGACCAAGTTTACGACAAATGTTGCAAAAATCTTCAAGTTTTTCAAAACGGATCACAGGACTGAGATTTCCCCGAACAGGGTTCGTGATTGAGACCTCGTCCACCAGTGGTTTTGAGGAGTCTATCTCAACTTTAATTCTTAGGGCTCTTTTCCACTTGTGAGCGTCAGACTGAGCAGATGGAAGTTGGGCTTCTAGGAATTGACCAACTTTGTTTCCTATTGTGATAGCAGTATCAAGGTTTGACACTGATGCAGGGATTGAGGAGACTTGGATCCAATAGTTCACTTTTTGGAGGTGTACTTCTTCCCATGCTAGGTTTTCCGGCCACTCTCTTAAGTTAACCGCCAGCCTATTAAATCTCGAGGGGTTTTGGTCCAGAATCTTTTGGAGGTCGGCACGGTCGTTGAAGATGAAGGCCATCGTATTCTGTTGAAGGATATTCGCTGTAACCTCTTTTTTACACTTCCAGATTCGAAGGAAAAAGTTATTCGCAACAACTGTGTTAACTGGTTTATCTGAGATAATGAAAGCAATAGCAGCAAAGGTAGTAGATAAAGTAGGAGGGGGATCAATGGGATCAGCAGAACACTCTAGGTTGGTAGTGAGGTGGGTGAGTTCTTTAATGGGATCATTCATTGTACCATAGGGGGCCCAAAGGAATAAACAAGAAGCAAGAGATGACAAGTAATAACCAAAGACCAGACACAAAGAACAACCCGCAGAAAAATAGGCACACAAATAGACAGAAAGGGAGATACTAACCAATAGAGGTCAGCACACAAATGAATAAACTAAAGAAAAAGGATGTAAACGCACCAATCGAATAAAGAGTCCAATAATTCACAACCAAAAAGTCACACAAAAAAACTCAGGATCAGACCTGGATACCTACTAGGAGGAGAGCGCACTAGAGAGCGCAATAAATAAACGTTTACAAACAAGCAACTTATTAGGTGTACTAGTTTAGCTCAAACTTTCATTTCTTCAAGATAACTTATTTCAACTAGCTTAGTTGTTCATTTAATTTCTCATTCATCCCACTATGATTTTGAATAATTAAATATACTAGATTCATCTACACGAAACTCAGATTTCATTAGGCTAAAGAAGTTCCACTTTTATAAAGAGGAACCTTCTCAAATAAATTATCAAAATCATGGAAAAGTCATAATTTTCCAACAAGTGTTTAAGGAGTAAAAATAACACAACTATATAATAGTATATTGGTAAGATGTATTCCTTGCAAAATCAGCTGTCGGCATGTTAACTAATTAGTCTAAGCATCCAAAGCACACGCGAGGAGAGTTGTGAAGTGTAAATTTGTGGGTTTTGATCGAAAAACATTTTAATTGTAATGCTCTGTTCGTCTACTTTTTCATAAATTTGTATGAGAATACCATACAGTAAGTTAAACATAAATATAAACAAAGTAAACATGCCATCTATGAATTTTATTTTATTTGAGGTTACGTAATTGATCTTTACGACTTTGCCTCTTTGAAAACTCCATCATACTTTGAAAAAAGTGTTTCATATCTTTATTCTTTTCTTTTTCTTATCATAACGCCTCGATTTAAGTTATTGCGGACACCTTAATGACAAAGAGCCAAATTTTAATAATCACTTGGTTATTTATTGATGAAATAATATGAAAAAATAAACTACGAAAATAACGGAAACAAATTATCCAAATCATGTAAAAGTATATCAAAGCAATTAATGGGGAGATAATTAATCTTATCGTACAATAATATAACAATAATACAGTACTGTATAATCTACCTTCCTACTTTGCATCTTGAAAACTCTGGATGTAAAATAAAATCAAGTCTTCTTTATAAAAATATATCTGGGTTCAAGGTAGAGCCGTATCAATTTGTGCCGAAAATTAGAGAAGAAATGGAAAAAACGAACAGCCGTACCTGCATGATTTGATAGGTAAAAATTAAGTTTAGTTAGTAGTAAAAATAAATAGGTAAAAAAAGAATAGAGAAACCAAACTATCATGAGATCCTGAATACCACATTTAAAATCTGAATACTTGGCAACTTTACAAATATAAGGAGAACAAAATACAAATATAAGCTTCTGTAGACAAAATAAATTTTGTCTACTCCAATTAAATATTGACAAGTGTCAAATTAAAATTTTAGAAATTAAATTGATTATTTCTATTTTTAATTTGGAATTTTACTAAATTAAATTCTAATTATTAATAGGTTCATTAATTGATTTTCTAATATCTATTTGATTGGCCAATCAAAGAAAGCCACATGGAAAAGATGAAGAATTGCAACCAATCAAATAAAGCCATATGAAAAAATGATGATGTGATGCAGCCAATCAAATAAAGCCACGTGGAAAAGATAGAGTATTCCAACCAATGTTGTTAAGCCATGTGGAAATATGATGTGTTTCTTGATAAGCAAACCAAATTAAATCCATGCTTATCTTGAAAATAAACCGACCAATCACAAGCAAGGAACTCTAGGTTTTTACAAATATAAATAGGGGTCCTCTCATAAAGAAAGACACACACAAATATTCACAAGTTGAAGAGGGAAAAACTCTAAGTTTTTCGCTCACCAAGTTCATCCATCTTCATGCGTTCTTCGCGGGATTCAAGGCGTTCTTCGCGAAAACCTTTGTTTGATCCATAATCAAGCCTCAAGTCCACCAAATAAACGTTTTTGAAGATCACACTTCTGCCAAGGAAGATCGAGCTTCAACAAATTCAGCATATTTGACATCAAGTTCATACCGTTCTTCAACGATCTTCAAGCCCAAAGTCCGTTTGATTCGAGAACAAGCTACAAGGCCCTCGAAAAACTGTTTTGAAGATCAAAGTCCCTTTCAAAGAAGATCAAAGTCCACATATCCGAAAAACTGAAGGCGAAGATCATATCGTTCTTCAACAATCTTCAAATCAAATTCCAAATCAAGTTTTCGTTCGATCCGAGATCAAGCTGTCAAGCCCTCGCATCAACGTTTGTCTTACGTCCAAGTATTTTTGAAGATCAAGATTCCTCTAAAGAAGATTGACATCCCACAAGTTCAACAAGTTCGTCACGAAGATCAAATTGTTCGTCGCGAAAATCAAATCAAGTCGATCATTAATTCAAGATGAAGCTCAAAAGCCCTTGGATTAACGTTCAACCCAAATACACGTGGAAGAGATCAAAATCAAATCCACTCTCAAATCAACCAAATTTCAAGATTATTTGTTGTAGAAAAAAGATCAGAGGATTACTAGAGATTGTAACACATATTGTTTGAAGAAATACAAATTTTATTTGTAGTTAATTTTTCTTGTCTTTTATTTTAGGGACTTGAAATTTTGACGCTACATCTTTACTCACCAGGTATGAGTTAGTTGGTCAATATAAAATTGAGGTTTCTCTTTCGAGAGTGATGGGGGTATTTTAGGAGGCCCAAAAGCGTTTTGGCCCGGCCCTACGACACTACAAAAGGCAAACTACTGAACATAGCGTGATTGAAAAGAAGACACAAGGAGACCGCATGGAGAAAATCAGAATATCGTGCGACCAACATCGCATCACGCAAGTGGCGCACTATCAGATAACGCATCGCTTAGGAGGCTCGGAATCAAAGACGGAATTTGGGCCGAAAGTCAGAAACTGTAAAACGTAGCCCTGAGCAGAGAAAAACTATAAAAATGAGGCTACGTTAAGTAGTAGGGAAACACGTTCACAACCTCTCACAATCACTTACAACCACTTTCCGATAGAGAGTTTGTCACCAGAGAGAAAACACCATCAAAGTCTGGTTCTGGTTTTGTTGATTCATTGTTTGAGAGAAAATAATTTGTGTACTTGAAAATAACAAAAGGGAGTAATAAGAGAATCAAGCAACAATGTTCCACCGGATCTGAGAAGCTTTTCTCTATCTCTTTAGTTCGTCTATGATATTTACTTCTTTATTGATTGCTGAACTCATGACTACGAGGACCTAACCTACTCGTATAGAGTAGGAGAGTAACTCTGATTTATGAATATGTTTATTTGCTCTACTTGATGTGTGTTTGATGATCTTGAATGTCTAGATTGAATAGTTACTTATGGTGTATGACTGACCTTACTCTCCGTGGGATAACACAAAAGCACACCCGTTCGGGCCCGCCCGGAGTATAGAATGCTAAGAATAGTTAAAGGTTGCGCATCAATTGCTTTGTGACTTTGGATTTGCGATATCAATTGATGCGCAACCTTTAGATCACACTAAATCAATCTACTAAGTACGTTTTGTTAACATGATTCGAATGAGTTAATTGGATTGCAGATTTGATATCTCTTCTAAAATAACTGACAACTGGGATGATCAATGAACACGGTAGGTTATTATGGGATAACTCTTGCCATACATCACACATCTATTTGACATGCAAACATCAAATAACTATCAAGTATTGTTAGTAGATATAGGTAGTTTGTCTATAAACTATTATGGTTATATCATGATTTTTTTTTAAAAAATGGTCTTTTATCGTGGCCTCATTACGAAAATAGTCTTTTATCACAGTTTTGTTCACAATTAGTTTATCGTGGTTTTTCATCAAATTTTGGTTATCCGAACTTTTTTTTCGTTTCCTTTTGCTCCTTAAACTTTATTTATTAGCAAAAATCCCACATGTATTATTTATATCTAGTGAAAAGCTCCCATTTGTTATATATTCGCCTAAAATTACATATTCACTTAAAAACGCTAAAAAAGTATTATAATTAACTAAAATAAATAAATACTAAATATTAAAGTTCAAAATGTTTGCTTTATTAACTAATTAAATAATTTATCTTCAATTCTAAAATATAAGCCCAAAAAAGTTTTGTTGTATATTTATAACTTTGGAAATACTTATAATTTTATCTCTAGAATTTTAGCCAACTTAGAACGAAGATTAATACAATATATTTCTCAATTCAAAAATATTAATTATTTTTTTATTATATATTTAAGTTTTTTTATATAATTCTATCTTAGGATATTTTATAAACATTGATTACTTGAGAGATGCGGAATCAATATTTATTTCCTAAACATAAATACATTTTAAATATAATATAAATAAGAAAAATTAATAAAATATCAAAACTACGATTTTTCCTAAATTATCAAAGAAAAAAAAAAGAAACAACAAAAAAAAGTCAAAATTGCAAAAACAAAAAACATTATCAAGAAAAAAACAAAAAGAAAAACTAAATAAAAAAGTCAAAAATACCGAAAGAAAAATTAAAATTAATTTTTTAATATATTTTTTGAGTATTTTTGTTATTTATATTATATTAAAATTTATGTATATTTAGGAAATAAGTATTCATTCCATATCACTCAATTAATCTAGGTTATTAATATCTCAAGATAGAATTAAAAAAAAAAGAAAAAACATAAATTTATAATAAAAATTTAATAATATTTTTGAATTGAGAAATAAATTATATTAATCTCCATTTTAAGTTTGTTAAAAGATTAAAACTAAAGTTATAAGTATGTCCAAGATTATAAATATACAACGAAACTTTTTTGAGCTTTTATTTTTGAATTGAGGAAAATTATTTAATTAGTTAATAAATGAATAATTGTTTTAATGTAATATTTAGTATTTATGTATCTAATGTTGTTATTTATATTTTTAGCTTTTTTAAGTGAATATATAATTTTAGGTGAATATATAACTAATGAAGTCTTTTTACTAATTAAAAATTATACATTTGGGGTTTTCAGTTAATAAATATAGTTCAAGGGGCAAAGAGAAATTAAAAAAGGGGCGGAGGACCAAAATTGGATAAAAAACCATGATAAAGGACTAAACATGGAGAAACCCGCGATAAATGACTAATTTTGTAATGAGACCACAATAAATGACCATTTTTGAAGAAAAACAAAACCCTATTATCCTTATCTATGGGGTCATATGGGGTTTGTCATATTACATGGCTTAATATAAACCGTCAATTTTGGTGCGATTACGTAATTCACCTAGGTCGATAATAGTATATACCTATCATAATGTGGACTTTATCTTTACTCCTAGGTGCTTTTTTTGAATGATACTTCTTGGACCTGATTTGAGCAAAAACATTATTCATTGATAAATCATAAAAAATAATTGCATAATTCATGTATGTTGTAACCAAAATTCCGTGACCATTTAATATTGAGGCTTTTCCAGAGGAGCTACGGTTCTTCTTATACTCGTAATACATAAATCAAACCGATTGTTAAACCTCACTCTTCATGCATGCTATATAAAGAAAGATAAGTGTGTTGCTACTTATTTGCACAATGCACACAATTGATACAAAAAATCCCTTCAAAATTTATATTTGATGTAAAGTTCATTTTGCAAGAATTCTCTTATGGTTTTACAAGTTTAAGAGTTGTTTGAGGAGCCCGCCCTATTAGAAACCACCTCAGTGCCAACCACAATGAAGTGGAAATTGTAGTGACAGATGCAGGCAACACAAATATTGAAGGCGGTTGTTCCTTCTACACATGTGGACATGAACTCTTGACACCCGTCAACATCATGTTCCCCAGTGAGAGCGGCATGGTTTTTCTCTCACTCCATGTAGCGAATTGTTTGAACAACCTCGGGCACTTGTAACCTTACTACTCTATGCTTTCTACTCATTCTTCTAAGTTGTTGAAATTAAAAATAGTTAATAGTTTGTAATTTAATATGACTCATGATGGAGTTGACTAAATATATACAGGGTGAAATGAGCACTTTAACCTAACCCTACCAACAAGTCTATTTTTTTATATTGGCAAATTTCAATTCTTCCCACGATCCAAAGGTAAAACAACAGAAAAGCCATTGAATATCTAATTATTACCTGAGTATATTTACTTATACTTTCAAATTTTCAAGAAAACCTATCTTGGTGCAAACACTCAGACACTTACATGTTTTTGGCCTATTTTCTTTATCGGGTTTTAATAGGGAAATCTTTTCATTTTATTCTTCCAACAAATGTGAATTTAACCAAATTAGAATGAGTATGTTCAAATACAAAGATTTTGAGACAAAACAGAACACATCGTAATTGCTACATAAGAATTCTATGCCCCTAAAAAACGTTTTTAATTATTCCCAATAATCCGCAACTACAGTATTTTAAAACTAATTTGAATAAACTACATGAACCACCGATTTTCGCTAAATTTGACTTTGTTTCATATGTATAGTTCATGAGCTTGCGTATCAATTTATTAACTCCAAACAGCAGCTTGCCATACTTGTTTTTTCCTTACCTAATGCCATAGTCTAATGAGTAAAAGAAAAATAGTGATAATAATTTGCTCATCTCATCCTATTATTTCGTTAGCTACATCGATCACAATTCCATCTTACCAAGATGAATTGGGCGGCATGATTACCTTGATATTGGTTGATCGTTCAAAGTGAGTTAGTCAATATTTGACATGGATTTGTTAACAAAATGATAAGTCAAGGACAACCTAACTACAATGTGTTCAAATGACTACTGATTCAGTGGAAGAAACTGATAAATACGGCATAATTAATAAATAAGAAAGTACAACCGTACGCCGATTCGAATGATTAATGACTCGGTCAAAATTGATAGAGTGATCGCAAATGATTCTTTTAAGTTGTTGAAACGTCGGGTTCATGTGTTCATCGCGCCCTTGATTTCTTGTCCACTGAACGTTTATTTATACACCGAGTGATGAGATACATATTAAATGTAAATGGCTCATTTAAGACCATACCGTCAATTTTGAAAATGAGTAATTAATTTAATTTGTTATGGTATTTGAAAGATGTATAAGATCTCATACCTTTTTTTTGCATTTCATTTGTGAGATAAGTTAGAGAAAAATTATGAATAATAAAATAGCCGAAAACACAAGGAGGTTGCCTGACCACTAGTAGACTATAACAACGAGTGTTGTCAGATTGAACCGATTATTGAACCGGTGAATCTACTGGTCAATGGTTTAAATGGTTGAACCATGAGAAATAATGTTATTGGATAAAGATATATATATATATATATATATATATATATAAACTACAAAATAACATAAACCCTAACAGGTTGTGCTGTCATCGGCTTGGTAATAACCTCCGTTGGATGGAAGAAGATGATCCTGACAATGAGGCTCGTGGAGTACGCAGAGAAAATATGTTTAGATTGGGTGGAATTGGAAAATTGTGAGTTCTCTTTTTTAATTTACAATTTATATTTATTTATGTTGAAGGTTATCTATTCTTGTGAATTGACTTCATTTTACCCCATCAGTGAATAATTTAGATTACTAACAAACAAACAAACTGTCGTCAATATTTATTCGCCTTGCGATCTTGAAGCAAAAAGATCCATGTGGAACTCACTTCTTGGGCTGGAGCAACTTTCAGATGGGTGGAAATGGTGTTTGGTTGGGGATTTCAATGCAGTTTTAAATCCAAGTGAAAGAAAAAGTGCCCATAACTGCAGGAGCCATTTCACAAACGACATGGTTGAATTTAATGATTTAATTACTTCAATGGGTTTGAATGATATCCCGCTCTTGGGGAGGAAATATAACTGGTACCAGTATGACGGATCTGCGATGAGTAGGCTTGATAGATTCATGATTTCAGATGATTGGCTTTCTCACTGGAGTAACTCGGTTCAAAGAGGTATCACGAGATTGGGGGCCAAATCCGTTCCGAGTTAGGGATTGTTGGGCTGATAATAAGGACTTTTCGTCATTTGTTGTGAATCAGTGGAATTCTCTTCAATTTTAAGGTGGGGGATCCTATGTACTGAAAGAAAAACTGAAAGCATTGAAAGTGGCACTGAAATCATGTAATAAATATACGTTTGGACATATTGACAGACGCATCGAAGCAGCTAAAGATGGAATCGCTAGAATTGATGAAAAAGGAGAAACTTTACCCCTGTCAGCAAAGGATGTTGAGGACATGAAATGTCACTTAGGAGAACTTTGGCAGGCTTGCAATTCAAACTAAAACTTCGTATTTCAGAGATCAAGGCTAAAGTAGCTTCTGGAAGGCGACGCAAACTCTAAGTATTTTCATCAATGTATCAACAAGAATGAGCTTGCTTCTATTATCAACGGTCTTCAAGTTGGTGATAGGTCGATTGAAGATCATCGTGAGATCAGACAAATCATCAAAAATCACTTTGCTAGGCAATTCAAGGAGCAACATTGGAACATGCCTTTTTTTGGTAATATTGATGTGAATCAGATTTTTGATGAGGATGCTCAGGCCCTCACATAACCTTTCACAGTTTACGAAATCAAGAACGCGGTTTGGAGTTGTGACGGAAGGAAGAGTCCGGGGCCGGATGGCTTCAATCTCAGGTTCATTAAAAGGTTTTGGGAGACTCTTAAGCATGATATTTGCAATTTTATCATGGAGTTTCATTCTTCAGGCACTATTGCTAGGGGGGCTAACTCATGTTTTATTGTTCTCATTCCGAAAAAGTCTAGTCCTCAATCTCTGAATGATTACCGACCAATCTCTCTTCTTGGGTGTGCATATAAAATCCTTGCAAAACTTCTCGCGACAAGGTTATCATGAGTTTTGAATTATTTGATTTCCCAAGAACAATCAGGCTTTCTTTAAGGCAGGAAAATTGTGGATGGAATCTTGATAATTAATGAAGCTATTGATGAAGCTAAAATGAGGAAAAAAGATCTTATTGTTTTCAAAGCTGATTGTGAAAAAGCTTTTGATAGTGTCAGTTAGAAGTACCTTGATAATATGATGAATTTGATGGGCTTTAATACTCAGTGGCGAGGATGGATCAAGCAATGTTTGCAAACAACTGAGGTTTCAGTACTTGTTAATGGCTGCCCGACAGATCAGTTTAGGATTTCTCGAGGGCTTAGGCAAGGTGACCCCCTGTCACATTTTCTTTTCCTCATCTCAGCAGAAGGATTATCCGTTATCATTAAAAATGCGAAGGAAGGTGGTCTACTCAAAGGTTTCGAAATTGGTAGAGATAATGTTGAAGTGAATCATATACAATATGCTGATGATACTATTCTTCTTTGCAAGAATCTCCAAAATGTCCGAGCTTTTAAGTGTGTTCTCAGAAATTTTGAGATTATCTCTGGCCTTAAGGTTAATTTCTCAAAAAGTTGCATTTCCGGATTCAATGTTGATGATATGGAATTGCTTTGTTATGCAAATTTACTTCATTGTAGTGTCGGGGCTGCCCGTTTCAAGTACTTGGATCTGCCGGTAGGATCTAACCCGTGAATAATTGACAAGTGGACGCCACTGATTGGTTTACTTTCTAGAAGACTATCTCCGTGGAATAAAAATTGCATCTCTTTTTGCAGGTAGACTTACCTTACTTAACTCGGTTCTCTTAGGTATTCCAGTTTATTACTTCTCTTTTTTTAAGAAGTAAGTAATTAGAACAATTACCAAGTTACAGGCGAATTTTCTTTGAATTCCTCTTTGGGGAGGTAGTGAGGAATCGAAGAAAATTGTTTGGTTGAAGTGGGATACCCTTTGCAAAAGCAAAGAAAATGGGGGACATAATGTGAAAGCAATGGAGTCTTTTAACAATGCTTTGCTTTGTAAGTGGAAATGGAGGTTTTTGCAAAATGATTCCCCTCTTTAGAAGCTGATAATTAAATCTAAATATGGGAGTTGTGATACTCCCCAAGATCACTTTTCTACTCCAAATAAATATGTGTCATTTTGGTGGCGTGGGATTATTTCGATCTCTCAAAAATTGGATGGTGCTGATTGGTTTAATGAAAATTTGTCCAGATTTGTTGGAGATGGGAGGAGAACCAGGTTTTGGCATGATCCTTGGATCAACTCGTTGCCTCTAAAAGATCGTTTTGGTCGTCTTTTTCTGTATCTCTTTAGACAAAGATGCTTTTATTTCAGATTTTAAGCTTGATAATGGGAATGACTGGAACTTTAATTGGCGACGCACATTGTTTACTTGGGAGCTGGATATGTTAACTGAATTACTTGGTAACGTCAACATTTTTCAGGTGGATGAATCAAGGTTGGACTACTGGTGATGGAAGTGTGATGGAACTGGCGAGTATTCGGCAAAAGATGCTTACAAATTAGTTACTTTGGATCATACTCAAGAATGCCAACCTTTTTTTAAAGTGTCGTGGGTTAAATTGTTCCTTATAAGGTGAGTACTTTTGTTGGGAAGGCTATGTATTCTCGTAGTCCTACAAAAGATAATCTTCTTCGTAGGGGTGTGATTCTCGTGGATGGAGACATGTTATGTCCTCTTTGTAATATTGATTCGAAATCAGTTGAGCATGTTCTCTTTTCCTGTCTTTTGCTTATGTGATTTGGTGTAAAGTGCTTGGATAGTTCAAGATGCGCACAACACTACCGAGGAATCTTAAGGATCATCTTCAACAATTTATTGGGTTGCTTTGGTCACATAAAGGGGAGAAGGAATGGAAATCTCTTTGGTTTCTAGTTGTTTGGTCAATTTGGCGTCTAAGAAACGAAGTTGTCCTCAAAGGAATGCAAAAGGATATATGCAAAACACTTGAGCTCATCAAAGCTAGAATTTGGATATGATACAAAGTCAAATTTAGGGAGTTCTCTTTTTCGTTTGTGGACTAGCTTAACTCTCCATTTGATTGTATTTTTTGATGGTTCTTTGTGGAGATCGTTGAACTCTTTGTGTTCTTGAGTGCCTCTGGTACTCTGAGATTGTACTGCTCCAGTTTTATTTGCAATAAAAATTTTGCTGATAAAAAAAAAATAAAAACAAACAAACTGTTATCCAGTATGGGTTGATGGAGCTTATATACCGTGAGCTCTGGTTGAATGTTTCTTATTGTTGGATACTTTGCTCAATTTGTAGGTCAAAGAATTCAAATTGGCTTGTTTACATTGTATGCGTAGTTTGTGGCGAGTTTGGAAAAGTTTGTTGGTAGACCAGTTGAGGTTAATAGTAACATGGCGTCGGCTGATAGTATAGCTCGCGCAACTAGCGAAATTGGAAATATATCATGGTTGTTAAGCATGCAAAGTTGCTAGAAGAGTTGTCCTACATGGTATTATTTAGGAGGCATCTCATCGACTTAATTTTCAGATATATGAGGATTCATTTTCTTATAAAAGTAATTTATTAGGCGTTAAAAGTTGCAACTAATACATTTTGATGCACCTAACACTCTGGATCTGAAAAAGATAACTGCGTTAATGCGCTTTTTGTCTAATCAAAGGGGCGCAAAACGCGCTTTATTCTTGTGACTTGTTTTTAGGGTTCTTAATCAGCCTCAGGTCCAACGCCACCTATAAATTTCGTTGCCCTTCAGAAATCTTTGTGTCTTCTCTCCATTCCTTCCCCCTCCAGGCTTTACGTGTTCTGGCGCCAGATAATCCTTCATTTGTAATCTTTTTTCTACGATTCTCTTCTATTACATTTGTTGTTTTCTTCGGTGTCTCTGCCTTCCTTTGCATTCCTTTTTCCTTCTCGTGTAATATAGGTATTAATCACTGTAAGTTTATGTTATTTCCCTTTTTCATGTGATCGCGTGTTAATTTTTTTTTCCAGCGGTGTTAGAATCAATTAGTGGTATGTGACTTTACTGTTAACATGTTGGTGATTAATTCACAAATTTGTTATTCTTGTGTGGAGATTTGCTTTAGATCTATTAACATGGTTAATTTTAAAACCATATACCATGTTCGAATGCCAAACACATTTAGATTTGCACCATGTGCTTTAACTACAAGAACCCCGTCTATCTAGAACGTGTTGTTAAATCTGCTCAAGTTATTTCTAACCAGACGCATACAAGTGGTTGTGAAGGAAATGTTAATATTTCTGTTTATCATAAATGCGGTTAGTACAGAGTGCACATGCTTTCTAATGTTTTAAATTTCTCTCCGAAGAAATACATGGATCCTGTTAAACTTGAGATCGAGATAAATGAGGCTGCATTGAGGAACAAGAGAGCGTCTACTGAGTCGAAAATTGGATGCAAAACCAACGTGGAACTTAATAATGCAGGAGCTTTTGCAAAAAATGGCTATGGTGTGGCAAAAGATATATACTTTGTTGATCAACATGGATCCCTTTACACTAAGTGTACCGGTTTTGCTTCTGAAGGTGAGAATTTGGGATTTCTTAGTGTCTTTGTTGTGACTTGGTTGTTGTATCTTCACTCAAATTCAAATAAGGAAGGGCATCTTAAGAGAGTAAATGCAATATCTATGTGAAATATTCTACTAATATTACTAACAGAAACTAAAGATTCTCGTATGTACACTCCTTCAATTAGTTAAGGGCAATGAATTTATGGTACAAATAGCCTACCCGAATTTATTGGAATCACATGGTTGCTTGGTTGGTTTTTGTTGTTGTGATATTAATTATGAAAATTTGAAGTAAATATTGCGTCTACAGAATGTAGTTCACGATCACGTTTGTCACTAGAACACGAGATATATTGGAGGGTATGGGAACGGGGGAAATCACTTATTATGTGAAGTCTCTGTAGCCTCAACATATGCGTGCATGGTACCTCCGTATTTTCAAGATTCAAATGGGATACTGATCCGATAGATTACTATGGTCATTTTATGGATAGATTTCTCACGGTTTTAAATGTGTTTAGCGAATACCTACCAAGATGCGGATCCAGAGCAACTTGAAGTTGCGAGAACTGATGAGCTACAAGTGGGATACTCTGTAGTCATTTCTCCGAAGACTGCAGAGACTGAGAGACTTGATGGCAGTCATGAAGTTTTGGATCTACAGAATCCTGTACTTGAGAGCCATGGCGAAGTTGCGGTCAGGGATAAGCCAACACACGTTGTGTCGAAGATCGGGTCTTCAACCAGGCATGAAACAAATAAAGGATATACTGCTGATACTTCCAATAAAACTTCTCAAGTCATCAACCTTTGAAGATAAGGGGAAAAAGTCAAGCTTACGCATTTGATTTCAACTTCCGGTTTTTTGGTATTTGAATTTTGGAGTTAATAATCGTTTCATGATTAACTTTCAGTTGGCAAGTATTATCATTAGCACTAAAGACATTGAAAATTACTTTTGGAGAACATCTTGGTTTAAATATAGAGGGAGAGTGAGCTGTAAATACAGTCTTCAGTTTCTCGGCCACGAGTTCATAATTAGAAATCAAGGCCGTCGCATTTGATCTCAACTGTCCCTTTGGTAGTTCATACTGTATATCAGTGTAAAACATTGACAAAGACTTTGATCTTGTAACATGAGTAATTAAGAGTCATAGATATAAAATGAAGAAAAAATGGAGTGGTTGATCTAATCCTGGCCATTTCCAACTTTTTTTTTTGGTGTTCAGCATGGTTGGTTTCTGATACCTCAGGCAGTTAGCTTTTTAATGTAGCAATCGACTTTGAGATTTTCTAAAATGGTAATAAGACAATCTTATCAAAGAAGCAAATGGCCCGGTGATGTTAAAATTGCACGCCATACATCTTAAAGTGAGCTAATAACCGATTCCTGATCTTTTTACTTTTATGTTTATGGACCGATTATGAAAATATGAATCTAGAGAAACATGAAGAAGTGGAGATAATTGACCAAGCTGAGTTCATGAAGGGGAGAACACCTTTCCGGGTGAAGATTGGCTCCTCAACAGAGCAAGATTCACATAAAACTGCTCATGTTGTGGGCAATGGTAATGAATATATATCCTTACCCGCCGAGGATGATTGCAACGGTTCTTACCTGTCGAAAGCTTCAGAAAAAGGTGAGAATTGAAGATTTTATATTCCCTATTTGCTTGTATGCTTGTATTATAGTATCTTTAGTTACTACTACAACAATAACAACCAAGTCCTTAATACCAGTTGAATAAATTTGTACTTGAGATATGTATCGAAGATGAAGCTGAATTCAAGAATGTCCTACAGGAAAGATCAGCAACCAGGAAAGAGCCAAACAAAAAGATATCCTCTTATCAAATGATTGGCAGAAAACAAGGATATGTTGGTTACTCAAGCACCAAAAATAATTCTTCTCCCAACATGGTTAGTACCTCAAGTGTTCCTGGAATGGATATGGATCGTGGAATTGCAAGTCGAACACGATCTAAATTCATGGCTTTGAATAAGTCTCCAGAATCACCGTGTTTCCTAGAAAGAAGTGAATGTTGCAATAAGAAAGAAGGCAACACTTTGACGCGTGTTTCTGCAAAAAGACGTTTGTCCAGCCCTTATAATGATGGAGAAAACAATTGCAGTCAGACTAAACAGTTGAAAAAAACTGAAGTAGCTCTCCCGTCGAAGTTTAGATTTGAGGATGAGGTACCTATGCAGTTGGAGAAAGCTGAACATAAGAGAGCGAGAGAGCAAAAAACATATAGACAGCCTCAATCATTCATTTAGATTTGTATACATACCATATGGAATTTACTTTCTAAACGTCAAAATGCTAGTTTCTCTGTATAAATTAAAGAACCATTGCGAATTCTCATTGTTCAAAGGTTTTATCTACCCAGTTCGAAAACTTAGATGAAAAATGACCACCAGTAAGGTTTTCATGTTACTTCTCTTTGTACTTTCCATCCATTCAATGGGTCTCTTGTCATCTTCTTTACTACTATAAATTTTCCGAATATCCCACATGAGATCGAAGTTCTTATACTGTATGAACTCATGGGTTAACAGATCAAGATGATTATTAATTGATGACTACAACTTTTAATTTGCACATGATATGATAGTAATATTGATTCTTTTATGTTCACGTAAACGTATTGTAATTGTATATTTTTTTTTTCCAGATGTGAAAGGAGCATTGACTTGTTGCTTTGACAACAATAGTGGTCGTTTTGTTCCTGGTCGGGATGATTCCAGATGTGATAAATTGTGCCAAGGAAACTGCACAAAGGAGGATTTTGCGAAGTGTTCAAGCATCCACCGCCAAACCACTATCGTCGTTGTTATTGTTAACTAGTTACTCATTCCTCCTTCGGTGTTTATTCCAAACTGATACTCTAATTTATGTTTTTACAAAGTAATTGTTAGATTATTTCTAATAATCTATTTAGTGGAGAAATAAATTGAGACAATTATATTTAAGCTAATAAATATATTGGGTTAATTAAGTGATCTAAATTATGGAGCCCAATTAGCATCTAATTAAGTATGGCTTTGTAATGTGTAATAGCCAATAGGAGTCTAATTATGGTTTATGGGGTTCTAATTATATTACTATATAAAGCTCGGGTTTTGGTCCCCAAGACAATTCTTGAAACAATCTCCTCCTCTTTTCCCATCAATTGAGCGAGATCCCATCGAGAGCTAGAATTTGTCTGTGGAAGACCGAAGTCCTCACCGTTCTTTCGTAAAAGCTAATCTGTATGGATCAAGGTACGCTTTCGATTAATTGCGTGTGAATTTCTTTATGGTTTAACATGTGGCGGTCTTGGATACGTGAATTTATTCGTGCTAAAGTATTTAGATCAATGATGAACTCCTTTTATTTTTCTCATATTGATCAATGTTTTATCAACACAGTGAAGTTGTATGGTTATACAATGGATCTAATAATTTATCTGGCTATTTTGTTGATATTTTATGAGTCATATATAATTGTCATATCCTCAATCGGGGCATTGATTTATTATAGTTTGGATGATGATTTTGCTATGATTTATTATAGTTTGGATTATGATTTTGCTATTTGAAATATATTATTTTTGCAGGATGAGAGGTCTCCTTGTGAAATTTTTCTATAATAATGGAATTTGTGGGAAGAATCTTTTCATAGTTACAATCTATTTATAGAAAACCTGACCCCGCTAATTCATCATTGTCAAGATCAACGTCCAATATTATTGATATTTGACTATGATCATGAGATATAATTCTTAGCGACGACAGCGAAACTCGTGCCTATCTCGTTTCTTGGGATTATAGGTTTAATTGTTGTTGTTTATGATAAGAAGCGCGTGTATAGTAGATGATTTGAGGTTACACTAACACATTAAGAAAAACTAATACCATCTTGGAGTAAAAGCAAGTACTAAAAACTAATAAAGTGCTCATGTTTTCTTTTTGTTAAAAAATGTTGTAGCGCTAGTAGTTGTTTCATGTAATGCCTACTTTATCTTCAACCAATCTGCTTGTGTCACATGTCGTAACTAAGTCTACTTGAAACGGCATCGTTGGAGCTTGGAGCTGCATGCAAAATAATTTCATCTCCTTAATCCTAGTAGAATATACGTCCTTGAGACGAGCCAAAACTTGAACTTTAAAAAGACTTTGAAGAAATGGTGAATCCAGTTAGGATGCCAGAACTTCAAGAAAATCAGCGTGAAATGCTTTGCAAAAGGAGTTCACAAACACTCATAAGGGAAACAGTGGACCAATTAGAATAACTATGTCGTACTAAAAAATATAAGGTAAAATTAACAAGTTATATATTCAATATCATAGGTATTTATAAAAAATATATATGATGAGTTTGAGAAATACTCATCATTATCATGCTTTTACACTTGTTTAATTGATTATTCTTGATAGTTTTGTGGTATTTTTATGTTTGTTTTCATGTTTAGTAGGTTGAAAGATGATTTGTCAATCAAGAACCGTAACTTCAAAAATTCACCGACACCTGTGTAGATTGAGTTATGTTTGTTTCTTTATATCACTGGAAAGCCACAGATGTCTAGTTTCCAATGCAACAAGCGGTTTGCGATTCCGACATCTGGAGAGAAAGTTATGACCAAAACGGTGAAGTTGTGCAAAGCTGAAATGTACATACGCAACTCGCGCGCTCGATGACCGTCGGATCAAAATGGCTAATCAATGGTCCATATTCAGTCTTGCAAGCTTCCAAATGGAAGACTCTAGAGTGTCATGACTTTTGTGATCAATAGTTCATCAATTAGATGACTTTTGTGATCAATTAGATGACTTTTGTGACAATTTTGGACCATTGGATCAAAACGAGATGAACGGTCGAGATGTCGTCTTATGCTTTTGCTTCAACTATAAATAGACTTCACATTTTCCATATTTGAAGACACCAATCTTCTTCATTCTCTCTTCAATAAGTAGTCTTTCTATAGTAGTAGTATTCACTAGTGGTTTGTAATTTGGAGGAGTAATTCGGAGTTTGTACGGGGCAGTCCACCGGAGACTTTACGGAAGTAAAAATCTGTAACGATCTCTAAACTCTCTTTACTTTTCTCTCTTTACTTTATGATGTTATATTTATCTTATAGTCTTGTTCTATATTCCATTATGTGCTAAATTTACCTTGCTGGGATAGTGACGTAGCCTAATTACGATGATCTAACCTTTAACAAAAACGTATTGTTACGATGTCAAAATAGTTGGTGTATTTATTTGTGAATATAATGCTTCTAAAATTCTGGCCAACTTTTGGATGAACTAAGGATCGAATTGAAACCGAGAGGAGATTTTCGTGAAATAGCTTTGAAGTAAATACCGTGAATTCTCAATAGAATAGAAATATATCTATCGTTTTCACGTGGTTGATAAAATCACCACCAAACATACATGTGCACATCTTTGTAACTAGACCCAATTTCTAGTAGTAAAGCTTTAGAATTTATGTATAACTTGAGAAAGAGTACATAAAACATAAATGGTGATAACCAACAACAATTTTGAACGTGAAACTCGTAATAATATATTTAATTAAAAGTTAGATCAGACTAAAGACGGTGAAATCATGATTCTCAGCTCTTCTCTTATTGTCTACACTTATTTATTAGTAAATTGTTAATATTTTCGCTTGAACAATCTGAAATCCGATTTCTCAAATAAAATTAGAGTTAATAAATTTTGATAATTAATTATTTATTCCTCGTGGGATCGACAATCCTATCTTTCACTTTATTACTTATTACGATTTTGTGCACTTGCGAATTTATCCACAACAATATACTTAATATCTTAGGTAAACCTATATATAATTATATATTACAAAGCCGAAGTAAAAAAAAATCCGTGCATGAATATATATTAATGGCAAAACTTGTAAACATAGTCGGCCACATTGCGTCTTTAGTCCGTTATTGTGCTCATTTACATGAATACCATTGTATTGTGGACATTTGTGCAACTTTGGTCTTCAAAACAAATTTTTTGCCGAAAATAGCACGTGGCCCTAAAATAGGAAAAAATTAAACACACACGTGCGGATTTACACAATAATATAGAAGATGACTAAATATTAATGATAAACCTTTAATCGTCAAGTCAAGTTTTAACGTGTACAAGCACACGTGCAAATTCGCACAATTGCATTAAATTTTCGTCGATTTTGATGGACAGGTGCCTCACGCATCATTTATGGCAAAAAAATTCACGTAAATGACTATTTGTTTTGCAATCTTCCCATATATTAAGTAACCTCTCTCCCTCCCCCTCTCTCTTCAAACTCTCTCCCACATACCGATATCTGCGTATTTTTCTCTCTGTTTAGGTACATATATACTCTTCTGAGTTCAAATTAAATAGTTGTAGTACATATTAAACTATTCGATTAATTTTTCTGAGATTGAACTATTGCTTGTATTCATATGTTTCTGAATATTCCATTGTGAAAATCAAGTAGATTTCTATTGCATCCTTTTTAACTGCCTGATTTCTGTTTGTAACCTCAGACAATCATGCTTCTTAGTCGAATCGCATCAAAATTCAAGCGTCTCCCAAGAAACAGGGTTTTTAGCAACCATAATGATCTCTCCAAAGTCATTACAGACCTTAATCAGGTTACTCATTGGATTTATTATAACACTCCGTTATAGTTTTCTCTATGCTTGTTGACATTTGTAGCCTTATCCATAACACAAGATACAGTTTGAACACAATAGGAAAGAAAGATAAGTTTAATCGCGTCGAGCCCCTAAGGACTAAGGTATATTGTGTTTCTGACTTTACTTGAAAAAGACATATTTTTTACATGACTAGTTAATTCTAAGACATAAACATGCACATTTGCAATATATTTTAGGACGAATTATTATTTTTGCCCCTTAACTTTTTTTTTCAAACTTAAACGCCCTTTGTTTTTGGGCCTAGACTAAATGCCCCTTAACTTTGAAATTTTCTATCAAAAAATCCCAAAATCGCTTATTCGAGCTAAATTGCCTACGTGGCGGTACAGTCAACAAGTTATTTAGCCTAGTCAATAAGTTGCTCTGCCAAGTCATATTTTTCAGCCAAATTGTTTTTTTTACACAAACTCTTGTAATTTTAAATATTGTACTTATACCTCATAATAAATTACATTTTGCACCCCAATATATATATATATATCAAAATAATAATAATAATAAAACACACACACACATACACACACACATATATATAACTATTTGTAAACATAATAAATATTTTAACAATATATATATATAAAAAAACAAATATCATCTTCTCCATCACCCCCTTTCCGTACCCCCCCCCCCCCCCCCCTCAGTCATTGCCGCACCACCACCACCACTACCCTCCAACGTCATCTTCATCACCATGCCACCATCATCACCACCACCACCAACAACGGCGCCACCCATCACCACCACTGAATCCATCACCACCACCCAAAAATTTCCCCAAATCAAAAACCCTAATTCACCACATTGCTACCAGATCAAGGGAAACTCTTCATTGGCGGAATTAGAGAAAGAATAGAAGAGGCAGCGCGATTTGATTGAGGAAGGGAGAGAGGGGGGGGGGGGGGGGGGAATGAGGGGTACGGGAATCGCCGATGGTGCTCCGACATTTATGTGATGGAGCAATTTGAAGGAGAACATCTGACAACCCTCATATACATGTTGAGGAATTCAAAGAAGCATGTAACTTCTTTGGTATTACGGAGGAGCACAAGATGCTAAAAAATATTCCCTCATGGCTAGAAGAGAAACATGTGAATGGCATCTATTATTGGGGGTTAAATAAAGTTAGCCGCCATGTAATGGATAAGATGAGTGAAGAACTGTACCATAGGGAAGGATTTCAACAAATACCACCTGATGCAGCATTTCACTTGATGTACGATGTCACAAGAGTCACAAAGGAACGCGGTGTCCAAACAGAATGCAATGTAACTTTCAACATTGTTAATGGACTCTTGTAGATGACCATCAACAAAGAAGAAAAAGTAAAGAAATGAGCAAAGAAGGAGAAAGACCATTGTGCACCCGATGCACCAAAGGACCCGGGATCCTCCAGCAAAAGTTTTGAGCTAACCGACAATAAACTTACTGTTGTGTGGGAGGCAACCCATAATAGTAAGTTTTAATTATCGAGTCTTTATGTTATTTCTATTTTTGAGTCATATATGGTATTTTATTTCAATTTCTCATTGAGCTAATCATTGAGATAAGAAAAATGAAAAAGTTAAGGAAACCATAAGTGGAGAGACGAGCAGGACAAAAGCAAGACGATAATGGACAAAAGTGAGTACAACAGAAATCAGAGCAAGCAGAACATGTTTTTCAGTACCACACACGATCACTGTTCACATCACACCTCACACGCGCGATCAAGGTGTGCGATCTGATTACATGGCAATGGAATTCCAGAAGACATTGCGTCCAATAGAGCGTCAAAGTTTATATTGCACCTAAACCGCGTGATCAAGGCGCACGATGGCCACACAGCGCTTCAAATGTTTCTTGTAGTACATGTTTCTCAGTTCAAAAGCCAATATGATACACGCAGAAAATAAAATCTACTGAATTTGGTTGAGCAATCTCTACCTTTACCTTTCCTACCATACTTATATTTCCCTTATGATTAAATTCCATTGATACATGAGTTATTCCCATTGCGATTTTATTTATTATAGGAGAGTTATTCAACTTAATGAAAAATTTTCAAAATTCTAATTAAGAACTCTTTTATTTGTGACTCTAATCACTTTTATAATTCTATTATCTCTCATAATTCATAAGGCTATTTCTTCTTTACTTCTCCTATCTATTTATTTTCATTTAAGAACATTTTATTTAATTTTATTTGTTCTTTGTAGAAGAACATGGCATCTGGAAGATACTACACTTTTGAACCAGCAATAGGAACACCAAGAAGAGCATCAAAACTCTCTTTAGCTAAACCGACATTCGATCGCTACCGATTCCTCAACGACAATTGTTTCAATCTGTATCATGCACTATTTGAAAACCATTTTGTTGATGAACAAGAAATACAAGGGTTGGAAAAGACACTGGAGCATGCAGGATTAGGGCGCATGATGATGTGACTGGGTATTATTTGTGACACCATTGTTTGTGAATACTATGCTCGTTATGAAAAAGGCGATTGTAATGTTTGGCTTAGGGGGAGATCAGTTGCAATCACAGAGAGAGACGTTAACAAATGCTACAAGGCATATCAGATGATACATTGGGATCTAGACTTACAATACAAATTTACATGAGAGCGTGCCTCACGATATCTCCTACAACAAGACCTCACGTCTTATAAAAATGAAGACGATTATTGGCAGGCTGATTATAGGGCTCTACAAACACTTTGTAAGAAATTTTATTTTTTATCGGTTCGCGGATACTTCCACCAGATTACAAAGGAAAAATTTGATGGGAACAACCAAAAATTATGATATGCATAAAACAAGGAGACACTCCAAACATAGGGGAGATCATAATTAAAGCTATCGAGGATCACACCATCAATGGTGCTCCATGCTTTATATATTTTGGAGCACTTATAACCGCACTCTATATTAAAGAAGGCTGTCCAGAGTTTGATGTAGACATCCATTATCGTAATACATATCCCATCAATCACATTGCGAGGCAGGTGATAGAAACTACATTCCACACTAACGAGTTATCAACAATAAGGTCGATTGAAGAAACTCTATCACATTTACCAAAGAGACAAAAGACGGCGCACGAGCAATTGCAAGAGGTGAAAGAAAGATAAGAAAAGGAAAATGTTGAGTTAGTGAGTCAGTTGAAGGAAATCAAGGAGCACTTTCAGAACAACAACATTCTCCATTGGAGAGAGTGGAGAGAAATTGAAAAGAGTTTTACAAATCGAGAAAGCAACACCACCACCATTCCAATGAGTGTCCTTTAAGCTCGATCAGGGGAGTCCTCTGACCTTTACTTTAATTCTTTCCATTTAATGACATTGCATGATTTTAAGTTTGGGAGTGGTAGCTACGCTGTTTGTTTTGCTTATTTGCTATATATTTATCCTTAGAGTCCATTATAGAGTCTAGTCTTTTTATTTATTTATTATTAAGTCATTAGAATGGAATTTGAAACAGAAACGCATGAATAAGTAGGGATATATGATAGTATAATGCATAATATAATACAAATATAAGAAAATGGAATACGTTAATAATTTTGGTACATCTTGCGTAATATGGTCAAAAGCATGTTTTACTTTCATATATACCATTCAATCTGTAGTTGTATATAATTGTGAAGAGAATGTTGCTTATTTATGAGAATATAGTAATGAAGCATGTGATTATGACTCTTGAACAAATTGCTTGACTATTGCTTGAGATAATGGTAGATGTAAATGTGTTGAGGAAATGAAATAGGACATTATTTCAAATATTTATGTTTGAACCTTTCACGGCAAGAACCAATTATGAACATAAGTTTATCCACAGAACCCCACCGAAGCCTTTTCTATGAGCCTTTGTTTATGAAGCCTACTTTCCTACCATGAGCCGAAAAAGAAAAAAAGAATTATCCTACCAATTTCTAGAGATGGATGTAGTAGATGGAAGGAGGAATAAGGTAGGATCTCAAAACAAAAGCATAAGCTAAAAAAGAAAAATCTAAATAGAAAATGAGGATGAATATAATAGAGAACACAAATAACCTGTGCAAAAACTTTAAGTTTGGGGGTGATTCTCGAAAAATCATGAAGTATAGGATGGTTTGAGTACTTGTGAAAATGAAAAGGCAAATGAAAAGATACCAATAAGAGCCTACTGTATGGCCAAAAGAAGAAGGAACAAACAAGGAGGAAAGAGTAATACACAAGTGGTTTACTACATACATGTCTATGTATTGCTCTTTCAATTATAGCCCACACGTAAGCCTAACATTACAAGCTTACAAAGTCCTAAATGATCCGCAACATATGAAATATACTTGAGTCAATGGCAATATAAGAGTGAAGAGTGAAAATTGAAGTGATTATATGTTAAGATTTATGCTTTTATAAGTTTGCAACATGAAAACAATTCGTATACATCAACAATAGTATCACACACTACTAGAGCACATGAAATAGATGTGAAGATGACTGTATTAAAATTGATGTTCTCTTGTTCATCTATTTAATCCTCTCTTGTTTTGACCATAGGTTGCATTTTGAGAATTCTCGCTTACACATGTTGGCATTTCAATGATTACATTCTAATTTAGATCGAGTCAGTTAAGTAAGTTTTCTTGAGGACAAAAAATGTTTAAGTTAGGGGGAATTTGATAAGCGTCTCATTAATGTGATTTAAGTATCTGTTTACTTATGCTTTTGAATACTTATGAGGGGATATTTACATGTTTTATTATTGTTTTATGTTTCTTAGGAATTTATGGAATCAAGACGAAACGAGGCTAAATAAGGCCAAAAATGGATGTTTTGAACGACAGTTAGTCAAGACACTATTTCGGGATGTTCAGATGCTACGAGAGCGCTACAACACTATAAAAAGGCGAAATACCAACCCTAGCATGATTGAAGAGAAGACACAAGGAGACCGCATGGAGAAAATTAGAATGTCGTGCGACTACCATCGTATCGCGCAAGTGGTGCGCGATCAAAAAGAAATTGGGCCAATTGTCAGAAACCCTAAAACGAAGACTAGAGCAGAGAAAAACTATAAATATGAGGCTACGTTCAGCAGTTAGGGCATACGATTTTCACCACTTACAACCACTTTTCGACCGAGAAACCCTGAGAGTTTGTCACTAGAGAGAAAACACCATCAAAGTCTTGTTCTAGTTTAATAGAGTCGTTGTTTTGAGAGAAAATATTTTGTGAAGAAGAAGATAACAAAATGGAGTAAGAATGGGGTTAAGCAACAAGGTTCTACCGGGTCCGAGAAGCTTGTATTTATCTCTTTAGTTTGTTTATGATGTTTATTTCTTTATTGATTGTTGAACTCATGACTATGAGGAACTAACCTACTCGTAGTTTAGAATATGGACTAACTATAATTTATGAATATGTTTATTTGCTTTACTAGATGTGTGTTTGATGATACTGAATGTATAGATTGAATAGTTATGTTGTGTGACTGGCATTACTCTTGTTGAGATAACACAGAAGCACTAGTGTGGGGTTGCCCGGAGTATAGAATGTGAAAGATAGTTATATATTATGAGTTTGGATTTGCAAAAGCAACACATGCGAAACCTTTTGATCACATTAGGTCAAACTTGACTAAGTATGTTTTGTTAACACGATTCAGATGAGTTTATTAAATTATAGGTTTGATATCTCTTCTAAAACAACTGAAAACTGGGTTGATCCGTTAACACGGTAGGTTATTAGAGACTCGTATGTGTATAGTTGGGATAACTCCTGCCATATGTCACGAACTCATTAGGCATGCAAACATGAACTATTATGGTTAAATCATAGTTTGTCAATGAACTATTATGGTTAAATCATTGCAAAACATGACCTCTAAATAATCTTTATAATAATTGTTTACGACCACAATCAATCAATCAATCATTAAATTATGTCTCTAGTTTAGTTTAGTTAAGTTAGTTAATCAATGTTTCTTGGAGCATTCCTAGTTTAATTGTTTATTTGCTTTCATTAGTTAATTAGTTTAATTGTTTGCATTGGTTTTTTGCATTCAAAACTCAAAAACCCAAAAAGATATTTAATTCATATTTTTGTATTCTTAGATTAATTTCTATTGCATTCTAGATTAAGCATTCTTAGCATAAAAAGCATTCAAAGCATCTTTAGTATAAAAACAATCATATGACTCACACACATTCATTACATCCTGCAAACATAACAGAAAAAATAGTGACAATTGTTAGTGTTTTACATTTAAGTGATTCATACATTAATCCATCACTCTCTTGAGATACGATACTTGGTTTGTAACTATACCTACCATTTTATTATTACATGATTCATGCACTTGCGATAAAGCAGGATCTAGGTGTAACATACTCTTGTTGACATATATTCTATTTTATTACACCCTACACGTCCATCACTGAACATAGCGCAATTGAAGAGAAGACCAATGAGACTGCATGGAGGAAATTAAAATGTCGTGCGACCAGCATCACATCATGTGGGTGGAGTGCAATCAAAAACGAATTTTGGGCACACATTTAGCAGAGAAAAACTATAGAATGAAGGCTACCTTTAGCAGTAGGGCAACACGTTCACATCCGCTCACAATCACTTACAACCACTTTTTGATAGAGAAACCCTGAGAGTTTCGAACCATAGAGAAAACACCATTAAAGTCTTGTTCTAGTTTAATTGAGTCATTATTTGAGAGAAAATAGTTTGTGAATAACATAGCAAAAGGGAACAAGAAGATGGTCTAGCAACAACGTTCCACCGGATCCGAGAAGCTTTTCCTTATCTCTTTACTTTGTCTATGATATTTACTTTTTTATTGATTGTTGAACTCATGATTATGACGAGCAAACCTACTCGTTGTTTAGAGTAAGGGTAACTCATATTTATGAATATGTTTATCTGGGTTTACTTGATATGTGTTTGATGATCTTCAATGTCTAAATTAAATAGTTACTTATGTTGTATGACTGGCCTTACTCTCGCTGAGATAACAAGTCACCGATCCCATGTGCTAGCGGACCAATAAAATCGTCAAATTACATTGGATTGATAAAACAAACATGGGTTTAAAATTTTCGCAAATACATACTAGCACTTTGGCCCCAAGTTTTCCAAAATTTGCTGGAAATAAAATAGTTGGTCTATAACGCTTGCTAATTAACAAGTAATACTGTGGAAGGCTTAGTGAGCCGTAACGCTTGCGTATGAGTTCATGTCATTACGCCCATCTCCATTTAGTTTGAAATACGCTCACTGAGTCGAGCCCATCTCAAACTGGGGGACTTATGGTGTGCCATAATTATAACAACATGAAAATACGGAGTTACAAAATAGTGATAGACAAGGCGGAAATAAGAGGACTAGAAGGCGATTCTCACTCCATGCATAAAGTCTAAGAATATCTAAAGGCAATGTACGAACGACACAACCCTCGGAGGAACATAAAGTTGTGTTGAAAGGTCCGACACAATACAAAATGAGATAATGTCGGCTCAAAACAACGTGCTACGTCGAGCCACATAAGCCCCCTAGAAGGGGCACGTCAGTTGGCAACCAAAGTTCCATGTCAAAAGGATGTATGACGTGGCACATCGATCCGACGTGGCTCATTATATGCCATGTCAGATGTACGCCAGACGCTCCTTTGAACGTCGGATTAATGATTGACATGCCAAGCCACGTCGATGTAATGTTCGATGTAGCACATCCTGTTACACGTGCCTCATTAGAGGCACACATCGGTTGGGAAATGCACATGTCGTGTCACCCAACGCGACACGTTAGAAACGTGACCGCCACGTCGGTCACTTGGCCGACGTGGTTGGTCAATCAACTATTCACCAACCCAGTCAAAGTTTGACTAGGCTGGTCGACATCTTCTCTAACCACCTTGGGGTGGTCCGTATACCCCAAGGCCTCCTCCTCATCTGTAAATACCTTCTCATTTCTCCATTTGAGGGGTTGGATATTTTGGGAGCTCAAGGGTGTGAATGCTTTCTTTGTCTAGAAAAGCACGTCTAATATTCTTATCAACTCATAAGTTAACATGTCAAACCTTCCGAGGTTGGTTGAGTCTTCTCTTGTGGCACATCTACTTACCTCACGTCAAATTGTGGCATATCTTACAAAGCACGTCTTATAGTGCACGTCAAAAAAGAGCACGTCAAACAAAATACTTCTACCAATTTCCTCTACTTCTCCATAGACATCGATATGTCAACAATTGGACTAAGTGAGAGATGAATATGACTCCCGAGTCAATGATATGAACTTCGGCTTGTGATTGGACCACCTCGTAGTGCAAATAACTCGACGTTCGATTACCAAGCCTCCTAGTGAGCTCGATGAATATTAAGCTTTGTTAGGCGCCCAAATGATCTCTAAATGACACTAAAGCCTCTAGGGTTGATTTCACAGCCGATAAGGCTTTTTCTATGAGACGTACACCCTACGGGGTTGTTCAACCGATCACTAAGGGCCAAATAAACGCACACAACTTCTTAGCTAAGCGTAACATTTCCTAATACTCTACGAGGGCTCAAGTGAATAATGAACTACGTCCATCTTGATTCTTTCTTCTCTAACAGATATGTAAGCAACTTGACCCCGCGCTGAGTTCAGTTGCAAGCACAATAAACCCGTGCCCATCCCTAAATTAGGTTTAATTTCTTATTATCGGTCTATACCTAACATTGTCTTCTTAAGTGTTAATTTCCATTGAACCAAAAACTCTTCTCATATTGCCTATAAGGTGTGAGAGTGTCTGGTGAGGGAGTAATCTCGAGACTAGCCAAAACACCCCGCGCCAGCACTGTGTTTGGACGATGCCACGCTGCATCGCGACCAGTCTTCTGCTTTATGCTGCTCATGCAATAGTTCTGGTCACACGACGATGCTCGCGTGTCATTCTTGGCATTGGTAACACCATAATTGTTCTCTTCTGCGCAATTTATGCTCTTCTTCAGTGCTATCTGTATCGTATTTCTGACTTTCTGGTTTTGATTTATCCTTGTTTCTTTGACTCCAGTTCCTCATTATTGTTGCTGCATCTAGCTTTGGTTTCCATGAATTAACTGTTCATATTTCGACGTTTTCACCCATTTTTACATCAAATTGACACAATTGACTCTAAAATCTAAAATTAAATAAACCTATTTGAATTGGACTAAAATCTCAATGAATCGACCCTATAACTTTAATATAATAAGGGCTAAAGATAAGCATGTTTGACACTCATCGAATACCCTCACTCTTAGCTCGTTGCTCGTAAAAATATTACCTTTAAGTCAACGTCAAGGGTACAAGTTCTCATCAATCCAACATACATAAAATCAAGATATATTCTTGGAATGCCACTTATGATTAAATACGCGATGAGTAGGAGTATACAAGTGAATCAGTGCACATCAAGATTATTTAGGTCATACTCATGCAATATCTCATGTGCTCAAGTGTGTGCGGTTGTTGTTCATGAATATAGGAGAAAGACTTTTGTGGAAAATTCACAAGATGATAAAGTTTACAAGTACCCACTTCACTCATAGTTTCTACTCTCTTACGACTTTCAAGTCATACAAATTTCCTATGGCCTCATAGTTGGAAAAGATATATATTTCTAAGCTTTAGAGATGTAAATCATAAATTCAACACTCTTTGTTTCTTTCCTCTCTCGTTTTTCTTTTCCTTTCACGGCCTTAACATTTTTTTGTAGCCTCTTTTCTTTCTTTTCTTCCCTCCTTTCCATTTGCGCAAGTTCTAATTCCACTCTATACTTCATGATTTGCTAGAGGCACCACCACACTTATAGTTTTTTTTGTGGGGTTATTTAGTCTTCTCTATTATGCTTGATGAGCATTTATTAGACGTTATTTTAGTACCTATTTTCTCCTACTTTTGTTGAATCCTTATTGCATTTTTATTAATTTATGTTATATTTTGTTATTTTGTAGTTTTGGGTCGAGTCATAACAAAATGATGGAAAAAGAGCACACGATTGACATTATCTAGAGGATCACATTGGGAGTGCCACAGCGCAACAACCGAGTGCTCCGATGTTATGAGAATGGAGAATGCAACCCTTGAATCACACGCAACAAAGCCCAACAACTGACCCGACCGCAATGATTATTGTAAGCAGAGCGACCCACACCATAGAAGTATCGTGACTTGCACGACCTGTGCCACTGGAGCAACGCAACCACCATGGAGACGCGCGACATGAGTATCACACCATGATATAACAGCACGACCTAGAGCAAAATCAACAATTTTAAGATTTAAATTGATGACTAAAGATCTAACTTAGGGGGGAACAAGACTTATCTATAAAAGGGAAAGGTTGACCATCACATTAAACAAGGTCTTCTACATCTTGCAACCACGTTCTATTGTTCTATTGAGAGATAATATGTCAAAGAGAGAAATGTAGAAAAGTGTGAGGTGAGTTTGAGAGAAACACCATTGAAACTCTATTTTTTTTCAATGTTTTGCTTTTTATATTGAGAGCCAATATTTGTAAGGAAGGCGACAAAGCAAAGGAGTCCAGAAGATTAGAGGCGTAAGAGGTTTTCTTAATCCGTGTTCTCTATTTATGTGGTTTACATCTTAATTTGTTGTTAAGTTTATGAATATGAGTAACTAAACTAATCTGTGATTGGAGTTGGGAGGTAGCTCTGATTTATGAATATATGTATTTGATTTACTTGAGATTTGTATGACCGTTCATGTGTGTCTAAATTTATTGGTTTTATGTGTTGCATGTTAGGATTAACTTTCACTGTATAAACTGAAGCACTACCCTGGGACCGCCAAAGTGTAGATGGTCAACTAACTATGCATACATGCAATTGTGACATTGATATGCTAACGTGATCGTGCTCAACTTTAGATCACATGAATACAATCTTTACTAAGTACAATATGTTAGCAAGAGTGGATGATTAGACTGGATTGCAGACTTAATTTCTCTTTTAAAATGATTGACAACAAAGCTGATTATACTAGTGTGATAGGTCACTATGGAGCTAAGGATTTATAGATTCAGGATAACTCCGGCTATAGATCATAGATCCATTGAACACAGAAGAGCTCAAATAAAGCTCAATAAGTTAAGGAATCATATGTAATTTGTCTATGAATCACTAAAGTAAATTCGTAGTGAAACTCAACTTTGAACACCTATTATCATAATTTGTTTTACAAGCAAAGGAATCAACCCAATCTTTTTAAATTTCGTTTTCTGTTTAATTCCTGTTATGTATTTTTTTTCATTCAATCTGCATACAAACTGCTTTCATGCATCCAATTATTCCATGCATCATTCTTATCATTCAAAACAATATTTCAAACATGCATTCACATTTGTGCGTTCAAGCATTTTTCATTCACACACAGAAGGTAGTAACCCATGACAACTATCACTGTTTCTACAATTGAGTGATTCTAGAGTCGATCCACCACTTCATTGGGATACAATACTTGGGACGTTATTATACATACCGTTTTATTATTACGTGACTGTGCACTTGCAAACACGTTGCCCTAGCAATTAATTGTATACATATTTAAGAAACTACGTGCTTTGCCATGCATCAATGCTCACCCCCTATTAATTTTCAGCCCTTTTTCATCTTACTTTTAGGCTCAACAGTTTTTCACATCTCCTCCTTCTACTCGTTTTCTTTTTCACACTTAGGATTTGATCTGCATCTATATGAAATGGTAAGATGTAACATTTATTCGGCTTAAAGGGTAGATAGATGTGTCTAATTAAATAAAAGGCTTACGGAAAAAGGCTTCACTAGGATTATGAGGATTACTTTACTTGTATAGGGTTTTGGTCGAAAAAGGCTCAAACTTAAGTAGAAAAGATGGCATAATTCGTTTCCTCAACATGAAATAAATATACACTTCTATTCATTGCCATTGCCAATCAAGCAAATTCCTCGAGATTCGTAAATAACATGCAATTCCCAAATCACTTACTAGCTAAAAACAATCATTTCACGCATTCTAAGCATGCAAGAGAACTGAATGCATATATGAGATAAGCATGCCTCTAACAAAACGAAGCAACAAGGTGTGCTCTAATTACACAAGTGTACTCTTAACATCCCATATTCCTCACAGGCTATGCATATATTATCATTAATCCCCACTCATGCATACTTTCGTAATTTAAACTTGATTAAGGAAAAAAATACAAACTACTGAGTTTTAACATTAACGACATATTTTTATCGACTGAATCTAAAGAAAAACATAAAAATCAGAAATAAAAGAATAAAGACCGACTCGATCTCTGACTTACTTAAATAAAACATAAAATTTAAAGAAAAAAACTCAAATAGACTTGACCTTAAGGCATAAAACGCGAAAGTGCACTCTTAAAATTCTACAATGTCCCCATTTCAGGGGTGTCACGACTGAAATTGAAAAAGTACTTAAAAGAAAAAGAAAGTAAGGCTCCTATGATCTTTATGAACCGTTGGGGTCGGCGCTACTGAGCCTCCAAATATATGTTGATGCAGAGCTCGGAGTGCCTGACGCATCTCCTCGGTGGTCTAAAGACTCGACTGTTGATTGCGTATCAACTACTGCTGTATCGGGCAAAATTGCCCATCTTCTCTCGCATATCATATATCTCCTAGTGTTGATGTTCGTCGGCAGGGCGAGACGTGCTCTGCAGTTCTTTATCTGTAGGTGCATGACCTCTCTCCCATACTAACGTGTAAAAGAGATGCCCTCTCCTCTTAGGTACCCACTCAAAGTGCTTGTTAGGCATCAATCTGCTACACAAAAACTTGTACTAAGCCTTGTTTGTCTTGGTCAATGCACTATAAGGAAACACGTGTGCTTTATGAAGGCTAATGCAAAAATCTGGCATAAAAATTTGCTCAATCCAAGTTACCAATTATAAATTACTAATACCCCTTAATTCACTTGCTCAACATTTATAATCATAAGTGATAGGGGTATTTTAGGATTGGACCAGCACTATGGATTGGGCCGGCCCATAACCATATCGAATTGGCCCAATTCGATACCTTTAGCGCATCGAATAGCTCTTATTCGATGCGGTTTCAACACCTGTCTATGGGTCTCACTCGACGAGGCTTATATATACCCCGTTCATTCGTCTTCCAAAGCAGATCGAAACCATGTACGACCCTTACCACATCGAGTCGCCCTATTCGACATGACCATTTGTTCGAGGCGTCTCAGTATTCGACACCAACAATATTTTGTCAAAGCAGCATCGAATTAACCCTGCATCGAATCAGTACTGTTCGAGGCGCACATCGAACACCCGTAATTTGATGCGTTGAATAGTTTGTGTTATTTATATGTTTAAAGCAGTGTAAGATCTGTAATAGATAGTAGGTGTTCTGGACAAAGTTGGTCCGGTATATTTATTGGATTAACATTATTTTGGTTATTTATATTCCGATTGTGTTGTTTAACCGTGTTCTATTACCGTGACGAAATAAGACCAAAATATTGGCGCCGTTTGTGGGAACACCGTTAACATTGTTTTAGATATAAGCAGCTAGGATGACAAATAAACGGCGCATGTATGCGGGTGAAAAAAGGCAAACAGATAAAAAGATCAAAACAGAGACAAACAGAGTCAAAAGGAAATTGAGCCTAAAGAACAGACTCAAGATAAAATAGAAAGTCAGTTGTTAAAGCAATGGCAAGAATGTAAAATGGAGCCATTAGGAGAGTTCAAGATCGTACAACTTTTTAAAGAAAGTACAGAGAAAGTAATAAAAATTGGAGCAGAAATGGACTGGATAATAGAGGCTGCATTGGTAGACTGTCTCCGACGTAATTCAGATATATTTCCATGGTCCGATTCTGATCTTCTCGGGATTGATTCAAGGATCATAGTGCATCGTTTGAATGTAGATAAGAGTGCAAATCCGATACGGCAAAAGAAGCGAAACTTTAGCAAAGAAAAGAATGAAGGTGCTGAAAAGGAGGTGCAAGAGCTCTTAGCAGCACGACATATCTATGCTATAAGATTCTCATAATGGTTGAGCAATATTGTGCTAGTCTTGAAAAAAGAAGCTACATGGAGAATGTGTGTAGACTATACGGATTTAAACAAGCATTGCCCAAGGGATCCTTTTCCGTTGCCTCGGATAGATCTACTTGTCAATTCTACAGCAGGATGTGCACTGCTGAGCATGATGCACACGAAGAGTGGTTTTCATCAAATCTTCATGGCAGTGCAAGATCAGAGCAAGACAACATTTGTCACAGATACCGGAGTGTATTGTTATAGGGTAATGCCGTTTGGATTGAAGAATGCGGGAGCAACTTTTCAAAGGCTGGTGGCTAAAATGTTTTATCATCAAATTGGAAAATCGATGGAAGTATATATTGACAATATGCTAGTGAAAAGTCTTAAAGCCGAGGAGCATGTGCGACATCTAGATGAGGCTTTCACTATAATTAGAACCTATGGAATGAAATTAAACCCCAAAAAATGCACTTTTGGGGTAACGGCTGGGAAGTTTTTAGGATATGTGGTAAATGAAAGAGGAATTGAAGCCAACCCTGATAAAATAAAGGCAGTGCTGGATCTACCGTCACCAAGAATAGTGAGGGATGTTCAATGTCTGGTGGGCCGTTTGACAGCTTTAGGAAGATTTATATCAACTTCTGCAGAAAAGAATCTTCCTTTCTCCAAAGTGATGAAATAGAACAAAGATTTTATTTGGACACCGGAGTGTGAAGAGGCTTTTAGACAAATGAAGAATTATCTTGTAAGCCCGCCGTTGTTAGCAAAACCGGAGGAAAATGAAATGGTGTATCTTTATTTGGCGGTATCCACAAACGCAATCAGTATAGTATTACTCAAGCAAAAAGGAAATCAGCAATTACCCATACATTACGTGAGTAGAGTACTGCAAGGGGCAGAGAGAAACTACTTGGAAATAGAATTGTTTGCATTGGCTATTGTTGTTACAGCCCGGAAGTTGAAACCGTATTTTCAGTCCCACCCAATTACTGTGGTAACGAACAAACTATTGAAGCAAGTGTTGGCAAAGCCAGAAACCTCTGGTCGGTTGGTGAAATGGGCAATTGAACTCAGTGAATTCGGATCGGAGTTTAAGCCGCGAGTTGCAATCAAAGCGCAAGCTTTAGCAGATTTCATGGCCGAGATTTTGGTAAACAGTGTAGTTGAGACCGCATGCTGTATTTTTTCTATATCAAATCAGGTTGGAACCAGCAGGGCAACAACAACGTGGATACTATACACGGATGGATCCGCTACCAGTCATGAAGGAGAAATTGGGATACATTTTCTTTCTCCGGAGCGAAGGAAGTTTGAATTTTCTATTAGCCTAAATTACATGGTAACAAATAACGAAACCGAATACGAGGCAATAATTGCCGGTATGAAAATGGCACTCAGGCTCAACATTGAACATCTGGACGTATTCACCGACTCACTCTTGGTGGCAAATCATTTTTCGGGAAGATATGAGACGCGTGAGGAAACAATGAAGTTGTATGCCGCTAAAGTCAAAGAATTGGCAAAGAACTTCAAATTCTTGGACATAACTCAGATCCCTAGGGACGAAAATGCAAAGGCAGATGCGCTTCTAAATTCGCAAGTTCTTCAGACGTTCTGGTGGAAAAGCGAATCACACTTATGGTTGCTGATAAACCTTCGATTGGGATATCAAAATATATTACCACAGAAGCTCAAGTGGAGTTTATAATGATGATACAAGAAGATTTGTCTTGAAAGGATGAAATCATGATTTATCTTCAGCAAGGCATTCTCCCAGCAGATCCAAATGCACAACGCAGAATGCGTTACAATGCCTATAGATTTACTATCAGCAATGGAGAGTTATATAAAGTATCTTTCGAAGGACCGTTGTTGAGATGTTTGACTCCTACTCAAGCTGAATATGTAATGGAAGAGATCCATGCAGGTTGTTGTGGAAATCACTCCGTGGGACGAGCTTTGGCTCAACGGATATTGTGTCAAGGATATTATTGGTCAACTTTACTTAAAGATGCGACAGCTTTCTCAAGAAAGTGTGATAGTTGCCAATACCATGCTCGTCTCATTCATAGACCAGCACGCCAACTACAACCCATCGACATGGTATGTCCATTTGATCAGTGGGGAATTGATATTGTGGGTCCATTTCCACCCACCAAAGGACAAAAACGATACTTAATAGTAGCAGTTGAGTATTATACTAAGTGGGTCGAAGCAGAAGCTATAACTATTATACTAAGTGGGTCGAAGCAGAAGCTATAACGTCAATCACATAGAAGAATATGATCGAGTTTATATGGAAATACATCATATGCCGTTTTGGCATCCCGAGGTCTATTGTATGTAATAACAGCATGCAGTTCAGCAAAAAGGAAATCAAATCATGGTTCGGAGAATTGAAGATATCGCACAATCTGGCCTCAGTGTATCATCCACAATCCAATGGTCAAACAGAATCCAGTAACAAAACATTGAAGGATTATCTCAAACGGAGGATAAGAAGTACAAGAAAAACATGGCCAGAAGAGCTTCAAGGAATATTATGGGCATATAGAACAACTCAATCGAGTTTATATGGAAATACATCATATGCCGTTTTGGCATCCCGAGGTCTATTGTATGTAATAACAGCATGCAGTTCAGCAAAAAGGAAATCAAATCATGGTTCGGAGAATTGAAGATATCGCACAATCTGGCCTCAGTGTATCATCCACAATCCAATGGTCAAACAGAATCCAGTAACAAAACATTGAAGGATTATCTCAAACGGAGGATAAGAAGTACAAGAAAAACATGGCCAGAAGAGCTTCAAGGAATATTATGGGCATATAGAACAACTCCAAGAACATCCACGGGGGAGACCCCATTCGTTCTTGTTTATGGTATTGAAACTGTTTTGCCTGCAGAGATAGGTATGCCAACGCGCAGAATTACTAACTACGATCCTGAGCAATCAGCCCGGTTAAGACAAATGGATCTGGATATGATAGGATCAACAAGGGATGATGCCTATCAGCGTACTGTTGCTTTTAAAGCAGCAATGGACAAAAGCTATGATAAAAGGGTTCAATTCAGGAATTTTGAAGTAGGATATTTGGTCTTGAGAAGCATTGCACCAAAATAGCATATCGGAAAGCGTGAACCAAAATGGGAAGGGCCTTTTAGAGTCACACGAGCAAGTTCACGAGGATATTATTATTTGGAGTCTCTAAGAGGAATTCAACATAAGCGTCCATGGAATGTGCAACATCTCAGGCGTTATTATGCATAAAATTGAATAAATTTGATCAAATATTATGTTATACACACTTTGATTGATATAAATTCTCTATGAATTATTAACTGCAAATTTATGTTCATCAAATGACACAGGTAGAACATGACAGAGGGGTAAGAAGGCCCAAAGTGGTCCTGCCCCGCATGCCAGAAGGAAGAACATGACGGAGGGGTAAGAAGACCCAAAGTGGTCCACCCCCCGCATGCCAAAAGGAAGAACATGGCGGAGGGGTAAGAAGGCCCAAAGTGGTCCACCCCCCGCATGCCAAAAGGAAGAACATGGCGGAGGGGTAAGAAGGCCCAAAGTGGTCCACCCCCGCATGCCAGAAGGAAGAACATGACGGAGGGGTAAGAAGGCCCAAAGTGGTCCACCCCCGCATGTCAAAAGGAAGAACATGACGGAGGGGTAAGAAGGCCTAAAGTGGTCCACCCCCGCATGCCAGAAGGAAGAACATGACGGAGGGGTAAGAAGGCCTAAAGTGGTCCACCCCCGCATGTCAAAAGGAAGAACATGACGGAGGGGTAAGAAGGCCCAAAGTGGTCCACCCCCGCATGCCAGAAGCAATAACATGATGGAGGGGTAAGAAGGCCCAAAGTGGTCCACCCCCGCATGCCAGAAGCAAGAACGTGACAAGGGGGTAAGAAGACTAAATGTGATCCAAATCCTTATGATCACCATAAATACAATAACAGCCTAATAAAGGCCCAAGTGATCTTATCTCTCCGATAAATATTGATTTGACAGCAAGCGAATGAATCAAAATGACTTTCTTAGGAAGGCATTATAAAGAAACACTATGCAGGCAAACGTAAGTCGAAGGTTATAAGATAAACGGTAAAATCATTTTCATTAAAAAAGCAACTGCAAAAGTGTTACAAACTACTATACAAAACAAAAAATCTAATATCGACAAAACAATGTAACCTAATTATCACTACTCACTCGATGAATGGGGGGACTCTTGACGAAGTACCACACCCACTGAACGCGCAAAATTGGCACAACTACCATGAATTTGATCCTATGTAAGAATCAATTCATCAGTTTGTGCCCAATCATCGGGCAAGACGAGTTCAACTCTCTCAGTAGTATCACCGAGCTGATATCTACTTGGAGAAATCAAATTCGGTGCCGTAAATGATACGTTCCACTCGGCAAGACCATTGTTGAATCAGAAGTCTTAGGTAAGCTTGCCACCTTTTTTCTTTGCCCCAAAGCTGTCGGAGGAATATTTTCAAAACCAGAAGTCTTTGGAGGACTCTTAAGAAAAACTGTAGACCTGGAAGTTTTCGGAGGCGATTTCAAATCATCATCGCTCAGACCAAAAGCATCGTGAAGGGCTTTCTTAATATTCTCTGAATCGCTCAAAGGAGCATTGGGAATGCTTTTCTCTTTTCCTCTATGGATCAGAGGTAAGTTCGATTTTAAAGAGCTTGAGCCGGTCACATTTTGTTTTTTGCGGTCTCGCGACATGGCATAAGATGGATCACTGGGCCTAGTAGTCTGTAAATCATCATTATCATCATCGCTGATTTCTGGGATCTCCATTCTCGAGTTCCGAGTGGCATCAAGCATGTCCTTGCGAAAACCCTTTCTCAGGTACCCAAGGTGTTCCGCTTGATCAACACCGAGTTCCATTCCATATTTCGTATCTACAGCACCGCGTAGTAATTCCAAAAATTTATAAACATTACTCTGCGTAAAATCTTGGACGGTCGCACATCTGTAATCTTCTGACTCGAAATATTGAATACGACGGCGCAAATTGGAAATATCATTTTCCGCATCCGTATTCGATGCCTAAAGAGAACAATTTTCACGCCTCAAGGATTCGTTATCCTTTTTTAGCACAATAATTTCAGCGCGCAGTGCTTCAGCATTCTCTTCTGATTCCTTAGCTTTCACTTCGGCATCATGTTTGTCGCGACTCACTTTAAACGATTTTATTTCCATTTCTCTAGCACGTTTCAGCGCATTTCGGCGACTATAATACCGTGTCACCACCATTCTCCGTGTATCAACATTCTCGTGGCGTTCAAAATTGCTCACTATGGGCACCCGAGTGCCAGCACTAACACCACCGAGTCTCATGGTAGAATGATTCGGGGGAGATGAATCAGAGTGGCCCGCACCCCAATTCTCGGAAAGATTTCAAGGGGTCGTGCTTGCAGTTTCTCTTCTTGCAAATTTGCCCGGATTTTCTTCCGAGGTCACATTAGCGGAAGATGGGCCCGCACCTGAGGGCTCATTTTGCTCGCTCCTTCCCTGAGCATCATAAATACTCTCGGGTGACAACACAATTTTGCTACGATTTTGAGATTTTGTACGCGCCGTGTTAGCCTAATAACGAATTTTATAAATGTTTGAATATTAATAATAAGTCAACAGCGTGTCGAATTCCAACGATTCGATACGTGTCGTGTCGAAGAGCCTCTGTTCGATGCGGTTCAGAAGCAAACAAAAAATCCCCTCTGCGAATAACAACATAGATGTTAGACATGTGGACCCTTATATATTGGCCCATGGGCCGCCGCTTTCGTGAACGCATCGAATTTACATGATTCGATGCGCGCATCGAATTCATCAAATTCGAGGCCCACAGACATGACGCATCGATTTGTCAAAATTCGATGCCCATAACTTTCAATGGCGAATATGATTTGAAGTTTGGAAACCGTCATCACTTTGATAACGTCTCCCAAACTGGGGGATTTTTTTAACAAGATACTAAAAAAACAACAGAAGGCGAATAATCGCGAGTAACGTTAATTATATTTTACTTTTCTTAAATGGCCACTAAAAAAAATTCTCAAAAAATAAATTTAGTGGGCATTTAAAAAAAGTAAAATATAATTAACGTTACTGGCGATTATTTGCCTTCTGTTGTTTTTTTAGTATCTTGTTAAAAAAATCCCAAAGTCCAATGTTGAAAAACATTCGGCTTTCTCCATTTCAACACAAGCACACACTCGAGAAAGGCAAAAAAGGAGGCGAATTAACCCTGAATTTCATAAATTCATCCAATTTATTCAGTTTTTGTTACATTAAGCTTCCTAATATCATTCATTAGCATTAAGGTATGTGATTTGTTGTGTTAGTTTACCTTTTTCTCTAATTTATTTAAAGTTTTGATATATTTCAATTTTTGTAGATTTCATATTGCAAATCTTTGAATAGAGTTGTAATTATGAATATATGTGATAAATTTGGTGTTGATTTGATACGGGCATGTTGAATGTGTTAAAATCTTAAAGTATTAGGTTGAATTTTGGGTCTTTATGGTAATTTTTAGAATTAATCTTATAAAATTTGGATTAATGTTATAATTATGAATATAATTGATAGTTTTGGTGTTGACTTGTTATAGTATGTTGAATTAGTTAAAAATAAATAAGGGTTTAGGTTGAATTTTGGGACTTTGTTATAATTTTTAGATTTAATATTGTAAATCTTGAATTAGTTTTGTAGTTATGAATATAATTGACTGTTTTGGTGTTAATTTGATATGAGTATGTTAAATTTGTTGTAATTTTAGGTTTTTAGTTGATTTTTTGGAATTTGTAGTAATTTTTTGGTTAAATATTGAAGGTTTTTGATTACCGTTATAATTATATAATTATGAATATAATGGATAGTTTGGTGTTGATTTGATATGATTATGTTAAATTTCTTGTAATTTGAGGGTATTTGTTTTTTGAGAAGTTGTTGTAAATTTTAGATTTGATATTGAAGACTTTCGGCTAGTGTTGCAATTATGAACATGATTGATAGTTTTGTTGTTGATTTGATAAGAGTAGGTTAAATTTGTTGTAGTTTTAGGGTACTTGGTTGATTATGGGGAGTTGGATGAATTTTTTGGTGAATTTGTTATAATATTTGTGTATCTGGATGAATTTGAGGATTGAAATTTCAATGTAAATTATTTGAATTGTCTTTAGATTATGTTATTTATTTGAGGAGAAAAAATGTTAGACTATAAGTTATGGATCGTAGATTGTTGTTTTATAGAATTGATATAATTGCATTAGTTAAATGGATAATTAATCGAATTACTACAATTGCATTAGATTTGGTATTGATAATATATTTTACATTGTAGATGGCTGGTAGTAGTTCATCAGTTAGAGGAGGTCGCCCTAGTGTCCAAGAGGTCCCGATGTTGAGCCGAGAGGGCCGTTCCACCAGGGGATGGTGGTTTACCATCTACTTAGTATATAGGTGGTTTAGATGGTCATCACCACATATGATGTATTGGGCATTGGATAGTGGCACCTAGCGTTATTTAATGGTCACTTGAGTTCTTTACATGGCCATCAGGGCACACCGAAAATGGAAGCCTACCCCAGCTATATGTGTATATGTTACCGCGGATGGCGCCGCGGGGAGGATACTACTATAGGGCGGAGAGTGTACTGTTGACCAGCGTACACGATGGTATGTCGCCACCTCAACATTGTATGTTGATGCCTTAGTACGGGACACTACATTTCTAGTACGTATCCGAGATATGACCTTGCCCCGATGGTTTCAGTGCCGATAGGGTTCTCATTGCCCTAATAGACACATATAGAGGACGGTGGCTCGAGCCAAGGTAGTGGCGCTGGAAGTTCATCTACTCTCGTTCACCGTGGCAGGTTTATGTCGGCTTAGAGCATCTATGAGGCCGCTTAGACTAATCATGTGACCTACTACAGGTCATTACCTACGACTCAGCCATCACAGGCTAACACAATGAGGTTAGAGGATGTTGATATGGATGGGGTTGGAGGGTGACACAATCGAGGTTGAGGATGATCGAGAATATTAGGAGGAGGAAGAGTTGGCAATTTTGGATACTTTAGACACAGCGAATACGAGGTACAAAGGTTTGAGAAAATGGCTATGTGAGCGAGAAATCAAGGCGACGAGGCTTCTATTGTTGTTGGTAGATGATAGGAGGTTCCTCCATAAGAAAGCATCAGCCACTGTGACAAATATATTAAAGGAGGTAATGTGGAAGGTGCACCCAGGTTACCCCGAGTTTAGCAAGGCTGAAGGAGATGACGGTTGGAAGATGATCGGGGTACGTAACATTTATCTTAATTATTATTGTTTATTTATTCTTTAATTTTATGAAATAATATACTATAGTATTATTTCCAATATTTGTTATATGTTTTGCAGAAATATTTTCGGTGGGATAAAGATCAAGAAGGAACCATCGAAGTTGTGTATCAAAAGAAGGCTTAAATTAATTTCTCGCGTATGGTTACGAATTGCAAGAAACTTTGGCTTGAGGATAGGAAAGACCAAAAATATTCGGATACGCACAAAATATCGGTGTCTACTGACTGGCTCCAATAATACATTTTGTATTGGCGAAATACGAAATGAATGGATATAACTTATCTTCGAAGAAAAATTAGGCCAAGTTCAAATGGGTCACCAGGATAGGCAGTTGCAAAAGTGATGAGACGTATAGACAAGAAATGATGTGTTCCAATACTTTAAATAAATTACTATGTGTATTTATAGTCGTCTATTAGGATTTATAGATGTTTAATAGTTTTTTGTATTAATTTTCAGGCGAACGATAGAGAGATAAACCCTAAGAAAGTCCCTATGCAGGAGGTGTGGTTGGAAACACATTCCAAGGTGGAGGACGGCAATATAGTGATGTGGGGTAGTGAATGGGTGAGCGATGTTTATGTAATTTAATACTTTCACTAATGCAATGTTCATTAGTAAGTATTTATAATTTTGACTTGTTATATACATTTTTACTTGATGTCGGACAATTGAAACATTTAAAAGAGTCTATACTAGAGCACATTGCTGATATGAGGTTGTGGCAACTGCTGAATATAGTCGTCTGGTTGCGTGCTATTTATGGTGTAAAGAAGAACTTTGCTCTTGCCCTTTCAAAGTGTAGCAACCCATAGTTTGTCGGCTCTGAGACAAGGAAGACTCCGAGATTTGGGAACATGAGCAAGTACGAAAAGTTACATGAAAAACAAACCATGGTAATTGCAAGTTTTCTTGAAGCAAATATCGCGAATGACACACATATTGCTAAACAAGCAAAGGATCACACGAGTCTAAATGAATGGGTGAAAGCCATGTTCATGTTGCCTGTTCGAGGAATCTGAAGCTGAACCATCATATGTTGGACCATCATCTACCCATGAGACAGGAGATTACATCGTGGTCATGTCTGGCGTCACTCGGCAGTGAGACATGTCCACATACGTATTAGAACTTGTTAATTGTTTAACAATGTCTAATTTAAAGTTTCAGCTTGTAATATGGACTTGTTTATTGACTTGTTAACGTGGTGTTATTTGTTGTTTTTATTTGACATGTTTATGGACTTGTTTAGGTGTTTATAGACTTGTTATTTTGGTGTAATGTGCTGTTTTTGTTTAGGTGTTTAAGTGTTTATGTATTATTTTATTTATTTAGGCTTCTGACTGGACAAACACAGTGTCAAAATTCTGCTAGTTGTATGCACACACGGTGAGATCGTGAGAGGCGACCTAGCAGCCTCTCACCAAATATTATTTTTAAAAAACAATTGTGAGCTTAGAGGCGATTCATTGGCCTCCGACAATTTCAAATTAATAAATATTCTTGGTGTATATACATGAAATTATTTATTTATGTAACAAAAATAAAAAGGAAACCTGATAAAACTTTTTCCTATTTATATTTTTCTCCCCAAGCACTTCTTTAACGTCAACCGTTATTCTGTTTTATGTCAAATTTTAAGGGACTCACATATTTACCTTAATTACAGTTATGGTAAAAAAAAGTCAGTGAATTAGAAAGTGATTTTGATGTGTTTTCAATCTTTTTTGAATTTATACGTTCCCCCCAAGCGTTTGTTTAACGTCAACCGTTCCTCCATTTCTTATGAATTTTAGGAGACTCATATATTTACCATAGTAAGATTCTGGAGAAAAATCATTGACTTCGGATGTGTTTTTGAGGTGTTTTCATAAAATAGCATCAATTTTGTTTATAGTGGAAGAATAGGTGTAGGATTTAAGGTTTAGTGGTTAAGTGCTATTGGGTTTATTTCTCCTCAATCGTTTATTTAGCATCTTCCGTAACTCTGTTTCTTATGAAATTTTACACAACACACATTTTCAACGTAATAGTAATTTTTGCCATAAAAAGAACTGGATTCGGAGGTGTTTTGAAACTCTTATATATTTATATTTACTCATTCAAACTTTTGTTTCACATCTTAGGTAACTCCGTTTCTCCACTAACTTTATAGAACACGCATTTTCAACATAATAGTAATTTTTGCCAAAACTGGAGGTATTTTGTAACTCTTATTTATATTTTTCTTCTCAAATGTTTGTTTAACCTTTTTGGTAACTCCGTTTCTCCCCAAACTTTATAGAACCCGCATGTTCAACATAATAGGAACATCAATAATGACATTAAGAAGGAACCCTGTCATTCAGAAAAATACATTGTTTTGAAGATAAACCATTACATTACAAATTTAACGACTAATAATATTAAATAGCAGAGCAAAACAACCTACTCATAAGTTAATCACGATCATCATCTTTTTCTTCGGTGTCACTCTCATCAAATTCTTCTTTGGGATCTTTTTCTTCTCCATCTTCATCTTGATGAACCACGGTTCATCAACCACGGGTTCCAAATCATTGTCTGCTAAATATCGAATGTTGTACAAGGTTAGGTCAACATCTAATCTAAAAAGAGGAGGTGTGTCGTCTTGAAATATGTCTGGTCCTTTAGCTGCATTCTTGCTTAATGAGGATGTGTCTACAAGATGTCTGGCTTTTGTGGTTTACGCAGATAACCACCCTCTTCTAATCTGATTTGATTGGTACGCTTGATTCGCCAGAATGAATGCCTCGATCACCCCAGTTGATAGTTGGCGATCTGAATTTATGTCAACTATTGGATATACCAGATGCTTCTTCATCTCATTCGAATAAAAAATCATACCAATCGCACTTGAAAAGAATCATAGTTAGTGCACGCCCACTCCCCCAATATTCAACCTATACAACCTCTTGGAAGATTCCATAAACATCGGATTCTCCAGCATCGTCCCCCTTAACATAAACACCATTATTATTTGTCTTTTTATGCTTGTTATGTTTCAAGTGTGAAACCTAAACCCATTAATCAAGTAACCATCAAATGTTCTCACGGTGTTGATTGGCACGCGTACCAATGTAATGATGTGTGGGTCTACATCTAAATTTCGAGATCCAATGATTCCCTTGATCCACTCAACAAAGTACACATTGCGGTGCGTTTGAATTTTTTGCTCCCGAAGGCCAACGCACATTTACTCGTCAAATAATCTATGAACATCACAATTTTAATCAATGAAAATAGAGAATAAAGCGTTTAAACAAAGCTAATAAGGTACTTACCTCAACCATGGCTCGACTTCTGGACAATTGAGAAGAATGTATAACTCAACAGCAGTATACTCTACGGTGTTCAAGTATCTGCCCTCTGGTGAATGGCCAATTGCTTCTCCTTTCACGTGGAAGATTGAGGGTTCTTCACGGAAATCTTCATTCAATGCAACCTCATTCTTGTTGAGAGAATTGACTCTTGTCTCAAAAGATTGCTCGAAATAGTGTTGTAGAAATTTGGTGACTTCGAAAATTAAATACTCATCAGCAATAAATCCTTCTACACGCGCCTTATTCTTTACCTTTTGTTCTTTTTAAAATCTTGCATGCACATGTACACGCAAAAAACAATAAAAAGATTACAAATCAAATAAACAGGTATCAGAAGACAAAAAGCATATTTACCTCTTGAATGGATACATCCACATGTATTGGACATGTCCTCCAACCATTTCTTCCCAAGGAAGGTGTTTGGCCAAATGTTCAATTGAAATGAAGAATGAGGGAGGAAATATTTGTTCGAGCTTGCACATAGTAATCACAGTCGATTTCTTTAATTTCTTCATTGGACATTTGCTTAATATACTCACCTCAGTGATTGCCTCCCAAATAGGGTTGTCTAACAAGTGAAGAAATGCAATAGGTAGCAACCTTTGCATAAACACGTGTCAGTCATGAATCTTCAGTCCTACTAGTCGTAGTTGGTGGATTTGGGCACAACGGTTTATCCTTCATTTTCTTCGGGTCGTCCATCACTGTGTTTTTTATGTTGTCGAAGGCATTCTTTTCTCATTGCATTATGTTCAGATTGTGACGGATAAGATTTGACTCCCAGTAGGGAAGTTCCTAAAATATGCTACATCGACCCTAGTTGTGTTCCCTCCCAAAACCTTAGACAATTTGTCCACTGTCCCCGTATTCAATTTAAGGTAGATAGCAAATGACCTCTTCCATTGCTTGGTCCGATCTTTGAAGTAGTGGTGCATCAAATTAATCCCTACCTTTTCTGAAATTAGTAAGCTTGAACGGAACAAATGATTAAGGGGAAGAAATCGTTAATGACAATTGAAGCAACACGGTTCGTGGTCGTATTCAAGGCAAATAGACTTTGTACTATCCATACAATATGGGAAAGATTGCTTACCGTGTGTAGTCCATTGAGATAGCATTTTGTAAGATGGAAAAACACTTATCGTCAACATCTAGTGCGCTCGCATTACAAAATTTTCTTTCGAAATGAATCATAAGTTTGAGCTCCATTACGCCACAACGAACGGAGTTCATCAATTATGGGTCGTAGCATCAAGCCAAGGTTCTTTCCAGGACTCTTTGGTCCAGAAATCAACAAAAATAAAAATATACACTCTTGTCTCATGCATATTACAAGAGGTATTAGGGTATCACGAAAACTGACCAACATGAGTAGGAATTACCTAATCTTCCCCATGGAGTGAATCCATTAGTGCAAAGACCAAGCCTAACATTTCTGAGCTTGGCAGCATAATCTAAATTCTTTTCATCAAAATATTTCCATGACTCGTCTGCAGCGGGTGAATCGTTGTATCATTTTGTCCCCGATATTTAAGATGCCACGTCATGTGTTGTGATGTTTCTTGTGACATATACAACCTCTACAATCAATATATCAAAGGAAACTACCACAATTTCCTTTTTTTGAATTGTGTTTGGCCATTGGGTTTGAACTTCATGCAGGTTCGAATCTATCTTTTTTGCACACCAGACAATGAGTATAACTGCTCGACTCGTATTCCATGTAGTGCAAGAAAAATTTATTCTCACATATGTCATAAGTTTTCTTTTACAGGCATAACCTATTTAATACCCGCTTCATCCCGTGAATATCCTCGGGAATTTTATCGCGATCCTCAGGACTTAGCACGGTAGGCATTTGCTTTAAAAATGTGTTACAACTAGATGCAGTTGTATTATGCAGAATCTTATTCGTATGAAACTTAGATACAAATTCTAAAGTCGTTTCACACTTGGTGGTACTTATCCGCGTCTCTGATTGTCGCAAAAGTTCATAAAAGTCTCTTGCCTCACGGTTTGGCTCCTCCTCTACCTCTTGATTGAAGTGAGCATTCTCAAAACGGCCACCAAATGCATCGACGACCATTTCCCTATAACAACCACCAAAACTTTCGTGAAGAGGTGACTACACTAGCACATAAGAACTTGACGCTCCAGATGTGTTACCAAAGGACTCACCGTGTCCTACCCAAACATAGTAATCTCGAAGAAAACTCTGTGTATAAAGATGCCACGTAATATTCTTAGTCATATGAAACTTAGTGTTATAAAATAATTTGCAGCGACACTTAACTTTACTCCGATTGAGCAGGTTAGCCTGAGAAGATGCATATTTTAGAAATCTATAAACACCCTCCATAAAAATTTTGTTGAGATTACCCCCACTATGCACTATATCGTGCATCCAACTCTGATCTTTATTGTTATACATTTTTGATCTACATCAACAATCACAAACTGTTTTTTTTTTCTTCAGAAAGTTCACCCTCAATAACTATTACTATTCACTATGACTATTTACGAAAATATTTAACCAACTTGTGTTGCAGTCAATAATATATGTATATATACACATATATATATATATAACTGATCGATAAACTCGTAACTACAGACTGAAAAAAAAATCAAAAACGCTAACTTGTACATACCTCTTAACCTTGAATTTCGATCTAATGAAACAAATATAATTCGATGGGTTTTTACAAAATATGAGGTAATTTATGGAGTTTTTCGTTTCTTCTTTGAAAGGTGCAACAATGGAGGAAAACGAGATCGGGAGAAAAACAAGATCTGGAATGAGGTTGAGGAGAAGAAATTCGTGCAATAATAGTGTTGCTTTTGGTAGAAGGCGATTATTTCTTTTTTTTTGGGCCAATTTTACAGTTTTCATTTTTTTTAAAAGATTAGAGGCAAAATTTGCCTCTAACCAACCAAACGAAGATTCGTGCCATAGATCAGATCTGCATCGTTCATTTCGCTCAATTCGCGTCACATATCGAAAGCGATTTTCGCCTCAAAGCTCCCACATATATTTTCTCCCCATATAAATTCTCCCACAATCTTCATAACTTCTCCCAAATTCCACTTAATAATAATCCACATTTGCCATCTAACATAGTTGTGATTTTATGTTTAAGTTAATATAATTAGCTCTCTTAGGATTTGATATGTTATATAGGAATGATGTATCTAATTAACTAATTTAGTTTTTTTTTTATTTTTACAAGTCATAGTATTTAAAATGTAGTTAATTATTTTAGTGATATTATATGCACCTCATCATTTTGTTATACTAATTTTTATTTTTGGAATTATTAGTCAATTTTGTATACTAAATATGTGGTCTCGTGTGTCTTTAATTTTAATTATTAATTTCAAATATTACTCTTTCATTATAAAAGAATTGAGAGAATTTTAGGGAATGAAATTCGATTTCCTGCGGTAAATTTTTATGCGTTTTTTTTCACAAATCTGAAAATGATCGAAGGCGGCTAAATCGCCTCTTATCTGGTAAAATATTTGTATATTCAATAACTTTTTTAAACAAAATTAAAATATAAGAGGCGATTAAATCACCTTTCACCTGAATTATTGTTTAAATGAAAATAAAATTGTAATAGGCGATTAAACTCGCCTCTAGCCACATCTGCAGTGATTAGGATTCTGATAATGATGTGGATTATAAAAAGAAAAGAAAGTAAAAAGAGATTAAAGGAGATAGAATCACCTCTCACCTTTGTGGGCCACAACTACTACTGGCTAATAATCGCCTACGTCCTTTAATTGGTCAGAGCCGATTTTTCCACTCTCTATGTGACTGCTTCCAATAAAGGCAAAAAATCGCCTCTAATCTAGTAACATGCATCTATATTAGGGGAAAATGATAAGAGGTAGGGAATCGCCTCTTATCTCTTAAATTAGAGGCAATTTCGGCCATATAAGAGGCCATTATGCACCTCTTATATGGAGGTATTCTTGTAGTGGGTCCATCTCAAACGCAATTTTCCTAGGAACAGCCTCAACCTTGAATTAAAAAGTAACACATGTCGTCCGGGCAAAAACGCTTTATTCGTGATACTTTTTTTATTTATTTATCAAGAAATTATATTGAAAAATGGAGTACAAGGGGTATTCACCCTTACATCACTACAAAATTACAAATAAATAGTAGGAAATACTACTCAGGATCGTTTCGTCGTACCACAACTTTATTCTGTCTTTGTAAATCTTGGAGTTATCGTAAGTGTCATTCATTCGTCAAGCTCATGCAACTGAAATTGTCTCTTCTTGCCTGCATTCTAGCATCGAAATTTGATAATCTTGATGACCAAATTCTTTGTGCTTGAGCTCAACAGGTTAATGGACACTAGCTTCCCTGGATACAAGGCGATATGGTGATATCTCTGTTGGTGTTTTAAAAGCAGCTCTATATGCCCGTAAAACATCATCTAACATTTTTGATCAAACATTACATGAGGGTACGAGATTGTTCATTCCTAATAAACTTTTATTTTATTTTTTATTTTTTGTGTTCTCGTGGTTGGCTACCATGTTTAAGACAAAAATATTACTGTTCACTACAAGAACACATGGCCATCTGCAACCGCGCGGGCGGTTGCAGATGGCCCCTGGGCGGTCGCCCGAGAAGTATATGCGACGAAGTCCTTAAGAGCATGGCAATCGCTAGTCTGCTGCAAGCTTAGCAGAGGTTGACAATTTCAAAACTTCGAAATCGCCCTTTTCAGCAGGGGTTGCCAATTTCAGCAGAATTTCAACAGAATTACAACTTCGCAACCCCCCAATCCCGCCAATTTCAGCAGAATTTGCAACTGCCGAGCGGTTGCAACGATTCTTAGCGACCACCTTGACGGTTACGATAGTACGACATGGAAACCGCTGTGCGGTTGCAACATTGGGATTATTGCAATAATATCCATGTTTAAAATTAATGATTTTTTGCAAGTATCTTGATGAGTTTGTGTTTATGGACAATAAATATTATTATTAACCCTAAAATCAGTAATAAATGACTACAAAACAATTGCTTGAGTTAGTAAAATAGTAGATTAGATGTGATTAGGCGAGTTATCAACGATATAACTATATATTATGTCAACAACTAATCATCATAATTAGTCCATAATGTTGTCCCTAAGATTTATTTTGCAATGAAACCTTATAATATGGCTTGTTTTAACTATTTTAATGGATTTATCAATTGACAAAACAACGCGTCACAACGAATCAGCCAAAATAGTAAAAATTCAATTATGTATATTATTTGCAACCGTGTGGTTGTTGTAGATGACCAGAATCAGCAACCGCTTAGACGGTCGCCATAGGCCAAAGCGACCGCCTAGCGATTACAAGGGAGGAGAGCGACCGCCTAGCGGTTGCTGATACTGGTTATCTGCAACCGCTCAGCGGTTGCAGATAATGTTCATATTTGAAATTAGTAATTTTTGGTAAGTATCTTGATGTGTTAATATTTATTAAACTCAAATATTTTTAATACATGTGAATACTAGTAGTAAACGATTACAAGACTAGTAATTGAGTTAGTAAAATAGTGGATTAGATGTGATTAGGCGAGTTATCAACGATACACGTATATATTATGTTCAAAAACTAATCATTATATTTAGTCCTTAACGTAGTCCCAATGCCTGGCGGTTGCTGATACCCAAATCCGCAGTCGCGCAACATGCTTGCAACCGCTTGGCGGTCGCGCGCATGGCTTGCAACCGCTTGGGCTTCGCGCATCACGCTTGCAACCGCTAGGCGGTCGCGGGTGTGCATGGCCACTACTAGGCGGTTGCAAACTGTGTTGGTGGCTTCTCGTTGGGTCGCTTCATTCTAACATATAGATTACTTTGCAACCGCCTCGGAGGTTGCAAGATCTACTAGCCATTGTTATCTGCAATCGCCCAGCGGTTGCGAAGTAGCAGATGTTTTGTTATAAGTACCTCCCCACTTCACTTGCATAATTCATTCACAACCCCACTTATTCTTAAGGTACAAAAGTTTTCTCCCTTAATAATATTAGAAATGTCTTATTTTATTTAAGTGTTATAAAATTTCTATTTATAACTTTTTAATTAATGCTTACTTGTTTATTTATTTTATTTGTTTATAGGTATTGTCGAAACACTACTGTGGGGCATGTTTTTGTGGACACAACATCCTTGAAAATTGTTATAACGTTCGTTTGTTTACGCTACAAGAGGTACGTTGTTATTTTATTTGTTTATAGTTAATTATGTGTGTGTTACTTTTAATTAAGTTGAAAATTGTTAGTAGTGTAAATTATAAATATTTGTTTCTTTTATTTCAACATAGATATACAATGGAATATCAAGCCGATAAATCTTAGATGTACAATATGTTCGATACCGATGGTTATTTACAAGAAAGTTTTGTGTTTGGTATTCGTTCGTTCATAGAATACTCTTTGCAAGCATCCGAATACTTAGATCTAGAAAACCGTATAAGGTGCCCGTGCAAGAAATGCAAAATACAGAGTTTTTTCCCAAATTCTCGGTCCGTGATCATCTTCATAAGTCAGGATTTACGCCAGGATATCACGTTTGGGTTTTTCACGGGGAATAGTACTCAAGGCCTGCCATGCCGTATATGCCCGACCTCCCCAGCACATCACACATCAATATTCTCGACATCTCTGGTCATTATGATGATTCGTTTAAAGACATGGTGGTATATGCATGTGGAGGTCCGTTTGATGAGGATGAGGTGCATAACGAGGATCCGTATCCCGACGCGAAAGCATTCTACAATTTGATGTATCTAGGAAAGGTGAATATTCATCCTAGGAAAAGTACATCTATCCTTCAGTGGGTCGCAGAGTGGTTGAGGGACAAGCCACTGCACAAGATGAGTAATATTTCATCTGATAAGGCTTTTAACGAGGCGAATGAAGGTTTATTGGATGAGACGGTGAAGTTGTTACCTAAGGACACGAAAGGGATGCTCCGTATGATGCAAACATTAGGGTTAGGCTTTGAGAAGATTGATTGTTGTACAAAACAGTGTTTCTTGTTCTATGGGGAGGCGAATAAGGACTTAGGCAAATGCTCGGTATGCAGGACGAATAGATACGTGGCCAGTTTGAAATCGAAGGTCGGGAGGAGGAAATTGTGGTATTTCCCTTTGACTCCCCATCTTCAAAGCTTGTATTATACTATAGGCACTGCTCGGCATATGACTTGGCATTTGAAGTGTCGAGGGGCTACAGATAGAATGATTCACCCAGCTTCAGGCGAGGCATGGTGCGACTTCGATCTAACACACCAGGATTTTGCAGCAGAGCCCAGGAACGTACGTCTCGGTTTATGTACGGATGGGTTCACACCGTATAACGCATTTGGCAAGAGCTACTCTTGTTGGCCAGTGTTTTTTCACGCCGTATAATCTTCCTCCATATCTTTGCATGAGACCAGAGTTTATATTTTTTAGCCTTATCATTTCTGGTCCAGAGAGTCCGGGAAAGAATTTTGACGTTTTTCTGAGACCGCTGATTGACGAATTGAATGTTTTATGTGAGCACTGGGGCTGAGATATTCGAAAGTTTTAGAAAGGAAAACTTCACACTGAGAGCATTCCTGATGTGGACGATTAGCGAATTTCCAGCATACGGAATGTTGTCTAAGTGGACACTAAATCTTTTACACTGACAAACGGCGGTAAACCGTGCTTTTTGATTGCCATCGTCGGTTCTTGCCCATAGGTCATTCCTAGAAGAGCGATAAAATATCCTTTTACTTAGGGGAAGAAAGGTCAGAAGCACCTATTCCTAGGAAATATGACGACGAGATGAGGGTAATTGTGGAGCATCTTAAGCCTGTGGGATTTGGAGTTGAAGCAAAAAAGCTCTCGGGTAAAGGGGTGACGCATAATTGGTTATGAAAGAGCATCTTCTCGGAACTGCCCTATTGGTCCACAAACTTGATTCGTCACAATCTAGATGTCATGCACTACGAAAAGAATGTTTTCGATAACATCATCAACACAGTGTTGGATGACTCTAAGACAAAGGACAACATCAAGTTGAGGAAAGATTTGGAGATCTTGACGAATCGTACTGAGCTGTTTTTACAGCCAGGTGGCCATCGCGGGCTTTCTGCCAAGCTAAAGGCAACCTATTGTCTCACGAATGAGCAATAGAAAAAGATATTTGAATGGTTGGTCAATCTAAAGTTTCGAGATGGATACGCATCGAATTTGGGACGATGTGTACAGAAGCAGCAACAGAGGTTGTTTGGTATGAAGAGTCATAATTGTCACGTCTTCATGCAGAGATTGATTCCCATTGCTTTTTGTGACTTTTTGCCACCAGAGATTTGGGGAACATTAGTGGAGATTAGCTTGTTCTTCATGGCCATTTGCGCTTCAGAGGTTTTCGTCACATATATGAATAGACTAGAGGCGTCTATCATTGTAACAATGTGGTTGGAGCAGATATTTCCTCCTTCCTTTTTCGATTCTATGGAGAATTTGGCAATACACCTACCGTACGAGGCCAAAGTTGGTGGTCCGGTTCACTACAGATGGATGTATCCATTCGAGAGGTAAATTTTTCGTAATTTGGTTGGTGACACTTATTAATAATACTTTATTCTATTATTTATTCATTATTTCCTTTGTTATTAATTAGGCACATGTTTAAGTTTAAGGGATCAATTTTGAATAAAGCGAGACCTGAGGGATGCATAGCCAATGCCTGCCTACTTGAAGAGCTATCAAATTTGTGTTCGCAATATCTCGATATATCCCCCACTTCTACATATGACCGACTAAATAGGAACTAGACTTTAGAGAGTTTAGAATGGGATGTAGAGCTTCTATTGTTTCGTAAGAGAGGGAAACCACTTGGTCCTGTCAAGAAGAAGCGGTTGTCGTCCGAAGAAATCGAACAAGTTGAGCTCTACACACTGCTTAATTGTGAAGAGTTCAATGGTTGGCTCGAGTAAGTGTTATTTATTAATATAAAATTATAGAATTGTCTTGGTATTGCGATGTGTCAGAATAATAACGCATTTTTTATTACTTGCAGGTTGTTCATACATGAGGAGTGCAATGGATTGAGTCCCATGGAGGTGCAAATGAAGAGGAACAGAGATTACGTGGTGTGGTTCAAGCAGACATACTCTAGTGGAAAGTACATGCAAGATGATCGTGTAACACCGTTACTCAATGGTCCTCTAAACACAGCGTTGATGTACGATGGCTACAAGGTGAATGGGTTTAGATTCCACACAGATACGCATTTCGGTCCTAAGGAGAAGAATTGTAGCGGGGTTTACGTAAAGGGAGACATGGGAGATGCCGATGCCACCAACTTCTACGGGACTTTGAAAGAGATCCTAGAACTGGAGTATTGGGGAGGTAGTACTGGGAAGCAATTGTACATTGTGTTTTTCAAGTTTCATTGGTACGATATTACTAGACGTGGGACGGTGGTTTGACACACGTACAACTTGGTTGATATTAACCCACACCGGTCACTCACGGCCCACATACCATTTATTCTTGCAAACCCAGCACTACATTGTGACTACGTGCCATACCCGGAACTCACGAACGGAAGGCTATGTCAAAATGAATGGATGTCAGTATTCACTATTACGACGAGACACATCATCGACATGTCGTATTTGAGTGAGGGTGGTGAAACAGAAGCGGAGGTGTCTGCCCAAGTTTTTCAAGAGCACGAATCAAGAGGCCTAAATTTGTTTGTAGACTTCAGCTCATTTAATATGGATATCCAATTGGGTGCTGGGGAGTTTGTTCTTGTGGATGACGAAGAAAGTGCCGCAATAGAGTTAGATTCAAATGATGTTGACTTTGTTTCTAATGAAGATGATTAGACTTGTAAAAAGTTTATAATGTAAAACTTCTCCATATTTAAAGTTAATGTAATATTTTTCTAGTAAATATGATTAAATTTATAAAAATTTCTAATGAATGATAGTCGAAAAGTACTTATTCCACATAGTATTTGATAGTTGTTCTTAAAGTTGCTATTTTGATATTTAAAAATACCAATGCAAACAAAATGATAAAAAAAGTCCAACATAGAACAATCCAACATAGCAAATAGTGTGAAATAACAAAATAGACAACATACTAAAAAGTCTAACATAACAAATAGTTCAAAATAAAAAGCCCAACCACTCGGCCTAATCATCATTGGTATTCGACTCAGTATCCTCATCATCGGTATCCTCGTCATCATCCTCGTCACCAGAGCTCTAGCCCAAGTCCACAACACCATCAACTCGATGTGCATCTGTCCTATCTCCGCCCAACTCCACAACATCATCAAGGCCCTCGTAGACGGGGTCGTCCTTACAATTGAAATTGTCTGAGTACATCATGACGTAGTTGGGCGTAGTAGAAAATCTGGGACCAAATGGGTCCTTCTTCTGACGTGGCGGCCTAGCAGTCCTAAAAACAACTCTGCTCTTTACTGTATCGCGCATGAACATCAAAGAGGGAATCTCCGGTGGTGGAACATATCCATGCTCAATCTGATGAGTCCTCTAGCCCTGCAAAATTTTAAGAGTGTCGTCCACTCGTGGATCTCGTTGGCTAGCCTCTAACTCCTTATTCGTAGCCTCCAACTCCTTGGCGTATGCCCTCATGTACTCTGGCTTCTTCCGAAAATCAAGATCATATGCCTTTAGAGCTGAGCCGTGAGGTATACCCCTCGCCTTCCCCTTCTTAATTTTCCCTAGGGCCTTTTCCATAGTGGCCCATCAATCTCGGGCCACACCAATTTGTTCTTGCCTTATTGCTTCCTCATGAGCTTCATGTACTTCTTCTGTTAATTGTGAAAGAATTAGTATTTATAATAAGAAAATAAATGAATTAGGATATTTAACGAATTAGTAGAAAAAAACTTATTCGTATTTTAATTCACTCACGTAAATCTTTTTATCGCCCTAATTTATCCACTTGCGCTTCGCCGGCACATTCGTTTTCCTGCCTGTACCGGAGACCTGCTTTGTAAATCCATACTTGAAAGCCTCATCATGTCGAATACTCATCATGCGGTTGAGATCCGCCTTAGCCTACAAATTTGGAGAAAAAAAAGTAAGTTATACTCAATTACACATATATTGTTAAACGAAATTAAGACTATATATTTAATTTAAATATAACATAACAAACGACGCTTAATCTCCTCCAAGTCTATGGATCCACCAAAAAAAGTAGCAGGTGCCTTCTTCATAATCCCGGGGTCCACGTCTCCTCTCCAATTTTTCTGAGCCTGCAATGCTTGTTTCTTTGTTTCCTCCTTCATTCAATGCTTTATCGCCCTCTTCTCCACCATTTAGTTCATCCACGTCTTCTCTTTATTAACCAACTCCGATTTATCCTTATTTTTAAATTAATTGAATCTTCGTGCGATGCATCAAATACTTGTAACAATTCGGGGCCTTTTCTTCGTACAACTCATGTACCTTGAGCCAATCATCTTTGTGGATCGCAAATTTATCCTGCAAAATAATTTAGTGTTTAAGATAGTTTATATTGTCACTTGATTTATTAATACAATAAGTTCAATAATATATTTATTTAAAAATTTCTCACCGTGAACGCGATCCACATTTCATCTCGTTTCTTCTTTGGCGCCTTATAATAGGACTTGTAAAACTTGGACATGAACTCCCGGATCAACTTAGTGATCATCGTCACCACCTCGGAAGATGGGGGATGCTGAGATAGGCCCCTCCGATCCAATCGAATAACCGACCTCTTACTCGAACTAGTGGGGTTTTGAACACCAAGCGATGGTCCCCTACCGGGACATGTCTGCATGCATGTGCATACCCCCGAAGCTGGAATCTCGATCGCCCTCTGGCTCAGACCAGCTCTGTCGATCCTCCCCATTGGACTAGCACCATCGAACCCTGCATGTGGTGGTATATGGACTCGGCTAGACTCGGCAGATGGTGGTCTATGTGCTCCAGTGGACTCTGTCGAATGTGGTCTAGCCCTCGGACCAGATGAAGTAAATAGAGGCGCTGCTGCAGCTGGGGAATCACAAACATATTCAGGGTGGCGTGAGTCACGAAAACCAAGTGGGACTTTTGGGAAGAGGGGAGGGAGAAGTAGTGAGAGAGAGATTGAAAGTACGTTTAGGAGTGTGAATGCCATGCATGCTTCGAGTGACGATAGTGCGAGAGGGAGGAAGGGGTGGTAATGATGAGGAAATAGCGGTCGGAATTGCAGAGGGGGAGTCCAGGATAGGGTTCACGGGTGCGGGCAAGGCGGCGGACGGAGGACTAATCGCGGGCTGGATTAGGGCCGAGATTGACGGGCGCTTGGCCGGTGGAGGTTGGGTCAGAGGGGAGGGGGCCTCAACAGTCGGCCCAGAGGTGAAATGACCGAGTCTAGTGGGCCAGCGGTAGGGTAGGGCAAGGGATCATGGGGCAGGGCGTTCGTGGTGGGTTGGACCAAAGTGGTGGTGTGGGCGGCTATTTGGTGTAGGAGGTAAGGGTGAATGTTATTGTCGAGGAAAGAGTAGTTATGTGGAGAGGAGGGGGAGATGTGTTTAAAAGAGAATTTGGACTCGTTAAAAAAAAACGTGACGAGATAGGATAATTTTGTTGTGGTGAAGATCAAGGCATTTGTAACCCCTATGATGCGAGGGATACCCAAGAAAGACGCAAGGGGAGGAACGAGGTTGGAGTTTATGGATAGTAGTGGAGGGAGAGAGGGGGTAACACAAACACCCAAAAGTTCGTAGGTGTGTGTAAGAGGGTGTGCGGTTGTATAATATTTGAGTGGGAGAGGAGTGGTGTATGGTTTTATGTGGAAGGATATTTGAGAGGTAAGTGGCAGTTTGTAAGGCGTGAGGCCATAGGGAGGGAGGGGCGGCCGATTCAGTGAGGAGAGTGCGCATAATGTTGTTATGAGACCGGATTTGACGTTCAGCTTTTCCATTTTGAGCCGAAGTGTAGAGGCAAGAGAGATGAAGACACATGTCAGAGTTGTGACAGAGTGACATAAATTGCTCATTATCAAATTCCCTGCCATTGTCACATTGCAAACATTTAATTGTGGTACCAAATTGAGTGCGTATAAATGTAGCAAAGGCAGTGAATATAGAGGAAACACCAGATTTACGCCCAATAGGAAAAGTCCACAAGAATTTAGAGAAGTCATATAAAAACAAGACGTAATATTTGTGACCACTAGCCCCTAAGATCGGCGAGGTCCATAAGGTACTATGAATAATATCAAAAGGGTGCAAGCTAGCAATAGAAGATAAAGAAAAATGAAGTCTAATATGCTTCCCCAAAATACAAGGTTCACATAATGTTTGTTTATTCAAAGTACGACAAGCAATAAAATTATTTTTATGTAAAAACTGCAAAATAGAGGATCCCGGATGTCCCAAACGATGATGCCAAAGTGAGGGTGAGGTGGCGGTGAGGGCGACAGTGGGGCGGGTGGAGATAGGCGGCAGTGAGGAGGGAGTGACAGGATATAGGTCACCGGTACTATTACATCGCATGATTGGGGTCCCCGTCCAATAATCCTTCACAGAGAAACCAAAAGGATCAAACTCAATAGAAACATAATTATCAGTAGTGAAACGTTGCACAGAGATAAGGTTTTTGATAAGATCGGGAGCATGTAAGACTTTTTATAAATAGAGAGGATAAGAAGAGAAAGGGAGCAAAGCGTTACCATGACCTTTTACTGGAATATTAGAACCATGGCCGACCAGAATATTACGATGCATGCCTGAAAAAGAATAAGACGAGAGGCTACTTTTCACCGAGGTCATGTGAGATGAGGCACCGCTGTCCAAGTACCACTGCTGATCCGGAGGTTGCAAGGAATTTTGTGGCTTTGGTGGCGGACGTGGTCACAAATATTACATCTTGTTTTTAGATCACTTCTCTATATTCTTGTGGACCTTTCCTATTGTGCGTAAATATGACGTTTCCTCTATATTCATTGCCTTTGCTACATTTATACGCACTCAGTTTGGTACCCCTATTAAATGTTTGCAATGTGACAATGGCAGGGAATTTGATAATGAGCAATTCAAGTCACTATGTCACAACTCTGACATGTCTCTTCGTTTCTCTTGCCTCTACACTTCAGCCCAAAATGGAAGAGCTGAACGTCAAATCCGGTCTCTTAACAACATTATGCGCACTCTCCTCACTGAATCGGCTGCCCCTCCTCCCCTAAGGCCTCACACCTTACAAACTGCCACTTACCTCTCAAATATCCTCCCATATAAAACCATACACCACTCCTCTCCCACTCAAATATTATACAACCGCACACCGTCTTACACGCACCTACGAACTTTTGGGTGTTTGTGTTACCCCTCTCTCCCTCCACTACTATCCATAAACTCCAACCTCGTTCCTCCCCTTGCGTCTTTCTCGGGTATCCCTCGCATCATAGGGGTTACAAATGCCTTGATCTTCACCACAACAAAATCATCCTATCTCGTCACGTTCTTTTTGACGAGTCCAAATTCCCTTTCAAACACATCTCCCCATCATCTCCACATAACTACTCTTTCCTCGACAATAACATTCACCCTTACCTCTTACACCAAATAGCCGCCCGCACCACCACTTCGGCCCAACCCGCCACGGGTGCCCCGGCCCATGATCCCTTGCCCTACCCGACCGCTGGCACACTAGACCCAACCCATTCCACCTTTGGGTCGACTGTTGAGGCCCCCTCCCCTATGGCCCAACCTCCACCAGCCCAGCGCCCGTCAATCTCGGCCCCAATCCAGCCCGCGGTTAGTCCTCCGTCTTCCGCCTTGCCCGCGCCCGTGAACTGTAGCCTGGACTCCGCCTCTCCAATTCCGACCGCTATTTCCTTCTCATTACCACCCTTCCTCCCTCTCACACTATCGTCACTCGAAGCATGCATGGCATTCACACTCCTAAATGCACTTTCAATCTCTCTCTCACTACTTCGCCCTCCCCTCTTCCCAAAAGTCCTACCCTTCCGTTATCTGATCCTAACTGGAAGTCAGCCATGCTAGATGAATATAATGCGGTTTGCAGACTTTGCTTCCACCATCGGCTTCTCTCACAGTAAATCCGACCATTCTCTTTTTATCTATCAGAGGGGTAATGATATTGCTTATTTGCTCCTATATGTTGACGATATTATTTTGACTGCATCTTCTATTGCTCTTCGCCGGTCTCTTATTGATCAGTTTGGTTCTGAATTTGCCATGAAGGACTTGGGTTCCCTTCACTATTTTTTGGGCATTGCTGTTACTCATCATGCAAGTGGTCTTTTCTTGTCTCAAAGCAAGTATGCTAGAGAAATTATAGAACGTGTAGGTATGTCTTCTTGCAAACCTGCAGCTACACCCATTGACACTAAACAAAAGCTCGGTTCCTCGGGTCCTTCCTTTCCCGACCCAACTTTGTTTCGTAGTTTGGCGGGCGCCCTCATGTATCTTACTTCACGAGACTGGATATATCTTATGTTGTTCAACTGAGTTGTCTTCATATGCATGGCCCTCGTTTAGAACACATGGCAGCCCTGAAACGAATACTTCGGTATGTTCAAGGCATGACTCATCTTAGGCTTCATCTTTCTCATTCACGACTCGATTCTCTACTTTCTTATACTGATGCTGATTGGGCTGGTTGCCCCGACACTCGACGATCCACTTCTGGATATTGCGTATTTCTTGGCGATAACCTTATTTCTTGGTCTTCTAAACGGCAACCCACTATCTCTCGATCCAGTGCCGAAGCCGAATACCGTGGGGTTGCTAATGTGGTATCCGAATCATGCTGGATTTATAATCTTCTCTTGGAGCTCCGTCTTCCCCTCGCAAAACCAACCTTGGTTTATTGTGATAATGTGAGCGCCATCTATCTCACTACTAATCCGGTGCAACACCAACGAACCAAACACATTGAGTTAGACATCCACTTTGTTCATGAAAAGGTTTCTCGAGGCCATGTTCGAGTTCTACAAGTCCCCTCTCGGTCCTAAATTGCTGACATTTTCACTAAGGGGTTGCCCCCCAGATCCTTTTTGATGACTTTCGTGACAGTCTAACCGTTCGTGATCCTCCCGCTTCGACTGCGGGGGTGTATTAGATATATATATATATATATATATATATATATATATATATATGGAAAGATATTCTTTGATTGATTTTTACATATCTTACACTAGGCAATTTACCTTACTTAGCGTTGTAATTGTATCTATATATTTACGATGACAGTAATGAGAATAATTCATTCACCAAAATACTATCTTACAAGCAATTTACCTTACTTAGCCTTGTAATTGTATCTATATATTCACGATGACAGTAATGAGAATAATTATTTCAACAAAATACTATCTTACATGTCTCCCACCCATATCTTATCTCATTAATACATTTAATTATTTGCTTTGCTGACCAAAAAAATAAAATTTAGTCAAGCAATCTCGTCATCAAAATTATGCGATATTGTGCAATTGACATAAACACCGATTAATAAAAGGAAAGCATAAAAGTTGTACTTTTGTAGATAGCTAATAATTGAAAACCAAGATCGAATTATACTTTAATGAATTCCTCATTGATCACCTTGCCTTTCTAGTAATTGCATATATATCTTCTTGGCCCAGCATAGATGAGAAATTATTATATACATCCGCTGTATGTACAAGCGATGGTTGAGATTAAAAGTAAATCTCTAAATTGTAGGAATAACTACCCAACACCTCATCCCCATCGTGTATTGATAGTGGATGCACATACACTACAAGAAAAAGGGGTCAATAGGGACAAAAATTAGGTCCCTATTGACCCCTCTAGTGGTCCCTAATGGTCAATAGCGACCTCACGTAGGTCGCTATTGTGCGGTCCCTATTGACCTCGGTCGCTTGCCATCAGGGACCGCAATTAGGTCCCCAGATGAGGGCAATAGCGACCGGAGTATCAGGGACCGCTTTCCGGTCCCTGATACTTTAAAATCAATAGCGACTTAATTCCGGTCCCTATTGTATTTTTTGGGTCCCTATTGTTTTTCACACAATAGGGACCGCCATTAGGTCCTTATTGACTCAAAAACAATAGGGACCTAACTCCGGTCCCTATTGCTTTTCGTCAATAGGGACCTAAATGTGGTCGTTGTAACCAATATTAGGGACCGCAATTAGGTCCCTACCAGTATTCATAGATACTCTATGAATGCTATTAGGCACCTAACTCCGGTTCCTAATAATAGTAATAGGGACCGCAGTTAGGTCCCTACTAATATTCATAGAGTACTCTATGAATATTAGTAGGGACCTAACTGCGGTCCCTATTACTATTATTAGGGACCGCAATTAGGTCGCTACTAATATTCATAGAGTTCTATGAATATTAGAAGTGACCTAATTGCGGTCTCTATTACTATTATTAGGGACCTAACTGCGGACCCTAATAGTCTGCGAGAAAAATAAAAAAAACAATAATATTTCGAAAATATTCTTAAATATTATTGTTTTTTTTTTGTAGAAATATGATTATAACAAGATCAAAACAATAAAATAATAAAGAAAAATTTAATATAATGACATGAAAGTATTAAAATGTAAAAAAATGAATGAAATATAACTAATAATAGAATATAAAATATTAATGAAAACAAAAAGATGAATGAATAAAAAAAAAAGTGAAATAAAAGAAATTGTTGATCCAAAAAAATAGAAAAATAAGAAAAGAATGTGTAGATTCAAAATAATAGAAAAGTAAGAAAAGAAAATGTAGATCCAAAATAATAGAAAAGTAAGAAAAGAAAGTATAGATCCAAAATAATAGAAAGGAAAGATTGAGTTGGTGATTTGTTTTTTGTATTGGGTGATTTTTGTTTTGGATTTGTGTTGGTAATTAAAAGAAGAAAAGTTTTTGTGTTGGGTGATTTTTGGAGAAAAGAAGATAGTGTTTTGGTGTTGGAAAAGAAGATAGTGTTTTTGTGTTGGGTGTTTTTTGGAGATTAAGTAAATTTGATGTGTAAGAGTGGTGAGTATATATAGAGGAGAGTGTGAAAAGTTCAAATTTTCGTGAAATTCAAATTTCCCTCTCAATCCCGCCTAAACTTTTCGCCAAAATTTCAAATTTTTGTATATTAGTGACCTAAGTGCGGTCCCTAATTATTAATAGTGACCGCAGTTAGGTCACTAATTTTTAATAGGGACCGCAGTGCGGTCCATGTTTCCTTATTAGGGACCTAAGTGCGGTCCCTACTAATATCCATCATTGAAATTTGATTTTTTTTATTGATGTTGGTGAGTTTGTGATTCCTAGCAACCAAACTCATTGCAACATGTCAATTGAAGTAATAAATGATTGCAAAACTAACCTCGAGTTATTAACGTTCAACATATATTTCATGTTCTACAACTAATCATCACTTGTTAGTTGTAGTTGTTATTCGTTTTTATTCTTTTCCTCACTAATGTTAGCATAGATATTAAACAATAAATTAAATAATTACAACTATAACTAACTATTGATGATTAGTTGTAGAACATGAAATATATGTTGAACGTTAATAACTCGATCAATCTCATTCAATCAATTATTTCACAACTAAACTATTATGAGGTTGGTTTTGCAATCATTTATTACTTCAATTCACATGTTGCAATGAGTTTGGTTGCTAGGAATCACAACCACACCAACATCAATCCAAAAAAATCAAATTTCAAGGATGAATATTAGTAGGGACCGCAATTAGGTCCCTAATAAGGAAACAGGGACCGCACTGCGGTCCCTATTAAAAATTAGTGACTTAACTACGGTCACTATTAATAATTAGGGACCACACTTAGGTCACTAAGTTTTAATAGGGACCGCAATGCGGTCCCTATTGCCTTATTAGGGACCTAAGTGCGGTCCCTACTAATCTTCATCCTTGAAATTTGATTTTTTTGGATTGATGTTGGTGTGTTTGTGATTCCTAGCAACCAAACTCATTGCAACATGTGAATTGTTGTTATTTTAACTATTACATTGGTAATTATGAACTAAACAAACAACGATGTACCTCAAATCATCATAAAATAACGATTTTAGAGTATGAATATTAGTAGGGACCGCAACTAGGTCCCTGTTATGTCAATAGGGACCTAATTCGCGGTCACTATTGATAAATCAGGGACCTGATTTCGGTCGCTATTGACAATGGCTATTGTCAATAGCGACCGCGTCTAGGTCGCTACTAGCAACAACTATTAAATAGGGACCGCGTTTAGGTCCCTATTGGCAACGACTATTGTTAATAGCGATCGCCTTTAGGTCGCTACTAACAATAGTTAGTATCAATAGGGACCTAACTGCGGTCCCTATTGATACTTACCGTTGCCAATAGAGACCTAAGTGCGGTCCCTATTGACTGTTAGTGGCCCATAAAAAGGCCACTCCCTTCTCCTCTAAAATTCATTCCATCCTTCACTTATCCTTAAGGTATGCACGTTTTTTTTTTTCCTTATACTATCCCAAATGTTTATTTTCAATGTAATTTGTTATTTAATCATTCTAACTTAAATTTATTTATTTGGTGATAGGTAATATTACACACACCGAGAGTAATCGTGGTGTACAAAACATTCTTGCGGCGCATTTTTTCACGCTTCAAGAAGTACTTTGATCATTATATTTATCTCTTGAAAATTCTTGTTCTATTATTTGTAATTATTTGTTTTATATTTTACGACTTATTAGATAAATAATGGATTATATAGTATATAAATCTTGGATGTATGCTATGTATGGTAGTGATGGTTGTTTGAGCGATAGATTTGTGTTTGGGGTTCGGGCTTTCATTGAATATGCTACGCAACAAGGTCTTAGATTCGTAGATCTACGGGGCGAAATTAGGTGTCCTTGCATGAAATGCAATAATATACGGTTTTTCGATAAAAAGGTTGTACGGGGTCATCTTCATAAGTCGGGATTTACAAATGGATATTTAGAGTGGATTTTTCATGGGGAAATGTCAATAGATAATATACCGTTGTATGTGCCCGATTCCCCCGGCTCGTCACACACCGATATTCCCAACAACCCAGTATATGTTGATGTGTCGTTCATAGACATGGTCGTGGATGCACGTGGAGGTCGATCATTTGAGGACGAGTCAACTAAAGAGGAGCCCAACCCGGAAGCACATGCGTTCTACAAGTTGATGCACCTAGGAAATATACCCATGTATCCGGATTCCCACTCGGGTGAAGATATAAGTATCCTTCAGTGGCTGTCGGAGTGGTTGGAGTACAAGACACAGCACAAGGCTAGTACTATTTATTCTGATAAGGCTTTTAATTTGGCGAAGAGAGGTTTCGCGCCTGAGGTGCGAAAGTTATTACCTAAGGACACGAAAGGGATCCGTAAAATGCTGCAGTTAGAGTTAGGGTACATTACGTATGATGTTTGTCCAAAACAATGTTTCTTGTTCTACGGAGAGGAGACGAAGGACTACGATAAGTGCCCGATATGCTTCACAGGTAGATACGTGGATGGACTAAAATCGAATGTTGGGAAGAAGAAATTGTGGTATTTTCCTATTGCTCCTCGACTTTAGAGGTTGTATTATATAATAGGAACTGCAAAGCATATGACATGGCATACGAAGTGTAATGGGGTTAATGACCAAATGATTCACCTAGCTTCAGGGGATGCATGGCGCCACTTTGACCGGACACACCCAGATTTTGCAGCGGAGCCACGGAACGTAAGACTTGGTTTGTCCACAGATGGATTCACACCTTATGGAATGTCTGGCAAGACGTACTCTTGTTGGCCGGTGTTTCTCACCCCTTATAACCTTCCACCGGATCTTTGCATAAAGAAAGAGTTCATCTTTTTGAGTCTACTCATTTCCGGGCCGTACAGTCCAACAAAGAACTTGGATCTTTTTCTTAGGCCACTTATTGATGATCTCAAGCTTTTATGGAGCACTGGCGTCGAGACGTACGACATCTCAAGGAAGCAACACTTTATATTACGTGCATCTCCCATGTGGACGATTAGCGATTCCCGCTTACGGGATGTTGTCGGGATGGAGTACGCACGAAAGGCTTTCGTGTCCTTATTGTATGGGTGACACTCAATCCTTTATGTTGGTGAATGGGGGTAAGCCAAGTTGGTTCGATTGCCATCGCCGGTTCTTGCCTGAAGGTGATGAATTGAGATACAATGACTACAATTTTAAAAAAGAAGAATTTCAGGAGGAAGACGCGATTCGTAGAAAGACTGGTGATGAAATGTTGGAAATTGTTAATGGCCTTGGGAATGTGGGGTTCGGTACCCAATGCAGACAACTCCCAGGTTTTGGCCAAAATCATAATTGGGTGTGGAAGAGTACATTTTGGGAACTCATTATTGGTCCACAAACTTGGTTCGTCTAGATGTCATGCATTGTGAGAAAAAACATTTTCGATAACATCATCAACACGATTTTGGATGCCCCTAAGACAAAGGACAACATCAAGTCACGGAAAGATTTGAGACTTTTGACCAACCGTAGTGAGCTATTTTTAGATTCAACGTCCCGAGGGGGGGGGGGGGAACGAAGAAGCCAAAGGCATTGTACTGTCTCTGAAAGGATCAAAGGAGAAATTTGTTAGAATGGTTGGGCACGCTAAAATTTCCAGATGGATACGCTTCTAACTTGGGACGGCGTGTACATGTGCAACAACAGAGGTTGTCCGGAATGAAGAGTCATGATTGCCACGTCTCATGCAGAGATTGATTCCGATTGTTTTTCATGATTTCCTTAAGAAAGACATATGGGAAACACTTGTGGAGATTAGTTTGGTGTTCAAGGCAATTTGCGCATCAGGGGTATCGGCAGAGGCTATGGAGGGACTAGAAAAATCCATTATTGTCACCATGTGCAAGCTAGAGAGAATATTCCCTCCTTTGTTTTTCGATTCTATGGAGCATTTGGCCATTCACCTACCGTATGAGGCTAGAGTTTGTGGTCCAGTTCACTATAGATGGATGTATCCATTCGAGAGGTAAATCACTTTAAATTTGGTGTATATATTGATGATTGTCTTAAATTTATTTTATTTGCAATGTAAGATGGTTCCTTTCGTTGTGTTTATCAGGCAAATGTTTGATTTAAAGCAGTCAATGGGGAACAAAGTGAGGCCCGAGGGATGCATGGCCAATGCCTATTTACTTTCGGAGATATCAAATTAGATTTCCCAGTATCTCGATGTAACCCCTGGTGCTACACACATATGACTTAACAAGAACGAAACTTTGGAAAGCACGGATTGGGATGGTGAGCTCTTATTGTTCCGAAAGAAGGGACGACCGCTTGGCCCATCGGCTAAGGTGAAGAAGTTAACGGGGAAAGAAATAGAACAGATTGAATTGTACACACTTCTTAACTGCTAAGAATTGGAGGGATGGGAAGAGTGAGTCTACTTCAATTTTCTTCATCTAGTGTCATCTTCTTTTTTATGTGTTAGTACTAACTATTTTTTTGTAACATGCAGTTTGTTCATAGAAGAGGAGTGCGGTAGATTGAATGCCATGGAGGTGCAAACGAAAAGGAACAGGAGTATGTGGCATGGTTCAAGCAAGAGTACCGCAGTGGAAATTACATGATAGACGATAGGGTACTGCCGTTGCTGAACGGTCCACTGAACGAAGCAATCACGTACGATGGATACATTGTGAATGGATATAGGTTCCACATTGATACGAAATTGGGGCCCAAGAAGAGTGACTGCAGTGGGGTTTACGTGAAGGGCGACATGGGAGACACCTCTTCAACCAATTTCTACGGGACTTTAAAGGAGATATTAGAAATGGAATATTGGGGAGGTAGAACTGGAAAACAACTGTCCATTGTCTTCTCCAAGTGTTTGTGGTATGATATTGGACCGAGCGGCACAAATGTCCACGAGACATTCAAATTGGTGGAAATTAACCCTACTAAAAAACTGCAGACCAATGAACCATTTATTTGTGCTAATCAAGCAATGCAGGCGTATTACGCCCCATATCCGTCTCTACCAAATGGAAGGCCAGGGAGAAAAGGATGGTTATCAGTATCACATATTCCAGCTAGACACATTATCGACATGTCGTCACTCACAGTTCGTGATTCTACCATTTATTCATCTTTTTTTTTTTTTTTTTCAGTATGACTATGACTATGAGTTTTTTCAATATGACTATGACTATGAGTTTTTTTGAATGTTGGTACACCATAAATTTTAACATAATAATCCATATTCCATATCAACCATCAACACCATATAAACAAAAATAACCAAAATGATGAATAATCCCTACCAACCACACACCATACATACAAAACAACTACACCATAAATTTTAACATAATAATCCATATTCCATACCAACCATCAACACCATATAAACAAAAATAACCAAAATGATGAATAATCCCTACCAACCACACACCATACATACAAAACAACTACACCATAAATTTTAACATAATAATCCATATTCCATACCAACCATCAACACCATATAAACAAAAATAACCAAAATGATCCATATGTTCCAAAATATCATAATCCATATTTACAAATAACTACCCGCAACAAGATCACTGGCCCTCATCATCATCACTAGGCGGATACACGACCCCCTCATCACCAGAACTCTCCGCCAAATCATACATCTCATCCAAGATCGCGAGTGGATCATCATCAACACCAACCCCACCCTCATCAACACCAACACCAACACCGCCCTCACCCTCACCGAGGTCCTCTGCCTCAACATCACCACCCTCCGACTCATTAGTATCAATATCAAAATCATCGACATACTGGGTGAGGTTGGAAGTACCTGGAGCAAAAGGATCTGGTCTCGGACGTATAGTCCTCGGAACTCGAAATGCGCCTCCGCTCCTAATAGCGTTCCCCATGAACAAGTCTGACGAAAGCTCTCGCACGGGTCGGCCTGTCTCCGTCTGCATGTCCTCTCTAAAAGCCTGGAGCCGGGATAACATGGAGTCGACTCTCGGGGTCCTTTGTCGTCCTCAACTCTGCGTTCTCCTCCTGGACCTGCCTGAGCAACTCCCGCCTGTAGTCTGGCTCCCTCCCGACCTCCATGTCAAAGTCCCGAGGATCAGCATAGCTCGGTAAACCCTGTGCCTTCCTCTTCTTCATACTCCCTATCGCCTTCTTCCACGAATCGGCCTCCCATTCAGGCAAGTCCTTATCTTCCACTACATCCAGATTTTTCTTCCTCAGTTCCCTCTTATAAGTCTTCTGTTGAATTTTCAAAGATCATTAAAAAAGAGAAATTAGTTAAAAGATCATTAAAAAATTAAATTAAAACAAAGATCATTAAAAACAAGTAGAAAAATTTAAAACACTTACGTAAATAAGTCTGGTCGCCTCAGACTTCCACTCCCGCCTCAAGGGTACGGATGTACCTCTGCCAGTCCCCGCCACCCTCCTCGTATGTCCTGCCTTATAAATCTCGTCGTGTCTGATAGGGTGGGTGCGGTTGGGCTGATTCCTCTCCTTCAAATTGTAAGTAATAGTTGGTTATAATTCTTTTTTTTTAAATGTTAAAATTACATTGTTTTAAACTAATCAATAAACAATAATCTTACAATTTAACTACAAATAAAATATATAAGTTTAACAAAACATACCAGGTACCGTCGGATCTCCTCGTAGTCAATGGAACCACCGTAAAAGGTGGCGGGCGCATCGCCGTCCAACTTACCGCCTCGTCGAGCCTTCTTTCCCTTCACGGACTTCTTCTTAAACGCCTCAGTGTCCCAGTGTTTTGCCGCCTGATCCTCCAAACTCTGGCTCATCCACGACGTCTTAGCCTTATCTTTAAACTTCTCCTTGTCTTTGTTCTTCATGTACTGCTCCTTCGCCTTCTTAAGCATACGCTTATAAATCCCTCTCGCCTTCAACTGGTATGCCATATGTATCTGCTCCCTCTCTGACCGCCGGATCCCATAGGTATTCTACAAAACGGATAAATATTAAACAATATATTAATACACTAAATTAATAAACTAAATTAAACAATATTTTGAACCTCGAGTAAATTAATAAATATTAATAATTCATTTAAAACTCACCGTAAATCTTGAGTACATCTCTACACGTACTTTCTCAGGAACATTCAAGTAGGAGGGCCAAAACTCACTCATAAACTGTCAAATGAGTGAAGTGATCGTCTTGGCAATCTCGCGACCGGGGGGTTTAGAAAAACAACACCTCTTCAACTCAATAAGCTGCTTCTTCTGCCCAGCCCCAACCGTCATAAGCCCTACATTGGGTCCCCTACCCGGTCGAGTATCGCTCGGTCCTGGAGTACCGATCGACCTCTGGCTCGGTCCAGCTCCGGTGTCGGCTGTAGGCGGTGGAGTCTGAAGTCTGCTAGACTCGACTGATGGGGGCACGTGAGTCCCAACTGAATCTGAAGTATGTGGTCGTGCTACGTGGGATGTGGTGGACTCTGATGATCGGGGTCTAACACCCGCTCCGGAGACGCCGCCTCATCGTCTACAAATAACTGCTGATGTGGTGCAGGTGTCCTCGATGTAGATCCGTCACCTGACCCAAGTAGCGGGACGGACGGCTCGGCTGGATGGCTCGGCCCTGCACCACGTCCCGATCGGACAACTCGTATAGGTCGGCAACTACCTCGACCCCCGCTACCACTACCACCACCACGCCCAATGCTACCACTGCCACCACCACTCCCGCTACCGCTGCCACCACCACGTCCAACGCTACCAGTACCACCACCACGACCTCGACCTCCAATACCTCCAACACCTCCACGAGCAACACTACCACTACCTGAACCCGATACCCCACCACGACATCGACCTCCAAGACCTCGATCTCCAGTACCGTTAGGGGTCTTACGTGACGACATGTCGAATATATCTATGTACTGTAAAAAAATATTTAAATATCAATTCAACATTTAAATATCAATCTACATTAATTAATATAATCTTACAAATTAACACCAATTAACAAATTTTACAAATATAATCTACAATAATCAATATTGCACTAATTATAATCTACACTAATTACAAATTTTACAAATTATAATCTTACAAATATAGTCTACACTAATTAATATAATCTTACAATTTTTTTACTAATTAACAAATTTTACAAATTTTACAAATATAATCTACACTAATTAATATTACACTAATTATAATATACACTAATTAGAAGTTTTACAAATTATAATCTTACAAGTATAATATACACTAATTAATATAATCTTACAAATTAACACTAATTAACAAAATTTACAAATATAATATACACTAATTAATATTACACTAATTATAATCTAAACTTATTACAAATTTTACAAATTACAATCTTAAAAATATAATCTACACTAATCAATAAAATCTTACAATTTTTTTACTAAATTAGGATTTTAACACATCTAACAATATAATTAACACTAAACAAATCTAACAATACAAACACTAATTAACACTAATTAATACTAAATTCGGATTATTAGCTAAATTAAACAATTCTAACAATATATTAACACTAATTAACAATAATTAATACTAAATTCAGATTATAATATAAATTAAACAAATGTAACAATATTTAAACACTAAAAAAGAAATTTAATAAAAAATGAGTAAAAAAGCCAAAAAAAAATAGAGGATAGCCGGACCTTTACCGCCGGTGACGAGGCGGCGGAACGACGGAGATGAAGGCGAAGAAATGGACGAACGACGACGGGGAAACGGCTCAGAAACGGACGGAATTCGACGGAGAAACGGACGAAAATCGGCGGAAATGAGGAAGATTTAGTGTGGTGACTCACGGTGGGTCGCAAAATTGGACCTTGGGTCGCTGATTTCGGAGGTTTTTTTAGGGCGGGTCGGGTAAAGAAGAGAAACGGGTGAAGATGGAGAGAAATAGGGAAATAAAAAAGAAGTTTTTTTTTTTTTACTTATAGTTAAGAATCAGCGACTCAAGTTGAGTCGCTGATAACTTCCGCCAAAATTAGAGCAATGAAGGCCCTAATTTTGGCCCACATTTTGGCCCAATTTGGGCCAAAATATGTGGCCCAATACACTAAAGGATTTCAGCGACTCAGTCTGAGTCGCTGAAAGTCCGTAAAGACAAACAACGACTCAACTTGAGTCGCTGAAAGTCCAAAAGGACAAACAGCGACTCAATTTGAGTTGCTATTTTCCTCGTAACTTTCAGCGACTCAAGTTGAGTCGCTGTTGCCTTCAGAAGTCGCTGAAGGCTAGCGACTCAACTTGAGTCGCTACTGGGCGGTCCCCATTGACCGCCCAGTCTTGTAGTGATACAGCAGTTGCACCCAATAATCTCTCAGTATACAGACTACAAAACCTCTACATGTAATCATTTAATTGATCTTGAATTGTAACAAAATTTTACAGGCTGTACTCGTCAAAATTGTCGAAGACAATTTCTTTTAACGGCAGAATTCCATCTTCACACTCCCCCTCCCGACACCCATTTGATGTTCACATGATCACTTTTAGTACAAGCTGCATGCCACACTTCAATCTTGCCTTGTCTGAATGTCATCAATTACATACAAAATAAAGATAAAAAGGGGGGCAAAGTACCTCGATAATGCTTTAAAGCGCGGTCCCTTTATGTTCAGCGGGTAATGTAGTTTTTATAATATATATATATATATATGTGTGTGTGTGTATATATATTCTGGTTTCTTATCTGATACTACGTTTCTTTAATTAATTAAACATATGCATAAGTTTCATATTTATGGCTCTAATACTGGGCACGCATTGAATATTGACTATATTCAGCTTGGAATTGTTAGGAATGATGAAATGCATACAAATGCCTAAATCAATCACGGGAATATATGGGCATTTCCTAGTTATAACAAAGACATGATCCACTTGTTACATATCTTACGTTCTAATTATTACTCGAAAATGCTACGATCTGTGTCGAATAAACCAATTCCGTCGTATAGCCACAAGTTGTACCATCACGCGTGACACAAATCAGAAATCTAGTCTCTATCCATTTCAAATGTCGCCCTCGAAAAAAATTGTCCAATTTGAACATCATATTAAATTAATTATTACTATAAGAATTGTAGTTGAACCAACATGTGCGCGTAAGTTAAATGGGAGAATGGTTGGCTATCTGTTATCGGACGGCCGTGGTTAATTTGGTTGGGTGGGGCAATTCAAAGAAATTAAATAAAAAGGGATGTAACGCTGAAACTCTGATTACAACTTATTACAAGTCCCTTTTTGTGTGGATCTGGGACCATTTATTTGGCAATAATGGAAAATGGGGTATCGTTCAAATCTAACGATATTTTGTCTCTTTTTGTTATATATATAATCTTTTTATATATATTTGTGCAGTTAAAGACAAAAAAACTTATTTTCCTTTTTCTTTCTTTTGGTGGGTGCGCGGGGGATATATATTTCATGTAGGAAGTAGGAACTGAAAGATGCCTACAGATGCATGTGTTCTTTGATATGTGTGATTGATTATGTGCATGAAATGACACAAAGGAATTCACTGCTCCTTTTGTTTCTTTACATGATATGTGCCGAAACAAAATACATCAATACGAGTACTTTTTCTAATACATTATTAATATTCGTCAAGTTGTCTTTTCGTACAAATCTAAATTATATTATATGGTGAAATGTTTTCCTGGATTGCTTTTTATTTTTTATTTTTTTGGGATAATTACAGTTACAACCCCGGAGGCTTGCTGTAATTACAGATACCCACCTCTAGTTTGAGAGATTACAATCACCTCCCCTCCATGTGAAAAGTATATATTAACTTCCAAATTTGCTCTTCTCATCTAATTTAAGAGATTTAGAATATTTTTGTTTTAGAAGTCACTGGATAATTTTTTTTTTAAAAAAAAACTAACACTAAAATAATTTTATTTAATTATTTGATGAATATTATTACTTATTTTGTAAAATTTTAAGGGCCACATCATTAACAAAAAGTATAGGATATATTACATTTTCTTGTAAATATTATTGATGTAAAACATAACTACTATTAGTGCAATAATAAATATAGATGTGCATACCTTAATGGTGGAAAAATAATTATGTGTTTATATTTAGAAGTGAGTTATTAATTAATAATATATTTTTAAATGTAGTACAATAAATAAATATAAATTCACAAGCTAGAACATTATTGAGCTTTATTTTTTATTGTTTTTCTAAGATTGTATTTATTTAAAATGGTGAGTAATTAAATTATTTTAGAATTTAATGGATATTAATAACGTTTATTAAATAACTAAATAAAAATATTTTACTATTATTTTAAATTTTATTAATAGTTTATAAATTAAAGTTGTGCAAAATATATTAAATAGTCTATTGTTTAACATTAAATTTAAATCTCTTAACAAATAAATTGATTAAGGCAAAATTGGAAGTACATTTCTATTTTTTGGTTGGAGAGCAGGTGATTGTAATTTTTCAAACTAGAGGGAGGTCCTTGTAATTACACCAAACCTCATGGGGTGTAACTGTAATTATCTTTTATTAAGACTAAGTAGCTTCTGTTTTGCATTTATGTTAATTAACCAAGTTATTAACTAATAGAGATCTTATCTTATATTTGAAAGAATAATGATGTATGCATATGTTTTGTTTTCCTTTAATGATGAGTAGGTAACTATTGCAGACACAATTCAGTACTTCTTTCATTTTTCTTGACCGAATCAACACTAAAATCAGTTACCATGTAAATTGGTCAATAATTCATATTTTTGAACATATAAAACAAAAATGAATAGATGAACCTATCCGCCAGCATAAAAGACAAACACAGCAAATGCCGCATTAATAATAGTATACTACTTGTGTTACGTTAATGACTACGGCACTAGAAGCCTGTCAAGACTTTTCCATTTTCCCCTTGTATTTGTTAATATATATAATATGTGTAATTTAATTTCCCGAAATTTGTCAACTAACCTCACGTGTATTAAAGAAGCACAATCAATTATTTTGATTATACACAGTTAGAAGATTAAGAACAGAAAGTTGCATGCCATATTCCGGAAAAAAAAATCACATTTATAGTCGGGTTCGAATATCTCTTTTCCCCCGTAAAATACTGAACGAAATTAAGCCGCGCCACTTTTACTGGCCAATGATTTTATCTTGAAGGATAATGGTATTATACTGCAATCAAAACTTGTGATGGCATATTTTTCAGCTTAATAAACGCGAGGAAAAATATTGCCTTCAATAACATGCAAAATTGCATAAATTTGTGCATGATTTTACTTTGTTAAGTGTCTAATTTTTTTTTTTTTGGCAATTTGTAATCCTATACACAAAAAGTCTTTTTAATTTCATGAATGATCGAAAACATCCACTACAAGAATTCCCCATAAGCGGTCGCCCGAGGGACATCTGCGACCGCCTAGGCGGTCGCCCATACACCTAGGTGACCGCTAGGCGGTCGCCATATTAGGGGCGACCGGTAGGCGGTCGCCATCTTAGGGGCGACCGCTAGCCGGTTGCGAAATTTTGGGCGACCGCTTAGCGTTTGCGAAGGCCTTAAGGACATGGAAACCGCTAAGCGGTTGCGAAGTCCTTAAGGACATGGCAACCGCTAGGCGGTTGCGAGACTTAGTTCGCAACCGCGTGACGGTTGCAAATAATATTCTTCAAAATAAAAAAAAATATAATAATATTCCGGGAATTTTCCGAAATATTATTTTTTTTTGTCGAAATAAAATGGTAAAACTCAAAAAAACACCAACAAAAATATAAGAATACAAAAAAGTGTTTGGTGTTTTGTTTTGGAGATAAAAAAAAAGGTATTTGAGTTTTTGTGGATTGGAAAAAAATGATGTCTGGTATTTTATCATGAAGATAAAAGAAAAAAAGGTATTTGAGTTTTTGTGGATTGGAAAAAAATGATGTCTGGTATTTTGTCATGAAGATAAAAGAAAGAGCTTTGGATTTTTGTTTGAGATATAAAAGAAAAGAAAGTGGTTGGGTGTTTTGTTGAAGATATAAAGAAGTTTTTGAGTTTTTGTGGATTGAAAAAGATGAGTGTTTGGTATTTTGTTATGAAGATAAAAGAAAGTGTTTGGTATTTGTTGGAGATATAAAAGAAAAGAATGTGGTTGGGTGTTTTGTTGAAGATATAAAGGAAAAAAAAAATGTTTGATTATTTGTGTTGTAGGTAAAAAGAAGTTTTTGGGTTTTTTTTTGTGGATTGGAATAGAAGAGTGTTTGTGTTTTGATTTGAAGATAAAATGAAGTCTTGGGTTTTTTTTAGAGTGTAAGAGTTGTGAATGAAAAATTAGGGGAAGAATGGTCGGTATATATAAGATTTGGGTGAAAATTTTGAATTTTCGTGAAAATCTGAATTCCCCCCACCCCCCCAAATTTCAGCAGAATTTGCAACCGCTCGGCGGTTGCAATGTATTGAAAATTTTGAATTTTCGTGAAAATTTGAATTTCCCCCACAATCCCGCCCAATTTCAGCAAAATTGGCAACCGCCGAGCGGTTGCGAGAAGCCTTTGCAACCGCCCAGCGGTTGCGAGAACTGAAGCCCTAGGCGGTTACGAGAAGCCCTCGGTGGTTGCGAGAACTGAATATCTGCAACCGCCTGGCGGTTGCAAAAACATCCATATTCGAAATCAGTGAATTTTGGGAAGTATCTTGATGTGTTTGTGTTTATTGAACTAAAATATCATTATTACATGTGAATAGTAGTAGTAAATAACTACAAAACTAGTAATTAAGTTAGTAAAATAGTAGATTATGTGATTAGGCGAGTTATCAACGATACACCTATATATTATGTTCACTACTAATCATCACACTTAGTTCTTAATGTTGTCCCTAAGCTTGATTTTCTAATAAAACCTTATAATTTGGCTAGTTTTAACTATCATTAGGGTAATTATCAATTGATCAAACAACGTACCACAACGTATCATCGAAAATCATAATAATTCAAGTATGAATATTATCTGTAACCGCCTGGCGGTTGCAGATATCTGGTATCAGCAACCGCCAGGCGGTTGCCATGTGACCTCGGGCGGTTGCGCGAACTGAAGCCTTCGCAGCCGCCGTGCGGTTGCGAGAAGCCCTCACAACCGCCCAGCGGTTGCGAGAACTGAATATCTGCAACCGCCTGGCGGTTGCAAAAACATCCATATTAGAAATTAGTGAGTTTTCAGAAGTATCTTGATGTGTTTGTGTTCATTGAACTCAAATATCATTATTACATGTGAATAGTAGTAGTAAATAACTACAAAACTAGTAATTAAGTTAGTAAAATAGTAGATTATGTGATTAGGCGAGTTATAAACGATACACCTAAATATTATGTTCAACAACTAATCATCAGACTTATTTCTTAATGTTTTCCCTAAGCTTAATTTTCAAACGTATCATCCGTAATAGTAAAAAATCAAGTATGAATGTTATCTGCAACCGCCTGGCGGTTGCAGATATCTAGTATTAGCAACCGCCAGGTGGTTGCCATGTGACCTCGCAACCGCCCAGCGGTCGCCATGGTACCAAGCGACGGCCTAGCGGTAGCGAGGTCTTATAAAAGCCTCGCGACCGTCCGTGCGGTGGCAACTTCTTTGTGGCGATCGCGCTACGGTCGCGGTTAATGGCGACCGCCTGGGCGGTTGCCGGGGGCGGTTGCAGATGCCCCCAAATCTTGTAGTGATCGTAACTCCATTAATTAGTTAGTGTTTTTTATTACAGTTCAGATTCAGATTAGGCGAGGATTTTGGAGCAATTTTAGTCATGGTCCCTCATTATTGAGTAAGAGAGAGAGAGAGCCATTGTTTGAGATTTACGTTGATAAAATGCAATTTTAGTTTTTGCAGTCATTTCAGCTCTGACCTTGTGTGCTAGCTAGATATGTACATATTAGTTTGGCAACTAATCATTTAATGTATACCAAGAGAAATATCAATGGAGTTTCATTGATATTGAATTCAACAAATAAATTAAAACAAAAAATGACTATGTTCTAAATATCTAAAACTGTTAGAAAATAGGAGATTCATATATAATAGAGGTTTTGTAGAATAGTGAAGATTTGTATTTGTGTTATGTGGATAGTGAAGGAGAAAGATAATTTTAGATGTGGTAGAATGTTTAGCAATTTAGAGTGTTTAGAATATGGAGTACTTATCAACAAAATCTTTAGATTGTATTGCTCAAATGTTTTGCGGATGGTTTACAAGATCAGCCCAATGGGTGTATTTATAGGTGTGGGTGGAGGTATCTAGAACCCTCCCAGTACATCATTTTAGATTTTGCTAGATTTTTGTACATGATTTCTCTAGATAGATTCTTAGAATATTCCTACGAATATTCTTTAACTAGTGTAGTAAGGACTACTCTAGATTCATCCATATTATTATTACAATTACATAGATATATTTAGAATACTCTAGAATTCTTCTAGAAATGCTTCATAGTTTAATACTCCCCCTTGAAGCATTTATCAAATACTGCAAGCATACTCCTTAGTAGTTGAAATTGTTCTCATGAAAGTGCCTTCGTAAAGATATCGGCTTGTTGTTCTTCCGTGGGGCAATACTTCATCTCAATATCTCCGATTGCTTCGACTTCTCTTGTGAAGTGATACTTGATAGCAATGGGCTTCGTTCGATTGTCTTGAACTGGATTCTTGGCCATTGCTATAGCTGATTTACTATCACAGTAGATCTATGTAGGCCCATTTTGTGGCTGTCACATGTCTTCAAGTATTCTTCTTAGCCATATAGCTTGACAAGTTGCTCTTGTTGCTGCAACGTATTCTGCCTCGGCTGATGATTGTGCAACAGACTCTTGTATCTTTGAACCCCATGATATTATACTTGACCCAAGCTTGAATGCGTACCCAGATGTGCTCTTCATATCATCCACAGATCTTGCCCAATCACTATCAATGAAACCTGAAAGGTTTCCTTCTGAACTTGGTTTATACCATATGCCGAAAGTCTTTGTTCCTTGTAGATATCTGAGGAGTCTCTTTGCAGCTCCAAAATGTGTTTGTCTTGGGCTCTGCATGAATCTTGATAGAAAACTTGCCGCGTACATGATGTCGGGCCTTGTAGCTATTAAGTATAGTAGACTTCCAATTAGGCTACGATAGATGGATGCATCTACTTGCTTTGTTCCATCTTCCTTCTTTAACTTCTCATTCGAAACCAATGGAGTAGCAACGGGTTTGCATTTTTCCATCTTAAATTTCTTCAACATATCCTCGATATACGTCTTTTGTGATAAGAAGATACCTTCTTCTTCTTGGCTTATCTCCATTCCAAGAAAGTAGTGCATCAATCCCAAGTCACTCATCTCAAATGTGTTCATCATGTCTTTCTTGAATTCTTGAATTAGCTTTATATCATTCCCTGTGACGATTAAGTCATCAACATAAAGAGAGATGATGAGTATATTGGTGTTACCTTGGGACTTTATGTAGAGAGTTGGCACATTTTTGCTCTTCATGAATCCTTGATCGATAAAATATCCATCGATCTTGCTATACCAGGCTCGAGGTGCTTGCTTAAGCCCGTATAGCGCTTTCTTGAGTCGTAAGATTTTTCCTTCTTTCTTCATGAATCCTTCATGTTGCTCGACGTATACTTCTTATTGTAGCTCTCCATTTAGGAAAGCTGACTTCACATCAAGTTGGAAGATTTTCCATTGTTTTTGTGCGGCAAGAGCAATATGTGCTCTTATTGTATCCAACCGAGCAACTAGGGTGAATGTCTCTGTGTAGTCAATCCTTGATAGTTGTGCGTATCCCTTGGATACAAGCCTTGCCTTATGCTTTTGAATAGAACCATCGGGATTCAACTTTGTCTTGTAGACCCACTTGACTCCAGTTACTTCTTTATCTTTTGGATGATCAACCAACTCCCAAGTTTAATTCTTCTCAATCATCTTTATCTCTTCCTCCATAGCTTTAACCCATACTTTTTATTTAGATGCTACTTTGTACTTGGGTGGTTCCAAGACAGTAAAATTGCAAGTTTCATATATCACTTAAGGACCTCATCCTTAGTGGCGGAGATTCTGGTGATGAATCGCTTTGTCTTAGAGTATTAGTTCTAAAGAGGATAGAGGAGTCGTACCTAGATTTTGTTCATCATCCTCGTCATTATCTCTCCACCTTCTTCTTCCATTGGTGTGGATACCCATCTCCACTTTATATTCTCTGTCTCCCAGTTCCAGACCGACTCGTAACAAGGTTTTTTGTCTCTAGATTGTAAATTCTATAACCTTTTGACTAAGATCTATAGCCGATGATACCTTTCTCCATCTTGTCATCTAGCTTGTGTCTCATTACGGATGGAATGTTACATAACATATACATCCAAAAACCCTAAGATGTTTGGCGGAAGGCTTCTGTCCAGACCAAGTTTCAATTGGCGTCTTGTTGAGTACTACTTTTGTTGGACACCGCTTAAGTAGATAAACCGAGGTGTAGACAGCCTCTACCCAAAACATCTTTGGCAATCATTTCTCAGCGAGCATGGATCTTGCCATCTCCATCACCGTTCGATTCTTCCTTTCTGAGACTGCATTTTGTTGTAGAGTGTAGGCAATCATTAGTTGGTGCTCCATGCCTTCATCTTTACAGAACTTGTCAAACTCTTTAGAGTTGTACTCCATACCTCGGTCACTTCTTAACTTTTTAATCTTGTGACCGCTTTGTTTCTCAACAAAGTTCTTGAATCTCTTGAAGATTCCAAATACTTATGATTTCTCTTTATAGAAATACACCCAAGTCATTCTTGATAGTCATCTATGAAGAGGATGAAGTACCTGTTTTGACTTAGGGAAGGTGTTCGCATTGGGCCGCATACGTCAATGTGGACAAGATCCAATATTTGTGTTGCTCGCCATGTTTTCTCTGTTGGAAATGGTTGCCTATGTTGCTTCCCGAGCATGCACCCTTCACAAACGTTCTCCTTCTCGTTTATAAGTGGGAGGTATCTCATCATTTTCTTCTGATGAATTAGTCGTATGGCATTGAGATTAAAATGTCCAAACCTCCGATGCCATAAGCTTGTGTCGTCAAGTTTTGCTCCCATGGCTTTATGTTTTGAATATTTCCAGTGAATAGGAAAGTTTCTGTTTCTTCCCATCTTCACTTCAGCAACCTCCACATTATTTTTCAAGTCATGAATTTGACATAACTCCCCCTCAAAGTGAAATGAATATTCACTCTCCATCATTTGGCCAACACTTAAATTTTTTTGATCAAGACTAGGTACTAGGAGAACATCTTTGATAAAACGCGTACCTTTCCTTGTTTCGATGGCGACCGTACCTTTACTTTTCGTCTCAACCAATTCTCCATTGCCCATCTTAACTTTAGTCTTGATCGATGTGTCTAGATCATAAAAGATCCTCTCGTTGGATGTCATGTGATTGCTACATCCGCTATCGATGTACCAATCTTCTTCTTTCTTCTCGATTGCAGATTGACATGCATAGAAGAGATGTTCATTCTCATGTTGATCCTCTGAGTAGTTGGCTTGATGATTCTTCTTCAGTCGACAATTTCTCTCCACATGCCCAAACTTCTTACAATTTCTACATTGTGGCTTTTCTCGATTGTAGCAATGTTTTTCTAGGTGATTAATTTTCTTGCATATTCGGCAAGGGGAGTACTCACCTTGGGTCTACTCGCGCTTTTCTTCTCATTGCCATCCTCGTGAGCCTCCTCCGTCTCTTGATTTCTTATTTTTGATGTTGAGCTTTGATTGAAAGGTACTCTCAAGTGAGCCTTCTTGTTGCCTATTCATCCTTAGCTCATGTGCTTGTAGAGATCCCATTAATTTTGATAGGTCATTTCACTGCTCAATAGCGGCTACGATGGAATCGTACTTCTCAGGAAGGCTGATCAAGATATTTTCGACAATTCATTCATCGGAAATGTTGTCTCCATAAGCTCTCATTTGGGTGACGATCTCCATAAGTTTTGAACAATTATCCTTGGCAAGCTCCGAATCTTTCTTTTTAAGATTTTCTAGATCTCTTCTCGGGCCTTGTAATTTAATAGTTCTCACATTAGCATTACCTTGGAATTCCTCTTATAAGGTGAACCAAGCTTACTTTGCGGTGGTGGCATTTTTTATTCTTGAAAATATAGATTCACTAATGCCTTGTTGAATAATAGAAAGAGCTCTAGTATTTTGGCGTCTTACTTTCTTGGAACTTACCTCACTTGTAGAAGACTCGGTCCCATCTTGAATTATAATTTCTTCTTCAACAACATCCCATAGATCTTGAGACTCGAGGTATGTCTTCATCTGAATGCTCCAATAGTCATAGTTTTCTCCATTGAACAATGGAGTTGATTCCATAATGTAAGGATTAGCCATGACACCCGTTCTAGATCGAACAAGCTCTGATGCCACTTGTTAGAAAATAGGAGATTTATATATGATAGAGGTTTAGTAGGATAATAATGAAGATTTGAATTTGAGTTTATGTGGATAGTGGAGGAGAAAGGTAATTTTAGATGTAGTGGAATGTTTAGAAATTTAGAGTGTTTAGAATATGGAGTACTTTTCTCCAAAATCTTTAGATTGTATTGCTCAAATATTTTGAGAATGGTTTACAAAATCACCCCAAGTGGTGTATTTATAGGTGTGGGAGGGGGTATCTAGAACTCTCCATTACACCATTTTATATTTTGCTAGATTTTTGTACATGAATTCTCTAGATAGATTCTTAAAATATTCCTATGAATATTCTTTAATTAGTGTAGTAAGGACTACTCTACATTCATCCATATTATTATTACAATTACATAGATATATTTAGAATACTCTAGATTCTTCTAGAAATGCTTCATAGTTTAATAAAAACTCTATGAAAAAATGTGGTCCTCTGACTATACATATTCGAAGTAGCTATGTTATACTGTGTAGTGTGTACTTATCTAATTAGTATAACACTTTCTGTACCCTTGTTATATTATGGCGAAACCGTATGTTTTAGCGTAAACACTTTTCTTTGAGTAAAGTACTCCACTACTCTTGAAACCATGAATTGAAATTGTATTCCATCATTATTTCAAGTAACCCCCTCTCCGGCCACGATTAAGAAACCTGGCTTATCATATGTAACTTCAATTTTGATCAGATTATATGCGCGCGCGCGTGTGTGTATATAAATATATATATGTGTGTGTGTGTGTGTGCAGAGTATATTCTTATAACTTACCGCAATTCACTGTAACTAGCTAATTATCTCCCAATAAAGTCCTAATCAGTACTTCAGTTGCCGTCTTGCTTATTTTGTCACTGGGTTTTATCATGTTTTATTATGGGGTCTAAAATAACAGGCGTGCATCCGTAAATACCCATGCATGTGATAAGAATTCAGCAATAATGCCTTTTGTAGTTGTCGATAAAGCATTGAAGCCAACTTTTCTACATGTTCAAAGAAAAAAAATGGTCCCCTTTTTGAAAATAAAACCAAAAATATTATAAACTGCAGAAACTACCCTTGTGATGTCTATTGGCAAATAACTCTCTCTTTTATTTTAATCAGCGCAAAATTCCTCGCGGTGTTGAAACATTAGCAAAATTGTAAGGCCCATATTATACTTAATTAATTTGCATTTACTGAAATCGATCACAAAACCTGATCTGTAATTGTATATATTGATAAATAAATTAAAGATCAGTGTTCATTTATATGCATTTTTTTTGTTTGAAGAAAACTTTAGTATCTACAACTACAAAAAACATAAACACATACCGACTAGTTTAATTATGCTTCTATTAAATTTCATATAAACGTAAAAAAAATATGAAATAGGGTTTTTTCACAAATTGTTAAATTTTACATGGGGCCATTTGCTAACCAAAATAACATAAGGAGTTATTTGGCAAATAAAAACAACGCAGGCTCATTATGCTATTAACTAAAAAAATATCCTATTGGTTTTTGCTAGCTAGATTACGCACAAAAATAAATCATCTTCAATAAAAACTCAACAATTGTGTATATATGCATTTGAAAGGTTAAGTTATTGGCGGTTCTCTATTGTGCATATGCTCAATTGTAAAAAAAAAAAAAATAGTTTTTGGTTTAATATAACAACTTTTTACCTGAAAATATCATCATCTGTCTTGCACATGACGTCTTAAATTAGTATTTTTGCCATACACACGTGCGTGTTTGTTTTGTTTGCGAAAATAAATTTGTTTACCGAATAGCTGTTTGTACTTTATAAACATGCGTCTTTTTTTACATATGTAAGAGGTGCCAAATTTAGGAATGCTGTTTGAGGTACGTGTCATGCATTTTCTTGCGAAAAAACGAATATTTCTCTTAAAAGAGTTAAAATTAAGTTTAATACGTCCCAATTTAAAGGACCAAAATTGACCACTTATACAATAAAAAACCAAATTTAAATCTCAAACACAATAAAGGACCCGTTTGAAGAAGAAAAAAAAGAAAAAGAAAGAAGAAGTCGTAATATATCATAACTAGTATAGCAGGTGTGAACATGTAGTTGATAATATGTACAATATACTAACGTATGATGTCAAGGTACATGTTACACGTGGCTGTCTGTGCACCATTTCTTTCTTATTCGAATGAAGCGTGGTCGGTTGGTTGAAGACCGGGGCATCTTCTTTTTCCTCAATCACACACACAGCTTGTAATTAGTATATATTTGCTCTAATAGATATTTAGTGAGTTTCCTCTTTCAAACCATCGTAGGGCTTGATTCTGAAAAATAGAAAAACTCATTCAATTACAATTTCTCCTTTCACACAAAACGAACATATCTAGCTAAATCCATCTACAAACATGAACAACTACATGGTGTAAGTGATAAGTTATGTTTATGGTTTGCTTTCCTCATATATATATTTTAAAGTATAAAGTTTGTTGCAATGACTGTTATAAGATCTTTGTTGAGATCGACTTATAAGTTTCATGATAAGTAAGGATACTATATGAAGTAGTTTAAGATTCCAAGTAAACAGAAAACCGTATAATATTAACTCAATTCTGATGTATCATTATTTTTAGAAATTTATAAGTACAAACAAAATAGTTTCTCAGTTTAGTTTCAGTAGTATTTTTGCAGGATGGAACTCTTTAATTAGGACCTATGTGTAAGTCTTGTGTGTATAAACAGTAAGTAACACATGTCCTGCACAACAGCAAGCATGTTTCATAGATAGTTCTTCTACCACAGCAGAAGTGGTCCAATTTTTTTTTTTTTCCTTTTATTTTTCCTGTTATAACACCTAATTCATTTTTCTTTGTATCATGACAGGATATCTTGATAAGCTCGAAGAGGGAAGCTAATTTATTCGTGCAGATAATTAACAAAGAGGGTTTTCAAGAACTTCATCTTTAGCATAATTCTTATATATCAGAGGCACATACAAGATGATTCCAAGGGAATCGGATTTCACCAGAAAACAAGAAATTAGCAGCACAAGTGATGGTACTGCCAAAATCTCCAAGACGGCGTCATCCATTAACAGTAGTAATCCAACGTCATCTTGGTCGAGGCTGAAAGATCCACGAGTTGTGCGCGTGTCTCGTGCCTTCGGAGGCAAAGACAGGCACAGCAAGGTGTGCACTGTGAGAGGGCTGAGAGACCGGCGTGTGAGGCTATCGGTCCCCACCGCAATTCAGTTATATGATCTTCAAGAGAGGTTAGGATTGAACCAGCCAAGCAAAGTGGTGGATTGGTTGCTTGATGCAGCAAAGCATGAAATTGACGAGTTGCCTCCTCTCCAAATCCCTCCAGGGGCATTTACTAGCCAGATAAATAATCTTCATCAGCCGCTGCTGCTAACTTCTTGTGATCATGATGATGAACTAATGAGAGATAAACAAGGAGGACTAAACATTAACGACGACAACATCAACTGGTGTAACGATGAAACCTTGAAAGAAACAAGTAATGATCATCATCACCATAGAGAGGAGGAGGAGGAGAATAATTGGGCAAGATCAAATGATGAGGTAAGACAGTTTAGTACTAACAGTTTGCAAGAAACTAACAATAATCAAAGTAATGCTGCTGCTTTTCTTTCTGCAAGCAGACAAAGTCCCTACTCTTCTTCTTCTTCCCTACTAAATAATCAATTTGTTAGATGGGATCCTAATCCAAATTTGACACTTTCTCATAATTACCCTCCAAGAAGCCATACTGATCAACAAACCGCGGAAAATCTGCATAATTTTAGCTTTGTTCCAACTATGTCTGCTCTCCCTTCTGGATCTCATCATCAAGTTTTTCTTTATCAACCTGCTGGACTATTGAGCACACAGTCTTACTTTCCTTTCCAAATCCCCGCTGCTCTTGATCGTTCAGAAATTGATCAGAAACATGTGCCATATTCTAATCCACCCTAATCCTGACCGTGATTCCACACATATACATGTCCTATATTTGGCATCGTATGCACTCTGATGAATTTACTTGATTTGGAGGAAATTGAAGAGTTTTTACAGTCGGTTTAGCTATAATGAATACTTGACCTAGCTAGCTACTTGATAGTTGAGGTGCTGAAGTCCAATTCATCAACTGGTGAAGATGGAAGTTTGTGTTATTATTGGAAACTATCATTTTTTTTGTTGTCTAATTATGTTTCATTTTTACCGCGCGGAGGCTCATTTCACTCATGCAATGTCTGGTATGTTATATTACGAATAATAATATGGTCTTTGTTAATTGTTAGTATAATTTCTTCTGACACAAATCTGCCATTGTTTGTTACATAAGGGCACAAAATGTCATTTACATGGTGGGAAACGTATCATGCGTTACCATAGACATGAATGTATGTCAACACTCCTTTTTTGTGTTTACTTTGAGTTAATTTTACTTTATAGTCTTATATATAAATCATTTTTCAGTTTCCTATTTAATTTGAATCCCTGGCTGCAATTTTCCATGTTGAACATCAAAGTTCTCTAGCATGCACACCCATGCCAGGTTTCTCTCAACTTTTTCTACAACAAGACAAAAATTTCTACCTACCCATAATATACAAATAAAACCATGATCCCTCTATGATGTACTTTGTTTAGTCCTATTCTCCCACATTAAGGCTGAAAGTACATATAATGTAATGTCAAATTTAAACTTAGTTAACAAACTGTTGCTGATAAAAGATTTGAAACACGAAGATACATAGAAGGGTTTGGTTGTGAATAAGACATGAGCGAGCTAGGTTGCAGTAGTAATGTCAACTTTACACAAGATCCAATGAAAGTAAATGTTAGGCGTACGTGATCTTATTGGACCCTTTAAAGTGGCGTAGAAGATAGAATGGAAAGAGAGTTTGTGGTCCAAAATTCTGAAATTGAGAAAGAAGAAAAAAGTAAGGAGAGGGTACAAAGTAATTAGGGTTTGGTTTTATCATTTTGTGACTTAACGTAGGTAATGGACCACAACTAAGTTCCTTTAGGAGGGTCCCCATTTAGGCTGTATCTATCATTCATTTGTAGAAATAGAGAATTAATTAGAGGTGTGGAGAAATCATTATCAGAGAAATCGTTACAGATTGAAGCGGCCGGTAGCGATAAGAATGATACATTCTAAGATTTGATTCCATAACGACCGAGGAGTTCATATATTGGATGTGAAATGACAAGGTTTTTTTCTAATTTTTTGTTATATTTGTTGGAATTGTGTGTATAAACATATGAGGACGAATTATCAAAAATGCCCGAAAAGTTTGCCTTTTATTCTTAAATGCCCGATTTTTCCTAACTCGCTGAAAATGCCCGTTAAGTTCTACATTTTCTGCCAAAAATGCCCGATTTGAAAAATTCGGACATTTTATCCGACGTGGCATCCGAATCAATAAGGCGCGTTGCTGAATCAAAGAAACGCGCCCGACACCTAGGATTTTTGGTCCGAAAAAACGTTTCTAAAAATTAATAAAAATGGTATTGTTCATCGGCCCACTGCTCAGCGGCCCACTTCTCATCAAGTTACTGTTCATCGGGCCACGCGTTACTGTTCATAGGCCCACGAGTTACTGTTCATAGGCCCAATGAACAGTAAACCGAGCAGCTGTTCATCTCCGAGCAATCGTCTGCAACTCGTCTGCAACAGTAAACCGATCTGCAACTCGGTTACTGTTCACGGCGCAATCGACTCCGATTTCCATCTCCGATCTCCGATTTTCAGCGAGTGTGGTGGGGGGGGGGGGGGGGGGGGTTGCGGGTGGGGCTGCAACTCGCCGTTGCAGTGCGACAGCGTCAATCGACGCCGCCACCGCTGCAACGGCGAGTTGATGCGGTTGGGGTGGGGCTGCAACTCGCCGTTGCAGTGCGACGGCGTCAATCGACGCCGCCACCACTGCAACGGCGAGTTGCAGCGGTGTGGGGGGGGGTTCTCGCCGTTACAGTGCGACGGCGTCAATCGACGCCGCCACCGCTGCAACGGCGAGTTGCAGCGGTGGGGGGGGGGGGGGGGGTTACCGCGAGGGGGGGGGGGGGGTTGCGGGGAAGATGATGATGATTTTTTAATTTTTTTTATTTGTTAAAATGTTTATTATTATTATATATATTTATTATATATATATATGTATATATGTTTATATCTTTATTATTGTTAAGGAAAAACGTTTTTCAGACAGTGAACGCGACTTTTTGATTCAGCAACGCGACTTATTGATTCGGATGCCACGTAGGATTTTTTTTCCGAAATTTTCATTTCGGGCATTTTTAGTAGGAATTTTGAAATATACCGGGCATTTTTAGCAGGTCTGGAAAAATCGGGCATTTAAGAATAAATGGCAAACTTTTCGGGCATTTTTGATAATTCGTCCAACATATGATGAACAACAACAAATATATAACCAGAACACGTAGCAAGAACAAGCAAATTATGTAAGCAAAAATTTTGTATAAACTAAATTGAAATACAACAAAGAAATAAAATCTACCTCTTAATAACTGTAAGAAAAAATCGTGGAATGGATGGGACGATTCAAAAGTTTAACTCAATCCCGTAAGATTAATTTGTTGACTCAACATTGAACCCTTGACGGCAACGACCTCCCAATGCAAGGTACAATGCCCATCGAAGTTGATTAACCTCGAAGCTAAAAACTATTCATTTATCAAACTTTCCTGATACTTTGCTAAACTCAAAAAATATTATGTTATATGGTATGCTGGAAAATGTTTGATTTTTTCATTCTGCACAAGGACCTTTTTATCGGCGAAGAAAATGTGTAACAGTCACACCACATTCAGTGGAGGAGTAATTTATTGCATTGAAACGTTTTGGCTGAATTACAAACGTGTGATTTAATAGAAAAATTAAATCAGTCATTTAGTGATTGATTTGAAATTATATTTTCAGAATTTTGAATATTTAACTCGTATTATTTTATTTAAATAAAAGAGATAAAATATTTTCGGAAAAAAGAAAGATCTGCCTTCCCAGCAGAAACACGCGCGATGCGACGACGCGAGTCAAGTCGAGATGAACGGACGACGGCGACTGCTGAAAGAGTTCTTCTTCTCAAGTTCATTACACTCTCAAGGATTATCCCTCAAGCTAAACAATACAAATGGTGGGACTTTTCCAGTGTGGGACAAGTCTCTAACTTTTGCATAAAGCAATTCACATTCGCACAGAGATTCTTGCAAAGAAATTGTCTATCAACATGATCCCTATAAAAGAGCACCTACAGAATTGTGAGATTATTATAGATTGTGGAGACACCATTTGTGTAATGTGTAATCTGGAAACACAAAGCTTTAATTATTTTTTTTCGAATATCAAGTGGCATCGAGCATTTGGATGGGGTTGGCAAAGTGGATGAATATTGATATAGTCATCTCGAATAATCCTAAGTCACGTTATCTTCAATTCGAGGATAGTTTCCGAAGAAAATCAAGGATTCAATTTTGGAAAATAAATGATGTATCACCACTTGGAGAATCTGGAAATTGAGGAACGATATAATGTTTAATGGTAGAGTTATCGGCATCAATAAAGAGATTGATTTTACTAAACTTAAGAGCTGGAGTTAGCTAAAATTGAACAAGAATGATTTTTGTTCTCTATATGTTTGGTTTTATTTTTGTAGTATTGTTTGGATGAGATCATATACTCGAGTTGTTGATGTTTGGTTTGGGACGAATACTCCTTGTTCTCATTTTTAACAAAATTTATTTCATGAGTGGAAAAAACACACACTCACACTCATACACACACATTCACACACTTAACAATTGTGCTCACTCAAGTGAGACCAAAATTATAGTTGGGCTCATTTTCAATTTAAATAACTATTAGGCCTCAATATCTAAATATTTAACTTCTCCAACAATCCCCCACATGAATGTAATTAGCTGAAATGCATGTGAGCCTAACAATGCTATATGCAATTTTAGAGTTTTACGGGAACGTGATGCATCAGGAAATGTGGTTTTGGGCCTTGAACCATCCTCAATGAAATACCATGGGATATATTTGCCAATCAGTGAGTGATGCTTTGAATTGTTCGATGTTTTGCGTATACCAAGATAATGATACTCACACAACTCATTCCAGTACCACTTTTAGTCCATTCATTGTTGTCCGTTTTGGCCCTGGACTGCCTTATATATATATATATATATATATATATATATATATATATATATATATATATGTATATGTATTCATCGAATGCTCTAGGAATTTAGCTCCTTAACTCATCTAATAGAAGTGACCCTTTCACGTTCGATATAGGTTATTTTTCATAAAGAGTATCATGTCATACCGCTTCTAATCACAAGTCATAAGGTATTTAAGGCCCTCGGGGTTTCCTTACCATGTAAGGGTCTATCACTCTTTCGTCATAGCAATGGGTTGGGAACTCAATTTTCTTAGTGCTTTATTCGACCTCACCCCTCACAATTTCGTGGTTCCATTGAACTTGGAAATTGAGGTTTACAATTCAAGTTGGATTATCATATTGGTTTGAGGTCATGTTCGTGGGCTTCAATCGCATCCCCCTTGCTGAGATTTCATCTAGGTCTCTTGTTAGGCCTTTTGTCAAGGGATCTACAATATTTTCTTTAGACCTCATAAAATCTAAGGAAATTATGCCAGTTTTCAACATTTGTTGTACACTTTTATGTATCGACATATGTGTCAAGACAAAGAATTGTTCACATTTTTTTGTGCTCTTTCTATAGCTACCTGAATATCATAGTGCACGCTAATTGGAGGCACTGTCTTTGGCCACATCAGAATATCTAGAAGAGAGTTCTTAAGCCAATCAACATTGTCTATTGCAAGATCAAACGATACGAACCAAGATTTCATAGTTGCTCTTGCTATGCATGTCTACTTGCACAATTTCCAAGAAATCGACGCGCCTCTAATAATGAATAAGTATCTAGTCTTAGATTTTATTTTCTTGGAGTCTGCAATCCAATTTTCATTAGAATACACCTTCTATGACAACCCGATGTCTAGTATAATACAATCCATAGTTATCATTGTATCTTAAATATCTAAGTGCGCTAAATATCGTTTTCTATTGCTTAGTATAGTGATTGATTGTATACCACTACATTAAACTGGGGCCTTCCGTGACCGCCAGCTGGTGACCGATGGGCGGTCGCCAGTTTCGGCGACCGCCGGGTGGTCGCTGATGTGTCCGAGCGGTCGCGAAGAATGTTCGTGACCGCCAGGCGGTCGCGGATTCTTTCGTGACCGTCGTGCGTTCACTAATAATATTCATATAAACGTTTTTGATTTTATTGAACGATCTTGATGTGTTTATGATTTTTGACAACAAGTCTCATTACTACATGTGAATTGAAGTAATAAATTAGTACAACATTAGTAATTAACTTATCAAAATAGTAGATTATATGTGATTAGGCGAGTTATGAAGGAATAACCTTTTTTATGTTGTATAACTAATCATCATATATACCTAGTTGTTTCAATTGTTATATGCGATTGTGCGATAAAACCTTATAATTTATTTCGTAGTTACTATTTTATCAATTTAACAAACAACGCCTTAAATAACTTAAAAAAACTACCTAAAAGCAAAAAAAAAAAAATAGAGACCCTCATTCGTGACTGCTCGGCAGTCACGAATGAGGGTCTTTCGTGACCGCCAGGCAGTCGCGGATTCTTTCGTGACCGCCGAGCGGTCACGAGATATTGTTAGTGACCGTCGGGCGATCACTAATAACATTCATATAAAAGTTTTTGATTTTATTGAACAATCTTGATGTGTTTATGATTTTTGATAACAAGTCTCATTACTACATGTGAATTAAATTAATAAATTAGTAAAGCATTAGTAATTAACTTATCAAAATAGTCGATTAGTTGTGATTAGGCGAGTTATGAACGAATAACCTATTTTATGTTGTACAAATAATCATCATATATACCTAGTTGTTTCAATTGTTATATGCGATCGTACGATAAAACCTTATAATTTATTGCGTAGTTACTATTTTTTCAATTTAACAAACAACGCCTTAAATAACTTAAGAAAACTACCTAAAAGCAAAAATAAAAAATAAAAATAAAGACCCTCATTTGTGACCCATCGGCGGTCAGGAATGAGGGTCTTTCGTGACCGCCAGGCGGTCGTGGATTCTTTCATGACCGCTGGGCGGTCACGAGATATTGTTGGTGACCGCCCGACGGTCATGAAAGAGGGTCTTTCGTGACAGTCGGGCGGTCACTAACAACATTCATATAATCGTTTTTGATTTTACTGAACGATCTTGATGTGTTTATGATTTTTGACAACAAGTCTCATTACTACATGCGAATTGAAGTAATAAATTAGTAAAATATTAGTAATTGACTTATCAAAATAGTAGATTAGATGTGATTAGGCGAGTTATGAACTAATAATCTATTTTATGTTGTACAACTAATCATCATATAGACCTAGTTATTTCAATTGTTATATGAGATTGTGCGATAAAACCTTATAATTTATTTCGTAGTTACTATTTTTTAAGTTTAACAAACAACGCCTTAAATAATTAAAAAACTACCTAAAAGCAAAAAAATAAAATAAATAATAAAGACCCTCATTCGTGACCGCCAGGCGGTCGCGAGATATTGTTGGTGGCCGCCGGGCGGTCACTAAAGAGGGTTTTTTCGTGACCGCCGGGCGGTCACTAATAACATTCATATAAACATTTTTGATTTTATGGAACGATGTTGATGTGTTTATAATTTTTGGCAACAAGTCTCATTACTACATGCGAATTGAAGTAATAAATTAGTAAAATATTAGTAATTGACTTATCAAAATAGTAGATAAGATGTGATTAGGCGAGTTATGAACTAATAATCTATTTTATGTTGTACAACTAATAGTCATATAGACCTAGTTATTTCAATTGTTATATGAGATTGTGCGATAAAACCTTATAATTTATTTCGTAGTTACTATTTTTTAAGTTTAACAAACAACGCCTTAAATAATTAAAAAACTACCTAAAAGCAAAAAAATAAAATAAATAATAAAGACCCTCATTCGTGACCGCCAGGCGGTCGCGAGATATTGTTGGTGGCCGCCGGGCGGTCACTAAAGAGGGTTTTTCGTGACCGCCGGGCGGTCACTAATAACATTCATATAAACGTTTTTGATTTTATGGAACGATGTTGATGTGTTTATAATTTTTGGCAACAAGTCTCATTACTACATGTAAATTGAAGTAATAAATTAGTAAAATATTAGTAATTAACTTATCAAAATAGTAGATTAGATGTGATTAGGCGAGTTATGAACGAATAGCCTATTTTATGTTTTACAACTAATCATCATATATACGTAGTTGTTTTAATTGTTATATGCGATTGTGCGATAAAACCTTATAATTTATTTCATAGTTACTATTTTATCAATTTAACAAACAACGCCTTAAATAACTTAAAAAACTACCTAAAGGCAAAAAAAACAAAAAACAAAAAACTAATGACCCTCATTCGTGACCACTCGGCGATTACGAATGAGGGTCTTTCGTTGCCGCCAGCCAGTCGCGGATTCTTTCGTGATCGCCGGGCAGTCACGGCATATTGTTGGTGACCGCCCGGCGGTCACTAATGACATTCATATAAACTTTTTGGAATTTATGGACCGATCTTGATGTGGTTATATTTTTGACAACAAGTCTCATTACTACATGTGAATTGATGTAATAAATTAGTAAAACAATAGTAATTAACTTATTAAAATAGTTGATTAGATGTGATTAGGCGAGTTATGAACGAGTAACCTATTTTATGTTTTACAACTAATCATCATATATACCTAGTTGTTTTAATTGTCATATGTGATTGTGTGATAAAACCTTATAATTTACTTCGTATTAACTGTTTTATCAATTTAACAAACAACACAGCTTAAATAAACTAGCGAAAATCAACAAATTTTGAATTGAAGGTTATTTGTGACCGTCCGACGGTCATGAAAGACGTCGTGATCGTGCGACGGTAGCGGATGACTGCGGGTCATTCATGACCGCCCAGCGGTCATAGAATGACTTTCTACGACCGTTCAGCTGTCATGGAGGACCCACGACTGGGGCCTTCCGCGACCGGTCATCGACGACCGCCGGCCGGTCGCGGATGACCATCCGCGACCGCCAAAGGGTCATTCGTGACCACTTGGGGAGTCGCGAATGACCCCCATTTTTTGTAGTGTACCTACTCATTCTATTCACCGAGTCTGCAATATCAGGTCTAGTGCATGCCAAAAATTAGAAAATAAATAAATTTATACTTTAATCCTTGAACGTTTGAAAATTTTCATTTTTGACCTTAAATGTTTAGAAAAATTTTGCATTTGAGCCCGTGAACTTAAAAATTAGTATTTTATTATATTTACGGGTCTCAAATCCTAAAACATAAATTTTAATTTCAAGTATTAACTAAGTTAATTGAATTACCTAGAAAAATTATATAAATAAATATATATGTAACAAAGAAATCTATTTATTCCTATTTTAATTTTAATTATAAATAATTGAGGAACTTGATATGCAATCAACCAGTTGATGAAGTAAGTCATGACATTCTTAAAAGCATGATTAAGTTCAATTTTTTTGCGATTTATTATAAAATAATCAAAGTGGTGCCTTAATTAAAAGTATTTTAACAAGAGTTTTTGACTATAAATAGTAGGATTTCTTCAAACAATTTTCACACCCAAAATCATTTCGGTTTTTTCCTTCTTTCTTCCTATGAATCTCTAAGCTAGTGAGTCTACTTTCAGAAAAAATTTATTCCAAGTTCTAACTTCCTCATTTTTTGTCCCGAAAATGCCCCAAAACTTTTATTGCTCAGAAATTATTCATTCGACCCTGCACCTTAGAAACATCATAACTAAATGTAGAAAAAACCCTTTTGATCAAGACCAACGGCCGAATACTCCTCATGATGTCCTCTAACTTTCATATGAAGAAATAATTTTCAAATAATGTCATTTAGAAGGTCGATATTCCTAAACCGTAGATTGCTGTCTGAAAATCCGAAAATAGGTTCTATGTTTTCAAGAATTATTTAGCATAGGAAACCTTTGGATTTTCCTTCTCATTCGGGTACACAAGTTCTTAGTGATGTTAGGGATGAGTTTCCAAAAAGATATTTGGAAACAAAGTTCATTTGGATATCCGATCAAAGGTAAACTCGAAACTACGACGATTTTCAGCTTATTTTACGTACTTTAAGTTTTTTGTTTATGAGCGAAAATAATCATCATAATTCCATGATTGATCACTCACACATGACTCTTATAAGATATTACAATCATTATAATCACTTTAATATAATTTGTATTCACGAATTAATATTTTTGTGATTTTCAATGATATATAAATTGTATATTTATCTTGTTTAACATATCCTTAAATAAGTTTAATAAGATTATCAAATATATACTTTTGAGGTCTAATCCTTTTATATGATTATGTATCGTAACTTAAACATCATTTGATCATTTATCTTGATTAGGTTTACATATTAATATTTTTATAAGTTATGAATACAATGTTATGTAATTTAAGATAATCTTGGAACAAAATAATATTAACTAAGTTATGCAATTTAATGCATTGCTTCATAAGGTAATTGTTTGATGTCATGATTCCTGCAATTTTTGGATGTGCTAGAGACTTAAAGAACGATATCAGTTAAGTAATATATTTTGAAGATTTATTATGCATCAAATTAAATAGTTTATCATACTATACTTGATATTATTGTATAATTACCATTTGAAATAATTTTCTAACATTAGAAAAATTATAACTACAATTATGATTATAAATATACGATTGCTTAAGATAAATATTGAGATATAAATTACGTATACAAAGTATAATTGATATTTAACTTAACCTTATGACCTCAAAAATTTTTGGGTAAGATTTTCATCAATGATATGTGCTATTTACTTAAATTAGTATTAGCTACTTTTTCTAACAAGAACTTCCTTAAATTTCATCACGAAAGTTGAATAGTACATATGTTTATAGTGGTGAGTTATGATTATTCAGTTAACGGATATTATCATAATGTTATTAGAGGTTTGACAAATTAATCAACGACGCGCAAGATTTTCTGTATAAATAAAGGTGAGGTTCTATTTTTTATTTATTCTAGCCCCGTTTGGCATCCGACCCTGAGAAACTTGGACATAAAACCCACCACTCCGTTACCAAACCTCGAACAACCTATATTTTATCAAAATCCCGTTTTGCATCTCATCTCATAACATGATTTTCTTACTCATCGTTAAATCGTTCCAATCATTTATTATTTCCTAATCATGGTAATTCCTCGATATTTTAATCTCATCTTCTAGTTCTTGAATTGTGAAAAGAGCAATGAACTATGTTTAGGACATGTAGCTCAAGGAGCAACATATATTATCCGGTTTACTAGCTTATTTGTTTATCTATTATACCCATTGGGACGCCTTTGGGAAGTTGGGCCCATGGATTGAGTCGAGTTACTGCTGGGCAGTAAGGACTGTCGGTTTAAGTAATTTCGCTTGATACCCATCTATCTAGGCACCGCTTGCAGTCAGGAGTTATTTGTAACCCGCGTGCTGGATCGACATGTATTCGAGCATGTCTCTTGATTGTTTGCGAGGTCGCTCCTCGTCGGGAGTATAAGGTAGAATATTAGAAGTCATAAGATTGGATTCGTTTATTGTTAAGCACAAGTTCATTAACTATTCTATAAAAATTCCAGTACCATTGATACATCAAATTATCTAGTTGAATTGTTTCTCCCGGTAAGATCACTCCTCGAAACGTATCCAGTATGTCACAGTTAATTCTTGCATTACCAATTCTTTTATATGAATCTCACTAAGTCATTAAAGACTTGTTCCTCGTTTCTTCTGTCCATTCCTCAGGATAAAATCAACATGGCGGCATAGATCAAGTGAATAATTCTTCAAGTGTGCATTTTGGAATATTCGCGTTTTGTCAATAGTACATAATCATTAAAAAGGCACATTGTTTGTAATACTAGACTTTCTATGTATATATCAAAATATATTCCATAAAACGTGTATGGTTTTGATCCCGAACAAGTGAGACCCTTTCCTATGAGTTAATCTTTAGTCTAAGTTGGGTAAAGTGACTAATCACCACCGAACCAACTCGGATCGGAGCATGGCTCGTAGGGCGCGGTCATCACAGTGCAGTTCATAAGGTACACGAGACTACCTATGGTCCTTGAATATTCTAACTGATGCACACCATCTCCATAGTTTTTGTGCAGGTTATACACCGTTTTAATTTGTGTTACGGAAATAGAATTGCTTTCCTTGATAAACTTGTTAAGGATTTTCTCGACGTAATGACCATGAGAAAGTGCATTGCCATCTGATGTCTTGCCGGTTTTCATTCCAAGTATGACTCAACAAGACCTAAGTTATGTCAAAGATTTGTGACAACATCTTCTTAGTAATATGAATGTTATTATTATTATCGATGATCATTTACGTAGAGACAAAGTCTAAGTCGTCTTTTTCACGTAAACACATTAGTCACATTAATTTATACAAATTCCATTTGAAAGCATAACGCTATCAAGTCTTTCGTGCAATTATTTAGGTGCATGATTTAGTCTATACAAGGACTTGGCAAATTTGCACACTTTTTTGTATTTCATGGAACCACAAACCCTTCAGTTTATTCCATATAAATCCCTTCTTCTAATTTTCCATTTAAGAACGTCATCTTCATATCCATTTGTAAGATAGCATCTATATCAATATTTAACGCTTCTTCCAAAGAGCCGAGTCCGGGGAGGACATTGCTTCCTTGAGAGTAGCCGGATCATTTTCTAATATGTAACTCATAAAATTTCAGCCAAATGTTTTCTCTTTCCTAGCTCGTTTCTTCTTCCCGAACTTTGGTTTTATTCTTATTGATATTCTCTCGGCCCTACATTACTTTTCTTTTTCTTAATGGATGGAGCTTTATGGTGAAATATCTCCTTAAAGTAAGAAGCGTCTCAAGCCCCAATGATAGTATTTACACTCATTTTAGAGTTGTCTGGCTTCTGTACCAGAAACCGGTATGCGCTACTATCAAGTTCATATCCAATGAAAACACAATCAATTGTCTTAGGTCCTATCCTTGTCCTTTGAGGGGGAGGAATTCGAACTTTAGCTAGACAGTCCCAACCCCTTAAGAACTTGTAGCAAGGTGTGTGGCCTATCCAATAACTAATAAGGTGTTTGATCCAACCTTTTTGTGCGAAAATCAATTTAGCCTCTAGCTGGCGGAGAGCAAAGCCTCCTTTTACCTTTTTGCGGTAAGCAATAACTTGTGAGGATCGCATTCATCATCACCTTCAACGTTTTATTTTTTCTTTCTGCAATACCATTTTGCTCGAAAGAATAAGGCACTGTAGTTTGATGAATGATCCCACTTTCTGCACAGAGTTGTGCAAACGGTGACTCATATTCGCCTCCGCGGTCACTTTAAAGATTCTTGATCTTTTAACGGATTTGGTTCTTAACTTCAATCTTATAGTGAATGAACATGTCCATTACTTCGTCTTTACTTCTCATTAAGTAGACATAACAACATCTTGTACAATCCTCGATAAACATTGTAAAATAACTTATATTGCCTCTAGATTGTACATACTTAAGATCACATACATTATTATGGATCAAACTTAGTGATTTAGTGCTTTGTTCTATAAAGTAGAATGAGAACTTGGCTATTTTATCTTCGACACAAGTCTAACACTTGTGTTTATGGTTGATGCCAAATTTGGTAACTTAATCTTTGTAGAGATTTAAAATTCACACGACCCAATCTACCATGCCATAGATGCAAAGGAGTAATCAAATGAAATTTTATTAGCCTCACGGGCAACCTTGATTACATTAGTTATCTCTTTATCTAGCATTGTTACAATATCAAGAAAACCTTTAGCCTCAATGTTAAACTTAGCCTTAGGTGTTATAGTCATCACTTACATCTTATTGACAAATAGCCCTTGCTTACAAACACACCACCCTTAGACAGGATGACCTTCTCCGACTCCAAGACAAGTCTAACCCTTTTCTTGTTCAACAATGCTCTAGATATAAGATTCTTGCAGATCTCTAGGACATTAGAAACATCGTTTAGCCCCAGTTATTTCCCCAAGGTCATCCTCCGCACGACCGATCCTTTGCCTTCAACTTTTGAGCCTACAGAGTTTCCCATGTTTCACTCATTTTTCTCCACAGGTTGATAGGTCTTGAACATCCACGTGTTCATGCAGATGTGACAAGTAGCCCCAGTGTCTACCCACCATTCCTTGGAGTTACCTCCAACCAAATTCACCTCTAAGACCACTGCACTCAGATACATTAGAGTGTTGTCGTTCTTCTGCTCTATTTTCATGTGCTTGCTTGCCTTTTTCCTTGGTTTTGACGTGCCTTTTCTTCTCTTCCTTTTTGGGACGTTGGTAACAATCTTGAGCCTTGTGGCCAGATTTATCGCAAACATAGCAGTCACTTGAAAACTTTTCAACTTGGGGTGTCCCTTTGAAAACATTTGAAAGCTTCTTTTTTTACCCACGAGAGCTCTTCCTACCTTGATCACATAGGCCTTTGAATCATACCGCTCGGTTATCTTGTTTGATGCGCAACCTTTGGACAAGATCATCAAGGCTTATCAGGTTTCACTTATGCTTGAGGTAGCATTTGTATTCCTTCAAAGAATGTGAATTTTTTTTTGATCACCTTCCTCTTCACACTGCTCCACAACACTTTTTATATCCACCATTTGGTAGTCATGGAATTACTCGGCTATAAATTTCTTTGCACCAGCGTCGTCAACTTTCTACTTAGTCTATAATGATTCCCAAAGATCCCTTGCGGCCTTCTTAGGGGAATACACATAAAAAATGCATCATCTAGAGAGTTCAACACATAGTAACGAAAGAGGTAGTCACCATTGGACCATGTCTCCACCGCTGCAACTGAGCGGGGATCCTCACGATTTTCCTTTGGTTTCTCATCCTTAAGAAATTTAGTGAAGTTCACGGTGGCTAGAAAGAACACCATTTTGTATTGCCAACATCTGAGGTTAGAACCCTTGAACTTTTCTGGTTTCTCTTGAGAATACAACATTGGGGTTCTCAGTACCCGAATTATGATCTCAATACCGCTAGCTCTTTGGTTTAGCACAACAACCTCACTGTCGCCAACATTTGGGGAATTCTCAATGTTCACAGCATTATCGGTTGAACTTTCACCAGTCGTATCTAAACAAATATTTCACTCAACTATTTTAATTTAGACTCACAAGAAACTCTCAACTCAAATACTTATACATATATATCCATGCCAGTGGAGGGAAAAAACTTTTTTAAAGTCCACATTTCTAGACACAATATTATGTTCACATGCCCGTGGAGGGACAAGTCTACTTACACTCCACTTTTCTAGAACAAAACCGTTCATATAAGTATTCTCACTTTGAATTTCCTTTGATTAATCAACAACTCTCAATACTTGAAAGTATTTGAAGTACAATTAAGGATCACGTGCAACTTTGAAGTTTTCACGGGTTCAATTTCTACTTTCACAAATCATATAAGCATGCTCAATATGTAATCACGTTTTTATACTTGCATATAATGAAAAAAAACTAACTAATATAGCTTGGAGATGTAAGCATATAATAACAGCAAATATAAGGACTTATGCAACACGTGATATCTAGTAGCCAATTACGTATATGTATAGAAAAAATTAAAAGGTTGGTCTATTGGTAGGTTATAACATGAAAAAATGGGGAGTTAGAGTTTCGAATTCTAATTCTAGGTGATTTGGCAATAGATCGTTTTATATATATATATATATATATATATATATATATGAGTGTCGGTTACAAGTGAATAGTCTAGCAATACAACGAGTCTATCTCAAATCAGGCCTACACTATGTATCTCGTGTAGACTTAGTCCGGAACAGCTCGAACCAATGCCACGATGCTTGGGTGGCAGTGGGATACCGGTACTAGATCGAATGTACGTCGGTGATTGTATTCGATGTGATATCCAGGATGACCCCCGACGTGATATCGGTGATGAGGTGGTGTGATGTGTCTGAGGTGCACGAGATAATTCCGATATCGAATGGGATATCGAAGGTTATATCGGGGATGTATTTCGATATGATGCATGGTAGCTGAGGGATAATAATTGCTTGTTTTGGGATCCGGGCGCCGCGTATTTATAGACCTCGGGATCCGGGGACCACAGTAACATATCGGTGATTATTACCGATATGATATCGAAAGTGATCCCCGATATGGCCTAATATGGGCCTGATTTCGGCCTGGCCCAATATGCGGGAAATGCCCATATCATGTAGTCCCTCAATTTGGGGATTCTTGTCTTAGAGATAAGAATTCTCAAATTTAATTTTAAATTTTTGGGTTACATGTACCCCTCGTCCCGCCAGTTCAAATGACGGGGATCAAATATGCGGGGAATGCACTTTGTGATGAACCCAATGCGTCCCCTAATGCAGTGGACGCATAGTTTGAGGTCCTCGTTAGAATTCTACGTTTCCTAGCATTTGAGTTTGTTGTAAATATGGGGATTGCACTCTGAGAAATGTGATGGGGTTGTCGGGGCAGTTGTTATATTCTCGCGGCTCTTCGCGTAGTTGGGTATAATGTTTGGTTTCATCTTTGATAGTATGTCGAGACTCATATTCGATATCATATCGAAAGTATCTTTCGATGTGGTTCAAGCGTCTGTCTGTAGGTAGGATGATCTCCCATGTGCGCCTGTCCGTCCCCATGTCCTTTATCTATATCGAATATTAATACCGATGTGAGATCGAAATTGTGTTTCAATCTAGTATCTCCGATATCTATAAATAGGCTGTCAGAAAGGTGAAAACCCACTTTGGCTTTTAGCGAAACTTCGTTGTCCCTTCGGTGAAAAACACGTCGAATTAGAATTTCGATATAGAATTTGACCTCAGTTTCGATATCTTCCTTTGATTTTAATTTTCGTTATCGAATTCGATACCTTCTCCGATATCACATTCGATCTTGACTTTCATCCTTTAGTGCGTTAATATGTCGTTTGTCGGGGATAGTGTTGGCGCAGGTTTGCATGAGATGAATTTCGAAGAGGGTGGAACCGTATACTACGAAAACGAGATGTTTAGACCTGAACAATTGACTGGCGAACAGGGCGGTGCTGAATTTTCTGCTCCGCCCGAAGCTGCCGACCCTAATGTGGACGAATGGGGCTTTGAAGTCACCCCCCCCCCCCCGAAATATAAGACCTCTGAGAAGTATGAGGACATGACGTCTCATGTCCCTCATCATGCTGGTTAATCCTCAGATGAGTATAACATTCCCGAGGGGTATGAGGTCATATTCCCCAGTGTCGATCAACGAATGCATACCCCACCACACGACTGCATTACTGTCAATGCCAAGCACTTTAAGAACGGGTTGCGCTTCCCGATTGATCCTGCGGTTAGTGCTATCATAGCAAGCATCGGGGTCTGCTTGGGACAGCTATCCCCCAATTCTCTGGGGTACATTGTAGCTTTCATTTGTGTTATGAGGGCGTTGGGTGCCCCTTGTGGAGCTAACGAGTTATGGGAGCTCTTTAGTGTCATGGTCAACAGGAAGGGTGGTGATATAGGGTTCTTCTGTGTGCGAGCCCAGGCGGGGCTTAGGTTTGTGCAATATACTCAATCCAGCTACGGATTTGGAAATAAGTGCGAGTATATGTACATCCAGGAGAGGACGGCTGGTGAGTTTGATGCGCTTCCTAGCGTGTGGTGTGAAGACACCAAATATGAGAGACAAGTCGTTGTCGGGCCTACTGCACATAGCCTCGAGTTTCTGAGGAAGTTGATTAACCATCCATATGACGGTACCCTGCTTTGTAGTGACGTAGTTTTGCGAGCAAGTAGGATATCTCCCGTGCGGTATAACGGTCCCTCTACGCTCGGTAAGTGTTATATCTTTGTAAATTGATATTTTTCGCTCAATTTATCTCTTGATCCTCTATTTTGTGTGTTTTGCAGCCGAGCTGGTGGAGTATTGTAGTCTGGATGCGATAGCGGGACGTAGACAGCTGGGGGCCGAAACCACTACAGATGACGCACCTCCACTCGTCAAGAAGAGGGGTCGTGAGGGCGTACGCAAGAATGCGAAGAAATATGTTCCCTCCTCGAGTGAAAATACTGCCGGGGAGGGTAGTGCTTCGCAATCTCAACCTAACGTTGATGTTGGGACGTCCATGGGGCGAAAGAGAATGAAGGAAGAGGGTAGTTCAAGTGGGGATCATAGTGGTCTCTTCCGCTCTGTAAGTAGTCTTTGTGCCATTGAATGTGTATTTCCTTTGGGTTTTCATTTGACTGAGCGATCGACTCCTTATTGTGGACGTGTAGGTAGCGGGTTTTTTGAAAGGTTTCTTGACAATGGCCGTTAAGGGCCAATCGGATCACGCCGAGTCGCTCCGTGTTACCAATGGTTTGCTCGAGAAATTGGGCGAATACGATCCTGTTGCTGCCGTACAGCTCCAGCATGAGAGAGACGAGGCCATGGATATTTTGAAGGCTAGCGAGAGTAATGTGGGAGGCCTGTGAAATGATAATAAAAGGTTGATCGCATAGCTCAATGAGTCTCGACTTATCGCTGGTCAAGAGGCATCTCGTCGGGAGGCACTTGAAGATGAGGTCTCAATTCTGAAGGACCAATTAGCCCAGGCTGAAAGGCATATGTGGTGCATGACGCTGAGCAAAAGCCAATTGACCAGTGCGGCCAAACAGTTCCTTCTGAGTCGGTCGTATAAGATGATGTGTGCTGAGCGGGGCTTGCTCGAGCGGGAGGAAGCCAAGGCCTCTGTCATAGGTGAAATTCAGCTGAAAGGTGGTTTCAAGGACGGTTACGATCCTTCAGTCATAAATCCGTTGAAGGGGCCGAACGGGAAATTTCCTGAGGACTCCGACGATGACGAGGAAGATTTGGAGCCAGAAGCGGAATACCGCGAGATTATCGAGCAGAAGAGTTTGGCGCTAATCCACATTAAAGGGGCCACTCGTTATCCCGGTTGAGAGTTTAGGATTCTGTATTTTTTCTTTCGGCGCCGTTGCCTCTGTAATATGACTCATTGTTTTGCCCGTTAATTCAATCGATCTTTTCTGCGTGTCCTGATATATATTTGTTCATACGTATCCCATGGTATGATTGCTTGTGTTATCGTTACTCCTTCTTGCTGTGTCACCTATCGGTTATACCGGATTGTGTTGACTAATCAACCTAATCGCAAGAAGGTGCTTCTGTTTCCGTGCTTTAGAGTGCGACCCCGTTATCACAGGGAATTTTTTCTTGGATTGACCCCGTTATCACATGGGATTTTTTCTCGGATCGACCCCGTTATCACAGGGGATTTTTCTTGGATTGGCCCCGTTATCACAGGGAATTTTTTTTTGATCGACCCTGTTATCACAGGGAATTTTTTCTTGGATTGGCCCCGTTATCACAGGGAATTTTTTCTTGATCGACCCCGTTATCACAAGGGATTTTTTCTTGGATTGGCCCCGTTATCACAGGGAATTTTTTCTTGATCGACCCCGTTATCACAGGGGATTTTTTCTTGGATTGGCCCCGTTATCACAGGGAATTTTTTCTTGGATTGGCCCCGTTATCACAGGGAATTTTTTCTTGATTGACCCCGTTATCACAGGGGGTTTTTTCTTGATTGGCCCCGTTATCACATGGATTTTTTTCTTGGATTGGCCCGTTATCACAAGGAGTTTTTTCTTGATCGACCCCGTTATCACAGGGGATTTTTTTTTGTGGGTAGGCGAGCCTTATCGTTGTCTTTTTGACTATGTCTCTTGGTGAGTCTGTCGTTGTTGAATCTGTAGGTCATTAAGTCATGTAAAACAGCAAAGACAAGAAATATTTTTGACGTAAAAGATGATACGAAAGACAAGAAAAAAATTTCAACGTAAAAGCTAATACGAAAGCACGAAATGATGTGCAGGTGTTATCTGCGGGATGTTCCCTGAATTTGGGAATATCAGTTTTATCCGAGAAACAACGTTCCCATTGTGCCTGTTGTACCTGTTTGTACCTGTTGTACCTGTTTGAATAGATAATATTGAATAATCTGGGGCAATGCCCCCTGAATCCCCCTTTTAATATTCTCTATGGCCTTTTCGGATACAGTAATGTGCGACCCTTTGAGCCATGTACCTGTCAAAGGGCTATGTGTTAAACATCTATCTAGGGGAACATTCCCCAACTCTTTGTGCCATTCTCTGCACTTCTATAATGTCCGCTTAGGACATATCCCTGCATGAAATATTAGATTGCGCTAAGCAACAAATAAAAAGGTAATAACGGATAACGGTCGAAGGCTAGGTAAACACAACCCGCCTACGTATCCCGTTGCATGGGGAATCAGACCTGCGTAGTTCCCCCTATTTTAAGTTACATGCCGACCCACGAAGGGGCAAAATAAGAGATAACGGTCGAGGGCTAGGTAAACCTAACACGCCTACGTATCCCGTTGAGTGGGGAATCAGACCGGCGTAGTTCCCCCTGTTTTAAGTTTACAGACCGACCCACGATGGGGCAATGTTTTCGTTGTTCGAACATAATTTAAAAAATTACTAAAATCTAAGGTATTGTCATGTTGTTCATCATTGTGATCATTCCATAGCTTGTCGATCCTGATTTGGTCCGATTGCTTCTTTCTCCACTTCTTTAATTCTTGGCAACGTAAGAGAAGTGATGTAGCAGAACCAAGTTTCCTCCTAGTTAGCGACCACTTCTCCGACCCCTCCTCATGCTGGGAATTTCATCTTCTGATGGAATGTGGATACCACCGCTCTTATCGCGTTCAGGGCCGGCCTGCCAATTATGGCATTGTATGCAAATGGTTGGCCCACGATTGTGTATTGAACATTAATAGTTTTCCTGTATGGTTCTTGTCCAAATGATGTAGGAAGGTTTACTTGCCCTAGGGGAATTGTCTGTGCTCCACCAAATCCTACGAGTGGCGTACGGACCTGCTCAACTACGTGGTGGCCGAGTGCCATATTTTCGAAAGCATGCGCAAACATAATGTTGGTGGAACTACCGTTGTCTATAAGTACCTTGTGTACAACGTAGTTAGCGATATCCATCTGAACAACCAGGGGGCAGTCGAGCTCGCCTGCCTGGATGGCCTTGGGGCTGAGATCCAAGAGGTCCCTGTCGGAAAACGTGATAACCTCGTCTGGAAGCTCCTCAATCAACATTGTGAATCCGACGAATCTGTCCTCGTTCAATCCACGAGTTATCTTCTTCCTCTAGTTGGTGGAATCCGCTCCTGCGGTCCCACCGCTTATCACATTGATGCCCCCCCCCCTCGAAGGCGCATTGTATATCGTATCGCGTCCTTGTACGCTCTCAATTGCCTTAAGGCCCTCCCTTCTTGGGGATTGGGACCGTTCCCATGATTCGGCATGTTGTCCGCTCGCCTTAACGAATTCTATTAATCTTATGTCCTTAATCAGTCTCTCGGTCTCATCCTTCAGGTCATAGCAGTCCTTCGTGTCCTGGCCTTTTTGGCGGTGATACTCGCAGTAGCGTTTAGATTTATTGGTGAAATCCGTCTCCTTGATTTTTCGAGGCGCATTTAGCCAATTCCTGCTTTGAGCGACGGCAAAGATAGTGCGAATGTCCCGATTGAGGGGGTATATCTCTTTGGGGACCTATCTCTTCCTCCCATGCTCTTGTTCCATAGCTCTCTACCCCTTTCCCGGTCGGATTCCTGGGGTCTAAACTTAGCTGCCATCATCGCGTCTTCGTAGATCACAGTATGCGCTAACTCGTTTATCCGATTGATGGTAGGTTCTGCGAGCTTGATCAACTCTTTGGCGAATCTGTTGTGTGTCGTTGCCCTGAATAGGGTCTGCAGCACTTGTCCCCCGTAGGGGTTGTCCACCTTCAGTAGCTCCTCGTTGAATTTTCTCATGAATTCGTCGAGAATTTCTCTCTCTTTCTGTTTCAATGCTTCCAGATGGTACATGCTTGTCTTCGTTCGTTTCTGACTGGAAAAGTGGTTCTCCAACCTCTCCTTCATCTGCTCGAAGCTCGAAATAGATCCTACTTCGATTCTGTTAAACCAGTCTAATGTTGCTCCTATCAGTGTTGTCGCCATTATTTTTGCCTTAATACCCTCGGAGAAATCTTGTAGGTTCAAGAGACTCTCCACGGCGTGGATGTGATCCCTCGGGTCACTCTTCCCATCATATGGTTTTATGGTTGGAATCTTGTCTCCTATGTGCAGTACCTCTGCCTCTATCTCATCCGAAAATAGGGTCCTACTGCGACCCTTCCCATGACTCTGAGTCACATTCCTTGTTAACTCCGCCCTCTCGCGGTCAAGCTGTTCCATCCTCCTTGAAATTACCCGCAGTATTTCTGCATCCTCATTTTTTGAACAATTAATCTCGGCGCGGTCGCGACCAAGTTCCTTTCTCCGGATCACTTCCGCCCTCTCGCGGTCAAGCCGTTCCAACTTTCTTGCTATCTCTCGATCTAGCGTCCCTGGGTCCCGCCTCTCCGCCCTGTCGTATGCAGCGGGCGATATCTCCCTGAAAAAGTCCCCCGTATCCTCATGTTCATCGTATCCTTGCATCTTGGCGTCCTTGTCCGAGAACTGGTGTTCCCACAGACGGCGCCACTGATTTGGCGATAGATCGTTTTATATATATATGAGTGTCGGTTACAAGTGAATAGTCTAGCGATACAACGAGTCTATCTCAAATCAGGCCTACACTATGTATCTCGTGTAGACTTGGTCCGGAACACCTCGAACCAATGCCTCGATGCTTGGGTGGGAGTGGGATACCGGTACTAGATCGAATGTACGTCGGTGATTGTATTCGATGTGATATCGAGGATGACCCCCGACGTGATATCGGTGATGAGGTGGTGTGATGTGTCTGAGGTGCACGAGATAATTCCGATATCGAATGGAATAACGAAGGTTATATCGGGGATGTATTTCGATATGATGTGTGGTAGTTGAGGGATAATAATTGCTTATTTTGGGATCCGGGCGCCGCGTATTTATAGACCTCGGGATCCGGGGACCACAGTAACATATCGGTGATTATTACCGATATGATATCGAAAGTGATCCCCGATATGGCCTAATATAAGCCTGATTTCGGCCTGGCCCAATATGCGGGAAATGCCCATATCACTAGGTTTTTGGCGCATGCAATTAATATGTAAACCTTCAACTGAATGTCAAGAACTAAAGCAACTCAACAGAAAATAAGGCATGTAGAACAGAGAGGCATAGGAGATCGAGTTTCAAGAGCCTAATAATTTTCAATGTTGTTGAAATCATAAATTGAACTCGTTGTTAAAATTCTAAAATTAACGTTGCAGATTCAATAAACCAATTAACACACTGAAACGCACAGACTTTGAAAAAATCCTGGACAGGTTGGTTGAGGTAGACAAAAGCACACAAATACTAAACATAAATCTTATTGGACAAGATTAACGACAGAAACCAATATCTATGCAAATTGAATTTGAAGATTAAAAACCTCTTGAAAATTTTCTAGAACTTTTTTGAACATATACACAGTGCCTCAAATAATATAAACATGTTATGGAAATAAATTTTAAACGACCTTAAACGTGCATAAGAGTTCAACCAACGTTTACAAACACATAGATCACAAAAATGCAAGAAATTGATCTTAAATTTGTTAGAATTGCTTGTGTAATAGCCACACCACATTCAATGAAGGGGTGATTTTCTGCATTGAAACGTAGTCAAAACGTCTGGTTTAATACACAAATAAAATCAGCCATTTAGTGTGTGGTTTAAATTCAAACATTATGATTTTTGTCACGGACAATGCACGCGATGCAGCGAAACGCAACAAGGGGGGTCGAGACGGACGGATAGACGATGATTGCGCAATGAGTTCTTCTTCTCAAGTTTAATACACTCTCAAGCATTGTTCCTCAAGATACATAATACAAATTGTAGGACTTTTTTTAATGAGGGACAAGTCCCTCACTTTTGCATAAAGCAATTCATCCACACACTTAAATAATTGGGCTCACTCAATTGAATCTAAAAATATAATTGGACACACACTACAAGAAAAATGGCCTTTTCCGTCGGGCCCGGCGTTTTGGGCCGACGGAAAAGGCCAAATTTGTACCGTCGGGCCCAATCCCGACGGTATAGGTCTATACCGTCGGCTTTGGGCCGACGGTACAAATGGGCTGGCTTTACCGTCGGCCCAAATCCGACGGTAAAGCCCATTCCCGTCGGGTTTGGGCCGACGGGAATGGCCCATTTAATAAAAAAAAATAAAAAAAAAATAAAAAATTAGGCTTGCTTTACCGTCGGCCCAAACCCGACGGTAAAGCCCATTACCGTCGGGTTTGGGCCGACGGTAATGGCCAATTTTATTAAAAAAAAAAAAATTTTAAAAAATGATGTCAGCATTTTCTTTTAAAAAAAAATAATAATAAAATTAAAAAAGGATGTCGACCAGAATTTTTTATTTAAAAAATATAAAAAATGATGTCGGCACGTTTTTAAATTAAAAAAAAAAATTATTTAGCAATACCATTAATTTAAAATAACATTGATTTAAACTCGAAAACTAACATTAATTTAAAATAACATTGATTTAAACTCGAAAACTAACATTAATTTAAAATAACATTGATTTAAACATAAATAAAACTAATCGTCAACTTCCTCAACAAGCTCGTACTCATCATCTGCCAATTGTCCTTCAATGTCAAAATCGATCAAATCGGCGCCCAAATTAAGTCCCGGCGATACATCATCTTGAAATAAGTCTTCGGGCTGATTAAAATCGACGTCGATTTCAGGCTCATGTAGCCCGGATATGTCGATGACGTTTCTTGCACGAATAGGGCAAACTGCCCACCATCCTTTCCTTCGCGACACATGTTGCGCTGGATATGGCGTGTAGAACACTTGTAGAGCCTGGTTAGCAAAAATGAACGGTTCATTTGTCGCGAGAAGCCTCGTAGGTTCGATATCAACCATTCCATACTTCGGGTGTACAGTTGTACCGCGGCTGCTAATATCATACCAATCACATTTAAAAAATACAATTGATTGGGCCCTATCTCCGCCACCGCACCATAAAACCTCAACGATTTCCTTGATCGTCCCGTAAAAATTTGTTCCTTCAATCCCATCACCACTGCCCTTCACGTACACGCCACTACAGTTTCCGACCTTTCCTTGGTTAAACGAATCAGTACGAAATCTAAATCCGTTCACTATGTAACCCCCGTATGATGTTATAAGTGCACTTGCTCCATAGGCAAGGGGGTAGATACGTTCATCGACCAAGTACTCTCCTGATTTAACAGTTTCTTTAAACCACGACACGAACATTGTAGTTTTCTTTCTTTGTGTCTGTCGTGGAGTAAGATCTCCACAATGTAGGTCCTCGAACAACCTGTAATCATTTGGAACCGTGTTTCAATCCATGAGTCAAAATGTTAAATATAATTAAGCCATATTTAACAATAATATAGTTTGAAACTTACGTGACCCATCCGTCGACTTCCGAACAATTCATCAACGTGTAAAGCTCAATTTGGTTCAACTCCTCTGGAGAAATATACCGCTGGTTCTTATCTGGATTGAGTCCTCTGCCTCTTCTATGGAAAATCGACAGAGCACCAGAGAAATCACCACGTAATTCAGCTTCATTTCTGCTAAGCCTGTTGTACCTTGTTTCAACACTATTGCCAAAATAGCGCGAGGTAAAATATGTGACTTCTGCCATTAGATAAGCATTAGCAATTGAACCTTCAACACGAGCTTTGTTCAAAACTGATTTCTTCAACCCGTTCATTTGCCTACAAGGAAATCCATGTATATAACTTCAGAATCAATAAAAATAATGCCAATACGTATTGAAATATATAAGGAATGAAATAAATAATGCCAATACCTCTCGAAAGGGTACATCCAACGATACTGAACCGGTCCACCAACTTTGGCCTCGTATGGAAGATGTATCGTCAAGTGCTCCATAGAATCGAAAAAGCCTGGTGGAAATATCTTCTCTAATTTGCATATTGTGACCACGATAGATTCCTCTAACAACGCCATGTCCGATCTCCTAATCTCTGTGGCGCACAATGCTCTGAAGAAGATACTTATCTCTACTAGGGTACCCCATATCGGATCAGGGATAAAATCACGGAAGGCAATAGGTATTAACCTTTGCATAAACACATGACAATCGTGACTCTTCATCCCAATCAACTTCAATTGTTGTTGTTGCACACAACGCTGAATATTTGAAGCATAGCCATCCGGAAATCGCAAACATGACAACCACTGACATAGTAGTTTCTTTTGAGGTCGATCAAGGCAATACTTGGCTTTCGGCTTGTAGGTTTTATTATCATCGGTATCGACAACAAAAAGCTCGACCCGAGTGGTCAACAATTCTAAGTCTCTCCTAGCTTTTAAGTTGTCTTTACCTTAACTGGGTCGTCCATCACCGTGTTCTTTATGTTGTCGAAAAAGTTCTTCTCGCAATGCATCACATCAAGATTGTGACGTATCAGGTTCGTACTCCAATAGGGTAATTCCCAAAAGATACTTTTGTGGGTCCAATTGTGCTCTGTTCCTTTTCCTGGCATTATCGGTGCATCTGGCGCTGTAGACCTTCCTGGTAGTTGTGCAACAATTGCTGCCATTTCTGCGCCTGTCCTACGCGGTGGAGGCCCATCAAATTCTGTATGTCCATTGAATCCCATCATGTCGTGCCGAAATTCATGTCCCACTGGTAATAAACAACGATGACATCCCCACCACGTTGCTTTCCTACCATACTGCAAAGGGAACGCCTTCGTGTTCTCCATGCAATACGGGCACGATAACTTTCCATGTGTGCTCCACTGAGACAACATCCCGTAGGCGGGGAAATCACTAATAGTCCACATCAATGCAGCCCTCAACTGAAAATTCTGCTCCCTGAATCTATCGTAAGTACGAACGCCGTCATGCCACAAAACCTTCAACTCGTCAATCAGAGGGCGTAGCAAAACGTTAATGTTTTGGCCTGGACTACTCGGCCCTGATATGATAAGACTCAAGAAAATAAACTCCTCTCGCATGCAAAGATCTGGAGGAAGGTTATAGGGAGTCATGAACACAGGCCAACAAGAATATTGTTTCCCGAAGTTTCCAAATGGAGTGAAACCGTCTGTGCATAGACCAAGGCGGATGTTCCGTGGCTCTGCTGCGAATTGCGGATGTTTCTTGTCGAAATCTTGCCACGCTTCGCCTGCTGCAGGGTGGATCATTACATCGTCCGACGACTTACAATTTAAGTGCCACGTCATATGTTCAGCAGTTGATTTAGTCATGAAGAGTCGTTTAAGACGTGGGGCCAAAGGGAAGTACCATAACTTTTTCCTTGGCACTGGATTCTTTCTACCTATAGTTTCATACCTATACTCCCCGCATTCAGGACAAACCGAGTAATCAGAAGATGCGAATTCTCCGTAGAACAAGAAACAATTATTAAAACACACGTCGATTGTTTCGTATCCCAACCCCAAACACCTCATCATATTCTCCGCAGCGTGCATATCCTCTGGCAATAAGAGTTGATCCTCTGGGTACAAAAGTTCGCGGTGCAAGTTGTACATCTGATTGCACCCGGATTGATTGTAGTTATTCTCAATCTTGGCTGTAAAAAACTCGGACACCCACTGCAAAACAGATTTCTTGCTTGGTCCCTTAAGCTTGAGTTCCGACATTTGTAGCAAATTTAAAAAATCTTTTGCATCGGCGTTAGGCTCCTCACCGTTAACGTCGAATTGTGCCCGAAAAGTGTCGTCAACTAGATTTTCAAACAAAATCTCGTCCTGAACAACTTCGGGGTCGTTTCTAACTTCGTGCCTCGACGATGACGGCCCTTGGCTATTATGTGCGACAAAATTTTCCCCATGGAATATCCATACACGGTACCCTTCTACAAAACCCCATCGATAAAGGTGAGCTGCCACTTTGCCAGGGTCCAAGTATTTCCTATTGCTGCATTTTCTACATGGACATCTAGGATTTCGATCACCGTCTAGATAACGCTCTTGATCTAACGCAAATGCCAAAAACTGGTATACACCTTCCCCGAACGTTTCATTCACTCGACCCGTCTCACTCAAACGATCATACATCCAATCTCTATCTCCGTTTGGATTCATTATATATTGTCTACAAATTTTTTAAATTATAACGATTAGCACAACGACGTCTCTACATTTAGGGGTTACGAACAATATTTATAATGGTACGACTAGAACAAAAAATAAGAGCTCGAAACTATACACGTACCTCTTGTAGCACGTAAAAAATTTCTGAAACTGCTCCTTCGATCTATGGCACCGGTCTCCAAGATGACTCGTACATTTTCCCTAAGTCGCAAATAAAAAGAAAGATAAATTAGATAAACATAATTAACGTACGCTTATAAAAAAATAATTATTACGTAAAAATTAAAATGAGTACGTTTACGAACCTTATTTTGAAACCGAATGAATTGTGAGACTAACTCGTTCGGATTATATATAGGCCTTAGGGACGGGGGGTGTTGCCACGTCAGCGATCCGTGTGAATTATCACACGGATCGCTGACGTGGCGAAATCTGATCCGTGTGATCAAATCACACGGATCAGGTCTATACCGTCGGCTTAGAGCTCCTAATTTAACCCTACTCCTCCTATAAATACCCCTAATTCTACCCACTTAATTCATTCATTCTTCCCATTCTCCAAAAACTATCTACTTTCTCTCCCAAAAATTCTAAATAACTAACAAAAATTTATCCATATATATTCACTAACTTATAATTAGAGTTTATTATTTGTTTTATTTTTTTATTTCTACTTATGTTTTATTCATTATTTAACAAATAATAACTATAAAAAACTTATATTATCAAGATTTTATTTTAAATACGAAATTTTATTTATTATAATTAATAATTTAAAACAATTGCTCGAAAATGTGAATGTTATTATTTAAATCGATTTCTTTTAAAAACAATCGACAAATAAACATAAAAAATTTATTTAAAATCGTTTCTTTACAAAAAATCGCCAAAAAATTATAAAATAATTATTTAAAATCGATTTATTTTAAATAAATCCGAAAAAAATCATAAATTAATTATTTTAATACGATTTCTTTTAACTCAATTGTTTTAAATCGTTTTTTTAAATCATTTTTTTAAATTTTTTTTTTTTTTTTAATATTTTTAAACCCTGCCGACGGAAAAGCCCTATACCGTCGGACTTAAGCCGACGGAAAAGCCCTATACCGTCGGCTTTAAATCATTTTAAATCAATTTTTTAAATTGATTTTTTTAAATTTTTTTTTTTTTTTTAATATTTAAAACCCTTTTCCGTCGGCTTTAAGCCGACGGAAAAGGGAAGCTATACCGTCGGCTTAAAGCCGACGGTAAAGGAAAAAGGCTTTTCCGTCGGCTTAAAGCCGACGGAAAAGACCTATTCCGTCGGTAAAAGTCCGACGGAAAAGCTCTTTACTTACGAGCTTTTTTCCGTCGGGCTTTTCCGACGGCTTTTGCCGACGGAAAAGGGTATTTCCGTCGGAAAAAGCCCCTTTACCGACGGATTTTCAGCCGTCGGTAAAGCCCAAATCTGTTGTAGTGACATTTCCACTTTAAAAACTTTTAGGCCTTGATGCCTAAGTAGTTATTTCCCCAACAATATTTGGTAGTTAAAGTTTTTAATTTGGTTACGAAACAAATAAAAGTTGAATATTGAGCTTTTGGTTTTCTTAGTTTTTGTGAAATGTGGGGGATACTTATTGCAATATCGTACTTATGTCTTTGGCCATAAATGTGAAGGAATTTACATAAATATTATATAAAATTAGCATGATGTCTTTTCAATCAAATGATTTACATATTCAATTCAACAAATTACTAGATATATTAACGCACTACAACAATGCTGCAATATAGCTGCTGGATATGGGAGGCGATTTTAGGCCTCCTACAGTAGAATGCAATATAGGAGGCGATTACATGCCTTCTATAATTCAGGAGGCCCATATTTGCCTCCTTTATCTCTAAAGCTGACAGCCCAATCAAATGGGCGAGAAGCTTCCAATCAGAAGCGGCCACGTGGTGGGAGGCGAATTTTCGCCTCCCACAAGTCCGCAAAACCTTAAAAAAAAGGAAAATGGCAATTGTATTCTAAAAACAAATAATTTAAATTAAAAATTGGTGGGAGGCAAATAATTTCCTTCTCCTTTTTTTAAAATTTTTAAAAAAATAACAAATTTTTAAGAGGCGAATAATCGCCTTCTATTCTTAAAAAAATTAAAAAAAATAACAAAATTGTATTAACTAGCCAGGCGCCAAGAAACACCAAAATAACAGACTCCAAAACCAACCTGCTGCCTGTACACTCTAATAGCAAACACAAAATACTAAACTCTAAAATTCCTACTCCAAAACACCAAAATTCATTTTAACAACAATACCAACTAAACTCCAGAATTCATTTAACAATTCTACCAAAACATAAATATCTAGCATATAACAAGATACTAACCACGAGATCAAACCAATTACCAAAATAAGGCCAATTCCAAAACCAACAACTTAAATACATGACAATACATAAAAGTGAAACATTGTTCAAAAGTTAATGAGTTCTAAAAGGAATACAAGTGCACTGGCGATCAACGGCTGACATGTCCGGATAGTAGGATACTGTCATCGGAGCAGACCCGGTAGGTGATTGTCCGATACCGGATAATCCTGCCGTTGATGGTCCAGCGGGCGATGCTCCAACAGTGGCTTCATGTTCAGCTGATGGCGGTGCGGCTTCAGGTTCAGCGAATAGACCAGCAAACTCGGGAGGAATCGTTAGACCTTGCATCACGAATATTGCCTTCACCACTTGCTTCAAGGACTGGTGCTCCTTCACTTGTTTGGCAATTTGTTCATCATTTGTCGTATTCGCTTCAATCAAGCATGTTATAGCTTCGGTTTGCTTTTCAAGAAAGTCTTCGTACCTACCGATATGCCCGTATTTAGGCTTCGCCCTTGTCTCGAAGTCGACGAACTCTGGGTCGCCACACTTTGAAAAGCCTCGAACAAAATTCTTCTTGGCACCATTCACAGCATGCAACCAGGCAGCTTTATTCAACGGTTGTCACCTGGTCATATTAGCGGTGTGATCTATTATAGACTCACGTATATACCTCAACTGTCCAACATCAAAAAAAAAAATTAATAACTGTTAGAGATCAAATGCAACACACTATGTAATACAAACAAGCAGGAACGGATTGAACTATTGACATGTCGATCTCATATTAGTCAAATAGATTGGAAGTGCTAACTCCTGAACTGCAAGCTATTGCATTCGTAAACGATGGTTGCGTGGAGATATTTGTGTTAAACGAGCAGTTAGTTCAAAATCCAGTTCTTGTCGTGTCATATTGAGCATTCTAGAAAGAAATAACATACACATCGCAAAAATCTATAGCAACTGAAAATAGTTACACCATTTCAATCTATAGCAACTGGAACAATCACGTTAAATTGAAAATAGTTGTATGATCACAGTCAACAAAAAAAGAATACTTTCAGCAGTTAAGTGTCTGCTTCCTAATAACCTTGTCTTCCTAAATAGTTGTATGATCACAGTCAACAAAAAAAGAATACTGTCAGCAGTTAAGTGCTTGCATTCTATTCACATAAAATGCATCATAATACTATATTAATTTCTCGTAAATACATGAAATACAAGAAATTAGATCAATGCAACATAATAATCCAGCCAAATCATTCAAACATACTGTTCTTTATTAATACTAATATAATATACTAATAAACATTCTATTTGAGATAGTTTTAATAATCACTCACATAAACATCGCGCGCCCATTCACTACCCCACTTCACTACAGTGCCGACAACCTTGGAATGTGTTTTCAGCCAAACCTCTTGAATAGGGACATCTTCGGGGTGTATCCCTCTTGCTTCCACCTGAAAATTAAGATTAAAAATCAATATACGTCTACAAAACTTACAAGATTACTATAATAAAACATACTAATTAATAAAGTCTAACTACACGTACCATTTCATGTCTATAGGCTGCTGCACTTTTACACCCGCCGATATAGGGAGCTCCTTCCCTCTTGGCTTGATTGTCCTTCGAAGATTTAGCTCTATCCTTCGATTTTTTCGTGTTTCAATACTTTATGTAGGATTCTAGCCACTCCGCGGTTGCCTAGGTTTTGTGATTCTCCGAATGGTTTTGGTCTTTCCTGAACGCCAACCAAAATTTCTTGCAATTTGTGATCATGCGTGAAAAACTGGCATGGGCTGTCTTGTGATACGTCGCTTCAACGATCAGATAATGCTTCTTGTCCCACCGATAACATCTCTACAAGGCACATAACAAATATTGAAATTAACACAAAAATATAATAAATTAGCTGGATCACCGAAAAAAAAACACACTAAAGTTCAATAGATTATCCTGATCACAGAAAAAATATAAATTTAAGGTTCAATCATACTTGTGCTATAATAATTAAAATAGCTCAATTTTTTGGCTAAATCGGAGCATCACCTTGTTGTTTAATCACCTAGTATTTAACTGTAACTACTCACACACCGAACAACGAAATAGAACAAATACAACCAACAAAATATTAAACTACAATCAATTTATTTATATTTAAACTACTGTCAACTTATTTATACTAAAGTTCTGTCAATATTAAACTGGCAACACATTTAAGGAGTTAGTAAAAGCTCTCTAAAAATACCTGAAACATTTTCCAGCCGTTATCCCTTTCGTCCTTGCTAAAATCAGGGTATCCCGTGTGCGCTTTTCTCATCACCTCCTTTAAAAAATTTGTGACAGCGGCTGATGCACCACCGATGAAACTCCCATCAAATGCGAGCATTAATTGCAGCCTCAACGACTCGACCTCTCGCTTAGGCCGCCATTTTCCCGACCCTCTGTAGCCTGTACATTTTGAATCCAATGTGCCCAAAATAGCCAACTCCTCATCTAACTCGTACTCTCGATCATCTTGAACAACCACCGTTTCACCTCCCTCAACATCATCCTCATCCTTATTCTCTATAACCCCTGTGCTTTACCGCGATGCCCCAGTGGACGGCACTGGCCTGTAGTAAATCACCGGCTGAGCCAAAGTGGCTTCATACAACTCGTCAGCGGACATAAAGCCATGTTGGTCTGACTGAACAGGCTGAACGGGCACAGATCCTGACCCACCGCACTGGCTCGAGCCACCAGCCCCCGTCGATGTATGTTGGGGTGAGGAATGTGTTGTCCCGTACTGGGGCATCGACTAACTGCCAGAATGTGTCCCATTGAATGTGTCCTCGTGTAGGCCGGTCATCTGCGCCAACTGTGCCTGCGTATACACTTCATGTGGCCCGATGGAGGTGGAGGTGGAGGCTCTGATCGAGGGTGGCGTCATATGCGACTGGGAGAAGGTGGAGGTGGAGGCTCTGATCGAAAGTGGCCCCATCAGTGGCTGCATAAACCCAACTTGTGGTTGGGTGTAGGGTCCTGTGAACGGCAAAGGTTGACTGATGTGTAGAGAAGTCAGGTGAGCCATAAAACACGGAGCCTAGGGGGCGTTGTCCATTGGTAGATACATCATCGGTGGTGCTGACTGTAGGCCACTTGTACACTGCCTTTTGGATCGTCCATCCCCTGAACCACCAGCCCGTTCCTTCTGCCTCAACATCGGAACTGGCATGCGCCCTCCTCGATCAGATGAACCACTACCAGCCGTCTACAATTCATTACACAAACAAAATCAGACACTTTTAACACAAAAAACATAAACACATAAACAGCACTTACTCAGCAACTACTCAGTGATTTCAAATGAAACTAACAGCAACTAACAGCAATAGCAACAAGCAATTAACAGCAATAATTGACAGCAACAAGCAATTAACAGCAATAGCAACAAGCAATTAACAGCAACAGCAACAAGCGACTAACAGCAACAGCAACAAGCAATTAACAGCAACTAACAGCACTTACTCAGCAACTAACAGTAACTAACAACAACTAACAGCAACAATTGACAGCAATTAACAGCAACTAACAGCAATTAACAGCAATTAACAGCAACTAACAGCAATAGCAACAAGCAATTAACAGCAATAATTGACATCAACAAGCAATTAACAGCAACGGCATCAAGCAATTAACAGCAACAGCAACAAGCGACTAACAGCAACAACAACAAGCAATTAACAGCAACTAACAACACTTACTCAGCAACTAACAGCAACTAACAACAACTAACAGCAACAATTGACAACAATTAACAGCAACTAACAGCAATTAACAGCAATTAACAGCAACTAACAGCAACTAACAGCAATAGCAACAAGTAATTAACAGCAATAATTGACAGCAACAAGCAATTAAGAGCAACAGCATCAAGCAATTAACAGCAACAGCAACAGCAACAAGCGACTAACAGCAACAACAACAAGCAATTAACAGCAACTAACAGCACTTACTCAACAACTAACAACAACTAGCAGGGCAGTCGTCGTGGTCGTGCGGCTTTCGTGGTGGCGCGGGGCTGTCGTGGTGGTGATGGAGCAGTGGAGTCGTGGTGCGTCGTGAAGTCGTGGAGCAGTGGAGTCATAGTGAGCGTGGTTACGCGCGGCGGTGAGTGGTGGTGGTGGCTGTCTGGCTGAGTTGAGAGTGAGTGGCTGTCGTGGTGGTGATGGAGCAGTGGCATCGTGGATTCGTGGTGGAACGTGGTTGCGCGGATGTTCACTTTCGAGTTGAGCACGGCAGAGAGGTGGTGGTGGTGGTGGCGGCGGCGGCTGGAGGATGGTGAGTAAAAACCTAATTGTATAATTAAGGGGTGTGAGTGAGAGGAAGAAACAAGAATTGAACTTAATTTTGCAGTGGCGTCAATTTTTGGTGCGTCAATTCGAATGAAATCGAATTGAATCGCATGAAATCGAATTGGCCGTGAGAGAGGAAAAAACGATGGTGAGGTTGTGAGAGAGAGGAAAAAGTGAGGAAGATGACTGTGAGAGAGAGAGGAAATCGTGAGTGTCTTATTTTGGCCGAATATATATTTTAATATTAGAGGCGATAAAATCGCCTCCACGGCTAAAAAAAATAAAAATAATAAAAATATAAAATCGCCTCCCACCGCTAAATAATAATCTTTTGCTTTAATTTAAAAAATAAAAACAATTTTGTGCATCCCTAATTTTCTCCCTCCAATATTTCTCCCCAATTGTTTGCAAACTTTGGCATATTTATATAATTAGGATTGTTTACTCCGTTTTTGCTGAAAATTCACGAGACACACTTATTAAACATAATTAGGATTTTAAAGGTTTAAGATAAAATTTCACGGGACTCACGTAAATACCATAATTAGAACCTCAAACCAAAAACAAAATCATAACCATAGACAATCAGGTTAAGAAGGAATATTATCATTCATGAAAATATAGTGTCTCAAAGATGAACTGTAGCACTGCAAATTTTCACTCACGATTATTATTGCATTGCATATCAAAACAAACTATTCATAATTAGGATCACTATCATCATCATCTTGCTCTTCGGTGTCATCCTCATCAAGTTCTTCCTCGTCCTCTTCTTCTTCATCATCTTCTTCTTCACCTTCGTTTCGATGACTCACCGGATCCTCGGCCATGCTTTCTAGTTCATTGTCTGCTAAATTATGAATGTGGTACGAGGTTAGGTCAACATCCAATCTGAAAAGAGGAGGTGTGTCGTCTTGAAATATTTCTGGTCCTTCGGCCACATTACTGCGTAAGGAGGATGTGTCCACAATATGCCTTGCTTTCGTGGTTTGGGCAGACAACCACCCTCTCCTAGTCTGTTTCTGAGAGGGGTATGTGAAATAACATGCTTGTCGAGCATGAGTCGCCAGAATGAACGGATCTGTCACCCCTGTCGGTAGCCGACGAGTTGAGTTTATGTCAACTAGTGGATATTTCGTATGTTTCTACATCCCAGACGAAGACAAATCATACCAATCACACTTGAAAAGAATCACAAATAGTGCACGACCACTTCCCCAATACTTAACCGCTATTACCTCCTGGAGGATTCCAAAATAATGGGATTCCCCTGCATTGTCCGCCTTAACATATACACCATTGTTATTTGTCTTCTTACGCTTGTTATACTGTGTGGTGTGAAACCTAAGCCCATTTATCAAGTAACCATCAAATACTTTCACATTGTTGATTGGGCCGCTTACCAACGCAATGATACGGGGATCTATAGGATAATTTTGAGACGCAATAATTCCCTTGATCCACTCAAGAAAGTACATATTATGGTGTGTTTGTATTTGATGCTCAGAAGGCCAACACACATTTGCTCGTCAAACAATCTAAGAAAGTAACAATTTTAATAGAGCGGAACGGGTAATAAAATGTTTAAACAAAGTTAATAAGGTACTTACCTCAACCATGGCTCCACTTCTGGGCAATTGAGAAGGATGTATAACTCAGCAGCTCTATACTCGACCGTGTTAAGGTACATATCCCTTAGTGCACGACCAATCGGTTCCCCTTTCACGTGGAAGATTGAGAGTTCTTCATTGAACTCTTCATTGAGTGCAACCTCATTCCTGTTGAGACGATTGGCTCTTGTCTCAATAGATTGCTCAAAATAGTGTTGTAAGAAGTTGGTGACTTCAAAAATGAGATACTCCTCGGCAATGGATCCTTCTACACGAGCCTTATTCTTTACTACTTTTTTAAATCTTGCATACGTCTGCAAGATACAAAAAACAAAAATAAATAAAAAATCAAATAAACAATTATCGAGAACATTTGTGTAATAAAGACAAAAAACCACAGTTACCTCTCGAAGGGATACATCCACCTGTATTGGAGAGGTCCTCCAACCTTTGCTTCCCAGGGAAGGTGTGTGGCCAAATGCTCCATACAATTGAAGAACGAGGGAGGGGATATTTGCTCGAGCTTGCACAGTGTAATCACAATCGATCTCTCTAATTTTTCCATTGCGTGTATGCTTAACTTTGTCGCACAAAGCGACTGAAAGAATACGCTCACCTCCGTGATTGCCTCCCAAATAGGGTCTTCCAATAACTCACCGAATGCAATAGGTAGCAAATTTTCCATAAAAACATGACAGTCGTGACTCTTCATTCCTGCTAGTCGTAGTTGGGGTATTTGGGTGCAACGGTTAATGTTCGACGCATATCCATCCGGAAACTTGATTTCACTCACCCATTCGCACACCTTTCGCTTTTCATCTTTACCTAAGCAGTACTTTGCCTTTTTCATAGTCCACTGGCCGTTGCGTGAAGGTATCGGATATAACTCAGTTCTGAGTGTCAACTCCTTCAAATCCTTTCGCGAATTCAAGTTATCCTTTGTTTTATCTCGTCGTCCATCACTGTATTTTTGATGTTGTCAAAGAAATTTTGTTCACAATGCATTACGTCCAGATTGTGACGGATAAGATTTGACTCCCAATATGGAAGTTCCCAAAATATGCTACGTCGAATCCAGTTGTGGTCTGTGCCAAAACCCTCCACATATTAGCCACTGTCTCCGTATTCAATTGGAGGCAGACAGTCAACCTCATGTTTGATTTCTTGACCCCGATTTTCGAACTATTAGTGCATCGTAATCTTCATCACCTTTTCTGAAATTAGTAGTGTTGGAACGAAAGGGATGAAAATGAGGCAGAAACCGGCGATGACACTCCCACCAACATGGTTTCTTTTCATGATCAAGACGGAAAGACTTTGTTTGTTCATACAATACGGGCAAGATAGCTTACCGTGCGTACTACACTGGGATAACATTTCGTAAGCTGGAAAATCACTAATCGTCCACATCAAATGCGCTCTCATTACAAAAATTTTCTTCCGGAATGAATCATACGTTTGAGCTCCAATCCTCCACAACGAACAAAGTTCATCGATTAAGGGTCTTAACATCAAGTCAGGGTTCTTTCCAGGACTCCTCATGCACAAAATATATACTCTTCATCAAAAGATTTCCACGCCTTACCAGCAGTTGGGTGAATCATCGTATCATTTTGTCCTTTGCATTTTAGATGCCACATCATGTGTTGTGACGTTGCTCAACACATATACAACCTCTGCAATCGAGATGTTAAATGAAAGTACCACAATTTCTTTTTGGGAATACGTTTGGCCCTTGAATTTGTACTCTCTCGGCCCTCGAATTTGTCTGCTTGGCACACTAGACATTTAGTATAACTGCTAGCTTCGAACTCCCCGTAGTACATGAAACAATTATTCTCACATAGGTCATAAGTTTTCTTTTCCAGGCAAAACCATTTTAATACACGCTTCATCCCTCTGCGGAATCTTTTCGCGGTCCTCTGGAGTCAACACTTTGTGCAATTGTTTTAACCATTTGCTACAACTAGCTTCAGTCGTGTTGTGCAAAATCTTATCTGTCATAAACTGGGACACGAATTCCAAAGTCGTCTCACACTCACATGTACTTATTCGCGTCTCTGATTGTCGCAATAATTCATAGAAGTCTCTCTCCTCGCGATTTGGCACCTCCTCTGCCTCTTGATTAGACTGAACATTCTCATAACGACCACCAAACACATCGTCGACCATTTCCCTATAACAACCACCAAAATTTTCATGAGGAGGTGACTCCACTGGATTATAAGAACTCGACGTCCCGAATGTATTACCAAATGACTCACCGTGTGCTACCCAAACATAATAATCTGGAAGAAAATCCCGCTCGTAAAGGTCATACTTAATTCTGTATGTTGTATGATACTTAGTGTTACAACATTTTCGGCAGGGGCACTTAACTTTGCCCCGATTGAGCAAGTTAGTCTGAGAAGATGCATATTCTACAAACCTATCAACACCATCAATAAAGCTCTGGTTGACATAACCATCCGTCAATCTATCATACATCCAACTCCGATCTTCGTTGTTATACATTTTAGATCTACACCAACAATCAGAAATCGATTTTATTGTCTAACAATAAATATTACATACCAAGTCAAATAATAAAAAAAATCTTTCCTCAATAAACATTACATGACAAGTCATTAATATTACTAATACTAACAATAAACATTACAATCACAAAATATCTACCCTAATTAACCCTTACTAACAATATTTGCCACAATATTAAACTAAGTCAATAATAAAAAAAGTATATGTAATGTATTAATGAACTCGTACTTAAAGACTTAGAAACAAAAATTACATACCTCTTAACGTTCGACTTTTGCAAATCTAATGATACATATACAATTTCGATGTTTTGTTACAAAATAAGGGGCAAGTTATGATTTTTTTTTCTTCTTCTTTTTTTAGATGTGCAACAACAGTGGAGGAAAATGAAATCTGAAGATGGTGAATAGAGGGTGAAGGGAGAGATTCTCGTGCAATAATTTAGTTGCTTTTGATAGAAGGGGATTAATCCATTTCTAAAGTGAATTATATTATTTTAGCTTTTTTTATGGGAGGCGAAATTTCGCCTCCCACCAACAAAACCACGATCCGCGTAATAGGTATCTTGGCAGGTCGGGACAGTTAGATTTTTTCAATCAGTACATCTGAATCGTTTAAATTTAACCATGTGTTGACAAATGGGAGGCGAAAAATTGCCTTCTACGACTGGAAAAAAAAAACTATTTATCCAGTTCTTCCACAGAACATCAACAACAAAAACAATCCAACAACTATTTGCAACATTCTTCTTGGTGTTCATATTCAATCTTTACCAACATTCACAAGATGAAGTTGTTACCAAATGTAAGATCTTTGATCTATATTACTTATAATCGGATGCAGTTGCACTTGACAGTAGTTGCAACTGCACTCGTAAGTAAGACAAATGACAATTCTTTAACGTTTAAAAACTGTTTTACTGTTGCAACTCGTATTGGACAGTTAAACATAAAGCGATAAAGAACACAAAAGGTTTTTAACGTGGTTCGGTCCAAATGGTCCTAGTCCACGGGGTTTTCACCCAAGGTTTGACTCAAACTGTTTCTTACTTAAGAATTACAATGAAGGATTTAAATCAACTCATATACTAGACTTCCTCTAACATATGCAGTTGCAACACCTAACCCTTAACTTATTTTCAGACACACGTTTGAATCGAAGACACACTAAGCTACTCCAGAGACCCTCTGACTTAATGCTCTTCACCAAATGACTCGATACAAGACTGACTGCTTAATATCCTTTTTAAAGTGTCCTTCAATTATGTCGAGTCTTCTCCTTATATAGGCATGAGCAGAATCTCTGCAGATCTTCAGTTGCAATCCACGCAGATCTTCTTTCCTTATCTAATATATTCTGCAAGATAAATCTGAATATATCCAATGTACATGCCTATTAAATATGTCTAGATACATAATAAGGAGATAATGTTAAACAAAGATAATCTTGGAAGATCTTGAAAGTCTATCTTAAAAAGATAAGAATAAAAGATAAGATCAAACAAAGATAATCTTGGAAGATATTGAAAATCTATCTTTAAAGGATAAGGAAAATATCTAAAATATATTCCATAAAAATATTTGACTTTCTATATCGCAACAAAAGATATTTGACGAAGATTCTTCCCTAAACGATCAGATATCAAATTATCATTTTAAAGAAAAACGAAATATTTTCCTTTTAAATATAATTTCCAGAATATAGGATCAAGGGAATATTCCGTTTCGCCAAAACGCTGATTTACGTAGTTGCAACTGAGTTGTCTGGATGGCGTTGCAACTGACAGATTCACTATCCGAAAATAGCGTGACTTTCCTGCATAAACAGACATTGAATACTTTCCAACATATAATCAATCAACATGATTTAGGAGAGATATGCAACACAACAAGGAAAGTCAATTTCATCACAATCCAAAGGGCAAGTCAATCAAAAGGAAAGTTTCCTTCTTTCAAGATTATCACAATAATAAGCATGAAAATATTTGACCTGCAAAAAATATAATATTCCATAAATTGAGCTCCTAAATAAGGCAATCAAATATTTCCTTCAATTAATGGAAACTATATCTCACTTAATTTCTTTTATTAAATCAATTGACATTGATTTAAATAATTTCCAAAACGATGTCAACATAATCTCCAATTTATTTACGTGGAAATAACATTGGTCCTAATACCAAAGATACAAGGAAGAATACAAGGAGTATTAACGCAAGATGAAGATGGTGTTCAAATTCATTTTTTTTTCTAGCTAGTTTTATTCATGAACACAATAAATAGTTTTTTTTGGATTTATTATGTAATGTATTGGCATGTAGTGATATATGTTGCAAGTTAATTATGTTTGTATTATTCTATTTACATGTCATAGTATTTACCAAATGTAGATAAATAATATAATTAATGATATTATATGAATCTCATCATTTTGTAATGTTAGTAATAATTTTTTGTATATATTAATGTTGATGAATTAAATCATGTTGTGTTTCAATTTTAATTTTTAATTTCAAAAATAACCAAATTAGGAGCTATTATTTCAAATGAAAATTTGTGAAAAAATTTAGCGGCAAAATTTTGCCCCTGTTTTTTTTTTCACAATTCTGTAAATGGTAGGAGGCGAATAATCACCTCCAACCATTCTCATATTTTTACAATAATTAGAAGTCGAAACTATATTTAAATGATAAATTAAATATAGGAGGCGAATAATCGCCTCCCACCGTTCTCACATTTTTGCATTATATTTAAATAATAAATTAATTATAAGAGGCGATAGATCGCCTCCCACCGCAATATAATATATTAAATAGACGTCTGACCCCACTTAAGCTGCAGTGGAGTAATCGCCTCCCATCCTTAAATATAGGAGGCGATTTATCCACTCCCACGCGCCTTCAGCGTTCTGATGGCAAATAATTGCCTCTTATATGGTAAAAGGCGTCCATATAAGAGGCAAGCGGTGGCTGGCACATAATCGCCTCCTATTATTTATATAAGATGCGATTACGGGGATATAGGAGGCCATTCCTCGCCTCCAATATACAAGAATTGTTGTAGTGATGATGTCTCTATTACTAATGAATATTCATTTTCTGTTGAGAAAAATATGTCTCTAAAGTTTATGTTTAGTCATGGACTAACCCTATGTATACCTGTGAGAAAGTTGGTCTCTTAAGTTTATTCTTAGCGACCTTTTCTTTTTTTACGAAGCTCGTAGTATTTATGTATAATATTTGTCATATCTACAGCTAACACTACAACAAACCATCAGGAAAGACCCATTTTTCGTCGGAAAATGCCTTTTTCGACGGCCTTTTCCATCAAAATATTAATATATATATATATATATATATGTGTGAAATTAAAATAATATAAATATAACAAAACAAAATATGATGAAAAATATAAAGAAAATCTTGATTTTCTAAGTAAGAAAAATATTTGAAGAGAGAATTAGTTGATAGGAAATGTTGAGAGATATAATTGAGTGTTTGTGTATGGATGAATGAATTTTGGGTGTAAAATTTGAGGGTATTTATAGAGTTCGGAGGGAATTTCATGCCATGTCACCGATCCGGGTGAAAAAAACACCCGAACATATCTTTTCCGACGGCATAGACGGCACTATGCCGTCAGAAAAGGCCTTTTCCAAGTGTTTTTTTTCACCCGAATCTACTATAAATACTAGCACGGGCGTGTATAATTTTCAAGTCTCAATTCGTTTCATTTCAAATTAAGGTCCGTATACGTATTTACCATTTCTTGTAATATTTTTTAAAATTAAAGTTATGTTAATCTAATTTATGTTATTTTTGTTTGCAAATTGCAGAACAGCAACCAGGCAGGTTTAAGGCGGGTGTTAGAGATTCTTTCGAGCATTGTTTGCGGGTTATTTTCTACAAGAGGTACATGTATATACTTACGACCTCTTTTAATTGTAAACCCGATATGTAATATTGTTGTATTGATAATGGTAAAAATTATGAATATTAAAGATAATAATGTATCCAAATAAAGATAGAAATTGGATGTACGATCGTTTGCCCAAGAAGGGTCGAGTGAATAAAAGATTTGTCGATGGTGTATACCATTTTTGCAGTTTGTGTTAGCTCAGGAACGCTATCTAGACGATAGGCAAAATCCTAAATGTCCTTGTAGAAAATGCATAATAGAAAGTATTTGAAACCTAGCGAAGTGGCTGCTCACCTGCATCGATGGGGTTTTGTAAAAGGGAACCGTGTATGAGTATTTCACGAGGAATTTATAACAAGCATAATAGCCTCCTAGGGGCATCGTTGTCAAGTAACGAAGTTAGAAACGACCCCATACTTGGTCATGATGAGATTTCTTTTGGAGCTTTGGTTGATGATACTTTCCGATGCCAATTGCAACATGTCGATTACAATGAGGAGTCTAAAGCTGATGTAAGAGAATTTTTAGAATTGGTTAAATGGTTAACATTTAGCGGCAAAATTTTGTCCCTGTTTTTTTTTTCACAATTCTGTAAATGGTAGGAGGCGAATAATCACATCCAACCATTCTCATATTTTTACAATAATTAGAAGCCGAAACTATATTTAAATGATAAATTAAATATAGGAGGCGAATAATCGCCTCCCACCGTTCTCACATTTTTGAATTATATTTAAATAATAAATTAATTATAAGAGGCGATAGATCGCCTCCCACCGCAATATAATATATTAAATAGACGTCTGACCCCACTTTAGCTGCAGTGGAGTAATCGCCTCACATCCTTAAATATAGGAGGTGATTTATCCACTCCCACGCGCCTTCAGCGTTCTGATGGCAAATAATTGCCTCTTATATGGTAAAAGGCGTCCATATAAGAGGCAAGCGGTGGCTGGCACATAATCGCCTCCTATTATTTATATAAGAGGCGATTACGGGGATATAGGAGGCCATTCCTCGCCTCCAATATACAAGAATTGTTGTAGTGATGATGTCTCTATTACTAATGAATATTCATTTTCTGTTGAGAAAATATGTCTCTAAAGTTTATGTTTAGTCATGGACTAACCCTATGTATACCTGTGAGAAAGTTGGTCTCTTAAGTTTACTCTTAGCGACCTTTTCTTTTTTTACGAAGCTCGCAGTATTTATGTATAATATTTGTCATATCTACAACTAACACTACAACAAACCATCAGGAAAGACCAATTTTTCGTCGGAAAATACCTTTTTCGACGGCCTTTTCCATCAAAAATTATCGTCGGTAAAGGCGTCGTCAAAAAAGAACATTCCCAACGGAGCCTTGCCGTCGGTAATAAATATTTTGACGGTATACGTCGAAAATACTAAGGCCTTTACCGACGGTATAATACCGTAGGTGATACGCTCTACCGATGATATTATATCATCAGTAAAGAGTCTTTACCGATGGTATTATACCGTCGGAAGAGATTCAAAAAAATAATCTATTTATGAATTATATTTATTAATATACGTATTAAACTTTTTCGAACACGTATTAAAAAAATATGTATTAAAGAATTCAAATAAAAATTTTGAATTATATTTATGAATATTATTTCTGATGGTATTTAACTATCGAAAATAATATTCATAAATAGAAAACAAATTGGTTGAATTTCGTTTTTTATTAGAAAAAATGTTTTTTTTTCAAAATGCTCTTTCAATTTCATCCGGATTTTCCGAAAAAGGCTTTATAAATAGTTTTTTATTTCAATTTCATATATAGGCTTATACATAATTTTATCAAAAAATCTTATTGCGTAATAAATAAAATATTAAATTAGAATTATTTATTACGAAAAAACATAACTATAAACTAGTTTGTGAAATATAGACAAATAAATTCGGGTTATAATGAAAATATTAATATATATATATATATATATATATATATATATATATGTGTGTGTGAAATTAAAATAATATAAATATAACAAAACAAAATATGATGAAAAATATAAAGAAAATCTTGATTTTCTAAGTAAGAAAAATATTTGAAGAGAGAATTAGTTGATAGGAAATGTTGAGAGATATAATTGAGTGTTTGTGTATGGATGAATGAATTTTGGGTGTAAAATTTGAGGGTATTTATAGAGTTCGGAGGGAATTTCGTGCCTTGTCATCGATCCGGGTGAAAAAAACACCCGAACATATCTTTTCCGACGGCATAGACGGCCCTATGCCGTCGAAAAAGGCCTTTTCCAAGTGTTTTTTTCACCCGGATCTTGTATAAATACTAGCACGGCCGTGTATAATTTTCAAGTCTCAATTCGTTTCATTTCAAATTAAGGTCCGTATACGTATTTACCATTTCTTGTAATATTTTTTAAAATTAAAGTTATGTTAATCTAATTTATGTTATTTTTGTTTGCAAATTGCAGAACAGCAACCAGGCAGGTTTAAGGCGGGTGTTAGAGATTCTTTCGAGCATTGTTTGCGGGTTATTTTCTACAAGAGGTATATGTATATACTTACGACCTCTTTTAATTGTAAACCCGATATGTAATATTGTTGTATTGATAATGGTAAAAATTATGAATATTAAAGATTATAATGTATCCAAATAAAGATAGAAATTGGATGTACGATCGTTTGCCCAAGAAGGGTCGAGTGAATAAAAGATTTGTCGATGGTGTATACATTTTTGCAGTTTGCGTTAGCTCAGGAACGCTATCTAGACGATAGGCAAAATCCTAAATGTCCTTGTAGAAAATGCATAATATAAAGTATTTGAAACCTAGCGAAGTGGCTGCTCACCTACATCGATGGGGTTTTGTAAAGGGGTACCGTGTATGGGTATTTCACGAGGAATTTATAACAAGCATAATAGCCTCCTAGGGGCGTCGTTGTCAAGTAACGAAGTTAGAAACGACCCCATACTTGGTCATGACGAGATTTCTTTTGGAGCTTTGGTTGATGATACTTTCCGATGCCAATTGCAACATGTCGATTACAATGAGGAGCCTAACGCCGATGCAAGAGAATTTTTAGAATTGGTTAAATGGTCGAATATTAAGTTGCGCAGAGAGGGAAATAAGTCTTTTTTTGCAGTAGGAGATCAAGTTTTTTACTTACAAGCTAGAGCATAACTTTAGTAGATCTAGGTGTACAAAGTTTTTCAACTTATCACGCAAGTGTTCAGGGTCAAAAGATAGACATTGTCTGCCCGCGGATATGTCTGCTGCCGAGAAACTGATGAAGGGTTGTGGTTAGAAAACAAAACAATCGATATGTGTGATAAAAACTGCTTCTTGTTCTATGAGGAATTCGCATATGTTGATATCAAAAAAGCGGGTTGCTGAGTTTGTGCCATGGTTTAAAAAAGTTGTTTGTTCTCGAAAGTACGAAGTAGATCAACATCTCTACGCTCTCGCCTTAAGAGCAAGCACAGTAATAAAAGGGTACGGAGGCTACAAAGTGAATGGTTTTAGATACCGCACGGACTCGTTTAACGAGGGCAAGGTCGGATACTATAGCGGAGTTTATGTGAAGTGCAGCGGCAATGGGGTTGAAGGCACATTTTTTTACGGGACACTAAAAGAAATCATTGAGGTTATCTAGTACAGCGGTAGCGATAAGGTCCAATTAATTGTATTTCTCAAATGTGTATGGTACGATATTAGCCGTCGTGGTACAACAATACACCCATGTATGGAATGGTTGATATCAATTATACGCTTTCTCTCAATACCAATTAATCGTACATATGTGCTAATTAGACTCTCCAAGTGTACTACACTCCATATCCAACTCAACATGTGCTGCAGGATGGTGGACGGTTTGCCCTATTTGTGCAAGGAACATCATTGGCATGTCGTCAATGCAATAGGAAGAAGGCGCCACAGATACCGCTCAACCCGAAGAACTCTTTGGAGATGATTAGTCTCCTGGACTTAACTTGGGTGCAAATTTGAACGACTTTAACCTTGAAGTACAATTGACATATGATGAGTACGAGATGGTTGAAGACGACGCTTAGGACGATGATTTTTGTTGTACTTGATATCATTGTACTTGAGTTTTATATAGTATTTGTTGCACCTTTATAGTGTTTATTATTTTAATTTTCTTTCATTCCTTAGTATTGGTTAAGACTCGTAAGAGAGAAATTGCATCAATAAGATAAACAAAAAACGAGGTATATCATTGGATTACAAGATATTACTTAAAATGTGTAAATTGATTACATTACTTAAAACTTGTAAGTAAACACACCTCTTACAACTCATAATTTAAACACACAACACTTAAAATGGTAAATGAAACACAGAAACTCACACTCATACAAACAACATCTTCATCCCGGGTTGGCGTAATCGCTTGTTGGTGAGTGTATACTTTTACCTTTGTTTGTTGCATGCTGACTTCTTCCCCTGGTTGGCTGAACTTCTTCATTGTCGTCAAGATTATCTAACCATGAAGCGCCAGTGAAGTCAAACTCAGGAAGAGGCATCTTGAGTGACATGAGGCTCTACATAATATACTGGAGACCTTATGGAGGAACTTGGACGATCCACACTCACACTAACACGCCGAGCAACATTCGGACCTGAGTTTTGGTCATTATTAGACCGCGTAAAATAGTCCAAATCACTTCAAAAAGTATTGTTGGCCATCTGGGCTTTGTGCCACGGGTTGTTCGTGCCCTCTTGGGGTTGGTTCGAAGAATATGTTTCACCCACATGGGCTTGCTGCCGCCACGAATTGTTCGCGCCAGATTGGGATTGTCTTCAAGAATAGGTCTGCCCATCTAGGCTTACTGCCCTGAGTTTTTCGTGCCCGCGTTGCCTTGGTTCCACGTACTTGGCTGACTCATAATGTTACTGTGCCATGAAATGGGTTGCCATGAATGGGTCCACATTGAGTTTATATCTTGATTGTCTTGGCGTTGCGTACTCGTTTGCACGAGTGGTTGGTCCCACGACGAGGTTGTGCCCTGATTACCTTGGTCCCACGACGAGTTTTTACCCTGATTGCCTTGGTCTCGCGACGAGTTTGTTTCCTGGTTGCCTTAGCTCCACGGATTGCTTTGACCCTGTTGTGTTTGGTTTGGATACCAAAAATCGTACGACTGACTTTGTGTTCCCTGAAACTGACTCGGAGGAAAGGGGCTTGAGTTATAGTTGTTGGGGTTGAAGTTGTAATTTTTGTTGTACGGAGGAAACCCGTGACCACTATCCCTCTCATGTTACTCATGCACTCGCTTATGCGCCCTCCCCTCCCACTCCCTCGCAATATCCTCATTCATGTCGTCCATACCTTCATGCATTTCAGCAATTGTTTGTTGCAACACGGAGTTAGCCGATTTGATAGCTTTAGCGGTTCTTTTCTCCTCGGCTGGGTTTGGACTAAGGCCATGTGACATACCATAATTTGAGAGACGATTGTGCCTATTTAGGCCTCGGAGCATCCCATGTGTTCCGCCCAGATCCGTAATGTCCGAGATATCTTTGTCATACTCAAGGGGCCATTTTTCTATGTCTAAATAATTATTCTCGAGTTCTTTAATATGACGTGGCCCCAATGTTCAAAGTGATTAAATAAAAAAAGGTATATTGAGAAAGCAATAATATACATGTTTAAGATAATTTATATAATACCCTTATGCGCTTGGCGGGTTCCATCTAAGTATTCCTCCCATAGGATTCGCTTGCGTGTGGTCGATCAAGTATTGATGGTCAGAGCGTAACTGGTTTGGATGATCATGCTATAACAACATTTTTTAAAAACAATATTAATGGTAAAGAGTAACTAAATATCACAAAACATATTTTGCAAACAAAGAAATTCTAACATATCATATCATTTGATAGCTCCTAGTCTGTGTGCTGGCAGATCCACCATGGTGCATAGCTAACGAACCCTTGTCGTCGATGCTCTTTGTCTTGTTAGATTCTCGGTTCTTCTTTGCTTTTTCTGAGAGTTCTATCGTACTTTCCTTCTCCCAATGATCAACATACTTCGACTCGTGGCCTCGAGGTAGCTAAGTCTTTTTATATCATTCAGGATCTTTATCAAGTTTCTTGTATAGTTTTTTGCACTCGTATATCAATTCTCTCCATAAGGATTGTGCCACTTGATTGAATGCCTTTGAAATATTAGCAAATTCCACATCATCCCATTTGTATATATACTTCAAAATATAATAACATATAAGTATAAGGACAAAACAATAATATACATAAATAAAGCAAAATATGTTAAAATAAGTTAAAAGAAGATACCCTGAATTAGTTGAAATATTTATGTATATGTGCATCGGATAACTCAGAGTAATGTATAGTCGGTCCATCTGTCAAGGACCTTATTGTATATCCGATTGCACGGGTTATATTCGTCGAAAGCTCCTCACTTGCAAGGCGATCAAAATTAAGTTGGTTGTTAACCACAATTTTGGGCATATCCTCTTCGCGGTCTGAAGTACCTCGACCATTTGCCCATCCCCTAAGTGGTCGATGGCTAGTAGAATCAGATGCAGAAGCAACAAAGTCGGTGAGGGTTGCGATGACGACGAACCTCATACGTTATTGCCATGTGGAAGTTCGTCCATCAAGCCATGTAGAAAGACCAAACGTGGAGGAGTAATTAATGGCGGTGAGACCGGAACTGGGTCCCTTACGCGGAGAGCATTGACTCGATTCTGGGATGTAGTGGGTCCATGTTGTTGTGCAAACGGAGCAGGGGCCCGATTCTTGGATGTAGTGGGTCCCGTTTGTTGAGAAACCGGAGCTGAAGCCTAAGTCCGAGTTGTTGTGGGGCCCTGTTGTTGTGCAGGCGCCGGAGTAGGGGCCTGACTCCGTGTTGTAGTGAGGCCATGTTGGAAAGCAACTGGAGTCTGTTGCATTAATATCCTCGACTGGTTGGATAACTTCGTCATGATTAATGGTTTTTACGCTAGGTCGATGACTTCTAAACATAGGAGTAAACCCGAGGGTCCTAGGATTTTTTGTAACTCTATATTCGAAATATATTTCTGGAGTTTTTTCTGTTTTGCTTTTCCTTTATCTTTATCTGTAACGTTGCATTTATTTTCGTCGTTCATTTATAAAAACGACGAGTTTTTGAAAAAAATAATAATTTAAAAGCTAAGAAACTACTATATTTAGATTCAAATGGATTGATGATTTAAAAATGAAATTTTGCCAATCTATTTATAGAATTCTTTTTTTTTGGTCTTGACTGGCGACTCTTTTTCATAAGTCGTCGGTCCAACGCCTTTTCCGTCAACACTTGGTCGACGAAAACGACCGCCGCCGGTCAATTCCGTGGGCAAAGAGCCAACGAGAATGGTGTGGGACCGGTCATTTCCGTCCGCACTTGGCCGACGGAGAAACCGTAGGGCCGGCCCCATGGGTTTTTTTAATATATATATATATATATATTTTCTTTTCCCTAAGGCCAAGTACCGTCGAAAAAGCAATCCGCCCGTTTTCGATGGCTAATTCTGTCGGATACCGTCGAGAATGGATATTTTCTTGTAGTGTAATGTTATTTCCAGCAACAACCAATAATAATTAGGTCATGTCTTTTTTGGGATAAAAGCATCAAATCTTTAATAATAAAACTCAGTTTGTACTTGACCTCAATAAATTTTAAAAAGAGAACTTTGCCCCCATAACCTTGGGAAATACGTGCTAAGTCCTCCATAATACACAATTTTTGGATGTGTCAGTATTTCGTTTTTTAGACTGGGCTCATTTCACACGTTTTTTATATAAGTTATGTGGTTAGTTTCTCGATTTGATGGGGTAAAGTGTAAAACATACCATATTATAGGCGGTTTGATTATTTTATTATTTAGAAACCAACAAAAACATTAGAGAAGGTATAGATGTCTCTAAACTTTACAGCGGTCCCTCAACAAATTATTTTTTTCGAATTTAAGTCTTGATTTATGTAAGATAATGAATTCCTTGTGTTATTCAATTAATAATGTCCAATATATATACAAAAGAGATCATCTCTAATAAGGTAACTATCTATCATTAAAGATATATATATCAATCTACAATAATTACCAAATATACATATTCTATATCTAATACACCCCCGCAGTCGAAATGGGAGGAGGACGAACGTTGAGACTTGACCGAAAATTGTCAAAAAGAACCTGTGGAAGTCCCTTCGTAAAAATGGTGGCTAACTGATAACGTGAGGGAACATGTCGAACACGGACTTGGCCACGAGCTACTTTTTCTCGAACAAAACGAATATCCATCTCAATGTGTTTGGTTCGTTGATACTGGACCGGATTGCTCGAAAGGTAGATGGCGTTCACATTGTTACAGTATACGAGAGTCGCTGAAGCAATATGACAGTGAAGCTCCAAGAGTAAGTTTCGAATCTAACATGACTCAGATACTGCATTAGCCACGCCACGGTACTCCGCTTCGGCACTAGACCGTGAGAGGGTCGGCTGTCATTTGGCGGACCAAGAAACCAAATTATCGCCAAGAAAAACACAATATCCCAAAGTCGAACGACGAGTGCTTGGGCACCCTCCCCAATCAGCATCAGTATAAACGGTCAACCCTTTAACCGAGGAGGGAGAGATGTGAAGACCAAGATCAAGAGTCCCCTGAATGTAACGTACAACCCGTTTAAGGGCCAACATGTGAGCATCACGGGGATCATGCATGAAGAGACAAAGCTGATGAACGGCATAAGAGAGATCTGGTCTCGTGAAAGTGAGATACTAAAGGGCGCCAGCCAGACTGCGGTAAAGAGTAGGGTCCAAAAACTTGGCACTCTCGGGCATTGCGCCAAGTTTGGATTTCGTGTCAACCGGAGTTTGACTGGGTTTACATGACTCCATACCGGCGCGGCGAATAATATCCTCATCATATTTTCTCTGAGATAGGAAAAGACTATCAGTGCAACGCTGAACTGCAATCCCCAAAAAGAAACTCAAAGGACCCAAGTCCTTCATGGCAAATTCCCGACCAAGCTGAGACATAATAGCCTGTCGTAAAGAAGGAGAAGAGGCCGTAAGCAATATATCATCCATATAAAGAAGGATGTAGGCCGTGTCCGAACCACGACTCAAGATAAAGAGAGAGTGATCCGAGGCACTGTGCAAGAAACCAATGGTAGCAACAAAATCAGCAAACCGTTGATACCAAGCCTGAAGGGCCTGTTTAAGGCCGTAGAGAGAACTCTTCAATAAACACACATGATCTGGTCGAGATGAGTCACGAAACCCGAGGGGTTGGTGCATATATACGGTTTCATGAAGATGACCGTGTAAAAAAGCATTCTTCACGTCGAGCTGATGAATATCCCAAGTCTTGGACACTGCAATACTGAGAACTGCCCGAATAGTCGCGGGCTTAACCACGGGACTAAAAGTTTCATCACAATCAACCCCAACCTGCTGAGACCTGCCATCACCTACAACTCGGGCCTTATGCCTCTCAAAAGAACCATCAGAATGAAACTTGTGACGAAAAATCCACATAGACCGAATAATATTGACATTAGTAGGACGGGGTACCAACTCCCACGTCTTATTTTTAATAAGAGCATCAAACTCATCAGTCATGGCCAATTTCCAATTAGGGTCGGATAACGCCGCTACAGGATTACGTGGAAGAGAAGAGTGAGAAGAGGTGGAGTGGAGATTGAAGAGGCGGTTTCACTTGAAGATGCCATGTTGGCTGCGAGTTGTCATTGGGTGAGTAGGGGGCGGTGTCGCCTGACATGGCGCACGAGACGGGGGCGGTGTCGCTTGAGATGGCGCGCGGGGTGGAGACGGGCTGGCGCGCAAAATAGGGGGCGCGTGTAGTGTGGGCGGCGACGCGAGTGGTGACTGTGTTAACGTGGGCGGGGGAGGAGGAGCGACCAGTAGGGGGTTCATGTTTGGAGTGAGAAGGGGAGGAGTGAGGAGTGGTGACCGATCATCATCGAGGAAAGAGGGAGCCACAGTGGGAGGAACAGGGTTTTGGTTGCAATGTTGCCCCAACATCGACCCAACATTTAAAACAGAAGGTCCAGAAACTGGTGCCACCGGGTTCTGGTTGCAATGTTGCCCCAACATCGACCCAACATTTAAAACAGAAGGTCCAGAAATTGGTGCAACAGGGGTCTGACTGCAATATGAGGGGGGAGAGGAAGAGAACTTCGAGAAAGGGAATGTGTTTGCATCAAAAAGAACATGCTGACAAAGAATTATTTTGTTGGTGGAGAGGTCGAAACATTTATAGCCACGATGATTAGGGGGGTAACCGAGGAAGACACAAGGAGTAGACCGCGGTTGTAGCTTATGTATTGTAGTAGAGGGGATGAGAGGAAAGCAAAGACACCCAAAAATCTTGAGATGGGCGTAGGAGAGAGTTTGATGGTAGAGACGTTGGAGTGGGGTAATATAGTGAAGACTTTTAGAAGGAATTATGTTGTAGATATATGTGGCGACTTGCAAGGCGTGAGGCCAAAAATTCGGCGGAACGGAAGCATTGGATAGAGAAGTACGAATTATATTATTTACTATACGGATCGTGCGTTCGGATTTTCCATTTTGAGAAGAGGTGTATGGGCAAGAAAAGTGTTGATGCATGCCATGTGTTTTGCAAAAGGTAGAGAAAAGGCGTTTTTATATTCCGTGCCATTGTCACTTTGGAGAATTTTAATATCACGTTCAAATTGTTTGTTGACATAAGCAAGAAAAGATAAAAAGCTAGGAAACACATCATTTTTGTGAGATAAAGGAAACATCCACAAGAAACCCATATAATCATCTAAAAATAAAACATAGTAACGATGCCCCAAAGAGCTCAAAACGGGAGATGTCCAAACATCACTATGAACTAAATCAAACGGTAAACGAGTCGTAGTAAGCGAATCATAAAACGGCAATTTAATATGTTTCCCCATGGTACAAGAATGACAAAACGATGTAGAAGAGCGTTTATTACAAGTAATTTGAGAACTACGCCTAAGAAAATCAAAAACGTGATCGCCGGGGTGGCCAAGTCATGCGTGCCAATGGTCAGCCGAGAGAGAGAGAGGAAGGCAGAAGGTGATGGGGCAGAGCGAGAGGCGTTGGATGGGAGAATAGGGTAGAGATCACCCGAGCTATTGCATCGCATGATGGGGGTGCCCGTCCGAAAATCCTTCACAGAAAAACCAAACGGATCAAAAGAGATAGAGACGGAGGTATTAATGGTGAATTTTCTGACAAAGATAAAGTTTTTGATGAGGTGAGGAGCATGGAGAACATTATTGAGACGAAGAGGGGGGAGGGGGAGAGAGAGGAGAGACCCGAGCCCTTAATTGGAAGAGTGTGACCATTGCCAACAATTATATCACGTTTGGTGCGCAAATTAAAGTAAGATGTGAGATTACCTTGGTTAGAGGTCATGTGAGACGAGGCACCCGAGTCCATGTACTAATTTTCGTCAGATTGGCCGAGAGACAGCGTATGCATCGCTGAATCAATGTCTGTAGGAGCTAGGGCTGCATCAGGTTATCGCGAGGCACGCTTGGCAAGGCTCGTCTCCTCCAAAGATAACATGGAACGAGCTTTAGAGAAGAGAGGAAGCGGATCACTTTGTTGAATTAGGGTTGTGATGCCACCATATGCATCGGTAAGACCCGTGACCATTTGAAGAACCAACCTATGGTTAGGAACGGGGAAACCAACATTGGCCAATTGATCAGCAATCATCTTCAAATTTTGACAATAAGCACCGACATTCGGAAAATCATCAAGAGTGGCAGAGGAGAATTGATTTTCGAGGTGCACGGCCCGGGAATTTCGATTGTCTTGGAAGTAATCCGCAAGATTCGTCCAAGCAATTACGGCAGTAGAGTCTTTTACCATTATGGTGTGGAGGAGGTCGTTGGTGATGGTGCCATAGATCCATTGTAGCACGATGGCGTCCAGGTGATCCCACATCTCTGGGTCAGATGGGGCGACCACAACGGAGAGGGGGATGATGTGGTCGAGAACTTGGTAAGCTCGTGCATGAATTGTAAATAACTTGGACTAAGTAGAATAGTGCCTGGATTCAACGTCCAACAAGATAGGGATGAAGTTCTTGATGTTAGTGACGGTGAGGGCGAGGGGAAATTTTGGGGGCGCGGCCTCGTGAGGAGGCGCGTCGTTTTTGTCGTCGAAGAAGGTGGACGACTTGGAGGCGGAGGTATCGCCGCTAGGGTTTGTCATAGTTTAGGAGAGAAAGACAAGAAGAGAATGCTTGATACCATGTAAAATAATGAATTCCTTGTGTTATTCAATGAATAATGTCCAATATAAAATGGCTAAGCTAATTGACCCCATAAAAAATGTTAGGGCGTGTCATATTCAGATAAAGGGATGGAGACTCTGTCTAAAACAGCACGAGATACCGCACTCCCTCAACAATTAAAAAGGGACGCAGACTCTGTCTAAAACGGCACGAGATACCGCACTCTTGAGCAAATATCCATAAAGTAGGCCATTATCGTAAGCCCTACCAAATTAAACTAGGTGAAGAGCCTATTAGCTGAATATCCCATAAAGTATGCCGCGTTTGGCACCTCAGTCATTGGAACATCCGTCGTTGGGTTTTCAGTAGCTGGTTCCGCCGTATTTGGTGCGGCAGCGGGTGGACTTGTATTCGTGGCTCGCGATGGCCTCCCGGGCCCAAAGGAGATCATCTCTAATAAGGTAATTATCTATCACTAAAGATATATATAAATCTACAATAGTTACCAAATATACATATTCTATATCTAATAATTTCTGCCAAAATATTTGGAGTGGGTTTTCTACATTTAAATTTTCTTTCGTGCTTGTTTTTCGCTTGAAAACCTATCTTTCCAGCATTTTTTTCCTCTCAAAATCTTTTATGTTATTCTCATTTTCAACTTTAACATTATTATTTTATTATCACTTTACTATATATTGATATACGAGTTGCTTTTTATTATACTTTGTTTTTTATTAATTAAAGAAAATATGTAAATAAAAATACGAAGCATAAGGGGGCGTTTCAACCCCTTACAAGATCGTCTCACTCTTTACTTTTTAAACATATATGTGGATGAACACTACAATTATACATTTTTAGTATATTATTAGTTTTATCTTTTGAAAAGGGTTACTTTTACCATACTAATGTTATTCTTGTTTATATAATAATAGTATTATCTTATTAATCAATTTTTATTTGACCAATACTTTTTAAAAAAGTTAATTTCATATACTGATATTAGTGGCATTATTATTTATGGTATTATATGTGTGCGATTGTTCTTTTATTTAATTTATTATTCTCTTGACGTTGACGTATAACTATAATTTTTAATATTTCATGGGTAGTGCTACGACTATTTTTCTCCTATTCTTTTCAAAAACTTAGCGACGAATAATGCACATACACTTTGTCTTAATTGTGGAGACAAAATGTTGCTCTGTCTATTTTTTAGATCTTCGGGCAATTTAATCTCGGAATGATAGAAACGGTGCAAATCTCCTAAAACACTGTGACAAACACCAAGATTCTTCTTCTAACCTTCTTAATAACAAAAGGAAAAAAGAAAGAGTATATAATTTCTAGGCAGAATTGCTAGATATGTCCTATAACTTTTATCAATTCTGGATTTTGTCCTAAAACTATTGGACCGTCAAAAAGTTCAACAACTTTGTTAAAACCAAGCATTTATGTTATGTCCACCCAAGGCCTGATCAAGCTTTTCATTCGACGTGGCGCTCTGTTGGATTAAGCGGTAACATGTGTGTCCAAAAATATATTTCCACGTGGAGTTTTACTCTCTGAAACAAATTTTTACTCCTCTAAAAACACCTCAAACTCCTAAACCGATTAAAACACCAATTTGGTTACAAAATTGTGCCCTAATTCGAACCATAGCTCTTCTTCAGTTCTTCACAAATCTGTTGGCCGAGATTGTGTATAAAATGTCCAAAATCACACAACCTTCACACTACGAATGCAAATGCGGGAAGCCGGTTGTAATGTGACAATAAAGTGATAAGTTCTGCACTCACCCATCAGTATTTTATACAACTAAATATACTATATATTTAATATTTTTGCAACAATCCCCAATAGCTTTAGAAAAAATAAATTTACAGAAACAAAGAGCTAAGAAAAATCAATAAAACATATACCCATTAACTAATGACAGCATTTAAAAAACTGATTAAAGTTTGATTATGCAATATGCACTCTCATGTGTTATTTAGTGAAAGGCGAGAAACTCCCTATGAGCTAAATTTGTGTTTCACCCACGTGAAGTAAGACAGTGAATCAATATTTCGACATCAAATTACTTTTGCACCCTTTTATTGAAAATTATTGATTTCCTTACTTTTTTGTTTTATGTAAAACATTTCTCTTTTTTACCTGTCCGTATAATTTGTCTTTTCTTCTTCACCTAGCCATTCGAAATTCGTCGTGACGGCGTATAAAATTCATCCTTCTGGTATACAGTTTGATTATTTTTTATAGTGGGGCATTGTTCAATGAGTGATTACATTTTCAGCTTGGATTCAGATTTAGAATTTAGATTTTCACAATTCAATTGCAATCATGGTGATTAAATTAAATGAATGAATGAAATCAAGAAAATGGGTTACAGTAAAGTTAAAGAAGCATTTTTCTCCATGATCGGCGGCGGCTGCGCAAACATAGGAGAAAGCCTGGAGAAGACGACACGATTTTGATTTCTCTCTCCTTTTTAATTTTCTTTTTCAACTTAAAATTTAGGTTTTTTAAGAAAGAAGATTTTAAACACATTTTCAGCTTTTCCATCCAAATAAAATTTATTTTCCAATCAACAGGAATACAAATTAATGAACAAAATGTTTATTTCTCATTATATATATATATATATGTCTATATATTTATATAACTTCTCGTTTCTAACTAAAGAGAGAAACACATTTGTATAAGGGTAAACATGGTATTTTTCATTTAGTCGATGCTAAAATCAATAGTAAGTGCAGTATGCTAAGTTTGTAATAACACAGGGAGGTTTTGCCATTGTACTCCTTTACTTTATTATGTGCAGATTACTGTTTGCAAATGCCAACATTGACCAATGACCTACCACATCATGACGATTCAGTAGAAAACTCAATTGATGCGCAGAGTCTCAAGAATTGAAGAATTAGTTATCTTAATTCTGTTTTATTTTCTTTTATATTATGGATTTAATGAGTCAGCATTAGAGATAATATTTTCTGTTAGTTGGAGATATTCCTTTTTGTCTCTTAGCTCACATGGTTTCTATATAGAGCCACACAATGTAGTATCCTTCAATTAATGAGAATTATTTTCGGTTCAGCACTGCATTGGCCAGATGCTTTCTCTCACCTTTCTCTTCATGGTTGTTAGCTCAGTAATATCAAAATGGTATCAGAGCAGTGGAATTCATATCCACTGACTCTCAGATCCATCACCAAAAGGCTTCCGCAATTTTTCTTTCTTCTCTTTATTCATTTTTCCAATATTATCAAACAACATCAACAATGACGAACACATCGGAAAATGAAGAAGGATCGGCGACCGGGACACCAGGAAGGTCCAACGCTACCTCGGCATGGCCATCATTACCACGAAACATTCCACCACAAGAGGATCCATCGAATCCCCTGTACCTGCATCATGGTGAGTCCTCAGGTCAAGTCCTTGTATCCCAAAAACTCGACACACGCAACTATCATCAATGGAGCAGGAGTATGCATATTGGGCTCTTAGCTAAGAACAAGTTAGGTTTTGTGGATGGGTCAATTCCAGAACCACCACTTAATGATCCCACTCATTCTTCTTGGGTGAGATGAAATTATATGGTACTTGGCTGAATTTCTGCTGCACTATCCACTGAAATCAAAGATTGCACTCTCTTTTCTGACTCTGCACAACATGTATGGAGTGAGTTGAAAAGGATTTTTGCCAGACAAAGCAATAATAGAATTTATATGCTTGAACAACAATTAATAGCTACTAAGCAAGAAGGTAGTCCAGTGAGCTTGCATTTTTCAAAATTGAAGGCCATCTGGGATGAGATAAGACAATATGACATGCCCTATAATTGTACAAATCACAATTGTGGTGCACTGAGTGCTATGCATAACAAATATGAGCTCAGGCGCATTATGCAGTTTTTGATGGGACTAGATGATACCTATGTGCATGTTAGAAACCAGGTACTTCTAAGGGATCCACTACCTGGTCTCAATGATGTGTTTAGCCTTGTGTTGCAAGAAGAGGCTAATTTCGAGCTCACTTCAGTTCAACCCACTAGGGCAGTGGAATCTGCAGCCATGTTGTCCAAGCTGCAGCCACAACACACACCATCCACTGAATTGATGGGACAGTCACAGAGATTTGGTTCTAATGGGAACCAAACCAACTTTGGAAACAGCAACCAAAGTTATGGAAACAACAGCAACTATGGGTATGGAAACAACAACAACACTGGTCACAAACCTTGGCAGAAAGGAAACAACAATAACAACAACAGGCCAAAGGTCACATGTACCAAGTGTGGAAAAGGAAACCATACAGTGGACAATTGCTATGAGATATATGGCTATCCACCTGGACACAAATATGCAAAATTCAAGGGAGGAGTGATCCCTGGGAGGAACAACTACAACGCCATTAACCAGACTTCACCAGTGGGACAGTTTGCAGGACCAATTGCACCTATCACTCAAGACCAGTACAATCACCTTTGTAGCCTGCTTCAGGGGAACCAGCTAACCTCAGCTCATGAAAAATCCACATCTCCTCATTCAGGTTCAGGGAGTATCTCAGGTAGTGTGACATTGTCATCATACTCCTGGCTCTTGAACTCTACCACTTGGATCTTGGATTCAGGTGCTTCTGATCATGTCACTTGCAATCTTTCATTGCTTGTTGATAAACAGCCTCTCACTGATCATCTAGTAAAATTACCTAATGGCACCACAGCACCAGCTACATATTATGGTTCTGTCCATTTGAATTCTGACATCATTTTAACTGGAGTTCTGTTTGTTCCAGATTTCACTTTTAATCTACTATCTGTCAGTAAGCTGGTGCATATCCTTAAGTGTTGTCTAATTTTTTGGTCAAAATTTTGTGTCATACAGGAGCCAAACAGCTGGATGAGGATTGGGATTGCTAGAGAAGCATGGACTCTATTTTCTTCAAGCTGATAAGGAGACCTCTAGTTCTAGTACAAATTCTGCTGTGTTTTCTTCCATTTCCAGTACTTTGTTATGGCATTACAGACTAGGCCATGCCTCTGTAAACAGATTGTCTTTGCTCAATGCTAATGAAAGTTCTTTACCTTATAAGCTTGATTCCATTACTTGTGATACATGTCACTTAGCTAAACAACACAGATTACCATTCCATATTGAACCTCACATCACTGATAATTGTTTTGATTTGGTACATGTTGATATTTGGGGACCATTCTGTCTACCATCACACAACAAGTCAAAATATTTTCTCACTCTTGTGGATGACCACAGTAGATATACATGGGTATTCTTGATGCACAACAAAGGAGAAACCAGACAAATCATTAAAACCTTCTATACACTGATCAAAACTCAATTTAACACCTGCATAAAATCTTTTAGAACTGATCAGGGGTTAGAATTCAACATGACAGAATTCTTTTCTGCCCATGGCATTATCCATCAACAAAGTTGTGTGTACACCCCTCAACAAAACTCAGTTGTTGAGAGAAAGCACATACATCTTCTGAATGTGGCTAGAGCTCTTAGGCTCCAAGCAAATCTTCCTCTTGAGTTCTGGGGTGAGTGTGTTGTCACAGCTGCTTATCTCATTAACCGCACTCCCACTCCAGTCCTTCATAATCAAACACCATTTCATCTCCTATACTCCAAGCCTCCAAAATACTCTCATCTCAAAGTCTTTGGCTGCCTAGCATATGCAACAGCCTTGCCTCATGCCACCACTAAACTACATCCAAGAGCCACAAAATGTGCTTTCATTGGCTATCCAGCTCATATAAAAGGCTACAAGTTGTATGATCTCACCTCACACCAAATCTTCATCTCCAGAGATGTTATCTTCCATGAAGACCAGTTTCCTTACTCAGACTCACTCACCCTCTCACAATCATTGCCACCTGAACCTGTCTTCCTAGATGATTATCCACCCCCTCACTCAGTGGATACTCATCCTTCCTACTTTCCTTCATCACCAGAACCTCCATCTACTGATTCTATCCCTACAGAAACTCCTTCTTCTCCACCCTCCTCACCAGCCAACACTTCTCTCCATTCCAGTCCCATTTTACCACCAAGAAGGTCTGCTAGAACAAAAAGGCCTTCTACTCACTTGGCTGATTATTAGTGCAATCTTGCTCTTTCTCTTGCTCCTGCAATCTCATCTTCCACCACTGCAACAGCTCCTCCTTCAGGTATTATGCCATGCTCTTCACTTAACTTAACTTTCAAACAGTTGTCTCCTTCTCATTTATCATCTGTCATTTCTGTTGTTACTCATTTTACCCCTTCAACTTATGAGCAAGCTAATCTGGATCCCCAGTGGCAAGCTGCTATGAAGGATGAACTGTCTGCTCTTAATCAAAATCACACTTGGTCTTTGCAAACTTTACCACCTGGCAAGTCTGCTATTGGTTGCAAATGGGTGTTCAAAATTAAACACACTTCTACAGGAGCTGTTGAGAGGTTTAAGGCAAGGTTAGTTGCCAAGGGGTACACTCAACAAGAGGGCCTAGATTATTTTGAAACCTTTAGTCCAGTTGCTAAAATCACAACTGTTAGATGCCTACTTGCTTTTGCAGCTGCAAATAACTGGAGTCTTTCCCAACTAGATGTCAATAATGCTTTCCTTTATGGAGAGCTTGATGAAGAGGTTTACATGACACCTCCTCCTGGTCTAGTACCTGAGGGGGAGAACCTTGTGTGTAGACTCCATAAGTCCATATATGGTCTAAAGCAGGCCTCCAGGCAATGGAACCACAAACTCACATTTGTGATCACTCAACAAGGCTTTACTCAATCTGCTGCTGATCACTCACTATTTGTGAAACACACTGGCTCTATCCCTATTATGCTGTTAGTTTATGTTGATGACATTGTTATTACAGGTAATAATGAACAATCCATTCAAGAACCGAAGGCTTACTTAGCAGAACATTTCAAATTGAAGGATTTAGGACCTTTAAAATTTTTCCTTGGGATTGAAGTTGCAAGGAGCTCAAAGGGAATTGTTATTAATCAGAGACAGTATGCTCTAGAGATAATTGAGGATTGTGGTTTACTTGCTGCAAAGGCATGCTCCACTCCAATGGAACAGAATCTGAAGTTATCTCAAGCAAGGGGAGACAACATTGCTAATCCAACTGAATATAGGAGACTTATAGGGAGACTGCTATACTTGGCAGTTACTAGACCAAATATCTCATATGATGTTCAGAAACTTAGCCAATTCCTATCAGCACCTCAGAAAAGTCACATGGATGCTGCAATAAAAATTGTAAGATTTTTGAAAAGTTCACCAGGGCAAGGAATTTTCTTTCCTAGTGATAACAGACCACACATCAAGGGGTACTGTGATGCTGACTGGGCAGCATGCATTCACACTAGGAGGTCTGTGACTGGATATTGCATCTACTTAGGAAATGCACTTGTATCATGGAAGTCCAAGAAGCAGAACACTGTATCAAGGTCTTCTGCTGAGGCAGAATATAGAGCTTTGGCTTCTACTGTCTGTGAAGTTGTCTGGATCAGAAGTCTTTTGAAGGATTTTGGGTATGATCATCAGGAGCCTGGATTGATTTATTGTGATAACAAAGCTGCATTACACATAGCATCTAATCCAGTTTACCACGAAAGGACAAAACATATAGAGATTGGCTGTCATGTGACAAGAGAGAAACTTCAAGATGGTGTGATCAAGCTTTTCCATGTATCTACTGATAATCAACTTGCAGATATGCTAACTAAGAGTTTGTCAGTTCAGAGGTACAGGAAGTTGCTGCACAAGACAGGAGTGCTGGATATCTACTATGCCTTGAGGGGGAGTCTCAAGAATTGAAGAATTAGTTATCTTAATTCTGTTTTATTTTCTTTTATAATATGGATTTAATGAGTCAGCATTAGAGAGAATATTTTCTGTTAGTTGGAGATATTCCTTTTTGTCTCTTAGCTCACATGGTTTCTATATAGAGCCACACAATGTAGTATCCTTCAATTAATGAGAATTATTTTCGGTTCAGCACTGCATTGGCGAGATGCTTTCTCTCACCTTTCTCTTCATGGCTGTTAGCTCAGTAATATCAAAACAGAGCAAAGTCAAGGCATGCGAGCAACGCGAGACGCACTAAAGGCATAACCCGGGAAGAATAAAGACGTGGCGCTAAGCAAAGATCAACAAAATAGACTAGGTGAAGAGCATATTGGTGAATATACCATAATATAGGCAATTATCGTAAGCCCAATAAACTAGGTGAAAAGCTTATTGTGTGAATATTCTATAAAGTGGGCAGTTATCATAAGCCTACTGAAACAAATTAGGTGCATAAGCTATTGGACGAAGGTCCCATTAAGTATGCAATTATCGTAACCAATACGAAATAAACTAAACGAAAAACCTATTGAACAAGTATCACATAAAGTAGGCAATCAACATACCCTACCAAAATAGATTAGGTAAGAGCCTATTAAGCGAATATCTCATAAAGTATGTCATTATCGTACCAAATAATCTAGCTGAAGAGCCTATTGGAAGAATATCCTATAAAGTAGACGATTAACGTAAGCCCAACAGAAATAAACTAGGTAAAGAGACTATTGAGCGAATATCCTAAAAAGTAAGCCCACTAGTAAGCCCTACATCCGAAAGTTGGGTGACAAACACATTTGGCGCATATTCCTTAAAGTAGACCACCTACATAAGTCCTACACTTAGAAAACGATCAAAGAGTTTATTGGGCAATATCTCATAAAGCAATTCAAACCCAACAGAATGAAGAATCTACGCAACATAAAGTTCTGAAGAAGAGGTTAGAGCTCGAAAATAATAGAAGAACAACAAACTATCTCGTAAGTGGTTGAAGAGACCAAAAACCACCATGCAAGTGGGTGAAAAGCACAATCATGAACACGCATTTGGACGAAATAATCAATAGATGTCGCATTATCCGATATAAAACCCATTTGCTCGCACGCAAGGCAAAGTTTTAGAGCTCGAGTGTTTGGATGCATTGGCTATACAAACAAAATCCATCCTCTTACGCGCATTAGCAAATACAAAAGTCCATGGTGAGCATAGATAAACACAAAGGACCAATTTTTATCAAGATAGACATCTGAACTCTACATCTTATAAAGTTAGAGGTACATTTATGTTCTAAAAATATTGATAACACAAAATTAACTGAGTTGGGGTAATTTCTTAATTATCACATATATATGTGGTTCAGAATGCAATTCATGCGATTCGTGAAAGGGAAGTGTATAGGAATTTGGATTTTAAAGAAGGGGGGAGCATTTTATTACGAATGCCTTCATGAGAGAAATAACAAGAACAGTGAATAAAGAGAGAAAGTATATTGCTTATAGAGAATTCAGAGTACAAGTGTTGTTATTTAGCTTAAGTTAGTTAAAATGAGATCCTTCATACTCTATTTATAAGGTTCGTGTAGTGGTAAAGAAGAAGCAACATGTTCTATATTTAATCCATGGATGTGGCGCTTTTTATGGCTCCATCGTGGTATATGGATCTAGTGACAGAGTATTAATGTAAGTCGCCACTGTTTTATGGGGGTCTTGGTGCTAATAAAGTCTAACACATTATTTATGATACATGTGACTTATTGCCAAGTGGCTCATTTATGGGCTCAACAAAGAGCTAGGTTTCCCTCGTCTGGTGCACTCTCTACTTGGCCTTCCTCGTACTTCTTCATCATATAAGGCCCTAATATCATGTTCTTGTTCCATGATTCTCCCATTTCTTGGAGCATTCTGCTATTTTCTAGATCTGGTGTATTTATGCATTATCATATGTCTCCAAGTTCGCTGCTTCTATCATGATCGAGGTAGGGGATGTCCTCAGTTCTTCGTGCCGTTGTTTTCTTCGATCACTTTTTTAGCGATTTTGACAACCTTTTTGCTTTTTCCGGGTTGTTCTCTTGCATAGCTTGGTTCACAAGAAGGAGTTCCTCATGAGTGTTTTGTAGTAGAATCGATATTTTTTGGTTGCGGGCTCTCAAAATGCGGTAGTGTTGCAGGGATGATGTTTCGTAGTATTTGAGGCGAAGGGCTTTGTGTTATCTCATCGTAAAGCATCTCTTGGGTGGCACATGGTGATTGCCTTTTCCCCTTATCTTTGTAGAGGATGGACACTTATGTTGCTTCGTACGACAAATGTTGCGGGTAGTGTGTCTCCGTTCTTTTTGACCATTGAGATGTCTCAACTGCTCAGTGTTCAGAGACATTCGTCTTTTTGTGTTTCCAGTTGTCATCCCAATCGATCTTGTCGTTCTGTGCTGACCATCTGACATGTGCCTTTTTTTCTAGTGGCCTTACCTTAATGTTTGGATGGTTAAGCGTCCAGGTTTCTCTCTTTATATATGCTATTTGGACTTTTCCTTTTTCCACATTCGATTCTTCTTATCCCCTTTTCCTTTTAGAAGTATAGCCATTTTATGTAACTTTCATTTTCCTCTTGGTGGGATCTTAGAGTTTTTCTGATTTTCATTGGTGTTGCGTCTTTCAGCGAGATGTGGGTTGCTTCTATCCTATTCGATGGAACCTTCTAACACATTTCTCTTTCTCGAGTAATTGGGTTGCTTCCCAAGAGTTGCCTAATCAAATCAGAGTTGTATGTACCCTTGATATTCTGGGTGGTGCCGGGTGTTGTCGCGGTGGTTGCGATGTTCCTTTAGGTGTTGGTGAGATATATTTCTCCCTAACGATGAGGGATAGTCGTGAGGTTGTTGCAGAGAAAAGGCATTTCAAAGGTCCCCAGATGGCTATCGTTGTTCCTTTACGCGCTTTTTTTGAGCGAGCAGCTTGGGGCGATGCGAGTAGCTTCTGAGTGGCCTACTATGGCGTTTTGCCCCAAAAGATCCTTCACCCGTTAGTGATCCAAGGGCGTTTTTTGGCACCCCAAATTCCATTCTTTATTCGGGGGGAGGGAGGAAGAAGGCTAAGTCCTTAAAAGGTGATAGTCGAATCGACCCAATTTCCAGGGATCATCCATCGTGGAGAAAAATGGGTTTTCTTCGAACCTTTTTACTCTTGGCGGTGTTGGTACATCGTGATGATGCAGGTTTCTGGGTGCCTCTTTGTTTTGGGCATTTTTTACCTTGTGGGGGGAGGATAAACTGGAGAAGAAGGCCTCATTCCTAGCAAGTGGCAGTTGGATCAATCGAGTTTTCTTGGTTTGCTTCGTCCCGATAGTGAGGAGTTCCTACAGGGTCACCACACCTTCGGTGTTATCGAAGCGTCGTAGAGCTACTGATCCCTCAAGCCCTCTATGCTTCAAGCACCATGTACACAACTTAGGGATGCATGTTCCGTTTCGATGGTGCTGAATTCTTGGGATTCAGAGGCCACATGTGTTCTCCCCTAGTGGAGGAGGGACGGTGAACCAGGAGGTCGCTCAATGCTTTGTTTGCAGCTATAGTTTCTTTTTTTGAAATTTTTGTAATGTTGTCGTTGTACTGTTTATGTAACTCGGGTTTTCTATGCCGATTTGTCGTCCCCGTAATTTTGTAATTTTGGAATAAAAATGTAATATCTTTGTTTGTTAATTGTTATCCCATCTTCTATTTGGTTTTTGATGCTAATGTGCTTTCGACTGGTCTTTGCTTTCCAACACGCGTTTGATTGGTCTCTTGCCAATGTGTTTCAATTGGACTTGTTTGCAAACACGTGTTCGATATGTCTCTTGCCCATGTGTTTCACTTGGACTTTGTCAGCAATTCATGTTGGGCTTGTCTTTTGCCGATCTTTTTTCAGTTGGACTTACACCAATATTTTTCAATTGGACTTTGCCAATATGTGTTCGATTGGTCTTTTGCTAATACATCTTGATTTGACTTCTTTTGCCAACACGTTTTTGGCTGGTCTTTCTACCGATATTTTTCAACCTAAATTATTTTGCCAACGCGCTTTTGGCTAGTCTTTTGGCCAATATTTTTCAATTAGTCAGCCAACACGCGTTCGATCAGTCTTTCTCTCGTCTGAAATTGCCAAAAACTCCCAAGTTGTTAATTCTTCCTTTGACTCAAAGGTCAGGTTACCTAAAAGGGGGGTTTCTTGGGCTCTTCGTCTCCTTGGGTCAGGCACGTTCCTTGCCTGGCGTTGTCTCAAGCATTTAATCGGTTAGTTAGTTTAGCTCTCGACTCAAAGGTCAAGACTTATGGACGTGCATTCCTCTAAAGCCTTGAAACTCTGCATGGGACCTATAGACCCTGGCTTTCTCTCTACTGATTAGTTGATTTGGGGCCTACATGCTTCTCCTTCTCCGCCGGCCTCTGGGTGGGTTTTCCTTCGGAATAAAGAGTTTGTTTGTTCGATCCTTTTCCTATTGAGGTCTGCTCGCGGGGTTTCCATTACTTTATCTGCTAAAAGGTTATTTCCTTTAAATTCCTTCATTTGCTAAGTGGTGCTACTACTTTCCATACCATCTTCCAGTTGTTGTTGCGTCAGGGGACCTTGTATATACGCTTTTTAGTGGTCTATATGCCCCCTATTTTCGTGATACGAGCGGTATCCTTTTCTATTTTTTCTATCCTACTTCTTTGGGGAGGGAACAAAGGTGAGTGGATTGGCATCGTTGGGCGGGGACGAGATCTGGCCCTTGGTTTTATCCTCTTCCTCGTATACTTGAGATTTCTACGATTTCTCCCAAGGTATCAAACTTGACTTTGTGGTATGCCGCGGATGTGATGCCTTCAAAGGCTCGGATGGTTGATCATCCGCATATGACTCTATATGGGGCCTTCTGAGTTTCCACTATGTGGAAAGTAATGTGCTCTTTTTTTTGGTATGGTCTCATTTCCCGTGTCATCGGTGGCGTTGTTGTTTCCTTTGAGGCGGTGAGAGCTACAGTAAATACTTTGAAGGGTATTCATTGTGGTCCCATCTGGAATGGGGTCAGTCCAAGCTGCCAGTAGGTCGACATGTGCATTATGTTGCATATGCTTCCCATGTTTACGAGGATGTCCGTTACGCCATTTCCTAGTATTAATGCGCAGATGACGACATGTTCCATAGGGAAGGACTCCACTTCCTTGTCGTCCTCTGGACCAAAATTGATGGTTTGCCCCCACAGCATGACATGGTCGTCCGTCATTTGTAGGGTTATTCTCCTTGTGACTCTTCTTTTTCTATCTCTAATGAGTGTGATGGGGTCCTCCCTTCATGAGAATTTGACTGGATTTGCTTAGGGGAGGGGTCCATTCTTCCCTTCATCCTTTCTCACGCGTCTTCTTTATCTCTTCCTAACTTCAGACGTTTCTCTAGATCATTCTTCATGGTCTCCTGATGTGTGCTGGAGGTTGTCTCATTTGGAGGGGTGAGTGAGTCCATGGGTAATGGGTGAGTCTTCTCCCTTCTTGGTGATTCAAACTTCTTAGTCTGAGGACCTTTCGGCTCTTTTCTGGTAGCTTTTTTAATCGTTCGACCCAGTGTTGAATCATTGCCTTTCGTAAAAGACGTGGTATGCGCCCTTAGATTTTTTTCGTTCTTGGGATCGAGGTAGATGGTCGTGTCTTTCTGGTGTCGATTATGGTTTACATGTTGGCCTTTATTTGAATCGTACTCAAGGGATTTTTCTTGGAGTTCCCTCATACGACGCCAAAATGATAACACAAAATTAATCGAGTTGGGGTAAATGATTAGTTATCGGGTAGATGTGGATCAGAACATAATTCATGTGCTTTGTAGAAGGAAAGTGTATGGGAATTGGGGTTTTATACACGGGAGAAGCTTTTTATTACGAAGGTCTTTTAGGAGAGAAATAACGAGAACAACGAATAAAAGGAGAGAGTATATTGCTTATAGAGAATTCATAGTACAAGTGTTGCTATTCAACTTAAGTTAGTTTCAATTAGATCGTTCCTACTCTATTTATAGGGTTTGTGTAATGGTAAATAGGCGGCCACTTGATTTTCATTTAATCAGTGGATGGGCACTTATTATGGCTACATCGTGGTCGATGGATCTGGTAACAGAGTATTAATGTGAGTCGTCCATGTTTTATGGGAGTTTTGGTGCTAATAAAGTCTAATACGTTATTTATGATACGCGTGACTTATTGCCAAGAGGGTCATTTATGGAGAAAGTAAGGATTTGGGTTTCCATCATTGGGGGCACTCGTCATTTTGGTCTTCCTCGTACTTCTTCGTCATGCAAGGCCCTAATATCGTGTTCTTCTTCCATGATGCTCCACTATCTTGGGGCATTCTGGTCTTTTCTGGATCTGGTGCATTTATGCGTTATTAAACATATTTCAAATCATAGGCTACTCTACATCCTACTGATGTGCCATAATTTGTTAACGCCACATGACGCAATGCAAAGAAGCCACAAAAATGTTGACTTAGCAATTGAGCGTCTAAAGGTTGAAGGGGGTAAAGGCAAAACTTCGCACTGCTTGAGAGATACACTAGTATCCTTATAAACTAAATTAGGCCCTGAGCCATACGTTAGTAGAATATTATGGACAAAACTGTGAAGTCGTGCAAGGATGAGACATGGTTCGAACTCATATGTCTAGCAAATAAGTGCAAAAATGACCCTAGATCGACCTATGACAAATTTTGCAAGAAATTGCAAAAGGACCTGATAATAGATTACACTTGCGGGAACCAATCTATCCCTTATGGAAAATGAAATTTTCCTGAAAATAACCGATTTCTCTTGGGGGAAAGGGATAACAGGCATGTCCCGTGTCATTTAAGGTTTTGGCACTTAAATAAAATTCGCACACAGACAACACATGGCTTAACTTACAAATTTGGGAGAGGCTCGCGTGCCAAAATATATACGAGATGAGTAAAAACACATGTGGAAACTACGCTTACGAAATGCCAAAGTCAATTTTTATTGCATAATGGACCAGAGATATAAAAATAGGACAATCTGGACAAGAAAATCAACCCGAACCTATAACATATGACATATAGCGTATAAGCATATGGCCTATGAAATATAACATGTGACATATCACAAGTATGGGCTTTGGTCCATCAAGTGAAGGCTCAAAAGCACTCCTAAAATTAAAGAAGCTAATCATCTATTAATACCCAGCTAATCACCATTAACAAGGAACGCTTTGACAAAATCACTCTCATATGAGATATAGCATATGACATTGTAAATATGATCTATAGTGTGTGTCATATGACGTATGACATATAGAATATGATCTATAGCATATGACCGATCTCATATGGCACATTGAGTACGGTCTATAACGTATCCCATATAGCATATGGCATATAGCTTACGCCCAATATAGCATTTGACCATCTTATAAGACATATAGCGTATGACTATTCCATATAACTTATACCTTATGACATATCGAGAATAATTTATACAGATTACGCTTCAATTACTATACGTGAGTTGGAGCACACCTATAGGTTCGTCACTCAATGTGCATCAACTGACTCAGTCATGAGTGCGTACATTGGGTCAGCTCCAGCTTAGTTCATGTGCAATGTTTTTCAGTGTAGATTTCTTAAACTTAAAGGTAGATCAGAACAAAGACGCTTAAGTTAGTGAGATATGAAGTGCTTAGTCAGTAGACATAAATAACGAACATCAGTCCTAAGCATTTAATATTTGTTATATAATGGATTTTTGAAGAATATTGAAGTGAAAAAAGTTCTTAACTTATGGAAGTGTATTGGAGTGGAAGAACTAGTAAGAAAGATAATAAAGTTATTATTTACCTTAAAAATGTTGTAATTTCTTAATTGTCCTCTACAGGTGCAATAATTTGTTTTTCTTTTAAAACGTTGGAAGGTCTGAGGTGTAAAAGGCATAGAAAAATATACCCGAAGCGTACACTTCAACATTAAACATACATCTAGTAACCCTAACGCTTCAAACATCTGCCTTGAAGCATTTTATATGTTTTTGTCTCAAGGCATGCCCAAAAACGATTTATTTTGAAACACTACTTAATAATACTCCATCTATATATCAAAATGGTATTTTCGACAACAATAACCTCGACAAGGACAAAGGAGGAATGGTGGATTTATTTGATAATAATCCATACAATATAAATTGGACATGGAAAGGGGAATATTAAAGGCCAACCCATGTACATTATTATTAAATTCCTGATGGGTCGTGTGCTTTTAGTAACTGGGGGCTACTGGAGTTAGGTGATGGATCTAAACAATGGGCCAAAAATATGATCGTAGAAAAAACAGCTCCCGGCGAGGATCGAACTCGCGACCTTTCGCTTACGAAGCGAACGCAATACCACTATGCTACGGAAGCTCACGCCTCAGATTTCAGAAGATATGGACTTATCGTTTTCCAACAATTTGCAGATGATGATGGAAATCTGAGTGGTGCAGTATCTCTCACTTGTGACTTAAGAGTTAAGAATGTTTGATTAGAGTCTGTACACTTTTTTTAAATTTGCAAAATGATGATAATAATCTATATTCACCTGAACTTAATTAATACTCGCTTGCCTTTCAATAATTTAGGTTAATAAGTATTAATACAATTCAACTGATTATGTACTCTGAAAAGTTTTTATGATATTAAGAGACATTGTACGTAATGTAGGTACTTCAAAAAGAGGAAACTTTTTATTCTCATTACTAGTTACTGCTATACATCTGAAGGTCACATTGTACTTACTTTTAAAAGAAAAGAAAATGATGTCTATTTGATTTATATCATAAGAAAGAAAAGATACAGACAAGTAAACCTCTACTTAGTAAACAGTTGCCTGCAATGCCTCTCTGGCAGGTAAATTTCTCCCATGACTACCTCATTGATCAGTTCTTTAAAAACTAAGCGTTCGATATCCAACACCAAAGCTGGAATCTCGCCGCTACAATTTACCCAGTCTTCTGATTGGTACGTCATATCTTCAGTTACGAGCCTCATCGATCCATCATCTTCGTCATCATGGCTGCAATATGATAACGCTTGTAGACGATCAATCTCCAAGTATACTTCTTTCAGAACACCTTGCATGCTGATGCCTTTCCTCGCCGCTATAAGTAATCTGCTTGAAGTCGTTCTACGGAACAGAATCTCATTTACCACATCAAACACAATCCTTCTTTCACTTTTCTCATTTAACTTATTCCCATCTTTCTTCCAAACAAGTTCTTTATTTGCCCCTTCGACAACGTTCTCTGTTTGTTCAAGAAGCTGATCAAATGTCGAGATGAAGCTTGTGTCCTTGAGGGGTCCTGATATCAGCAGTATCTTATTGATGTATCTGTGATATGGTGTGAGGCTTGGTGATCCCTTGTGATTTGCAGCTGTTACATCATGTTCGGCGCAAAAAAGTCCCAGCTCATGACCTAAGTCTTTCAGATTGTGTAGCCGCTGATTGTAATCGTAACCATGATCATGTGTTGTGCACTCCGTTGAATAAATAGAATTCTCACGATGCCATTCTGCTTCATCAGGAACCATTCTCTCATCTATTGACAAAATAGATCGAGAACGTACACCTCATTAGTTTATATGTTGCATTGTAGGTAGCATATACCAGAGACCAGCTACAATTCCAACTTTTTAATGCGCTGCCTACTTCTCTTATGTTGCTTTACTGTTTGAAATTTGATTTACACACTCATCAGATTGTTTGTTTTTCTTGAACAAGTTACTGGGAAGTGGGAAACTATATAGGATACTATTGTCCTAACGACTAATGCACGAGAGTGAGCTGAATCTTAATTTTCATTGCTAAGAATGATGACATGTTTTAGTCTCTAACATGTAACGTACACTTGAAATGCTATCGTCATAGTTTATAGAGCAACAGTCTCTTACTACCATTTATAAAACTTAATTAACAAAAAGACATTGATCAAGTTGAAAGTTACATGTTCAAGACAGATTGATGTTCAGAGAAATAGAGCAATACCTTGGAAAGCTGTTAATATCTTCCTCACTGGAGATGGTGAATCTTCGACGTAAATCGTAGGATCGAGTACTGAGACTGGACTTGGTTGTTCCATGGCGGTTGCAGCAAGTTCAACTGCTAGCATGTGTGCTCCTGATACATAATTCTGTTGGCAAAAAGGGAAATCTGTCAACTACTGAGGTAATATGGTTACTTAGGAACTTGAATAATATCAACCTATTCTATTATTCGCGTACCTGTTTTTTTCCAACGTCTGTATTAACTGGATGGACCAAGCGGATGAAATCCGTTTCCATCTGCGACACTAGGCTAATGTTGCTGCTTTCGGAATTTGTGGAAGCTGTATCACCTAGGTAACTTGAGTTCTTGGTGTCGTTACAAAGCTCGCTCAGATGGTCACAACTTGACTGCAGAGTGTTTGTTTTAACCTTTGGTTTTCTGTTCTGTAAACCTTTTCCTACAAGTTTCTTTGTGGGATGCCTCTCGACCCTACCTGAGTCTGATGACGGGGTGGTTGGATGAAGTCTTGGACTCACCTCTGCAAAATTCCTTCCTGAGGTATTGCATTTTCTCACCTTTATGTGTTGAGATCTTTGTAAGGTTCGATCTGGTTCTGGATTTCTGGTCATTTTGTTAGTTGAATGAAGATGCCAACTGGGGTTTTTGGTATTATTCCTTGGTGTTAAATCTTTTGCTTTCTCCCTACTTGTTTGGATTCTTTGTAGATGCATCATTTCCATTGTCGGGATCACAGTGGAGCTTGGATTTTTGACCTTTTCCATCCTTTTTCCCGGTCTTATGATCACTATTGGAGAACCTAAATGCTTAGGAGGGCAAGGTCTCCTGATGGCAGGAACTTGGTGTTTACTCTTGCTTGTATTCCACATTAACAACCTTGCGGACTGCTCGGTGAAGTTGTTTCCCAAACTGCATCTCCGTTGAAATGTAAATTCGGCGGACTCCCCTGCTGGGCTTACCAACTGTGCTCTTGTTTTCTGCATTGCTTCAAGTATATGTTTAAGAGCTCTGATATCTTTACCAGACTTTTTGAATTCAAGGTGTGTTATCCTCTTCTCAATTTCACCGTAAACTGAAGAAGATGTGTGTGGCTTATCATTTGGAACTGTCCGATTATGGGCAGACACCCGTTGTTGCCTCGATGGTGCAGGTTCCATTGAAAACCTTGTACTTGGTTTCCTTATGGAAACAACATTATGCAGTTGTTGTGATGGTGAGGCTGTTTTATTATGCGAAAGACGTGGAGAACAAGTAACTTGGTTTTCCTCGTCTTTCTCTGGCGTTGGGGATGAACATGGATTTATCTCAGAACTACTCCTTTCATCTGTGGAAACTGTATCTAGACAATTGTCCAGACCCATTAGCTTTGCCACAACACTGGAGGATCGCTTGTGGTTTCCACGATCTTGATTGAACTGAGGAACTTGGCTGGATTTGTCGTTTTCCTTTTGCAGGTTGCAGCTGGGAATATTCGATCGTGAGTCAATTGCTAAACACTTCATGACACTTGCTTTACTGTCCAATGACAATCTTGGCAGTTCTTTGAGCTTCATTTGAGACTTAAACGTCTCCCGTGATTCTCTGCCATCACAAGAGTAACGATGAAACACCAGCTTCTCATTCTTTGTACCTTCGCCAAACTTATCAGGAACTCGACTTGGTCCGTTGTATCCTGTGGCTTTTGGCTTGCCAGATTTGGACTGGTACATAGGTCTTGGAGAGTCGATGTGCTTCATTGCATGGCCTCTTCTTTCGTCATTAGCACGTGACTTGATAGACAAACCATGGGCTTCTCTATACATCGAGTCTTTCACGATGTCTCGAAGATCGAGGGATTGCCTCTCCTCCGTCAAAGAAGGTTTTTGATCTTTCCTGGCTTTTATCTGATTTGAGTTTTCTGGAAATATATTTTGTCTAAGTGAGTTTTTCTCGGGTTGAACTGTTTTATTCGGGTAGAGTGATGATAATGCAGACGAACAAGGAGAAGAAGAATATGATGGCTGCGATGATTCTGCGGAGATTCTTGTTTTGTCCTTATGCACCTCCTGCTTCTTTTCCTGTTAGATCACAAGTAATTTTAGTGCTTCTGCAAAGATTAATTGATGATAGAGGCATGGTTGGCATAAACTCTGAGAATATGTTCTGAATCTTACACTGAGAATATTTGTTGCATACAGGGGGTCCAGCTGGTGTTGTGCATCTTTAAGAACAAAAAAGAAATGCATTTCAGCGAAAGGATTAGATCGAATACAGTTACAGATGTAAGCATTGTTTGTGCATGTACTGATTTCCTAAGTAGATGTTGCATGATATGTACATGTGAATAGAAGGGGTCTACTTCCACAATGCTTAATCTAAACTGAGTATGATAGCGAGATAGTTAATTTCTCTCTTGATATGAAGAATTATAAGAGCAGAGTGGTTCTTTTATAAAGTGTTGTGGAAAATGTAGGGCGTCGTTGTGAGGCGACGCTATGAAGTAAAGCCTCATTTTACCAGGTCCTTAAGAGTATTTCCTGATTGCTGATACACTAAAATTGAAGGAGAGGCATCATCATGTTTCGATAAATTGCCAGCATACATGACATCTAACAATGATTTACACTATATCATGTTCATGTTGTGACTGGTCAGCAAATTTCATTCACCATCGATAAAAAGATATGAACACCAATACAGTACACCATGGACCAATGTAAAGTCAAATTAAACTACAACTTGAAGAATGAATGTTATAAAGGTACCTGGAAGAAGCCTTTTGTGAGTGGTACGGCGTCCGGTAAGGAAATGGCGACGATCAAAGAGTTGAAAAACACCGTTCATGCACCCTATTTGCTTCCTCAGATCTCTGTTCTCCTCTTCTGTTAAACATGGCATTTTCTTTTTTGCAGACATATCTGTGTTTTTCTTCACTGGCAAATGAAATCAGTTGTGTTATAGCTTATGGGCATTTGCTTAAAAACTAAAAAAATCTCATTTTACTTTTGGGTTTTTAAGTTGTGAGGAAATGAGTTATATAGAGCCTTTGGCTTTGTTAAGGAAATGGATGCTGAAAAACCAATGGCATATATTTTATATATATATATAAGGCAATGTTTAAAAAATCTTTAAGTAGTGTGTGATTTGTTAAGCAGAGAATGTGGGTCAGATCTAGTGTGAATATGTGGGGCATAGCTTCATCAGTACAGATCAGTTTCATTCAGCTTTTGTTAAGGACAATTACGATTGTTATGTGTGTCATGCATTTGTTTAGTATTTTGGTGAGGGATTCACTCTTTGCCCACCCAACTATTAATCAAAAGAATGTGATGTTGAAAAAGAAAAAGAAATGTTGGTGGGGTGTTGAATATGGAGCCTGGATGGACCTCTCTTTTGGCATGTGGATTCTGTCATGTGATAGTAGAAAAAAGTGGATTCCTGCTGCACTTGGCATTCTCAGAGTGTAAACTGCTTTTGCAGCCAACTTTTCTCTGTGGTGTCACTGTGGAAAAATACAGGAAATTATTCCCAGTACATTAAAAGAAATAGCCTTAATCACTAGATTGAAATGAACTATGGTGCATATTAAGTTGGACATCATGTGACCTATGGTCTCAGATTTTAGCATGAACTTCTTGCGATGCTTGGGTTGTACGGAGCTTTTCGTTAAGTGATCAGAATTAAGGATGGTCAGATTGCTGCAAGTGATGATTTTTTTTGGATGGTTGAAGTTGAATCTTTGGTCTGATTCTCTCATTGTTTCAGTTCCCTATATAAAAGACTAGCAGTTCCAGTACTATAATATTGTTGAAACAATTTAGAGATCGAGTGAAATTCTTTCATTAGTAGAGAAAAGTAATTTAGTAGTTTGTCTTTTAATTTCATTTCTGTTTTTTTTCGTCCATTTCTCCAAATTTAGCAAATATTTCATAGTCTAAATGCAGAAATTGAAGCTTTCTACTCTATTTTAAACTATAGTTTACAATATATGTCTTAATAGTATTATTAAAATTGTGGAAATTTAGAGAAACAGATAGAGACCTGCTACCAAAAGAGCTCAACCTCTAGGATCTAGATGATAGAGTATATGTAGCTGTTTTAGGGATCGCGTATTTGCTGATTCTAGGGCAATATGTTTCCCTACTTCTTCAAGTTCTTGTCTGTCTCTTACCCTTAACTGATCAATGGTTTTGTAAAATCTACTTACTCACAACATTCCTTGCATGGATTTCAATTTTATGTTACCAATTGGTCCCTTAGTTTTTACCTATTGTATTTAATTATGTGAGTGGCTTTTTAGTATCATACTGAATTTATTTATTTCCAAAATTCGTGGTTCATTTTGTTTGCATCGAAACTGGTTTTGTGTCCCGATTTCCGTGTTTATCTCAGTCTCACATATCAACCATCCTTCGTTTTGTGTCCTCATACATGGAGGGTGAAATATTTTTGGAATAAGGAGTGGAACAAAAAAAAGAAAATTGCCCATAATTTAGTTACATGGCTAGTGCTTTGTCAATAATATTGCCAGTGTTCAATTAGAATTTTTAAGGGAGAAATGCATAAAACCTCTTTGTGGTTTAAAAAACATGTACGAAACCCTTTAGTGGTTTAAAAACTGCACAAAAATCACCTTGCAGTTTCAAAAATTCTGCCGAAAATTCTCTCTGTTAAGCTTAACCTCGTTAACTTTTTCATCAAATGACTAAATTATCCTTATTTTACATATTATAAATATATATATATATATACTTTTTAAAATAATACTTTTTTTGCAAGATAATATAAAAAAGGTTAAGATTTTTGTAATTGTGTAAAACTATTAAAAAACTATACACTATTTTATAATGAATAAATTAAAAGTAGGGATTTCGTGCGGGGTTTTTCAAACCATAAGTGGTTCCGTGTACGTATTCAAACCACAGAAGGGTTTTGTGCCAAGCAATCTAAAGGTTATAATAGACTTTTTACAAGAAAAAATACTCAAAAATCAAGCTCACTTTCGTATAGAGCAAGTGTACATTACTTTCTAACGGAGTTGTTGGACGAAAAATGAATTTCGTGCAAGGTTTTTGAAACCACTAGGAAATTTGGTGCAGGGCTTTCGAAACCAAAAGAGTATTTTGTACAGTTTTTAAACCACAAGGAGGTTTCGTGCATGTTTGCAATTTTCGAAACCACAGAGGTTCTTACCACTTACTCCAATTATATGCGTTTATGATTATTCAACTAATTTTTGCATTATTGCTTCTTATATTCGAGTTAATTGCCAACCTTTGCACTTGTTATGCGTATGCTAGCCAACCAGATATATATTGAAATAACATGGATACATGTTCATTGGCTAAGGCCAGCTCTCTTTACACAATAGTTTAGGTGTTACTTCAATTTTAACGTTAAGTCACGCCTCATTCCATAAAGAAGAAATTTTAGCGACACTTTCTAGCAAATCTATTTTAGTAATTTATTAAAATTATTAACTAAAATTTGATGACAAGTTTTCTTCGTCGTTTTTTCTCCTCTCTTGGCCCAATTTGAGATCAATACATGTAATGTCATATATTTGATCTTCTTTTCTTTTGGGGATGAATGCGTGGTTAATTCTAAAGATCAAAATGAATCGTTATCATGCACCATTATTTTTATGTAGGCAGAGTTCTATAATATCTGCTCAGTCATGCGTTAAATTAGTAAATTGAAGTGATAATGCATAAATTACACTGGATACAAAAAATACCAAAATACCGTGAAAAGGAGCCTCTTCGAAGGTCCTCGTAAAAGATATCAGTTAGAGCCTCGTATTTCAGGGAGGGGGTCGGAAGCTCGCCCGTCTCAAACGACGCATCCCTTCCTTGATCTGCGCCACAAGATAGTAACATGACCCGCTGGTGGATTATTTGCCCGCTCAGCAGGAAAGGGCACACGAAACTCTACTGCAGAGGCACCCACAGAGAACTCCTTAAACTTATCCTCTACATACTTGTCAGTGGTTGTCGAAGGAATATCTTCCACAAGTACGTGTTTGGGCTCTGCATCTGTCGCCCTCATCTTCCTCAAAGAGGATCCACGGTGCTTTCTTCGTCTAGAAAACCCCTCCGCAACAACTGGTAAAACATCCATGAGAACCAGAGCCACCTTTGCACTCACCAGAACAAGATTTCTCTCCTCGGAGGCAGATACAACAACCGCAGAAATTACAAAAGACATACTCTTCTTGAATAAAGGGGAGAAGAACTGCGAAAAAACGAAAAATGGGAGAAAACTTGCTCCAAAAAGAAGGAAAGAAGCTAGTGAAAGAGAGAAGATTGATCTCGAGAAGATTTGTGTAATGTGAAAATTGTCGATTAAGTCTCCCTTTTATATAGACAGCGAGCCAGGGCAATTAAATTCCTGCCCAAATGCGTCAATTCAGAAAAAGGCACGTGGAGAAATAGATTGGACTCTGAAAGTCATCTGGCTTTGAAGAGACGTAACCGATTCTAATCAATGTGTCCCATCCAACCGTAAAAAATAGAGGGTGGTGACCCTCTAAATTCCCCTCGAATTCTCCAAAGAAATCAAGAGTTGCAAAGTTTTAATGAGAATTGGGGGGACTCCTCATAATTTAAGGTTTATCTCCTCGAAACCGCTCCCTGAAATAACTCATGAGTAAGACAGATCGGCGATGCTGACAAGATGTTCCTCGAAGAACTTATCTTTTATGAAGAGATCAACTCAAAATACAGATGCTCCCATAAAAATTCAACACGCACCTCCTAAGCACTTGCCACACGTCAAGAACCCATACCACCACGAAGACCAAACATGCAACACGAAAATAGAAGGACCCACCCCGCGATTACATGACGAACCCCCATTAGAAGAAACAAGAGGACGAGCTACCAAACTTCACCTATAAAAGACTCCCTGGAAACCAAGACAACTCCTTACTTGTTTTATATATGTCGTTGTGACACACTTTCTGCATATGTCCATATATAGGTGGGTACATATGTACCCCAGCATTGCTCCTTCGCATTTTGACGGACGTGAATTTTCTTTGTCGTCGATCTTCTCCCTTTCCTCATCTTGGTGGATCGAGGATTTGTCTGTTTTTTCTTCTCTTTGTTCATCATTATCTTTATGGATAAGGAATCTTTTTTTTCTTTTGTTTGTCCTCCTTATCTCGATGGATATGAGATCTTTTTCTTTTCTTTTGTTTGTCTTCCTTATCTCGATGGATACGGGATCTTTTTCTTTTCTTTTGTTTGTCCTCCTTATCTCGATAGACAGGGGATCTTTTTTGTTTTCTTTTATGCTCCTGATCTCGATGGATTGGGGATCTTTACCCGTTAGGGTATATTTTTGCCTCACCCCGTGGGATAGGAAACACTTTACCCGTTAAGGTATATTTCTGCCTTACCCCGTACGATAGGAGATACTTTGCCCGTTTAGGTATATTCCTGCCTTACCCCATAGGATAGGAGATACTCAACCATATTAAGGACTCTCTCCGTATCTTGTAGGATATTGGAGTCACTTTGCTTTCTTTTTTTTCTCTTCTCCTCATTTTCCTTGTTGTCAAAGTGTATCTATGCTCATGTCAATTAAGCGGATAACAACATACGGGAAAAAATATACTAATAGATATACAACGGCCGAGAGATGGGTGTTGTTCGATTTGCCTATCCCGTAGGATATGAGATATTTTACCCGTTAAGATATATTTCTACCCTCCCCCGCATGGTAGGTTTTGTCCCTGCAATCACATTGATACTATTGACGAGAGAGACATATGACATTCTCAAGATAAAGACTCAAAACAGATAACGGTCGAGAACTGGGTAAATCCCAACTCCCCTACGTATTTCGTGATAAGGGAATCAAACCGGCGTAGTTCCCCCTGTTTTAGTTACAGGCCAGCCCTCGAGGGGCAATTTAGGTAAAAATAAAATGTATAGTCATAATAAAAATTCAAAAACTAAAGAGATAACGGAATGCCGCTACTCCCCCATCTGTTGACCTTCGTTATCAACTATGTTGTACGGGTTCGGATACGGCGGTACGGTACGGTACGGATATGTCGATACGACATTTTTTAAAAATAGCCGATATCGGTACCGTATGGATACGTCTATATATAATAAATTATTAATATTTATTATATGTATTTTTTATTTTTAACAAACAATGGAATTTAAAACTTCAACAAGAAAAATTAAAAATACACAAAAAAAATGTTTAACATTAAGAAAAATCATGCATCTTAACTAAAAGAAAACATACAAACGTGAATTATGACTAAGAAGTTAACAAGCTTGTTGTAATGTTACAAATCTAGATGTTAGATTCTCGACGATTAATGACTACATAAAGTCATATTAACAAAAAAAAAGGTGAATTAATAATAATGTTTTCAAGTAATTCACTTCAAAATTAAACTGAACATCACAAATTCACAATCTACACTGTTTCTTCACGGACTTCTTCGGCAAACATAACAGATTCAAGTTCTGGTTCATCAAGCGACAAGTTTATAAAAGTTTATGGAATTTATATTTTGATTTTTAAACCATCAAATATTAAAAATTTGTAAAAAATACTCACAATAGTTCCAATACGCCTAAAAAAACATATCGGATACGCATCGAAATTTTTTTTATTTTTCAAAATTAGAGGATACGACACATGGCGTATCGGATACGTTAGTACGGGTATCGGTATCTGGATCAATATTGATATGTATTGGGTACTGTATAGCCGATTTAGTATCGATATCGGTGCATCACAGGTTATCAATGGGCCCTGGTGCTTCAGCTTCCTTGATCCTAGGAAGTGTAAGAGATGCCACATAACAGAGCCATCCTTCTGTGTGATTAGCAACGATCTCACCGATTCCTCCGGGTGTGTGGAATCTCATTTTCTTGTGGTATGTGGAGACCACTGCCCTAATTGCATTTAAAGTTGGCCTCCTAATGAGGTCATTGTAGGCAAATGGGTGGTCCGCGATCTTATACTGGATGTTCAAAGTTGTCATGTAGGGCTCTTCACCGAAAGAGGTTGACAATCTAACATGTCCTAACAGGACTACCTCGGCACCCCCAAACCCAACCAATGTGGTGCGAATTTCCTCTATCACATTGTGGCCCAAAGCCATCTTTTCTAGAGCATGTTCAAATATTGCATTGGTGGAACTCCAATTGTCTATAAGGACTTTCCGCACTCCGTAATTAGCAATATCTAGCTTAACTACAAGAGGGAAGTTGAGTTTACCTGCTTGGATGGCCTCTAGGGATAGCTCCATTAAGTTCTTCCTTGAGAAACTGATGACTTCATCGGATAGTGCCTCCAGGTCGAGAAGTGTTGTGAAGCCAACGTATCAGTCCTCCTGCATTCCTCGGGTAATATTTTTGCGCGCATTAGCGGAGTCGGCTCTTGTCGGTCCACCACTTATCACGTTGATTATTCCCCTGGAGGGTGCATTGACAATCGCGTTCCCATGCCCGCTCGAGGCCTCGATGGCCTTGTGCTTGTCTCTGTGAGGGGAGCGGGATCTATCTTCCTGATCTCTAGAATCCTTGGCATTTCGGACATACTCAACTAACTTTCTTTCGCGAATGAGCCTCTCTATCTCATCCTTCAAGTCTATGCATTCCTCCGTGTCATGGCCCCTTTGGCGATGATACTCGCAGTACATCTTGGAGTTTTTTGTCCCTAGGATCTCTTTCAACGTGCTCGGCTGATTAAGCCACTATGCCAACGCAAATACAGTTAGAATGTCCTTGTTTAGTTGAGCGGACCTCCTGGGAGATTTATCGCGATTGTTCCTATCTCTATTCTAGCCTTCCTTTCCTTTGGAGCGGTTATGCGCTTGATATGGAGCTTGTTTTATTGCCATCACATTGTCCTTGGTACACTGTCTCATAAGCTAATATATGGATCTGATCAATTCATGGAGATTTCATCCTAAGAAGATTGGTCGCAAACCTCATGTGCAGAGTCGTGTTGAAGAGGATGAGGGCCATCTATTCGCCACCCGGCTAGTCCACCTTCAGCAATTTCTCATTAAACATTTTCATAAAATCCTCCATGCTTTCTTTCTCCTTTTGCTTGACTGAGTTCAGGTGGTTTATGTTGGTATACATTCCCTTCTGGCTGGAGAACTGACTTTCAAACTTTCATCTCAATTACTCGTAGCTGCCAATGGAACCGGCTGTTATCCTCATAAACTAATCAAACGCAACCCCAGTTAGGGTCGTAGTAAAAATTATGGCTTGCACGTTGTTGGTGAAGCAGTGCAGGTTCAGTATTCCGTCCACGTAATAGAGATGTTCACGAAGGTCACTCTTACCGTCGTATGTCTTGAGCGGGGGAATCTTGTCCCCTTTTTCTAGTACTTCTGCCTTCATTTCCTCATTGAATGGGGTTAACCTTCTGTGTCCATTTACCAATGTCAACCTACGATTGACCTTGTCTTTCTCCTGATTCAATCGTTCTATTCTCCTTGCTATGTCTCTCATCTTGGCCCTAGGATCCAGAGCTCTCCCTCCCGAGCCCTGGATACCTCTGCGGGACCTCTCGTCTTGGATTTATGAGGCTGAGGAGGCAAGTTGTTGGTACCCTGGTTCATCAGGTGTGGTTCCAGTGTAGCCAATGTAGCATTCAAGGTCGTCTGCACTGTGGCGTTAATCTGAGCCATAATCTCTAGCTGGAGCACAATGCGACTCGTGGGCTCAGGACCTTGAGCTGGTGCAGCTGGTGTTGGATGATGAGGTGGGTCACGTTGTTGTTCAATACTGAGCTCAAGCAATGGAACCTGCGGTGGGGCATTCTCTGCGGTCGAGTTATCAATGGGGGGTCTAGCGGATCGCAATCGGGTAATCTTGCGATGCATCTTAGCGTCTTCATTTGGGAATGTGGTGTTCCCACAGACGGCGCCACTAATTTGACAATAGATCGTGTATTACTAACGAAGTGCGAGTTTAACAATATATGAATCAATCTATTACAAATTATGTCTCATATAACTAATGCTAGTTCTAGGTAGACTTTAGTTCGGAACACCTCAGAGTAACACTAGGATGCTTTGCAGGATGTTGAGGATGAAGATATGTCCAATCCAGGTAGATATCGAATATCTTCTATATCGGGGATGTGGCTGATATCGAGGATATGGTCATATCGGGAAAGGTATATCGGGGGTATATATCGGGTAAGTATATTGGGCAGTGTATATCGGATGTGTATATCGGATGGGGTATCGGATGTGGATGTCGAATATGGATAACGGGTAAGTGCTCGATATCGAATACGAGTATTCGATGTGCGGATGAACAGTTTAGGGTAATGAATGAAGCTTACCTTGATTAGCGGAACCCGGATATATATAGACCTCGGGATGTGAGGACCGCACATGTGATTCTCGCGTATGTTGTACCATATCGAAGGTGGACATTCGATATCGGGATGTATATCCGGTGCCATCCCCAATATAACATCATTGGGCCGATTTCCTGTTGGGCTTGCCATATAATTGGATGGGCTGGCCAAATACGAGAATTACCTATATACGAGAATTACCCATATCACCTCCGTAAGATTTTATAAGGGTTTGCGTGGCTCAATTTCGTTGTTGCCCATATTTTGAAAAACATTAAAATACAGGTAACTCCCTCACCTACGTTCTCTCGTTTTAATATTTTTGCATTTTCTCGTATGCGTTTTCATTAGACCACATGTTTAAGGTTAAGATATTTAGACAAGCGACAGCAAATATTAAACCGTCACAGTTGAATATTACTGTTAAAAGTAAATTTCAATACAATACACTATATATACAATAATTCGACGATAAGGAAAAGGTGCGCATCATACGTTGATAAAGCGAAGCAATCCCATGAGGGTTGCCAGAAGTTCACAAGGCAATCAACCAACTATCCTATCTATTCTTTATTAATCAACCTAATTAATTTCTATCACTTTCCACGAAAACCCTACCCCATCAAACCACCACGATGCCCATTGCCCACATGACCCTTTGCCTTATTTATCTCAACAAAATCAACCATGTGCTTGGTTAGATTAATTATTCGGTTTTTAAGGAAGTCAATTTGGTAGCATTTATGGTAAATCTTTTTCAAAAATAGAAAAATATTAGTTGAATAGTAAGATTTTTATCTATTGAAAGGGAACTTCTAGTATGCTTCTTGGGCACAACTCCCTTCACTCACATAAGTGTGGGCCCCACATACATGGACCCTCATGGAACCCGCACTGCTGTGAGTGCAGGGAATTGTACCCCAGGAAACATTTCAGACAAATGTTCAATTGGCGATGTGAAATTAAAAATATTTGATCATATTCCATAACGACGAGCATTAAAATTTAAAGGGTTCAAGATAGAGTAGCCATTAAGAATGGGGTAGTTTTGACCCTCAAGATGAGTTTCCTATAATAACGTTTGGATAGACTTAGCTTAATGTTTTTGCATTATGAAGGAGAAAGATGAAATAAATGCCAATGGATCAAAGTCTAAGATTAAGTAATCTACTTCGGATTTTTTTTTTTTTGAACTAGTAATCTACTTTGGATTGGTTCCATAAATAAAGCAGTATAGGTGAGTGTATAAATTTCAAATAAATATATTTTTATATGGACACCAAATTAAAAGCAATAGTTTCTTAAATTGATAAATCTGCACTGTTCAAAAAATATTTGATAAATCTGCTTAAGGTTCTGAAACTCCATAAAATGATATAAATTCGATGTTCATGAGACCGTACAATAAAGCTTCAATTCGAAGCATGAGTAATTAACTCAAACATATAACTAGTGAATTACCTTTGTGCACATTTGTTAGTAATGGTAAAAGTCAAACCATTTCCCGCCGAGTGATTCGCAAAGAGATCAATCATACACTAGCCATGAAATGAGATTCACAGATTAAGATAAACAAATGGATTGAAGCAAAACGATAAAATACGAGCTTCGTAGAGAGCATGATTTGTTACTATGTGAATTAACTCCTTGATTAAGATAAAAACAAGGAACAAATTACAGTCACAATCAAGAGGTTTGGTGTAATTACAAAAACTACAATTTATAAATAAAATTCTAATTATGCCCTCGATTTGTTGAATTTATTAAGGGATTTAGATATGTGTTTATTGACAATATTGTTGATAAATTACATGATAAAACTAAGAAAAGCCCCCAAAACAAACAGTAAAGTAATTTTATTCAATTATATAATTAGTTTAATACGTATTTTAAGTTTTTAAAAGTAATTTGGTCGTTAACAAAAGTATGTGATATTACATTATCGCTTAAGTTTGTATTGATCTACAAAAACTATTGTTGCAATACTAAAATAAATCTACATGCCTTCATGACAAAAAATTTAGTTACTTAGTTGATATTATAAAAAATAAGTAATTTAATTAACAGTATATATTCTAACGTAGTATATGAAACAACTTTAACCTTGAGTGTTAAAATTCTTTTTCCAAGACTTTATAATTATTGAAAGTGGGGATAGGAGTCAAATTGTGTTTAAATTTCAGAAAACAAGCAATAACATTAAGTATATAACAAAATAAAATTATATACTCTTAAGAAAAAATTGTACAAACTTTATCAAGTACGCACTCTTATTTTACATTACATTCAAATCTCTTCAAGGATTAAATGACCAAGGGTAAATATGAGATTTTTGATTGAACGAGAGGTAATTGTAATTTATAAAACTTAGGGGAACAGTATCTGTAGTAACGCCAAACTTAAAGGGGTATGTTTGTATTAGTCCCTAGTAAAAGACTTAAAAAATAAGTTGTCAGGTCATTGGAATGCGAGATCAAAAAGGTCATCTGCATGCACATGACATGACCGAGGAAACTGAGTGGTTTCTGCACTGCCACTCCATCGGGATCTAAAAATTAAAACAGGAGACTTGCGGAGTAATACCTCAGCTTTAATCTTTTAATATATATCTCTCAGTGTTTGACCTAATTACAGAAATTATCTTCATTGTTTTGAATAAGTATAGTAACGCCTCATCAGATCTTGGAATATATATTACAAGTATACAATACTGGGATTCAGGATCGAATTATCAATACTCCTACAGTTTGAAGAATTGTCACAAACAGATATCCAATTTCTATATGCATAAATAATTATTTGAACAAAATGAAAAATGTAGGAGTTTTTGAGATGTAATTATCCGTTTAACATTAATATCCCCTACCCCAAATCCATGGTAGATATTGGCGCTCAAGCACATATTTAGAATTTCAGATAACTTCTTTTTTGATAGAATATATATGTAGATAAGCGTGCATGTGTAATATGAAATGGGTATTAATTAATTCCCAAAAAGGAATGAGTATTAATTTATTCATGAAAAGTAAACTGTGGCTATAAGCAAAGGATCAAATGAGATACTGCTATCAAAAGATACGTCTGTACTGTGTTGTAGTTTGTGTCAACATTACAGTACAGTACATATGAGTTACTTCCACTGCAAAATATGATTGGCACAGACAACCATGACAAGCCAAAAATTAATTCGTGACTTGGATGAGGTTCAATCATATGTACGGGTAAATTTTTATTTTTTTTAATCCCTCGGCTGCTCTTATATACTGTTGTGAATTAAAAAGAAAAGAGCTGCGCTAAAACAACTTCCATCTTAAAACTCCTCTTTTTATTCTCTTGTACAGTTCTCTGTAACTAATTTGATGTGATTTTCACTCTACCATGTTTTAATTTAAAACCTACTTCACTTTTTTTTTTTAGAAATAACCTTATCTTATGTTTCATTTATAGCTTCTTTTTACAATTTAGATGTCAAAATTTATAAATAAGAAAAGTAAAAACTTTTAAGCGTCTGTCAACGTCTAAAATGCGAGAACATCTAAAAGATAATTGTAAGAAAATTGAGGAAGACATTATGTTTATGAGATCCAATAATAATAGAAAAAAAATCCACTAAATTGAGATACAAACTAATCGCACAATGCTCCCAATCAGAGTTCAGCAAAGTAGATCCCAAAAAAAAAAAGTAATCACAGATATTTCAACAATAATGCAAAAATTACTAACCTTCAAACACAAATCTTCGAAAAACATTAAAATTGTCTCATAAAATACAAACAACTTGTTGACCAGCCAGCAATCACGGAAGAATGGATTCCAGGCGTTCATTTCAACAACTCGAGAAAGAAATTGGGATTCTATTTTTAACATGTTCTATGAATCCTAAGTTTTTAGTAATACAAGGCTGCCACTATTACAATCATGAAAAAGGACACTGAAAAGGTTATTATTAAGCTTTGTTAAATGACTCAGCTACTCTGTATTTTTAAGCTTTTACCAGCTATACTCATGTCTGAATTCACACCTTATTATCCCAAATGTAGATCTATGAAACCTAAAAATGAGAGAAGATATATTGCTTCTCATGCTCATAAAAATCAAGTGGCAAGAGAAGTTCTTGTATTTTAAATTGGAGTAGGCAGAGAACTGGCAATATTATCTTGCAATGGTTTGGACATAGTCTGAAGCACCCCGGAGTAAAAGGACCAAGACAAGTGTGTTTCGTTTATAGCACTTTCACCAAATGGATGTTGCTCAACGTATTTCCTCACATTTACAGACGTCAGCAACCCTTCCAAATAAACCCGAAGATCACCTCCAGGTCCTACAGTAAAAAAATCATTACAAATAACGATGAAGTCAATGTTGGGAATGATCTTAATAAATTTTAAGCAACAGGTAAATTGATGAAAGAATGGTGAAGCAAAAGGAGAAGCCTTATCTATGCTTTTGATAGTTTGACTTAAATTATAGATTTGTATCGAATACTGAAACCAACATTAACAAGAGTGTAATCCATGAGTACAGGTAGAATTTATAAGAGAATCTTTTGATTAAGCACGTACATAAATCTCCTTCAATTATTCATTTATTCTATTCGTCCGAGTGTCTTCGTTGAGTACTTAAGTAATAATATTACAGGATAACTACATTTACACCTCCTGAAGTTTGCTGTAATCACAAAAACATTCTTACTGTCTCAAAAAATACATGAAAATCCATAAAATTGGGGGGAAAAAAACCAATAGATAGGCTTCCTTCACAAAGTTTGGAGTTTGAAAATATTACAAATAGACCCTCTATTGTTACATTTTTTGAAGCTTCAGGGGCGTCTATATAATTATCACACAACGGTAGGAAGTTTTGTAGTTAGACCAAACCTCATGGGGTGTATATCTAATTATTCTTAAAATTAATTATATCACAGATCTACACTGTGAAATTGAATATAGAGAAGAGAAAGATAATACTTTTTATTCATCTAATGACATATATATACATCAATTCTGATACTAGTTGGGATAAGAAATAAATAACCCTCACACCACTCTCGTGACAACATTGAATACTATTAACTATATATTAACTATATACATATAATATTTCACACTCCCCCTCAAGCTGGCGCATATAAGTCATATGTACCGAGCTTGTCACATATATATTTTATTCGAGGACCGCGGAGGGACTTGGTGAGAAAATCGGCCAACTGGTCATTTGAGTTAACAAACCACGTAACAATTTCCTTTGCAACCAACTTCTCCCTTATGAAATGACAATCAACCTCAATATGCTTTGTTCTCTCATGAAAGACGGGATTGGAAGCAATATGTAATGCTGCCTGATTATCGCAAACAAGCTTCATTGGTTCAGTATTACCCAATCTCAGTTCATTTAGCAACTGCTTTAACCATATAAGTTCGCATGTTGCCAAAGCCATAGCGCGGTATTCTGCTTCTGCACTTGATCTAGCTACTACGTTTTGTTTCTTGCTTTTCCATGATATAAGATTCCCACCTATCAAAACACAATATCCAGAAGTAGAGCGCCTATCAATGGGTGATCCTGCCCAATCTGCATCAGAGTAGCCGACAATCTGAGTATGACCATTATCACTGTATAATAATCCTTTCCCGGGGGCCGCTTTGATATATCTCAAGATACGAATTGCAGCATTCCAATGGGTGTCGCATGGAGAATCCAGAAACTGACTGATAGTGCTAACAGAAAATGATATATCAGGACGAGTTACTCTAAGGTAGTTCAACCGTCCAACCAACCTTCTGTATTTTCCTGGGTCATGTAATGGCTCCCCCTCTCCCGGTAATAATTTAACGTTTGGATCCATTGGAGTGTCAACAGGTTTGGCATCTAACATTCCTGTTTCTTGAAGAATATCCAACACATATTTGTGCTGAGATATAACAATGTCATCTTTAGATTGAGCTACTTCAATACCCAAGAAATATCGAAGTTTTCCCAAATCTTTGGTTTCAAAGTGATGAAAGAGATGCTGTTTCAACTGTGTAATTCCTTCTCTATCGCCTCCAGTAATAACAATATCATCGACATACACGACCAGATATATGCTGTGACCTTCTGACGAGTGTCGATAGAATACAGAATGATCAGCCTCGCTTCGTATCATGCCAAATTTCTTAACAATATCACTAAAACGACCAAACCAAGCCCGAGGAGATTGCTTAAGACCATAAAGTGCGCGCCTTAAGCGACAAACCATATGAGAAGACTCCCCCTGAGCAACAAAACCAGGTGGTTGCTCCATGTATACTTCTTCCTGTAAGGTCCCATGAAGAAAAGCATTCTTGATATCCAGTTGATGAAGAGGCCAATGATGAATAGCAGCTAAAGAAAGAAGAAGGCGAATGGAAGCCATTTTAGCAACTGGTGAGAAAGTATCCCCGTAGTCGAGTCCATAGATTTGAGTGTAGCCTTTAGCTACAAGACGAGCTTTAAGTCGATCGATTCCACCATCAGGACCAACTTTAACTGTGTATACCCAACGACAACCAACGATTGACTTGCCTGATGGTAAGGGAACCAAATCCCAAGTACCACTAGAGTGGAGAGCAGCCATTTCATCAACCATTGCTTTATGCCATCCTGAATGCCCCATAGCCTCACCTAAAGATTTAGGAATGGAAATAGAGGACAAAGATGCAAGAAATGCATAATGGGGTGGAGAAATACGATGATAGCTCAAAAAATTGTAAATGGGATTTGAGTTACGAGTAGCTCGAGTACCTTTTCTTACAGCAATAGGGAGACAATCATCCGGTGGTGAGGTCGAAGTAGGTGTAGGAGTTGGTACAGCGCATGAACCATCGTTAGCCTCTATTGGTACACCTGGACAATCAATATCACGACTTCGTCTAGAGTATGTAAGAAGCGGCACATGTGGAGGACTCTCGAATTGAAAGGAGGGAGATGTAATCTCGGAAATGAAAAATGATGGGAGATTTTCAGAGACTGAGGAAGGGTCACAACTAGCTTTAAAGAAAGGGGTAGACTCAAAAAATGTAACATCGGCAGATATTAAGTAACGTTGAAGATCAGGTGAAAAACATCTATAACCTTTCTGGTTGCGAGAATACCCTAAGAAGAGACATTTTAAAGAACGAGCAGACAACTTATCTTTACCCGGAGTGAGATCATGTACAAAACATGTACAACCAAAAATTCGTAGAGGGAGAGGGGAGTGATCTAGGCCGGGATACAAGATAGAATGTGGTACTTGATTTTGGAGAATGGAAGACGACATTCGATTGATCAGATAACAAGAAGTAAGAACGGCGTCTCCCCAAAAACGAAGTGGAACATTCATATGGATAAGTAGAGTTCGAGCTGTTTCTATTAAGTGTCTGTTCTTACGTTCAGCTATCCCATTTTGTTGGGGGGTATGAGAGCATGATGTTTCGTGTAAGATACCCTGAGAGTTCATGAAATTTTGGAAAGATGTTGAGAGATATTCACGTGCATTATCACTACGTAGAACTCGTATAGTAGTACTAAATTGAGTACGAATTTCAGATACAAAGGTCTGGAAAATAGAAAAGATTTCTGATCTATTTTTCATTAGGAAAAGCCAAGTGCAACGTGAATAGTCATCAATAAATGTTACAAAATAACGATATCCCAAAGTGGAAACAACACGACTCGGACCCCAAATATCGGAATGAACGAGAGCAAATGGAGAATCCACTCTATTATTGAGTTTTCTAGGAAAATTACTACGAGAGTGCTTCCCTAATTGACACGACTCACAATCTAAAGAAGACAATCCTGACAAAGAAGAAACCATAGTCTTAAGTTTACTTAGGCTAGGATGACCTAACCGACAGTGTATAAGGGATGGCGCTTCAGTTGCAGAGCATGTTATTGATGTGGGTGAAAGATGATAGAGACCCTGAGATTCATGCCCTGTGCCAATCGTCCGTCCCGTACCTCGATCCTGCACACGGACGAATTTGTCATCAAACGTGACAGAACAATTAAGAGAACGACATAAACGGTGAACTGATACTAAGTTAAAAGGGGAACTTGGTAAGTAAAGGACTGAATCTAGGGGTAAAGAGGGAAGAGGCTTAGCATGGCCAAGTCCTTTAGCTTGAGTCTGTGAACCATTAGCTAATGTAATAGATGGTAGTTGCCCAATATTTGTAAAGGAAGAAAAAAGTTCTTTATTACCAGAGATATGATTGGTAGCACCAGAATCAAGAACCCATGGCCCAAGCGGTGTTGATCGAGAGGCACAAGCTATAGTAGTATCAGTTTGAGCAACGGAGGCAGTGGGCGTGGAAGATTGCTTGGCGGCAAACCACTTTAGAAAGTCCTCATAGTTTGGTTCCCGTGACATCGGGACATTAGAATTGTCATGTTGAACTGTAGGGCCTGCTTGATCAAATGCAACATTGACAGTACTAGTAGGGCGTCCGTGCAAGGCATAACAACGATCCTTCGTGTGTCCAACCCTCTGGCAATGGGTGCATTGGGGACGAGCTTTACTGTTGTTGCGACCACTACCTCGCCCTCCTCGACCACCTCGGATACTGGATTGAGAGGCTAAGATAGAAGAGTTAGGCGTCGAAACATCAGAAAATACAGATACCTGTGGGGGGACCCGCAATAGACGGGAGAACGCCTGTGACAAGGTAGGGACCGAGGGACTAGCAAGAATTTGATCGCGGACAGCACTATATTCAGTTGGAAGACCAAATAGAGTTAACAACATAAAGAAAGTTCCGCGTTGAGATAACTCATCTTGTGGTGTTGTGGCAGGAGGAAGCAATTCATTAAAATCCGCTAAGAGGCCTTGAATCTTGCCAAGATAAGAAGTCATAGGCATGGCCAACTTTTGCGGACCTACAAGGTTGATCAAATCCGAGCAAACTGCATACATACGAGACACATCATTTGTGTATAATGCCTTGGCCTGATCCCAAACACTAAAGCAAGTTTTATGAGGGCGAAAATTTTGCTTTAGTGACGGATCAATAGTCTGCCATAGCATGCTACACAATTGTGCATCAATCTTTTCCCATTTAGGACGATCCTCGGTAATAACATTGGACTTTTGAACAAGATGACCTTGGTAGCCTTGTCCCATGAACCAAAGCTCTACATCAGCAGCCCAAGTAGAGTAATTTGATCCGTTTAACCTTTCAGTCGTAATCAACGTAGAACCAGAAATAGTTGGCACGATCAAACCGGCGGCAGAAACACCGGAAGAAACATCAGAAGAAGCGCTTTCTTTATCTTGTGGCATCCTGAAGAAGGAAAAGTACTTTTTTTTTTTTTACTTTTTTTTTTTTTTTTTGACTTTTGACTGATGACCAAAATATTATAATATATATATATTATGTAGATACGGGATTACGGGAATGAGCAGATCAGACCCAAATATTATAATATATATATATATATTATGTAGATACGGGATTACGGGAATGAGCAAATCAGACCCAAATATTATAATATATATATATATAGAATGTGATATATAATATATATTATGTAGATACAGGATGAGCAGATCTGGCCGAACAACAAATGAATTCGGCGACTCGACCGCAGCAGGTAAAGCGGCGCGACGGCGGTGGCAGGCTGTGACAGGCACGACGGTGGTGACAGGCGCGACGGCGGTGGCAGGCGGCGGCTGCGCAGTGGGTGTGCAGTGCGAGATCTGAAGCGGGGATGCGGCGAGATGGACAAAGCTGCGAGATCTGAAGCGGGGTTGCGGCGAGATGGATAGATCCGATGTGAGAGCAGCGAAATTATGTGGTGGCGTCGGAAAGGAGACACGGCAGTGACTCGCCGGAAAGACTACGCGGCAGCGATTGATGGGTGAGTCGCCGGAAATAAGACACGGCGATGGCTGTCCCGAAATAAGCGGCGGCGATTGATGGGTGAATCGCCGGAAATAAGACACGGCGGCAGAATGGTGTTTCGCCGGAAAGAAGACACGGCAGAAAAGAAAAAGAGCAAAAAAGAAAGAGAAAAAAAAAATTGGATCAGAGAATTAGGCTCGATACCATGTGAAATTGAATATAGAGAAGAGAAAGATAATACTTTTATTCATCTAATGACATATATATACATCAATTCTGATACTAGTTGGGATAAGAAATAAATAACCCTCACACCACTCTCGTGACAACATTGAATACTATTAACTATATATTAACTATATACATATAATATTTCACATACACTATTGTTTTGACATCAGATTGACATCTAGAAAGGGTTTATCTCATACCTTCTGTGCATAAGCTCAATAAAGGCAATGTTTACAGGATTTTTGATTTCCAGTATCCCATAGTACATGAAGAACTAGTTGTTGCTTGATTGGGAATCGTTGTAACTAAGCTTACCTAATTACGCACATCTGACAGGAGAGCCAACAAAGTGTGGCAATGTGCATGTTCAACAGTTTGTACCCTAATGTCAGGCTCCGTTCTGATCCTTTGCACTCACAAATTCTTTTTTCCAAACAGTCAACATTTGCAAGGTAGACATGGCATAAGCTTTTCAATCCCCAACTGCCTTAATCATTCGAAATCTATTTATCTAGTCTAATATTGACGTTTCAATTTCTTCATATGCACCAGACATTAATTCAGATACCTAAATTATTTTTCACTAGAGATGTCTACCAGTTTTAATCATGCACACTGAGGAGAGGAGGTTCATAAACTCTAGGATGACCCCACATCCAAATTAAAATCCAACTGGTTTGGATAGTTCATCTGGGCTCTCCCGGTCTGCTATTTCAGTAGCCTAAACAAAATTTGGGAAATGATTTGGTTACTGATTCTGACTTTTCAAATATGGCTTCTAGGACAGGTTACTTTAAACATCAATACACACACACACACACACACACACATAGAGAGAGAGGTGGTTGTTTAAGGCTTTACGCTAAGAAACACTGAGGAACATTCACTTCTGAAGGAATACCAGTAAAACAAGAAAGTTTATTAGAGCAAAATATAAGAAAGAAGCGTACCTAATGAATTGTCATTTTTATCCACATAATGGTATGTCCTTGGAAATACTGCAGTATGCAACTAAAAGAAAGAAAGAGCCGCAATCAGGATACATAACTAGCTTAAGAGGAAAGAAGGTGAACAATGTAGCAGGCAAAGCTTACTGGATTGAGCAAGGCCTTGTAAGGAGAATCATCCAACAACAATGTGTTTGATTCATCATAATCTCCTTTCTTCCAACGATGATTAGGATCATTGTTGTCCCAGATATTCCTTAGCTCCTTGAAGACCAAGGGCTTCTGGCAGTTTTCAAGAGTTTTGAACCCTGTTTGAGTACTATGTTCCATGTCCTGTACAGTCACGCAATCATAAACTTTACTTGATCTTGGAATTGAAGTCAGTCCAAATGACTAATAGAACGACATAAGTTTGTAGCTTTCAAAGGTGAAAGCTTGGAGATGTAACAGACATATGAATTGACAGCCTGTAAGACTGCATGTTGAATGACTTCTAACAACATCATCCAGCTTTCTCATTATATTAATATATATATATATATATATATATAATCATCCAGCTTATTTAACAACTATGCTTTCTCTTCTGATACTTGTGCATCAATATACCCTAACCGACATATAAATGAGTCAAAACCAATATAAAATACTCTAGCAAACTTGACTACATCCTTTTTATGGGCTATAAACTGTGTTGTTTTATTAACACTCCTTACACCCTCGTTGCCACTATTCAGTAAAATATGTCAACTAAAGGTAAATAATCCAGAAAGCGAAGTTTCAAAATACATTCTTATAAATTGACTGATATTCTTCATCATGTTGCTACTATGAGATGCAAGAGTTGCATCAACAGAAGACTTAAGGTAATCCACCACCAATAAAAAGGTTTAATCAGAGCAGCGAGCTTACCCAACAAAACAGTAAACTGTCTTTCAGGTTTCCTAATAAGTACTCAACAACTTTATCAATAATTCTCCTGCATAATTAATGCATAAGCCAAGGTTAGCGTAACTCATTCCAGAAGTGACAGAAGAAACCTGTAGGCAGATCAAGAAAATTAATTTCCATTATGATTCCTCAAGGCAGAGAAACAGAGAGAGAGAGTACTTGGATCTTGATGACCATACGCCCACATCAAAGTTCTGAAAGCAAAATTTCAGAAAGTCATCACAGAAAGGCCTCTTGAAAACTGCAAAAAGAAACTAATGATTGGTCAGATCAAATCCATTGATGTTTCTAATGATTGAGATGAATAAATGTAACAACTGCTCCAAGATATACTCACTTGCCCGCCCTAATATATATGTGTCTGCTCTGCAATCTCTTGGTGCTGGCATTATAATGTTTGCAAGTAGACCATTTACATCAAGGACTAGAAGTTTCCTCCTATAAGAAACCACTGTCATTCTTGGATAGTGTGCTGAATCCTTCACCAGACATACTTCATTCTTCACATCAGATGAAGAAGAATGCATGGCCCCGACATTACAAGTAGATATTATGCTACTAACTTCAGCTGCAGATTTTTGCTGAAAAACGACAATTTCACCGTTTTCCTGCTCTAACCCACGGTTCTCATTCTCAGAAGCAATCGTAGTATCATGAGGTTTACGGTGGCTTTCACAAGAAACGTCAATCGCACTGGATAATAAGACAGTATTTTCGTGATTACACAAGCCTAAAGGACTCTCTTTATCGTGCTCTACATTTAATGAAGAGGAAGATGGCTTGTTACGATCATGGTCACCATGGCAAGTTGCATATTCTTTTCCCGCATACAATTGGGATTTCTGAGCAGAGCACTTATTTTCGGGAAGCTTATCAAGCATTGTTTTGCGATTTTCATCTGATGGGGGCATCGCAACATTGGCCAGGTTCATGCTTTGGATTATATCTGTGTCATTTGCACTCTTTTCGACTCTTTCACGCCTCCTCTTTTTTTCGCCATTCACATTGCATGCAGCAACCTCTTCGGTACTCCCTGCACTCATATTACATTCAGCAAGATTTTCTGTGGTTTCCCCATTCATCTCCAGCTGCTCCATACATTGAACTTCATTCATAACTTCTGCCTTCTTTTTGATCTTTCTTCGCCTGGTCTTCTTTTTCCCATCGTTATTTTCTTCAAAAAGATTCTCAGTTGCTCCTTCCATTTTAGGTTCCTCATCCTGCGGTTGTATAATTAGTTCTTTAGTAGTAAGGTTCTCTTCCGACTCATTGTTGACTTCTTTAAGGTCTCCCAATTTGTCAGAAACGTCCAAACTATCATCCTTTTTTTTCTTTCTTCGCCTCTTCTTCTTGTTCCCATCCTTAGTTTCTTCAGAAAGATTATCCATTGCTCCTGCATCCATTTTGGGGTCCTCATTCAGAGGTTGTACAATTAGTTCTTTATTAATAAGTTTCTCTTGCGACTCATTGTTGACTTGTTTAAAATCTCTCAATTTGTCTGAGATGTTCAAAGAATCATCCATCTGATCCTTAACTTGGGTTTCATCTTCTTCACTGGCCGTCTTCTTTGCCTTCTTTTTCGTTCTCCTATCTTTAGTGTTCTCCAAATTATTCCCAGGTGGGATTTTTGCTAAATCGACATCCATGAAAGATTATTACTATAATCTGCTAGGACAGCCAAGAACACTTAGGGGTGATCCTCTGGTATTATTCCATTGGCATGAAACAAATCCAAGCGGCGTCCTTGTCTGCTTATTTCAAATTATAATGTCTTGAAACGATAAATCTGACCAGCAATAGAAATAGAAGTAAACCTGACTGAATAGAATAAAGCAGTAAAGATGTAAAAGAGGTGTGTGTGTGTGTATCTGAGAAACAATTAAAGAAGCAATAAATAGGGCCATCAAACTCATCATGACATATATATATAAGAAGACAGGGTGAAGAGATATATAGTAAGTCCGTTTTCATTACCAACAAACTCAGCATCTAGGGCATGCGAAAAATGAAACAGAGAGACATGCCTCAAGATTTAGGGCAAGGAAAAGTTTGGATGGAGGGCATATATGTATGTAACAAAATGAAGCTTAAAAGACGTGGTACACGATGGAAATGTCTATTTGTAGGATTCAGCTCGACCTAAATGTGGTTAATTAATATAGCCTCTCTCTCTGTCTCTCTCTCTCTCTCTCTTTCTCATTTAATTAGTACATACCATACCAGCTCTGTTGTTGTGGTTGTTGTACAAGGAAATCAGAGAACATATATATATGTATGTTGTCCATCAAGGTTGTTATCTAAATAATGCTTCAAACAAATTCTCGCGAATCTCTTGTCGATAACAGAAGCAACAAATTGATTAAAGACTAGAATTGGATTCGTTCAACAACAACAACAACAACAAAAGAGAATTGAATTAAATTTAGGTGAAAATGAAGTAGATCCAGTAATTCCATAGAAAGATAGCGAAACTCCGAAGCTCTAAATTTATCATCACAATCCTCACAAATTCAACTTGAAATTGACAAAATTACTGATGCTTCTTTATATATAGAATAAAAAAAACAGCAGGAGAAGAATAACTGAATCGAGATTCAATTGTCAATAGTGACAGACATACACAATTGAACAGAGTAAAAGCTGCTGGTATGGCATTTGATTTGATTCATTATTTATAACAGAACACACAGTAAGAGAAGAAGTGTCTGTCTTCTTACCTGAGACGATGAAGTTGATTTCCAGAAGGAAACAAAAAAACAAAAGGGAACACGAGCGAGCGAGCGAGCGAGCAGACGCCCAGTTGGCGTGCGTAAAGGCGTTGATTTTGAATAGACTCGCTTTATCTGCTGATTATATTATTAATTACGATTTATGTTGGGCAGAATACAGAAAATTATAATAATAATAATAATTATTATTATTATTATTATTATTATTAATAATATCCGTTGTTGTTGTTGGTAGCCCAATTGCAACTCAGCCTTTTGCTTGCTCCAAAGGGTTGAGGCCATTTGGGCCTTATGAGTGGAGGAGGACACTTAATTTAAGACAACACATATTATTCTCATCTTTCTCATGTCATCAAGGGATAAAATTACTTGATCTTTTCCAACATTAGTAGTTAAAAATAATATTTTTCTCTACATCAAAACAAATTTTCTTTTAATTACTAACAAAAATACAGACCATGGTAGAGCATAAGTTTCACTCTCATATACACGATGCCATATTAACCACCAAATAATTTCATTCATCGTAAAACCAAAGTTTAAACTTATATCAAAAATAATAATGGCTTTTTTATTTATCCATCACAAAATCAAAACAAAAACATAAATTTTACGTGCATCAGTTGCTCAACTTGCAGGGAAATTTTATGTTTTGGTCTCATAAGTTGGCAGGCCTCGATTTTGGTCTCATAAGTTGCCGCATTCACTCGATTTTGGTCTCATGGTCAACACTCCGTCCAATTCCGCCGAAAAACGCATATGTGGCACCGTTGACCACAAATATTACCAATTTTGACTCATTTTCTGGGCCCACCTGTACACATGGCACCTATGTAGAAAAAAATAAAGCAAAAACATAAAATGCCTCACAATTATATATTATCTAAAATCATTAAAAACTTATAATTTCAATTTAATTAAATTTTGTATTTTAAAATGCGTATAAAATTTGTATTTAATACTAAATATTAAAAATGAATATATATTTTTAGATTATATTTATCTAAATATAAAAACTTATATATAATTTTAATTTTAAAACTTAATTTCTAACTAATATACTTAACAAAAAACTATTAAAAAGAAAAAGAAAGAGAAAGGTTAGTCGTTCATTTCCCGTCACGAGTCACCACCACCGGTCACCAGTCACCAGTCACCACCACCGATCACAACCACCAATACCCATCACAAAACAGGAAAAAAAGAAAAAGAAGAACAAAAAAAAAATCATCCCATTTCCCTTCACCGGTCACCACCACGGATCACCACCGCTCACCACCACCGATCACAACTGCCAATTCCCATCACAGAAAATAAAAAGAAGAACAAAAAAAATCCATTGTCCGACGCCGTTTTGCCATCACAACCACCAATACCCCTCCCCGTCGGATCGATTAAATTGGGGATTTGAGAGAGGATTTGCTGCATAATCTCTCTCTCTCTCTCTCTCTCTCTCTCTCTCTCTCTCTCTCTCTCTCTCTCTCTCTCTCTCTCTCTCTCTTCATTAGCCCACACAAACTGCAGAATTCAAGCATCAATGGCGGGTCTTGGTAAAACACTCGGATTCGGTGGGGCGAAGAAATCTCCAGTCGTGGCAAAATACTCGGATTCGGTGCGGCGAAGAAAGCTCATGTTCCCCGTTGGATGTATTGCTCGTTTCCTAGTGGTGGTGACTGGTAGAGCGGCAGTGATGGTGGAGTGGTGGCGGTATCCTGTTGGTGGTGGTGTTTGTGCAGTGGTGGGGGGGGGGAGTAATTAGGATAAAATATTAATTTTAAAATTAACATATATGTATGTATGTATATATACTAAGTATGTAAAATTCTGTTAATTAATTAATTTTTTTAGAAGCACATATGTATATATATATATATATACTAAGTTTTTAAGTTTATGAAGATGTTAAAAAATAAAATGAATGTATTTTAAAAATAACTTTTAATTATTTAATGTTCACATGGGTGTCATGTGTAGATGTGGGCCCGGAAAATGGGTCAAAATAGGTAAGGTCGCAGTCAACAGGTGCCACGTATGCGTTTGCCAGCGGTTTTGGGCGGAGTGTTGACCATGGAACCAAAATCGAGTCAAGGTGCCAACCTATGGGACCAAAGTCGAGGCCTCCCAACTTATGGGACCAAAATCACACTTGAGCCAACTTATGGGACCAAAATATAAAATTTTCCTCAACTTGCACGTGTGTATTTCTTATTAAGTTGCTCTTTTAACCAAAAATAGTGCAATTTGGTGAAATAAGATAACAGAGTATAGACTACACGTAGTTTAACAATAGATCGTATTTATATAACGAGGTGGGATATTACAAGTGTGGTGCTACGATTCTATTTCAAACTAGACCTACTTCGATTATGACTAGTGCCAAGTAGGCTTGGTCCAGAACACCTCGAACTGACGGTAAGATGCTATGCGGAATATCGAAGGTGATGTCGAACGAGACGTCGAAGGTGATATCGAGGATGATATTGGGGACCTTCTACATCGGATATAATCTCTTAATGGATGTCGAGGGTGATGTCGGATATGATGTCGATGGATACGTTGGTGATATATATCGAAGATATAAATCGAGTATTATATCGGGTGTGATATTGGGGATGCTCGATTTTGGTGTACAATATCTTAGGATAATTAAAGCTTACCTTGATTAGCGGAATTCAGGTATTTATAGACCTCGAAAAGCGGGGACCGCACACGTGATAAACACGTGAGTTGTACCATATCGAATATTACGTTCAATATGCATATCGGGGAGGATCCCGATATAAGACAAATATGGGTCTGGCCCAATACGGGAAATTCCTATATCGTGTACTCCCCTAAGTTTGAATTATCAGTATCTCTTGTTCCCCAAGTTCAAATGACGGAGCTCGGATACGAGAATTCATTCAAATGCGTTGGTGGACCCCTAATGTAATTGGCGTAGTCGGGAGGTCCTCATTTGAATTATCAGAAAAATGTGCTTCCTTTCGAAATTATGTTGCGACGTTGAATTGTTCGATGTCGTATATCGAATTTGAGATTCAATATGGCCAGTAATAAATGCGTGTTTGTAGGTTTTGCAGTTTGTAAATAGTAGTCGGGAGAGGAGAGGGGGGTCATTTTATCTTCTAGGCCTAGTTTGTTTTCCCGGAAAATAGGAGAAAAGAAAATTTTGAAGGAAAATCTTTTTTTTTCTAGTGTTTGGTAATTTGATATTTTCTTAGAAAAGAAAGGAAATCTTTGAAAAAGAGATGAGAATATGGGAAAATCTATTCTTATTTTTCCTAAGGAATTTCCTGGAAAACAAAGTTTTCCCTTTTATTTTTCCCCCATTTTCCGGAGAAACAAACTAGGCCCTAGTGTTTTCAAGCTCTCTTCAACAAAGGTACATCGGGAATTCCCCGATATGGTTTTGATGTTTTTTATTGACATCCGTTTCGACATGTTCTTTTGATATCGGCTTCGATATGCATCTTTGATATCGAATTTTCTATTTATTTCAAAATCGTTTTCGACATGGATTTCGATATCATGTTCGATACGGATTTTTGATGTGATATAAATATATATATCTTTGAGAAGTATTTTTGCTCGATACTAACACTGGTTCTTTTTTTCGGTTGATGTTTGTGCAGCTTTTATACGTCCCTAACGCGCTTTTTCCAAGTCGTTCATCCAAAGTCATGGTTGTATTCGCGCGCGTATGATGCGGGTTGCTGCCAAACGTCGGGCGGCTGAGGCCGCTGAAGCTGCCATGGCGGCAAGAGCAAATGCTATAGAAGAGGTGGTTATTTCGACCGGATCTATTTCAGTGGCTACCACTTTGGCTCTTGAGGTCGAGGTGACAAGTCTAAGGGACGGGGTTGCTTCCGTCGTAGATGGGTAAAAGATGGCTCCGGTTGTTTCTATGACGAAGGTCGAAAATGCGGCTCAAACTGTTGTGGCGAATGTGGGGGTGACACTTATTCCTTAGTCGCCGGTTGTGAATGGAGGTCAAAATTGTCGGAGGTGTGGCTGATGCGGATGCGCTATTCAAGGTTGTGTCGTCGACCCTTGGTACTGCAGAGTCCGCGCATGTTTTTGGTCTGCATGTGGCTAAAGGGGAATTCCTCTCTTTTATTGAGAATAATGAAGCGGCTTCGGACGCTGCTCTGAGGCCATCGTCAACTGGTAATGATGTTGGGGATAGATTTTTGGATGTAGGAGTTGCAGTTGGGGTTGTGCCACCAATTCCTGTAGACAATAAAGCAACATGAGGCTTTGTGGAGGTCCCAATAAGGTCGGATGAGGAGGTGTCTGTTCCTGCATCCGCCGCTGCTAAAGGCAAGGGGGTCCTTCATAGTGATGGGTCAAAGATACCTCAGAGGCTAGGGGTGAAAGGTATCCGAGCCTAGAAGCCAACTATACCGGCTGTCGAGGTGTCTGGCCATTCTGGTCGAAAAAGAGCACAAGGTGAGAGTTCGTCGATCCCTCGATCGCCACCCTTGCAGGGGCGTGCTAGGCCCGGGCCCAGGCCCAATATTAATGTTAAGAACATAGAGTTCAGTTAGGTCGACGCAGTTCGTGGTATGACGCGAACATTTTCTCTTCCGGTTAGGACCCCTAACTAAGTGAGCAAGATTGGGGCGCAAAACATCTGTCGTAATATGCATGTTTTCCAAACTGTAAGTAATTGATGTCTTGCTTGCAGCGTTTAAGAGTTGTTCTTATTATTCTTGTGATATGTATAGTTTGGGAAGTTGTTGGCTACCTCCATGAGGACTGTTAATCAATCTGAAGGGGATAAATATGCTATAATCGCTCAACTTGAAGCTGACATCGAGAAGATGGGTGATTTCAATCTAATGGCCATAGAGAGATTAGAGGCTGAGAAAGAGGAAGCCCGACGTCACTACCGGGTGCTCAAGGACTCATATGACGAAAGTTGCGTTGAGAATGAAAAGCTTGTCAATCAGGCTAATCAGTTCAAAGAGCACGCTCTCAAAGAGCAAAATGATCGTCGTTTGGTCGAACGTGCTCGAGAGGGTGAAGGCGAAAAAAGAGCGTTTGTTGGCTGATCTTGCCAAGGCTCGGGCCGACTTGGAGAATGCGGTATGTAGGAACTTCCTACAATGTAGTTTTGCTCTTATAATTTGTTTTAATAACATTTAACCGATGTAGGATGAATCCCCTAAAGTAATGATGCGTGTCGCCGAGGAATTCCTTACAAGCGACACTTATTAAGATCTTCTTGCAGTCATGGAGACGGAGGATGCCATGAATTCGATAATTGGGTAGATTATCGTGAAGAAAGGCTTCAAAGATGGGTTTGATTTTATGGGACTTAATGCCATGTGTGGTCCCGACGACCTACCTCTTGAAGATTGGCTAATACAAATTTAGTAACTCATTGGATAATGTTACTTTGACCCTCTCATTTTTATCGATTTGGGAACTGGTTTCTGGTTAGTATTGATCTTATGGGTCTCTTGTGATTGTTTGGAGATATCCTACTTTTTGTGTCCCTGGGATATGTAGATATCTGCCCCTTCACGTGCTCTCCTAGGTACCTCTGTGGATAGGGGAGTTAGGATCTTGTAGGATTTGTAGATACTTGCCCCTTTCAGCTGCTCTTCTCCATATCTCGGTGGATAGGGGAGTTATCCCGTGGGATTTGTAGATACTCGCCCCTTTCGGGTGCTCTCCTCCATATCTCGGTGAATAGGGGAGTTATCCTATAGGATTTGTCGATACTCGCCCCTTTCGAGTGCTCTCCTCCATATCTCGGTGAATAGGAGAGTTATCCAGTAGGATTTGTAGATATTCGTCCCTTTCAGGGTTGTCGATATCCCGTAGGAGTTTGTAGATCTTCGTCCCTTTTTAGGGTTGTTGATGTCCCGTAGGAATTGTAGATCTTGCTCCCTTTCTAGGGTTGTCGATATCCCGTAGGATTTTGTATATATTCGTCCCCTTTTAGGGTTGTTGATGTCCCGTAGAACTTGTAGATCTTCATTCATTTTTAGGGTGGTTGACTCTGTATCTCAGTGGACAAGAGATGTAGCCCTTTGTCTTATTGACGGAAGGTGTCATTGTACCTATCGTTAAGATGGAGAACAAAAGTATATGCAAAAGATATATAATCACGCAGTTCAAATAATAGGATATCCTATGGCGAATATCTCATAATCCATGTGCCCTTTGGGCATGCTTTGTTCGAACCCTTTGCTGGGGAACGTCTTTTTCGTATCCCGTAGGATATGTGCCTGGATCTGGTTATCAATATTGAAATGCAGGTATATGACAATTTGAAAGATAAGAAATAACGATGGGTAATGGTCGACAGCTAGGCAAATCCTAACCCGCCTACGTGTCCCGTAGTATGGGAATCAGACCGGCGTAGTTCCCCCTATTTTAGTTACAGATCAGCCCAACAAATGGGGTAATTTAGGTAAACGACATTGTTCGAGAAAGATAAAGACAAGAATCAAATTATTCGATAATAAACGAAATAGAAATTAAATCATCGATTGCTGATTGGTGCTTAGGTGCTCACTCCGTGGCTGGGATGTACTCTTCATTATCTCCTTCTATCTCCTGCACCTCCCTAATCCTGGGAAGTCTAAGTGAGGCCACGTAGCACATCCAACCCTCTTTCTGGTCCCCTAAGATCTCTTTGATCCCCCTCCCCCCTTGGTAGGAAATTTCATTTTCTAGTGGTAAGTGGATACCACTGCTCTTATCTCATTGAGGGTGGGAGGCCCCAATGATGACGTTATAGGGGAAAAAGAGGTCCACCACGGTGTATTTGACCTTGATTGTCCTTCTGTATGGGTCCTCCCCAAATGATGTGGGTAGTACGATTTGTCCCCCTGGGACCACCTCTCCACCACCAAACCCAGTTAATGGAGTGGAAACTGTTTCAATCATGTTAATGGAGTGGAAACTATTTCAATCATGTTCTGGTAAAGATAACATTGGAGGAGCTTCCATTGTCGATGAGCACCTTCCATACCTGATATTCAGTTATATCGATTTTAACAACAAGTGGGCAGTCTAGCTTACCTGCCTCTAGTGCTAGCGGCGTGAGCTGCTCCAAGTCCTTTTTGGTAAAGGATATTTCTTGGTCCAGGAAATCCTCCTACTCGGCTAAAGTTGTAAAACCGATGTATGTCCCTATCTGCATGTTGCGGGTTATCTTTTTGCCCCCCTTTGGCCGAGTCAGCACCTACTGGCCCTCTATTGATCATGTTGATCATTCCTCTAGTTAGAGCATTGATGATTGCTCTCCGACGCTCAGTAGGAGCTTCGATGGGCTTCTGCTTATCTTTATGGGGAGAACGTGAATGGCCCCTTGAGGTGAACGTGATATGTCGTCCCTATTATCCTTGTCCCTTGAGTTCCTCACGAACTCTACCAATTTGCCTTCTTTGATAAGCCTTACGACCTCATTCTTGAGGTCAGTACACTCCTCGATGTTATGTCCAGTCTGTCGGTGATATTCACAGTATTTCTTGGAAAATTTCATTCCCTTGCTCTCTCTCTCTCAGCTTCCTCGGCTCATTGAGCCATCTGTTCTTTTCTGCTACGGCGAATACCTCCAAAATTCCAATGTTCAGGGGGGTATATCTTCTTGGGGATCTGTCTCTTTATCGCTCATTTCCTTGCGCCCTGTTCTGAGACTAAAACGGGCTCTGCTTGGTAGCCATCATGTTATCTTGATAAACAATCTCGTACACAAGTGCGTTGATCTGGTCAATTGTTGGTGTCCTAAGTTTGAACAGTTCCGCTGCGAACCTCTTATGCGTCGTTGTGTTAAACAAAATGTGAACAACCTGGTCGCCCTTTGGCTCATCAACCTTAAGCAGTTCATCGTTGAATCATTTTATAAAGTCCTCAAGGCTCTCTTTGTCTCTCTGTTGCATTGCGTTCAAAGGGTTAATGCTAGTTCTCATCCTCTTTTGGCTGGAGAATTAGCTTTCTAGCCTCCGTTTCATCTCTTCATAGCTGGTTATTGAACTAACTCCTATCCTTTTAAACCAGTCGAGGGCTGCTCCGGTTAGCGTCATTGCTAAAATCTTTGCCTTAATGTTGCGAGAAAACCTATGTAAGTTCAAGACACTATCCACGTAGTAGAGATGCTATCTTATCTCCCTTCTCTAGTACTTCTGATTCAATTTCCTCACAGAATAGGGTCAAGTTCATGTGGCCTACTGCTAATGCTAGTTTACGACCGACCTCTGTCTTCTCGCGGTCCAGTTGCTCCATCCTATGTTACTCAAGTTTACTCAAGTATGATAGGGTAATATATACGAAGGTTAATGATTCGAGCCTCCAAGTTTGGCAATTGGGTAATGTTCCGGGTAGAGGATATTTGTGGACAAAATTAACGGTGTGCTTTTTTAGTTGATTTCTTTCTTCATACACCATCAAATATATTTTAATATAAAAATCATTTATATTAAAAATGTGTCGTGTCCTATAATTTTTTAAAAATTAGTGACGTCGTGTCCATATCCTCGTATCAATATAGTTTATCTTCATATTTTGTCGTAGTACATCATAGATTGTGAGCCAACATCGTACATAAATTGTTTAATGGATTCTTCAATAGTTATGAATTTATTAGTAATGATCTAGTTTTTTTTTATTTTTTTGATGAGGGTTATTAGTGATCTAGTTTAAGAGTTAAAAGATTCCAAATTTCTTCCATTTGTAAGTCACTCGCACTCAACGGCTATATCCGAGGAAAGTAAATACATATTTCAATTTTGAATACTACTAATTTTATTTTATTTTTTGAAACTGAAAACTACTATATCTAACGTTCTAATTTTTGTTTTTAGGCTCAAGGATGTACTAAGGTACCAAGTGTTTCTAACCAAATTCTACGGAGAATTAGTAAAATACCAAAAAAACAATATGAGAAAATATCCAAACAAGGCTTTCAAAATTTGAAAATGGTAACAAAATCATTGGCTACCAGAATTTGAATCTTTCAAGATTAAACGCTCCTCTCATAATTTAATATCTTTTAAGTCTATATATATCCATCCATGCCAACCCAACTTTAACCTGATTCTAAACAAAACGTGTTAAAACATTTTTTCTTCAATTCCTCAGCAACACCCAATATTAGGTAATCTTGATGAGCTTTTTATGCATGTTGATCCCATACATATTTCAGTGTTTTTCATTATTCATCAGCCATTTGGAGATCGTAATCTGTGAATGCGATAACGTTGTGATTTGCAGATTCAAGTCATTTTTTTCTAAATGTTCTGCTCTTAAATTGCATATTTCTCATAGCGCTCACGACAAAAAAGATCTGTTATTTAATTGTTTACGTAACAAAAACAAATGATGAGAAAAGATTATTCAGATTAATTTATGATCATGTTTCATTTCACAGATTATAACAACAAACTGCATATATGGGTCGTGGAACTAGTGCAGGTGGTGGGCAGAGTTCTTTGGGATACCTATTTGGGGGTGGTCCACAGCCCGTTACTGCTCAACCCCCGTCGAAGGAAGTTAACGAACCCAACACCACCGAGCAATCCTCAAAGCCATCTCCCGTGGCTGACAACAGCAAGATCCCAGCAGGCAGTATCACAAACAACTATCACAGAGCTGATGGCCAGAACTGCGGCAACTTTTTAACCGTAAGTTGCTCTTAACACTCTCAATGTCGTTCGAAGAAAGGTCCACTAGGCTTATTAGTTGAATGTGCATGACTAAAATGCGAAGCTAATTTCGTACAATCAAATGCATGAATCTTGGACTAACTTCTTCTGCCAAATGTTTTGACGACATCACGTATGTATTTACTCTGTGGTTTAAGTCTGATGTTTATAAATGATCATGGTTCAGGAACGACCATCAACAAAGGTCCACGCTGCACCTGGTGGCAACTCCTCCCTGAATTACCTGTTTGGTGATGGTAGTAAATAATCAAATCTCATTCCCAGAAGCTGGATGGATGTTTGATCACTTATTATGAACTGAGTTCAGAGCATCCGAATAACTTTATTTAGTCGGTTACAATAGTATTTTGCGTGTAAACTGATTGTTGAACTATTTCATCTATAAGACAAATATGCGAGGCAATTTGTGATCACTTTTCACCACATTAATAAACTATTTTGCTATTGCTAGGTTCACAAAAAATGCAGGGTTGAGAATATCATGTTTCATTTCAAGCCCACAACGAGGTTCTTAGACTATTAAGAAACTTGCACTTATAGTCGATACTAGAGGATTGTAAAACACACGAACCACAAAGCATGACATATTACTGAAACATGATAATCAATCAACTCGGCTTGGATCATCTAATAAAAGAAGCTAGTTAACAAGAGGACATATTACTCTGAGATTTAACTGAACAACCCAATAAAAATGAGAAACATAATCTAAAATGAAACATTGTCCATCTAAAATTGTAATGGGAAACTAGAAACCGTTGTAGCGAATGGTGTTGTCGGTGCGCATACGAATCCAGTAGGGAATAGGCGTACTGTTCTGCCTCTGCTTCTTCGCCAATTTCTTCTTTATCATGAATGACTTGTGAGAAGGCTGCACAGCTCACACACAATTCATTGATAACATTATATATATATATATATATATATATATATATATATATATAACAACAAGGAGGAGATGACATTTTTAACAGAGGAAATGAGAATAATTGGCGAACCATAGTTGTTGGAGGAGGCTGAAAGATCCACTCGTTCAGATGCGGGGAAATTTAAATGGTACCGAATACACATCTATATCTATAAGGTAAAAGAGGAGATTACCGAAAAAATTGGGTTAGAAGATCCACAGAAGTGGGTAGCCTTAACCGGATGTGTATGGTAACAAGAAAAGCCCGAAGGCTGTTCCCGTCCCTGTCGGGGGAGATGCCAACCATCTCTCCTTTCTACGAACACAACATGATCTATGTTAACTTCTCTTTTTAAAGACACTGATTTGGTTGTGATTATCTGATGTGGGACAAGAACAATATAACATGTATGCCGTCAACTGAGTTAAATGATCAACTCAGTTGGTCCAAATCAATTATAGCCTTGAAATTAAATGATCAAACAAAAGAAAAACTTTATTACTCAACTATTGGAGATATTTTTGAAATACCATTTACATTTATGGCAGAGAATGAAGCATGCTCTTCTGTTACCTCTCTGAAATGTGTTTTGAAATTCGTTTGAAATAGACTTCAACAGAGTCAAGAGAGAATTGTTAATATATATGTGTTTGAGATTTGAATTCTGAATTCAAAGTCACTCCTATTCTTTGTGTGTTACATATTGTCATATCCTATCAATCGTAAATTCGTAATGCATATTGATATGGTATAATGTGTCATGTCAGAGAAAAGACACGTAGGCGCGAAACTGACCAATGAATGTCGAGAAGGCTTAAAGGTAAAGCTACCTTAGCCGTATTTGAATCACCATAATACCTATATAGCTAATTAGACATTGAGTAATATGTTATTGGAAAGCCACACGAGTCTAGGTCGCAACGCAACAAGCGGAATGCGATTTGGAGGTCCAGAGAGAAAGTTATGGTCAAAATAGTAAAGCTGCGCAGAGCACATCGAATTTGCACAATTCGATGTGTCCTGAGCGCATCGAATTTGTACAATTCGATGCGGTCCTAAAATGACCTTTAAGCCCCTCTAATCATGCCTATATATACCCCCTCACTCCTCAAGAGTAGGTGGGACCGACGGAGATGCCACGCATCGAATCCAAGTCAATTCGATGCGTCCCAATTCGATGCGTCCCAATTCGATGCGCCCCAATTCGATGCGTCCCAATTCGATGCGCCCCAATTCGATGCGTCCCAATTCGATGCGTCCCAATTCAATGCGTCCCAATTCGATGCGCCCCAATTCGATGCGTCCCAATTCGATGCGTCCCAATTCGATGCGCCTATTCGATGCGCCCCAATTCGATGCCCCTATTCGATGCACCTATTCGATGCGCCTATTCGATGCCCCTATTCGATGCCTTATATTCCCAGAAAGCTACGTGAGTCAGGGTTCCAAATCAAGAAGCGGAATGAGGTTTCGATCATCCGTTAGGGAGATATGATTGAAACCGTGAAGTCGCGCAAAGCAGTCTCGAATTCACCTTGTTCGACATGGACGCATCGAATCAAGCCAATTCGATGCGTCCTAAGATCGAAGCCTTACATGCCCGGAGAGCCAAGAGAGTCAGGGTTCCGAATCAAGAAGCAGAATGAGGTTTTGATCATCCTACAAAGAGATATGATCGAAACCGTGCAGTCGCTCCAATGCTGAACCAAATGAACCAAACAGCCCTATCAAGGGTCGACCATAGAGAGGCAGCTCAAAAGAGACAATTGAACTACGTTCGGCTTGATTCCCTTAATGGGATACGTAGGCAGCTTGGCAAGTTCCCAAGTTCAGTCCGATATCATAAGAACCTAACGCCCGCAAGTCAACAATCAAAGAGTAACAAATCTCTCACGTTCGACTGTTCCCTCAACTTGGCCATTTAGGGATTACTTCCTGTAACCTTATATTTATCTATGTGTAATAGGTGTTCCGGACCAAGCTAGTCTATTCACTGTAATAGGATAGCATTATTTTGGTTAAGTCAGGCCCCACTGTATCGATTTTTCGGTGTATTGTAACCTAGACGAAATAAGACCAAAATATTGGCGCCGTCTGTGGGAACACCATTTCGCTTACGCTTAAGAGTCTGTTTAGGTAAAATGGCAAAGAAAGGGAATGAACCAATGAGGAAAGAACCGCGAAGAGTCCCAGTAGCTGTATCGAGATCGAGAAACAACTACGGAGTTGATAAGATGGAACTCAGTCCCAAGCAAACACTGAGTGGTGCTAAGAGCAATAAACAAATCCGCAATTCAACCAAGAAAACTAACATTATCAGAGAATGATTATGGATTCTTCAATTCCAATCCTGCACGGACAAACGACGACACCCCGAATAGTGTCATGATTTGTCTTACCCTAAGGTGGTATCGAACGTCGTGTTGCATTGATTATCAGACCAAGCAGGAACCAGCAGGGCCATCATCACATGTATACTACATATAGATGGAACCCAATAACAAGACATCGAAGAATTACCTCGAGAAGAGGATGAAAAACACAAGAAAAACCTCACAAGAGGAGTTCCAAGGAATATTATTGGCGTGTAGAACAACCACGAGAACATTGACGGGCAAAACACTTTTCGTTCATTGTTTACGGCACTGAGGCTGTTCTACCTGACGGAATGGGAATGCCAACACGCAATATTCACAACTATGATCCCGAACAATCAGTCCGCTTACGTCAGATGGATCTAGACATGATAGGCACAATAAGGGAAGATGCGTACCAACGCATTGCAGCTTTCAAAGCAGCAAATGCTAAAAGTTACGATAACAGAGTCCAATTATGAAATTTTGAGGTAGGAGATCTAGTACTCAGAAGTGTATCAACAAAACAGCACATTGAAAAATTCGAACCAATATGGAGGGGCCCTTCAAGATCATACAAGCGACCTTGGAATGTGCAACATCTTAGGCGTTATTATGCAAAGGAGTAGAAACAATTGCGACCAGGAGCTAACAAAATGTATGACCTGCGAAGGGTTGAGTCCCGTGCAAAGATTGGGAAACATAAACCCCTCGGTAAGTAATTGAGCCCAACCTTTTCCAAATTATTAAATGTATCTATCTACGTGAACGGCACATGTGGAGTCTTATAGAAATGATGCTAAAATTCCCAAATGAGGAACCAAGGAGTTCAGCGACAGAACAAAAACGAGAAGAACGAAAAATCACCCTGAAAGATCAAATCGCCCCAAGTGGCTGAAAGAACAAATCGCCCCAAGTGGCTGAAAGATCAAATCGCCCCAAGTGGTTGAAAGAACAAATCGCCCCAAGTGGCTGAAAGATCAAATCGCCCCAAGTGGCTGAAAGAACAAATCGCCCCAAGTGGCTGAAAGAACAAATCGCCCCAAGTGGCTGAAAGAACAAATCTCCCCAAGTGGCTGAAAGAATAAATCGCCCCAAAGTGGCTGAAAGTACAAATCGCCCCAAAGTGGCTAAACTCTTCATGCGCGCCACCGAGTGTCATGACCGCAATATAAATCGCCTCGAAATGACGGAACTCCTCATGCACGCCATGAGCGTCGTGACGGAGATATAACGTGAAGTTAATAATCATCAGTTATCACACAATTATGAGATTGATAACAGACAAAGAGCAACTGAACATGCACTGAGCATGGTCAAAAACCGTTGCAAGTGAAATGCAAAAATTGCTCGCAGAACAAAAAAGCCCTAATATCATCAAAATGATATATCCCAATATCACTACTTAGCAAGTGACTGGGGGGACTCCTAACGAATGATCGCACCCACCGAACGAGCGAAATTGGCACAATTTCCATGAATCTGATCCTATGCGGTACGTCAAACGTATTCAGAATGGCACCAAGAATGTCCACACAAAGCGACACGGTGCAAACCTACCCGAAATGGTACCAAACAAACTTGTCCAAAGCAACACCAAAAGCATCAGCCCGACAAGATAAACGTAAACCTAAAATTTCAAAAATGAAATAATGGCCCGAAGTGGTCAGATAAATAAGTGGAATATATCGAAAATGGACATCAGTCCATCATGGTCTGAAACATATTAGACATCGCAAAGCATAGACATTCGCTAGTAGAAGCATGATGCAAACAACATATCCATATGCCTGAAAGGCTGGATATGGCAACAGACTTCACGTGGTAAATCAATTACATCTATCCAGCATGATACGATGCAAATCCACCCAAAACAACACGATAAACATCTAATTATAACAATACAATGAGAACATGTCCAAAGCAGCACCACGTCAGTTACCCAGCTTAATACGATGAAAACCTGCCCAAATGAGTGCATATTTAGACTACTATAAAAGGATTATCACCTTAAGAGGTGCATATATCCATTCGTTGAATTAGCCGTCAACGTCGAAGAGCAATAACATGTGACAGCACAAAGTTCCATAAACAGAACGCGAGAAATCATTGAGCAAGAATGCAACAAAATATCCGAACAAATGCGACACAATGTCCAGATAGACAAAGATCTCTACCAAGCATAAACTGCAAGATTAATGCAGGAAGCTTGAAAAGCTTAGCACTAGATCGCTTTAGATCCATCACTTATATATCATTTCTATCATAGTCGAAGGTCTCCATTGAGACGATCTCTCGCTCGATCGAGGTTCTTAGCAACATAATCTACGTATTATCTAAGTTGTCTATCTCTCAAAGACAACAACGATTAATTCAAAAGATAACTGCAAAACCGTATTGGGCAAATAAACGTCGCGCCTTCGCACGATCCAGCAACGCTAATGCAGCAACTGGGACGCACCAATCAAAAAACAAAAAAAAAATATATCAAAAAACCTATACCCGAGTGAGGCCATAATCCTCAAAGCGCAAATCATACAAGGTTAAGCAACGATGGCAGCACTGCCTCAAAAATGCAGCAAAAGCAGAATCACGCATTGTGAAGTTATTTGCATAAAAATAACGCCATCCATGATCTAATGGGGACCCACAATGGGACGGACACTCTGCCCCAAAGCGGCAAGTGCTAACCATTAAATCCCTAAAAACAAAGCAACGATAGCAATTGAAAGAAAAGGCAACGATTATGAGCCTTCGATTAAACAAACAAATGAATAGTCATAAATGACAACCGTGCGACTAATAAAAAAGCGACGCAGCGCCACAAAAATATCAAATTAGAAATTGTTCATTACAATTAGAATCTAAGCCTTACGGGCCTAGCGCGCTCGAATCTCCACTGAGCGCTAGTTGCACACATCAGACCGCCTCCCAATCAGGGGCTTGATTTTCAACATTATCAAAATAACTAGCATAGAGAGGTAAGTCAAGAATACATCTTATAAGTTTGGCACCCGCTCTCTGATCGACACCGTCTCCCAAACTGGGGGATTATAATATGATGTGGGCTTATTCGGTAAACTACATTGGTGCATAATGACATTAATCACCCCAAAATTGAGGCGAAATGGCTCTAGCACTTCATTATAGTTTGAAGTATGTTTATGTACCAAAATCACACTCCAAACTGGGGGACTAGTGATATGGTATAATGTGTCATGTCAGAGAAAAGACACGTAGGCGCGAAACTGACCAATGAATGTCGAGAAGGCTTAAAGGTAAAGCTACCTTAGCCGTATTTGAATCACCATAATACCTATATAGCTAATTAGACATTGAGTAATATGTTATTGGAAAGCCACACGAGTCTAGGTCGCAACGCAACAAGCGGAATGCGATTTGGAGGTCCAGAGAGAAAGTTATGGTCAAAATAGTAAAGCTGCGCAGAGCACATCGAATTTGCACAATTCGATGTGTCCTGAGCGCATCGAATTTGTACAATTCGATGCGGTCCTAAAATGACCTTTAAGCCCCTCTAATCATGCCTATATATACCCCCTCACTCCTCAAGAGTAGGTGGGACCGACGGAGATGCCACGCATCGAATCCAAGTCAATTCGATGCGTCCCAATTCGATGCGTCCCAATTCGATGCGCCCCAATTCGATGCGTCCCAATTCGATGCGCCCCAATTCGATGCGTCCCAATTCGATGCGTCCCAATTCAATGCGTCCCAATTCGATGCGCCCCAATTCGATGCGTCCCAATTCGATGCGTCCCAATTCGATGCGCCTATTCGATGCGCCCCAATTCGATGCCCCTATTCGATGCACCTATTCGATGCGCCTATTCGATGCCCCTATTCGATGCCTTATATTCCCAGAAAGCTACGTGAGTCAGGGTTCCAAATCAAGAAGCGGAATGAGGTTTCGATCATCCGTTAGGGAGATATGATTGAAACCGTGAAGTCGCGCAAAGCAGTCTCGAATTCACCTTGTTCGACATGGACGCATCGAATCAAGCCAATTCGATGCGTCCTAAGATCGAAGCCTTACATGCCCGGAGAGCCAAGAGAGTCAGGGTTCCGAATCAAGAAGCAGAATGAGGTTTTGATCATCCTACAAAGAGATATGATCGAAACCGTGCAGTCGCTCCAATGCTGAACCAAATGAACCAAACAGCCCTATCAAGGGTCGACCATAGAGAGGCAGCTCAAAAGAGACAATTGAACTACGTTCGGCTTGATTCCCTTAATGGGATACGTAGGCAGCTTGGCAAGTTCCCAAGTTCAGTCCGATATCATAAGAACCTAACGCCCGCAAGTCAACAATCAAAGAGTAACAAATCTCTCACGTTCGACTGTTCCCTCAACTTGGCCATTTAGGGATTACTTCCTGTAACCTTATATTTATCTATGTGTAATAGGTGTTCCGGACCAAGCTAGTCTATTCACTGTAATAGGATAGCATTATTTTGGTTAAGTCAGGCCCCACTGTATCGATTTTTCGGTGTATTGTAACCTAGACGAAATAAGACCAAAATACATATCTTGGTTGCCAGTTTCTTGAAACGAATGACAAGACTGTTTTTGAGTTTAAGGTTTATTGGTTTCTTAATCTATTATGTAAGGCTGTTATAACGCAGCTAGCTGGATAACGATCCCAATTAAATATGCACGAACCGATTGTTCAGCTTCTAAGGATCTTCCTTACACAGAGGCTGGATGTATATTTGGAACAAAGGAAGACTTGCAGAAGAGCCACAGTAAGGATTCATTTGTCTTACCAATCTTGTGTGATCTATAACATAGTTTAAGCGTCGTGTCCTATATAGTTTTTTCAATTAGTTTTCATTGGAAAGAGGCAGGTCTTGTGTGATCCAATGGTCTGAAGCGAAAACAATAATCTTAGTGACAATTCAACCCTGCAGTTGCCTGAGTGGAATCTTCAGTAATCTTGTAGGCTTCACTCGTGTCCCATTTATGATTATCGGCGCTTTTACTTTTCTATGAACTTCTTGCAAGCAGTTATTTAAAATGGGGTAGCATATTTGTTACACATGAATTTCATGTGAACTTGGCTATATATCTTTGTACATTGTGATTTACATTTCATCTGTGGGTTCTTGTAATTTCCTCCTCACAAGTGAGGTGTAGATCCCGTTCGCACTCAAAAGCTCATCATGACTGCCGCTTTCTGCTATGCGCCCGTCCGCTATAACTGCAACCACGTTGGCGCTTTTCACAGTTGAGAGCCAGTGCGCAATGATAAGGACAGTCCTGCCATTCATTAGGGAATCCATTGCATCCTGCAGTACACATGTTTGAATAATCAGACAGAGAAAAATAATCAGATACTGTACTATGAGAAATCACCGTACCTGGACTAGGTATTCACTCTCCGCATCTAGAGCGCTAGTGGCTTCATCCAGTAACAGAACTTTCGGGTTCATTAGTAGTGCTCTGGCAATTGCTATTCTTTGCTTCTGGCCACCCGACAATCTCAATCCCCGTTCTCCAACAACAGTTTGGTACTTCTCTGGAAATGATGTTATGAATTCATGAGCATTAGCCATTGTCTGCATTACCAAAACAATTGTTAACGCTGAAACTGAGACAGAGAGAGATGAATTCACCCTGAGACTGAGCAGAAAACTTAGACTTACAGCTGCATTTTCTATGTCAGAAAACTTAGACTTACACCTGACTTACTATGCTTATCTGTAATTTTGCAGGGAAAGATTTAGATCCAATATGGTGAGAGGGAGAAAACAGGAGCTTGTCTATCTGTTACGAGCATGGTAGTTGCCGCATTACCTTTTTGTGTAGATATTCATGAGATATTTCGGACAACGAAACACCATTCAGCAATCAGCAGTATTCTTCCTTTTAGAGGATCATAAAACCTCTATCAAGTTAGCTATTGTGGTCTGCAAAAGATACACACGCTCGATGAACTGATACACACTTTTAGAATTTGAGCAGTAAATTTTGATTTGAGGGATAACAAAAAGAAAGGATTAGAGAACAGGATTGATACTTTTCCTCCCCCGCTAGGACCAACAAGAGCGACTTTAGATCCGGGACTGAGCTTTAATGTTATTCCCTACAAATTCAAAAACGAATTCATGGAGCCAAAATCAGGACTCATGTGATTCACGTTTAATGACATAAAACAAGAAGGGTAGCCTATAAAGTTTTGTTTTCGAAAGAGTCTCAATTGATACTGAAAAAATAAACTTTTACCTTGAGTACCGTATGACTTGGGCTAGAGGGATACGCGAAATATACATCATCGATTTCCACATCTCCATCTGGATCACTGGCCACAAACCAGTAAGGGTTAGAAAATACTGATTATCAATAGATTCGTACTCTCATATTCATTCTTATGAAGTCAACCGGGGATTTGGGGGGAAAGGACTAACCCCACTGGACATTTAGCACCAGATTTAGGCATGGATGAGACACGATCTAGAAGCTGGAAAACTCTCCTGATAGTGAGGATATAGAGGAACCAACTGCAAAAAACAGATATCTGTCAGTAAAACTATACGGTTTCTAATCCTTTATCATTGTTTGTGCACACAAACACACACACAAAATAAGAGAACTCATGTGATTTATCCCTGATTGCTGAATAAGTAAAAGGTGGGAATGCCATTTGTTCAAGTAGGCAAGTATACCTTACCTGTGAGGCTATATAAAATGAAAGATGTAAGAGATCCTGCTGCCAAATGATCCATAATTGTCAAGTAGGCTCCATAAATCACCACTACAATGACAGATAATGTAGATGCTGCATTCAGTCCTCCAAAAAACAAACCAGTCATTCTCTGCAGCCGAAGAAAATAAGTAGGCAAGGTGATATATCTTGCAATAGTGTAATTTCTCAAGTGTACAAAGAGCGAAAATCCAGTCCGATGACCAAACTCACTGCTTGTTGAAGTCCTAGCTTTAGTGTATCGTCGACTTTTTCGGAGTAACCTGAGATCGTCTGCTGTTCACGTGCGAAAGATCTTACTGTCCTTATGGCTCCAAAAGATTCCTTGAAACAAGTAACTTTTAGTGATTGCATATAGTACGCTCATCTGAAAGTACTAGGCAGTCAAAACACTTTGTAGATACAACCTCTGCAATCACTGCGGCTACAGCAGCAGCAGCAGCAGCTTGAGTTGCATGTGAGAGTTCTTGTAGATAACGCCCAAATGCACGGACCCCGACTGATATAACAGGAACAACAGCCAAAGCTCTAGCACTGGCAATATCAACAATGGAGGTAATTCATTATTTAGCCTGTCTGATGATTGATAAGCGCGGAAAATAATTTCTTAACCCTGACTCACATGTTAATTTCCAGGATGACGAAAACATGAAACCAATGCCAATAAAGGGCAGTTGTGAGAGTATGAAGTGATTCTGAAAGATTTGTAGTTGCCGCACTTTTAATAATTTATTTGTGTGTCTTCTGATAACCTACTCAGGAGGAGTTCTAACACCTGTTGGAGTAACATCAAAGTAGAATGGTATTTCCTGCAAAAATATTATTGCACGCACCATGTTAAGCAATTATTTCATAGATTGGGAATTTTACGTGTTTCTCATGTAGTAAAATTTAGGCCTTACTTGCTGTATCAGATGACTAAATAAATTGTTCCTGAGTCGAGCAACAACCCTTTCACTGGCTGAGGAAAATAACCATGTACGAAGCGGTGTGGATAGAGAACTGGACACAAATCTCAGAATTCAACATACAACTGTAAGCCGCAATTTCGTACTATTCATTGTACGTGTTCATACCCAATAACAAGTATGAGAATTATGGCTAGAATTGTATTCTTGACGGCATTTAACGCTTCAGCTTGCTCTTCAGGTGTCCTCAAATCTCTTGAGACAATGTCAATTATATCATACCACCAAATTTTGGCTGAGGCACAAGAAAGAGAGTGTGGTGAGATTAATTTCCATGACTTTTCGAATTCTATCTGAGGCACGTGTAGAGTGAATGGCTTACTATGAGAAGACTGGAGGTAGATGCTATGATCAACAAGGCAATAGTGGGAATAATAATCGTCCCAGCATCTGGCTTTGCCTATTTATTCAACATAAAAACCAGGGATTCTTCTTGTAAGATAATGACCGCTACATGGTTTTATATATTATAGAGACAACGTAACATAAAACTGAAAACTGCTAATATAGTAAAGCTTCAACTTTCTTACCCTTACATAAATTCTAGGAATTCAAACAAACATTTTCTTGAAGAAATTCCCATTCTGAATGTCATGATTTAGTAGTATACATGAAACTTGTATAAATACATATATATATATATATACTAGAAGAAATATAATCTGCTTTACATAGTTGAGCAAGGAATATATAGGGATTTTTAACGTTTTGGTCCCGTAAGTTGGCCTTTCCGCGATTTTGGTCCCATAACTTGGAGGGCCGCGATTTTGGTCCCATAAGTTGGCATTAGAACTCGATTTTGGTCCCTCGGTCAACGTTTTTGAATTTCTATCCGTTAAAAGCTTATGTGGCGTCAATTGACTGCATGCGTGGCAATTTTGACCTAAATTTAAGATCCACCTACACACATGGCGCACACGTGGTAAAAATTGCTTTGCTCTTGTAATTTAATCTTATAATCTTAATCAGAATAATTAATTATCTAATAATTATTTAAAAATTTAATCTTATACCATAATCATACCCCCTACCTTACAACCCCCCCTCCCCCCAACCACCACTCCCCGCCCCGCCGCACCCACCACCCCCACCCCACTCACACCACCCAACACCACCACCACCACCACCCCCACGCACACACCACCCCACGCACACCACCCAGCACCACCACCACCAGCAGCCCCACGCACACACCACCCAACCAGCACCACCCCCACCCCACCAGCCCCACGCACACCACCCTGCACCACCACCACCACCAGCCCTACGCACACACCACCCAACCAGCACCACCCCCACCCCACCAGCCCCACGCACACACCCACCACGGACATCAAACTGGTGACCGGTAAACTGTAATCAGGCGGCGCGTTCATACACGCGCTCAGACTAATAGAATGGACCGAATTTCAGATTCGGTTAAAACCGTGGAGGAGATGACCGGACCGTTACGGTGGCCGTCGAAGAAAAGGAGGATTGTTGACACCGGATTTATCTCGCGGCGGTCTTCTAGAACCTTCGCTGCTTTTTTGATGGAATCGGCGGCGGTGGTGGCGGATCCGCCGTCTAACGGTACAGCAGCGTCGATTATTCTTCTCGCAGCTCTTTTGCCGGCGGTTGTCATCCGCCTCAACGGTAACAAACGCTTGGAGGTGGAGGAGTACGCCACAATCGATAACCTATCAGCGGCGGAGAGAGAAGAAACGACTAATCTCATCGCCTTTTTCATCAAATGCATCTTCTCCGGCGTGATGCACTCCTGTTGCAGATATACGATTATTATTATTTTTTTTTTTTTTTTATTAGTTAAAGCCAAGTCAGGTCCAAATTGCCACGTTGCAGGTCAAACTATGCCACGTAGGCGATTAACGGATATATTTTCAAAAACGTTGACCGAGGGACCAAAATCGAGTTCTAATGCCAACTTATGGGACCAAAATCGCGGCCCTCCAAGTTATGGGACCAAAATCGTGGAAAGGCTAACTTACGGGACCAAAACGTTAAAAATCCCGAATATATATAATCTGAATTTTATTAAAAGTTTGTTAGTTGGTAACTGTATCGTGTATGCTACATTATATATTAATAAAAAAGTATGCAGCATTGCCTCCATACCCAAATGACTAAAAGTTGACAAGACTCAGCAGACTACACCAAGTATGCAGCATTGCCTCCATACCCAAATGACTAAAAGTTGACAAGACTCAGCAGACTACACCTCCATCATATCCATATTGAAGCAAAACAAATAAATTATAACCCAGAATTGGAAGGAAAATGTTATATATGTGTACATCCAAATCTTAGTTACCACTAAATTAAATCTCCTCGAACTCCAGCCTATTCCATTGCTTCCCTAACAAAAGAGACGTTCTTCATTTCATTTCATTTCTTTTTCAAAAAGAAGTCTAGCATCAAGGGAAGCTTCCCATTTACAAACCAAAATATGTTATGATAATGTAACAAGTTAACAAAAAGATAGTGAGTTTAGCATATATCTATCTATCTTGACATAATGTGAAGTGCACATGTCAAGTTATATATATTAAAGTGCATACATATTACATGCACCCACATTCTCACATATCGTGTGCTTTCCAAAACTTTAATAGTAAGAGCAGCCCGATGCATGAAAGCATCCCGCAATGCGAGGGTCCCACCGCAAAGGTATATAAGGGGCAAGTCTTTCCCTATTAAATTTGACAAGAGGTCGCCTTCTAGGACTTGAACCCGTGGCCTCTTAGTCACACAACAACACCTTTATCGGTGCGCCAAAACTCCCATCCCAAAACTCTAATAAGTTTATCAAATAGTACTTTGAGGAGGAAACTTATTATACTTTTGTTCCAAGACAAGACAAATCAATACATCTTTTTAGTTTAGTTGCACTCTTCGGGAAATTTTATGGTTTGGTCCCTTAAGTTGGCTCTAGCTTGATTTTGGTCCCATAAGTTGGCAGGCCTTTATTTTCGTCCCATAAGTTGGCACTCTTCCGCGATTTTAGTCCCACCATCATAGCTCCGCCAAGAATCGCCGGGAAATGCTTACGTGGCGTTCGTTGACCGCTGCTGGACCTATTTTGACCTAGTTTTTGGGCCCACTTTTCCACCTGGATTACGTAATTAAAAAAAAAGCCGCTAATTAAAAGATTAAAATATCTAAATATAAAACTTATATATAATTTTCTTTCTTTAATTATATCTATTTCGTTAATCAATATATATATATATATAATGTCTGTATGTCTGTATTTATAATTTGTGTAAAAATGCAGGTGGTGTCCGGCGAAGAGAACCCCTTTACGCCACGTGGATACCTAGTCCGTTACTGGAAGAAACAGATCTCAAACAACTTACCCAAACCCGATTTCCTCCTCAACAAAGCCTCGCCGTTAACCGCCGTCCAATACGCCGCCTTCTCAAAACTCGCCGCCGACCAAACCTCCCTCTCTGCCCACCTCCCCGATTTCTGCTCCCAAGCCGACCTCCTCTGTTTCCCCGATTTAACCCCCTCCCTCGAAAAGCACGACGACAACGTTAATTTCAATTCCTATTCCGATAAGAACTTCACCAACTACGGCACCGACCGCCTCGGCGGACTCGACGCCTTCAAATCCTACTCCGAGGGAGGCAACGTCGTCGTCGACACTTTCCGCCGCTACTCCCGCGACGCCACCGGACACAACGACCGCTTCACGGGCTACGCCACCGAGTGCAACGTCGTGGACCAGAGCTTCAACACCTACGACACTACCTCCACCGGCGGCGAGGGCCAGTTCAACAGCTATAACAACGAAGTCAATGTGCCTAATCTGCGATTCACCTCGTATTCCGACAACAGCAAGGGTCGGAAACAGTCATTCACAGAGTACACCAGCCAGGCGAATGCAGGGGAGGGGGTTGGGGGAGGAGTAATTAGGGTAAAATATTAATTTTGAAATTATTAATATATGTATATGTATATATATTAAGTATGTATATATTCTGTTAATTAATTATATTCTATATGTATGTATATATATACTAAGTATTTAAGTTTATGAAAATATTAAAAAAAATATGAATGTGTTTTAAAAATAACTTTTAATCATTTAATTTCCATATGGATGCCATGTGTAGATGTGGGCCCAAAAACCAGGTCAAAATAGGTCCAGCAGCGGTCAACGAACGCCACGTAAGCATTTCCCAGCGATTCTTGGCGGAACTATGGTGGTGGGACTAAAATCGCGGGAGAGTGCCAACTTATGGGACGAAAATAAAGGCCTGCCAACTTATGGGACCAAAATCAAGCTAGAGCCAACTTAAGGGACCAAACCATAAAATTTCCCGGACTCTTCTTTACATTCAATCTCGTACAAAATTCAATCTCTTTTACATTCAAAAAGACTTAAGTCTCAAATCAACAAAAATATCAATTTTTGAAATTCATTCATTTCATAAAAACCCTAATCCACCACCACCTCCGACGCCACCACGCGTCCCTCTCTCTCCCATCACCTCAGTTACCATTGACGCGGTAGGTTCCTGTCATCTAATTTCAATTTAGCTTTTTCGATTTTTCAGCTAAATACATACATAAATACGAATGTCAAAAGAGCTATTGATTCTTTTGATTTTTCAGCTAAATACACAGGTAAAAGAACCACCATATTGATTAATCCTGGTTGCATGTATGTCAAACGAGGTATACTGTTTGTCGCCGTATGCTGCTGAAGTTGTGATGTTTTATTTGTTTTGCTTAGCATGATATGAAGTTGTGATCACAGAGGGTTTTTTCTTGCGTAATTTTTGGTGCATTGTGTCATCTTCTTACCTGCTGGATTTGTAATTCATAAATGTTCCTTCACTTTTCTTGTATCGGGAATCCTATAATATATATATGTGCTATTCAGTCTGTTCTGTTGATGGTGATATTACCTTTTTTATTCTCATATAGAAAGACTCTATCTAGATAACGGTAACCATGCTTGTCATTATTTCACATGATTCCAGAATATGTTCATATTTACTTGTACTAAGAAAACAAACTATGGCTATGGGGCAGTAATTAACTATCCAATGTCAAACTCAAATTCTTTTGTCCAATTACATTTCAAGTAGAACTAGTGTACTGTAGAGTGCAAAGCTACCGATGAAAAGGAGCACTACTCATTTTTCATCAAAGTACCTCTCAGTTTTAAGTAGCTAAGAGTAGTATGAGGCCTGAGGGCATCAAACATTCTTGTTTAAAACTTGCACCAGCTCTAATTTCAATATTTTATACTTGAAAAATACGGAAGATTCTTGTTTTATGAACAGATTACAGCGACCTTCAAGTCAGTTATGGCACAGCTCCCGTGACTGTATTCTACATGAACGTTGACTATTTGCCACCAAATCCCAGGTATGTAAATTATCAAACTAAAATCCAGTCCCTGTTTCTAGTTGTGAGAAGCCGTGAAGTTGTTAAGGTTTTGCATATATGATTTCTTAGGAAAGTGTTAGTTCTAGTTAGTTTCATATATGGTTTCGATCACTTCACTGTTTCTAGTGGTTAGAAGTGCATAGGTACTAAAGTTTGCAAGGACAAAAACTAATTAACTTGTGGAAGAATGCAAAGTATGGAACTTACTGATTATCAATGTTGTTCTAGTAGATGCAGAATCTGTTCTTGTCAGTGCTTGTGAAACAGGACACGTCACTAGTGTCTGTCTTATTTTGTTGAGATTGTAGAAAACACGCACTTATAGATGGTAGACTGTCAGCATTAGTAAGTAAATTGTAGCCTGTCAGCATTATTCTGTGTTAGGCTGTCAGCAATTTATACAAAATATCATGGATTCTTTTTTTACTTCTGTTATTAGAACAAATTAATTAAGAAGATGCAGATTAATCATTAGATTACATGGATTCTGTTCTTGGTTTTCAATCTGATGTCATAATGTCAGGCCACTTTTTCATATATCCATGGTGCAATACATAAGTTCATTATTCATATAATAAGGGGTCTGTATCTCTACTGTATGTATCGATCTATATCTATATATATGTATAGAATTTTAGAATGAATAGAGTTTGTTAATCATGTGATTATATTCTGTTAATCAGGAGTTGAGGACTACAGAACAAAGAGTGGTGTTGACTGCCTTTATATATATTATCTGGTCACAACAATTTTTTCTTAGCTTTCATTTTGGAATTTTCACTTTTCTGTTTCGGATTTCTTCAAGTAGCTGACACAATTTTAGATTTTATTTATTTCGGATTTCTTGTTATGAACTCAAAGTAATATGTATCAATTTTATCATCTTTCTCCCAATAGCAATATACTATCTACTGTAGTTCATGTTCATCCAATATGCTTCAGTGACATGTTTGATTTGAATGATGCAGTTATAATTCTGTGACAATGTTTTTGTTTTGTTGGCCTTTCAGATTGAAGAGAAGAATGAAGTTACCACCAATGAGAATGATGCACACATTCGATTTCCTCCAATTCTCCCGCGACACAACAACTCAAATCCCCAATTTGTCAACCTACATTTCACTACTCCAATCATGTGCACAGAATCAACAACTACCCAAAGGGAGAATTACCCACTCACAAATGCTGATCAATGGTCTTCTAACATCACCTCTTTCCGCTACAAGCCTCATCAACATGTACTCCAAGTGTAATTCCATCACCGATGCTTTATCCGTGTTTTACGCTTCGACCCATGTCCACAATGTGTTTGTTTATAATTCTATTATAGCTGGTTTAACTATGAACAATCTTCCAACCGAAGCTTTTGAGTTGTTCCGCAAAATGCGGACTTTTGGTGAAGTAGCTCCTGATAAATTTACGTTTCCTTGCGTGATTAAGGTGTGTTCGAATGTTGTGGATTTGAAGAATGTCCATGGGCTTTTGTTTAAGCTTGGGTTGGATTCTGATTTGTTTGTGGGTAGTGCGTTGGTGCATTGTTATTTGAAGTTTGAGTTGATTAATGAAGCAGTGAAAGTGTTTGATGGGTTGCCCGAGAGAGACGATATTGTGGTTTGGAATGCGATGATTAATGGGTATGTGCAGATTGGGCAGTTTGATAAGTCCCTTGTGGTCTTTAGGAAGATGGTTGATGCTGGGGTTGGACCGAATCGATTTACTGTTAGTGGGATATTATCAGCTTTAGCGTTAGCTGGAGATGTTTACAATGGCAGGTTTGTTCATGGGTTTGTCGTTAAGATGGGGTACGACTCGGGGACTGCTGTTTTGAATGCACTGATTGATATGTATGGAAAATGTAGGCAGCTCGAGGATGCGATGGTCGTTTTCGAGAACATGATTGAGAAAGATATTTATTCTTGGAACTCGATTATTAGTGTTCATGAACAATGTGGTGATCATGATGGGACTTTGAGGCTTTTGAAGGGGATGCTGAGTACTGGATTTGAGCCTGATCTGGTGACTGTTACTGCTGCATTTCCCGCTTGCTCATATTTGTCAGCTCTTATGCACGGTAAAGAGATTCATGGCTATATGATTAGGAAAGGATTGGACAAACTCGGAAATACATATACTAATAATTCAATTATGGATATGTATACAAAATGCGGGAGTATGAGGGAGGCCCGTGCAATTTTTGATGAGATGAATATTACCGACGTGGCATCGTGGAACATCATGGTCATGGGGTATGGTATGCAGGGGTTTGGCAATGAGGCATTGGATCTGTTTTCTCGCATGTGCGAGGTTGGTCTGAATCCGGATGAGATCTCCTTTGTTGGGGCTTTAGCAGCCTGCAGCCACGCAGGCTTTGTAATAAGAGGGCGAGAACTTCTTGCAGAAATGAAGCCAAAATATGATGTAACTCCTGCCATAGAACATTATGCATGTGTAATCGACATGCTTGGTCGGGCTGGGAAGCTTGAGGAGGCCTTGGAGTTGATGTCATCTATGTCAATCGAACCTAATCAAGTTGTGTGGAGGGCATTCTTAGCAGCTTGCCGGCTCCATGGGAATGCAGACTTGGCTAAAGTTGCTGCAAAACGGGTGCTTGAGCTCGAACCTGAGCATTGTGGAAGCTATGTTTTGATGTCTAATATCTATGGAGAAGCTGGAGAATATGAAGAGGTTGCTGAATTGAGACATTCAATGAGGCAACAGGACGTCAAGAAGTCACCTGGTTGCAGCTGGATTGAACTTGCTAATGTTATGCATGTCTTTTTCACTGGTGATCGGACGCATCCTGAAGAATACTTGATTTATGAGGGATTAGATTCGCTAACTGCATGTTTACGTGAACGCGGGTTTATGCTGGATGTCATGGAAAGCTGTTTTTAGAGGGAGCTCTAATGTTCCATTAGAACTGACATAACCACCAATTCTGATTTCTTATGATCAACTGTAAATGATAACTGACCAGGAAATATGCTATTGGTGATAGAGGTAACCATCAATTTCCGTGAGCAATAATTGTGTGACATTTGATGAGGAAACATAGTTCAGAAGGAAGTAAAGCAAAAAGTTGATCGACTATGAAGCTCATGGATTATCATTGTTTAACTCCTATCCTTGCGTTCCAGTTGAAGCCTCTTAAGGTTAAACACTCATTATTTACTTGATTGGTCGAAGTAAGAAACCATGACATATATGTTTCTGGCTACTTTTCGGAGGCACGAAATATAGTTTTCTAAATCGATTTCTTTGCTGCCTGTTTGTGAGGAATTACAGATTAGATATTAGTGATCTAACATTTGAGTGTTCGTATGAACACACTTTGTTCTCTTCTCAAATGTAAATAGAGCAAAAATGTGTACTTTTATATAAAGCGAGAAATGAGAAATATTAGTTGCCACTAAACAGAATTCAAGTTGAGTTTAACCTATATAAATGCAGATGATAGTGATGAGAGTTTCCATGCACGGGTGCACCTGCAATGTGGCGTAACATATAGCAAAATTAGAAGGTATAGGCGAATTATTTCTGGTTATTCAGTCAGTTAGTATCTTTAACAGAATGTTTTGTTTTGTTATTAACTATTAGAATTATGACAGTGGTTACGTCCTACCAACTTCCAAAGTAGTCTTGGAGGCGAAGATGGTGGTGGTAAAGAGGGGTCATTTTTCAATCACTTATATGCGCAACCATTAGAGACAGAATTAATACTGATATCTTGAGCCATTTTCATGTTCTCTTTTTTCTGTTTTCCTTGTGATTACGGGTGTCATTATTCTTACACTGTGATTAAAGTTTTATTTCAACTGGCTAATTATCTGAATTTCTTTCTTCACTATTTAACAAACCTATCTAAATCCTATCATTTATCCAATGAAAAATTATTGTGCAGAAATATGTGAAGCTGGCGTAAAACTGCGGAAGTTTGATTTGGCCAGTATTGCAGCTGCCACTGACCAATTCTCCGACTCAAGCAAGATAGGGTTAGGCGGATTTGGTCCTGTTTATAAGGTGACTTCTTCCAGACTATAATTTTCCATCTAATTTCCTTTCATTAAAGTAAGGCGCTGAAATACGACACCGTCTTTCTTCTAATGCTCCATTGATAATTTCTTTCTTTTTCTTTTTGTTATAGGCTGTGTTACCTACAGGTCAGATAGTTGCAGTTAAAAGGCTTTATGCAAGGCCTGAATAAGTTCAAAAGTGAGGTTCTTCTGGTCCCCAATCTTCGGCATCATAACATCATTGAACTTCTAGGATATTGCATTCATGGAGAAGAAACGATGCTTGTATATGAGTTCATGGAAAACCGAAGTTTAGACACTTACTTATACGGTTGGTGCATTCATAACTTGTTTCCATTATTTAGTTTTACTAAAATAAATTTTAGACGTTAAGTTCTATTTCTTTTCTTTAACACTACTAACATTTAGAGGAATAACCTTTTAAACAGATGAAACAAAACGCTCTCTGCTTCATTGGACCTTCCACTTCAAAATTATCATGGGTGTTGCCAGAGGAATTATTTATCTTCAAGGAGATTCAGGAAAGAGAATAATTTTTAGAGATATAATACCCAGCAACATTTTACTTGACATTCAGATGAATCCCAGAATTTCAGGCTTTGGCAATGCTTTAACTTTTGAAGATGATCAGTCCCAAGTGCTAAGCAGAGTAGTTGGGACCTAGTAAGTTCAGGATCCATTTCCAGTTAGCTCTTTTTATTTTTTTTCTTCTGGTACAGGGTAAAAATGTTCTGTTCTTTGTAACCGTGTGTAGCGGTTACTTGGCCCCAGAATACTGTATTGAAGGAAGAGTTTCAGCTATGACGGATGTTTATAGCTTCGGAATTACTGTCTTGGAGATTGTGACTGGCTTGGGAAGAAGATTCAGAACTTACATTTCTGCTTATGTGAGTACTAAGAACTAGTTCTCAAAAGTAATGCAAGTTTCAAGTATAAGAATCTCATGCAACAATAGAACATGGTAGTATTATCACTCGGCGATTACAAAAGTAAATAACATCACTCTAAAGTAACATCAAACTTCATAAATAAAAATATACTACCATTAGACACAACTATTGAAGCATGAAATGTTCACAGTGCTTCGATAAAAATCTAATGTATAATAAATAGGTGAAACACCACATTAGTTCAATAAAATCTAAATTTAATGAATATGAAAACTTACAACTGTAGTACATAGTGTATGCTGGTTGAGTACGACTTTCGTGACACTGAACTTCAATAAAACCAACCTGATAGACTAAAAAAATAAATGATACAAGTGAGAATGAATATTGTGGCGCTTATTTGAGAGTTTTAGATATGTTAAACTTATATAAGCATGCGTACGCACATAATTCGATTAATGTTCAGGCATGGAGGCTGTGGCATGAAGGAAAAATATTAGACCTGGTGGATGAATCAATTAAAGAGGCATTTTCAGTAGATGAAGCGCTAAGATGTATACAAGTAGGCCTATTATGCACCCAACGACAACCCCATCATCGACCAACAATGTCATCTGTACTAAAGATGCTGTTGGGTGAAGAGTTATCAATGCACGAGATAGTCGTGGAAGCATCTCAGAATCCCGAAAATGAAAGCGAATTGATGTCATATTCAGACACTGACAGTGCTGTGACATTTGAATATGACAGCATTCTGGAAAGGCAGGGTAACCACTCTTCTCCTTGTTCAGAAAACTAGCTTCTGCTCCCACCTTAAAGCATTGGTGCTAATATGAGTCTCAAAATATAGTTTTTTTCTTTTTTTTTTTTTGGCCTGCTGTGTGCTTTTTGTTCACCATATACAAACACATTTGTAGGATCAGCTATGTTATTGTGCCCTGAAAAGTGTAAAGGATCATTTCTATTACTGGTAGAAAGAACACCCTTAATAGTAATATACATATCCCACTTGTTTGTAGCACATGTAAAGTCTGCTTGAAAACTATGAGCATCATTTGAGATAGCTGCAAAAAGAAAGAAAAAAGATGTCAACAGAAACTACTTTGTATGGTTAACAATAAATAGGACGGGGTTAAAATAGTGCAATGGGAGTTGAAAAACCAAACTTCATAGAAATTACTGGACAAACATGAAAAACAAGCATGAGGAGAACTCATGAATATTCATACAAACAAGCACAATATGGATGCCACTCAGTTTCATAAGTTGATAAAATTTCCAGGTTAGAAGTATATCATGCATGTTCATCAAGGACAATTCCAGAATCAGACGGCCACTTACTGAGATGGTGACCAGAGGCAGAAGACGGTAGATTGGCCGGTTGCTCACTCAGAAATCGAAGAAGAAAAAGAAGAAAATACCCTTTCCAAAATAGGTCAGGGACAAACAAACAAAAAAAATGAAGCATTAGGAGGCAGTCTGCACACCAAAAGGTTAAAAAAAAAAAAATCTGATGATCACATGAGGTGCACGCGAGAGAATCTCCAGGGAATATAGGGAGGAGAGACATTCGCACAAAACCGCAAATGTTGGGGGTGACATTTCACTTTTTGAAACCTTAGGGGGCAACTTGTGATATCCACCTAACATTTGGGGTGAAAAAGGGATTTACCCAGAAAAAACCTGTGGAAAGACATATCTTATATGGGTACGGAATGTGATGTTTAAGCAGTTTAGCAGACCAAGACTTTTTCGTTGGAGTTGACTCAAAACTCAAAACAAATTCTTATATCAGGGTACTTCGAATTGTAAAGTGGAGTTGACTCCAATTGTGATCTTTGTTCATATCAAAGCTACTACATTCAAAGTTTCAAACAAAAAATCTTGTGCAAATCTGTTAGCATTCTTCCCCTGGCTCCTGGACAAGTTTAGCCAACTAACAAATACTGCCACAAGACAAATCAGAGCATGCACTTGTGTAAAGTTTCAGTTGCCTTGCTATTCCTCTGCTTCTTTACTGCTTTGTCAGCTATCAATAACGATCCAGCTAACATCAACTCCAATACCGATCTTTCTATAAACTGTGGTTCGGTTATTACTTCCGCAGAAATCAATGGCAGAGAATGGACTGGAGATACAAACTCGAGATTCGCCTCCGTTTTACAGATAAAAGGCACGTCAAGAACCTCAAGTGCTATTCAAAAGTTGAGCTCTGGTGATCCCGCTATCCATAAAACCGCACGAATCTCTCATTCTTCATTCCTTTACTCGTTCCATCTGAGTCCAGGTCAGAAAATTCTCCGCCTTCACTTTAATCCGGCTTCGTATAAAGGTTTTAAGAGGTCGAAAGATTTGTTCATTGTGGAAGCTGGACCATTCACCCTACTTAGTAACTTCAGCGCTTCCCTAACTGCTAATGCGCTTGACACGAATACTTTTACTAAGGAGTTTTATATAAGCATAGGCGAAACTCAACGACTAGATGTGATTTTCTCTCCTGCAATTAGTTCTTCCAAAGATAGAACGTATGCTTTCATAAATGGCATTGAGATCATCTCAGCTCCTACAAGTCTGTCTTATTTTCAAGGAGGAGAACCTAAACCCCAAGTAGTTGGTCACAAGTCTCTGGTCTACATTGATAACACTACTGCTCTTGAAATGATCGGTCGAGTGAATGTCAGGCGGGATTTGCATTCCTTAAATAACGAATTTGATTTTGTTGGGATGTGGGCTACAGTTCCAAAACAAAAGGTAGATGATGATTTGAACAGTCGTACCTGGAAAAGATTGGTCGACGTTGGATTCAGATACTTGATCAGGATTCATTTCTTCAATCTACAACTCAAGATGGCAGTGTCAGGCCATGTCATGTTCAAAATCCTTATCAATGAGATGGTTGCCGATGCTGATTTTGATGTTATCAAAGAAAGGGATGACAATGGCTTCCTCTGGTACAGGGACTATATTGTGTCGATGAAGGGGAACAAACAGGATGCTAGACGAGATCTCTCGATTTCCCTGCAGACAAATAATGACTTCATGGATGGACTTGAAATTCTTAAAGGATTTGAAATATTCAAGTTGAGCAATCTTGATAATAATCTTGCCAGCCCAAGTCCCTTGCCAACAGCAAGGTATTCTCCTACCAGCAATATCAAAAATTTACAATCAATTCTGGGCGACAAATACGCAATATCGACTGTCGCGATAATCATTATTTCTCTGGTAAACATTATTGTTCATAAATTGCGGCAAATTTTGGATGCTAATCACGCAGAAGGGGAGAAAAAGCCCTCAGCCGTTGCTCAAAGGCATTGTCGCCGGTTTTCACTGGCTGAGATGCAATCAGCCACCAAAAGCTTCAGTGATGCCTTACTCATTGGGCGGGGGGGATTTGGTAAAGTCTACAAAGGCCTGATTCATGATGGCCGAGAGACTGTTGCCATAAAGAGATTAAAATTTAACTCACAGCAAGGACAACATGAGTTTTGGACAGAGATCGAAACACTTTCTGAACTCAGACACATTAATCTCGTATCTCTAATCGGATACTGCAATGAGTCAAGGGAAATGATTCTTGTTTATGAGTACATGATGCATGGAACATTGGCTGACCACCTCTACAAATTTGAGAGAGAGGACAACAACAATCTTTCTTCTCTCACCTGGAAGCAACGTCTGACTGTATGCATTGGAGCGGGTCGTGGCCTTGAATATCTTCACACAGGCTTTGGAGTCATACATCGCGATGTAAAGACTTCAAACATCCTGCTCGATGAAAATTTCAAAGCTAGAGTTTCAGATTTTGGCTTGGCCAAGCTCGAAGACAGGGTCGATTTACAAAGCCACGTTAGCACAATTGTTAAGGGGACACCTGGATACTTAGACCCATATTATCACAGCAACCGTAAACTTACACGGAAAAGCGACACATATTCCTTTGGCGTAGTATTGCTGGAAGTGTTGTGCGGCAGACCAGCGATGGACCGAAGGCTGGGAGAGGAGGAGTGCTGCCTAAGCAAGTGGGCTCAGAATAGAATTAATATTGGAGAAGTTAGTCAGATTGTAGATTCATGTCTGATACAGGAAATCTCACCAGATAGCTTGAAGGCATTCATTGGGATTGCTGTAAGTTGTTTGAATGATGACCCAAAGAGACGGCCAACAATGGCTCAGGTTGTGTTACAACTTGAATTTGCACTTGAGAAGCAGGAGATCACAAAACAAGATCCAAAACCAAGTGTTGCTGATGAGATTATGTTGCCTGTTGGGATGGAGCAACTAACAGAAGCACACACAGATGTGCAGACTGTAATACCTTCTCTAATAGAACAAAATAAGAGCAAAACGGTAAACGCTGAGCTTCCAGCCCGGAATAAAGATGTTAAAAAGATCCAAACTTACAGGCAGTTATGGCTTCGGCCATGGGATGCATTTTGGAACAGAGTGAAACCATCCAAGAAAAAAGAATCTGGTTACACCTCATTATCAGGTATATATTCTTACAGACACGATAAAATGAAAAAAGAAACATTATGTATCATATATAACATTTGAACTACTTGTGGTGCCATTGAACCATTGCAATTTTCCAATATAATTTATAAGAATTGCTTAAACTTGACATACTGATTGCATATGTCATTTATCCAATGAAAAATTATTGTGCAGATATTTGTGAAGCAGGCGTAAAACTGCGGAAGTTTGATTTGGCCAGTATTGCAGCTGCCACTGACCAATTCTCCAACTCAAGCGAGATAGGGTTTGGCCCATTTGGTCCTGTTTATAAGGTGACTTCTTCCAGACTAAAATTTTCCATCTATTTCCTTTCATTAAAATAAGGGTCTGAAATAAACCACACCTTCTTTCCTCTACTGCTCCATTGATAATTTATTTCTTTTTCTTTTTGTTTTAGGCTGTGTTACCTACAGGTCAGATAGTTGCAGTTAAAAGGCTTTATGTAAGATCTATGAAATACATCAAAAATGAGGTCCTTCTGGTTCCCAATCTTCGGCATCATAACATCATTGAACTTCTAGGATATTGCATTCATGGTGAAAAAGTGATACTTGTATATGAGTTCATGGAAAACCGAAGTTTAGACACCTACATAAATGGTTGGTGCTTTCACAACCTGGTTCCATTCTTTAGTTTTACTTCTAAATAAATTTTAGACACATACTAAGATTTGGAGGAGTAACCTTTTAAACAGAAGAAGCAAACAGCTCTCTGCTTCATTGGACCTTCCGCTTCAAAATTATTACTGGTGTTGCCAGAGGAATTATTTATCTCCATGAAGATTCGGGAAAAAGAATAATCCACAGAGATATAAAACCCAGCAACATTTTACTCGACATTCAGATGAATCCCAGAATCTCAGGCTTTTTCTATGCTTTAACTTTTGAAGATGACCAGTCCCAAGTGATGATAAACTATATAGCGGGGGACATGTAAGTTCAGGATCCATTTCCAGTTCACTCTCCTTTTTCTTCTTCTAGTACAGGGTAATAATGTTCTTTGTAATTGTGTGTACAACGGTTACGTGGATCCAGAATGCATATCTGCAATGAAAGTTTCAGCTATGGCAGATGTTTATAGCTTCGGAATTGTTGTCTTGGAGATTGTCACTGGCACCAGATGCTGGAGTAGAAGATTCGGAATGGATTACCCTGACATTTCTGCCTATGTAAGTACTATGAATCAATTCGCAAAGTAAAGCAAGTTTTAAGTAGAAGCACATCATGATAACAATAGAAAATCTAACTTCTCAAACTATCCTTCAGCAATTACAGAAGTAAATAACAGCACCCCAAGTAAAAACAATAGCACATCAAAATTCATATGCTCAGTGAAACTGTAAGATCGGGATTGACACAACAAACGTTCAGAGTTAAGTTGGAGTTGCCTTAACTCTTTCACAATGATCTTCTTAATTAGAGTAAATATGCAGCGGAATTAAAACACAACAAGATAAAATTTTCAGAAGTTTTCAATATTATTAAAAACTTCTAAGCCTTAGACAAAATAACCATAAACGATTTTAACAAAATGTTCCTCAAAACAATTCACTCATGCTCTTTGTTGATCGGACTCAACGAAGCAGTCAAGCACTAACTACTTAAATCTAAGAACTAGACTTAATTAACTAATACAAAAACTTCGTAAAGCAAAACAAAACAATACAACTCGAAGAATTAATCTTTAAGATTATTTAGCACTATTGTTTTGTGTTTGTCTTGATGAACTTCACACCTTTAAATAGGTTTCTTGAAACTTAAGCTCCAAGGTGTGTTGTTCACAATTTTGGTAACTTTTGTTGTTTCCTTATTGAATTGGGCTTCCTTGTGAACTTGGTCTATTTCTTGAATATTTGTTCCCTTTATTAGAGTCCTAATAAGGTAAAACATCTTCTTCAGTTCGGAGTAAATCCTAAAAGAATCCTAGTTGCAGTAGAACTCCAAAATCGTGTGTTGTTGACTTTTTTTCTCAACTTGAGTTAAGGAAACTTCAAGTAAGGAGTCTTCCAAAGCTCTTTCTTATGAATAATATGTGTTTCTCGACATAAACATAAACAACTAAAACAGCGGAACTTGATTAATAAGTGAATAAAGGCAAAACCAAAATAAAGCACTTAAATAACAGATTGCTCGCATGTCTTCTGGTTTCAATGTTATCGTCGATGTTGTCCCAACATCTCATAAAATTATTTGTAGAATACCTTGCAGTTTTAATCTCCCCCTTTTTGTCTTTCTTCACAAAACCAATACCTGTTCCAATCAAGTCATACATCCAGGAGTTAATTTCAACAAGAAACAAATTAAAACTACTAAACTGCGCCCCCTCAATGCAAACTAACAAAATTCAAAGTTAGCATAACAAAGATATTAGTTAAAGTCATCATTACATCAAAGATGTGCAGACCTCAACATTCATCAATGTTGTCTTAACATTGAAACCAGTAGGTTCCTGCAGAAACAGAAAAAAGTTGTTCTAAATTACCTTCATAAGCAACTGCATTCATAGCAGTTCAAAAGTAGCAGTACTTAGAGTTACAGAACATAGCAGAATAACAAGGAACATACTCGTTGATCAAAATAAACCAACAAAAGAAAATGTACCAGGAACTTCAAAAAACAGCAGTTTAAGGAGCAGACACAAAACTAGAAAACAAAAATAAAAAAATTGGATGCTTCTTTAAATGCAACTTCTTGTCCTCAATCTCCCTCTGAGTATCAACAACATTCCTCCTAAACCAAGTCAGCAGATGATCCACAAAAGAGGAGGTTATGACAATGCAATCTTCATCTTTGAATATAGGCACTGAAGTTCCAACAAACTCATGAGCCTTCTTCTTCTCTTTTCTTGGTCTCACCACTCCTTTAGGATTCCAATGCAGGTCTCTCTCCCTTGAACCAACCAAGTAGTAGGAAGGATGGTAATCTCAGCTTCATTCTTGGTCCACCCCACCACTTGACTTGTCTTCAATCCTTGTTTGAGAAGGATTTTGCAGATCAGTGAGAGAAAAGGCAGAATGCCATTCTTCCTACCAGCAGCTTTAGACATTGATTTCAGTATCCTCTCCCCCATATTCACAGCTAGCCCATTCTTGATCTTATAAACTAAGGTTGCAGAATCCTTAGTTAGCACAGTAGAGTTCTTGCTAGGCAGCCAGTCGAAACATGCAATCTTGTGTAAGAAAGCACTCAGAGAGGTGAGCTTAGTGGTTGGTAGAGCATCTTGCCATATTTTGACCAACCCACCAGTCAGATCTTCAATCATGTCATCTTGGTCAGGATCCTCAGCTTCCTCGATCTCTGGAAATCCCCAAATTTTGTTGATAATTGAGGGCCTAAAGTTGAACACTTTCCCTCTCACCCAAGCTTTAGCATACTTTGGAGATCTCACATCTCTAACCCATTTAGAGAGATTCATGTAGAATTCCATGACAGTCTCAGGAGCAAAATCATTCAACTCCATCACAGATCGATGAATTCATCTTGCTTCAAGCAAGTCGAACACTTTCTGTTCTTTGAAACTGACCATCTCAATTGCCTTTTCAAGGTGGATCTCCCTATTCTAAAAGACACCCCACTTCTTCTCCAATCCCTTAGACAAGTAGTAAAGTGGGAAGAAGTCCTCCTTATCTTCAGGATAAGCCACCCATAGTCCATTTGAGTATTCCTCTCTCTGTGATGTTGCCCTAACATTAGCAGCAACATCTAATTTATCAGCCTTCTCCTCTTCTTTCTTCTCTTCTTGTTTTTCCTCAACATCCACAACCTCAATTTTCTCTTCCATAACATGTTTTCCTTTCCTTTTTCTCTCAACAATAGCAACAAATTTCTTCTCTTCTTCATCATTTTTCTCAGCTTCAGTAGCCTTCTTCTTAGCTAACCTCTCTACTTACCTTCTTCTAGCCTCAACATGCCTCTTAGCCACTTTAGACATTGATCTATCACCAACACTGGGCCAAACAACATTCTTTCTCTTTCTCTGAGCCCTAATCCACTCCCTCACCAAATCATTCACAAATTCTGAACCCTCCCCCTCAACAGATACATCAACATGAATTTCAGGGTTAAAGTCAGCCAAATTTACCTCCATTTCAGGTTCATTGATGATGGGAGAGGTAGCCTCAGGTGTTGGCGCAACATTCGAAGTTGATTCTCCCTACTTTGATTTCTTTCCTCGTCGAACATGGGGGATCACCTTTCTCTTTGCAATAGTTTGAGCATCATCGAATTTTGCAGCATCTCCTCGAGTGTAAGAGTGAGTGCGCGCGACTGTAGGCTCACTGGTTAGAGCAACATCTGCAAGAGTTTTCACAGGAAACTTGCTCGCCATTATTAGTTCGAAAGATTTGCAAAGAAAAAATTAGAGAATTTTGGAGAATTTGAGAATAAGTAGCAGAAATTTTAAGCACAACTAAGGAAATTAGGGCTTGTGATTCCTTTTATGATCGTGAGTAGTGGAGAGAGAATGAATGTTAGTGGGAGTTAATGGAAGTTATCAATTAAATTCATCCCACACTGCTTATTTAACTAACAAGTTACTAGAGCGGTTTTCAAAATTTGAAAACTTATAAGTTACTGTTTTCAATGTTGGCATAAGACTGTGCACAATGTTGGGATAACATTCAATAACATTCAAACCAGAAGGTAGAGGTACATGGCTTCACCATGGCAAATTCATGTGATGGCAAATTCATGTGAGAGCATGAGATACATCCAAAATTACATCTGAAACTTAACCAATATAGCAAGTGAGTACCACATACACAATGTTCAGATCAAAATAATGAATAAGCAACATAAATTACAAGAAACACACAGAGATAAGCAGTTATGAATTCAGATAATAATTCACTTCCATAACATAGAAAGTCACAAAAAACTGTGTTACCAGCAGTATGTCACCCAAAGTGTATACCTTAACGAATGAATTATACTCTCCCTAAGCCCAAACTGACACAACTCAACAACAAGAAGTAAAACAATGTAGTTCTAACATGATTGCAACAATGTGATGTCAAATTGGATGATGGTACACACATATGAAGAACTTCTCAAACCAGCAACAGTTCACATCTCATCAAATCTTATTATTTCATAACTCATCTGAACAAAAAATTAAGGTTGCTTAAAAAAAGATAATGTCACTACTGAATGAGGGCAGCACTAGACTCCACACACCCTAGTAACAACATTATCAGCCTCAAGTCAGGCAAGTACAAAGGCCTTGAATGTTGGCAGTTCATTCATCATGCACCCCAACACCCCAATTCCTCATGCATACTTTTTTACGGACCTACATTCAAGAGAATTCACCAAGTGATCAATGCTACTAAGTGAAGGAAAGTGAAACCCCAAACACCATAGTAGAAAGGATCACCACCATGTGTTCTTTAGCCAAAACAGAAACATATAAACACAGCTGAATGACACTGAAGATGTCAACATCATGAACCCCAACTTCTCCACATGTTCTGTAAACCTTTCATATCGATGATGCATAATCTGCCACGCCCTCGAACATGGGCGGAAAAAGACTACCCCACAAAAACGACTAGCAATCTAGAGAAAAGGCACGCCCAGGTCGCGACCAGCTATCACTCAAATAGGGGCATACGGTCTGGAATTCGGAGAAGGTATCCCCGGGTCACAACCAACTAACGCCCCAAAGAGGGTATTCGGTCCAAACACCCAGAGAAGGTAACCCCGGGTCCCGATCGACCAACGCCCCTAAAAGGGAATACGGCTCGGATCCAAAGACTAGGCTATACCTTCCCCACGACCTAAAGTCAGTCTAAGTCCCGGATACCTACAAGGAAAGACCACGGAACCCCCCAGACCTAGGAGTAGACACTTCTCAAATAACTAAGTGCCACTCGGACCCCCGAGAGGTGATATCTAACACTTATCCAAAATATTAAGGAGAAATGAGGACAAAATTAAAACATTAAGGGCACGAGTGAATACAAGGAAGGGTTAAGACCACTCGCTATACGGGCTAAAGAGATAGCTTGATAACCATACGACTATGAAGAACGCCCCCACGCGTCCCGTTCAGGACAAACAACCAAGAAAGTCATTCGACCAGCCAGGCAAAACCTCGCACACGACCAGACTTGGAAGATGTGCTAACCACCACTATTCAACATAGCTCCCAACCACCCTCATTATGATGGAAGACCACACCACATTGGCCCGAATCACCCATTGGAGCAGAAAGCGACAATTCTTACTGGTGCAAACCAATGATTGTGGCAGATTAAATTCCCTCTCATTGGCTCAGAATCACCTCTGAACACCATTGGAGCAGACGCCATCATTACCCGCTCAGACGAACATCAGTCAACTCACGCCACTGGTCGTCCTCTGACACACAACCCCCATTAGCGCAGAAGACCCTCACATCATTGGACGCCAAAGCCACCCAGAGTTAAGACGGAAAGACCAATGCCCATTAGCCAAAGACCTCTGGGCTTCCCCAATTAATAGCCCACATTATCAGTACCAAAAAGGAGGGAGGAGTATACGCAAACTCAGTGCAAGTTCTAATGAAATCTCTACATTATTGTACTTAGAATATATCACACACACTCTACTAGCTCTAGCTATCTCACCACACGACCCCTTGTAATTCACTCAAAGTTTTTAATAAAATAATTGTGCCTCATTTTCCTCAAATTCGAGAGTGGCGTTCCGAACAAAATAATTAAGTGACGATATCCTCGAATATCTTGACCTCACGGGCCCGGACGATATTGTATCACCACATATGCATAAGACACAACTGAATAGACATCAAAGTAGTGAGCTTTGTGTACCCAGCTTCTCCATATGTTAGATTAACAGTCTCAGACAAATAGAAGAGTTTTATTACTTTTCAAACAAAGATGTGAAATTGATAACTAGAAAGAGTTGTTCATCACAGAGTTCAACCACACAAACCAAAAATGACAAAACAAGGATTAATGAGACTCACAAAGAAATAAAATAAAACAAAGAAAATAATAGAATTATCAATCTACACCACAACCAATAAACCAGTGCTAGACAATGGCGTTATGTCAACACAGGTGATCCAACATTCTTACATATTGCACATGCCAAGAAATTTCCTCAAACTGAAGAATCTCTCACTATCAAAAGGTTTATTAAACATATCAGCAAGCTGATTAGTTGTCTTAATATGCTCAATGTTGATCATCTTATCCTCTACCATGTCTCTCAAGAAATGATCCCTTATGTCTATATGTTTTGTCCTAGAATGCTGAACATGATTCCTTGAGATACTAATGGCCTTAAGATTGTCGCAAAGCATGAGGAGAGTTCACTATCTAACTCATAGTCTGACAATATGTGTTTGAGCCATACAAGCTGGGTAACACAACTGCGAGCAGCTAATATTCAGATTCGGTTGTAGATAATGAAACACATTTTTGTTTCTTGCTATACCATGAAACCAAATTATTACCCAATTAGAAACAGCCCCCACTTGTGGATTTCTTGTCACCTACATCATCTGCCCAATCAGAATCACTAAATCCAACAAGATTAGTGTTTGTGTCATATGAGTATCAAGTGCCCAAAGGTGAAGTTCCAGATATATATCTTAAAATTCTCTTCACAGCAATCAAGTGAGATTGCCTTTGGATTAGATTGATACCTATCACAAACACACACTCAAAACATAATGTCAGGTCTAGATGCCAAAAGCTACAACAAACTACCAACCATAGATCTATACAATGTTGGATCAACAATGCTGCAAGTGTCGTCTTTTGTAACCTTTATTGAAGAGGACATTGGAGTTTTGCAAGGTTTTGACTCATGTAGCTCAAATATCTTCACTAGATTCCTTACATACTTTTCCTGATTCAGAAAGATGCCATCCTCCATCTGTTTCACTTGTAGGCTAAGAAAGAAGTTCAGTTTGCCTATCATGCTCATTTCAAATATTCTTATCATGGATTCAAAGAACATTTCTAGAGAAGACTTGTTAGTGGATCCAAAAACAATATCATCAACATAAACCCGAGCAATACAAATATCACTGTTCTTTCTTGAAACAAACAATGTTCTATCTCCATCATTCCTAATGAATCCAAGACTTACCAAAAATTATGTTAATTTCTCAAGCTTATACACATGATTAGGATATTTAGGATCAGCAAACCCCTTAGGTTGTTCAACAAATACTTCTTTATCTATTAAACCATTAAGGAAAGCCTCTTTTACATTCATTGGTAGTGATTAATCTTAAGACAACATGCAATAGCTAGGAGTAATCTAATAGATTCTATTCTAGTTACAAGAGCAAATGTCTAATCAAAGTCTATACCTTCTACATGTGTATAACCTTGTGCAACTAACCTAGCTTTGTTCCTCACAATCACACCCTTTTCATCAGTTTTGTTCTTGAAAATCCATTTTGTCCCTATAACATTCACATTTGAAGGCCTAGGTACTAGATTCCAAACATTATTTTTGGTGAATTGTAACAGTTTATCTTGCATAGCATTGATCCAGTGACTATCCTTAAGAGCTTCATTCACATTCTTGGGTTCAATGGAAGACATAAAATATGAAGCATTATCAACAGTACATGTGGTAGATATAGAAACACACAACCTCAGCATATCCCTGTGATTTACCATTTCTTTGTTGTGTGTTTTCATCATTTCTATAATTTGACCAATTACTTGAGTGGTTGGATAGTCCCTGTGAATTCTGGCAGGGGGATCTCTTCTATGTTCAGGAACTGTTTCTTCATCATAATCGGACTGTGCAAATGTTGGCCTAACATTAGATCTCTCTGGAGTTAAATCAACATTTGTTGTAGTCTCCAATTCAGCTTATGTGTTCAATGTTGGGTCCAATGTTGGAGCAACATTAGAAACAGTGTCTTCCTTAGTACCTGCACCAATGGTCAAATCATCAAAAACCACATTAAATGATTTTTGAATAGTATGGAATCTTGGGTTATAAACCCTAAAAGCAGTACTATTTGGAGAATAACCCACAAATATACACTTTTTACTTTTTGGATCAAACTTACTCAAATAATCTCTATCTTTCAAACAAATAGCAGTCACATCCAAACTCATGAAAATGTGCAACATTTGGTTTCAAACCCTTCAAGATTTCATAAGGTTCCATATTAGTACTAGGTCGTAGGTAAACTCTATTACTAATATGACATGCAGTGTTCAAAGCTTTGGCCCAGAGTTTCTTAGACAAACTTCTAGCATTTAACATCACTCTAGTCATCTCTTGAAGTGTTCTATTCTTCCTCTCAGTAATGTCATTCTTCTGAGGTGTCTTAGGTGCAGAGAACTCATGGAAAATACCCATAGTTTCACAAAATTCAACAAAGCTTACATTCTCAAACTATTTTCCATGATCATGCCTAATTCTTCCTACAGAAGTGCTATAAAGATTTTTAATGCTAGCATGTAAAATCTTGAATGTGTTGAATGCTTCTCATTTTTCTTTCAAAAATTTAACCTATGTATATCTTGAGTAATCATCAACAATGACAAAAGCATACTTCTAACCATTCAGGCTATTAACCTCAATAGGACCCATGAGATCCATATGTAGCAGTTCAAAACACTTATTAGTTCTAGGAGTAGTACTCTGTACCTGAAGCGGTGTATGAACAGTATTGGTTTGCTTACCTTTAGGCAGTCTCCACAGACAATTTTACCTGGGATAGTCAACTTAGGTAGACCTCTTACAACTTCTAACTTCTGTAGTTTCTCTAGATTTTTGTAGTGCACATGTCCTAGCTCTCTGTGCCACATGACAAATTCATGTACTTTGGCACGGTAGCATTCTGCTTCATCCTGAGTAAGTAGCAGTTGTCCTTTGATCTTGTACCTGTCATAACACAGGCATTGTCACTATTGAACACATCACATGAGATTTTATCAAAAGTAACCAGCAAATTATCATCACAAAGTTGACTAATGCTAATTAAATCTGCTTTCAATCCATCAACCAATAGCACATCCTTGAGAGGTGGAAATCCTTCAACATTCAATACTCATTTTACAATGATTTTTCCTTTGGTGCCTCCTCCATAGGTGACAGTTCCAACAGTCAAAGAGATCACATCTTTCAGATTGTCCATGTTTCCAGTCATGTGCCTTGAGCATCCACTGTCAAAATACCACTTACCTGCAAGGTTAGAGTAAACAGCAGAAAAGACAACATTGCAAACAATTTTAATCTTGGGAGTTTTTAACTTTTCAATCCTGTAGCTTTGTCACCTAATGTTGGGATAACATTGAGATCAGAGGTTTTCCTAACATTGGTACTGCTCTTAATTACTGTTTTCTTTCCAATCACAATTTTATATTTATTGCAATAGTGCTTAATGTGACCAGGTTGAAAACAATACTGACATATATAAGTAGGTCTTTTTTCAATGTTGGTAGGAATTTCACAACTCAAGATTTTACTTTTCTTGATAAAACCAGCTTTCAAATAGGGAGAATTAGCATTTTTAGAGGAAGGTTTCTCAAAATAGCTCAAACCACTTGTACCTTGATTTCCCATACTCAAAACTTCATCAGGTGTAGAAATACATGAGTTTCATTTGGCAATGGTTTGATAAGCTTTTTCAAATTTTACCTTAACCTCCTTTAGTTCAGCCTCAGTCTTATCAATGTCTTTTTCATACAGTTTCAGCATCTTCTTCATGCATCCAATCTCTTCCTTCAGACTTTTGTTGCTCTTGATGAGTTTGTGATTCTCAAGCAGCAGTTTGGTAGACTTAAGATCTTCAATGATTTCCTTGTGGGACATTTCACCTTCAAAGAAATATTCTTCATCTAGATCCGCTAAGCCATGAAAACAATCAAAGTTAGATTTATCATTGTCAGACACAAGAACAGAATTAATATTAGAACTTTATTCATTCCAGTCTCCAAAGAAAGTCTCATGTTCTGATGTTGGATCCTGAATGTTGGGATAACATTGAGATCTGAGGCAGTTCTGGGAGTCTTCTTTTGTCTAGTCAATCTGAGTGAGCAGCGCAACAGTGTGAATCTCTTCTGATTGTTCTTCAACTTCTCCAGAACTAAAGTCATCTTCATGAAAGCCATCTACACAAACCCAATGAGAATTTCCTCTTTTTAGAAGAGTGTTAGCACATTCATTAGACATGTGACCAAACCCTTTACATTCATAACATTGAACGTCTTTTAACTTATCAGACTCTAGAAGAGTAGGTTTATATGCCACATGTTTGACAAATTTTGGAGGTAATTTCTTATAACCAGGAAAACTATTACTAAGATTCTTGTCTTTACCTTTTCCTTTAAAGTTTAGCTTATTAAATTTCTTAGTAATGTTACCATAGTTTGAAGAAATAATTCACACTCATCATCACTTTCATTTATTTCAAGACTTGATCCTCTTAAAGCAAAAACCCTATATTTACTTGGTTGTGAAGCCAATTCCATCTTAAATTCTCTAAGAGTATTCATCCATACTTGAAATTGCAAATAAGCAAGGTTCCTAGATTCTCCCATTGCAATTTTTTTGAGAGAAAATTTAGATGACTATGTTCTCAATGCTTTATAAACCATCTCTTGATTAGTCTTGGAATATCCTAGATTTCACATTGATTAGCAATATCAAGAATTTTCTTAAAATAACTTTCAACACTTTCATCCTCACCTATCTCAAGTTTTTCAAATTGCAGAAGCAGTTGTCTATGTTTTGAGTCTTTAACAGCAGAATCTCCTTCACAATGTAATTCAAGAATATCCCAAGCATGTTTAGATTTAGTACAATTCTAAATTAACTTGAACATGTGATGATTAACCCAACTGAAAATAGCATTGGGAGCTTTTTCATTAAAGTTATAGATACTTACCTCTAATGATGTCCATTCTGGTTCTGGTTTTGGCACTAGATCACCTTCACCATCTCTTGGTGATGTAGGAAGAGAGTATCCATTGATCACAGATTGTCAAGCTCTAATGTTAATGACTTTGATGTGAGATTTGAACTTGATCTTCAAGTATGCATAATTGGAGTCATCCAAACTGGTATCCTGTTCATATTGGGATTGACATTATCCATTGCGTTGTATCAACTCCAAACACCAGTGTAGTCGGTGTTTGGCTCTGACGACAATTGAAATTGTAGGATCGGAAATGACACAATAAACGTTGAGAGTTAAGCTGGAGTTGCCTTAGCTCTTTCACAATGATCTTCTTAATTAGAGTAAATATGTAGCAGAATTAAAATACAAGAAGATAGATTTTTTAGAAGTTTTCAATATTATTAAAAACTTCATAGCCTTAGGCAAAATAACCATAAACGAATCTAACAAAACGTTCCTCACAACAATTCATTCACGCTTTTTATTGATCGGACTCAACGAAGCAGACAAGCACTAACTACTTAAATATAAGAACTAAGCTTAATTAGCTAAAACAAAAACTTCGCAAAGCAAGACAAAACAATACAACTCGAAGAATTAATCCCTAAGATTATTTAACACTATTGTCTTGTGTTTGTCTTGATGAATTTCACACCTTTAAATAGGTTTCTTGAAACTTGAGCTCCAAGGTGTGTTGTTCACAGTTTTTGGAACTCTTGTTGTTTCCTTGTTGAATTGGACTTCCTTATGAACTCGGTCTCTTTATTGAATATTTGTTCCCTTTATTAGAGTAAGGTAAAATATCTTCTTCAATTGGGAGTAAATCCTGGAAAGAATCCTAGTTGCAGTATAACTCCAATTTGTTTCCTTCCATGAAACCGTGTGTTGTTGACTTTTCTTCTCAACTTGAATTAAGGAAACTTCAAGTAAGGAATCTTCAAAGATCTTCCTTATGAATAATATGTGTTCCTGGACATAAACATAAACAAAAAAAACTGTGGAACTTGATTAATAAGTGAATAAAGGCAAAACCAAAATAAAGCAGTTAAATAACAGATTGCTCGCAGGTCTTCTGGTTTCAATGTTATCGTCGATGTTGTCCCAACATCTCATAACATTGTTTCCAGAATACCTTGCACTTTCACTAAGGTTATACATTGCTTTGGTCTTATTAACATCTCAGTAGTGTGAATGATGAGGTAAAGAACGGTTGCTGTCAAAAACACTATGCTCACTGCAAGAAAAAAGTGAAGGCAATATATACTCTCGAGCTTCAATTCTCTTAAATTATGATAATACTAGACTCAGCTAGTGAAGCATGAAAATGTTCACAGTACTTTGATAAAAATCTAAATCAAATAAGTAGGTGAAACACTACCGAACTTCGATAACAATCTAAATGAAATGTATTGATGAAAGATTACAACTTCAGTACATAACGTATGGATGTATGACTTTGGTGACACTGAGCTTCAATAACACCAACCTAACAGACTAAAAAATTAAAAGATACAAGTGACTACGAAGACAAACGCTTATTTGAGCAATTTTGATATGTGAATAGTATAAGCATGTGCACACACATAAATTCATTTAATGATCAGGCATGGAAGATGTGGCATGAAGAAAAAATGTTAGACCTGGTGGATGAATCAATTAAAGAGACATTTTCAGTAGATGAAGCGCTAAGATGTATCCAAGTAGGCCTATTATGCACCCAACGACAACCCTATCGTCGACCAACAATGCCATATGTACTAAAGATGCTGCTGGGTGAAGAGTTATCAATGCACGAGAGAGTAGTGGAAGCATCTTATAATAGGCACAATCCCAAAAATGGAAGCGAATACATGTCGTTCAAGGACACCGATAGTGTTGCAACATTTGAATACGACATCACTCAGGAAAAGTAGGGTAACCACTCTTCTTTCTGTTTAGAAAACTCGCTTCTGCTCCCACCTTACAGCAACTGGTGCTAATATATATGAGTCTCAAATAAATTTTCTTTTCTTTACTTTGCTTGGCCTGTTGTGTGCCTTTTGTTCACCAAATACAAACACATTTTTATTGTAAATTGTAATCAAACAGGGCCAGCTATGTTATTGTGCCATGAAAAATGTAAAGGGCCAGTTTTTATTGGTAGAAAGAAAACCACTTAATAGAATGATAAATATACCACGTCTGGCAGCGCATGTAAGTTTTCTTGAAAACTATGAGCGTCACTTGAGATAGCAGCTAAAAGATAGAAACAAGATGTCACGGGAAACTATGGTTAAGAATATTGTAATGGGAGGATCGAAAACCAAACTTCATAGAAATTACCGAACAAACATGAAAAAGCAAGAAGAGAAGTCATGAATACGCATACAATACAAACAAGCAGAATGGATAATCCAAAACAAGCGCAAACAAATCATGCAACTTAGTCTCATAAGTTGATAAGTTTCCAGTTTAGAAGTCTATGATACTTTAGCACAAAGAATGCATGTTCATCGGTCAAACCAAGTCAACGGTTGAGTGACCGGAAAACCTAACTAGCTTTAACCGAGTTTTTGGTAGCTAGCAAGCTTCTACTCTTGTATGCCAATCAAGTGCTTTTTATCCTTTTGCTGATTATCGTCTTTTTATGGGTTGAATGAAATGTTCTCTAGGTATTTTCCTTTCTTGTGGGCGTTGGTATGATGAATGCCATTGAGCTTCGGTATGTATGTAGTCTAAAATAGTAGTTGTTTCTGATAATGCTTCCCTTCTTATGCTCAGGCAGTCGGGACTTGGCTTTCACTCATTTGGACATTGACAAAATGATCTCTACTGTTATTTCTTCTTTTAATTATTCTTACTTTTGAATGTAGATGAGTTTGCTACCAAAATGACATAAGCCTGAACACCAGATCAAACAAGGTGATAGAGATTGGGGAATAAATTCTCAGATCTCAGATTTTAGAGGGGCGAGAGACAGAATAAGAAGAACAAGAAGAGAACAAAGAGAAGACAACTATAGCTCGACAATTCAATAATCAATAATCGCTCATAAACTGTCTAATAATAAACCCCTAGCCTCATATTTATAGACTAAGTAACAAAAACCTACCAAAGCTATAGTTTTAATAAAAGCAACAATATAACTTAGAATTCTAGATACCAAACTATTAAATCATAACCTAATAATAATTAAAATACTAGGAAAGGAATATATAAATAATATTCTATCTATCATTTCTATCATTCTCCCCGGCTTGAAAAAACTCGCCCTCGAAGAGTTTACATGAAATAACTCCACTGAGGTGGAGCGAGTGAACTTGAGAGCTGGTCAAATTAGGACGACCTTTCCATCGAACTACATACATGGACTGTCCATCTCTTGTGTTGTTGACTACATAGGCTTCCTTCAAAACCAACAACTGGATCGGAAGTAGAGGAGGCACCAAAATTGAAGTCACAGAACCACCTGTAGCACTTGCAGAAAAGTTGGGAACATAAGGAATGCTCACACTCATAGTTAAATTCTTATTATTGAAAATTGGACTCTCAATAAAATTTGGAGGCAAGTCCAACAAAGACTTATCAACTTTAGACAATGAGTGCAACAACTTGCTATCAGTAGTAGCTAGAATATTTTGGTTGGTAATCATATCCACTTGGGATGGGAAAATGGGGAAAGTATTCGGAGTTGGTATTGGCAAGGGAGTAATCTCATAGTTTAAATATGTAAAATCATTAGGGCTCGAATTCTCTAGAGATTTATGGTGCATTTCTAGTGTTTCTTGAATTTCCTTTGTATTATGCATGTCAACTGGAGGAGAAACATTGGTAAGAAATGGACAAATAGATATATGATCATTCAATTTATTCTCAAATTTAGTCTGTAATGTTGTGAATCTTTCATTAAATTCATTCTTCATCGAGCAAAGTTTAACATTATTGACTGAATCATGTTAAATAATTTCTCAATTTTCTTATTTGTCGTCAATTCACTCATGATGGTTATGCAAAACTTGCCAACAAATAAACTTTCTCAAGCTTTTTCATCCTCAACGGCAAAAACCCTAAGTTTTTTCTTTCTTTTTCCTGCATCATGACCGGTGAAGCTTCCTCTGCCCCTCCTTCTCTAGCCACCACTTTGGTGGATGTTGCTGATGCTCCTTCCACAATTCTCACGGATTTTGCTGCCCCTTCTACCGCTCCTTCGGCGTCGGAAGTGTATGCCACCACTGTTACGGTGGCTATGTTACCGGAGGTCAACCCCTCTGGCCTGGAAACTTACCGCCGCAAAAGGAAAGGCAAAGCTTCTAAGGTTAAGGGAGATGAACCTGTTCGTGCTTCAAAAAAGTCGAAGAAATCCTCCGTTACTGCTGTCGCTTCGGCTGCTCCTGTGAAGACGAAGAGCAATCGCCGCTATAAAGAGGTAGAACACGTGGCTAGCACTGTTACCGAGGAGGAGGTTGACCAACTTTTCCATGACTTTGGGGTGTCCTCTCTGAACATCCGTCGGGAGTTTCCTACTCAGGACGATAGAGGACATAATCCCCCCAAGGGTTACGTTACTCTCTATCTGGTTCAGGTACGAGCAGGCCTTCGATCTTTCTATCCCCCCTTCTACTGTGAAGTATTCAAAGCCTGTGACGTATGCCCTAGCCAGTTGACCCCCAATAGTTTTACTATCCTAGCTTCTTTTGTCTTCTGGTGTTTATCGAGGGGAGTGGAATGCACACTTAGGAAATTTTTTTCTATCTTCACTGTCAATGTTTCTTCTTCCGGCCATCCCTCTTACTTTTTCTCACATCGGGATCCCGAGAAGAAAATAGTTATTGGAACCACCCTATCCTATAGCAGTTGGAAAGATAAGTTCCTTTTTATTAAACCTATCGAGGGTAAGTGGGACTTTCCTTACTCCTGGCGTCGTCCCGAGGCCCCTTCTTACAAAGTAGATTCCTCTCTCGCCTTTAATTTAGCGCTCGATGCTTCTGCTTTGCTAAAGTCAGCCCACTACTTGCCCTTGTATGATACCGCGGGGCTAACTGTTCCAGCTCCATTGGATGCTTCTCTCATAGGGAAGAACCTTCTATGCCTCTCCGATGAAGAGCGTCCTACTTTTGGTGAGTTATATCGCTATCTATATTTTTCTCACAATGTACTTTTCTCATTTGACTTTTCTTTTGCACAGTTTCTTATTTGGAGGAACACGAGAAAGATATGAGCGATGCTCCACGCCCTTCGACTTCACGCGTTAAGAATAGAGGATCTAAGAAGACCGTGGTGCCTTCCGATAGTGATTCTCAGTCTTCCGATGCAGGTTCTGAATCTGAGGGCTCATACGGGGCTAAATCTCAAAAATCTGCAGAACCAGGTTCCGAGGATGAGAATTTCCAAAAGGATGTTCCCGATACCCATGTAGCTCAAGGGGTACACCCATCCCTGACGGATTCCCATGCCTTGCCTTATACTGAGGGTGAGAACTTCTTGAAGGATGTCCCTACTACTGCCTCTACTCAGGAGGTGCATGAGACTCCCAATGATTCTGAAACCTTAAACTCTTCGCCTCCCCTCTCTACCTACCCGGAGCAAACTGCGGAAGTACCCCTCCTTCTTCTTCCATCATCTCTTCGCACAAATGACACTCAAGAGAAGACCGATCCCCCTGCGGTTTCTCCTCCCTTAAGTAAGTGTTGAAATACTTCTCCGATTGCTTGTTACTTCGAGTAGTGTATTTTAATTCTCGTACTATTCTGCAGCTAATCAAGAGAAGGTTATTGTGATCGAGAGTGGGGATGAAGACATTCGATCAGGTTAATTCTTTTTACCATAACCTTCGCGTCAGTTTTATTTTCTACGCTTTATTTTACTTATTCACTACATTTATTTCGGAGCAGGTAATTCTCCCTCAGATGCTCAGAAGCATCCGTCTCTGGCCCATCGGGATCTGTCCGTTGACGATCTTTTTCCCTCCGAAGATCAAGTTTTCCAAAGTGAAGCTCACAATCTCCCTCCTTCTGCTCACCCTCACCCTGTCAACTTAGAGCTTTTGGATGCATTGCTGCCTTCGTTGGTGAAGAAGCATGTATGGAATGCCCCCTTGGAAGCTCCTACTGGTACTTCTACGGGATCTCACTTCGAGGGGATGCCTTTCTCGAGTCGTTTTACTCCGACGGGCTCCCCTTTTTTCATTCATACTACAGGGGTCAACGCCGAGTCCAGCATGAGGCCAGATAGCTCTGATTTACGCTTGGCCCTTGAGGTTATTACCCACTATCTGAATACGACTTCAACAGCCACTCCTCACGATGAACATACCGCCAGATTCTTCTCCGAGTTGATGGTTGCTATGGTAAGGCTCCTTTTTTCCTACTTATCCTTTTTTATGATTACTAGTTTTCATAGTCATGAGTTTTCTTTTCGCATCTTTTTAGGTTCCCAAAATCATCCCTGCTATCTGGCGTGAAGTAGATGCTGCCCAAGCTATCGGACAAACATCTATGGAAAAGCTATCTATGCAGAATGTTGCTTTAAAGAAGGCTGAGGATGAGCTGAAGAGCCTTCGAGAGGCATTCGCTCAGAGTTTAGCGAGGGAAGAACTGCTGAAAACTAAGCTTGATGCCACCACCAACCTTTTATCCAAGCGTACCTCTGAGTGCGACAAGCTGAAGGATGACTTCACTGTGCTATCGAAAGAGAAGAGTTCCTGGGGAGAGCTGGAACATATTCTAAAGAAGGAAGTTTCTACCCTTCGAACTCAGTACAGTCAGCTTAAGGAAGAACTGAAGAAGCCACCACCTCCTCCTTCGGGTTTGATAACTCAAGAAATGGTGGAAGATAAATTATCCGGGGCAATTCTTCTTGCCAAGGATGAAGTTCAAAAGCATTATGAAGAGAAGTACCAGCAGAGGCATAGGAGTCACCTACTAGGCAACTTCATATTAGGGTATCTGGGATGTATTAACCAATGCCGCGAAGACCAACTGTTTTCGCATCCTGAGAATTGGAGGCGACTAAAACTTCAGTCTTTGATGATGCGGCCCCCTTCTTCACAAGAAGCTCATGAGGCCTATCAGAAGATATTGGGTCGGCCTCCTTCTCCTGCTTCTTCCTCTGGCTTTCCACCCCAGCCATCAGAGCGACATTTTTAGACTAGTTTTCTATCTTGTTATATTTTTATCAAATTTGTAATAATATTTTGAACCAGTTATCAGTTTTATTGTACCCTTGTTACCACCTTATAAATTGTTGAACAAGTTTCATTGTCTCCTCTTCTCTTTTTTTATTCTGCCATTTTGTATTTTCTTGTCACTTTCTGCACTGCTTTTTATGCTTGATGTCCGCCAATACTAACAACATTCTTCTCACGTGTCTTTATCCTTATTTACCCATACCTTGAAAGTTCCAGATGTCAACTTGTCTTTGACACGTACCCTTTTGTTGTCTTCTTATACTTCTATAAAATGCCTCATTCTTTCATTCATCACCAGCATTCTCAGAATCTTGCTCTTGTCTTTTTATTGTCTTTGGTTCTCTTGTGCACTTTTATTGTAGTGAATATAACTTTTCTACTATTTTCCTTGTTTTCATCTTAATGTCTTCTTTCACCCGTAGATTATCATCCTCTCCCGAGGAATCTTCTCCCCTTGATGCTCGGGGTGAATCCTCCCCTGGGCATGTAAGGGGTAGACCTGATATGGATGGGTTGTCTTTGAATTTTAGAGGTTCTCCTGTGGCGCATGGAATATTGGTATCTCGTTCTGGTTCGAGTATAGCAGATTCCCTACGTCTTGCATTTTTGCAGAGAGAGCCCTATCTCCCTCCTGATAATCTTTCTATTTTTAACACTTCAGCCCTGAACGTTAATGCTATGATCGGAGGAAATAGGGTAGGTTCTTGCCAAAGCATAGAATCGTCCGAGTCCATTTTTAGCACGTTACGCGAATATGGTTTGAATCCTGATGACTACAGTATCATCGTTCCTCGTCCTTTCCATAGAGCCTTTGAACCCCCTTTTGGTTATCTGACTTTGTACTCCGAACAAATTCGTTGTGGCTTGCGTATGCTCTTTCATCCTTTTATACTTTCCTTATTTCAATATTGGCAGATTTGCCCTAGCCAACTTACTCCTAACTCATTTCGCTATCTAGTGGGCTTCGTTCTTTGCTGTAATCTTTTGAACATATCCTTAACTCCGTATCGGGTGTGTTCGGCCTTCATTCTGCGTCCGTGTCCCAATGGTCTTCCCTATTTTAGCTTAGTCTACCGAGATCAACAAAGAAGTTTTCATGTCCCTCGTCGTTTGGCCTTCGTAGTAGATTGGAAGAAAATATATTTTTTTATTAAACCAAAGAATTCTTCTGGAGATTCATGGGGTATACCTTTACGATGGGGCTTGGGATATACGATCCCTCGTCCTGAAACCGCTGTACGAGAGATGGAGTATTTAGCTTCCACTGGTCTGTTTTTAGGTAGCTACGACATATGCTCTATTCTGGCTAACTCCTCCGCTTTAATCATGGCTGGCTTACAACATGGTGTCGAACGGCTGAATATTCCTCTGATGCCTTTGCATTCCAACTCTGCTTTTCGTAAGTTAGTTTATTTTTTATTTTAATGACATCGTCTTTTTTGGTTATGATGATTAACCTTCGCTTATTTCTCTTTAGGATATGAAATGGAGCGGTTTGCCATCAGGCGCTATCCTGAGGAAGTGTTGGTCCCTCTGGCTTCTTTTCCAATGTATCCGATCACCCCTGGTTCTTCCGTCGAGCACGATACATCCGCCCCTCATCCGGGCTCTAACGACCTTTGGACATTTTCTCAGTCCGATTTTTTATGGGATTCTGTCGTTCCTTCCATCGATTCTCTCTTTGGGGATCCTTATCCCCCAGACTTAAACTTGGATCCCAACTATCCGTCCCCTTTGACCTTAGCGGTCCGATCCTCCCTTGATTCTTCAGTCAATGTTATAGACGGTGATAATATAACCGTGCCACCCTTAATTTCCACTGACGTGATGCCTTCTCCTCCTAGGATGGTTCCACCTTCTGGGGAGGGAACGAGTGGTATAGCTATAAGAGATTCTCGTGACACTTTTCCTGTGTTAACTTCAGATGTCTCCTACCATCGGAACTTCTTGAGTGGCTTGCTGAGTCAAGCTAGTTGCGAGGCTCTTGGCTTGGTTTCTATGGATCTCCTTCAAGACCGATTATGTCGTAACTTATGCGAGGTATGTCATGCCCCTGTTTCTCTTTTGTGATGCTTATCTTATATTTCCTTAATCTTCCTCTTATTTTATGCAGGTGTTTTTGATTGCGGATGCCCTTAGTGCACATTCTTCCAATAAGGTTGGCTTCTTGTATCGACACCTCACCGATCTGGAGAAGAACTTAGACGATGCTCGTAATCAAATTGACAATCTGCATGCTCACTACGATTCCGACCAAGCAATACTAGAAGCTCTTTTAAAGGATGCCCAAGATACCATCTTGGATATGAGACAACTGATAACCTTGGGACGGGACCACGCCAGAGAATTAGAGACTCGTATAGACAATTTGCTGAGCCAGAGCCGTACTTCCGATGCTTTGATATCCTCTCTATTGGCCGAAAGGGACTTATTGGCTACGAAGTTGTCAGATCTAGAGAGATCTCGTGCAGTAGATGCCTTGATTACCCGCGCCGAGGCTACCATGGCGGTTCCAAGTTTGGAGCAAATGAGGGCCACCCTGCGTGTAGAGATGCGGGAGATGGTGGTGATGGGTTTTCAGATTTGTCGGGAGGCTGTGAGAACACTCCCAAATTTTCCTTCACACCTGGATCTTCCCGACCTTGAATTCATTACTTCTTCTCAAACTACAACTCCTTCGGCTTCTTCTCAAAGGTCTACCGTCCCTGTAGTAACTATTATGGATCCTGCGGATCTTTCCGAAGAACAGCGCCGTTGCCTAATTCGAGAAGGCAAACGTCCTATGCAGAACTAGTATATTTTTTCGTATATTAAGTTTGTAATTGCATATGTAAATCGAACTACGAGTGGCTTGATTCCTTTGTATCGGGATACGTAGGCATCTCGGAATTTTATCCGAGTTCAGCCATATTAGAATGTGTGTATGCAAGTTAGTCGGGTTAGATGGTTGTATCGGAATGGATTGAGTTTTGAGATTATATACACCTTCCATATAAATAAAATGCCATCTTTATTCCACCACAACTTTATTTACATGTACACTGATGTGATGTCCTTGCTTATATTGCTACTATTAAACCTTAAGCATAATATTTTCTAAGATTTAATGCATTCCAAGTCCGAGTAAGCGCCATACCTTCAGGGGTACTTAACTGGTAAGTAGCAGGTCCGATGATTTTGATCACCTTGTACGGTCCTTCCCACTTGGGTTGTAGTTTAGCGACATTTTTGGACGCCCCCACTCGTTTGAGAACCAGATCTCCAACTTGGAATGTTCTAACCTTGACATTTTTGTTGTAATGTCTTGCCATTCGTGCTTTATATCCTTCCATGCGTACCGAAGCTCGATGCCTTTTTTCTTCCAACAAGTCCAAGGCTAGAGCTAGATTAGAGCTATTACTGACTTCTTCATACTCTCGAATTCTCCAACTTTCGGTTACGATCTCGGGTGGAATCACAGCTTCACAACCATAAGCCATGTTGTATGGTGTCTCTCCAGTGGCAGAGCTAGGAGTCGTGCGATATGCCCATAAAACCCCGGGAATTTCTTCTATCCATCGTTCTTTGTGATGATCCAGTCTTGCCTTAATGCTTTTTAACAAGGTTCGATTGGTTCTCTCAACTTGACCGTTACTTTGGGGATATCCGACGGAAGCGAAGCGATGCTTAATCTCCCAATGCTTACACCAATCTTCCACCTTTTGGTCTTCAAACTGTAACCCATTATCGCTCACGAGGTATCGAGGAATTCCGAATCGGCATAGTATATTTCGCCATAGGAAATTGATGACCGCGCTTGCTGTGATTCTGGCCATCGGTTCTGCTTCTACCCACTTTGTGAAGTAATCTACTGCCACCAACAGATATTTCTTTTGCCTTGGGTTAGGCATCAAGGGTCCCACTAGATCTATTCCCCATTTGGCGAAAGGGCACGCTAGTAAATTTGGCTCCCATGGTGCTGCTGGTTGATGAATCTGTGATGCGTGGGCTTGGCATGCTGGACATCGGCGCGCGTATTCCTGGCAATCTTGAATCATCGTAGGCCAATAATACCCCTGCCTTATAATACGATTAGCCATACTCGCTCCTTACGAGTGATTTCCACATGTCCCTTCATGCATTTCTTTTATCACTCCCAACGCTTCTTGTCCATCCAAGCATCGAGTATGAGGATTAGAGTAGCAGCATCGAAACAACACTCCTTTATGCAAGAAGTATCTGGCTGCTTTCCTTTCCAATCTCTTTCGCTCAACGTCGTCATCGTAGTATTGAGTAGGGTCTTCTAAATAAGCAACTATCTCTGACATCCACCCTGATGTTATGGGTGCTATGATGACGTGGACATCTTCCTGAGGCTCTTGCTGTTCTGACCCCATAGCTTGTAGCAAAGTGATTTGTCGTGTTCCGACCACGAATTGAGTTGCTATTTTTGACAATGCATCCGCCTCTTGGTTCTCTGACCTAGGAATCTGTCTCAATTGAAATTCTTCAAACATCCTTTGCCTATTCCGAACCGTCTGAGCATATGCTTTCAATCGCTCTTCTTTTATTTCAAACTTTCCTATTGCTTGCTGTACTATCAGTTGTGAATCACTGTGAATCACCATTCGACTGATGTTTCCTTCCATGGCTAACCTCATCCCGATTAGGAGGGCTTCGTATTCGGCTTCATTGTTAGACAAGGGGTAATTTATCCTGATGGCAAAGCATAGGTTTTCTTCTTCCTCGTAGTTTTTTAGAACTACTCCCGCCCCACCATATGTTCCGACGGACGATCCGTCTACATACACATGCCATAACGCAGGTGGCTTCTCATTTTGCATTTCTTTCATTTCTACCATGAAATCAGATAAAACCTGTGCTTTGATGGCTGGTCGTGGAGCGTACGACAGGCTATACTCACTTAACTCTATTGCCCATTTTACCATTCGACCTGATGTTTCTGGGTGATTGAGTATGACTCGCAACGGGTATCTAGTGAGTATGGTCACATGATAAGTCAAGAAGTATGACCTCAGCTTTCTGGCTGCAGTTACGAGGGCTAGTATCAGCTTTTCGGTCTGTACATAATTTTTCTCAGCATTTTGCAAGGTTTTACTTACATAGTACACTGGATGCTGGCTGCCATCCTTATCTTTTACCAGAACTGCGCTTACAGCTTCCTCTCCTGCTGACAAATACACGGATAATTTGTCTCCAGGTTCCGGTTTGACCAATAAAGGAGGACTTACCAGATAATCTTTCAGATTATTGAAGGCTTCTTCACATTCCGATGTCCATTGGAACTCCTTCACCTTCCTTAACACTTTAAAGAAGGGTAAACCCTTTTCTGCTGATCGTGAGATAAATCGGCTAAGTGATGCCATTTTTCCTGTTAACCTCTGTACCTCTTTGATTGTTCTGGGGACTTCATTTCTATGATAGCTTTAGCCTTTTCTGGATTGACTTCTATTCCTTTCTCCGTTACCATATATCCTAGAAATTTTCCTCCCCTAATTCCGAAAGAGCATTTCTTGGGATTTATTTTCATTCCAAACTTATCCATGATGGCTAGAGCTTGTCTTAAATCCCTCGGATGATTTTCTGCTCTTTTGCTTTTCACAATCATATCGTCCACATATACTTCCATTGTATCCCCAATGACATCGGAAAACATTAGATTCACTAACCTCTGGTAGGTGGCACCAGCGTTCTTAAGTCCAAACGGCATGACCATGTAGCAAAATGTGCCCACGTCAGTAATGAAGCTAGTTTTCTCCTGATCTTCTTTGGCCATCGGAATCTGATTGTATCCCTGGTCACCGTCCATTGTAGACAACAGTGCGCATCCTGCTGTCGAATCTACCAACTGGTCAATGCTAGGTAATGGATAACAATCCTTCGGGCAGGCATCGTTCAAATTGGTGAAATCCACGCACATTCGCCATCGTCCCCCTGACTTAGGTACCAACACTACATTGGATAACCATTCGGGGTATATAACCTCCCTTATTTGCTGCAATCCGAGGAGTCGCAATATTTCTGACTTGATGATCCCATTCTTTTCTGGACCCATGTTTCTTTTCTTCTGCCGGATGGGTTTACATGCGGGATTAACGTTGAGATGATGTTGACACACCTTCGTGCTGATTCTTCCTGGCGGACCTCCTTCCCAAGCAAATAGATGCCTGTATTCTTTCAGAATGGAAACAATTTCTTCTTCTATCCTTATACCCATTCCTGTTCCTACTTTCACTTTCTTCTCACCCTCTTCCAATTCTATTAGTTTCAATTCTTCCACCGGATGGACTCGTATTTCCTCCATTTTCGGCTTCTTCCCGGAATGGTTAAGTTCTTCTTCCACACTTGTTGGTAAGGCATTCATACGACACTCCCTAGCCTTGATCTGGTTGCCTCGGACTTCTCCTATGCCCGACATCGTGGGAAACTTCACCTTGAGGTGAAGAGAAGAGGGTATGGCTTCAAAGGCATGAATCGATGGCCTTCCACAGATAGCATTATAAGTTCGTGCAGATGCTTCAACGACCCAGAACTTCACATGCTCGGTGCGCCTCAATGCCCCTTCACCCCAAGACATCGGAAGTATGACAGTTCCCAATGTTCGGCTAGTTTCTCCGGAAAATCCTATCAAGGGTATCTCTGTGGGATCGAGATGTATTCTTTTGAGCCCCATGGCTCCGAAGGTTGGGGTAAATAACACATCCACCGAGCTTCACGTATCTATAAGGACCCGTTGTATATCAATCCCCATTATGGTCGCCTTAATTACTAACGGATCTTCATGAGGATATACAATTCCCTGAAGATCTTTAGGTCCGAAAGATATGGCGGGTAGCTTCATTCCCTGCACTGTACAAACCGATAATCCTTGTCCCACTTTCCTGGCCTCTTTGAGATATTTCTTCTTTCTACCAGCTGGAGATGAGGATATATCTCCTCCTTCAATCATGTTGATGGTTCTGCCCGATGGAGGGTTATCTCTGTATGTACCTGGGGGTGGCGGTAACTGCTGGTTGAGTTCCTCCTGTTCATCATTCCTCGAGGGGGTTTCAACAACCACCTCTCCATCTTCATTCCGGGCTTTCTTCCGCTCCTTCGACTGATCTTCCTTGTTGCTGCTCAAGTAGTCTCTTAAATAACCCAAGTCTAGCAGCCTGTGAATTTCATTTCTCAAATTCTTGCAACCATCGGTTGTATGGCCATACGACTTGTGGTATTTGCAAAACTTTCCCGAGTCTTTCCTCTTGTATGGTTGTCTTACTGGCATAGGCCAAGAGAAATCCTTGTTTCCCCTCATTACGTTCAATACCTCTGACTGGGTGATGGTTAGAGTTGGTAACGGTATGGGCTGAAGATGTCTTTTTACTACTCCAGGATTATCTCTTCGAGGGGGATGATTCTTAGATTCCTCCTTTTCTTTTGGTCCTGCATGGGCATCGGCGGTTTCTGCCTTCAACTTGGACTTTTCTGCTTCCTCCATCAGGATATACGTCTCTGCTTTCTGCATTAACTCATTCATGTCCTTTACTCGATTTCCTACCAGGTATCGGAAGAAATTCCCCGATCGCAATCCTTGAGCAAGAATGTCTGATAGCATGGTTGGATCTATATTGGGGACGTCCAATACTTCGTCGGAAAATCGTTTCATGAAATCTCTTAAAGATTCATCCTTTTGCTGTTTTATGGTAAACAGATGACATGCTGATTTAGGATAGCGTCGGTTACAGGCAAATTGCCTTACAAACAAACCAGCCAACTGGGAGAAGTTAGAAACTGTGCCAGGGGGTATCTGGGTGAACCAGGATTGTGCCCTTCCTGTCAGTGTAGCTCGAAAGATTCGGCATAACGCGAAATCCGGGGCTGATTGCAGATCCATCGTTGCGATATATTGATTAATGTGATCCTGTGGGTCTTTCCCATCTTTTTCTCCGGAATACATGGGTAGGTTGACTGCTCTTATATAGGCTGGAATTGTAGCTTGTGCTACATCCGGCACAAATGGTGATCCATGATAGACGGGCTCATCTTCCGGTGTGATGGCTCTTTTCATGCTGAGCATCTCGCGTCGGAGATGATTCAACATTTCCCAAAGAGCGGGTTCATTGCTTGAATGAGGAAACACGTTGGGGCGGTAAGGAGGTACTCTATCTTCGACAATATTGCCAGGGGGAGGTATCACGCCGGGATATCGTTCTGGCCGATACCCTGGCTGTGGTGGTGGTACCCGCTGCGGGGTCGACGTCATTCTTGAGCCCTGCTCTTCCACTCGATACCTCTCTCCATAGGGTTGTATAGGTTGTGGTTCTGGGGGTCTTTCGTTAGCTTGAACCCTTCTAAAAGCTGCTTCTACCAGATCTTCAAACACTGTTCTGGGGATATTGATGTAATCGCCATTGGATGGTGGAGTGTTTCTAGGGGAACTTTCAGCTGATTCTTGGTGTATACTTTCATCGTGGTTGTCCGTCCGGTCTTCAGAATGAGCTGACCCTTCCATTGAATCGGTTGTTAATATGGCAAGTACTGAGATTCTTTTACCGGCGTAACTCAAAGGCAATAATTTATGGCGTTCCCACAGACGGCGCCATTTGTTAACTCTGGAGTGGGATTTGTATACTTTTCAATTTTTAGGAACGCCTTGCCCAAATAGCCAGTAAAAGAGTCTTATCGAAAGGATAAATAAAGATAGATTTCTCTTAATTTTCCCCGGGCTTTTCAGAATGAATCTTTTCTCTCCATTTTCCCGAGTGTTTATAGTACTTTTGGGACTACATTCTTTCCACTAGACTGCAGACACCTTGACTTTCATATGCTAACTCAGCAACTAACCAAGTGAATACTCATCTCCTCTGGTGCTGAAGTATCATAGGCGAATATGACACCTGGTTGATTTGTAGCTGATTCCTGCTATGCATAATGACACCTAGCCTCTGCCCAACAGTTGTATCTGGTAGGGTGACACCTGGTTCTTTTTCTAAAAGTGCTTCCTCTTGTTTGGCATTTTGGATGAAGTGTCATAAGAGTTCATCCAAAATGCCAAACAAGAGGAAGCACTTTTAGAAAAAGAACCAGGTGTCACCCTACCAGATACAACTGTTGGGCAGAGGCTAGGTGTCATTATGCATAGCAGGAATCAGCTACAAATCAACCAGGTGTCATATTCGCCTATGATACTTCAGCACCAGAGGAGATGAGTATTCACTTGGTTAGTTGCTGAGTTAGCATATGAAAGTCAAGGTGTCTGCAGTCTAGTGGAAAGAATGTAGTCCCAAAAGTACTATAAACACTCGGGAAAATGGAGAGAAAAGATTCATTCTGAAAAGCCCGGGGAAAATTAAGAGAAATCTATCTTTATTTATCCTTTCGATAAGACTCTTTTACTGGCTATTTGGGCAAGGCGTTCCTAAAAATTGAAAAGTATACAAATCCCACTCCAGAGTTAACAACTAGGAAAAGAATAATATTCTATCTATAATTTCTATCACAAGGTCATGAGGTCATGATGATGAAGACAATTGTTACTAAGTAATGGAAAGCCAACCAGTCTTAAACTATTATATTATATTCATATGCTTGTTATTTTCTCTCGAATGAGTTGAGATTGCAGAAAAAATTTCGGACTGAATTTTCTTACAACTGCTTCTTAATGTTTTGTAAATACTAGAGAAAAAAAAAATTCATGTACAAATGTACAATCAATCATAAAACAGAACAAAACAAAAAAGAAAAGAAAAGGGCACTTACATCTGGCATCCTTTATTCTCAATAAATTAAACCACCAAATCAGCTAATAATGGTGAACAACTTCTTTAATTTATGTGAGCGCTGTAAGTCTGCAATTAACTTAATTACTCGTCCTTTCCTTCTTTGTATTGAAAGTTGAAACGCTGTGGTGGGAAAGTAAAAGATTTGGGTTCTTTAGTATAAAGAATAAGGGTACAAGTTTTGATATGCTTGCCATTATTATATAGGGATAAATGCATTAAACCTCCTGAACTATGCACGTTTTTGCGTTTTCATCCTTAAACTAATTTAATAAGCGTTTTCCCCCCTAAACTATATTAGTCTGTGCGATTTGCTCCCTGGCCAGGTTTTCGGCTATTTTTGACCATTTTTGGCCGAATTTTTTTCCCTTACCCGACACATATGTGTTGTACTAGATGTATTTTAGTAGTTGATGACAAAAAGTAGGCGAAAAAACACCTCGAACGTGACATATTCCGGCTAAAATACACGGAAGAGGAAATCACATTTTAGCCGGAATATGTCCCGTTCGAGGTGTTTTTTCTATTGATGAAGAAAGGAGTTATCTATTGAACAATGAAAAAGTCGGAACTACGTCAAACCTCAAATATGCGACTGTAATCATCACTCAATGTGATCTATGGTTTTGAGCCCAAGGACCTTCTTTAAAAAGAATATGTAGTATTTTTTAAAACAAGAATATATATTTGATAACATATGTATGCACAAACAATAGCTCCGAGTACTAATCTAGCTAGAGGTTTCTTGACTCGATAAACACAACTGAGATTCAATATTAGATACTAGTTTTGGCTTTGGCAAGAAAATGTACATTAATTTCTTATGAACCTTACATAAAAAATGAAAGAGATCTCAGAAGGCATGAAAAGTAAGTGGAAATCAACTTTACTTTAAAGTTTAATTTATAGGAAACAGATATTTCATATATGTAATCAAACGCGGCAGAAGGCATAATAACTGAAAATGAAGTAACACCCATTATGTCATTTAGCTTTGCTTGGTCATTCGTGAACCCCAGTGCATTGTTGGAAAAAAGTATCATTTTACACCAAACCCAACTTCTGCTAAAACTTAACAATTAAAAAAAAAAATTAAAACTTCTGCTAAAAGTTTTTTTTCTTAACATATACCACCAGAATTATGGTCATACTACTTATAGCTTTTCATAAAATCGGGTTTTGATGAGCATTTTAATGTGAGCTACCATAAACATAGAGGCATACAGCAAATGGATGGCTATTCCTACTGTTGTCTTCCATAAACACATCATTACTGGCTTACTGCATCATTAAGTTGTCTTGTACCCCAACACCGACTGATGGCTCAAGAATTGAATAGCATTGTGTTAATATTACACTAATAGAGTCGTACTGAGTACAAATTACAAACTCAAGAATACATGGTTACATTCTGAGGTTGCTCACCGCTACTAAAGAATGTGTACCACCAAAAAAGAATTAAGATCATCCAATGTTTTCTGATAAATCGGAAAAATAATTCCAAATTCACCAACTTCCCGCTGGAGTAACAGAACTTGGTATCTTGTTGACTTTCTCACAGGCATGGTTATTCCTACTGTATCTTCAAAGACTAGTGTATCTTCATATGGACAAGTCTAAAATCTGCCCATCCACTGAAAAAAATGCAACCTTACTGGGGCCCCGGTGCTCGCAACCTCATTCGTCTACTGCACATAAGCGCTCTGCATATAATGGTAAAAAATGAATAAACGAGCTAGAATAGTTGCCGATACAAAATGCTTTCTAGCTATAATTCATGTTGTCAAAGAGACATAAAAAGAATTGTACTCATAGACATGAAAATTAAATGACTCGAGCTTCACATATTCAAGAAATCCATCATAATGGCAAGTGATCTACGTATAGTTAAGCAGCAAAATGGCCACTGGATGCATGAAAGATTTTATATGCACGGGACTACTTGTTTCACAAAATCGGATTATACGCAAAAGCAGCAGGTCCTTATTTGAAGCAGTGGTATAAATGCGAAGAAGAATATAAGGATACTCTTACCCATTTGCTTTCAACTCTCCTCTCAGTAAAACGTTACAAACCAAAAATTTCATTCACAATAACAATCTATGATCCGCTCCACGTATATATCTTAAAATAGTGGGGAGGTAACAATATGATGGTTATACATTGAGAGACCTTTTAACTATAATTTGTTACAACTTCTGGCATAAAGTTGCACCCCACATTTAAGAGTTGTTCTCTGATATTAAGAATGACTTAACAAGAGCACTCTATTTTAGGTGAAATAACATTTGATTCCGAAAATGAACAAGCGAAACATTCTTCATGAATACAAAGCAGTAGTAGAAGGTTCACAGACTAATGGATGAGAGCGAAAAAATAGGTCATCATAAGCAACATAACCCTGAAACTTGCATTTCACTGCTGCCAATGTCATAAAAATGTCTGAAACATAAGCTGCCAATGAATTCTCGCCACTGACCAACAGGGGAGAAGAAAAAAGAAGCAACACAATTAACTTATTAACGATGTCTAGAATTTATCCAATTAAGAAAAGATGTATCATAGACTTCAATCATCAGCATTTGCAAATGGACCATGGAGAACAATAATATGAGCTGACCAAGATGAAGAGATAAAACATAACGGAACTTACTTAGGTATTCATAAGCCAGAATCATTGAAGTGCCCCAAGCTGACATACTGAAAAATCTTGGGCCTAGGCCTCTATAAAATCCAGTCCATCCATCATCAGCAATCAATCTTTTGACTACTTGCCTTGCACTGGGCCTTTTATCGTGTCCCATTACCTAAAGTAAGTAAAAGCAAAGACAGGTTATACAGATAAACAAAAAATAATAGGCTTAGACTGACAATACAAAATAGAGGCTCGCCAGTCTGTAATTATTGTCAGAAACTGAATACAAGATAGTGGAAAATAACTGAACATCTGGTAAAATCATATTGACATTTTTGACCTCAAGTTTAAATGCCAAAACATCATTATCTCATTAAAAAGGGTACATCTTTCCAAATTATTATGGGCACAATCTGTTTCATCCAAGATCCAGTGATATGGTTATCGAATTCAGGCAAGATAAACTATACAGTGCTTTTATTTCGCAGTTTGGGCTGTGTTTCCTGCTCAAAATAATGGCTCTTCCACTAATATTTTCACTTACACCAAAAATATACTAGTAAGTACATACTAGTACGTATGTATTAAAGCTGCAACACATTTCCACAACAACCATAAGAATATGGTTGTACTGTATAAGAGTGCTTTTGGCACAACTAAAGTAATCCACTTAAACGAGGTAAGATCTTTTACACCAAAAATCTGGAATCACCAAAATAGTTGTACCTGTAACCGAGTCTTAATAGTGTCCAATGGGGTTGTGATGCATGACGCAGCTGCGCCAGCAAAAATTCCTCCAGCACCTTGAACCAAAACAATTTTCCCTTCTGTTGGAGCCACAGAATTATCATCCAAGAATCTAAAGAAACAAAATGAATGCCATGAATTTAGATAAGAAGTACATCAATTTACTTTAACATCCTATTTCTACAGGTCTCAACCTGTATCAGACGAAAATGCGCACAAAAAAGATGTAGCAGCATAAAAATCTTGTACCAAATGCATATATCTCTCCATGTACTGATTACTGAATCGAAAATTTAATTCTAAACTCTTGAAAACCAGCTCAATGAGAATAAAATTTTGGATGAGATCAGAAGAACGGCAACTTCAGATATCTCGAATTTTGTCTTAAGAAATAGTTAGAGATAGTGGGGTAACATCATATTATCAGTATAAAGCTATTTCCAGAAAGAAGTTGATATTTTAGAAATTGGTACAACATTAAAACACTTCAAAGAAAGAAATATAGAGCAGTCAATTTGGAAAATAAGCTAATATATCAATATGAGTTCTTGAATGATGACGAATACAATAAACACGAACATGGGAGGTGCAACAAATTTTTTAGTTGCCTTGAGAATTGTATCTTAGAGGATAAATGCATTAAGTAATGATTACATGGTTATTAACTACCTAGCAATATGAAAAAGAATCTGATGAGGCAAAAGCAAGAGAACGTTTCAAAACATTTATAACACCACTGAAACTAAGGTACAACATATTACCTCCATATCAAGCGTTGACTTGCACCATAACTCGCCCACCAGACAGCACTGGATGGAGAATAAGTCATAACAGATAAACCAAATCCTCTGTATAATCCACGAACCCCATCATGCTTTATAAGCTTGCGAGCAACATCCAGACCCCCATTGTAAGTTGCATGGCCTGAATATCCTTGCACCATTAACCTTTGACTAACCTTTTTAAAATATCAGCTAATTAACTCCAAAGTTTCTATTATAATTGACAAATATGGCAAGGAAAGACAAAGAGAGAGCAATAATTTTGCTACTATCACGGTGCCATCATAAATAGCACATGAACAGGTTCTTGAATGATATATTTACATCACAATATTGGATACTGTAAATTTACAATAAAAAAAAATAAGGAAAGACAAATTTGCAAAAGAACTATATTTGAAACACTAGAAGTGCATTTATGATATGTATACACGGGTGATAATGCACGTAATTTATTTAATCCATGAATCTTATATCAGGAAACTAACAGCACAAGTTGGAACAATATCACATGATTTCTCTACAATTCTCAACATATACAACCTAAAACAAATCCTGGGGCATAAGAGAAACTGAAGATTAAAATAAACCACATGAAAATATGTGCAGCATACCACATCAATTGGAACAAACACTCCTTGTGAACAAATAGATGCCATCATGCCAGCAACCCCATTTGCTAGAGCTGCCTGAGTAGGTTCCGAGAGTTTAAATGGTTCGATTGCTTTGAAAGCAGCTACTTTTGTCGTTTCTAATGCAGTGAGGAATATAATTCTAGCAGGTATTGCCCCCGTGATGACTGTACCAAAACCTTTATATAAACCCGGAATTCCATCTGATTTCAGTAGTCCTTTGGCAACTGAATATGCACTTTTTTCTACAGAATCGCGTGTAGCAACTTGTAGCCTAGTCTTAACGACTGAAATCGGATAGAGTGCCACGGTAAGTCCAGTAAAAATCCCAGCTCCAACAACATAGAATTTAGATTTATCAAGCCTGCCACGTAAAAAAGTAACACGAATATCCTGAAATGCAATAAATCACCTACCGAAACATAAATGGGAACACAAATCAAACATTAAATGTCCAAAGCTGGAAACAAGAAACAAGGTGCAATTTGTTGGGAGCAGATCTCATGATAGCTTTCAAAAATATAAATGCCCAATTCAAAAGGCATTCCAGACAGAAACCAAGATACCACCCAAGAGATCACTTCCCTCGTGATTTTCCACCTATAATCTAACTTTTTTTCCACTATCGTTACGCAACAGAATATCGCGATACATATACCAGTATTATATATATAAACTAGTTGATCTGGTTTTATTTGCTGTCAAACTATTCATCTACTGATTCTTGTCTAACCGAAACTATTAAATGTACATATTTCATTATTAAACACACCATTTCCAGCGGAAAGAAAGGTAGGTAAGCCAATAATCCAATCCCTCATGGTTTGGTACCTACAAGCTAACTAACTTTCAACCATGATATCACCATAACAACTATGTATCAACATTCAATTCATCACTTTCCTTCTACTCTTTATCTTATTTCTTAATTTTTAGCTGTTACCAAATCCAGTGATTCTTTGACAGAGCAAAACTAACAAATGTACGCATTTCATTATTAACCACAGCCGTCGTCTCTGAGCAAAATCTGCATATGTATATGGATTGCTCCAAGTCAACAACATTTTGCAAAAAGCAGACCGAAACGGTCTCCAGATAACTCGTGTTGGCAATAGGAAATCGTAATAAATACGTTAAAAATGACAGGAAGCTTGCTTCATCATTCATATGTATCAAACACAGCAGCAGAAGGAAACATAAATATAATAACAGTAAAAATGTATTCACATTAATTGAGCAATTGGATGAAATAATCTCTTATTAGATTCCTTCACAATTAACGAATGCAAAAAAAAAAAAGAAGAAGTAGATCAACAATGGGAAAAGGAAACATACTTGTCCCAATTAATCTCGGTTTGACCGAGCGATGATTGCCTTTGAGCTTCCGTAGCACCCATCGAGAGAGAGAGTGCTTTAATGGCAAAAACAAATGGGGAATTTCAAAAAGTGGGAAACCCTATCCCTAATACAGAATTAATCAAGTATAAATCATTATCATCATTCTTCAATTGTCAAAATTAGAGATAGAGAGAGAGAGAGAGAGAGAAATGGTACACGAACACGAAGATATTACTATTTTGGCAGTCGGTGCCGTTTAGCGGAAGTCAGGGCTTGGCTGCGGATATGATCACCTGTGCCGCGGGTGTACCAACCTCGCTGTAATAATAATCGACTTGTGTTGTGATGTGAATGATGGTGAATTACATGCTGCGCACATGTCTTGTGCGCAGCCCCCACCAGATGATGACATGTGGACAAAAAGTTGACTTTGACCCACCCCGGTTATATTTTGAGACTTGAATAGCTGGCTGATTTCATTTTTTTATTTTTGTTTAAATTCTACCTACGTTTAACTACTTTTCTGATAATTACTTTCTCACGTTCTATTCATTTACATTGAATTATTAAGTGATCTTAATTTTAATATTATTCTTTTAAAATAATAAAAATATTAATGGCATAAATGTTTTCCCTTCTTAGAGTACCGCTTCTGCTAACCTGCGCCGAATCTACGCCGTCTCGCCGCCTATTTCTCTGGTAATGCCGTCCCTTCCTTTTTTTTCTTCGTCTTCCTTTCATATTTTAACAAATAATATATTATTTGGTGAAGGTGATTTAGGTGACCCAGAAGTGAACTCGGTCGATCTGGCCATCAGCAGCCCAAACTAGAAAGTGTCGAACCACGTCCCAGACAATCGAACGCCACCGTTCGATTGTTATTGCCTTTTAACGGGACGAGGCCGGTATCCCTAGGTCTATAAATACCCCGAACCCCGAGATTCACGCCAAATCATTAATTACTGTTCACCAACTCTACAAGCATCGAACTAAGCGTTCGAATGTTCTACTGTTCGATCGATCAACTCTTTCGTTCGATTGTTATTAATTCATCGTTCTCGTTTTTAGAGTTCTCAATATCGAATTCAGGACCGTTCGATTGTCCTGGGATTTGATAGTTATTCCAGCATCAAAACTATCTCCATTAGACAGTTCCCGATTCGACTCTCAAGGGTTATTTCAGTAATTCTATACTACTTTACCGTGTAATAGGTGTTCCGGACAAAGCTAGTCGATTTCTTGTAATATATTAGCATAGTTTGTATATTTCAGGCCCGTTTATATTCCATTTTCACTATCAGACGAAATAGCACCAAATTATTAGTCGAAAATAAAATTTTAAGTTTATTTTAGTTATTAGCTGGAGCATTTCCTTCATTTAGCATGGTGTGAGAAACCGTAAATTGAACAATATGAACGCGCAACAGAGGGTATATTCTTTACGTAACTACACATCAGCATACAGTTGCTGCCATTTTAGTGGATTTAAAACATCTTTTTGATGTTTGTACAGTGTTTGTGTCCCTTTAAATTGTACTATATATATAGTTTCTTTGAGTTTTGATGGGTGTAATTTAGGATTGGCCCAATATAACGTTATTGGGCCGGCCCAAAGACGCATCGAATAGGGAGAATTCGAGGCGCGCATCGAATTAGTATTATAAGCTCCCCCCACTGGGCCGGCCCAACAGCGCATCGAATACGGCTGATTCGATGCGCGTATCGAACACCCACGATTCGATACGGCTTTCTATATTGGATTGTGGGTTCCACGGGACGGGTTCTATAAATAGCCCGTCCCCTCGTATTCAAAGGGACTTTTCGAGATCTGATCCAGCTCAGTACAGTCAGCATCGAACCAGCACCGTTCGACACGATCCATATCGAATCAACTCCAGTTCGAGACGCACAGAAATACCGTATCACTGTTCGATACCTAAGTACGCATCGAATTCGACACTCACATCACGTATCGAATTCGATACGTATCAGATTGACTTTCATTCAGTGATAACTGTACCGCATCGAATTGATCCTCATTCGACACGTCTATATCGAATACTTGAAATTCGATACGTATTATTGACTTTGTAATTTAGTTATTCTGTCTAGAAAGCTTGTATTAAGTGTTCCGGACCAAGCTAGTCCGCTAATATTGTTGGATAGCATTGTTTGATCTCATTTTGTATAATTTATTGTGTTCTATTACCGTGACGAAATAAGACCAAAACATTGGCGCCGTCTGTGGGAACACAAATTGTATTAGCTTCATAGGCAGTATGACTAGAATAACTCGATCCAAGAGTAGAGCTCTGGAAGGTAATACGGGAGAAGAACAATCCGGTACACCTGAACGGGGTATGCCAGATATAGTTGGACCATCAACATTACCACCGACGGTACCAACTCCAACTAGGAAAGAAAACCAAGGACCTCAAGCTGAGAAGGTACCCATTAATGAAGCCGAGGTGAGTGGAGCTTCAGCGACAAATGCTGCAATTCCAGATAAATTCAAGAGTGAATTATTCGCAATGATAAAAGCAGTCGTGGCTGAGGTGCTCCCTGCCGCACTTCCCGCTATGATACCATCTCCTGTTGAATATTCTGAGAACTTGAGAGAACAAGGTTCAGCTATCCGAAAGCAGAAAGGGGAGGAAAAGGAAAAGTCACAGCAAGACGACCGAAGAAGTAAACATACTTCGGAAAGGATGAACAACAAAGGAAAATCAGTTCATGGAGAGCGAGGAAAGAAGCCAGTATCTGTAGAGATACAATCGAAAAGGCCTCATGAGAAGATACAAAAGGAAAGAGAGGCAGAATATGCTGCTGAACGAAGTAGAAAAGAAGACAGAAGACGGTCGGAGAGTCGTAATTCCAGGAAAGATAGGAATGAGGAAGAGGATCATAGAGAGGAATCGCGTAGAAGAAAACGTAGAGATGACCAAAGACAGCCAGAAGGTCTTGATTTGCATGGCAAGCATAACACAATAAGCAGGAACGTTGGAAGGTTGGAAAAGGGGAAAGCAATAGCCGAGACTCGAACGGCAAGGGAGGACAATTCTATGAATCGCAGTCCTTTTTGCCGAGAGATAGAGTCGGAAATTTTAGGGCAAGGAGATAAGATCCCAGAATTAAAAACATACAATGGAAAATCTGATCCCCGAGATCATCTCTTCCAGTTAGACAGAAGACTGTCCCTCCACGGTTTCAGGGACAATATGCAAGCTAGAATATTTGCAACGACTCTATCAGAAGTGGCTGCTGACTGGTTTAATCGAATTCCTCATGGACACATTGAGAGTTATGCTCAGTTGAGAAAGATGTTTGAGGATCAATTTTCTAGTCAGTCTAGACTGGTTTTGGATCACTCCCACTTATACACAATGAAGCAGGAAGTTAATGAAAGTCTAAAGGACTTCATGAAATGCTTCAACACAGAGCTATTGAGAATTGATAGTCCGACGGGAGAAATGGTTGCAAGCATAGTTTTTCGTGCAACTACCAACACCATGTTTGGCGGTGAGTTACTGAAACGAAAACCCACCACAGTTGAAGAAATAAACAAGATAGCTCGTGATGTGGTTCACTTCGAGGAAATGATGGCAACCAAAGTTCCTAACAATGTGGCCGTAAGAGATAGAGAGAGAGGCAAAGAAGATCAAAATCGCCACAACAGCAGCAACAGGAATAAAAATTACAAAAGGGATAGTTCGCCTCGAAGGTACACCCCGCTAAACGCTCACATTATGGCAGTATTTGGGGCAGCAAAGAAAAAAGGATGGTTAAAGGATCCCAGACCGATGAGAGAGTCTAAGGCTACAATGTACTCAAATCAATTCTGCCAGTACCACAATCAGAAGGGGCATAATACAGAGGAATGCATAAATTTGAAAGATGAGATTGAGCGGTTGATAAAGGATGGAAAATTGGTAGAGTTTGTCAAGAAGGTGCAAGAACAAGAGAACAATTCCAACCGTAAGAGAACTCCATCTCCTAGAAGAGATAAGCAGAGGGCAATCGATGAACCGCAACTTTTTCAATACCCCCAGATTGAGGATGGGAACACCAGGAGAGGCATCATCAATATGATAGCAGGAGGACCAGGAGGAGCAGATTCTACCAACGGTCGTAGAAAGATCACAAGGTTTATTGAAGCAGATAATTATGTTCATATGGCTAATATGCTAAGAATCGAAGAAATGCCACACGAAGAGATTACTTTCTCCACTGCAGACCTACGGAAACTAAGTGCACAAGCTATACAGATGTCGGATTTAAATTGCCCTTTGGTGGTAACTGTAGATATAGCTAATTTTGGAGTCACCAAAATGCTTGTGGACCACGGGAGTTCCGTAAATGTACTATTCAACTCTACGTTGCTCAAAATGGGATTGAACAACCAGGCACTAGAACCGGTGAGAACGTCGCTTCATGGTTTTGGAGGTCCAGCGATAGTACCACTGGGCATGATCAAGCTCCCAACTTCATTGGGGACAGCTCCAAAGAGAACGACAATTTGGGAGAACTATGTAATCGTTGACATGCACTTCGCATACAACGGAATCATAGGAAGACCGGCATTGAATGCATTTCGAGCGCTACCATCAACCTACCATCAGATGATAAAATTCCCCACCATTGCTGGCACGGGAGAAGTCATTGCAGATCACATTGAAGGTTGGAAGTGCTATGTTAACTCGCTCCGAACGCGGCCACAACCAGAAGAAAACGCAGCAATAGCTTTGGCTCCGGGGCGTATGGAGCAGATTGAATAAATATTCTGTTTAAATTTACAAGCATTTTTAGCATTTTGAATATTTTGAACAAATTTTTATTCGTTCTCTCTGCTATAATACGCATGAGGGACAAGAATGTATGAAATTAAAACAGGTACCACAAATCCTGGATCTGAAGGACGGCACTGGAAGTCATACTAATGAGCAATGATCAAAGCTCAGTTCAATTTACATAATCTAATTTGAATTATTCAAAGAAGATTATGTCGAATTATTTGATTTATATAAATTTGGTATACTTTGCATAATGTAATCAGTGCAGGTCTAGAAAATCAGAGGAACGAAAACTCTGCCCCAAAGTGGCATGAGATACCAAAAATCCCAGAAGAAATCAGAAGAACGGAAATTCTGCCCCAAAGTGGCATGAAATACCGAAAATCCCAGAAGATCAGGAGAACGGAAACTCTGCCCCAAAGTGGCACGAGATACCGAAAATCTCCGAAGAAATCAGAAGAACGGAAACTCTGCCCCAAAGTGGCAAGAGATACCGAAAGAAGCCAGAGGCAACAAAGGGACGGAAACTCTGCCCCAAAGTGGCAAGAGATACCGAAAATCCCTAAGTCAATCAATAAAACGGATACTCTGTCCCAAAGTGGCACGAGATACCGGTAGAAGTCAAAGACGACATAAAGAACGGAGACTCTGCCCCAAAGAGGCACGAGATACCGATTAAAGTTCAAAACAAGAAGGATGAGAACCTGAACAAAGTGGCATAAGGTACCATAAACCCCTAAACAAAATAAGGGAGGGACGTGCTATATTACAACAAACTCGAAAAATCACGAACAACAAATTGAAACAAACATTTTGCCCCAAAATGACTAAGGTCATTGAAGTAGAAGGCAGATACTACGAAAAACGTTGATAAACAATTTTCAATGAAAATTAATGAACCAGCAGGTTGTCAAAATAAAGTAAAGGACTGAGATAAGAAATTGAAAGAAAGGACAACAATCAATATCCCACAAATTAAGCAATGAATATTAAATTGTTTCAAGCATAATAGGGCGACGCAGCGCCCTACATAAATTAAGTTACAAATGAAAATTGTTTATAAACGCAGAAATAATAGACAGCCTAAGTAACAACCAGTCTTATTCTTCATCTTCTGATGAGGGATATGGTTCGGGCATTTCTAACGGCGGTGATAACCCTCCGAGAATGAGATCCTCCCTATTCAGCAGAGGGGCAAACTCATCAGATTCTGTAGCCTCAGAAGCTTGACGAGGTGGACGTCTCTTCAAATCTGGCCCCAGGGACAGGTCTAACCATTCTGGTTCAAATTTGCCACGAACATAGCCAGAAGTATAGAACTGATGCACCGTAAGAGCTTGAGCATTTCGAGCCACATGATCATCCCGACGAGTGCACAGCTTTTGAAACGTAGTGCCCCAGAGGAACTTTTCAGCAATTTCCAATGATTGCTCGGAGGAAACCTTTTAGAAGGATAAAAAGATATTAATAAAATTGAAAATAAGAGAATAAATGTCAAATTCTAGGAATAATATATCTTACATCTTTGAGGCCTCTAAGGTAGCCGTTGATGTCAGCATTGTGAGCTTCTTCTTTGGCTGCAGCAACCTCCATCTTCAGAGCAGAAATTTGCTGATTGAGTTCTTCTTCGACTTTTTAGCCTGCTCTCGAGCTTATTTGGCCGTTTGCAAAGCTTTTTCTTTGGCATCGAGGGCAGCTTGAAGTGCAGAGTTATCAGCGTTACTGGCGGTCTCCTTGAAATCCATTAAGGCTGAGGCCATAACATCCACGAAGCCGCCCGCCTGACAACACATGAACGATTAGATAAAGTTCGCAGAGCAAAATCACAGAAAATGTAAGTCAAACAAGACATCATTACCGCTGTCAGCAGATGCAATGTATTACGCTCCAGCCTTTTTCTCTCTTCGTCGGAAATCGGAAGAGGGACGGACAAACCAGGCAATATTGCCTTCAGATGCTCGATGGTCTCGGCCTCCGATAGTTGATACCCAGCGACTCGAGCTCGAGGACCTTGGCTAGGTCCAGCCGCGTAACTTGGACCGGATGCACCGACAGGAGGGTTAGAGGAACTTGGCCTGGCAGCTTGGCTAGTCGTAGCAGCAACCCCAGCAGTCTGCGATAAATTTTGCGGCATTCTTCCTCTTTTACGATGAACAAGATTGCCGACATCCTCGCCAGTCTCGGTTGCTCTGCTTTCCAGCTCCTCGCCACCGCCTGGATTATCCTCAGGATTACTCCCCAGTAAGTCCTCGAAAGCGTCAACTGGCAAAGCACTAGCAGCAGCTGCTGCAGTAGCAGTTGAGGGTTCAGAAACCTTCTTTTTACCCTTACTTTTTCTCTTCCGCGGAGGAGGAATGGTACGTGCAGTCTCGGTCTGCGAACTTTCCATATCCGCATCTAGAACCCGGTTCATCCTTGCGTGTCGACTCATGAAGTATTTTTTTGCAACAAAGACAAATCGTTAGAATGCATAATAAACGTAAAACAAGAATATCAGGAAGATCAGATATATACCAAGGGTCATTTTTCCCTTGTACTTCACTGGTGACAACCCAGCCAAAGAAAGAACTTGATTTTCAACGAGTTTTTTAACATCAAATTGATGTTCTCTAACTAGGGTAGGAATGAACTCGCAATTCCACAGGGTTATGGCAACCCCACTGGGAATTGTTACCCTTGAACCGGTGAACCACTCCCGGCGGAATCCCAAAAACTCATTTTGATAACTCTCCTTAATGAAGAAGTATCGTCTTTTCCAATCCTTTCCGTACCCGATTGCCCCACCGTTTAAAAACTTTCGGTTCGTTTGAGCTTTTACATGGTAGAAGCCTTCTTCGCGGCTTGCAATCTCGAATAACGCGTAGAATTCATTAGGACTGTGTCGTTCGCCCAGAGCCTTCATCACTATGATGAAACCAATCATGCTCCCGTAAGAGTTTGGCGTGAGTTGAGCAGGAACGACATTTATCTTCCGCAGAAGCCATTTCAGTTCATAAGGAATTGGAAAGCGCAATCCGTTTAAAAGTTGGCCGACAAACACAGTGATGTGACCAGGTGGTGGATTATGCATCCGATCATGTGGGCCAGGAATGACGATTTTATACTTGTCAGGAATATTAAATTTTTCGCGCAATCCCCTACGATTATGCTGGAGACGAGACACGTATTGGTCATAGGTCATTCCTGGGACCTCGATATGATCGTCAAATTCCCTATTAATATAATCTACATCTTCCTCACCCTCGCTCGCAGCACGGTTATCTCTATAGGGCGAAGGTTCATTACTATAAACCTCAGTTGTCGGGTTCAATTCTGGAGCAGGATTATTATCCGCCGGGGAATCGATAGATATATCGTCATAGACATCTGCATCGCCAGCGGTCGGAACTGCGGGTGCTTTTGAGGGATTCTCTTTGTTAATCGAACTGGAGCTAGAACCTGAACTCGAATCACTCCCGGATTGGGTCTCATTGCTCACCATCTTTGATAAAGAGTTAACTGAAATATATTTAAAAAACGACACTGACTAAGGACGCATACGTCACTACACACTCTCGTATATCACTCATATATATACGATACCGAACGTGTTAAAAACTAAATGATAAGATACAATAAAAACAAAATATTTTTACCTCAAAAATATTCTCGGTAAAGGAAAGTCTTGCTTGGTTGCTTATATCCTACACAAAGTAAAAACGGCAAATCAAAATCACACGACGGTAAGCTCATAAGTGAGCAGGAGCGAACATTTTAACGCATCGAATTTTTACAATTCGATGCTGAGTGTATCGAATCACCTATGATTCGATGCGAAGCGCATCGAATGACGCAGATTCGATGCGTCTTACCTGAAGAGCGGCGTCTGATAGCAGAATAATGATTCGGCCGAGGCAGCACCCCCTTATATAGGGGACGAGAGGCCCACCAGGCCCAGCTATTCTGACGTATCGAATAACCGCATCGAATAGCTGACATTCGATGCGCGCTATTTGACGCATCGAATAGCAAGATATTCGATGCGTCTAAAATTATCTTATTATCACAAGAACGATGAGCCGATCCGATTTTACTATGATTAGAAATATCTCAAATCAGTACAATTATATTTTGCAAAGTTTGGAAGACGATCTCTAAATTGATATCGTCTCCCAAACTGGGGGGACTATATGATGGGTGTAATTTAGGATTGGCCCAATATAACGTTATTGGGCCGGCCCAAAGACGCATCGAATAGGGAGAATTCGAGGCGCGCATCGAATTAGTATTATAAGCTCCCCCCACTGGGCCGGCCCAACAGCGCATCGAATACGGCTGATTCGATGCGCGTATCGAACACCCACGATTCGATACGGCTTTCTATATTGGATTGTGGGTTCCACGGGACGGGTTCTATAAATAGCCCGTCCCCTCGTATTCAAAGGGACTTTTCGAGATCTGATCCAGCTCAGTACAGTCAGCATCGAACCAGCACCGTTCGACACGATCCATATCGAATCAACTCCAGTTCGAGACGCACAGAAATACCGTATCACTGTTCGATACCTAAGTACGCATCGAATTCGACACTCACATCACGTATCGAATTCGATACGTATCAGATTGACTTTCATTCAGTGATAACTGTACCGCATCGAATTGATCCTCATTCGACACGTCTATATCGAATACTTGAAATTCGATACGTATTATTGACTTTGTAATTTAGTTATTCTGTCTAGAAAGCTTGTATTAAGTGTTCCGGACCAAGCTAGTCCGCTAATATTGTTGGATAGCATTGTTTGATCTCATTTTGTATAATTTATTGTGTTCTATTACCGTGACGAAATAAGACCAAAACAAGTTTCAATATGATCGCAATGGGAATTGGAATGAATTTAATTAAGGACAAAACCACTATTTTTATTGATTGATTTCAGTTCCTCCTATCACAATCACAATCACAAAATGTTGTACCAGTGCTTTACTATTTTAATATGCACCTTAAAAGGTTTATATCTTCAAAAGACTATCAAAAATTGTGGGAATTCAATCATTCATCACCACATTACAACAACATTAATAAACATAATTACAGAAGAGAACAATACTAAGATGAAAGCTTGATTATTCACATGCGCAGAATTTGGCAGAAAGGGATACGAGTCCGGAGGCGGAAGCATGCACTCGTCCCCGTTGAAGTACACTTTTCGGGGGAATGCCCATCCTTGCTTTAAACTAAATGTGCTTGTATCCTTTTGTAGAAGTACTTCTGACTGAAGATTCCCAAATGGCCCCGCTTCCATTAACAGCTCGTTGTAGAACTTCATCCCATAAAACATTCCTGTGTCATCTGCATATCAATCATAACAACACGCAAGTAAAAGTAATGTTTAGTTAGCTATTTCTCGCGTTCATGGATGTGATTTTCTGAGAATCAAGTTGTGACTTACTGATGGAGCCGAAGGGAACGATAGGCTTGTAATCGAAGCTAAAAACTTGAGTTACGTTGTTGAGATTTGGGTGCTGGACGACAAGAGTCCACTGTGTGTAGTTCATCCTGTAGTTGAAATTAGTTATTGCGACCTTCACTCTCCAGTAATCCCTGTAATTGACCTTAACATGCCAATGCACTCGGACAGGGCACATATGGTGCGTGCACTGTAACAGAGGCGAGTGATCTTTTCTTGGAGTGTTCACTCCCACCACACTGAGGAGTTTGGAATCGCTCCTGTTTTCAAGTGTTTTTATCATTAGATTATTTCCCCCCGCAAAATGCTCATGTATATACGTGAACAAAACAGCAGCTGGTACTAATATGGCAATATGGCTACTTACTTGACGCATCTGTTCTTGTTTTCACAGCCGCAAGCACAAGAAGGGCAAGGGGTGATCGTGTCATTATAGAAAGACGACAAGGAAACACAACAACTGGGGTGCTTCTGGGATAGAAACTGAGAATACGTGCATGTCACATTCCACGTCACTGCAGATGGCGTTCAGGTATTATATCTCAGCTGAAAACTATGTATTTCTTTCTGCAAGCTACCAAAAAAAAAAAAAAAGGTACTTTTGAGGACTTACTCAATGCCTGAGTTTTCCTGCGACGATCAGGGGTGAGAAAGTTTGTTGGAGGTACAATCTTTGCTGGGCCACAAGTATACCCTGGCCCGGGCCCTAGTATAGTGAAGTTTTTAGGGAGCTTTACCGTCTTGTTAGAAGTCCCGGCTTGGCCAACGCTCACCTGAAATGAAGAAACGGAAGCCTCAGGGTCTTGGCCCCATGCTGCCATGACTCCGCCTTTACAGCAGTTTGCGATTTGTTGGTTGTAAGGAACTCCAGGGAGTAAGTCCACCACAGTTGGGGTTTTCTTGCAGCAATGCGGGATGTTGCCTTTGAACTTGGAGCAGTCACCTTGTTCTGTGGTTTGTGCACCAACCATAGACCATATCACTTCTTTTTTCGCCCACGTCCATCCAACTGTCCACCCGGGGCTCATGATGTGGCGGAACATTTGGAAATTGTTCATTGTCACGACAGCCTAAGGAAATAAAATACTCAAATGTCAGTCAGAATTTCAGACGAAGGATTTTTGATACATATGTTACTAATAATTGTTGTTTTTATGGATGAGCTAGCACTGACCACATAACCGTCTGGTGTCCAGGATACGACATCCCATCTCATAGTTATGTTCCCATTTGGATCCAGAGGATCATAGGCAGCTGTAGTACAACAAAAGCCACCGTTTAAGAGCCAAGAAACGAAACTGCAGAATTGATAAGGTTTGAAGAGATAGAACTTTACCTGTACAAGAGAAGAGCACATGTAACAAAATAGCTGTAATGACATGCCTCATATTTCTTCTGTTTATGCTGTCAAAGCTGGAAAAAGTTTGATTTTTGATGTTGGTTTCATGTAAATTTGAGACAGATATAATGTGTAGTACTCAGAGCCTGAACTCTGGTATTAAAGTGTGAGAAAGAAATGTGTAAAGTGGAAGATTTGTACAGTCTTTGAGATGCTTCAACTACTGGCTGTTGGGTGCTTGAGATGTTGGTCAGTCCTTTTTTGAATGGTGGCATTTCTGTTTCTTGAAGCAAGGATTTCATGTAAAATTCAGAAAATTAAACATGGAAATCAAATTCGCTATCGTTGTCTTTTCTGTTAAGGTAATGTGAAAATTGTGACTAGAAATTGGTCAAACTAAAAGTAGTAAGTATCAAGAAAATACTCGAATTATTATTATTATTATCATATTTAATTTGAGTACACTATATTGTTTGATGAATCCATCATAATTCAGGGGTTGGCAATGCATGGGGTGCACAACCTATAGAAAATTGAGTTAATATTGAATTTTAGTTTAGAAATTATATTTTGTTTAGTTAAGTTCAATGCATGGGTGCACATATTCCAATATATATATTTTTTATTTTGAAAATAACGCAGATTAGTTCAATATTAGACCATAAATTATATTAATCTGTACTCATTATTTTGTTTAGTTATAGAATAATAGAAGATAAATAGCAAATCTTAAGCTGAATCAACATTTTTAAGGAATAATGAACAATAAAGAGCAACCCAAGTTGATTTGAAAGGAAGCGATCAGCATGAACTTTAATTTCTACCAATTTGGTTTAGAGTCCACGTCCAGTTTCATTACGGTCTATATATGTAACTAAAGATAAAGATAATAGAGCATTCTAGTTATATCGGTGATGACATTTCCTAGGTATATATATCACGTCAGACTGAAGTAATTGTTTGCTAAAATAAACTAAGATATTGAGCAGCTTGCAAGTTAGGTAGAATTAAGCTCGTGGTTTTTTAGTTTCTTCTTAAGTAATGATCTTCTCATCTTCCTAACAGAAGGTTCCATGAAGGGAAGACGGGAAAATTATGTTGTATTTGTTTGATAAAATTATATGCTTAATTAACACTACAAGAAATTCGCTCATTTCCGACGGCCTCCGATGGAATCGGCCGTCGGAAATGAGCGAAAGTCTTTTCCGACGGCACCTGACCGTCGGAAAAGGTCTTTTCCGACGGCAGGTCCCCATCGGAAAAGTTCCGACGGGCTTCACCCGTCGGAAAAGACCTGTCCGTCGGCCTAGCGCCGACGGAAATGATCTTTTCCGACGGGTGAAGCCCGTCGGAAAAGAACAAAAAAAAAATTCTTTTAAAAAAAAGTGACCCTTTTCCGACGGCACCATGCCGTCGGAAAAGGGTCTTTTCCGACGGCACGGTGCCGTCGGAAATGAGCGTGCCGTCGGAAAAGGATCTTTTCCGACGGCATGGTGCCGTCGGAAAAGGGTCTTTTCCGACGGTATGGTGCCGTCGGAAATGAGCGTCTCCGGAAGTTTTTTGACGCGGATCGCTGACATGGCACCATTCTCCCTCCAAAATCTATAAATACCCCCAAATTTTACACCTAAAATTCATTCATTCATACACAAACACTCAAATTATATCTCCCTAACTACATTTCTTCTCTCAATTCTTTCTTCAATTATTTTTCTTACTTATATTTTCTTTATATATATTTTGTTTTCTTACACGTATCATATATTATTCTTAATACTTTCATAATAAACTATTTTTATTAATCTATATATATTACAAATTAGTTTATATTTATGTTTTTCGTACCAAATAATTTATTTTTTATAATTTATATATATTATTAATGTTTATATATATATATATGTTTTAATTATAGCCTTTTCCAAAAATTCGGACAAAATTTGAAATGATAATTAACAAAAAAAAAAATTCCGTAATTTTTTTTTTAATATTTATGATTATTATTTCCGACGGCATCGTGCCGTCGGAAATAGTCTTTTCCGACGGCATGGTGCCGTCGGAAAAGGTCTTTTCCGACGGCACGATGCCGTCGGAAAAGAGGTCAATTCCGACGGCACCATGCCGTCGGAAAGAGCTTTTCCGACGGAATCGTTTCCGTCGACCATTTCCGACGGATTAAACCGTCGGAAAAGACCATTTCCGACGGGAAATAGGTCTTTTCCGACGGGTTTTGTGCCGTCGGAAATGGCCGTTTTTCTTGTAGTGTAAGCAAAGAAAGAAACCTGAGAAATGAACAAAAGCTGAGCACCCTTTAATTAGATACCCTCGATTGATTGATGTCGTTTATAACAAAGAGTAGAAAAATCAATTAAAATGCCTTAAAATGAAAATAGTAACCGTGTGACAAGTACCTCATGCTTTGGTAGTAGAAAATTGTATGATAAGTACCTCATACTTTTATACAGAATGAAATATTCAAGGGCCGGATTCAAAGAATAAGTACATATGCAGTAGAAGTGTTTGATTTCAAGTTTCAACACTCATCAATCAACTCAAGTGCACTCTGTACATGTAAATTAGTTACGTTCTGCTACTCGTACCAGAAGAACTTAATTCAATGTAAAGTTTTCTTCTTTAATAGTTGATATTTATAATCGATCGAATTACAAATATTTTCTGATAATTATTTTAATCAAGATAAGAAAAAATAAGTGAAAACATAAACTGATCACGAGTTCAACTGCATTTAATTTTTATTTGGTCCATGCCGTCCAAGTATAGATCGATCATGGATCAAAATTTCCGTGCGTTTCCTCGAAAAGTACCGAAAAGTTTCCGTTTTTGGCTTCACCGATACGAAATATATATGTAGTTTCCATGATAGTTATAACTACAATTTTACGAATTCTTCAAAACATGCCGAAAAGTTCTCGAAATATTACGAAACGTTTCTACTTTTTAGCTAACCGAAACGTACTCCTGGACCGAAATTTTCATCCATGAGATCGATAATGAGAATTCGATTACCTCTAGTCTAAAAGCCAACTAAAGGCATATCATATACACTAGGCTTGGGCTGTATATACTCTTATTTCATACGATCTTGAAACATTATCTTCCATAAGTCGTGACTCATGCCAGTTGGGCACCTTTACCATCACATCCAGAATTTTAGACTTCAGTTGGTTGCAATTTCATTGATTTAGTTCAGTTCACTATATTTTGTATGTTTGAAAATATTTTAAAAAACGTGTTAGAAATTTAAAATTCTATTTTGGAAGTAGTTTTACTGTTGGCAAAAAAGTAGGTATATAAACATCAAACTAATGTAATAAATATGTATTAAAATAATATTTAATAATATTTTTTGTTGATTAATAATATTTAAAGATTGTAATGCATATTTTTTTTTCTATGATGAAAGGAATGAATAATTAACAGCAGACTTGTAGCTTATATAACAGTAATGTTATGCGCAGGGTCATACTTATCACTAATAAATTTACATAAAGATAGCAATATATGCTTCATTATAATTGTAATTAATGAATATGTTAATGAGTATACTTACATTTAATGGAATACATATATATATATATATATATATATATATATATATATATATGTATATGCATGTGTGTGTGCATGCACGCGTGTATGTGATAGTATATGAAGAACTATAAACTCAATAATAAACGTTTTATGGAAATAACCCACACTACAAGAAAAAGGGGTCATTAGGGACTGCCTGAGCGGTCCCTAATGACCCCCCTGCGGTCGCTATTGAGGGGTTGGCGACCGTCTAGCGGTCGCTATTTTGCGGTCGCTATTGAGGGGTTGGCGACCGTCTAGCGGTCGCTATTTTGCGGTCGCTATTGACCATGGTCGCTTGCCAATAGCGACCGTTAAGCAGTCCCTATTGGGGTCATTAGGGACCGCAAAATAGCGACTGTTAAGTGGTCCAGGATGACATCAATAGGGACCGCAGTATAGCGACCGTGAAGCGGTCGCCATACTTTTGGATAATAGGGACCGTCTGGGCGATCCCTAATGTGGAAAAATAGGGACCACCCAGACAGTCCCTAATTTTTACAATAGGGACCGTCTGGGCGGTCCCTAATGTGGAATAATAGGGACCGCCCAGACGGTCCCTAATTTTACAATAGGGACCGTTAGACGGTCCCTAATATCAAAAATAGGGACCGTTAAGCGGTCCCTAATGACCTCCAGAAAAAATAAAAAAAAAACTACAATTATATTCCGGAATATAATTATTTTTTTTTGTAAAATTGTAATTTTAACAAGATCAAAACAATAAAATGATGAATAAAAAGTTAATATAATGACAATTGACATGTAAGAATAAAAGATTGTGAAAAGATGAATAAAATGAGTAATAATATAAATTGAATGAAATCAAAAACATGAAATCAAAAGGGAAGAATAGTAAATGAAGATCCAAAATAAAGAAAAAGTGTAAGAAAAAAAGATTGTATTGGTGAAAAAAAGAAAATGAAGATACAAAATAAAGAAAGTGAAAGAAAAGAAAATGAAGAAAATATTGTGTTGGTGAAAAGAAGAAAAGTTTTTGTGTTGGTGAAAACAAGAAAAAAAATTAAGTGTTTTTGTGTTGGTGAAAAGAAGAAAAGAAGATAGTGTTTTTTGGAGATAGTGAAATGGGTGTAAGAGTGGTGAGATATATATATATATATATATATATATATATATATATATATATATATATATATATATATTCAATTGGTTTTTGTCCGTTGGATGATTTTAGATGATCGACGGTTTGAGATGGCGATCCGTGTTAAAGACATGATGGGTACTTATGACCGTAGATTAGGATTTCATCGACGGTTGAGAATTGATTTGGTGAAAATTCAAATTTCTCCCTCACTTCCGCCAAAAAAATTTGCCAAAAATTCAAAATTTTCGATTTTAGTGACCGTTAAACGGTCCCTATTGTCAAATTAGGGACCGCTTAACGGTCCCTACTAATATTCATACTTAAAAATCGATTTTTTTTGATTGATGTTGTTGTGTTTGTGATTGTAAGCAACCAAACTCATTGTAATATGTAAATTGAAGTAATAAATGATTGCAAAACCAACCTTATAGTAGATTAGTTGTGAAATAATAGATTAATTGCGATTGATCAAGTTATTAACGTTAAAGATATATTTCACAAATGTACAACCAATTAATTATCATTAGTTAGTTGTAATTGTCATCCATGTTTATTATTTACTTCACAAACGTTAGCATAGATACGATTATGAGGCATAATCATTAGATCAAGTATTCATTTATTATACGTATATATGTAGATCGAATTAATTTGCCATTATGTCATTCGTCGTACAAAACTGTAGAAGAATCTTCAAATCGACCCGTTCTCCTAGTATAATGTTTGGATATACAATGTGTCATCGTACTTATTGTTATTTTAACTATTCCAGTGGTTATTATGAACTAAACATACAACGCGGCACCTCGAACCATCGAAAAATTCATAATTTTGATGTATGAATATTAGTAGGGACTGCCAAGCGGTCCCTAAATTAACAATAGGGACTGCCAAGCGGTCCCTAATATTACAATAGGGACCGTTAAGCGGTCCCTAATTTGACAATAGGGACCATTAAGCGGTCCCTACTAATATTCATACTTAAAAATCGATTTTTTTTATTGATGTTGTTGTGTTTGTTATTGTAAGCAACCAAACTCATTGTAATATGTAAATTGAAGTAATAAATGATTGCAAAACCAACCTTATAGTAGATTAGTTGTGAAATAATAGATTAATTGAGTTCGATCGAGTTATTAACGTATATTAGATCAAGTATTCATTAATTATACGTATATATGTAGATCGAATTGACATATGTAGATCATATCCATAACGCGATAATAAAAAAAAAATTGACATGAGTTGGACCTAATAATAGTTAAAAACCTGTTTCAACACAATAATTTCCAAATCGCTAGCTAATCACAAACCTGTATATCCAAACATAATCACAATCACAATTCAAAACACAATCATATCCATAACGCGATAATCAAAAAAAATTGACATGAGTTGGACCTAATAATAGTTAAAAACCTGTTTCAACACAATAATATCCATAACGCGATAATCAAAACTAAGTCCAAAACAAATCACCATCGCTAATTATAAGTACAATCACCGTTCATAACGCGATAATAAAAAAAATTGACATGAGTTGGACCTAATAATAGTTAAAAACTTGTTTCAACACAATAATATCCATAACGCGATAATCAAACCTAAGTCCAAAACAAATCACAATCGCTAAATAAGTACAATCACCGTTCATAACGCGATAATCAAAAAAAAATTGACATGAGTTGGACCTAATAATAGTTAAAAACCTGTTTCAACACAATAATATCCATAACGCGATAATCAAAACTAAGTCCAAAACAAATCTCAAAAAACTAGGCACAATCACCGTTCATAACGCGATAATCAAAAAACTATAGTATCATAATCTCAAACAAAAATACAAACCACTAACATCCACCCGATCACTGAGCCAAGTCATCATGACCCCCCTCATCATCTTCAGGAAGTCCACCCTCAACATCGCTAGGCGGATACTCGACCACCCCATCACCAGAACTCTCCCACAATCTATACATCTCATCTAGGTTCTCCTCACCATCAACACCGGCCTCGGGATCCTCATCACCATCAACACCATCACAATCACTATACCACTCATCAGCCTCAAAATCATCAACATACTGAGAGGCGGTAGAAGTACCTGGAGCAAAAGAATCAGCTCTTTGACGGACCTTTCTCGGAACCCTGAATGCGTCTCCGGGCTTAATAGCAACCCCATGAACAACTCACTAGGAAGCTCTCGCACTGGTCGGCCCTCTGCAATCTGGTCCTCGACAAAGCCATGTGCCCATGTCGTCAGTGCGTCGACTCTCGGGTCCCGTGTCGTCCTCAACTCTAGGTTCTCGGACTGGACCTGCCTGAGCAAATCCCGATCCTAGTTTCTCGCCCGCGTCCAAAACAAATCTCAAAAAACTAGGTACAATCACCGTTCATAACGCGATAATCAAAAAACTATAGTATCATAATCTCAAACAAAAATACAAACCACTAACATCCACCCGATCACTGAGCCAAGTCATCATGACCCCCCTCATCATCTTCAGGAAGTCCACCCTCAACATCGCTAGGCGGATACTCGACCACCTCATCACCAAAACTCTCCCACAATCTATACATCTCATCTAGGTTCTCCTCACCATCAACACCGGCCTCGGGATCCTCATCACCATCAACACCATCACAATCACTATACCACTCATCAGCCTCAAAATCATCAACATACTGAGAGGCGGTAGAAGTACCTGGAGCAAAAGGATCAGCTCTTTGACGGACCTTTCTCGGAACCCTGAATGCGTCTCCGGTCTTAATAGCACCCCCCATGAACAACTCACTAGGAAGCTCTCGCACTGGTCGGCCCTCTGCAATCTGGTCCTCGACAAAGCCATGTGCCCATGTCGTCAGTGCGTCGACTCTCGGGTCCGGTGTCGTCCTCAACTCTAGGTTCTCGGACTGGACCTGCCTGAGCAAATCCCGATCCTAGTTTCTCGTCCGCGTCATCTCAATGTCCCAGTCACGTGGATCGGCATAAGTCGGTAAACCCTTCGCCTTCCCCTTGCTGATCGTCCCTATGGCCTTCTTCCACGCCTCGGGATCCCATTCATCCAAATCCTTGTCCTCCACGGCGTCGGATTTTTCCTCCTCAACTCCCTCTTATATAATTTCTGTTGAATTATCAAAAAATGTGATTAAAAAGATGAATTAGTTCGAAATATAAATTAGAATTCATAAGCGGTAAACAAGTACAAAAGTCGAAACACTTACGTAAATCAGTCTCGTCGCCTCTGACTTCCACATCCGCCTCAAGGGTTGGTCGGTACCTCTCCCAGTCCCCGACACCTTCTTAGTATGTCCCGCCTTGTATATCTCGTCGTGCCTGATAGGGTGCGTGCGACCGGGCTGATTCCTCATCTTCAAATTGAAAATAAAAGTGGGGTTAAAATTATCTTAAAAATATTAATCAATGGATTTCTTTTTAAGAACAATAATTTTAAAAAATTAACATCTTAAAATATATAACTTAAGAACAATTAAAAATATATAATTTTAAAAAAAATACCAGGCGCTGCCGGATCTCCTCGTAATCAATAGAACCACCGTAAAAGGTGGCGGGCGCCGGGCCATCCTCCTTACCGCCTCTTCTAGCTTTCTTTCCCTTGACAGATTTCTTCTTAAATTCTTCTGTCTCCCAATGTTTTGCCGCCGCCTTCTCAATACTATCGCTCATCCACGGCGTCTTTGTCTTGTTGCGATACTTCTCCATATCCTTCCTCTCCATGTAATAGCTATGCGCCTTGTTCATCGCTCGTTTGTAAAGCTCCCTCGCCTTCTCCTGGTATGCCCTGTGTACTGCACCCCTATCGGAGTAACGAATCCCAAACCTATTCTGCAAAAAAAAATTAATATTCAACAATTAATTATGACAATAAATTAATAAACTAAATTCAACATATTTTTTTTTAAAAAAGCCCTAATTTAATAAACTAAATTATGAGATATTAAGCAATAAATTAAAAACTCACCGTAAATCGAGCATACATCTCCTTCCGTATCTCGAGGGGAATCTTTGTGTAGGAGGGCCAAAACTCAGTCATAAACTGACGAATGAGGCCAGTGATCACCTTCGCGATCTCACGACTAGGGGGCTTGGAAAAACAACCCCGATGCAATTCTATAAGCGGAATCTTCTGTCCCGCCGGGACCGTCGTACATGGTGCATTTGGTCCCCTCAGTGGGCGAGACTGGCTCGGTAGTGGTGAATCACTCGACCTCTGACTCTGTCCAGCTCTGATGTCGTGTACAGGTGATGGAGTCTGAAGTCTGGTAGACTCGGTAGATGGGGGCACGTGAGTCCCTACTGAAGCTGAAGTAGGTGGTCATGACACCTCGGACCTGGTGGACTCTGATGATCGAGGTAGTGGCACCTCGGGCACCTCTGGCACATCGGCGGTCTCAAACTCTGTTAATAACTGCCGCTGCAATACTGGTGTCCTCGACGTAGAGACGTCACCTGACCCTAGCGCCGAGACGGATGACTCGGCTGGATGGCCATCCGATGCACGAGTCGCCGATCGGACAATCCGTACAGGTCCGAACCTACCTCGACCCCCCCGACTGCTACTATCACCACGGCCAACACCGCTACCACCTACTCCGCCACTAGCACTGGCACCAACCCCACCACGGCCAACCCCACCACGGCCAACACTACTCGTGACTTGTCCACCGCTACGAGTACCCGACACCCCAGTACGACCTCCATCTCCACGACCTCGACCTGGACCTCTAGTACCGCTACTGGTCTTACGTGACGTCATGCCGAAAATATGTATATACTATAAAAATGAAAATATAACATTTAGAAAATCAAATCAACATTTGAATCTAATTTAACAATTTAACAATCTAACACAAAACTATTTCAAATTGAACAATTCAATTTTTACAATCTATTTTAAGAAATCTAAGCATAAATTTAATCTAATTTTTACAATCTATTTAAAGAGTCTAAGTATAAACTTAATCTCATTTTTACAATCTAATATCTAATCTATTGCTAATCTATTTCTATTTTCACAATTTCACAAATCTATTTTTTTTCCTTAATCTAATTTCTAATCTATTTCTAATTTCACAATTTCACAAATCTATTTTTTTTCCTTAATCTAATTTCTAATCTATTTCTAATTTCACAATTTCACAATAATCTATTTCTAATCTATTTCTAACTTCACAATTTAACAATAAACTATTTCTAATTTCACAATTTCACAATAATATATTTCTAATTTCACAATAATCTATTTCTATTTCTATTTCAAATCTAACAACAAATCTAACAATCATACAACAAATCTAACAATCTAACAATACCAATTTTTGGATTTAAATTAGGCAATTTTCGGATTTAAATTAAAATATTAGTAAAACACAAAAAAAAGGAAAAACTAAATCGAGCATTTCATTACCGGAAATGGGCGGAGGCGGCGCAAGGAGAGGCGGCGTCGGCGTAAGGAGGCGGAAATGGGCATTATGAGTAAGCGACCGATTTTTGGTCGCAACTTGAGCACAACGGTCGCTACTGACTGAAATCGGCTCGAAATCGGGGCAGGAATCGCGACGACGGCAAGGCAGTCGCTGTTGGGGAAGAAGATGGGTGAAATAAAAAAAAGTTTTTTTTTTATTTATTTATACCCCTCAATCAGCGACCGTTAAGCGGTCGCTGATGTGTTTAAGGCCGAATTAGGGTAAATTCGGCCCTAAAATTGGCCCACTTTTTGGCCCAACTCGGGCCAAAATGTGTGGCCCAGTATTTTTAAACGGAGTAGCGACTGCTTAGCAGTCGCTGATTGTCCATAAGGACAATAGCGACTGTTTGGCAGTTGCAAATTTTCTAGCAACTGCTTAGCGGTCGCTTGTAAAATTTAGCGACTGCTAAGCAGTCGCTATTGTCTTCAGCAGGTGACTGCTTGGCGATCGCTAATTTGCGGTCCCTAATGACCCCTTTTTCTTGTAGTGCCATGCCCGAAAAGAAAAAGAGAAAGGAACCAAACAAACAAACCAATTTCCATAAGAGAAAGGATCCAATCTATTAGATTGAACTAATAATAAATAATTCTCCAAATAAAAGAAGACTTGCCAACTCTATATATAGACTAGCGTAATGATGTTTTCTATTCTAAGTAGAACACTTATATTCTAGACAATAACTATTTATTAGGGGACTAATACGATACTTCTATAAAGTTTGGAACTCTTATCATTTAGTCTTTTCTTGTAACTTTTTACAAGAGATTCATAGACTTCTCATTGTTGATAAATGGCAAGTAGGAAGTCTGTAACAATACCGTCCCCATCAATTTTAGACTTGTCCTTAAGGCTAAGATGATGAAGAACATTGTTTGATTGAAAACCTACACCAGAAAGTATGTACAAGGAAATCGCCTCCATCACTTTTAGCCTTGTCCTCACGGCTAAGCTGAAGAACTTTATTTGTTGGGCAATCTACACCGCATATAGTTTGATTGACTGGAAATTGTCGAATAACTCTAGAAAATTAGATTTGTGTGGAAGATGAGTTTTAGGCAATGTCTTCAAATTAAGGTTGGCAGCAACGTGGCATGAGGAAATGTCACTTATAGGCATGGAAGGATGGAGTTGATGGTATAATGATTTCGCCTCCATGGCTGCTCCCAATGAAGTTGCACAAGGTGGTAAAGAAGGTTAGAATTCATGGTTGATTATTGATTATGTTGTTGTGAATGATCCCAATGGAGTATGGCAAGGTGTGGACGATGGAGCCTAGTGTGCTACAAAGGAGAATCTTAATTTCAGCTCTGTCAACAGCCATAGTAGTAGCGAATCGCCCAGCATCTGAGCACTTTGCTGCAAAAACGCCCCGTGTTGATGAAGAAATCCTAAGTGCATCACGTGATTCTGTAAGAGTTTTTGAATGGTCCCCAACATCTCTTCAACATATGCAACTTTCTTTTCTAATTGACCAACTCGATCTTCCATGGTAGATGTAATTGCAAAGTATGATTAAAAGTGTGAAAGTGCAAAGTGTTTGGTTAATGTTAGATCAACATTGTAGCTGCAATGTTAGGATAACATTGAACACAAGAAAATCGCACATTCGGGATCTATTGCTATAATTGTGTTTTGCCTTTATTCATTTACTAACTTAGTTCTACGAGTTGAAGTTGGTATTATTTGTATTTGCTCCAGGTCAAGAGACTTCAAGGATGGATCTATTTCCTTAGAGAGATGTTACCATTCAATGAGAAGTTTCCAAAGAAAAACTTTCCATAATTAAAGAAGGAAAGAGGTGTGTGATGAAATGAAGTGAATTGCAAGAACGAAAGAAAATTACATGCAGTAGGATTCTTTCCATAGAAGACTACAAGATGAAGATTCATTCCTTAGAAGACTTGAAGTTAAACAATGAAACCTTTTCATTGAAGACTTATAGTCAAAGAATGAAACATTTCCATTGGACAATGAAACCTTTCCCTATTGAAGGAGACTTGCCATGAACGAAATTAGAGTCATACAAGGAGATCTAATAGCAACCAAAAACGTGCATAACATGTCTTGGACATCAAGGAAGACTACATTATAAATAGACATGTTGGGCATCAAGAAAAAGACACGAAGACAAGAACGAAAATCTCCCGTGGGGAAATCTTTATAGTCGAGTGTCTTTGTCTTATTTTTCCAAGTTTGTGTTTAGAAAATTAAGTCTAAGTTTTAGAGTTAATGAACTTTCCTTGTAAGGAATTACATCCTTAGTTGTTTGGTTGAGTTCGATCAATTCGAGAGTAAGAAGCTTGAGAGTTGAGAGAAACATCTTTGTTAAAACCTTTTTGGTTATTTCACCTACGGCTCGGAAGATTATATTAATATATAACCTTCTTAAAATTACATCTACTTGTGTTCTTTACTTTTTTGGTGCGTTATATTCTCTGTCAAGTAGATTTGTTCTAACGTTAACTGTTGTTAAACGGATGTTAAGATAACATTGAGAGTCCAGTGCTAGCATAACATTGGAAGAACAGATCAGTATTACCCAACATCAAGGTTAACATTGAGAAAAAAGTATCAATCCCCGATCCAATAATTTCAAAGTGGAAGGCGGTAGGTTGGACCAATTGATAGGATACGAAGACATATAACTCGATAATCAACGTTTTATTGTAATAACACAGTCTCAAAAAAGAAAAAGGAACCAAAAATGAACAAAACCAATCCCCATATGAGAAAGAAACGAATCTATTAGATTGAACTAATGATAAATAATATGTTGAACAAAAGAAGACTAACCAACTCTATATATAGACTAACATAATGATGTTTCCTATTCTAAGTAGAACTCTTATATGATAGACACTAACTATTAATTAGAAGACTAATACAATTATAGTTCTATAAAGTTTAGATCTCTTATCACTTAAGTCTTTTCTTGTAAGTTTTACAAGAGATTCAAAAACGTCTCGTTGATGGTGAAGGGCAAGTAGGAAGTTTGTAACAACGTGCGTGTCATAAAATGGTATAACAAGGTATTTCAAAATTCAATGCTTGTCCCAATAAAAATGATACATGCAGATATTGCATCATTAATATAAACTTACAAATATCTCAATACCGTCATTTACAACATGCACATCCAATATAAAAAATAAACATGATTCACTATGATATTCAATATCTATTAAATAGTAAAATATGTTATAAATCACACGTATCACACGTATTTAATGCATGTAATGCACAATTCGTTTAACACCATAAACAAAAATATACTTGAAAAGTTATGGAATAATGTAAGTTGTGGCATGTAACCATCACAAAAATACTACAACTACTTAAAAAGTTCTAAATATAATACATAATTGTATTAGAAACGTTTGATAAATTCTGGACAACGTGTGTGTGTGTATATATATATATATATATATATATATATACACACACATATACATATGTATTTATTACCAGGAACATTTCCTAAAATCTGTATGTGCTACTTTCCCTTGGTCAAAACTTGATTTCGTGCATGAACCACCTCGATGCGACAACTTTACAGAACTTAACCAAGAGTTATATTATATATATATATATATATATATACATACATTTGTATTTATTACCATGAGCATTTCCTAAGATCTGCATATTCCCTTGGTCAAAACTAGTTTTCGTGCTTGAACCACCTCGATGCAACAACTTTACAAAACTTAATCAAGGGTTGACTCGTGAAACTCTTGAACCTCTATCAGCGGTGTTCGAATGACTAGTGAGCTTAACTATATTTTGTTGTGTAATTTCTTGAACCAGATCAGGTTGTCTCCAGATGCTGCCAATAGAGGAATTGTTATCACTTACTAATTACTAGTAAATAGAAAAAACCACTAGATAAATGAATATCATTATGTTGTTAATTGTCAAATAAAGATTTTATTTCACTCCAAAGACGCTCTCCTAATAGAAATACCTCTGTAATGTCTTACATCAAAATAATGTGCAACTTATTAACAAAAAAAATAATAAAAGTGAAATATTTAATGATCTAAACAAATATTATACTTATAAATTACAAGTTAGGTACCCTAAGAGTGTCAGGATGTGATCGTTCATAGATCCCATGCAATGTTTGTGATGGTTTTCTGAGTCAAACTGGACTCTAGGATATGCATCGTAAGTGTAACAACTAAGATAGCAATTTATACCTTTGCACTAGCCTATTTTTCAATGTTCTTGAAAAATATGGAGTAATGTGGCTCTGAAAGCGCATGGACATGTTTCATGCAATAATATCTATGCTAATCAATGATCGATTCATCGTCTAAATGGCCTTTGACTGACAAAACCATCTATAAATATACTTTCTTCAGCATTTCCTCATTAGATACTTCCACACAATCATCAAGAGTTACGTCTCGACCACTCATTTCTATTGAATTTTTCTAAAAGTTGAGAATATTGTGGTAATTTTATTAATCACAATGGTGCACTATATATAATTTTACAACATGGTAAGATACGTACAACTAATTATGGGAAGATAAGTACAACTAATTATGGTAAGATAATTATAAGAGATATTCTAAAATATATCAAGTAAGGAATATCCTTAATACGCCCCCGCAAAATGGATGTTCCATTGGCAATGGCAATTTTGGATCGAAGTAAAAGAAACCATGCACGAGGAAGAGGCTTCGTGAGAAGATCCTCGAGCTGATTTGTCGTGTTGATGTAAGAAACACTAAAAAAGCCCTTGTTGACAAGATCACGCACAAAGTGGAGGTCAACCGAGATGTGTTTCATGCGAGAATGAAGTACCGGGTGAAGTGAGAGGTGAATGACACCCAAATTATCACAAAAAATATGGGGCAGAGACGTTAAGGTAACGGCAAGATCGCCAAAAGGTATTGAAGCCACCAAACCTCGATGCGGCATTCGCGAGGGCATGGTACTCCGACTCAATGGACGAGCAAGAAACAGCCCGTTGACACCACGAAGGCCACGATATAGGATTAGAACCAAGAAAGACCATATACGCCGAGGTGGATGTCGTAGAGGGTTGGTCACCCGCCCAATCAGCGTCCGAATATGCTGTAAGATGTAAAGATGAAGAACGACAAAGAAGTAATCTGTGAGTAACCATACATTTCAAGTAGCGGAGAACTTTTTTGAGAGACAACTAATATTGTTCACACGGGGTAGTCATACGTTGGGCAAGGCGATTAACAGTAAACGTAATATCAAACCAAGTGAGACCAAGATATTGGAGAACACCTATAACGCTCCTATACTCCGAAGCATCCGTGAGAGAGGAGGAAATCATAGGAGGAGAGGAAGCAGCCATAGGTGTAACAAGCGGTTTAGCACTATCCATTTTGTGACGCGCGAAAACATCGCAAATGTACTTAAGTTGAGATAAGAATATGACCTCCTTGCAACGAAACACCTCAACACTAAAAAAGTACGACAAGGCACCAAGCTATTTGACTACAAATTGACGTCCAAGACATGTCACGATGGAGGAGAGAAGCGAGTCATTGTTCCCCGTGATGATGATGTTGTCAGCATAGACAAGGATATAAAGAAGATCAGCACCACGGGAGAGAACAAATAGGGAAAAGTCGAACTTAGACTATATAAAGCCAAATGCACAAAGATCCTTACTCAATTCAAGATACCATGCTCAGAGAGCTTGTTTGAGACCATAAAGAGATTTATTGAGATGACATACATGACCTGGAAGACATAGATCCGAGAAACCCAGGGGTTGCGTCATAAACACATCCTCAGAGAGCTGACTATGAAGAAACTCATTGGAGACATCTAGTTGGCAAAGATGTCAATCACGCATAATAGCATGAGAGAGAACAGTGAGAACTATGATCTGCTTCACAACCGAACTGAAAGCCTCCTTGAAATCAAGCCCTTCACGATGATAAAACCCCTTAGCTACAAGTCGGGCTTGTACATATCAATGGAGCCATCAAAGTGGCGTTTGATGCGGAAGACCCACTTACAACCTATTATGTTCTTGCCCACTAAAGAAGGAACCGAATCCCAAGTACCATGCTTGAGTAAAGCCGTGAACTCCTCATCCATAGCGGCCCACCATAATGGATCCTTTTAAGCTTGAGAGACACAAATAGGAGTAATCGGGCCAAAAACGTGATGTTTAGTGGCTAGATTAAGCTGCTTGGGCTTGAAGATATTATTCATCGCATGTGTGGTCATGCCATGAGTATGGGTCGGGTTGTTATTGGTGACCAAGGCAGGAGGAGGAGAACCAGTACTGGAAGGGGTCTCGGGCGACTGAGCTGCATTGACTTGCAAGACCATATGATTAGAGTTACTGGGTGGAGATGGTTGCGGGATGGAAGAAGCTAAAGGAGAAGTCTATAGATTCAATGTTGCCCCAACATTAGCTCCAACATCAAAACCAGAATGTCTAGAAGAGACATGGGTCGAAGTCACTAGTTTTAATGTTGCCTCAACATCGACTCCAACATCGAAACCAGAATGTCCAGAAGAGACAGTGGACGAGGTCACTGAGTTCAATGTTTCCCAACATCAACTCCAATATAAAAACAAAAATGTGCAGAAGAGGTGGATGCATTCCCTGGTGGTAAGATTGACCTCTAGATGGGTGCGAGCGGCACGGGCATGAGCTTTGCAGAGCGCATGATAGTAGGAACGCGAGGAGATGGTGATAGCCCCAGAAACTCCATTTCTACAAATAGAACATGACGAAAGACAAAGATACACCCATTCTCAAAATCATGAAACCGATAAGCACTTTGGGATAAAAAATACACAATAAAGATACAATGATGAGAAGGGGGTGTGAGCTTCCTAGTAATATAAGGACAGAACCAAAAGTCTGAAGCTTGAGATAATTAGGCGGTCGACCAAAGAGTTTGCCAAACATTGACTCATGATAAAGAAAAGGCGTAGGAAGAAGGTTGGCGAGATAAATGGCAGTAAGGACAACATAATCCCAAAAAGAATGAGAAAGAGACGTTTGTTGGAGAAGGATACGTCTAATAGTGAGGAATTCACTGTAACGCCGTTCCACTGTCCCGTTTTGCTGTAGTGTATGGGGTGCAGTAGTGAGCCAAGCGGTACCTTGGTCGGACAAGTAGGAACGAAGGGCAACAAATTCACCATCGCTGTCTGAGTAAAAATTCTTCACTTTGTGGCCAAATTGTTTTCCGATAAGGCGGTGAAATTGACTAAACACCGTGAAAATCCAAGATTTATGCATCAATGGATAAATCCAAGAGTACTTAAAAAATTGATCGACCAATAAAAGATAATAGCGACATCCAGTCAAAGAGGGCACCGATGAGGGACCCCAAACATCTCCATAAATATAATGTAAAGGATGCACCGAGTGTAGAGAAGTAGTAGTAAAAGGCAAACATGCACTTTTATTCAATAAACAAAAACGACAAAATCCAGAGTTTGTAGAGTTTAAAGCATTACATGGTAAAGAAAAATGCCTAACTACTAAACTACTAATCACCTCAGATGGGTGTCCTAAACGATAGTGAGAATTCGCCCTATTATTCTGAATTCCAACATTCGCCAAAGGTGAGGTCGCATGAGGCGACGGTAAATGCAAGTGATAGACTCCATTAGTGCACGCCCCTCATAGCAACCTCTCCCTCGTAGCCCGATCTATTACAAAAATTGATAAAGATGATACTCAAGAATAACATTATATTGCATAGAAGACTGATGAACCGATAATAAATTCTTCTTTGCGTAAGAGTAAATGGACGATCAAAAACAGTGAAATAGAAATTGAAGCCCATGTTTCTCTACTTAAGAGGCCTTATTAAGTGGAGATGGAACTTCTCTTTATTACCAATAATCCAAGACCATACCCAAGCGATGTGGATGATATTTCTTAACACGCCCCATCACGTGTGGTCCTGTAATTATCTTCGGTGCCATCACGTGGATAGGTCACGGAGCCCAACATACGGCTTGGGTTAGCTCGGATACTATATAAGATTTATGAATTGTGATAATTTTATTAATCACAATGGTGCACTATATATAATTTAACAACATGGTAAGATGAGTACAATTTATTATGGTAAGATAATTACAAGAGATATTTTAAAATATATCAAACGAAGGAATATCCCTAATAAATACAACATAAAACTTTCAAATAACCTTAAAAAAGATGGTTTAACTATACACCATAACAATTTAATGATAAAAATAATATTCTTACTACAAAATACAAACGTTTAATGACACAACATACACTTATTACAAACTCAAGAAATCTAAATATAGGCCAGTTTCAAGTGAAAAGAGTTAAGTTTAGAAGCATGTAACTATTTTATGCTAAATTGGTTAGCTCATATAGCATATTAATATATCCTTAAGTATAGATACAAAACTAATCTCTTGTTGTGTTGGAGCATAGGTTTCTTCATTGAAATCTTCATTATACTCTTCATCATCTTCAACCACAGTCTGATCATTAGATAAATTAGAGAAAAAAAACATTGGTATAACACCCTTTGTAATGTGTAAAAAAGGCGTATTAGCCCCCCCTAAAAAATAATAGGCATATTACTCCATGTAATATTTAAATGATAGCACCTTATATGTAAGGAGGTGCACCTCACTTGCCAAAGGTTGAGAGTGGAATTAACATTTTTTTTCACCCTTTTTCTTTAAAAGCCATTTTTTATTATTAGTTTAAACTACAAGAGATGATATAGATATTAAACTAACTTACAAAATAGATCATAAATAAATATTCAAATAATATATTTAGACAAAGTACTAGTTATAAACACATGAAAAACTCGTACTATATTATGCATATATCATCATTGATCCTTATTTATTCATGATTTAATGCTCTAAACTTGATTCTAATGACTTAATCTTAAAACAAAACTAGACTCTAAGATAAATATACAATATAGATAACAAAAAGCGAAGCTTTTCCCTCAAAAGACACTCGTCAGGGCTATTATTGTCACTGCTTTTTTCTTTTGTTATCTTCTTTTCAATGTGCCTCAATTTCATGTATTGATGGTGATTGACATTCCGCAGTTGCCTTTTTATTTCCTCCAACTTGTTTACTAGCTCGGCATTGTCTTTCATCATTCGTTCCTCCACCTCTTGAATGTGTTTCCTAAATGTTTTCTGTTTGTTTGAGACGGGTGCTAGGATTTTTTCAATTGATGCAATCGATTGGTGAATGAGTGAACCAAAATACACGAGTCGTGGTGGACCATCAACAACCTAGTCTCCAATAGCTTTAACTGTGATGTCGCCGGTGTTAGGAGTATCTCCTCTTTTAATGGATATCATAATTTTAGCTTCTTCCCATGAAACTCTTCCCTTGTGATTCGGTGGAAGTATACGTGAACTGCCAAACAAATACAACTCCTTGCACGGTGCTTGTAAAATTCCTCCAACCCTCCACCCTCATCGTAATGAAACTCAATGTGGGGTAGTAAGAGGAACCTTGATACTCTGTCGGCAGTAAGCTTGTGCTGCATACCAAGATTTCAAATTGCCATTTGATCTTCATGCAAGTTATAGAATTTGTTGACTTCCTTCTCCGAGGTGTAAAATGATCTTCCCCTTAGCCAAACATTGTCGTCTCCCTCTTGATAGTGTGCATAGTACTCGCGAACAGCGGTGTCATCACTATACCCCACCTCTTTATCATGGACTCTAATCCTGCTTTAACTAACATTCCTTTCAACCCTTGTACTTCTTATTCTTAAAAAAACGCTTTCTAGTTTTGCCTTGTACATATTGAAAGTATCGGTGAGGAATCAGTCATAATCAAACCATGGCTTTTCTATGGAAAGTCTCAAAGCTTTCCTCAGTATTCCCGTTGCTAGATTAACTGTGTGGTAACGTCTGAATGCCATGGTCTTCTACAAAGAAAGAAAATAAAATAAAAATAATTCCTCAAAAGGTAGATGAATTAAGAAGGTTAGGAAGAAAAGAAAGAAGTTTTATGAATTCTGAGAGATGTTCGAATTAATATGGAAGAGTTGTGAAGCTTTTGAAAAATTGCCAGAAGTTGCACTCTTCCATATTAGTTGTAATCACATTAGGAATAATTCATGAACATCACTGGAATTTAATCATAAGAGAAGTGTAAACAATGTAGGAAAGGTAAGAGATAGAGATTGCCGAGCCAAATTTCGTAGATTTTGATTTTCCAGGACTCCTCTTTCCATACACATTTGAGAAAACGTATTTTGTTGAAACCAGAGACGCGCGACATGCAAATCGCACATGTATGCGAGATGGCAGAAATAGTTGTGCGGCCCGTACAACTCTCTAGATGACATGTGCGACTCACGCGACCTTATGGATGGTCCGCGCGCTGCACACGTTGTTGTGTGTCCTGCACTGTTCGCGTCTGCGGCATGTCGTCTCGTCTGATGCTTTCTTGTTTGTCTCTTTATTATGTCAATTTTTCATAATTCCATTCCTTTCTCGATTTTAAGCTTAAACACATTTTGCAAGCTTGCTATATATGACTCAAAATAAGAATGTTAAATAACTAAGAAATAAACTAAATGGACAAACTTAAAAAATAACTTACTATTGTGGGGTGCCTCCAACGCTTAGTTTTACGTTGGTTAGCTTGACACTATGGTTAAGAATTAGGGGTTCTCGAGTGCACCTTGGTCTTTGTCCTCACTTGTTGTCTCCTTCTTCACTTTTGCCATCTCCATTAATGGTTATGTTCATATATCCATTCACTATGTTGAAGGTTGTATTACGTGCAATGAGTACTCCTTGCTTCTTTGTGGCCATCATAACGTCACACATCAGGTGGAATGTTACGCCAGGTGGTAGCTATTGAAATTTGTCTCCATACATCAATTTTCCACTTAACTTGTCTAATATATGATGGTTGACTGTACTTAGACGCCAAAAAGATGTCTATCACATGCTTCTCTTCTAACCAAGAAAGCGTAAATCTTGCACCTCATTTCGCCATGTAGATGTCATGTGCCTTCTCTACCACATTTATGCGTCATGTGTCTTGTAAGTCATTCCATGCTTCGCCAAACATATCACCATATTTCTGTTTGAAGTTAAAAATTCGTTCTTTCCAAGACTTGTTATGTACTCCACCACAAAATTTGAATTTGAATTCATCGATAATTGTTGCATAATCCATTTCCCAGTTAGATTTGATATTGTACCACTTTCTCGTCTTCCTTGTTAAGGAATAAGGGAATATTCTTGTCAACGTGCAATCCTCCTTTACCTCGAACTGATGACACACCTCTTTGAATTCTTCAACATGGAATGTGGGTTGTCATAAGGCTCTCCTTCAAAGTGCTTTGTTGTTATTACTTTCACCAATTCTTCATTCACTAAAGTGATATCGAAAGTACGACGTGGTAGAGCAAATTTATTGTTGTGTTCCTTAAACCTTGCAACATGCCATTTTGGATGATGCTGGTTTGTTATGGACGACGATTGAAACAAGTGTCATTGTCCATTGTTTCTTCCAATGATCCCATACTTCATCTTGCTTCCCAATGGTGGTAGTCTTGGTGTCTGATGCAAACAGATTACTTGTAGCAGAGTTCAGTGTAGGTGAGTATAGAAATACTTGGTTAACAATTAAATTGCTACACCTAACTTCCTCTCAATCGCAGGTGCAAGAGTCAAGTAAGAATAACATGGTAAGTATAGTTACGAACTAAGTATCGTATTCCAAGTGAGTGGTGGATGAATGCTTTGTGTTACTTAAATGCAAGAACGCTAATGGTTGTCACGCTTGCTATCTTTGTGTATGAAATGTAATATAAACGCGGAATGCTTTGAATGAAAAACACTATGAGTGCATGTTTTATGTAAATGGTTTTACATGGAGATGAATACTAAACTAAAATGCAGTGAAAACAGTAAATGAATGCAGAAAATGGTTTTGATGCAAGATAGCAGTTTGAATGCAAGGAGAACTTTCATGAGAGTAGCTTGAATATAGAGGAAATCAATTAACTAAACTAATCTAATACAAGAATGTAAACAAGACAAAATTTAATGAGACTGATGAGGTGATTGCTTTAGTTGTAAACATATGAGTAAAAGATGTTTGGAGGTTGGGTTTCACTGCTGATTTTTAACCATAATAGTTCATAAACAAACTACTTATGTCTACTTGAGATGCTTGATGTAAGTTTGAAATATGTGTGCATAATGGATCCGCGACTTATAACTGGACCTATCCTAACTATAGAATCATTAAGTCTTTAATAGCCCACATCATTAGCGAAATCAGCACACTTGTCAGATGTTTTAGTAAAGATATTAAATCTCCAATCCAATCAACTCATCTGGACCATGTTAACGTAAACAAACATGATCAAGAATAATTTATTGTGATCTAGGGGTTACGCAATGCCGCGTTAGCACACCAAAAACACAAATCGCATGTATATATAATTAGTTTAACATCTACACTTTGGCGGTTCCAGGGTAGTGGATGCGTTCATCCAGCGAGAGCAAAACTAATATGCAAAATAAAGACTAATCGTTCTAGAGACATGAGCACGTCAAACAAACATCAAACAAAACAGATAAATATATACATAAATATGAGTTACTCCCCTACTCCAAATACATAGTAGTTTAGCTACTTATAGTTATAGGTTCAACAATAAATAAATAATTGAATAACATAGACAAAGTAGAAGCATTAGGGAAAAGCTTCTCAAATCTGGGGGAACGTTGACACATCGTTATTCTCCTCAACTTCAACGTGTTATATTCTTCTCCACTAACTATCAACTCTAGAATATGAAAACAAATCTAGAACAAAGCTTTAATGGTGTTTCTCTCTTCTCACAACTTCTCAAAGTAACTAGTTTAAGAATTTATGAGTCTTGAAAGTGATGCTTGGTGTTTTCTAAGTGTTGGTTGTCCTCTTCTATTAGAAACAACGTGTTGCCCAAATTTGTAGCTTCTCGCAATTTAAATTGCAGAGAGGGACATTTTTCTCTAGGGTCACGCGACTTGACAGGTTGTGCGTATAACCATGTGGCTAGTGCAACTTCTTTCACTGTAGCGCATCTCTCTCCTTGTTCTGCACGATGCGCAGAGTCTTCCGCTGCCCGCTTTACCTTCTGCCTATATCGCGCATCATGCAACTTCATCTGGATTGACTTGGACTTCTTAGCTTGCAGCTATCTAGGTTTGCCTCGGTTTGCATGGTGTTGTCGCTCCCTATTTGCAGCTTGTTCCAAAAGCATCAATTTTGTGCTATTTTTTTAATCATTTTGTCTTGACTCCACAAAAACTTATAAAACACAAAACAATACTAAAACCAATAAATATGCACCAAGAAGTATACAAAAGTCTAAGAAAATAAGTACTTAAATCACGTTAAATAAACACTCATTAGTGTCATTCCAATTCTATCCATGGTACCTCGTGAAAACAAAAAAATGCTTTATTAGTGCCTTAACAAACAAGTTCAATGACTCTAACAAATCAATACCGCTACTCCCTGGCAACGGCGCCAAAAACTTGACCGGGGGACTTACTTGTACATAATTCAATATAGGTGTGTATAGAAATACATTTTTAACAATTAAATTGCTACACTTAACTTCCTTCTTATCACAAGTGCACGAGTCAAGTAATAATAAAATGATAAGTATATCTATGAACCAAGAATCGTATCCCTAGGGAGTGGTGGATGAATGCTTGAGCCACATACATGTAAGAACACTTATAGTTGTCACGATTTCTATCTTTGTGTATGCTGGATGAATATAATATGATTGCAGAATGCTTTGAATGCAGAAAACAATGAATGAAAATTTTATAAAACCATTTTGGATACAGATGAATATGAGACTAGAATGCAATAAAAATAATATATGAATGCAAATAATGGTTATAATGCAAGAACACGTTTGAATGCAAAGATAAATCAATTAACTAAACTAATCTAATGCAAAAACGTAAACAAGACATAATTTAATGAGATTGATGGGGCGATTTATTTAGTTGTAAACATATGGATAAAAGATGTATGGAGGTTGGGTTTCACTACTAATTTAACCATAATAGTACATAGAAAAACTACCTATGTTTGGTTGAGATGTTTGATGCTAGTTTGCATTATCTGTCTCTAATGGATCTGCGACCTATAGCTGGACCTATCCTAACTATAAAATCATTAAGTCTCAACTAGGCTACCACATTATCGAAACCAACCCAATTGTTAGTAGTTTTATTAGAGATATTTGTTCTGCAATTCAATCAACTCATCTAAATCGTGTCAGTATAAACGTACAGAATCAAGAATGATTTAATGTGATCTAGGGGTTGCGCAATAATTGTGTTAGTGTATGAAGGTCACAAAATCACATTTATACATGATTAGCTTAACATTTACACTATGTCGGTCCCAGGGTAGTACATGAGGGAAATACTAATTACGTAGAATAAAGACTAATCATTCTAGACACATGAGCATGCTAAACACACATCAAGCAAAACAAATAAATATATTCATAAATCAGAGTTATTCCCTACTCATAGTCATAAGTTCAACAATCAATAAAGAGTTAAATAACATAAACAAAGTAAAAGAGATAAGAAAAGGCTTACTAGATCCAGTTCAAAACCAATGCTTTGCTATTCTCCTCAACTTCTACGTGCTATCTTCCTCTACACAAACTATCGACTCTAGAATATGAAAACACAATTAAACAGAGCTTCAATGGTGTTTCCTCTCTTTCCACAACTTTTCAATGTAACCATTCTAAGAATTTATGAGTCTTGAAGGCGATGCCTTAATGTTGGACTTCCTCTTCTATTTATAGGGAAAACATGTTGCCCTTATTTTGTAGTTGGCCACAACTTAAGCTGTAAAAAAGGACAATGTTTCCCTAGGGACGCGTGACTTGGCATGTTGCGTGTATACTTGGGTGACTTTCACAACTTTGTCCGTTGTAGCACTACTCTTTGCCTGTTCTACGTGATATGCTGATTCTTTGCGTAGCTTTCTTTGTGTCGTGCAACTTCCTCTTCGACTAGATCGACTGCTGGACTTCTTTGCTTGCAACAATTTAGATTTACCTCGGTTTGCGTGGTGTTGTAGCTCCCTATTTTCATGGTGTTGTGGCTCCCTATTTGCAATTTGTTCCAAAAATATCTATTTTGTGCTTTTTTCCATCATTTTGTCTTGACTCCACAAAATCTATAAAATGACAAAATATTACAAAACCCAATAAATACAGACCAAGAATTATACAAAAGTAAGAAAACAAGTATCTAAATCACGTCATATAAATGTTCCTCATTATGGTTTTCTTAGTAGTTTGGTACAAAATCATAGCTTACAAACAAATATGAAATGTTACATGAATAGCCTTGAACCTAATACAACCTATGTCAAACTATCACTAATGCTAGCTTCTAGGTTAACTTTGTCCGGGACACCAAAGACTGGTGCTTGGAATACTTCGGCAGGATGTCAAATATCTGAGGATATCAAAAGCAGATTGGATGTCGGGTAATATATATCGAATATGAAGATATCGGATGGCAAGGCGTCGAGATTGAGGATATCAAAATGCGGATCATATCGAGTTTGTGGTGATGTCGGGTTTAGGATATATTGAAGATCATCTCCATATCGAGTATGGTATATATATCGGGTGTGACGTATATCAAAATGGGTGATGATATCGAATGGTGATATTCGATATGCTGAATGAACATTGTATGGTAATTAATGAAACTTACATTGGTTTATGGATTGGGGGTACTTATAGGCCTCGGGGGCAGAGACATTTTTCAAGATTTACGGCAAACCTCGTACCATATCGAGTATGGATATTAATAGAAATCAATCAATAAGTCTTCAAATAGTTTCAAATCCAATTGCTTCCTAAATATACACATAAAGTAAATAGGCTCTCATCGTTTTACATAACAAATTCAACATCATTATCAAAAACTGAGATGAATCTATAAGATTGGGAAGAATTATCTTGTTGAATGAATCTCTAGGATATTCTCCTTGTTCTCATCTTGTGAATCCCATCACTTGTTCATGAATGATATGTCTTTCACCTTTGATCGATGTTTCTTCTCTTATTGTCGATCTCCTCTTTGTGAATGATTGTCATAGTGAATTATAATTTTAAGATTAAAGATTGCGAGGGATAGCTCCCTCTAGCGTTGGTCCCTTCTCTGCTTTTATACTGTTGTACAACTTCTCTAGGTTAGGTTTTTAGGCGTAAAAGTCATAAGACGAGATTTCTCTTCTACATGTCATATCGCGCGAGTATGGCGCGACTCTTGCGATTGTTGGCGCTAGAGTGTAACTGTTTTGCCTCCTCAATGCACCTCGTGCGTGTTGTGGCGCAATTTATGCCACCTTCAGGTTGTCTAGCGCGTCTCGCATGTATAGCAGCGTGGGTTGCGCAACTCTTGTATTGATCAGCACGGCTCGCGTGACTTTGTCTGTGGTCGTGCCACCTTATTTGATATGTGCATGTTGCAAGGTAAACATAATCGCGTTGTGGTTAAAATGCGTGAAAAACAATCGATTATAGATCTTTCTCGCTTAGCGATACATCGACAATCTTGTGAAGCTAACAAGACGTTGTTGTTTCTGTTCCCGCTATGATGCCAAGAAGAGCGCAAGAAAGATCATAGTTGTTCAATAAAATCGAAGAAGCTACGTAAGGAGAAAGTAGAGCTAGAGAGACGAGGATTCTTATAAGACGACTAACGTGAAGAGGGAGACTGAAAATCAACGATTGGCCGATAGGGTGCATTATCTTGAATTGGTTGAGCATAAAACCGAGATCGTAGGGTAATTTCTCATCTTCATGTTGATAGGTCTAATATGGGGTGTTAAAGACACTGAATTCGGCATGAGCTTTGCAGCGGGTCATATTCAGACTCTTGGTCATCCGGGAGACGTGTTTCGACAGGATATGCACGATATTAGCCTTGGGCTTGATATGGAAATTTTTGAAGATTCTGATGATGATGATGATAGTTAGCTCGCCACAAAGCTAGGAGATCCTTTCTTTTGTCTTTTGGGTGAAAAAATGTTTATATGGTTGGCTTACCTATCTCTCCTAAGAGGAATATATGGCAGGAGTTGGATGATGTCGTGGATGATGATCAGTAAGCTGTTGAGGGTCATGTGGACATAGTGAATTAGACCGTCGATGCCGCACTTGTCGACATCTTTAGTGATTTTTATGACGTGGAGATGACCATAGTGGATTAGCATAATGAATCTGTTGGTGACATAAGCAAAAATGAGGTTAATGAAACTTTGGATACTGGAAATTTATTTGAGACTCAGCCTAGAGTGCCTTTTGAAATGGATTCGACTGACGCGAGTTACCTGTACCTACGACTATCATAATGGATGCTCGAGATCGAGAACTTGAGTAATTGCACAATGTAGAAGTTGATCCTCTACGAATCATTGATCGTTATCTCGATTCTTAGGGGCTAACTATGACGTAAGACCAGATTAATGAATGTTGCGACGAATTCGTCCATTCTCTTGGCATTGTACGACGTCCAGATCCTCTTCGACCTGAGCATTACAGAGATTATAGGGATTCATATCCCTCTCCCTATTAAACTGTAGTTTGATTGGTTCCTTTTATCTTTGTAACATGATTAGGATACTCGTTTTGCATGGACCTTTAATGGTTTATTTTGGCGTGCTCCTGTGACGACCGCCGCGCCCCATGAGCCATGCTCCAATCCAAGTTGGTTCAGTGGTGGCCAGTCACTTTCTCCAACGCATACTAAAGTGCAACTCATAGGAAGGTGCCTCAATTGTTCAGGATCAAAAACCATACATGTTTTATAAAATAGATTTTTTATATATACAACGAAAGTCTTGGTATTACAAACAATGTGACAATTTCAAGGATTATACACTAGTAACAAAACATAAATATTCTGAAATGCACGCTTGAACAATTATTCACTTGATCCATGCTGCCATGTTGATTTTATCTTGAGGAATGGATAGAAGAAACAAGGAATACGTGTTTAATGACTTAGTAAGATTCATATAAAAGAACTCGTAATGCAAGAATTAACTGTGATTTACTAGCTACATTTCGAGGTGTGATCTTACCGATAGAAACAGTTCAACTAAATAATTTGATGTAGCAATGTACTGGAATTTTCATAGAATAGTTAATGAACTTGTGCTTAACAATAAACAAATCCAACCTTATGACTTCTAATATTCTACCTTATACCTCCCGTCGAGGAGCAACCTCACAAACAAATTAAGAGACATGCTCGAGTACATGTCGATCCAGCACGCAGTTTATAGCTAACTCCTAACTGCAAGCGGTATAGATGGGTATCAAGCGAAATTACTTAAACCGACAGTCAACACTACCCGACAGTAACCCGACTCAATCCCTGGGCCCAACTTCCCAAAGGCATCCCAATGGGTGTAACGAATAAACAAATAAGCTAGTAAACTGGATAATATCTGTTGCTCCTTGAGCTACATGTCCCGAACATAGGTCGTTGCTCTTTGCACAATTCAAGAACCAACAAATGAGATTATAATATCGAGGAATTTTCATGATTATAAATCAATATGATAAATAATAAATGATTGGACATGGTTTAACGATGAGTAAGAAAATCATGTTATGAGATGAGATGCATAAACAAGATTATGATGGAATATAGGTTGTTCGAGGTTTGATAATGGAGCAGTGAGTTTTCTGTCTAAGTTCCTTAGGGCCGGATGCCAAACGGGGCTAGAATAAATTAGAAATGGAATGTCACCTGTGACAGTAACTTCGTGTTTGGAAAATTCTGCGTCGTCTCCTAAATAAATTTAAATGCGTTAATAAGTTTAAACGAGATAATTAATTTTATAGCTTGTTGTAATTTCAAGCATGTCCTTTTTATCTTTAATATTTGATTACAATCCAATCAAGAAATAGAAATAGGAAAAATAATTACATATTAACTCGGTGTTTGCGATTTCACAATAAAATTATTATTTTCTTATTAGTTATTAGTCTATTTCTCAACGTTTATGCCATAAAATCTACCAATTCCTGGGCCTTAATGGTTGTTCACGGGCGAAACTTCATCCGAACTCACTCAGCTCAATGGCCCATTTGACTAGGCTCCCGGATGTCTCCGACTTAACCATAACCTATTTTAAGGGTTTGTCCATGACTATGGTGATTGGATGTGACTGACATTATGGACGCAACTTCTGAGCCGTGATAATAATCGCCAAAACAAATAACTCTATCTCCATGAAATTTTTCTCAGCCTCTGCAATAGTCCTCTGACATGATGAATCAAGAATTGTTGTACTCCTTTTTCTTTGACCAAAATCATCTGCAATAGTCCTCTGACATGATGAATCAAGAATTGTTGTACTCCTTTTTCTTTGACCAAAATCATACTTAAGGCGTGATGGATCGAAAGCTCTGTGAAGTAGAAATGTTGGATGAGTCAAAAGGTTGGATATGTCGAAATGTCTGTCGAAATCTCTCTCGAAGGAATGCTCTCGCAATACAAGAGTTGTGGGCTGGTTAATGACGTGTCTTGATTCTCGTGTCCAGGACATTTATAGTTTTCGGGATGCGATGACCATTCTTTCAATTTTCTGAAATGTGTTAAAATGGTTGTGTCTCGAAATGAACGTTCAAGACATTTATAACATTGTCTTGAAAAATACTTTCAGGACATTTATAACCTTGTCTTGAAAAATACTTTCAAGACATTTCTGGCCGACCCAAGTCAATTTCTTTGGGCCAAGGCCAACCAAATAAACACATCTCATACATACTTCTAAAATCTAGTTCAATTAGAAAAAGTCTACCCGTCACACATGGTATATGTTCAGGTTACAAGGTAAGGTGTTTGTGATACTTCTATTTACCTTAATCATTTAAACGGCAGGATTTTTTTTTATTTTTTTTTCAGGATTCTTTTCTGTAATAACAAACTTTAAATGCAATAATTATTTCTTTAAAATCTCCAAATCATATAGCACTGATAGAAATGTGGTTGCAATCTTACCAAATATTAACGTAACTCTCATCATAATTCATAGTAAATTTATAATCAGTGCACTTTCAATTGACTATATATATCTGATATTTTCCCCAATATCACTGCCGATAAATAGGTAGGGACCGGACCATTTATTTTCTTTAATCATTGACCGAATTGTAAAATCCGTCTTTCTGATCTTATATATGCTATATAGTATATACCACACACTGCAAACACACACACACACACACACACACACACACATATATATATATATATATATATATATATATATATATATACACATATATCATCGGTTCCTCAGACGATGTTTCATTCGATTTCGTTGACGACTATGTTGTCTGAATTGTGATCAAATTAATTATAGATATTTTGTTCTTTGTTCCAGCTAGCGAGCGCCATGGACACTAAGAAAATACTTGTTGTCCTAGTTACGTTGTCAATGCTTCTCATACAACTTACTACTGCCTGTTCTAATGGAGCCTGCAAGGTATATCTATACTCATTTCTTATCTTAGTTATTTATGAATGATAAATCAATTTGTTGCTTTTATTATTAATTATTTGTGTGGATGTGAGATAAGATTGTGCTGTTATTTAATTATGTATAATTTGTAATTAATTGTAACAGTTGGGGGATAATTGTACGAGTGATGCAGATTGTGGTGGTGGATTATACTGCTTATCGTGTGCAGCAGCGTTTGATGGATCTCAGTGTGTTAGATCAACAGCCACAAACCAGTTCAATTTACTGGTACTCTCTCTGCTCCACACGCAAAATATATATTGTATTACAAATTTCTCAGAAGAAAAACTGATAACTTTTTTTCAAATACTTGAAAATAATTGTTGCAATGAATTTTTTTTTAAGCAACAAATCCTTGCTTTGTGTTCAAAATGGAAATATAATTAATATCTTTTAGGTGCTTATTTTTTTTTTAAAAAAAACACGTTTTGCATGATGGTCCAATTAGGTTTGACAGAACGCTAATTAATGAGCGTATAAATTTTTCTCCACACCAGTTGGGTTAGACTTGGACACGACACTACAAGTTCATTTAGGCAGTTGTCAATGACTTCGGCCGACCAACCACATTTCATGTTTATGAGGTGCCAATAGAAGAAATTAAATCTTCTTCTTTTTTCCCTTGCAGCTATACTTTATATATATATATATATATATATATATATATATACATAAAATTTATAGGGCAGTCAAGCCGTTTTTGGCTTAATTAACAGCTACAATTCAATTGCGTAACTGTTGAATTTCTAAGAATAAATTTTGTTATATATAGTTACGTTGTATCACATCACTGCATGAAAAAACTTTATTTTGAGTGCTCAAGTGGTCCTAGCCAGACTAACATTTCACCGACCACGGATAGGAAAATTTATTTTTGCTAGTTACGTTCACATTGTAGACTTATACTTTCGTCCCAAAATTTTTGCATCTGTTTAACCCCTTATTAATTTGTTTATCTAAATATCTAGTAAATAGACAAAAGAATCTGAGAATTTAACCACCAGAAATCATCTGTTTATATTGGATACACCAAATTTTATAAATTAATTTCAGATATTCGTAATGGCATGTTCAACTGTTCATGTCATGTATCTATGTCCGTGTATCATAAAATTTGATTTCTGCATATACATGAAATTCGTCAAATTAATCACTTATCTCTTATAATAAATTTATTGTCCTTTGGCAACGTGACAGAACAACTCATTGCCTTTCAACAAGTACGCTTTCTTGACGACACACAACGCTTTCGCAATCGACGATGGGCAACCACGACTTACATTTACAAATCAAGAAGACAACGTCACTCAACAGCTAAATGTATGTCTATATATCGCCCTTAATTAATTACTCTCCAGGTCACCTATATATTCATTTTATTACAAAGAATGTTGACAAAGGGTCTTTCCAACTCAATTTAATTTGTTTCTCAAAATTATTTTTATGTCAGAATGGAGTACGTGCCTTAATGCTAGACACATACGACTATGAAGATGACATATGGCTTTGTCATTCTTTCAAAGGACAATGTCACGACTACACCAAATTTGTACGTCCTACTCTCTTCAACACCACATGCTTCTCTTAACTTCCTTTTGAGGATGATAGTCAATTATTTCACGTGCAATGCCTATTAAACACTATTGGCGGTGCGTTGCAAACGTACACGTATAATTAACCTAACATATAATTCATAAACATAAATACGAATATAAGTATAAATTTTCAGAACGAGTAACAACAATGTATATCATGTTTTTAACGGAAATACCAATGCATAATATAAATAGATCATTCACGACGGAACGAAAATTGCACTGAAGAAACGGACGAGTAGAAAGCTTAGTTCTCTCCCGTTAAGACCAATTTTCTTGGCTATCCTTCAAGCCCTCGGTTGGAAATGATCTCCAAAGGTACAACGTCCTCACAAAGAAGGTAGTAGGTGAATGACAATATTACCTTCTCAAAACGGACACTAATGGATTCTTCCTCTGCGCAGAGGTCCCTTTACATAGGGTGAAAATGATGTAACAACCAAAACATCATTAAGAGGATTAATCATAACATTTGACTTAATTCAAACGTGCATTAAGAGAAATAATCACCGCTAATCATTTTGCAAATCGTAATGGTTTTAGTGTGATTGATCAGATTTATGTTTAAATAAAATAATCTAAATTTTTATTATTTTATTTCACCAAAAATTAGGACTGCCTTCCCGGCAGGGACACGCGCGACGAGACGAGACGAGGTGAGTCGAGACGGACGTACGACGATGACTGCGCGAGGAGTCATATTTCTCCCAAATCACTACACCTTCTCCTTAACATGAATTAATATATACATGTCAATAGTGTAGCCTTTTTTCAATGTGGGACAAAATGCCTTACTCACTTAAGACAATGCACATTCACACTCTTAAAACTACTTGGGGCTTACTCTCTTAAGCCCAAACAAATTGGACTTAGGGAGTGTTTGCAAATGCTTTTAAAAGGAGCTTATGGGCTTTTTTCTATAGAGAAGCCATAAATTAGTGTTTGAAAATTGGGTTTTTGCTTCTCCTTATCTTAAAATAAGCCCAAAAAAAGCACAAGCCCAAAAGCTGGGTAAATGGTGCTTCTACAAGGAGCTTTTAATTATTAATATTTTTTAAATGTTTCTCTCTCCTAATTCCCTCCAAATATCCATTTATACTCTGATCTTTGAAAGTAACGAGAATAAAAAATACTAAACAATACTTTCGAATGATAAAAAATAAAATATATTGGACCCAATTTATTTAACCACAACATATAAATATTAAAAAAATTAACATCTCTAAATAACATGGATTTAATTAGAATATGGAATACTCGAGTGTATTTTGATGTAATAATCATAAATATTGATTAGTTTATATCAAACAATTTATTGTTATATTTTTAATTTTTTTTAGAACGTATACTCGTCTAAATTAGGTGCATGTTAATTATTTATATGCTTGAAAATTAAGGGTATTTAAGTCTTATTGCATTATAAAACTGCTTCTCACTTATTATTTGCAAACACTACAAAATGAATTTAAAGTGCTTTGAGTAGTTTTTAGAGAAGGTTTGCAAACACCCATTGCTTTAAGTCAAAATGGGCTTTAAATGACTTTAAGTAAAAGCTTGGAAGAAGGAGCTTTTATAAGCTTTTGCAAACACCCCCTTAAGCCAATTTTATTGAAATTCTCCAACAATCCCCACATGAATGTAAATGGTTGAAATGCACGTGAGCCTAACAAAGTCAAATGCAATTTTTGAGTTCTGACGAAACTTGTTGCATTAGGATAAGTGGTTTTAGGTCTTGAACCTTTCCTAGTGAAATACCATCGGATATACTTAGTGGACGTGATGCCTTGAACTGTTCGATATTTTGTCTATACTAAGACAATGGTACTCACACAATTCATTCCAATACCATATTGGTCCTCGTTGTTGTCCATTTTGGCCCTGGACTGCCTTGACAAACTTCATCGAGTGATTTAGAGATTTAGCCATTTAACTCATCTCATAGAAGCGGCCTTTCTTCATTCGACATATGTGTTCTCTCATTAAGAGAATCTTGTTATACCCCGCTTGTGTCACAAGAAATAAGGATCATTAGAACCTCAAGTTCTCCTTACCTGTACAGGTCTATAAGTCTTTCATCCTAGAAATGGGTTGGGAACTCAATTTCCCTTTGAACCTGCAAATTGGGGTTTACTATCCAGGTAGGGTTGGCATCATGGGGTGATGTCTTTTGGTGGGGCTCTAATCCCATTTCTCTCGATGAACTTGCTACTTGGTCTCTCATTGGACCTTTTTTCAATAGTCTATAATATTTTCTTTGACCTCTTAAAGTCTAAAGAAAATAGTCTAATTATTTTCTAACTTAAAAGTATAGAAAATCTAAACCAACATTTTTCTTTTTCTCTCGCCCCTACATTTCTTTTATTTTCCTCAATGAAAGAAGTGTCTCGAGCCTCAAAAAAACTAGAATTTATTTGACTTGCGTACATAGCGTCTTATTTGACTTTGAATTAAAAGTCTCGTGTAATAAAAGTCTCGTGAGGCTAGTACTGAAGCTAGTGGTTTGAGTCCAATTTGTTTGGTCTTAAGTGAGTAAGCCCCAAGTAGTTTTAAGAGTGTGAATGTGCATTGTCTTAAGTGAGTAAGGCATTTTGTCCCACTTTGAAAAACGTCTACACTATTAACATGTATATATTAATTCATGTTAAGGAGAAGATGTAATGATGTGGGAGAAATAGGACTCCTCGCACAGTCATCGTCGTACGTACGTCTTGACTCACCTCGCCTCGTCTCGTCGCGCGTGTCCCTGTCGGGAAGGCGGTCCTAATTTTTTGGTGAAATAAAATAATAAAAATTTAGATTATTTTATTTAAACAAAAATCTGATCAATCACACTAAAATCGTTACGATGTGCAAAATGATTAGCGGTGATTATTTCTCTTAATGCACATTTGAATTGAGTGAAACGTTATGATTAATCCTCTTAATGATGTTTTGGCTGTTACATCATTTTTTCCCTATGTAAAGGGACCTCTACGCAGAGGAAAAATCCATATAAAAATCAACTGCTTTTTGCAAATACATTTTATTTTCATATTTTCTGAGTTCTAAAAAATATCATTAGTGTCTGTTTTGAGAAGGTAATATTTCCATTCACCTACTACCTTGTTTTTGAGGACGTTGTACCTTGGAAGATCGTTTCCAACCGAGGGCTTGAAGGATAGCCAGGAGAATTGGTCTTAAGGGGAGAGAGCTAAGCTTTTGACTCTCCGTTTCTTCAACGCAATTTTTGTTCCGGCGTGAAAGGTCTATTTATATTATGCATTGTTATTTTCGTTAATAACATGATATACATTGTTGTTACTCATTCTGGAAATTTATAATTATGTTTACATTTATGTTTATGAATTCTATGTTATGCTAATTATACATTTACGCTTGGAACGCACCGCCAACAATCTTAAGACCGATTTTATTAAAATTCTCCAACATACACAAGCAATAAAAGCAATATATCCATTAATCCACAAATAGTATTCTCATATAAATATTTTTTCCATAACCTTAACTGGTGCAACATATGCTCTTTTTGGTGAGTTAATTGCAAAACAAAACTACATCGTATTATTACGTCGCAAATTGCATCCTAAATTATTTTTATTAGCAGATCATGCCCCGAGCGATAATGACGAAATTACCAAATCCACAACCCCTAGGGGACTTACTTAATACACATATTGAATATTGACAACATAAATTGATTTTTACGGTAGTTATTGATGCGGAAAGCATTAAAGTTGTTCAAAGTAAACGGTACGCATATACGCTTTTTATTTAAGATTTTAAAAAATTAGCACGAATGGCAATTTCACTATATAAATAGTTTTGGGGGTGTTTGGCAAATGGCCCCATAGTATAGGGGTGTGATGTATTTATTCCTGTTTTTCACCCCTAAAAGGTCTCCCTAAAGGCAATACCATTGTGAAAAATGTCTTACCACTTACCAAGAATAAACAAAGAAACATATATGTAAAGCGTTTTAGCTAGCTATGTAGCATTGGTTACAAAATCCATCTTCCTATCTTAATGCTATATACATTACATTTACATTTTCTTATGAAAACATATATAGGAACCTGCAATAAACACATTGAGAGAGGTCGCAACTTTCTTGTCATCAAATCCATCAGAAATCGTGACAATAATTTTAGAAGACTATGTTCACACACCAAAGGGCTTGACAAAGGTTTTCACAAACGCGGGATTAATGAAGTATTGGTTCCCTTTGTCCAAAATGCCCAAAAATGGAGGAGATTGGCCACTTGTCACTGACATGGTTGCCAATAATCAAAGGCTACTCGTTTTCACATCTATTCAATCCAAAGAAGCTAGTGAAGGAATTGCATACCAGTGGAACTACATGGTCGAAAATCAATGCAAGTATATTATATATCTTAGATTATTTTATTTAAAAGCATTAAAACTCCTACCGGTTGGAAGGTTTTGCAGTTTGCTCTAGTAACTTTCAAATTGAAGATTTCGTCACTTAATCTATGAAAAAAATGTGCAAACACACAATCTTGATGTTCCATCTAAAGATGCGTTAGTGTTTTCGTCCGCTATTAGATCCTAGGGCAAAATTTGCACAATTTCAATAGGATAATTAAGGTGTTAATTGCTTCTTTTGAAAGTGATGGAGCAAACTGTAAAACAACTTAAACGATGGGACGTGATGCTTCTATCCCTTATGTTTTTAATTTAGTATAATTTAATTGAATATTGATTTTATTAGATGGGGATGATGGAATGAAGGCAGGGGATTGTTTCAATAGAGCAGAGTCATCAGTGCTAAATGACACGACTAAGAGTTTGGTTCTAGTAAACTATTTTAGGTCAGTTCCGTTGAAGCCACTCGCATGTGTCCAAAACTCCGGTGACTTGGCCAACATGACTCGGACATGCTACGCAGCCGCCGGAAATCGGTGGGCTAATTTTGTCGCCGTCGATTTTTATAAGGTTGTCATAATCGATCATCTAGAGCCGCTTGAAGCATGTTCCGTTTTATAGTATTTTTGGTGTCAACTCATGTTAACATTTTTTAGTTTATATTTACTAATATATTGAGATTTTCGAAAAGACAATCTAACTAATAGAGATTGTACATACGTTAAATTATTTTTGCTTAATACCATATTTCTTATAATTGATGCAGAGGAGTGAAGGAGGGGGATCATTTCAAGCGACGGATATTCTAAATGGAGAGCTCTTGTGTGGATGCAATGATGTACATTCATGTGTTGTAAGTCGACTTTCTAGACTCGTTTTATTGTTTATTTTACATCTTATTTGGATTTTAATGCTCTTTAGTTATTTCATGATTATATATTTTTGACTTTTAATAATTACAAATTCGCGTCTGAAGGTTCAAATATGGTAGGCTTATTTCTTCATTATGGGATATTAATTAGGGATAAAAGCATCAAGCCCCCTGAACTATGCACGTTTTTGCGACTTGCCCCCTAAACTAATTTAATAAGCGTTTTGCCCCCTAAACTATGCACGTCTGTTCGATTTGCCCCCTGGCCGGGTTTTCGGCTATTTTTGGCCATTCTTGGCCGGAATTTTTCCCCTTACCCGACACATATGTGTTGTACTAGATGTCTATTAGTAGTTGATGACAAAAAATAGGCGAAAAAATACCTCGAACGGGGCATATTCCGGCTAAAATACACTGAAGAGGAAATCACATTTTGGCTAGAATATGCCCCGTTCGAGATGGTTTTTCGCCTACTTTTTGTCATCAACTACTAATAGACATCTAGTACAACACATATGTGTCGGGTAAGGGGAAACAATCCGGCCAAGAATTGCCAAAAAATAGCCAAAAACCCGGCCAGGTGGCAAATCGAACAGACGTGCATAGTTTAGCGGGCAAAATGCTTATTAAATTAGTTTAGGGGGCAAGTCGCAAAAACGTGCATAGTTCAAGGGGCTTGATGCTTTTATCCCTATTAATTATAATGAATGAAACTAATTGGAATTTAATTAACTTCTGCAGCCTGGTGCAACGTGTACTTCTCGATAATGAATCTATGTTCGACCTTCAGAGATATGTAGGAAAGCAGCATTCATGCCCCATCTTAAATATAACAAGCTGAGCAAATTTAATTCACTGGGAGTGGATTTCACTGTCGATGTACTACTAATTTTTGCATCCCAAACGAGTGATTGGAAACATTACAATTGTAAGTTAATACTTTTATCTTATATTCGCCGGGTTGAAATAATATATAAATGAAAAAATAGTTGGTTTTGATTGTATAGGTAATTTTCTTTGTCTAAATTTATCGGGAAAAGTATTTAAGGATATCCAATCTATTAACCCTTTTTGCGACTTGCCCCTTTAACAATTTTTACCACTAATAAATCCCTTAATATTTGCCAGCTTGTTTCATTTACTCGACTAATGTATTCCCGTCAATTTTTTGATTGGAATATCTCTCCCCCTCTGCCCTGACTCATAGATGTATTAGATGTATTTTGACAGTTGGAGACAAAAAGTAGGTGAAAAAAACACTCCAAAATTAAATTATTCTTGAGAGAAAAGGACGAAAATACACTTTTAGGGTAAATGGAACAAGTTGGCAAAGCATTGGGGATTATTGTTGATAAAATTTGTTTAGAGCAAGTCACAAAAGGACCAATAAGTCTGGAGGTTTGATGTTTTTATCCCAAATAATTGATACAGAGAAGCTTCATCAGTTTTTCTACGTATTTTACTCTAGACTAAGCATTGTTCAATTGGTACTTGGAAAAAATAATCTTCATCTTGGTTCGGGCCACCTACATTCAAATAAGACACATACGTTTGTCAGTTGGTCTTTTCTTAATAAAAAAATAAATAAACAGGCTGCTAATTGGTTTTTGATTAAGACCTTCTATGATGACATGATAAGTTAGATCAGACTTCTCGCTAAAAAGTGCCCGTGCCCTGACTTACAGAGAGAAAGTAGACGTGAGAATAATGTGTTGCTAATAGTTTAAAATATGGTATGTATATTAGTTTAGTAGGTCATAGATAGATTGAACCATGGCAATGGCTGCACAGTAGGATCTTCCACCCTAGGAACTCAAAACATTCATAATGGGTAGCTTCAATAGTTGGTATATCTAGCCTCCCATTGTGGGGTCTCGATCTTTTAGTGTAAGGTATTTATCTTGGTAGTTTGGCAATTGTTGTTTTCTGCAACTTCTGAGGGTCTTGTAAAATAACTTGATATGTTACATCGTTGATTTCCCTCTTTACAATGTGTTGTTTAGAAGAAAAAGAAAAGAAAAAGGCATCGTGCAATTGTTCAAGTAGGTATTTCTTCTTCTTTTGTTACATATTGTGTTGACGCCCTTAAGATATTTGAATTTTTGAGTCATTTGTTTGTCAATGTCTATCTCATTGCATCATTATAGATTCAAGAAATTCTAGTAGTCATTTATTTAAATAAGATCTTTGAAAATCGACATCGTATCACCCTAGCTTTATGAATAAAATTTGATAAAAAGGTTGTTTCTGAAGTGCTGATTGCAGCTTTTAGTATACATTTTTTAAAACTGAGGTCGATGAGTCAGTGTTTGGTTGTTGCTTTAACTACTAACGTGAAAAAGTAACGTCCTTGTTAAAACTTAACTATAATTTTAAGCATAAACTTCGAATAACTAAATCATAGATCTATTGTCCATTAATTAATTTATTTTTAGCTTGTGTCAAGTTGTGGATGCTATATATATGCATTGTACCTAATACATAAACCCTAGCGCCTTGCTCACCATAAAGCCACCTCAATTCAACAGAATCAACCTAGCATCAACGAAACTCGTTCCACCAAATTTAGGGCTAATAGATACGCGTACCCTGAAACGGTCAAGACGAGGTGAAGAAGTAGATTTCGATATAAATGCAACCATGCAAGACTCGACAATGAACAATCCAATTAAAACCAAGAAAAATTCCTATGCCAAAGCAATTAGGAAACGACACGAGCAGGTCAGAATTGATGAGGATGAAGTCGACGAAGAAGAGGATCTCATCGCCACGAGCCCATCATCAGAAAGCATGCCTTTCAAGCGATTCACGAGCCTCCCAAAAATGAGAGATCGAATGATGAGCCAATGGGAGGAGGCTATCATAATTGAGGTTCTTGGGAAGGCATAGAAGTACCATACGTTGACCAACAAACTGGACATCATGTGGAAATTACATAATGAATTCGAGTTAGTTAACCTCGAACAAAATTGTTACTGCATGAAAGGGCTTAACAGGAAGAAGTGTGAAATGATCCTCTCGGAAGGTCCGTGGCAATTAACGGGTAGCTTCTTGTCGATTCGAATATGGGGCCCGATGTTCCTTGCAGCAAATGACAAGATTGACAGTGCCATCGCATGGGTGCGAATCTTGGACCTCCAGGTCGAGTATTTCCATAAAGCATGGATATGTGCACTGGCTAGAAGCATCAAAGATCTAATCAAGATAGACAAAAATACGTATACAGCTGCGCGTGGGAAGTTTGTGAGGTTTTGTGTACAAGTACGCACAGACTTACCGCTGGACATTGGAGTATGCATTGGCAATGTAGTATACCAAGTCGTATATGAAAACCTATCGGCTGTTTTTTATACATGCGGGAGGGCAAGCCACAAAAAATAACAGTGTGCGGCAAATGCAAAACCCGACATGAATGAGAAAGAAGGCATGAATCAGTCGGATATGCATGATACGGCAGAAGAACGAAATAATGCAAATTGGCTGATCGAGAAGGTAAAACAAAAAGATGAAGGGGGTTGGATAGTGGTCCAGCCGAGGAAAAATGTGAATGCTAGCAAGTCTCACTCGAGCACGAAAAAAAGAAGTTTGGAAAAAGGCAAATCTAAAATTAATGAGGAAACACCAAATTCTAATAATTTACCGGGCATAAAAAATTTCCATGCTAGAGAGAATGATGGCCAGGCCTCAACTTCATAAAGAAGGAGAGTTTCCTTAGGACAATCTGCTATTCAAGGAAAAAAGAATTTTAAGGCTAATATGACTTCTACACAGATTTGGATTCTCAAAAGCAATCGGAAGGAAGTCACCTACCATTAGGAGACTCTTAATAATAGAAACACCTTTTCTATTTTGCAAGAAGTACATGTGACAAAAAATCAACATACTCAAAGTCCGATTTACCAATTTGCAGCACCAATAACGTCTACACAAAAGCATGCTAATTTGTTATGTATCCTTGAAGAACGGGATGCTAGTAGGTAGATGGTATCAGGTCCTGAACTTTGTCATGAGAACTCACAAATTTCAGGACCTTTATAGGATATTATGAACATGCCAGACGAACAATCTGTGCAGGTTCTGAAATACCATCATGCATGTTGGAGGTAGAGGTCCGGACGGTTCTGGTGTAGAGAGTTGAGGGACCGAATACATGGATGCAAATAACAACGTTAAGCTGATGGGAGTGTCAAAGACAGATGTATCTCCTGCTAGACTTGCTAAGGTAATGGACTGTGATATGGCTGGGTTACGAGATTAATTACCCCGTCAGACCGTGCTATCTTTCCAATATGTCAATGAAGATTTTTTTTTTGGTAGGAAAAGAAAGAATTTTATTACTTATTAACCAAAAGAGAATGGGAGTACAAGTAATACACCCAAAACAAAGAAAATATACTACCACAAATTACAACAAACAATTCTTGGGAGATTGGTGCCAATCGACAAAGGAAAATGAAAACTCTTTCTTAATAGCCTTCATCCAGCTCAACGAGCGAACTTGAATAAGTTCCAACATTTTTTCCAGCTAGACTTGGCAGTTTCTGAAGCAAACTGAATTCCTAGTTTTCCAAATTCCCACAACACAATAAACTATAAAAGCTTCCATTATTCATCCTCTTTATTCCTTGGACATAACGCGCCAAATTGTAAAAAATTACTACATGGTTCTTTTTGTAAGGCGGTCTCGACCCCCATCCGATTGCAAACCCGCATCCAAACATAACGTGCCACATCACAAGAGAAAAATAATTGCGAAGAGTCTTCATCTTCCACACCACAAAGAATGCATCTCACACAGTCCCCACTTGGGAGAATACCTCGTTGATGTAAATTGAGTTTACTAGGAATGCGATCAAGTAGCAAGCTCCATGCAAAAAATTGAAATTTCGGAGGCGCTTTAATTGACCATAACATCTTTATGCGGCTGGGCTCCATATGAATTTGATCTTCTCCAAGTCCATCTATCTTTTGTATCACTTTTCAGAGTCTGATTATTAAGTAGTATCTCAAACTCCACGAACAAATCAACCTTTCATGTGAAAAACTCCCTCCTCCACCTCCAATTCCAATACCATGTATTCTCCCGCCAAGTCCCCATGTTACAAATAAGGCCATTCTTATTATTCGAAATATCAAAAAGCCTAGGAAATCGAGACTTAAGCGTCTCATTCCCAATCCAAATATCGTTCCAGAACTGGGTCTTGTCCCCCTTTCCCACCACCAATTTAATACAATTAGTTAACTAATCCTCCCTATTATCAACTCCAACACCGGATGCCACATCTCTCCACCAAATTGAGCTTTTCCAAAAAATCGAGTTTATATCACTTCTCCACATACGTTCCTCAAATCCCCCATATTTTGATCGAATAATACTGCCCCACAGACTTCCATTTCATTAAGAAAACGCCATCGCCATTTGCCAAGAAGAGCCAAATTAAATAAACCGAGGTCTTTAATGTTGAGGCCCCCATTCTTCTTCTTCAAGCACAACACATCCTATTTAATCCAAGCAATCTTTCCTTCATCCAAGTCACCACCCCCGCACAAAGTTTCTTTGTAAACTCGTCAACAAACGAATCACCTTTTTAGGAGCTTTGTAGAAAGAATACATATATGTCGGAAGGCCCGACAAAATAGCATTGACCAAAATGATTTGCCCCGCAAAAGAAATATGAAGATTCCTCCATCCAAGAAGTTTCTTCCGCATGAGGTTAATAATAGGCTTCCACGTCACCACTCACCTCGGGTTAGCACCAACCGGGATGCCCAAGTACCTAAAAGGTACTTCCTCAATAAGGATATTTGCATAACGACCAATATCCTCTTCACCCACACAAATCCCAACCAAGCTACTTTTCGAGAAGTTGACTTTAAGACCCAAAATGAGCTCAAAGTTTCTCATTATTGCTTTCATAGCCCACACATTATCCTCATTTGCCTCGCCAATCAAAAGCGCATCATCCGCATATTGAGTATGAGAAATGAAAATTCGGTTCACTCCCACATCAAGGCCTTTGAACAAATTAGAGACCTTAGCTTTTTTGATCATCGCACTTAGGACTTCACCAACGATAAGAAAAAGAAGGGGGAGCGAGAGGACCCCCCTGCCTAAGCCCACGCATTATGTTGAATTCTTGAGTTGGGCTACCATTAACAAGGACTGAAATTGTCGCCGATGAAAGACACCATTGATCCACCTAATCCACTTATCTTCGAACCACATCGCCTTCAAAACAAACAACAAGAACTCCCAATTGACTGAATATACGCCTTTTTGAAGTCCGCTTTAAAAATTATAGTTGGTATATTATGTCTCTTCATCTCATCAATAACCTCATTAGTAATGAGGATAATATCAATAATTTGACGTCCTTCAATGAATGCGGATTGATTCTATAAGATAACTTTACTAATCAAGCAACTTGATGATAATCTTGTACATACAACCGACAAGAGAAACCGGCCTATACTCCGTCAAGCTAGTAGGATTTTCCTTCTAACGAATAAGAACCAAAAGAGTCGGGTTAGAACCTCTAACAAATTTGCCGGTCTCCCGAAACTCAAATACAAACTTCATAAACTCTCCCTTTATTAAGTGCCACAGCTTTTTCAAAAAACCAAAATTGTACCCACCAGGACCCGGACTTTTATTCCCATCACAATTCCAAATAGATTATTTCGCCTTTTCTTCTAAAAACATCCTCGTCACCCAAACATCATCCTCAGGAAGGATCTTACAAAATTCAACAAGGCCCAGAATAGGTCTGGTCCATGCATCCTCCCTGAAATGTTTTTGGAAAAAGATACGGGTCTCTTTTTTTACATCATTCGGCTCCACAACCCATCTATTGTCCACTTGTATTCCCTCAATGTGGTTTATTCTTCTCTCATGGTTAATGTATGAGTGAAAGAATCTGGTATTCGCGTCGCCCTCCTTTAGCCATTTTGATCTTGGTTTTTGGGCGAACAAGCTTTTCGTAGCTTTCAAAGCCTGCCACAAATTACCAAAAACATCTCTTCTTTCAATAACTTCATCACTAGTTAGGATGGATGCTTCTTCTTTCTCATCAATAGTTTTAATTCTCATTCTAGCATCACCAATTTTTGTGTCTAAGTCACCAAAAAGTTACTGTTCCAATCTTTTATTTTACTTTTAAGAATCTTCATTTTCTCTTTGAGCACATATCCTCCGTACCCCATGACGTGAAAATTAATCCAATGGTTTGTCACAAGATCACATAAGTCTTTTCTATTTAGCCAGCAGTTAACATGCGGAAGAACATGTGAGGGAAATCATAAATATGTTGGTTTTTTCTAGGGACGTGATGGCCCACACACACCTGCCCCGACCATCACCCGATTCTTACTTGTTGCGAGGGTTGGAAAGTCTTGAGAGGGCTGAAGCCTTTTTTGCTTTGAGGCAGCATTGCGCCCTTTCTTACTTTATTACGCATGTTATTGCCCTTTTTTTGATGCCTTCTATCATCCGGATTGCGAGCATATTTTGAGGCATATTTGCGAGGATAAGGGAGAGCTGTTAGAAGCTAGTCATGAGATGCCAAAAATATTAGAGTCGTGGACCGTGAGCATTTCAGAAATATTTCAAAGAAAAAAAGGTTGAATGCATGACTCTTGGGGATACAATGTGCATTAGCTCATGGCCCAAACACGTATCTCTCATGGCTGGAAACCGACCTTATAGGAGAACTTGATGAAGTCCTAAAGCAAGAAGAGCTATTTGGTTCCAAAAGTCTAGAATTAAGTGGCTCCAGGATGGAGAAAGGAACACTCAATTCTTCCACAGATCGGTAATGACAAGACGATATCGTAATAAAATTGTCAAGCTCAAGATTGATGGCTTTTGGGTGGATGATGACGATCAGCTATAGGATCACGCGAAGGCGTATTTTGAATCTATTTTTTCTGATCATGACGAGCAGCGAAGAGTTTCAATTACGAATATGGGACAGACGCGGTTTCAAGCAAGGCTTACTCGGGAAGATCATGAGAGTCTTACTAAGAAGATATGCCTAACCGAACTTAAGGATGTAGTGTTCTCATCACATCCTTTCAAAGCGCCTGGATCGGATGAGCTTCAAGCTAATTTTACCATAGCACTTGTAAACGAGCTATTAGGAAAATACATTTTTCTTCTTTAGTTAAAATAATTATATATCTCTAGAACTAGAAAAATAAAACTTTAGCAGACATATAAAAAGACTTTTACTAATTTTACTTTAAAGCCCCAAAAAATAATAAGTTTGGTTTGAATACACAAAACTATCGTCTAAAATATAAAATTATGCAATAAAATTTATTATACTCCTTGTATATTATAGTACAACATGTTAAATATCTCAAGACTTGGTGTTGAAGGTTTAAGAGATTTTTTTTTTCAAGTGTTAAAGGATTGAAAGATGGACCTTTTTTTGTGATCGTTTGTAGATACTCATTTTGTTAGTTTATAGGGCTCCTTAAAAAAAATTATAAAAAAAATTGATTGTTGCTACCAAGTTTCGAACCAATGACCTACAAAATGCAATTGTACCGCTATTATCGCTGCACCGCGACCACAATTTGTCAAATCCTTGTCGAGCAGGCCATCAAGTGCTGAGGGGTCAAGCCTTGGGGAGAATACTTAATCCGAGTACGAGTTATGGCAGTTCTTGGACGAGTTTCAAGCAGTTTGAAGTTCCTAAGTGTTGGGAGCGTCACATATTCTCGGTGGGGGAGGATCTCACGGGTGGCTACACTTTCGCCCGATCCGACAAGCAGGAGCCTCATCATCCAGCCAGCAACGAACGCACTACGCACGCAAATAGACTAAACGATGAGCATGGGAAACATTATTAAATATGTCAAACTCTAGATTCTTCTTTGTATATAATAATGTTAGAATTCTCTAAAACGTGGCTAAGATTGGCCAACTCATCTTATGGTATAAAGAGTGTCAAACCATTCTTTAGATATGAGGGCCTTTAGATTAGATTGATTTGGACCATTCATTGAGCTTAACTCTTTGTATATATATATATATATATATATATATATATATCACTTGACTTTAACTTTTTCATACATCAAGGAAAACTTCTAGCTCACTTGCATAATTTACGGCAATCTTTTAGTCTCTCTTTTATCACAAAATTTCTCCCTCTATCTAAGATCCTCTTAGTTGTGAGTTAGGCTAATGTTGGGGTACTTAATAAGCTGCATGTCTTAGCTTCTCGGATGTAAAAGGTCTAAGTCTATATTACGTGATATCATCATGTGTTTTTTTCCTATTACTACAAATACCTATTACATTGGGGTCAAAATTGACCTCGGCCTAGAGCCAACCCTAGCCCTCAAGGTGGCTCCGCCCTTGCACTTCACATGGACAAGCCACAACTCATTATTAACAGCAGCAATGAGGTGAAAATCAAAAAATCCACGCCCCATGTTATGAAAGTTGAATGGAATCCCTCCACCGGCCACCTCGTCCAAAAAAATGCAATTGTTGACGAATCTTACAATGACTAAACTGCTATTCTTACCCCCATCCAAGCGTACAACTTGTTTTCCAAATTAATGACCGACATAATGAAATCATCCCAAACTTTTTTCAGGTGTTCAGTAAATTTCTTTTCTCCAATGTGGCAGAAAAAAGTGAAGGAGGGGCCAACAAGTATAACATAAGATCTCTTCGCGTCCAAGTAGTAGCTCAACGCACATGTGTAAATGCCTAGTTGTTTTTCTTTGCGTGAGCCAAGTACATCATGGACTTTTGGCTTATAACTTTGATCAACTTTTTGGCGGAAGCTCAATTTGGCTCGCTAGTTGATGACGTTTGCTTTTCAGAGAATTTTCGTGAATGCTTTAGGCATAGGGAGACTAGAAGTAATATTAAAACAAACATGTCTATTGATAGAGGGATGGGAGAGAGAGGTTGATCACGAATTAGATGGATTAATGGAATGTGGCTAACCATATTTTTTTGTCTTAATTTGTTTCTTTGGAATTGTGTTGTGGATAATGAAATAACGACTAATGAGTTGTTTTTATATGGTTTTGGAAGGTCGAATGTGACATTTATTTAAAATTTATTAATTAGTTCGCTTGATATATAGTTTCGTGTTTAAGTTGAATTTTGATTTGTTAAGTATTTTGGTCTTATTTCGTTTGGGTTACAATACACCGAAAATACAATACAAATGGTCCTGAAATTAAACAAACTATGCTAGCCTATTACAAGCAATGGACCAGCTTTGTCCAAAATGCCTATTACGCTTTACCAAGCTTGAAATGACTAAAGTAACCTTGAATGGCCGAAGCTAGGAACAATCGAACGGGGTACAATTCGATGCTAATAACTCTTGAACTAGGGAATAAGCGAACCGCGGAAGGTTCGATGCTGATAACTCTCGAACGGGTCCCTACGAGTAGTTAACAATTGAACTCATATGGTAGACGGTCGAACTCAATAATAATCGAATAGTCAGACATGCTGATTTGATTGATGTGTGCTGGTGAACATTCATTGATGCGTGGCATGAATCTCGGAGAGCAGGGTATTTATAGAACCCGGACTGCAGGACTTGCTCTGCGAGCGGGCAATAACAATCGCACGAGGGCGTTCAATTGTCTTGAAATAGGCAAACCAAATCGATACAATTCTTGTCTTTGTGGGCTTTTAATGGAGCAGGCATGGCCAGTTCATTTTTGGGTCACCTAAAACACCCCCACCATATAGTCCCCCTAATTGGGAGTCGGTCTTAATTCAAGAACGGGTGCCAAATTCTATAGATGTTGTTGTTGTATTGGATTTGTACCTTCTCTTATTTCAAGATATACCTCTGGTTGCCAATTTAATGATGTCTAGTGATTTGGCAATAGATCGTTTTATACATATACGAGTATCGGTTACAAGTGTAAGGTCGAGCAATACAACGAGTCTATCTCAAATCAGGCCTACACTACGTGTCTCGTGTAGACTTGGTCCGGAACACCTCGAACCAACGCCTTGACGCTTGAATGGGAGTGTAATCTCGGTAGATAGATCGAAAGGACGTCGGTGATCGCCTTCGATGTGAAGTCGAGGATGAGCCCCGATGTGAGATCGGTGATGATGTGGTGTGACGTGTCAGAGGTGCACGTGATAACCCCGATGTCGAATAAGATATCGAAAGGGATATCGGTGATATGTTTCGATCTGACGAGTGGTAGCTGAGGGATAATAATTGCTTGTTTTGGGATCCGGGCACCGCGTATTTATAGACCTCGGGATCCGGGGACCACAGTACCATATCGGTGATGATTGCCGATATGACATCGAAAGTAATCCCCGATGTGCTCCAAAATGGGCCTGGTTTGGGCCTGGCCCAATATGCGAGAAATGCCCATATCATGTAGTCCCCCAATTTGGGGATTCTTATCTTAGTGATAAGGATTCGCAAATTTAATTTAAAATTTCTGGGTTACCTGTACCCTTCGTCTCCCCAGTTCAAATGACGGAGATCAAACTTGTGGGGAGTGCACTTGTGATGAACGCCGAGTTTGGGGTCCTCGTTTGAATTCTAGTTCCCTTGGTATTTGGGTTTCTTGAAAATTATGATGGGGTTGCCGGGGCAGTTGTTATATTCTCGCGGCTCTTCGCGTAGTAGGGTATGATGTCAGGTTTTAGCTTCGATCTTATGTCGAAATTCACATTCGATATGATGTCGAAAGTGTATTTCGATGTAGTTGAGGCCTCTGTCTATAAGTATGGCTTGAAGGACTCTGAAGTTCATAGTTTTCTGTGTTTCCTCTGTCGCCTAGCGTAACCACATCGGTAAGTATATCGATAATTGTATTCGATATAGCCCCCGACGTGTATTTCGATCTCTCTGTTTGTAGTTGACTTATTATTGTTTTCTTCTACTGATATCCCCATTATTCTGCAGGTATATTACCTTTTCTGAGATACTTCTTTAAAACTGGGATTTAGACAATTGATGCTCAAGCTTCAAGCCGGTCGTGAAGCTCAGAAAGCTGCTGAAGCGGCGACAGTCGATGCGGTGCCTGAAACAAGGTATGCGTCTAGCTTTGACCTCAATAATGCAGCTGTGGAGTTTCCGGCAGAGGTGTCGAAAGTCGAGTGAGCTCCCCCTAGCACTGTAGTGTCTGGACGTGCTAATGAAGAACATTTTAACGATGTTCCTGCCATGGTTGGGTCACTTAGCTAGGGCATCCTTGATGTGGTAGGAGGCCCGGATGGTGCGGCCAGCCTCTTGGAAGTGTTGTCCTCGAATCAGGGGGGGTGTGCTTCCTCGACCTGACGGGGCTGAGGGGAAAGAGAGACAAACTGCGGAGTCTCCTTCCGGTGAGTATGTTGCTCCACGTTCTGAATCGTTGGCCGACGCTCATGTGACCAGGGACGTTGGAGGTTCGGAATCGAGTACCCATGTCAATTTGGGTGATTCTTCGGATGCGCCTTTCATAGTGGAATCGGGTTCTTCACGCCCGGATCCTATTAGTGACAAGGGAAGGCGGCCGTTACAGGGATGACCGTCAAGGGTAAGGGGCCATTGTGGGAACCCTCGATATTGAGGGGTCGTGCCCCTATTTTTCCTGGGATTCCGGTTACGAAATCTGCTGTTGACCTGACTAGGAAAGCAGGTAGCAAAAGGTCTCGTGAGGGGACTGTCCATAGTGGTCACTCATCTTCGAGTTCTGGGCCTCGGAAGGCAGGTGCGGTCAAACCCTCCAAATTAGTAGAATTTCCTGAAGCAGATGTTGTGCAGGGTATGATGCGGGCTTTTCCTCCGCCTGCGAATGCGCGAGTGCTTTCAGAATTTGAGTGGGCCCAGAACATACGTCGCAGCACTCACTTGTTCCAAAGTGTACGTGCCTAAGCACGTCCTTGATTGTTTTCATTTGAATGTTTAGCATAATGTTATGTATTGTTGTTGTGCAGACGGCCAAGCTGCCAGTCTCGTGTCTGAAGACCATTCGCGAGTCCAAGGGTGACCCTGACGCTGTTGCTGCCGAGCTCGAGGCTGATATCTTGAAGATGGGGGAGTTCAACCCCATGGTGTTGGAGAGGTTAGAGGCTGAAAAAGAGGATGCACTGAAGACATGTCGTGTGCTCTGGGAGGAGTGCGATTTGTTGAAGGGCAACTTAAAAATAGTAGTGACTGAGCTCGATCGAGGAAAGGCGCGTGAACTTGCGGCGAATAAAGAGCTGGAAACACTGAAGGCTGAGGTGGCGGCGGTGAAGGGTGCTAATGAACGTCTCTCAATGAAGCTCTCCGCTGCCCATTTAGCTCCGTTGGACTTGGTATATATCTTGTGTACGATATCTTTTTGTATTTTTGGTCCTCTTGTATTTAATAGAGTTTAGTCTGTAGGAATGTCGTCCTGATCTTCTCCGGGTTGGGGCGGAGAAGTTTATGGAAAGCTCGAGCTTCCGCAACTTAATTTTGAAGGTTCGAGATGCATCTTTTCATGCTTGCGTAGGGCAAGTGTTGAGAAAGGATGGTTTCAAGGACTCCCTCGAGTTGAGTGGGCTGAACCCGAAGCATGATCATAATGATCTGCCGATCGGCAGCCTAGATAAGGTGGAAGAAAGTCCGGCCGACCCTGACATATTTTCCGAGGTCGTGGAGAAAAAGACTGAAGGGTCCTCGTGGGAGTAGGTGTTTCCCGCTTTTATTTTAATTTGAATTTCCCTTTCCGGACTATCTTGAATTCATGGTTCTGTAACTGAATATTTATTTCTCTGTTATATTCATAGTATGTGACTCTTCGTGTCCTTTTTATCTGATAACTTGTCGATTTCTCTTATTGTCACGATGATAGAATATGCGGTATTCCGATGTCTGAAGCGCGGTCATTTCGTTCTCGTATTTGATGAGATGTGTTTAATCTATCTGTTGTCAATCAAGAACTGATTAGAATTTCCTTGGTGTTGGTAGAAGTATGAGTAAGCTGTTACTGCTCCTGTGTTTAGGATTGACCGCATTATGACCGGGGACATTCTTCTTGTTGTTAGGGGTCCATAGAACTTGCCTCTTCAACTAGTTTGCTTTGTGGAATCGTCACCCAATGGGCTCTCCACCTTACGTAATTTATGGGATTTCCATCCAATAGGCTCTTCACTTAGTTTGATTTATTGGATTTCCACCCAATAGGCTCTTCACCTAACGTAATTTATGGGATTTCCACCCAATAGGCTCTTCACCTAGCTTGATTTATGGGATTTTCACCCAATAGGCTCTTCACCTAACGTAATTTTATGGGATTTCCACCCAATAGGCTATTCACCTAGTTTGATTTATGGGATTTTCACCCAATAGGCTCTTCACCTAACGTAATTTTATGGGATTTCCACCCAATAGGCTCTTCACCTAGCTTGATTTATGGGATTTCCACCCAATAGGCTCTTCACCTAACGTAATTTATGGGATTTCCACCCAATAGGCTCTTCACCTAACGTAATTTTATGGGATTTCTACCCAATAGGCTCTTCACCTAGCTTGATTTATGGGATTTCCACCCAATAGACTCTTCACCTAACGTAATTTATGGGATTTCCACCCAATAGGCTCTTCACCTAGCTTGATTTATGGGATTTTCACCCAATAGGCTCTTCTCCTAACGTAATTTTATGGGATTTCCACCCAATAGGCTATTCACCTAGCTTGATTTATGGGATTTCCACCCAATAGGCTCTTCACCTAACGTAATCTCAACCCCGTTATCACAGGGAATTTTTCTTGGATTGGCCCCGTTATCACATGGAATTTTTTTCTTTAATCGACCCCGTTATCACAGGGGATATTTTTTGTGGGTAGGGATGCGTCCCGTTATCACAGGGGTCCCTCTACCGTTGAGTTATTTTTGATCAACCCCGTTATCACAGGGGATATTTTTGTCGGTAGGGTTGCGTCCCGTTATCACATGGGTCCCTCTACCGTTGAATTGTTTTTGATTGACCCCGTTATCATATGAGATATTTTTTGATGTTGTAGGTGAGCCTTTTCATTGTCTTTTTGATTATGTCCCTTGGCGACTGTGTCATCGTTTAATATGTAGGTCATTGAGCTTTGCCAAACATCATAGACAAGAAATTTTTTTAACATAAAAGCTAATACGAGAGCACGAAATGACGTGCATGTGTTATCTGAGGGATGTTCCCTCAATCCGGGAATATCTGTTTTACACAAGAAATGGTGTTTGCGTAATGCTCTATCATGCCTGTGGTACCCGTTTGTACCTGTTGTACATGTTTGTACCTGTATAAAGGCGATGTGTTAAATATATCTAGGGGAATATTCCCCAATTGTTTGTGCAATTCTCTGCACTTCTGCAATGTCCGCTTAGGACATATCCCTGCATCAAATATAAGATTGTGCAAAGCAACAAATAAAAAGGTAATAAAGGATAACGGTCGAAGGCCAGGTTAACCCAGCCCACCTACGTATCCCGTTGAGTGGGGAATCAGACCAGCGTAGTTCCCCCTATTTTAAGTTACATGCCGACCCACGAAGGGGCTAAATAAGAGATAACGGTCGAGGGCTAGGTAAACCTAACCCGCCTACGTATCCCGTTGAGTGGGGTATCAGACCGGCGTAGTTCCCCCTATTTTAAGTTACATGCCGACCCACGAAGGGGCTAAATAAGAGATAACGGTCGAGGGCTAGGTAAACCTAACCCGCCTACGTATCCCGTTGAGTGGGGAAACAGACCGGCGTAGTTCCCCCTGTTTTAAGTTTACAGACCAACCCACGATGGGGCAATGTGTCAAATGTTCGAACATAATTTAAAAAGTGCGGAAATTTAAAATATTGTTCTATTTGTTCCTCATGGCGATCACTCTGTGCGCGGGAGATATTCTTGGTGTGGGACCTGTATTTCCTGCCTTCTTCTGATTCTCGGATGCTTCAGCGAGTCCACATAGCACATCCATCCCTGTATCTGGTCGCCTATTATCTCACCAACTCCTTGAGGCGTCGGTAATTTAACCTTCTGATAATAAGTAGAGACCACAACCCTGATCTGGTTGAGCGTCGGGCGGCCAATGATGGCGTGGTAGGGAAACGGGGTGTTGACGATTGTGTATTTTATCGGTTCGACCTGAGTGCGTGGACTCCTGCCAAACGTGGTGGGCAATGTGATTTGTCCAAGCGGTACCACCTCTGCTCCACCAAACCCGGTCAACGGGGTCGATATCGGCTTTAGTCGGTCTGGGGCTATCCTCATCTGCTCGTAGGCTTTTGAGAATATCAGGTTTGCAGAACTACCGTTATCCACCAACACCTTGTGTACCTGATATCCGTCCACATTGATTGTGATAACCAGTGGGCAATCTAATTTCCCTGTAGTTAAGGCCAATGGGCTAAGCTGCTCCAAGTCTTTCATAGTGAAAGAGATCTCCTGCTCCAAGTATGCTTCTGACATGATCGCATTGGTGTACCCAACATAGGCTCTACCATGGAGTCCTCTTGTTATGACTTCTCGCCCGCGAGCCGTGTCGGCCCCCATGCCTCCTCCGTTGATTACATTTATAACGCCTCTGCTCGGGGCATTCACAATGGCCCTACCTCGTTCCTCGGGCGCCACAATCATTTTATGTTTTCCTCTCTCGGGTGAGTAGTCTCTTATAGGGGGTGAGGAATGCTCTACTCCTCTAGTACCCTCCCTGGTGCCCCTGACAAACTCGACCAGTTTTCCTTCTTTAATCAATCTTTCGATTTCGCTCCTCAGGTGTGTGCAGTCTTCCGTCCTATGTCCAGGTTGACGGTGGTACGCGCAATATTTGCCGGATGACTTCATCCCGGGAGTCTCATTCAACGGCCTGGGTTCCGTCAACCATCTGTTTCTCTTCGCCACGGCCATCACCTCCAGAATACCTCTGTTTAACGGGGTGTACGTCCGTGGGGGCCTTTCCCTATCGCGCTATCTGTCCGCGTTCCTGCTAGAAAATGGACCCTGACGAGTTGCCATCATTTCGTCCTCGTAGATCATTTGGTTGGCAAGCATGTTGATTTGTGCTATGGTGGGCTCCGTCAACTTGATTAGCTCCCCGGCGAACCTGCGATGGGTCGTACCCTTAAACAACATCATCATGACCTGACCGCCATGCAGCTCATCCACCTTCAGTAATTCATCATTGAACCTTCTCATATAGTCTCGGAGGTACTCCCTTTCCTTTTGCTGTACAGCGTCGAGGTGTATCAGGTTGGTCTTCATCCTCTTTTGGCTAGAGAATTGATTCTCAAATTTCTCCTTCAACTGCTCGTAATCCGTTATGGATCTGGCCTCCAGCCGAGCGAACCAGTACAATGTAGCGCCCGTCAAGGTTGTGGACAGGATCTTCGCCTTTATGTTCCTCGAGTAGTTATGCAAGTTCAAAATGCTATCGACCTGATGGAGATGATCCATCGGATCACCTCTTTCGTCGTACGACTTTATCACTGGGATCTTGTCCCCTCTGTGCAATACTTCGGCCTCTATCTCATCCGAAAAAGGGGTCTTACTGCGGCCCTTCCCCTTACTTTGAGTCAGTTTTCTCGACAATTCCGCCCTCTCGCGGTCTAGCTGTTCCATCCTTCCTGAGATCATCCGCAGTATCTCTGTGTCCTCATTCTTTGAATACGCAACCTCGTCGCGGTCGCGGCAGCGTTCCATTCTCCGGACTACCTCTTCCCTATAACGGTCCAGCCGTTCCATCTTCCTTGCTATTTCTCGATCTAGGGTCCCTGAGTCCTGTCTCCCCACCCTGTCATAAGCCGCATGCGATATCTCTCTAAATGAGTCCTATGTATCCTCCTGTTCATCATATTCTTGCCTTTCCCTTCTCTCGCCCGCTCTGGATCCATGGGGCCTCGCCTAAACGTCCCTCGTCCTCTGTTCCACGAGTTCGTGGAAGCAAAGCCTCCAGTGTAGCGTCAATTGCCGCCTTTACAGAGAAGTTGATCTGCGCTAGCATCTCGGGGGTTATGGCGGTGGGTAGAACGGCACTCTGTCCCGCAGGCACCGTCTCCTCCTGGCCGGGAAAATCCGCATTTGGCGCTTCAGTCATTGGAACGTCAGCTGCGTGGTCCTCGATGGGCGGGCCCTCAATCTCGGGTTCTGCCGCACTTGGTGCGACTGGGGTCGAACCTGCATTTGCGGCCCGCAGCGGCCTCCCGGGCCCGCGCCTTCGTTGCTCTTGTGGTGGAGGGAGCTCCCTCTCGGCTCGAGCCACTGTCTGTTCTCGGTCCGTCGGGTGTTGTGAGGTTCGTGTGCCCTCCATCCTGGCGCTCCTAGTCACAATTCCGCTAACTTCGGATCGGGTCCTCCTTCCTTGCATCTCGGCGTCCTTGTCCGAGAACTGGTGTTCCCACAGACGGGGCCACTGATTTGGCAATAGATCGTTTTATATATATACGAGTGTCGGTTACAAGTGTAAGGTCGAGCAATACAACAAGTCTATCTCAAATCAGGCCTACACTACGTGTCTCGTGTAGACTTGGTTCGAAACACCTCGAACCAACGCCTTGACGCTTGGATGGGAGTGGAATCTCGGTAGATAGATCGAAAGGACGTCGGTGATCGCCTTCGATGTGACGTCGAGGATGAGCCCCGATGTGAGATCGGTGATGATGTGGTGTGACGTGTCAGAGGTGCACGTGATAACCCCGATGTCGAATAAGATATCGAAAGGGATATCGGTGATATGTTTCGATCTGACGAGTGGTAGCTGAGGGATAATAATTGCTTGTTTTGGGATCCGGGCACCGCGTATTTATAGACCTAGGGATCCGGGGACCACAGTACCATATCGGTGATGATTACCGATATGACATCGAAAGTAATCCCCGATGTGCTCCAAAATGGGCCTGGTTTGGGCCTGGCCCAATATGCGGGAAATGCCCATATCATCTAGCTTCAAAATATGCCCCCTATTTGGGAGACGTAATCCGGAGGATCGGTTGCTAAATAAATAATATTTGGCTTCAAAATATCCCCCCCATTTGGGAGCCGTAACCTGGAGGATCAGTTGCCAAATAAACAATACCTGGTTTCAAAATATGCCCCCTATTTGGGAGTCATAATCCAAAAGATCGGTTGCCAAATGGATAATATATGGCTTCAAAATAGGCCCCCTATTTGGGAGCTGTAATCCGGAGGATCAGTTGCTAAATAATAATATCTGGCTTCAATATATACCCTGCATTTGGGAGCTATAATCCAGAGGATCAGTTGTCAAATAAATAATGTCTCGCTTCAAATTATGCCCCCCATTTGGGAGCCGTAATAAGAAGGATCAGTTCTTCTAGTGGTTTATTATGTTATATTTAGAGACGGTCGAATAGACATAATTTCGATTGTTCTATAGAGTGTCTAATCATGGGTGATTCGACCGTTATGAGTAGTATTAGTTTTACGGTATTTAACAGTCAAAGTCACTATCGAATCTACGCTCATTCATTAGTTATGGGAACTATCGAATCTACGGTCATTCAATAGTTATCAACAGTGTTGAACCTGGGGAGATTCGATTGTTCTGGAAGTGTCGAACACTGAAGGGTTTAATTGTTACGTTCGTGGGCCTTGTGGGCCAAGTTCTCTATATATAGGTGTGCTGCTAGGGAGGGAACTCATTTGTAACTTTGTGCAAGTTCAAGTGTTGCGTTGAGGAGTGTCGAACTAACACCTGTTCGATACTCTTTTATATCAAATTTTCTGTTCGTCTGTTCCTGCCATCCAATAGTGTTACTCAGAAAAACTTTGTGGCTTTTTTCTAACTTGTTTGTTTGCTATTTGCAGTTTAATTCTCTGCCAAGTAGTTGTGCTCGACAACGTAGCTTCTAAAGTAGTTTGATTGTTGTTCTTTTGTATTAATTTTTCAAACGCTCTCGTATTTTGTGCGTGTTGTAGATGTCAATGGACCTAGAATAGTCAGCTTTTTGCTTATATTTTGAGTTCTGTAAACAAGATGTTAGACCAGAATGTGAGTGCAGACGTTGTGATCGGGAGTGATTGGACCTCTCCAGCACCCAATCGAGTAGATTGGTGAGGGTGCCCAATGTTGAGGGCTTGGAATTTAATTCAACCGGAGGAGTATCTCCGGACCAAGGTGGGCTGATGATGGTGATGATATGCCTAACCGAACTTAAGGATGTAGTATTCTCATCACATCCTTTCAAAGTGCCTGGACCAGATGACCTTCAAGCTATATTTTACCATAAGAGTTGGAACTGGACGCAAGAATCGCTTCTAAAAGTTGCTGAAGAAGTCTTTCGAAACAAAGAATTCGACAAGAGAATTTGTGAGGCCTATCTTTGTCTAATTCCCAAGATCAAGAATCCAGAAATCATATCTCAATTTTCTCTAATCTCTCTTTGCAACGTGCTCTATAAGTTTGTTACGAATTGCATCACCATGCGACTCCAGGACATCATGTCTCGCATAATTGCGCCTACTCAATCCAGCTTCATAAAAAATAGAAGCACCCAAGATAATATTTTTGTCTTACAGGAAGTGTTACACTCTATGCATAACAAGAAGAAAGTGAAATATGGGAACATGATTATGAAGCTCGATCTCGAGAAGGCGTACGATAAGGTAAACTAGGAATTCTTGGAAGATACACTCCATGCGTTTTGCTTTTCGACGAATTTAATTGCTTTGATCATGTATTGCGTGCAAAACGCAGCTACAAGAATATTATGGAATGGCTCTCCACTCGAGGCGGCCTCACATATGTGTGGTCTAAGACAAGCCGACCTGTTATTGCCCTATCTCTTTGTATTGTGCATCGAAAGATTGTCCTGTCTTATTAACGATGCGGTTGAGAGCAGAAAAATGAAGACATTGATTCCGTGTCATAGCGGGCCGAGGCTCTCTCACTTATTCTTTGTCGATGACCTGATATTAATGGGAAAAGTAACTATGGAAACGACACAAATGGTAAAAACAATCCTCGATAAGAGGGGCATTTGCTACTTGTCGGGGTTCGGCCAAACGTTGAATCTAGGCAAATACATTAGCGTGAAACTCACAAATGAAAGGGTCGGTAGGGATTCATGCGCGAAGCTGTTCGATCGAGTCTTGGGACACTATAATGGCTGGAAAAGTGAATAACTATTGCTCGCGGGTTGTGCGACACTTATTCAATCCACGTCTATGGCAATGACCAATTTATGTGATGCAATCTACGTGGTTACCGGGACATGTGTGCGATAAACTTAACCGGCTGATTCAGAATTTTTTGTGGCCCGCTGACGTGACTAGGAAAAAATTCACCTTGTAGGATGGCCTAAGGTAATAAAGCCAAAAGCGGACGGAGGATTGGGGATTAGAGTAACTCGCATAAGTAACGAAGCCCTTCTTGCAAAGAGGAAAAGTCATTGCAGAGTGATCTGATCCACGCGAAGTACCTAAAGGGTTCGAGGCTACTCGAGTATAAGGTGAAACCAACGGACATTATAGCATGGAAAGGCATAATGCATTGTGTTGACTTGGTGTTACCGTTCTTCCGTTGGGAAATAGGAGATGGGAAGTCTATCAGATTTTGGCTAGACAACTGGACTGGGATGCGTCTTTTTTGTGAGGAGGAAATTGTCATACATCCGAACGACTTAGATATTCGGTTACGCGAAGCTATAGATGATGAGGGAAACTGGAACTGGAGTATTTTCCTCATTGATATTATGACTGTTTTGAAGGAGGAATTGAATAGTCAAGTTATTAATTTCGTTGAGGAAGATGATGGTGTGCTTTGGAACGAAACCTCTAGCGGAAGCTTCACTTGTCAATCGGCGTATAAATCATTTTTTCAAGCCTATTCGAATGTTAACGTGAATTTCCAGAACTGTAGCTAGGTGTGGAAAGTGCCGGTTATCAGCAAATTACAGTACTTTCTATGGCTTGTTGGCCAAAATAAGTTAGCAATGAACAGCCTCCGTAGGACAAGGAATATGACACAAACGGCTAATTGTCCGCTTTGTGATTACTAACTAGAAGAGACTTGGAGGAGTTCACCAAAAGTTCAGATAATTCTTGGTTGAAGGAGAACGCGCTGCACAAGAGTAGAACGAGTGCGATGATACCGCATTACAACTGGGTTTGTGTTTCACTGTTGCACTATGGACTATATGGAAGGCGAGGAATGATAAGGTGTTTCGCAGTTCTGAGGAGAGCACAACATCCAGCTTGTTCAAGATTAAAAATTTATGTCTAAAATCAATCGAGCAAACAACAAAAGTGGATAAAACCACCCGAAGATTGGGTAAAATTAAACGTGGATGGAAGTGTGTCTAAGACTAAGAATATAGGAGCAGCAGCTGGTGTCCTTAGATCATCTAGGGGCGAATGAATTTGGGGCTTTTATTCGAAAGTGAACACACCGACTGTCGATGAAACAGAGCTTGAAACGCTCAAGATTGATCTTTAAATTGCATGGGATCGACGACTACCTCGTGTGGGAATTGAAACCGACTCCCTCTCCATTTACAAGATTATCACGGGTGCTTTGATACCTCCCGAACAATACATAATCAAGGTACAAGATTGTATCAAGCTCATTCGGCTTCCATGGACTTGCAAGATTAAATGGATTCTCCGCACGGCTAATAGAGTCGCGGATAAATTACCTAAGTTGTCGGTTAGCGAGGAGGAGCGAGATTTCTTTTGGGATAATCCCTCTCCCCAAGTCATTGATGTATTGAACTTTGATATGGTCTAAGGACCATCGTTTTTCCTTTGTTTACCAGAAAAAAAAATTTGGATGCTATTGTACATACATTTTCAATCGACATGCATTACTTGAATAACTAAAACTCATTTTTCCTTTCTTGAAAAATTATTTTTCGAGAGGCTTTTTCCTGGCCCTCATGCACTCCTCATCATCAGATGTAAGGTCAAGGAATCAATAGCCCTTTTTCAAGTCACTCCAGACTATAACTAGTTTTATGTCGCCACGTATTAAAAATTATAACAAATAACTTGTCTCTGATTAATCTTTTGATTTCACCGTGTTGGTCAAAAGAATGTTTAACGTTAAGACCATCTTGTTGATGATAATGACACTATTTAGAGAGTATTTCATGATATTAGTTTCACTCATATTTGTTGGTTCTCTCAACAGTAGCTCCTTCCTCTAGGGAAATGATATGTCTTTTGTAGTGTTTAAGGAGGTACAATTGGGGTATATATGCACTCGTCTCGGCAAAATCATGGTTAGAATTCCTCTCTTGTCTTAGTTCTTGTTGATCATGGTGAAGTCCGGAGCACCACAAAAGTGTTAGTCTCTCGCATACTCTTCGACCAAATCCATGATCCCTTTCGGAAGGAACTAGATGCTTTCAAACCAAAGCACTAGCAAAGGCTTCATTTGCTAGGTGGTTTGAAAGGATTGTTGATAAAAACATGTTAGTGGAGTCTTCACATGTCGTAGCTTACGTTGAATCGTGTCATGATTGGAAAATTATCGAGAAATACTTAAGATGGGAATCTCATATTTATTGTTGTAGATAAGATTGCATCAGATTTCTCCGTTTGTTTTTGGAATTTGATTTGACGAGTTGGTTCTTGAGGGTGCAGACCGAGGATTGCATGTACTATAGTAAGTGGCCGATTGTCCAATGTCCCTGTCTACTGTCCAGTGAAACCACAGCGAAGGGAACGAGCTTGGTAGAATCAACGGGAAAAGAAGACCTTGTTGAGCTTGACTCCAGTTCGATGAAGTTGGGCACCATGTAACCTAGCTTTCGGTTCATCCATCATAGCCAGTTCTGATAGCCCACTTTGAGCTCTCGATTCCTTGGTGTTGCTCAACATTAAAATAAATATTGGAAAGTGAAAAATAAGACTCACGCGAGCAGAGCCTAACATGTTAAATGAACCAGCATTCTACGTTTCGTGCGAACGATTGTCAATTCCATTTGGTTGTGTCCTTGCTAACGCAATGTGATTTCTACCCAGTGCTCTGAATGTCAAAGTGAAGAAATTCAACCAAGCGCGGGTAAACTGTTTGGATGTTGGGCAACCGTTTGGTCATCATAATACGAAGGGACTACACCGTTATACTAAGGGACTATACTTAGGAATATTTTGTGGATTCTGCTGCAAGTTTTGCAACAACGTTTCACTCAGTATCTGGTTGGTGATGCCCCATCTTGACTCTTTTGACACCACCTCTTGTATTATAAATATACCACATATTCGAGGCATATCCGTATTCGATACGTATCAGATGCATTAACAAATAAATTTTTTTGCGCTTCAGCCTCCTTGAAGTTTTCATTAAAGAAGAAAGTGGATAAGGGGAGAGACGAATCTGGATGGTACATAGCTGACTCTGACTTAAACACCAGACTTGTAAATGCTTTCTCTATCGCCCTTGAACTTTTAGGGAATGATGTTTGTGCCTAAAAAAACAAATTATGCCACATTTGTGATGGAACTTCAATAGAATATTCGAACCGGATCATCAAAACTAGTGTTGGAGTCATCTAGGAATATTGTTAAAGTGAAGTTATATCTATTAATATTGCACTGACAAAATCGGATTTTCTCGTAACTTAATATATGTTGGGCCCGAAATAAACTTTTTAATGTATGGACTCTCGACAAGCTATAGGCCGCCATTTCCAAATCAAAATTCATTTTATCCCAGCCCAAGTAAATGTTTTTTGTCAATTCAAAAGATGGAGGAAAGTTGTTTTGATAAAATTAATTAAAAGCTTCACTATTTTCGGCTTGAAAGGCCGAAATAAATAAGAAAAATAAAATCAAATCTGTTCATGGTACTTATAGCTCAACAGTTGGATTGTCTTTTTCCTCAAAAAATAAAAAAAATTGTTTACTATACCTCAAAATATGTCTTGTAAAAAAAAAAAAGAAAAACACGTAAAACTAATGATTAGTAAATTTGCGGGAACCATGTGATAAGTAGCTTTCTTGGTGTTCAAACACATGCTACCACTACCAACATATACCGGAAACCCCCACAAAACAATCTAACCAAAAGATTTAAACATTCTTTCATTTATTTAGTGTCAATTAAAATCTCTAGTGATTTTTGGGATGGGCTAAAAGATCATGGTGATTTTAGCTAATTTAGTAGTTGGAGGATCACATGGTGATGGTACCTACTTTTTCAACATATGTGGGCAACACATGGAAGTTCAATTTTGGGAAATGAATTATTAAAGAGTCCTCAACCAATAGTTTGGGAGGGACAAAGAAACTGGTTGGGCTATTGAGTGAGATAAATAAAGTGGTACTTATCAACTGAAGTATTAATTATGAATGTCACAAACAATGCTTTCGATGAATAGACACAATCTGGGGCAACTACTTTACGTCCCATTCTTAATTCTTAAATAAGTCAATCAATTTCGATAATCATAACGCACGGAAAAAGTTCTCCTTAGTTCTTAGGATATGACAGTAAAAGTTTTATGATCACATTTATCCTTAATTAAAAATGTTTCTCGTCATTTGTTGAGATACCATATCATGTTGATCTCATCTTTTCTTATACGAGGCTCTTCCTATTAGTATCTTTTCTTTCAACCATCAATAAACCAGGCAGACTTCATTACGTTCGCCTTTTGAACAGGATCCTTTTGAGAATACTGAAAACAATACTCTACCTACCAATCGGCTCATAAGACTTTTCCTTTAAACTTAATCGAAAATCTGGAGGCTATGAAACTTGATCCAGTAAAACATGATAATCACTAACATCAGAAATGATAGAAACAAAACTTTCTAGATCATAGTCCTCTCCTCTAAAAGAAATCGAATTCGAAGAGACAAGAAAAACACGAATTTCTGCTTATAAAGCTAATACTAAAGTTGCAGCTGATGAGATAATAATAATATAGAGGGTATAACCATTGATGTGTATATAATTCCATTCGCCACTAACTACCCATGTAGCCACTACCTTCTAGCAGCACGGCCACTGCTGTTTTCTTATATTATTTAATAATTAAGTATTGCAAGTGGTGAGATGTTGTGAAGTATTAATGCATACCAAAAGTGTCTTCAAACCATGTATATTGAATAATTTTAAATGAAAAAGAAAAACTTGAATTCCTGTTGGAAAACACTACAAGAAATTCGCTCATTTCCGGCGGCCTCCGACGAAATCGGCCGTCGGAAATGAGCGAAAGTCTTTTCCGACGGTACCTGACCGTCGGAAAAGTTCCGACGGGCTTCACCCGTCGGAAAAGACCTGTCCGTCGGCCTAGTGCCGACGGAAATGATCTTTTCCGACGGGTGAAGCCCGTCGGAAAAGAAAAAAAAAATAAAAAATTTTAAAAAAAAGCGACCATTTTCCGACGGCACCATGCCGTCGGAAAAGGGTCTTTTCCGACGGCACGGTGCCGTCGGAAAAGGGTCTTTTCCGACGGAATGGTGCCGTCGGAAATGAGCGTCTCCGGAAGCTTTTTGACGCGGATCGCTGACATGGCACCATTCTCCCTCCAAAATCTATAAATACCCCTAAATTTTACACCTAAAATTCATTCATTCATACACAAACACTCAAATTATATCTCCCTAACTACATTTCTTCTCTCAATTCTTTCTTCAATTATTTTTCTTACTTATATTTTCTTTATATATATTTTGTTTTCTTACACGTATCATATATTATTCTTAATACTTTCATAATAAACTATTTTTATTAATCTATATATATTACAAATTAGTTTATATTTATGTTTTTCGTACCAAATAATTCATTTTTTATAATTTATATATATATATATATATTATTAATGTTTATATATATATATATGTTTTAATTATAGCCTTTTCCAAAAATTCGGACAAAATTTGAGATGATAATTAACAAAAAAAAAAAATTCCGTAATTTTTTTTTTAATATTTGTTATTATTATTTCCGACGGCATAGTGCCGTCGGAAATAGTCTTTTCCGACGGCACGATGCCGTCGGAAAAGAGGACAATTCCGACGGCATGGTGCCGTCGGAAAAGAGGTCTTTTCCGACGGCACCGTGCCGTCGGAAATGCCCGGCAGCTTTTCCGACGGCATGGTGCCGTCGGAATAGACCTTTTCCGACGACACCATGCTGTCGGAAAGATCTTTTCCTACGGAATCTTTTCCGTCGACCATTTCCGACGGATTAAACCGTCGGAAAAGACCATTTCCAACGGAAAATAGGCCTTTTCCGACGGGTTTTGTGCCGTCGGAAATGGCCGTTTTTCTTGTAGTGAAAGTAAAACTTTATTACAGTAGCTACTAGCTAGTATGTCAAGAGTTAAGACCGTTAATATTTGGATAAAATGGAGCCCTTTTGTGAATTTCGTGTAAATGGACTTGTGTTACAAAAAGAAGTTACAATACCTACAAATATTTGTACAAACGCATGCAAGACATTTAATCACCTTAGAGAATAAAAATGTGCGTCTTCCAAGTATTAACCATATTGGTGTCAAAGTATAATACTAATAAGCAAATGGTAGAAAAGTAAAAAAATCGAGAGGTGGGTTAAGAATTGAAAACATACTTACAGTATATCTTTTTATTTTCTTTTTTGTTCTACAACTGAATAAAAACGAGTGCACGCGGATGCACTTACACATGCATTCGACCTTATAATCGCCCATATTTCTTTCTAATTCTATTTCTACCTCTTGTCCCGCTCAGAAAACCAATCACTAAATCTTTCGGGTAAAAACACTTTCACCTACACATACACTTCACATTAGACACTTAACCCATCCTCATTTCCACATTGGAGCATATTAAATACAATGCATAAAATTTTAATCTTTTCAATGAACCTCAAATGATAGCTTAACTGAGTATGGAGTACTCTCATCTGGAACATGTCATCAAATGATCTTTGTGATTGCATGCACATTTCTATTTGAAAGACATGTGAACTCACTCCTTTGCTTCAAATGTACGGGTGTGGTGTCCATGTTTTCCTTTACTGCCTATATTTCTTCGAACATCAGTACAACACAGAGTTATCTCCTAAAGACTTTTAATAAGAAGATTTATAAACAGGCCAAATGATTTACAATCATAGCTACTAATGGAGTGCAATAAAGTAAATCAAAGGTACACCTGAAAAGTACTTTATTTCAACTAAATTACAAACACAATTCAAATTTCCAGCTCTAGAAGAAATTTTAATAGCTTTAAGTATTCATGAATGAGTGAAAAGAATGATTCTGAGCTATTTAACAGCAATGCGTCAAGCTGTTTGCACTCATAAGTACGTAATCATGAATCTTAGATCTTATTTCTTTTATATTTGATTCTAACACTCCTAACATACACTAGGTCCCAATCCTTTTAGCATGCATAATTTTGAGATACTGAGCCCCCCACCCCAGGCCCCAACCCACTTACCACAACCAACCATATTCATGTTGATCCCATCAGATCTATAAGAACACGCATCCACGAACTCATGACCAGACAGTAGAGCAAATCCCGTACCTTTCTTGCTCTTACTCTCTCTCCCTCTGTCTCTCTTCGAGAAGTATTTAGACTTCTAGGGAGAATAAATGGCTGGCTTAACTGAGATTCTAGGCATCTGTTGGGGCCTCTGCATACTGACTGTTGTTTTACTGAAATGGAATGAGGTTAGGTACAAGAAGAAAGGACTACCTCCCGGTACCATGGGTTGGCCAGTTTTCGGAGAGACAAGTGACTTTCTTAAACAAGGTCCAGCGTTCATGATAAACAGAAGATCAAGGTGTTTCTTATCATTCATATATTGCAAAATTTTTTAGAAACTACTAATCTAGCAATATCATACAATGAAAATTATAACATTAGAAGCTTGTATGTATAAAATATCAATTTTTTGGGTCATGGGCGCTTGCATGTTGATGTGCATGTAAACCAATGACAGAGAAGCATACTATTTCTGTGTTTTTACGTACAATCTTCAACTAATTATTCTTTCACTATTGTTTCTATAACAGGTTTGGGAGTTTTTTCAAATCTCACATACTTGGATGTCCTACGATTGTTTCCATGGATCCAGAGCTAAACAGATACATTCTAGTCAATGAAGCAAAAGGGCTTGTACCTGGTTATCCTCAGTCAATGCTAGACATCCTAGGGAAATGCAACATTGCAGCTGTGCATGGTTCCGTTCATAAGTACATGAGAGGGGCTTTGCTTTCACTTATCAGTCCTACCATGATTCAAGATCAAATTTTGCCGAAAATCGATAGTTTCATGAGATCTTACCTAAGCAATTGGGGAAACAAGACTATTGATATTCAAGAGAAAACAAAAGAGGTTTGTATCTTCAAATGTGTACTAATAAAGAAAATGTTCATTCATATCACATCATTCTTCCATGCTCTGATACAAGATAACCCGTTATATCATTCAGATAGCGTTTTTATCATCTTTGAGACAAATAGCAAGCAGTGAAGCTAGCTCGCTATCTAAACAATTCATGCCTGAATTCTTTAAGCTAGTCCTGGGCACGCTTTCTCTGCCTATCAACCTCCCAAATACAGACTACCATCGCGGGTTTCAGGTAAATCTTTATATTAACTCATTATGAAGTTCGAGGGTCTCAAATACTAAGAAAAACCTCACAAGTTCAGTTCATCACAGGCTAGAAAAAACATAGCAAGCTTGTTGAGAAAACTATTAGAAGAGAGAAGAGCCTCAACAGAAAATCATCACGACATGCTCGATTTCCTAGTTGGCAAAGATGACAAACATAAGCTGAGTGATGATGAGATGATTGATTTAATCATCACAATTCTGTATTCTGGATATGAGACAGTCTCAACTACTTCTATGATGGCTATCAAGTATCTTCACGATCACCCGAAAGCACTTGAAGAACTGAGAGTGAGTTAAAGTAGTTTTACTTTTGTGTAATGCTCTTACGTTAGCAGTAAATCGCTGAGTTGTAGCACAACATTATGTTTTCAGAAAGAACACGTGGCAATCAGAAAAGGGAAAAGGCCAGAGGATCCAATCGATTATGATGAATACAAGTCAATGAGGTTCACACGTGCAGTAAGTATCACAAACTTCAAGTAAATTAGCTACTCTAAGTAAAGAAAAAATTAGCTAACTGATGTTGGGTGATATTCTTAAAGCAGGTGATATATGAGACATCAAGATTAGCTACAATAGTGAATGGCGTTTTGAGGAAAACGACAAGAGAAATGGAAATAAATGGTCTGCATCTCTCTTTCTATTTCCTTTACTCCATAAAGTACATACAAAGGCAATCAGATTGACTGACTCAATGAGAAATTGTTGCCAACCACATATAATATATAAAGTAGTGCATGGAATCAGCTAGCAGAAGCATATAGAAGCAATGATGGTGGAATAAGAGAACATCTTTGTAAATGGACCCTACCCTGACATGAACCACATGGCAAACATAACTAACTACCTAAGACATTCCATTTGGAACCCCCCCATCTTCAAGCATTATTTTGTCTATGTTTTTGGATCTCGTTCTAGTACTAAAAAACAACAAGAAAGATTTATCCCTCGTGTTGCTGAGAACTGTTCTCTAACTGTACTCTCCAATACTACATAAAGCTAACGAATAGTTTGGTGTAACTTGTAGCAAGACTGCAGATAACGTTTACGTAATAATCTTAGTATACTCGGTCCTCTTTTGTCATAATTTGTGTATGTGTTGCAGGATATGTTATTCCCAAAGGATGGAGGATATACGTCTACACGCGAGAACTCAATTACGACCCGCACCTTTATCCCGACCCATTAACCTTCAATCCATGGAGATGGCTGCAAGTAATAATAATCAAACATTCTGACGACTTAATAGTTAGTTAATACACACCCGTCGATACTAACTAATCTAACTAATGTCATATTTAAATTACAGGCAAACGGACTCGAGAACGGACACCATTTCATGGTTTTCGGAGGGGGCACGAGACAATGCCCGGGGAAAGAACTGGGGCTGGCAGAGATTTCAACGTTCCTTCATTATTTCGTGACGAGATACGAATGGGAAGAAGTAGGTGGAGACAAGCTGGTGAAGTTTCCGAGGGTTGAAGCGCCTAATGGACTTCGAATTAGGGTTCTTAATCGCTAATAAATATTAATTAACCAGACACCAGAAATCAGAATCAATGAGACTAGTTTTTAACACTGTATAGAAGATCAGAGTATCATCAGCTAGCTAACATATTGATATGTGATAATTGAAATCCATTGTTCCACTGTGTTATTAACAAGCTGATTTGATGAGCATGGTGATTTTGTAGTCTTTAATTTGTACAGTAATTGTAAATAGAAATTAACAGCAGAGGGGAATAAGAATAACTAACTGGATTTACCAAATGTAAAATCGGAGATGCTTTTTGCTTTTCTTCCATGCATACCATTAATTATTAGAAATTTGGAGTACAACGAGGGAGAATTGAAGCATAGAAAATAAATAATTAAATAAATGGCAGTAAAAAAAGATTTGTACGCCGTTGCCGGGGATCGAACCCGGGTCACCCGCGTGACAGGCGGGAATACTTACCACTATACTACAACGACTTGTTTGTTAATAAAATACACCAATAGAAACACAACTGAAAGAAGAACAATATATTTTAAGCAATTCTTGTATTAAAGACGTGCAACAAACAATGTGGACTAATTTTTTTTTCTCGTAGACAATAATAACCTTCTCATAATTTCATCAAAGCATGTATCAACAACTTCAGTAACGAACTGCACACATCAAAACTGCATGAAACAATTTCCTGAAATGGAACCCCCCCCCTTAATTTCTAGAAGAAAGAACTGGAAACAAAATACTGCAACTATATGAGGAAAAAAAATGGCTCTGGGGTTATACTTATGGTTGAGAGATATTAGGAAGGAAGATATTACGGAATCTTCTTCCCCTGATTAAGAGATTCTAGTCTATCGTTACCATACTTAGATAGTTATCTTTACCATACTTAGATAGAAGAATCTTTCCTTATTGTACACTCTTATAGTTGTATATATACCCTTGTAATTCACTTTACTTATTACTCAATGAAATACCATTACAAATAATTGTTTACATGGTATCAAGAGCCTCAAAAAGGTCATAAGATCAAACGATCCAACCTAAAACTCCTCATATTTTCGGCCACCACTCTCATCAACAACAAAAAAAAAAAATCTCTCTTCTTCTTTTCTCTCCTTTCGGCCGCCACCTTCATAATGTCACACGAGTCCACCGCCTCGTCCGGCCCCGTCCGTGACCAAAACCCTACCGCCGACCTCCCACTCCGACCACAAGCCCCCACCACACTCATCCATGTCACTCAATCACACCACTTTCCACTAAAACTCACCACCACCAACTATCTTTCATGGAGGCTACAAGTGGTCTCACAACTCAATGGCCTCAATCTCCTAGGCTATCTCCAGGGCACGTTTTCATGCCCTCCCCCATCCAATATTGCGGGCTACACCTTGTGGTTTCAACAAGACTCACTCCTTCTTGGAGCACTGGTCGGTTCGATCTCGGATGAACTTCTCCCACTCATCCACAATGCCACCACCTCGTCCGAAGCATGGGTTTGTCTCATGCACAACTTTGCACGACCCGACCGCACACGTGTGATGGCGCTTAAGGACGCCCTCAACTCCACCACAATCGGCTCTCGCTCCGTCACGGCCTTCCTCACTGATATAAAGGCCAAAGTTGATGAAATAGCCATGCTTGATCGACCTATCCACCCGGACGATGTCACCCTTTATGTCCTAAACGGACTTGGCACGGCGTACAGGGACATCGCCACATCGATCCGCCTGCGTAAGAAGCCTCTCACCTTTGCTGAGCTTCACAGTGCTCTCGTCTCTCATGAGGCGTACATCAAGCGCTTGGATCAGGACACGCACCACCTCGTTGCCACCGCCAACACGGCCAACCACCACCCCAATCCGCGCGGATCCACCTCCTACCACCCCAACCGCGCGTCGCAGCCCCGTGGCCGTGGTCGTGGCTTCCATCACTCCCGTGGCCGTGCTCCTCGCGGTCGAAACCAAGGTAACCCTAATTATGTGTCCAGTCAATCCAACACTCATGCTTCTAATGTCCAATGTCAGATCTGTGGTCGTCATGGTCACACCGCTCTTCGGTGTTATCAACTTGGATCCGTCACACCCACCGCCAATACCGCGCGCACTACCCCACCACCGACCCAACACCGCTATGGCACGGGCGGTTGGCTTGTTGATTCTGGAGCATCTCACAGCATCACTCCGGATCTCAACGCATTGAACTACCACTCGGAATATGATGGCACGGACGAGGTTCACATCGCTGATGGACATGGTATGGAAATAACACATGTTGGTTCCTCTGAATTAAAATTTCATCCACGCACGTTTACTTTATCTAATGTTTTGAGGGTTCCATCATCTCAGCATAATCTTTTATCCGTGCATCAATATACGAAAGAAAATAATGTGTCTATGGAATTCTTTCATGATTATTTTGTCATTAAGGATCAACCGTCGGGGGATTCGTTGGCGAAGGGACTCTGCAGTGATGGTGTGTATCACATTCGGCCTCCTTCTTACTATATGAAGTCCGCTGCTCGTTTAGCTACCTTGGGGGTTCGTACTACATATCATACTTGGCACTCTCGTCTTGGTCATCCGGCCTCCAAGACTAGTTCGTCTTTAATTTCAGCTTTTAATTTACCTATGGACACTAAATCCTCTGCGAAGGACTTGTTTTGTGAGTCTTGCCATATTAGCAAGTCTCACCGCTTACCATTTGTGGACTCTTCATTTACTGCTTTACATCCCTTGCACTTTGTTTTTGCGGACGTTTGGGGCCCCACAGTGACCTCACATGATGGTTTTCGTTACTATGTTATTTTTGTGGATCTCTATACTCGTTATTGTTGGTTTTTTCCACTGGTTACCAAATCCCAGGTGTATGATATCTTTATCCACTTCAAGCCCTTGGTGGAAAAACAGTTTTCTCAAAATATAAAGAACTTTTATAGTGACAATGGCGGTGAATTTCTGGCACTAAAATCATTTTTTGCAAAATCGGGCATAAGCTGGTTAACAACTGCACCTCATACGCCGCAACAAAATGGGATTTCTGAGCGACGCCATCGTCATATTGTTGAAACGGGAAGGGCACTATTACATCATGCCAAGTTGCCCTCTATTTTTTGGTCTTTTGCATTCCAAACCGCGGTCTATCTCATCAATCGCATGCCTTACTCTGCAATCGCCAACACATCACCGTTTCATAAATTATTTGGGACATCTCCAAATTATCTCAAGCTGCGTGTTTTTGGCTGTCTCTGCTATCCTTGGCTACGCCCTTATGAATCGGGCAAACTCACTTTTCCGTCTCGCCCGTGCATATTTCTTGGGTACTCTCACTCACAAAGCGCCTACAAGTGTTGGGACCCCTCCACCAACAAATTATTTATCTCTCGCCATGTACGCTTCTGTGAGTCCAAGTTCCCTTCCTATGTTGCACAACCCACCACCGCCTCACCTGGCCCGCCAATGATCCTCCAGCCTCTTCCGGGCCAGCCCATGTTGCCCGCTCCTATCTGTCCGGCCGATCGCCTGGCCCAACGCACTCTGGCGCCCAACCCACCAGCCGATCGCCTGGCCCAGAGCGCTTCGGAGCCCAGTCCAACAGCCGCCCGCTCGGCTCCGCCTCCCTCAGCGCCCGCAACGACTCCTCTCGAGCCACCCACTGCACCGTCCGTCCCGGACCCGCCTCCACAAGGCCCGCACCATAATATGACAACTAGGTCCAAAAACAATATTTTCAAACCGAAGGTGGTCAATCTCACGACCAAGTATCCACTCGACCTCTCTCTTGAACCAACCACTGTCTCCGCTGCTCTCAAAATTCCATAATGGCGTGACGCCATGTCCCTGGAAATTAATGCTCTCCTTCAACACGGGACTTGGGATCTAGTTCCCTCTCATCAGGCCTCCAACATCGTTGGTTGTAAATGGGTCTTTCGTATCAAACGAAATCCAGATGGCTCAATTGACAAATATAAGGCACGCCTCGTCGCTAAGGGCTTTCACCAACGTCCCGGCATTGACTATACTGAAACATTCAGCCCGGTGGTCAAACCCGTCACTATCTGACTCATTCTCTCTTTTGCTGTCATGAACTCTTGGCCCATTCGCCAGCTTGATGTCAGCAACGCCTTTCTTCACGGCGATCTCACTGAAGAGGTTTTCATGGAGCAACCTCCTGGTTTCGTTGACGACTCTCGGCCTTCTCACGCATGTCGCCTTCGAAAGTCCATCTACGGGCTCAAGCAAGCTCCTCGTGCCTGGTTTCAGACTCTCCGTGACACACTACTGCAGCTTGGATTTCTTCAGTCCAAATCCGATGTCTCCCTCTTTATCTTCCGCCGCAACTCCACCGTTCTCTTTCTCTTGGTATATGTGGACGACATCATCTTCACTGGCACGGACCCTGACCTCATCTCGTCACTTATCCGTCGCCTTCAGTCATCCTTTGCCATCAAGGATCTCGGTTCCCTCTCCTACTTTCTCGGCATTGAGGCTTTGCCATGTAAGGAAGGCCTTCTCCTCTCCCAACACAAGTATATCAGTGACATCCTTCATCGCCATCATATGGAAGGTGCCAAGACTGTCTCCACTCCTATGGCCTCCAATGCCGCCTCGACCTTTCGGGACTCCTCGCCCGACTGCGATCCTAGCTTGTATCGTCAAGCCATTGGTGAACTTCAGTACCTTGCTCTCACCCGCCCGGACATCGCTTTCCCAGTCAATCGTCTTGCCCAATTTGTCTCCAAGCCCACCGAGGTACATTGGGCCGGGGTCAAGAGGGTCTTACGGTACCTCAAGGGTACTATCACTCATGGTCTTCTTATCCGGCGTGACTCTCATCTTACTCTCCGCGGTTACTCTGATGCGGACTGGGCCGACGACCCAATTGACCGCTCCTCCACCACGGCCTTCATCATTTTTCTCGGCAACACTCCGATCTCCTGGAGCTCCCGCAAGCAACGGGCCATAGCTCGATCTTCGACCGAGGCCGAATATCGGGCCCTCGCCACTACAACATCAGAAGTTCGCTGGATTCAAAATCTTATGTCCGAACTTCACATCTCACAACCATCGCCTCCGACCATCTACTGCGATAATATTGGTGCCACTCATCTTTCTCTACATCCCGTCCTCCACTCACGGATGAAGCACATCGCTATTGACATTCACTTCGTTCGGGATGTCGTCTCCAAAGGACTCCTCCGTGTATCACATATCAGCATTCATGACCAACTCGCAGACATCCTCACGAAGGCCCTCCATCGAACGCGATTTATCTCCTTACGTTCCAAAATTGCCTTAGCCGATGGAACGGCAATTTTGAGGGGGCGTATTAGGAAGGAAGATACTACGGAATCTTCTTCCCCTGATTAAGAGATTCTAGTCTATCGTTACCATACTTAGATAGTTATCTTTACCATACTTAGATAGAAGAATCTTTCCTTATTGTACACTCTTATAGTTGTATATATACCCTTGTAATTCACTTTACTTATTACTCAATGAAATACCATTACAAATAATTGTTTACAAGAGAATCTTGGACTTATTAATAATACTATATCAAATAGTGGTTTTTACCGATGCCGATGTGAACAGCCAAGAGACTACGCATTGTGGAAAACAGGAAAATATTCGAGCAATCTTTCGTAATCTCGATTCTAATATAAGGAACAACTATCAATATAATCTGAAAAATCAAAACTTTCTGCAAAATTTAGGATTCCAAACAGCTTCACTGCCTGATTTATCTACTCTTTGTTTTCTAACAAATGAACGAGCGAAACAAACTACAGGTATTGTACAATGTCCACTCAAGGGACAAAGATTAATGGGACATATAAATAAAACAAAACTGACATTTCTGAAAGTCTTTGAAGGAATTGGTATAAATAGGCGGGCACATTCAATCTCCGGCAGTGTCGCTGCTTTTTCTCTGCAAACTAAATGAGGCAGAGGGAATGTATTAAATAACTTCGGCCAATCCAAGAGGACGGCCTATTGACATAAATCAGGAGTGGTTTCTTCTGTCTTCTTACGCTTGCATGGGGGTTCGTCTCCCTCTTCGTGGTTATTAAGCCCGTTAACTGCATCTGCCCCCAGAAGGGAGATGTGTTTGCTAGTGACCTGACGTCCTGCTCTTAGCTTGGGTCCCCAATGCCTCTCAGGGTTAGAAAGAAATCTTGCAACCTTTTTCGCCTGTGCCTTGCTAAGAGACGCAACAACTCGCTTATAATTAGCCTGAAAGTGAATGTTAGGAAACTCATCAGGGAGACGTTTTTATTGATAACAGTGCACATGAGTTGCTCCATTTATAAATAAACAAGTAGTGCATTCGTATTTGTATATCTCCAAATGTAAAGAAAAGTTCAAGTGTAACAAATTGGAACCTGCAGAGTAGGTTCCTTCGCAAGAATAATACTTCCAGCCTGGTCATGTGGCTGAGCTTTCACTGGATGGCTTTTAACCTGAGAATAAGAACCTCATTAACATTAAGGGAAAAATCGATCTTGGTGGTACCACCAGTGGTGGTACCACTCACATACATGTGTATGTATATATATACATACACATGTATGTGTGTGGTACCACCACTGGTGGTACCACCAGGATCAAATAGACCAACATTAAGCAACAGAAAAACACCAGATTACTCAAGTATGAAAAGTTATTTGTCATATGTTCCGTTCAATGCTTATTTTCTTCTTATTAGCAGATGCATCACAATTCGAGCAGATATTTTAAGAATCAATACATTCACTTAAAATTTTTGAAAAGGATGGAGTTGAGCAGCTGAAAAAGACGAGGTTGATTGCACGGAAGTAATCATAGGTGCAGGTTACTAACTTGTTCTTACCCAGCAGCGCATAATATTCCAAATCACATCCATTGGAGCATCAGTTTTTAAACCCAATGGATTTACATGACTCCCTGATATACGATACCCAACATTGATCACAGCAGAGAGAAACATAACTGCAAATGGAGACGTGCATTTAAGTGTTGCACATAGGTTGTGCAAACTGAGAAACAGAGAAACATCAGGTAATTCCTGCAAAACAAACCAGGATATATAAGAATGCAACCAAAGACAGAGGTCGAACTTTGATAAGTTGTCCCACTTAATGTTGGTGAGTTTATCGAAAATGTCACAATCTGGAACTTGAAAGTCGCGAAAATGCAAACGCTTTCCTTTTCCCTTGACAACAACACTTGCGCCATTTCCCATGTAGACAGAGCAATCATTTTCCGGTGTATACTCCACAAACATGGACATGTCTTTGCAGACATGCCTTGTTGCTCCAGAGTCGATCCACCATGACCGGTCATTCCCAACAAGGTTGATCTCAACAAACATTTCAGAAATCATTGCCACAAACTTCTGCTTGTTTGTATTGTTTTCTGTTTTCTGTTTCTTAGCCTTGTCACGACAATCTTTCTTTTGATGGCCCTCTTTTCCACATTGCCAGCAAGCAGTATTGTTACTTGCTTTTCTCTTTTTGGGATTCTGATTTGAGTTCTTCTTACCATTTCCTTTGCCCGGATTATTGTTCTGCTTGCTACTACTTCCTCCCTCAAGCACCATGACCTTGGAACCATCTCCACCATCTCGGTTTCTGTCTTCTTCTTCGATTTTAAGATGGCTCTCAAGATCTGCAAGAGAAATATCCTCTTTCCTGTGCTTAAGTTCCTTTCTAAAGTTTTTCCATGAAGGAGGAAGTTTGTCTATAACAGCAGATACAATTATAGTTTCATCCATATGCAAAGCATGTTGTTTAAACTGATTAACTATCTGTTTTAACACGTAAAACTGCTCAAGTACCTTTCTGCCATCCACCATGAAATAACGAAAAAACTTACTGGTGATGAATTTCTTACTCGTAGCGTCCTCCACCAGATTGGTCTTCTCCAGATTGTCCCAGACTTCTTTCGCCGTTGATTTTTCATGGTACATGTCGAACAGCGTGTCGGACAGCGAGTTGCAAATGTGTCCCTTGCAACAGTAGTCGTCTTGTTTCCACTCCAGCCTACTTCTGGTTTCAGCAATGGTCTCATCGTCCTTCGCTTCTGGTTTCGGAGTTGTCAGCACGTACACCACCCCGAGTTGCGCCAAAAGGAAGTGCAACTTTTTCTGCCAGCGCCTGAAGTTGTCTCCATCGAACTTCTCCAACTTCACAATGTTGGTAGCGAACTCCTTCAACGATCCTCCTCCAGACATTTTCGAAAACGCAGAATTACGCTTTAAGTTTGTTTTCCTTTTCTTCCATAATTCATATGGAGTTGTAGAATTTTTCTTAGTAGGCACTCTATTCAAAACATGACACGCTGTTAAAAGTGCCTCACCCCAAAATCCTTTGCTAAGTCCAGATTTGGACAACATAACATTAATCATTTCAGTTAATGTCCTATTTTTTCTTTCAGCAATTCCGTTTTGTTGTGGAGTATAGGGTGCAGTAACTTCATGAACAATACCAACATTTTCAAAAAACGTAGGATCATAATATTCACCACCTCTATCAGTTCTTAAACGTTTTATGGTGGTTTCACATGTATTTTCAACTTTAGCCTTAAATATTTTAAATTTATCTAATGCTTCATGCTTGTGATTCAAAAGATAAACATAACAAAATCGAGAGTAATCATCAATAAAAGTCACATAATAACTTTTTCCACCTCTAGTAGGAGTGCTATGAAAATCACATAAATCACTATGTATTAAGTATAATATTTCTGATGTTCTCTCGACTTTAGGAAAAGGCATTCTGGTTATTTTTGTAAGCATGCATGTATTACATTTATTTACATTTTTATCAATATTAGGAATTAAATTCAGATTAGACATATGATGTAATTTTCTAAAATTAACATGCCCAAGTCTATCATGCCATAAAGAACAAGAGTCAAGCATATAAGCAGAATAAGGTACTTTATTTATAGCATTCTCAGTTACATTGAGTTTGAACATTCCCTCACAAAGGTATCCTTTGCCTACAAAGGATCCTCCCTTAGTCAGAATAAATTTATCCGACTCAAATACAAGTTTGAAGCCAAATTTATTAAGAAGGCTTCCAGATACAAGATTTTTCTTAATTTCTGGAACATGGTAAACATCAGTGAGTTCCAGTTCATGCCCCGAAGTAAACTCCATCAGCACTTTTCCAAAAAGAGAAAAGCAAGTAACAATACTGCTTGCTGGCAATGTGGAAAAGAGGGCCATCAAAAGAAAGATTGTCGTGACAAGGCTAAGAAACAGAAAACAGAAAACAATACAAACAAGCAGAAGTTTGTGGCAATGATTTCTGAAATGTTTGTTGAGATCAACCTTGTTGGGAATAACCGGTCATGGTGGATCGACTCTGGAGCAACAAGGCATGTCTGCAAAGACATGTCCATGTTTGTGGAGTATACACCGGAAAATGATTGCTCTGTCTACATGGGAAATGGCGCAAGTGTTGCTGTCAAGGGAAAAGGAAAGCGTTTGCATTTTCGCGACTTTCAAGTTCCAGATTGTGACATTTTCGATAAACTCACCAACAAACTTAAAGCGTAATTCGCCCCCACCTAGTGTGCCAAAAGGGTTGCAGCGAATCGCCTCCCAGGATACAATTTAAGCCCAGAAAATAAAAGAACAATTAACTGCGTTTTGGACTTACGAAGTTAATAAAACAGAAAAAGAACAAGAATGCAATAATACAGAAAATAATTTCTGCAGCAATTATTTTTTGTATGTATATGAGAGATACGAAAATTTTTGATGTGTCTGATCTCTGATTATCCCACGAATATATAGACGTTGAAAAGTTGTACGAAAAGTCACGACTTTTCCACTAGCATTCTTTCACAGAAAGTCACAACTCTCCAGCTCCAAAATATGTGACTGTTAATATTTGAATCTGAGTTTTTCAAATATTCCCTCCATATTTTCCCGGATTAATCTGAGCCGTCGGATTTAAATCTTAAGTAAGATTAAATCCACACCATCCAATTTAATCTATATTAATTTAATATTCAGATTAAATCACAGCCGTTCATCTTATTTAATTTATTAAATAAAATCTACGGCCTAGATCGATGAGCGATGCAAGCGTGCAAAGTGCTAAGTGCTTTTTAAGTGCGCCAAACAAAAGCGCCACTTAAGCGCCACAAGCGCCACGCGCACGCGCGCGCGCGGGCACGGGCTCAGCTCGGCGCGCGTGTGTGCATGAACACCACCTATGTTTTGCACTCTTTATTACCCAAGTAATATAGTGCAAACATATATAAACCCACAAATAAGTCTTTACTTTTTCTATGTGGGACACTTAAGCCACTTTAGTAAAACTGGCCTATAAGAGCTAAAGCTCTTAAAGCCCATAAAAGTCCTTATAGTTACCATGAGTTAGAGCCCAACATACTTTACCAATGTGGGACAGACTCAAAAAAGGCTTTTATTATACTTTGCATTCACATCATATCAACACATAACCAATGTGGGATACCTCTCACAAGATTTATTATTTGGAAAATAAATCTAACACTTAATATGTTGTATAGCAATCACTACACTAACATAGGCAAAGAAACTTTATAGCTGCTACTATAAGAAATATTACTATCTTAACTACTTCAAAAGGAAAGATGGAACTGGCTTGCAAAAGAACCGTGTCTTTCTCTAAAGATATTGGAGAACTTCTTCAAAGCAGCGGGAGTGATTACTAGCGTCACATCTTAAGCTTCTTAGCAAACTGAACCAGGCATCCTAAAGTTTAGACTGGTGTCAAGGAAAAGTGTCATTTACTGTCACCAACAAAATTTATCAACACAACAGAAGAAGGTTGTCTAATTAGAATTCAGAAAAAGTCACTCGACTATTTAGCAAAAAGAATGCTTGTTATAGATTCACTAAAGTTTCACGTCCCAAAATTAGTGGTCTCAGATAATATGAAGCCGTAAATCTTAAAATAAAATGTCTGCTAGCAGACTTCATCGTACCTCTGAGATTGTAGTTAACACAGCAGAGATCCGATCAAAAGCAGGATACCGAGCTTTCATGGACTTGACATCTGCCAGAATGGAAGCTACCCACTCCATATCATGGATTGGGGCAGACCATATAATATAGGCCCACCCATATTGTACTTCTTGCCACAGTCACTACACTCAGTGGTGTATCCAGGAATGAAATTTGGGGGGGCTAACACAAAAGACAATATAAAGAAAAAAAAACTTTAATTTAGCGATAAAAAATTTCCAAAAAAAAGGGATAAAATGCTTCATAAAAGTTAAAATTGCACCTTGAATATTCAAAACAAAAATCCTATTGGAGTGGTAAACGACGATCACTCATACGGTAGAATTCATCAATCACCGTATCAGAATCAATATCTTTTGCCAAATCTCGTTCCATGAAGAGAACCATAGAATTCGACAAGTATTCCTCCTCCATTTTGTTCCGACGTGCAGATTTAACATATTTCATCGCTGAAAATGCACGCTCTGTTGTTGCGGTAGAAACAGGAAGAGTTAAAACAAGACGAATTAATTTGTCAATCAAGTCGTAGTCTTGTGCCTTATTTGTCTCCTTTAATTGTTGACACAATTGTGAAATTGTTGATATATTTTGAAATTTCTCATGCCCAATAACTTCAACCTCAAAATAATCCAATTGACATCTCAAACGATGCAAATCTGGTCCACTAAAATCCCTAGGATAAAACTTCTCGGCAAGGGTATAAATGCGATCAATGTTGAATGACTTGAAGTTCTCTTTAGGATCCAAAGTAGAGCTTAGCTTCAAAAGTTCAACTACCTCATCACTGAATCTTCTATTGAGCTCCGCCACATGAAAATCTATTGTAGCATGAAACACGTCGAAGTGATAATGATGCTCAAATGTGATTGGATGCTGACGGCCCCTACCTGATTTGTAAAAACATTCCATATCCGGTATCTCAATACCATGTTTTTCACAAGCACTTTACACAAGTAGGATAAGAGAATCATAAGCATCATCTCCTCTCAATTTTTGAAACAAGGCTTTTGAGGTAGTAACATGATCCATCGCATTTAAGATATCAAGAGACTTAGTCTGTAAAGCTCGACAAAGCATATCTGTAACCCCCATAACTTTATGCATAAAATACAAGTTGAACACAAAATCATATGATGCCATCTCCTTCAAATGACCCAAAGCTTCCCCTCGTGTAGAGTTTGAAGAGCTTGAAGACCTATCATCCCTCATAATTTTCAAAACCTCAATCACTGCACTGTACTCATCAATTAAACTGCAAATATAATCAAAATGTGAACTCCAACGAGTCTTTCCAGCACGTTGTAAGCTACCAACTTGATTAGACCATGTACCTGTTGCGCGTTCACCACTAGCTATCTCTCGTTCAATTTCAACAACTTGTGCAGAATGTAACTGAGTCAAGCGTTTAGACGAACCACCAATAAGATTAACTATTTTGTTCAGCTCTGAAAAAAACAACCATATAGACATTTCTTGCTCAGCAGCCCCAACCAATGCTAACTGTAGTCGATGGGCGAAACAATGAACATGATAGGCATACGGAGAATCCCGTAAGAAAAGAGCATGTAACCCATTCCATTGGCCACTCATGTTGCTAGCTCCATCATAACATTGGCCTCTCAAATTACATATTGGTAAGTTGTATTGAGCAAGGACTCTTGATATTTCTCTCTTAAGAGTAACAGCAGAAGTATCAACAACATGAACAATCTCAAAAAAGCACTCTCGTATAAAACCACCAGAATCAACAAATCTTAATACAATCGCCATTTGCTCTTTACCTGATATATCATTGGCCTCATCGACCAAAATACAAAACTTCGCATCACCGATTTCCTCGCGAATTTTAATTCTCACCTAGTTAGCAAGAATATACAAAATATCTTTTTGAATGCATGGTGCTATATACTTAGCATTTCCCGGAGCCTTCTCTAATACAATTTTAGCAATCTCAGGATTAATTTTCCCGCTAACTTTGATAAACTCAATGAGATTACCTCGATTGTTTGAAGTTGGAGATTCATCATGTCCTCTAGATGCACAACCTTGAGAAGAAAGATACCGAATGCCTTCAATTGATATCTGAAGCCTTAAACGGTTCGTCTGAACTTCCTCCGATGAGTGTGCATTCATAACTTTGTCAATATGTCTTGGTGGATCTTTCAAAGCATAATAAGACTTCATGGCATTATTATGTGGTGAAGTAGGACCTCCCACATGCTTAAAAAAAACACAACTTTCTCGACTGCCTACTTTCTTCCAATTTTTAAATCCATTAACAGTAAAAGAATGGTAACAATCACTGTCATTTTCGAAAAGGTAACACTGAAAGCAAAATGCCGCATCTTTTACTGTTGAGTATTCCAACCATGAATACCTCTTATACCATGACCTTTGAAACCGTCGAGACCGGTCTCCCATTTTGGTTGGTGAAAAAACTACATGATTAGGTCGTTGTGCCCCCACACCTATATAACGTCGCCTGACATCATCTTTTTCATTAGCAGGGTACTGAGATATCGGAGTTCGTAGGCCCGGGTCAACTTCAAAAGCACCAACATTTATCTCAACGTTTTGAGATGACGAAGAGCCCTCTTGATTGTGATTTGAGTTATCACCATTTGGCGGAGAACTCTCTTTACTCGTGGATGCCTCTTCTTGAGGCTTATAGAATGAAAACAAAGTCTTTTTCCTCTTTTTGACTACTTGAGTTTCCATTGCAATCTACCAAAATATATGAAATTCGATAAGTGAAATCAAAATTATAATTAGACATTGCAAAAATAAAGCAATTTGATGCGTAAGCAAGTAAAAAAAATATGCAAGTTAGCAACAATATTGTCCATTTGTTAGCTTTTATTTTATCTAAGATTCCCCAATTCTTAAACTAAACGAAATCCTAAATTAATTCATTTTTCATGGCAATGAACCTATGCACAAACCAACAACGGTTTAATTATCTTGTTTCCTAAATGAAAAAACAACTCCAGATTCTCAAACTATCAAATTACCCAATCAATTTATACAAACCCTAATTTAAAATTACATGAACAATAAACAATATAAGCTATAGTAAATGTTAAAAGAGTACTAAAAGTAGAATAATACCTCAAAGAATCTTCTTCCAATACTTGATTTAGGAAAAAGACAATTTTTTTTTTGAAAAAGGGTAGGGCGTGTGCTGTGGTCCAGTGAGTTAGGCAGAGACTCACTGGAAAAGAAGGATTAAAAAGTGAAATATTCAGCCGTGCCTTCTCTTATTTTAAGCTATAAATTGCAATTTGGGGCTTCATCTTTTGAAAAAATAAAATTCAAACAATGATCAATTTATATTTAATGGACTAGCCCATTTATTAAATAAAGTCCATCTACATAAGTAGTAAAGATAGCCCTTTAACTATATAAAATTGAAGCCCATTTCTTTTTATAAATATACATATATATTTATACATATATATTATATATTACCTATATCTAAAAAAAATCCAAAAAAATGGGGGGGGGGGGGGGGGGGGGGGGCTACAGCCCCCCCAGCCCCTGACTACCTACGCCGTTGGGCACATTCAATCTCCGGCAGTGTCGCTGCTTTTCTCTGCAAACTAAATAAGGCAGAGGGAATGTATTAAATAACTTCGGCCAATCCAATAGGACGGCCTATTGACATAAATCAGGAGTGGTTTCTTCTGTCTTCTTATGCTTGTTTGGGGCCTCGTCTCCCTCTTCGTGGTTATTAAGCCCGTTAACTGCATATGCCCCCAGAAGGGAGATGTGTTTGCTAGTGACCTGACGTCCCGCTCTTTGCTTGGGTCCCCAATGCCTCTCAGGGTTAGAAAGAAATCTTGCAACCTTTTTCGCATGTGCCTTGCTAAGAGACCCAACAACTCGCTTATAATTAGCCTGCAAGCTGTGGCGTATCTAGGAATGAAATTTGGGGGGGGGGGGGGCTAACACGAAAGACAATATAAAGAAAAAAGAAACTTTAATTTAGCGATAAAAAAATTCTAAAAAGATAAAGGGATAAAATGCTTCATAAAAGTTAAAATTACACCTTGAATATTCAAAACAAAAATCCTATTGGAGTGGTAAACGACGATCACTCATACGGTAGAATTCATCAATCACCGTATCAGAATCAATATCTTTTGCCAAATCTCGTTCGATGAAGAGAACCATAGAATTCGACAAGTATTCCTCCTCCATCTTGTTCCGACGTGCAGATTTAACATGTTTCATCGCTGAAAATGCACGCTCTGTTGTTGCGGTAGAAACAGGAAGAGTTAAAACAAGACGAATTAATTTGTCAATCAAGTCGTAGTCTTGTGCCTTATTTGTCTCCTTTAATTGTTGACACGATTCTGAAATTGTTGATATATTTTGAAATTTCTCATGCCCAATAACTTCAACCTCAAAATAATCCAATTGACATCTCAAACGATGCAAATCTGGTCCACTAAAATCCCTAGGATAAAACTTCTCGGCAAGGGTATAAATGCGATCAATGTTGAATGACTTGAAGTTCTCTTTAGGATCCAAAGTAGAGCTTAGCTTCAAAAGTTCAACTGCCTCATCACTGAATCTTCTATTGAGCTCCGCCACTTGAAAATCTATTGTAGCATGAAACACGTCGAAGTGATAATGATGCTCAAATGTGATTGGATGCTGACGGCCCCTACCTGATTTGTAAAAACCTTCCATATCCGGTATCTCAATACCATGTTTTTCACAAGCACTTTCCACAAGTAGGATAAGAGAATCATAAGCATCACCTCCTCTCAATTTTTGAAACAAGGCTTTTGAGGTAGTAACATGATCCATTGCATTTAAGATATCAAGAGACTTAGTCTGCAAAGCTCGACAAAGCATATCTGTAGCCCCCATAACTTTATGCATAAAATACAAGTTGAACACAAAATCATATGATGCCATCTCCTTCAAATGACCCAAAGCTTCCCCTCGTGTAGAGTTTGAAGAGCTTGAAGACCTATCATCCCTCATAATTTTCAAAACCTCAATCACTGCACTGTACTCATCAATTAAACTGCAAATAGAATCAAAATGTGAACTCCAACAAGTCTTTTCAGCACGTTGTAAGCTACCAACTTGATTAGCCCCTGTACCTGTTGCGCGTTCACCACTAGCTATCTCTCGTTCAATTTCAACAACTTGTGCAGAATGTAACTGAGTCAAGCGTTTAGACGAACCACCAATAAGATTAACTATTTTGTTCAGCCTGAAAAAAACAACCATATAAACATTTCTTGCTCAGCAGCCCCAACCAATGCTAACTGTAGTCGATGGGCGAAACAATGAACATGATAGGCATACGGAGAATCCAGTAAGAAAAGAGCATGTAACCCATTCCATTGGCCACTCATGTTGCTAGCTCCATCATAACATTGGCCTCTCAAATTACATATTGGTAAGTTGTATTGAGCAAGGACTCTTGATATTTATCTCTTAAGAGTAACAGCAGAAGTATCAACAACATGAACAATCTCAAAAAAGCGCTCTCGTATAAAACCACCAGAATCAACAAATCTTAATACAATCGCCATTTGCTCTTTACCTGATATATCCTTAGCCTCATCGACCAAAATACAAAACTTCGCATCACCGATTTCCTCGCGAATTTTAATTCTCACCCTGTTAGCAAGAATATACAAAATATCTTTTTGAATGCATGGTGCGATATACTTAGCATTTCCCGGAGCCTTCTCTAATACAATTTTAGCAATCTCAGGATTAATTTTCCCGCTAACTCTGATAAACTCAATGAGATTACCTCGATTGTTTGAAGTTGGAGATTCATCATGTCCTCTAGATGCACAACCTTGAGAAGAAAGATACCGAATGCCTTCAATTGATATCTGAAGCCTTAAACGGTTCGTCTGAACTTCCTCCGATGAGTGTGCATTCATAACTTTGTCAATATGTCTTGGTGGATCTTTCAAAGCATAATAAGACTTCATGGCATTATTATGTGGTGAAGTAGGACCTCACACATGCTTAAAAAAAGCACAACTTTCTCGACTGCCTACTTTCTTCCAATTTTTAAATCCATTAACAGTAAAAGAATAGTAACAACCACTGTCATGTTCGAAAAGGTAACACTGAAAGCAAAATGCCGCATCTTTTATTGTTGAGTATTCCAACCATGAATACCTCTTATACCATGACCTTTGAAACCGTCGAGACTGGTCTCCCATTTTGGTTGCTGGAAAAACTGCATGATTAGGTCGTTGTGCCCCCACACCTATATAACGTCGCCTGGCATCATCTTTTTCATTAGCTGGGTACTGAGATATCGGAGTTTGTAGGCCCGGGTCAACTTCAAAAGCACCAACATTTATCTCAACGTTTTGAGATGACGAAGAGCCCTCTTGATTGTGATTTGAGTTATCACCATTTGGCGGAGAACTCTCTTTACTCGTGGATGCCTCTTCTTGAGGCTTATAGAATGAAAACAAAGTCTTTTTCCTCTTTTTGACTACTTGAGTTTCCATTGCAATCTACCAAAATATATGAAATTCGATAAGTGAAATCAAAATTATAATTAGACATTGCAAAAATAAAACAATTTGATGCGTAAGCAAGTAAAAAAAATATGCAAGTTAGCAACAATATTGTCCATTTGTTAGCTTTTATTTTATCTAAGATTCCCCAATTCTTAAACTAAACGAAATCCTAAATTAATTCATTTTTCATGGCAATGAACCTATGCACAAACCAACAACGGTTTAATTATCTTGTTTCCTAAATGAAAAAACAACTTCAGATTCTCAAACTATCAAATTACCCAATCAATTTATACAAACCCTAATTTAAAATTACATGAACAATAAACAATATAAGCTATAGTAAATGTTAAAAGAGTACTAAAAGTAGAATAATACCTCAAAGAATCTTTTCCAATACTTGATTTAGGAAAAAGACAAAAAAATGAAAAAGGGTAGGGCGTGTGCTGTGGTCCAGTGAGTTAGGCAGAGACTCACTGGAAAAGAAGGATTAAAAAGTGAAATATTCAGCCGTGCCTTCTCTTATTTTAAGCTATAAATTGCAATTTGGGGCTTCATCTTTTGAAATAATAAAATTCAAACAATGAGCAATTTATATTTAATGGACTAGCCCATTTATTAAATAAAACCCATCTACATAAGTAGTAAAGATAGCCCTTTAACTATATAAAATTGAAGCCCATTTCTTTTTATAAATATACATATATATTTATACATATATATTATATATTACCTATATCTAAAAAAAATCCAAAACAATGGGGGGGGGGGGGGGGGGGCTACAGCCCCCCCCCCCCCCCCCAGCCCCTGACTACACTCTTGGGTGACCACAGGACCAAACCCAGGAAGGTATCTTACACTGGTATTCTAAACATATTTGACGAGGAAGCAAAAAGATAAAGTCAGAATTGTTATGCAATAGACGTTTTCAGTTGCATATGATGTTAACTTGTGCTTATGGAAAGAAATGTAAGTCAGCATAATAATTCCATGGTATCACAAAAATCACCCATCAGTGAAGTTCTGAGTACAGCATGTTGAAAACATCAAAACAGCCAAAGCAGAGCATTTTGTAAGCATCTTGGCTGCCAGAATTAATCACCAATTTTTGACACACTCTGCCAATATAAAGTGAGTTCAAGGAATATTCTTTATTTTCTACAGGTCAAAAGTTATTTCACCACTCAAAAAATTGTTTCCTGCTCTCCCCTTAACTATAAAATGTATTCGAGTGGTGTTTGTCCTTTATAACTAAGAAGGATGGGACAGAAAAAAGAAACAAAAAAAAAAGGAAAAATGTGCTCCAACATACTTGGGATTGTTAATTTTTTTAAGAAGGGCTAGTGTCTACCTTATGTTGGGGCGGTTCATTTATTAAAACATTGTGCAGCACCAAGAATTGTTGGGGCGGTAGTGCAGCACCAAGAGGTTGGGCGGCTGATTTAATTATTATGGTGCAATATTTGGGGCGACTCAATTGAAGGCTTTGTCTCCACAATGAGGCCTATAAAAGCCAAGTTTCATCCGGCAATTCAAATCATCCCAACTAAAAATACATACAATTCTTCTCTATATATAATTAAGTGTAATTAATATAAAGAGTGTTGTTAATGTGTTGTAAGTGTGAGGTAAAAATAGAGAGTTTGTGCGACTTTACTACGGTAAAAGTCGGAGAGTTGTAATTCGTACTTTACACTCATTGTGAAGTTCTTCTACCTTGCCCGTGGTTTTTCACCCTAAAGTAATTTGGGGTTTTCCACGTAAAATCTGTGAGTCGTTTATCTTTCCGTCTTTCATTTATTGCCGTGTTTTTCGCTCTATCCGAAGGCTTCACTTTCAACAAGTGGTATCAGAGCCTCGGTTCATATCCGGGGTCTCGGTAATATTTGTGGGTGTCGTACTGAAATATTTTTCAGTGACGGTGGTACGTGATATAAGCAATGACGGCGAAATTCGAGATCGAAAAATTCAACGGGAGTAATTTCTCGTTGTGGAAGCTGAAGATCAAAGCCATCTTGCGGAAAGATGGGTGTCTCGCGGCGATTGGCGACATGCCGGTGGAAATCACAGATGATACGAAGTGGAACGATATGGACGGCAACGCTATCGCAAATATTCACCTGGCGTTAGGTGATGGCGTGTTGTCAAGCGCTGAGGAGAAGAGGACAACTAAGAAGATATGGGACCATCTCAACAAGCTGTATGAGGTGAAGTCCCTGCACAACAAAAATTTCCTTAAACGGAAATTGTACACACTGAGGATGGCGGAATCTACCCCGGTAACTGAGCACCTCAATGTTTTAAATACTCTATTTTTTCAATTAACGTCGTTAAGTCATAAAATAGAAGTGGTTGAACGTGCTGAAATTCTGCTGCAAAGTCTGCCCGATTCGTATGACCAGCTTGTCATCAACTTAACAAATAATGTTCTCACAGATTATTTGGTCTTCGACGAAGTTACAGCCGCTATTCTGGAAGAAGAAAGTCGGCGCAAAAACAGAGAAGACAGGGAGGTGGGTTCGCAACAAGAAGGTGCCTTGTCGGTGACAAGAGGGAGACCGACGGAGCGCGGTGCAAGTGGGAGTAAAAAACAGGGGAGATCCAAGTCAAAGACCAAGGGCAGTTGTTGGCACTGTGGCAAGAAAGGTCACTTGAAGAAGGACTGTTGGAATCTTAAGGATTCGAACAAAAAAAGTTCTGATCCTCAGGGGAACATTGCTAGCACTTCAGATGATGGTGATTTACTATGCTGTGAAGCAGCAACATCTATTCGAGGTATGCGTGGCTTCGATGATGTATGGCTTATTGATTCAGGAGCCAGTTTTCATATGACTCCCCGGAGGGAGTGGTTTCATGAGTATACACCGATCGCTGGAGGATCTGTGTATATCTGTAAAAATGAACCTTTAAAAGTTGTTGTCGTTGGTACGATCAAGCTGGAGATGCATGACGGGATTGTTCGGACCATTCGAGATGTCCGACACGTGGAGTGATTATGCAAGAATTTATTGTCTTATGGACAACTGGATGATCTTGGTTGTGAGATTAGGTCACGAAACAAGATCATGAAAGTTAATAGGGGTGCGCTTGTACTGATGAAGGCGGACAAGATTGCCAGAAACTTATACATGGTACAGGAGGGCTCTGCAAGTAGGAGAAGCGTCAGTGGCTTCATCTGAGTCGATTGAGAAATCATCAATGATTTGGCATCAGCGGCTCGGACATATGTCGGAACAAGGCATGAAGGTTCTTGTAGAGAAGAAACTACTTTTGGGCCTCACAAAGGTATCTTTAGTTTTTTGTGATCATTGTGTTGTTGGCAAGCAACATCGTATAAAGTTTAGTAGTTCAGATTCTAGAAGTAAAGTCATTCTAGAATTGATTCACTCTGACGTGTGGCAAGCACCAGTACTATCCCTGGGAGGTGCAGAGTATTTTGTGTCTTTTATAGATGATTATTCCAGGAGATGTTGGGTGTACATGATCAAGAGTAAGGCCGAGGTGTTCTCGATGTTCAAGACGTACAAAGCGCTGGTGGAACTTGAATCTGGGAAAAAGATCAAGTGCCTTAGATCTGACAATGGAGGGGAATATACTAGCAAGGAGTTTGAAGACTTCTGTAAAGATGCTGGGATTAAGAGGCAGTTTACTACGACATACACTCCGCAACAGAATAGGGTGGTAGAGCGGATGAACAGGTCCTTGTTGGATAAAACAAGAGCCATGATGCAGGATGCAGGCTTAGAAAAGTCGTTTTGGGCAGAAGCAGTCAATACCGCCTGTTATGTGGTGAACCGATCTCCATCAACAGCACTGGGGCTGAAAACACCGATGGAGGTGTGGACAGGTAAACCAGTTGATTATTCTAATCTCCATGTATTTGGGAGTCCCGCTTATGTTATGTTTAATACTCAAGAGAAAACAAAGCTGGACCCAAAATCCATGAAGTGTTTGTTCTTAGGGTATGCTAAAGGAGTGAAGGGGTATCGCTTGTGGGACCCCACTGCCCACAAGATAGTTGTAGGAAATGATAGCAGTACAGGGGAAATTCCAGAAACTACGACAGTAGTAGTCGAGAAGGATGCTGAGCAGGATGGCCCTATTGAACCAGAGCATGAACCTGAGGAGACAACGGAGTCTGGAGTCTAGGGGATACGTCGATCGACACGTGTTAAGAGACCACCAGGCTGGCACACAGACTTTTTAATGGAGAACAATGTTGCGTACTGTCTTTTAACTGAGGACGGGGAGCCATCAACTCTCCAGGAAGCAATGAGTAGTTCAGATGCAGCTCAGTGGATGGCAGCAATGAAGGAGGAAATCGAAGCACTCCATAAGAATAAGACGTGGGAACTTGTGTCTCTACCACAAGGGAGGAAACCCATTGGCAACAAATGGGTGTACAAAATCAAACGTAACAATGATGACCAAGTGGAGAGGTATCGTGCACGATTGGTGGTGAAAGGATATGCTCAGAAGGAGGGGATTGATTTCAACGAAATATTTTATCCAGTGGTCCGAATGACAACTGTGCGGGTGGTTCTGGCGATGTGCGCTACATTTGATTTACATCTTGAACAGTTAGATGTAAAGACGGCTTTTCTTCATGGTGATCTTGAAGAAGAAATTTATATGCTCCAACCGGAAGGATTTATTGAAAAAAAGAAAACTTAGTTTGAAGATTGACCAAATCTTTGTACGGTCTCAAACAGGCGCCGAGGTGTTGGTACAAAAGATTTAATTCATTCATAATGAGCCTTGGATACAACAGGCTGAATGCAGATCCTTGTGCATATTTCAAGAGATCTGGTGATGACTTTGTTATTTTACTGTTGTATGTTGATGACATGTTGGTTTCAGGCCCCAACAAAGCTCGTATTGAAGAACAGAAGGCTGAACTGGCTAGGGAATTTGAAATGAATGACTTAGGACCAGCAAACAAGATTCTAGGGATGCAAATCCACCGAGACAGAAATTATAGGAAGATTTGGCTTTCTCAGAGGAACTATCTGTTGAAGATTTTGCGGCGGTTCAGTATGCAGAATTATAAGCCAATCTCTACCACTCTTCCTGTTAATTTCAAGTTATTCTCAAGTATGTGTCCTAGCAGTGAAAAAGAGAGAAGGGAGATGTCTCGAGTACCGTATGCATTAGCAGCGGGAAGCTTAATGTTTGCTATGATCTGTACTAGACCAGACATTACACATGCAGTGGGAGTGGTTAGTCGATACATGGCGGATCCGGAAAGAGAGCATTGGAGTACAGTAAAGAGAGTTCTGAGATACATTCAGGGAACCTCAGATGTTGCATTATGTTATGGAGGATCGGGTTTTACAGTCAGGGGTTATGTTGATTCTGACTATGCATGTGATCTTAACAAAAGTAAGTCCACGACAGTATATGTGTTTACTCTTGCTAGAGGTGCAGTGAGTTGGGTTTCGAAGTTACAGTCAGTTGTTGCGACATCAATAACGGGGGCTGAATACGTGGCAGCTACGCAGGCCAGTAAAGAGGCGATTTGGCTGAAAATGGTTCTGGAGGAACTCGGGCACAAACTAGAGAGTATTTCTTTATTCTGTGACAGTCAGAGTGTGTTGCATCTTGCAAGGAATCCAGCGTTTCATTCCAAAACAAAGCATATTCGGGTCCAATATCACTTTGTTCGTGAGAAAGTCGAGGAGGGTACTGTGGATGTGCAGAAGATTCACACTAAATATAACATAGATGATGTCATGACGAAAAGTGTTAATGCTGACAAGTTTGTTCAGTGTTGGTCCTCGTGTGGTCTGGTGAAAATGTAAGCAATATGAAGGGCGAGGTAGAAAGAATGGTGTGAAGATCTGATTAGTCCCTAATCAAATCTTCAAGTGGGAGATTGTTGAGGCGGTTCATTTATTAAAACATTGTGCAACACCAAGAATTGTTGGGGCGGTAGTGCAGCACCAAGAGGTTGGGCGACTGATTTAATTATTATGGTGCAATATTTGGGGCGGCTGAATTGAAGGCTTTGTCTCCACAATGAGGCCTATAAAAGCCAAGTTTCATCCGGCAATTCAAATCATCCCAACTAAAAAAACATACAATTCTTCTATTTATATAATTAAGTGTAATTAATATAAAGAGTGTTGTTAATGTGTTGTTAGTGTGAGGTAAAAATAGAGAGTTTGTGCGACTTTACTACGATAAAAGTCAGAGAGTTGTAATTCCTATTTTACACTCATAGTGAAGTTCTTCTACCTTGCCCGTGGTTTTTCACCCTAAAGTAATTTGGGGTTTTCCACGTAAAATCTGTGAGTCGTTTATCTTTCCGTCTTTCATTCATTGCCGTGTTTTTCGCTCTATCCGAAGGGTCCACTTTCAACACCTTAGAGACAGCCCTTCCAATTGGCTGAAGATGAAATGAGTCACAGCCAATGCACTGATAAACATATGATAGCTTTAGCGGAGTGTTCTTCATTGCGCTTGCTGAACTGCAAATTCAATATTCCATCAACAACACATGCAAATTTAAAGAAGGATTAATTAAGCACCTACATCATAATTCTGCTAATCATTCTAAAAGGTAGTTGTCCATAAAAAAAGAAAAAAAAAGACTTGGGGGGAGAAACACTCACGTATAGATACGAACAAATACTCGGACATACTCCATCTGAACAGATAGAACATGAACAATGTACCGCTTGTATCTGTTTGTATGGATCTGCATTTGAAATGGATATTTCATTCCGGCAGTAGAAAGAAAACAAGAAAGGCTCCTCGACGTTCTAATGACTCAATACTGACAAAACAACTCATCAAAGAGAACTTACAGTTCCTATCCTAGTAAAGAGAACACTCGATAAGCCACCTTTCCATAGAGCATAACAACATCTGGTGTATGATTTCATATAATGTTTACTAACAACATACCATGCTTCATGATAAGTATAAAGATGACAACTTCAAACTTTACTGGGAGTCCCACTGATCGATCCACTTGTTGGATCACATTCCTGCCCTTTCTCTATCGTTTTAATGGGTAAGCGTAAAGAATAATTAAGTGAAACATTACTATCTTTATGCAAAATCCATCAAGTATTCAGGGGGAAAAAACATTTAATCTCAAGAAAAGGAAATTGAACCAAACAATCAGAGCACATAGGATTGGAGTCAAATAAGCAAATCAAGACCACCATCTTTTGTCTCAATAACATACCTCAATACACGGAAGAAGGATCCTTAACGCCATCTCGTGGCAGTATTTTCCCCTTAACGGATAGGAACCATATATGGTCCAACAAGAAGCGCAAAGAGTTAGAACAACTTTTTTTTTTGTAAAGATTAGATAAAATGACCTGGTAAATTCAAATCTTACTTGGAATAGCAGACCTCACCATTGCCTCCACAGAGTACTTCCATATCAGTTGCCGCGCACATTAACATGCCCCCATCCACAACGGATTGAACAGCAGAGTCCAGAAAAATAGACGGTGAACCATAAGGATCAAGGTCAACCTGTATCAAGAATTTAGAAGTAAAGAAATGAACAAGTTGATCACCATTTGAAAATTAGAGAAACGCCTGAAGTTAATGAAGAAGTACAAAACATATTTGCAAGAAGCATGGACTGATTGGTGCAAAGTCAAATGGTACAAATTTGTGGAAGACAATACAAACCAAAATAGATTGAACGTGTTTTTTAGTATGGGATGTATCATCTTCTGTAGCCATTGTCTGGGTGACTCTTATTTACTTCCAATGTCACTGGAAATACAATTTAGTTGAAAATGAATACAACTATAGATATGTTTTCTTTTCCAGTCTTTTCTTCCCTATAACTTTATTCTGACGACTAAGCATACAATACAGATATATCAAAATAGAGCGGCATTTTCTATTATTTTATACTAGATTTACACAATAAGAAACTATCCACAAAAATAAAGAAATTATACCACATCAAATTCTTTTGGGTGAGTAAGCATGAAAAACCCTAGCATCACCGGTATGCATTGTTCAAGGCAACAACTTGACCAATTCCATCTACAATTCACGTGCATATCTTTCCAGAAGCCGACAGTGCGTGTGAATCACATGGCGAGTTTGCTTGAGCAAAATACGTGAGGGGAGGCTATAACTGAAAACAAACCAAAATGACAACATGAAACAAGATCATCAATAACCTCTAGAATCCGCGGTGGCTTAAGTTCTCCCCTGCTTTTCCCTCATGATGATGATTAACAGATGTACTTTCCCCATTGGTGCAGGGTTCATCATGTTAGATATTTTGTGTAAAATATTCTCTGTGTTGTAGTATCCCAAATAGGAAGAAGACAAACAAATAGAGGTGCTTGTCCACTTGAATGTTTAATTCATGTGTTGGACTTTTGTATAGACACAAAGACTTCTTGAATGTCCAAGTAATACTTCATGGGACTTTGAAAGTATTTTGAATTCAAATTTACTGAAAATATGTCAATTATGGATCATGTTCGTGACTTGGAGATTCTAGTTTCACAATTGAGTGAGTTGCAGATTAATGTGCCTGATGCCATCCAAGTGGGGGCAATATTGTCGAAACTTCCACCCACTTGGCATGATTTCAGAAATAAAGTACTTCATTCTTCTAAGAATTATACTATTGAAAAATTCAACACTCATTTGCAAATTGAAAGCGAGAATCGTGCGAGAGATGAGTCTTTTATGGGTTCTAAAGTAAACCATGTTTCTGAAAGTATTCCAAATATTGGTACTTCATCTGGCACGGTTCAGGTTGTTCAAAACAACCTTGCACCACATAAAAAGAATTTCAAAAAATCAAATGTGAAGAAAACTCGTCATTGTTATCACTGTGGTAAAAATGGGCATTACATAAAGGAGTGTAGATTCAAGAACAATCAAGTGAATCCCAATGCAAATGAGAATTCTGGTTCGGGTAACAACAACCGAGCAAATGTGGTTGAGGCTGATGGACAAGAGTTTGTTGCTATGATAACAGAATTGCATATGGCATCTGTTGTCGTATCTCCTGATTGGTGGCTTGATTCTGGTGCCACTGTTCATGTGTGCAACAATAAGAGTATGTTCAAAAACTACAACGAGTTGAAGGAGTTTGAAGAAGTTCTGATGGGAAACCATGCTACTGCAAAAGTTCTGGGGAAAGGGAATGTCGAATTAAACTTCACATCTGGATAGAAACTCACCCTCGTGAACGTGCTGCATGTCCCAGATTTGAAGAAGAATTTAGTTTCTGCTAATCTCTTATGTAAGAAAGGATTTAAGGTTGTACTAGAATCTGCGAATGTGATTGTAACTAAGAACGGAGTGTTCATAGGCAAAAGATACTCTGTTGATGGCATGCTCAAGTTATCTATTAATAAAACTAGTAATGTTGCTTATGTTGTTGATTCTTCTTCTATTTTGTGGCATGCTAGACTAGGACACTTAAATTATGGATATTTACGCTATATGTCTAAGCATGATTATATTACTTGCAAAGATGAACGAGTTGATAAATGTGAAATTTGTGTAGAAGCCAAAAATGACTAAGAAACCATTTTCTAAAGTTGAACGAAATTCTGAATTATTGGAACTTGTGCATTCTGATATTTACGAGTTAAACGGTCAATTAACAAGGGGTGGAAAACGTTCATCACGTTTATTGACGATTATTCAAGGTACACATATGTGTACTTAATAAAAACCAAGGATGAAGCCTTTGATAAATTTAAGGAGTTTAAATCCGAAGTTGAAAATCAAAAGGATAAAAAGATCAAAGTGCTTCGTAGTGATAGAGGAGGGGAATATTTTTCTCAATCCTTTAACATTTTCTGTGAAGAAAATGGTATAATTCATCAAAGAACAACCCCTTATACTCCTCAACAAAATGGGTTGGCTGAAAGAAAAAATAGATCCTTGGTTGATATGGTGAATGGGATGCTTATGAATGCAAAGTTACCTTTTAATTTATGGGGTGAAGTTTTATTAAAAAAATGCCTTATTTATAATAGAGTTCCTTTTAAGAAATTTCGCGCTTCACCTTATGAACTGTGGAATAATGGTAGAAAGCCTAACTTAAATTTTATTAAAGTGTGGGGGTGTATAGCTTTTTATAAAGTTACCGATCCTCACAAAACCAAGTTAGGTCCGAGGGGAACTAAAAGTACTTTCGTTGGCTATGCACAAAATTCTAAGGCTTATAGATTGTTGGATTTAGAATCCAATGTTATTGTAGAATCTATAAATGTTGAATTCTTTGAAAATAAATTCTTGCATGATTCTGTGGAGCCTAAACCTGTTGAAAATAATGAAACATCAAGTAGTGGTGTTGATAAAGAACTCGGTAAAAAAAAGGGTGCAATTAAATGAACCAAGTGAACCAAGAAGAAGCCAACGGGCTCGAAAAGAAGAACACTTGAGTTCTGATTTTGTTTCACCAGATTCTATTGTCATCCTTGTTGAAGCAAGTAGAAATGAAGTCTTTAAGGTTACACCTATGGTCATACACGTTGATGATGATCCTAAAACCTATATGGAAGATATGGCTTCAAGGGATGCTTCTTTTTGGCAAGAAGCAGTCAATAATGAGATGGACTCTATAGTGTCCAATAATACATGGGTTTTAGTAGATCTACCACCTGGTTCAAATGCAATTGGGTGTAAATGGGTGTTCAAGAAAAAGTGCAAAACTGATGGCACTATTCAAACCTTTAAAGCAAAACTAGTAGCAAAAGGCTTCAAACAAAAGGAAGGTATAGATTATTTGGATACGTATGCTCCAGTGGCAAGAATAACATCAATTAGAGTACTATTTGCATTGGCATCTATTTATAAGTTATATATACATCAAATGGATGTTAAGACGGCTTTCTTGAATGGTGACTTAATTGAAGAATTGTACATGGAGCAACCCGAGGGATTTGTTCTTCTGGGAAATGAAAATAAAGTTTGTAAATTGGTTAAGTCATTATATGGCTTAAAATAAGCTCCAAAACAATGGCATAAAAAGTTTGATTCTGTGATCTTGGCCAATGGCTTCAAGCATAACAATGCTGATAAATGCATCTATTGCAAAATGACAAGTGAATATGGAGCGATCTTATGTCTCTATGTTGATGATATGCTAATTGTTAGTACTAACATGAAAGGCATTGAAGTGACCAAAAGTTATCTAACTTTTGTTTTTAAAATGAAAGATTTGGAAGAAGTAGATACTATTTTGGGAATTAAAGTTAGGAGACATGAGAGAGGCTATGCATTAAATCAAACTCATTATATTGATAAGGTACTTGATAAGTTTAGGTATCTCAATATAAAAGAGACGAACACTCCTTATGATTCTAGCATAAGAGTTCAAGAAAACAATGAAAGAGTTGTTGCACAACTTGAATATGCTAGTGCCATTTGAAGTCTTATGTATGCTATGCACTGTACGAGGCCAGATATAGCTTTTGTTGTTGGCATGATGTCAAGGTTTACTAGCAAACCTAGCACTTTACACTGGAAAGTTGTTGCAAGAATCATTGAATACCTAAAATGCACTAGAGAGTTGAGCATCATTTACAAGGATTATCCAAGTGTGCTAGAGGGTTATTGTGATGCAAGTTGGATGTCTACTATATATGAAAGTAAGTCAACCTCTGGATGGATATTCTGTCTAGGAGAAGGGTCTATAAGTTGGGCATCTAAGAAACAAACTTGCATTGCACATTCGACCATGGAGTCAGAGTTTATAGCCCTATCTGCAGCAGGCAAAGAAGGAGAATGGCTAAGAGACTTATTGTCTGAAATAGAGTTGAGGCCGCAACCAATGTCCGCCATTTCTTTGTACTGCGACAGTGAAGCTACAATGTCTAGAGCGTATAGTGAAGTATATAATGGAAAATCTAGACATTTAAGCTTGAGACATGCATATGTGCGAGAATTAATAACGAATGGGGTGATCACCATAGTTTATGTAAAATCTGGAGATAATCTCGCTGATCCTCTCACTAAGGCTCTTTCAAGAGACTTAGTGAGAAGCACTACAAGTGGTATGGGACTTAAATTGTTTATTGAGCAGCAATAACGGAAACCCAACTTTAAATTAGTAAAAACTGATTTAAAAGTTCAAAGGGTAACACCAAATTATTGTGATTGCTCGAGGGTACTAACAAAGTTCCATAAGAAAGTTAAAAGAAGCTAGTACCAACAGTTGCGATGAAAAGATGATGAGCTTTGTGCTTTTAATGAAGTCTATCTCACTAGATGTCATCCAAAGCAACTGGGACAGAGTTGAGACTTCACCTATGTGAACATAGGAGTTGTGCCGTTTCAATAAGAATATGCTTTATTCTTATAAATGTTCACGAGAGCAGGATTAGCACATGGCCATATATAATCGTGCTAAGGTTGTGTTGAGAATCTCTTGAGACTTAAAGATATGTATTGTGTGTGCCTAGTCTTCGTTTTAACATATGGAGTCAAGGTTCAATCTTCGGACACCTATGACTTTGTTAGATCTTAAGGTGTGTGCACTAACTAGAGGTCCAAATCGAGAGATACCTCTAAGTATGCATAATGCAAATCAGGCAGAAGCTTTGTACACAAAATAGTGAGGGAATGTTAGATATTTTGTGTAAAATATTCAATGTGTTGTAGTATCCCACATGAAAAGAAGACAACCAAATAGATGTGTTTATTAGTAAATGCCCACTTGAATGTTTAATTCATGTGTTGGACTTTTGTATAGGGCGTTGGGCTTTGGGCTTTGCATTTAGCCCTTATTTAAAAGTCAAGATTGGGCACTTGGGGCAACTTGGGGCTTTGTTAATTAATTCAGATTAGTGTTAATATTAATTAATTAATTCGAATTAATATTACTTTTTGGATTTCGAATTAATTAATTATATTATTTAAATCTGAAAAACGTATTTGTAATTTAAACGAAAAATTGCAACTTTCTGTGGTGTTGCATTGGTTTGAATATTTCCCTCTATTTTCGAAAAGTTGCATCTGTTAGAAAGGTTATCTTCTGGTCTATAAAAAGAAAAGATTGATGGACAAATTCAATCATCCAATTTTCTGCACTGGTCTCAAAATCGAATTCTTAAGTCTTGTTTATCCTGTAGGCTGATTTCTTTCTAAAAAAATATAGTGCGAGAAATATTGTCTTTAGGACAGTGATTATTTATGACTCAAGGCAAATACTTATAGTTTTTTCTGTTTCTGTTGCGATATTTTCTAACACATCATGACCTCATCATGTTTCCCATTAGCCTTTCCATTCTGGATTACAGAAGGAGCTTCCATTTTGGGTCCGGCTTTTGCTTCTCTAGACGACATATTACACTACAAGATTTCCAGGTCTTTTGCGACCGGAAATCTGCAACCGCAATGCAGTTGCAAAAACCTTGAGGACCGAATTTGCAACCGCATTGCGGTTGCAATTCCTATAGGGCCGGTTGCGGCCCAGCAAATATGGGCCAACTTTTGGCCCATTTCAAAAAAAAAAAATTAGCCCAAGATGGGTGGCTGCCGCACGTTATCTTCTTCCTCCCTCATTTGGAACCGCACCACCGTGACCTCCATAGCCACCACCACCACCTCGTCCTCCATACACTACAACAAAAACAGGATATTGCAATGTAGGTTAATCTCTCTCTCTCTCTCGATCACCCCAAAACCTTCGCAGCGAGAATTCGACCTTTTTTTTAGCGGCGAGATTAGGTTAGTCTCTCTCTCTCTCTCGATCACTCTCATGCAATTTCGTTTTTACCTTTGCGAATTGGCATAATTTTGGTTTAGTTTCAGATCTGGTGTTTTTTGATGAGATTAGGAAACAAATGATGTGCGATTAATTGGAGTGTTCGAGTGTATGATTAATATGATCTTTATATCTGTCAGCTGATTTAGCTGTTTTTTTTTTATCGATACTTTGTCTTGTGTTTGTGAATTGCTCAATAGTTAGTGTAATATGATGAAGGCAACATTTATAGAATTAGATTCAGATGAATTTCAGTTTAGCACGCACGTGATTGTCATTCTTCAACTTTTTAAGGTTAGATTGGGATGAAATTTAAAGTCAGGTGTGTATATTTTGGCCATATGTTTATATTGCAGATTTTGAAATCTTTGAACTTAATGATTTAATTGGAACTGGTTTCTCAGTCGCTGGATCTTGCGGATTATGATGGAATTCTTTGTGTTAGCGGAGACGAAATTCTAGTTGAGGTAAGTTAGTTATGTTGTTGGTTTTATGCACAGTCAACTGGTTAAGCAATTTTGAACTGGTTTTTATTGTGTTTGTAGATTGTTGGAATTGATGTTAAGTAGATGAAGAAGTCCATTTGTCATTTTCAGCTCAAGTTGAAGAACTAGATGGTCAATCAGTATCTGTCTAGGAAATGGTTTGTTTAATGTTAATGTAGCTACCTATTCTTTGGAGATTATATTATCTCAAAAAGAAGATATATGATTGTTGTAGATATTTGTACTTCCATAGATTAGCTATAGTTGGTCTCTTTAGTGGATATTGTCTCAAGAGAGAAAGTACAGTATATGGCCCTGGGGGTGGACTTAGTTCATAGTAGTTAGTCATCACTCTTAGCTCCTACAGTTCTGCTAGTGTTTACTTAAAAGACTCTATAATTTGTCACTGCTAAGCTACAACTAATATGTAGTATTCCTGAAGTTGAACTATTGAAGGTCACACTCTTTTTCTGCATTTGTAGTTTTTATGCAGATAGATTATGTTTTAAGTATTGTTGATGTTACTTTTTCTTTTCTTTTTTCTAAGAGTTCAAATTTCATTTGTGCTACAGGCACTACTGGTTGGACTTCATGCATTTGTTGTAGCATTAAGGCACTTTTTGAAAACTTATGTAAGACCTCAACTGCTAAAGTTCAATTTTTTTACTGTTTATCCTTACTTATGTGAGCTCATCCTCAATGTACTTTGTCGCATCTATATTGCTTGTGATAAAGTTATAAACTATAGACAGGCGCCGCACATTTCTAGTGTATCTAGTAGAAAGGATTCTTGCTACTTATTTAGTTTGAGATGTTTTAAATTACACTGTTTCGAATGGTTGCTATTATGTGTTAACACTGAGTATTACATGATGTATACTTTGGTAATGGTTTATATTTCATATTCAGTATTATAGATGGATAAAATAGACTAGTATTGGAGGAAATTCTTATTTTCAATACTTTTATCAGATCACATTTATAGAATGGCTTAGACCACCACCCGCCACATCCACCTTCTTCCACACTCCCACCCGTCACCACCACCACCTTATTCGATTATTTCTCGATTATATGTTTAATTGTTAGTTTATTTGTTTAATTGTTACTTTTATTGTTTAATTGTTAGTTTAGATTGTAAATCTAACTTAGAAATTTGTCTTTAGTTTGTTAGTACATCATGTCAGACGATCCTCCGCGCCGGCCACGTACATCTCGTGGTGTCCCTCCTTCAGGAGTTGGTCGTGGTCGTGGTCGAGGTAGTGGACTTGGAGGTCGTAGTGCAGATAGTCAGGGTAGTGGACCTAGAGGCTGTAGCGCTGAGAGTGGTCGAGGTAGTTGTAGGCCGATGGTGCGTATTGTCCACTCGGGTCGTGGTCCTACGACTAGTGGTCCAGCCGAGACATCCTTACCGTCGCTGTCTCCTGCCGTACCGCACTTGCTTACGTATGACGATGCCGAGTCCCCTCTTGCAGATGTAGCGCACCCGGCCCACCGTCCATCGTCTGCATCTGGGGTTCGACCACGATCATCAGAGTCGATTGGAGCACATCGACCACGATCATCAGAGTCGACCGGAGCCCATCGACCACGATCATCAGAGTCGACCAGAGCCCATCGACCGCCATCTGTCGAGTCTAGCGGAGCACAGAGGACACCACTCACATCAGGTGGATCGAGCCAGAGGTCGACAGGGACACCACCAACATCAGCTGGATCGACCCATAGGTCGACAGAGATTCCAGCCACTGGAGCTGGATCGAGCCAGAGGTCGACAGGGATACCAGCCACCAGAGCCGGATCGAGTCAGCGGTCGCCACAGATTCCAGCCACTGGAGCCGAATCGAGTCAGAGGTCGACAGAGCCGAATCAGATTCCAGACACGCAGTGCTGCCCTACTAGGGGACCTACTATAGGACGTACAGCACCCTGAGCGGTGAAGGATAGAGAGCCCATTATATTGAGGCGCAGATGTTTTTACAAGCCCCCTAGTAACGAGATAGTGCAGACGATCACTCCCTCATCAGACAGTTTATGAGTCAGTTTTGGCCATCCTACTTGGCGATGTCGGCGACTGTACGAGAGGTGATGTGGAGACGATTGGTATGAAATTATTTGATAATAATATTATATTAATTGGTGTTATAATTTTGTTGTTATAATTCAATTGTAGCAAATCTATGGGGTCCGTTACTTGGAGATGGCCGATGTGAAGAAGGCCTTCACCGCGAAGGCGAAGGCGTGCTACAAGCGGGGTATGAGCAACGCGAAGGCTCTTTACTTTTCTAGATTAGAGGACCCAGCGTATGCGGGGAAGCCGAAGACGTGGATGACCAATACTTTGGAGGAGGCAGCAGCCATTCACTGGGGGACTCAGGCTCATCGAGACTATTCCGATCGGACACGGATGGCTAGGCGAGGAGGACGCCATCCAACCGACTGTCCTATAGCCCCGCCCACCTTTTTTGGAGGATCCATCGATTACGAGGAGATCAAGCGCCGGATGGTATTTAATTTTTTAATCAACAATATAATATAGTCGTGCAATTTAGGATTCTTATTATTAACATAATTATTCTTTAAATTTCTAGGCTAGGAATCAGCCGAACCGAAAAACCCCCATTCGACACGATGAGGTGTACAAGGTTGGACATATGAGGAAGGTGTCCAAGACTGGCGGGAATACAGGTGTCCCATTGAGGCGGGAGTGGATAGATGTCGCTTCCAGACTTATTTACGTAAGTGTTTTCCATTTTTTACTCTTTAGTTTCTGTAAATTCAATCATTTTTATAATCTAAATACTGATTTTAATCTTCATCTCTAATTTCTTGTCTTATATCAACAGAAGAAATACATGAGGGAGCTGAGGACGAGGTTTCTGCCGCTAGCCTTGTTGCCCGAGTTCGGGGAAATTTTATGGTTTGGTCCCTTAAGTTGGCTCTAGCTCGATTTTGGTCCCATAAGTTGGCAGGCCTTTATTTTCGTCCCATAAGTTGGCACTCTTCTGCGATTTTAGTCCCACCACCATAGCTCCGCCAAAAATCGCCAGGAAATTCTTACGTGGCGTTCGTTGACCGCTGCTGAACCTATTTTGACTTCATTTTGGGCCACTTTCCCACCTGGATCACACGTGTCATCCACGTAATAAAAAAAATAGAAAATATAATAAAAACATTTGCCGCTAATTTCTCTCGCGCCACTCTAATTCTCGCGCCACTCCAATTCTCTCTTCGCTCTCTACTCTGACGTCAAATTCCGTCGTCGCCGTCGCAGTCGTGAACCAGACCTCAGACCTTCAGTTACTGAATATGGTGCGCACTCGTAGAGTGAAGAACTTGAAAGTACGCAAGTCCGACAAAATAGAAGATCCAATCCCAACTTATGGTAAGTGTATGCTGCAATTCGTTGTTTAAAACTTGTTAACACATGTGTTGGTAGCCGTATTCCATGATTGAATGCTAAAAAAAACCCTATTTTCTTAAACCCCCAAATGATGAACCCTAATTTCAGATACACCCAATTGATGAACCATAATTTCATAAATTACCAATTACTGAACCCTAATTATTAAGTTTATAGCTTTCTGATCTCATGATGTGATTGGTACATATTGTGGCTCTTTGCATGTTACTGCACAATTCCAGTATGGGGGAATTGTAAATGGTGAGGGCATACTTACTGGATATGATAATGCAAAGGTGGTAGCTGACTATCTGGGACCAACACATATCAGTGTTAATGGCATTCACACTCTATGTTCTGCCCTTGGCTTCTTGCTTGTGAAGTCTATATATATGAAGCAAGAATCATCTTATGTTCTCCTCCAGAAAGATCATGACATCACAACACACTTCCTTTCTTGTCAGATGAGTAGAACAATGGTGCTATTTGTAGATTGTGAAGGAAGGATAAATACAGAACAACAAGCACTGTTTGAAGGTGAAGACCAAGAAGTTGAGGAAGAAAATGAACAAGTTGTTAAAGGAACTGATGAAGTGGATGAGGAAGTTGATTTGGTGTATTTTAGTGATGATGAGTATGGAATGGAAGAAAACAGAGAGATGGGACAAAATGTTAATGAGAGTGTTGTTGAGAGGATGTTATTTGAAGCCCAGTGCAGAGCTGGTGAAAAAACCAAATCTTGGTCAAGGAAGGGATCCTTAAGCAAAAGAAAAGGACAAAATGAGGCTCAAAATGAAGGTACATCAATGGCTGGAGGAGATGCTCCTTCTAATGTACAAAGGAACAACACCTTTGTTCTTGAGACAGAAGATATTGATGCTCCATATGAGACATTATCAGATGAAGGTTCATAAAATTTGAACTTGTCTTGTAATGAACTGGATAGTGAGTGTGACAGTGAGGAAGAAAGGCAAGTGAAGACAGGGAATCTATTTGATATCAAGGACATTTTCAATCCTAAATTTGAACTTGGACTAAGGTTCACCAGCAAAACAATATTGAGGGATGCAATTCATGCAGATGCCATCAATCAACAAAGATCAGTCCATATTTTCAAGAATGACAGGTCTAGGATGTATGCCAGGTGTGATTATAGAAGGTGCCTGCGGAGGTTGAATGCCAGAAAGATTAAAGGTGAGGAATCCACCTTTAGAATCAACAATTTCAAGGTCAGGCATGGATGTCCTGCTACAAAAAAATCAAGGAATATGAAGTCAAGCTTCTTAGCAAAGAAGTATATACATCTCTGGAAGTCTGATCCAAAAAGGAGTGTAAAGGGATTTAGTATTGATGCTGAAGCAGATATTGATATTCTTGTCTCCATTAATCATGCTTACAGAGCCAAGATCCTTTCACTAGCAAGGTTGAATGGCACATCAACTAAGCAATATGCTGCATTGTGGGACTTCAAGGCAGAGGTTGAAAGATCTAACCCTGGATCAACTATTCTGTTATCAGCTAACAATGAAGCAGGAGAGAACAAGTTTGATAGGATATATATGTGCCTTGACTCATTAAGACATGGGTTTTTGAATGGATGTAGGAGAATCATTGGGGTTGATGGAGCCTATTTGAAAGGTCCTCACAAGGGGATCTGCTGACAGCTGTTGGCATTGATGCTAACAACAATATATATCCATTTGCATGGGCTGTGGTGGACAAGGAAGATGGTAGAAATTGGGAATGGTTCTTGGAGGTGCTCAAGCTTGATCTACAAATTACAAGGAATGACAGATGGACCTTTATGTCTGACAAAAAAAGGGATTACTGCAAGCATTTAGACTGGTGTTCCCAGGTGCAGTCCATAGATTCTGTGTGAGACATCTCCATGGAAATTTCAAGAGAGCCAGTTTCACAGGAGATGCATTGAAAGATGCATTATGGAAAGTAGCCAGAGCCACTACTGTCAATGAATTTGTGACAAAGATGGAAGAACTCAAATTCATAAGTCCACAAGCACATAAATGGTTAGAGGATAAGCCTCCAGAGCACTGGAGTAGGTCACATTTTGATCCAGTCCTCAGATGTGACATGCTACTAAATAATGGTTGTGAGGCTTTCAACTCATGTATCTTGGATGCAAGGAAGATGCCTATCTTGTCAATGCTTGAGTGGATAATGCAATATCTGATGACAAGGCATCAGAAAAATAGAGACAGAGCTAGGGCAAATGGAAGAGTGAATGGTGTCCAAAGATTAATAAAATTGTCTGGCAATTATCACAGATTCATGTGAAGGTATGTAGGCATGTGAAGTCTGATGACACTCATTACTCGGTTCAAAGCTATAATGGAGACACTTATGCAGTTGATTTGGAGGAGAAGAAGTGTGGTTGCAGGAAGTAGGATATCAGTGGGATACCATGTGTACATGCTGTTAGTGCAATAGTGGCACAAGGACTTGATCCATTCAGTTTCATTCACCACTCATATAGTACTGGATGTTACATTGAATCTTACATAAGGCCCATACTTCCCATGAATGGTAGAAAGGAGTGGAAGAAAATGAACTATCTACCAATAAATCCACCTAATGATGGTAGAGCAGTTGGCAGACCTGAAGGAGTCAGGAGAGGAGAACCTGGTGAAAAACCATTGAAGAAGAAGAGAAGATGTAGAGGGAAACCTGTGGTTGTGTCAACATCAGATACTTCTAGACTGACTAGAGACCAGAGGACTGTGAGGTGTGGGCATTGCAAGGTCCTAGGGCACAACAAAAAGGGATGTGCTGTGAGAAAGGAAAGTGAAGCAATGAGGGCAACTGAGGAGGCTCATGCTTCAAGGAGTACTCGGCAGAGTATTGTGCAACAGAGTTATGTGCAGCAGAGTAATGAGCAGCAGAGTAATGTGCAGGCTAGAGTGGATGATGTTGTAGTTGCTGATTGTGACATTGGAGATGAAATTGGCAATGATGATTAATATGCCGATGATCTAGATGATATTCTTTTTGGAAATTCGATGGATGTGGAAGTGGAAGGTGGTGTTGAAGAACAAAATTCGATGCCTGTGGAAGTAGAAGAAGTAAGAGATGCAGAACAAATTGTTGATACAATTGTTGTGAAAGATGTTACTGGAGTAGCTGTTGATACAGTTGTTGTGGAAGATGTTACTGGAGAAGCCAATATCCAAGATGAGATACAAGTTAATGATTCTCAGCCTGTTGTTGAGCTGACGCAAGAAGAGAGTATTAGTGAACCAGTTGCTTTTCCATCAAACACATCAAGAAAGAGGAGTAAGGGCAATGAATCCTCTCAGGTAATCTTCAACTAATTGTCTTATGATATGCCATGGTTGTTGAGTTATGTCAATGATTCTTATCTTAATAATTGTTGTATGTTAGGGTTCATGTGAAAAGGCAACTGCTGGCTCAAGTGAAACCATGGAAGAATCAATTCAACCACCAAGACCACCTATAGCCAGTACACCTGATGTGATGCAGATTGGGCCTTCAATAACATAGCAACTTCAAGGACTAGGAAAACTACAATGTAATACAGTCCAGAAAATGAAAACCAGAATGAGGACTGTAATGTTCCAAGTTGGAAAAGGGAAAAGTATCCCTCCAAAGAAGAAGTAGATTGTGTTACTGTAGAAGTTTTCTATAAGTGGTTGTTGTTGAATTTTGTGATTGTTGTTGAATTTTGTTGGTTTTGAGTAACTATTATGATCTTAATGGTTTAAGAGTATTGTTGTGATTGTTGTTGAATTTTGTTGGTTTTGAGTAAATATTATACTCTTAATGGTTTAAGAGTATTGCTGTGATTGTTGTGGAAGGTGGTTTTGAGTAACTATTATGATCTTAATGGTTTATAATTGCCTCATTTATTTGGTTTACTAACTGTGAATTGATGATGGTATCAATCCCATCTTTTAAACAGTACTAGCATGGCAATGAATTCAAAACAACATTGTTGCTAAGACATTCACAACTTAATATATGATCAAATGCCATTGACCAATACTTGGCCTTTTAGTCCTAAACATCAGGACAATAGTTCATTAAACATCATTTTCAACACAACCAAAAAAACATACCAAAACAACCATAAAAACAGACATAAAGAACTGGAAATTGTTTAGTCAACATCATTCAAACCACTACAACCAGCAACAACAACAACATTTCCCTCATCCACATGTCCATCTTCAACAGCTTTCAGGTTGACAGCAGGTTCAACTTCCATAGGCTCCTGCTCAGTGTCAGAAAGCTCAACAGGCTCCTCAACAGTACTGCCAACCTCAGCAGGAAACCTGAAGACCTTAATCTCCTCAAAAAGCTTGGAATAGAGAGGAGCATGAGGCATGCCTTTGATCCTGAAGTAATTCACAACATCAGGGGCCTGTGCAAGCATTGGTTGAAGTGGTTGAGAAAGGCCTTCTTGATCATCAGGAAGGGCTATGAAGTGATTATACAACTTTTGTTTCAACCTCATCTTTTCAACAAGGCTCTTCATGTGACCAAGTGAGAAGAACTGGCCTGTGATGTTCTCCAAGGAAGGGATTGCAAGCTTCAAACCTCTGAGTAGTGCCTGCTCTTTTTGGATTCTGTGATTCTTGCCATACTAGCACAGAAAATCAACCAAGAATTCCTCACCCCTCTCCCCAAGCAGATTGTCTTTCCATGGCCGTTCCAAGTTGTCAAGTTGGATATCATCAGGTTGCACATCATCAAGTTGCATATCATCAAGTTGCATATCATCATTCATGATTAAAAAACTAAAAGACAACAATAAAAACAATAAAAACACAATAGCATTGCAATAATAAATAGTCTTAGATAAATTAAACAGACACATACCTACAATGGTGTTCTAACAATGTCAGCAAACTTACCATAAAATTATTACATCTTTGCATAGAAAAGTGACCATCCTATTACACAGCAAATCACAACAGTCTTATATGCATTCATATTCAACACATATTCCAGAAAAGCTTTCCCCAACTGTGGCAGATGTTGAAACCCTACTGGATTGGGGTTCACTTTGATATTGCCCAGAACAGTCATCACCACGATTCATTCTTCTCCTCCAATTTGAGCCCTCATGCATGTCATCAGCCCACAAGAAATAATTGTGGTGACGAACACGCAATGGGCAAATGTAGTAAAAACAACCAGGGCGTGAAGCAGTGTTACTAGCCTGAAAATAGAGCATATTTCCATGACCACAAGAGCAGCTGATTTGGCGTGGCAACCAAAATTTTACAATCAAACCATAAATCCTCTGCCTCATGGAAAAACCAAACATCCCAACACCAAATCAACCACAAACACCAAATCAAACACAAAAACCCTAATTTTCGTCAACGATTTGTTCGTATTGATGCATTAATACTAAACCCTAATATCTTAAATCATAGGCAAACAACAATACATCAAAAAACAATTAAAGTGGCGACGCTGCAAAAAAATTAAAGAGATCGAAAAAGTGGAACTTACGTTGGAGATTGGTCGGAAGCTTCAATCGTCGGAGGGAATCGGATCCTCTCTTTTGACTGTGTAATTTCGAAGTGAAGAGTTGAAGAATGGCGAGTGAAGGGGCGCGTTTCCTCTTTATAAACAGAGGGAAATTAAACGATCCGTTGCGGCAAATGTTTTTATTATATTTTCTATTTTTTTTTATTACGTGGATGACACGTGTGATCTAGGTGGGAAAGTGGGCCCAAAATGAAGTCAAAATAGGTCCAGTAGCGGTCAACGAACGCCACGTAAGAATTTCCCGGTGATTTTTGGCGGAGCTATGGTGGTGGGACTAAAATCGCGGAAGAGTGCCAACTTATGGGACGAAAATAAAGGCCTGCCAACTTATGGGACCAAAATCGAGCTAGAGCCAACTTAAGGGACCAAACCATAAAATTCCCCTCCGAGTTCGATAGCGACTGTTGGAAGAAGGCGATAAGGGAGGTGAAGAAGAGGAAGGCAAAGGGGCTACCGAGTGATGGGGATCCGACGAACGTCGGTATCCCGTACAGGAACGGTACTGACGACACGCCAGAGTTGGTTAGACAGTTGTTGAGCGAGAACCACGAGCTGAGGACTACCCAGGATCCGATAGTGCCTATGCTCCTTGACTTCTTCAAGGACTTTCGCGCGGATGTGGCTACCACTACAGATAGACCGATACGTGAGATACCTAAGGAGCTATTCACGGCTTGCAGGTCGCGACGTTTACCACGAGATCCTTTTGCTCCTAGTAATTCCACAGCGCCATCGTATGTTTACGGCACCGATGATGATGAGAATGAGGTTGTAGACGATGACATGATGGACGCCGATCCCGCACACGATTTAGGTGGTGACGATGAGGAGGCAGAGGAGGCAGCGGACGCAGATCCCTTGGCGACCTTGGATGATACATATGATGTTGGGCTGAGTTCGGGTGATGAGGATGTTGAGAATTCAGACAGTGATCACTAGAGCGAGTTTATTTTAATTATGTTGGACTTTTATTAATTCCGTTGGACTGTATTTATGTTGGATTTTATTTATGTTGGACTTTTATTAATTCCGTTGGACTGTATTTATGTTGGATTTTATTTATGTTGGACTGTATTTAATTATGTTGGACTTTTATTAATCAGGTGCAAAATTCTTGTAAACAACTAACCTATAAAGTCAAAAAAGTAGACATTATTTCACAATATCAATACATCGTAATACAAACTCAAAAATATCAATACATCGTAATACAAATCTAATCTTCATCCGATGAATAATAATAAACATCCTCATCTGGAACCATCAGTCCCATGTCTTCATTTTCTTCTTCTCCACTCTCTTCCTCGTTTACATCGAGCGTATTGACGACCTCAAACTCACCAACGCCCAATTGAATATCCATATTAAACGGCGCAAAGTCTACAAATATGTTGAGCCCCAACGAATCGTTCTCCTGAAGGATTGGTTCCTCCGGCCCTGCCGCTTCAGTTTGACTAGAACTACTAACGGATGACATGTCAATGATGTGTCTAGCGGGAATATGAGATACCGACAACCATCCACCTTTCCCAGGCCTTCCATTCGGTTGATTCGGATAAGGCGCATAGTAAGATTGTAGGGCTTGGTTCGCATAAACAAATGGCTCGTTGGTTGAAAGTGTTTTTTGCGGGTTAATATCAACCAGGTTGTACGTCTTATGGACCTCAGTGCCACGTCTTCTGATATCATACCACTTACACTTGAAAAATACAATGTACAGTGGTTTTCCAGTTCTGCCTCCCCAGTATTCCACTTCTAAGATCTTTTCCAAAGTGCCATAGAAGTTGGTGGATTCGGTGTCTCCCATGTCACCCTTCACGTACACCCCACTGCAATCACACTTCTTAGGGCCCAATTTCGTATCAACATGGAATCGGAACCCATTAATAATGTAGCCTTCGTACGTCAACGCCCTGTTGAGTGGACCATAAATCAATGGTACTACACGATCGTCCGACATGTACTTTCCATTGGAGTACGTCTGCTTGAACCACGCCACATACTCTATGTTCCTCTTCGTTTGCACCTCCATTGCATTCAATCCACTACACTCATCTTCAATAAACAATCTGCCGAGTCACAAATCGAACAAGTTAGTACACAAACATAATACAACAATTTACACTTGGTTATAAAAAAAAATAAGAAATTACTCACTCAAGCCATCCGTCCAACTCTTCACAATTAAGAATTGTGTATAGTTCAATCTGCTCCTTTTCTTCCAACGTTAATGGCCTCGAGTTGTTCAACGGACCAATCGGTCGCCCCCTCTTCCGAAATAGCAAGAGCTCATCATCCCACTCTGAACTCTCTAAAGTCTCATTCCTGTTTAGTCGTTTATGAGTAGAGCCATAGGCTTTTTCAAGATATTGAGAACACAAATTTGGCAGCTCCGCCAGTAAGTATGAATTGGCTATGCACCCTTCGGGCCTCGCTTTGTTCAGCACAGAGCCCTTAAAATCAAACATGCGCCTATACAAAAACACAGTAATGATAAGTACAATAAGTCAATGATAAGTATAAATAAGTCATTAAGAAAAATAATTACCTCTCGAATGGATACATCCATCTGTAGTGAACCGGACCACAAACTCTAGCCTCGTAAGGTAAGTGTATAGCCAAATGCTCCATAGAGTCGAAAAAGAAAGGCGGGAATATCCTTTCAAGTTTGCACATTGTGAGAACGATAGACTTCTCTAGTCCCATCATACCTTCGGCCGAAACCTCTGAAGCACAAATGGCCTTGAAGAACAAACTAATCTCCACCAATGTACCCCAAATTTCAGGTATTAGGAACTCACGAAAAGCAATTGGGACCAATCTCTGCATGAACACGTGACAATCGTGACTCTTCATACCAATCAACCTTTGTTGTTGCATCTGTACACATCGTCCCAGGTTCGATGCGTATCCATCCGGAAAACTCAGCTGATCCAACCATTCTAACACCCTTCTCTTTTGGTCCCTTGCCAAACAATAGCGTGCCTTTGGCTTTACCGACTCCCCACCTCGGGGGCCTGGTTGTAAAAAGATCTCACTTTGACAGGTGTAGAGCCTTAAATCTTTTCTGGACTTGATGTTGTCCTTCGTCTTAGAGTCATCCAACACCGTGTTGATGATGTTATCGAAAAAGTTCTTCTCGCAGGGCATGACGTCTAGAGTGTGACGAACCAAGTTCGTGGACCAGTATGGTAGTTCCCAGAATATGCTCTTTCGCACCCAATTATGTTTCGTACCAAAGTCCGGTAGGGGCTTGAATTTTGTACCAAATTCCACGTGCCCTAGCCCATTCACAATTACTCGCATTTGGTCACCTGTCTTCCTAGGAATTGGTGCTTCGGGTGATTTTATATTTTTCCTAAAATTAACAACATCGTCTCTCAAAGGGTGCCTCCTGGGCAAGAATCAGCAATGACAATCGAAAAATGTCGGTTTACCCTCATTCGCCAACGTAAAGGACTTCGTGTCACCCATACAATAAGGGCACGATAACTTTCCGTGCGTACTCCACCCCGAAAACATCCCGTACGCCAGAAAATCGCTAATCGTCCACATGAGGGCTGCTCGTAACTGGAAGTTTTGCTTTCTAAAAGTGTCGTATGTCTCGACCCCAATGCTCCATAATAACTTCAAATCGTCAATAAGTGGCCTCAAAAAAACATCTAAGTTCTTTGTAGGACTATAAGGCCCGGAAATTATTAGGCTTAAAAATATGAACTCCTTCCTCCTGCCCATATCCGGAGGAAGGTTATACGGAGTGACAAACACTGGCCAACATGAGTAATTCTTGCGAGATGCTCTGTACGGAGAAAATCCGTCCGTGCACAAGCCAAGTCTGACGTTACGGGGCTCTCCTGCAAAATCTGGGTGCGTACGGTCAAAGTGTTGCCATGCCTCTGCTGCCGCTGGATGAATCATTCGATCAGTAACCCCTTCACAATTCAAATGCCATGTCATATGCCTTGCAGTTCCTATGGTATAAAACACCCTCTGGAGACGAGGAATAATAGGGAAATACCACAACTTCTTCTTCCCCACCTTCGATTTCAACCCAGGAATATATCTATCCGTTTCACAAACCGGGCACTGGTCTAAGTCCTTACTCTCACCGTAGTACAAAAAACATTGTTTTGGACAACAGTCGTACTTAACATACCCTAACTCTGTTTCCAACATTGTACGCATCCCTTTCGTGTCCTTTGGTAACAACTTCACAGTCTCTGGCATGAAACCTAGCTTCGCCTTGTTAAAAGCCTTATCGGAATAAATATTACTCGCCTTATGATGTGCCTTGTCCTCCAACCAGTCTGCGATCCACTGAAGGATACTTATATTTGTATTTGGATGTAACTTCACCTTTCCTAGGTGCATCAGTTTGTAGAAAGCCTTCACTTCCGGATTGGGATCATCGTTAGTGGCCTCGTCCTCAAAATAACGACCTCCACGTGCATCTACAATCATGTTTGTAAACGGCTCATCAACAAAGTCTACCGTGTCGGGAATAATGGTGTTTGATGAGGTGGAGGTCTCAGGCAAATACGACGGTATATTCTCTTTTTCCGTTTCCCCGTGAAATATCCATTCTAAATATCCAGGCGTAAATCATGACTTATGTAGATGATCACGTACAATGTATTTCCCGTGAAATTTTAAATTAGTGCATTTCATGCAAGGACACATAATTTGTGATTGTAGATCTAGGTATGTGACTTGAGTCATAGCATACTCAATGAAAGTTCGAACCCCACACACAAATTCCTCTCGCAAATAACCGTCACTATCATATCTATCATACATCCAAGCTCTATCCGCTTCATAATTCATTATTTATCGATCTAAGTAGTAAAATATAAAACAAATAATTACAATTTAAACTCTAATAAATTTATATCATGCACAATCGATTTAGAAAGCTAAAGAATTAACAACTTACTTCTTGAAGCGTGAAAAGCGATCTTCAAGAATGTTGCTTATACCACGATTATACTCGGTGTGTGTGCCATTTATCTATCAACAAATAAATAAACATAAGTTAGAATTGAATCACGAATTATATTATTTAAAATAAGAATTTGAGATAGTTAAAGGAAAAAAACGTAAATACCTTAAGAAATAGTGAAAATTGGAATGAATGTTTGAAGAGGAGGGAAAGTCCTTTATTAAGGCCAAAATTAGCTTTCTGCAACCGCAACGCGGTTGCAGAAACAAACGGTCAACTGTTTTTGCAACCGCAACTGTTTTTGCAAAAAGAAATATACGTTAGTTTTTGCAACCGCCTTGCGGTTGCAGAAACAAGTATACGTTTGTTTTTGCAACCGCCTTGCGGTTGCGTTGCGGTTGCAAAAACTAAGATATTTTTTGCAACCGCAGTGCGGTTGCAGAAAGGGTCTATTGGGACCGAAAGGCGGTTGCAAAAGCTAGTATTTGCAACCGCAATGCGGTTGCTGAAAATATTCATACTTTCAAAATGCCATTTTTTGATGATTTGAGGTGTCACATTGTTATTTTGGTTGATAACTATCCTAATAATGGTAAAAACAACCATAATTACAATTCTCATAACAATTTCAAGCATTATATATGTGGGAGAAGCCGTGATATCTATGATTTCAAACGATAACGTTCATATACACATATATATAAATATCATCCCTGGATACATATAGAAATAAACGTAATGTGAAAATTTTATCTACTAATTCAACCAATTAATCATATTATTAGTGAAGCAAATCATAATAACAAGAAGAAATATGATGATGAGTAGTAAATAGAACATACAATATGTTCATGCATGGTCTAATAACTACTTCGATCATTTCACATTCAATCTATTCTTTCATTCCTCAATTACTTGTTTTGTAACCATTTATTAGTTTATATCACATGTAGCATTGAAGTTTGTTGTTAAAAATTAGAAACGCATTGAGAAAGTCCCATAAAATTACGATTTTCATGTATGAATATTTTTTGCAACCGCAGTGCGGTTGCAGAAAAGGTCTATTGGGACCGCAATGCGGTTGCAAAAGCTAGTATTTGCAACCACAATGCGGTTGCTGAAAAGATTCATACTTTCTGCAACCGCGTGGCGGTTGCAAAAAGTGTTCATACTTTCTGCAACCGGATTGCGGTTGCAGATACTATTTTTAAAAAATTTTAAAACTTCCAGCAACCGCTTTGCGGTTGCAAATTGTTCAAATTTTTTGAAAATTTAGGCGGCCTAGGGGGGGGGGGGGAATTTGAATTTTCGCGAAAATTCAAATTTTCACCACATTTTCTATATATACCCACCAACATTTCTCTTCTTTTTTCAAATCCAAAAAATCACTAACACTTCTTTTCTTTTTCCAAATCCAAAAAATAACCAACACTTCTCTTCTTTTCCAAATCCAAAAAATCACCAACACTTCTCTTTTTTTTTCAAATCCAAAAAATCACCAATATTTCACTTCTTTTTCCAAATCCAAAAAATCACCAACACTTTTCTTCTTTTTCCAAATCCAAAAAAAAAAAAAAAACAAACCAACACTTTTCTTCTTTTCTTTTCCAAATCCAAAAAATAAAAAACCACCAACACTTCTCTTTTTTCCTTTTTCAAATCCAAAACAAATAACTCCTAACACTTCATTTTTTGCTTTTTTATTTCTCTTCTTCTTTATGTTTTTTTGTTCAACTTTTTTTCATTTTTCATTTCATTTTATTCATTGTTTTTCGTTATTTAATTACATTTGTTCTTGTATATTCACTATATTGATTTGCTGCCATTATCTATTTGTAGTTTTAACAAAAACCAATAATATTTCGGTAAATTACCGGAATATTATTGGTTATTTTTTTATTTTCGTTAGGCGATCATTTGCAACCGCAACGCGGTTGTAAATGCTTTGAATGTTTTTTGCAACCGCGTTGCGGTTGCAGATACTTACTGGACTTTCTGCAACCGCATTGCGGTTGCAGATACTTGCTGGACTTTCTGCAACCGCAATGCGGTTGCAGATGCTTATTCGACTTTTTGCAACCGCGACGTTGTTGCAATTGCTCGTTGGACTTTTTGCAACCGCCACGCGGTTACAGAAACTCCAAGAACAATTGCAACCGCGGGGCGGTTGCAGAAAGTCCAATAAGAAATTGCAACTACTTCGCGGTTGCAAAATCTGCAACCGCAATGCGGTTGCAGATTATCTGGTCGCAAATGCGCATCTGCAACCGCGATGCGGTCGTGGATGACAAGTAACCGAGGCTTTACGAGACCTCGGTATTTGCAACCGCATCGCGGTTGCAAATGACTCTCTGCAACCGGATTTTGACCTTTTGCAACCGCAAATGCGGTTGCAAAAGACCCTGCAACCTTGTAGTGTTAGCTCCTCCGTGCTCTTGTTGTTTACGTTCTGAGACGAATGCCCTCATGACAGCAATAGACATGTCTTTGTTATTAACCAAATACTCAGATTAAACAGAACCAGTTCAAAAAAAAATGGAGTTTAATTAGTACACAAAAAAGCACCAACTTAAACTTATAAATCAAACAAATAAAGGAATGGCCATGAACTAATTGCAGGAAAGTGATATGTGTTTTGTTATAAAAGGCTTCATTTTTGGCGTGCATTAGAATCTCGGTCTCGCCTTCTTTGTACGTTCGATAATGGAAAGGAGAGAAAAACCCTACCTGCTCCTCTGTACTGTGTCTGCATGCACCACCAACCATCACTGACTGTGTATTTATCTTTTTTGGGGGTGCAAAGTGAGGAAATGAGCTAATTCGGGGGTTCGAAGTGATTTTTAACCATATTTATTGTTATTTTTTAAAAAATATATAAAGATTTTCTTAATTATCACTTATTGGAAAACTAAATTAAATTTAAGTAAACTATATTAAATTTGTTTTCAAAACTGAATTTAATTAAAAAAAAATAATTTTTTATTTTTTATTACTAAAAAATTAAAAAAAGAAAATTTAAAAGGTCTTTTTGGTCAAAAAATAGGACCGGGCCTGTGAAAAAGCCTAGTGCCATTTTTGGTAAAAAACATAGGAGTTAGAGGGTAAAAATGAAGCCTGCAAAGATAAAGGGTAAAAGGCAACTTTAACCAATTATAAAGGGCAAAAAAAGTAATTTGACCAGATAATTAAGACTTTGTTTAGTACTAAGTTTCGTACTTCATCCCGGGCCACTACAAGAAATATAGCATTCTGGTACAAATAATTTCCTACCAACAATCAATAATTTGTACCAATAGATAATTCGGTACAAAACTTTGTACCTGAAAGTGGTACTAATTGGTGCCATTACGAATAAACTTTGGTACAAAATAGCTGTACCAAAAACCTTTTCGGTACAAAACGTTTGTACCGACTTTTTGGGAGAAACAATATGTACCTAATAGTTAGTACAGACTACTCGTACCAATAAACAAGCATTCGGTACAAATATTTTGAACCAAAACACAAAGTACAGGTACAAGTATTTGTACCAATAGACAATTATTCGGTACAAAATTTCATCCCGAGTAATTGTTTTAAGTTATTTTTAAATAATTCAAATTCGGTCTTTTGGTACAAACTTCACGTACCAATAAAACATTTTTGTGTTTACTTTTGCTGACTGTCAGAAACTAGGCAAAAAGATGTGTGCCATTTCAATACAAATATATTGTACCAGTTGATAATTTTCATTTTATTTTTAATTATTTTCGGTACATTATATGTCGTACCTAAAACTGATTTAATTTGAAAAAAATAGGCAATGACGATTACCGCCACTGCTCGCACATATAGAGAAATTTATGTTACATATAAATATTTTTTTTTCATATTCAAAATACTATATCTAAAATTACATAAAATATATATTAGTATAATATATTTTGCTCATAAATGATTTATATACATTATTTAGCCAAGTTAATTATATAACCATTAAGTTTCAAGACACTTTAAAATGGTCTAATAAAAATAGTGTATTTTATCAATAAGAACACAAAATTTTATATAAGCTTGAGAAAAACATACTTTGACAATATAGACCATATAAGTACTTTTTTTAATAGATAAACCATATAAATACTTAGCATTTTATATAAGCTTGAGAAAAACATACTTTGACAATATAGACCATATAAGTACTTTTTTTTAATAGATAAACCATATAAATACTTAACTTGCATTTTGAATTGGTCAAACAAATGTGTATGGATATATGGAAGAAATGTAGAAGAGGAAGATCTTGGAGGCAGCAATGTCGTTTGGGATTATATATTGTAGAGAGGGGGCTGAAATGTTCTTCCTAATTTGGTGTAGATGGTGAAAATTGTATGATGAAATTTTGTGAATAGAAGGTGCGTGGGTGTATTTATAGAATAGTATATAATATGTAAGTACAAAATATTTGTACCAAATAAATTTTGAAATTTTGTTTTACCGCCACCCAACAAAAATGTTCACAATTTTCGAAATATTGTTTTAGGTACAATATTTGTGTGCCAAGATATAGTTATTCGGTACGAAGAGTTGTACTAAATTTTTGGTTACGAAATTTTTGTACCTAGTAATAAAATACAGGTCTCGAAACACGTGAGATAGCTGTTAACACATCTTTCTACAAAGGTACTAAATTTTGTCCCTAGTATTATTTTTTGGTACAAAATGCTCTACCCATTATAACAAATAATTCTAACCACACATTTCATCAACTTTATCTTCTTTGGCTTGACTTGTTGTACGAAAATTCCATACGAGAATTATATTATTTTTATGACTTGCACATTTGTTTATATATACCATACTTCAAAGCATATGATTCATCATTCTTCAACCATATTCTCTATTCTTCTAATTATGTTTATATTATAAATGAGGTATGTAATAAATCTGAGCATTCCTACTAGCTAGTTTTCATGTCCGCCAATTGTTGAGGTACGCATTATGAACATTCTTATACATATATTATTAATTAGTAATATTTATTGTGTTAATATACTCATTATTGTTTTTATTTTGTATGTTCATATACAATCTATCTAATTGAATTTTTTCTTCGTATATGCAGTGGTATTACATCATTTTTCCAATCACGATCTCCATATAAGGTAAGAAAATATTTCATGTTGTCTTTAGTAAATATACTAGGTATATATCTTGAAATCGTTAAGACTTTGTATGCTAATTTGTTTAGTTTATTTTATTTACTGATACTGTTATATTGATATATATATATATATATAATTGAATAGATATATAATGTCTTTTGGAGAAGATCGAAGTTGGATGTATAATAGGAAGAACGAAAATGGTGATTTGTATGAGAGTTTCATGAATGGTGTTCAAAGATTCGTTGACTTTGCATTTTCTCAAATTCACTTATTAGCCGATGGAAAAGCTAGATGTCCGTGTAGAAAGTGTTGTAATATGAAATATTTTGAATGGGACGCGATTTATGTTCATCTTTGTAAGTGGGGGTTTGTTCCCCAATACCACGTGTGGATACTCCACGGTGAAATACAAAATGTACAAGATTATCCAAATGTAGGGCAATCGTCTCGTAACAACGAGGTTGATCAATTTAGGGATATGGTACATGATGCGTTTGGTGGTCAGTTTGAAAATGTGAACTACAATAATCTTGGAGAAGAAGAGCCAAATAGAGAGGCACGAGCCTTTTTTAAACTGTTACACGAATCTGAGGTTCAGATAACAAATAACAGGAAAACTTCTGTTTTACATTGGGTTTCAGAGTTTCTCAAAACCAAGATACTTTATAAAGTGTGTGGGAATGGTTGCGATGATTTTTTACGGGGTTCACACCAACTTCTTAGTCTCGAAGATCAACAAAAATTACCTGATTCTGTGTACAAAATGAAGAGATTGTTGAAAATGTTGGGTCTTGGCCACAGAACGTACGATGTGTGTGTCAACAATTGTTTTCTATTCTACGGTGATTTTGAAAGTAGTGCATATGATAAGTGTCCTGTATGCACAACGGAAAGGTACGACACCAGTCGAAATAGGGGTGGAAAAAAGAAGCTTATCGCAAATAAGAAGTTGTGGTACTTCCCAGTTAGTGAGCGTTTGCAAAGACTATACATGTCTCGTCACACCTCAGAGCATATGACGTGGCATTTGAAATGCCAACGGGATAACGACCGAATGATCCATCCGGCATCTGGGGAAGCATGGAAGTCTTTTGATCGAAAATATCCTGATTTTGCGCATGAGCCAAGAAATGTTAGACTCGGTATTTGCACTGATGGATTTAATCCATTTGGAAATGGTTCATCATACTCTTGTTGGCCAGTATTTGTGACGCCGTATAACCTTCCCTCTGACTTTTGTATGCGTCAAGAGTATATATTTCTGAGTCTCATAATATCTGGCCCAAAGGAACCTGGGAAAAACATTGATGTCTTGTTGAGGCCCCTCGTGGATGAATTACGCTTGTTATGGGAAGAGGGCGTTCAAACATATGACTCGTTTCGAAAACAGAATTTTCGAATGCGTGCGTGTGTGATGTGGACAATAAGTGATTTTCCAGCATATGGCATGTTATCTCAGTGGAGTACGCACGGTAAATTCTCTTGCCCATATTGTATGGAAAATACAAAATCTTTCCAACTAAAGAATGGTCGTAAAACATCATTTTTTGATTGTCATCGGCGATTTCTACCTCTTGATCACCCATGGAGAAATGACCAAATTAATTTCAAAGATGGTGAAGACGAGTGGGATGAACCACTACACAGAAGATTAGGGGAAGAAATGGAAGATCACGTTATTACCCTGCCCAATGTGCCCTTTGGTAAAGTTAAATATAAAGTTCAAGGATTTGGTTTAAAACACAACTGGTGTCGCCGAAGCATTTTTTGGGAGCTACCCTATTGGTCGACAAACATGATTCGTCACAACTTAGATGTGATGCATTGCGAAAAAAACTTCTTCGACAATATTAAGAATACTGTAATGGATGATCCCGAAAAAACAAAGGACAATATGAATGCAAGAAAAGATTTACAGTTATTGACGAATCGAAGTGGCCTATTTTTGGTGAAGCAATCTAATGATAAATGGTTGAAAAAGAAAGCTGTATATTGTCTAAGTAAAGAACAGAAACAACTTGTGTGCGATTGGTTAGGTGAGCTTAAATTTCCGGATGGTTATGCTTCAAATATATCACGTTGTGTTCAAAAGGAACAATTGCGTCTAATAGGAATGAAAAGTCACGATTGTCACGTGTTCATGCAAAGGTTGGTGCCGATTGTGTTTCGTGACTTGTTACCGCCTGAAGTTTGGGAGCCACTTGTTGAGGTTAGTAATTTCTTTAGAGCATTGTGTAGTACTGAAATTAAAAAATCAGACATGGAAACATTGGAGGAAACGATTGTCATAACTATGTGCAAGCTTGAAAAAATATTCCCGCCTGCTTTCTTTGATTCTATGGAGCATTTGGCAATCTACCTTCCGTGGGAAGCCAAAGTTGGTGGCCCTGTACAATATCGCTGGATGTATCCATTTGAGGGGTACAATGTTTAATTTAATAGCACACTTGATCCAATATGTTGATATAATTTGGTCCTTTAATTTGTAGGCGTATGTATGAGCTTAAACACTCAGTTGGAAACAAAGCTCGAGTTGAGGGTTCGATAAGTGAGTCGTACTTGATATCAGAAATTGCTAACTTCACATCTCATTTTTTTGAGGATGGAGTGGAGACTATATTAAACCGTTTAAACCGAAATGAGACAGAGTTGAATCCTGATAAGGTTGGACAGTTGTCTGTATTCCAAAATGACGGAGAACCAACTGGACCTAAAAAAAAATATAGACTTCTCTCACTTGAAGAGTTTAACGCTGCTCAGTTGTATGTCCTCTCAAATTGTCCTGAAGTTGATTGTTGGTCGAGGTATAGTTACAAATTAGTATTTTCATGTGCTTTTGTGTTTAAATTTTAAATTGCTTCATTTAACTTACGTAAATTTATTTACAGGTTGTTCCATGACGAAGTGTGTTACGGTCTTAATGAGCAACAAAGCCAAAGTAAACGATATGCCCACTTTGTCCCTTGGCTTAAAGAGCGTGTTCAATCAGGAGATTATGAAGTCGATCCACGAGTATACGCTTTAGCGCTAGGCCCACTGTCTAAAGTTCGCTTTTACAATGGATATAAAATCAATGGTTTCCGATTCGACATAGAGTCCGAGGGAAGTGGCAAGGCAACCATAAACACTGGTGTGTGCGTAAAGGCAAGTATTGGGGCCCCAGATGAAACAAATTTTTACGGGGTGTTACAGGAAGTGGTTGAGTTGTTTTATCGTGGAGGTGGACTAGAGCAAAGCATTGTTCTATTTAAGTGCATTTGGTTTGACATCACAAGGGGAATGACGGTACACCCAATATATCGCCTGATTGACATAGATCCCACGAAGCGTTTGTCTACGGGTGCATCAGAACCATTTATATTGGCAAATCAGGCGCAACAAGTTTATTACACGCATTATCCGTCTCCACGTCGAAGGAATGTATGGGCAGTATGTACAGTCAAAGCGAGACATATCGTTGATATGTCCTCAGTACATGAAGAAAATGACGACGATGATATCCTTGGTGGACCCCCTATATATCAGGATAATGAAGCACCGGTAACTAATGTGATGGTTGACGCTAACGCTTTTGGTTTAATCAACCTTGCAGATGAAGAGCTTGTGCCCATTCAACCAGACAATGAAATTCCCACTGAAAGTGGATCTGAAGAAGACGAAGAGGAAGACGATGACGAGGCCGTGGATGCACATGTTAACGTTGTGGAAGATGATGAGGACGATGACCCTGATTACTTTTAAATTGACTGTCTTTTATGTGTTTCTTGTTTAATGATCAGTTTAGTGCAAATTACCAGGTTTCAATGAAAATATTGGTAATATCTCATGCACAATTGACCATTTACGTGGGTTGAATCATCTTAACTTTTGTTCATTATTTTTCACACATGTATATTAGTCAACACCCAATGCGCGCCCCTGCAATATAATAAATCGAAAGATTACATTGAATTAAGGACAACACAAGTAAACACCTATTCAAATCTTTCGAACACCTGCTGCTCAAAAATACTACTTCAAAAGATCAAAGCAGTTCAAAATATACTGCCTGAATCATACGAGCAGTTAAGTTTACAAAACGGTTCGAGCAGATTAGTACGATTCGACAAAAAAAAGTACGAACAAAATACTAGTAGTTCAAAATAGAAACATAATCCAACACTTCAAAATATGAGTTGTAAAACAGTTAACTCTGTAAAAAGCCCTCCAAATCCATCACATTGCTCCACTGGGCATTATGACCGCCCGGTGCCCTCGACATCTGCTCCGTCGATCGTGTTACATCCTCCTGACACACTGCTCTTGCTGCACGTGCCGCCTGTTCGGCTAAACTTTCGGGCCTATACCCTGTATCTTCAAGTGGTTGCGACGAAAATGTCTGAGCTTCCATCGATTGTGGGCCTCTCTGGTTTCTGGACTGAGTTTGCTCTGGTTGAGGCCTCAGTTCCGCTATCAAACTCTTCAACTGAGCTTGGGTCTCCTGATTTGACGCCTCTATCGCCTGAACTTTGTCTTTCAGTGCAACAACCTCATCCTCAAGTTGTTGAGTTCGAACACTAGTCTGAAACGAGGTAGGCATATCTCCCTTAGCCGTAGGTTCCCTCATTTCGTAGAGATCGGGCCGAGAGCACGAGGGAACACCAGAAACTCGGTACTCGTGATGCTCTTTTGCCACGTCTCCCCACATTTCTGGGTCCCAATCAGGCCATAGATCCCGATTTTCCCCATGTTTTTCCGGATATTTTGCATAATATCCATTCTGTTGTAACAAACATAAACGCATCAAAACTCATCACAATATTATGAGATCACAATCATAATAACAATATACAAGTATTCAACAAGTATCCATTATGTTTATAAACATCAAACAAGTATCCCACGTATTACATTCTGTTTACAAAAATTAATTACTAGATATCAATGTGAATTATAAAACTGAAGCAACAGGTATCGTTTTTACTACAAATGCACATTTAAGAAACTAATCTCAATTTCTTGGCATCTACAACAAAAGTAAACCAGATCTCAATGCTTCACAACATAACTAGACATTACTTACATATTGTGCCGCTGATTGTTCGTTGATCCATTTCATTTCGCCGTTTAACTTGTCTCTACGATACCGAGTGGCCTTGTAAGCATCTTGAAATAAAATCTTATCTGGGGTCGTGTTCTGCTTTTCGGCCTATAAAATTAAACTTATAAATGCAGATAAATAAAAAAGTAATTACAATGTCAATATCAAAACATTCACAAATTAGATTTATATACCAATTTCTCACGGTGACCCTCGATGCTGATAGACCCGCCCCCATATGTCTTATTTTTGCCTCGATTAGACTTTGCTTTTTCAGATTTCTCTCTCACAGGCGCTGTTTGCCATAGAACTTCATATCCCGGAATCAAACATGGCGGAATCCAGACAAAGTGTTGAGCCTTATATTCCGGATCAGCAAGCCCCATATAATGGTGGTTTTTGGCAGAAGATAGTTCGTGTGAGAACTGCTGACGACACTTTCTATTGTATAGCCACACAACTCGATCATGGTATTCCTCGTCCCATATAAAAACATTCTACATTAACAATCAGAACGTCTTAGTCGTTGAAGCATTTAATAAATATTGTTAAATCTAAAATAACTAAAAGAATCTCATACCATAAACTCTTTATATGCTTGTTTCTTGTGCTCTATTGACCATTCACGATATGTCAGCTTAACTTCCTGCAAGTATGTCTTCATATTCGAGCTTATCGTCCTCACAACATCCTTACGGCTAAATTCGCCTTTATCCGTCACTTTTATGTGATGCCTACTCCCTTGAGTAAGGGGCTTAGGTGCACCAAAACCTCGACCACGTTTTTTCTGTCGAGGTGGCAATTGGTCATCTGGCCACTCTGTCGATGATGCAGATGCTTGAGCCGAATGTGGTGACTCTACGGCTACAGCTGAAGATGGTGGCAACTGTGTAGGCGACGATGCCTGAGGATGAGAATGACCAGCATTCACCCAGGGTGGGTAGCGTGGTGATTGTGTAGGTGGTGGATGTAGGCCATGAGTAGTTGTGTGTTGTGTAACCGAGACAGGGGGGTAATAAGGGGCAGGGGCGGGGGCAGGTGGGAGATATGGGGCTTGCGGGGATGTATGAAGTGGCTCTGATAAAGGGCGGTAATAAGGGGCAGGGGCAGGTGGGCGATATGGGGCTTGCGGGGATGTATGAAGTGGCTCTGATGCAGGGCGGTAATAAGGGGCAGGAGCGGGGGAAGGTGAAAGGGCAGGGGCAGGGGAGGGTGGGCGATATGTTTGCGGGGATGAATGAAGTGGCTCTGATGCAGGGCGGTAATAAGGGGCAGGAGCGGGGGAAGGTGAAAGGGCAGGGGCAGGGGAGGGTGGGCGATATGTTTGCGGGGATGAATGAAGTGGCTCTGATGCGGGGCGGTAATAAGGGGCAGGAGTGGGGGAAGGTGAAGGGGCAGGGGCAGGGGCAGGGGCGGGTGGGTGATATGGGGCTTGCGTGGATGTATGAAGTGTCTCTGATACATGGCGGTGTTGCTGTCCCCGTGTAATGCTAGCACGTAATGCAGAAGTTGAAGCTGTCGAACCACCTGACCTGGATAATTGTGGACTTGCTAGCACGTTCGGTTGAACATCGCTATGGACACCACCTACTGCTGCAGTAGACGATCGAGTGCGTGGGCCTGGATAATCCATCTGAAATGGCAGCGCCCCTTTTGATGTGTTCTTACCCGGCAGTCGAGTTGCCATCTGATAGAAAAAATGGAAGTTAGTGTTATAGAATTGATGTAAAGAAGACTGAACGAGATAATTAATTAAGATCTGCCAAAAACTAAATAGATTCTAATCTAATTCGAAGCATAACAAGTTATCCAGTGAGCTCTTTGATTAGAATCAATTAAACTAAACAAACATTGAACTCAAATAACATACCAATTCAAAAGTAAAATGACTAATACTAATAAAAAACCATTTTAAGTCATAAAAACTAGGAATGTAGTTCTGGTTTGATAAAATACCTGTGAGAAAGTTCAATGATTTCAACCGAGTTAGAAATCATGTATTATATTAATCCTAGCAACAAACAGTCACCCCCATCAATGCCCTAAACTTATTCATCTCAAAACCACTCTTTCCACAATCCACAAATATTAACCCCACAGCCACAATCAGAAGCACATGAACTTGTATACCCGATTTTCGCCACAACCATTCTGAATATATAAATATGTGTGTGTGTAAGCGAGTCAATCTTTCCTATTGTACAATAAGACACAATAAACCCTAAGTGCAAAATCTGAATCGAACCCATGCTTAAAACCCTAATTATCAACATAATTTACACACTTATCAGCCAAGGGTTGTGCTATTCAGACAAACTAAGAAAAAAAAAGCCAAATGATAAATAACTAAAACATTAACCTTGGTACACGAAACAAAAAGAAGTTGCATAAATAGGAAATTGGGAAATATGGTTAGAGGACTAACCTTGAATCAAAGTGTGAGTTGGGGTAGATTTGGGAGGACTAAGCTTGAATCCGGATGAAAATGGCAGCCACAGTTCTGTACTGATGTTCCCCTTTTTCTTTTGTTTAATTAGAAGAATTGAGAAAACAAATTGGTAATGAAAAAAGGGATAGTGGGGTTATTTAATATACCATCAATCGGTACAAAATTTGGGTTATTTTGTACGTAGTTCTAAATGAACTTTTTCGGTACACGTAATTCGTACCGATTAATAAATAAATTTCGCGCCAATGCACGCCTTCTCAACCCGCCCTTTTTTTTTTTGCTTTTTAACCTCTGTTGGTGCGAATCTTTTGTACCGAGTATTAGATCCAAAATTTTCTACCTTCAGAGTCCATATTTTGTACCGAGCAATAAGGACGAATGAATTTGTACCTGAAAGTATTATTTGGTACAATTCTAATTTTTGTACCAAATAATCCGTACCAGAATGCTATATTTCTTGTAGTGGGCCTCTTTGCATTACATTCCTGAATTTTAGTATTTTCACCCACGTAGGGTCGAAATTAGTTGTGTTTTTTTACCCCGATTTAACTAGTGCTGTGAGGTGATTTGTGAACTTTTCGAGAATTAAACTGAAATGACGTTTTTCATGATTAAAGTTTAAAATTGGAACCATAATATCAACTTAAATCTGGATAAGCGTGAATCATAACTTATGCCTTAGGCGTGAATCAAGATTTCTTTTCTCCAATTCTTTTGTTGACCGGTATAAGTATAACTAAGCAGCCATCATTGTTTGGGTGATAATGTGGATTCTCTTTAGTTTATTTTGTAAACAAGTTGAGAATGTAATGAGCTATATATTCTTATTATTAATAATAAAGTCTTTCTTTTTCAGCTAACTTTTCTTAGAAATGATAGATACCGTAGCAGATGAAATTTCTTTACGGCACCACAACTCGTGAAATACTTCGGTTCTTTTCTACATGACCGGATATCTTCATAAATTGAAATGTGAAAGTATACATAGGAAAAACCCTGGCTGGGCTTCTTTAACATATATATGATATATGGACAAAATTAAAAGCTTCAACCTCAATATATTAAATTTAGTAAGATCTTTTACATATAAGAAGAGCAACCTATGAAGATTATTAGATAAATTGTTAGGCGCGCGTAATTAGGACACAAAATAAAGATAATCACCATTCAGTCCATTATTAAAGTTGCATCTGGGAATTGATTAACAGGAAATGAAACCGTTACATTCAGACAACATTAATTCATTCATCATCAAAGCATCCAACCTGGGACCATTCCATTCATATTTTGAGCATCAGTTGCTGCAGTCATCTGGCTCGAAGCCACTGGATCATTAAACCTGCAATGCGCACGTTTTAATCATTGGCAAGAAAAAAAGACTTGATAAATAGATAATTTGACTTTTCAGATTGTTTGAACTATATATATGTAGCAGTGTAACTCATCTTATTATTAATATATCAAAGTTACCATAACAATGCTGTAATAGTTGATTACTTGATTTTTAATGCCATAAAATTTTGAACATGTAACGAGTAGAGTGCCATTGTGCTCGTTTTAATTTTTCTTTCTTATATATATATATAAAAAAGGGGGCGATGTAACGATACCCAATCTGGAGAGTAGAATTGCATTCTAGGGGTTGAAAGAAGCCCTGAGATTGCTGTTGGTGGTGGTTATTGTAGGCATTGCTTTGGTGTTGATCTCCTCCTACCCAAGATTGTTGCTGGAGGTGATTTGCAGCATATATTTCCTCCAACTGATCACAATAAAGACCAAACAAATAAATAAATTATGGCTCCAATATAATAAGATAAATGCGACATCATTGTAACCTCAATAACATCTGTTTTACTAACTTTTCTTTCCAGTGCCTTGTTAGCATCAACCATCATCTTTTCCTGCAGTCCAAAGAATAAACATATTTATTGAAACTAAATTATAAAAGGGCATTTCTCTGGAATTGATAGTGCAAGAAGTACATATTATATACCTTTGATTGAAGGTCAGATAGTTGATCAAGCATAACCTGTGTCTGCAAAAATATAATCCAATTAATTGGATTTTTTAATTAAGAAGAACAAATAAGTAATTAATTAATGCACCATTGTGTAACGATATAATTGAATTACAATAACAACCAAATCTGTAATATCAATTTATTGGGTGGCTCAAATGAACTAAACGTGAATCTCGGACGTGTATTTGATAATTGCATCTATATTTGCTTACCCTAGTAGACCTAATATGCTTCAGTGATGTATCCAATTGATGCTCAAGGTGCTCAAGATCATTCATATTAAGGGGTCCTAAATCATCCCCGAGAAGATGCCTGCAAAAGTATATGTAGTATTCAAGTAAGTAGAGTTAAATATATATATATATATATATGGGATAAAAGCATCAAACCCCCTGAATTATACACGTTTTTGCGCCATGCCCCTTAAACAAATTTTATCAGCACTTAACCCCCTAAACTATGTACTTTTGTGCGATTTGCCCCCTCGGTGCATTTTTTGCCATTTTTAGCCATTTTTTGGCCGGAATATTCCCCCCTACCCGACTCATATGTGTTGTACTAGATTATTTTAGTTGTTGATGACAAAAAGTAGGGGAAAAAAAACCTCGAACGGGGAGTATTTCGGACAAAAATGGACGGGAACGCGAATTGCCCCTTCAGTATATTGTGGCCATTTTTTGCCGGAATATTCCCCCTAACCCGACTCATATATGTTGTACTAGATGTATTTTAGTTGTTGATGACAAAAAGAATGGAAAAAAACACCTCGAACAGGGAGAAAAATGGCAAAAAATGCACCGAGGGGGCAAATCGCACAAAAGTACATAGTTTAGGGGGTTAAGTGCTGATAAAATTTGTTTAAGGGGCATGGCGCAAAAACGTGTATAGTTCAGGGGGTTTGATGCTTTTATCCCTATATATATATACACTTTTCAAGGAGAGATGATTATTAGTGCCTCCCCGAATCACGTAATCCTCCACATCGTCAAAATTTTCGGCTCACCGGTCTCTCATTGGTGACTTCAACGTACAAATACTTATTTATATTCTCGCACTAAGATTCTTAGTTCTTATATTCAAATCTAATGAATAATAGTACAAAAACAATGTAAAGAATGAGACAAATGAATGATATTAAAGAAGAGTCGAAGCAATATATTGGAGAACAAAACTAAGTTGAAAATAAAATAATTGCAAGAAACTGAAAGGTATTTAAGGCTTATACCTTTGTCTTTCCTTCATAATATTTTAGAAAATATTATCTAAAATTAATAACCATGAGTTTATATTAAACAATACTCAAATATATACGTTATATATCATTATTTAATATTTTATTATTTTTAATAAATATACTAAGGGCTTTGAAATTTATGTTTTTTTAAATTTATATATCATCTACATCCGCACCCGCACTTTAATCAACCTCATGTGACATAGGTGCCTCCAATCAACTGAATGAATAATTATTTATTTATTTATATTAGCTAATTAATGCAAATGATGGTAATTAATTAATGGGTTTAATTTGGATTATATATAGCAGAAAACAAAATAACCATGCATAAAGTCATCTGTCATATCAGAGTGACTTGAAGGACTTACTGTATCCGATCCAGATTCTAGACAAAAGGGTTCTCCTTGTACACCATCAACATATGTTGGTGCAGTGGAAACATATATACTTAAAATAACTTTTAATTCACCTCAAGTACTGCCATCAACTAAATATTACACTATACACCCACACATCATTGATGAACTATGTAACTGTTATTAAGTCCAGAAAAAGTACAAACAACTCTCACTTTCATCATTTCACATAGAAAATATGGTATTTTGATATAACAAGCCTAGCTTACATTGTGTAAAATTTAACAAATTTCAAACAGTTAGCTGTAAAAGAATGTTATTGTTATTCCCACACATAAAGGCGTGTTCCTATATTCCGTACATCAGGTGGTGTTCGTGAATTAATTATAAGCAGAGCAACAAGGATATGGAAGATTATTATGCAAAAGATTACCTTTGATAGCCTTGGAGAGACTCATATTTGGACTTTAACTTTAGATATTCCTTATAGCTGCTCGCCTGCAATTAAGGGCAATAACATGATATATGAACAAGTCATGCATAGGGGTCCTTCACGTATAATGAGAAGTTGGAATGAATTGATGATATATATACCTCAATATCTTTTGCTTGATGATTGACTTCTAGTGAACCATAACTACTTTTTTGGTACCTCTCAATTGTTTTCAGCATGCTATCACAGACGTAAGTAACAAGGAACATCAGTATATTAATAGGATTATGACTTAATTCTCGACTGATTATCTCTTTTATTATATTGTTTAATGTGGTGGGGAGAGTGCAATAAATCTCTTGTAACTAATTTATGTGTGACATGGTTGATAAGTTGACATGTGTCTTTGTACCTCTCGTTGTGTTTCTAAAAAGTGTAAATGTTGCAAAAACATAGTACATGCAAAGATCCACCCGGATCGAAATAAAAATCCAAAAGGTCTTTGAAATGACAGCTGACATTGGAAAATGTCGACTAAAGAATCTGTAGAAATGAAAATTTAAAAACAATTACATATATATGTAAAATTAATTTTGAGTAAGTACACAATGATACTGACAGTTTGTTGTATTAGGGGATTAAGGATAGTGTATTATATTAAAGGATTTCGTACAGTTATACTCATCTAGTTAAAAAATTGTTTATCCAAAAGAAAAACAATAAAGTAGCAAAATCACGTTCAGGTATTTTTATATATGTATTATATTAAAGGATTTCGTACCATTATATTGATTTATTTTTTCACGATTTATTTTTTTAAAAGATTATGGGAGTTGCTATATTGTTGGTTGTGCAGTTACGCTAACAAAATAAATAAAAATACAATATGGCCCCTTCTATTGTTTTGTTTGAAGAGAAAGAAAGATAAGCATTTTTTGGGAAAGTAAAAGTTGGTATCCCAATTATTTTTTAGTGAGACGGTTTTGCTTTTAATATAGCAATAGATTACTTTAGACAACTACCCGATGCAAAATCCTGCTTTTAACCAGCTAGCCGGGCATCTTGACCAAGGGTCACTACTCCCTTGTCGCTTTTGACGGGCCTTTGTCACACCCTTCGGTAAATCTAGTCTTTACGCTATTTAGGGTCACAAGTTGGGTTGCACTCAAGGTTTGAAGGCCCTTGTGAGATAATCACTATTGCCCCTCGCTAGGATCTCAATAAACTTGTCACTTCTATCTTTTCCGAAAGCGCAAGCATCGTGGAAGTGAATCAGAGGGAAAATGAGCAGCCCCCGCACCTCATTAGCAATTGATTACATCATATTTTGTTATAAAATATATATATATATATATATATATTTTTCTCTAACACCCAGAGATTACTTTCCCTTTCGACTCCTCCCAGAACTATGTCAAGAAATGGAGAAAATTGAGGGCGAAAATTTAGTTTGCTAAGTAATAATAATTAATTAGATAAAGATGCTCAATTGCCCAGTGATGACATTCACTTATAATTTAGTAATTCCCATTCTAAAAGTTAGTGACTTATTAGTACATAAATCAGGACTGAAAGTTGTTCCCAAGGCACACAACAGGCAAAACAGAAAGCGTTTCATCAATGGTGATAAGAGCTAGCTATATATTTTGGTGCACCAGAACAATTTTAGAAAAAACAAAATAAACGAGTACGTTTCTTGTACTAGCTTCTCAGTATTCGTTAAACGCGTTAAGTACTTACCATGCCACAAGTACTTAATTTATAGGACCAATTGTTTCTGTTATTCGTACTTCAAAGCCCTAAAATAAACTCTACACTTTTCAGAAAACGATCAAACCCCATAATTAAAACTTGTTTATATATAGTTTAATTTTCCCTTCAATTACAGAAAAATAAAATAAAAATCACGGATGGTGAATCATGCTCAATGTTGGTTGCATATCCGATCCAAACATATATACCAGGACAAGTACTGCTGATCAAAAACAATATATATATATATATATATACCAGGACAAGAAAAAGATATATCTATAAAATATGAATTAATTAATTAAGTTCAAAAATCGAAAATAAATAAATAGCAAAAAATCAAGAATCTTAATCTATCTTGGATCAAATTAAAACATGCACATAAAATTATTGGGGCTAAGGAAGTATGAAGAAAAAACAAGAACAAGAACAAGAACAAGCGCAATTCTTTTTCTTTTTAGCAAGTCTAATTTCAAAATTCGACCAAAAATGAAAAATAGTAATACATACTTGTTGGAGCTGCAGAATTCGTAGAGCTTGCCACGGTTAGAGAAGATAATAAGCGCAACCTCAGCTTCACACAAAACCGACAGCTCATAAGCTTTTTTCAGCAGCCCATTTCTCCTCTTTGCAAATGTCACCTGCCTATTTATTTTATTCTCTATTCTCTTCAATTCCACTCTCCCTCGTCCCATATTAATAATAATATTAAATATATCTATATATATCTACTTTAATTTCCAAAACCCTGATCTTGTTGCTGAATTAATAGTTATACACTTCTTTCTTTCCCTCAATTTTGCTTGCTTAAAGAAAAAAGGACTGAAAAAATCTTGAAACCCTAAAACACAAAAGAAAAGACAACAAAAGTACAAGTTTATACAAGTGTTGCTTCAATATATACATACAGTATATATGTATATATATGTACGTTTGTGTGTGTGTGTTTTCTTCTTGCTCTAGCTTTTGGATTCTCTGCGAGAAAAATTATGGAATCCAACAACAAAATCGGGTCAGATCAGAAAATGTTAGGGTCTTGTGTTTGTTTTTGCATTTGCTTTTGCAATGAAATTGAAGTTTCATTTTGTTAACCATTGGGGATATGTAAGAGTAGCGCGTGGAATGTACGCGTTATGAATCCTGTTATGGTTACGTGACACGCGCATCGTAAAGCGTGACGGAAAGGGTCTTGATCCCATAAAGTAAAGGTCAGACAGCCGTCACCAATCATAAAATTGGACGATACGTGTCGGTTGCTTAATGGCTTCCGCACCTTTACCCTGCTAATATCTATTTCTTTTGATTAATTTTGAAGAGGAGTGTGTATATCGAAAATTACGTGAAATAATTAAATGAGGAGTGTACAATTTTCATAAGCTGTCAGAGGCCAACAATTAGTCGTAACTAACCTATGAACAAAAATTTGACCTTCTGGTTTGCAACTATCAGTCATGGTCTATGTGTTAATTAGGTAAATGTCGACAGATAATAATAATGTGTATATATATATATGGCTCGTGGAAAGTCACTAAGGAAAAAGCATATAGTAAAAAAAAAAAATATTAAAGAACAATCACATATCCGAAAACACGCAAGTACTCACACACACGTGTGTGTATGTAGTCGGACATATATAAAAAAGCGTATTTCATAAAGTGCATTAGAAATTCATCATGTAAATTAGTTTTTGTGGTTATAATGTCACAATGCATGCCTTGGCTTATATATTAGATATTGTTACGTACAGTACACATTAAAAGCTTTTCTAATTTCCTAATGGCGATTAATTATACCAATTCCTTATTATTTGATGAGACTATTTTAGGAAGGTCCAATAATACATGTGGGCCGGCCCAATGGAGAATCGAACAGAAGGAATTCGCTCCTGATCCAGACACTGGAAGATCGAACGGAAGGAATTCGACCTATACAAGGTAGATCGAATGGATATGATTCGATATTCGCTCGTCAACTATCACTGGGGCCCGCAGAATGGGGTCTATAAATACTCCGTATTCTGACATCAACGGACACATTAATATTCATTACCATCGAGCAACTACTTAACATCGAACTTGGCGATTCGATCCTCGGCAATCCGACTGATCAATTCAATCTGCACGGATTCGACCCAACCCCATTCGACTTTACCTGAATCGAGGTCATCTGCTTTGACTTACATCCAATTCGAGGTTCATCACTTCCGAAGAGGAGCCATTCGATCTAACAGTAAATTCGAGACTTATCTCCATCGAATCTGTGTGATTCGATATTCACTAGATTAACTATATTTCCATTTGTATTTCCTAGCGAGGTTGTATTAGGTGTTCCGGACAAAGCTAGTCTGTTTTCTATATTCGATTGGCATTATTTTGGCATTAGTCAAGCTTAGTGCAACGTTTCTAGAGTGTATTGTAACCAAGACGAAATAAGATCAATATACTATTCATTCAAATTTATTTAACTGAAGAATATCAATAGAGAGGCCATATTTTTTCATATCTTAAATCATCAATAAATTTTACCACTCTACCATCACATCCTATAGATCTGGAAAAGGAAAATGAAACACAAAAACGTAAATACCATCGACCTATTATTGAAACCAAAGATAAATTTCTACATTGGTATACGTAAATGAATAACAAGGAAAAGAGATTATTTTTTTCTTCTTTCGATCCGTAACGAAAGGATATTGTGGATCCAATTCGCGATCGCCAAGCGGTTGTAAATAACCTCAAAGTCTTTGCAACCGTCAGGAGGTTGTTGAAGACCTCAGGGCCTTTAGCAACCGCCAGGCGGTCGCGAGTATGCGGTTGCAACTCGCAACTGCCTGTGGCTGTGCATAATGTCTTCCGCGACCGTCGGGTGATCGCAGATGAGAAATGATGGGCCACATCTGCAACTCGGGCCTCACGATCCTCCGACGGGTGCAGAAGGTGTTTCTGCAACTGCTCGAGCGGTCGCGAATGACCCCCAATCCTTGTAGTGATAGAAAACATATTGTGGTTCCTATTGTTGAGAAAAACTGGTGGCATATATGGAACTAATTTAATTTCGTGATAATATCAAAGGACAGTAAGAGAGGCAAGACAACAGAAAGAATATAAAACTAATATTTAAAAGAAGTATATTTATTATTTTTAGATGAATATAAATAATTCATTTCACCACATATGCAGTTAAGCATATGATATTGTAAAAATGATCTTCTGCTGTATGTTATCTAAGACAACGTCGATAAACTACAAACGTAGTGTCAAAATATTTATTAATCTTTGTCCATTGAAGTGGAATTCAATAACGTGCCACGCTTTAAAAGTGTTTATTTGGTGAAAACACATTCCAAATCCTACAACGCTTATTCATCACTAAAGTCAGTACAAGATTCAAAATTTTTTTTTAAACGTAGACGCACTGAATAAAATACGTAATTTACAAATATTTGCTTATTTATTCACATAACTTTTCCTTTCCTTTCCTTTCTAACTATTCTCAGAAAAATCTGCAGAAGATTTTATGTACAGCCTTTACCTTTAGTACTTAATAATAAGATTCTTTAATTTGAAGCAGAGCTAGCTGACGTCTATTTGTGTACCTTGGTCGCGTCCCGCGTATACTTGGCGCCCCACCATAAGATCTACAGTGTAAATGCTACGTGTCGTGTTGTCATTCAACCGGACCTTTGATGCCAAAACAGTCGCATCGGTAGTACAGTAGAGTCTGGCGTCCGGCGTACAGGTGTCACGATATGACAGGTGAGTTATGGTGGGGTTCCCGTACTTGAAATCTGCCGGCATCTGATGGGAGAAAGCGGGACCGTTTTGCCGTTTGAGTCAGCCCAGGTGTCACACTGTTACATTGGACACATGAATTTTTTGACATATTCAGATAGCATTCTTTAACGATACCTTTTCTTTTTATAATCTAGTCAAGTGAACCTCTTTCAATTGACGATGTACCACGGCAGAAATCCTAAAAATTCAGATTCGCCCGCGACTTTCTGATAATCGGGATTTAACTCCTCTTTGGATTCCCTCCAAGTCAGGGATCTTTTCCACTAAGAGCGCCTTTCTTACGGATATAAAGCATAGACGCATTCCTTCTTCTCATTCCGATGAAGCTTTATTCAAAAAAATTTGGAACGCGCGTATTCACAATCGCCATAAACTGTTCATCTGGAAAATCATCCGAAATATCCTTCCCACTCGTTCCAGGCTTAATATGCTCTTTAATGTCCAAGATACTTCTTGCCTTTTTTGTAATCTGCAGGATGAAACAGTGGATCATTTATTTCTCCACTGCCCTTTCACGTCGCAAGCCTGGCTACTTTCGGGTTGGCACCTCAATCTGCTACCTTTCCAAAACTGGACCATTAAAGAATGGATCACTCTTATCTTACTCAATCCAGGGAGTCTCTTCACCACTCTATCTTTGCGTGATGAATTTCTTGTCTATTTTGTTATTACCTGTGAACTCTTATGGCAAAATAGAAATAAAATTCTTCATGGACTTACTCATTCTAACCCGCAGGAACTCGCTACTATGGCTGGTCTTAAAGGAAATGAGCACTGGACCGCCCAGAAATCCATCCAACTTCGAACAAAGACTTGCACAGCAACCGAGTGGAAAAAACCACCAAGTGGTTGGCTTAAGGCGAACATCGACGCCACTTTCAAAGATGGAAAAGCTTCTTCAGCCCTTATCATTCGAAATGGCGATGGAGATATTCTTTTCGCGTCGGCAAAATCGCATCTTTGCATGGACTCGGCTGTGGCTGAAGCACTCGCCCTCCTTAGAGCATGCCAATGCCTTGAATTTGCTAAAGTGGATAAAGGAATTCTGGAATCGGATTGCTTGGAGCTTATACAAGCTATAAAAGACCCACGATATATTCCCCCGTGGAGCTATCAGCCTATAGTAACTGCCATTCAGAAGATGTGGACTAAATGGCCGAAATGGCGATTTAATTTTGTTAATAGAAATGTTAACCAAGCAGCCCATAGCATTGCTCATTGGGCTTCTTCCAATGCTTGGTCATCAAATTTTTTGGACTACAATCTTCCCCTATGTTGCATGTGTGATGGAGGAACTTTTGTAAACACTTATTGTAACACCTTTTGGAGTTAATGAATTACTTAAGTTATCAAAAAACAAATTGACGATGTTTATATAGTACAAAATTTTGTAGTTATATTAAAATATATTTTGAACCACTATATGCTTGAAATGTATTACATTTACAAGAAATATTAAAAACATCCCAAGTAGGTTTTATAAGAGTTAAAATATTTGTGGTAAATGAATGATTTATTGATCAAGAAGTTACATACTTATTATACATAATTACGGAAGATATACAAATATTTGATCATCTAATCTAAGATAGGAAAGATACAACAAGAATATATTTCTTAAGATATTTTATTGTTTAATACACCCCTTCAAAATAGACGTGCTATCAGCAACGAAACTTTTGGAGCTTAGCAGTAAGAACGGTGACCGAGCTAGTGATTTCGTGAGAAGATTCTCAAGTTGATCTCGAGTATTAACATAGAAAACTCGAATGAGACCCTTATTAACAAGGTCACGAACAAAATAAAGATCCACCGAAATATGTTTCATTCTCGAGTGTTGCACCGGATGTAAGGAGAGACGTAGAGCTCCCGTATTATTCCAGCGAATAAGAGGTGCAGTTGGAAACGGTATACCGATTTCGCCAAAAAGATGTTGTAACCAACATACTTCAGCTGAGACAGAGGCAAGAGCACGATGTTCCGATTTCGTCGAGGAACGAGCAATGGCCTTTTGCTTGCTTGACGACCAGAAAATCGGGTTAGCGCCAAGAAAAAAAATGAAAGCAGTAGTAGAAGTGCCCGTGAGACGGTCTCCCACCCAATCCGAGTCTGAAAAAGCCGTAAGCAAGAGAGAAGCGTCGCGGCGAAGGAGAACACCATGCGTAAAAGAACCCTTGAGATAACGGAGCACGCGTTTAAGGGTTGTCTAGACCGTGGCGACGGGAGATGCCATACGCTGAGCCTAGCAGTTGACAGAGAACTCGACATCGCAACGAGTAAATGCAAGATATTAGAAGCCACCAACAATGGCGAAACTCCGTAGCATCAATAACCGCGACAGACATTGAGGTAGGAGGATTAGCGGGCATAAGGGGCCGTGAGAGGTTTGGCACTATCCATCTTATATTGCGCCAACAAATCATGAATATATCTCTGTTGAGATAGAAACAGACCTTCACAACAACGGACTACTTCCACACCCAAGAAATATGAAAGTATTCCCATGTCCTTGACCGAAAACTTTGTTGCAAGATGTGTAATAAGCGAAGAAACCAATTTATCACATTAGGTGTTGACAATTATGTCTTTCACATACACAAGCACAAATATACAAACCGAATCTCTCAAGAGCACAAACAGTGACGTATCGGATTTGGTTTGAACAAAACGAAACGAGATAAAGGACGCACTTAGCGCAAGATACCATGCACGAAGAACCTGTTTAAGGCCATAAATAGACTTATGAAGAAGGCATACATGATGAGGGCGAGTCAGATCAATGAACCCCGACAGTTGCCGCTTAAAGACTTTTTTCTAAGAGAGCACCATGGAGAAAATCATTGCTAACGTCCAGTTGACGAAGCGTTCAGTTGTCCATAAGAAATAAAGTGAGAAGAGTTCGTATCGTGACAAGATTAATCAACGGGCTGAAAGTCTCCTTGTAGTCAAGGTTGGGTCGTTGATGAAAGCCTTCGGCTACAAGGCGCGCCTTATCGATCAATAGAACCTTCGGGTTGCCTTTTGATGCGAAAGACCCACTTTGATCCAATAACTCCACGATCATAGGGAGATGGAACTAATGATCAAGTGCCATGCGAAATGGGGGCGGTAAATTCTTCATTCGTGGAAGTACGCCATTTGGGATCCGCAATAGCATGAGAGACGCAAGTAGGTTCAATCGGACCGAGAACCAGATGGTTGGAAACTATTGAATAAACCTTAGGTTTAAATATATTATTGCAAGGACGCGTGATCATAAAATGAGCAAGATCCGAAGGCAGGTCTGCAGGCGAAACGACCGAGACAAAAAACTCTGGTTGTAATGTTGCCCTAACATTGGTGATTGGACCCAACATTGAGAACAGAATGTGCAAAGACGGGTGCTAAAGCTTCTAGTTGCAAAGTTACCCCAACATTGGGAATATAAGGTGCAAAGACAGGTGCCAAAGTCTATGTTTGCAATGTTGCCCCAACATTGAACCCAACATTAGGAACAAAAGGTGCCAAAGCTACTGGTTCTAGTGTTGCACCAACATTGGGCTCAAGATTAGAAATAAATAGTGGCGTTGAATTGTCCAGAGGAACAAGAAACTTGCAAGGAGCGGCCAGCGGTGAAGTGGAGGGCAAAACTGGATGAGGTGTTGATGCACTCAAGGAAGGGCCACCTGAAAAACTCAATTAAACAAAACGAACATGCCTGGAGCTGTATAGCCGTCCCGTGCCAAGATCAATACACTTGTAGGCTGCCTAAGGAGTGGAAATTCAACAAACACACAAGCCCGAGAAGGAGGTGATAACTTGCTCGGAATATAAACACGTAAATAGGGTAGCATAAGCACCCTAGAACTCGGAGATGTAGATAATTAGGGGTGCGACCAAAGAGCGCTTCAAAGGGCGAGCTATTGCGTAAAACTAGAGTAGAGAGCCTATTATATAAGTGAGTCGTAGTGAGAAAGGCATAATCACAATATTTTGGGCAAAGCCTAGCGCGCGTAAGAAGCGTGCGACCAATTGTAACTATCTGACGGTGACGCTGCACACTTGTGCCATTTTGCTGAGGCATATGCGGGGTAGTGGTTAGCCAACTAATGCCATTCATAAAAAAAAAAAAAAAAAAACCTTGTAGAGCCAAAAAATCTCAGCCATTATCCGAGTAAAAATTCTTGATGAAGGTGGCAAATTATTTTTCAACTAGAGTACGAAATTGAGCAAACACTGTAGAGACCTCAAATTTTGCAGAAAGCATATACACCTAGTACTTAGTAAAATGATCAACAAGAATGAAGTAGTGGCGTGCACCAGTAACAGACACAATTGTGGAAGGCCCCCAAACATCACCATAAATAAATTGCAAAGCATTATCCGAAACAAGAGATGATTTATGAAAGACAAGTTGTTGTCTTTTGTTCAAAAAGCATGAGCTACAATGATCAAAATCCAAATCACTAGGCGCAAAACAAGGTAAATTATTTTTATTCAAAATAAATCAACTAATCTTCAACGAAGGGTGTCCGAAATGTTCATGCCAACAATCCTTGTGAGCACGCTCCCCAACTCACGTTGTAATCCACAGCCTCAAAACCCTTGGCGATCAAACATGATATACTCCATCAACACATGTTCCCCTGAACAGATTAGCCCCCGATTTGCGATCTTTAACAAGAAAGTAGTACGGGTAAAATTCAATAAGAACATTGTTCACCTTTATAAACTAATGAATAGACAAAAGATCACATCAAGTGTAAATGTACGTTCAACAAAAATAATACATCAGGTACCAGTATGGGATATAGGCTAACATGTACCACCCGTAGTGAGGTTTTAGAGATCCGATGTGAGATTATGAGAAGCCCCGAGTCAACAAGGCACTCCGTGTTGGGAGGAGAGTGAGCCACTGGGGATGTAACAAAGTAGAGTGCGGTGGTGCGTAACAGCGACAGGTGCGTGCACGATGACCATAAGTACCACAGAGTTGGCAAGTGATATTAAGTCGAAAGTGTTGTGGTTGGGCAGCGGAGCATGCATGAGGCGACTGATAAGAGGTCGACGAGCCTCATGCATGGTTAGAATACCCACGGTGCTGACCACGATTATAGCCTGATCCACGCGAGTTGGAGCGTGGCTATGAGGACACCGCGTTCGCAGTAGCAACAAGAGTCGATGTTTCTTGCTCAAGGCCGAGCAGATAAGCCTATTGACTAAGAAGCAAATCCTGAAGTTCTGGGTATTGGACTGATGTTCGTGAGCATGGATGGGGCATGTTATGTAATGGTACACAGAGCCGAGACCTTGCATACGTAGAGTGTGATATCATCATCTTTGAGAGGTCCATCGATGATTGTCAATTCACCCGCCTTTGATTTGACCAGTTGGAGAAATTGAGAGACAATATTCAAGCCTAACTTGATGTTTTGCAAATCATCATTGAGTTGCATCACCCTCAATTGAGAATGATTTGCATAGGAACATTGAAGCGTATCCCACACACGATCGGATTAGTGCATGATCCCATCAAGGTAGAAATATGAATAGAGTCCTAACGTGTCCAATACTCGTATGCCGCCATACTTTCTAGAGTGGAGCCCATAAGAGGGCATCATCTAGGAAGCCAAAAAGTACGTACCGTTAAAGAAGGTGACGAAATTTTCTCCACTGAGTTGAAACGGTAGTTGTTGACGAGCATTGATTGGGATCAACGCATGACCACCAGAAGAGGGGCTAGCCGCTATATAGAGCGAACGCAGCTGCGACGAGGACGATGAGGCGTCGATATGACCTCCTGTTGTGGAGTTGTCGGACGTGGTGGAGTCATCGGAAGGGTTTGTCATAGGATCAAATCTCGTTAGAGAGATTGTCGTCTTGATACCATATAAGAGTTATAATATTTGTGGTAAGTGAATGATATAATTGATCAAGAGGTTGCATACTTATACAAGTTACAGAGATAATTAGGGAAGATATACAAAGATATGATCATCGAACCTAAGATAGAAAATATACAACAAGAATATATTTCATAAGATAGACTATTGCCTAATTGGGTAGGTGTTTTGATTAAACTGGATTGAACTGACTTAGGGTATTCGATTTTCAATTTATATGCTATTATATTCGATCTAATTATATTTTTCTTCTTTTGTTTTAGTTTTAGAAAAATACGACTTACATTCCCGCATAAACCAACAAAAACTTCGTATTTCAATTTCATATTCCTCTTATCTTCCTCCATCATATAACAAAATGTTTGTAGAGGCCAACATTTCAAAGATCCTTGCTCTGTATTTTTTTTCTTTAATTCTTTGTAATTATAAAAATCTTGGTGAATTCATTTTGAGAATCTTTGCTAATTTAATTATATATAAAAAAACAGCAACCACCATGTTGGCAAAAAATAATTTAGTTATCAAATTCTAAAAACACAACTATTTAATTATTTATTTGTTCAAATTTGTGTACTCTTGTCCAAAAACTATAAGGGGTGTAAGTTGTTGATGTCAATTCCAATGAAGTGTACGTACACTTTAAGGGGTTCAATTCACCATGTTGGCAAAAAATAATTTAGTCGTTATCAAATTTAAACAAGCAACTCTTAATTATCTACTTTTTTCAAATTCTGAGTTGTGGACGTCAATTTTCAGTTTATAATTTATTATGATCTTTTCTATAACACTTATCATCAAAGAAGAAACATATAAGTCAATGTTTAATATGATATATCTTACTAATATGGAAATTTAATTTGTAAATTAGTTTCAACTTATTTTTCCCGACTATATATTTGTAGACAAATAAATTTTGTCTACTCTAATTAAATATTGACAAGTGTCAAATCAATTTTTAGATACTAAATTAATTATTTCTATTTTTAATTTGGAATTTTACAAAATTAAATTCTAATTATTAATAAGTCAATTAATTGATTTTCTAATTTCTATTTGATTGGCCAATCAAATAAAGTCACATGGAAAAGATGGAGAATTGCAACCAATCAAATAAAGTCACGTGAAAAAAAATGATGATGTGATGCAACCAATCAAACAATGTCATGTGGGAAAGATGATATATTTCAACCAATCACATTATTACACGTGGAAATATGATGTTTTCTAGATATTTCTTGATAAGCAAGCTAAATTAAATTCATGCTTATCTTGAAAATAAAACCGACCAATCACAAGCAAGGAGCTCTAGGTTTTTACAACTATAAATAGAGGCCCTCTCATAAAGAAAAGGGACACACAAATATTCACAAGTTGAAGAGGGAAAATCTCTAAGTTTTTCGCTCCACCAAATTCATCCATCTTCAAGCGTTCTTCGCGGGATTCAAGGCGTTATTCGCGGAAACCTTTGTTTGATCCATCATCAAGCCTCAAGTACACCAAATAACCGTTTTTGAAGATCACACTTCTGCCAAGGAAGATCGAGCTTCAACAAATTCAGCATATTCGACATCAAGTTCATAGCGTTTTTCAACGATCTTCTAGCCCAAAGTCAGTTTGATTCGAGAACAAGCTGCAAGGCCCTCGAAAAACTATTTTTGAAGATCAATGTCCTTTCAAAGAAGATCAAAGTCCACATATCTGAAGAACTGAAGATGAAGATCATATCGTTCTTCAACAATCTTCAAATCAAATTCAAAGTCAAAAGTCCATTCGATCCGAGATTAAGCTGCCAAGCCCTCGCATTGACGTTTGTCAAATATTCAAGTACCTTGAAGAAGATCGAAGTGAAGATTTCCTTCAAGATTTGTTTAAAGTTCAAGTCATTGTCTTTGTAAAATCAAATCAGAGGATCAAAGAGATTATTATTCCATAAATTCATCAAATTCACAGGTTTTATTTGTTCAATTATTTTTCCATCTTTTATTTTTAAGACTTCGAAAAATTTGTTGCTACAAATTTTTGGCACGCCCAGTGGGACTATCTCTACCTCTCATCTCTTTTCATCAAGGACAAGAAGACGCATCTACATGAGGTCAATAATGACTCGCTCAATGACTCAATCAGAGGAAGACCAAAAGGCAAAGATGACGCATGAGTTTGCACGCGACGATGATCAACTCGACGAGTTGCTTTTCGTGAAGAGTCCGACAAGGATGAACAATCTCCTCCAACATCTCCACGCACTAAGTCAAAAGCTCCCACCTCGGCAGATGTAGCACCCGCCATGACAACAAATGCTAGAATTTTGGAGTAACAAATCGATGCAATAACGAAGGCAATGAGTGGCTTACGAGGCGTATTGTTGAGCAAGATGCAAAGATTGAGAAACTTCTAAGCAAAGGAGAAGTTGTTGAGACAACTGACGTAGCACAAAAGTGCCCGCAACATCTCGAAGAAGGGGAGACGTCTATCAGGCACAGTACAATTGAAAAGGATAAGTCCACAAGTAAATAGCTCCAAGTCTTTCCTGGCGACATGATTCATGCTGCGCAGTTGAAAGAATTCATCATAGGAGCAATCAAGGAAAATATTGGAGGAAGTTATAAGTCTTCGTTCACATACTCAAAGCCGTATACTAGAAGGATTGACATTCTGAAGTTGCCATGCGGATATCAACCCCCAAAGTTTCAACAGTTTGATGGCAAATGCAGCCCTAAGGAACACGTTGCTCACTTTGTGGAGACATGCATCGGGGATGAATTGGTGAAACAATTCGTCCGATCACTCAAAGGGAATGTATTCGACTGGTACATTGACTTAGAGGCAGAGTCCATTGATTGTTGGGATCAATTAGAGCAAGAATTCCTCATCCGTTTCTACAACACTCGAAGAACTGTCAGCATGATTGAACTCACAAGCACTCGTCAATAGAAGGAAGAACTCGTTGTTGACTACATCGACCGGTGGAAAAACTTGAGCCTTAATTACAAATATCGATTATCCGAGACCTTGGCCATTGAGATGTGCATCCAAGGAATGCATTGGGGACTTCGGTACATACTTCAATGTATTCAACCTAGATCATTGGAAGAGTTGACAACTAGAGAACATGATATGGAGTTGAGCATGACTGCAAGTTGGAGCTGATGGGCCGCTTATAGGTGACCCTACAAAACCACAAAATAAATCGGAGCCAAGGAACGGGGCAAGTTCTTTGATAAGGCACCATCCAAAGACTCCATGGTCGTGACTACCGCACCTCTTAATATTTCAACTAGGGGCAAATGAAGGGAAGAAGTCATATGTGACATCCGAAAAGAAGAATTTATCGCAAGACAAGGAGCAAACGAAGTTGACTCTGAAAGAGATGCAAGCAAAAGAGTATCCATTCCTTAACTCCGATGTTCCTGGAATTTTCGACGAATTACTTGGATCTGGTCTTATTGAATTGCCCAAAACGATGAGACCCGAAGAAGTCGGACGTTCAGGTGATCCAAAATATTGCAGATATCATCGCCTTCTTGGACACTCGATTGAAGACTGCTTCATGTTCAAGCACAAAGTTATGCGATTGGTTCGTAAAGGCAAGATAACAGTAGAGGATGATAAGGCGACCGCAAATCTTACAACAATCTCTCTCGAGACTTTGTAGGATGAAGCAAGCAAAGAGAAGGAACTAAGTTGGTTTTCTGAAGAAGACATTGGCATGTCATGCAACGTGACTCACGTACAATATTCCTTATCAAATGAATCATGCCTAAAGACTTCTATGAACACCAACCAATGTGCGGCAACAATTTTCTTTGGAGATGAACATCTTTTACTTGGTTCAAAGCCTTATAACAGGCCACTCTTTGTAGCTGGATTCAGTCGCGAGCAAAAGGTTAGTCGAATTTTGATCGATGGAGGTTCAGCCGTCAACATATTACCCTTGCGTATGATAAAAGAAATGGAAATACCAAATGAAGAGCTCACAAGTAGTTGCTTAATGATACAAGGCTTCAACCAAAGGGCGCAAAAGGGTATAGGCATCATATGACTGGAGCTGTTAATGGGAGATATGTCATCAAGCGCATTATTTTACATCATAGATGCCAAAACTTCATACAATATGCTTCTTGGACGACATTGGATACATGAGAACGGTATTGTCCTTTCAACTCTACATCAATGCTTTCAATATCGCCAAAATGGGACAACAAAGAAAGTGCTCGCGGATGACAAGCCGTTCACTGAAGCCGAATCTCACTTTGTTGATTCCAGGTACTATCTTTCACAAATGAATGCGCCAAAGGTTGAAGCAAGCTCATTTCATGAGGTGTTCAAGGAGACAGACGATCTGGAAAGTGAAAAGAGCAATGATGAAACTCATTCGTTAGACGAAACCCGAGCGCGAGGCGACGTGTCCTCTCATAAAGATGACTCATTAGATGATTTGATTGTGCCTTTAACAAAGCTTGACATAAAGACACCATCTTCTCCTCCTCTTCTTAAAAGTTTTGTCCGCCCAACAAAAGGCCCTCAAGTCGAACATGATCCTTCAATTGGGAAACAAGTGGAAAAATGTTATGATGCAAAAGCATTTAAACTCTTTATCAAGGCTGGCTATAATCCCCAAGAAAGATCGCACATGGAAAAACTTCTTCCTGAAGCCGTTATTCCAAATCCTTGAGCAGGTCTAGGGTTTCCTCCGTGAGAGCCTATACGCATCACCATCAAAAGAGCCAACACCAATTACATCGGTGAAGAAGAGAATTTGTCAATAATTGAAGGGAAATTGTCGCAGGTATCAGTCTTTGATAGACTTGGCCCATTTTGTAAGACATTATCTCGAACTTCAGTCTTTAAGAGACTTGGTCCTTACAAAAGACCCATTCATCGAAGGTTGGGACCCTCATGTTCATCAACGCGTCGAAAGGGCAATTGTAATCCATGTTTTCCTGAAAGACTCCAAAGTGCAATTTCTTCTCGCATGAGGCACCATGATGAGTTGATTATATCACGCGATAAATGCATGAAAGTTAAGTGGCAAACAATTGTACTTACACAAGCTTAACGCAAGAAAGAAGACGATGAGGAGAGCGTAGGATCATCACACCATATAACTCTGAAAGATGGGAACATCGAAGAGGAAGATGCCGAAGAAGCACCCCCAGAGCTTGAGGAAGGCATCAAGAACACAGTTGACGAACTGAAGGAAATCAACCTTGGCGACGAGAATGATCCTCGATCAATATATGTCAGCGTATTGTTGAAAATGGAAGAAGAACAAGCATATGTTGCCCTGTTGAGAGAATTTAAAGATGTATTTGCTTGGTCTTATAAGGAAATGTCGGGTCTAAACCCAAAAGTTATCGTCCATCAACTAGCTATAAAAAAGACGACAGATCCAATCAAGTAAGCTCAACGAAGGTTCCACCCCGAGTTGGTCACTTTGATTGAAGCTGAGGTGAATAAACTCATTGAAGTCGGATTCATTCGAGAAGTTAGATACTCGATGTGGATATCAAGTATAGTCCAAGTGAGGAAGAAGAATGGGCAAATTCGAGTTTGCGTTGACTTTAGGGACCTTAATGTCGCATGCCCCAAAGACGACTTTCCATTACCAATCCCAGAATTGATGATTGATGCCACCACGGGTCACGAAGCCTTGTCTTTCATGGATGGCGCCTCCGGCTATAACCAAATTCTCATGGCCTCAAAGGATGAAGAATTGACAGCATTTCGAACTCCAAAAGGGATATATTGTCACAAGGTGATGCCGTTTGGACTAAAGAACGTCGGCGCTACCTATCAAAGAGCTATGCAAAAGATTTTCGATGACATGCTACGCAAGAATGTCGAGTGTTACGTCGATGATTTGGTCGTGAAGTCGAAGAAAAGAGAAGACCATCTCAATGATTTGAGAAAAGTGTTTGAGCGGTTGAGAAAATATCGATTGAAGATGAATCCTTTGAAGTGTGCCTTTGGCGTGACATCTGGAAAGTTTCTTGGCTTTGTTGTTCGGAAACAAGGAATTGAGATCGAGCAAGCTAAGATTGATGCAATCCTCAAGATGCCAGAGCCACGAAACATACATGAACTCTAAAGTCTTCAAGGAAAACTAGCATACATCCGACAGTTCATCTCAAATTTAGCCGATCGATGTCAACCGTTCAAATGGGATGCGGCCTGCACCAATGCCTTTGAGCATATAAAGTCATATATGATGAAGCCGCCCGTGTTGGTTGCACCAGTGTCCAGACGCCCATTAATTCTATACATTGCCGCCCAAGAAAGTTCCGTAGGGGCATTGCTAGCCCAAGAGAATGATAGCGGTAAAGAAAGTGCATTGTACTACTTAAGTCGAAGGATGACGCCAAATGAGTTGAACTCTTCCCCAATCGAGAAGTTGTGTTTGGCTCTTATCTTCGTGATTCAAAAGTTGAAGCACTACTTTCAAGCTCACACTATTCGTTGGGTCTCTAAAGCTAATCCACTGAAGTACGTCATGTCAAGGTTGGTACTCTCTAATAGACTTGCTAGGTGGTACTTGCAACTGCAACAGTTCGAGATAGCATACATCCCTCAAAAAGCCGCGAAGGGACAAGTGTTGGTCGACTTCTTAGCTGACCACCCAATTCTTGCTGAGTGGGAACTAGTTGATGATTTTCCAGATGAAGATGTGCTCCTAGTTGAAGTTACTCCACCATGGAAGATGTACTTTAACAGAGCCGCTCATCGAGGAGGCGCCGGTGTGGGGATTGTCTTTCTTACTCCTGATGGAGAAGTGATGCCCTATTCTTTCACCCTTACACAAAAGTGTTCCAACAATGTTGCAAAATCTCAAGCTCTAATGTTAGGATTCAAATTAGCAATTGGAATGGAGCATTTGAATCTTGAGGTATATGGAGACTCGAAGTTGGTGATCAGTCAAGTACTTGGTGATTATGAAGTGAAGAAGCCCGAATTGCTTCCATATCGTGACTACGCTCGAAAGTTGGTTGAACAACTTGGGGGCATATCAATTGAACATGTACCAAGGAGAGAGAACGGACAAGCAGATGCATTATCAAAACTTGCTTCTACCCTTGTTATGACTAAAAAGAAGTTCAACGTTCCTATATGCCAAAGTTGGGTGATACCATCCGCAATGAGTGAACAAGAAAGAAGTACTAAAGAAAACCATGTTGTGGAAGTCTATGAGATTGAGAAGGAAAACTGAAGGCAACCTTTTGTCGATTACTTGAAGTACGAGAAGCTTCGTGATGACCCATGTAGAAGAGTCGATATTATGCATCGTGCTAGTCGCTTCCTATATTACAAAGGCACTCTTTACAAACGTTCTTTTGAAATGGTCTTTTTGCGTTGCCTAACTGATGACGAAGCTGCTCAAGCCATGGAAGAAGCTCATTCTGAAGTGTGTGGTGCTCATCAGTCTGGACCTAAATTACACTTTCGAATTAAGAGGATGGGATATTACTGGCCCACGATGGTCATTAACTGCATGGAATACGCGCGCCGATGTCAACCTTGCCAATTTCATGCAAATTTTATTCATCAACCACCAGAACCTTTGCATCCAACTGTAGCTTCTTGGCCTTTCGATGCATGGGGATTAGATGTCGTCGGTTTTATGACTAAGTCTTCTGGTGGACATTTGTACATCTTGGCCACCACTGACTACTTCTCTAAGTAGGCTGACGCAATACCTCTCAAGGAAGTAAAGAAAGAAAATGTTGCTGACTTTATCCGCAATAATATCATATATCGCTATGGATTTCCACGATACATCATCACCGATAATGGGACACCGTTTTGCAATAGCATCATCAACAAGCTTTGTCAAAAGTTTGAGTTCAAGCAAAGAAACTCTTCGGGCTACTAAGCTGCTGCTAACGGCCTAGCTGAAGCTTTTAATAGAACTTTGTGCAATTTGTTAAAAAAGGTGGTCGCTAAGACGAAGAAGGACTGGCATGAAAGAATTGGAGAAGCTTTGTGAGCATATAGAACAACTTATAGTACACCGACTCAAGCAACTCCCTACGCCTTGGTATACGAAGTTGAGGCGGTACTCCATCTTGAGTGACAAATCTCATCTCTCAGAATAGCGATACAAGAAGGCCTTACTAAGAAGAAAATGCACGTTTGTGATTGGGAGAATTTGAAGCTCTAGATTCGAGAAGATTGGAGGCACAACAAAGATTGGAGTGTTATCAAGCCCGCATCTCAAGAGCATTTAATAAGAAGGTTCGCTTGCGATCATTTCAAGTTGGTGACTTGGCGCTCGCTGTGAGACTGTCTATCATCATCACCCATCGCACTGGGAACAAATTCACATCAAAATGGGATGGACTTTATGTGGTTCAAGAAGCCTACACAAATGGCGCATATAAGTTGATTGCTGAAGATGGTTTAAGAATTGGCCCGATAAATGAGAAGTTCTTGAAGAAATACTACCATTGATGATTGAAGCATGCTCCATGATGCACGAGCTTAAACTACATGTTACTCCTGGCCCACATGAGTATAAAATGTAAATGGCACTCACTTTGTCTGAAGTGATTAATAAATGGATACTCATGGCCCGCATGAGTATAAACTGTGCACGACACCCACCAATGGTAAATTATGTGGTTAAAATGATAACTTACCTCACTAAAGGTATTTTATGTGGTTAGATTTTAAATACCCCACTTTGTTCAAGTGGTTAAAAAATGAATACTCCTGGCCCGCATGAGTGTAAACTGTGCACGGCGCCCCTTAAATCAATCTTGTTTTCTTTTGAACTACGTTATGACTTGATCCTTTTATTAAGGTACGTAGGCAGCTTAGAAGTTTTCTAAGTTCAGTCATGAAATTTGCTTAAGTTAGTCTTGTTGCATTATGCTACATTGCTCATGGAAAATAAAGATGATGTCAAATACGAAAGAATAACTCAAAGCGAGATAAATAAAGGCAAATCTCTTATTAAATTTCAAAGTTTGGTGATACTACGAGTCCAAAGCAAAAGCAAAACAAAATAAAGCAAACAAATAAAGAAAAGAACAAAAGACTCAAGCAAAAGGTCTCGCATCCCTCAACTCGCGTTGCGTGACTTCCAACTCCGCTCTCAAATTCACCAAGTCTTCATTGTTAATCTGGTCCTCAAGTACCCTCAGTTCTTCTTCCAAGGTAGAGATGTCACCCTCGGCAACGCTAAACAAATCTTCGTGGCGTTTCAAGCAAGAGTTGAGCTTCTTTTGCTTCTTCTTCAAGCCATGCAACCTCTTCGTGACTCTTTGAAGCTCATCTTTGGTAGATTGGATGTGGATTGCTTCTTTGTCCTTCCTTTCTGTGGATCCTCGGATACGGTCTTCAACTTCACCACGTCGCACCTCAACTCGCTCAGTGGATGTGGAGTTCGCCTTGTCAAAAGCAGCACCTTTCCCGACTAAAGGTTCTAATAAAGCTTCCAAATGAGATATGTTTATACCCTTTGTCTTAAGTGAGTCAAGAAGAACTCGAAATTCACCCATCATAGAAGAAATGGCTTCAATAGGGGTATGTGAAATCCTTTCGCTTAGTCGCTCCCACAAACCAGTGGCGTACTCCTTGTCATAGTCGCTTAGAAAACTCCTACCATCAAAAACTCAAGTAGTGGGAATAGGAGGCGTGTGTTTTCTCACTGGGAAATATTGTTCATCACCAATGGAGATAGTTTCTTCCTCCAGCTGCGATAGACAAGCACGAGAACTTAGAAAGAGAAGCAAAATGAAAATCAAGCAAAGTTCAACCAAATACCTTTTCAGTGGATGTTTAATTTGGAGTACGAATGGTCTTGCTAGAGGCCTCATTCTTCTCTTACTTTGATGAACTTAAGTCCCTCTTGGATCTTTTCCAATGGCGATCGGCGTTGCTGCTACCACTCTCTTCGAGGGTACTTTTTCTCTTCGAGGAGTCTTCCAGCTTAATATGTGATGAGTCTCGCGTGCTCTTCTTGGTAGAAATGGCTTTCTTGTCAACACTTGCTGCAACTTCTTCAACCCCACTAAGTATCACGGGCTTTCGCGGAGAAAACAAAGAATCAATGTTGTCCTCGAGGTAGCTCGCATGGATCTTGACCAGCCATGTCTTGTAATCCTCCGTGCAAGACCTTTTGGCACTAATAGGAACGCCTAGAACACAAGCTTTTGAGTAAGACTTAGACAAAGTACTCATCATCCAATAACGAATTCCCTCCGCTAGAGTAGCCTCGCGTTGGTCATGCTTAAGTACGCCTGGGACTTCTTGATAGTATCCAAATTGTCAACTAAATCGATGTGGACTGTATGGCTCAATGTCAAAAGTCTCACCTCGCCTCAAAGTAAGGTATCACGAACGAAAGTTGATGAAGTAGTCACGCTCCGTCTCGTTAATGCTGTCATTCTCCACAAGTGTAACGTCCTTAATATGCGAAGGGATGTTGCATAGCCAATTGGCATAGTCTACTCGATGAATCCTCTTGTGGGCTTCCTTGGGATCAAAACCCTTTGTGCCACCTTCTCCAGAATATGAGGTCATTCCAGGCCCGCTCAACCCTTGATATGTAGTAAAATGAGTCTTGAAGTATTGCGCCACCCAGCCATAGCCGAAGTGGATTGGAAAAGGGATGTGATCGCAAGAAGGTTGTGTAGATCTTGATATTGCGTTGAGTCCCTTGTAGATGGATGCTAAAACTGGAATTTTGAGGTCCACACGTTCATTATTTGCCATGAAACTCGCCATCTTGAATACGCCAGGACGAATAAAGCCTAAATCTTTGACAAGGAGAATGAACATGCACAACCAACATGCTAAGTGCGCAGCTAAATATGTCTCTTCCTTCAAGCTCTCTTTGATGTCAAGCCGTGAAAATAGCGTTTCTTCTTGTGAAGACCATTTCTCATAGGATCCAAGGTTGCCAAGAGGGTTGTGCGTTGACATGGGCCGACGCACATTCTTTGTTATATTTCTCTCTTTGCGAGTTGGAGGTTTCTTGTATTTGACATCCTTCTTTGACCACAAGTTGATCCACTCCTTGATTAACATGTGAGAATCATCACCGCCGACAACTGCTTGAAGCAAGTGGAATTCGTGGAACAAGGCTTTGCATGATCGTGGAATGTAGGAATCTTCTTTTGCGTCTCTTCCGCATAGCTCCCTCTCGCTGGGCACGACCTCATCGTACATGAACCCGTGCAATGGTAGACCGCTAAGGAATTCGAAGTCCCACAATGAGATTGACAGCTCGTCAAGTGAGGTGAGGAGAGTGTTTGTTGAAGGCGACCATGCTTCATATAAGGCTTTCATGATTTCTGAGTTGCATTCGTACGTGAAGAGGGATGCGTAGACCGAGTTGTATATCTTTATGGATTGAAGTGTTGTCCTGCACCGAACAAGGATGCCTTCTGTTCACTCCCAATATCTAGGAAAGAAGCGAATCTCGCCAGGAATGTGAAGAGAGGCGTCTTCCCACGCGGCGTCGCCTTGCATGATGCATCGTCCCAAAGTTGAGAGAGGCGTGTAGTCGGTTGATGGTTGGTGATTCACGGCACGGAGCAGCAACAGTCGGGAGGATCTACTCGAAGACCGGGGATATTCTTCAGTCCACTCCTTCAATTGACCGTTGGTCGTCGATGGTGGCCACGGACTCGCATAGTATCCATCAATCTGAGTGCCCACCTTCAAAATGTAAAGAAATGAAGAATAAAAAATATGTACCCAAAGAGTATGTCTCTTTCACGTTGAAAAAAACAAGTCTTCCTCTTTCAGTCCAAAAACTGCTACAACCTGCGAACAAATATCAAAGGAAAAAGGGGTGGTCAGCAAGAGAATGCAAAAACAAAAAGAAAAGGACATCCAAATAAAAAATATTGGGTGAGGAATAATAATATGAGAAATCTGTGGTGTGTTTTTGCAAAAAAAAAACAAAAAAAGGTTGATTCACCTACCGTACAAAGAAGAAAAAGATGTCTCGTTCGTCGGCTCTTGTGCCCGTAAGTTGATTGTCTTCTCCGAATGGCTGCGCTGCGCAAGAAAGAAAAAGGATTGACACAATTATATCCTTGCACACACACACACACACACACACACACACACACACACACACACATATATATATATATATATATATATATATATATATTAAGCATTCATAATGTTCAACGGAAAAGAAGAAGAAAATAAAAGAAGTTTCACTTCGTCTGTTCGTCGCCCCGTCGAGGAAATATGTGACGAAATCCTTACCCGTCGGAATTCCGCCAATGTTCTATCTGCTTCGTCGCTGGACGAAACCGAATTTAGAGGAAAAGATTGAAAATGAAGAAAAGAGGGTGTTCTTCGTATCTTATATAGAATTCCCAAGGGGAAGTTTCAATCCTATTGAAACTATAAGTCTTGTAGTTATAGTGGGATTGGAATTCTTGATTTAAGGAGAAATTAAGTTAAAAAAAAAGGTGCTGATTGCTGGCAATTTGAGTGTAAGAAGGAGACATGGAATTATTTGGTGGGTTGGGTCTACATACACTTAGAAAAAAAAGGAAAAAAAGGTGGAAAGGAGTTGATAAAAATGTGGGAAGGAGTTCATGTGACTTACACTTAGCAATTTGGTGGTGGCCCGATATGCTATGTCCGGCCTACATAGACCATCCAAAGAGAAGAGCAAGTGGGGGAGTACAATTGCATTATTGTCCCTCAAGAAATTCACATGGAAGTCTCCAAATGTTAATCTTTTCCAAATGAAGCACATATATCTCATCAAATCTTATTGATGGCCCGAAAAAATATGTTACAACATATTCACTGCGTGACGCATTTTCTTTACAATGCTATCCGTGACAAGTCGCAAGGAGGCATTTGTAGACAAATAAATTTTGTCTCCTCTAATTAAATATTGACAAGTGTAAAATCAATTTTTAGAAATTAAATTAATTATTTCTATTTTTAATTTAAAATTTTACTAAATTAAATTCCAATTATTAATAGGTTAATTAATTGATTTTCTAATATCTATTTGATTGGCCAATCAAATAAAGACACATGGAAAAGATGAAGAATTGCAACTAATCAAATAAAGCCACGTGAAAAAAAATGATGATGTGATACAACCAATCAAACAAGGTCATATGGGAAAGATGATATATTTCAACCAATCACATTATTAGATGTGGAAATATGATGTGTTCTAGATATTTCTTGATAAGCAAGCTAAATTAAATTCATGCTTATCTTGAAAATAAAACCGACCAATCACAAGCAAGGAGCTCTAGGTTTTTACAACTATAAATAGGGGCCCTCTCATAAAGAAAAGGGATACACAAATATTCACAAGTTGAAGAGGAAAAAACTCTAAGTTTTTCGCTCCACCAAGTTCATCAATCTTCAAGCGTTCTTCGCGGGATTCAAGGCGTTATTCGCTGAAACCTTTGTTTGATCCATCATCAAGCCTCAAGTCCACCAAATAACCGTTTTTGAAGATCGCACTTCTGCCAAGGAAGATCGAGCTGCAACAAATTCAGCATATTCGACATCAAGTTCATACCGTTCTTCAACGATCTTCAAGCCCAAAGTCCGTTTGACTCGAGAACAAGCCGCAAGGCTCTCGAAAAACTATTTTTGATGATCAAAGTCCCTTTCAAAGAATATCAAAGTCCACATATCCGAAGAACTGAAGACGAAGATCATATCGTTTTTCAACAATCTTCAAATCGAAGTTAAAAGTCCTTTCGTTCCGAGATCAAGCTGCCAAGCCCTCACATCGACGTTTGTCAAATATTCAAGTACCTTGACGAAGATCGAAGTGAAGATTTCCTTCAAGATTTGTTTAAAGTTCAAGTCATTGTCCTTGTAAAATCGAATCAGAGGATCAAAGAGATTGTTACTCCATAAATTCATCAAATTCACAAGTTTTATTTGTTCAATTATTTTTCCGTCTTTTATTTTAAAGACTTAGAAAAATTTGTTGCTACAATATTACAAACCCAACACTTAATAAATTAGCAAAGATTCTAAAAATAAATTCACCAATATTTTGGTATTTACGGATAATTAAAGAAAACAAATAAAGAGGCAAGGATCTTTCAGGGATTAATTATGCGGGCCACTACATGCCACATATCGTTCTATGATTGAGGAAAGAGAGAAATCAATAAAAAAAATTCAATCACACATAAACTGCATTAAACATAACCACAATAATATCATGTGATCATATCAAATGCATCACTGGTCAAAATTGTCAAAACAAAATGGCCATCAATCATCACAAAGTAACAATTTAAAATTCATCAATCTATGCCAATTGACGACAAGCCGAAAGAAGCATCGAGGTTTTGTGCGATTTAAGCTCTTTGGGTGAACCTAGATATTTTGATGAATACGTAGGACTTTTCTTATTTGGTCTAAAATCAACTTAAACTTTAATTGAGCTTAGTAACTTATACTTTTTCTTGATAAGATACTTATTAATCCATTGGAGTTTGAAATTTATTCTATTTTTTTCTTCTCTACATATTTTGATGTACTATTGTATTATTATTCATTTATTTTTAAGAGTATTTTGTATGTGATTTGATTATTGTCAATAAATCCAAAATTGAGCTAGAGTAGGGTTTCCATGGGGGCTTATCAAAAGTTAGATAAAAATTCAATTTGATTTATTTATTAACTATGGAGACTTAGTTAAAAATAACCAATAGAAAAAATTCAAGGTGTAACAATCTACCTTTTAAAAGATTTTGGTCCTCAAATTCTTATACTAATTAACAAAAACTTTGATAAGTCGACTATTCATCATATCTTTCACATTGCCATAATTGTATTCGTTATAAGTTTCTTGAAAAAATAAATTATCAAGAAATCAAATTCAACATGAAACGAAAAACGATGGACATTGTTGATCAAAATATTGAAATCGGCGATTACATGAATTGAAGTTCTTTAAAAGTGTTTTGTAACAACTAATAGATGAAATCTAATCTGACTAAGTGAGTCGAAATTATGAGGAGCAGGACAATTTATAAAGTTTAGTCGGATATTAAAATTACACTTAACCGCCTGACTTTACTATATTTGGAAAGCCGTTATCACAAACTCACGCGGTAATATGAAAATATTCCTAAAATGGAAACTGTATGGGAAATGGAATTTGGGATCCCCCTCAAGAGGGGCATGGATCTTCTTCATGCTCCTCTTGAACAACATTGTCTTGAATGGTTGAAGGGACAAATGTTTGGCGAGAACATGAACAATATGATGCTCATTGGAAATATGCACCACTCTAAGCATTCATTGATGAAGCATTTATGTCACAAAGATACAGTCAAGATGAATGTGTTTTGCGCGTTCATGGTGCACTGGGTTAATGGTGATGCGGTATGCATTCTTATTATCAATGAAGAGTAGAGGAGTTTTGATTTGGGAAATGGGAAGATCTTTGAGTAGATTGCTGAGCCAAAGGACTTCACAAGTGGTTGTTGGAACAACTCTATACTCTGCCCCAATTGATAACCTACTAATTGTTGAATGCTTCTTAGCTTACCGGGATACAAGCGAATCTCCTAGGTATATACTATATAGCATATCATGCCACACTTTTCTATCGCAAGGACATACAACTCAATCATTGTCTGAAAAGGCCTTCACGTGGAGATCCAAGGAAGCTGTGAAGAAGACACCATTCCCAATGTACGATTTTAGATATATGAGAACCTTGTGAGCTGCTGCAAGGTGAGAGACAATAGGTTTTGACATAAATCATCTTAAGCAGTGTATACTGATATTTAAATTAGGCATGTTATGGTCAAGTATAGCAGGTGCCCAACCAAACCCTTGTAAATAGTATGATGTTAACAATAGGATCTGGTGGAGAAGGTGGATCATTATCCTTCAATCTGTGATGCCCAGAAGGTAAAGTGGTAAAAGTCCATGTATTTGTCTGCATAAGAGTAGTGATTTCCTTTGCATTGCGAGCTACCATTCTACTAATTTGCTGGCCCGAGTGTAGGACTTAGGCTCTTGTTGATTAGTGATTGCCGTTGTAAATTGTAACGCCACCAAAATTTGGAAGAAAAATATAAATTTACATGTACACATTGGAAGAAAAATATAAATTTACATGTGAGTATTTTCTAAAGTTTAGTCCTCAAACTTTAGAAAATATCATTTTGACCCCAAACGTTTGACCAAATTTGCATTTTAGTCCTCGAAACAAAAATTAACAATGTTTTATTATCTTGAATGCTTTGAATATCTTTAAGAAATATGTTTTACAGATACATATTGATCTTGGAGTTTTTAATTACCTAGAAAACCTTTTTTTTTATAAGTAATTACCTAGAAAACCTTACATAAGTAAATATGTGTAAAAATATCTATTTCACTGATATTTGATTTTATTATAAATAATAAGAATAATATTGGATCATAGGTTAGTGGTTTTGAACTCATCCACATCATCCTTTACATATTGGAATCATATTTAGTTGTCTATTTATAAAATATTAAAGTGGGACATTAGCCTAATTTGTTTTAACATGTATAAAAAAGTAAATATGTATATATTTATCTATATGTATTTTGTTTTAATTAGACATATCACATCATAAGTAAATGAAGAACAATCAGCCACGTGTCCCCTTTAGATGATTAGAATCTGAATTAGGTGCCCAAGTATAAAAGAAATCAAGGTGGAACCTTAATCAAAATTATTCTAACATGATTTTTGAGCTATAAATAGTAGTATTTCTTCCAACAATTTCCACACCCAAATAATTTTGATTTCACAATATTCTTCCTACCAATCCTTTTATTTTCTAGTGTACTTTTCGAAAAAAAAAATCATCCCATGGATTTATTTGATCTTCATCTATCCGAAAACACCATAAAACTTTTGGTGCGCAGAAATTGTCCATTCGGCCCTGCACCTTAGAAAAATCATAACTAATTGTAGAAAAATAATTTTTACACATCGTCTTTGGACACATGCTCTACATGATGTCATCTAACATTTATATGAAGACATGTTTCTCAAATAATGTGATTTAGAAGGTCATAATGCATAAGCTATAGACTGTTGTACGGAAATCTAGAAGTAGGTTCTATGTTTACCACAATTAGTTAGCATAGCAAACCTTCGTCTTTTATTCCCAACTTGGTTACACATGTTTTTCATGATGTTAGGGATCAGAATCCATAAAGATATTTCAAAACAAATTTCATTTGGATATCCAATCAAATGTAAACTCGAGATTGTGATGATTTTCATCTTATTTTGCATGACTTTATATTCTTAGTTTATGATTAAAAATAATCATCTTATTTATATTATTGATCACTCACACATGACTCCTAAATGATATAAAATGGTTAGAATCACTTTATTATAATTTGTAATCATAAATTAATATTTTGGAGATTTTTCAATACCGCATAAATAGTATATTTATCATGTTTAACATACTCTTAGATAAGTTTTATAAGATTATCATAGCTTCTTTCATGGTCTAATCATCTAATATGATTATTTATCATAATATAAATATTTCTTGAACATTTATTTTTATTAGGTCTACATATTTATATTTTTATAAGTTATAAAAATAATGAAATGTAATTTAAAGTAATAATCTTGAAGCAAAACATTAATTAACTAAGTTGTATATTTCACGGCATTACTTCATGGAATATTTTCTTGATGTTGTGATTAATGAAAATCTTGGATTGATTATATGCTCAAAGAAGACTCTTTCATAAAGTTAGTTAAGTAATTTATATTAAGGATTCATTATGCATCGAGTTAGATAGTTTATCAAATTTTACTTGATATTATTGCTTGACATCTAAAATAATTTTCTAACAATAGAAAAATATAGATAATTATAGTTATAGATTTATACATATGTTTGCTTCAGATAAATCCCGAGATATCGATTACGTATACCAAAGATAGTTGATATATAATATAACCTTATGACATCAAAGTTTATCGCATAAGATTTTCATCGATGATATGTGTTATTCACTTAAATTAGTATTAGCTAACACTTTTAACAAGAACTTCCTCAAATTTCATCAACACGCAAGTCGAAAAAAAACATATATTTATTGTGGTGAAATATGATTGTTCAGTTAATTGATATTATCTTAATCTATTAAAGATTTGACAAATAAATCAACGACGGGCAAGATTCTCCATACAAATAAAGGTGAGCATCGATTTCTGATTTTGTTCTAGCCTCGTTTGGCATCCGACATGAGGAACTTGGACAAAAATGTTACCACTCCATTACCAAACCACGAACAACCTATAACTCGTCATATTCCTATTTTTGCATTTCATCTCATAACATGATTTTCTTACTCATGGTTAAATCATATCCAAATTAATTACTTTTCACATATTGGTCCATAACCATGGTAATTCTTCAATATTACAATCTCATTTGCTGGTTCTTGAACTGTGCAAAGAGCAACGAACTATGTTCGGGACATGTAGTTCAACGAGCAACGAATATTATCCGATTTACTAGCTTATATGTTTATCACCCATTTGGATGCCTTTGGGAAGTTAGGCCCTGAGATTGATTCAATTTACTGCTGGGAAGTATGGACTGTCAATTTAAGTAACTTCTCTTGATACTCATCTATCTAGGTGCCGCTTGCAGTCAGGAGTTGGTTGTAACCCGCGTGTTGGATCGACATGTACTCGAGCATATCGCCTGTTTTGTTTACGAGGTTGCTCCTCGTTGGGAGGTATAAGGTAGTATTTGGAAGACATAAGGTTGGATTTGTTTACTGTTAAGCACATGTTCAAAAACTATTCTAAGAATATTCTGGTATTATTGCTACATCAATTTATCATGTTAAACTATTTCTATCGTTGAGATCACTCCTACAAAATATATCAATTGAATCACTGATAATTCTTGCATTTCTAGTTGTTTTGTATGAATCTCACTAAGTTATCAAATACATATTCCTAGTTTCTCCTGTCTATCCATTTCTTAGGATAAGACCGACGTGGCAGCATGGATCAAGTGAATAATTATGTCAATCATGCATTTTGGTTTTTTTGTGTGATTATGAAAAATGGTTTATGGCTAGTACGTAATTATTAAGTTGTCAAATTATTGTATTCACAAGACTTCTGTTGTATATACCAAGAATTATATTTTTTATGATAATGTGTATGGTTGATCCTGGACAGTGGCACCTCTTCCTGAGAGTTGTATTTTCAGTCTGAGTTGGGTAAAGTGGTTGATCACCACCGAACCAACTCAGATCGGATCACACTCTAGGGGCGCGGTCGTCACATTAATTCTTTGTAGTTGTGACTCAACCTATCCGATGATAAATGAGATTGAATAGGACATCTGATTGATTTGTTAAGATTGTTCTTTTGTAAGTCTTTGGGCAGGCTATAGTCATAGATGTTAAGATATTTAGGAGGAGCTGTGGTTCTGGCAGATCTCCTTTGTCCAGTTGTACTAGTACTAGATGTTGATGTGTCAGGAACATGAGGCAAAGGTATTGAAGAGACTGTTGTAGTAGTAGAGTCAGTCTGAACGGATGAATTTTGCAAGTAAGAATTGTCTACTTCTTGATGATAATGATTGTCAAGAGTAGGAGGCAATTGGTTAGTTAGTTCATTATCTAAAAATTAATCAAAATGCTGAGGATTATTTTGATGTTGAGTAGCAGGAAGTAGCTGAGTAGCCATAGTGTGGAGACTGATGAAGAATCAGTGCAATTTCTGTTTTGAGACTGAGTATCAGAGTCAAAATGATGTGTATGACTTTTGTTCCTCAAAGAGAATATATGCTCATGGAATATAACATTTTTGGATAAAAATAATCATCAAGTCCATAAGTAGATAGCCTTTAGTCCCCTTAAGATAACCAAGAAATGCAGATTGCACAACTCTAGGATCAAACTTATTTCTTTGAGCTATGAGAGTTGATGCATAACACATGCATCCAAAGACTCTTACCAGTGAATAGCCAACATATTTATTAAACAACATTTCATAGGGAGTTTTATTGTATAAGACCTTAGATGCAAGTCTATTTATGATAAAAGCAACATATTAGACACAGTTACTCCAAAAAGGCAAGGGGACAAAAGATTGAAACCATAAAGCCCTTGGAATCTGCAAGAGATGCTGATGCTTTCTCTCCATAAGACCATTCTATTGTGGTGTTTCAATGCATCCATTTTGATGGAGAATGCCATCTGCATTATGGAAGTCTTTCATAAGAAATTCACAACCATTATCAGTTCCAATAGTATTAATATTAACAACAAACTGAATAGAGACAAGCTTGTGAAAATTCATAACATGATTTCTGGTTTTAGATTTATATTTCATTAGGTATAACCAAGTGCAACGAGAGTAGTTATCCATTATAGTGAAACCATCACGTGAAACACTAGATATAAGACCCCAAATATTACAATGTGCAAGTTCAAAAGGCATTACAAATTGACTAGTACTCTTATGAAAAGAGAGTCTTGTTTTGTTTAGCTAGGTGGCAAGTATCACATGGCATCTTTGTGTTTTTAAAAGAAACGAAATAGAAGGAACAACAAGCATCTTATCCGCTGAAGTGTGACCTAATCTAGCCTGACATAGATTTTTATTATTAACAGCAACATTACAGGAACTAATAGTTTTATTACTAATAGTCCTGGTTTTATTTGCAAAGGGCAGAATATAAAGGTTGTCTTGTAGCTGAGCTGAATTAATCATCATTTTGGTGATTGAGTCATACAGTATACAAGAAGATGACACAAAGGTTAGGGAGATATGTGCCCTACTTGTTAGTTTAGAAACAAAAAGCAATTTATATGTGAACTCTGGGACATATAAAACATCTTACAAAATCAAGTTATGGAACAACATAACATTGTCAATGTGTGTGGCTATGGTTGTGATTTAGTTAGGCGAATGAATAGAGATATGAACAGCCTTAGAAGAAGAAATAAACCAACTATAGTCCCAAATCATGTGATTAGTAGCTCATGTATCAAGGATCCAAGAAGAAGTTTTAATAATACGAAAAGAGTTAGAAGACAATACTGTAATGATTGAGTTACCAATCACCGCTGCAACTACATAGCGGTGGTGCTCATCTTGTCTAGAAGTAAAGGCCTGAAGAGATTCTTGTTGTTGCTTTTAAGCCATGAAATGATCAAATAGTTCCTTAGTTTTATTGGAGACAACGGGTTTAGTCGAGTTTTCTTGAGAAATTTGACAGGGAACAAAAACTTCAAGTGGAGCATTAGCAGTAGTTGTAGCATTTGCACAAGGATTGATGAGAGATCTTGTTCCAGTTCGCCATCCCATCCAAGTGGATACCCAATAACCTGATATCAACAATCAGCTGTATGACCATTATAACCACAGCAGTACAACGCAACTTCTTCTTTTCATATCCAAAGAGTTTGTAAGGCCTTGAACCACTAGGTTGAGAACTAGGAGAAGTTTTATTCTAGAATTGTTTGGAATTATTGTAACTTTGTCCTCCTTGTCTCGTGAACATAGCTAGGGAATCAATAGAAGGGGCTTGAAAATAAAGGTCCGTTTGATTCTACTCTTGCAACAGTAAAGAATACACCTTGGACAAGGGAGGCAAAAGGAGAGTAAAGCAATATTTGACTCATGAGTGCATGATCCTACTAGAAACTTGATTACACTGTCACGATGTTGTAATTACATCATCATGGTGTTGACATTACATGAACACTGAGCATAGGTGTGGGCAATGAAGGGTCTCTGGCTAGTAAACTCGTCCTAAAGTGACCTAAAGTTGTTGTAATATTCAGTGATGGTTGAGGCACCCAGAGAGATTGTGGAGAGGGGTTTTTATTTTTTAATTTTTTTCATATGGTATACTCTTGAACTATCAGACCTATCATATATGGTCTTAAGATCATTCCACAGAGTCAACGGATCATCAAAATATAAGAAGTGTCTCCTCATTGGTTTCTCAATAGAACTCACCGGCCATGACAACAATAAAGTTCTTACCTGGATCTAACAAGTTAGTAAAACATGATCATCAAGAGGTCGGGGTAAAGAACCATCTATAAAGCATACTCTTACTCCATGATATGTAACTTATTCCATTGAACATGTCACTCAACATTAGAAGTCCATGTATAGTCATGAGCACCCAAGTAATACACAAATCCCGAATGCTTACTATGATTCCTAGGAGAACATGGGAATGACCGGAGTTGCATTTGAAGTGCTTGCAGGAGTAGTTATGATGCACATATTTCAAATGATATTAGGGCACAAATTAGGGAAAGAGTTCAAATAACACTGATACTACCACACAACAGACAGATAGATGCATACACGAGAAGTGGATGCAATTACAGCAATGGCGATCAAATGGATTGTAAAAGCACGAGAAGAACATAAAATCAAAACGATAAATGATCGAGAGAGGCGATGCAGAAGCGAAGATTGAGAGGAATCACCCAGACGAATGATACCATGTGAATTTTTTCAAATCATTAAACGAAATTTAAGAACAAATCAAATAAACTTGCATTATGATCGAATCGAATTTACAAAGAATTGAAATATTATTGACGAATGATTGATCACGCGATTCTTCTCGCACATCGAGAGAGAATCGCTATTGCTGTTTGTTATTATATGACTGTTGTTTGTTATTATATGTAATTCAACAAAATTAATTAAAAAATACAGAAACGTGGGTTTAAGTACTTGTTGAATTTGAGAGCTGAATTGAGCTGAATTTGGATCTGCTAAGATAGATAATGTGAAAATTATAACGTTTATATTATATGGAGAGAGAGAGAGAGAGAGAGAGAGAGAGAGAGAGAGAGAGAGAGAGAGAGAGAGAGAGAGAGAGAGAGAGAGAGAGAGAGAGAGAGAGAGAGAGAGAGAGAGAGAGAGTTTGCATTGAAGTCTTTTGCTTTCCACATTGGTAGGCAGATGATATATTTTAAAGAAACTATTTGAAATTTGATGACAAACTTAATCTTTTAGTATTTGATAATATCAGCAACTTTGTAGGAAGAAAGATGATAAGTTTAAATCTTATATCTTATACATATGATAATATCTATGAAGGAGGAAAATCAAGTATTTCTCGATATCTTCTCGCTCTTAATTTTTTTTTTCTCCTTATCTGGGATATTCTTGAGTGCTAGCTAGATAACTATTTCCCTTTTTTTGAACCAAAAAAAAAAACTATTTCCCTTTTTCTTTTTTCCTTTGTCCATTTTCCAGAACAGACTGAGCCTTACGTCATTCAGTCAATGGTTGCCTAGTATATTATAAGGGAGATTTTACATAAATATCGGCAAACTACAGTATTCTTTCGATTCTTTGTCAAAAAAGAAAAAAGTATTTTTTCAATCCTAATTTAATTTAAAATTGGGTTTTTTTTTTGCCCTTTAATTTCTTCAAACTTCAAGTTTTGCCCTTTTTTATACGGGCTTAGAAAATACCCGGAAACTTAAATTTTTTAAATAAAAAATGTTCAACGGGCTCTGGCGTGGGCCAGCCTGAAGCCCAGTCGACGTGAATCCTAGTTTTCTATAGTATTTATCTTTCCATAATTGTGGTCTAAGGAATCCTAGTTTTCTAGGAATATATGTTAATTCTATATTCTAGTTACCTAATTATATTATAATTAATTATAGAGTTATTTCCAATTAAGACTCTTCCGTGATGGACGGTCGAGATTAAGTCCTAATTAAACCCTAACTGGAACTTGGTCCTCTCTTCACCTATATATACTATGACTTTACCCATCATAAATCATACTCAAGAAACACATAAATAAGGTGTATAGGGAGAAGAGAGAAACCAAGACTTCCTATCAATTGTTCGTTGACGGATCGTGCTCACGCCTAGCTGCTTTCTACCACGACACGATGAACGGAGGTATTTCTTCTTTTCTATTTACGTGTGAATCTATTTGTGACGTCATGTAGTTCAAAACGATTAAAGTCATGTAAAATTATATTTAACATGTGGTATCAGAGCTTAGGTTAGTGAACACATGATTGTCCTTTAAATATATAGATTCAAATTATCACGAAGAATTAAAATTATTACGTGAATTCATTGAAGGCAAATTATGGATTAAATTTTTTTTTTTATGCACCTCGGAGAGTCAATATGAGGCCTGGAACATGTATATACCTTTGAAGATTATGTTTTGTTTTCACGGAATTATGAATAGAATAATCATGTTTTTCGTTTCCTAATTGTGTCGATCATGGTTTTGATGTAATTTGAGTTATATGTATTACGCGTTATATATATATGCTGATCATAACATGGGGTAGTATGTATATATGTTGATCATAATTTGAGTTATATATATATGCTGATCATAATTTGAATTGTATGTATATATGCGTTATATATATGCTGAAGGATATAACATGTGGAGTCTTTAACTCTTATTATATTGTATGAATTACGTGTAATCTCCTTAATAAGTTATGTATGCTAGCTAATTTATGAATTCTGAGAACTTGTGATTATTATAAATTATGTTGTTCTAGACAATGTTTTACTTGTCATGCAAATTTTGTTATTCAGTGTCGTGACATGATGAAATTGATTGTTTTTCCTTTTGCTGTTAATCGATATGCCTTATTTTATTTACTCAAGTTTATGGTTAGTATGAGATGGTCATAATTATGTTGCCTTAGCTTAGAGATATTGATATGGAAATTACTTAGTATAGCTTAACCCTTTACTTCCTTAAATATAACGATACGGATATTACATAATCTATCATAATGTACCTAAGGCGAAGTCGATTCCACTTCAGAACTCAATATCCATCAATATTATAAGAACAATTCCTTAATTTTAAGGAATTTAACGTAATAAATTACGTTTATTAAGGTTAGAGATCACCACAGTGACTTTAACACTAAAAGATAAAAGATTTTCGAATCACAAATTATATTACCATTATCAAGATAGTTGATGAACCTTATGAATTAATTGGTTGACCCACAGACAATCAAAAATCATATTAATTTTCAACAATAAAATAAGTAATATATACGTAAACCAAAGAAATCCACAGATTTCCAATGTTTTATTAAAGTTAGTATATTACTTAAATCAAGAATATTAAATATTACGACTCTTAATGGTATTATGTGTAGAATTTATAGTGACTGCCCACATGAGCGCTATATTTTCTTGTCGTAAATATTCCAAAAATTATGTGTTGTTTATGTATTACACCTCAATTAATAAATTTATATCTCGATAAATTGCAGCAATTTTTTCCGCACAATTGTCATCATGCGTCTCAGCTGTTCCACTTCTCACGGGAACCAACTTCTCAGAATGGAAAGAGAAAGTTGAATTCACCTTGGGGGTACTTGATTTGGATTTGGCTCTCACAACTGTGAAGCCAGATCCCATTACGGATACAAGTACTACTGAACATAAGGCTCTCCTTAAATCTTGGGAGAAGTCTGATAGACTAAGCATTATGTTCTTACGAATGACAATTGCTGCCAACATCAAAACTTCTCTACCCACACCAGTAAATGCTAAGGGTTACTTAACCTCAATAGAAGAACGCTTTAAGACTGCAGACAAGTCTCTTGCTGGGACAATTATGGCAGAACTTACAACGATGAAGTTTGATGGCACACGCTCTATGCATGACCACTGCATTGAGATGACGAACCTTGCAGCTAAGTTGAATAATTTAGAAATGATGGTGGATGATTCTTTTCTCGTCCAATTTATTCTAAATTCTTTACCTCCTTAGTACGGACCTTTCCAAATTCATTACAACGCTATTAAGGAAAAGTGGTCTGTTAATGAATTGGCTAACAAATTGGTTCAAGAGGAGGGCAGGCTGAACAAACAAGGTATTAGGGTTGCACACTTTGTCCAAGGAGCTGGATCTAAAGCTGGGAAAAGGCACAACTCAAGCCATAAAAGAGCACCACCCAGAATGAATGACTCTAATCAACCAACAGAGAAAAAGGCAAAGAAAGATGACCGGTGCAAATTTTGCAAAAAGACTGGACACTTTCAGAAAGATTGTCATAAACGAAGGGAATGGTTCGAAAAGAAAGGTAACCCTATCGGTTTCGTAAGTTTTTCTGAATCAAATAGTTCCTATGTTTCTCCTCATACTTGGTGGATTGATTCTGGTGCTAATGTTCATGTTTCAAATTCCATGCAGGGATTTCTTACGACCCAAACCACAAACCCAAGTGAAAACTTCTTATTCATGGGAAACCGAGACAAAGTCCCAGTTGAAGCTATTGGAACTTATCGTCTCATTTTAGATAGTGGATTTCAGTTAGATTTATTTCAAACTCTTTATGTTCCTTCTATTTCTCGTAATTTAGTTTCCGTAAGCAAACTTGATAGTTGTGGTTTTAAAGTTAATCATGGAGATGGTTGTTTTAATTTAATTTTGAATTCTGATTATGTTGGTTCTGGAATTCTAATTGATGGGCTTTATAGATTTAATCTTGCTACTCAATCTTCTGAAACTCATCTCACCCTGCATACTAATGGTGAAACAAAACATAAGTCGTCTAAAAACGACTCTTATTTCTTGTGGCATAAAAGGCTGGGACATATTTCCAGTGAAAGAATCAAAAGATTAGTAAAAGATGAAATTCTTCCAAGTCTTGATTTTACTAATCATGAAGTATGTGTTGATTGCATTAAGGGTAAGCAAACAAAACACACAAAGAAAGGAGCCACAAGAAGTACCCAGCTTCTTGAAATAATACATACAGATATTTGTGGACCTTTTGACATTCCAACTTTTGGTGGTGAAAAGTATTTCATTACCTTTATTGATGACTTTTCACGTTATTGTTATCTCTATTTATTGCATGAAAAATCTCAGTCAGTGAATGCTGTACAATTATTCATTACTGAAGTCGAAAGGCAATTAGATAGAAAAGTGAAAATCATAAGGTCAGATAGAGGTGGTGAATTTTATGGAAGGTATGATGAAACAGGACAAAATCCTGGACCTTTTGCAAAACTTCTCCAAAATCTTGGAATTGTCGCTCAATATACTACACCTGGTTCTCCATGGCAAAATGGTGTAGCTGAAAGGCGAAATCGTACTTATATGGAAATGGTTAGGTCTATGATGAGTCATGCTAATTTACCAATATCCTTGTGGATGTATGCCTTAAGAACAGCTGTATATATTTTAAACCGAGTTCCTAGCAAAGTAGTTCCAAAGACCTCTTTTGAACTATGGAAGGGCTGGAAACCTAGTTTAAAACATCTTCAAATTTGGGGATGTGCAGCTGAAGCACGAATTTATAACCCACATGAAAAGAAATTAGACTTTAGAACGATTAGTGGTTTCTTTATTGGTTACCCAGAAAAGTCTAAAGGATATATGTTTTATTGTCCTAACCATAGTACGAGAATTGTAGAAACGGGTAATGCTAGATTCTATGAAAATGACAAAATCAGTGGGAGTGATAAAATACAAGATGTAATCATTCAAGAAATAAGGGTGCCTATCCCTTCACCCTCTTTTCCTAAAGATATTGGGAATCTTCCTGTTGTCGAAGGTTTAGACAATGAAGAGCACCCAAATAATGATACACAACTCCATAATGAGACTATTGCCAATAATGATCATATTGATGAAGAACCAGAGGAACCTGCATTAAGAAGATCAACTCGTGAGAGGAGATCTGCTATTTCCAATGATTATTTGCTTTATCAAGTAGAATCTGATATTGGGATTCTTAAAGACCCGATTTCCTACAAACAAGCCATTAAAGACGTTAATTCTAATAAGTGGATTGATGCCATGAAAGATGAAATAAAATCTATGGATAAAAATGAAGTCTGGGACGTTGTTCAATTGCCTCAAGGACACAAAGCAGTCGGGTGTAAGTGGGTCTTCAAGACCAAACACGACTCCAATGGCAATATTGAACGTCATAAAGCTAGACTTGTAGCCAAAGGTTTTAATCAGAAAGAAGGCATTGACTACACTGAGACTTTTTCTCCTGTGTCAAGAAAAGACTCTCTTAGAATTATCTTGGCATTAGTAGCTCATTACGATCTTGAGCTATATCAAATGGATGTGAAAACCGCCTTTTCTTAATGGAGACTTGCAAGAAGAAGTCTATATGCGTCAACCTGAAGGCTTCATTATTGAAGGTCAGGAAGACATGGTCTGCAAACTCAAGAAATCACTTTATGGACTGAAACAAGCTTCGAGGCAATGGTATCTAAAGTTCGATAAAACCATTACTGACTTCGGTTTTAAAGAAAATATTGTTGATCCATGTATATACCTCAAGATCAGTGGGAGTAAGTTCATATTTTTGGTTCTGTATGTTGATGATATTCTATTAGCCAGTAGTGATCTTTGTCTTTTACGTGAGACTAAGTGTTATCTATCTAAGAACTTTGAAATGAAAGATATGGGTGAGGCGTCCTATGTGATTGGAATAGAAATATTTCGTGATAGATCACTTGGGATTTTAGGTATGTCTCAGAAAGCATATATTGATAAAGTTCTAGAGAGATTTGGCATGATGACATGTTCTTCTAGTGTTGTTCCATTGCATAAAGGAGACAAGCTTGATCTTGATCAATGTCCGAAAAATGAACTGGAACGTAAAGATATGGAAAGTTATCCTTATGCTTCACTTATTGGGAGTTTGATGTATGCACAAGTCTGCACCAGACCCGACATTAGTCATGCAGTTGGGATGCTAAGTAGATTTCAGAGTAACCCAGGACTCGCTCATTGGAAAGCTGCAAAGAAAGTACTGAGATATTTAAAGGGAACAAGAAATTTTATGCTCACGTATAGAAAGTCAACACATCTACAGATGGTTGGATTTTCTGATTCAGATTTTGGTGGATGTTCAGACTCTAGGCATTGCACTCTTGGCTATACCTATCTCTTAGCTGGCGGTGCAATATCATGGAAAAGCCAAAAATCTGAGTTGCTCTACACATCTACTATGGAAGCTGAATACGTGGCATGTTTTGAGGCTGCAAATCAAGGAGCGTGGTTGCGGAATTTTGTTTGTCAATTTGGGTCATTGAGCTTTATTTCTGGGCCTTTGACTATTTACTGTGACAATAAAGCTGCAATTCAATTCTCTAAGCATGACAGGATATCTAAGGGATCAAAACACATGGACCTTAAATATCTATCACTGAAACAAGATGTTAGAAGAGGAAAGATTGTCATTGATCATTTAGGTACATATGAGATGGTTGCAGATATATTTACGAAAGGACTACCTCCAAAACCATTTCAGAAACATGCTAGCGGTATGGGTCTTGAAGATAGCTCCTAGTTAATTTCTGCAATTCATTATTCATTATTATTGTATTTGACATTTTATTTTGAGCTCTTATTGGACTTCTACATCTTTTCTATTCTGTTTTTCCATTGTGTACACATATTATTGTTGGATTTATGATAACAGAATTTGTCTTTGTTTAAGACATTATGGGACCATTATGAAAAATCTTACTAATGGCCTAGTTATGATTGTTGTTAATATTGTGGTACATGGAAGGAATCATGTTGCAAAATAATGTGCCCGCCATGACTCTTATTAGCTTACTTGATTAATCAAGGCACTTATGACAACTAGCTAAAGAAAAGTTTTAACATTTTTATGCGCGCCTTATGATTTCCAAATGAAAACACTAATGAGCATTCCTATCGACCAAGTGGGAGACTGTAAGATAAATCTTTATAGTATTTATCTTTCCATAATTGTGGTCTAAGGAATCCTAGTTTTCTAGGAATATATGTTAATTCTATATTCTAGTTACCTAATTATATTATAATTAATTATAGAGTTATTTCCAATTAAGACTCTTCCGTGATGGACGGTCGAGATTAAGTCCTAATTAAACCCTAACTGGAACTTGGTCCTCTCTTCACCTATATATACTATGACTTTACCCATCATAAATCATACTCAAGAAACACATAAATAAGGTGTATAGGGAGAAGAGAGAAACCAAGACTTCCTATCAATTGTTCGTTGACGGATCGTGCTCACGCCTAGCTGCTTTCTACCACGACACGATGAACGGAGGTATTTCTTCTTTTCTATTTACGTGTGAATCTATTTGTGACGTCATGTAGTTCAAAACGATTAAAGTCATGTAAAATTATATTTAACAGATTTTACATAAATATCGGCAAACTACAGTATTCTTTCGATTCTTTGTCAAAAAAGAAAAAAGTATTTTTTCAATCCTAATTTAATTTAAAATTGGGTTTTTTTTTGCCCTTTAATTTCTTCAAACTTCAAGTTTTGCCCTTTTTTATACGGGCTTAGAAAATACCCGGTAACTTAAATTTTTTAAATAAAAAATGTTCAACGGGCTCTGGTGTGGGCCAGCCTGAAGCCCAGTCGACGTGGCTGCTGATGTGGCGTACGGACAACGGCCACGTGGCGCCACGTCAATTTTTTTTGACTGGACGGGAGCGTGTATTTAACGATTTACCCCCTTCAACATCAAAACCTCCCCATCTTCTCCCTCCTCCTCTACTCTGCCACCACCACCACCCTCCTCCAACCTCAACCATTCTCCTTCCATTTCTGTCAAATGTCAATTGTCATCTATATACATTAAACGCCGCCCCTCAAAGCGGTTACGCGCAAAGACTCTTTCTCTCGCTACATATACATACACACATACATACAACTATTTCATTTCAGCTCTCTAATTTTTTGTCTCTCTCTCTCTTAAAATGGAGGTGGCGACCGTGTCATTGCAGGTGGAGGAGCTGACCTCCAGCGGCCAGATAATATTGGTGTTCAAAAACATTCGTCGTTCGATTTTCTCTCATAATTCAATTCGCAAGTATTTAATGGTGGTTTATTCATTTTTCGTGTGGATCCTTCTCCTTATATCTCGTCAGCACCGGTTGTCGCCAGTTGCGATGGTGGCTGTGTCGCCTAGGCGTCGTAAATTTGGGTACCGGAGGGATGAGGAGGATATGCTGAGGCGTATGACTTTGGCGGAGGCGATAGAGATGGCGGTGGTGGAGGATTATAGCTGGTGTTAGGAGGAATGCTTTGTTTTGCCGGTCGTGGTTCCAAGTGGGCACCAATGCCGGTGAATTGAGGTGTGTTTTGTTTGTGTTTATGGTGAATTGGTGGTTGGGGTGGGGGGGGGGGGAGGGGGGTTGGTGGGCGGGTGTAGAAGGAGGTATCAGTGGTGGTGGTGGGTTTCGATTGGGCAGTTGGGGGAGGTTGGTGGGTGGGTGGTGGTGGTTTTCATTTGGGTTTGGGTGGGGGGGGGGGGGGGGAGGTTGGGTTCGAAGAAGAAAATTTCCTTCTTCCTTTTCTTTTTTTTTTCTTTTTAGTCTAAAAAAACTGTTATAAATATTTTTTTAAAATAAAAAAAATTTATGACGTGTCGCCACGTGGTGGTCATGTCAGCAGCCACGTAGACTGGGCTTCAAGCTAGCCCAAGCCGAAGCCTATTGGATATTTTTATTAAAAAAAATTAAGTTTTTGGGCATTTTCTAAGCCCGTTTAAAAAAAGGGGGCAAAACTTGAAGTTAGGGAAAATTAAAGGGCAAAAAAAAAATCCTTTAAAATATAATCATTAATGTTCCGTATATCCTCAAATTTCATTTATAAAACTTTCATAATCCTAATAATTAAATAGGTCTAAAAACCTTTCCTAATTCAAATCCAATACAATAATATTGGTAAGGTTCCTGATCATACTCTAAGTTTGAACTTTAAACCTACGAACAGCAATACAGAATAATATCTCGCAACAGATTTCAACACAATATGTGATAAGAAAACTGCCATAGCACAATATTCTTAATCTTATCTATATAGTCGAGAATTATTTTGTGATTTTATTATTATCTCATCAACCCCTAGGCTGTTGTGGATTCGATGAGTTCACAGGGTTCTTGTTCTCGTCATGATCAGATTGAAGATAGTTTGGTTTTTTGCAGAATTTGCCTGCAATCTGACACTCATGGACACCCTGACGACAAATTAATATCTCCATGTAAGTGCAAAGGTACTCAACACTTCGTGCACCGCTCGTGCCTCGATCAATGGCGATCAGTCCGAAAAAGATTTGCCTTTACGCATTGCACAACTTGTATGGCTCGATTTCACCTCAGAGTCGTCACGAACTCAACCACCACCTCGATTTGTTGGCCTAGAATACTAAAGACCAGATTTTTAAGGGCTAGAGACCTTTCCTTAGTATCTTTGGCCTTCCGAACGTTGATTTGGGTCACTGTTAGCATTTATTATCGACTTGATGATATAGACAAGTCGCAGGGTACTTTTTGGTATCTTCTAGTGTTCTTGGTTAACTTTTTTTCTTTCTTCGGATTTATGATCGCACTGTTTGTGGTAACTCTATTACTCGGGTTCACCCTGTACACTATAGCCAATGCCGTGGCTCGTGAGAATCGACACCTTGGGTGGGTTGGTGTGTTGTTGGAATGTTTCTTTGGCGTATTAGCTCTAACTGTTGTCGTTGCGCTGGGAAGAAATTGTGTCGTGTGTGGCTTTATTGCGCTGATGATGGCGATTGAGAGGATCTGGAAAAGTTACTATCACATTGATCGTAAGAAGAGACACAAACTTACGGAGAAGTACGTGGTGATGGATCTTGGGGGCTCTTACGTTATGCCTCCCAAACTGGCATCAAGCCATGCAAATCGTCTCAAAAAGCTCAATCGATTGTAGTCCCTTTGGGGCATTTGATAAAATTGAAAAGATACACAGAAGATTAGCTGGATGTTATTGTCATTATTCAAACAGTCTAGGTTGTATCTTTAAATCGACCTACCATCAAGGATGTTATTATAGTTATCCTAGTTATTACATTTAGCTACTCAACTATTTATATACTTACGAAATTAACTGTGTTATATATCTTCTGTTTTTGGCTGTACGCAAACTTCAGGGGAATTAGTCCTTTGGGTTGCATCATGCTGTATGGTTAAGCTTGTATATCTTAAATTATCGTGCTTCAATCAATATAAAACATTATGATATGTTAGAAAAGTCAATGGAGAAAATTGCTCCAGTTAATGAACATATGAAATTATAATGTGATCACACACATTCGATAGTAAAAATAATTAAAACCCATCTAATTTATTCCTTGATTCTTGACAAACTAAGACATATATAAGGTGTACGCTCAAATTCCTATATATGATCGATGCTGAATTAATACTCAACTCAAATTAAATACATTAGCCATGAGATTATAGATGTAAGTTGATCATCATCATGTGTAAAATGAATAATTCCTTAGAATATTTGACCCCCATAATTATAACCATGAATATAATTACTGCCCGCTGCACCTCCTTCACTGAAATAACTAGTAGCGACAACATTCCTTTGATTTTGAATTGCCATCTTGGTGCAACCATTTTGGTAATTATCATCCAGGTTCCATAGTCCTCCCCACAGGTAACTATCAACAGCTGGGATCAAATCAGACCAGTTTGAAGCATCCTGCTGATGAGGCAAAATCTGATCATGATTTTCAATAATGTTTGGACACACAATATTCATCATTTGTTTGCTATTATTCTCGTCACACGTGGCCTCGGCTGCTTCGAGGTGTGACGTACTAATCTTTGGTTCTTGTTCTTCTAATTGTTGGTGATTCAGTTTTTGATGCTTGGCAAATTTTCTCTTCTCTTGCTTAACAACTTGATGATCAGTTACTGCTGGCTTTTTCTTCCTGAAATGAGTTCTCCAATAGTTCTTTATCTCGTTATCTGTTCTCCCGGGCAAGTAACGTGCAATTGTCGACCATCTATACCAAAAATGTTATGGTAAGTGAGGCGAAATGAATAATTAAGCTCTCGAATAAAATAAGTATAACATATATACATATATATATATATTAAAGAGAACCAAAAAAAATATGAGAAAGGCAAATTAATAATAGTACTTGTTTCCCCAAAGTGCATGGAGTTCAATGATTATTCCTTCCTCTTGCGGTGTTATATGGCCTTTCTTCAAACCAGGCCTCAAGTAATTCACCCACCTCAGCCTGCAACTCTTTCCACTTCTATTTAAACCTGATCATTTCCATAAAAACAAAATCCACAAGATTACTAAACATGCAACAAATTTGACAGATCGTCCGTACTGCTTAAGTACACCATAATATGTACCATGGATATTCATTTTTTATTTTATAACTGAAAATGATACATATAGTAATATACAGGACTTTATAAACATATAGTCATATTATACAATATCTAGTAGTGTTCATGCGCTCGTTCTAAGTCTTATAGACGAACTATTGTATGATTACATAGTGTATACGGCCAGTTAATGCATAAATACATGGTTGAAAGGAGGTTATAGAGAAATTATTGTCTATAATATCGAAAAGTATTTTGATCTGGATCATCGGTTGCACTACGTCGACAATCGCGTTGATAAAAAAGATCATCTCATATTACATGAATAGATTGACACAGTACTATACTTACCTGCACACTTGGAGACACAACTCCATCTTCCTTCACCATTTTGGCCAACATATTCAACAAGCAATTTATCTTCTTCAGGAGTCCAAGGTCCTTTTCTCCAACCTTGACCTAAAATACCCCAACTCCCCATTTGAACCATCTCTAATTAACACTAACTAGTAATTAATAATGAGGTTGAGTTAATCAAGTTTTTTAGACTTCAATTATTTTCTTGTCTCAGTTTCTCTGACAGACAGCCTTAACTCAATTATCCTACGTTATATATCTCGCCCTCAGCTTGTCGCAGTCACTCTCTTTTTTAAACCATTAATAAGCTGACCACCTCACTATATAATTACCACTGTTTAACCCCAACTACATGACAAACTAAATCTGTGGTCTTTACAATGGAATCAGCAATTATTCCTCACAGAATCTGCCACGTGTTGCTACGTTTCATTTCCTATGTGAGTTTAGCGTGTGTAGGGAAATTAAATACAATAAGCTTTCACTGCCGTACGATGAATCACGGGGGACAAGATTTTAATGGAACTACGTAATCTATGGAACTTAAAACTTTTGAGTCATGATAATGGGATTTAATTAATTAATATTTAGCAAGAATTAGATAAACATACATAAGAGATATGAAGTAATTATACAAACTTCCCCTCATGTTTTAAAAATTGTGCATGCATTTTTATGGTTAACTTTGTATTGGAATCGATTAAATTTTGTCCAATATTGATTTCGTTCTACATAATAAACGAAAAACAAATCAAGATTTCTGACAAAACAGATAGAAAATATGTCTCCCTTATTTTGTTTATGAAAATTAAAAGAACATAAAAGACAGAGTATTTTTAAATTAAAAAGCTTTAGGAAATTATTTGCGATATTAATGTTCTTCATTAGGATTTAACCCCGTAATTAATCTTGTCTGCATACGTGCATTACATGAGTTCAGTGTTTGTTTGATGACGTATACCACTACAAGATTTGAGGACTTTGTAACCGCGCTGCGGTTGCAAAAACCATTCAGGGTTGCGGTCCCTGAATGTCCATTGAGCATCTGCAACCGCAGTGCGGTAGCAGAATCAGCAACCGCACTGCGGTTGCAAAAGCTAGTATCTGCAACCGCAATGCGGTTGCAAATGTCCATTGAGCATCTGCAACCGCAATGCGGTTGCAAAAGCTAGTATCTGCAATCGCAATGCGGTTGCTGAAAATATTCATACTTCAAAATGACGTTTTTTTGATGATTTGAGGTACCATGTCGTTAGTTTAGTTGATAACTATCCTAATAATTATAAAAACAACCCTAATTCCAATATCTCATAACAATTTCAAGCGTTATATATGTGGGACAAGAAGAAATATGATGATGAGTAGTAAATAGAACATACAATATGTTCATGCATGGTCTAATAACTCCTTCGATCATTTCAGATTCAATCTACTCTTTCATTTCTTAATTACTTGTTTTTGTAACCATTTATTAGTTTATATCACATGCAGCATTGAAGTTTGTTGTTAAAAATCAGAAACGCAATGAGAAAGTCCCATAAAATTGCGATTTTAATGTATTAATAGTTTTTGCAACCGCGATGCGGTTGCAGAAAGTGTCTATTGGGACCGCATGACGGTTGCAAAAGCTAGTATTTGCAACCGCAATGCGGTTGCAAATGTCCATTGAGCATCTGCAACCGCAATGCGGTTGCAGAAGCAGTTGCAGAAAGTGTTAATACTTTCTGCAACCGGATTGCGGTTGCAGATACTATTTTTTTAAATTTTTAAAACTTTCAGCAACCGCTTTGGGGTTGCAAATGCTTCAAAATTTTTGAAAATTTGGGCGGCCTAAGGGGGGAAATTTGAATTTTCGCGAAAATTCAAATTTTCACCCCATTTTCTATATACCCACCAACACTTCTCTTCTTTTTCCAAATTCAAAAAATCACCAACACTTCTCTTATTTTTCCAAATCCAAAAAATCACCAACACTTCTCTTCTTTTTCAAATCCAAAAAATTACCAACACTTCTCTTTTTTTTCTAAATCCAAAAAATCACCAACACTTCACTTCTTTTTCCAAATCCAAAAAATCACCCAACACTTCTCTTCTTTTTCCAAATCCAAAAAATAAAAAACAAACCAACACTTTTCTTCTTTTCTTTTCCAAATCCAAAAACTTAAAAAACACCAACACTTCTCTTCTTTTCTTTTTCAAATCCAAAACAAATAACTCCTAACATTTCATTTTTTGCTTTTTTATTTCTCTTCTTCTTTATGTTTTTTTGTTCAACTTTTTTTCATTTTTCATTTTATTTTATTCATTGTTTTTCGTTATTTAATTACATGTGTTCTTGTATATTCACTATATTGATTTGCTGCCATTATCTATTTGTAATTTTAACAAAAACCAATAATATTTCGGTAATTACCGTAATATTATTGGTTTTTTTTATTTTCGTTCGTAGGTCATTTGCAACCGCATCGCGGTTGCAAATGGTTTGAATATTTTCTGCAACCGCAAAATCTGCAACCGCAATGCGGTTGCAGACTATCTGGTCGCAGATGAGCATCTGCAACCGCGATGTGGTCGCGGATGACAAGTAACCGAGGCTTTACGAGACCTCGTCATCTGCAACCGCATCGCGGTTGCAAGTGACTATCTGCAACCGGATTTGGGCCTTTTACAACCGCAAATGCGGTTGCAAAAGACCCTGCAACCTTGTAGTGATACGCTATAGGCGGCATTTTGTGTAATTTTCAAAAACGTGGGGGCGTCTCTATAATTTTTCGTACTTTAGAAGGTGTTAGTGTAAACTTTCTCCCAATCTATATGTTAAATGCAGCCGTAAACTTTATGAGTTGTTGATGGGTAGTTTTCTTAAAAAATGTTTCATACCCAATTGGAATGCAACAAATGTATGTTCAAGTAATCTTTGAACTTTGGACTATAATCTTGTGTTGGAGATATAATTAGGGGAAGTTAGTAATTTTTTAATGGCCATTAAGGAAGCTTCTTGATGCCATAATAATATAAAATATGTAAAAGAAGACGACATGAATGAGTCACCTTATGGACGCGTGTGGACTATGAGTCGTTTTTGGAAAGTGAGGCACTTATTTATTGGTGAATGCTGATTTTTTTATGAGGGTAATGCTATATATAGGTAGTGATGTGTATCATATTTGCAATTAAATAATATGTGATCAAAAGGTTACCAAAGAAGAAAGTAGAAGATCATAAGATTCTATTATGGGTGCAAGGGGGGCGACTAACATCATAAGATTCTATTATGGGTTTGAAAGTAACCTGGGACATTCTTATCTAGTTATAATTAAATTAATCAATTAAAGCATAGTGAGTGTACGTACCATGAACGTAATTAATCGGGGTCGTTGGTCTCCTCTCGGCTTCAAAGGTTCAACTTTAATAATAATAATAGTAAATTTTACAAGAAAATTGTTACTTTTCAAGTCGAATTCTTTGCTTTCAAAGTTGAGATGGATGACAGTGGTGTAGTTGAATAGTAAGTGATAAATGACTAAGGTTGATAAATTATATTTTAATTGTTTTATTTTAGACTCGATTGGTTCACGTACTTATGTGACTCGGGAATCTCAGGACGAGCTATCTAACCCAAATGATGATTTGGTTGGCCGATACAACCCATGGAGCACTCTGGTCGGTCAGTATTCTACTCTTATAGGTCCGAATTGTTGAGGGCGGTTAATGAAAATATTAAAATTTAAAAAAAGAATCGCAATTAAATGATGGACGACAGGGATTCATTTGTTCATAAAAGGAAAAGATTTTTGATGATGGATAGCGTAAGAATTATGAATATAAAGTATAAACTATCGTTACAATTAGTTTCCTGATTACATTTTTTTTTTTTTGGTTCAAACAAAAAAGGTAATCAGGAAACTAATAGGAATACTTAAAAAAAAAAAAAGGAAACTAAGAGGAACTATAGAATGTGGGGAAGTAGGATGCTACAAAGTGGAGGAGTACTCTAACACTGTTACTTTACCGAAATATCCTTCCTTTTATTTGTAAGAAATTGTTCCATCTTTTATGAAATTGCAAATTTACCCCAATAGATTAAACAGTTCTATTTTTAGTGTTCTTTCAATGGATATAGTCCATTACGACCATATCATGCCCAGCATGCTTCCGTACAGAACTTATAAAACATAACCGTAAAAGATACCTCCTTTTGACCGTACCACCGTCGAGTATTCTGCCAGGTTTTACGAAGACTCCTTGCCCTCAACCACTCGATCGCAACCGATGGTTCTACAACAGCTCCTTCAACGGTAATCAGCACAACCCTGGTTCGTTTCCTACTCCGGGTGTAAAAGGCAACTAAAACGGAATATTTAAAAGCTCAACTTCGACATACTCAAGCGAAAGCAGATCTATATTTATTTATGTGGAGATTTATTTATTACAACACACCCGTATCTCCTTAGAGAGGAGTAACTGGTTTTAGCTACTCATAGTAGCTAACTCTCTCTCGTACATTCACTCAAAACCGAAATCAAAACTATTCTACAGACACTTGTTTATTTGACAGAATTGAAAATGCTCACCCTATTACAAACTATGCTTCTCTCTTGTTTATAAGAAAACTAAGGAAAATGTTCGATGCCTTTAGCTTTCTTCAGCTTGTGTATTTATAGGTGAACTTCCGGATTTGAAACGCGGATTTCAGCTACATCTTGATGCTTTTTCTTCCACTGGCGTAGTGGCCTGGCCCTCCTGTCCTTTTAGTGGAATCTTTTCCACCGCAGCTTGTTTGTTTTTTCCCTCCCACTATGATAGTGGTCTAGCCCTCCACTTATCATCCTGTCGTTGTAGTGGAGATGGTCCTGATTTGATCACATGGCCACTTTAGCTTTGCCAGCTGTAGTAGCCCACTTTCCTGTCCCACGCGGCATCTTTCCTTGTCTCGCATGGCCCTCTTTGTCGTTTTCCTCTTTGTCCCGTTTCATTGGGAAACCCTTTCCAAAGAGAGGTTCTTTCTGATCTTGACACTTTGGACAGATCCTTTCCTTCCATTGGCCGACATGTGCCATGTTGCAAAATTTTCTGCTAGTTTCTGCCGTCGACGGAATCTCGTTCTTCCACAATGTTCTTCGTTTGTTTTCGAACATTGTTTCAGCAAACCTTGTGGTGGTGTTGGTCATGCTGTTAAGCATGAACGTTCCCTTTTCCTTATCTTGGAAAATCTTGAATGCATACTTGACTTTGTCCATCTCTGTGAGACAGACCCAGAGTCCCCAAGCTCTCCTTGTTGAGACGTCATCTTCTGAGAGTGGGGCGACTAACATCTGTCCTTCTGGTGGAGGCTTGATGTAGTCCATAGCTTTCCAATTGGGTCTTTGGAGCTTGATAAAGTGAAAACTTGGTAAAGACCCTTTTCCTGTGATTTCTGGGGCTGCCGAGATAAACTTCATTTCCAGAACATCGCCCCTTCCAAGTGTATGATTATTCTGCCATGTTTCATACACATTTTTCTGGATCCATTCCGGTAATTTGGCAATTTCCGGGAAGCTTGGTGATTCGGTAAAGATTGAGGCTATACAGCCAAAATCAAACCATTCTCGTACATGCTCGGGTTTTGATTTAGGTAGTATCCAAATCCTTGGATATTTTCCCGACCAGTCTGCGATTGTCTTTCCAGGGACTAGTCCCATCCTTGTGTTCAATTTTTCCCACGTTCTCTGATACTCGATCAAAGGTGGGGTTTTCTCGTTTTTGTTTATCTTAGATGATCCCGTTTGGGGTCTAAGATTAACCTCGTCCTCTTTATTTTTAGAGGTGTGTTTTGATTCCTTTGGTATTTCTACCTCTGGATCAGCTTGCTTCTGGCTCGTTGATTCTTTAGGTATTTCTACCTTTGAATCTGCTTGCTTCTGGCTCGTAGATTCTTTAGGTATTTCTACCCTCGAATCAGCTTGTCCTTGGGTGTTTTCCTCGAAAGGATCACCTGCTGGTCCAATTTTACTTGGATCATCAAACTCGTATGTGTTTGCTTGTATTTCCACTTCCAGTTTTGAAAGTGAAGCATCTCGAAAAAGTGGTGCCGCGAGGCTATCCCACAAACTCGTACTACCCAACAAAGTTGCCTTCATTGAGTTTTAAACCTTAGAAAGGTCCCTTCCCTGTACATGACCGGAAGCCTGAGCATTGATTGGCAGACCCTCGATCGCCTTGCGGAGCTCGTCCAGGTTATCCCTGTGGTGTCTCCATCTCATGAGGATGGAATCAGCCTCATGTACCTCCATCCCTAGTTAAGAAATCTGCAAGAACATTCTCATGAGATTTGATAACTTGAACATCAAAATTATAATATTGACATCCGGCTTGCCATCTTAATAACCTAGCTTTCTCGGGTTTGCTTTCTATCTTATTTTTTAAGAAAGCCTTGACACTAGTGTTATCAATCTTAAGGGTGAATTTTTTAGCAAGTAAGAATAAAGGCCATTTTTTGAAGGCCCTCCGAACTGCAAAGAATTCTTTCTCGTTGATGTGCCATCTTGCCGCCTCATCTTTTGAAAAGAGGCCGCTACAGTATCTGCAAGGCACTTCTCCTTTTGGCTCGACTTTTGTAAGAACCGCCGCCCACCAATGGTCGCTTGCATCCGTATAAAGTACCAACTCATCTTCGTCATTGGGGATTGCAAGCTTGGGGAGATCTTGACAGATAGCTTTAAGCTTCTGTACTGTCTCCTTGTGTTCATCCGTCCATCTGAACTCTGCGTCCTTCTTCAGTAATGGACTAAATGTTTTCCTGTAACTTGCCAGATTGTTAATAAACATTCCAGCAAAATTAACTAACCCCATAAAACTTTGGAGTTGTTTAACCGTCTTGAGGTCGTCGGGAAAGTCACGTACCTTTTCCACCAAATGATTTTGGAGGATAATACCTGACTCGTCAATCTCGACTCCGAGGAATTCGATCTTCCTTGTAAGAATTACTGCCTTCTTTTGTGACAGCACTAATCCTTCTTTGTGGCAAACATCTGAGAAAATCTCCAAATGTTTGATGTGTTCTTGGACGTTCTTCGAAGCGATGAGAATATCATCAACGTAGACGGACATGAATTTGAAATAATCCTTGAAAAGATTATCCATCTTCCTCTGATATATCTGGGGCGCATTAGCCAATCCCATTGGCATAACATTCCAAATATAGTGACCTTGCGGTGTGGAGAAGGCTGTAAACTTTTTACTTTCTTCTTCCATCTTGATTTGGTAGAAACCTGATTTGCAGTCAAACTTAGAAAAGACTTTCGCGTTCTGAACGCAGTTGATCAGGTGTTCTCGGTTCGGGATGTAATATTCGTCGAATTCCAAGATCTTGTTGATCCCTTGGTAGTTGATCACCAATCTCGGCTTTCCTCTCTTGATCTCTCCATGGTTCCTGACTAAGAACCCCGGACTGCTGTAAGGAGAAACTCCTGGTGAGATGAGCTTCAGATCCAGATGTTCTTTGAGAATCACCTGCATATCCTTTCGATCCTCCTGATTCATGAGGATGGGTCTATATCTGACCAGCTCGTTTTCCTTTCCCTTTTGAACTCTTAGAGTAGCCTTGAGTTCATTCTTGTTCCACCACGCCAGAGGATCTTCTTCGTAGTTCCTCCGGATCTTTGCCTTGACATCTTCAATTGAAATCTGTTCTTCATTGGTGATGTCAATATGAGGACTTGGTTCAAGGCTGGCCTTGAGGATCTCGATCGTTTCATCTCTGATCCTTTTGGTCTTTTGTCCGCCCAAGCTTTCATTTCTAAGCTGTAGGATTGCCTTACCGTATTTCCTCTGGTCCTGCATTTTTGGGTGTAGAAGTCGTCCTTCATCACCACGCTTGCTGCGAAATTGAATCGGCAGTTTGCGGTGAAACGCCTGCGTCAATCGTTGCACCAAGATCTTATGATCACAAGTTGTTGTGAGGAAAAGACGCCTTCTTTCATTGTCCTGCGTAACCCGCTTGAATGTTTGCAGGAAATTGTTGCCGAGTAAGATATCGGCTCCGGTATCATGGAAATATATTGGGGGCGTCTTCACTTTGTACCATGGGGTACCACTTGCTCTACCAATTAGTATTTCTGCTTGTTTTATTCCTCGTCTGAAGACGATGATTTTCTTCGCGAAATCTCTCCCAGCAATTGCTGGTAATTCTTCCCCGAGTTCATCTGGAAAGATTCCTAGTTTAGCTGTGCAAATTCCTGCACCTGAGTCGATATACACTACAAAGTATTCGGCTCGATATTTCTCGTACAACATCCCAACCGAGATGTAGATTGAGAATGGACTGGTGGTCATTTGAGTCGGTATCTTTTTCCTTCCACCGTAAACTCCATTCCTTCCGGCACCTTTTCCCAAGGTTTGTGATCCTTGAGAAAATTGATTCCAAGAACAAGTTGTTCTGGGATTTTTCCTGCGCGTCCGTTGATAATGAAATCAAGTCCACCTAGCTTTAGGTTTCCCTGATACCTACCAACAAATGGCTGCTTGAGATAATACAATGCGTCGCATGGTAACGTATTATCTTTCTGAGTGGTGTCGAAGATGACTTCGACTTCTCCCCATCCTCCTGGACATTGTAATTCTCCTTTGGTTGTGAATTTCTTTGGTTCAATCACAACCTCCATAATTGGTTTCTTTCCCCAGGTGAGGCTTTGCATCCTGTTCTCCCGGAAAGAGACTGTTCTGGGCTCGAATCTTTGGCTCGTGTCCTTGCCAAATACTGGTTGGTCGCGAATAATTAAATCCATTTCATGAATATGCGGTAGGCTGGAAATCTCTGGCCTGACTGCATGTGCGACCTTCTCGAAGATCTCCGGTATCTCAACAAACTCATTCCTCTGGAAGAGATCTGAATGGTGAGTATTTGAGAGCGCGTAGGAGATACTGTATGTAATGGAGTAAGGACGGTTTTCTTCCTTCATTAACTCCTTGTTTTTGAAGTCCTGCTGTAGAGTAAGGACTCTGCTGAAATCTTTATCGGCTAGGTTAAAGGCGATCTTTGGATATATGAATGTTGCCACCTTTCCAGCGAATAGATTTCCTGAAATACCTCCGAGACAGGCATCTCGTAGGTTCTGGATTCTTCGATCAAAGACGGCAATGTCAATTGGGGAATTGATTCCTTCTTTGAATGTTGCTTTGAGCAGAATCCTTATGGCTCCGATATGGATCCATGACATTTTCTGCGCAACCTCTAGCTTGAGCCTTTTTAGTTCCTCTTTGATTTCGTTCATAGGAACTAGCTGCATTTCCATCACATTACTGGTTAGCTCCATTGGGATAGCAATTTCTCCCGCTGTAACCTTGTAGATGATGTGATGTTTCCTCCTTCTGAAGCTTAGCTGAGCTAAGGTTCTTTCCATCTTTCCAATGGTGAATCCATCGTAGACTCTCAACTTTGGATCTTCTCGCATAATTCTCATCAAGGCTTTGTGAGAAATGCTGGTTTGTGAGAAAAATCATGTCCTGTCTTCTTGAACTTCCTGATGGAAGATCTCCTCGTCTTCAGTCTGAATCTGATTCTGACTCTGAAGACTCATCTGGTCCTTCGTCTTCCTCATATATACTTTCGTCTGAAGGGATATCTTCAAACCGGTATACCTGAACAAGGTCCTGAAAGTAGACAGCTTCTTCGAACTCCGGCGTAGCTTCGAACTGTCTAACACCCCTTTTTTGGTTCTCCGGACAATCTGTTGAGATGTGTCCTTTGGCTCCACACGTCCAACAGTTACAATCTTTGAAGCTTTCATTAGCACGTGTTTGTGCTCTCCTGAAAGTTCTCCTAACTGGTGGTCTGCTGGTACTTCCTTGCCTGACCACCGTTCTTCCACGGCTGGGTCCTGGTCTCTGCCCCGATTTGTAACTTCGGGCCTTTTGTTTTGACCAGAATCTTCTTGGTTTCCACGAAGATCTTCTGGTAAACTTGCTTCTTCGCTCATAGGGATGATCCCTTATGCTTCTTCTTTTGATGTCTCTCCGGTGCTCCAACGACTGTTGGAACGTCATCATCGTTGCAGCACAGCCGGGCTGATTTATTGATTCTTTTCAGCCTCTTGAAATTCTTTTGAATTGCTGCCTTCTGGCACCATTCACTCAACTTGGCTTTGAGGAAAGACATCCTTTGAGCCACCGTGTCTATCCCCAAAGGAGTATATTCACGTAGTAACATTTTTCGCCATGGGCTTGGAATCTTGGCGAAGAAAAGGGGAAGCGCCGTGTCTTCTGCAATCCGGCTCTTCCATCCGTACTCGGTGAACAGCTTGATGTATAGATCCACACTACATATGTCATGTAGCTCCAGGCTATACAGTGCTTGTTCGTATCTCTTGACTTTTTCCTGGTCACCTCCTCCGGTCTGGGGATCCACAAAGTATCCTTCTCCGATGAAGTAGATTTTGAAAAGCCTCGCCATTCTATCGACGATGTCTTTGAGAGATTCGCCCGATAGGACTCCACTTCTAATTTCTGGAGTACCATGTTCCCAACCGATCTTGACCGAACCTTCGAGACTCATCTGTAACATCATGATGAATCCTTCTTTGTCGAGTTCAAGCGTCGCTGCCGCAATTCTCATTGCTGTTGCCCATTCATCGATCAGTGCTTCGCGATTCTTGAAATCGAGCGTATCCAGATTGAGCATAAGCCCGTACGGGTGGATTGGATCGAGTTGCGATTTCCCGTAGGGTGTTCCATGAACATCTGGCCTTCTGGCTCTTGCTCTGGTGGGAATACGATTGTACATATTTCCCGCAACAAAATCATGCTGGTGTGGCATGGCTTCTTCTCGAATTGGTTCTTCCCGAATTGGCTCTTCCCGAATTGGGTCTGGATTAGGGATGGAAGATCCTGCGCCTTCGGTAATTGTTGATTGTCCTGGTGGAGGACCTTGACTTGGTACAATTGCACCAAATGTCTGCACGTTTTCCAGGTTCAGCCCCGAAAATGATTCTGCAAGATCCGAAAGGTCTTGCAACGCCTCGAAATTGAAATCATCAATCCTGAATCTAGCCATGATTTCACTTGGTGCTAGGTTCCCCCCTTATCCGGGCTTCCAGCTTCTCGTTCGTGGTCATCTCTCTTTTGACCTGGATTGCTTTGCCCTTTTGATGTAGCAAAGGCTCCTTCCCGAAAGATGGTGGCAACCATCCAACTCTCCTTCTTTCGGATGACCTTGGTATGGATTCCAAGTTCTTGACTCGTTGCTGGATATCTTGTATCTTTTCCAAGATTTCCTTCTGTCGTCGAGACATGGTTTCGAGCTTGTCTCTGATTTCTTGTAGACTTTCGGGCATATGGATTTGATGATTGCCATAGGCCTGGACTGTCTTCTGGACTTCCCTGAGATCCTGCGATAACTTGGAGCTATCTGGCACAAGCTCGTGGAAATCTGGCAAAACTAGATCACTCATGAAGAACGGTTATTTCTTTCAGTGATTAGTCTATTAATTCTTGCGATACTTGCCAAGAGACCATTAACTCTAATGAATTTGACTCTAATGGCATGGAGATCGTCTGGTCTATAACTAGCTAGGTCATCTAACTTAGTTATCAAGATTTGAAGTTCTTGTTCAAGTGTAATACCAGGCATTTTACAGGCTTAGTATATAACTTTGTTTTTTAGCTTTTTCAAGGCTAATCTCGATCAACTTGATTTGTTCAAGTATAGTTCTCTGGATAGGACATGTTTCACCTGTTTGTTCCATGCTACAGCGTAGAACATCATGGTTCCTCAATTCTCTTTTGTGAAAATTAAGCGTATCTTGTTAGGGCGGCAATTCGCCCTTTAATACTCGTACATGCGTTTCCTTTCATAGGAGCCCATATGATGAGATCCCAAATGTCATCCATCACTGGATCACTCATGGTTTTGCAAAACTCCTCTCATAAGGTAATAAAGTGTTGCTATAAATAAATAAATAACCACATAAAATAAATAAACCATGCTCTGATACCATTTTCAAGGCACCAAAAATAGGGACCTTTAACCTATGGGGTATAAGTGAAATATCTTAAAAGTTGAAGATATTCTTGAAAGAAAAGGTGGAGGATAAAATGGTAATTGAAAGGGTGTTGGAGTAGTGCTCTACCTCCTAGCATCTAATTTACCTAGAATGTGCATCGGGTTTTTTTTATGTGTTACACGAGGACCAATCATATTAATACTACATAAAATAATAAATAGCGCGGTACAGAAGATTTGAACTAAATAATTAAACCCGTCAAAGTAACAAGTAGATCCATTTCTCAAGGCATCGATACATATATCCAAAACGAACTTCAAAAGACATAGAGCAATCTCATTGAATTATAGTTTTACCCTTTATTTGGGGAGTTTGCAATGGTTGTAAACAGCTTGTGGTTTTTATTCATTGAAAATGACTTAAATGTATGTTAATTGGTGATTTTGTTTATATTTATCATATATGTTTTGGGGTGTTTTCGTCTGTTGAATTGGCAAGTTGATAAAACACTCCACAACAGATTGATTCAACGTACTGTTAGAACCAGATTTGTCTTCTACACGCCTGCACTCCAAGCATTACGGCACGACGGACCGGGTGTTGTTGATTTCGGACTGAACTAGGGAGAAAACCAAACTGCCTACGTATCTCATTGAGGAAATCAAGTCGAACGTAGTTCATTTATCTCTAAGTATCCATGATAGGTCAAATCTGACGACAATCGAATCGGGAGGGTTCAATATAGGGTATCTCGAATTGGCCTATATCAAATCTGGAGTGTATCGAATTGAGGGAATTCAATTTAGGCTGTATCGAATCAGGTATGTTCGATACAGCGAGTGCTGAGTGGCCCAGTATCGAATCTGGGTCCTTCGGTCTATAAGTGTATCGATTAGAGGTCCTTCGATGTTGCTCTATGTCGAATATGATGTGTATCGAATGAGCTTGGCTCGATGTTGCTTTGTATTGAATCAGGTCCTGCATCGAATTGGGTGATGGATCGAACTCTGAAGTGGATTCGATGTATGTGAGAATGTTATGAGTGTTGAATGAATCTTGAGAAGGACAAGAGACGAGATATTTATAGACCCCGTCCCGTGGGCTCATGTGGCAGCTGGGAGATGCGCATCGAATTAGGACAGTTCGATCGATCACTTAGATCGAATCGAGGCCGTTCGATGCTCGATTAACATCGAATTTCTACTTTTCACTATACTATTTTAGTGGACCTTTCTTCTTGGGTTGGCCTAATATTGGTATTGGGTTACTCCTATAATACCCCATCATATAGTTCCCCAAGTTTGGGAGACGTTGTCGATTATAGAACGGGTGCCAAACTCATAAACTTTATCTTTGACGTGCCCCTTCTTGTTTATAATTTTGATAGTGCTGAGAATCATTGCGTTGAAAATCATGCCCCCGATTGGGAGGCGATCTTGAATGGTGATCGAGTTCCAAGCTTACTGCTTCCAATCTATGAAGTCGGGCTTTAAATCATGTTTGAAACCCTCTTTTTATTTGCTATTGTTATAATAGATAATTAATGTGCATCCTTTTTTAATGTTGATGATGCGATCGAATGAGTTTTGTTCGATCTTGCGATGTTTTGCTGGCTTGTTGGCTCGTTTTCGTTGCCTTTTCTTTCAATTGCTGTTATCGCATTTTACTTTATTTTGGCAATTCGAACGACATTCCACATTTGTGGAGGGTTGTATGTTTTTTCTTTAGTCAATCGTTGTGCGTGGTCACTATGTCTTCTCACTCCTTCATTGGATATTTTATATGATTATGTTCATCGTGACATCCTTGCTTCTCTTGTGGTCGTATAGTTATCATCCGTCTTTTAGATTAGATGTTTACCCAATGTATCTTCTTTGGGGACATATGATTAGCACATGTCGTCTCAGACTTGGTGTGCGTCCCGTTGTCTACTTTTCGAGATTTACGGTTATCATATGTCGCTTCGGACAGAGTGTCCGTTCCGTTTTCATCTATCGGGATTTACGATTGGCACTTGTCACATGGGACAGAGTGTTCGTCCCATTTTTATTTTTCGAGATTTACGATTTGCACTTGTCACTTGGGACAGAACGTCCGTCCCGTTTTCTTCATCTCGTGGGGTTTTCGGTTAGCACTTGTCATTTTAGGCGAAGTGTCCATCTCTTTGGAGCTCTATGACTTTTGCGTTGAACTGAATTCTCGTATACCATTACTTGTTTTATCATCCTTACTCGCACAACATGAACATGTGTAGTGCGCTAGCAGCCCTTTGTTTTTCTCTTGAATGATATGTGAAATCTCAATTTTGTGCAACTTCGTACATGTCAAGTATTTCCGTTTCTCGACGATCGAGTAAATGTATATTAGTATTTTTGCGGCGACTTGGTCGCTCAGAAGTATATCTGCTTTGGTTTTCGCATATGGGCATAATCTGCTCGATTCTTTTTATCGTTCTAATGCATCTTGTTTTTCCTATAGCGGATTCTTTTGTCGCCAGTAGGATGACTCTCATTTTTTGTGGAGATCATGGTTGAGTTGCAAATTATACCAGCTCAGCTGGTTACCTTCCCGTCTTTGGGGATTCGGCAACAGTTAAGTCTGTGAAATGATGCCACAAGTTGCTAGTCTGTAAAGACCACCATGCATTCTACTTGTAATGAGCTTGCCCTTGAGGTTTCGGCGAGAATAACTTTGTATTGTGCCTCGTTGTTGGTCACAATGAAGTTCGACCATGAGTACGCTAGCTAGTTGTTGTATGATTTTACAAAGTTTTTTACCCTCCAATGTTAACTTTATGTTTGTTTCGACTATGTTGTTGATAACAAGGTGACAAGCATAATGAACTATGACTTGGGAGTCCTTTGCCTTGGTGTTTGCACTGATTTTGCAGTTATGTTTGGTTTAGATCGTTATCTCTAGTCATGAGATTTTATGGCATGCATCACCTTCATTGAGGGTGGATGTGGTGAAAATCAAAGAGGCGGAGTTGCGCCATGCCACTTAGAACGAATTGCTTTTGAAGTGATCGACCAGTATGGGGAAGACGTGACTCCCGAGGCTCGAGCATAAATATATATCGTACAATTCCAAATTTTCTCTATTTGGACATTGTGTCACCTTTGTTCGGATTTGTGGCTCTCTTTAATGATTGCTCGCGTTTTGTTTATGGCTAATTCGGTGCTTTTACATGTTATTGATCTTCGTTGTTTATGGCTAATTCGGTGAATGGATATTTGCACCTCTAGAGGTGATAATCCTTTTATAGTAGTCTAAATATGCACTCATTTGGGCGGGTCTTCATCGTACCATGCTGGGTAGATGCCCGTGGTAGATTTGGGTAGATTTGCATCGTACCATGCTGGGTAGATGTAACTGATTTTCTATGTGAAGTCTATTGCAATATCCACCCTTTCAGGCATATGGATATGTTGTTTACATCATGCTTTTGCCAGCGGATGTCTATCCTTTGTGGTTTGGTTTGTTTCTGATCACGTTGGGCTGACGTCTATTTTCGATATTTTATATATTCATCTGATAGCTTTGGGCCAATATGTCATTTTTTATCTAGCCGTTCCGGGCCAATATTTCATTTTTGAGGTTTTTGGTTTGCATCTTATCTTGTCATGTTGATGCTTTTGGTGCCGATTTGGACAAGTTTGCTTCGTACCGCTTCAGGTAGGTTTGCATCGTACCGCTTCGAGTGGACGTTCTTGGTGCCTCTTTGGACATGTTTGCTTCGTACTGCTTCGGGTAGGTTTGCATTGTACCACTTCGGGTAGATGTTTTTGTTGCCGCTTTGGACATGTTTGTCGTACCACTTCGGGTAGGTTTTTATCATACCACTTTGCGTAGGTATTTTTGGGTGCCGCTTTGGACATGCTTGTCGTACCGCTTCGGGTAGGTTTTTATCGTACCACTTTGGGTAGATAATTTTTGGGTGCCGTTTTGGACACTACCTCTTTGGGTAGGTTTTTATCTTACCACTTTGGGAAGATATTTTTGCTATCTCATACGGGTAAGATTCTTCGATATCTCATACGGGTAAGATTCTTCGATACCTCATACGGGTAATATTATTCGATACCTCATACGGGTAATATTATTTGATACCTCGTACGAGTAAGATTCTTCGATACCTCATAGGCGCAAGATTCTTCGATACCTCATACGGGTAATATTCTTTGATACCACCTAGGGGTAAGATTCTTCGATACCTAATACGGGTAAGATTATTCGATACCTCATATGGGTAAGATTCTTTGAAACCTCAAATGGATAATATTCTTTGATACGACTTATGAGTAAGCTTCTTCGATACCTCATACGGGTAAGATTCTTCGATACCTCATACGGGTAAGATTTTTCGATACCTCATACGGGTAAAATTCTTCGATACCTCATACGGGTAAGATTCTTTGATACCACCTAGGGGTAAGATTCTTCGATACCTCATACGGGTAAGATTCTTCGATACCTCATATGGGTAAGATTCTTTGATACCTCATACGGGTAATATTCTTTGATACCACTTAGAGGTAAGATTCTTCGATACCTCATACGGGTAAGATTTTTCGATACACCATACGGGTAAGATTCTTTGATACCTCATATGGTTAAGATTCTTCAATACCTCATACGAGTAAGATTCTTCAATGCCTCATACGGGTAAGATTCTTCGATACCTCATACAGGTAAGATTCTTTGATACCTCATATGGGTAATATTCATTTATACCACTTAGGGGTAAGATTCTTCGATGCCTCATACGGATAAGATTATTCGATACCTCATAAGGGTAAGATTCTTTGATACCTCATACGGTTAAGATTCTTCGATACCACATATCGGTAAGATTCTTTGATACCACCTAGGGGTAAGATTCTTCGATACCTCATACGGGTAAGATTCTTTGATACCTCATACGGGTAATATTGTTCGATACCTCATACAGGTAAGATTATTCGATACCTCATAGGGGTAATATAGATTATGCACTGTTAGAAGTGCAATTTGTTTCCCTGCAGAGGAAGCTCCTCTCAGTCGTTGTCTGTAAATAATATACTGCATATGTTTTCTAGGAAATCTGTTAGTATTAGACATGAAGGTAAATGATTAACGTATAGGATGGGGATTGAAATCTCCGTAAATGATGCATGTTTCCTTGGTTGTTGTTTGGATTTGATTACTGCCATTTGCACCACTCCTTTTTCGGTTGGTACCTAGTTTCATATTGTTGAAACTGTAGTTGTTCCATCGTCTTGACATAGCTAGGATTGACTTTGAGACTGCGAGCTTGTTTCTGAGTACATGTAGCATGCTCCCACAGGCGGCGCCACTGTTTTGGGGTGTTTTCACCTGCTAACTTGGCAAGTTGATAAGACATTCCACAACAGACTTATTCGACATAATGTTAGAATCAACTTTGTCCTTTACACGCCTCCACTCCAAGCATTACGGCACGACGGACCGGTGTTGTTGATTTCAGACTAAACTTGGGAGAAAACCAAGCTGCCTACGTATCCCATTGAGGGAATTAAGCCAAATGTAATACATTTATCTCTAAAAGTCCATGATAGGTCGAATCTGACGACGATCAAATCGGGTGGGTTCGATACAGGGTATCTCGAATTGGCCTATATCGAAACTCGAGTGTATCGAATTGAGGGAATTCGATCTAGGTTGTATCGAATCATGTATGTTTGATACAACGAGTGCTGAGTGGCCCAATATCGAATCTGGGTCCTTTGATCTATAAGTGTATCGAATTGAGGTCCTTCGATGTTGTTCTATGTCGATTATGATGTGTATCGAATGAGCTTGGCTCGATGTTGCTTTGGATCGAATAAGGTCTTGCATCGAAGTGGGTGGTGGATCGAACTCTGAAGTGGATCAAACCAAAAGTATATCAAATCGGTGGATTCGATGTATGTGAGAATGTGATGAGTGTTGAATTAATTTTGAGAAGGCCAAGAGATGGGGTATTTATAGACCCCGTCCCGTGGGCCCCTGTGGTAGCTGGGAGATGCGCATCGAATTGGGACGATTCGATCGATCACTTAGATCGAATCAAGGTCGTTCGATGCTCAATTAACTCGAATTTCTACTGTTCGATATACTATTTCAGTGGGTCTTTTCTTCTTGGGTCGGCCCAATATTGGTATTGGGTCATTCCTAAAATACCCTCATCAATATACTATAAGATAGAAGGAATTTTTTCAATGTTAAATTTTTTCTTTCCGTGTTGTCCTTCAAGTTTGTTTTAATTACTCAAAGTGTTTTCAGACCCGGCTCGATCACAGAACCGGTGAAGCTACTGGTTAGTGGGTCAGCAGGTAGAACCGGTCGAACCACTGGTTGAACCGGTTTGTTGACTTTTGTCAACGTTCAATAAAATATCTAATTAAAAGTTTCAAACTACAAAAATACTCAATTTCTCACCTACAAAATTCTCTAAAAAAAATATATCATGCAATATATTGTAAAAACTTATCACTAAATATGCAAACAAATTATTAAAAAGAATAATTGAGATTTTAAAAATCATTTATAATTCGTATATATGATTTTCTATTTTAAGGAAGTTAGAATAATTTGATTAAACTTAAAGAAGAGATTTATCTTCTTGAAACATCTAAAATAAAAGATTCCATTAACGGTAAAGTGTATTAGATTAGAAATCAAAATGATTGTAAAAGAAAAAGTTTAAAATGTTGATTAGGAATAAACAAGCAATTTTCTTTTAATAAACAAATTAGGTACGGTCAAATGAACTAATTTCTTTGAATAAATTGAAAAAAGTTAATCTCTTATTCTTTTAAATACTCTTCCCTACTATTATGGCTTATTTTTAGTAGTCAACAAGCCTCCATATTTAAATATTTAAAAATTGATATGGGTGCATTGAATAGAATTAGTGAATTTTCCTAAATAATAGTTCCATAATTTTAGGGCTTATTTTTAGTAGCCAATAACTACCATATTTAAAAAATAAAATTGATACGGATTCACTAAATTAATGAATTTGCCTAAATAAATATACAAGTCAAATTACATATAAATCTCTTCTCATCCATATATATCCCTTCCTAATTTTTTGCCTTAATTTTTTGTAACTTTTCACATAACCCACCAATCAAATAACTTACATCTTTATTTCTTACTTCTAATAAATTTACATCTACACTATTTCTTCTCTAATCTCTACGCTCCTTTTTCTTTCACTTTTTTTCTTTTGTTTATTCTATTTCTTCTTCCTATAACGTTTTTTTTTAAATTAAAGATAATAAATACACCATTGTAAATATGAAGGCATGGTGTATTATGTTTTCTAATCAACGTTTTTTTTCCTGGTTTTTGCAAAGGGAAAGTGAGGGGCATTCAATTGATAAAAAAAAAGGTGTTGGCCGGTACGCAAAACTGAACCGGGCGACCGGTTCTCCGGCCGAGCTGGTCCAATTCACTGGTTCGGCCGCAGCAACTAAACAGCCCATTTTTAGGATAGATCCAGACCGGTGAAGCCACCGGTTCCTGGCCAGACCGGTCGAACCGGCCGGTCCAGTCTTAGTCTGAAAACACAGCTCAAAATATATGTTTCTTATCAACAGCTTATTGACAAATAGTTGTGTCCTCTCTCCTCCTTCACTTTCTCTCTCTGCTCATGAATTAGGCCAAATCTTCTCTCTCCTACATGTAAACTACATCATATTGATGTGAACAAAAAATTTAATGTTTAATAATTTAGTATTTGTGTGAAGTAAGATAGTCTCCTTTACTTTTGGTTTTTCTAGATTACCCCTATTCCTTTGTTATTTTCTCCTAGATTTTTTGGTTGTCAAACCATCGTGTAGTTGATTGGTACATGATTTGTTGCTAAAATCCTATTTTAAGTGATTGCCGAGGTAAAAAATGCATATTTGTGTACTTGATCTATAGCAAAAATAATAATTTTTAAAGTAATTGTCAAGGTGAAAAATGCATATTCATTGCTAAAAAAACTTTTTTTAAGAGATTGTCTATGTTAGATATGCATATTTGTACATGATTTGGTGATAAAAAAATATTTTGTTATGTAATTGTTGAGGTGATCGAGACATATTCTATAAGTGATAAAAAAAATATTAGTATACCTAACATGAGAAGCCCACGAAGAAGAAATGGGAGGAAAACAAGCAAGGAGCTGAAAACTCAAAAAGATTGGTGCTTGTGATAAATTTTAGAAAACCTATATTAGCTGAAACAGAGTTTAGGAGAACAATAGTCAGTAAACTGATGAAACTCTTTATGACTGCGGTTTGTAGAATGAAGGAGATTAAATGAAGCATTTTAAAACAGATCGAATAATTTATCAAAAAACCACTTCGAATATCTGATCCATTTTTTTACTTTCTCCCTAAAATCCTCGTTTTTTCGATTTTCAACTTTATGGGTGAAGAATAATAATCCTTCTTGGTGATGCAATATCATCCGGACCCGTGAGGTCGGGATATTTGGGGATATCGTCACTTAGTTTTTTGTTCATAACGCCACTCTAGAATTTGAGGAAAAAGGAGGGACGGTTATTTTATTAAGGACTTTGAGTGAATTACAAGTGGTCGTGTAATGAACTAATTAGAGCTGGTAGGGTATGTGATATATTAAAAGTATAATAGTAGAGATATTTCTGCAAAACTGGCACTGATTTTGTGTATATGGATGAGTTTGTGGACTTTAGACTTGTTTTCTTTATCTCTTTTTCTCTCCCCCTTTCTTTTCCCTCATTTTCCCTTCTGGTGCTGGAAGTGAGGGTTATTTATAGGAATAGCCTTGAGATCTTCGATCAATAGGAATTGGTCTTTCCGTCTTAACTCTGGGTGGCTCTAGCGTCCAATGGTGTGAAGGTCTTTTGCGCAAATGAGGGTAACGTGTCAGGGACGACTAATGGCAGGAGTTGACTTCAGTTCATCTGAGCGGGTGTGGAAGACGTCTGCTCCAATGGTCTCTAGAGGTGGTTCTGAACCAATGAGAGAGGATTAGTTTGCCCCAATCATTGGTTTGCACCGGTAAAAGTTGTCGCTTTCTGCTCCAATGGGTGATCTGAGCCAATGAGGCGTGTTCTTCGGTTATAATGAGGGTGGTTGGGAGCTATGTTGAATAAGAGTCATTGGCACATCTTCTGAGCTAGGCCGTGCCTGAGGCTATGCCTGGGCAGTCAGATGATCTTTTTGGTTTTTTGTCTTGAGCGGGACCCGTGGGGTCGTTCTTCGTAGTTTCATGATTATTGAGTTGTCTCTTTAGTCCATACATTGAATGGTCTTTGCCGTTCCTTGTATTCACTCGTGTCCTTAATGTTTCAGTATTGTCCTCCTTTCTCCTTGGTACTTTGGCTAAGTGTTGGACATCACCCATCGGGGTTCCGAGTGGGCCTTAGCCGTTTAGGAAGTGTCTACTCATCGGCTTGGGGGTTTCGTGGTCTTTCCTTGTTGGTACCCGAGGTTTAGACGGACTTTAGGTCGTGGGAAAGGTGTACACGAGTCTTTGAAGGAGTTGCGTCGTACATTCTCTTGTACTCCTTATATAACGTTTCAAACTTAACCCAAATATTTGATTGGAACGACACAGCATCCGGCACCATAGTCATCATATACTCGAACTTGAAATGGGGATCTAAAATTGCAGCGAAGTACAACATATAGTTCATCCTCTTTTCTCCCACACCGCGAAACTAGTCAAACTTTTCTTTCATTTTCAACACCATGACCTTTAGTTCGTGGGGCTCCTTCCCATCTAGGCCATCTCGGTCCTCAAGCTCCATCCATTCCCCCCAAAATTTATCTATGGTGCCAATTCCCCCCAACACCAAATTTGAAGTGACGTACGAGGTCCCAAGACGAGTTTGGTCAACTTTTTGAACGACTGCAAGAATTTCACGTACATCTTCGTTGTCTTCCAATCCTCGTGTTGTGGTATAATGCCCCTCAAGTATGTTGTATAATAATGATCGTAGACCTCATAAGCATCAAACCCCGTCTGATGTTCCAATGACGCCTTCAACATTGTATACGTCGAATTTCATCTTGTACGCACATCAAGACAAACCAATTATTACTTTATATACCTTCATTTTCAACATATTTCTCAAACTTCTTTAACCTTTCGGTGGAGTCCTTGACCCACTTTATTGCACCTCTAGTTTGATCCACATAATTGCCTTCACCATTGATTTTTAACCCATCTTGCACTACAAGGTTAAGCATGTGTGCAATACACCGTATTTGCATATGGATCCCATTCAAATCAAAGAGATCATCTCACACGACAAATTTCTTCACCACACTATCAATCCCGACATTGTTTGAAGTAACATTATTCATTGTGATCGTAAACATCTTCTCGATTGCCCAATCCCTCAAACATCCCATAATATCTCGACCTATGTCTTCTCCTGAATGGCCCGAGATCAAGCAAAAGTTCAGGATGCGCTTCTCCAACTCCAACTCCTTATCAATGAAACGCATGGTGAGGACCATATAGTTGTCTCTCCTGATAGATTCCACATGTCCGTGGTTAAGCATACTCTATGCGCATTTTCTTGCAAAACTTCTTCAACTTTTTCTTGTTGTCTACGTACATTTTCAAGATCTTAGCCCTTATTGTCTTGCGACAAAACAATTTCAATTTTGAGAATGCTCGCCTAAACATATCCCCAAATGTCGGTTGGTCCACTGTACTAAAAGGTTGTTCAGTAAGAGCCATCCACTGGAAAATCCTGAGTGAAACCTAATCTTGATTGAATGTCCAAACTCCAACTTGATTAGTCACTTTGTCAAAATGCTAGTGAAATTGGGCTAGAAACTTCTTGAGGGATTCTGGCTTCTTGTGACAAGCGCCTTATGTGCCTAGACAAGCCATGTGTCTCTTGGACTCCACCATCACAAGCAATAGCTCTCACGCTGTTAACCATAAAAATAAAAAGAGGGAAGCAAAGAAGATTAATCCTACTCGGAAAAAACAATACATGGACAATACAGTTATCACGAGTACTTCCGATGAGATGTACCCACTTCTAATAAGGAGAACCCCTCGGAGGTTGCCCCACCTTTCGGTCACTGACCTAAAAAGGTTTAGAAGAGCACACGAGGAGGAACATAAGCGTCCCTTGGAAAGTCAAATGGTGAGTGAAAAACAGGTATCAACGCGGCATCGGAAAAAGAGCAAACCCCGATGGATCCGCGTGACTCCGATATCCACTGATGCGCCAAGAAGGACCACAATGGACCCCGAGTCCCATGAACTTACAAGAAAACTTCCTTGCTGAACACTCTTCGAAGAAAACTACACTCGGACTATCATCCGAGGACCCATTTTCGGAGAAAAACAAGAAATGAATAAAATAGCACCAAGTAAATATATTCCGAGAACTCAGATGGAAAAATCTCACTTCAAACAGAGCAAATACAGCCCTTGGAAATCAAATGCAGCCCTCGGAGACCAAATCAAGCCCTCGGAAATCATACCACGACCTCGGAGATCATATTACACCCTTAGAGATCATTCCTGATTGTTGAAGAATGGACCCGAGTCAAAGAAAGAGAAATAAAACCCCTCGGAAGGCATGTACAGCAGTCCCTACTCCCGAATACACTTATGCTAAAACATGATACCTCGGACGAGCATCCTAATTACGCATCAACAAAAGTATAGCCCCTCGGAAGAATAACTCTACCAAAACAACCGTACATCAGAGGTCCTCGGAGCTATCAGAAGACACGAAGATTAATCTAGTCAGCGCCTAGTAGATAAGAGATAAACCTTATCCTAGTTTTTACACGTGTACCAATGTAACGACACCTGTCTTTACCAAAGTACATGCACAATGACACCTGCCCTTACCAAAGTCTATATAAAGGGAGGTGATCAATAGAAGAAAGATAACTTAGCTTAACTTAATTCAACCTGATACTCATATATACGGTGAGAAGAGGAGGAAAAGTTCAGTAATAAAGAAAGGGAATATTCTTGCAATTCTTATTATCATTTCCACCTATCGTTGTTTCTGAATCACAGACAGGGCGTTCCAACCCAAAATAAATATCTTTCGTTAAATAGGCTTGGTTCGACAAGGCTACTACTGGCCCACGATGGCTAAAGACAACCAAAGCCATGCCGAAAGGTGTAAACCGTGCCAAGCTTACGCCCCTCGGGTCCATCAACCAGCAGCTCCTTGGGAACCCCATCTGACCCCTTGCCCATTCTCCAAGTGGGGCATTGATATACTTGGACCCCTCATCCTTGATGTCGGTCAAAAGAAATTTCTGCTAGTAGCCGTTGACTACTTCACTAAATGGGTGGAAGCGGAACCCCTAGCTAGGGTAACCGCATGGGCCATTATCAATTTTCTTTGGAGAAGCATCATTTGTCGCTTTGGTGTCCCTCGGAGCCTGGTAAGTGATAACGGTCTGCAATTTACAGATCAAGTGTTACAAAAATGGTGCGATCATTGGGAAATAAAACACCGCTTTGCTTCGGTGGGATACCCTCAAGCAAACAGCCAAGTAGAAAGGACCAACAGAACCCTTTTGAAAAACATGAAGGCCCGACTTGATAGGCACAAAGCTAAGTGGGTTGAGGAAGTACCCGGGATACTATGGGCCTATCGGACCACGCAAAGTGTCGCTACGGGTGAAACTCCTTTCAGTCTATCCTACGGATGTGAAGTCGTCTTGCCCTCGGAGGTCTCCATAGAAAGTTGGCGAGTCAAGGAATATGAGGAAGTGGCCAATGGATCAAATCTAGCCCTCTCCCTTGACCTTCTTGAAGAAAAGAGAACCCGAGTGGCCCTCCGAGTGAAAGAATATAAGGCCCGGATGTCACGATACTATAATAACAAGGTAAAACCCTGAAATTTTCAAGTTGGAGATTTAGTGATGAAACGAGTGGGGGCCTCCAAGAATGTGGGTAAGCTGGATCCTCGGTGGGAAGGGCCCTATAAAATAGCGAAAATTGTGTGACCTGCAACCTATCTTTTGACCAATTCCGAGGGGGGCAGTACTTCACAACACTTGGAACTCAATCAACCTTAGAAAGTACTATTCTTAATGTAATAATCATGCATGAATAAAAAAGTTTGTTCATATACGAGGGGCTATAGTACAAAAGAAGTTAGAGTTGTCCGACAAAATGATGACTCTACATATGAGTCATCTTGACAACCCGATAACACCAAAAACCCTCTGTATTATGAACTAAACTGTATAATATTCATCTACAAGCTAAGCTCCTCCCATGGGACGCTTTCCTTCTCGAATAAGCCGTCGTCGCTGCTCCTCGGAAAGAGAGACTGGGTCGTCAATGAACACAGTCAGAACTGCAGAATCCTTAATAGGTGAAGAAGGGAACCCCTCGGAGATCTGACGAATGTTAAGTTCCGGAATGAGTAAGCCCGAGGGAAACTCTGGCAAAGCTTGTACAGCATCTTGGCACAACCGATAGCCTATATGCACTAAATCACGCATCTCACCCTGAAGAGACTCACGAAGGTTGGATGGACCCACCACTTCCAACACGGCCTGGACTTGAGCCATAACCACTGCCACCGCATGAGTGCGAGTTATCCCTAGTAGTTGCTGATTCAAAGCATCTCTTTCCATCATAGCCTGCACTAATTGCTCCTCCGAGGACCGCATGTGGCCACGTAACTCCTCAATTCTCCTTTCTAAATTTAGTACACGTGCTCTTTCAAGCACTAATTGGCGCTCTAATTCCTACGCCTTATCCTTCTCGGATTGTAACGTATTGATGGGACTCTCCTGAGCGGACTCGTGAACTTCCTTCAAATGGGTTATCTCCCCTTGAGCCTCTAAGAGACATTGCTCTAACTCGTCCCGACGACGATATACTAAACCAGGATCCGAAGAAGAGCTTCTGTAAGATCCGAGAGCATCTGGCACCATATAAATCTGCTCAAGAACAAAGCAAATTGCATCAGACAGGGCGACAGGTTAGTATTTAATAAAATGAATAAATACCTCACACAGGTCTTTACAAGCTAAATCATGAAGAATGGATACCGAAAGGGTTTTCATCAGCCCACAATCTGTCACGTTCAATAAACCGCTGAGGAAGTTTTGGCAAAATCCCACCGCTGATCCGAGAGCAGAAACATCCTGATTATCCCCCAGGGGAAAAGATCTCTCGAGGGAAGGGTTCTTCCTCGGGCGGCGGTACCGGAACACGATCAGGGACATCTTCTAGGGGCTACGAGTCCTCTGCGCCAGGAGAGAGAAGATACTCTTCTAATACATTCACCACGGCAGAATTACGAGGAAAAGGCTGTGACACTATTGGATTCATGTGAAAGTCCGTCTGGAAGAGAGCCGCTATCGGATCTGACACTCCGGGAGGAATTATAAACCTTACGGGGGGGCTGCCACAGGTTCCTCCTCCTCCGAGGAAATATCAACCATTGCCTCATTCACGAGTGGATCAGAATCACCAACCTCCGGCATCCCGGGACTACCATGCAACGCCCGCCCCAGAAAAACGTCATTAGAAGATCCGAGGGAAAATGCTCCCATCTCCGCTCCTGCAAAAAATATCAGTATGCAAACAGTCCGAGGACACCCATAAAATTTACAAGTTAAAGAATGATCAGTAAAACTTACGGAAATAAAAGTTACTGTGAAGAGGACGAGAGGTAGGGGTACACCCCTCCACCCCCTCTTGTAAACCCGCTAAAATCAGGGCCTCGGGAAAATCCAGCAGCCCGGATATGTCATAGGAACCAGAAAAAAGTCCCGAGTGAAGCAATACCTCCCTCACTTGCCCTTGTGTTTCGATGTTGGGGGCAATATATCCCAGACCCCATCGGATGGGCACCCCTCATGATTTGGCTGATTGACCTCTCGGACGGACAAAGAAAAATCTCCGCCTCCAATCCCCTCTACAAGAGTGGATGTTGGATACACGAGTGAAGGTATTTTCTTTATCCCGATAGGTCAGGCTAAAAAAGGGAGTTCCCTCTGAACAAGGTCGAAGGGCAAATATTGTTCCCACCCGATAAGAGGACATTGGAAGATTTAAAAGCTCACAACGCAGAACGTATCCCACCAAATGACTATAGGAACTTGGTGTTAACTGACTCGGACATACCTGCCAGTACCGAAAGAGTATTTGGAAAAAGGGGTGGAAAAACGTCCGTAACCCACAACGCATTTGTTCATTATAAATAGTCAGATAACCCGAGGGAGGCGCATAAGCTCTCTGGCCTGAGGAAGGCACTATCACGTCATATTCTTCGAAATCCAGGTTATAACCAGTGAAAAGAGATCTTACCGAGTTCTCGCACTCTGTATTCGTAGTGGATCATACACGTCCCCTACCTATCAATCTGGACGGATTAAGAGGAATCAAATCAAATTCTGAAGACTCATCTGCCAAAGGATATGGTTCCCTGCCCATAAATATTTCCCTGATATGATTTACTCTACGTGAATTTGTAGATGAAAGCCTACGAGCTACTCCCAAAGAGGAACTAGCACCAAGTGCCGCTTGGTTTTCGGATAAATTATCCCTCGGAGAAGAATTCTCACGGGAAATAGGAGGAATCCTTGATGGTCTAGAAGGACTCCGAGAGGTGTCCCGAGAGGAACAACAAGATGAAACTGAACCACTTCTTCTATAGTAAGGAGGCAACATCTTTTCGGTAAGTATTATCCTCGTGCTCACAGCTATTGACAAATTTGAAAGAAAATCAGAGACTAGTTATGATTATAAAATTATGATCATAAGGTTAGTATATAGCCTAAATACATATATACTCTTTATTTCATGATTAAAAAAAAGAGGGTTAGATTCATATTGCATAAAGTAGGGGACACGTGTCGAGAAATTTTCTTAATCAAAAGTGACACATGTCTTACATTGCCATGCAAGGCAACACCTCCTACTTAGGAGATAAGCCTAGTCAGTAACCTTAAGTGGTTTATCATTATCCTCATTAATTAAATATTAACAATAAAGACAAGAGGTAGAGAGGTGAAAGGCGGGGAAGATAAGTGTTCATTCAAAAGCCGAAAAGCCCTCGGAAAGGATAGTATTTACAAGAAATATTTATTAAAAGTAAGAAGATAAAAGTACAATGAGTAGATTATGCCCCCGTGGTAGAAGGATGTGTAGGGGTCGTGGCCTCAGCAGAAGTACTTAGAGGGGCAAGACGGGAAATCGGTGAGAATATCCCCCCGGAACCGCTAGCACTCGGACCTGGACTACTAGAGGAGCGCATCGGAGATGTCAGAGAAGAATCCTTGGAGGACAATAAACTCCCGAACCTCCCTACAAAGTAATGGCAGTCATCGGGAGTTGGCCTCTTCAACTTGCGAAGATCGAAAGACTTGGAAAAATCCACCTCCGACCGCAGTAAGGACTTAGCCAACCTAGCACATTCCAAGTAGCCCCGCAGAAGATGGCATGTCAGAAGCTCATGAGAAGGTGTCTCGGAAACTCCCGAGTGCTGCCTAGAGATCTCCCGTTGAGCAAATTGAACTGCTGCATCAATCTTAGCCTGCACCTCCTCGGGAGAAAGAAAGTTTGATAACTTCCCCTCGGCTGACTCAGCTCTATCAGTGACTTGGCCCAACGTCTCCTGGAGACTTCTCTCCCTTTCACCACCCTCCAACACCATCTTCTCGAGAGCAGCAACATGGGCCTTAAGGACCCCCTCGGACTTCTCCCTTTCCTTCTCCAAGAGAGCTATTTTGGCCATTGCAGCCTTCTCGGATGCCTCCATTTTCTTGAAAGCAGACTCTGCAGCACTTAACTGATGATGTAAACCCTCATTCGCCTTCTCCGCCTCTTTAAGAACGAACTCGTAGTCGGAGATCTTTGTTAGAAGAACTTCTTCTCTCATCCGACTCTCCTTGTCCCGGACCAGAAGAGGTGTCAGTTGCTCTCGGAGGGCTTCCAATTCCTTCACATCTTTCAAACCACGTTCCTCTACCGCAGTAACTGCTTCCCGAGTCTTCCCAATCTACAGAGAGTAAACACAAAAAGAAGTTATTGCGAATAAAAGTTACAATTCTAGAAAAGGAAAAAGAAAAAGGTATAAAGAAACTCACCATGAGCCCCAACCAGTTAAGACTGGTATATAAAAATTGGTACCCCTCGGCAAATGTTGAACTGGAGGAGGCAAAAAACTGAAGAATGTCCTGATAAGCCTCCCCCACGGTCCAAGACGAGAACTGCCCCTCCGGCCCCCCAGGAGGTATGGGCATCTCAAAATTGTGACCCCTCGAAGACATGGTCACTGGAACGTGCCCCCTCGGAGGGGTAATCTCCGGCGCTGGTGTTATCACCTCGGAATTGGTAAATATGGCCCGAGAACCACCAGCACCAATGGACGGACTCGCCTCCTTCAGCAGCGAATTAGGAATCCCCTCTTTCACGTCCCGGTCATCGGACGAAGGGTCGAACTCCCCTTGAGTGTCCTCGGAATCCCCTCGTAAAGCTTCCTGTCTGGGAACGCTGAACTGTGCCAAGAAATCTTCCTCTACAAAAGACAATATCCGTGTGTAAAAAAAAAACAAAGAATGAAACTAGAAAAAATTATTAATAGAAGACAAGTGAAGAATGCTTACCGTACAAAGAGGGCTCTTCCACCATCGGAGCTTTGCCTTTGTCTACAGTCCCTGCATCAAGAAGGAAAGCATCAGCACATGAGTAAACCTTACAAGAAGGATACGAAAATTTCGTTAAAAACTCATAAGAACTTACCACGAGGAGCAGATTCGGGAACTATCAGAGGCGTAGTAGAAGGATCCTCAGAAGACAAATCTATTACTTCAGTAACCTTCTGAACAAATTCTTCCTCGGTAACCCTCGGAAAGATCCCCTCCTCGGAAACTCTTGGAGAAGTTCCTATATCAGATCCAAAGGCAGGCAAATCCCCCGTCTCGGATCTAGAAACGGGTACCAAGGCCAAATCCCAAGAAGCAGAAGCTACTTGACGCAAGGGAACAACGCTCCTGATAACCCCTGTCATATCCATGTACAAAAGAGAATGGTCCTCGTGAACTCCACCTTTCTCTGAACCCATATGCCCGCCCTTAGGAGCGCTAACCTCATCCTCCTCGTGATCACCCTCATCTGGTACCTCGGAAGCACCACTCGGAGTAGGCTCCCTCGGACTCGACTGCAAATAGTAGTTCGCCATGACCTCCTCTGCATCACCCCGAAGACAACATATATAAGTATAATTTACTGCTATATTCGGAGAAAGAATAAAAGAAGAAATTAAGGGACTTACGAAAGAGATTCTTCGCATCGGGAGACAGAGACAAGGGCCTTTCCACGGCGTCGTCGGTAAAAACCACGTGATGAAGCCCGGAGGTCTCAAATAACATCGTGAAATCCTCTGACTCCATCAACTTGTGTTGGGAAATTATAGGAGATAAAACCACCTCTTGGTCCAAAGCATGCACGGGAGTAGTACCCTCTCTCCAGTCGAAGGGTATATCCCACTCACCGTTAACGGGCCCCACGAAGAAGTATCTATTCTTCCAAACGCTATGTGAAGTGATCGCGGCACCTAGAATCCTCTTCGTCGAACTCCCCGAGTTGTCCCGATGACGAACATTATAGAAGGGATACCCCCCGGGTGACACCGCCACATCAAAAATCGAGAGAAAGTGGTCCACCTTACACTCTAGTCCATTCACCTGGCACCAAAAAACATAAATGCAAAGAGCGGCAAACCCATTCGGCACCATTTGACTCGGGCAGATATTGCAAGCCTTGAAAAGCTCACAGAAAAAAAGGTGGCATGAACGACCGCCACCCGTACTTCACCTAGGCAAAAAACACCGTCAACATACCCGGAGGAGGATAACATGCTCTTTCATCCTTCGTCGGGATTCGGAACACCATGTTCTTTTGAAAGGCCCCGGTTGAAGTGAACAGATCAGACACCTGCTCCCGAGTGACAATGCTGGGAACCCTCTCCACCTTGGCGAAAGTCCGAAGAGGCGGCTTCTTCGATTTGGAAACCCTAGATTTCTTGGAAGAAGTGGCGCCGCCCTCAGCAGCAGCAGCTATCTCACATTTACGTTTACGAGTAACAACCCCCACCGGAATACTCCTCACATTCACTGAAGAATCGATCGGAGCGGTGACTTCAGAAGAGGTGGCGGCGGCGATAGGATCAGTATTAGTAGAGGAAGCCATGGATAATAACAAAAGAGGAATGTTTTTGAAAAAGGGAAAAGGAAAGAGTAAGGCTGCTGGGAATTTGAAGTGCAAAAGATGAAGAACAGAAATTAAGGAAGGAAATTATCGCTTTGAGAGAAAGATATCGTAAGTTAGAATTGAGAGAATGAAGAAGAGAATGAACAGTTCTCTTATTTATAGGAGTGTAAAGAACAAACGGTCACAAAATTCCCATACGTGGAGCATATTTAAAGCTCCACGTATGCCCCGCGTCCGCCACGCCGTTACATATCTGACCATTACCAACAGTCAGATATTTTGAAGTTTGAAGCCAATCAACGGCTATTTGCAACCCATGCTCCGAAACCTCCGCGTGTGTGAGGACAGTGCCTCCAGGGGCAATAAGGTAAGTTCTATATCATCCGTTTTTGAAATTAATGCATATTCTTAAAAAAAATAATAAAAAAAAAAATAATAATAATAATATAGGGAAGACCAGGAACTAACCCCTCGCCTCACTGAGGACGATGATTAAAATTTCGCTTGTCTCTACGAAGGCAATCGAAATTTGGGGGGGCTAGTGTTAACCATAAAAATAAAAAGAGGGAAGCAAAGAAGATTAATCCTACTCGGAAAAAACAATACATGGACAATACAATTGTCACGAGTACTTCCGATGAGATGTACTCACTCCTAATAAGGAGAACCCCTCGGAGGTTGCCCCACCTTTCGGTCACTTACCTAAAAAGGTTTAGAAGAGCACACGAGGAGGAACATAAGCGTCCCTTGGAAAGTCAAATGGTGAGTGAAAAACAGGTATCAACGCGGCATCGGAAAAAGAGCAAACCCCGATGGATCCGCGTGACTCCGATATCCACCAATGCGCCAAGAGGGACCACAATGGACCCCGAGTCCCATGAACTTACAAGAAAACTTCCTTGCTGAACACTCCTCGAAGAAAACTACACTCGGACTATCATCCGAGGACCCATTTTCGGAGAAAAACAAGAAATGAATAAAAGAACACCAAGTAAATATATTCCGAGAACTCAGATGGAAAAATCTCACTTCAAACAGAGCAAATACAGCCCTCGGAAATCAAATGCAGCCCTCGGAGACCAAATCAAGCCCTCGAAAATCATACCACGACCTCGGAGATCATATTACACCCTTAGAGATCATTCCTGATTGTTGAAGAATGGACCCGAGTCAAAGAAAGAGAAATAAAATCCCTCGGACGGCATGTACAACAGTCCCTACTCCCGAATACACTTATGCTAAAACATGATACCCCGGACGAGCATCCTAATTACGCATCAACAAAAGTATAGCCCATCGGAAGAATAACTCTACCAAAACAATCGTACATCAGAGGTCATCGGAGCTATCAGAAGACACGAAGATTAATCTAGTCAGCGCCTAGTAGATAAGAGATAAACCTTATCCTAGTTTTTACACCTGTACCAATGTAACGACACCTGTCTTTACCAAAGTACATGCACAATGACACCTGCCCTTACCAAAGTCTATATAAAGGGAGGTGATCAATAGAAGAAAGATAACTTAGCTTAACTTAATTCAACTTGATACTCATATATACAGTGAGAAGAGGAGGAAAAGTTCAGTAATAAAGGAAGGGAATATTCTTGCAATTCTTATTATCATTTCCACCTATCGTTGTTTCTGAATCACAGACAGGGCGTTCCAACCCAAAATAAATATCTTCCGTTAAATAGGGAATAATTCCAAACCCGTTAACACACGCAGTATAAACATTTTTTCCTTGAGAGTTTCTTCTCTGGACAACGGAAAAGCTAATAGTATTGCCACCACTTCAACGTCAACTTAGTCGTCTTGTTGATAAGAATGAAGGATTTACCATCTTGCCTCATCGTCCTGTCCTCCTCGACGAATAACTTTTCATATTTCCCCACTGTTTTTTATCATCATCGTTATTGTCGTCTTGACCTCTTTGGCGGCGATTGTGAAGGCCCCTCTCTTTGTGGTTGTGGTGGTGGTGGTGGTGGCGACGGTGGTGGTTGTGACTCAAGTAGGCCTTCGGCTTGAATTTTGTGGATGGGTGTACTCGCTACACAAATTGTATGACAAAGTAGGCGCCTCTGATTGAGTCTGAGCATTCAAATTCTAAGATGAAGGAACCATCAACGTCGTTGGAATGTCTATAGAAGTATAAACATCGACAATGACACAAGAAAGTTCGCAAAAAACCATGGGTTTTGAAGCTTGTTGTTTCTTTATTTCTACAATAACCAAAAACAACAAGTCAACAATTAATATGCAATACCAATTATTAACAATTCAATCAACTTAACTCAATCAATTCAATTCTCAAATTATACAAAATTATTGAAGGAATAATAACTCAATCTACAAAATGACGTCATTGGAGTATCAAAGTTTTTAAAGAAACTCAATCAATTCAATCATCTCAATTCTCAAGTCTCAAGTTAACTAACATAGAATTATTAAAGCAACTCAATCAACTAATCTCAAATTCTTAACCATCTCAATTTTCAAGTCTCAATTCAAGTAGTCAAGTAGTCTTTAATTAAACAAACAAAATGTATCAATGTTAGTCTAATTAAACAAACAAAAGTGTATCAAGTAGTCTTTATTCATGAGTTGTGTGCGGTAGTGGTGGTGTGGCGTGGTGGTGCATGTGGGCCGAGTGTGTGAGTTGAGAGAGAAAGCGAGGTGGTGTGTTCGTGGAGTGAGCGTGAGAGAGAGAGGCCGTGCTCGTGCCGAGAGATGAGATTGATAGGTAGTGAGAGTGAAATGAAATTAGGAGGGAAATAAATTAGGAGTTATTCTTATTTAATTTTACCACAAGTTTCCTATATTTATCAATACCCCCCCCCCCCCTTTTAATCGCAACTAACCACCAACCCCCCTTCCAATTAACGTCCTTGGAATTTTGAGGGATTCCCGCCTCTCGCACGAATCATAAAACACTTCCTCTTTTCCTTACCCGCTCCCGCTCCCGCTCCTAGGAAGAGCATAGTCAAGTATTTTGGTAATTTCAACACCAGAATGCATGGTGATTGGGTCTAAACGACCATATTGTATTGATTTCATGATTCAAATAGGAGATGTAACGATTCATGTAGGCTTCATGTACAAAGCAGTAACAACTTAAGGAAAAATTCAAAATTCTCTTGATAGTCCATAATTGACTGAACCAACGTAGTTTAAATAAGAGAGCTTATGATCGTCGTACGAAGAGAAGCCAAAACATAATAGAAAATCTTAGAAGTAGAATCTCGTGTGCTCAACATGTACTTTAAGTCACCAATTCAACCAATCAAAATTTGGCTCCTACTTGTAGAAAGAGACACCATAAATGCGTTAATCAGGTGAAATACGATATAATTTAAAGGTGTATAATTCTAGAAAAACCTAATCCATGGGGTTGGTTCCAACAAATGTGAAACGGTGCACTTTATGGGGTTTGGGGTGGGATTAGGTGTTGTAGAAAAAAATTGGCTAACATCATGGGAATGTGAAGGCAGCCATCATTATATGGAGAAGGAGCAGATTGGTGTTTTTGAACAAGATTATTGATTCTATGGCATGTGTTACCTTTCGGCCAAAAGTGAAACCAAATTTGCGTATTGTATTTGTGGTGTAATGGCATTGGATTTGTTATTCTATCAATTTCAACTTCATTTGCCGAAGAGAATTTACTATACTCGACTACCCGTAAGTAGCTGATACATTAGTGTTTTTTGGAGACATGGTAATGACAAGCAATGAAAGCATCAATTTTTAATGTTAGTGTTCGAGTTCTATTAAGAATAAGCTCCAAAAGAGAGAAAAATAGATGACAAAGATAATTTATTATTTCTTCTTAACTATATGTCATAATAACTGGAATCCAACACGTAGGCATATAACACTTTTAGTTTCTCACGTGCTTTCAGATATATGGCTGATTTTAGGTGTTGTCCTAGCAAGGGTTAACTAAAATTCGTTTTCAATTATGATATTGATAAACTATTCCAAATAACTATACCTATAGTTATGAAATAAACTTATAGAATGACAAGAAATAATCAATTTTGTTTTGAAGAAGTGTCTCAAATCATATGCCGAAAAGTAATTGGATTGTAGATATTTTTCTCTATCTTAATAATTTTTTGAAAGGGGGGAAATTAAGGAGCTTGAATTCTTACAAAGTCAAAAATGAAATTATAAATATTGCTACCGTTTTCCTTTTTACAAAACTCATAGTTGTAAATTTAAATAACAGTACAAAACCTCACTCAAACAACACATATATCTTTTTTCCCAAATTGTATTAAAATTTTTAAAAAAAAAAAAAAAAAAACTCTTTTCAGCTTTCTTCCATCACATCACCACCATAGTCATGGTCACCTCGAGCAGCAACACCACCACCAGGTTCAGGCGCAATTTTGGGCGACTTCGATAGATTCTGAATCTTCAACTTCGATCCATTTTGGATTTCGGGCGACTTCGATGGAAGCTGCAGCAAAATTGGAGCTGTTGAGATGCAGATTTTGGGAATGATTCGAAAAAATGATTTTGTTCAAAAAAACTAATTTGAGGGGCATAATAACTCAATTACTAAATGCGCAATATGATTATATGAGCCATCAAATTTTACTGTTGAAGACATTTATTGCAAACGTATCCTCGATAGCTTACTAAATACGTTGATGAGGCCCGGGTCAGCCGTTCTCATGATGGGCAACCCGGTATTACATATGAGTAACCAAAGGTAAAATTTAAATTGTTGAACTTGAACCCATGTAAAAAGAACGAATATGTCCTATAAGCATTAACCAAACGAGCTCTAGGAGTGTCCCATGAAGACAAGTTTGAGTTGTGACTTGTGATATATCGCAAATAAAATTCCATTCTCCTTTTACATGAGACTTTTAAAAGAAACCAATATTAAAATATCATGTTATACTAATTTGTACGTATAAATTAATTAGTTACACGAATATGTGCATCAGCGCAAGTTATTAGCAGTTGGATTTATTTTAATTTGGAACACTCCTTAATAAGGTGTAATCAAAGACGAAAGGCCCACTTATGACTGCCATGTTAATTGTTATTGTGGAAATAATATTATGTACGGTGCCAATATATATGACTAGATGCAAATAAAGATTGAGATTAAAACTATTTTCTAAGTCATGAGAAATATTTATAGTTCAATCCTCCCTATTTATTGGTGAAAATAACAAATTGATTGTGCCACCTCATCGTGCATTAGCTACACCTATTCTTCGTCATTGTCAGTATTGCAATTCAAATGCGAGATTGAGGCAGATAATAATCCAATCCTGATTTGTTAAGGAATCCGAATGCACCCTTAACATGATTATTAAGTATTATGGCTCATATATTAGCCGCATCAAGTTGATGGTTGCTTAAGTAACCACTAATCGTCTCTAAGATCATATAACCTAACTTGGTTGATCGATGCGCACAATTCGAGTGCCCATTACGTAATAAAGTACAAATTACAGCAGTCGTATTTCAAATACTAAATTATTCCATGCAACTTGATGTAATGCAGTCAATGTTTTAAAAAGCTTATTTGAGGCTCGCTTTAAAGCACGCTTTGAAGCAAAGCTCACTCGAAAACGTCTCAAGGCTCATGCAAAAGCTTAAGTGTTATAAAGCTTACGCCTTATTGCCAAGGCGTACACTTTTGGTGCGGTTTTTGCGCTTTACGCCTGTAAACCCGATGGATAAACTTCTTCAATAGATACCGCATTCATCGCGATTAGGTATACCAAGTAATCCTCAGAAGGGTAACTATCGGAGGAAACAAACATCAGAGTCACATGAAAGTAATCCTCAAAATGGTAAACAACAATCATCAGATTTGTATGAAAGTAACCCTCAGAAGGGTAACCATCGGAGGAAGTAGTCCTCGGACTTAGATGATCCGAAAGACTCTCCTTAAAAATGATGATAGGAGAGTGTGAACGGGATAGAAAATCCACGAGGTACCCCGAGGCTTGGATGACTTCATGATACATCACGTGATTAAGATTATCCTTAGGCATCTCTCCGATACTTCCTAGCATTATCCGATAGTTTTTCTTAAACATCGGTTGACCAGAGATAAGCCCGAGGACAAATACTTAAACTATATTAATGTTGCATGATAACACCAGGTGTCTAACGATACATTACTCGAGTCAGCTATCATAGACCACTTGTCAGTCAGGCAAGCGGGCAAAAAATGTATCAGCATGTTTGCATGATAAAATACCAGATGTCCAACAGTACAGCTACAACGTGCCACTCGTCAGTTAAGCAAGCATCTGAAGTAAGTATCAGCAAAAGGACGAGAACTACCTGTCAGAAAGAGAACATGCATAATGACAGTTGTATTTAGTAATTACCCTCTATAAATAGGGAACTCTGCCATAATTGTAGAGGGGGGGTGAGATGGGTAAAGGATAGAAAATATCTTGATAAATAAAAACTATCAGTGTGGAGAAAAAAGAAACAGAAGTATCAGGAAATATCAAGCAATAAAAAAAAATTATTACTCTCTGGAGCAGGCAAGGCGTTCCGACACTTAAAAAATTCATAACCCTCCGAGTACATAATCGAGTGTTAACAACGCCTTGAGAAATAAACTAACGCTTAATTATATATTGAAAAAATAAAGAATTTCTCACTAAATCAATGGCAAAATTTTGAATATAATTATAATGTTGAAGGTAAAAGTCAAAACTCTGTTTATTGACAAAAAAGTATGTGGTTTTTTTTTAAACATAAGTTAAAAGAAAAAAGCCACAACACCTATTTTCACAGTAGTTTTATTTAGAATATGCATAATAGTGTGAGCAAAGTGCATTTATATTATACTTAGAACATATTTATATAAGATTTATATTATATATTCATATTTTTAGCAACACTTCTTTTCTTATAATACTTAATATCAAAACCCATAAAGCTTATGCTTTGTGCCTCAAGACTTACGCCTCGCTTTTTGGAACATAAAACGCATCACCTACGCTTTCGCTTTTTAAAACACTGAATGCAGTTAATTTAACCTTAAATGTACAATCAGGATTAAAATCATGAAAAGGTGCTTATTATGTAAATTGGAAAGATTATAACTTAATTATTAAATGCATAATATTATTATGTTGGGGTTGCACGTGAAATAACTTTTCTTATCAATGTTTCATATTTGCTGAAGAACAAACATATCGATTTTAATTAGATCCCAAATGCAACTCGTTAATGCTTTAATTGATTCATGCAGAAGTTCCATGGGGAGATTAGCAATTCAAACACACGTGATCGTGCTCTCGAGTCTATCCATATCCGCACGGAAATCCGAGGACCATTGACGAATCGATAAGAAACTCCCTTTCAATCTCCACGGCCCCTCACTGCGGATCATATCTTTTTTTATCGGTTTCAGGCCCTTGAGGTAGTAGCAACCGTGCCCTAGATCCATCAACTCAAACTCATTGTGCAACAACCACATGAGATTGAAGCACGTTTGTAATGCTGAGAAGAATCAAGTCTGTCCCATAACACAGACGATGACAACATTACTCCATTGACTTGCCAAGAGGGTCTCCCAATCATGAGATAGTTCAATCGTTTTTAACGGCATCTCAGTATTCGCTGGAAGAATCATAATATTTTTTCTTTCCTCCTCGTTCAATTTCATCTCAACCCTAACATCTGTGCGCGATGGTTTTGGCTTGGCCATGGCGCTATAGGAGAGTTTCAAGAAATTAAGGTTTCTAGTCTCTTTGGGTTGCTTCGTTTGCACGTCTCTCATTTCGACGTTCTCCTCCATTTGTCGTGGTCTCTTGGGATTTCTAGTTTCTGGCAGAATCCAGTCGGGTGGTATGAACTTCGTTGATGAGATGATGGTATTCTCCAATAGTGGTTCGAGCGTAGGGCTGTTCATCGCGTTTTTTTTCACTCAAATGCACATTATCGTTTTAATGTTTCACAAAAATTTGTCCTTCGAGCGGTTTTCACAAAACAAATTATCCTTCTTTCATACGAAATTGAGTTGTTCAGATAAATTTAAAAGCATGGAAAATATTTCTTACTTGATTTTATCTTCTTATATCATAAGCTTTAGTATTTCATTCCTTCTATATCTTCATTTTTCGTTTTTCTGCAGAATATACTACAGAAAATCCAAAGATAATTAGAATGGGTCTGGGCTTTCGAAAAGATGAAGATGCAAAGGGTAAAGAGACAGTCAGCGCCTTCTGATCCATCAAGCTCCTCCTCGTTTTCGGAGGATTTTTTTGAAATGAAAGTCTTAGACAGATTGATTGAGAAAGGCTCAATCTTCCAAGAGGAACGAAGCCGCTCGCTGTAATAGCTTGCGGGGAGCGAGCGGGGCAGTGACACCGATTCCATAGTGTCAGTGGTAAAGACCATTTCGTAATTTCTATTCGAAAATGAAAGGTAAAAAGCGACTCTTTATCCATAAAGAAAATGTTACGAACAGACATCGCAGTCTGACTCTCCCGGAGGTGAATCAGAGCAAGAGGAGCAGCCCTCGTGATGAGTGGTTGAGCAGGATTGTATTCATGGTCCGGGAGTTAAACATAATGTATATTTCATACCCTCGGGATTTTGGAGGGAGGGGAAAGGCTTCAGTTTTTGGCGACTTTCACTTTCAACTCGATTCACCGCCTAGTTCAGGTGCGCTTAAAGTCTTATATAACGCATGCCGATGTTGCCACCAAGTTGACTTTTGTGCCTAATCTAATAGCTAACGCCGATACTTCCCATTTTGAGGCATACCGGCCTACTCTACCGAACGCGGCGATAAAGGTCCCATTCTGACTTCTGTAGGTTTTCCGGTAATATGGATATCCGCGAGAACTCTTACCCATCCAGAGAGACTCATCAAGTGGACCATACCAACGTTGATAGTCCGGGTCCACCTCCCAAACATTATGAAGGGTTCAAAAGCAAGCCCCTAAAGTTCTGCATAAACGAAAAAGCACCTTGATGAAACCCGAAAGATCCTGCCAAAAAGAGATTTCTAAAGCAAAAGTAGCCCCTATCACGTAAAGAGTGCTTACGTTTTTAAGTCGAGTTGGGAAAAGCAAGGTTGTCTCTATGAAAGAATACGGAGCAACCTTCGCCTGAGAGCAGGGTTCGCTCCCTCTCTCTCAGCTAAGGAAAACTCAAAAAGCTCAAAATTAACAGACTCTCCTTGCTGGAGGGTCCCACCCCCTTCTCATTCAAAGTCAGGCCATACGCTCCTATCTCATTCAGGGGTAAACATATTAGTCAAAGGAGGGTTATGTTGCTTGAAGGATGAAAAGAAAAAAGGCTCGGTGCCGGTCGATCCCGACCGCACCGATGCGGCTTAACCATCGTTTATCCACATATGCCACTTTGAAACAACTTGGAGGGGAAAAAAATTGGTGTTAGCTATGCTTCATCGACTTACCTCCGAGGAGGGGTACTTCATGGGCTACAAGTGACTAAATATCTTCGCTTCGTGAGCAACTATTCTTCTCTCATGGAAAGAAAACGGGGATGGAATCACTCTAGCTCGATCGGAGCATCAAGTAAGGTCTGAAAGAGTGGCTCTTCGACCAAGAAGGCATTCTGGTAGGAAGGCCGACCACTCCATAAACCGCCATCAGTCCAGGAGAGAAGCAAGTTACCCCTCTTCGTGGGGCAGTGCTTGTGTGGGGGATGCGCCACCTGAAATCGGGCTTGAAGCTCTCAACAGACTGCTTCGCCTATCTATTCTATTAAGGTCGGCTTGAATACATCAGAGGAAGACCATCATCTCTATCCGGGTGGAAGAAGTAGTGCTTTCCCATATGGATTGAAAGACTCAGGCTAATGGATTTCCCTTAACCCAGCTGGGGTCCAAAAGTCTTTTTGCAGCGCAGCAAGAAGCAGAACCAGAACTAAGAATTGAAAAAGTAAACGGAACTTGACTTAAGACCTTCCGCTGGTCTTTCGTCCATTGCCTAGGGGAACATTGGTCGACCCACCCCGAGATCCTCAATCTCAAAAAGGGGCAGGCTTGCACGCCTTATTTGAGACTACTAAGGCAGGCGGTGGACTCTTTCATTAAGGAAGGGGAGAAGGGGCCTAAGCACGGCAGATGTCGTCCACTTGAGTGGCAAAGGTAACCGGTTAGGTTGACTTTCTTTTCCAGGCCTGTTCGTGCCTGGGGGTTGATTCTAGCTAAAGCTAAATATCGAAAAAACTATGGCATGATGGACTCAATCCTGGGAAATGTAATGAAAATTGCCAGGCGGATTTCAAATCCGATAAAATACATCTTTTAAAAGCCCTCGCTGACCGGGCAATCATCGATTATGAGCCAATGGCCATAAAATCTCAGACATCAAGAGCTAAGAAGATCCATCAACTCAAAGAGAATGATTGTCGGAAGTGACTTCGATAATACCTTTCCAAGAGTCACTCGCTTCTTTAAGCCTTACCACTAACAGCAGTTATGCCGACAGTAGCAAGAGCTTCTTCTTGTTCTTCACTAATTCCGTCTAATTGGCCTATGACGATGATGGTCTGCCTAACTTGAATTCCGCTATGGATTCCCAATAAGAATGCTAGTTCTTACTGTTCATATAGATGAATGATGTCAAACCATAGGCTTCCTTTCTTGCATGAATATGGCATGTCCGATCATCAAGGTGCTTTTTCGTTTATGCAGAACTTTATCCTACACATTCGATCAAGGTTGTCACTGCGAAGCTATAGTTAAGGTAAAAGTTCTCACCATTTCCATCTTGGTTGTATATATGAGTAGATGGAAAGAAGTGATAACTGCCTAGTTTGTGGCAAGGTAATGCCTCTCATATCCTTCGCATCTTATATCTTCCTGCTCGTACTTTGGCATCGCATGTTATCTTGTTTCTCGTTTCATGTTTTTCTGTGAATTGCTACCATGCATCAATATTGAGTTTTTATCGAGTAGCATAGAGTGGACATTCTCCTCAGGTAATTTTTTTTGTAAATCTAACTCGGTGGTTAGCCTACTCTATGTCAAATATTTGCCCGTTTTCAATCTGAATATCCTCGGATGGCTATATACTATTAAGGATTTGCTCGGCTGTTCCTTGTCGCGCAAGGATCATAAATTTGTTCGCTGCTTTTTTGCGTCACTCGAGGCAAAACAATACCGGATTAGCGAGGAAGAAGACACGGCAATCTGGACGAAATTGGCAAATGAGATATTTTCCTCCCAGTCTGCATATAAACCCTTCCTCAAGATATACTCGAGTGACTTTGCGCCACATGAGAATTATTGTTGGGTGTGGAAACTGGAGGTTAGTGCGGCGCTACAATACTTTATATGGCTTGCGGTTCAAAAATGGCTTACAATAAACCACCTACGTTGAGTCCACAAACTCGCAAGCGATGCGCGCTGCTGCAGTTGTGAATGCCAGGATGAGACTGAGATCCATATATTTCGACACTGTGGGATGGAAAGGAAGGCATGGAGCAATATTCTAGAGGGTATGGAGGCATGGGACTTTAATTGAACCTTCGATGAAGTATAGATTAAGGAGAATCTCGCATTGAAGAGCCGAAAGGTAAATAAGTTGCCAAATATCGAATGGCCTGTCATCTTTGTAGCAACCATTTGGACGTTATGGAAACAACGAAATCAAAAAAGTGTTCCAGGGCAAGACGGATAACATTAGCAGCATCTTGTTCCAAATTAAGGGGCTCCTTTTACACCTTGTAGCGGGGAAGAAAGGCAAGGAAAATAAGGGGACAACAAGGTGGCTAAGCCACCGCAAGGATGGAAGAAACTGAATATTGATGGGAGCTCGGATTCAAGCGAAGACACTGGCGCAGCAGCGGGGCCGCGGGGGTACTTCGGTCTGACGAAGTACATTGGCTCTCGGGCTTTGGGAAAATTCTTTCAGCAACTACCGTCGACGAGACAGAATTAGAGGCGCTCGCTCAAGGATTGGAGTACTGTTGGGAATGAAGGCTACCGAGGGTTGAAGTAGAAACGGATTCTCTCACGGCATACAAACTTGTGATGGGAGAAGTGGAACCTCAAGTGAGTGTCGCAGACTTGGTGCAAAAATGTATTACTCTCTTAATAAACCGTGGGAAGCAAAGTAAAAGTGGATACCGCATAAAGATGGACTGGCGAAGATGACCAGGAAGAATAGGGAGTCGGACGTATTTTGGGATAGGCTACTGACTTTGATTACTAGTTAGTTAGAATTAGATATGGTTTAGAACCTCTTTTGTTTCTTCCTTTGATTACCCAAAAAAAAAAAAAAGAAGAAGAAGAAGCACAATTGCGCAACTAGGGTGAGAGAAAATTGTAATTATTACAGCATACTAAATTATTCCATGCAACCTAATATAATGTAATATAATGCAGTTAATTCAACCTCAAATGTAGGGTCCGGATTAGAATCATGAAGAGATGCTTATTATGTAAATTGCTACGTTGCACGGACATGGATACGTGGACATGTATCGGACAAGATACGGATTTTTTCAAAATCACATATTGAGATACGTCAAGGATACGTTGAATATTTAATAATAAAAAAGTATATATGTATATATATTATTTAAGTAAATATATAAAATAATGAATATTAAACACTTATAAAATTCAAAAAATAATCAACATATAGCCATATACAAAGATCCACCATTCCACAAACTCAAATATTAATTGATAAATATGTTCAACTCGAATATTACAAAGTTTCATAATATAACAAATATTAATATTGCAATAGCTTATTTATTGTTAAACAACATCATCAACAAACAAAACCAACTTAAAGTCGGGTTCATCAAGTGAAAATGATGAACTATTATATGAATTAAATGAATTAATAAATTAAAAAATTGTATTTTGGTGTTTGTAGTATATATAAATTACTTTTTTCACCCCTAAAATTTTTAAAAACAATAAAATAACCTATTTTATTGAGGACACGTATCGAATACGCCTTAGGATAGTATTCGATACGTATCTGATTTATTAAAAAAAATATTTAAATAGGATACACCACGTGGCGTATCCGTCACGTATCCAAGGCGTATCCGAGTTGTATCATTATCCGTTTAGTATCCAATACGGGATACAGAGCCATTTTGGAATATCTGTGCAACATAGGTAAATTGGAAAGATTATAACTTAATTATTAAATGAACAATATTATTATGTTAGGTTTGCACATGAAATAACGTTTTCTTACCAAGCTTTCATATCTGCTGAAGAACAAACACAATTGGGCAACTAGGGTGAGAGAAAATTGCAATAATTACAGTTACACTTCTAGATTTTGGTCTAATAATGGAAATATCATTGAAGATTTCTGAAGTTACATGTGGAGCATCTTAGGCTTGAATTAACATAGAGACACCACATAAAATTCTACCTATCCTGTTTTTTTCAAACTTCATTATTTACAAACGAGATGTGGGTGTGCACAAATATGACTATGGTGACGTTCGAGTGCAAAGAAGTTCTACGGGTGAGTTGGGACTACATGTTGTCGCGACCTTGTGGTGTATTTGAAAGGCACGCAACAAGAGAGTTTTTCAAGGGAAGAAGGATACCATTTCAAGCAAAATTCATCAGATTAAGCTTTTGAGTGTGGACATGTTTACGGCGCAAAAGGAGAGGAAGTCGAGCTTGAAAAATCATAAGTGGTTGGAGCTGAAATCTAGGTAGCTGAAATCTAGGTAGACGAAACTCAACGTTGACGGAAGTTGCTGCAAGAACTCGAACCAGGGAACTGCGGGTTGACTAGTAAGGACGGATGGGGGAGCATGGTTATGAGGTTTTAAGAAAATGTTGGATGCGCCTACTGTAGAGGAAACCAAACTTGAAGCTAGATCTGGACTACAAATTGCTCTAAGCCGAACTTGAAGCCCTAAGATCTGTGCTACAACATGGTGTCGGGCATCAAATTACTCTAAGCCGAACTTGAAGCCCGAAGATCTGTGCTACAAAATGGTGTCGGGCATCAGGGATCCAAACAGTACGGAGTCAAATCTCATTAAAGAGTGCCGAGAACTTCTACATCGTCCTTGGAACGTGGTGTTACGTTGGATACTGCGGGAGGCTAATAATGCGACGAACTTTATTACAAAGAGGAATATGGATGCAAGTAAGCAAAAAATATTTTGGGATACACCACTGTGTCTGTGTCTTTGCTTCACAGTAATTGTGCTTAGTTTTGATGTGACTCAAGTCTGTCTTGTAAGTGGTTATTTACCAAAAAAAAAAAAACCTTCATTATTTACGCCTCAGTGAACTATTATTAATGTAGTAAACAAAAGTATCTTGTAATAATTTGAAAAGTGAACAATGAAGAATGAAATGAGATCGTAGATTTTCAAAATACCAAAGCAGAACCAAGAAATACGGAAGACGTCTTAAATTTCTTATATATCTACAGCGCTTTTGGCAAAATGTCAATCATAGTTCGTTGAACATTGGCTTCTCCTTCACAATAAAAGGGAGCTTAAAACCTGAGAGTAATACAGTCACAGCAAATTAAACTATTTGAAAGTATGATGAACTAAGCCAATTTCGTGCTGAATAGTTCAGCACATAATAGAAAACACTTTTAGAAAGGCTATTTACAAAATGACTTAATGCATTTCTGACTCCCATACGTCATTCTCTTTGCATTTGGTGGTTGCTTTCATCCACGACCAGAACTACCACGATTTTCTTCAAGTCGTCTCATCGAACGCCATCACCTAAAGAACAAAGTAAGCAATGTTAGATCGACGCTAAGGAACATAACTTTGTTGTGTTTAAGATATCTCTCATTGGACATGACATATGTGGTTCAGCTCTGCAATTAATTAATCTTTCAGATCTTTGTAATGGACAATAGTGTCGTCAAGGGTCGAGGTCTTGTTTCAAAGAAGAGATGAGTACAAGAATATGTTCATTGGTTAAAGATTTACTAAAACAAACAACAACAAAAAGGTAGCAGCAATTCTCAGACAAGGTATTCTCCTTTTCATCAATGAGATAAGATCAAGAGCAGTGCTGGATATATATGAACCAACTACTATGCAGATGAACCAACAGATAATAACCTAATCTCCACAAGTTATATTTGGTACTAGATCAACTTGAACTGCAACAAAACTTCAACCGAAGTTTTTAGCGCATGTCTAGTTCAACAAGTCATAGAGGGCAATTCATGTCACAACCCCAATGATAAGGCTTCTAATCCATCGGCTTTTGATAAAGCCTAAATTCTCTCAAATTACCTTCGATTAACTCTTATTTGTATCACAAGTATAACAGAGTTCCAAGTATGCAGCCTACGAAGATAATTAACTTTTTCATAAACAAAGAGTGATAAATCTTTCCCACTAACTTTCACTCTGATTATCAAGATATTCTACAAATTAACCTCAGCCATGGTAGTATATTTTCCTCATTTCCATTTTGTCGAACAAGTACAATGGTTGAAAACCTCACTATATCCATACTCAAAACTACTTTTTTTCACTGAACAAATTCTTGCAACAAAACAGTTATACCAGGTACAGTCTACCTGCTGTTTTTTACCTGTACTAATGTCCTTCTCCACTGTAGTTTCTAATGAACCTGCTTTCATGATTCTTATTTTCTATGTAATTTCATTCTTCATGTTCTTTGTCAATGAATATGGATTACAATTTTGGAATTGATTTGCTCCTTGCATATATTGAACTCATTTTCTTACAAAAATACTCATGAGTTCTTACCAAATAGGAAAAAATATGCACGCTTACAACTAATCAAGCAGAATCCAAAAAGAGCAGGTGCATACAGGACCTCAGTAAACTGTGAATCCTCTTTACGGTTACAAGAGAAAACAAAAAGTTTCATAGACCGAGATATAACAACTTTAACATTAGATGGACATAGTTTCTGCTTTTTAGAAAGAAAAGTTGAGAATAACTGCCATTCTTGGCAGCATCCTTCGTTGTCACTAATTGACACCAGAACATGCAGACTCTTGAGGAAATATATGGCATAGAGTAGGCTACCACCGAGTTAGATTTACAAGAAAAGTCATCTGAGGAGAATGTCCACTCTATTAAAACTCAATATTGATGCATGGTAGCATTCACAGAAAAACATGAAACAAGAAACAAGATAACATGCAATGCCAAAGTATGAGCAGGAAGATATAAGCTGCGGAGGATATGAGAGGCATTACCTTGCCACAAACCGGGCAGTTATCACTTCTTTCCATCCACTCATATATACAACCAAGATGGAAATGGTGAGAACATTTAGTAATTATCTTTGGATTTTCTGTAGTATATTCTGCAGGAAAACGGAAAACAAAGATATAGAAGGAATGAAATACTAAAGCTTATGATATAAGAAAAGATCAAGTTGCCACAGCAGTGATGAACTCAGACGCATACAATAAGAAACATTTTCCATGCTTTTAAATTTATCTGAACAACTCAATTCCATATGAAAGAAGGACAATTTGTTTTGTGAAAACTGCTCAAATACAAGTTTTCTGGTATCGAACTTCTGATCCCAGATCAAAAAAGCTGAATTACTTTGAGAACAATTGATGATAATGATAACATATCTAACTAGAAGCTCTGACTGTTCTTAATTTAGATCTACAAAAGCATCAGACAACAGATGAGCCTCAAATTTCTATCAGAAAGGATGATATCTTAGAATTCTTTCAGAGGGCATATCAAATATGTCAGGCCTTAGATGACAATATATAATATCATTTGCTCCTAGAAAATGCCACACATCAAATATAATGACTTCCTACCTTCAAGACATGTGGGGCAGACATCTTCATCTTCGGAAGAAGTATAAATATGAGCATATCCAGCTGCAGCTTTGGCTGTTGAGAGCTTCTGAGATAATCTTGAATCATAGTCTTTTGATCCTTCTTCAGATGTAAACTCATTCCACTTATTTTTCTTATTCAGAGATTCAGATTCTTCATCAATTTCACCTGTTCTTAGAGGCTCAGTTTCCTCATGTGAATGACTCGACCCTTTCTCCCTTCTGGAGACAAGTCCATCACGCTGCAGGCGAAAATATCTTGGATCTGCATCATAAGGCAGAGGTCTTGGAGGAGAGTGGTACATATCAGCTAGAGAGTTATCAAGTGATGCTGAAGAACTTAAAGATGATGTCCCCTGAGTGGACGAAGTTAAGGCATGTGCATCTCCTCTATGAAACAATGATGTGTACTGCAAAATTCAAGTGCAAACATAGACATTTCATAATCACATTGGCTACTCAGAAATGTTTTTAATCATGAAAATGTGGTGGTATAGAAGAATATTCTAGCAAGCTATACGGTAAATACTGCTTTTAACACTAAAAGCATCTTTTGGTTGGCTTACACGTAGGCAATGAAAATCCCATATGAAGGTCAGATGATTGAGTAATTCACTTCAAAATATGGTTTTCAAGGAAAAATAAAAGATGGCTTCTACACTGCAACTATATTCCATCTCCTTCTTTGTGATAGTAGTGGTTCACAATTTTTCTATATTTTATATAAAAGTGATATGAGAATCTTAAGTCAATTAGAACTAGATTCCCTGGGAGCTAACAGTAGTCTGATTATTCAAGCAGAATACTAGAGGCTTGATAAATTTTGAGAAAAGCACATAACAATGTAAAATCTTGAAGTATGATATTTTGCACTGTAGAAAAGAGCACATATCAACCTAGATTAGATGACTGTCCTGCAAAGTGTAGAGTTTGAGCAAAACAGAACCATGAGACAAAATTAAATTGAAGTTAAGATGATCAGTAACATACCACATGCATGAAGTTCTGAACAAAGCATCGAAGACATATACAGTTCCTATAAACCGAGCTGTTTGGGTTTGCAAAGTCTTCAAGGTCATCCCTCAAACAGCAACAAGCAGCACCCATGATCGATACTAATCAACTTTAATTCCACAAAATCCCTTTTTTCCACTTCCCCACAAAACCAAATGTGATCACAGAACCATTACACAATCAATTTTCACAGTTCATATGTATGTAACTGGAATAATACAAGAGAGAGGACCTCAAGCTCGCAGAAGTTGAATTAGCTTCGCGAACAAGCACCCCTCTCCGCTACTAAGAAACCTTAACTAAAATTCACCTGCAAAATCAAATGAAATTAGCATGATCAAAAACTGAACTTGGAGAAGTAAATAAATAAATAAATAAAGAATCTTGATTTTCATTGAAGAAAAGTATAAGAGGAAATAAACTCTATAAGTAAATAAATAACCAGTCATGTTGAATTCTGAACTTTCCCATATCTTTAGAACCAAGCAAGAATAATAATACTCACCTAAAACTCAACAAAACATGAACCATAAAACAATTGCAAAAAAACCCATCAAAGAATTCAACCCGTATGTGAAAAAGATACAGTCTTTAAGCTATTTCCATTCGGTCAACACAAAATCAAGATTAAAAGGGAAAAAATTAAGAAAGAGAAAAATACAAGTACCAAACAATAGAGAGGAGGAGTATGGAGAGACAGAAGCCGAGTAATCCGAGGTGAGATTAATCGAAGAACGAATTCAATTTCTGCAAAACTAATAATAATAATAATAATCCTTTAAAAGCCACGCGCTTTTCCTTTTCCTTTTCCTTTTCCGTGTCCGGCGGTGGGTGGAAAATGGAAATGGAATAGATTACTCTTTTCTCTTTTCTATCAAAGTCATCGTCCAATAACTCTTACCTCTAGTCTCTACCACCTAATTATTTATTAATTATTAAATTATTAATAATTGCTAATTATAGGACTTTTATTATTTTTTTAATTCAGAATTTGGTAATAAGAAAAAAGAATCTTACACTGAATGGTAGGACAAATGGATCAAAGTTTCGAAAGTATGTTTCGATTTATTAACTATTAGTAACATTTTTCTTCGATATGTTTTAAAAAAATCGAAAAAGATGAAAGTTGCAATGGATTTGAAAAATACTTTGGTATGATTTTGATGATCCTTCGGGCACCATGCTTTGGTTACTAAGCACAAAAGCAGTATTCTTTTCTTTGTGCTTAACTACAAATGATATACTTTCTTTTCTTAGTTGTTTTAAGAAAACAGCCTTTAAGTCGATTTGAACATTGACTGTTAAGTTAAATATTAAATTAAGTGTGGGCTCGATAACATAAAATTGAATTGAAGGTTCGGTTATATTTTAAAACTTAGATCGATTTCTATGCGATTTGTCCAACTTTATTATCTTTAGATAGTCTTGTGAGCGAGGTACGACCTGAGAGTAAGGGCTTGCTTAGACAAGTAAGCCCATCACCCAAGACAAAAAAGTATGGACTTGTAGGGATAAGGGTCACGCATGGTTGAGTCGTCACACTAATGGGTCACTCTTACAGATTCAAAAAAAACTCGTTCATGATTTTTGGAATTATCTCCTACATAATTATCTCTCGCTTTCCCATAGATTGTAATTTGTTTCCAACAATGAATTATGTGAAAGTATTTATTTTACCTATGAATTAAATCTGAAATGACAATGACGCACCTTTCAATTGGCAATCTACTCGTCACCCATTTTACACACTTTCACATGTATATACTTTTACATCTCTCATAACTCTTCACTACACAAAGAACAATCATCGTTCTGCCTTTTTTCTTCTCTTCTTCTTGTTCATCATTTACGAACAAATAATAAGGAAGATAAATTAAAGAGGAGCAAAAAGTTTTTACAACAATAATGTTGTCATTTAAGTTCGAATAATCATTCTCAAGTCCAAGAAATTAAATGTGAATCGTTGACTATTGCAAAATAGTGATTTAATCAATAGCTCTTTGAACCATCACGTGTTCAAATCAGATTCAATAACTCGTAAATCACATAAACATGAGTCGAAATTTGTGATCGTGGTCATCATATGATTCTTGTAAGATTTTATTAAATGTTAACATGCAACTTAATGAATATGTGACTCCAAATATATGTTGAACAATTGTTCATCGAAGTTTCTTGTTAGTTCTAAAGTCACCCTTCTACATCACTTTCCCGTTGATAAGCCCACAATTTCAATCTTAGTTCTAACTCAAATCCGCTAGACTGCGTGTTATAGCGATAAGTAAAACATGTGGTACTTAAAGATAAGGTAGGAATAAGGTTAGCAGTTTTACTCTCTATATGTCGTGTATATTATGGAAATTGAGATATATACGCGATCGATAAGGGATATACTCAAAAGTTTTATTTTTGTATTTAGATATGTTAAAAAGATTTTATGATTAGCTAGGAGACTTAATAGGATGATAAGGTCTACTTTGAGTCATGTAAAGCAATCTTGTTGAGCTTATTTGTTTATCAACGATCAGGATCCAAGGACTCACCTTATCAAAGATTGAGGACTAGAGACGTAGAAAATGATTCAAGATGGCTAACAAGCATCTACAAGATAAGCAGAGTCCCATATCATGTTGGTATGTGATTCTACAATATCTCTATATGAGGATGTGCCCATATATACGACACATGGTTTCCAGTGTTACACATATTTGGTGCATAGAATTTAAAGGACGCTTGAATAGTGTCATCAAAGTGTGGACAGTGAGAAGTTTAGGTTTCTACTCAATACATGCTACTTGTAGCCACATTTGAGGAGAGTGGATAAAAAATGGTGTAAAATCGAGCAAAAAGCTCGCGCGTCCAGACAAATGAGAGGTTTATTCTAAAATGATTAGAAGATAAAATCCACTAAAGTGGCCTAGTTGGTTAAATAGGAGGGTTTTTCTCCTTGGTCTCAGTTCGATTCCCAGAAGGAACAACTTGTTTCTATGCCTTAGTCTAAGCTTGTCACACATGGTTAGCCTAATGGAGTTTACCCAGTTGGTATGGTTTGTTGGCTATTGCGTCAACATGAGGGTTAACATAGTGCGCACCTGAAGGGTAGTGGTTGCGGGTTCCCATGTCGAAAACAAAAAGATAAAAAGACAAAGTTGGGTATATTTTATGATGACACGAACACTGGAGGTATTCGAGGCAAATTAAAAAAGTAAGTCATACTTTTCCCCTACTTTAATAGTACTATATGTAGGTGTGACCCAATGAATTTTACGTCGTTTGGATGAACCAAGTAAAAAAAAACCATTTGTGGTTAATTTCAGTACATGCATGGATGTTGATGATTATCTTGAACGTTCACTTTTACCTTATTGAAGTTTTTACTTAGCCTTGTAACATTTTCTTTGATTTGTAGGTTTAGAGTCGAGATGATACAAAGTGGAGATTAAAAGGCTCAAAGTTCTCACGTATACAACCTACAAATGAATGGGATGAAGGGGTACCTACAGGCACGAAAGTTGATGGGACCCAACCTATCAAGGGAAACCAATGTGGCACGTCGGTCAACTGATGGTCATCATTACCAACATGGAGGGGTGATGATGGTCAATGTGGCACGTCAGTCATGGCCGATACGCCCCTCTACAAGTGCCAATCGTCCATCGACGTGCCATATTGAGGCCACGTCAACTAGGCCGATGGGTCCCTTTTTGGTGCCATGTTGGGCTCGTCGAACATGGTTTCTTGGCTATTAACGATAAGTATTGTTCCTATATTCATTTTGGCTCAAGTCGGGCTATTCAACCAAGTGTGGTTTTGTTGTTTCGTCCCATCGGTTCTTAATGAATAGAGTGCCAATTTTGCATTTTTTTTAGGTATCGTAATTATGGCACTTGATGAACGTTTATTCATCGTAACTTGAGCACCTGGTTTCTTATATTTTTTGATTACTTCTTGCAGTATATTTACTTGTTTTAGTCTTGTTTTGTCATTTTATAGTTTTAAGTCGAGTCGGAGCAAAACGAGACATATTAAAGGGAAATTGAGCATGGAATGGAATAAAGGAAGAAAATGAGCATGAGAGAAAGGTCAGCAGCGGGATCAGCACCACCACTCAACAATGTGAAACAAATGGCAAGAAGCAGCATGATAGCAGAGCAAGTCGCGTGACCCGCGACCACAGAGGACGTCCAGATAACTCGTACGATAGCAGCAAAACCCGCACGATACGCGCGGGTATACACATGACATGGCACGCGACACTGCATTTTACGCTGTGAAAAGGAAACCTTAGGGCTACACTTTACGGTCCTAAAACTATAAATAAGGGAAGATGTTCAGCAGATAGGGCATCGTGAATAACAGCTCAAAAACACATCTCACCATCTTCCATCACTATTCCACATCAAATTCCACGGGTGGAGGAATGCACTGCGATCAAAGTCAGAGGAGAAAGATGTCCAATCCAAGCACACAATCATCCGTAGTTGAGCAAAGAAGAAACTAGAGAAAGACACGTCTACTATCAAGAGTTTAATCTTTCCTTTCCTTCCTTTACTACACTATTATTTTCTGAATTATTGTTATGAAACATTGATCATGAGTAGTTAATTCTCCCAGGGTAGGATGTAGTTATCTCAATGAATGCACATTGAATCTTTGATTATTTATATTAAGACTTTACTTTGTTGGATTTGATTTGTTGCTTATGTTATTTGGTATATTTGGCACACATGTTTTCTGAACCAGTGTAATGATGTTTAATTACCTAGTGTTATGAATTATGCATAGGATATTATTAACGCGTCACTTGCATACTAGATCAAGCAAACAAATCTCTAGACCTTCGGTAGTAGCTTCTATCGAGACACCTAGGTTAAGTGGACAAACTCTAGCTCTCTTCTAAAACTTTGTATGGATCCTTGACAATGTGAACTTCTAGAAAGGGGAAAGTTCCTAACGGTCTGACATGATTAGGAGTTATGGGGTTCTTTATATGATGTGAGAGTACGCCTAATTTATCATGTCAAGGATGAGTGGCGAGGGGAGGGGGTGCATATTAGGTGGCAAAAGTTAAGAAAGAAATGACAAGGATTTTCATATTTGGTCTTTTATATGGCGGGTTGTAGGTAGGCGGGCGGCTTGTAGGGGTCTACCAGAACACTCACCCTGTTCAGTGACGGGTTACCATCATTTTAGATTACTTCCTAAGTAAGAAATAAAAAATTATGTGGTTGGTGAGTCACGAGGTCAAGTTTGAGCAGGTCGATCGGGTGGGAGGGTTTATGTACACCCATATCTCTAGGGGAAATCTTTGTATTTTGATAAAAAAAAAAAAAAAAAAAAGTTTAGACCATACTTTAGTCTACAAATGTGGTTGATGAGAATAACGTTGGAGATGATCTTATTCTTTTTCTTTGTGACCTCTTTAACGGATTATCTATGTCAATGTCAAGTTGCCAACAATACTTTATTATTACCGTCATTTACAGTGCAACTTAGAAAAATGATGGTCAATTTCTGGGTTTATACTTAATCAGCGATTTTGTGAGCAAGTTTACACTCTATGTTTTAGGGCATGACCTTCAAGTTATTTTATTATCTACCTTATTTCTTTTGTTTGCACGCTACAACCAAGCTTAACTTTACCTTTGACTTAAATGTCTTAAAACATATCAGTTTATTACCCGTTAGATTTTAGGAAAAAAAGCAGACGACCCCCTTAGCTTTCGGTCGTTTTGCACTTTGTCCCCCCTCCCCCAACTTTGATTTTTAGCACTTTGTATTACGTCTAACGTTACCCCCCAATATAGCATAACCATTAAAAAAACGAATATTCCATTAAAATGCCAAAAGCTAGGGGCAGTGAGGGGGTAACGTTGGACGAAATACAAAGTTGGGGGGACAAAGTGTTAAAAATTGAAGTTGAGGGGGCAAAGTGCAAAACGACCAAAAGCTAAGGGGATGATCTGCTTTTTTCCTTAATTTTTAACTATGGTAAAGTATTAAATTTTATAACCTAATATTTGTATGTTAATTTATAAATATCTTTTATGTGAAATATAAAGAAACGCACAAATAATTTAATTCAAATTTGAGATAAAAGTAAACAAGTGTCTAGATCGAGCTTTTTTGCAGAATTTATGCAAAAAATAAAAGCCTTAAATGTTTCCAGAAAAGCCAGTAGTACTATTTCCCACAAAAAATATTACTATTTATTATTCAACAAGGATTATTAATAATCCAAACCAAATTCCGCATAATCAATACGCAATCCTTTTATTGAAATTTTATAACAGAACTTCTTAGCAATTTTGTCACACACTTAGGATGACAGGCGAATAGAAACTTAGTTGGACCAAGCCTAAGGATGAACGACGACTCGTGGCTCTTGATTAAGGACGACGGACGACCCTTCACCATTGACCATTGATTAATGGTGTGCGACATCAACATGATACCTCTACCACTCCGCTCAGTTTCACCATACCTCACAAGTTGGTGGACAAGGTATATGAAGACTCAGCTGATGAGGAAGAGTTACAAGGGCGCCCTTCTCCAAGTTCACATCGTTCAAGTGTTGCTAGTTCGATTCTTCGTTCGTGCAGGGTTAGACGAAAAGAGACCAACTGCTAGATGACTTGTCGAACATAATTCCTGTCTCACTTGACAAGTATGGAAAATGGTTCGCTGATAAACATTGAATTCCAAGTATTATTAGTGCAATCGTGAGAAGGTTGATACGAAAAAATGGCACCGACCTACGACATGATCAATGGAGATGATAAAATGAATTTTTAAAAAAGGTTTAAGGTAATCAAGTATTTAATTTTATTTAAAATTATTTATCTTAGATTATATTAGAACATTTCCTTATACCAATGCGGTTCAATTTTGTTACAAGTCTACATATACGTGGCATGGCTTTGATGATGAAGTCATTATGGATGCATTCGAAAGAACTGCAATAAATCGTTCTAGTGACAATCTTTCTTGGGCCAATGGCTTGTACTTCAAAATGAAAGATGATCCTAGATAAGTCGGTCGGGCTTTATCTTTGTTGTTTGACGAATTGACCGAACAGTACAAAATTTATTGGGACGAGGAAGTAACTAAGGAATTTCCCGAACAAGCGTCAAAGAACAGATGAGCGAACCAGAGCTAATCAGACAATAACTCTGCAACTTCAACATATACCAGTGGATCCATTAGCAACGTGCAGTATGCACAAAGAGTGGTATGTTAACTACGAGTTATTAATTTCAAATTATCTTAATAATCCTTAGATTATATAAGATTAGTATTCAGCCTTTTTCAACACATTGTTGTAGATAAGTATTACAGAAGGAAGATGAAATATTATGACTCATACATGTGGTATGGGATGACAAAGGATGCAGAAGGCGCATCGATGTATTTTTTGGTGAACAGGGATGAGAAGGTGTATTTTGTAAGTATAGTTACATACATGAGACATCGTATATTTGTTTGTGTGTTTTATATGTTTTTGTTTTATATAAAACTGGTTTATTAAAAAAATTTGTGTACGATAAACATTGCACCATAATTAGAAGGAAAAAAAGGGATGATGAATCTGAATGGCCATATGAGGTGATTCTAGAGTATGTCGCGGGAGCAAATGACAAGCTAAAGAAGGGGAGTTATATAAATATTGCCCAAAAGTGGTCAACATGCACCATACGACATCAACACGGGCAAAGTATTGCAGGGGGGATGAAGGACTAGTAAACTCGAAGAGAAGTTGGTTACACAAGAGAGATAGTTGCAAGAGACAGAAGAAAAACTAGCAGCTAGTAACTAGTGGATGGATGAACTTCAAGAACTGTGGATTGAGAGTGAACACAAAAAAAAAAAAAAAAACTAGAGTCAAAACTCAAACGATGCAAACACATCGATGGACCCTACAATGGGTCAACAAGTTAATGGGCTTTACGATCTCTCTTTCTAGGATGATATTCCAATGCCGGAGAACTATCCCCCAAAACTTTTCTAATAACCATGATGATGCAGCGGGCCCGAGTAGTTAGTTTAATTACTTTTGATCGATGTGTTGAATTTGTCATAATGTTCACTATTATTATGTTTAGTTTGGTATGCACAATTTTTTCTCGACAAGTATAAATTTAAATTTTTTGAAATTTTTGTTTCAATTGAGTTATACTCTTTAATGAACTATTATTAAGTTTAGTTTGATATGTACGAAAGACTATAAACAAACTTTAGGGGAGAAAAATATAATTAATCAAAAGTTACAAAATAACCCCAATTTCATTTTTTCTTTCACCAGAAACTACTAAACTATGAATACAAATGTTCCTTTCAATTTCATCAAAAACAGAATTGCGAAAGATAAACAAACTTTAGGGGAGAAAAGTGTGATTAATCAAAAGGTAAAAAACAAACCCGATTTCATTTTTTCTTTCACCAAAAACTTTTGAACTATGAATATGAATGTTCCTTTGAATTTCATCATAAATGGAGTTACGAAAGACTATAAACAAACTTTAGAGGAGAAAGGTGTAATTAATCAAAAGTTATAAAATAACCCGATTTTCTTTTCTTTCACCAAAAAATACTAAACTATGAATACGAATGTTCATTTGAATTTCATCAAAAATGGAGTTGCGAAAGATATAAACAAACTTTAAGGGAGAAACGTGTAATTAATCAAAAGTAACAAAACAACCCCCGATTTCATTTTTTCTTTCACCAAAAACATCTAAACTACAAATGTTCGTTTGAGTTTCATCAAAAATAAAATTATGAAATATAATAAATAAACTTTATGGGAGAAAAATATAATTAATCAAATGTTGTATTTGGTAGACAATAACATTCATCCATTAAAAAAGAAAAGAAAGAAAAAAAAAGATTATGGTAATTGCCTACAGAATTGTCCATTTGCGTAGCCAATAGTTATTGCCTACGGGCTTTTCCTTAGCTAATTTTTTCATTCCATTCTATAAATACCATACAATTTCATTCACAAACTCATCTCCTTCTTAAATCTCCAACTTCTCCCACTACATAAACTCATATATCAAAAGTTGTTCCCTACTTCTATAATTCTTCATATATTCTTTTCACTCTTACAGTTTTCATATTTACTACTTTAACCAATATAAAATAATTTTATAAATACTTTTATAATTAGTGTTAATTCCTTTAAATATATAATTTTAATTAGTTTATATTTTGAAAATACTTGAAATATGTTTTTTTAATTACTTTTTATAAATCTCATAATTTATCTATAATTTTTTTAAAAAAATCTCAATATTATTAAAGTTGTTAACAGGTTTGATATTATTTCATAATTAACGGATTTATTTAGGGTTGGAACGCCTCTCCGTGGTTCAAAAGCTTGTGATATTACGAAAATATTCCAATTTTGTATTCACTGAATTTCACTCCGAAAAATCTTGTATCTTGATGTGTGTGTGTGTGTCTTTTCTTTGTTTTTCTTCCATTTTTTTCTCCTCTCCCATTTTGTTCTCAATCTTGTTCATTTTTATAGAATTTGGTAGGTTCCGTTCCTCGAAGGGCTCCCTCTCCCCATGACATGGGAGGAGTTATGGTGCCGAGGGTATTACATGCTTCTCCCGAAAAGCCTACGAGGGGGATTTCAGCCGCCTCTAGTTGTTCCCTTTTCAATCCCATAGCTAGGTAAGTAGGTAGGAACAGGACGTCCACGGAACTGCCCGTATCGATTAGGATTCATTGGACCCCGAATCTGTGGATAGTAGCTTCGATTACCAAGGGATCCTCGTGGGGATAGATTATCCCTTTCAGGTCCTCGGGTCCGAAGGTGATGCTAGGCAGCCTTGCTCTTTGAACGGAGCACACGGGGAGTCCTTGCTCCGCTCGCCTTGCTTCCTTTAGGTATTTCTTCTTCTTACCTTGGGGCGTCATCGAAATGTCTCCCTCTTCTATCATGTTAATGGTTCGTTCTAATGAGGCGTTGTTTTCGTGTGACTCTTGGGGGGGGAGGTAGACTCCGATGCCCCGAGGTCTTCTCTCGGGACCGCCTACTATGGGTCATTTCCTCCTTTCTCTGCTCCTCTCGGAGCCTTTTCCACACGTTTGCCCTAGGTTCCTCGGGGTTGCTTTCCTTCAGATAGTTCTTTAGGTACCCTGCCTCTAAGAAACGGAGCACTTCCTTCTTCAAAGTGGTGCACTCCTCGGTGGTATGCCCATAGGTTTTATGGTACTTACAATATTTCCCTAAGTTTTTATCCCTATAAGGAAACCTGGCTGGTGTGGGCCAGTGTAGTTCGTTATTACCTCTCATCACATTGAGCACTTCTTCAGGAGTGATAGTCATCGGGGGAAAGGGTACGGGTCGGAGGAACTTCTTGACCGTGCCACTGTCGTCTTTTCGTTGGGAGGGTTTCACTTCTTTACCCTTCTCTTTAGTTTTTGCTTTTCGTTCAGCGCGCTCGTGGTGCTTGTTGTCATCGTCTTCCATATGCCTCTTCGTGCCTTCTGCTTCTTCCATAAGAATGTAAGTTTCTGCCTTTTGCATAAGCTCATTCATGTTAGTGACATGGTTCCCCCTAAGGTATCGGAAGAAGTCTTTTGCTCGGAGTCCTTCAGGCTTGTCGTCGGCCAAGATAGTTGGACTAACATTCGGGACATCTAACGCTTCATCGGAGAAGTGTTTTATATACCTTCGCAAAGGTTTGTTCCTTTGTTGCTTAACCATGAAGAGGTGTGTAGCGAATTTAGGATATCATCGATTACAAGCAAACTGGCGTACGAATAGGTTAGCCAATCGGTCAAAGCTAACTATATAGTTAGGTGGGAGGTGGGTAAACCAGGCTTGAGCCCGTCCTCCAAGAGTAACAGGGAACACTCGGCATAGGGCGTGGTCGGGGGTGGGGGATAGATTCATCCCTACCAAGTATTGGTGGATGTGATCTTGCAGATCTCTTCCATCGGTATCTCTTGTGTATAAGGGGATGTTGATGGGCTGCATCCCCGCGGGAATAGATGTTAGGGCAATCTCGGGAACAAAGGGAGAGGTCTTAAACGTTGGCTCCTCCTTATGAGCCAGGGTTTTCTTGATGTCATCCATCTCCTTTCGTAAGCCGTCGAGTACTCCCCATATGGTATTGTCTCCGTCCACCTGGAAATTCGAGGGGCATGGCATTTCTTCCCTCTGGCCTACCCTCGGGGTCTCTTCGTAATTATAGTACATCTGTGGCTCCCGGAGGGGTTCACGGTGCCAAGACGCGGGCATAGGGCTCCACCCTACACGGGTTTGCCTTCTTCCAAATGGCGATTTCCCCGATAAGGAGATTCGAAGGTCATGTTATGGGGATTCTTAGACCTTCGTGGAGTTCTTTGGGTGGTGGCCTCCACGAGCCTTTCGAAGACGAATCGTGGGATATTAACAAAATCTCTGTCTTTGGATCGATGAACTGAGGGAGTAGTTTCCGAATTTTCTTAGTGGGTCCAGTGACTCTCGTTGTCAAATAAATCGTTCATAATATACAACACTTGATGAGCACGCTCAAGGACAGATTTTATGGCGTTCCCACAGATGGCGCCATTTTGTTAACATGTTTGATATTATTTCTTAATTAACCGATTTATTTAGGGTTGGAACGCCATGTCCGTGGTTCAGAAGCTTGTGATATTACGAAAATGTCCTTTTTGTATTCACTGAATTTCACTCTGAACAATCTTGTATCTTGATGTTTCTGTGTGTCTTTTCTTTCTTTTTCTTCCCTTTTTTTCTCCTCACTTTTTGTTCTCAATCATGCCCCTTTTTATAGAGTTTTTTTAGGGACATGTGTCACTATGCATGTTTTCATACAATATGCGTAAAAGAATAAGATAAACTTCATATTTGTTGACTAGGCACTGACTAGGACAAAATTTTATCTCTTTCGATGGCTTTAGGGGATTCCGAGGAGTTGGCTCTTTTAACTTCTTCTCTCCGATAAGTTGGGTCTCTTAGGAAGGCTTGATAAGTGAATCGGGGTACTCGTCCGATGTGATTGTAGTTTTAATAGCGGTCTATTTGATGTTTTTTCTTCTTTGATATGTGCTCCGATAGGTAGATCTGCACTTTTTCACATACGGTGTGAGCTCCGATGGCTTGTTTACCCTAGCAGTGCAATGTTTTTGCATTAGGATCTTTATGTCGTGTGCTCCGAGGGTTTTTGGACTTCAATAGGGCATTGCTCTCATGCTTTGACCTTCGGGATAAGTGTTCCGATGGCTTTTAAGACTTCGGAGTGTTCAGTGAGGGGATGTTCTCGCATTTTTTGGGACTCTGGGTCCGTCGTGGTCCCTCTTGGCGCATTGATGGATATCGCGGTCCATCGAGGTTTACTCTTTTTTTTATGTCCCGTTGATATTTTTTCTTTATTCATCGTGACTTTCCAAGGGACGCTTTGGTGCCTCTTTGGGTGTCACTTCTTACTGCTTTGGGTTTGTGACACTCGGTGAGCCTCCTCATTGAGAGTATATGTGACGATAGTATCGTCTTGGGGTTAATCCCTATTTTTAGGGTTTAATATTTTGGTTGATCTCTATATTTATTTTTTAAGGTTAACGAAAGTATTAGCGAGGTTTCGCCAAAAAAACATTTTTTTTCTTATACATATGGTGACGGAATTTGGTCGTAGCTAAAGACTATTGGCGACGGAATTTGGTCGTCGTCAATAGCTATTAGCGATGGGTGCTTCTCTAGGTAATAACTATTCAAATTTCGTCACCAATAGTCATTGACGACGAATTTCCTACCCAATAAACATTGCCTACGGAGGTTTTAGTGACGGACATTGGCTATGGAAATCCCTCTATGCAATGACTATTGCCTTAGGGATTTTGCCTGATGCAAAAGCCCTTTTGTAGTCGTGTCAACAAATAGCACCAAAAGCCTCAAAATGAACAAAAACCAAAAATATTTTCTATTTAACAACCCCTCTGAATTTCATAAACTTTACACGATCACGAGAAATTACATTATTTTCAAAAGCCCCAAAAATGTTAAAAATTTGTACAAATTAAAGACCCCCATAAGTTTGAGAGATTACATAAAGGTTTTTCAGGACTTCATAAATTGTTGGATGTCTTCCAACAAAAAAATGCAAATTGCACCAAGACCTCCATAATTTAAGAAGTCGCTCTAAAGTTTCTTAAGAAAACAAAGACCCCTGAAACTTTACAAACTTCATAGGCTTACCATAAATGGTTTGATTTAATGCATCCTTTCACAAGTCAGTGGAATCCTACCCCTTATTGCTTGACGTTTCCTCAGCGGCATTTAATGCTCGAAAAACCTTTTTCAGTGGTAATGTAATTCATGCATGACTTACTTGGACAAGACGAAGACAGCAAGGATAAACTGAAGAACCCTAGAGTTTCTCTCAAGGACCTTGAGAAACTATAGAATAAATTGTTGATATTTATGTTTCCTATTTTAGTCTTTAATGTTTGTTAATTACATTTCACAGATTGTGAATTCAAAAATAACTCACGTTAATTGCAATAGGAGTTCATGAAATTTCATAAAGTGTTTCGAAGACGTCAAAAAAGTTGCACGAAACCTAGAAGGCTCTGCAGATTTGATAGTTAAAGAGGAATCTCAACAAAATCATAGATCACACCAAGCTTCTAATAATTAACAAAGACACCCAAAAGTCTCAAAAATTGAACAAAGATAGTTGTAAGCTAAACAAGTTTCATAAATAGCCCAATGATATTTTAAAAATTATACAAGAATCCCAGATATTTTGAAATTCTCCTTTAAGACAATGAGGCCCCACAAAATTGGTAATGTACGAAGACCCCATGAAACTTCATAAGTTGTCGAAGACCTCAGATAAAGTTCAAGAATTTTAGAAAAAATCTTAAAATTTCAAAAATTGCCCAAAGACGACATATAACATTACAAAATTAGACGAAGGTTCCAAAGACGAAAGGAACCTTAAATAAGAAAGGTTGTCTCAAATTAAACAAACACCACTATAAGCTTCAAAAACTTTGCAAAACTTCATATACATCTTAGAAACTTCAAAACAACCTCGACTAACTTTAAAAATAGTACGAGAATCTTTATATTTACAAAAGATTTTTGGATTTGTCCCAAAACATTTTCTTAATATGTTGAACCCCCACATAATAGGTTGGAATTATAAATCAGACCTCGAAAAAAGAATTAGGCCGATTAAGTTTCTTAAGTGTTACATATTGTTTAATTAAGTATGGAGGAGTTCGTCCTTCTACTTTGTGTTAATTCAAATATTATGGAGACCCAAATGTTAATTTATTTTTAAATAAATTCCATTCCACTCATGATTTAATAACAACTACTAATAAATTGTAGTTGATACTCCCAAGAAAAATCAAAATCAAAATTCACAGTTTATAAAGTCAGCAAAAGTCTAAAAAGGGGATTTTTAATGTTTTGGTCCCTTAAGTTGGCCTATCCGCGATTTTGGTCCCATAAGTTGGAGGACCGCGATTTTGGTCCCATAAGTTGGCTTACGAACTCGATTTTGGTCCGTCGGTCAATGTTTTTGAAAATTTATCCGTTAACCACCTACGTGGCTTCACTTGACCTGCAATGTGGCAATTTTGACCTTACGTGGCTCCAAAAAATAAAAAAATAATAATAATAAAAGAAATGAATTATATCTGCAGAAGAGGCGCCAATTCTCTCTCTCTCTCTCTCTCTCACTTACCAACTCGCGCCAAAAGAGCTTCTTCCCTAATTTTTCCTTTCTTCACCGTCGTCAAAGTTCACCGGCGACGTCGTCGTCCCGCCCTCGTTAACACTTAAAGCCATGGCTCGTACAGTGAGGAAGATGAAAGTACAAAAATCTGACAAAATCGATGATCCCATTCTGAATTATGGTAAGTTTGTTGTTTAATCCTATGTTAAATTAATGTTGTCACCTAAGTAAAATGTTTTCCCCGATTGCATGCGTCAAATCAACCCTAATTTTGAAAAACCCCAAATTGTCGAACCCTAATTTTGGAAAAAAACCCAAATTGTTGGACCCTAGTTTTGTAATTTATTAATTATGTTAACACTGAGTATGTGAACCTTACTTTTGTACTCTGCCTACTGTGCCTTACACTATTTTTGACTTTGCCTAATGAAATCTCATTATGAAATCAACAGACTGTGGCTCCTTGGATGTTACTTTAGAATTGCAGTATGGTGGGATTGTTAATGGCGAGGGCATATTGGAGAACTATGAAAATGCAAAGGTTGTTGTAGATTATGCGGGGCCTTCAACTATAAGCTGCAGCAGTATTGAATCTTTATGTTCAGGACTTGGCTTTTTGGTTGTGAAGGGAATATATATGAAGCAACAATGTGGTTATGTCCTCCTCCACAATGACCAAGAAATCACTACATATTTCCTGTCTTGTCAATTGAGTAGAGCAATGGTGCTCTTTGTGGATTGTGAAGTGAGGATCAATATACAACTGCAAGCAATGTTTTAGGGTATAGTCACTGAAGAAGCAGATGATAATGAACTTGTTGATGAAGGAGATGAGGCAGGAGAAAGAGATGCTGAAGATTCTCCGGTGAACTTTGACGACGGTGAAGAAAGAAAAAATTAGGGAAGAAGCTCTTTTGGCGCGAGTTGGTAAGTGAGAGAGAGAGAGAATACGCCTCTTCTGCAGATATAATTCATTCTTTTTATTCATTTTATTTATTTTTTGGAGCCACGTAAGGTCAAAATTACCACGCTGCAGGTCAAGTGAAGCCACGTAGGTGATTAACGGATAGATTTTCAAAAACGTTGATCGAGGGACTAAAATCGAGTTCGTAAGCCAACTTATGGGACCAAAATCGCGGTCCTCCAACTTATGGGACCAAAATCGCAGATAGGTCAACTTAAGGGACCAAAACGTTAAAATCCCTCTAAAAAGCGTGTTAAAGACGATCACCAAAAACTTAAAAGTATGATATGTATGTTTTGTGATTTCTGAAGGAAATGAGTACAAATGTTAATATTGCAAATGGACTTCATTTCCAAATGTGGGCACATACAAAATTGAGTAGGAGTTGCTAATGTTGAGTTGTATAGTAGCAGCCTAATACTCTCCTCAAGTTGCTACATGTGGTCACTTATGTCCAACTTGTCAAAATATTCAGTTCACACGCGTTAACGCATTTTTTTTTATATTTTGACTTTTATTTAGCTAACAATAACAAGATAATGAACGTAATAATACTTTTCACACTTGACTTCATAATATATTGCTCCAGATGCATGCCTATGACGAAATATGTATATATACCCCTTATCTTTTCATCAAGACGTAATATATTTACGGTGGCAAAATATTGCACACATAAATCACATATTGTTGATCCACTTAGACCTTAATACAAATTACAAAGTTGTAACAGGCCGATAATTTCGAGATAAACAAAACAATATCAGCGCAACTATAACAAGTCTAAATGTTAAATATTTTAATCAAATAAACTCAAAGTACTAAACTAATGAAAAAAACATAAAATAAACTAACTCCTAACCTTACTGAACTCTGAACGATCCCCAATGCTAAAGGCTCCCAGGTCATGACATGGTAGTAACTTAATCTGGAAGGAAGGAAAAGAAGTACAAAATTTTACGTTAGATAAAATCTTAGTGAATGCTCATGTGTGTATGCAAGTGTTGCACTTTCTTTCAATAGCTTTCATTTGAAAACAGTTTAACAAATGAACTTAAACGCACACAAATGTTATGCAATAGAATCGTGAAATCACAAGCATTCGTGGTTTAACAAAAATTATTTAACAAAATAACGGATTCACGTTTGATGATCGGTGTCCACGTTATTCTGTTAATGCAGCCAGTCTTATCACCACATAAGAGTACTCCTTATTTCCCCATCCAAGGAGCGGCCTTGAAATCAATAACATATGCCATGGTACATACGAAAATCCTACAACCCAACAAAAACGCAACCTCCTCATGTTATGCCTGAAAGGAAATGGGCCCATGGGAACAAAAGGTCCTACCGGCAAGCCCGCCGCCACTTGGCGGTACCCCCGGTACTCCCACGCCAAACACTGGATCCAGTAACTAATCAAATCCGAATACAGCACAGCGGGACACCATTCATCGTATCGATTTCAATCATTTAAAGCAATTAACCAATGTGCGGGTGACTTGCTCTCACAAAACTGAACAGTTCGAATACCCAATTTATCCAAAAAAAAGTTGCTTTGAAGAAGCGAACAGTTCTAGTACCCGATTACGATAACTTTCTTTGAAAAGATGACAGTTAAATATGTAGAGAATCATGGTTACATATATATATATATATATATATTAATACAAATATATATGCATGCATTCCTTTCAGTTTTGAAAATAATAAAGTTTAGGAGCACTCACCTGAATCACTATTCACGACCTCAGAGAGAAACAAAATACAAGATGTCTAGCCTTAGACCCCTATTACGCAAATGAGAGATGAGTTCCAGTCCTACTTAAGCAACGATTTGGTAAAGTTTCTAATTTACTATAGACACTTTGTATATCCATTTACTTACTAATCTTACTAATTACACCACATATTCTCACATATATAACATACATAATATATGTATATATACTTGAGCACTTACTTTTATTTGTACATGTCAACTTTCTGAAGTTAAAAGCAAGGTTCATGGTAATTCAATGCAACGTGATGGGTCCGTATACTATATAGAATATGCAGAACCAGATTTAATTCGATAATACTAGTAACTAACATCTGCTAATTGTCATGCAAGTTTCTATACGCACGGACAAGTAATCTCCTACACACATATTCAAGTTACAGATCACATATAAAACATACATTTCACTACACTACTCACGCACTAATAACACACATCAAATACACCCACTAATATCATGCTTAAGTTTAAATGAACCACTTAAAATATTCTAACACCAACACTTTAACATGTTAGGACATTAAACAAAGAGGAATCGTATTTAGACATACTTACTTATACAGCAACAACAGTTCCATATTTATTAAAACCAATCTAGATTGTTGTCAAGCATATACCATGAGATTAGTATATATGTAATATTACATATGTTCTTGAGATTGTAAATTAGGCCAAGTAATCAGACTTAAGAGACTAGTTCCAATTACATGTGAAGCCTATGACTACCTCGTGATTAGAATGTTCTCGGTCCACAGCCAATCAACTACTTAACTCCATCTTCTAAAACACTTTAGAAATATAACTGAGGTACGTTAAACAGTTAACCAAGAATCGTCGTTTAGGAAAATTCTCGTTGAAATTTTCATAGACTTTTGTCCTTAAACAAATTATGAACCACGTTTAACAATTTGTCAAGAGTTTCCAGTTTCATATAATTTACATGGTTGTAACTACTCCACTTAAATTAAATATGTACCAATAGGATGATATTCTTATCAAGATTTCTTTTACTATATAAAACCTTTTCATCTCTAAGGACAGTTGAGGCCTTAATAATTATAAATTGTCATTATAAGTTGTCTCCTTAATTAAGTTATAAGAACTGATAGAATATTATAATAATAAACTATCGTTGTCAGTTTCTTTTGAAGAAATAGGCTGGAAATAAAAACTTTAATCAAGTGGTGTACCAACAATATTAACATTTCTATATTATGTTCATGCTTAATTATACGCTCCGATTATAGCTTAGATTAGATCACTAGTGAAAGGCCAGCTCTTCCATGATCCAAATATTGTTTTCACCCAACTCGTAACCAAAGCTCAATTATTCAGTTTTAACACATCCAAAACAACATGAGAAGGAAATTACGGAGCATAACAGTTGCTAATTACAGTCGTTTATATGCATGACTATTCACGAACCTCGGCGTCTTTCGCCCTCTCTGCACTACTTACTCACTGTTGCACTCAAATTAACCATCAATATATTTTTAATCTTTTTCAAATTTAATGGTTGTTCTCTTTTGTTCTCTCTTTCCAGATGGTGGACAATGAAAATTTAATAACATGATTAACAATTAAAATATATAGTCTATTCTCTATCCTAAGTCCACAGTCTATTCTCTATCCCAAGTCCAAAACACTCTGCCACGTTTAACCTTGCATGGTGAGTCATGTGTTTTATGCTCCGTGTATGTGCAAAGGAGTTGGATGTTTATGCATATAATTTGGGTGTGGAATATTATAGTATATTGCTTAATTACGTATTAAAGCATATGACTGCAGATTCAACTCTTTTGATGTGAGAGTATAAGAATATAACATATATATGAGTATTTGAGGTCTAATTAACATATACTCCATTAAAAGGTTTACTATAATATAACTGTTTGGTCCAACTTGTTGTGACGTGATATGCTAAAACCTTGCAAACAATATATATAATACGTGACTTTTTGAATTATAAGGAGCAAAGCTGAATTCATGTTTAAATGATAAATTTAAAATTACAGTCAAATAACGAGATGGGCGTCACAAAAGTATACTAGACCAAAACATAGATATTAAATCCTCGTGCAAGGATCACAAAGCCAACTTGCCAAACAACAATAACCAAAAAATTATTGTTACAAAATCAAACAATCCTCCTCTTAAACAACAAATTTTCATGTTGCTCACACAAGACTCAAAAAAATTTAGGTGTTATGTATGTCTTTGCCCTTAGATTTCCACAACAATTGGCATTCATCGCGTTTTTCATGTTGATTTACCCGCACATCCGTATTTTACCCCATTTCTATGTTATTTTTCCCCAACATATTCAAGCATTTCATTCATTTTTTCAATGTTGGTTGTGGTTTTACCGACATATTCAAACATTTCATTCATTTCTTCAATGTTGGTTTGCACAACCAACTAAGCATTTAATCCATTTTATTTTCTCGAAGCTTGAATTCATTTCAGTTTATGAACATCATGACTCACTTATTTCTCTTTTGTCCTTAATTTGTTTTTAATCCTTGCAAATAAGATTTCATTGAACTCCTCTACTTCAAGTACACAGAGACCACTCGCTCAGGTGGATGTTGACCGCAACTAAGTTACACTGACCCAAGTTTGAAATGAAGAATACTAATTTTAAGTTATAATAAAAACAAAATATTCAAGAAATAGTATCCTACTGGAAGTCGAACTTGAATATAACCATAGGCATCTCAATCTTCAACCACCTGAACTTTGGCGCACTTTTTATAAAGTGTTCAGATCAAAAAGTTGTGTAGTATTTGTTCGATTGATCATGGTCACAAATCTTAAATTCCTAAACAGTAATCGCTATGGGCAACCTTTTACTTTTTCTTTTTTACTTTCTTCTCTTTCCTGCTTCTCTCTCTAATTTGGTACAAATTCTTCTAGGATACACGTAAGCTGATACAATATGGAATCTATACACAAACTATGTTAATCTAGTCTCATGGCCGTGATTCTAAGGTATTTTTGTCCGGAACACCAGCTGATAGGATGCAAGTAGAGGAACTGGCATGTTAAGTTTGGGATGTCGAGTATAGTATATCGTGTAATCCGAGAAGTCGAGGATACTAACAAGTCAATGATGAGAGAACGTCGAGGTTTCTGGCAAATTGAGGATCCTGGTAGGTCGAGGATTCTAGCTCAAGGATCCTGGTAGGTCAAGGATTCTGGCAAGTCGAGGGTGAGGGAACATTGAGGATTCTAAAGGTCACGATGATGTCGAGGAAAATCTGAGATATTGAAGGTTACCAGTGAAGTCGAGTAAACCAGATGTCAAATGAGATGGGATGTCAAGGATGACTATTTGACGTGTATGCGTGTTGTGCGAGGTGTAATTAATGTTTCTTGGTTTACGGGACAGGTGATATATATAGATCTCAGGGTACAGAGAACGCCTCTGTGTTTCTCGGGCATGTCAAACATGTCGAGTATTCTACTTGACATGATTAACACGAGCTTCATGTTTGTTAGGCTAGCCCAAGCGCGATGGGTTGGTGTATTGGGTCTTGGAATTAGCCCATATCATGTATCCCCACAATTTGGAAGCAATTATTATAGTGAACAATTTTCAAATTTTATATCCATTTCAACATGGGTTTTATTGTATATTCGGGTTGTTCCACGCATGTGTTATGTACCCTATGCCCCCTTAGTATGTAAGTCGGATCACGACTAAGAGCGAGGCATAAATGTAAGTTTGGGTTGATTTGTTGCTCCCTCTAGTTTGTAGTTTGTATGCGGAGAGATTCGGTCTGTAAAATATGCCTTAATTGTATGCTAAAGGAAGGACATCAGATTTTATCTTAAATTTAATTTTTGCATGTAGAGTTTGTTGCTCGACATAGCGAGTACAGTGCAATATTTGTAAATGAAACATGTCAAAGTTTGGCATGTTGAGTATTCTGCTTGACATTGTGGAAGAAAAGTAAGAATTTGTGAAGGAGACATGTCGAATTTCAGCATGTCGAGTATTTCTCTCGACATCGTGAAAGAAATGTCATGTCGAATTTTGTAAAACTCGATATGGCTGATGTTTTGCAGGCATGTCGAGTGTCACCCTCGGCATGCTGCACCCGATGTGTTCACATTAAATGCCTTGTTTCGGGCCTAAAGGCCCAGTTATGGTTGGTCTCCCCCCACTTGCATTATTGTAATCAGTGGGAGGACAGTTTTATCCGTTTTTGGGGAGCACGTCGAGCTTTTTTCATATCGGATTCTGCAACTACGTCGAGCTTGCTGGTATGTCAAGCAATCACCTTCGATATAATGTTCGACATGTGTAGTATGTCGAGTTTTTCGATTTTTGTTTTTTTTTGGGAATGGTACGAGTGAAAAAGATTCCTCGATGAAAGAGGGTCGTTTCTACAAGGTTGTATAGGGGCAATAGAGCTAACTTTGATGGAACTAATAGGGCTCCTAAGGCAGAAACGGGAACGGTGAAGGCTGGAACAACACCTGTAGCACTTGAAGAGCCCATTGTGAGTAGAAATATGAAGGTTACTGCATGTGTGTTTCTATGAGCGATAGTCAAACTTTGAGAGGCAGAGTCTAGTTATTCATCCATCAACAACTAGTGGGAGTATTTTTATTGGGAATGACTCCAAAATTCATCATGATATAATGATTGATGACATCAGTCGGCTGATTGCCCACAGTGCTGCAAAAAAAAATGTATTATCGGGTAGCAAACCCATACCGAGAACTATTGTATAATCTTCCATTGGGACCAAACGCGTCGGGTAACCAATTGTATGTAAATATGGTGAGGCGGCCCGCTAAGATTAGCCAAGTTGGCAAGGGCAAGGGCCCTAGTACGGAGGCCACAAATCTGATGTATTCGAGTAGTTCAAGTAACTCATGTGATGTGTCTAGGAGCCACTAGGTGTGGTTCTTGGCATGCATGTGAAGGTTAGCGTTGGGGAGCCTAATGTAGATGTGGAATATTTTAATGTGGGGGCGGGGGCTCAGGTGCTGATCAGCGCATGACTTGGCCAGTCAAGGGGTGCGAAAACTAGATGTTGGTTCGTAAAGGTGTTGGGTCAAGGAAGTGAGCGGGTTATGATTCTTTTAATGATGAGAACTAGGAGAGTCTGACCATGAAAATGAGGGGTTATATATTTAAGGAAGAAATGCGATAGCTTTCTATGAGAGTTTATATCTTTTGTGGATTCTTGAGAAATGTTAAGGAATGTAGATGCCAACAATATCCTGCGTATGGGCCGCATGCTATATTATGCGGTAAGAAATTATATAAATTGCTTTGTCATGTGTCATATATTCAATATAATTCTGACTTATGAATGCATTTGAGGAACTTATTCCATGTCATCTACCAAGATCATATCATGTTGTCGAAAGTTCAATTTAAGCATAATATGGGATTGTAGGTAATATATGCGGGATCTTGTCTGCTGCTAATGCATCCCGTTATGCACATAGAAGGGCGAGAGTGGCAGAGGCTTCTAGAAGTAAGGCAACCAGTAGTGAAGCAGAGGCTGCACGAAAGAAGTTGGAAAGAATGAAATCTAAACTGAACCAGTCCCACCACGAGGTTGAAGTTATGAGGAGGGAACGGAATGCGTATAAAAATCAATGGAGGAAAATGAGATTAGAAATAATATATTTGAGAAAAGGGTCAGGTATTTGGAGTCCAATGACCACAAAGCTGAAGTGGCCAAAGAGTTTTTGTGATCTTCGACTTTCAACCATATATGATATGCGCATAGAGCGCGCAATGTTGGATTTGGTGTGGAGTTGGTTGTCTTTCAAATCAGCACATTGGGATTCTTGGGGGAGGGTTTCAACTCTAGTGAGATGGATGTTGAGTTAAGAACAGACCTAGAGGTACCGGTGGGCTCTGATGGTGACGAATATCATCCTCCTAACCCAAATGATTATTTCTATCCTAGTCTGAATGATAGGGACTTGTATATGGTTGGTTTTACTCCATCTCCTGAGAGTATTTCAAGAGACCAAGGTGTGGTTTTGGGTGCTGTCGGTGTCGAACCCGTCGAAAGAGTTGAAGGAAATACTCTAGAGCTGGCAATATGGATATGGTTATGTGGATCATTTATATTTGATCCAGATTTATAGAACTAGATCCATATAAGGTTGAGATGTATCCGAACTCAACTAGGTTGAGTTGAGATCCACTTGAGTTGAGATCTATTTCAACCTGAAGTAGATCGAAAGTCAACTTAAATATCAACTCAAACCAGATCTCTATTATTTTTTAAAAACTTAATTTACGTCAAAAATATACACTACACAAAAAACACACACTACGTCCGAAATTCATGAAAAAACACGCACTACACCTAAAACGCACACTACGGCCAAAATTTACCAAAATAGATACACGATACACGTAAAATTCACAAAAATAATTTTGTACCGTATATTTTTAGAAACTTTTTTTCGACATGTGATACTACTTTTTCGAATGAAAATGGTAATTGAAGCATAACATAAGACCAAAGTCTTACGCCGACGTGATTTTGGCTAAATTCCAACGTTTGGAGGGTGAAAACGTCGTTTTTCTATTTATATCGGGATTTTTTGTCAACGAAGTCCGTTTTCGACAAGTAATACCACTTTTTCAAGCGAAAATGACCATTTGACCAAAACGTAAGACAAAAGTCTTACGGCGACGTGGTTTTTGCCAAATTACAACGTTTGGATGATGAAAACGTCATTTTTCTATTTTTATCGAGTTATTTTTTGTCAACGGAGTCCGTTTTCTACAAGTGATACCACTTTTTCAAGCAAAAACGATCATTTAAGCAAAACATAAGACAAAAGTCTTACGCCGACGTGGTTTTTGCCAAATTCCAATGTTTGGATGGTGAAAACGCTATTTTTCTATTTTTATCGGGATTTTTTTTTGTCAACGGAGCCCGTTTCAACAAGTGATACCATTTTTTCAAGCGAAAATGACAATTTGACCAAAACGTTATGACGACGTAATTTTTGCCAAATTCCAACGTTTAGAGGGAGAAAACGTCGATTTTTTATTTTCAACGGGACTTTTTTTTAAGATTATGGATTTTTTTTCATTTTTTATGAATTTTGGGGGTTATAGATTATAATGTATTTTATAGAATTTTAGAGGTATTTGACTATTTGAACAATTTTAAAAGTTTAGGTTGAGTTGAAATTGGGTTGAAAATCTCAACCTAAAAGGTTCTTCTTAAATTGAGAAAAAGTTGATGTTGATTGAGATAGTTGAAGTTGATATATGATCCATATTTGTGGATCCAATATAAACTCAATCTTATCTCAACTCAATCTTTTGGATCTTAACCAGATTATACTAGTTGAACTATATTGCCACCCCTAGAAAATACTCTCGCAGAGGTATTTGGTCCTGATAGCGTTAATGACGTTGAAGGCCATTTTTGATACAGAAGTCGTGTGTCACGCAGAGGTCGCACCTACTGGCGAAGTAATTGTGAGGGTTGCGCCTGCTGCTAGTCCTGATGTCATATCTTATGTTTCATATCGAAGTTTACCCATTGTTAAAGAAAGTACCAAGTCGGACATCTTGTTTCCATCCCTCGATGTTCTACGGTTCCCCCATTTATCCGTCATGACTATGGATGAAGAGCAACTCAATGTGGTAAGCGCCGCCACTGCTGCATCTTTCATGATTATATGACTTCCTAACACTCCAACGCCTCAGAGCTTATACGGGGATTACCGTGATGAAATGTATACAAATTGTTTGATATATTGGTAGTCGTTATCGTAGGGATTAGGGGTAGGGGTTTTCATGGGTGGGTTTTGGCGTATTGCCATAAGAAAAATTGTCATACCTGATACTTGTGGTTATCATTTTTTCAACTGTACAAGTGGATTTATTTTTAAAACCAAGTGGGTTGCGGGCTAGACGGGTGTGGGCGGATTGGCAACAGAATCAGTGGGTTATGTTATACATAAAATCAAACAAAAAATCATGTTTTAAGACACTAATGTTATATAGTGCAATCGTCCTATATTATTCTTGTATTAAAGAAATATATTTCATTTTTTCGTGATTTTTGTTCATATGCTTATACTAATTTCAAGTTAATTTATGTATTATGACTTATGAATATTGAGTTTCAACTATATGTATATAAATTATTCTCTCAATAACATTAAATTATTAACTTGTCACGTTATAGATGAACTATAATGTTCTGTAGCTTTATTTATTATTTGGCAAATACACATTTACTTTCTTTTCTCGTTGTAGTGTTTAGAGAAATGAATAAAATTTATATATTTTTTCATTTCATATGCGAGTAGGTCAACGGGTATACACCTCAACCCACAACCCACCCGCTCATGGGCAGGTTTCTATTTTTTTCAACCGTGACACAAGTTAAAAAAATAAAAACATGTGGGTAGCGGTTTGAGCGGGTCGGTCGGGTGAGCGGGTTTATGAACATCCCTAGTTAAGGGTACCATCCCCTCTTCTGTATTGATCTTCGATGAGTGTTGCCGAATTATTTTCGTTATAAGTGTGTTAACTCCTCAATGATTAATTTTGTGTTTTGGGCTTCTCTAATGTTTGTCTTGAATACTACCTTTATTCCACGAGTGTGCCACATGCAGAAGTATCATGCGTGGTAGTGCATCGCTACCTGTGTGGCGTGGGTGTTTTTTGGTACTGCGTAGGTACTCATTTGGCGTCTCGAGAGACAGGGTACTGCATGGTTAGTTATCTTGGCGCCTTAGTAGACGGGTACCGAGTGGGTGCTTATTTTGGCGCCTTGATGGCGGGCATTACGTTGGTGCTTATTTTGGCGCCTTGATAGGCGGGCACTGCGTGGTTGCTTAATTTGGCGCCTTGATAGGGGGCACCACGTGGGTGCTTTTTTGGGCATCTTGGTAGGCGAGCACCGTGTGAGTGCTTGTTCTGATGCCTTGAGAGGAGGGGTACCACATGGGTACTTGTTTTGATACCTCGAGAAACGTTGTACCACATGGGTACTTGTTCTGATGTTCAAGAAGTGGGATATCATATGAGTACTTGTTCTGATGTCTCAACAAGCGAAGTACTGTGTGGGTACTTGTTTTGGTTGAGTGTGAAGGATTTCCTGCAAATGTTAGTATAAATACTCACAGCACATATGTATGTAGATAAAAATTGATAAAAAGAAGGTGTTGTGCCAAGATTTTGGCTGCCTACACATCCCGTGTACGGGAATCAAGCCTTACATAATTTGTTAAGGTTTCTAACTATACATATGCGCATGTGATGGACATTTCATGTTATGGAGTTGGTTCACCACTAAATCTTCCATATAATAGTATACTTTGGATCCCGCTCGGGTAACACAATAGGGGCCATCCTAGCTTGGTTGAAGCTTTCATATGTGTTTACTGGCCAGATGCTCTTGAGGACTAGATCTCCAACCTGAAAGTCGCGCATATGAACTCTCTTATCATAGGACTTGGCCATTGATGCTTTGAAGGCCACAATGCATTGATAGCTTGATCCCTAATGGAACTAATCATATCGAGATTCATCTGCCAGAGTCTTGAGAATGTTCTATGTCGTATTCAGTGATGTGGTATGTCGGCATGCTAATCTCTGCTAGAATGACGGCCTCAGAATCATAAACCAAAGCATATTGCGCTTCTTCTGTGGTCGTTTGTGGGATAGTTCTATAACCCGAGAGTATGCCTTGGATTTCATCAATCGAATTCGCATGGAGATGCTTTTCTAAGTAGTATTTCACGGTCTTATTGGTCTATTATACATGTCCATTTGCTTGAGGATGCGCCACGGAAGAAAAATATTGAGTTATTTTTAATTCCTTACACCACTCCACAATTTCTTTGCCACTGAATTGCATTTCGTTATCTGAGATGATAACTCGTGGTAATGCCAAATTGACAAATTATGTTCTTCCAGATGGACTCTATCATGTTGTTCTCAGTAATTGCAGCCAAAGCTTCAATTTTAACCCATTTTATGAAATACTCAATTGTTATCAGAAAAAATTTCTCATGCCCCTTGGCGATCGTAAAGGCCCTATAATTTCAATGCCCCATTAATCAAAATGACAAGTGATTTCTAGCAGATGCATCGGGGCAACAAGTCGATGGATTTATCTAGTGTGGTACTAGTAGCTCTCGCAATTGCTGGAGTAAGAAGTCTCATCTTTGAATAGTATTGGCCTATAGTAGCCATGTTTAAGTATCTTATGGGCTAAAGATTTGCCCCTAGAGTGATTTATACAGTTATCGGCATGTATCTCTTTCATGGTATATTTTGTTTGGTCGGCGGATAGGCAACGATGTAGGGGTCATTCGAAGGATCACTTGTAAAGTCCATCGTTATGCATGGTGAACCTGCATGTTGTATACCAGAGGCGACGACGGGCATTGATGTTTGCCGGTAGCACACTGTTTTTCAAAGACTGAATGATTTCTTCCTTCAAACCTGGTTGCTCTTGCAGTAAAAAAATGTACTCCAATATGTCCCATATCTAACTATATTTTGAAATTTTGATTGTTGGCCTATTAGTTGCCAAAAATGTGATGATTTTCCGTGCAAGGATTTCTGGCGAGCTTCCGAACTTAGACAAGGCATTCGCCTTAGTGTTTTCTGCTTTTGGGATCTGAGAGAGGTGGAAGCTAGAAATTCGCTTGCTAACGCGTTGAGTTTAGCAAGGTATAGTATCACGGTTTCCTCATTTTCCTCATACACTCCTGAGAAGTGGTTAGCCATTAGTTGGGAGTCTGTGAACACTTCCAGGTGATTAACATTTAGGGTTTTGGCCATACGAATCCCCGTCAGGATGGCCTCATATTCTGCTTCATTGTTTGTAACTGGGAAGTTCAAGCTTATGACGAAGTTGAATTCCTGAAAATAAGGCAAAATTAAGTGTATACCGGCTCCCTCTTCGGATGTCGTGAATGATCCATCGACGTGCAGTAACCAGGCTAAGAGTTGTCTTGTTTGTTTGATGGGACTCGGATCTTGAATGATTGTTCGCACAAGGTTAACATATTGGTTGATGTTGTGCCCCAACGTTTCTGCCAGGATTTTTGCCTTGATAGTTGTGCAGGGTCAGAACCTGAGTCCAAATTTGCTCAATTCCATTGCACATTTAACTAGTCGGCCAGAGGTGTCAGGGTGTGACATAACATGTCTAAGAAGGCTTGTCAGTGACGACCGTGATCAGATGGGATTGGAATTAAGGTCCCTGGTTGTGACTACTATAGCTAGGGCAAACACCTCTATTTCAAGATAATTCTTTTCATTCCCTTGGAGCACCCTACTAACACAGTGAATTGACATTTGACGTCTCATTTTTTCCCTTAACAAGCATTGTACTAACAGCACTGGGAAAGACTACCAGATATAAGTAAAGCATCTCGCCATCTTCCAACTTGGTCAACAGTTGTGGCGGTATTAAATATATTTTTAGCTGTTGGAAAGAGATTTCACATTCCGTTGTATATTGGAAATCAATTGCCTTCCTCGTGACCTTGAAGAAAAGCAAACTCTTCTCCGCCTGTGTTGCTAAGAATTTACCTAAAGTAGCAATTTGCCCGTCTAAGCACAGTACATCTCTAACAGATATTAGAGATGGTAAGTCCATGACAGCCTAGATCTTATCTTAGTTCGCCTCGGTCCCTCTCTCATTAACCACATAGCTCAAGAATTTCCCCGCGGTTACTCCGATTGTACACTTCTTTGGATTCAACTTCATCCCGTAATTACGCATTATGGAGAAGGACTCATCCAAGTGCCTCACATGATCTTCTGCTTTCATGCTTTTTGACAAGCATATCATCGATATAGACTTCCATGGACTTCCCAATTATATTGTAAAATGTATTATCCACTAGTCTTTGAAAAAATCGCTCTGGTAATCCTCAAGCCGAAGAGCATCACCCTATAACAGTAAAACCCGGTATTAGTAACAAATGCAGTCTTGGCCTGATCATGGTGTGCGATAAATATTTGATGAAAACCACTCTTGGCGTCCATCATACTGAGCAGAGCACACCCCTCGTGGAATTCACCAGCAAATCAATTATGGGTAGGGGAAAAGGATCTCGTGTGCAGTGCTTGTTCAAGTCGGTGTAGTCGATGCACATTATCCATGTCGCCTCTTTCTTAAAGACTAAAATAATATTACTGAACCTATTCGAATATTGTATCTCATAAATATGGCTTGCCTCTAGTTTCTTGATCACTTTCTTTTCTGCGGCCTTGTTCTTTTCCTTGCTAAAGTTCATCTTCTTCTACCTCTTTGGCTTTGCCACCAGATCCACATTTAGCCTACGTACAATTATCTTAGGTCTATCCCCTTGAGATCTGAGCCTGTCTATGCCAATATGTCAGCATTTCTCCTGAGGCACTCTATTAGCGCGAGCCTCGTGTTTTCTGGGGTGCTGTATTGGGTCGTGGAATTAGCCCATATCACTTTTCCTTTCACTCTTATTCCTTTTAACTTAATTTTTGATACATGTTTCTCTTCTCTTTACGGTGGCTGATTGGGTTTATAAATTGAGAGAACCACAAGAAGCAGCTTCTTGGCATTTTATAATAATTGACAAGTAACCGCCTTGTAGTAAATTCTAGTATGTGGGTGATACTACATAATATAGTAACAATACGTGTCATGTCACGTGGATGTCACAATAGCAAGTATCATCAATATTTGGGTATAATGAATTAGATATCTTATGATATTTCATTGGACAGCACCGAATATCTAGGTCATAATGCAACATGCGGATTGCAATTCGGAGGTTCAGAGAGAGAGGTATGCGCGAAACTGTGGAACTGCGCAAATCTGGGACAACATAGTCGAATGTATGTCAAATTTGGGCTAAATTCGACATAGCTCAGCCTTTTGCCTATAAATACCCCTCTATTTGGCCATAATAGAGAGATAAATTCATGGGAGCTTCCCAGAGCTCCTATATCGAATATATTCGACATACCCTTGTATGTTGAATATACATCCTCGACATGTCACTTTTGACATCCATTGGTCCCTTATATTGTATTCAACATAGGGAACGTTAAACATGTCGAAATGTCAAATGAAAGGTATTCAAGATACGGTTCTATATAAAGAAGCAGATCGAGGTTTTGGTATACGTGCATCGAGATATGGCTGATATCGTGAGGCCTCGCAGAAATACCCGGCATGTAGAAAACCCAACATGGTATTCGATATAGAAGATATTCGACATGTCTCCTCGACATGTACCTTATATATTTGGAAAGCTAAGGGAGTCTACTTTCCGTATCAAGAAGGGGATCAAGGTTTGGACCTTCCTACAAGGAAATATGTTCAAAACCGTGAAGCCGCGCAATGCAGAAACAAGTGAATCACATAGCCCGATTAGTGTTTGGTCATCAGAATAGATAAATGAATTACGTTCGACTTGATTCCCTCAAGATGATATGTAGACAGCTTGGGATAACCCGAGTCCAGTTCGAAATCATGAAAGATCCATCGATCACATCACTACGTCGCTTGGAGTACATGTGTGCCAAGGACAAAGCTGGTTCGAGTGTAGCTCCGAACCCGCATGATGTGAAGTGTTTCGTCAGTCTGTCAAGCCAGCGGACGACAACGCACCAAATCAATGGGCTGTGAGTGAGGTTTATAATGCACGCAATTGGTTTCACTATTCTATCTCCTTGCCTTTCGATACAATCTCTTCATATCTTTTTTCTTTTCTTTTTTTCTAATAGACGGCCACGCAATATATACCATCGAGTATTATGAACCCGTGACACAGAGAATTCCAAAGATAATAATTTGTGTAAATTATTGCAGAATGTTGACAGAAATGTGGTGGGCGCACAGAAAACCAGCTTGTTTGTTTTTGGCGTGGAAACACGGGATTTCTCACGGATTCTTTTCAATCTGATTCACTAGTTTCCTATATTGATTTGCTCTGGAGTTCATGATTGGTGGGTTATTTCATTTGCAACAGTGGCAAATGTAACATATCAAAAACAGCATCATAAATCAAAATAATAAGATAAATATTAGAATAAAACCTCAATTCCAATACAAATAAACATCGCATCATTTTTGGGGTAGAATTTCTCCTTAATCACGACCGGCTCCCAGAATAGAAATTAAACCACCATTCGGAAATTCTTAATACCCCCACAAGAATTCATTGGACCTTTTGCATTCTACATATATTTATAGTATTAATTTTAGTCATGTAATAATTTACAACACAGAAATAATATCCCCCACAATGAAGAATGATAATATTAACAGAAGATATATTATCTCCTAAAGAATGACTACAGCCCTTGGTCCATTAGCTTTCCATTTGAAAACTTGTTCATTGAAATGTTAAGTGTAGTATCGTTTATGATTTAATTGAAAGCTGAGTTACATTAAATCAATATACAAACCAACAATTTACTGTTATCAAAATCCAACACAGCACAAATCATGTGTATACCAAGAGTCCATAGGCAGGAATTTGATGACAAAACCATGCAAACAGCACTTTCTCCAATTGTAGTTGCTAGAACAGCCAATGGCATTTGGGTGCTCAATTCTCCATCACAGATTCATGAATTTGGTGGGCAGCAGCTATAAGGATCTCGTGACACAACTGGGACCCCAACTGCACACCCTTCCAAGTTTCATCCCTCAACCATAAAAGACTACTATTCAAGAATCAAGCTAATCAGACAGATAAAAGAATGAAACAACCAGTAAATTAAAGATAACGTTCTTCTTTTCTTTTTACATTTTCCTTCTAAAAGTTTACATTCTTGTTTTCCTGTTTAGTGCCTTGGAAATAACTGGTGATGGTTCGCGGTTCACTTGTTTGTGCATGAATAACATTAAGAGCCGCCTCACTTAGCTCATATATAGTACACATCATCGACAACCAACCACAAAAAAACAAGAGTATCACATGATAAAAAAATCGTACATGCATGTGAATTTGTCTCAGCTGCTCTTCTTCTTATAAAGAAGGCAAACTTTGTGCTTCTTTTTTACACCATACATAAGAAATATTTTCTTCCTGTCTCAAATGTCTTTGTTTTGGGCTACAATCTTTCTCGGTTTCATATTCAGTAACTTCAGTACTGAAGCTAAGCATCAGAGGAAGCTTCCATCTGCGGTAGTTGTTGGCACTGTGTACTGTGACACATGCTTCCATCAGGATTTCCCCAAGGCGAGCCGCTTCATTGCAGGTTTCATTTCATGTTTTACTAATTCCCAATCTTTTTCTGGTATCACAAATTCAGATGAAATCTCAAATGTCAAGTTTCCTTTTTTCGCTTTCTTTAGGTGCAACTGTTGCAGTGGAGTGCAAGGAGAGTGGTTTCCAAAAAGAAGTGAAGACAAACAATCATGGAGAATTCCAAGTCCACCTCCCTTTCTCCGTTAGCAAACACGTAAAGAAGATTAAGGGATGTTCCATCAAATTAATCCGCAGCAACGAGCCATTCTGTTCTGTGGCCGCAACCGCAAAATCCTCAAATTTGCATCTTAAATCAAGAAAACAAGGAACGCACATTTTCTCGGCAGGTTTTTTCACATTCAAGCCCTTGAACCAGCCTGACCTATGCAATCAAAAACCAAGCATCAAGAATTCCAACAATGATGAAAAACTGTCTCCAATTCAAAATCCTAACGATCCCACATTTCTACCACCAATTCGAGATCCCCCAACGGAACCACCGGCTTTATTAGGCCCCAATCTCCCTCCCCTTCCAGGAGTACTCCCTAACTTGCCCCCACTACTCCCCCGTCTCCCACCACTCCCTGGACTTCCATTGTTGCCCCCAGTGCCAAAGAAGGAAACTCCTGAGGTTTTGGACAAGAAGGTAATTCAGCCAACGACTTTTCCGTTCCCACCAAATCCACTGAATCCACTGAATCCACTCCTTCCTCCCAACCCCTTGTTGCCACCACCGTCGTTACTTCCTCCCAACCCTTTGTTGCCACCACCCTCATTACTTCCTCCAAACCCTTTGCTGCCACCGCCTTCCCTGTTTCCTCCAATTTTTCCTTCACCACCACCTTCAATATTTCCACCAGTTCTCCCAACACCTCCTACGCCGCCATCCTTCAATCTGCCGCCAATTATTCCAGGTCTAACTCCATCTCCTCCACCACCGGCAGCGCCAACTTTCCCAATCCCTCTCCCTCCATTTCCCTTCCAGCCGACGCCTGGATTTCCAGGAGTGCCGCCAGCTGAGGTGTTGAAAACAAACTCCCCTTGATTTCAAATTAAAATGTTATTCGCGCGTGTGTATAGTATATTGCCTATATTCTGAATTTCTGATCATACCTGCAATAAAATTTTACTACTTGCTTACAGAGTTTACGTACATTTATCATTTACATTCTCCATTGATTTTAAAAATGAAATTTGCATGGTGAAGAGTAGTAGTTATAGTTTTGTTGAATTATTATGTATCTGAGTTGCATTTACTGTTTGTTGTACTACCTCGTCACACGAAATAATTTTTGACTAAAGCCTTAAAGATTAATAAATATTAGTAAATAATTGTTATTACAATGATTCAAACATCGAGCATTATAACTTATTGATGATTAATATGACCGAGTCAGTTTCAGCTGCACATAATATTACTCCGACGGTACTGAACAATCAACCGAAGTACCGAACAACTTTTATTTCGAACCAAAATTGCGTATGAGATTCATATCAAATCGAACCTATATATATGCGAAAATTGCAAATATTATAAAATAAGACACCAGTCGCATACGTAATTATGCAATTAACCACAAGAAATAGATCCCCTGGTTAGGCAGAATTTTAAATTATTCAGAAAACTTAAGTAAACCATACATTCAGAAAATTATTCACCGTGGATTGAGTGATTATCAGATTCACTAGAAACGCAATACTAAATTTGTTAGGTGGTTCAAAAAAATAGTGATGTCAAGTCGATTCAGTGGAGATTCGCGTCTACGTTCGTTGGGGCATGGTCCGAATTACATTGCACATTCGTACAATGGTTATAGAATTAACGGTCTTCGTTTTCATACGGAGGAGCATGTCGTTGGTAAGAAAAAGATGAATTGCGGTGTGTGTGTCAAAGCTAGTGGGGGGAACTAGAAGAAATTTTCTATTATGGAATGTCGCAGGAGGTCTTAGAACTAGACTATCCGGGAGAAACAAAGTGCCGAGCAATTCTATTTAAGTGTGTGTGGTATGATATTTCGCCTCAAGGTTTATATGTCCACCCGGTACATCGATTGATAGAGATAGATCCTCGACGTCGCCTTCCATCAGGAGAAGCAGACCCCTACATTCTAGCACTTCAAGCCCAACAGGTATACTACACTCCATACCCATGCCAGTCTACGAGATTGTGAAGAGGATGGTGGGCAGTTGTCCACACCCGTGCTAGACACATTGTCGAGACAAGTTCAATGAAAAAATCGTCGATATCGATTCCTATTCCTCCGGTTTTTCAAGAAACCAATGTGCCAGTTGTGGAGGTGGTTGTTGACTTCAGTGGTTTCAATATGAGGCAGTTAGCTGATGACGAGTTTGAGGAAGCAAATGAAGACGAAGTAGAACCTGAGTCCAGCAACAACGATGATGCTAAAGATGAGGAGGAAGGAGAAGAGATTGTCTATGATGATAGCGACCCTGATTATGAATGAGGTGTTTGCCAATATGTAATAGACTATATATGTGTGTTATTAGTTGTTTTTCTTATTTAAGTATGAATATAGTACGTTATTTGCATGGTCCAGCAGAGCTCGTGGAAGTGGCCAACCCAGAAACACTAGCGGAGGCCGACTGTGACCCTCGAGAAGACATACTCCTACCAGCAGGATGAGGGAAAGGGTTCTGGATATGTGTCAAATTCGAGGCCGATCCCCGCGGTGAGTGAGTAGGGCGTGGCAAAGGACCGATAGGAATGGGGCCGACCAAATCCCAAGGATTATCCAAGATAGTCAATGTGGGGACGTTAGTGGCCCCAGGATTAGCAGTCACATCATCTGCCACTCCAGAACATCCAAGCAGCGTCGTTGGGGCAGCCTCTACTAGCGGATCAGTCGGCGGGGCAGCCTTTACTAGCGGATCAGTCGGCGGGGCAGGCTCTACTGGTAGTTCTGTCGATGCGGTAGCCTCTACTGGCGGATCAGACGTTGGAGAAGGTTCTACTGGCAGTGCAATCGATGGGGTAGGTTCTACTGGCGGTGCAGTCGCTCGGGTAGTCGCTCGGGTAGGCTCTCGGGTAGTCGCTTGGGTAGTCGCTCGGGTAGGCGTTCGGGTAGTCGATCGGGTACGCTGAACTGGAGGATGAGTTGCTGGAGGAGGTGGAGGAGGCGTAGTATCACGAGGGATGCCGCGATATGCAAGACGGCGAGAAGTACGTGTTTTAGTAACTACTTCCGTCACCGGCTCCTTGCCCTTCCTTCGTTTATTTGTCATCTGGAGACAGAAACAATGTAATGTTAAAAACTGATATTCAATAAGTACAAGATATAAAACATGAAAGCTCCACTTATATAATTAATCTAACCATCAAAACATCAAACAAGTATCTACTCAAAACAACATGTATTTCTATTATTTGATGATGATTTATACTTGTAATTACACACTTTCCTAGATTCAAGCAATGAACTTTAATAAACACATAATGTATTTCACTAAGCTTGGCATGATAACAAAAAACTATCCTCCGGTTTGTATACACTATACTCACTGATACCTCTAAGCAAACAACATTAATTTCCTCCAACTGTGATAGGATAACCAAAATGATCCTAATTTTTTTTTTCTAAGTACATAACAATAGCCATGTCCAAATTACCATCTTTCATTCAAACACCAGAATATCACTTGGTGGAAATTACCATCTTTCTTTCAAACAACATCCACTAATAATTTTAAACCTAAACAACTATCACAAACAACTTCAAAGTTCAACAGATCATAAATGCTTTAGAAGAAGCATAATTGGATATCAAATAAAATACTTAAATTACAAGCTGCAAATTAACATTGCAAGAATCCCTAATTCCCAATCTTAACACTAAAACCAGATTTCAAGTCAGATTCACAATCTTAACACTAAAACCACATGCTTGACTTGGGCTTTGTGAACAAACATGCATCAAGCAGGTAAAACAATTTGAGACTATTTAAAACCCCTTAAACTAATCCCTAATTCTCCCTATAACAATTATTGCATAATCAAATTGCATCCAAAAGAGAAACAGGACAACTTTTCCTTCCTTTACAGCAGATACAACAAACATGCAACAAGTTCCACTGCAACAATTTCATCATTCACACACATAATCATTAAGAATTACACAAAACATGACAATTACAGTAGAAATCATCATCCACACACATAATCAAAGTTAAAACTAGAAATTAACAACATGCAACTCTAACGACAAATTCTTGCTATCTCTGTGAATAAAGACAAGAAAAATATTACAAATAATTTTTGAGTAAATTTAAAGTACAATTGTGGTTCAATCTCTATTTAATCCTCTGATTCAATTCTACAAGAACAATATTGAAATTTGGGTTGGAAATCTTCAATTTGATCTTCGCTGAAATGATTTGGACTTGGAGAAAACGTTAATTCAAGGGTCCTTGGACTTGATCTCGGATTAAATGGTGATTTGATTTGAGGATTGATGAAGGATTAAATGATCTTCGTCCTCAATTCTTTGGATTTGTGAGTTTTGATCTTTCCAATATGGATTTTGATCTTCAAAAACGGTTTTCCGAGGGGTCTTGTGACTTGATCTCGGATCAAACGGATTTTTGGTTTGAATGTTGTTGAAGAACAGCGTTGAAATTTGGTTGACTTGAAAGTGGATTTGATTTTGATATCTTTCACGTGTATTTGAGTTGAGCGTTAATCCAATGGCGTTGATCTTGATCTTGAATTGACGATCTACTTGACTTGATATTTGCGACGAACAATTTGATCTTCGTCTTGACTTCTTGCACTTGTTGAATGTCAATCTTCTTTAGAGGAATATTGATCTTCAAAATGCTTGGATGCTTTGACAAACGCCGACGCGAGGGCTTGGCAGCTTGATCTCGGATCGAACGGAAATTTGATTTGGAATTTGATTTGAAGGTTGATGAAGATTGGTATGATCTTCGTCTTCAGTTCTTCAGTATGTTTGGGCTTTGATCTTCTTGAAGGGACTTGAATCTTCAAGAACGGTTTTTCGAGGGTCTTGTGACTTGATCTCGAATCAAACGGACTTTTGACTTGAAGATTGTTGAAGAATGATATGAACTTGACTTAGATTTGTTGAATTTCTTGGAGTTTGATCTTCCTCGGTAGAAGTGCAATCTTCAAAAACAGTTTTTGGATGGAATTGAGACTTGATATCGGATTGAAAGGAGTTCTTTACGAAGAACATCTTGAAGATTGATGGACTTGGTGGAGAGGATTTGTTGAACTTCCTTGCTCTGGATTCTTGAAGCTTCAATTGTTGTCTTTTTGTTCTTCAAGAGCTCATCTATTTATAGTTGTAGAATCGAGCCTCCTTGCTTGTGATTGGTCGATTTTATTTTTTTAATATAAGCATGGATTTAATTTATCTTGTGGTGGACTTCTTCCCCGGACCCTCGCATTGCGGGGATGCTTTCGTGCACTGGGCTGCCCTTTATCAAGAAATTCTTAGAACACATCGTATTTCCACATGGCTTTATTTGATCGGCCAACAATTCTCCATCTTTATATTATAAATCAATTAATTAACCTATGAATAAATAGAATTTAATTTAGTAAAATTCCAAATTAAAAATAGAAATAATTAATTTAATTTATAATAATCAATTTGACACTTGTCAATATTTAATTGGAGTAGACAAAATTAATTTGTCTACAAATGCCCTCTTGCGACTTGTCACGAATAACATTGTAAAAATGCGTCTTGAAGTGAATATGTCGCAACATATATTTTTGTTCGTGCCACCAATGAAATTGATATAAGATTGTGCAATTCTCTTAAGAATCAAAACTTTGGAGGGCTTACATGGCAATTGCTTTTAGGGACCAAAATGTAATTTATATATCAAATCTTTTTTTTTGTCTTGTGCATGCATGTGACACTTGACTTTTTGCTTTGGCTACTCCCATCACACACATATTCACATGTAGCTAGTATGTCATTTTTCCTTCTTCTTCTTTCTTTCCTATATAGGAACCGTGTAGTATGTCTTATACAACAACAAAAGAGGAACCAAAAAAAAAATCCTTTCTCTTTCCTCTAGCTCCTCACATGGCCGCACCTTACAAAAGAGAAGAAAAAAAAATCTTTCTCTTTCCTCTAGCTCCTCCCATGGCCGCACCTTCCATCGGAGATTTATCGCGGATGTGATAGAGTTTCACTTCGAAAATCATATCATCATCCTCGTAAGATCTACATGAACGTTTTTTGTAGTGGTTTGAGGTATTTTTTCGTTTGCAAGTTGTTGTTTGTCATCGGATCCGAAAGTGATTTGGTTTTTGTTTCGAGCTCCTCTTATTTCTCTCTTCCAACATCGCGCCCTCATCGTAGACTCAAATCTCATGCTCCTCATTTTGACATTCATGTCATATGCTTTGGACTTGTGATTTGAGTTTGGGATTTGGAAGTATTTTTGTTCTTGATGTGTTCTTGAATCCCGAGATTGTTTTTGGATGATCTTTTGCTAGGATTTGAGACCATTAAGGATTCAAACCCTTTTGTGTTGTGTTCTTCATTCTCTTTTTTTTTTATCCTTGATTTTTAGTGATTTTTTGCTACGAATTTGCTTTGTATTTGGTCGTTATTGGCTCCGCCGCGTCCGTAGCTTCGTTTCCGTGTGTTCGCTTGTTTTTTTCGTCCAAAAATGCACTTCCCAACGACTTTCCGGCGGTGCTCCGCCGCTGCCTACATCCGGCCGGTCAAGGTGACAGTGGGGCCGGTCAACTAGGTCTTGGTGGTGGTGTAAGACTACCCCACTACCTTGGATGTTGTGACTTAGTGGATGTGTAAGAGCACTTTAGGGGACAAGAGTGCTCTTTTGTTTTGTCCTATGTCCCCCACTATGGATGACCACAATATTGTCAACTCCAATTCTTTAAAGACCAATGTGGGCCCAAGTGCCACATCATTATCTTTGACTTGGTCAACTGTGACAAAAAAAAGTCAACTATCAGTCTTCTTCAAGAAAATGTTGACCGACCCTCAAATATCATTGTCCCAATTTCCGAGCCGAACTTGTACTTGTACCAATCCTTTGGACATGATAAAGTGGGACTTATGAATTCGAACCTCGTTATGATTTTGAGCTCAACTAAGTTTGGATCCGGCCACTTCCCTTTTACACGCCCCTTTTACTTGTCCCTAACTCTTGTTTTACACGCCTCTTTCTTTTGTTTTTTTTCTCTTTTTCTTTTTTGCTAATCTCAATATTTTTTTTTTGTTGTTGTTGACAGGATACGCAAAATGGTGAAATTTGGTCGTGCCTATAATTCGAAGGGAGTTGAGACCCTAACCATCACCGGTGATAAAAATCAATCGACCCAACGGGACACAATATTAGAGGTCGGCACCCCTCTCGCCGGAATTCACACAAACCGATGGCCCACTTTGATTAACACCATTAAATCTAAAGACTGGACCGAAGAGTTTCCCAAATCCTCCAATCGATCTCTGCCGTCATTCGTGCTCCGGTCTTCTCTGCGCCGAGTATCAGACGATGATCTTCCTTTCGCTACCTTGGGGTAACGTATTGCCAAAGGTGATGCCATATGGGACGATGCCTTTCTTCACTTTCCCGGAAAAATCCATTACTTTCCCGGATATTGGGAGTGGACAGAAGATGTCCTTGTTCGGTGCAATCCTAGACTTACTTCCACCAACACGTACGAGCCAGTCTATGCATCCCTGTTCACATATAATTGCAACTTGGAGATCGTGAAGTCTTGTGCGAAGCGTGGTCACCGTCTACAAACACCCTTGTCACTTCACTTGGAGAGCTCTCAGTTTCCCTATGGGACTTGGAACACCTTGACAGTCTGCCTATGCATCCTTATTCACATATAATTGCAATTTGGAGATCGTGAAGGTTTTATGCGCGTGTCGTACTTGACAAAATCTGGATCTCTTGCAGAGAGAGGAAGAGCACAATCAAACCTCAATTAACACAACATCATTTGTGAGCTTGAAAGAGGAGACATTCTTTGGACGACTCGGCATCAAAGAAACTTTAAAGGAGACATTCATTTCAGGACTCGTCATCAAAGAAACCTTGAAGAACACATTCATTTTGTAACTTGGCTTCAAATGTTTCCGAACGGAAGAGATTTTCTTTCAAGACTTGGCAACAACGACATTCAGTAGGAGTAGACTTGTTTTCAAGACTTAGCATCAAAGACATTCAACAAGATCAGACATTGTTGACCCTACATCAAAGGCCGCTTGAACGAGGAGACATCATCTTCATGACTTGGCCTCAAAGACACCTTGAAGGAGCACATTGTTTTCACGACTCGACATCAAAAGGCATCCGAAAGGAAGATATTTGCTTTCAAGACTTGGTTGCGCGCGCAGCTTTGTTTGGCCCGTCATATCTCAAGGATCTTCATGTAACATCTTCCACGCAACATAACTTGGCAAAAGAATATGACCGAACTCAGAATTATATAACTCTGCAGAATCAAGAATATTTCCATTTGAATCACAACCACCAGCCAATATTGCGATTTTCCCGAGGCTCGCATAACCAAACAAACATCTAGGCGCATTCATACTCATTCAAGTAGTCCACGTGTTTGTCAACAAACTGTAACGATAGATAGCGTAAGACACGAGTTCTCTACCGAAAAGAAGAAGTTCAGTTCCAACCGCCAAAGATTCCTTATCTCCAAAGACAAAGCATTGATTAGGATTCAAACTCGGTAAAGTCATCCAACGACGGCGCTTAGGGTCAAATGCTTCCCATTCGAGCAGCTGGCAGGAAACATAAATCCAATGCTCAACTACTCCATTATGTCTCCTCAGCCTGTATAACTCGCCGCTTCATGATGTTTGTTATCGGATTGGTCCGGTTGAACAGACGGACGAGTCAAAATCCCACCAAGCAATAAGGCCGTATCTACATGATCATCAGTCAGTTTTGACACTTTCTTAACAAGCACGTCCTTCACCTCAATAAAAAGGATCAAGTCATAACGTAGTTCAAAATACATGAATTTGGATTTAGGGGTGGCATTCACGACTTATGCTCATGTGGGCTTGAAGTAACGTGCAATTTGGACTCGTGCATCATGGAGCAATTGACTTGAAGAAATTTCGTGCTTGTGTCGAGAAGACGTGAACACTTGAAGGATTTCCAAGCTTTCGACGTGTCCCGAAGACTTGCACATTTGCTTTGAAGACTTGAAGGATTTGTAGACCTTTTGGCTCGTGTCTAGGAGACTTGTGAATTTGCTTTGAAGACTTGAATGATTTGTAGACCTTTTGGCTCGTGTCTAGGAGACTTTTATTTACCTCATTTTGAGTTATTCATTTGCATTTGGCATCATGTTTCTTTCGCAACAAAACCAACTTAAGCAAATTTCATGACTGAACTTAGAAAAATTTTAAACTGCCTACGTACCTCAATAAAAAAGATCAAGTCATAACGTAGTTCAAAGATATCAAGATTGATTTAAGGGGGTGTCGTACACAGTTTATACTCATGCGGGCCAGGAGTATTCATTTTTAACCACTTTGAACAAAGTGGGGTATTTTAAAATTTAACCACATAAAACACCTTTAGTAGGGTAAGTTATCATTTTAACCACATAATTTACCATTGGTGGTTACCATCCACAGTTTATACTCATGCGGGCCAGGAGTAACATGCAATTTAAGCTCGTGCGTCATGGAGCATTTGACTTGAAGATTTGAAGACTTGAAGACTTGAGAAACATGCAGACCTTTTTGTTCGTGCCTAGGAGGACTTGAAGACTTGAAGGAGTTGCAGACTTTCGACGCGTCTAGAAGACATGCGCATTTGATTTGAAGACTTGAACACTTGAACACTTGAAGAACATGCAGACCTTTTTGCTCGTGTCTAGGAGGATTTGAAGACTTGAATGTTTACTTTGAGTTCACATATGCAAACAGTTTATACTCGTGTTAAGGAGAATGTTGATAGTTTATACTCTTATCAAGGAGTATATACTTTGGCACTTAATTTGAAGATTTGAGATAGTTTAAGCTCGTATCAAGGAGCATATATTTTGGCACTTAATTTGAGGATTTGAGATAGTTTAAGCTCGTATCAAGAAGCATATTGGTTGTAATAAAATTTGATGTCACGCCCTCTTCATCGTCATCGTCGTCGTTTGTATCATCACTTTCAATATCAAGGCCATGAGTTGAGCTTTCTTCTTTAATAGAGTTTACGCTTTTCTCTATGTCATGCGCTCGCGTCGCCAATTCTTCAAAGTTTCTTGGTTTGATTCCTTGAAGTATATAAGAGAGACTCAAATTCATCCCTTGAATGCAAATCTCCATGGCTGAAGTTTCTGACAGTTTTTCTTTACAACTTAAGGATAGACTTCTCCACCTATGGATGTACTCAGTCACTGGTTCGTCTTCTTGTTGATGAGAATTTGCAAGTTCACTCATGCTTACAGTTCTTCTTGTACTGTAGAAGCGATTGAGGAATTCTTGCTCCAACTCGTCCCAACTATCAATCGAGTTTGCTTCCAAGTCAGTGTACCAATCAAATGCATTTCCCTTCAGCGAGCGAACAAATTGCTTGACAAGATGATCATTGTAAGTTCTGGCATTGTTGCAAGTCTTAACAAAATGAGCTACATGTTGCTTTGGGTCTCCAGTCCCATTGAATGTTTGAAACTTTGGAGGTTGATAGTTTTTCGGCATTTGCAATTTCTCTATTCTTTGAGTATAAGGCTTCGTGTAAGATTTGGAAGTCTTGTGTTGAGCTTTATGTTCTTTGGCAACTTCTTCGATGAGCTTTTTCAATTCACCGGCAAAGACAAGGCCTTGCGGGGAAACTTGGATTTGTTTGCTTGAAGACTTAGAATCTTCTCCAACTTCAACATCTTGAATGTTTTTCTCAGCAAACTTTGTGTGCATCATGGCGCATTGCTCTTCCTTCCTTGATAAATTTGGCTTGTGGAAAAGAGAAGTGTCTTGGATTCTTTCACTTAGGACTTCATCAAACTCTTGAGCTTCAACTCCTTGAGTAGCATCTTCATGTGACATGCTTTGATCGCCGCTTTCCACGAGCTCTTGCTTTTGGAGATGAGGTGACACTTCAACTTCGTTGATTGTAGTCTTGATGCATCCTTGAACTCCAATGTTGTTGGTGACTTCTTCGGAATTTTCAACTCCTTCTTTGCGCTCTAGCTTTTGGAGAAGGTGATTCAAGTGGTGTTCACGTTTTGAGCTTGAGTTGTAAGATTCGCAATGGCTTTTGTCAGCTCTACAACTTGCTCTTCTAGTGAGGATGCTTTATCATCTTCTTTAGCATCATGTCTTGCCCCATGTGTGAGTGTATCTTTCACCATCGGTTGCGAAGAACCTCCACTTGTTGCCCCCATTGACTTGTCCATTGTTGAGCAACACTTACTTCTTGCAACTTCAAATTTGAGATTTGTTGGAAAATAGATGAGAGGTATGAGATGTCCCACTGGGCGTGCCATATTTGTAACGACAAATTCTTGCTATCTCTGTGAATAAAGACAAGAAAAATATTACAAATAATTTTTGAGTAAATTTAAAGTACAATTGTGGTTCAATCTCTATTTAATCCTCTGATTCAATTCTACAAGAACAATATTGAAATTTGGGTTGGAAATCTTCAATTTGATCTTCGCTGAAATGATTTGGACTTGGAGAAAACATTAATTCGAGGGTCCTTGGACTTGATCTCGGATTAAATGGTGATTTGATTTGAGGATTGATGAAGGATTAAATGATCTTCGTCCTCAATTCTTTGGATTTGTGAGTTTTGATCTTTCCAGTATGGATTTTGATCTTCAAAAACGGTTTTCCGAGGGGTCTTGTGACTTGATCTCGGATCAAACGGATTTTTGGTTTGAATGTTGTTGAAGAACAGCGTTGAAATTTGGTTGACTTGAAAGTGGATTTGATTTTGATATCTTTCACGTGTATTTGAGTTGAGCGTTAATCCAAGGGCGTTGATCTTGATCTTGAATTGACGATCTACTTGACTTGATATTTGCGACGAACAATTTGATCTTCGTCTTGACTTCTTGCACTTGTTGAATGTCAATCTTCTTTAGAGGAATATTGATCTTCAAAATGCTTGGATGCTTTGACAAACGCCGACGCGAGGGCTTGGCAGCTTGATCTCGGATCGAACGGAAATTTGATTTGGAATTTGATTTGAAGGTTGATGAAGATTGGTATGATCTTCGTCTTCAGTTCTTCAGTATGTTTGGGCTTTGATCTTCTTGAAGGGACTTGAATCTTCAAGAACGGTTTTTCGAGGGTCTTGTGACTTGATCTCGAATCAAACGGACTTTTGACTTGAAGATTGTTGAAGAATGATATGAACTTGACTTAGATTTGTTGAATTTCTTGGAGTTTGATCTTCCTCGGTAGAAGTGCAATCTTCAAAAATGGTTTTTGGATGTAATTGAGACTTGATATCGGATTGAAAGGAGTTCTTTACGAAGAACACCTTGAAGATTGATGGACTTGGTGGAGAGGATTTGTTGAACTTCCTTGCTCTGAATTCTTGAAGCTTCAATTGTTGTCTTTTTGTTCTTCAAGAGCTCATCTATTTATAGTTGTAGAATCGAGCCTCCTTGCTTGTGATTGGTCGGTTTTATTTTTTTAATATAAGCATGGATTTAATTTAGCTTGTGGTGGACTTCTTCCCCGGACCCTCGCATTGCGGGGATGCTTTCGTGCACTGGGCTGCCCTTTATCAAGAAATTCTTAGAACACATCGTATTTCCACATGGCTTTATTTGATCGGTCAACAATTCTCCATCTTTATATTATAAATCAATTAATTAACCTATTAATAAATAGAATTTAATTTAGTAAAATTCCAAATTAAAAATAGAAATAATTAATTTAATTTATAATAATCAATTTGACACTTGTCAATATTTAATTGGAGTAGACAAAATTAATTTGTCTACATCAACATCAAACACTACTGAATTAACAAACTTAAGACAATTAACAACATCAAACTCAAGACATAATCTAAAATTACGACTGGATCATACCATCCGAAAGAAAAAAACCAACGAAAATTAAAAATTTCACTATCAAATTGAAGGTTATGGAATGGAGATTACAAACCTTGCTTTAATTTGAGGAATAAACGGCTGATTCGGGCGAATTTGGTGAATTAGGTGTAAAAACCCTTGTGTGTTTAGTGTGTGTACTGTGTGTGTGTGCGAATTGGGGAAAGCAGAAGTGAAAGCTTCTGAAGTTGACTAGGGTTATTAAACGTAATTTGTTTCTTTTTTAAAAATAAATCAATGGGAACCAACAGTTTGGTTCCCAAGTAGTTGACGTCCCACTATTGGGGACTACGGCTTAGTAGGAACCAAGCATTTGGTTCTCATTGTTCTAATTTTAATTTGATTTATTTATTTAACCGTTTAATAGCAATGGAAACGAGAATTTCGTTCCCATTGACTGCCAAACACATGGCAACCACAGTTTGTTCCCATTATTCCGTCTCCATTGTGAAGTTTTGTGTAGTGCGACAGCAATCGGGTTCATACTAAAGATTGTCTCTTTCTTTTACAAAACATTAAAGTATGGTTTACTTAAGTTTTCTGAATAATTTAAAATTATAGACTGATGAGGTATATTAATTAAATCAAAGAAATAAGGATTTATGTTAAGGTGAAAAGCCGGTGCTTGGATTAAAACTAGAAAAAAGTATTTTTACGAATATCTCTAATTCTTTTTACATTAGAAGAGTAACACATATATATATATATATATACATACGATTAGATACAATTAGTATAGAATTTGATCAAAGTAAAAAAAAAAAGATAAAAATAAAATTCAAACTTTGTGGCAAAAGGATGAAAAGAAGGATATGAGCCAAGTGTTCAAAATACTTTCCAGTATGATTTTCCTTTTCTTTTTTGCGCTTTTTGTTTTTTCAAATTAGTTTATGGCAATTTAATTCATCAACATATATAATTTTGCATCTAAATATTATGAATCAGATTCTAGGTTTTGTTTTTCTTCAAAAATTATAATACATGCTTGATTTCATTAATGGAAAAATATAGAATACTTGGTATATTCTTGTGACTGAAATTAGAATTATAATATTTATTTTATTGATTTCTAGGTGAAGAGCAATCATGCGACAATATCAAATTATTTAATTGTCTCTAATATTCAAGTATACGTGATCTTGCATTATGTTACTGGTAATTTTTCGTTAATTCATGTTGTTATAAGTTATAACCTACAAATGAGATTTTTGTTTTTACGTTTTTTTGTATAATCCCCCCCTCAAATTTCTGGATCTGTTCCAAAGTTGTAGTATTGACTAAATTTGATTTTAAAATACTAATATTTCATTTGCGCGATTAATTTTTAATTTCACTTTCTTTAAGCCATATATTCTTTTAAATGTCACATATAAGTAAGTATATTAGTTATTCATTTAAACTATTGAATATTAATAATACATATAATGTTGGCTTATAAACTTTTATTATATGAATCTTTTATTGATTTAATAGTAAATAACATAAAACCTAGACAAGAGTTTTTCGAGGAAAATGGTTCACTCTATTAAGATGAGAAATTATTAGATATAACAACTGCACAATAGATTCCACGGTCAATTCGGTCACTGATGAACTTATCATGATATTTCTTTGCTAACCACCTGGAGGTTGCTTGTAGTACTCTATCCTGCCTAGGACAATCATGTGGTCCTTGTAGAGTCTTTATTAGCATTGTGTCCTCACATTTCACCCTTGATGCATATAGCACCCAAGGACATCCCTCCCGATAACACTTTGCTTGAACCTTTTTCTTACTGTTTAAGGGGTATCTCACATACCTCCCCTTATCTATTGCAAACTTGACAATTGCCTCCCTCAAGAATTATGTGTTCTCAAACTGCATTCCAAGTTCAAAGTGAACCTTCTGCATGTCTAACATTGGATTGAAAACAACATGGCCTCTGTGTCCCAACCTGTTGGGTTCATTCTTAGTTGTATCCTTAGTCTTAGAACTCTGTCCTTTATCAGCAAATTTTTGAGCCACATAACTCTAACCCTTATCAGCAACTCTTTGTGGATTTATTGCAACATTTCTTAGAGGTACCAACCCCATCTCCATCAGCTAGTTGTGGATTAGTTGCAACAGTTTCATTAGATGTATTCACTAATTCCCACTATAAGCCAGCCTCAACATTAGCACTAAAAAGAAAATCATCTTCAGTTGCATCATTGTCACTATTCACCAAATAGTATGACGATTCAGAATCATCTCCAACTGAGACTTCTCTCCAACTATCATTAATGTTCCATATATCAAGTACAGACTGCAACAGATGACTCAGATTGTGCCTTCGAAATTGGGGAAGAGTAGATTGGTTCCTCCCTTGGGCTGAATCATTCACAAAGGTTGCAGTGGGCAAAACATCTGGTTCAGTTATGGCTGCTTCATGTGTTTGATCAGTTGGCCTTGAACAACTAGGTTGATCATTTGATTTTTGTTTTGTCTCTCTCAACTCTTATAGTAAAGACACAAGATCTTCACCAACATCTCCATTCTTACTTTCGCTTTGCTTCCTCAACATTATCACAAACTCCCTCGTTATAACCAATGTAGTTCAATCCTTCACTGATTGAATGAAGATTTGCAGGTCATTTTGTGATTGACTCTCATTCACATGCACATCATCTTTAAGTACATACACATCAACTATTTTCCTTGTGAAACCTACTCATGCCATCTTCAATGCTTCTTTAACATTATTGCTAGCAATATAATAACTCTCATCAATTTGAGAAATGTAAAAGATCATAACTTCACAACCCTCTATATTAACACCTACTTCTTTGACCATGTGCAACCGTTTTATCCTCGACATTTTATCCTCATTACACCAATCTGTGTAGCTAACCTGACCCTCCAAATAAACCACTTTGTCAATTCACGTGCCATAGTTGAAAAGAAAAGCCACAAAAGCCACTTCACTGAGTAGCACACAAAGTGTGAACTAAAACGAAAAAAAAAAGTAATATTTTTGCACATGCATTTAACTAATTTCTCAAATACAGCAAAAACAAGGGACCACACACACATTATTCACTTTAAATAAGGAAAATCAAACTAAAGCAGTAGGGTTTCTTATCATAATCGGGAGTGAGTGAACCATCCAGCATAATGTCATTTCGTACTCTAACTTTCCAACCCATTGTTAGACAAGATCGATCTAGTAATGTATGCAAGAGATTGAGGTTTAGTTTTGAATTTTAGAGCTTGATTTTGGGATTAGGGTTCGAGAAATGGCGGGAATATGTCTAGGAAGGGGGTAAATGGCGAGTTAAGGGGGTTTAACACTTTTTAATGTTTTTAGTAAATAATAGGTGAACGAACGATTTTGGCCTTCTCGCATGACATCAGCGTGACGTCATTTTGATCAGAGTGATGTTTTTTGACTGAGATATGAAATTTCAAAAGTTGGGATAGCAAAATTTCAAAATTCCAAGTGTGGAACGTCAAGTGCAAAATTTTAAAGTTGGGTTAGGTAAGTGTAAAAAGGGCCAGACTTTGGATGTTATATTGCAGTTTTCCCTTGATTCAAATCAAAATTTTGAGTTTTATCACGTAAAGTTAATCTGAAATATTAAGAAAACTTAAAACAATCAGGATTTTCTACATAATGGTAATTGAAATTGTGTGGATTGGGATTGATACTTCTTCACACAATGTTAAGTTGATGTTGCCTTAACACTAATCACCTCTCACAATGTTAAGTCGGTGTTTCCTTAACACTGCAAGCAGTTAATCTTCTTGACAGAGAATATGCAGCGAAATAAAAGAACACAAGAATATATTTTTCATATGTTTATACCTAGAGTTAGACGAAATAATCCATATGAATAATGATTTTAACAAAACGTTTCTCACAACTCTCGAGTTTGTACTCTCAAGTTGATCGAACTCAATCGAGCAAACAAAAACTAACTCCTTAAATCTAAGAACTAAACTTAATTCATGAATCTCAAACCTCGATAAAGTAAGACAAAATCTAAACAACACTTTTAGCTCTATTGTCTTGTCTTTGTCTTGATGTACCTTATGCATTTATATAGTAGTCATGATACTTGATTTTCAAGGTATGTTGCACACGGTTTTGGTAACTCTTCAAGCTTCCTTGTCGAACTCCACTTCCCTTTAATGTCGGACTCCTTGAATAATGTTCCCATAATTAGACTGAGCTCTAATTATGAAAGTCACCTTCTTCAGTTCAGAGATCAGCTTGGAGATTTTCCTAGTTGCACTTGAACTCCAATTGTTTCCTTCTTTAAAGAATGCATTCGGTCAATAAGGAAACCCTTTGAACAAGTAAACACTTGCCTTCGCTTATGTTTAAGCTTGATCCTGAAACATACAAAGTCAACTAAAATCGTGGAACTTTATTAATAGGTGAATAAAGGTAAAACATAAATATTCAAAGTTTAAAATCTAGAATGTTAGAAAGTTTATGTTTCCAATGTTATCTCAACATTGTAACTCCAATGTTGATCTAACATTGACCAGACAACTTGCACTTTCAATCTCCCTCATTTTGCGTTTCTTCACAAAACCAATATACATGTTTGAAATACATAGTTATATCAAGAAGTAAACTTAACCAAAACCAATTAGTCTACTAAACTGCTCCCCCTTAATGTAGTACTCTCAAACTCAATGTTGGCATAACGTTGATATCTATCAATGTTGTCATAACATCATACTTTCCTCAATGTTAACTTAACATCGAATCTAGAATGTTGTTCTAACATTGACAATTTTCAATGTTGTCTTAACATTGAAACCAAAATGTACTGTATAAGAAATAACATAAACCAGCAATTCTAAAAAGTCTTCATAAGCAAAACATTAAGAGTAACTAGCAGCAGCAATACTTAGGATTACATGCCCAAAGTAAATAACAAGGGACACACTCCTTGGTTAAATCAGAAATGTATTAGCATAAATTAAAAACAGTTCATGAGTAGAAAAACCAGAAACCAAATTACAAAAATGGCTCTACTCTCCCCTTTTTGTGAAGAAGGGAGTTGCACTAGATTCTTAATCAAGACATCAAGTTCGTGCAGTTGAATTTGCTTGTCTGCAATGGCCCTTTGAGTATTTGCATAAATCTTCATGTACCAAGCTAGTTGATGCTCAACAAATGTTGGAGTTATCACCAAGCCAGCTTCCTCTTCTTGAGGCACAAAAGTTCTGGTGAACTTGTGGGCCTTCTGCTTCTTCTTCTTGTTGGTTCCAACTCCATCATTTGAATTCCAAGGCATATCTTTTACCCTTACATTGGTAAAGTAAGTAACATATATGATCATCATAGCCTTGTTCTCAGTCCACCCCACATTCTTCTTGATCTTCAAACCTTGTTTGACCATGATAGAAGAAATTAGTGAAGCGAATGGTAGAATCTTCTTGTTCTTGGCAGCTTCATGAATTTCCTTGAAGACCCTCTCCCCTATGTTCACAGCAAGTCCATTCATCAGCTTGTACACCAACTGAGCAAACTCCTTAGTCATCTCAGTGGTGTTAATTGTAGGCAACCAATTTTATGTGGACAACTTGTGCAGCACAACATTTAGGGAGGTAAGCTTGGTCGTTGGATAGCCATCTTTCCAAAATTTGGTCAACCCACCAATAAGGTCCTCAAATCACTTCATCTAGCTTTGGATCATCATACTCTTTTGGATTAGGAGTTCCCTATACATCATTGATGATAGAAGAACTGATGTCACCCACCTTCCCTCTATCCCATGCTTTAGCAAACTTTGGAGATTTTGAATTGCAGAACCAGTAAGACAAGTTCATGTAAGATTCCTTCAAAATTTTCTGAGCAAACTCACCATGCTTCAACACATACTTATGTACCCCTTTTTCCTCAAGCAACTCAAGAACTTTATTTTCCTTAAAACTGATCAAATCCACAGCCCTCTCATGGTGGATCACCTTGGTAAGAAAGGCTTCCCGCTTTTTATCAATTTCCTTATTAAGATAAAACTCTGAATAATTCAGCTTTGGGATACCCTCCCTCCAATAGGTCTAACTATTCCTCATCAGCAATCAGCTCATCCTTATCCTGAGCTTCTTCTGATGTTGGGTCAACATTGGTCTAACCAACAACAACACCAGAAGTAGTTTCCTCTTCTTTATCCTTTTCCTTCTCTTTTTCCTCATCATCACTCTCTTTCTCTACCTAATTCTCAACTTTCGTACCAGATTCATCCTCTTCCTCAGATTCATTCTCTTCCTCAAAATTTTCAATTATAATTCATTTCCCCTTTCATTTTCTACTAGCAGCAGCAACCTCTACATTCACAATCCTCACAAGCTCATTCACAAATTGAGCACCAGACATAGCCTCATCCCCCATAGCGATTACCTGCTCACCCACCAACCTATCAATCTATTTTGAACCCTCCCCCTCAACAACATCATGAACAACAATAGCGAGAGAATGGTTAGCCTCTGTTACCTCAATTTCAGGTTGAGTAGTGGTAGGGGTGGTAGTTTCCTCTGCCTCCAATGTTGGATTAACATTGTTGGACGCCTCTCCCTTCTTGGATTTGCATTGCAGCGTTGATAGGTGGTTTCAACTTTCCTTTTCGCAACTAGGGCATTGGATTAAGCACCTCGACGACGAGTATTGTACTTTTTGGATGGATTTTGGCCAGTGCCTTGCTTACTAGTAGGAGCAGCATCTGCAAGAGATCCCATTGAACACTTTCGTGCCATAGTTAGAGTAATTTTGAGAAAGGGAAAGTAATTTCAGCAAAAACTCAGAGAATTTGCAGAGATTATGTGAAAATCGCAGAGAGAATAAGAGAAATTAGGGCAAAAATCAGATTATAAGCATGTGAGAGAGTGGAGATAGTGGGAATATGGGAAGTTACCAAAATTATAGCCCACGAAAAGTTCTCGCGTACTATCATACCACTTGTTAGTGTTAAGGTAACACGTGACCAGAGCGGTTTCCAAGAGCTTGAGAACTTACAAGTCATAATGTTAGACTAACATCAAGACATGCAATGTTGTCTTAACATTCAAATCAGATCAGAAGAGGTGAAGGACTTTCCCGTACCAATTCATGTGAGAGCGTGAGATAGATCTGAGATATTACATCTAAAACTTTACATATGGCAAGTGAGTATCACAGACATAGTGCATAGATCAAAATCATAAGCAAGTGACATAAACAACAGAAACACACAGAGATAAGCAGTTGTGAATTACAGAAAATAATCCACTTTCACATCATAGGAAGTCACAAACTAGTGTTTCACTTGCAGTATGTCACCCAAAGAGTATGCCTCAACACATGAATTATGACTATATACTCCCCTTAAGTCCAAACCGACATAATCAAAAAATAAAAGGAATGCAGTTCTAAGATGAATACAACAAAGTTATGTCAACATTGGATGGTGGTAAACACATGTGAAAACTTTTTCAAACCAGCAACTGTTCACATCAACAAATCTTTATAAAGTTTCGTAACTCATCTGAACAACAACTGAGAATTGCAAAAAAAAAAAAAAAAAAGATAATGATACCACTGAATGAGGGCAGCACAAGACTCCACACACGCTAGTGACATCATTATCAACAGCAAGTTAGGCAAGTACATAAGCCTTGAATGTTGGCAATACAGGACCCCAACACCCCAAAACTTAATGCATACTTGTCTACTTAGTACCAAGTGATCAATGCTACTGAATGCTAGCAATAGAAACCCCAAACATCTCAGTAGAAAGGATCACTCTTATGTACACCTTGGCCAAAACAAACCACATAAACATGTAAATAAGCACAAATGAATATGACTGAAGTTGTCAACAACATGAATTCTAGCTTCTCCACATGCCCTGTAATTCCTAAAATTGAATAAGACACATAACTGAATAGACATCAAAGCAACGAACTTTGTCTACCACATCTTCTCCAATGTTAAGTTAACATCCACATACAAACATAAAGATTTTATCAAGTCTTTCAAAACAGTGATGTGAGCTTGATAACCATAAAGTTTTGTTAATCACTGAATTCAACCACACAAACCAAATATGACTAACAAGGATGAATGAGACTTAAAAACTAAATAAAAGCATAAAAACAAAAAGAATTACAAACTATACTACAAATTATAACAAGTGTTAGACAATGGTGTTATGTCAACACTGGGTGTTCCAACATTCTCACATATTGCACATGCCGAGAGATTTTCTCAAATCGAAGAATCTCTCACTATCCAAAGGTTTCATAAACATATCAGCAAGTTGATTATTTGTCTCAATATGCTCAATGTTAATTAACTTGTCCGCCACCATGTCTCCCAAGTAATGATGTTTTATATCTATATGTTTGATCCTAGAGTGTTGAACAAGATTTCTTGAGATACTTATGGCACTTAGATTGTCACAAAACATGAGATTGGTTTCACTATCCAGCCCATAGTCCAAAAGCATCTGTTTAAGCCATACCAGTGGGGTAACATAACTGCTAGTTGCTACATATTCGGATTCAGTAGTAGATAACGAAACACAATTTCGTTTTTTACTATACTAGGAGACAAGATTATTTTCCAAATAGAAACAACCCCCACTTGTGAATTTTTTGTTATCCAGGTTACCTGCCCAATCAAAATCACTAAAACCCACAATATTTGTGTTAGTGTCAAATGAGTTCCAAATGCCTAAAGATGAAGATTCACTGATATATCTTAGTATTCTCTTCACGCAATTAAGTGAGATTGCTTTGGATCAGACTTGTACTTAGCACAAACACAAACAGAGTACATGATATATGGTCTAGTAGCAGAGAGATACATTTGATCCAGAGCTGAAATCTTCTTCATTAAAATCATCTACACAAACCCAATGAGAAGAACCTCTTTTCCAAAGAGTGTTAGCAAATTCAACAGCCATATGACCCCAACCTTTGCATTCATAACATTGAACAGTTTTCAATTTTTCAAGATCTTGAGGAGTATGCTTAAAAGCATTGTATTTTGCAATTGGGGGGGGGGGGTGTAATTTCTTAAAACCTGCAGAAGCATTACCAGAGTTTCTTTCTTTTGATTTACCTTTCAGGTTTAGTTTGTTAAACTTCTTAATAATGTTACCATAGTTTGAAGAAATTACTTTTGTCTCTTCATCACTCTCATTGTTTCCTGAATTAGCACATACTAAAGCAACACTTTTCTGTTTACTTGGTGTGAAATCATTCTATAATTCAAATTCCCTAAGTGTGTTAAGCAAGACTTGGAAATCTAATTGAGCAATGATTATGGATTCTCCCATAGCAACTTTCTTGAGAGCAAACTTAGAAGAAAATGTTCTGTAAGCTTTGTAAACCATCTCTTAATTTGTCATGGCAAAACCTAGATTCTCACATTGATTAGCAATGTCAATAATCTTTATAAAGTAATTGTCCACACTTTCATCCTCACCCATCTCGAGTTTTTCAAAAGCATGGAGAAGTTGTCTATGTCTATATTGTTTTACAACAACATCTCCTTCAAGGTGAAGCTCAAGAATATCCCAAGCATGTTTAGCTTTAGTACAATTTTGAATCAGTTTGAACATATGATGATTAACCCAATTGAATATTGCATTAAGAGCCTTTTCATTAAAGTTATAGAGACTTACCTCGGTTGTTGTCCATTCTGATTCTGGTTTAGGCAGTAGATCTTTGTCGGCATCCCTTGGATAAGTGAGAGGGGAATAATCGTTGATCTAAACCCTAAACCCTAAACCCATTAAGAGATTTTTCATTAAAGTTATAGAGACTTACCTCGATTGTTGTCCATTCTGATTTTGGTTTAGGCACTAGATCATTGTCGGCATCCCTTGTATAAGTGGGAGGGGAATAATCGTTGATCAAAGCTTGCCATGCCCTTATGTCAATGGACTTGATGTGAGCCATGATTCTGATCTTTCAGTAGGCATAATTGGAGCCATCTAAAACTGGCAATATGATGGCATTGAGATTGATGTTGTCAATCACTTAGTATCAAATCCAAGCACCAGTGAAATCAGTGTTCGGCTCTGACGTCAATTAAAATTGTGTGGATGGGGATTGATACTTCTTCATACAATGTTAAGCTGATGTTTCTTTAACACTAATCACCTCTCACAATGTTAAGTTGGTGTTTCCTTAACACTGCGAGCAGTTAATCTTCTTGACAGAGAATTTGCAGCAAAATATAAGAACACAATAAGATATTTTTCAGAAGATTATAAGGATTTATAATCTTCCTAGCCTTAGGAGAAATAATCACTATGAATAATGATTTTAACATAACGTTTCTCACAACTCTCAAGCTCGCACTCTCAAGTTGATCGAACTCAATCGAGCAAACAAAAACTAACTCCTTAAATCTAAGAACTAGACTTAACTCGTTAATCTTAAACCTCGATAAAGTAAGACAAAACTTAAACAACACTTGATCTAATCACTCAGATTCTTTTAGCTCTATTGTCTTGTCTTTGTCTTGATGTACTTCATGCCTTTATATAGTAGTCTTGAGACTTGATCTTCAAGGTATGTTGTACACGATTTTGGTAATTCTTCAAGCTTCCTTGTCTAACTCTACTTCCCTTTAGTCTCGGACTCCTTCTTGAAAAATGTTCCCATAATTAGACTAAATTCTAATTATGAAAGTCACCGTCCTCAATTCAAAGATCATTATGAAAAGTTTCTTAGTTGCACTTGAACTCCAATTGTTTCATTCTTTAAAGAATGTGTTCTATCAATAAGAAAACCCCTTGTACGAGGAAACTTCTTGCATTTGCTTATGTTTAAGCTTGATCCTGAAACATACAAAGTCAACTAAAACCGTGGAACTTGATTAATTGGTGAATAAAGGGAAAACATAAATATTCAAAGTTTAAAGTCCAGAATGTTAGAAAGATTATGTTTTCAATGTTATCCCAACATTGTAGCTGCAATATTGATCTAACATTGACAGTACAACTTGCACTTTCAGTAATCAATATTCAAGAGAAGTCATATTAATCTATAGTACTAAACATTTTATAAATAAAATAATATTCTAAGAGAAATACAAAGTCGGGGCAAATAATAAGCCTTGAGTATTTGAATTAAAGCATATTAAATGTACTAATTGTAAACCCTTTGCGACTATTATAACATTTTATAGTTAGTCTCAAATGGTTTTATCTTTTTCCAATCTAACCCCTACACGAAAATATTTTGGTATAGAGCCACTCCGTTGTTTGATATCTTCTTATGTAATTAAAATGAGCCCATCTCCTAACAATGGCATCACCTCCGCTTATTCTCAACCTGGAGTATCAATCTTTGTTGACCAATATTCTGAATTATGGAACGTCTTAAGGCATAAATTACATTATCGGTCAAGGATATTAAAAGCACACATCAAAAGAGAAAACATCATTGTAATATAGCACAAAGAGAACAAGACCAAAGATGCAAGACTCTTGTCATTTAAGAACTAGGAGGTAAGTCGATCTATCATTCCATGAATCATGAGTGTAACTTTAAAAGATGTATGAAGTATTTTATGGAAATAATTTGGTGGTTGTAAAAATACTATTTGCGCTAAATTGTATGAGGTGAGTTTGGTATTATATCTCATACATGATAAAATATACATAAATGTTTTTTCTATAGTTCTAATAATTACAAATTAAATTCAAAGATGTGGCGATAAAGTTGTAGACAAAAGAATTGTTTAAGATGTTCTACGAAGCATTTCTACAACGTATGGAATCAATAATTTGTCAAATTATACATAAAATACTCATGAGGGAAGAGCATACATAATAATGAACAAGTCGGTTATCAAACTAAAACTTGGAACAAGCTTTTTAAGTTTAAGTTAATACATGAGATCAGAAAAATGATAGTCAGCGGGGCAGGTAAATTGGCTCAACATCAAGAAGGGAAAGAGACATTAAGTTGTTGCAACGAAACCAAGAAATCAAAGACACAATACAATAACAATAACAATCAAGCCTGTAATCTCAAATAAATGTGGGTAGGCTATATGAACCAATAATGAATCACGTCGAGTCGTGAACACGAATCTCTTGTCTCCATACGTTTCAGTTGAAGAGCATATCTTTATTTAGATCTTTGAGCTTTATGCCGTTCCGTAGAATCTCCATCCATGTCTTAATCGGTCTCCTACGAGCTCTAGTCACCCATCCTAAGTCGAGATCCCCAACACGTCATATCGGTGCAACTATGGGCTGCATTTAACATGCCCAAACCATCTTAAATAGTTTTCTCGTCGATAAATGCCACACCCAATTTATGTCGAATATCTTCATTGCACACCTTATCACTCTTTATGTTACTGCACATCCACCGCAACATGCACATCTCTATAACATTCATATTTTGTGCATGACTTTGCTTAATAACCCAGCACTCCGAGCCATAAAGCAAAGCAGGTCTAATAGCCATACGATAGAACTTTAAAGAAAAGTTACGATCGCACAGGATCCCTGCTGCACTTTTACTCTTTGTCCATCCAGCTTGGATGTGATGGTTGATATCGCCATCTAACTCTCCGTCCTTCTGTAGTATATAGTCTAAATACACAAAATGCAAGCTTCTCGATATCTCTTGACCATCCAACTGAACCGTACCATCGTTGTTTCTAAATCAAAGACACGACGCAGATAAGTGATAAAATACTCAATACTTGCAAAATTCGTGGAATATGCAAAAAGAAAAATCATAATATCACGCCAAATATGATTGTCATTTTAAGTGCAATAGGTTCAAAATCCCAAGTCATGAATACGTGGATTTCTAGGTTATAGAAAATAATGACAATACAGAAGAAGTCAACTTTTCATACTAAAATTTGCAACATAAAATCGAGAATATGATGTATGTGGATAGTGTTTCTGGTAATCAAAAGGATGTAAAAAAGAGAATATTATTGAGATTGATGAATCATATTTATGAGAAATAAGACTCAAATATGGCAAACACATAATAATTGGAAAAGGCGCAATCCATTTAGGCCTAGGAAAAAACATTAAGTACGTCTTTTGTGTTTTAAGTTTGACCCTAAATATACTAATTGCGGGAAAACAACTGCAAAACCATTTTAATGTAAAACTTAATAATAATAATTTTGTTATTATTGATAAGAGAATAATTACGTTACGGTCTATAAAGATGACGAAATAATATTTTTTTTATCTTACTTTGTTATTTATTGAGAACATCGTATTTGAAAGCATCACAAATAAAGATACAGTTATTTAATATTTAAAGTTACGAACATCTAAGTTACAAGAGCGTGAGTTTGCTAAAAAGTAATAAGAATATGATTCTTGTTCTTTCAGATTTTTCAAATTGGGATAAGACATACGACAAATACACTTTTGACCTACTTTGAGAATTTTATACAAAGCCAAAATTCAATTAAAAGTTTAAAACTAGTTCATGTAGATATTATGGACCAACTCAGATGCCTACTTCAAAGAACAATATGTAAAAAAAAATTAAAAAATTATTAATGAGAATACTAAATGATATGGATATATATATAATAAAGCATGTCTAAAATTCTTGTAGTTTAAAGCTAAATTGGAGAAGCAACATGGAAAAATACAACATTGTGATAACATATAAAGGAAGAGATTTTATTAGCAAAGCTTTAATGAACTACGACAACAAAAAGCACATCGGCAAGCTGAGCGAAAAATTACACAATTGTTAAAATGGCACGAAGTATGATAACTAGAAAAATGACCCACTAAAAGCTTTTGGGCAACAGTTGTAAGTTATAATTACAAATGTCTATATATGACTCAATCGCCGATAAATATCTTTTCAAACAAGACGTCATAGAAAGTATATTTTACCCAAACTACTGATAAAGAATCTCAAGTATATTGGATGCATTGCTTATCACACATCCCTTCTCAACAATGATAAATTTGATAAAAAAAAAGAGTAAAGTTGGTATTCACATGTTATAGTGACGAGTCTAAAGAATATCATTTACTAGACTTAAGATACACATATTTTCGTTTCTCGAGACACTATTTTATAAAAAAAAGCTATAGAACTGGATGATTATAAAATCAAATAAAAAAATGTCTATCCACCTTCGACAACCTTTTTTAAGAAATATGAATTAACCAAGTGCAAGTGCAAGTGCAAGTGCCTAATGACCATTTGAGACTTTTAGCCAAACTTTGAAAGTCTAATCAAGAAGGTAGGTAGTTTATTAGAGATTTACGATTCATGTGATGTAGTAGTGTAGCCACACATAACTGATGGAGCTGCCAAATAAGAATCTTGGTTAAAACCAATGACTGGTAAAAAATGATCTCAATCTAGAAAAAACTGGTAGCACATAGATTTTCTTGAAATAAGAAAATCAATCGAAAATGATTTTTTTTTTTATGATACGAAGACAAAATGCAAGGAAGACTCAATCCAAAAGTACAAGGAATGCATAATCACAAAAGAATGAAGAAACTGAAAAGTTATATGTGAAATTGCATTAAAATTTAAGAAGTTCAAATAATATAATTACACTTCTTAAAATTTGTGTTATTCATCACAAAATACAAGGGACTGACATACCTTGGTTTTGAGGGTTGGATCTTTACTTGGTGTAATAGGCGAGAGGATCAGAACTATTTGGGAGAGATTGGATAGGGCTTGTACCTTAGACTCTTAGCGAGACATGTTTCCTCATGCTAGCGTTGATCACATCACTATGAGACATTCTGATCATTCTGCTATTCGTGTGTTGCTTGAGTTGTTTGTTTTGAAGCCACGCCGGCGAAGGAAGAAGAATGCAGAAAATTAGTTGATCAGTTCTCAAATGCAATGGGGAGCCACGAGGCAGCGCACGACACTGGAGCAAAACTTGAGCACTGTCGGGTGGGTTTGGTTTGGTGGGACAATTTGTCGGGCTCATAGATTAAGAAATGCATTGATGAGTTCACGAAATAGATATATGTTATTAGAGAGAGTGAAGTTACAACGCTAAGGGAGGCAGAGTTAACCTGAGATCTTGAAGTAAGCCGACATGCACCTCATGTGTCTCATTTGTTGTTTTAGGACGATACTCTGTTATTTTGTGAGGTGGGGGAGGAAGCGGTAAGGGAGATCTCGTCCATCCTTGACATATTTGCTAGGGCCTCGGGATAGGAAACTAACAAAGAAAAGTCGGTTTTGGTCTACAGTAAAAATACCTCGGGAGAATGCAGACGGGGAGTCGAACAAGTCCTTGGTGCACGTGTGGCAAAGAAACATGACTTTTAACTAAGAATGCTGGTTGTGGTTGGGCGCTCAAAGAAAGAGCCTTTTCTGTATCTCCGGGATAGAACGGTGAATAAAGTTCAAGGGTGGAAGGAGTTAACATTGTCAGGGGGGGGGGGGGGGGGGCAGAAAATAGGTTTTGATAAAATATGTTGCTCAAGCCATGCCCTCTTTTATCATGAGTTGTTTTTGACTTCCTGGTAATTTGGTTTCCGAGCTTGAGGGGGTGGCATTGGTGGAGTAATGGCGCACAAAGGAAAACACACTGGATTTCTTGGAACAAATTGTGTCGCATCAAAGGGAAAGGAAGGATGGGGTTTAGGGACCTTCGAACTTTTAATATGGCACTTATTGCTAAACAGATGTGGAGAATTTGAAAATATCTGGATAGCTTGATAGGACAAATATTTAAGGCAAAATATTTCGCGTCTTGTAGTATTTTTTAGGTGAAAAGGGTAGCGGACACTCCTTTACTTGGCGCAACATTAGGGAGTCGATCTCTATTTTGGAAAATGGCATTAGATGGCGTGTTGGAGATGGTAATAATTTTGCTCCATGGCGCGATAAGTGGTTGCTGAGACGTATTTCTTTCAAGACAATCACGTCGGGGGCAGAGGGCGACCCCGACTTGAGAGTTCGTGACTTCATCGACGAGGAAACGGGATGGTGGAACCCAGTTCAGGTCCGGAATTTGTTTTTGGGGATTGACGCTACACTGATTTCCTCTATTCGGTTGGGCTCTCTCGATAGAGAGGACGAGCAAATCTGGCACTACTCAAAATCTGAGACGTATACTGTTAAAAGTGCGTACCATTTGGTTATGAAGCATGGGCTGATTTTCGGAGAGGGAACGACGTCAAGTAGTACAGATTGGGATTGGCGTAAAATCTGGTCTCTGCCTTGCTCGAATAAAATAAAACACTTCCTCTGGTGAGCGTGTTCAAATATTCTTCGAACCAAGTGCCTTTTAGCGCATCGACATATGGGGGTTGGACGGATTGTGGAATATGTGGTGGAGAACTTGAGGATGCCTATTTCTTTGTCACGTGACTCGGCAAGTTTGACACTTTCACACTTGCCGAGTCCTATTTCCTTCGTGAGGGAGAGGGCATTTTGGTTTGGTTTTTTCGTATTCAGGCGTTAGTGGATTTGGAGGTGTAGCGAAGGCGATAACGATTTGTTGAGGGATTGCCGAATAGAAATAAAGCTTTGGCTAGCGAGAAACATTATCGACCGCTGGAGGTTGCGAATTTTTGCATGAACTATCAACTTTTGGGGGATGAGGGGGGCTCTTTGATTTATGAAATTAAGAGTTCTATGCGCGATAACCCGACGTTCTTCTTTCATTGGATTAAACGAGATGGGAATGTTGCTGCTCATTTACTTGAAAGATCCGCGACGAGCGATTTTATTTGGCTCTCACCGACGAAAGCAGTCCAAGACTGACGACGTGTTATTCTTCCCTTTGATTATTTAGGAATGAAGAAAATAATGGAAATGTGTCCTTACTTACATTTAAAATACAAAAGAAACTTTGGCTACTTTCCAATTGGTGGATCGAATAGCCACGTGGACTTTGTGTCTTGCTTCGTAATTAAGCCAAAATTAAATACCGCCTTAATCTCAGTCAGTATACATTCTTTATTTTCATTCCAATTTTACATTTATATATATTTCCCTGCTTCCTTCCACTAAACCCCAACTGAAAATTTGACCACCATTGGCGAGCTTCATTCCGATCAATCATCACCTAATGAGATTTTGCTGATTCACGCTCATCGGAGTGTTATGGCCGAGGAGATCGCCGCTCTCGTTACGGCTATCTCGTTGCCAGATGAATTTTCTCAAAAGCTCCGCTCCGATACGTCGGCGCCTGTGCTCCGGTTAGGGCTTCAGAAGCTATACTCAATCTTGAGACAATCGGTCAGACCTGTGGATTTAGATTACGGCGGAGATGGTGATAGGACTGGCAGTAAGTTAGGGTTAGAAGTTTGGGACCAAGCTCGGAGTCATGCCTTGGCTTGTGTCTCCCTCGCTGTTGTTAAAGCACTCCGCTCGTTGTCGAGTATGTTACTCGTTAGAGTTACTGTCCGCTTTGTTTTGTTTTGTTTGATTTTCTGTGTTGTTGAGTATATATATGTGGTGGTGATGTTGCAGTTGAGCAAGTCGAACCCGTGGCTGTGGCGGTGATCCAGCAATCCATTGACTTTGCGCTGTGTTATTTGGAGAAATGGATGGGGAAATGTGACGATTCCAGTCTTCAGGTGTGTGATTACTTGCACATAGGGACCGACCATGTGATGTACATTTATCTTTTTTTTTTTTGGATTAACAATTAGACGAGAATATATTATTTCCGTCAAGTGTGTTTTCTCATTACTGACTTTTTCGTTTCTTTACTACTTAGTCCACTTGTTACTTATTTTAATTGCTTTTAGATTTTGGTTGAGTGGTTATCTGATTTGTATGTTTTTCTGTTGCTACCACATGCGGAATTGAACTGCTAGTGTCATTTCGTTACCTTCTTGTGCTTGTGTATTTTGTGGATGCTTGCTTTTTGTGTTAATAATTGTGGAGGATCTGGTGATTGATCCGACTAGAAAAGTGTAGGACGCTTAAAAAACGTACACTGTTAGAATCAGTTATCTTTGAATCCTAAAATGCCTTAACAGTTTATAATGAGGTGCCGCATGATTGTTTTTTTCTTTCTTTAGTGGTTGTAAATTTGTAAAATATATCGTCAGTATCAATTATCTTTGAATCTTACAGATGCCTTTGAGCATAACAGTTTATTCTGAGGTGTTTTAGTGCCGCATGTTTTCTTCTCTCAGTGATTGTAAATTTGGTGACTGTGGTTACTGAAAGTGATACATACCATTTTCTAAGCATGAGAAGCAACACAAAATGGCCACTAAGTTTCCTAGATTAGTATGGCATTTTATTTCGGCGGTGTTTGCAAATGCCTATAAAAGGGCTTTTTTGGCATTTCCACCCATATAAAGACTTTTAAGTCTCGTATCACTGACTTTTGTTTGTGCTCGTCCTAAGAAAACCCATAAAAGGCACAAGCCGCAGAAGATGGGTACAAGATGCTTCTCAAACTGACTTTTGTATGTATGACATTCTTAGATTTTTGTTAAAGGAATAAAGCTACTTCTCTGAGTTTTGCTAATTATTGCTCGAGTAACTTTTACTAAATATTTGCAATTTTTAGACAAATGTTACTTTAAGTAGTTTTTAAGCGAAAATAGTGAACAAGGGGCTTTCATAAGCTCTTGCAGTCATTTCCTAAGTTATAAACATGTATTTCAGACTATGACCTTTGGATTTTGCAGTTGAGGGAATAAATATTTATGTTGTCCTATACATATACAAAGCAAAATGTTGAGTTGGTGGAGGGATTTGACTTGAGGACTGTGATATTGACCTGTTGGAGGCAGTAGTGGTCTGTAACCTTTTTTCTTACACGTGGTGCAGTTTTTTTTCCTGTTCATTTATTCATCTTCTCTGTTGAAGGTTGTGTATTGTTATAGTATACCAAGCAGGTCAAGCAGCTAAGAGTCCAAATATCTGTCAACTGTGCATGCTACTGACACTAATTCTGTATATTTAACTCCCATCGTCTCTTTCAGAGCATTATGATGATGTTACAACTTCTGGAGATATTGCTAGTTGATGGTGCAGATAAGGATTTAGACCTTCCTCTGTCATGTTCATTGCATGTCCTTGTGGACTTGTTGCCTACCGTTGCTGATAAAGACGGCGATGTTCAGTGGCAGGACCATGTTAAGTGCACGCTTCCAGGTATTGCTAGGCATTTGTCTGGTATATTCACTCTCACAGTGTTTTGACATTGTAACCACTTACTCAATTTTTGTTTATTTTCTTCGAAGGCTCCCTCTGCTCTCTGGACAAGATGGTTGACGATCACCTGTTAAAAGAACTCATGTCTGGATGTTTACATGTTGATAGTGTGAACCCACATACGGCAGGGCAGTCGTTTCCCTGCAGTGTCAATGAGCTGAGTACTCTCTCGCAGCATTGGGCTATTGTTCATCATAGATGCATCCCTCGACTTATCTTACTCTGCAATGAACTTTTAGAATCCCCAGCGTCGTTTGATGAGCGACAAACTTCTCTAAGTTTGCGCAAAAGGCTGTCTACTTGTTTGAGAATATTCAGGTTGCTGGGCATTCTTACAAAAGATAATCAGTACTTTCATCACGATGATATGCTGCTGCAATCTGCTGCTTCGTTCATTAATGTGTTCTCTAGCTTGTTTGGAGTGTGTGTTGAGCATTCAAATGGCACGGCTATAGTTGAGAGCAGTTACGAAAGTCTTGCTGTTCACTTATTGGAAGAATTCCTTAAAGTAATGCAAGCATCTTGTTGGAAGAATTATGTTTTTTTCAATGTCCAATCATGTTTAGCTGCTTCTATATTGCAAAACCTGGATTCCAAGGCCTGGAGATACAACTCTGTTGCTCTTCCTAAAGCCCCTTTGGCTTACTCCCCTAGGGTTGTTGTTTGTGGTTTAAAACTCATTTCGGATTTAAAGGATCAGGTATACAACAGTCTTGAATTGGATGATCTGAAGACAGGGGCCATTGAAAATTGTCCAGACCTGGATTCTCCTTCATGCCAAGTATACAATGACAAAGTTTTTTTACTGAAAAAGCATACCATGAAGGAGTTGTTTGGAATTATATTCCCGTCATCAGCTCATTGGCTGGACAATTTGATGCATCTTGTTAGCTTCCTTCACTCTGAGGGTATTAAGTTAAGGCCTCTGCTGGAAAGATCATGTTCCAGTATGACAAAAGCATCTGGTACTTCTGAAGTAGAAAATGTTGTTTGTCATGAAGATGAAGCCCTTTTTGGTGATCTTTTTTCTGAGAGTGGTCGCTCTGTTGGATCTGTGGATGGATGTGAACAATCTAACCCTGCAGTTAATTCTGTTTCCAGTCCCAGCAATATGCCATTTCATGCAGCAGCTCAATTGCTTAATTTTCTGAAAAATTCTGTTTTTTCTCCGCAGTGGCATCCTCCTATATACGAGGACTCGTGCAAAAAGCTTAGTGGCAACCACATTGATGTTCTACTTTCCGTACTTAATTGTCAAGATTGTTATTTTGTGGAGAGGGCCTCTAATATCAGTATGAATTTGCATGAAGAGAGGAAGTTTGGACATGTTCATGAACTTTGTTTTGAACTAATGCATAAACTCCTAATGCACCAAATGTTCTCTGAAATTCTCGAGCAGTCGCTTGTTGAAAAAATACTTCTCTTCGAGAATGGTACTTACATGTACAATGATCAGACACTTGCTTTGGTTGCCCGAGTACTTGCATGCAGAGCGGGTTCAGCTGGTTCTAGCTTGAGAATCAAAATTTATGAGATCTTCGTAAAGTTTATCCATGAGAAGGCCAAAACAGTTTGCACTACATGTCCTGGATTGAAAGAAGTCGCCGAAGCTCTTCCGTCGCTCTTTCACATTGAGATTCTTCTCGTAGTTTTTCATTTGTCATCTAAAGAGGAAAAGGCTGGTATGGCTAGTGTAATATTTTCGTCACTTAAATCTGTTGATATTCCATCCACAGCTTTTAACAGTACGCAATTATCATGCTGGGCTTTGCTCATCTCAAGGTTGGTTTTAGTACTTCGTCACATGATATACCATCCGCATGATTGTCCATCATCATTGCTTGTGGACTTCAGAACCAAATTAAGAGAAGCTCGCAATACACACATGCCTAATTCTGCACAATATTTATCGTCTTGGCCTGCTGCTGTTCTGGAGGAAGTGACGAATTTAAAGGAATCACCAGCCAGCATGTTTCTGGCTAATCAGTTGATTGATATTGCTCCCCTTCCCGCTTCCCTGTGTAATGAAAATCCAACAGTTGATTGGTTAGGGTTGAGTTCGGCCGAGATATGTGCTTCTTTTTTATTTATTCTGGGGTTGTGGAATGGCGGAAAAGCTACCAACGCAGATGACCTGCTTGTTGAGAGATATATTTTTATGCTTTGCTGGGATATTCCAATTGAGGACTCTTCTGCAGAACAGTGGCAAGTTCTCACCAGTCTGCCGAAGGTTCCTGACACCTTAAATTTGAAGAAATTTCTTTATTTTACTCATTGCAGTTTGGACTACCCTGCGAGAATTAGCAAGTGCACTGGCATTCCAGACGTTGTGATAAGTTTGCTGCAGCATTTGCATGGTTTGCTTATGGTTGAAGATGTCAGGGAACTCAGTTGGGACTTCTTTAGGACTGGATCCTGGCTTTCTTTTTTACTCTCTGAACTTTGTATGGGTACCTGGCAGCACAACACTGAGAGCTTTGTCTCAATAACTAATCAGGAAATTCCAGAATGCTCTTCGAGGGATGCCAAGTTTCTGGCATCGACCAAAGATCTTATTAATGAATTATTCAGTTCTGGTCAAGTTGCAGTTCTAATAAAAATATTGTCATCTTTGTTAAAGAGGTATTTGGAAATTTACCAGAGTGCTGTGGCTTCAGTTTTTGAAAATGGGCACCACTCTAACAAATTTTCACCTCTATTGCTTCTTCATTATACTGGCCTGGCTAACATGCAAGATGAAGTGTCTGAGAAAATTGGGGCCAAAAGATGCCTGCTGGATTCTCTTTATGAGCTTCCATTGGCGTTGGATAAAATTGTTGAGAAATTATCTAGAGGGGTTCGATCAAAAGTTGTATGGGAAGTTGTGTTTCATGGGTTTCCCCTTTATCTTCAATTTCCTAGTGAAGGTCTTTCTTCTTGCATCCTCAATATCAAAGGAATTGTCAAGACTCTGAGTGGGCTGCTGGAGGAAAAAGACTCTGGGGTGATCAATTGGGAGGAGAGAGAGATAATGAGCGAGATACTTGAATCAGCCTTGACTATAAAATGCGACAAGGTTTTTGCAAGTATCGAGGGCCAATGTGAAACTATTTGCCGGCACTTGAACACGAGCATTGAAGGACCTGATCAAAGCTGCTTATTCATTATGAAGCGCATCGAAGAATTTCTGCGCGGTTTCAGTAATGGGAAGTATGTTGATAGCAGTATCCATGAACATATGGTTCTGAAATTGATTGATATGGCTAACAGCCTGAAGGGGGATCCTGCAAAAGCTTCCATTTTCAAAAATTTCTCCGTAAAGGATACTCAACGAGTCAATATATTGGTTCTGATTGACTCTTTAGACTATTGCCATTCAGAGTCTGTGAATGTAAGGGTTCTCAATTTCTTTAAAAACCTTTTGTGCGGCGGCTACCATGAAGTTAAGCAGGAGTTGCAGATGAAATTCATCCACATGGATTTGGTATCCTTGTCAAAGTGGCTGGAAATGAGATTGTTAGGAAATATATTAGAAAAGCCTGATGGAGTCAGTGCTAAAGAAGCCTCAGTCTCTTTAAAAGACTCAACCATGAACTTTATCATGTGCCTTCTGGCTCCCACTTCCGAATCCGAGTTGCAAGATTTACACTGTCACTTACATGAAGCCCTGCTCGTTTCTCTTGACAATGCTTTTTCACTATTTGACTTTGTTATGGCAAAGGGGTATTACAATTCTATCGTCCAACTGTCCAAAGGGGAGATCTTAATTAAGGCTCTGCTGCAGAGAACTGTCAAGTTGATAGAGAAGTTGGCTGGTAATCAGTGTTCACTTCAAGGACTGAAGTATCTTTTTGGATTTCTTATAACTACTCTAAGTGACGGCGGATCTGCCAAGTCCATTTCGGAGAGATCCTCTGAGAAGATTGTTTCCAGCTCTAATCCTGGTGTAGGGTCATTCTCTTCTAGATTTCTTGGTTCAAGAAAAAATGTTGATGACGTGGTCCCATCCTCAAATCGAGGATCCGCATCTCTTGATTGTGATGCTACTTCTATTGACGAGGATGATGACGATGGGACATCTGATGGGGAAGCAGGTAGCATAGATAAGGATGACGAAGATGATAGCAACACTGAGGGGGCCCTTGCATCTAAGGTTTGCACATTCACATCTAGCGGCAGTAATTTTATGGAACAGCACTGGTATTTCTGCTATACATGTGACCTGACTGTTTCCAAAGGTTGTTGCTCTGTGTGTGCAAAAGTTTGCCATCGTGGTCATCGTGTTGTGTACTCTCGCTCCAGTAGGTTTTTCTGTGATTGCGGCGCAGGTGGTGTACGAGGCAGCAGTTGTCAGTGCTTAAAACCACGGAAATTCAATGGAAGTAATAGTGCACCCACTCGGGGTCCTAGTCACTTTCAGTCTTTTCTGCCTCTTACAGACCATGGGGATCAGCTGCCTGACAGTGATTCAGAAGTTGATGAGGATGCAGCAGCAGAGTTAGATAATTCCACCAAATTATCTATTCCAAAAGAGGTTCAAGACAGAATGCCAATGCTCCTCAATGAACTGGATTTTGAAGGTCATGTGGTAGGAGTTTGCTCATTGTTGCTACCTTTTATTACTGGAAGAAGAGACTTTAACATTTCTAAAGATGGCAAAGTTAGTTTGTCAGAAGACAAAGTGCTCCAAGCTAGTTGTGATCTGCTACAGTTAAAGAAGGCATATAAAAGTGGCTCTCTGGATTTGAAGATAAAGGCAGATTATTCAAATGCAAAAGAACTCAAATCCCATTTGAATAGTGGTTCTCTTGTCAAGTCTTTACTAAGTGTCAGTGCCCGAGGTCGACTGGCAGTTGGGGAAGGTGATAAGGTAGCCATATTTGATGTAGGTCAATTGATTGGACAAGCGACCATTGCTCCTGTGACTGCCGATAAGGCCAATGTGAAACCTCTATCTAAGAATGTTGTTCGCTTCGAGATTGTGCACCTTCTTTTTAATTCACTTGTGGAGAATTATCTTGTTGTAGCAGGCTATGAAGATTGCCAAGTCCTAACTGTTAACCATCGAGGTGAGGTGATTGATCGACTAGCTATTGAACTTGCTCTACAAGGTGCATACATTAGGCGTGTGGACTGGGTTCCTTGTTCTCAGGTCCAGCTGATGGTAGTCACCAACAGATTTGTAAAGATATATGATCTGTCTCAAGACAATATCAGTCCTGTGCACTACATTACACTACCTGATGACATGATTGTGGATGCGACCCTTTTGGTGGCTTCTCAGGGTAAATTGTTTCTCGTTGTCCTTTCAGAGCTAGGCTGCTTGTACAGGTTAGAGTTGTCAATGTCAGCAAACGTTGGGGCCAGACCCTTAAAGGAAGTCATTCCAATAGAGGGCAGGAACAACCAGACAAATGCCTCCTCGCTGTATTTTTCTTCTAATCGCAAATTGCTCTTTCTGTCCTATCAAGATGGGAGTACTCTGGTGGGCCGTCTGAACCATGATGTTACATCTTTGGTGGAAATGTCAGCCATTTTTGAAAATGACACGGAGAGTAAGCTCCGACCAGCTGGTTTGCATCGATGGAAGGAGTTACTGGGTGGCTGTGGGTTGTTTGTTTGCTATTCTAGTCTGAAAACCAATGGCGTTCTTGTTATTTCCATGGGAGAACATGAAGTGCTTGCACAGAACATGAGGCAGGCTGGAGCTTCAGCTTCACCGGTGGTTGGGATTACTGCTTATAAGCCTTTGTCAAAAGACAAAGTCCACTGTCTAGTTTTGCATGAAGATGGAAGCCTCCAGATCTACTCACATACACCTGGGGGGATTGACACTGGTGTTAATTTAATGTCGGATAAAATTAAGAAATTGGGTCCTGGTATATTGAAAAATAAAACCTATGGGGGCGTGAAACCGGAATTCCCTCTCGATTTTTTTGAGAAAACTGTCTGCATTACACAAGATTTGAGATTCAGTGGAGATGCCATTATGAACAATGACTCTGAGGGGGCGAAGCAGACTTTGGCATCTGAAGATGGATACTTGGAGGGGCCTAATCCTGCTGGATTCAAGGTATCATTAACTATGCTTTCTTGTTCTCATACGTCAAACCAATCTATAAGCTGACTTTGTCATAGTTTGCAATTCACTAATCCAAAGGCCTTGTTCTTCTTAGTGAAAAAGCCGAGGAGATCTTTTCTTACACTTTTTCCACATAACTGATGATAATATTCTGTACAGTCAAACCAGCATTATTACATGAGTTTTTCATGAACCATCATTATTTTAATGTGTAGTTGGTTCGAACATTCACTACTTGCCTTGATCGATCTTAGATTTGTGGGGGTCCTGTAATCTCATTTTGGTAAAGCCTGAAATGGTTGCTGGTAACAAGTTTGTCTGATGCACGTAATTGATCTCCTAAGATTTTGTATGGCATAAAATAATTACTCTTCATATTGATGATAAAACAACATAGCATTGGATCGCAGCATCGTTGTGTGCACCTACGTAGAGTGGTAGTAATTTTGTTTAAATGTTGTTTTACTCCACAATATTGATATATTATTCGAGTGCCTAAGTTTACTGTTGATGAGTATTTCAATTATTAGTGTTATTAACCCAAGCATATCCAAGAACCATAATGCCTTTCTCTGCCTTTTTCAGATAACCGTGTTCAATTCAAACCCTGATATTGTCATGGTTGGTTTCCGTGTACATGTTGGTAACACATCAGCAAGTCATATTCCATCTGAAATTACTATATTCCAGAGAGTGATAAAACTAGATGAAGGGATGCGGTCTTGGTACGATATTCCGTTCACTGTGGCGGAATCACTTCTAGCTGATGAAGAATTTGCAATTGGTGTTGGCCGAACCTTCAGCGGATCTGCTTTGCCCAGGATAGACTCTTTAGAAGTATATGGTCGAGCAAAAGATGAGTTTGGTTGGAAAGAGAAGATGGATGCGATCCTTGATATGGAAGCTCGAGTTCTTGGAAGCAATTGTTGGGCCACAGGTTCAGCAAGAAAATCTCGAGCTGTTCCATCGGCCTCGGTGCAGGAGCAGGTGGTTGCTTATGGCCTGAAGCTCCTGTCTAGGATCTATTTATTGTGTCAGCCTAAAGGAAGTTCCAAAATTGAAGAAGTTAAAATGGTGCTGAGTAGCCTTAAATGTAAGCAAGTTCTGGAGACGATATTTGAAAGGGATGGCGAGCCCTTGTTACAGGCTGCTGCTAGCCGTGTTCTACAGGCTGTGTTTCCTAGAAGAGATATCTATTACCAAGTACTTTCTGAGGCCTTAAGTTTGATACTATTATAGCTCTGTTACTTGATCTTTAATTGCAGTTATTTGTTGCATGTTATTTCTCATGCATACATATACAAATACTTTTTCTGACTTGCTCCTGAAAAATCGGTAGGTGAAGGACACCATGCGCCTTAGTGGAGTCGTGAAGTCCACACTGATACTTTCGTCGAAACTAGGAATGGGCGAGCCTACTGCAGGTTTGATTATTGAGGAGTTCACAACACAGATGCGTGTGGTTTCTAGGATTGCCCTACATCGTCGTTCAAACTTGACTAATTTCCTTGAGACTGATGGTAGTGCTACATTTTGCTTTTGATTATCATGTACTATACTTGCTAGAACACGAGATATTTCTTTTGTTGTTATCAGTGGACCATGCTTTGTGCCTGCTTTATGTTTGTTGAGAATTGTACATAGCTAAAGATCCAAATCAAGTGACTCTATGCAAAGAGGTTTTTCTTTCCCCTTTAGAAGACTTCTAAAGAGAGAAGTAAAGTGGTTTAACTTTTGGAGCTGTGACCTTTAAATGTGATGGTATCAGCGTTACCACCAATAGCATTGATAGTAGTCCCACTTTGCTTGCAAAGCACTGAGACGTTATATAAAGGGGCTTCCCCTCTCCATTAAACAGGGCCTTTAGATAGAGGCTTAAATTTCTAGCAGCTTGGTTAACAGTGTAAACAATTTTTTACAAAATCTCCAGCAGCTCTGTTTGGGGCTATTCACGGCTTGCTGTTTGCACCTTTTATTTATAAGATGCTTAATGTGAGTATATTATATAGCTGCTCAAGTACCTTGCTTCCTTCATATGCATTTATTTAGATGATCTTGATTCTTTCAAGGTACATTTCATTAATTGATTTTTTTTGGTTGAACTTCGAAGAGTATTGTGCTGCATAGCTCTATGATGGCTGTATTTGAATAATGAGACTTAATGCAGTTAAATATACTGATAGAAGTTTTTCCACTTGAGGAACTAAATTTTGTTCTTAAATCTATGTTCTTTGTTTTTATTAGGTTCTGAAGTAGTTGATGGGCTTATGAAAGTACTCTGGGGAATTCTGGATGTAGAGCAGCCGGACGCTCAGACAATGAACAACATTGTGATATCATCTGTAGAACTTATTTACTGCTATGCAGAGTGTCTGGCGTTGCATGGAAAAGAAGTGGGCAGACAATCTGTAACCCGTGCTATTAATTTGTTCAAAAAGCTTCTTTTTTCCACGAATGAGGCTGTTCAAACTTCCAGCAGGTAAACTATTAAAATTTTAAATGAAGAGCTTAATCATGTGCCTCTACTTGCACTTTACATTTGCTGTTTTCTTTCCAGCTTGGCTATATCCTCTAGATTGCTCCAGGTTCCTTTTCCAAAGCAGACGATGTTGGGCACAGATGACGTGCTGGATACTGCATTATCTGTTCCCCTCCATGCTGATGTTACAAATGCAGCTATTGGAAATAATACTATCATGGTAGAGGAAGATTCCATTACTTCATCAGTTCAGTACTGTTGTGATGGTTGCTCAACTGTCCCTATACTGAGGCGCAGATGGCATTGTACTGTTTGCCCAGATTTTGATTTATGTGAAGCATGTTATGAAGTGTTGGATTCAGAAAGACTTCCTCCGCCACATTCTAGAGATCATCCTATGACAGCACTACCGATTGAAGTAGAGATGTTGAGCGGAGATGGCAATGAACTTCACTTCTCCACTGGTGATTTGAGTGAGTCAACTTTACTACCAGCTCCTGCTGATGTCAACATGCAGAACTTAGCTTCATCAATCCATGAGTTGAAGCTTAGCGAATCTGGGGAGTTTCCTGCTTCAATTGTTGATCCTGTTACCATTTCTGCTTCTAAAAGAGCTGTCAATTCGTTGCTTCTCTTTGAGCTCCTTGAACAGCTAAGAGGGTGGATGGAGACCACGTCTGGAGTTCAGGCTATTCCAGTGATGCAGCTTTTCTACAGATTGTCATCAGCGAGCGGCGGTCCATTTGCTGAGAGTACAGAGGTTGAGAGCTTAGATTTGGAGAAGTTGATAAAATGGTTCTTAGATGAGATGAAGATCAATAGACCTTTTGTAGCTCGAAGCCGTTCATCCTTTGGGGAAGTCGCTATTCTCGTCTTCATGTTTTTCACCCTTATGTTACGTAACTGGAACCAGCCGGGTGGTGATGTTACTTTACCAAAATCTGGTGGAACAGCAGGTACACAGGACAAGACAAACATCCAGATTCCATCTTCCTTATCATTAGCCAGTTCATCTACAATGGATGGTCGAGAAAAAAGTGACTCGATTTCTTGTCTGCATGGGGCCTGTGGCTTTCTCAGGCAGCAGGTTTTCATAAATTACCTCATGGACATCCTGCAGCAGCTGGTCCATGTCTTTAAGTCCCCTTCTATTGGTGCTGAAACCCATGGATTGAACCCTGGTTCTGGCTGTGGTGTGCTATTAACTGTCAGAAGAGAGCTTCCAGCGGGTAACTTCTCACCTTTTTTCTCAGATTCCTATGTCAAATCACACCGCGCAGATGTATTTGCCGACTACCATAGACTTTTACTGGAGAATACGTTTCGATTGGTTTATTGTTTAATTCGGCCTGAAAAACATGACAAGGGCGGGGAGAAAGAGAAGTTGTACAAGATTTCTTCTGCTAAGGATTTGAAGCTGGACGGGTATCAGGATGTTCTCTGCAGTTATATCAACAATCCTCATACGTCCTTTGTGAGGAGGTATGCTAGGAGGCTGTTTCTGCATCTCTGTGGAAGTAAGACACACTATTACAGCGTCCGAGACACATGGCAGTTCTCAAGTGAAATCAAGAAGCTTAATAAACACATTAACAAATCTGGTGGTTTTCAGAGCTCCATCTCATACGAAAGAAGTGTCAAAATAGTGAAATGTCTCTATACCATTGCTGAAGTAGCTGCTGCACGACCTCGAAATTGGCAAAAGTACTGCTTGAGGAGTGTTGAAGTTTTACCCTTTCTCATGAATGGAGCATTCTCTTTTGGGGAAGAATGTGTTGTTCAAGCTTTGAAACTCCTGAATTTGGCCTTTTACTCTGGAAAAGATACTAGTCATACTTCACAGAAAGCTGAAGGTGGAGATGGAAGTACCAGTTCTGACAAGGTAGGGGCCCAGTCCCTTGACTCTAAGAGAAAAAAGAAAGCAGAAGAAGGGAACGAAACTCCTATGGAGAAATCTTACATGGACATGGAACAGGTAACCAGTGTCTTCACTGACCACAGTGATGATTGCCTGAGGCAATTCATTGACATGTTTTTGCTGGAATACAATTCGAGCTCTGTGCGTCTGGAAGCCAAATGTGTTCTCCTAGGCGCCTGGCACCATGGAAAGCAGCTATTCAAGGAAACTATGTTAACTGCTCTCCTGCAAAAAATAAAATCATTGCCACTGTATGGCCAGAATGTCATTGAATACACAGAACTTCTGACCTGCTTGCTGGGGAAATTACCAGATGCTAGCTTAAAACAACAAAATAATGAAGTTATTGACAAATGCTTGACGACTGATGTTATTAAGTGTATAGTTGCGACTCTTCACTCTCAAAATGAGCTTTTGGCAAATCATCCAAATTCGCGCATTTATAACACTTTGAGTGGTTTGGTGGAATTTGATGGTTATTATCTTGAGAGTGAGCCTTGTGTTACCTGCAGCTCTCCTGAGGTTCCCTATAGTCGGATGAAGCTAGAAAGCCTGAAGTCAGAAACAAAATTCACCGATAATCGTATAATTGTGAAGTGCACGGGTAGCTACACCATTCAAAATGTGACCATGAATGTTCATGATGCTCGAAAATCCAAATCAGTGAAAGTGTTGAATCTTTACTACAACAACAGGCCCGTTGCTGACTTGTCTGAGTTAAAGAACAACTGGTCCTTGTGGAAGCGAGCGAAGATATGCCATCTTGCATTTAATCAGACTGAGCTGAAAGTAGACTTCCCTATTCCTATAACAGCATGCAACTTTATGATTGAGCTGGATTCTTTCTATGAAAACCTTCAAGCATTATCCCTTGAACCACTGCAGTGTCCACGTTGTAGTCGACCTGTCACTGACAAGCATGGAATTTGTAACAACTGTCATGAGAATGCATATCAATGCAGGCAATGTCGTAATATTAATTATGAAAATCTTGACTCCTTTTTGTGCAATGAGTGCGGATACAGTAAATATGGACGTTATGAATTTAATTTTATGGCCAAACCAAGTTTTACTTTTGACAGCATGGAAAATGATGATGATATGAAGAGGGGACTAGCTGCAATAGAATCTGAATCCGAAAATGCTCATCGTAGATATCAACAGCTGTTGGGTTTCAAAAAACCTTTGCTGAAGATTGTATCAAGCATTGGCGAGAATGAGATGGACACTCAGCAGAAGGACTCTGTGCAGCAAATGATGGTCTCTTTACCTGGTCCGTCCTGCAAAATCAACCGTAAAATTGCTCTTCTTGGTGTCCTTTATGGTGAGAAATGCAAAGCAGCATTTGATTCTGTGAGTAAAAGTGTTCAGACTCTTCAAGGTCTGAGACGGGTTCTAATGAATTACTTGCATCAGAAGCATTCTGATAGTTCTGCAGGCTCTAGATTTGTAGTGTTGAGGTCTCCAAATAGTTGCTATGGTTGTGCTAGTACATTTGTGACCCAGTGTCTTGAGATTTTACAAGTACTATCTAGACATCCGAGTTCTAAGAAGCAACTTGTTGCCTCTGGCATTCTTCGTGAGTTGTTTGAGAATAATATACACCAAGGCCCAAAAACTGCTCGCGTTCAAGCCCGGGCGGCAATTTGTGCCTTCTCTGAGGCTGATGGGAATGCCGTGGCTGAATTAAATAGCTTGCTGCAGAAGAAGGTTGTGTACTGTCTTGAACATCATCGCTCCATGGACATTGCTCTGGCTACACGTGAAGAATTGATGTTGCTTTCAGATGTCTGTTCCTTGGCAGATGAATTCTGGGAATCAAGATTGAGGATTGTCTTCCAGTTATTGTTTAAGTCCATCAAATTGGGCGCCAAACACCCTGCTATATCTGAGCATGTGATTCTACCTTGCCTGAAGATTATATCTCAGGCATGCACTCCTCCAAAACCTGAGGCAGTGGATAAAGAGCCAGTGACTGGTAAACCTGCTTCAGCATCTCATCTAACAGCTGAAAACAGCTCAAATGTGTCTGGATCTAGTGGATTGTTGAATACAAGCAAGTCCACATCAGAATCATTAGAGAGGAATTGGATTGGTGCTTCAAAGACTCAAGATCTCCAGTTATTAAGCTATACCGAATGGGAAAAAGGAGCATCCTATCTTGATTTCGTGAGGCGGCAATATAAAGTTTCTAATGCAGTCAGAGGTGGCCAGAAGTCTCGGCCTCAGCGATATGATTACTTGGCAATGAAATATTATCTCAGATGGAAGCGATATTGTTCCAAAGCAGCTCAAAGTGAGATTAAATTGTTTGAACTTGGCTCATGGGTGACGGAACTTATATTGAGTGCTTGCTCACAATCTATAAGATCTGAAATGTGCACACTGATCAGTTTGCTATGTGGACAAAGTTCCTCAAGATGGTTTCGGTTGCTAAATTTGCTGATGTCTTTGTTACCGGCTACTCTTTCCGCTGGTGAGAATGCAGCAGAATATTTTGAATTATTTTTCAAAATGATAGATTCAGAGGATGCCCGTATATTCTTGACTGTGCGAGGTTGTTTGGCTACCCTTTGTAAGCTAGTCACTCAAGAAGTGAAAAATGTTGAATCCTTGGAGAGAAGCCTCCATATTGATATATCTCAAGGTTTTATTCTTCGTAAGCTAATAGAACTTCTTGGCAAATTTTTGGAGGTCCCTAATATCAGATCAAGGTTAGTGCTCCACATGTCTTTTTACTGGGTGAACTTTTGCTTGTTATGATGAGTAATCACTTTTTTCCTTTTTGGGTGGCAGATTCATGCGGGACCAGTTATTATCTGATGTTCTCGAGGCTCTCATTGTTATCAGGGGCTTAGTTGTACAAAAGACAAAACTAATAAGTGATTGTAATCGACTTCTGAAAGATCTTCTTGACAGTCTACTGCTTGAGAGCTCTGAGAACAAACGCCAGTTTATCCAGGCATGCATTGGTGGCTTACAGATCCATGCAGAAAAAAGAGAAGGGCGCTCTTGTATGGTATGTTGTATGATTTCTTTCTTCCACCTATTCTTTGGTGTGAGGCAGTGTGAAGATTATTCATCTGCATACTCCTTTACAACATTCCCATCGCTCTTAGTTAAGCTTGATTTATATCCTATTTTCCAGTTTGATTCTGAGAGAATGAGGGTGCATGGCTGATATTTTTTACCACTGGTTTGTTAATGATAGAGGCAGCTAAATTATTATTGATGAAATGACAGTGTTACAAATATGACTTGGTGCGTGAAAACTTCAATTGTTATACATTTAATTTCTGGAGGATTACTAGGTCATGGTAATTTGATAAGTTGTTCTAGTATGCAATAAAGCTGACTCTAAGTTTTTATGTCACAGTTTATCTTGGAGCAGCTCTGCAATTTGATTTGCCCATCAAAACCAGAGCCCGTGTATCTTTTAATACTGAACAAGGCACATACCCAGGAAGAATTTATTAGGGGATCAATGACCAAGAATCCTTACTCAAGTGCTGAGATTGGTCCCCTGATGCGTGATGTGAAAAATAAAATCTGCCACCAGCTGGACCTTCTTGGTCTGGTTGAAGATGATTATGGCATGGAGCTGCTAGTCGCTGGGAACATCATCTCTCTTGATTTGAGTATCGCTCAAGTGTACGAGCAAGTTTGGAAGAAATCAATCAGTCAATCATCGAATACGGCCCCTGGAACAGCTTTTTTGTCCCCTAATGCAACCTCATCCAACAGAGATTCTCCTCCAATGAATGTGACTTATAGGCTTCAGGTTTCCTACAACTTCTGGATTTATTCGTATTTCCCGCCTTGTTGCTCGTCCTTTTATACTTCTTTGATGCAAATATTTTATTTTTAGTTCCATGGATCCATGATCAATGAATCCTTTTAGCGACTAGGGAAGGCATGGAACCTCCTCAAACTTTACCTTAATGAATCATGCAAATTGTAGGGTTTGGATGGCGAAGCTACAGAGCCCATGATTAAAGAGTTAGACGAGGATAGAGAGGAGTCTCAAGACCCCGAAGTGGAGTTTGCAATAACTGGTGCTGTTCGAGAATGTGGGGGCCTGGAAATACTCTTAAGCATGGTTCAGGTGAGCTTCACCTTCTTGCCTCTTCCACCAACCTTGTAATTTTTGATCCTATATACGTTGTTCGCTATAATCATTGAAAGGGGCTTTTTGGTTGAGTATACGCTTTAAACTAATAAGCATGATATGTTTTTATGTGCCTCTCTTTGGGCCTTATTCTTATCTATGTAGTGTTTTATCTCTCTAAAGTGCCTCTAACTCTCAATTTAAACAGCGTCTCCGTGATGATCTCAAGTCGAATCAAGAGCAGTTGATAGCTGTGCTAAATCTGTTGATGCTTTGTTGCAAAACAAAGGAGAATAGAAGAGCATTATTAAGATTCGGAGCCTTGGGATTGCTCCTTGAAACTGCTAGGCGTGCTTTCTCTGTGGACGCCATGGAGCCAGCTGAGGGCATTCTGTTAATTGTGGAGAGTCTTACTTTGGAAGCAAATGAGAGTGACACTGTAAGTGTTGCATCTGGAGCTTTTACAGTCTCTACTGAAGATACTGGCAGCAGTGAGCAGGCTAAGAAAATAGTTCTCATGTTCCTCGAGAGATTATCTCAACCCTTGGGACTGAAGAAATCAAGTAAACAGCAGAGAAACACAGAGATGGTTGCCAGAATTTTGCCGTACTTAACGTATGGAGAGCCTGAAGCTATGGAAGTTCTCATCCAACACTTTAACCCATACTTGCAGGATTGGAATGAATTTGACAGATTACAAAAGCAACACGAAGACAACCCTAAGGATGAAAATCTTGCTCAGCAAGCAGCGAGACAGAAATTCGCAGTGGAGAATTTCGTGAGGGTATCTGAATCACTTAACACAAGCTCATGTGGGGAGAGGTTGAAGGATATTATATTGGAGAAAGGGATTACTGGAGTTGCCATGAGATATTTGAAGGTAAGTTTTGCATGCACAGGCCAGCCTGGCTTTAAATCAACTGCAGAGTGGGCATCTGGATTGAGCTTGCCTTCTGTTCCTCTTATTCTCTCTATGCTGAGAGGGCTATCAATGGGTCACTTGGCCACTCAAAAATGTATTGATGAAGAGGGGATTCTACCTTTGCTCCACACATTAGAAAGTGTTTCCGGTGAAAATGAAATTGGTGCTAGGGCTGAAAATTTGTTGGACACCCTCGCTGACAAGGAAGGAACTGATAATGGATTCCTAGCTGAAAAGGTTCTCCAACTACGGCATGCCACACGTGAAGAGATGAGGCGTCAAGCTCTACGAAAAAGAGAACAGTTGCTTCAGGTACTACTTTTTGTATAGAGCTGGCACACCCCCCTTATACTATTCGTCCACTTTTGATCAGCTTATTACTTGTATTCCTCTATATTTGGGGGAAAACAGTATTGCAACTAAGCCCTTAGAGACAAGGAACTATAATATGACGCTTTTGAATTGGTGATATTTTGCTTTTATTATCAAGATGCAACTTCAGGTCAATTAATACCTGCTTATCAAAAATAAGTTTCTTCTCTTCACTGAGACACGATAAGTGCAGCATTATACTATATATAGCTATGAAGCAAGTATTACTTCAGGGAATTCTGACTGATCTTTATTAGACAAACAAATTGCTTTTGCTGATTTCTGATCTGCAACTTTTTGATACAAGGGACTTGGTATGCGGCGAGAACTGACTTCAGATGGTGGTGAGCGAATTGTTGTTGCGCAGCCAATCCTTGAAGGTTTTGATGATGTCGAAGAGGAGGAAGATGGCTTAGCTTGCATGGTTTGTCGAGAGGGATACCGTCTGAGACCTACTGATCTATTGGGCGTTTACACTTACAGTAAACGTGTGAACTTGGGTGTTGGAAGTTCAGGAAATGCTCGTGGTGATTGTGTTTATACAACTGTCAGCCATTTTAATATTATTCATTTCCAGTGCCATCAAGAGGCCAAAAGAGCAGATGCTGCCCGTAAGACTCCAAAGAAGGAGTGGGATGGAGCGGCACTTAGGAACAGTGAGACACTTTGCAATAACTTATTTCCCCTGAGAGGACCCTCTGTCCCTATGGGACAATACATACGCTACGTGGACCAGTACTGGGACTATCTTAATGGGCTGGGCCGTGCCGATGGAAGCCGTCTTCGGTTATTGACATACGACATTGTTTTGGTACTCTTTGAACACTCTTTGCTTATATTTTCTGTAATCTCCCTTAGTACTTTAAATCTGTAATCTTAGGCCTGCATTTACTGTGTTCCATCATTCTGTGCCTTTAAATATACTTACATTCTGAGATCTATGTTATAGCTACAACAGCTGTGAATGGGGCATTTCTGTTTAATTCATTTTCTACCGAAGATTAACATGTTCCTTGGAGGTCTTACGACTTTTTCCAGATGATATCTATACTAAAAAATAAAAATTATGTTTGACAGTTTTACTTTCTGTGGCAGATGCTAGCTCGGTTTGCCACTGGTGCATCATTCAGTGCCGATAGCAGAGGCGGTGGAAAAGAAAGCAACTCCAAGTTCTTACAGTTTATGATACAGATGGCCCGGCACCTTTTGGATCATGACTCTTCTCAACGCCATAATATGGCAAAATCAATTTCGTCTTACCTGTCTTCCCCTACATCAGAATCCAAGCTTTCTACTTCTCCAGGGACACACCCTTCCAATGGGACAGAGGAAACCGTCCAATTCATGATGGTGAGCTCACTTCTCTCTGAATCTTACGAGTCTTGGTTGCAGCATCGCCGTGCCTTTTTGCAGCGTGGTATATACCATGCATACATGCAACGGCATGGTAGGTCAGGGCAGCGAACCTCTCCCAGTTTACCTAGTTCAAGATCAGAGTCAGGAAGCAGCAACACAACTCTTTTGGGTGAAACCGGTGGATCAAACGAGTTATTTTCTGTCGTTCAGCCTATGCTAGTTTATACTGGGTTGATAGAACAGCTTCAGTATTATTTCAAGGTCAGGAAATCTTCGACCTCGGACACTGTCCAAATGCAAGGTACGTCCAAGGATGTGGGAGGGGAAGATGAGAGCAAAAGATTAGAAACTTGGGAGGTTGTTATGAAAGAGAGATTGTTGAACGTGAGAGAATTGGTTGCTTTTTCTAAGGAATTGTTATCTTGGCTGGATGACATGAATTCTGCCACCGATTTACAGGAGGCATTTGACATTATCGGTGCTTTATCTGATGTTTTGGGTTCTGGATACAGCAAATGTGAAGACTTTGTACATGCTTCTATTAATGTAGGGATAGCGTAATTGTGTGAACAAATATAAGATGCGGTAATGAAAAACTGTAATGTATAATACGTTTGATCCTCACTTTTTCATTCCATAAATCATTTTTTTCTCCTCATGAATCTAGTAGATCCCAAGTTATAAATTTTTGTGTCTTAAGGTAATGCAGACAGGTTCCTGTTTATCTGAGAAGGCCATATGTGGAAGTTTGGTGTATTTACATTGTTGGGCTTGTACATTATCAATGAATGAAACATTTGTAACTTTTTTTGGGTATGTTTATGATTTAACTTCTTGCATTGCATGATTGCATTTTTTTTTCCCCTCGAGGCGATACTACTTCAGCTGTTATGTTTATCTTATTCTATTCTATAATGGAAGCCTATTATAATATGGAAGTCATGTTGAGAGTTGAGACCTTGGATTTCATTAATTATTCTTCGACACATTATTAAATTTTGTAATTTATTTTAATTAAATCATTATTTAAACATTCTCGTTAGAGAAAATAATTATTATTTAATGCTCTTACATAAAAAAGCTAAATATATATAAATTTTCTATATATGTGTAATATATAAAATTTATCATACAAATTTAATTATATTATACCAACGTCTCTAGTCTGTCTTAGAAAGGAGAGTGTATATGTAAACTTGGGAGAAAAAAGTGTAAAAGGAGGATTAGGGACCCTTTAAGGATTGTGAAAATTTGAGAATTAGAACGCATATTATCAAACGCTATTGTACGGAAGGACGTAGTCTTTAGAGTTCTCAAAAGTCAAAACCCTGATCATTGAAAGTGTTAGTAAAGAAGTTTCATTCTGATTCAGAGTTAATAATAGCTCCTAATTTCTTTTTTTTTTCTGCTTTTGCTGCTCTTAATAAAAAATTAGTAAACGAGAAAAGTGAGAAAAATTATTCCACTTTTTTGTAGAATCTTGATGATAAATAGGTTCTCGTCTGACTGGGACTGGATGAAATTTTGGCTTCCACCTTATTCGGTCAATTCGACCCTGGTGGTACCACCACTGGTGGTACCACACACATACACATATATGTATACATATACATATATGTGTATGTGTGTGGTACCACCAGTGGTGGTACCACCAGGGTCTAATTTTCGACCTTATTCATAGCCAATACGTGTTTTCCATAGAGGTAGGTCACAGGTGCTTGTGACAATGATACATTCATCCATTTGTTCCCATTTGCCAACAACAATTATTAATCCTCCACGAATGTCAGTGCTTGATAAACATACTAGGCGGGGTTAGGCGAGGAATAAATCCATCAAAAAGCCAATACAAATTTGAAAAAGAAAAAACTACACCCACCAAAAATGAAAAATAGTTATTTTAAATTAATACGACTCTAAAGAAAATTCAGAAACGGATTTAGAAACATATTATTCTTTAACTTTATCTTCATATCATTATTTTGGCTTAAATTGTGTAAGAAATTTAAGTGTCAATTGAGAAAATTACAATAAGCCGCGTGGATTAAAAGAATAATTACGCCATTTTTTTTCTCTTTCCTATTCATTTTGATTAAGGGGAAGACCATTTCGATATATTTGTGGCTGTGTAGTAGCGTACCCAATCTCTGTTTAAGTAATTATGACTCAGAAGCTCAAGCCTCAATGTCACATTCTATTTACTTCTTAATATAGGGCGCAATCATCATTTTCATTTTTGTCCTGCAACTCACTTCTATATATACATATTAAAGCCACCATAAACTGAAAAAGATCAACCATTATATTACTGCAACAGAAACAGAAACTCTTTCGACATCCAATAGAGTTTGCCTTTGACTAAATCCTCAACCAAATGGAGTGTGTGACCACTATAAAAAGCATTACTTCTATCAAAATTCAAGGTTGACGCTTAAGCAGTTGTGGAAATAAATTAGGTCACCTATACTTACCCTCGTGTGGCGGCTAATTCTTGTGTAGTGGTCCATTAATCTCACTACAATCTAAATGATACCATTTATTTCATTTACTGTCCTAAGACAAGAAACAATTGCATCTGTCAAGGAAAGAGAAAAACAATTATAAGTATACAACTTGAATAGGAAAAACAAACTACAGGAGTAGCTTGTAGTTTGGTAATGCACGTATGGTGGAGCATTTCAATTTTCTCTACAATCTTAATTAGTGTCTTGTGCTAACTTTGAATCATAATATACATTAAAAGTAAAGAAAGAATTTGAACAATTTTATTTGTGAAATAAAATTCAAGATTAAATATTTGTGAATATTTTGAATTTTAAAGACACTTATTATTGTGCTTGAGTGTGATCAAAAACCATTTGAATGCATTATCACCCCCTTTAATGTTTTGTGGTTGTTACATTTTTTCTCACTTATAAAATGAGGTCTCCGCTCTTGTGAAAAATCATTTAACAAGCATCCAAAAGTAAAATATTTTTAGCATACATAGCATACATATTTCCTGAGTTCTGCAAGTATTACGAAGTCCGATTGAGGAGTAGTTCTTAGCTTCAAGACTGTTCCACCGCGACGGACGTTGTACCTTGGGAGGTCGTTGCCATCGAGGGTTCGAAGTGGAGCCGGCAAATTGATCTTAAGGGCAGGGGGTCAAACTTTCGACTCGTCCAATTCACTCGAAGGAATTTTTCTAACTCGTTTAATCAACTCCAATGATTTTTATCATCAGTTGCTGAAAGGTAGATTTAGTTACTTTGTTGTATTTCAATTTATATGCATGCATATTATATGAAATTGTTGCTTCTTTAATTTGTTGATACGTATTTTAGAAATTATTGTATTGTTTATTATACATTTACGTGCATGCACTGTACTGACAAATGTCTATATCATAAATGAATTAATTTGTACAATTAATGTATAAGAGGCATATAATTGAATTTGTAAGTAGAGATTTTGATCTAATAATGTATATCATTTGACTAAAATATACTTATCTGAATTGTTAGCTTTGACCTACAATAATATCCTCGCCCATATTAAATGTTGATTTTCTATCTTTTTAATATATATATATATATATATATATATATTCTATACACAATTTTTATTTAAAAAAAGTAAATCTAAAAAATGTACTATCAACTAATCAAAGTACTCAGTACGAATCAGTTTTAGGGGTTTAGGGTCCATGATTTGGTTGGGAATTATCTACTTCAAAGGATAGAATTTGAGATACAATGAAGAGCGTTGCAGGGTTTATAAACGATGTTGGGATAAAATTGAACAATATATTTTTGTTAAAGCCTTGATTTATTACGTGCTTCTTCAAAATATGGGGTTTCTTTTCCTACACCAGTTCCTCCCACTTCGAAAAAACTCTACCTCGAGTTATTATGTAGATAGCAAGTTACATTGCCATAAAGCTCGTATAGATCCACCACTTGGAAAGTCTTCAACCTTGTCACGTGCCCAAGAAGATCCACAACATCAACATCAACAACATAAACATTAACATTCTTAGTATCTCATTCGGGACATAGTTTTTCGAGCTTAGCATGTGGCACATCCCAACATGATACTGTTTCATTACTTGTTCTCCTTTGTTGAATAGTTCTCGATGTACTTCCATAGCAACAAGTTTGCACATCCCATTCTTTACTTGCTCTACTTTAAATTCAACCTCAACGTCATGAACTTATTTTGTCACATTTCCAGTTGTCATAGTCGAAAAAACATGGATATTTAAGTTTGTGTTAAATTTCTCTCCTTCCTATTCAACTATTTCTACACGGGGATCCAAATCTCACGGTGATGCCACACAACACTTCAACTATGAATCAATAACACCATAATTCGACTAATTCTCGGATAGGGTTTGAGAGGATGGAGGATTCGAGAACACAAAAAGGCATAGGCAAATGTATGAATTCAAGGCGACGAGTTTGACAATCTCAACAAAAAATTAGATGAATTCCATAAATGCAGATGTTAAACCCTCTTATGCGAGCAAAATCCGTCCAAAAGATGTTAGAATAGAATACACGGATAGAGATCTTGAAAGAGAGAAAATTATGGTTCTTCCACCAAATGAGAATACCCCATTTAAAACTCTCGAATTCAGGAAGATCTACATGGCCTTATGTGCGAGCAGTAACCGAATATAATTCTATTCTAGACGCATGAAAGGTTGTGGTTCTACCCTAACCTCGTTAATAAAATAAGTATAATGTGGAACCTTACAGCGGGGAGCGACCTCATCGATCTCGATTATGGCATATTTGCTTAAAAGGAATCACGATTGATCAAAGGGAGAGAATTCCGACTCAAGGACCATGGCAAATTGCTGGAAATTTCCTTTCAATTCACATGGACACTGGACTTCCGGGCGGACAATGATAATATTGAGTGCGTGATCACGTGGGTGCGGATCCTAAATTTACTAGTGAAGATGTTCATGGAGTCCGTAATTAAATCCATTAAATGCAACGATGAGCCAATCAAAATAGACGAGAATATATTTACGGCGTCGTGAGGCAAGTTTGATCGGGTTTGCGTTCAAGTCCCTATGAATAAACCTCTGGAATGTGGCATATGTATTAGGGGTCAAGTTTATCAATTCATGTACGAGAACCTCCCATCATTTTGCTATACGTGTAGAAGGGTAAGACATAAGGCTACCACATGCTTCGTTCAAACTCAGACGGAAAAAGATGAGGTTTAGTCGGATAATTAGATGAGAATGAATTAAAAGTGACTCAAAAACCTGCATCAATGAACTGGCTGGTTGAGAAAGTTAAAAATCAAGAGTTTGGAGAGTGGATGGCTGTTTCGAGAAGGAAAGGAAACACTAGTTCAAGAGCTGAAAAGAAAGGAATATTTAAGTAAATGGGACTCTTAAAGAAGAGACGTAGGATGGGATGCTTACATTTGGGCCGCATGGTAAATTAGTAAAGAAATACCCATTGAAGAAACGTTTCGCCCAGGGAAAGAGGTTGTAAAGAAAAAGGAGCCTTCGGGAGAAAGAATATTGCCTAAATCCCTATCTATACTCAAGAAAGGGAATAATAAAGGCAAAAAGCAAAGCAAACTGTTAAGCGACAAAGCAGCAAGTACAGTGCAAAAAGAGAGCATCAACACATTCTCTCTCCTTGACAGCGAGATTGTTACCGAATTAGAAGGTGCATCTGAAGAGGAGCAGATTTCTTCTATAGCCGAGAATGACACATGAAAGAAGATGGAGGCAGATAACAAGTTGATGGTAGAAATAGAGAATGGGGTCATCCAAGTTATCATTCCACCGCACTTTTCAAAGGCTCAAACAAGGATTCACAAATTTGCTGGATTCTCAAAGATATTACTAATACACTAGAGGACATTCGATGTGATGATAATACTGCCAATAGTCTGGGAATTCAAAATCAAAACTCAGATTATCTAGAGAATATAGAATGTACCGATATGTTGGAAATAGTTTGCACCGAGCATTTGGGAGAACAACCGACAAAAGTACACGGTTCATGAAATCTTGAGATAGTTGATATAGTCACGGATGGGTTGGGAGCATCCACCTAACTCATGATGTTAAATCTGCAATGAAAGTTATCTTTTGAAACTGTCGGGGGCCGGGGGTGATGAGAATTTTCGAATTTATTTTCGTGATTTATTGTGTATACATCAGTCTGATGTTGTTTTCTTGCTAGAAACCCGAGTGGCACTGGAACGAGCTTATGTGATAGCACATTTCCTAGCGTTCTCTAATTTCTACATTGCCCCGACATAGGGTGTGGATGATGGGATATGGATGTTATGGAACTCGGAAGTTATTGATGTCGAAACTCAGAGCGTGAAAGATCAATGTACCCATGCTTTGGTTAGGTCGAAGGATAATGAGAAGTGACTTCTCTCTGGTATTTACGTAAGCCGCATAAAGTCGATAAAGTGCGTATTTTTGACAGTCTTTAGAAGATAGTACAAATTATTGATATACCCTGGTTGGTACAAAGAGATTTTAATGAGATAGGTTATTCTCATGAAAAACAAGGCGACAATATTCCCTAGGAAAACAAATGTCTTACTTTCCAACAAAGAATGATCTCATGGCGTCTGACTGATCTTGGCTTTCATGGCCCGCAATTCACATGGACTAATAAGCAAGATGGTTTGGATAATATTATGACAAGGATTGACCAAGCATTAACTAATGCAAGTTGGATTTCCTTGGACTCACAGTGACCATCATCCAATTCTAACTAATTATATTGGATCTGAAGTGAATTAAATAAAGAATTCGTTTTGTTTTGAAGCTACTTGGTTCAATCACCTAGACTGCGAAAAGTTGCTGAAAAATGTTTGGGAAGAGAATGCAAACATACTTAATACGATTGCTAATCCAGATGTGAGATCCATTGGAATAGAAATTGATACGACAATATTTTTTAAGAAAAAAAAAGAGCTTATATGGTGTATTGAGGGAGCACAAAAAAATTGGCAAGGGGCCCGAATAAATTCCTTGAGAGGTTGGAAAGTTAACTTCTTACCGATTACAATGATACTCTGAAATAAGAGACTTTTGGTGTCAAAGACTACGTGTGAAGTGGCATGTGAAACATAATCGTAACACAACTTTTTTCCACCGTTCCACACTTGCATTCCGTAAAAACAATAGGGGGCTCTCGGTGCAAAGTAATGATATCTGGGTGAATGAACAAGAAGTGTTAAAAGAGCACGCGAGGTTTTTTTTAAGAGGCCTCTTCATGGGTTGAGGAGGAGTTAATGTGATGCTTCAAGTTTCACGACTTCAACAACGATTGGATGATGAGGGTGTGATAAGGTTATCGATCTGGCTGAACTTAAGCATACAGTTTGGAGTATTAATCCCGCCAAGGCATCAAGTCCGGTCAAGATTCAAGCCAAATTTTATCAAACATATCGGAACTGGACATGTAACCCGCTCTTAAAGTTCAGGCATGAGGCATTCCTAAACAAAAAGGCTTGAGACAAAGGCTTGTGCAACACATGTATGCTTGATCCCTAATGTGAATAATCCTATTTTGATCTCTCATTTTAGACCAATATCATTGTGTAATGTCATTTCTAAAGTCATCACTAAATGTACTACCACGCGGTTGAGAGATCTTTTGCCACATCTTATAGCACCTACACAGTCAAGCTCCCTTTAAAAGTATTTGCAAACACTCCTTAAACCCTAGAGCCCTCTCCAGCTGAGAGTAGCAGAACCAATTTTTTTGCTTGAAGTCCGCCACAAACAATGGTGACACCGAAACTTCCTCCATGATTTTTTCTATTATATATATATATATCCAGTGCACGTGTTAAATAATATTCATTTAATTATTTATATATATATATCCAGTGCACGTGTTAATTAATATTCATTTTGATATATATTTTGTAGACGTTCAAGAGGAGGAATGGAGGACGCAACAAGCAAGGGCGTGGCCATGTCAATTTCATCCGTTGCTCCAACTGCGGAAAATGTTGCCCTAAGGTTATTTATTTGCTTTTTATATTTTCATATTATGACAAGGATTGACCAAGCATTAACTAATGCAAGTTGGATTTCCTTGGACTCACAGTGACCATCATCCAATTCTAACTAATTATATTGGATCTGAAGTGAATTAAATAGAGATTTCATTTTGTTTTGAAGCTACTTAGTTCAATCACCTAGACTGCGAAAAGTTGCTGAAAAATGTTTGGGAAGAGAATGAAAACATACTCAATGCGATTGCTAATATTCTAGATGTAAGATCCATTGGAATAGAAATTGATACGACAATATCTTTTAAGAAAAAAAGGGAGCTTATATGGCGTATTGAGGGAGAACAAAAAAATTGGCAAGAGGCCCGAATAAATTCCTTGAGAGGTTAGAAAGTTAACTTCTTACCGATTACAATGATACTCTGAAATAAGAGACTTTTGGTGTCAAAACTACGTGTGAAGTGGCTTGCGAAACATAATCGTAACACAACTTTTTTCCACCGTTCCACACTTGCGTTCTGTAAAAACAATAGAGGGCTCTCGGTGCAAATTAATGATATCTGGGTGAATGAACAAGAAGTGTTAAAAGAGCACGCGAGGGTTTTTTTAAGAGGCCTCTTCACGAGTTCAGGAGGAGTTAATGTGATGCTTCAAGTTTCACGACTTCAACAACGATTGGATGATGAGGGTGTAATAAGGTTATCGATCTGGCTGAACTTAAGCATACAGTTTGGAGTATTAATCCCGCCAAGGCATCAGGTCCGGTCAAGATTCAAGCCAAATTTTATCAAACATATCGAAACTGGACATGTAACCCGCTCTTAAAGTTCAGGCATGAGGCATTCCTAAACAAAAAGGCTTGAGACAAAGGCCTATGCAACGCATTTATGCTTGATCCCTAATGTGAATAATCCTATTTTGATCTCTCATTTTAGACCAATATCATTGTGTAATGTCATTTCTAAAGTCATCACTAAATGTACTACCACACGGTTGAGAGATCTTTTGGCACATCCTATAGCACCTACACAGTCATATTCATATTTTACATCACTGTTCCGCGGCACAAAAAGTATGGAAGGAAACTGATCCAACCAGGTATGTGGATTTATTTTGATTCAATTGATGATGATGAGTGGCTGAAAATTAATCTTACTCAGAAGAGACCGCTTTGTAAGGTGATACCAAATACATCATGGTGTTTAATATTTGCGACTGTAATTTAGAAAATCTAAAAAGCCAAAATGCGCGAGTATTTAGAGGAAAATGAGAGACAACACATGCCATCACGTGTCAAAGGAAAATTCTGAGTGCCAAAGGAAAATTCTGAGTGCAGAGCTCATGTTCGCTAATAAAGGAATGTTGAAAAAAAAGGAAGTTAAATAGAAAAAAACGAAGGCAAGATGGTTTAAACTCAACGTGGATGGAAGTGTTAGAGATCAACTCTTTAGCAAAAAATTAATGAGTGCAAAGCGTATTTACACAAGCCTTGGTCACACGAGATTAGGTGGATTGGACAGGAAGGTAACATACTGACGAATGAATAAGCGAAAGCCGCATATACTTTAGAGGGTGGTTTTAATCTTTTGAGTACCCCGCCTACCGAGTTAGCTAATTTGATGTTATCCTTTAAGGCATGTTATTCGTTCTTATTCAAAAGAAAAAAGAAAATACAATTTCATATCTTTTTTTTTTTTGTGAATTGAGCACTTTGTACATATGTGGGGTGCAATGTACGATGTGTTGACCAGGAAATTAACGATTCATTCTCATGATTATGGTATCAAAACTACGACCGAACAAGTGAGATCTTTAGCTCAATTTCCATTGTTACAAGTCTATAAAAGCATATCACATGCAAGTTGAGATAAAAATAGTTAAAGCTTGCATGAGAAGTAATGGGTTAAACATAGAAAAATAAATAAATATTAGATTTCTATACAAGCTTGAGCTTTTAGATAAAATAACAATTTATTAATTAGTAAATACCCTATCTCGAAACTAAATTAGCAAAAAGGTTTGCCTAGTGTATTTACTATATCAATAACTAATAACATTTATGTGTTAAACTTTTATAGTATTCTGAGAGTTCATTGAAATCAAATGAAAATATAGTGAAAACAATCATAGGCACATTCTATTTTGACACACTAAAAAGTAGTGTTCTATTCATTAATTTTGATACTAAATTCAAAAAAAAATAATAATTTCGATAACATTAAATATTGATGATATTAATAGATGTCATAAAGATTAAGTTATACCAACAATTCATACGGACGTGTGGATTATTTTTGTGTGGACACTCAACGTCAGAGTTATTTGTATTTCCAAATTATCTTCGAATCAACTTTGTCATTGACACACTTGTATATCAAGTTGTGCATGTCAACTAGGTTGGAGATAACTCGATTTAGGCCATCGATGCTAAAGTTAGTGGATTGTTCCAGGCTTAGATCGAAACCCGAAGGTCAAAAATACTGGAATGTTGTAGATATGATGAAGGTCGTTCCTCCTAATGTTCGAAACTTGATCAAACCTTGAATTTTGAAGAAGGGTTTAAGTTCCTAAAGGTCGAATTCGTGAGTTAAAGCTTAAGGCCGAACTCTTTCCAACACCAAATTTGATCTCCAAGCCCTTATGCGATAAAAGTAAATTAGTGAAAAATAACGCATGTTTACCTCAGATTTTGGAGTATTTATAAGCAATCCCAAAATTACTCATTTGACTTAGAGATTTAATCCTTATCTACTACTCTCAATGCCATAGGCCAAAACGGCCTACGTGGCATCCACCGTGGCTGCCACATGTGTTTTTTTTGTCTATGTGGCTGCCACATGTAATATGTTTAAAATAAAAATATATTTATATCCATAATATATATAAATATATAAAAAAATATCTTTATGTATTAAAATATATCAAATATATATAAATATATAAAAAAAGGAAAACAAAATCATAAATATCATTTTTAATTACTGAAATTAAAAAAAAATCTTTTTTTTACTGAAATTAAAACCAAAATCATTTTTTTACTAAAATTAAAAAAAAATAATAAAAAAACCCCACCCCCGTTCACCCCCACCCCCACACCCGTCAACCCCCTCCCCCTTCCCCCCGCTGCAACTCGCCGGTTGCAGCGGGTGGCGGCGTCAATTGACGCCGCCACCACTGCTGGTGGCGGGTTGCAATCGACGCCGCCACTGCAACCCACCACCAGCAGTGGTGGCGGCATCAATTGACGCTGCCACCGCTGCAACCGGCGAGTTGCAGCGGGGGGAGGGGGGGGTGACGGGTGTGGGGGTGGGGGGGTGAACGGGGGTGGTTTTTTTTTATTATTTTTTTTAATTTCAGTAAAAAAAAATGATTTTGGTTTTAATTTCAGTAAAAAAAAGTTTTTTTTTTTAATTTTAGTAATTAAAAATGATATTTATGATTTGTTTTCCTTTTTTTATATATTTATATATATTTGATATATTTTAATACATAAAGATATATTTTTTTTATATATTTATATATATTATGGATATAAATATATTTTTATTTTAAACATATTACATGTGACAGCCACATGAAGGGGAGCCTTGGCGCACTGGTAAATGTGTTGTTGTGTGACTGAGAGGTCACGGGTTCAAGTCCTGGGAGCGGCCTCTTGTCAAATTTGACAGGGGAAGGCTTGCCCCTTATACACTCTTGTGGTGGGACCCTTCTCCGGACCCTCGCATTGCGGGGATGCTTTCGTGCACTGGGTTGCACATGTGGCAGCCACATAGACAAAAAAAACACATGTGGCAGCCACGGTGGATGCCACGTAGGCCGAAATACACATGTGGCACGTAAAAGACAGTTTCTACAAAAAAAAAACATAGTTACGGGGCATTTTCATATAATTGAAAACATAACGGGCATTTTCAAAAAAAAAAGGAAACATAGAGGGCATAAATAATAATTCGTCCTTTTTTTAAATTTACCCTTTTTTGATTTCTGGCCTTCACATATGAGTATGAGTGAGGTGTCGGCACCATTCTTTCGGGCTTTTGATGTGAGTTAACTATATCACATTAATTTTCTGTTTTTTTGTCTCTTTTCTTTTGATGAATATAAGAAAGTCATTGATTAATTCTATTTACTTTAATCTTGATAGAGAGCCCACACCAAATTAAAAAAATAAAATCATAATCCCAAACTCTACGGCTTATACTCAGAGTAACTAACTATATAACTTATCAAAAAAAAGTAACTAACTATAACGATAGAAAAAGAGTCTTTGTAAAGAAAGACATTACGGGAAAAAGAACATTAAAAGAAACTCAACAGCACACCGACGCCGCAACTACTGCCACTTCCATTTTTTTTTCTCCTTTATATTAAACCACCTCTCCCTTTTTCTTTTCTCTCTCAAACAGTTCTTGAGAAGGGTCTTTCCCATTTTGACTTTTCATTAATTAGTTCCATTTATTTAAGGTGCAATGTGTGTGAACTGTAATGAGATGAAAGGCTAAAGGGTTTATGCATTAGTTTTAATACTTAGATTATATTTCTTTTTTCTGGGTTTTCTAGATGGTGCATTAAATGATAGTTAGCTACTTAGATTCACCTTGTTTTGCGCACAGGTAGCAATAATATATATACAATAGCAGTTTCAAAGATTCTGTCTTTTTTAATATTGTAATATGATATCATTCATTTTTGTAATCTTTTAGCATCTTGTGACCAAAATTTCGGGTGGTTCCATTTATGTTCAAAACTGTACCTTTATTGAAGTGTTATTTATGATCATTTGATGCTATCACAATGTGGAAGTTGGAGGACAACAATAAAGAGAGAAATGGGCAATGGGTTGGTGTGGGATTGAGTATTTTGAGTGAAGAGAAAATGCAGGGGACTAAGTCTTTGAGGAGGGTGTCTCGTGCTAGAATGAAGCTCTGGCTTTTGAGAGTAATTACAATATTGTTGTTATGGATTTGTATTATTCAACTTGTGGCTATAGGGGAAGTTTGGGGGCCTAGGTTGCTCAAGAGTTGGCCTTCTTGTTCTACTTCCGCCAACGGGTATTTGTCGACTAATGTGTCGTTTGTGCGACCAAAACTGCATTTTCCTCCGAAAAGTGAGTCACTGGACTTTGAATTTATTGTTGTTTATGGTTCAATTTGGAGAACCCTTTACTGATTTTGATTCTTGTGGTTTTTGTTTATGTTAACTGTCTCTAATACTTTCCGTGAGGATTAGACATGAGCTGTTTGTATTCTAAATTATTTCAGTATTACTGAATGTTCCATTGGAATACCTTCGTTGGCTTCCTCATTGTGTCGGGAAGTCCCCAATCATATTTACGCATTTGCAGTGTAGCGATATGAACATGAGTACCTTTATCCGCATCATCGATATAAATCTCCCTTATTGTAACCACTTTCCTTAAATTAGTAATTCTCTTTATAAATATGGTTACTTTCACCTCTTAGATATACATGAGTACCTTTATCAGTGTAGTTTTGGAATTAATTTCGAGTCCTGTTACTGATGCTTTCAGGGGTGTACAAGAACAATGGTTATCTAGTTGTTTCTTGCAATGGAGGACTCAACCAAATGAGAGCAGCAGTGAGTTATTTGAGTTTGCTTATTATTAATACCTCTACACTTTGATTATAGAGAGTAGAACTTCAAAAAAGAACTAGTTGTCCCTCTGAGTTTGTTTTACCCATTGGCATGCAGATATGTGATATGGTTGCTATTGCCAGATACCTTGATGCCACTCTTATTATTCCAGAATTGGATAAAACTTCATTTTGGCATGATCCCAGGTCGGCAGAAACGATTATTGCACTATTTCCATTAATTCTTCATAACCACTACTGGCATAAACGCATTAATAGCTTCTCTCTAACTTGCAGTGATTTCCAGGACATATTTGATGTTGATCATTTTATTTCATCGTTGAGGAATGAGGTCCGGATACTGAAAGAACTTCCGCCTAGACTTAAGCAAAAAGTTGAAGTAGGAAAGTTCTACGAGTTACCGCCAGTCAGTTGGTCAAATATGTCATATTATCATCTACAGGTGCGTTTCATGCATAACATGAATTGCTTGTTTCTGTTATTATTCCTACTAAAAGTGAATTAATTGTGTTGTTTTCATGACAGATTCTTCCGCTTCTTAAAAGGCATAAAGTTGTACATTTGAATAAAACTGATGCCCGACTTGCTAACAACGGGTTGCCACTAGGCATTCAAAAGCTACGCTGTAAAGTAAACTTTGATTCTCTGAGATTTACACCTCAAATTGAAGAACTGGGTAGAAAAATCGTCAGGATGCTTAGGCAAAAGGGTTCGTTCCTGGTCCTTCATCTCAGATATGAAATGGATATGTTGTCTTTTTCGGGCTGTACTCAAGGCTGCAACAGTGAGGAGATTAATGAACTGACTGCTATGAGGTAACATATGTTATTAGACATAAAACATACTGAATATACTGGTTAACTTACTATCGGTTGGGATAAAAACCAGATATGCTAATCCATGGTGGAAGGAGAAAATTATAGATCCTGAGTTCAAACGGAAGGTAGGTTTATGCCCTCTGACACCTGAAGAAACTTCGTTAGTACTGAACGCACTTGGTATTGATCATAACATTCAAATTTATATTGCTGCTGGAGAAATATATGGTGGAATGCGGAGATTGAGAAGCTTGGCCAATGCATTTCCAAATCTGGTCAGTAGAAGATCAAGCTTGACCTGATTATATAGCATTGTAAAAGCTTTTTCGTTAAGAGTTTAGAGCATTAGTTTTTATGAGAGCTCCTGTTTGCAACAGGTCAAAAAGGAGACATTACTTGAGCCCTCACACTTACAGTATTTCGTCAATCACTCATCTCAAATGGCAGCTTTGGATTACCTCGTCTCCTTAGAGAGTGATTTATTTGTTCCCACATATGACGGGAATATGGCTAAAGTTGTCGAAGGACACCGAAGGTATATTCTCACTGATATTTGTGGCTCTATATCTGCTAGTTTAAAGTTTATTTCTTTCCCTCTTTCGGGAGGGAATTATTACATCTACACCCTCCGTGGTTAGGTCTGATTACAGAAACATATTCTAAGGTTTGAATAATTACATCTGACGCCCTAAATCGATATTTACCGTTTTTCAAAGCGGGATTCGGTCTGTAATATTTGTCTAACTTTCAATGGATGAATTTATTATTATACAAACAGTATGAGGAGTTTCTTATTATTAGACCAAACCACTTAAGGTGCGCTTCTCCTTTCCAATTGAACTGCAAAGGAAACGAGAATTGGGGGTCAGTGGCCCGGGGCATTATATGAAAGTTTTTCTGCAATTAAAAAGAGAACAATTTCTTATCTGATATTATGAGTGCAGTGGCATAATTTCTGGTTTTCTCCTATGACATATCACTCTATCAGTTGATGGCAGTGAAGAAGTTGTTTTGTGCCCTACCTGTACTTACAGGTATCTAGGTTTCAAGAAGACTATTCTACTTCACAGAAGAGTTTTAGTTGGTTTAATAGACCAATTCAACAATGGATCATTGAGCTGGGACGAGTTCTCGTCCTTCGTAAAGGAGGTTCATGCAGATCGAAGCGGTGGCCCAAAACAACGTGTCGTAATTTCAGAAAAACCAAAGAAAGAAGAGTACTTTTATGCCAATCCACAAGAATGTCTTCAATCTAGTGACTGAAATATTCGTGACACCTGATAAGCCATAATTTTCACTTGCTTATCGAAGTGGCAGTCGATCATAAGCAGCTCGTATCTGAAAAATGGTTGAATCAATGGCTCAGCTCAGTCTACCATGGGTTGGTGAAGGGAACAACCGTTCGCACACTTATAAATGATTCTTCGTTTTGGGTTATAACTTATAATCTTGTACAGAATTGAACCCTGAGTGATACATTCGGGTTATAGATATAGATATATATATATATATATATATATTTTGGTGAATAATAAAATATGTTTGGCAAATATGGATCACATGCATGCATAGTTGCATACTGATGGTGTTTGTACCATGTCTTGTATTCTGGTTCTTTTTTTTTTTTTTTTTCCAGTTATATCAACTGCATAAAGACAACGAACAATGTTTGGTTTTAATTCTAACTTGATATGATTAGACCTCAATACTTAAATGTCAAACCATCAAGAAATCACAGTTGTAAGTAATGTAAAGTAATTGATGGGGATATTTTAGGATCAGCCCAACACTGTATATTGGGCCGGCTCGTAGCCGTATCGAACTGGCCCAATTCGATGTTAGTTGCGCATCGAATGAACCCTGTTACAACTTGGTTCGATGCGCATTTCACAGTTGTCAAGGAGTCCCACGGGACGAGGTCCATAAATACCCCGCCCTTTCACCTTCCCAGAGAGAGATCGAACCTGATACCAATTACTACCACATCGAATGAGCCGATTCGATACCCTTATTCGTTCGATATCACACGCTATTCGATACACAACATATTCGACAACGGTATAACTATTTCATAACAGGATCGAATCAGTCCGATTCGAGACATAACAACATCGAATCATTGATATTCGATACGAACATATCGAACTGATGATCATTGAATAAAATCAGCATCGAATCAGTACAGTTCGAGGCGCACATCGAACATCCAGGATTCGATACGCGCGTTCATTTGTCCTATTAGGATATCTAGAGCAATTCAATATTTGTAATAGATAGTAGGTGTTCCGGACCAAGTTAGTCCGTTTATTATATTTGATTAGCATTGTTTTGGTTATTTGTATTCGAATTGTATTTATTTTACCGTGTTCTGTTACATTGACGAAATAAGATCAAAATATTGGCGTCGTTTGTGGGAACACCGTTTATATTGTTTTAGATATAAGTAGCTAGGATGACAAATAAACGTCGTATGTATGCGATCGAAAAGAGGGAAACAGAGAAGAAGATCAAAACGGAAACAGACGAAAGTCGAAAGCGAATTGAGCCTAAAGAGCAGGCGCGAGATAAAGCAGAAAGTCAGTTATTAAAACAATGGCAAGAATGTAAGATGGAGCCTTTAGGGGAATTCAAAATTGTGCAGCTGTTTAGTGAGAGCACCGAGAAGATAATAAAAATTGGGGCAGGAATGGACCAAATAATAGAGGAGGCTTTGGTGGACTGTCTCCGGCGCAATTCAGATATATTTGCATGGTCTGATTCTGATCTTCTCGGCATAAATTCTAGGATCATAGTACATCGGTTGAATGTAGACAAGAGTGCAAAACCAATACGGCAAAAGAAGCAAAATTTTAGCAAAGAGAAAAATGAAGCCGCCGAAAAAGAAGTACAAGAACTTCTAACAGCACTACACATTTATGCTATAAGGTTCTCGGAATGGTTGAGCAATATCGTTCTAGTCATGAAAAAAGAAGCGACATGGAGAATGTGCGTGGATTATACAGACTTGAACAAGCACTATCCAATGGATCCTTTTCCATTGCCACGTATAGACCTATTGGTTGATTCGACCGCAGGATGTGCATTGCTAAGCATGATGAATGCAAAAAGTGGATTTCATCAGATATTCATGGCAGTGCAAGATCAGAGCAAAACAGCTTTTGTCACGGATACATGAGTATATTGTTATAGAGTAATGCCATTCGGGTTAAAGAATGCAGGAGCAACATTTCAAAGGCTGGTAGCTAAAATGTTTTACCACCAGATCGGAAAGTCAATGGAAGTATATATTGACGATATGCTTGTGAAGAGTCTCAAGGCCGAGGAGCATGTGCGACATTTGGATGAGGCTTTCGCCATCATGAGAACCTACGGAATGAAATTAAACCCCAAAAAATGCACTTTTGGGGTAACGACGGGAAAGTTTCTAGGTTATGTAGTGAATGAAAGAGGAATTGAAGCAAACCCTGATAAAATAAAGGCGGTATTGGATTTACCGTCCCCAAGAACAGTGAGGGATGTCTAGTGTCTGGTGGGCCGTTTAACAGCATTGGGAAGATTCATATCAATGTCTGCAGAAGCGAGTTTTCCTTTCTTTAAAGTGATGAAACGAAGCAAAGATTTCATATGGACGCCAGAATGTGAAGAGGCTTTCACACAAATGAAGAATTATTTGGTGAGCCCTCCATTGTTAGCCAAACCAGAGGAAAATGAAATGCTATATCTATATTTTGCGGTATCTACGCATGCCATCAGTACGGTACTACTCAAGCAAAAAGGAACTCAGCAATTACCCATTCATTATGTGAGTAGAGTTCTACATGGGGCAGAAAGAAATTACTTGGAAATAGAGTTGTTTGCATTAGCAATTGTTGTTACCGCACAGAAACTAAAACCATATTTTCAATCTCACCCAATTATTGTGGTGACAGACAAACCGTTGAAGCAAGTGTTGCAAGGCCCGAAACCTCTGGTCGATTGTTTAAATGGGCGATTGAGCTCAGTGAGTTCGGATTGGAGTTTAAGCCGCGAACAGCGATCAAAGCACAGGCTTTAGCAGACTTCATGGCTGAGACTCTGGGAAATAGTGTATCTGATACTGCAAGCAGGGCAACCACAACATGGATATTACACACGGATGGATCTGCAACCACTCACGGAGGAGGAATTGGAATCCACTTTTTGTCCCCAGAGCGAAGAGATTTTGAATTTGCTATCAACCTAAATTACATGGTAACGAATAACGAAGCCGAGTATGAAGCAGTTATTGCCGGTGTCAAAATGGCACTTGGACTCAATATTGAACATCTGGACATATTCACCGACTCGCTCTTGTTGGCAAATCATTATTCGGGAAGGTATGAGACACGTGAGGAGACAATGAAGTTGTATACCGCAAAGGTAAGAGAATTGGCAAAGAACTTCAAATTCTTTGACATTACTCAGATCCCTAGGGACGACAACGCGAAAGCAGATGCGCTTTCAAAATTCGCGAGTTCTTCGGAGATTCTGGTGGAGAAGCGAATCACACTTATGGTTGCTGATAAACCTTCGATCAGGATATCAAAATATATTACCATGGAAGCTCGGGTGAAATTCATATTGATGATACAAGAAGACCCATCTTGGAAGGATGAGATTATGGTTTATCTTTAGCAGGGAATTCTCCCGACAGATCTGAATGCACAGCGCAGAATGCGATACAAGGCCTATAGATTTACTATCAGCAATGGAGAGTTATACAAAAGATCTTTCGAAGGACCATTGCTGAGATGTTTGACTCCAACCCAAGCCGAATATATCATGAAAGAAATCCATGCAGGTTGCTGTGGAAATCACTCCGGGGGACGAACTTTAGCTCAGCGGATATTGCGTCAAGGATATTATTGGCCAACTCTATTAAAATATGCGACAACCTTCTCGAGGAAGTGTGACAGCTGCCAGTACAACGCTCGTCTTATTCATAGACCTGCACGCCAGCTACAACCCATCGATGTGGCATGTCCATTTGACCAATGGGGAATAGATATTGTAGGACCATTTCCGCCGGCCAAAGGTCAAAAGCGATATTTGGTAGTGACAGTTGAGTATTATACAAAATGGGTAGAGGCAGAGGCAATGGCGTCAATCAAGGAAAAGAATGTGATCGAGTTTATTTGGAAATACATCATATGTCGTTTGGAATTCTGAGATCAATTGTATGTGATAATGGCACGCAATTCATCGGAAAGGAGATTAAATCATGGTTCGCAGAATTAAAAATATTACACAATCTGACCTCAGTATATCATCCTCAGTCCAATGGTCAAACGGAATCCACCAACAAAACAATGAAGGATTATCTCGAAAGGAGGGTGAGAAGCACATGAAAAACATGGCCGGAAGAGCTTCAAGGAATATTATGGGCGTATAGAACAACTCCAAGAACATCGACATGGGAGACCCCGTTTGTTCTTGTCTACGGCACCGAAGTTGTTTTACCTGCAGAAATAGGTATGCCGACGCGCATGATTAATGATTATGATTCAGAGCAGTCGGCCCAGTTAAGACAAATGGATTTGGATATAATAGGATCGGCGAGGGATGATGCGTATCAACGTACTGTTGCTTTTAAAGCAGCAATGGCCAAAAGCTATGATAAAAGGGTTCAATTCCGAAATTAGTAGGAGATTTGGTCCTAAGAAGTATTGCAGCAAAACAATATATCGAAAAGCTCGAACCAAAATAGGAAGGGCCTTTCAGAGTCATACGAGCAAGTTCACGAGGATACAATTATTTGGAATCTCTACAAGGGGTTCAACAGAAGCGTACATGGAATGTGCAACATCTTAGATGTTATTATGCATAAAAATTAAATCAATTTCATCTAATGTTTGGATAACTGCACTTCGATAGATACCAATCTTAATCCTTTTTCAATTACTAATTAAATTTCTATCCGTCAAATGACGCAGGTGGAGATGACGGTGGGATAAGAGGCCGACGAGGTCCAACCCCTCATGCACGAGACGAACGTCATGACGGTGGGATAAGAGGTCGACGAGGTCCAACCCCCCATGCCAGACGGAAGAATCATGACGGTGGTATAAGAGGCCCAATGTGGTCCAACCCCTCATGCCAGACGGAAAAATCATGACGGTGGGATAAGAGGCCCAACGTGGTCCAACCCCTCATGCAAGACGGAAGAATCATGACGGTGGGATAAGAGGCCCAACGTGGTCCAACCCCTCATGCCAGACGGAAGAATCATGACGGTGGGATAAGAGGCCCAACATGGTCCAACCCCTCATGCCAGATGAAAGAATCATGACGATGGGATAAGAGGCCCAACGTGGTCCAACCCCTCATGCCAGACGGAAGAATCATAACGGTGGGATAAGAGGCCCAACGTGGTCCAACCCCTCATGCCAGACGGAAGAATCATAACGGTGGGATAAGATGCCCAACATGGTCCAACCCCTCATGCCAGATAGAAGAATCATGGCGGTGGGATAAGAGGCCCAACGTGGTCCAAACCCTCATGCACAATATCGACACAATAAAGGCGAAATAAGAGGCTCAAGGTGATCCAATCTCTCAGGTATAGCACAAATGCCCTAACGGCAATAATAAGTGCCAAAAATGCTCTTACTTCTCATATCAAACGCAATCGTTATAATGGATATGCGCAACGACATCAAAAATCGCTATTAAACATAAATTAACTATGAAATCAACAACAAACAAAAGAACAAAAAAAGCATGCCCAAGAATGCATTAGAAAGAAAAAGTTGTGCGAGTAAAACGTAAATCAAAGATTATGATATCAAGCGGCATAATCAGTTTCCATTCCATATTTCATGTCCGTAGCACCGCGGAGTAATTCAAGAAATTTATAAACATTACTATGCGTAAAATGTTGGGCAATGGAACATCCATAATCCTCCGACTCGAAATGTTGAATTTGGCGACCCAGATTGGCAATGATATTGTCCGCCTCAGTATTTGACGCTTTAAGAGAACAATTCTCACGCTTCAAGGAATAATTTTCCCTTTTTAGCGCAACTATTCCAGCACACAGTGCTTCAGCATTCTCTTCAGTTCTCTTAGCCTTAACTTCAGCATCATGTGCATCGCTTGCGGCCTTAGATGCTATTTCTTCTGCCTCTCGGGCGCGTTTCAGTGCATTGCGGCGGCTATAATCGCCACTACTGACATTGGCACGTAGGTTATCGACGACATCATTGTGTTGGCTCTGAACTTCGGCCAAACCACTATAATTCATGCACAGTCGGTATACTGCTAAAACAACAGCAACAAGAAATAAGCGCCCGAAGTGAGCCAGATCCTGATATCCTAACCAATCTATTATGGCTTGACGATCCAACTGAGGCCATAGACTTCGCAATATCTCTCTGGCCTGCTCCTCTCGTAACCTATATCCGCCCAATGTAGCGCTAAGCGATTCTGAATTCTCGTCATTGAGAAAGTCATATTTAACAAGGCTCCCTGGAGGGGTCGATCTCAGATTTCCCGAAGGTCGAGGATGCCTTAAGGGGGGTAGAGGGATGTCCTGAGCTTCTCGAGCAGATTCTTCCTCTGCCAGTTTCCTTTTAGCGACGGCGTACCAATCCTCACCCCCTGAACGGGAGGAACTCGTTGCATTTATATTTCGCACATTCGTGAGCATGGGATGAGATGCATTGAATCTAGCCAAATTGGCAGCAATTCTCTCATCTTCCGCGTCAATATCTTCCATTATCCGGATCTGCCGATTACTCCCAACTTTTATACGTCCACCAGTGGCGGTTGGTGTCATCACCAATCTCCGTGGGACAACATTTTCGTGACATTCAAAATCGCTCACAATGGGCACCCGAGTGGCAGCGCTAACGCCACCGAGCCTCATGGTAGAACGATCAACCAGAGGTATGTCGGAATGACTCGCGCCCCAATTATCGAAAAGGTTTCGAGTGGCCGCAGTCGCAGAATATTTTCTTGCAGTCTCGCTTGGATTATTTTCCGAAGAAATATTGGGAAAAGACGGGCCTGCACCGGAGGGTTCATTTCCTCGTTCCTTCTCTGAGCATCATAAATATTCTCGGGTGACACCACATGTTTACTCCAATTTTTGGACTTTGTCCGTGCCATGTCAAATAAAATACGGATATTATTTGGATTGCTGTAGCCGGAAGATATTAAACGCGCATCGAATCCGAGAAATTCGATGCGTACTGAAGGTCGAACAGTGGTAACTCGATGCCAAATATATCGAACGCTGGCGATTCGATATGGCTCGTGTCGAATAGGACCCATTCGATGCGATTGAAGAGCGAATAACAAACTACCTTTGGGGAAGAAAACAAGAATGACATGGAAACTGGCCCCTTATATAGGCCATGCACCGCCAACTGTCGCGACCACATCGAACGAAATTCATTCGATGCGCTGCATCGAAATTTTCAAATTAGATGTCTGTGCCAAAGCGCGTCGAACAGCCACTATTCGATGCGGTCGCAGCAAATTTGTCAAAATTCTATGTTTTTTTTCGCGAACTAGAGCATCGAAAACATCATGTTCGATGTGCATCTTCATTTTTTCAAATAACGATTGCGAATTATAGCAACCCGTTCCGGAGAAACATATGATTAGGAATATCTCAAATAAGTGAAAAGGCCTTACCAAACTGGTACAATGCCGACCGATCACAAATCCAAAGCATATTATTTAAAGTTTGGAAACCGCTCTCTCATCGATACCGTCTCCCAAACTGGGGACTATGTGATGGGGATATTTTAGGATCGGCCCAGCACTGTATATTGGGCCGGCCCGTAGCCGTATCGAACTGGCCCAATTCGATGTCAGTTGCGCATCGAATGAACCCTGTTCGATGCGGACATCGAACCAACTTGGTTCGATGCGCATTTCACAGCTGTCAAGAGGTCCCACGGAACGAGGTCTATAAATACCCCGCCCCTTCACCTTCCTAGAGAGAGATCGAACTCGATACCAATTACTACCACATCGAATGAGCCGATTCAATACGCTTATTCGTTCGATATCACACATCATTCGATACACAACATATTCGACACCGGTATAACTGTTCCATAACAGGATCGAATCAGTCCGATTCGAGACATAATAACATCGAATCATTGATATTCGATACGATCATATCGAACTGATGATCATTGAATAAAATCAGCATCGGATGAGTACTGTTCGAGGTGCACATCGAACATCCAGGATTCGATACGCACGTTCATTTGTCCTATTAGGATATCTAGAGCAATTCAATATTTGTAATATATAGTAGGTGTTCCGGACCAAGTTAGTCCGTTTATTATATTGGATTAGCATTGTTTTGGTTATTTATATTTGAATTATATTTATTTTACCGTGTTCTGTTACATTGACGAAATAAGATCATAAAGATGATACGGTGTATCAAGCTAAGAAATTCGAGATGGGGACTCAAATTATAGGGTGTATTAAGTTATTAGTAGGGGTCACTTATTTAAGGTAGTGGTCTAAAAAGTTATTAGTTAGTTAAATATCTAGTTGAAAATGTAGATCGTAGGACGTTTGGTAACATAACTTAACAAATTAAGAAGTCCTAATTTAATAATCTCAAATCTTAGGTAGCATGGTTAACTCTCCTCTTATTAAAAATGACTCCCTTTACCAAGTGGTAGTTTGTTTAACTTTTCAACCAGACCATATTGTCCTAATTTAAAAACCTATAAATATATGTATATTATAAATGTTTATTTTCTTAGTAACTATAACAAAAAAATGTATTTCCTTTAAAAGTAGTTTACTTTAACAATTTTTAAAAAAAAATCTAAAAAATTTGATTGATAAAAAGCTAACATTTATGTAGAAACTTTTCCTCTTTAACGTCTAAAATACGAGAAGAAAATAGGTTTTGTATTAAGCAATTTCTTAAAAAGTACAATGTATTTCATTGTTATACCATTTCTCAATTATGGTAATATGGTAAAATTGCCCGTACAAACAAGGTTTTTAACTATATAGTTTATTTCATTTTTGTTTAAAGAAAAAAACCCTTTACGATAGATGTGTAAAACAAAGTTTAGAATATAAAGTACCCGAATTTCCTTTTAATTAGGATTCAATTATCATTCAATACACTACACTCAAAAATATCATATGTACAAGTACATCTTGCCCTTTTAAGTATTTGGTGCAAATCTTACAAAATAAAATAAGGCTATACTTTAAGAATTTGAGCATAATTTGTTATAATAGATATAATTATAAAATTTCATTTACAAGTTATTTAATTAAAAACATACAAAAAAGCAATACCCTTTTTTTTGTATTGTCTTCAAAACGTTTTAAAAAGGATACAGAGATACCACACAATATTAAGTCCTTTTATTCCAAGCACATATTTGGCACATGAACGAAGCCAATATAGTACAAGAAACACACTTTTATTCTTACAGAAGGTATACCAAAATGAGGTGATGCGCTTTGTCTTGCAGAAGGTGCAGTCGGCCTATGATCAGATGGAGGCATCCGAGAGGGCTTTTCGGGCGCAGTTCTCTCGCTTGGAGAAGGAAAAGGCAAAGTCCGAGGAAGTCTTCCGCGCTCGGATAGAGGCTCTGGAGAAGGAGAAGTCTGAGGGCTTGGAGAGGGAGAGGGGACTCCAGTCGCGGCTACATGAGCTAGTGGAGCTGAAATTAGTTGATGTAATGCCGCTGAAGGATGTGCAAGCCCGGATTGATGAGGCTGTTAGGTGTGCGGCAGCAGAGGCGGAACGCCAATTCACTTCCCTGTCCACTCGGGATACACTCGGGCATATGTTGTGGGGATATCTGGAGTGCGCCACCTTGGCCCGAGAGGTGGTGCCTTCGGGGGTGAATTTCGGCCGCATTTTTGATGTCAAGAAACTTGCTATGCCGTCTCCCGAGGAGGTTCAAAACATTCTGGAGATGTTCGATAAGGTGGTGACGCCAAGGGCTTCTCCTACCCCCCTCCGACCACATCCGCTCCCGGTGCTAGTAGTTCTGGTCGGGCTCTGCCCCCGAGCCCATCTGCCGGGGTTCCCAAGGAGTCTTTCATCACTCCGCCCCCGCCCCCTCTGAGTACGGGAGTTTAGAATAGGATTTTCTTTTGTTTTTCTATTATGTACCTTTTATCTTATGTACTTCTAATATTCTGCCTTGTAAGTCTTCTCCGAGGACTTCTCGGAGTTTCTTAATGGACCAGCTCTTTTTCAAGTATCAGTACATATATATATATATATATATGTATATATATATATATATATTTTAAGTGTCACTACTTGTTAATGATATTTATTACTTTAGAATAAACAATAGAAAAAACTTGCTGACTAGGTTAAGAATTAAGGGTGAGGTGTCGCTTGGCATGTCGTCCATTTTCTTAAATAAGAAAGTTATAGGACATGTGTACCCCATTACCTATTTTAGAAAGCTCAAGCTTTCTACACTTCTTACTTTTTGAAAGATTATAAGTAGTTGTTCAGTAATTTTCTCAAAGTTACTCAAAATTTTCACCATTAAAGGTTCATTATAATTTCTTCGAAAAGCTAAGTTTCCCTCTGAAAACCCAGTAAAGCAAGTAAATTACTTACCTTATCAAGATGATGCCTCCCTTTTTTAAACATGATGACTCTTCCTCGTCCCGCCACTCTCCTCGGAGCCCTGCCCGGAATTCCTCCTCACTACTAGGAGTACGCCGTGCGGCCTCAGAGAATTCTACTCAGGGGAGTAGGCATAATGAGCGCATGGTGCGTGGTGGGATGGAAAATTCTGCGAGGGCCATGTCTATGCCCCCGGAGGATGATCTCTATCGTATTAATCATATCCGCAGTGTGTTCACGAGCCGTGATCCTTATCAACTGGTGGATGAATTATCGGTGTATACCAGGCTTGTTTTGGAGCCCGAGCGGATGATGGGGCGAGGACGCGTTGGCACTACCGTTGGAATTGAACATAGCTCCTCCGTTATGACACTCTTTTCCACATATAACCTGGATATTGATGAATATGATATAATAATACCGCACCCCGAGCAGATGGCTTATGACCCTCCCTCGGGCTACCTTACCGTGTATCGGGAGCAAATGCGGTGCGGTCTGCGGGTGTTTTTCCACCATTTCCTTCAAACTTTGTTTCAATATTGGCAAGTATGCCCGAGTCAGTTGACTCCGAATTCTTACCGTTATCTGGTAGGTTATGTTTTGTGCTCCGAGTTGCTAAGGTTGCCACTATCTCCTCATCGGGTAGGGGCCATATTCAACCTTCGCCCCTGCTCGGACGGTCTCCCCTTTTTTAGCTTGGCCCATCGGGACAAGAGGAAGGCCTTTTTAGATGTATCCAGTTTCTGTAATAATAGAATGGATTGGAAAAGAGAGTTCTTCTTTGTCCGTCCGAGGGGCCTATCCGCCAAGTTATGGGGGGTACCACTCCAGTGGGGGCTGAGCTATATTACCCCTAACGAAACGACTCTGAGGAGAGATTGGGACACCTTGTCCGATAGCGGGTTGTTCTCGGGGGTGTACGATATCAACAGTCTATTGGAGTTCCCGAAGACGTTAATTATGGCTGGCTTGCAGGAGGGGGCAGAGATTTTCAATCTTCCTCAGCGACCTCTCTTCAGCAATTTCTTCTTTTGTGAGTTTCTTCTCTTTTGCAATCTTTTCATGTCACTTTTTGATGTCTTCTTACTCATTACTTTTTTTTTTGTTCACCAGGGGCGGAGATGGGAGCTTTTGCCATTGAGCCTTTTGATAAGGCATTCCTAGAGAAAGCATTGAATAGTGGGTACGACGCTTCGGATGATGAATCTTCCAAGCGTCTTAGTTTTGACGTGTTAGTCGGCCCCTCGGGGGCGGGGAATTCGCCCGTGGCAGCCCCCCCAGTGAGTTCTGTGGTTCTTGGGTATGATCCGATAGCTGCGTTTGCGCAGGCGGATATTCCATTGCCTCCATTGGTACCGTATTCTTCCTCTTGGGGAGATACGAGGATTGTACATGCTGTTGAGGGGGGTCCTTTGTCTCCAATTGTGGGAGCCTCTACACCACTCGGAGGGGGTTCCGACCGTATTCCGACGCCGCCCTTCGAGGGGAATCTTCCCGTTACGGGGCCAGAGCTACTCGGAGGTGGTGTTCTGTCCCCCTCCGTCTCGGGGACGGTTAGTTTTTGTCGTAACTATTTAAGCTGTCTGTTGAACGCCACGGATTACGGGCTTATGACATCTCTGCCCTTGTCGGGCCTCCAAGATTTAGCCTGCAAAGATTTGTGCGAGGTAATAGTATACTTTTATTTGCGTGATACTAACCTTTATAGGTTCTTCGTAGTTATACACTTGTTTTTCCGCAGATCTATCTGGTGTTGAATGATATCGGATCCAGGGGAGAATCATCCTCTAACACGGAGTTGGTATACCGTAGGAGGGACGAACTAGAGCAGGGTTTGCTGGAGGCCCGAGAAGAGATAGATCAATTGCGGGCCAACCGAGAGACTTCCGACGAGGTTCATGCCGCAGTTTTACAGTCCGAGAGGGATAAATCTTGGGACTTGGAGCGTCGTTTGGTGATGGAAAGAGCCAGGGTGGCAGGCTTAGAGGACAGGTTGGGTGATCTCCGGGAGCAAGTTCGCTCCGCTGATGAACAATTGTTGCGTGTTGCAGGAGAGAGAGAGATACAGCGAACTTATGAATGCTGGAGTTGACTCGTGCTCATGAAGTGGCGCTAGTTGTGGCCCGGGTCCAAGTGGTTTTGGGCGTGGCAGGGCCCTCTGCCCTTCGCGAATCCCTTGCGCAGGAAATGCATGATTTAATCCGTACGGGATATCACTTGTGCCGAGGCGCAGTGGAGGCTTTGCCAGGATTTCCCTCGGGCGTGGTAATTCCAGAGTTGAACATCCGTCAGGTGCTCCCGGATGCTTCTTCTCCGCAGGGGCCAACTGTGTCTATCGGGGATCCGAGTCATACGACCATGGAGGATCGCCATCGTCTAATTAGGGAAGGAAAGCGTCCCATGGAGGATGCTTAGTTTGTATAAGTGTTTTGTTGGTATAAGGGCCTTTGTATAGGATGCGGTCCGATATACCTTTAGCATGTGGGGTCTCGTACTTTGTGTGAGATGGCCCCTCGGGTTAGATTGCCCAAAATGACTCGTCGGTTTGAAGCCCTTATTTTGTAGGGCGATCTTATCTCCCTCGTATCGTAAAGGCACCAACTATGTACAAATAACTTTATTTATGTATAAAAGCCGTTTCGTGACACTATGCATAATACTTTCTAAGGTTAAAAGCGTTCCAAGTATTGTTGAGGATGGCGTTCTGAGAATTGGCGAGGAGATAAGTCGCAGGCCCGACAATCCCCGCTATCTTGTACGGCCCTTCCCATCGGGGCTCAAGTTTGCCTACGTTTTTGGAAGCACCAACCCGTTTCAACACTAGGTCCCCGACTTGAAAAGTTCTGGGTTTCACCTTCGCATTGTAGTATCGGGACATCCGACTTTTGTACTCTTCATTCCGGACCGCGGCCCGCATTCTTTTTTCTTCGAGGAGATCAAGGGCAAGGGCCAAGTTAGAACTGTTAGCCACTTCCTCGTACTCCTTAACTCGCGAACTTTCTGTAGAGACTTCAGAAGGTACAACAGCTTTGCAGCCATAGGCTAAGCTGAAGGGGGTTTCGCCCGTGGCGGCGCTCTGCGTGGTTCGTTAGGCCCACAGTATGCCAGGTATTTCTTCTACCCACTTGTCCTTGTGCCAGTCAAGTCGGGCCTTCATATTCTTCAAGAGAGTTTGGTTGGTCCTTTCCACTTGGCCGTTTGCTTGAGGGTACCCCACCGAAGCAAAGCGGTGTTTTATCTCCCAATGGTCACACCATTTTTTTAACCCTTGATCCGTAAATTGCAGACCATTATCACTTACCAGGTTCCGAGGGACACCGAAGCGGCATATGATACTTCTCCAAAGAAAGTTGATAACGGCACCTGCGGTTATCCAAGCTAGGGGCTCCGCTTCTACCCATTTGGTGAAGTAATCAACGGCCACAAGGAGGAACTTCTTTTGATCGGCGTCGGGTATAAGGGGTCCCACTATGTCTATGCCCCACTTGGAAAATGGGCAAGGGGTCAGGTGCGGTTGGCACGGCTTGCACCTTTCAGCATGACTTTTGCAATCTCTGGCCATCGTGGGCCAATAGTAGCCCTGGCGAATCAGGCGCTCGGCCATACTTTCGCCGCCCGTATGGCTGCCGCATGTACCCTCGTGGGTTTCCGCCATAGCCAGTTGAGCTTCTTCCTCATTTAGGCACCGAGCATGAGGGCATGAGTATGTCCTGCGGAATAATATCCCGTCTTTAAGGAAATACCTGATAGTTCTTCTGGCCATAAGCCGTTGCACGACTTTATCCGAGGAATACCCTTCCGGGTCTTGTAGATAGGCTTTGATTGGGATTACCCAGCTAGATGGGGGGTCTGTAGTGGCATTCACTTCGTGGCCCTCGGCCTTCTCGGACTCAGTAACTTGGAGCAGGGTGATTTTCCGGGTATGGATGGCGGCCATTTGGGTGGCCATCTTGGACAAGGCGTCCGCTTCTTGATTCTCCTTTCGTGGGATTTGGACTATTTTGCACTCGTCGAACCATTCCCGCTTGCGGTGAACCGCTTGGAGGCATGCCTGCATCCTTTCTTCCTTGGCTTCGTATGAGCCATTGACTTGTTGTACAATTAGCTGCGAGTCGCTGTGGATGAGTACTTTTCTGATGCCGCCTTCTCGGGCAAGTCTTATCCCTATGAGTAAGGTCTCGTATTCAGCTTCGTTATTTGACAAGGGGTAGTCGATTCTGACCGCGAAGTGGAGTACCTCTTCTTCTACTTCTTGGTTTGCTAGAACTATCCCACCCCCCCCCGTGTGTGCTCACAGAGGAGCTGTCCACATAGAGGTGCCACAAGGGCGTCTTTTCGTCAGCTCCGACACCCGTCATTTCAGTCACAAAATCCGCTAGGACTTGAGCTTTGACAGAGGGTCTCGGGGCGTAAGAAATGTCGTACTCGGTGAGCTCCACGGCCCACTTTATCAATCTTCCAGAGGTCTTGGGCTTGTTATGAATTGCTCGTAACGGGTGTTTAGTTAACACAGTTACGGGGTGGGAGAGAAAGTATGGACGGAGCTTCCGAGTCGTGGTAACCAAAGTTAAGACAAGTTTTTCGGTTTGGGTATACCTGGTTTCGGCCCCGAGAAGGGTCTTGCTCACATAGTACACAAGGTGGTGTTTCTTATCCTGATCCTTGACTAGTACCACACTTACGGCCTCCTCTCCGACCGATAAGTACACAAAGATCTCTTCATGTGGCGCCGATTTCACTAGTAAAGGAGGTTTCACCATATAATCCTTCAGCTGTTGAAGAGCTTCTTCGCATTGCGGGGTCCACTGGAACTCCTTGATGTTACGCAACACCTTGAAGAATGGAAGTCCTTTTTCGGTCGATTTGGAGACGAATCGGCTTAGGGAGGCCGTTCGACCTGTAAGCTTTTGTACATCTTTAACCGTCTTTAGGGTAGGTAACCCTAGGATGGCTTCAGCCTTCTCGGGGTTGACCTCTATCCCTCTCTCTGTAACCATGTATCCTAGGAACTTGCCCCCTCTGATGCCGAAGGAACATTTCTTAGGGTTAACCTTCATCCCGAATTGGTCTATGATGGCCAATGCTTTTCGTAAGTCCTCGGGGTGGTCCTTGGCGGAGCGGCTTTTAACGACTGTATCATCCACATAGACTTCCACCGTGTCTCCGATGAGTCCTGCAAACATTAAGCTTACCAATCGCTGATAAGTAGCTTCTGTGTTCTTGAGCCTGAAGGGCATCACCAGGTAGCAAAAGGTGCCCACATCAGTGATAAAACTAGTTTTGTCTTGATCCACGATGGCCATCGGGATTTGGTTATATCCCTGGTTCCCATCTAGGGTGGATAAAAGTGCACAACTCGCTGTTGAGTCTACCAGCTGGTCAATACTCGGAAGAGGATAGCAATCCTTGGGGCATGAGTCATTGAGGTTCGTGAAATCCTCGCACATTCGCCATTTACCCCATGCTTTGGGACTAGGACCACGTTAGCCAACCACTCGGGGTAGATGACTTCTCGGATTTGTCTTAGACTGAGGAGCCGCTGAATTTCCGACCGAATGATTTTGTTGCGCTCCGGGCCCATCTTCCTCTATTTCTGTTGGATTGGTTTGGCCCTGGGTTTCACATTAAGGAAATGTTGACATACCTTACTGCTGATTTGCCCTGGCGGTCCGCCTTCCCATGCGAAAATGTGGTGGAACTCTTTCAAGATGGGGACCAGTTGAGCTTCCACTTCAGGCTCCATTTTGGTACCTACTTTGACCGCTTTCTCCGGGATTCCCTCTTTGAGTTCCACCAATTTTAGCTCTTCTACGGGTTGTACTCGTACTTCCTCTGCTTTTCGCTTTTTGCTGCCTCCGAGGATAGGTTCGTCCTCTCCAGAAGGGAGAGCATTCATACGGCACTCCCGGGCCTTTGCCTGATTTCCTCGGACTTCTCCGATACCTGAAAAGGTTGGGAATTTTACCTTGAGATGAAGGGTTGACGGGATCGCTTCGAAGGCCCGAATGGATGGTCACCCACAGATTACGTTGTACGTTCTTGATGACGCCTCTACCACCCAAAATTTTATGGGTTCCGTTCTTCGAAGGGCCCCTTCTCCCCACGACATTGGAAGCGTCACAGTTCCAAGGGTTCTGGAGGCTTCTCCCGAGAAACCTATCAACGGAACTTTGACCGCTTCCAGCCGCTCTTTCTTCAACCCCATGGCCAGATAAGTGGGGAGGAATAGGACGTCCACGGAGCTACCGATATCAATCAGTATTCTCTGGATGTCTATCCCATAGATCACGGCTTCTATTACCATGGGGTCCTCGTGGGGATAGATCACCCCTTTTAAATCTTCGGGTCCAAAGGTGATGCTAGGAAGCTTTGCACCCTGAATGGATCCTATGAACAATCCTTGTTCCACACGCCTAGCTTCTTTCAAATACTGCTTCTTTTTTCCTTGCGGTGTAACAGAGAGATCCCCTCCCTCTATCATACTGATGGTACGCCCTAACGGGGTGTTATCTTCGTATGCTTCCGGGGGAGGGGGCGGGTTCCGCTGTCCCGCCGTTCTTTCTCGTGACCTCCGATCGGGAGTCACATGATCTTCTTCCTTTTCTTCTTCTTCCCTACGAGGCCTCTTGTAGGTATACCGATGGGGATTCTCTGGGTTGTTTGCCTTGAGATAGTTCCTCAGGTACCCGGCTTCCAAGAGGCGAAGCACCTCCCTTTGCAGTGTAGTACACTCTTCGGTAGTATGCCCATAGGTTTTATGGTATTTACAATACTTACCCGTATTCTTGTCTCTATCCGGAAATCGGGCTTCTCTTGGCCATCGCAGCTCGGTGCTACCCCGCATCACATTGAGTACTTCTACGGGGGCAATGATCATCAGGGGCAAGGGTTCTGGTTTGAGAAATTTCTTGACCGGGCCATTCTCGTCTTTTCGTTGGGCTGGCTTCCCTTCCCGACTCTTTTTCTTGGCCTTTACCTCCCGTTCAGTGCGCTCATGGTGTTCATTGTCATCACCCTCCAAACGTCTTTTCGCGCCTTCCGCTTTCTCTATCAGGATATAAGTCTCCGCTTGATGCATAAGTTCGTTCATATCTGTGATGTGATTTCCCGTGAGGTAGCGGAAGAATTCGCCTGCTCGGAGTCCTTGTGTAAGTATATCCGCCAAAATGGTGGTACTAACGTTCGGGACATCCAGCGCTTCATCCGTAAAGCGTTTTATGTATGCTCGTAGAGGTTCATTCTTCTTCTGCTTAACGGTGAAGAGATGTGTGGCGGATTTAGGGTACCTCCTGTTGCAAGCAAACTGCCTCACGAATAGATGGGCCAGTTGATCAAAACTGTCGATGGAGCCGGGCGCAAGATGGGTAAACCACGATTGTGCCCGTCCTCCGAGGGTCACCGGGAATACCCCACAAAGCACATGGTCTGGGGCGGAATTGAGATCCATCCCGACTAGGTATTGATGTATATGATCCTGAGGATCCTTTCCATCCGCCTCCCCCGTATACACGGGACCATTTACGGGTCGCATCCCCGCGGGGATAGAGGCTAAGGCTATTTCGGGAATAAAAGGGGAGGTTTTAAAGGTAGGATCCTCCTTGGGGCCCATGGTCTTCTTAATATCGCCCATGTCCTTCCTAAGGCCATCAAGAATTCCCCATATAGTATGGTCCTCACCCGGGGATGGGAATGATGTAGGACGGTCCGGAGGAGCCATTGCTTCTTCCGCCTGGCCAACCCGATGGGCGTCCCGGTAGTTGTAGTGCCTCCGGGTATCCTGCGGGTATCCTTGGCGCCATGGATTGGAGACGGGGCTCCATCTAGCTCGAACTCCCCCTTCTCCGGCCCAGGGATTCTGGGGGCGGGAGGACCGAGGGGATAAGTCGCGATGGTTCACGTATCCGGGCGATGCCCTCCGGGCCCTAGTCTCCATAAATCTCTCCAAGGCGGAGCGAGGGATGTTGATAAAACCCCTTTCATCGGATTGGCGGTTGGACAAAGTTTCTTCCGAATTTTGAGATTGGCTAGGACGACTTTCGCTGTAGAATAGATTCTCCATAATAGGCATCGTTCTCGAACACTCTCAAAGGCAGACTTTACGGTGTTCCCACAGACGGCGCCATTTTGTTAACAGGTTTGGAATTATGACCTAATTAACTGAATTATTTATTTGGGTTCGAACACCTTTGCCCGTGGTTCAAAAAACTAAATGCTATTTTAAAGGAGACAAAATAACAAGAACATTCCTTCCTTTATTCACTATATCTCACTCCGATCGTCTCTCCTTTCTCTCTCTTTTTCCCCTCATTTATATAGAAATTTTCAGGGATATGTGTCATCGTGCATGCGTTTAAAGGATACACGTGTCGCTGTGCATGCTGATATGTTTTAAAATGGGTACATGTGTTACAAGGTACAATAATCAATAAGATAATGTCTATCTTGATCCACTAAGTGCTGACCGTGCTGCTCTATCTTCTTCCGAGGGCTTTCGCCTCCTTTCCGATAGGTGGTAGGCTGCCTTCTTTGTCTCCGAGGGCTGATTGCTTCTAGTATTGACCAAATGGCCAAGTTTGGGTGTCCTCTTAGTGATAATGCTGCTCCGATAGGGGGGTATCCGAAGTAAGTGATTCTGGACATTTGCTCCGAGGGGGTGTTCACCCATGAGTTGAACTCCGAGGGGTTTTTTAGCCTTCGTGGATAGGCTTCTTTCTTTCCGAGTACCCGGAGAGTGTTTGTTCTTTGGTTCTTGCCTGGTGTGCGTTTTCACTCTTTGAGTTGGCCGTCTGGGGCACTGTTCCGAGGGCATTTATGTCGTGAGTGCATAGCAAGGAAGCGTTCTTGTTAAGGATCTGGGACTCGGGAGTCCGTTGGGGCCCTGCTCGGCGTCTTGATGGATATCTGAATCAGGCGGATCCATCCGGGTTTGCTTTTTATCCGATGCCGCCTTGATATCTGGTCTTGATTCATCGTGACTTTCCGAGGGACGCTAGGTGCCCTCGTCGGGTGGCAATTCGTACCGCTTTGGGTTAGTAACCGAGTGGTATTGGTCACACCCGATGGGCCTCCTAGTTGGGAGTGGGTACAACTCATCGTAAGTACTCGTGACAATAGTATTGTCCATTTATTAATCCTCTTTAATCTCGTATTTATTTTATACGGTTAACAACTACGTTCGGCTTGATTTCCTCAATGGGATACGTAGGTTGCTTGGGACGACCAAAATGCAGTCTAAAATCATTAAAGATCCAACCCTTCCCTCGCCACGTTGCTTAGAATACATGCGTGCAAATGCCAAACCTATTTTTATCACAACTTTGAATCAGCGTGACGTGGAGTGTTTTATCACTGCCAAGTCAGTAGACGATAACACCCCAAATCAACGATCATATAGACTATAATTTCTATCTATGTTCTTAAGAAAACCATTAATGTTGTAGTTATATTTGTCATCTTCGTTAAAAAAAATGATGAGAAATATGCATATGTCGAAACATTATGCTCTGATTATTAACAAGATAGCCATGATTAAAAGACAACAACATGGGTAGCGAGGGGATCGAGATACTACTGTATATGATTGTTGTTTTTATTTTACGTGTTATAATTTACTTACCAAAATCTTCATATTTGTATTAAAGTAGTGGGCTTCCTTAACTATATATATCTTTTAAATTGGAGTCACAACTCACAAATCGTATCAATTTTCTATTTGCACTTTAATTTGCAAATGCCAAATCCGATTGTTCCAGCTACCAAAGCTTTGATAGAATAATTGCAACTTTAAGGCAAAATAATTTTCAGCACCAAAAAGCACACATTTACCGCAATGACTCTATAGTCTATATGGACCATTTAGTTTCATTCCTTGCCTAATGGATCCCAAAAGAGTCCAACCCCACCACTCATGCCTCATGCTCATAATAGCCTTTTCCTTTTGTAAGGACTTAGGCACAGCAAATCACGTGACTAACTGCTGCAACTTACATCATCTCTTTCCATCAACATCTCACCTCACGCGCCACTTAACGTTACTCTATACATGTGACTTTTTAATTTTGCTGAGTCTTTTTTTTTTTTTTTGGGTAAATAATTTTGCAGAGTCTATATATATAATAGTCTATGTATGAAATTATATATTGACTCCCCATAGTAATAAATTCTTTTCTTTTTTCTTACCCAAAAAGAAGAAGAAGAAGATTTTCTTCTCTTTTTATTTAATTTGTAACTAAATTATACAAGTTTACTCATATCAACTTGACTACAATGGAGAATTACAGTTCAGAATAAGGCCTTTAATTTTATTGTTAAATTATGAAAAGAGTAATTTTTTAACACGCTATCAAACTCTTTCTTCTTCTGCTAAAATAACTACTTACAGTTCACAGTAAGGCCTTTAATTTTCAATTGTTAAATTATGAAAAGAGTAATTTTTTAACACGCTATCAAATCATTTCTTCTTCTGCTAAAATAATTACCCTTCGTTGAAACTGTTGTTCGAAAAAAACAAAATGTAAATTTATATTTATACTATAGGGTCGACCATGTGGCAATATATTTTAGTCGACCATGTGGCATATATTTTATAACATCCCAAGTTTATATTATATTTTTTAATCAGCATTGCAATACATGAAATTGTGTATAAACATAGTTATAATAAGAATCATAGTAAGTAGTATTATTGTATGGTGATTAATCATAAGATGAAGGGGGGTTGAACCTTGAAAACTGTACGACTACGACCCCAATCAATGGTGCTTATTCTTCTTTGAAATGATGTTTATTAATAAGCACTTATTGCAAAGAACTGTACTTGAATAGTTACCACTCTTGTTTGGATTTATTGTATTATTATTATTGAACGTAACTGTACTTGACAGTTCACTACTACATGTTGTAATAATTATTGATGAAATGAAGGAAAGACAGAATTTTTTTTCAAAGTTAAAGCTTAGGATTAACCCCAAAAGTCATATACTCTCTTAATTACTACTAGTTAGGTGGGAGTTGTAACAATTAACAACCACAAATCGTGTTTGGACCTCACGCGCCTCCACCGCGAGTGTCCAAAGCAGTTGAAATAAAATAACAAGGACAAACAAAACCAATGTCCGAAAGGATTTTCAAGAGTTAATAATCTCTCTCACGATACTAACCACAGACAGACAGAGACAGCTCGTTTTCACACGCGTCACCATACCTCTCGTGGACTCTTCTTCAATTCTTTCACACTCTCACTGTGTGTATGTGTGTGTGTGTTTTGTGAGCATGAGGTGGGTAAATACGGCCGTGAAAGGTGGCGGCGGAGAAGGGAATACTAAAGCGGTGGTGGTATTCAAGTCAAAGCTGAAGTGGGTCGGACTATTTGGCCTCTTTCTCTCTGCTTTCTCTCTCTTCACTCACTTTCTACTGGCCAGATACAGCGACGGCTTTGCTGTTTCTGAGTACCAATCTTCCGTCACCATCTTCTCTTGGAGGCCCATTTTCGACAATGCTGCGGATCGTACCTCTACTACTCATAATGATAATGCTGTAATGTCATAAAGATCTCACCTTTTTTCATTTCTTGATTTGGGTTTTTCTTAGGTTACTTTGTCTGAATCTGGGAGTCTCAAGCGTTGAATTTTGACTTAAGATTCTTGATTTTGACTTCTTGTTGGATAATACTAGATTCGATGTGATTCTCATATGTATGTGTTTATTTCTGATGTGGTGTGTTTAGTGGGACCAATGTGTTGGTTTGTGCTAACTATTCTTGTTTTTGAGTTCCAATGTGAATTTAATCTTTCTTTGTGTTCCAGTTTTCTAATCATAATAGAATCTCTTAGCTGTTTCATTATGAGGTTTTGTTGAATTTTGTAATTTCGGTATAATGCAGGCTGCATTGTTTAGAAGACTTTGGGGACCTGTAAGGCGTCTTGAATCTATACGGCCTTATGCAAATCCCAGAGGAAACTATGTAGGTTAGATCTGCTGCTATATATTTGCATATTACTGTAATGTTATTCCTAGAAACTTGAATTGGTGTTATTTATATAAATGCGTTCGTTAAGTTTCTGAAGTGTGATTGATATTTTTTATAGAGTAGATGGCACCCTAGTCATCTTATATAATGGATCTCAAGCTTTGAAACTAGAAATAAGAAATAAGAATGCATTCATAAACAAGTGGTCGTCGGGATTTTCTCTGGTTTTAACCTTGAGTTGACGCATTGCAGTTCCTGAGGCACAAACGAATGGATTTATTTTTGTAAGGATACGTGGGGGTTTCCATGAAATAAGGAACTCGGTAGGTGCAACAATTCTGCTTCAGGTTTCGATTAATTTAATTGTACTGAGAAACTAACCAGAGCCTTTAGTTTTCTGTAGATTTGTGATGTTGTTGTGGTTGCTCGGCTTCTGAACGCTACACTTGTAATTCCTGAGATTCAATCTACAACTAGTAGCAAAGGAATAAGGTTGGTTTCTCTTTTACCTTTTTACATGCTTGTGTAAGAAAATGAAATGTTAGGAATGATATATCATGTGAAGTTTGTTTGTCTAATCTCTTCAAACTTTTATTTGTGGCCTGCAGTACACAATTCAAGAGTTTTGCCTACCTCTACAATGAGGAACATTTTATGGGAGATTTAGCCAAAGATGTCAAGATTGTCAGAACACTTCCAAAGAATCTTCAAGGAGCAAGGAGAAAGAAAGAAATACCTTCTTTCAAAGTGTCCAACTCTGCGTCACCGTATTTCTATCTCCAACATGTTCTGCCTGTATTGAATAAACACTCAGTTGTTGATCTTGTTGTGCCCGATGGTGGATGCTTGCAGGTAATGCTTGCTGTAACTCCTAGGTCTTTCATATGCATACTTCACAAATTTAGTAGTTCGTGAGGCATCTGTATCTCTTTGTCAACTATCTTCTGACTTTTTCCTGCAAATAATAATTTTGGATACATTTTTCTTCTTCTTTGTTTGCATGAGGGTTTTGAATGTGCATGCCTTTGTGATTAGTAATTTCTATGGTTCAGGCCCTACTTCCTCCGCATCTTGAGGAATATCAGAGGTTGAGATGCCGGGTGGCTTTTCATTCTCTAAAGTTCAGAGAGGAGATCCAGGAGCTTGCTACAAAGATCCTTTACAGATTAAAAGCATCTGGAAGGCCTTTCATAGCCTATGATCCAGGGATGACCAGGGATGCTTTAGCCTACCATGGTTGTGCTGAACTCTTTCAGGTGTTCTTTGAATAACATTATTAGATGTGTGGTTGTCTTTTTGAAGTTACATAGTTTACTTGACTTCACAATGCCAACTTGTGATCGATCCAATTCTTTCTAGGATGTACATACGGAACTTATCCAACACAAACGGGCATGGATGATAAAACGTGGAATTGTCAAAGGGAATCTCACTGTGGATTCAGCGGAGCAGAGGCTTAATGGTTTATGTCCACTTATGCCAGAGGAAGTATGCTTCTTTTCCATTGTCGGTTCTTTTTTTTCTCAATATGCTTAAATTATGCGACTGCCACGTAAATGTGTATCCTTGCATCTAAAACGCTTAGTTCCTTCTCCCTTTTTGCTGTGGTGTGTGTTGCATACCGTTTGGTTGAGGAGTAGCAAACAAAACTCTCTCCTAGCTTAACTGTACAGTGTGCTAAATCTTTTTCTCTTTCTTTTTTCTTTTTTAGTTACTTTTTGTTTTCCCGTGTCAATCCGAGGCTCAGCTTACATGCACGTAGTTGTTTGTGGGTTTGGAGGAAAGATTTGTTCATAGCTTAAAAAGATTTATCATATTAGTGCTTGCTGCTTGGTTGTTGTTGATCTACCCCTGATTCATATATCTGAGTATGTCGTTACATAGAATGCGTCTTTTTCTAACTCAGTATAAACCAAGTTAAAGGAGGTATAGCGATGCTTACCTGTTATTAACACCAATGGACCTCCTACAGTAATAAGCTAATTTCATAAATTATATAGCGGGGCTTAAAAATATCTAGGGCATCTGCAGATAATGCAAAATGAGTTCAAATGCTTATAGAAATAATTATCAGTACGCATGACTCATTTACTCGGGTCTCAAATTATGTCTTATGAATCTTCTCTACAGGTTGGTATTATTCTTCGAGCATACGGCTACTCATGGGATACAATTATATACGTCTCTGGTGGCGAAGTCTTTGGCGGACAGAAGAAACTGATCCCCCTCCACGCCATGTTTGAGAATGTTGTAGACCGCACTTCCTTAAGCTTGCCGTGGGAGTTAAACAAAATGTATGGCCGCGAAGCTAACCTTGTCGACAAATCTCCCAATACTTCACCTCCAGTTAAAGAGCAGAAGAAACCTGTTGCGTGGAAAACTTCTGGACCTCGTCCTCGCCCTCTCCCACCACCCCCACCACGAGCAAAGTATCCTTACAATATTGAAGGTTGGTGGGGTTGGGTTGCTGAGAGCGACAATGAACCGGAAAGTACTGTAATTGAGTTGAGGACCAATGCACATAAGTTGCTCTGGGAAGCAATAGACTACACAATATGCGTGGAAGCAGATGTGTTTATGCCCGGATTCGATCGTGATGGTAAAGGAAACCCAAATTTTGCTAGCTTGGTGATGGGCCACAGGCTTTATCAATCTGCTGCCTCAAAAACATACCGGATAGGCAGGTATTGTTTTTTGTTTAAACCAGAGAGCTTTGGAACTTTTTTCAATAAATTCCAGATTTGAGGAATATGGGGTCAGTTGTCAAGTAACTGTCATTATTTGTTGAGATAACACCTTTGGGGTCTGGTAAGTACAAAAAATCTCTCGAGGCTGAAATAATTACAGATACCCCTCCGGAAGCGTTTAAAACACTTAAAAATGGAGTCTACAGGTATATTCTTCAGAACATCAGGGTTTGTCTCTGTAGTTATATTAACAGAGGGTAATTTTGTAGTTTTATCAAACACCAGAGTATGAAATTGTAGTTATCCTTGATAATTTATTTTACTCTTTTATGATGTAGGAAAGAAATTGCAAAACTTTTAGAAGAAATCCGTGAACAGTTTTACCAAGCCAATCATACTTGGATAACATCTGTAAGAAGGCATCTGAAAAGTAAATTAGTCGACGGACTCTCAGAGGAATTCAGCAGATCTAAACGGCTGTCATTTCTTTCTTTTCCTGTTCCGGAGTGCTCTTGCTTGAGGGATGAACCGACTAAAATGTCATCATCTCGTGCTTCAAGCCCTTCAGCTCATTCACAATTGCACGATGTTCTTGGAGCAATGCAGCAGTGTCCATCATGGATGAACGCAGGTGTGGCTTCTCGATTAGCGGAAAAGGAAATTGACGACGATCTTGATGAAGATGATTCGGATACGCCGGCTGCTTCGCTTCTTTTTCAGCAAAGCGAGGAAAGTCAAAACCAGGAGGGTGGGGGAGAGAATATGAGCAGCAAAGAAGACGCTCAAATTGAGGATCAAGAAGAGCTTGAAAATGGGGAAAGGTGATGCCATGATGGTCATTGTACATTATTGTTTGGATCTTTCCATGATCAAACTCCAGTGCAAGATTATCAGCCAGCACTCATCGACGAAAAAAGGAGAGCGGGATCGATCATGGTTCTTGTTTCGGTTCAAGCTAGGAGTCACTTTGAGATTGGTTCTTACTCTCTATGGTAAAGTTAAAACCAGGCTAACCAACTATCAATTTTGTGATATAGTCTAAGTTGTCTGTATTTTAGACTAAAGGAACATATATGGGGGTGAACCAGACTAGGTTGTAGGTATTTGTACTAAAATTAACAATATTGACACCCCCAAGAAAATCGAAGATATTTGCATGGGAGGAATCAAGTTGATTATGTGAATTGAAGGATGATTTGTGTGAAGTTTCTTGGAAACTGCTACATATCACATAGTAGTTCACTTTAACATTACAAAAATCTTGATACTTAGCATATGATATAATTGCTATCATTTTCATTGTAGGGCAAATCCCGTTACATCCTAAATCCTAAAACGCATATTGTATTTTGCAATGCGCATCTAGCGATTAAAAAGAAAACATTGCACCCTTACCTATTGAAAATGTGCAAACGTGCAAAGTGCAAACTCTCCAGACCAAATCTAAAAGGAAAAAAAATATACGCACCTATTTAAATTGAATTGTTGATCAATGATCTAGGGTAGTTCGCACAAAATTGAACAAGTGAGATGCGATATCTCCTTTTTAAACATCAGAACTACATTGCAAAATACACGGTGTGTTGAAGGGTTTAACAAGATTTACCCTTTATTATTATAGCAATACACATGTATGTTGAAGCGTTTAACAAGATTTATCCTTTATTATTATATTAAGAGTTTTTGGCATAACACCCATGTAATACGAGAAATAGACACATTATCCCCCTGTAAAAAAAGAAAGGGCATATTACCCTCTTGTGATTTACGAAATAGGCATATTATCCCCCTATAATAATAAAAAAGCAGATTATCCCCTGTGTTATGTTTAATAAGCACATTACCCCCTTGTGTATTTTTATACTGGGCAAAATACCTCATTTTATACACATGTATTAAGGGGATTTTGTGCAACTTTTTAAAAATTATAGGGGGGTAATGTACATTTTTCATATATTACAGGGGGATAATTGCCTATTTATTTTTTACAGGGGTAATACGCCTATTTTGTATATCACGGGGGGGGGGGGGGGGGGGGGGGGGTAAAATGTCTGTTCTTTTTTTACAAGGGGGTAATGCGTCTCTTTCCTATATTAGAGAGGGGTGTTGTGCCAAAAACCCTTATATTAAAAAGACTGCGTTTGTACGGCCTCGTTTGAAAATAATCAGTGGTGTAGGAAAAAAATGCGTTTACGAGAATTATATGTATTTGACTCAAAGTTAGAACTTTCATATGTATGTCTATCCTGAGCATGTACTGGTACTTGAACTTAGTTTAGAGCAACACTAATTATAGGGATAAAAATATCAAGCCCCCTAACTTATGGATACTTTTGCGCATTGCCCTCTAAACTAATTTTATAAGCGTTTGGTCCTTAAACTATATGGTGTCTGTTCGATTTGCCCCAGTTGTGCATTTTCGGTAAGAATATTCCCCTCTACCCGACTCATACGTATTGTACTAGATGTATAATAGTAGTTGGTGAAAAAAAAAGACAAAAAAATCTCCAAGTGAGGAATATTCTTGCCACAAAAAGACCGGGAATGCACCACGGGATTTGCCCATTTTCGGCCATTTTCGACCATTTTTTGCTAGAATATTCCTCTCTACCCGACTCATATGTGTTGTACTAGATGTATAATGGTAGTTGGTGACAAAAAAAGGCAGAAAAACACTTCAAAGGGAGGAATATTTCGGCCACAAAAGATCGAAAATGCACAACTCAGACAAATCGAATAGACACCCTAAAATTTAAGGACCAAAACGCTTATAAAATTAGTTCGGGAACATCACGCAAAAAAGGCCATAGATTATGGGGTTTGATGTTTTTATTCCTTAATTGTAATCCCAATCAATTATTATTAGCATTTGCGATATATATTAACAAAACTCGGTGATATATTTACACCTGTTATCCACGAAGTTAGGTTAGATATTTTATTAGGCAGCGTTCAGATTTTAATAGACAAAGTATATCAGTGACAACTGACAGGTGATATCGTTAATAGTTCTCATAAAATGGTCTGCTACCCTTATCAAAAATTATACTCAAATAGACATGAATGACATCTTTCTGGAAAAAAAAGAAGTGAAAAAGCTTTATCATCGTATTATTGTTTATTTAATGAAGTTAAAGAAGAAAGTACACCACATAGAAGGACTCTTAATCACGAAATACGCTCAATGTGAACTAATATGAAAACCCACACAAAAAGGGAATTTCTGACCTAAAATTTGGTCATTATTCACATTTTAGTACATACCGACTAACCAATTCAAAGACAAAGCAACAAACTATACTAATGATATGAAAAATGCCAAAAACAAAAGTGATGTAATATAATGTTATCATAATCTAAAAATAACGCCTAATAATGTCTCTATTTTTTGTTGAGGTTAACTAAAGCGGCTTCGGTCTTTTCAAGAAAATAAATAAAAATGTCTCTGTTTATTAGGTTGCACATGCCCTAGCTAGCTAGTTTTCACGATTATATTATAGCCCAATAATGTGACAACTCCATTAAGGACATATACATATTCATATCGAACGAACAACGCCCAAAGAATAAAAATTAAAGTCGTCATTGTTCAAGTCACATTTTTTCATAAACTGTAGTACGTAACATGAATCCGTACATCATGCAAATCTCTCATAGATGTAAATAAGGTTGGCTTTTCCTCAACTATACGTACCCTATGACATATATTATTAAGATGTTGATGTGTGTGATTTAAGATTGACCCAATATACCGTTATTGGGCCGGCCCATGAGCCCATCGAATAGATAGAATTCGATGCGCGCATCGAATCTGCAGTATAATCTTTCTTTATTGGGCCAGTCCATTAGCGCATCGAATACCCCTGATTCGATGCGCGCATCGAACAAGGATGATTCGATGCGCCTTTCTATATTGGAATGTGGGCTCCACGGGACGGGTTCTATAAATAGACCGTCCCCTTGTATTCTGAGAGAGATATTTTTCGGGATGATAACCACCTCAGCACAGTCAGCATCGAATCGCCACTCATTCGACACGCATCGGATCGAATCGCCTCTCATTCGATACGTATTTGAACAGTACACTTCCATTCGACACGCTTAGAAACACATCGAATTCGACATCCAAAGTACGCATCGAATTCGATACCTTTCAGAATAACTTCGAACGACAGTTGAATATCCCGTATCGAACGAAGACATTCGACACGTCAGCATCGAATACCTCAAATTCGATACGTACGTTATATTAATATTGTAATTCATTTACTTTACTTAATAAGCTTGTAATAAGTGTTCCGGACCAAGCTAGTCCGTTAATAAAGTTGGATAGCATTGTTTTGATCTCATTTTGTAATCTTTTACCGTGTTCTATTACCGTGACGAAATAAGACCAAAATATTGGCGTCGTCTGTGGGAACACAAAATTTATTAGTTTGTTAAGGTAGTAATATGTCTATAATTACCAGATCCCGAAGCAAAGCTCTGGAAGAAAATATGGGAGAAGTAGGGCAGAATACACCCGAACGTATTGCCCAAGATATTGCGGGACCGTCGACAGTACCCGCCGCTGTACCAACTCCGACAAGGAGAGAGAATCAAGTACCTCAAGGTGAGAAGTTACCTGCCGTTGAAGTAGGTGCAACTGGAGCAACGGAAACGAGTGCTTCAATTCCTGATAAATTGAAGAATGAACTAATAGCAATGGTGAAAGCCGTTGTGGCTGAAGTACTGACTCCAGCACAACCAGTTTTCATACCTTCACTTGGAGAACATCTGGAAGTTTTGAGAGAACAAGGATCTGTTGCCCGAATGAAAAAGGGAAAGGAGAGGGAAAAATCTCAACAAGATGGCAGAGAAAGCAGACGTGTTTCGGAGGAAACAAAAAGCAAAGGAAAGTCTACTCGAGATGTGTAATCACAAATTCTTGAATTCTTGAAAAACAAAAACAAGAAAAAAATTACAAAGTAATATTTGATTAAATTTAAAGTATAATTTGGGATACAATCTCTATCTAATCCTCTGATTCAATTCTACAAGAACAATATTTAAATTTATAGTGAAGATCTTCAATTTGATCTTCGCTGAAATGATTTGAACTTGGAAAACGTCAATTCGAGGGTCCTTGGACTCGATCTCGGATTAAACGGTGATTTGATTTGAGGATTTGATGGACACCAATTTGACTCGGGGATTTGATGAACACCAATTTGACTTGAGGATTTGATGAACACCGATTTGACTTAGGATTTGATGAACACCAATTTGACTTAGGATTTGATGAACACCAACTTGACTTAGGATTTGACAAACGTCGATTCGAGGGCTTTACGGCTTGATCTCGGATCGAAAGATGTTCTTGATTTGGATTTTGATTTGAAGGTTGATGAAGATTGGTATGATCTTCGTCTTCAGTTCTTTGGATTTTTGGGCTTTGATCTTCCTAGCATGGAATTTGATCTTAAAAAATAGTTTTCCGAGGGTCTTGTGACTTGATCCCGGATCAAAATGGATTTTTGGTTTGAATGTTGTTGAAGAACGGTATGAACTTGATTTGGGTTTCTTGAATTTATTGAAGATTTGATCTTATTGGCAGAGACACCATCTTCAAAAAACGTTTTTTAGATGAACATGAGGCTTGATGGCGGATTGAAAGAAGTTCTTAACGAAGAACATCTTGAAGATGGATGAAGGATACCTTGAATGCCGCGAAGAACACTTGAAGATGGATGAGTTTGGTGGAGCGAAAAACTTAGAGCTTTTCCCTCTTCAACTTGTGAGTATTTGTGTGTGTTTTTTTCTTCTTCAAGACCACCTCTATTTATAGTTGTGGAGTGAGTCTCAATTAGAATCTCCTGATGAGATGAACGGTTGTGATCGCGTCTACAATTCCTTGATATGGAAGACTTGATCTAAGATAATCTTCCTTCCATCTCTTGAAGATTGAGACTTGGTGGGGAATTATTTCCTTGTGTTGAGATTTGGTGGAGAATTCTTTCCATCTCTTGAAGATTGAGACTTGGAGGAGAAGACTTTCCATGTCTTGAGATTTGATGAGCAATTATTTCCTTGTCTTAAGATTTAATTAATATATTTATTTTAATCCCTCAAAATATTAAGACTAAATAAAATATATTTTGTATTTCTTGCATCTTAAGAGTTACCATCATTTAATTTAATTAGACACAAAATTAATGTGTCTACAAGATGAACGAGGAAAGAAGTTAATGTCAGTTGAAATACAGTCAAGAAAACATCTTGAGAAGAAAGAAAGGGAAAAAGAGGAAGAACGTGTTACTGAACGAAGAAGGAGAGAAGATAGGAGACGTACAGAAAGTCATGATTCCAGAAGGGAACGAAATGAGAGAGAAGACCGAAGAGAGGAATCAAGAAGAAGAAAGGACAGAGAGGACAGAAGACAGTCAGAAGGTCATGGTTCGCGTGATGAAGATAATAGAAGGGCTGTGAATGTTGAAAGACTGGAGAAAGAGAAAGCACCAGTTGAGACTCGAATGGTACTGAAGGACAATACTATCAATCACAATCCATTTTGTCACGAGATAGAGTTGGAGATATTGGGGCAAGGGGATAAAATCCCGGAACTGAAGACATATGATGGAAAATCTGATCCCCGAGATCATCTTTTCCAATTAGATAGGAAATTGTCCCTTTATGGATTTAAGGATAATATCCAAGCCAAGATATTCGCAACAACTCTGTCAGGAGTAGCTGTGGATTGGTTTAATCGAATTCCTCCTGGACAGATCAAAAGCTACGCCCAATTGAGAAAAATGTTCAAGGATCAATTCTCTAGTCAGTATAGACTGGTTTTGGATCACTCACATCTCTACTCAATGAAACAAGAGACTAATGAAAGTCTAAAGGACTTTATGAAACGTTTCAATACGGAGCTATTAAGGATTGATAGCCCAACATGAGAGATGGTTGCAAGCATAGTTTTCTGAGCAACTACCAACACAATGTTCGGTGGGGACTTACTCAGACGTAAGCCAACGACCGTTGAAGAGATTAATAAAATTGCACAAGAGGTAGTTCATTGCGAGGAAATGATGGCGACAAAGTTACCCGTTGTTGCAGTGGTCAAAGATAGAGAAAGAGGTAGAGATGATAACAACCGTAATACCTACAACAACAGAAACAAGAACTACAAACAGGAGAATTCGCCCAGACGGTACACACCGTTGAACGCTCATATCATGACAGTGTTTAACGCAGCAAGAAGGAAAGGATGGTTGAAGGATCCTAAACCGATGAGGGAGTCAAAGGCAACCATGTATTCAAGTTAATTCTGCAAGTATCATAACCAAAAGGGTCATGATACTGAAGAATGTATAAATTTGAAGGAAGAGATTGAACGGTTAATAAAGGATGGCAAACTCGTCGAGTATGTCAGGAAGGTACAAGAACAGGAGAAAAGTTTCAATCGCAAGAGAACTCCGTCTCCTAGGAGAGATAAGCAAAAAGTAGTCGATGAACCGCAACTTTTCCAATACCCTCAGATCGAAGATGGGAATCCTAGGAAATGAATGATTAATATGATATCTGGAGGGCCAGGGGGAGAAGATTCTACCAATGGTTGAAGAAAGATCACAAGGCTCGTTGAAGTAGATAACTTTGTTCATATGGCCAATATGCTGAGAATTGAAGAAATGCCACATGAAGAGATCACATTCTCCACCGCAGACCTACGGAAACTAAGTGCACAGGCTATACAGATGTCCAATCTAAATTGCCCTTTGGTGATAACTGTTGATATAGCTAATTTCGGAGTCACCAAAATGCTTGTGGACCATGGGAGTTCCGTAAATGTACTGTTCAACTCTACGTTGGTTAAAAATGGGATTGAACAATCAGGCATTAGAACCGGTGAGAACGTCGCTTCATGGTTTTGGAGGTCCAACGATAGTGCCGCTAGGAATGATCAAACTCCCAACTTTGGGGACAGCGCCAAAGAGAACGACAATTCTGGAGAACTATGTAATCGTTGACATGCACTTCGCCTACAACAGAATCATAGGAAGACCGGCGTTAAATGCATTTTGAGCGTTACCATCAACCTACCATCAAATGATAAAGCTTCCTACCACTGCTGGTACGGGAGAAGTCATTGCAGATCATATTGAAGGTTGGAAGTGTTATGTAAATTCACTCCGGACGCGGCCGCAACAAGAAGATAACGCAGCAGTAGCATTGGCTCCAAGGCGTATGGAGCATATCGATTAAATATTCTGTTTCAAGTTACAAGCAATTTTAGCATTCTGAATATTTTGAACAAGTTTTTATTCGTTCTCTCTGCAATAAAATGCATGAGGGACAAATATGTATGAATTTAAAACAGGCACCCCCAAAACATGATTCTGGAAGACAGCGCTGGAAGTCAGGCAAATGAGCAATGACTCAAGATCAGATCTATTAACATAATCTGATTTGAGTTATTCAAGAAGATTATATCTACTTGATCTACAAAAATTTTTCTATATTCTGTATAATAGAACTTATGCAGTTCCAGAAATCCTTTAAGCTAGCAGAAGAACGGACTCTCTGCCCCAAAGTGGCACGAGATACCGGTAAAGGCTCAAGACAAAAGGGACGGAAACTCTGCCCCAAAGTGGCACGAGATACCGAAAATCCCTAAAGAAATCAAAGGGACGGAAACTCTGCCCCAAAGTGGCACGAGATACCGAAAATCCTTAAAGAAATCAGAAGAACGAAGACTCTGCCCCAAAGTGGCATGAGATACCGGTGAACGCTCAAGACAAAAGGGACGGAAACTCTGCCCCAAAGTGGCACGAGATACCGAAAATCCCTAAAGAAATTAGAAGAACAGAGACTCTGCCCCAAAGTAACAAGAAATACCAGAACTAATCAGGAGTGACAATAAGGGACGGCTACTCTGCCCCAAAGTGGCACGAGATACCGAAAATCCCGAAAGCAAAAAGTAAGGGACGGGTACTCTATACTAGAAGACACTCAAAATATCAAGACCAATGAATTGGAACAAACAATTCTGCCAAGAATGGCAAAGGTCACCGCAATAGGCGACATACACTACAAGTAACATTGCAGGTGCTCTTTGAAATTCATAATTGGAGAAAAAATGCACAAAATTCTCGTAAAGTAAATAACAGTTAAATGAAAACATATGAAATAAGAGAACTACGTCTAGAATGACCAGTGAAATTTCTTCTTCTAAAATATAATTATTACAATCCTACAAGAAGAAACCTGGTTCAATGTTACATAACAGGATGAACAATTTTTATAGAGCAACAATGAACCAGGAGGTTGTCAAAATAAAGTAAAGACCGTAAATGAAAAATTGAAATAAAAGGCAACAGGTACGGATTGAAATAATTATGCAAATAATGACTAGCGTCCAAAAAAGTTGTTCTGCTAAATAGTAATTTGTTCAAACATACAAGAGCGATAAACTGCAACAGATAAAACCAAATTAAAATTAAAATTGTTTATAACTATAATGTTATCCTCCTCCTCCTCATCCTCAGAGGAGGGATAAGGATCAGGCATATCTAGCTTTGGTGATAATCCTCCGAGAATGAGATCCTCCTTATCTAGCAGTGAGGCAAATTCATCAGGTTCTGCAGGCTCAGAAGTTGGACGAGGTGGTAATTTTTCTCGATTTGGCCCTAGGGACAAGTCTAACCATTCCGGTTTGAAACCGCCACGAACATATGTACTGGCATAGAACTGGTGCACAGTTAGAACCTGAGCATTCCGAGCCTCGAGCTGACCTCGACGAGAGCAAATTTCTCGAAAAGTGGTCCGCTCCACCCGTTTCCTTTCTTCAGCAGAGATCGGAAGAGGGACCGTGAGACCAGGCATCAGTGCCCTTAAATGCTCGATGGCTTCGGACTCAGCGATCTCACAGCCAGCGGCCTGAGTCCGAGGGCCTTAGCTAGGCCCAGCCCCAACATCTGGCCCAATTGCACTGGCAGGAGGATTGGAGGCACTCGGTCTGCTTGTTTGGCCTACAGAGGGAGCAACTCCTTCGGCTTGCGACCGATTTTGAGGCATCCTTCGTCTCTTGCGTTGGACAAGGTTTTCAACATCCTCGCTGGTTCCAGCTGCCCTGCCTTCAGAAGCTTCAGCACCGCCTTGAGTTTCCTCATGATTATTCCCCAGTAATTCCTCGAAAGGATCAGTTGGTGGATCAGCAGCAGCAACAGTAGAGGGACCAACAAGTTTCTTTTTTCCCTTGCTCTTTCTCTTTTTGGGGGGTGGAATTTCGGGCACGGTGTCAGTCTGGGAACTAGCCAAATCAGCAGCAACTACTCGATTCATTCTGGCGTGACGGCTCATGACGTACTTGGCTGCAATAAAGATAAATCGTTAGAATGCACAATGAGCATTAATCGAAAATATCAAGAAAAGTTAGTTAATATACCAAGAGTCATCCTCCCATCATATTTCACTGGAGACAACCCAACTAAAGAAAGGACTCGATTTTCCACAAGTTTTTTAACATCGAATTGATGTTCACGAACTAAGTTCGGGATAAACTCACAATCCCATGAAGTTATACTAACTCCCCCGGGAATCATTACCCTAGCCCCAGTATACCATTCACGGCGATATCGTTCGAATTCGCCTTCGTAACTTTCTTTGATATAAAAATATCTTCTTTTCCAATCTTTTCCATACCCGGTCGTCCCACCGTTCAAGAATTTGCGATTTGTTTGTGCTTTAATATGATAAAAACCCTCTTCACGCCTCGTAATCTCGAATAATGAGTAAAACTCATTGGGACTTTGTGGTTGTCGCAACGCCTTCATGACTATGATAAAGCCAATCAAACTCCCATAAGAGTTTGGCGTGAGTTGCGCAGGCACAAGATTTATCATTCTCAAAAGCCCTCTTAGCTCGAACGGAATTGGGAAGCGCAAACCATTGAGAAGATGTCCAACGAATACAGTCATATGCTCGGGCGGTGGGGTATGCATCCTATCATTCGGACCTGGGAGGACGATCTTATACTTATCAGGTATATCAAATTTCTTACGGAGTCCCTTACGATTGTGTTGGAGACGAGAGGTATATTGATCATAGGTCATTCCTGGGACCTCTACATGATCATCGAATTCCTTATTGATATAATCTACGTCTTCTTCACCCTCGCTTGGAGCGCGGTTATCTTTATAAGACGACGTATACGAGTCATCACTGTCCGCTTCGGGCATAGTTTGTTCGATATTTGCACCGGGGACATTACCCACGGGAGGATCAACCGTTATTATATCAATTAAACTGAATACATCTACGTCGAATGTGCTCGGGGCCGTGGGTGCACTCGAAGGGTTCCCCTTATTAATGGAACTGGAGCTAGAGCCAGTACTCGACTCACTCCCAGAAGTGGATCCACCGCTCACCATCTTTGATGAGAATAAACTGAAATAAATTAAAAACGGAGACTGACTAAGGATGCATACGTCACTCTACACTCTCGTATGTCACTCAAATATACGTAACATTGAACATGTTAAAAAGTAGAAAACCCAGCAAAATAAAAACCAATAATTTTACCTTAATTGAATTTCCGGTAAGAGAAGCTTTTGCTTGGTTGTTTATATCCTACACAAAATAAGAGCAAATTAGAAATACACAACAGAACGCTTAAAACGAGGAGAAACAACAATCTTAACGCATCGAATTTTCTCAATTCGATGCTGATCACATCGAATCCCTGACCGTTCGATACGACTCGCATCGAATGACGCAAATTCGATGCGCCTCACCTGAAGAGAAAAATCTGTTGGCAAAAGAATGAGCTCGTCATCACAGCGTCCCCCTTATATAGGGGACGCGAGGCCCATCAGGCCCATCTACGGTGCCGCATCGAATAACCGCATCGAACAGCTATAATTCGATGCATACTATTTCACGGATCGAATGGTGTACAATTCGATGCCTTAAAATTTATCCTCCTAATACTGGTATTATGAACCGCTCCGAACTTACTATGAATAGGAATATCCCAAATCAGTACAAATATGTTTTTTAAGTTTGGAATACGATCTCTGAATTGATATCGTCTCCCAAACTGGGGGGACTATATGATGGGTGTGATTTAAGATTGGCCCAATATACCGTTATTGGGCCGGCCCATGAGCGCATCGAATAGATAGAATTCGATGCGCGCATCGAATCTGCAGTATAATCTTTCTTTATTGGGCCAGTCCATTAGCGCATCGAATACCCCTGATTCGATGCGCGCATCGAACAAGGATGATTCGATGCGCCTTTCTATATTGGAATGTAGGCTCCATGGGACGGGTTCTATAAATAGACCGTCCCCTTGTATTCTGAGAGAGATTTTTTTCGGGAAGATAACCACCTCAGCACAGTTAGCATCGAATCGCCACTCATTCGACACGCATCGGATCGAATCGCCTCTCATTCGATACGTATTTGAACAGTACTCTTCCATTCGACACGCTTAGATACACATCGAATTCGACATCCAAAGTACGCATCGAATTCGATACCTTTCAGAATAACTTCGAACGACAGTTGAATATCCCGTATCGAACGAAGACATTCGACATGTCAGCATCGAATACCTCAAATTCGATACGTTATATTAATATTGTAATTCATTTACTTTACTTAATAAGCTTGTAATAAGTGTTCTGGACCAAGCTAATCTGTTAATAAAATTGGATAGCATTGTTTTGATCTCATTTTGTAATATTTTACCGTGTTCTATTACCGTGACGAAATAAGACCAAAATAGATGTAAAAAACCGTAAGGATAATTATCGATCAATCTAGAAAAAGGAAAAGCGTCGACACAATTAATAAACAAATGCTTCAAAGAAGTTTGTTGAATAAAAGGAAAATAAAAATCTAAAAGGGTTTCTTCAGTATTAAAAATTAAGCTGCTACGTGCTAGCACGTAATTAAACGGGCAATGGGATGAAAGACAAGAATGGCCGTTGCAACCAGCTGGAACAGAAAACCATATATATCCACTAATCAAAAATCTTACTCGTTACAAAAGACATAAAATGATAAGCTCTTCATCACACGACAATAGTTCAAGAATCTTGTTCACACAGGCCAGTAGAAAAAGTAAAATAAAACGAGAAACTCGCGTAGTAGATGCATTATATAAGGAGTTGCTCAAATTCAGCTGAAAATGTAGTTTTTTTTCCCCGTGTTCTTTCCATCTAAATTAAATCGTCACACCAATTTCATTTTCCCTTGCTCATAAGAAAGTTCAGTACTAAGAAACATGACGAAGCTGAGGGTCGTGTTTCTAGTACCAATATTCATGATCATTGCGTTCCATAGTCATAAGGGAAATTCTGATCCCATTGTACCCGCGTTATACATTTTCGGCGATTCGTTATTCGATAGCGGGAATAATAATCTGTTACCAACTCTAGCGAAAGCAGATTTCCAACCATACGGCATGAGTTTCAACAGAGGAGCCACCGGAAGATTCACTAATGGAAGAACCCTCGTGGATTTCATAGGTGCATATTGTTGCACTTAGATTCAATTTTCTTATCTTCCTTTTATTAATTATTTAATATGTATATATATATATATAAAATGAATTAAATAGCCAAATATCATCATATTTCTTTATTATTTCATTACAGCTGAATTTCTTGGACTGCCGTATCCTCCACCGTATTTGAGTATAGTACGAGCCGTGCTACAATCAAATCAGTCAACAGGGCTAAATTTTGCATCGGGCTCGTGTGGAATTCTCTCTGAGACGGGAAATGACTTGGTATGATAGTCTGATTGATAGCATTTACAGTTACATTCTCGATTAACAAATATATGAAAAATTATTGACTCGTTTGTTGTGGTTTTTATTTAGGGAAAATGCTTGAATTTTCCAGAACAAGTGAACATGTTTGAGAGAACGGTGGAAGTGGATTTGCCGAGACACTATCAAAACTCTGACGAGCTTTCGAGTTATTTGTCAAGATCATTATATGTAATTTCTATTGGAAGCAATGACTACATCAACAATTATCTCGACACGCAACACTATGATACGAGCAAACGTTACTCTCCTCAGGCCTTCGCCGAACTTCTCATAAATGAATTCTCCCTACAACTTCAGGTGATACCGTAATATATTAAGCTTGTAGATGAAATCATAAAAAATATTGCAATATGATCAATATTCTAATATTTGGAAATATTTATGTATTAAACTCGACCGTCTTTCAAATGCAGAGGTTGTACCAACTAGGAGCAAGAAAAGTGGTGATGTTCGAGATTGGACCAATTGGATGCATACCGTCCATCGTAAGGCAAAATAAACCCAACGGGCGATGCGATGAAAATGTTAATCAGCTTGCAATCATTTTCAACAACAAGCTCGCGGCCATGCTTCAGAATCTAACATCTACGCTGGTTGGCTCAGATTTTATTCTTGGTCATGGTCACTGGCTTGGATATGATGCAGTCATAAATCCGTCTAAATATGGTACAAATATTGTAAATATAGTGGTTGACTCTTAACTGTATATAGTAAAAAAACTAATGTTAACTTGTTTATTATAGGTCTGGTTGATTCAATTACCCCGTGCTGTCGAACGTGGTTCAATGGGACGTCGGCCTGCATTCCGGAGCTTTGGACAGTGACGTGCAAGAACCCAGAAAGTCACTACTTCTGGGATGGCTATCATCTCACTGAAACTATTTACAGGACCATCGCATTACGTTGTATTACTGGTTCTTCTGTTTGCATACCCAAAAGTATTCAGGACTTGGTGCTACAACCCTGAAAATTATTTTGATCAGTCAAAATAATAATGTATTTTAATTTTAACATACTAGTAAAATAAGTTATATTTATATATATATAAGTTTCTCTTCATTCTTCTTCGCTTTTCTTTGTATAGTTGCAAATATGGAATTCAGTCCAGTTAAAACATTTTTTATTGAAAATTTGGATAATTAAGAACAAAATGATCTCCAGAGGTTTTTGAAAATAGATGCATGGACTATGGACCTAATCTCCCAAGACACCATATTAAAGGAACAAGTGAATCAAACTAGGAATGTGCGTTTGGATTGAATCAGATTGGATTGAATCAGATCAAGAGTACGATTCTATTCGATCCGTTCAATTTTGATTTGATTCGATCTGATTGGTAATGAACTAATGATATATACAAAATAATTATCCTCAATACAACAAAATTAGTCAAATACCCATTATAACCTTCTTATAATCAAAAGAAAAGAAGAAAATCCACAATTTAGGATGTTTCATTCCATGATTCTAGGAATAATAAAATCTCACCTGATTAGTGTTTGTGGTTTGTTTGCACTTTTTTGGCTGTTCGACATTGGTTTTTTGGGCGTTATTTTAATTTGCTAAGTTATTATTGCTATCATGGTAGTTTTGCAGCGATTTTCTTTTTCAAAACTCAATTCAAACAACTGAGTTCACAATAAAAGACCCATTTTAAGTGTAATGGTGTGTATTTCCTATTCTTAATGAAAATTCATCATGTAGAATTCTAGGAGAAATTAAATATTCATAAAAAAATACACAAAGAAATAGTTCGATTAATGATCTACTTTGTCAAAACACATTGCTTAATTATTTTTCTTCATGAAATTAAACATGATATCTTATTGGACGAAATATTAAAACTGCCCTATAACTTTTTTTCAAAACTAAAAATGCCCGTTTTTTTCGGGCCTTGCAAAAATGCCCCGTAAGTCTTGAAAAATCTTGTAAAAATGTCCGATTCCCTTATTAGGGCCAAAATTGCCTACGTGGCGGTACAATGGCTGCCACGTCAACAAGTTGTATTTGCACCCTAAAACCCTTGTAACTTTAAATATTGTATTTGCACCCCAAAATAAATTATATTTTGCCCCCCAAAATATATATATATAAAAAAAATAATAAACATATATATATATATAATCATTTGTAAAAGTAAAACATATATTATATATAAATAATAATATCAACATATATTATTATTTATACTAATTTATAAAATAATAATTATTTTAACATTATATAAAATAAATAAATAAAAATAAATAAAAAAAATCCATCCCCGCCGGTTTACCCCCCCCCCCCCCCCCACCCCACCCCCGCCGCTGCGAATCGCCGGAACCCCACCCCGCTCCGCCACCACCACTGCCAAATCGCAGTGGTGGCGACCACGATTGCAGTGGTGGTGGCGACGCCACCACCGCTGCGATTCACGCCACCGCGAATCGCAGCGGTGGTGGCGTCGCCACCACCACTGCGATTTGCAGTGGTGGTGGTGTCAAATCGACGCCACCACCACTGCAATCGTGGTCGTTGGGTGGCGCGGGGGGGGGGGGGGGGGTGCGTGTAGGGTTTTTTTTATATATTTTTTAATTTTTTTGTGTTTTATTGTTATTTGTTTTATTTATATATATATGTTTATTATTATTTATATATATATATCTTTATTATTTATATATATATGTTTATTATTATTTATATATATGTTTATTATTATTATTTATATATATGTTTATTACTATCTATATATATATATCTTTATTATTTATATATATATCTTTATTATTTATATATATTTATTATTATTGGCTGAAAATATGATGTGGCAGAGGTATTTTATGACGTGGCGTTGACTGTGTCGCCACGTCGGTATTTTTAGCCCGAATAAGGCCATCGAGTATTTTTGCAAGATTTTTCAAGACTTACGGGGCATTTTTACAAGGCCCGAAAAAAACGGGCATATTTAGTTCTGAAAAAAAGTTATAGGGCAGTTTTAATATTTCGTCCTATCTTATTAGATTTCTTAAAGAATATACATTCATTAATAAATAACAAAATACATGCTATAAAATTTATTCATACTAAACCAGAAAAACATTTTGGAAACAGTTTCAGTGATTAATAATAATCTTTTTTTTCATCAGATAATCCAATAAGATGATTTTTTTTTAATATATCAAATACTTATTTGTAATTTGTAAGTGTGTAAGTGTAGTATATCATAATCACATCTTAGACATCCCAGTATTTCACGTAAATAAGTTACTAAATATTGTTATATGTATATTGTTTTTCTTACTTGTAAATTAATTTAAAAATTTAGTTTGTGAAAAAATTATCTGGAGAAATTATTAACCATTAACTAAAACATACAGAGGAAAATGATTGTTTCCATCTTTATCCTCCTTATATTTCCAAAACCAACAAGTAAAATGCATCTATAGTTGCCTATAATCTTAGAAAGAAACTCCTATAATTTTGGATGTTAGTTTAGAAATTATTGTCTTCTCTTTTATATAGATCTTGTAAAGGTTAAAAGTGTAATTTTATATCTATTTGCTCTATGTATATAATTTCTCTTTTTTTCTTTTAATTCTTAGTTTAGTTTAAATAATAAATACTATATAATAACATCTTTATCTTGCATCTAAATTAGTGAAAAAGATAAAATAAACATAATTATTCATTAGTGATGATGCATAGTCCACCACGCCATCGGACGTGGGCAGAAAAAGGGTACCCCACAAAACGACTAAGGTCCAGAGGAAGGGTACGCCCAGATCACGACCGACTATTACCCAAATAAGGGCCTACGGTCCGGAATCCGGAGAAGGTACCCCCGGGTCACGACCATCTAACACCCCAAAGAGGGTATTCGGTCCAAACATCCGTAGAAGGTACCCCTGGGTCCCGACTGATCAACGCCCCTAAAGGGGAATACAGCTCGGATCCAAAGACTCGGGGTACACATTTCCCCACGACCTAAAGTCAGTCTAAACCTTGGGTACCCTCTAGGAAAGACCATGAAACTCCTTCATGCCAACGAGTAGAACACTTCCCGAACGGCTAAGCGCCACTCGGACCCCCAAAAGGTGACATCCAACACTTAGCCATAATATCAAGGAAAAAGGAGGACAATGCTAAAACATTAAAGACACGAGTGAATACAAGGAAGGGTCAAAAACCACTCAAGATATGGTCTAAAGAGATAGCTCGACAATCAAACAACCATGAAGAACGACCCCACGACCCCCGCTCAAGACGAATGACCAAGAGGATCATCCGACCACCCAGGCAGAGCCTCAAGCACGACCAGGCTCGGAAGACGTGCCAACCACCCTCATTCAATATAGCTCCCAAACACTCTCATCATGACCAATGACCACGCCTCATTGGCCCGAATCACTCATTGGAGCAGAAAGCGACAACTCTTACTGGTGCAGACTAATTCCCTCTTATTGGTTCAGAACCACCTCTAAAGACTATTGGAGCAGACGCCTTCAATACCCGCTCATATAAACTAAAGTCAACTCACGCCATTGGTCGTCCCTTGACACCCGACCCCTATTGGTGCAGAAGACCCTTACACCATTGGAGGCCAGAGCCACCCAAAGTTAAGACGGAAAGACCAATTCCTATTGGCTGAAGAACTAAGGGCTATCCCTATAAATAGCCCCCATTTTCATCACCAGAAGGAGAGGTTGAAATCGACAAGTCCACATACACACACACACACACACAAAATCAGTGCAAGTTCTGCTAAAAATACATTAACTGATTATGTGGAACGGGCACATGTTTATAAACCATATGTCTCTTTTACTTTAATTTAAACGTGTGAACAATAGCTCAATCACTACAAGACTCAAGGGGCATTTGTCACTGCCCCCTTGAGACCGCCATGCAGTCCCAACCCTTTGGCGAAAAAAATCCCGCTAAAGGCACCTGTTGCGACCGCCCAACACCGGGTATTAGGGCAACAAAGTTGTTCTCATATACGTTTTATCCATGGGGTATTCAAGTAGGCGCCAACGTGAGTGAGCTCGCCGCTGATACTCACCGATGCACTCTAGCCGAGCCACCCGTCCAGGCTCGGGCTCATGGGTCACATGATAAATCTACAGAGTCTACTCCTCTACATCGATGCCATATTTATGGAGGCAAAGCTATGATCATCCAGCTGCAGCAGCATCGCGCCAAACGCCCCGTACATCGTCTGGATATGGGCTTAGTGTCTAGATACCATCATCAGTATAGTCTAGCGGAGCCCAGAGACCACCATTAGTAGAGTCCACCGAAGCTGGACTGAGTGTTAGGATGACATAGACTCCATTACCAGGAGCATGCATCGGCACGCATGAGCATCCGAGTAGGGGACCTGCTAGAGGTGCTATGTTACCCCAAGATCAGTTGAGGTGAGAGATCATTACATTGACTCCCCGCAGGCTGTTTTAGAAGAGTTTCTAGGTTGCAACGACGATCACATATCACATCAGATAGTTAATGCACAAGTTTCATCACTCATACTTGAAGATGCCTTATGAGACTGGAGACGAAATGTGGAAGAAATTTAAGGTAAGTAATTATTGCATAAGTATTTTATTTAATTTAGTGTATTAATATATCATAAAACAAAGTATGAATAATCTTAAAAACTTAATTATTTTGTAGCATACATATGGGATCCATGCGAGAGATTGGAATAAGGCACATAAGGCCTACGATGAGAAGGCCAAGAAGTGTTATAAGCATTTGATACACAACACGAAAAAGAATTACTTTGAGAGGAGGAATTATCAGAAGTGGACGGGTCGTCAGAAGACCTTGATGAACGATGTGGTGTAGAAGGAAGCGATAGAGCATTGGGAGTCTGAAGATCATCAAGTGGTTTCGCGGGGGACATAGATGAACATGAGAGGAGGGTAGATTCCCGAGCAGATGAAAAAGGCACCTGCCACTTTTGCCGGTGGATCCATCGACTATGAGGAGACTAAATGTCGGATGGTATGCTTTATAATAATTAACAATATACGCATAACCAAAGATTGTCTTATACGTGTAATTTAACTCTTTCTTGAAATGTGTAGGCAAGGGTGCAACCCAATCGAACTGCCCCTGTTCGGCACGATGAGGCGTACCATTTCGGCCATACGAAGAAACCTAGGAATAAGGGTGGTGATTTCGGACAGCCAGCGAGATGCGTTTGGCTTGATGACTCGTACAAAGTTATTCTTTTTTATCATCTAAATACTGATTCTTACAAACATTAACAAAAAAAGTACATGCAATTGCTGAGGGAGAGGTATCCGCCACCAGCTGTATCGGCCGAGTGGGATCCCAAGCTATGGGGGAAGGCGATTGTAGGTGTGAAGAAGGGGAAGGCGAAGGGTATATCTAACGATGCACGTCCAGGGGCATTTGATATGTAGTTCAAGAAGCAGCCAGACTTCACACAGGTCTACATCGAGCATTTGGAGATGCAGAACGAGGAGTTGAGGACGACCACTGATCCGAGAGTTGACGTCTTACTTAGGTATGTCCAGACCTTGAACCATCACATTACTCAGACGATAGGTACTGAACCTCCAGAGACTCCTACTAAGGCATTCATGGGCTCTGCACGTAGGACCAGAGCTGCTTATACGGTTCCTAGGCCGCCACGACCCGTCATAGGTGAGATCCATTTGTTCCCAGCTCATCAACAACGCATGTGTATGCCCCATAGTACGATTTAGACTCCGACAATGAGGATGAGCGTGTGGATGACACTGGGTTGGAGGAGGATGCTCTCTTTGATGGCCTTGTCAATGTTGAAGAACTAGGTGGTGATGGTGACGTTGATATGAGGCCGCAGATACCGGTGGGGACGAGACTTAACTGATGAGTGAGGATGAGAGTGGCTAGTAGTATTTTTATTTAAATCTGTACTCATTTGTGACTATTAGTGTAATGTAAGTAATTTTATGCTGGACTTTTAGTGTAATCTTCATTAACTTGTGTAATGTTTATGTTGAACTATTATTAGTGTAATTGGAACTAAATTGTGTAATTTTCATTTAATTTTCATGTTGAACTGTTAGTAAAATTAGTAATTTTTCGTGCATGTTGACGATGCATTAAACTTTAAATTATGTTTTATTTTCCATATATCGCGTACTTTTAAAATAACTTGTTACAGTTGCATTATACAACGTTGGATGAGTAAAATAAGTATATCAGAAGCAATAATTTTAAATTAATACGATTTTAATAAACTGATTGTTAGTACACTATATTCTATCGCTAATCATACACATTATCGTCTAAATCTAACTCCATTGCGCCACTCTAGTCGCCTCTCGCAAAGCATACACATTTATGGATTTGGAATGATTAATAAAGGCGTGCTCCTTGTTTAATTGTTAATTACAACAATAATAGGTACTAATAAGTTAAAATGACCCAAATTAAAAGATTTCATTGCAAAATCAAGCATCATTTATAGGGAACGGTCCATAATGAAACTTCTACCTAATTTTATTGACAATGAATGTAACGCCTACATGCATATATATACATAATGCTTTAGGTGACCTACCAATTGAACATCATAATGATATCGATACTTACATTTGTAACGTAAAGCACAATCCCATAGGAAAATGATAATTACTAGGTATGATGATTAGTTGTAGAACATAAAATAGTTGAATCGTTAATAACTCGCTCAATCACATAATCTACTATTTTGATAATGTAACTACTAGTGTTCTAAACATTTATTACTTCTATTCACATGTAATAATGATATATGTTGTTAAAAAACACAAACACAAAAAGATCGTTCCAAAAAATCAGAAATTGATACTTGAATATTATTTGCGACTGTTAGACGGTAGAAAAAGATTGTCTTTTGTGACCGTCGGGCGGTCGCAAATAATGTTCATGGCATTTTCGACCGCCGGTCGGTAACCATACAGGTCTTGCGACCGCTTGGGCATGCGCAATTACTGTTTTTTCGCAACCGCCCAACGGTTGATAATAATATTCATGTGTCAAATTTATGCATTTCAGATGATTATTAAAGGTGTTTGTTTGTGTAATTGTTAATTACAACAATAATATGTACTAGTAAGTTTACATATGAAAATGTTTCATTGCAAAATCAAGTATCATTTATAGGGGATGGTCCATAATGAAACTTTTAACTCATTTTAATGACATATATATATTAGATGATCTACTAATTGAACATCATAATGATATCTATACTTACATTTGTAACGTAAATACAATCGCATAGGGCAATGATAACTACTAGGTATGATGATTAGTTGTAGAACATAAAATAGCTCAATCGTTAATAACTCGCACAATGACATGTAATCTCCTATTTTGATCACTTAATTACTAGTATTCAAATCATTTATTACTTAAATTTATATGTAATAATGAGGTTTGATGTTAAAAAATACAAACGCATCAAGATCATTCCAAAAACAAAAACACAAATTTGAAATTTGAATATTATTTGTGACTGCCAGACGGCAGCAAAAGAGGGTCTTTCGATCGCCAGGCGGTCAAAAATAACGTTCATGGCATTTGCGACCGCATGCGGTCTCAAATCCCGGGGAGGGGGTCTTTTGCGACCTCTCGACGATCACAAAAGACTATGTATTTGGCGGGAAATTAATTTTTTTTTTCTAAAATTTGAACCTTTTGCGACCGCTAGGCGGTAGCAAAATGCCATAATTTGGGGATAAATTCAAATTTTCTGAAAACTCAAAATTTCACTCAATTTCTATATATACCTGCCATTCTTCCACTCTAATTTTCAATATACTAAAGTTATACTTTCCAAAAATTCCAACACCTTTACTTTCTCTTTCTTTCTTTCCTTGTATCTACAAACTCTTTCATATCTCCGAAAAAAAATCCCAACACTTTACTTTCTCTTCTCTTCTTTTCCTAAATCTACAACCCCTATACTTTCATTTCATTTCTTTTTTCATACAAAAAATATTTGTTTACTTTTTGTTCATTCATTTTTTCATTTCATTTATTCATCTCTTTTCATTTCATTTCTTTTTTCTTCTTTTCTTCATTTCTTTTTCTTTACTTTTATTTTTTGGTCTTAACATCGTAATTTCATTTGTTTTACAAACTCTTTTCTTTGTTTCATTTCAATTTCTTTGTTTGCTCAAATATCCGTAATAATTTTAAAAAACAACAATAACATTCCGGTTATTTACCAGAATATTATTGTTTATTTTTATTCTGATATATGTTATTTGCTACCGCCGGACGGCGCCAATAACCTCAATGGCATTGGCGACTGTCGGCCAGTCACGAATGACTGTTGGTTCATCTGCGACTGACGGACGGTCGCAAAATACCCCATTTGCGACCGCCAAAGGTCACAAATGGACCACGATGGGCCGCATCTGCGACCCGCGGATAGCGACCACTGCGCGGTCTGCAAAAGAGGTTTTCGCGACCGTCTGAGGGATGGTGAATGACCCCATGTTCTTGTAGTTAAAGAAAAAGAGAATGAAATGCAATACTCTTAAAACATATGAGAAAATAATATTTATTAAGAATTTGAATCCTTCCTTTTACAAGAAACAAAACGTGAGCACTCTGATAATTTTACAGATAATCTGTCAAGCTTATATATATAAGCATAAATTGACTAACAACTTATCACAAAAAACCCGTTGAGATAACTTAGAGTCACAGATTAATATTTGAATTGCTTCTGTTGAATCTGAGATAAATGTGATTCTTCGTGATCTGATATCTTTGTTCATTCTCATGCATATCTGCTACATTTTCTTGGACACCAATTTGATTCAAAATAAGCTGCAATTGGGACTCTTTTGTCACTCAAAATCTCACCACCTGTAGCGGAAATATTACGTGAAACTGATTCCTTATTTCTCGGATTGTGAGGACACGTCACCTTATCACTCCAAGATTTGATTCCATCCTTATCTCTTCCTAGATCCTCACAATTTTTATTGTTGACGAGTTTTATGTTGTCAATACCCTCCCGCAAACTGTGCCGGGGATGGAGGCAAAGTTTGGAGCTAAAGTATTGGAGAGCCGCCTTAGACATGGGCTTTGTGAACAAATCAACAAGTTGTTCCGTGGTGGAGACATGTTATCAAGAGCACTAAAATTATCGCAATATAGAGTAGGAGGACAAGAGAGCAGAATTCGTAGATCCTTCAAGATAAAAGTAAGCCAAGTTAGCTCAGCTGTTGTGTTTACTATAGCTCGATATTCCACCTCAATACTAGAGCGAGAGCCAGTATGTTGCTTTTTTGCACACCAAGATATAAGATTCTTTCCAAGAAATGTGCAGTATCCATTTGTAAAGCGTCTTGTGGTTGCATAACCAGCCCAATCAGCATCTGAAAAAGCGAACAAATCAAGCGAGGTGTTAGAAAAGAAATTCAGTCCCATGTGAATTGTTCCTTTCACATAGCGAAGGATACGTCGAACAATTTTAAATGAGAAACAGTTGGCGAATGCATGAACTGTGAAACAAAATTAACATTGAAAGACAAATCTGGTCGAGTAAACGTTAGGTATTGTAATGACCCGACAATTCCTCGAAAATAGTTGGGATAATCTAAAGGTTCAACATTTTGAGAAAAAAGATGTTTTTGACTTAAGGGGCGTACTCATTGGCTTACAATCAACCATATTTGTCTTTTCTAGAATAGTTCGTGCATAGTGCGACTTTGATAAATGAAGACCATCAGAGGTTCTATTAATTTCTATTCCAAGAAAATGGTGAACATGTCCGGGATCCTTCATCGCAAACTCCTTACTCAAAATCTGGATAAAGTTTATGACTATCTCCATTGTTGAACCGGTCACTAACATGTCATATACATAAAGAAGTCAAATAAGTAAGCCAACATCAGAATGGTAAATGAACAATGATGGATCAGCTAAGCTACACACAAAGCCATATTTAAGCAAAATAGTACTAAAACGATCAAACCATGCACGGGGTGCTTGTTTTAGCCGATATAGAGCTCTTTGAAGCTTGCATACATGAGTTGGAAACTGAGAATCACCCATTCCTAGAGTTTTTTCCATGTATATATTCTCAGAGATCAAACCATGCAAGAGCGCATTTTTTACGTCCAGTTGTTGAAAGTGCCATTCTTTAACAAGTGCAACAACAAGAATCATACGGATAGTTCCTAGTTTAATCACTAGAGAGAACATTTCTGTATAATCTATACCATCAATTTGATGGTACCCTTTTGCAACTAGCCGTGCCTTTAGTCGGTCAAGAGAGCCACCGGGGTTTGAGTTTTGATTTAAACATCCACTTTGACCCAATCACGTGCATAGTAGTTGATCGCGGAACGAGTTGCCATGTCTTATTTTGATGAAGTGCAGTGATTTCCTCATTCATTGCCGCTCTCCACCCTGGATGATTTAACGCGGCACTAACATTTTTTGTCTCTCGGGGAATGGTAGACGTTATTGTTGTCAAGGCATATTTTGGATTTGGTTTTATCACTCCATGACGAGAACGAGTGACCATAGTGTGCGTATGCCCAGGTTAGAGTTGTTGGTTGTTTGCTGATTGCCCTATAATGGGCGTATGTGTTAAGTTGGGGATGTTATGTGGGGTGATGGTTGTGCTGGATAGAATTTCAGGAGGCAATTCTATTGATATAGGTTCTTCAACCATATTGGTGATTGAAGTTGGACCAGAATGAACATGGGAATGTTCTGGATGTGCTCTTTCCCTTTGAATGCCAACAGATTGGACTTATGCTATTATGTTCATGGGTAGGGGACTTGTACATGGAGGTACTTCCACATTTTGAGAATTACATGCTGTGTTCATGGGAAAAGGGACTTGTACATGGAGGTATTTCCAAATTTTGAGAATTCCCTGCACAATTAAAATGGTCACTTATTGGAGGTATCCATGAATCAAATATAGACAAAATAAGTGAATTTTCTGTAACTTTCTTGCAAGGACCTGAATCTCTATAAGGGAACACCATTTCGTCAAAGACCACATGTCGTGATACAATATATTTTTTGCTTATTGGTTGAAAACATTTGTATCCTTTATATTTATCACTATATCCCACAAATACACATGATACTGTTTTTGGGTCAAATTTATTCTTCTTTGTATCCCAAGTATATGGAAAACATTTTGAACCAAAAACTCTTAAACTAGAATAAGTAGGATGTGATCCATGTAATTTAAAAAATGGTGTTTTGAAATTAAGAGCAGCGAAAGGAAGCCGATTCATTAGATAAACAACTGTCATGAATGCTTCAACCAATAAAAATAAATGAGCTCCACTATGAAACAACATCGTCATACCTAATTCTCTTACTGTTCTATGCCGACGTTCTACTATACCTGTTTGTTCTGGAGTATAAGGACATGAAACTTGATGGATTATGCATGTTGCCAAAAAATGAGCAGATAACTTTTTATTCAAAAATTCACCTCCTCCGTCTGAATGGAAAACTTTGATACGAGCATTAAATTGTCTTACCACATACTGTTCAAAAGAAAAGTAGGCATTGACAAATTCACTTATTTCGTAAAGGTATTACCCATGTATACTTAGAAAAATCATCCACTATACACACATAATATTTAAATTTTCTAATAGATAAAACAGGAGCAGGACCCTACAAATCACAATGTACTTTATCAAAAACACTTGTACTCGTTCGTTTAGAAGAAGCGGAAGGTAATCTACTAAGCTTTCCTAATTGACAACTATCACAGAGATGTTCCAACTTTGCGGTCCCAAACACTGTGATGGCCCCTTTATTTTTCAATTATTGTAAAGTAGATTCTTGCGGATGTCCTAAGCGTTAATGCCAAACTTGTGCCGTTCAGATTGTTGTCTGTTAGAAAAATAAGTTCCGACGAGTTGGAAAGAACATAAAGATCACCTTTGCGCTTCCCCGTTATCAAGTGTTGTCATGTTGCTTGATCCTTAACATGAAAGTTGACATCAGAAAACTCAAGATTAATAGGAAGTCGAGTTGTTAGTTGGCTAACAGAGAGTAAATTCTTTGTCAAGTCAGGAACAAGTAAAACATCATCTAGGGGTACCATGGTATTGTTTTTTTTTTATAATTGAGTTACCTATACCATTTATTTGTAGAGATGATCCATCTCCTATAAAAATCGAATCAGCTCCCATATATTCTCGTAAATTATTTAACATACTTGATTGACCTATCATTTGGTTAGAAGCACCTGTATCCATTGTCCATTCTGCATCAGTTACTAAGTTGTCCAATGTGAGAGCTGCTAAGGCTTGAGGGATTTGAATTTCAGCCGATACTTTCTTTGGCAACCACCAACAAATCTTGGCTATGTGTCCCATTGATCCAGCAGTATTGACATCGATCGTCGCGGTACATATCTCTTTCTCAAGGTGTCATCCGATGTTCACCAGGAGGAGGAGGTCGACGAGGCGTAAAACCAGATCTTGACTTCTCTTTGAAATCTTTCTTATCTCGTGGTTGTTGAGCTTGGAACACACGACCAGTAGAGGTGAATTATTGTGGTTTGCGATAAGGAGCTGATTGTTGTGGCCTTTGCTGTCCGAAAAATGCTAAATGAGGACTGAATTGTTGTGATTGTCCAGGTGTATTTGAATTTCCAAAAAACCAATTGCGCCTCTCATCAAAACTCTGAAGTTGTGAAACAAGTTCAGAGTATGTTGGCCTTGGAGGTTTGAGCATGGTAGTGGTAAATGACTCATATTGAGGACCAAGACTAGTCAAAAGACAAAAAACTCTATCTTTATCAGAGAGTGGTTTTTCGATGGCTGCTAGACTATCGCAAAGATTTTTGAATGTCCTCATATGCTCGGCCATGGTTTTATATTCCTCCTTATGTAAGTACGTCACTTGTTGTCTCAAAGTAAACTCTCTTTCTTGAGAGTTTTGTGCAATTCATTTTTCAGAGCTTCCCAAACTCTGTGAGCTGTGTCTATCCCTACAACAAGCCCCAACACTTCCTCGGTGAGAGTTCCAATGATCCATCCTCGAAGAAGCCTATCGGATTTTTGCCACGCCATAAATGTATCCAACAATGTCAGAGTTTCCGTATCCATTGTTGTGGTGTTATATTATGGAGGAGCCGGATCTTCATTGGTAAGATGACGAACAAGTTCTTGGCTTTCAACAAGGGCTAAGGCTTGTTCACGCCATAGTGGATAGTTCGAAGCGGTAAGACGAAGGGTAATGAAACCCAACATTGAGAGAAAGTGAAGTCATGGTTCTTGTAATTAGATTTTTTTTTTGTTTTTTTTAGAGATGTGCGTTATGTGTATGTAATGCCCACACTGGCTCTTGATACCACAAAGAGAAAGAGAATGAAAAGAAATACTCTTTAAACATAAGAGAAAAGGATATTTATTAAGAATTTGAATCCTTCTTTTTACATGAAACAAAACGTGAGCACTCTGATTATTTTTACAAATAATCTGTCAAGCTTATATATGTAAGAATAACTTGACTAACGTAACAACTTATCACAAAAAACCCGTTGAGATAACTTAGAGTTACAAATTAATATTTGAATTGCTTATGCTGAATCCGAGATAAATGCGATTTTTCGTGATCTGATATCTTTTGTTCATTCTCACACTACAAGATTAGGGGGCATCTGACAGATTATCGGCGCTGAGCGACCGCGTGGCAGTCGCTCCTTCTCATATTAAGACTGGCGATGGCTGGACCATCACCAGTGCTCATGTGGAGACGGCCCAACGGTCGCCACATGGGCCGATGCAACGGCCGAATCAATCACAACGGCCCGCTAGGGTTAAAACCGTGGTGTAACGATCGTCCGAGCTGTTGCCCCCCAAACCCGACCCGACCTGACCTGAATCGGCCTAATATAATTCTTCTTCTCTCCTCCATTCTTCTTCTTCTCTTCTCAATCATAAACGACCCGATCCACCCACCACCACACACCACCACCCCTACACGACGCTACCACAGCGGCATAGTCCACCGCCACCACACGAACGACCGCCCCTCCGTCACCACGCCATCATCGCGACCCCACATCCATCACCACGCCACCACTGCGACCATGTTGCCGTTACCAAGCCACCACCGCGACTGTTCATTCCGTTGACAACGCCACCACCGCGACTAGCCTTCCATTGCACCACCACACGACGCCACGACGGATTCTTTACCACCACCACCACACGCCGGAATAAGGACACGCCACCACCGCCGCCAAATAGCTAGCTTTGAATTTTTGTAAGTTGCCCCAATTTTGTATTTTTTTTGTTTATATGTATGATTATATGTATTTGTCGAATTTATACATAAGATTTATATTATAGTTACCGACTTTCCTCGATTATACGAAATTGTATGATTATATGTATGTTTCATCGGATTTGTGTTGTACGATTATTATATGTATGCGTCGCTCATCGTAATATATCTATGATGATGATACAAATATATATTTATTTGATTGTTAGTATATCTCGTCAGATTAATTATATGTATGATTGTTAGTAAGTTGGATCGTTTATATGAATTTGGATATGAACTTTGATATGATGATATGAACTTGGATATGATGATATGATGATCAGTTGGATATTTTTGTAAGTTAGTTTTTCTCGTTGGATTAATCGTTTATATATATGAACTTGCATATGATGATATGTGCGATGTTCTCGTCGAATTATTAGTTTGAAATTGTATGTTGTTGAGGAATGATTATGAATTTATTTGTCGAAATTAATATTAGGTATGATTGTAGGATTTATTAGTCGTTTAAAGAAAGTTGTATTTTGAAAAGTTATGTTGTTAAAGTTATGTATTTTTAAGAAATTAGTCGAAGTTTGTATGTTGTTAAAAAATATGATTTATAGTTATGATTTCTATGATTTCTAGTTGTGTTTTATATTAGTTTAAGTTAAAGTCGGATTTTTTTTTAAAAAAGTTTAAAGTTGTTCGAATCCATTGTTAGTTTAAAATTGAATGATTTAATTTATGATTATGGGTTTAAAGTTATATGATTGTTAGTTATAACGAATGATATTTAGAAATGTTCAATAAAGTTAGAAAAAAGAAAATATCTTTAGGGAATTTGAACAAGACGATGATATTAGGGAGCTTTATAACTTAGGAAAAAAATATGTCTTTAGAGAATTTATATGACTTAGAAATAATCTTATTTTTAGGAATCTCTACAATAGACGATGCTTTTAGGGATATAGTTTATAATATTTAGTTTACATAAGTTATGACGAATGATATTTAGACGATGCTTTATTCAAAACCGACCCCTTAAACTTAAGCATGCGCCTGATTAGTAACAAATGAAATAATGAATAAACAATAGAATAAAGTATTAATAATAAGTGTCACCAACCAAATTACGAACAATTTACCTCTCGAATGGAGACATCCATCTGTAGTGAACCGGACCACCAACTTTGGCCTCGTACGGTAGGTCAAATGCTCCATAGAATCAAAAAAGAAAGGAGGAAATATCTGCTCCGGCTTGCACATTGTTACAATGATAGACGTCTCTAGTCCATTTATATATGTGACGGAAACCTCTAAAGCACAAATGGCCCTGAAAAACAAGCTAATCTCCACTAATGTTCCCCAAATCTCTGGTGTCAAGAAGTCACGGAAAGCAACGGGAATCAATCTCTGCATGAAGACGTGACAATCATGACTCTTCATACCGAACAACCTCTGTTGCTGCTTCTGTACACATCGTCCCGAGTTGGATGCATATCCATCTGGAAACTTTAGTTTGACCAACCATTCAAACATCTTTTTCTTTTGCTCCTTCGTGAGACAGTAGGTTGTCTTTGGCTTGGCAGAAAGCCCGCGACGGCCACCGGGCTGTAAAAACAGCTCAGTACGGTTCGTCAATATCTCCAAATCTTTCTTCGACTTGATGTTGTCATTTGTCTTAGAGTCATCCAAGACCGTGTTGATGATGTTATCAAAAAAATTCTTCTCAGTTCCCAGAAGATGTTATTCCTCAACCAATTATGCGTCACCCATTTACCCGAGAGCTTTTTTGCTTCGACTCCAAATCCCACAGACTCAAGCTGTTCCACAATTACCCTCATCTCATCGCCAGATTTCCTAGGAATAGGTGCTTCTAGCCTTTCTTCCCCTAAGTAAAAGGAATTTCTATCGCGCCTCCAGCAATGACCTATGGGCAAAAACCGACGATGGCAATAAAAAAAGCACGGTTTACCGCCGTTTGCCAGCGTAAAAGATTGAGTGTCCCTCGTACAATAAGGGCACGATAACTTTCCGTGCGTACTCCACTGAGATAATATTCCGTATGCAGAAAAATCACTAATCGTCCACATAAGGGATGCTCTCAATATGAAGTTTTCCTTTCTAAAACTGTATAATGTCTCAACCCCAGTGCTCCATAAAACATTCAGCTCGTCAATCAGTGATCTCAGAAAAACATCCAAATTCTTTCTCGGACTCTCTAGACCAAAAATGATAAGACTCAGAAATATAAACTCTTGTCTCATGCAAAAATCTGGAGGAAGATTATACGGCGTGACAAACACTGGCCAACAAGAGTAGCTCTTACCAAATGCGTTATATGGTGTGAGTCCATTCGTATATAAACCGATGAGTACGTTCCTGGGCTCAGCTGCAAAATCCGGGTGCGTTCGGTCGAAGTGGCGCCATTCCTCACCTGAAGCTGGGTGAATCATTCTGTCTGTAGCCTCTCGACACTTCAAATGCCAAGTCATATTCCGAGCAATGCCTATAGTATAATACAACATTTGAAGACGGGGAGTTAAAGGGAAATACCACAATTTCCTCCTTCTGACCTTCGATTTCAAACAAACCACGTATCTATTCGTCCCGCATACCGGACATTTGTCTAAGTCCTTATTCGCCTCCCCGTAGAACAAGAAACATTGTTTTGTACAACAATAAATCTTCTCGTATCCTAACCCCAATGTTCGCATCATACAGAGCATCTCTTTCGTGTCCTTGGGTAAGAACTTCACTGTCTCATCCAAGAAACCTTCCTTAGCCTTGTTAAAAGCCTTATCAGAAGAAATATTACTCATCTTGTGCAGTGTCTTGTCCCTCAACCACTCCGCGACCCACTGAAGGATAGATGTACTTTTCCTCGGATGAATATTCACCTTTTCTAAATACATCAAATTGTAGAATGCTTCGCGTCGGGATTCGGATCCTCGTTATGCACCTCATCCTCATCAAATCGAACTCTAAATGCATCCACCACCATGTCTCTAAACGAATCATCACAATGAACAGAGATGTTGGGAATATTGACGTGTGATGTGCTAGGGAGGTCGGGCATATATGACATGGCAGGCCATGAGTACTCTTGAAAAACCCAATCGTGATATCCTGGCGTAAATCCTGACTTATGAAGATGATCACGGACCGAGTATTTAGGAAAAAACTCTCTATTTTTGCTTTTCTTGCACAGGCACCTTATACGGTTTTCTAGATCTAACTATACGGATGCTTGCGAAGCGTATTCTATGAACGAACGAAAGCCAACCACAAAACTTTCTTGCAAATAACCATCGCTATCGAATATATTGTACATCTAAGATCTATCGGCTTGATATTCCATTATTTATCTAAGTTGAAATAAAAGAAATAAATATTTATAATTTACACTACTAACAATTATCAATTTAATTAAAAGTAACACACACATAATTAACTATAAACAAATAAAATAACAACGTACCTCTTGTAGCGTAAACAAACGATCCTCAAGAATGTTGTGTCCACAAAAACAAGCCTCACGATGGTGTTTCGACAATACCAATAAACAAATGAAATAAATTTACAAGTAAGCATTAATTAAATAATTAAAAATAGAACTTTTTTACATTTAAATAAAAAAGACATTTCTAATATTATTAAGGGAGAAAACGTTTGTACCTTAAGAATAAGTGGAGGCGTGAATACATTATGCAAGTGAAGTGGGGAGGTATTTATAACAAAAAAGCTACTACTTCGTAACCGTCAGGCGGTTGCAGATAACAACGACTAGTAGACCTTGCAACCGCCTGGGCGGTTGCAAAGTAATCTATCTGTTAGCAAAAAGCGACCGCCCAGGCGGTCACCAGTCCTTTTGCAACCGCCTAGCGGTCGCCATGTGCGTACGCGACCGTTTGGTGGTTGCAATGATTGGGCGCGACCGCCTAGCGGTCACGGATACTGGGTAACAGCAACCGCCAGACGGTTGCAGATAATATTCATACTTGAATTTTTACTATTTTGGATGATTCGTTGTGGCGCTATGTTTGATCAATTGCTAATTACCCTAATGACAGTTAAAATAAAACAAATTATAAGGTTTAATTACAAAATCAAACTTGGGACAACATTAAGGACTAAATATAATGATTAGTTGTTGAACATAATATATATACGTGTATCGTTGATAACTCACCTAATCACATCTAATCTACTATTTTACTAACTCAATTACTAATTTGTAATCGTTTACTACTAGTATTCACATGTAATAATAATATTTGAGTTTAATAAACATTAACACATCAAGATACTTACCAAAAAGTACTAATTCAAATATGCACATTATCTTCAACCGCCCAGGCAACCAGTATCAGCAACCGTTAGGCAGTCGCTCCACATCCTCGCAACCGCTAAGCGGTCGTGTAGGCGCATGGCGATCGTCTGGGCGGTTGCTGATTCTGGTCATCTGCAACCGCCAGGCGGTTGCAAATAATATTCATACTGGCGGTTGCAGATAATACTCATACTTGAATTTTTACTATTTTGGCTGATTCGTTGTGACGCTTTGTTCGGTCAATTGATAATTACCTTTAGATAGTTAAAACAAGCCAAATTATAAGGTTTCATTGCAAAATAAAGCTTAGAGACAATATTATGGACTAATTATGATGATTAGTTGTTGAACATAATATATAGTTGTATCGTCGATAACTCGCCTAATCACATCTAATCTACTATTTTACTAACTCAAGCAATATTTTTGTAGTCATTTATTACTGATTTTAGGGTTAATAATGATATTTCTAGTCTATAAACACAAACTTATCAAGATAATTGCCAAAAATCATTAATTTTAAACATGAATATTATTTGCAACCGTTGGGCACACTACAACAAAAATGAGCTTTGGTGACATTCAAAAATGTTAGTATTAAGTTATAATTGTGGCATTTTTATGTTTAATGGCGTTTTTTTAAAATGCCACTTGTAGCGGTGTAGCTAAAGGTGGTAATGTCACTTTTTTATCTGATAGTGGCACAAGAGAAAGTGTTACTACATCTGGATACAATGATATTATAAAGTGCCATTAAAAATACTTTAAATGACATGTTAAAACGCCACATAATCTAATTTTACTAATGCTTTAAGATGTCATTGTAGTTACGTGTAGTGACAGTTGAAAATGCCATTATAGATATATAACTTGACTTCATAAAACGCCATACAAGCTTAAATTATTGACACTTTATAATGACATCATATGAACAAATAGTGTCACATATGAGCGCCACTTAATCTAATTTTACTAATACTATAAGATACCACTATAACTTAGTATAATGACATTAAGAAATGACATTATAGATACATATTTTGGCATTGAAAAATATCACACAAATTTAATTTAGTGACATCTTAAAATGACATAATATAAATCAATAGTGTGATAGTACTATTACCGAAAATAAATTAGCGTCAATCTAAAATATCACGACTATGTCCAATATTGACACTTTTTAATGCCACTACTCACCAACAATTTTTTTTTTAAATGACGGAGCTTGATTGCTCAAAATCAATAACAATATATTATTTTAATAAATAATTGCAAAGCTTAAATATACACCACGATACAATAAAAGATAAAAAGATGAAACTTTTTATTAAAAATCAAAATCTGATAGGAAAACTAACATAACAGAGCCCTCAAACATTTCATCAAATTGTGCGGTACTTAATTAAAAAGAAATTACAAAGACTACTTTGAAAGTAACTTATTCTAACACCCACTCCAACACTCTAGCTTTCTTGAACCCAGATCTTCAAATAGTTTATCATTCTTTAGCAAGTAAATCATCCACGCACGTCGGCATCAAATTCTTTCAATTTCTGCGAATAACGACAACAACAAAAGAAACAAGCAATGTTGTATTAAATTCCTTCATAATGGTATCATTTATATACCACAAAACAATATTGATATTCGAGAGGTCTAAAAACACTCACCACATAACATATCGGCCAAGCAATGAATTTCCCAATAACATCTCTCATCAACCTGTCTTGTTCAGTGAACTTAACCAACCGTTCATTAGGCATTAAAACCACATCTATGTAAACTTCCCAATGATCGTGTCCTAATTCATGTCCCCCAACTTCTTTAGTCGGATCTGTGCCATATAATCGTCCAATAGCAATTGTTTTGCCCGGTCTTAAAATACTTTTCAAGCTTACCTCATCCCCAATCTAAATCGAAAAAGTAACAATCATATACCATCAAGCTAATATATTGTAATACAACCAACATTTTATAGGTGGTGAGTTTTACCTTTGGGGTACGATTGTAACGACCTAAAGGTATGTCTCGAATACTACCTAATGTCCAGTCCTCTCGACTTGCCACTTGGAGAATTGGAGAAAGATCATCGTCCCCCGGCTACAAGAACAAAAAATTATATAGATCAAACAAATTAATAAAGGAACACAACAAAATTTTAAGTTAAAGAACTATAGACCTGTGTGGGATCACTATCCAACGGATCAAGATTCAAGTTTCCAAGGTCTGGCATATAGGCGTCTCCATCTCCAGACTTATCTCCAGACTTTAACTGATCAATTTCATCTCTCAACTTATTATTTTGCTCGATCAGACTTTGGATAATTGAGTTTTGATTAACGCCACGACCTGATATGACATTAAAAACTAAGGAAGGACAAACGCCACCGCCAAACATACGCACTCTTCCGTTCTTATCTTGGCCCATGACTTGTGCATACAAGTCATCCTTAGAGATGACATCGTCTGATCCATTGTTACTTTCTAATTCCTTCTCCTGCATATCAGACTAGAGAAAAAGTATAATTAGATACAAATTCATGAAACTTAATTAAAAGTTAAAAGTATTAATTAATTAAGTGTGATACATACAATTGCTTTCTTTACTGGTGAACTTTGTGAGCCATCTTTCTTTGTAAAGCAATGCTTGAATAATTTCGCACGTGAAGGTGCATGTCCAAGTTGTTTCGCCTGTATTTAATCAAAGAAAGTAAAACTCTCATTAGAAAAAAAACTATAAAAATAAATGTATTGAATCAATAGCGAATAGAACTACCTGCTCACTTGCAACTCGAGCAAAACTTTTTGTGCCAGTAGTATGGTTATGTTTACGTTTCCCACGACTAGTATTTTTTTCACTGATTTCTTGTGCTTCACGAGTGGTCCAAGAATTCACTAAATATCCAAAATGTTCGACACTCACTCTTGGGTCTTTCAGCTTCATTAGATCTTCTAACGTTTGATCCTTCTTAAAGCAATTTTTCTTTAACTGGTGTTTCCAATCCCTACGCTTCCTACCAAACCTTTCCATCACCCATTTTTTGGTAGAGTCGTCGAGATTGAACTTAGTCTAAAAAAAAGGGCAAAATTAATCAACCAAAAATATGAAATATCTTATTGAAAATTCGACACATCAAAAGAAATCCATCAGACCTGGCAAATCGCCCACATTTTATCCTTGTACTCCTTAGGAACTTTGTGCCAGTTCTCATACGAGAGTGGAGCATTCTTTCCATCTCGTATGAGCGTCCCAATAAAATTGGACAACTTAGTTGCATTCTGGTCATCTGGTTGTCCATATTTATTACATCGAACTTCCAATAGTCCATCATCCTCACGTCGACCCCAAATACCGCGCATTTGTGTAAACCCTCTTTTCTTCTTCGTCTTGCAGTTGACATCTAATAAAAACAAAACAAAAGTTACTGGTTATATAATAAACCAAGAACAACACCAAAAGAAGTGGGACTTTGATAGCTATCCCAATCGTGAATAAAAGTGAATCTAATTCGCTAACATATGGCCTGACATCATTACAATTGTATTATCTCATTTTCAAACGAGTTATAATTGTATTTGACCACTCTACTTGTACTTTTTGAAATGTATATTGTACTATATATACCAATACCTCTTCCAGACAGTTGAGGGTGATTTGTGTCAATGCGTGCATCTTCGCTCAAACAAAATTGAACATAGGGATCAGGATTCGTCGTCATCCTGCGAGTAAAAACCAATTAGTATTGGAGGTAGATAACAGAACACCAAAATCTACAGAACTTGGTTACAAATGATAACAGAATAACAAACACATAGGCACTAAATTAAGCCCTGACAATGTTATCCAAGTTCTAGATGTACTGAACCCCTTAAAACCAATCTGTACCCTATCAATTATATTTGAACATAGTGCAAAACCCAACCTTACACACGAAATTAAAGCCACCCAACTATATACAGATCATAATTCATCATGAAATAATTAGTTAACCTATTTTTTCCAGTTAAATTGGTCCTTAAATCATATATCTAAGCAAAACAGTAACCACATCTATTGGCATGTCCCCAATGCAAATGCCATAGAATTAAATATTTTCGATTTGAAATAAAAAGTGACTCAACTTACCTTGAGCAGTAGACAAGCCGATGGTTTAGGTTGTGCTAATCTCAAATATTGGTGGTGCACAAAGAAACTCATCACCATCCTTTATAAGCTGGAGTATACCGCCAAAATCTTCACAATTCCCTCTAAAAATTTCGATTTGTTGATAGAATTGGGGGGAAGAACGTCGTAGATATCTTCCCTAAATTTTAGGTCTTCAAAACTGAAAAGATTGGATGTGGAGGTGTATCCAAAATTGAAAACTTCTAACAGCTAATTAAGGTAGCAAAAATTAGGGAAACTTACCAATAGAAACAGATACTGAGTAATCTAAAAGATTTATCAATCGGCAAAAGGAAAAGAGAATGAAGAGGAAGAAACGTAGAAAAACCTTGTTTTTCATTATTTTCTTCTTTGTGTTTTACAGCTTAGTAAGATGAGTGGCACGTGTTATTATAATATAAAACATAAGTGGGCGCGCGTGTGTTAAATTGGTTTTTATGAGAACAGAAGACATGCGGCCATACATTATTATATATATTATATGTATATACATTACTAATATATGCGGCCATCTATTATATGTAATTGTGTTTGTGATTAACTTTTAGTTTAGTATTTTTTTTGTTTGATAAATCATTTTAGTTTAGTTTGAAAGTAAGTTTTGTTTTCTATTTATTTTTCTTATTCAGCCGTGTTTGTTAATTCTATATACACACATTTTCTTTTATTCTTGTCATAAAGGAGACTTCGATTTCTAAGCCTTTTTTTTTTTAATATTTAAGCCATTCAGAGTGTAATTTTGAACTAAAGAGAATTTTCCCACTATTACATTAGTTATTAGTTATTAGTTATAGGTAGGGGTGTGCAAAAAGATATAACAATATCAATGATCGATATTTTCATTTTCATAAATAGTTTATTCGATACTTTAAAGTTCAGATTATTCGCCAAATCATATTAATTCGATACGATCGACAATTTATAGAGCTCGATTCGGTACTTTCGATGATTCGTGCTTTTGACAAACTTTTCTTGAATATTTATTTATCACTTAAAAAATATTTAAAAACTATTAACTTGGTGTTATTTCATATCGTTTACAAGATAATAAAAATACAATACAATCGAGCCTGAAATATACCAAATTATGCTATTCTGTTACGAAGAACGGACTAGCTTTGTTCGTAATACCTATTACACAATTAGAAGGCCTAGAATGACTAAAACAACTCGAGTGTCAAACCGAGAACAATCAAACGAAGGCAGGTTCAATGCTGGGAAAACTATCAAATCCCTAAACAATCGAACGAAGATAGGTTCGACCTTGGAAATCCTCAAACTAGGAACGTTGATTGATACCGATCGAACATGCGGGCCAAACGATTGAACGAAATAACTCTCGAACCGAATTACTCGTCGAACACTTGGTTCGATTCTTGTAGAGTTGGTGAACAGTAATTAACGATCTGACGTGAATCTCGGGATCTAGGTATTTATAGACCTCGAAATGCAGCCCAACTCCGCGAAAAGCAATAATAATCGAACAACATCGTTCGATTGTCCTGAAACTGTTGAACAACCTATGTTTAACTCTTTTCCGTTTGGGCAGATAATGGGTCAGACTGGCTCTAGGCCACCTAAATCACCCCTACTACCTATCATTGTAGCGCCATACAAAAGTAAGGCTCAAATGGAGAAAAACATATTAAGTAAGAAATATGTTATTAAGCATTCAACAAGATTTCGTTAACTTAACTCTAAAACTCCACACTTTAACCGTTAGTACATCACAAAGATAATACACAAATTCGAAGTCCCAAACTTTAATAATGTTTTTTTTTTTACAAAGATATTTATATAGTTTTGTTTATAATTATTTTAAAATTTACATTTGAAATGTGATAGAATAATATTGATCTAATTAGTAGGTGATAAAATATGAACAGTCACTTTATTTCAAAGTGATGCACTGACCAACTTTATTTGATCACTAAGAGAAGTCTTGCTTGTGAACTACTGAGTTATTTAACAAAAGTACAGATTTTTACTAAAACAATCTCAAATTTACCATTAACAAATGACTACGAATTCCCTGTACAGGATCCTGCTTGGGATCGTGGAAGTTGGAATAACTGGACCCCAAACCTTGAACAGACCATAACAGCTCAAAAATCAAAACTTTCATAAACCAAACAAGTATTACAAGAATCAAAAAATATAATATATAATCGTAATAGATTCCAATCCATAAAAGAGACTGAATACAATTCGGTTAAACTCTTGTATTGTGGTCATACAAGTAATGTTGTCAATAATTCAAGAAACAAAAATAAGTATCAAGACAAAGATAAATAAAAGAAAAAAGACGCATAAATAACAAAAATAGAGATAGGGCTCCTTTCGGATGTTGTTGATGGCAGAGGTGAGCCTCCGTTGGCTGCATAGGTGATGGAAAAATAAGAGAACATTTTACTAGATATCACTAAGTGAACAATTTACAGTCTGAAAGAAGAATTTATAGTAGCATCTGGTACCTGAATATGTGGTCTTGGTTCTTCACTTTTTTTCTGTCTCTCACAAGTGCAATAATAAGAATATAGAAAGCATCCCAACCAATGCCACCATTATGCCAAAAATGTTTCTCCAGCTGAATGGATCACGCAGTAAAATATAGCACAATAAAAGCCTGTAAGAAAAGTTAACTCTGGTCCAGATACATACTTCAACAAAAGAAGAAAGGAAACATTGATTGATAAAGACAAAATTGATAGAGAAGCTGGGTAGAAGAAATACACAGAAATACATGCCAGGTATAGTTAGAAACAGAAAAGGGGAATTATCCATCCTAAATGACATACACCTTCAGTGGAATAGGAGTGGAATAGGAGAAAAGAGGAAAACAGAGGTAGCAAAACAAAACTTCACTAAACTAGCATGAGGTAAATTAATCTAGAGCATCCTCTGTCAAGCATACCAATACTTACCTGACATGTTCAGTGATGATACTCGAAAGCAGCAAATCAAAACCTAAATAATACAAGCTAATCAAGGTATAAATATTGGCAATTAAAGCTTCTAATTTGTCATGCTAAATTTCTTGTTCATCTGAGCAACAACAGTAGCAATTTTCTAATTGTGCTTATTTATTTGATAGGTCTAGGTCCTTGTCCATGATTATTTTTGAATTGTCAATAACGTTTTTCTCTTTGATTTTTGACTCTGTTTGGCTTCTTCATTTTATTTGTTCACTACTCTCCTTATTATTCATTGCATTCCCCAACTCATCTAACTATTCACTTCTTTGTCATTCTTTCACTACCAGAAGCAGCAAATTGAAAATTTAAACAATACAAGACAAATAAAGTACAAATATAGCAGCAATCAGGCTTGTTTGTCTGCGTACGAGTTGATGATGAACGATGTTATTGCCCAAATTGATATTGAACTCTATAATGACAGGAGTATCATTAAGTTTACCATTTGAAGAATGAGGCCTACGATTCTGTGAAAAAATCATGTACTAAGTGTTAGTGATTTCAAGTATCTGTCTCATTATCTATATTCAAACAACAACCATATGTACATATTACCATCTCAACAGTTTGTGTTGGCATGTTATCTTATGATTTGTTCTCTGCATAGTACCTTTTTTTCTTTCTGTAAGATGCATTATTTCTCCTTGAACTATCTGAATATAATACAAGTATCCTAATTTATGCTCACTTAAGCAATTAACACTTCCAATTTTGCAGCCTTAACTTGAGAGAAGGAAGGCAAATATTCATAACTATCATTCATTCGAACAACAATAGCAACAATAGCAGCAATCGAGCAACAATCCAGCAACTGTTATGAATAAATTATTGCAAATCAATTCTTACCAAACTTCTGTTGGAAAGAATAGCAGCAGCGACCACCAACAGCAGCGACAATGGAGAAAAAACAGAGGCAATCGACCACCAACAGCAGCAATCGAGCAACAGCAACGGCAATCAAGCAGCGGGAACGGCAATCGAGCAGCAGCAGCAGCGGTAAACGAGCAGCGACAACGGCAGCGCAATCCAGCAACTGTGCAACGAAAAGAAGCAGCGACAATCAAGCAACTTTTGCAAAGAGTGGTAGCAGCGGCGTTGGGAACAAACCACGGCGGCGGAGCTGATTTTTTGGCGGAGGAGAAACGAAACTTCTTTTTTTATTGTTCTACTAAATAGATTTATGTTCTGTTTCTTTTTTTTAACAGCTTTTGTTTCTTTCTTTTACTTTTACTATTATAATTTGTTTTGTTTGGTTTTTCTTTTTTCCCCTTTTTTTTAAAAAAAAATCTTTCTTCTTTTACAATTTTTACTTATTAATCAAACTTTTCTTCGATTGGTTAATCAATTAAAAAGATCTTTTTTATTGTAGTAAATTGTGTATTCAAGCTTAACGGCTATTTTCTCTCAATGTCACTAAAAGTTTTTTAAACATAACATCATATATATCTTGATATTTTAAAGCTAATGTCATTAATTATCACACAGTTAATGTCACTAATACATTACTTAAACGTGAGATTTCTTAAAATTGACACTATATTAATGTATATTGACATTTTCAAACTAATGTCATCAAATCTTATAAATAAATGTCAGTAATAATTTAATTATAGGTGGCGTTTTAAAAGAATGACACGACATAGATATATAGTGACGTTATCAACCGGTTGTCATTAATTAGTGCGTGCAAATGTCACCAATTTATGAATCGTAAGTGGCGTTTTTAAAAAGTGACATTATATAAATGTAGAGTGGCATTCTTAAGCCAATGTCATTAATAATTATAAGTCAATGTCACTAATGTATTAAAAATAGCGACAATTTTTGAAAGGCCATCTAATTAATTTATTGTGACATTTTAAACTAAATGTCACTAGCAGGGTGCCACTATAGGCCATTTTTGTTGTAGTGGCAGTTACAGTAATCTCATTGTTGCAAGGATTCGGAGGGAAATTCAAAATTTCAAAATTTTCACCCCAGATCTTTTATATACCCACCATTCTTCCCCTAATTTTTCATTCACAACTATTACACTCTCAAAAAATACCCAACACTTTATTTTATCTCCAAAACAAAACACAAACACTCTTCTTTTCCAATCCACAAAAATCCAAAAACTTCTTTTTATCTACAAAACAAAACATCAAACACTTTTTTTTCCCTTTATATCTTCACCAAAATACCTAACCACTTTCTTTTCTTTTATATCTCCAACAAAAATCCAAACACTTTTTTTTTTATCTTCATAACAAAACAACAAACACTCTTTTTTTCCAATCCACAGAAACCTAAAAACTTCTTTTTATCTACAAAACAAAACATCAAACACTTTTTTTTTCCTTTATATCTTCAACAAAACACCCAACCACTTTTTTTTTTATCTCCCCAACAAAAACCCAAACACTTTCTTTTATCTTCATAACAAAACACCAAACACTCTTCTTTTTCCATCCACAAAAACCCAAATACTTTTCTTTTATCCCCAAAACAAAACACCAAACACTTGGAAAATTCCCAAGATATTTTTTTTTTATTTTGAAGAATATTATCTGCAACCGTCTGGCGGTTGCGAAATTGTCAACCTCCTTATGGAAGCGGTTGCCATGTCCTTAAGGACTTCGCAACCGCCTTGCGGTTGCCAACTCCAAAAGGATCTAGAAACCACTTTGTGGTTGCCAAGTCCTCAGAGAAATGGCAACCGTTAGATTGTGGCCAGGCGCTTATAGAGAAGGCAATCGCCTAGCGGTTGCCACTAACTTATGGAGTGGCAATCGTTGGGCGGTTGCAATCTTCTCATGTAGTGGCAACCGCCTGGCCGTTGCCCTGTCCTTATAATGTGGCAACCGCCTGGCGGTCGCCCCATCCTTATGATGAGGCAACCGTATGGGGGTCACCCCTTCATTATGATGTAGCGACCGCCTGGCGGTCGCCTGCGCGGTCGCAAGGTACCCACGACGAGGGGTATCTGCGACCGCCTCGGTGACCGCCCTGGCGATCGCAGATACCCCTCGGGCGACCGCCCATGGACCATCTGCAACCGCCCGTGCGGTTGCAGATGGCCCTGTGTTCTTGTAGTGTCATGCATATCTGCTACATTTTATTGGACACCAATTTGGTTCAAATAAGCTGCAATTGGGACTCTTTCGTCACTCAAAATCTCACCACCTGGAGCAGAAATACTACATGAAACTGATTCCTTATTTCTCGGATTGTGAGGATACGTCACCTTATCACTCCAAGATTTGATTCCATCCTTATTTCTTCCTTGATCCTTACAATTTTTATTGTTGCCGAGTTTTATGTTGTCAATAGTAGTGAATTTTGTAAAGTTCACAACTGCTGGACTTCATTGATAAAACAAAAGGTAATATTGCATGACATAATTTACATACCAAAATGCTGTTCAGACCACAAGGACAAGAGCAAAGAAAGAGGAACATCGCAGACTTTTGAACACTATATCATATGCTAATTGACACACCAAAATCAAACATTACATACTTTGTATGTGTAACTAATTCTAGATTTAGTAGTATATGTTAGGGGTGACTTCACTTGGGGAGGAAAATTGTGAAGACAATTATAAACCTAAACCGTCTAGTAAACTATCATATACTAACTATAAAATGTATAATATTTATCTAATTATTTGGGACATGATTGTGGATGGGGGACTTGCGCCTAGCCCGGTCCGTCCCCTTGTAGTCCTTTTGCATCAGCGCTGCAACCTTATCAGCATCCTCAAGCCATGATTTAGTATCATCACTGTCTTTTGACTCTGTAATAGAGGATGATTCATTTTTCCCTGCAACTAAGTATGTATATAAATATAACTATAATAAAAAGCATGTATAAAGATATTCAACTTAACTAGAGCTTAATTATAATATATATTACTAAGATAATAATTAGTAAATGAAATATCTTACATAGCTTGTACCTGGAACATTTGATTGTCCTCTTAGTCCTTGCAACATTTTTCTTCCTCCATGAACTGTTCTTCCACTAGCATCAGAACCTTCCTGTAAATATCATTTTAAATATAATTAGTTATTGACATAATCCAAGAATTGTAAAAAAAAAAATAATATAATAACATATGTAGAGGCTTACACTGGGAAGGATTACATCTTCTCCTCTTTTACTTGACATTTTTCCTTTTGCTATGTTTCCTGAACAAAAACCAAAAATTATAAAATTTAAGAAATAGTACCATGAAGTTAACAACTACATGCTTTATTATTATAAGTAATAAGTACATACAGGTTCAAAAATCATATATCATAGTAGGGACACACACACACACACACACGCACACACATATATATATATATATATATATATATATTTACCTTCATGATGACCATTTGCACTGGAGTACTTAGAAGCAAGCAAAATGATAACAATACTCAGTAGTAATCTTGCGTAGTTTCTAAATGCCATTTATGATGTTAGTTCATTTAAATGTGTTTTTTTTTCAAGCACTGAACCAAAAAAGCTGAGAAAATGCAATGGGGGCTTTTTATAGAGCTCAAATTACAGTCAAAGCTATAGGGTCCGACAACTAGCCTAGTTCTTTTCAATTCTTGCAAGTTGGGTTCTGCCAACAAACAGAACTTCGGAGAACTCAAAGATTAAAATATATAATGTAATGGGAGACGTAGTACGTACAAAGAAATAGTATCATATCGTATTGCATGTTTGAATAATAGTGAGTGATTATTCATCAAAATAATAATAATAATAATAATAATAATAATAATATCGATCGAGTGATTCATCAAAAAAGGAAAAATAATAATATTGAATGACATTTTATATAATTGCTTATATAAATATAAAAAATTAGTCGGAGATGTTATTATGATCACGAGGTGTTCGACGTCTTTTGTATTATCAATTGTATTCGATTAAATGATTGTTGAAATCATTTATACGTTAGATTATATAATATTTGATGACCAAAATAAAAAAGAATTTCGCAACATAATTTGTGAAAAAATCAACCAAATTTGCATGAATGGTATATATTGTTACTATCTAAATGCAATAGGATTCTTCTTAAGCTTGAATTTACTTGGAACATTGTTAAAAAAAAAAAGAAATACTTGGAAGGTAATTAATTAATGCATGAAGTTATAGCAGTAGTTATTCTTCAACTTTGAGATGTAAATGTACGAACAGGTCGGCAGCTATGTACCATTTCCGTTATATATATTGGGGAAAAGGAAAAATATATGCTGGTAAAAAGTAATTTTTAAAACTTAGACAACAGTCAACACTGGAAGAAATTCAAACTGAGTCAGAGATTCGATCATCTTTTTGGATACCTAGTTAGGCTGGATCGACATTAACAAAGAGCATTTTACGTGAATTCCCAGAAAAGACACATGAAGCATCAAATGAAGAGCTTCAAAAACGTGGGCACGTGTTGCTTTTTGGCATGGGAATTGCTCCTACCCGTCTCTTTTTCCACATTTTGACAAAAAGTTACAAGTTACAACTTACAACTGCTGCTTCTACCTATAATGCTTTGATCAAGAGTCACCCGTTTGTTTGAACATCAGAAATCACTAGTCTAATGTGAACATAAAAATGTCATATCGGTGGTTATATTTTCAAAAGCTTATAAAACTATTTTTTAATTTTTATTTAAGTTATTTAAAATTATAATTTGATTTAAATCTATGAGTGTTTGCAAATCCTTTTTTTAAAATAACTTAAATCAAATGAAATTAATTTTGTGGTGTTTGCAAGAGATATAGATAAGTAACTTTTGAACCATAATTAAAATACAAAATTATTTAATTGTTTTTTGATAATACAAGGAAATACGAATACCCTTACAAAGCGGTAATGTAATGCGTTAAACATGGAGCTGACAATGAGCCCCTCAAAAAACCATATCCCATTTCTAGTACAAATTAAAGATGGAGCTGACAAGGAGTCCCTCGAAAACCTTATCCATTTCAAGACTAGTATGCATTAAAGCCAAAGCTGACTCATGAGCTCCTCGGAATTCTTATCTCCTCATCAAAACCCACGATACGAGTCAAAATCTAATTAGAGCTGGCTCTCACCGTCATTCGAGGACATTTACCTACGAACCTATTCCGAAAGGCTTATATATATGCCCCCCCACTATTCTTTGTAATTCAAGGACTTCGGTCTCCCATGTATCATTACTCATGAAATAAACACTTAAACTATTCTTCTCTTTAATTCACAAGTCTTAATCTTTGGACGGAAGAAAGATCAACCCTTCGTAATGGCGCCGTCTGTGGAAAAGTCTTTTCGCCCATAAGAAAAGGTCCAAAGGTATGAAAAATCTGTGTGAACCTTCGAAGTATAAAGAAGGCCCGTACTCGTCCCCTTCTCTCAACCCCATGAAACCAGCTACCATCGGCAAAAAGAAGAACTCAACGAAGACTGCTGGAATCCGGAGCGTCTTGGTATGGAAAACTGACCACTTCGCAAGTCCCTTCCTTGGCCACCGATGTAGCCCGATTCGCTCCCTGACTTAAACCCAGTAGGTTTCCTCATTTATAAGACAAAGAAGGGGGGTGGGGGTGGGGGAGGAAGATAAAAAGGAAATCAAAAGTTGGAAAAATATATGTTTAAGAACCCCGTGTCGCACCGCTGCCATTTATTAAACAAAGAAAATAATATACGAAATAAGAAAGACATGTTCATCCAAAATCAAAAACAAAGCTAAACTATGTACGCCCACTTGATTATATATTCGAGGCTTACCAAACGTATTTTACAAAGATATTCATATTCCCTTCGTCCATCTTCAAAAAACCTATGCTACAAAAGCTTTTTTTTTTTACAAAAAGTCTACCATCCTACCATACAAAGGCAGACGAAGAGAATCCCTCAAACACCCTCACACCTACCCAAACCTTCTTCTTAATCAAAGAGCCAGACGTTTTCCTTCCCGCACCATGCCCGACGAACACCATCAGACACCTCTGTCAAAGACGCCGATAGAGGCATGGGGCTTGACGAGGATGCGTCTATCGACGTCTTTGACCGACCTTGGTTCCTTCCACCAACGAAGGTCCAGAGGTGCAAGGACCATCTATGGCGGGATCCACCATCAATTGTGGAATCACCAAGTCCGGGGGAAAACCTGGTATCGACTGAACCACATCCTGGCATATGTCATAGCCCATCAACATAAACTGTCACGCCCCCTCGTTAGAGGAATCAATCGCACGCATTGTACTTACCTCAACCAAGGCGGCTTAGGCCTACAGCTTCGCAAGCTTCTCCCCAACCGACGACCTAAATTCATCAAAAGACATTTGCATTCATCCCTTTTTGCTTTCACCGTACGAAGAATCTCACCCATCTGGCCAAGACGACAGAGCAAACTTTCTAGCCACCCTTCCTTTGCTTTCACCGATCATTCATAACCTTTAGATTCCACTACAAACATCTCCATACTTCCATCCAATTTATGTGCGTTCATGGCTTGAAGAGTCTCGATCTCTGCATCCTTCTGCGTTAATTGATCTTGAGCCTCTCTTAGCGTTGATTCAAGCTCCTGGCAACGCCTCCGAATCACGGGTACTTCAAAATGAGCGGTCTGAAAACGTTCGCCCATGGCCTCTACCAAAAGTGACGACTACTTCCCCATCAAAGTAATAAAAAAAAACTGGTCACCAAAATTTGCGCACAAAACAACCTAATACAAATGCAAGGAGAAAGATATGTACCCACAAGTGTTTTTACTAAAAACATCTTGCAAAGCCGAGAAAGTAAAAAGAAGAAGAAACTCCCTATACCGCTCGTTACGAAGCCTGCACATATATGTTCCGAAGTATTCCAGACTTCTCGGCACCCCAGTAAAAAGGGAAAGCTACTAGAACCTTCACCAGATTCACGAGATAAACAACTTTTTGAACAAAAAATGCCCTGACCTAAGCCCGGCAAAAGCCGTCGGGATATCTCAACCGAAGGAGTAGGCAAGGCGGAGATGAAAGTTATTGAATCAAATTCCTTCGACAATGGTTTCAGTACACCCTCGTCAGTCGAGAACTGTTGGCATAGGAGGGGAGCTACCAAATAAGCCTCTCGCGCATGAACGTCCATCTTAGCTCTTGAAACCCTTCCGCAATCGCTAGCTGGACAACGCAGTCTGAAGGCAAGTAACAACAACTATAAAAAATATAGAATATAGACTGTTAAAAAAATAAAATAAAAGTGGAGCGCTTACTAAACAAGGGACTCGTATGAACAGGGCCCTCCGGAAACTCCAATATCTCTGCGGTGTGTTACAACCCAGCCATGATCATAGCTATCGGATAATTTAGAATAGAAACCACGCCGTACAAACCCGCATATAAACCCCTTCGTTCTAACTCTTGCCTCACCTGCTCCTCTAAAAGTGGAGGCATCCTCGTCACACCTGTACCCTACCGCATATGATTCCCCCACTCCGAAACCATCACTTTTCGGGGAGCCAAATAAAAGAAATCCTCTCACCAGTTATTCTATTCGCCTATAAAACCCCCAATGTCTCTTTGTCATCCTAGCTCCTTATATATTAAAGCAATTTAAGCGGTGTTCCCATAGACGGCGCCAATATTTTGGTCTTATTTTGTCCGGGTAAAAAATATCGTAAAACGTTACAAAGGGCTTATTAATTACCAAAATAATGCTAATCTATTACAATGAACGGACTAGCTTGGTCCAGAACACCTACTGTTTATAACAAGTAATGAATTATTCCTGATATCCTATCTAGACAAAGAATTGGGTAGATCGAATTGAGGGCGTTCGATCTATATGTATTGAATTACAGTGATTCGATGCTGCTGTTGATTAAATCTGCGGTATATCGAGTGATGTGGATTCGATGTAGTGAAACTCGAACGGGAGTGGTTCGATCTTGGTCAAAGTCAAAGTGGACTGTATCGAACTAAGTTGAGTATCAAACTATAAAGTGTATCGAACCAGCTAGTTCGATGTACCAGAGTGAGTAGTGAGTGTTGAATGAATCTTGAGAAGGCGAAGAGATATGGTATTTATAGACCCCGTCATGTGGGCCCTTGTGGCGGCTAGGAGATGTGCATCGCGGTTCGATCGACCACTTAGATCGAATCGAGGTCGTTCGATACTCGATTAATATCGAATTGTGGCTGTTTGATATACTATTTCAGTGGGATTTTCTCTTTGGGCTGGCCAATATTAGTATTGGACCATTTCTAAAATATCCCCATCAAGTAGCACTCTAACTAAATGATAGGAGTCAACATTTCTACATTTGCAATGCACTATTTGACAACTTGAGGCTTGAACTTCAGACAATTGTATCAGTATGTTCCATGATGATTATGCAAATAGAACATAACTTTCATCTGAGTTTTTCTACATCAATATTTACTGACGTGCAGACACCCAGTCCATGCACGAAGAGCGTTATTCGGCAATTACTGAAACATGAATACATGTGATACCCCAAAATAATAAAATTAACGCCTTAATAAAGGCAGCCAACCTCAACACCAGAAGTAGAGGCAGGGGTGTGGGGAGGAGGTCCCCCACCATCTCTCGCATATATATAATTATAATATACACCAGTAACACTGGTACGCAGTCCCGCGTGATTAAGAATTTATTTTAAATATAATATAATAAATTTAAACGATTAATATTACAACTTAAATTTAGAAATTAAACATGTAAAGATTGAAAGTCTATATATCTTAACCTTACTTTATGTAAGAGAACTTAAGTAATGATTTTTGTTCCTTTAATGTGAAGACTTAAATAATATTAAAACTAAAATAAAGAGAAAAGTGCAAAACTAGCCCCATCCTATAGGCCTTTTTTCGAAACTATACACAACGTTTGAAAAGTTGCAAAACTATACCCAACCTTTGCATTCTGTTCGAAATTAGCCATAACGTTTAATTCCGACCACTTTTTAAATTTTACATGGGCAAACCGGTACTACACTTCTAATTTATAAAGAAAAGAAAAAATCATTATTTCACCTATTATTATATTAAATCAAATGTAATTAAACTATTATTTCTTAAAAGTATATCTTTTTATATTTAAAAAGATAAAACATTTAATTCCTTAACATATATAAATATATAAAAAAAGTATATCTTTAGATATTAAAAACAATAAGATATTTAATTCCTTAATATATATAAATATCTAAAAAAAGTATATCTTTATATATTAAAAACAATAACAAATTTAATTCCTTAACATATATAATATATAAAAAAAGTATATCTTTATATATTAAAAACAATAACAAATTTAATTCCTTAACATATATAAATATATATATAAAGTATATTTTATATATTAAAAAAAATTTAATTCCTTAACATATATAAATATATAAAAAAATATATCTTTATATATTAAAAACAATAACAAATTTAATTCCTTAACATATAAATATATATAAAAAAGTATATCTTTATATTGAAAACAATAACAAATTTAAGTTTTTAACATATATAAATATATATAAAAAATATATTTATTTATTAAAAATAATAAGATATTTAATTCCTTAACATGTATAAATATATAACAAAAAGAAAAAAATTATTATTTTATAAATATAATTAACAATAAGAAAAATATAATTAACAATATAATTAACATATATTGAAATCAACAGAACAATATATGTATATAAATTTTTTATTATTGAAATGCAAAAAAAATATTAAGATATATCATTTTTTATTATTGAAAAAGAAAAAAAAAAGAAAAGAAAAAGAAAAACCCATCTCCCCACCCTACCCTGACCCACCCCCCCACCCCCACCCCCACCCCCGCCCCCACCATCCCCGACCTCCCCACCCTCTACCCTGCCCCCACCCCCGGTTGCAGTGACGCCACCACCACTGCAAATCGCGGTGGTAGTGGCGTCAAATCGCCCTACCGCCACCAGCACCGCGATTCTGGACGCGACGGCGTGTTGGGGGGGGGGTGGTGGTGGTGGTGGGGGTGGGTCTGGAGGCGACGGCGGACTCTGTACGCGGCGGGGGCTGGTGGTCCGATCTGGTGGTCTGGGGTGAGTCAGGTGAGGCGGAGGGTGGTGGTGGGGGTCAGGCGGGGAATGGTGGTCCGATCTGGTGTGGGGGGGGGGGGGGGGGGGCGCTGGTGAGGAAGATGACTGATTTAATTTTTTTTTTTGCCTTTTTTTTTAATAATAAAAAAATGATATATTTTAAATTTAATGTTTTTTATGTATATATTTGTGAAATGTCTATTTTTCCCTCGACCAAAACAGACTCATATGTCATGACGTCGAAATATGACATTTTTTTGTCGGAATTAAACGTTAGGGCTAGTTTCAAACATAATGCAAAGGTTGGGTATAGTTTTGCAACTTTTCAAACGTTGGATATAGTTTCAAAAAAGACCTATAAGTTGGGGCTAGTTTTGCACTTTTCTCTAAAATAATTATAGTTACATCCCTACTAATAACAAAGTTGTAAATAAGAAAATCAAAAGATTGGTTTAACACTGGGTTTCTTTATATAATAGTATATAGATATTATCACCACATATACAAATAACTGGTCAAAATAATGGAGAAAAGAGCAAAAACCTACCCTGCGATATTTTGAATTAGCAAAAAACTTATGGTTTTATGTTTATTAGCAAAAATCCTCTTGTGTTACCACTTAATAAGAACACTGCACCCAATCAAAGTTTTTGCCTTGACTTTATGCAAAATGACGTTTTTTTTCCTTCCATTACAACACTTATTTTTTTTGGATTTGTGTGATTCGAAGTTAAATAAAATAGAAATAACACAGGGTAGGTTTTTGCATTTTACTCAATTCATAAATGGTTATACAGTTATAACATGAATATGATAAATGTAATTTCATTCTCAATTAACTATGTTTTTCATCGCACATTACAACCTTTTGTAATAATCTGAAAAAATTTAATTATAAAAATTACACGCGTCAACAATAAAATTCATGGCTCCGCCCCTACTCGACACGATATTTGAGTTCACGAACCAATTTTTGGCGAATTTGAATGCAATATACCTTCCAATTCAATCCTCCCATGCTCTAGTAGACAGAGCATCCCTATTGTTTATGAGTGCCATTCAACACAAATGTTTATATGGGTAATTCCCATATTGGACCGGGCCATTAGAAATTTGGCCCAACGCTCTTACACTAGGCATGGCATGCCATATAAGTTCCAATATCGAATATCACATTCGATATGGTATAGTGCCATGTAGATCACGTGTGCGGTTCCCACATCCCGATGCCTATATATATATCCGAGTTCTACTAATCAAGGTAAGCTTCAGTAATTACCCCACATTGTTCACTCCCATATCGATTATCTATATTCGATATTGATTTCTCACCTGATATTCACTCCCGATATACAATTCGATACCATTCGATATATCATCTGACATACTCGCCTGATAAACATACCCGACATACATCCTCGATATACTATCCTCGACATACCATGCCCGATATGGCCAAAGCCCCGATATAGATAAGATTTGACATCTGCCTAGATTCGATATCCCTCTATCCTCGACATCTTGCCAAGCATCTAAGTATTACTCTTAGGTGTTCCAGACCTAAATCTACCTAGAACCAGCAGTAGTGTAGGAGACCATACTTGTAATAGATTTGCTACCATATTATTGTAATCCTGCACTTCGCTTATAATATACGATCTATTATCAAATTAGTGGCGACGTATGTGGGAACACCACATTCCCAGACAAAGACGCTAAGGTACAACGTAGGGTGACCCGATCGCGATCCATTAGACCCGACATTGACAATTCCACCATAGAGAATCCTCTACCACAAGTTTCATTACCGGAGCCCAGTATCGAGCTACAAGGTAATCCACCCCCATCTCAAGCATCGATAGCCCCCGAGCCCGTGCTCGATAGTCATACTACCTTATCGCCATCATTTATGGAGTAGATTAACACCACAGTGTAGACAACATTGAATGTTGCGTTGGCTACACTACTACCGCACTTAATGAACCAGCTACCGACAACCCACCTCCCCAACCCCAGGAATCCAGGACGAGAGGTCTGGCAGAGGGATCCAGGGCTCAAGAGCATAATGCGATGGCAGAATCCAGGAGGGAGTGCCCAGTTCCTAGAGCTCATGGAGGAGGGGCACCGGATCCCAAGGCCAAAATGTGAGACATACCAAGGAGGATGGAACGATTGAATTAAGAGAAAGAGGAAGTCAATCATAGATTAAAGTTGGCAAATGGACATATAAGGTTGATCCTATTTAGCGAGGAAACAGAAGCAGAAGTAAGAGGACAAGATTCTTTCGCTCAAGACATGCGATGGTAAGAGCGATCCCCGCGAACATATGTATTACATGGACGGTATACTAAACCTACACCGCTTCACCGACAACGTGCAAGATAGAATATTCGTAATAACCATAACTTGAGTAGTTCTTGCTTGGTTTACAAGGATAACAACCGTGTCCATTGGTAGCTACAAACAGTTAAGACAAAAGTTTGAGAGTCAATTCTATAGCCACAAGAGAATGCATATCAACATGAACCACTTGAAATTCGTCAAACAGAAGGGGAAAGAAACCCTGGAAGTGTTTATGAAAAGATTTAACAAGGAATTACTAAAGGTGGACAAGCCGAGAGGGGAGCGGAACGTGAGTTTGCATAGGAGGTTTGCGGTCGGGTTTCTTAGGATGGAGTCTCCAACAATCGACTAGATCAATATGGCGACTTATTAGACAATCTACTAGGATAACATGATGGCGACAAAACAAGCTCCGTACCAGTCATAAAACCGGTCCAAAGGAAAGGAAGGTTAGAACGGGGACATGAGCAATCGCGACAAATCTCCTAGGGGGTACACCTAGGGGGCCATCGTCAATGCACCCTCGAGATGAGTAATTAACATGAATAATGGCAGCCCGACAGGAGTAGACTCCACAAATGGGCGCAAGAGAATTACCCGAGGAATACAGAAGGATAGATATGTGGGCTTTACAATGCTTCTCGATTTGGAGGAACTGCCTGGCAAAGTCATCACCTTTTCGAGGAAGGACTTGATGGACCTATTCCGAAAGGTTATCAAAGCAGGTAAACTTGACTTCCCTCTCGTAGTAAAGCTAGATATCGCTAATTACACAGTGCGCAAGGTTTTTATAGACAATGGGAGCTCCACCAATATAATATTTGCACATGCTCTTGAAAAGATGGGTTTGGGCCATAATGAAATTGAGGAAATTCGAACCCATTTGGTTGGGTTTAGGAGTGCCGAGGTCGTACCACTAGGACAAGTCAGATTGCCCACATCCTTCGGTGAAGAGCCGTACAAGAAGAATGTTGAACATCTAGTACACAATTGTAGACAACCCATTTGCCTTCAAGGTTATCATTGGGAGGCCAACATGAATGTGATCCAGGAAGTGGTCTATACATACCACAAGAACTTGAAGTTCCCCGCACCTGGAGGAATTAGTTAGATCGTTGTTTATCACATGGAAGGTTGGCTCTGCTAAGTGGCATCTCTTACACTTCCTAGGCTGAGGGAGGCTGAAGGACCGGAGCTCGTTGCGAACGGAGGACAACAAATGGCGGATTAGTGGCATTCCATTATCATTTTAATTTATGAAATTTTATTATTATGTTTGAACATTATATGTTTACCTAAACTGCCCCACGCGGGAAGGCTTGTAACTAAAACATGGGGAACTACACTGGCCTGGTTCCCATACCACGTGATACGTAGGCGGGCTGAGATATACCTACTCATCGACCGTTATCTATTGTTAATCTTTATCTTGAGAATTATATCTCTCTCTCTCACTCACTCACTCTCTCTCTCCCTCTCTCTCTCATGTTGATAGACTCATGACATGGATGAACAGAACCTACAGGATAAGACACAAATATGCCTTAAAGGGCGAAAGTATCTCCTACCATAAGGGTAGGCAGATCGAATGCCATCCGATTCTTGGCTGATATATATCTCAAAGTTCATATTGTTATATTCTTGCATAGGTCGTTATATGTTTAAATGACATGAACGTAGACATCAGCCGTCAAAAAGACTAAGAGAAAAATATCCCATATCCACCGAGATAAGGAGGAGAAAAAAAAGAGAAATATATCCCCTATCCATCGAGATAAGAAGAAGACGAAGAGAAAGTGACTCTGATATCCTACAAGATACGGAGAAGAGTACCTAATATGGTCGAATATCTTCTATCCTATGGGGTACGGTAGAAATATACCCTAGCGGGTAAGAGATCCCCTATCCATCGAGATAAGGAGGACAAAAGAAAAGAAAATTATTCATTATTCATCAGGATAAGGAGGACAAAAGAAAAGAAAAAGATCCCTTATCCATCGAGATAAGGCGGACAAAAAAAAAGAAAAAGATCACATCTCCATTGAGATAAGGAAGACAAAAGAAAAAGAAAAAAGATCACCTATCCATCGAGATAAGGAGGTCAAGTGAAAATAAAAGATCCTCTATCCGTCGGGATAATGAGGACAAAAGAAAAGAAAAAGACCCCCTATCCATCAAGATAAGGAGGACAAAAGAAAAAAACAGAAGGAGAAAAGAGATTGAACGGCGAAGAAAGCTTCCGTCTATCAAATTGACGAATACGTAACAAGTAAGGAAACACGTTTATTTAATTAAAATGGGCAAATACAAAACGATGGCCATACAAGCGATTCTTGACACAAATTACAAAACCAAGGCTACTATTTGGAGCCCATTATCAAACAAACAAGACAACGAGTACGGGCAAAGTTTTCAGAGGGGGTACTTAGGGGCACCCTCGGTATGAATCAATACCAGACTTTTCTGCTACAAACTATTAGTATAGTCATCTGGTTCCGAGTCTCCGTTATCATCGTCGGACTCAGAATCTTCAGAGATTTGTTCATCTGGCCCGAGCAATGGGTCAAGCGACTCAGCATAAAATCCTTCTCTGAAGCTATTCTGCAACATAGCCTGACCAATGATCGCATCCCTCGCCTCCTCTCGGTCCTGCAATCCTCTTTCCATGCATATGTCATTATAGGTCTTACTCAAAAGGTAACCCTTCACGATGCTCAATTGTTGTTCTCGAGTGGGTTTTTAGAGAGACAAAATATGATACTATTAATAAACAAGAAATTACCTCGTAGCATACAACCCTCTGAGCTCGTGCAAGCTCTACCTTAACACGATGAAGTTTTACATCCACAACTTCTATATACTCCTTCTTAGAGAAGACGGTCTCATTGGCTTGCTTCAGAGTGACCGTCAGCCTTGCGTTGTTGCCAAGTAGAGACTCAACATTACTTTCACATTCAACGAGTATGCTCATGCGATAACCCTCCCGTCCGTGATTTTTATGAACCACGGGCAATGCCGATTCGGCACTGAGGCCCTCCTCAACACCAGTTGTTGTTGATGCAATAACACCCATCCTACGACTCATCACGAGTTGACCTACAACACATTGATCAGCAAAAGTTAGAATGACTATTTATGATGGAGCATACAAGGGTATGACTCAGCACGCGTAAGTGACATACTAAGGTTGTACGGGCTGTTATAGGCCCTTGGATACAGACCACCAGCCCGAAGTACATCTTTTTGTACGAGGGTGGGATGATCATATTTGTGCTCCATTAGGAGGTCAAGGAAGCTAGTAGCCCACATAGTCGTGACCGCAAAAGCGGGCCATCTGTACTTCTTTATCTTTATCTCCGGCCTTCATATTCGTGATGACTGAGAATAATTCCTAGAACTCATTAATGCCAGACGACCCAACGCCTAAGGCCTTCATCACCAGAATGAACGCCACAATAACACTAGAAGAATTGAAAGAGAGTTACCCCAAACAGACCTCAATGCTCTTCAAGATGGTGACGATCAAAGGATCAATAGGTAAATGCAACCCATTGACGAAATGTTTGGTGTTCACCGTGATCCAACCCTAGGGAATTTACGCATCCGCTCGCTAGGGTTGGGAAATTTTATCTAGTACCCATCAATATGGTACTCGGTACGATAATAATCAGGACAATGGGGGATATGAGATACCATGTCTTCATATTTGATAGCGGTCTTGTACTTCTTCACCTCCAGCACATCTATTAAACCAAACTCATTCTCTCTCTCGCCCTCAGTTTCGGTCTCCCTCTCATCCCCATCCTCTGTATCATCCCTATCATCTTCATCCCTATTGTCGTCATCCCCAAGGGAATCGCCCTCATCTTCATCTACCAACGAATTCAAGTACAACATCTCAGATGAGAGTGCAGAAGAATTGTGTTGCTGACCATCATCGTTCCCAGGCTCCAAACCAAGGACAAACCCAACATTTTCATGGGACAGGTTCACGTATCTTTTTCTCGACATTTCCATATCATAAACTTACTACGTTAAGACCTTTGAGGCTTGACGAATGTTGGTCAACAAAATCTTACAAATTGAGCTCAAAGGTTAGCCATTTGATCAAATCAAGTACCGATCATAAAACAAGTTAAATTAAGGAATATAATTTATTTGATATATATATATATATATATATATATATTTGGTGTATCGAAAATGACTATCACAAATATCGAGAATGGATTTGACATACAAGTTATATCCAAAGCATATATTTATAGACACTAGGCCTTTTGACTCTGCATTTATGGCCAATGATATCGAAATCAAGATTCGACATCAAGACTTCAAAGACTTCAAAGACTTCAATATCGAAAATATTCGATATAAAAATCACTTTTGAAATAATTATATAATATTATTCATATAAAACTGGATTGTGTTGGGGCAACAATCTTGGGCATGAGACTGCACAGTCTTGTTGTGATGCATTTTGTGATCAATTTATACACCACATTACACAGAGCAATAGGCCTAAGTTATGCGATGTTCTCTGGATTCTAAATTTTAGGAATAAGACACAAGAATGCCTCACATATTCTCTAGTCAAAGGCTCTATGAACAAAAGCATCTTCCACAAATCTGACAACTGATCTCTCTATCTAGTTCCAACTTTTTTGATAAAAGCTTACATTAAGACCATCTGACCTTTGAGCTTTTAAAGGATGCTTAGAAAGAATAGCATCTTTATTTTCCTCTCTATCAATCATAGCTCCCAGGTGTGTATGGTCTTCAATGTCCAACTTCATCTGAAATTTTGATCTCTTAAGAGTACCACTCTAAGTAATAATGGAGTGATCACAGCACCCTAAGAACAACTTTCTGAAATACTGTCTTGTATGATCTCGAAGGATACCAACTTCAGACTCCCACAACCCTTCAATTTTCAATTTCTTCATCTTGTTATGTTTCCTTCAAACTAATGTCGAACGGTGGAAGAAGTTCGTATTCTTATCACCCTCTTTGATCCATTTAATCCGAGATTTTGAAATCGCAAGGTTTTGGAATTCGTCGATCTTCCAGCCAATACAAACAACCAACTATTTCGCACTATTTATTGGTCTCGGCTTCTTGTTTTAGCACTTCATTGTACTCCCTTATGAGTTCATCTTCAAGATTTCCTAACAAAGTGTTAGGTCTAGAACAACGAGCCTTCTGAATTCCTCCTAGCCGTGCCTTGAGATTTTTCTTGCTTCTAAAGATATTACCAAAATTTGATTCATTCCATGGTAATAATATCTGAGGCACTTCGTCTATAGCATCCAACAAATACACTTTTTCCTCCATAATCCTTTGAAGAATCTTGTCACATCCTGGATTGGAGAACCACATTTCTTCAAACGGAAATGGTCGAACTCCATTAAATCTATCCTTACCAAGACACTATGTTGCAATAAGGTGGTGATCTGAGTATGTTCTAGGCAGATTTTCAACAACACACTCAGGAAGCATGTTGATCCATTCTTGATTAGCCATAACAAGATCTAATCTTGCCTGGGTCAAGGCTCCTTTTTTTTTGTTGGTCCAAGTGAACTTAGGACCAATAAAACCAAGATCATGAAGAGTACAATTTTCCATGAACTGCCTGAAAAATTGTAATCTGCCTAATGAACGCCTTCTTCCACCCCTCTTTTCATGAATAAAAAAACTTCATTAAAGTCTCTTATTATATGCAATGGAATGGGATGATCCTTCACTTGATTAGATAGATATTCAAACACTCTAATCTTAGTTGCTTTGTGGATTTGAGCATAAACACATGTTAACCTCCAACTATCAATCATGTTAGGGCTGATGATAGTACTGACAGCCTGAAAATTTGCATCAGTGGTCTCTACATCAACCTCAAAATCATTCCACAACATCCAAAATACCCCAACCATGCCAATTCTTGGAAAAACTTGATAAAATCTTAATCGAGGAACGGTACAATGTTACAGTCCTGTTCTTCACTAACTCGAGTTTCAAAAGCAAAAACTACAGTAGGTTGATGAATTCTTACCAAGTCATGAAAGTTTTGACGAAACTCTTCATCTCTAGTCCCTTGACAGTTCCAATAGACAACTTTTATACCCGAACTGTTTAGTTTGGTTGGAAGAACTGCATTCTCAAATGGAATCCCATTCCATAGAGCCGAGATCTTTCTCAAGCTCTCTAACATGAGGTACCTTTACATTTTCAACTCCCAGGTTGTTAAGTCAAACCTCTCCTACCATAAGAGATTCATGTTCCAGTGATCTATTATGTGAACATTCACTTTGATCTCCCAGTTGGTTGCAATTATAATTATCACCAGCGCTATGCTGTCCCACATTCCTATGTTCGTGATCAAAGTTGGAGCCTGGAATTGGTTGTGAAATGTGTGGAACTCCCTTGGGTGCATCCATTCTGCCTCATCCATTGCATTTTCCATCTTCTATTGAGTTATGCTCTTGAATGATCTTGCTATTATTTCCTTCTGATAGAATTTGAGATGTGTTTGAAGCCAGGATTTTAAAAGGGTTATGATTCTCCGATGGAAAGGTGCTTCGTTCTTTAATAATTAGAGTTACTCTTGGTTTAATTTTCACTTTTGAAACCGTTGCACGATTCAAAATAACTGATCCTTTCCTCAACTTAGGATCAAGAGAAGTGGGAAGTATTCTCTTGGATTGACCCCCCATATTATGATGTATGATAATCACCTCAGGAGTTGATGTAGCTGCCTTGCCTTTACCTTTCCTACTCACGTCCCATTCTGGGAATTAGAGTTAATTCTATTTTCTATAACATCCTTAGCCACATTAGAGAATTTATTTTTCCTACTAATTAGCATCCAATTTCCATACTCATTCCCTTTTACTTTGTCATTAAGCCATTCTTCTTTCTCTTCCATTGAGGACTTTCTGCCAGCATGCAACACTCTCTCTTCAGTTTCCATCTTTTTCATGGAATTAAGAGTCTCAGTACATGTATTCTTTGAATGTCCAATTCTTCCACATTCATGGCACAATGAGGAGATGTTCTCATACACAACTTGATAGACTCTGTCCTCGATCCATATTCCTAGTTCAAGTGGTTTGTCTGTGTGTAATTGAACACAAAACCTGTCAAAGTTTCATGTGGAGGCATTGTATGCGTATTCATAAATTTTGATAGGATCACCAATGCAAGAGGCTAATAATTGAACCATTTCTTCTCTAAGATATTCAATAGGAAAATTCAGGACTCTCACCCATGAAATGGTACATTTGATCTCATCAGTATCCGCTCTAAAGTTTGGACACCACTTCCTTATTGGAATGAAACTGCACGCAAGCAACCAAGGTCATTCGAAAAAGATCATCTATCTGTTTGATGGAGATAGACCTTTCATAACATAGGATCCATGTCCTAAATCAACTAGTTCAAACTCATTATGGAGTTTCCACACGAGATCTAGTCTTGTGCAATGCAGTGTAGTACCATGGCTTCCCAACAATGCGAATAATAATGGTATCTTCCCATTGTCGAGGCATGCATTTTCTAACTTCCTGATTAATGTGAACTTGTTTGAAGGAATAATAGTGTATGCTTCTTTCACTTCTATTAAACTGCACTCCTCAGCAGTTTTGACATCTTCAATCCGAGCATCATTGTGTTTAGCTCGTTGTGTGACCATATCTGCATAGGATGTTCTCGCTAAGGTATGATTAACCTTTTTATTCTCCTGGAAGTTTGATTCACATTCCGTTGTGAAGTTATCATGCGAGTGTCGCAAGAGTTTTTGATTTCTAGAACCAGCATTGCGTTCAACATATGATGTGAAGACATATGGTGTCAAAACCGTTAAGTTTGGCCGTAGCGGGAGTGTTGGTGGTACATTGTTTTCCTCCATATCAGTTACTTCGTTCTTCATAGCAGTTACTAAAACTTCGATTTTCAAAAGTTATGTTTTTGTAATGGGCCTTGTTTATACAACGAATTGCCGAACTAAAATTATTTTAAAGAAATAATTCTCAAACTAATTCTCAAAAAAACCTACTCAAAGAGAACATACCCATCTTAACCTTTACAAATTTGGTGTAATAATTATCAAAAATTCTAAATGAAACAAACTCATAATTAAGTGTATATAAAAATATTTCACCAAAAAAAGGAAGTGTATATAAAAATATTATGTAGATCTATATCATAACTAAAAACATTTGTTAGTTTTCCGTGACACATAACTCGTCTTCTTCATGTCCTTCCAGCCACCGCCGCCTTTCTGTGTCCACATAGGCATGTCAATGGGTAGGGTTTTACCCTACCCTTACCATAAAAATAAGTTCAGAGTCTAGACCCTCACCCTGAAATCAAGGTAAGGGCCAATACCAAGACCCTACTCAGTAACTTTCGAAACTCAACTCAAGGTAAGGTTCAAGACCCAAATTTTATCCTTACTCTAAAAATTCTTTGAAAATCGCCTTAAACGAAGTATTTGTTTCACAAAAATATTTTATTCGTGAATATTATAAAATTGGATATCGACCAAAAAGAAAAATATTTGACACGGTCGAAATTTGTCTACAGGTCTAATAAGACCTTTACAAATTTAAATTGGTAGGGTCTGGCTCCTCAAAACAAGGTATCCAATGGGTCTTGGTCAGGAAAAGGGAAGGTCCCTACCCAGAATTAGACACATTAGGCACTGGGTCTTGGCAGGGTAGGGTAAAACCCTACCCATTGACATGCTTAGTCCACATCTTACACGTCATTGTCAATCTAGGTCCTGGCATGAATTCGATCCGCTGCATAAAATCGTCAGATCCATACTCTTTTTGAGAGGAATACAATGAAAGACTTCAACAAATCCATATCATTGATCTATGATGCGGGTTTTCCTTTTCAAACAAATCGAACTGAAATAAAAAGAAATAGAATAAGAGACCAAAATTGATGCTCGGAATAATGTACTGTGATTCATCTATGATGATTTGTTTCTACGAAGAAGATGACCCAATTAACTTGGAAAAAATATAATTTTTGTAATTTTACAAAGATTTCCTGAGGTTTGGATAATTACAATGACCGGCCCTCCAACTAGTAATTGTAAATGAATTTCTAACTTTGCCCTTCATAATTTAATTTGGTTTAAAAGTTTTGATGTTATATTAAATAATAAGACATGATATTTTTCTTAAGGTCTTATGTGTAAACATTTGCACAATTTAATTTTAAATCTCTCGAAAAAATTTAAGAAAAACTTTAAAAGTAAGAATAAAGTAATTTTATTTAATCATAGGATTAATATTAAGTATTATTCTCTAGATTTTAAAAGTAGTCTAGTTATGCCACTTTTAAATAATTGCAATTCCTTTTAAATATATATTAAATATTTTATAATATGCGATTACTATTTTCTACCAGTGTGACATAACGGTTAATTGTTTTATTTTTGCACCAATAGATTTTTTTTTTATGTTCAAGAAATCTATGTGAGAATGAATAAAATTAATTTATATGCATGCTCTTGAAATTAAATAAACATCATGTTCTTTCAACAAGACATTTAAATTTAATTAAACAATAGAATTGATCAAGGTCAAAAATATAAATGAATTTACAATTACTAGTTGGAGGGGAGGTCATTGTAACTATTCAAACCTCAAGAAAGGTCTTTGTAATTACATCAAACTTCAGGGGGTAGAACTGTAATTATCGTTTTTCTAATAATTAGAATTTTGTTTATTCAGAATTAGTATGGAGGAAGTCTTCGTGGTTTTTTTGTTTTATTGTTTACCATAAAATAAAAGCATGATTAATTTACTATTTTTCTCCCATAACTTGGATTCTTTTCGATTTTGGTACAATAAATTACCAGACCTCGATTCAGGTCACCTAACTTGGCACATTGACTCGGTTTTGGTCCCATGGATGCTCCTCCACCTATTTCTGTCGTGAAACTCCTACGTTGCTCTCGATGACTCTCAACTTACCCGCTTAGACCCAATTTCTGACCCTATATGCTAACATGGCATCCACGTGAAAAAAAAATATAACGAAATAAGTCTAACAGTGCATTTCCCCTTTTATTTACCTGAATCGTCTCGCCCTTTTCATTTCTCCACACTACGACACCGCCACTTCGTCTTTTCCGGCAACTCAAAAGGTATTTCCTCTTGTTTATTCTTATCTCTTGCGATTTCGGTATTTTAAATGCTTATATCTTTGTTATTTAGGGTTTGTTTTGCAACATTTGGAGAGTTTTGATTAGGATTTTGGGAATAGAAAAATTGAACTTACATATCATGAATCCACATTTTTAGCAAAATCAGGGTCGAATTGCACCATTTTTTAGGCTTTGTTGTTGATTTTGACAAATGTATGCTAGTTTTGGTTGAGTTTGATATTTTTTGTTTAAGATTAAGGATGAACTACTTAATTAAACCTTTGCATGTGTAAAAAACACAATATTAATCATAGATTTGCTTCAACTAAGGCCGAAAAATGACTCTTAGAATCAGATGAAAGAATATTTTTAGAAATTGTATGTATTTAGACTAAATTTTGTAAATATATGATTTGTAATGTAGATGGCTCACCCTTACCAAATCTCGTGTGTTTGTGGGTGAGGCAATATGCTATATTTCAGGCTACTAACACAGCCTCATGCCCTGATAGTTTTTACTACATATGCTCATTGCGTGTTTGTCACCCCAATAACTTCTTTTGGACTGACGACATGAACAAGGGTGCGAATATGAGGAAAATGTCGTATCGGGGTGAGGAGTGTTAAGGAAACTGTGTACCCGAACCACCTATAAGTTGAGTTCAACAACGCCTACCATTGGGAAAAAGATTGCAAAGATTGCTGGAATTGAGCAGCAGAGTCCCTGTATAGGATACTTTCTCAATATGAGTGCAACTAAGGCCGTAGTTATTTGTTGTTTAATCAGATAGTTACTTTTGTTTGTTGCATTTGCTATTTTGCTCTACAACTCATTTTCTATCCAAGAATGTAATGCGTATAAGTTATTTAGTAGTTCCCACATATTCGAACGCGTGGAACGTGTTTTGATCTTTTGTAAGACTCGGTTAAGTGTGTTTTGTAAGACTATTACTTAATATTCTAATATTGTTAATTTTATTGTGTTGTTTGATTTGATTGATTATTTTTTATGGCATATGTAGTTTGATTAGTGTTGTTTATTTTGTTAATTACTTATATGTGTGTTTTTATTAGCATGATAGTTCCTACTAGTGTTAAGGTGAAAATTTCATTTAAGGCTCCGTCTAGTTTAGTACAAAATCATAGCTTACAGACGAATGCTTAATTTAAAGGAATAGCCTTGAACTAAGTACAAACTATGACAAACTTTGACTTTAGTCCAAAACACCTTAGGCTGACGCTTGGATGCCTTGCAGGATATCGAAGGGGAGCTATATCGAATCAACGGGAATATCGAAGATCTTCTATGTCGGGGATCCGGTAGATATCGGGGATGTATGTCGGGAATGTGTATATCGGGTCAGGTGATATCAGATGTCATCTCCACATCCGATATATGGTATATCGAGTGATGTATGTTGAAGGTGTACTCAATATTGAATATGGGTATTTGATATGTTGGTGAACAGTATAAGGTAATTAATGCTACTTGCCTTGATTAGCGGAGTAGGGATATATATAGGCCTCGGGATGTGGAGACCGTATCCATAATTCCTAACATGCACTGTACTACGTCGAATGTCCTATTCGATATAGTAATGTATATCGGGTGCCAAACTGCCAATCACCAATATAAGAGTGTTGGGCCTGGCCAATACAATTGGGTGGCTAGCCCATTACGGGAATCACCCATATCATGTAGTCCATGAGTTTAGGAGTTATTGTTGTAAATGATAATTCGTAAATCCAATTTGTGTTACCACTACCTCTTGTCCCCCCCAGTTCAAATGTAGGATTTCGAATACGGGATATCTATTTAAAGTGATGATGGACCCACAATATAATTTTTCATAGCATCGAGGTCTACATTTGAGTTATGACTGAGGTCCTTGCGTATATGGGGTTATATCTCATTTATGTTAGATTCTTTATATCGAATGTTCAATGGCAAGTCAAAAATTGATCCTCGATATAGTGGGGGTGGCCCCCAGGCTATGTATCTATACACACACACACATACACACACACACACACACACATATATATATATATATATATATATATATATATATATATATATATATCTACATTGAGTAAGAAGAGAGAGAAATCATTTGCATTATAGCTGAAGCGTGCTATTTATGGCAAAGAAATATCAAATTTTGGTTTTCGATATCAAAAATTAGTAAGTTTTGATATTGCCCCAATATTAGATCATTTTCGATATATTCTCTGGTATTTGAGAACTTATCCCCGATATAGAGAAACTCGATATCTAAAAACAACTTGTACCGGGATATTGTGTCTAGTGGTTGGTAAGATTTTGTCGTATTATCGTTCTAACTAGCATGTTGTCCTTCATATGTCTTTTGTTACAAAAGTATCTTTTTGCATTTAGTATCACAATGGGTCTTCGTGCACGTATGCTACAACTTGGCGCTGCTCATCGGGCATATGAGGGGATGGCGACAGCACAGGCCACAGAGGCGACACAGGCCTCGACAGTTGATAAAGTTACGACGCTTGCAGTCCCAGGAATTGAAACTGGTTACCGCAAGTTGGTGTCGTTCCAACATCATCTCATGTCACGGCCGCTGATGCTCCTCAAGACCAATCATTTGTTGATGGGCGAGCTACTGGGATCTCAATGGATGAATTGGTTAAGGTGAGAGGGGCAACTAATGCCTTTGTAGCCCGGGTAGTTAAGGAAGCAGGGTCTGTTGACGTTCCTATGACATTGGACGAGGAGAAGTCTACTTCCATTCTCCTGACTTGGGCGGGGGATAGGGGTTCCTAAGTCGACCGTTCGGCCTTGTCTAGAGATAGGGGAATCGTCGCTACCCAAAAATCAAGGTCGGTTGTGACCCTTCAGGAGACACCGGGGATGGGCGGACGTAAAAGGGCGCGAACTAAAAGTTCTACGTCTCATAAGACGTCAAAACCCATGGCGTAGGTCCCAATATTAACGTTGAAGAATACGAGTTTAGTGAAAGAGAGGTGGTTCACCTGATGGGGTATTTCTTTCCCACTATGGTCAAGGTTCGGGTGCTCATTGAGCAAGATCGGGCGCAACATGTGCGACATAGCATCCATATCTACCAAACTGTAAGTAGTCTTTAAAATGATCATTTTTATTTTCACCGGGCATCTCATCAATTATCGTATGATTGTATGTAATTCATACAACTTAGTAAGTTCTTGACCACGAGCATGCGGGTGTGCAACCACCCCAATGTAGACAAGGAAGCGGCGATGGCCCAAATGGAGGTTAATATTGAAAAATGGGTCAATTCAATCCTATGGAGATTGAGAGAATCGTTGCGCATAAAGATGAGGCTATGCGTCATATCCGTGTTACTAAAGACGAGTTGGACTCTTGCGCAGTGGAAAACGAGAAATTGGCCCATAGACTGAAAGCTATGAGGCAAGCTGCTATGGAGGAGAAAAGCGATAAAGAAGCTGATGAACTCAAGCTCCAGAAGATGAAGTTCGAGAACGAGCGTTTGAAGGCTGAGCTCGTGCAAGCTCGCTATGATTTGGAGATTGCAGTGAGCTACCTATCCTCTAGTTATGGTATTATTATTCTCCGTTGCAAATAATTTAATCTATATATTGTCGCGTGCATACTAGGATACGTCTTCTGCCATGATGGTGCTTGTGGTAGAACGATTTCTCCAGAGTGATACATATAAGGATATTCTCGCGGAGCGGGCTTATCTAGAGAGGGGGATTACAAAGAATGCCATTATCGGTCAAATTACAATGAAGTCTGGAATCAAGGATGATTTTAATGTTCGGGAACTGGACTCCATGTGTGGGCTTGACGGCAAGCCTCTTGAAGATAGTGGACCCACGGATGAGAATGGGGAGAAAACATATGTGTTCGCCAATCTCAAGAAAAAGAACGGTCATGTCCTAACTGGCCGGAAAGGCACATCTGATCCTCTGAACCAGTCATAGGCATTGTATCCCCTATTTTAATGAATATGTAATAATCATTGGATAATTGTGTCACTTGGATTGTTTTGTGCTTTTTGTTTGCTGACTATTCTGATTTGTACCATATTCGGTTGCTGTAATCGGCATTTCAGAGATGCCCGATTTGTTATGGTTTTGCATTTTTTAGCATGTTCCATAATGCGTGTTGATCTTATCGTTGTTGGGAAGGGATGCCCATTTCATCTGCATTCTAAATGCATTGCTATGCCCATTATAAAGTAACTTCCCATGGGTAGGGGTGATGCTTTCTTGTATGGTATCGTCCGCCATCTCTTGTAGGATATGGTATATGTGACTTTGTTAGGTAGTCTCATTTGTATCTTGTATGATAGCGGATATTCTTCCTATCCCTGGTTAATGGCTTCTGCCTCTTGTAGGATATAAGTGTTGGCCGCCAGTTAAGGAGTTTCTTTTGTACTTGGTAGGATAGCATATATTTGACCTTTGCATGTACTCTCATTCGTATCTTGTAGGAGATGGGGGTCAGTATCCCGTAAGATACTATATATTCGACTTTTTTGGGTACTCTCCTCCGTATCTTGTAGGCTATGAGAGTCAGTATCCCGTAAGATATTAGATATTCGACCTTTTCATGTACTTTCCTCTGTATCTTGTATAATAGGGGAGTCAGTATCTCGAAGACAGTAGATATTCGACCTTTTTTGGGTACTCTCCTCCTCTGTGGATGGGGGGTATATTTTTTTTTCTTTTCTTTTTCTCCTTCTTATATTTGTGGATATAAGATATTTTTTTTTCTCCTCCTTACCTCTGTGGATAGGGGATATTTTTCTTTTGTTTCTTTTTCTCCTTCTGATCTCTCTAGATAGGGGATATTTTACTTTTCTTTCTTTTTCTCCTCCTTATCATTGCATATGGGGGACGTTCTTCTTTTCTTTCTTTTTCTCCGCATTCTCACTGCGGATAGGGGATAATCTCCTCCATATCTTTGTGGATGGAGGATATCTATGTTCCTGCGAGTTATATTAAAAATAATATATGCAAAAATATATCAAGATAAATTTTTAGATAGATAACTGCTGAGAACTGGGTATAACCCGATTCTCCTACGTATCATGTGGTATGAGAATCAAGCTGGCATAGTTCTCCCTATTTTAGTTACAATCAAACCCACAAGGGGGAATTTAGGTAAAGATAAATTGTTCAAACAAAATTAAAATGCAGAACTTAATAAGCCCAAACGACTCTTGGGAAATTACTCCGTAGCTGTCTGGTTTTCACTAGCGGTGGTCCCTCGTTCCCCTCCTCTGATCTTAAGGAGTTTGAGTGGTGCGATGTAGCATAGCCAACCCTCTCTTTGATCACCCGTGATTTCACCTATCCTGATTCAGGTGGGAAACTTCATCTTCTGATGGTAGGTTGATACAACTTCCCGAATTGCATCGAGGGTGGGACGACCGATGATGACATTGTTAGAGAATGGTTGATTGAGATTTATGTATTTGACATCAATAGTCCTTCTGCAGGGATCCTCGCCGAATGAGGTTGGCAGTGTGACTTGTCAAAGGAGAACCACTTCTGTTCCTCCAAAACCTAGTAGAGGGGTGAAGACTCCTTCAAGTATGACTTGGTCCATGGCCATTTTCTTTAGGTCATGTGCAAATATGATTCGTCAAACTGCCATTTTCGATAAGAACTTTTCACACTCCATAGTAAGTGATATCAAGTCTAACAACGAGAGGACAATCAAGCTTACCTACTTGAATGGCTTGCGGGGTGAGCTGCATGAGGTTCTTTTTTGTAAAGGAGATCTCCTCGTCTGTGAGGGTTATAAAACCCACATATCTATCGTCCTGCACCCTCTTGGTAATCTTCTTGCATCCCTTGGTGGAATCTACACCCAGTGGCCTCCGTTGATCATATTAATCCTTCCCCTCGAAGGGGCATTGTCAATTGCCCTTCAACGTTTACTAGAAGCCTCAACGGACTTGTACTTGTCCCTTTTGGGTGAGCGAGATCAATCTTTTTTAGGTGAGAGGGATCTATCCTCTATGTCTCTCGTTTCCTTAGAGCTTTGGACATACTCAACCAACTTACCTTCACGGATGAATTTTTCAATCTGATCCGCAAGATCTACGCATTCATTAGTAATGCGCCTTGATTGGCAATTATATTCACAATACTTTCTTGAGTATTTTGTCCCTCGACTCTCCTTCAACTTCCTTGGCTCATTAAGACACTTCTTTCTTTGGGCCACGACGAATATATTCATGATGTCCTTGTTCAAAGAAATGTATATTATGGGGTATTCTTCTCCACCGCAGTCATTTCTGTCTCTACTCCATCCTTTCTTTCCTTTTGGTAAATTATGTGCCTGATTCAGGGTTTTTTTCATTACCATCATGTTATCCTGGTAAATTGTCTCGTATGCCAGTGCGCTAATCTGATCAATGGTAGGGAATTTCATCTTGAGCAGATCAGCCGCAAGCCTCTTGTGGAATGTCACATTGAAGAAGATGAGGGCCACTTGCTCACCTTTCGTCTCATCTTCATTGAGCAGTTCTTCATTGAACATTTTCATGAAATCCTCCAAGCTTTCTCTGTCCTTTTGTTTGACCGAGTTCATGCGATTCGAGCTGGTATGCATTTTTTTCTGGTTGGACAACTATCTTTCAAACCTATGTCTCCATTATTCGTAGCTGCCTATAGAGCCAATGGTAATCCTAGTGAACCAGTCAAGGGCATCCCTAGTATAAGTGTTCACAAGGATCGCTCTTCCCATCGTATTTCTTAAGTGGAGGGATCTTATCTCATTTCTCCAACACTTCAGCCTCATTCTCTTCACTGAAAGGGGTCAATCTTATGTGTCCATTCACTAGTGCCAATATACGGTTTCCATCCTTCTTTTCCTGATTCAGCTATTCCATTCTCCTAGCTATGTCCCTTATCTCAGCTATGGGATCATAAGCTCTTCCACTTGAGCTCTAGAAGCTGGGCGCTCCCTCATAGATTTCGCCATTTTTTCATGCTCCCGAGCCCTGGATCCTTCTGTGGAACCTCTCATCCTAGATTTTTGAGGTTGAGGAAGTGGGTTGGCGGTCCCCAGATTAGCTTGGTGGGGTAGCAATGAAGTTAAAGCGGCATTCAAAGTTGTTTGCATAGTGGCGTTGTTCTTAGCAATAATCTCTAGTGAGAGGATAGCAGGACCCATGGTTGTAGGCACTAGAGCTGCTGCTGGAGGAGGAGGTGGAGCATGTTGTTGTTCAATACTAGGCTCAGGTGCTGGAACTCCCGGTGGAGCATTTTCTGCGGTTTAACTATCCATAGTAGGTCTTTTAGACTGTGATCGGGTAACTTTTGGTGCATTCTAGCATCTTCATCTGGGAAAGTGATGCTCCCACATACGGCTCCACTAGTTTAGTACAAAGTCGTAGCTTACTAACGAATGTGGTAATTTACAGGAATATCCTTGAACTAAGTACAAACTATGCCAAACTATCACTAATACTAGCTCTAGGTTGACTTTAGTCCCGAACACCTTAGAGTGACGCTTAGATGCCTTCCAAGATATCGAAGGGGAAGCTATATCGAATCCAGAGGGATATCGAATATCTTCCATGTTGTGGATTCGGTATATATTGGGGATGTATACATGTCGGGGATGTGTATATCAGGTCAAGTGATATCGGAGGTGATCTCCATATTGGATATAAGGTATATCGGGCATTGTATGTCAAAAGTGTACTCGATATCGAATATGGGTATTCGATATGGTGGTGAATAATGTAACGTAATTAATGATACTTGCCTAGATTAGCGGAGCTGGGATATGTATAGGCCTCAGGATGGGGGGATCGCATCCGTTATTCCCGGCGTGCATTGTACTATATCAAATGCCATATTCAATATAGTAATGTATATCGGGTGCCAATCCATGATATACGAGTGTTGGGCCTGCTATCTACTAGGCCTGGCCATATAATTATGTGGGCTAGCCCATTACAGGAATCACCCATATCACCTTCGTTTGGAGAAGATGAGAAAAGTTTTCTGCATGAAATTTTGTGCAAGTACGGAAGAAGCCAACAAATTGAGCAAGAGTTCCCTTTGATCTGTGGCTGGAAGCTTAACTGTGGTGCTTTAGAGAATTTATTTTTTCGAGTAATGCGTTAAAGAAGTTTAGAGGCATAGATTTCAAGCTTTGGCAGTTAGGTCAGAAAGTTTACAAGATGTGGTTCCACTTGGAATTGTTTTGCAAGCCTCAATCCCTGCCTGGCGTGCGTTGTTCAGCGCCTAACTATGAAGTAACTATTGCACCAGAGTGGAATGAGTATAGAATGCGGATAATTTACTTAACCAACATACTTAGCATAGCTACACGTAGTTGTTGTTTGTTGTTTGTTTTTTGTTTTTTTATTAATGCACTATATTGTTATTTTAGGAGTCGAGGTTCGATGTTTATATCTGCATCCATGGATTGCCTGGAGACGCTCTGTTTTATGGACTATTTGATGATATTGGAGTGTTCCGTTTTCCTGAGGAACGCAACAACAACGTGAATGATCCTGTCGAAATTCCTGACAATGATGAACTTGTTGACGTCAATCCTAGCTCCGAATTGATAATCTTGGACCCTAAGGAAGATTATATGGAGGTTGGAATGGAAGTGAATGTGGGGGTGGCTATGGAAGTGGATGTGGCAGAGCGTGGGGCGGGGTGGGGGGAGTATGAAGGATATTGACTTAACCTCAGTTTTATGTTTTTGTATCTTTAATAAGATAGCCACAAAAGGTCAATTATTGGCAATTTTCAGCATTAAAGAATTTTTTTGCCGTACTAAGAAATTTATAAATTTTAGTTTGTTGTTTCTTTTTAATCAATCTTCATTTGCTTATGATGACATGTCTTTGTTTTATAAGAACCAACAGTGCATGAAAAAGAAATAGAGGCAACAACGCATAGTAACATATGTTAACTCATCTAACACACAATGAAAAGCAAGCTTAAGCAAATGCATAATAGAATTCATTCAACGATAACTTACACTTCTCCCACAAATACTTAAATCTCCAATTCCCTGCAATTCTCAATATATTTTTCCATCCATTAAATTTTTAAAATTATTATTTTTATTCATTATTATAAAATTAATGTATTATACAAATAGTTTCATAATTATTGTAAAATTTATTCAAATATTATTTGATATTTTGCAAATGCTTAAATGGGTTTAATTTTCTTTATAAACAATTACAATAATTGATATAGTGTTAAAACTTCTGATTATTATTGGTGACGAAATATAATATTTTAATGTTTAAACATTATTGGCGATAGAAGCATTCCATCGCCAATAATATGCAGAAATTTGTAAAAAAACAAATATCTTTCTAAACAAAAAGCATTGCGTACGAGACTCTTTCATCGCCAAAGCTTATCGGCGAAGGAAAAGTTCAGTAGGCAATGCCTATAAGGGCCTTTTTGTCTTTGGTTAATGACTACAAAAGATTCCATAACCAATTGTCATTTGTTCTGTAGTCAATAGTCACTGAGTACGAGGGTTTCCACTACGGGTGTTGTCTTTCGTAGCCAAAGACTATTGGCTACGAAAATGGACCTGTGCTACGAATTTCGCCGTAGGCCAAAATGCTTTTTGTTGTAGTTTTACTTGGAGAAAAAATCCCATGAAAATGATCGATGAAACTAGTTATGATTTACATTGCTTTTTTTTTAATAGGAAAATAGCATTAATAAAAACGTGAGTATAAGAAATACTCACTACAAAAATAATTTTCAATTACATCCCAAGCAAATATGAGTAAAGAAAAACCATCAACAACAGGTTTTGAAAATTGTTCAAAGTTAATCCAACACCATTTTCTAACTTTGATAATCTTCAGTACTTTATCAATCAAAACCATCTCCACGCCAAAATAAATATTGTTCCTCATATTCCATATCGACTAAAGTGTGGCATAGGGCACCAAACATGCTCCCAAAATGACATTGCTTTTGTTAGTATGTTGCTATGACAGTCTTTATTTTGCTGGACAAGAATATCTAGGAATTGATAAAATACTATGTTCTCCTAAAAATTTATGTCCCCCTAACAAAAATTATTGGGCTTCGTCTTTCATATAAGCACGATAATAGCTCCATTTATTGGGGTAGTTTAGGTCTCTGGGCTTTATGTCACTCCGTATGACCTCCACACATATCTTCGTCAGTCTCCCACGACCTCTAGTCGTACGCCCTAAGCCAAGATCTTCAACACGTCTTACCGATGCATATATGGGTCAGCGTTTAACAAGTGGGCCCCATAAGCGACTGACGTAAAACTTTCGAGACGAAGCTAAAAGAATTAAAAGTTAAAGTACTGTTTTGAAATTTACGGCGGAGCCCCATGTTATTGAGTGTTTATCAACTTTATATTAAGAGAGTGCCAATTATTTAACAGGCGCGGACACAAGTTATATTATTTATTACTGCAAAAAAATAAATACTACAGTATCTAAATTTTTGGGACAAAACTGAAAGAATTTAAATAAAAGGACTGGTCAACAATTTACAATGGGTCCATAAATAAATAACATAAGACTTTATGGAAAATTTTTAAAACTTAATGTGTCGTTCAATAATTTATAGTGATCCCATAAGTGCGAAACGTAGAACTTTTAAAGCAAGATTAAAAGTATTATAAATTGGAAGGACTGTTTTGCAATTTACAGCGGATCCAACACTACTAAGTGTTAAGATATTCTAGACGTTGCGGGTCCTAATCGATTAATCCACGTAGATATATGAGATATTATTAATGTAAAACAAAAGAGTATATAGTAATTAATTGAACTTTAAAAGGCGAAATTGGAACAACAAAAGATGCACGACAAACATCATTCACATACTATATATATTAAACTAGTAAAATATTATTCTAGTTTAATTACTAAAAAATTTGAATATTTGATTAAAAGTATTTATTGCTTTTGAATATAGGTTTATAAAATGCAAGTACAATATCAATGAATATGTGAAATTATTTCTAAACTTAATTCTCGTGTGGGGCCCGCTAGCTAACAATGTTTGACTACCACAAAGGTTGCAAGACTTCCACGATGGTGAATTCGATGGTAACACCAGTAGTGGTGCTACCAACTAGATTTTTGACACGTGTCAACTTTTTTTTTTTTTTCGTTTTTTCGTTTTTTTTGTACTTTTTAGTTCTTTCATCAACAAATCAACTTTATTGTATAAAAAAATTCAACAAATCCCTTCGGATTAAACAAACAAATTAACATGTGAGTAAGTAATTTTGACCTAAGGATATATAAAGAAAATACAATCAGTTCCTTCATTTTTTTCCTTCAAGTTTTACCCGAATTCTTTTCCTCCTCGCGTAGCTGCCACACATACTTATATAAAAAAAATTAAATAGAATAAAATAAGACAATTGCCATAAATTGTAAATTCTTCAAATACACTTCTTGTTTGGCAGAAATTATATGGGTTTATTGGTTTTTTTGAAAAACATGGATTTGTTGATTTTTGCAATATACCATAATCTATTTTAGAAAAAGAAAAAATGGGGAAATAGAAAAAATGGCTAGATGGGTGACGTATGGATTATTGATTTTTGGAATACACCATTATCTCTGTAAAAATAAGAAGAAAAAAATGGAAAAATGGAAAAAATGGATGTATTGGTGTCGAATGGTTTTTTAATTTTTGGAAAACATGAGTTTATTGATTTTTGGAATGCACCATAATCGCTGTAAAAATAAGAAAAAAATCAAAAAATGGAAAAACAAAATGATATCGTACAGATTTATAGGTTTTTTGAAAATCATGGATTTATTGATTTCGAAGTACACCATATAACCTTTGTTAGAATGAGTAAAATGGGAAAATGGAAAAAGATGGATGTACTATTGATATGGGCATTTCCCACATATTAGGCCAGACCCAAACTAGGCCCATATTGGACCATATCGGGGCCACTTTCGATGTCATATCGATAATAATTACCGATATGTTACTGTGGTCCCCGAATCCCGAGGTCTATAAATACGCGGCGCTCGGATCCCAAAATAAACAATTATTATCCCTCAGCTACCACGCATCACATCGAAATACATCACCGATCTGACTCTCGATATCGGGACTATCTCGTGTACCTTTGACACGTCACACCACCACATCACCGATATCATGTCGGGGGGCATCACCGATATCATATCGAAGACAATCACCGACGTACGTCCGATCTAGTCACCGATATCCCACTGCTATCCAAGCATCGAGGCGTTAGTTCGAGGTGTTCTGGACCAAGTCTACGCGAGATACATAGTGTAGGCCTGATTTGAGATAGACTCGTTGTATTGCTAGGCCGTTCACTTGTAACCGACACTCATATATATATATATATATATATATATATATATATAATACGATCTATTGTCAAATCAGTGGCGCCGTCTGTGGGAACCCCAGTTCCCGGGCAAGGACGCCAAGATGCAAGAAAGGAGGACCCCATCCGAATTTAACGGAATTATGACTAGGAGCGCCAGGATGGAGGACACGCAACTCACCCAACACCCAATTGACCAAGAACAGACAGTGGCCCAAGCCGAGATGGAGCTTCCTCCAGCACAGAACGAGCCGCGACGAAGGCGCGGGCCCGGGAGGCCGCCGCGAGCCACGAATGCAGGTCCAACCCTTGTCGCACCAGACACGGCGGAACCCGCGACTGAGGGCCCGACCACTGAGAACCCCGCGCCAGACGTTCCAATGACCGAGGCGCCAGATGCGGATTTTCCCGGCCCGGAGGAGACGATGCCCGCGGGACGAAGCGCCTTTCACCCCGCCGCCATATCCCCGGAGATGCAAGCACAGAGGAATGCCTCTGTAAGAGCGGCGCTGGACTCTACAATGGAGACTTTGCTTCCACGACTGGCGGAGCAAAGGACAAGGGACATTCGGGCGAGGCCCCATGAATCCAGAGCGGGTGAGAGAAGGGCAAGGCAAGGATATGATGAACATGAGGATACGGGGGACTCCTTCTGAGAGATATCGCCCGCTGCTTACGATAGGGCAGAGAGACGGGACCCCGGGACCCTGGATCAAGAGATAGCAAGAAAGATGGAACGACTTGACCGCGAGAGGGCGGAAGTAATCCGGAGGATGGAACGCGGTCGCGACCGCGCCGAGATTGCATATTCAAAGAATGAGGATGCAGAAATACTGCGGGTAATATCAAGGAGAATGGAACAGCTAGACCGCGAGAGGGAGGAGTTGACGAGGAAGGTGACCCAGAGTCATGGGAAGGCTTAAGGCTTATATGAGTAACAGAAATAGGAATCTGGATGAAGAGTATTTTGTAAAAAGCTTCATCAGTAGGCTTAAAGAGGAGATAAGAGGTATAGTAGAGATGCTGATACCTAACACTTTGAACCAAGCCATTTTCATGGCTAGAAAACAAGAAGCCTTGGTGGAGACAATGAAGAGATCTGTCCCCATAAACACTAGCTTACCTTACAAAGCTAAACCCATGATAGTAGGGATAAATGAACCTATTAAGAGTGGGAACTTGCCTGAAAAATACCCACCACTGAAAAGACTAACCTCTGAGGAGATGGAAGTCAGGAGGAGGAACAAGTTGTGCTTCAACTGTGATGAGCCCTACCATGTAGGTCACAAATGCAAAAGGCTTTTTGTTATTATGGGAGTGAAGGAAGGAGAGGAAGAGGAGGCTGAAGATGAAGAAACAGGGGAACATTTTCATATATCAGTACATGCTCTGAGAGGACATGAGACATCTAGTACTATCAGATTGCTTGGAATAGTGAAGGGGAGGGGTATCACTGTTCTGGTAGATATTGGGAGTACTCATAGTTTTCTAGTCTACTCCACTGCCAAACAGTTGAAGTGCCAACTGGAGTGCACTAAACCCCTTAAGGTGACAATAGCAGATGGGGGTAAACTAGAGAGCAACTACAGGTGTAAGGATTTCAAATGGGATCTTAATGGGGAACAGTTCACAACTAATGTAAGAGTCATCAAACTGGGAGGATGCAACATGGTGGTGGGGGTGGACTGGTTGAGAACCTTGGGCCTCACCACCTTTGACTTTGAGAATCACAGAGTATGGTATTTCAAATAAGGTAAGACACATATGTTGCAAGGGGTCACAAACAAGGCAACCATGCAAATGATGGATGAGAAAAAGGCATCCAAGTTGGTTGAGAGGGGAGCTAACACACTGATGGGATGTCTGGTCATGATAGCTCCAGTACATCAGGAAGTAAAAGGGGAGCAAACCCCTGAGTTGTCAAGTTTACTAAAGGAATTTGATCATGTGTTTGATTAGCCAAAAGAATTACCACCAGAGAGGGGGCATGGGCAAGATCCCAGTGATCAAGCCATACGACGGAAGAAGTGATCCTACAGATCATCTACATCAGGTCGATAGCATTCTGAACCTGCACAACTACTCGAGAAACATAAAGGCAAAGATCCCATCCACCACTTTAACGGGCGCTGCACTGGATTGGTTCGCCAGGCTGGAGGAGATCCATAACGGACTACGAGCAACTAAGGGAAAATTTTGAGAACCAATTCTCTAGCCAAAAGAGAATGAAGACCAATCTGCTACACCTCGGTGCTGTGTAGCAGAGGGAAAGGGAGAACCTTCGGGACTATATGAAGAGGTTCAACGATGAATTGTTGAAGGTGGATGAGCCGCATGGCGGGCAAGTCATGATGATGCTGTTCAAGGGTATGACCCATCGCCGGTTCGCCGGGGAGCTAATCAAATTGACTGAGCCCACCATAGCACAAATCAACATGCTTGCAAACCAAATGGTTTATGAGGACGAGATGATGGCAACGCGTCAGGGTTCGTTTTCCAGCGGGAACGCAGACAGAGATCGCAACAGGGAAAGGCCCCCAAGGACGTACACCCCGTTAAATAGAGGCATTTTGGAGGTGATGGTCGTGGCGAAAAGAAACAGATGGTTGACAGAACCCAGGCCGTTGAATGAGACTCCCGGGATGAAGTCATCGGGCAAATACTGCGCATACCACCGTCAACTTGGATACAGGACGGAGGACTGTACACACCTGGGGAATGAAATTGAAAGATTGATTAAAGAAGGGAAACTGGTCGAGTTTGCCAGGAGCGCCAAGGAAGATGCTAGAGGGGCAGAACATTCCTTATCTCCTAGAAGAGACTACTCACCCAGGAGAGGAAAGCAGAAGATGATTGAGGCATCCGAGGAGCGTGGTAGGACCATAGTGAATGCCCCAAGCAGAGGCATTATAAATGTGATCAACGGAGGAGGCTTGGGAGCTGACACGGATCACGGCCGAGAAACCATAACACGAAGACTCCAGGGTGGAGCCTACATTGGGTACACCAATGCAATCATGCCGGAAGCATACTTGGAGTAGGGGATCTCTTTCACCAGGAAAGACTTGGAGCAACTTAGCCCATTAGCCTTGACCGCAGGGGAAATAGATTGCCCATTGGTTATCACGATTAATGTGGATGAATATCAGGTGCATAAAGTGTTGGTGGATAACGGAAGCTCCACAAACCTGATATTCCCAAAAGCCTACGAGCAGATGGGGATAGCCCCGGATCGGCTAAAGCCGATATCCACCCCATTGACCGGATTCGGCAGAGCAGAGGTAGTGCAGCTTGGACAAGTTATATTGCCACCATGTTTGGCAGAAGCCCACGCACCTAGGTGACACCGATAAAATACACAATTGTCGACATCCCGTTCCCCTACCACGCCATCATTGGCTGACCGGCGCTCAACCAGATCAAGGCAGTGGTCTCTACTTATTACCAGAAGATTAAGTTCCCGACACCTCAAGGAGTCGGCGAAATTCTAGGTGACCAGATACAAAGATGGATGTGCTATGTGGACTTGCTGAAGCACCCTAGAATCAGAAGAAGACAAGAAATACAAGTCCCACACCAAGAATACATTCCCCGCACGGAGTGATCACCATGAGGAGCAAACAGAACAGTATTTTAAATTTCAGTAGTTTCTAAATTATGTTCGGACAATGGAAACATTGCCCCATCGTGGGTTAGTCTGTAAACTTACAACATGGGGAACTACGCCGGTCTGATTCCCCATTCAACGGGATACGTAGGCGGGTTAGGTTTACATAGCCCTCGACCGTTATCTCTTATTTTGCCCCTTCGTGGGTCGGCATGTAACTTAAAATAGGGGGAACTACGCCGGTCTGATTCCCCATTCAACGGGATACGTAGACGGGTTGGGTTTACCTAGCCTTCGACCGTTATCCGTCATTACCTTTTTATTTGTTGTTTGGCGGAACCTCATATTTCACGCAGGGATATGTCCTAAGCGGACATTACAGAGGTGCAGAGAATGGCACAAAAAATTGGGGGGTATTCCCCTAGATATATGTTTAACACATCGCCCTCTTACAGGTACATGGCTCGAAGGATCACACGTTACTATATCCGAAAAGGACATAAAGAATATTAAAAGGAGGATTCAGGGGGCATTGCCCCAGATTATTCAATATTATCCATTTAAACAGGTACAACGGGTACAAACAGGTACAACAGGTACGATAGAGCACAATGGAAACACCTTTTCTCGTATAAAACTGATATTCCCAGATTGAGGGAACATCCCGCAGATAACACATGCACATCATTTCGTGTTTTCATATTAGCTTTTACATCAAAAATCTTTTCTTGTCTGTGATGTTTTACAGGGCTTACTGACCTATAGACTCCACGACGACATAGTCATCAAGGGACATAAACGAAAAGACAAAGAAAAGGCTCCCACCCATCAACGATAGCGGGTTCCCTGTGATAACGGGATGCGCCCCTACCCACAACAAAAATATCCCCTGTGATAACGGGGTCGATCCTAAACATTTCAACGGTAGCGGGTTCCTTGTGATAACGGGATGCGCCCCTACCCACAACAAAAATATCCCCTGTGATAACGGAGTCGATCATAAACATTTCAACGGTAGCGGGTTCCCTGTGATAACAGGATGCGCCCCTACCCACAGAAAAAATATCCCCTGTGATAATGGGATCGATCATAAACATATCAATGGTAGCGGGTTCCCTGTGATAACGGGATGCGCTCCTACCCACAAGAAAAATATCCCCTGTGATATCAGGGTCGATTATAAACATATCAACGGTAGCGGGTTCCCTGTGATAACGGGATGCGCCCCTACCCACAACAAAAATATCCCATGTGATAACGGGGTCGATCATAAACATTTTAACGGTAGTGGGTTCTCTGTGATAACGAGGTGCGCCCCTACCCACAAGAAAAATATCCCCTGTGATAACGGGGTCGACGCTAAACATTTGAACGGTAGCGGGTTCCCTATGATAACGGGATGGGCCCCTACCCACGCGAACTGTTACGCTAGGTGAAGAGCCTATTGGGTGGAAATCCCATAAATCAAGCTAGGTGAAGAGCCTATTGGGTGAAAATCCCATAAATTAAGCTAGGTGAAGAGCCTATTGGGTGAAAATCCCATAAATCAAGCTAGGTGGAGAGCCTATTGGGTGGAAATCCCATAAAATTAAGCTAGGTGAAGATCCTATTGGGTAAAAATCCCATAAATCAAGCTAGGTGAAGAGCCTATTGGGTGGAAATCCCATAAATTAAGCCAGGTGAAGAGCCTATTGGGTGAAAATCCCATAAATCAAGCTAGGTGAAGAGCCTATTGGGTGGAAATCCCATAAAATTACGCTAGGTGAAGAGCCTATTGGGTGAAAATCCCATAAATCAAGCTAGGTGAAGAGCCTATTGAGTGGAAATCACATAAAATTACGCTAGGTGAAGAGCCTATTGGGTGAAAATCCCATAAATCAAGCTAGGTGAAGAGCCTATTGGGTGGAAATCCCATAAATTAAGCTAGTTGAAGAGCCTATTGGGTGAAAATCCCATAAATCAAGCTAGGTGAAGAGCCTATTGGGTGGAAATCCCATAAAATACGCTAGGTGAAGAGCCTATTGGGTGTAAATCCCATAAATTAAGCTAGGTGAAGAGCCTATTGGGTGAAAATTACATAAACAAACTAGGTGAAGAGGCAGGCCCTATGGGCCCCTAACCACAAGAAGAATATCCCCTGTAATAATGGGGTCGATCCTAAACACATAAGCAGTGGCAGATTACCCATGTTTCTACCAACCCCGAGGAAATTCTAATCATTCCTTGATTGACAACAAGCAGATTAAACGAATCTCATCATATACGAGAACGAAATGAATGCGGCTCAGATATCGGAATACTGCATATTCTATCATCATGACAATAAAAAAAAAATAGAAACAGATATCGTACACAAGATACATACCAAGTCCAAGGGAGCTAATTTGGCAGTGGAGAGCTCCAACGAGAGACGTTCGTTAGCAGCCTTCACTGCCGCCACCTCAGCCTTCAGTGTTTCCACCTCTTTGTTGGCCGCAAATTCATGCGCCTTTCCTTGGTCGATCTCAGTCACTAATGTTTTGAAGTTGCCCTTCAACAAATCATACTCCTCCCGGAGCATACGACATGTCTTCAGCGCATCCTCTTTCTCAGCCTCCAACCTCTCCAACACCATGGGGTTGAACTCCCCCATCCTCAAGATATCAGCCTCGAGCTCGGCAGCAACAGCGTTAGGGTCACCCTTGGACTCGCGAATGGTCTTCAGACACGAGACTGCCAGCTTGGCCGTTTGCACAATACAATACATAACATTATGCTAAACATTTAAATAAAAACAATCGAAGTCGTGTTTAGATACGTACACTTTGGAATATGTGAGTGCTGCGGCGTATATTATGGGCCCGCTCAAATTCTGTGAGCACCCGCACATTCGCATGAGGAGGAAAAGCCCGCATCATGCCCCGTACAGCATCTGCTTCAGGGCATTCTACTCGCCTTGAGGGCTTGACGGCACCCGCCTTTCGAGGGCCCAAACTCGAAGACGAGTGGACACTGTGGGCAGTCCCCTCATGACACCTTTTATTGCCGGATATCCTAGTCAGGTCAACGACAGGCTTCGTAACCGGAATCCCAGGAAAAATAGGGGCAAAGCTCCCCAATGTCGAGGACTCCTGTAGTGGCCCTTTACCCTTGTTGGTCATACCGGAAACGTTTACTTTTCCCTTGCCACTAATAGGGTTCGGGTTGGAAGAATTCGACACCACAATAAAAGGCGCGTCCACAGAGTCAACCAAGTTGACATGGGTATTCGATTCCAAACCTCCAACGTTCTCGGTCAAAGGAATGCTGGCCAACGACTCAGAACGTAGAGCGACGTATTCACCAGACGGAGACCTCGCAACTGGTCTCTCTGTCGATACAGCCCTGTCAGGCGAAGGAACCACACCCTCCTGTTTCGAGGTTAACACCTCAAAGAGGGTGGTCGTGCCATCCGGGCCGCCCACCACATCAAGGATGTCCTGGCTAAGGGACCCAAACGTTGCAGGAACATTGTTAAAACGTTCTTCATTAATATGTTCAGGCACTACAGTGCTAGGGGGAGGTTGATCGACTCCCGACGCCTCTACGAAAAACTCAGCTGCTGCATTATTCAGGTCAAAGCTAGACGCAGACCTTATTTCAGGCGCTACCGCGACTGCAGCCGTTTCAGCAGCTTTCTGAGCATCACGGTCGGCCTGAAGCTTACGCATCAATTGTCTAAACCCCATTCTAACGAAGTATCTCAGAAAAAGGTAATGCACCTGCAGAATAATCAGAGTATCAGCATGAGAAAATAATAATAAATAATTCAAGAACAACGACGAGGTCAAAACACACGTCGGGGAATATATTGAATATGATTACCGATATACATACCGATGTGGTTACACTAAACGACAGAGAAAACGCAGAAAACTATGACCTTCAGAGTTTCTTACAAGCCCTACTTATAGACGGAGGCCTTAACTACATCGAAATATACTTTCGACATCATATCGAATATGCGTTTCGACGTGATATCAACGATGAACCCCGACATCCTATTCTATTATGCAAAAAAGCCTCGAAGTGCAACTCCCATATTTATAAGAAATTCAACTCCAAAGAACACATAATTCAAACGAGGACCTCAAACTATGCGCCCACTGCATTAGGGCATATTTGATCTCCGTCATTTGAACTGGTGGGACGAAGGGTACAGGTAACCCAGAAATTTAAAATTAAATTTGCGAATTCTTATCTCTAAGACAAGAATCCCCAAATTGGGGGACTACATGATATGGGCATTTCCAGCATATTGGGCTTGGCCCAAACCAGGCCCATATTGGACCATATCGGGGGCCACTTTCGATGTCATATCGGTAATAATCACCGATATGTTACTGTGGTCCCCGGAGGCGCCCGGATCCCAAAATAAGCAATTATTATCCCTCAGCTACCCCGCATCACATCGAAATACATCACTGATCTGACTCTCGATATCGCATTTGATATCAGGACTATCTCGTGTACCTTTGACACGTCACACCACCACATCACCGATATCACGTCGGGGGGCATCACCGATATCATATCAAAGACAATCACTGACGTACATCCGATCTAGTCAACGATATCCCACTGCTATCCAAGCATCGAGGCGTTGGTTCGAGGTGTTCCGGAACAAGTCTACGCGAGATACATAGTGTAGGCCTGATTTGAGATATACTCGTTGTATTGCTAGACAGTTCACTTGTAACCGACACTCATATATATATAATACGGTCTATTGTCAAATCAACTGTTGTTGAGTAGAGGATAGGGTTAAAAGTTAAATAAAGGGGAAGAAAAAAAAGTCACGTTTGAGTTTGTGGGATGATAGAGTTAAAGATTTAATAATAAAAAAAACAAAAGGAGGGACACGTGTCTAAATTCTAGCTGGCAGCACCTTGCTGCAGTATCGAATTTACCTCCACAACACACATGATGATTAGACGATTTTATCTATGCTACACTGACAGTGTAGTGCAGTGTTTCTCACAAAGTGGTGGGCCCCACACATGTAGGGCCCACATCCCTGTGAGTGCACTGTGCACTACACGCGGTGTAGCATAGATATAATCTGATTAGACTAAGCAATGAAAACCAAAAATAACTTTAGATGTAAAAGTAACAATAACTAAAAGAACGGCTAAAACTTGCGGAAGAAATACGAACGACTAACAACATTCACATATTCAGTTGCATAGTCGAATTCAATTTGTTATACGATCAAATTCAATCTGAGACAATTAATAAAGGTTATGATAGATTAAACTACATTGAGTTTGTGAGCAAAATTTATTTTTTAAATTTGATAAGCTCTTCTTGTAATTTGTCATCCCACATTTTCAAGATTTTGGTTTGATTTTTCATTTTCAACTAATGAAGTTTTGTAGAGTCCTTTTACCGTTTTAGATTTATGACGTATTTTTGCAATTTTATACGTTCTTTTAGGGTGTTGACAAATATATGTGAAGCTTTGTGAGGTTATTATATTATGGATATTGCTTAGTAGTTATCTTATAAAATATTCCCTTTTGTAATTATCTTGTTACCAAATTGAGTTTGTTATAATATATATGTATGTATATTGCCTTTTGTTACCATATTGAGTTTGATATAACACTACAAGATTTGGGGGGCTTTTCGCGACCCCCTGGTGACCGCCGGGCGGTCACCAGCATTTTGGTGACCGCCCGGAGCAACGTGGACCGCCCAGCGGTCCCCATCCCAAAAACGGGTTTTAGGGACCGCCAGGCATTCCCTAAAAGTAGTTTTAGGGACCGACTGACGGTCCCTAATAATATTCATACCTTTTATTTTTTATTTTATGAAACGATTTACATGTGTTTTTAATTTTTACCAACAAAACTCATTATAACATGTCAATTGAAATAACAAACGAAATCGTTCCATAAAATCAAAAAAACAAAAAAATGAATATTATTAGGGACCTCTGGGCGGTCCCTAATACCACCTATAGGGACCGCCAAGCGGTCACCAAATATCTTTAAGGAACAATTAAGGTGCCGCGTTGTTTGTTTAGTTGATAAATATCCTAATAATAGTTAAGAGAACAAAATTACAAGGTTTCATACAAATTGAAACAAAATAGGATGATTAAGTGTACGTATAACGTATAGGTTCAACGTTAAAAACTTTCTCAATCTCATTCAATCTACTGTTGAATAACTAAATTAGTAGTTTTATGATCGTTTGTTACTTCAATTGATATGTTATAATGAGTTTTGTTGCTAAAAATCAAAAACACATGGAAATCGTTCCATAAAATAAAATAAAAGTATGAATATTATTAGGGACCGCCTGGCAGTCACTAATACCACCTTAAGGGACCGCTGGGCGGTCACCAAATAACTTTAGGGACCGTCCGACGGTCCCTAAAAGTGGCTTTAGGGACCGCCGGGCGGTCCCTAATAATATTCATACGTGTTTTTTTGGATTTTACGGAAAAATTATGGTGACACGTTGTTTGTTTAGTTGATAGATATCCTAATAATAGTTAAGAGAACAAAATTACAAGGTTTCATACAAATTGAAACAACATAGGATGATGAAGTGTACATATAACGTAGAATAGTTTCAAGGTTAAAAACTTTCTCAATCTCATTCAATCTACTATTAAATAACTAAATTAGTAGTTTTATGATCGTTTGTTACTTCAATTGACATGTTATAATGAGTTTTGTTGCTAAAAATAAAAAACACATGGAAATCTTTCCATAAAATCAAAAACAAATATGAATATTATTATGGACCGCCTAACGGTCCCTAAAACCACCTTTAGGGACCGTCGGGCGGTCACCAAATATCTTTAGGGACCGCCCGGCAGTCCCTAAAGTTGGCTTTAGGGACCGACGGGCGGTCCCTAATAATATTCATACCTATTTTCTTTTTTTATTTTACGAAACAATTATGGTGCCGCATTGTTTTTTTAGTTGATAAATATTCTAATAATAGTTAAGAGAACAAAATTACAAGGTTTCATACAGATTGAAACAACATAGGATGATTAAGTGTACGTATAACGTCGAATATGTTCAACGTTAAAAACTTTCTCAATCTCATTCAATCTACTATTAAATAACTAAATTAGTAGTTTTATGATCGTTTGTTACTTCAATTGACATGTTATGATGAGTTTTGTTGCTAAAAATCAAAAACACATGGAAACCGTTCCATAAAATCAAAAAACAAAGTATGAATATTATTAGGGACCGCCTGGCAGTCCCTAATACTACCTTAAGGGACCGCTGGGCGGTCACCAAATAACTTTAGGGACCGTCCGACGGTCCCTAAAAATGGCTTTAGGGACCGCCGGGCGGTCCCTAATAATATTCATACGTGTTTTTTTGGATTTTACGGAAAAATTATGGTGACACGTTGTTTGTTTAGTTGATAGATATCCTAATAATAGTTAAGAGAACAAAATTACAAGGTTTCATACAAATTGAAACAACATAGGATGATGAAGTGTACATATAACGTAGAATAGTTTCAAGGTTAAAAACTTTCTCAATCTCATTCAATCTACTATTAAATAACTAAATTAGTAGTTTTATGATCGTTTGTTACTTCAATTGACATGTTATAATGAGTTTTGTTGCTAAAAATAAAAAACACATGGAAATCTTTCCATAAAATCAAAAACAAATATGAATATTATTATGGACCGCCTAACGGTCCCTAAAACCACCTTTAGGGACCGTCGGGCGGTCACCAAATATCTTTAGGGACCGCCCGGCAGTCCCTAAATGTGGCTTTAGGGACCGGCGGGGGGTCCCTAATAATATTCATACCTATTTTCTTTTTTTATTTTACGAAACAATTATGGTGCCGCGTTGTTTTTTTAGTTGATAAATATTCTAATAATAGTTAAGAGAACAAAATTACAAGGTTTCATACAGATTGAAACAACATAGGATGATTAAGTGTACGTATAACGTCGAATATGTTCAACGTTAAAAACTTTCTCAATCTCATTCAATCTACTATTAAATAACTAAATTAGTAGTTTTATGATCGTTTGTTAATTCAATTGACATGTTATGATGAGTTTTGTTGCTAAAAATCAAAAACACATGGAAACCGTTCCATAAAATCAAAAAACAAAGTATGAATATTATTAGGGACCGCCGGGCGGTCACCAATTATCTTTAGGGACCGTCCGGCGGTCCCTAAAAGTGGCTTTAGGGACCGCCGGACAGTTCCTAATAATATTCATACGTGTTTTTTTTTTTATTTTACGGAACAATTATGGTGCCGCGTTGTTTGTTTAGTTGATAAATATCTTAATAATAGTTAAGAGAATAAAATTACAAGGTTTCATATAAATTGAAACAACATAGGATGATTAAGTGTACGTATAACGTAGAATAGGTTCAACGTTAAAAAATTTCTCAATCTCATTCAATCGACTATTAAATAACTAAATTAGTAGTTTCATGATCGTTTCTTACTTCAATTGACATGTTATAATGAGTTTTGTTGCTAAAAATAAAAAACACATGAAAATCGTTCCATAAAATCAAAAAGAAGTATAAATATTATTAGGGTCCGTCGGGCGGTCCCTATAGCCACTTTTAGGGACCGCCGGGCGGTCACTAAATATCTTTAGTGACCGTCAGGCGGTCCCTAAATTCACTAAAATAGGCGGGATTGGGGGGGGGGGGAGATTTGAAATTTTCGAAAATTCAAAATTTTCACCCTCAATACTATATATACCACCACTCTTCTATCCAATTTTTCAACACTCTTCAAAAACTCCCAACTCCAAAATTTCTCTAGTCATTTTTCTCTTTCTAAATCACAAAAATAAAAATCTTCCATCAAACTTCCATTTCTTCTTTCTTTTAATGAAACTCTCTTCTCTTTTTTTTTATTTCTTCAAATCCAAAACATAACCTTTCTTCTTCTTTCTTTTAAAGAAACACTCTTCTCTTTTTTTTTTTTTTTTTTTTCAAATCCAAAACACAACCTTTCTTTTTTTTGTTTTAAACAAATGCCAAGAAAACACCCAACAATATTTTCTTCATTTGTTTTTCATTTTTTTTGGTTTATTTTAATAACTATCATTTATTTCATTATTTTCTTTGTTTTATTTCGTTAACTTTCATTTAATTTTACTTTTTTGTCATTATTTTCTTTGTTTTTGTTCTTGTAAATGTTTGTTGCACATATTACACGCAATTTTTACAAAAAATCCAATAATATTTCGGTAAATTTCCGGAATATAATAGAGTTTTTTTTTTATTCCGCCGCTGACTTTTAGGGACCGCCGAGCGGTCCCTAATAATATTCATAGCATCAGGGACCGTTCGGCGGTCCCTGATACTATGCATATTATTGGGGACCGCTCGGCGGTCCCTAAAGAATCCCGGAGAATTAGGGACCGCCCAGCGGTCTCCATGAATTTTTAGGGACCGCCCGGCGGTCCCTAATTGTGCGCTCGCCAAAGGGTAGGGGACCAAGGGTTTCCGCGACCGCCTTTTAGTGACCGTTGGGTGGTCCCTAAAGACCCGTGAATCTTGTAGTGTAACCTATATATACATTTCCTCTGTGCATATTAAAATTATCACCCTTTATAATTATTATAATTAAGCAATATATAAAGTTCCAAAATAATTAAAAAATTATTACAATAGCAAAAGAAAAATGAAAGAAAAAAAAGAATAAAGAAATAAATGAAATATATAAATAATGATTAGGAAAAAGTTAAATTATATGAATTTTAGGTTCTCCATCTTAAAAAAATAGCGCATCATAGTCGCATGTCCCGGCTCATTTGTTCAATGTCTAGAAAAATTAAAAACTAGTATTAAATTGATAAATAAATAAGCAAAAGGACGTATTCGAAAAGAAAAAATATACGGGCTCCATTATCACCATATATTAATAACTAGGTAATAGGCCGTACTCCGCACAAGAATTTTTTTTTTAAAACGATACTTATCTTTTTTTGTATAGAAAAATGAGGAAATATTTGGACAACTTTTAAAATAATATTCATAATTTTATTTTCGAATAACTCGGGACTATAATATTTATAATTTTTTCTGAAACGTAATATATTAATTCGTTGAACTTACTTGCAGCCTGCAAGAGTCAAATTCGAATAACAAAAGATGGACGAATGTAGTATTAGGCGAGGCCCAATGTTAATACCGCGGACCGTTGCACTATTTATTACTGAGAAACTTACAGTGGTAAAATCAGAATAATAAAATAAGGACGAGTGTAATATGAAACGGGGTCCAATGTTAATATACACAGACCCGTAGTGAGCTCTCATTACTGGAAAGAAAAATCTGATTATAGTGAGTAGTTGAACTGACATGGGCGAATTCGAACGAAAGACGAACGAGTTTAATATTAGGCAGGACCCAATGTTAATATACGCTGACCCTAGAGCTATTTCTTACTCGAAAACCAAAAGCATAATATATAGCAAAAACGTAATATAGTAATTAGTCGAACTTACATGAGCAATATATACAAGAATTTAGTTATTAGTTTCTAATTGTATCTATAACCTACATATAATGGGCTTTAGTTATGAATAACATACAATAACGAAGCAAACAAATGATATATATTTATTACGTGAATCCCAATAATTATCATATTCTATGTGACGCGAGTTTCCAACCTATTGATTCCCTATTCCTTTTATATGAGGTGAGGCCCAATTAATTAATATGTGCTAGCTCATAGATTATTTATTACTGTAATACAAAACATAATATAAGAGGTGTTCATAAAACCGATCACCGGCTCGTTTAAACTGCAACCCGCATCGCCCTTGAGCGGATGAGTTGCGAGTTGAGCCGTACACCCACTCGCCATCCACCTACTCACATATGCAAGTGAAAAAATATAAATCTTGGTACATTTCATTAAACACCACAATGAAAAAAAAAGTAAACGTGTACACAACTATATAATTCGTCCTTAACGAGACAAGTTAACAATTTGATGCGTACTAAATGAGAATTATGTATGACAATTGCACTATATAACTTGAGTTTCTTAAGACAATTAAATTGGTTATTTTAGTATTTTGATGTATAACATAACCCCCAAATTCGCCCTTACCCTCCAAAATCGCAACCCGCATGGTCTTTAAAAAAACATTATCTGCATAGTTGAAAAGGTTGGTTACCCGCGAGTGTTGTGTATGATATTTTTTTCTTATTACAATTTTCTCAAACCCACCCGCGAAGACTCATACAGAATATAGTAATTAGTTGAACTTACAAGGTCAACGTTGAAACAACGAAAGACGGATGACAGATAAAGTACTAAGCGTATCGTTTGCACATACTAATTGACAAGAGTTAGGATATTAGTTTATTTATTCTATGCTAAGGGGATCCCCTAAGCTATTGATTGCTAATTCATTTTATATTAGGTGGAATGCTATAGATTAATATGCGTGGCACCACATATTCTTTATTACTGCATTAAAAAAAACAAATATAGTAATTTGGTGAACTTATAGGGGCAATATCGAAACAAAAGAGATGGATAACGAAGTAAACAAATGGTATATATGTACTAATTGTCCTCAATAATTATCTTATTCAATGTTACGCGAGTCTCGAAGATACTGACTATTAATATGTTGTATATTAGGTGGGCTCTTATCATGTGGGCGCACAGGTACATGTTACGTACTACCCACATTTAATTTACTACTCCAAAACAAGAAGCATAATGTACGAATTAGTGAACTTACAAGGACAATATTGGAACAACGAGAGATCGATAACGAAGTAAACAAATGATATACATGTATAACATGAACCCCAATGATTATCTTATTCTATGTTATTATGTAGGCTCCTATCAATTGATATGCATGGGGCTACATGTATGTGTTACGCGGGTTCCCAAGCAATTGATTATTAATTCGTTTTATTTTAGGTGGACCCCAATTGATTGTTATGCGTATGCCCACATTTTATTTATTACTGCAAAACAAAACGAAAGCATAGTAAGTAGTTGAATTTACATGGACAATATTATCAGAACAACGAAAGATGACGATGGAAAAGATCTACTTTTTTAGAATTTTGTGAAGTTTTGTAGCGTTCTCTTACAATTAATGAAAGACTAAGGTGAAATTATGATTCTTTTGATACCACAATCCAAATTGTGAATTAAATAATAAATATCATTTTCAAAATTCATGATTTTTTGTGTAATTTTAAAGTTATTATGTGTCTTTGGAGAATTCCTAACATTTTGTGGAATTTTTTAAAATTTATAAATGATCAACCCAAAAGATGTTGGCAGGAAAAGTAAATAAAAAAAGTTAAATGAGACAAAATGTGAACAATAAATATGGACTAAGAAATATCAAGGATTCAAAATGAGAATATAAACAATGAATGGAGTTAAGAATTTATAAACTTTTTGTGAAAATATAAAAAAATTCGGGGTTTTTGAGTTATTCGCTACACTTTGCGTGGTTCTTTCACAATTTATAAAGGACCAAACAGTATAAAGTTAAAGTTTTAGGGGTCTTTGGGTAATTAATAATAGTTTAAGGGGTTCATTTCAAATAAATTAAAGATCAAAATGCAATTAATAAAAGTATTGGTTAAAATAATAAATAATAAAGGGCGAAATAAGAATACTAAAAAGTAAACAAGGAATTTTTTCTATTCTTATGGTATAGTAGATAGATAGATAGATAATAAAAGGGAAAACGGCGATACTAGACCCAACCTATTTGCGCTTTTGCGATGTTGTACCCAACCTTTGATTTTTGACCCCGCTGTACCCAACCTTTCATTTTTAAAACATGTTGTACCCAAACTAACTTTCCGGCCAAAATTGGGAATTTGCAGGGGTAAAACCGGTACTACACTCAAAAATAAAAAAAATAAAAAAAATAAGAAAAAACAAAAAAAAGACACCCCCCCCTCCTTCCCCGGTCGCCCCCCACCCCACCCCACCCCCACCACGCCGATTTGCAGCAACACCGCTGCGAATCGTGGTGATTCACCGCGATTCGCAGCGGTGTTGCTGCAAATCGGCGGAGTGGGGGGGGGGGGGGACGGGGAAGGAGGGGGGGGGTCAAAAATCAAAGGTTGGGTACAACATCGCAAAAGTGCGAATAGGTTGGGTCTAGTATCCCCGTTTTCCCATAATAAAATGATAAAGTTTCATCAAGAAAAATTGATAAACTTGTGCTTCAACACAAGAAAGCAAAAGCTAATGTTTCAGTGAACAACATTCAACTTTATCCACCATGCATATTCTAGGGCAATTTTTATGGTCAATGAGCACTCTTTTATAAATGAAAAACCTGTAGGAACCTCGAAAAGTTTTAGTGACATTATACGTTTACTAGCTAAGCTTGATTTTTACATATTCGGCCACTCACTGTCAAGATCAATTGTTTCCCGTCACCTTCTGAGAAAAACATTGCCATGTTTTGTTGAATGATTAGTCCAGCAAGGCTCTCTCTAACTTTCAAAGGACTATCGCGGATGCTCCTAGGAACTCCTTCCCATATCATTCTCCTTCCAATTCGACCGACTTCCAAGCTATAAGAGAACTTTCTAGCATCACTCTCTTCGCCCATAAAAAGAATGAATACCATCAAAACTGGTGTTGTTCCTAGATCGAATGCCTCAAAGTGCAAGCTGAATTGGTGGTCATAACAATTGAAGACCTGCCACCCGCGTTAAGAAATTAAGAAAGCATTGAAAAATGGGGAATCTGTAGGTTTTTCAAAATTTTAAAATGTGTTTGAAAGGGTGTATAAAATATACTTAACCATAATAAAAACTGGACAAACAAGAGTTCACTTACCCTCAACGTCCACGTAGCGTTTTTAAGATCTAGGGAACTAATATATCTTTCTTTCAAAGTAGAGCCATCAATAATATCAACATTGTGGTGGTTTTTGAGATGTGCCATGAGGACAGGAATATCACTAGTGACGGGGCATTTGGTCGCGGGACAGTTGTACGGACGAAACCTGCAATCCTGTTCATGGGTCAGCTTGCTCTGAAAAGGCAATACAACTTGACAGCCAGAAATCTCGAACTTGCATGGCAACTCGCGTGATTCTGCCACTCGCTCCGACGCTAAGCACCTTATATTCCCAAGACTATGACCGCAAATTGGGCAAGAACATACCTCCGACTGACACTTTGAGCATAAAGTATGGCCATTTGGGCACTATAGGGAATATCATACAATAGAGTTAGTATCAGATTTGACTCACATTTCTTAAACAACACAGCAAAAGCTTGCACTACACAAATAAAGCAGTTTGAAATGCCATACGTGACCCTTTTGTTTCTGCTATGACATGCATAATACATAATTAACTCTATGGTCCTACATTTCAATGGTTCGTGAAGGACAATCTCCAGTGATTCTGTGTATTGCGTACTAAGCAGCAGCACATTTTATAACCTAATCGCATGTTCTGCTATTTAAATGACGAGCTTGGATTTTTGATTATTTTTACGAGAAAAATGAGATCATGATAAAAGTGAATTCTTATAGAGGATTTTAGACAGTGAGAATATAATTTTATGATAGGGAAAACTACTGTCTTATCAGACTTCGATAACATCTTATGTGCTAAAACAAGTCGGAAAACATTTATTCAACCGCATTACCCGAAAGGCAGTATCAAGTACACAGCACAATAGAGTATCATGCAAATTTGAAGTACTAAGCTCTCCAATAAACTTTCCATTGTGGATGGGAACAGTTGAAACGGAGAAACCGACAGGACTCCATCATTTTTACTTCACTATAATGTCGCGAAAGTAACAATTAATTCAGCTTCTCAGTATACATACATTGAAGTAAAATAGATTATGTTAGATACATTAAGCTAAATTAAAGAGCAGTTACCTGAAGAATAGAAGGATACATACAGACGGGGCATTCAAACAGTTCTTGTAAGTCGAGCTTCACATTATTGAGTGTTGTAATTTTCCTATGAGTAGATGCCTTGAATCCAATAGGTTTAGGTGAAATAACATGATCCCTAGGGCGAGACTCGGTTGTTCGGTCGGAAGAACTATCCCCAGGTTCCATGCTTCCTTTTTTCTCAACTGGTAGTATGTCGAATACCTACCAACGTGCGAACAAGTGAGAAGTCTAAAGAAGAATGAGTTAAGCTGGAAGATCATTCACGTCACAAAATCCAAATATAATTGCTGCAGTTGGTGATTAGCGTTAACCCTAAACCCTTGTATTTTCAGCTCATTTTACTCCAAGGTTTTCGAAACCCTAAATCATTAGTGTTAGAGTAAAGGTGCTTAAAAAGAAATCCAAAGCCACCACCCAGGCCTAATCATCTTTTAATTACCCTAATCACTTATAACTCGAGCTCAAGCCGTAAAGACCTGGAGTTGATGTTGTCTTTGGAGACCTAGACCACACGGGATTGAACTCGCAAGAATTCAAATTCAAGAAAATTAATCGTTGCTGAGTAAACTTTTAAAGACGCCTTACCGCCTTACCCGTTAAGGTCTTGCGCATAACGCAATGTTAATGTTACACCGTTATCTGTCTGAGGTATATTTGTTACGCTATGCTACTACTAATGAACAAAATAACACAATTTTTTTTTCTTTTTTTAAAAATTGTATCTTGATAAGAAACATATGAGACATTCTCCATTCTTCGAACCGCCAAACAGGAGTATTCATTATGCGATTAGCTCTAATATAAGAACAACAAATAAACAATGAAATCAGACAAAAAGGAACTCACCAATTAACCAAAAGTCGCCGGAATTTAAAAAAGAAACATACCTGATTGAGGTATCAATGAGAGAGATGAGGATAGGAAGAAGCCGATTCTGAAGATTTTCGAATAAGGCGAGCAAATTGAGAGAAGTCCAATTACTTATAAGTTATAACTGTTTGTTTGTTTTTTTTTTCCTTTTTTTTTAGGTCTTTTCGTGTTTCTGATGGAAGGATCCCGAAAGTGAATTATTCTTTTCCTTTTTATCTGTTTATTATATACTAATTACCTAGATCACATAATCCTTCACATCGTCAAAAAATTTGGCGCACCGTTCTCGCACTGGCGCATTCAGTGCCAGTGCTTCGCACTGAGACGCATTATAAATTCTTAGTTCTCGCACTAAGATTTCTTAGTTCTTTTATTCAAATTTAATGAATAATCGTAGAAAAATTGTAAAGAACGAAACAAATGAATGATATTAAAAAAGAGTCGAAGCAGATGGAGAACAAAACTAGGTTGAAACTAAAATAAATATAGAATATTAGAAGTAATTTAAGACTTATACATTTGTCTTTCCACCATAATAATTTAAACAATATTATATAAAATTAATTTTCATGAGTAGTTATTAAACAATACTCAAATATATACGAAATTATGTATCAATATTCAATATTTAATTATTTTTAATAAACGCATTAAGGCGCATTGAAATTTAAGTATTTTTAAATTTGGCGAACTGGCGCACCCGCATCCGCACTCGCACTCGCACCCGCATCCGCCTTATGTGACCTAGCTAATTACCTGTATTTAGTATTTTTCTTAGTGAATATTATTTTTAATTATCAATATTTGTAACAGGCCTTTTTTTTAATACAATAATGAAGTTTAAACAAACATTACATCAAGTCTTGGAACCTGTTACTAACATCAACCTTCGAGATCCAAGAGTTGTGTACTGTATTCCTCTCCTCTCAGGTCTCTCATGTCTTTCCTGGAATATTCTGTCTCCTCTCAGGTCTCTCATGTCTTTCCTGGAATATTATGTATGCTCATTAATAGGTAAGTTTGCCATTTGAAGTGTCATTCCAGAGAACAAAATCTTCCTAATTACTGAAAGTAATATTTCTGCTCTCAATATCTTCCATCAGGTCCTATGGGATGTAAGTAATAAGACTCTCATAGTTCCACTCTCCATTAGAATTCAAAACTTCATTCAACCCTAACTACTTTTCAGATTCATTGATATTAATGTTATCATCAAACAGACATCCATCCATTCGCTCTCCAATTCTCATGCTAGAAGGAAGTTTTGTCTCCCTTTCCAATCTTCCATCTCATATGAGGTTTCATGAGCTCCATGCATTTCACTATGCCTTTCCATGTTGGACTCTCTGATCCTTTTACTTCATACTGAGAAAAGCACTTATTTCTCAAGTACTTAGCATTCACCTGATTATTTCAGATTGTTACTTCTCCTGTCAACACTTTCCAAGCAAGCACTTTCCAAGCAAGCTTAGTCAGAAGAGACTCATTAGAAGATCGTGAGGTTCTGATCCCAAGGCCTCCTTCCTTTTTGGTTTTTGTTACTTTCTTCCAATTGACCAAATGCATTATTTTCTGATTCACATCATTAGACCACAAGTACTCCCTCGTGAATTTATCCAACTTATCACAAACATATTCAGGTAGATAAGTAGATTGCATGTTGTAAAATGGCACTGCTGAGGAAACTGAACTAACCAAAGTCTCCCTCCATGCAAGAGACAGAAGTTTGCTCTTCCATGTTCTAAATTTACTCATGACTCTATCAAAAGTATCAGCATAATCAGCCCTTGTACCTATACCATGGACAAGTTGACACCTAGATATTTTCCTAAGTTTGTAGTCTGGCCAAATCCTAAAACATAACCGATCTGTCTTTGATACTGGCTCCTTGTGTTTTAGAAATGAAAACCTTTGATTTCTGATGGCTTAATCAAAGTCCAGAAGCTGCACATAATCTATCCAGTACTCTTTTATAGTTTGTGCTGTTCCAGGACTTGCCTTCCCCATGTGGATTAAATCACTAGAAAAAAAAAACAGATGAGATAACTTTGGTCCTCCTCTACAAGGCAGTACTAGACACCAAATTCCTTTCTCCACTTCTTCATTGATTAAAGAGGACAACCTTTCAATACACAAAACAAATAGATAAGGTGATAGAGGATCACATTGTCTAAGAGCACAGTTTTGTTGAAATAGTTCCAGTGGAGAACCATTCCACAAAATTCTTGTAGAGGCATTCCTCGCACAAAACATAATTAACTCAATAAGACAGGTAGGAAATTCAAAAGCTATTGAAGTGTCTTCTAAAAAAATCCCAACTCACCTTATCATAGGCCTTCTCAAGGTCCAGTTTCATTATCATACATCCCACCTTATTGTCCTTCTTTCTTATCAAAGAGTGAAGGACCTGCTGGAGAACAACAATGTTATCTTGTGTAGTGCACCCTCTTATGAAAAAGGATTGAGTAGGGGCAACAATCTTGGGCATGAGACTACATAGTCTTGTTGTGATGTATTTTGCGATAAATTTATACACCACATTACACAGAGCAATAGGCCTAAGTTATGTGATGTTCTATAGATTCTAAATTTTAAGAATAAGACACAAGAATGCCTGACATATTCTCTAGTCAAAGGATTTATGAACAAAAGCATCTTCCACAAATCGGAAAACAGGCTTCTCTATTCAGTTCTAACTTTTCTGATAAAAGCTTGCATTAAGACCATCTGGCCCTGGAGCTTTTAAAGGATGCATAGAAAAAATAGCATCTTTAATTTCCTCTCTATCAATCATAGCTCCCGAGTGTGTATGGTCTTCAGTGTCCAACATCACCTGAAATTTTGACCAATGAAGAGTACCACTCTGAGTAATACTGGAGTGATCACAGCACCGTGAGGATAACTTCCTGAAATACTCTCTTGTATGATCTTGAAAGATACCAACTCCAAACTCCCACAACCCTTCAATTTTCAATCGCTTGATCTTGTTATGTTTCCTTCGAACTAATGTCGAACGGTGGAAGAATTTTGTATTCTTGTCACCCTCTTTGATCCATTTGATCCAAGATTTTTGAAACCAAAAGGTTTCTTCTTGTTTAGCACTTCACTGTACTCCCTTATGATTTCATCTTCAAGATTTCCTAAGAAAGTGTTAGGTCTATAACTAAGAGCCTTCTGAATTACTCCTAGTTGTGCCTTGAGAATTTTCTTCCTTCAAAAGATATTACCAAAATTTAATTCATTCCATGGTAATAATATCTTAGGTACTTCCTCTATAGCATCCAACAAATAAACTTTTTCCTCCAAAATCCTTTGAAGAATCTTGTCACATTTCGGATTGGAGAACCACATTTCTTCAAACCGACATGGTCGAACTCCATTAAATCTATCCTTACCAAGACACCATATTGCAATAGGGTGGTGAACTGAGTATGTTCTAGGCAGATTTTTAACAACACACTCTGGAAACATGTTAATCCATTCTTGATTAGCCATAGCACGATCTAATCTTGCCTGGATCAAGGCTTCAATTTCTCTTTTGTTGGTCCAAGTGAACTAGGACCAATAAAACCAACATCATGAATATTACAATTTTCCATGAACTGCCTGAAAATTTGTAATCTGCTCAATGAACACCTTCTTCCACCTCTCTTTTCATGAGCAACACAAACTTCATTGAAGTCTCCTGTTACAAGCCATGGAATGGGATGATCCTTCACTTTCTTAGATAGATCTCCAAACACTCTGATCTTAGTTGCTTTGCGAGGTTCAACATAAACACATGTTAACCTCCAACTATCAATCATGTTAGGGAAGATGATAGCACTAAGAGCCTGAAAATCAATATTAGTGATCTCTACATCCATCTCAAAATCATTCCACATCATCCAAATTCCCCGATCCATGCCAATTGTTGGAGCAACTTGATAACAATTGTAATCGAGGAAGGGTACAATGTTGCAGGCATGTTCTTCACTAACTCAAGTTTCAAGAACAAAAACTACAGTAGGTTGATGAATTCTTACCAAGTCATGAAAGTTTAGACGAAACTCTTCATCTCCAGCCCCTTGGCAGTTCCAAGAGACAACTTTCATACCTGAACTGATTAGTTGGGTTGGAAGAACTGGATTCTCAAAGGGAATCCCATTCCATAAAGCCAAGATTTTTCTCAGGATCTCTAACATGAGGTACCTTTGCTTGTTCAACTCCCAGGTTGTTAAGTCGAACCTCTCCCACCATAAGTGATTCATGTCCCAATGATCTATTATGTGAATAACCACTTTGATCACCCAGTTGGTTGCATGTATAGTTGTCACCAGCATTATCGTGTCCCACGTTCCTATGTTTGTGATCAAAGTTGGAGCCTAGAATTGGTTGTGAAATGCGTGGAACTCCCATGGATGCATCCACTCTGCCTCCTCCAATACATTTTGCCATCTTCTATTGAGTTATGCACTTGAATGATCTTGCTATTATTTCCTTCTGATAGAATTTGAGATGTGTTTGAAGCCAGAATTTTAAAAGGGTTAGATTCTCTGATGGAATGGTGCTTCTTTATTTGATAATTGGAGTGACTCTTGGTTTCCTTTTCACTTTAGTAACGCCTCAACTTAGGATTAAGAGAAGCGGGTAGTATTCTCTTGGATTGACCCCCCATATTATGATGTCTAATAATCACCTCAGGAGTTGGTGAAGTTGCCTTGCATTTACCTTTCTTACTCACATCCCGATTCTGGCAATTAGAGTTAGTTCTATTTTTTGTAACATCCTTAGCCACATTAGAGACTTTATTTTTCCTACTGACAATGATCCAGTTTCCATACTCCTTGCCTTCTGCTTTGCCAGTAAGCCATTCTTCTTTCTCTTCCATTGAGGACTTTTTGGCAGCATGCAACACTCTCTCTTCAGTTTCCATCTCTTTAATGGAATTAAGAGTCTCAGTACATGTATTCTTTGAAGGTCCAATTCTCCCACATTCATGCCACAATGGGGAGATGTTCTCATACACAACTTGATAGACTTTGCCTTCGATCCATAGTCCTAGTTCTTGTGGTTTGTATGTGTGTAATTGAACACAAAACCTGGCAAAATTTTCTCTGGAGGCATTGTATGCGTTTCCATAAATTTTGATAAATCCGCTCAAAAATCTGGACACCACTTCCTTATTATCATGAAACTGCCCGCAAGCAACCAAGGTCCTTCAGAAAGGATAGAAATGATTATCTCTCTCTTTGATGGAGATAGACCTTTCATAACATAGGATCCATGTCCTGAATCAACTAGTTCAAACTCATTGTATAGTTTCCACATGAAATCTAGTCTTATGTGCAATGCAGTGTAGTACCATGACTTTTCAGCAATGCAAATAATAATGGTATTTTCCAATTGTCGATGCATGAGTTCTCTAAGTTCCTAACTAATGTGAACTTGTTTGAAAGGAATAATAGTGTATGCTTATTTGACTTCTATTAAACTGTGTTCCTCATCGTTTTTGACATCATCAATCTAAACATCATTGTGTTCTTCTCGCTGTGTGACCATATCTGCATAGGATGTTCTAACTAGGGTATGATTAGCCTTTTTATTCTCCTGGAATTTTGTTTTACATTCCATTGTGTAGTTATCATGCAAGTGTCGCAGGCGTTTTTGATTTCTGGAACTAGCATTGCCTTCACTAGATGATGTGAAGACATATGGTGTCGGAATCGTAAAGTTTGGCGGTGGCGAGGGTGGTGGTGGTACATTGTTTTCCTCCATTTCAATTATTATACGTTCTCCATAGCGGTTACTAAAACTCCGATTTTCAAAAGTTATGTTTTTGTAATAGGCCTTTTTTATACAAAATTGCCAAACTAAAATTATTTTAAAAAAATAATTCTCAAAATAACATACTCAAAGAGAACATACCCATCTTAACCTTTACAAATTTCGTGTAATAATTATCCAAAATTCTAAATGAAACAAAACTCAAAATTAAGTGTATATAAAAAGATTTCACCAAAAAAGAAAGTGTATGTGAAAATTTTATGTAGATCTATATCTTCATTAAAAAAATTTGTTAGTTTCCCGTGACAAATAACGCAACTTCCTCATGTCCCTCCAGCCACCGCCACCTTCCTATGTACACATTAGCCTACCCTTACCCTAAAAATGAGTTTAGAGTCTAGACCCTCACCCTGAAATCAGGGTAAGGGCCAAGACTCAAACCCTACCTAGTAACTTTTGAAACTCAACTCAAGGTTAAGGTCAAGACCCAAATTTTATTCTTACTATAAATTCATTTAAAATCACCTTAAACAGAGTACTTGTTTCACCAAAATATTTTTTTCGTGAATATTACGAGATTTAATATCGATGGGAAAAAAGAAATATTTGATGCGGTCGAAATTTGTCAACAGGTCTAGCAAGACCTTTACCCATTTAACATGGTAGGGTCTAGGTCCTGAAAACAGGGTATTCAATGTGTCTTTGTTAGGGCAAGGGAAGGTCACTGCCTAAAATTAGACACATTAGACACGGGGTCTTGGCAGGTAGGGTAAAATTGACATGTTTAGTCCACACTGTACACGTCGTTGTCTATCCAGGTCCTTGCATGGATTCGATCCGCTGCATAGAATCGTCAGATCCAAACTCTTTTTCAGAGACATACAATGAAATACTTCAACAAATCCATATCATTGATCTATGATGCGGGTTTTCGTTTTCAAACAAATTGAACTGAAACAAAAAGAAATAAAATAAGAGGCCAAAATTGTTGCTCGGAATAATGTACTTGATTCATCTACAATGATTTCTTGTGAAGATAATGACCCAATTAACTTGAAAAAAACATCATTTTGTATGGAATAATTATAGTTACACCCCTTGAGGTTTGGTGTAATTTTACAAAGATCTCCATGAGGTTTGGATAATTACAATGACCGCCCCTCCAACTAGTAATCGTAAATGAATTTTTAACTTTGCCCTTCATAAACTAATTTGGTTTAAAAGTTTTGATGTTATATTAAATAATAAGGCATGATATTTTTCTTAAAGTCTTATGTGTAAACATTTGCACAAATTAATTTAAATCTCTCGAAAAAATTTAAGAAAAACTTTAAAAGTAAGAATAAAGTAATTTTATTTAATCATAGAATTAATATTAGGTATTATTCTCTAGATTTTAAAAGTAGTCTAGTTATGCCACTTTTAAATAATTGTAAGAAATGCCTTTCAAATATACATTAAATATTTTGTAATATATGATTAAAATTTTCTACCAGTGTGACATAAGGATTTATTTTTTATTTTGCACCAATAGATTTTTTTTTTATGTTCAAGAATCTATGTGAGAATAAATAAAATTAATTGATATGCAAGCTCTTGAAATTAAATAAACACCATGTTCATTCAACAAGGCGTTTAAATGCAATTAAACAATAGAATTGATCAAAGGGCACAACTGAAAATGCATTTACAATTACTAATTGGAGGGGAGGTCAATGTAACTATTCAAACCTCAAGAGAGGTCTTTATAATTACATCAAACCTCGGGGGGTATAACTGTAATTATCATTTTTTTTCTAAAAATTAGAAGTTTGTTTATTCAAAATTAATATGGAAGAAGTCTTCGTCTTTTTTTTTTGGTTTTATTGTTTGCCATAAAATAAAAAGCATGGTTAATTTACTATTTTTGTCACAATACTTCTTTTCGATTTTGTTACAATAACTTGGCAGAACTAGATTTATGGTCACCTAACTTGGCATATTGACTCGATTTTGGTCCCATGACTACTCCTCCGTCCATTTACGCCGTGAAACTCCTACGTGGCTCTTGTTGACTCTAAACTTACCAGCTTTGTCCCAATTTCAGACCATACATGCTAACATGGAATCCACTTGGAAAAGAAATAAAAAAACATAACGCTACAAGTCTAACGGTCCATTTCCCCTTTTATTTACTTGAATCGTTCTGCCCTTTCTCCACACTGCACACCGTCACTTCGTATTCTCTGGCAACTCGAAGGTATTTCCCCTTGTTTTTTCCTATCTCTTGCGACTTTCCTACTTTAAATGCTTATATCTTTGTTATTTAGGGTTTGTTTCGCAACATTGGGAGAGTTTTTATTAGAATTTTGGGAAGAGCAAAATTTAACTTACCCATCATCAAATCCACATTTTTTAGCAAAATCAGGGTCGAATTGCACCACTTTTAAGGTTTGTTGTTGATTTTGACAGGTTTATGTTAGTTTTGGTTGAGTTTAATTATTTTTGTTGGGTTTTTAGGAAATTACCTTCCTGTGTTATGGTAAATTGGTAAGTTACCTCCCTGTGAAAAATAAGTTGGCCAAATACCTACTTGTGATCTCAAAAGTTGGCAATTTACTTCCTTATGCATGGAGGTGTAGTTCACTCTCCCTTAAATGAGAGTGAGGGTTAGATTTCTTTTGAAAAAGACATTTATACCCGTATTGCTTAAAAAAAATTATGTCTTTTAATTCAATATTTTAAACATTCAAAACTATAAAACATAATTAAAGATTAAAATAAAAATCTTAGATATATACATGTAATGACTTGTTTCTTAAACTTTTTTTCTTATAAAAATAAAAAATTATAGTAAAATCAAATTTGAAATTACACAAATGAAAATAGTAGTATTGATAAGGATATTTTAGTCTTTTGATATAAAATTTACAACACAAAGTTTTTTGGGAGGTGGTGTGCCAACTTTTGAGATCATAGAGGGGTATTCGGCCAACTTATTTTTCACAGGGAAGTAACTTTCCAATTTACCATAACGCATGGAGGTAATTTACTAAAAACCCTTTTTTGTTAAGATTAAGGATGAACTACTTAATTAAACCTTTGCATGTGTAGGAAACACACTATTACTCATAGATTTGCTTCAACTAAAGCCGAAAACATGACGCTTAAAATGAGGTGAAAGAATATTTGTAGAAATTGTATGTATTTAGACTAAATTTTGATAAATATATGATTTGTAATGTAGATGGCTCACTCTTACCAAATCATGTGTGTTTGTGGGTGAGGCAAGATGCCATATTTTCAGGCTAGTAACACAGCCTCACACCCTGGTAGTTTTTACTACATATGCCTATTGCGTATTTGTCACCCCAATAACTTCTTTTGTATTAACGACATGAACGAGGGTGCGAATATGAGGAAAATGTCGTATCAGGGTGAGGAGTGTTCAGGAAACTCTGAACCCTAACCACCTATAAGTCGAGCTTCAACAACACCTACTATTGGGCAAAAGATTGTTGGAATTGAGCAGCAGAGTCCCCTTATTGCCTACTTCCTCAATATGAGTGCAACTAAGGGCACAATTATTTGTTGTTTAATCAAATGGTTACTTTTGTTTGTTGTTTTTGCTATGTTGGTGTACAACTCATTTTCTATTCAAGAATGTAATGCGTATAAGTTATTTAGTAGTTCCCACATATTCGAACACGTTGAAGGTGTTTTGATCTTTTGTAACACTCGGTTAGTGTGTTTTGTAAGACTATTACTTAATGTATTCCAATATTGTTAATGGTATTGTGTTGTTTGATTTGATTGATTATTTTTTATGGCACATGTAGTTTGATCAGTGTTGTTTATTTTGTTAATTACTTATATGTGTGTTTTTATTAGCATGATAGTTCATACTCATGTTAAGGTGAAAATTCTATTTAAGAGCCCGTCTAATTTAGTACAAAATCATAGCTTACAGACGAATGCAGTAATTTACATGAATAGCTTTAAACTAAGTATAAACTATGCCAAACTATCGTTAATACTAGCTTCAGGTTAACTTTACTCCAGAACACCTTAGACTGATGCTTGAATGCCTTGTAGGATATCGAAGGGGAAGCTATATCGAATATGTGGGAATATCGAATAGCTTTTATATCGGGGAACCGGTAGATATCAGGGATGTATACATGTTGGGGATGTGTATATCGGGTCAGGTGATATCGGAGGTCATCTCTATATCCGCTATAAGGTATATCGGGTGATGTATGTTGAAGGTGCACTAAATATCGAATATGGGTATTCGATATGCCGGTGAACAATGTAAGTTAATTATTGATACTTGCCTTGATTACCTGAGCAGGGATATATGTAGACCTCGAAAAAAAAGGGACCGCATCCGTAATTCCCGGTGTGCACTGTACTATATCGAATGCCCTATTCGATATAGTAATGTATATCGGGTGTCAATCCCCGATATACGAGTGTAGGGCCTGCTATCTTCTGGGCCTGGCCCACATAATTGGGTATGCAAGCCCATTACGGGAATCACCCATATCATGTAGTCTCCCAGTTTAGGAGTTATCGCTGTAAATGATAATTCGTAAATTCAATTTATGTTACCAGTACCTCTTGTCCCCCGAGTTCAAATGTCGGATCTCGAATACGGGAAATTTATTCAAAGTGATGATGGACCCGCAATGTAATTTTTCATAGCATCGAGGTATGCATTTGAATTATGACTGAGGTCCGTGCTTGTATGGGGTTATATCCCAGTTATGTCGGATTCTTTATATCGAATGCCCAATGGCATGTCAGAAATCGATCCTCGATATAGTGGGAGTGGCCCCCACGCTATGAGTCTATATATATTGAGTAAGAAGAGAGAGAAACCATTTGCATTATAGCTGAAGCATACTATTTGTGGCAAAGCATTATCAAATTTTGGTTTTCGGTATCAAAAATTAGTAAGTCTTGATATTGCCCGATAGTAGATCATTTTTTATATATTCTCTGATATTTGAGAATTTATCACCGATATAGAGAAACTCGATATCTATAAATGATCTGTACCGGGAATATTATGTCTAGTTGTTGGTAAGGGTTTGTCGTATAATCGTTCTAACTAGCTTGTTGTCCTTCTTATGTCTTTTGTTACAGAAGTATCTTTTTTGCATTCAATATCACAATGGGTCCTCGCGCACATACCCTACAACTTGACGATATTGGTCGGGCAGCTAAGGAAGCGGCGACGGCACAGACCGCGGAGGCGGCTTTGGCCCTGGCAGTTGAGGAAGTTGCGACGCTTGCGGTCCCAAAATTTAAAATAGGTACCACAAGTTGATGTCGTTCCAATGTTCTCATGCATCCATTGATGCTCCTTGGGACCGATAATTTGTTGATGGGGGAGCTACCAGGATCTCAATGTATGAAGTGGTCAAGAAGGGAGGGGCTACTAATGCCCCTGTAGCCCGGGTAGTTGAGGAAGGAGGGTCTGGTGACGTTCCTATGACATTGGACGAGGAGAAGTCTACTCTTATTCTCTTGACTTGGGCAGGGGACAGGGGTCCATATGCCGGCCCTTGCGACTCCATCCGGAGAGAGGGGAATCGGTGCTACCCAGAAACCAAGGTCGGCCGTGCCCCTTCAGTAGACATTGGTGATGGCTGGATCTAAAAGGGTGCAAATTGAAAGTTCTACGTCACATAAGACGTCAAAACCCGTGGAGCCAGGTCCCGATATTAACGTTAAAGATCACGAGTTAGTGAAAGAGAGGTGGTGCGCTTGATGGGGTATGTCTTCCCCACTGTGGCCAAGGTTCAGATGCTCGTTAAGGAGGATCGAACGCAACATGTGCGACGTACCATCCATGTCTACCAAACTATAAGTATTATTTGAAATGATCGTCTTTGTTTTCACCGGTCATCTCATCAATTATCATATCATTGTATGTAATTCATAGATCTTAGTAAGTTCTTTACCACGAGCATGTGGGTGTGCAACCACCCCCGATGTAGATAAGGAAGCGGCAATGGCCCAAATGGAGGCTAATATTGAAAATATGGGTCAATTCAATCCAATGGAGATCGAGAGAATCATTGAACCGAAAGATGAGGCTATGCGTCGTCTTTGTGTTACTAAAGACGAGTTTGGACTCTTGCGCGGTGGGAAATGAGAAGTTGGCCAACATACTAGAGCTATGAGGCAAGCTGCTACTGAAGAGAAAAACGATAAAGAGGCTGCTGAACTCGAGCTCCAGAAGGTGAAGTATGAGAACGAGTGTCTGAAGGTTGAGCTCGCGCAAGCTCGCTATGATTTGAAGATTGCGGTGAGCTATATGTTCTCTAGTTATGGTATTATTATGCTCATTTGCGCATAATCTTATCTATAAATTGTCTCGTGCATACTAGGATATGTCTCCTTCCATTATGGTGTGTGTGGCGGAATGGTTTCGCCAGAGTGATACATATAACGATATTCTTGCGGAGCAGGCTTATCTAGAGAGGGAGGATACAAGAATGCCATTATCGGTCAAATTACAATGAATTATGGATTCAAGGGTGGTTTGAATGTCCGAGAACTGTACTCCATGTGCGGGCCTGACGGCAAGCCTCTTGAAGATAGTGGACCCGCGAATGAGAGTGAGGAGAAAACACGTGTGTTTGCCAATCTCAAGAAAAAAAAAAACGATCATGTCCTTACTGGCCGGAAAGGCACATCTGTTCTTCTGAACTTGTTGTAGGCGTTGTGTCGCCTATTTCAATGAATATGTAATAATCATTGGATAATTGTGTCACTTGGATTGTTCTATGCTTTTTGTTTACTGACTTTTATGATATGTACCATATTCGGTTGCTGTAATCGGCGTTTCAGAGATGCTCAATTTGTTATGGATTTGCATTTTTTTAGCATGTTGCATAATGCTGATTGATCTTATCGTTGTTGGGAAGGGATGCCCATCTCATTTGCATTCTAAATGTGTAGCTATGCCCATTATAAAGTAGCTTCCTGTGGGTAGGGGTGATGCTTTGTTGGGTTGTATCGTCTACCATCTATTGTAGGATATGGTATATGTGACTTTGTTAATGTTAGGTAGTCTCCTTTGTATCTTTTATGATAGGGGATATTCTTCCTATCTCAGGTAATCTCTTATGCCTCTTGTATGATAGAAGCATTGGTCGCTGGTTAAGGAGTTTCTTTTGTACCCGGTAGGATAGCATATATTTGATCTTTGTAGGTACTCTCCTCCGTATCTTGTAGGATAGGGGAATCAGTATCCCGTAAGATAGTAGATATTCGACCTTTTCATGTACTCTCCTCCGTATCTTGTAGGATATGGGAGTCAGTATCAGAGGATAGTAGATATTCAACATTTCAGATACTCTCCTCCGTATCTTGTAGGATAGGGAAGTCAGTATCCCGTAGGGTAGTAGATTGTTTTTGTCTCGTCATTTTCTTTTCTCCTCCTCATCTCTGTGGATGAGGGATATATATTTTTTTTTCCTCCTTATCTTTGTGGATATGGGATATTTTCCTTTTTCTTTTTTTTCTTCCTTATCTCTGTGGATATGGGATATTTTCTTTTCTTTTCTTTTTCTCCTCCTGATCTTGGTAGATAGGGATATTTTTCTTTTCTTTATTTTGCTCCTCCTTATCATTGCAGATAGGGGACATTCTTCTTTTCTTTGTTTTTCTCCTCCTTCTCACAGCGGATAAGAGACAATCTACTCCTTATCTTTGTGGATGGAGGATATCTATGTTCCTGCGAGTTAAATTAATAACAATATATGCAAGAATATACCAAGATAAAAAATTTAGATTGATAACTGCCGAGAACTGGGTATAACCCAATTCGCCTACGTATCGCGTGGTATGAGAATCAAGCTGGCATAGTTCCCCATGTTTTAGTTGCAAGCCAACCCACGAGGAGCAATTTAGGTAAAGATAAATTGTTCAAACATAATTAAAATGTAGAACTTAATAAGCCCAAATGACTCTTGGGCAATTACTCCGTAGCTAGCTGGTTTTCAGTAGCGGTGGTCCCTGGTTGCCCTTATTCTCTGATCCTAGGGAGTTTGAGTGGACGATGTAGCATATACAACCCTCTCCTTGATCACCCGTGATTTTCCCCTATCTTGTCCTAGGTGGAAAACTTCATCTTGTGATGGTAGGTTGATACCAATGCCCGAATTGCTTTGAGGGCGGGATGACCGATGATGACATTGTCGGAGAATGGTTGGTTGACAATTGTGTATTTGACATCAATAGTCCTTCTACAGGGATCCTCGCCAAATGAGGTCGGCAGTGTGACTTGTAAAAGGGGAACCACTTCCGCTCCTCCAAAACCTAGTAGAGGGGTGGATATTCCTTTAAGTATGTCTTGGTTCAAGGCCATTTTCTTCAGGGCATTTGCAAATATGACATTCGTCAAACTGCCAGTGTCGATAAGACCTTTTCACACTCCATAGTTAGCAATATCAAGTCTAACAACGAGAGGACCATCAAACTTACTTGCCTAAATGGCTTGCAGAGTGAGCTGCATGAGGTCCATTTTAGTAAAGGAGATCTCCACATCTGCGAGGGTTGTGAAACCAACATATTTGCAGTCCTGCACCCTCTGGGTAATCTTCTTGTGACCCTTTGTGGAATCTGCACCCAATGGGCCTCCGTTGATCACAGTTATCATTCCCCTTGAGGGGCATTGTCAATTTCCCTTCAGCTTTTGCTAGAAGCCTAAACGAACTTGTACTCTTCCCTTCTAGGTCGCGGGGTCGATCCTTTTGAAGTGAGCGGGAGATCAAAAGACAACTGCTATCTGTTAAATGGTGCGCCTATCTATAATGTGCAAGTAATAAGTATATAGACCGTATAATTCAAATTATTAAACTCGTCAAACCTTTTTTACATTCTCCCACATGTCCATTCTTCAGTTTTGCCAAACTAACAGATTTGTTTTTTTTAAAAAATTTGTAAGTTGCATTCTACAAAACTGGACGCCACACCAAAGAATAGTGCGATTGTAAAATTACTCAACGTCATTACATTAAATCAAAACGAATGAAGAATAACTCAAAAAGTCGAACTTCCTCTAATCTTGCTATGCGACTTCAAAGCCGTCTGCATCCTTAATGGCATTCTGCACAAGCTCGAATTGTTACAAAAATATTCATGAGTGTCATTTAGAATATTAGTAAGTTGCGCATCTCCATTAGTTCCACTGATAATATCGTGAATAATGCTCAAACAATCTCCTTCAAAAAGTACACAACCCACCCTTCCTCCATTGCACATCAAACCGCACCTAGTGCCGCAAAAGCTTCAATACCCGACAGTTCCACACAATCCTTTAACTGACGTTGCCTTCATGAAATTAGTTCATCGTTTCGATCATGTGCGACCATTCCCAATCCAATTGCCCGCTCATTTGCAAATTGCGCCCCATCAAAATTAATTTTGATAAATCACCTACCGGCGGTTGCCATCTGTCTCCCTCCAAACTCCTCGTAACTCTCTGCGCCTTCCTGTTATGTTCCCACCATATTTTTGTGTAAATCTGAACGAACATCACCATCTCATTTGGCCTCCACTTCCTTTTCCCTGCAAGAACGCTATTTTGATTACCCCAGATTGTCCAGCAAATCGTGATCATCAAACGAACCGTATATGATGAGACTTGGCGCGCAAGGTGGCATCAAAAAATGTAATGGTGCACCATTTCGTCCCCCGGCGTACAAATAACGCACGACATATCTGAACAAATATGTTTACGCACCAGTTTCCAACGCGTTGGTAAGACATCCATGCAGCATCAGCACATGAATAATTTCATCTTGTTCGAACACTCTACCTTCCAAATCTTTGACCATGAGGAGTGCAGTTCTGAACTTGAGGTCGTATCTCATGTCTTGTTTAGCAACCTTTGTGTTATAATAACGTGGTAGGTGCTAAGAACTGTGAAGAACCCTTTTCTCAATGTGCCAAATTTGTCGGTCTTGATTCCTCTGATCCTCTAATGGAATGGATAAGATTAATCTCGCGTCCTCCTCCCACAAAATCCCCGAATAATGTCAACATCTCACTAGCCCATTATAGGATCGATTAGCTCATTCACCGTCGTAAACGGAGCACCATTGTTCACCGGTGTAATTGGTCGAAAGTAACAGGTCGTGGTAACCATGCATCATGCCACACTGATGTCGACTCCCCGTTCCCCACATTCCATCGAAGTCCTTTTTTCAAGACCAGAATCGATTCCCAATTGCATCGCCATGAAAAGGATGGTATGGCACCAAGTTGTGCATCACAAAGCTCATTATTAGTGACATACTTTGCTTTGTAAATCCGGCTCACCAAGCTCACAAGATTTTGCAAAATACACCAAGCTTGTCTTGCAAAGAGCGCCAAATTAAATGCCTTCAAGTCACAAAATTCGAGCCCTCCGTTGACTTTTTGCTTGCACATCCTATCCCACGCCACCCAGTGAATCTTATTTTGCGCCCCACTACTCCACCAATAGTTGCTTATAATTGATTCGATTTCCTTAATCATCGTGTCTGGAAGGCGAAGACAACTCATGACGATGGTTGGAATATATTGCATTACTACATTCACAAGAATCCCATTTTCTGCCCCCGATAAGGTTTTAACATTATACCCTTACGCCCTCTTCCAAATTCGTTCCCTAATATTGTCAAAATTTTCCTTTTTTGATTTTTCAATAACGAATGGTAAACCCATATACTTTTCATGGCGTTCTGCAACCGCGACCCCCCAAAACCCCCATCAATAGCAACATGAGTGTGTTTTTTAGTATTCTTGCTAAATACCATTATTGGTTTCTCGAGATTAAGTTGTTGCCCTAAATCTGCCTCAAACCGTGCTAGAAGACCGCAGATACACCTCTACGACTCCTCGTTTGCATCCCAAAATAGTTAGGTATCATCTGCAAATAAAATATGCAAACCGAGGGAGCATGACGGCTGATTTTGAACCCCTTGATTCCCCCCCCCCCCCCCTCCTCTCTTTTCGGCTTTAGTGATAAGAGAGAAAAGAACCTCACAAATAATTAGAACATGTAGGGAGATAGAGGATCTCCCTGCCGAATGCCCCTTTTGGGGGCCTCGTTACCATTTAATAAAATCGAATACGAGACAGTACACACTCCCATCATAATAAGATCAACAAAAGTGGGCCACTTGACTCGGTCATAGGCCTTATTCATGTCCAGTTTCAACGTCATATGGCTCCTCTTCCCTGTTCTTTTATTTTTGAGAAAGTGGTTAATCTCAAAAGCCACGAGAATATTATCTGTGATAAGGCGACCTGGAACAAAAGACAACTCCAAATAAGAAATAATATAAGAGAGAAACAGTTTTAACTGATTAGCAACAGCTTTGGAAGCATCTCTAAGACTAATCAGACAAAGCTGAGTCATCAAGTCAGGGTTAGAACACTTAGGAATCGGAACAATATCTATAAAATTAACACAAGGATCTAACACACGATCATTAAGAAAAGAAATAACGAATCGAATGACATCCTCGCCCATAATCTTTCAAAAGTTTTGATAAAAAAACAACCGAGAAACCTTCAAGTCCCAAGATTTTAAATGATACATATCTTTCAGAGCTCTTTTTACCTCCTCTACTGTGAAAGGTTGGATCAAGCTTTCGTTCCCCTCAGGGTTGACCCACACGTCGACATATCACAAAACATTCTCAATAGCTGCCTCCGTAGGAACACAAGACTCAAGGATTTTTGTAACGTACTCAGTATTGATAAGGTCAATCTCATTGTTATTCGTACGTAAAGTACCTATCCAAAACTTCATCAAGCTGGCCCATAAGTCTAGTTTCTTCCTCCTTTGAATCTGACGTGATGTTCCAGTCTGTAGCTGAATAAGTCCCTTCTTTGGCCTCACAATTTGTTTCTTCATATTCGCCCCGTCCACTTTATTCCACTTGACTTATCCGAGATGACAATTTTCCAACTTCTCATTCTGTTCCCTTAGTTAAACTATCGCCAAAGTCGTGCAATCACATCTTCACATTCGGTTTTCCTAAGGTAAACTACTTCAAACTGAAACCTTGGCTTCGGCCCCGCCTTCTCTTGCTGTCCCATCACCTTAGAACGATAGCGTTGTGGTCCAAATGCAAGGTTGTGATATGTTCCACTCGTGTAAGAGGAAAACGCTCTCGCCATGCCCCGTTTGTGCAAGCTATATCAAGTCGCTCAGACACGGTATGTGGATCGGGTCGTTGACTACACCATGTGTATCTCGACCCCACAAAATCAATTTCACTAAATCATGTGTTGACTGAAGTATCTCTAAAATTTTGAATCAACTAGTTTGCCCTGCCCGTCTAGGACCTCCTCTCTTCTCCTCATGGATCGAAATTTCATTATATTCACCCGCACATAGCAATGGTAGTGATGAAATTCCCCTAAGATGGTGTAACAAGTTGCACGTGTGCATCATTATAGTTCCATCCAGTTCCCCATAAAACCATATGAAACGCCAATCAAGAGTATGCTCCTTTCCCACCAAAATAGCGCCAATATGATTTTACGACATACTCATTAATTCAAGTTGAAGATCCTTATCCCACAATAATGCCAAGCCTCTGGAAATTTCCTTAACCTCAACACAAACACCAAATAATGTGCGCCGCGTTATACCATAATTTGCACCAGCTCACGTGTACGCACACGTGTGATCGTGGGACCCACATCACAAAAAGTACAACAATAGGTCCAAATTATCAAACATAGGCCGAATTATTCTAAACATGTTGGATCTAAGGTTCAATAAAATTTGACTGACTTGGCACAAATTGGATCTATTTTTAAAGAATAGGTCCAATTTCTTGTTAATAATTTGGCCTATTTTGCTTCATATCGACTAATTTGAGAAAATTTGATCTATTTTGACAAATTTTGCTTATCAAGCCTACAAAGGTCAGGGCTCACCAGGCTCAACCCACTCTGATATTTAAAAAAAATATTTTATCTATAAATATCCAGTTATACACCTTCGACCTATTGTGTTCAATCTATTGGGCTCTAAACTCATCTAACTGAATTCGATCCGTTTGGCCATTTTAAAGCTATTTGGTCTAATATAACTTAATTTCACTATATTTCCTCATTTCTGGCATCAGAGTGCTTTCGTTGGATTAGCTCCAACACAGTTCACGTACCATGTTTCTTAGTGCATATTTCTCGAACTCAAAGCTAGTACATGACCAATCGGGAGCTTGGGTTTGCGGGAGTGGAGTGATTAGTCCATACAAATTTTCCTGTACAAGTGGCGTAGTCTATAGAAAATCACTAAGTCCATTGAGAAAGAAACACTTGTATCAACAACCATGACCAGATCCACCACAACCATCGAAAGGGCCAATGCTTCTAACACCAATCAACAACTGGATGGGCCTTCATCTCGTGTTGAATAGGTTTCTACGATCGTCTCGACACAATAGAGGGGCAAGGCATATGTGACAGCATTAGAGCAAGGTCACAAGGCCCTTCGTCCGGGTAGCACAACACTACTCGGTCAGTAATTCAAGAAAGTACCAAGGCCCATGCATAAAACTCTATTACTCATTATGAGAATAAGGAGGATCAAACTCAGAGGGGATTGCCTATACCTAAAGAGAGTATTTCACGGTCTTGACGGATGACGTACCATGGATTATCAAATGTCAAGGAAATGAGCCACATCGCCATTCTAGACACCATAGCGGGAAATAAATGTCAATGAACGAAGAACCCATGAACCGCGTAGGAGGCATGTTAAAAGAGATGAAAAAGTAAACTCTTATGGTAGATCCCGTAAAGGGAAACCTTTAAAGAGGGCTGACAAATATGATATCAGGTATCATAGCCCCACAAGAAAGAAACATTATCACAGATGTCGCGACCCGACTTCGACGAGGCATTGGGACGACAAAATCAGACCCATTGGCTGTGATTGGAATGATGACAGAGTAAGTAAACACTCACATCTCTATAAGGAGTTACAAAGATTTTCTGAGGTAGGGGTCATGACATCTCGAAAATGCCCACGTATATTGGAACCATAATTCCTTCTTCACATTTACATGTCTTAGAGGGTATTATGAGATCGGGAAGATAAAACACCAAAATTCAGGCACAACTCCTTGCCATAACTTTGCTTGATGTAGCGCAAGAGTGGTTTGTGCGGATATTATAAAGAACAGTTTTAAGTTACGAGCAACTGCTAGAAATGTTTTGCTTTAAGCTTGCCACACTTTGAGTAAGGCATTTAGATTCAGATTACTTGTGTAAGATAAAGAAGGGTGCAAGAGAGACATTGTGATGATATATGAAGAAATCCATTGTCAAAATGTTGAAAGTGCAAACTCCTTCACCTGAAACAGTCTAAGAAGTATTGTTCAAGACATTGAGTATTTTATAGAATTTTCTGGTCTATTACTTTTAATATATATTTCAATGCACTAAATATAATCATGGTTTTTAAACATTTAGATTAACAATAAATACAAAAAACATTTACATATAATAAGAATTTTCCGTGGAAAATCATTATGAGCCAAACGCTGGAAAACAATGAAAAATCTTTTATTTTCCCTAAAATATTTCCTGAAAACCTTGTTTTCTCTCATTTTTCCCATTTTTTTTTCTTTTTTCCTATTTTCCCGGGAAACAAACGGAGCCTAAATAAAGATAGAATAGTTTGCTGAATATTTATAGTTAAGTGACTTTCGCTGCAGGATCAATGCCTGTGATTTCCAAAAATAACCCAAAAATCAAATCCTATGGAAAAAGCAGAATAAAAAGAGAGCCAACTAAGGCGTTTCTTCGCTCAAATAACAAACTTCCATAGGAGATCAAGCTCTCGGACAAAATGTTTCAAAAGTCAATTAGCTTGCGAAATGACGGAGAGAACGAAATGAGCCCACACAGGCATTTCTTGAATTTTAATTTTCATACGAGATCAAGCTATTGCGTATGATCCATAGCGAAAAGCAATATTTTGCAAAAGGCAGAATTTCTAACCGTTATCTTTCCATCACTTTAGTTTTTGCCCTTTATCTTTTTTTCGTTGTTAAAATGCCATTTATCTTTGCCTAAAATGCCTGAAACACTATTCATTGTCATTTGGATGCCCACATCATCAAGTTTTGTATATCTGGAAAAAAAGTGGCTACCATGTCATCCAATTTATAATTTTTATATTTCTTTATAATTAGCTTTATTATATAAATTATAAAAACTCATTTTATAATTCTAATAATTAATAATTTTTTAAAAAATAGAAAAATTAAAAAGTTAAATCTTAGTAATTAACTTTATTATTTAAATTTGAAAAACCTATTCTATAATTCTAATTTAAAAAACTTAATTTTAATAAAAAAAACATGAAAAAAAAATAAAGAAATAAAGAAAAATAGATATTTAATAATATATTCTTTTAAATAATTAACTTTATTTATTTAAATTATAAAATCTTTATATATAAATCTAATTTCAATAAATTTATTACCAATTAAAAAACTTAAAAGAAAAAACAAAAAAATGAACAAAAAAAAAGTTCACTCTCCTCTCGCCCCACCCTCCAAAACAAAACCTGGCAACCCCCACCCCCAAACCCGGTCAACCCCCCTTCGCCCCATAGCAACCACCACCTCCACATGTACCGTCACCAATTTGCCCTCCCCCACCCCCCCACCCCACCACCGCACCACACCACCAGTTTGCCCCAACCCATGTCGTGATGGAGGTGATGATGGTGGTGGGGGTGGGCGTAGGGGGAAAGTGACGACTTGGGATGTTTTTTTTTTCTTTTTTCAGTTTTTAAAAAGTTTTTTTATTTTTCGGTTTTAATATATATTTTTTAAAGTTAGTTATAAAGATTTTAAAACAAAAATATAAATGGTGGTATTTTCCACGTACCCACACTTTGTCTACTTGGCATGATTTAGTGCCTAATTATTGGATCGGGCATTTTAGACAAAGATAACGGGCATTTTAACAATAAAAAAAAAGATAAAGGGCAAAAACTAAAGTGAGGGAAAGATAATAGGCCTTTTTAGAAATTCTGCCTTTGCAATAATTAGGACATCTTTTTTCACGAGCAAAAGAAAGGTCTTAGCTGAGACAAAATTGTGTGAGTTATAAGCATTGGAAATGAAGATTACATGCAATTGACCAAGAGAACTGATATGGATTATTAGCGAAGCATTTTTACATAGGTGCTAAAATCATCTATGCAAAAAAGTTCTAAAAAACCTAAAAAGGATAAATATATGGTTTTTAAAACCATGAAAAGTTGAACAACTAAGAATTTACAACTATCAATATAAGCATTGTAGTTGTACCTCACCATTGCAGGGAGCTCGCTGAGCTGAAGGAGATAGCGTGCATGTTTCTTCGAGAATTTCCAGGTTGTCATCTGCAGTTAAATTCATATAAATTGCATCTCCAACGGGCATCCTTTATATGCACATTTGCCATGGAAATCAAGGTAAATAAATGAAGTTAGAATCCATAAAAATGCCATTAATGTGGAATTACGATAAAAGATGACAATACAGCTCAACATAAATGGTCAAAAATATATATTTTTAGTATGGTCAGAGCACAAACTATTGGTGTTTGTGCAATTTGCTACCTCTGTTTCATTTTCCATCAATTTTCCTACAAAAAATTGCCACAAAAAGTTTGAATAAAATCTTCCCTCGTCGATACGGTTTTGATGATGGTGATGGTGTTACATAGAAATTTTAATTTAAGTTCAATACACTAGGATTTAGTACGTAGCATGGTTCAAGCAGACATATTCCAGTGGTAAGTACGTGTCTGACGATCGTGTAAAACTGTTGATCATTGGCCCCACCGATTCGGTGTTGCAGTACGATGGTTATATTCTGAACAGGTTCAGGTTCCACAATGATATGCATTTGGGTTGTGGGAAGAGTGATTATAGCGGAGTTTACGTGAAGGGATTCATGGGAGGATCCGACAACACCAACTTCTTTAGGACTTTGAAAGACATCATATAACTGAAATATTGGGGGAGGGAGAACACCGCTATACATTGTGTTTTTCAAGTGTAGGTGGTATGATATTGGCTGACTGGGGACAGAGGTTCACGAGACGTACAATGTTGTTGATGTTAACCCACGACGTTCACTCGCCACCAACAAGTCATTTTTTTTTTTTGCAAATCAAGCCCTTCAGGTGTACTACGCCACGTACCCATACTTGATGAACGACCGGGCGGGTTGAAAGGGATGGTTGTTTGTATCTACTATTCTGGCAGGGCACGCAGTCGAATGAGGTGGAAGAGAGGGTGCACGTAATCGATATGGATGTAGGCTTGAGCTCATTTAATGTGGATATCTAATTGGGGCTGGTGAGTTCAAGGTGATCGAAGGTATTGGTGCAAACGAGGAAGATGGAGCTGAACTCGAAAAAGAAGAGGATGGCACAATGGAGTTAGATTCAAATGATAGTGAGTATGATTAGGTTGAGAATGCGGTGTAATAATAGTCAATTTATTTGATGTTAACAGTTCAAATTTATTGTTTGAGACGAACTTATTTTTTTCCTTTCAACGTTGTATAATGCAATTGAAACACGTTTTATTACAAGTTCGCAATATATGTTAAAAAGAACACAATATAAGTACAAATACATCGTCAACCCGTACAAAAAAATTAACTAATTACAATAACAGTTCAATATGGAATTAAAATTAAAAGTACACAATTTAGCTCCAATCGCACTAATAATAGTTCAACATGAAAAATTACACAAGTTAATGAAAATTACATTAAAAGTCCAACATGAAATACATTACATTAATAGTCCAACATGAAATAAATTACATAACAATCCCTAGTGAGTACATATTTAAATAAAAATACTACTAGAAGCTCTCATCGTCGCTCATATCATAAATAACATCACCACCGACATTTGCGGGCCCATCGCCAATGTCACCATCACCATCGGGATCTATCGTATTGTCAACGCCGCCAAATAAAGCATCTTCCTCCGCGCCACTGGCATCCACATGCTCATCCTCATCATCGTCAGAGTCGTAATTCGGGGAATATGCAGGTGTTGTAAAAGATCTGGGAGTAGATGGATTGGGTGCCTAACTAGCTGATCGTAGCGGCCTAAGAACCGTCTAACGAGTTCCGGTCCTGCGTGCAGATCTCATAAATACCTCACTAGGAATCTCTGTAGGTGCAGTACGACCTGTTCGAGTAAAGTGCTGGCTCAAGGACTGGATATACGACCATAGGATGTCAACTCTTGGATTTTGTGTCGTTTGTAACTCCTCGTTCTACGTCTCCAAATCCTCAACGTAGGCCTGTAGGTGGTCTGGTTGCTTCTTAAACTTCATACCAATTAACTCTGGATGGGCCTCGCGTCATAAGCCCTTCGCCTTCCCCTTCTTCACTCCTCCAGTCGCCTTCCCCCACAGCTCATGATCAATCTCGTGCCATTCTATCGCTGGAGGATACATCTCTCTCAGCAAGCCAGTGTACTTCTTTTGTTAATGTTTGTAGGAATCAATATTAAGATAATAATAAGAAAATTAATTAAATACTCGGAATAATTAACAATGATGTAACTGAAAACACATACATAAATAACTTTGTACTAGTCATCAAGCCAAACGTGACTCGATCGTTGTCCAAAAGTTTACCCCGTAGTCTTGGGCTTCTTTGTATAGAAGAAACGGAACGCCTCACCGTGTCAAATATGGGTGGTCCGATGGGGCTTCGCCATCTCCTACACATTTCAATTAAGAGTACATTAAACTAAATTACACATATACGACATTCTTTAATTATGAGTATATTGTTAAATTTTATAAAGCATATTATTCGACGTTTAATATCCTCGTACTCGATGGATCCACCGTCAAAAGTGAGAGGTGCATGTGGCATCTGCTCTAGGGTCAGCCCTCCTCTCTTGTTCATCTACGTACTCCGCGAAACCGTCTAATGCACTGCAGACTCCCAATTCGCTATCGCTTCCTTCTCCACCACATCGTTCATCCAGGTCTTCAAGCGACCCGCTCACTACGGATCATCCTTCCTCGCATAGTAATTCTTCTTCGTGTTGTGGATCAACTCCTTATACCTCTTCTTGGCCTTCGCCTCATATTCCACATGTACCAAACGTCAATCTCTCTTACGACTCCCATATGTATGCTACAATTAAGTTTTAAGATTATTCAATGTGTTTTATTTTATGATATATATAATACACTAAACTAAATAAAATACTTATGTAATAACTTCTCACCTTAAATTTCTTCCACGTATCATTTCCAATCTTCTTGGGAAAAGAGAGGTAGGAGGGATAAAACTTGCTCATAAACTGTCTGATGTGATCAGTGACCGTCGTCAAAATGAGGAGCTTTTCTGAAAGACCCCCGATGAGGCAATGTATTGATCTCTTGCGTCAACTGATCCTGGGGTACCATAGCACCTCTAGAGGGTCCCCTACCCGGACGCTCATGCGTTGTGGATGCTCCTGCTACTGGAGTCTTAGTCTCAGTCGGCCTAACACTCGATCTAGCTCTAGCAGAGTCTGCTTATGGTAGTGTCTGGTGTCTAGACTTATATCCAGAATGTGTACGGGGCGTCTGGCGCGATGATGCTGCAGCAGCTTGATCATCGCCCCCAAAAGAAAGGCGTCACTATAGAGGAGTAGACTCTGTAGATCCATCATGTGACCCACAAGTTTGGGCCTGAACGGTTGGCGAAGTGCGACGCTGAGCATCGATATCCGGGTCACTGGCGCCGACTGGAGTACTCCCACGGGTAAAACGTATGTAAGGTTTGAGACTACCTCTACCACTGGAACGTGGATGGCGTGTATGATCGTCCGACATGACGACTATACGTAAACTTTGAACTAAGTTAGATCATTGATAGGCTATAGAGATTCCCTAAAATATAATCGTTACTAAGTTATAGAGATTCCATAAAGGCTTAGTCAAGGTTTAACATCCAATAATTATGCGACCTGGACAGATTTCTAAAAATAACATCATTTATATGTTATTGAAATTCTCTAAGGGCACGGTCATTTATAATTTTAAGAGATTCCTAAGGATCATTTGTTCTAAGTTATGTAAACATCAAAATAAGACATGTAAAAACTAAATTGACAATTTCAAATTAAGTAAACTAATTAAACTAAGAAATTTAACACAAAGTTTAAACTAACAATTTTAAACTAAATAAGCTAAACTAACAGTTCAACATATAAAGATAATATTAAAACATTAAATATAATACATAAATTGAGAAAAGGCAGAAAAACTTACAAATTTACGAAGTCGCGACAACCAGGCGGTGGCGGAAGGAGGGGCGATCGCACCTTTGGGGAGGAAGAGAGAAATTTATGTGGTGTGAGATGATGAGATTAGGGGGTAATTATAGATAAAACCCCCGTTGGGCGGTCACAGATGCGCCGCGTTGCGACTGCACAAGGGAAACCTCTTGCCCTAATGCCCCCATGTCGCAACGGTACCCTTTGGCAAGATTTCCTCCCGCCAAAAGATTGCTGCCAGGCAATCGCAATGCGATTCCCAGGCGGTCGTCGATCCTAGCAATTGTCGGGTTGTGGCTAGGAGACAGTGGCGATCGTCCCCTTTTTCTTGTATTGTAGTGTGTTAGTCACACGTTTGCTTTGTAAGTTGGAAGCCATATAACTTTGTTATTCAAACCTTATCCCACGTTTGGTTCGTGATATTATTGAGAAAAGCAATTGAAGAATGCTAAATAAGCTCAAGGTAATTAATCTTATGGGGTGGGGATATTATTAATTATCCCATGATAAGTACAAAATGACCCACTTATCACGAGCTCCCGTTATTAATCAACATACAATCCAAACGTAAGATTAGGCCTTATAAAGTTATGGACGAATCTTAAGTTTGCCCCATCTTTTTTCAAAACATTAATATGCCCTTTTTTGGGGCCTTGTTTATTTGTCCCATATGTTTTAAACTTGTTAACAAAAATGTCATCGGTTATTCGAGCCAAAATACGTCAATAAGTTGCTCCGCCACGTCATATTTTTCAGCGAAAAAATAGTTTTTACACAAACCCTTGTATTTTTAAATATTTTACTTACAACCCATAGCAAATTACACTTTGCACCCCAAAATATATAAATACATAAATAATAATAATAAAGATATATATATATATAAATAATAATAATAATAAAAATTTATATATATATAACTATTTGTAAAAATAATAAACAATCTATCTGACCTTCAATCCATCTTTGTCCTAATAATAATAAACATTTATATAAATAATAATAATATTAAAGATATAAATATACATAATAATAATAATAAACATATATATAAATAATAATAATAATAAATAATATATATAAATAATAATAAATATATATAAATAATAATAATTAACACATATATATAAATAATAATAAAAGTAAACATTTAAATAAATAATAATAAACACACATATATATAACAATAAACATTTTAACAATGTATAAAAATAAAAATAAAAACAACAAAAAAATACAATAGAAAAAAATAGATCATCATCTTCATCACCACCACCGATGCCCCCCAACCCCCTCCCCCCACGCCGCCGTCGCCGCCATCACCACCACCGATGCCCTCAAACGTCATCTTCACCACCACCACCACCCGGAAATTTCCCCAAATCAAAAATCCTAATTTTTTTGAGGTGGTGGTGGCGCGATTTACAGCGATTTATAGCGGCACGAGTGGCGCGATTGGGCAACAGTGGTGGCGCGGTTGAATCCGATTGTGTGGGGGAGTTAGTGGGGAAGAAGGTGGTGTGGTGGTGGGGGTGGTAGTGGTGAAGAAGGTGGTGTGGTGGTGGTGGTGGGGTGGTAGTGGGGAAGAAGGTGGTGGTGGTGTTCGGTGATGGACCGATTAAGATAGTGGTGACGGCGGCGATGGCGATTGGGGGGATTACGGGAATGGGGTGATGGAGTTGATGATTATTTTTTTTATACATATATATGTTTATTATTATGTTATATATTTATATTTTTTATTATATATATATTGGGGTGCAAATACAATATATAAAATTACAAGGGTTTGTGCAAAAACATTTTTTGGCTGAAAAATATGACGTGGCGGAGCAACTTATTGATGTGGCATTGATTGTACCACCACGTAGGCAAAATTAGCCCAAATAAGGGCCGATGACATTTTTGTTAAAAATTTTAAAACATATAGGGCAGATAAACAAGGCCCGAAGAAAAATGACATATTAACTTTTAAAAAAAAAGATAAGGGGCAAACTTAATAATTCGTCCTAAATTTATTTATCATGATTTTTTGGGGGAACCAAACACGCTATGAATATGTGGAAGCATAAAGATAATTTTGATCATACTAGTAACTTTTTCTTTGATTCTTTTACTTATCGTGCAATTGGTATTAAAATCTATTAAACTAAAAAGATTAGTCTATGTATTACTAATATTATTGTTGTTATTAAGAGGTGTAAAGAGAAATACTATTAAGGAAAAATCCCTCCAACTTTATTTTGGTCTTATTTCGTCCAAATTACAATACACTAAAGACAATTACAACCGGGCCTGACAATGCCAAAATAATGCTAATCCAATATAATAAACGAACTAACTTGGTACAGAACACCTACTGTCTATTACAAGTATTGAATTGCTTTAGATATCCTATTAAGACAAATAAACGTGTAAATTGAATTGGGAACGTTCGATGTTCATATCGAACGTCTCTGGTTCGATGCAGTGTGAATCGAACGTGGTTGGTTCGAGAGCATGTGCGGTTGAATTAAAGAAATATCGAATGGTTCCGGTTTGATGCGGTAGTGTCGAACTGTAGTGATTCGACGTTGTAGTACCTCGAATGGGGACTGATTCGATGTTGGTTTGGATATGTGAGGTCAGTGTCGAACACTGTGTAGTATCGAACAGTAAAGTGAGTCGGATCCAGGCGTTCGATGTGGTAATGTTCGGTATTGTGCGTAATCTCGTTCGTAGAATGTCAATTGGTGGGGTATTTATAGACCCCGTCCCGTGGGAGCCTCCACATGCGAGAGAGTCATCATCGAACAGGCGTGGTTCGATGCGAGACCTGTTTGATGCTCTCGTATTAAATGGGCTTGTTAATGGGCCAGCCCAATCTTAGATTTGGGTCAATCTTAATTTATCCCCATCACATGGTCCCCCCAGTTTGGGAGACAATGTCGAATAGAGAGCGGTTTCCAAACTTAGAAATCTTTGCGTTCTGCTTTATATTGAGAGGCAAAATTTTGAGGGTGTCAAATTCTGGCCTTTCGATGTTCTGGTGATAGCGTTGAATTTCGGGAATTTGATATAGGCGTATCGAACGAGCACAGTTCGATGTATGCAGGTGTAAACATCGAACCTTTGTGAATTCGATGCGGGCGCATCGAACAAGATCGGTTCGATGCGGACGAGAGAAATGCGGTGGGTGGTCCTATATAATGGGCCAATTTCCACCTCATTGTTATTTTCTTTCCCAGGGGAGTTTTTTAGCCGCTCTACAGACCGCATCGAACGGTGAGTGTTCGACATACTTAACATCGAACCGTCAGCGTTCGACCTTCCCTACTACATCGAATTCCAGGGATTCGATGTTCATATAAATTTTTCCTTGCTAAAGCAATCCAGATATCATTCCATAAGTAACCTGAAATGGCAAGGACAAAGTCCAAAAATCGGACCAAGCCTGTAGTGTCACTCGAGAATATCTTTGGTGCTCAGAGAAAGAGCATGGAGAAGGAAACTGCGTCCACTGTTTCCTCTGAAGGGTCCCCAGATGAGGCCGCAAGAACGGAATCTGCGACTAGGGCCCGTGGAGCACCTTTCCGAGAACTGGTGTGTATGTCACTACGATGCTCCCCCCGTTGATCATTCTACCATAAGGCTCTATGGCATTAGTGCTGGTACTCGGGTGCCTATTGTGAGTGACTTCGAGCGTCATGAGGATTCTGTCCCGCGGAGATTGGTGATGACACCAAATGCCACTAATGGACGCGTTAAGGTTGGGACTAATCATCATATTCGGATTACGGAAGAAATTGATGCAGAAGATGAGAGAATTGCTGCCAATTTGGCTAGATTCAATGCATCTAATCCCACGTTCAGGAGTGTGCGAAATACGGATGGAGCGAGTTCCTCTCGTTTAGGGGATGAGCATTGGTACACCGCCGCTAAAAGGAAATTAGCTGAGGAAGAGTCTGCTCGAGAAGCTAAAGACATCCCTCCACCCCCATTTAGGCAACCTCGACCTTCAGGTAATCCGAGGCCGGCTCCTCTTGGTAGTCTCGTTCATTATAATTTCCTTAACGACGAGAATTCAGAGTCTGTGAGCGCTACTTTGGGCGGATATCGATTGAGGGAAGAATAGGAGGTAGAGATTATGCGGGGCCTATGGCCTCAACTGGATCGTCAAGTCGTAATTGATAGGTTAGGATACCGTGATCTGGCACGCTTTGGGTGCTTATTCTTTGCTTCTATTCCTATAGGAGTATATTGGCTGAGGTTCAGAGTCAACACAATTACGTCGTCGATAGGCTACGCGCCAATATTCATAGTGGCGATTACAGCCGACAAAATGCGCTGAAACGCTCCAAAGAATCTGAGAAATTGGCTGCTAAAGGTGCTCGTGATGCCCATGATGCTAGAGTCATGGCCAAGAAAAACCGAGAAAAGTGATGTCGTATTGCGTGCAGAAATAGTTGCACTGAAGAGAGAGAATGACTCTTTGAAGCGTGATAATTCTTCTCTTAAAGTGTCGAATGCCCCCGCGGATAATGTCATAGCTGGTTTGGGTCGTCAAGTCCGACACTTCGAATCGGAGGATTACAAGTGATCCATTGTCAAATCTTTCATGCTGAGTAATGTTTATAAAATGCTTGAGTTACTTCATGGTGCAGCGGACATGAAATATGGCATGGAGCTTGGCGTCGATCAGACTGGTTATCTCGGATATCTTGGAGAGGGTTTACGAAAAGATATGCTGGATGCTAGCCGTGGCCCTAGGATGGAGATTCTAGAGCCTAGCGGCGATGACAATGATGATATACAAACCCCTAGGCCTGGGGACCCCTTTTATGCCGTATGGCATGATCTTAAAGGCAAAAGCTCAACTGGTTCCGGTTCTTTGAATCCGAGTTCGCCTTTGATGCAGAAAAGAATAGATAAAGGTGCTCCTATTGCTGGTTTGAGCGAGTCAGAGAGGGTCAACAAAGCCCTTCATGATGTTTTTGGTCAAAGTGATGATGAGGTTGAACTGGCTCCAAAAACGTTCAGGTCTACGATTTTTCTGTAGAGTCCTCCTAGGGCATCGAGTATTCAACACATGCATGGTGTGGCTATGGATAAGAGAAAAAAGGTTTGCCCGTGTACAGTATCCCTGGTCCGATAATGATTTTGCCAACTGGAATGTACCCTCCTCGAGATCCTTCCCGAAATCGTGAAATTCCTGCTAACGAAGTAGTCGTGCCTGAACAATCATTCAATGACCAAAAGTTGATTTCTCCCAGCAGATATCAGCTTGGCGAAGCCTCCGAGAGAGATGAAGTTATTTTGCCCGAAGGTTGGGCACAAGCTGAGGAATTGGTGCTCACGGAGGATCAAATTCAGGGAAATTATGCCAATTATGCGCGTTCTGTGGGTGTGATTCTTTGTCATGAGTCCCCCTAGTCTTCAACTGAGTAGCAGTACGTAGGTTACACCATTTTGATGATATTAGGCCTTTTTTTGTGTACACAATCTTTGTATGTTTTTCGCAGTAGTTTTGATAGAAAATGATTCTGCCGCTTGATATCATAATTTTTTGATTTATATTTTATTCGCACAAATTATTCTCTTTAATTCATTTCAAGGCATGTTTGATCGCTCTTTGTCTGCTGTCGATTTCATAGTTATGTTATGTCTTATAGTCATTTTCGATTTCATTTTGCATATCCGTTATAATGATTTTGTTTGGCATGAGAAGTTTGAGCACTTTGGCACTTCATACCGCCGTTATGGCGCTCGTGCCATGCATGAGGGGTCGGACCACTTTGGGCCTCTTATTCCGTCGTCATGATGCTCGTGTCGTGCATGAGGGGTTGGACCTCTTATTCCGTCGTCATGGTGCCTGTGTCGTGCATGAGGAGTTGGACCTCTTTGGGCCTCTTACTCCGCTGTCATGACGCTCGTGTCGTGCATGAGGGGTTGGACCTCTTTGGGCCTCTTATTTCGTCGTCATGATGCTCGTGTCGTGCATGAGGGGTTGGACCTCTTTGGGCCTCTTATTCCGCCATCATGACGCCTGTGTCGTGCATAAGGGGTTGGACTTCTTTAGGCCTCTTATTCTGCCGTCATGACGCTCGTGTCGTGCATGAGGGGTTGGACCTCTTTGGGCCTCTTATTTCGGCGTCATGACGCTCGTGTCGTACATGAGGGGTTGGACCTCTTTGGGCCTCTTATTCTGCCGTTATGACGCTCGTGTCGTGCACGAGGGTTGGACCTCTTTGGGCCTCTTATTCCGCGGTCATTCCCACATGCATCATTTGATGGACATAAATTATAATTAGTAACTCAAAAAGGACTAAGATTGATATTTACCGAGGTGCCTACGTTTCTCATTTTGCATGGGACTCAGGCCTTCGTAGTTCATACAACTATCTGAACACCGAATGAAATTGTTTCAATTTCTATGCATAGTAACGTCTAAGATGTTGCACATTCTATGGACGCTTCTGTTGAACACCTTATAGATTTTCCAAGTAATAGTATCCTCGTGAACTTGCTCGTATGACTCTGAAAGGCCCGTCCCATTTTGGTTCGAGCTTTCCCATATGTTGTTTTACCGCAATGCTTCTTAGAACCAAATCACCTACTTCAAAGTTTTGGAACTGAACCTTTTTATCATAGCTTTTGGCCATTGCTGCCTTAAAAGCAATTGTACGTTGATACGCATCCTCCCTCGCCGAACCTATCATATCGAGATCCATTTGTCTTAATCGAGCCGACTTCTCTAGGCTGTAATCGTTAATCCTGCGCGTCAGCATACCTATTTCTGCAGGCAAAACAACCTCGGTACCATAGACAAGAACAAAAGGAGTCTCCACTGTCGATGTTCTTGGAGTTGTTCTATATGCCTATAATATTCCTTGAAGCTCTTCTGGTCATGTTTTTCTTGTGCTTCTCACCCTCCTTTCAAGATAATCCTTCAATGTTTTGTTGGTGGATTCTGTTTGACCATTTCACTGGGGATGATAGACTGAGGCCAGATTGTGGGATATCTTTAATTCTGCGAACCATGATTTAATCTCCTTTCTGCTGAATTGCGTGCCATTGTCACATATAATAGACCTTTGAATTCCAAAACGACATATGATGTATTTCCAGATAAACTCGATCATATTCTTCTCTATGATTGACGCCATAGCCTCCGCTTCGACTCATTTGGTATAATACTCAACTGCCACTACCAAATATCGCTTTTGACCTTTGGTCGGGGGGAAAGGTCCTGCAATATCAATTCACATTGGTCAACTGGACATGCCACGTCGATGGGTTGTAGCTGTCATGTAGGTATGTGAATGAGACGAGCGTGGTACTGACAGCTGTCACATTTCCTTGAAAAAGTTGTAGCATATTTTAATAGAGTTGGTCAATAATATCGCTGGCGCAATATCCGTTGAGCCAAAGCTCGTCCCCTGGAATGATTCCACAGCACCCTGCATGAATTTCTTTCATGATATATTCGGCTTGGGTTGGGGTCAAACATCTCAGTAGGGGTCCTTCAAAAGATCTTTTGTATAGCTCTCCATTGATGATAGTAAATATGTAGGCTTTATATCGCATTCTGCGCTGTGCATTCGGATCTGTCGGGAGAATACCCTGCTGAAGATAAATCATAATCTCGTCCTTCCAAGATGGGTTTTCTTGTATTGCCAATATAAATTGCACTCGCGCTTTCGTGGCATTATATTTTGATATTCCGATCGAAGGTTTGTCAGCGGCCATGAGTGTGACTCTCTTCTCTATCAGAATCTCTGAAGAACTCGCGAATTTAAAAAGCACATCTACTTTTGCATTGTCGTCCCTAGGGATTTGAGTAATGTCAAAGAATTTGAAATTATTTGCCAATTCTTTTACCTTTGCAGCATATAATTTCATTGTCTCCTCTCGCATCTCATATTTTCCCGAAAAATGATTTTCCACTAGGAGCGAGTTGGTGAATATATCCAAATGTTCAATGTTGAGTCCAAGAGCCATTTTGACACCAGCAATAACTGCTTCATACTCTGCTTCGTTATTCGTTACCATGTAGTTTAGGCTGATAGCGAATTCAAACTCTCTTCGCTCCGGGGACAGAAAATGGATTCCAATCCCTCCTCCGTGAGTGGTTGCAGATATGTTCGTGTGTAATATCAATGTTGTGGTTGCCCTGCTGGTTCCGGCTTGGTCTGATATAGAAAGGATACAGTTTACGATCTCGGATACACTGTTTCCCAGAGTCTCAACCATGAAATCCGCTAAAGCCTATGCTTTGATTGCCGTTTGCGGCTTAAACTCCAATCCGAATTCACTTAGCTCAATTGCCCATTTAACCAATCTGCTAGAGGTTTCGGGCCTCGCCAGCACTTGCTTTAAAGGTTTGTCTGTCACCACCGTGATTGGGTAAGATTGAAAATATGGTTTCAGTTTCCGTGCGGTAGCAACGATTGCTAACGCGAATAACTCTATTTCCAAGTAATTCCTTTCTGCCCCCTGTAGAACTCTACTCACATAGTGAATGGTTAATTGTTGAGTTTCCTTTTGCTTGACTAGTACCGTACTAATGGCGTGGGGGGATACCGCTAGATATAGATACAATATTTCATTTTCCACCGGTTTGGCTAACAATGGTGGGCTCACCAAATAATTTTTCATTTGCCTAAAAGCCTCCTCACATTCCGGCGTCCAAATGAAATCTTTGCTTCGCTTCATGACTTTAAAGAAGGGAAGGTTCTTTTCTGCAGATGTCGATATGAACCTTCCCAAGGCTGTCAATCGGCCCACCAGACATTAGACGTCCCTCACTGTTCTTGGTGACGGTAGATCCAACACCGCCTTTATTTTATCGGGATTGGCTTCGATTCATCTTTCATTCACCACATAACCTAGGAACTTCCCCGCCGTCACCCCAAAAGTGCATTTCTCGGGGTTCAATTTCATTCCGTAAGTTCTCATGATGGCGAAAGCCTCGTCCAAATGTCGCACATGCTCCTCGGCCTTGAGACTTTTCACGAGCATGTCATCGATATACACCTCCATTAACTTTCCAATTTGATGGTAAAACATTTTGGCCACCAATCTTTGAAATGTTGCTCCTGCATTCTTCAACCCAGACGGCATTACCCTGTAACGGTACACTCCTGTATCCGTGACAAAAGTTGTTTTGCTCTGATCTTGCACTACCATGAATATCTGGTGAAATCCACTTTTTGCATCCATCATGCTTAGAAATGCACATCCTGCAGTCAAATCAACCAGTAGGTCTATCCGGGGCAATGGAAAATGATCCCTAGGACAATGCTTGTTCAAGTCCGTATAATCCACGCACATTCTCCATGTCGCTTCTTTTTTCATAACTAAAACGATATTGCTCAACCATTCTGAGAACCTTATCGCATAAATGTGTCGTGCTACGAACAGTTCTTGTACTTCTTTTTCAGCGGCTTCATTCTTCTCCTTGCTAAAATTCCGCTTCTTGTGTCGTATCGGCTTTGCGCTCTTGTCTACATTCAAGCGATGTACTATGATCCTGGAGTCTATCCTGAGTACATCGGAATCAGACCATGCAAATATATCTGAATTGCGCCTGAGACAGTCCACCAGAGCTGCCTCTGTTATTCGGTCCATTCATGCCCCAATCTTTATTATTTTTTCGGTGCTCCCCCTACATAGCTGCACAATTTTGAATTCCCCTACGGGTTCCATTTTACACTCTTGCCACTGTTTTAATAACTGACACTCTGCTTTATCTCGCGCCTGGTCCTCAGGTTCGGATTGCTTTCCATTTTTCATTTGTTTCCATTTTGATCTTCTTTCTTGCTTTCTTCTTTTCATCCAGAAGCGTATGACGTTTCTTTGTCATCCTAGCTACTTATAACTAAATACAATATAAATGGTGTTCCCACAGATGGCGCCAATATTTTGGTCTTATTTCGTCCAAATTACAATACACCGATGACAATTACAAATGGGCCTCACAATACCAAAATAATGCTAATCCAATATAATAAACGAACGATTTTGGTCCGGAACACCTATTGTCTATTACAGTTATTGAATTGCTCTAGACATCCTAATAAGACAAATAAATGTGTAGATCGAATTAGAGACGTTCGATGTTCATATCGAACGTGTCTGGTTCGATGCTGTTGTAAATCGAACGTGGTTGGTTCGAGAGCGTGTACGGTTGAATTAAAGAAATGTCAAATGGTTCCGGTTCGATGCGGTAGTGTCGAACTACAGTGATTCGACGTTGCAGTACCTCGAATGGGGACTGATTCGATCTTGGTTTGGATCTGTGAGGTCAGTGTCGAACGCTGTGTAGTATCGAACAGTAAAGTGAGTCGGATACAGGCGTTCGATGTGGCAACGTTCGGTATTGTGTGTAATCTCCTTCTTGGAAGGTCAAGAGGCGGAGTATTTATAGACCCCGTCCCGTGGGACCTTCCAAATGCGGGAGAGTCATCATCGAAGAGGCGTGGTTCGATGCATGTTCCGCATCAAACCAGGCATGTTCGATGCTCTCGTATTAAATGGGCTTGTTACTCGGCCGGCCCAATCTTGGATTTGGAATCTTAATTTATCCCCATCAAACTCCAACTCCAACTCCGCCACCAACAACCATTCCACCACCAACTCCGCCAACAACTCCGCCGCCGAGACCACCAAGTCCACCAAGCCCACTAGCACCACCAAGCCCACCAACACCGCCAAGCCCAGCTACCCAGAGACACTTCTTGAGTTCTTGTCTTTAACGCCGCCGCTTGCCACTGCCGGAGCATTTGCTCCGGTGGTGACAACATTCATTTTCGTGCTCTCAACGGGGGCTAGTGCCTTATTATTATTAGTCGATTCATGAGTGGGAATATTCTTGCATAGGCCTCGTGTGAATGATGCAACTAGTACTACTACTACAAGTTCTAACGAAACAATTACACAAAATTTAGCCACTCTCTCTTCCTCACGCTCTCTTACACAAACACAAACACAAAACACATTTCTTTTCACTCTTCTGTGGATTTTACAATTTCTAATACATTTTATGATTATCATTGGAGCGCACGTTTATAAATACAATTAAACGTATGCAATCACATAGGCCATAGACAGATCAAAAAGAGAAACTTTTCATTTTCAAGAAAAAATGTTTATTTTAGTAAAGATAAACTGACACCAAAAAACGAAAGATTGTTTATAATTTTAATGGGGTAAATAGCAAAAACTATCCCTGTGTTGTCTCTAATTGACGAAAAATTCGCTGTATTTTTTTAATTGGCAAAAACTCCCTTGTGTTTTTTGGTAATTAGTATTTTAGGCTTTGACTAAGTGTGAAAAGACAAATGTACCTGTAAATTAACTTAATCTATTTTTCTTATATTTATTATTTTGCTATATTTGCTAAATTTTAAAGAGAAACCCATAATCCTTTCTAGAATTATTATTTTTAAACCAACTCATAGTTTTAAGGATGTTAAATCAGATGTGAAATTTTCAGACCTTATAAATTTAGCTTAGAGTTTAAATTTAAATAAAAAAAGATAAAGAAATAGAGAAAAATATAGCATCTTCTTCATTCTTCTCCATCATCACACCCGTACAAACACACCAAACAACTCCCACCACCACCACGGCTGTCGTCACCACAACACTCTCAAACCCATCAATCAAAAAAAAAAATCGGATCTATTTTCCGCTACATCTTCCCCTTTGATTTTAGTTTCAGGACAGTGGAACCGTAGCTCTCTTCGTCGTTGCGAAGGAGATCCCCACCAATCACGATCGTCGCCGCGCCTCAACCAGCGGCGCAGAACGCCGTGCGCATTTTCTATTCCTTTTACTTTCTCTTTTTAGTTATGGTCTTTTTCTTTTGCTATTATAATCTTACAATTGAAAAATGTGGGGTAACTTAGTAATTTCCTTTGAAAACCCTCATTCTCAGGCGCACCAGAGGCGCGTGTGGTGCAATTCAGGAGTGTAGGGGGCTTTTGCTTCTGACCAAATAACACAATGGATTTTTAGCCAATTAAAATAACACATGGGATTTTTCGCCGATTAAATATAACACAGGGTAGTTTTGCTATTTACTCAATTTTAAAGGGATAAAGTTGACATGGAACCAGAATTATTGCTATATGAATAGGCATTTGTTTAAGTGCCAATTTGATATGATATTCTAATTTTACAGACTTATATATATGATTCGTTTGTAAATTCTATCTTTGCTAGTTGTCAAATATTATTTTGAAGCTGATCAAGAACTGTGAACCCTAAACGTCACTTATTTGTTGAAAGAAAAAAAAAGGTGTTTAATTAGCTGGTAAGATTTAAAAATTTATGTAAAATCGAGATCTATTCGAATTTTATATTATCTATCTTTTATCCAGCCGAGTAAATTTTAAAATTTATATCACCTCAACTGTTAAGATAAGTTAACTCAAAGTAACTCGAGGCAAAAGCTCGTTATATCTCACCATATATCTACATATTATGCATATATATACACATATATATTGGTTTGTATATTATATAATTAGGGATAAAAACATCAACTCCTAACCAGCGCCAATACATCTTTATAACCACACACATGTAACCCTCTCCTTAGGCAATGGAGCACTCCAACCATCAATTTTCTCTTGGTCAATTAGAGTTTTCATAAAGAAGAGTCTTTCCCATATTTGCCTTTTTTTCTTTCTTTCTTCTTTTCTTTTCTGGTTGTCCTTTGTGATGGAAGCCATGAGTATTATAAGAATATTATTAATAGACCGGGAAATATGAGCGCCCCCCCACCTCCATATGTAATACTCCAGGGAAGTCAACACGGTCGGCCATATGCCCCTTATCGTTATAACGCCAGCCACCAACGAAAGCTTTATAATCATAAAAGATCTGCATTAGTAGGCAACTTCTTTAGGTGCCTTTGTTGTTGCCTTTGCTGTATCTTCATCATCTTCTTAATTATAGTGATTCTAACCTTTCTTTTCATTCTCGTGTACAAACCCAAATTTCCATCCTATAAAGTCACAGAGTTTAACGTCAAAACCTTTGACATACAGCCTGATTTCAGCGTTGTTACGTATTTTGAGGTCACCGTGAGGGCCAACAATCCAAACAAACACATTGGATATATTTACCAAAAGGATAGCCAGGTCGTTCTTTCCTACTTCGATACCGATATTTGCACGGGCGAATTGCCAAGCTTTCATCAGGGGACGAGAAATATAACGTTTATGAAAGTTGATCTACCAGGAAAAATCCCGTCAGGATCGACTCTCCTCACAGAAATTAACAACAACAACCGCAACAGCATCAACGAGGGGATTCCGCTGTTTTTGAGAGTAAAGGTACCGGTAGTTTTTGTTTTTGGAGCGCATCGTATGAGGCAATTCATTGTATATGTCAACTCCACTTTGCTCCTCGACAACTTGGCCCCCAGCAAGAAAATTGGTGTAAGATCAAACGAGTCTTCATTTGATTTTAGCTTCTCATGATCGAGGTGGTGTTGTTACATATCTTTTTTTTTCGATTCAAGGGTTAGCACAATGATGACCATATTATATATATGTAACTCGTGCGTGTAAATGTAATCTCTTCTCTGCAGTATTAAATCTGGCAGAAAAGTGTATTAGCATGATATTTCCTGGGCATTTTATTGGATTTTCGATTGATGGTAGATTTTTATCGTAGTCTCTTATCAGATAGTTTAAGGTTTACTCGAATCACGTACTATATGCAAAATCAGTCTGGATTCTCAACAATGGAGACTCGTTTTATGCATGCATAGGAACATCTCTTAGTGCTATTTTTATAGCGAATCGTATTTGATGCGTGTTGTGGATGATCTGTGGTTTCTTTATCCTTTCGTTAAAGGTTTGCATTTCTATTTTAACATAATTATGTTATAAATTATAATTTATGTAATATTAATTAAAAGTTAACCCGCGTAATTAAATCTTACGAGTTAGACAAAAACTCAGCATCTTTATTTTGCTAGCTCCCTTAGCTTAAACCCAATACTTGGTTATTCAGTGAACAATGTAGTTATTCAACGTGTACATGCTAAATTATGTACCCGTTTCCTGAACAATTTACTTTTCAACTCTTCGCCACCACGTAAATTATTAATGAACTGAGGGCGAGTATTTGGTTAAAAGATTCATCCATATTAACTGATAATCATGCTAAAATAATGGTTTGGTTGGTTTTTTAAATCACTACAAAAAAAATCGGGTCATTCTCGACCGGCTTTGCGGTCGGGAATGACCTTTCGGCGGTCGGGAATAACCCTTTCCCGACCGATTTTCGGTCGGGAAGGGCCGGTCGGTATTGCTTCGGTCGGAAATACTTTCCCGACAGAAGTTCGGTCGGACCGAGATTTTTTCGACCGCCTTTCCCGACTGAATTTCGGTCGGGAATTTCCCGACCGTCAACCCCGACCAAATACCGGTCGGGAAAAATCCCGACTGGCCAACGGTCGGGAAAACATATCCCGACCGCTTTTCGGTCGAGAAGTTTTTTTAAAACTCTCGACCGATTCCCGGTCGAAAGTTCCCCAATTTGTTTCCCGACCGAAAATCGGTCGGTAAAAATTTAAACGTTTCCCGACAGAAATTCGGTCGACAATATTTACGAGTAATTCCGACTGGTGTGCAGTCGGGAATTATGTTCATGTTATTCCCGACCGAAAATCGATCGGGAATAATATTCATGCTATTCCCGACCGCACACCGATCGGGGATAATATTTATATTATTCCCGACCGAAATTCAGTCGGGAATAAAACTCATCAGAATAAAAATAATAATATTCTGGTAATAATTACCGTAATATTATTTTTTTTTACTATTTTGAAATATTTTAAAACATTATTTTGCTTTTTTGTGTTTTAGATGAGCAATTAAATTTTTGATTCATTGTTCAATCTCAAACACAAAAAAAAAGTGTTTGAAAAAGTGTTTGAAGTTGAAAGAAAAAAGTGTTTGAAAAAATGTTTGAAGATGAAAAAAGTGTTTTAAAAAGTTTTTGGAGATGAAAAAAATGTTTGGAGATGAAAAAATGAGGGGAATAATGAAGTGTATTTATAGGAAAAGTTAAAAAAAATTGAATTTTCGTCAAATTTGAATTTCCCACTGAGTCCCGCCTATTTTTTCGATTATTCCCGACCGAAACTCGGTCGGAAAAGTTGAAAATTTTCAAAAACAGCCAAATTTTCAAAAATTGCCGGCTGAATTTCGGTCGGCAATACTATGCTGCCCAGAAACGCGACCAATGCCGACCGCATTTCGGTCGGGAAACGTTTAAATATTATTCCCGACCGAATATCGGTCGGAAATAAGTTTGAATATTATTCCCGACCGATTTTCGGTCGGCAATAAGTGTCAATGCCGACCGAAAATCGGTCGGAAATGACCTTGAATATTTTTCCCGACCGCAAATCGGTCGGGAAACATACCGGAATATGTTTTGGAAAATCTTGATCTGTTTGTTAAGTATAACTATAGAATCTCACTAAATACATGAATTGCACTAATAGTTAGTTAGTTTAATGTACTTTTAATTATTAAATTAGTATAGATTACCGGAATATAAGTTAAGTTAGTTTTGAGTTTTACATATAATAATCATACGTAGTATAGAGGAGTATTCACAATTGGCGATTTTTAGTAAATTTAATTTTTTTTGAGATTTTTAGTAATATATAACTAATATTGATTTACTTGAACATTAAATCAACGATTTATCTAAAATTGAGAGCGAAATTGTGAAATTAAGAATATGAATATTATTTCCTACCGAAAATCGGTCGCCAATACCCCTAAACCCTGAACCCTAAACCCTAATATTCCCGACCGCATTGCGGTCGGGAATAACAACGGTAATTGTTATTCCCGGCCGAAATTCGGTCGGGAATAATAATTCGGTCGGGAATAACAACGGTCAGTATTATTCCCAACCGAATTCCGGTGGGGAATAACAGTTAACGTTGTTATTTCCGACCGAAATTCGGTCGGGAATACTGTCAGCCCCCCTATAAATACCCCTCCCTATTCCACTTGAGAAATCATTGCAACACTCATCACTTGCTAAGGTATCCACGATTTTCTCTTGTTATAACAATTTTTTGTTAGTTTTTCTCAATTAAGATCATCTTTATTAACTTTTTTTCCATGTTTCTTTGTTTTAGATATTGCGGTAAATGCAACGAGGGGCGTGTGTTTGCAAACAATACTTGATCTAAGTATTTTCTACGCTACAACAAGTAATTATTAATTGCCTTGGCTTCTATATATGTACTCGTGTTTTAAAATTTTAATATAAATGATAAATATATTGATTGGTGAAATTAATTGTAACAATTTCTTTTTAATTTTCTTAGATTAGAAATGGATTATCGTCCCGATAGATCTTGGATGTACGATAGGATAGATAGTAACACTGGTTATTTGAATCAACATTACGTGGTTGGGGTTCGTGAATTCATACAATATGCATCACAACAGAGAGATTACGTAGATCTAAGAAATCGTATTAGGTGCTCGTGCCAGAGATGCATCAATTTAAAGTTTTTTGATCAAAACGTAGTACGGGATCATCTTCATAAGTGGGGGTTTGTGTATCAATATTGGATATGGGTGTTGCATGGAGAGAAGGCGAGCGAGGCGTCTACATCATATGTACCTGAATCACAGTCTGCTAGTATTCACGTTGATAGTCCGGTTCATGCCGATACTTCGTTTAGAGAATTAGTTGTGGATGCATATGGGGGTCGATTTGTTGAGGGAGAGGTGCGCAACGAAGATCGAAGTCCCGAGGCAAAGGAGTTCTACAAATTGATGCAGATGGGAGACATAAAAATGAACAGTAAGAAGTCAAAGATTGTGCTCCAGTGGTTTGCTGAGTTCTTAACTACCAAGACGATGCACAAAGTAGTTAATGTCGCTTGCGAAAAGTACTTAAGTTTGTCTAAAGATATTATGGGCCCAGAGATTGAGGAAATGCTACCGAATACGGTTCCAGGCATGAATAAGATGCTCGTGGATTTGGGTTTAGGGTACGAAAAGATCGACGTATGTAGGAATTTTTGTTTCTTGTACTACGGCAATAATGCCAACAAGGATCTCACATCGTGTCCGATATGCAAGACCGATAGGTACGAGGCTGGTAGAAAGTCCAGGGTCACAAGGAAGAAATTGTGGTACTTCCCCCTAGGCCCTCGATTACAGAGGTTGTTTTATACTGTAGGCACTTCGAGACATATGACTTGGCATTTGAAGTGTCGAGAGTCAACTGATAGAATGATTCACCCAGCTGCAGGCGAGGCGTGGAGAGCTTTTGATCGTACGTATCCGGACTTCGCAGCAGAGCCTAGAAATGTCTGACTCGGCCTATGTACTAATGGGTTCACACTGTTTGGGCCATCTGGGAAGAACTACTCTTGTTGGCCCGTGTTTGTTACCCCTTATAACCTTCCGCCGGAATTATGCATGCAACCGGAGTTCATTTTTCTAAGCCTTATTATACCCGGTCCAAAGAGTCCTGGAAAGAACTTGGATCTTTTGCTGAGACCGTTGATTGATGAGTTGAATGATTTGTGGAGTAATGGTTTGTGGACATATGACAGCTCACGAAAGGAAAACTTCCAAATGCGAGCGACCCTAATGTGGACTATTAGCGATTTTCCTGCTTATGGAATGTTGTCCCAGTGGAGCACGCACGGTAAGCTGGCGTGTCCTTATTGCATGGGTGAGACGGATTCCTTTACACTTAAGCATGGTAGAAAAGCCTCGTGGTTCGATTGTCATCGTCGGTTTCTACCAGAGGGTCATAAACGGAGGTACAACAAGAAGGATTTCAACAAGGGTATGGAAATACTTGAAGCGCCCATTCCAAGGAAGACAGGAGCGGAGATGAGGGAAATTGTGGATAGGCTACAATCGGTTAGATTTGGGGCAAACGCCACAAAGCTTCCGGGATTTAACACAACTCATAACTGGTGTCGTCGAAGCATATTTTGGTAACTACTTTATTGGTCCACGAACTTGATTCTCCACAATCTAGATGTGATGCATTGTGAGAAGAACTTTTTTGAGAACATCATCAACACGGTGTTGGATGATGCTAAGTTGAAGGACAACATTAAGTCGAGGCACGATCTTAAGCTGTTGACCAACCGTAAAGAATTGTTCTTGAAACCCAGTGGCAGAGGAAGTGAGTATATAAAGCCAAAGGCAAAATATTGTCTTACGAGGGATCAAAAGAACATGGTGCTTGATTGGCTGACCGAACTGAAGTTTTCTGAGGGATATGCCTCGGACTTGGGACGATGTGTGCAAAAACAACAAGGAAAATTGTATGGAATGAAGAGTCATGATTGTCACGTCTTCATACAGAGATTGATCCCGATTGCATTTCGCGAATTCTTGGAACCCGAGATTTGGGGGACCTTAGTAGAGATTAGCCTTTTTTTAAGGCGATTTGCACCTCAGAGGTGTCGGCCGAAGATATGGAGCAATTGGAGGAATCGTTTATTGTTACCATGTGCAAGATGAAAATGATATTTCCTCCTTCATTTTTCGACTCTATGGAGCATTTAGCCATACACCTTCCGTACGAGGCTAGAGTTGGTAGTCCAGTTCATTATAGATGGATGTATCCATTCGAGAGGTACAGCTTTATATTTTTAATAACAATTTTCTTTTACAAATATCTATTCTTTGCCTAATCTTTCATTTCTATGAACTAGGCGGATGTTCGACATGAAGGGTTCAGTAAAGAACAAGGCGAGGGTGGAGGGATCCATAGCCAATCAATACCTACTTGCTGAGTTGTCCAATATGTGTTCTCAATATTTGGATGTTTCTTTTCAGACTAAATATAAAAAACTCAACAGGAACAAGACACTAGATAGCACGGAGTGGGATGATGAGCTTACAATATTTCAAAAGAAAGGGGCGCCAATAGGGCCACTAAACAAAAGGCGATACTTGACTTCCGATGAGATGGAGCAAATAGAGATTTACACGCTTCTAAACTGTCAAGAGCTTGAAGAATGGGTGGAGTAAGTGGTCGTTAATTATTTTTAATAACGAAATGATTAAGCGCTTTAAAGACAACTAACTTATGATGATTTTCCTATGCAGACTGTTTGTAGAAGAGGAGTGCGGTGGACTAAGTCCAATGGAGATACAATCCAGGAGGAACCAAGAGTACGTAGCATGGTTCAAGCAGACATATTCAAGTGGGGATTACGAGACCGACGTACGAATAGATCCTCTAATCACAGGTCCGGCTTATTCAGTGGCAACCTACGAAGGATACATTGTGAATGGGTTCAGATTTCACACCGATATGATTTTGGGGCCGAAGAAGAGTGATTGTAGCGGTGTTTATGTGAAGGGAGACATGGGAGGATCCGATGCTATCAACTTCTATGGAACGTTGAAAGACATTATACAGGTGGAATATTGGGGCGGAATCCGGCCCCCATACATAGTCTTGTTCAAATGTGTTTGGTATGATATAAACGCAGGTACGCAGGAGCATTCAACGTACAAGTTGGTTGACATCAACCCGAGGCGTACCCTTAGCACCAATGAGCCATTTGTATTCGCTAACCAAGCAAAACAGGCATACTATGTGCCCTATCCAAAGAAGACAACAGGGCGACCGGGACAGAGAGGATGGTTGGCCGTATCCACTATGCCTGCCAGACACATAATCGATATGTCATCAGTTGCGGGATCAAACGATGTCGACGCGGGGATGCCGAACCAAGTGCTACAAGAGAATGCATCTGAAGGGTTTAACTTATGCGTGGACCTTTCCTCATTCGATATGAATATCCAATTGGCCAACGAGGGATTTGATGTGGTTGACGAGGAGGCAGCAGCGGAGGGCAACGAGGACGAGGAGGGCTACGAGGACGACGAGGGCAATGAGGAAGAGGAAGAGGAAGAGATAATGAGTGACTCAGATTCTGAGGATAGTATGTATGACTAGCATCGATTATGGTTTAGTGGTCGATTTCTATTTTATAAAAACATTTGATTCACGTTGTTTAATTTCATATTATAGTTTGTATTCGTGCTTGTAGTAATAACAACATTACATAATTACCAATAAACAAACTACTAACACAATTTTCAATACTTAGATAAAACGAACAAATAATACTACTACTCCGCATCAAACGAACAAATAATACACAACTACTCTGCATAATTACAGAATAAATACGAAACTAGTTTAACATTACATAATTGGTCCAAGCATCAAACGAATTACATAAATACAAACAACTAACACAGTTTTCAATACTAAAATAACCATAAAACAAATAAAACTACTACTACTCATAGTCCTCGTCATGAAATCCAAATGTATCAGGACCTGTGGAGGGTCCAGCACCATCATCACCATCACCGGCAAGATCGTCTGCATCACCACCGAGAGTGTCATCCTAGGGGGCATCCTCGTACTCATCATCATACAGCGTGCAATCTGGAGCACCATGCGCAAAAGGATCAGGAGGGGGTGGCGAGGAACGCTAGCTGGCTCGACGAGCATCACGCATGAGTCCCCCTGTAGGCATGGGTCGAGATGGAGGAGTACATGTAGTCTGGGTGATGTGATGGGTCAAGTACTCTACGTGAGTAATAAGCTCGTCAACCCTCACATCAGTAGCAGTCCTAAGACGACGGTTCTCCCTCTCCAATGCCCTAGCATAGTCATGTGTCGTGTTTGGCTTCTTTTTCGTCGAGAAACCAAACCGATCGTGAGATGCATCCGTAGGGAGACCCGCGGCCTTCCCCTTCTTCAATCCTCCTATCGCGAGACTCCACAGCTCCTGATCTAGTGGTGGCCACGTAGAACGATCCGCTTCGTACCTCTCGATCATACGGCGCATGTAGTCCTCCTATTCATTTTGTCAGAATTGTTAGTACATAATTAAGGAAGACATATCTTAATATAGTAATCAAAGAATGCTTTACAAGTTAAATACTTACGTAGATAGCCCTATACGTGGGGTGAACCCAAACGCGGTGACGTGGAGCTCCCTCTGGCAGACCACTGGGCATATGTGTGTGCTGATAACGATACGCCTCATCGTATCGAGGCTCAGGGTCCCCGGAGGTCTCGAAGCAGCATGCATATGGATATACATTTGTTTTTTTAGCTATTTAAATGGGTTAACAATAGTTATTCGTATAGAAACTCAATTTAATAAGATATACCATCCTACGTCGAGTCTCTGTGTAGCTCTGGGACCCACTAGCATGAGTAGCTCGTGCAGGACAATCAAGGTCTGGTGCCTCTCCTCCTCCTCCACGCCTGTTCTTCTGTCCTGACACTGATTTCTTCGCATGGTCAACCGACTCCCAATGCGTCATGAACATCCTCTCTAACTTATCGCTCATCCAACTGTTCTTCGGACGCGTCGCCCACCTCGGATCATCGAGCCTGTCGTAATAGTTCTTCTTCGCATTGTACATGATTTCCTTGTAACACTTCTTAGCCTTCGCCTCGTATGCGGAATGTGCCTGAACCATGTCAGCCGGATCAATGTAGTATATGCTCTGCAATTAAATAAGGTTTTTAATTAAGGTTTCGTTAAATAAAAATCTTACTATGTATATATATTTAGTAAACTTTCAGAATCTCACCTTAAATTTAGCCCACATCTGCCCATGGAACTCTGGGTCGACCTCGGTGTATGAAGGAATACACGTCTTCATAAACCCCCTAATGATCGAGGTAATCGCCGACGCTATCTTGCTTCCATCAAGAGATACGTCGTGCTCATCCAGTTGTACCCTACGACGGGCTCTACGGTCAGGCGAAACCTATGGCCCTCTCGATATGCCTCGGCCTGGTCTCTGCTGTGCTGCTGAAGATGGTCCTGCACCGGCATCGTCTGTAGGGGAAGAAGTACTAGGACCCACCGGTGTAGACTCTGTAGAGCGTGGCCTAGGTGTCGTGGGCCTCGATGATGACGGTGGCCTCGATGATGACGATGGCCTAGATGATGACGATGGTGTCGGTGCTACGTGATCATCATCTAGTCGAAATGGTACTACTAGATCTCGAGGAGTACCACCGCTCGGTACGATACGCCTATGTGGATGTGAAGAAGTAGGGGACTCGCCAAGATCGCTATCAGGTGCATCGATAGGAGCGGGTGGTGCACCGCCAGAATGAATGATCCGTAGACGACGAGGACCTATCCTCGGTGGACCAGTAGGTGGAGTACTCGATGGAGTGCTCGATGGACCACTACGCCCTCTCTTCGAGGGCTGGCCACGATCGCTATCACGGGACGACATTTAGTCGAAGAGGAGTGCTACGAACTAAGTAAAAGCATCTAAGTTAGAGTTTTGCTAATTGTAGAGATGACCTAAATTTAATCAATACTAAGTTATATAGTTTTTTCCTAAAGTCATAAATATTTCCCAAAGCCTAACAATTCCTAAAGGCATAAATAATTAAATCCTAACAATTTCTACAATATCTAACAATTAATATTAAAACATTAAATATAACATAAATAATTAATATTAAAACATTAAATATAACATTAAAAACAAGAAAAAGCGAAAACATTTACCGAATCGGAAGTCGCGACGGAAATTCGGTCGCGAAAAAGGGGCGGCGGTCAGGAATAGTAGGGAGAGAGAGAGAGAGAGAGAGTTGTGTGTGTGAAATGAAGAGGAGGAGGGAGGTATTATTGGAAATATCTCCCTCATTCCCGACCGAATTTCGGTCGGGAATGCCACTAATCCCGACTGAAAGTCGGTCGGGAAGTCTCGGCCCAGCTGGGCCGAGATTAGGGCTACACTCTGGGTGGGAAATTTCCCGCCCAGAGTTTCCCGACCGCAATTCGGTCGGGAATAATATTTCCAACCGAATTGTAGTCGGGAATACCCTTTCCCGACCGATTTGCGGTCAGGACTTGTTTTTTAAAATGCCCGACCGAATATCGGTCGGGAAAAGTCATCCCGACCGAATATCGGTCGGGAATGCTCCCGACCAAAATCCGGTCGGGAATTTCTGGTCGGGAATGGGCGCGAAATCTTGTAGTGAATAATCTTTGCCGACAAGATTTGTCCTACATGGCACTGTTGTCTATGAGTTACGCAAATCCGCTCCACCCCAACGCACTCGGCCCCGTCTCCGCCCGTACTAACTCACACCGGCATGATTTTATCTTGTTTTACATATAGGTGGGTTCATTTTGTGTCAACTCGTCCATTACGGTCGTGTGATGAGTTTACTTTCTCACTGACCCATAACCGCTTCATCAACACATTTTTTGCTATTTATAAACATTCTAAGCTACCAATCAAACTAGCTTTTACAAAAACAAAAAAAAATTGTGTGAATTGTTATTAATCGTCACTTTGATATGCATGATTAAAAACATAATGATAATTAACCATACTTAAGAAATGAAAAACAATAAATATGTTTAGTTAATGGGTTAATAAGTGTATTTTATTTTTTAGTTATATATCTAATATACCATGATTAATCGTTTATAATTCAAATGCAAGTTTGAATATTTTTGCAACAAAAGTGAGGGTGTAACTTCTTCACCGATTCTAATTATTTAACAAGATCAATGTAAATTTATAGTAGTGAATAATATAATTTTGTATGTATATACAAGTTTGTAAATGAATTGGTAATATTGTGAATAAAGAAGTTATATGTCTAAAATACTATAGTTTTGTTTTGTGTGTATTTTGTTTTAGTGTTGAATGGTTGTTTTTTGTAAGTATCAATCATATGGAGAAAAAAAAATCGTATTATTTTTTGTTCTTTTTTATTGCATTGAAACCCGCCACGTTCCCAATCGGAACATGCATTGGTTGTAAAATAAATGTACCCACACAATTTGAAATATGGCCACCCGTGAAATTCGGGTCGGGTGGAATTTTTCAGTGCCCACCCATTAAAAACCATCTGCGTACACCCCTGCATGCGATTTGAATTATTTTGCTTTTTAAGATAATCATTGACTAAAATGTCTCTTAATTTCTTAGAGCATGTACTGGTTTACCCATAAACCTATTGCATTACCTATTTCTTCCATATTCGTAAGACCGCAAATCACAAATTAAGTTTGCAAACCTCTTTCATTCACCACGTATTTCTTCTCCAGCCGCACATAATCGGCACATTTGTTACACATGAACGATGAAGTTGATTCTACACCTACTTTGTCCCCACTTGGAGGAGCATAAAGTTGATCTGGATGCCGAGGATGAGGTTATTGCTAATGATTGTTGGTCGTAGTAAAATGGCAGACACTAGCGATGACGATGGTGCTTCTATTACTAAGGGAGACCGTTCGAAAGGGAAGACAAAGAATTGTAAAAGGGGCAGAAAAGGATTGACAAACGGTTTCTTTTTTAGCACTACACGGGTTTGTAGATCCATGTATATACTACTTCAATCCAAGAGTTATCATAATATGCTTGTAGCTAAAATTTCAAAGATTTCTCATTTTCTCGTGAAATCGGTTTTGATTTTCATATAAAATTAGTACACCGGTGTTGGTGAAATTCTCTTGGTACCTAAGGTGTTTTTTGTCGCCTGAGTTAGAATTTTTTTGGCACAACTCCCCCCCCCCCCCCCCCCCCCCGAATATCGAAAAGAGGTAAATTATATGAAATAAGTACGTTACCCCCTACAATTTTAAAGAGTTGCACATCATCTTTGTAATACATGTGTATAAGAATAACGTATTTTGCATCGCATAAAAAACCGCAAAGATGTAATAGGGGGTATTTTATTATCACAGTGGATATTGCACGGGGACAATATACCCATTCTTTTTCACTGGGGGTGATATGTCTCATGCCCGTATTATAGAGGAGTGTTATGCCAAAAACTTGTTGATTTTTCGATAGTTGTTGGAAGAGTGATTTGTGAGCTGTATGGGGCTTCTATCATAAGTTAAAGACGGTATCTTGTAAGGGGCAAGGTTGTAAAACGCCACTTATGTGGTCCAACAAAACCAAACTCACCCTAGAGTCTCAAATCGTTTGAGTTACTGTAACAAAGGATAAATGACAAACTAGCCCTATCGTTTGAACGTTTTTGCAAAATTATACCCAACGTTTGAATTTTTGCAAAACTATACCTCACCCACCAACACCCCAACCCCCCCGACGGACCAGCCGTTTTGGTCGCAATTCATCACCACCACCACACCTCCTTCATCGTCGCGATTGCGAATCAATGGTGGTGGTGATGAATTGCGAATCGCACCACCACCGGCGTCAAATCGCGACGGCGCGATTTGACACCACCACCGCAACGAATCGCGATGGCACGATTTGCAGTGGTGGTGGCGTGAAATCACGTCGCCGCGATTTGACGCCGGTGGTGGTGCGATTACGGTCCTTTCCGGCTGGGGGGTCTGATGAGGAAGACGACCCAATTATCATTATTTTTTTAATTTCAATAATAAAAATTATATATCTTAAAATTTTATTTTTTTGGATTTCAATTTTAAAAATTATATATCTTTTTTTATTTTTTTATTTAAATAATAAAAAATATATTAATGAAATAATGATTTTGTTTTCTTTTTGTTATATATTTATATATATTAAGAAATTAAATATCTTATTGTTTTTAAAAAATAAAGATATACATTTTTATATATATTTATGTATATTAAGGAATTAAATATCTTATTTGTTTAATAAATAAAGTGAAAATGCAAGTATTCTGGCAATGTTAGATTAACATTGAGAAATCAATGTTAGAGTAACATTGCTGAGCAGAATCCGATTTACAATCTTGTTGAGATTTATTATTATTGTTTTGCCTTATTCATTTAACTAATTGAGTTCCACAGTTGTAATTGTCTTTGATTATTATTTAGGAAACAAAATTGTCATAGGTTGGACGCTCAAATTTCCAAGAAGGAAAGTTTCCTTAATTAAGCAAACCGTTCTACAAGGAAAGAAGAGTTCGAGTGCAACTAGGAAGGCTTTCTATGTTGAGTCCTGATTTGAAGAAGGAGTCTTTCCTTAGTTAGATCACTAACGAAGGAACTATTATTCAAGAAGGACTGCGAGAACAAGAAAGAGGAGTTCGAGAAAGAAACAGAGAGAATTACCAACCGTGTACAACACACCTTGAAGTCCAAGTCAAGAACCTATATATAGGTGTGAAGTACATCAAGACAAACACGAGACAAGAGCTAATCAATCCGAGAGATTTATTCACAAGTTGTTAAGTGTTGTCTTGCTTTAGCAAAGTTTGTGAATTGTTAGAATACATCTAAGAGTGAGGAGCTTTTAGAGATAGTCGAAGCAATTCTTGTGTGCGTTGCTTAGTTCGATTAATTTGAGAGTTAGGAGCTTGAAAATTGAGAGAACGGCTTTTGTTAAAACCTTAACGGGTTATTTTGCCTAAGGCTCGGAAGTTAATATAATCTTATATTCACTTCTTAAACTTGGTGTTTGTTTATTCTGCTGCACTATTACTTTGGTCTGTTGTTAAAGTAACATTGTTAGATTAACAACATACAAAACTGATGTTAAAACTCCAGTGTTAAGTTAACAACAACAACGTATCGACCCGATCCACAATTTCAATTGGCATCATAGCCAAGCACCAACTTTACCAGTGTTTGGCGTTGATACGTCAACATGGACAACTCCAACCCCAATACAAGCAGGTTCCAGTATTGGAGGGTCCCAACAACTATTCCTACTGGAAGATCAGACTCAGTGTCCACATCAAATCCATCGACCTGAGAGCTTGGGACGCAGTACTAGAAGGCTACACCATCCCCTACTTGCCAAGAGATGGAGATGCTGATCTGGTACCTAAGCCAAAAGGACAATGGACAGCCAATGAGATTGCTCTCTACAACTTCAATGAAAATGCTCTCAATGCTATTTTTAGTTGGGTAGGTAACCATATGTTCAAACTTATTCAAACTTGTACAACTGCTAAAACTGCTTGGGATGTTCTTGAACTACATTGTGAGGGTGATGTGACTGTGAGGGACTCTAAATATAGAAAACTTTTGAGGGACTTTGAGAAGATAGAGATGAGTGAGGATGAAAGCATTGATAGTTATTTTGAGAAACTTCTTGATATTGCTAATCAGTGTCAAAACTTAGGTTTTACCATCCCAAATCAAACCATGGTCTATAAAGCTTTTAGAACGTTATCTTCTAAATTCACTGTCAAAAGAATTGCTATGAATGAGTCTAAAGATCTTGCCAACATGGACTTCCAAACATTAATGAACACTTTAAAAGAGTTTGAACTAGAATTCCTAGGAAAGTCCAGTAAACAACTTGCTTTAGCCTTACTAGGAACTAACTCAGATTCTACATGAAGTGATGAGGATGAATATGAGTTGATCTCTTCTAACTATGGAAACATTACCAAGAAGTTTAGTAAATTAGGTTGCAAAGAGAAAAATAAAGAAAAACAATCTGGTAATGTTGCCCTTGGTTATAAGAAATTGCCCCCAAAGTTTGTAAAGTACATGGCATCTAAGAGCATGCCTCAAGATGCTAAGAAATTGAAAGATGTCCATTGCTATGAATGTAAGGGGTATGGTCACTTTAAACATGAATGCGCTAACACCCTCAGAACAAGAGGGAATTCTCATTAGGTGTGTGTAGATGACTTCAATGAAACTGACTTCGAATCTGGAACAAGTGCCGATGAACAATCAGAGGAAATCGACACTGATGCGCTTTGCACTCGGATCACCCGGTCAGGAGAAGACTCCAGAAACTGCCAAAAATCTCAATGTTACTCTAACATTGGAGAACCAACAGCAAAGTAGGAAATCTTTTTTGGAGACTGGAACAACAATGATACACATGTTAACTATGATATACTCTCTGATTGTGATGATACTAACTTCGATTGTTTTCATGGCTCAGTTGATCTAGAAGAAGAGTACTTCAATGAAGAAGAACTGTCCCATGAGGAAATCCTAGATGATCTACATACAACTTTTCTCAGACTTGAGAGAGAGAATGTCAAACTCGTGAAGAGTAACAAAGCACTGAAGCATGACATTGAATGTTTGAAAAACATGTTGAAACTCTATGAGAGAGACCTTGACAAAGCTGAAGCTGAGCTGAAAGAGGTAAAGGAGAAACTCAAAAAGGATTCACAGATCATAGCCAAATGGAATGGAGGTACTTCTAAACTTGATGAGGTACTAAACATGAGTAATACTGGTACATGTGGTCTGGGGTTTGTTGAGAAACCTTTCTCTTCTAATGTTAATTCTACCTATTTAACTACAAGCTTTGTTAAAGAATGTGGTAATATGAGTTCTGGTACCATCAACACTGTAAAAAGCAAACCTACTTTTATCTATCAGTACTGTTTTCAACCAGGCCACATTAAACCATTTTGTAGAAAATTCATAAAAGAATGTGGTAAGAAAACAGCCTCTGTGTCCAATGTTAAAACTACAATAGGTTCTGATGTTAGACCAACATTAGGTGCAGGACAGAAAAGTAGAACTTGGGTAGAAAAAGCTAAAACCCCTAAGATTAAAATTGTATGCAATGTTGTTTTCTTTGATGTGTACTCTAACCTTTCAGGTAAGTGGTACTTCGACAGTGGATGTTCAAGACACATGACAGGCAGCAAAGAGAATCTTAAACAAATGATATCTTTAAGTGCTGGAACAGTGACCTATGGAGGTGGCACCAAAGGAAAGATCATTGGCAAGGAGACACTAAATGTTGATGGATTCCCACCCCTAAAGGATGTGTTGTTGGTAGATGGGTTAAAGGCAAATCTAATCAGTATCAGTCAGTTGTGTGATGATGACTTACTGGTTACATTTAACAAAGTTTCTTGTGATGTTTATGATAGTGATAATGTTCTTGTTATGACAGGTACTAGATCCAAAGATAACTGCTACCTAGCCCAAGAGGAAGCAGAGTGTTTCCATGCCAAAATAGATGAGGCTTCTATATGGCAGAGGAAACTTGGACATGTTCACTATAGAAACCTTGAGAAATTGCAGAAAGTTGATGCTATAAGAGGCTTACCTAAGCTGTCTTGTCCAGGTAAGCTTGTGTGTGGTGATTGCCTCAAGGGTAAGCAAACCAGAGTTGTTCATACACCTCTACATGTATAGAATGCTAATCCTAGATCTAGTAGGTGTTTTGAATTGCTACAAATGGACTTAATGGGTCCAATTGAGGTAAGTAGTCTCAGTGGTAAGAAATATTCCTTTGTGATTGTAGATGACTTCTCTAGATACACTTGGGTAAAATTTCTTAAAAAAAAATCTGAAGCTTTTGATCAGTTCAAAATTCTTTGTGCTAGTATTAAAAACTTGTATGGCTCCTCTGTGGCTAAGATTAGGTCTGATCATGGTACAGAATTTGAAAATGCTAGTTTTGATAACTATTGCAATGCTAAAGGTATTTTCCATGAATATTCAGCTCCTAAGACTCCTCAGCAGAATGGGATTACTGAGAGAAAGAACAGGACTCTTCAAGAGATGGCCAGAGTTATGCTCATTGCTAAAGATGTATCCAAAAGACTCTGGATTGAAGCTTTAAATACTACTTGTCACTTTAGTAACAGGGTGTACCTTAGACCTGGAACTAACATGACTCCCTATGAACTCTTGAAGGGTGTGAAACCAAATATTGCATATTTTCATGAATTTGGATGTGATTGTTATCTGCTTAATGACAGGGATTATCTGAGTAAATTTGATCATAAAAGTGAAAAATGCATCTTTGTAGGATACTCTGCCAATAGTACTTCCTTTAGAGTCTACAATCTTAGATTGAAGACAATTCAGGAATCAGTGAATGTTGTGTTTGATGAGTTCACACTTGATACAGGTACTGATGACATCTCAGTTCCCAATGTTGGACCAACAGTGGAAACTGAGAATGTTACTCCTGACAATGTTACACCAACATTGGAACTGGAAGCTGGAAACATTGAACAGGAGACAGGGAATGATGTTAGACTAACACCAGCGAGTTCTGATGTTAGACTAACAGCAGAAGACTCTGACTCAGAACATGAAGTTACCTCTGAACCTAGAAGAGATCCCTCAGCTAGGATTCAGAAAGATCATCCAGCATCCCAGGTAATAGGTGAACTCACTGAACGGGTAAGGACACGCAACAGAGAAAGACTTGATTGTAGAGATATGGTTAAATTGTGTGTCTGTATGAACTTCACTTGTACTATTGATAATGCCTCTTGTTTTGTCTCCTCCATAGAACCTAAGAATGTGAATGAAGCCCTCCTTGATAACTTTTAGATGAATGCCATGCAGGATGAACTATTACAGTTTACTAAGAACAAAGTCTGGATACTGGTACCTAGACCACCTAATGTTAATGTAATAGGGACAAAGTGGATATTTAAAAACAAGAGTAATGAAGAAGGGGTCATAGTTAAAAACAAAGCTAGACTAGTTGCTCAGGGGTACACACAGGTTAAAGGTGTAGATTTTGATGAGACATTTGCTCTAGTTGCTAGGATTGAATCTATTAGGTTACTTCTAGCCATAGCATGCTGTCTTAAGATAAAACTATACCAAATGGATGTAAAGGGTGCATTTCTGAATGGGCCAATTGATAAGGAAGTATATGTTGAACAGCCTAAGGGATTCACATATCCTAAGTACCACAGCCATGTGTACAAGCTTGAAAACGCCATGTATGGACTTAAACAAGCACCTAGAGCATGGTATGAAAGACTTACAAAATTCCTTTTAAGTCTTGGCTTTGTTAAAGGTGAAGGATATAGGAAATTGTTTGTTTTAAGGAAAGATTCCCATGTCTGTATAGCTCAAATTTATGTGGATGACATTGTTTTTGGCTCAACTAACAACTCTATTTTAGAAAAATTTGTTGAATCAATGACAGGGCAGTTTGAGATGAGTATGATAGGAGAATTAAATTTTTTCCTTGGTCTCCAAGTAAAACAAACAGGTAATCGGATATTCCTAAGTCAGGAAAAGTATGCAAAGAATTTGGTGAAAAGGTTTGAATTGGCAGATTCAAAGCCTTGCAAGACTCGTATGTCTTCATCAGTGAAGATATCCAGGGATGTTACTGGTGCCAATGTTGATCCAACATTGTACCATTCAATGATAGGAAGCTTACTCTACTTATATGCTTCAAGACCTGATATAATGTTCTATGTTTGTGTGTGTGCTAGGTACCAGGCATGTCCAAAGCAGTCACATCTGATTGTTGTGAAGAGAATTCTTAGATATATATCTGGCACTTTGGCCCTTGGGATCTGGTACTCTTATGACACTAACACAAATCTTGTAGGTTTCAGTGACTCAGACTGGGCAGGTGACACTGATGATAGAAAGTCTACAAGTGGATGATGTTTTTATCTGGGGACCAACTTGGTCTCATGGTACAGTAGAAAGCAAAATTGTGTGTCACTCTCCACTGCTGAATCTGAATACATAGCAGCAGGCAGCTGTGTCACCCAGTTGGTATGGCTTAAACACATGCTACTGGATTATGGGTTTGACAGTGATACTTTACTTATGTTCTGTGATAATCTTAGTGCTATAAGCATCTCTAAGAACCCTGTGCAACATTCTAGAACTAAACATACTGATATAAGGCATCACTTTCTGAGAGACATGGTATAGGATAAGCTCATTGACATTGAACACATTGAAACTAACAATCAACTTGCTGATATGTTCATTAAACCCTTAGATTCTGAGAGGTTCTTCAGTTTGAGGAATTCTCTTGGCATGTGCATTGTCTAGGGATGTTAGAACACCAGTGTTGACATAACACCACTGTCTAGCACTGGTTATTGGTTGTGGTGTATCTGTAATTCTTTTATGTTTCTTTTATGCATTCTACCTTCTTGCATATTACATCTTTGTTAGAGATTCGGTTGGGTTATGTGGTTAATTTGTATAAATAGCTGAGTTGACTGGTGGACAGGTACATATCAAGAGTTTTGTAAAGTAAGAACTCTGTTGTTAGTCTATGAATGTTAACCTAACATCTGGGCGAAGCTGGGGTACACAGAGCTCACTACTCTGATGTTATTCAGTTGTGACTTATCCATGTTAGGTTAGACAGAGCATGAAAAGAAGCTGGGGTACATGATGTTGAGAGCTTCATTGTCATTCAGTTGTGCTTATTTTTGTGTTTTTGTCTATGGCCAAGGTTATGCATGATGGTGATCCTTACTACTGGGGTGTTTTGAAGTTTCGACTGCTTGCATTCAGTACCATTGTTCACTTGGTATTTCACTTGTAAACAGGTTGGTAAACAAGTATGCATGAAGAGTTGGGGTGAAGAAGTATATGATAAATGTATTGTCTTCATTCAGTTCTTTTGTACTTGCCTAATCTGTAGTTGATGGTTAAGTTGTTGGGGTGTGTGGAGTCTTGTGCTGCCCATATTCAGTGATGAACCTATCCTTTAACATTCACTAGTTTTTTGTTCAAAAGAGTTCATGATAATTGTAAAAGATAAATTGATAAGTCCTGATCCCAGTCAGTAAAGTTGTTTGTACCTGGTTACCATCACCCAATGTTGTTCTAACATTGTTGCATTCATTCTAGTTCTGCATTATTTCCTTATGTCGGTTTGGGCTTAGGGGGAGTAGTAAACCTAGGAATCATGTGTTGAGTCATACTTCGTGGGTGACCAACTGCAGGTAAAACACTATGTTTTGTGATCTTCTATGTTGTGGGAAAATCTTTTCCCTGGATATGTACATCCACTCTGTGTTTTTCTGTCTAATGTGTCACTTATTCATACTGATGATCTTAAACTATGTCTCTGTACCTATGTACTTGGTTGAGGTTTCAGATCAAGATATAGGAATATCTCACGCTCTCACATGATGTTGCTTTGGATAAAGCCCTGCACCTACAACATCCCTCCCTGATGTTAACTTGCCAATGTTAGTTCAACATTGAAACATTGTAACTTATAAGTTTTCAGGTTTGGAGACTGCTCTGGTTACGTGTTAACCTAACATTGACACGTGGTAAGTTAAACATGGGTGTGATCGGTGTGACAGTGGTCCGATTATTTTGGTAACATGTTACAACACCAGTATCACTACTCTTCAGTTGATTATCTATATAATTTGCCATAATCTTTTCTTACTATTTACGCGTTCAAAATTCTTGTGCAATCAACACTCTCTGCAAATCAAGATTCTTTTTTTTCTTCTCTAAATTACTCAAACAATGGCATGCAAGTCTTCCATTGATGCTCTTGTAGATGCTGCTGAGCAGATTGAACAGCTAGTACGCTGCAGTACCAGACGAGCAACCACTGAAGTTGTCGCCGCCCGCCGCACCTAAGAGGAAATCCACTTATCAACGGCGCAAGGGCAAGAAATCCGCAAAAGGGTGATGTTGGTTCAACATCAAAAGCTGCTGAGCAAACCTCCACTCCCACTAACGCTGAAAACAAGGTAATGATGGCTAACCCTACTCAAGATATAACTGCTGAAATTGGTATTGAGGGGGAGAAAGAGGCCCCTCCTGTTGTTGTGGGTGAGTCTGAGGTTTTGCATGAGGTCCCTGAGGGTAATGTTGGGGATGAGTCTGTGGTTGGTACTGATGAAGGTGAAAACCTTGAGGTGAATGTTGAGCTGTCTGAAGCTAATGTTGTTGAGCATGCTGCTGCTGGCTGAGGTGGATACTCTTCCTGAGGAAAGTGATCATGTTGAGGAGACTGTGGATGAGGAGGTTACTACTGAGGGTAACCAAGACGTAGTTAATGAGGGTAACAATCAACCTGAAGAGGTTGAGAGAGAAAGAAGAAGAAGAAGAAGAAGAAGAAGAAGAAGAAGAAGAAGAAGAAGAAGAAGAAGAAGAAGAAGAAGAAGAAGAAGAAGAAGAAGAAGAAGAAGAAGAAGAAGAAGAAGAAGAAGAAGAAGAAGAAGAAGAAGAAGAAGAAGAAGAAGAAGAAGAAGAAGAAGACGAAGAAGAAGAAGAAGAAGAAGAAGAAGAAGAAGAGAAGAAGAAGAAGAAGAAGAAGAAGAAGAAGAAGAAGAAGAAGAAGAAGAAGAAGAAGAAGAAGAAGAAGAAGAAGAAGAAGAAGAAGAAGAAGAAGAGAGTAGGTGGTTGTTGAATCTTCTGAGTCTGAGTCAGAAGAAGAAAAAGAAGAAGAAGATGATAAGGAGGAAGAGGAAGAGGAAGTTGAGGAAGAAGATCAACTGGTAGCTGATGACCCTACTGATGTTACTCCAACATTAGACAGTGATGAGTATTTTGATGTGCTTGATGGGGAGTATCCCAATAAGCCTTATTCTGGCTTCTATGTGTCAGCTGAGGCAGAAGAATAGTGGGAGGCTTATCAAGCCAGGGTTATTCACATGGAGAAGAACACTGATGAGGAAATGTTCAAGGAAAGAAGAAGAAGAAGAAGAAGAAGAAGAAGAAGAAGAAGAAGAAGAAGAAGAAGAAGAAGAAGAAGAAGAAGAAGAAGAAGAAGAAGAAGAAGAAGAAGAAGAAGAAGAAGAAGAAGAAGAAGAAGAAGAAGAAGAAGAAGAAGAAGAAGAAGAAGAAGAAGAAGAAGAAGAAGAAGAAGAGAAGAAGAAGAAGAAGAAGAAGAAGAAGAAGAAGAAGAAGAAGAAGAAGAAGAAGAAGAAGAAGAAGAAGAAGAAGAAGAAGAAGAAGAGAGCCTGACTCTCTCTGCCTTGGCTACTGCTGCTAGGAAGATGAAGGGTAAGTAGGTGGTTGTTGAATCTTCTGAGTCTGAGTCAGAAGAAGAAAAAGAAGAAGAAGATGATAAGGAGGAAGAGGAAGAGGAAGTTGAGGAAGAAGATCAACTGGTAGCTGATGACCCTACTGATGTTACTCCAACATTAGACAGTGATGAGTATTTTGATGTGCTTGATGGGGAGTATCCCAATAAGCCTTATTCTGGCTTCTATGTGTCAGCTGAGGCAGAAGAATAGTGGGAGGCTTATCAAGCCAGGGTTATTCACATGGAGAAGAACACTGATGAGGAAATGTTCAAGGAAAATAGGTTGTATGAGTTTCTTGAAGCTAGGAGTGTGTTGGGCTCTGTGATGAATCAGTCATCATATGTTCCTGATGTGATCAGAGAGTTCTACATGAACCTCTCTCAGTGGGTGTGTCACCAGGGCTCTCCCAAGTTTGGTAAAGCTTGGGTAAGGATGAATGTCTATGACATTAGTCCTTATGTGATCAATGAAGCTTGGGAACTTCCTGATCCTGAGGAGACTGAGGATCCTAGCATGGATGAGGTGATTACTGACCTCACTGGTGGACTCACAAGGAAGTGGAATGACAGTTTTCCAACTACAAAGTTGGCCTCTTTAAGTGCTGTACTACACAAGCTCTCCACTTACAACTGGTTGCCTTCGTCCCATACCACTGTTATAACAAAAGAATCTGCAAAGTTGGTGTATAAATTGAAGAATGGGCTGAGTATGAACATAGGGGAGAAAGTCTTGAGTCACATGAGGGAGGTCACAACAAAGGCAAAGGGAATCATTCCATATCCCTCTCTGATATCCAGCATTCTGGTGAAGCAAGGCTTCAAGACCAAGAAGACAGAGGGTTGGATCAAGAACAAGGCCAAGATTCATCACCAGGAGCTACTTTACTCAAGTCAGATTTCAAGACTTGCCCTGAAATCCCAATGCAGAAGCTGGTTCAAGCAGGAAAAAGAAGAAGAAGACTCTCAAGTTTGCTGCTTCTTCTGTTCCAGTTTCTTCTGGTGACAGCTGCTCTGTGATTGCTGATGCATTTGTTGAGGAGACTCTAATTTGGCTTGACAGAGAGTACAAGGATACCCAAAGAGAGATAGCTGACAAGCAAGTGAGGTTGCATGAGATTGACAGCCTCAGGAAGCATTTGAAGGATCTGCCTTCCTCACAAAAAGGGGGAGAGTAGATCAAATTCAAAATTTTTGAGTTCTTTTAATTTTCTGTTTTCTATTGAAGTATGAACAATTCTATTTTCTTTGCATTTTTCTGTTTCATTCAAGGAGTGTGTTCCTTGCTACTTAGTATGGTCTGTAATTAAGTACTTTTCTATATTGTTACTTAGTGTTTCTGATTATGCTATTTGAACTAGGGTTACAAAGTACTAACTCTGTTTTGCAGGTGTTAACTGTTCTCTGATGTTAAGTTAACATTGAGATGTTCAATGTTAGAACATCTGTCTGGACTCAATGTTAATCCAACATTGACATAGATGGATGTTATGACAACATTGAAAGTATCAATGTTAGAATAACATTGAGTTGGTCCCTTCTGATATTCAGGGGGAGTGTACTTAGTTTTCCATTGTTATAAGATAGTGAAGTTTGTGTGAATAATTTTATCTGATTAGAACAGGTTCTTAGGTTTTGTGATTAAGGCAAAAGGGGGAGATTGAAAGTGCAGGTATTCTGGCAATGTTAGAGTAACATTGCTGAGCAGAATCCGATTTACAATCTTGTTGAGATTTATTATTATTGTTTTGCCTTATTCATTTAACTAATTGAGTTCCACAGTTGTAATTGTCTTTGATAATTATTTAGGAAACAAACTTGTCATAGGTTGGACGCTCAAGTTTCCAAGAAGGAAAGTTTCCTTAATTAAGCAAACCGCTCTACAAGGAAAGAAGAGTTCAAGTGCAACTAGGAAAGCTTTCTAAGTTGAATCCTGATTTGAAGAAGGAGTCTTTCCTTAGTTAGATCACTAACGAAGGAACTATTATTCAAGAAGGACTGCGAGAACAAGAAAGAGGAGTTCGAGAAGGAAACAAGGAGAATTACCAACCGTGTACAACACACCTTGAAGTCCAAGTCAAGAACCTATATATAGGTGTGAAGTACATCAAGACAAACACGAGACAAGAGCTAATCAATACGAGAGATTTATTCACAAGTTGTTGAGTGTTGTCTTGCTTTAACAAAGTTTGTGAATTGTTAGAATACATCTAAGAGTGAGGAGCTTTTAGAGATAGTCGAAGCAATTCTTGTGTGCTTTGCTTAGTTCGATTAATTTAAGAGTGAGGAGCTTGAAAATTGAGAGAACAACTTTTGTTAAAATATTAACGGGTTATTTTGCCTAAGGCTCGGAAGTTAATATAATCTTATATTCACTTCTTAAACTTGGTGTTTGTTTATTCCATTGCACTATTACTCTGGTATGTTGTTAAAGTAACATTGTTAGATTAACAACATACAAAACTACTGTTAAAACTCCAGTGTTAAGTTAACAACAACAACGTATCGACCCGATCCACAATTTCATAAAGATATACTTTTTATTATATATTTATATATATTAAGGAATTAAATATCTTATTTTTTTAATAAATAAAGATATACTTATTTATATATTTATATATATTACTGAATTAAATATCTTATTGTTTTTAATAAATAAAGATATACTTTTATATATATATATATATATATTTTTATATATATTAAGGAATTAAATATCTTATTATTTTTAATAAATAAAGATATACTTTTTTATATATTTATATATATTAAGGAATTAATTATCTTAATGTTTTTAATATATAAAGATTTACTTTTTTATATATATTTATATATATTAAAAAATTAAATATCTTATTGTTTTTAATATATAAAGATTTACTTTTTTATATATATTTATATATATTAAAAAATTAAATATCTTATTGTTTTTAATAAATAAAGATATAAATGTTTAATATATTTATATATGTTAAGGAATTAAATATCTTATTGTTTTTAATATATAAAGATATACTTTTTTATATATTTTTATATATATTTAGAAATTAAATATCTTATTGTTTTTAATAAATAAAGATATACTTTTTTATATATTTATATATATTTAGGAATTAAATATCTTATTGTTTTTAATATATAAGGATATACTTTTTTATATAGTTATATATATTAAGGAATTAAATATCTTATTATTTTTAATATATAAAGATATTTATATATATACTAAGGAATTAAATATCTTATTGTTTTTATTATATAGATATACATTTTAAGAAATAATGGTTTTATTACATTTGATTTAATAATAATAGGTGAAATAATGATTTTTTTTATTTTGTTTTATAAATTGGAAGTGTAGTACCGGTTTTGCCCCTGTAAAAATTCAGATTTGGCCGGAATGAAAGTTGGGGTATAGTTTTTGTCAAAAGGCAAAGGTCATGTATAATTTTACAAAAATTCAAATGTTGGGTATAGTTTTGCAAAAACGTCCAAACGTTGGGGTAGTTTGTCTTTTTTTTTCGTGTAACAATTTATTGCAGTTTATTCTAATTTTATTATCCTCTTGCGCTGAAAGTAGTGTATTTTAAAGATTATACTTGCAGCTAAGAATTTATATCACGGTGGAGAAATGCTAAAAATCAATAAAGATTGAAGATGCATTTGGTATGGATACAGAGTGATTCCAACTTTTTTTTTTAACAACCACCACAAAACATGTGACTGTTGGTTGATCATGAAGTTTTTCGTTGATATCATTAGTTGTTTTACTTTCATTTTATGGGATGTAGTAACAATTAAGGTTGCAACACTAAAGGTCTTTAAAGAATGAACGTAGAGATCGATTTTAACGTGGCTAGTCAAACAGGTGATGCAATATCATCCGAAGTCCAAAAAATGGGGGAAATCAGGGATACAATCACAAGTATTAGTCGGAACGCCAATCCCGAGCTTGAGAAAGAAAGCAGTGTAATTTTATTGAGCGGATAGAGTAAATTACAAGGGGGTCGTTTGTGAGGGGGGATAGATTCTTCTATTGCGGGGAGTACTTTAAATATTTTTTTAAGTACAAATATGCTTATAGTGAGCTTGGTGAATGTTCACTTGGTCTTTTTGGTGTTGAGTGTGGTACTATTTATATTGCTGATCTTAGGGTCTTCTGTTCAATTAGGGTCGGTGTTCCATCATAACTCCTGAAAATGGTGGTGACCAATACTATATGGAGTCTTTTATGCCAATGAAGGTGGGCCGGTGAAAGTTGCCCAATGATGTGAATTTGACGGGGTCTCTCTAACCAGATAATAATTATATCAGCTTTAATCGCCATGAGGGGTTTTCTGCTTCCAATTAGGCCAGGCAGGCTCTGCTCCAATAGTCGTTCTGGGTAAAAGGAGGTGAGATTTGCCGCCCACTGCCCAATCGAAGTCTTGAGCCAACGAGGCGGGGTCGTCCTTCTTAATAGCGGGTGGTTGGGAGTTGCCTTTAATGTTGGTGATTGGCACTTTCCTTAAGTACGTTATGTTCATGTCGTGATGTCTCCGTTGTCTCCGGGGGTGAGAGAGATCCTTCGAGTCGTATTACTTCCGAGTGGTTGAGAGGTCTCCTAAGTTGTGTTGTCTTGAGTCGTTATTTCTAGGTTGTTGATGAGAGGCCTTCCCCCATATTGTTTTGTACTAATTTCCTTTCTCAAAGTGATTTTAGCTAAGTGTTGAGTGTCAACGACCGGGAGTCTCTTTTTGTGAGTCCCTGAGATCCGGGTAGCGGAATTAGCTTGTTGGTGGGTCGTTGTTGACCCTAGCGGAGGGGCTCTTAAGGTTTTTAAGGGTACCTCGTAATGTGGGTGACTCTTAAGCGGATGAGTGAGGCGTGCCTGAGTCGTTTATCCAGACTGTATACCCTCCATGGGCGTTAGTTGGTCATGACCTGGGGGTACCATTTTTTATGGCCCTCTTTTTTGTGGGGTATCTGTTTTGCGTATACCTAGGGAAGAATATGCATCATCAGGAGTCCCCCCCAGGTCCAAGTGTATTGCGTAGAAATCACTAGAAACTTAAACGAGTGATGTGTTGTCGTGCACTCTAGGAGTGGTGGTCTTGCATGGGCGACGTGGCATTGAGCTGGCCACGTGTCAAAATGCATCGATCCAACTTCTCCTCCTATAAATTGAGGGACTCAACATTTTTGTCCTCATTCCACACGAGCATTCTACACTTTCCCTCTCTTTCTTCCTTCTTCTTTCTTTCAAAATTTTTATAATTTTAATGGCATCCAAAGCAGTTCTGGCGATAGGACTAACTGGTACGGGTAGATGCGGAGTAGCGTCAATGATGGCAATTCGTTTGGCGATAGCGTCTTCTGTGGATGAAGGGACTTTACGGCAATGTTGCACCGCCTTTGGGTGGCTGAGACGTCTTCCAAGAGGGCAAAAAGGTCAACGGCGGTGGCAGCGGCACCTAGGGTTTTGGCGGAGGATGTGGTGAGCACAGTTAGGTCACGTGAGGAGGTCGTGGCCAAATTCACCAAGTATGTGGCGGTCGTAACCAGCTTGGAGATTGATGTGCCTCGGGAAAATGAGTGGGAGACCTCTCCCCCGTGAGGGTTTTTCACGGTCTTCTTCGTCCAGATCAAGGCGGGGTTGAGGTATTTCCTTCATGTGCTCTATTGGGAGGTTTTTAAGGCTTGCTTGCTTTGTCCGGGTCAGCTTTCTCCCAACGAGTGGTCGACTCTTGTGGCCTTTGCCTTCATCTGCACGACCTATGGTTATCCTTGCACCGTGGCCCAGTTTTTTGGAGCCTTTAATTTGACGAGCTCTTCTGGGGACATGCTCTACTACACCTTCTCTATGCGGAAGTCGACCAAGAGGGTCATCTACGAGCTCCCGCACTCCCATAGCAGTTGGAAGGACAAGTTCTTTTTCCTTCATCACTCGAACAGGAATGTTCTGCGATGGGTTCCGAGGACGTGGAACATGGATCCTCAAGTTTCAAATGAATACGACCCAGTGGATGCCATGGCCCAACTTTTATCGGAAGGATTATTCCTCCAAGGCTTCAGTTGGAGTGACATGTCGCATACCGATGTCTTCATGTCTCTTTATTTCGATTGTGGCCTGAACGATGTGACTGACATGGTGCCCGATATTGGGGATAAGCGTCCTCTTATAAGTAAGTTTCATTTCCTTGTAAAAAAAAATCTTGAGTCGCTTCCTCCCTTATGTTTTTAACTTGCTAATTGTGCTTCTGTGTGCGTAGGGGGAACGATGGACAAACAGAGGTGTGATGTTCCGGCTTCTCGCCCAGCTAAGCAGAAGAAGACTCTAGCCAATAAGGTTCGAAGAACCCGAGGATCCGACACTTCTGCTGCATCGGTGAACGAGCCTTCTAAAGAAGAGAGCGTCGTTCGAGAGGCTCCATCTCACCCGAGTAAGGTGAGCAAGAAGGGTGTTGGTCCTTGCAAGCTAACACATCTTGAAGAATCATCATGATGTAAGTTTCAAAGGCCCACATATCTTGTTGCTAGACGTAGATGAAGAGGCAACCATGTCAACCCAAACTGAGGGAAGTCCTAATGTTTCTTGGCTCTCGGCGAATTTGCCTGACATTTTTAGAGAAGAGGCATAGTATGAGTGTCTTAATGGTATGTTCTAGGCAGAGGGCAGAATGGACATCGAAGTGGCTGAAGAAGGTAACATGTCCACGCCTCACCCCTTGAATGCTTGGGTGGAGTCGGTGGCTGAGAGATCGCCTCCTCCGAGGTCCGAGCGTCGGGATACTGAATCTTCTTATCCCTTAGTGGTTTCATATTTGGTGGCTCCGACTAAGGAAGCCTCTACTTGGGGTGCCATCGTGCCACCTCCATTGCGTTCCCTTTTGAAGAGTATTGTGGACTTGGGAGAGATATCTCTCAGTCTTTTCTGCAAAGTGGCCTATTTGGTGTCTTTTTCGACCTCATCTGTTTTTAGCCCCGGAGTACGGTCACATGATGCAGCTTTCCACAGCCTTGGTAAGTATATCCCTTCGTGCACCTTAATTTCTTTCAAATATTGAGTGCTAACACTTTCTTTAATTTTATGGTGCAGTGGCTGATAGGATCGAATGGGCTCTTGCACGCTTATAAATGAGGCTGCTCATGAGAGGGATGACCTGAAGAAGAGGCTAAGAGAGATCGAAGAGGAGGTCCGTGTCAATTTTCTATGTTGCTCAGAGTTGTCCTCCCAGGTTGAGAGTTGTTCAGCTCGGTTGAGAGAGTTGGAGGAGTAAGAGCCACTTTTGAAGGAACGCTTGGCTGTCGTGGAGGGAGAAAATGAGTCTCTCATTGAGAGGGAGGCCGAGGAGGAGCGGGAGCTGCGAGCTTCAAAGGAGGTGGTGGCATCACTTCGGACGGAGTTGGACTCAACCGTGCTGGAGCACGACTGGAGACTAGCGGCCCAGAATACGATCGTGGATATGAAGTACCAGGAGCGACTTATCCCCTACTTGCACACCTCTTGTGGGGATTCAAGGCGTGCAAGAAGGTGGGCATGAAGTAAGGGCTATTTAGGTCTAGTGATGACCTTCGGAAGTTACCTCCAAGAAGATGACTTGACCTCCAAGCCCTGAAGCGTCCCTGGTGTTGTTGCAAAAGGGCGTTCCGAGCTCCAGGGATTCTCCAACCCCCTCTTTTGTCTCGGGGACTTCTTTTCCCCATTCCCCTACCCCTATTTGTAGGTAGCCTAGGGATGATTTTGTGGCCATGTGGACTTACTTTGGGGTTGTACCAGAAACAGCCCCCCCCCCCCCCCTCTCCCGGGGTTTAATTTTGTATGGAATTTTGAATTTGGCTACGGACTCGCATTTTCCCAGTCAGAACTAGGAACTTTTTTGTGCCTTTAACTTGCATTGCTTTGGCGATTTTATACTTAGAAAGAATTTGCACTCCCACCCAGGTACCCATCGTGCACGACAGGTTTTGACTTTTTTGTGTGGGTATCCCCGAGCATAATATCTTTAGAGGTTTCTCCATTTTTCGTGTGGGTAGCCCCGACCATCATACTTAAGAGCGTTTTGGATCTTTTGGGTGGATACTCGTCGACATTATTTGTAGGAGTCTTTCCAATCTCTTGTATGAGTATTTGTGAGTGTCGTGCCATTAGGATACTTAGCTTTTGTTCAGATGCCAATCTCTCGTATGAGTATTTGTGAGTGTCGTGCCATTAGGATACTTAGCTTTTGTTCAAATGCTCGGGGTTACCATACTTAGAAAAATTTCGATTTCTTGGACGATCGCTCGTAGATACCGTGACATAGTAAGTGTTTCTAACCTTTTTGTGGGGGTATTCATGGTTGTGGGTTCCAGTGTGGTTGTTTTTTTAAATGCCCCATCTATCAATTTGTTCAACTGATGGCACTCGGAACATGCGGTTATTAAATTCGAGTAGACGGGGGGAGTTGAAGCGTCGGGCTATCTCCCCTATGGGCTATGGCGACGTCTGACATTCTAGGGTAGCAATTATTTGGGAAACGTGGCAGTTACGAGGGGTCATGAGTGTACGACTGAAGGGTCCCACAGTTTGAACGTGGGCGGGAATTCGATCCGTCTTTGGATATGAATCGTCTCCTCCACCTATAAAAATGGGACCTCCCCTAACCTTCTTCCTCACAAATCCTCACTCTCAAATTTTTCTGCAATAATTCCCTTTTCTTAAGCTTTTCTCTTTTCTGGCCATTGTTTCTAGTGAGGAGAACTTCTCACCTTCGTAGTAGCGCTGCGACTCGCCGCCAAAAGGCCACTCATTCGCCGTCTACTCGTTCCATTTCCCGGAGATATGTGGGAAGTTCTCATTTTGGCGCCGCCCGTGGTGAAGGAGCTCCTATGATCGAAAGCTGGGCTCTGCCGGTTAGTACGACGGATTATATTTTTGTGGCGTTTTCCCATTGTGCTCCTTACCATCCTCCCTCTGATGGCTCTATTTTTACCTAGGAAAATCTGGAGCCACAGCGCATGACAAGTAGACTTTGAATTGGGTCCACGACATCAGTCGTGACTAAGGAGGAGGCATGAGCTCTCTTGTGGTCGTTCAACATTTATACGGAGCATATTGATGTGACCATTCCTTCCAACCTGCAGAGGGAATATGAGTCCCCGGAGGGTTACATAACAGTGTACTCGAAGCAGATTCGATGTGGGCTCCATTGTTTCTTTCACCCGATCCTAAGGGATCTTTTTGCCTTCTGGCAGATTTTTGTCCAAGTCAACTGACTCCCGCCTCCTATCGTTGTTTGGTGGGATTCATACTCTGCTGCCATCTTCTGTACATCCCATGCACCCCTCAAAATATGGCAGGGGCATTCGTGTTGAGGTCGACTGCGCCTGGCTCTCCTTTCTTCATGTTGGGTACTCGTGACAACAAGCGCATGTTTTTGCTGTCAACGGCGAGAAATGAGTTGTCTAGTAATGAGGACTGGCGCCGGAAGTAGTTTTATGTGGCCCCCATAGAAGAGTTATTTTCTCAGTGGGACGGTGAGCCTACCCAGTGGGGCCTTGGGTATGTCGTGCCTTCTACCGAGGTACACATGGAGGTTGATGCACTTCTGAGTCAAAGGGGACATTTTAGCGGGGTGTGCGATACATCACTGATGCTAAGCAACCCTCTGGCCATTATGTTGGCGGGCTTGCAAGGTGGTTTAGACGTGTGTCCCATTGCGGCTTTGCTTCATCTTCACAATGGGTTCCGTAAGTACTTCCCCTTTTTCTTTTGTTTTTGAATGTAGTTCTGGAATCATACCCGAGTATATATATTATACTCTCTCTCTCTCTCTCTCTCTCTCTCTCTCTCTCTCTCTCTCTCTCTCTCTCTCTCTCTCTCTCTCTCTCTCTCTCTCTCTCTCTCTCTCTCTCTCTCTCAACCGAGTCTTAGCTTATTCTCAGGTGAGGAGATGACCAGCGAGGCACAGGCTCTGTTCCTAGGGCATTTCCTTGGCGGACGGATGTGGATTCGAACTACTTTACCTCAAGGTCCCAAGGCTCGTATGTCTTCATCCTCTTCTGCTGGTGAGTACTGCCCGCGTGCCCCCGGTAGTCCTACGTTCGCTGACGTGGACAAGGTCTAGGGTCCATGGCTAAGACTCGTCCCGGAAGTGAGACGATTTCGGCCAAAGCTATTCCTCAGCCCATGTTATGGTAGAAACACTTTTTCTAACTACTTTATGTCCCCTTTTGGTATTGTTCTTAATTTTGGTCCGTTGAGGGCTTCTCCAACTAACTTGACAGGTCGGATCCCCATCGTTGGTAATCCTTCCAGAAGGGAGAACGAGGGTCCGTCAACTCGGTCATCAGAGAAGAGCAAAGGGAAAGCCCATATAGACTCTCTGCCTCCGGTGAGGTCGGAGAGTAGGAAAAGACCTTCGCCGGATCAGGATCTACTCTCCGATCACATGGTGCCTTCAATTTTTGTGGAGGGTTATGTCAATCCCTTCTGTTACCGCGACTTTGTCGGCGGTATTTTGAACCAAGGCGACCTTGAGCTTCTTGCCAACTTTAGTGACAAAGCCTTTTGGGAGAAGTTGTGCAAGAGAATCTGCGAGGTGATATTTTACTTCCCGTATAATTATTTTTATTTTTGGCCTTTTTACAGTAGGGCGGCTTTTGACCTTGATTTACTTTTGTAGCTCACGGTGCTCGGAGATGCCTTAGGCATGTGGAGGGTGAGTTCGACTATCCAGATAACCGTCGTCCAAGAGCGTGATGCCCTCTGAGCCTCTCTACAAAATGCTTGGAAAAAGGCAGCTTGACTGGATAGGACCTTGGAAGAAGCTCGTGGACTTGTCGCTGAGATAAGGGAGTCCTCAGACCGGGACATGGAGGAGCTAAAGAGAGCTCTTGGGGTGAGGTTGGAACAAGCCAGCACCAAGGCCGAGAAATGGGAGGAGAAGGCAAAGGGGGCGGCTTATGCTCTGGAAGAGGTCCGACAGCTAAGAGAGGAGCGGGATCGGTTGCACCGTCAGATTAAGGATATGAGGGTAAAGCACCAGGCCAGCCTTTCTTCTGCCTGGTTGGGCGCATCCAAGTCCTCGAAGAGCCAAGTGGGTCCGGCTTCTGAGCTAAATGATCTAGTCTGAATGGGCTATAGGATGGCGCACTCCGCTGCTAGAGCTCTTCCCGATTTTCCTTAGGACCTCGCACTTCCTGAGCTGGAGTTTTACTCCACGCTCCCTCACTCTACAAATCCCCCTCATGCCTCTCGCGGAAAGAACCCTAATGCCTCTTCTGTGTGGATATCCTACCCGAGCGAGCTCTTGGGACCATATTTGCACACTTGCTGAGAGGTTTTATCCTGATGATTTTTGTGAACAAGATTTAAGTTATTTAAGGATTCAGTTAGACCATTATAAATGTGATATTATTCGGCATGAGGAGTTTCAGAATATTTCAACAGTTTCCGAGTTATGCCAACGATTATCTGAGACAAATAAGAGAGAAACTTATCATGCAATTGATAGGTTAATTCATCTTGTTCTGACTCGACTCTTCCTGTTTTTACAGCAACAACAGAGCGAGCATTTTCAACAATGAAGATTGTTAAAACAGTTATGCGCAATATAATAGAAGAAGGGTATTTGGCAAATAATATGGTTATCTACATTGAAAGACTATCAAAAAGTATAGATGTAGATTCCGTAATTGATGAATTTTATTCTATGAAGGATCGCAAAGCTCATCTCCAACAGTATTGTTATTTTAGTGTTTAGTAGTATGAAGTTTTACATTTATAATTTGGGCATTTTATAATTTCTGCCCGATAACTTTCCCCAAATTTAAGTTTTGCCCTTTTTTTAAACGGGCTCGAAAAATGCCCTGTAACTTTTTTTTTTAATTAATTTCTGCCCGACGGGCTCAAAACTGGGCTTGGTCAGCCCAGTCAAATTTTTTTATTTTTAATTAATAACTATATTTAATTTTAATTATATTTTGATCTAAATCATAAAGAAATTGTATAAAATCAAGTTTATTAAAAAAAATGTCTTATAATGTTTACTAAATTTATATTACTAGTAAAAACTAAAAATAAATTATATATATACTAGTAAATTAAAAATAAATTATATATTGATCTAAATCATAAAAAATGTATATATTCAAGTTTATTAAAAAAGTTTATCTTAAAAAGTTTAATAAATATACGAACTATACCCATCGTTTAGCCTCTTTTACGAAACTATATCTAACTTTTGAACTTTTGCAATACTATACCCAACCTTTGAAAACCGTAACTATACTATACATATACTAAATTTTCGGCCAAAAAACGTCATTTCCAGACAAAGTGACATCATGTCTCGGCAAGTGAGGGGGGGTAATATAGTCATTTCCAGACAAAATTCCTTTAATACTACAAAAACAATTCGAAATATTGCAGTTATGCCCTCAGACTTTATCAATTCAACTAATTTAGGTTATATTTTATAATTTTATATAAATATTTATATTTTATAATTTTATATAAATCTTTATATTTTATATAAATCTTTATATTTTATAATTTTATATAAATCTTTATTAAAAACAATATATATAATTTTTTATAACAAAAAAAATAAAAATAAAAAGTCATCTTCCCCACCCCCCCCCCCCCACCCACCCACCTCGCCCCCACCCTCCCTGACCCACCCCTACCCCGCCCCACACGCCCCCACCCGCCCCCACCTCCCCGACCCACCCCTACCCCGCCGCACACGCACCATCACCACGATTTGCAGTGGTGGTGGCGTCGATTTGATGCCACCACCACTGCAAATCGCAGTGATGGTGCGATTTGCAGTGGTGGTGGCGTCAAATCGACGCCACCACCACTGCAAATCGCGGTGATGGTGCGTGTGCGGCGGGGTAGGGGTGGGTCGAGGAGGTGGGGGCGGGTGGGGGCGTGTGGGGCGGGGTAGGGGCAGGTCAGGGAGGGTGGGGGCGAGGTGGGTGGGTGGGGGGGTGGGGAAGATGACTTTTTATTTTTATTTTTTTTGTTATAAAAAATTATATATATTGTTTTTAATAAAGATTTATATAAAATTATAAAATATAAAGATTTATATAAAATATAAAGATTTATATAAAATTATAAAATATAACCTAAATTAGTTGAATTGATAAAGTCTGAGGGCATAACTGCAATATTTCGAATTATTTTTGTAGTATTAAAGGAATTTTTTCTGGAAATGACTATATTATTTTAAAATTTAGAAAACTCTATTTATTTTAAATTTAAGAAAATATTTATCTTATTTAAAAAAGAAAATTGGGTGTGAATGTAATATAAATTTAGTAAACATTTTAAGACAATTTTTTTAATAAACTTGATTTTATACAATTTCTTTATGATTTAGATCAAAATATAATTAAAATTAAATACAGTTATTAATTAAAAATAAAAAAAATTGACTGGGCTGACCAAGCCCAGCTTTGAGCCCGTCGGGCAGAAATTAATTAAAAAAAAAAGTTACAGGGCATTTTTCGAGCCCGTTTAAAAAAAGGGCAAAACTTGAATTTTGAGAAAGTTATCGGGCAAAAATTATAAAATGCCCTTATAATTTTGTATTGAATAATGAATATTTTTCATTTTATTTAATATCTCTGTACTTTAGTTTTTGGAACTTTTTTTTTAATATCTTCCTCGAGTATAAAGTAGTCCAAGTGAAGAAAAAATATTGCCTCCGCCCCTGCAAGTACATCTCTTTTAGACCACACATATTCATGTATTTAGAAACAAGCTTCTAATCTTAAAATAATTTGACTAAAAACATGGACTTAACACCTTCAAGCTCGATTTTATTTGTAATTAATTTCTATTTAAAATTATATTCATATTATAGCTCTGGATAAGATAAACAAGTTTTACTAATAAATTAATTATGTGTGTGTGACTCATATCTAAATGCGTTGACGATAAGTTAATTAAGGAATTTGATGGAGTACTTTCTGGTACGAGAAACTTAATTAGGAACTTACTTAAATTGATGTTTTCTCCGCAAACTATGGTTTGTGTCTCTTTGTGTGTCATATACCCAAGTATTTAACTTTTATTCATTGAATTTTACGATACATAGCATTATCATAACGTGTAGTACACAAAGTGAGAAAAGATTATATCGAGCTTTATTACGTGCGAAAAATATTGATGTGTTAAGGTGAATGCACAAAACATCTGAATTTAAAATCATGTAAGAAATTAATCCTAACTGCTATAACATTGTTGGAAGTTCAATAAGTCTCCAATGATCAATGCAAGATTGAAAATGACTAGTAATTTGATGGCAAAGTACAAATTTCCATACAGTAAATTAAAGAAACCACTATATAGACTATTCCTGTGGCGATCTTGAAAGTCAAAACTACTCGGCATACCAGAGTCAGCAGACATAATATATATATGCAAGAAGAAATGCTCATACATACATATAACGTATAGTAGCCAAAGGGTTCTGAGCCCAAAACACTTAGTATTTATAAGCAATGTTAATTTCTTGCGAGTTTTTTTGTGCATTACTAATACTACCTTAACTTTGTACGTATTAGCTTTTGGGGACAGGTGGGAGCATCAACCTTCAAAATTGCACATATATTGAACATCAAATAATCGTTGAACTAATTTCACTAAGAAGCTTAACCTATACATAAGAAAAAGCTACGGTTCATATACATTCGGTTATTAATGCATTTTGTGTTGGAAATGCTTTAGAAGCTATAGTTAATTGCATTAAAAACTTGAAGGATCCTTTGATATGTTCACGCCAATTATCATACTTTGTAGGAAGGAAAAGAAACACGTAGCAATAATTTGAACCTCAAAAACCAAAACCATATGAGGTGTTGGTTGACAAGATGCCGATTTTCTTGTTTGGAGCCAAGTTGTCGAGAACAAGAGAACAATTGACGAGGGCATTGACTTCCCTCAAACTAAATTTTCCGATAACAACACTAATAGGTGCCTTAACCCGGACAAGCAACGGAACACCCTGGTTGTTTTTATTCTGAGTGAGAGCTTGCATGAGATTGGATCCGGAGTCAATTTTCCCCTGGAGATCAATGGGTATAAGCGACGTATTTCTTTGTCCCTGATGGAAACTAGGGAGCTGGCCGGTGCAAAGAGTCGTACCATAATAGGAAACAACGACTTGGCTGTCCTTCCCGTAGGTGAATCCAATGAGTCTGTTAGGGTTCTCTGCTCTTACAGTGACCTGAAACCCGACGTTGAGGCTGAAATCTTGTTGAATATCAAATGTTTTAACATCAAAAGCCTCCACCTTGTAGGTGGGAACCTTGGGCTTGTACATAGTGTACAAAAAGAAAGCTGTGAGGCCGAGGCTCACGAATATCAAAAACACACAACACAGGCAACAACATATGCACCTAAACACGTTGCATGCGAACGATGAGGATGAACTCTTGCGGTAGCTCGGCTGGTATTGGGGCCGGTAGGAGGCAGCCCTTTGGCTCCCCCCGAGCATCGCATATGGCGGAGGCGGAGCCACACTCATTGTTAATCAACAACGCTTAATTGCTACCTTGGTGATTCAGTACGACAGATGGAGAACCACCACAAAACAAAATCAATATTAATTAATTAATTAATTAATTAATTAAGAGGAAGAACAAAACGGTTCTAAGGCACAAACCTCTCTATTATTCTTCCTCCATTGAAATGTTATGACCAGTGGACGCAATATAATTTGAGAGAGACAGAAACAAATGGAAAACAAAAAGAGATGGTTCAAAATCATGAGATAACTCCATTGCTTAAGGACTTTGTTACATGTGTGTGGTTATGGAGATACACCAAACATCCCATCAAAAAAAAATGGAGATACACCAAACATGAGTATAATGCTTACACGTGTGGTTTTATTTCAAAGTCCCCTGAGGGATTTCCTTAATAAGTTTAAACCACGTTAGTACGTTAATTAACAACTGATGTAGTCCGTCTTTATAGACAACAGAATATTTTTCGCAACTAAAAAAGGCGACATAACGATGCATTACAAAAATAAGCCAAATTTGAACCCATCAGCTTTATTATTTTGGATTTTAGTTTATTTTGTCTTAAACTATACAGAAAATCACAATTTTCCAAATCAGAAAACTTTCCATTTCGGGAAAGTTCTCAAAGTAGCCGTTGGCAGCCGACTTTCCTAAAGAAGAAGCCTTCCTTATATCAACACTTATCCACCTCGGTCCTTTTGATTTAAGCTACAATTCCGTGCAATTAGACAAGGACTACATGTTGTACAAAGGATGAATTATTGAAATTGCCCTTATCCTTTTTTCAAAAAACTAATATGCCCAATTTTTTCGAGTCTTGTTTAAATGTCCCATATGTTTCAAAAGTTTTGCTAACAATGCCATTGCCCCTTATTCGGGCCAAAAATGCCTACGTGGCGATATAGTCAATGCCACGTCTATAAGTTGCTCCGCCACGTCATATTTTTCAGGCAAAAAATATTTTTACACAAACCCTTGTATTGTATTTGCACCCCAAAAAAATTGCACTTTGCACCCCAAAATATAAATATATAAATAATAATAATAAAGATATATATATATATAGAAAACATAATAAGAAACATATATATATAAAAAAAACATATATATATATGTTTAAAACAAAAACTAATCATCATCTTCATCACCACCACCGTTGCCCCCCCCCCCCTCCCCGCCGCCACCACCATCTTCATTGGATCCATCACCGAACACCACCACAAATCGCTGCAAATCTTCATCGGCGTCGCAACAACTGCCTATATCACCGAACACCACCACGAATCGGCGCCACCACCTCCCAAATCGCGCCACCACCGCTGTCGAAATTGTGCCACCACATATGCCCATTCGCTGCAAATCTTTGAAACTACAAATCGAAAATGGCCTCGTCCTCGAAAATGGTCGTTGCAAATCGCTGCAAATGGCTGCAATGCCACCACCACCTCAAAAAAATTAGAGTTTTGATTTGGGTGGTGGTGGTGGCGTGCGGCACCGTTGGTGGCGGGGGGTGGTGGTGAAGATGACCCTCCAATGAAGATTGTGGTGGTGACGGCGGCGACGGCGGGGGGCAGCGGTGGTGGTGATGGAGATGATGATTATTTTTTTTTATTATTATTATTTTATATATATATATATATATGTTTTTATATATATATGTTTATTATTATGTTTTATATATAAATATATATATTATTTATAAATTTATATTTTGGGGTGCAAAGTACAATTTTTTTGGGGTGCAAATACAATATTTAAAGCTACATGGGTTTGTGTAAAAAATGCATTTTGGTTGAAAAATATGACGTGGCGGAGCAACTTATTGACGTGGCATTGACTGTACCGCCACGTAGGCAATTTTAGCCCAAATAAGGGTCGAGGGCATTTTTAACAAAAAAATAAACATATGGGGCATTTAAACAAGACCCAAAAAAAATTGGACATATTAGCTTTTTGAAAAAGATAAGGGGCAATATTAATATTTCATTCTAAAAGTTATCAAGTAACCTTAAATATTTTTATGATCATTTCTCGTGTGTGTATGTATACCCTAAATAGTGTGCACGAGATCGATTATTTCACATTATATTATTGCATTATCGGCTACTCGATCTCAATGGGATAAAAAAGTACCAGTTGCGGGTTCCCACGTTACAAAAGAAAAATGTGATAGTAGCTGCGGGTTCCCATCTTATAACAAATTCACGATAAAAATATAACAATCTTCACTACAGAAAATACAGTTTTCACCAACGCATTATTAGCCTTTGCCAACGCCATTTTGCGCTGGTGAAAACCTTTACCAGCGCTGCCCTAGTGCTGGTGTTATTTGCGCTATGGATCCATACACCAGCGCAGTTTTTGGATAATTGTAATAACATGTCGTTGGTGTATTGTGTGCCAAACTTTTTTACCAGCAATTACAAGAGGTGCTGGAAAAAAAGGCGCTGGTATGGACAAATTTCTTGTAGTAATTCTTTCTATTAAAAAAAAGGGATAAAGAGAAAAAAAAGTTAGATTAATATAATCGAGATCGATCATATTGGCCATCACCATTGTGAGAAGGTTTCTCATGAAGATTGTACACATGATCAACTCTAATGAAATTAAGTCTCTCTATATAGTATATAGTCCGTTGACATATAGATTCGTGCAAAGTTTGAAAATTAAAAAGAGCGCCACAAACGGGTGTATATATATGACAAATCAAAGAATACAAATTAAAGATGAAAAATAATAATTCTATGAACGCAATAGTTTCTCGTTGTGTTATTTTTATTGACAAATATACTCCCTTAAAATAAATTGAAAAAATAACAGAAGGTACTGCCACAACTTTGTTATATATAACTAATACGTCTATTTTTCCTATAACTAATTATGCAATTTAATTTTATTACATCAAAATATTTTTTAAATTCACCTAAATATATTTCTCGAGATTCCAATCATAGTTATATGTATATAAAGTATCCACTAATAAATTGGGTAATTTTGTCGTTAGCGTATAAATAAAAAAAAAATCTTCTTATAATTAAATTTCCAACTCCATACACGATTAATGACAGATTGATTAAGGTGGATTGTGCATAATTTCTCTCGTTTGGTTGATTTACATAATGGGCCAAATTGCTTTTCAAAATTAGACAATTATACTATTTTACCCCTTAGTTATAATTTTACTTTCAAAATTTAGGCATTTGTTGTCGGATATGAAAAATATAGAAGTAAAATATGTTAGAAAATACATATGATACATTTTGTTATTCATAAATAATTACACAAAATTACGCACGCAGAGATACCATCTATGAATTTCTTCAAAAGAATTAAAGCAATATAAATTGTTTTCATAATTATGTGAAGTTAATGGAATAAAAAATAAAAAATGTAAAGAAAAAAAGAAAAAAAAACATTGTTACTTCATCTTCCCCAAATCTCTTTCCCCCAACCTACCGTTTACCACGGCGCTGACCAGCGGAGGTCGCGCACCACCATACTCTCTCTTCCCACGCAGACACCATATTTTTTTTTGATCGAGCAATAGGATAAAATACTATGAAGCACAAGGGGTGCTTCAACCCCTTACAAGGAAAGCCAACCCAAAAAAGAGAGAATCACCTACACACACAAGAAAAACTCAGTGACCTTTCCAATCTAAACAAAGTCTAGGATTGACACACCAATCATAAAATGAGAAAGGAAACTCCTTAAGATTAGCATTTGCCCAACTCCATGAATTTACTTGAATCAATTCGAAAGTAGAAGACGTTCCGAGGGACTCACATCGAAAAATCTTCATGTTCCGCATCTTCCAAATCATCCACACCACCATGCACCACATGCCTTTCCACACCCCTCTAGTTGTTAATGTTTTCACCAATTCAGTGTTCGCGCAGAAATGGCCATAAGGATCAGTAGGCATCACCACGGCAAACCCAATCCATCTATAGAATTGCATCCATATTCTGTGTGCCACCTCGCAACTAAAGAACAGATGAGCAACAGTTTCTGTACCACTCCCACAGACACCATATGATCTCCAACTCTGTTTATATCTAACCCTGTTTAATCTCCAACTCCATATGATATATACATATATATATAGCTCATCAGCTCATCTATTTGTTATACGTTACACACATTCTTGATCTTAACCTAAAGCAAGCCTTCACAATTAAAGATGGAAAAAGATGATGAGTCCAAAACTAATACTCGTCTCGGTTATATTATATTCTTCTTTTTTCTCAGTCTGCTGGATATTGCTTTCTATGGCTCGTTATTTATTGGCTGTGGCGATCCCTCGTTCAAACTCGAATCTGTTTCCGTTTCGTTGCTCAACTTTCGAATGATTCACAACAAGCAACTAGGCCCGCCCAATGGTTTCTCAATTTCACCTCCCGTTGTGATTGTACAATCGTATCAATCTATCAATGTTTCCATTACTTCCCCAATCGGTATTTTTTCGTAATATGTGACAACTTATTTCCTTAACCTTACTTTTAAAATTGAGCGTTGATAGTTATTCTTTTTTATTATGATCTTCTTACTATAGGGACCTCGACAGTAGCTGTTATTCCTTCAAGGACTCATCTGAATGTGACGCTCCATGCACCATTGCCTGATTTTAACGGGACATATGGTGAGTTGGAGTTTGATGTGCATGTTGAGGCGCATATAGCTACAACAAGATTGGGAGGTGGATTCGCTATCATGAACTCGCTAACGCTAAATGCAGCAGCGGTATGAAGATCGGTATTCATCCCGGCGCTACGAACTCGACTTTGTTAGGAGTGTCTTATGAATGTCATGTTGATCGATGATAGAAGATGGAAAAGGTCTTTTAATTAGTTTCATTCTTATGTTTGATAAGATCGTGAGTTTTAGTTCTTCGTGATTTTTAATTAACTAAATCTTTGTTATAACTAATTTTATGTTTGATAAGATCGATTATTCCTCATTGCAGCATTAATTATGTATATAGTTCACGAGCAGATGGTGGGATCATATATATATACTTCATTGCCCAAATACTCTCTTAAAAAGAAATATTAGTGAAAAACTATTAACCATGACACATTAGAAACTTAGAATGTAAAATTTGATTATATTTGACAATAATCGAACAAACATTCCGGAAAATTACTTCTGATATAAAGTAGGATTATCGATTATCGTTGAGCAAATAATCGAACAAAAAATTCTGCAAGCAAGAACAAAACATTTTGGTTGTGTGTTATTTTGATTAAACCAATTAACAATAATATAAGGAGCTCTTTTCCAAACTAGTTGAGCATGAAACGATCAACCTTAAAGTTTTTCCACAATTTATCACCTATAGCCAGCTCTTATTAACCTAAGCTTCATGTTCTTTTATTAAAATAAAATAAATATTCCAACTTCATATAGGGGTCAGTCTAGTTTTAATTACCGTACCCTAACAATTAATTAGTCATACTCCACCTATATCGAACTACTAAACCTTTTTAATTCCAACTCGTATATATTATATAGATAATGCTCATCTATATGTTCATACATACATTCTCCATCTTAATTCTTAAACAAAAGCAAATTAAACCTTTACAATCAAGATGGAACGAGATAATTACAAAGCGACGAATCTTCAGGTGTTTGTATAATATAATATTCTCTTTTCTACTCGCAACTATTGCTGTTATTATAGTTATGTCGGGTCAGGGCTGTGATCATCCCTCTTTCAATTTTGAATTGGTTTCCGTTTCGTTGCCCAGCGTTTTGAATGATTCGCAACAAGCAATAAGATCCATGGAATCGGTTCTCAATCTCACTCCTTAATGTGATTTTACGATGATCAGCGTTTCGTATCAATCCATCAATGTTTCGGTTGTTTCTGTTGGAGATAATATATAAATAATAAATGTCTACTCTCTCTAACAGCTTAAGCTTTTAGATAAGATGGCAATTCAATATGGTATCAGAGCTCAGGCCAATGGGTTCGAATCTCACCGCCACCCCGATTATCAAAAAGTATCACGTGACAGGCGTAACAAAAAAAATTTACAGAATGCACGTGAGGGGCGTGTTGGAGATAATATATAAATATTAAATGTCTACCCTCTCTAACAGCTTAAGCTTTTAGATGAGATGGCAATTCAATAGTTTCTTCGTTAGGTACTTCAATTTCTTTGATTAAAACAAGTTTATTTCTCTAACTACGGCTTTCATGCTCTTAAATTTGCCTCAAAGTTTGTATTGTAAACTCAATAAACAATAAGAGACGTAGTAATGTTCTTTAGTATGATCCCATGACAGGGACCTCAACCGTAGTTGTTATCCCTTCAACTACTCATATGAATGCGAAACTCCTTGCACCATTGCCTGATTTCAATGGTACATATATATGGTGACTTTACGCTTGACGTGCATGTGCATGCCACGCTTAGTTACAAAGAATGGTTGTCTCTCGTCGACACAAAGTCACAAATACATTAAAGTTGTAGGCAACATCTACATGAAGATCGGTATTTATCCCGGCACGGTGAGCACGACTCTGGTAGAAGTCCCTTATAGATCATGTCGTTGATGGTTAAAGTATATGTGTGCACGCGGTTTTATTTCAGTTATATCATAATTCACTGATTATTAGATTCTAGGACGAATTATTGCCCCTTATCTTTTTTCAAAAAGCTAATATGCCCAACTTTTTCGGGCCTTGTTTAAATGCCCCATATGTTTCAATTTTTTTATTAAAAATGTCCTCGACCCTTATTGGGGTTAAAATTGCGTATGTGGCGGTACAGTCAATGTCACGTCAATAAATATATTTATATATAATAAAGATACATATATATATATAAACATATATATAACTATTTGTAAAAATAATAAATATATATAAATAATAATAATAAATATATATAACTACTTGTAAAAATAATAAACATGTATATATAACTATTTATAAAATAATAAATTTTTTAACAATATATAAAAACAAAAAAAACAAAAAAAACAATTAAAAAACAAAATAATCATCATCTTCATCACACTAATCCCGTTACCCCCCACCGCCGTCAAATTCTCAGCTATCGGTAAATAGATTCGTAACCAGATTCAGAGTCCTCAGCTCCGTCAAGTTCCCAATCGTCGTCGGTGAAGAAATTGAAGAAGTGGTTGGCGGCGGTGAAAAAATTGTACGCAAGATCCAAATCGTCGATGAAGAAATTATACGCGAGATCCAAATTGCCAGCGATATCGTACTGGACGAGGCGGTACACGTCGACGATCGATGATGACGACGAATCGGATTTCGCCATTGACGAGCTTTGGTGAGTTGAGGAGTAGTAGTAGGTATTTTTGTGTGAGTGATTGGGTTGGTGGTGGTGGAGGCGGCGCAACGGGGCAACGGTGGTGGTGACGGCGGCAGGGGGTGGGGAGGCTACGGGATAGTGTGATGAAGATGATGATTATTTTATTTTTTAATTGCATTTTTTTGTTGTTTTTTTTATACATATGGTTAAAATATTTATTATTTTATAAATAGTTATATATGTTTATTATTATTATCTATATATATAGCTTTATTATTATTATTTATATATATATATATATGTTTATTATTTTTACAAATAGTTATATATATATATATATACATATGTTCATTATTATTATTTATATATATATTATTTTTACAAAATAGTTATAGATATCTTTTTATATATATATAATGTTTATTATTTAAATATATATCTTGGGACTTGGGGTGCAAAGTACAATTTATTTTGGGATGCAAATACAATATTTAAAATTACAAGGGATTGTGTGAAAAATATTTTTTTGCTGAAAAATATGATGTGGCATTGACAACTTATTGACTAGGCTTAGCAACTTGTTGACTGTACCGCCAGGTAGGCAGTTTTGGCCCGAATAAGGGTCGAGGGCATTTTTAACAAAAAATCTGAAACATATGGGACAATTAAACAAGGCCCAAAAAAATTGGCCATATTAGCTTTTTGAGAAAAAGATAAGGGGCAATTTTAATAATTCGTCCTTGTATAAATAGCAAACTTAACGTAACTTATCACTTAAGTATTTTAATTCACAAGCTTCCGCGGAATAGATTTTTATTCTCATGTTCATCACATTCATGAATAGTCATGATCACAGATTGTAATCGTTGATTTCTCATTGTTGATTCAATAAAATGTTGATTAAACTTCTCATTTGTGTTATGAAATTCGATATGGTATCAATCGCTGGTTAAAATTCGATCCTCGATTCATTGCGGAACTCTGATCTTATCTCGTACTCAACTGCATTGTGTTGAGATCTGATTGCAATTGGTTTGTTATATGAAATTTTGCTTGATCTGAGAATTGCGCACTATGATCACCATCAAGATTGTGAAAATTGATCGTATTTTGGATTTAATCGTTTTTCCCCAAATCTGCTTTAATAAACCCTCATTTATCCTCTGATTTGAGTGTGATTTTTTATAATGACTACTCGTGCTACTTCCTTTGTATCCTCTAGCTCTACTAGCAAGAGTTCTAGTGAGGATTCAAATTCGGTTTATTTCCTTAGTTTTCATGATCTCACAGGCTCTTCCATTGTTGATGAAAAGTTCAATGGAAAGAACTATGTGAGCGGTGCAAATGTATTCACGTGGCTCTAAGTGTCAAAAACAAAGTAAGGTTTATTGATGATTCCATGTTGGTTCCCCTGTATCAAATGATGTTTAACATTTGTGTTGGATCAGGGCAAATAACTTGGTTTTTTCATGGCTATGGAATTCTATAACACATGAGGTTAGACAGAGTTTAACTAACTTCAACATTGCTCTTGATCTATGGAATGAACTCAAGTTGAGGTATGATAGAACTTCTAGGGTGTACCACCTCAAGAAGTCTCTGCCAACCATTACTCAAAACACAATGACAAACAATGAATACTAAAATAGTTTTAGGAGTTTGTAGGATGAACTAGTTAGTCAGAGGACAATTGTGGCTTGCTCATGTGGCTTATGCACATGTAATGTGAACAAGACCATGATAGATCTTCAGCAATATGACTCTGCCATTCAGTTTCTAATTGGACTCAATGATTCATATGCTGCTTTAAGGAGTCAAATACTTCTGTTGTCCCCTCTTCTTAGTCTCTCCAAGATATACTCCACGTTGATGCAAGAAGAACATCAAAGAGACCTAAGCTCATCTGTTGTCTCCAATGATGCCTTAGCTATGTTCACCATGAACGGGAACTTTCCAGCAAACCAGACTAAACATGTTGGTCTATATACACGGAACAATATCCCACAACCTTTCAATCTCAACAAGCCTGGTATATTAACTAAACGGGAAAAGAAAAAGTTAAGGTGCATTCACTGTGGATACAATGGTCATACCATTGACAAGTTCTTCCAAATCTATGGTTATCCCCCAGGTTGGGAGGGTCTTACTGGTAGGAGAAACCTCACTCCTCACTCAGCAAACTCCACCAGTGCTCCATCTCACTTCAGTGACAATACCAGCTCATCTGCAAACACTCACAACTCACAACTCTCTGTAGGAATGAGCTCTTTTAGCAGTTCTTGTCTTTTCAACAACAATCTCAAACATCAGCTCCAAATGTCACTCATGCTCCCAACACTTCTCCTCATTATGCAGTCACTGTGCTGACTGGTATTTCTAAAACTTGTTTTTTCTCTGTGTCTTATATGCATGTTAATCCAATGTACTACACTTGGATAATTGACACGAGGGCTATTGGACATATGGGGTGTGACTTATCTATGTTTTTACACCCACCCTCGTATGTGTCTACAAATATACAAATGCATGATAACAGTTTCACTTATGCCACACATATTGGTTCTGTTTAGCTTTATGAAAATGTGATACTACATGATGTGCTTAATGTCTCATCATTCAGTTATAACCTCTTGTAGTGTGCAATCTACCTACAAAATGCTTTGTATCCTTACTTTTCTTCTCATCTAACACAAACAAGAGGAGGATGATTGGTTCTACTAAGCTGACCAACAACCTCTATGTTTTACAAACTGCAAAATTTCCTCCTTCAAATAAAACTTGTAATAATACTCTTGTTATCTGTAATGTTGTTACTTCTAATAGCCATATGTGGCACACTAGGCTTGGACATCCATCTGCAGCTAAGCTTAGTTCTATTTCACAGCTTTCCATTCCTACATGTAAACTTGAAACTCCATGTGAAACATGTGATCTAGCTAAGCAAAGGAAGTTACCATTTCCTGTCAGCAGTTCTGTAACTTCTTCTATTTTTTAGCTAATACACTGTGATGTTTGGGGACCTTTCAAAGTTGTTTCTCATGATGGTTACAAGTACTTTCTTACTATTGTATATGATTGCAGTGGATGCACATGGATTTATTCACTAACTGCTAAATCTGATGTTAAATTCCATTTACTGAATTTCTACACTGTGGTCTATAATCAGTTCAATGTGAAAATTAAAACCTTGAGATCTGACAATGGAACTAAATTTCTATTGAAATATTTCTATGCTACTTTAGGCATCGCTCATCAAACAAGTTGTGTTGAGACCCCTCAACAGAATGGACTTGTTGAAAGAAAACATCAGCACTTATTACAGGTTGCAAGAACACTGAGATTTCAATCCAATCTCCCTCTTAACATGTGGAGCAACTGTGTTTCCACAGCTACCGGTTACCTTCTAAAGTGATTGGGAATAAAGCTCCTTATGAAGTTCTGTTTAATAGACCACCTGACTATACATTATTCAAATCTTTTGGTTGCTTGGCCTATGCTTCAACTTTAAAAGCAGAAGTAAGTTTGACTCTAGAGTTGTCTAATGTATATTTATTGGTTACCCTAAAGGGACTAAGGGATATCTATTGATGAATATGCTCACCAAGAAGATTTTTCATATCTGGAAATGTCATATTTTATGAACATGTCTTTCCTATTACTAACCCTCCCCCCACCCCAATACAACAAGAAGAAAACCAGATCACAACACAAAGATTGTGTACTTACACTTTCATTAATCCTAATAATGGTGTTCATGTAGTTCATAATGTTATTGCAGAAGAAGTTCTCTCTTCTGATGATGAGCACAGTGCCATGCCAGATACACCAGAAGACTCTCAAACATTGTCAGTTGATCATTCTATATCAAAAGCTTTTGTCAACACAGATCACTCTACTCCCACTCTAAACTCAGATACTGCTGAAGACACTTCCAACTCATTACTTCATGTGCATCCCTCCAGTGATGCACCAGGTAACTTAGTATCAACCACATCCCCCAAAAATCCTCTAGAACTATCACTCATCCTTCTTGTTTGCAAGTCTATGATTACTCTCTGCCCAGCGCTATGTACAAGTCAAATTGTGCTACAACTAGTGGTAAACAATATCCCATATCTAAATACTTGTCAACTGAGTGTTAAGGTTCTAAACACAAGGCCTTCACAGCAGCAATATCACAACTCACTGAACCAAAGACACATACCCAAGCCAACAAAGCTCCTGAGTGGCAAGCAGCTATGAAAAAGGAACTGGATGCTCTTGAGCAGACTAACACCTAGGAACTAACTTCTCTACCATCCAACCACGATTGCATAGGGAGCAAATGGGTGTATAAGATCAATTATAAAGCTGATGGTTCCATTGAAAGATACAAAGTCGGGCTAGTGACAAAGGGGTATACACAAGAGGAGGGTCTAGATTACTTTTACACCTTCTCTCATGTGGCAAAAATTACTTCAGTTAGAGTTATTTTGGCTTTACTACTCAGAATTGGCATTTATAGCAGTTGGATGTAAATAATGCCTTCCTTCATGGTGATCTTAATGAAGTAATATACATGATGCCCCCACCAGGATTTTTTGATCCTAAGTATAAGAGAGTGTGTCTCTTAAGGAAGAGTTTATATGGCTTAAAACAAGCCTCAAGGCAGTGGTTTCACAAGCTCACATCTTCTCTTCTTGAATCTGAATTTAAACAAACTATCTCTGATTGTTCTCTATTTGTTAAAATCAGAAACAATAAACTAACTATTTTGTGTGTGTATGTAGATGACATCATACTCACTATAAATAACTTAGAAGAGATCAACAAAGTCAAGCAGCATATGGATGCCAAGTTCACAATTAAATACCTAGGGGGTCTGAAGTACATCCTATGAATTGAGATTGATAGGAGCATGAAAGGGATCAGCTTATGTCAAAGAAAATATTGTCTTGACATACTCACTCAGTCAGGATACATTGGTTGCAAGCCTTGCAAAAGTCCAATGGATTTTACAACTAAGCTCATCTCCTCAGATGCCACACTGTTTGATGATCCTTCCTCCTCCAGAAGATTGCTAGGCATATTTCTCTATCTCACTATCACCAGATCTCAACTTCAGTATCCATTGCCTTACTTAGTTCATGGCCAAGCCTACTATCACTAATCTTGCAGCAGCATACAAGGTGTTGATATCTTAAATCATGCCCAAGAATGAGCTTGTTCTATCCTGCTAAGTTAGTGGTTCAGCTCAAATCATTATGTGATAGTGATTGGGCTTGTTGTCCTGAGACCAGAAGAAGTATAACTGGTTTTGCAATCTACATTGGCAATTCATTGGTTTCTTGGAAATCCAAGAAGCAACCCACAGTAAGCATGTCTTCTACATAGGCAGAATACAGAGCTCTGGCCTCAACTTCATGTGAAATCATCTGGTTATCACAACTTCTCACTGATCTGTAGCAAAATCAAATCCAAATTCCAGTCCTATTTACTGATAGCAACAGTGCTATGTGCATTGCCAACAAACCAGAGCGCACAAAGCACATTCAGATAGATTGTCATTTTGTGAGAGAAAGAGTACAAGCAGGCCAACTCAAGATTCAACATGTCTCCAACTCTCATCAAATTGCAGATATTTTGACCAAGCCTTTGGCCCTTCAACCTTATCAACTGATGACGTCCAAGATGGGTGTGACTAATATCCACACATCTTGAGGGGGGAGGTCTTAAACTATACAGAAAATCACAATTTTCCAAATCAAGAAAACTTTCTATTTCAGAAAAGCTCTCAAAGTAGCCGTTGGCAGCCGACTTTCTTAAAGAAGAAACCTTCCTTCTATCAACTTATCCACCTCGGTCCTATTCATTTAAGCTACAACTTATCCACCTCGGCCCTTCAACCTTATCAATTGATGATGTCCAAGATGGGTGTGACTAATATCCACACATCTTGAGGGGGGAGGTCTTAAACTATACAGAAAATCACCATTTTCCAAATCAGGAAAACTTTCCATTTCAGAAAAGCTCTCAAAGTAGTCGTTGGCAGCCGACTTTCCTAAAGAAGAAACCTTCCTTATATCAACTTATCCACCTCGGTCCTGTTCATTTAAGCTACAATTCTGTGCAATTAGACAAGGATTAGATGTTGTATAAATAGCAAACAACATAACTTATCACTTAAGTATTTTAATTCACAAGCTTTCGCAGAATAAATTTTTACTCTCATGTTCATCACATTCGTAAATAATCATGATCACACATTGTAATCGTTGATTTCTCATTGTTGATTCAATAAAATGTTGATTAAATTTCTTATTTGCGTTATGAAATTTGAAATTTTGAATAATAAATTTAATAGGGCCCATATTTTAACTTAATTTTCCAGAAATTTGTAATGAATGTGAGGGATTATGTCAGAGTTTGACATAGCTTTAAGCTCGTCACGATTCTAAGTGAATCATTTTTTTCTTGAGAGACTCGGCATATGGGAGCACAACCATTCCCAATTATCACGGATTGACATAGTGGCCAAGGGGTTAAAGTTGAAGGTTATTCATTGCGCAACATGAGAAAGCACGGGTCGTTCGGCGACATCATGATGCATCTCACAGAGCTTGTGAGAAAGGCGAGTGTTGCTGCCTAAGAGAGAAGAGTGGGGGAGAAAGGAGATTGAGATAATGTGTGCAATGTAAATTTTTATATTGTTGCTTGTTGTGTGGAAGAGAAGCTACATATTGCTTAATGTGTGCAAGTGTCAGAAACATAAACCTTATTGTGCTATCTATAACACACCTTTTTTTTCCAAGATTCTAGCAGCTGTGTAAGAAATGGAGGGCATTCAAGCTGGAAAAGAATTGAAGGCATTCAAGCTGACGTTTCAATCGTTAAAAAGAATGCGAATGAGTGTATGTGAGACTTAGAGAATATATGGGCAATGATGCAATGCCGAGACACATCTTACATATATAGCTCTTTTTTCCTGCATAAATTGGAACGGAAAAACTCTCTCCACTATATGAAGCCAACTTAAGAAAGTAACTTCAATGAAATTTCATGTATTTCTTAGAACAATTTATCGTAATATAAGTCGAACTTTCTAAAAGTTATAACTTTTTTAAATAATAAAGAATAAAGTTGGACGCTTCAGCAATGGTGATGGGGGTATTTTAGGACTGGGCCAGCAATAGAGTTGGGCCGGTCCATTAACGTATCGAATCGGGCTGATTCGATACCTTCAACGCGTCGAATGCTGAGTATTCGATGCGCGCATCGAATTGGCACGATTCGATGCGTGTTTTACAGCTGTCCTAGGGCCCCACTAAGCGAGTTGCTATATATAGGGCAGTTTTGAGCATTCAGAGACAGATTGAACTTGAGTCCCAACCCGGCCACATCGAATCCAGCTATTCGATACGCACCTTTATTCGATACGTCCCCAGATTCGATACGTCTCATTGTTCGATACGTTCCAACCGATTATCAAGGCCATATCAAATTGACTCAGCATCGAACATGAACCATTCGAGGCGCATATCGAACAACCACAATTCGATGCGTTGCAAGTTTAGTATTATCTTTGTATTTAAATCAGTGTAAGATCTGTAATAGATAGTAGGTGTTTCGGACAAAGTTAGTCCGGTTTATTCAATTGGATTAACATTATTTTGGTTATTTATATTCCCAGTGTACTGTACTACCGTGTTCTATTACCTTGACGAAATAAGACCAAAATATTGGCGCCGTCTGTGGGAACACCGTAAACACTGTTCTTAGATAGAGCAGCTAGGATGACAAATAAAAGGCGCTTGAGTGTGGTTGAGAAACAGCAAACAGAGAAAAAGATCAAAACAAAGTCAGATCTGAGACAAGATATGAACGAGCCTAAAAGACAGGGACAAGATAAAATAGAAAGTCAGTTATTGAAGCAATGGCAAGAATGCAAGATGGAACCTTTGGGAGGATTCAAAATTATACAGCTTTTCAAAGAAAGTTCTGAAAAAGTAATCAAGATTGGAGCATAAATGGACTGGATGATAGAAGCAGCTTTGGTAGATTGTCTTCGCCGTAATTCAGATATATTTGCGTGGTCTGGCTCAGACCTTCAAGGGATAGACTCGAGAATCATTGTACATCATCTGAATGTAGACAAGAGTGCGAAACCGATACGGCAGAAGAAGCGAAATTTCAGCAAAGAAAAGAATGAAGCAGCCGAAAGAGAGGTGCAAGAACTCTTAGCAGCTCGACATATTTACGCTATAAGATTCTCAGAATGGTTGAGCAATATTGTGTTGGTCTTAAAGAAGGAAGCTACATGGAGAATGTGTGTGGATTATACTGACTTAAACAAGTATTGCCCGAGAGATCCTTTTCCTTTGCCACGGATAGATCTACTTGTGGATTCTACAGCAGGATGTGCATTATTGAGTATGATGGATGCAAAGAGTGGTTTTCATCAAATCTTCATGGCAGTGCAAGATCAGAGTAAAACGGCATTTGTAACTGATACCGGAGTGTACTGCTATAGGGTAATGCCTTTCGGATTAAAGAATGCGGGAGCAACATTTCAGAGGTTGGTGGCTAAAATGTTTTACCATCAGATTGGGAAGTCAATGGAAGTATATATTGACGATATGCTTGTAAAGAGTCTTAAAGCTGATGAACATGTGCGACATCTGGATGAGGCATTCGCCATAATGAGGACATATGGAATGAAACTAGACCCTAAAAAATGCACTTTTGGAGTGACGGCTGGAAAGTTTCTAGGATATGTGGTGAATGAGAGAGGAATTGAGGCTAATCCGGATAAAATAAAAGCAGTATTGGATTTACCTTTACCAAGGACGGTGAGGGATGTACAATGCTTGGTGGGCCGTCTGACGGCCTTGGGGAGATTTATATCAACATCTGCCGAAAAGAATCTCCCTTTCTTTAAAGTGATGAAACGAAACAAAGATTTTATCTGGACTCCGGAGTGCGAAGAGGCTTTTAGGCAAATGAAGAAATATTTAGTAAGCCTGCCGTTGTTAGCAAAACCGGAAGAGAATGAAATGTTGTATCTCTATCTGGCAGTATCTGCAAATGCAATCAGTACAGTACTGCTCAAACTGAGAGGAGCTCAACAGCTACCAATACACTATGTGAGCAGAGTACTGCAGGGGGCGGAGAGAAATTATTTGGAAATAGAACTGTTTGCATTGGCGATTGTTGTTACAGCTCGAAAGTTGAAACCGTATTTTCAATCTCACCCAATTACTGTGGTGACTGACAAACCATTGAAGCAAGTATTGGCTAAACCAGAAACTTCTGGTAGATTGGTGAAATGGGCGATAGAACTCAGTGAGTTTGGGTTGGAATTTAAGCCGCGAGTCGCGGTCAAAGCGCAAGCCCTAGCAGATTTCATGGCCGAAACCTTGGGGAACAGTGTAGTGGAGACCGCATGTTGTATATTTTCTATATCAAATCAAGAGGGAACCAGTAGAGCAACGACGACATGGATATTGCATACTGATGGATTTGCCACGACTCACGGGGGGGGGGGGGAAATTGGAATACATTTTTTATCCCCAGAACGGAGGGAATTTGAATTTGCTATCAGCTCGAATTACATGGTAACAAATAACGAAGCTGAGTATGAAGCAATAATTGCAGGGATCAAAATGGCACTCGGACTCAACATCGAACATCTAGATGTGTTTACCGATTCGCTCTTGGTGGCAAATCATTTCTCCGGAAGATATGAAACACGTGAGGAAACTATGAAGCTATATGCTGCAAAAGTTAAAGAGTTGGCAAAGAGGTTCAAATTTTTTGATATAACTCAAATCCCCAGGGACGACAACACCAAAGCGGATGCACTTTCTAAATTTGCAAGTTCTTCAGAGATTTTGTCAGAGAAAAGGATCACACTTATGGTTGCTGATAAACCTTCGATTGGGAAATCAAAATATATTACTACGGAAGTCAGAGTGGAATTTATAATGACAATACAAGAGGACCCATCTTGGAAGGATGAAATTATGATCTATCTTCAACAGGGCATTTTACCAGCGGATCCGAATGCTCAACGCAGGATGCGTTACAAGGCTTACAGGTTCACTATCAGTAATGGAGAGTTGTATAAAAGATCTTTCGAAGGACCATTGTTAAGATGTTTGACTCCTACGCAAGCTGAATATGTCATGAAAGAGATCCACGCAGGTAGTTGCGAAAATCATTCTGGGGGACGAGCGTTAGCTCAACGGATATTGCGTCAAGGATATTATTGGCCAACTCTACGTAAAGATGCAACAGCTTATTCGAGAAAATGTGATAGTTGCCAATACCATTCTCGCCTCATTCATAGACCGGCACGTCAACTACAACCCATCGACGTGGCATGTCCGTTTGATCAATGGGGAATTGATATTGTGGGTCCGTTTCCACCTGGCAAAGGTCAAAAACGATATTTAATAGTAGCAGTGGAGTATTATACAAAATGGGTTGAGGCAGAACCTATAACGTCGATCACGGAGAACAATATGATCGAGTTCATTTGGAAATACATTATATGTCGATTCGGTATACCGAGGTCCATTGTGTGTGATAACGGAACGCAATTTACTGGGAAGCACATTAAATCGTGGTTTGGGGAATTAAAGATATCACACAATCTCACGTCGGTATATCACCCACAATCCAACGGCCAAACAGAATCCACTAACAAAACATTGAAGGATTATCTCGAAAGGAGAGTCAGAGCCACAGGAAAAACTTGGCCAGCAGAGCTTCAAGGAATATTATGGGCATATAGGACGACCCCGAGAACATCGACAGGGGAAACCCCTTTCGTTCTTGTCTATGGCACTGAAGCTGTATTGCCTGCCGGAACAATCAGCCAGGTTGCGACAGATGGATCTGGATATGATAGGATCCACAAGAGAGGATGCTTATCAGCGTACTGTTGCTTATAAAGCTGCAATGGCCAAAAGCTATGATAAGAGAGTCCAATTCAGAAGTTTTGAAGTAGGAGACTTGGTTCTTAGAAGCCTTGCAGCTAAACAGCATATCGGAAAGCTTGAACCAAAATGGGAAGGGCCTTTTAGAGTCACACGAGCGAGTTCACGAGGGTATTATTATTTGGAGACTCTAAGAGGAGTTCAACAGAAACGCCCATGGAATGTGCAACATCTCAGGCGTTATTACGCATAAATTGAAGAAATTTTATTGAATATATGTTTCTTACACATACATTTATGTTGATTCTCTTAAAAATTATTATTAACTGAAAATCTTTATTCGTTGAATGTTACAGAAGGAGGAACATGACGGAGGGGTAAGAAGGCCCGAAGTGGTCCACCTCCGCATGCCAGAAGGAGGAACATGACGGATGGGTAAGAAGGCCCGAAGTGGTCCACCCCCGCATGCCAGAAGAAAAAACATGACGGGGGGGTAAGAAGGCCCGAAGTGGTCCACCCCCGCATGCCAGAAGAAAAAACATGACGGAGGGGTAAGAAGGCCCGAAGTGGTCCACCCCCGCATGCCAGAAGAAAAAACATGACGGAGGGGTAAGAAGGCCCGAAGTGGTCCACCCCCGCATGCCAGAAGAAAAAACATGACGGAGGGGTAAGAAGGCCCGAAGTCGTCCACCCCGCATGACAGAAGGAAGAACATGACAGAGGGGTAAGAAGGCCCGATGCAATTCATATCCCATATGCAGGGACAACCCAGTCGACATGTCATTTTAGGTAAAACAATAATATCCTAACAAAAACAGTCACAGCTCAAAATGCTCATAATCTTGCTGCAAACGAAAGCGGAATATTAGTTAGGCAAAATCACAACAGCGAAGAAATTGATGAAATATCGAATATGGAATACGTTATAAATACCATTGAGCGAATGAATGCGCACCAAAGAGCAAATAAAGTCAAACGGTTGAGTCATTTTCATTAAAAAAGCAACCACGTACGAATTACAAGGTTTTGTACAGAATACGGATCTAACAATCACAAAATAGTGTAGCCAAATTATCGCTACTCTTCCGAGGAATGGGGGACTCCTCACGAAGAACCAATCCCATTGAACGTGCAAAATTGGCGCAATTGCCCTGAATTTGATCCTCTGTCAGGATTAATTCGTCAGTTTGTGCCCAATTTTCGGGCAAGACAATTTCTGCTCTATCAGCAGGATCTTCGAGTTGATACCTACTGGGAGAAATCATACACTGTGCATTAATTGATAATCCTGGTTCACCCCTTTTACTGGCCAGCACAGGAGCCAAGTCACCCTGAGCAGGGCATTTTCTACTTGGTAAGACTGTTGAGGGACCTGAGGCCTTAGACACACTGGTCACCTTTTTTCTTTTAGCCGGGATTGTAGGGTGAATATCTTTGAAACCAGTTGCTTTCGGAGGACTTCGAAGAAGAATTGTAGACCTGGAAATTCTTGGTGGCAATTCTAGCTCATTATCGCTCGAACCAAAAACATCGTGAAGAATCTTTTTAACATTTTCCGAATCGCCCGGAGTAGGGCTGGGAAGGATCTTCTCTTTACCCTTGGAAGCACGAGGTGATTTGGACTTTAAGGGGTTTGACTGGGATTTCTTTGGTTTTTTACGATCCCGCCACACGGTATAGAATGGATCGCCGGAACGAGGTGTGTGTAACTCATCATCGTCATCATCATTGTTAGCCTAGGGTGTTTCCATTTTTGCGTTACGCCTTACATCCAGCATGTCATTGCGAAAACCTTCTCCAAGATATCCAAGATGCCTAACCTGGCCTACGCATACGTCCATTCCATATTGCATGTCAGCAGCACCGCGTAATAATTCCAGAAATTTAGTAATTCGATGCGCGCATCGAACGCATCAAAATTCGATGCCTATATTTTGACGCATCGATGCCCAAAATTTCTTATGACGAATATGTTTTGAGTTTGGAAGTCGTCATTGTTCTATGAACGTCTCCCAAACTGGGGGGACTATCACTACAAGAAAAAGCCGCAAGGGAAACTCCAAAATTAGTTGCCTATACCCGTATTTTGGTCTCCAATACTCAATGGGCACGGATTTTGTACACCAAACTGGTTGTTACGTTTACCCTGGTAGCGAATGCATTAGGGACTAAGCACTTGGTTCCCATTGCTCATGGGAACGACGGAGATTAGTCTCGATTACATGCGGGAACCAAATGCTGCATTAATGCAATCTTTGGTACCCTTTTGCTCTATAGACACGATATTTTGGTTCCCATTATTTAATATTGTTGACTAATTAATCAACGACTTTGGTTGAATTTTCTCAATCAGAGGGACCCATCTTCGACCAGTGGGAACGAAAATAGGAACCAACGTTTGGTTCCTATTGCTTTTTCGAAATTTTTAAAAAATTTGGCGGAAACCCGCCAACCAAATTCTGAAAATTCAAAATTTTCAGAATTTTGGTTCAAAAATTTCAGAACCCGCCTTTTCCAAATTTTTTGATTCAAAATTTTTGGTTTGGTGTAAGAATTTCCCCCCTTTTTGGTTTTGGATGATTCAAATATTTTGGATGGTGAAATTCCTAATTTTAAATTATTATATATTTGTTTTTATTTTGGTTTCTATTTTCTGAAATTTGCTAATTTGTTGTATAATAATTATATGGCAAACCAATCCCCACAATTTGTTGTATAATCACATAAAAGCATACAATACAAATTAAAAAGCATTATAATAAATTTCATTAATGTGTAAAAATAAAAAACATACAATACAAAATAAGATTTGAAGAAAAAGGTGTAAAATTGTTGATGAATTCAACAAGTTTCTGGAAAAAGCAAAACGCAGCGTTGTGTTCGGTGTGGAAGGTCGTCATCGGCGGCGGTGGAGATGGTGAACGGCGGCAGTGGTGGAGATGGTGAACGGCGGCGGTGGTGGAGATGGTGAAGCAACGCACCATCTTTGATTTCATCTTCTTCTTTTTTTTTGAAACGTAGCAATGCATCTTCATCTTCTTAACCACAAAATTTCGATGTCGATTTCATCTTCTTCTTCAACTCTCCAATTTCACTTTTAGGTTTCATCTTTGTTCTTGACCATCTTGTAAGCTTCACTTAGAAGATTAAATGTTAGTTGAATTTATAGATAAAAGGCGATGAAGAAGATTAATTAAGAAAGTTGAAAAAAAAAATTTACCTTGTCAACAATGGTGGCCGTCGCGCCTCTGTTCTGTTCTGTGGAAAGAAATGAGGAAGAAGGAAAATGATGAATGTGAAATGGGCTGGTAATGGGCTGGTATATATAGATAGAAATTTAGGAGCAACAGGAACTACATTTTGGTTCCCATTGCCAAGAACATTGGTTTCCTTTGGTAATTGCTTCAGCAACTTATTAGTTTTTATAATTACATTTTTGACCACAAATAATTTTTAAACGTGTTTCGTTTATCCTTTTTTTGATAAAATTTAAATTTGCATGTCTCATTAGTGTTGTGAAAATTTTGGTTAAAAAAAACTTGAATTTGAAGTTGTTTTGCATCTTTTGCATAATTACAATTTTTTCCTAATACTTTTTCGAAGGACTTTCGTAAATCCGTTGACCACGAAATTTTGTAGGACATAGTAATTATCCATAATATATTGTATGGTGAAAAAAAAATTGGATCGGAGGTGTGTAACAACCTCTACGTAAGAAAAGACAATTTAGACATGTAAAGTATGTTTTGTTAGGGTTTAGGGTTAAGGGTTTAGGGTTTAGGGTTTAGGGTTTGGGATTGAAGAAAGATATAGAGTTTATATTATTATGTTTGTTTAACGTTTTTCGTTACTCCGATTTGGCCGATATTTGAAATTACACACCTACTTAGCGTTTAGAATGCATCGGTTAAAAAAAATGGAATTCGAAAATGTTTAATAACTTTTCCATATTTAAAGTTTCTCCCCCAACGTTTATTTATTTATTTCGTTACTCCGATTTGGACGAAATTTGAAACGACACACCTCCTTAGCGTTTTGAATGCACTGGTGAAAAAAAAATAGAATTTGGAATTATTTTTTAACTTTTCTATATTTATATTTTCTTCCCCAACGTTTATTTATCTTATTTCGTTACTCCGATTTAGACGAAATTTGAATTGACACACCTCCTTAGCTTCTTGAATGCACCGGTGAAAAAAAATTGGATTTCGGAATTGTTTTTTAACTTTTCAATATTTATATTTTTTCCCCTAAACATTTATTAACCGTATTTCTTACTCCGATTTGGACGAAATTTGAATTGACACACCTCCTTAGCTTCTTTAATGCACCGGTGAAAAAAAATTGGAATTAGGAATTGTTTTTTAACTTTTCAATATTTATATTTTTTCCCCTAAACGTTTATTAACGGTATTTCTTACTCCAATTTGGACGAAATTTGAATTGACACACCTCCTTAGCTTCTTTAATGCACCGGTGAAAAAAAATTGGAATTCGGAATTGTTTTTAAACTTTTCAATATTTATATTTTTTCCCCTAAACGTTTATTAACGGTATTTCTTACTCCAATTTGGACGAGATTTTCCTAATTAGTGTTTTGTAAGTAATGTTATTTTAAAAAAAAAATTTGGAGTTGATTTGGAATATTAGTGTAATTACATTTTCCCCCTTTTAATATATCAAAAAAGTAGAATTATAATCATAATACTACAATTTATCTACAATATTATTAAAGGGAAATAAACTAATTAATCTTATCCTAAAGGTGACCCACACAATCTTGAGAGAAGAGTGTGAGCCACAAAATTCGTATGGTATAATATATGCCACGAGTCTGGTCCAATCTGAAGCAATGGGAACCAAAAATTGGTTCCCATTGCTAGTGGATACTAACTGAGACAGAGAGTTTGCTCTTCAAATTGATCAATACTCCATTTTTTGAACGTAAGTTTTTTTTTTCTTCATATTTCACTCTTTCATATTGCTCATTTGTGAATTGCAAAATCATTACAAGCTAAGGTATGTTTAGTTTCTAACTTAATTTGCTATTTATCACTCGTTGTTGTTATTGTTTTGTAGGATTTCTTGAAATATATCTTAATATATGTATATATTTTTTCGTATTAGATTGAAATATGTTTAACAACGGCGATCGAAGTTGGATGTACGATAGAGTCGATCACGACGGTAATCTGACCGAGCATTTTGAGGTTGGTGTTGAGTATTTCCTTAATTACGCATTCTCGCAACGTTATTCGGGAAGAAAAGTTAAATGTCCATGTTCTAAATGTACGAACGCTAGACTTTTTACAAGGGACGTTATTCTTAGACATCTTTACTCGTGGGGATTTGTTTCTCAATATATGGTATGGACTGCACATGGAGAGTCGGGCATTTATTCTAGGCATGAAAATGAAAATGAAAGTGTAGGCGAGTCGTCACAAAGTAATAACCCTCTTGATCTCCGAGATATGGTAAATGATATGTTTGGTGGCCAATTTGAACACATGGCTGCCAATGACGTTGAAAATAATGAGGCCACATATGCCGGAGCAGATGAATTCTTTGAGATGTTGCATGCAGCTGAGACACCCGTAGGAGAAGGGTTAGAAATGACTAAATTAGAGTGGATTTCTGATTTTATGAATATTAAAATATTGCACAAGATTAGCATTGTTGCTTGTGACAAGCTAATTCAGCAAGAACATCAGTTCTTACCTCCTGCTGCCCGTGAATCTTTGCCCGACAATTTTTATGAAATGAAGAGATTTATGAAGAGGTTGGGTCTTGGGGTCAAAACTTTTGACGTATGTTATAATAATTACTTCCTATTTTATGGGGAACACGAAAGTAGCACTATTACTACATGCCCCGAATGCGGAGACCCCCGATATGAGATAAAACCGAATTCGAGTAAAAAAGGGAAGCTCGTTGCTCGCAAGAAGTTGTGGTACTTTCCGTTGACACCACGCCTACAACGATTGTACATGTCTCGCACCACGTCAGAGCACATGACGTGGCATACTAATTGCCGAGGGGATACTGATGAAATGATTCATCCGGCACATGGCGAGGCTTGGCAGGACTTTGACCGAAGATATCCTAGTTTTGCCGGTGAGGCAAGAAATGTGAGGCTAGGACTTTGCACATATGGATTTGCGCCCTTTGATAACGGATCACAATATTCGTGTTGGCCTGTTCTCGTTACGCCGTACAATCTACCACCCAACCTTTGCATGAGACAAGAATACATATTCCTTAGTTTGCTTATATCGGGGCCAAAAAGTCCAGGGAAAGATCTAGATTTGTTCCTTCGTCCACTGATTGACGAGCTAAAATCATTATGGGATGTAGGTGTCCCAACATACGATAGCTTCAGAAAGGAAACCTTTCAAATGCGTGCCTCTTTGCTTTGGACTATCAGTGATTTTCCCGCGTATGGCATGTTATCGCATTGGAGTACACATGGTAAGTTAACCTGTCCAATTTGTATGGAGAAGATGAAATCGTTTCAGTTGAAACATGGCCGAAAGACAACTTTCTTCGATTGTCACCGACGATAAATTTCAACAAAAATTGTGAAAATCCTTAAACACTGTCAAATCCATTCTTTCTCAATTTCACATAAACTGTCAACATATATAATCCCTTTAAGTGTCAATCACACTCCTACAATATCATGCCAAATTACTCCTCTATTAACAACTAAATCAAAGCAGACAAATCAAACTTCATACAACACTTAAAATAAAACATTCTACCAAACAAACTTCAAACTCTTAAAATCCATAATCATCCAAAATACACAATTCATATTGTGTTAAAACACAAACACATGTCTCAAATTCAAGTACCATATTCATCCAAAATAAAGACATGTCTCAACAGATCCCACCACCCAACCACTTAATATTCTTACAATACAATAACCTTGTCCAGACCACACTTAACTTGAAATAAAAAGGGAACACGGGCTCTTAATTACCAAAGAAATCAGTAACGTCACCTTCTCGGTGACCAGATTGATGTGTCCCGTGCGACCCACTTTGCTGCTGCGACTGTCCCGTGCGACCCCTCGGCTGGACTCCCACTCCCTGATTTATTTCCTGTTGCACCCCTTGCTGTCCGTTCACGCCATCCGGCATCCCTCCATTCTGTTGCTGCTGCAATTGCTGCTGTGCGTGCATTCCAGACGGCTGAAACGAAGTCAGCATCCCCTGGAATCCACCCATTGGCTGCTGGGAGCCCTGATAACCGTTCCACCCCGGGTATCCTCCCATCCCTTGCTGTAGATACCCCTGGAAAGTACCCATCCCCTGTCCAGACCCTTGCATCCCACCCATCCCTTGCAAAGGCATCGAAAAACCGCCCATCCCTTGCTGCGTAGACCCTCCAAATCCACCTGGCACCTGCTGCATCCCCTGAAAGCTGCCCATTGGCTGCTGGAATCCACCGTTCGCGTTATTCTGATGCTGCTGCGATGTCACAGACGTCATATCTGGCATGTAAACACCACCAGTAGGTTGTGGAGCATGCATAGGCTGAGAAGCTTGACCACGTTGTCCGCCCCCGACAGTTTGCGGGCCGCCGATAGGTTGCACTGTGGAATCACCCGGAGGAGGAGTCGGCACGGTAGGCCTGGGCATAGGGGAAGTGATCGGGCCAGGAATCTGCGTCGAGTCGACCAATGGTGTGCTAGGGAACTGCGGCAAATCTGGCATTGGACACCCAAACTGTTGTGTTATCTTCAGCAGGGTATCTCTCATAGCATTCTCGTAGGACCGCATCCATTGCTACTGTGCCCGAAACTGTTCCGACAACTCCTCGGCAATGGTCCCTGATCCTTGAATTAATACAGCTCCAGAACTGGCCCCGTTACCCTTTGACCCAATGGCTTTCAAACTAGCATGCTTTGAAAAGCCAGGAACCCTCTTCCTCTTCTTCCCAACCACTTTGATCCAGGTGCGTAAATCCCAAGCTGGCCAATTATTCGTGTCGTGACCATATCTGTCTCGCCACATTTCCAGAGCCTCGTACTGTGACAAGAGAAATAATTAGATTATTCAGTGGCAAACAATTAAGAACTTAAATGAATATATATCAAGGTTTCGTTCCGTAAATCAGTTGTGTGAAATTAAAAGGATAAACTTAAGGATTACAATCTGCCCTGCTACTTTCAGAAACATTTCCCAACAGTTTTTCATAACAATCACTAACTGATGATGTTGAATTTTAATATATTTCTTAACACTGAAAAAACTGACATGTTAATATATTACTTAACACTGAAAACTCAAACAAGTAACTTATCTAACTATGTGAAATGTTAAGCTACAATGCAATTGATATATTAACTAACACTTGAAAGGAAAGTAGATCAAATGAAACATGCATCTCACATCACATGAAACTGATATATGTAACTTTTATTCCAAAAATCAGACATGTAACTTATAATTTTGAGGAAAGAAGCATGCATTGTTAGACTTACATATGCTGCCTCCGCTTCGGGATGTATCCAATCACCTGCCGATCCGTCTTTGTTCGTCTTTTGCCTCTTCAGCTTATACAGCCACGGCAGTGGGATCTTAACGACGGGAATGCCCAATTTTATCGACTATAACATAAGACAATTATTAAGTTAGTATAAGCATTGAAAAACACATAAATGCACATTATATTCATGTAATTAGTAAGTAGTTTAATGATTACCTCGCGCCTGGCCCACTCGTCTTGGCTCAGACTTCCACCATACCAGGTAATTTCCTTCCCCTTTTTCCGGTTTTCCCTCCCTCGGTTTGATCGTTCCATATGTTGTTTACTCTTCCAGTGATCCATATATTTACGATGCATGTTGGGTGGGATCCAGATCTTATGGTTCTTTTTCTTCGTAGGATCTGCTGCGACTTTAAGGCAGATCTTTTTGATCTTGCTCAGGGCGCTCTTAAACCGATCAGCAGCCGCTGCTTCGTACAACTCCCAGATGCGGGCTTCATCAATCGGAGCCCACTGAAACGTTTTCTGCGTCAAATGCAAAACACACATTGTTAAAATGATATTAGTAAAGAATATGATAATTGAACTGAAAAGTATGTAATCTAATTAAAGAACATCTTTTTACCTTAAACTCATCCCGTGCTGTCTTTTTATGTTTTGGCTTCCAGGCCCTGTAGGTAAAGTACGGCCTCCTCAAGGTCCTCTTTAGAATAGCACCAATCGTCGTCGTTATCTCATGACTGTCCAACCACCCTCATGTACTGGGATCGATAGTAATCACCTCCCGCTCTTTCTCATTTGTAGGGGGCATAAGTCCTCGAGAGGGACCGCGGCAGGCTTTCCCAGTGTCGCTATCGACGTCCATCTCATCATCACTGCCATCCTCATCAGTGCTCGACCCCGAGGATGAATCGGATGAATCGAACAGATCATACGGACAACTTGTAGACGGTCCAGTAGAGCTCGTGGAACCGGCCATCCCAGAAACACCAGCGGAGGCCGACTGTGACCCTCGAGCAACAACAGGATGAGGGAAAGGATTCTGGATACGTGTCAAATTCGAGGACGATCGCCGCGGTGACAGAGTAGGGCATGGCAAAGGTCCGATAGGAATGGGGCCGACCAAATCCCAGGGATTATCCAAGATGGTCGATGTGGGGACGTTACTGGGCCCAGGATCACCAGTCTCATCATCTGACACTCTAGAAGATCCAAGCGGCGTTGTTGTGCGAGCCTCTACTGTCGGCTCAAGCGGTGAGGTAGCCTCTACTGGTGCTACAGGCGGCGGGGAAACCTCTACAGGCGGATCAGACGGCACGCCAGGCTCTACAGGTAGTTCAGTCGATGCGGTAGCCTCTACTGCCGGATCAGGCGTTGGAGAAGGTTCTACTGGCGGTGCAGTACATGGGGTAGGTTCTACCAGTGGTGCAGTCACACGGGTACTTGCTCGGGTAGTCCCTCGGTTATGCCTTCGGGTAGTCGCTCGGGTAGGCGTTCGGGTAGTTGCACGGGCAGTTGCACGGGTAGGTGTTCGGGTAGGCTCTCGGGTAGTGGCTCGGGCAGTTGCTCGGGTAGGTGTTCGGGTAGGCTCTCGCGTAGCCCATCGGGTTGTCACTCGGGTAGGCGTAAGGGTAGTCGCACGGGTGGTTGCTCGAGTAGGCGTAAGGGTTGTGGCTGGGGTAGGTGTTCGGGTTGCTGCTCGGGTAGGCGTTAGGGTACGCTGTACTGGAGGATCATTTGCTGGTGGAGGTGGAGGTGGTGGAGGTGGAGGTGGAGGAGGTGGAGGTGGAGGTGGCGTAGTATCACGAGGCCTGCCGCGATATGCAAGACGGCTAGAAGCACGTGGTTTGGTAACTAATTCACTCACCGGCTCCTTACCCTTCTTTTTTTTCTTTGCCATCTGAAGACAGAAAAATAGGAATGTTAGAAACTGAAATTGAATCACTACTAGAAATAAAACATGAAACCTTCACTTATATAATTAATCTAACTATCAAATTATGAAACAAGTATCTACTCAAAACAGCATGCATTTCTATGATTTCATAATGATTTATACTTGTAATATACTTTCCTAAATTCAAGCAATGAACTTTAATAAACACAGAATGTATTTCACTAAGCTTGGCAGAATAACGAAAACCAATCCTTCAGTTTCTATACACTATATATACTGATCACTGATACCTCAAAGCAAACAACATCATTCTCAAACAACACACCACTGGATAACCAAAATGATCCTAATTGAGACAGATCTAAGTGCATAACAACAGTCATGTCCAAATTACCATCTTTCATTCAAACACCAGAAAAACACTTGGAGAGGAAATTAACATTTTTCTCTCAAACACCATCCACTAATAATTTAAAACCTAAACAACTATCACAAACAGCTTTAAACTTGAACATATCACAAATGTTTTAGAATCCCTATTTCCCAACCTTAACATTTCAAGAATCTTAACACTAAATACTTAAATTACTAGCTGCAATCTGAACATTTCAATAATCCCTACTTCCCAATCTTAACACTAAAACTAGATTTCAAGTCAGATTTCAAGTCAGATTCACACACAAAACACACACATGTATAACAATTTTAGTCTCTTTACTAAACCCCTTAAACTAATCCCTAACCCCCACTATAAAGATTATTGCATTATCAAGAATTGCATCAAACAACTAAACAGGACAACTTTTCCTTCCTTTACAACAGATACAACAAACATGCATCAACCAATTCAAAAAAAAAAAAAACAAACATGCATCAACTTCCACTGCAATAATTTGATCATCCACACATATTTTCATTAAGAATTACAGAAAACATGAAATTTACAGAAGAGATCATGATCAACACATATAATCAAAGTAAATTAACAACATGCAACATCAAACACTACTCAATTAGCAAACAACAGACACTTAACAACATAAAACCCGAGACATAATCAACAAATCGATTGGAACATACCATACGAAAAAAAAAAACAACGAAACATCAAAATTAAAGTATCAAATCGAAGGTTATGTGATGGAGATTACAAACCTTGGTTCGATTTGAGGAATTAACGGCTGATCTGGGCTAATTTGATGGATTATGTGTAAAAACCCTCGTGGGTTCTGTGTGTGTTTTGTGTGTGTTTAGTGTGTGCGTGCGAATTGGGGAAAGTGTGATATGAGGGAGAAATCAGATTGTCTTGCTTATTAACGTTATTATTTTTTTAAAAAAAAAAATAAATCAATGGGAACCAACATTTTGGTTTCCATTGAGTTCACGTGGCACTATTAGATACTACGACTTAGTAGGAACCAGAATTGTGGTTCCCATTATTCTAATTTTACTTTGAATTATTTATAGAGCCGTTTAATAGCAACGGGAACGAGATATTGGTTCCCATTGGTTGCCAAATCATGGCAACCAACATTTGGTTCCCACACTTCTGTATCCGTTGTGGCTTTTTCTTGTAGTGTATGTGATGGGGGTATTTTAGGACTGGGCCAGCAATAGAGTTGGGCCGGTCCATTAACGTATCGAATCGGGCTGATTTGATACCTTCAACGCATCGAATGCTGAGTATTCGATGCGCGCATCGAATTGGCACGATTCGATACGTGTTTTACAGCTGTCCTCGGGCCCCACTAAGCGAGTTGCTATATATAGGGCGGTTTTAAGCATTCAGAGACAGATTGAACTTGAGTCCCAACCCGACCACATCGAATCCAGCTATTCGATACGCACCTTTATTTGATACGTCCCCAGATTCGATACGTCTCATTGTTCGATACGTTCCAACCGATTATCAAGGCCATATCGAATTGACTCAGCATCGAACATGAACCATTCGAGGCGCATATCGAACAACCACAATTCGATGCGTTGCAAGTTTAGTATTATCTTTGTATTTAAATTAGTGTAAGATCTGTAATAGATAGTAGGTGTTTCGGACAAAGTTAGTCCGGTTTATTCAATTGGATTAACATTATTTTGGTTATTTATATTCCCAGTGTACTGTACTACCGTGTTCTATTACCTTGACGAAATAAGACCAAAATAAATGGCATAACTGTAGGACACGCAACTCAAAACAGTCAAACCAAACGCAAACCAAAATGATAAACAGAAAGACCACTATGTATCAAGTCTCGTGTAACATTCATCCGCCATTTGTACATATATATATACTTTCTATAAACTTACTTTGGACTTCCATCTATGATGAAATACCTGACAGACACCATTCTCCTAACTATTATTGGAAAACACAGATAAAAGCCAGCCACATCACTGTCATATTTCAATATATCAGCATCATCATAGTTATCATGGTGTTAACCACCGCCACCAGATCCGTATTTCTTGCCAAGGACGAGCACCTGCAATTTGTCGTACCCAGCTAGCACACCAGCACCTGCTACAGCTCTCAAGATATTAGCTCCGGCACCCTTAAACAGCGACTTAGTTCCTTCTTTCTTGACAATTTGAGAAAATGCATCCATTGAGCTCTTATACTTGACAGCCTCTCCTGAAGTCATCATCATTCTTCTTCGCACGGTATCAATTGGGTAAGAAGCTAAACCAGCACCAATGGTGATGCCCCATCCCAGTAAAAAGCTAGCTAAGAAACTGTCCTGCAGATTCGGAAGCAGAGTTGAAGTCATCTTAATAATCAGGAATATATAACCTTCATCCTATATATAACTTTTGCTGTCATGAAATAAAAATCCACTCCAACAAATAAAGATACTCAAGAAATAAACAAAAGACTGTAAATCAAGTTTATGTTGCTTATTTTTTGAATATCTTGATTCTTGAACATATTCCAGCAGATTTGGTAAATATGATATTGCTGATTTCATGGGACTGTTGTATATACTTAGATACATATTATTTTCCTCTTGACTTTCTTCTCTATATTATAAATAGTGGTGGTAGGAGTTCTGTATCAAAATCATTCAGATCGGGTTATCAAAGCCACTTTGAACAAAAGGTCCTCACACCGCTATTCAATCCCAAATATGTTCAATGCCACGCTTCACAAAAGGAGTAGAGGAAGCGAATAGAGAATATATAATATTTATATAAACAATAACAGCCAACTCCTCTAGCAAGAATTAACTGACAGGCAGGGCAGCAATTCCAAAACATCAAGCAAAGCTATAACACATAAACTCCTCAAAGATATAGGAACAACTTTGATCAGAGTGTTGCGGGGATCCATTAAATTTAGGTTGAACCATAAAAAGACATCATTGTCCTATCCGAATAGACTTCCAAGAAGTTAATTAAAGAACACGGAGAAGGATCCAAACCGAGTCAAGGAAGCGCCAAAGAAGACAAATAATGCTGGTTGTAAAGTTCTTAAACATACTAACCTGAAGTGAACCAGTGAGAAGTACAGGTTTCAACGAATCATACATCCCGAAATAAAGCCCTCGATAGACTATAATTCCAACACAAGAGATGTTAAATCCGCGGTAAAGTCCCACAAGACCATCAGATTGGATTGTTTTCCTGTAAACATCAATCAATCCGTTGAACTGCCTTTCACCACCCTTTTTTGCAGCTTTAGCATCATTCGCCAAACGTGTTCGAGCATAATCAAGGGAGTAAACAAACAGGAGAGATGAGGCACCGGCAGCACCACCAGAAGCCAAATTTCCGGCAAACCACTTCCAGTATCCATCCCTTTCCTTTTTGAAGTTAAAAAGTCTCTTGAAGTAATCTTTGAACGCAAAGTTGAGAGCCTGCAGAGAGCAACAACAAGAGGCATCAGAAAACTGATAGGATGCAACCACTTGGTGCTTATTACAGAACTACAAGATGCCGAGTCTAAAGCTAACATCATTTCGAGTACGTGAATAGTTTCGCTATGTCTCATCTCAAAACGATAACACTGATGAAACAAATAGTAACCTGAGTTGGGAAGTATCGGATAACATTCGCGGTGTTGCCTCTCCAGAGAGCAATTATACCTTCATCCTTAATAGTTCTGGCAAAGCAGTCAGTAATTCCTTTGTATGGTTCAGACAAACGACCAGCCCTCATCATTTCATCCTGGTTCTGGATCAAGAGCTTCACTCTTTCAATTGGAGCAGCGGCAGTCTTGGATACTGCAGCAGAAACTCCTCCCATGAGGAAGTCCACAACGAAACTGGATAGCCCTTTCTCTTTTTCTGCCGGAGCCCGAACAAGAAATGGGGACACTGATGGAACCATTTCCAGGCCAGTTCCCCAGAGTGATGGCTTTGAAAGATTCTGGAGACCTCCATTGGTATATCTGCCTCTTAAAGTTTGCAAACTGGCATATTTAGAGTGCATACAAGGAGAAACCCGAGAAAAAAGATATGACTGGCGATGAATCCTTTGAACTACGGTTAGATGACGTGTATCATCTGCCATATTTGTAGTCAATGCGGTAACTGAATGGAAAACGAACAGTGTAAGTAAATTAGCCGGCTGTAACAGAAAAATACAAGAGAGTAGGGTGCAATCAAACCATACACTTAATATCAGAAAAATAGCAGGTTCTTTCAAAATCGTAATCACAACAAGAAACTCATCTTACACATTATCCATCCACGAGTTATATTGATAGGAGTCAGAATATCAATATTGAGTTACAAGCATCTTTAGATACTTTATCATCTATTTTGACAAACATGAGAAGGAAACACATACAACCGTCGAGAAATAAAATCAAGTACAATAATGTCTATTCCTCATATATGCTGAATCGCTAAACACAAAATCAATACAGTATGAAACGACGAGAACATCATGGAACTAACTTTTCGTATTTATCAACGAGAGGAACTCCACATTCCACAGCAGTATCTAAACATCAGCAATATGACATTTGAAACAATTAGATGACGAGAGATCTTCACGGAAACAAATCAATCACCCTGCCAAAAGTAAAATACAACATACTCGTATTTCTCGGTATAACCTATTTAAGAGGTCCAATGTACAGAACTCATAGAATCAACAATATTCTTCTTCAATACAGCAAACATAACATACATAACAACATTAACCTTTCCAGCAAAATCAAAATTCTACAGTAAATCAAGTTAATTAAAATACACACTCGTCTAACTAAAATATATGATTTACACTCTATCACTGCACGGCTGACGGCACTGCAGCTTAGTAATATATGCAATCAACTGAATTTTACACAGTATACAATATTAGTGAGCTATAAATAATGCGCATCAAAAGAGATGATTCATTGAGAGAAACCAAATTAACAGTAGGAGGAGAACATACATACCACTACCAGCCCAGTCGGTACGTGAGAAAGGTGGCAAAAGGGGTTTCTGGAGCTTTCGAGGAGTAAGTAAGGTTTGGCTGACTGATGATACAGTTACAGCCCTATTTTTACCTAATTTGCCCCCGGATAAATGATGGAACTTTCAAATTAGCCAATGTTTGGCTAACAAACAAATAATAATGTTAGACGCTCGAAAACATCACTTGTGTCTCGTGTCTAAAACGTAATAGACACGAACACGTGTTGGACAGATCATGTGGCGTTTCACTCGGTAAAAATTAATTTGAACACGCGAGAAAGTGCGTTTTTTGACAAGACTTGGACCTGTCACGAGTAAATTGTATATTTCAAGAATTTAACTTATTTTAACAAATCCCAAATCAACAACTAAAGGATAAAGATATATAAAAATAAAAATAAAAAATCTAAGAAAAACCAAGTTTTTCAAGTCAAATCTCACAATTTATCTTTCATTCGTAGTTCAAAACATTACACACAAATACCACTTTGATTGAATTTAAAGTATATATTTCTTTACAATTTCTACTTGGGACTCAACATATTCTTTACAGGTTCTCGTGATGTTTAATATACTTTAATATAAGAATTCAGTCATGTCCCAACTTTTTCGTAACTTGTAAAAGTTTATGTCGTTATATTCGTGTTGTTTTGCGTTTGTATCCATGTATGTGTAGTCTCTGCATCATAGCTAAAAACTAATAGGAGTTTAATGATAAATCTATAATGGATTTATAGGGGTAAAAAGGTGATAGTCTAGAACTTAACGTCAAAACTGCAAGTCGAGTATGTAAACTTTAGTCTTGTAGAGCTGTTAGGATCAAAAGTACAAAATCAAGATGCGAATGTAATAGATGCTCGAGGTTTAGTAAAAATATATCACCCAATTTATACATAAGGTGGTCAAAAGAAGGCATGAATCTCCAACTCGTGTGTCCACATAAACCTTAATTATGATGGTTGTGTTGAATAAGACTACGGAAGTCAACTCGCATTGTCTTTAATATATGTTGAAGACTTCTTTTCTCATTTACGAGGAAGACATTGGCTAGGCAGGTCGTAATGGTCGTAAAGGTCCTTACGAAGTACTGAAAGATATGCCAGAGAAGTTATTTAACTCTTAGCATATTTATGACAAGAAGGATATGATGAGTTAGCAACGTAGTTTTGTTGATGGAAGACAAAGTATGGTAGGGTCGTATCTACGAGGGGGCGTTGATGAGTGCCTAGAACATATTATTCACTATACTTTTCTTCACATTTTGCTTATTGCTGCAACACTTTCATAGTTTCTTTTCATATTTTCATATTTTGTAGGCATAGAGTCATGTTGATTAAAAAAAGTATAAACAGCAAAAAAAGAACACAAACAATGCCAAATAGGGAAAAACTAAAAAAGGGCACAATCTCGTAGGATTTTAGTCGCACGGCCCACGTAGTGTGGACAATAGATGCGCAACACGCGTCGATGGTGGTGATGCCTTAAAGAGGTGGTGCTATCAAGACGAGGGCACGACTAGGGAGGATCGAACAAAGGCGAAGGGTCGCCAATGTTCTACCATGCGAGAAACCACACGTTGAAGAGCATGTCGGTCGTGGTCACACAACAATCTCTTGTGCGGAGTGGCGAAGGAACCCTAAAACATTAAATCATGAGTTGCATCCATAAATCGAGGGCTTTTATGCATCCACAAGATGGGGAGAGGGAAAGGAATCAAGAGACACACACACCGAATTTTAGTCTATCTTTTATTCGAGTCAAATTCAATCCTAAGGAGGCGAAGCAAACGCACCAAGACTTAGAGTTTTCTTATCAATCATCTTCAATTATGTCGTCTTTATTTTTTTACAATTTTGAAATCAAGATAATGAGTAGCTAAACCACTTTGTAGCTGGAGTTACGGAGTAGGTACTGGATTATGAATATGTTTATTTAATTTTATATAGTTTTGTTTAGTATTTGCATTCGGCTTCCAGCTTTCTCCAATCTTTGAAGTCTCAATGTAGAAAAAAATGCTCTTGGCTTCGGGCTTTTGTTCATGCTCATCTCCGGTAGGCTGATGGGTCTTATTCATTTTATATGTTACTTGAATGGATTAATTTTCGTTGGATTAAGCAGCTCGACAGATTTGTAAGATGTTATGGTATTAAGCAGTTGGCCTTAAGAATTGTTAGTTTGTTACCGCATGCATGTATACTTGATCACACGAAAATAATCTTTATTTATCGACATGGGGTATGCACCTGACTCCTGAGAAGAGTGAACTAAAATCATGACAAGTGATCGTTTGGTTCAGCAGTTTAATCATCAAAAGGGCAAGGAATTGATGGGCATTACTAGCGCAAGTACTTGAATCACGACATTATAAAATGCACTCTCTCAACTTAATTAAGTAAAGTTAGAGATACATAGGTGATTTGCTTCTGAGTAGCTTTATAATCAAAAATGAACTAAAATTTACATACGATGCAACCCATGTTATATTCCATCTGCTAAGTTCTACATCGTGGTTTCGATGATTTGGTTTATTTGTTTAATCACCTGCTAGTAAACCACAACCCAAACGGTTACGACTGAAAGATGATAAAATATAATTTCTAATTACATTGTTCGATACGATACTTGTATAATTTACATTCAATTTTATTAACCCCACACTTGACGAACGTGGCAGTGATTGCTAAGTTGCAGTCGTGCTAAGTTGCAGTCGTGCTTGTGAAGGTATTGGGAGGGTGTATTTACGAGAAAATTACATGAAAGAATTTTCTAGTCCTTTTTATACACCATCAGGAGTCCCCTTATGGTGTAAGGGTAGCTTATAAGGAAAGTTGAATTTGGAGAAGAATATGATAAGAATGGGAAGTTGAATTTGGAGAAGAATATGATAAGAATGGGAAGTTGAATTTGGAGAAGAACACATGACTAGAACTACACAGGAGAGCTGTAAGGATAAGAGATAGGGGCTTAGGCCACACATAAAAGGAAAACGAAGAAAACTCTACTATTTAGTATATGTTGGTTGATTGTGTGAGAGGAGATGTGTGGGTCAATCCACAATCCACCAGCATTGGGCAGGTACCTACGATTCTGACTTGCATGCAATAGATGAAAAACACAATGGTTAGGAGCACATCAGGTAGCATTGGCAGATTATGTAACACTTTTGAATGATAGAGAAGTTCTTTTTTCTATAAATGGAAGAAGAGGTGTAGTTATTTCCACAACTCTTCCGCAAAATTCACATTCAAACGGGCCAACAAGTTAACCCGAGTGGTTATTTTTTGAAGGATAATTTGTTCATGGAAGAAAATAACAGTACCAAGTTCAAAAAAAAACATCAACTATAGAATTAAGATATGCAACTCCCCGTTACACCTAAATTACCATGAGCATTTGAGAAATTTAAACAAACTGTGACATTGCAAGTTTGCAACTAACGCAACAACCATATGGCTACATTAAAACTTCTTGCTATCTGGCTCAGATCATTTCATTTGCAACACAAAACAAAAGCACATCATTCATCATAGTGACTAGTGAGCAGTATCTGCAATAGATCCAACTTAAGAGAGGCGAGAATAAAACTCACTAGGGACAATAAATGATGATATTCAACAACTCAAGTTATAACAAAATCCAAAAAGAAGCATGATATCACTTTAACAATAGAAGAAACTTCATTAATCTAGGGGCAAACAAAAATAAGTCATCATCAGAATCTGCATAACAGCAAGAGCAAAAAACCACAAATCCTTAGAAGCCTATTTCTTCTTGCCAGCCTTAGCAGCATCTCCAGCCTTCGTCTGCACAGATACAAAACACACGATCAGTGCATAAGAAACAGATTTTGTAGAACATATGTTGTCTCCCAAAGATTCAGATGTGATGACAAAAAAGACCAGTAAAGACCAATACTTTTGAGACATGTCCAGCCATGTGAATAAATAGATTAGGATAGGATCTTAATAAATAAGGAAAGAAAAGAAAACACCACCATACCTTCTTCACACCACGGATCTTCTTGGCTCTGTTTTTACGTTCTTTCATCTGCTTCCGGGACTTCTCGACCTTGGTATCCAGGCCATTCTACATAATATACACAACACACCATTAGAAATAATACTAATGAGAAAACGTAAAATACAGGAGGATAAACACTACATGACAATCTTACCCTAATGAGTCTGTATTTGGGCTCAAACTTCTTAGCATTCTCAACAGAATCATAGATCAAGCCAAAACCAGTAGATTTGCCTCCACCAAAGTGGGTCCTGAACTTGAAGACAAAAATGGCATTTGTATCCCTAACCTCGTACATTTTAGCCAGCTTTTCTTTCAATTCAGCCTGTAATCGAGTTAAAGAAACAGCAAATTACAAAAAGTGGCAAAGCCTATCCAGTTTACTCGTGTAGTCTATAAGAACATACTGGCACCTCCACCACCACAGTCACTCCCTTGAAGAAATGACAATTTTAAAAGCTCGAAAAGAATCCGCAACGAGATTTAAATAAATATGAATGAAAGGTTCCTAATTACACAATTTAAAAGTAAATATATATTATTAGACGACCATTAATCGAATGAATAATGAACAAGTTAGCAAAAAAGCAAACACCAAGTAATGCTAATAATAATAATAATAATAAATAATAATAATAATAATAATAATAATAATAACAAATTAACAATACCTTAGAAACATTAGGCCTTCCGGGATGCAAAACATCAATGATCTACGGTACGGAAAACAAACAAATTAATTAAATTAAAGAGAGAAAAGTAATAGTGATGAATAAATTAGAGAGAGAAAAAAGAAACATCATCATACGAATTGTTTCCTGGAAAGGAGACGGTTGGTCATGAACTTCCTAGTTCTGATGGTAACTGCCTTGTCCGCCATTTTCGATTACACAAAACAAAAAATCTGCAACTGTAACTGCAAATGAAGAAGGAATGGCCGCTGCCTGCCCTGGTTCCTGCTCTTGAGAGTTGAGTCTGAGATGTCAAAACCTAGGCTAGGGTTTTTGTGAATATATATTGGGCCTAAATTATTCTCACTTGGCCCAACTTCGAGTTTTATCTTTATTAATCAAACTTATTATTATTATTATTATTATATTTTTATGATAACTTGTTATTTTAATATTTAAGAGAGAGGGCTTTATTCGTTTTGCTTGGAAAATTATATATCCTGCTTGGTAAAAATTTAATTTTTGGCAATGTGAATAATGTATTCTTTTTAACAAAATAATTGGCTATCCGCTTAAATAACACAAGCTTCTGGAGAAAAATTATATACGATAAATCTCCAAATCTTTATCTTCCTCAATTCTTCTTAGAAAGAAACATAAACATAGATGGGAGGTTTAGCATAACTTGTATCCATGCGCTTAAAAAGCATAGCGCTTAAAAAGCATAGAAGAAGAAAAAAAGAGCCTACAGAATGTGTCACGATCGTAAAGAATAAGTTTTTAGATTTTATTTCAAATCTTTAAATCTTTTCTAAAGTGAAAAAAATTGTATACGGTTAAACCAAAGCTTCTACATTATGTCATGTTTGGTTGAATCAAGTTAAAATCTTGTGTGTTGAATTTTCTTCAATATTTCTTTTTGTTTTCACAACATAACTTGCACTACAACGACACAAAAAGGTTAAATAATGATATAAGATCTCTCAATTCGTATTGTTCGTTTTGAATATTGATTTACTATTATGAACTCTACGTGTCAGACAAACGCTTCTTCTTGAACGATACTTATCCTTGCATGTTGTGTCGAATGTGAACTTTTGTTTTTAGAATAATATAACACTAAATTAAACTTGGCCCAAATATATTGGGCCTAAACAATTCACTTGTCCCAACTTTGACTTTTTATTACCTTATTAATTCATCTTAATACTTAAATAATTTAAGAGGGAGTTTTATCCGTTTTGCTTTGAAAATTATTTCTTATCTAATATAAAATTAATTTTTTGACAATGTGAATAATGTATTTTTTGAACAAACGATTGGATTGTTCGTTGAAATTGACTGAACCACGTTAAAATCATATGTGTTGAATTTTTTCTTATAATTCTTTTTTTTTACAATATAACTCGTTACTACAACAACACAAAAAGGTTAAATTATGATTATAAGATCTCTCAATTTGCAATGTTTGTTTTGAACATGAATTTACTATTATGAACTCTACGTGTTGACAAAACGCTTCTTGTTGAACGACATTTATCTTTGCAAGTCTTCTCGAATGTGACTTTGTGAGATGATGATTTGCAACTTTTTTTGTCTCGTCCTTTTTTGTTTACTTTTTTTCCCCACATTATTCTTCTTTGTGTGATATTTTGCTCAATTTATCAAGTGGTACGAAGGTTCGCCGGTATTTTACGTAGGTCTGGTAATTGAATTCGTCTGAGTAATGACCAGTAGGGGCAGTCATTTGAATTGGCTACTCGATCACATTCGTTGTTTGGGTATTTCCTATTTGGAGCGGATAAAACGGGGATATATACCCACAACACGGGTTCTCGCAGTTTGGTATGCGAAACGAAAATCAAAATAGGTAATATTTGCCCACGTTCCGCTCCCATGTGGGGTACTTGCACGTTTATTCAATAATTTCAATTTATACACACATATGTATATACTGATATATGCTAATTTCAAGTGGCATGACATATTTCACTAAAATTATATATTTTATAATTAAGATTTAACTTTAATGAACTAATACATTGTTAAACTTTTGCATTTTTCAAAATTGAGTTAATTATGTAGCTTTGATACACGTTCCTCAAGTGATTAACAATTCATTTTAAGTATAATACAAAATTTGTACGGTAAAGATTATAGCTTAAATATGGATAGAAAATTTATATTGCCTTCTTCTTATGCGAGAGAGAATTAAGTAATAATTTATATGTTTGATGAGAAAGTTTAAATAATGATAAAGCTAAAATAAGTTATAATTATATCCCAGCTAATAACAAAATTAATAGTGTGTCGAGGGGTAAATAAGAAAATCAAAAGATTAGTGTCAACATGACTTCTATAATAGTGTGCATGACGTAGTTTATATTATCATTGATGAGTGATGAAGTTATATTTGAACGTTGATTACCAATTGGATTTAATATTTAATTATCGCGTGTGAATTATTATGGTATTTCAAATTTAATTAAGTGCCATACAAATATTTGTTTTCAGGTAATCTTTTGGTTTGCTTTATAGGTAATGATATATAAAAAATTATATACGATTGGGTACCCACCATTCGTCCCACACCCACATGGGTACCGTCCCGCATCCGCGTAGGTACCTGCATTCGGTACCCGCTATGTGCGGGAATTAATTAAGGAAGAAGAGAGACTAAATTTAAGATAACTAAAGTTTTACTTATTTTCTGAATGAATAAAAATTACAAGACTTGGACTATTTATACTAATAAACTTAGACAAAATAAACCTAGACTACTAAAGGAAATAGAAATCTAATACTACTCTAATTAAAGATTCATAATCTAAGACTACCATAAGACTCCTAATATAAGAATAACATAACTTAATAAATTAATTTCCTAATTAGTAAACCATGCGGCCTTCACCTTGGGTCGTATCACACAACAGAACCCAACCTCAAAATGCAAAGAACCCTAACCCAATGTCTCAAATCTTCAGGAAGTAGTAGTAGTAGAAAGGCATAAAAATCCATATATTTAAAATTAGTACACGAAACCGTAATATGCAATGGCACATTTGAAAGCAGTAGCATGCTATATCATAGAAAATCTTCACAAATAAGTCTTAATAAAGCATAAAACACGAAAAACTGTACCTGCAAGCGGTCAGGTTGGGTGGGCGATTTTTTTACCGAGCTCTACACCTCGCATATTCCTGAAATGAGAGAAATAACTATATTAGATTCAACCTTAGACTGAAATGCAAGCAAAGCACTCTAGTGGAGAAGATGAAAATCTTACATGCGTGCATGGTAGTGAAGAATCGCCCGATGCGCCAATATTTTTGCAGTCGTTAAAGTGTGAGAGTGGTGAAGTTGATGAACCATAATTTCAGTGTCTATTAGCTAGTGATTTGGGGAGGGGGGGGAGATTTTAATTCTGGAAAAAACGTTTTAGCAACTCGGCAAATCGCATAGCAATTATGGAAAAGCACGGGCAAATCGATATCTTCACGTTTTTAGAATTTATCAGCCAACGCGAGGGATTAGTTGTCGCAGGGGGACCCTGAGTGGAAAACCAGATAATGTTCTTCTGTGAGTGCTTTAGCAGACTGTGACTAAAGTCCGCTCCGACGTATCATTCCAACTAAATTAGTTACAGAGACCTATTGCACTTTTAATCTCTCCTTATATTTCGAACCAAAGTGGCCTAAGCCTACACATAAACTTTACTCTCCTCATTTAGTTTAATCAATATTTTGTATTCAAAACCACGATTTAGGATGTTTGTTGTTTACAGGTATTCAATTACTATATTTAAAAATTTCAGCATATTTACTTACTTTCTCAAATTTTAAGTATGTCAATCTTTTTATGTATGTATTCTATCAATTTTTCAGTATAATATAGGGATTATTGATTTTGTAGTTCTCTTATAGTAACCACGTTTCAAAATTAGACCCTTATAGTGCAAATGGTCGTCTTTGGTCATTTACATTGTCGTGCTTGGTCATTTTGCGGTGAAATGACGAATTTACCCTTAATTTTGGCATGTGATGTGCATATGACCTCCAATTCAGTTTTTCTTTTTAATTTGACCTCCATATTTTGAGTTATTATATTTGCAACCCAAATTTAATAAGAATATTTAACATTTTAAAAAGAAAATTCTATTTTTATATCTATAAATTAGAGATGATCACCAAATTAAAAAGAAACCCTAATATTGTTTTTCAAATTCAAAATGTTAGGCTTAGGCCTTCTTTATAATTAAATCATTTTTTTGGTAAATTAGAAAATAATCTTAACCTCTTTCAATTTTATTATTTAATATTAAGAAACATATAAGCTAGACCTTCAAACTTTTTTTTATATAGCCTTTAAGTTATTCAAACTTTTTAATATTCAGTTTTACATCATTTATAAATCAAAAAATAAAATAAAATAGGAAAATTATAGAATCATAGCCAAACTGTGGATTTTTTTGCACTTTCATTGCTGAACTTTGAAACTTAACACTTAGGTTGCCAAACTTTCACTCGACAGCACTATCATAACCAAACTTTGAAAAGTCGAATTTCAGACAGATTTTGGCACAAAAACGTCACGATGGCGTAATTGTACAGGGGCAAAATTGTAGTCCAGGTGAGCAACGGTGAGCAACGGCTCCTTTATTAAAAAATAACTACTTAACCCTCCAAAATTAGAAAACCCCTCTATTCATCATTCTCATTTCTAGGGTTTTGCAAATTTCAGCAAAATTGAAACGGAGAACAACCTAATGTGCGACTGTGGGCGTAGAGCTTCGATAAAGACTTCATGGACGAACATTAATCTGGGTCGGCGATTTGTGAGATGCGGAAGATATCGGGTAATTCACGTCGATTCATATTCATTGAGGTTCATTCTTAATCTTTCTGAAGCTAGTAATGATTTCGTCGATTTATGTTTGCAACAACCAGGGAGTTGCAATTTTTGGACTTGGATAGACCCGCCAATGTGTGATCGAGCTAGGCAAATTTTGCTTCGTAGGGTGAATCGCTTGGAAGAGGAGGTTGCCCATAGCAACAAAATGGTGAGGATTCTAACTGGGTTGTTGGTCGTGATATGTGCAGTGGGTGCATCAACAGTTCTGAAGATGGCTTAGTGTTGTGGTTGATGTGTTCTTTAGATGATTAAGTATGTATTTTAGTACTTGTGGAGTTTAGTGCACTTGTTGTAGAGTTGAAGTATATGATAAGTGTAGTTGTGTTTATGCGTATTGCTAGCGTTGTTGCCTGGATTCTTGATCATGAGACATCCATTTGCTTTCCCATTTTGTAATGGATTTCTTAGTTGAGTTTGTATCAAAGTGTTGTGGTTCATATTTGTATCTAGTTTTGAACCTAAATTTCCAAAAAAAAAATCTAGTCATAACATATGGTAAAATAGAGTTCTTAATCATAGGTAAATAAAACACAATCAAAACATTAAAAAAAGTAGGTAAACATATGCCAACAAAACAGTTTTGTGTTATGCTCCTCATTCATCATCATCATTCATTTCCTGATCTTCACCCTTATCAGTAATCTGCCTCTCTTCAACATTGTCGTCCATTTGATCTTTTTCAACCATCTGCTCTTCTTCATCATCATATGCTCTTCTTCATCATCATAGGACAACTCTATTCGCACAGGGAAATGTTGTTGCCAATCAGTGGGGCCAACCTCAATGAAATCTTCTTCATAAATTCCTTCCTCACCAGGGAGAAAGACACATTTCAATTCGTCAAAAAGTAGGTGGAGAAGTCTGGCATTTGGGAGCCCGTGCATTCTAAAGTACAACTCACAGTGAGACTCCTGCCAAAATGAAAACAAAGAATAAGCAAAACTTGGATGGTTGATTGTAATTATTAAACAAACATATGAATTGTTTACCTGAAGTTCGAGATGTGCATATATACGGCTGGTAAACACCCTGAAATCCGAGCCTTCAGTGTAGACCCCTAGATGGTTGCAAAACTTTTGGAATAGCAGATACTTTATACGCAGAAGTTTGATCTTGTTCTCCAATTGCCCTATCAGGTATGGTTCAAAAACTAGAGTATTTAGCTATGGTTTTATTAACCCCAGTCCCCTTCTGAATGCATTGATTTTGCTGAGCCGATGTCTTCTGCCATGCTTCACCAGGTGATCCAGAAACATAGATTTGGTTAGTCAGGTGAAATTGCGATCAAGGTACAACAGTTGCAACTGAAGTGAACATATGATAGTCATGTTAAATTTATGTTTATTAGATTGGTTGTATGACAATTTGGATGTGTTTATAAAAGTGTGTGGTAATGAATCAAATCCCAGAATTTATAGGGGTTGATTCCTCGTGATTATTAACATGGAACAATGGTGTGTGTTCGTTTCATCACTGATTGCGCTTGTTGAGATGAGTTTATGGGGGAAATTGTGACTGTTGAGTTAGTCTAAGTTAGTTGTGCCTGTTGAGTTTGTGGGTTCATTGTGACTATTGAGTTTGTTACCGTATTGGTGGTTATTGAGTTTGTGGGGAGAATAGTGACTATTGACTTGCATGGGTTAGTGGTGCATGTTCAGTTTTGGTACTTTCTAATGTAATTGATCAAATAACTCACAGAAAACTAGTAGAATAGAACTAATAGCCAGCAAGAACTCTTGTCCATTACAATAAAATAACGGAGTTTATAACATCAAAAGGTACAAGTCACCAAAATGACCTAATAAAAAATTGGACTCCAACATTAACTATAATGGTTTATCGAGTAACTGAACAACCTCAAAATTAACACAATGCAAGTACTTGTCGAAATAGTGCATCTTCTCCTGTCCCAACTGTCATTCTTTGTACTACCCTCTTAGGAACACCAATTTTTTTCTTAGGTGCATGAGGCTTGAATTTACTCTTTCCTCGTGGTGTTAGGGTAAGAGATGTTGATGCCTCATTTGATGCCTCAATGAATCTAAGTTGCCTCTTACTCTTCTCAGCATGCTTTGAAATTGGAGGATCAGTTGGTTTGACTCCTTGTGAGTGTCGTGTGACTTGTGGCTTCCTTCTGAAGCACAATAGGATCCTTAGATGCATTTTCACTTGTATTCATTACCTTGTTCTTTTGATTTGGAAGGTTGTGTGGTTCCTGAGGCATTACTTGCACAGCAACACCCTTTTTTGAAGTAGTCGTTTTCTTTGATATAACTGGCACATAACTCTTTGGTGGAGGATATTGTTGACTCCTAGTAATTAGTTTTTTTGTGACATTTTCTGCCTCAGCATCTTTAGGGACAACACATTTTCCGTTAACCTAACAAAATAAATAAAAGTCAATTATAAAACTCAAACATACATTGGCTTTATTTGATCCATAAACACTCATAATAGACTTGAAGGATTCTCTTTTTGTGTGGCTATTCAGGTTGATTGGTACTAACAGAGGCTACATGTTCACTTGAACTAGATGCTTATGTTCGCAATACCTTCACAAGATGCAAACAATTAGACATAATGAATCCTACTTCAGAATCTTGGATTGTTCATACTCATGATATACCGCAGTCTGTTGTGTCACTGTTGAAGTCCCTCCAACTTCTGTATGGTCAGAATCACTCACTGACAATGCAGACCTCTCCTTCTTCTTACCTCTTTTTTTCTTCTTACCATTATCATAGGCTAGTTGCTTCTTCTTTTTAGCAGTATATGCTGCAGCCAAAGGATTGCTCTTTCTCAATTTACAACCCCTAATGTTATTACCCTCTTTGTGACAGTAGCTGCAATTCAAACACCATGCTTCCCTAATTTGCCATTTTTCTGCATATGTAGTTGTTGTGTCTTCAACTCCTCAGGTGTAAGTTTCCTGCCATTCTTCTTTGGTCTACCAGGCATGTTCTCAACTTGAGGAGGCAACATTGCTCATTTCAATCCTTGTTTGGGGCCAAGCGTTTCTTCCCTGCATATGGCCCATGTAATGGTTGTACATATCAATGTAAGTTCCAGTTGTGTACCAATGGTCAACTTTCTCTTATGGCTTCCATCTCATGTATTTCATTCTTGCAATGGCATGTGCATATGGGATCCCAGTTAAATCCTATCTCCTGCATGAGCATGTCCTGTCATTTAAGCTCACAACAAACTTATGACCAAAGGGTGTGTCCACTTCAAACTGCATACTCCCATTCCAGTAAGCCCTCAAACCTCCTAGCCATATCTTTAGCTTCTCAACAATTTAACCCAGATTTTTGGAGTTAGATTCTTTTTGTTCTTCAACATATCCACTTTCCTTACACCAACTCTCTTCATCAATTGCATCTTAATTGACTCTAACATATCAATTATAGGATACCACATGGCCTAAACAATTGTGGCATTGAAGCTCTCTGACATGTTATTAAGTAACAAGTCAGATTTGCTATGTGTGCTAAAATATGCCTTGGACCATTGACATGGTGGTTTAGCAGCAAGCCAGTTGTATGTTTTGACATCCATCTCTTTTAGGTTGGCCATGATTATCTCAAAATCACAGACCCTTGATGCTCTTGCTACATTCCACACTATATGCTTTAAAGGCAAACTGTTAACCCTATTTTCCTTCATGATGCTTTCAGAAACATCACGAATACCTACCCCAGTATCGGTAGCCTTAGATGTTGCACCCGATACCGGTAAAACGTTACCCTGCTCTTTTCTCAAATTATGATGGGCAATTCACAGGGTACATGTCCCGCGCGAGGTATCAAAAGTTTTAAATAACTTCACAAATACCCCATAGGGACATGATACCCTATCAGTTACCTCATCAAGATACGATACCCCATAAACAGAGGGCATCAACCACTCTTGGATCCCGATAGGGCCCCCTATCTACAGACGAAGTCACCTTCCCTCCCGAAGTGGTACCGGGATCCGATGTCGGTAGCATTCTGGCATGTATCAGCATTCCCCCGAAGACAGTTGTTGGATCTAGAACGAGGCTACTCAGCTCTTACAAACTACACCGGACACCTGGTATCGAAATCCTATGGCGGCAACATTCTGGTGCGTACCAGCATCCCCGAAGACAACTGTTAGATGCGGAACGAGACTACCCAGCTCCTATAACACCTGCATGACACTTGTTAAAAAAAGATCCATGTACCAAGGCCATTTGTACGCTATCTTACTCCTATATAAAGGGAAAGAAACAACGAATAAAAGGGAGACACTTCTTGAATCATAAAAAAAGATATAAGTTATTCTTCAAATTCAGGCAAGGCGTTATAATTCATCCACAAAATCAACAGAAATAAATAACTGTTAACAAAATGGCGCTGTCTGTGGGAACGCAGTAAGATATTGCCTTTGAGTGTGTTTGAAGAGTTCTTCCTATCACAACTATGGATATTCATGTAATCAATAGCAGTCTCTGGGACCACCACGAACATATGGATGATGAGCCATCGATAACCCCCTCTCCACCTCCAACAGAAAGGGGGGATTTTATAAATGTTCCCCGATCCGTGTTTAAATGTCTTTTAGAGGATGCCGCTCGGAGGACTAGTCTAGATGTGGCACATCCCCGCGAAGACATTCCTCGGCGATACTATCGGGAGAGATATGATTCAGAAGAATATGAATCCCGTTTAAGACCAAACCTTCAGCGAGCTCCCCAATATCACAATACCCTTTCTCAAGATCAAGAGCCAAGAATCCGCTATGGGGACAGCCACGAGAGAGGACAACGTGATTACGAAAGAGCAAGGACCTCTCATCCTCGGGACCATCAACTACCTCTCGCACCTATAAGAGTAGACGATTCCTTGCGGGATATGGTCAATAGCTTGCACAGAGAAATGAGGGATATAAAGAAAATATAACTCCAGGGGAGGAACCCGTGTACCACGGCTCTCCCTTCGTCCCAGAAATAGCCCAAGCCTTGAGCCCCTTGGGAATACGGCCAAGCAACTTCCCCTTGTATACGAGCGATAAGGACGGGAGGGAACCGCAAGATCACATCCACCAATACATAACAACTATGGATCTGGCATCGGCGCCAGACTTTGCCCTCTGTCGAGTGTTCTGAGCTACCCTAGTGGGTATAGCGCAATCCTGGTTCTTCTAGCTACGCCCTGGTATGATATCCCATTTCGATCAATTGGCATGCTTGTTTGTACGACAATTCGCTTGTAATAGGAGATACCACAAATCCGCTAGCCACCTATTTACTATTAAGCAAAGGAAAGACGAATCCTTGAGGGATTACATGAAATGCTTTTCGGATGAGGCCTAGATGTCCCAAACGCTAATCCTTCGATAGTAGTGAATATTGTAACTGAGGAGCTCATAACGGGGGATTTTTTCTGATACCTTATGGGTAACCAGGTCAAAGATATGAACAAGCTCATGCAAAAAGCGGAGACCTATATCATCATGGAAGAAGCTGAAAACTCTAAGATTCTGATGGATAGTAACGATTTTGAACATGAGAAGAGGTCTAAAAACAAGGTGAAGGAAGAGAAACTGCCCTCCCAGCGAAAGAATGATGGAAAGGTGGTAAAATGGCATTTGCGATCCGCGTCGTTACCCCCTAGCAATCACCCATGCAGAGATGTTGAACGTGATGAGGGAAAGCAACAACCTGCAGTGGCCATTACCCGTTAAAAGGCCTCATAAGAGAAAGGACACGGGTAAGTTCTATAAATGCCATAAAGCATAGGGGCATATTATTGACGCTTGCACCACCCTAAGGAACGAGATACACTAGTTATTAAACGTCGGCTACTTGGGAAACTATTTGAAAGAAAATAATCAAGAGGCTCCCAAGTCTAATGTTTGGAAAAGAACTCGATCATAGGGGCCGACGGAGGAAGGCGGTCCTATTACTAAGTATCGAGAGGAAACTTCCCACAAAGGTTACCCCCACCTCCAAAATCATACAAAGACACCCCCCTCGGGTAGGACTATAAATATGATAGAATGAGGGGATATACCCTCAGGAAAGAAGAAGAAGTATCTGAAGGAGGCTCGACGCATTGAACAGAGGCTACCAATCTGTTCAATACAAGGGGCAAAATTGCCCACCATCACGAAGGCATAATATATCCCCTACGAAGATCCATTGGTGATAAAGGCCACCATCTTCGGTATCGAGACTCAACGCATCCTAATCGATACCGGAAGTTCGGTGGACGTCCTCTTCCTACCCACATACTTGGCTATGGGATTGAAAAAAGAATGCCTAGAATAGGCCGAAGTCCCCTTAGTAGGCTTCTGGGGAGAATGTTGTCATACGTTGGGAACTATAACTCTGCCTATGTCGTAGGGAGAAGGTGCCATGGCAGCGAACGAAGCATATCAAGTTTTGGGTAGTACAAGCGTCGTCTGGAACTTACAATGCTATATGTGGGTGACCATTCATATGGACATTTGAGGCGATCCCCTCCACACTTCACCTTAAGGTGAAGTTTCCTACGCAATCGGGGATAGGAGAAGTTAGGGGTAGCCAGGTCAAGGCTAGGGAATGCCGAATGAATGCAATCTCCTCGGAGAACAATGAGGACACTACTATGCCCGCTAAAAAAATGCAAGTTGGAAGAGGAATTGAAGGTACAACCTGTGGAGGAACTAAATATGGTAGAAATCGTAGAAGGGGACCAAGGAAAAACTGTTAAGGTGGGAACCAAGATGAATTCTGATATAGAGTACAAAGTGGTTTTCGTCCTCAAACAATTTCACCACCTCTTCGCTTGGGAATGAGGGCCCCCGGGTAAAATCAGCAATCAGGTTTGCCATCACTTCTTGAATGTCAAGATAGGGGCCAAACCGGTTCAACAAAAGAATAGAAACATGTGACTAGAAAGGAACAAGAGCATACAGTCCAAGATAGAACAACTACTTAACCTACATCAGATTAGGGAAGTTAGATATCCCGAGTGGCTAGCCAATGTAGTCCTTGTCCCCAAAACAAAGGGAAGGTGGCGGATGTGCGTTGACTTCACCAACTTGAACAATGCCTGCCCAAAGGATTGTTATCCCCTACCCAGCATAGACCAATTAGTTGACTCCACAGCAGGTTGCGTTCTACTATCCACGATGGACGAGGACTAAGGGTATAACCAAATCCCGATGGAAATCATATATCAATATAAGACTAGTTTCATCACCGATGTAGGCACCTTCTGCTACACGGTAATGCCTTTCGGCCTGAAGAATACGGGGGCCACCTACCATCCCTTGGTGAACCTCATGTTTGCAGGATTGATTGGGAAATCTATGGAGGTATACATCGATGATATGATCGTTAAGAGTCCCCGAGCGGAAGATCACCTGGAGGACCTACACAAAGCGCTCTCGGTTATGGACAAGTTCGGAATGAAGATTAATCCCCAAAAGTGTTCCTTCGGTATCAAAGGGGGGAAGTTCCTAGGATTCATGGTGACGGAGAACGGAATAGAGGTAAACCTCAAGAAGGCTAAAGCCATCATAGATATGCCTACCCCCAAGACTATCAAAGACATCCAAAAGTTAACCGGGAGGATGGCGTCCTTGAGCAGATTCATCTCCAAACCAGCCGACAAAGGGCTCCCCTTCTTCAAGATATTGAGGAATATTAAGGACTTACATTGGACTGAGTAGTGCGAGGAAGCCCTGACCAAGCTAAAAAGCTACTTGGTATGCCCCATGCTATTGGTAAAGCCCATACCTCAGGAGGAACTGTTTGTATACTTGGCGGTCGGAGAGGAAGCTGTGAGTGCAATGTTAGTCAAAGAGCACAATAGAGAGCATCGCCCCGTCTACTATGCTAGCAAAATGCTACAAGGGGCAGAGGGCAGATATACGCGAACTGAAAAATTGGTGCTAGCCTTAATCACTATTGCCCGCAAGTTACTACCATATTTCCTCTCCCATCCTGTCACTGTGTTAACTAAACAACCCCTACGTACTATTCTTAACATATCCTAAACCTCAGGATGACTGGTAAAGTGAGCCGTAGAACTCACAGAATACGATATGTTCTATGCCCTCAGGTCTTCAATCAAAGCCCAAGTGTTGGCTGATTTTCTCATGGAAATAGCGGGTATGGAAGGGATTCAAAACCCGCCCTTATGGCACATGATTGTGGATGGATCCTCTACGACAACACATGGAGGGGCTGGGATAGTACTAACCAACATCGAAGTAGAGGAGGAAGCACTCTACTTCGCTGTCAGGCTCGACTATCCCTTGTCCAACAATGAAGCGGAGTACGAAGCCCTTTTAATAGGGATGGGGATGACACAAGAAATGGGACTTAAGAAGGTGGTAATCCATACAACTGATTGTGCAGCAAATTAGCGGTGCCTACGAAGCCAAAGAAGAAAGAATGTGGGAATATCTCCAGATAGTCCATCGGAGGCAGACTTGATTTGAAAGGTGATAGATAGTCCAAATCCCCTGCTCCGACAACCAAGAAGCGGATGCCTTATCTAAAATAGCCTATAAAACAACCACGATACACACTCGTCGTATCACCCTTTTGTAGGCATTGGAATTGGAGAAGTCCGAAGTCAAATAGGTGAATACCACAATGAACTCAACCGGGGAGGAATGGATGGCCACAATTATAACATATTTAAGGCTCTCGAAAGATTATTCCTCGAGCAAGTCAGAACAACGGTTGATGGCGCAAAAAATAGCCCGATTTACACGATGACATCTTATTCTGCAGGTCTTACTCCAACCCCCCACGCGAGATGCCTTAACAAGGCAGAAGCAGAACAAGTTATTAGAGAGGTTCACGAGGGGACTTACAAGAGCCATATGGGGGGAGAGAGCATGGCCGAACGCATAGTTCGCCAGTGCTATTATTGGCCTACGATGACCCAAGACTATAAAAAACATGCCAAGCGGTGCAAGTCGTGTCAGGACTATGCCCCCAGAATCCATCAACCCGCGATGCCTTGGATATACGGCTTGAACCCTTGCCCTTTTGCAAAATGGGGAATCAAAATCGTGGGACCTTTAATCCCCGACGTAGGGCAGAAGAAGTTTTTTCTAGTAGCCGTTGACTACTTCACCAAATGGGATGAAGCCAAACCCTTGGCTAAGATTACTACCAGAGCGGTTATTAATTTCCTGTAGAGATATATAATATGCCGTTTTGGTATCCCCTTATGCCTTGTTAGCGATAATGGGCTCCAGTTCACGAGCCGAGAGTTAGAAGATTGGTGCGACCAATGGGAAATGAAGCATCACTTCACATCTGTGGGGTATCCCCAAGCTAATGGTCAAGTGGAAAGAACTAACCAAACTTTGCTGAAAAAACTGAAAGCAAGATTGTGGGCCTATAGGACCACTCAGAGGACAACCACGAGAGAAACCCCCTACAATCTAACCTATGGCAGCAAAGCGGTGATACCCCCAAGGTTGTAGTAGAAACTTGGCGAGTCAAAGAATACAAAGAAGTGGGCAATAGCTCCAATCTGGCCTTAGCCCTAGACCTATTGAAAGAACGGAGAGCCCGAGCGGCTATCCGAATGGAGCAATACAAAGCACGCATGGTGGGATACTACAACGCAAAAGTGTGAACTAGAACCTTCCAAGTGGGAGATCTGGTATTGAAGAGAGCCGAGGCTTCTAGAAATATAGGGAAGCTTCAACCTAAATGGGAAGGACCCTTTAAGATCTCTAAGATCATCAGGGGGTGCTACCTATCTGCTAGAGAACCTCGAAGGGGAAGCGTTTCACAACACCTGGAACGCATATAACCTCATAAAATACTACACCTAATGTAATTATACTCCATACGAAAACATACCCCATTGTACATAAATAAAATACTGTTTATTGTAGATGAATTTTACATTGTCAAAGGGAAAACATGGCTACTATTACAAAATTACGATCCCGAGAATGACCATAAACAACCTTACCCTACGATATCATCTATCTACAAACAAAAACAATCGTAGGAGACTACCAAATCCATCTATACACACACTTATATACATAAGTAAGCACACCAAAACAAGGAAAGGAAAACTATCATAAGGGATCTAATGATCCTCCGTCGGACGCTTTCCCTTCCGGATCAAACGGCGTCGCTGATCTGGAGTCAAATCCATCAAATTGACAACATATATGGAAGGCATGATAAAATCCTCTGAGGTTCGTACGACTTCAGTAGGAGGAGCTGGAGGAACGTCGAGAAACACATGCACAATGTTCAAATCAAGAATAATGACGGTTGCAGAAAAATTGGGTAAGGATCGCACGACCTCTTGTTAGAGCTTACACCCAATACGAACCATATCGCGGAACTCCCCTCAGAGAGATTCTCGAAAAGGAGAGGAAGTGGATATGTTCATTACGGCTTTAGCACGAGCAACTACTAAAGCCACTTTGTGCATCCTCGCCACCTCAGCCATCCTCCGATGGGTAGAGTCCTTTTCTTCCAAAACCTTAGAAAACCTCCCCTCCAAAGCACGGAGCTGGTCTCAGAGCTCTTTGATTCTCTCCTCTAAGCATATCACTCGAGCCCATTCCAGCATGAGGCGACGCTCCAAATCCCACGACTTCTCCAACTCATCTCTTAGAGCTTCGTTATGAATGTCCTGCACAACCTTGTGGTTAGTTTCTAACTCTTCTATCTTCTTATGAGCAATGAGGAGATCTCTCTCCAAGTTGTCCCTATGGCGATATATTAACTCCATGTCAGATAGAACTTGATCTCTCCAAGAACCCACTGCATTTATAATCATAAACAACTGCGAAAGAGAACGAATAATCAAGGCTCGAATACGTATAAAGCAGAAAGGGAAACTTAAAATCCCATACCTCGCAAAGGTCCTTGCAAGCTAGATCTTGCAGTGAAGACAGTGGAAATGTATTCAACACAACATAATCTAACTTATTTAATAAATCGCTCAAAAAAATACGACAAAAGTTCACGTCAGGGGCTATCTGAGGGGAAACATCAATCCTCGATGGTGCCTCCTCACGTTCAGAAGCCGGAGCGGGAACAACAACAGAGGCTGATACTCTAGGAACCCTTCGGAGGTGAAATTGTGGATCGGGTTGATACGTTGTTGATGTTAACTTAACACTGAAGTTCTAACAGCAGTTTGTGTTCGCTGTTAGTTCGACGATGTTACTTTAACAGCAGACCAGAGTAACAGTTTGCAGCGGAATAAACAAACACGAATTTAAGAAGTGAATATAGGATTATATTAACTTCCGATCCGTAGGCAAAATACCACAAGGGTTTAACAAAGGCATTCTCACAACTCTCAAGCTCCTCACTCTCGAATTGTTCAAACTAAGCAAAGCACACAAGAGTTGCTTCGACTATCTCTAAAAGCTCCTCACTCTTAGATCTATTCTAACAACTTAAAAACTTTGCTAAAGCAAGACAACACTCAACAACTGTAAATTAATCTCTCGGATTGATTAGCTCTTGTCTCGTTTTTTGTCTTGATGTACTTCACACCTATATATAGGTTCTTGATCTTCGACTTCAAGGTGTGTTGTACACGGTTGGTAATTCTCTTTGTTTCCTTCTCGAACTCCTCTTCCTTGTTCTCGCAGTCCTTCTTGAATAATAGTTCCTTCGCCAGTGATCTAGCTAAGGAAAGACTCCTTCTTCAATTCAGGACTTTCCCTTGGAAGCTTTCCTAGTCGCACTAGACTTCTTCTTTCCTTTTATAAGCCGTTTGCTTTAATTAAGGAAACTTCTCATCTTGGAAACTTTGAGCGTCCAACCTAATGCAAGTTTGTTTCCTGAATAATAATCAAAGACAACTACAACTGTGGAACTCAGTTAGTTAAGTGAATAAGGCAAAACAATAATAATAATAATAACTAGATTGTAAAACAGTTTCTGGACGTGCAATGTTACTCTAACATTGAAAATCTCAATGTTATCCTAACATCCAGAAAACTTGCACTTTCAATCTCCCCCTTTTTGCCTTAATCACAAAACCTAAGAAACAGTTCTTATCAGATCAAATTATTCAGAAAAACTTCATTATATCATAACAATGAAAAACTAAGTACTCTCCCCCTGAATATCAGAAGGGACTAATCCAATGTTATTCTAACACTGATACTCTCGATGTTATAACATCCAGCTTTATCAATGTTGGTTTAACATCAGAAAGTTAACACCTGCAAAACAGAGTTAGTACCAGTAATCACAGTTCAATAATAGCATAAGCAGAAACACTAAGTACCCAAAATTAAAAAGTACTTAATTACAGTCCATACTAGCAGCAAGGAACAGACTCCTTGATCAGAATAAAAAGAAAACAATTGTTCAAAAGGCATTAGAAACAGAAACTAAAAAACTTGCAGGAAATTTTGAAATTTGATCTACTCTCCCCCTTTTTGTGAGGAAGGCAGATCCTTCAAGTGTTTCCTCAAGCTGTCCAGTTCCTGCAGTCTGACTTGCTTGTCAGCTATTTCCCTCTGGGTGTCCTTGTACTCCCTATCCAGCCAGACCAAGGTTTCCTCAACAAAAGCATCTGCAATCACTGAGCAGCTGTCACCACTGCTCACTGGAACTGAAGAAGCAGCAAACTTGTGTGCCTTCTTCTTCTTCTTCCTGCTGGGACCAGCTTCTCCTTGAGGGTTCCAAGGCAAATCCTGGATCCTCACATTAGTGAAGTAGCTCTTGGTGATTGACATTACAGCCTTGTTGCTGATCCATCCTTCAGTCTTCTTGGTTTTGAAGCCTTGCTTCACCAATAGGCATGAGATCAGAGAGGGATAGGGAAGGATTCCTTTGGGCTTTGTAGTGACTTCCTTCATGTGTCTCAGCACTTTTTCACCAATGTTTACACTCAGTCCATTCTTCAGCTTGTACACCAACTTTGCTGACTCTTTTGTCATCACAGTAGTGTTGGAAGAAGGAAGCCAATTGTAAGTGCTGATTTTGTGAAGGATGGCACTAAGAGAAGTCAGCCTGGTTGTGGGAAAGCTCTCTCTCCATTGCCTAGTGAGACCACCTGTAAGATCAGTGATGATCTCCTCCATAGTAGGATCCTCAGACTCTTCAGGATCAGGAAGCCCCCAAGCCTCATTGATCATGGCAGGAGTGATGTCATAGATCTTTTTCCTAACCCAAGCCTTCCCATACTTAGGAGAATCCAGGTTGATCACCCACTCAGAGAGATTCATGTAGAACTCTCTCACTACATCAGGACCATATGCAGACAGATTCTGCACAGAGCCCAAGACTCCTCTAGCCTCAAGCAACTCAAACACCCTGTTTTCTTTGAAAATACCCTCCTCAATAGCCCTTTCCTTGTGGATTACCCTGGCTTGGTATGCCTCCCATTGCTCCTCAGCATCAGGAGACACATAGAAGTCAGAGTAAGCTTCACGTGGATACTCTTTCATCATCAGATCAGTAAACTGATCATCATCTGATGTTAGAGTAACATCAGCTTCCTCTGGCTCATCAGCCACAAGCTCTTCTTCCTCAACTTCCTCTTCCTCTTCCTCCTCAACCTCTTCTTCTTCTTTTTCTTCTTCTGACTCATCCTCAGAAGACTCAGCCATCACCTCCTTACCCTTCCTCTTCCTGGCAGCATTTGCAAGGGCAGCCAAGGAAAGGTTTTCATCCTCATCCTCTTCTTCTCCTTCAACCTCAGCTGGTTGATCACTCACAACAGCTTGGTTACCTTCAGTAGTAACCCCATTATTTACACCAAGATTGCCATCAGCAGCAATCTCCTCAGACAAATCCTCATCATGCTCAACAGTAGCATGTCCACTCTCCTCATCAGCAGCAAGCTCATCATCATTAGCCTCATTAGGCTCAACAGAACAAGCCACAGTTGGCTCCACCACTTCCTCAACCACATTAGCCTCAGCTGGCTCAATCACAGCACTACCTAGGGGTGTACACGGGTGGGTATTTGCGGGTTACCACAAAAAAAGACACCATACCCACATATGGCGGGTTGCCAAAATCTTCAACCGAGCGGGTCATTTTAATTTTGAAACCATGCGGGTGGCGGGTTAGGCGGGTTAGGCGGATGGCGGGCGGGTGGCGGGCGGGTTACATTAAATAGATTACAAAAAAAATAGAGGAAAACAAAAATATCGAATACATGAAATATTTGATCCAACATTGCACAGAATATATGAAATATTGCCACCAAACAGAATATCGGATACACATCTACCTAACCCCAGTCTACTACAGTCGATCATCAAATGACATGCACTAACTAACAGATGGGAAGTCAAGTACTAAAACTGTAAGTAGTCATAAACCAGAAAGAATGGCAGTTAACATAAATAATTTCCTCAAAACACAACCCCCTTCCCTGTTGCTAAATAAGCATTCAGGTGCATCTACCATTTAACGAATCAACGAGACAAACAAGTAGTGAAAAGGGAGAGTCCCTTTACTCGACTTCACAAAATTCCCATTCGTTTCATACAAGTATACAACCCACAACAATTTACTGATACTCCATGCTTGATTGCTACAGTTGTCGCATATCTCTCTCAATGTGACGTGACAGAATAAAACAAGCAGAGCAAAAACAGGAATTCAACACCAAACAAACAAGTTGAACACAAATGGAACCGAATCAACGACCTCATAACTCTCGATTAACGATTGTAAAACCACAAAGACTCGATTGTTACCACCTTCGTCGGTTAAAACGGATTTACTCGATTCAGATGATGGTGGCGTCGTGGCAGCGTGGAGCAGCAGTCAGCCGTGGTGGAGCAGTGGTGGATGGAGTGTTTGATGGGGTGGAGCAGCGATGGAGTGTTTGATGGCGATGGTGGATGTCGGTTGAGTAGAGCGCGACGGAGGTCGGAGAGGGGCTGGTGGCGCCGTGGCAGAGAGTGAGACAGAAGAGAGCGTGGCAGAGAGGGTTTTTTTGAGAGAGAACGTTCGTGGTGGCGGTGGTGGATGTCAGTCGAGTAGAGTGCGACGTTGCAGTGGTGGCTGGCGGGGCAGTGGACCTACAGGTGCGGAGGTCGGGAGTTCGTTCGTTGGTGACTGACGAGGCAGCGTTGCAGTGGCGGCTGGCGGGGCAGTGGTGGCGGTGCGGAGGTCGGGGTGGCACGCGGCAGTGAGTGAGACTGAGAGAGAAGACAGAAGAGGGGCTGGACGGGAAGCGGAGGCAGTGGTGGTGGTACGCAGTAGTGTAGAGGTCGGGGGCGGCGCCGGACTGACTGACTGAGAGTGAGGCTGGTGAGTGTGGACTGTGGTGGCTGTCTAGTGTGGCTGAGCTAAGAATAAACCCTAATCAAGTGGGGGTATATAAATGTTTTTTTTTTAATAATTACTAATAAGTGGCAGGGGGGTCGGGCGGGTGGAATGGGTAACCCGCGACCCGCCCGCCTGCCAGCGGGTTGCCATCGTTGTAAACTGTTTTCTTTGCCAAATTTTACTAAACCGCGGGTTTGCGGGTGGTAGCGGGCGGGTGGCGGGCGGGTCGGGCGGGTCGCGGTTATATGTACACCCCTAGCACTACCCAACCCAATCACAGGGGCCTCATTCTCCCCCTCAATACCAACATCAACATCAGCAGGTATACTCGGAGTAGGGTTAGCCATTGTTACCTCGATTTCAGGATTGGTGGGAGCAGGGGCTTGCTCGACAGCATCTGATGTTGAACCAACATCTTTCTTTGAAATCTTTTTGCCCTTGCGCCGTTGAGTGGTAGCTTTCCTCTTTGGAGAGGCGGCGACTGTGGTTTCAGCGGCGGTGCGTCTGGTACTGCGTCGTGGCGCTCGCTCGATTTGCGCAGCTGCTTCTGCAAGAGCATCAATATTGGACTTGCGTGCCATTGTTAGAGTAACTTTGAGATAAAAGATTGAAGATTTTGAAAATTTAGAGAGTAATTTGCTTTCACAGTTGTTAGCGTTAGAATGAAGAAGAAATTAGGGCAAATTATATATATGATTCAGATGAAGAGCATGGAATAGTGGTGTTGTAACATGTTACCATAATAATCTGACCACTATCACACGTCCCCTACATGTTATTCTTACCACGTGTCAGTGTTAGGTTAACACGTAACCAGAGCAGTCTTCATACCTGAAAACTTATAAGTTACACTGTTACAATGTTGGACTAACATTGGCAAGTTAACATCAGGGAGGGAAGTTTGAGGTGCAGGGCTTCATCCAAAGTAGCATCATCTTGTGAGAGCGTGAGATATTCCTGTACTAATCTGAAGCTTCAACCACGTACACAGGTACAATGACAAAGCTTAAGATCATCAGTATAAGCAAGTGACAAATCAAACAGGGAAAAACACAGAGGATATACTTATCCAGGGAAAGGATTTTCCCACAGCAAGAAGATCACAAAACATAGTGCTTTTACCTGTAGCTGGTCACCCAAGAAGTATGCCTCAACACAAGATACTTAACTACTCCCCCTAAGCCCAAACCGACAAAAGGAAATATGCAGAACTAGAATGAATGCAACCATGTTAGATTAACATTTGAGAGATGGTAACCACATACAAACCGCCTTGGTAACTGGGATCAGGACATATCAATTTATCTTTAACTTTCACTATTTTTAGAAACTCTTTTGAATAAAAAACTGATGAATGTTAAAGGACAGTCTCATCACTGAATGTGGGCAGCACAGGACTCCACACACCCCAGCAACTTAACCATCAGCTACAGATCAGGCAAGTACAAAGAAATTGAATGAAGACAACACTTTTATCAAATATTTCTCCACCCCAACTCCTCATGCATACTTGTTTACTAACCTGTTAATCAAGGAAATACTAAGTAATCAATGCTACTGAATGCACACAGTCTAAACTTTATACACCCCAGTAGGAAAGATCACTATCATGTAAAAACCTTGGCCATAGACAAAAATATGAAAATAAGCACAACTGAATGACAATGAGGCCTTCAACATCATGTACCCCAGCTTCTCTTCATACCTTGTCAAACCTAACATGGATAAGTCACAACTGAATAGCATCAGAGTAGTGAGCTCTGTGTATCCCAGCTTCTCCCATGATGTTAGGTTAACATTCACAGACTAACATCAGAGTTATTTCTTTCCAAAACTCTTGATATGTACCTGTTCACCAATCACCTTAGCTATTCATACAGATTAACCACACAACCAACAGTTTCTCTAACAAAGATGTAATATGCAAGAAAGAAGAATGCAAAAAGGAACATAAAAGAATTACAGCTACACCACAACCAATAACCAATGCTAGACAGTGGTGTTATGTCAACACTGGTGAACTAACATCTCTAAACAATGCACATGCCAAGAGAGTTCCTCAGACTGAAGAACCTCTCAGTATCTAATGGTTTAGTGAACATATCAGTAAGCTGATTGTTAGTTTCTATATGTTCAATGTCAATAAGCTTGTCTTCTACCATGTTTCTCAGAAAGTGATGCCTAATGTCTATATGTTTTGTCCTAGAATGCTGAACAGGATTCTTAGAGATGCTTATAGCACTAAGGTTATCACAAAACATAAGTAAGGTATCACTGTCCAACCCATAGTCCAGTAGCATATGTTTGAGCCATACCAACTGGGTGACACAACTACCTGCTGCAATGTATTCAGCCTCAGCAGTGGATAGTGACACACAGTTTTGCTTTCTACTGTACCATGAGACCAAGTTGTTCCCCAGATAAAAACATCCTCCACTTGTAGACTTCCTGTCATCAGTATCACCTGCCCAATCTGAGTCACTGAAACCTACAAGATTTGTGTTAGTATCATAAGAGTACCATATGCCAAGGGCCAAAGTGCCAGATATGTATCTAAGTATTCTCTTCACAGCAATCAGATGTGACTGCTTTGGACATGCCTGGTACCTTGCACATACACACACAGAGAACATAATATCAGGTCTTGAAGCAGACAAGTATAACAAGCTTCCTATCATTGAACGGTACAATGTTGGATTAACATTGACACCAGTATCATCCCTGGCCATCTTCACTGCAGATGCCATGGGAGTCTTACAAGGCTTTGAATCTGCTAATTCAAACCTTTTTACCAAATTCTTTGCATACTTTTCCTGACAAAGGAATATGCCAGTACCTGTTTGTTTCACTTGAAGACCAAGGAAGAAATTCACTTCTCCCATCATACTCATTTCAAACTGCCCTGTCATTGATTCAACAAACTTTTCTAACATAGAATTGTTAGTTGAGCCAAACACAATATCATCAACATAGATTTGAGCAATACAGATATGAGAATCTTTCTTTAAAACAAACAGAGTTCTATCTCCTCCACCTCTAACAAAACCAAGACTTAATAGAAATTCTGTAAGCCTTTCATACCATGCTCTAGGTGCTTGTTTAAGACCATGAAGGGCTTTTTCAAGCTTGTACACATGGTTTGGATACTTAGGATCTGTGAATCCCTTAGGCTGTTCAACATATACTTCCTTATCAATCAGCCCATTAAGAAAAGCACCCTTAACATCCATTTGGTATAGTTTTATCTTAAGATAGCATGCAATGGCTAAGAGTAATCTAATAGATTCTATCCTAGCAACTGGAGCAAAAGTCTCATCAAAATCTACACCTTCAACCTGAGTGTATCCCTGAGCAACCAGTCTAGCTTTGTTCCTAACTATGACTCCTTCCTCATTACTTTTGTTTTTAAAGATCCATTTAGTTCCTATTACATTTACACTAGGTGGTCTAGGTACCAACTTCCAAACACAGTTCTTAGTAAACTGTAATAGTTCATCCTGCATGGCATTAATCCAAAAGTTATCAAGAAGGGCTTCAGTCACATTCTTAGGTTCAATAGAGGAAACAAAACATGAGGCATTGTCAACAGTACAAGTGAAATTCATGCAGACACACATCTTGACCATATCACTATAGTCAATTCTTTCTTTGTTGCGTGTCCTTACCCGTTCAGTGATCTCACCTATTACCTGTGATGCTGGATGGTCTTTCTGAATCCTAGTTGGAGGGTCCCTTCTAGATCCAATGACAGCTTCAACTTCAGAGTCAGAATCTTCTGCTGTTAGTCTAACATCAGATCTAGCTGGTGTTAGTCTAACATTGGGTTCTGTCTCCTGTTCTGCATTTCCAGCTTCATGGTCCAATGTTGGAGTACCATTGGAAGGAGTAACATCATCAATCTCCACTGTTGGTTCAACATTGGAGACATTAATATTACCAGTACCTGTATCAAGTATGAAATCATCAAACACAACATTCACTGATTCCTGAATTGTCTTCAATCTAGGATTGTAGACTCTAAAGGAAGTACTATTGGCAGAGTATCCTACAAAGATGCATTTTTCACTTTTTGGATCAAATTTATTAAGATAATCCCTGTCATTTAGCAGATAACAGTCACATCCAAATTCATGAAAATGTGCAATATTTGGTTTCACACCCTTCAAGAGTTCATATGGAGTCATGTTAGTTCCAGGTCTGAGGTACACCCGGTTACTAATATGACAAGCAGTGTTTAAAGCTTCAGCCCAGAGTCTCTTGGATATATTTTTGGCATTCAGCATGACTCTGGCCATCTCTTGAAGTGTCCTGTTCTTCCTTTCAGCAATCCCATTCTGCTGAGGTGTCTTAGGTGCTGAGTATTCATAGAAAATTCCTTTAACATTGCAATAGTTATCAAAACTAGCATTCTCAAATTCTTTACCATGGTCAGACCTAATTTTAGTCACAGAAGAGCCATATAAGTTTTTAATACTAGCACAAAGAATTTTGAACTGATCAAAAGCTTCTGACTTTTCTTTAAGAAACTTTACCCAAGTATATCTAGAGAAGTCATCTACAATAACAAAGGCAAATTTCTTACCATTCAGACTACTCACCTCAATGGGACCCATCAAGTCCATATGTAACAGTTCAAAGCACCTACTAGATCTAGGATTAGCATTCTGTACCTGTAGGGGGGCATGAACTGCTCTAGTTTGTTTACCCTTGAGACAATCACCACAGACAAGCTTACCTGGGCAAGATAGCTTAGGTAAGCCTCTTACAGCATCAACTTTTTGCAATTTCTCAAGGTTCCTGTAGTGAACATGTCCAAGTTTCCTATGCCATATAGATGCTTCATCTATTTTAGCATGGAAACACTCTGCTTCCTCTTGAGCTAGGTAGCAGTTGTCCTTGGACCGAGTACCTGTCATAACAAGTACATTATCACTATCATAAACATCACAAGATGAACTGTCAAATGTAACCAGCAAGTCATCATCACATAGTTGACTGATGCTGATTAAGTTTGCCTGTAGCCCATCAACCAACAACACATCCTTCAGGGGTGGAAATCCATCAACATTCAGTGTCCCCTTTCCAATGATTTTCCCTTTTGTACCACCACCATAGGTCACAGTGCCAGTACTCAAGGAAACCATATTCACAAGATTGTCAATGTTGCCTGTCATGTGTCTTGAGCATCCACTGTCGAAGTACCACTTACCTGAAAGGTTAGAATACACAGCAGAGAAAACAACATTGCAAACAACTTTAATCTTAGGGGTCTTAACTTTTTCTACCCAAGTTCTACCTTTCTGTCATGAACCTAATGTTGGTCTAACATCAGAAACTGCTGTTGTTCTAACATTGGGTTCAGTAACTGTTTTCTTACCACATTCTCTTATAAATTTTCTACAGAATGGTTTTATGTGGCCTGGTTGGTAACAGTATTGACAGATAAAAGTAGGTTTACTTCTCACAGTGTTGATGGTACCTAAACTCTTAGAATCAGATTCTTTAACAAAGCTAGAAGATAGATAGGCAGAATTTACAATAGAAGAGGAAGGTTTCTCAACAAATCCCAGACCACATGAACCTGAATTTCCCATGCTTAGTACCTCATCAAGTTTGGAAGTACCTGCATTCCATTTAGCTATGATCTGTGTGTCTTTCTTGAGTTTATCCTTTACCTCTTTCAACTCAGCTTCAGCTTTGTCAAGATCTCTTTCATAGAGTTTCAACATGTTTTTCAGACACTCGATGTCATGAGTCAGTGCTTTGTTCTTCTTTATGAGTTTCACATTCTCTCTTTCAAGCCTGAGGAATGTTGTGTGCAGATCATCAAGAATCTCCTCCTGGGATAATTCTTCTTCTTGGGAGTACTCTTCTTCTAGATCAACTGTACCATGAAAACAGTCAAAGTTAGTATCATCACAATCAGAGAGTTCATCAGAGATAACCTGGGAATCATTGTTGTTCCAGTCTCCAAAAAAGATTTCCTGCTTTGCTGTTGGTTCACCAATGTTAGAGTAACATTGTGATCCTAGGCAATTTCTGGAGTCTTCATTGGTCCAGGTGATCCTTGTGCATAGCGCATCAGTTTTGATTTCCTCTGAGTGTTCTTCGGTACTTGTTCCAGATTCAAAATCATCTTCATTGAAGTCATCTACACAAACCCAATGAGAATTCCCCCTTGTTCTGAGGGTGTTAGCACATTCATGTTTATAGTGACCATACCCCTTACATTCATAGCACTGAACATCCTTTAATTTTTCTACATCTTGAGGTGTGCTCTTAGATGCCATGTACTTAACAAATTTAGGGGGCAATTTCTTGTAACCGGGGCCATCATTACCAGTTAGTTTTTCTTTCTGTTTACCTTTGAAACCTAATTTACTAAACTTTTTGGTAATATTGCCATAGTTAGAAGAGATCAACTCATATTCATCCTCATCACTACCTGCAGAATCTGAACTAGTTCCAAGAAGGGCTAAAGCTAATTGCTTGCTAGACTTTCCTAGGAATTCTAATTCAAATTCTTTCATAGTATTCATCAAGGTCTGGAAACTCATGTTGGCAAGATCTTTAGACTCATTCATAGCAATTCTTTTGACTGTAAACTTAGAAGATAGTGTTCTAAAGGCTTTATACACCATGGTCTGATTAGGAATCACAAAACCTAAGTTCTGACATTGATTAGATATATCAAGAAGTTTCTCAAAATAACTATCAATAGTTTCCTCTTCTCCCATCTCAATCTTCTCAAAGTCTCTCAAAAGTTTCCTATACTTAGAATCCCTCACAGCCACATCACCCTCACAATGTAACTCAAGTGTTTCCCATGCAGCTTTAGCAGTATCACAAGTTTGAACAAGTTTAAACATATGATTACCTATCCAGCTAAAAATAGCATTGAGAGCCTTCTCATTGTAGTTGTAGAGAGCAATTTCAGCGGCTGTCCATTGTCCCCTTGGCTTTGGCACCAGGTCAGCATCTCCATCTCTTGGCAGATAAGGGATGGTATAGCCTTCTAGTACAGCTTCCCAAGCTTTGAGGTCGATGGATTTGATGTGGACTCTGAGTCTGATCTTCCAGTAGGCATAGTTGTTGGGACCTTCCAATACTGGCAACCTGCTGGTATTGGGGTTGGAGCTGTCCATCTTGTCGTATCAACGCCAAACACCGGTGAAGTTGGTGCTTGGCTCTGATACCAATTGAAATTGTGGATCGGGTTGATACGTTGTTGATGTTAACTTAACACTGAAGTTCTAACAGCAGTTTGTGTTCGCTGTTAGTTCGACGATGTTACTTTAACAGCAGACCAGAGTAACAGTTTGCAGCGGAATAAACAAACACGAATTTAAGAAGTGAATATAGGATTATATTAACTTCCGATCCGTAGGCAAAATACCACAAGGGTTTAACAAAGGCGTTCTCACAACTCTCAAGCTCCTCACTCTCGAATTGTTCAAACTAAGCAAAGCACACAAGAGTTGCTTCGACTATCTCTAAAAGCTCCTCACTCTTAGATCTATTCTAACAACTTAAAAACTTTGCTAAAGCAAGACAACACTCAACAACTGTAAATTAATCTCTCGGATTGATTAGCTCTTGTCTCGTTTTTTGTCTTGATGTACTTCACACCTATATATAGGTTCTTGATCTTCGACTTCAAGGTGTATTGTACACGGTTGGTAATTCTCTTTGTTTCCTTCTCGAACTCCTCTTCCTTGTTCTCGCAGTCCTTCTTGAATAATAGTTCCTTCGCCAGTGATCTAGCTAAGGAAAGACTCCTTCTTCAATTCAGGACTTTCCCTTGGAAGCTTTCCTAGTCGCACTAGACTTCTTCTTTCCTTTTATAAGCCGTTTGCTTTAATTAAGGAAACTTCTCATCTTGGAAACTTTGAGCGTCCAACCTAATGCAAGTTTGTTTCCTGAATAATAATCAAAGACAACTACAACTGTGGAACTCAGTTAGTTAAGTGAATAAGGCAAAACAATAATAATAATAATAACTAGATTGTAAAACAGTTTCTGGACGTGCAATGTTACTCTAACATTGAAAATCTCAATGTTATCCTAACATCCAGAAAACTTGCACTTTCAGGAGGGAATCCTTCGCCTCAACGAGGGAGGTCTCGGCGACCTGGGAAGAAGGGTCCCTGCCTAACACCAAGGGAAGATTATCCAGGGTAACACGTCTTAGAACCAATTCGAATCCCGGGAGCGACAATCCTTCCCCATCTCCACTGCTAGGACCGCAATATGATGTACCACTCAACACCATCATGTCAAATGCCTTCACAGAAAAAAAAAAAAAAAGTCCATCTCGGACCTTGAAAGGGGTAAAGAACGCACGATGAGTCACAATATGAGAAAAGGGACAAAAAAAGCTTACGAAAAAAAGAAGTTAACATGTAAAGGTTGAGGAGGGAAATCTAAAGCTCCTGCTCCCTCTTGCAAACCCGCCATCATCAGGGTATCAGAAAGCTCCAGCATGCCACATATATTGTGACTACCCGAGAACAACCCAATGTCACGTAAAATTGATGCCTCTTGAATGGCCGTCTCTAGGCTTGATACCAGCCCCCATAGAATGGGTACTTCCCACGAATAAGCAAACCTACCCCTAGTTTTCAAGAAGAAAAAATGATTCTTCCAATCGTCTGAAGGAGTGACGCGCCTAGTGATGGTTGTAAAAGAACGGCAGTTATCTCGATACACCAAGCTAAAGAAGGGGAGACCGCTAGGACAAGGCCGTAAAACAAAGACACCCCCCACCTGATAGGGGTAAGAGACAAATCCAAAAAGCCTGCTACAGAGGATATACCCTACCGAATAACGGTAGGAGTTAGACGTTAGTTGGCTAGGGCAGATCTGCCAATACCTGAAAAGGGATTGCAGGAAAGGATGGAAAAACAAGTGGAGCCCGCATTGGATTTGGTCCGAATATACCGTCATATATCTTGCAGGGGGATCATAAGCCCTCTGGTGAGAGCGAGGCAAGACAATATTATACTTATTGAGGTCCAGATGATACTCGATGTATAAAGCAGCCATATAATCTAAAGACTCTGTACTTACAACAGATTCTACCCGACCTCCCCTAATCAAACCACGAGGGTTCACAGTAATGGTATTAAATATCGAAAAATGATTTATCGGAAGGTATAACTCCTTACCCAAGAATACCTCCCTTATATTTCTCACTAATGAAGCGTCGATGCAGAGCGGGGCCGATGCAGAAGTTAGGGACGGACTCTCGAATATGGCAAATAAACCCCCTTCAGCCCTTCTCGAGTGTTGAGAAAAAACTTCATCGAGATTACGACGCACCATGTGCACCGATGGAGATCTTCGGACGGGGAAAGAACTACCTTACGAGCGAGACGAACGAGGAGTCATGATATATTTATGCCTTATCACTATGATAAGTTATCGCACTAGTCAACTTAGTATAAAAGTGACGAAAAAGAAAAAAGCACAAGAGGACAAGAGTTCACTTTCTGCCAAAGACTTGCAAGAGACTCTTTAGAAGAAAAAGTTTGTTTTGGATCAGGTGAAAAGGAATGTTCAGAGGTTTAGAGTCCAAAAGACTATATAGCAAGTCCAAGGGTCACACGGCAAAGAAGGGGGGCATGCGGACTATGCAACGATTTTAACCAAGTACCATACTACACGAAGGGGCACGTGTCATCGCCTTCTAAAGATGAAAAAGAATACTCATCATCATCATTCATGCAATGATCAAACAAAGACATGCAGCTACTATCCCAGGAGACTAAGGATAGGGTCAAAACTTAGAAGTTATTGTAGGCTTAAAGAGAGGAGCTCAAGTCCCCAAAAGTGTCAGAAAGATATTTAATCCCAAAGTCAAACACATCCACACCAGAATGACGCAAGAGGAAAAGAAACAAATACCATTGATTCAAGAAAGTTCAAGGTACAGACTCGAAGATCAAAAAGCAAAAACAAATAAAGCTAAAAGACCACAAAATAAAAAAAAAGTGCAATTAAAGGGAAAAAAACATCTAAAAGGTCCTAAGTATCGAAAGGTGGCGGAGTCGAAGAAGGGAGTGCGGGAGATGCTTCCAACAGAGCACCGACGGGCACCACTATCGGAGGAAGCGACAAAGGGAGTGCTTCGTCCGTGGGTCACTAGTCTCAGAAGCACCTCGGCGGTGAAAATCCTCATGCCAGGATTCGATGAGAGGGGGATACGAAAACTATGTTTCTCAAAAAGAGCATAAGCTTCCTCGATAGTGGGGTTCACCATTTCACGGAGATCCAACTGACGGAGATCTACTCCCCGTTGTATTATCCTCTTCTTCCGTGCCTACCCTAAGCATTGAAGGAAGCCCCTAGAGCATATGACCCATAAGATACCTATGATTCTTTCGAGCAAAATCGACCTGACATTGCCTGAAAGTCTCTTCTTGGACATATTTAGCGGTGGCATCTAACTTCTTTTGCAGGTCTTCAGGGGAGGGGGGGATCTCCCCCGATATGGGAGCCTTCACCAACTCTTCCGTTGCGGCATCCACCCGAAGAAGGGCCTGCTCCAGATATTTCTGCAACCCCGCCTCCCTCAATGCCCCAACGACCTTCTCCTTCTCTAAAAACTCAACCTTCTCCTTTAAAACTGAGCCCGAGGCCTCCAATTCCGATACATAGGATTAAAGACGTGTAGTCTCGATATCAGACTCATGCACTCGATGGGTAGCCCTCTCCAGGGCTGACTGATACTTAACTAGTTTCTCTTGAAGAACTCCCTGGTCTCTCTCTAGCTTCTTGTACTTCTCCTCGGCCACGGTCGCATTCTCCCACAATTTCCCAACCTCAAGTAAGACAACATGAAGAACTTAGGCGCCCAAAAACAAAATTAAGAAAACCGAAAAAAATGGGCCTAAGGATATCTCAAAAAGATAGCAAGGAGTAAAAACAACACACCATTAAAGCCATCCAGTTAACGTAAGCCTGAAGGATCTGCCACTCATCAGCTAGCAATGCGTTGGTGGAGGCAAAGAAGCGAAAGATAGTACCGATAGCTGCTTCCACTCCTTCCATAGTCGGCATGCTGCCCAGAATGGGAATATCAGAAGAGGAAGGCGCCCCATGAGAAATCCCTCTCGAAAGTGGAACTTGAGTCACGATAGTAGGATCAGACATGATAGTAGGGATAGACCCCCTGGGAGGGGGAAGTGAAGAATTAGCGAACATCGGGGTTATATACATCAACTTCTCTAGTAACCATGCATTTCTCGCTATAAAGGAATCCGAAGGCACGTCCCCGATAGCAGACAAAAAAGAATCCCCGCTCAACAAAAAAGCCAAGTCAGAACCTGGAACTCCCGATGCTCCCCCCGAAGCTCGCGTCAGTTGCCCTATGCACAAGAAAAAAGAAAAGAAATAAATAAAGTGAGAAGGCTGCCTCTAAGTATTCATTAAAATGAAAGACTCATATCAAGATACTCACCCAGGTCAAAAGCATCATCCATCGGGGCTTTCCCCTTATCCGACAACATCACAGATTTCCCTTTTGCCTACAAAAAATATACCCGCACAGGTAAAAAAGAAATCCGCCAGCACATCACATAAAGATTGAGGGATTTAGATCAAAATACTTACCAAGAAGCCCAAAAAAATAAAAAGGAGCACCCTCTGAGGATACCAGCAACTCGAAGACGGCGAAAAATCTCTCTACCGTGCAATCTATCCTCTTAACCAAACACCAGAAAACAAAGAGGGATAGGGCAATAAAACTGTTTAGAGTGAGTTGACTAGGGCATATATCGCATAACTTGAACACCTCGCAAAAGAAGGGTGGGAAGAATGATCGCAATCCAGCCTTCACCTGCGAATAATATATCATGAGGTGCTTCAGATGAGGCGTATTCCCTCTCTGGTCAGTCTTGGGTAGCACTACCTCCACATTACCACCCGAGGCCCCAAAATCCATGAATAATTTCTTCACTTACTCATGCGTAGCAGTACTAATGGTGGCATCCACCTTTTGGGTATTCCGAGGAACCCTGCCTTTGTTAGTCGCCTTTTTGAACTTCTTCTTGGACTTCTTCTTCTTTGGAGGAACACCTCCACTACCACTCGCCACCGCCACCGCCGCAGCACTGCGCTTGCGAGTAGCTGGCCTGTCACCACTGGAGGGTTAAAAACATGCAAAAAGACGACGGCGTCAGAAGCAGAGGCGACGGAGACAAGATCAATATTGTAGAAAGAAAACATTAGTAAAGATTGAAAGAGAAGAAACTCAAATCCCAAGGCTGGAATTGCAACGAGAAAAGCTAAATTTGCTCTGAAAAGATAAAAGCTCGAAATTTGCTTAGTGTGGAAAAAAGAAGGAAGGTAGGGGGTATTTATAAACCCTAAGAGTTAGGAAGTGGGGAAGAACTTAATTACCCATTACTCCTCCTTAAATGAGCCCATACCGCACGACACCACACTAATAGGCGCGGAAACCAAAAAATTTGGACCGTTACACCACATTTCTCGCCACTAAGAAGACGTGGGCTTAAATGCGCCACATCACCAAAAAAGAAGAAGAAGATATATATATATATATATAATGAATATATATAAATATAAATAAAGGGTAACCCCGATACCCCCTAACGAAATTCCTCTTGCCTCAAAAAAACGAAGGTAACAGGAATTGGGGGGGGGGGGGGGGGGGGGGTAGTGTTAACCCTATTTTCCTTCACGACGCTTTCAGAAACATCACGAAGACCTACCCCAGTATCGGTAGCCTTAGACGTTGCACTCGATACCGGTAAAATGGTACCCCGCTCTTTTCTCGAATCATAATAGGCAATTCACACGGTACATGTCCCGCACGAGGTATCAGAAGTTTTAAATAGCTTCATGAATACCCCATAGGGACACGATACCCTAGCAGTTATCTCATCAAGATACGATACCCCATAAACAGAGGGTATCAACCCCTCTTAAATCCCGATAGGGCCCCTATCTACAGACGAAGTCACTTTCCCTCCCAAAGTGGTACCGAGATCCAATGGCGGCAGCATTTCGACATGTATCAACATTCTCCCCAAGACAAGTGTTGGATCTAGAATGAGGCTATGGTATCGAAATCCGATGGCGGCAACATTCTAGTGCGTATCAGCATCCCCAAAAACAACTATTAGACGCGGAACGAGATTACCCAACTCCTATAACACCCGCATGACACTTGTCAAAAAAGATCCATGCACCAAGGCCACTTGTACGCTATCTTACTCCTATATAAAGGGAAAGAAACAGTGATTAAAAGGGAGACACTTCTTGAATCATAAAAAAAGATATAAGTTATTCTTCATATTCAGGCAAGGCATTATAATTCATCCACAAAACCAACATAAATAAATAATTGTTAACACAAACCATTGTGATCATTTTTCATGTTAGCCCACAAATGCATGACACAAAATCTATGCTCTACATCTGTCAACAATTCATGAACTGTATCCACTAATCCCTTTTACTTATCACTCATAATTGTGCAGTGATAGCTATTTTGGATGCTTAGATCTCCAATTAGGATGTTAAGAAACCATCTCCAAGATTTTTTTATTTGATTTCTCAACAACTGCATAAGCAAATAGGTAAGTGCAGTTGTTGGCATCAACTCCAACAGCTGTCAGCAAAATGCCCCCATTCTTAGTCTTCAGGTGTGTCCCATCCAGAAAAATAATGGGCCTACACCCAGTCAGAGACCCTTGTTACAAAGCACCCCAGCAAATGTAAAACCTCTTGAACTTACACTCTTCTCCTACTACCTTACACTTAAACTTCACTATTGTGCCTGGATTTGTCTTCATTATCTCCTAAGCATAGCTCCACAGCATTGCATATTGCTCAGCATCTGAGCCATGTGTCTTAGCAAAGACTTTCTTCTTTGTTTTGTACATAATAGATGTTGTATAGTCTAAGCTGCAACCCCTACCCAATATAGTGAGCATGAAGTTCACTAGCCAGTTTGGATTACTGCTAATCTTGTCAAAATATTGTTCTGACAACCACCTTGAATTTGCTTGTGTCACCCACTCCTGTCTTGGGCATTCATGTGGCTGTTTAAGTGTCTTCACTTTCATGGTGTCTTTCCCCTTAACCCTAGATGTATATATCCTCCATGGACAACCTTGTGCACATTTGGCCTCAACCTTCTTCTTACCACTCATGGTGAATCTGACAGATATTCCCTCATCTATTGAGAACTTTTTGATTGCAGCTCGTATGCCTTCTATGTTATGGAAACACATTCCTAGTGTGAATTGTATCTTCACCATGTCTAAGCCGGGATTGAAAACTGAGTGGTTCTTGTGAAGAAACCGGTTCCTTTGTACCAATGGCTGCTGGGATTCTACAGAAGCAGGGGCACTTTGAGGATTGTTGGCAGTGTTGGTTGACACATCTTGTGAGTTGTTGACAGGATTATATGGCCCAACCTCCATGTTGTTGCCAGGATTAGATGGCCCAACTTGTGAGTTGTTGCCAATATTAGCTGGCCTTGTCCATTCAACACTCTTGTCCATATTTGCATAAAGTAGTGCATCATCTTCAGCAACATCATTGTCACTGTCAACCATGTAATCTGAGTACTCAGTATCCTCTTCAACACTAACCTCACCCTCACTGTCATCAATGTCAACAATATCAATGCTGATTGTATCATTGGACTGCAATTCTGCCATATGAATTCTGGTAGACCACCTTCTGATGGTTGGTTAACAAATGATGCAGTAGGTTGTACATAAGGCTCTTCTTCTCATGTGGCTGCCAGTGGTTGCTCAACATTCACTCCATAATTTTGTGGCTCTCCATTCGCCTCATCATTCCTTGCACTGTTTCTGCAGTTCTATGTTCATCAGTTTACTCTTCATTTCCCCCTTGACTCTCTTACAAATGTTGTAACACCTTAACAACCTATGTATCTATGTCTTCCACCGTCTTATCAGACCATTCTTCTTCTTCAACAGATTGTAGTTTATCATCTTTTTGAAAATCATAATCATCTCCAATAAAATCCAACCCTTCACTAATTGGAGGCAACTCGTGTTTCTCTTCAGTTGACACACTTCCATTTACAGTAAGTGTCTCTTTCAACACATACGCCTCCATTGTTCCAGCTCTTACACCTAAGCCTGCCATCACCATTGCATCTTGATCATCTCTAATTCCAATGTAATCAGAGTCACACCCTCCAGCAATGCACCAAAGTCTGACTTCTCCACCCTCTGGACTAACACCACACTCTACTGCCATGTGTTGTAATTCAATCCTAGACATCTCATCCTTTGTGCACCAATCAATATAACTAATTCGACCTTCCAAATATCAAACCTTACCCAAGTTCAATAGTTTGCCAGAATGATGCATGATGATGGTGAATAACCCAATGTCTGTGTCTAAAGTACATGAAAAAAAAAAGACAATCAGCAAACATGTACCACATGCTACCCCACAAACTCAAAACAATCATATATATATATATATATATATATATATATGTGTGTGTGTGTGTGTGTGTGTGTAGGGAATAGAGTCGTTGAGGGACCACACGCTGTAAGGTTGTACCACCTAACCTATTCGACAAAGTTCTAGAGATAACCATAAAATAAAGCAACCAAAGCATCGCTTGTTGCGCATGCATTCCTCAAAACACTCAATACGGTTCTAAAAAGAACTACACCCACAAAGTTAACACAATAAAAACTCGATTTAAAAATGTATAAAGAAACAAAACCCTCACTTTTCGCACATGCATTCCTCAAAACACACAATACGATTCAAAAAGGACCACACTCACATGATTAACACTAAACAACTCCAATTAAAAACCCATAAAGTCTACAGACCACTTACCATAGTACGGTGTGATCGAAGCTTCGGGAATCACGTTTGTTGGGACTCTCAATTTCCATCCCATGATTATCTACAAGCAAACGAGTAACAATAATGCTTCGATTTGAGGAATCAGCCACCGAATTTTGTGGTTAGGGTTCTTAGCAAAGTGATCCCCCTTATTCTATTTTGCCGCGATTTTGAGGTTTATGAGGGCAATTGTGTAGTTTTGTATAAAAGAGTCGTTGTTCGCATGGGCTACCAATTCTGCCCCTGTAAAATTATGTCATCGTGACGTTTTGTGCCAAAATTTGCATGAAATTCGACTTTTCAAAGGTTGGCTATAATAGTGCTGCCTGGATGAAAGTTTGGTAACCCAAGAGTTAAGTTTCAAAGTTCAGCAATAAAAGTGAAAAAAAAGTCCATAGTTTTGCTATAATTTTGTAATTTTCCCAATAAAATGCAAAAAGAAAATGAAAATGAACCCACCCACGCACCCACCCACCCACCCATTCTTTCAGCCCCCACCACACACACCAACCACAACCACCATACCATACCCACCACCATTCGTTATGGTGGTGAACGTTTCTTTGTTTGGGTGTTGTGGAGTTGGTTGTGGGTTTCGTGGCGGGGTTGAGTTGGGGAGGGGCCACAGGTTTGTGGTTGTGGGTTGGGGGCAACGAGTTTTAGAGGATGTGACAATGGTGGTGATGGGTTTGGGTATTTTGAGAGGGGAAGGGGGGGGGGAAGAAGAATACTTGTTCTTTTTTATTTTATTATTTGTAAATAGAATTATTCTTTTTATGTTTTTAAATAATTATTAAATAAATCATTACTTATTACTTATTAAAAAAAAATAAAGTGAACTTACGTTAAATTATTAACTCAATATAATTGAAATGTATTTTTTTTTTGTTATTTTAAGTTTCTACTTTTTTGTTATTTGGTTTAACTAATTCATATGTATGCTTATATTTGAGCTAATTCATATTTTGTTTCTACATAAAATAATTTGAAATAATATTTTATTTTTAAAATGTTAAATATTATTATTAAATTTGGGGGTGCAAATATAGTACTCAAAAAATTGGAAGTTAAATTAAAAGAAAAAAATTGAATTGGAGGTCATGTGCCATGTTAAAATCAAAAATAAATTCAAAAGGATCAAACATGACACTATCAAAACGATCGCTTGTACTATAAATGACTAATTTTGAAACCTGATTATTATAAAGAACTATAAAGTTAATAATCCCGCATATTTATATATATATATAATTTTAATTAAATGGCATTTACGTGTTAGTAGTAGCTGCAATTTGCAACTCGCCGAATTTCTCAATTCCTACACATCACAATTGAAATTCCGGAATGGGTAGAATCTCGTCGGCTATCGAAATCCCGGAGCGCCGCCGTGAGGAGCGCCGCAGGTACAGTCGGAGCCCCGTCAGAAATGGACACAACAGGTACAATCATCACCGCTCTTCTCCCGATTACTCGTACCCCCCTCCTCCTCCCCCCCTTGGCAGTAGTATTCCTGAAACCCTAAACTCCAACAAATCCAATTACGACCACCGGAAAACCCCCTCCTATTTAGACCGCGATTACAGAGAAAAACAGTACCCTGAATCTGAATCAGACGAAGAGTTGAATGGCCTAGGGTTTGAGGAGTACCGCAGGCTCAAGCGTCAGAAGTTGAGGAAAAAGTTTGATTTTTGGAGGTGCTCTCCTAGCCCCCCTAGGGATCCTACCGTAAAATCCGATGGGGAATTTGAGGATGATGTTGGAGGAAGTGACGACGAGAAGCTGAACAAGGAGGAGGACGACGACGACGGTCGATTGAAGTCTTCGGGATCGAAGAGTTCGACCGAGAGTGAATCTGAGTCGGAGGAGTCTGATTCGAGTGATTCTAGGCGGAGGAGGAGGAGGAAGAGGAAGGGTAGGAAATCTGGTTCTAGGCGGAGGAGTAGGAGATCGAGATCTGTTTCCGAGAGCGAGAGCGAGTCAGAAGAGGAATCAAGTGGTGATGATTCGGATAGAGATAGGAGGAGGAAGAGGAAGAGTAGTAAGAGAAGCAAGAAGAGTAAGAGACATGTTAAGAGAAAGAAAAGTAGTAGGAAGAAGAGCTTGAGCTTATCTAGCGAAAGTGAGAGCGAGAGCGAGAGTGAAGGTTCTGATATTAGTGAACGCGCAAATTCGAAGAAGCGAAAGAGCAGATCATCTTCACGGTCCAAAAAAAGCAAGAGTACTCGAGAGACGGACAGTGAGAGTTTGCATTCTGATGAAAGTAATCCTGATGCAGAAGTTGATGCTAAGGATATCATTGAGAAACCAGCTGAGGTCACAGTAGATGATGAGTCTAACAGTGAGCTTCTTAAGTTCAAGGAGATGATTGAGTTACGGAAGAAACCTACTTTAGATGATGAGCCAGTGGTTGGACCTATGCCGTTACCAAGGGCTGAAGGTCATATCAGCTATGGTGGTGCACTCAGGCCCGGTGAAGGTGATGCTATTGCGCAGTACGTTCAGCAAGGGAAGCGTATCCCTCGTAGAGGTGAAGTGGGTCTTTCTGCCGATGAGATTTCAAAGTTTGAGGATCTTGGGTATGTGATGAGTGGTAGTAGACATCAAAGGATGAATGCCATTCGTATTAGGAAAGAAAACCAGGTTTACAGTGCTGAAGACAAGAGGGCGCTGGCAATGTTTAACTATGAGGAGAAGGCCAAGCGTGAACAGAAGGTTATGGCTGATTTACAGAGGTTGGTGCAGCGTCATATAGGGCAGGATACTGGTCCCTCTCACGATCCATTTGGTGGAAAACCTGGTGAAGAGGATGATAATTGACCATCAGTGTACGTGTTTTACTTTACCAGTATCTATTTCATGCTTGCCAGAGTTTCGTTTCTATTTCGATGATGTAAGGATATCCATAATTTCTTCTGTTGCGACCGTTAAGAATTAGACCTTTCCCAAAGGCGACCTTTGGATTTAGAGAACTCTGTTAAAGTAGTAATTTTGTCCGGATGAATGATGATCCTTAATGTTGGATAATTGTGCTTGCATTCCTGAAATCAGTTGGATAAATCTAAAATTTCATTTTGATTATGCTGTTTAATGCCACACTAGTCATAATGCAGTGACTGATAATATGCTTTTATCGTCTTCGGAAGCCAAAATTTAAACTCCATGTTGTTCCTGGAGGTCAAATTGCTGTTATGTTAACTTATATGTCCACCAAGCGTGCATTGATAAAGCAATGGTCGTGTGGTCTTAAAGCATAAATCCCTATACATTGTTTTGATTTAAAACTTCAACTTGTATTTGGTTATGTCTGCCAACTAGACGTGACAGCTTGTAAACCAGACTGATTTTCAGCTGCAATGCTGTGTTTGTTTCATTGCCTAACCTTTGTGTGGTCATATGAACCACGAATTATGCGAAAGTTCAATTTTCTGAAAATTAGGAACAGTTATTTAGGAGGCCCAAGGATCAGCTAGAATTTGATAGCAAGCTCTGAAATAGAGCGTGCTTTCTTGCCTAACTGGACCACTTCTGTTACGTTTACTTTTTTGTGGGCTACGTTTGAACCATGATAAATCTACAACGGCTATCCAGCAAGTATAATCCCCATTGACTCTATGCATGAGATGCGAATGTAGATGCTACTTACAGTTGCTTACAGTAATTTAGAGACAGAGTTATGTTGCAGTTTTATGTATATAAGCCCATGCACTCTATGCATGAAAGATCTTTGAGGTCTAATTAGATGCTCTAGATGTATAGAACTACCGTCTGCTTAAACTTCTTCATGTATTAAATATTCATTCCGGTTGCTGCGTCAGATGAGACATTAGAATAACCTAAGCTTCTACTGGCTGCACATTTTACGTCTGAGAAGTCCGCATATTTTAGTGGTGTTCATAAATTTGCCAACCCGACTGAATGCTCCACCCGGAGCGGAGATGGATTTTTGTCATATAACAGCAGTTTAAAGATATGCCACCTGGTGGTCTGTCTTGGGTCAGGTTGCGCCCCCTTTATTTTAAGGGTGTTCATGAGTCTGCCTAAACCCGACAACATCGATCCACCAGAAACCGACATGGTTTTTGTCTTAAAATAGAAAATCAGTTTAAAGAAAGACCAGCTGTCTATCAACTGGGCCTGGCAGCGGGTTTTGCATACCCAACCGTCGACAATGTTCATACCACTCTTCACTGGTCACTCCAATTTCAGTCTTTAGAGTTCCACTCTTCTTCTCCCAGTAAGACACCTGCAGGTCCCGGTTGTGACTTGAAGTTGTCTCCCCAGATTTCTCATCCTAGTATTTCTTCCCCGCTTGGTTTTAAATTTTAAACCACCACTCTCCCAATTCGTTGTTCGAATTTTGAAGGTTCTCTTGCTTAACTGAAAGGGTGAGTAGTTCTAATTTTTATTTTGGACTCCCAGTTTTCCATAACTTTGTTGCTTTCCAACATTACATTAAATCAGCTCTTAATTGGTGCTTATGATTTTCAGTTACTCGCAAAGGGTTTCCTTATACTGAGTGTGAATATCCTCCAGAGTCCACATTCAGGAAAATAACATCTTAATGGTATAATATTATTATTATTATAGAATACACGTGTTTTAGGCAAGTATCTGTGTAGCTGTAAATAATATACACCAATGTATGTGGGACGGTATTCTTCATTTTTGGGGCCTGGCAGACTGTGGTACGTAGTCCTGGGAGTGGCAAACTATAAGTATACTATAGGGCGGCGAGATGGTGTTGTTGTTGATCTGTTGTCTGTTTATCGGGAATGACTTACGCGCCCCTCGGTGTAGTGCAACACCCATTCACATGTGAGTGTGGCACTACAGTGAGTGGGTGACAAGTCATTCCTGAGGATTGTAATACTCTGTTTGTGTGTGTATAGGGCACAACGTTTTTTTTTTCTTCCTGAGCGTCATACTCATACTCATACCCATACTTAGGATTGTAATACTCTGTGTGTGTATAGGGCACAACGTTTTTTGTTTCTTCCTTTCGGTGAAGAGGCCAACCCGATCTATCTTGAAGATAAGAACTTCAAATTTAACCATTCTCGATCCCTCTTTGAGTGTATTTCTGCTTATCCTCTTCTGCAGTTCTGCCTATGGCTCTATATGCGTATGTCTATATGCCAGTGTGTATCATCTGAAATACCATAAACAAGATGACTCTCTTTATCCGGAAAGAATAGCTCGATAAAGGTGCAGCATATATGCATATTTGACTTACGAGATGCAATTTTCTACTTTTTTATTGTGTTGTAAATGCATATGGTAGTAATAATATATTATTGAAACCAGTCGGAAAACATAATCTTATAATACAATTTGTGAAAAACAATGAGATAGTTGCTGAACGTGATAGGCATTAGCTAAGGCGGATGTAAACAAGAATTTTTAACAAGTAAACATGCGTAAGTATGAGCGGCAGATATGTGTAGTGTGGAACAGTAACATAACCGATTCATCTGTTTTCTTCAGTTTAACATTCAAGTACTATATTAGCGTCGTATATGTAAGTGCGTGCTGTCAGTATTATTCGGCAAGGTTATAATTGCTGTTTGTTTGGTAAATGAATTGTATTAGATGCAAAATGTTGCATATCAAAGGCTCAAAGTCCTCATATCTCTTATGTAGTAAGTTGATGTTTCATGTTGTATTCAGAATTATGTATATCAGTACCCTGAAGACATGTTAACGAACTAACAATTAGTTCGATAAAAGCTCCAGCAGTACTATCAGTGCTGGAACCTTGAAAAGCTTTTCGTGCTCATGTAGCGTTTGATAATTAAAATGAAGGTACTTCACAGTTCACATTTTATTAGTAAGGTAAATGACAAAAACATTCCAGAGGCATTAGTTATTTGCACAAATACTTGGTTTGATATTTTTCAAAAAATAGTAAAATAGACCCCCCTTGAATAATCTTTAGAATTAAATTTTCAACACGGTTTCCTAGTAAATCTCAATCGAAGATCAACTAATATTCTCAGATTCTACATGGATTTTATCTGATTCCAACTATTTCGCAATGACAAATATCTCACAGCATATTTTCAGGATAAAAAGCTTGGACAAATCCCAGTTCACTCACATATTAAGCTCATAAATGAGCAGTCAAGCAGTATGAGGCTATTTTTTTTTATTTTTTTTTGCATTCAAAGTCCTTAGCGGACAATCATTCCGATTTTATTAAATTAAAACAACATGGTTTCTAATATTTTGTTTTGCACTATAATATTACTTTCATCTATCAAAATTAGGAACCTCGTGATAATAAAATTTTCTATATATACAGCTTTTTATGCTCCACGAAACATTTCATATTTCATATAGCAATAAGTATTTCTTGCAGTGATCCAAGACATACGAATTTATATTATATAAAGTTTGTCGATTACTATGAATATGTATTTCTAGATGTTGTTTTAACTCAATCATATCTTATAATAATGTAATAATCATAAAGTAATACTCTTTCTTAACAATAAAGATCACATTTGAACACCAAAGTGTCATATTGTTATAAACAAATAATGAGTTTATTATTAAGTTATGCAACATTTCAAAGGAAACATCTTTATACTATACTCACATAGACTTACACTGTAAGTTTAACTAATGAAAAAATTAAGCAGAATGCGGAAGCAACATATGCTGCAAATATACGATGATAATTATACTACGTACCCCAGAAGTAAGATTGGGAATGTATTGGATTGCTTTGATTGACTAACTATACCTGTGGCAGTAGCCCTTGTCATTTGATATTTCACCTATTAGGCTTCAGATCCATAAAATTTGGTAAGCATGTCTGCTAACTTTCATACACCTTATGTAATATTCATTTTTGCTATCAAAGTTTTAAAAAACTCTTATTGTTAATGAAATCTTCAACCACGACTAGACAACACAGGAACTTGCTTGCAACCCTTTGCATATTAAAACTGTAAAACTTCATCAACATACTACAACATAAATGAACTACTTCTCAACCCTTTGCATATTAAAACTGTAAAACTTCTCTTGCTCCTTTCGACAAAGGTGCAAGGAACTGCAACAGATAAAAGACATGAATTTCTACTTCAAATTAAACTAATCCAAGCATGCACCCCTTAGACCCAGAGATCGCTTACGGCAATCTTTTTCAAAAACGCAGCATCAACGCGTAACAGTCCTACCCTTTACCACCCGCTAATCTCTTTGTTTCCAGGTAGAAAACAGTGAGGACGTCTCACAACATGCACGTAAATTATCTTAGGAGACAATACCATCACATTTTTTTCCATATCCTGATTACTGCATCTGGTGAATTGAGATGGCAAAATTAGATCATATCTGAAAGAGTCTCGTAAAGATGCACTTCCATATAATAACGCGGATTTTTTTGATCAAAACGAAAGAAAAAACCAGGTGGAATCTGGAATTCTGGACACACATTCATCTCCTTGTAAAGTGTTTAGCATGAGATCATTTCCTTTAAAATGCAACAAGATGCCAGGTCGAGTAAGCCTCAACAAATCCTATGGATACAAAATATACAAAAGAAAAGAATAGGAAGGAGGCATATTGATACACGTTGAAAAGACTTGCTAATCTACAATCTATGATAGTAACAACCCTGAAGATCCTCAAAATCTGATATTGATAAGCATGAAAAAGTTCTAGCAAAATAACTTTATGCAGTGAAACTTGTTGTTCACCCACCATAAATATAATTGAAAGCAGCCAACCCTTGTACCACCGCTACTCCACATCATATTTAATCTTGAACCCAGACCCTCAAAGTCCTATCGTTATCAAGTCCTGCAGAAACAATCATATTCTCCGTCGGATGACATGTCACAGAGATGACAGTATCCGTGTGCCCTTGGAGCTTCTGCAACAATTTACCCTGTAAATCCCATATGTATACAGAGTGATCCTCCGAACCGCTGATAATATATTTCCCACCTGTGGTAGAAAATGTTGGTATAATGCAATAATCTCTGTTGACGTGACCGCTATACAACCTCAAGTTCTTCCCGTTTGAGTAGTTCCACAGCTTCTGCAATCAACCAAAAATAAGAAAAACAACAAATGTCATCAACTTCCTTCTATCATCTATTACACACTATGAAACACGAACATTAACGTGAAACGGCCCTGAAATGTGTATATAGAGATCACTCGGGCACGCTAGTTATCGTTCGTTCCGCTTTGTTAACATAACAGCTTATGTGTAGTAGAAATGTGTACAGGTATTCATACCAATCCATAATCAGCAAGTAATTAAAGTAGGGAAGACAGCAGCTTACTTACAAAGGTATCATCGAGCGTGCCAGCTAGAATAAACTTCCCGTTGGGCGAGAACTTGGCAAAGGACACGGGCACCTTGTTGGGATTAACGCTCTCGTCAATGAGGACCTTAAGCAACGCCCCCGTGGCCGCATCCCATATCTTACAGGTCCCGTCAAAGCTCGAGGAAACGATCAACGAGCCGTCCCTGTTGAAATGCACGGCCGTGACAGGATGCGCGTGGGCGGCAATCACGTGCACGGCCTTCCCCGTCTTGACGTCCCACACCCGAACGGTGTCATCAAAGGATCCAGAGACGATGAGGTTCGACTGAGGGTTGAAATTGACGCAGAAGACGAAATTGGTGTGGCCCTTAAGGGTCTTGACGCAGTCGGCGTTGCGAGCGTCCCAGATGCGGAGGGTGCGGTCGTCGGAGGCGGAGCAGATGTAGGTGGAATCGGAGGACCAGGCGAGGTCGCAGACGCCTTCGGTGTGGCCGATTAATTGGGAGATTAGGGTTAGGGTTTCGGCGGAGTAGACAATTAGGGTTTTGTCGAGGGAGGAGGAGGCGAAGAGTTTCCCGTTGTTGGAGAATTTAACGCTCGATACTGCTCGGGTGTGGTTGTTCAGCACCTTTTTCAATCGGTACGATGGGGTTGGGCTGCTGCTATTATTATTGTCGTTGTTGGCGGTGGCCATGGCAGCAATTCAATATGCAATATGAAGCTTGTACGGCTTCTTGCCTCTCGTCTCTCTCCTAATTTGAACATTATGCAAACTCACATATTTATACAACTCCTAAAACTGTAAGATTTTTTGCCTAATAACATGCTTACTAACTAACTACATTTAATTAAGTAATATAATATATCAAGATACTCATATAAGAATATGGCTATTGAATTTTTAGCGCATCAACATTTCTCAAATATTTCATTTTGTGTAAGTTAGCTTGTGGGGTTTTACTTGGCTTATGACATTTTTTCTGTATTGCAAATTGTTTCTTTTACACTATTGAGGACCTTGCCATTGCTCCTATATCTCCTTCATTGCAGTTTCATGTTTTAATGTAAAGAGTGTTTGGTGTAAAGAGAAGTACTCACATTGTAGGACACTTATATGGGGATGTCTGAATAAAATTTTTGCTCTCATTCTCATTGTATTAGAGTTTAGTATTTACATGTCGGTATTCGCGCTGGTGAGAAACGGATAATAGGTATCTTGGTGTCATAAAATTTTCAATTAACATTACGAGGAATGACAATTATCAAGCTTTATAAAATCTCATATTCACAAAGTCCAATAACAAACATATTTTGAAAAGACTTAATAATAAAAAAAAGACATTTCAATCTTTATATCTAGAACCAAATTAATAATTAAAAAAACTAAGAGAAATTTTTTTTGAAAGTGCAATTATACCCAAATTGATTAAATTTCACAACTTTCTTTTGTATGTCTTACTTATCGACACGACAGTTAAGGTAACTCGTTTATTGCAATCTATTGTTCTTACTCTTACAACGAATGATATACTCAATCTATAATATTCGATATCCGTTAGTTTATACGTTGGCACTTAAAATACTTGGAGTACTGGATATATAGAAGGTGTTAAAGATAATACTCGACATATCCACACTTTTGAAGTATCTTCAGTCCTCTATATTTCAGAATGTTCAATATATCCTCATATTCGATCTACGTTAAATCCTCGACATATTGCTTTGAATTGTTTTTTTTTTTGTGCGATTCGGACAAAGCTAATCTTAAAGACCCCCGTGGTAGCTCTAGATGACAAGATTAGCATAGTTGGTGTGTTTGTTCTATTTATGTTGTTTAGCTTACTTACGTGTAACTCGAATGAAATTTATGCCAAACAAGTGGCGTCGTCTGTTGGAACCACCACTGCATCAGATAGAAGGCCAAAGATCACCCATGTGACTTGATCTCCATCGCAGTGAGCAACAAAGATCTCAACGCTCGGCGATCAACACGATGTAGCTGAAGAAGAAGTACCACTTGTCAACCAAAGTATGCCTGCTCTAAGGACACCGCCAGTTGTTGTGCTACAGCAAAGTTCCCTTCCCCCCCATTGTCACGCCCTAATAAATGTTCACACATATCATTGCAACATCACGCATCATTGGTAGCGGTTAGTTATTAGGCAGTGGAAACATAACCAACTCCAATTGTCATCCCTAATGTGAATCATGTGTCGAAGCCTCAAGCCTCTGTTACCAAGACTAACGGGGAAGCTGATACGCGTCTCATTAGTGTGATTTAAGTTTATGTTTACTTATTCTTATGATAGCATATTTACTTGTTTTAGTATTATTTTATGCTTTCTTAGATATTTAAGGAGTCAAGAAAAAATGAGGCTAAACGAGGCCAAAAATGGGTGTTTTGGACAACAATTGGTTAGAGACACTATTTCGGTATGTTCAAGCGCTAAGGGAAAATACCAAATGCAGCGCGATTGACCGCATGAAGGAAATCAGAAGGTAGTGCTATCACTACAGCGTTGCGCGGGTGGCGCTCGATCAGAGCCACATCGTGCGTGGGTCGCGCCATCATAGGAGAATTGGATCGCAAGTCAGAAACCCTAAAATGCAGCCCAAAGCAGAGAAAAACTATAAATAAGAGGCTACGTTCAGCAGTTAGGGCATACCACGCTCACAATTCTCAACCCCACTTTTCCACCACTTTCAAAGAGAAGAAACCCTGAGAGTTGTCACCAGAGAGAAAACACCATCAAAAGTCTTATTCTAGATTAATCGAGTCATTATTCGAGAGAAGATAATTAGTGGAGAAGAAGATAGCAAAAGGGAGTACAAAGAGGGTCATGCAACAACGTTCCACCGGATCCGATAAGCTTTTCTTTACCTATTTACTTTGTGTGTGATATTTAAGTATTTGTTGATTGTTGAACTCATGACCATGAGGAGCTAACCTACTCGTTGTTTAGAGCATGGGAGTTACTCTGGTATTATGAATATATTTATTTGCTTTATTTGATGTGTGTTTGATGTCCTTGAATGTCTATATTGAATAACTACTTATGTTGTGTGACTAACCTTACTCTCGCTGCGATAAAATGAAAGCACCTGAGTAGGGTCACCCTGAATGTAGAATGCTAAGGGATATATATTTATATATATGCGATTTGTGACTTTAGATTTGGGAAAGCAACTGTTGCACAATCTTTAGATCACACTAGATCAATCTTGACTATGTACGTTTTGTTAGCATGATTCAGATGAGTTAATTGGATTGCAGTTTTGATATCTCTTCTAAAACAATTGACAACTAGGCTGATTCTAATAATACAGTAGGTTATTAGAGATTTATAGAGATGTGGTTGGGATAGCTCCTGCCATATGTCACAGATCCATTAGACATGCAAACATCAAAGTACTGTAAGCAAATATATGTGGGTTGTCTATGAACTACAGAGTTAAGTCATTGTGAAATTCAACTTCTAAAAAATCTTTCCAACCATTGTTCACAACCTAAAAGCAAGAAATCAATCATTCTAAGTTCTAATTTAGTTTAGTTTAGCTTAGTTAATCTATCATCTTTCCAATATTCTTAGTTCAATAGCTTTTATTATAATAAGTAGCTTAATTGTTTTCTTGCTTTTAAAAACCAAAAAACCCAAAAGGATATTTGATCATTCATGCATTCGTAGATTAATCTCATTGCATTCTAGATTAAGCATTCTTAGCATAAAGAGCATTCATAGAATTCTTAGTTTAGAAATCATTCATAAACATTCATCATGTTTTGCAAACACAAGAGAAAAGATAGTGGCACTAATTAGTGTTTTTGCATTTAAGTGATTTATACATACAACCACCACTCCCTTAGGATACGATATTTGGTTCATAACTATAATTATCGTTTTATTATTACGTGATTCGTACACTTTCGACATAGTGAGATTTAGGTGTAACAATTATGTGCTGAAATATATTCTATTCTATTTATACCTAACGCAACCCCCATCATAAACTCACAGAGCAAAAGACTCAACGAAGTGCTCTAAGGCTCGTTACCCTATAGAAGACGTGGACTCTCATCACTGACGCAACAGAGCTCACGCGCCGGACGACATGGGTGAAAATGTAGATAATTACAGAGCAGAGCTTAGGGAAATCGGCGGGAGATTGGAAATGTTGAACTAGGAAAGAGATAAGGTGCAAATGAGAGTGTCAATTAACCAGTCCACACCATTCTGCGTGGAGATTGAGTCGAAAGTTTTGGACACACGGGATATAATCCCACGATGGAAACCTTCAATAGATAGAGTGAGTCCACAAGTCATATCCTTAGTTATTCGTCGTTCGACAATATGCAACTCTTCCATAAGGCGGATGTAAGCGACATTCCCTATGACGACTCTTTCGCCTTCATATGACAAGCTTATTACAAGGTCTCGAGATTCTAAATTTTCATGTTGCTCATACGCATGCAGTGTCGACACAAACGCTCAAACTGATACATCACGCACAACTTTGATCGTAGCTGGAGTTGTCCTCAAATTAGTGTTAGGCACAACCTTAGTCGCAGAGTCATCGGTCGTGGTCGAAGGCCCACGAGCTAGCATAACAGGGGTGGATGGCCCCTCAGACAACATGTTGGACAAAGCTTGCCCCTATATGGCGGCACACGCATCGAAGGACCGACGAGGGATTCTCTAGCACTATATGAAGTTGACGATATGTTGCAAGGTGATCTTCCTACTTTGTTGTGAGCTCTTTCTTCCCATGAGTCTTTTGGGCATATTTACAAAAGCACGGAATGGCACAACAAATGCTACAAAAGTAGATATCTCAAAACTCGATTGTCTCCAAAATATTTTATTTTAAAACTCCGTTATCTCGAAATTGTGTTCTGACTTGTCGAAATTTCGAGATAAGAGCAAATAAGAGCAAAATGGCAAGAGTTTGCCCTCAACTTATGATAATACAAGTGGTTTGTGAGCCTATTTATAACCCACCATGAGAACTTTGGAGGGGCATCGAAAATTCGTGTCTCGAGATATTTTTCAAAAGATAATATGAAATAAGAATTTAACTTTGCACCCGTTCTTAACAAGACATATTCTTAAATGGGGGGCATAAACTGCTTCGAGAATGCCAAAAGCCAAGAATTTAATTTAGCGGCCGGTCTTAACAAAATCCATTCCCAAAATAAATGAACTTGGGCTCGCTTCGGCAAAGAAAAAACCCAAATAAGGTTGTCTCGAAAGTATTATTTCTCGTAAAAATGTCTCGAAATAATGTTTTGAGACACCAAAGTTTATACGCATCCCGTAATATCCAAAAAAGGGTTCCCTCCTTCCGAGGACTATAAATACTCAGGCCCAATAATTAACCTACGTCATTTAATACCCCTTCAACCAACAACTCTTGTATCGAGAGAGTGCATTCGATATACCTTTCGTGTTACATCAAGTTTTGACTCATCCAATCTTTCGAAATGCACGGCACATCCGGGTTTTCGACATATTATCGGTTCAAGTTGTTAGTGGATCTCATCTCTTACATTGGACTACTCGTACACTTGACGTATTCAGGACAAAGTTAATCTAATATTACTAAATCAATATAGTTTAGTAGAACAAAGTTAATCTAATATTATTACTAAATTAATATAGTTTAGTGTAATTTAGATCTAATTGTACTATTCGCTCGTAATTTACAGTGTAATGCAGACGAATTATTAGTGAGATAGTCATGAAAATCTCCACAATACATGTGATTCAAATCCTCAATAAGAAATTAAGTTGTTAGAATTAATATTCTAAAGTTGGTTTTTTTTTTTTTTTTAAATATATGAACCGGCACCGTGGTGCAGTCTCCACTCTCCACGTACACACACAAATTTGACGTCACACGTGTCACGCAATTCCTCACTCACTCTCTGTACCTTCTTCACCTTCAGTCCTTCACCTTCATTCTCATCACAAAACAGATAGAAGAGTAGTCCAAAATTGAAGACGAAAAAGGGCAATCGATTGATCGATCAATCAACAATGGATTATTCGAGTCACCATCAGAATAAGCTGAAGCGGGCTTGCTGTTCTTCTTCTTCAAATCCGAATCCGAATCCGAATCCGAATCCGTTGGACGAGTTGTTGGAATCATTAATCGGACATTCATCATCATCATCACTGATTTCTCTCGACCTCTCATTCAACCGCATACTCGAATCCAGTTCCGATAAGGATGGCGTCATCAACAACGCCCTTCGCGTCGCCTCCGCTCTCACTGAAGCCGCCAACCGATCTGCCAGGACCCGCGATTCTATGCACAACGCCTTAGTTTGGCCTTTGTCGTCCGATCTCACTATCAAGGTTTTCAATGCTTTAGATATCGAGATCTGTCTGTGGATTTTATTATTACATAATAATAATAATGTTTTTTGTTTTTGTCTACTCTATTTAGGTGTTTTCTCTGTTGGATTCGCAAACAGTATGTCACGCCGCGGCTACTTGCTCCTTTTTCCGTAAGTGTGCTGCGGACTCCATGTGTTATTCCAATATTGACCTCACCACGCTGCTTCCAAAGGTCAATAATATCGTTGTCTCAACCATGATTCACCGAGCTGGAAAAGCTTTGCGGTACTAATATTTCTATTTCTTTCTTTCGAACCTAGCTTTGTTAGCAGCAATTTAACAATTGGAGTATATTATAGATCAAGGATAGATAGTGTATTATTCATCTGTCGTTCGTTTTACCATAAAGTAAAGCATGATCTGTTTACTATTTGTTTGTTTTGAAGATCTCTTAAGCTTGGGCTTCTTCCCTGCCCGACTGTTGCATCACTTGGTTCGTCTCAGGTGTTGGATTATTCTATGAGGAATATCGCCGATACATCAGGATTCTCGTGGAATGACAAAAGGTCTAGACAGGGGAAGGACTCCCTTGTACTTACTAGGACTTGCTTGGCTCCATTGATGGCTGATGGTGGTGCTCCAGGGTAATTTCATTGCTTCTTTCATTGTCACACTAGGTGCTGTTTGTTTGGTGTTTAAGTTTCTTTTACTTGACTACCCTTCTCACCCTCCCCAATCTTTATCTTTATATTTTTGTAAGGGCTCTTTTGAGACAGCTGTACCTCTACAATATCGAAAGAATGGACAACACAGCATTTGGTGCTGCATTATCAGCTTGCCCTTCTTTACTCGACTTAGAAATTGTGGGACTGTGAGTATCATTGATTACGTTTGTTTTACTTGCATCATTTAATGGTTTCTGCGTTTTTTGATATGTTTTTGTTATAAAGTTATGTTTAGATACAGATGCACCTAGAACATAATGCATAAATTAGCTTACCAATAGGATCACAGCTTGTTACTATTTCATATCCCCACTTCTTGTTACTCTTTCTGGCGGGAGGTGATGGTCGTGTAAGCCCATTCGAGGTCTTTTATATGAAAACTTGTTAATTGATTTTCCGTGAAAACCTGTCAATTGATAATTGGGATTAAAACTGTGGTGCCACTTGCCTAAAAAATTGCGTTATAATATATCTTCTCCTCTCTGTTGACTTTCGTCTCGTTTTTATGGTACTGACCTCCTAATGTCGATAGAAATGGGAGGGAAACGACACCGCTAAATTGTTTGAGGTTGTGTATTATTAGACGTCGAGTTCAAGTCACGTGAATGTATAGGGAGATAAGCTTTTGTGGCAGATGCCTGTAGTTTGGAGATATTAGGAGATAATCCTTCGTGACCTGCCTGTAATCTGGAGGATGCACATCTGTTCTTAGCTTTTACATTTTGCAAAAGAACTTATACTATCAGTAACTCTATGATGAAGTGTGTATGCAGTGTGGATGTGTGTGTCTTACCCCTCTCAGCCTGATCTCATATACTCTCAACTGCCCTGTAATGGCAGAATTACCTCACTGTATACTTACTCTGTTATCTGTATGACAGCCATGTTGAACTGAGGCAGACGTTGGAATCAGTGAGTAGATTTTGCCCTCTGATAGAGCGTTTATTTTTTGAATCGTCAAAAACAGGTTTGTTCTAGTCATGTTCTCTCAATTCGGTAGACACATTTTGCTTATACTATATTGCATTATATTCAGGGAGAGACGACAGTTTGAAATTGACAACATGCAATGATCTGGCGACTAGTTGCCCAAATTTATCCTCATTGGCTCTCAGAGGATTCAAGTTGCATGATGCTAAAGTTCGCATACTTGTTAAGGTATGCTTGCAAGTCATCATAAAGATCCACAGTTGGATGCATCTTTCCATTCTTTCCTCTTCGTGCTCTTCAGGATGTTCTGGGTATTTAATTCTTTTTGAGAGGACATTTGAGAAATATAACATGTATGCAGGGATGCCGAAATTTAAAGTATGTTGACTTTTCAGCGTCTTACTCAATTACTGGCGATTTTCTTAGGTATTTTTAACTTTATCTCTCCCAGATACCAATCCTCTGTATGTCTTTTAACTTTGTCCGGTACATCTTTTTACTGGTTCGTGCCTCCTGCTTTTAGGAGTCTTGGTGGTAGTTCCGGTGGAAGCTTACTGGAGATTTTGATTTTACGTGATTGCATGCACCTGCGAGAAGTAAAAATTCAGACCTTTCTTTCACTGTGCACTACCTACAGTGAATAGTAATTATTATATTAATATAAAAGTTAACTTAGTAGCTTGAGAGCTGTATTTTTCAGGCAGAAGTTTCAAGGTTGTTGTCGGCAATTCTTGCAGGACGCTTCAGCCACCTTACACACCTTGTGAGAAGAATAGCAACCTTTCTGCCCTGTCCCTCATTTTTTCTTCTTTATGTGTTTTATCAGTCTCTAATTTCCCCCAGTTTCTTTGACTTTAATCAGTTTTCTTGTCAACATGTATGCAGGACATATCCAACCGAGAGGGCCTAGCATCTGATGGTGATTGGTATCGTCGCTCTCTTGCCCCAAGGTAATTTGTTTTCTTTAATTTTGTTATAACTTTCATATATGTTCAGTCTACTATCAGTTAGACTGCAATTATGCAGTTTTGAGTGCCTAAACAAATTATTGGTAGAAAGACCCAACCTGTGCGTGCTTGCAGACTTTCCTACGGAGGAAAGGTAATTTGTTGTTCCTCTATTATTGTCAATGTAGCTGGGACCCATGATCCTTGGATGTATTCTTCTGGTTAATTGTTTCTTCTTTTTGTGATGCTCAGCTTTGTGGAAGAGGAGATGATTGGTAGTGACGTGAATAGTGATATTAATTCACCCTCATTGACAGGCAGTCATATATCGGATGCTTATGTGTCTACTAGTTCTAGTTCATCAGAGAGCAGTTATAGTAGTGATCAAAGTAGTGGTAATGAGGACAATCCGAGTTTCATCCTTGCATATCACGAAGAAACTCCGGATGAAGTGGGTTACTTGTCATTTTGAGAGGTTTGTACTGAATCCCATTGCCATATTACATTTTTCAGATATTGATTTCTACGATGGATTTATGGTATTAACTAAGCCAAAAGCCAAATACTTGTTATGTTTATACCATTTTAAAAGCTGGCTTGCACCAAGATGTGTTGAAAATTTGAAATTCTTGGCCAATGGATTAAGTTGGCGGAATTTTGCCATATTTAATTCCTGAAAGTAGAGACTAGGTCTGTCTCATTGGTTAACCTCAAAATTTCGATTATATAGTTTGAATTCTAAGCCTTGTTGTTTTGTTTCTACATATCACAAATTAATAATATTGTTTTTTTCTACATATCACAAATTAATATTATCATGTTCCTCTGTTCTCTTTTTGTAGAACACATATTGTTGTGGATGTGAAGTCAAGCTATCACGTGATGTGCTAGCGCCTAGCAGTCAAGCGTTGAAAGTTTGGGATTTGGTCTTTCACCAGATCTTTTTGATAAGTAGGTCTTTTACTAGTTGGCTAATAACACCTGCGGCTCTGATATAGTTAATTAGGGTGAGAACAGTATACTTAAGATCAACTGGATATCTGATGCATTTCAAGAGCATCATTGCTTCTTGTAATCCCAACAAACAACTTGGAGCAGCCATATGTTTGTTCTTAGGTTTGCAGGTTAATAATTGTATCTTTTATAAACCCCTTATCTTGGTTTCATGAACTACCTATTGATCTTGTATTTTTACTCAAAAGGAGAAGTTCAATGCATACCACCCAAGCTTTCTTTGATTTTATTCTGAGCAATGTCATCTTAAGGTTTTAAATTTGGTTATTGAATTGTTTGGATCTTTTGCCAGTTCTAATAAAATTCAGGCGGTGTTTACAAATATATGTGATGTGAAATATGATTTATTGATTTTTCGGGGCTGGGGCCTAAGCTCTTGCAAAGTACTGCCTAAACTTTTTGAAGTTTTGACTGATGATGAACAACGTGAGATTGATGGCAGTTGCGACTGCAATCACGCAAAACAGAGAAAAAATGCGAGGTCACCGCAGTTAAACAGGCTAAATGATGGCGCCACAGGCAGTCAAAACCTGCCAAGTTAGGTTGCGATTTGCATGGGGTGGGGGTGTGGTAACGCCTTGTTCTGTTTGATACATGGTTTGGGTAATATGGAAGGGGAAACCATGTAATTCCAATTTGTTATACCATGATTTGGTATGTCTTAGTGGACCTATCAAAACACTTTTGTCCTACAAATGAACCGGCCCAATAGGGCCATTCACGAGTCGGATCATCCCAAACAGATCATCCCAAACAGATCATCCCGTTGGATCAAAAAATAAAAATAAAATAGACTACCCCGATAAAATGGGCCAAAAGCCCATTTTGCTAGCCCAATTTGACCAGCTCGAGCAATCTCAACTCGATCATTTTCTAATTGGCTTGACCAACGGGCCCAAGACAGAAAAATATTTCAATCCAAAGAAGAAAATCAACCCGAGCATATAACATATTTCATATAACCGATGACATTTGGCATATGAGATATAACATTTAACATATACCATATGACATTTGAATATGAAGTATAGTCGGCTTATGACATTTGTCATATGACATATAAGGGCTTGACATATAAGGGCTTGACCCATCAACATAGGCCCATACCTGCTACTACAATCTAGGAGGCTGATCATCTATAAATACGAGACTCCTACTCATTTACAAGACACACTTTCACTATCACTCTATATGGCATATAACATGACATATCGAATACGACTTATAGCGTGTCTCCTATAACGTATGACAACTTTTGAAAATAATATTTTTGACCCCAAACGTTTGAGAAAAATTGCATTTTAGTCCTTGAACAAAAATTAACCATTTTTATTATCTTATATGCTTCAAATATCTTTAAGAAATATATTTTACATGTACATATTGATCTTGGAGTTTTTCTTTTTACCTAGAAACTTACATAAGTAAATATGTGTAAAAATATCTATTTATTCATATTTTTTTATTATAAACAACAAGAATAATATCACATCATAGGTGAATGGTTTTGAAATCAGCCACATCACCCTTATGACAATTGAAATCAGATTTTGGTAATCTATATACTATTATATAAAGAAACCCATTGTGACACCAATCTTTTGATTTCCAACTTTAACCTTTGAGTTTTAGCTATATTGTAAAAATATACTATTAAATCCCCAAAATAACCTTACAAATTAAGTTAGACTAATTAATTACACTATTCATTGTAATTAATGAGTTACTTTCCCTATAATATATTTTTCTTCCATTGTTATACTCTAAATTTATGGCACATGTTATCTAGATAAATTTTCTTCTTTAACCCACATAGAATGACATTGAAAAAAGAATTATGCTCGCGGGAACCGCGTGCTCCATTTGCTAGTTAGTTGTTAAAGAAAGTAAGGTGGGACCTTAGTTAAATTGTTTTAACATGTATAAATAAATAAATATGTATTTACATGTATTTTATTTGAATTAGACATATCATATTTTAAGTTATGGAAGAAAAATCAGCCACATCTCCCTATTATCAGATTAGAGTCTTCATTAGTTGGCCAATGATAAAGAAATTAAAGTGGGACCTTAATCAAAAGTATTTTAATTTGATTTTTGGTGATAAATAGTACGTTTTCTTCCAACAATTTTCACACCCAAAATTATTTCAGTTTTTCCTTCTTTCTTCCTTTGAATCTCTAAGTTAGTAAGTCTGCTTTCAGGGAAAATTCATCCCAAGTTCTTATTTCATCATTTTCTACCCAGAAATAGGCCAAAACTTTTATTGCGCATAGATTATCCATTCGGCCCTGCACCTTATCATAACTATGTGTAGAAAAATTCTTTTTGATCAAGGCTAACGGCTGAATACTTCTCATGATGTTCTCTAACTTTTATATGAATAAATATTTTTCAAATAATATGATTTAGAAGGTCGAAATTCCTAAACCGTAAACTGCTGTCTAAAAATCAGAAAATAGGTTCTATATTTTCAAGAATTATTTAGCATAGCAAAGCTTTGGATATTCATTTCCATTTGGGTACCCATGTCCCTAGTGATGTTAGGGATCAGTTGCCACAAAAATATTTGGAAACAAAGCTCATTTGGATATCCGATCAAAGGTAAACTCGAAACTACGACGATTTTCAGGTTATTTTACATACTTTAAGTTCTTTGTTTATGATTGAAAATAATCATCATAATTCTATGATTGATCACTCACACATGACTCTTATAAGATATAACAATCATTAGAATCAGTTTAATATGATTTGTATTCACAAATTAATATTTTTGTGATTTCTCAATCGTATATAAACAGTATATTTATCATGTTTAACATATCCTTACATAAGTTTAATAAGATTATCATATGTACTTTTGAGGTCTAATCCTTTTATATGATTATGTACTTAAATATTCTTTGATCATTGACCTTAATTAGGTTTACGTATTAATATTTTTATAAGTTATAAATACAATGTTATGTAATTTAAGATAATCTTGAAACAAAATAATATTAACTAAGTTAGACAAATTACTGGATTGCTTCATAAGGTAATTGTTTGATGTCATGATTCCTGGAATTTTGGATGTACTAGAGACTTAAAGAACGATGTTCCATAAATCAGTTAAGTAATATATTTTGAAGATTTATTATGCATCAAATTAAATAGTTTATCAAACTATACTTGATATTATTGTATACTTACCATTTGAAATGATTTTCTAACATTAGAAAAGTTATAACTACAATTCTAATTATTAATATATGGTTGCTTAAGATAAATCTTGAGATAGAAATTACGTATACAAAGTATATTTGATATTTACTTAACCTTACGACATCAAAGTTTATCGCGTAAGATCTTCATCAATGATATGTGTTATTTACTTAAATTAGTACCCTGAAATTTCATGAACACGAAAGTTGAATAGTACAAATGTTTATAGTGGTAAGTTATGATTATTCAGTTAACTGATATTATTTTAATGATATTAAAGGTTTGACAAATTAATCAATGACGCGCAAGATTCTTCGCACAAATAAAGGTGAGGTTCGATTTCTGATTTTGTTCTGGCCCAGTTTGGTATCCGGCCTGAGGAACTTGGACAAAAAAGACATTACACCGTTACCAAATCACGAACAACCTATTATTCACCGTATTCCTATCTTTGCATCTTAACTCGTCTCATAACATGATTTCTTTACTCATCGTTAAATCATACTCAACCATTAATTATTTATCACATATTAATTCATAATCATGGTAATTCGTCATTATCTCGTCTATTAGTTCCTGAACTGTGCAAAGAGCAATGAACTATGTTCGGGACATATAGCTCAAGGAGCAACGGATATTATCCGGTTTACTAGCTTATTTGGTTATCACCCATTGTGATTCCTTTGGGAAGTTGGGCCCAGGGATTGAGTCGATTTACTGCCGGCCAGTATGGACTGTCGGTTTAAGTAATTTCGCTTGATACCCATTTATCTAGGCGCCACTTGCAGTGAGGAATTGGCTGTAACCCGCGTGCTAGATCGGCATGTACTTGAGCATGTCGCTTGTTTTGTTTGCGAGGTCGCTCTTCGTTGGGTGGTATACGGTAGTATTTGGAAGTATTAGGTTGGATTGGTTTACTGTTAACGCACATGTTCATAAACTATTTTCAGAATATTCCGGTACCATTGTTACATCAAATTATCTTGTTAAATTGTTTCTATCGGTAAGATCACTCCTAGAAATATATCAATTGAATCACTGTTAATTCTTGCATTGCCACTTGTTTTGTATGAATCTCACCAAGTCATCAAAGACTTATTCCTCGTTTTTTTTTCCTGTCTATCCATTCCTCAGAATAAGATCGACGTGGCAGCATGGAGCACATGAATAATTTTACCAATCTTGCCTTTTGGAATATTCATGTAATTGAAAATGATTAATTATCAGTACGTAATTATTTAAGTGTCAAATTATTTATATTTTTTAGACTTCCGCTGTGTATATTAAAGTCATTTTTTTTTATCAATTATGTGTATGGTTGATTCTGGACACCTCCCTACGAGACGTGTTTTAGTCTGAGCTGGGTAAAGTGTTTGGCCAGCGCTGAACCAACTTGGATCGAAACGCGACTCATGGGGCGCGACCGTCACAGTATGGTATCGGAGCCATATACTAAAAATTATGATATACGCTAATTTTTCAAAGATCTTTTACCAACTATTCTTAAAGATAAACAAAGATTTTATTGCATTAAACGCTAGCCATCATAAACTTTTACATTAAAAGAGTCACAACTGGGGTATCGTATTTAAATCTATTTTACGTTTCTTACTACTTGTTAACAAGTTTGTTATTTTAATCTAATTAACGAGTTAAGGGTTGGAACGCCTTGTTCAGAAGTTCAGAAGTGTGCTTATGACGAAAACATCCCTATTTTTATTCACTGAGAATTATATGTCTTGCTTGTGTTGAGTTGAATTGAAGATGATAATAATTTGACAAGGGGTACCCCTTATATAGAGGTATTTGGGGACAGTTGTCACTGTGCATGTTTTTAGTAAAGTACATGTGTCGCAATGTGTACGAGTGGATAAGTTATACTCTATCTTTGGGTTCTTTATCTACTAGGACATGACTAGGATGAACTTTTATCCTTTTCGATAGCTTTCAGGGTTGTTGATAAGGAGATTCTTGAATTATTTCTTCGATGGGCTAGGGCTCCCGGGAGAGCGTCATAGGTGAGGCTGGGTGCTCGTCTTATAACTTCTTGATCCGACAAGAGTCCATTTTTGTGTGTTTTGATAAGGAGATTCCTGGTTTTTTTTTCTTCGATGGGCTAGGTCTCTCGGGAGAGCTTCATAGGTGAGGTTGTATGCTTGTCCGATATCTTCTTGATCCCGATTGGGGTCTAATTTTGTGTTTTAGTCTTCGTAGTAGGTACTCCGATGATTCGTGGCCTTCGGGTTCTCAGCGTGGGGATGTTCTCGTATTCGGGGACTCTGGGTCCTTATATTTGTAGTGATCCCTCTTGGCGTCTTTATGGATATCGAGTTCTCGCGGACTTATCGGGATTTATTCTTTTTCCGATGCCGCGTGGATATCTTATTTTTAATCATCGTGACTTTGCAAGGGACGCATGGGTGCTCTTCGCGTGTGTCGCTTTTACCACTTTGGGTGTACGACACTCGGTGGGCCCTCCCGATACTACGTGGTATCGGGAGTTAGGTGACGGTAGTACCATCCTTATATTAATCCCTGATTTTTAGGGTTAACGCTTTGGTTAATCCCTATATTATTTTTTAGGGTTAACACTAGCCCTCCAAATTTTGATCGCCATCGTAGAGGCGAGAGGAATTTTATTCCTTTGATTTTTTGCCTTCAGTGAGGCGAGGGGTTTTTTCTTTCTTCTTCTCTTTTTTTTTCGAAGATGGGACGGTGGGTATATGTATATATGTATATATATATCATATATGTCACAAGTATTTATTTATCAAGGATATTACCTTTTGATCCTCGAGAGTCAGATTTCGGAGGGTATCTTCGTCAGAGTCGTCCTCAAGTGGGATAAGGGTCAGTCCTCGGGTGACATTTATAGTTTTTTTTTTTTAAATTTTTTTATGGCAGAGTAACGGTCCGTCGTCGGACCGTTGGTAACATGCCAATTTCAACGGCTAGTTGCTGCGTAACGTGTCTGGGACACGTGCTGTGTTGATGGTGCGACGTGGGGTGTCATTACACCCCCACGTCCTTAATGTTTTTGGCTATAAATATAGCCTTCATCTCCTTCCTCCTCATTATCAATATTCGGGTTTTTTGAGCTAACTAATTCTGTATATATATCATATATGTCACAAGTATTTATTTATCAAGGATATTACCTTTTGATCCTCGAGAGTCAGATTTCGGAGGGTATCTTCGTCAGAGTCGTCCTCAAGTGGGATAAGGGTCAGTCCTCGGGTGACATTTATAGTTTTTTTTTTAAAATTTTTTATGGCAGAGTAACGGTCCGTCGTCGGACCGTTGGTAACATGCCGATTTCAACGGCTAGTTGCTGCGTAACGTGTCTGGGACATGTGCTGTGTTGATGGTGCGACGTGGGGTGTCATTACACCCCCACGTCCTTAATGTTTTTGGCTATAAATATAGCCTTCATCTCCTTCCTCCTCATTATCAATATTCGGGTTTTTTGAGCTAACTAATTCTCTCTCTCTCTCTCTCTCTCTCGATTTCGTAAAATTTCATAAATAGTTTTTAAAATTTTCTCTTTTCAATTCTTCTTCTTTTTTAAGATCCTTCCTCTAACACCGATCTTACCACTGCCGCCTCGGGTTCGGGGGCCCTGACGTTTACTTCTGCTGTCGATTTACCGGCTATAACGGGTGGCGTAACACTGAGTGGGCATGCTGCTTCTACTCGCAAAAGGAAGGGGAGTGCTTCTGGTGCGGTGGAGGAGGGTGGTGCCGCCCCTTCGAAAAGGGCTAGGGTTTTTAAGGCAAAAAAACCCGATAACCGCAATCTCTAAAAGGCAGAGGAGACTGAGAGCACTGCTACTCGGACTGAAGTGGCGTCCTTATTCACTGGTTTAGGGGCGTACCATAAGAATATGAAGTTCAAAATCCCTACTAAGAAGGAGAGGGCTAATAATCCTCCCAAGGATTATCTCACTGTGTACTACGCACAGATGAGATACGGTTGGCGGTCATTCCTTCCCCCCATTTTCTGCGAGATTTTCAAAGCCTGCAATGTCTGCTCAAGTCAGGTAACTCCGAATGGCTTTGCCGTTCTATGCATCTTTGTTTTTTGTGCCAGTTGAAGGGGTTGAGTTGTACAGTGGCCCGCTTCTTCTCAATCTTCGACATTGTGATATCGCCTGGGGGTTTTCCATTTTACCACTTTTGTTATTGGGACACTGCTAAGAATTCGACGAAGAGGATTCTGGAGGGGACACTCAGCTCCCACAGTACTTGGAAGGACAAGTACTTGTTCGTCAAACCTTTGGAAGGGAAGTGGGATATGCCCTTTGAATGGAGAAAGGCTAAAGCCCCTGTGTATCCTTTGGACCTCGAGATGAGTTTTACTTCGATAATTCTGGCTAAGTCTTTGATGGAGGGGGTGATTTTGGCACATTGTACGAGAAATCGGGGCTTCACTATGTGGTTTTCACCTATGATGCCATCGAAGCGCCTTTGTCCATGTCTCCCGAGGAGTTGGTTTCCTCCGGTAAGTAATTTTAACTTGATCTCCTCTATTTTTTCTAGTAAATTTTTACTTCTAAGGATTCTGAGAGATTTGTATATAATGCAGGGGATTTTGGCAAACTACTTTTCGCCCAAGAGCCCTTTGGATCCGACCGTGATTGCGAAGCCATCGGAGCAAGACATTCCGGCTTCGAGTGGTAGGAAAAAGTCTAAGTCCCAAGTGGCTTCTTCGGCATGTTTGTCTAGCGGGACTTCTGACGTTCCCCATGAGAAGGATGCTTCTGATGAGGAGGTCAATACTCCTGAAGACGCAGATATGCTTCCGGTGGAGAATGAGGAGGAGTAGGAGGATCATTCACCTTTCGTTATCGGGGACGATGGGGTGATCTATGGGGCTGTTCCTCTTTCCATTGTGGATCCCCGGTGGGCTATAGTTTTGGTGTCTGGTCCGGCTTCTGCCACAACGGGTTCTCCGAGGGCGTCGGAGGGTGATTTCGCTTCGGAAGGGGGTATCCCTTCGGAAGGAGGCCCGGCTATGGGGGAGATTCATCAGCCGTCGCACCGAAATATGTGATCATCTCCTCCGATGACCCTTCGTCTTCTTCTCTAAAAGCGGCCGAAGACCCTTTGTTGGCTCCTCGGTGGACCCAATCTCTGAACTCCTTGTCCGCGATAAGCTTTATAATCTTTTCTTTCTTCAAGTATCCTTAATTTCCTTGCTTTTCTTTTTATGCCTAAATGACCCGTCCTTCGTTCGTAGGTAAAGTAGATAAATGGAAGGCTCCAATAACCACATGAGGGGAGTCTTTACTTTCAGGTAATTAGTTAATTCCCTTATTCTACTTACCACTATTTATTCCTTCTTTGTAACCCTTCTTGCCCATAATCTTTTTTGCAGGGGAGGAGTTATTGGTCCAGCTCCTTAAGTCGGGCTCGGAGGCATCGTTGGGAAGTTCCAAGGATACTTTGGGGGTCTCTGACGCACACCTTGGCGACCTGGACGTCAAGGTTTCACTCCTGAGTTCTCTTATAGGGGTGGTGGGTCCTTATGCTCCTACAGAAGTTCATATGGCCCAATTTTCCAATTCCGCTGCTGTTACCGCGGTTCCGGTGACCGTTTCCCCATGGGGCATTTCCTTTGGGATGCATTTTTTAGGAGTTCCTCCTGTTTGGAGGATTTTCCATCGATGCAGACCTTGGATAGAGCCTTCGGAGAAGTCCTTCACTTCTTCGTTTCTTCCAATGCCACCCCCGCCGATGGCTTTCATTTTATGCAGACTTGCCTCAACTGGATGGGGCTTATGGTAAGTTTTTCTCTATCTTTATGTTCATCCTTCTTTGTATATTATCTTCCTATGATTTTACGCCAAATATCTCCTCTATTTAGGTCAAGAAGGCTAGATAAGCTGCTATCGTGGTGGAGCAGGGTTATAATAAGGATGAGGATGAGGTGAGGGTTCTCCGAGAGAAGGTAGCATCCTTTAATTCCAGTAAGGAGGAGGACCAGAACGAGATGTGGGTCCTTCGAGAGAAGATAACCTCTTATGATTTCTGGTGGGTGGAGGGTGGAGGATCAGAACGAGATGAGGAGCCAGGGCAAGGAGATGAAGCGTCTGCACACCGCATTGGCGAAATTGGAAGCTTCGGAGAAATCTTTGAAGGCCAAAATTGTGTTCCTCGAGAAGGAGAAAGAGAAGGCACAAGAAAGGGAAATGAGCCTTCAAGAGCAGCTACCCGACCGTGCAGAGTCGGCCTCGGAGAAGTTAGCCGCAACCATTTCTTTCGAGGAATTACAAGCTAAGGATATGCCAGAAGGAGACTGTGCGACAATGCTCAGGTCTTTTTGAGAAACGGCACCAAGGGATTCTGACGGGGCATCTATTGTGAGGATACCTTGTGTGAGATAAGTTGGCGATGGGGTTGCTGAGGCCGGGCGTTGACTTCCAACAGGCTTTTGACCTCCGTAAGATGAAGAAGCCAGCCAACTTCGAGGAGGCCTATGCTCTCTTCGAGAAACATAGTGGTTTGTCTCCCCAGGTGTCTCCCTCGCCTTCTCCTTCGAGGCTTGGGATTGGTAACATGACTCAGAGGCCTGCCGACTCCGAGGGTGTTCTACCGCCCGATACCCAGTTGCCTCTGATAGTTCTGCCGCCCAGCATCCTGAGTCCGACGACTCTTCCGTCTGGGGGAGCTACTCCTTCCACTCATTCGGCCCCGCATCCTCCGACTACGGCATCGTAGCCCAGGATTTTCTTTTGTTTTGAATTTTAGTATTTTTAATGTTTAGATTTTTAAATTTCGAACTTTTAATTCCATGCTTTAGTATTTGTAATTATTTTGCACGTTTGTACTTATTTTCTGAGGACTCCTTGGCCTTTTCATGAATGGAAGATATTTTCTTCATTTCGTCTTTTTCATACTTATAGCTACTATAACTTTTCAGTAGATATAAATACTGGGACCCCAGTATTTATATTAAATCTCATTCTTGCTGGCCAAGTGAATTATTTAGCTGGATGTGTCCGTTTGCATGGCAAACTCTGGATTTAATTTTCTCTAAATAGAGATATCCACTGGCACGTGGCATTGACTATAATTTTATTTTGGCAGCTCAAGCTTAACTCGATTTTCAAAGGGGAATATATATATATATATATATATATATATATATATATATATATATGTTTGGGGTCAGTGAATATTCTCACTCACATCCAAATATTCCTTTTCAAATATTGTATTGAGCTATTCACTCATTTCCTTGCAAAGTCAGTTTTTTGACCTAAGTTCATAAAAAAATAACAAGGAACTTACCTGGAAATATGATGCCCCCACACTTTAGGCATGGGGATTCTGTTTCTTCGAGGACTTCCCCTCGGAACGCAGCCCAGAATCCTTCGTTGTTGCTAGGCGTTCGCCACACATCCTCCAAGAGTTTTTCCTAGGGGTCGAGGGGTAGGACCGGTGAGGGTTTGACGGCCATCGTGGGGAGCTCTTCGACGATGGCGGCGTCAAGGCCTTTGTATGCGGATTATCGTCGGATGAATCACATTAGGGAAGTGTTCATGGATAGAAATTCTTATTCTTGCCGATCACTCTTCGGTGTTTAACATGCTCCCCTTGAGCCCTTCAAGGATGATGGGCTGAGGACGTGTCGGGTCCACTGTTAGTACTGAGTATGGAGAGTCCATCATGACTCTTTTTGCCGAGTATAGTCCGGATTTTGACAAATATGATGTTGTTATACCCCATGCCGATCAGAGGGCATATGATCCTCCTTCGGGTTACCTAACGGTTTATTGTGAACAAGTGCGTTGCGGGTTGCGTGCATTTTTCACCCTTTTCTCCAAGTTCTTTTCCGATATTGGCAAATATGTCCTAGCCAACTGACGCCTAATTCTTATCGTCACTTGGTGGGGTATATTTTGTGTTGTGAACTTTTAAACCTTCCCATGTCTCCTTATCGGGTGGGAGCGGTTTTTATCCTGCGCCCTTGCTCGGGCGGTCCCCATTTTTTAGCTTGGCCTATCAGGACAACAGTCGGGCCTTTACGCGTGTCTCCAACCATCGTTCTCATCTAGGGGATTGGAGACGGGGGTTCTTTTTCATCCGTCCGAAGGGCTTATCGGCTAGTTTATGGGGGGTACCTATCCAATGGGGTCTAGGGTATGTCATCCTTAATCCCGAAATCTCGGTGCATGAGTGGGAGGTTCTATCAGGTACCGGGTTGTTTTCGGGTACCTATGATATTAACAGCTTATTGGAGCTTCCCGAGTCTCTAATCCTCGCAGGTCTTCAGGAGGGGATTGAGATATTCAATCTCCCCATTCAGCCCTTGCATTGTAACTTCTTTTTCCGTAAGTTCTTCCTCCTCATCTATGTTTATGATATTCTCCCGTATCTTGAATGATATACTTATGTTTCCGATAGGCGCAGAGATGGAGATGTTCACTATAAATCCTTTCGACGAGGCTTTTCTAATTCAAATACCGAACGGGGGATATGCCTTTTCGAAGGAGGAAGATTCCTATCTGTCGAGTTTCGAGGTGGTGACGAGTCCTTCTTTGAAGGAGGAGGGAGGTCCGAGGTTTTCACCCATCGCAGCCTCCCTAGTGGATTCCTTGGAGCCTATCATGCCAGAGGGTACGATGGCCACCGTTCTTCGGATAGACCCTTCTACGGTACCTTTGATGTTGTGGTCTTGTCCCGAGGGAGAGGTCGCTTCTGGTGCAGTGAACGTGGTGGAGGAGGATCTTCCCTCTCCTACCCCCGATGGATCCCAGCCTTAGGGGAAGTTCCGATCCTGTAGGACTTTTGCCCCTCGGGAGAATTCCTAATCCTGTGGGATCTCAACCCCTCGGGAAAGGTGATAGTTCTATTCCTCCGGTTATTCTGGCCGTGGATTTTTGTCGGAATTATTTGAGCGGCTTACTGAATATGGTGGACTGCGAGCTGATGAAGATTCTCCCCCTATCCACCCTTCAGGACCTAACTTGCAAAGATTATGCGAGGTATAATGTTCTTCCTTTCAATTTATTTAGTACTAACCTTCATGCCTTCTTTGTGGTGATGGGTGGAAATCGTGTAGGTTTATATGGTGCTGAATGCCTAGGCACCCGAGGAGATTATTCTTCCGATACTAGTTTGGTGTATCGTCGTCGGGTTGAGCTGGAGAAGGGTATGCTGGAGGCCCAAGAAGAGATATCCCAACTAAAGGTGGATCATGAGACCGCTCATAATGCTTACGATGGGATATTGCAGGGTGAGAGGAATAAATCTTGGGAATTGGAGCGCAAGTTAGCGCTTGAGAAAGCACGAGTGGTGAGTATAGATGAGAGGATTAGGAACCTGAGGGACCAAGTCCAATCCTCTAATGAACAGTTGCTGCTCACATGAGAGAGAGATGTGGCGAATTAGAGGATATTGGAGATGGTGCGGGCGCACAAAGTGGCCATAGTGATGGCCCAAGTCTATGCAGTATTTGGCATTTTAGGCTCATCTGTTCTTTGTGCGTCCTTGCAAGAGAAGATGCGTGACTTGGTTCGCATCGGGTATCGGCTGTGCCGAGATGCCGTTCAAGTTTTACCAGGGTTTCCTTCGGGCCTAGTTCTCCCCGAGCTTAGTATCCGCCAAGTTTTCCCTGAAGTTCAGCCAACGATTTCCGAGGACCTTGTGGTCCCATCTGTGGAGATTGACGATCCTGTAGATCTGTCCGCATAGCAGCGTCGTCATCTTATTTGGGAAAGAAAGGGTCCGATAGAGGATTCTTAGTGTGGGTGAGGGTTTGTTTGGTGGTTTAGAGACCTTTGTATAAGATGCGGTCTAGTATGCTTATGTAGTGAAGTTGTTTTGTAATAGATGGCCCATTGAGGTTAGGTTGGTAAGATGACTTCGTATAGGGTCATCATTTTGTCGTGCAACCAGGTTTTCCCCACTATTTTTGAATGTACATGAATCATCTATATATAAACAACTTTTATTTATATACAAACTCCGATCTTACATTAAGCATAATAATTTCTAAGGTTAAATACGTTCCAGGTATTGTGGAGTACCTCGCCTTCGAAGTTGGCAAGTTGTTAGGTTGCAGGTCCAACGATTCCTGAGATTTTGTAGGGTCCTTCCCATTGGGGTTCGAGCTTTCCCACGTTCTTGGAAGCTTCGACTCTTTTTAGCACTAGGTCTCCTACTTGGAAAGTCCTAGGCTTTACCTTGGTGTTGTAATATCGTGACATCCGGGATTTGTATTCCTCCATTCGGACGGTGGCTCGTGCTCTTCTTTCCTCCAAGAGGTCGAGGGCGAGGGCCAAGTTGGAGCTATTGGCGACTTCTTCGTATTCCTTCACTCGCCAACTTTCCACTACCACTTCGGGGGGTAAAATTGCCTCGCTGCCATAGGCTAAGCTATAGGGGGTTTCGCCCGTGGCTGCTCGTTGTGTCGTCCGATAGGCCCACAGAATGCCAGGTATTTCCTTGACCCATTTGGCCTTATGCCAATCTAGTCTATCCTTCATATTTTTAAGGAGGGTTTGGTTAGTCTTTTCTACTTGGCCGTTTGCCTGGGGATACCCTACCGAAGCGAAACAATGTTTGATCTCCCAATGGTCAAACCAGTCTTCTAATTCTTTGCTTGTAAATTGAAGCCCATTGTCGCTCACAAGGCTTCGAGGAATGCCGAATCGGCACATGATATGCCTCCATAGGAAGTTAATAACTGCGCCTGTGGTGACTCGGTCTAGGGGTTTCGCCTCCACCCATTTGGTGAAGTAGTCTACTGCCACCAACAAGAATTTCTTTTGCCCTGCATCGGGTATTACGGGACCTTTTGGAGAAGGGGCACGGGGTTAGACTGGGCTCCCATGGAGCCGCGGGTTGGTGGGTTCGCGGGGCGTAAGCTTGACAAGGTTTGCATTTTTCGGCGTGCCTTTTGCAATCTCTAGCCATCGTGGGCTAGTAGTAGCCTTGCCGAATTAAGCGCCTGGTCATGCTTTCGCCTCCGGTGTGACTTTCGCAAGTTCCTTCGTGAATTTCTAATAAGACTTGTTGGGCCTCTTCCTCATTGAGGCATCGGACGTGAGAACATGAGTATGTTCTTCGGAACAATATCCCATTTTTTAGAAAGTACCGAATCATTTTCTTAGACATAACCCGTCGCGCGGACCTGCCCTCAGAATAGCCTTCGGGGTCTTGCATATAGGCTTTAATGGGGGATTTAATGTGGTGTTTATTTCTTTGCTCGCTGCCTTCTCCGACTCGCCCACATGGAGTAGGGTGATCCTTCGGGTGTGGATGGTGGTTGTTTGAGTAGCCATCTTGGACAGGGCGTCTGCCTCTTGGTTTTCTCCTCCGGGCATCTGGACGACTTTGCATTCGTCAAACCATCCTTGTCTTTGGTGAACTACCCGAAGGTAATCTTGCATTCTTTTCTCTTTGGCTTCGTAAGCTCCGTTAACTTGTTGAACAATTAGCTGAGAGTCTTTGTGGACGAGTATTCTTTTTAGCCCACCTTCATGTGCTAGTCTCATCCTAATGAGAAGGGCCTCGTATTCGGCCTCGTTATTGAATAAGGGGTAATCGATTCTAACTGCGAAGTGGAGCACTTCCTCTTCCACTTCCTTGTTTATCAGGACTATCCCTGCTCCTCCGTGTGTGCTTACGAAGGAGCCATCCACGTAGGCGTACCATAGCAGCGCATTTTCTTCGGCTCTCATGCCCGTTAATTCCGTTACAAAGTTTGCTAGGACTTGTGCTTTGATGGAGGGCCTCAGGGCATAAGAAATATCATACTCAGTGAGCTCTATTACCCATTTGATAAATCTCCCTGACGACTCGGGTTTATTGAGGATTGCCCGCAGTGGGTGTTTAGTCAAAACGGTGATCGAATTAGATAGGAAGTAGGGGCGCAACTTTCGCGCGGTAGTTATCAGAGTTAAGATAAGTTTCTCTGTTAGTGTATACCTGGTTTCGGCTCCGATGAGGGTTTTGCTAACATAATATACGGGGTGATGCTCCCTATCCTGTTCTTTGACCAATACGGCGCTGACGACCTCCTCTCCGACTGACAAATATACGAAGAACTCCTCTTGAGATGATGGTTTTACCAACAAGGGTGGTTTTACCATGTAGGTTTTTAACTTCTTGAGGGCTTCTTCTCTGCGGTCCAATGGAACTCTTTGATGTGTCGGAGTATCTTGAAAATGGGAGTCCTTTTTCCGCTGATTTGGAAATGAACTGGCTCAACGAAGCCATTCTGCCGGTCAATTTCTGGACGCCCTTTACCGTCTCCGGAGTGGGTAGTCCTACTATGGCTTCTGCCTTTTCGGGGTTAACCTCTATCCCTTTTTCCGTGACCATGAAGCCTAGTAATTTTCCTCCTTGGATGCCAAATGAGCATTTTCGAGGGTTAACCTTCATCCCGAAGTTATCCATCATGACCAATGCCTTTCGCAGGTCTTCCGGATGGTCTTCCGCGGTGTGGATTTTAACAACCATGTCGTCCACATAGACCTCTACCTATTTTTCGATGATTTCGGCGAACATCAGGCTCACCAATCATTGGTAAGTGACCCCAACATTCTTGAGTCCGAAGGGCATCACTAGATAGCAAAAGGTACCCGCGTCAGTGATAAAGCTAGTTTTATCATGATCGACCACTGGCATCGGGATTTGGTTGTATCCCTAATTTCCATCTAGGGTTGACAAAAGCGCACAACCGGCGGTGGAGTCGATTAGTTGGTCTATGCTTAGTAGGGGATAACAATCCTTCGGACAAGCATCATTGAGATTTGTGAAGTCCACACACATCCGCCACTTTCCTCCATGTTTGGGGACTAAGACTACATTAGCCAGCCATTCAGGGTATATGACTTCTCTAATTTGCTTTAGGCTAAGGAGTCGTTGTATCTCCGACCAAATAATCTTGTTGCGCTCAGGTCCCATATTTCTCTTATTTTGTTGGACTGGTTTAGCCCCATGTTTTACGTTAAGAAAGTGTTGGCATACATTGTTGCTGATTCGTCCGGGCGATCCTCCTTCCTATGCGTAGAGGTGGTGAAAGTGCTTTAGGACGGAAGTTAGTCGAGCTTCCACTTCAGGCTCCATGTTCGTGCCCATCTTAATCACCTTCTCGGGTTCTCCTTCTACGAGTTCTACCATTTTTAATTCTTCCATGGGTTGAACCCGTATTTCTTTGGTCTTGTGCCTTTTACCGTTGCTGAGGGCTGGTTTCTCCTCTTCCGGAGGAATAGCGTTCAGGCGGCACTCCATAGCTTTGGCTTGGCTACCTCATGCTTCTCCGATACCTGAGCAGGTGGGAAATTTTACCTTAAGGTGCAGGGTGGAGGGAATCGCTTCGAAGGTCCAAATGGAGGGCCGTCTGCATATAACGTTGTACGTCCTTGACGAGGCCTCCACCACCTATAATTTGATGGTTTCAGTTCTTCGTAGGGCTCCCTCCCCCCATGACATGGGAAGAATCACGGTCCCGAGGGTATTACAAGCTTCTCCCAAAAAGCCTACTAAGGGGACCTCTATCACCTCTAGTCGATATTTCTTTAGTCCCATAGCGAGGTAGGTAGGTAGGAACAGGACATCCACTAAACTACCCGTATCGATGAGGATCCACTGGATCTCAATTTCGTGAATGGTAGCATCAATCGCCAAGGGATCTTCGTGAGGGTAAATTATACCCTTCAAATCCTCGAATTCGAAGGTGATATTGGGCAACCTTGTTCCCTGAACGGAGCAAACATGGAGTCCTTGCTCCATTCGCCTTGCTTCCTTTAAATATTTATTCGTTTTACCTTGGGGTGTCATCGAAATGTCTCCCTCTTCTATCATGTTAATCGTTTGCCCCGAAGGAGCGTTATCCTCGTAGGATTTTGGGGGGAGGTAGGCTCCGATGCCCCACCGTTTTTTCTCGTGATCGCTGGCTAGGGGTTGCCTCTTCCTCCTCCTGCTCCCCTTGCGGCCTTTTCCACACATTCCGTCTTGGTTCCTCGAGGTTATTCTCTTTTAAGTAGTTTTTCAAGTACTCAACCTCTAGGAGATGGAGCACTTCCCTTTTTTAAGGTAGTGCATTCCTCTGTGGTATGTCCATAAGTTTTGTGGTACTTGCAGTACTTCCCCGAGTTTTTATCTCCGTAGGGGATTTTGGCTAGTTGGGGCCAGCATAATTCATTACTCCCTCTCATCACATTTAGTACCTCTTCGGGGGCGATGGTCATCGGGGGCAAGGGCACAAGTCGCAGGTATTTTTTGACCATGCCACCGTCGTCCTTGCGTTGAGATGGCTTCCCTTCCTTACCCTTCTCTTTAGCCTTTGCCTCATGTTCGGTGCATTCCTGTCATTCGTTGTCGTTATTCTCCATGCTCCTCTTCGAGTTTTCAGCTTCCTCCATGAAGATATAAGTTTCTGCTTTTTGCATAAGCTCGTTCATGTTCGTAACATGGTTACCCATAAGGTATCGGAAGAACTCTCATGTTCGGAGTCCCTAGGTTAATATGTCGGCTAGGACAATTGGTCTAACATTCGGGACATCTAAAGCTTCATCGGAGAAGCATTTTATGTATCCTCGCAAGGGTTCGTCCTTTTGTTGCTTAACTGTAAAGAGGTGTGAAATTGTGGATCGGGTCGATACGTTGTTGATGTTAACTTAACACTGAAGTTCTAACAGCAGTTTGTGTTTGCTGTTAGTTCTACGATGTTACTTTAACAGCAGACCAGAGTAACAGTTTGCAGCGGAATAAACAAACACGAATTTAAGAAGTGAATATAGGATTATATTAACTTCCGAGCCGTAGGCAAAATACCACAAGGGTTTAACAAAGGCGTTCTCACAACTCTCAAGCTCCTCACTCTCGAATTGTTCGAACTAAGCAAAGCACACAAGAGTTGCTTCGACTATCTCTAAAAGCTCCTCACTCTTAGATCTATTCTAACAACTTAAAAACTTTGCTAAAGCAAGACAACACTCAACAACTGTAAATTAATCTCTCGGATTGATTAGCTCTTGTCTCGTTCTTTGTCTTGATGTACTTCACACCTATATATAGGTTCTTGACTTGGACTTCAAGGTGTGTTGTACACGGTTGGTAATTCTCCTTGTTTCCTTCTCGAACTCCTCTTCCTTGTTCTCGCAGTCCTTCTTGAATAATAGTTCCTTCGCCAGTGATCTAGCTAAGGAAAGACTCCTTCTTCAATTCAGGACTTTCCCTTGGAAGCTTTCCTAGTTGCACTAGAACTCTTCTTTCCTTTTATAAGCCGTTTGCTTAATTAAGGAAACTTCTCATCTTAGAAACTTTGAGCGTCCAACCTAATGCAAGTTTGTTTCCTGAATAATAATCAAAGACAACTACAACTGTGGAACTCAGTTAGTTAGATGAATAAGGCAAAACAATAATAATAATAATAACTAGATTGTAAAACAGTTTCTGGACGTGCAATGTTACTCTAACATTGAAAATCTCAATGTTATCCTAACATCCAGAAAACCTGCACTTTCAATCTCCCCCTTTTTGCCTTAATCACAAAACCTAAGAAACAGTTCTTATCAGATCAAATTATTCAGAAAAACTTCATTATATCATAACAATGAAAAACTAAGTACTCTCCCCCTGAATATCAGAAGGGACTAATCCAATGTTATTCTAACAATGATACTTTCAATGTTATAACATCCAGCTTTGTCAATGTGGGTTTAACATCAGAAAGTTAACACCTGCAAAACAGAGTTAGTACCAGCAATCACAGTTCAATAATAGCATAAGCAGAAACACTAAGTACCCAAAATTAACAAGTACCTAATTATAGTCCATACTAGCAGCAAGGAACAGTCTCCTTGATCAGAATAATTAAAAAGAAAACAATTGTTCAAAAGGCATTAGAAACAGAAACTAAAAAAACTTGCAGGAAATTTTGAAAATTTGATCTACTCTCCCCCTTTTTGTGAGGAAGGCAGATCCTTCAAGTGTTTCCTCAAGCTGTCCAGTTCCTGCAGTCTGACTTGCTTGTCAGCTATTTCCCTCTGGGTGTCCTTGTACTCCCTATCCAGCCAGACCAAGGTTTCCTCAACAAAAGCATCTGCAATCACTGAGCAGCTGTCACCACTGCTCACTGGAACTGAAGAAGCAGCAAACTTGTGTGTCTTCTTCTTCTTCTTCCTGCTGGGACCAGCTTCTCCTTGAGGGTTCCAAGGCAAATCCTGGATCCTCACATTAGTGAAGTAGCTCCTGGTGATTGACATTACAGCCTTGTTGCTGATCCATCCTTCAGTCTTCTTGGTTTTGAAGCCTTGCTTCACCAACAGGCATGAGATCAGAGAGGGATAAGGAAGGATTCCTTTGGGCTTCATAGTGACTTCCTTCATGTGTCTCAGCACTTTTTCACCAATGTTTACACTCATTCCATTCTTTAGCTTGTACACCAACTTTGCTGACTCTTTGGTCATCACAGTAGTGTTGGAAGAAGGAAGCCAATTGTAAGTGCTGATCTTGTGAAGGATGGCACTAAGAGAAGTCAGCCTGGTTGTGGGAAAGCTCTCTCTCCATTGCCTAGTGAGGCCACCTGTAAGATCAGTGATGATCTCCTCCATAGTAGGATCCTCAGACTCTTCAGGATCAGGAAGACCCCAAGCCTCATTGATCATGGCAGGAGTGATGTCATAGACCTTCTTCCTAACCCAAGCCTTTCCATACTTAGGAGAATCCAGATTGATCACCCACTCAGAGAGATTCATGTAGAACTCTCTCACTACATCAGGAACATATGCAGACAGATTCTGCACAGAGCCCAAGACTCCTCTAGCCTCAAGCAACTCAAACACCCTGTTTTCTTTGAAAATACCCTCCTCAATAGCCCTTTCCTTGTGGATTACCCTGGCTTGGTATGCCTCCCATTGCTCCTCAGCATCAGGAGACACATAGAAGTCAGAGTAAGCTTCATGTGGATACTCTCTCATCATCAGATCAGTAAACTGATCATCATATGATGTTAGAGTAACATCAGCTTGCTCTGGCTCATCAGCCACAAGCTCTTCTTCCTCAACTTCCTCTTCCTCCTCAATCTCTTCTTCTTCTTTTTCTTCTTCTAACTCATCCTCAGAAGACTCAGCCATCACCTCCTTACCCTTCCTCTTCCTGGCAGCATTTGCAAGGGCAGCCAAGGGAAGGTTTTCATCCTCATCCTCTTCTTCTCCTTCAACCTCAGCTGGTTGATCACTCACAACAGCTTGGTTACCTTCAGTAGCAACCCCATTATTTACACCAAGATTGCCATCAGCAGCAATCTCCTCAGACAAATCCTCATCATGCTCACCAGTAGCATGTCCACTCTCCTCAGCAGCAGCAAGCTCATCATCATTAGCCTCATTAGGCTCAATAGAACTAGCCACAGTTGGCTCCACCACTTCCTCAACCACATTAGCCTCAGCTGGCTCAATCACAGCACTACCCAACCCAATCACAGGGACCTCATTCTCCCCCTCAATACCAACACCAACATCAGCAGGTATACTCGGAGTAGGGTTAGCCATTGTTACCTCGATTTCAGGATTGGTGGGAGCAGGAGCTTGCTCGACAGCATCTGATGTTGAACCAACATCTTTCTTTGAAATCTTTTTGCCCTTGCGCCGTTGAGTGGTAGCTTTCCTCTTTGGAGAGGCGGCGACTGTGGTTTCAGCGGCGGTGCGTCTGGTACTGCGTCGTGGCGCTTGCTCGACTTGCGCAGCTGCTTCTACAAGAGCATCAATATTGGACTTGCGTGCCATTGTTAGAGTAATTTTGAGATAAAAAGATTGAAGATTTTGAAAATTTAGAGAGTAATTTGCTTTGCACAGATTGTTAGCGTTAGAATGAAGAAGAAATTAGGGCAAATTATATATATGATTCAGATGAAGAGCATGGGATAGTGGTGTTGTAACATGTTACCATAATAATCTGACCATTGTCACGCGTCCCCTTCATGTTATTCTTACCACGTGTCAGTGTTAGGTTAACACGTAACCAGAGCAGTCTCCATTCCTGAAAACTTATAAGTCACAATGTTACAATGTTGGACTAACATTGGCAAGTTAACATCAGGGAGGGAAGTTGGAGGTGCAGGGCTTTATCCAAAGTAGCATCATCTTGTGAGAGCGTGAGATATTCCTGTACTAATCTGAAGCTTCAACCAATTACACAGGTACAATGACACAGTTTAAGATCATCAGTATAAGCAAGTGACAAATCAAACAGAGAAAAACACAGAGGATATACTTATCCAGGGAAAAGATTTTCCCACAGCAAGAAGATCACAAAACTAGTGCTTTTACCTGTAGCTGGTCACCCAAGAAGTATGCCTCAACACATGATACTTAACTACTCCCCCTAAGCCTAAACCGACAAAAGGAAATATGCAGAACTAGAATGAATGCAACCATGTTAGATTAGCATTTGAGAGATGGTAACCACATACAAACTGCCTTGCCAACTGGGATCAGGACATATCAATTTATCTTTAACTTTCACTATTTTTAGAAACTCTTTTTGAATAAAAAAAACTGATGAATGTTAAAGGACAGTCTCATCACTGAATGTGGGCAGCACAGGACTCCACACACCCCAGCAACTTAACTACCAGCTACAGATCAGGCAAGTACAAAGGAATTGAATGAAGACAACACTTTTATCAAATATTTCTCCACCCCAACTCCTCATGCATACTTGTTTACTAACCTGTTTATCAAGGAAATACTAAGTAATCAATGCTACTGAATGCACACAGTCTAAACTTTATGCACCCTAGTAGGAAAGATCACTATCATGTAAAAACCTTGGCCATAGACACAAATATGAAAATAAGCACAACTGAATGACAATGAGGCCTTCAACATCATGTACCCCAGCTTCTCTTCATACCTTGTCAAACCTAACATGGATAAGACACAACTGAATATCATCAGAGTAGTGAGCTCTGTGTATCCCAGCTTCTCCCATGATGTTAGGTTAACATTCACAGACTAACAACAGAGTTATTTCTTTCCAAACCTCTTGATATGTACCTGTTCACCAATCACCTTAGCTATTCATACAGGTCAACCACACAACCAACAGTTTCTCTAACAAAGATGTAATTTGCAAGAAAGAAGAATGCAAAAAGGAACATAAAAGAATTACAGCTACACCACAACCAATAACCAATGCTAGACAGTGGTGGTATGTCAACACTGGTGAACTAACATCTCTAAACAATGCACATGCCAAGAGAGTTCCTCAGACTGAAGAACCTCTCAGTATCTAATGGTTTAGTGAACATATCAGCAAGCTGATTGCTAGTTTCTATATGTTCAATGTCAACAAGCTTGTCTTCTACCATGTTTCTCAGAAAGTGATGCCTAATGTCTATATGTTTTGTCCTAGAATGCTGAACAGGATTCTTAGAGATGCTTATAGTGCTAAGGTTATCACAAAACATAAGTAAGGTATCACTGTCTAACCCATAGTCCAGTAGCATATGTTTGAGCCATACCAACTGGGTGACACAACTACCTGCTGCAATGTATTCAGCCTCAGCAGTGGATAGTGACACACAGTTTTGCTTTCTACTGTACCATGAGACCAAGTTGTTCCCCAGATAAAAACATCCTCCACTTGTAGACTTCCTGTCATCAGTATCACCTGCCCAGTCTGAGTCACTGAAACCTACAAGATTTGTGTTAGTATCATAAGAGTACCATATGCCAAGGGCCAAAGTGCCAGATATGTATCTAAGTATTCTCTTCACAGCAATCAGATGTGACTGCTTTGGACATCCCTGGTACCTTGCACATACACACACATAGAACATAATATCAGGTCTTGAAGCAGACAAGTATAAAAAGCTTCCTATCATTGAACGGTACAATGTTGGATCAACATTGACACCAGTATCATCCCTGTCCATCTTCACTGCAGATGCCATGGGAGTCTTACAAGGCTTTGAATCTGCTAATTCAAACCTTTTCACCAAATTCTTTGCATACTTTTCCTGACTTAGGAAAATTCCATTACCTGTTTGTTTTACTTGAAGACCAAGAAAGAAAGTTAATTCTCCCATCATACTCATCTCAAACTGCCCTGTCATTGATTCAACAAATTTTTCTAGAATAGAATTGTTAGTTGAGCCAAACACAATATCATCTACATATATTTGAGCAATACAGACATGAGAATCTTTCTTCAAGACAAACAGTGTTCTATCTCCATCACCTCTAACAAAACCAAGACTTAAAAGGAACTTTGTAAGCCTTTCATACCATGCTCTAGGTGCTTGTTTAAGACCATATAGTGCCTTTTCAAGCTTGTACACATGGTTTGGATACTTAGGATCTGTGAACCCCTTTGGCTGTTCAACATATACTTCCTTATCAATCAGCCCATTCAGAAACGCACCCTTTACATCCATTTGGTATAGTTTTATCTTAAGACAACATGCTATGGCTAGAAGTAACCTAATAGATTCAATCCTAGCAACTGGAGCAAAAGTCTCATCAAAATCTACACCTTCAACCTGTGTGTACCCATGAGCAACTAGTCTAGCTTTGTTTCTAACTATAACCCCTTCCTCATTACTCTTGTTCTTAAATATCCACTTTGTCCCTATTACATTAACATTAGGTGGTCTAGGTACAAGTATCCAGACATTGTTCTTAGTAAACTGTAATAGTTCATCTTGCATGGCATTAATCCAAAAGTTATCAAAAAGGGCTTCATTCACATTTTTAGGTTCTATGGTGGAGACAAAACAAGAGGCATTATCAACAGTACAAGTGAAGTTCATACAGACACACAGTTTTACCATATCTCTATAGTCAAGTCTTTCTCTATTGCGTGTCCTTACCCGTTCAGTGAGTTCACCTATTACATGGGATGCTGGATGGTCTTTCTGAATCCTAGCCGGGGGGTCTCTTCTAGGTTCAGAGGCACCTTCATGTTCTGAGTCAGAATCCTCTGATGTTATTCTAACATCTGATCTCGCTGGTGTTAGTCTAACATCGTTCCCTGACTCTTGTTCAGTGTTTCCAGCTTCCAGTTCCAATGTTGGTGTAACATTGTCAGGAGTAACATTCTCGGTTTCCACTGTTGGTTCAACATTGGGAACTAAGATGTCACCAGTACCTGTATCAAGAGTGAAATCATCAAACACAACATTCACTGATTCCTGAATTGTCTTCAATCTAAGATTGTAGACTCTAAAGGAAGTACTATTGGCTGAGTATCCTACAAAGATGCATTTTTCACTTTTAGAATCAAATTTACTCAGATAATCCCTGTCATTCAGTAGATAACAATCACATCCAAATTCATGAAAATATGCAACATTTGGTTTTACACCCTTCAAGAGTTCATATGGAGTCATGTTAGTTCTAGGTCTAAGATACACCCTGTTACTAATGTGACAAGCAGTATTTAAGGCTTCAGCCCAGAGTCTTTTGGATAAGTCTTTGGCATTGAGCATAACTCTGACCATCTCTTGAAGAGTCCTGTTCTTTCTCTCAGCAATCCCATTCTGCTGAGGAGTCTTAGGAGCTGAAAATTCATGGAAAATACCTTTAGCATTGCAGTAGTTATCAAAACTAGCATTTTCAAATTCTTTACCATGATCAGACCTAATTTTAGTCACAGTGGAGCCATACAAGTTTTTAATACTAGCACAAAGAATTTTGAACTGATCAAAAGCTTCTGACTTTTCTTTAAGAAATTTTACCCAAGGGTATCTAGAGAAGTCATCTACAATCACAAAGGCATATCTCTTCCCACTGAGACTACTTACCTCAATTGGACCCATTAAGTCCATGTGCAGCAATTCAAAACACCTACTAGATCTAGGGTTAGCATTCTGTACCTGTAGGGGTGTATGAACTGCTCTGGTTTGCTTACCCTTAAGGCAATCACCACACACAAGCTTACCTGGACAAGACAGCTTTGGTAAGCCTCTTACAGCATCAACTTTCTGTAATTTCTCAAGGTTTCTGTAGTGAACATGTCCAAGTTTCCTATGCCATATAGAAGCCTCATCTATCTTGGCATGGAAACATTCTGCTTCCTCCTGGGCTAGATAGCAGTTGTCTTTGGATCTAGTACTTGTCATCACAAGAACATTGTTACTATCATAAACATCACAAGATATCTTATCAAATGTAACCAGTAAGTCATCATCACACAGCTGACTGATACTGATTAGATTTGCCTTTAACCCATCTACCAACAACACATCCTTCAAGGGAGGGAATCCATCAACATTCAACGTCCCCTTGGCAATGATTTTTCCTTTGGTGCCTCCTCCATAGGTCACTGTTCCAGCACTCAAAGGTACCATTTGCTTAAGATTCTCTTTGCTGCCTGTCATGTGTCTTGAACATCCACTATCGAAGTACCATTTACCTGAAAGGTTAGAGTACACAGCAGAGAAAACAACATTGCAAACAACTTTAATCTTAGGGGTCTTAACTTTTTCTACCCAAGTTCTACCTTTCTGTCCTGAACATAATGTTGGTCTAACATCAGAAACTGCTGTTGTTCTAACATTGGGTTCAGTAACTGTTTTCTTACCACATTCTCTTATAAATTTTCTACAGAATGGTTTTATGTGGCCTGGTTGGTAACAGTATTGACAGATAAAAGTAGGTTTACTTCTCACAGTGTTGATGGTACCTAAACTCTTAGAGTTAGATTCTTTAACAAAGCTAGAAGTTAGATAGGCAGAATTAACATTTGAAGTGGAAGGTTTCTCAACAAATCCCAGACCACATGAACCTGAATTTCCCATGCTTAGTACCTCATCAAGTTTAGAAGTACCTGCATTCCATTTAGCTATGATCTGTGTGTCTTTCTTGAGTTTATCCTTTACCTCTTTCAACTCAGCTTCAGCTTTGCCAAGATCTCTTTCATAGAGTTTCAACATGTTCTTCAAACATTCAATGTCATGATTTTGTGCTTTATTTTTCTTTATGAGTCTGACATTCTCTCTCTCAAGTCTGAGAAAGGTTGTATGTAGGTCATCAAGAATTTCCTCCTGGGACATCTCATCTTCATTGAAGTACTCCTCTTCTAGATCAACTGAGCCATGAAAACAATCAAAGTTAGCATCATCACAATCAGGGAGTGTGTCATGGTTAACCTGTGTGTCATTGCTGTTCCAGTCTCCAAAGAAGATCTCCTGCTTTGCTGTTGGTTCTCTAATGTTAGAGTAACATTGAGATTCTTGGAAGTTTCTGGAGTCTTCTCCTGACCAGATGATCCGAGTGCAAAGCGCAGCAGTGTTGATTTCCTCAGATTGTTCATCAGCACTTGTTCCAGATTCGAAGTCAGCTTCATTAAAGTCATCTACACAGACCCAATGAGAATTCCCTCTTGTTCTGAGGGTGTTAGCACATTCATGTTTAAAGTGACCATACCCCTTACATTCATAACACTGGACATCTTTCAATTTCTCAGCATCTTGAGGAGTGCTCTTAGATGCCATGTATTTTACAAACTTTGGGGGCAATTTCTTATAACTAACAGCAACATTACTGGGTTGTTTTTCTTTACTTTTATCTTTGTAGCCCAATTTCCTGAACTTCCTAGTGATGTTACCATAGTTAGAAGAGATCAACTCATATTCATCCTCATCACTCCCTGTAGAATCTGAGCTAGTACCTAGTAAGGCTAAAACAAGTTGTTTACTAGACTTTCCTAGGAATTCTAGTTCAAATTCTTTTAGAGTGTTCATTAATGTTTGAAAGTCCATGTTGGCAAGATCTCTAGACTCATTCATAGCAATTCTTTTGACAGTAAACTTAGAGGATAATGTTCTAAAGGCTTTGTAGACCATGGTTTGATTAGGGATGATAAAACCTAAGTTTTGGCACTGATTAGCAATATCTAGAAGTTTCTCAAAATAAATATCAATGCTTTCATCCTCACCCATCTCTATCTTCTCAAAGTCTCTCAAAAGTTTTCTATATTTAGAGTCCCTCACAGCCACATCACCCTCACAATGTAATTCAAGAATTTCCCATGCAGCTTTAGCAGTAGAACAAGTTTGAATCAGTTTGAACATATGATTACCTACTCAGCTAAAAATAGCATTGAGAGCCTTTTCATTGAAGTTGTAGAGAGCAATTTCGTTGGCTGTCCATTGTCCCTTTGGCTTCGGTACCAGATCAGCATCTCCATCTCTTGGTAAGTAGGGAATGGTGTAGCCTTCTAGTACTGCGTCCCAAGCTCTTAGGTCGATGGATTTGATGTGGACTCTGAGCCTGATCTTCCAGTAGGCATAGTTGTTGGGACCCTCCAATACAGGCAACCTGCTGGTATTAGGGTTGGAATTGTCCATCTTGTCGTATCAACGCCAAACACAGGTGAAGTTGGTGCTTGGCTCTGATACCAATTGAAATTGTGGATCGGGTCGATACGTTGTTGATGTTAACTTAACACTGAAGTTCTAACAGCAGTTTGTGTTTGCTGTTAGTTCTACGATGTTACTTTAACAGCAGACCAGAGTAACAGTTTGCAGCGGAATAAACAAACACGAATTTAAGAAGTGAATATAGGATTATATTAACTTCCGAGCCGTAGGCAAAATACCACAAGGGTTTAACAAAGGCGTTCTCACAACTCTCAAGCTCCTCACTCTCGAATTGTTCGAACTAAGCAAAGCACACAAGAGTTGCTTCGACTATCTCTAAAAGCTCCTCACTCTTAGATCTATTCTAACAACTTAAAAACTTTGCTAAAGCAAGACAACACTCAACAACTGTAAATTAATCTCTCGGATTGATTAGCTCTTGTCTCGTTCTTTGTCTTGATGTACTTCACACCTATATATAGGTTCTTGACTTGGACTTCAAGGTGTGTTGTACACGGTTGGTAATTCTCCTTGTTTCCTTCTCGAACTCCTCTTCCTTGTTCTCGCAGTCCTTCTTGAATAATAGTTCCTTCGCCAGTGATCTAGCTAAGGAAAGACTCCTTCTTCAATTCAGGACTTTCCCTTGGAAGCTTTCCTAGTTGCACTAGAACTCTTCTTTCCTTTTATAAGCCGTTTGCTTAATTAAGGAAACTTCTCATCTTAGAAACTTTGAGCGTCCAACCTAATGCAAGTTTGTTTCCTGAATAATAATCAAAGACAACTACAACTGTGGAACTCAGTTAGTTAGATGAATAAGGCAAAACAATAATAATAATAATAACTAGATTGTAAAACAGTTTCTGGACGTGCAATGTTACTCTAACATTGAAAATCTCAATGTTATCCTAACATCCAGAAAACCTGCACTTTCAAGGTGCATAGCGGATTTAAGGTATCGTCGATTACAAACAGGTTGGCCAATCAGTCAAAGCTTTCTATAGAGTTAGGTGAAAGATGGGTAAACCAAGCTTGAGTTCGTCCTCCGAGGGTAACTGGGAACACGTGGTATATGACATGATCGGGGGCAGAGGACAGGTCCATTCCTGCCAAGTATTGGTGGATGTGATCCTCTGGATCTCTCCCGTCACTGTCTCATGTGTACAAGGGGACGTTGATGGGCTGCATCCCCGAAGGGATCGTGGCCAGGGTGATCTTGGGGACGAAGGGGGAGGTCATGTACGTTGGATCCTCCTTGGGGGCCATATTTTTCTTGATGTTACCCATCTCCTTACGTAGACTGTTGAGTATTCCCCATAGGGTGTGATCTTCGCCCGTAGGGGGGAAGGGCGCCGGGTAATCCGAGGGGTATGGCCTTTCCTCCCTCGGATCGGCCCTCGGGGATTCCTCATAGTTATAACACATCTGTGGTTCCCGAAGGGATTCGTGATGCCAAGAGGCACGAGTAGAGCTCCATCTTGCATGGAATTCCCTTCATTTCGAAGAGTAATTTCTCCGGTATGGTGACTCGGAGGGTGGATTATGGGAATTCTCATATCTTCGTGGTGTTCTCTGAGTTGTGGCTTCTACGAGCCTTTCAAAGACGGACCGAGGGACGTTAATAAAATCTCTCTTCTTGGACCGACGTACCGAGGGGGTAGTCTCTGAATTTTCCTGGTGGGTCCAAGGACTATTGCTATCGAACAAGTCGTCCATAATGCACAACACTTGCTAAACGTGCTCAAAGACAGGTTTTATGGCGTTTCCACAGACGACGCCATTTTGTTAACAAGTTTGTTATTTTAACCTAATTAACGAGTTTATAAGGGTTGGAACGCCTTGTCCGGAAGTTCAGAAGTTCGCTTATGACGAAAACATCTCTCTTTTTATTCACTTAGAATTATATGTCTTGCTTGTGTTGGGTTGAATTGAAGATGATAATAATTTGACAAGGGTTACCCGTTATATAGAGGTATTTGGGGACATGTGTCACTGTGCATGTTTTTAGTAAAGTACAGGTGTCGCAATGTGCATGAGTGGATAAGTTATATGCTATCTTTGGGTCCTTTATCTACTAGGACATGACTAGGATGAACTTTTATCCTTTTCGATAGCTTTCAGGGGTGTTGATATGGAGATTCTTGGATTCTTTCTTCGATGGGCTAGGGCTCCCGGGAGAGCGTCATAGGTGAGGCTGGGTGCTCGTCTTATAGCTTCTTGATCCGACAAGAGTCCATTTTTGTGTGTTTTGATAAGGAGATTCCTGGCTTTTTTTCTCCGATGGGCTAGGTCTCTCGGGAGAGCTTCATAGGTGAGGTTGTATGCTTGTCTGATATCTTCTTGATCCCGATAGAGGTATAATTTTTTGTTTTAGTTTTCGTAGTAGGTACTCCGATGATCCGTGGCCCTCGGGTTCTCAGCGTGGGGATGTTCTCGTATTCGGGGACTCAGGGTTCTTATATTTGCAGTGATCCTTCTTGGCGTCTTGATGGATATCGAGTTCTCGCGGACTTATCGGGATTTATTCTTTTTCCGATGCCGCGTGGATATCTTCTTTTTAATCATCGTGAATTTTCAAAGGACGCATGGGTGCCTCTTCGCGGGTGTCGCTTTTACCACTTTGGGTGTACGACACTCGGTGGGCCCTCCCGATACTACGTGGAATTGGGAGTTAGGTGATGGTAGTATCATCCTTATGTTAATCTCTGCTTTTTAAGGTTAATGCTTCGGTTAATCCCTATATTATTTTTAGGGTTAACAATACTACTATTATTACTACTAGTACTACTACTGCTCTTAGTCGTCTGGCAGTTAATTTGTGACAATATGGGATCTACATTTGGTACATAAGTTTGTCAATCAGTTCATTGGTAGTATATGCAAAGATTAGAATCTCACGAGCCGAAAGCTTCATAAACTCCTGCTCCACACAATGATCTAGAAACGACAACAATCCGTTATAGAAACCATTAACGTTGTACTATCCTATAGGTTTTCGATGCATGTTTAATTGAGCCCATGAAGCTATGCAAGAAATCTCTTCTAGTGTTCCTAATCCCCCAGGTAATGCTATAAAAGCATCAGAATTATACAACATAGCCGCTATTCTTTCATGCATGCTAGGTACAATAAGCTCTTCACCTATGATTGGACCACCGGAATTCATGTCCGCTAACACTTTACCACCTATAGAAAATGCTTTTTGCTACACACTCCATTAGCCCTAAATTTCCTCCTCCGTAGACTGGCTTTATATTTCTCTCTGCCAATATGTTTCCCAAGCTGCTTGCTACCTCTAGAAACTCATAATCTTTCCCGAAACTAGATTCACAAAAGACACAAATAGTATTTATCTCCCGAATTGAAGATTTTTCCATCTGAAATTATTTTTCTTCCCGTATAATGTGGTATATGTCAGTGTGAGGTTCTCATCAGCATACAAAGCAGTATTTATAAAACAAAAATATAGTAAGCGTATGAGGAAAGCTTTGAAAGAAAAATAAAAATAGATTAATATAATATCTTCAAATAAAAATAATAAATAATTGAATAGCGTATTATGCAATCTATCTCTTGTAACTTGAAACATGTCTTCTTAATTAATCTTCATCTTATACTAGTACCTTAGATAATTATATTATTATGGCTTTAGTTCTTCGCTTGGAAGTTTTGCAAAATAGATGAAATAGTTTTGTCAATCAAAACTCTTCAGTTACATAATTTTTCCACATGAGTTATTTTTGAAAATTTCAAAAGAAACGTAAAGATTTTCAATCACACTAAAACTTTCAACATTAGTTTATGTTTTTCATCACTTATGTACTCAAATACATAGATTATATTTTAAAATTTATTTCACGAAATAATCTGCTCCAACATCTTATGTCAAAATCCAAAATAAATTTTGAGAGTGTCGAGGAAGTTTCAGAAAGTTTGTGTCTTATTTCAAAAGCTTCTTTATAATCCACATTTTATAGTTTAATTTGACCAATCTAGGTAACTGCATTCACACCATTTCACTTCATCATATTTTCCTTCTATCGAAAACAAAATATATAAGATCCTTAAGTTTTCTTTTATTAAAGAAGAACGTTTACATAAATTTTAATATAGACGTTTCAGAGAAAAATTTGAATTTGTTTACTACCTTATTTTTCTCTTGAGTTTTTCCTTGGTGAGATTGCAAATTATTCATTAATAAGTAAACCCAAAACTTCAACGAATTCTAATTATTTTACAAATATATTTCCTCATGTTCTCAGTAATAGTTGTAAATTTTCTAAACAATAATCATTCAAAAGGAAAGACATCGACCAAAAAGAAATTATTTTATTCTAGTATTTTAAAGTACTAACTGAAATAGTTTCTTGACTAGTTTCAAACATGTTCTCGTTTTATAATTTCAAAATATAAATTCATCTTTCTTACACAAACAAAAGATATACCCGTTCACTCTCAATTATTTTCAATCATCATATTTCAAAATATTAAAAAACTTATTTGAATTAAAAAAAAATACGTTTCTCTCTCAACACCTATAAATGGCTACATTAACCATAAAAGATTTTATATACAAATTAGTTTATATTACAAAATAAACACTCATCTTCATCTTATTTCTCCCTACCAAAAATGGATTAATTTAATGGAGTTACATATTTCTTGTAGTAAACTTTATAAATCTTTATTTGATTTTCTTCTAACCAAGGGAAAATACTACCACATGATTTGCCTTTGTATTTTTAAGGCTCGCAACATCGTTTTCTACATTTTTTCTTTTTAAATGAGTTTGTAATTGTGTAAGTTAGATTAAAGTATTGCATCTTGATTAATAACACATCTTTTGAGTAGCCCTTATAAGGTTAAAACTGTCAAAGTTTGATTTACACATTCTCATTTTTAGCAAATGAAATCAAAACAAATCTGACCCTCGTATTTTTCAAAGACAAGCATAAAAAAAAGATCTTCTACGTAAATCATTTTTGAAATTATAAACATTGACCTTGTCATTTGCATCAACCAGTTTTATTTTCTTACTTTTGATATTATTCAGATTTATAACTTACATTTTCCTAGTTATAAAATTATTTATTTGAGAACTTTCAACTTAAATTATGAATATCTTTATTGAGAAAGTATTGATTCAACCAAAGATGTGAGGATTTCTTGTAACGATAGTGTAAGGAAAATTTAATTTTCAAGTTTGAAAAGATTGAAGAATTTATTTAATCGATTGAATGTTTCAAAAGTCTGAGAATCAAATTTTAATATTATAGAATATACTGCATGAATCACTAGTGAGAGAGAATTACACTGATTTTGAAAAATAAAAAATGGAACAATAATACTTTATTCTCGAAATAATCGAAGTAAGAACATGGGGACCATATTATTTTAAGGAGGGGAGATTGTAACGCCCCCGAAATTGAACAAAAATATAAATTTATAGTTTAGTCCTCAAACTTTTAGAAATAGCATTTTTGACCACAAATATTTGAGAAACATTGCATTTTAGTACTTGAACAAAAATTAACATTTTTATTATCTTATATGCTTCAAATATCTTTAAGAAATATATTTTACATGTACATGAGAGTTGAATAGTACATATGTTTATAGCGATAAGTTATGATTATTCAGTTAACTGATATTATTTTAATGATATTAAACGTTTGACAAATTAATCAACGACACACAAGATTCTTCGTACAAATAAAGGTGAGGTTTGATTTCTGGTTTTGTTCTGGCCCAGTTTGGCATCCGACTTGAGGAACTTGGACAAAAAATCCGTTACGAAATCACGAACAACCTCGTCTCATAACATGATTTACTTACTCATCGTTAAATGGGAAATTTAACGATTTGGTCCCATAACTTGGCACATTTTAAATTTTGGTACATTAACTTGGCACCCTGTAATTTTAGTCCCGTAATTTGGTACTTTACTTGAATTTTGGTCCCATCCCTCTATCTCCGCCTTTCGCCGCCGTGAAACTCTAACGTGGAAGCCGTTGACTGCTTTGACTTTGATTTTGACCTAACTTGGCTTCCACCTGTAAAAAACAATAAAAAAAAATCAAAATAAAAGTTCACCGTAAAACTCTCTTCTCTCTCCTGTGAAACTCTCTTCTCTCTCCTCCGTCCTTGCCATGGCCGAATCGTGACACACACAGAGTTCAAGGTCACCGTGAAACGATTGATTCACATCTCAAGAATCATATCGTCTTCTTCGTCTTGACTAGAGCTTCGATTCAAGTAGTGTATTGGGGGTGTTTTGAAGTGTTTCGCTTTATGTTGAGTTTCGGTTAATTCGAGTTCGTGTTCATCAATGGCGTTCTTTACCGTTGGTCACGGTTAGTGTCTCTCTCGCTCTCCTCAATCGATTCCACGGCGAGCTGTGGTGGGGGTTTTGTGATTCCGGTTAATTTTCGCCGGAGTGACATCGGTTTTTCGACTATATCGTGGCCTTAACCTCAACGACGTCGGCTCTAAGTGCATTTTTTGGATTCCTTGCAACATTTGGAGTCTAATCACGATCGAGTTGGGCTATTTTGGTTAAGTTTTGGAGGACTTACGTTTGATTTGGAGCTTCGCAGGAGTTGCTTGGTTTTTCTTAAAGCTGACCGTCTTCCTCTCGTTCACGTCGAGTGTGACGGTGATTTCTGAAATCCTTGCATTATTTCGCACCGGAGGGTGTTTGTCTCGCTCAATTCTGAAGAGTTTCGTTTTTTTCCGGCGAGGATTCCGTTGAGTTCTTGGTTGGGGAAGAAGAAGTCTCCGTTTTTTTATTTTTTTTTTCAATTAAAATACGTGTCTTCCACGTGGGCGTCACGTGGCGAAGAGGGGCCCAAAATTGGGTCAAAATTGGTTACTGTACAGTCAACGTGCGCCACGTCGACTTTTACCGGCGGATTTGGGCGGAGCGAGGGTGATGGGACCAAAATTCAAGTAAAGTGCCAAGTTACGGGACTAAAATTACAGGGTGCCAAATTAATGTACCAAAACTCAAAAGAAGCCAAGTTATGGGACCAAATCGTTAAATTTCCCTCGTTAAATCATACTCAACCATTAATTATTTATCACATATTAATTTATAATCATGGTAATTCGTCATTATCTCGTCTGCTGGTTCTTGAACTGTGCAAAGAGCAATGAACTATGTTCGGGACATGTAGCTCAATGAGCAACGGATATTATCCGATTTACTAGTTTATTTGGTTATCACCCATTGGGACGCCTTTGAGAAGTTGGGCCCAGGGATTTAGTCGATTTACTGCCGGGCAGTAAGGACTGTCGATTTAAGTAATTTCGCTTGATACCCATTTATCTAGGCGTCGCTTGCAGTCAGGAGTTGGCTGTAACGCGCGTGCTGGATCGGCATGTACTCGAGCATGTCGCCTGTTTTGTTTGCAAGGTCGCTCCTCGTTGGGAGGTATAAGGTAGTATTTGGAAGTATAAGGTTGGATTGGTTTACTGTTAACGCACATGTTCATAAATAATTTTCAGAATATTCCGGAACCATTGTTACATCAAACTGATTTATTGAGATATGAAGAGTTCTCCTAAGAACTAAAATCTATCAATTTCAATTTATCATTGTATTAAATATAAAAATCAAACAAAATTCTGATATACTAGGCTTACTGATTCAAGAATATCTAGATTAACCACATAAAGCACATTGATCTCTTCTGAATTCCAAAAGACTAAACTCCATTTCTTTACTTGTCACCAAATCACTACAAGTAATATTATTCACCAGATATTTTTTCTTCCCTTACAATCATCGTGGATCAACACAACAACTTTAACGTTTTAAGGTATTGAGTTTTCTAGTTCTTGTCCTGATTTTATTTTTGAAAAATACCATTGTTGTCATGTGTTTAAAAATTAAGCTAATAAAGATCACATTTTCTATAAGGACATCATCTATGAGTTAAGATAATTCATTTTTTTGTAGTTTAAATTTCACATTAACTTTGCTATGATTATTCTAAAATATATTAATATTAAATAAGAAAAATCACGGGCCATGTACCAACGCCTGATGATGGACGCCTCGCCCTTGAGGACATAAAAATTTGTGTCTTCGCCTTTTAAAATATTGTGTAGAGTTGGTTTTAATTTGCAAGAGTAGAGATATAATCTAGAAGGTTAAAACTCATAATTGTTCTATTTAGAAGAAGTTAACAAAATGTAAAATCAGGTTTATACTAGCATTGTAGTTGTTGGGTGTTTCAACTTAAAAAGAGTTTAGTAACCGAATAAGTTAGTTTTCTCAAACACCTTAAAAAACGCTTATTGAAGAAAAATGATGACTTTTAGCCTTTTTTCAAAGTTTGGAAGAGTTGCCTAAGTTTCTTTGTGGGAACCAAAAACTATAAATATAGTAAATGTGAGTTGTGACCAATAGGGGTAGTTTGCCAATAAAATGTTAAATAAAAGTAAGTTGATTCGATTATCTATATCTATATCTCTATTACTATTTAATAAAAGGGTTCAATCTTATTCTTTCTATTTTGCCTAAAAAAAATTATGTTGTTTGCTTACATATTGCACTGTAAATTATAAAATAGTCCTTTTAGTTTCAATTTTTTCAAGTTTGCCTGAATTTTTTTATGTTATTTAATTAAGAAACGCTATAAATTATAGAACAATTCTTTTAGTTCATTCATTCTTTCAATCTTGCCTCAAAATTTTTATATTATTTACTTATGAGTCCTTTATAAATCATAGAACGGTCCTTTTAGTCTATTTTTTATTTTTGTCCTAATCTTTTTACGTTATTTATTTACTGGTCCCGATTTAAATTGTAGAACAGTCCTTTTAATTTTTGTACTTTCGAAAAAACTCATTTCACTTTAGCATAGACAAGTTACGCAAGAAACTCAATGATTTTTTTTTTCAAATTTCTCAAATACTGTCTAAGGGTTAGAATTTTTGTGCAGACCACGTATAGTTTAGTGACTTTTACCAAATTTTCAAATATCCTCTAAAGTTCGAACTCTGCATGAAGACCCAACATATTTTAGGTATTTTTACAAAATTTTCAATCACCCCCTAAAGTTCAAAAGTCTTATAACTTTTGATATTTATATTTGAGACCCGTGGCGGACTCGGAAAATTATTTACCATGGGCTATGACACAAAGGCGGACAAACGATTGTAAGAGAGTCGTCTCGATTATTTACTATCCACTTAATTTCTTTTAAAAATCTCACATAATTCTTTAGGCCATAAAATAAAATACTAATAATACAAGGATGTCATAAGGATTCTATTTATATGAGCTAAAAGTAGTGGAAGTTTGGTTTATAGTGAAGGATTGTGGGTTAAAAGGACATAATATTTTTGTGGCGAATTAAATTATATGAATAATGACACTGACAAAAAACTTGCAAAAATCACCCGAATTGGAGCCTAGGTAAGCCCCTACTTCGGTCCTCCCTTGTTTTAAGACCCATGAATTGAAGAAATGTCTTATCGAATTAATAAAATGTAGGAAACCTCTATAAAAGTTTTAAATATTGTATGTAGACTTTTTATTTTTCTTGACGAATAAAATAATTGCATGGAGACTTTGTACATTATCAAAACTATACATGAAATCTTGAAAAAAACTAGTTTTTGGAAGATAAGTAAGTTCTTTGAGAATGTGAATATTGTTAACCCTAAAAACTAATACAGGGATTAACCAAAGCGTTAATCCTAAAAAACAGAGATTAACCTAAGAACGGTACTACCGTCACATCACTCCCAATGCCACGAAGTATCAGGAGGGCCCACCGAGTGCCGCAAACCCAAAGTGGTAAAAAAACGACACCCACGAAGAGGCACCTAAGCGTCCATTGGAAAGTCACGGTGAATAAAAATAAGATATCCACGCGGCATTGGAAAAAGATTAAAATCACGATGGGCCCGCGAGACTGTGATATCCATCGAAAGCACCAAGAGGGACCAAAACGAGGACCCCGAGTCCCCCTAAATACGAGAACATCCCCTTACTGAACAATCTGAAGGCAACGAGCTATCGGAACATATTACGAAGAACAAAACACAAGAATAGCACCCTATCGGAGTCGACCATCTATCAGAGCACATATTACGAAGAAGAAAACACAAGAACAGCGGCCTATCGGAGTCGACCATCTATCGGAGTACATATCACGAAGACTAAAACACAAGAATAGACCCCTATCAGGACTATAATGGTATCGGACGAATACCCAACCTCATGTATAAAGCTCTCCCAAGGAATCTAGCCCATCGAAGAAAAGAATCCGAGAATCAGCTTATCGGAGCCTACTAAAGTCATCCGAAAGGATAATAATTCTTTCTAGTCATGTCCTAGTAGATAAAAGACCCAAAGATAGAGTATAACTTATCCACTCATACACATTGCGACACCTGTACTTTACTAAAAACATGCACAGTAACACATGTTCCCAAATACCTTTATATAAGGGGTACCCCTTGTCAAATTATTATCATCTTCAATTCAACTCAACACAAGCAAGACATATAATTCTCAGTGAATAAAAAGGGGATGTTTATGTCATAAGCCCACTTCTGAACTTCCGGACAAGGCGTTCCAAACCTTATAAACTCGTTAATTGAGTTAAAATAACAAACTTGTTAACAACTACTATATAATAAATGTTATATGATTTTTTGTCAACCTATTTTTTAGTACCAAAAATGACCTTGTAATTTCAAAGTTTTTTTTCTGCTTTCTTGCTATTGCCTTTCTTCTCTCTTTGTAAATTTTCGATAATCGTGAGCTGCAATATTTGACTTTTATTTCTTACTTAATCAGCAAGGTTTCTTCATTGTTTTAATATTATGCGTTGCTTGTTTTTCTCTCTCTGTATCTCTATATGTAAGCAAGAAATTTAAAGAAAATAATTGTTTAATTTTATTAGTTGCACATTCTATGATATTAGTTGGATTTTGGAGGAATTTTACTATATTGTTTGTTTTATTCTCGCTCTTTGTAATACAAAAATATCATATTAAGTAAGAAACTAAAAGTGCTTGTCTTATTAACAAAATTGATAATATTCTTTAATTGCAACATACAATAATTATAATTGGGGGGGGGGGGGGGGGAGCAGGCTAAAAGGAACATAACTGTAAGATTGTAATATTCTGTGTGTTCTTCTCATTAATCAATAGATGTATAAATACAATTACAATTGAGCAAGATAATGTAAGCTATACAAAATCTCTAGGATACGATAAATATGAAAACAAGATAAATTAAACTAGGATACAATAATATACAATAATATCTAATACACTCCCGCAGTCGAAACGGGAGGAGGACGAACGTTGAGACTAGAACAAAAATCTTCAAAAAGTACACGTGGAAGGCCTTTCGTGAATATATCGGCGACTTGGTACCAAGACGGGACGTGAAGAACCCAAATGAGACCACGAGCAACCTTCTCACGAACAAAGTGGATGTCCATCTCAATGTGTTTGGTTCGTTGATATTGAACCGGATTACCCGACAAGTAAACAGCACTAACGTTGTCACAATAGACCAGAGTTGCTTTAGTGATAGGAAAGTGAAGCTCAAGAAGCAAATTCCGAAGCCAACATGCTTCAGATACCACATTAGCAACCCCGCGATACTCGGCTTCGGCACTAGAACGAGAGGGAGTGGGCTGACGTTTGGCGGACCATGAGATGAGATTGTCCCCAAAATAAACACAATAACCCGAGGTAGAACGCCGAGTATCCAGGCAGCCGCCCCTATCAGCATCAGAGTAAGCAATGAGGCCGGAAATCGTGGAACGGGAGAGAGATAAACCATGATCCAATGTCCCCTGAAGATACCGAATGGTGCGTTTCAGTGCTTGCATGTGAGAATCCCAAGGGTCGTGCATAGACAAGCAAATTTGCTGAACCGCATACGATATATCCGGACGGGTGAATGTGAGGTACTGAAGGGCACCCGCGAGACTCCGAAAAAGTGTGGGGTCAGAAAATGGAGGACTGGCCGTCACCCCCTAGCTTGGAGGAGGTGTCGACGGGAGTAGCACACGGCTTGCATGAACCCATACCCGCACACTCAATAATACTCAGCGTATTTCCTTTGAGATAAGAAGAGACCACTAGAAACCCGAGAGACAACAATGCCCAAAAAATAACTCAGTAGCCCCAAATCTTTCATAGCAAATTCGAAACTAAGAAGGGACATAATAGACCGTCGTAGAGTGGGAGAAGAGGCGGTCAAAATAATGTCATCCACATATAACAGTAAATACGTTGTCACCCCCACGACGATATATAAATAAAGAGTGATCTGACGTGCTATGAATAGAACCAATAGAAGCTACATAATCGGTGAACCGCCGATACCAAGCCCGATGGGCCTTTTTAAGGCCATAAAGAGACTTCTGGAGTAAGCAGACATGATTAGGAAAGAGAGAGTCACGAAAACCCATAGGTTGATGCATATAAACGGTTTCATGAAGCTTACCGTGTAAAAAGGTATTATTGACATCCAACTGTTGTATGTCCCATGAATTAGATAGAGCAATACTCAAGACAGTCCTAATGGTTGTGGGTTTGACCACTGGGCTGAAAGTCTCGTCACAATCCACTCCAACCTGTTGAGACCTGCCATCACCAACAAGATGGGCTTTATGCCGCTAAAAGGTACCATCAGAGTTAAACTTATGTCTAAAAATCCACATGGAACGAATGACATTAACATTAGACGGACGAGGAACGGGCTCCCACGTATTATTATTAATAAGAGTGTTGTATTCATCAAGCATGGCAAGTTTCCAATTGTGGTCGGATAGAGCGACCGAAAGAGAGCGAGGGAGAGGAGAGGGGGACGAGATAGTGTCTAAGTCAAAGATTTTTTTAGGCTTGAAGATGCCATGACGGCTGCGAGTCACCATTTGAGGAGAGTGTCCATGAGTAGGAGGCGACGAAGAGGGAGAAGGAGGTGGTGGGGAAGGAGGAGTTTGGGCGTTGTCGGGTGATGGTGGTTGAGGAGATGGAGGTGCGACTATAGGGCCATTTTGTGGCGCATGAGGCGCGTGATGTACTTGTTGGAGTAGGAGGGGAGAGACGTCCGAGTCGAGGAAAGTGTATGAGGACGGTTGTGGTTTAGGTAAGTTGTGAAATGGAAAAGTATTTTCATCAAAAACAACATGACGACATATAATGATTTTATTTGATTTTAAGTCGAGACATTTGTAGCCACGTTGGTTCGATGGATAGCCCAAGAAGACGCATGGGGTGGAGAGGGCTTGTAATTTATTTAAAGTGGAGGAGGGAAATAGGGGAAAGCTTAGATACCCAAAAATACGTAGATGAGTGTAAGAGGGAATTTTGTTATAAAGTTTTTGTAAAGGGGAGGAGAAGTTAAGTATTTTAGTGGGGAGAATATTTAATAAATATGTGGCCATTTGGAGGGCGTGAGGCCAAAAAACGGGGGGGAGGGAGGCGTGAGAAAGTAGAGTTCGGATTATATTATTTATGGTGCGAATTTTTCTTTCGAACTTTTCATTTTGAAGATGTATAAGGGCAAGAAAAGCGAAAAGTCATCCCATTCTTGGCACAGAATTGATGAAAAAGAGCATTATTATATTCTTTTCCATTATCACATTGAAAGCTTTTAATTTCGCGTTCAAATTGAGTTTTTATCAGTTTGCGAAAGGCTAAAAATGTAGAAAAAACTTGTGACTTATTAGCAATGGGAAAAGTCCATAAATAATTAGAAAAATCGTCCAAAAACAAGACATAATAACGATGACCCGAAGATCCCAAAACGGGTGAAGTCCAAAGGTCACTGTGAACAATATCAAACGGAAGTAAAGTACGAGAAGTAGATGACAAAAAAGGTAACCTAATATGCTTTCCTAATGGACATGATGGACAAAAAGAAGACGGCGCCGAGGAGCATGAGATGTGATTGGCTTGAAGGAGAGAGGTAAGGACGGTGAGGCCGGGATGGCTGAGACGAGCGTGCCAATGGTCGGTAGAGAGGGCGGCAAAAGAGGAGGGACGGGAAGAGTTGGTCGACGGTGAGAGTGGATAGAGGTCGCCGGAGCTATTGCATCTCATACGGTGATTGCGCGTCCGTAGATCCTTCACAGAAAAACCCCAAGGATCAAACTCAATAGACACAGAATTATCAATAATGAATCTACGGACAGAGATAAGGTTTTTGACAAGTTTAGGTGCATGTAGAACATTTGATAAAGAAAAGGGAGACAAAGGTGAGGGAAGGGATGCGTTACCCGTACCAACTAGGCCTGTCAAGGGTAGGGTTTTACCCTACCCTTACCCTAAAAATGAAATCAGGGTAAGGGTCTAGACCCTGACCCTACCCTGTAACTTTTAAAACTCAACTCAGGGTATGGGTGGGGTAAAGGTCTTGACCCTTACTCTAAAAATTTTATTTAAAATCACATTAAACGATGTATTTTTTCGTCAAAATAACTTTTTTGTGAATGTTACGAGATTTGCTATCGACTAAAAAAAAAAAAATTGACGCGGGCGAAGTTTTGTAATGGGTCTAGTAAGACCCTTACCCATTTAACAGGGTAGGGTAAGGGTCCTTCAAAACAGGGTCTTCAATGGGTCTTAGTCAGGGTAGGGTAGGGTCCTTACCCATGATTATGCATAGGGTATTGGCAGGGTTTGGGTAAGGGTAGGGTAAAAACCCTACCCTTGACAGGCCTAGACTACCAACAACTGGAATAGAATTGCCATTACCTACAGTAATACCATTAGAGTTGCTCAATTTAAAATAAGACGTAAGAGTACCGTTATTCGCCGTCATATGTGAAGATGCCCCCGAATCCATGTACCATTGCTCATCGAGTGGATTCAGAGACATGGTGCTGAAAGCGGTGTCAAGGTCGGTCGGAGCATAGCCAATGGTGGAGGTGGCGGCATGGTAAGCATGATTAGGGCGTGGGCCTAGAAGCCCTTGCTGACGGGTCGCGGGCGGAGGAGGGGGCCGCGGGTTCCACTGGGCCGTGGGGTAGGGTGACGGTGGGGTGGCTCACGGCTGTTGCAGTCCATAGATGGCCCACGGGTTGGGCCAGGCCCAAGGGGGTGGACCGCGCCCTAGTCCGCGACCGCCACGCCCGAGATGGGCCGAGCGACATCCGCAGCCCGCGTAGCTGCGCCCGCGCCTGCGAGAAGCGGGTGACCGCTGCGGCTGATTTGCGGTGGTGGCACTATCCAGAGTGGGCGACGGAGTTTGTGAGACGAGGGCAGAGTCATCTTGTCTAGCGGCCCGTTTGTTGATGCTAGTTTCCTTCAACCAAGCATCGACCGAGCCTTAGAGAAAAGAGGTAGGGGGTGGCTTTGTTGGATGAGGGTGGCGACCCCACTGAAGTTATCATTCAAGCCCGCGACAAGTTGCAGAACTAAACGTTGATTTGACACAGGGGCACCAACGTTAGCAAGTTGGTCTGCAATCATCTTGAGTTTTTGACAGTAGGCCCCAACATTAGGGAACTCATCGAGGGTTGTGTACGGGAATTGATGTTTTAGGTGAACTGCTCGTGAGTTTTTATTGTCTTGATAGATGTCGGCCAAACGAGTCCATGCTCCCATGGCTGTAGAATCAGGTTCAATGATTGTATGAAGAAGGTCATTGGATATGGTGCCAATTGATCCACTGGAGGACGATGGCATCTAGACGGTCCCATATTTCGGTGTCAGAGTCAGCAAGAGGGGGAGAAATGGCACTTTTGGGAGGAATAATATGATCGAGTACTTGATAGGCTCGAGCATGAATTTTGAAGAGTTCCCACCAAGAGTTGTATTGGCCGTTTTCAATATCTAGAGTGATGGGGATAAAATTTTTAATATTTGTGACCGTGAGGGCCGGAAAGACCTTGGTGGTGGTCATTGGTGGCTGTTGGGTGGCGGTGGAGGCAAAAAAAAGGGTAGGGGCGACCGACTCTAGGGTAGAATCATTAGGGTTAGTCATTTAGGAGAGGGAGAAGAGAAAAAGGAAGGCTCTGATACCATGTAAGATTGTAATATTCTGTTTGTTCTTCTCATTAATCAATAGATGTATAAATACAATTACAATTGAGCAAGATAAGGTAAGCTATACAAAATCTCTATGATACGATAACTATGAAAATAAGATAAACTAAACTAGGATACAATAATATACAATAATATCTAATAATAACTATGAATATAATTACTTCAGTGAACAAGAAGTTTTTTGAAATTTCTTGTAAATATGCTTAACGCATATTTCTATTTGTTTACTAGGAGTACTTTATTTGAAATAATAAATTAGCCAGATTGAATGGTAAATAGCATATGAATCTATGCATCAACTAACTTTACGAAGAAAAGAGCCAAAGCAATAAGAGAAAATCAAAATAGAATCAGTACAAGTATTGTACTTTGTTAGATCCCAAGACTTTTTTCTTGATTAAATGATTTTGAATCACTACAAAAAGAATGATAGTTCCCATTCAGATCATATATATATATATATATATATTATTTTTGTAATACTTTGTGTAGATTTTATGTGTAAATTTTATGATCATTTTTCTCGCAAATACTGACATTATATGTTCAATTAAACATATAAATTAATTTTAATCATTTTAAGTTGTAAAATGTATAGCAATGATGAAAGAAAGAAAAAAAAGTTGTAAAAATAAAAAACAATATCGTATGACCATGTATTTCAAATGAACCTAAGATTAAATAAAAATGTCTTGATGTATTTGATGTTACACCCGAAATAATATAATAAACAACAAAAAGGAAAATTAAATAACAAATGTAAAAGTAGAAGTCTATATAGGCATTCATCTGAGGAGGTGCACGAGGTGGGATGCATCTTTCTCCGTGATGCAACTATGAAAGTTTAATTCCCCACATAGTAGGGAAACCACAGTGCTAGGGCCCTCCGTTTGGGACCCAACAACAGCAAGGCTGTTGCAACTCAATTTTATATTGCTTGCTGACCCATGGTGGATCAGGTGTGCACCAATATCGGAGTGAGAAGAAAGTCAGCACCACACCTTTTGGGCCTTAGAATAATTCCACAAATATTCAACCACTTTAATGCCCCACTTGGTCACAAGCCCCGCTACAAGGCTCGGCATTGTATTGTGTCTACTCATGTTCTTATAAATAGTGAATTTATTTTATTTTCATTCGATGTGGGATAGAAAGAAACTAATTATATCCATCCATCAATTCTTTTTTTGTTACTTCCTCAACAATATATTTTTGTATCTAACTTTCTTATGTGTGATCTATATTCAATGACTAAATGCCATCAACAACTAGGACGTGCTTTATAAAGAAATACCTATATATCAACCAAAGAATAAGGAGAGCTAAAGAGTTGGGACACATAATTCATATTTGGTACTAGAATACCATCCAATATGCATGACTCATTTTAAATTCTTTCAACTTGTCTAACCTGAAGCATTCGCTATTCTCGAAAAACCTTTAACGGTCTATGGTCGACTATAGGGTGCAACAACACTAAAATGAATGTACCTTGATGCATAGCCCAACTAGCCTTACCGAGGGTAGAAGTAACACATTTTAGTAAACGAAGTCCATAAACCTTCCATGAGAAAATGTCTCATAATAAATGAACGTTTGTTTTTTCGCCAAATGAAAATATCTTGTGGTAATGTAACATTTAGAAAGGTTCCTCCTCTTTTTTTATAACTCAGTCAGGGGAGGGATATAAATGTTGAAGATCGGCAGGAAAATAATTTGGACTGCGATAGAATAACATACATAAAATTTTGGGACATTGTCTTAGCACAAAGTCCTAACTCGACAAATGTTTGGTAGTGAACAACTTGGTAGTACATTTCAAGGACTTGTTAAAATTTGTTCCGATAAAATGAAACGATGCTAAGTGGACTCACAATGGATTGTAATGGAAATAGAAATGGAGACGTATGTTATTAGTTCAGGGGTAGTGTTCGTTTGATGAAGATAGACAGTTGAGTAAAGGCTTAAGACTAGAGTAAAACCGAGCTAATTGGTGGCATTGGATCGCTGACCCAAGGATAATTTATTTTTTTGTTATGTAGGCATACCATGTATTGATAAACGAAAACAAGTGACTGCACAATCTTTATTTTGAAAGACCTTTTGGAGGTATAGGCGCCTACATTGAAGGCGATGGACAACGAATTTCCAACAAATAGCTACTTTAACATTGAGCTAGAGTTAAGTCTTGAGAGAGTGTCTTTCAAAATCAACAATATTGACTCATAACAAGATACGAAAGAAAAATACGGCTCAATCATTAGAAACATGGTAGTTTTTGGAGGAAAGTAGATCAATATCTACAAAGCCGTGAACTTGTTAGTTAAGGTTAGAACATGGATCTGATTAAAGTTGAGTTGAAAACAAGAGTTTGTTTATATTTTCTTCTATTGGTGTAGTCATTTTTAAAAATAAATAGACAAAATAAAGTATTAACACACTAATAATGCATTGTTTTACAGTATGTGATGTTATATGTGGGTTAAACATTCTGATGTATGTATACTCTGTGTTGTTTATGTGTTATGTTGTGTTTGTGTTGCAGTTGTTTATGATCTTACATTATTGTGTGTTAATACTTTATTTTGTGTGTTGTGTATTTTTGTGTTTATATAACTGTGCATATTGTCCATGTAAACATGTCTTAGTGTTCTTTTATTTTTTTGAAAACAAACTCATTATATTATTCAAGCACAACAGTGCTAAAAGCAGTGTAAATTTTATGATCATTTTTCTCGCCACAACTGACATTATATGTTCAATTAAACATATAAATTACTTTTTTAATCATTTTAAGTTGAAAAATGTATAGCAATGATGAAAGAGAGAAAAAAAAGTTGTAATAATGAAAAACAATGGCATATGACCATGTATTTTAAATGAACCTAAGTTTAAACAAAAATGTCTTGATGTATTTGACGTTACACCCGAAATAATATAATAAACACCAAAAAAGAAAATTAAATAACAAATGTAAAAGTAGAAGTCTATATAGGAATTCATCTAAGGAGGTGCACGGGGTGGGATGCATCTTTCTTCGTGGTGCAACTATGGAAGTTTAATTCCCCACATAGTAGGGAAACCACAGTGCTAGGGCCCTCCGTTTGGGACCCAACAACTGCAAGGCTGTTGCAACTCAATCTTATATTGCTTGCTGACCCATGGTGGATCAGGTGTGCACCAATATCGGAGTGAGAAGAAAGTCAGCACCACACCTTTTGGGCCTTAGAATAATTCCACAAATATTCAACCACTTTAATGCCCCACTTGGTCACAAGCCCCCGCTACAAGGCTCGGCATTGTATTGTGTCTACTCATGTTATTATAAATAGTGAATTTATTTTATTTTCATTCGATGTGGGATAGAAAGAAACTAATTATATCCATCCATCAATTCTTTTTTTGTTACTTCCTCAACAATATATGTTTGTATCTAACTTTCTTATGTGTGATCTATATTCAATGACTAAATGCCATCAACAACTAGGACGTGCTTTATAAAGAAATACCTATATATCAACCAAAGAATAAGGAGAGCTAAAGAGTTGGGACACATAATTCATATTTGGTACTAGAATACCATCCAATATGCATGACTCATTTTAAATTCTTTCAACTTGTCTAACCTGAAGCATTCGCTATTCTCGAAAAACCTTTAACGGTCTATGGTCGACTATAGGGTGCAACAACACTAAAATGAAGGCACCTTGATGCATAGCCCAGCTAGCCTTACCGAGGGTAGAAGTAACACATTTTAGTAAACGAAGTCCATAAACCTTCCATGAGAAAATGTCTCATAATAAATGAACGTTCGGTTTTTCGCCAAATGAAAATATCTTGTGTTAATGTAACATTTAGAAAGGTTCCTCCTCTTTTTTTATAACTCAGTCAGGGGAGGGATATAAATGTTGAAGATCGGCAGGAAAATAGTTTGGCCTGCGATAGAATAACATACATAAAAGTTTGGGACATTGTCATAGCACAAAGTCCTAACTCGGAAAATGTTTGGTAGTGAACAACTTGGCAGTAGATTTCAAGGACTTCTTAAAATTTGTTCCAATAAAATGAAACGATGCTAAGTGGACTCACAATGGGTTGTAATGGAAATAGAAATGGAGACGTATGTTATTAGTTCAGGGGTAGTGTTCGTTTGATGAAGATAGACAGTTGAGTAAAGGCTTAAGACTAGAGTAAAACCGAGCTAATTGGTGGCATTGGATCGCTGACCCAAGGATACTTTATTTTTTTGTTATGTAGGCATACCATGTATTGATAAACGAAAACAAGTGACTGCACAATCTTTATTTTGAAAGACCTTTTGGAGGTATAGGCGCCTGCTTGGAAGGCGATGGACAACGAATTTCCAACAAATAGCTACTTTAACATTGAGCTAGAGTTAAGTCTTGATGAAGTGTCTTTCAAAATCAAGAATATTGACTCATAATAAGATACGAAAGAAAAATACGGCTCAATCATTAGAAATATGGTAGTTTTTGGAGGAAAGTAGATCAATATCTACAAAGCCGTGAACTTGTTAGTTAAGGTTAGAACATGGATCTGATTAAAGTTGAGTTGAAAACAAGAGTTTGTTTATATTTTCTTCTATTGGTGTAGTCATTTTTAAAAATAAATAGACAAAATAAAGTATTAACACACTAATAATGCATTGTTTTACAGTATATGATGTTATATGTGGGTTAAACATTCTGATGTATGTATACTCTGTGTTGTTTATGTGTTATGTTGTGTTTGTGTTGCAGTTGTTTATGATCTTACATTATTGTGTGTTAATACTTTATTTCGTGTGTTGTGTATTTTTGTGTTTATATAACTGTGCATATTGTCCATGTAAACATGTCTTAGTGTTCTTTTATTTTTTTGAAAACAAACTCATTATATTATTCAAGCACAACAGTGCTAAAAGCAGTGTAAATTTTATGATCATTTTTCTCGCCACAACTGACATTATATGTTCAATTAAACATATAAATTACTTTTTTAATCATTTTAAGTTGAAAAATGTATAGCAATGATGAAAGAGAGAAAAAAAAGTTGTAATAATGAAAAACAATGGCATATGACCATGTATTTTAAATGAACCTAAGTTTAAACAAAAATGTCTTGATGTATTTGACGTTACACCCGAAATAATATAATAAACACCAAAAAAGAAAATTAAATAACAAATGTAAAAGTAGAAGTCTATATAGGAATTCATCTAAGGAGGTGCACGGGGTGGGATGCATCTTTCTTCGTGGTGCAACTATGGAAGTTTAATTCCCCACATAGTAGGGAAACCACAGTGCTAGGGCCCTCCGTTTGGGACCCAACAACTGCAAGGCTGTTGCAACTCAATCTTATATTGCTTGCTGACCCATGGTGGATCAGGTGTGCACCAATATCGGAGTGAGAAGAAAGTCAGCACCACACCTTTTGGGCCTTAGAATAATTCCACAAATATTCAACCATTTTAATGCCCCACTTGGTCACAAGCCCCCGCTACAAGGCTCGGCATTGTATTGTGTCTACTCATGTTATTATAAATAGTGAATTTATTTTATTTTCATTCGATGTGGGATAGAAAGAAACTAATTATATCCATCCATCAATTCTTTTTTTGTTACTTCCTCAACAATATATGTTTGTATCTAACTTTCTTATGTGTGATCTATATTCAATGACTAAATGCCATCAACAACTAGGACGTGCTTTATAAAGAAATACCTATATATCAACCAAAGAATAAGGAGAGCTAAAGAGTTGGGACACATAATTCATATTTGGTACTAGAATACCATCCAATATGCATGACTCATTTTAAATTCTTTCAACTTGTCTAACCTGAAGCATTCGCTATTCTCGAAAAACCTTTAACGGTCTATGGTCGACTATAGGGTGCAACAACACTAAAATGAAGGCACCTTGATGCATAGCCCAGCTAGCCTTACCGAGGGTAGAAGTAACACATTTTAGTAAACGAAGTCCATAAACCTTCCATGAGAAAATGTCTCATAATAAATGAACGTTCGGTTTTTCGCCAAATGAAAATATCTTGTGTTAATGTAACATTTAGAAAGGTTCCTCCTCTTTTTTTATAACTCAGTCAGGGGAGGGATATAAATGTTGAAGATCGGCAGGAAAATAGTTTGGCCTGCGATAGAATAACATACATAAAAGTTTGGGACATTGTCATAGCACAAAGTCCTAACTCGGAAAATGTTTGGTAGTGAACAACTTGGCAGTAGATTTCAAGGACTTCTTAAAATTTGTTCCAATAAAATGAAACGATGCTAAGTGGACTCACAATGGGTTGTAATGGAAATAGAAATGGAGACGTATGTTATTAGTTCAGGGGTAGTGTTCGTTTGATGAAGATAGACAGTTGAGTAAAGGCTTAAGACTAGAGTAAAACCGAGCTAATTGGTGGCATTGGATCGCTGACCCAAGGATACTTTATTTTTTTGTTATGTAGGCATACCATGTATTGATAAACGAAAACAAGTGACTGCACAATCTTTATTTTGAAAGACCTTTTGGAGGTATAGGCGCCTGCTTGGAAGGCGATGGACAACGAATTTCCAACAAATAGCTACTTTAACATTGAGCTAGAGTTAAGTCTTGATGAAGTGTCTTTCAAAATCAAGAATATTGACTCATAATAAGATACGAAAGAAAAATACGGCTCAATCATTAGAAATATGGTAGTTTTTGGAGGAAAGTAGATCAATATCTACAAAGCCGTGAACTTGTTAGTTAAGGTTAGAACATGGATCTGATTAAAGTTGAGTTGAAAACAAGAGTTTGTTTATATTTTCTTCTATTGGTGTAGTCATTTTTAAAAATAAATAGACAAAATAAAGTATTAACACACTAATAATGCATTGTTTTACAGTATATGATGTTATATGTGGGTTAAACATTCTGATGTATGTATACTCTGTGTTGTTTATGTGTTATGTTGTGTTTGTGTTGCAGTTGTTTATGATCTTACATTATTGTGTGTTAATACTTTATTTCGTGTGTTGTGTATTTTTGTGTTTATATAACTGTGCATATTGTCCATGTAAACATGTCTTAGTGTTCTTTTATTTTTTTGAAAACAAACTCATTATATTATTCAAGCACAACAGTGCTAAAACCAGTGTAAATTTTATGATCATTTATCTCGCCACAACTGACATTGTATGTTCAATTAAACATATAAATTACTTTTTTAATCATTTTAAGTTGAAAAATGTATAGCAATGATGAAAGAGAGAAAAAAAGTTGTAATAATGAAAAAAAATGTCATATGACCATGAATTTTAAATGAACCTAAGTTTAAACAAAAATGTCTTGATGTATTTGACGTTACACCCGAAATAATATAATAAACACCAAAAATGAAAATTAAATAACAAATGTAAAAGTAGAAGTCTATATAGGAATTCATCTAAGGAGGTGCACGAGGTGGGATGCATCTTTCTCCGTGGTGCAACTATGGAAGTTTAATTCCCCACATAGTAGGGAAACCACAGTGCTAGGGCCCTCCGTTTGGGACCCAACAACAGCAAGGCTGCTGCAACTCAATTTTATATTGCTTGCTGACCCATGGTGGATCAGGTGTGCACCAATATCGGAGTGAGAAGAAAGTCAGCACCACACCTTTTGGGCCTTAGAATAATTCCACAAATATTCAACCACTTTAATGCCCCACTTGGTCACAAGCCCCCGCTACAAGGCTCGGCATTGTATTGTGTCTACTCATGTTCTTATAAATAGTGAATTTATTTTATTTTCATTCGATGTGGGATAGAAAGAAACTAATTATATCCATCCATCAATTCTTTTTTTGTTACTTCCTTAACAATATATTTTTGTATCTAACTTTCTTATGTGTGATCTATATTCAATGACTAAATGCCATCAACAACTAGGACGTGCTTTATAAAGAAATACCTATATATCAACCAAAGAATAAGGAGAGCTAAAGAGTTGGGACACATAATTCATATTTGGTACTAGAATACCATCCAATATGCATGACTCATTTTAAATTCTTTCAACTTGTCTAACCTGAAGCATTCGCTATTCTCGAAAAACCTTTAACGGTCTATGGTCGACTATAGGGTGCAACAACACTAAAATGAAGGCACCTTGATGCATAGCCCAACTAGCCTTACCGTGGGTAGAAGTAACACAGTTTAGTAATGAAGTCCATAAACCTTCCATGAGAAAATGTCTCATAATAAATGAACGTTCGTTTTTTCGCCAAATAAAAATATCTTGTGGTAATGTAACATTTAGAAAGGTTCCTCCTCTTTTTTTATTACTCAGTCAGGGGAGGGATATAAATGTTGAAGATCGGCAGGAAAATAGTTTGGCCTGCGATAGAATAACATACATAAAAGTTTGGGACATTGTCATATATAGCACAAAGTCCTAACTCGGCAAATGTTTGGTAGTGAACAACTTGGTAGTAGATTTCAAGGACTTCTTAAAATTTGTTCCAATAAAATGAAACGATGCTAAGTGGACTCACAATGGGTTGTAATGGAAATAGAAATGGAGACGTATGTTATTAGTTCAGGGGTAGTGTTCGTTTGATGAAGATAGACAGTTGAGTAAAGGCTTAAGACTAGAGTAAAACCGAGCTAATTGGTGGCATTGGATCGCTGACCCAAGGATACTTTATTTTTTTGTTATGTAGGCATACCATGTATTGATAAACGAAAACAAGTGACTGCACAATCTTTATTTTGAAAGACCTTTTGGAGGTATAGGCGCCTGCTTGGAAGGCGATGGACAACGAATTTCCAACAAATAGCTACTTTAACATTGAGCTAGAGTTAAGTCTTGATGAAGTGTCTTTCAAAATCAAGAATATTGACTCATAATAAGATACGAAAGAAAAATACGGCTCAATCATTAGAAACATGGTAGTTTTTGGAGGAAAGTAGATCAATATCTACAAAGCCGTGAACTTGTTAGTTAAGGTTAGAACATGGATCTGATTAAAGTTGAGTTGAAAACAAGAGTTTGTTTATATTTTCTTCTATTGGTGTAGTCATTTTTAAAAATAAATAGACAAAATAAAGTATTAACACACTAATAATGCATTGTTTTACAGTATATGATGTTATATGTGGGTTAAACATTCTGATGTATGTATACTCTGTGTTGTTTATGTGTTATGTTGTGTTTGTGTTGCAGTTGTTTATGATCTTACATTATTGTGTGTTAATACTTTATTTCGTGTGTTGTGTATTTTTGTGTTTATATAACTGTGCATATTGTCCATGTAAACATGTCTTAGTGTTCTTTTATTTTTTTGAAAACAAACTCATTATATTATTCAAGCACAACAGTGCTAAAAGCAGTGTAAATTTTATGATCATTTTTATCGCCACAACTGACATTATATGTTCAATTAAACATATAAATTACTTTTTTAATCATTTTAAGTTGAAAAATGTATAGCAATGATGAAAGAGAGAAAAAAAGTTGTAATAATGAAAAAAAATGTCATATGACCATGAATTTTAAATGAACCTAAGTTTAAACAAAAATGTCTTGATGTATTTGACGTTACACCCGAAATAATATAATAAACACCAAAAATGAAAATTAAATAACAAATGTAAAAGTAGAAGTCTATATAGGAATTCATCTAAGGAGGTGCACGAGGTGGGATGCATCTTTCTCCGTGGTGCAACTATGGAAGTTTAATTCCCCACATAGTAGGGAAACCACAGTGCTAGGGCCCTCCGTTTGGGACCCAACAACAGCAAGGCTGCTGCAACTCAATTTTATATTGCTTGCTGACCCATGGTGGATCAGGTGTGCACCAATATCGGAGTGAGAAGAAAGTCAGCACCACACCTTTTGGGCCTTAGAATAATTCCACAAATATTCAACCACTTTAATGCCCCACTTGGTCAGAAGCCCCCGCTACAAGGCTCGGCATTGTATTGTGTCTACTCATGTTCTTATAAATAGTGAATTTATTTTATTTTCATTCGATGTGGGATAGAAAGAAACTAATTATATCCATCCATCAATTCTTTTTTTGTTACTTCCTTAACAATATATTTTTGTATCTAACTTTCTTATGTGTGATCTATATTCAATGACTAAATGCCATCAACAACTAGGACGTGCTTTATAAAGAAATACCTATATATCAACCAAAGAATAAGGAGAGCTAAAGAGTTGGGACACATAATTCATATTTGGTACTAGAATACCATCCAATATGCATGACTCATTTTAAATTCTTTCAACTTGTCTAACCTGAAGCATTCGCTATTCTCGAAAAACCTTTAACGGTCTATGGTCGACTATAGGGTGCAACAACACTAAAATGAAGGCACCTTGATGCATAGCCCAACTAGCCTTACCGTGGGTAGAAGTAACACAGTTTAGTAATGAAGTCCATAAACCTTCCATGAGAAAATGTCTCATAATAAATGAACGTTCGTTTTTTCGCCAAATAAAAATATCTTGTGGTAATGTAACATTTAGAAAGGTTCCTCCTCTTTTTTTATTACTCAGTCAGGGGAGGGATATAAATGTTGAAGATCGGCAGGAAAATAGTTTGGCCTGCGATAGAATAACATACATAAAAGTTTGGGACATTGTCATATATAGCACAAAGTCCTAACTCGGCAAATGTTTGGTAGTGAACAACTTGGTAGTAGATTTCAAGGACTTCTTAAAATTTGTTCCAATAAAATGAAACGATGCTAAGTGGACTCACAATGGGTTGTAATGGAAATAGAAATGGAGACGTATGTTATTAGTTCAGGGGTAGTGTTCGTTTGATGAAGATAGACAGTTGAGTAAAGGCTTAAGACTAGAGTAAAACCGAGCTAATTGGTGGCATTGGATCGCTGACCCAAGGATACTTTATTTTTTTGTTATGTAGGCATACCATGTATTGATAAACGAAAACAAGTGACTGCACAATCTTTATTTTGAAAGACCTTTTGGAGGTATAGGCGCCTGCTTGGAAGGCGATGGACAACGAATTTCCAACAAATAGCTACTTTAACATTGAGCTAGAGTTAAGTCTTGATGAAGTGTCTTTCAAAATCAAGAATATTGACTCATAATAAGATACGAAAGAAAAATACGGCTCAATCATTAGAAACATGGTAGTTTTTGGAGGAAAGTAGATCAATATCTACAAAGCCGTGAACTTGTTAGTTAAGGTTAGAACATGGATCTGATTAAAGTTGAGTTGAAAACAAGAGTTTGTTTATATTTTCTTCTATTGGTGTAGTCATTTTTAAAAATAAATAGACAAAATAAAGTATTAACACACTAATAATGCATTGTTTTACAGTATATGATGTTATATGTGGGTTAAACATTCTGATGTATGTATACTCTGTGTTGTTTATGTGTTATGTTGTGTTTGTGTTGCAGTTGTTTATGATCTTACATTATTGTGTGTTAATACTTTATTTCGTGTGTTGTGTATTTTTGTGTTTATATAACTGTGCATATTGTCCATGTAAACATGTCTTAGTGTTCTTTTATTTTTTTGAAAACAAACTCATTATATTATTCAAGCACAACAGTGCTAAAAGCAGTGTAAATTTTATGATCATTTTTATCGCCACAACTGACATTATATGTTCAATTAAACATATAAATTACTTTTTTAATCATTTTAAGTTGAAAAATGTATAGCAATGATGAAAGAGAGAAAAAAAGTTGTAATAATGAAAAAAAATGTCATATGACCATGAATTTTAAATGAACCTAAGTTTAAACAAAAATGTCTTGATGTATTTGACGTTACACCCGAAATAATATAATAAACACCAAAAATGAAAATTAAATAACAAATGTAAAAGTAGAAGTCTATATAGGAATTCATCTAAGGAGGTGCACGAGGTGGGATGCATCTTTCTCCGTGGTGCAACTATGGAAGTTTAATTCCCCACATAGTAGGGAAACCACAGTGCTAGGGCCCTCCGTTTGGGACCCAACAACAGCAAGGCTGCTGCAACTCAATTTTATATTGCTTGCTGACCCATGGTGGATCAGGTGTGCACCAATATCGGAGTGAGAAGAAAGTCAGCACCACACCTTTTGGGCCTTAGAATAATTCCACAAATATTCAACCACTTTAATGCCCCACTTGGTCAGAAGCCCCCGCTACAAGGCTCGGCATTGTATTGTGTCTACTCATGTTCTTATAAATAGTGAATTTATTTTATTTTCATTCGATGTGGGATAGAAAGAAACTAATTATATCCATCCATCAATTCTTTTTTTGTTACTTCCTTAACAATATATTTTTGTATCTAACTTTCTTATGTGTGATCTATATTCAATGACTAAATGCCATCAACAACTAGGACGTGCTTTATAAAGAAATACCTATATATCAACCAAAGAATAAGGAGAGCTAAAGAGTTGGGACACATAATTCATATTTGGTACTAGAATACCATCCAATATGCATGACTCATTTTAAATTCTTTCAACTTGTCTAACCTGAAGCATTCGCTATTCTCGAAAAACCTTTAACGGTCTATGGTCGACTATAGGGTGCAACAACACTAAAATGAAGGCACCTTGATGCATAGCCCAACTAGCCTTACCGTGGGTAGAAGTAACACAGTTTAGTAATGAAGTCCATAAACCTTCCATGAGAAAATGTCTCATAATAAATGAACGTTCGTTTTTTCGCCAAATAAAAATATCTTGTGGTAATGTAACATTTAGAAAGGTTCCTCCTCTTTTTTTATTACTCAGTCAGGGGAGGGATATAAATGTTGAAGATCGGCAGGAAAATAGTTTGGCCTGCGATAGAATAACATACATAAAAGTTTGGGACATTGTCATATATAGCACAAAGTCCTAACTCGGCAAATGTTTGGTAGTGAACAACTTGGTAGTAGATTTCAAGGACTTCTTAAAATTTGTTCCAATAAAATGAAACGATGCTAAGTGGACTCACAATGGGTTGTAATGGAAATAGAAATGGAGACGTATGTTATTAGTTCAGGGGTAGTGTTCGTTTGATGAAGATAGACAGTTGAGTAAAGGCTTAAGACTAGAGTAAAACCGAGCTAATTGGTGGCATTGGATCGCTGACCCAAGGATACTTTATTTTTTTGTTATGTAGGCATACCATGTATTGATAAACGAAAACAAGTGACTGCACAATCTTTATTTTGAAAGACCTTTTGGAGGTATAGGCGCCTGCTTGGAAGGCGATGGACAACGAATTTCCAACAAATAGCTACTTTAACATTGAGCTAGAGTTAAGTCTTGATGAAGTGTCTTTCAAAATCAAGAATATTGACTCATAATAAGATACGAAAGAAAAATACGGCTCAATCATTAGAAACATGGTAGTTTTTGGAGGAAAGTAGATCAATATCTACAAAGCCGTGAACTTGTTAGTTAAGGTTAGAACATGGATCTGATTAAAGTTGAGTTGAAAACAAGAGTTTGTTTATATTTTCTTCTATTGGTGTAGTCATTTTTAAAAATAAATAGACAAAATAAAGTATTAACACACTAATAATGCATTGTTTTACAGTATATGATGTTATATGTGGGTTAAACATTCTGATGTATGTATACTCTGTGTTGTTTATGTGTTATGTTGTGTTTGTGTTGCAGTTGTTTATGATCTTACATTATTGTGTGTTAATACTTTATTTCGTGTGTTGTGTATTTTTGTGTTTATATAACTGTGCATATTGTCCATGTAAACATGTCTTAGTGTTCTTTTATTTTTTTGAAAACAAACTCATTATATTATTCAAGCACAACAGTGCTAAAAGCAGTGTAAATTTTATGATCATTTTTATCGCCACAACTGACATTATATGTTCAATTAAACATATAAATTACTTTTTTAATCATTTTAAGTTGAAAAATGTATAGCAATGATGAAAGAGAGAAAAAAAGTTGTAATAATGAAAAAAAATGTCATATGACCATGAATTTTAAATGAACCTAAGTTTAAACAAAAATGTCTTGATGTATTTGACGTTACACCCGAAATAATATAATAAACACCAAAAATGAAAATTAAATAACAAATGTAAAAGTAGAAGTCTATATAGGAATTCATCTAAGGAGGTGCACGAGGTGGGATGCATCTTTCTCCGTGGTGCAACTATGGAAGTTTAATTCCCCACATAGTAGGGAAACCACAGTGCTAGGGCCCTCCGTTTGGGACCCAACAACAGCAAGGCTGCTGCAACTCAATTTTATATTGCTTGCTGACCCATGGTGGATCAGGTGTGCACCAATATCGGAGTGAGAAGAAAGTCAGCACCACACCTTTTGGGCCTTAGAATAATTCCACAAATATTCAACCACTTTAATGCCCCACTTGGTCAGAAGCCCCCGCTACAAGGCTCGGCATTGTATTGTGTCTACTCATGTTCTTATAAATAGTGAATTTATTTTATTTTCATTCGATGTGGGATAGAAAGAAACTAATTATATCCATCCATCAATTCTTTTTTTGTTACTTCCTTAACAATATATTTTTGTATCTAACTTTCTTATGTGTGATCTATATTCAATGACTAAATGCCATCAACAACTAGGACGTGCTTTATAAAGAAATACCTATATATCAACCAAAGAATAAGGAGAGCTAAAGAGTTGGGACACATAATTCATATTTGGTACTAGAATACCATCCAATATGCATGACTCATTTTAAATTCTTTCAACTTGTCTAACCTGAAGCATTCGCTATTCTTGAAAAACCTTTAACGTTCTATGGTCGACTATAGGGTGCAACAACACTAAAATGAAGGCACCTTGATGCATAGCCCAACTAGCCTTACCGTGGGTAGAAGTAACACAGTTTAGTAATGAAGTCCATAAACCTTCCATGAGAAAATGTCTCATAATAAATGAACGTTCGTTTTTTCGCCAAATAAAAATATCTTGTGGTAATGTAACATTTAGAAAGGTTCCTCCTCTTTTTTTATTACTCAGTCAGGGGAGGGATATAAATGTTGAAGATCGGCAGGAAAATAGTTTGGCCTGCGATAGAATAACATACATAAAAGTTTGGGACATTGTCATAGCACAAAGTCCTAACTCGGCAAATGTTTGGTAGTGAACAACTTGGTAGTAGATTTCAAGGACTTCTTAAAATTTGTTCCAATAAAATGAAACGATGCTAAGTGGACTCACAATGGGTTGTAATGGAAATAGAAATGGAGACGTATGTTATTAGTTCAGGGGTAGTGTTCGTTTGATGAAGATAGACAGTTGATTAAAGGCTTAAGACTAGAGTAAAACCGAGCTAATTGGTGGCATTGGATCGCTGACCCAAGGATAATTTATTTTTTTGTTATGTAGGCATACCATGTATTGATAAACGAAAACAAGTGACTGCACAATCTTTATTTTGAAAGACATTTTGGAGGTATAGGCGCCTGCTTGGAAGGCGATGGAACACGTATTTCCAACAAATAGCTACTTTAACATTGAGCTAGAGTTAAGTCTTGATGAAGTGTCTTTCAAAATCAACAATATTGACTCATAACAAGTTACAAAAGAAAAATACGGCTCAATCATTAGAAACATGGTAGTTTTTTGGAGGAAAGTAGATCAATATCTACAAAGCCGTGAACTTGTTAGTTAAGGTTAGAACATGGATCTGATTAAAGTTGAGTTGAAAACAAGAGCTTGTTTATATTTTCTTCTATTGGTGTAGTCATTATTAAAAATAAATACACAAAATAAAGTATTAACACACTAATAATGCATTGTTTTACAGTATATGATGTTATATGTGTGTTAAACATTGTGATGTATGTATACTCTGTGTTGTTGATGTGTTATGTTGTGTTTGTGTTGCAGTTGTTTATGATCTTACATTATTGTGTGTTAATACTTTATTTTGTGTGTTGTGTATTTTTGTGTTTATATAACTGTGCATATTGTCCATGTAAACATGTCTTAGTGTTCTTTTATTTTTTTTGAAAACAAACTCATTATATTATTCAAGCACAATAGTGCTAAAAATAGTGTAATTTTTATGATCATTTTTCTCGCCACAACTGACATTATATGTTCAATTAAACATACAAATTACTTTTTTAATCATTTTAAGTTGAAGGAAAAATAGTAGGAAGGAGGATAGAGATAACCTGATCACTGTGCAAACTGAGGCAATAATGGATACTATTGCAAGAGAAGAAGCGGGGGATCACGTGGATACTATTGCAAGAAAGGAAGAAGGTGAACACAGGGATACTACTACAAGAGAGGATGAAGGTGAATGGAGCAAAACAGTGTCAGGAAGAAAAAGCACAAAAGAAAGACAGAAGAACACAAATGAGACTGTAGTGAATATACAGAATGGCTTTGCCCCCCTAAGGCATGGAGATGGCTTTATTGGGGAGCAGGATCCTGGACCATGATCTTATCATGGAATACTAGGGGCGTGAATAAAGTGACAAGGTGCAGAGAGGTGAGCTCCTACCTCTCAACTCAAAACAGTGCCATTGTCATACTAGTGGAGACTAGAGTGAAAGCAGCTAAAGCAAACAAGATTAGATTGAGATTTCAACAGAAATGGAACTATGAGGATAACTATACTAGCCACCCCAATGGGCGCATTTGGTGCCTTTGGGATCCAAGCCAAGTCCTCATTGAGAAGATACATCAAACTGACCAGATGATACACATGAAAGTCGTGAGCACTGGAGGAGAGTTTAAATATTGGCTTACTGCTGTGTATGCTCACAATACACTGGGGCAAAGAAAGAATCTATGGAATGAAATGGAAAGGATCAGTACAATGCACCGGGGAGCGTGGCTCAGCATGGGTGATTTTAACAATGTCATGCACATGAATGACAGAATAGGGGGCAATAGAGTTAGACAGCAAGAAGTTTAAGACATTAATCAAATGATGACCAATCTGGAGCTACATGAAGCTTACACTACTGGACCACACTACACATGGTCAAACAACCATGAAAGTGAGGGTCTTATCTACTCAAGAATAGACTGGGCTATAGCCAATTCTGAGTGGTTCACTACAAATGATGACATCAAATTTGAGGTGTGTCTCAATGGGATTTCTGACCATGCTGTGTTAAGAGGATATAAGGAAAATAGGAGGAGGGTCAAATAGAACAGTTTTAGGTTCATGAACATAGTGGCAAAAGATAGTAGATTCCTGCATAAAGTGGAAAAGAGCTGGATCAGGGAAGTGAGAGGGCACACAGCCATGCAAAGATTATGGGAAAAACTGGAAAGGCTACAAAGTCCAATGAGGAACATAGCAAGAGAGTACACAGGAGTTTCACAACAGATCAAGGTGGCCAGAGACAATTTAGAGAAGACACAGAAAGCACTTGAAAGGGATATGTTCAATCCTGAACTTCTGGATGAATGCAAGAAGCTGAAGATGGAATTGCTTAAACACCATCAAAATGAAGAGGATATTCTAAGGCAGAAAGCAAAGAATGATTGGTTGCAACTAGGAGATGGTAATAATGCTTACTTCTTTGCCACAACAAAGGAGAAAAACAAGAGAAAAGGACTACATAAACTGACTGCACTAACAGAACAGTACCTCATTGAAGATGAGATTGTGAAGTTCTACAAGAAACTGGTGGGAGAAACAGCAGAGAGGATCCAGTGAGTGGATATCACAGTGCTAAGGAAAGGTAGACATATCCCTAGAGAGGAGGCACTGAAACTTATACAACCAATAGAAGATAAGGAGATTATACATGCTATTAACAGTATTGGGGACCTAAAAGCTTCTGGAGTGGATGGATACTATGCCTTATTCTTCAAAAAGCATGGAACATCATTGGCTATGATGTCAGCAGAGCAGTGAAGGAATTCTTTCAGGAGGAAAATATGCAAAAAGAAATCAATTGCACAATGGTATCACTTATACCAAAATCTAATGAGGCAAAAACTGTGAAAGATATGAGGCCCATATCATGTTGCACCACAGTCCTGAAGATCATCACAAAAATTCTGACTGCAAGGCTGGGGAATGTGATCAACCAAGTGGTGGATGACAGCCAATCTGCCTTCTTACCAGGCAAAAACATTCATGATAACATAATGTTGGCTCAGGAGATGGTGAAAGGGTATGGCAGGAAGGGATGCTCTCCTAGATGCATCATTCAAATGGATATCCAGAAAGCATATGACACAGTGGAGTGGGGGGCACTTGAAGTGATTATGTCAGAAATGGGATTCCCATCAAAGTTCATAAAATGGATAATGATTTGTGTGAGGACAGTTACATACAAATATATGGTGAATGGAGAGCCCAGTGAGATAGTGACAGCAAAGAGAGGTTTAAGGCAGGGAGACCCCATATCCCCCCTCCTCTTTGTGCTTATAATGGAATACTTACACAGGCTAATGCAAGAGCTTAGAACAGATCCAAATTTTAATTTTCACCCTAAGTGTGAGGGCTTAGGAATCACTAACTTGTGCTTTGCAGATGATTTAATGCTACTTTGCAGAGGAGATGTCATATCTGTGCAGCTCATGATGGATAAATTTACACAGTTCTCAAAGGCTACAGGATTGAATGCTAGCCATGCAAAGTGCAGAGTATTCTTTGGTGGAACAAGTGAGAATGACATGAGAAAGATTTTAGAGGAAACTGGCTTTATGAAGGGGGACCTCCCAGTGAGGTACCTTGGGGTTCCACTGGCAAGCAAAAAACTCAGGATTGAAGACTATACTCCTCTAGTAGACAGGATCATGTCAAGAATAACACACTGGAGTAGTAGGCTGCTAAGCTATGCTGGAAGAATGCAGTTGATCAGGAGCATCATATTTTCAATGGAAAACTACTGGATTCAAGTCTTTCCTATGCCAAAAGGGGTGCTGAGGATCATTGAAACCAGATGCAGGATATTTTTGTGGACAGGTAAAGACATGGTAAGCAGAAAAGCTCTTGTGACATGGGAGCACATCTATGATGCAAAAAATGAAGGAGGGCTGAATGTGATAGAGCTGGCACCATGGAACAAAGTAAACATTGCAAAGATGTTATGGAATGTGGCCAGAAAAGCAGATAAGTTATGGGTGAGATGGGTTCACAGTATCTATATGAAGGAGAATGAGGACTGGAATAGGTTCAAGCCTGGAAGTGGATGTTCCTGGATCATTAGAAGCATGTTCAAGATCAGAGAGGAAATGAAAAACAATGAAGAGTGGAAGGAGGCTCTGGAGAAAGGGAAGTATAACACAAGAAAAGTATACTGGAGCATAAGAGGTAGGAAGCCTAATGTGCCTTGGAGGAAACTGTTCTATGGAAATCTTGCAAAGCCTAGAGCAAATTTCATACTCTGGATGTGTTGTCAGAACAGGATATATACAAAAGACAGATTGAGCAAATTTGGCATGCAAATTGATCAGAAATGTGCTTTCTGTGATGAGAATGAGACACTGGATCACTTAATGTTTAAGTGCAGAGTGACTAGGGAAATCTGGGAACACATACTGGAACGGATGAAAATCAGACATACTCCAGGAGGTTGGGAATCTGAGGTTAAGTGGATTACTGAAACAACAAAGAAGAAAGGGGTCCAGAGTAGTTTGTTAAAGAAGGCAGCTGCTGAAACTGTTTATGCAGTGTGGAAGGCAAGAAATGGATTAACCTTCGATACCACACAGAAACTGGAAGAAGGGATCAGCTCAAGAATCATTGAGGAAATGAAAAATAGAGTCAAAGGACATACAAAAATGAATGTGTATTGTCAGAAGCTAAGTGAATAGTCCATGTGTTGAGTTGCTGAATGACTTAGATTATGTATTGATGTTTGTAGCAGTTTGATGTGCCTGTACTAAGGGAGGTTTTGCTCCCTATTTGTTCTGTTTATGGTGGAAATAAAGTACTGAGTTCCAAAAAAAAAACATTTTAAGTTGAAAAATGTATAGCAATGATGAAAGAGAGAAAAAAAGTTGTAATAATGAAAAACAATGTCATATGACCATGTATTTTAAATGAACCTAAGTTTAAACAAAAATGTCTTGATGTGTTTGACGTTACACCCGAAATAATATAATAAACACCAAAAATAAAAATTAAATAGCAAATGTAAAAGTAGAAGTCTATATAGGAATTCATCTAAGGAGATGCACGAGGTGGGATGCATCTTTCTCCGTGGTGCAACTATGGAAGTTTAATTCCCCACATAGTAGGGAAACTACAGTGCTAGGGCCCTACGTTTGGGACCAACAACAGCAAGGCTGTTGCAACTCAATTTTATATTGCTTGTTGACCCATGGTGGATCAAGTGTGCACCAATATCGGAGTGAGAAGAAAGTCAACACCACACCTTTTGGGCCTTAGAATAATTCCACAAATATTCAACCACTTTAATGCCCCACTTGGTCACAAGCCCCCGCTACAAGGCTCGGCATTGTATTGTGTCTACTCATGTTCTTATAAACAGTGAATTTATTTTATTTTCATTCGATGTGGGATAGAAAGAAACTAATTATATCCATCCATCAATTCTTTTTTTGTTACTTCCTCAACAATATATTTTTGTATCTAACTTTCTTATGTGTGATCTATATTCAATGACTAAATGCCATCAACAACTAGGACGTGCTTTATAAAGAAATACCTATATATCAACCAAAGAATAAGGAGAGCTAAAGAGTTGGGACACATAATTCTTATTTGGTACTAGAATACCATCCAATATGCATGACTCATTTTAAATTCTTTCAACTTGTCTAACCTGAAGCATTTGCTATTCTCGAAAAACCTTTAACGGTCTATGGTCGACTATATGGTGCAACAACACTAAAATGAAGGCACCTTGATGCATAGCCCAACTAGCCTTACCGAGGGTAGAAGTAACACATTTTAGTAAACGAAGTCCATAAACTTTCCATGAGAAAATGTCTCATAATAAATGAACGTTCATTTTTTCGCCAAATGAAAATATCTTGTGGTAATGTAACATTTACAAAGGTCCCTCCTCTTTTTTTATAACTCAGTCAGGGGAGGGATATAAATGTTGAAGATCGGCAGGAAAATAATTTGGCCTGCGATAGAATAACATACATGAAATTTTGGGACATTGTCAAAGCACAAAGTCCTAACTCGACCAATATTTGGTAGTGAATAACTTGGTAGTAGATTTCAAGGACTTCTTAAAATTTGTTCCAATAAAATGAAACGATGCTAAGTGGACTCACAATGGGTTGTAATGGAAATAGAAATGGAGACGTATGTTATTAGTTCATGGGTAGTGTTCGTTTGATGAAGATAGACAGGTGAGCAAAGGCTTAAGACTAGAGTAAAACCGAGCTAATTGGTGGAATTGGATCGCTGACCCAAGGATAATTTATTATTTTGTTATGTAGGCATACCATGTATTGATAAACGAAAACAAGTGACTGCACAATCTTTATTTTGAAAGACCTTTTAGAGGTATAGGCGCCTGCATGGAAGGCGATGGACAACGAATTTCCAACAAATAGCTACTTTAACATTGAGCTAGAGTTAAGTCTTGATGAAGTGTCTTTCAAAAGCAACAATATTGACTCATAACAAGATACGAAAGTAAAATACGACTCAATCATTAGAAACATGGTAGTTTTTGGAGGAAAGTAGATCAATATCTACAAAGCCGTGAACTTGTTGGTTAAGGTTAGAACATGGATAGGATTAAAGTTGAGTTGCAAACAAGAGTTTGTTTATATTTTTTTCTATTGGTGTAGTCATTATTAAAAATAAATACACAAAGTAAAGTATTAACACACTAATAATGCATTGTCTTACAGTATATGATGTTATATGTGGGTTAACCATTCTAATGTATGTATACTCTGTGTTGTTGATGTGTTATATTGTGTTTGTGTTGCAGTTGTTTATGATCTTACATTATTGTGTGTTAATACTTTATTTTGTGTGTTGTGTATTTTTGTGTTTATATAACCCTGCATATTGTCCATGTAAACATGTCTTAGTGTTCTTTTATTTTTTTGAAAACAAACTCATTATATTATTCAAGCACAACAGTGCTAAAACCAGTGTAAATTTTATGATCATTGTTCTCGCCACAACTGACATTATATGTTCAATTAAACATATAAATTACTTTTTTATTCATTTTAAGTTGTAAAATGTATAGAAATGATGAAAGAAAGAAAAAAAGTTGTAATAATGAAAAACAATGTCATATGACCATGTATTTCAAATGAACCCAAGTTTAAATAAAAATGTCTTGATGTATTTGACGTTACACCTAGGGCTGTGCCAAAAGAATCGGATCAATCGAATCGGGTGAAAATCGATCGAATGATCCGATCCGAGGATCGGATCGAATATTTGATTCGACTTTTGATTTTTGCCTTAGGATCAAACCCCCATTTGATTCGATCTTCGATTTTAGAGGCTGAGAATCGGATCGGATCGAATACTCGTCTTATTTTTTAAAAATAAATAAATATATAATAGCATATGTAATATTATATTTTTATCTATAAAGCTAAGCCTATTAATGCTACTAAGATATTTCTATATATAATATTAATATTATATTTTTTTATATACACATACCTAACATATTTTTCTTGGTCCATTTGAAGGCCACGTTTCTGTCTTTGAGAAACATATACAATTGCAAATTTGTAACACCTTTGTCTCACCATATGAAAGTGAATTTTGTAATTCAGTAGCTCTGTTTGAATATTGTGGTTGGTCCCATTGATAATAAATTAAATAAGAAAAATAAAAGAAAAAAGGATCGAAATCGAATCGAATCAGATCGGATCGAAATCGAATGATTTTGGATCGAATCGGATAGGATCATTTTAAATTGATTCGATTTCGATCCTCATTTCTCCAGGATCAAAATCGACTTCTAGCCTCGATTCGATCCGATTCGATTCGATCCAATTCGATCTGATCCGATCCAAATGCACACCCCTAGTTACACCTGAAATAATATAATAAACAACAAAAATGAAAATTAAATAACAGATGTAAAAGTAGAAGTCTATATAGGAATTCATCTAAGGAGGTGCACGAGGTGGGATGCATCTTTCTCCATGGTGCAACTATGGAAGTTTAATTCCCCACATAGTAGGGAAACCACACTTCTAGGGCCCTCCGTTTGGGACCCAACAACAGCAAGGCTGTTGCAACTCAATTTTATGTTGTTTGCTGACCCATGGTAGATCAGGTGTGCACCAATATCGGAGTGAGAAGAAAGTCAGCACCACACCTTTTGGGCCTTAGAATAATTCCACAAATATTCAACCACTTTAATGCCCCACTTGGTCACAAGGCCCCGCTACAAGGCTCGGCATTGTATTGTGTCTACTCATGTTCTTATAAATAGTGAATTTATTTTATTTTCATTCGATGTGGGATAGAAAGAAACTAATTATATCCATCCATCAATTCTTTTTTTGTTACTTCCTCAACAATATATTTTTGTATCTAACTTTCTTATGTGTGATCTATATTCAATGACTAAATGCCATCAACAACTAGGACGTGCTTTATAAAGAAATACCTATATATCAACCAAAGAATAAGGAGAGCTAAAGAGTTGGGACACATAATTCTTATTTGGTACTAGAATACCATCCAATATGCATGACTCATTTTAAATTCTTTCAACTTGTCTAACCTGAAGCATTCGCTATTCTCGAAAAACCTTTAACGGTCTATGGTCGACTATATGGTGCAACAACACTAAAATGAAGGCACCTTGATGCATAGCCCAACTAGCCTTACCGAGGGTAGAAGTAACACATTTTAGTAAACGAAGTCCATAAACTTTCCATGAGAAAATGTCTCATAATAAATGAACGTTCATTTTTTCGCCAAATGAAAATATCTTGTGGTAATGTAACATTTACAAAGGTCCCTCCTCTTTTTTTATAACTCAGTCAGGGGAGGGATATAAATGTTGAAGATCGGCAGGAAAATAATTTGGCCTGCGATAGAATAACATACATGAAATTTTGGGACATTGTCAAAGCACAAAGTCCTAACTCGACCAATATTTGGTAGTGAACAACTTGGTAGTAGATTTCAAGGACTTCTTAAAATTTGTTCCAATAAAATGAAACGATGCTAAGTGGACTCACAATGGGTTGTAATGGAAATAGAAATGGAGACGTATGTTATTAGTTCATGGGTAGTGTTCGTTTGATGAAGATAGACAGGTGAGCAAAGGCTTAAGACTAGAGTAAAACCGAGCTAATTGGTGGAATTGGATCGCTGACCCAAGGATAATTTATTATTTTGTTATGTAGGCATACCATGTATTGATAAACGAAAACAAGTGACTGCACAATCTTTATTTTGAAAGACCTTTTAGAGGTATAGGCGCCTGCATGGAAGGCGATGGACAACGAATTTCCAACAAATAGCTACTTTAACATTGAGCTAGAGTTAAGTCTTGATGAAGTGTCTTTCAAAAGCAACAATATTGACTCATAACAAGATACGAAAGTAAAATACGACTCAATCATTAGAAACATGGTAGTTTTTGGAGGAAAGTAGATCAATATCTACAAAGCCGTGAACTTGTTGGTTAAGGTTAGAACATGGATAGGATTAAAGTTGAGTTGCAAACAAGAGTTTGTTTATATTTTTTTCTATTGGTGTAGTCATTATTAAAAATAAATACACAAAGTAAAGTATTAACACACTAATAATGCATTGTCTTACAGTATATGATGTTATATGTGGGTTAACCATTCTAATGTATGTATACTCTGTGTTGTTGATGTGTTATATTGTGTTTGTGTTGCAGTTGTTTATGATCTTACATTATTGTGTGTTAATACTTTATTTTGTGTGTTGTGTATTTTTGTGTTTATATAACCCTGCATATTGTCCATGTAAACATGTCTTAGTGTTCTTTTATTTTTTTGAAAACAAACTCATTATATTATTCAAGCACAACAGTGCTAAAACCAGTGTAAATTTTATGATCATTGTTCTCGCCACAACTGACATTATATGTTCAATTAAACATATAAATTACTTTTTTATTCATTTTAAGTTGTAAAATGTATAGAAATGATGAAAGAAAGAAAAAAAGTTGTAATAATGAAAAACAATGTCATATGACCATGTATTTCAAATGAACCCAAGTTTAAATAAAAATGTCTTGATGTATTTGACGTTACACCTAGGGCTGTGCCAAAAGAATCGGATCAATCGAATCGGGTGAAAATCGATCGAATGATCCGATCCGAGGATCGGATCGAATATTTGATTCGACTTTTGATTTTTGCCTTAGGATCAAACCCCCATTTGATTCGATCCTCGATTTTAGAGGCTGAGAATCGGATCGGATCGAATACTCGTCTTATTTTTTAAAAATAAATAAATATATAATAGCATATGTAATATTATATTTTTATCTATAAAGCTAAGCCTATTAATGCTACTAAGATATTTCTATATATAATATTAATATTATATTTTTTTATATACACATACCTAACATATTTTTCTTGGTCCATTTGAAGGCCACGTTTCTGTCTTTGAGAAACATATACAATTGCAAATTTGTAACACCTTTGTCTCACCATATGAAAGTGAATTTTGTAATTCAGTAGCTCTGTTTGAATATTGTGGTTGGTCCCATTGATAATAAATTAAATAAGAAAAATAAAAGAAAAAAGGATCGAAATCGAATCGAATCAGATCGGATCGAAATCGAATGATTTTGGATCGAATCGGATAGGATCATTTTAAATTGATTCGATTTCGATCCTCATTTCTCCAGGATCAAAATCGACTTCTAGCCTCGATTCGATCCGATTCGATTCGATCCAATTCGATCTGATCCGATCCAAATGCACACCCCTAGTTACACCTGAAATAATATAATAAACAACAAAAATGAAAATTAAATAACAGATGTAAAAGTAGAAGTCTATATAGGAATTCATCTAAGGAGGTGCACGAGGTGGGATGCATCTTTCTCCATGGTGCAACTATGGAAGTTTAATTCCCCACATAGTAGGGAAACCACACTTCTAGGGCCCTCCGTTTGGGACCCAACAACAGCAAGGCTGTTGCAACTCAATTTTATGTTGTTTGCTGACCCATGGTGGATCAGGTGTGCACCAATATCGGAGTGAGAAGAAAGTCAGCACCACACCTTTTGGGCCTTAGAATAATTCCACAAATATTCAACCACTTTAATGCCCCACTTGGTCACAAGGCCCCGCTACAAGGCTCGGCATTGTATTGTGTCTACTCATGTTCTTATAAATAGTGAATTTATTTTATTTTCATTCGATGTGGGATAGAAAGAAACTAATTATATCCATCCATCAATTCTTTTTTTGTTACTTCCTCAACAATATATTTTTGTATCTAACTTTCTTATGTGTGATCTATATTCAATGACTAAATGCCATCAACAACTAGGACGTGCTTTATAAAGAAATACCTATATATCAACCAAAGAATAAGGAGAGCTAAAGAGTTGGGACACATAATTCTTATTTGGTACTAGAATACCATCCAATATGCATGACTCATTTTAAATTCTTTCAACTTGTCTAACCTGAAGCATTTGCTATTCTCGAAAAACCTTTAACGGTCTATGGTCGACTATAGGGTGCAACAACACTAAAATGAAGGCACCTTGATGCATAGCCCAACTAGCCTTACCGAGGGTAGAAGTAACACATTTTAGTAAACGAAGTCCATAAACTTTCCATGAGAAAATGTCTCATAATAAATGAACGTTCCTTTTTTCGCCAAATGAAAATATCTTGTGGTAATGTAACATTTAGAAAGGTCCCTCCTCTTTTTTTATAACTCTGTCAGGGGAGGGATATAAATGTTGAAGATCGGCAGGAAAATAATTTGGTCTGCGATAGAATAACATACATAAAAGTTTGGGACATTGTCATAGCACAAAGTCCTAACTCGACAAATATTTGGTAGTGAACAACTTGGTAGTAGATTTCAAGGACTTCTTAAAATTTATTTTGATAAAATGAAATGATGCTAAGTGGACTCACAATGGGTTGTAATAGAAATAGAAATGGAGACGTATGTTATTAGTTCAGGGGTAGTGTTTGTTTGATGAAAATGGACAGTTGAGCAAAGGCTTAAGACTAGAGTAAAACCGAGCTAATTAGTGGCATTGGATCGCTGACCCAAGGATAATTTATTATTTTGTTATGTAGGCATACCATGTATTGATAAACTAAAACAAGTGACTGCACAATCTTTATTTTGAAAGGCCTTTTGGAGGTATAGGCGCCTGCATGGAAGGCGATGGACAACGAATTTCCAACAAATAGCTACTTTAACATTGAGCTAGAGTTAAGTCTTGATGAAGTGTCTTTCAAAATCAACAGTATTGACTCATAACAAAATACGAAAGAAAAATATGGCTCAATCATTAGAAACGTGGTAGTTTTTGGAGGAAAGTAGATCAATATCTAAAAAGCCGTGAACTTGTTAGTTAAGGTTAGAACATGGCTAGGATTAAAGCTGAGTTGCAAACAAGAGTTTGTTTATATTTTTTTCTATTGGTGTAGTCATTATTAAAAATAAATACACAAAGTAAAGTATTAACACACTAATAATGCATTGTCTTACAGTATATGATGTTATATGTGGGTTAACCATTCTGATGTATGTATACTCTGTGTTGTTGATGTGTTATGTTGTGTTTGTGTTGCAGTTGTTTATGATCTTACATTATTGTATGTTAATACTTTATTTTGTGTGTTGGTGTATTTTTGTGTTTATGTAACTGTGCATATTGTCCATGTAAACATGTCTTAGTGTTCTTTTATTTTTTTTAAAACAAACTCATTATATTATTCAAGCACAACAGTGCTAAAAGCAGTGTAAATTTTATGATCATTTTTCTCGCCACAACTGACATTATATGTTCAATTAAACATATAAATTACTTTTTTAATCATTTTAAGTTGTAAAATGTATAGCAATGATGAAAGAAAGAAAAAAAGTTGTAATAATAAAAAACAATGTCATATGACCATGTATTTCAAATGAACCTAAGTTTAAATAAAAATGTCTTGATGTATTTGACGTTACACCAAAAATAATATAATAAACACCAAAAATGAAAATTAAATAACAAATGTAAAAGTAGAAGTCTATATAGGAATTCATATCAGGAGGTGCACGAGGTGGGATGCATCTTTCTCTGTGGTGCAACTATGGAAGTTTAATTCCCCACATAGTAGGGAAACCACAGTGCTAGGGCCCTCCGTTTGGGACCCAACAACAGCAAGGTTGTTACAACTCAATTTTATGTTGCTTGCTGACCCATGGTGGATCAGGTGTGCACCAATATCGGAGTGAGGAGAAAGTCAGCACCACACCTTTTGGGCCTTAGAATAATTCCACAAATATTCAACCGCTATAATGCCCCACTTGGTCACAAGCCCCCGCTACAAGGCTCGGCATTGTATTGTGTCTACTTATGTTCTTATAAATAGTGAATTTATTTTATTTTCATTCGATGTGGGATAGGAAGAAACTAATTATATCCATCCATCAATTCTTTTTTTGTTACTTCCTCAACAATATATTTTTGTATCTAACTTTCTTATGTGTGATCTATATTCAATGACTAAATGCCATGAACAACTAGGACGTGCTTTATAAAGAAATACCTATATGTCAACCAAAGAATAAGGAGAGTTAAAGAGTTGGGACACATAATTCATATTTGGTACTAGAATACTGAAATTGTGGATCAGGTTGATACGTTGTTGTTGTTAACTTAACACTGGAGTGTTAACTGCAGATTAGTACATTGTTAACTCAGCGATGTTACTTTAACAACAGACCAGAGTAATAGTGCAGCGGAATAAACAAACACCAAGTTTAAGAAGTGAATATAAGATTATATTAACTTCTGAGCCGTAGGCAAAATAACCCGTAAAGGTTTTAACAAAGGTTGTTCTCTCAATTCTCAAGCTCCTCACTCTTAAATTGATTGAACTAAGCAAAGCACACAAGAATTGCTTCGACTATCTCTAAAAGCTCCTCATTCTTAGATCTATTCTAACAACTCACAAACTTTGCTAAAGCAAGACAACACTCAACAACTGTAAATTAATCTCTCGGATTGATTGGTTCTTGTCTCGTGTTTGTCTTGATGTACTTCATACCTATATATAGGTTCTTGTCTTGGACTTCAAGGTGTGTTGTACACGGGTGGTTATTCTCCTTGTTTCCTTCTCAAACTCCTCTTCCTTGTTCTCGCAATCCTTCTTTAATAATAGTTCTTTCGTTAGTGATCTAACTAAGGAAAGACTCCTTCTTCAATTCAAGACTTGATCTTGGAAAGCATTCCTAGTTCCACTCAAACTCATCTTTCCTTGTGGAGCGGTTTGCTTAATTAAGGAAACTTTCCTTCTTGGAAACTTGAGCGTCCAACCTATAACAAGTTTGTTTCCTGAATAATAATCAAAGACAATTACAACTGTGGAACTCAGTTAGTTAAATGAATAAGGCAAAACAATAGTAAAGAATATAATCAAGATTGTAAATCGGATTCTGCTTCAGCAATATTACTCTAACATTGACTTCTCAATGTTAAACTAACATTGACAGAGTACCTGCACTTTCAATCTTCCCATTTTTGCCTTAATCACAAAACCTAAGAACCTATTCTAATCAGATCAAATTATTCAGACAAACTTCACTATCTTATAACAATGGAAAACTAAGTACACTCCTCCTGAACATCAGAAGGGACCAACTCAATGTTATTCTAACATTGATACTTTCAATGTTGTCATAACATCTGTCTTTGTCAATGTTAGCTTAACATCGAAACCAGACAGATGTTCTAACATTGAACATCTCAATGTTAACTTAACATCAGAGAACAGTTAACACCTGCAAAACAGAGTTAGTATTTTGTAGCCAAAGTTCAAATAGCATAAGCAGATACACTCAGTAACAACATAGAAAAGTACTTAATTACAGACCATAATCAGTAGCAAGGAACACACTCCTTGATGAAACGGAAAAATGCAAAGAAAATAGAATTGTTCATACTGCCATTGAAAACAGAAAACTAACAGAACTCAGAAATTTTGAAATTTGATCTACTCTCCTCCTTTTTGTGAGAAAGGCAGATCTTTCAAATGCTTCTTGAGGCTATCAATTTCATGTAGCCTAACTTGCTTGTCAGCAATCTCCCTCTGAGTGTCTTTGTACTCCCTATCCAACCAAGATAGAGTCTCTTCCATAAAAGCATCAGCAATCACAGAGCAACTGTCACCACTAGCCACAGAAACTAAAGAAGCAGCAAACTTGTGAGTCTTCTTCTTCTTCTTCTTCGTCCTGCTTGGACCAGCTGCATCATTGGGATTCCAGGGCAAGTATTGGATCCTGACTTGAGTGAAGTAGCTCCTGGTGATCATCATCTTGGCCTTGTTCTTGATCCAGCCTTCTGTCTTCTTTGTCTTGAAGCCTTGCTTTACCAGAATGTTGGATATCAGAGAGGGATATGGAATGATTCCATTTACCTTTATTGTGACTTCCCTTATGTGCCTCAGGACCTTCTCCCCTATGTTCATACTCAGCCCATTCTTCAGTTTGTACACCAACTTTGCAGATTCTTTTGTCATAACAGTGGTGTTAGAAGAAGGCAGCCAGTTGTAGGTAGAGAGTTTGTGAAGTACAGCACTTAAGGATGTCAACCTTGTAGTTGGAAAACTGTCATTCCATTTCCTTGTGAGTCCATCAGTGAGGTCAGTAATCACCTCATCCATGCTCGGATCCTCAGTCTCCTCAGGATCAGGAAGTTCCCAAGCTTCATTGATCACAGAGGGGCTAATGTCATAGACATTCATCCTTACCCAAGCTTTACCAAACTTGGGAGAGCCCTGGTGGCACACCCACTGAGAGAGGTTCATGTAGAACTCTCTGATCACATCAGGGACATATGATGACTGGTTCATCACAGAGCCCAACACCCCTCTAGCTTCAAGCAACTCAAACAGTCTATTTTCCTTGAACATCTCCTCATCAATGTTCCTCTCCATGTGAATAACCCTGGCTTGATAAGCCTCCCACTGTTCTTCTGCCTCAGCAGACACATAAAAGCCAGAATAAGGCTTCTTGGGGTACTCCTCCTCAAGCACATCAAAGTACTCATCATTGTCTGATGTTGGAGTAACATCAGCAGGGTCATCACCTACCAATTGGTCTTCTTCCTCAACTTCCTCATCTTCCTCTTCTTCCTCATCATCTTCTTCCTCTTTTTTTTTCTTCTGACTCAGACTCAGAAGTTTCCACAACCACTTGCTTCCCCTTTCTTTTCTTAGCAGCAGTAGCTAAGGCAGAGAGAGTCAGGCTCTCTTCCTCTTCTCTCTCAACATCTTCAGGTTGATTTTCACCCTCATCATCAACATCTTGGTTACCCTCAGTAGTAACCTCCTCAATCACAGTCTCCTCAACCTGATCATCTTCCTCAGGCAGAGTATCCATCTCAACAGCAGCAACATGTTCAACAACATTAGCCTCAGATGGCTCAACCACTTCCTCAGCCACCACATTGTGAACCCCATCAGTCACCTCGGGGTTCTCAACCACAACCTCCTCAGTTTCACCCAAACCAACACTAGGGGCCTCATTCTCCCCCTCAATACCAACAGCAGTAGAAGCAGGTATATCCAGAGTAGGGTTACCCATCATTAGCTCGTTTTTAGGGTTGGTGGGAGTAGAGGTTTGCTCAGCAGTGTCTGATGTTGAACGAACATCACCCTTTGCGGATTTCTTGCCCTTGCGCCGTTGATAGGTGGCTTTCCTCTTTGGGGCGGCAGCGGCAGTGGTTGCACGTCTAGTGCTACGGCGACATGGCTGCTCAATCTGCTCAGCAGCAGTTGTAAGAGTGTCAATGGAAGACTTGTGGGCCATTGTTAGAGCGATTTAGAGAAGAAAAGAAGAAGCTTGATTTGCAGTGAATGTTGATTGCACAAGAAATTTTGAACGCGTAAGAACTAAGAAGTGATTAGGGCAAATTATATAAGCAATAAGATGAAGAGTGGTAACAGTGGTGTTGTAACATGTTACCAAATAATCGGACCACTGTCACACGATCATACCCATGTTTACCTTACCACGTGTCAGTGTTAGATTAACACGTAACCAGAGCAGTCTCCAAACCTGAAAACTTATAAGTTACAATGTTTCAATGTTGAACTAACATTGGCAAGTTAACATCGGGGAGGGAAGATGTAGGAGCAAGGCTTCATCCAAAGCAACATCATGTGAGAGCGTGAAATATTCCTGTATATTGATCTGAAACCCCAACCAAGTACATAGGTACAAAGACATAGTTTTAGATCATCAGTGTGGATAAGTGACACATCAAGCAGAAAAACACAGAGTGGATGTACATATCCAGGGAAAACATGTTCCCATAGCATAGAAGATCACAAAACATAGTGTTTTACCTGCAGTGGGTCACCCACAAAGTATGCCTCAGCACATGATTCCTAGGATTACTACTCCCCCTAAGCCCAAACCGACAACGAAAAAACAATGCAGAACTAGAAAGAATGCAACAATGTTAGGTCAACATTGGGAGATGGTAACCAAGTACAAACAACTTTACTGACTGGGATCCGGACAAATCGATTTATCTTTATTTATTATCACGAACTCTTTTGAACAAAAACTAGTGAATGAAAAAGGATAGTTTCATCACTAAATGTGGGCAGCACAAAACTCCACACCCCAGCAACTTAACCATCAGCTACAGATTGGGCAAGTACAAAGGAACTGAATGAAGACAATACATTTATCATATACTTCTTCACCCAAACTCCTCATGCATACCTGTTTACCAACCTGTTTACAAGTGAAATACCAAGTGAACAATGCTATTGAATGCACGCAGTCGAAACTCCAAAGCACCCCAGTAGTAAATATTGCTATCATGCATAACCTTGGTCATACACAAAAACAAAAAAATAAGCACAATTGAATGACAATGAATCTCTCAACATCATGTACCCCAGCTTCTCTTCATGCTTTGTCTAACCTAACATGGATAAGTCACAACTGAATAACATCAGAGTAGTGAGCTCTGTGTACCCCAACTTCTCCCAGATGTTAGGTTAACATTCACAGACTAACAACTGAGTTCTTTCTTTACAAAACTCTTGAAATGTACCTGTCCACCAGTCAACTCAGCTATTTGCACAGATTAACCACACAACCCAATAGAAACTCTAACAAAGATGTAAGATGCAAGAAAGAAGAATGCAGAAAGGAAACATAAAAGAATTACAGATACACCACACCCAATAACCAGTGCTAGACAGTGGTGTTATGTCAACACTGGTGCACTAACATCCCTAGACAATGCACATGCCAAGAGAATTCCTCAAACTGAAGAACCTCTCAGAATCTAAGGGTTTAGTGAGCATATCAGCAAGCTGATTGTTAGTTTCAATGTGTTCAATGTCAATGAGCTTGTCCTCTACCATGTTTCTAGAAAGTGATGCCTTATATCAATATGTTTAGTTCTGGAATGTTGCACAGGTTTCTTAGAGATGCTTATAGCACTAAGATTATCACAGAACATAAGTAAGGTATCACTGTCTAACCCATAATCCAGTAGCATGTGTTTAAGCCATACTAACTGGGTGACACAACTGCCTGCTGCTATGTATTCAGATTCAGCAGTGGAGAGTGACGCACAGTTTTGCTTTCTACTGTACCATGAGACCAAGTTGTTCCCCAGATAAAAACATCCTCCACTTGTAGACTTCCTATCATCAGTGTCACCTGCCCAGTCTGAGTCACTGAAACCTACAAGATTTGTGTTAGCGTCATAAGAGTACCATATACCAAGGGCCATTGTGCCAGAAATATATCTAAGAATTCTCTTCACAGCAATCAGATGTCACTGCTTTGGACATGCCTGGTACCTAGCACACACACAAACAGAGAACATTATATCAGGTCTTGAAGCAGACAAGTAGAGTAAGCTTCCTATCATTGAACGGTACAATGTTGGATCAACATCTGCACCAGTAACATCCCTGGATATCTTCATTGATGAAGACATGGGAGTCTTGCAAGGTTTTGAATCTGCCAATTCAAACCGTTTCACCAAATTCTTTGCATACTTTTCCTGACTTAGGAAAATCCCATTCCCTATTTGTTTTACTTGAAGACCAAGGAAGAAAGTTAATTCTCCCATCATGCTCATCTCAAACTGCCCTGTCATTGATTCAACAAAATTTTCTAAAATAGAATTGTTAGTTGAGCCAAAAACAATATCATCTACATATATTTGAGCAATACAGACATGAGAATCTTTCTTCAAAACAAACAGTGTTCTATCTCCTTCACCTCTAACAAAGCCAAGACTTAATAGGAATTTTGTAAGCCTTTCATACCATGCTCTAGGTGCTTGTTTAAGTCCATATAGGTCCTTTTCAAGCTTGTACACATGGTTGGGGTACTTAGGATCTGTGAATCCCTTAGGTTGTTCAGCATACACTTCCTTATCAATCAGCCCATTCAGAAATTTTACATCCATTTGGTATAGCTTTATCTTAAGACAACATGCTATGGCTAGAAGTAACCTAATAGATTCAATCCTGGCAACTGGAGCAAATGTCTCATCAAAATCTACACCTTCAACCTGTGTGTACCCCTAAGCAACTAGTCTAGCTTTGTTTCTAACTATAACCCCTTCCTCATTACTCTTGTTTTTAAATATCCACTTTGTCCCTATTACATTAACATTAGGTGGTCTAGGTACAAGTATCCAGACATTGTTCTTAGCATACTGTAATAGTTCATCCTGCATGGCATTAATCCAAAAGTTATCAAGAAGGGATTCATTCACATTCTTAGGTTCTATGGTGGAGACAAAACAAGAGGCATTATCAACAGTACAAGTGAAGTTCATACAGACACACAATTTTACCATATCTCTATAGTCAAGTCTTTCTTTGTTGCGTGTCCTTACCCGTTTAGTGAGTTCACCTATTACCTGCGATGCTGGATGGTCTTTCTGAATCCTAGCTGGGGGATCTCTTCTAGGTTCAGAGGAACCTTCATGTTCTGAGTCAGAGTCCTCTGCTGTTAGTCTGACATCAAATCTTGCTGGTGTTAGTCTAACATCGTTCCCTGACTCCTGTTTAGTGTCTCCAACTTCCAGTTCCAATGTTGGTGTAACATTGTCAGGAGTAACATTCTCGATTTCCACTGTTGGTTCAACATTGGGAACTAAGATGTCATCAGTACCTGTATCAAGTGTGAAATCATCAAACACAACATTCACTGATTCTTGAATTGTCTTCAATCTAAGATTGTAGACTCTAAAGGAAGTACTATTGGCTGAGTATCCTACAAAGATGCATTTTTCACTTTTAGGATCAAATTTACTCAGATAATCCTTGTCATTAAGCAGATAACAATCACATCCAAATTCATGGAAATATGCAACATTTGGTTTTACACCCTTCAAGAGTTCATAAGGAGTCATGTTAGTTCCAAGTCTAAGATACACCCTGTTACTAATGTGACAAGCAGTATTTAAAGCTTCAGCCCAGAGTCTTTTGGATAAATGTTTAGCATTGAGCATAACTCTGGCCATCTCTTGAAGAGTCCTGTTCTTTCTCTCAGCAATCCCATTCTGCTGAGGAGTCTTAGGAGCTGAATATTCATGGAAAATACCTTTAGCATTGCAGTAGTTATCAAAACTAGCATTTTCAAATTCTTTACCATGATCAGACCTAATCTTAGTCACAGTGGAGCCATACAAGTTTTTAATACTAGCACAAAAAATTTTGAACTGATCAAAAGCTTCTGACTTTTCTTTAAGAAATTTTACCCAAGTGTATCTAGAGAAGTCATCTACAATCACAAAGACATATCTCTTACCACTGAGACTACTTACCTCAATTGGACCCATTAAGTCCATGTGCAGCAATTCAAAACACCTACTAGATCTAGGGTTAGCATTCTGTACCTGTAGGGGTGTATGAACTGCTCTGGTTTGCTTACCCTTGAGGCAATCACCACACACAAGCTTACCTGGACAAGACAGTTTGGGTAAGCCTCTTACAGCATCAACTTTCTATAATTTCTCAAGGTTTCTATAGTGAACATGTCCAAGTTTCCTATGCCATATAGAAGCCTCGTCTATCTTGGCATGGAAACATTCCGCTTCCTCCTGCGCTAGGTAGCAGTTATCTTTGGATCTAGTACCTGTCATAACAAGAACATTGTCACTATCATAAACATCACAAGATACTTTGTCAAATATAACCAGTAAGTCATCATCACACATCTGACTGATACTGATTAGATTTGCCTTTAACCCATCTACCAACAACACATCCTTCAGGGTGGGAATCCATCAACATCCAGTGTCCCCTTGCCAATGATCTTTCCTTTGGTGCCTCCTCCATAGGTCACTGTTCCAGCACTCAAAGGTATCATTTGTTTAAGATTCTCTTTGTTGCCTGTCATGTGTCTTGAGCATCCACTATCGAAGTACCACTTACCTAAAAGGTTAGAGTACACAGCAGAGAAAACAACATTGCATACAACTTTAATCTTAGGGGTTTTAGCTTTTTCTATCCAAGTCCTACTTTTCTGTCCTGCACCTAATGTTAATCTAACATCAGAACCTGTTGTAGTTTTAACATTGGACACAGAGGCTGTTTTCTTACCACATTTTTTTATGAATTTTCTACATAATGGTTTAATGGGTGCCTGGTTGAAAACAGTAATGGCAGATAAAAGTAGGTTTACTTTTTACAGCGTTAATGGTTCCAGAACTCATATTATCAGATTCTTTAACAAAGCTTGTAGTTAAATAGGCAGAATTAACATTAGAAGAGGAAGGTTTCTCAACAAATCCCAGACCACATGTACCTGTGTTACTCATGTTTAGTACCTCATCAAGTTTAGAAGTACCTCCATTCCATTTGGCTATGATCTGTGAATCCTTTTTGAGTTTCTCCTTTACCTCTTTCAGCTCAGCTTCAGCTTTGTCAAGGTCTCTCTCATAGAGTCTCAGCATGTTCTTCAAACATTCAATGTCATGCATCAGTGCTTTGTTACTCTTCATGAGTTTGACATTCTCTCTCTCAAGTCTGAGAAAGGTTATATGGAGATCATCTAGGATTTCCTCCTGGGACATTTCTTCTTCATTGAAGTACTCCTCTTCTAGATCAATGAGCCATGAAAACAATCAAAGTTAGTATCATCAGAATCAGAGAGCACATCATAGATAACTTGTGTATCACGGTTGTTCCAGTCTCCTAAAAAGATTTCCGGTTTTGCTGTTGGTTCTCCAATGTTAGAGTAACATTGAGAACTTTGGCAATTTTGGAGTCTTCTTCTGACCAGGTGATCCGAGTGCAAAGCGCAGCAGTGTTGATTTCCTCTGATTGTTTATCGGCACTTGTTCCAGATTCGAAGTCAGCTTCATTGAAGTCATCTACACAAACACAATGAGAATTCCCTCTTGTTCTGAGGGTGTTAGCACATTCATGTTTAAAGTGACCATACCCCTTACATTCATAGCACTGGACATCTTTCAATTTCTCAGTATCTTGAGGCGTGCTCTTAGATGCCATGTACTTTACAAACTTTGGGGGCAGTTTCTTATAACCAAGGGCAGCATTACCATGTTGTTTTTCTTTATTTTTATCTTTGTAACCCAATTTACTAAACTTCCTAGTAATATTACCATAGTTAGAAGAGATCAACTCATATTCATCCTCATCACTCCCTGTAGAATCTGAGCTAGTACCTAGTAAGGCTAAAGCAAGTTGTTTACTGGACTTTCCTAGGAATTCTAGTTCAAATTCTTTTAGATTGTTCATCAATGTTTGGAAGTCCATGTTGGCAAGATCTCTAGACTCATTCATAGCAATTCTTTTGACAGTGAACTTTGAAGATAATGTTCTAAAAGCTTTATAGACCATGGTTTGATTTGGGATGGTAAAACCTAGGTTTTGACACTGATTAGCAATATCTAGAAGTTTCTCAAAATAGCTATCAATGCTTTCATCCTCACCCATCTCTATCTTCTCAAAGTCCCTCAAAAGTTTTCTATATTTAGAGTCCCTCACAGCCACATCACCCTCACAATGTAATTCAAGAACTTCCCATGCAGCTTTAGCAGTAGTACAAGTTTGAATAAGTTTGAACATATGATTACCTACCCAGCTAAAAATAGCATTGAGAGCCTTTTCATTGAAGTTGTAGAGAGAAATCTGGTTGGCTGTCCATTGTCCTCTTGGCTTAGGTACCAGATCAGCATCTCCATCTATTGGCAAGTAGGGGATGGTGTAGCCTTCTAGTACTGCGTCCCAAGCTCTTAGGTCGATGGATTTGATATGGAATCTGAGTTTGATCTTCCAATAGGCATAGTTGTTGGGACCCTCTAATACCGGCAACCTGCTAGTATTGGGATTGGAGTTGTCCATCTTGTCGTATCAACGCCAAACACCAGTGAAGTTGGTGCTTGGCTCTGATACCAATTAAAATTGTGGATCGGGTTGATACGTTGTTGTTGTTAACTTAACACTGGAGTGTAAATTGCAGATTAGTACGTTGTTAACTCAGCGATGTTACTTTAACAACAGACCAGAGTAATAGTGCAGCGGAATAACCAAACACCAAGTTTAAGAAGTGAATATAAGATTATATTAACTTCTGAGCCGTAGGCAAAATAACCCGTAAAGGTTTTAACAAAGGTTGTTCTCTCAATTCTCAAGCTCCTCACTCTTAAATTGATTGAACTAAGCAAAGCACACAAGAATTGCTTCGACTGTCTCTAAAAGCTCCTCACTCTTAGATCTATTCTAACAACTCACAAACTTTGCTAAATCAAGACAACATTCAACAACTATAAAATCTCTTGGATTGATTGGTTCTTGTCTCGTGTTTGTCTTGATGTACTTCACACCTATATATAGGTTCTTGTCTTGGACTTCAAGGTGTGTTGTACACGGTTGGTAATTCTCCTTATTTCCTTCTCGAACTCCTCTTCTTTGTTCTCGCTGTCCTTCTTGAATAATAGTTTCTTCGTTAGTGATCTAACTAAGGAAAGACTCCTTCTTCAATTCAGGACTTGATCTTGGAAAGCATTCCTAGTTCCACTCGAACTCATCTTTCCTTGTGGAGCGGTTTGCTTAATTAAAGAAACTTTCCTTCTTGGAAACTTGAGCGTCCAACCTATGACAAGTTTGTTTCATGAATAATGATCAAAGACAATTACAATTGTGGAACTCAGTTAGTTAAATGAATAAGGCAAAACAATAGTAAAGAATATAATCAAGATTGTAAATCGGATTCTGCTTCAACAATGTTACTCTAACATTGACTTCTCAATGTTAAACTAACATTGACAGAGTACCTGCACTTTCAAATACCATCCAATATACATGACTCATTTTAAATTCTTTCAACTTGCCTAACCTGAAGCATTCGCTATTCTCGAAAAACCTTTAACGGTCTATGGTCGACTATAGGGTGCAACAACACTAAAATGAAGGCACCTTGATGCATAGCCCAACTAGCCTTACCGAGGGTAGAAGTAACACATTTTAGTAAACGAAGTCCATAAACTTTCCATGAGAAAATGTCTCATAATAAATGAACATTCGTTTTTTGGCCAAATGAAAAGATCTTGTGGTAATGTAACATTTAGAAACGCCCCTCCTCTTTTTTTTATAACTCAGTCAGGGGAGGGATATAAATGTTGAACATCGGCAGGAAAATAATTTGGCCTGCGATAGAATAACATACATAAAATTTAGGTACATTGTCATAGCACAAAGTCTTAACTCGAAAAATGTTTGGTAGTGAACAACTTGGTAGTACATTTCAAGGACTTCTTAAAATTTGTTCTGATAAAATGAAACGATGATAAGTGGACTCACAATGGGTTGTAATGGAAATAGAAATGGAGACGTATGTTATTAGTTCAGGGGTAGTGTTTGTTTGATGAAGATAGACAGTTGACCAGAGGCTTAAGACTAGAGTAAAACCGTGCTAATTGGTGGCATTGGATCGCTGACCCAAGGATAATTTATTATTTTGTTATGTAAGCATACCATGTATTGATAAACGAAAACAAGTGACTGCACAATCTTTATTTTGAAAGACTTTTTGGAGGTATAGGCGTCTGCTTGGAAGACGATGGACAACGAATTTCCAACAAATAGCTACTTTAACATTGAGCTAGAGTAAGTCTTGAGGGAATGTCTTTCAAAGTCAACAATATTTACTCATAACAAGATACGAAAGAAAAATACGGCTCAATCATTAGAAACATGGTACATTTTGGAGGAAAGTAGATCAATATCTACAAAGCCGTGAACTTGTTAGTTAAGGTTAGAACATGGATCTGATTAAAGCTCAGTTGAAAACAAGAGTTTGTTTATATTTCCTTCGATTGGTGTAGTCATTATTAAAAATAAATACACAAAATAAAATATTAACACACTAATAATGCATTGTTTTACAGTATATGATGTTATATGTGGGTTAAACATTCTGATGTATATATACTATGTGTTGTTGATGTGTTATGTTGTGTTTGTGTTGCAGTCATTTATGATCTTACATTATTGTGTGTTAATACTTTATTTTGTGTGTTGTGTATTTTTGTGTTTATATAAATGTGCATATTATCCATGTAAACATTTCTTAGTGTTCTTTCTTTTTTGTTTTGAAAACAAACTCATTATATTATTCAAGCACAAAAGTGCTAAAAAGCAGTGTAAATTTTATGATCATTTTTCTCACCACTACTGACATTATATGTTCAATTAAACATATAAATTACTTTTTTAATCATTTTAAGTAGTAAAATGTATAGCAATGATGAAAGAAAGAAAAAAAGTTGTAATAATGAAAAACAATGTCATATGACCATGTATTTCAAATGAACCTACGTATAAATAAAAATGTCTTGATGTATTTGACGTTACACCCGAAATAATATAACAAACTCCAAAAATAAAAATTAAATAACAAATGTAAAAGTAGAAGTCTATATAGGAATTCATCTAAGGAGGTGCACGAGGTGGGATGCATCTTTCTCCGTGGTGCAACTATGGAAGTTTAATTCCCCACATAGTAGGGAAACCACAGTGCTAGGGCCCTCCGTTTGGGACCCAACAACAGCAAGGCTGTTGCAACTCAATTTTATGTTGCTTGCTGACCCATGGTGGATCAGGTGTGCACCAATATCAGAGTGAGGAGAAAGTCAGCACCACACCTTTTGGGCCTTAGAATAACTCCACAAATATTCAACCACTTTAATGCCCCACTTGGTCACAAGCCCCCGCTACAAGGCTCGGCGTTGTATTGTGTCTACTCATGTTATTAAAAATAGTGAATTAATTTTATTTTCATTCGATGTGGGATAGGAAGAAACTAATTATATCCATCCATTAATTCTTTTTTTGTTACTTTCTCAACAATATATTTTTGTATCTAACTTTCTTATGTGTGATCTATATTCAATGACTAAATGCCATCAACAACTAGGACGTGCTTTATAAAGAAATACATATATATCAACCAAAGAATAAGGAGAGCTAAAGAGTTGGGACACATAATTCATATTTGGTACTAGAATACCATCCAATATCCATGACACATTTTAAATTCTTTCAACTTGTCTAACCTGAAGCATTCACTATTCTCGAAAAACCTTTAACGGTATATGGTCGACTATAGGGTGCAACAACGCTAAAATGAAGGCACCTTGATGCATAGCCCAACTAGCCTTACCGAGGGTAGAAGTAACACATTTTAGTAAACGAAGTCCATAAACTTTCCATTAGAAAATGTCTCATAATAAATGAGCATTCGTTTTTTGGCCAAATGAAAAGATCTTGTGGTAATGTAACATTTAGAAAGGTCCCTCCTCTTTTTTTATAACTCAGTCAGGGGAGGGATATAAATGTTGATGATCGGCAGGAAAATAATTTGGCCTGCGATGGAATAACATACATAAAATTTTGGACATTGTCATAGCACAAAGTCCTAACTCGACAAATGTTTGATAGTGAACAACTTGGTAGTAGATTTCAAGGACTTCTTAAAAATTGTTCTGATAAAATGAAACGATGATAAGTGGACTCACAATGGGTTGTAATGGAAATAGAAATGAGACGTATGTTATTAGTTCAGGGGTAGTGTTTGTTTGATGAAGATAGACAGTTGACCAAAGGCTTAAGACTAGAGTTAAACCGAGCTAATTGGTGGCATTGGATCGGTGACCTAAGGATAAACTATTATTTTGTTATGTAGGCATACCATGTATTGATAAACGAAAACATGTGACTACACAATCTTTATTTTGAAAGACTTTTTGGAGGTATAGGTGCCTGCTTGGAAGGTGATGGACAACGAATTTCCAACAAATAGCTACTTTAACATTGAGCTAGAGTTAAGTCTTGAGAGAGTGTCTTTCAAAATCAGCAATATTGACTCATAACAAGATACGAAAGAAAAATACGGCTCAATCATTAGAAACATGGTAGTTTTTGGAGGAAAGTAGATCAATATCTACAAAGCTGTGAACTTGTTAGTTAAGGTTAGAACATGGATCTGATTAAAGCTCAGTTGAAAACAAGAGTTTGTTTATATTTCCTTCGATTGGTGTAGTCATTATTAAAAATAAATACACAAAATAAAATATTAACACACTAATAATGCATTGTTTTACAGTATATGATGTTATATGTGGGTTAAACATTCTGATGTATAAATACTCTGTGTTGTTGATGTGTTATGTTGTGTTTGTGTTGCAGTTGTTTATGATCTTACATTATTGTGTGTTAATACTTTATTTTGTGTGTTGTGTATTTTTGTGTTTATATAAATGTGCATATTATCCATGTAAACATTTCTTAGTGTTCTTTCTTTTGTTTTTTGAAAACAAACTCATTATATTATTCAAGCACAAAAGTGCTAAAAAGCAGTGTAAATTTTATGATCATTTTTCTCACCACTACTGACATTATATGTTCAATTAAACATATAAATTACTTTTTTAATCATTTTAAGTTGTAAAATGTATAGCAATGATGAAAGAAAGAAAAAAAGTTGTAATAATGAAAAACAATGTCATATGACCATGTATTTCAAATGAACCTACGTATAAATAAAAATATCTTGATGTATTTGACGTTACACCCGAAATAATATAATAAACACCAAAAATGAAAATTAAATAACAAATGTAAAAGTAGAAGTCTATATAGGAATTCATCTAAGGAGGTGCACGAGGTGGGATGCATCTTTCTCCGTGGTGCAACTATGGAAGTTTAATTCCCCACATAGTAGGGAAACCACAGTGCTAGGGCCCTCCGTTTGGGACCCAACAACAGCAAGGTTGTTGCAACTCAATTTTATGTTGCTTGCTGACCCATGGTGGATCAGGTGTGCACCAATATCAGAGTGAGGAGAAAATTAGCACCACACCTTTTGGGCCTTAAAATAACTCCACAAATATTCAACCACTTTAATGCCCCACTTGGTCACAAGCCCCCGCTACAAGGCTCGGCGTTGTATTGTGTCTACTCATGTTCTTAAAAATAGTGAATTAATTTTATTTTCATTCGATGTGGGATAGGAAGAAACTAATTATATCCATCCATTAATTCTTTTTTTGTTACTTTCTCAACAATATATTTTTGTATCTAACTTTCTTATGTGTGATCTATATTCAATGACTAAATGCCATCAACAACTAGGACGTGTTTTATAAAGAAATACCTATATATCAACCAAAGAATAAGGAGAGCTAAAGAGTTGGGACACATAATTCATATTTGGTACTAGAATACCATCCAATATCCATGACACATTTTAAATTCTTTCAACTTGTCTAACCTGAAGCATTCACTATTCTCGAAAAACCTTTAACGGTATATGGTCGACTATAGGGTGCAACAACGCTAAAATGAAGGCACCTTGATGCATAGCCCAACTAGCCTTACCGAGGGTAGAAGTAACACATTTTAGTAAACGAAGTCCATAAACTTTCCATGAGAAAATGTCTCATAATAAATGAGCGTTCGTTTTTTGGCCAAATGAAAAGATCTTGTGGTAATGTAACATTTAGAAAGGTCCCTCCTCTTTTTTTATAACTCAGTCAGGGGAGGGATATAAATGTTGATGATCGGCAGGAAAATAATTTGGCCTGCGATGGAATAACTTACATAAAATTTTGGACATTGTCATAGCACAAAGTCCTAACTCGACAAATGTTTGGTAGTGAACAACTTGGTAGTAGATTTCAAGGACTTCTTAAAATTTGTTCTGATAAAATGAAACGATGATAAGTGGACTCACAATGGGTTGTAATGGAAATAGAAATGAGACGTATGTTATTAGTTCAGGGGTAGTGTTTGTTTGATGAAGATAGACAGTTGACCAAAGGCTTAAGGCTAGAGTAAAACCGAGCTAATTGGTGGCATTGGATCGCTGACCTAAGGATAAACTATTATTTTGTTATGTAGGCATACCATGTATTGATAAACGAAAACATGTGACTGCACAATCTTTATTTTGAAAGACTTTTTGGAGGTATAGGTGCCTGCTTGGAAGGTGATGGACAACGAATTTCCAACAAATAGCTACTTTAACATTGAGCTAGAGTTAAGTCTTGAGAGAGTGTCTTTCAAAATCAACAATATTGACTCATAACAAGATACGAAAGAAAAATACGGCTCAATCATTAGAAACATGGTAGTTTTTGGAGGAAAGTAGATCAATATCTACAAAGCTGTGAACTTGTTAGTTAAGGTTAGAACATGGATCTGATTAAAGCTCAGTTGAAAACAAGAGTTTGTTTATATTTCCTTCGATTGGTGTAGTCATTATTAAAAATAAATACACAAAATAAAATATTAACACACTAATAATGCATTGTTTTACAGTATATGATGTTATATGTGGGTTAAACATTCTGATGTATATATACTCTGTGTTGTTGATGTGTTATGTTGTGTTTGTGTTGCAGTTGTTTATGATCTTACATTATTGTGTGTTAATACTTTATTTTGTGTGTTGTGTATTTTTGTGTTTATATAAATGTGCATATTATCCATGTAAACATTTCTTAGTGTTCTTTCTTTTGTTTTTTGAAAACAAACTCATTATATTATTCAAGCACAAAAGTGCTAAAAAGCAGTGTAAATTTTATGATCATTTTTCTCACCACTACTGACATTATATGTTCAATTAAACATATAAATTACTTTTTTAATCATTTTAAGTTGTAAAATGTATAGCAATGATGAAAGAAAGAAAAAAAGTTGTAATAATGAAAAACAATGTCATATGACCATGTATTTCAAATGAACCTACGTATAAATAAAAATGTCTTGATGTATTTGACGTTACACCCGAAATAATATAATAAACACCAAAAATGAAAATTAAATAACAAATGTAAAAGTAGAAGTCTATATAGGAATTCATCTAAGGAGGTGCACGAGGTGGGATGCATCTTTCTCCGTGGTGCAACTATGGAAGTTTAATTCCCCACATAGTAGGGAAACCACAGTGCTAGGGCCCTCCGTTTGGGACCCAACAACAGCAAGGCTGTTGCAACTCAATTTTATGTTGCTTGCTGACCCATGGTGGATCAGGTGTGCACCAATATCAGAGTGAGGAGAAAGTCAGCACCACACCTTTTGGGCCTTAGAATAACTCCACAAATATTCAACCACTTTAATGCCCCACTTGGTCACAAGCCCCCGCTACAAGGCTCGGCGTTGTATTGTGTCTACTCATGTTATTAAAAATAGTGAATTAATTTTATTTTCATTCGATGTGGGATAGGAAGAAACTAATTATATCCATCCATTAATTCTTTTTTTGTTACTTTCTCAACAATATATTTTTGTATCTAACTTTCTTATGTGTGATCTATATTCAATGACTAAATGCCATCAACAACTAGGACGTGCTTTATAAAGAAATACATATATATCAACCAAAGAATAAGGAGAGCTAAAGAGTTGGGACACATAATTCATATTTGGTACTAGAATACCATCCAATATCCATGACACATTTTAAATTCTTTCAACTTGTCTAACCTGAAGCATTCACTATTCTCGAAAAACCTTTAACGGTATATGGTCGACTATAGGGTGCAACAACGCTAAAATGAAGGCACCTTGATGCATAGCCCAACTAGCCTTACCGAGGGTAGAAGTAACACATTTTAGTAAACGAAGTCCATAAACTTTCCATTAGAAAATGTCTCATAATAAATGAGCATTCGTTTTTTGGCCAAATGAAAAGATCTTGTGGTAATGTAACATTTAGAAAGGTCCCTCCTCTTTTTTTATAACTCAGTCAGGGGAGGGATATAAATGTTGATGATCGGCAGGAAAATAATTTGGCCTGCGATGGAATAACATACATAAAATTTTGGACATTGTCATAGCACAAAGTCCTAACTCGACAAATGTTTGATAGTGAACAACTTGGTAGTAGATTTCAAGGACTTCTTAAAAATTGTTCTGATAAAATGAAACGATGATAAGTGGACTCACAATGGGTTGTAATGGAAATAGAAATGAGACGTATGTTATTAGTTCAGGGGTAGTGTTTGTTTGATGAAGATAGACAGTTGACCAAAGGCTTAAGACTAGAGTTAAACCGAGCTAATTGGTGGCATTGGATCGCTGACCTAAGGATAAACTATTATTTTGTTATGTAGGCATACCATGTATTGATAAACGAAAACATGTGACTGCACAATCTTTATTTTGAAAGACTTTTTGGAGGTATAGGTGCCTGCTTGGAAGGTGATGGACAACGAATTTCCAACAAATAGCTACTTTAACATTGAGCTAGAGTTAAGTCTTGAGAGAGTGTCTTTCAAAATCAGCAATATTGACTCATAACAAGATACGAAAGAAAAATACGGCTCAATCATTAGAAACATGGTAGTTTTTGGAGGAAAGTAGATCAATATCTACAAAGCTGTGAACTTGTTAGTTAAGGTTAGAACATGGATCTGATTAAAGCTCAGTTGAAAACAAGAGTTTGTTTATATTTCCTTCGATTGGTGTAGTCATTATTAAAAATAAATACACAAAATAAAATATTAACACACTAATAATGCATTGTTTTACAGTATATGATGTTATATGTGGGTTAAACATTCTGATGTATAAATACTCTGTGTTGTTGATGTGTTATGTTGTGTTTGTGTTGCAGTTGTTTATGATCTTACATTATTGTGTGTTAATACTTTATTTTGTGTGTTGTGTATTTTTGTGTTTATATAAATGTGCATATTATCCATGTAAACATTTCTTAGTGTTCTTTCTTTTGTTTTTTGAAAACAAACTCATTATATTATTCAAGCACAAAAGTGCTAAAAAGCAGTGTAAATTTTATGATCATTTTTCTCACCACTACTGACATTATATGTTCAATTAAACATATAAATTACTTTTTTAATCATTTTAAGTTGTAAAATGTATAGCAATGATGAAAGAAAGAAAAAAAGTTGTAATAATGAAAAACAATGTCATATGACCATGTATTTCAAATGAACCTACGTATAAATAAAAATATCTTGATGTATTTGACGTTACACCCGAAATAATATAATAAACACCAAAAATGAAAATTAAATAACAAATGTAAAAGTAGAAGTCTATATAGGAATTCATCTAAGGAGGTGCACGAGGTGGGATGCATCTTTCTCCGTGGTGCAACTATGGAAGTTTAATTCCCCACATAGTAGGGAAACCACAGTGCTAGGGCCCTCCGTTTGGGACCCAACAACAGCAAGGTTGTTGCAACTCAATTTTATGTTGCTTGCTGACCCATGGTGGATCAGGTGTGCACCAATATCAGAGTGAGGAGAAAATCAGCACCACACCTTTTGGGCCTTAAAATAACTCCACAAATATTCAACCACTTTAATGCCCCACTTGGTCACAAGCCCCCGCTACAAGGCTCGGCGTTGTATTGTGTCTACTCATGTTCTTAAAAATAGTGAATTAATTTTATTTTCATTCGATGTGGGATAGGAAGAAACTAATTATATCCATCCATTAATTCTTTTTTTGTTACTTTCTCAACAATATATTTTTGTATCTAACTTTCTTATGTGTGATCTATATTCAATGACTAAATGCCATCAACAACTAGGACGTGTTTTATAAAGAAATACCTATATATCAACCAAAGAATAAGGAGAGCTAAAGAGTTGGGACACATAATTCATATTTGGTACTAGAATACCATCCAATATCCATGACACATTTTAAATTCTTTCAACTTGTCTAACCTGAAGCATTCACTATTCTCGAAAAACCTTTAACGGTATATGGTCGACTATAGGGTGCAACAACGCTAAAATGAAGGCACCTTGATGCATAGCCCAACTAGCCTTACCGAGGGTAGAAGTAACACATTTTAGTAAACGAAGTCCATAAACTTTCCATTAGAAAATGTCTCATAATAAATGAGCATTCGTTTTTTGGCCAAATGAAAAGATCTTGTGGTAATGTAACATTTAGAAAGGTCCCTCCTCTTTTTTTATAACTCAGTCAGGGGAGGGATATAAATGTTGATGATCGGCAGGAAAATAATTTGGCCTGCGATGGAATAACATACATAAAATTTTGGACATTGTCATAGCACAAAGTCCTAACTCGACAAATGTTTGATAGTGAACAACTTGGTAGTAGATTTCAAGGACTTCTTAAAAATTGTTCTGATAAAATGAAACGATGATAAGTGGACTCACAATGGGTTGTAATGGAAATAGAAATGAGACGTATGTTATTAGTTCAGGGGTAGTGTTTGTTTGATGAAGATAGACAGTTGACCAAAGGCTTAAGACTAGAGTTAAACCGAGCTAATTGGTGGCATTGGATCGCTGACCTAAGGATAAACTATTATTTTGTTATGTAGGCATACCATGTATTGATAAACGAAAACATGTGACTGCACAATCTTTATTTTGAAAGACTTTTTGGAGGTATAGGTGCCTGCTTGGAAGGTGATGGACAACGAATTTCCAACAAATAGCTACTTTAACATTGAGCTAGAGTTAAGTCTTGAGAGAGTGTCTTTCAAAATCAGCAATATTGACTCATAACAAGATACGAAAGAAAAATACGGCTCAATCATTAGAAACATGGTAGTTTTTGGAGGAAAGTAGATCAATATCTACAAAGCTGTGAACTTGTTAGTTAAGGTTAGAACATGGATCTGATTAAAGCTCAGTTGAAAACAAGAGTTTGTTTATATTTCCTTCGATTGGTGTAGTCATTATTAAAAATAAATACACAAAATAAAATATTAACACACTAATAATGCATTGTTTTACAGTATATGATGTTATATGTGGGTTAAACATTCTGATGTATAAATACTCTGTGTTGTTGATGTGTTATGTTGTGTTTGTGTTGCAGTTGTTTATGATCTTACATTATTGTGTGTTAATACTTTATTTTGTGTGTTGTGTATTTTTGTGTTTATATAAATGTGCATATTATCCATGTAAACATTTCTTAGTGTTCTTTCTTTTGTTTTTTGAAAACAAACTCATTATATTATTCAAGCACAAAAGTGCTAAAAAGCAGTGTAAATTTTATGATCATTTTTCTCACCACTACTGACATTATATGTTCAATTAAACATATAAATTACTTTTTTAATCATTTTAAGTTGTAAAATGTATAGCAATGATGAAAGAAAGAAAAAAAGTTGTAATAATGAAAAACAATGTCATATGACCATGTATTTCAAATGAACCTACGTATAAATAAAAATATCTTGATGTATTTGACGTTACACCCGAAATAATATAATAAACACCAAAAATGAAAATTAAATAACAAATGTAAAAGTAGAAGTCTATATAGGAATTCATCTAAGGAGGTGCACGAGGTGGGATGCATCTTTCTCCGTGGTGCAACTATGGAAGTTTAATTCCCCACATAGTAGGGAAACCACCGTGCTAGGGCCCTCCGTTTGGGACCCAACAACAGCAAGGTTGTTGCAACTCAATTTTATGTTGCTTGCTGACCCATGGTGGATCAGGTGTGCACCAATATCAGAGTGAGGAGAAAATCAGCACCACACCTTTTGGGCCTTAAAATAACTCCACAAATATTCAACCACTTTAATGCCCCACTTGGTCACAAGCCCCCGCTACAAGGCTCGGCGTTGTATTGTGTCTACTCATGTTCTTAAAAATAGTGAATTAATTTTATTTTCATTCGATGTGGGATAGGAAGAAACTAATTATATCCATCCATTAATTCTTTTTTTGTTACTTTCTCAACAATATATTTTTGTATCTAACTTTCTTATGTGTGATCTATATTCAATGACTAAATGCCATCAACAACTAGGACGTGTTTTATAAAGAAATACCTATATATCAACCAAAGAATAAGGAGAGCTAAAGAGTTGGGACACATAATTCATATTTGGTACTAGAATACCATCCAATATCCATGACACATTTTAAATTCTTTCAACTTGTCTAACCTGAAGCATTCACTATTCTCGAAAAACCTTTAACGGTATATGGTCGACTATAGGGTGCAACAACGCTAAAATGAAGGCACCTTGATGCATAGCCCAACTAGCCTTACCGAGGGTAGAAGTAACACATTTTAGTAAACGAAGTCCATAAACTTTCCATGAGAAAATGTCTCATAATAAATGAGCGTTCGTTTTTTGGCCAAATGAAAAGATCTTGTGGTAATGTAACATTTAGAAAGGTCCCTCCTCTTTTTTTATAACTCAGTCAGGGGAGGGATATAAATGTTGATGATCGGCAGGAAAATAATTTGGCCTGCGATGGAATAACTTACATAAAATTTTGGACATTGTCATAGCACAAAGTCCTAACTCGACAAATGTTTGGTAGTGAACAACTTGGTAGTAGATTTCAAGGACTTCTTAAAATTTGTTCTGATAAAATGAAACGATGATAAGTGGACTCACAATGGGTTGTAATGGAAATAGAAATGAGACGTATGTTATTAGTTCAGGGGTAGTGTTTGTTTGATGAAGATAGACAATTGACCAAAGGCTTAAGGCTAGAGTAAAACCGAGCTAATTGGTGGCATTGGATCGCTGACCTAAGGATAAACTATTATTTTGTTATGTAGGCATACCATGTATTGATAAACGAAAACATGTGACTGCACAATCTTTATTTTGAAAGACTTTTTGGAGGTATAGGTGCCTGCTTGGAAGGTGATGGACAACGAATTTCCAACAAATAGCTACTTTAACATTGAGCTAGAGTTAAGTCTTGAGAGAGTGTCTTTCAAAATCAACAATATTGACTCATAACAAGATACGAAAGAAAAATACGGCTCAATCATTAGAAACATGGTAGTTTTTGGAGGAAAGTAGATCAATATCTACAAAGCTGTGAACTTGTTAGTTAAGGTTAGAACATGGATCTGATTAAAGCTCAGTTGAAAACAAGAGTTTGTTTATATTTCCTTCTATTGGTGTAGTCATTATTAAAAATAAATACACAAAATAAAATATTAACACACTAATAATGCATTGTTTTACAGTATATGATGTTATATGTGGGTTAAACATTCTGATGTATATATACTCTGTGTTGTTGATGTGTTATGTTGTGTTTGTGTTGCAGTTGTTTATGATCTTACATTATTGTGTGTTAATACTTTATTTTGTGTGTTGTGTATTTTTGTGTTTATATAAATGTGCATATTATCCATGTAAACATTTCTTAGTGTTCTTTCTTTTGTTTTTTGAAAACAAACTCATTATATTATTCAAGCACAAAAGTGCTAAAAAGCAGTGTAAATTTTATGATCATTTTTCTCACCACTACTGACATTATATGTTCAATTAAACATATAAATTACTTTTTTAATCATTTTAAGTTGTAAAATGTATAGCAATGATGAAAGAAAGAAAAAAAGTTGTAATAATGAAAAACAATGTCATATGACCATGTATTTCAAATGAACCTACGTATAAATAAAAATGTCTTGATGTATTTGACGTTACACCCGAAATAATATAATAAACACCAAAAATGAAAATTAAATAACAAATGTAAAAGTAGAAGTCTATATAGGAATTCATCTAAGGAGGTGCACGAGGTGGGATGCATCTTTCTCCGTGGTGCAACTATGGAAGTTTAATTCCCCACATAGTAGGGAAACCACAGTGCTAGGGCCCTCCGTTTGGGACCCAACAACAGCAAGGCTGTTGCAACTCAATTTTATGTTGCTTGCTGACCCATGGTGGATCAGGTGTGCACCAATATCAGAGTGAGGAGAAAGTCAGCACCACACCTTTTGGGCCTTAGAATAACTCCACAAATATTCAACCACTTTAATGCCCCACTTGGTCACAAGCCCCCGCTACAAGGCTCGGCGTTGTATTGTGTCTACTCATGTTCTTAAAAATAGTGAATTAATTTTATTTTCATTCGATGTGGGATAGGAAGAAACTAATTATATCCATCCATTAATTCTTTTTTTGTTACTTTCTCAACAATATATTTTTGTATCTAACTTTCTTATGTGTGATCTATATTCAATGACTAAATGCCATCAACAACTAGGACGTGCTTTATAAAGAAATACCTATATATCAACCAAAGAATAAGGAGAGCTAAAGAGTTGGGACACATAATTCATATTTGGTACTAGAATACCATCCAATATCCATGACACATTTTAAATTCTTTCAACTTGTCTAACCTGAAGCATTCACTATTCTCGAAAAACCTTTAACGGTATATGGTCGACTATAGGGTGCAACAACGCTAAAATGAAGGCACCTTGATGCATAGCCCAACTAGCCTTACCGAGGGTAGAAGTAACACATTTTAGTAAACGAAGTCCATAAACTTTCCATGAGAAAATGTCTCATAATAAATGATCGTTCGTTTTTTGGCCAAATGAAAAGATCTTGTGGTAATGTAACATTTAGAAAGGTCCCTCCTCTTTTTTTATAACTCAGTCAGGGGAGGGATATAAATGTTGATGATCGGCATGAAAATAATTTGGCCTGCGATGGAATAACATACATAAAATTTTGGACATTGTCATAGCACAAAGTCCTAACTCGACAAATGTTTGGTAGTGAACAACTTGGTAGTAGATTTCAAGGACTTCTTAAAATTTGTTCTGATAAAATGAAACGATGATAAGTGGACTCACAATGGGTTGTAATGGAAATAGAAATGAGACGTATGTTATTAGTTCAGGGGTAGTGTTTGTTTGATGAAGATAGACAGTTGACCAAAGGCTTAAGACTAGAGTAAAACCGAGCTAATTGGTGGCATTGGATCGCTGACCTAAGGATAAACTATTATTTTGTTATGTAGGCATACCATGTATTGATAAACGAAAACATGTGACTACACAATCTTTATTTTGAAAGACTTTTTGGAGGTATAGGTGCCTGCTTGGAAGGTGATGGACAACGAATTTCCAACAAATAGCTACTTTAACATTGAGCTAGAGTTAAGTCTTGAGAGAGTGTCTTTCAAAATCAACAATATTGACTCATAACAAGATACGAAAGAAAAATACGGCTCAATCATTAGAAACATGGTAGTTTTTGGAGGAAAGTAGATCAATATCTACAAAGCTGTGAACTTGTTAGTTAAGGTTAGAACATGGATCTGATTAAAGCTCAGTTGAAAACAAGAGTTTGTTTATATTTCCTTCGATTGGTGTAGTCATTATTAAAAATAAATACACAAAATAAAATATTAACACACTAATAATGCATTGTTTTACAGTATATGATGTTATATGCGGGTTAAACATTCTGATGTATATATACTCTGTGTTGTTGATGTGTTATGTTGTATTTGTGTTGCAGTTGTTTATGATCTTACATTATTGTGTGTTAATACTTTATTTTGTGTGTTGTGTATTTTTGTGTTTATATAAATGTGCATATTATCCATGTAAACATTTCTTAGTGTTCTTTCTTCTTTTTTTTTTAAAACAAACTCATTATATTATTCAAGCACAAAAGTGCTAAAAAGCAGTGTAAATTTTATGATCATTTTTCTCACCACTACTGACATTATATGTTCAATTAAACATATAAATTACTTTTTTAATCATTTTAAGTTGTAAAATGTATAGCAATGATGAAAGAAAGAAAAAAAAGTTGTAATAATGAAAAACAATGTCATATGACCATGTATTTCAAATGAACCTACGTATAAATAAAAATGTCTTGATGTATTTGACGTTACACCCGAAATAATATAATAAACACCAAAAATGAAAATTAAATAACAAATGTAAAAGTAGAAGTCTATATAGGAATTCATCTAAGGAGGTGCACGAGGTGGGATGCATCTTTCTCCGTGGTGCAACTATGGAAGTTTAATTCCCCACATAGTAGGGAAACCACAGTGCTAGGGCCCTCCGTTTGGGACCCAACAACAGCAAGGCTGTTGCAACTCAATTTTATGTTGCTTGCTGACCCATGGTGGATCAGGTGTGCACCAATATCAGAGTGAGGAGAAAGTCAGCACCACACCTTTTGGGCCTTAGAATAACTCCACAAATATTCAACCACTTTAATGCCCCACTTGGTCACAAGCCCCCGCTACAAGGCTCGGCGTTGTATTGTGTCTACTCATGTTCTTAAAAATAGTGAATTAATTTTATTTTCATTCGATGTGGGATAGGAAGAAACTAATTATATCCATCCATTAATTCTTTTTTTGTTACTTTCTCAACAATATATTTTTGTATCTAACTTTCTTATGTGTGATCTATATTCAATGACTAAATGCCATCAACAACTAGGACGTGCTTTATAAAGAAATACCTATATATCAACCAAAGAATAAGGAGAGCTAAAGAGTTGGGACACATAATTCATATTTGGTACTAGAATACCATCCAATATCCATGACACATTTTAAATTCTTTCAACTTGTCTAACCTGAAGCATTCACTATTCTCGAAAAACCTTTAACGGTATATGGTCGACTATAGGGTGCAACAACGCTAAAATGAAGGCACCTTGATGCATAGCCCAACTAGCCTTACCGAGGGTAGAAGTAACACATTTTAGTAAACGAAGTCCATAAACTTTCCATGAGAAAATGTCTCATAATAAATGATCGTTCGTTTTTTGGCCAAATGAAAAGATCTTGTGGTAATGTAACATTTAGAAAGGTCCCTCCTCTTTTTTTATAACTCAGTCAGGGGAGGGATATAAATGTTGATGATCGGCAGGAAAATAATTTGGCCTGCGATGGAATAACATACATAAAATTTTGGACATTGTCATAGCACAAAGTCCTAACTCGACAAATGTTTGGTAGTGAACAACTTGGTAGTAGATTTCAAGGACTTCTTAAAATTTGTTCTGATAAAATGAAACGATGATAAGTGGACTCACAATGGGTTGTAATGGAAATAGAAATGAGACGTATGTTATTAGTTCAGGGGTAGTGTTTGTTTGATGAAGATAGACAGTTGACCAAAGGCTTAAGACTAGAGTAAAACCGAGCTAATTGGTGGCATTGGATCGCTGACCTAAGGATAAACTATTATTTTGTTATGTAGGCATACCATGTATTGATAAACGAAAACATGTGACTACACAATCTTTATTTTGAAAGACTTTTTGGAGGTATAGGTGCCTGCTTGGAAGGTGATGGACAACGAATTTCCAACAAATAGCTACTTTAACATTGAGCTAGAGTTAAGTCTTGAGAGAGTGTCTTTCAAAATCAACAATATTGACTCATAACAAGATACGAAAGAAAAATACGGCTCAATCATTAGAAACATGGTAGTTTTTGGAGGAAAGTAGATCAATATCTACAAAGCTGTGAACTTGTTAGTTAAGGTTAGAACATGGATCTGATTAAAGCTCAGTTGAAAACAAGAGTTTGTTTATATTTCCTTCGATTGGTGTAGTCATTATTAAAAATAAATACACAAAATAAAATATTAACACACTAATAATGCATTGTTTTACAGTATATGATGTTATATGCGGGTTAAACATTCTGATGTATATATACTCTGTGTTGTTGATGTGTTATGTTGTATTTGTGTTGCAGTTGTTTATGATCTTACATTATTGTGTGTTAATACTTTATTTTGTGTGTTGTGTATTTTTGTGTTTATATAAATGTGCATATTATCCATGTAAACATTTCTTAGTGTTCTTTCTTTTTTTTTTTTGAAAACAAACTCATTATATTATTCAAGCACAAAAGTGCTAAAAAGCAGTGTAAATTTTATGATCATTTTTCTCACCACTACTGACATTATATGTTCAATTAAACATATAAATTACTTTTTTAATCATTTTAAGTTGTAAAATGTATAGCAATGATGAAAGAAAGAAAAAAAAGTTGTAATAATGAAAAACAATGTCATATGACCATGTATTTCAAATGAACCTACGTATAAATAAAAATGTCTTGATGTATTTGACGTTACACCCGAAATAATATAATAAACACCAAAAATGAAAATTAAATAACAAATGTAAAAGTAGAAGTCTATATAGGAATTCATCTAAGGAGGTGCACGAGGTGGGATGCATCTTTCTCCGTGGTGCAACTATGGAAGTTTAATTCCCCACATAGTAGGGAAACCACAGTGCTAGGGCCCTCCGTTTGGGACCCAACAACAGCAAGGCTGTTGCAACTCAATTTTATGTTGCTTGCTGACCCATGGTGGATCAGGTGTGCACCAATATCAGAGTGAGGAGAAAGTCAGCACCACACCTTTTGGGCCTTAGAATAACTCCACAAATATTCAACCACTTTAATGCCCCACTTGGTCACAAGCCCCCGCTACAAGGCTCGGCGTTGTATTGTGTCTACTCATGTTCTTAAAAATAGTGAATTAATTTTATTTTCATTCGATGTGGGATAGGAAGAAACTAATTATATCCATCCATTAATTCTTTTTTTGTTACTTTCTCAACAATATATTTTTGTATCTAACTTTCTTATGTGTGATCTATATTCAATGACTAAATGCCATCAACAACTAGGACGTGCTTTATAAAGAAATACCTATATATCAACCAAAGAATAAGGAGAGCTAAAGAGTTGGGACACATAATTCATATTTGGTACTAGAATACCATCCAATATCCATGACACATTTTAAATTCTTTCAACTTGTCTAACCTGAAGCATTCACTATTCTCGAAAAACCTTTAACGGTATATGGTCGACTATAGGGTGCAACAACGCTAAAATGAAGGCACCTTGATGCATAGCCCAACTAGCCTTACCGAGGGTAGAAGTAACACATTTTAGTAAACGAAGTCCATAAACTTTCCATGAGAAAATGTCTCATAATAAATGATCGTTCGTTTTTTAGCCAAATGAAAAGATCTTGTGGTAATGTAACATTTAGAAAGGTCCCTCCTCTTTTTTTATAACTCAGTCAGGGGAGGGATATAAATGTTGATGATCGGCAGGAAAATAATTTGGCCTGCGATGGAATAACATACATAAAATTTTGGACATTGTCATAGCACAAAGTCCTAACTCGACAAATGTTTGGTAGTGAACAACTTGGTAGTAGATTTCAAGGACTTCTTAAAATTTATTCTGATAAAATGAAACGATGATAAGTGGACTCACAATGGGTTGTAATTGAAATAGAAATGAGACGTATGTTATTAGTTCAGGGGTAGTGTTTGTTTGATGAAGATAGACAGTTGACCAAAGGCTTAAGACTAGAGTAAAACCGAGCTAATTGGTGGCATTGGATCGCTGACCTAAGGATAAATTATTATTTTGTTATGTAGGCATACCATGTATTGATAAACGAAAACATGTGACTGCACAATCTTTATTTTGAAAGACTTTTTGGAGGTATAGGTGCCTGCTTGGAAGGTGATGGACAACGAATTTCCAACAAATAGCTACTTTAACATTGAGCTAGAGTTAAGTCTTGAGAGAGTGTCTTTCAAAATCAACAATATTGACTCATAACAAGATACGAAAGAAAAATACGGCTCAATCATTAGAAACATGGTAGTTTTTGGAGGAAAGTAGATCAATATCTACAAAGCTGTGAACTTGTTAGTTAAGGTTAGAACATGGATCTGATTAAAGCTCAGTTGAAAACAAGAGTTTGTTTATATTTCCTTCGATTGGTGTACTCATTATTAAAAATAAATACACAAAATAAAATATTAACACACTAATAATGCATTGTTTTACAGTATATGATGTTATATGCGGGTTAAACATTCTGATGTATATATACTCTGTGTTGTTGATGTGTTATGTTGTGTTTGTGTTGCAGTTGTTTATGATCTTACATTATTGTGTGTTAATACTTTATTTTGTGTGTTGTGTATTTTTGTGTTTATATAAATGTGCATATTATCCATGTAAACATTTCTTAGTGTTCTTTCTTTTTTTTTTTGAAAACAAACTCATTATATTATTCAAGCACAAAAGTGCTAAAAAGCAGTGTAAATTTTATGATCATTTTTCTCACCACTACTGACATTATATGTTCAATTAAACATATAAATTACTTTTTTAATCATTTTAAGTTGTAAAATGTATAGCAATGATGAAAGAAAGAAAAAAAAGTTGTAATAATGAAAAACAATGTCATATGACCATGTATTTCAAATGAACCTACGTATAAATAAAAATGTCTTGATGTATTTGACGTTACACCCGAAATAATATAATAAACACCAAAAATGAAAATTAAATAACAAATGTAAAAGTAGAAGTCTATATAGGAATTCATCTAAGGAGGTGCACGAGGTGGGATGCATCTTTCTCCGTGGTGCAACTATGGAAGTTTAATTCCCCACATAGTAGGGAAACCACAGTGCTAGGGCCCTCCGTTTGGGACCCAACAACAGCAAGGCTGTTGCAACTCAATTTTATGTTGCTTGCTGACCCATGGTGGATCAGGTGTGCACCAATATCAGAGTGAGGAGAAAGTCAGCACCACACCTTTTGGGCCTTAGAATAACTCCACAAATATTCAACCACTTTAATGCCCCACTTGGTCACAAGCCCCCGCTACAAGGCTCGGCGTTGTATTGTGTCTACTCATGTTCTTAAAAATAGTGAATTAATTTTATTTTCATTCGATGTGGGATAGGAAGAAACTAATTATATCCATCCATTAATTCTTTTTTTGTTACTTTCTCAACAATATATTTTTGTATCTAACTTTCTTATGTGTGATCTATATTCAATGACTAAATGCCATCAACAACTAGGACGTGCTTTATAAAGAAATACCTATATATCAACCAAAGAATAAGGAGAGCTAAAGAGTTGGGACACATAATTCATATTTGGTACTAGAATACCATCCAATATCCATGACACATTTTAAATTCTTTCAACTTGTCTAACCTGAAGCATTCACTATTCTCGAAAAACCTTTAACGGTATATGGTCGACTATAGGGTGCAACAACGCTAAAATGAAGGCACCTTGATGCATAGCCCAACTAGCCTTACCGAGGGTAGAAGTAACACATTTTAGTAAACGAAGTCCATAAACTTTCCATGAGAAAATGTCTCATAATAAATGATCGTTCGTTTTTTGGCCAAATGAAAAGATCTTGTGGTAATGTAACATTTAGAAAGGTCCCTCCTCTTTTTTTATAACTCAGTCAGGGGAGGGATATAAATGTTGATGATCGGCAGGAAAATAATTTGGCCTGCGATGGAATAACATACATAAAATTTTGGACATTGTCATAGCACAAAGTCCTAACTCGACAAATGTTTGGTAGTGAACAACTTGGTAGTAGATTTCAAGGACTTCTTAAAATTTATTCTGATAAAATGAAACGATGATAAGTGGACTCACAATGGGTTGTAATTGAAATAGAAATGAGACGTATGTTATTAGTTCAGGGGTAGTGTTTGTTTGATGAAGATAGACAGTTGACCAAAGGCTTAAGACTAGAGTAAAACCGAGCTAATTGGTGGCATTGGATCGCTGACCTAAGGATAAATTATTATTTTGTTATGTAGGCATACCATGTATTGATAAACGAAAACATGTGACTGCACAATCTTTATTTTGAAAGACTTTTTGGAGGTATAGGTGCCTGCTTGGAAGGTGATGGACAACGAATTTCCAACAAATAGCTACTTTAACATTGAGCTAGAGTTAAGTCTTGAGAGAGTGTCTTTCAAAATCAACAATATTGACTCATAACAAGATACGAAAGAAAAATACGGCTCAATCATTAGAAACATGGTAGTTTTTGGAGGAAAGTAGATCAATATCTACAAAGCTGTGAACTTGTTAGTTAAGGTTAGAACATGGATCTGATTAAAGCTCAGTTGAAAACAAGAGTTTGTTTATATTTCCTTCGATTGGTGTACTCATTATTAAAAATAAATACACAAAATAAAATATTAACACACTAATAATGCATTGTTTTACAGTATATGATGTTATATGTGGGTTAAACATTCTGATGTATATATACTCTGTGTTGTTGATGTGTTATGTTGTGTTTGTGTTGCAGTTGTTTATGATCTTACATTATTGTGTGTTAATACTTTATTTTGTGTGTTGTGTGTTTTTGTGTTTATATAAATGTGCATATTATCCATGTAAACATTTCTTAGTGTTCTTTCTTTTGTTTTTTGAAAACAAACTCATTATATTATTCAAGCACAAAAGTGCTAAAAAGCAGTGTAAATTTTATGATCATTTTTCTCACCACTACTGACATTATATGTTCAATTAAACATATAAATTACTTTTTTAATCATTTTAAGTTGTAAAATGTATAGCAATGATGAAAGAAAGAAAAAAAAGTTGTAATAATGAAAAACAATGTCATATGACCATGTATTTCAAATGAACCTACGTATAAATAAAAATGTCTTGATGTATTTGACGTTACACCCGAAATAATATAATAAACACCAAAAATGAAAATTAAATAACAAATGTAAAAGTAGAAGTCTATATAGGAATTCATCTAAGGAGGTGCACGAGGTGGGATGCATCTTTCTCCGTGGTGCAACTATGGAAGTTTAATTCCCCACATAGTAGGGAAACCACAGTGCTAGGGCCCTCCGTTTGGGACCCAACAACAGCAAGGCTGTTGCAACTCAATTTTATGTTGCTTGCTGACCCATGGTGGATCAGGTGTGCACCAATATCAGAGTGAGGAGAAAGTCAGCACCACACCTTTTGGGCCTTAGAATAACTCCACAAATATTCAACCACTTTAATGCCCCACTTGGTCACAAGCCCCCGCTACAAGGCTCGGCGTTGTATTGTGTCTACTCATGTTCTTAAAAATAGTGAATTAATTTTATTTTCATTCGATGTGGGATAGGAAGAAACTAATTATATCCATCCATTAATTCTTTTTTTGTTACTTTCTCAACAATATATTTTTGTATCTAACTTTCTTATGTGTGATCTATATTCAATGACTAAATGCCATCAACAACTAGGACGTGCTTTATAAAGAAATACCTATATATCAACCAAAGAATAAGGAGAGCTAAAGAGTTGGGACACATAATTCATATTTGGTACTAGAATACCATCCAATATCCATGACACATTTTAAATTCTTTCAACTTGTCTAACCTGAAGCATTCACTATTCTCGAAAAACCTTTAACGGTATATGGTCGACTATAGGGTGCAACAACGCTAAAATGAAGGCACCTTGATGCATAGCCCAACTAGCCTTACCGAGGGTAGAAGTAACACATTTTAGTAAACGAAGTCCATAAACTTTCCATGAGAAAATGTCTCATAATAAATGATCGTTCGTTTTTTGGCCAAATGAAAAGATCTTGTGGTAATGTAACATTTAGAAAGGTCCCTCCTCTTTTTTTATAACTCAGTCAGGGGAGGGATATAAATGTTGATGATCGGCAGGAAAATAATTTGGCCTGCGATGGAATAACATACATAAAATTTTGGACATTGTCATAGCACAAAGTCCTAACTCGACAAATGTTTGGTAGTGAACAACTTGGTAGTAGATTTCAAGGACTTCTTAAAATTTGTTCTGATAAAATGAAACGATGATAAGTGGACTCACAATGGGTTGTAATGGAAATAGAAATGAGACGTATGTTATTAGTTCAGGGGTAGTGTTTGTTTGATGAAGATAGACAGTTGACCAAAGGCTTAAGACTAGAGTAAAACCGAGCTAATTGGTGGCATTGGATCGCTGACCTAAGGATAAATTATTATTTTGTTATGTAGGCATACCATGTATTGATAAACGAAAACATGTGACTGCGCAATCTTTATTTTGAAAGACTTTTTGGAGGTATAGGTGCCTGCTTGGAAGGTGATGGACAACGAATTTCCAACAAATAGCTACTTTAACATTGAGCTAGAGTTAAGTCTTGAGAGAGTGTCTTTCAAAATCAACAATATTGACTCATAACAAGATACGAAAGAAAAATACGGCTCAATCATTAGAAACATGGTAGTTTTTGGAGGAAAGTAGATCAATATCTACAAAGCTGTGAACTTGTTAGTTAAGGTTAGAACATGGATCTGATTAAAGCTCAGTTGAAAACAAGAGTTTGTTTATATTTCCTTCGATTGGTGTAGTCATTATTAAAAATAAATACACAAAATAAAATATTAACACACTAATAATGCATTGTTTTACAGTATATGATGTTATATGTGGGTTAAACATTCTGATGTATATATACTCTGTGTTGTTGATGTGTTATGTTGTGTTTGTGTTGCAGTTGTTTATGATCTTACATTATTGTGTGTTAATACTTTATTTTGTGTGTTGTGTATTTTTTTGTTTATATAAATGTGCATATTATCCATGTAAACATTTCTTAGTGTTCTTTCTTTTGTTTTTTGAAAACAAACTCATTATATTATTCAAGCACAAAAGTGCTAAAAAGCAGTGTAAATTTTATGATCATTTTTCTCACCACTACTGACATTATATGTTCAATTAAACATATAAATTACTTTTTTAATCATTTTAAGTTGTAAAATGTATAGCAATGATGAAAGAAAGAAAAAAAAGTTGTAATAATGAAAAACAATGTCATATGACCATGTATTTCAAATGAACCTACGTATAAATAAAAATGTCTTGATGTATTTGACGTTACACCCGAAATAATATAATAAACACCAAAAATGAAAATTGAATAACAAATGTAAAAGTAGAAGTCTATATAGGAATTCATCTAAGGAGGTGCACGAGGTGGGATGCATCTTTCTCCGTGGTGCAACTATGGAAGTTTAATTCCCCACATAGTAGGGAAACCACAGTGCTAGGGCCCTCCGTTTGGGACCCAACAACAGCAAGGCTGTTGCAACTCAATTTTATGTTGCTTGCTGAGCCATGGTGGATCAGGTGTGCACCAATATCAGAGTGAGGAGAAAGTCAGCACCACACCTTTTGGGCCTTAGAATAACTCCACAAATATTCAACCACTTTAATGCCCCACTTGGTCACAAGTCCCCCGCTACAAGGCTCGGCGTTGTATTGTGTCTACTCATGTTCTTAAAAATAATGAATTAATTTTATTTTCATTCGATGTGGGATAGGAAGAAACTAATTATATCCATCCATTAATTCTTTTTTGTTACTTTCTCAACAATATATTTTTGTATCTAACTTTCTTATGTGTGATCTATATTCAATGACTAAATGCCATCAACAACTAGGATGTGCTTTATAAAGAAATACCTATATATCAACCAAAGAATAAGGAGAGCTAAAGAGTTGGGACACATAATTCATATTTGGTACTAGAATACCATCCAATATCCATGACACATTTTAAATTCTTTCAACTTGTCTAACCTGAAGCATTCACTATTCTCGAAAAACCTTTAACGGTATATGGTCGACTATAGGGTGCAACAACGCTAAAATGAAGGCACCTTGATGCATAGCCCAACTAGCCTTACCGAGGGTAGAAGTAACACATTTTAGTAAACGAAGTCCATAAACTTTCCATGAGAAAATGTCTCATAATAAATGAGCGTTCGTTTTTTGGCCAAATGAAAAGATCTTGTGGTAATGTAACATTTAGAAAGGTCCCTCCTCTTTTTTTATAACTCAGTCAGGGGAGGGATATAAATGTTGATGATCGGCAGGAAAATAATTTGGCCTGCGATGGAATAACATACATAAAATTTTGGACATTGTCATAGCACAAAGTCCTAACTCGACAAATGTTTGGTAGTGAACAACTTGGTAGTAGATTTCAAGGACTTCTTAAAATTTGTTCTGATAAAATGAAACGATGATAAGTGGACTCACAATGGGTTGTAATGGAAATAGAAATGAGACGTATGTTATTAGTTCAGGGGTAGTGTTTGTTTGATGAAGATAGACAGTTGACCAAAGGCTTAAGACTAGAGTAAAACCGAGCTAATTGGTGGCATTGGATCGCTGACCTAAGGATAAACTATTATTTTGTTATGTAGGCATACCATGTATTGATAAACGAAAACATGTGACTGCACAATCTTTATTTTGAAAGACTTTTTGGAGGTATAGGTGCCTGCTTGGAAGGTGATGGACAACGAATTTCCAACAAATAGCTACTTTAACATTGAGCTAGAGTTAAGTCTTGAGAGAGTGTCTTTCAAAATCAACAATATTGACTCATAACAAGATACGAAAGAAAAATACGGCTCAATCATTAGAAACATGGTAGTTTTTGGAGGAAAGTAGATCAATATCTACAAAGCTGTGAACTTGTTAGTTAAGGTTAGAACATGGATCTGATTAAAGCTCAGTTGAAAACAAGAGTTTGTTTATATTTCCTTCGATTGGTGTAGTCATTATTAAAAATAAATACACAAAATAAAATATTAACACACTAATAATGCATTGTTTTACAGTATATGATGTTATATGTGGGTTAAACATTCTGATGTATATATACTCTGTGTTGTTGATGTGTTATGTTGTGTTTGTGTTGCAGTTGTTTATGATCTTACATTATTGTGTGTTAATACTTTATTTTGTGTGTTGTGTATTTTTGTGTTTATATAAATGTGCATATTATCCATGTAAACATTTCTTAGTGTTCTTTCTTTTGTTTTTTGAAAACAAACTCATTATATTATTCAAGCACAAAAGTGCTAAAAAGCAGTGTAAATTTTATGATCATTTTTCTCACCACTACTGACATTATATGTTCAATTAAACATATAAATTACTTTTTTAATCATTTTAAGTTGTAAAATGTATAGCAATGATGAAAGAAAGAAAAAATAGTTGTAATAATGAAAAACAATGTCATATGACCATGTATTTCAAATGAACCTACGTATAAATAAAAATGTCTTGATGTATTTGACGTTACACCCGAAATAATATAATAAACACCAAAAATGAAAATTGAATAACAAATGTAAAAGTAGAAGTCTATATAGGAATTCATCTAAGGAGGTGCACGAGGTGGGATGCATCTTTCTCCGTGGTGCAACTATGGAAGTTTAATTCCCCACATAGTAGGGAAACCACAGTGCTAGGGCCCTCCGTTTGGGACCCAACAACAGCAAGGCTGTTGCAACTCAATTTTATGTTGCTTGCTGAGCCATGGTGGATCAGGTGTGCACCAATATCAGAGTGAGGAGAAAGTCAGCACCACACCTTTTGGGCCTTAGAATAACTCCACAAATATTCAACCACTTTAATGCCCCACTTGGTCACAAGTCCCCCGCTACAAGGCTCGGCGTTGTATTGTGTCTACTCATGTTCTTAAAAATAATGAATTAATTTTATTTTCATTCGATGTGGGATAGGAAGAAACTAATTATATCCATCCATTAATTCTTTTTTGTTACTTTCTCAACAATATATTTTTGTATCTAACTTTCTTATGTGTGATCTATATTCAATGACTAAATGCCATCAACAACTAGGATGTGCTTTATAAAGAAATACCTATATATCAACCAAAGAATAAGGAGAGCTAAAGAGTTGGGACACATAATTCATATTTGGTACTAGAATACCATCCAATATCCATGACACATTTTAAATTCTTTCAACTTGTCTAACCTGAAGCATTCACTATTCTCGAAAAACCTTTAACGGTATATGGTCGACTATAGGGTGCAACAACGCTAAAATGAAGGCACCTTGATGCATAGCCCAACTAGCCTTACCGAGGGTAGAAGTAACACATTTTAGTAAACGAAGTCCATAAACTTTCCATGAGAAAATGTCTCACAATAAATGAGCGTTCGTTTTTTGGCCAAATGAAAAGATCTTGTGGTAATGTAACATTTAGAAAGGTCCCTCCTCTTTTTTTATAACTCAGTCAGGGGAGGGATATAAATGTTGATGATCGGCAGGAAAATAATTTGGCCTGCGATGGAATAACATACATAAAATTTTGGACATTGTCATAGCACAAAGTCCTAACTCGACAAATGTTTGGTAGTGAACAACTTGGTAGTAGATTTCAAGGACTTCTTAAAATTTGTTCTGATAAAATGAAACGATGATAAGTGGACTCACAATGGGTTGTAATGGAAATAGAAATGAGACGTATGTTATTAGTTCAGGGGTAGTGTTTGTTTGATGAAGATAGACAGTTGACCAAAGGCTTAAGACTAGAGTAAAACCGAGCTAATTGGTGGCATTGGATCGCTGACCTAAGGATAAACTATTATTTTGTTATGTAGGCATACCATGTATTGATAAACGAAAACATGTGACTGCACAATCTTTATTTTGAAAGACTTTTTGGAGGTATAGGTGCCTGCTTGGAAGGTGATGGACAACGAATTTCCAACAAATAGCTACTTTAACATTGAGCTAGAGTTAAGTCTTGAGAGAGTGTCTTTCAAAATCAACAATATTGACTCATAACAAGATACGAAAGAAAAATACGGCTCAATCATTAGAAACATGGTAGTTTTTGGAGGAAAGTAGATCAATATCTACAAAGCTGTGAACTTGTTAGTTAAGGTTAGAACATGGATCTGATTAAAGCTCAGTTGAAAACAAGAGTTTGTTTATATTTCCTTCGATTGGTGTAGTCATTATTAAAAATAAATACACAAAATAAAATATTAACACACTAATAATGCATTGTTTTACAGTATATGATGTTATATGTGGGTTAAACATTCTGATGTATATATACTCTGTGTTGTTGATGTGTTATGTTGTGTTTGTGTTGCAGTTGTTTATGATCTTACATTATTGTGTGTTAATACTTTATTTTGTGTGTTGTGTATTTTTGTGTTTATATAAATGTGCATATTATCCATGTAAACATTTCTTAGTGTTCTTTCTTTTGTTTTTTGAAAACAAACTCATTATATTATTCAAGCACAAAAGTGCTAAAAAGCAGTGTAAATTTTATGATCATTTTTCTCACCACTACTGACATTATATGTTCAATTAAACATATAAATTACTTTTTTAATCATTTTAAGTTGTAAAATGTATAGCAATGATGAAAGAAAGAAAAAAAAGTTGTAATAATGAAAAACAATGTCATATGACCATGTATTTCAAATGAACCTACGTATAAATAAAAATGTCTTGATGTATTTGACGTTACACCCGAAATAATATAATAAACACCAAAAATGAAAATTAAATAACAAATGTAAAAGTAGAAGTCTATATAGGAATTCATCTAAGGAGGTGCACGAGGTGGGATGCATCTTTCTCCGTGGTGCAACTATGGAAGTTTAATTCCCCACATAGTAGGGAAACCACAGTGCTAGGGCCCTCCGTTTGGGACCCAACAACAGCAAGGCTGTTGCAACTCAATTTTATGTTGCTTACTGAGCCATGGTGGATCAGGTGTGCACCAATATCAGAGTGAGGAGAAAGTCAGCACCACACCTTTTGGGCCTTAGAATAACTCCACAAATATTCAACCACTTTAATGCCCCACTTGGTCACAAGTCCCCCGCTACAAGGCTCGGCGTTGTATTGTGTCTACTCATGTTCTTAAAAATAATGAATTAATTTTATTTTCATTCGATGTGGGATAGGAAGAAACTAATTATATCCATCCATTAATTCTTTTTTGTTACTTTCTCAACAATATATTTTTGTATCTAACTTTCTTATGTGTGATCTATATTCAATGACTAAATGCCATCAACAACTAGGATGTGCTTTATAAAGAAATACCTATATATCAACCAAAGAATAAGGAGAGCTAAAGAGTTGGGACACATAATTCATATTTGGTACTAGAATACCATCCAATATCCATGACACATTTTAAATTCTTTCAACTTGTCTAACCTGAAGCATTCACTATTCTCGAAAAACCTTTAACGGTATATGGTCGACTATAGGGTGCAACAACGCTAAAATGAAGGCACCTTGATGCATAGCCCAACTAGCCTTACCGAGGGTAGAAGTAACACATTTTAGTAAACGAAGTCCATAAACTTTCCATGAGAAAATGTCTCATAATAAATGAGCGTTCGTTTTTTGGCCAAATGAAAAGATCTTGTGGTAATGTAACATTTAGAAAGGTCCCTCCTCTTTTTTTATAACTCAGTCAGGGGAGGGATATAAATGTTGATGATCGGCAGGAAAATAATTTGGCCTGCGATGGAATAACATACATAAAATTTTGGACATTGTCATAGCACAAAGTCCTAACTCGACAAATGTTTGGTAGTGAACAACTTGGTAGTAGATTTCAAGGACTTCTTAAAATTTGTTCTGATAAAATGAAACGATGATAAGTGGACTCACAATGGGTTGTAATGGAAATAGAAATGAGACGTATGTTATTAGTTCAGGGGTAGTGTTTGTTTGATGAAGATAGACAGTTGACCAAAGGCTTAAGACTAGAGTAAAACCGAGCTAATTGGTGGCATTGGATCGCTGACCTAAGGATAAACTATTATTTTGTTATGTAGGCATACCATGTATTGATAAACGAAAACATGTGACTACACAATCTTTATTTTGAAAGACTTTTTGGAGGTATAGGTGCCTGCTTGGAAGGTGATGGACAACGAATTTCCAACAAATAACTACTTTAACATTGAGCTAGAGTTAAGTCTTGAGAGAGTGTCTTTCAAAATCAACAATATTGACTCATAACAAGATACGAAAGAAAAATACGGCTCAATCATTAGAAACATGGTAGTTTTTGGAGGAAAGTAGATCAATATCTACAAAGTTGTGAACTTGTTAGTTAAGGTTAGAACATGGATCTGATTAAAGCTCAGTTGAAAACAAGAGTTTGTTTATATTTCCTTCGATTGGTGTAGTCATTATTAAAAATAAAGACACAAAATAAAATATTAACACACTAATAATGCATTGTTTTACAGTATATGATGTTATATGTGGGTTAAACATTATGATGTATATATACTCTGTGTTGTTGATGTGTTATGTTGTGTTTGTGTTGCAGTTGTTTATGATCTTACATTATTGTGTGTTAATACTTTATTTTGTGTGTTGTGTATTTTTGTGTTTATATAAATGTGCATATTATCCATGTAAACATTTCTTAGTGTTCTTTCTTTTGTTTTTTGAAAACAAACTCATTATATTATTCAAGCACAAAAGTGCTAAAAAGCAGTGTAAATTTTATGATCATTTTTCTCATCACTACTGACATTATATGTTCAATTAAACATATAAATTACTTTTTTAATCATTTTAAGTTGTAAAATGTATAGCAATGATGAAAGAAAGAAAAAAAAGTTGTAATAATGAAAAACAATGTCATATGACCATGTATTTCAAATGAACCTACGTATAAATAAAAATGTCTTGATGTATTTGACGTTACACCCGAAATAATATAATAAACACCAAAAATGAAAATTAAATAACAAATGTAAAAGTAGAAGTCTATATAGGAATTCATCTAAGGAGGTGCACGAGGTGGGATGCATCTTTCTCCGTGGTGCAACTATGGAAGTTTAATTCCCCACATAGTAGGGAAACCACAGTGCTAGGGCCCTCCGTTTGGGACCCAACAACAGCAAGGCTGTTGCAACTCAATTTTATGTTGCTTGCTGAGCCATGGTGGATCAGGTGTGCACCAATATCAGAGTGAGGAGAAAGTCAGCACCACACCTTTTGGGCCTTAGAATAACTCCACAAATATTCAACCACTTTAATGCCCCACTTGGTCACAAGCCCCCGCTACAAGGCTCGACGTTGTATTGTGTCTACTCATGTTCTTAAAAATAATGAATTAATTTTATTTTCATTCGATGTGGGATAGGAAGAAACTAATTATATCCATCCATTAATTCTTTTTTGTTACTTTCTCAACAATATATTTTTGTATCTAACTTTCTTATGTGTGATCTATATTCAATGACTAAATGCCATCAACAACTAGGACGTGCTTATAAAGAAATACCTATATATCAACCAAAGAATAAGGAGAGCTAAAGAGTTGGGACACATAATTCATATTTGGTACTAGAATACCATCCAATATCCATGACACATTTTAAATTCTTTCAACTTGTCTAACCTGAAGCATTCACTATTCTCGAAAAACCTTTAACGGTATATGGTCGACTATAGGGTGCAACAACGCTAAAATGAAGGCACCTTGATGCATAGCCCAACTAGCCTTACCGAGGGTAGAAGTAACACATTTTAGTAAACGAAGTCCATAAACTTTCCATGAGAAAATGTCTCATAATAAATGATCGTTCGTTTTTTGGCCAAATGAAAAGATCTTGTGGTAATGTAACATTTAGAAAGGTCCCTCCTCTTTTTTTATAACTCAGTCAGGGGAGGGATATAAATGTTGATGATCGGCAGGAAAATAATTTGGCCTGCGATGGAATAACATACATAAAATTTTGGACATTGTCATAGCACAAAGTCCTAACTCGACAAATGTTTGGTAGTGAACAACTTGGTAGTAGATTTCAAGGACTTCTTAAAATTTGTTCTGATAAAATGAAACGATGATAAGTGGACTCACAATGGGTTGTAATGGAAATAGAAATGAGACGTATGTTATTAGTTCAGGGGTAGTGTTTGTTTGATGAAGATAGACAGTTGACCAAAGGCTTAAGACTAGAGTAAAACCGAGCTAATTGGTGGCATTGGATCGCTGACCTAAGGATAAATTATTATTTTGTTATGTAGGCATACCATGTATTGATAAACGAAAACATGTGACTGCACAATCTTTATTTTGAAAGACTTTTTGGAGGTATAGGTGCCTGCTTGGAAGGTGATGGACAACGAATTTCCAACAAATAGCTACTTTAACATTGAGCTAGAGTTAAGTCTTGAGAGAGTGTCTTTCAAAATCAACAATATTGACTCATAACAAGATACGAAAGAAAAATACGGCTCAATCATTAGAAACATGGTAGTTTTTGGAGGAAAGTAGATCAATATCTACAAAGCTGTGAACTTGTTAGTTAAGGTTAGAACATGGATCTGATTAAAGTTGAGTTGAAAACAAGAGTTTGTTTATTTTTCTTCTATTGGTGTAGTCATGATTAAAAATAAATACGCAAAATAAAGTATTAACACACTAATAATGCATTGTTTTATAGTATATGATGTTATATGTGTGTTAAACATTGTGATGTATGTATACTCTGTGTTGTTGATGTGTTATGTTGTGTTTGTGTTGCAGTTATTTATGATCTTACATTATTGTGTGTTAATACTTTATTTTGTGTGTTGTGTATTTTTGTGCTTATATAACTGTGCATATTGTCTATGTAAACATGTCTTAGTGTTTTTTTTAAAACAAACTCATTATATTATTGAAGCACAACTAGGGATGTGCAAAAAAAATCGGATCGATCGAATCGGGTGAAAATCAATCGAATTATCTGATCCAAAAATCGAATCGAATATTTGATGCGACTTTTGATTTTTTCCTTAGGATCGAACCCTATTTGATTTGATCCTCGATTTCATAGGTTAATAATCGGATCGAATCGAATACTCATCTTATTTTTTAAAAATAAATAAATATATAATAGTATATATGTGATATTATATATTTACATATAATGTTAATAAAATGCTACTATTATGACTTGAAGAACTACTTAGAGTTATAATACTTTTGTATCTAGTACATATGTAAAATCTTGAATTGTAACATACTAATTACTAGGATTAACTATGACTTGTCTTCCTGTTGCGATTTCTATTTGAACATTGGGTTAGTATTTTGTAAGGAGAAATCCACTAATGCATCTTAATTTGTTTTAAATTGTCATTGTATTCAAGCTTTTTTAAGTTTTTTTTTAATTTGATACAAAATAATCAATCATATATGTTTGTTCCATTGATATTAAAATAAAAAAGAAAAAATAAGAAAAGGGGATCAAAATCGAATCGAATCGGATCGAAATCGAATAATTTTGAATCGAATTGGATCGTTTTAGATTGATTTGATTTCGATCCTCATTTCTCCAGGATCGAAATTAACTACCAACGTCGATTCGATCCTATTCGATCCGATCCGATCCAAATGCACAGCCCTAAGCACAACTGTGCTAAAAAATAGAGTCACCATTACATAGAACGCAGGCAAAAACCGCAGCAAACTCAGCGAAACGACCCCCTAACAAAATTAGAAACTAAAATGAAGAGATTGCGGTCCATCTGCGTTATCAAAAGCATTCCTCGCTAGAAAGTGTGCATCAACATTCGCCTCATGACGAACTCAACGAAATAAAAAAAAACTTTCCTCCCCCAAACTAAACGTCTAATGTCTAAAAAAAGAACTTCAAGATTCGCCTATGATGTAGTGCGATGAATCATATCATGAACAACATTGAGACAATCCCTTTCAAAAATAATGCTCGACCACACCATTCCAACCGCAAGGCGAACTGCTCACAATCCCCGAGTGCCTCAAAAACTGATGGACTGAGTCTCGTCTCCAGTCATTGTTGCGCCCATGCGACTATCGCCCCAACTGCGTCCCGTGCAAAAACCTCAATCCCCACAGCTCCTACATCTTCAAACACAACCCCATCAAAATAAATCTTAATCCCGCCTTGAGGAGGCGCAACCCACGTTTCTGACTCGTCCATTCCCATGCGAGACATATGCTATAACATTGTCATCCACACACCGACATAACTCAATGCGAAACCCGCTACACGATTTGGACTCTGTGGCTTCTCTTCCACCAATATATGATTTCGATTCCCCCACAACATCCAACAAACTATTGATGCTACGTAAATTGATGCCTTTGACTCCATGTGAAACAACTGAACCATCCAACCGAGAATAGACTCACCCTCCCTCATCAATGTCGAACTCAAGACATTGACCAACGCCCAGACTTGTCGCGCCATTGGACACCAGAACAAATTATGGCTCAATATGTCATCGCCCTTATGACACACCACGCATGTGAGCTCCGTACAAATATTTTGTCACGATGGTTTCCAACGAGTAGGCAAAATGTCCATGCAAGCCCTCCAAAGAAAATTCTTTTTTTTTTGCCCACGCATTGGTCCTTCCAAATATTTTTCCACGCCTTATGTGACCCTGAACCTCATCCCCCATCGCCACCACGAGCACGTATATTATGGGAGACAATAACGTGATACGCACTCTGGCCAATAACATGATACACACTCAGACGAGATATGCACATGTCAATGTCCAAATATGAGAATTAACTGAATAATTGATGCACTTAGATTTCATTGCGTGCGTGCCACATTGATCGTCAAATGAGTGGGAGGACTTAATAATTAATAGATGTTACTGCAACTTACAGACATCCAGAAAGCCTATTAGATTTATTTAAGATTCTTTCTAATATGTTTTCTGAAACATAATTAAGAATTATTTATTCATACTCAACGAATGCATCTGTTGACTATTTAATCTTTGTATGACTTCCATTGTCTAAACGGATGCGACATATATTCCTTTTGATTGTTTTTAAATTGAAAACAATAAGAAATATTGCATGAAAGAACTTTTATCAACTTAATATTTAAAAGAGAAAATTTAATAGACATGAAATCAGATCGTGCTCTGCCTACATATACATGTGTGAGTTGCATATAACTATGTTTATATAATACATGTTATGTGTATGTGTTTCTTCTTGTAATATGATGATGCATGCAGGGGCAGAGCCACATAGGAGTTTCGGGTGGGCTCTAGCCCTGTACATTTTTTTAAAAAATTCAGTAGGTATATGTATTATTAGCTCAAACAAAAATATATATATAACATGGCCCAATAAAAATTAAATTCGGATTTAAGTTTCTGGGCCTAACATATAACTTAAGACCAACTGAAATAAAAAGGAAGCCCGAACATTTTATGTCCCTCTATCCAGTCAAATCCTTTTATACACACAAAAACTTAAAAAAAAAAAAAAAAAAAAAAAAAGAAAGAAAGAAGAAAACTCCATTGTCCTGCGCGCAACAAGCTAGCCTGAGCCTCCAAATCATCTCTTGGAATTGGTGAGTCATTTTTTTAATTAAATAAAGTCTTATATTTTAGCTTGTGTAGTTGTGTTAATTTACTTTTGATAGTAAATGAACCAAAATATTAGGGATTAGGGTTATCATTTTTGTCAATCTCTTGGCCAAAATTCATAATGGGAGCTTGAAAGTGTGATCAATGAAAGTTTTCTATGCACATTATTTGTTGTTAGTTTAAATCTTTGGTGGATGTTGTGTAAATAAACTAATAATTATTTTTGTTGGTTACTTGTTGTATTACTTGGTACCCTACTAAAAAAATAGAATTTGAACTTGAAGTTAAAAGCTAAAAAGGTCATATAAGTTTATAGTTAATTCTTAAAGTATGCTTTAGCCTACAATTACTTTATCAAGAAAAATCATCTTTTTCTAGTACTTTAAAAAGTTTAACATTTGTCACTTTGTTACATTCATGATTCATATGTTCTAATCCATTGTCTTATATATATATATATATATATATATATATATATATATGTCCTTATAATAGATTATAAATCCATTTTTATTTTGGTTTACACAGTTTTTAAAAAGTTACTGAAGTTAATAGCAGCCTGGGGTAGAAAAAAATCCTGGCTCTGCCTATTGATGCATGCCATATTAATTTTACCTTTATGCAATATGCATATGTGGAGAGATGCATGAAACATTGCGTCAGTTCATGGTTTTGGGAATGCTACTCAGATGTAGACAAGAAACTCACCTAGTACCAGAAATGTAAACAGGAAACGTTGCGTCAGTTCATGATTTTTTTAATTTGTATTAACCGTGTTGTGTGTCCTTGTGATTGAAATTGTTGAACTAAAAATATTGTTTACTTTTGTTACTCAAGCGGTCTATGTTTCATTAAATACACGATGATTTATGAACTCATAAAATTTATCTGCTAAATGTGAGTGTACAATGCTACGCACCATATTTATAGTATATAAGTGGGAGCATGCAAATTAACGAAATTTTGCAATTTAATGACTTTTCATGTATATGTGAGTTGCTTTCATACATATATCTGGTACGACAAATGAGCAAGTTGTGGAACACATTGAAAATTCAAGAAGAAAATTGGCGACATTTGAGATAAGTTTCTCTTTTCAATGTTGTAATCTCTGATTGCATTAATATTTGCAACTGAATATGTTGAGAGATGATTCGTATTGCATTAAGTATATAACAGATTAACAGTCATGTGCGCATGATATTGCTATTACTACGTAACGTGTAATTGCATATGAAAATGTACAATGAGACTTATACATTTTGTCATGTACATTACGATACTATGTATTCCTTATGTACTATTGCTTGTCTTCGTATATCCATTTCTTCGTGTGTGGTCGTGGAGGGGAAACGGATGTGGAAGTGAAGTGGCATATACATATGATTGCCGTGGAATCTACCTCATGGTATAGTAATTAGAGCAAGTTCAGCATGTATGCTCTTTCGAATATGTGACTTGTTGGGCATCTAATTTTCTACTGCAGATATAATGAATTTTATATTGTTCATGATGGCGATGTAAAATATGTCCATTGAGATTTCAAAGATTGTCATTTATATGATTCAGTTATAATAACATTTATAATGTGAAAGTCAAATGAAAAATGACATGTACCTTTATGTGCTATTAAATGTTAAATCTCGATATTATTGAAGAAGATCATGAGGTTAAAGTTTATTTAATATGATTCTCTGAATGATCATGAATTGTTTATAGCAGTTAGCGTTGTGATGAGCGGATTATCTATAAAATAGTGGGTCCTTGTAATGATGAATTGATTAACTATAGTGGTATAGTTATAGGGTTGGATAATAAAAATCCTAAGAGGTGGATCCCTTACTATTGGAGATGAAGTAACTTAATGAAACTCCAAAAGTTTATAACAAATTATGTAATGGTGGATGGATTTGTTGCACTTTGCTTTAAGTAGCAAAAAGGACTAAGCATAGTCTGTTCCAGCAGTATTGATACATTATGACACTGTGGCCACACTGAACCTATTGATAAGATGTATATGAAATGTTCGAGCATGCTAAATAATTATTCAAGCATGGAGTACTTATGAATATTTTGATGTTCATATCAAAATATTATTAATCCTTTAAAGGAAGATGTGATAATCAACAATGGTGGAAACTCAACTCACTCTTCTTGAGGGACAAAGTTCAATGAGCAAAGTACAACATATGTTGTGGTTGGAAGTACTAAAATATTCATCACAAGGTTAGTAGTGCTTGTACATGTAATGAGAAGGGAGGTTGAGCAATTGGGCTCTTAAAAGTGTTGAAGTTACATGGGCACTTTTGATAAGTCTACCTATGTGAATGTCGGAGGTGGTGCCGTCGTCTATGAGTTAAGGGCTTAAATCTAGAGCGTTCATGAGACAGGATATAGACACAAGGCCAGTTCACGTCTCGGCTTTTGAAATACTCTGAACACTTAGAAAGTGTGTGTGCTTGTGTTTCCGGTTAGTCATATGGAAAATTGGTTCAAAGATACGTCTACCATATTTTTCGATTAACTTTGAGACCTTTCACTAGGTAATGGTTCAAGTCGTAAGACACCGTTATTGATGTATATATTCTTGTTTAATTTTGAAAATGGTGTGGAATTGTTGAAATTTTTTCAAAATATTCATTTTATATCAAAGGAAGAGTAGTTTTTTTTAAACCAATGCGTCCTTTCAATAAAATACTGCAGTTGCTTTCGAAATTTAAATAATTATATTATATTAAATTATATTACTTCATAATATATTTTGAAAGGTCGTGTCTTTTCTTAAAGGTGTAAAAATTCCTATAAAAGAAGAGGATTGTCTTCTTTATTCATAAGTTGAATGTTGCATTTCATGGAAAATATATTTCTCTATTTTCCCACATATTTTCATATAGCCATTATATCACATTGGGTATTTGGGTTTGTCTTCGAACGTGCAATTCGCAGGCAAACAACAATCATTGTATCATGGAAAAAACTCGTTGTACCCGTTTGCACCTATGCGTACGATGATTGTCTTAAGAAAATTATAGTTTTGCGTGACTTGAAGCGTTACATTTTATTGTGATTGCATGGCTTAGGTGCGATGTTCGGCGTATTTGTTGCGGCGCTATATATCTTTGGTGTTCAGGTATGAATTCAAATAAATTTTCTTACATTCTTAAGATTAGAAAAGGTGCATGTTCATTTATTGTTTACAAAAGAATAACTCCCAAGATATCTTTGGGGGGGGGGGGGGGGGGTTATTGTTGGAAATATAATTTTAATACAACAAAATATATTAGATTAATATTTAATATTCAATATTCTGTTAAAACAAGTGACCCCTAATTTAATTGTGTAACCTCCAAAATCATACCTATTAATGGCCATTATGTGGGGGTGTTGACTATCTACACTATAAATAGAGGTGTTATGCTTAAGAAGAACACACACACGAAAGAAGAAAATAATGTATGCAATATATATGCTGTAATATTTTGGGCACTGAGAAGGTCTTGTTCTTTAGTCTTCTTGTGAACTTGCACTTGGTAAGAGACGACGGTATGGGTATTTGGGTTGAATCTTGGGATTGTGATCAACCGTCAATACATGCACAAGGGAAGACAATCACTTTCTTAAGACAACGTCATCTAGAGGCGTGACTCGTTTACATGCCGGTTCGTTTATATTTAAGTTGTATTATTATGTATTTCAATGTTGAAATCAATATGATGTTTATTTATGTATTATTGTGATGTATCTATAGTGTCCTTATAAGAAAGAATAAGTAAGATATTGGGATAATTCTATTAAACTCCCCAAACTATGGTACCTTTATAGTGACAAGGTCAGAACTATTATTTTAGCGTCATTGCCCCCTAACCTTTGGTACTATGTTCGAATGTGTAATGTGCGTGTTTCCGGCCCAAAATGCACCGGCAACGTCAGCCACGTGTTAGGCACGTGTTTTTGGTCAATGGTGTTTTCGTCCGAAATTTTTTGTAATAACTTTTAAGCCCCTTAAACTATTCAACACCTTTTATGTTTACCCCCTAAACTATTGAATGTGCGATTTGCCCCCTAAACTATTGAATGTGCGTGCGATTTGCCCCCTAAACTATGTATTCTGTGCATTTTTGGTGCCGTTACTATTCGTCTTGTGCGTAATTGGTCCTTTAAATCTTCAAATACTTATATTTTGCACCTCGAACTTTTGTAGTGTAATGCATTTTCCCAATTCAAAATGACATCAACATTCAGAATTCCATCATAACAACATACTTATCAAAATAGGTGCATAACATCAACATTCAGAATTCCATCACCATCAACATACTTATCAAAATAGGTGCATAACATCAAAATTCATAATTCTATCATAACAAAATGATATGAAAGGCTTAACATCTACACAAAATAAAAGAGCAGAAACATGTTTTGTACACACTGTAGCGCCTAAAAACCCAACCAAAAAGTAGTGCAATCATGTTCAGCTCTCAAAAAAGGATCCCATAGGCTTATGTCTTCACAATATTGCGTACATGCTTCTCCATCAGCTTCTTGTTTACCCTGTCAATTATAACACCCACAGCACCTGAAATGTATCCATTCCCTGTAAACTCCTCACCTTTTTTCTTGCCTTGATATGAATCCAAAAATAAGATATTGGACCAGTATTAGACAGACTCCAATTACAACAAGTTGATATGAATCATTTACCTCATTCTTGGTTGCTTCATTTCCTGAAGTGGTTGTCATATTTGCCAAGTTCTCATCTTTTTTCTTAAGCTTCATCAAATGTAAAACAGTTAGATAATCCAGAAACTCCTTAAATACACAAATCCCTTCAATCTCATCAAAAAAATGAATGTTTTACCTCTTTCCTTTTTGGACCTGACTTCACCTGCTTCTTAGGACCCTTTTTGCCACTTACCTCTTCATCCAATCTTGCAACCTTTTTCCTAGTCCTCATTTGTCTCTCCTCTACAACTACCTCCTCCACATCACTGATCAACTTTCTTTTCACTTTCTTACCTCCATCTCTTTTCTTTTCTGGAGATACACTTCTCTGTGTAGTTTGTTGCTGAGTGAATCTTGGACTTGATCTCCTACTGGTAGGAAGGGTGTTTTGGGTAGTAGGTACTTCAACAACACCTTGCTTAGGTGTTTGTTGATGCTTGTGCTACAAAAAAAAAATTAATAAGTAACCACAACCCCTGAATCACACAACACAGAGGACAAGTCACATGTTATACCTTTTCATGAGCCTATTATGTTCCACCAGCTGACTCATTCTGTCCATCTCCATCAACATTTTCAGTTGGTACACCGGCTCCTTCATTCTGTTCTTCTCCAGCAACATTTTCAGTTGGTACACCAGCTGACACATTTTGTCCATCTCCAGCAACATTATCATTTTGTACACCAGCTCCTTCATTATGTTCTTCTCCTTCTCCCTCTTTCTTCTTATTGGTCTTCATTTTCTTGGATTTCTAAGACAAAAGCAATTAAGTATTATGAGAAAAATGTAACACAACAATTTGAGTATATTTAACACAAATCCCTCAGTTTTGCAGTCAATACCTGTTTTGGTAACCTTTCACTTGGTGGCACATCAACACATGCCCTCTCTTCTTCTGGTAACATTTCCTTTTTGGCTGGGCAAGTTCTAACATTATGCCCTGACTTGTGACAGAATCTGCAATTCATCACAACTCCCTTCTTGCTCAATTTTCCAACATCTCCCCTTGTTCCCTTCTTCTTTAATTCCTCCAGTTCTTCAGGTGGCTTAACTCTCTCATTCTTTTTGGGTCTACCTGGTAATTTCTCAGGGATGGGTGGCAGACAAGGCTGAAGGTTTGATGCTGGCCAGTCCTCTGGACCTCTCAATATATTCATGCAGTGTTTATAAGTCTGCATATATGTTGCTATTGAGAAGCATTCTTCAACATGCTCTGAAGGGGTTTGCTCTTTGTAGTACAATCCAGCCATACCATGAGCACATGGTATCCCACTTATCTGCCACTTCCTGCAGGAGCACTCTCTCTTTGCCACATTAACTGTGATTTGACCATCTGGACTACTGACTTCAAAATCATCCTCCCCATTCCAGAATGCCTTGCATTCACTGCTCTTCTCATGTGTCTTATCAAGTATTTTCTGAATGTTAGGGCACACATCTCCAATCCATTGCTTTGTGAGATCCCTCTTCACATACATCCTCTTTATCAGAATCAGTCTGATGTGTTCCAAGCAGTCAATAATGGGTTTTGGCATAGCTTCCAAAATCATTGCATTGAATGATTCACACATGTTGTTCAGCAACACATCACAATTGAAGCCTGGTAAGAAGAATGCCCTGGACCAGTATCTTGCAGGCCTCTTTGCAAGCCATTTGAAGGCCTCCAAATTTATGTCCCTTATATCATTCATGTGCTTCTCAAACTCAGAAATTGTAGTAGCCTTTGCAGCTTGCCAAAGCAAGGACTTCAGTGGTAGACCTTTATGACTTTGTTTGAAATTTCCATACATATGCATAACACAAAATATGTGTTGTGCATAGGGCAAAACCTTCTCCACAGCATCCACCAATCCTTTTTGTTTATCTGAGATGACAACATATCTTCCACTCCCATCAGTTGTAATCCCTAAATCAGTAACGAACAATTCCATAAACCACACCCAACTTTCTCTTTTTTCTTTCTCCACTACTGCATATGCTATTGGGTATAAGCAATTATTAGCATCAATGCTAATAGCAGTGAGTAGAATCCCTCCATAAAACCCTTTCAGATGACAACCATCAAAACAGAGGATTGGCCTACAACCTGCCAAAAATCCTTTCTTCAACTGCCCCCAACAGGTGTAAAACCTTTTAAATACAGGCCCATTCTCAGTTGGTAATGTTTTGATCCTAACAGTGTTGTTAGGATCACTCCTGATTATCTCTGTTGCATACCTCCACAGTAGGGAATATTGCTTCTTCTCTCCACCAACTGATAGTTGCTTGACAATAGCTTTGGTCCTATACATCTGAAACCTTGAAAACTTGATCTTGGTTTCATGTCTGAACATATCTTGCATGGCAGTAACTGGCATCTTAGGATTGTACTTCAACATCATCTGATACTTCTTTGCCAACCATGTAGATGTAGCAGCCTTCACCTCCTCCAGTCTTGGACATTTATGAATGCCTTGCCAGGTCTTCACAACTAGTGTTTTGCAATCACCATGTTCTGATGCATAGATTTGCCACTGACATGCAGGGTTCTTGCACCTTACCCTTATCATGTGCTTGTCATTCTTGACAAAAGTAATGTCCCTCCCCACCTTTATAGCAAACTCCCTTACAGCTCTCCTAAATATAGCTGCATTCTGGAAGCACAAACCCACATGAAACTTGGGATCTGCCATATCCCTATCTGGGTTAAAAACAGGGAAGCCTTCATACATCCATTGGCTGTTCTTTACTCTTGAAACTCCAGATTTGACTAGATGAGTGCCTTTGCTTGATTCATCAGTGCCTCTCTGGACATTCTCTTGAGATGTCCCATCAGCTGGAATTTGCTCATCTCCCTGGTTTTAGAGCCCACAACTACTTTGAGAAGTTTGTTTTGCTTTAAGGGGTGTGACTTCAAATGCTGCAGGCATAGTCCAGTGAGCTTCAGTCTCACCAGCAGCAACATAATCTCTTTCATCATCTGTCACTTCATTATCACTGTCACTAAAACACATTGATAAATCAGTGTCACTCCCCACTGAGTTATCATCATCCACCTCAACACCCTCTTTATCAATGATCAGCTCATCATACTTGCCAGCCTCATCATCATCTTCATTACCTAAACCCTCACCCCCATTATTAGCAGATCCATCACCATCAGAAATGTTTCCACCCTCACCATCATTACCTACACCCTCAGGCCCATTACCACATGCACCATCCTCACCAACAGGAGGATTAACACCTTCATTACCCTCAACCCCACCATCTGTGAAAACATGAACCACTCTATCCTCATCAATATACTTTACTAACTTCAGAGTATCTAAATCCCTCCACATGAGATCCAACACAGACAAGTCATCCTCACCAAACTGACTTGCATAAAACTTGCAGTTAGGACCATTTTCAAAACCCACAATCTGACCCATTGCATGGATCTCAATCAAACTCATTTCTTCATCATTGCAGTAGTCAAAGTGACTAACTTTACCCCCCACATATCTGAGTTGTCTATCACTGATAAACTTTCCATGATGATGAAGTGTGAGGGTGAAATCTTCAGGATCAGTACCTGCAATAAAACATTAAGTACATCTCAATAATGGTATAAATGACTTATTTATTATGTATCTAAGGTGGTTTACAAACACAAATGGACAAAAAAAATTAGCTTTTTTCAATTTAGTATTATATACAGTACAAAACGCACATGCATGGACCATAAACAACTGAAATTTACTTAAAGCATGACAATCATTGTTTTCTTATGCAAATTGAGTGAGACAGGCTCCACACCACTGCCCTACCAATTACCCAGTATCATTTAACAAACCACAATGAAAAAGACCTCGAATCTATACAGATATAACCACGTGCTAAAAAAATTAACAAATAAAGATAAATTTTGGGACCACTGTTGAAACCCTAGACCCGCGCTTCTAGCACAAACCATATTTAAGGACGTACACATTAATCCTAACATGCTTCCAGCCATATTCAACTAATAGACACAATTAAAACCTCAATTTTGTCAAAATAAAATTTCTAGGGTTTTCGAAATAGGGAATACATACCATAATCTGGAGCCTTTAGGCCGATAGGCAACTCGTCTGCCGATTCTCGTAGTTTCCAACCCATTTTCCTTAAGATTGACAGTAAAATTGAACTAAAATCAACAAATTGAATTTTTTTCAAGAACCCTAAATCACCGCTGCAATTTTCCCGCTTAATTGTGAAAGTTGTAATAGGGTTTGTGTAATCCGCCCCCTCATCTTTAGGTCTTTTTTTTTTGTTTTTTAATAGGAACAGTGAAGAGACGATTTTACCCCTGAGGGGTCACGTGACAAAGTCACGTGACCGAATCTAATTGGAATATTCCGTGCATTTTGGGCCGGAAACACGCACATTACACATTCGAACATAGTACCAAAGGTTAGGGGGCAATGGCGCTAAAATAATAGTTCTGACCTTGTCACCGTAAAGGTACCATAGTTTGGGGGGTTTAATAGAATTATCCCTTAAACTTAATGGGCATGTGATATATATTAACGTTTTATCTATTTGAAAAGAGTTTTAAAGATATTTTAAACTTTTATTATCGAGTAGTTTTTTAGTTGTTGTTTAAAATTGAATAAATTCATAATAAAATTAACTGGTACAGTGCTTACTTTTATAAACTAAAGTTCTTAAATTATATTAATATTTTAAATAAATATTTGAATTATTATCAATAAAATTAGAGCAACACTTTTAAAAGTGCAATTAAATTACAAATCAGAATAAGATATGTTGACGATGATCTATTGCAATATGATATCATCTATATTATCTATGAGAGTCCATAGCCAATAATGATAATTATTCAAGAATAAAGTAATTGAAAATGCAATTCTCCTACACTCACGTACGTATATTAGATATTCGTAAAACTATACCACAGCTACATATAGAATTATAGGAGACGAATTTGCGTTGATAAGGCGTGTGTGGTTTGCGGTGAGGGTGAAGAAACGTTGCGCCATAGTCTCTTTGCTTGTCCACTTGCTCGACAAGTATGGGCGCTCTCTAATATTCCTACGAACTTATGGATCCGAGAATCATAGGAAATGGGGGACTGGGTCATGCGGATTTTTTAGTCTTCTTCACCTAAGAAGGTTAGCCTTATGTGCACGATTTGTTGGGCTATTTGGAGCAATCGCAATTCTATTCTTGTTGGGGATAAGGAACGGCGAGCAGACGAGATGGTTGGGTTTGCACAAATTTATGTGACGACATGGATGAACCGATTCGGACATAAGCGGGGGGAATGGATGGACGGACTTCAACGGATTGGTAGGCACCATTGGGAGACATTATTAAAATTAATTTTGACGGTGCGCGGTTTGTCGACGAGGGGGAAGTTGGGTTCAGATTGGTGGCACACGACTGCAATGGGTTGTTACTTGCATGGCGTCAACGACGATTTATCTCCTTTATGGATCCGGGTGGGATTGAGGCAGGGACTGCGTTGGGTGCGGTTAACTAGGCGATCGATAAAGGTTGGAGAAACGTGTTATTTGAGGGAGATTGTTTGGAGGTTATTCACGATATTAATTTTGGCATTGAAAACAATGCGCAACTAGCTAATATCGTCAATGACGTGCGTCAAAGGTTGCGGGATAACAAAGGCTTCTTTATTAGATGGGTACGGCGTGAATCAAATGTGGTGGCGCATGCACTTGCACGAAAGGCTGTCGAAGACGCCGATGGTTTTGATGTTTAGTAATTCTCGCTTTAAGCTTTTTAGTTTTCGCTTCTTTTGTTAAGTGAGTACAGGGTTGTTCTTTAGCACTGTTGGTTTTTGTTGCATTGTTGGAACAGTTTGGAGTCCTCTGGTTTTGAGGCTTTATTGATGAATGAAAGTCGTGATTCAAAAAAAAATGTAATTATAGTTTCATATTATCTGGAATCTTTAATAAATTCAATCCTTTATTTTTTTTCCTTTATTTCTCTTCTCTGCTAATTTCATCATCATTTCTTTGTGACTTAGCTTACCATAGTTTTTTTAATGGGATTATTCCACTAAACCCCCCAAACTATAGGTACTTTATGCAAATAATGCCACATCTTTGTTTTTAGACTCACTGAGGTCTAAACTTTGGTAGTCTGTATGAATTGCGCTATTTTTCACTTTTTTGTGATTTTTCGACAAAAAATCACCGAAAATTTATTTAAAATTTGACTAGAATCTTCCACTCGATGAGACGGTTCTGATTGTGGTAACGGTGTTGCAAATTCAAAGTTATAACACGGGAATTCTAATTTAAGTTCAATACACTTAAATTAAATTTTCCGTGTATTGACTTTGTATTTTGCGACACCGTCACCACCATCGGAACCGTCTCAACGAGAAAAAGGTTTTAGTCAAACTTTAAATAATTTTTTTGACGATTTTTGGTCGGAAATTGCCAAAAACTAGAAAATTGGGCAATTCACACAAATTATCATAGTTTAGACCTCACTGGGTCTAAAAATAAAGATATGACCATGAACCCATAAAGTGACCATAGTTCAGGGGTTTGATGGAATAATCCTTTTTTTAATTAATTTGTTTTACTATTATGCAATAAATATGATCAATTTATCTGAACATTCGTGTATAAATTACTAATATAATACCTTATATTATTCAAACGTGTATTGTTAGATTAAGAAAACAAACAATGGAGAAGATATTATAAACTAAAGATTGCATTATTGATAAACATTGTATTACGTGTGTTACCTATGATAATTACTCAAGGCTTTGAGAGTGTTTGCAAATGCTTTTAAAAGGAGCTTGTGGGCTTTTGTCTATAGAGAAGTCATAAATTAGTGTTTGAATATGTGGGTTTGCTTCTCCTTGTCTTAAAATAAGCCAAAAAAAAAACACAAGCCAACAAGTTGGGTAGAGGGTACTTTTAAAAGCTTCTTTTAATTATGAGCATTATAAAAATATTTCTCTCTCCTAATCCTTTTGAAGTGCCTTTTATACCCCCACAATTAAGGAAAAAAATATTCTATAATCTTTTCTCATCCATGTTCAACTGTAAAAAAATATTCTTTAATCTTTTCTCTTTTCTCTTTCCTCGCCTCCTCTCCTGTTTTTCTTAGACTTATGCGACACCTCTTGATGATCCTCAGTGGCCCAATGCTTAATCGCCGCCGCCTCTAACCCGTCGTGCATCCAAGTTTTGTCTTTTCCGGCCCATTTCGGATCCACAACCCTCTCAAAGTATTGTTTCTTCGTGTTGTAAATCAAATTCTTATAACACAACTTCGCCTTCGTTTCGTAGGCCCGTTGTACTGCGTGTTTTTCTCTCTGACGAACACCATATATATTCTGCCAATTAATAAAATTCGATTTATGAAAATATTAAATTAAATAATATGATATAGTTGTGAAATAATTCCTCACCGTAAATTTAACAAACATTTTGCCTCGCACAGTTTCGGGCATCATCAAGTAGGTAGGCCAGAACTCCTTCATGAACTGTCTGATCAACTCCGTGATCGTAGTCGCAACCTCGTTGCTAGAGGGGTTCATAAACAGGCCACGAGGATACAATTTAATGATCTGCCTTTGTTTCGCGTCATTGGGTTGTTGTGCACCTTTGGAGGTGCCTCTAGGTGGGCGTTGTTGCGTGACATTGAATACTCCCGATGCTGGAGTATCACTCGGCCTCTCGCTCGGGCCAGCTCCGGTGGAACCAGCGGAAGATGGTGCTCTAGCCCTAGATCCAGATGCAGTCGGTGCGGCATCGGGCACGGCAGCGGCATCAAAAGAAAGTCAGTGCTGTAGTAAAGGCGTCAACGATGTAGACGCGTTGGGGATTGCGGCATCGCAACTACGACCGGCACGTGTGATAACTATACGAGGTCCAAGACTACCTCGCCCACTAGCAGTAGGGGGAACATCGGGAACATCAGGAACATCCGCATCATCAGGAACATCAGAAACATTTGAACATTGTTGACAACTGCCAACCCGACGACGACGACTGCCTGCCATATCGAATATATGCTAGAAAACTACGAGAAATTATCTAAGTTAGATGATTCAAATAGATTCTCTAAAATTCAGTCGTTACTAAGTTATAAAGATTCCTTAAAGATCATTTGTACTAAGTTACAAAGAACCCCTAAAGATTATTTGTTCTAATATATAAAGATTTTGTAAAGGCATTATTTCTAAGTTATAAAGTTCCCTAAATGCGTTATTTCTACAAAAAAATATTAACCAATAATTTGACATGCATTTAAACTAATAGTTTAACATTAAATTACCGCGACGAATAATAATACATTAAATTACCTAAACTAACAATTTAATATTAAATAAAGATTCTCTAAATGCATCATTTCTAAGTTATAAAGTTCCCTAAAGATCATTTGTACTAAGTTATAAAGAACCCCTAAAGATTATTTGTTCTAATATATAAAGATTCTCTAAAGGCATTATTTCTAAGTTATAAATTCCCTAAAGGCACTATTCCTAAATTATAAAGATTTCCTAAAGGCATTATTTCTAAGTTTGACATTAATAAAAATAAACTTATAATTAAACAATTAAAACTATTACTAAAACATTAAATATAAAACATAATTAAAAAACTAGAAAGATAAATATTTAAGAGAGAGAGAGGAGAGGACTTACAAAGGTAAGGAATGAGAGAGGAGGAGGGGGGTTTATATAGAAAACCCCCCTCTCATCCGCGACCGCCGGGCGGTCGCGGACTCCATAGCGGGCAAAATCCCGCCCACTGGCGTCCGCGACCGCTGGGCGGTCGCGGACGCCACTAGGCGGGCCATAGGCGGGAAGTTTCCCGCCTATGGATTCCCGTGACCGCTGGGCAGTCACGAGAATTATGTCCGTGACCGCTGGGCGGTCACGGCGTTGTTTACCGTGACCGCTCGGCGGTCACGGTGGCATCCGCGACCGTCGGGCGGTCACGGATGCTCATGACCGCCCGGCGGTCACGAGCCGGCGGTCACGAATGACCCCGGATTCTTGTAGTGTACTTAATTGATATTATTATACAAACAATAATATTAATCAAGTATGATTAACATCTCTAAATAAAGTTAATTTTTTAAGAAGATAGAATACTCGATTGATATTATAATACAAATAATTATGCATTTTGATGTAATAATTATATATATATATATATTAATTAAATTTTATTACAACGGTTTAATGTTATATTTTTTATTTTATTTAACAACGTATACTTGTCTAAAGTAGGTGCATGTTAATTATTTATATGCTTGATTAATGAGGGTATTTAAGTCTTATTGCTTTGTAAAAGTTGCTTCTCACTTATTATTGCAAACAATGCAAAATTAATTTAAACTGCTTTAAGCTATTTTTTAAAAAGGTTTGCAAACACTCATTGCTTTAAGTCAAAATGAACTTTTAGTGGCTTTAAGTAAAAGTTTGGAAGAAATAGCTTCTATAAGCTATGGCAAACACCCACTTAATATGAACTTATACTCTCCAATAAAGCTTATTTAAGTGATAAATCGATATTGGTAAAAGTTAACCTCATGAAACATTCCACGAGAGAAGCAAGGCAAAATAACATAAGATATTTCATGAGTTAGGTCACCTAATCCTCCATGTTTAGAAAGTTCCAGATGAACCGGTCTCGCATTGGCGACTTCAGTGCTCGTGCTTTGCACTAAGACGCTTTACAGATTCTTAGTTCTCGCACTAAGATTTCTTAGTTCTTATGTTAAAATCTAATGGATAATCATAGAAAATTGGTAGAAGACACACAAAAGATTGACATTAAAGAAAAGTTGGAGCAAGAGGGGAACAAAACTAAGTCAAAAATTAAATAATTACAAAAAATTGGAAGTGATTTAAAGCTTATACATTTGTCTTCCACCATAATAATTTAGAAAATATTGTATAAAATTAATAACAATTAAAAGTTATGTACTTTTCTTTTATTATAATCCATTTCTTTGTGTGGGAATTCTATACATACTTTTATCTTATGTGTTTATAATATACTAATTTAGGTAATAACTGTTTATTTTCATATATAAATTTTTTTATTTAAAAAGAGCATTATAGTGACGCACTAAGACTGTAATTTTTTAAAATTGTCGCACTGGCACTCGCACCCGCCTCAGGTGACTTTTTTGCGTGTTTTTTGTTTGTTTTTTATATCACATGAGATTTATTTTAATTTTTGCTTCCCTTTTTATTATTGATTTAATAATAACTCTGGGATGAATTATTTAAATAATTAATTAATTATACAAATAATGTATGCTTCTAAAAGAAAAGAAAATTATAACAATATTATTTTTTATTTTTCTAGGTTCGCCCGGCCCTGCGCGGTAGGGGTTTATTTGAGAAATGGGTAAGAAAAAGGTGGGTCGGATTTCGTACTAGTCGGGTGGGTTTGGAGCCGAATCTAAGATGAGCTATTTATTATTATTATTAATTCTCTCTCTCTCTCTCTCTCTCTCTCTTTCGTGAATGTTAAAAAAAAAAAAAGGGGAATAAAGAAGAAATTAAAAAGCCGGTGAGGTGAGGTCGATGACGACGATTCGAAGATTCTGCTGCAACGATCTCCTCCGATTTGCATCTGTCAACCTCGACCATCTCACTGAAACTGTTAAGTCTCTTTTTACTCTTTCTTCTTCTTCTTAATAATAATAAGAAGAAGTTATGAAAACCTAATTAATTAATTAATAACATTTGACGATTTTGAACAGTTCAATATGTCTTTCTATATGACCTATTTGGCCCGGTGGCCTGATTACTTTCACGTCGCTGAATCCCCCGGCAACCGAATAATGGGTTACAGTAAGTATTATTAGTGTTTTTCTTACTATTATTGACTGCTGTGGATTTGGGAATTCCTATCTATTATTGTTGTATTCACTCAGGCTTTATCATTCTTTTTCGAATTCAATTTTCCCTTATGTTTGTCTTTAATTTGCCTTATGTTTCTTTTTATTATATTCTTGAAATATGTTCCTTCATTTCATTAACAGTTATGGGAAAGGTTGAAGGGCAAGGTGAGTCGTGGCATGGTCATGTCACTGCAGTCACTGTTGCTCCCGAATACCGCAGGCAGCAATTGGCAAAGAAACTCATGAACCTTTTGGAGGACATCAGTGACACAATGTAATAATAATATATATTCCTAATTTTGTTTTTAAATGAGTTCAATCATGAATGATTACAATTTTAATCTGGATTTACCTTTTCTCATTTCTCAATGATCATTCCATCTCGTCTCCACTAACTAATTCTGATGATTCATATATACTTAGCTTCTCCATTCTTTCAAATTGGTTCGGTTTCTTGGAGTTAATTCTTCCACCCTTGATCACCTTTTTATCATCTTTTATGTTTCATGGAAATAAATATTCTGTTCTATTTAGTTTTTAATGTAGCTTCTATTAACGTTGAGAGAGCTGTTGTACTACATAGGGGGAAGTTCCTAAGTATTTCTTTACACTGCATGTTGAAGGCAGCTTATGGTTTTTTTTTGCAGTGATAAGGCCTACTTTGTGGATCTTTTCGTACGAGCTTCTAATACACCGGCCATCAAGATGTATGAGAAGGTAAATGGGTTCATGCCACTGTAAAGTTGAAGTGTTCCACATATGCATGTGGCTTTTTTTTCATGTTCATCATTTAGCTACCATGCTCATTATTTCTCTTCCCTTATTTAAACAGCTGGGCTATATAGTTTATAGACGTGTTCTTCGATACTATTCTGGAGAGGAGGATGGGTTGGGTAAGTTATTAAAATACTCTAAGTAAGCTCTCTGATACATCTGTATGTATACTTCTTGCTGAGAATGTGGCTTTGATATTCCTTTGCAGATATGAGGAAGGCATTATCAAGGGATGTGGAAAAGAAGTCTGTTATTCCTCTCAAACGTCCGGTTACTCCGGATGAACTGGAATATGATTAGGTTTGAACAAACTGTGTAATGCTTTTGTAATGGATAAATTTGTCTTGTCCGAGCTGGAATGTGACTGAGATGTAACGCTGAATGTGTCATGAATCAAACTTTGGTTTTCTTACATGTGTTTCTGGCTTTCTGCTGCTGCTAAAATGGGGATGTCGTTACAAAAATTTGAAAACTTCTTGAATTTTTAGTCAACATTATCAAAAAGTATCTGTAGTCTTTTTTTTATTTTACCTTTGATTTAGTGGCTATTTGTATTTAGGATGGTATATAACTTTTTGGTTCAACGTGACGGCTTTGTTTGGATGTATTTTACCAATCTCATTTGTTTTACTTGTCTTTAGAAATTTGAAAAAATTGTCACGAGATAAAAATATAATTTGGACAGAGCTTCAAAAGATTGAGCCATTAAAACAAAGTAGGTATTTATTTTGGTCTTATTTCGTCTAAGGTAACAGAATACTGTAAAATAATGCAATTGGAGTACAAATAGCCAAAATAATGCTAATCAATTAATAATCGGACTAGCTTGGTCCAGAACACCTAATACAAGCTTACTAGGTAAAACAAGTAAATTACAAAGTTAATGCTACGTATCGAATCTGGAGCGTTCGATGTTGATGTGTCGAATCGCTGTCGTTCGGTACTAAGTGTGCAGTAGAGATCCTGTGTCGAATTAGGATGTATCGTGGAATGTGGGGTCACTCACAGGAAGATTGGTCGAGTTAGTTGAGGCAATGTCCAGGAGGAGGATCAACATCTTGTGCGTGCAAGAGACCAAGTGGGTTGATGAGAAGGCCAAAGTAGTAGACCCTTAGGGTTGTAAGCTTTGGTATACCGGGACAGAGAAGAATCGAAATGGTGTTGGGATCATCATAGATAAACTTTGGCTCGAGGACATGGTGGAGGTAAGAAGGAAGGGCAACAAGATCTTACTGGTCAAGTTGGTCATAGGTGAGGATATCTTGAATGTCATTAGTATCTATGCACCACAGATAGGACTAGACGAAGCTGTGAAACGTAAGTTTTGGGAAGATTTGGACGAGATGGTACAAAGGATCCCTAGTAGCGAGAAACTCTTAATTGGAGGTGACTTTAATGGCCATGTAGGATCTAGTTGTGATGGGTTCGAGGACATCAACGTCGGGTATAGCTTTGGGGATCGCAATGAGTCGCGCAACGCTATCTTAGACTTCGCCCTTTCCTATGATTTGCCTGTAGCAAATATTTGGTTTAAGAAGAGAGAATCTCATTTGGTCACTTATAGGAGTGGGTCAAATAAGAATCAGATATATTTCTTCTTATCTAGGAGGGCGGATAGAAGTCGTTGCTTAGATTGCAAGGTCATCCCCAGAGAAAGTGTGGTTCCGCAACATAGGCTTTTGGTGTTGGATATTAGATTGCGGCAAGGATTGAAGAGGAGTAGGCACCGGGTGGAACCTAGAATTAAGTGGTGGCGGCTTAAGGAGTCTACCTAAAAGGCCTTCGTGGAGTGAGTGGTTCAAGAGGTAGATTGGAAGACTGACGACGATGCAGATGCAACTTGGACCAAAATGGCTTGTTGTATCAAGAAGGTAGTTAAAGACTCTTAGGTGAATCCCGAGGTAGTAGCCTGACATGTAAAGACACGTCATGGTGGAATGAAAGAAGTGAAGGCGGCAATCAAGGCCAAACGGGATTGCTACATGGATTTGAAGAAGAACTATGATGGAGAAAGCTTTGAAAAGTATAAGCTAGCCAAGAAAGAAGCAAAGAAAGTTGTTCAACTAGCGCGAGAGGCTGTGTACAAGGAAATTTATGAGAAGAGGGATAACACGGAGGCCGAGAAGGATATATACAAAACTGCTTGCATTAAAGAGAGGAAGACTAGAGACCTAGGTGCAGTGAAATGCATCAAAGATGAAGGTCAGTGTGTCTTGGTGTGTGAGGATCAGGTCAAAGCACGGTGGAGGGAGTACTTCGAGGGTATGTTCAATGGAGGCCCTACCCAAGCAGTGGGTGACATCTCGCAATCCTTTTAGGATCTAACCCGCAATTTTATGCGTCGTATTAGAAGGTCGGAAGTCAAAGATGCTTTGAAGAGGATGAAGACTCGAAAAACTGTTGGCTCATATGGTATCCCTATCGAGGCTTGGAGAAGCATGGGAGAGATAGGGGTGACCTGGTTGACGGACCTCTTTAACAAAATATGGCTAACAAATAAAATACCAAAAGAGTGGAGGAAGAGTACGCTAATACCTCTATATAAGAATAAGGGCGATGTCCAAAACTGTTCTAACTATCGTGTGATAAAGCTTATGTCTCATACCATGAAGCTATGGGAGAGGGTGATCGAACGCCGATTGAGATAAATTGTTCCCATATCTCAGAACTAATTTGGATTTATGCCCGGAAGGTCAACCATAGAGGTCATCCATTTGATTCGTCAGCTCATTGAATGCTTTCGAGAAAAGAGTAAAGATTTGCATATGGTCTTTATCGACTTAGAAAAGGCATATGACAAAGTACCTCGAGAAGTATTATGGTGACCTTGGTGAAGAAGAGGGTACCCATTAAATATATCAACATCATAAAAGATATGTATGAGAATATGGTGACAAGCGTCCGAACTTGTGGCGGTTTAACAGACGTCTTCCCAATTACAATTGGCTTACATCAGGGGTTAGCTTTGAGTCCATTTTTGTTTGCCATTGTAATTGATGAAATTACCATAACCATCCAAGACCGAGTCCCATGGTGTATGTTGTTTGCAGACGATATTGTCCTCATCGATGAGACAAGAATGGGAGTTAAGGCTAAATTAGAACGATGGAGACAAACATTAGAAGCATTAGGACTTCGACTAAGTAGAACAAAAATAGAGTACCTCAAATGCAAGTTTAGCAAACAACGAAGAAACAACGATGGCACGGTTCAGTTGGATGGCCAAGAGATACCAAGAAGTACGCATTTTCGGTATTTATGCTCCATACTACAGATGGATGAAGAGTTAGACGGAGATGTCAACCACCGCATCCAAGCTGGATGGACAAAGTGGAAGAGTGCAACAGGGATCCTGTGCGATCGTAACTTTCCTTTAAAGCTTAAACGAAAGTTTTATCGTACGGCTATTAGACCTATTTTGCTTTTATGGCTCTGAGTGCTGGGCTATTAAGCAAAGTCATACACAGAAAATGAACGTTACAAAGATGCGCATGCTTCGGTGGATGTGCGGTAACACCAAGAGAGATAAGGTGCGCAATGAAGATATTCGGCACAAATTAGGTGTGGCGGCCATCGACGAGAAAATGCGAGAAAACCGTTTAAGATGGTTTGAGCATGTTAAACGCAGACTCATAGATGCACCGGTACGACGAGTTGAAGATCTCGACTTAGGACATGCGGCTAAAGCTCGTGGAAGACCGAAAAAGACGTGGATGGAGATCATACGAAACGACATGAAGCTAAAAGATCTAAATGAAGACATGCTCGTCAATCGAAACCTATTTAGACAAAAGATTCATGTTCACGACTCGATGTGATTCATTTATGGTTCATATAGCCTACCCTAATTTAATTGGATTACAAGCTTGGTTGTTGTTGTTGGTGTGATTGTTGTGGTTAAAACATTTGAAAAATTAGAAGACAAGTGTAATAGGGAATAGGGATGATGCATGTGTTAAACGAAATATGCGAATACTTCCATATTTAGATTTTAGTAAATTATAAAGTTAATGGTATATATTATATAACATAATATAACACGTAAATATAAATATTGATTAGAAAAAAAGTTAGGCTAAATTGGGGATTTATTTATTAATTATAGAAATGATGATATAAAAAGAAAGGAAAGTATTACTAGTGAGTGACACCTACCTCCTGATCAGTATTATTAGCAATGGTTTCATTTCGGTTCCCTTTCTCGTTTTCTCAGCCCGCAAAGCCACCCATCTCTCCCAATGCCTCCTCCTCTCGAAACTTCTCCGCCACCACCGCCGCCGCCGCCGTATTATCCTTGGCCGCTGCCGGTGGTGGATACGCAATCTACCAGAATTCTCTTAGTAACAACACATCATTTCTCCAAAATTTATTGGGCAGCTCCAACAACAGCTCCTCCTCTTCGATGATGTGGGGATGTCTCTCTCTCTCGGTCTCGGACAATTCCAATTCGAGGGCAGGAATGTCATTTCCGGCTGCTCTGGTAGATGATTCCCAACGGCTCCTCGGAGTTGGGTTGCGGCGAAAAGCCGTTTTCGGATTGAAAAACGTCGACGTTTACGCTTTTGGTATTCATACATATATCTCTCTCTACTAGCTTTCAATTAATTAATTGATTGTATTTTTAGTTTTTTAGTTGCAAATTTGATATTCAGTTGTAATAATGACCTACCTTTTCCTTAGATTTTGGTTTCCAAGTTGAAATTGTTTGTTGATGGTCAATTGGTGTTAGGCGTTTATGCCGATGATTCGCATTTAAAGGAGTTTCTAGGGCAGAAATATGGATCTGAGTTGAAGGGGAACAACAATTACAAACAAGTGTTGGAGGATATCATGGAGAGTGATGTGAGCATGACCGTTAGGCTTCAAATAGTTTATGGAAGACTCAGTATCAAATCCGTGCGAAGTGCGTTTCAGGACTCCGTAGGTACCCGACTTCACAAGTTTGGAGGATCACATAACAAAGATGTACTGGAAAGGTAACGATTGCGTGTCACAATTGCGTTGTTACGTGTAACAAAGATGTGCTGAAATGCCATGTTAAGTTACTTCAGAGTCTCTTGAAACATCTCCTAGTTCCACAATTGCGTTGCAAATTCTCATTCGTTTTCTTACAGACTAATTAATTACGTTGATTTGATCCGCAGGTTTACATCCCAATTCAAAGATGAATATAAAATACCTAGGGGATCCATCATCGATCTATCCAGGGAACAAGGCTATGTTCTTCGTACAACAAGTGAGATATACATATATATAATGTTAACTTACTCCTTAACTGTCTTTTATGCTGGAAATTGTCTCCTCCTGTTTTTGCCACTACTTTACCAGGGTCATTGTTAAGAAAATTTGTACATCTGAGAACCAAGTTTTGCAAGAAAAGAAATTTAGGATAGGCTTAGACTGATTGTCGAATTGATGTTATCAATGTGAAAGCTTATTGCCTCTAATCACTCACTTCAGGGAATGAAATTATTTGAAGTAGCTATTCGTTACTGCATATAGTTATTCAAATGTGTAAGTAAAACATGTGGGAAGTTTGTTTTTAATCATGATGAAACTCAGTATTTAGGTGGCGGATATCCAAATTTTTGGAGGCCTTTATAATAATGAGCCGTCATGCAAAAACTAAGATCTCTGGTTATTGATGTGACATACATTATTTTGATACTTAACTCAGGAATCAGCTCTTTGAGACAAAAATGCTGGAATTACTGTTCTTTTGACACCTTGTTTTATCTATCACCTCTCAGTATTATGTCTCAGGTACTCCCTTCTGAAAAATAAAGTGGCAAATAATCCCTTGTTCAATTAAAATTAGATCACTCGCATCCCCTTCATTATTTTCATGCATTTTTCCTGCAAAGACTAAGATACCTCTATTTAAAACAGGTATAAAACATGTATAAAACATATACTTTTGCTTTTATCTATTTTGTTGTAATTTAAGCCTTAATTTTAATATTCTCTGATGTGAAAACAATAAATGTATTTTGCCAGCCATGTTCTATTATTTAGCAAGAATAATACATTGAATTATGCATGGCCTTATCACTACCCATGTGGTCTTGACTCAGCAACACATGTGAAATTAAAACGTTGGTTGAGGATTAGCAAGTTGATGAAATTTTTTATTCAACTTTGGAGCCTATAAATAGGCTGAGAACCGAGCTTGGAAATCATCTCAAAGCAAGCAAAAACATTTCTTCCTTGCTCAATCCTCTTTCTAGCAATATCTCTCTCTTTGTGTATTTTTTGATTGTCCGAGTTTTTAGTTCGTGGATCTGGTGAATATTATTCTAGTAATATATTCCACCGCCGAGATCGAGGATCGCGAAGGGCTCGCCGCCGGGTTCGACACGAAGGATCGTCGATATAAAAGGGACGCTACTATCGACTTACGGAGGTATAAATAATTTATTGTTTATGTCTCGTATTTCGCTAGTAGTATTGACGCTATTATTCATTTAAATTGTTGGAGGCGGAGTTGTGTGAGTAGTGAGAATACGGTAAAGGCGGTTCTGTCAAAGGTAATTGGTTATTAAGTGGCACCGTTGTGATCCCACCAGTTACCTGGGAACCTTGAAATCATGTTTGGTAAGATGAGCTATCTCTTTTCGGGGGTTTACTTTGCACGATTCTGATCTACGAAACTCCCCGACTCGTCGGTACAATGGTTTAACGAGTAATGACATTATTATCAGTTTAAATGAATAATAACGTCAATACTACCATCGAAATAGATTTACGCAGCGGAATTACGAGACATAACAATAAATTATTTATACCTCTGTAAGTCGATAGTAGCGTCCCTTTTATATCGATGATCCTTCGTATCGAACCCTTCGCGTTCCTCGATCTCGGCGGTGAAATATATTACTAGAATAATATTCACCCGATCCACGAATTAAAAACTCGGACAATCGAAAAATACACAAAGAGAGAGATATTGCTAGAAAGAGGATTGAGCAAGGAAGAAATGTTTTTGCTTGCTTTGAGATGATTTCCAAGCTCGGTTCTCAACCTATTTATAGGCTCCAAAGTTGAATAGAAAATTTCATCAACTTGCTAATCCTCAACCAACGTTTTAATTTCACATGCATTGCTGAGTCAAGACCACATGGGTGGTGATAAGGCCATGCATAATTCAATGTATCATTCTTGCTAAATAATAGAACATGGCTGGCAACATCTCCCAATCACCCATAGCGGGCACAACCTAGTTGTGCATCTCTCTGTGTATTTTCATCGTCTTCATTCTAGTTAATAGTTCGTGCGACCACCGAGAACACCTGCAAGGTCGGGAGTACTACACCAAATCTTCTGCGAAAGAAAAACAGCGTAGCACAATCCCTATGTCCTTCTCGATATGCCCTAGACTCATTTTATCGCATCAGTTTAAAGAATGCCTAATCCCTCAAGAGGTTAAACCTCGAGGCCATACTTTAACTCCGAACTCTCATTATATGTTCCATAACAATTTCGCATACTTAACGCGCAATTGTTCGTTAACAATGGACCACTATCACGGATGCGGTGTCAAATGGTCTTCCTTAGCCCTCATGTCAATCGATTTTGGTTTGACTGCTTTCCCAGTAATGCCTCTTTAGACCGAATTAATCATGGTCATAAATAACATTCTAAAGTAGCTATCATCAAATCCTCGATGTCATGACATAGTCAAAAGTCAATAAGGGTACTATAAGATATGTAGCTCACACAGTGAGGAAACAAAGAATCATTCACTCATTGGTCGTACAAGCACATGTAGTATGAAACACATGCTACGGTGGAATACTCTTTACGCATAAAAGAGTGTATGTCTATCGACACCGCACAAATCTTAGCTTAATCACACCGTAGTGACTAGCTTGAGTCCATCACTCGCCCGCTTCGCATAGCGACGAAGAGATCTCACATCTGGCTTACTACACAGGCTACATAGATTTTGGGAGAAACCTATGTTCGATCCTTAACATCAAGGATCTCATCTTAGTATTAAACTGGGCCGATATATACTTGTATCAACCTCTCCATTCATCTTCTACAAAACAAATAAGGGATACATTTATCTCATCTCTGCTCGCTCACCTAGCGTCAGAAGCGATCGCTCGTGTGAGAGAGCCGATCATGCTTGTTGACATACTTCAGTAGTGTGTGTATTAACAGAAATGCTATATGAAATCACACTTGAAATGAACATTATATTGCATTAATATCCAAATGAATTAAACAAAATAAAGTCAACTAAAACAATCTACGTAATCCGAAACTTCTAACATGAGTCTGAAAGACATCTCTAGCTATAGGTTTGGTCATTGGATCAGCAACCATGCGAGTCGTATATATGTATTTTAGGACTACTTCATTTATCGCAATCATGTCCCGTATGTAGTGAAGCCTTAGATCAACGTGTTTGGTTTTTCCATGATACTTTGAATCCTTTGCATGGGCCAGCGCCGTTGCAGTATCACAAAATATTGTTACCGGATCTGAGGCATCAGTCACAATATTTAAGTGCGTAAAGAATCTTCTCAACTAAGCAGCTTCTTGCACTGCTGCAGAACATGCTATGTACTCAGCTTGCATAGTGGACAACGCTATACAAGGTTGTTTCTTGCTACTCCAAGTAATGGCGCCATTGTTCAGCAAGAATACGTACCCAGGCGTGGATTTGCGCTCATCAAGGTCGCTGCCCCAATCAGCATCACTATAACCTTGTAGCTGCAAATCTGAACCTTGATAGCAAAGTACATAGTCTATTGTTCCTTTCAGATATCTAAGAATCCTTTTGACTGTTTTCCAATGAGCAAGTCATGGGTTCGACTGGAATCTGCTTATTAGCCCAACTGCATAACAAATATCTGGGCGAGTACACATCATTGCATACATCAAGCTCCCAACGGCACTAGCATAAGGAACACGAGTCATTTGCTCTTTTTCGGATTGAGTCTTAGGACACATCTTTTGGCTCTCACCTTTGGCGATAGGGGTGTCGATAGGTTTGCAGTTTTGCATCTGGAAGCACTCTAGAACCTTCTTCAAGTAAGTCTGGTGGGACAAACTAAGAAGTTTCTTAGAGCGATCTCTAGAGATCTTAACTCCCTGAATGTATTCTGCTTCACCCATGTCTTTCATTTCAAAGTTTGAAGACAACAACTCTTTAGTGGCGACAATCATCCCTTTGTCATTACCCGCCAACAGAATATCATCAACGTACAATGATAATATTATGAAACTCCCTTTGGACCGTTTGACATACACACAGTGGTCTTCTTCAATCATCGTAAACTCATTCGTAAGAATAGCTCGATGAAATCTTAAGTACCATTGTCTAGATGATTGTTTAAGGCCATAAATGGATCTTTTAAGCTTGCACACTTTGCGCTCTTACCTCAAACCCGACTGGTTGATCCATATAGATCTCTTTATCTAGTTCTCTATTGAAAAATGAGAAATGTTGTCTTAATGTTCATCTGGAAGAGTTCCAGGTCCAGGTGAGCTACCATAGCTAGGATTAGGCGAATTGAGGCAAACCTCACAACTGGAGAGAAGGTTTCCTCGTAGTCTATACCCTCTTGTTGGGTATATCCTTTCGCAACTAATCGAGCCTTATACCTGTTTATCGATCCATTCGACTTGCTGTTAAGCTTGAGAACCCATTTTCTCCCTATAGCTTTACGCCCAGATGGTAGATCGACCAAGTCCCAGTCTTGGTTTGTCCCCGTAGAATCTTTCATTGCTTTTAACCATTCTTCTTTAACAGGGGATGTAGGAACTTCCTTGAAATTCTTAGGTTCTCCATCATCTTGCGGAGCCACCATAAAAGCTTTCCCTTCAATCTCAAAACGACGACGGGGTATACTTTCACGTGAACTTCAACGCATCTCTACAAGTGAAAAGTTCCCACTCGGAGTCAAGTCACTCTCACTGTCCCTAGGAGTAAGAAGATTTTCTTATTCATTCTCAACTTGGGGTCACTTCCTCTCAAATCTCTTGGAGTTCTAGACTCCTATTAACATCACCCCTGTTAGGGAATTCATTTTCAATAAAGTCCACATCTCGTGACTCAATTTCAGTTACACTACCATCATCACGTTCTCCAAGCATAACATAGCCCTTAGAGTGTTTAGAATATCTTATAAAGATACACTTATTTCCTCTAGGACCTAGTTTTCCATATCTATGAGAACTGCTGAGAACGTATCACGTAGAACCCCAAGGACACAAGTTACTCAGATTTGGTTTCTCGTCTATCCACAGTTCGTAGGGGGTAGAACTAACTGACTTAGAGGGCACTCGGTTAAGAATGTAGGCAGCAGTTAGAAGAGCGTCACCCCAATTGGGAGACTAGCATGTGCCATCATTAACCTAACCATCTCGAGAAGTGGTCGATTCCTTCTCTCCGCTACACCATTTTATTGCGGAGAATAAGGCATCGTCAACTGTCTCTTGATTCCTCTTTCATCACAGAGCCTTTTTAATAGCCTTTTTAATTGCTCAGATAAATATTCACGACCACGGTCAGTTCGAAGAGCCTTAATGCTCGAATTCAATTGATTCTCTACCATATATTGTTTAAAGCACTCAAATGCTTCTGACTTATGGGAGGTCAAGTATACATGACCGTATCCTGAATAATCATCTATAAATGTAATGAAGTAGACACCACCGTGTCTTGCCCTCACATTCATTGGTCCGCAGATATCAGAATGAATAAGTTGCAAAGGAAAAGATGATATTTTGGCCTTACCGAATAGTTTTCTTTTTGCCTTCCCTATCAGGGAAGAGAGAGACATTAGCGAGATTTACTAATAGGCCTTCTCGAGCTAATCTTGTCATCCGATCTTCCCCTATATGACCTAGTCTGGCATACCACACGTTAGAATTTGCATTATTCGAAACAACATATAGAACAATAGATTCATCGATGATAGAGTAATTCAAATCCATTATTACGAAACCATCACGAATAAAACCACGTCTGTACAAAGTGTTCCCAAGAAATATGGAAGCATTATTGTTTTCAAACACAATGCGAAAACCTAGCTTTAACAACGTAACCAAAGAAAGTAAATTTCTTCGAATATCTGGGGCATACAAAACATCATGTAGTAAAAGAGTGTGTCTGTTGCGCAGATCGAGCTTGTACGTGCCAATGCCCAGCACCGCAACGCTAGCTCCATTTCCTACTTTGATGTCTCGACTGCCAGCAGGTACTCGGCAATACTCCACATATCCAATTCTATCCAGAGCTTTCTGCTCGGTTGCCCCATAGTCTACAATCCACGTTGGAGAGCTATGAACAACCATAACATGACTAGTTACATAAGCACTTGGAAAAAAATTAGAAAGTACCTTATTCTGCTCAGTGCATTCACGAGCAAAATGACCTTCTTTGTTACAGTTGAAGCATACCCCCTTGGCAGCTTTTGCACCACCACGCTTGCCCCTTTTACGGCACTTGTTGGTGTTGGAGGTCATCTAAACCTGACCAGCACGCACTTCTGCCTTTTTCGTGTGCGTCTGGGCCTAAATGCCTCACACGCTCTAGAAGAATCGACCACATAAACTGAACCGTTAGCATTAGCTGCCTCTAGGCGCTCTGCTTCCAGCTCTAAATGACGTGCCACATCATCAAATGTTTTGATGTGCTCACTATGCGTCATGGTTTGGCTCATGGTCTCCCAGGAGCCAGGAAGTGAACGTATCACCGCCTGAACCTGTTGTTCGTCAATCAACTCGTTCCCAACAGACATTAGTTCGCGAATCATAGATGACATCACCCTAAGATGCTGCTTCATGCTGTGGTTAGAGAGCATCTTGTACGTGTCAAATTTCATCGTTAAACCACGAAGTCTGGTGGCCGACGTACCTCCATATCTTGTTTTCACAACATTCCATAATTCTTTCGCCGCGCCGTAATTTTCAAATTCACCAATTAGATCATTGTGCATGCTGCTTAACATAGTAAAGCGCGCACACCGATCCTTTTTGACCCAATTGTCGTAGGCGACAAGGTCTCGTTGGTGTCTTTCAAGATTTTCAGCAGTGCGGGCAGCTTCACTGGGAGCCTCAAGATTTTCAGCAGTGCGGGCAGCTTCACTGTGAGCCTCAATTGAATGGGTAAGAGTCTCTAGGACCTCTTGCTCGTTCAAGACATACTGGATCTTACGATGTCAGATGTCATAGTTTTCCCCATCCAATTTGTCTCCCTTGTTCAACTCAGCAATGATTTTCTTCGACGCCATTTTCACTACATAAATAGACAATTCCGGATATGATACACACTAAATAATTTGTTGCGTTTATCTAAGATTAAATAAGGAGGGGAGCCTTGGCGCACCGGTAAATGTGTTGTTGTGTGACTGAGAGGTCACGGGTTCAAGTCCTGGGAGTGGTCTCTTGTCAAATTTGACAGGGGAAGGCTTGCCCTTTATACACCCTTGAGGTGGGACTCTTCCCCGGACCCTCGCATTGCGGGGATGCTTTCGTGCACCGAGCTCCCTTTTTTATATGAGATTAAATAAGAATAATTAATACACGTTGCAAGATCGAAAATTTGCTAAGCTTCAGAATCATCTTTGTGCCACAATGTCCAATTATAATTATTTAATTTAATATTCGCGCAAATTAACTTATAGAGACTAAACTCGTACAGCCCTTCGGCGCGGAATAGTGCTCACTATAATCCCAAATTATATTTCTCAATATATAATTAGCAACATAATTAAATAAACAATTTCAACTTATATATTTAATTCTAACACCGGGTATCGAACTACGTAGGATCAAAATCAAAATGATACCAATGTTGGACATTTTATTTATTTAATGTCCAACAATGTACATAATGACGATTCATAGCAAGGGAACCATGGGGTTGTTGTGGTACAATATATTTACAAAAAGGAAATAACGCTTTGATTTGCATTTTTGCAGTTAACGGGAATGAAGTGGGAAGCATCCAAAGCAAACTATTATGTCGATCCATCCTCGATCTATATATCGGCAGTGAACCTTTTGATCAAAAAGCTAAAGAGGATGTTGTGCAAAACCTGGCTTCTCTCCTTGGCAAATAATAAGTTTGATATTGAACTCAATCCTAAATCTTGTGAAGGGTTTTTTTTTATGTTTTGAGTGAGGTATCCTGCTCTACTCTGTGTAATCCTCCCTTATGTCTCCATGAAAACAAACAATGCAACATAAGAAGGAGAATTTTGTTTCATGTAGTTGATGTTAAATTGAGTTGGGTGTTGTTTAATGTGTATTAGCTCACTGCGGGATAAAAAAACTCGTGTCAAGATGTTATTCTTGTTAGCCACCCCCTATATAAAATAAGGTTAATTACATTAAGTTTGTATAATCATGGAAATATGTCGTGTAGTTTGAATAAATTGAGAGACATTGCTTGAAGCTGCACAAACATTATAGATAAGTCCAACTTCAGGACTGTTGAATATGTTCTGTTGATATGAAATATTCAGTTTTGAAGGATCTCTTACGATGTAATTATCCCTCTGAATAAATGCGTGACCAACGAAGAACAACAAGCAACAAACAACGACATGTGTGTATATTGTTGTTGCGATAACATAACGTGTCTCTGCAAATTGCTTGTTGCAGTTTTAACACGTGTAAAAGCCATGGAAGAGAGAGACCAGCACGATATAGACGATGGGTTGGCTATTCATCAAAGGCTATTTCTATCTTCATGGTAGCCTTTTCTTTCTCATTTGGATGAGAGGATTGTGCTTTACTTGGGTTGTATTTATAGCCTTTTCTATTCCCTTCCCGAGTCAAACTTGCAATATATCCCTTGGAATTTGGAAGAACATCAGGCCCTTTTTCCTGGAACAACAATGAAAAGCTCCTTTGGACATTGATACTTCAGTTGTGATCCTAAATGAATGTGAACACAAGAAGGCGCTCGTATGTGAACTCAGTCAAAATATTTTGCAAGTTAATCATTTCCAGAGCTTGAGGTTCAAGATTCTCTAATTGAAAATTGAAATCATTGCGAAGGTTACATTGCGGCAATAGAGTGGATGTGAAAAAATCAACATATTTGCTTTGAAATTAAATCATAACTTCATTATTTCTGAAACACTTTGAATTCCTAAATCTTGGTGGAGGACGTTAACTTTGAGTAAATGCTGCCATTACTGTTTTACATGATAATTATAGCTACATGCCTACATATCCAGAGGAGTGAGGGTGGGACGGGTACCCGAAAAATGGATACTTGATTCGTTGGTACATTGTTGCGGGTAGCAAAAAATACTACCCATCTCCCATCCCACTTTTTTGGGAACTCGCCAAACGGGTTCCGAAATATTTTGGCTACCCAATTGGGTACCCAGAAAATTTCAATGAGTTAAGAAGAATAAAAAATTGAAATTTTCAGAATGTGGTTTTCTCTCCCCCACTCCATGGAAGTGAGTCTCTTCGACAATTCATTCATTTTTCGTGCCGCCCTCGACTAGCCGGCAACTCCAGTAGTAAGAATATGACAATCTAATCTAAGAATCGTTCATCATTCATCAAAACTCAAATTCATCATTCGTCATCACAATCCAATCAAAACAAATATACCATCACAACACATAAGTTAACACCAATACACCAACCAATCATATTACCAATCGTGCATGTCCATCACCATCACCAATGAACAACACGTCACACAACACAAGTTCAAGTCATAGTTCAGCACAAGTGAGATGAGTGATTTTCTTATTTTGTATATTAGACTTGTTAGTTATTACTTATTGGATGTTTGTGTAAGTGCAATTTGAACCAAATAAATTATATTACAACAATTTAACCCATATATTTATTTATTTTATTTTATTATAACAGGTACCCGTTTCCCACGAGCATCAAAAACAATTATCGTCTCCCATCCCATTTTGTCGCGATGGGAGGCATGAATTCACAATTTTTCCAAATTGATAAATTGAGAATTCCCAATTGGGAAATACCCGTCGGGTATGGGACGGGTACTCAATTTCCCATATCCATTCTCATCCCTCCTATCCTAAGGTTTGGTACTTTGGTGTACTCAAAAAAAAAAACTTGAATAAGGCATATCAATTTTTTTGTTTTTTCTAAACAATGACCAATGACATAGATTAATGCAAATAACTATTTTCGTGCAAGGAATAGGCGAACGGGAAACACGAGTTACAATGTCACATAAACAAAATTAAAAGTTGCATACATGAATTTTATGTTGGATGCACTGTAGTAGCACCTAGAGCGATCATAGATTATGTTGGTGAAACCCTAAGTTTAGCAAAACAAATTTGTTGTATGATTGAAACAAATATAATTTAGTTTGGATTTTCCTCGTAAAGTTGGTCAACGGTGTTCTTGATTCATGGTAAGGCGATTGAGCATAAAGAGGGAATCGTAGCAACAATGAGATAGACAATTTGTTTCGATTGTGACAAGAACAGTACGCCACACAGGCCCAAAACTCAGCCTGATTATTGGTGGTATGTCTCATTGTAAGGAGAAAAAGCGGCAATCAAATGTCCAGACGAGTTCCTAATGATACCGCATATTCCTATTGGTCATGCATTACCGTATGACGTGCCATCTATATTAAGTTGTGCATAACATGTTGGAGGAAGTGTCTATGTCACGCAGAGTACACTATTAGAAGTTAGATTGGTGCTATTTTACGAGGGTAATGATTTGTCAATTTTTGTTTTACTTTAATGCGTCCCATAATTAAATAACGGAAATTGAAGAATTTAAGATAATATTTGCATATAATTAAATATTATAGCATCAACCCATCATCAAGGCGTCACTAAAAGTTTTCTTAAACGGAAATAATACATAATATAAAAGCGGTCATATAAGAGGACAAAAGCCAATACCACAAAAATCACGGGAAGTATAGTTATCATTTCAACAAATCAATAAAAAAAAAATCATATAAAAAATCCTCATACATACACGATTTGAATTTGTGTAAATAACATGATTTTTGAAATAAATGCCATAAACTCATAATTCATCCATAATATTAATATTAACACTTTCATGTGTACTATTTTTTGGTTACCAAACAACACAAAACTTTGGGTTTTTGGCAAATTACCTCCCTCTGTTATGATAAATTGGTAAGTTACCTCATTATGAAAAATAAGCTGGCGAAATACCTCTATGTGATTTCAAAAGTTGGCAATTTACTCCCTTATGCATGGACTGTGAGGGTTATATTTTTATTTAGAAAAAAGGCATGTATACCCTTATTGCTTTAAGAAAGTATTATATCTTTTAATTCAATATTTTAGACCACTATTTTGAAACCCGACTAGGACCGACCGGTTCGACCGGGAACCGGCAGCTTGTCCGGGCACGTTCTGCATCAGGAGCGATCTACAAGCTCCAGGGGCGAACCGGGCGGCACCCTTTTTTTTCCTTTTGGTCAATTGCGAATCAGCCCCTATTTTTTTGACAATTACAAACCTGCCTCGAAAATTTTAAGAAAAATGAAGAAAAAATGCAAAACTTTGAAAGGCCATAACTTTGCGTATGAGCGTCCGTTTTGGACGCATTTTTAAAAAAAAAAACTTGTTGTACATTCTTAATTTGATTTTGAAGCGAAACGAGCATGCATTTGAGAATTTCATGCAAAGTATTTCGTCTGATGCTAAGTTCATTTTCTAGATTTTAGTGTCACGTATTGTTTTCCTTGTATTGAATTTTGTGATACGGTTGGCCAACATTTGAAAATCCAAAATAATCTTTTAGCTTGTATTAAATATATAGTTTATTGGATTATCTATTGTTGGATAGCTCAATGCTTCCCGATACTTCCCAATAACTTGTTTTTTTGGAGGTCACGTGTTCAAGTCCAAGTATTGTGATAACCATATTCTTATTTTTCTTATAATATAACAAAATAAATCATATCAATAAAATACCTCTGCTTCCTCATTTGGTGGAATATCTGTAGGCTCAACATCCCCTTCTTTGCCATTGTCTTGATTTGCCTCCACAAGAGCACGTTGATTGCCATTGTCTTTATTTGCCTCCATATGAGCAGATTTATCAACCGAGAGGGGATTTTTGAGCAGCTATGAATACAAAAACAAGTAAATTAGTATTGTTTTGCACCTAATATCAATAATTAGAATATCATAACAAATATGAAACAAAATACCTCTACTTCCTCAACTTTCCTCCTAATACACCCACGTATGTTGTGGCCCTTAACCCCGCAATACTTCGATTTTTTCCTTTTTCCCCTAACTTTTTTAGCTCTATTATTACCCATTTTACCTTTCCCACCTGCATCAGCCATTAATTTATCTCCCAACTCCAATGCAATACTCAAATCAGTGTCGCTAAGTGCATCGTAGTCAGATTCTGAAAAATGCTCCAATAAGGCCTCTCGGGCATCATCTTCCTCATCCTCCACATCATATGTAGCATCATTAACTACACAAACTTCAACATAAATGTTCAAATACTTAGGAACTAAACTTCTATAAACATCGATAAAGAATGTTTTGTATCTTCATCGACAACCACCAGCTTTAAGACATATGTTTTATCCTCCACATAGAAAAATAATTGTCTACTTACCACCCCAACATAATCGAGCAGCGGAGACTTAATAACTTTCCCCCTATCCATATCTGAACCGAGACAGTCAAGTTATAGAAATCTGCGAGATAATCAACAACAAACAATAAGTTCAATAAGTTCAGTAAGATAACTAAAAAAACTAAAGTGATGGTATTAACTAATGTCAAGATTAGTTAATACATAAATTGGGTTCTCGGATTAGTTAATACACAAGATAAGTTAATACACAAATTAGTTAATGTCAAGATTAGTTAATAACTGATGGTATTAACTAATGGTATACAACATAGTTTATCAATTTTCATCAAGATTAACTAACATTAATTAAAATTAACACACAAAACACTGTTACTATTCAAAATCGACACTTAAGGTACCTAAAAATTATTTATTTTTTGGAATTCTACCTCAATATACATAAATCTAATGATAATCAACTTAAAGCAGCATACATTAGGCAAATTAAACAATGTATCACAATTAGGGTTCTCGAAATAGGCAAATTCGCAAAGTAGGGTTTTGAAATTGGGGGTTTTCAGATTTTTGACATCAACACACTATAACAATCAATAATTAATAAAATGCAGTGTGTAAAACGTCTAATTATACAAATTAAATGGTAGGAACAAAAAGCCCAAAACTAAATCATTGAATTGGACGGAAAAAAAATAGGAGAACTAAACCCTAAACATACCGTAATGGGGGATAGGGTTGTCGTAATCTTCAATTGCTCGCAAAGATAGCTCCATTTAAAACCGAGTTCTAAAATTGATACCGTCGTAAAACGGGATGGTCGTGCGCAGATTTTACGAGGGATGATGATACCGCCATGAATGGTGGAGAAGACGACCGAAATTCACCGTGAATGGTGGAGATTCCGTCGTCGATGGAGATTTTCGGTGGCCGAAACCCGCCGGGGTGGGTGGGGTGGGGTGTGGGTGTGAGAGTGAGTGTGAGAGTGTGGTGTATAATTTCTATTTTTTATTTTTTAAGGGTTTATTAATTTGTATAATTATAATTTTATTTTGTTTTATTTTTCATTAAGAATCGCTGGAGCGATTTCAACCATTTTTAAAGAAAGTCTCCACACGTGTGTGCTACACGTGTAAGAGGGTTAAATTGGTCAAAACATACAATTTCGGAGGTCACGTGCCGTGCACATGCGGATTTCTGGGAAATAATAGAATATTCTGCTGTCGGAGGACCAAAAACGAAACTCGAGTTACTTAAAGGACTAAAATCGGTTCGAGGCACTATAGATGACTAATTTTGAAAGGTGGTTACCATAAACTACAAAAAAATCAAAATTAACAACATAAAATGGTCACTAGGGTTAGTTTTGTAATTCTGACAAACTTAGCAATTTATAATAATATATTGAACTAGAAAATAAATAGTTAAATACTCACTCTTCTAGGGTTTAAGCATTTTCGATTAAACCTCGTCTTCCCTGTTAGAGCCACATCACAATTCTTCTTCAAATACGCCGGTCGATAAATTGCACCCTTAATAGGTAAAAACTGATTCTTAAGAATCTTCAGCTACTGTTATTTTATTTTTTTATGTTGTGAAATAAAATAAATTGAAGAGATATTATTGAATTTTGGTGGTACACAGAATGATAGCAGCTGTATGTTGGGTTCCAAAGGGAGCCGCAAAGTCGGTACCAATTGTAGCTGACCCTCCTTCCAAAGAAGAAATTGAAGAGATCATTAAAAGTGGTCTCTTGGAGAAACGGTATTCCATTTTTATCCGGTTTTTCTTTTTATTGGACAAGGTTTCGCTGTTCGGTTATGGTTTTACGGGCAATTGGACCCCGTTTAACAATTGCTCTCCTTGTTATCCAAAATCACATGCTCCTGTTATTAGTTATTACGTTTTATTATTTAACCCCCAACAAACTTTTTGTAGTATTAACTCTCAGTTCACCTCTTTGTAGTGGAGAAAGTGAAAATGAGGAGGAAGACAGTGAAACCATGGATACTGAGGCACCAAAGCAAGACGAGGATCTTGCTCATGCCTTAGCTGCAGCAGACGCGCTTGGCAAAACTTCCAAGAGCTCCAAGCTGGAAACGGACGGTTTAGCAGATGCATTGAATGAACTAGACATGGATAATTATGATGAAGAGGACGATGGTACGGTTTGTCTTACCTTTTAATTCTTTACTTTAAATCCTTTACCCAGTGTCGTATAATTTGTTGATGTCTAGCCAAATTATTATTTTTGAAGCGGGATAAAAAATTTCGTAATAAAATCAGGTGTGGAGTTGTTTGGCACGAGTAATTTATACTATCAGAGTAATGAGATGGATCCCTATATGAAGGTTGAGGAAGTAAGTTACATCATCATATTAAACATCTTGTCATGTATCTTTAGTGGGTTATTTGTATTTATGCATCACTTAACTGTTTCAGGAAGATGATTCCGATGAGGAAGAGGATATCACCATAAAAGCAGATGACGCGGTCATAGTTTGTGCTCGAAATGAGGATGATGTCAGCCATCTTGAGGTATGATTAGTAGAAATGTTTGTTTCTTTCTGATATCATTTGATAATTTTATGGAATCTGTTGCTGAAAACAGGTGTGGATTTTAGAAAATTCCTCTACTGGTGATTCAAGCATGTATGTGCACCATGATATTGTCATCCCAGCATTTCCCCTATGCATGGCATGGCTTGATTTTCCTATCAAAGGTGGAGAAAGAGGTAGCAGCTCCCTCTTTTTTGATCTCTAAACTGACTGATGTTCGTCTAGACTTAGGTTATCACTCTTTGTAGCTGTCCAAAGTGGTGTATTTGTTCCTCTTTATATTCTTGACATTTGCACAATAAACTCATATGGGGCAATTGTCTTCGTCTTCCCTAACAATATCAAACTACTGTCAATTTCAATATTGATCTCAATGAAAATAATAATTTGTTTCATTCAGATTTCTCTCACTGCTCGCGTTCTTTTTGAATTTTGTTAAACTGTACTATTGTTAAGAGAAAGAAAGTCCTTTGTTTTCTTTCAATTGATTGCTCTTTAGTATCTTAGCTAATTTACTTGTATATGCTATTTTCCTTGGTTATCATGATGTTCTCATCAGTTCATATTTGCTTATTGATAGGAAACTTTGTCGCGGTTGGCTCAATGGAACCCGGAATTGAGATATGGGACCTTGATATTGTATGTTAAATTTGGTCATGCCACTATTTGATGATCAGTCTTATGGGTGAAATGTTAAATTTAACTATCTCTCCACTCTTGATCTTTTAGATGGATGAGGTGCAGCCATCTGCCGTATTGGGTGGCATTATTGAAAAGAAGAAAAAGGGAAAAAAGGTTTACTTCTTTAGTTAGTTACAGCTTTTAACTTAAACTAATTATTCTATTATCTAGTTTATTGTTGATTTGGATTTTTCTGCATGAAAAGTAGATACTGGAAAATTTACATATCTGCAATCATTATACTAATTCAGTTTCTCGCTCCATATCTGCAATCATTATACTGGATATTCTTTTCAATATCGTTCCAGTGTATCTGGTGTTCAGAAACAGGGTTGCACAGACCTCTCAGGGTTTTTTTGTGCCTTGTTGTATTTAATTTTTTCTTCGCTCAGTTATTTATTTGTGAGATTTATCGGTGTGCTGTGATGTTTTAGAGCATTTAGCATCGAGTTAGTTCATTGTGTGCTATATGGTTGCGAGCATATAGTGTCAAGTTAGCCCTTAACTTATATTTTACCTATTGCTTGTATCTCAAATTCATATTTAAGTCCTGCAAATTTTTTAATTGATATTGTTCTTACCACATTCTTCTTCTTCTTTCCTTTTTCTTTAAAAAGAAATCTATTAAATACAAGGATGGCAGTCACACCAATTCAGTTCTTGGACTTGCTTGGAACAAGGAGTACAGGTATGAGGACATTCTGCTTTTTCTCTTAACTGATCAGTTTATGCCAACATTTTTCTGTAGTTCATTGCTTTGTGATTGATCAAAATTGTGTACATCCCCAGAAACGTACTAGCTAGTGCAAGCGCTGACAATTTGGTTAAGATTTGGGATGTGGCAACTGAAACGTGTAGTATAACCATGGAAAACCATACAGACAAGGCAAGGCTGATTTTGTATTTTGTTTTGTTTTGAAATGAATTAGTGATTTCTTTATCCGGTTTTCTTATTTGTAGCTGTATAATCCAAAATTCTGCTTCGAATCTAAGCATGCATACGAGGGATCAAGTCTGTAACTATTGCGGATATATGTATATATATGTGTGTGTGTGTGTGTAATGAAAGAAATGTAAGTCCCTTAGTTTCTGTTGCCTCATTTCCCGGGAAAAGCCTGCAGCAATTGCTTTATTTTCTCTCCATAAAGACTTTCAGCTGGTTTTGGTTCCGACTTAACTGTATGTACAATATACAACAACAACAACCAAGCCTGTAATCCCAATTAAATTGGGGTAGGCTATATGAACCATGAATGAATCACGTCGAGTCGTGAACATGAATCTTCTGCCTCCATAGGTTTCGGTTGACGAGCATGTCTTCATTTAGATCTTTTAGCTTCATGTCGTTCCGTATGACCTCCATCCACGTCTTTTTCGGTCTCCCACGAGCTCTAGCCGTCTGTCCTAAGTCGAGATCTTCAACTCGTCGTACCGGTGCATCTATGGGTCTGCGTTTAACATGCCCAAACCATCTTAAACGATTTTCTCGCATTTTCTCGTCAATGGCCGCCACACCCAATTTATGCCGAATATCTTCATTGCGCACTTTATCTCTCCTAGTGTTACCGCACATCCACCGAAGCATGCGCATCTCTGTAACGTTCATTTTCTGTGCATGACTTTGCTTAATAGCCCAGCACTCGGAGCCATAAAGCAAAGCAGGTCTAATAGCCGTACGATAGAACTTTCCTTTAAGCTTTAAAGGAAAGTTACGATCGCACAGAATCCCTGTCGCACTCTTCCACTTTGTCCATCCAGCTTGGATGCGGTGGTTGACGTCTCCATCTAACTCTCCATCCATCTGCAGTATGGAGCCTAAATACCGAAAATGCGCACTTCTCGGTATCTCTTGGCCATCCAACTGAACCGTGCCATCGTTGTTTCTTCGTTGTTTGCTAAACTTGCATTCGAGGTACTCTGTTTTTGTTCGACTTAGTCGAAATCCTCGCGCTTCTAATGTTTGTCTCCATCGTTCTAATTTAGCGTTAACTCCCATTCTCGTCTCATCGATGAGGACAATATCGTCTGCAAACAACATACACCATGGGACTCGGTCTTGGATGGCTCTGGTGATTTCATCAATTACAATGGCAAACAAAAATGGGCTCAAAGCTGACCCCTGATGTAAGCCAATTGTAATTGGAAAGGCGTCTGTTAAACCGCCACAAGTTCGGACACTTGTCACCACATTCTCATACATATCTTTTATGATGTTGATATATTTAATGGGTACCCCCTTCTTCACCAAGGTCCACCATAATACATCTCGCGGTACTTTGTCATATGCCTTTTCTAAGTCGATAAAGACCATATGCAAATCTCTACTCTTTTCTCGAAAGCGCTCAATGAGCTGACGAATCAAATGGATGGCCTCTATGGTCGACCTTCCGGGCATAAATCCAAATTGGTTCTCAGATATGGGAACAATTTGTCTCAATCGGTGTTCGATCACCCTCTCCCATAGCTTCATGGTATGAGACATAAGCTTTATCCCACGATAGTTAGAACAGTTTTGGACATCGCCCTTGTTCTTATATAGAGGTATTAGCGTACTCTTCCTCCACTCTTCTGGTATTTTATTTGTTCGCCATATTTTGTTAAAGAGGTCCGTCAACCAGGTCACCCCTATCTCTCCCATGCTTCTCCAAGCCTCAATAGGGATACCATCTGGGCCAACGGCTTTTCGAGTCTTCATCATCTTCAAGGCATCTTTGACTTCCGACCTTCTGATACGGCGCATAAAATCGCGGTTCAGGTCCTGAGGGGACTGCGAGATGTCACCCACTGCTTGGGTGGGGCCTCCATTGAGTGAACAATATAAAGTAGCAATATAAAGTAGCAAAATGTGAATAATTTGAATCAATTGAATCTTGTTCGGTGGATAATCTCCATGATTTGAATCATGTTCATAACAATGTTGTAGGAAACATGTTCATTGTTTTCCTATTTTCATTTAATATTCCCATATAATCACCAGGTATGGAACTTAAGGTAGCGCAATATTGCGTTATTCACTAGAAGGGTGTATTTTGTACTTATATTTCACATATATGTAACCAACCAAAAGTATACCATAGGAATTCGGTGACACTTATATAAGTTATAAGTTCAAGTTACTTTAGCTATTCACCAATGCAAGTGAACAAGAGCCGACGGAACACTGGTGGATAAGCTTACATTCAAAGATTGTCTTTTCTTTTAAAAGTTTGCTTTTATAGGAAATGAGAGGGAAGATTATACTGGCATTAAGAATTCTGAATATGAGCTGTGTGCATCTATGATCTGAGATTTCACGATATTTATTTTCAGGTCCAAGCAGTTGCCTGGAACCATGTTGCTCCACAAGTTCTTCTCAGTGGATCTTTTGATCATTCAGTAGTATTGGTACATAAAATCCATCTTGATGCACTTTTGCTAGCTAGCACGCTTCTTGGTTTAATTGACTATTGCTCTGTTCACTCAATGATAATCACCGAAGTGAGTTGTGAATTGCAGAAAGATGGAAGAAAACCTTCGCATAGTGGATTTAGATGGGAGGTTGCGGCTGATGTTGAAAGTTTGGCATGGGATCCGCTTACTGAGCATTCATTTGTGGTTTGTGCTCGAGCTCTAGTCAAATTTATTGAGGGAGGGGCGAAGTCTGAAACTTGTTATCAGATGCTTTATCCTACAACGTTATTTCTTGGAAATTAAGATTTATAGCTAGTTTTCTTGTTCCTATTGTTTCTCAGGTCAGTCTTGAAAATGGCATGGTTTCTGGGTTTGATGTCCGTGCTGCTAGCTCTGATTCATCCTCTCAGCCTAAGCCAATTTTCACCATCCACGCTCATGAGAAAGCAGTCTGCACAATTGCTTATAGTACTGAAGTACCAAATGTGAGGATTTTTCTTTTGCACGTCGTTATACCTTCTTATTATCTCTCTGTATTAAACTTAGGAGTTCATTTTTGCAGCTTCTTGCTACTGGTTCAATGGATAAAACGGTAATCTCCTATCATTCTTTTAACCATTGCTGGCATTCACCATACCACCTGCTAATTTTTCACAATCCACACTCATTGACTTTTTCTCATTACCTTCAGGTGAAACTCTGGGATTTGTCGGACCAGCCATCATGTATCGTATCAAAGAACCCAAAAGCTGTATGTTGTTATTTTCGTATTTGATTTCCTGGTAACAGATGAACATTAAGCTACAAAGCTGGGTAATTGTGATGCAGCCTCGAGTTTTCTACGATTTATAAAACAGATCAATATTGCTTCATTTAATCTTTTGGAAAAATTTGCACCTCCCTCTGCAATCTTTGAATTTGGCACAAACTATCAGAAGCCTTGCAGGGACATCTGTCAGACAGCTGCTATGTACTACCCTTGGACTTGATTTTACTCAATACCACAAATATTTACACCGATGCCCTAAATGACACTCTTAAACTGCAAGATCCCTAGGAATCTGGACCAGTTATCTAATGAAATTTCACCAAGTTCAGAGTGCTCGTACTTTCTTTTCTCAAAGAGTAATATGATAAATTTGAGATGCCGGGGTTTTTGCTCCCCCCCCGCGCCCGCGTTCAATAATTAAACTTTGAGTAATCTTTGAAATGGTTCCTGACTCATTTTGGTTTTGTTAATTGTGCTTAGACTTTGATTTATGATGGATTTTATTGATACTTCTATGGAATGACACTGGCATCTTTTTTGGGGTTAGGGAGCTGTATTCTCCATTTCCTTCTCAAAGGATTGCCCCTTTTCCCTGGCAGTTGGAGGCTCGAAGGGAAAATTGGAGGTATGTGCGACTAATTTTTTTCGTTTGTTTATTAGAAAATTGTCTTTTTCCTCTTGGTTTGTAAAGTTGAATTTTCCATTCTGATGACCTGGCTATGGAGTTTCTTGTTCTATGTAGAAAAAGTGAGAATTAATACTTCTTTTCAATTATCTACAGATGTGGGATTTATTATCTGAAGATGCGATTGCTGGACGATATGGGAAGTATGTCAATAAGGTTAAGCCTCCATCGTCATGATTATGAAGGAGAATGAAGATCTGGATGTGTTAGCTTATGTAGAAAATAGTAAGTTGAGATATCTATTCCGCTCGTTATTCTTAACATTTCTAATCTCTAGTACTCTGACATGAATTTCACTGCAATTTTGGCACCAGTAGTAATTGGAGTGTAAAAGAAACTTTAGCCAAACTGAGCAGTATTGGGCATTTTAGTGCTCATGTGTGAGGCAAGGTGCTCTCTATATCCAAAGCTCAACATTGTCAGACACGTACGTGGAGCCAATTTTCAAGACTTCCTGTGAGTTTAACGGAGCAAGCATGTGTTTTTGGCAATCTCCAAGCCTCCCGCCCCCAATCCCCACCCCTGAGTTTGTTAGAGAAAAGTGGTGCTTTGATGACGTTCTGGAACAGTTGTGGTTGTAATCTACTTTTAAACTGCTTCCAATGTGGCAAGAAAGTAGAATACCGGTTTGAGCAGGAGCCGAAGAGCATGATAGCAACGAAACATGGCGATTTTGACTGTATGGTGGTAGAAAAGTAATGATACTTGAAGTGTGTGCGTGTGTGTTTTGCATGCATCTATGGGACTTTGCTACAAGAAAATGTGTAGGCATAGAGACATTATAGTTTCTTGGATGGAAAATAGGCTGCTGATTTTCAAAGTAAAGTAGATGGGTGAGCGCAATATTATCCATTTGAGATCTAAATTTGATTTTGTATGTGCAGAATACCTCGTTATCAAAAACTAAAAAATTCATGTCAAAAACTTTACTTTGTCAATCTTCTCCATTTTGGGATGCTCAAAGTATAAGATTTACGAAAAAAGAATGTGAAAATATTAAAGAAGTTATGAACAAGTAAAGTAAAGATCATGAACAAAAACAAGAAAAATGTACGTATTGTTTATGTTTTCTCAAGAGGTCAAAATTGCGGAAGAGTTTTTGTTGATTGCTTAGTTGATCTGCAAAAGAAAAATAAATTGTACGTTTAGATTTGTGAGCATTGTTATTGGGATTGAGTTGTGGATTCGAAGTCTTAAAGATTCCTTGTACGAAGTACGAACTAGATTTGCTTATAGGTTCTTTCTTTTCCTTTTTGTTTTTCCTTTTTTTTTTCTTTTTTTTTTTTTATGGCAGAGGACGATTTATATGATCTATTATTACTTATCAAATACGTGATAAAACGTACGACGATTTTGTAAAGGTATCAATTACTCTACATTCAATGCAAGTCGTTTTGGTATATGGAATTGTTTTCGTGAAAGTGATTTGATATAGAAAATTTTACCTCTTCAATTTTACATAATCTAATTTCGTAATTTGAGAAGGAAAAAAGATTTTGGACATGTGATGTAAATATTCGTAACACCAATTTGTTACAACATATGTAATAAACAACTGGCGTCTACAACAACAACAACAACCAAGCCTGTAATCCCAATTAAATTGGGGTAGGCTATATGAACCATGAATGAATCACGTCGAGTCGTGAACATGAATCTTCTGCCTCCATAGGTTTCGGTTGACGAGCATGTCTTCATTTAGATCTTTTAGCTTCATGTCGTTCTGTATGACCTCCATCCACGTCTTTTTTGGTCTCCCACGAGCTCTAGCCGTCTGTCCTAAGTCGAGATCTTCAACTCGTCGTACCGGTGCATCTATGGGTCTGCGTTTAACATGCCCAAACCATCTTAAACGATTTTCTCGCATTTTCTCGTCAATGGCCGCCACACCCAATTTATGCCGAATATCTTCATTGCGCACTCTATCTCTCCTAGTGTTACCGCACATCCACCGAAGCATGCGCATCTCTGTAACGTTCATTTTCTGTGCATGACTCTGCTTAATAGCCCAGCACTCGGAGCCATAAAGCAAAGCAGGTCTAATAGCCGTACGATAGAACTTTCCTTTAAGCTTTAAAGGAAAGTTACGATCGCACAGAATCTCTGTCGCACTCTTCCACTTTGTCCATCCAGCTTGGCGTCTAAAGCTTAATAATATTAATGTTAACCGGGTAAAAAATCAATTGGTTAAAATACGCGATAATTCAATTATCGAAATTACTTGGTATATTATTATTCATAAACGCATTATAGCACGGTTTAATTACCGGTTTACTTCGTTAAAAAATTATTCGTATATCGTAAATCACGACGCACACCTATCAACTGGATTTATAGCTGAAGAATGCGAGAACACTCCCTCACTGAACACTCCGAAGTTTAAATGTCCTCGGAGCACCCTTCCCAAAGGCCAAAACGCGATAACGATGCCCTATTAAAATCTAAAACCCCTCAGAGCACATGTCATAAAGACTCGAATGCAAGAACATTGCCCTGCCAGAGCTAAAAAGCCATCAGAGCGTTATTCCCAGAAGTCATATTCAAAGAACTATTACCTTACTATAGACCAATAGCCATCGGAATATGCGTTACGGAGCTCCCAACACGAGAACGCAGCCCTACTCACATGAAGACGCCCTCGGAGCCCACGCCACGAGCAATAAGGAGCAAATATACCCCTCGGAGTACACTTCCCAAAGAAGACAAACAAGACTTAACTACTGCAGAAGCCACAACAACGACAGACGAGCATTCCGTCCCACTTATCCAACGTTTCTGATAGATACAACCCATCAGAGAGAAAAAGACCGAGGAGCCAGTTCATCGGAGCCCATTGGAGATATCGGAAGAGATATAATCCTCCTAGTCAGCGCCCCGTCAGCAGATATACTAAACAGATAAAATCTATCTCTTCACACATGCACAATGGCACCTGTATCTTTACATGCACAATGACACCTGTATCTTTACATGCACAGTGACACCTGCCCCTAAAAAACCTCTATAAAAAGGGGACAAGAACCATAGAAGAAGGGACAAGTTCGGGAAGAGAGAAAAATGAGGGAAAAAAGATGGAGAGAAAAAGAGAGACACACATACGCAACATGCGAACAAAAAACTCCTTCCTTCTCTCCTCCCCTCGGAGAACTCTCTCCCCTCCCCTCGGAGAACACTCTTCTCCCCTCGGAGAGCACTCCCCTCCTCTCGGAGAACACTCTCCTCCCCTCGGAGAACACTCCCCTCCCCTCGGAGAACACTCTCCTCCCCTCGGAGAACTCTCCCCTCCCCTCGGAGAACTCTCCGCGAGGACAACTTCTCCAATATATGCAATCGATAAAATCGACAAGCACCAAATAACCAACACCAAAAAATAAGAACTACGAGTGGCTTGATTCCCAGTCGAGGGATACGTAGGCATCTCGGAAAATATCTGAGTCCAGCCGCAAATCAATAAAAACCACAAATCTCCTCGGGTCAGGATCGGCGTTTCGAACAATCAGTTACGCTCTTCGTCACAGCTATCAGGCACGACGAAGATACCGTTAACAATTAATGACTTTAAATTCCGATGAATAGTTTATGGGACACTCTAAATCCTATCAATTATAATAACCTCCATAATTACATATTACTTTCTCAATAATTAAAAGATCAACTGCTGCTTCTGATCAATGAGAGATTATTTGCTGCAGCCGCTGTATGTGCATCCACTACCAATACACGGTGGGGATGGGGTGTTGGGTGATTATTCCTACAATTTAGGGATCTTCTTTTAATCTCAACCATCGGTTGTACATACAGCGGATGTATATAATAATTTCTCCTGATCAAGGCTGTATACTTTGCAGAAGTGCTTGCCAAAACTACGTGATACGATGCTTATAACTTGAAATGCTTTAAAATCAAAACTAATAGTACCTCAAACATTTTTAGTGACAAGAAGAGAGCGACTATCGTCAACAAGACCAAAGTATAAGCAAATTTCTTTTGGGATTGAGTGATGGCTTGGGATCTATTTTGCAAACATTCTAGTGTGAGTGGTTTTAGCCATCGGAGTAGTGCTTTGCTTTTAATTTTCTAATCACAAGTATGTGTTTTTTCTTCCTGAAACAACCTGAATAATATCTAAAGTTATGCAAAAATTGGGCTAGGACACATGTTTCAAAGTAATACTTGAATTAAGGTCCATAAACCAACCAGTCCTCAAAAGAACATACAGATAAAATTAATTAGGTCGAGCCAACTTTCGAAACTCAACACGTTTACTCACTCCTAGAGAAAGAAAAAGACGGGAGAAGGAGAGGTGATACGACGTCGTATCAGTAATTTATTAGATGATAGTATTATTTTATTGTATTTAGGCTCCATACTATATATGGATGGCCAAGAGATACCAAGAAGTACGCATTTTCGGTATTTAGGCTCCATATTACAGATGGATGGAGAGTTAGACGGAGATGTCAACCACCGCATCCAAGGTGGATGGACAAAGTGGAAGAGTGCAACATGGATCTTGTGCAAAGTTCTATCGTACGTCTATTAGATTTGCTCTGTTTTATGGCTCCGAGTGCTGGGCAATTAAGCAAATTCATGCACAGAAAATGAACGTTACAGAGATGCGCATGCTTCGGTGGATGTGCGGTAACACCATGCGAGATAAGGTGCGGAATGAAGATATTCGGCACAAATTAGGTGTGGCGGCCATCGACAAGAAAATGCGAGAAAATTGTATAAGATGGTTTGGGCATGTTAAACGCAAACCCATAGATGCACCGGTATGACGAGTTGAAGATCTCAACTTAGGACAGATGGCTAGAGCTCGTGGGAGACCGAAAAAGACGTGGATGAAGGTCATACAGAACGACATGAAGCTAAAAGATCTAAATGAAGACATGCTCGTCAACCGAAACCTATGGAGGCAGAAGATTCATGTTAACGACTCGGCCGTCTCGGCGTGATTCATTCATGGTTCATATAGCCTACCACAATTTAATTGGGATTACATGCTTGGTTGTTGTTGTTCTAGTATTATTTTGTTGTATTATTAAATAGATTGTACTTAGTATTTAGTCTTGTACTTTATTACCCTTGTAATTTACTATAAGTACTCATGGTGATTAATGAAATAATTATTTTACTCCAAATATTATTCTCTTATATGGTATCAAGAGACCTAACTCTCTAACGAGATTCTCTTCGATCCTGGCCTAATGTCTCAAACGGGCTCACCTACCCACTTCGTCGTCGATGTCGCGTCCGATCGATCTTCTAACATCTCGCCGCTCCGGCCACATCCACTCCACCACCCGTACCGCCCTTCAAAGGGTCGTCCTCTGGCGGTGTGGCGTTGATCCCCATCACCTCCAATCAAATCCCTATTCGCCTCACTGGCACAAACTATCCATCGTGGCGCTGTCAGATTCGTCACCTTCTTTACGGGTATGGATTGTTTGGGTATGTAGATGGTTCGCACCCATGTCCTGCGTTTGATGACTCTCTTGAATCCATGGCTGCCTATTCTCCGTGGACCTGTCAGGACTGTCTCCTTGGCACAACATTGGTTGGGTCCATAACCGTGAAAATCTCCACAGAGATGCTTCCGCGCAAACCTCTGTGGGAGTGTGGAACGTTCTGGAACACATCTATGCTAATCGTTCTCATTCCCGCGTCATGTAACTCAAAGATGACTTGAACAACATGAAGTTGAGTAATCGCTCGGTTTCAGAGTTCCTTCAGTCCATCAAAACTATGCTGATGAACTCGCTGACACTGATGGCCTCGTGAAGGATGATGACATCACTTTTTATGTCCTCAATGGTCTTGGCCCTCTGTATCGAGATATCGTTGGTCCGATCCATGCCCGTGAGCATCCCATCCACTTTGGTGAGTTACACAATATTCTTGTGAGTCAGGAGTCGTACTTTCGATGCATGGAAGCCAAACAGTCGGCCGTGGTTGTCACCACCAATTCTGCCGTCTATCGACCTTGAAATTGTTGGATCGGGATTGATACAACTTTTCCAAGTTTCAGAGCTCAAGTTAAGCTGGCGTTGCCTTAACTTGATCTCAAACAATCTTCTTGATAGAATATAATGTGCAGCGGAATAAAGAACACAAGAAGATAAATTTTCAATGGTTTTTTATTATAAATAATTAACCATCTAGCCTTACGGCAAAATAACCACGCAGGTTTTACCAAAGACGTTCCTCACCACAAAATCACTCTCGCTCTTTTGTAGATTGGACTCAGCAAAGCAGACAAGAATTTTCTCCTTAAATCTAATCCTAGACTTAACTCGAAAACTCAAAAACTTTGCAAAACAAGAAACATATCAACAACGCTTAAGATAAAATCTCTACGGATTTATAAGCTCTATTGTTTCTCTATGTATCTTGATGTACTTCACACCTTATATATAGGTTTCTTCAAACTTGATCTCCAAGGTGTGTTGTACACAGTTTTGGTAACTTATGTTGTTTCCTTGTTGAACTCTTCTTTCCTTCTTGAACTCGATCTCCTTCTTGAATAATAGTTCCCTTTATTAGATTGAGTTCTAATAAGGAAATACTCCTTCTTCAATTCAGAGTAGATCTTGGAAAGATTCCTAGTTGCACTTGAACTCCAAAACTTTCCATCTTTGAAACCGTGTTGACTTGACCGATCTCCTCCTCTTGAATTATGGAAACTTCAACTTAGGAAACATGTAATGTTCTTCCTCATGATTAAGAGATGTTCCTGGACATAAACAAAGACAACTAAAATCGTGGAACTTGATTAATAGATGAATAAAGGCAAAACTAAAATAAAGTAGTTAAAGACAGATTGACAGCATATATACTGGTTTCAATGTTGCCCTGTGAATGTTGGCTCAACATCCATCCAACATTTAAAACCGAATACTTTACTCATGTTCAGAAACATGTTTTAGGTTAAGACTGTTCTCGGGTTTCAATGTTGTCCTCTGGATGTTGACACAACATCCATCCAACATTGATAACAGAACATCTTACACTTTCAGACCTTGGTCTAACCCTTGTAACCGCGGGCGTAGTCGGGATGGGTGGGGTCAGCCTACTCGTGGTGGTCGCGGTCGAACAGTCATACCCTATGACTCCGTCTCACCCTACTGCGGGTGTGTATCAACCACCTCATGTTCGTGGCCCGATTGTTTGTCAACTGTGTGGTGTAAGTGGTCACGGTACTCGGACTTGTCGTCGATATCCCATGCCCAGTGCTAACTTCACTGCGTTGCCACTTACTACTGATTCTCAGGGTACAGAGTGGCTTGCTGACACTGGTGCGTCGCATCACCTCGCCTCTGACTTGAATAATCTTGCTCTCCACTCTGAGTATGATGGTCATGAGGAGGTGTCTACTGTTGATGGTACATGTTTGCCTATATCATACACTGGTTCTTCTGAAATTACTCTTCGTGATCGGTCTTTTACTATTGACAATATCTTGTATGTTCCACCGTCTCGACGGAATTTACTATTTGTACATCGTTTTACTAAAGCTAATGATGTATCTATTGAGTTCTTCTCATCACACTTTATTGTTAAGGATTATCGTACGTGGAGTAAGCTGTTTTGTGGGTGTGTGTGTGGATGGTGTTTACCGTGTGCGACTATGGGCATTTCGGCGACCTCATGTCACGACCTTGGTTGGGGAATGCACGAGCTTCAGTTGTTGGCATGATAGATTAGGTCATCCTCCGAGAAAGATTAGTAATTTACTTTCTAGAAAGTTTAGTTTACCTATTGTGTCGTCCGTTGCGTCGGACTCTAGTTTTTGTTCTTCATGTTTATTGAACAAGAGTCAAAACCTTGCTTTTCGTAACACGTCACTTGTGTCTAGCGATGTTTTGCATTATGTTTATGGTGATGTTTGGGGACCTTCTCCCGTTACTGGGTGTCGCTATTATTTAATTTTAGCGGATCACTTTACCAAGTTCTGTTGGCTGTTTCTGTTGATTATTAAGTCAGATGTTTTGCGTGTTTTTAGTCAATTTAAGAGTCTTGTAGAAAAATAGTGTGGTAAATCCATACAGAACTTTTACTCGGATAATGGCGGTGAATTCTTGGCCATGTGTTCCTTTCTCACGCCGCACGGTATATCTTGGTTGACTACTGCCCCACACGCGCCCCAACAAAATGGTACTAGTGAGCGACGCCATCGCGTGGTGGTCACGATGGGCCGTACTCTGCATAGCCGCGCCTCTCTCCCTCCGGAGTTTTAGGATTATGCGTTTTGCACAACGGTCTACCTCTATAACCGCCTCCCTACGATAGTGTTGGGATCCCGTTCCCCTTTTGAGGTGATGTTTGGTCGTGCACCAAACTACTTGGGTCTTCGCACTTTTGGCTGTGTTTGTTTCTCTCATCTACGACCTTATATTGTGGGGAATCTCACGCCCCCTCTCGGGCGTGTCTATTTGTTGGTTATTCTACCTCGCAGTCTGCCTACAAGTGCCTTGATCTCTCAACGGGCCATCTTTATGTCTCCCATCATGTGCGGTTTATTGAGGACTCTTTTCATGGGCCTCCTCGCCCCGATTGGGCCTCTCTTGTCGCCAACCCTTCCGTGACTGTTGGTGGGCCTAGTGCGGGTATTCATATTCTGCCTGCGGCACCTATTGGGCTCCCTAGGGTTTTTTCATACCCACGACCACAAGCCCAGCCCATAGTCGCCGCTCTGCAACCCTAGTGTCGCGGTCCAACCAGCTAGGGCTACACCTTCACCCATGGACCGGGCCACTAGGGCTCCCCTCTCACCCGCGGCCCAGGCCCGGACACTGCCTCCGGACCGGGCCACTAGGGTTCCTCTATTGCTCGCGGTCTAGGCCCAATCGCCGCCTCTATCTCAAGGTTTGCCCGGTCCGCCCGATCCACCTCTGCATCCATAGTCGAACCCTAATCGTGACCCGCCATCACTCCGAACTCACCGCATGGTTACACAGTCTCAAAATAACATTTTCAAGCCTAAATCTTTCACCGCCACCAAGCATCTAGTCTTGGAATCTTGTGAACCTATGTCCGTCACACAAGCTATGTGTGACCCTCTGTGGTGCACGGCTATGGTCGAGGAACTCACCGCTCTTGCGATTTATAACACTCAGTCCTTGGTCTCACCTCCTAAGAACTGCTCTATTTTTGGCCCTAAGTGGGTTTTTCGGATCAAACGTCATCCTGATGGCTCCATTGAACACTATAAGGCTCGACTTGTGGCGAAGGGCTTTCACTAGCGCCTTGGGGTTGATTTCAAGGAAACGTTCAATCTTGTGGTTAAACCGGTGACCATTTGCACTATCATCTCCCTTGAGGTCATGCATTCTTGGCCCTTACGTAAACTCGACGTCATCAATGCATTCCGTCATGGTGCGTTGACTGAAATGGTCTACATAAGTCAGCCTTCCGGGTTTGTTGACAAGTCCAATACGATCATGTATGTATTCTTCACAAGTCCCTTTACGACCTTAAGCAAGTACCGTGGGCTTGGTATCTTGCCTTTAGCACCGCTCTTATAAAGTTCGGGTTCACTCAGTCCATGTCCAATACCTTACTCTTCATTCTCATGCGTGACTCGGTGCGTGTCTATGTCCTTGTCTACGTTGATGACATTGTTGTCACTAGCTCGTGTTCGACCACTGTCACCGCGCTTGTTGCTTGGCTTGGTAAGGAATTCACGGGCAAGGACTTGGGTCTCCTCACGTACTTCTTGGGTGTTGAGGTTTACAAGATGGGTGATGGACTGTTTCTTTCTCAACACAAGTACACTTTGGACTTGTTAGCACGACACAATATGGATGGTGCTAAGCCGCTAGCGACTCCTATGACTCGGAATCCTCCACGTAGGCCTGTCAAGGGTAGGGTTTTACCCTACCCTTACCCAAACCCTGCCAATACCCTGTGTATAATCCAGGGTAAGGACCCTACCTTACCCTGACTAAGACCCATTGAAGACCCTGTTTTGAAGGACTCTTACCCTACCCTGTTAAATGGGTAAGGGTCTTACTATACCCATTACAAAACTTCGCCCGCGTCATTTTTTTTTTTTTTTTTGCCGTCGATAGCAAATCTTGTAACGTTCACAAAAAAATTATTTTGACGAAAAAATACATCGTTTAATGTAATTTTAAATTAACTTTTTAGAATAAGGGTCAAGACCTTTACCCTACCCATACCCTGAGTTGAGTTTTAAAAGTTACAGGGTAGGGTCTGGGTCTAGACCCTAAGCTCATTTTTAGGGTAAGGGTAGGGTAAAACCCTACCTTTGATATGCCTACCTCCACGACCCGTCTCGATTGATCCGGTTGATCCCACTACTTACCGCCAAATCATAGGCGTCCTTCAGTATCTCACGCTCACTCGGTCAACCGCCTCGCTCAACGAATGTCGTCTTCGGATTCCGTCCACTAGGTCGCCCTAAAACGAGTCCTTCGTTACTTGAAGGGCACCCTTACTCACAACATTACCCTCCGTCGCGATGCCAACCTTGCTCTCACCGTGTTCTCAGATTCAGATTGGGGTGTGGACTCCCTTCATGGCACGTCCACTTTGGCTTACCTTATTATGTTGGGTTCTAACCCCATCTCGTGATCCTCTAGAAAATAGAAGGCCGTCTCTCGCTCTTCCACTGAGGCCGAATATCGTGCTTTCGCCTCTACTGCTGCTGAAGTTCGGTGGCTTCAGCATCTCTTCTTGGAGATTGGGCTGTCTCTTCGATCGGTTCCTACGATTCGTTGTGACAACATGGGTGCTATGCGTCTCTCTTTACATCTGGTTCAATACTCTCGTATGAAACACATCTCCATTGATCTCCACTTTATTCGTGATCTTGTTGCTAACGGTCTTATGTGTGTCTTCTATGTCAACACTCTTGACCATTTAGCTGATGTATTTACGAAGCCCCTTGCTCGTACTCATTTTGAGCTTCTCCGTTCCAAAATCTGTGTTATTACTGATGGAACGTCCATTTTGAGGGGGCGTATTAGATGATAGTATTATTTTGTTGTATTATTAAATAGAATGTACTTAGTATTTAGTCTTATACTTTATTACACTTGTAATTTCCCTTGTAATTTATTATAAGTAGTCATAGTGATTAATGATTTATTTTACTCCAAATATTAATTCTCTTATATAATTTTGATTGACCGAGGCTATTGTATTTTAAAGATGTTATTCAAGAATAGTTTGTAGGCAGGTATGTATATAATTCTCGAAATTGGAAGAAAGATCTTGAAACCAACTAACGGTGATAGAGATGTAATTATCAACATTTTACATTATGCACAATTTGTGATGTTGGGCTTATTAGATAAAAAAAAGAAGTGGAGAAACGCGGGAGAGCAAGTTTAAAAATATTTAAATAGGCGGGGGGGTTTTGTGATTTGTCACTCAACTCACAAATGTATATATTGTGCAGCCCACGTACAAAATTACATTTCATTTAATACCCAAAATACCCTTTCACTCACTCCCCGACACACAAGACCATTTCACTACACTTCCATTTTCATTTCCATTTTCTCTCTCCTCATCCCCTCTCTCTCTCTCTCTCTCTCATGGAGAATCAGAGCCAGAACTCCGGGCGGCGCTCCTCCCGGAGGAGCTTGAAGAGAAAAATCGGCGACGAATTCAACGACGAAGGAGAAAGGATCGGCAACGAATCGACTTCGGATTCGCTCGCAGATCTCGTCCACGAAGTACGCACTCAAGTCGAGATCCTCGATTCGAACTTCTCCTCCGTCCAGCGAGATCGCGCTTCTGCCAAACGCGCCATTCACGTCCTCTCCGAACTCGCCAAGAACGGTACTGCATAAAACGATTTTGTAATTTTGTTGCCAAATTTCGAATTCACTACTGTTTTCTTTCGATTCTACCTGTGAATTTGAGTTTTGATTTGTTTGAGAGTGCTGCATGAGGTGTTTATATATATATATATATATATATATATGTATCGTGATATAACGTTTATCGACCTCTCTAATTTAGTTGTTATTATTATGCTGTGCGTCGTTGTGTGCTTGGTTTTGAGTTTCAAGGATCTGATGTGTGAATGAGTGGTTGCAGAGGAGATGGTGAACGCCATAGTGGACTGTGCCGCTGTTCCTTCGTTGATCAGGCACCTGCAGGCTCCACCACCAGTTAGGAAAGGAGACAGTGGTCCACAGCCTCACGAACATGAAGTGGAGAAAGGGAGTGCATTCACTCTTGGCCTGCTTGCTATTAAAGTAATTTAACTGCTTAAGAGTACTTGTGTATAATATTTTTGTGGCTCTATTTCACTGTTATTGATGAACACTTGATTTTTAACATCAAACTGATTAGATAATGTTGAAGAAACCTGAGAGCTTTAAAAACATTTCAAATCTCTTCTTATGTTAGAGACTTTATACTCCATAACATTAGATCTTTCATCAGCATCTTGTTCGTGTAATTTGTGACGTACTCTGTCCGACTTCATTGCTAATACAAGTAAATTTGCACGTGATAAAAGAACGTGTTTCTATTTATTAGTGGAGCGTAAATCATAAAATGTTTTCTTATAAGCATTTCTTTTGATTTATCTATGAAATTATCATTGTTTTCCTGATCATGATTCTTTACTTGTCATACAATTTCTGGATCACCATATTCTTTTATTCTTGTTGATGTATTCACACTACTAGAAGATCTCCTTGCAGAATTCTTTTTTGTGTTACCCAGCTCATCTGCCTGCATTGCGGTTTTGCAGCCAGAACACCAACAGCTCATTGTTGACGCGGGGGCTCTACCCCATCTCGTGACTTTGTTGAAGAGGCACAAAGTTGGTCAAAATTCTCGGGCTGTAAGTGGTGTTGTTAGAAGGGCAGCTGATGCAATCACTAATCTTGCTCATGAGAACAGCAGCATTAAAACCCTTGTGAGGTAGTTCTTCTTTTTATTGTTTTCTTGGTGACTGGATATGCGATTCCTGCATATCTTTTAATACTAGTATCATGGGTTTAGGGTTGAAGGTGGTATTCCTCCTCTTGTTGAATTGCTTGAATTTGCGGATTCAAAAGTACAGAGAGCAGCTGCAGGAGCCCTCCGAACCCTTGCGTTTAAAAATGATGAGAACAAGAACCAGGTTTTTCCCACTTCATTGACACATGAAGTATTTGTTTTTCTCTCCTGCAATTTTTAATACTTTTACTAATGTCAGATCGTAGAGTGCAATGCTCTGCCTATTCTTATATTAATGCTGCGGTCTGAGGATGCTGCCATTCACTATGAAGCGGTTTGCAACTTCTCTATCCTTTGTACTAAATGCCTAATTAAATTTCTACTCACAGTATTTCCCCACATAAAATTTATGAAACTTATATGAGCTTAAATGATGTCGATTATCAGGTTGGTGTTATTGGTAATCTGGTCCACTCATCTCCTAACATTAAGAAAGAAGTGATTGCCGCTGGAGCTCTCCAACCTGTCATTGGGCTACTCAGGTATGATTACGTCTATGTCCAAAGTTTCAGTAGTCCTTGCTGATAACCTTTTGCTAGGATCCATGTTCTTTCGGTATAAGATGCATGGTACAGTGATGGTAGAGACAGTAAATGGAAATCATCGGGTTTTTTTGCAAGTGAATAAGAGAACATTGTAGAACTATAACTGGCTGCTGTTTATCAATAGCAAGAGCCTGGGATCAAACCTCACCTTTGATGTTGGCGTAACCCGGTTGTGTGTTCTTTATGTTCATTGTAGGTCCACCTAGTATTTCTTTCTTGGAGTCACCACAAATATTAACCTCCGGATTAAGCCATGTTAAACAGTTATCCCTGTGTCATTGCATTTTTTGTTTGATTATGTCAGTAATTTCCTTCTCTGCATCATATGTTTCTGAACCCAAATATTTTCCTTTTCTACCATAAAGCTACCTGACTCAATCATGGGAAGTCACATGTAACCTCCATGCTGGATCTCTTTAATATGGCAAACTTATTTAGCTTTCTGGCATCTCTAGATTCAGAAATTCTGTGACTGATTGTACAAAGTTTCTCATTTCGGAGCTCCTGACCTTTAAGCATTTCTTCCCCTTTGGTCAAGGTGGGAATGCTGTTGGAACTCCTTGTAATCTGCGTGCATTATTAAATTTGAGTTTCAGTTGCTCTATTTGGGGACAAGAATGCTTTAAAAGCTGATGGTGGGTTTTGGTCTTTGTTTGGGCCTACGGCGCAGTTTTTTTTACATTTGCTGATGATAATAGAGGTCCGGTCTGTTTCTTGTTTGGATAGCATGCCGCAAGTGTTCTAATGAGCCAGTTACCCTTAAAACCTGTATAGGAAAGCTATGTGATAATCCACCCACTGGCTCAGTTTAGGAGAACTCTGATAATCGTACCTTTACTGTCGTAGATCGATTTTGAGTTCTGTTAAAACATGCTGGATTTCGTTGTTCTGTAACTAGAAATTCCCTTTCTCAGTATCCCACTGACAAGTTTTCCCATTCATCATCATTTCAGCACACTTGTGTTTTTACCTGTCCAATTAATATATTCTTTAGAGATTGATGTGAGCTTCACATTAACTTCGGACAGTTATAACAAGGTGGAACAATGAGTTTGTCTTAATTATGTGAAGAAAGACGAGTACAGTTAATACAAGGGCCATAGTTCAAGCAATTCGTACCTAGTATCTCTAGAAATGTGATACAAAGTACAGAAGCATCAGGATCTATGTTTTAGAGATTCATTGCTGATTGATTCTATGATGGACTTGGTTACAAAAACCTGAAAGTCATGTTATCAGACTTTACGCATGCGATATTTTCATCTTTGTTTATTCTCTATCACTTTGTTAAATTTATGAAAACAAACTATGTGACACTTCTCTTGTGATATTTCATTTTGTTTTTGGAAATTTTTAATTGGCAAATTATGTGATCTACTTGTTTTACTTTTTAATTTTGAATCGTTAATCTGATTTCTGCATAACAGCTCATGCTGTTCAGAGAGCCAAAGAGAAGCTGCTTTACTTCTTGGACAATTTGCTGCAACCGATTCGGACTGTAAGGTTGACTAAGTTAACATTTCCCTTAGACCAAGGACTATATCTTTATAACTACCTGTGTATGTGTACTAATTGTAACGATAGCTGACAATTTTTTGGATGATGCTTGCAGGTGCACATTGTCCAAAGAGGTGCTGTACGGCCACTCATAGAGATGCTTCAGTCCCCAGATGCTCAATTGAGAGAAATGTCAGCCTTTGCACTTGGCAGGTTAGCTCAGGTAATGGTCTCATTTCTTTCTTTATCAGTTCTACTCTCTAAAGGTTCCTGTTCTATTTTTAATCACGTTCAAGATTATGTTCTGTTGCAGGATCCTCATAATCAAGCTGGTATTGCACATAGTGGTGGAGTAGCACCATTATTGAAGCTCTTAGAATCCAAAAATGGATCGTTGCAACATAATGCTGCCTTTGCTCTTTACGGACTTGCAGACAATGAGGTATTTTATATTGTGAAAACTATATTAGTTTTGGCTGTTGCAATAGTAAAGCCTTTGCGCTTATTCTAGCGGGGGCTAACTGGTTCATTATGTTTCTAATTACCTTTTTACTCGTGTAGGATAACGTTGCAGAACTTATAAGGGTTGGGGGGATTCAGAAGCTTCAAGATGGTGAATTTATTGTCCAAGTACAATCTTAACCCTGTGGATCTTTTTATATGAGACAAATATTTGGGTTAATTATGCATGGTTACAGCTCAACTCAGATATTTTTGGTGTTCTCTAATATTTCTTCTCATGCTTTGCAGCCTACCAGAGATTGTGTGGCCAAGACACTTAAAAGACTTGAAGAGAAGATTCATGGACGGGTGAGTTCAATTCTAGTTGTTTAAAATGAAGGTGATGTTGTACAATCTTAATTGTTTCAATATTTAATCAAAAATCAAATACAACAAAATAATGCTCGAGAACTTCACATAAAAATATGTATAACTGAAGTAGAACTTCAATTGTGTTTTCTGTGGATGTCATGAAAAGAATAAATCTCCGGCGAAGAGGTATTAGTCTCCAGGATTTCAAATTTTGAATGTTCAGTGACTTATTTTATTCATGCGATGACTAGTTTGGGATTAAGTCAGTTATTGACCATAACCCTTGTGATAACTTCAGTCAACATGAGCAGATTTTTCTTCATTCTCTTGGAAACAAGAATTGGGTTGCTTTTGGTCTATCGCCACATGTTTAATTTGATTACGCATAAACGACGTGGCCTTTAATGGTGTTGTTGTGAGCTGATAAAAGTCAGAACATGGGGATGGAGCGAATTGTCGGATTTTCCTTATTTGTTAACGATTGGTCTTTGTTTCTCTCTTCTTGTCTGTAACTTTAGCTGCTTGCCCTTTTCCTTCATTGTTTGACGCTTTTGTAAGGGGTTGGAGTACTCCTTGTACTCCTTTTGTTTTTTTATGAACTTTTTGTACTTTAAGAAAAGTTAATAAATAAAAATGTCTGAAATAGAATCTTTCTAGTTGCCCTTTCAATTATGAGAGAACCAATTTTATATGTTGTTTTTAATAACAATTTGACTGCTTAGTGCGGATTCTAAACTTTTATCAACTTTCTTCTTGTGCAGATATTGAGTCATTTATTGTACATGATGCGTGTCGGAGAAAAAAATCTTCAAAGGCGAGTGACTTTGGCTCTAGCACATCTTTGTTCTCAAGATGACCTGAAAACCATCTTCATTGATAATAATGGTATATATATTTTATGAATTTCTCTGCAATGTTGACATAATATCTGCCTGTGTTAAGATTTTGTTTTTCCGTGGGACTTCTGAGTACTACTTTTCTGGTCTCACCTACCTCATATTCTTGCAGGACTGGTGTTGCTTTTGGAGCTTCTCGAATCAACCAACTCCAAGCACCTAAAGGATGGTTCTATGGCCTTGTGCAGGTTGGCTAATAAAGCCAGTTCTCTTTCTCCCATGGATGCAGCTCCTCCTTCCCCGATACCTCAGGTGATAAGTGCAAGTCTTTCATTTTCTGTTTGCAGCTGTCATTCGGTTAATGAGTTCTTTGTTATAGCACCATGCTGCAGTTGGATATCTCAAAATTCAGTAAAAGTTGTTGAGCTTTTCCTTGAACCGAATGATGGAATAACAGAACTTCTTCAAACAAGATAATATCATATCGAACAAAAAAGAGAACACAGTTCATACAAAGGGAATATCCAACTACAAAAACAATAGGAGGAAGAAAAACTAGTGGTACAGAAGAGAAATCAAGATGCCCATGGCTGCAAAATGATGAGTTGCTAAGTTGGAATTATGGCAGACATGTTTCCATTTCGGCCACTTATTCCAAAACCTACCAACTCTAGGATATGTGATAAACCCTCCAATCCAAAACCAGAGAACCGTCAGTTATGTAAAGGATAGCTTGAACGGTTATCACTTTCAACAAAAGCTTTATCAACCTTGAAGAATTTCAACCAAAAGTAAGTTTGTTGAATAGCATATTTCAGCGGCTAGTGGTTGAAGCTGTTTCTACCATGAGCAAAGGAAAAAGAGGACCGAGCCCTTGAGATCAGGGAGCCAACAGCGGTCTTAACTGACAAAAACTTAGCATCAGAGTTAGCTTTGATCCAACCAAGATTAGGAGCAATCCATGGAAGTGACTGAATTGCTGATCTTTCCAGTTTGATTTCCTTTTTCGTCTGCCATGAGCATCTGCTTTAGATGAAAAGAACTCTACCATCTTAGTTCTTACCTACATCTAGAGATAGAGAGAGAGAGAGAGAGAGAGAGATAGGTGTAAAGTTTTATTATGTGAAAACCAGATTACATCAAAATAGCAAGCTGAAAAGCAAATAATGTTCCCTGGTTTCTTTTTTGAAATAGCGGGCAGCTATTACAAGGGATCAACCTTAACCAATAGCAATATTCGAGCAATGGGAAGAATCAATTCTGAGGCCCCATTTAGATGCAAAGCTAACAAATGATTTGAACCCGTTATTTATTTATTTATTAAATAGCCACGCACAACTTTTTTCGCCATAAGGGCCTAATCAAAATCCAAGCCCTCCCACTAATTTTGAAAGGCGATACTGTTACTCTAACTAATAAAAAACAAAAGATTCCCTACTTATGAAACTTTAAGCGAAAAATGGAAGACATCTCTGGTAGGTGTTTTAGCAGGTATGAGAAGATTAAAAAATCTTCCACCGGTATCTATGTAGATAGGCCTAAATGTTATGTTAACTATAGTATATTTCGTTAATTTTACAGCACACAGAACCTAAATATGTTAAAAATCTGTTACCTTCACTTTCTGGTTTTGAAAAGCTGCAACTTCAAACCAAACTGCTGTTCAGATCAATCTACTTATACTTGGATTGTAGAAGAAAATTATTTTCATAGTTTGAGTCCATTGTTTGTCGTCTCCTGTATCAATAGAAGCATACTACTTTTGGTATGCTGTATACTCCATGATGAGCAATTGATTATGTCATTGTGTTTAAATCAAATGCTACTATTCCTTCGGCTCTTTGAATGCATTGCAATATGTTGTAAGGAAACCTCCTATCTGGTACTCATTTTAGCTTAATTTGAACTGAAGCTACTATTGGAATCATTTATATTTTCCAGCAATGGGTGCTTAATTATGTTCAATTTAACTGCATATGCCCCAACTGATTCAAAGCATGATAAGTGTGTGCTTTCGATATTGCTAAATGTGGATTACCATCAAACAGGAATGTTTTTGTGAATTATTTGCAGCTATAGAGAATCTTATGCTGAATTAAATTTGTTGTATTATGTTGCAGGTGTATCTGGGTGAGCAGTATGTAAATAATCCTACATTATCCGATGTCACATTTTTAGTTGAAGGTTCGAATCGTCTTTAGATTCTTGAATCTGGTCTGTACACACAGCTAATAGTTTCTTTGTAACATCTCGTAATATTTTGTTGTTTTCATCAGGAAAACGGTTTTATGCGCACAGAATTTGTTTGCTGGCTTCTTCTGATGCATTTCGTGCTATGTTTGATGGCGGTTATCGGGTGAGCATTGCATTGAGTACAAATATATATGTCTCAGAATAGTATAATTGGAGTATTATCACATACTTTTAGCTTTATTAGATTACATGTCAGTATCAACTCACTGCCAACTAGAAGTGGCTTAGCAAATCAATTGAAATTAACTTTTCCTGTTTTGATGCAATTCATGATCAATTCTTCTGTGATTTTGGTAAACCTATTTTATACTGTTGAGCTTAAGAAAGGCAGGTAACACTTTTTTTTATCCTAATGATGAAACCATCTCTTCTGGTATGGTTTTCTTACCGGACCCTTCAATCAATAAACAACTAACTGTAATTACCTTGCCTGGGGCATCATTGTACTATTCAAGTTGGCACTCCAAAATCTGTAGTGAAGAGTTGTGAGTCCGAAGTAGATGTGTCTTTGATTTGTTCACAGAAAAAAAAATCAAAAAACTTGTTGGTGTTCTTCAGTAATGTATGTTTTTCTCTTAGATACTTTTTCATAAAAAGAGCTGCTTGAATAATAGTCTATAAGCCAAGAATGAAGGAGCTGTGCGACCACCATAGATTGGGAGTCCTGTTTTTGACCAATGCTGCTTAACAATATTTACTTTTCTTAGTATCCTGACTGAGCAAACTTAAAATTCGAATGTGTTGAAGCATAAGAGTTGACAGGCCATGAGTTTTACAAAGTTGGTCGACAGTTTTGAGTAAGAAGTCTTTGTAGTTTATGTTTGTGTTGGTCTTACTTAAATTTTCTTGAATCCGTTGCAGGAGAGAGATGCCAAAGACATAGAGATTCCTAACATTAGATGGGAAGTTTTTGAGTTGATGATGAGGTTAACAGTTTTTTCTTTTATTTTATGCCAAAGTGTTACTCTAATTTCCGTATACTTGTTTGATGCTTAACATTGTTATTTTTGGTGGCAGATACATTTACACTGGATCTGTCGATGTGAACTTGGACATTTCACAGGATCTTCTGAGGGCTGCCGACCAGTATCTGTTGGAGGGGCTGAAGCGCTTGTGCGAATGTGCAATTGCCCAGGTGAGTCAGCTTACTGCTTGTAGTATTTACGTATTAAAATTTACGTACCTTATACTAACCTCATATCTTCTCAAGGATATATCGGTGGACAATGTGTCTGTCATGTTCGAGTTATCAGAGGCTTTTAATGCTTTGTCCTTGAGAAATGCTTGTATTCTATTCGTCCTGGATAAGTTTGACAAGATATGTATCAAGCCATGGTATGTTTTGTGTCCTTCGTTGTTGTCTTCTCGTTCTCACTTTTTTTGTTTCCGCAAGTATTAGTGAGATGACCTTTGTGTGTGCTTGATTGTACGTGTCTCAATGCAGGTATCCTCAGTTGATCCAGCGGATTTTACCGGAGACTCAAAATTACTTTGTAAGAACACTGACCAGACACGTCCATGCTGAATTGAGCTGATAAGTCTTTTGCCAGAAGTTTTGAATACTAATCTTCAACTAATTAGTGACCCAGGAGAATGTATAGAAAATCTGTTGGTAGTCTCTTGAGTATTTGAACAGACAGGATAGCCAATTTGTTGTCTTGCCAACTACATATATTTAATGGTTTAGATTTGTATTAATTTGGACTCCTTAATCAGATAAATTCTGAGATTATCTTGGACAACTCATGCATTTTTGCCACTAATGCTAAGTTATGATCTCCTCGGGACCTCGGTGCTGCTCAGTTTATAGAGTGAGACTTTCACTGTTTTAACTCTCAATATGGCTGAACTCAATTAACTACGTTATATACATATGTTGTTGGATTTTAGTAAACAAACAAGTTGTCAATAAATCTTGTGTTTTGGCTGATGCCACAAACGATTAATTAAATTAAATTAAATTATGAAATATATAAATCAAGTCCTTCATCTAATTACAGTATTTTCCTCCGGAAGGTAAGTAGATGACTATGATGATATCGTGTTGATTGCATATCAAAATGAGATAAAAGAGGAGCCATTTCCTTTAGTGCCCCTCCTATCCCCTTGGCAACTCTACTTGAAGAGAAGCCACCCTTTTGGGCGATCTTCTTCTTGCTTTTCTTCTTCTCCTTCCTCACCATTGCACCCAACCCCTCGTTAGCACCAGTATTTATTGACTCATCAACATTTAGGACCAGCCTCGAGTTCGAACTAACCAATGGAAGAGTCGGCTGAACCTCCGCCTCTAAACTCCTGATATCAATATTCGTGCCTATAAGACACACATACGAAGCCCTGAGTATGCATGATCGAGCCTACAAGACAAAAGGAGAAAGGGGTTGAACAATCACTTACAATCTTTTTCGAAGTCGACTTGAGGCAATATCCACGAGCCCGCACTCACAGAAGCAAAACCACTCTTCTCATACAGGTACGAAAAAAATATTATCATTCAAGATTCTGGCAACATCATTCAAGATTCTGGCAACATCATACCGCACAGAAAAGAAGCCCTCATCCACCATGCTTGGTCCAGAACCTTCAACCTATCCACATCCTGAACGACCAGTCTTTCTTGTCATGAATAGTTAATTCGCCATGTGGTCCGCGTAGGACGTACGTAGAAATATCGAGTCTTCCAATTCCTGAAGGAAGAAGAAATAGTATCCAAAAAATAGAATTTAGCATTACGAGGTGTAAAGTAATAAAAAAGAATACCTGCTGGTGACACACTCACTCTGTACGTTGCCAAAAAATGTTATGATGTGCACTTTGCCCCCTTTATCAAGTAAACATATATAAAGCATGATAAACAGATGTATCCGTTGGGAGTCACCTGGCTCGGACACAACCCATAAGCTCGAAACACTTCACAAAAGAAGGGGGACATTAGTGATCGCAACCCTGAATCTGAGCCGCGTAAATAGAGACAAACCTTTTGGGAGGGTTGTCAGCCCGCTCCGCCGGAAGTGGTATTTGTACCTCCACCACCCTCGAATCCATGTTAAACTCCTTTAAACAAGAAGCCACGTAGACCTTGGTCGCCACTGAAGGAATATCATCCACCGAGACATGCTTTGATTTAGCCTCCTCGACCATTTTCCTCTTCCTCGAAGAAGAGTCAGCCTGACCATAGACAAATGAACCCCTACTTCATTCATTACAGGATGAGGAGAATGGATCGAACTCTCCTCATGAACAACATCAGAAGGAAAAGAAGACAATGCCATGGATGAGCAAAGAAGAAGAATGCTTATGAAATAAACAAGTCCCAAACGGTCACTAAACCGACAAAACAATAAATACCAGTCCAAACGGCAAAAACTACGGTTCGCATGAAATCTTTATTCTAAATTTCTCTCGTATTTCACCTCTTCGTCACCCAAACATCAGACTCCAGCCCTTCAGGAATGCTGCTTCGTACCAAGAAAACCTGGTCGCCTTAAAGAGATGAACCCTTAGTACGAGGCGAGGATGACACGACATGTTTATCCTATGAAATCTTATCTTAGATACATAATTCCCTATGGATGAGATTGTAATTAATACAGTAATAATTGTACCCCAACACCCTTGTAAGTTAAAGCAGCTTCCTCTACCTATATAAAGGGAATAATTTATTCTGAAATAGATCATCAGAAAACCCACAATAGAAAGTATCTCTATTAACTAAATACTCTTCATTTCCCCCTCGTAAAACCCTTTTTGTCGCGCTAGTCCATTTTGATCCATTTTCCTAAAAAAAGACATGTTTTCCAACCCCTCTAAAAAAATCCCATCAACAATATAGTTTCGAGAAAGAAAGTTGGTATTGTCCGAATATAGAGCCGCAATTTAATAAAATTCAGATAAGCAGTAACACCAGTGATACTACTCATCTCCACAAACATAATAAACTACAAATCTTATTCCTTTACCATTGCTCATTGTAGACAAATAAAATTTGTCTACTCCAATTAAATAATAACAAGTGTCAAATTAATTATTATAAATTAAATTGATTATTTCTATTTTTAATTTGAGATTTTACTAAATTAAATTCCAATTATTAATAGATTAATTGATTGATTTTCTAATATATATTGTTGGCCAATCAAATAAAGCCAAGTGGAAAAGATGGAGTATTTCAACCAATGATGTTAAGCCATGTGAAAAATATGATGTGTTTCTTGATAAGCAAGCCAAATTAAATCCATGCTTATCTTGAAAATAAAACCGACCAATCACAAGCAAGAAGCTCTAGGTTTTTACAACTATAAATAGAGGCCCTCTCATAAAGAAAAAGGACACTCAAAATATTCACAAGTTGAAGAGGGAAAAACTCTAAGTTTTTCGCTCCACCAAATTCATCCATCTTCAAGCGTTCTTCGCGGCATTCAAGGCATTTTTCAACAATCTTCAAGGTGTTCTTCGTAAAGAGCCCCTTTCAATCTCCCGTCAAGTCTCAATTCCATCCAAAAACCGTTTTTGAAGATAGCACTTCTGCCGAGGAAGATCAAACACCAAGAAGTTCAACAAATCCAAAACCAAGTTCATACCGTTCTTCATTCGTCTTCAAGTCAAAATCCGTTTAATCCGAGATCAAGTCCTAAGACCCTCGAAAAACCGTTTTTAAAGATTGAAGTCCATTCAAGAAGATCAAAACAAAAAAAATCTAAAGAACCAAAGGCGAAGATCATACCAATCTTCATCAACCTTCAAATCAAATTCCAAATAAAGTTTCCGTTCGATCCGAGATCAAGCCATAAAGCCCTCGAATCAACGTTTATCAAATATCCAAGTATTTTGAAGATCAAGATTCCTCCAAAGAAGATTGATATTCAACAAGTTCAAGAAGTCAAGACGAAGAACAAAGTGTTCATCGCGAAAATCAAGTCAAGTCGATTGTTAATTCAAGATCAAGCTCAAAAGCCATAGGATTAACGTTCAACTCAAATACACATGGAAGAGATCAAAATCAAATTCACTGTCAAGTCAACCACAAGACTAATTGTTGTAGAAAAGAACCAGAGTATCAAATAGAGAGACCGCACCACAAATTGTACTTTGAATTTATTCATATTTACTTTGTAATATATTCTTGTCTTTTAATTACAGAGTTCAAGAATTTGTGATTACAAATTTGGCACGCCCAGTGGGACCATCTCTACCTCTCATCTCTTTTCCAACAAGTCTCAAATTTGAAGTCACAAGAAGTAAGTGTTGCTCAACAATCGACAAGTCAATGGGGACAACAAGCGGAGGCTCTTCGCAACCGATGATGAATAATACGCTTGCACCGGGGGCAAGACACGAAGCTAAAGAAGATGATCAAGCAACTTCAATGGAAAAGCAAGTTGCTGCGCTGATAAGAGCCATTGCAAATCTTACAAAACAAGCTCAAAAACGTGAAGAGCACTTGAATTGCCTTCTCCAAAAGCTAGAGGACCAAGAAGGAGTTAAAAATTTCAAATAAGTCACCAACAACATTGGAGTTCAAGGATGCATTAAGACCACAATCAACAAAACTGAAGTCTCTCCTCATCTCCAAAAGCAAGAACGCGTGGAAAGCGGTGATCAAGGCATGGCGTATGAAAATGCTACTCAAGGAGTTGAAGCTCAAGAGTTTAATGAAGTTCTAAGTGAAAGAATCCACGCCACTTCTCTTTTCCGCAAGTCAAGTTTCTCAAGGAAGGAAGAGCAAGGTGCCATGATGCACACAAAGTTTGCCGAGAAAAACATTCAAGATGTTGAAGTTGGAGAAAATCCTAAGTCCTCAAGCAAGCAAATCCAAGTTTCCCCACAAGGCCTTGTCTTTGCCGATCAATTGAAGAAGCTCATTGAAGGAGTTGCAAATGATCATAAAGCTCTTCGCAAAAGTTTCAAATCTTACACAAAGCCCTACACTCAAAGAATTGAGCAATTATAAATGCCAGAAAGCTATCAACCTCCGAACTTTCAGCGATTCAATGGGACTGGAGATCCAAGACAACATGTTGCTCACTTTATTGAGACATGCAATAGTGCCGGCACTTGTGGAGATCTTCTAGTCAATCAGTTTATTTGAACCTTAAAAGACTTTGCATTTGATTGGTACAACGATCTCGAGCCAAACTTCATTGACGGTTGGAACGATCTACAAACTGAATTCTTCAATCGCTTTTATAGCACTCGGCGTACTGTGAGCATGATTGAGCTTTCAAATTTGCATCAACAAGAAGACGAACCAGTGATTGATTACATCAATAGGTGGAGAAATCCATCCTTAAGCTGCAAAGAAAAACTATCTGAAACTTCATTCATAGAGATTTGCATTCAAGGGATGAACTGGAGCCTTTCTTACATACTTCGAGGAATCAAGCCAAGAAACTTTGAAGAGTTGGCAACGCGAGCGCATGACATAGAGACAAGTGTAAACTCTATTAAAGAAGAAAACTCAGCTCATGACCTTGATATTGAAAGTGATGATACAGACGACAACGATGACAATGAAGAGGGCGCGCCATCAATTTTTGTGCCAACCAATATGCTCCTTGATACGAGCTTAAACTATCTCAAATCCTCAAATTAAGTGCCAAAATATATACTCCTTGATAAAAGTATAAATTATCAAAATCTTCCTTAACACGAGTATAAACTGTTTGCATATCCAAACTCAAAGAAAATCCTTCAAGTCTTCAAAACAAATGCACAAGTCTCCTAGACACGAGCCAAAATGTCTATAAATCCTTCAAGTCCTCAAAGAAAATGTTCAAGTCACCTACACACGAGCCAAAATGTCTACAAGTCCTTCAAATCTTCAAATTAAATGTGTTAAGTCTTCCAGACACGTCGAGAATCTGCAAATCCTTCAAGTCTTCAAGTCCTCCTAGGCACGAGCAAAAAGGTCTGCATGTTCTTCAAGTGTCCAAGTCTTGAAATCTTCAAGTCGATTGCTCCATGACGCATGAGTCTAAACTGCACGTTACTCCTGATATGCATGAGTATAAAATGCACCATCTCTAAAGTAAATTGATGTACTTTGAACTATGTTGTGACTTGATTCCTTTGTTGGATACGTATGCAGCTTAGAATTTCGAAGTTCAGTCATATCCTTTCACCAAGTTACCTTGAGTTGAAGATGTTACATGAAACTCCTTGAGGTATGATGTGCTGATAAGACGAGTAAAGCTTCCGTCAAGTAGGAAATAAAGAACGTCAATGCTTTGAATGTTGACCTTGAAATCATGCTCCAAGCTTTTGAGTGCTTCTTGAGTTGACAATGCAAACTTCAATCGGATGCTTTACTATGTGCCTTGATTCCAATCTCCAAACACTTCGCTCCAAGAGGATAGCTGTAATCGTGCTCCAAGCTCACTTGATCATTGACTAGACACTTTTGTGTTGTTAGATCAAAGTCGATACCTCCAAACTACCATTCCAGTCATGAAAAGGATATGCCTTGCATGTTTAACTAGAGAAGTCCTATAAGAAGATGGAACACAGTTTGACAAGTATGTTGTTTGACCACTCCCATATCGGCGAGGTTCTTTGAAAATTCAGGGTGGAGTGTAACAAGTACGTCACTCCGCTTTGCCCAACAAAGAGAATTTGTGATGTTCTTCAAAAGGTTAGTCATCTTGAATGTTTCTTTGACGAATGAAGCCGACATCTAACGCATGAGTATGACCAACAAGATGAGTGCGCATGTGTTTGAAGCCAAGTCTTGAAAACAAGTCCACTCCTCCTGAATGTCTTTGATGCCAAGTCTCGAGAACAAGTCCACTCCTGCTGAATGTCTTTGACGCCAAGTCTATAGAGTAAGTCTCTTCTTTTCGGATGCCCTTTGAAGCCAAGTCTTGAGGATAATGTCTCCTTCAAGGTTTATTTGATGCCGAGTCGTGAAAAGAATGTCTCCTCCTTCAAGCTCACCAATGATGTTGTGTTGATTAAGGTTTTGAGTGTGCTCCTCCTCTCCTTGCAAGAGATCCAAAATTTGTCAAGTATTGTTGCACGCACAGAGCTTTCATGACCTTCAAGGTGCAATTTATGTGAATAAGAATGGATGGATTGCCATATATCTTTGTGGAAGTCGCTTACTCTTGCACCAATTGAGAAAGCCTTCTTTTCGCAGCATCTCCTTTGGCAGTGCATCGCCCCACAATATCGAAGGAAAGATCAATGGACCGCAAGTCGTCACTATTTGCCACAACTTTACATTATTTTCAATTGCGGGAGCGTCAAGTTGATGATGCGAGTTGGCTCCGAGTTTTTGTTGACGGATGTGCATTGGCAATGATAAATAAATTTTCCATACCGCCTAGTAAACAAGAAATTTCGTGTTTGAGTACGACCAAAGTTCAAAGGCAAACTAAGCATATAACAAGAGTTGTTGATGAGCAAGGATACGAAAAAAAATCACGTCTCGGGTCGTCGGCAATTCCAATGAAAGAGATTCTTCCTATCTCTAATTCAAAGCCTGTTGGAGCCTGCAAACGAAAGAAGAATAGAATATTAGCAAAAATCCTGAATTAGAAGTCTACAAGTTGTTAAGCTCAACCGCAAGCTTTCTGCCATTCTCTGTCGCTGGGCGGTACAGAAGCTTGAGAAACAGAGGAAAAAAAAGACAAAAACAAGAGGCTAGAATCAAATCTTAAATCAAAGTTTGCAAGTTGTTGAACCTCGCCCGTTGGATTTCCGCCGGCTTTCTACTTGTCTCTGTCACTGGACGTCACAGAACAGACTTAAGAAGAAGAAAAAAAGAATATACAAGGTTGCGGTGGTGAAGAAAAAGCCTTGGGTTTGGCTCTATATATAGAGTTTACTTGAAGAGAAGTCCCAGTTCAAATATAACTCTAAGTCCTGAGTAATAGTTGGATTAGAACTCTTCTCACAATGATTTAATTAAAGACGAAGTCAAGTTGAAGAAGGAACATATTTGCCGAAATCTGATCCCGTAGGTGTTTGTTTGAAGAAGATGACTAAGGGAAAAATCCAATGAGTTGGGTTTATATGGATCAAGTTAAAAAAAGAATATTGGAAGTAAAAAAGTGGGCCCCATTTATTCGAAGTGTTTGACTGTGTTATTGATATAACAGACTAAGTGTCCCGTGACTTTGCCCAATTCCCCTGTGTGGTGTCCTGATCGCCTACATGTGGTCTACATAGACCAGATGTAAAAGAAAAAAAAGAAGAAGAAGACGGCAGCAAAGTACAAGTCACGGATGATGCATAAGGAAAAAAGTTTAGTACCTAAATTCTATTATGATCCTCAAGGAAATTGACATGGAGGCCTACTAAAATTTTGTTCCTTAAGTTGAAGCACACAATGTTCCATCAACCTCATTGAAGACACGAAAGAATTATGTTGCGGCCATATTCACTTCAAGAAGCATTTTTACAATGCTATTCGTGACAAGTCGCAAGGGGGCATTTGTAGACAAATAAAATTTGTCTACTCCAATTAAATATTAACAAGTGTCAAATTAATTATTAGAAATTAAATTGATTATTTCTATTTTTAATTTGGAATTTTACTAAATTAAATTCTAATTATTAATAGATTAATTGATTGATTTTCTAATATATATTGTTGACCAATCAAATAAAGCCACGTGGAAAAGATGGAGTATTTCAACCAATGATGTTAAGCCATGTGAAAATATGATGTGTTTCTTGATTAGCAAGCCAAATTAAATCCATGCTTATCTTGAAAATAAAACCGACCAATCACAAGCAAGAAGCTCTAGGTTTTTACAATTATAAATAGAGGCCCTCTCATAAAGAAAAATGACACACAAAATATTCACAAGTTGAAGAGGGAAAAATTCTAAGTTTCTTGTTCCACCAAATTCATCCATCTTCAAGCGTTCTTCGCGGCATTCAAGGCATTCTTCAACAATCTTCAAGGTGTTCTTCGTAAAGAACTCATTTCAATCCTCCGTCAAGTCTCAATTCCATCCAAAAACCATTTTTGAAGATAGCGCTTCTGCCGAGGAAGATCAAACTCCAAGAAGTTCAACAAATCCAAAACCAAGTTCATACCGTTCTTCATTCGTCTTCAAGTCAAAATCCGTTTAATCCGAGACCAAGTCCTAAGACCCTCGAAAAACTGTTTTTGAAGATTGAAGTCCATTCAAGAAGATCAAAACAAAAAAAATCTAAAGAACCAAAGGCGAAGATCATACCAATCTTCATCAACCTTCAAATCAAATTCCAAATCAAGTTTTTGTTCGATCCGAGATCAAGCCGTAAAGCCCTCGAATCAACGTTTATCAAATATCCAAGTATTTTGAAGATGAAGATTCCTCCAAAGAAGATTGATATTCAACAAGTTCAAGAAGTCAAGACGAAGAACAAAGTGTTCGTCGCGAAAATCAAGTCAAGTCGATTGTTAATTCAAGATCAAGCTCAAAAACCCTTGTATTAACGTTCAACTCAAATACACGTGGACGAGATCAAAATCAAATTCACTGTCAAGTCAACCAAATTTCAAGACTAATTGTTGTAGAAAAGAATTACAGTATCAAATAGAGAGATTGCACCATAACTTGTACTTTGAATTTATTCATATTTACTTTGTAACATTTTCTTGTCTTTTAATTACAGAGTTCAAGAATTTGTGATTACACTCACTATTATATGTTTGTTATTTCTAATTACTGATTTATGTCGTTTTAGAAACATAAGTGATACAATTAACTTGAAATATAACGAGTTTATTGTATTTGCTAGGTATAAATTCAAAATCTACGTATGTGTATCTGGACTAATTAGAAATAATTACAAAAGATTTTTTGCTGCTATCTCCTTATACACTATTTTCTTCTTTTTTATGATGAATATTATATATAAATTCTTTCTATCAACACCTTTAAATAGACAAGATAAATGAAATAATAGAAACGCACGTTAGTCTTGTAACAACTGAAAGAGTCAAACAAAGTGCAAACATATATTTATGACAGTGAAAGCGTGGGTTATCGACAAGGTCCTGTTATTTGTGCTACAAATAATTTGCTTATCATTGAAATAAATCATATCAAAAACACAATATACATGTCCGTCATCGTCTCAACCAGATGATAGAAGATGAAAGCGTGCGATTAAGTTTGTATATTTTTTTAATGTAGAAAATGGAGAACTCCCGTAGGATTAACATAGAAAATAGAGTACAAAAAGTGGAAGTGTATAAGAAAGCTAGCAAAATCTAAAGCTCTATCTATTAAAATAATCATCATTGACTAAGTTTGCTATAAAATTAGGACCAGTTCTCCTTGATTCTCCGCGCTATGTTTAGCCAATGCATCCATCACTTTATTTTCTTCACCAAACTTTTTTGTGATGTCAAAATGAACTTGAGGAAAGTCAGCCAGCGGCTCCTCATTTTCCATGGAACTTTGTGAGACTTAGAATTCAACAAGGAAACCACATAGATAGAGCCATTCTCCAACCAAAGGTAATTTCAGTTAAGCTCATGTGGCAAACCTCTATAATTTTTGAAAATTCTCTCCACCCAATCCTGGCACGTCGAGAGAGAAACCATCAATGTTGCATTTTAGCTACATTGTAAGCGGAAGATGCCCACTTTATCGAGATGATTTTCTACTTTAGAAATAATTTAGTTGTGCTATTTTTTCTAAAAAAATTGAAAAAGATGATTTAACCTCTGTAAAAACACACAAACACACTAGCACAAAAGACAATTTTTTTACAATTTGAATTTTGAGGGTACATTTTTTTTTAATAACTATTTGAGGGTACATTATGGTGTGAGTTTAAATTTGTATCATAAAATAATTATTGAAAATGAAAAGTGAGTTTAGCCTAAAAAATAAGGAAGGATAAGCAAGAAAGCATGTGGTAGACTCATAAAAAAAAAAAGAAAGCATGTGGTAAAAGTTGGCATTGTCCTCCGAATATAGAAACCGCAATTCAATGAAATTATTAATTAGGATAAGCAGGAGGAACACCAGTCACTACTGACTGCATATTCTCTCTCATCTCCATTACCATTTACCAAACGCAACCTTCAAAATACTCTCTCTCTCTCTCTCTATTATGGTTATCTCTTCATTCTGTACCGATATTTCACCTCAGTTTCTCTTCTACCGCTCAAATTCCACCAACCGCTTCCAAAACCCCCGGCACCGACCTCCTCGCCGCCGACCTGTCAACTTCTCCGGCCACTCTACTGCCCGACGATACTCTCCTCCTCTAATTTCAAGCTCTATCGACCAAAATCCTCCTAGAACGCTCTTCCCCGGCGGATTCAAGCGTCCTGAGATCAAAGTCCCAAGTCTCCTTCTCCGATTGTCCTCCAACGAGGTCATCAGCCACAATACGAAGAAGGCGGTGCTCGATGTCGTTGACGACGCCGTTTCCGAAAGAGTTGGAGTTGTGCTGCTTTCCGGAGGCAGCGGCAAAGACCTCTACGAGGCGGCCTGTTTGCTGAAATCGGTGGTTAGGGACCGTGCCTACTTGATGATCGATGAGCGTGTCGATATTGCTGCTGCGGTTAATGCCAGTGGCGTCTTGCTCTCGGATCAAGGTTGTTATATTCTAGTACTTTCATTGTGATGTTTTCTTTGATTTTTTTTTTTTTTACAATCATTGTGTTGAGAGTCTTAGTTGTGATCTGTCTCTCTCTCTCGATTTCACAGGTCTACCTACGGTAGTGGCCAGGAATACGATGATGGATGCGAAAAATGAGTCTGTGGTACTTCCCCTGGTAGCGAGGACTGTGCAGACGTACGAAGCTGCATTGGATGCTTCTGTTTCTGAGGGTGCTGATTTTCTTGTTTTTAGTTCCAATGGAGGAGATAGCGTTTCTGTAGAGCTGGTGAAGTCTGTCTCTGAGCTTGTGAAGATTCCAGTTTTCGTCATGTTTGATCAGCTTAGACGTGGAAAAACTTTAGATTTGTTAGGATCGGGAGCGAGTGGTTTAGTTGTTACTGTTGGCGAATTGAGCTTATTCAGAGAGTATGACTTGAGCGACTTGTTTTCTCGTGCATTTGAATTGAATGCAAAAGTGGAAAATAGCTTTCAATCTTTTGAGAAATTCAAAACGCTGAATCTGGAGAATGGGATGCTTGCTGGCTTTACAAATTTGGAAGAGCGAGAGCAACATTTCATAGAGAAGGAGAGATCATTTTTGCTTGAGGCTATAGATGTCATCCAAAGAGCCTCACCTCTGGTGATCTTTTATTGTTAAAGAACTTTGGTAGTTAAAGAACTTTAGTGTGATGTTTCTTTCTGTTGCTGATGCTCTATTTCTCTAACTTTTAGTATTGGCTTTAACTGCAGATGGGTGATATATCACTTCTCAAAGATGCTGTTTCTCAACTTGATCAGCCGTTTTCACTGGTTATAGTGGTAATTGTGTGCTGAACTTCAACCATATCTCGTTCCAGGATATACATGGGTATTAGCTCTAAATTTCAATGCATTTTTTGTTCTTTAGTTGAGCTGAAACCACTACAAGCTTTTTGAACCTCATTTTATACAAAGATATTGAGCATTCTTATGGTTACTCATGGTCTATCCTTCTTAACCTTTATCAGAGATGGTTAAATGTGATGGTAATATATATTCTTTTGTGTAAGCTTACTTTATTTGAACACCACAATGGTCTTTGTAGCGGTTTTGGTGTTGGCATTTGTATATTGTAGAAAAATATTTGTATTTACTTTAGATCCTTGTTTGCAATTGGTTCTGTTTGCTTCGCTGGCAGAATTTTGTATCTAGATAAATAAGTTGAGACTTTTATTTGCTTGAATAATCTGCGCATTTGCGCCACACTGCCTAAAGTTGAGGCACTGGTTACTTAAAATTGGGTTGAATTGTCTAGAATCTTGTGCGTGGTGCTGGAACAAACATTTAATATACGAAACAACCAAAACTGTCACTAGATAATGGTTAAGATATTGTCAAGACCCAGAGTGAACACCAAAATCATATCTTGGGAATGTTTCTTTGATGTTATGATACTTATATTAGTTATCAGCAGCAACCTCTCAGAAATTTGTTCCCCTTCTTTCTTCTAACTTTATTCTATGGATTGATTTAGGATCTCCGCCTGTTTATATGTTAGTTCTTGTAATAAGAGTCTAAATATATTAGTTAAATTATTACACATTATCATTTTTGATTGGTGTTTATTTTACAACTTTAAAAAGAGCTTAGTGTGAGTACAGATTGCTAGAAGCATATATCAACATTCTAAATGAGTTGAAAAAGATTTTTGTTTATATGGCTTTCACCAGGGAGAGTTCAACTCTGGAAAGTCTAGTGTCATTAATGCTTTTCTTGGACAAAGATATTTGAAGGATGGGGTTGTTCCTACAACGAACGAGATAACCTTTCTACGCTATTCTGAGTCGGAGTCTACTACACAGCAGTGCGAAAGGCATCCGGATGGTCAATATATATGCTATATTCCTGCTCCAATTCTTAAGGAAGTGAGTTAATTTTGTGCTATGGTTTCTTAAACAGCAATGTGATATATGCCAATTACTGTATGTTAGAATACATTGTTATTTCTTGTAATAGAGTTTCTCTTGAGATGCTTGCAATTTTCAAACTTCTCCCACAAACTTTGTATTTCATGTTTTTTCGGCTGTATGAAGCTGGATAATTCTTTGTCCACAATGTTGTCATTGAGTATATTCTACATTTCAAGCATGCAAAATATATTATTACAAACTCTACTCTATAGGTGATCAACATAATTGTTTCATCTTTCTATAGCCTTTGAAATAAACTTTGTAAACTAAATGAACTTGATATTTCTAGCTTGTGAACAATGTAAACTATCATTGCTCTTTTAGCAGTAATTTTTAACCTCATACAGAAACACGTGTTACTGTCTTGATCGACTTTTTACCCCTGAAATGAAAACAACCTCCCATTTGTCTAACCTATTGCTTGTAATGTTTTCTATCTCCTAACAGATGATAATTGTTGATACTCCTGGAACAAATGTAATTCTTCAAAGGCAACAACGTCTCACTGAGGAATTTGTACCTCGTGCAGATTTGATTCTTTTTGTTATGTCTGCCGATCGACCATTAACTGAAAGCGAGGTATGATGTAGTTGCCACTTCACATTTTAGACTGTTCATGTTTTCCTTTGTTGGTTTTTGTAAGGCCGGAGAAGAAAATGTCATAGACCTAAAAGGTCCTTTCAATTATCACAATATTTGTTGTAAATTGCCGAATGATGAAATGTCCAATGCTGAGATGTCCCGAAATGTTCAAAATAGCCCAGATCGAGACGACATAAACTAACTTTCAATACTCACTTATAGGCATTATTAGGGCGTGTCTTAAACATATATCCATCCTTCGTGAGTTGCAAATAGGTGGGTTAGAGTACTACGTGGCTTTGCTCCCAATTGGCGCTGAGATAATGAAAAACCTTTCGTAATTTGCATTTCCTCAACTTCAAAGAAGTACTTCAATAACCCTGAATCCTTAGTGTGAAACTTACTGCGACGAAAGAACTCGGGGATGATATCCCACATGAACATAACAACATAATAAAAAGACAATGTTAAATGAGGGTCCATAAATTATCGGATTGTCGTCTTTACTCTCTTTCATCATAAATGCTTTGAAATGTTATTCACTAATATAACCAAGTTATTGGAGAAAAATCATCAACAACCATAACAAAGTATTGATGCCCTTTCTTGGAAACAACTGTGCAAGGACCCCAAAAATGTGATTTATTAACTCTAAAGAGGTGACTCTAGACATAAGATATCATGATAATTATGTTCACCAAATTGACATAACTCACTCAACACCTGATGACTCAAATCTCTAGTTACTACTGCACTAGAGATTTGAGTAACAGAAGCAACAATTGCAGTTGAATGGAACCTCACAAACACCTCACATGTAGAGAAATTGTCACTACTTGAGTGAATCTGAGATTTAGCAGTGCCAATGTGACAACCAGGGCCAGCTAGATCTCATACTTGCCATCTTCTCCCTTGTGACTGATGCACCTTATCGTTAGTATTAAAAGGTAACAATATATACAACTCCTCATAAAGCATGAAATACCTCAGGGCGAGAATGTTCCCTACAAATTTCATAATGCGAGAGAGGTTTCCCTTTTTAGAATATAAAGAATCTCTGTCAATAATACTCGAAGTATTGATCATGACCACCTCACTATGATAATATTGTTTGAATTTATGGTTTGCAAGAAATAATTTGTTGTTAACTTGCCCATCTTTTGAAGTTAATCATGAGTTGGATGATCGTTTTTTGAAATACCGCATAAATATATTCTAAGCATCTTACGCCATTTGAGATATATAGGGTCTGTGAGTTTGTATTCTATTATTATAGACGTCATCAGGTCTAATGCAGTCTTTTGTGGGTGGTTCACTGGGTCAGTGTCCATAAGGCACAGTTATTATCCTATGGACTGTGATGATAAGTTCAAGAATCGAGTTGCTCGTTAAGTAATCAAGAACTCCAACAATGTTATACCTTTGATATTGTTCACGGGGCCACTATGAAGTTTTGTAATACAGTACTTGATCACTCTTTGTGTGGGGTGTTGAAAACAAACTTAGTGAGCATTGAGCAACTAAACATAGAAGAAAACTCGGCTCACTGTACCATGTAAGAGCTTGAGAGGAAAATTTACTTGTTGCATAATACACGTAGGATAATGCCTAACAATTCAATATATGACTAGTTAGAATACGTACCAAATCCTTCCATACCGTCTTACCTAACTCCTCATACTTTCGTATATAGGACCTGAAAACAGTTTCACCTAACACTCTTACTAACTAACACTTCTCCACCAAACATTTTATCCTAACTTTGTATTCCCAATGGGTTATTATTGTATGTTGTTTTTCTATTTGGATTCCTTGACTGGCTTTTCGTGTTGTCATTCTTAGGTGATTACAGTTGTATTTTGACTTGCAATAGACATTTCTTAGTTGAAATGAAGTTCACATGTTTTGGATTTACTAAATCTGTTTTAAATTTTCATTCCTACTCATCTGTTCTTCTCTTCAATCTGAGAAGCCAACTTTTTATTCCACTGTGTGTTGTGTTCCAGGTGGGTTTTCTCCGTTACATACAAAAATGGAAGAAAAAGATTGTTTTTGTGCTGAACAAGGCTGATCTGTATAGATCTGCAGATGAGGTTGGAATCTGTAACTCAACTGTTTGTACTGACCCAGAGATTCATTTGTACTGTAAAATAATAGACATTATGAAACTTTGGGAATTTTTCAAAATTGGTCCTCTATAGTAACCACCTTTCAAAATTAGTCCTTTATAGTGCCTCGGGCCGTTTTTGGTCCTCTAAAGTAACAAGAGTTTCAATTTTGGTCCTCCGGCCAAAATTCTGGTTCAATTTGGGGATTTTTCTCCCTGAAAATGCACATGTAATTGCACATACGCCCCCAAATTTTTTTAAACAATCTCATTGACTCCAAATCCAAATTATTTATTTTCATTGCTTCTCAAATGCTTCACATAATTACATTCACACCCAATTTTTTTTTTTAAATAAGATAAATATTTTCTTATATTTATAATAAATATAGTTTTTAAAATTTTAAAATAATATATTTTTAAAATAAATTTTAAAAGAAAAAAAAAACCATCCTCCCCCCACCCACACCCTGCCCCCACGCCTCCCAGACCCACCCCCCCAACCCTGCCCCTCCCCGACCCACCCCTACCCCGCCCCACACGCACCACCACCGCGATTTGCAGTGGTGGCGCGGTTGCGTGGTGAGGAGGGGAGGGGCCGGGGGGTTTGGGGTTGGGGAGGTGGGGGCGGGGTAGGGGTGTGTCGGGGGAGGGGCGGGGTAGGGGGTGGGTCGGGGTGGGTCGGGGAGGTGGGGGCGGGGTAGGGGTGGGTCGGGGTAGGGGTGGGTCGGAGAGGGGGGCGGGGTAGGGGGTGGGTCGGGGAGGGGGGCGGGGTAGGGGGTGGATCTGGGAGGTGGGGGGTGTTTGGGGTGGGGGGTGGGGTGGGGTAGAGGGGGAATGGGGAAGATGACTTTTTTTTTTTTTGTTATAAAAAATTATATAAGATATACTTTTATATCTTATAAAAATTTTGTTATTGTTATCTTATAAAAAATTATATAAGATACACTTTTATATCTTATAAAAATTTTGTTATTGTTATCTTATAAAAAATTTGTTATCTTATATAAAAAATTATATAAGATATACTTTTATATCTTTTATAAAAAATTATATAAGATATAAGATGACTTTTATTTTTTATTTTTTTTGTTATAAAAAATTATATAAGATATAAGATGACTTTTATTTTTTATTTTTTTTGTTATAAAAAATTATATAAGATATACTTTTATATCTTATAAAAAATTTGTTATTGTTATCTTATAAAAAAATTGTTATCTTATATAAAAAATTATATAAGATATAAGATGACTTTTTTTTTTATTTTTTTTTGTTATAAAAAATTGTTATTATTTTTAATATATAAAGATATACATTATATATATATATTTTTATATATGTTAAGAAATTAAATTTGTTATTGTTTTTATTGTTATGTTAAGGAATTTATAAGGTAACTTTAGTATTAAGTTGAGGTTAATAAAGATTTATATAAAATTATAAAATATAACCTAAATTAGTTGAATTGATAAAGTTTTAGGGCATAACTGCATTATTTCAAATTATTTTTGTAGTATTAAATGAATTTATAATTGTAAATATACACATTTTAATATTTGGGGGTGTAAGTGTGATTACACAAAAATATTTTGGAAGAAAATTTGAAAAATCCCCAAATTGAACCAGAATTTTGGCCGGAGGACCAAAATTGAAACTCTTGTTACTTTAGAGGACCAAAAACGGCCCGAGGCACTATAAAGGACTAATTTTGAAAGGTGGTTACTATAGAGGACCAATTTTGAAAAATTCCCTGAAACTTTACCCAAGTGCTTGTCCTGATTTCCATGTGTTATGATTTTTGCAGCTTGATGAAGCTATTACGTTCATCAAGGATAATACTCGGAAGATGCTGAATGCTGAAGACATCATCTTATACCCTGTATCTGCTCGAAGTGCTCTTGCAGCAAAGATTTTTGCCCGTGAAGAATCTATTGATATTCCATATCACGGAGCCAACAAGTTTACTGACCTGGAAGAGTACCTTTACAGTTTTTTGGATGGGACAACAGAAAATGGGATTGAAAGAGTAAAGCTTAAGCTAGAAACACCTGTTGAAATTGCAGAACAGCTGCTTTCTGCTTGTCAGAAGCTTGTCAGGGAGGAGTGCCAGCAAGCCGAGCAAGACTTGGTAGCAGTTAATGATCTTGTATGTAGTGTAAAAGAATATGCCTGGAAGATGGAAAGTGAGAGCATTTCTTGGAAGAGACAAATTTTATCTCTGGTATGGTCCATCTGACCTCTATGCATCTGTCTTAGAAAATTTGCTTTGATATGCATATCATTGCATTGTGTTGTACAAACAAAATGCAGATTGATAATGCGAAGGCACGTGCTGTCAGACTGGCAGAGTCTACTCTGCAATTATCAAACATTGACCTCGTTGCTTCATATGTCCTCAGAGGAGGTAAATCTACTCAAATGCCAGTGACTTCCAGTCTTAGGAATGACATAATTGACCCTACTGTCTCCGAAACTCAAGTGAGTGAATGTGTCTATTAGGATGTTGTTGGGCTTTAAATCAAAGTTAACGCTTCATGTTCCTCTCCTACTTGTGATTTTGCTCTTCTAGCTGTTAGTTTTTCTCAAAAATTCAAATTTTGTCCAGAAACTGCTTGGGGAATACGCTTCGTGGTTGGAATCAAATAATACCCGTAAGGGGAACATATATAAAGAATCTTTCGAGAAGAAATGGCCTTCTGTTGTTCTGTCCATCCAATCTGAATTGAAGGCGCGTGAGTTTCTAAAGACGAAGTCTGAGCTTTGCATAAGAGCGATCAAGGATTTCAGTGCCACTGCTGCCTGTAAACTTTTCGAGCAAGAAATTCGGGAAGTGGTAAGTGTTGAGTTGCAGTTTAAATATATTAATTTTATTGAACATATTATTTGGCACCTGAGACAGATATCAATTAGGAGATCTGCAATTATGTTTCTGTTTTAGCTTTTGGGTACTTTTGGTGGACTGGGGGCAGCTGGTCTATCTGCATCGCTCTTGACGTCGGTCCTGCCAACAACTTTAGAAGATCTCCTTGCTCTTGGTATTTGTTCTGCTGGCGGGTATGTAATTCATCTATTTAAGTTTCTATATGTTATCTCTGTTCTCATTTGCAACTATTTGAGTTCTTTTCTTTGTTTTTTCTTCTTTTTTCATTTATTGGATTAGCGAGCCCTATTGACATTTTTTGTCATACTTGATGTATACCTTACCCTTTTTGTATTTGTAACTGGTTGGTATAACAAATGAATAGTTTTGTAAGATTTTAGGGAAAAAATTGTTTGCAGAAGTTGACATACCCTCATTTCAACACGGAGTGAAAATTGTGTAAATGAATAAACTGTTCGGAAATGCAAATACTTGGCCAGAATTTATCCCATCAGGGTCACACTTCGATGTTCCTATTGAGTAATGCCTAAACTTCAATATGTAGAGAGATTTAATTTTATGATAGTTACTAACGTAGAGATGGAACACACTCATTCTCGTTGGTTGGGTCTTCACTTACCATTAGAGTCAAATTATGATATCCACTAATGAAGTTTGATTAGAAACTTACAAGGAGACTGGATTTTAGTTGTCTTACATTTTAACTTCGTTCATACCAATTTCTAAGATTCAAATAATCTATTTTCTTTTATTTTATGTTTCACTTTGGTACCAGACACAGTTTATATGAACAAGTCTTGCTAAATTTCTTGCTTTCTCAGCGTTTGTCTGGATGCTACATTGTGTTGCATAAATGCTAACTGATATTGATATCTTTTTCATTTCTAGCCTTTTTGCCATTTCGAATTTCCCGGGTCGTAGGCAGCAAGTGGTCGATAAAGTGAAAAGAACTGCAGACGCTTTGGCTCGTGAAGTGGAAGAGGCAATGGAGAAGGACCTGGTGGAGACAACTACCAGTTTGAACAACCTTGTAAAACTCATTGCTGAACCGTATCAAAACGTTGCTCAAGATCGAGTTTACAAACTTTTGGGCACTCTTGATGAAATTGCAGCTATTGAGGAAAAGCTCCGAACATTACAAATTGAAATCCAAAATATTCACGTCTCAAGGTAACAATAAAACTTTTTTTTTTTGGTGAATAGAAACCACTGTTTCTCCTGTTGTTCCACTGTAATTCCAAGAGTGTGTGTCACATGTTGTAGATTTTCTTGGTATTTTAAAGTTGTATGAAGAGGTGAAAATGACCTATCAATGAAATTTTTGCAGCCATTATTTATTTATTTATTATCATTTTGTGTGGTGTTTATCATGACGACACTGGTTCCCTTTTTACCCCATATGTTAATACTAACTTTGTAATGCAGTCTAATTAATATTTAAAAGAAGCAGCAGCCATATATATAATATATCATAGTTGTTCTTTCAAGTAATGCAGAGTTACATGATTTTATATTATCATTAGAGACACTAAATAAGACATTGGAAAGAAAAACTTTCGTCTGCTCCCGCTTGAGTAAGAGGCAAAAGAGCACTTTGTGATTTGTCGTGGCGAACTGGTTTGAACGCTCGTCCCCATGCAAGGAGAACCATGTGTGGAAAAAGTACAAATAGGAGTTTATCGTTGGTTTAAACGCCCATCAACATGCAAGGAGAACTATGTGTGGAAAAACTATAAATTGGAGTTTGTCGTTAGGTGTTTAACCAAATAAGAGCGTCCAGTTCCTATAGGACTTATCACTAAAATCTCCTTAGAGGGGGATAAGGAGCGAAAATGATTTTTCATGAGATGAGAAATGGAAAATACTTGTCCCACATAAAGTTTGATATATTTATCGGGTTCATCTATAAAAGAGGTGTTTCACCACCTTTAATCAAATATTGAGAGCAAAAATGAAGAACATAACCTTACCTTGTAAAATGGGTAAGGTCTTACTATACCCATTAACAAATCTCGTCCGCGTATTTTTTTTTTCGGCAATAACAAATCTTGTAATATTCAAAAACAAATTATTTTGGGAAAAAAATACATTGTTTAAGGTGATTTTAAATGAATTTCTTAGAGTAAGGGTCCAAATCCAAACTCTACCCTTACCTTGAGTTGAGTTTTATAAGTTTACCCTTACCTTGAGTTGAGTTTAAAGTTGCATGACATGGTAAGGGTCTAGATCGTGAGCTCATTTACAGGGTATGAGTAGGTTAAAAACACTACCTATTACATGCCTAATCGGATGCATGACAGTAACTGTACGAAGTATCAGTTTTAACTAACTAATATAATTAACATGACTAACTTCTGATACTGATATATTGTTTAGTTTAAAGTTCCCTCAAAATGGACGTGAATGATCATGAGGCTCATCTTGAAAATCATAGCGCTGTAGCTTTGTGTTAACTCATCGGAGTAATTTTATATTTTTATTCGAAGAACGCCTTGCCCATATAGTCGATAATCAAACTTTATGCAAGAAGCAAAAAGAAGTAAAATTTTACCGATGATCTTTCTCTATGAACACTTTATTAAATCTCGAGTATACCTTCATAGAGAATCTATCATGCGAAGAGTGTCCTTTTTTCCCCCACCTCCATTTGTTACAAAGTGGAGTATTTATAGTCCTCCGGGGATTACCCCTTGTGAATTGGGTGGCAAAATAAGGATACTTGAATGTTGATTCAGCTGCTGAGAGATTGCCACCTAATTTCTTTAGCGCTGATGCTCTACATCCATTGCTGACACCTAGTTAATTTGGTGCTGATACATGATATTGATGATGACACATGGTCTTTGCATGGCAGAAGTATCTCGAAGGGTGACACTTGGTTATTGTTCTAGAAACATTTCTCTTGTTTGCCCTCGGACGAACTCCTTTGCCATCGAATTGATTGCTTTGGCCATCGGGTTACTCTGCCCGTAGTGGTGCCATCGAGTAATTTTGTTATTGTTGCGCCATCGGAATGTCTCTCCATCGGGTCGTCAAGATATATACATTGATATATCATTATAGTGGGTACCCATCGGGGGGGGGGGGGGGGGGGACATGTTTATCGTGTCAATGTTCCTTAGGATTGTTCACTGGCTAAAGCATCGACGATTATTAGGCATCGTAGAGTCATCCAAGACTGGTAGTGCCTTTAGCATCGGATGCTCTATGAGTGTGGTAATCCGTGTGCCATCGGAGATAAAGTTACCGAGAAGCAACTTATCCTCTGATGATAATTGTTTTACTTGTCCCTCGATGGCCCCAAGTCCCGATAGTCCTAGATTTCCTCCATGGGTTTACACCAGTCCCCCCAGTTCCTGGTGTATTATAAGTAATCAACAAGAACTTAGAGTGAAGTGATCATCGGAGGTTAATATAGCCATCGGAGAACGCGGGGAGTTGATTAATTACATATTAATGAGATAATTCCAAGGGTTTATAACGGTCTTTATTTTTGGGAAGTCGTGCCCTTTAATGTGGGTGTGCATTAATTCCCACTCACACCGTCTGGTTTCTTTTATAAGCTATTTCTTTCTCTTTTCTCCTCATTTATCTTTGCCATTCCTTTCTTCTCCAAATATCTTAAGCAGAAAAAACCCTTATTTCTCTTCGTTCTCTAATTCTCCATATTATGGCGGCCGAAAATCAAACCACCCTTCCTTCAACTGTTGCTATTATCAATGTTAATGACACTCTGCCCGTGCTTCCGTTGGGATCCATCTCCGCCCCAACCGCTCCACCGACTGTGACACAGGATGCCACCACCGTTACGGTGGCAGTGCTATCGGAGAGTAATCCCTCCGGAATTGAGACTTACCGTCGTAAGAGGAAAAGCAAAGCTCCTGCTACTAAGGAAGGTGAACCGGTACGGGTTTCTAAACGGTCAAGGAAGTCATCCGCCGCTGCTGACGCTTCTGTTGCTCTAGTGAAGACGAAGGGTAATCGTCGCTATAAAGAGGTAGAGCACGTTATGAGCACATTTACCGAAGAAGAAGTTGGCAACTTCTTCCGTGATTTCGGAGTATCATCTCTGAACATCCTTAGGGAAATTCCTTCAAAGGACGATAGGGGAAACGCTCCTCCCGAGGGCTATGTTACACTTTACCTAGTTCAGGTACGCGCGAGTCTTCGATCCTTTTACCCTCCCTTCTATTGTGAGGTGTTCAAGGCTTGTGACGTCTGCCCTAGTCAATTAACGCATAATAGTTTTACTATCCTTGCTTCCTTTGTGTTTTGGTGTCTATCGAGGGGGGTAGAGTGTACCGTGAAAAGATTTTTTTTTCAATTTTTACTGTTAGCGTTTCCTCTACTGGTCATCCCTCGTATTTCTTTGCCCATCGAGACCAGGAGAAAAAAGTAGTCGTGGGGACTACTTTATCTTATAGCAGTTGGAAGGATAAGTTTGTCTTTATCAAGCCTATTGAGGGCAGATGGGATTTTCCTCATTCGTGGCGTCAACCCGAGGCCCCTTCATATAAAATAGATTCCTCTATTTCCTTCACTTTGGCTCTCGATGCTTCGGCCCTGTTGAAGTCTGCCCATTATTTTCCCTTGTACGATACTTCTGGGCTGAATATGACGGCTCCTTTGGATGCTTCCCTCGCGGGGAAGACACTCATCTGCCTCTCCGATGATGCACGACCTACTTTTGGTGAGTTAAACGACCACCCTCATATCTGTACATTTCTCATTTATACTCGGCACTTTCTCATTTACCTTTTCCTTATGCAGTGTCTTACTTGGAGGAGCACGAGAAGGACATAACTGATATTCCTCGCCTTGCTACTTCTCGCGCGAAGGGTAAGGGATCCAAGAAGGTTGTGCCACCTTCGGATAGTGATTCTCGAGCATCAAATGAGAATTCTGACTCCGAGGAATCTCACGGGGTTAACTCTCAGAAATCCGCAGAGCTCGGTATTGGTGACGAGGACCTTCAAAAGGACACTGTTGACACCACAGTCGTTCCTGAGATGCCCGAGGCTCCCATTACCCTTGATGCCTCATCCTCCATGCCTTCGTCTCCTATTCGCTCTGATAGATCTATGGAAGAGGTTTCTGCCCTTCCTTCGCAGCCTGTGGGAGACTTATCACTACCCACACAGCCTTCCAAAGGGGCAAGTATTGCTCAGGAAGAACCCGATGCCACCATTGTTCCTTCTCCCTCATGTATATAGCAAGGATTTTACGTTTTTTTCTTCATATTTGTAACATGTGACTTATTTTCTTTATTACTCCGCAGCTCACAAAGAGAAGGCCATTCTAATCGATAGTGAGGACGAAGGTGTTCGAGCAGGTTAATTTTTCTTCCGTAATTTGCAACTCCTTCTTTATCAGCTTCTACTTTTTGTGCTTGGCTTGGGTGTTTAATTTTTGTTTTCCTCTGAACAGGCACTTTGCCCTTGGATAATCAACACCAGCCCTCGGATCATAGAGACTTATCCGTTGATGACTTCTTCTCCTATGAAGGTCTCGATCCCGAGGGCAACGTTTCTGACCCTTCTCTTTCAACCCCTCATCACTCAATCAATGTGGAGTTATTGGACGAACTATTGCCTTCTTTGATTAGGAAACATGTATGGAATGCGCCTTCGGAGATTCCTACCGGGACTTCTGCGACGACCCTTCCTTACTTCGAGGGGATGCCCTTCTCCAGTCGCTTTACCCCGACTGGCTCTCCTTTCTTCATCTATACTACGGGTGTCGAAGCAGAGTCTAGCACAAGACCTAGTGGTTCAGATTTGGGTACGACTTTCGAGGTCGTTACCCGATATTTGAATGCCACCTCGGCGGCAACCCACCATGATGAGCACACTGCTCGATTCTTCTCTGAGTTGATGGTCGCCATGGTAAACTTTTCTGTTATATTTCTTCGTCGTGACTTTTAATTTCATATTTCTAAACTTATCCTGTATATCCTTCTAGGTTCCCAAGATCATTCCCTCCATCTGGCGAGAGGTGGATGCTGCTCAAGCGATCGGGCAGTCGTCTATGGAGAAGCTAGCTGCTCAGAACATAACTTTGAAAAAAGCTGAAGATGAAGTGAAGATCCTTCGGGAGGCATATGCTCAAAGTCTGGTGAGGGAGCGACTGTTGGAGTCCAAGTTGGATGAAACGACCAACACCCTATCCGAGTGCACGTCCGAGTGCAAGAAGCTGAAGGAAGAGCTCTCTGTGCTTTCGACAGAGAAAAGTTCATGGGGGGGAATTAGAGCGCAACTTGAAGAAGGAAGTTTCTACTCTTCAGGACCAATATAATCGGCTTAAGGAGGAATTGAAGAGGCCAACTCCCCCTCCCTCGGGTTTTCTCTCTCCTCTGAGATATTGGAAGAGAAGCTATCTGGGGCTATCCTTCTTACAAAGGATGAGGTTCAGAGGCATTGCGAGGAGAAGTATCAACAGAGGCATCAGAGTCATCTACTGGGTAACTTTTTACTCGGGTGCCATGGCTGCATAAACCAATGCCGTGAAGATAGACTGTTCTCCCATCCCGAGAACTGGAGGAGATTAAACCCTCAGGCCTTGATGATGCGTCCACCTTCGTCACATGAAGCTCACGATGCTTATCAGAAGTTATTGGGCCGCGCTCCTTCTCCTGCTTCTTCTACTGGTTTCCCGTCTTCTTCATCTCGACCATCGGACCGTCGCTTTTAGGCTATCCTCCCAGTTTATTTTACTTTTGTCTTTTAACTTGTAATTGTACTTTGAGTAAGTTTGTCATTTCATCAGATGAATGTATGACTATCTGTTGACTTTTGAATCATCAAGCATGTTCTTTATCTCCATTTTCTTTATTTGTTCCGCAAGTTTGTCTTTTCTTGCCACTTCCTGCACTACTTTTCATGCCAGGTTTCAGAGAATGTTTGCCATTATCGTTAACATTCTCCTCACGTGTCTTTATCCCTGTTTGCATATACTTTTAGGGGTCCAGATGTCATTTTTATTTTGACACGTAGCTAATTGTTGTCTTCAGGTGCTTCTATAAGTAGTCTCCCCATCATTTCCTCAATCCATCCTTCTCAACTAAAAGCATTTTCTGCAGAATCTTGCTTTTATCACTTTTACCTTTCTCCGTTTGTTTTGCATTTTATCATAGCAAGTATAATTCTTTCACCACTTTCCACGCTTTGTTACAATGTCTCCTTTCATCTATGGGTCATCATCGTCTTCTGAGGGATCTTCTCCTCTGCATGCTCGAGGTGAACTTTCGAACGGAAATGCGGGGGCTAGGCCCACAATGGGTGGGTTGTCCCTAATCTTTCGAAACTCTCCTGATGTGCATCGAGCACCTTTATCTCGATCTGACCCAAATGTAGCGGATTCCCTGCGTCTCACATTCCTTCGTCGAGAATCCTACCTCCCTCCCGATAATTTTTCTATCTTTAACACTTCTGCCTTGAATGTTAACGCTATGATTGGGGGGGAGTAGAGTAGGTTCCTGTCAAAGCGTTGAATCGCAAGAATCTATCTTTCAAATGTTGCGTGAATACGGTTTAAACCCGGATGAATACTGTTAACTCATCGGAGTAATTTTATATTCTTTTATTCGAGGAACACCTTGCCAAATAGTCAGTAAGTGAGTTTTTGCAAGAAGCAAAGCAAGATGGTGTGGTATCAATATTTTTCTTAGTTTACAGGCGAAATTGAGAATATGTCTTTTCCTTCCGGAAGATCTGCCTCTCTTTCTTTACTAAAGAAGAGTATTTATAGCCCTCTTTCGATTGCATGCCCCATATTGGGTGGCAGATGAAAAATGTTTACATGCTAACTCCACTGTCTATAATACGGCCACCCAACTCTTCTTGTGCTGATGCGTCACGAGCAAGGTTGACACCTGGTTAATTTGGGGCTGATTCATGATATTGATGATGACACCTGGTCTTTGCATGGCAAGAATATCTCGAAGGGTGACACTTGGTTTATTGTTCTAGAAGCGTTTCTCTTGTTTGCCTTCGGACGAACTTCTTTGCCCTCGGATTGACTGCCATCGAATTACTCTGCCCGTAATGGTGCCATCGAGTAATTTTGTTATTGTTGTGCCATCGGGATGTCTCCCCATCGGGTCGTTAGGATATATACCCTGAAATATCATTATAGTAGACATCCATTAGAGGGAACGTATTTATCGTGTTCATGTTTCTTAGGATTGTTTACTGGCTAAAGCATCGACGATTATTAGGCATCGTAGAGTCATCCAAGACTGGTAGTGCCTTTAGCATCGGATGCTCTGTGAGTGTAGTAATCCGTGCGCCATCGGAGATAAAGTTATCGAGAAGTAACTTGTCCTCCGATGATAAATATTTTATTTGTTCTCTCGATGGTGAACATTTTGCTTGTCCCTCGATGGACCTAAGTTCCGATGGCCTTAATTTTTCTCCATAGGTTTACAAATACGATATCATTGTTCCTCGTCCTTTTCATAGGGCCTTCGAGCCTCCCTTAGGTTATTTAACTCTATACTCTGAGCATATTCGATGTGTCTTGCGCATGTTTTTCCATCATTTCATACAATCGCTATTTCAATATTGGCAAATTTGCCCCAGCCAACTGACTCCTAACTCACTTCGGCATTTGGTGGGTTTCATTCTTTGCTGTAACCTCTTGAATGTACCCCTAACGCCCTATCGGGTCGGTGCTGCCTTCCTTCTACGTCCATGTCCCAATGGTCTTCCTTTTTTCAGTTTAGTTCACCGTGATCAGCAGAGAGGTTTCAATGTACCCCGACGCCTAGCGTTTGTAGTGGACTGGAAGAAGAGATATTTTTTTATTAAGCCGAAGGGTTCTTCTGGGGAGGTGTGGGGTATACCTTTGCAATGGGGTTTGGGATATGTGCTCCCTCGTCCTGAGGTTGTGGTACGAGAGATGACATATCTAACTTCCACCGGTTTGTTCTCGGGTAGTTACGACGTGTGCTCTATTTTGGTGAACTCGTCTGCTTTAGCTATGGCTGGTTTACAACACGGAGTGGAACAATTGAATATTCCTCCGATGCCTCTGCACTCAAACCCTGCCTTTCGTAAGTCTATTCATTTTTTTGTAATTTTTATGTCTCGGGGTTTAATCTTTATGCTTATGTTCTCAGGTGCAGAGATTGAACAATATGCTATCAGGCCTTTTTCTGCTAGCCTTTTTGGCCTTGCAGACACTTTCCCTCAATATTCCGATGATTCCATTTCCTCTTCTAGTTGTGAAATCATCGGATCCCGTTTGGGTCATGAGGATTATGTAATGACCTCTGGCTTGGATTCTCTTTGCACTTCCAATCTACCTACTATCGATGCTTTGTTTAATGGAACCACTTCCCCGCATCTTATAGATTGTTCCGACCTTCGTCCCTCTGTGGGTTTAACATTATCTCTAGGAGTTTTGCATGCACCTTCTATTAACGTGGTTGATGGTGATATTTCCTCCCACAATGTTCCTCATGAGAATTTAACTCCTGTAGACAATCTTTCTTCTCTTCCACAAATGATCCCTCTATCTGGTGAAGGCCCTAGCCGGGTTCCTGAAGATACCAACAATTTTCATCCAGACTTTCCGATACTTACTCATGATGCTCCTTTCTGTCGGAATTTTCTCAGTGGTCTATTAAATCAATCTGATTACGAAGCTTTGGGTTCTACTCCAATATCCCTCCTCCAAGATAGACTCTGTCATGACCTTTGTGAGGTAAGAAGCGTATACATTTATTTCTAGATTGTAATGCCATCCTTCTCTTAACTTACTACTTTTATTTTTTCTTATTAGGTGTTCTTGATCACTGATGCACTCAGATTCCAGAAGGAGTACTCATCCAGCAACTTGGGTTTTCTTTTCCAGCATCTAGCTGACTTAGAGAGAGATTTAGCGATGGCTCATAATAAGAATGATAATCTGCAAGCTCATTATGATTCAGACCAAGAAATGTTGAGATCTTTATGGAAGGAAGCCCAAGATACCTCTGTTTACTTAAGCCATCTTTTGATCCTCGAACGAGAAAATTCTCAAGATTTAGAAAGCCGAATAGCCATCTTTCTGTCTCAAATCGAGGCTTCCGATGCCCTGATCTCTTCTCTATCTAATGAGAGGGATACATCAGCTTTAAGGCTGATAAACTTGGAGAACTCCCACGAAGCAACTGCCCGTTCTGAGGCTGCAACAGTACCCTCAGGCATCTCTCTGATGAGGGAAACACTCAGGGAGGAAATGCAAGAAATGGTCCTCATTGGCTATCGTATTTGCCAAAATGCTGTTAGGGAACTTCCGGGTTTTCCCCCCAACTTGACTCTGCCTGATATAGAGATCAGTACCTCATCCTCCGCAATTGCTCCTTCCTCATCATTCCGAAGAACAGTAATCCCAACAGTAACTGTTATGGATCCCATTGACCTTTCCCAAGAGCAACGTCGTCGCATTATTAGAGAAGGAAAGCGCCCCTTCTCAGAATGATTTTCTTTTCTCATGTATTACTTGTGTGGGTGCGTGATGTGTAAATAAATCGGAACTACGAGTGGTTTGATTCCCCGATCGTGGGATATGTAGGCACCTCAGACTCTATCCGAGTCCAACCACGTGTTATATGTGTGTATGCAAGTTAGTCGGGTTAGATGGCTGTATCGGAATGAATCGCGTTTGTAACTATGTACGAATTCCATGTATATAAATAAAAGCCATCTTTCTTCCACCACGACTTTATTTACATGTACACCGGTGTGGCTCCTTTATTTACATTAGTTCAATATTTACAAGATATTTAAGCATAATATTTTCTTAGATTCAATGTATTCCAAGTTCAGGTAAGTACGATACCTTCAGGAGTACTTAGCTGATAAGTAGCGGGTCCAATGATTTTGTTCACCTTGTATGGTCCTTCCCACTTGGACTGCAATTTAGCAACATTCTTTGACGCTCCCACTCGCTTGAGAACCAAACTATGATGCACGGATACACCTAAAAAACTAGCGTACCAGTATCGGATACGTATCCGATACCGATACGCTACGGATACACTACCGATACGAATCCGATACGCCACGTGGCGTATCGGTTAATTAAAAGAAAATAAAAAATTCCCGATACATATCCGATACATATTTGAGGCGTATCGGGAATATTTTGGGTCTTTTTTATAAGTTTTTAAATTGATGGCAACATCAATAAATACCACGTACAATTAAAACCTAAAACAAAACCTTTTAATCTAATTAGTAATTAACTAGCTCATGATCATAATTCCACTTTTCTCACTTCTAATCAATTTTTCTTCTTTCTCAATCCACCTCCACCAAGACACCAAATCCATGGTTGTGGCCACCTTCTACTCGCTCACCACCACCTTCATAATTCACTATATTGTTATAATCACTTTTATGAACTAATGCTTTTTGTATCAATTCTTACTTACTATGAACGTGTCATTTAATTCTTGTAATATTAATATTAATATATTTATATATATAGGCGTATCCTTGCCGTATCCGTATCGCCTATTTTTTGAAAATCCGTATCGCCGTACCCGTACCGTACCGTATCCGTATCGCCGTATCGCGTACCCGTGCAACATAGGAACCAAATCTCCGACTTGGAATGTCCTAAACTTGACATTTTTGTTGTAGTGTCTGGCCATTCGAGCTTTATACCCTTCCATTCGGATTGAGGCTCGATGCCTCATTTCCTCCAACAAATCCAGAGCTAAGGCTAGATTAGAGCTGTTACTAACCTCCTCATACTCTCGGATTCTCCAACTTTCCGTTACGATTTTTGGCGGGATTACAACTTCACAACCGTAAGCCATGCTGTATGGCGTTTCTCCTGTGGAGGAGCTAGGGGTCGTGCGATATGCCCACAACACACCTGGAATTTCTTCCATCCATCGTTCCTTGTGGTGGTCCAACCTAGCCTTAATGCTTTTCAGCAGGGTCCGATTAGTTCTTTCAACTTGCCCGTTACCTTGGGGATATCCGACGGAAGCAAAGCGATGCTTAATTTTCCAGTGCTTACACCAATCTTCTACCTTTTTATCTTCAAACTGGAGCCCATTGTCGCTTACAAGGTATCGAGGAATTCTGAACCGGCATAGTATATTTCGCCATAAGAAATTGGTAACAGCACCGACTGTAATTCTGGCCATCGGCTCTGCTTCTACCCACTTTGTGAAATAATCTACTGCAACCATCAAGTATCGCTTCTGCCTTGGATTAGGCATCAAGGGCCCGACCAAGTCTATCCCCCATTTGGCGAAGGGGCATGCTAGTAGATTTGGTTCCCATGGGGCCGCCGGTTGATGGATCTGTGAAGCGTGGGCTTGGCATGCTGGACATTTGCGCGCGTATTCTTGGCAATCTTGAACCATCGTGGGCCAATAGTACCCTTGATTGGCCATGCTCGCTCCTTGCGAGTGACTTCCACATGTTCCTTCGTGCATTTCTTTTATTACCCCTAACGCCTCCTGCTCATCTAGACATCGAGTATGAGGATTAGAGTAGCATCGTCGAAACAACACTCTTTTATGCAGGAAGTAACGCGCTGCCTTCCTCTCTATCATTTTCCTCTCTTTGTCGTCATCGTAATATTGTGTGGAATCCTCTAAGTAAGCAACAATATCTGACATCCATCCTGCTATCACTGGGGCCACGATGGCGTTGATGTTCTCTTGAGGCTTTTGCTTTTCTGATGCCATACCTTGCAACAAAGTAATTCGTCGTGTTCCGACTACAAATTGAGTTGCTATCTTGGATAACGCATCTGCTTCTTGGTTTTCCAGCCGAGGAATTTGCCTTAGCTGGAACTCTTCAAATAGCTTTTGCCTATTTTGAACTGTTTGGGCATAGGCTTTCAATCGTTCTTCTTTCACTTCAAACTCTCCTATCACTTGTTGCACTATTAGTTGTGAATCACTGTGGATTATTACTCGACTGATGTTCCCTTCCATGGCTAGTCTCATTCCGATCAAGAGGGCTTCATATTCCGCTTCATTATTAGACAAGGGGTAATTAATTTTGACAGCAAAACATAGAGTTTCTTCTTCCTCGTAATTCTTCAGGACTATTCCCGCTCCCCCGTGCGTTCCGACGGATGATCCGTCTACATATACATGCCATGGTGTGGGTAACTTCTCATCCTGCATTTCCTTCATCTCTACTACAAAGTCAGACATAACCTGTGCTTTGATGGCTGGTCGTGGGACGTATGACAAACTATACTCGCTTAATTCTATCGCCCACTTTACCATTCGTCCTGATGTTTCCGGGTGATTGAGTATGGTTCTTAACGGATATTTGGTGAGTATCGTCACATGATACGTTAGGAAGTATGACCTCAGTTTTCTAGCCGCCATCACAAGGGCTAGTATCAGCTTCTCTGTTTGCACATAATTCTTCTACGCACTTTGCAAGGTTTTGCTAACATAATACACAGGACGCTGATCACCTCCTTTATCCTTCACCAACACTGCGCTTACAGCTTCTTCGTCAGCCGATAAATATACAAATAACTTATCTCCAGGTTCAGGTTTGACTAGTAACGGAGGACTCACCAGATAATTCTTCAGGTTACCGAAGGCTTCTTCACAATCTGGAGTCCATCGGAAATCTTTTACATTCCTTAATACCTTAAAGAATGGTAGACCCTTCTCTGCTGACCGTGATATGAATCGGCTAAGTGACGCTATTTTTCCTGTTAGCCTTTGCACTTCTTTTATTGTGCTGGGGGATTTCATTTCTACGATGGCTTTGGCTTTTTCTGGGTTAACCTCTATTCCTTTCTCTGTTATCATATATCCTAAAAATTTTCCTCCTCTGATCCCGAAAGAGCACTTCTTGGGGTTTATCTTCATGCCAAACTTATCCATGATGGCTAGAGCTTGTCGTAAGTCTCTCGGATGATCTTCTGCTCTCTTACTTTTTACACTCATATCATCCACGTAAACTTCCATCGTGTCCCCGATAACCTCTGCGAACATCAGATTCACTAACCTTTGATAGGTGGCACCGACGTTCTTCAGTCCAAACGGCATGACCATGTAGCAAAACGTGCCAACATCAGTAATGAAGCTGGTTTTCTCCTGGTCTTCTTCCGCCATCGGAATCTGATTGTATCCTTGGTCACCATCCATCGTGGATAATAGTGCGCACCCTGCCGTTGAATCTACCAACTGGTCGATGCTGGGCAAGGGGTAACAATCCTTTGGGCATGCATCGTTTAAATTAGTAAAATCCACATACATTTGCCATCGTCCTCCCGACTTAGGTACTAATACAACGTTGGACAGCCATTCAGGGTATATAACTTCCCTTATTTGCTGTAATCCGAGAAGTCGCAATATTTCCGACTTGATAATCCCATTCCTTTCTGGGCCCATGTTTCTTTTCTTTTGCCTGATGGGTTTGAAGATGGGATTGACATTGAGGTGATGTTGGCATATCCTCGGGCTGATTCTTCCAGGTGGGCCTCCTTCCCAAGCGAAGAGGTGCATGTATTCCTTTAGGATGGAAACGACTTCCTCTTCTATCGTCGGATCCATTTCTGTTCCTATCTTCACTTTCTTATTATCTTCTTCTAGTTCTACCAGTTTTAACTCTTCCACTGGTTGGACTCGTATCTCCTCCATTTTCTGCTTCTTTTCTGGGTGGCTAAGTTCTTCCTCCACACTTGTCGGTAGAGCATTCATACGACATTCCCTAGCCTTGATTTGGTTGCCTTGGATTTCTCCGATGCTTGACATCGTGGGAAACTTTACTTTGAGGTGAAGGGTAGAGGGTATGGCCTCGAAGGCGTGAATAGATGGCCTTCCACATATAGCGTTATATGTTCGTGAGGAGGCTTCTACGACCCAGAACTTCACGTGCTCAGTACGCCTCATCGCTCCTTCTCCCCAAGACATCGGAAGTATAACAGTACCCACAATTCGGCTGGTTTCTCCTGAGAAGCCTATCATAGGTATTTTCGTGGGATCAAGGTGTACCCTTTTTAGTCCCATAGCTCCAAAGGTTGGGGTAAACAGCACATCCACTGAGTTTCCCGTATCCACAAGGATTCGTTGTATTTCTACACCCATTATGGTTGCTGTAATTACTAACGGGTCTTCATGGGGATACACTATTCCCTGAAGATCTTCGGGTCCGAAGGATATCGTTGGTAGCCTTACTCCTTGCATCGCGCAAACCGATAGCCCTTGTCCCACCTTTCTAGCTTCTTTGAGATATTTTTTATTTTTTCCGGTAGGGGATACGGATATATCTCCTCCTTCAATCATACTGACGGTTCTCCCCGACGGGGGGTTATCTTGATACGTATCCGGTGGGGGAGGTAATCGTTGATCAAATTCGTCCTGCTCGGCTTTCATCGGGGGGAGTTCGATGGCAATCTCGCCTTCTTTACTCTTGGCTTTCTTTCGATCCACCGATCGATCTTCTCTGTTGTCGCTCAAGTAATCTCTCAGATATCCCAAATCCAGCAACCTATGGATTTCGTTCCGTAGGTTTTTGCAACCATCGGCTGTGTGGCCATATGCCTTATGATATTTGCAGAACTTTCCTGTGTCCTTTTTCTTGTATGGTTGTCTTACTGGCATAGGCCAAGAGAAATCTTTATTTCCTCTCATCACGTTTAAAACTTCCGATTGAGTGATTGTCAAAGCTGGTAACGGTATAGGCTGAAGATGCCTTTTCACTACTCCGGGATTGTTTCTTCGAGGCGAGGGACCTTTGGAATCCTCCTTTTCTTTTGACCTTGCATCGGCATCGACACTTTTTGCCTTCAGCTTGGATTTCTCTGCTTCTTCCATCAGGATATAAGTTTCTGCCTTCTGCATTAGTTCATTCATGTCCTTCACTCGATTTCCTACCATATATCGGAAGAAATTCCCCGATCGTAATCCCTGGGCAAGAATATCGGCTATCATAGTAGGGTCTATGTTAGGAACATCCAATACTTCATCAGAAAAGCGTTTCATGAAATCTCTCAAGGATTCGTCTTTTTGTTGCTTTATGGTGAATAAATGGCATGCTGACTTTGGATAACGTCTATTACAGGCGAACTGTCGTACGAACAAGCTAGCCAGTTGGGAGAAATTGGATATGGTACCCGGTGGTATCTGTGTAAACCACGATTGTGCTCTTCCTGTCAGTGTAGCTCGGAAGATTCGACACAACGCAAAATCTGGGGCTGACTGCAAATCCATCGTTGCAATATATTGATTGATGTGATCCTGCGGATGTTTGCCATCTTTCTCTCCTGAATACATGGGTAGGTTAACCGTTCTTACGTGGGCTGGAATTGTAGCTTGTGCAATATCCGGTATAAACGGAGATCCATGGTATACTGGTTCATCCTCTGGTGTGATGGCCCTTTTCATGCTGAGCATCTCTCGTCGGAGATGATTCATCATTTCCCAAAGAGCTGGCTCGTTGCTTGAATGAGGAAACATGTTGGGACGATAGGGAGGCATTCTATCCTCGAAACCATTCCTTGGTGGATGTATCCCTCCTGGATACCCTTCTTGACGATACCCCGGTTGTGGTGGTGGCATTTGCTGTGGGGTTGGCATCATTCTTGATCCTTGATCTTCCACCCTATACCTTTCTCCATAAGGTAGTATGGGTTGTGATTCTGGGGGTTTTTCATTAGCTTGAGCTCTTATTAAAGCCGCTTCCACCAGGTCTTCAAACACTGCCCTCGGAATATTGATATAATCGGCATTTGATGTTGGAGGATTTTCGGGGGAACCATTTGTAGACTCTTGAGGCATACTCTCACTGTAACTTTCTGACCAACGCTCGGATAAAGGTGGCCTGTCCATCTGGATCTTTGACTGTGCTAAATGCAAGTTTTACCGACGTAACTCAAAGGCAATAGTGTATGGCGTTCCCACAGACGACACCATTTGTTAACTCATCTGAGTAATTTTATATTTTTATTCGAGGAATGCCTTGCCCATATAGTCGATAATCAAACTTTATGCAAGAAGCAGAGAGAAGTAAAATTTTACCGATGATCTTTCTCTATGAACACTTTATTAAATCTCGAGTATACTTTCATAGAGAATCTATCATGCAAAGAGTGTCCTTTTTCCCCCCTTTCATTTGTTACAAAGTGGAGTATTTATAGTCCTCCGGGGATTACCCCTTGTGAATTGGGTGGCAAAATAAGGATACTTGAATGTTGATTCAGCTGCTGAGAGATTGCCACCTAATTTCTTTAGCGCTGATGCTCTACATCCATTGCTGACACCTGGTTAATTTGGTGCTGATACATGATATTGATGATGACACCTGGTCTTTGCATGGCAGGAGTATCTCGAAGGGTGACACTTGGTTATTGTTCTAGAAGCATTTGTCTTGTTTGCCCTCGGACGAACTCCTTTGCCATCAGATTGATTGCTTTGGCCATCGGGTTACTCTGCCCGTAGTGGTGCCATCGAGTAATTTTGTTATTGTTGCGCCATCAGAATGTCTCTCCATCGGGTCGTCAAGATATATACCTTGATATATCATTATAGTGGGTACCCATCGGGGGGGGGGGGGGGGGGGGGAACATGTTTATCGTGTCAATGTTCCTTAGGATTGTTCACTGGCTAAAGCATCGGCGATTATTAGGTATCGTAGAGTCATCCAAGACTGGTAGTGCCTTTAGCATCGGATGCTCTGCGAATGTGGTAATCCGTGTGCCATCGGAGATAAAGTTACCGAGAAGCAACTTATCCTCCGATGATAATCGTTTTACTTGTCCCTCGATGGCCCCAAGTCCCGATAGTCCTAGATTTCCTCCATGGGTTTACACTTTGCACTCGCAAAGGCTTGTTGAGAGAATCAACAACCTTTGAGAGCATCAACTCCCAAAGGCTCGTTGCTAGTAATCACCGTCTGGTATCCCGTCGCTAATGAGTTGATTATTTGGTCGGTAAAGCATATTTTGCCAGTTAAAGTGCTTGTGATTTCTTTTTTCACTTTTTATTCCTTTTCAGTCGGCTTCTGTTGTTATTATTGGTTGACCTTTGATCGACGGAAATTCTTTTGGTAAAGCTCTAAAAGTCATTACCAACAGATTTGCTATCCGCAAGATATGAGTATAAGCTTTTTTTTTTGGACTGCGTCCTTCAGTAATCTTCATTATCCCGAAATTCTTGTAGTATTTCTCACGCCTGGAGTGCAAACAATAACTGATAAGAAATAAAGGATATGCGGAAGAAACGCTTAAAATTGTAAACTGTAATCTCCTATCAATTTGTGCGCCAACTTACCATCATATGTTGAGTACTTGAGTTTTGGAAAATCAAGTAGCTTAGTCCTTACTCTATCAGAAAATAAAAAAAAACTTAGTCCTTCGCCTCGTCATTGTTTTTTCGTGCTAAATGCCAAACTCTGGAAAGCAGGAACATAATTGCGGTTACCATTACTTCCATTGATGAAATAACAGGCGTGGTGTGCCTCCGACACGAACCAAACTAAATTTCATCATACGACAAATAGAATTACGATAATTTTCTCATCAGATATGACTCAACTTTTTCCAGCAATATATGAAGATAAGTAGGTGGAGTCCCCACTAATCTTTACCAAAATTTTGTTTTGACACTTCTCCAGATTTTTATTCGAACATAGCCCTACATTCAGCAATTTTTGTTTTTTGTTTATACTTGTAAGAACTAACACAATCATTTTTGCGCAGACTAGATTCATTCATGCGTCTAAACTTCGTCACGGCATTCAAGAAACTTCAAAACGTTATTGCCACAAATAAGTTAAAAGTTATATATTTCTAAATTCAACAATACCATATTTTGTTAAGCAGACAAACTCCAACAGCATCAGGATATAAGTAAGGTTCCACTAATTTCATATTCATGTAGTGGGACGATGTAAAAGCACTCGAAATCACTAAAGGAATTAGGTAAAGGCAGAAATGGCCAGAAACATACTTCAATTGCAGCATTTGTCATGGGTTTCTCTACAAAATGACAAAAACTCTGGATTTATTTCTCCTTAAAAACCTGTGGATGTATAGTGTATTTGGCTTTATAAAATTTTATCCCGTGTACCTAATTTTTTTGAATGAGTGACTAAGAAAGTAGAATAAGGTCTTCAATCGAAAAGTACAAGGACTTGACTATGAGATGTACGTGTGTACGGTTTTCATCTAGTGAATGTTGAGTCAGAGAATATTCAAGAATAATATAAACTCTGCCTCAAATTCTTTTTTCTTTCTCATAAAGTATGAATGAACACTGTCACATAATATATTTTACCATAAGAAATGATAGATTTCAGGGATGATCTTTTCAATAGTTTTAGATTTTCTAACACGACATTCAGTCGACACATTGGATATCCTCACTTTTTTATGATTTATTACTCAAGACAAACTTAAAGAAAATTCACTGCATCACTGTTTTTTTAATACATTGTCATGTGCAAATAGCAGTCCACAAAAGTTTTATTTCAATATTGGACATTACATGACAGCTACCAATAATGGAAATAGATTTTTTCTCCTCGATTACGTACCTAATTAGAATTAGTCATAGGCCACGGTGTTCCACTTGATCATGCAAAAGTTTTTTTTGTATTTAGAATTTTGATTTCGACATAAACAAATATATCATGTATCCGATGTCACAGTTTTACTGAATGACATTATGGTTTGTGACCATAAGAGGCCTTAGAGGCTAGAGCTGGAAGAAAAGCTCCATAAAGAAAAATTTGCACAAATATACTCATAAATCTTGATTCCGTGTGATTAGGACCCATGAGCAGGTTTAAAATCATATGCAACATGTACACAGCTCTTTTGAGCCCAATAAAGCACCTTCAGAGAGAAACACGTGCGTAAATTAGAAATTTTAGATTTTTGATTAAGTAATTTTTTATTTTATTTTATTTAATCGATAATTTTAGAGTTTGTTCCTAGTAGAAATCAATTTTGTTTTTGAATTAGGTTATTTACAGATTTATATCAAACTCATTATTATTCATTATTTCTTAAAAATTTTAAGTATAAGATCAAGTATCTATGGATCGGATCCATGGATTAAAAATTCGCTGCGTTTCGGACGAAACTAGCGAAATTTTTCGGTTTTCCAAGCGTCCGAAACGAAACTTGTATGAACTTTCGAAACCAAATGTTTCTTGATTGCAGCTGCATTTGTTTATTCTCTTGTGAAATAGTTTGGCGGTGGCATGGCAGTTAATGCTTCTATAATTTGATTTTATATTAGTTTATACTCTTAACCATCCGTATTGTACTGCCATTTTAATATTTTAGAACATTCAATATAATATTAATATCAAAAGTAGGGTGGACTGTGGATTGTTTATACTGTTAAGAAATTTTGTTGCTGCAACAGAAATTCTCTTTTTTTCTTTTTAAAGCCATTTGCCCATTTTGCTTCTATTTACATATATATATTTGTAGCCCCCTCACTGTAATTTGTAAAGTAATCATATATAACAAGATTAACCATATATAAAAAGATTGAATATGTATTACAATAATTTTATTCTTAAGGTAAAGTTTTTAAGATAATTCAGCAACAATGTGTATATAAATATATATATATATATTCTTTTATGGAAACATTTCCGAAATTTCTCGAAACGTTTCCGAAATTAATCGAAACGTTTCTTATTTTTAACTTATCGAAACATAACCTAAAACCGAAATTTTGATCAATTCGGATCCCAGTCTTCTTTCCTTGAGATTGAGAACAAGCTTGTGGTTTTTACATTTTTTTTTCTTTTACACTTCTTTTCTGTGTTAAGTGGTAAACGGCTCAATGACTTTATCTTGTTGAATGGTTAGGCGAGGAACAAGGGGAGTCGAATCTCCTCCTACATATAAAACTACATCTTCTCATACATACATTGGATGTTTGACAAGTGTCCAAAATTAATTTAAATAAAATTAGAATGCTAATTCTTATCTTGCCAATCTCCTTGATTTTCTCCCACAATATCTTTGCAAAAATAACTTCTCTCTAAATTAGGAACGGATGATGATCATATTTATTACTACAAAACTTAAAAAAATTATTATTTGTGGATGGAACGAAATTCTATAATAAATATTTTCTCCCACAATATCTTTGCAAAAATAACTTCTCTCTAATTTAGGAACGGGTGATGATCATATTTATTACTACAAAACTTAAGAAATTTATTATTTATGGATGGGATGAAATTCTATAATAAATAAGATCCGAATTTTTTTTATTTCAACAAAGTACAAATATCGACTAATTTAAGATAGGAACTTATTAATACATATATCAACGAAATTATTAATAAATCAGAAATCTCCACACAATCTACATATAGACAAAGCTTTCAGAAATTGCATTATGTACGTGAGAAGACACAACCATATTTAAATTTGTGAAATCTTCACTTTTCGCTATATATGCGCAAAAGTCTTGTATACGTGACATCAAATATATATTATGCTAATAAATTTATGACCCCAAATGTAAGACGCAGTTTCGAGACGCGTCAACTCAACATATGCCAATGGAATTGATTTTCATGTACGTACAAGTGATCTTTAAATTTTCCCAAACCAATGGAAATGAATAAGAAGCTAGTCGCTTTCCACTACCTCTAGCAATGTCTAGTCTCATACTCAATATATTGATAAACTCCAACACACATTCCCATAATCCCATTAAGGATTACATGGTACGTACGTAAGCTAAGAAGTGGAAATAATTATATATAATGGTCCCTTTTGCAACAATATGAAAGCTGCAGCTCGTGGAATTAACATTCTGGTTAAATTTTCCCCTAAATCATTTGTTTTCTCTATTAAGGCAATGAAGTTATTATATTGTAAAAGTAGTACGAGGAAAGTGATCCATAGTATCAAGGTTGGAATTGCGTTGGTCTTGGTCTCACTTCTGTATTTGCTGAATCCGTTGTTTGAGCAAGTGGGAGAAAATGCCATGTGGGCTATTATGACTGTTGTGGTTATTTTTGAGTTCTATCCGGGTACGTACATGCTTCTAATTTATTGAACAGTATCTAATCAAAGCTTTTCTTTTTTGTCTTTTTTTTTTCTTATCTAAAAATGAGATATGAAATGCATGCACGCAGGTGCTACATTATGCAAAGGCATAAACCGAGGAATTGGAACCCTATTAGGGGGTGGATTGGGATGCTTAATTGCAGTTTTTGCTGATGAAATCGGAGAGATTGGCAAGCCTATCATCGTTGCCTGTTCAGTCTTTGTTTTTGGTAATTTTTCCTATCTGATTCTGTCATAAAACTATTTGATAATATAGGAAAATTTAGGAATAATCAATACGTATCTTTTAGAATATCTAGAAAAAATATTACTTCGGACTTGAATTATGAGCACTCCTAGAGTTTATATGCGAACGAATTATTATTTGTGCCCTATATGTTTCAATTTTTTTATGAAAATGCCCGTTATCTTTCGAATTATTGAAAATGCCCTGGATATATGCTATTTATTTTTTTTTTTTGTAGAAACTGCCCTTTACGTGCTACATGTGAATTTTGGACGACGTGGCATCCACCGTGGAAGAGGCGTGCGCCAATTGGGAAAAACGCCCTAGACACATTATTTTTTTTCCCGTGCAATTTTAATGTATGTAAAAACTTAAAGAGCATATTTACTATAAGCACCAAACTTATCGGGTATTTATATAAATATGCCCTTTTAAAAAAATGATGTGTCTAAGGGCGTTTTTTCTAACTGGCGCACGCCTCTTCCACGGTGGATGCCACGTCGTCCGAAATTCACATGTGGCACGCAAATGACAGTTTCTACAAAAACTGGTCGAAAGATAACGGACATTTTAATAAAAAATTGAAACATACATGGCACAAATAATAATGTATCCTTTATATGCAATAACACTATATCAAATCGGAAACATTGTCTATTATTATCAATATATTTTAATGTTTCAATAGGACTTATTAGGAGCGCAGTTGTACAAATCGCCATGGTTCTAGTGGAATCAATCATCATCCTAGCTCACTTGAAGGAAAATAAAACAACTAGCTCTGATCACTTGAAAGAAAATAAAACAACTAGCTAGTGATTATTATTATAATTAATTAGTGGAGGAAATAAACTGGATATATTTGTTATATGTATAGGTGGTGGTGCAACATATTGTAGAATGGTGGCCAAGCTAAAAAGGAGCCACGACTATGGATTAATGATTTTCATCCTGACGTTCAATCTGGTGGCGGTATCTGGCGTTCGAGCGAACAAGGTGGTGGGAGTGGCGGCGCAGCGTTTGGCAACCATAGGCATGGGTTTTGCAGTTTGCATATTTATCAGTTTACTAGTTTGTCCAATGTGGGCAAGTGATGAATTTCACTACTCCACTGCATCTAACTTTACTAAACTCGCTACTAACATCCAAGGCAAGTTTTCTTTTCTTTCACCTTAGCAACTCATTTGTTTTTATTTAACTTAGAAACATCCTTTATTAACAATTAACAAATAGTTGCTCGTTTTTAATAACTTCAGTTACTAGAATAATAGTTAACAGAAATACGATGGAATTCAGTCGTCTTATAATTAAACGTGCAAAAATAATCTAGACATACATACGTTGCCCTGACATATTTGGTTCGCTTGCACCTAGAGTACTCTGGAAGTACAATATATAGTAAACAATTAATTGGTTTTGATTATTAGAAGTTAATTAACAACAGTTTAGAGTTAAATTTGAAAATTATCCTTCTGCCATCTCTAATTTGAGATAAAAAATCATGTGTTATTTTGATTAGCAAAAAATAAACTGTGTTATTATATCAACAATTCTTCATTTAGTGATTCTTTGATAAAGTTTTTTTTTTTTAATTTATTTATCAAAATAAAGTTAGTTTCCTTGAAAATGTTACTTTTCTTTTTGAAATAATTTTCCTTCTGTTAAATAGAGATAACATATACAGGAGTATGTTTTGCAATTTATTAACTCATGAATTATTAATGTATATCTGAATTTACTGAAGAAGATCCAACGTCAGTTTAGTTATATATATATATATTTTTTAAGTTAATTCTATCTATATTTAGGTTGCTTGGACGAATACTTCAAAACGGCAAAAGAGAACGGAAATAAAGGATCAGGTGATTGTGCTGCACATATCCAAGCTTGCAAGTCGATTTTGAACTCAAAATCCAACGACGACTCGCTGGTACTTAAATTTAATCCAACTTTCGTGTAATTCATAGTACATATATTAAGTATGCATGATCGAATGTTAAAAAGAGACATTCAAATGTTAAAAGAAATTTTGCACGTGCAAAAGAGATGACTCACTAACTCAATTTCTTCCCCACATAAAATGCAAGTATCATACCCACCTCACATATAACTCCTCCTTTTCGTAAACTATCTTTTGTCGGTATTCTATTCAATAATGCCCCCCCCCCCAAATAAACGTCGTAATTTTCAATGAAGCTCCATCATACCAAACATCTTTAAGAATCGAATCAGTGGTATGTTATTATTTATGGAGAGAATCTTATATGCTGATTTCGTTGTAAACCTCATCGTGTGGTCTGGAATCCACACCCACATCTCCGAGCGAGATAATCATGGTTTGAAATTGCTCAAAGAACTTAACAGTTCTTTATGTGGGTGTTGCTCTCAAACGAAGAGCTCTCCACGCCACAACCATCTCCAAGACCAATCGTCATTAATTCACTCCCCCTTATCGGCAATAAGTGAATCTCTATCAAAAAATATAGAATATAATATGGGAAATAAGTCACACAATTTGTTTTGGTCGAGCCAAGTATCGCACCAGAACTTTGTTTTATCTCCCTTGCCGACCGACTTCCATATTTTATTCTTGATTCAGTTCAGATTATCATTTCGATTATTAAGAGAAATGAGATCATTCCACCAAGCAGAAGTGGTAGCAACACGAGAAGACCGCGAGGGCTGATTGTCAAGTAAATCATGATTTCCATATTTGGAAATCAGAATTCTTTTCGATAAACTGTCCTGAGAATTTAGGAATCTCCAAATCCACTTTGCAGGCAGGGCGGTGTTGAAATTCTCCAAGTTTTTGATGCCTAGACCTCCTAATTCTTTATCATTACAAACCGTCTCCCGCCTAACCCAGGAATTTTTTTTCGTGCCCTCGTGGCAACTTGCATTGCCGTGAGTTTTCTAAACACTTTTTTCGGTACCTTGAAGAGTGAAAAGAAGAATAGCGGTAGTCCAACAAAAACCGAGCTGGTAAGAACAATCCGACCGCCGACCAAGCATATGTAATTAGAGATCCGATGACTAAAGAATTACTAAAATGGACAAAGTGCGCTTTGTTTATTAGTCTATACTCTATATGAACCATTTGACCATAATTAAAACATATAGATAGCCCACAATACTATGTGTCTCACTCTCAGAATAAAACAAAGAATATACGCATGATTTAACAAAACTATTAACACAAGGCCTAATGATTTGACTTCAATAAGTAGCACTTGCATTTGAGGCACCAACAAGAGTTTGCACCGGTCGAAATGCGACAGAACTGACGATGCAGTACACACATATATATATACACATAATTATTATATATGTAATTATTTGTATGTCACCTAAGAACCGAGTAAGGGGTGGAGCTATAGCTAAAGCTTAGTTTCTAAACCAGCTATGAAGCTTATATTACACATCCTGGAACTTATTTAATTAGTATGATGTAATAAAGATTTATTGACCATATATGACGGCAGGCAAATTATGCAAAGTGGGAACCTTGGCATGGGAAATTCGGATTCAATTATCCATGGGATAAATATTTAGAGATCGGACAGCATCTACGAGAACTTGCCGTCACAGTTGTTTCTTTACAAAGATGTCTTCAATCGCCAAAACAGGTAAAAAATAACTACAAGCTACTAAAACATAAGAAACATTAATCGCCATCCACCATTTATATCACGATAATCTTGTTTGGAAAAGAAAAGATTATTGATCTACACTCTTTGATGTTTGATTTAACTTAGAGACTTCCCTTGATTTCCAATAAATTAAGTTCAAAAGGTTACAAATAATTCATTTTATTATAACCCCAAACTTCAAGGATAATATATATGGGTAATCACGGATCACCCCTGAACCATAGGGTGATTCGTAAACTGCCCCCGAACTACAAAAAAGGAAACCATCCCCTGAACATTAGTAGCGTTTTCATCATTCTACACAAACCTTTAAAGTTTGTACACATAATTTTTCGAATCTTCTCACATATTAATTAGTTTTTGTTGTTTATTATGCTTTTTACCAGCCAGCAGCAATTCAAAGACAATCCGTGAAGGACGCTTGTGAGATTTTCATGGTGTCGATTGTCGAGATATTGAGAGAGCTTGGAGAAAGCATTGAGAAAATGGAGAAATGTGAAGCCAGGGTTTTAATAAACCCAAAGCTGCAATCGATGAAGAAATTATTAGACTTGACTCCTTTGTGCTACTCCTCTGCTGATAAGAATGAAGTGTTCAATGAAAATGTTTTTGTAGCGGCCACGTTCAGTTCCTTGCTTTTGGAGATTGTGGAAAAGGTTGAAATCTTGGGAGAAAGGGTGGAATTACTTGGGGGCTCAGCTAATTTCAAACCCAGGGAAATTTATGTTTAGCATTCAGGATTGTACATATTTCACATATGAATCACATAGAATCAATGATTCCCGACTTAACCAAATATACGAAAATTAAGATCATGCATCTAGAAGAGCAGCACTACAGAGTAAATAGGGACCGTCAATCAAATAAAAAAGAAAAACAGAGTAAATTGGGACGAAAACTAACCGTGTTATATGCAAGTATCTCCTTTCTAATACTTATTAGCAATTCTGTTTTGTAGTACACGAAATAGCAAATAACAACACACCTTACATTTTTTTTTTTTGACTTCCTTTTACAGTTTACTAATTACTTTTCTTCAAATAAGTTAAAAACACCATGAATTGTTGAAAACAACCGTCAACCAGTATTCCAGTATTGCTGTGCCTTCCTGGAGTCAATAAAAGTTACAAAACAATAAATATTTATATTTCCGTGTCTTCTGAAGAAATGTATAAAACCTTCCATTTCAAAAATGCCATTCACTTATACAAGATTCAAATACAACCAAAATTGGATACTAAGACCATTTCAGTAAACAGTTCGATATGAAGTAATAGATGGGTATATTGCAAATGACTAATCTATCATAATCGCTGCTAAAAATTAACCAAACGTAGTACACTAGTACTTACGACTGAGGAAACAACAGATGGATGATCTTTTCATTATATAACAAAATACTTTGACTTCAAAGAAAATAAAAATACTTCATTAATGTTATGACAAATGTAAAAGGTATTACGATAATGATTAAGATAAAGTATGATTTATGTATTTTATCGTCAACCCATATGATGGGTGTAATTTAGGATTGGCCCAATATAACGTTATTGGGCCGGCCCAAAGGCGCATCGAATAGGGAGAATTCGAGGCGCGCATCGAATCAGTATTATAAGCTTTCCCCACTGGGCCGGCCCAACAACGCATCGAATACGTCTGATTCGATGCGCGTATCGAACAACCGAGATTCGATACGGCTTTCTATATTGGATTGTGGGTTCCACGGGACGGGTTCTATAAATAGCCCGTCCCCTTGTATTCAAAGGGACCTTTTTCCGAGATCTGAACCAGCTCACTACAGTCAGCATCGAACCAGCACCGTTCGACACGATCCATATCGAATCAACTACAATTCGAGGCGCAAAGAAATACAGTATCACTATTCGGTACCTGGACACGCATCGAATTCGACACTCACAACACGTATCGAATTCGACACCGGTCAGATTGACTTTCATTCAGTGATAATTGGACCGCATCGAATTGATCATCATTCGACACGTCAGTATCGAATACTTGAAATTCGATACGTATTATTGACTTTGTAATTTAGTTATTCTGTCTAGAAAGCTTGTATTAAGTGTTCCGGACCAAGCTAGTCCGCAAATAGTATCGGATAGCATTGTTTGATCTCATTTTGTATAAATTATTGTGTTCTATTACCGTGACGAAATAAGACCAAAACATTGGCGCCGTCTGTGGGAACACAAATTATATTAGCTTCATAGGCAGTATGACTAGAATAACTCGGTCCAAGAGTAGAGCTCTGGAAGGTAATATGGGAGAAGAACAATCCGGTACACCTGAACGGGGTATGCCAGATATAGTTGGACCATCAACATTACCACCGGCGGTACCAACTCCGGCTAGGAAAGAAAACCAAGGACCTCAAGCTGAGACGACACCCATTAATGAAGCCGAGGTGAGTGGAGCTTCAGCGACAAATGCTGCAATACCAGATAAATTCAAGAGTGAATTATTCGCGATGATTAAAGCAGTCGTGGCTGAGGTGCTCCCTACCGCACTTCCCGCTATGATACCATCTCCTGTTGAATATTCTGAGAACTTGAGAGAACAAGGTTCAGCTATCCGAAAGCAGAATGGGAAGGAAAAGGAAAAGTCACAGCAAGACGACCGAAGAAGTAAACATACTTCTGAAAGGATGAACAGCAAAGGAAAATCAGTTCATGAAGAGCGAGGAAAGAAGCTAGTATCTGTAGAGATACAATCGAAAAGGCCTCATGAGAAGATACAAAAGGAAAGAGAGGCAGAATATGCTGCTGAACGAGGTAGAAGAGAAGACAGAAGACGGTCGGAGAGTCGTAATTCCAGGAAAGATAGGAATGAGGAAGAGGATCATAGAGAGGAATCGCGGAGAAGAAAACGTAGAGATGACCAAAGACAGCCAGAAGGTCTTGATTTGCACGGCAAACATAACACAATAAGCAGGAACGTTGGAAGGTTGGAAAAGGGGAAAGCAATAGCCGAGACTCGAACGGCAAGGGAGGACAATTCTATGAATCGCAGTCCTTTTTGCCGAGAAATAGAGTCGGAAATTTTAGGGCAAGGAGATAAGATCCCAGAATTAAAAACATACAACGGAAAATCTGATCCCCGAGATCATCTCTTCCAGTTAGACAGGAGACTGTCCCTCCACGGTTTCAGGGACAATATGCAAGCTAGAATATTTGCAACGACTCTATCAGAAGTGGCTGCTGACTGGTTTAATCGAATTCCTCATGGACACATTGAGAGTTATGCTCAGTTGAGAAAGATGTTTGAGGACCAATTTTCTAGTCAGTCTAGACTGGTTTTGGATCACTCCCACTTATACACGATGAAGCAGGAGGTTAATGAAAGTCTAAAGGACTTCATGAAACGCTTCAACACAGAGCTATTGAGAATTGATAGTCCGACGGGAGAAATGGTTGCAAGCATAGTTTTTCGTGGGACGTCCAACACCATGTTTGGCGGTGAGTTACTGAAACGAAAACCCACCACAGTTGAAGAAATAAACAAGATAGCTCGAGATGTGGTTCATTTCGAGGAAATGATGGCAACCAAAGTTCCTAACAATGTAGCCGTAAGAGAGAGAGAAAGAGGCAAAGAAGATCAAAATCGCCACAACAGCAGCAACAGGAATAAAAATTACAAAAGGGATAGTTCGCCTCGACGGTACACCCCGCTAAACGCTCACATTATGGCAGTATTTGGGGCAGCAAAGAAGAAAGGATGGTTAAAGGATCCCAGACCGATGAGAGAGTCCAAGACTACAATGTACTCAAATCAATTCTGCCAGTACCACAATCAGAAGGGGCATAATACAGAGGAATGCATAAATTTGAAAGATGAGATTGAGCGGTTGATAAAGGATGGAAAATTGGTAGAGTTTGTCAAGAAAGTGCAAGAACAAGAAAACAATTTCAACCGTAAGAGAACTCCATCTCCTAGGAAAGATAAGCAGAGAGCAATCGATGAACCGCAACTTTTTCAATATCCCCAGATTGAGGACGGAAACACCAGGAGAGGCATCATCAATATGATAGCAGGAGGACCAGGAGGAGCAGATTCTACCAACGGTCGTAGAAAGATCACGAGGTTTATTGAAGCAGATAATTATGTTCATATGGCTGATATGTTAAGAATCGAAGAAATGCCACACGAAGAGATCACCTTCTCCACTGCAGACCTACGGAAACTAAGTGCACAAGCTATACAGATGTCGGATTTAAATTGCCCTTTGGTGGTAACTGTTGATATAGCTAATTTTGGAGTCACCAAAATGCTTGTGGACCACGGGAGTTCCGTAAATGTACTATTCAACTCTACGTTGCTCAAAATGGGATTGAACAACCAGGCACTGTAACCGGTGAGAACGTCGCTTCATGGTTTTGGAGGTCCAGCGATAGTACCACTAGGAATGATCAAGCTCCCAACTTCATTGGGGACATCTCCAAAGAGAACGACAATTTGGGAGAACTATGTAATCGTTGACATGCACTTCGCATACAACGGAATCATAGGAAGACCGGCATTGAATGCATTTCTAGCGCTACCATCAACCTACCATCAGATGATAAAATTCCCCACCATTGCTGGCACGGGAGAAGTCATTGCAGATCACATTGAAGGTTGGAAGTGTTATGTTAACTCGCTCCGGACGCGGCCACAACCAGAAGAAAACGCAGCAATAGCTTTGGCTCCGGGGCGTATGGAGCAGATTGAATAAATATTCTGTTTAAATTTACAAGCTTTTTTAGCATTTTGAATATTTTGAACAAGTTTTTATTCGTTCTCTCTGCTATAACATGCATGAGGGACAAAAATGTATGAACTTAAAACAGGTACCACCAATCCTGGATCTGAAGGACATCACTGGAAGTCATGCTAATGAGCAATGATCAAAGCTCAGTTCGATTTACATAATCTAATTTGAATTATTCAAAGAAGATTATGTCGAATTATTTGATTTATATAAATTTTTTATACTTTGCATATTGTAATCAGTGCAGGTCTAGAAAATCAGAAGAACGGAAACTCTGCCCCAAAGTGGCATGAGATACCGAAAATCCCAGAAGAAATCAGAAGAACGGAAACTCTGCCCCAAAGTGGCATGAGATACCGAAAATCCCAGAAGAAATCAGAAGAACGGAAACTCTGCCCCAAAGTGGCACGAGATACCGAAAATCTCCGAAGAAATCAGGAGAACGGAAACTCTGCCCCAAAGTGGCACGAGATACCGAAAATCTCCGAAGAGATCAGAAGAACGGAAACTCTGCCCCAAAGTGGCAAGAGATACCGAAAGAAGCCAGAAGCAACAAAGGGACGGAAACTCTGCCCCAAAGTGGCAAGAGATACCGAAAATCCCTAAATCAATCAAGAAAACGGATACTCTGTCCCAAAGTGACACGAGATACCGGTAGAAGTCAAAAACGACATAAAGAACGGAGACTCTGCCCCAAAGAGGCACGAGATACCAATTAAAGTTCAAGACAAGAAGAATGAGAACCTGCCCGAGGTCGCATGAGGTACCATAAAACCCTAAAACGAAATAAGGAAGGGACGTGCTATATTACTACAAACTCGGAAAATCACGAACAACAAATTGAAACAAACATTTTGCCCAAAAATGACTAAGTTCATCGAAGTAGAAGGCAGGTACTACGAAAAATATCGATAAATTATTTTCAAAGAAAATTAATGAACCAGCAGGTTGTCAAAATAAAGTAAAGGACTGAGATAAGAAATTGAAAGAAAAGACAACAGTCAATATCTCACAAATTAAGTAATGGATAATAAATTGTTTCAAGCACAATAGGGCGACGCAGCACCCTACACAATTAAGTTAAAATGAAAATTGTTCATAAACACAGAAATAATGAACAGCCTAAGTAACGACCAGTCTTATTCTTCATCTTCTGATGAGGGATATGGGTCGGGCATTTCTAACGGCGGTGATAACCCTCCGAGAACGAGATCCTCCTTATTCAGCAAAGGGGCAAACTCATCAGATTCTGTAGCCTCAGAAGCTTGACGAGGTGGACGTCTCTTTAAATCTGGCCCCAGGGACAGGTCTAACCATTCTGGTTCAAATTTGCCACGAACATAGCCAGAAGTATAGAACTGATGCACCGTAAGAGCTTGAGCATTTCGAGCCACATGATCATCCCGACGAGTGCACAGCTTTTGAAACGTAGTGCCCCGGAGGAACTTTTCAGCAATTTCCAATGATTGCTCGGAGGAAACCTTTTAGAAGGATAAAAAGATATTAATAAAATTGAAAATAGGAAGATAGATCTCAAATTCTAGGGGTAATATATCTTACATCTTTGAGGCCTCTAAGGTAGCCGTTGACGTCAGCGTTATGAGCTTCTTCTTTGGCTGCAGCAACCTCCATCTTCAGAGCAGAAATTTGCTGATTAAGTTCTTCTTCGACCTTTTTAGCCTGCTCTCGAGCTTCCTTGGCAGTTTGCAAAGCTTTTTCTTTGGCATCGAGAGCAGCTTCAAGTGCAGAGTTATCAGCGTTGCTGGCAGTCTCCTTGAAATCCATTAAGGCTGAGGCCATAACATCCACGAAGCCGCCCGCCTGACAACACATGAATGATTAGATAAAAGTTCGCAGAGCAAAATCACAGAAAATGTAAGTCAAACAAGACATCATTACCGCTGTCAGCAGATGCAATGTATTACGCTCCAGCCTTTTTCTCTCTTCGTCGGAAATCGGAAGAGGGACGGATAAACCAGGCAATATTGCCTTCAGATGCTCGATGGTCTCGGCCTCCGATAGTTGGTACCCAGCGACCCGAGCTCGAGGACCCTGGCTAGGTCCAGCCGCGTAACTTGGACCGGATGCACCAACATGAGGGTTAGAGGAACTTGGCCTGGCAGCTTGGCTAGTCGTAGCAGCAACCCCAGCAGTCTGCGATAAATTTTGCGGCATTCTTTGTCTTTTACGATGAACAAGATTGCCGACATCCTCGCAGTCTCGGTTGCTTTGTTTTCCAACTCCTCGCCACCGCCTGGATTATCCTCAGGATTACTCCCAAGTAAGTCCTCGAAAGCGTCAACTAGCAAAGCACTAGCAGCAGCAGCTGCAGTAGCAGTTGAGGGTTCAGACACCTTCTTTTTACCCTTACTCTTTCTCTTCCGCGGAGGAGGAATTGTACGCGCAGTCTCGGTCTGCGAACTTTCCATATCCGCATCGAGAACCCGGTTCATCCTTGCGTGTCGACTCATGAAGTATTTTTCTGCAACAAAGACAAATCGTTAGAATGCATAATAAACGTAAAACAAGAATATCAGGAAGGTCAGATATATACCAAGGGTCATTTTTCCCTTGTACTTCACTGGTGACAACCCAGCCAAAGAAAGAACTCGATTTTCAACGAGTTTCTTAACATCAAATTGATGTTCTCTAACTAGGGTGGGAATGAACTCGCAATTCCACAGGGTTATGGAAACCCCACTGGGAATTGTTACCCTTGAACCGGTGAACCACTCCCGGCGGAATCCCAAAAACTCATTTTGATAACTCTCCTTAATGAAGAAGTATCGTCTTTTCCAGTCCTTTCCGTACCCGGTTGCTCCACCGTTTAAGAACTTTCGATTCGTTTGAGCTTTTACATGGTAGAAGCCTTCTTCGCGTCTTGCAATCTCGAATAACGCGTAGAATTCATTAGGACTGTGTCGTTCGCCCAGAGCCTTCATCACTATGATGAAACCAATCATGCTCCCGTAAGAGTTTGGCGTGAGTTGAGCAGGAACGACATTTATCTTCCGCAGAAGCCATTTCAGTTCATAAGGAATTGGAAAGCGCAATCCGTTTAAAAGTTGGCCGACAAACACAGTGATGTGACCAGGTGGTGGATTATGCATCCGGTCATGTGGGCCAGGAATGACAATTTTATACTTGTCAGGAATATTAAATTTTTCGCGCAATCCCCTACGATTATGCTGGAGACGAGACACGTATTGGTCATAGGTCATTCCTGGGACCTCGATATGATCGTCAAATTCCCTATTAATGTAATCTACATCTTCCTCACCCTCGCTCTCAGCACGGTTATCTCTATAGGGCGAAGGTTCATTACTATTAACCTCAGTTGTCGGGTTCAATTCTGGAGCAGGATTATTATCCGCCGAAGAATCGCTAGATATATCGTCACAGACATCTGTATCGCCTGCGGTCGGAACTGCTAGTGCTTTTGAGGGATTCTCTTTGTTAATCGAACTGGAGCTAGAACCTGAACTCGAATCACTCCCGGATTGGGTCTCAATGCTCACCATCTTTGATAAAGAGTTAACTGAAATATGTTTAAAACACGACACTGACTAAGGACGCATACGTCACTACACACTCTCGTATATCACTCATATATATACGATACCGAACATGTTAAAAACTAAATGATAAGATACAATAAAAGCAAAATATTTTTACCTCAAATATATTCTCGATAAAGGAAAGTCTTGTTTGGTTGCTTATATCCTGCACAAAGTAAAAACGACAAATCAGAATCCCGCGACGGTAAGCTCATAGTGAGTAGGAGCGAACATTTTAACGCATCGAATTTTTACAATTCGATACTGAGCGTATCGAATCACTTATGATTCGATGCGGAACGCATCGAATGACGCAGATTCGATGCGTCTTACCTGAAGAGCGGCGTCTGACAGCAGAATAATGATTCTGCCGAGGCAGCACCCCCTTATATAGGGGGCGAGAGGCCCACCAGGCCCAGCTATTTTGACGCATCGAATAACCGCATCGAATAGCTGAAATTCGATGCGCGCTATTTGACGCATCGAATAGTGAGATATTCGATGCGTCTAAAATCATCTCATTATCACAAGAACGATGAGTTGATCAGATTTTACTATGATTAGAAATATCTCAAATCAGTACAGTTATATTTTGAAAAGTTTGGAAGACGATCTCTAAATTGATATCATCTCCCAAACTGGGGGGACTATATGATGGGTGTAATTTAGGATTGGCCCAATATAACGTTATTGGGCCGGCCCAAAGGCGCATCGAATAGGGAGAATTCGAGGCGCGCATCGAATCAGTATTATAAGCTTTCCCCACTGGGCCGGCCCAACATCGCATCGAATACGTCTGATTCGATGCGCGTATCGAACAACCGAGATTCGATACGGCTTTCTATATTGGATTGTGGGTTCCACGGGACGGGTTCTATAAATAGCCCGTCCCCTTGTATTCAAAGGGACCTTTTTCCGAGATCTGAACCAGCTCACTACAGTCAGCATCGAACCAGCACCGTTCGACACGATCCATATCGAATCAACTACAATTCGAGGCGCAAAGAAATACAGTATCACTATTCGGTACCTGGACACGCATCGAATTCGACACTCACAACACGTATCGAATTCGACACCGGTCAGATTGACTTTCATTCAGTGATAATTGGACCGCATCGAATTGATCATCATTCGACACGTCAGTATCGAATACTTGAAATTCGATACGTATTATTGACTTTGTAATTTAGTTATTCTGTCTAGAAAGCTTGTATTAAGTGTTCCGGACCAAGCTAGTCCGCCAATAGTATCGGATAGCATTGTTTGATCTCATTTTGTATAAATTATTGTGTTCTATTACCGTGACGAAATAAGACCAAAACACCATATCTTGAATATTCCCATGTGAAGTTATATCAATGGACATTATTAGCTCTAAATGTATATCAATATACAACATTTAAATATACTTATACTTATAATTTATTTTTCTATTATATTTATAACACGTTATGAACGTGAAAGTCCTCGTTTTCACCTAAGCCTACACAAATAATTTCTTAGAATTTTTATTATATATATAGCCATTTCTTTTTTTTGCTTACAAGAAGATACTCAAATTAAATTAAAAAAAACTAGACACAGTCTATGCGGACTATTTCCGCGACTCAGCTTGGTGGCGTATCCCAAAATACGTCCCGTGCCCCGCCTTTAATTTGCTCCTTTGTGAGAAGATCCGCCACTTTGTTTGCCTCTCTTGGAACCCAACGGAATTTGATCGTCCATGGGAGGTGGATTAAATCTCTACATGCCTTTACTAATTGGGCCGTCTCACCTTGTGGTTCTCGTATGCTTGTGACTAATTTATAGCAAACCTCCGAATCCGTCTCGACCTCTATGTGGTTTAAACGTTTATCCCATTTCATCTTTCCGAGAAGTTACAATATAAACCATTGTCCATAATTTTCTGTGGAACCATCACCGAAAAACTAATATGAGCCTAAAACGAGTATTTGATTTCAAAAACACGTTTCTCTTTGAAAACAATTTTCAAAGTTAAAAAGTACGAAATATTATACTTATTCAGTTATTCACCTATCTCCACTATTAAAGATAGAGAGGTTCGTCCACCTATTTACAATTTTATGATTACATGCATAGATTTCATTATTATCTAACACTAACACTAGCTTTAACATTTCGTTGATGCTTGTGTGTAATTAACCTCAAACTAAAAACGTTTACTAACACTTTTATTTATCGTGAAAAGTGCTACCTCCTACTTTATTTATGTATTTAACTTATCATAATTATTACATTATTTTTTTTCACTAGTATGAAAGGTTTTACATAATAAAGTTGCGGAGAATATCAATGAATTTACGTAACATAATTTCTTTACTTGTTAATATTAGTCTATATGCCCTATTCAAAGATTATAGATGCCGCAAAAATCATTTGAGCATATTATTGTAATTAATTTTTGTTGCTTATGCCAACTAAAAGACGTAAATAAAAAATATTATGACTTTCAAACGACAGTGAACGAGTCACGTTGGATATTTTTTTCACAATAAAATACGCAAGTTTCATTGAACAAACTCCACATGAATTTGCATCGTATTCATTTCTTCTTCTTGAGTTGCTGAAAAGCATTCTCACAGTCCTCGTTCCACTCAAAGTTTCTATTCTTCTTCAACATTTTGAAAAATGGAAGACTCTTTTCAGCCGCCGCTGATATGAATCGTCCCAAGGCTATCATCCTACCTAGCAAGCATTGCACGTCCCTCGTTGTTTTAGGAGATGGTAACGTAGTAACGGCCGCAATCTTGTCCGGATTGGCCTCAATCTCTCTCTGATTGACCATATATACCAAAAACTTTCCTCCATTCACCCAAAGGTGCATTTCTTTGGGTTTAACTTTACTCCATACAGTCGTATGATCGCAAAGGCTGTGTGCAAATGATCAACGTGGTCCTCTGCCTTGACACTCTTTTAAGTATGTCATCAATATACACCTCAATTGTCTTCCCAATGTAATCATAGAACATATTGACCAACCTTTGAAAGGTTGCTCCCGCGTTCTTGAGTCCGAACGGCATAACTCGATAGAAAAACACTCCTCTATCAGTTACGAAGGCTGCCTTCGACATATCATACACAACCATCAGGATTTGATGAAAATCGCTCTGTGCGTCCACCATACTTAACAACGCACATCCTGCTGTAGAGTCCACCAACAGATCTATACGAGGCAACGAGAATGGATCTCTCAGACAATGCTTGTTTAAGTCCGTGTAGTCTACACACAGTCTCCAATCTTGATTGGCTTTGGGAACCAATACAATATTGCTCAACCACTCTGAGTAGCGTACCTCGTATATGTGCCTCACTGCCAATTTCTAGTTTACTTCCTTCTCGGCTGCCAAATTCTTCTCTTTACTGAAGTTCCTTTTCTTTTGGCGTACCGACCTTGCATCTGGATTCACATTTAGGCAATGCACGACTATTCTAGGGTCTATCCCCTTCTAATCTTCATCCGTCCATGCAAACACATCATAATGTTCACGTAAACACGTGATCAATGGCTCTTCCACCTTTTTTTGTCATACAAGTCCCATTTCGGTTGATTTTGGTAGGGTCATTCTTTGCGAGGGATATCTTTTTAAATTCCCCCAAGAGCTCAACTTTGCCATTTTGCGCCAATTGGGCCTTGTACATTCCCAGCCTCTTATTTTCTTTTTCCTTTGGAATCAGTTTCTCAACATCCTCCGGGGCTTCTTCCCCTAATCTCCTGCTTCTTAGCTTCCTTAACAATTACCAACTCCCTCTCTTGGCATATTGTATTCAACATGTTGACTTCTTCCTTCTATGTGGGCTTTGAAGATACCACATACGACTGCCAAGCTGCCTTGTGATCTCCACATACTTCACCCACACAGTTGGCGTGGAAAACTTTACCTTCTGATGGTAAGGTGATGCTATTGCCCGGAATTCATTCAATCTTGGCCTTCCAATTATCATATTGTAGGTGTTAAAAGTCATTTTTTTTTTGTTTTTTGTGGGTGGATTATAACGCCTTGCCTGAATCTGAAGAATAACCTATGCTCTTTTTATGACTCAAAAAGTGTCTGCCCCCCTTTTATTCTATATGTTCTCCCCTTTATATATGAGCAAGATTGAATACAAGTGGTTATTATGCATGTTTCTCTTTTGATAAGTGTTATGTGCATGTTTATAGGAGCTGAGTAGCTTTACTAGGCTTTTGACAACTGTTTTCGGGGATGCAGATTCGTTTCAGAAAGCTGCTGCCATTGGCTTCCGATACCAGGTGCCTCGTGTAGTTTATAGGAGCTCAGTTGTTTCCTTTTAGATCCAATCGTTATATTTGGGGGAAAGCTTTATATAGGCTAGGAGATTACCACCATCGTATTCCGATACCATTTTTTGGGGGGAAAGAGGAATTCGTATGTAAATAGGGAGCCCTGTCGTGATTAAGAGAGGCTGATATACCTCGTTACGGGGTATCGTATCTTGATGAGGTAAGTGCTAGGGTATCGTGTCCCTATGGGGGTATTCATGAAGCTATTTAAAACTTTCGATACCTAGCGCGAGATCTGTACTCTGTGAAATACCCATCGTGATTCGAGAAGATAGCGGGGGTACCGTTTTACTAGTATCGTGAGTAACAGCTAAGGCTACCGATACCGTGGAGGTATTCGTGATGTCTAAAAGCATCGTCTCGAAGGAAAAATAGGGTTAACAACAGGTGAAAGGGGTGTCGACAACTACATACTTTAGATTGCGCGTTCGCTTAGCGGGATTGCTTCCAAATGAGGTTTGGAGCGTTACTACCCCCTATTGGTATCACAGTGCCTCCCCCAAATCCTTGCAGTGGAGTAGTTACCTTCTCCATGTAAAGCTGCCCTAACTCCATCTTCATGAGAGTATCATAAAGGATAACGTTGGCCGAACTTTTGTCGTCAATTAACACTCTCTTCATTGCGTAATTTGCTACTTCAATAGTCACTACTAACGGACAGTCGAGCTCGTGGGACTCAGTTATCTGAGGATCGAATCGTTCCCAATCCTTCTCATCAAATGTTATCGATTCTGGCAAATCCTCCACTATTCCAACCAGGGACGTATTCCTGGTAAACACTCCTTGATTTATTTTCCTTGTGATTCTCTCACTTGCTTTGTTGGAGTCTGCCCCAGTTAGTCCTCTAGATATCACGTTGATCACCCCTCTAAGAGGAGCACTTTCCATTCTCAATGGTTGCGCATCTGCTTCAATTCTTTTAGGTTCATCTCTTTGCCTGGAGTCATCAGTTCTAAACTTTTTACTCTAAGGACTTTCCCTCTTGTGATCTCTCACATACTGGGCCAAGTGTCCCTCTTTGATCAGACTCTATTTTCGCAAATATAGTGCTACATTGTGATGTGTCATGACCATATTGCTCGCGATAACGACAATATTTTTTTACACTTGCGAGTTCCCTCAGTTTCTCTTATTTTATTTGGTTTTCTGGTCAATCCTTATTGTCTTGCCACATCGTATACCTCCGTGATGCTGGCATTCAACGAGGTATACTTTACGGGTGGTCAACCTCTTCTCCAGTAATTTCTGTCTTGATCACGACCGCTTCTCCAAGGCCTGTCGTTACGCCTAGTGTCATTCATCTTCTGTTTCCCGGATCTCTGTAATCTCCTCTGTTATACTGGTTCAACTCCACCTCCACCTCACGTTGCAATCTTTCCATGATGAGCTCAACAGTCAGAGGCGGGTTTCGCACTAAATCATTGCCCAGAGCCCTGTTCCTTAAAGATTTGAAAAAGACTCCTCGAATTTCCCTCGAAGTTGGCGTTTTAACTTTCAACATCTCCACATTAAACTTCTACATATACTCTCGTAGAAAGTCTCTCTCGCCTTTCTTGAGGCGTCATATATAATCTACTGAGAGTGTAGAGAACTTTGATCTAAGCAAGTCACGCAACTGCTCGTAACTGTAGATACTTTATGCTGGGATGCGCACAAACCACTCCTGCGCCACTCCCACCAGATATATTGAGAAAAGGCGTGCTTGTATTCTAGTATCGAATCCTCCTAGGGTCAATATTGCATCCAACACATGCAAGTGCGATGAAGGATCTGTAGTCCTATCATAGTTGGGCATTTCTGGAATATCCTGCCCCCTACCTAAGACCACACTTCACAGCTCTCACAGAAAAGGTGAGGGCCCAGACACCCTGCTTCTGTCATTCCGATTATACCCAATCGGTTTCCTTCTGTCTTCCTCGTATCCTGGTGGACTGTACTCACGAGGAGCCTGGTAACGCTCCCTTCTTTCCAAACTGTGGTGATGCCTATCACGCCTCTTCATTCTCTCAGTGTCTCGTCCTCTACAAACTCTATCATACGAGTTCACTTCATCGTCTATTTCCACATGCCTCATGCGTGGATCAATGGTTCATAGGTCATCCACGGGCCTCAGACCGCCCGCATGCCTCATTGAGCGAACATTCGAGGAGGCTTGACGGGTCTCCCTATGTGAACATGAGATCACATCTTCCTCCCTGTCTCTATCCCGACAGGCTACCCCAACCGATCGGTGATCACACGAAGGTGAGTTTTGTGCCTGATGTTCGGTCCTCTTTTGAAGTCCTACCTAGGTTGGAGGCACAATAATTGGTATGACACCTAATTGCTGCAGTGTTTGTACTATTTGCTCCACATGTTGTTGTGGTAGAAGAGGTATCACTGCATGAGCGGTCTGTTGGTCCTTCTCTGGCGCAGCATTTCTGTGAGGCCGCGCTGTATCAGAGGCCAAAATTTCATCCCTATTGCCGTCCCTATCGACACGGGTCGAAGGGCCTAATGGCCGTAGTCTGAGCTCTGGTGCCTACAACCATGTTTGAGTGGTCACGTGTGTTTCTAACTCAGTGCCTTTTAGTTGTTTTCCACAGACGGCGCCACTAATGTGGGGTAATTTCGTCTACTGACTAGTCACTCCACGTCAGACTAGCTCGAGCTTTAGATTGGTCTAAGCTAGTTTTGAGTTTAGGAAACCTGCACTAGAAACACGACACGTGAACTAGGCGGGACTGACCCCGCGAAGGCACTCCGATGCCTAAGTCAGTAATGGACCTTTATAAGAATGGGCCTATAATGGCAATTAGAAGCCTTATAGTGCTAAAATATGCAAAAATATGCTAAAAACGGCCTAAACTGCTCAAAAGAGGCCAAATAACTCGAATTCAGCCTTCAACTCGAATTCAGTGCAGAATAACTCGAATTCAGCTTCAACTCGAATTCAGAGCAGAATAACTCGAATTCTTCAACTCTAACAGAATAACTCTAACTCGAATTAGGTCAAAGCACCTCGAAAAACGTACCTAAATAACAAAGATTAGCCGGGTATTTATAGGCATAAACCCTTCTTAATTACTGACGTGAGCCACGCTAATGGGCCTCTGCCTTTTCTGTCTGATTGGTTGGCTTCAACTCGAACTGGACCTTCAAGTCGAACACATCATTTCAACTCAAACACACCATTTCAACTCGAGCACAACATTTCAACTCTAACAGCCCATTCAACATTGATTGGGCTTATAGGTCAAATTGGGTCCAAGTGTTGATTTATGGCCTGGCCGTCATCGATTTGCCTCATAACAATGGCCTCATATTCAAATCTTTTTTTATGGCCTGGCCGTCATCGATTTGCCACGCGTCACAAGCTTATATGTCGTATATTATTTGGCATAACATAAGTCTCCCAATTTGCACGGGCTCGTGGTACACGAGCGTTTGCAAATTTGATGCTTAAATGTTTCTCTTGGTAGGTCAACTTTTTATTTGACCCTTCATAAGTCCCCCAATTTTGACGGGCTAGTGGTACACGAGCATTTGCAAATTTGATGCTCCGTTATTTTTCTTGGTACGCCAAATTTTTATTTGACCCTTCATAAGTCCCTCAATTTGCACGTGCACGTGGTATATGAGCGTTTGCAAACTTGATGCTCCAATTTTTTTCTTGACACGTCAAATTTTGACCCTTCATAGATGCTCCGATCCTTTTCTTGGCACGTTGAATATTTATTTGACCGCCGAAGGCCTTGACCCAACATGAGAGGGGCGGTGGCATTTCTGTAAATAAGCCACCGCCTTCTGCTATATAGAGGGTGGACCGGGTCTCATTTCTCCCTTTTCACCTTCTCTCTCTTGGTTCCTTCTTGAGCAGCTTATCAACTCGAAATAAAAGAAAAATCTTTTATTTTCAACTCGAAAATAAGGCATCCTTCTCAAGTCGAGTATCACGTAAGTGCCCCTTCTTTCTCAAGTCAAGTCTCTTAGATTTTACTTTCTTTTCAATTCGAATGGATGTTTCAAGTCGAATGTGAGGCCATTGTTATTTCAACTCGAATAGCTTCTTTAAGTTGAATGGGTGTTGTTGTTCAACTCGAATTATTGTCGTTTCAACTTGAATTTCTTACAAGTTGTATGATATTTCTTGTGCTTTCAAGTCGAATTAGTCCACCTTATTTCAACTCGAAATTCCTCTTATAAGTTGAGTTGATGTTGTTTGTTGTTTACCTCGAGTATGTCTCAAGTCGAAAGAATATTTTTTCAACTCGAAAATGCTGTCATTTACGTCGAATGTTGGACTTTTTTCAAGTGGAACTCTTGGAGGAAAGTTACAACCTTGAAGAAGTCGTTAGACTAATGAAGTTGGATTTGGATATCATTGGAGCAATCAGGGAAGAAGCCTTTCAGTGTTCCCTCGCTAACAAGATTGGGATGACGAAAGCTTATGATAAGAAAGTGTGTTTTAGAGAATTTCAAGTCGGGGACTTGGTGTTAAGAAGGGTTGAATGGTAGGAGGACATGTTGGAAAACTACAACCAACGTGGGAAGGACCGTACAGAGTCGTCAAGGCAAGTACCAAATGGTACTATTATTTAGCATCATTGGAGGGAAAGATGTTGAAGAGGCCTTGGAACATTCAAAATTTGTGTCGTTTCTACTCATGAGGGATTCAACAAGCGGATGTTGGAACACGGATGAAGACAATTTTAGATTTTCTAGCAAATAAAGCGCCTGGTGCAAGCGTCGTAGATTGGTAGGTTTATTTATTCGGCAAATAATGAGATCCCGACTTGTGGGAGTCAATGCGAGGTTCCGACCTATGGAACTCAGCGAGATGTAAGCACCAAAATAAACTACGTTCGACTTGATTCCCGCTTATAAGAGATACGTAGGCAGCTTGTCGTGGCCGCAAGTGCAGTTCGAGATAAATAAAACTTTTTTCTTGGCCAAAGGATAATTACTTTTAGAAAGCTTTTGCAAAGTTCTTTTTCAAGCGCTTCAATAAAACGCAAAGCAATCTACGAAAAAGATATAAATATAAAAAAGAACAAGGAATGAAAGACTGCAAGTAAATTAGGTGAAGAGCCTATTGGATGAAACTCTCATAAAGTAGGCGAGCTATAAAAGCCCTACAGAAATTAAACTAGGTGAAGAGCCTATTGAGTGAAATTTTCATAAAGTAGACGAGCTATAAAAGTACTACATAATTAAACTAGGTGAAGAGCTTATTGGGTGAAATTTTCATAAAGTAGGCGAGCTATAAAAGCCCTACAGAAATTAAACTAGGTGAAGAGCTTATTGGGTGAAATTTTCATAAAGTAGGCGAGCTATAAAAGCCCTACAGAAATTAAACTAGGTGAAGAGCCTATTGAGTGAAGTTCTCATAAAGTAGGCGAGCTATAAAAGCCCTACAGAAATTAAACTAGGTGAAGAGCTTATTGGGTGAAGTTCTCATAAAGTAGACAAGCTATAAAAGCCCTACAGAAATTAAACTAGGTGAAGAGCCTATTGGGTGAAATTTGCATAAAGTAGGCGACCTATAAAAGCCCTACAGAAATTAAACAAGGTGAAAAGCCAATAAAGAACATGAGCTATAATGGCTCCGCCAAAGAAGAAACCAGATGAAGAGCATTTTTTCTGTTATATTGGAAAGCCATAACTTTCTACAGTAATGTTAATCCCTCATGTAGATAAAACGAGAAGCATGAGCATATACCAACAATACCATGCAACATCAGTAAAGGCAAGACTCAAAATAAAATGCAAGTCCAAGAAAATAACTATTGGAGAACCAAATCCAAAAGTCAACAAAAACCATCCAAGGCTCATAAAGGAAACGCAAGAGGACTCAAGAATGAAAAATAATACTAAAGTCTAAACAAAAGAGGCACATGCGCCAAAAAGACTAATGATAAAACGTCTAATGACCTCCCATGCCAATGCCAAATGCAGTCTTGTCTGGAGAAACGGCGCCAGGGACAATCTCCATGGAATCAAGATCCATGCCCAGATCACCAAGAATGGGTTCTTGGGCGGGATTTAAATTCTATTATTTTTCACCGCCAACTGGAACCTTCGAAAGCTCGACCCGACGTTCCTCGTCCTTATCCATATGTGCAACCTCAGCAATAGTAAAACCATCAAAACAATCCTTGAGTTTCTACCCAACCTCAGTAAGAACTTTCGTACCCACACCTGTACTAGTAGTAGCCAAGGCCTTCATCAAATCGGCTGCGAAAAACTCATTCTCAGCAGCTGCAGCAGTTGTCAAAGGAACAACTACGGGAGTCCCAGAGGAGGCCATAGCTATCAAAGGGACAACTGCGGGAAAAGTGTACGCACCACCAATATCCTCATTATAATCTGATTGATCACAAAATTCAGCAAGCTGTTTTGGATCCATCACATCTCCCATCCAACATGGTTCGTAGTTAATCAGAGGTTCATAGACATTAGTAGGACGGAATGCACCGCGAGGCGCCACATCAGATTCCTCAGAAGCATGCGCATCTTCTTCACGACGAGGCGTTGCAACAGACATGTCAAACCTGGAAAAATTGAGATCCCAAGCAGCTGCGTGATAATAAATTCTTCTGTATTCTCTCTTCATATCTTGACCAACTGGCCTCAAAGCCATGTAAGCCCACATATCCGAGGCAAAGAAGTCTTTCCCAATGGCGAGGCGTTTGGCAATATTAGGATCAAACGCTACAGTGGAGGCCTACAAAGAATAACGGAGAAAATGAGTAAGCACATGTATAAGAATAAAGACATACAGAATAAGGGAGAAACAACAAGTAGGGTTACCTCAGTTTTTCCTTGTGCATACCCAGCTAGCTTAGCTGCAGCAACATCATTCTTGTTCTTTTCCTCCCAATAGACGGATGTATCCTTCAAAAGTTGCTTATCCTTGTTATGATCCTCCTCAAGCTTCTTAATCCGGGCATCTCCCCGACCATTACATTCTCTCAAGCTTTCATGATCAATTTGGTCAGCTCAGCTTTCACCACAACCAACTCTTAGTAACCTTAAGTGACTCGGCAACAGCTTCGTCCCAGAGTTTAACCTGCTCATCAGCAACAGATCTAGCAATATCATATTGCAATTAGTACTTCGCAGCTTCAGGTTGTGCTTCTTGGCACAACTTCTTCTGGGTTTCAACCTCGGCCAAAGCTGCTTTAGCATTTTCCAGTTGGCCAGTCAAAGCACGTAGCAATTTACGGTTTTCCTTACGCGCACCATCTGTAAGCTTGACAATACAACTCAAGAATGAATATGTCTGACGCTCAAGTCTCTTCTAGTGGCTGTGTTTGTAATGATGAACTTATTGATGATTGTGTAAGCGACGATAGTCCAGCTCCTGTGATTAGCTCATTGATTCGTTTTGATGATTTTATCTCCAATATAACACAAAACCCCCAAGATTTCATTGATAGATATAATATTCCCGAGGGGTATGAAATTATCATTCCCTCTAGCACTGATCGCATGCATCTTCCCACTGTCAGGTGTATGACTATCTTCGTAAATTTCTTAGATAATGGCCTTTGATTTCCCTTTCCATCGCCTATGAAAGATATTTTGATGTCCTTACCTGTTTGTCCTTCTCAGTTGTGTCCAAATTCTTATCTTGGGATGTTTGGGTATGTTATAGCCTTCAAGCTTCATAATTTAGATATGTCGCCGTAGCGTTTTGGAGTTTCTTTACTCTTAAATATTATGAGCAACGGTTGGAATCGAGATTTTATTCCATCGTAGCTAGGAAAATCGTGCCTTTTTCTCTAGAATTTGGCCTCCAGGTTTGGTAAGAGTTGGAAGAAGCACTATTGGTTTGTGAAAGGTAAGGACACATACGAGTTTAAAGTTTTTTGGCGAGACTGGGGTCAGGGTCGCAAAACTCTCGTATTTTCGGGTAAGGGTGGCACTATCGATGATCAGATCACCTTACTGAGGAGTTTTGCTACCCTTACCAGAAAGGTGATCTGATCATCGGTAACGCCACCCTTACAAAAAATACGAGAGTTTTGCGACCCTGACCCCAGTCTCGCCATAAAACTTTAAACTAGTATGTGTCCTTACCTTTCACAAACCAATAGTGCTTCTTCCAATTCTTACCAAACCCGGAGGCCAAATTCTGGATAAATGCACGATTTTTCCTAGCTACGATTGAATAAAATTCTGATTCCGACCCTTGCTTATAATATTTAATAGTAAAAAAACTCCAAAACGCTGCAGGGACATATCTAAATTATGAAGCTTGAAGGCTATATCATACCCAAGCATCCCAAGATAAGAAGTTAGACATAATCGAGAAGGACAAACAGGTAAGGACATCAGAACATCTTTCATAGGCGATGGAAAGGGAAACCAAAGGCCATTATCTAAGAAGTTTACGAAGATAGTCATACACCCAGCAGGGGGAAGATGCATGCGATCAGTGCTAGAGGGAATGATAATTTCAACCCCTCGGGAATATTATATCTATCAATGAAATCTTAGGGGTTTTTGAGTTATATTGGAGATAAAATCATCAAAACGAATCAAGGAGCTAATCACAGGAGACTTGAGCGTCAGACATATTCAAACTTGAGTTGTATTGTCAAGCCAACAAGCTTACGGATGATGCGCGTAAGGAAAATCGTAAATTGCGAAGTGCTTTGACAGGCGAATTGGAATATGCTAAAGCAGCTTTGGCCAAGGTTGAAACCTTGAAGAAGTGCCAAAAAGCACAAGTTGAAGCTGTTGAGCACTAATTGCAATATGATATTGCTAGATCTGTTGCTAATGAGCAGATTAAACTCTGCGATGAAGACGTTGCCGAGTCACTTAGGGTTACTGAGGAGTTGGCTATTGTGAAAGCTGAGCTGGCCAAATTGCAGATTGATCATGAAAGCTTGAGAGAAGGTGATGGTCGGGGAGATGCCCGAATTAAGAAGCTTCAGGAGGATCATAACCAGGATAAGCAACTTTTGAAGGATACCTCCGCCTATTGGGAGGAAAAGAACAAGAATGATGTTGTTGCAGCTAAGTTTATTAGGTATGCACAAGGAAAAACTGAGGTTACCCTACTTGTTGTTTCTCCCCTATTCTGTATGTCTCTATTCTTATATATGTGCTTACTCATTTTCTCCATTATTCTCTGTAGGCCTCCACTGTAGCGTTTAATCCTAATGTCGCCCAACGCCTTGCCATTGTGAAAGACTTCTTTGCCTCAGATACGTGGACTTACATGGCTTTAGGTGAGCTGGTCAAAGATATGAACAGAGGATATGGGAGAATGTATTATCACACAACTGTTAAGGATCCCGATTTTCCCCTTTTTCCAAGTTTGACATGTCAATTGCAACGCCTCGCCGTGAAGAAAATGCGCCTACTGTTGAGGAATCTGATGTAGTACCTCCCTACTGATGTCTATGAACCTCTGATTAACTACAAACCACGTTGGATGGGAGATGATCAATCAGATTATAAGTCTAATGATGAGGATGACGCTGAGGATGAGGATAATGGCGGTGCATACACTTCTCTCGCAATTGTCCCTTTGACAACTACTGCAGTTATGGCCTCCTCAGGGACTCCCACAGCTGTTCTTTGACAATTGCTGCAGCTGCTGAGAATGAGTTTTCCACGATTGATTTGAGTCCCAGCGATTTGATGAAGGCCTTGGCTGCTACTAGTACATGTGTCGGTACGAAAGTTCTTGCTGAGGCTGGGTACAAACTCAAGGATTGTTTTGATGGTTTTACTGCTAATGAGGTTGCACAGATGGATAAGGCGGACGAGGAACGCCTGGTCGAGCTTTCAAAGGTTCCAATTGGCGGTGGAATTTTTGGTGATCTGGACATAGATCTTGATTCTATGGAGATTGTCCCTGGCATCGTTTCTCTAGACAAGACTGCCCGTGTGTTATGGGGGGAGCCTCCTAAGCCGCCCCTCGACATAGTGAAGGCCTCGTCGGGCCAACGCGGTCGAGGTGTCGCAGTAGTCCTATATGAACGTGGCCAAGATTGAAGATTGAATGTACTTGTAATTTGTTTCAGTTTATTTGTGAGTTATTTGGGGTGGGGTGTTGGGCCCCACCCAAGCAATTAGCATCCTTATGTAGCCTGTTGATGGCATGATTTCCGAATTACCCTAAGTACTTATGTCAAGAGAAGAAGAAAAGTTGAAAAGCAAAAGCATTTGTATTGTTATTGTAATTCAAGTAATATATTCTTGGTATTGACATCCAATAACAATTCCTATTCATGTGGAAATGGTGAATGATTGTTACGCCATCGGTTGATTGTGTTGTTGGTTAATGTTATTGTTGGTTGATTGTGTTGTTGGTGAAAGTTAGGTTGTTCCTCTAAAACGTCGTCGAGGCGCCAGTGCGACGAACAACGAAGGCGAAGTAGCTTGTGAGGGCTACTAGCCGCACGGTACCCTTTTATTCATATAATCTAAAGACGCCCCGTGGCAGGTGGTATCAGAGCCTCGGCTCCTGGTCCATCGGGTTGAGGCAATGTCGGGAGATGCGACATTCATTACCGGCGCCCGTCGAAGATGCAAGGCGGGATGCAAAAGCACAACTTGCGGCTCTCAAGGAGTGGACCGCGCAAGTCGGGCCGAGGGTAGAGGCATTAGAGAGAGAAGTGGAAATCTTGAAGGGTGAGAATCAACATCTGTCTTCTCAGCTCGAACAGAATAGAGATATTGCCAATGAGCTTATGGCTGCCTTGGACGCCCATGGGGCAAAGTTTGACGCCTAAGAGGCGAAGTTGGACAAATTATTCACCTTTATAGAGGGTCTGAAACAGTGGGCGAGACTCCAGCGTCAGCGAGTGAGCGATTTGCGTTCGGCCATGAGTGCGGCCGAGTGCCTATCAGATTTCCAAGGCATGGAGAGGGAATCAAGGAGGGACAGTCGCCCGACTCCAGGTCTCACAACCCCTACTGTTGGCGGGGGACGTAGGGTGCCAAGCTATGGGAGAGGCGCGGGTGTTCGCCCCGCCGCTAGTCAGACAAGTAACAATAGGGGCAAGGCCCCCATGGAAGGACGTACGTTTACACAACAGCGTCCGCCTGTCTGCTTTTGGTGTCAAGGTCCGCATTTTGTAAGAGATTGCCCAAAGAAACAATCTCTTAACGCGTTGGTTAAATGTTTGCCGGACACTCCGTCTGGGACGGGGGCAGATAACTCGGCATATGAGGATCAGGAGGGGGACACGACGGGCAACACCCTGACTTAGGAGGGAGATGAAAACCTTGGGGCATTTTCGCATTGGTGTAATGCCCCTTTCACACCAGTTAGCGAAAAATGCTAAGAAGGATGTGTATATCCCGCCTCGAAAACGAAATGGACTGATGTACGTAGACGTGAAGATCAATGGTAAGCCGCTCCGAGCCATGATCGACACATGAGCTACACAGAATTACTTAGCTAGTTCTGAAGTGGCGCGGTTGGGACTAGTGACTGAAAAGGGAGTCGAAAGGGTCAAGGCGATTAACTCTCCCGCCCAACCTATTGCAGGTATAGCAAAGTCCGTACTGCTCAAGATGGGGCCATACGAAGGGCGAACCGACCTGGCGGTTGTCGCAATGGATGATTTCAAGCTTATCTTAGGGCTTGAGTTTTTTAGAGATACAAGGACGGTGATAATACCGTTTGCCGACGTATTATTGATGATGGGGAAGAACCCGTGCTTCATCCCCACCATCGTAGATCGGACAGGGAGGGAGAACTTGTCGGCTATCCAATTTGAAAAGGGGTGCAAGCGTCAAGAGCCGTCATTTTTGTGCGCCCTCAATCTGGAAAAAGTGGAGGGGTCCACCGGTCCAATCCCAGAACCGGTGAAGCAAGTTATTCAGGAATTCGAAGACATTATGCCGGAAGAGTTGCCGAAGAAATTGCCGCCTAGGCGGTCGGTTGATCACGAGATCGAGTTAGTGCCAGGCACAAAACCGCCCGCTAGGGCACCGTACCGACTGGCACAGCCAGAACTTGAAGAATTGAGGAAACAACTCAAGGAGCTATTGGATGGTGGTCTCATCCAACTGGCAAGATCGCCATATGGGGCGTCGGTTCTTTTTCAGAAGAAAACAAATGGATCCCTACGCATGTGTTGCGATTATCGGGCGCTGAATAAACTCATGGTGAAGAACAGATACCCTATTGGGGATTGTTTTGACCGATTGAGCCTCGCCAAGTATTTTACGAAGATTGATTTGAAGTCCGGGTACTGGCAAGTACGAATCAAAGAGGGGGACGAGGCGAAGACTACTGTCGTGACGAGGTATGGGGCCTTTGAATTCTTAGTAATGCCATTTGGGTTGACGAATGCCCCAGCCACTTTCTGTACAATGATGAACCAAGTGCTACAGGGGTACATCGATGAGTTTTTCGTGGTATACTTGGACGGTATTGCGATCTACAGCGAATCATTGAGCCATCATATCGATCACTTGCGGAAGGTGTTCCTTCGCCTGCGTGAGAACGAGCTCTACGCCAAGCTATCGAAATGCTCGTTTGCGCAGTCGACTATCAGTTTTCTGGGACATATCGTCGGACACGGAAGGATTCGGATGGACCCGAAGAAAATACGGGCCATCGAGGAGTGGCAACCCCCACGAGACGTTCCTGGTCTTCGTTCGTTTCTGGGGCTAGCCAATTACTATAGAAGATTTGTGGAAGGGTATTCGGCAATTGCGAAGCCCCTTACAGATCTTTTGAAGAAAGAGGAAAGGTGGGAGTGGTCTGCGGAGTGTCATACCGCTTTTGAGAAACTGAAGAAGGCAATGACGACGGACCCCATTCTTGCCCTCCCCGATATGTCGAGACCGTTCGAAGTGCAGACCGATGCATCTGATTTCGCTCTGGGGGGGGGGTTCTAGTGCAAGATGGGCACCCAGTCGTTTTTGAGAGTCGAAAGTTGAAGGATAGGGAGACGAGGTATAAGGTGCATGAGAAAGAGTTGTTAGCCGTAGTCCATTGCCTCCGGCTCTGGTGACATTATCTACTTGGTTGTCCGCTTATCGTAAAGACGGATAACACGGCGATGAGTTACTTCATAACTCAAGCTAATCTAACAGGGAAACAGGCCCGCTGGCAGGAACTATTAGCGGAATTCAACTTTACATTGGAATATCGCGCTGGCTCGAGTAACCAGGTTGCAGATGCCCTCAGCCAGAGAGCCGACTATGGGAAGATGGGTAGGGCGGCAGCATTAACAACAAGTTCTGTCGTCACAGATGTGAAGACTCAAATTTGGGATGCGCTAGCGAGCGATCACTGGGCGGCAGTGATTATGAAACTGGTCGAAGTAGGGAAAGCTCGACAGTTTTGGGTAGAGGACGGGCTTCTGAAAACTAAGGGCAACCGACTTTATGTGCCCAAAAGCGAGAACTTGCGGAAATTTTTGATGGTTGAATGCCATGATACCATGTGGGCCAGACACCCGGGAGAACATCGTACATTGGCTCTTATTCAACGAGCCTATTATTGGCCCAACATGGAGGACGACGCGGACACTTATGTTCGCACTTGTCTTGTGTGCCAACAGGATAAGCCGGACCGCAAGAAGAAGGCGGGATTGTTGGAACCCCTCATTGTTCCTACAAGACCATGGGAAAGCGTATCGATGGATTTTATTTCTGGATTGCCTAAGGTGGGAGACTTAGGGACTATTTTCGTGATGATCGATCGGTTTTCCAAATATGCTACCTTTATTCCGGCACCCAAGTATGTATCGGCAGAGGAGACGGCACACATCTTCTTCAAACACATTGTCAAGTATTGGGGCTTGCCGAAGGACATCGTCAGTGATGGGGATTCTAGGTTTACTGGCGTATTTTGGACGGAGATGTTCCGGCTACTCGGGTCGAAACTGAATATGAGCTCCGCTTTCATCCACAATCTGATGGCCAGACGGAGCGCTTTAACTCTATGTTGGAGGAATATCTCCGACATTTCGTTCATGGGTCACATACGACATGGGTGAAACTACTGGATGCTGCTCAGTTATGCTTCAATTCCCAAAAGAGCTCTTCTACCAATAAGAGTGCTTTTGAGATCGTAAATGGGCAGCAACCCCTGCTCCCACACACGCCAGTGTGACGAACAACGATGGCGGAGTAGCTTGTGAGGGCTACTAGCCGCACGGGGTTGCTGCCCATTTACGATCTAAAAACACTTTTGTTGGTAGAAGAGCTCTTTTGAAAATTGAAGCACAGCTGAGCAACATCCAATAGTTTCACCAATGCCGTCTGCGACCCATGAACGAAATGTCGGAGATATTCCTCCAACATAGAATTAAAGCGCTCCGTCTGGCCATCAAATTATGGATGAAAAACGGAGCTCATATTTAGTTTCGACCCGAGTAACCGGAACAGCTCTGTCCAAAATATGCCAGTAAACCTAGAATCCCAATCACTGGCGATATCCTTCGGTAAGCCCAAATACTTGACGATGTGTTTGAAGAAGAGGTCTGCCGTCTCCTCTGCCGATACATACTTGGGTGCCAGAATAAAGGTAACATATTTGGAAAACCGATCGATCACCATGAAGATAGTCCCTAAGTCTCCCACCTTAGGCAATCCAGAAATAAAATCCATCGATACGCTTTTCCATGGTCTTGTAGGAACAATGAGGGGTTCCAACAATCCCGCCTTCTTCTTGCGGTCCGGCTTGTCCTGTTGGCACACAAGACAAGTGCGAACATAAGTGTCCACGTCGTTCTCCATGTTGGGCCAGTAATAGGCTCGTTGAATAAGAGCCAATGTACGATGTTCTCCCGGGTGTCCGGCCCACATGGTATCATGGCATTCGGCCATCAAAAATTTTCGCAAGTTCCCGCTTTTGGGCACATAAAGCCGATTACCCTTAGTTTTCATAAGCCCGTCCTCTACCCAAAACTGTCGAGCTTTCCCTTCCTCGACCAGTTTCATAATGACTTTCGCCTAGTGATCGCTTGCTAGCGCATCCCGAATTTGAGTCTTTACATCTGTGACGACAGAACTTGTTGTCAATGTTGCCGCCCTACCCATCTTCCCATAGTCGGCTCTCCGACTGAGGGCATCCGCAACCTGGTTGCTCGAGCCAGCGCGGTATTCCAAGGTGAAGTTGAATTCCGCTAACAGTTTCTGCCAGCGGGCCTGTTTCCCTGTCAGATTAGCCTAAGTCATGAAGTAACTCACCGCCGTGTTATCCGTCTTCACGATAAACGGACAACCAAGTAGATAATGTCGCCAAAGCCGGAGGCAATGGACTACGGCTAACAACTCTTTCTCATGCACCGTATACCTCGTCTCCTTATCCTTCAGCTTTCGACTTTCAAAAGCGACTGGGTGCCCATCTTGCACTAGAACTCCCCCCAGAGCGAAGTCAGATGCATCGGTCTGCACTTCGAACGGTCTCGAAATATCGGGGAGGGCAAGAATGGGGTCCGTCGTCACTGCCTTCTTCAGCTTCTCGAAAGCGGTCTGACACTCCACAGACCACTCCCACTTTTCCTCTTTCTTCAAAAGATCTGTAAGGGGCTTCGCAATTGCCGAATACCCTTCCACAAATCTTCTATAGTAATTGGCTAGCCCCAGAAACGAACGAAGACCAGGAACGTCTCGTAGGGGTTGCCACTCCTCGATGGCCTTTATTTTCTTCGGGTCCATCCGAATCCTTCCATGTTCGACGATGTGTCCCAAAAAACTGATAGTCAACGCGCGAACGAGCATTTCGATAACTTAGCGTAGAGCTCGTTCTTACGCAGGCGAAGAAACACCTTCCGCAAGTGATCGATGTGTTGGCTCAAGGATTCGTTGTAGACCACAATATCGTCCACGCATACCACCACAAACTCATCGATGTACCCATGTAGCACTTGGTTCATCATCGTACAGAAGGTAGCTGGGGCATTCGTCAACCCAAACGGCATCACCAAGAATTCAAAGGCCTCATACCTCGTCACAACAGTAGTCTTCGCCTCGTCCCCCTCTTTGATCCGTACTTGCCAGTACCCGGATCAATCTTCGTGAAATACTTGGCGAGGCTCAATCGGTCAAAACAATCTCCAATAAGCGGGATAGGGTATCTGTTCTTCACCGTGAGTTTATTCAGCGCCCGATAATCACAACACATGCGTAGGGATCCATCTGTTTTCTTCTGAAACAGAACCGGCACCCCATATGGCGACCTTGCCGGTTGGATGAGACCGCCATCCAATAGCTCCTTGAGCTGTTTTCTCAATTCTTCAAGTTCTGGCTGAGCCAGTCGGTACGGTGCCCTAGCGGGCGGTTTTGTGCCCGGCACTAACTCAATTTCGTGATCAACCGACCGTCTAGGTGGCAATTTCTTCAGCAATTCTTCCGACATAATGTCTTCGAATTCTTGAATAACTTGCTTTACCGGTTCTGGGATTGGACCGGTAGACCCTTCGACTTCTTTCAAATTAAGGGCGCACAAAAATGATGGCTCATGACGCTTGCACCCCTTCTCAAATTGGATAGCCGACAAGTTCTCCCTCCCTGTCCGATCTACGATGGTGGGGATGAAGCACGGGTTCTTCCCCATCATTAACAATACGTCGGCAAACAGTATTATCACCGTCCTTGTATCCCTAAAAAATTCAAGCCCTAAGATAAGCTTGAAATCATCCATTGCGACGACCGCCAGATCGGTTCGCCCTTCGTACGTCCCCATCTTGAGCAGTACGGATTTCGCTATACCCGCAATTGGTTGGGCGGGAGAGTTAATCACCTTGACCCTTCCGACTCCCTTCTCGGTCACTAGCCTCAATCGCGCCACTTCAGAGCTAGCTAAGTAATTGTGCGTAGCTCCTGTGTCGATCATGGCTCGGAGCGGCTTACCATTGATCTTCACGTCTACGTACATCAGTCCCTTTCGTTTTCGAGGTGGGATATACACATCCTTCTTAGCATTCTTCGCTAACTGGTGTAAAAGAGCATTACTCCAGTGCGAAAATGCCCCAAGGTTTTCATCTCCCTCCGGAGCCTGGGTGTTACCCATCGCGTCCCCCTCCTGATCCTCATATGCTGAGTTATCCGCTCCCGTCCCAGACGAAGCGTCCGGCAAACTTCTAACCAACGCGTTAAGAGATTGTTTCTTCGGGCAATCTCTCACAAAATGCGGACCTTGACACCAAAAGCATACAAGCAGACGTTGTTGTGTAAATGTACGTCCCTGCATGGGGGCCTTGCCCCTGTTGTTACTTGTCTGACTAGTGGCGGGGCGAACACCCGCGCATATCCCATAACTTGGCACCCCACGTCCCCTGCCAACATTAGGGGTTGTGAGATTTGGAGTCGGGCGACTGTCCCTACTTGGTTCCCTCTCCATACCTTGGAAATCCGATAGGCACTCGGCTGCACTCATGGCCGAAGGCAAGTCGTTTATTCGCTGGAGTTCGAGTCTCGCCCACTGTTTCAGACCCTCCATAAAGGTGAATAATATGTCCCTCTCGGACATATCCCGTATCACCAACATGAGAGCGGAGAAGGCTCTCACATACTCTCGCACCGAACCGGTGTGCTTCAGTTCTTTAAATGCTCGACGAGCATTGTAATCAACGTTTTCGGGAAAGAATTGCTGCTTGAACAGTTCCTTCCACCTATCCCACGTATCCACTAGGATTCGACCTGCCTGGATGTTTTCCCACATCCTACGCCACCAAAGCTTGGCATCTTCCGCCAGATAGCCAACGACGGTTGTCACCCTTTGTCGATCATCCTCGACTCGACAGTGGTCGAAGTAATGCTCCAGATCAAAAAGGAAATTGTCGACAGCCTTGGCGTCTCTCGTGCTCTCGAAAAGTCGAGGTTCTGGAATCCGGGCTCTCGTTCCCGATTCTTGGGCTCCAGACGGCCCATTATTCATAACTCGTTGGAGCGTCGTCAACGTTTGATTTACGGCGTCCAACTTCGCCTCTTGGGCGTCGAACCTTGCCCCCTGGGCGTCCAAGGCAGCCATAAGCTCCTTGGCAATATCTCTATTCTGTTCGAGCTGAGAAGTTAAATCTTGGTTCTCACCCTTCAGAATTTCCACTTCTCCCTCTAAGGCCTCTATCATCGGCCCAGCTCGCGCGGTCCACTCCTTGAGAGCCGCAACTTGTGCCTTTGCGTCCCGCCTTGCACCTTCGGCAGGCGCAGGTAATGAATATGTCGCATCTCCCGACATTGCCTCAACCCGATGGACCAGGAGCCGAGGCTCTGATACCACCTGTCACGGGGCGTCTTTAGATTATACGAATAAAAGGGTCCCGTGCGGCTAGTAGCCCTCACAAGCTACTCTACCTTCGTTGTTCGTCGCACTGGCGCCTCGACGACGTTTTAAAGGAACAACCTAACTTTCACCAACAATAACGCTAACCAACAACACAATCAACCGAGGGCTTAACAATCATTCACCATTTCCACATGAATAAGAATTGCTACTTAGATGTCAATACCAAGAATATATTACTTGAATAACAATAACAATACAAGTGCTTTTGCTTTTCAACTTGAATAACATAACAATACAAGTGCTTTTGCTTTTCAACTTTTCTTCTTCTTTTGACATAAGTAAATAGGGCAATACAGAAATCATGCCATCAACAGGCTACATAAGGAGGCTAACTGCTTGGGTGGGGCCCAATACCCCACCCCAAATAACTCACAAATAAACTGCAACAAATTACAAGTACAAAATAGTCCTACACAACTATTCTTTCAATCTTCAATCTTGGCCACGTTCGTATAGGACTACTGCGACACCTCGGCCGGGTTGGCCCAACGAGACCTTCACGATGTCCAGGGGCGGTTAGGAGGCTCCCCCCATAACACCGTGGCACTGGCAAGGGTGGTCATAAAACGTTTTATCATTAGTCACTTTGGCTCTTCTTTTTGGCGCATGTGGCTCTTTTGTTTAGACTTTAGTATTGTTTTTCATTCTTGAATCCTCTTGCGTTTCCTTTACGGGCCTTAAATGTTTTTTTTTTTACTTTTGGATTTAATTCTCCAATAGTTATTTTCGTGGACTTGCATTTTGTTTTGAATCTTGCATTTATCGATGCTGTATGGTCATGTTGTTATATCTACATGATGGATTTCCATTATAGTAGAAAGCTATAGCTTTCCAATATAACAGGAGAAATGCTCTTCATTTGGCTTCTTCTTTGGCGGGCCATTATAGCTCGTGTTCTTTATTGGCTTTTCACCTTGTTTAATTTCCGTATGGCTTTTATAGCTCGTCTACTTTATGTGAATTTCACCCAATAGCTCGTCACCTAGTTTAATTTCTGTAGGGCTTATATATCTCACCTACTTTATGTGAATTTCACCCAATAGGCTATTCACCTAGTTTAATATTTGTAGGACTTTTATAGCTCGCCTACTTTATGAAAATTTCATTCAATAAGCTTTTCACCTAGTTTAATTACGTAAGACTTTTATAGCTCGCTTACTTTATGAAAATTTCACCCAATATGCTTTTCACCTAGTTTAAATTCTGTAGGGCTTTTATAGCTCGCCTACTTTATGGGAGTTTCATCCAATAGGCTCTTCACCTAGTTTACTTGCAGTCATTCATTCCTTGTTTTCTAGATATTTGTATCATTTTCGTAGATTGCTTTGCGTTATATTGAAGCACTTGAAAAAGAACTTTGCAAAAGCATTCTTCAAGCAAGTATCCTTTGGCCAAGAAAAAATTATATTTATTTCGAACTACACTTGCGGCCACGACAAGCTGCCTTCGTATCCCTTATAAGTGGGAATCAAGCCGAATGTAGTTCATTTAGGTGCTTACATCTCGCCGAGTTCCATAGGTCAAAACCTCGCATTAACTCCCACAAGTGGGGATCTCATTATTTACAGAAAAAATAAACCTACCAATATACGGTGCTTGCACATTAGACGCTTTATTTGCTAGAAAATCTAAAACTATCTTCATTCGTGTTCCATCATTCGCTTCTTGAATCCCTCATGAGTAGAAACGACTCAAATTCTGAATGTTCCAAGGCCTCTTCAACATCTTTCCCTCCAATGATGTTAAATAATAGTACCCTTTGGTACTTGCCTTGACGACTTTGTACGGTCCTTCCCACGTTGGGTGTAGTTTTCCAACATGTCCTCATGCTGACTTGAAACATCCATTCGAATATAAGAAAAAGTAAAATCCTAAGAGACTCGACTTGAGAATGAGGGGCACTTACGTGATACTCGACTTGAGAAGGATGCCTTATTTTCAAGTTGAAAATAAAAGTTTGTTTCTTTTATTTCGAGTTCATAAGCTACTTAAGAAGGAACGAAGAGAGAGAAAGTGAAAGGGGAGAAATGAGACCCGATCCACCCTATATATAGTAGAAGGAGGTCGTTTTTTTACAAAAATGCCACCGCCCCTCTCATGTTGGGCCGAGGCCTTCCGCCCATGGCCCAAATGCCGAAAATTTGCTTAGAACAGCCCATGTCAAGCGGGAAACAACCCAAATATAAATTTACAATAATAATAATAGTAAATAATAGTAAATAAAATAATCATTTTAGATATGAAGGGTCAAATAAAAACTTGACGTGCCAAGAAAATGATCAGAGCTTCTATGAAGGGTTAAACAAAAATTTGACGTGCCAAGAAAAAGATTGGAACATCAAATTTGGAAACGCTCGTGTACCACGAGCCCGTGCAAATTGCGGGACTTATGAATGATCAAATAAAATTTGACGTACCAAGAAAAATATTGAAGCATTAAATATGCAAAAGCTTGTGTACCACGAGGCCGTACAAATTGGGGAACTTATGTTATGCCAAATAATATGCGACCTATAAGCTTGTGACGCGAAGGAAAATCGACGACGCACGGACCATAAAGAGTTTTTAAAATTTTGTTTAATAAGTCAAAATTGGGCCCTAAATTAACACTTAAGCCCAATTTGACATATAAGCCCAATCAGAGTTGAATGGGTTGTTAGAAAAGAAAATCGAAATTTTGGTCATTTATTGTGTTCTAGTTACAGTTTTCATCATTTATTGTGTCCTTGTTTTTCTTTGGTCCTTTATTGTGTATTTCATTACGATTTTGGTCCTCCGAAAAAAAATCTTAGCCGAAAATGTCACGTAGGAGCTCATGCCACCCTAAATTCTTTTTTTTTTTTTGGAATTTTCCACAAGCAAATTCACACGTTGGAACGCCAGTTTTTATTTTTTTATTTTAAATTCTAACCCATCCGATCCGGACAACCTGGTCAAATCGGGTAGGATTGGTGAGAATTTAAAATAAATAAAAAATTCAAAAATTGAAACCGACATTTTCACATGTGAATTTGCATGTGGGAATTAAAATAATTTGAATTTCGGCCGACAAGTGCTCCCACGTAACATTTCCCTCTTAAATTTCTTCTGGAGGACCAAAATTGTAACGAAATACACAATAAAGGACCATGAAAAAACAAGGACACAATAAAGGACAAAAATTGTAACTAGGACACAATAAAGGACTAGTTTCATTTTTTTCCCACGCTGTTAGAGTTGAAATGTTGTGTTCGAGTTTAAATGATGTGTTCGAGTTGAGATGATGTGTTCGAGTTGAAGGCCCAATTCGAGTTGAAGTCAACCAATCAGGCTGAAAAGGCCGGGGCCCATTAGCATGGCTCACACCGATAATTAAGGAGGGTTTATACCTATAAAAACTCGGCTAGTCTTCATTATTGAAGTACGTTTTTCGAGGAGCTTTTAACCTTATTCGAGTTAGAATTATTCTACTAGAGTTATCTGTTAGAGTTGAAGAATTCGAGTTATTCTGCACTGAAATCGAGTTGAAGGCTGAATTTGAGTTATTTGGCATGCTTTGAGCAATTTAAGCCATTTTTCGCATATTTCAGCGAGGCCTATAATGCACATTCCTACAAAGGCTCATTATTGACTTAGGCATCGGAGTGCCTTCGCGGGGTCAGCTCTCGCCTAGTTCACATGACATGTTTTCAGTGCAGGTTTCCCAAATTCAAAGCTAGCTTGGACCAATGCGAAGCTCGAGCTAGTCTCACATGGAGTGACTAGTCAGCAGAGGAAATTACCCCGAACCAGAGTTAATTCCACAAACACCAACGAAATGTTAGAGGCAATGTTAGCATTACTGTTAGTGTTGATAATGATGTAAGCATTAGAAAACTAGAAAAAATATATATAGACGAACGAACCTCCTTGTTTATAAATGAATAGGAAAACAATGGAGATAAATGATTAGTAAAACAATATTTTATACATTTTGGTTTAAAAACTGTTTTAAACACATAAGTATTTTTAAATCCAAATACTCGTTTTGGTTTATATTAATTTTTCGGTGAAAATTTTCATAAACAACTATGGACATTTTAGGTTTATATTAATTTTTCGAAAGATGAGCGGTTATGTATGTAGTATAAAAGGCAAAAAATTTAAGCGTTCATTTTGATAACGTGTTATAAATATATTGCTACTAACATTTAATTTACGAGAAAGACATAAAACTTAAAAAAATAAGAAAGAAAACAAATATACTTGATGATGTATTTTCTTATTTTGAGAAGTCCTATCTATAAGACTTTTTAGATGATACACATTTAATGCTAATAATGTAGATAGGTATAATAGCTCTATATATGTTTTTAAAAATTTGGTTAGCCAACAAAATACACAAATCATACCCTATCTTAAGCACTATCATAACACTATCAATAACAATAGCATCACATTTATAGCAATTAAAAACTTTTTTGTTCCCGGCTAAAATTCTAAAAATGTAGTCAGTGATAAGTAATTATAAAAACAGCAAATCAATATCCAAATCAAAACTAATAACCAATTACTAAAACTTCAACCCAGAATCAATTTAACTTGACAAAACGAAAACAAACACAGTAATAAACATAACGAACACTCACAGTAGAATCAAGATATTAATCACTTGTCCTCATCGGCATCTGATTGGGGCTTGTAGTTGATTTGGGCGTCATCCGGATCTTGAGCCGGGTCGGATTTATCGATGGCGGCTCGAGCCTTGTCAAGCCACGGCTTCAGCGCCAGCTCTATTGCTAGCCACCCGCAGGCTAAAGCCCCAACTACAATAGCAGCTGATTTAACGCCTGATTTTGACATCACCAATTATGACACTGGAAATTATAAAACTTGGTTAATGATTAAGGTTCCCTTTGCCTTTTGCGTAGGGAAGAAAAATAATAGTGAAGTTTGGATTGGGCTGAAACCTATTGGACTGACATCCGATTTAGTCTATCGAGGACCCGAGGGTATTAGTTAATGTTTTACTCAGTATTTCCACACTCGTTCCGATCACAGAACCAATGAGGTTGCTCGTTAGTGGGTCAATCGGTCAAATTGATCGAACCACTAATTAAACCGATAAACACATATTTTAAAAATATATTTATTTGAAATAAATAAAATAAGATAATTATATACTAAATTATGTTATTACTAAATTTAAATAGGTTGAAATCCATAAGTAAAAGTCTCTCATAGCTTTTTTCCATATTTTATATATATACATAATATATAGATATATTGTGTATATATAAAAGTACGTTAAATTTTGTAAATTGTAATGACCGTCCCCTCTTTTTTTATAATTAAAGCCCACATCATATATTTACATCAATACATGTGTAGTTTCATGCCCAATTCATAATTTAAAAGTCTATATTATTTAATTCTTCTAGTATATAAATAGGAACATATTTTTTTTTTCTAAACCTAATTCTTCTCGTGCGCAGCTCTTCTCTAATCTGAGATTTCCTTTTCATCCATTTTCTCTTTCTTGTGCATTTCCTTTTTCATTTCTTTTAAAATTTTAGCTTATCTTCTATCCTTTCGAATCTTGTAACATATATGCATTTTCTTTCTTCTTTTTCTATTTTCTCTACAAAACTAAAATTTACTATTTCCTTTAGTGTTGATGATTCATGGAAGGTATGAAGTTTGTTTGTTTGTTGTTTTTTTTTAAACGTTGAACACAGCAGCAGGTCATTATTGAATTGAAAAAAAAAACCAAAAAAATTGGCAACCAGTTCGCTGGGGCTTGCAGCCTGTTTTTGTGGGAGAATTGGACCGAACAAGGTACTCGTTCCCGGTCAGACCGGCGGGCCCGGTTCTTAAAGCAATAGTTTTACTTTTATTGAAATATACTAGCTAAGGTGTTGACCAATATATATATATATATATATATATATATATATATATATATTAGCTTGTATAATAGCGTAGCCAGTTCTTTTTTATTTTTTAACACAATATATAATTTAGCTATAAAACCATCGTTTATGAATGATATCATGTACAAAAGATAAAAAGTAAGAGCAATATTATTATAGATTGGCCTAATATATGGATGGTCACGATTTGCGCTATTTGGTAGGTTAGAAACGACATCATATTCACGGGTTAACGTAAGACGGTGGAGAAATTGTGAATTTCATAAAAATGGGATCTTGGTTATGGGCGAAAGGCCGATGTAAATCTTTCTCTTAATCATTTTTTGGATGGTCGGATTTTCCGATGTGTTATCATTGTTAACTCCTTTTCCCGGAGTACTTCTTATACTCCTATAATTCCAATAAAAAATTATTTGCCGATAAAAAAAGATTAAAAAACAACAACTTTAATCACAAATTGTATAACATCGCTAATGAGGCGAGAACTCTTGGAGAAGAACAAGAGTTCGAGATGGTTTGAAAAGTCCTCAGATGTACTATGACTACAACATGGAGGCTAGTGATGCAATATCGTCGGGGCCCGTTAGGTCAGAGATTTCGGGGATATTCTCACTGAGTTTAGTTCGGAACGTTCATCTCGAATTTGAAAAAAAATGAGGCAATATTATTTTATTAAGGATGTTGAGTGAATTACAAGTGGGTCGTGTGATGAGGTAGCTAATATTTGTGGTGTGTTATTTCGCTAAGTACAATTGTGCCAGGAATTTTGACGGAAGTGCACTAATATTGTGTTGTGAAAAACTTGTCCTCTAAATCTGAAATGAGGGGCAATTTATGTGATGGCCTTTAGGGTCTTTGGCCAATAGGGGATGGTCTTTCCGTCTTAACTCCGAGTGATGCCGGTAGCCAATGACGTGAAGGTCTTCTGCTCTAATGAGGGTCATCTGTCAGGAGAAGACCAATGGTGTGAGTTTGACTGAGCTTCGTTTGAACGAGCAGTGATGACTCATGCTCCTATCGCCTTCGAGGGTGGCCCTGAACCAATGAGAGAGAGAGTTGGTCTGCCCCAATCGTTGGTCTAAACCGGTAAGATTTGTCGCTTTCTACTCCAATAGCTGATTTGAGCCAATGAGGTATGATCTGTGGTTATAATGAGGGTGGTTCGGAGTTGCTTCAAATAAAGGGTGATATGCACGTTCTTCGAGCTAAGTTGTGTTATCGGGGCTTTGATCTCGCCTGGAGGATTGGGTTGCTCTATGGGTCATGGGTTCCGAGAGGGATTTACAGAATCGTACTTCGTGGTTGCGTGATTGTTTGTGGTAGGTTTTCTGCTATCTCAAGAACATAGCTGGATGGGCCGGACTCTTTCTTGTATTCACTCATTTCCTTATCGTTTTGTATTGTCCTCTTTCTTCCATGATATTTTAGCTGAGTGTTGGATACCTCCACCTGAGGGTTCCTTATCGCGGGTCCCATGAGATCTGAGTAGTGTTTAACCAATCGTGTAATTAACCACATTGGTCTGGGGGGCTCTCCGTAATCTTACCTCGCGGGTACCCGAGGTCTTGACCAATTTTGGGTCGTTAGGGGGATACCCGAGTCTTTAGATCTGAGCCATACTCCCTTCTTGGGGTGTTGGTCGTGGTCCATAGGTACCTTCTCCGAGTGTTTGGACCGAGTATCCTTATCGGGGGTGTTAGTTGGCCATGGCCCAAGGGTACCCTCTCCGGATGTTTGGACCGTGTGCCTTTATTAGGGTGATAGCTTGTCGTGACCTGGGGGTACCTTTCCTCTGACTCTTGGTCGTTTTAGTAGGGGTACCCGTTTTGCCTGCTTCCAAGGGTGTGGCGAATTATGCATCACTAGGAGTCCCCCTAGTTCCGAATGTATTTAGTAGAAATCGCTTGGAACTCATTAAATGAGCTATGTGTTATCGGGCATTTCTGTAGTTGTGGTTCTGCATGTTCCACGTGGCGCTGAGTTGGTCACGCGTCAAAAGCATCGTTCCACCTTCCCTGCCTATAAATTGATGGGACTCGGCATTTTTTATCTTCATTCATCCAAGTCCCTCTTACTTTTTCCCTCATTTTCTCTCCTCTTCTTCTCTTCAAAAAGGTTTCGGCGATTCCATGGTGTCATTGAGCAGTTCCGACGAGGAGGCTATCAGTGTGGGGTGAGGCAGGTCGGCATTAGATGTGGTGGCGACAGAAGCGGCAATGTCTTTTGCTATTGAATGAATGTTGCGGCAACGTCGCACCACTTTTGGGACTGTGGAGGCGTTTGTAAAAAAAAAGGTGAAGAAGGCGGTTTCTGCGGTAGCGCCACCTAGGGTTTCGACGGAGGAGGTGAGGAGTGCGGTGAAATCTCACGAGGTGGTCAAGGCTGAGTTCGCCAAGTATGGGGCGGATATTTCTAGCCTGAAGATCATGGGGCCTCGAGAGGAAGAGAGTGCAAGTCCCCTAGTGAGGGCTTCTATACGGCCTACTTTGTCCAGATCAACGGGGCTCAGATCTTTCCTCTCGGCGTTCTATAGGGATTTCTTTAAGGCATGTATGCTTTGTTCGAGCCAGCTTTCTCTCAACGGATGGTCGGCTCTTGCGGCCTTCGCATTTATCTGCATGGCCTACAGCCACCCTTGCTTGTTGTGTCGATTTTTCAGAGCCTTTGACTTGGCTAGCTCTTCTGCGGACAAGCTCTTCTACACCTTCTCCATGCGAAAGATGACCAAAAGGGTCCTACACGATCTTCCGGGGTCCCATAGCAGTTGGAAGGAGAATTTCTTCTTTCTCCACCATACCAACGAGGGCTGGACCAAGATGTCATCGGTTAAGGTTTTCTCAGTCCTTTACGACGACTGTGGTCTGAAGGACGTCCTAGCTTTGACTTCCTTCATAGGAGACAAGCGTCCTCGAATAAGTAACCCATTACCCCCCCCCCCCCCCTCCCACCAATTTAACCTCCCTGAAATACCTAAATCTCAGCTGGAACATTTTCAGCAGCGAATTAGACGCAAAAATGGTGCTTAAAATCGTTGAATTGGAGGTGTTTGATATCTACAACAACAATATCAGGAGGAATATTCTGGTGAAGTTTGTGCAATTGAAGAATCTAAGCTTTCTGAAGCATGCAGGAAATTACTTTATCGGCAAGATTCTGGAGGTGTATTCAGAGTTTGACGGTCATAAAGTGTTGGTTGTGCACGGGAATAGTTTGACGGGGAGGATTACGACAAGTTTGGCGAGGATTAGGGGTTTGAAGGAACTTTATTTGGGGTACTATAACACGTATGAGGGTGGAATTTCACCGGAGTTTGGGACGATTTCGACGCTGAAGTGGGGGGGGGGGGGGTTGGTAACGGGAAATGGGTGGAGGATGATGAACAATAGTTTTAATTTTTAATGTATTTTGTATTTTATTTTTTGTTTTATATAATTTTTATAAATTGTTAAAAACATAAAAAAGAATTATAAAAGATATGAAACATGGTTATATATGTGTGTGTGTGTGTTAGAGAGAGAGTGAGAAGATGGTAGAATTTTTAATGTGTGGTTTTTTCTGTTTTTTATAATTTTAATTAATTTTATAAATTATGAAAGATGTAAAAAAAAGAGATATATATATATATATATATATATATATATATATATATGTGTGTGTGTGTGTGTGTGTATATATGAAGATGATGAATTCATTTTTTTGTTTTTAATAATTTTTATAAATTGTTATTGATATAAAAATAATTATATATATATATAAATATATGTTTTGGGGTGCAAAGTACAATTTATTATGTGGCGCAAGTACAAATTTTAATATTACAAGAGTTTGTACAAAAAACGTGTGTTTGCCTGGAAAATATGACGTGGCGTGACAACTTATTGACTGGGCAACCACATTAGGAAAAAATCTGAATAAGAGGAATTGGACATTTTTAGTAGAAATTTTGAAACTAATGGGGCAGAAATAGTCGGCCCAAAAAAATGGGCATAAAGTAATTTTGGACAAAGTTAAAGGGCAGAAAAAGTAATTTCCCTATATAATTACTATGTACACTTTTGTAATATACAAATATTATATTTGGCAAATGATATAAACAGAGCAAAATCCTTACTTCCAGTGAAATATTTAATTTTTCTCTATTATACCCTTATTCAATTTTAAGCCCAACTCATATTCCTTTTTAATGTATTACCAATACTTAGCATAATTACGTGGAATCTGAGGAATATCTTTCACTTTCCTGTTGATTATATTAAGAGATTATCTTCCTTATTTTATGGATAGTTAAACTGATAGTAAATAATCAATGTCAATAAATTTTCTGTGGAGTAAGAGTAACTGAGATTAAAATGATGAATCTTATTATTTGATGTATGACCTTATTTGGTAGGGCAACTAAGAGGTAATGGATTGTTTGTGATTTATTAATTTAAGTTATGGTTTGGTCAATTGGTTACTTGAGATCTAAGCTTCAGAGCTTCACGACTCAAGTGAGAGCCTTATGGGGTAAATCAATTGATACATGACTAAAATTAAATTCAGTACAAGTACTGAATAAGATACATTCAAGTATATATGTCTTATGACATTAGAACAACATTGATTTCCTTTTTTCTATCTCGAGGAAATAGATGAAATTCAAGCAACAAGCAACTCCATGTCATATCTTACAAAAGGTTTCTCAAATAAGTGAGATGGAACAAGTTTTTTGAGTCTGTATGTCTATATATATGTGTACATCGGTACATGTATTGGTAGATTTATGATTAAGGCACAAGATATTTGACGACTAGGGTGTTCTCAAAATTATACTAAGATTGTGAAAATCTTTAAGAGAAGTATAAGTTTTTCTCGTGAAAGGGAACATGTTGTTTATGGACAACAACTTCACTTTTGTGGGTAAAACTCTACTAATTGACTGTTCATTGATAGATATGAGTTTTAGGATTATTTTTTATGAACCTTGAGGTTGCATTTTTCGATTGAGATTTGAGTACAGAAATCCATGTATAAGTTACTTGATTTTGTACTAAAGGCATAGATAATCAAGTTTAAATACTTTATGTTGATCTATAGCCTTAGACATTATTTTCGACTATGATTTATGAGATCTATCGAAAGGTAATCTCAAACGAGCCTTTTTAGATAATGTTCTGACATTAATATCAGAGAGATGATTAAATGTGAAGCTCACTAGGAACAATCTATGTCTTCATGATGAAAAGTTATAGACCGTGTTTTGATTAGACTATGGTTGATGAGAATCATTTTTGGACTGATTTCATTAGTTTTTCTTTATGAAAGTGTAATACCATTTTCTTTATCAGATTTTGGTGTTTATGAAACACTAAGGAGTGATTCTATTTTCTTTAATCATGAAAGACTTGGCAGGTGCCTACAAGATTGTATGGTTCGTTTAAAATAATAACCCTATCAATATTAATGATGTCTTGATAATTAGGATTGTGAGAAATAGGTTTCAACCATTTAGAGATGGTCATTCTTCAATTCTTTGAATAAAGAGTGAATTTGAGGTAAATATACCTCTTAATGTTCAAATTCATAGAAACCATTCAATTTCTTGATGCTATGCTTCTTGAGCCGCATGGAGTGATTTAAAATGAACTTTGAGGAAACTGGTGCTCCTTACAATGGTGTATATCTTGAGCTTTAGAATCTACGGAGACTACATTTGGTAAGATATCTAAACTTCTGTTGGTGAATCTCTTTGACGATTGAGATTTATTGTGCTACTTATCTATCCTGATATATGTCATGCCATGCATCTGGTCATTATGTATAGCCTAATTCTTAAGAGTGGAATTTGGACAATATTGATATAGGATTGTAAACTCCTATACATATGGCATACTAGTCAACTCAATAATGATTTTGGTCACTGTTGATCAAAATACACTTATAGTTTTACAAGAGGTGATTTGACTTGGAGTAAATCGACCTATGGATTTGCTTCTTCATTAAATGATGATGTTGTTTGTTACAATAGCTGAAAGCAAATGGGTGTGTGGATGTGCGTATGAATGAAAATTTATAGCACGCGTTGTTGCAGTATAATGTGTTTGGTCAAAGAGACTAGTTTATCATTTGAGACAGTAAGTAAAGTGGGAGTCATTGTGTACTTTATGATGACATGCGTCAATTTCTTACAAGAGAATCTCAAAGGGATAAAGACAAACACTTAATCACAAAAAAAAATTGAAGAGATATTTGTGCAAAGAAAAAAGTGACTTTGCTGTGTAAATCTATGCATTAGTGATGGTTAGTTTGATAACTTAACCCTGACCTGGAGATATGCTCGTGAATTGTTAGAATCTCAAGGTTTGTGTAGAATCTAACCTAATTGGATTAGATGATATCCAGTTATTTATGTCCATGAGTTCAAGACTTGAATGCTATATAAGCAGGTGCTTTTATGGTGAGAGCATTCAAAGTCTAAAAGTATGTCTGACAAGCAGAAATTGGCTCTCTCACACGAGCAATCGCCTCTGACATTAAGAAGTGTGCAGAGATGAGACAATTATGATTTTGTTTGGATATAAAGTCATTTTATCTTATGATGTCGCCTTGATTGATGATCAAGATGAGATTACTGTTGTATCATTAAGTAATCATTATGGATTCCCACCATCCATTGTACTTGTTGTAGAGCCAGATGTGAGCTTTCTTGTGATTGGTGTTTGTAGAGCACTTACAAGGAGAAAACTCAAGTTAAGTGTTAAGGACACTTGAACTAAGATCTGTACGATACATATTACTTTTAAATGTGACATACGCTTCCGAAGAGGAAGACAAGCATCGTATCATGTGTTTCATACCACATGTGCTTTTGTGACCGTTGGGATAATGAGTGAATAGATCCTTGTTTCCTCATTGTGTGAGACCCAGAGGTTTATAAAACCTTATATGATACCCTTATGACTTTTAGCCTTTTCTCGACACTTTATTTTGGTGTTGCTACTTTAGCATGTCTCCAATAGCCATGTTAGATTCGGTCATGCAGAACATGTCTAGGAAATCAATTATTTTAATGTTAAGAGGTTTAAGTTTGAAAAGGAAGACTTTCAATCACTTGCTCCTATCTTGTATTAACCGTGATCGCAGTTATGTAAGACTTTGATGTTTGAAATGCAACTGTGAATACAATGAATAGTGTTGAAAGAGAGTTTGCTCTTTTCATGACAAGGGATTAGAGATGCTCTTATTGATGCAAGTAAGTGAAGTCTAGGGTATAGCGAGATATGTCGTCCTCATGTTGAAAAAGTTAAGCTGCTATATATCCTTAACCGGTGTATAGTTTTATTCTTAAGTGTTGAGCCGTCATATATCTTTAACCAGTGTATGGCATTGTGCTCTAATATGCTTGGGGGTCACACGACCCATTTGCCTGTAAGAAGTTGTGAGTATGTGAAGTTGATCTTACTAGACTGGAATCTAGCCCTCATGTGCGAGTGGGAGATGTTGGAAATATTTAAACGGGTTGCCCATGTGGGCTAAACCCGACCCGTGAATTTGAAATTCAAGAAAAGAGAGGGAATAGTTTCCTCCATGTTTTTGAATTAGAAAAGCTACCATTTTTCCTCCCAACTCTTGCTGATATCAAAAAGTCGATTTTTCTTTTGAAGAAAGAAAAAAAAACTATTTTCGTAGGAAAAATAAGGAGAAAATAGAAAAACCATTTTTAATCATCTTTTTCACATTTTAACACTTACAACTTGGCTCTTGGATTGTGGCAACAATTCCTTTCCATTTATGATCGGAATTCGACTGAATTGGAGCATGAAAAAGAGAGAAACAATCATGGAATCAAGCCGGGTTATTCAACGTTCATGGGAGTAACTTTGAGATCCATTTAACATGGATCAAAAGGTTAGTATGTTTCCTTCACAATGCAACGAGCAATCTATAGAAATTTTAACACAATATATTATTGTTCAAAATATATAAGGCGCTGATCACTAACTACTTCACTACAATTGTCTAATTGGTAAAGCCTCTGCATACGTGAAGACGTGCTAATAAAAGATGACAAAAGCCTTTAACAACCCCACATATGAAAAAGAAGCAAACAAGAGATGTCATAATTCAAAAACTAGACAAAAATACCTTCACCACTGCTTTGACATCGGAATTCATTGACATCATGAGAGTGATGAAGAGTACATTAGGTTAACTTAATTTGATGGTAAACCTAGACACATAGACACATTTCACTTATGAATTATCGCTTCACAAAGAAAGGAAAGTATGAAAAAACAACTAAGCAAAACGAAAAATACACTTTTCACTACTTGTGCAACAAAATTGTTTTTGTTTTGCAAAAGATGGGTAAGACGATAGCTAGTAGAGAAATAATTAGCAATTGCAAAACTTTAATGGATATTGGTGACAATTGATAGGTTGGAAACAATAGTAGTGAATGTACTTTTAATGTAACGACCTGTCTACCAACTTCTACGCCTACCTTTTTACACTGATTCTTTGTATAGATAATACTATAGCTCGAGATATTAGACACAATCAGCAATTGCGAATATAGGATTCTCAGAATTCTAATCAAGGAAGACTAAAATAAAAATAAATAATAACAAGTTGAGTATAATGCAAAACTTTTGGCTTATCTAGGATTTAAATTTGAAAATTAATTAAGACAACAGAGAGTAAAATTTTTGATTAGTTGGGACGCAACAACAATACATGTAATTCTTAATTATTCGTTGAGTTTTATACAATTTGAATACTTACTCTCTACCAAGATCCATCCTAAAGTGCACGAAGACAAAATAAATTCAATTGACCGGTGCAGTATCCAAGGAATTTATTTCAAATTTAGTTGGACCTTATATGTACAGTGTATTTAAGGTCGTATACATTTCTTGTGTTGTTTATGATCTAACTTAACTTTCTACTATCTGAAAAAAAGTTAGTTTAAAACTTCGAGAAGCAACTACAAATTTATTCGAATATGATATTTTATTTTGTGATTTACCATACGTTCCTCTATTTTATGGTAATGAAACATATATATATATATATATATGTGTGTATATATATTAGTTCACGGTAACTAAGTATTGTTACACAAGACACAGAGAGTATGACACAATAAAGAGAACAAAACCCGAAAAATTTATATCATGAGATTATGTAGGGCCCATGTTAGTTTATGCATGATTCACCTGTTAGCGAAGATTCATTTAATGACTCTCAAATACACTCACTATATAACATCGTCGTTCTCCCTTGAAAGGCCATTACAACTTGTTCACCTCAATTTGGTAAAAAGCCCTCATTTTCCTAGTGATGTTAATTGACTTTAGTTTATATATATATATATATGTGTGTGTGTGTGTGTGTGTGTGTGTGTGTGTTTGTGTGTATGTGTGTATTCTTCTTGTTTGTTTCTCATATCTATATGTTATTGTGTAGTGATTTGATTGCTAAATGGGTTATAATTATCATACTTGTTGCACTGGAAATGAAGTAAAGAGGGGTTTCTGGTCTCGTGATGAAGATGAAAAACTCAGGAATTACATTCCAAAATATGATTGTGGTCGTTGGAGTGCAGTTCCAATACTAGCTGGTATACATTTCTTTAATTAATTAGACACATTTTGTTTTTCATTTTCTTACCAACAAACTTACATAAATACACACTCAAGTTAATTGTATTATATTATATTTTTTTGTGGTTTATAAGGTTTGCAAAGGTGTGGAAAGAGTTGTAGGCTAAGGTAGACAAAATAGCTGAGGCCTGATCTAAAGAGAGGAGGTTTCACTGACAAAGATATTTGTGATCTGATTGACCTCCACATAGTTTTAGGAAACAAGTTAGAAACACCACCATCTTAATTATAATAAGTTTTCACAACTGAATAAAGAATTGGACATTTTTGCATGTCGTCGTAATTATTCATTTGTTCTGTGTAGGTGGTCTCAAATTGCGAAGCACGTGTCAGGCAGAACTGACAACAAGATCAAAAACTTTTGGAACTCAAGTATCAACAAAAAATTATTGGCTTATTACAAAGCTCATGTTATTAATAACTTTGCACCCCAACTTTCTCCTAATCTTTCAATTAGTTATGATGTGATCTTCAACAATCCAAATAATAATAATAATAATAATAATAATAATAATAATAATAATAATAATAATAATAATATGTTCTTCCCAAATGCACCAGTGCCAGTGGGACCACAAATGTATATCCCAAATCAGATACAAATGTCTCTCGAAGGGTTTGCACCTACTATTGGTCAAAATATGCCCTACAACACAAATTTAGCCCCACCCTCTATTCAAGCACCCAACAATGATTTAGTACCTATACCCAATAATAATATCCCATATTGGCCTTATTAATACTCTTATAACATCTCTCCACAATGTACCACATCAATCAGGCCCAACTTTTCATGCAAAACGATAATAATATGTTTGGTGGATTTAATGACTTGAACATGACTAGTAGCTCGATCATAAAATCAAATCCTCAAGTTCAAACCTACCCGATGCAACAAGAACATATGGTATTGTCAAATGACAATTATGCCATATTTGGATGTAGTCTTGAAGAGCCAAGCACCAACTTTCTTGAGAAGGGTAAGGAAATCGACTTTGAGTAGGTCATGTTGTTTTTATCTACTCTTGAACAACGCCATTGTAGTATTAATGAGCCATTAATACTTGATGAAGGGTTTACAAGTTTTTTTCCTGGTTTGAATGAAACAAGCATTAATGTGTTGCATGTGTATCCGAACAACACCAACAACACCGAGTCTATCATGGAGTTATTTGCATCTTTAATACCAAAGATGTAAAACCTTGTGAGCGCCTCCACCTTGCCGCCTCCAGGTTACTTAGACTTGTCTCCAGTGCCGTGAAAACTCCGGGGCACTTATTCTCCTCAAGGTTGGGGTTATGATCAGTTGGCATAAAATAGGAGTTGTTGTTTAATAGTGATGCATGGTTTATGTTTCTCTTTATGAGTGTGTACTTTATTACTTTTTAAGGTTATGTTTGTCGAAGCAGCGATGTTTGTGTATGAAGTCAATCCTTAATTTTCTAGTTTTGTATTTTCTGCGGGTCGCTAATGTAATGTACTTTTTATAATCGTGCAAGGAGATGTTTTATGTAACCATATACTTCATGTTTTGTTAGTCGTGTACTTAATGATGACTTCAAATTGACACGTCTAAAGATAAATATGGCCAAAATCAGTAAATAATTAGTCGTTTATCAATCATTCTAGATTCTTAACTGATATTTTCATTTCATACTCGACTTTGCTATTGCTTTCGATCAAGCAATATTTTATCCTACAATACTTGCATGTTACTGATTATAAAGGGAGAAAAAAGGATTTATGCATCTATGTTGTGTTAAATATGACCCATGATTACCTCTATACAAAATCTTTATGCTTTAACTTTTAAAAGTTACAAACTGCAAACACAAAGGTATAAGGGAGTATTTTGCATCATATAAAAATATCTATTGATCCTTAACAAGTTGGTGCTCAATTGCTTCATTCCTGCCCAAGTTGGTGCTTAATTTTAATTTGGTACAAATTCGTGTGGTGTACATGTAATACAAAATAAATAGAACTTATACACGAAATATGTTAAACTATAGTCGTATACAAGAATCTAATGTAATTTATCCGAAACAGCTATACAACTAATAGGAGACAGTCTGGTTCACTCCAAGAGGTCTTCCAAGTATCCCAATTGTCTACGGGTTGTGTTAGGTCGAGAATAGTATATCGAGGATTTGCTATGTCGAGGTTCTGCTATGCCAAGGTTTTGCTATGTCGAGTATCCAACACATCAAGGATGGATTACATTGAGGACGGATGATGTTGAGGATGGATGACATCGAGGATGGACATGTCGAAGATGAATGCTCGATTTGTGTGGTGCGGCTGCGGGTGTGTTTTGCTTGCTCTTCTTAATTTTCGAGACAAGATATTTATAGACCTTGGGATACGAGGGATTTTTGGAAAATGTCGAATATGTTGAGCATAAACCCTCGACATTTGTCCATGTCGAGCATAAAATGCTCGACATGTTCTGTTTGACAAAAATCACTGGGCAGACCCAAGACTGTTGGGCCGCATCGCGGGGTTAGCCCATATATGTAGTCACCCAATTTGGAAACCATTCACGTGGATATTTATTTTCAAATTACAATTTAGGATAATCTCGGGGGGCCCCAAGTTTACAGGTCTATAGGAGATAGAATGTTTTATATAGGCAAACATTTACTTCCCATATTTTGGTGTGAATGATAGAAGAGTATAGGCCGTAAAATATATCATGATGCTAGTTCGCTGATGAATTGCATCTCACATTTGCATTTTTTTAATATATATGTCGAGCATAATTTGCTCGACGTGGGTGCAGAAGACAAACATGTGGAGGTTTTATGCTCGACATCCTCGACATGTTTGCTCGATGTGATCAGCATTTAATGCGCTGAGTGGGCCATCGGACCATAACTTTCTATATGTATACTACTTGTCCCCCGACCATTATTATAATCACTGAAGGGACCAATTTTGTCTTTTTCTAGTGACACATCGAATTTAATCAGCTCATCGAGTTCAGAAGGTATGTCGAATATATTTTCTCGATATACAATTTGCTAAAAATCCTATTTTTATTAGACATATCTTTTACTCAACATACCTTTTAGTCGACATACCATTTACTCGACATATCTTTTTTACTCGAAGTGTCGTTTACTCGACATATCGTTTGCTCGACATATTATTTATTCCATATATCGTTTTTACTCGACTCGTCATTTACCATTTTTGTAGGAAATGGTTCATGTAAAGAATCCACCACGCCGCAAACATGTGGTATCGCCAAGGCATTATGCTGCCCGAGCCTATGACACAAATGTTCCTAATAGAGTTTCGATGAGGGAAAATGTTGCTCCTAAGGTAGAAACACCTTCGACCACTTTTGAAGAAGTCATTGATAATGGTAAAATGGTTGCTATGGGTATAGCTGCCGAAGTATGGGTGCCACGATTGCTGTCTTACGAGAGGGAATCTCAGTTCGAGGCTAGTCATTTGGTTATTTGATCTTTTGACGGTGGTGGTAGTATCTTTGTTGGGAGTCGCACTCAAATTAGGCAAGACATGATTGACGATGAAATTTCACAGCATAATGTGCGTTCATAAGTCAAGTTTATGGCTTAGCGTGTGGGGAATTCGTACCGTGAGCCTATTTATATCATGCCCCTACCACCAAATGCATCGTCGAACCAATGGTATCTAGACGTTGTGCAACGCAATGCGCAGATGGCAGATGCTGGAGGAGATATGAGTGCCAATTCAAGTAAAGTGGGTCCCGACCAGAGAGTCAGTCTCAGTCAAGCAGGAGGAAATACGACGAGTAGTAAAGATGTCAATTTGGCAACTCGAGGACCTACAAATTTCATCGATGGGAATTGTTCGCACACCGAGGAGGGGCCAACAACGGGAGTAGATGCTGGCAGAGGCATGGCAACAACCTTTGAGGTTCATGCCTGAGTCTAGGAAAGCCACCCACAAACGTCATGCAGGTCAAAACATAGTTGGGGTTCGAAAAAGACACGACACAACTTTAATTTCTTGAATGATAAGAACTCTAAGATTTTGACCATGAGGATAAACAGCCAAAATTTTGCAATATAAAACATATTGGCCCAACCTTATGCATCATCATAAATAACATAATGGAATTCTTCAGTAAAACAAATAGCTATGTTAATAGAAAATAAAAGAAAAGCATAAGCACTGAAAATAAGACATTCTAATGCATATTTATATTTGTAAAAAATCGGACATTTCATACTCAAGAAAAAAAATATTTAAATACTTTTTGGTTGTTCCAAAATAAGTTGGTAAACGTATGAATAAATACTCGAACAAACATTATAATTTATTATTGACAAAAATAAATATAAGTTTTTAGACTTGTAATTACATATATCATTTCAAATTGAACCGCACGGGCCAAGTCACATGGTTTTAAGATAATAAGAAATAGTGCTTGATTATGCCAAGCATATTCGATGATGTATTGTTATAAAAAACTAATTTCGCAAATAGAGTCATATCGATAATTTAACAAAGTTAATGGATTGAAAATAGAATAACACAAATTTATGTGGTTTAGCCCTCTTTTTACTTAACTTGTGAAATAGCGGGAAAGAGAAAAAGACAAATGGCAGAGAAAAGAAAACCTTGATTCGATTCCATTCATCATCTGGAAGACACTTAAATCACGATCCGCCATTCATCATCTTGACTCCATAAATTCCTAAGAAAACCTAAACAATAATAAAACAAGTAAATATGCCATCATAAGTGATAGAAATTGAAGTCCATATTTCTCCACATAAAAGACCTTACTAAGTGAGAGGGAACTCCTCTTTATTAACAATAATTCAAGACCATACCCAAGCAATGTAGAATAATATTTCTCAATATGTCCCCCTCACGTGTGGCCAGATAATTATCTAAGGTGTCATCACGTGGGTAGGTCGCGGACCCCAACATACGTCTTGGGTTGGCTCTGATACCCTGATAAAAATTGAAGTCTGTATTTCTCCACTTAAAATGCCTTATTAAGGGGAGAAGAAACTCCTCTTTATTAACAATAATCCAAGACCATACACAAGCAATGTGAAATAATATTTCTCAACAATAAGTATTCAAAAGCATAAGCAAACAGGTACTTCAATCACGCTAAATAGACGCTTAGCAAACCCTAACCCCAAGCCTGCCAGTATCCTATTCATGCCAAAACCATATAAAGTAACATCATCTCAACCTATGGGTCCATACCATCTTTCGACAACTTTAAAAACTTATCATAAGTAGCATTACTAACTTTGTGCATGGTCTTGTACGTCAACCACTCTGCAACCCCACTGCTAAAAGTTTTGTCCTTCTTGCTTTGCATCTTCACATTTTCCAGATGTATCAACTCATAGAACACTCTCTCATCGGGATTTGGATCTTCGCCACCCACGTCCTCCTTAGCAAACTGACCCCCGTATGCATCCACAACCACTTCTCTAAATGAATATTCAACGTGGACAGGGCTATTGTTAATGTTGGCGGCTTGTGGACTAGGTGACTCGACTATATACGATGTAGATGCCCCGGTCATGAAACACCTAAACCCAATATGGATATGTAAATCCCCAGTTATGAAGATTATCATGGACTACGTTTTGATCAAGAAAATTTAAATTGTTGCATTTATGGCACGGGCACCTAAGACAGTTGTTTAAATTTAAGTAGTCTTTTTGGCGAGAAGCGTGTTCTACGCACGCCCGAACCCCAACAACAAAATTATATGATAAATAATCATTGCTATCTAATCTTTCGTACATCCAAGATCTCTACGCGCAATAATCTATTACTTATCTAAGTTGTAAATAAAAGGCAAATAATTACAATTTACACTACTAAATAATTTTCAGTATACAAAAATTAAAAAGATGGTATATAGCATGCATAATGAAAGCAACAAAGTAAGCGATAAACGTACTTATTGAAGCGTAGTAGAACAATTGTCACGTATGTTGTGTGCACGGCTACACTCGTTGTGTTTGTGACAATATCTAGTATCAACGACATTAATAAACAAGTTAGGATTCATTACAATAACGAATTGTCGTAAAAAATGAGTTGTTAAAGAAAAAGGCGTGGGTAACTTAACAATTAGTGAAAGACGAGAATGAATTTTCAAAGTGAATGAGGGAGAGTATTTGTTGCAAAAGACAATGGTAACTTTCATTTGAGACCGCCCCTCAGTCGCTATAGTAACTAGCCATTACAGGTTGTGACCGCCCAAAGGTTACTGTTGTCAAAAGCGACTGACGGGCGGTCGCCACCTAAAGTTACTGTTGTCAATTGTGACCGCCCGACGGTCGCATATTTTAAAAATAACAGTAAACCCTAATTTTTGTGACCGCCCGACGGTTGCCATTGAGGGACATTTGTGACGCCGGGCAGTGCTAATAATATTCTTGTTAGAAATTTACGAATTTTGATGATAATTAAAGGTGTATTGTTTGTTTAATTGTTAATTACAATAATAATTGGTACTGATAAGTTAAATTAACCCAAATCATAGGTTTCGTTGCACATTCAAGCATTATTTATAGGTGGCTATCCATAATGATACTTCAAACTAATTATAATGACGATGTAAGTAATGCCTACATATATATATATATATATATATATATTAGATGAGATACTAATTGAATATCATAATGATATCGCTACTTACATTTGTAACGTAAAGCACAATCATATATGAGGCGATTATAACTACTATGTATGATTAGTTGTAGAACATATAAATAGTCAATCGTTAATAACTTGGTTAATCACATATAATTTAGTATTTTGATAACTCAATTACTAGTGTACTAATTATATATTATTTCAATCGCATGTATTAATAAGATTATTTATTAAAAACCACAAACACATCAAGATCGTACAAAAGAAACTAGAAAAAGAAAAAAAATTGTCCCCAGAATTACAATCACATGGCGGTCGCAAGTTTTGGGCACTGACTGGCGGTCGGAAAAAGACCTAGCTTTTGGCGAAAAAATCAAATTTTCCAAAAATTTGAATTTTTTGTGACGGAGGTCGTTAATGACCTTGAATTTGGCGGGATTCGGGGAAAGTTTCACCCAAAAATCTATATATACCCTCCATTCTTCCACCCTATTTTTTAATACAACAAAATTATAATCATCAAAAAACACCCAACACGTTTACATTTTCTTCATTTCTTTTCTTCAGTCACTTTTTTCTAAATCTTCAAACTCTTAATATCTCCAAAAAAAAAACACCTTTGCTTATTTCTTTTTTCTTCATTCATTTTCATTTCCAACTCTTTACTTATTTTATAATAAACAAAACAATTTTATAACGTTTCTTCATTTTCTCAAAATTTCTTTATATTACATACATTTCTTTGTTTCACTTTCATTGTTTTGTTTGCTCAAAGAGGAAAAACTGAATTTGTCCATGACAAACAATAATATTTCGGTAATTCAGAAATTACCCGATTTTTTTTATTCTGATAGACGGTTGCAAATGTAATGAATAGTATTTGCAACCGTCGAGAAGTTGCAAATGACATGAATGTAACCAGCGACCGATCGACAGTTTCAAATGACACGGACATCATTTGCAACTGCACGATGGTTGCTAATGACGTGGACGTCATTTGCAACCGCGCGATGGTTGCTAATGACGCAAAGGTCATTTGTGGCGACACGACGGTTGCTAATGACGTAAAGGTCATTTGTGACCGTCGGGCGGTTGCTAATGACATCAACTCCATTAGCGATCGCCGGATCGTCATAAATTTTGTGACATTCGAGCAGTCACAACTATTGCGACCACTTGTCAGTCGCTAATTTACGGTTGTTGGGCGGTCGTAATATGTGGTTTTGCAACTGTCGAGTGGTCGCAAAGTGTTACCGAATGATGAATATTATTTGCAACCGTTTGGTAGTCGCAAAAAGGTCATATGCGACCGCAAATGGGTCTTTTGCAACCGTTGGTAGTGATAATAATTTGTTTCTTAGTTTATCATGTTACATCAACAACAACTGTGAGTATAGTAGATTTTCATACAACAAGGTATATTCGGCGTGCAACACAGTTCTTGTACTAGTCTCTTTGCTTCGTTGGAGCTATCAACCATCAAGACATATTGTTGACATATCGTACTGAACCACCAACATGACTGCAATGAATTGGATTGCATGGGCATTGAATGTCAGCAGATGGGGAATGGTCAGGTCGTAATGCCTGATCGCTTTTTGCAATTTTCAAGAGGCGTAATCCTTGCATGTTGATCACAACAATAACGTGGGAAAAAACTCACACCTTTTACAAAGACTCTTCGGGACAATACTACAAAATTAAGTTTTTTAGGATTCACACTACAAGATCACTCTAGGAATCTTTTAAAGACACATTTGAGAAGAGTACGACAATTTTTTTGCTTAGATTCAAAATATGGTAATGATGAGTGGTATTTATAGAGGTGGTGGAATAATTTCAATCATACATTTTCTCACATTTTAGGAAAACCTAAGAGTATCTAGATATTTTACACACTTCTAGACATATAAACTCTTCTATACGTTAGTAAAGAGTTTATGTACAGTGCGCTTAATGAGCTTTTAATTAGATTCCTTTGATAGTTGGGCTCCACACTTGTTGGGATTTAAAAACTCCATTGAGCTAGTGTCGATCTTTAAAAAATGCTTACACTTTCATGATTTTGAGCTATTGCACAACATTGCAGGAGGCTCCTTTGAGTTTCCAAATTTATTGAATCTCTATTGAATTCTCTAGAAATCAAATGATTAATAATGCGACATTGGAACTCACGAGTAGAAACACGAGTTTCTCACACCTCTGGCAGCAGCAGCATAGAGAGGTCTTAGTGAATAGACTTGGAATGCACAGCTTCACCACACTCAATATGAGATATGTCAGTACTATTGATTTTGCCACCGAAACCACAAAGGACAAGAGTTCGATCGCAAGAGGACAAAGTAACCGCATTTGAAACGTACACGGAGTGTTGAATGTTGTGATTTGGGGATTTTTGAGCCAATTGGAGTAATGACAATCATGTATCTAAAGGTGTTTAAGTTTGCCAATTCAGCCCCTTACAAACCCACATTATTTACCAAACTTTTGGGTACATATTGGGTGTTGCAGGTTGGGGGACGGGATTGAAACTCGACAGTGGCTTGTCTGGTGTCTAACATACTACACATAGGAACCTGGATATTACTCTCTTTGCTTTTGCCACACTTCAAGTCTTTGCTTTTGCCACACTTCAAGTCCTTGCTATGGTATTTAAACCCAAGCCCGACCAGAAATACAGTGGAACATATAACATAGCTTCATTGGGTACACCCATCATCATTCTCAACATCATTAACATCTATCTTGGACCCATAAAAGATCTGGCGAAAAGAATACGTCCACCTTCTCATTTTTCTTGTGGCAATTGTTGTTGTGCTTGAAATCTTTACATGACACACCGCACTCAACACAGAACAACAGACCGCGACATCCTCAGATTAACATTCGCATCAACACCCAGCCATGGAGCCATCTCGGCTTGTCATCTAGTTTAGTCGACCACATTATTATACTTCCAATTATGTACACTGACCACTTCACAGCTGAAGCAGATCACATGCATTATTACTCGTTAACTTGTATTTTATTCAGTTTTAAAGGATTTTTAGATGTTGCTTGCAAGCGCATTAGGTGGGGGGCAGGCAGTGCACATTGGGTAGCATAGAGTAAACCCCCCCAACAACTATGAGATCTCGTTCCACGGAAAAGACATTGGGTGATTTCATGTATTCATGTTGCTCCTACTATATTGCCGGCTCTAATTTTAGCTAGTTCTGTTCCCTAGATCCATCATTCATTTGTCTCTTTAGTCTATCTGATCTAAGTTACATATTCAATTGCTCTTAATAATAGATACTTAAGTTTTACTCATAATGATAGATGCACTCCACGTAAGTACCCTATGTGAAAATCATTGTATCTTATTCTCGAATGTAGCTCTCAGTTGACGGTATATGAATTTCCTATCAACCTCAATTTTGGCAAGAACGGCATGAATTCCAGTCAATGGGGGTTCCCCTCTTTTGTTCTTCTTACATGTTCATTGCGCAAACACACACTTGTATACTGTTTGCTGTTTGCTACGGAGTTATTATTAGGTTTTAGCTGAAGCCTCTGGTCCCATCTCTCAAGGCTTTCCCTTGTTTTATACCTCACGATGGTTGGAACAAGGAAGCGTAATAAATGGACCGATTAGAGCACAAACTGTGCAAAAACCTTACAGCATGATGATTGAAAGCATATGTGCAACAACAATATTTATTGGAACCAGTAAACATATAAACTCTCTTTTCACATTAAGGGTCAGAAACTTCAACATCAATGTTTTACGATTTCTATTAAACCAACCATAAAATTATTTATGCCCAAAACTAATCGCAATCACCAGATGTCTGTCGTCACTCTACCTTTGGGAATTTCAAAATTTTCTCTTCTCAAACTAATAAACTTGAAGACAAAATAAAAATTCATTTTCATATTCTTTTGGTTGATTAATGAAAATCAAGGGAAGATTTAATATCCCGCTGTGGGTTGCACTTGCAAGAAGAGCCCGACAATGACGTGGTGCTCGTTAGGCGTATGATATGCCATCCATAGTTAAATTTTCACCTACGCATACCAGAATGGTTGAAAAAGTCGCCCTAAATATCAATGCTTCAAGAAGACAATCAGGCCATGACACAGCATCAAGTGCATGTCATAATTCACAGGCCATCACAACTTTCATCACTAAAACATTAACTCTCGCAATAGCTAGGAACATAGGCGTATGATGTCCTTGAATACATATGTTTACAGAAACCAAATGCTACAAAAAATGAACTGGTTGGAGCTACTTTAACGGCCTCGTCCACGTCCACGCCCACGCCCACGGCCCCTACCACGGCCCAGTGGTTTGCCTGAATTGCCAAGTAAAAAGATAATAAACACCACTAGATTTTGAAAACTCATATGAAAAGGATACATAAGAAGCTAAAAGAAATAATTAGCATACCAGCAGTAGGCTTCTTGGGCTTGACTCTGGGAGTCTCTTCAACCAACAAAGTCTCGAGGTTCAAGCTGTCTGGAAGGATGTAATAACGGATATTATTGCCTCGAACACTTAGGTGATCCATGGTCACTGGATTTTTTCCCTTCAGTGTAAGCTTGACAGTCTTCAGGTGGGTATTCATGCTGATATCCACACCTATAAAAAGACCACCAGAACAAAATTAGGAGTTGTAGTTGAATAATCACATTTACAACAGTAATCAATCAAGTACTTCGGCTTTAATAACATTGTCTAGGTTTATACAATCACGAAACATCAAAAGCTAAATGGTAAAGCACACAATACGGTGCTATGGTATTTCCATTGCAGTACAAAAAAAGCTTGTGGGAACTTTCTTATACAAAGCAGAACAAACAAGCAAAATCTTAGAGATGTGTACTGAAGGACTTGATAAATTTAGAATACGTTGCTAACTACAAAATTTCCTTTTCGTCATACATATAGATCACAAATTGATTTGTTGGATTGTTAATGGAATGGTGATAATGGCATTGTAGTCTCTATTTGATTACAACAAACATAAAAATGGGTGAGAACTTAGCCCTAGTTCAGCCATTAACAAATCCATTTAATGTTAATACAAATGCGTGCTATTGAAAATGTAATATCCTTAACGAGAATATTATATATACCTCAATTTATTGGATCCATATTGTGTGCAAAAGGTACAACTACAAATTGAGGATTCCAAAAGTAATTCATTTTACCAATACAAATTACTTATGTTCTGATTAAAAAGTACAGAACTAAACAAATCCACTTTAGTAAACCAGGTCATCAACCCCCCCACGGCCCACTGCATTCCCCAAAGACGTATCTCCACCCCCTCGCATACTCATCTGCAAATGTCTAATCCTATATTCTGTGTCAGTTATACATGTGAGTTTGTGTGTGCGTGCGGTAGGATGTATAAATATCATTTTACATTTTTATCTTACATAAATAAATGGTGACAAAATGTTAACTATCAGTTTATGTTTCTGAGAAGGTGACCCTAGGTGTATGGAGTCCAACATTTCAAATGAAAATTCGTTAACTAACAGGTCGGCAACCTAAACTAGTTTTAAAAATGGATCCTCTATATCATAATGTGCTTGGAGTCTTTGCAGGTGTGAGATTAAGAGTAACACGCTAGTAATCCTTCTGGTACCCCGTAAAATTTAAACTGTGAACTACAACGGATAATAACAAGTAGCAATAACCAAGAAAAGACGGGAATTAATTCTCAAAGAATGACATGTTACACATCAATACACAGAAAGACGCATAACGGTTGTTTCCCATTTACGATCAGTCAATTTGTGATATATAATTAACCCTAGGGCCTCATGGCATGGCATCTCAAATATAATAAAATTCTTCTTTGTTTAGGATTTTCTGCAGCCAGCAATACTGCGGATTAATCATTTTCTTATTCTTCGAAAATCCATTGGCCAACAGAAAATTAGAAAACTATAAATATAATACAACATATATATATATATATATATGTTGAGGAATGGATGAAGAACCTGTGATTGTGCCATTGACAACAGTGCCGTTTTTGAGCTCAATCGATACGGTTTCATTGTTGAGTTTCATCAGAAACCTGCTCAAAATTCATAAGAACAGAATCACAAAAAATTGTAAATGCAAAGTAAAAAAAGGAGAGAGAGAGAGATAGGTTAACACATACCTGACGAGCTTCATTGTCGCGGCGACGAGGAGCTAGGGTTTTTTCGAAGCGGAGCTAAGAGAAGAGAGAGAAAGGGTTTTAGTTCAGTGGTTAATTGCCACAATGCGCACTAGTAATTTTGCTGCATTACGGCGTCGTATTGAGATGTTTGGGCCTCCTTACAAATGGGCTTTCCTTTTTGTTCCTTTGACGGCCCAATTCTTAGAGAAACAAAAATCTTCACGTGTTTTTATTACATAATAATAATAATAATAATAATAATAATAATAATAATAATAATAATAATAATAATAATAATAATAGATCTAGTTTTGCAGGAGATCATATGATTCAAATTCGAGATGAAAGATCTTTATATATGCTTCAAATTATATCTATCTTCTGTAAAATCTTTATAACTGCACATGGTAGTTAATGAAACGTTTAATGGCTGAAGTGGGATAAGAAGAATATTTTTCTATGAACTAAGAGACTTGGGAAGTTTACCAATATATAAAAAGAATTATTCATCAGAAGAATCTATAAAAAGACACAGATGTGTGCTAGAGTTGCATGAAGCAATTTTTACTTTTAGCTCCATTATAGCAAACATTTGAGTTGTAACCACACATGGATCACGGATGATCCCCCTATAGCTTATTATGTTTGTCGTGATTTCTGTTTCTTTCTCAAGTTTTAGATGCAGAATATCATATTCGGCTTGCAACACTATGATTGTGCAGTATAGACACAATAATTCCAATATTTTAAAGGTAAGTTTGATTGAAACCATAATGATCTTGAAACTTTTAACAAATATTTGTGTTTTCTCTTCATTGCTCCATTTTTGTTATGGGATTTCACCGCAACTCATTTGATGAAGAATGCCCAAGTGTCAAGAAAATCTTCATGATAAATTATGTTCTATTTCAAGTTCTAATCACCTCTATTTTAATCGAGAATTGAGTGTTCACGACATTTAAGTAAGATACACCTTGAAGAGTCATGTACGATGGTTAAGAAAAACCTGAATCCACGTTGAAAAAGTTTCGCAGACATCACAATGAAGAAAATCAAACAAATTGAAAAAGCATAAGTATTAGAGTGAAGTTAGGCTTATTTTATAAGCTATATGACATATGTCACAATGATGAAACTTATTACGACTATTTTAATTAATTTGTGCGATAGCAACTCATTTCTAACTACATGGAAACCCCTAGTATATAGTGTTGTATAAAAGCCTCATTCGTCACGCTATTACAATAGTGTAAAATGAAAAGTTCAAAAACTATCATTCGTTGTAATTTAACATGGAAATTGTCTTGCTAATTAGCAATACTCATCTTCTTCATGTTGGTTATGTCAAGTTAAAAGCACATAGAAGATTATAATAAGGTTATAAAGAAAATACGGTTATAACTTATAAGTGATGTCTTGCTCAAATAACAAACTCTTAACCATAAATATGATATCAAAAGAAAAATCTCCAATATGAGTTGCAAGGATACCATTGTTATTGGTAAATGGTAAGTGAATTAACCCTTATAGAGAGCGACCCTTTTATGAACTGTGTCACTGGAAAAGAAAGAAAATGTGTTTAACCGACTCTGATTGCTACTTACATGTTCAATAATCATGGCAAATATTCAGGAGAATGTAAACGTTTTGATTGTGGAATTTAACAAAAATCCTATCAAGAAAACTTTCCACATGGTGATTAATTAAGGAGGAATAATTAAATATGCCTAATAAGTTTTGATTTATTGGGTTTTGACCAATAAAATAATATTTTTGAATTTTGCCCTATACGTTTTGATTTTTCCATAAAAAATGCCCAATTGGCTTAACTTCAGGCTTTATGGCCTACGTGGTCGACATCGTGTCAAAAAGGCATCCACAATCCTTATTCTTTTTTCCTTCAAATTTCATCAAAATATTCTGAATTTTTATATTTATACCCCCATAATTTCATAATTACTCTATTTTTTTCTTGATAATTATGTAAAAAATACATTTAACATCTTAAACTAGTTCTTCACTTTGTCAATTTTTAAAAAAATTGAACTTTTCCTTATTAACTAAATAACAAAAACTAAAAGGAAAAAAAACTCCAATTATAATATATATTTGTTCAAGCTTAAAAATTAAAATCTATTTAATTTTTTTTTGTTTTTACGCATTAACAAAATATCATAAAAAGAAAAACAAATGTTTAAAATATTTTTTTAAAAAACACTATCTTATTGTCACATCCTTCCAAACCCATCACCATCATTGTCACATCCTTCCAAACCAACACCCACCAACACCACCACACCCCTAAGGTGTGCCTAAGTTGCTTTTGCAATCTCAATTATCTCAATGCACACAAAATCGCAAATATACGAGTCAAGTAATAATAAAATAGTAAGTAAATATAACTTGACAAGTATCGCAATAATAAAATGGTAGTAAATTTTATTGCTGAAATCTTCTAACAGTGTCACATTTATTAAAATAGTGTGGAACTGAACTATAACTAAGTTGATGCTAAACTAGAGATGCAAATTAAAGTACTAGAACGATGTAAGTAGATAATGCAATTAAAACGATTAACTAGCTAACTAATTAGATTAGAATAGAATTTAATTGATTGATTGAATGCTTGCTAAGGTTGTAAAATAGATTAATAAAAGGTATCTAAGGATCATATTTCATTAATCTCGGATACGTGTACAAATGACTCATATGTTTGCCTCTATCTATTGATGGTTGTTTTGTCTCTAAATTGATGTAGCAAGTTAGTCACCTTTCGATGCACTAAAGATCCCTCTAATCTCTAATGATGTCAGGCGGTTAAGTATTTTCCCCTCACTAGAAGTTCACCATGTCATAGGATCCATACTGTATTTTAGAATTAAATTAGAGTTACCACTTATAATTTAGATTCCACGAACAAGCTAATGTCGAAGGTCTAAAGATTTATTAGCTTGATCTACAATGCCAGTGTTGCATTAACAGACTCCTAGACATAATACAACATAATACTAGGTAGTTTAACATTACTATTGTGCCTCATGGAAACGCGTGCATTAAACAGAGAAAGTAGCACAAGCAACAAATAATATTCAGCAAAATAGAGTCATCAATAAATATAATCAAAACATAGGTTCAAGGTGTATCCATACGAGATTAACTACATCCTCCCTCAGATACTGAGAGGATTAGCCACTCATAGTTATGGCCAAAATACAAAAATTCATAGGTAGATTAATTCAATAAGGCAAAGAAGATATTGAACTCATGATCCCCTTGTTGCTCTCCTCTACTTTGATTGTTGCCTCATTGTATTCACCTTCTCCCTTCAACTATGATTGTGTTGCTACTAGCGGTGGACTTATTCTCTTCTCTAACATTTGATACTTTTTTGTATGCTACTGTAAGCATTTGTAAGTGTTTGTAGGCATCTTCTCTGTCTCTCCTTTATTTTGGTGAATGAACCCTCTTATTTATAGTTTTTCTTCACGTTCAGTGCTTCTTCTAGTGTTTCTGCCATTCAGGCCCAAATTTCGTTAGTTGTGCGATTAGGGATGCACGATTGACATCACGCAGCTGTTGCGCGATCTCACTTTTCCAGCGCTCTTCTCATCGCGTTGGTCTCTGCCTTCTTTCCATGATTTGCTTCATTCGCTCTGCATTCTGGAATTGATAGCGTTATAGCCCATTTGCTCCTTGTTACTGAAAAGTCCTGAAATCCTTCAACTAAGCATTTTTGCCACTATGAGTTCACAAAAGCATAAGAAATCAGGTATATAAATCACTACTAGTATTATCACCCCCAAACTCAACTCCACCACCACAAAACCCACAATCACCACCAATGCCACCATCGACACGCATCCATGCCCCATCGCCTCCACCATCCAATGTTCGTCCACTTCAAATACACCATAGTATCCGATTGGAAGCTTCAATTCAACACAACAAAAGAAAAAAATAACTAATAAAAATGAGATTTTTCGATTAATAATTGGATCTATGATGTTGCAACTAGGGCTAGCAGCTCCAACGGAGCACGATGAATCCAAATCCAAAAATGGCATCAAAGAGGATCTCGAAAGCAATGTGTCGTATTGTTTGTTCACGGCGTAGTAGAATTCGAGGGGTTAATGGATTTTAAATGAAGGAAGGAATTGGTGGTGGGCGGCGGGCTTGGAGGAGTTGGTGATGGTGGTGTGGGTTTGGAAGGATGTGACAATGGTGGTGGTAGGTTTGGAAGGAGGGGTAGTAAAAACAAATTCTTGATTCATTTCTAATCTTGAAACTTGGTTGACTTGAAGGCAGAATTAACTTTGGCCTCCTCCACGTGATTTTTTCTTCCAACGTTAATTCAAGGGCTTTGATCTTGATCTTAAATTAACAATCGACTTGGCTTGATTCTCGCGACGAACAATTTAGTCATTGACCCGACTTCTTGAACTTGTTGAATGTCAATCTTCTTTAGTTTCGATCTCTTGAGCAGCCTTCTCATGTGCCATGCTTCGATTGTCACTTTCCACCAATTCTTGTTTTTGGAGATGAGGGGACACTTGAGATGCTTGTAGTCTTGATGCATCCTTGAACTCCAATATTGTTGGAGACTTTTTGGAGAAGGCGATTCAAGTGTTCTTCACATTTATGAGCTTGATTTGTAAGATTCTCAATGGCTCTTGTCGGCGTCGCAACTTGATCTTCCATTGAAGTTGCTTGATCATCCTTTTTAGCTTCACGCCATTTCCCCAATACAAGTGGAACTTTCATCATCAGATGAGAATTAAATCTAGAGGTTTCGTATTTCTTTGAATGGTATGTGATTACGGCAGAATTACAGACTTATGTTTGGAATCTACACAAGTTTCACACTTATGTTTGGAATCAATTTCAAACGTTGGCATGTGATTCATGTTAATTAATTTACGTAATGACTCATAATTAACATGTCCTAATCTACCATGGCATAGATTAGACGACTCAAGCAAGTAAATAGAAGTAGAAGTTTTATTGCTAGAATCAAAAGAGGTGGGCTTAACAGCCATTACATTCATTTTCCACATCCCTTCTTTCGTATAACCTCTTCCAATGTGAACACCACATTTGGAAAGCATAATTTTCTGAGATTCGAACACCATCTTGAAGCCATGAGTGTCCATCAAGAACCCAGAAATCAGATTCATACGAATGTCCGGCACATACAACACATTCATCAGCGTGACTTCCCTTCCAGAAGTCATCTTGAGGCGCACCGTCCCTTTCCCTTTGATCTCAGAGGTAGCAAAGTTTCCCATGTAGATCATATCCCCGTTTTCAGCAAGAGTCAGCTCGAAGAAAGAATTTTTGTCACTACAGACGTGACGGGTAGCTCTAGTGTCGAGGTACCATTCCTTCGGATTAGCATCCATAAGATTCATTTCAGAGATCACAGCACAGAGGTCAAGTTCGGACGCAGTGTCCATCAAATTGGCCTCGTTAGTCTCCTTGCCTTTCTTCTTAGGCAGTCGGCAGTCAGATGACTTGTGCCCCGCTTTGTTGCAGTTGTAGCACTTGCCCACGAATTTCTTCGGTTTGGAAATTCCACCCTTCAGTCCAATCTTTGGCCCAGGTTTAGGCCTCTTATTCTTCAAGCCTTTGTCATGCTCCACCACGTTTGCCCTAGCAGCGTTGGTATTAACAACAGCATTGGAAGACTTTTTATCTCCACCCTTGTTGTCTTCTTCTATACGAAGCATGACAATCAAATCTTCAATACTCATCTCCTTTCGTTTATGCTTTAGATAATTCTTGAAATCTTTCCAACCAGGTGGTAGCTTTTCGATGATACAAGCTACTTGGAAAGATTCACTCAAGATCATCCCCTCAGCATGAATCCCATGGAGAATCAATTGAAACTCTTGCACTTGACTGATCACAGTCTTCGAGTCTTTCATCTTGTAGTCCAAGAATTGACCCACGAGGAATTTCTTGGCACCAGCATCTTCGGTTTTATACTTATGGTCCAAGGATTCCCACAATTCTTTTGTCGTTTTCTTCATGTTATACACTTGGTACAACGTGTCTACCAAACCATTCAGAATCAGATTTCGACAAAGAAACTCAGAGTGCTTCCATGCATCAATTGCCATCTGCGATTGTGCATCAATTTCATCCTCTCTAACAGAAGGAGGATCTTCTTTCAGGAATCTCGCAAGATTCAGCATGGTGAGATAAAACAGCATCTTTTGCTGCCAAGTTTTGAAATTTTCTCCATCGAATTTCGCCGGTTTCTCATTATGGCTCATAGGAACCGTGGGAACAACCGGATTTTCCAAACTTGCCATACGTAGAGGCATAGTTTTCAGAGCAGTGCCAGGAGCCTGCGATTTCGACGTTTGGGGCGTCTTAAGACTGGCATCAGTAGTGTTCATGTCCACGTTTTCGTTGGTATCAGACATCTGAAACGTTTTAAAAGTTTTATTAGAACACGGAAGAATTACGAAAATTCTTCAAATTATTTTGAGATACAAAAACAATTCTTTTGTAGTAGGTGAGGATTCAGATAATCCTTCACGAATAAAAAACTATAATTTTGTTTTTATATATATAACCTATATGTATAATATTTGTGCATTGTTGAGCAAAAGTTGTGCATCTCGTGACTTCGAATTTGAGGACTTACAAGAAAAGAGATGAGAGGTAGAGATTGTCCCACTGGGTGTGCCAAATTTGTAATAACAAATTCTTGAACTTTTAAATTAAAAGACAAAAAAAGATTACAAAATAAAGTTGAATAAACTTAAAGTGCAATTTGTGGTGCAGTCTCTCTATTTGATCCTCTAGTTCAATTCTACCAGAACAATTTTGAATGTTTAAAGATTTGTGGTGGTAATCTTTGATTTGATCTTCACTGAGATCATTTGGACTTCGAGAATATGAGTGAAATTATTGTATCGGGACTTTATACTTCTCACTCAATGTTAACCTTGATGTCGGTCTAACATTGATAAGCTCTTCCAATGTTATGCTAACCCTAGACTCTCGATGTTATCTTAACATCCATTTAACAGCAGTTAACATTAGCACAAATCTACTTGATATAGAATATGACGCATGGAAATGTAAAGAACACAAGTAGATAATTTAAAGAAGATAATATATTAATATGATCTTTCGAGCCGTAGGCGAAATAACCACAAAGGCTTTAACAAAGATGTTTCTCTCAACTCTCAAACTCACACTCTCAAGTTGATCGAACTCAACCAAGAAACTAAGGATGTAACTCCTTACAAGTAAAGCTCCTTAACTTTAAAACTTAGACTTAATTTGCTAAACACAAACTTGGAAAAACAATACAAATACACTCGACTCAATAATTTCCTCACGAGATATTTTCGTTATTGTCTTCGTGTCTTTTTCTTGATGCCCAACATGTCTTTTTATAATGTAGGCTTCTTTGATGTCCAAGACATGTTGTGCACATTTTTTGTTGCTATTAGATCTCCTTGTATGACTCTAATTTTGTTCATGGCAAGTCTCTTTCAATAGGAAAGGGTTTCCTTGTGCAACTGTAAGTCTTCAATGGAAAGGTTTTCTCCTTTGACTTGAAGGCTTCTAATGAAAGTATCCTTCTCCATCTTGTAGTCTTCTATGGAAAGAATCCTTCTCCATTTTGAAGTCTTCTATGGAAAGAATCCTACTGCAAATAATCTTCTTTCCTTTTTGCAATTCACACGCCTTGATCTTTCCATTACATCACACACATATTTCCTTCTTTAATTATGAAAAGTTCTTCTTTGGAAACTTCTCATTGAATGGTAACTTCTCTTTATGGAAATAGATCCATCCTTGAAGTTTCTTGACCTGGATCACATACAAATACCAACTAGAACTCGTGTAATTAAGTTAGTAAGTGAATAAAGGAAAAATACAATTATAGCAATAAATCTCGAATGTGCAGTTTTCATGTGTTCAATGTTATCCTAACATTGCAGCTACAATGTTGATCTGACCAAAAACTTTGCACTTTCAATCTCCCTCTTTTTGCCTTTCTTCACAAAACCAAACCTATTCACAATTCATATTATGCACAGTGCTCCAACAACACAACATCATCAATATCTTAAGCTACTCCCCCTTAATATGACACTATTAACCAAATAACTTTGAGATACTAATAAGAACACACAACGAGTTAAACATCACAATTATAAGCATAACTAAGAAAACATTAGCTATATAAGAATTGCAGAACCGGTGGAATAAACATGAAGATAAAATGGCTTACTTCTCCCCCTTTTTGTGAGGAAAGCAAAACCTTGACGAATCGCTTCATATGATAGAGTTATATAGCTCTTCTTTAGCAGCTATTTCCATTTTTCTCTCTACGAACTCTATCATCCATTGTTTCTTAAATCCTCGATAGCCACAGTCTTATCTCCCCCAAAAGAAAATTAAAGTTAGCCTCAATTGTAGATATTACTTCAGTGTTACCTCTGATGTTGAGTCGACATTGTTCTCCAGTGATGTTGTCGTAACATCTGGCTCAAGCTCAGCATCATCAGACTTCTCAGAACCTTCTTCCTTATCCTCTTCATCTCAACGGTTTCATCATCACCATTCTCATTTTCATCATCATTTTCCTCAGAACCATCTTTCTTCTCCTCATCATTTCATTCTCAACCTATATGTCCTCCTTCTCTTTCTCATTCTCCTCAACACCTTGCTATCAACCAACAACATCAACATCTCTTTTTCTTTATAAGTACCAGCGGCAAAACATTGCTCCCCCTTAATGCAAACCAGTCCAACTCAATGTTGGCATAACATTGACAATTCTCAATGTTGTAATAACATCAGACTTTATCAATGTTGTTGTAACATTGAAACCAGAATGTATATACACAATAGTTACAGAAACCAACGAAAAAACCACAATAATCATCCATGTTAGTTTCTCCAGAAACTAAAGCGCTCTTCCCCTCAATCAATTCATTATTCTCTACAAAATGTTCCTCAAGCAATGTCTCCTCAACTGTGTTTGAAGTACCAACATCAACAACACCATGTTCCTCAGTTTTAACTTGTTTGTCTCAGCAACAATGTCTGGAATGAGTGTTGTGCCTATGAAAAAGAACTAAAAGAGCAGGGGTGGGTTAAATCCTTGATTCTCCATACCAAGGGCCAAATAATCAAGATCAGAGAGACATGCCAAGGATTCAAAAACAATTGCAAGTGAAAATTCCTAGTATTTCAGAGATTTGGGCACAAAAAAAATTAGAAATTCAAAATCACAAGTGAAAATAAGTATGGGCGGTTTCTTAAAATAAATCATGCATAATCCACGCCTATTGAGACAACAAGTGACACTGAGTTACTTCACACATGACCAGAGCAGTTCACAAAAAACTTATAAGTTACAATGTTAAACTTGTATTTGAGACAATATGCTTACAGACTAATGTTGACACAACATTGACACATGTTTTGAATCAACATTGGTTCTTGTTAATGTGGAGGTATTGAGCTTACCCTCAAGATATTTTCAATTAAAAGCATGAGCTAGGTCTGAAAGTATATATCTGAAACTTATGACATAGTAGCAAGTTAGTACCACAGGTATATCAGACCTGTACATGGGAAGGAGAGTTAGTTAACAGAAAATCCAATATTTTGGGTAGAAGTAAATTATAAGAGTTAATCTACTTCCAAGTCATAACAAGAGACAACGTAGTGTGTCACCACAGTTGAATCACCCAAGATATATGCCTTCACAAGAGAACATAACTATTTCTCCCCCTTAAACCCAAACCGACACAGACACCAAAGAAAAAAAATGAATGAATGTAGGCCTAAATGAAATGCAGAATGCAGATGTTTAGTGAATACTGGAAGATGGTAAACACTTGTGAAAAACTTTTCAATATAGCAACAGTTCACATCAACACAAATCTTTATTATTTTCACTAACTCTTATGAAACAAAAACTGAAGGTTGTAAAAAAAGATAATGACACCACTGAATGAGGGCAACACAAGACTCCACACAACCCAATAACACCATTATCAGCAACATATTAGGCAAATACAAAGGACTTGAATGGTGGCAATACATTTATCATATACCCCAACGCCCCAATTCCCCATGTATACTTATTGATCAACCTGCATTCAAGAGAAAACACCAAGTGATCAGTGCTACTGAATGTAAGACAATCGAAACCCCAAACATCCCAATAGAAATGGTCACCATCATGTGTTCCTTGGCCAAAAATAACATAAACACGCAAATAAGCACAACTGAATATCACTATGGCTATCAACATCATAAACCCCAGCTTCTCCACATGTCATGTTTAACCTAAACATAGATAAGTCACAATTGAATAACAACAAAACAACGAACATTGTGCACCCCAGCTTCTCCTGATGTTAGGTTAACAACCTTAGACCAACATTAGAGTTTTATCTTTACAAATCAGAGATGTGAATCTGTCGGCCATAATGTTTAGTCAATCACAGAATTTAACCACACAAACCAGTTATGACAAATATTTATGAAGACAAACAAAAACAAAAATAGAGACCAAACAGAAAAAATCTAATGCAATCATATACACTACAAACAGTCTATGGTGTTAGCCAGTGGTGTTATGGCAACGCCGAAATACAACACTGAATCACAGAATATTCAAGCTGAGTGTCTTCCTCAAGTTGAATAACCTCTCGCCATCTAATGACCTTTTAAACAAATCAGCTAATTGATTGTTGATCTCTAAGTGATCAATGTTTATAACCTTGTCATCTACCATATTTCTCAAGAAATGATGCACAAAAAAAGTATGCTTAGTTCTAGAATGATGCACTAGATTTCTTGAAATATTAATGGCACTAAAGTTATTACTAAACAACAACAATGTGTCACTTTTTATCCCATAACCATGCAACATGTGTTTAAGCCATATAAGCCAGGTAACACAATTGCAAGCTGCAGTATATTTAACCATTGATAATGACACACAGTTATGTTTCTTGCTATAACATGAAAAAAGATTATTTCCCAAATAAAAACAACCCCCGCATGTAGATTTTCTATCATCTAAATCTTCAGCCCATTTAAAATCATCAAAACCAACAAGGTTTGTATTTGTATCATGTGTATACCAAATGCTCAAGTCTACAGTACTAGATATATATTTCAGTATTCGCTTTACATCAATTAAGTGAAAAGCTTTAGGTTCAGTGTAATACCTGGCACAAATCGAGTTCATAATATAGGGGCGAGTGATGGATAGATATAGCAAGCTTGTGTCACCTTTTCCAATCACCAAAGTAGAAGACATTTGAGTCTTGCTCGATTTTGACTCCTCCAAACTAAGCATGCTCATCACATCCTCCTTTTGCTTCACTTTCAAACCCAAGAATAAATCTAGTTCACCAATCATGATCATCACTAATGTACATGTCAAAGCCTCAACAAACTTGTAGACTTGTTAGTATAAACAAAGACAATGTTATCAGTAAATCTTTGAGCTAAACAATAATCAGAAAATGCGACAAACATGCAAACACTCAACATTATCATATCTCTATAATTCACACTTTTCTTGTTGCGTGTTTTGATGTCATTAGTGATTTGACCAATAACCTGAGATGTTGGATGATTCCTTTGAATCCAATCAGTTGTATCCCTCCAAACATCTTGAAATTGAACCTTCTCATTGTATAAGTTTGACTGCTCGAATGTTATGTCAGCATCATGACTGGTCGATGTTGGCATAACATTATCTTCTGGTTCTGGTTCAGGTTCTGGATCTGCAGGTGGTATTGAAATAACACTTTCTGGAATCAATGTTGGAGTAACATCAGAATCCAGTAGACTTGGCACATGAGCCTCTAACTCACCTGCAACCAGTATTTTCAGACCCGTCCCGGTCACAGAACCGGTGAGACTAATGGGTAGTGGTTCAACAGGTCGGACCGGTCGGACTACTGGTTGAACCGATAAATAAGGTATTTCAAAAAATATAATTAATATTTAACCAGGTGTCTATTTTATGGTTTTGCTTATAATAAGTATATATAACATTGATTACATTTCAGTATAATCCTTATTTGAATATATTTGTTTCTCTCTAATCATAATTTAAGTATGTTATGTTTATAAAAAATATATGTTATATATATAAAAGCATTTTAGTCCAATTTACTTATTAAGTTATAAGTTAAGTAGTAATGGACTGTGACCAACTTTGAGGCTTCCATGTTCCAAGAATAAGAAATAATTTTCAGGGAGGCCAATATTTTATTTATTAGAAGGCACACACTATTGATCATTTAATAAACTAGAGAAGCAACGCATGCCCTAGTTTTGTCTTCCACAATTCCACTACGCCGCCCCCTTCAGTTTTTTACTTATTCTCTCTCTTTCTTTCTTTTTTGGGCTGAAAAAGCAAAGATCAAGTGTTGGCATTGAAAAATATGTAAAACAAAAGAAAAAAAAACAAAGGGGGCAGCATTCGTAATTGTGTAGCTGAGATTTTGCTTCTTCATATTTTTCCTTCCTAATTGTGTAAGTGAGATTTGATAGAAATCATCTCGTCATCTGATTGTTTTCGTGAAGGGCGGAAAGTGTAATTAACAAAAACTGTGGGAGAAAAAAAAAGCACAGCAAAATCGGTTCTCTACCGGTCCGGTTCACTGGGCGAACCATTTTTTGAGCGGTCGACCCGCAGGAACTTTACAAACCGTTCTGCACCATAGACCGGACCGAACAAGGTGGCGGGTCATGGTCCAACCGGTTGGATCGGCCGGTCCGGTCCGGGTTTGAAAATAGTGTCTGCAACACTTGACAAATCATCAAAAACCATATTTACAGATTCTTGAACAATATTTGATCTTGGATTAAACATTCTAATAGCAGTATTGTTCAAAGAATTGCCATCAAAGATACATTTTTTGTTTTTTGGATCATGTTTGATCACAAAATCTTTATCATTTAATGTATAGCAAACACATCCAAAGTCATAAAAATGAGCAACATCAGGTTTCTTCTTTTTCAACATCTCATAAGGAGTGATGGGTATAGAGAGTTTATGAATATTTTCATTAAACACACATAAGTCAAAGAATGACCTATTTTCAAATTCTCTATCATGATTTGACCAAAGATTACCAACAGAAGCACCATGTAAGTTATCAATACTAGCATGCAATGTTCTAAAGGTATAAAGAGCTTCTGATTTTTCTTTACAAGATTTGATCACATTATATCCAGAAAAATCATTCATAATCACACAATCATATTGCTTACCCTCAACTCTACTTACTTCAATAAGACCCAATAGATCCATATGAATTAGTAGAAAACAATTAGAGGTACTTGTAACATGTTCATCCACTTGAATTGGATTATGAGAAGCTTTAGTCACCTTACCTTTCGAGCAATCAGAACAGACCATCTTACCAGAACTCATGAGATTGGGAATGACTCTCACGGTTTCAAGTTTCAGCACTTTGGCCAGATTCTTATTGTGCATGTGTCCAAGTCTCTTGTTCTTGGCAACTGAATAGTCCACCTTTGTTTGAAAGCAAGTCATTTGATTCTTCACCAATTAGTTGTCTTCAAACCGTTTACCTCAAGTTGAGTGATTGTAGCCTTCAAACTTTCATTCTCTTCCATAGCATTCTCAATTCCACTCAACTCGTTCTTCTTCTTGAGTAGGTCTTGGTAGATGATTTTTGGTTCATCAAGAAACTCTTCTTGAATCAATTTACCTTCAAGGACATTATCATCTTCCAAACCTATAGAATCATGCAAATACTCAAAGTCAGAATCATCATCAAACTCATCATAATCAGAAATCAAACATTCAGTGTTGTCAAAACAAATGGTTTCATCCTAATCTTCAACGAAAATCTCTCGGACTGGTGTTGTCTTCTGGACGTTGTCATAACATCGAGTTGTCATGATGTTGGCAGAACACCAAGCTTTGACACCAGCATGTCTATCCACCTTTGCACACACTGTTGTTTGAATTTTTTCAATCGTTAGCACATGTCCATCAGTATATTCTTCAAATCCTGTCTCATCATTATCATTTATACAAACCCAGTTAGAATTCTCTTTTGTTTTAAGGTTATTACCATATTCATAAGCAAAATAGCTCCAACCTTTACATTCATAGCATTGAATCTGTTTAAGATGTATATCATTATGAGTTGTCGGTTTAGAGGAATATTTGGTCATCTTTTCAGAGAAATCTTTCTTTAAATCAGCAAGAATATTTTTATCACTTAGACTAAGCTTATTAAACGTTTCAATCACAATTTCATTATAAGCTTGAATTTCTTCTTCATCATCTACTTTTTAAAGATTCATCTCAGATTCTTTTAGTGTGTAAAGTAGATTATGAAAGTCTAAAGTGTCCATATTCCTAGCTTTTTGCATAGCAATCACCTCAAATTTCTTTAAAAGAGTATTCACAGCTTTGTACATCAGTTTCTTTTTAGACAGGGGATCTCATAAGTCTTGAATTTCATAAGCCATATCCATGAGTTTCTCAAAATAAGCAGTAATGCTTTCGTCTTCCCCCATTGTTAAATTATCAAATTTGCTCAAAAACATGCGTAGCTTAGTCTTTTTATTGCATACATCACCTTCGCAATGATTTTGTAAGATATCCCAAGCATGCTTTGCAGTTGAACAATTTTTAATTAACTTAAACATGTGACAATCAACAAAACTAAATATGGTATTTAGGGCTTTTTCATTGAAGAAACCGTTACTTATCTAAGTTTGAGTTCACTCTGATTTTGGCTTAGGAACAACCCCATGATCTTCATCTGGAGCACACATAGGAACTGCATACCCTTCGATCACCGTCTTCCAAGCTCGCCAATCGAATGATTTAATGAGCGCACAAATTCTGATCTTCCAATAAGAATATTTAGATCCATCCAAGACAAGAATCTATTGTTGTTCGAATTTCTGTTGTCCATCCTTTAATATCAAATCCAAACACCAGTAAAATCGGTGCTTGGCTCTGACGCCAATTGAAATTATTGGATCGGGACTTGATACTTCTCACACAATGTTAACCTTGATGTAGGTCTAACACTGTTCAGCTCTTCCAATGTTATGCTAACACTGGACTCTCAATGTTATCTTAACATCCGTTTAACAGCAATTAACGTTAGCACAAATCTACTTTGATATAGAATATGACGCAGCGAAAAAGTAAATAACACAAGTAAGTAATTTTAAGAAGATTATATATTAATATGATATTCCGAGCCGTATGAGAAATAACCACGAAGGTTTTAACAAAGATGTTTCTCTCAACTCTCAAGTTGATCGAACTCAACCAAGCAACTAAGGATTAACTGTTGGTATGCGTCGCAAACGTATAACAATAATAAATAAATAACGACGAGAAATAACGTGTATATTCATTTCTAAAAAAGATACATATGAAAATTAATAAAGTTTACCAAAGAAACAGTGAACGATCGGATTGGAGAACGGTTTTGGACGAGTTGAAAGCAAGCTTTCTCCCCTTAAGATCGAATTCCCCGGCTATCCATCAAGCCCTCGTGAGGAAGAGATCTCCCAATGTACAACGTCCACACACAAATAAACAGCAAGTGAAGGTCTATATTGTTTTTCACTTACGAACACAACAGTACTTTGCAAAACTCTGAATTGTGTATGTATGCAAATGTGAAATGATATGTTTTTGCTTGATTTTTTTATCATTTTCTCCTTTGCGCAAAGGCCCTTTAAATAGAAAAATATTTCATGTAACAACCAAGCAATTAAGGGGTGATTTTAATTCAGCAATAAAGCCAAATTCATTTCATATTATTATAGCATTTAGGTGTGGTTTGAATTCTCAATTCAAATCTGATTTTTATTAGATAAAATCTTATTTATATAAATAAAATCTCACCAATTAGTTTCTCATTAAGCCAATATAATTCACACCATTAAACTCAAGTTGCTATAATATCAATTTGGACTCAATTCTAATTTCTAAAAATTATATTTAGCCTTATGCCAAATAATAATTTATCCAACAGTAACTACTTACAAGTAAAACTCCTTAACTCTAAAACTTAGACTTAATTTGCTAAACACAAACTTGGAAAAATAAGACAAAGACACTCGACTCAATAATTTTCTCACGGGATATTTCCGTTCTTGTCTCCGTGTCTTTTTCTTGATGCCCAACATGTCTATTTATAATGTAGGCTTCCTTGATGTCCAAGACATGTTGTGCATGTTTTTGGTTGCTATTAGATCTCCTTGTATGACTCTAATTTCGTTCATGGAAAGTTTATTTCAATAGGAAAAGGTTTTCTTGTGCAACTGTAAGTCTTCAATGGAAATGTTTCCTTCTTTGACTTGAAGTCTTCTAAGGAAAGTATCATTCTCCATCTTGTAGTCTTCTATGGAAAGAATCCTTCTCCATCTTGAAGTCTTCTATGGAAAGAATCTTACTGCAAGTAATCTTCTTTCCTTCTTGCAATTCACACGCCTTGATCTTTCCATCATATCGCACACATATTTCCTTCTTTAATTATGGAAAGTTCTTCTTTGAAAATTTCTCATTGAATGGTAACTTCTATTTATGAAAATAGATCCACCTTTGAAGTCTCTTGACCTGGAGCACGTACAAATACCAACTAGAACTCGTGGAACTAAGTTAGTAAGTGAATAAAGGAAAACCACAACTATTAGCAATAAATTCTGAATGTGCAATTTTCATGTGTTCAATGTTATTCTAACATTGCAGCTATAATGTTGATCTAACATTGACCAAACACTTTGCACTTTCAGTTAATACGAGGGTGCTTGGACTTGATCTTGAATCGAACGGTGATTTGATTTGAGAATTGATGAAGAGTGATTTGATCTTCTTCTTTAGTTTTTTGGATTCGTTGAACTTTGATCTTCTTTGACCGGTCTTCAATCTTCAAAAAGTGATTTATTGAGGGTCATAGGACTTGATTTTGAATCAAATGGAGTTTTGGCTTTAAGATTGTTGAAGAACGACATGAGTTTGATATTGGATTTCTTGAATTTCTTGAAGTGGGATCTTCATAAAACAAGTATTTGATGAACTTGAAGCTTGTCGCTGGATCAAACAAAGTTTTTCACGAAGAACGCCTTGAATCTCGTGAAGAACACCTTGAAGATTGATGAACTTGATGGAGAGAATTTGTAGAACTTATTGCTTGAAGGTTGAATTGTACGCTTTTGAAGATGGTGAACTTGATGGATAGGATTTGCAGAACTTCGTTGCTCCAAGACTTCTTGATTGTTGATTGTAATTTTTCTTCTTCAAGTGCACCTCTATTTATAGTTGTAGAGTGAATCGTGATGAGATGAACGCTTGTGATTGAGTCATACGATTTCTTAATTTGAAAGACTTGATATGAGTGAATATTTTTTTCATATCTTGAAGATTGAGACTTGGTGGAGAATTATTTCCTTGTCTTGAGACTTAATGTTGAAGTATTTCCCTTATTTGAGATTTGATGAATATATATTTATTTTACTCCTTGAATATTAGGATTAAATAATACATATTTTATATTTCTTGCATCTTTAGACTTACTATCATTTAATTTAATTAGACACAAAATTAATGTGTCTATAATGTGGTGGTGGTAGTGGTGGTGCGAGAGTGAAGAAGATGGTTTTTTTTTTATTTCTTTAAATATTTGTTTTTCTCTGTATGCTATTTTGCTAATAAGTAAAATGAAAAAGATTCTTAAATGGTTTAGATTTCTTAAGCTTGAACAAATATATACTATAATTGGAGGGTTTTTTTTCATTTTTTGTTATTTAAATAATTAGGAAAATTTTAAGTTTTTACAAGTTGAAAAAGTTAAGAAATATTTTAAGATGTTAAATGTAATTTTTACATAATTATATATAAAAAAAGCATATGGCAATTTCAATATTATGGAGTGTATATATAATAACTCAAAAGACTTGGATGAAAATTGAAGGGAAAAAAAATTAGGTTTGTGCACCTGGACAATTTTTTGACACGTGGCGTCCACTAGGTCGGAAAGATCGAACAAGAGCCCATTGGACATTTTAGCGGAGAAATTAAAATATATATGGCAAAATTAAAAAAATATCGAAATATATTGGGTAAATTTAACTATTCTTCCATTAATTAAGTAGCAATTTATATGATGTTTGGCCTTTTTGATGACATAAAAACATAGTGAAAAAAAAATATGCTAAGCAAAGGAAAAAAGAAGACAAGTGGAGCCGGACAGATTAAGGAAATCAACATTTAACGAGTACATTCTCGTGTGAGCATGCATTGGCCCAATCAATTTTTGTGGACTTGTTCTCTTTGTGTGTTGGAGAGCCTCTAAAGAACACATTTATTATACTAGTAATTTTGACACACGCGGAGACCACGTGAAAATTATTTTAGTTTTTAAAGAATAAAAAAATTAAAAGATAAATGAACGTGGGTGAGTTGCTATTTTGTAGGGATTGCAGTTAAACAAAGTAAGTAAAATAACATTATAACTCTTTTATTCTTTTGTTATAACCAGTGTTATGAAAACCGGACCGCACCGGCTGGTCGAACCGGTTCAACCGAGAACCGGCCATTGATTCGGTCCGGTTGGCTATAAATAACCGTGGCTGCTAGGAATCGGACTGGACCGGTAAAAATCAGCCCAGAACCGGCACTCGGTAACCGGTAATCGGCCCAGTTGATCGGTTCGGCCCAGTCCGCCAAATATTTAAAAAAAAAAACAAGAAAAACTAATAATAAAAACTACACGGCCTCAACTGCAAATTCCCACCCCTTTTCCCTAACTTAGATCGTGAAATCCCTAACATTTCGAGTTTTGCATAATTTAGTAAACAGGTATTGATCAATTTTACAAGAATAAATCCATAATAACAAAGCAGAAACAAAATAGAAGAGAAAAAGAAAGAAAATGAAAAAAATGAAAGATGAAGATGAAATGAAATCTAAAGCGGTGACAATGAAGAAGAGCATATGTTTCTCAAATTTTATTATTTTATATTAATAGTTAGGGTTTTGTTTCTATTAAGTCATTTGAAAATTTGTTGGGCTTTGTTTTTTGGGCCTTTACCAAACTTGTTAAGACATATTTTTCAGTCTTTTGTATTTATGATTTGTACTTTTATTTCTAACTGAAATATAATATAGTTTATATAAATTGAGTTCTGATTTTACATGTAATGAAATTTGCTTGGATGTGAATGTTTAGCATAGTATATGTATTACTCGGTACGATTAATCAAAGTTAAATAGATTACATATTGATATTATGTATTTTATATAAAATATCCCATAGTTTAAAAAATATAATTACAGGAGTATGTATGAGAGTATATATATATATATATATATATATATATATATATAATAAATAATCATCTACCGATTGAACCAGTGGTTCGACCACTAAAACCAGTAACCAATAAGATCACCGATTCAGTGTCCGATCCGATTCTAAAAACACTGGTTATATAACTTATAAATTAATTCGGAGAGTAAATTTGGATTTGGGAAACCCAAATTTAATATAACAACTATCTCGAAATGGCTTTCCTTTTAATATAGTAATAGATAAGTAAATCTTACTATAATTAAGCCTTTCAAAAAGTGATATATTTCTTGTGTGGGAATTCGACTTTCTACGCACCGTTTCTACTATTTTTAGTTATAAATAATCATTGAACATTAATTTTCATCCACATATGTACTATTTTTTAAAAAAACATCTCCGTTTCAATGTTCTCATGGAAGAAAACACGTTCCTGTTTTGAATTCATCCAAACGACAAGTGAAAAACGCCTAATTTACAATTTCAATTCATAAAATAAATTTTCCGGAATAATTTTAGGTTCATTATTATATTTCAATTACTGCTTTTGAAACGGATGATCATGATTTAACATTGAGAGATTAAAGACGAAAGTTTTTCGTCTGTTTTTATCATACGAGGTATTATATATATTCTTGCATTTGTCTCACAGTTGAATCATTAGTTTGTCACCATGCGCGTTCTCCTTGACATTTTCTAATTAAGGAGCAGAAAAGAACAACATTCGCATACCTTTAATCGCGCAAGATATGTTCAAATTCATACGGATGATCTCATACGATATGGCAGATTCTGAAGGATTCTCTCCGAAAGAACCTAAACCTGAAATCACAACGTCATCAAAGAACTATCTTAATTTGGGATTTAATTTAGCTTGCTCAAAAGACGCCAAACTCGTGCGTTTATCCTCTCATCATCATTATTGATTTCAAGAATCCATTTACCCAAATACCACATTAACATGTTATTTTAATTATTGTAGCAAATTTATAAGAAAAAATATATAAACAAAGGAGATCTAAGTATCTACTTACTGCATATCTATATAATTAAGCTTGAAGCCAATTGGCAGAGCATAATAAGTAGCAATAAAACTAAAGTCAAATAATAGGGATACATTTATGTCAAGCCATATAATTGATGCCTTTACCTTACATGTCAATAATAGTGGGAGAAATTCTTCTTCGGCGTAAATTTTCTATGTTCGTTTTTTCTCATAAGTAGCTCTTGTCACGCATTATTTCTCTCAATTAAAAAAAAAAAAGGGAGAGAGAGAGAGAGAGAGAGAGAGAGAGAGAGAGAGAGAGAGAGAGAGAGAGAGAGAGAGAGAGAGAGAGAGAGAGAGAGTTCCATAATACTAGCTAAGGCATCTTTAAGGAAATGAACAAATTATCTTATACATATGTCACGTCTATTATCCACGTTTGTACCATGTAAAATATAAAATCAATAACCTAATGGTTTTGAATACTTTTTACAATTCGAGCTAAATAATAACTACTTCATATTAAATATATGTGTATACATATATATATATATATATATAATATAAAAGCCATTTAATTATTAGCTATTTAGTTGAAGTTGGTGTGTTTTGCGCTAGCAACGACGCGTGCTAATGTACATGCACAGAGTGGCCAACCCTTAGAGAAATTAAAAGCACCAACTATTATCTCCATCTCTTCACCAATTTTTGTACCTATCAGAATATATATCTCACATCATGCAATTTCCTTATTATTGCTTTGTTATATCTTCATCAAATTAAGCTAAGCTTCACATGTACGTTCATTGCCAGTAAAATGACGAGTAAATTCGCTTTCTTATCTCTCCTACTTCTCATCTCTTTTTACTTCTTTGAGACTTCATCTCCAGCCTTCTTAGCACCCATCACAAAAGATTTCAACAAGAAAAGATACACTCTCTCAATTTACCTAAAAACCCCTCCTCAAGCTACCAATTTACTCCTCGACCTCGGCGCCTCATTCACTTTACTCGACTGCACCTCCCCTAACTACATTTCATCCACCTCCCGCCAAGTCCCCTGCGGTTCCCCCCTCTGCAGTTCGCTTGGCTCGACATGCGCCACGTCCCCTGGTGGTTCAAGCCACACGTGCGCATTACACCTCCGCAAATCAGAAGTAGGCGAAGCACGTGTCGACGTGCTCTACATGCATGCCACCGATGGTCGCAACCCGGGTCCACTCGGCCCAATCCCCGAATTTGTGTTTTCATGCACTTCTAGTACTCATAAATCTATCAAAAGAAAAAGTAATTATGCGGGTTTAGGCCGGTCCGTCCTGTCCTTAGCTGCACAGGTTAATGCGGCTGCAACCTCATCAGTATTTGCGCTGTGTTTGTCCGGTTCGCCCTCTGCTCCTGGCGTGGCGTTCTTTGGTTCAACCGGACCGTATTCCTTTTACCCCGAAACTGACCTCTCTAAACACCTTAATTACACTCCGCTCCTTTTTAAACCAATTGGGAGCACGGTCATAAGTTACGCAGACCCATCTAACGAGTATTTCATCGGTTTGACTTCCATGAAAGTCAACGGGAAACCAATAAATTTAGGTCGGAAGACTTTGAGTGCCAAGTTGAGCACGACGACTCCCTTCACCGTGTTGCACTCAACAATTTTTAAGGCTTTGACCGAAGCTTTTGTGAGTGAATCTGGTGCGCTCAACCTCACGGTAACGGAGCCCGTGAAGCCGTTCCGGGTTTGTTATGAAGCGGAGGATGTTTTGAGCACGCGCACTGGACCGGTTGTTCCCACCATTGATCTTGTGTTGGAGGGTCAAGATGCGGTTTGGAGGATTTTCGGGTCGAATTCGATGGTAAGGATCTTTCGAGACGATGTTGATGTGTGGTGTTTAGGAGTTTTGGATGGCGGGTTGAAGGCTAAGACGGGTGTTGTGATTGGAGGGCATCAAATGGAAGACAATTTGTTGCAGTTTGATCTTAACTTGAAAAGGTTGGGATTTTCTTCTTCGGTATTGGTACATGGTACAATGTGTGGTAACTTTAATTTTACGATGAATGGTAATCTATGACGTTAGAGTTGTTGTTCTACATGATGTTTAGGTGTGGTGAAATTAAATGTATGTTCTTTTGCCAACCGTTGTTTAATGAGAGAAATATAGGCATGTGTTACTTATATACTAGAATTTGTGTGTAGGCATGCAAACGAATTCTTCTTTTTAATTTTAGTGATCAATAAATCACCATAATAAATACTTGCTTAATATTACCATTTAACTCTTGTATTTTCTCTATTTACTAGACGTTATCTGAAATTGTTAACAAAATTGTCTATTTTTAACACTCCTTACATATATTGAAGGAGAAAGTCGAAAATCAATTAGACCAAAACTCATTCCTTTACAGTATATTAGATTTTATGATTGACTTATTAAGTACAAGTACGATTTTTCCTTATTTTCGGGCTATCGGGTGCACTAGAAGTCTAATATAAATCCTCACTATTTGAAAATTTGTGAATAATTTGTACAACCATGAAGAGTTATAACTCATACCTTGTGTCTACAAACATTTTAATTAATCATGAACCATGGGGCGGTGGCTAAGGAAAATACTTGGGGCCGTTTTATTGGGGCTTATAGGTCTCGTTGTTAGGGACGTAAAACAGAGATAATATGGGTTAATAGCGGGTTATAGTCACATTTGACTAGATGATTTAATAGCGGGTTATCCTTAATGTCTTCGGAGGACAAGCTCACCATTCTCCAAATACATTATATATCTATTGTTGAATTGAGAATTTGGACCGATCAGTTACGGGTGGGAGAGGGTACGAAGAATTGGGTACTCGTCCCATCCCGATTAGAATTTCTCAATTAATTTTGATTTTGCTCGATTTGAAAAAATTGGGAATACCTAGCTTAAACAAATTCCTTACTTTTGAATCCCATATATTAGTACTTAATATATATGCATGTAATTAAGGTTTTGAATATTAACATCATTCTTGTTAATTTTGAATCTTAAATGACTGATTACTCATACAGCTATATAATGCATTCGTGCTAGTAGAAATTAGTTAGGTTGCCAAGTGAATTTATTACTATAATCATTTCGATGATGCCATCGTTGAGTTCATATACACAAAACTACCAATCAAAAACACTCGCAACATGTTTGGAACATCATAATTTATAGGTATTTTGTCCCTTTTGTTGAATTTTCTTAAAATTCATTGTTCATAGCTTCAAAAGCGTTTGACCGACTCATTTGATCAAACTTGTAATCAGACGTTGATTCTGTGTCCAATCTGTTTCTAAAACACTGGTAAAGACTATAACCCAACAATTTACAAAAAATCTAAGCACCAACACTACCTACAGTATTAGTACAAAGAAATCTTCTGAAGTTAATCACAAATGCTAGAACACAATCGAACACATATCATTAGCCTGTGTGAAGAAATGAAGCATTTCTGTCACAACCACCTATCTAGCTTTAGGTATGCAAGCAATTATTACAGTCGTTGGATGGTCAAATCTTTACATACAGTATGCATATAAATATTGTACAGTGTACTTTCAAATTCTATGGTACATCACCAAAATCCATCTTTGGCCATTTTAAGAAAGTTGCATAGGGTGATCTTTGGGAGGTCCGCAGAACCCGACTGCTTCTTGCGTATCCTTGTCATCTTCAGGGATTCGGGGCCCTTGGACTGGGTGACCGTGGTCGATACCAAGTTATAGAACTGTTGAGTAGCAGCATTCTTATCAGAAAATTAAGCAATTTGGAACCACCCCAACCCCTCTAGCATGTTCAAGTTTGAAAGACTTTCATGGATAGTGTGATATGAAACCAAATCTCCGAATTTTTTCCTGTCCTCTCATGCTTAATCCATACAGAATAAGTACTAAAGATGACGCACTTTACGCAAAGAATTTGCGTGTCAGTATAGACTAAGATTGAGGTATCAGCTTATTGATAATTGTATGCCAAGATGTACCTCACAAACACCATGTAGAAGTAACCTATGGAAAGGATCTTGAACATGTAGCTCGAGAACATCTCCATTTCCACTATCCTTGATAAATGCCAGTACACGTTCCTGAAAATAAGAAACCAAGCATTCAGGGGCCAATACTTAGATGCTAAAGCCCATATGAAGATATGACAACGAGGGCAGAGTGTCAACAGGGAACCCTAGAATCTGAGAATATATTGAAGAGCTTAGCTCAGTCGTAAAATAAATCATAAGCTTTTTTGAAGTAAACTTCTTGAGGTGGTCACCAGGAAGAAAAGCTTCTAATTCTTAATGACAAGATACGTTGGCATACTATTCATGAAGCAATCTGTCATGTAGTTATAAAATATGAGGTATATTTCTACATAAATCATGGAGGAAGGGCAAAGTTTCTGAGTGCATAAATGTATGTACATGTGTGTGCATGTTCAGTGTGTATGAGAGAGCGAGAGAGTGAGAGAGAGAGAGGGTCATGGAAACCTCAAACTAGTAACAAAAATGCTAAGACTGGGCAGCTAGAACTCAAACAGATTCACTTAGAAGTTTCCATTGATGCCTATGAATGTTCAACAACATAAAGGCTGCACGAGTTCTTAGTCAGGTAAGAATCAAGCTACCAAGAAAGACAAAAGACAAATAAAAATCCTTCTATTTCTACATTGTCATTTCGCCTCAACCTAAGATCATATCACAATTAGCCGGTTAATATAAAAAATGGTGAATTGTACTTACGCAAATAAAAATTCATTAGATTCTTTTGCTTTTCATGGGATTCAATAGTGTATAACAAGAGCAAGGAGAGGTGCAGAAAACATGATCATCACAAAGTCAAATTGTATTAGACCTCATATCCATTGATCGAATCTGAAAGAAAACAACGACGAAGTGCCTCTCTGGTTTTACAATCTACCCGGTGCCAAGCAGTCAGTACCGCAACTTTGTCAGCATCTAGATGACCTCTCTGTTTCGGCATCGAGGCTTCAAGGGATTCTATGATAGATGCCTATCAGAAGGGAAAAGAAATCAACATGAGTTGAAACATGACCAGCAAGAATTGTTCAAGATCACTACAGAAACAACTAGGGTAGAGAATCACATATAATTCACAGAAATACCCCTAAAAGAATAGATTATTCCATTTGGATATCAATGATTCAGCAGGAACAACGCTACTATTTCTAGAATGATTCAACTTTTAGCAATACAAGAAAAAGAGCGTCATTGTTGTAGCAAGCTCACATAAGCAATAAAGAAAAAAATAATAATCACTAAACGCTAAACACTAATTCCTTCCCACATGGCCACCAACCAAAGAGATTTCGTAATAAAAGTAGAATTTACAGAAAGTAGTATAAACTTTATTTTTATGGAAACCCCAATAAAAGAAATGATCCAGTTTGAATTTTTTTTAAAAACATGAAATATTTAGAAAAGTAACGAAACAAGATCAGTATGGGTGGGGAACGCAAACTTTTTAATGATGACTAGACAAACAGTGTGCCCCTTTGAATGGAACGCCTATAAAAACGCATTGGGGAATTCTGGTGTGCACGTCGCCTAGATCCCAAGTAGTGTTTTATTATAACAATGCTTTCTATATAGATGAAAAAAAATATGGTACCTCCTTGTCCATGTCTATGTTTCTGAAACTATCCCATTCAGCCACATTTGTCATGGAAAATGTAGAAGGTGGCACATCATCTCCTGCAAAGTTTAGTTTTTTTTTTTTGAGAAAATGTTATGATAGCACCTATCACCGCCTGCGATAGCTACGAGGATAATATTGATCTTAAACTAAACCGAAATGGCATGATTGAAACTTATAAAGCTAATACATTTGTAGGCAGCTGGGACAACTAAATGAGATATAGAGGAGGATGGACACGTTCCATCGACAAGAGTGGACATGTAAGGCTTTATTCAAGGAAGGTCCATTTACCCCAAGGTGGTGGAGCAAACAATCCCCTGATTTCCTCAGCATTTAAACGAGGAACAAGCTCCATCAACAAACGATCGTTTAACCATCTACGAGATCTTCGGTTGCTAACCTAGAGCAAATAACTCTAGTTTCAGATAACAGATTATGGGAAAATCAAATGCATTTGGCCATGAAATATCAACACCAAAAGATATCCTTCACACAAAATTCAACCACCTTCACTTCAAAAACAAACAAGGCCGCAAAGTAACTGTAAGTAGAAACCATTTTTTTTTTCCTGAATGACAAAACTCCAACAAGAGTAACTTCATTTCCATAAATACATAACAAATCATGTAAAATTGTTAGCAAGTTTACAACTTGATTACTAATTTGAAGTCCATAAGATTACAACTTTGAAACATACTACTCACAAATCACAACAAATCCCAGATATATATATATATGATAAAAATAAAATAAAAATACAAAAAGAAATGGAGGGTATTACAGTGCCAGCCAAGCTCTCGAGATATTCGATCTTCTTCTCAATCTCCGACCCCCGGGATTTCACATTCTCATCTGCTACCAACACAAATAACAAAGTCACCGCCTTTACCCAGTAAAACTATATAATAAGGGAGAAATTGACCAGAATAATAACGCAAAATTAGTACTAATTAAAGAATACTTTCTTTTTGTTGTTGTAAAGATCGAACCTTTAGCAGTAGCGTCAAAGAGGGATGAATACATAGCAAGATCTTGCTCCGTTTGCAAAATGGCAGATTTCGCCATGATTAGCTGTTAGCTGGAAATTGGATTTGCAGAGCAAAGGGCAAAATCGATTTTAGTCAGATTGAGAATTGAAGAGAGAAAGAATAGGGAGGGCGAATATACTTTGGCCCTTTTGGGGCTGACGTATATATATTACTTTTGTATTTGTCCTTGGGATAATTACGGATACCTCCCCTGAGGTTTGTGTAATTACAAATACCTCCCCTTAACTTTGGTTAATTACAATTACTTGTTCTTCAACAAAAAAATAGAAATGAACTATCAACTTTCTCATTGGTCAACTATCGATAAATATAAAATAATAATAAAATAGCTTTTTATTTATTTATTTAATGTATATTATTGCTATTCATTAATTTTAAAAATCATTTAACTAATCCTCATTTTAAATAAATACATGATCATAAAAAAAAAAAAAATTAAATATTTTAGCTTGTGAATGCAAACTTACATTGTTTCTTGTACCACATATATCATTAATTAAATGACTAATTTCTAAAATATAAAAACATAAATTTTTTTACATCATTATGGCATGCATATTTTATTCTTGCACAAAAATAATTTTAAACCAATAAAGATTTAAAAAATATTGTGAATGATGTTGATTTCATTAAAAAAATGTAATAATAATAATTATATAGCTTGGTTAAGTTATTTTATTGTTGATTTTAATACTTCAAAAAATTTATCAATTACTCTTAAAATAAAAATATGCTAAATATGTCGTACAAGAAATAATGTAAATATACATTCACAAGCTAGAATATTTATAGTTATTGTTTTGTCCTAGGACCATACATATATTTAAAGTGGGGATTTGTTGAATGATTTTTAAAATTAATGAATAGTAATAACATACATTACATAAATAAATAAAATTATTTAACTATTATTTTAAATTTATCAATAGTTTTTAAATAAATTTTATGCAAGTTAATTAAATAGTTTTTATTTAACATTAAATCTAAATCTCTTAACACATAAATTGACCAAGGGCAAAATTGGTAGTTTAATTTTACTTTTTTGTTGAAGGGGAGGTGATTGTAATTACTCAAACCTCAGGGGAGGTGTTTGTAATTACACCAAATCTCAGAGGAGGTATCTGTAATTATCCCTTTTTCTTTTACCTTTTCAATTGGTTGTATAATAAAAAAAAAAAAAATGTCACATTATTTAGTTTATCTGCTAACATGTGGTGTACATGTACATTTGGGTCAAATCCTTTTCGTGAACGAAAAGTAAGGTAAGAAGTTTTTGTAAAATGTACTTTCCTCATCTAGGATTACTTTTTAATGTAATTTAAGTACTTACAAAATATTTAATTTAAGAAGCTTACACAAATATATATTTGTTATTAAAGCTGAGACAGACGGTTTTCTTTTTCTCAAAAGAGAAATATAATTTTTTTTGTGAACGTTAAATCATCGACTTGTCATTACTCAAATTAAAAACGGAACATTAATTAAAGTTTATAGTTTCCTCTTGATAACAGTAGTGATAACATTAAAGTAATCTTTTTAAATTTCAGAAATATTTTTAACGAATTGAACCTAATTGTAATGTTTGAGAGAATTACAAAAGATATTTTGTAATTTCAGTATTTGAGTTATGAGTATTTAATGTAGATGGCGCAGGGTGTTTTTGCTACTCTCGAGATTACTCATTCACCATATTCTCTCGCAACTTATAGGCAATACAAGAACATGTTTTGGTTCGATGGAAACCTGTACTAAAAATAACAAAGTTAGACGTAAATAGTTAATAAGAAATTAAATTTAACCTAGGGTAGGATATAGATAGTTTATACTTGCGACTGGGCTCAACACGGATTCAAGATGCCTACGTATCTCTCTGTGAAAAAAAAAATCATGTCGGACATAGTTCATTATTCAATTGTGCCCGATGGAGGGTCTTAAATGGGACCACGCTAGCTCAAAAGCTATTCGTGTTTATTCTGGCCCTAAGGCTCGGTTGGAAGACCCTTAGGGTGTTCGTTTCGTAGACGAGGCCCGGGTGGCCGTAGTTTCTGCCCCTGGTGGGCGTAAGTTTTCTTGAGATTACTTTGTCGGTTGAACGACAGTATTTACTCATCGAGCTCTTTAAAGGCTTGGGATCGTGACATCGAATGATTTGAAGTACAATGTAGTCAAATCACGAGTCAAAGTTCTCTCGGACGTGGTCGACTTATAGATACCACACTTAGTCCAATTGTTGACATAAGGATGTCTATGGAAAAGTGGATGTGATAAGCTTGCAATACTTCGTAGGACGCATTTAATTATACGTGCTTTGGTCTACGTGCTTATGTTGACGTACTTGTGTAGAGAGAGAAATCAATCACACACTTAGGAGGAGGCCTAGGTGGTGGGGACCACCCAATGAGGCAGGAGAAAAGGGAGGAGGCATCGATCTTTATACGTGTTTCCACCACGTCGATTGTTTGACCGACGTGGTCTGGGCATTGAACGGTCGGTCAATGTTTACCGTTGACAGACCTACCATGTCGGTCATTGATCAACCGTGGGCACGTCGGACCGGCGTGGTTGGTTTTATTTGGACCTTAACCGGAGGCCACCTCGGTTACGCCATTGTGGCCCTTTGTCTCGCCACGTTGGGTACTTTCGACATAGTTTACTATAGTATTGAGAGACGTATCATTCAGATATCGTCTCAGCATGTTCCTAGTATCAATGGTTCAGGCGTGAATCGCCTTTTCATCCCTTTGGCTCCGTGTCATTATGAAAATGACTTTGTGTTTTTGAAGTATCGTAATTATTGCACAGTACAAGTCCCCCAGTTTGAGATGGGCTCGGCTTGTTGAGTGTATTTCAAACTAAAAATATCTTTTCAAACATAATTATCGTTCTCGCATGGCAAATTTTGTGGCTAAGAAGCCTTTGCTGACCGCACTTGTCAATTGACAAGTCTTTTTGGGTCATAATAAAGAAGTTTACAAATTTTAAAAAAATGCGGGGTCAATGTGTAAATATTTTATGAAAAATATTTTGGACAACATTGCTTGACGAGCCCATGAGTTGGGTAAGGCATTGGACCTTTAGCACTTGGGCTACAAGGTGATATTTGACTAATGGGCCCTAAGGGTCACTTTAAGCTCATTAGGGCTTCACTATTTGAAGAGAACTCTTCATCTCACACTTTTGTCCACTTCTAGAGAGACAAAGTAAGAGAGAGGTGGCAGGCGCCATTAAAGAAAAAGTGATATATAAGGCAAATTTTCACTCCATTTCAAGAAGTAAGAACACCATTCTTCTCCCCTCATTAATTACAATCGTTTTAGGCATAATGTAGGGTGACACGTGGCACATCGATTTGGACCTACGTGGACTTCCGCACATTAGAGGGTTTTTGGGTTTTTCCCAAATTCCCTCATTTTGTTGGATTTATGTTTCCCGCCTTCATTTATGGATTTGTGCCTCGTTTTTTACCATTCATGCTACTCTACGTGCAGGTTTGTAGTCAAGATTGGGCATCCAAATTACTATTACGGGCTTAAAAAGAGCGGCCCAACGCTCTTTATCTGATCGGGCTAAACACCTTCTAAATGGACTGTTGACTATTCTATGAAGCATAAGTAAATAACTTATTTGTCGTAGTACTGTTATTATTATAATATTATAATAGTCATCGTGTGTGTTTTATTATTAGTGTAGGCATAATTAATATAATTAAGTAGTGAATCAGTTTAGCAGTTAGTAGCAGTTAAGTTCCTACGGTATATGTTTGCAAATATGTAATTCTGGAACAGTTTAAGAAATATATTAAGTGTGCTTAGTTAGATCCCCTCTTCCCTTTACAATTTTCTTGAGTGTTTTCGTTCTTTCTCGAATAAGAACGCTTCGCAATCTGATATCCTATCATTTTTGCGTTAGAAGGCAACCCCACAATGCCAAAACCACAATGGTATTGGGCAACCCATGCAAACTGTAGATATCATTGATAAAACAAAAGTCAAATAAGTTGCACCAAAATTTTAGGTAATGCAAGGACATGTGCATGAGAGTTGGCCAAACATGTGATGAAATCCATTAATATGTCGTGCCAGACTTGTGATGGAATGGGCAAAGGCTGCAATAACCCATATGGTTTACCTCGAATATACTTGTTTCTTTGACATTCGTCGCATTTTCTCACAAATTCTTTGATGTCTTTTTGCATGTGAGGCCAATACAAAGAAGCGGACAATCTGGCTAATGTTGCTTTGGAACCTGAATGACCAGCATCTGGTGTGGCATGAAATTCTTCCATCAACTCTTTACGCAACCCATCCAAGTCGGGTATAAATATTCTACTTTTATATAGAATTAATCCATCTTTAAGACTATATGCAGAATTAGTACTAACTCGAGTCAAAAATTGTAATCCTTCAGGAGAAATTGCAAAGGAGCGAAGATGATGCAACCAAGATGCAACAGGACCAAAAGTGAGCAAACTCGGGAAGATCCACACGTGATAAGGCGTCCGCGACATGATTTTGCCGACCAGGTTTGTAAACCACTTCGTAGTCGTATCCAATCAACTGTGTAATCCATTTCAATTGTTTTGGTGTGTGAATAATTTGAGACAAAATATGCTTTAGGCTTTTTTGTTCCGCAAAAATTGTAGACTTTCTTCGAAGCAAGTAATGTCTGGATTTCTTCACTGATTCACTGACTGTATATAACTCTTTATTGCAGGCCGAAGTAGATTGCATGCGCCCAATCATCTTTTTGCTAAAAATGCAATCGGGTGATCGTGTTGAGATAAAATAACCATCATTGCTAAGGCTGAAGCGTCGGTGGTCAGCTCAAAAGGCAAATCAAATCAAGCAGACTCAAAACGAGCACCGTAGTCATAGTGATTTTCAAATTATTGAATGCCTTTTCTGCTTTTTCATTCCATGTAAAGCTCAGTAATTTGAGTAGATCAGTGGAGATGATATGGTACCAAATGGATTACAAAACGCCTATAGTATCCAGCAAGGCCCAAAAAGCCCCGGAGACTAGTAACAGAATTAGGTACCGGCCAATCAACTATGGCCCGTATCTTTTCTGTATCAACTCGCACCACGTCTTGCGAGATGATGTGGCTTACATACTGCACCTCACTGACACCAACCACGCACTTGCTCATCTTAGCATAGAACTCATGATCATGCAACTAATGAAAAACCACACACAAGTGATCCAAATAATTGGCCGAAGAAGAACTATAAATCAAAATATCATCAAAAAACACCAAAACAAAACGCCTTAGGAAACTGCAAAATAAGTCATTCATAATAGTGTGAAAATTAGATGGTGCGTTTTGAAATTGTGGATCGGGTTGATACGTTGTTGATGTTAACTTAACACTGAAGTTCTAACAGCAGTTTGTGTTCGCTGTTAGTTCGACGATGTTACTTTAACAGCAGACCAGAGTAACAGTTTGCAGCGGAATAAACAAACACGAATTTAAGAAGTGAATATAGGATTATATTAACTTCCGAGCCGTAGGCAAAATACCACAAGGGTTTAACAAAGGCGTTCTCACAACTCTCAAGCTCCTCACTCTCGAATTGTTCAAACTAAGCAAAGCACACAAGAGTTGCTTCGACTATCTCTAAAAGCTCCTCACTCTTAGATCTATTCTAACAACTTAAAAACTTTGCTAAAGCAAGACAACACTCAACAACTGTAAATTAATCTCTCGGATTGATTGGCTCTTGTCTCGTTGTTTGTCTTGATGTACTTCACACCTATATATAGGTTCTTGATCTTCGACTTCAAGGTGTGTTGTACACGGTTGGTAATTCTCTTTGTTTCCTTCTCGAACTCCTCTTCCTTGTTCTCGCAGTCCTTCTTGAATAATAGTTCCTTCGCCAGTGATCTAGCTAAGGAAAGACTCCTTCTTCAATTCAGGACTTTCCCTTGGAAGCTTTCCTAGTCGCACTAGACTTCTTCTTTCCTTTTATAAGCCGTTTGCTTTAATTAAGGAAACTTCTCATCTTGGAAACTTTGAGCGTCCAACCTAATGCAAGTTTGTTTCCTGAATAATAATCAAAGACAACTACAACTGTGGAACTCAGTTAGTTAAGTGAATAAGGCAAAACAATAATAATAATAATAACTAGATTGTAAAACAGTTTCTGGACGTGCAATGTTACTCTAACATTGAAAATCTCAATGTTATCCTAACATCCAGAAAACTTGCACTTTCAATCTCCCCCTTTTTGCCTTAATCACAAAACCTAAGAAACAGTTCTTATCAGATCAAATTATTCAGAAAAACTTCATTATATCATAACAATGAAAAACTAAGTACTCTCCCCCTGAATATCAGAAGGGACTAATCCAATGTTATTCTAACACTGATACTCTCCATGTTATAACATCCAGCTTTATCAATGTTGGTTTAACATCAGAAAGTTAACACCTGCAAAACAGAGTTAGTACCAGTAATCACAGTTCAATAATATCATAAGCAGAAACACTAAGTACCCAAAATTAAAAAGTACTTAATTACAGTCCATACTAGCAGCAAGGAACAGACTCCTTGATCAGAATAAAAAGAAAACAATTGTTCAAAAGGCATTAGAAACAGAAACTAAAAAACTTGCAGGAAATTTTGAAATTTGATCTACTCTCCCCCTTTTTGTGAGGAAGGCAGATCCTTCAAGTGTTTCCTCAAGCTGTCCAGTTCCTGCAGTCTGACTTGCTTGTCAGCTATTTCCCTCTGGGTGTCCTTGTACTCCCTATCCAGCCAGACCAAGGTTTCCTCAACAAAAGCATCTGCAATCACTGAGCAGCTGTCACCACTGCTCACTGGAACTGAAGAAGCAGCAAACTTGTGTGTCTTCTTCTTCTTCTTCCTGCTGGGACCAGCTTCTCCTTGAGGGTTCCAAGGCAAATCCTGGATCCTCACATTAGTGAAGTAGCTCCTGGTGATTGACATTACAGCCTTGTTGCTGATCCATCCTTCAGTCTTCTTGGTTTTGAAGCCTTGCTTCACCAATAGGCATGAGATCAGAGAGGGATAGGGAAGGATTCCTTTGGGCTTTGTAGTGACTTCCTTCATGTGTCTCAGCACTTTTTCACCAATGTTTACACTCAGTCCATTCTTCAGCTTGTACACCAACTTTGCTGACTCTTTTGTCATCACAGTAGTGTTGGAAGAAGGAAGCCAATTGTAAGTGCTGATTTTGTGAAGGATGGCACTAAGAGAAGTCAGCCTGGTTGTGGGAAAGCTCTCTCTCCATTGCCTAGTGAGACCACCTGTAAGATCAGTGATGATCTCCTCCATAGTAGGATCCTCGGACTCTTCAGGATCAAGAAGCCCCCAAGCCTCATTGATCATGGCAGGAGTGATGTCATAGATCTTCTTCCTAACCCAAGCCTTCCCATACTTAGGAGAATCCAGGTTGATCACCCACTCAGAGAGATTCATGTAGAACTCTCTCACTACATCAGGAACATATGCAGACAGATTCTGCACAGAGCCCAAGACTCCTCTAGCCTCAAGCAACTCAAACACCCTGTTTTCTTTGAAAATACCCTCCTCAATAGCCATTTCCTTGTGGATTACCCTGGCTTGGTATGCCTCCCATTGCTCCTCAGCATCAGGAGACACATAGAAGTCAGAGTAAGCTTCATGTTGATACTCTTTCATCATCAGATCAGTAAACTGATCATCATCTGATGTTAGAGTAACATCAGCTTCCTCTGGCTCATCAGCCACAAGCTCTTCTTCCTCAACTTCCTCTTCCTCTTCCTCCTCAACCTCTTCTTCTTCTTTTTCTTCTTCTGACTCATCCTCAGAAGACTCAGCCATCACCTCCTTACCCTTCCTCTTCCTGGCAGCATTTGCAAGGGCAGCCAAGGAAAGGTTTTCATCCTCATCCTCTTCTTCTCCTTCAACCTCAGCTGGTTGATCACTCACAACAGCTTGGTTACCTTCAGTAGTAACCCGATTATTTACACCAAGATTGCCATCAGCAGCAATCTCCTCAGACAAATCCTCATCATGCTCACCAGTAGCATGTCCACTCTCCTCAGCAGCAGCAAACTCATCATCATTAGCCTCATTAGGCTCAACAGAACTAGCCACAGTTGGCTCCACCACTTCCTCAACCACATTAGCCTCAGCTGGCTCAATCACAGCACTACCCAACCCAATCACAGGGGCCTCATTCTCCCCCTCAATACCAACATCAACCTCAGCAGGTATACTCGGAGTAGGGTTAGCCATTGTTACCTCGATTTCAGGATTGGTGGGAGCAGGGGCTTGCTCGACAGCATCTGATGTTGAACCAACATCTTTCTTTGAAATCTTTTTGCCCTTGCGCCGTTGAGTGGTAGCTTTCCTCTTTGGAGAGGCGGCGACTGTGGTTTCAGCGGTGGTGCGTCTGGTACTGCGTCGTGGCGCTCGCTCGATTTGCGCAGCTGCTTCTGCAAGAGCATCAATATTGGACTTGCGTGCCATTGTTAGAGTAACTTTGAGTTAAAAGATTGAAGATTTTGAAAATTTAGAGAGTAATTTGCTTTGCACAGTTGTTAGCGTTAGAATGAAGAAGAAATTAGGGCAAATTATATATATGATTCAGATGAAGAGCATGGAATAGTGGTGTTGTAACATGTTAACATAATAATCTGGCCACTATCACACGTCCCCTACATGTTATTCTTACCACGTGTCAGTGTTAGGTTAACACGTAACCAGAGCAGTCTTCATACCTGAAAACTTATAAGTTACACTGTTACAATGTTGGACTAACATTGGCAAGTTAACATCAGTGAGGGAAGTTGGAGGTGCATGGCTTCATCCAAAGTAGCATCATCTTGTGAGAGCGTGAGATATTCCTGTACTAATCTGAAGCTTCAACCACGTACACAGGTACAATGACAAAGCTTAAGATCATCAGTATAAGCAAGTGACAAATCAAACAGGGAAAAACACAGAGGATATACTTATCCAGGGAAAGGATTTTCCCACAGCAAGAAGATCACAAAACATAGTGCTTTTACCTGTAGCTGGTCACCCAAGAAGTATGCCTCAACACAAGATACTTAACTACTCCCCCTAAGCCCAAACCGACAAAAGGAAATATGCAGAACTAGAATGAATGCAACCATGTTAGATTAACATTTGAGAGATGGTAACCACATACAAACCGCCTTGGTAACTGGGATCAGGACATATCAATTTATCTTTAACTTTCACTATTTTTAGAAACTCTTTTGAATAAAAAACTGATGAATGTTAAAGGACAGTCTCATCACTGAATGTGGGCAGCACAGGACTCCACACACCCCAGCAACTTAACCATCAGCTACAGATCAGGCAAGTACAAAGAAATTGAATGAAGACAACACTTTTATCAAATATTTCTCCACCCCAACTCCTCATGCATACTTGTTTACTAACCTGTTTATCAAGGAAATACTAAGTAATCAATGCTACTGAATGCACACAGTCTAAACTTTATACACCCCAGTAGGAAAGATCACTATCATGTAAAAACCTTGGCCATAGACAAAAATATGAAAATAAGCACAACTGAATGACAATGAGGCCTTCAACATCATGTACCCCAGCTTCTCTTCATACCTTGTCAAACCTAACATGGATAAGTCACAACTGAATAGCATCAGAGTAGTGAGCTCTGTGTATCCCAGCTTCTCCCATGATGTTAGGTTAACATTCACAGACTAACATCAGAGTTATTTCTTTCCAAAACTCTTGATATGTACCTGTTCACCAATCACCTTAGCTATTCATACAGATTAACCACACAACCAACAGTTTCTCTAACAAAGATGTAATATGCAAGAAAGAAGAATGCAAAAAAAGGAACATAAAAGAATTACAGCTACACCACAACCAATAACCAATGCTAGACAGTGGTGTTATGTCAACACTGGTGAACTAACATCTCTAAACAATGCACATGCCAAGAGAGTTCCTCAGACTGAAGAACCTCTCAGTATCTAATGGTTTAGTGAACATATCAGCAAGTTGATTGTTAGTTTCTATATGTTCAATGTCAATAAGCTTGTCTTCTACCATGTTTCTCAGAAAGTGATGCCTAATGTCTATATGTTTTGTCCTAGAATGCTGAACAGGATTCTTAGAGATGCTTATAGCACTAAGGTTATCACAAAACATAAGTAAGGTATCACTGTCCAACCCATAGTCCAGTAGCATATGTTTGAGCCATACCAACTGGGTGACACAACTACCTGCTGCAATGTATTCAGCCTCAGCAGTGGATAGTGACACACAGTTTTGCTTTCTACTGTACCATGAGACCAAGTTGTTCCCCAGATAAAAACATCCTCCACTTGTAGACTTCCTGTCATCAGTATCACCTGCCCAATCTGAGTCACTGAAACCTACAAGATTTGTGTTAGTATCATAAGAGTACCATATGCCAAGGGCCAAAGTGCCAGATATGTATCTAAGTATTCTCTTCACAGCAATCAGATGTGACTGCTTTGGACATACCTGGTACCTTGCACATACACACACAGAGAACATAATATCAGGTCTTGAAGCAGACAAGTATAACAAGCTTCCTATCATTGAACGGTACAATGTTGGATTAACATTGACACCAGTATCATCCCTGGCCATCTTCACTGCAGATGCCATGGGAGTCTTACAAGGCTTTGAATCTGCTAATTCAAACCTTTTTACCAAATTCTTTGCATACTTTTCCTGACAAAGGAATATGCCAGTACCTGTTTGTTTCACTTGAAGACCAAGGAAGAAATTCAATTCTCCCATCATACTCATTTCAAACTGCCCTGTCATTGATTCAACAAACTTTTCTAACATAGAATTGTTAGTTGAGCCAAACACAATATCATCAACATAGATTTGAACAATACAGATATGAGAATCTTTCTTTAAAACAAACAGAGTTCTATCTTCTCCACCTCTAACAAAACCAAGACTTAATAGAAATTCTGTAAGCCTTTCATACCATGCTCTAGGTGCTTGTTTAAGACCATAAAGGGCTTTTTCAAGCTTGTACACATGGTTTGGATACTTAGGATCTGTGAATCCCTTAGGTTGTTCAACATATACTTCCTTATCAATCAGCCCATTAAGAAAAGCACCCTTAACATCCATTTGGTATAGTTTTATCTTAAGACAGCATGCAATGGCTAAGAGTAATCTAATAGATTCTATCCTAGCAACTGGAGCAAAAGTCTCATCAAAATCTACACCTTCAACCTGAGTGTATCCCTGAGCAACCAGTCTAGCTTTGTTCCTAACTATGACTCCTTCCTCATTACTTTTGTTTTTAAAGATCCATTTAGTTCCTATTACATTTACACTAGGTGGTCTAGGTACCAACTTCCAAACACAGTTCTTAGTAAACTGTAATAGTTCATCCTGCATGGCATTAATCCAAAAGTTATCAAGAAGGGCTTCAGTCACATTCTTAGGTTCAATAGAGGAAACAAAACATGAGGCATTGTCAACAGTACAAGTGAAATTCATGCAGACACACATCTTGACCATATCACTATAGTCAATTCTTTCTTTGTTGCGTGTCCTTACCCGTTCAGTGATCTCACCTATTACCTGTGATGCTGGATGGTCTTTCTGAATCCTAGCTGGAGGGTCCCTTCTAGATCCAGTGACAGCTTCAACTTCAGAATCAGAATCTTCTGCTGTTAGTCTAACATCAGATCTAGCTGGTGTTAGTCTAACATTGGGTTCTGTCTCCTGTTCTGCATTTCCAGCTTCATGGTCCAATGTTGGAGTACCATTGGAAGGAGTAACATCATCAATCTCCACTGTTGGTTCAACATTGGAGACATTAATATTACCAGTACATGTATCAAGTATGAAATCATCAAACACAACATTCACTGATTCCTGAATTGTCTTCAATCTAGGATTGTAGACTCTAAAGGAAGTACTATTAGCAGAGTATCCTACAAAGATGCATTTTTCACTTTTTGGATCAAATTTATTAAGATAATCCCTGTCATTTAGCAGATAACAGTCACATCCAAATTCATGAAAATGTGCAATATTTGGTTTCACACCCTTCAAGAGTTCATATGGAGTCATGTTAGTTCCAGGTCTGAGGTACACCCGGTTACTAATATGACAAGCAGTGTTTAAAGCTTCAGCCCAGAGTCTCTTGGATATATTTTTGGCATTCAGCATGACTCTGGCCATCTCTTGAAGTGTCCTGTTCTTCCTTTCAGCAATCCCATTCTGCTGAGGTGTCTTAGGTGCTGAGTATTCATGGAAAATTCCTTTAACATTGCAATAGTTATCAAAACTAGCATTCTCAAATTCTTTACCATGGTCAGACCTAATTTTAGTCACAGAAGAGCCATATAAGTTTTTAATACTAGCACAAAGAATTTTGAACTGATCAAAAGCTTCTGACTTTTCTTTAAGAAACTTTACCCAAGTATATCTAGAGAAGTCATCTACAATAACAAAGGCAAATTTCTTACCATTCAGACTACTCACCTCAATGGGACCCATCAAGTCCATATGTAACAGTTCAAAGCACCTACTAGATCTAGGATTAGCATTCTGTACCTGTAGAGGGGCATGAACTGCTCTAGTTTGTTTACCCTTGAGACAATCACCACAGACAAGCTTACCTGGGCAAGATAGCTTAGGTAAGCCTCTTACAGCATCAACTTTTTGCAATTTTTCAAGGTTCATGTAGTGAACATGTCCAAGTTTCCTATGCCATATAGATGCTTCATCTATTTTAGCATGGAAACACTCTGCTTCCTCTTGAGCTAGGTAGCAGTTGTCCTTGGACCGAGTACCTGTCATAACAAGTACATTATCACTATCATAAACATCACAAGATGAACTGTCAAATGTAACCAGCAAGTCATCATCACATAGTTGACTGATGCTGATTAAATTTGCCTGTAGCCCATCAACCAACAACACATCCTTCAGGGGTGGAAATCCATCAACATTCAGTGTCCCCTTTCCAATGATTTTCCCTTTTGTACCACCACCATAGGTCACAGTGCCAGTACTCAAGGAAACCATATTCACAAGATTGTCAATGTTGCCTGTCATGTGTCTTGAGCATCCACTGTCGAAGTGCCACTTACCTGAAAGGTTAGAATACACAACAGAGAAAACAACATTGCAAACAACTTTAATCTTAGGGGTCTTAACTTTTTCTACCCAAGTTCTACCTTTCTGTCCTGAACCTAATGTTGGTCTAACATCAGAAACTGCTGTTGTTCTAACATTGGGTTCAGTAACTGTTTTCTTACCACATTCTCTTATAAATTTTCTACAGAATGGTTTTATGTGGCCTGGTTGGTAACAGTATTGACAGATAAAAGTAGGTTTACTTCTCACAGTGTTGATGGTACCTAAACTCTTAGAATCAGATTCTTTAACAAAGCTAGAAGATAGATAGGCAGAATTTACAATAGAAGAAGAAGGTTTCTCAACAAATCCCAGACCACATGAACCTGAATTTCCCATGCTTAGTACCTCATCAAGTTTGGAAGTACCTGCATTCTATTTAGCTATGATCTGTGTGTCTTTCTTGAGTTTATCCTTTACCTCTTTCAACTCAGCTTCAGCTTTGTCAAGATCTCTTTCATAGAGTTTCAACATGTTTTTCAGACACTCGATGTCATGAGTCAGTGCTTTGTTCTTCTTTATGAGTTTCACATTCTCTCTCTCAAGCCTGAGGAATGTTGTGTGCAGATCATCAAGAATCTCCTCCTGGGATAATTCTTCTTCTTGGGAGTACTCTTCTTCTAGATCAACTGTACCATGAAAACAGTCAAAGTTAGTATCATCACAATCAGAGAGTTCATCAGAGATAACCTGGGAATCATTGCTGTTCCAGTCTCCAAAAAAGATTTCCTGCTTTGCTGTTGGTTCACCAATGTTAGAGTAACATTGTGATCCTAGGCAATTTCTGGAGTCTTCATTGGTCCAGGTGATCCTTGTGCATAGCGCAGCAGTTTTGATTTCCTCTGAGTGTTCTTCGGTACTTGTTCCAGATTCAAAATCATCTTCATTGAATTCATCTACACAAACCCAATGAGAATTCCCTCTTGTTCTGAGGGTGTTAGCACATTCATGTTTATAGTGACCATACCCCTTACATTCATAGCACTGAACATCCTTTAATTTTTCTACATCTTGAGGTGTGCTCTTAGATGCCATGTACTTACAAATTTAGGGGGCAATTTCTTGTAACCGGGGCCATCATTACCAGTTAGTTTTTCTTTCTGTTTACCTTTGAAACCTAATTTACTAAACTTTTTGGTAATATTGCCATAGTTAGAAGAGATCAACTCATATTCATCCTCATCACTACCTGCAGAATCTGAACTAGTTCCAAGAAGGGCTAAAGCTAATTGCTTGCTAGACTTTCCTAGGAATTCTAATTCAAATTCTTTCATAGTGTTCATCAAGGTCTGGAAACTCATGTTGGCAAGATCTTTAGACTCATTCATAGCAATTCTTTTGACTGTAAACTTAGAAGATAGTGTTCTAAAGGCTTTATACACCATGGTCTGATTAGGAATCACAAAACCTAAGTTCTGACATTGATTAGATATATCAAGAAGTTTCTCAAAATAACTATCAATAGTTTCCTCTTCTCCCATCTCAATCTTCTCAAAGTCTCTCAAAAGTTTCCTATACTTAGAATCCCTCACAGCCACATCACCCTCACAATGTAACTCAAGTGTTTCCCATGCAGCTTTAGCAGTATCACAAGTTTGAACAAGTTTAAACATATGATTACCTATCCAGCTAAAAATAGCATTGAGAGCCTTCTCATTGTAGTTGTAGAGAGCAATTTCAGCGGCTGTCCATTGCACCTTGGCTTTGGCACCAGGTCAGCATCTCCATCTCTTGGCAGATAAGGGATGGTATAGCCTTCTACAAAACGCCTATAGTATCCAGCAAGGCCCAAAAAGCCCCGGAGACTAGTAACAGAATTAGGTACCGGCCAATCAACTATGGCCCGTATCTTTTCTGTATCAACTCGCACCACGTCTTGCGAGATGATGTGGCTTACATACTGCACCTCACTGACACCAACCACGCACTTGCTCATCTTAGCATAGAACTCATGATCATGCAACTAATGAAAAACCACACACAAATGATCCAAATAATTGGCCGAAGAAGAACTATAAATCAAAATATCATCAAAAAACACCAAAACAAAACGCCTTAGGAAACTGCAAAATAAGTCATTCATAATAGTGTGAAAATTAGATGGTGCGTTTTGAAATTGTGGATCGGGTTGATACGTTGTTGATGTTAACTTAACACTGAAGTTCTAACAGCAGTTTGTGTTCGCTGTTAGTTCGACGATGTTACTTTAACAGCAGACCAGAGTAACAGTTTGCAGCGGAATAAACAAACACGAATTTAAGAAGTGAATATAGGATTATATTAACTTCCGAGCCGTAGGCAAAATACCACAAGGGTTTAACAAAGGCGTTCTCACAACTCTCAAGCTCCTCACTCTCGAATTGTTCAAACTAAGCAAAGCACACAAGAGTTGCTTCGACTATCTCTAAAAGCTCCTCACTCTTAGATCTATTCTAACAACTTAAAAACTTTGCTAAAGCAAGACAACACTCAACAACTGTAAATTAATCTCTCGGATTGATTGGCTCTTGTCTCGTTGTTTGTCTTGATGTACTTCACACCTATATATAGGTTCTTGATCTTCGACTTCAAGGTGTGTTGTACACGGTTGGTAATTCTCTTTGTTTCCTTCTCGAACTCCTCTTCCTTGTTCTCGCAGTCCTTCTTGAATAATAGTTCCTTCGCCAGTGATCTAGCTAAGGAAAGACTCCTTCTTCAATTCAGGACTTTCCCTTGGAAGCTTTCCTAGTCGCACTAGACTTCTTCTTTCCTTTTATAAGCCGTTTGCTTTAATTAAGGAAACTTCTCATCTTGGAAACTTTGAGCGTCCAACCTAATGCAAGTTTGTTTCCTGAATAATAATCAAAGACAACTACAACTGTGGAACTCAGTTAGTTAAGTGAATAAGGCAAAACAATAATAATAATAATAACTAGATTGTAAAATAGTTTCTGGACGTGCAATGTTACTCTAACATTGAAAATCTCAATGTTATCCTAACATCCAGAAAACTTGCACTTTCACGTTTGATAACCCAAACGACATAACCAGAAACTCATAATGTCCATCATACGTACGAAATACTATCTTATGAACGTCCTCTGTTGCAACCCTTATTTGATGATAACCAGCCCGCAAATCTAATTTAGTAAAAACTTCAACTCATCCAATAATTCATCCAGTGTAGAGATAGGAAAGCGATTTTTCACAGTTATGGCATTTAGAGCTCTATAATCTGCATAGAATCACCATGACCCATCTCGTTTTCCATGTATCTATACTTCGACCTTGCTATGGAGCTACCCTGAACACACCACCAGCAATGCCACCTACTTCGGATGATGGGGAGGTTATTTTGGTACCAGAGATCACTGACGAAAGGCGATGTATTTAGAAAAAAAATGGAGAAAAAAAGAGGAAACACTTGTTTGTTGAAAGGTTGCGGGAATAGATGACGAGAAATGGGTGAATTGTGATGAAGTGCAGAATATATATATCAAGAACGGAATTGTTTAGATCTGATCCCACAATTTGACCTAGGATCCAATGGTCAGGTTAATTCCACTCCAGAATTGGGCCTTGAGAACAAGGCCAATTTTCGGACGGGGAAATTGTTATGGACTCAAGAAGAGTGGCCCAACGCTCTTTATCTGATCGGGCTAAGAAACCTCCTAAATGGACTGTTGACTATTTTATGAAGCATAAGTAAATAACTTATATGTTGTAGTATTGTTATAATTATAATATTGTAATAGGAACCATTTGTGTTTTATAATTAGTGTAGGAGTAATTAATATAACTAAATAGTGGACCAGTTTAGCAGTTAGTAACAGTTAATATATGAATCTTTTACTAAACTAAAAACATAAAACAAAAATAACCAGATTATTTGAATGTAGTGGAATCCTAGCACATTTTTTTTATAAAAAATTCAGCAAAAAGTTGGAATGCAAATTTTCGACCCATCCTTTATATTCGTAACAAAATATCTCATTCATGTAATTTATTGGAATGAACTATTTCATTTTAGTACAGTTTCAAAGCATGAAGCTTAAGATCCTGTTTCAATAGATTGACCAATAATGACCCGCCATGTAGGTTGTTGCAGCAGTCCAGACATAAAGCAATTGAAAGAGAATATTTCGTTCCATGTTGATAACTGGAAGAAGATATTGCCTTTTCCACGTAGGAGTGCAATATTTCGTTTAAGGGTGGGCATATAAAACCAAAACCGGTCGATAGCCGTCCCCAACGGTTTGGTTTTTTAACCAAACGACATGAGCGGTTTGGTGTATGGATTGGTAGTCAAAACTAGAATTATATTATATATGGTTTAGTTTTGGTTTATAGCCCCAGTAAACCGAACTAAACCTAAACACATTAATTTTTTCTTTGTCTAATTATTTTATAGTATAATACAATAACACTCTAATAGTTAAATTATTAAATTCGTATTTAACATAAACAAAGTTAAGGAAGTAGATGAAGTCAATATTTTAAATCTTAGCCCAATTAAAAGTCCCCCCTCAAAAGGGCCCGACCGAGGCTCGGCTGGATTAGTCGCATAAGCGGACACAGTGAGAAATCCAAAAAAAAAAAAGATTGTTGCAACTTGTAAAATTTAAGGAAAAAAGTATTACAATTACGTTTGTATTGCTTTAAAAGTATAAATGATTATATTTTAAGCATGCATGCGTATAAGATTTGTATTTTAGATATTTTATAACGATTCTTATGCAACGAATTTTACACTTTTTGAATTGTAGAAGATTGGCTGATATTTTGCGATTGTTGAGCGATCTATATAAATTACTAGTAATTTTATTAATGAATTCATGATATTTGTTTATACGTTGTTTATTAATTCTTTTTCAATCAAGGATTGATTTTTCATGGATAAATGAGAGAGTCTATATATTTTTTGTAAAACAAAATAAGCAAAAAGAAAATCGAAGACGGTATTAAAAAAAAAACCTCAATCGGCGGCGGTTGATCAAATCGAACCAAACCGTGTCAAGCGGTTTGGTTTATGGTTTACTTAAGGAGCAAACTGATATGAGACCCCTAATTCAAAAATTGAACCAATGGTTCGGTTAAATTGAACTGTCCACCCCTGATTTCGTTGCTGTTTTAATCTTAGAACGAAATATTGCCCTCCAGCTATTTTGCAACTGAAATGCGATATTTTCTTTCAATTGCTATTTCAAAAGAAATTTTGGGTTTCACCCATCTCGCAACGAGACTTACTGAAACCAAATAAAACGAAGTTAGGGTTATTTGAAAGGAAATTTTGCATTTCAGTGTTTTGTTGTAACGTGACACATACAAAATATATAAAATCTATTCGGCACCTTGATTCAACACGAGTTATGAAATAAACTAAAATGAGTAAAAAATGCTTTGGTCCCTTGATGAATAGTTACTTGATGTATTATTCATGTAATTGCACTCCTAGCTCGATCCACACGTGAAAGTAACATCACACACAGCATCAAGCAATATAGTGTAATTGTGTAGGGGACGAGTTAGAAAGGGTGGCAAATGCACCAAAAGATCACAAACACACACATCGTCAACTTCATTCAGCCACCGGCAGCAATCTTCTTCGGCAGTTGTTTGTCCCCGTTCATTCCTCCGGTGGTGTCCGTGATGGCGTCCACCGTGCGTAGAGGGAGGTACTGGCGTGTACGGCACTGCTGAACATGCGTGATTTACCAACGACAATTGAGTAGCACAAAGTGGACTAATAGTAGTACTTGGCCTGTTGGGGATCCACTGGCCTTCAACGATATTGTTGGAGTGAAGTAGCAAAGCCCCCATTGTTACTACTAATTTCAAGAGTGAAATGGCCGTTATCTCCATCTTTAGTTTGTTGTAAAAGTGGTGAAAGTAAAGTAAGCTAGAGTTCTCTGCTCGATCATCTACTAATCAAAGTCATTATATATATGTTCACTCATTCATTCATGGGCTTCTCGTGTTCATCAATTAGGTGTGCTTTTAGACTATTGTAGGAGATCAAGACAATGAGCATATACAGCGTGATGATTAATTATTAAGATAAGAATTGATCTTTTCATTTAAGTTGTGTGATCAATCGTGGTAGAAGAACTAACTTTAAAATAAAACTAATTAAGGGCAAAATTCGTTCCATATCTCTGGCAAAATGAGAGAAAGCTATTTGTGCTTTACATTTCGTCAGATATTTACATTGCGCGCGTACACAAACCTAGATTTGCTCACGGTTGCTTCATTAGCCACATTCAACTTCTTAATTTTACTAGCAACCATTTCACACACTCACACAAAACCAAAACAAAAAAATGTACTTGCAACAACCTTATTATCGCTAATACTATGGACAATCATGAGCAAAATGTAAGGTTAGTTGATACTTTCAAGCCCCTTTTGTACCCGATCTCATGAATTTGAAAAACAAATTGTGAATATTTGCTTCTGAATTACGAACAATTTTGATCACTACAAGAAAATAGGGCTTTTCAGTTGGAAAAAGCCCATTTTCGATCGGGAAAGACCATTTTCCAACCGCATTCAGGTCGGAAAAAATCAGTTGGGAATGCTTCGGTCGGAAAACTTTTCTCGACCGGGCGCCGGTCAGAAATAACTTTTTTCGCCCGCCCTTCGGTCGGCACCTTTTTCCGACCGGAGTCCGGTAAAAAATATCCCAACCGCAGTTCGGTCGGTATAATATATTTTTCGACCGGACCCCGATCAGAAAATTTCCTACCGGTCTTCAGTCGAAAGAAATTATTTCCGACCGGGCTCAAAATCTCACCCTAAACTTAGTCCACATCTGCCCTTGGACAATTGGATCGACCGCGTTGTATGAAGGAACACACTTCTTCATAAATGTCCTAATGATCTCGGTAATCATCGTCGATATCTTGTGCCTCTTCAAAAATACGTCGTGCTCATCCAAAACAACTTTACGATGGGCTCTGGTGTCAGACAGAACCCGATCGCCTCTAGATATGCCTCGGCCTGGTCGTTGCTGCGTCGCGGTAGAGGGTCCTGCACCGGCGACTTCTGCAGGGGAAGAAGTACTGGGACCCTCTGTTGTAGACTTAGTAGATGGTGGCTTAGATGCCCTACGCCTCGATCCAAATGATGTAGGTGGCGTCGATGCTGCGTGATCATCATCTAGTCGATGTGGTACTACTCGATCTGGTGGAGTACCGCCGCTCGATCCAGTAGTACGCCTAGGTGGCTGGGAAGTAGAAGGGGACTCGGCATGATCGGTAGCAGGGGCATCAACAACATTGGATGGTGTAGTGCCAGAATGAACAACTCGAAAATGAGGACCTAATCTCGGTGGAGCACTAGGCCCTCCGGCACTCGGTGGACCACTACGCCCTTTCTTCGAAGGCTGGCCATGACCGGTATCACGAGACGAGCGTGGATGATCGCCTGACATATCGTCAACTAAAGTGCTACATACTAAGTAAAAACATCTAAGTTAGAATATTTCTAATTATAGAGATGACCTAAATTTAATCATTGTTAAGTTATATAGTTTTCCTAAAGACATGAACTATGTTATAAAAACTATCATTTCTAAGATATCTAACAACATTTCATCAAATTAACGCCATAATAACTAAACTAACACATATACAAATCATATAAAATAAAACAATGCTAAGATAAATAATATTACCTAAAAAAGACATATAGATATTTCGAGAGTAGCTAAAAACATAAATTTCAAGTAGATATTTTAAAAATATAATCATTTCTACTTTATAGTAATTCCCTAAAAGCATCATGAATTCTAATTTATAAATCGATTTTCTAAAAGGCATAAACAATGTTGAAAGTCTAACAATAACACAATATCAAATGATTCCTAAAGACAATAATAAAGTTTAAAGACTAACAATACATACAAATATACATACTATTTAAAGTCTAATTGCATAACATTTCCTAAAGGCATAAATAATTACTAAACTCTAACATTTCCTAAAGCCTAACCATTCTTAAAGGCATTTCCTAATTAAAGCCTAACAATTTCTACAATATCTAACAATTAAACATATAAAATAAATATTAAAACAATAGATATAACATAAAAAACGAGAAAATGCAAAAAAAAACTTACCGAATCCGGATTTTCGACCAAATCCGGTAGGGAAAGGGGGACGGGAGGTCGGAAATGGGAGGGGGGGAGAGAGAAATATGTGTGTGAGAAATGAGGAGGAGGAGGGAGGTATCATTTTCGACCGCACTGCGGTCGGAAATGTCTTTTTTACCGACCGCACTGCGGTGGGTAATACTCGGCCCAGTTGCGCGGCCTATCTAGGTCGAGTTTAGGGTGACACCCTTCTCCCCAAAGTGTCGCGATCGGGTTCCGGTCGATAAATTTTAATTTCAGATTTCCGACCGGGTTCCGGTCAGAATTTTTCGATCGGAAAAACTGTGATTTTCTTGTAGCAGATTCATCAATTTTATTTTTTTATATATATATTCCATATCTATTGTCTCTTTTCTAAATGTTGATTTACCATAAGTCTCATAATCCTTCATAACATTAAAAAGACTAGTGCACTGTTCTCGCACTGCGACTTAGTACCCGTGCTTTCCCCTATGACGCATTATAAATTCTTAGTTCTCGCACTAAGATTTTCTAGTTCTTATATTCGTATATAACGAATAATCGTAGAAAATGTGTAAAACGAAACAAATAAGTGATATTAAAAAATTAGAGTCGAAGTAAGTGGATAACAAAACTAAGCTGAAAATAAAATAATTGCTGAAAATTAGAAGTAATTAAAGGCTTAAACCTTTGTCTTTCCACCATAATAATTTAAACAATATTGTACAAAACGAATAATCATAGATATATATTTAACAATATTCAAATATATACAAAGACATATATAAATATTCAATATTTAATTATTTTTAATAAACGCATTAATGCGCTTTCAAATTTATGGTTTTTTTTCTCAAATTTGACGGATTGACGTACCTACAGCCCATCCTCATCCGCCTTATGTGACTTAGGCTTTACCTATCTAAGGCTTTACCTATCTATTACTAAACCATATTCAGTAACTAAATTTTAATCACATGTGGATACTTGTTTTGATGCCATAATCTATATGTTAGTTCTTGAAATGTACAACAAGCAAATATTGTTCAACTAATAATTCACCCATTGAGGCTCCTTGGGCTGAGTTGATTTATTAACATATGCAGTAAGGTCGATCGATTTAAGTAATTTTAAGACGATGACGGCTACAACAACAATATAGGCATTCTTTTGAATTCTGAGAAACAACAGAATGTCTAGTTTAACTACTGTTTACAAGTTCATCTGTTTTCAAAATGAGTCGAATTCACGTATACTATCAAAATGTGAATGTATGGATTTAATATCTTAAAATATTAAATACTTTTAGATCTTCATATATATGTATATGGTCGAAATTATGTGGTTGTCTAATATATTCTTATCAACCTTCCATCACATGGGAACATGCTTTAAGATCTGTTAACCTTTCTTTCTAAGCTAAGTTATTGTTGATCGATCGACTAACTATAGTTCTGACTACTATGACTTCAGAAATTGAATTATATGACATGCATGCACGTACATGTGGTCCATGTGTTGCTACTTGCTAGCCCTAACACTACAAGATTAAGGGGTCTTTAGGGACCGTCTGGGCGGTCCCTAAAGACCTCTGGGTGGTCCCTAAAGACCTTTAGGGACCGCCCAGCGGTCACCAAAAGACGGTCGCGTTTGCCCTTGGTCCCCTACCCTTTGGCGACCGCCAAATTAGGGACCGCTCGGCGGTCCCTAAAGACATATGGGGACCGCCGAGCGGTCCCCAATAATATTCAAACTTTTAGGGACCGCCGAGCGGTCCCCAATAATATTCAGACTTTTAGGGACCGCCCAGCGGTCCCTAAAAGTCTGCGGCAGAATAAAAAAAAACCCAATAATATTCCGGAAATTTACCGAAATATTGTTGGATTTTTTGTATAAATTGCCTGTAAATATGTGCAACAAACATTTACAAGAACAAAAACAAACAAAATAATGATAAGAAAGTAAAATGAAATGAAAGTTACCAAAATAAAACAAAGAAAATAATGAAATAAAAGTAAAAAATAAATGATAGTTATAAAAATAAACCAAAAACAATGAAAAAGAAGAAGAAAAATAAATGAAGAACATATTGTTGGTGTTTTCTTGGCATTTGTTAAAAGAAAAGAGAAGAAAGCTTGTGTTTTGGGATTTGAAGAAAAAGGAAAGAGTGTTTGTTTATATTTGGTAAAAGAAAGAGGAAATGAAAAGTTTTGTTGGATGATTTTTATTTTTGGGATTTAGGAAGAGAAAAATGAGAAGAGAAATTTTAGAGTTGGGTGTTTTTGAAGAGTGTTGAAAAATTGGATAGGAGAGTGGTGGTATATATAGAATTAAGGGTGAAAATTTTGAATTTTCAGAAATTTCAAATTTCTCCCCCAATCCCGCCTATTTTTTTAACATTTAGGGACCGTCGGGCGGTCCCTAAAGATACTTGGTGACCGCCGGGCGGTCCCTAATGACATGTGGTGACCGTCCGACGGTCACTAAATATGGTTTTTAGGGACCGCTTGGCGGTCCCTAATAATATTCATACGTGTTTTTTTGATTATATGAAACGATTTCCATTTGTTTTTGATTTTTAGCAACAAAATTCATTATAATATGTCAATTGAAGTAACAAACGATCATAAAACCACTAATTTAGTTATTTAATTGTAGATTGAATGAGATTGAGAAAGTTTTTAACATTGAACCTATTCTACGTTATACGTACAATTAATCATCGTATGTTGTTTCAATTTGTATGAAACTTTGCAATTTTGTTCTTTTAACTATAATTAGGATATTTATCAACTAAACAAACAACGCGGCACCTTAATTGTTCCATAAAATTAAAAAAAAAGTATGAATATTATTAGGGACCGTCGGGCGGTCCCTAAAGACAATTGGTGACCGCCCAACGGTCCCCAAAGGTGGTTTTAGGGACCGCCAGGTGGTCCCTAATAATATTCATACTCTTTTTTTTCGATTTTATGAAATGATTTCCATGTGTTTTTGATATTTAGCAACAAAATTCATTATAACATGTCAATTGAAGTAACAAACGATCATAAAACCACTAATTTAGTTATTTAATTGTAGATTGAATGAGATTGAGAAAGTTTTTAACGTTGAACCTATTCTACGTTATACGTACAATTAATCATCGTATGTTATTTCAATTTGTATGAAACTTTGTAATTTTATTCTTTTAACTATTATTAGGATATTTATCAACTAAACAAACAACGCGGCACCTTAATTGTTCCATAAAATTTTAAAAAAAAAGTATGAATATTATTAGGGACCGCCAGGCGGTCCCTAAAGACAATTGGTGACCGCCCAGCGGTCCCCAAAGGTGGTTTTAGGGACCGTCAGGCGGTCCCTAATAATATTCATACTCTTTTTTTTTCGATTTTATGAAACGATTTCCATGTGTTTTTGATTTTTAGCAACAAAATTCATTGTAACATGTCAATTGAAGTAACAAACGATCATAAAACCACTAATTTAGTTATTTAATAGTAGATTGAATGATATTGAGAATGTTTCTAACGTTGAATCTATTCTACGTTATACGTATAATTAAACGTCGTATGTTGTTTCAATTTGTATGAAACTTTTTAATTTTGTTCTTTTAACTATTATTAGGATATTTCTCAACCAAACAAACAACGCGACACCTTAATTGTTCAATAAAATTAAAAAAAAAGTATGAATATTATTAGGGACCGTCGGGCGGTCCCTAAAGACCTTTGGTGACCGCCCAGCGGTCCCCCTTTTGAGTTGGGGACCGCCTAGCGGTCCCCTGTTTGGGCTGGGGACCGCCCAGCGGTCCCCCTTTGGGCTGGGGACCGCCCAGCGGTCCCCTGTTTGGGATGGGGACCGCCCAGCGGTCCCCGTTGCTCTGGGCGGTCACCAAAAAGCTGGGGACCGCCCGGCGGTCACCGGGGGGGGGGGGGGGGGGGTCACGAAAACCCCCCAAATCTTGTAGTGTAAGCCCTTTGACCCTAAATTATCTGCTTAAGTTAAGCTGATGAAAACTCAAGCCTCTCTGCATGGCGTTCTTAATACTGATGAAAACACCCCGCTTACGTTTACTTTAAGAAATATATAACAATGTTATTTATATCAAAAGATGTTGTTGTTAGCCAATCCTCCTCAATTATTTATTTACCTAAGTTCTATGGACTATATATCAAATTTAACACGAGGATTAAATTGTAGGCTAAAATACAAATAAAGCCATGTGTATATGGGTGGTGTTTGCACACTCTAATAGAAAAGTAAAAATTTGTAATTTACGTTTAAGTTTCAAAAGCACTTAATTTAAAAGTTAAGCGTGTTTGCAAGATAATCTTAAATTTAAAATTATTCAATTGTTTTATTAAAAAATACCCACTATAAGTCAAAAACACCTTCTACACCAGTTTTATGTGGTGTTTGCAAACTCTAGTGGAAAAATAAAAGTTTATAATTTTAAGTTAAGTTTCAAAAGGACTTACGTGGTGTTTGCAAACTCTTAGAAAAGTCTATAATCAGTTTTTTAATTGCATAAGTGATTTTGGGGTGTTTGCAAATCTAGCTTTTTCAGTTACGTAACTCTTTTAAGCTAAAAAAACCATACAATCTTAAAGCTGGTGTGGGGGTGCTTCTGGCTTATGGTGTGTATTTTTAAATAAAATAATTTAATAATTTTAAATTTAAGATTATCTTGCAAACACTCTCAACTTTTAAATTTAAGTGCTTTTGAAGCTTAACTTAAAATTATGAACTTCCAATTTTCCACTAGAGTTTGCAAACACCACCTTAAATTTACAAGTTGAGAGTGTTTGCAAGATAATCTTAAATTTAAAATTACTCAATTATTTTATTTACAAATACCCACCATAAGTCAAAAGCACCCCCATATCAGCTACAAGATTGTAATCGAAAAAGCTAGATTTGCAAACACTCCAAAATCACTTATTCAATTAAAAAGCTGATTATAGTTTTTTTAAGAGTATGCAAACACCACCATAATATGGCGTATCCAGGATTTAAGTATTGGGGGGCTAAAAAAATTGTGGAAGAACAATAGGCAAGAATCTTAAATCGGTTTTTTGGGGCTTGAGAAAAAGATGAAAGCTCACAAAAAAATTATATTTAATTTAGTTTTTTGTTCCTAGCAAAAAGCACTTTGATAATGGATTCACCTTGATTGCATCGATAACCAAGATTTTTTTTTCTGCATTATAATTTATCAAATATATATTTGTTAAAATGAAAAAAAAAAAAACTGTGCTATGATATTTTTTTGAGTTGAATAAAAACATCATTAAACAAATCTATACAATATTTATGTTTTTATAAATCTAGAAATAAATGTTTCCTACAAAAGTGCATACATAACTAGAATTAAATAGCAATATTTTTTTATGCATTAATTAAATTAAGCTTTGTTGACTTCTTTCCATGCAAATTAATTAAACGGTAAAGTTTTTTTTGCTAATTTTTAATATAAAAGAGTTGTTTGCTAATTTAAATAACATTTGAGGTTCTTTGATAATTCAACATAATACTTACAAAGTTTTTGCAATTATCCGTACCTATGAAAGTCAGCGCCCATCCTCTCAGTTGAGACAGTTCTATCCTGTATAATTGCTGCTAATATGCTTATAGTTTACATAAATTATGCTAGAACCCACAAAACTCATATTCCTGGCATATATAGGTAGGAAAAAAAACAAATGTGGGCCGGGGGGGGGGGGGGGGGTAAGGGGGTACTGCCCCCTAGCCATAGTGTAGATCCGCCCTACTATATTATGTGTTCTTCAAAACACAGCCATTTGTTTTAGGACATCGTGGGTAACCCTCAGGGCCTACATTCCCCCCCCCCCCCCCCCCCCCCACCCCCCCAAAGTTTTCAAAGTTTCATGGGCATTTTTTAAAAGATCAGAAATATAAATTTTACGTATTGGACATCGAGGGCTTTTGTTTCAATGAAAATGATATCGTTTAATCTAATTTCAAAGTGATGGTTAGCAAAGTTTTGTTTTTTTTTTCCTTTAAGAGCAACCTAGGTTTTTGGATTTCTTTCTTTCTTTCTTTCCATCAATTGTTTTTTTTATTACTCTATGAATAATTTTTGATATGAATTGAAACCCATATTTCTCCACTTAAAAAGCATTGATAAGTGGGAGATGAACATCTCTTTATTAGCATAATTCAAAACCATACTCAAGTGATGTGAGATATTTTCTCAACACACCCTTTTACGTGTGGCCCGGTATTATCTTCGGTGCCATCAATATGGGTAGGTCGAGGAGTCCACATACGTCTTGGGTTGGCTCTGGTACCATGATGAAAATTGAAACACATATTTTTTCACTTAAAATGCATTATTAAGTGGAGGAGAAACTTCTCTTTATTAAACATAATGCAAGACCATACTCAAGTGATGTGGGATATTTTCTCATCACTTTTGTGGCTTGGCGTGAATTAAAAAAAAATTAAGACAAAATATATTTTAAATATTTGATCTAATCAAAAGCAGTTACAAAATTATAAAAAGAAGGGCACCAATTTCTCATGTAAATTATTTACGTAGAAATGATTTTTTTCACTTCATAAAATTGCAGTCACGAGTAAACATATGAAAGACAAATACTCTGAAGAAGAAAAAAAATCCTCATGTCCGCAAATAGTTGACTCAGACAACAATTTAGATGAGTGTATAGTTGTTGGAACCCGTCATCTTGACAACTTGTCTGATACTGCTTTGGTGACCCATGAGACTCCATTGTCTAACTCTCTCCAGATGTTGAGGCGCCAACTAAAGTGGATTCCAAAATATTTTGTTATGGAGAAGACAAATATAATAGGAGCATAAGGGATGCTCGATTCATATAAGATTAGAAAGGATTCATCCCAAATGCATCTTGTCACCAATGGTAATTATTCATCACCCCCGTAATGAATCAACATCCGGAGAAGAAGATCTTTCAATGGTATTACCTTAGGGCCACTACATATTCTGATACATGAGCTCGTCATGCACTACGTTTTAGAGGCAGGAAACGAGTCTACGCTATTGAAGCAATCTCTTATTCGAATTGAGTTATTGATCTTTCCTCGCATCTTGCTACCACTTCTATTGCAGCTGGCATTGTCCCCATATTAAATGCCGTTGAGCTTTCTAATTAAGGTTAAGGCTTTTAGCTAAGGTTAATGTGTTTCCTTACCTATGAAAGTGCTTTTCTATATTTTGGGATTTGGTCAAACGGGTGTTTCACACTCAAAGGTTGTTTTTGGAAGTTGAGTACTTCATATTTTTCGAAAATTTCTTGAAATCGTCGAAAAAATGAATTGGGACTTAACGAATATGTTGGTAAAAGTTATGGGACATACTGATAATAGTATGGAGGGTTTGATGCTTTTGTCCATATATTTTTTATTTGCTTTAAATTTCTTTAGTTTAATTTGTACAATTTGAAAGCTTCGTTGGACAATTTCATTTATTTGTGTGTTTGTATCACCCATGCACCTAATATACATAGTGATATATGTTAAATATTGAGTTAGTATAGATGTAAAGATGAAGTGTTTAAACTTCTAAAATGCATTATGAGTGTTTCTTTTGGAGGGAAATGGAATAAATATGTGCTAGTGCTTCTTCCAAATGCTTATTGAAGTCATTTAAGAAATCGTGGAGTTCACCGGCGATCAAACAGCAAATCCACCGGGGACTCAAACCCCACGGTGGGAAATGGCAAACACAAATCAAATCGAATTGGCGGAAGACAGAATGCAAGGCGAATTGCCAAATCTAGGGCTAATGGACGCGGACGGCACTGGTGCGCCAAAACGCTCGAGAATCACATACGAATCACAAGAAGCTTTCATAGACAAGGAATGGCGAGGGAATGCAGATCAAAACAAACAGATCAATAAACCATCATATGCTAGCAAAGTCAGAGTTCCAGACGTGCGAATTGACGCGGAGAAGAGAGATGAGGAATACGAAAAAATGATCGTTCATCCACCCTCAGAAGAAAATCCGTTCGTTTGCATTGAGATCCCGGAAGATATCAAACAAGTGATGCACGATCAGTGGAAGGAAGCAATATTGATCAAAGTTCATGGTAAGCCTTGGTACTATCCATCCCTACTCAACAAACTAAGCGCAATGTGGAAACTAACAGTAGGAAGCGAATTAATTGATCTGGGATATGGAAATTACTGTTTGAAAGGGGTGTCAACGATCCAGAGGGAGATAATTCTAACGCAAGGTCCATGGAGGCTCGCGAATTGCTTCTTGTCAGTTCGAAAGTGGACGCCAAAATTCCGTGCGGATGTCGAAGAAATTGAGTACGCAATCTCGTGGGTTCGAGTGATAAATCTCCCACTCGAAATGTTCAGAGAGTCAATCATTAAGAGGATAGCAAAGTGTGTAGGAGACCCGATCAAGATCGACGGAAATACTTTCTCCGCGGCGAGAGGTCGTTACGCGCGATTTTGCGTCCAAATACCAACAAATAAGGCCTTAAAAACTGGTGTGACAATCGATGGTGCGTCGTATCAATTGGCGTACGAGAACCTTCCTTCTATATGTTATGCATGTGGGTACATCGGCCATAGCAAGGAACAGTGTGCAAGGAAGAAAAGTAACAATGTCACTCCTTCTCCTGTGACCGAGCACCAAACACTTGATAAAGGGTGCGAGAGGAAGAAAGACCCTGTTGAATGGCTGATAGAGAAGAGCAAGAAAAACGAATTTGGAGCCTCGTTGGTGGTGACTAACAAGAAGTATAACGGCAATCCGAGGCCGAATGCGAAATTGCTAGACAAGGGAAAGGAAAAAGATGGGGAGTTTCCTAAAAGACAGCAAGCAAAAGATGGAAGTTTTGTGGGAAATAAAGGAAACAATATTAATAATGAGGCATCAAAAGATTACCATCCAGGAAAAGAGTTGGATGTTGGTGAGAGTTCAAAGGGAGGTAGAATTCTGCCAGCCTCCTTACGCGGTCAGACGATTAAAGGAAAAAAAGGAACCAATAACAAAAAATTAACAAACTCAGCAGGTGGGGGAAAAGGTAATAGAAACTCCAACCCTTTCCAAATACTTGCTCGGCCAGAGAACAATACCGGAGAAATCTTGGGGGACTCGCAATCCACGAGACTCTTCAGCAACGACTTGAGAAGGGATAATGGACCAAAACGGTTTGATTTTACAGCAGGTGAACGGAGCACTAGTAGCAGCCATCCCCCCAAACTTTTGGGAAAATCGAACAGCATACCACACGTTCGTCGGCCACTCGAGGATATTTCGAATAGATCCGAGGAACATCATAGTAGTCGAGATAGCCCCGATAGTATGGGAATTCGAGATACTTACGGAGATAAGGGAGAGAGTGGAACATTGGCCGATGGCGTGGCAACGCATGCTATTAAGCCACATGGAAGCGAGGAGACAAGCGGGGATAGGCTCGGGTCTTACGAGATAAGTGATGTCGTCATGGACGGGTCGGGCTGTTGAGAATCTAATCCAACCGCACCAGTTAATCAATATGTCAATGCGAGTCATCTCTTGGAATTGCAGGGGTGCGGGGGACGACGATTTTCGGACTCACTTTAGGGATTTGATCCGGATCCAAAGACCGGACGTTGTGTTTCTGCTAGAGACGCGAGTGTCTCAAGAACGGGCGTACGAGATAGCCCCTAACCTCGGTTTCGATAGCTACTGCATTGCGCCTACGGAAGGTATGTCCGGAGGGGTATGGCTATTATGGAACTCGGGAAACATCAATGTGGACGTGTTGAATGTGGACGATCAAAGTATCCATGCAATGATACGGCCTCTTCATAACCCGAGTTGGATGGTGTCCGGAATATACGCGAAGCCGACATTGGTTGACAAGGTTAGAATTTTTGACAAACTAGAGCAGTTGGCTGCCAATGTCAACCTCCCGTGGCTTGTTCAAGGAGATTTCAATGAGTTTTGTTTCACGCACGAGAAGAGAGGAGGCAGGAGAAATATATTGGGGAGGTGCCATGCGTTTCAAAGCAGAATAAGAAAATGGAAGCTCCACGACCTCGGGTTCCAAGGCCCAAAATTCACATGGGTAAATAAACGCGAGGGCGAAGGTCTCATTATGGAGAGAATTGACAGGGCATTGGCTAATGAACAGTGGTTAGAACTTTTCCCGGAGAGCACGGTTTTTCATCTCCCGAGGACACACGGAGATCACCACCCCATCATGACGCACACGGCGTATTTGCTGCAATCAAGGAGGAAAAGGCCCTTTCGCTTTGAAGCAATGTGGCTAAATCGTCGGGATTGCGAAGTTTTGTTGAGAAATATGTGGGAAAAAAATACAGAAGTGCTGGCAGCAATTGACAAAATTCCCGAGACTATTACGCCGTGGAACAAAAATTGCTTCGGCAACATATTCCAACAAAAGAAGAGAACGCTTAGACGGATTGAAGGGGTGCAAAGAGCCATTGCTGTTCGGCCGAGCTCAAGTCTAGGAGAGCTGGAAAAAAATCTTATTGTGGAGTATAGTAGTATACTACGAGACGAAGAGATATTTTGGAGACAAAAATCCCGTATAAATTGGCTTGCCGAAGGTGATAGGAATACATTTTTTTTCCACAAATCAACTTTAATCCGGAGGAAGAGAAACAAAATTCTAATGCTGAAAATCGGAGAAGAGTGGGTTCGTGATCAAGATGTCATCCAAGATCATGCGAGGGAGTATTTTAAAAAACAGTTCGCTGGGCAAACAAATGGTACGGGCGTGATTCCAATCTCACAACTCCAGCGGACACTAGACAGAGAGGAGGCGGCATGGTTAGGGGGTGAGGTAACAGCTAAGGAACTCAAGAATACGGTGTGGAAAACTCATCCGAGCAAGGCCCCGGGACCCGACGGGATACAGGCCAACTTCTATCAAAAATATTGGGCATGGTTGGGACACTCAATTTTAGAGTTCGTGCAACAGGCTTTCAGGGAAGGAAACTTTGATCCTAAAGTATGCATGGCACATCTATGTCTTATTCCGAAGGTAACCGACCCTACCAAGATATCTCAATTTCGGCCTATCTCACTCTGTAATGTTTTATACAAATTCATTACGAAGTGTATTACTCTGAGGTTGCGAGATTATATGCCACGGCTTATTTCCCCGACGCAGTCGAGTTTCATAAAAGGACGTAGCACACAGGATAATATTTTTGTTGTCCAGGAGGTCCTACATTCTTTGAAATCGAAGAAAAAAAATAAGGTCGGATGTATGGTGCTTAAACTTGATTTGGAGAAAGCCTACGACAAAATCAGTTGGAAATTTCTGGAGGACACGCTTTTGGCGTTCAAGTTCCCGCTGAATTTAATTAGGCTAATCATGTTCTGCGTTAAAAATGCGTCGACCCAAATACTTTGGAACGGGGAACCTCTGGAGGGATTTAAGCACGGATGTGGACTGCGACAGGGAGACCCACTATCCCCATATCTCTTCGTCCTTTGCGTGGAGAGGTTAGCATAACTAATAAATAAAGCGGTGGAAAATAGAGACTGGGAGCCACTGATTCCTTGTCGAGGAGGACCTCATCTCTCACATATTTTTTTTGCGGATGATTTAATCCTCATGGGGAAAGCGACGCTGAAAACAACGCAGACCATCAAGCGAGTTCTTGATACTTTTTGTGATGCGTCGGGCTTGAAAATAAATAAGGAGAAATCCAAAGTCTTCTTTTCTAATAGAGGCGGTATGAGAATTAAGAGGCGCATTTGTGCAACTCTTAATTTTGCGAGGACGATGGGATTGGGGAAGTACCTTGGTGCGACATTATCCCACGGGCGAACACGAATGGAGGACTTTAACGAGATATTCGACAAACTCAGCGTTAGGCTCTCTAATTGGAAGAGTTTAAATCTTTCTTTGGCAGGGAGAGCTACCTTAGTGCAAGCAGTGTCAACCGCGGTGCCGATACACATTATGCAGTCGAGCTGGCTACCGGAAAAAGTTTGCGACAGATTAGATAAAATCAATAGGAGCTTTCTATGGTCACATAATCCGGAAGCCAAAAAACTTCATTTGGTAGGGTGGCATAAAGTTACCAAACAGAAAAAGGAAGGGGGGCTCGGACTTCGCAAAGCAAGACTAAACAATGAAGCCTTGCTTGCTAAATTCAGTTGGAAAATCACAAAGAAAGAGGATAATATTTGGTCGGAATTGGTGGAGGCGAAGTACCTAAAAGGAAAAGAACTCTTGGAGTACGTGGTGAAACCCACGGATAGCTCGACGTGGAAAGGCATCACGAGGTGTATGGCGCTTATTAAACCGGGGATCCGTTGGAAGATAGGAAACGGAAAGAAGATATCGCTGTGGTCGGATAATTGGTTAGGTGATGGGAATCTAATCGAAAAAGGAGCGCGAGTTGAAGAAGAAGAGCAAGGGCTGAAAATGTCGGATGTCATCGATTCAAATGGGGACTGGATGCTGGACTCCTTGAAGTCTTCGATCCCGGCAGATGTCAAGAGGGACATATTGGCAAAACATGTGGTGTTGAGAGAAGCCGACGATACAGCAGTTTGGAGTGAAAAATCAGACGGGCAATTCTCTTGCCAAAGCGCATATAGACTGCTCCAAAGGCTCTACTCGCACAATCCGAACCCGAATCCTAATGCTGAATGGGTGTGGAAATGTCCGGGCAGCAACAAGCTTCGGTTCTTCATTTGGCTCGCAAGCCAAAATAGACTAGCAACCAACCAACTTCGACGGAAGAGACGTCTAACCGAAGACGCGTCATGTGGTACATGTAACCAAAGCGAGGAGGACACAACTCATGTGTTGAGGGACTGCTGGGGTGCGAAACGAATCTGGATGAAAATTGTGCCACAATCAGACGCGCAAGTCTTCTTTACGGGGATGCATGGAGCTGGCTCAGGGACAACTCAAAAAACTGCACGAATAGTAATCTGCTCATACCGAACAGCGCTTGGAATGTGATCTTTGTGGCGAGTATTTGGGAGATATGGAAAGCAAGGAATGCCAAAGTGTTCCGAGGGGAATTAATCAAAACTGAGGTCGTGCTTAACCATATAAAAGAATTGGGAGCGGAACTGATGTTAGCAAATGAAAAACAGAAAAAGAAGAGGAAAGAGAAGTGGACGAAGCCGAAAGCTGGGTGGTTCAAGTTAAACACGGATGGTAGCGTTAGTAGAAACGGTTATAAAAGCTCGATTGGAGGCGTATTACGAGACAGTGGGGCTTTGTTAAGCAAGTAAATTCCATGACAACGCTAGAATGCGAACTCCAAGCATTAAGGGAGGGATTACGAATAGCGTGGGAGAGAAGAGTGCAAAAAATTGAGATTGAGACGGATTCGGAGGAAGCGCACAAGTTGATCTCGGACGAGGCCGTGCAAACACACGACTTTATGGAAATTATTGGAGAATGTCGCGAGCTACTTCATAAACCGTGGGAACACGAACTGAGTTGGATTGCTAGGGAAGGAAATATCCTTGCCGACGCGATGGCGAAGGAGCCGAGTGAGGAGAATGGTAGAGTTTGCATACTCTCAAATCCCCCGCCAAACCTCGTCAGTATGGTGCGCGAGGAGCAGGCCTAAGTGGCGTAGAACTTTATTTTTGCTTTCTGTTCTTTTTTTTCTTTGTCTTAGTCTGGTTCTGTAATTCCCCTTTTATCTACCAAAAAAAAAGGAAATAGAGTTACTTTTATGTTAGTGGTGTCTAACTAACAAATATTAATTTTTGATGGTGTGTGTTACAATGAAACGGCCGACATTGACACGGATTTTAAATACGTGTCCTAAACGAAATATCACATTGGTCCAAAAACCTCGTCACTAAATATAGAATATAGAAAAAGAAGAAGAATATGTGAAGGTAATGATAATAAAATAAATATTCTCCATTTTGCTCTCTCTTTCTTTAAGCCGTCCAAGAACGGCCGACATGAAGGAATATGAATAAGATCAAAATTCCTTCAGAATCATTATCATCATCATCATAAATTAGTGGTCTTAAAACTTAAAACCCAATGCAATGCAAAGGAGAGGGGTAATATCGTCATTTCAAAGCTTCGAAATTCGTCATAAAGTAACGTTAACAAAAAAGCTGTATGTATGGATGAAATGATCATCACCAAGAAATGTTACAAACACGGAAAACAAAGCCCCTCCGCCAATTCAGCTTCCCACCGATAAAACCCTAATCAAATGAAACCCCCCCTCTCTCTTTCACTCAACAATTTAAGCCAAAAGGAGCTATCACAAGTTTTTTAATTTTTGGTCAAAAATCTAATCTTTGGTATGTGTGTATTTATATATATATCATTCTGATTGTTATTGATTCAAATCCCTGTTTCTCAATTAGTTGTAAAGATGTGTTTTTTTTTTTTATTGGCCATTGGGCATGATTTTCAGGTGATAATTGATATTCATACGTGAATATGGCTAGTGTTCAAGATATTACTGTATCGGCTTCTATCAATCTTTTATCTGCTCTGGCATTTCTACTGGCCTTTGCGTTCTTGCGGCTTCAACCGGTCAACGACAGGGTTTACTTTCCCAAATGGTACACAAAGGGTATACGAGAAAACCCCAAAACCTCGGGGCATGCCAACAAGTTTGTTAATTTAGACTTTAGGACCTATTTGAGATTCTGGACTTGGATGCCCGCCGCATTTAGGATGCCCGAGCCTGAGCTTACCAATCACGCGGGGCTCGACTCCGTTGTGTATGTCAGGATTTACCTTGTTGGGTGAGTTGTGTTGACTTGTATGTAAGGGTTTTTAGCTTCCCTTAAATTTCTGATCTGATAGAAAAGTTCTTGAATGCAGATTGAAAATCTTTGTCCCTATGGCTATACTTTCTTTTACGGTTTTGGTGCCTGTCAACTGGACTGGATCGACTTTGGATGACATTAGAGATATAACGTTTACTAACATTGACAAACTATCCATATCCAATGTTCCTTCGGGGTCTATAAGGTGAGTACTGGATTGACTTTCTACTTGTTCCTGCTATTTCATGTAGAGGAGCCGATTCTCCTCAGGGAATTGACTTATGTATCAAGCCTCGTTTCTGATTAAGGTCATATTAGACTTACTTATACGAAAAACATGACGATTGAATGAGAATCTTTGTGTATGAAGGTGTCAAGAATATACTACTCTGTGATATCCTGGCTAACTCATGCCTTGTCCATATAATGATTACCGTAAGATTATCTGGCTTAGGTTATATATAATTTTACACCGGCAGATTACAACTATACGTTATTATGTAGCCGTGTAAGGCACTTCATTGTTGTTGCAGTTTCCGATGCAATGATTATGATGCCAATTAGATACTTCTTGTTTTTTGGAGAAAGGATGTCCATATTATTTACTAGTGTAATGCGAGAATAATGTTTATGGTTTCTAGTTTTATCTCCATCTGGATGTGATTCTTTTAATGTTTATTTGTTGAAAGCTAATTTATATCTCATGTAGGTTTACAGCCCACATCATAATGGCATATATATTCACATTTTGGACATGCTATATTCTTTACAATGAATACCAGACCATTACCGACAAGAGGTTGGAGTTCTTAGCTTCTGAACATCGTCGTCCTGATCAATTCACAGTGAGTGTGTAAAATACTAATTGCCTTGCATCCGAATTGTGATGCTATCAGTTGCTATCTTAGTTTGCATGTGGCCCACTTTTTTTTTTTTTTTTTTCAGACTTCTTTCTTGAACAACTTCACGCACTTCTACAGTTTAAGCTCTGAGATTATCAGATGACTTTCATTTCCAGGTCCTTGTGAGAAATGTTCCTTCAGATCCTGATGAATCAGTCGGCGACCATGTGGATCATTTCTTTCGCGTTAATCACCCTGAACATTATCTCACACTTCAGGTTTCAATTTTTTAACTGCAATGACAATATGAAGAATGCTAAGCATCGATATTTGTGTCCTTTAAAGTGTAGTTCATGGAAAACTAATGAAGGGGTGGGGAATGAACTTAATCTTTACAACCTGGCAATGAGGAGATCATTAATGGATATGCTGAGAACTTAAGGTTAGGCATTTCATCATGAAGTTGCAAATTAATTTATCTTGCCAGTAAATGGGTTGCAGGTTGTGTATAATGCAAACAAGCTTGCCAAATTGGTGGATAACAAGAAGAGCTTGCGGAATTGGCTTACTTACTACCAAACTCGATTTGAGAGAAATCCTAAATGGAGGCCAAAAATAAAGGTATTTTCCTTGATCGTTAATGATTCAACTTCATTGCTGGTTGGTCATCGATACTCCCACAAATAATACTCAATTAATCTGTTCCTGTATTGTATCCTCAATATGATTATCATGGCGAAATAATCATCATCATTTTTGATTGTGTATAGACAGGTTTTTGGGGACTTTGGGGAAAATCTGTGGATGCTATTGATTATTACACAGCAGAAATTGAGAAGACAAGTGAAGAAGTAAGCCTGCTACATCAAATATTCTTGTAAATTTCATTCGGTTTTTATGCATATATATGCATCACTGCGCTATAATCTGAATCGTGTCATGCTCTTTATTTTTTTATCAATGCCATTCCGTTATAATCTAAAGTGCTTCTCAGTTCTCATATGTGCTTCTACCAGTGCTTGTTGGTTCATGTTATCTGTTTTTGTGTTGAAGAGCATCTTATTTCTCTCACTGTAATTTCCTCTCATGAAAGAAAACGCCCACCTGTTACATACTTAGCAAGTGGCCCAGTAGAAAATCAGAAAACCTTATAACTGAAAGTAATTTGCGGTGCTGTGAGAGCAACCAGGCAAAATGCAGCAGGTGACCTACATGCTTCTTCTGTTTGCTTTTGTATAATGTACTACACCTCCTGCCCTTTTTTTTTTTTTTTCATGATCGCGGTATAATATTTTAACTTACAATACTATAGGTGAACCAATCACTAGATTTGAGTCTTATGCGGGGTGATTAAGCGCTGCCAAAAAATGTGACTCAGTTATCTCCTCCATAGGATCTATACTACATAAGTGCCTCCCATCCAGTGTGTTTCGGCAGCACATATTATTAAACTTGTAAAAATTAGTTGTAGTTTTCTCATATTCCCTTTCAGGACCCATGCATGAGATTCATTCCATTTTCTTTCTTTCTAATGATTGTACGTTTAAGCTGATGGCATATCATACTCTATCCACAGTCTTTTTGTGTCCTCTTTCTTTGATATAATCACTATGGATTCTGTCCATTTAATGAACATGCACTATGTGAATGTGCATGTATGAATCTGATTGTATCTTTTTCTGTAATTCAAGTATTTTATCTAAGAAAGGAGAGGCTTTTTGCATATGGTATACTTATCTAACAAATATATACTTGATTCCTGAAGTGAACATGATACCATGTGGTGTAATCTTGTTTCACGTAAAGGGGTTCCTCGAACGATCAAGGAAAAAAACTTACCGATCGAAAAAAAAAAAAACTTCCTGATGTTTCTCATGAACATGTGATTTGTACACTATAAAAACAAAACCAAAAAGGAACTATGAGATATATCTGGGTATGACATACAATAAGAGTATCTCGTACCCAGAAAACTCAATTTTATTCTTACGGAAGAGTATGTCATACCAGGGAAAAAAATAAAATTTGGCCCTTTATAATGTACCAGGTACAATTTTGGTCATTTGTTGTGACGTCTGTTTTAATCATTTCTAGTGTAGCACATCCAATTCTAGTTTTCTAGTGCTGGAACTTGTTTGTTTCTGACCAGAGAGACACACAACTTGCAGATGCCTAGTTGTTTGTCGAAAATTGGTTCTAGGACACATCGATATGTTCGTTCAATGCGAGATCTCCAATTTTTAACTAAAAATCCCAATTTTTTTTTTCTTCTAATTTTTCAATATGAAACCCTAATCACTTTCCTGTATGGTGTTTTAGAGTTAGTTTTTCATAAACTGTCTAGGCATGTGCGAGTCGACATGTCTTTTTCCAGACAAAAACCATAAATTTCGTTACGGGAGGACTTAAATTAGATGTACACAATAAAGAACTAAGTTTTTACCCTCGTCACAACGAATGACCCAAATCGTACTTGGTAGTTGGTACACTATAAAGGATAAATTCTGTTTTTTTCCCTGTCAACCCAGGGAACTCCTTTTGGTTCTTATGAAGCTTATTAAGGCATGCAATTGTGGAAAGTTTATACGTGATTATAGTTATTTGTTCATACTCCACTCTCTTCCATGTCTCCTGAAAAACATTGTGTTGTGCCTAAAGCTATTCACAGTAAGATTATGTTCCAGAGAAATAGAACTTTTTCTGTTTTAAGGAACTTGGATTTTTTTTTTTTAATGGCTCTTTACCATGCCTTTGTTTGAAAGCACCCTTCTCCAAAAACTACTTGTCATACTTGGGATGGACAAGGAATACCAATATCAATTGCTTTCTTTATATGGGAATGCAGGAAACGGCAGAACGGGAAAAGGTCATAAACGACCCCGAGGCTATAGTTCCTGCAGCCTTTGTTTCGTTTAATTCTCGATGGGGGGCAGCGGTTTGTGCTCAAACACAACAAACAACCAATCCGACAATCTGGTTGACAGAATGGGCTCCAGAACCACGTGATGTTTACTGGAACAATCTTGCAATACCATACGTTGAACTCACTGTGAAGAAACTGCTGATGGCTGTTGCTATGTTCTTTCTCACATTCTTTTTTATGATCCCTATAGCATTTGTGCAATCCTTGGCAAGCATTGATGGAATTGAAAATGTTGTTCCATTCTTGAAACCACTGATTGAATCGTAAGCTTTTGTCTTTCCATTTCTCCATCCTTCTTTTGTGACTGGTGAACTGATGTAGAAGTACAATGGTTGCATTTGTATGCACTTTGTAATGCTATTAGACTCAAGCGTATAATGTAACAGTATCAGGTGCACTTATTTTAAGAGTAATCTGATCTAAGATTTCTGACGGAAGTTTCCCTCAACTTCAAACACGTTGTCTGAATATCCTCAAATATAGGTTGTAAATTCTTGATATTATATTAAAAAGTTCTGTCTTTACGATTTCTTTAGATCAAATTTCAGGTGACCATAGTCTCTTAGTTGTTATGAGCATTGTTACATTACTAAGTAACGAAATGGTGACATGAGTCAATTTGACTGTCAGTATTCATACTTGTCAACTACACTTATTTACTGTGTAAAAAGAACTACATTTTTAAGCTTGTTGAATCCTTGTCAATCTTGGTTCTGCTTTAGATTATTATTTTCTTTAGCTTCGAACGCTGATTAAGTTTATGTGTTTCAGGGGAAGTAACAAGGCAATAATTCAAGGTTTCCTTCCTGGCATTGTGCTTAAGATATTTCTTCTACTGGTTCCAATGATTCTCATGGCAATGTCTAAAATAGAAGGTTATACGTCTCTTTCCTCTCTGGACAGAAGATCAGCTGGAAAGTATCATTTGTTTTTACTTGTGAATGTTTTCCTTGGAAGTATCATCACAGGAGCAGCATTCCAACAACTTAAGAGATTTATCAATCAATCCCCGTCAGAGTATGTCATCTTTTTCTTCTAGCTGCAGAATTATTTGTGGATGGCACATTGTTGTAAGGTTTCAAGACGCAGTAAGAACTGTGTCTTAGAAACTTGCTTTTAGCTATTCAGTTGCACTTCAAACTGTGTTTGGAGGATAGGTTCATTTCGTATCGACAGTAGTCTAAATTCAGTGAGATCTGGAGCAATCACCAATTAAGCATTCAAACTGTCGGAAATTACTTATAATGCTCTAAATTGCTTGCTTCTATTAAGATAGTGATGTTTTATGTTTCTATGTTGCAGTATTCCGCAGACGGTGGGGGTTGCCATTCCACTGAAAGCCACTTTCTTCATTACTTATATTATGGTTGATGGTTGGGCTGGGATTGCTGCAGAGGTCCTACGGTTGATTCCTTTAATCGTGTTCCACCTAAAGAATACATTTTTGGTAAAGACAGAACAAGACAGGGAAGAGGCAACAGATCCTGGTTGTCTAAATTTCCCCATTTCAGAACCGCGCATACAACTATATTTCTTGCTGGGACTTGTCTATTCAGTGGTCACACCTTTTATTTTGCCTTTCATCATAGTATTCTTCGGATTTGCTTATATGGTATATCGCCATCAGGTATGTTTCTATCATGCGGTTAAACTTTACTCATTATCTGATACAGTCTGGAAAAAGTAATCTGCTCTGCTGATCCAAAAACCCAGTAACATGTGCTATATTTATATAAAGATTTTAGGTAATCAACTTATGCATTTTGGTTGTTATCTCTAGATCATCAATGTATATAATCAGAAGTATGAGAGCGCAGCTGCATTTTGGCCAGATGTGCACCGTCGTATAATTATAGGTCTAATTATATCACAACTGCTGCTGATGGGACTCCTGAACACCAAATCTGTAGCCAAAGCAACTCCTGTGGTACTTGTGCTTCCAGTCTTCACCATATGGTTTCATGTACTCTGCAAAGGGCGATTTGAGTCGGCATTCAAGAAGTTCCCTCTCCAGGTGAGTGCCAACAGTCTGTTTAAAGTTCACTATATATGTTTTCAGTTAGTGGGTATAATATTTTTCTGGATCGCATCTTTTAATTGATATAAGTAAAATAGGTGTATCTTTTAATGGATAAGTAATTCAGTTGTCTATTTTTACTAGTTAGAAGTTCCCTCTCCAGGCGAGTGCCAACAATCTAATGAGTTTCATTTTGTGTAAGATAACAGTGTGTTTTCAGTTAGTGGGTACAATATCTTTCTGGATCATGTCTTTCAATGGAAGTAAAACAGGCGTCTTTTAATGGATAAGTAAAAGAGTTGTCTATTTCTCCTATTTAGACAATGACCATTTATGTTGTTGAATAAACAGGATGCAAAGGTGAGGGATACATTAGAAAGGGCTAAAGAGCCAAATTTGAACTTGAGAACCTACCTACAGGATGCATACATGCATCCCGTTTTCAAAGGTGTTGCGGGTCATAATATACCGCCACCGGTTTTTGATGATGAGGAGAGTCGTGCGCTTATTCCCATCAAGAGGAGCTCCGGCAAGGGTAGCAAAACTGCTAGTCATGGCAGTAATTCTGAAGGCGAAGTATAAGTGACTTCATATTTGTGAAAATCATCCCTCGGCACCTGTTCATTCGTCAAACTCATATTTTTCCGTAAATTAGAGCCTGTCCTGGATCAGAAACTAGACTAGCTGCACAGTGTTTACAAAATTTCTCGCATATTGAATACAAAAAACAGAGATGTACACTTGATTAATTGTGTACACACGGTCATTGATGTTGTGCTCGCAGGCCTGTTTTGTACCTATTGCAATTCAGAGAGCCATGAGCCTTCTACCTTATGATTTTTTTTATTTTATTTGTAAATTTGATGGTTGTTATCCGGAGTGTGGACGATGGAATTTTGTTGGTTAGAATTGTATAAAAACTTATAGTCAAAAGTCTTCACTTTGGTTGTCAACAGCTAGGTTCGAATATGGTAAATGTCTAAAATCATCTAACGTGGATTTTCTTTTATCACAGTAAGAAAAGCAAGGTAAAGGTAGCGGTTCCTAATATATTTTGCCTGGAAGTAGAAGGCAAAGGTATATGGTAAATTTTTGTGTAGATATTATAAAAGATGCATGGTCCTTCAATATGTAGACAACAAAATTAACCATCTCGTTACTCAGGACTCCTTAATTACACAAGGAAAAAATAAAGGGAAATAAGAAATCCTATAAATAACAGTAATTCATGCAACTAATACTCCGAAATCTACTTGGTTGCGGCCGTATTTTCTCAACTTCTGCAACCACAAAAAGTTGTGTAATTGTAGTTTACCATCTCAAATTCACAGCTAATTCCAAGAGCGTTTCCACTTGACGAATGGCTCGTTGTTTCTCCTGCTGCTTTAACCTAGTAGCAACTGATTCAGGATCAAGGGCTTTAGCATTTGGTGCTTTGAGATGTTCAGCTCGGACTTCTTGCAGCAATGCGTCGACTTCTCTAATAAAATCAATCCTTAAAATGATATCATCATCTTCTGTGGGCGGTCTTATTGGTCCTTGGTGCTAAAGAGAATGACCAAACGACAATTTTTTAGAATTATTTCGAGTCACCTTCATTAGAGAACGTGGTGCTCTTGAACGGTCACCAAATATCCACAAAAATGGATGGTTGACGACAGAAATGCCATTAAATAGGTACTTATGAGTTGACTCTTGTGCTTATTACTTTAATCACTTTCGTTTTAGGGACAAAGAGCAAGAACTGTCAAATCTTTTACAGATATAATCATGTGGAAAAATGGAATGAGTGCTAATTCTGAAACTACTAGCACTGCAAAATGGATCCTGGATGGCACCGAATTAAACAAATCCTCACAGTAACTTTGTTGGTGCTTATATAGCGCATGTAGGTAGTTACCTTATCAATGTCGAATCCAGCTGGTACAAGCATGCTAAATGGATCTTCTCGGGGGAAGGTCTCAATCATCAGCTTCTTACATGCCTTTAGCCACCCATCATCATCAAACCCATCGTGCATATTCAACAGATCATTTAGCAATTTCATCGCTGGAGTTGCCTCCCTCTTCAATATCTCGGTCTAAATATACATATCATATAGAAATAAGGTATCCAACTAAAATGAGGATGTATAGATTACGTTACGCAAAATGAAAGTGGTGGCTGACGATACAAAAAGACGTCTGACATATGAAGCACTTAGACATACATGGAGTGGGAGATGGCGGAGGGGCAAGGATGGTTGATGATTAACAATATGTCAAAAAGGTAGCTCTCTAAATGCGTAGAAGTAAAGCGAAACAAATTTAAAAAAGCAAAATTCACAAGTGATGCATACCTCAACCCTCCTGTACAGGAGATCAAGACTTCTGATAGCATCCTTTTCATCCTGAACATGCAGTAAAAAAATAAAAAAATACAAACTAAACTATCAAACTGTATAGAAATATATGACAATGGAAGGATTGCGGGGAAAGACAAAAGGTATTTCAAATGCTGTATCGACACAGTGATATACGCAAATAACTCATTTCCATCAAAATGGAGGGAAGAACAATTGGGTGCATCATCACCTCAAACATCAAGTTTCTGATTAACATTGCGGCGTGAACTCTTGGAGTCTTTAGTGAAATAACATGAGAATTCTTAACATACGTGCCAAATTGTAGAAATTAAACACAGCAGAATTATGGAACTTTTATTTATTAAAAAATCATGCTTGGTATTAAACAACAGCAATCAATCTTTTTAAGATGCATAAAAATATATAAAATGTACTTCATGGTACTCACATCACGTCGAGCAAGGTCAAGCCGATTCCATATGACCATGAGGATTAGTTCATCCAGCTCACCTTTCTCAGCTGCTTCCTCAATTTTCTGCAGTGGAAGGCAAAAAATATTAAGATTCAATCAATATATCACTTGAAAATGTAAGCTCAAGCTATCAGCAGAATAATATCGAATCTAGACTTTCAGAAACAGCTGATGATAATAACTTGATAGGGTGGAAAGAAAAGCACAAGCCACTTAGTTACAGGCGAGATGAAAAAAAGAAATGATGAAGTAAAGGTACTTTGACACATGGCCAGGGCGTAGGATCTACGGACTACTACTTAAATTAATGGCACGAACAAGGTGTACCTGCAAATAACTTCCAATCTACTAACGCTCTAGTTATTCAAGCTACGTTTTCCATTCCAATGCATGATTTCCGTTAGTAACACTGAGTTCTTCCCCTTCTAATTTCAGATAGAGATTCAAATGTTTTGAGACATATCCACAACGGAATTCCTCTTAACGACATTTTTGGTCAAAGAAACAAAAGAACACTGATGCTATGAATATAAATGATTTAAGGATACCACCTCTTCCACCTCCTCAGCTGATTTGATGAAGCTGGAAACCAGTTTCTTGGCTTTTCGAAGCTCTTCTTCGGGATAATCCTTGAGCCTCAAACCAATCTCACGGTACTCGTCGACCTTTCTTTCCTCTTCATCGTCCTCCTCTTGCCGCTTCTTATGAAATTCCTTTGTCTTTTCTCTCTGCTTGGCTTGCCATTCCTATCCTGAAAAGAAAGTTAGCAATAGCTCAAAAATATAAAACCAATCTAAAAAAACACCCGTTTTTAATGAACCTTTTTGAGATTAGTCAAATTGATAAAGCACAAGAGAAAATCAAGAAAAGCCAGAATCAAGAATTGGGAATTAGTATATGTACAGACCTCATCATAATATTCTTTTGGGAGTCCGTACAAATCTTGCTCTTCTGTCTTTTTGCATCGACGCAGAGCTGATAACAAGTACAGACAAAAAGAAAAGATTACATCTTTTTACAGTTTGATAATAATAAGAAAAAAAAGAAAAAGAACCCCAAAAGTAAATCATACACTTGAAAGAAGGTGGGATTGTTAGAGCTTGACGAGTTCCTGATAAGGTTGAGGAGTTAGCGAGTGGCGGGAGAACGGCGCAGGTTAGCAGATGCAAAGCTCCTGCCTCCATTTTAATAAACATATTTCAGGGTTTTACTTTTTGGACAATTATGATTAATACATGTCTTCTTAAACCTCTTTTTACCTTTTTTTATTTTTTTATTTATACTCGAAATCTAAGCATACCTGAAAGTTGTACCTGATAGATTAGTTATTGGGTTACAAATTTGCAAACCTATTATTTTTTTTTTCATTAAAATAGTTTTTAATCTCATCTTGTATGAGAGTGTTGGTTCTCTCGGCGTACTTTAATCTCAATTAACATTTGTGAAAAATGACAATCAGGCCTCCTGAGTGAGTGTCTAAATTGTTTACTTTTGCTTAGTTTTGTAACAAATATCTTTTTGTTTATTTTTGTATTTCTTTATTTTGTAGGTTTTGAGTAGAGTCGATGCAAAACGAAGATTAAAGACTGGAAAATAAATTGATAATGAAATAAGCAGAATCGAGAAACGAGTGTCACACAAAAACGCGTGAGGCACACCACTCAATTGGTGTTACTAACGCCATTCCATTGCCCTAAAAAAAGCCAAAACAACAGCCAGACGTAGAATCATGAGCCACACCACGGAGACGAGCGACTCGCGCCTGAGATTGCACAACCAATGCCACATGACTCGCCCGACATTGCAGGCTGTGTTTGATCTTGCACTCGTTTGGTTGTATTACTTGACGATTTAGAAAAGTACTTGGTGATGACTTTGATAGGAAGAGCATTGATGTATTTTTGTAAGGTTGATATAATTCAACATCCTCCAACTCTTATATGGACCATTACTAGATATATGAGTGTTTTTTTTTGCACCCCTAGTGGTGGATAGAGAACTTTAGTTTGACGAAAATGATGGTATTGTTGCTGCTACAAATTAACCTACATTATTGATTAAATGAACACATTGCTACGCTTGCTGAGATTACTAAGTTTATGGATCATATTTCCAGTACAAGCAGATTATTCAACAAGGCGATGTGCGACGACATGCTTAATGTTAACCTGGTAGGCAGAGACGTGATAGTTAATGTTGATCCCCAAGTTAAGGATCTTGTTGATCAGGTGTTGTTGGTTAAGCTTGTTATGCTACACTTTAGGCTTGAGTCCACATGTTTTCTCTTATGTGATTTAGTAGCTCTTAGTTTTGCTTCAAGTGTTTCCCTTGGATATTGTGTTTTGTTGTTAAATTTATTTGTATTGCGAGCTCGGTCACAAAATTTATAACATTGCTCTTTGTTTTTCATACTTATTATTTGTAAATTAGTCATAATATCTTTCCATTTGTATTGAACGAGATAGTATGGGACAATTAATCTTTTTAAAAGCCAAGTTTTCTAATGTAGTTGTAGTTGTTGGTGCCACCAATTTCAAAACAATGTCATAGAAATAACAAAGTTCGGGATAAAATTGATAATATATCTCATTGAGCTTGAAAAAGAATCAAGCTAGCATAAGCTTATTGGAAAGATAGAAATAACATACAAGAACGAAAACTTCGTTAATTCACAATGAATATTTGACCCAAAGAAAAGAGCAACTCTCAAAAATCTCAAAATCAACAAAATGTCATCTTAGGTTTACACTAAATGTATACCCCAAAATACGAGCAAATAATGAAAATGCTAAAATATATTTTTTCTCCAAAAATGAAATAACTGCAAAAAATAAAAGTGCTATTCACATCCTCACATGTAACACGCTCCAACAAACATAATGCAATTCGGAGTTCTATGAAAAGAAATATAACTCAAATAAAAATTGCCAAAAACGACAGTAACGGGTTTTGTCAAGCCTAGGCGATGAAATTTCACAAAAAAAGGGTCCCACACATAGTCTTTGGACAATGGCTATTATTTGTCGGCCATTTTGATGCAATTAGACTACTAATTCGACAAAAACAAACCAGGTCGAAATTCGGGATGATCCAATTTCTTAATAAACTCCAAAGTCTTCACTACCGCATGAAAATGAAAACCATATAATGTTGTAGAAAACTTTGTTTACAACTGTTTGTTGAAAAGTGAAAACACAACTAAATTGAAGAAAGTCTTCACGCATAGCCTATTTAAATTGCAACCTTCTTGTTATCAAATCTTGAACTTTCAGCTGTAGTATCTACTTAGATTTTATTCCTCGCCAGTCGCCATCCAATGATGGTAGGTAATAATATTGAAAAGGAGGGAGTGCACAAAAGTCGGAAGAAGGAAAAAAAAAAAAAAAAAAAACCCGACATCCATAATAATTGAAATCTCAAACTCAAAAACAAAAAACAGCCATCATGACCATCATCACCAAATAAAAAACACGGCCAAAAATCTAGTACAACCATGAATGCCCAACTAAAAGTTTGCATTACACTATAAACGATGCATACGACGCTCAAACATACAAGACATCCAATCAATATCTGCAGATACTTCTCTAATCTAATGTCAGCGCCAGACTAAGTTCTCCTTAGTAAAGTATGATGATGATAACCACACCACATACAGAAACTACATTTCTACAAAAGAGAGAAGAACCTTGTAGGATTTCTGTCCAGTTCACATGACGTACATACATCATTTACACCTGCCTATTACAGCTCCAAAATGCTCCCTAATATTTCTAAAGAAGGATCTATGCTTTTTTCACAACTATAGAAACTTATCGACTTATCAGTTGCTCACAACTTTGTTTTACACTCTTTGCTTCACACGTCTACCATTAACATCACTTCCATCTATGATACCTTCATTTCCCTGCTTGCCAACTGCCAGAGAGTGTTCGTTAATCCTAGCAACATACTCCAACAATTCAGTCAAAACACGAGGACAGCTCTCTTTTAGGTATTCAAACCCGTCTGTTTGCATAACAGCTGCAACAAACGAAAAAAATAATAAATACGAGAAAATTGATAGCTTTTGAGGATCAATAGAGATTTGTAAAGTCCAATGAAACTTGTTGGTGGGGGCAGGGGAGGTGAGAAGGGGAAATACAAGTGATATAATCAAAGATATTAATGAATTGCTTTATGCATTTAATGCTTCAAGGCACACATCCAACAAAATGAAAGCCTTGCCAGCAAGCACATTTCTGTATACAGTCTTGCCAAGTAGGGGTAATTTCATTAAGCAGGACCGGAGCTTGAAGGGCCTTTCTAACCTCTTGAGTTGTTACAAGTCAGGAGGATTTTTACAAATTTATTTCATGTCATATTTCTTATACAGATAAAAACATCACGAAGGAAACTGTGAAAGGGTTATAATACCACATAGCTTAACATTTGGTCATTAAATTACATAATTTGCAGGTACTACACTCAGTGTTTCCATTTAGCCCCTACCAAGTTCGACAGAAAAAACTTCTCTAACTACTGTCTCACTTCTAATGTTATACCATTCAGACAGTAAGACCTAAAGACAATTAATGATCATAAGGACTAATGATGATTAACAAGAGGCATATATAGACTTGAAATATTAGCCAATGCTGCAGATGCAAGACAACAGAAACTACGTAGCAGAACATTTAAAAATTGAGTAAAAACAATCAGATACGGTTATCTATTACCAACAATCAGTATATTGCAACAGTGTAACAGGAATTACCCCTCATCAAATAAGCAAATGTACCTCTTAGATTTTCAGGATTCGCAACAAATTTGAGACAAGCAGATTTCAGCTGGAAACAGTGCTGCTGCTCTGCCAGTGCAAGTGTCGTTGCAACAGTATTAATAGCAACATCCTTGCAGAGGTTAGCCTCGCAAAGCAATCTAAGCCTTTCTAAACCATACCGATCAGCAGCTGCAAGCAGATGCTGAGACATCAAGGTTGAAGCCCACTTTGAGTCTAATCCAGTAAGTTCTTCCATGTCTGGCAGTATATCCCAGTACATAAAATGAAGCAGAGCCTGCAAAGCATACAAGAAAAGGTAGAAAATGATTATGCAGAGTCAAGTATCTATTAGAATCCAAAAGCCAAAAGATATAATTTACTATATACAATTAACAGTCAAAAATTAGGCCACCCATTTATTCATTTAGCTTTACAATCAGAATAAAAAAAAGAGATGTCGCAAACAAAATACAGGCATTAGAAGCAATATTTATTCATCCGGAAGTAAATAATAACATCAGCTTCATTTTAAACAATCAAAAACCTCTCTGGACAAGTAGCATGGTAGTGTTTTCTTTTTGATAATTAGGAGGCTAGTGTTTTCATTGCAGATGATCTGGAAACTATAGCATAAAACATGGTAAACCAGAGAATTTGCATGTGCAGATCAATTTGGACTAGTATCGGCCAGATAATATGTTTGATAGTCAAATTCTTACACCAATGGCAGATTAACAAAAGTAAGATTAACATATCGTGAGAACAATAGTATGTCCATATGGTATTCTCAAACATACTTTACAATTACAAAGCATTTATTATCATGGATGGTTTCTAAAACAGCATTCTAGGTAATAACCAAAGAATTCATCTCTCTGTCATCTTTACTTCCTACTCTATTTTGTCATATAAAGTAAAGCGCAATTCTGTATGAAATTATTCTCAATGACAGAAGTTGTCATCACCACGAATACTAACCATGAAAGTATACTAATAAGTAAAGCGCTAATTGGCACCATGCCAGTATCCCCGAGAAGTAGACCAAAAAGAATATCACAAACAAGTATTACCAACATTGACATCTTGGAAACTATACTATTTCTGACAAATGACAAATCACAGGAAAGCTGGAAGTTCACAGGACATCAGTACCCAACTAACCCCCAAAAGAGTTGATAATTAAAAGCTGTAGCAATAAACTACTAGAAGATACTATTGTGCGAAATACACACAACTGGGTGGAAAAGAGAAAGTTGCATGAGACCTTAAAAACGGTCGCCTCCATGTCTTCAACTTTAATGCACTTCGTCGTTTGGTCCCTCATTGGACCATAAAATTGAGCTCTAAATACAGGCGATCGAGCTGCAAGGACCAATTTGTGAGCTGAAAACGTTTCTCCATCAACTTCAAAGCTAACGTCAAATCCTTTGCCACTTTCCAACAGCTTCCCCATATGCTCACCAATGTTTGATGGGGGTAAGGGTATAAAGTAGATCTTAGGTCCTTCTGTGTGAGATCTAACAACACCAACACAGCAATGAACTTGAAGGCAATCATCTTTCAGGTAGTCGGATGTCTCCAGAGAAGTTCTTTTGAAAAAGCGCTTGTAACCCCTGCAACCAAAAAATAAGCGTTAGTATTCATATAAAAGAATCGCCAGTCAGTTACATCTTTCCATACAATACTGCTAAAAGCTAATGTTATGTAAGAAGAGTTAATAACTGCTTGTTCGGATCACTCAAAAGAATTAGACAGAGGTGGTAGGGATTAATTTTTTTTTGGAGAACTGAATGACAACACATGCTCTATCTAAGAAAGTGGAGATAGAGAGTGCATGTGGTCGACCTTCTATTTAACTCAAAGATTAATTCCCATTAATTGGAAAGACAGACTTTGTTGTCGTTTATGATATATCATGGCTCCAGTTTTATTGATCACAACAATCATAACTTACCATATTATTTGATGCTTCAACACAAGAAGGAGCAAATCAGTCAACAAACAGATTTTTACTAGTCAAGTTCAAATACAAGACTAATGACGCTGAATAATCCAAATAATAAAGATTTGTTCCAAGTAAGCAATTATATCATGGAATTGAAGCATTCTATCCTACTGGCTATTTCTTTACACAATTCATCAGTATTTTAGGTCTTACCGCATGATGCTTCTAGTAGACAGACAGCATTTTTAATGAGCTACCTATCACGCAAATTACATTCAATAACCTAATGCATTGAAAACAAAGGAGCAAACAAGATAATTTACAACTTGGTATCAAAAAAATAGGAGAAAACAAAAGAAGACACATAACCCAGGCAGGGAATAACGCACACCCTACTGCTTCTGCATTTTCCAGTATACGGTCCACCCTCTAAAGCCCTACCAAATTAGCTGTGGGCCGTGTGCCTATACTCTTTAATGGAAAGTTAAATTGTTAGATCCAGTAATCACCAGTGAAAATAAATTCAATTAACCGTCTTGCTATCAAAGTCAAAGTGGTAATTTGCCGGTGAAGTATGGGACATTAACAAAGATGATGGCTGCTGCATCTCTTTGTATATCCTGTTCTCACCACACACTTTGTAAACAACAACGAAAAACTGAATAGAATTAATTTCACAATTTCAGTGGGATTGAAATTAAAATGTGTAATCGACACTGAAAAGCACACTTGTTGCGTAAACGGATAAGAATCATAAGCACATATCTACGAAACAAAGTGATAATTAATTTCAGAAGAAAACAATACATACAATTGACAATAAAAGTAAAACCTACCACATGCTGCCTCTGTATTTGAGTGTATAGGGCCCAGCCTCTAAAGGCCTACCAAAATGGGTATGAACCTTGTGCCTCTCCTTCCCACTCTGATCGAGTAGAGTGAGCTCAAAAAGAGCACGTACGTCGGTGGCTTGACTGGCTAACGCAATGAAAAGCGATACGTAAGTTGAATTATCGTCCTCACTCTTGCCATCAGGGTAGAAATAAATGGCCCAGGAATAGCCACCAACGGTAAACGTATCGGAGGCGATATATTTTCCAATCCCGATACCCTTGGATGAGGAATACTCGGTGATCTTGAAATGGTGGGAAGCATTAACGGTGTCTGTTATCGAAGTGGAAGAAGATGATGGCTCTTGGTAAACCCTATCCATTACCACCATACCATACCATACACAAACAAATGAGGAGTTGATTGAAATTAACAGTATTTGTGGGTTGTAATAATAGCAAAGTGAAAGGGGGGTAATATGGATTAGGGTTTCGATGGATTGTATGTAGTAAGGGGCTTTAAATTGAATTGAAAATTGACGAGAAAAAAGTTGCAGGGAGGGTGTGTTTTTCTTTTAGGGTTTGAGGGATGAAAGGTGACGACGAGAATCGGAGATGAGAGAGAGAGAGAGAGAGAGAGAAACGGCAAGGAAGAAATCTGTTATAGAAAGAAGAGTGTTTTTTTTTTTTTGTGTGTGTGTGTATTAATTTTCAAACGGGGTTCGTTTCCCACAAAAATGAAACTGTAGTTAGTTGATAATTCATTTTGCCACGGAGCAAAAAGTATACATATATATATAATTCACTTTTCCACATTTTTGAAATCGTTTGACAAAGTGATGCTACCCCTGCAAAGTGATAATTCACTGAATTAAGTAATTAACCAACTTATAATCCTATTCTTGCTTACATTCTATTGATAGAATTAATCGGTTCGTTGCCACCTCATCGTGTAGCATTTTAATGAGCTGGCCCTTTTATGATCGATCTTTTAGCAATTGACCCACTACATGTCATGATCTAGTCACTCGTCTGCCACACGCACCACTTATTCAAAACAAAGTATTATTCGAAAACACCAACTGGTTCATTTCCTTGTGAGCGTGGTACCTCCTGAAAAAAATTATTTCCCAACCTCGTGTGTTTTTGAAAAAATAAAAAACTACGTGGTTCTTGTTGTTGTACCTCTACAAAATTGATGGAGCGAATCTTGATAAGTTTAAACTTTTTATCTGACCGCTAGAGTTACAATATAGAACCATATATATATAATGTATATGTACGTTATGGTGCTATTAAAAGATATATTGTTTTATAGTATCTGGGCTTATGTCATTGAATGCTCTATTATTTTAGTTTTCATTATTAACTTCATCTTATTATTTTTTATTTTTTCGAAACTTACTGCTCGTTTGTCACCTACTCGTCACTCGCTCAACCAGCTGCATGGTTCGTAAAACTTATTATACACATGCACATTTGAAAGACCAGACATCTTTTAGCAGTTAAGGCCTCATCGTAGCATCAATTTGAGCGGAGGTATTCCTGGCAATTTGATTGCGTGCCATATTGGTGCTTGGTGGCCTGGGAACCTTAACAACAGAACATCTAGGTGTACCTTTCGCTTAATACTAGAATCAAAATTGAAACATATCATTTGAGGTTGCATAATCAAGGATACACTGAGGTTGCATAATCAAGGATACACTACAGAAGGAATTGTTCCATTTTCAAAATTCACCTTCAACAAGCGTAGATTTCATTCAAAAATTTCGTGAATCTCACGTCTTTCTCGTAAGACCGAGAGAAATGAAGAAAAAGAAAGAATTTGTTTGGCTCCCTAGACAATACCTCAATTATAAATTAATCTGATAAGTAAATCACAAAAAAACATATTTAATATTCTAACTTATTCAAATGTCAATTACACGACATATAACTTATTTACCAAATTAAATCTACAATTTTCCTGTTGAGTCTAATAATTGTGTAATACGTGTCTAAAACTAGAACCTTTCTAGTGAGTATAAATCTACAATCTTCCTTCTTAGTTAAAATCCACCATTTACCTACAGTTGTTTAAATTTACGATTTATGTACTGAGTGTGGATCTAAAATATACATATACTTATTCTAACTTATTACTACTAACAAAAGAAAAAATTACAAAAAGTGAGGGGGTGCAGTAGCAGCCACGGTATTAGATAGTATTATATGTTACGTTGTATTGTTTAGTTTTATATTATTAGTCCTTATTCTTGTACTTAGTTATGTACGTTTATACCCTTGTATTTACCTTTACGTACTCTTGGTGATTAATGAGAATATTCATTAACTCAAATTATATCTCTTATATGGTATCAAATAGACCAAATCCTCTAATGACATTCTCTTCGATCCAATGTCTGCCTTACACCAATCCGCTGTTGACGCAGCCCTTGCCTTCGGGAATCCTCAGGCACTACCGCTTCGACCACGTCTGCCATCCAACCGCTTATTACGCCCTTCAACGGGCCATCCTCCGGTGGTATAGAGTTGATCCCCATCACTTCCAACATGATCCCCATCAACTCACGGGAAACAACTTTCCGTTATGGCGTTGCCAAATCTGTCATCTGTTGTACGGATATGGCCTCTTTGGTTAGGTGGATCGCACGTTCTCGTGCCTTGTGGTGGGTGACATGCTTGAATCCTTTGTGGCCTTTACTTTATGGACCCGCCAGGACTCTCTCTTGGTCACTGCTCTCTTTGGCTCGGTTTCCCTTGAAATATCGCCTCTTATTGCTTCCGGATTTATGCAAATCGTTCACGTTCCCGTGTCATGCAACTGAAGGATGACATCAACACCATGAAGCTTGAGAATCGCTCTGTGTCGGCATTCCTCCAAGCCCTTAAATCCAAGGCTGACAAACTCGTGACCATTGATGGCCCCGTGAAGGATGATGACCTCACCCTCTATGTTCTCAACGGTCTTGGTCTGCTCTATCGGAACATTGTTGGTCCTACGTAGACTCGTGATCATCTGATCCAGTTTGCTAAACTTCACAACCTCCTTGTGAGTTAAGAATCCTATCTTCGTCGTCTTGACTCAGAATCCTCTGATGTGGTGGTGTCAGCCAATCAGACTATATCTCAGCCCCGCAACAACAACAACAACAATTGTAATCATCGTGGGAACTGTGGAAACAACAACCGTCGCAGTCAGCCCTCGTACAGTCGCAACTTGTTGCCCGCTGGTGGCGCTCCGTCGTTCGAATAGTCCGCACGTCAACCAGACTCCTATGTGCCACTGCATGCTCGTGGACCTATTGTCTGTCAACTCTGTGGTGTTAGCGATCACGGGGCTCGTACGTGTCATCGATTTCCTATGCATAGTGCAAATTTTTCCGCTTCGCCACCAAACCCTGAGCAACCCCGCAATGAATGGCTTGTGGATTCGGATGCCTCTCATCATCTTACCTTCGATCTCCAAAACCTAAATCTTCTTTGGGAGTATGAGGGTATGGATGAGGTTACAACTGTTGGTGGTACATGTTTGCCTATATCTCGTGTTGGCTCTTCTCGCCTTGTTTTTCTGGATCATACTTTCACGCCTGATCATATACTTTGCGTCCCATCTGCGTGTCGTAGTCTATTTTCCGTGCATAAATTTACTAAGGCTAACAATGTATATATTGAATTCTTCCCATCCCACTTTGTTGTTAAGGACCTACGTACGAGGAGTAGTTTATTTCGTGGTGAGTGCGTGGATGGGGTCTATCGGGTCAAACTTCCGGAATTTTTGGCGTCTTTCAGTTGTGGCGATGGTTGGTGAGCGTACGGGGATTGGTTGTTGACATGATAGACTTGGGCATCCATCGTAAAAAGTCTCGTTTTTAGTTCTTAGGCGTTTTAGTTTACCCGTTTTGTCGTCCGCTGCGTCGGACTCTAGTCATTGTTCTTCTTATTTTTCAAACAAAAGTCATTGTTTAGTTTTTCGTGAGACGTTCCTTGTTTTAACTCATGTACTTCAATTTATTTATGGGGATGTTGGGGACCTTCCCACGTTATGTCTAAATTGGGTTTTTGTTATTACTTATTATTATTTGATCATTTTAACAACTATTATTGGATTTTTCTGATGCATGCCAAGTTTGAAGTGCTACAATTATTCATGTAATTCCGTGTTCTTGTGGAGAAACAATTTGGTCACTCCATCAAGAACTTTTATACTGACAATGGTGGGGAGTTTTTATCTATGCGCCACTATCTCTCGTCTAATGGTATTTCGTTGCTTACTACTGCTCCTCAAACACCTCAACAAAATGGCACGAGTGAACGACGCCATCATGTTGTGGTCACTATGGGTCTACACTTCTGAGTCGTGCTAGCTTGCCCCCAGAATATTGGGAATATACGTTCTCCACTGCTGTGTATACTCCAGTGTTGGGTTCTCGTTAGACCGTTTGAGGTTTTAATGGGACGCGCACCTGATTATTTGGGGCTTCGGGTGTTTGGGTGTCTCTGTTACCCGTATTTATGTCCACATCTTCCTGGGAAACTTACACCGCCATCTCAAGGTTGTCTATTACTTGGCTACTCCACGTCTCAAGCTGCCTACAAGTGTCTTGACCTTGACACAGACCGTTTGTATATTTCTTGTCATGTGCGGTTTGTGGAAAGCATTTTTTCCAAGGGTGATCCACTGACTCTAGGTTCGACCCCCTGACCCGCCGTTTGTCGATGGTGCGCCGCCTAGGGTTCCTTCACCCTACCTTTGGCCGCCTAGGGTTGCTCTATTACCCGTTGGGCCACCTATGGTTTCGCCAAGCCTGCTATCGTTTGTTGGGCCACCCGCTGCCTTGCCCCATATAATGATACGGCCCACTCCGCGGGCACTTCCGACCCCATCTTGCAGGCCTCTCTCCCCGGCCCATGAGCGTTGTAGGACTTCGTCTCCATATATGCGCTCCACGACGCGGTCTGAGCCGCGGGCTTCTTTATCACCTGTGAAATTGTGGATCGGGTTGATACGTTGTTGTTGTTAACTTAACACTGGAGAGTTAACGGCAGATTTGCAACGTTGTTAACTCAGCGATGTTACTTTAACAACAGTCCAGAAGAATTGTGCAGCGGAATAAACAAACACCAAGTTTAAGAAGTGAATATAGAATTATATTAACTTCCGAGCCTTAGGCAAAATAACCCGTGAAGGTTTTAACAAAGGTCGTTCTCTCAATTCTCAAGCTCCTCACTCTTAAATTGATTGAACTAAGCAAAGCACACAAGAATTGCTTCGTATATCTCTAACAGCTCCTCACTCTTAGATCTATCCTAACAATTCACAAACTTTGCTAAAGCAAGACAACACTCAAAAACTGTAAATTAATCTCTCGGATTGATTGGCTCTTGTCTCGTGTTTGTCTTGATGTACTTCACACCTATATATAGGTTCTTGATCTTCGACTTCAAGGTGTGTTGTACACGGTTGGTAATTCTCCTTGTTTCCTTCTTGAACTCTTCTTCTTTGTTCTCGCAGTCCTTCTTGTATAATAGTTCCTTCGTTAGTGATCCAACTAGGGAAAGACTCCTTCTTCAAATCAGGACTTGAACTTGGAAAGCATTCCTAGTTCCACTCGAACTCTTCTTTCCTTGTAGAGTGGTTTGCGTAATTAAGGAAACTTTCCTTCTTGGAAACTTGAGCGTCCAACCTATGACAAGTTTGTTTCCTGAATAATAATCAAAGACAATTACAACTGTGGAACTTAGTTAGTTAAGTGAATAAGGCAAAACAATAATGAAGAAATTAATAAAGATTGTAAATCGGATTCTGCTCCAGCAATGTTATCCTAACATTGATTTCTCAATGTTAAACTAACATTGTCAGAATACCTGCACTTCAATGTTAAACTAACATCGACCGAATACCTGCACTTTCAATCTCTCCCCTTTTTGCCTTAATCACAAAACCTAAGAACCTGTTCTAACCAGATCAAATTATTCAAACAAACTTAACTATCAGATCACAATGGAAAACTAAGTACGCTCCCCCTGAAACTCAGAAGGGACTATTCCAATGTTATTCTAACATTGATACTTTCAATGTTGTCATAACACCTGCCTGTCTTTGTCAATGTTAGCTTAACACCGAACCCAGACATATATTCTAACATTGAACATCTCAATGTTATTTTAACATCAGAGAACAGTTAACACCTGCAAAACAGAGTTAGTACTTTGTATCCAAAGTTCAATGATCATAAGCAGAAGCAGTAAGCAACAAGATAGAAATGTACTTAATTACAGACCATACAAGTAGCAAGGAACACACTCCTTGATGAAACCGAAAAATAAACAAAGGAAAAAATTGTTCATGCTGACAGAAACCTAACAGAACTCAGAAATTTTTGAAATTTGATCATTCTCCCCCTTTTTGTGAGGAAGGCAGATCCCTCAAATGCTTCCTGAGGTTGTCTATCTCTTGCAGCCTTACTTGCTTGTCTGCTATCTCTCTCTGGGTATCCTTGAACTCTCTGTCCAGCCACACCAAGGTTTCCTCCACAAAGGCATCAGCAATGACAGAACAGCTATCCCCACTAGCCACAGGAACTGAAGAAGCAGCAAACTTGTGAGTCTTCTTCTTCTTCTTCTTCTTCTTCTTCCTACTTGGACCAGCTCCATCCTTGGGATTCCATGGCAGATCCTGAATCCTGATCTGAGTGAAGTAGCTCCTGGTGATGATCATCTTGGCCTTGTTCTTGATCCAGCCTTCTGTCTTCTTTGTCTTGAAGCCTTGCTTCACCAGAATGCTGGATATCAGAGAGGGATATGGAATGATTCCCTTTGCCTTGGTTGTGACTTTCCTCATGTGCCTCAGAACCTTCTCCCCTATATTCACACTCAGCCCATTCTTCAGTTTGTACACCAACCTTGCAGATTCTTTTGTCATCACAGTGGTGTTGGAAGAGGGCAGCCAGTTGTAGGTGGAGAGTTTGTGAAGGACAACACTTAAGGAGGTCAGCTTTGTAGTAGGAAAACTGTCATTCCATTTCCTTGTCAGTCCACCAGTGAGGTCAGTGATCACCTCATTCATGCTAGGATCCTCAGTCTCCTCAGGGTCAGGGAGTCCCCAAGCCTCATTGATCACAGAGGGGCTGATGTCATAGACATTCATCCTGACCCAAGCTTTGCCAAACTTGGGAGATTCCTGGTGGGACACCCATTGAGAGAGGTTCATGTAGAACTCTCTGATCACATCAGGGACATATGATGCCTGATTCATCACAGAGCCCAACACCCCTCTAGCTTCCAGCAGTTCAAACAACCTATTTTCTTTGAACATTTTCTCATCAATGTTCCTTTCAGTGTGAATCACCCTGGCTTGATCCCACAGCTCTTCTGCCTCAGCAGACACATAGAAGCCAGAATAAGGCTTCTTGTGATACTCCTCCTCAAGCAGATCAAAGTATTCATCTGATGTTGGAGTAACATCAGCAGGGTCATCACCTCCCTGTAGGCCTTCATCCTCAACTTCCTCCTCATCTTCCTCCTCTACTTCATCCCTTTCCTCCTCTTTTTCTTCTTCTGACTCAGACTCAGAAGCTTCAACCACCACCTGCTTTCCCTTTCTTTTCTTAGCAGCAGTAGCTAAGTCAGTGAGAGTCAGGCTCTCATCTTCTTCTCTCTCAACCTCTTCAGGTTGACTGTCATCCTCACCAGCATCTTGGTTACCTTCAGTAGTAACCTCCTCAGCCCCAATTTCCTCAACTTGATCATCTTTCTCAGGAAGAGTCTCCATCTCATCAGCAGCATCCTGCTCATCCTCATCAGCCTCAGTAGGCTCAACCACTTCCTCAGCAACCACAGATTCATCCCCAGCATTACCCTCAAGGACCTCATGCACAACCTCAGACTCACCCACAACAACAACCGGGGCCTCTTTCTCCCCCTCAATACCAACAACAGTGCTATCAGGTATATCCAGAGTAGGGTTAGCCATCATTACCTCGTTTTCAGGGTTGGTGGGAGTGGAGCTTTGCTCTGAAGTTTTTGGTGTTGAATCAACATCACCCTTAGCTGCTTTCTTGCCCTTTCGCCGTTGATAAGTGGATTTCCTCTTTGGTGCGGCGGCGGTAATGGCTTCAGCAGTTGCGCTTCTGGTCCTGTGGCGTCTAGGTTGCTCCATCTGTTCTGCAGCTGCTGCAAGAGTGTCAATTGAAGACTTGCGTGCCATTGTTAGTGATTTAGAGAAGAAGAATCGAAACTTGATTTTGCAGAGTGAGTTGTTTTTTTTGCAAAAATTTTAGCGCGTACACAGTAGAAGAAGATTAGGGCAAATTATACAATAATCAGCTGAAGAGTAGAGATAGTGGTGTTGTAACATGTTACCAACATAATCGGACCACTGTTACCAACATAATCGGACCACACGATCACACCCATGTTCATCTTACCACGTGTCAGTGTTGGATTAACACGTAACCAGAGCGGTCTTCAAACCTGAAAACTTATAAGTTACAATGTTTCAATGTTAGACTAACATTGGTATGTTAACACCAGGGAGGAAAGTTGTAGGTGCAGGGCTTCATCCAAGGCAACATCATGTGAGAGCATGAGATATTCCTGTATACAGATCTGGAACCTTGCCCAAGTACTTAGGTATCAAGACATAAATTCAGACCATCAGTATGAGTAAGTAACACATCAACCAGAAAAAACACAGAGTGGATATACATATCCAGGGAAGAGATGTTCCCATAGCATAGAAGATCACAAAACATAGTGTTTTACCTGCAGTGAGTCACCCATAAAGTATGCCTCAACACATGATTCCTAGGATTACTACTCCCCCTAAGCCCAAACCGACACAAGGAAAAAAAAGGAATACAGAACTAGAAAGCATGCAGCAATGTTAGATTAACATTGGGAGATGGTAACCAAGTACAAACAGTTTTACTGACTGGGATCAGGACATATCAATTTATCTTAATGAACTCTTTTGAACAAAAACTAGTGAATGTCAAAGGATAGTTTCATCACTGAATGTGGGTAGCACAAGACCCCGCACACCCCAGCAACTTAACTATCAGCAACAAATTAGGCAAGTACAAAGGAACTGAATGAAGACAATACATTTATCATATACTTCTCCACCCCAGTCCCTCATGCATACTTGTTTTCCAACCTGTATACAAGCGAAATACCAAGTGAGCAATCCTACTGAATGCAAGCAGTCGAAACTTCAAACACCCCAGTAGTAGAGATCACTATCATGCATAACCTTGGCCATAGACAAAACACAAAAATAAGCACACTGAATGTCAATGAAGCTTTCAACATCATGTACCCCAGCTTCTCTTCATGTTTCGTCTAACCTAACACGGATAAGTCACAACTGAATGACATCAGAGTAGTGAGCTCTGTGTACCCCAGCTTCTCCTGGTGTTAGATTAACATTCACAGACTAACAACAGAGTTTTACTTAACAAACCTCTTGATATGTACCTGTCCACCAGTCAACTCATCTCTCCATACAATTTAACCACACAACCCAATAGAATCTCTAACAAAGATGTTATATGCAAGAAGAGAGAATACATAAGGACACAAAAAGAATTACAGATACACCACAACCAATAACCAGTGCTAGACAGTGGTGTTATGTCAACACTGGTGAACTAACATTCCTAAACGATGCACATGCCAAGAGAATTCCTCAAACTGAAGAACCTCTCAGAATCTAAGGGTTTAGTGAACATATCAGCAAGCTGATTGTTAGTTTCAATGTGTTCAATGTCAATGAGCTTATCTTCTACCATGTTTCTCAGAAAGTGATGTCTTATGTCAATATGTTTAGTTCTGGAGTGTTGCACAGGGTTCTTAGAAATGCTTATAGCACTAAGATTATCACAAAACATAAGTAAGGTATCACTGTCTAACCCATAATCCAGTAGCATGTGTTTAAGCCATACTAGCTGAGTGACACAACTGCCTGCTGCTATGTATTCAGATTCAGCAGTGGAGAGTGACACACAGTTTTGCTTTCTACTGTACCATGAGACCAAGTTGTTCCCCAAATAAAAACATCCTCCACTTGTAGACTTCCTGTCATCAGTGTCACCTGCCCAGTCTGAGTCACTGAAACCTACAAGATTTGTGTTAGTGTCATAGGAATACCATATACCAAGGGCCAAGGAGCCAGAAATGTATCTAAGTATTCTCTTCACAGCAATCAGATGTGACTGTTTTGGACATGCCTGGTACCTAGCACAAACACAGACAGAGAACATTATGTCAGGCCTTGAAGCAGACAGGTAGAGTAAGCTCCCTATCATTGAACGGTACAATGTTGGATCAACATTGGCACCATTAACATCCCTGGATATCTTCACAGATGAAGACATGAGAGTCTTGCAAGGCTTAGAATCTGCTAATTCAAACCTTTTCACCAAATTTCTTGCATACTTTTCCTGACTTAGGAAAATCCCATTACCTGTTTGTTTTACTTGAAGACCAAGAAAGAAAGTTAATTCTCCCATCATACTCATCTCAAACCGCCCTGTCATTGATTCAACAAATTTTTCTAGAATAGAATTGTTAGTTGAGCCAAACACAATATCATCTACATATATTTGAGCAACACAGACATGAGAATCTTTCTTCAAGACAAACAGTGTTCTATCTCCATCACCTCTAACAAAACCAAGACTTAAAAGGAATTTTGTAAGCCTTTCATACCATGCTCTAGGTGCTTGTTTAAGACCATACAGTGCCTTTTCAAGCTTGTACACATGGTTTGGATACTTAGGATCTGTGAACCCCTTTGGCTGTTCAACATATACTTCCTTATCAATCAGCCCATTCAGAAACGCACCATTTACATCCATTTGGTATAGTTTTATCTTAAGACAACATGCTATGGCTAGAAGTAACCTAATAGATTCAATCCTAGCAACTGGAGCAAATGTCTCATCAAAATCTACACCTTCAACCTGTGTGTACCCCTGAGCAACTAGTCTAGCTTTGTTTCTAACTATAACCCCTTCCTCATTACTCTTGTTCTTAAATATCCATTTCGTCCCTATTACATTAACATTAGGTGGTCTAGGTACAAGTATCCAGACATTGTTCTTAGTAAACTGTAATAGTTCATCCTGCATGGCATTAATCCAAAAGTTATCAAGAAGGGCTTCATTCACATTTTTAGGTTCTATGGTGGAGACAAAACAAGAGGCATTATCAACAGTACAAGTGAAGTTCATGCAGACACACAGTTTTACCATATCTCTATAGTCAAGTCTTTCTCTGTTGCGTGTCCTTACCCGTTCAGTGAGTTCACCTATTACCTGGGATGCTGGATGGTCTTTCTGAATCCTAGCCGGGGGGTCTCTTCTGGGTTCAGAGGCACCTTCATGTTCTGAGTCAGAATCCTCTGATGTTATTCTAACATCTGATCTCGCTGGTGTTAGTCTAACATCATTCCCTGACTCTTGTTCAGTGTTTCCAGCTTCCAGTTCCAATGTTGGTGTAACATTATCAGGAGTAACATTCTCGGTTTCCACTGTTGGTTCAACATTGGGAACTAAGATGTCACCAGTACCTTTATCAAGAGTGAAATCATCAAACACAACATTCACTGATTCCTGAATTGTCTTCAATCTAAGATTGTAGACTCTAAAGGAAGTACTATTGGCTGAGTATCCTACAAAGATGCATTTTTCACTTTTAGAATCAAATTTACTCAGATAATCCCTGTCATTCAGTAGATAACAATCACATCCAAATTCATGAAAATATGCAACATTTGGTTTTACACCCTTCAAGAGTTCATATGGAGTCATGTTAGTTCCAGGTCTAAGATACACTCTGTTACTAATGTGACAAGCAGTATTTAAGGCTTTAGTTCAGAGTCTTTTGGATAAGTCTTTGGCATTGAGCATAACTCTGGCCATCTCTTGAAGAGTCCTGTTCTTTCTCTCAGCAATCCCATTCTGCTGAGGAGTCTTAGGAGCTGAAAATTCATGGAAAATACATTTAGTATTGCAATAGTTATCAAAACTAGCATTTTCAAATTCTTTACCATGATCAGACCTAATCTTTGTCACAGTGGAGCCATACAAGTTTTTAATACTAGCACAAAGAATTTTGAACTGATCAAAAGCTTCTGACTTTTCTTTAAGAAATTTTACCCAAGTGTATCTAGAGAAGTCATCTACAATCACAAAGGCATATCTCTTGCCACTGAGACTACTTACCTCAATTGGACCCATTAAGTCCATGTGCAGCAATTCAAAACACCTACTAGATCTAGGGTTAGCATTCTGTACCTGTAGGGGTGTATGAACTGCTCTGGTTTGCTTACCCCTGAGGCAATCACCACACACAAGCTTACCTGGACAAGACAGCTTTGGTAAGCCTCTTACAACATCAACTTTCTGTAATTTCTCAAGGTTTCTGTAGTGAACATGTCCAAGTTTCCTATGCCATATAGAAGCCTCATCTATCTTGGCATGGAAACATTCTGCTTCCTCCTGGGCTAGGTAGCAGTTGTCTTTGGATCTAGTACCTGTCATCACAAGAACATTGTCACTATCATAAACATCACAAGATATCTTATCAAATGTAACCAGTAAGTCATCATCACACAGCTGACTGATACTGATTAGATTTGCCTTTAACCCATCTACCGACAACACATCCTTCAAGGGAGGGAATCCATCAACATTCAACGTCCCCTTGGCAATGATTTTTCCTTTGTTGCCTCCTCCATATGTCACTGTTCCAGCACTCAAAGGTACCATTTGCTTAAGATTCTCTTTGCTGCCTGTCATGTGTCTTGAACATCCACTATCGAAGTACCATTTACCTGAAAGGTTAGAGTACACATCAGAGAAAACAACATTGCACACAACTTTAATCTTAGGGGTTTTAGCCTTTTCTATCCAAGTTCTACTTTTCTGTCCTGCACCCAATGTTAGTCTAACATCAGAACCTGTTGTAGAATTAACATTGGACGCAGAGGCAGTTTTCTTACCACATTCTTTTATAAATTTCCTACAGAATGGTTTAATGTGGCCTGGTTGAAAACAGTACTGACAGATAAAAGTAGGTTTACTCTTAACAGTGTTAATGGTTCATATACTCACATTATCAGATTCTTTAACAAAGCTTGTAGTTAGATAGGCAGAATTAACATTTGAAGTGGAAGGTTTCTCAACAAATCCCAGACCACATGTACCTGAGTTACTCATGTTCAGTACCTCATCAAGTTTAGAAGTACCTCCATTCCATTTGGCTATGATCTGAGAATCCTTTTTGAGTTTCTCCTTTACCTCTTTCAGCTCAGCTTCAGCTTTGTCAAGATCCCTTTCATAGAGTTTCAACATGTTCTTCAAACATTCAATGTCATGCTTCTGTGCTTTATTTTTTTTTATGAGTCTGACATTCTCTCTCTCAAGTCTGAGAAAGGTTGTATGCAGGTCATCAAGAATTTCCTCCTGGGACATCTCATCTTCATTGAAGTACTCCTCTTCTAGATCAACTGAGCCATGAAAACAATCAAAGTTAGTATCATCACAATCAGAGAGTGTGTCATGGTTAACCTGTGTATCATTGCCGTTCCAGTCTCCAAAGAAGATCTCCTGCTTTGCTGTTGGTTCTCTAATGTTAGAGTAACATTGAGATTCTTGGCAGTTTCTGGAGTCTTCTCCTGACCAGATGATCCGAGTGCAAAGCGCAGCAGTGTTGATTTCCTCTGATAGTTCATCAGCACTTGTTCCAGATTCGAAGTCAGCTTCATTAAAGTCATCTACACAGACCCAATGAGAATTCCCTCTTGTTCTGAGGGTGTTAGCACATTCATGTTTAAAGTGACCATACCCCTTACATTCATAACACTGGACATCTTTCAATTTCTCAGCATCTTGAGGAGTGCTCTTAGATGCCATGTATTTTACAAACTTTGGGGGGCAATTTCTTATAACTAACAGCAGCATTACTGGGTTGTTTTTCTTTACTTTTATCTTTGTAACCCAATTTACTAAACTTCCTAGTGATGTTACCATAGTTAGAAGAGATCAACTCATATTCATCCTCATCACTCCCTGTAGAATCTGAGCTAGTACCTAGTAAGGCTAAAGCAAGTTGTTTACTGGACTTTCCTAGGAATTCTAGTTCAAATTCTTTTAGAGTGTTCATTAATGTTTGAAAGTCCATGTTGACAAGATCTCTAGACTCATTCATAGCAATTCTTTTGACAGTAAACTTAGAAGATAATGTTCTAAAGGCTTTGTAGACCATGGTTTGATTAGGGATGATAAAACCTAAGTTTTGGCACTGATTAGCAATATCTAGAAGTTTCTCAAAATAACTATCAATGCTTTCATCCTCACCCATCTCTATCTTCTCAAAGTCCCTCAAAAGTTTTCTATATTTAGAGTCCCTCACAGCCACATCACCCTCACAATGTAATTCAAGAATTTCCCATGCAGCTTTAGCAGTAGAACAAGTTTAAATAAGTTTGAACATATGATTACCTACCCAGCTAAAAATAGCATTGAGGGCCTTTTCATTGAAGTTGTAGAGAGCAATTTCGTTGGCTGTCCATTGTCCCCTTGGCTTAGGTACCAGATCAGCATCTCCATCTCTTGGCAAGTAGGGGATGGTGTAGCCTTCTAGTACTGCGTCCCAAGCTCTTAGGTCGATGGATTTGATGTGGACTCTGAGCCTGATCTTCCAATAGGCATAGTTGTTGGGACCCTCCAATACAGGCAACCTGTTGGTATTAGGGTTGGAATTGTCCATCTTGTCGTATCAACGCCAAACACCGGTGAAGTTGGTGCTTGGCTCTGATACCAATTGAAATTGTGGATCGGGTTGATACGTTGTTGTTGTTAACTTAACACTGGAGAGTTAACGGCAGATTTGCAACGTTGTTAACTCAGCGATGTTACTTTAACAACAGTCCAGAAGAATTGTGCAGCGGAATAAACAAACACCAAGTTTAAGAAGTGAATATAGAATTATATTAACTTCCGAGCCTTAGGCAAAATAACCCGTGAAGGTTTTAACAAAGGTCGTTCTCTCAATTCTCAAGCTCCTCACTCTTAAATTGATTGAACTAAGCAAAGCACACAAGAATTGCTTCGTATATCTCTAACAGCTCCTCACTCTTAGATCTATCCTAACAATTCACAAACTTTGCTAAAGCAAGACAACACTCAAAACCTGTAAATTAATCTCTCGGATTGATTGGCTCTTGTCTCGTGTTTGTCTTGATGTACTTCACACCTATATATAGGTTCTTGATCTTCGACTTCAAGGTGTGTTGTACACGGTTGGTAATTCTCCTTGTTTCCTTCTTGAACTCTTCTTCTTTGTTCTCGCAGTCCTTCTTGAATAATAGTTCCTTCGTTAGTGATCCAACTAGGGAAAGACTCCTTCTTCAAATCAGGACTTGAACTTGGAAAGCATTCCTAGTTCCACTCGAACTCTTCTTTCCTTGTAGAGTGGTTTGCGTAATTAAGGAAACTTTCCTTCTTGGAAACTTGAGCGTCCAACCTATGACAAGTTTGTTTCCTGAATAATAATCAAAGACAATTACAACTGTGGAACTTAGTTAGTTAAGTGAATAAGGCAAAACAATAATGAAGAAATTAATAAAGATTGTAAATCGGATTCTGCTCCAGCAATGTTATCCTAACATTGATTTCTCAATGTTAAACTAACATTGTCAGAATACCTGCACTTCAATGTTAAACTAACATCGACCGAATACCTGCACTTTCAACCTGCATCACCCACGTCGCCTCAACTGCTGGTTCAGTCAGCCGCCCCTTCTGCATCTGCGGCTCCATCCATGGATCACACACATCCAATGGTCACCAGGTCTCAGAATAACATCTTTCGACCGAAGTAGTTCTATGCTGCAACGAAACGCTATGTTTCACAACTATCTGAACCAACATCGGTCCTTCAAGCCCTCACTGACCCTCTCTGGCATGCGACCATGTCTGAAGAGCTGACCGCCCTAACCAGGCATGGTACGTGGACCCTCATGCCCCATCCGCCTCGCCGTTCGATTGTTAGGGCCAAGTGGGTCTTTTGTATTAAGTGCAACCCCGATGGTTCTATTGATCGTTACAAGGCACGTCTTGTGGCTAAGGGCTTTCATCAACGCCCCAACATTGACTTCAAGGAGACATTCAACCATGTGGTTAAGCCCGTGATGATTCGTACCATTGTATCTCTTGCAATCATGCACGGGTGGCACTTGAAGCAACTTGATGTGAGTAATGCATTTCTTCATGGAGAACTTTCGAAGATAGTGTACATGAGCCAACCGCCCGGGTTTGTTGATAAGTCCCAACCCAACGATATGTGCCTCCTCCACAAGTCCCTCTATGGCCTTAAACAAGCACCGATGACTTGGTATCTTGCTCTTAGGGCTGCACTCCTTGCATTCGAGTTTGTTCAATCTCGATCGGATATATTACTATTCATTCTCAACGAGGACAAGGTTTGGCTATACGTCCTTGTCTATGTTGACAACATTATTGTCACAGGTTCGTGCGCCTCCATGGTCTCCTCCCTCATTCGGTAGCTCGGTTTTTGTTTCGCGGTCAAAGACTTGGGGGTCCTTCGTTACTTCTTGAAGATTGAGGTCTACAAGACTCGAGATGGTATTTTTCTCTCCCAACACAGCTATATCCTTGACTTGTTGTCTCGTCACAAGATGGAGGGTGCCAAACCCCTTACCACGCCCATGGTCCGCAACCTAGGAGTGTCAGGTTCGGTCGAGTCTGTTGATGCGACCAATTATCATCAAATCATTGGTGGCCTCCAAAACCTCACTCGTCTGGACATTACTTTTTTCTGTCACCCGTCTTGCCCAACGCATGTCCGCCCATAATTCGGCTAATTGGGTTGCTCTAAAGCATTTTCTCTATTATCTCAAAGGCACGCTTCCTCACGGCATCGCTCTTCGTCGTGACTCCAACCTTACTCTCACGTCCTACTCGAATTAAGGTGGAGACACGATGCACGGTACGTCAACTTTGGCTTATCTTATATTATTGGGTTCTAACCTTATATCTTGGTCTTTCCAAAAGCAGAAGGCCGTCTCACGCTCGTCCACGGAGGTGGAGTATCGCGCTCTTACCTCGACTACCGCCGAGGTTCGGTGGCTCCAACACCTATTTATATAGATTACTTATCAATTCGTTCAGTTCTTATGATTCGGTGTGATAATATGGGTGCACTTCGTTTATCATTACATGCAGTTCAATACTCCCGCATGAAACACATATTCACTGACCTTCACTTTATTCATGATCTTGTTAGCAAGGGGTTATTGAGTGTCACTTATGTAAATATTCTTGATCAACTCGACGATGTTCTCACTAAGACTCTTGCTCGCTCACGCTATGAGCTCCTTCATTCCAAAATTTCAGTGGTTAATGGCACGTCAATTTTGCAGGGGCGTATTAGATAGTATTATATATTTTGTTGTATTTTTTAGTTTTGTATTATTAGTCCTTATTCTTGTACTTAGTTATGTACGTTTATACCCTTGTATTTACCTTTAAGTACTCTTGGTGATTAATGAGAATATTCATTCACTCAAAGTATATCTCTTATACACTGCGCCCCCTCTCCCTCCACCAGTGTAGACCTGATGCTGTAATGATTCGCCTTTGGGGATGATAGTGGCGCGGGGTTTTGTGGCATACACTGTTGCAAGTTGATAAAAAAAACTCTGAGATGTTAGAGGCCTCATCGTAGCATCCGTTTGAGCGGATTTTGATTGGGTGCCATATCGGTGCCTAGTGGCCTGCGAACCTAACCAAAAAACCTCTATGTGTAACATTTTGCTTAATACTAGAATAAAAAATTGAAACATAACATATGAGGTTGCATAATCGAGGATACAATACATAAGGAATTGTTCCATTTCCAAACTTCATTTTCAACAAGCGTAGTTTTCTTTCAAAAATTTCCAAATCTCACGTATTTCTCGTAAGACATGGAGAAATGAATAAATTCTTTTCTTTTGACTCCCTAGACAATACCTCAGTCTGGATTGACTTCACTTCTCAATCGACACTTTAGTAGTAGAATGAAGACAAGGATGATTTGTCATCTGAAATATAATAATCTTATAAATTAATCTGATAAGTAAATCAAAGTAATCATATTCAATATTCTAACTTATTTAAATGTCAATTGCACGACATATAACTTATGACTTATTTACCAAATTTAATCTATAATTTTCCTGTTGAGTCTAATAATTGTCTAATACATGTCTAAAACTAGAATATAGTGAGTCTAAATTTACAATCTTCCTTCTTAGTAGAAATCTACCATTTACCTACAATTGCTTAAATTTACGATTTATGTACTGGGCGTGGGTCTAAAATATACATATACTTATTCTAACTTATTATTACTAATCGAGTGGAGACCTGATGCTGGAACAATTTACCTTTGGGGATGATAGTGGCGCGGGGTTCGTGGCATACACTGTTGTAAGTTGATAAAAAAATTCGAGTTGTTGAGGCCTCATCGTAGCATCAGTTTGAGCAAAGGTATGCATGGCTATTTGATTGAGTGCTATATCGGTGCTTGGTGGCCCGGGAACCTGGTTCCCATGACAATGAGTCAGGACAATACCTTAATCTGGATTGACTTCAGTTCTCAATCGACACTCTAGCAGTAGAATGAGGACGAGAATGATTTGCCATCTGAAAAATAATAAATCTTATAAATTAATTGATAAGTAAATAACAAAAACTTATTTAATATTCTAACTTATTCAAATGTCAATTGCACGACATATAACTTTCAACTTACTAACCAAATTAAATCTATAATTTTTCGTTGAGAAACTAGAATTTTTCTTGTGAGTATAAATATACAATCTTTCTTCTTAGTTGAAATCAACCATTTACCTACATGGCGAGTTTGGTTGGATATATTAGTAAATATAAGTTATTAATTTGATCATTTTAGTGTTTGGATGGTCAAACTACATATCAATCATGCTTAGGTGGAGCTGACATGGCTCCTCTCTCATGCTCTTAGCAATCCCACCCCTTCAGGTAAGATTTAAATAATCAGTTCATGATAGTTAAAATATTACCATTACGCCCTCTACAACATAAACTATATTACACAAATATCATCTAAAAATGAAAATTTCTCAATTATTGGAATAAATCATTTGAAAAGAAATCGTTTAGTTTGCTAACACAAAATTTATGATGTGACCCATTAAGTGATACGTGATAATTGGATGTATTTAGTTAGAATAGTGTAATGTAATTAAAAGTAATACCTTGTTTAATGTCCTAAATAAGATGACTAATGTAACTAGAGCAATAATCAATAGGGAAAAAAATCAGTTAACCCCCTACACTTTTATCCGTTTTTCACTTTATCCCCTGAACTTTAAATTTTATAACTCAACCCCCAAACTTTGCTAATCATATAACGCTACTCTAATCTGCATAGTTAAGCAAAAAATTAAGGGTAAAATAGACATTTCACTAAAAAATAATAATTTTATTTTAATTAGTATTATTAAATGCAAATATCATCATCTTCACCACCACCACTACCAATTCATTTTTAGGTAATTACTCATTCTCAAGTATGATTTGAGATTTGGAAAACTTTTTATTCATGATTCATCTAAAGATAAAACCATGGAGTTTTGAATTATTAGTTCGTAAAAGTATGGCGATAATTTATAGAATAGTTTTTCTCATGTTAAAAAATGTTAGATTGGTGTAAAACTCTCTCTTTTTTTATAAGAAAATATAATGATGAAATGAACAAAGTGAGATTATTCTCAATGTTGAGAAAAGAAAATATTTACATTTAATTAATAAGAGTAAGGCGTCTAACTTTGACTAGCATGCGGGTAAATCTCATTTGTATGAAAGGGCAAAAATATCAATTTTGCTTGTTTGAAAACATGGTGAATAGAGTAATTTTGTTGGGTTGTAATAGAAGGGTATAATGGGTATATCAGTTACAATAACACAATTATGTATGTGCAACCAAACACATTTTTTTATTCAATCATACATATAACTACCTATATGCTAATAAAGCCCGTTGCTGACATGTAATGCAATAATAATACTAAGACCATTAATAGTTAGAGTAACCAAATTCGCCTACAGTTGTTTAAATTTACTATTTATGTATTGAGTGTGGATCTAAAATTTACATATACTTAGTCTAACTTATTACTACTAATAAAAGAAAAGATTTACAAAAAGTGGGGGGGGGGGTGCAGTAGCACGCACTACACCCTCTCTTCCTCCGCCAGGTGACCTGAATGATTCGCCCTTGGGGATGATAGTGGCGTGGAGTTTCGTGGCATACACTGTTGTAAGTTGATAAAAAAACTTCGAGCTGTTGAGGCCTCATCGTAGCATCAGTTTAAGCGGAGGTATTCATGACTGTTTGATTGGGTACCATATCGGTGCCTAATGGCCCGGAAACCCCTATTTGATAGTAAAATAACAAGCAAGTGGAGTAGACTATATGAACCATAAGTGAATCACGTCGATGCAGTTACATTAATTGGCGACATGAATTTTATATCTCCATTATATTCATTCTGGTTGAGAAGTACATTTTCATTTAGGTCTCTAAGCTTCATTTCATTTTGGAGATCCACATTTTCTGCTCTCTTCTTTGTGCTCTATTTTCTATGTCCCAAGTCAATAGTTTCACTGCATCGAATCGGTGCCTCCACAAGTCTAGGTTTGATATGGTCAAACCAGCTTAAGTAATTTTCTCGAATCTACTCGATAGGTGTCACACTCAATTTATGGCAAATATATTTACTATGTGTCTTTTTTCTTCTGGTGTTACCACACATCCACCGTAATATTCCCATCTTAGTTACGTTCATCTTATGTGCACAATTCTTCTTAATAGCCCAAACATTCAATGCCATATACCAATGCAAGTCTAACATTTTTTTAGCAAAATTTACCTCCAAAAAATGTTCTTTTGTTAAATTCCATTTTTCGCGGTGAAGGCTTTTTTTTTGAGCGACAACCATTTTTTTGCTGGCAGAAATTGTTAGCGCTGCCAGCTAAACATTAGTGACGGACCAAAGAGCGCTTTTTGCGTAGTACAAAATAATTTATTTTCTCTTTTTTGAACGGTGTATGTGTGAGTCCTTATACATGCTTGTGGTTCTGTTGTTTAGCTTCAAAGTATGCCTTATTCACTCTTTCATTCAATTTTGATATGGGTATTTACCGTATTGAGCCGGCTCATAGGCCAGGCCAACAAATTGGCTATATTGGGGGTTGTCCCCGATGTGCATATCGAGGATGGCCTAAATCTATAAATACCCCGTCCCGCATACCGAGAAGAGGACATAATTACTACAAAAATCTACCTGCTGATATTGAATACGCATATTCGATATCACCTTCGACGTAACTTCGACATCCAGTTCGACGTCCTATTCGATATCAAGCTCGACTTCATCTCTGGCATCTTATCCCACGTATCTTCGATACCGTCCTCGACATATCCCCGACGTCACCTCTGACATCACCTTCGACATCACCTCCGACGTCACCTCCGACATCACCCTCGACATCATCAGTAATATCCAGTAAAACCTCTACCTCGAGTATCTGGTGTTCCAAACTAAAGTCTTCCTATAGCTAGCTCTGATGATATGAGATATATTTTGTAATAGAATCGTTGTGCCGCACCTGTAATACCCACCTCGTTATATATATATATATATATATATATATATATATATATATATACGATCAATTGTCAAATTAGTGGCGCCATCTGCGAGAACACTAGCTCTCGAGATCAGATGGTCACGGGGTAATCATAAGATGAAGAGACCGCAGAATGCAAAGGAGATTGGGCAGAAGAAGAAGAGAAAGACGGTGGCAGGCAAAAATAAAGTAGAGGTCGAATCACACTGAGTTTCCCAAAAGAAAGAGAGCGATCATACCATTTCAGAATAAGCCGAAGATGGAACCCATTGAAGACTTTACTACTATCAGTATCGATTCCGAGCGGCCAGAGCGCACCTTGCAGCTTGGAGCGGTGATGTAACCTGACATAAGGACTGCGTTGGTGGAATGTTTGAGGAGGAACACTGATATATTCGCGTGGTCTAACTCAGATCTGAAAGGGATCGACCCTAAAATCATTTTTCATAAGCTTAACATCGACCCTCGGGCCAAACTAGTAAGAAAAAAGAAGAGAAACTTTAGCAAGGAGAAGAACGTGGCATCAGAGAAATAAGTGGTCGAGAAGCTCAAGGTAGGCCATATCTACGAGATACGCTACTCCGAGTGGCTTAGCAACATAGTATTGGGTTTGAAAAAAGAGGCTGAATGGAGAATTTGTGTGGACTATACAGATTTGAACAAGCAATGTCCGCGAGACGCTTTTCCTCTCCCAATGATAGACCTCCCCGTGGACTCGATGACGGGATGTGCCTTGTTCAGTTTTGTGGATGGGAAGAGCGAATTCCATCATATTTTCATGGCAACAAAAGATCAATCTAAAATGTCTTTTGTTACAGATACCGTTGTATACTGCTACCGGGTAATGCCATTGGGTTTGAGAAATGCGGGCGCAACATTCCAAAGGTTGATCGCCACGATGTTCTACGATCTGATTGGGAAGTCTGTGGAGGTTTATGTGGACGACATGTTAATCAAAAGTCTGAAAGCTCAGGATCATGTGAAGCACTTGGAGCAATCTTTTGGAATAATGAGGAACTATGGAATGAAACTCAACCCAAAGAAATGCACATTTGGCGTTCATGCGAGAAAATTCTTGAGTTATATGGTGAATGAGAGGGGAATCGAAGCTAACCCCGACAAGACTCAGGCAGTGATGAGTTTACCCTCACCGTGATCGGTGTGTGACGTACAGTGTTTGGTTGGACGCATAACAACATTGTGATGATTCATTGCGACTTCAGCAGAGAAGAGCCTTCCTTTCTTCAAGGTGTTGAAAAAGGCGACATATTTTCAATGGACGAATGATTGTGAAGTGGCATTCCAACAACTGAAGAGGTACTTGATGGCTCCACCGTTGTTGGCAAAGCTCGACCCGAGAGAAATGCTTTATTTATACCTAGCAGTCTCGACCAATGCTATCAGCACAGTTTTGGTCAAGGACGTAGGCAGCAAGCAGCTACCTATTCACTATGTTAGCCGCGTGCTCCACGGCGCGGAAAGGAACTATCTGCAAATTGAGCTATGCGCCTTGGCAATAGTAATGACGACATGAAAGTTGAAGCCATATTTTCAGTCACACCCCATAACTGTTATCACAGATAAACCCCTTCAACAGATAATGGCGAGCCCAGAGACCTCCAGATGATTGGTCAAATGGGCGACAAAGTTAAGCAAATTCGAGATAGAATATTGCCCCCGGACCGCCATCAAATCACAAGTCTTGGCAGATTTTATGGCATAAACATTAGGGAACATCGCAGACTACTCTTGTGACCACATATTTACTATAACATAGGACCCGGGACCTAGTAGCTGGCATTCAGCATGGCTGTTGCATGTGGACGGATCATAGACCGCCAATGGTGGGGGCGGGGGAATCCACCTGGTATCACCGGACCGCATAGAGTTCATTTTTTCTATAAGCTTGAACTTCCCTATAACGAATAATGAAGCGGAGTATGAGGTAGTTCTTGTACGGGTGAGAATGGCAAAGACTCTAAGTTCAGACCACTTAGAGGTGTTTACAGATTCCCAACTAATGGAAAATCATTTCTCCGAATTCTTTGAAGCAAAACAGGAAACGATGGTCTTATATTTGGCAAAGCTGAAGGCACTAGCTTCTGAATTCGCCACATTCAACTTGACTCAGATTCCCAGATCTGAAAACACTAAGGCAGATGCATTGTCAAAATTCGCGAGCTCTTCAAACAATTTTGTCGAGAAACGCGTTACCTTATTGGCCACTTCGAGGCCATCAATAGGATATACTAAAACTAGCAGAGTATGTGCTGATGTAGAATTCATTTTTCCTATTGCAGACACTCCTTACTGGAAGGATGAGATCTTCCAGTATCTCCAGAACGGGACACTCCTAGAGGATGTAAACGAACGACAATGCCTCAAATACAACGCATACATGTTCACTATTTATCGAGGAGAGCTCTATAAGAGATCTTTTGAGGGTCCCTTGCTGAGATGTATATCCCCAGTGGACGCACAGTACATCATGAGAGAGATACACACTGAGAGCCTTGGGAACCATTCCGAGGGAAGAGCCCTAGCACAAAAAATTCTGAGGTAGGGGTACTTTTGGCCGAGGTTGAGAAAAGAGACATAATTCTGTCATACATGTGAAAACTGTCAATATCATGCAAGATTGATCTACATACCAACTGTTCTGATGCAACCTCTCGACATTATTTGTCCTTTCGATCAGTGGGGAATTGATATAGTGGGACCACTCCCCGTCGCTAAGGGACAAAAAAAGTTTCTCTTAATTAATGTTGAATATTTCACCAAATGGGTGGAGGTGGAGGCACTAACCCACATAACTGAGAACAACATAATAGAATTCGTATGGAAGAATATTATCTGCCGTTTTGGTCTACCAAGGGTCCTTATCTCCGATAATGTGACCTAGTTCTGTGGCAAAGAAATGGTTTCATGGTGCAAAGAATTAAAGATTGCACAACACTTCGCAACCGTGGCTCACCCGTAGGCTAATGGCCAGGTTGAATCCACCAACAAGACTTTAAAAGAACATCTGATGCGTCGGCTTCATGCCATAGGAGCGAGCTGGACAGAAGAGCTTCTAGGCATCTTATGAGCTTATCGTACTACTTCTCAGACTTCTACAGGGGAGGCATAATAAACTTTAGTGTATGGCTCCGAAGCAGCGGTACCAGTGGAGATAGACATGACTACCTATCGTATTACTGAGTATGATCCCGAACACTCAGAGTGTCTGCGTCAGATGGACCTTGACATGATAGTTCTATAAAAGAGCACGCATATCAATGCACCATAGCTTTCAAAACAGCTATGTCCCGATCCTTTGATAAACAGGTCCATCTCAGCTATGTCCCGATCCTTTGAGAGCTAGTAAGAACGTGGGAAACCTACAAGCAAACTGAGACGGTCCTTATAGGGTTACTCGAGCAAGCTCTAAGGATATTATTATCTTGAAGACATGCATGGGGACCCTACCCCGTCCAATGAATGTGCAACACTTGCACCGCTTTTACAATTGATGCTACCACACCTTGTAATCAGAACTACGTATAACTTGATTCCCAATATGGGATACGTAGCCAGCCACCTTCCCGGCCCAACACTGATATTAATAAATATTATTATCTTGATAAATGCATGAACTTGACGACATGTCCATATGCCCCCACCGCAGAAGATTCTGACAAAATAGTATAGAGGTATCGCCCTCAGGACATATCGCTTGGAAAGGCAACCGTCCATATGCCTACACGGCAGAAGACGCTGACAAAACATCGCATAGGTATTGCCCTCAGAAGTATCACCCTCGGGACATATCGCTTGAAAAGGCAATTGTATATCCTCACGACAAAAATATGCTGATAAATGGCACAGAGGTATTGCCCTCAGACATATCGCTTGAAAAGATGATTGTCCATATGCCTACACGGCAGAAGATGCTGACAAAATAGCACAGAGGTATCACTCTCATGACATGTCGCTTGAAAAGGTAACTGTCCATATATATCCTCCCGACAAAAGGATGCTGATAAACAACACAGATGTATCGCCCTCAGGACATGTCGCTTGAAAAGGCGTCTGTCCATATGCCTCCACGCCAGGAATAACGATTCTATGCCTTGTAGGTCCCGCCCTCAGGACTTATCGCTTGAAAAAATGACTATCCACATGCCTCCATGGCACTAATACATCAGAGAAAAAGTGCAAACAAAAGGAGACGTGCGACAAAGAACAAAGGTGAAAAGCCTGGCAATAAAGATATATTCAAAAAAGATGGACGAATACGAATGGACGCTCCACTATGGACATTACGAAGAGATCTTGAAACCACTCTTACTCTTACCACGATTAAAAAGGTTAAGTATATTTTAAACCTCTAAAATAAATCACCTTCCAAATCAGTGAATAGGTCACAACGAATTTCATCCCTTCTAATGAGAAGAATAGAGGATAAATCGAGCTACAAAGTTCTCACAGGAAATATCCAGGCCTCATCTTCTATGTCCGCAACAAGCTCATCTATTCCCATTGGGGATAATACATCTGGGTACATGTACCACTTAGGACTATCACTTTCCTGATCCTTCTTAGGGGACACGTATCTCAGAGCACGAGGCACCCGGTAATGTAATCAGCGGTATGCGCCAGCCACAACCCACATGATCGGTAATCGGGGTGCAACATTGGCATAACCACCACCTTCAAGGATATCTACATCCATTGAATTATTATCACCACCATCTGGGCTATCAAAAAAGCCCTGAGCCTCATCAACGGAGATGTTCCTGTCTACTGAGTCAGAAAGGAACATCTCTATATCTTCTTCAACGGAGACGTTCATGTCTACTGGGTCAGAAGGGAACATCCCTATATCTTCTTCAACAGAGACGTTCATGTCTACTGGGTCAGAAGGGAACATCCCTATATCTTCTTCAACAGAGACGTTCCTGTCTACTGAGTCAGAAGGGACCATCCCTATATCTTATTCAACGGAGATGTTCCTCTCCACCGGATCAGACGGGACCATCCCTATATCCTTACCCTTAGACGTCTCCATTAGCTTAGCATTCTGAATCTCAAGTGACGCTATGAAATCCCTATAAGCATTGCGCTCTCGCTCTAAAAGTGCCTTTTCCCAACGGAGCTGGTGGACCTCGGCCTTCACCTCTTTCAACTATTTCGCTAGTTTTTCCCTTTCGACTTGCACCCTTCAAGCTTTATCATGAGCCTTCCTCGCTCGAAGTTTGGCTCCATGGGCCCGTACATTGGCTCTATCACGAGAGGCAATGCTCTGAGCAATCAACGCCCGCAATTCGTTGATCCTCTCGTCATGTCCGTCTTGGACCTCGACCAACAACATATAGTCATTGCAGAGAGAATGGAACATGTGGCCGAACTATGACAGTTACGACATGTCAGATTTATTACGAATACAACGCAGTTCGTACGTGAAAGCAGATACTTAAACGAAAACCCTTAACCCCCAACTTTGTTGTACCTTGCCCCCCAACTTTGTTTTGTTGTACCTTGCCTCCCAACTTTGTAAACGTTAGCACGTTACCCCTCCAAAGCACTTTTCGTCAATTTAACAGAATATTCCATGGAATCTTCACATGCCCTCTTGATAATTTGATGGGATATTTTGTCGAATTTGACGGAAAGTGCTTCGGAGGGTAACGTGCTAATGTTTGCAAAGTTTGGGGGGAGGGGGGGGGGGGGGGGGGGGGGAGCAAGGTGCAACAAAACAAACCTGGGGGAGGGGGTGGGGGTGAGGGAGGGCAAGGTGCAAAACGGTAGAAAGTTTAAGGGGTAAGGTGTTTTTTTTTCAAAGAAAAATTAGAACACTATACAAATACGCACTAAAGGGAACATCATGTCGAATGTTATATCGGAACATGTCGAAACAACATTGAATAACATACATAGCGGACCCTCGATATCAACTTCGATATACGGCTCGCAAAAGAACAGAATCTGAAATAAAATAATCACATGATGACAAAGACAGGGTGACCAGCTTTTATAATAAAAGTAGTCGGGCCCCACTAAGTAATTAATGCGTCCGATGTCGGGGGTATATTGAATTCCATATTCGATATGGACACGATATAAACAAATTTCTGACTTATAACTCTAAAAAATTGCTTAGGGAAATTGGGGGAGTATCGAAACACCTATTTTTGCTAACCAATCTTCTGATCGAATAAGTCAAAAACTTGGGGGTAATTGTGGGTACCCCCGAGGAAGAGAAAAACATACGAGCAGAGTTCATAAATTATTATGCAAATAATAACTTTTGAACTCAGGGCTACATGATATGGGTTTTGTCCCGAATTGGGTCGGCCCATAGGCCAGGCCCACAATTTGGCTATATCGGGGATTGTCCCCGATGTGCATATCGAGGATGGCCTTCGACATGGTACAAGACAGAATTTATAAATACCCCCGTCCCGCCTACCGAGAAGAAGACATAATTACTACAAAAACCTACCTGCTGATATCGAATACGCATATTCGATATCATCTTCGACGTAACCTCGACATCCAGTTTGACGTCCAATTCGATATCAAGCCCGACTTCATCTCTGGGGTCTTATCCGACTAATCTCTGATACTGTCCTCGACATATCCCCGACGTCACCTTCAACATCACCTCCGACGTCACCCTCGACATCATCAGTAGTATCCAGGAAAACCTCTACTTCGAGTATCTGGTGTTCCGGACTAAAGTCTTCATATAGCCAACTCTAGTGATAGGAGATATAGTTTGTAATAAAATCGTTGTACCGCACCTGTAATATCCACCTTGTTATATATATACGATCTATTGTCAAATTAAATTATATTTACTTGCTCATAAACAAAAGAAAATGCTACTTATGGCTTATCATTGACTCATATCCATTAGCAAACAAGATTATGAGAAGATGATCAGTAAATGATCGAAAAAAGAGTACACACGTGGAAAAAAAGGAGGGAAAAGAAGTTCAACAAGGTTGTGTCAAAAGCAAGAATCTCAAGGACATTTGATATCCGATTGAGAATACTTTTCATGTTAAAATTCCCTGACAAGATTCGTTACAAAGGTCATGTTTTCACACTGCAAATCACGATCAAGCATATAAACAATCTGTAAGATTACCAAATATATAACACTGAACCTCAGCAATACCACTTGAAACCTTAGTAGCAAGACCAATGGCACAAAAACAGAACACTGCAAAAAACTCTGATGGGTTTTTCCATAAAATCTATTATGCTCTCTGCATCAACCCTTTCGAATCGACCACATATGATCCGAATTCAAAACTCCCAAACGCCAAAACCTCTCCAAAAACTACTTCACCTCATGATGGGCACGAGTCAAGTTTCAGCGTAAAAATTCCAATAGAATCTGGAAAGAACAAGAAACCTTTGCCACAATTTGGTAAAGGCAGGAGTGATATGGTTAACGATGGAAAAAGTGCGAGAAGGGAGTTTTCGGGATATATCAGCAAAGTGAAGAAAAGGATGCTCATGAAAACTGTGTCAACTGTCCCCAGTGCAGGTGGTGGTGGAAGGAGTTCTGATACTAAAAAAAGAGAGAGCTTTAATGATAAGATCACAAAATATATCGACCATACCAAGTGGAAGATTAGAACTACGACAAATGTTGGGGATAACAGGAGCATTTCTTTGAAATGAAAAATACCGTTAAACTGTTATGTAATATGGAAGCGAACTACTAAAAAAACTGTCATTGATTCTCATAAGTGTGTATTAGTTAATTTTGTGTGTGTGTGTGTGTGCTTGAGTTGAATACGATTAAAAATTTATGTAACGCTGAAATTATGCAGCTCTGGGGATTGAAAGCAAATTGAAATTCTTTAATGTATTTGCGTGCGTGCGTTTGTAATTTCTTTGATATATATCATATTGGAAGCAAATTGAAATTCTCATTCAAATCACAAAACTAGACGGAATTTGGTTGCTCTGTTCTTCTGAGTTTGATCGTAAAAGTAAAAGTGAAAAGTACATGTTGCTTGTGTGAACTTACTCTTCTATTTTATACATGGATTAACAGAACTAAAGTAACTCTCTAATCTGTATAATAATGTTTAATTAAGATAATTTTCTACTTATGAAAGCTAGTTATAACCAAAATTTCAAGGGAAAGTTTACATAACATTGCTCAAGACATATACATGTTACAAAGTAAGTTGTGGTGCTTGTATTGTGATACAATCTTACAATTTGTAGCTAGAAAATTATAACATTAATTCTTTGGCGCATTAGTAAATCCTTGATACTTTTTTTTTATTCTTTTATGACCTAAGAACTTGCAACAACTACTCCTTGAATAAATAATATTTTCGGTGGATGCTATATATTAAAGAAAGGGTTTTAATCGTATCTCTAAATGCAATATTGTTTCTAAACTGAAAGTCACCCATACGTTTTCTGTGAAAATCGTTTTGCTAATGGGAATTTTTTTCCCCAACCTTTTCTGTTTACACTGCATATATGTTGTGTAGCGGAAGCATTAAACAACGATCAAGCAGCAAGAATTTAACGCTCGACACTGCTCACGTCCCCAAGAGCAACACAAATCTTATAGACGAAGCCTTTGTTGGAAAACTGGTTAAATGAAGTGGGTTTGTACAACTGACTTCACGTCAGATTCTGAGCGGGTCTCACTTGTCGTTTTGACGAGGTTAAGAAGGGAAAGTGCTCTCCTATGTGAGAGCTTCAAAACGATATATTACGCGCTCAAAACGGTAAAGAAATTGATGCTCAAAGTAAGCTACATAAAGCTGAATATTATTGGAAAAATTGGAGAAAATCCAAAAAGGAAAGAGGGTTATCCCACATGGGAAAAATAAGATTTTCTTTTGGGATTTATCTATGAGAATGCATTCTTAGTATCGTAAGAATGTGTTGGCTAGTGTCTCCTTCCTCTCCTACGTGCGCGCATGGGGGGAGGGGGTGCGCAAATCTTGGATCAAAATCCACCTGATTAGTGCGATCAGGGCTCGTGCATGAAGAAAATTGAGAGATCCTCGGCCTTTTTTTCACGTTCAATTCACTGCGGTCAAGGTTACATTATTACTGCGTTATTTCATCAAGCAGATTATCTCTTGAGACGAGCAGGTTACCACTATTGGCGAAAGTTTTCTGGAAAATAATTTTTATTCAAAACTTGGCTTTATTAAACCGCAGTATTTATATTCTGTTACGAAAAAATCACACATTATTTTCTAAAAAAGTTTTCTAAAAGCTTTCTTAAATATAAAATATAGTTTTTATTCGTGAAGGATCTGAGGAATGGTCTTGAGTGAATCTTTCCAGGTAGTTTGTATCATTAAAAAGTTACCATCTAGATGAACAGATTTCAAGAAGTATCTAAAGCATAAACAAAAGGAGATGAGTATTGAAGATCTAATTGTCAGACTTTGTATAGAAGAAGACAACAAGAGTGGATATAAGAAGTCTTCTAATGTTGCTGTTAACACCAATAATGCTATGGATAACATAGTGGAGCATGACAAAGGCTCGAAGAGCAAGAAGCCTAAACCTGGGTCGAAGACTAGACCGAAAACTGGAATTTCTAAGACTAATAGATTCATGGGGAACTGCTACAACTGCAACAAGGCTGGGCACAAATCGTCTGACTGTAGAATGCCGAATAAGAAAGGCAAGAGACTAACGAGGCTAATCTGATGGACATTGCTGCTCCGGATGTGTCTGACATTGACTTATATGTTGTGATTTCTGAATGAACCTAATGGATACCAATTTGAAGGAATGGTGGCTTGATACCGGAGCTACTCCTCACGTCTGTGCTGACAAATCTACTTTCTCCGAGCAAACTCTTGCTGAAACTGGGGAGATGATTTACATGGGCAACTCTACTACCTCTGAGATCAAGGGAAAATGAATGGTGCGCCTCAAGATGACTTATGGAAAGGAGGTTACGCTGCAGAATGTGATGTATGTGCCAGACATTCGTAGGAATTTAATTTCTAGATATTTGCTAGACACTCATGGCTTCAAGATGGTGTTTGAATCCCAAAAAGTTGCGATTTCCAAATATGGTGTTCATATTGAAAAAGGTTACGTGAAAGAAGGGATGTGGAAAATGAATGTAGTGGCTGTTAAGCCCACTTCTTTTAATTCTGGAAATCAAACTACTACTTCTGTTTATTTGCTTGAGTCTTCTAATCTGTGGCATGGTAGATCAGGACATATTAATTATGATTCTTTATGTAGATTAATTAACATGAATCACATTAACATTTAAAATTGATTCCAAACATAAGTATGAAACTTGTGTAGTGCCAAAGCTAAGAAGAACATCGTTCCCTACTGTTGCAAGAAATACAGAACCCCTTGATTTTATTTCACAGTAACATATGTGATATAACATTTGCACAAATGAGAGGTGAATATAAGTATTTTATAACTTTCATTGATGATAGTACAAAATGGTGTAATGTGTATTTACTGAAAAGTAAAGATGAAAGCATAGACAAATTCGTTCTATACAAGCAAGAGGTCAAAAACCAACTTAATAAGAAAATGAAGATGGTTAGAAGTGATCGTGGTGGTAAATATGTTGAACCATTTGGTGAATTTTATTCACAACATGGAATTATTTACGAGGTCACTGCGCCATATTCTCCTCAATCCAATGACATGGCTCAAAGGAATAATTGAACCTTAAATGACATGATGGATGCCATGTTATTAAGTTTTGGATTGCTGCAGAACATGTACGATGAAGCCATTTTGTCGGCTAACTATCTTTGAAATAAGATACCAAAAAAGAAACAAGAAAAATACTCCATATGAATTGTAAAAAGGTTGAGAACCTTGATACAAGTACTTAAAAGTGTGGGGGTGTCTTGTTAAGGTGTCATCACATTTGCCTAAAAAAATGGAAATTTGTCCAAAGAAGGTGGATTGTATTTTCATTGGCTATGCGCACAATAACACTGCTTATGGGTTTCTAGTGTATGAATCTAAAAACCCCGAGATTCATAAAAACACGATAATAGAATCAATGAATGCATCGTTCTTTGACCATATATTTCCTTGTAAATCCACTGTGGCTAGACCAAGCTCTTCAAAATGAACTTTCGAGGATATTGACAATAGTCAAGATCAAGAAGAGATTAAAGAAACTGATGAGGTCAAAGAAGAGCCGAGAAAAAACAAAAAAGGGTAAGGGTGGCTCAGTCACCATATGGTCTTATATTAACTCAGTCACACTATGGGGACAAGATTCTTGAAAAATTCAGCAATGGTGGCTCTAGTATAGCCAGAACTCCAATTGACACGAGTCAGTACTTATCTAAGAATAAGAGAGAAAGTGTTGATCAAGTGGAATATGCTAGAGTGATAAAAAGTCTGATGTACTTAATGAGCTGCACACGACCAGGCATTGCCTATACAATCAGCACGTTGAGTAGATTCATGAGTAACCCAGGGCATGAGCACTGGAGAGCAATTGTGAGAGTACTTAGGTACTTACGTTATACTTGTGACTACGGGTTGCATTATACCAGAGATCATGTTGTGCTTGGAGGTTATACCGAGGCAAGCTGGATATCTGATATAAAAGACTTCAAGGCAACAAGTGGATATGTATTCATTATAGGAGGTGCAATCTTCAAGACAAACGGTTATAACCAGGTCCATGATGGAATCTGAGTTTGTGGCATTAGAGAAACACAGTGAAGAAGCCGAATGGCTTCATAACTTCTTGGAAAATATTCCTGAGTGGCCCAAACATGTGCCAGCAATATGGATAACTTGCGATAACCAATCTACAATTGGAAGGGCACAAAATGTTTTATACAACAGAAAGTCTAGACATATACGTCGATGACATAACAACGTTAAACAACTAATCTCAACAAGGGTTATCACCCTTGACTACGTGAAGTCAAAATATAACATTGTGGATCCGCTAACCAAAGGTTTAAACATAGATCAAGTTGAAAAGACATCAAGAGGAATGGGACTCAAGCTTATTGAAAAATAAGGTTCTTATGAAGGAAAGCCCAACCACGCTGACTGGAGATCCCAAGATCTTGGTTCAATGAGACAACCTAATTGTAAAAACCTTACACGACCACTGTGGGGGGGGGGGGGGTCAAACCTTGTCCATTCATATTATGAAACAATGATATTCGTAATGGAAATGTTAAGCATTGTGCTTTTAAGGATTCTTACGTGTTAGAAATCCGAGCGGAGTAATGCAGGTTACTCTTAGATAAGAAATCTCATATGCACGAGAGAGGAGGGGCTGCTTCTGAGGAAAATTGTAGGGGTTTAATTTTCTGGAAAACTCTAGCAGAAATATCGAGGGCCAAAATGGACATAATCATGAGAACCACAACAGTAACAGAAATATACATGTGTTGAGATTTATGGATCATTTGCATAAACGATGGATAGTTCAAAGACATCAAGTTCATACTATCGGCTAGCAAAAAAAGTATTTCTCATAAGGGAAGGTTCTAGGACATGTCCTACCTATCCTATGCAGGCATAGACCGTAGAACTGTGAAATTGTTGGATCGGGATTGATACAACTTTGAAAGCTCAAGTTAAGTTTTCGTTGCCTTAACTTGATCTTAAACAATCTTGTTGATAAGAGTATTTATGCAGCGGAACTAAAAACGCAAGAAGATAAATTTTTAGAAGTTTTCAATATTATTAAACACTTTCTAGCCTTATGGAAAATAACCGAAAATGATTTTACAAAATATTCCTCACAACAATTCACTGACGCTCTTTGTTGATCGGACTCAACGAAGCAGACAAGCACAAACTACTTAAATCTAAGAATTAGACTTAATTAGTTGATACAAAAACTTCGCAAAAGCAAGACAAAACAATACAACGAAGAATTAATCTCTTAGATTATTTAGCACTATTGTCTTGTGTTTGTCTTAATGAACTTCACACCTATATATAGGTTTCTTGAAACTTGCACTTCAAGGTGTGTTGTTCATAGTTTTGGTAACTCTTGTTGTTTCCTTATTGAATTGGACTTCCTTGTGAACTCGGTCTCTTTCTTGAATAATTGTTTCCTTTATTAGATTCCTAATAGTGGAATACATCTTCTATAATTCAGAGTAAATCCTGGAAAGAATCCTAGTTGCAGTAGAACTCCAATTTGTTTCCTTCGATGAAATCGTGTTGTTGACTTTTATTCTCAACTTGAATTAAGGAAACTTCAAGTAAAGAATCTTCAAAAACTCTTTTTATGATTAAGATTTGTTCCTGAACATAATTATAAACAACTACGTACGACAAAATAAGTTGGAAATATCTGGAAGAAACTATGTATGTGTTTAAATTCCCAGAGAATGTTATCAGACTTGTGATGTTTTGTGTATGTAACCTTGCGCCTAAGATTTTGTGGAATGGTGAGTCGTTGGAGGAATTTAAACATGGGTGCAAATTGAGACAAGGAGACCCTTTGCCTTCATATCTATTTGTCTTATGCGTGGAAACATTGACTGATATGATTGAGGAAGTTGTGGTGGACGGTGACTGGCAGACGCTTGTTCCTTGCCGGGGTGGACCATATATGTCTCATGTTTTCTTCGTTGATGGTCTCATTCTTATGGGTAAGGCGACCTAGAAATATCTAAGTGCATGAAGAACATTCTTGAAGAGTTTGGAAAGCCTCGAGGCTTAAACTCAATGAAGAAAAATCAAAACTGTACTTTTTCGAACATAGGCAACCGGAGGCAGAAGAGAAGACTTTGTGAAAATTTAGATTCTTCTCAAACAAATAATCTCGTGAAGTATCTTGGAGCACACCTTGTGCATGGGAGAATTAGTAATTATCACTTCAATGAGTTATTTAATAAAGTCCTTGCGCGCTACTCGAGTTGGAAAGAAAATAATCTATCGCTTGTGGGGAGGGCAACTTCATTCAATCTGTCTCGAAGGGGTTACCAATACTCATCATGCAATCAAGCTGGCTCCCGGAGGCAGTGTGTAAAAGGTTAGACAAGTTGAACTGTGATTTTCTTTAGTCTGATAATCCATTTGTTAACTAGATACATCTCATTAGGTGGGAGAAAGTAACAAGAAGGAAAATATAAAATGGATTAGGTTTGAGAATGACTCAACTTAACAATGAAGCGCTTCTCTCGAAGTTTTGTTGGAGAATATTGTAACCAAAACCGAGTCTATGGTCAACTCTAATTGAAGCCAAATATTGGAAGAGAGCAAAATTATAGAATTGTATCTCGAAACCCATCGATAGTTTGACATGAAAAGCTATTGTTCGATGCATGTTGATATTATCGCCTTTCATGAGGTGGAACATAGGTAATGGTCAGTCAATCCTTTTTGGTTCAACAATTGGTTCGCTGGTGAAAGGCTTTGTGAGGTGATATCGAGGATAAATCACGTGGAACTCAACATGACATTAGCAGACATTATTGATGACACGAGAAACTGACGGCTGGAGAAGATTGATACATAGATTCCGGAGTAGTGGTTGAAAGAAATACGATCCAAAAGGTGTATATTGAATGATGGGGAGGATATGTTGTTGTGGGGGTGAAAATCCGAATGGAGGTTTCTCATGCCAAAGCGCATATCGAGCACTACATTGCACGTACACCAGTGCACCGGTTCTGTCGCAACGGATTGGATGAGTGTGGTGCCTTCCGTGTAGCAACAAAATCAGATTTTTTGTATGGCTTGCGCTGCAAAATAAGCTCTCGCTACGAACAAGCTATGGAAGTGAGAAAAATGACTGAAGATGCGAGTTGTGAGATCTCTTATGGAAAAGATGAATCAGTGTACCATGGCCTGAGAGAGTGTGTGGCTGCCCAGAATATTTGGAGGAGGTTGGTTCCATCTCACTTATTCCAGCAATTTATGCAAGTTAGTAAAGTGTTCGGATGTGATGGTTTATGGGGTTTGGGAAGGTCCAATGAAAATTTGTTTTTGTTGCAAGTATATGAAAAATCTAGGAATATAGAAATAATCGATATTGAAAAAGCAAAACGGAGGATGCAAAGGTCATCGTTCGGCATAATTTGGTTCCTAGTGTTAGACTTGTTGAAGATTCATTGGAAACACAACATGCAAAAGTTTGAGAGATGGGAAAAACCGTTACGAGGCTGGTTGAAACTGAACGTTGCAAGGAGTGTGGTTAGAAACCTTAATCAAGGCTCAATTGGAGGTATTCTGAGAGATGGAGATAGCACTTGGCAATGGGGTCTCACCGCAATGATCCAAACTCCAACGGTTCTTAAGACGGAAGTGGAAGCAATTCGTATAGGGTTACGTACGGCTTGGGAGAGAAGACTAAACAACCTTGAACTGGAGACGGATTCAAAAGAAGCGTATGATAACATTAGTGTTGATCTAATTAAAAATCATGTTATTCAACAAAAGATTGATGAATGTTGCACACTTCTTAGAAAACCGTGGGATATTGTCTTCACATGGATCCCAAGATCAAAAAATCACCTCGCATATTCGATGAAGAAACATGATTTCACTACAAATGGAGATTTTTGCTTGTTGCTTAGCCCTCCTACTAGTGTTATTTCTTTGCTTAAGACAAATCTAGCCTAATTTTCCATTTTTCTTCTAGCCCCCCCCCCCCCCCCCCCCCCCCCCCCCCAAAAAAAAGGAGAAGAACATTTTGTAGAACTTTAACATTAGGGGGCAAAGTGAAAAAAGTATAATAACTTAGTGTCATTTAGTGAGACTTCTAAAGGATTAAACATAATAATAAAGATAAGAAGAGCTTCCAATTTAGTTCACAAGTCGATCTTTGCAATCGTATCGCAATGGGGGTCAAGAGATTTTATGATATGTCGTGGACGCGTAGTGTGGCCAATAAATACATACATACATACTTCTTACATTTAACAACATTGATACAAAAGTTAAAAGAGCACACACTAGTGTGAAGGCATGACAACGATGAGTTTGGATTATATACCTATTACATCCCCCATTGAGTCACATTCGACGAGAGTTGATAGAAAAGGACACAAAGTCCAGTAGAAGGCTCACACATCCGCACATATGGAGGCTTGAGGTGATGCAAGCACGTGAAGTGTTTTGGGCAAAGTAATTTCAACCATATAGTAACTAGCCCACGACTTTACTTATTGCTAAATCTTTATCAATTTTTTGTTTAGTATGCCATTACTATTGCCTCGTAAACAACAACTTATATTTTTAGTGAGAAAAATGCCAATATTGATGCTTCAAATTAGATGTTTATGAATTATTCCCAACGATATGGGAGTTAGCTGCAATTAACCAATCATTTGAGGAATTGTGGAAAATGAGAATTTCAAACCGTAATTTACATTCTAGAATTGGGGAATTGGGGAACTCTAGCACTAACCCTAATTCACAATTCAAAATTTTGGAAAATCAGAAAATAGTAGAGATGAATATTAAATTAAAAGAGAATTCGAAAGAGAGAGAAGAATTGCCAGAGTTGTACATGTTGGAAATACTTGGAAACTAATTTACTAAGAACTCACTCAATCAACAAGCGACAACTGTCAAACGTGGGCCACAAATACCTAGATGGTCGACCATTAGTCCTTGTTAACAAAAGGAACAAGAGTTAGCAACAGAAAAAAGGAGGATTAGTTGTTCAGTATGCAAAAATGGAAAAAGAGCAGCACACTGAAGTCAGAGTTAGGGTTTTATATGAAGTCAGAGTTATTTGCAATTCTTAGTATAACGTTATTTACTATTTGCATTTTTATTAGTACTCTGTGCCAAAAGTGCGTCTTTCCCTACAACATTTTCTTAAGTTGTTATTTCGTCTTTCATAGTTCTATTTTCCTTATATATTTAGACCATTGTAATATTGAGCATTATTATGAATGAAGTTTTAATTCTATTACCTCATCTCCTTCTAAACTCTAGCTTCCCACCCTCTTCTCTTATGTTCTTTACTAGCCAAGATTGGTCCTCGGCGTGGTAATAGGAAGAATAGAAGTGGAAGACATAACAATTTTCCATCAAGAGCGAGCATTGAACCTCAGGAAGACTCTGGTATAATGGCAGATCAGGCTACGATGAGGGAGCTACCGGAAAGTCGGCGTGGAATGCAAGATCAGTTCATAAACACTCAAAAGGAGACTCTAGACCAAGTTGCCAAGGAACCATATATGATATGCAAGGTACCATGCAAGGCATTCAGATCCAACTCATCAAGACTTCTGAACAAATGGCCTTCTACAACAAAAATAAGTCTTGTTTGGGAGATGGTCTCACTCAACCAACAATATATACCAGCCAACTAGCAGATCTATAGACTCTAGGCCTACCATCGCTCATAACAGGCTAATAGAGAATATGGTGGATCTGGAGGAAACTAGTATGGAAGTGCAACAACAAACACTACTTACCTTTGATGTCACAAATGTAAGAAGCTGGGCCAGGAAGTGCCTGAAATATTTCCAGGTAATTGGTGGGATACCTGAAGAGCAGAAAGCCACCAATGTTGCCATGCATTCTGATGGTAAGGCAGATTTATGGTATAATGGTTTTGTTGAAAGAAAATGGTACAATGATTGGGAAATTTTTGTTAAAGATGTGTTCTTAAGATTTGATGGGTTGAAGTTAGAAATGGTGGCAGTGGAGTTTAACAAACTTTAGTGTAACAATGGGTTAGAAAATTACATTGAAAAGTTTGAAGAACTAAAATCACTATTAGAAATGTTTGGGGTAATTCATACTGAAGGTTACTATGTGGGGTGTTTTATGAGTGGATTAAAGGAAGAACTTAAACATGCTATATTCTCCTTTCATTCCACCGCCTTATTGGAGGCTATGAAGCTCAGCAATGACCAAGATAGAGCCCTAGAAGCCATTTACAGAAAGGTTAGACCTGTAGGGAGAATGAATAATCCTACACCTAACAAGAATTATTATAGGACAAGAGGGGTGAACCAAGACAAACCCAAAGGCTTTAATGAGGGGGTAAAACCTGTAAGGAGACTTCTTACTCGTACTAAAATGAAGAACATGAGAGAGAAGGGAATTTTCTTCAATTGTGATGAAGCTTATACTATACTAAAATGAGAAACATGAGAGAAAAGGGCATGTGCTTCAGTTGTGATGAAGCTTATACTATAGGCCACAAATGTAAGATGAGAAGATTGTATATAATAATGACTGAGGAGGAGGAAGCTGAGATAGCTAAAATGGAGGGTAAAGAAGAAGATAGTGAGTCTGAAAACAATGAGATACTATATGAAGAAGAGGGAGAGAAACCTATGCATATTTTAGTACATGCACTCTCTGGGGGAAGTAATAAGTGCCAGAGCAATGAAGATACACTCAAACTGAAAGGGATGGTAGGAAACAAGATGCTTAGGATTTTGGTGGATACTGGGAACACCCACAATTTCTTGGAAGATGGAACTGCTGAGGAATTGGGAATCAAGACCTAGGAAACTCAACCTATGAGAGCGTCAGTAGTTGATGGGGCAAAAATTATTAGCAAAAGCTTCTGCCCTGATTTCAAATGGGAAACTCAAGGACATGAGTTTCAGTTTCAGGTTAGAGTTATTAGGTTGGGAGGCTCTAACATGGTACTTGGGGGAGATTGGTTGAGAACATTCACTTCAATCAAATTTGATTATGATAAGATGACAATTAAGCTGAATAGAGAGGGGCGAAAGATTACACTACAAGCCATCACCAACAACCCTAAGTGCAAACTGATTTCTCATAAGACACTCCAGAAACTATGGCAGAAGAACAAATATGGGATTATGGCGAAACTCTACTCCATCCATGGGAGAATAAAAAAAAGGAGACAGAACCTAGAGTCAATCAGATATTGGAGAAGTTTGACTTAGTGTTCCAAGAACCCAAGGAATTACCACCTAGGACAACCGTAGAATAGTAGAACACCATATTAACCTTAAGGTGGGGTCCATGCCCAAACATCAAGCACCTTATATGTACTCACATGCCTTTATGGTAGATATTGAAAGGATAGTGGCTGAGATGGAGGCAGAAATCATACTGCATAGCACTAGTGCTTATGCATCACTTGTCCTCTTACTAAATAAGAAGGATGGGAGCTGGATAACGTGTGTTGATAATAGGTACATTAACAACCTAACAATCAAAGATGAATTTCCTATACCAATTATTGATGAATTACATGGGGCATCTTATTTTTCTAAGATAGATATGATGAGATCTGGTTACTCCTGGATTAGGATGAAGGAGAGTGATGTCCACAAAACTGGGTTTAGCACCCACTATGGACACTTTGAATTCTTGGTGATGCCTTTTTTGGACTGTGCAATGCACCTGCAACATTCCAATCCCTAATGAACCAAGTTTTTGGTCATTTTTTAAGGAAGCTTATTCCGGTTTTCTTTGATGATATTATAATATACAGTCCTAATCTAGAGGAACATATTGAACACTTGAAACTGACATTGTCTCTGTTGCAAGACCATCAGTTGTATGCAAAGATGAGAAAGTGTATTTTTGGTAAGAAGAGTGTGGAATACGTGGGGCATATTATCAGCAAGGAGGGGGTAGCTATTGACCCATCTAAGGTGGAATGTATGGTTAACTGTCCAACTCCAATTAACATCAGACAATTGAGAGGGTTCCTTGGACTAACTGTATATTACATAAAGTTTGTCAAGGCTATGGGTTTATCAACAAACCATTAACTAATTTGCTGAAGAAAGGATAGTTTTAAATGGGGAGGAGAGGCAACAATGGCATTTCAAAAGTTGAAGGAAACTATGGTAGCTTCTCCTGTTATGGCTTTACTAGATTTTACATAGTCTTTCATTATAGAAGCTGATGCAAGTTCAAAGGGGATAAGAGCCATACTGATGCAGGATAAAGGAGCCATTGCTTACATGAGTAAATCACTAGGGTGAAGAATCAAGGGCTGTCAATTTATGAGAAGGATTTTTATGCCATTTTAGTGGCCATTATAAGGTGGAAGCATTATAATGAAGGGCATCATTTCATTACCAGGACTGACCAACATAGTTTCAAACACCTATTGGAACAGAGAATAACTTCCACCCTACAACATAAATTGGTTTCTAAGCTTAGTGGGTTGGATTATGAGATTGAGTATATAAAAAGGGGGTTGAGAACAAGGCAGTTGATGCCTTTTCCAGGAGGGGGGTTTAGGATGGTGAGCTGAATGCCATCAGTACCATACAACCCAAATGGGCTCAAGAAATACATTCCAGTTATGAGGATGATGCTCACTTTTCAACTCTTATCGCTGAGTTGCTAGTGAAACCAGGAGGGGTAGAGGATTATACTTATGTTGGTGGAATTATGAGGTATAAGGGAAGGGTATGTGTTGGGATCACTTGTAACATTAGGGACACTATTTTGAAACGAATACATGATTCTGTAGCTGGGGGACATTCAGGTGTATTGGGATCTTATTAGAGAGCCAAAAGACTCTTATATTGGCATGGCATGAAGAAGAATATTATAGAAATGGTGGGAGCTTGTGACACTTGTAAAATAGCCAGGGGGATGTAGCCTATCCTGGTCTACTGCAACCACTACTTATACCTCACCAAGCTTGGACACACATATCTATGGACTTCATAGAGGGTCTGCCTAAATCAGAGGGGAAGGAAATCATATTAGTGGTAGTGGACATAGTCACCAAATATGGGCATTTCTTATCTCTAAGCCACCCCTACATTGTTGAATCTGTTGCTAAGGTGTTTTTGGACAACATTTACAAATTGCATGGTATACCCATTTGTACTATAACGGTTAGAGACATGATTTTTACTAGTGCATTTTGGAAGGAGCTTTTCAAGACCTTAGGAACTGATTTACACTACAATACTGCATACCATCCTCAAACTGATGGGCAGATTGAAAGAGTAAATCAATGCCTTGAGAATTATCTGAGGCGTATGACACACTTACAGCCCAAGGAATTGAACAAATGGTTAAGCTTGGCAGAGCATTGGTACAATACCAACTTTCACACCAGCCTCAAACTTACCCCTTTTGAGGCATTATATGGGGTTCCTCCCACTCAAATGTCAATTGGGCCCTATCTTTATACCCAATATGCTTTTAGAGATGAATGGATTGAGAAGAGGGTGACACTCACTCAAATTCTCAGAGAAAATTTGTTGCAAGCCCTAGAGAGGATGAAGATATATGTTGATAAAAAGAGATATGAGAGAGAGTTTCAAGTGGGTGATCAAGTATATCTTTAGCTACAACCTTTTACGCAGAACCCAGTGGCTATAAGAAAGAATTTGAAGTTATCCTGCAAGTACTTTGGGCCCTACACTATTATAGAGAGGGTGGGTAAATTAGTTTACAAGTTGGAATTGCCACATGGTAGTTCAATCCACCCTGTTTTCCATGTTTCACTACTTAATAAGAAGATCAGTAGCAAGTATATCCCTAGCCCTACACTATCCATCACTGATCCTAAGGGAGTTATCAAGGTCTACCCTTTGAAGGTACTAGCAAAAAAAAAAAAAATTAAGAGAAGAAATGGAGTTGTGTCCCAAATCTTGGTTCAGTGGCTCAATTCTACTAATGAACAAGCCACCTAGGAAGACTATGCATACATTGAAGCACAATTCTCAGAATTTGGCCCTTAGGGTCAAGGGTCAGGTTATCTAGGGGGAAAGTCAACACTATGGATAACCAAGGGGAGTTAGTTGCAATTAACCAGTCAATTGAGGAATTGGGGGAAAAGGGGAATTTCAAACCCTAATTTACATTCTAGAATTGGGGAATTGGGGAACTCTAGACCTAACCCTACAATTCAAAATTGGGGAAAATCACAAAATAGCAGAGATACAAGAGAATTCGAAAGAGAGAGGGAAGAATTGCCAGAGCTGCACATGTTGGAAATACTTGAAGACCAATTCATTGAGAACTCACCCAATCAACAAGCGACAACTGTCAAACTTGGACCACAAACACCTAGATGGTCGACCATTAGTACCTATTAACAAAAGGAACAAGAGTTAGCAACAGAAAAAGGAGGATCAATTGTTCAGTATGCAAAAATGGAAAAAGAAGAAAGAGAGAGAAGGGACTTAACTTGTGGTTGAAATGAAAAGCAATTAGGGTTTTATGTGAAGTCTGAGTTATTTGCAATTCTTAGTATAACGTTATTTACTATTTGCATTTTTATTAGTACTTTGTGATAAAAGTAACGTTATCTACTATTTGCATTTTTATTAGTACTCTATGGTAAAAGTGCGTCTTTCCCTACATCATTTTCTTAAGTTGTTATTTCCTCTTTTAGAGTTCTATTTTCCTTATATATTTAGACCATTGTAATATTGAGCATTATTATGAATGAAGTTTTAATTCTATTATCTCATCTCTTTCTAAATGCTAGCTTCCCACCCCCTTCTTATCTTCTTTACTTGTCAAAATGGTCCTCGACGTAGTAATATGTAGAATAGAGGTGGAAGACATAACAAATACAAAAAAATAATTTGTTGGGTATATGTAGATAACTTGTGGCAAAATATTACCTAATAATGTTTTCATTGGGATACAGTTGGAAATTTGCTATATACAACTAGCAACACTTTTTTTCTTTTCTTTTAGCTAGAATAATTTCGTAATGATTGCCTAGTTTTCTTGTATTAGTGCTAAAAGTGGGAACTTACAACATTATTTTTGTATTATTATTTACTCCATGTTTTTTAATAAATTTCCGGAAATGGTTCTGTTCTTAATTATCTAATGTAAATAGTTTTCTGGAATAATAAGCTCCGCATTGATGCTTTCTTTCTTTATAAACTCCCTTCTTAATTTCATCTTTCTCCATCTACTCGCGCATGTTTAATTGGTTCCTTCGACCAACTTATACTTCAAATGGATCCCAGAAGGATTTATCTTATTGTTAATTTGATTTGAAAAGACCAAACACGCATTGATTCCCTCAACTAATACTGATTGGATGGAAGACTTTGAGGTACACTAGGAATCTGGTTCTTCCTTGCTTATTAGTGCTACTTCTATTGCTGCCATGCACCGCTCGATCACACGACTAAGTAAGGACCATTTCAATCATTTCATTGAAATCAAATTATTCTTAAAACGTTTAACTCTAGAGAATCATTTGAAATAGAGATGAAAAGTGAAAGAAAAGTGCATATCAAGGGATTATGTTGTTTTTCATTTCTTAGTTGTAGAGAGATCTTATGTATTTACTATTTAGTAAATGCACATAAGTTTACAAAATGAGTTGTTTTCTTTTTTACTGTGTTAGCTTATTTAAAGTTTCTTAATCCGTAATCCAATCGAGAAGCTAAATTTCTTCATCAACTTACAATCTGTTAACGTTTTGTACAAGAACAATGAAATTGTATGAAAGATTCTCGTTTTTACGCAGGCTTGTGATATGGTGTTGTTTCGGGAAGTTAATCACCCAAGAAAAAATATGATAAGCGAAACACATCAAACTACAAGTCTAAAATGATGCGAAACAAAGTCCCCTTAAGGTTCTCAAAAGCAAGAATCTCAAGGGCCACACAATACTACTTTTCCAATTAATATTTTCTTCCGAATTTCTTGTCTACTTTGGCGTTTTCACACGGCACAATCACGATTAAGCATTACAAACAGTCGCTAAGCCTCCCCCATTAAATTGCGTTGGAACCTTCATTTCCTTCTTGAAAAATACTGAATTAGTTCATATCACTAGATTCACAGCACCAATATAATATAATGGCACATAAACAAAGCACGGAAAAGTCCGAAGGTGTGTGTAAAAAGTTGTGCAATGCAGTCTCTGTTTGCCCGATCAAATCAAGAATTCGACGCATTTCTGATCCAAAACTACAACTCCAACACACCAAACCAGTTCATCAAGTACTACAGTTGCACCAGCCACCGAGCTTCAGCATTCAAATCCCGATTGAATCCAATCCGATCGTTAATCATGTACAAAAGGTTGGTTCAAAGAAGGGTGCTGATGCTGATGATGATGATCGTCAAACAGAGGATTATAAGTTTTCCGAGTATATTAGCAAAGTGAAGAAAAGGATGCTCAGAGCAGTGTCCAGTTTTGGCAGCGTTGGTGGATGGACTACTGATCATACTAATGATAACAACACAAATTACATCGACCATACGAGGTTGAAGACTAGAACTACAACAACTGTTGGGGGTCACAGGAATATTTCATTAAAATGATGAATGCAGCATGACTACAATGATATGGATAGATATGGTATGTCTATGGAGTATTATCAACAGGCACGAAATTAAAGATCAGATCGTATATAGTGATGGACTTGTTATGTTTAAACGATTTATATTCGTGAATCTGTGTGCTTGTGCGTGCATGAATAAACTAATTTTGATTGTGCGAAATGTCTAAATTTTGTATCATTTGTGTGTTGAATCTTAAGACATATATGAATATTCTAACTATTGCTTCATGTACATTGTCGGTATATTGATGTGAAAGTTAATATTTTCTACCTCCAATCATTGAAATCTTATATGGTGCTGAATCTAAAGAGTAAAATATACCAAAAAGGAACCTATAGGCGAATTCGGATGGTATAAAACCACAAGTTTATTTCTGTAGGTTTTTGGATGTGTGAGGGCGGGGTCAATTCCCGTCTGTACTTTTACTGGGAGCCATCCAAAAGAGTAATATGCATGTAACATATCTAAAAGAGCATATAATGGATAATGGAAAATCTCAGATCAGTTAGAAATCATTCAAACAAATAGCAATTACATAACAAAATTAGGAATGTGGAATTAGGGTGCAAAATTTAAAAGGGTTATCGTGCATGCAATTTCTCTATCCGTTTTTGAAGATATACTGTTTCCTTGTTCTCCTTAAAGTTTAAACTGTAAGGCATTAGCTTGTGTTAAAGAAACGGCAAAACTATAATTTATTATCAATTGTATCGGTACTAAAGAACAATAGGGTTCTTCTCGTACAACAACAAACAAGCTTATAATCCCAATAAATTGGGGTAAGCTATATGAACCATTAATGAATCACGTCGAGTCGTGAACATGGATCCTCTGCATCCATACGTTTCGGTTGACGAGCATGTCTTCATTTAAATCTTTTAGCTTCATGTCGTTCCGTATGACCTCCATCTACGTTTTTTTCGGTCTTCAACGAGCTCTAGCCATTTGTCCCAAGTGGAGACCTTCAACTCGTCGTATCGGTGCATCTATTGGTTTGCGTTTAACATGCCCAAACCATCTTTAACTGTTTTCTCGCATTTTTTCGTCGATGGCCGCCACACCTAATTTATGTCGAATATCTTCATTGCGCACTTTATCTCTCCTGGTGTTACCGCACATCCACCGTAGCATGCGCATCTCTGTAACGTTCATTTTATGTGCATGACTTTGCTTAATAGTCCAACACTCGGAGCCATAAAGCAAAGCAGGTCTAATAGTTGTACGATAGGACTTTCCTTTAAGCTTTAAAGGAAAGCTACGATCGCACAGGATCCCTGTTGTACTCTTCCACTTTGACCATCCAGCTTGGATGCAGTGGTTGACATCTTTGTCTAACCTTCCATCTTTCTGCAGTATGGAGCTTAAATACCGAAAATGCGAACTTCTTGGTATCTCTTGGCCATCCAACTGGACCGTGTCATCGTTGTTTCTTCGTTGTTTGCTAAACTTGCATTCGAGGTACTCTATTTTTGTTCGACTTAGTCGAAACTCTCGTGCTTCTAATGTTTGTCCCCATCGTTCTAATTTAGCATTAACTCTCGTTCTCGTCTCATCGATGAGGACAATATCGCCTGCAAACAACATACACCATGGAACTCGGTCTGGATGGTTCTGGTGATTTCATCAACTACAATGGCAAACAAAAATGGGCTCAGAGCTGACCCCTGATGTAAGCCAGTTGTAATCGGAAAGGCGTCTGTTAAACCGCCACAAGTTCGAACACTTGTCACCACATTCTTATACATATCTTTTATGATGTTGATATATTTAATGGGCACCCCCTTCTTCACCAAGGTATACCATAAAACCTCTCGAGGTACTTTGTCATATGCATTTTCTATGTCGATAAAGACCATATACAAATCTTTACTCTTTTCTCGAAAGCGTTCAATGAGCTGACGAATCAAATGGATGGCCTCTATGGTCAACCTTCTGGGCATAAATCCAAATTGGTTCTCAGATATGGGAACTATTTGTCTCAATCAGTGTTCGATCACCCTCTCCCACGACTTCATGGTATGAGACATAAGTTTTATCCCACGATATTTAGAACAGTTTTGGACATCACCTTTGTTCTTATATAGAGGTATTAGCGTACTCTTCCTCTACTCTTCTGGTATGTTATTTGTTCACCATATTTTGTTGAAGAGGTCCATCAGCCAGGTCACGCCTATCTTTCCCATGCTTCTTCAAGCCTCGATAGGGATACCATCTGGGCCAACAGCTTTTCGTGTCTTCATCCTCTTCAAAGCATCTTTGACTTCTGACCTTCTAATACAGCGCATACAATTGCGGTTGAGATCTTGAGGGGACTGCGAGATGTCACCCACTTTTTGGGTGGGCCCTCCATTGAACATGCCCTCGAAGTACTCCCTCCACCGTGCTTTGACTTGATCCTCACGCACCAAGACAGACCATCCTTCATCTTTGATGCATTTCACTGCACCTAGGTCTCTAGTCTTCCTATCTCTAATGCGAACAATCCTGTATATATCCTTATCGGCCTCCTTGTTATCTCGCTTCTCATAAATTTCCTTGTACACAGCCTCTCACGCTAATCGGATAGCTTTTTTTGCTTCTTTTCTGGCTAGCTTATACTTTTCAAAGCTTGCTCAATCATAGTTCTTCTTCAAATCCATGTAGCAATCCCGTTTGGCCTTGATTGCCGCCTTCACTTCCTCATTCTACCATGACGTGTCTTTACTTGGCAGGTGTTTAGCTACCTTCTTGATACAACAAGCCATTTTGGTCCAAGTTGCATCTGCATCTTCGTGAGTCCTCCAATCTACCTCTTGAACCACTCGCTCCACGTAGGCCTTCTGGGTAGACTCCTTCAGCCACCACCACTTAATTCTAGGTTCCACCCGGCGCGTACTCCTCTTCAATCCTTGCCACAGTATTATATCAAACACCAAAAGCATGTGTTGCGTAACCACACTTTCTCCCGGGATAACCTTACAATCTAAGCAACGACTTCTATCCGCCCTCCTAGCTAAGAAGAAATCTATCTGGTTCTTATTCGACCCACTCCTATAAGTGATCAAATGAGATTTTTTCTTCTTAAACCAAGTATTTGCTACAAGCAAATCATAGGAGACGGTGAAGTTTAAGATAGCGTTGGCCAGCTCATTGCGATCTCCAAAGCTGCACCCACCGTGGATGTCCTCGAACCCATCACGGCTAGATCCTACATGACCATTAAAGTTACCTCCAATAAAGAGTTTCTCGGTACTAGGGATCGTTTAGACCATCTCGTCCAAATCCTCCCAAATCTTGCATTTAACAGCTTCGTCTAGTCCTATTTGTGGTGCATAGGCACTAATGATATTCAAAATATCATCGCCTATGACCAACTTGACCAGTAAGATCATGTCGCCCTTCCTTCTGACCTCCACCACGTCCTCGAGCCAAAAGCTTATCTATAATGATCCCAACACCATTTTGCTTCTTCTCTGTCCCGGTATACCAAAGCTTACAACCCCAAGGGTCTACGACTTTGGCCTTCTCACCAACCCACTTGGTCTCTTGCATGCACAAAATGTTGATTCTCCTCCTGGACATCGCCTCAGCTAACTCGGCCAATCTTCATGTGAGTGATCCCCCATTCCACGATGCAAAGCGAACTCGTCGTTCCTGGACTAACTTCTTTACCCTCACCCGTCCTGAAAGGTGAGGGAACCCTTGCTCATTTGACACCACACCCGGGCGTCATGTGGTGTCAAATGATTCCGGGCGGTGACCTAGCAACCCTTGCCCATTTATCACTACACCTGGGGTCCGATGTAGCGCGTCGCTGAGTAGGGAACGCCCCAACGAAATTCACAGTATGGTTCATATCATAGGATGTGACGGAGTTTTTACGTTGGCTGTCGCAAGCCTACTACAACCCTCCTCCTTTATCCTGGTTTGGGACAGGCAGTGAAAGCTCATTGGCAGAGTTAATAGGGTTCTTCTCGTAAAAGAAAAAAAAAATCCTTACAGCGTTAGCATCTGCTCCTATTTGTAGCCACTTCTCAACTGAAAGTATTACAATTTTTTTAGCAGGATGTTGTAGAAGAAAGGGGCAGAGCACAGTTTAAACTTTCTTACAGCATAATGAAGTCACAAGAACATACGAATATGATAAAGCGGTACACAAACAACCATTTTCCCATTAATGCGCTTTGCACGACAAGGTGCCTAAGGGAGAATATTCTCTGGAAATAAATGGAAGCTTCGCTTGGATAATTCGCACTTTTGTGGAGTAAATTAGAATGTACTTCGTCATGTTTTTTAAGGTAGGTGTCAGCTGTCAAACAAGGTATAAGTTAGGAGATTTGCTGCTTTCTAGCCAATAAATCAATTGACTTATCCACAAAATATAAGTCGGTCTAAACATGTATATGTTCATATAATTTTGTGTGTATGTGTGTGTTTTGCGTGCACCCCGGTGTTGGTACCATGAAGAGGCTATGAGAAATAGATGAAGATTAAGGAAAGGATTCACTCCTAAGGAAGACGTAAAAGGACATATGGGGAAAGCATTTTTCCAATTCTTCTTTGCGTATCATTGTATTTTGAGGACTGATTCTAGTATGTGCAAAACATGCTGCAACTGCAATTAAGTGACTGTCAAACGTGAGTGTCTTAATTGTAGTCGAAGCTGGCTACGGTGCTGAGTTTCTGTATGCAGCATGGGAGACCACAGCCGATTGCAAATGTGGTTAATTTTTCAGTGAATGAAGCAGAATTTATACTAATCTTGTTCCTTCACCTGCTCACACCGTCACACGTATCCTTGGACTATGTTAGAGTGTCATTACCTTGTTTTTCTACTTGGGTACGACACCACATTTATTCAGCTACAACGGTTAAATATGGAAATGAATTATAACTGATAGACAACAATTTAACTCATAAGGTTTAGATCAATTTACATACATGAAAATATCACAAAGAAATGAAATTCCCCTTTAAGGGGAACTTGTATAGAACAGTCTTGACATTCAATTACCAATTGACACAAAATAAATACTGAGCAACGTGGACAACGGCGCTTCATCGCAGTGCGTTAGGAAAAGTATATCCAGTTTTTCACACAGCAATGAACAAAAAAGGAAAGAAATGAAACAAATTCTTCAGATTGATACACTTGTGTTCTTAAGTAGTACTGCGCCAAATCTCAAATCCAACTGACAAACTCTAGGCATTTACTATGTATGCAGCTCTAGCAGTTCTGACAATGGATCCGCAGTCAAGCCTTCATGGGCTAATCATCATCCTCAATATCCCAGTTCAAATCTTCATCGTCTTCTTCAACACTCAACCGCTTCTTCAGCTCAGCCCTGTTCGGGATCCCGCTACTACCAGCGGCTGAAGTCTTTTTCTCATCACCACTACCAGTATCCTCGATCTCATCCCACTCCAAATCCTCCTCATCGTCTACCTTTGACTGCTTACCCAACACCGACACAGCATCACTCTTTCTACCAGATTCAACCTTTTTTTCCTTGATTTTTTCATCATTCTTCTTTTTGGCACTTTCTTCAGATTCTACCTTCTGATCACTTTTAACTTCAGCAACTTCATTGGACAACCCTTCTTTCGCACCCAGAGACAAATTCTCATTACTCTTGTTCGACTCTTCGACTCCATTGTTGACATTGAGATTGCTCTTCTCTTTCTCATCATCTAGTGATCCACTGTTTGACTCTTCTTGTTTATCATTTGGGTTGGGACTTTCCTCACTGGCCACCTTATCTCCTACTACACTCCCGCCGTTCGTTTTACCAGCAACCATTTGCTCATTCACATTCACACCCTCGTCCTCATCCTCAACGTCCCACGAGAAATCCTCATCATCATCAATAGAAATTGTCCTCTTTACGAGATTCGCTCTCACCCTCTCCTGCTGCTCAATCTTATCAACTTTATAAAAGTACCTACACCAAAACGTCTCTTCATCGACCACACTTGGCACAACCTTTTCATAAGCATTATCCAACGACACATTCTCGCCCATCAAATCCTCAATTTCCTTCCTTTTGTCATCCAATTTAAACCCCAGTTTCCACTTGCGATACTCCTCGACATCCTCCGGCTCATTACAGAAAGTATTCAAATCACTCTGAGTAGCGCTCAATTGCGAATCAAACCAACTATACCTACCAGAACTTAAGCTCTGACTCGTCTCTGGCACTGCCTCGGATTCCCCAAAAAAAGAGGTCTCTTTTGCAATGAGTTCGGCCGTTGACTTCAGCACACCGTCGAGAGCGCCTTGCGCGGCAGACGCCCCGGCTTCTAACGACGTGGGAAGATCCTTCGCAGCTCGGCTGGCGACTTCGCGGAGAACTTCCGTCTCCTTTTTCAATCCTGATCCAAATTCCTGAAGATCTTTCCGGTAAGTTTCGATCACTGATTCAGACCGAGTGGCTAACGATTTCATCAAACCCCCGAAACCCCATACATCAGCACTCTCATCATGATCGCCAGAATCTTGTTCCTTATGTGGGGAATTCGAGTCGGGCTCATGGGGATTATCGTGCTCTGGTGGGTCTCGATGATCATCATCATCATCATCAGTAAAAATGGACTTGAAGAAATTCATGGTGCAATTATTGCAGAATTAGGGTTAGGGCTTCGCACTAATTTTGATCTTAGGAAGAGGACCCCGTTTGTTTACTTCAGTTTTCTTGCAACCTATGTAATTTGTTTAAACAATTTTGAGATGTCATGATAGTTAATTGCAAGAATTACCCCTGAATTATTATGAATTAGCAAAACCCCTTTTTTATTTCTATTAGCAACCGACTACCTTTGTTTTAAAGTTAATGAAAACAACCAATCTTGTACCTACAACTTAGTGTCATGGCAGGTGTGTTTCAGCGACGCTAAGGCCGACGTACTTGTACGCATGGAGGATCGACCACGGGTGCAACAGTTGGCTGACGGGCATGCGGGACGCAGAGTTAGAGATGGGCGTGTGACGCGGGTGCATGGACGCGGGGCGTCCAAGTACATCGATGCGACTAAGTGTCGTGCCGTTGGGGCGAGCACGCATGGGCGAGAAAACACACGAAGGTTCTAGAGCTCTTCGGGACGCAACGCTAAGGAGCGCAGACGCCCCCTTGCGAGAAAGGCTGAGACGCTTCTAGAAACGATCGATGGCGGTGCGGGGTATCGACCAACCGGAGCATGCGAGAAGAGGCGAGACTCCTTTCGAAGGATCCAGAAGATCACGTGCAGGCGAAAGCACGTGTCGGACAAATCGGGTATACGCGGATAGGCCGCGGGCAGGACCAAAGTGCGATGTATTATAATAGTTTTGTGAGTCAAATTATACTTACCGAAAGTGTAGGGACGAATTGTAAATCGTCCTGGTCTAGAAGGGTCTAGAGCCGAACCGAAGGGACTACAGTAGTGCACCGCCTTTCTAGTGGCACAGTAAGTCGGTTAAATAGGCCAAATGGGTTGTACATTGGAGTCACCTTGGCAAACACTTGTAATTGAGCTTGAGCGTTGAGTTACAAGAGTTCTAAACGTTATTCCAAACACTTGTTCTCACTTATACCCTTTTCCTCCGTTCCATCCCTTTCTTCTAAGCATCGCAACCTCCTTGAGAGTTTTAGGTTGACTAGTAAGTCAACGAGACCGCGCTTGATAGGCTGTAAGGGCGATCATCGGCTCAAAGGGAATAAGTCTGTGACACGTGGTATTGTTTCTGCTTCAAGATCACCGTTCTCTAAGCATGTGTCTGCTTTCTCAAGTGATGCACTTTTCTCTACAATGGATAACTCAAATGGTCTAAGCTATGGTGATAATCAAGAAATGGTGGCTCAACAAGTTCAACAACTTCTTGGCACTCCACGAGGTTTACAACCACAAAGTTCATCTGCAATGATGGTAACTAATGGTGATCCATCTGAAATAGATCATAAGGTAAAACTTGTAGTTGGATTCCAGATCCTGGTGCGTCTCACCACATGACTAATGATGCATTTGTTCTTGTTTATTCTTCACCCCTCTTTGAGCCAATGTCTATTCAAAATGCAAATGGATCTTGTATGGAAGTTCATCGAATTGGCTCTGTATCTGCTACATCTTCATATTCTCTTACTAAGAACATTTCTGTATCCAATGCTTTGCATGTTCCTAGAATTTTGGTTAATTTGCTTTCTGTTGGATAACTGACTGATTCTGGTGGTACTTTAACTTTCTCTTCATCTGGATGTATTATTAATGATTGTCGTACATGGATGCATATTAGGATAGGTCGTAGAGAAGGAATACTTTATATTTTGCAACACGTTTTTGCTCCATTAGAAAAGCTATCGACTTATGGTTTGTCAGCTTTTGTGTTAAGTAAAAATTCATATAAGTTTCAATTGTGGCAATCTAGGCTTGGACATGTTTCTAGTCCCCGTTTGAAGTACATGGTTTCTAATGGCTTTTTAGGTGATGTTCCTTATTTTGATATATTATATTGTAAAGCTTGCAAGCTTGGAAAGTTTACTGCACTTCCTTTTAAAAGAAGTGAATCTGTTTCTCATGCCCCGTTTGATCTTATTCACTCTGATATATGGGGTCCTTCTCCTATAGCTACAAAGGGAGGATAATTGTGTTATATTTTTTTTGTTGATGATTATATTCGTTACTCTTGGATTTTTCTTATGCGGCATAGATCTGAGTTCTTCAAAATTTATACTAATTTTATTGTTATGGTTCCGACACAATTCAATACCAAAATATAAAAATTCAGAGCAAATATGGGGGGAGAATACAAGTACAAGCCATTGCAAAATTTCTTGCATCTAAGGGCACCATATTACAATTTTCTTGTCGAGAAAACTCCTGAGCAAACTGGGAAAGCTGAAAGAAAGCATAGACATATTCTTGAAACAACTAAATCTCTCTTGCTCTCGGCATCTGTTCCAAGTGACTTATGGAGAGAAGCGACGCTTAATTCTATATATTTGATTAATCGGATCCCAACCTCATCAAATGGTGGATATTCTCCTTTGAGAAATTATTTGGGGCCAAGCCAAATTATTTAGAGCTTAAAGTTTTTGGATGTGCTTGTTTTGTACTTCTCTCCAAGAGAGAAATAAATAAATTGACAACTCGGTCAACTTTGTACGTGTTCTTGGGATATGGCATTGAACAAAAGGAGTACATATGTTATGATCATGTTGCTAAGAGGCTTCGGATTTGTTGACATGTTTCTTTTCTAGAGCATGTACCTTTCTACCAGCTTCCATCGTTTTCCAACAAAGAGAATGAGTTGATTATTGATCCATCTTCTAAATCCCCTATGTTGCCTGACTTTGATTCAACTTGTGATCCAACAAATTCACATAATTTACAAGATCTGCATGATGCTTCCAATGATGCTCAAGAATAATTGCTCGATGAAGTTCCTACTTTGCTGAAGTCTCTTTCTTCTAATGATGATGTTAGTCAACCACAAGCAGAAATTCAGCCAAGATACCCCTATAGACCCCAGAATGTTCCTTTATGGCTTAAGGATTAAGAACTTGTTTAACTTCTATGTATAAGTCTTTTCTTGCATATGTGCATTCTCTTAGCGAACCTACAAGTTACAAGGAAGTTGGTTGTGATCCTAATTGGCAATTAGCTATCAATGAAGAACTCGATTCTCTTGTAAACACTCACACATGGGACTTGGTTTCACTTTCTTGTGATAAGGAATTGGTTGAATGTAAATGGGTATATAAAATAAAAACAAAATACGATGGCTCTATTGAGAGATACAAAGCCAGATTAGTGGCAAAAGGGTATGCTCAAGATTTTGGAATCGATTATGAAGAAACATTTGCTCCGGTTGCTAAAATGACATCTATGCGTACTCTTATTTATGTGGCAGCAAAACATAAGTGGCCTTTATTCCAAATGGACGTTAAAAGTGCGTGTTTGAATGGTGATTTACTTGAGGAAGTATACATGAAACATCAGCCTGGATTTTCTTGTCTTTCTAATGTAGTATGTCGACTCCGTCGTGCTATATATGGTTTCAAGAAAGCACCACGTGCTTGGATTGAAAAATTCAATTAACACGCATGATTCTGGATTGTTTTACTTCTCTTCGATTCGACGTTGAATATTATTACTTCTATATGTTGACGATATGATCATCATTGGTGATGATCATTTGGGTATATCAGAATTGAAGAAGTATGTTTGTCAAAAATTTCAAATGAAAGATTTGGGTGTGTTACGTTATTTCTTGGCATTGAAGTAGCTTATTCTCCAAAAGGTTATTTTCTATGTCAATCTTAATATGCTGGTGAGATCATAACTCAAACCAACTTGATAGATGAAAAAGTTGTTAACACTCTTCTGGAACATAATGTAAAGTTGCGATCAACAGATGGTGTGCCTTTACTTGATCCTACTTTATACCGGCGAATTGTTGGTTCATCAGTTTATCTCACTATTACTAGGCCTGACATCACTTATGTTGCACACATAATTAGTCAATTTGTTGTCGCACCTTGTACAGTACATTGGGTTGCTATAGTTCGTATTTTTAGATATGTCAGATCTACTTTACTCCATGGTTTGTTACTATCCTCATCATCCGATATGAACCTTAAAGCTTATTGTGATTCAAATTGGGCAGGGGATGTTTGTAATAGAAAGTCCACTTCACGATTTTGTATTTATTTGGGGGATTCTCTTATATCTTGGAGAAGTAAGAAACAAAGTGTTGTGTCATGCTCAATCTCTAAAGCCAAATATCGAGCAATGGCTCAAACTGTTGCTGAAATTATTTGGATGAAATGGCTACTAGAAGATATGGGAATCATAATATCTTCTCCAACTCCATTGTTTTGTGATAATCAAAGTGCTATTTTCAGATTGCATATAATGATGTTTTTTCACGAAAGAACAAAGCACATAGAAATCAATTGTCATTTTGTGTGTCATCACTTGCAAAACACACTTATTACTTTGCCTCATATTCCCTCGACTCTCCAAGTTGCTGATTTCTTCACCAAGTCTCACGCTGTTAGTTGTTTTAGAGATCTTTTGAGCAAACTCTCAATAATATCTTTATCGCATTGTGAGTTTGAGGAAGGGCGAGAAATGAAATGTATAAGACTATCCATTTCCACATTATGCAAGGGTAGATAGGTCTTTTACTCTTTATTCATATGTATATTAGTTTCCATTCTTTGTACAATTGATGAGAACATAATATATCTTTTTGGGTTTTATTTTCTCTTAGCTCGTTCAAAATGGCTACTTCCAATTCTATGGAGATTCTAAGTTCGTTGTACTAATTTTATTAGTTGGGATTGAAAGTCAATGTTGTACTCGGGTATTCGTGTAAATCAGTTCTAATATCAACAAAGAGGGGTTGGTATATGTTGCACTAAATAAGAATCACGTTTAGTTGAGCACATGATTTCTATCTTTCTAGTCATACTGATTGGTATCGATCTCCATTATAATTGTTTTGGTAGTCCCTTTGTTCTTTTGTTTAGCAGAAGATGAGAAGCTCTAATCATTGTGCATCTTTACCATTCACCTCACAGAGAGAATCTCCCTTTTACAATCAATTTTAGTTGTCTTGTTTTGCTGTTGTTATAAGATGCAAATTTCTTATGTTGTTGTTTAGTTTATGGCTTGAATTGTTCTTTATCTCATAAGCACAAGAGCATGATTAGATCTCGCGTTACTTATATTCAAATTTCTCCTCGTTGAACAAATGTATTTATGTGTCCTTAAGAAAGTTTTGTACTTTTGTCTAGAATGCTTCTTCTAGGAATGGAAGTAGTTGTTCCTGATGCACATGGCTAGTACTATAAATTACACTTGGGAAAAAATGACAAGATGAAGGTTAGAAGACAGAGCAGAAGCTTTTCTAACATTCTTCGTATAAAATTTGACGCTTTGTATACCATGAATTTGATGTTGAATTCGTAAGTATCATTTCTTCATCTACTTCGTCAAATTATCATCCTCGCAATTCTTTGAGATTCAATTATCGTACCATGAATTATTCTAACTTCAAAAGAGTGAAGAGTTATGGAAGATCGATGTTATTCCAATGCATAAGCTGTTAATATTTGAAGTTGTTTTAAAGAAAAAAGGCGAGGGTGTTTGCATCAAGTTGAGTGTGGAGGCGACCCGGCTATGGGGTGCTACTTCTTCATTTTTTCATTGAAAAATGGCAAGGGCGTTTGCATTATGTTGCATGTGAAGGTGACCCGTCTACGGGGTGCTACTCCTTACTTTTTTCCTTGAAAAACGGTGAGGGCGTTTGCATCAAGTTGAATGTGGAGGTGACTTAGCTACATGGTGTTATTCCTTTATTTTTTCTTGAAATACGGAATTCAGGCTCAATGGCCGTGTTGTGCCCGAACCCGTTCATAGCAAAGACAAACAGGAAAATATTTTTATTTATTTTTAGACTGCACTTGCCTTTTGACCAAGTTGCCTACGTATCTCAAGTATACTCGCAAATCAAGTCTCCGTATTTCATTTAGTTTATTACATCATTTTATTCGTGAAAATGGGTAAAAACTACAATGAGCTACGAGGAGTGCTAGGTGTCCTTGTTGGGCATATGATTTTCGAAGGTTCTAGACATTCCAAGGACGTGCTATATTACGGCCGTCCACCTCTTGCAGGTAGTAGTAGCCTTTGGAGCTAGCTCGGGTAACTTTGTAAGGTCCTTCCCAATGTGGTTGGAGTTTGCCAAGACGCTTGTGGATATCGATTTTTCTCAGGACCAAGTCCCCTATATGGACTTGTCTCCTGTCTATTTGTCATAAGACTTAGCCATCATCGTCTTGTAGTCTTGATTGTACTCATACGCCTGATCACTGGTAAAGCGTATGAATGCCAAGTCCTCGAAGCGTATTCTTGCCGCTTCTTCTTGGTAGTAAGTGAGTATGCGCTGTGTTGGCATAACGATTTCCGCACGTATGACTATTTCTTAGACGTAAACAAGTAGAAATAGCGTTTGGCCGGTGGAAGTCCTCAGGGTTGTGTAGTATGCCCACAATATCCCAAGCAAAGCTTCCACCCAAGATTTCTTGAGTTCTTGCATTCTCTTCTCAAGGTATTCCACAAGGGTCTTGTTTATATTTTCTACCTAACCATTTGTTTGTGGATGATAGACTGCCATGAAATTTTGAGTAATACTTGATGGGCATTTATTATGTGTAAATAGAATATGAAAATTTAAGCACATAAGTTTTACACCTAAGTCCCACGATATCGCAAGTGCACGAATCATGTAATAATAAAATGAAAAGTAAGTTTATTGTCCAAGTATCGAATCTTAAGAAAGTAGATATTTGTGATTTAGCGATTATATTGTTGCACACTGGATGAATCCACTTTTTTTTTCTTTTTGGTTTTATCATTGAAGAGTTAAGCTAAGACTAGGAACTATTACTTAACTAACTAACTACTACCTAAACTTCTAAGCTAGATTGCTTGAGTGGACTAACTATCTAGAGATTGTGGTTAGAGATGTTTCTAGAATACTAAGACTAAACTACCTAACTAACTAGAATGAGATTTGATTGATAGATTTCTATCTAAGGTTGTGAATCAGATTTGGTGAAAGGTATCTAAGAGATGGATTTCATTGATCTCAGACGCATGTGTTTCATAGACAAAATACCAATGACTCATATGCAAAACACTTTTCATTGATGGTTGTTTTGTTTCTGTGTTGATATAGCAACTTAACACCTTTTGATTTACTAAAGAACCCTTTAATCCCTAATGATGTCACGCCGTTAAGCACTTTCCCCTCACCAGAAGTTCACCATGTCATAGGATCTATACAGTGTTTTAAAAGTGAATTAGAGTTACCAACAAAGATATAGATTCCACGAACACGTCAATGATCAAAGGTCTAAAGATTTATCTGCCTGATCTACTATGCTAGTGTTATGCTAACAATCTCCTATGCATAGTTCAACGTAATACAAGGTTATTCAACGTCACTACTTTGTTGTCAAAGAAACGTATGCATCAAATAAACCAAGTAGTATAAGAAACAAATTATATCCAACAAAATAAATTCATTAATAAACATAATCAAAACATAGGTTCAAGGTGCTTCCGTATGAGACCAACTACATCCTCCCTCTGATACTAAGAGGATTAGCTACTCATAGACATGTTCAAATCACAACAATTCAACATAAATTATTCAAGTAAGAAAAAGAAAAGATTAAACTCCTGGTCTTCTTTTTGCTTTTTTCTACTCTGATTGTTGTTTCCTTCAGTTCACCTGTCTTCTTCAACCATGACTGTGATGCTATGAACGGTGGTGTTTCAACTCTTCTCTAACCCTCGAATGCTCTCTAATTCTCCTTTTGGTACTTTTTTACTTTGAGAAATTGGTTTCTGTGTGTTTGTTCGTCGTGTGTTGTGCCTCTTGCAGCTGCTGAACGTCGCCTCCTTTAATATTTTTTCCTCGGCCCATTATGTTAAAGACCGTCAGGATGATCGCGCGCCACATGCGTGATCAAAACTCCATCGTGTTGCTCTCTATTTCCTCTGCGTTGTGCGTCCACGTCCATTGCTAGCTCGCCCTGCATTCTGTTTTGTGGTTCTTTAGTAGTGCGGTTGGTAGCGTCGTAGCTCTATTCACGTTTGTTACTAAAGAGTGCTGAAATCCTCCAAAATAGCATCGTTTTGCTCCGACTCGACTCAAACTGCAAAAACAATGAAATGACACAAAAAAAGTAACATTGCCACAAAGATTATACAAAAGTCTAGAAATCAGTTACTTAATTCATTATAATTCCTCCCCTATCAATAGTCAAATCTTTGCACCATGCCCAGACATTTTGTCCTGCGAACTGCGTGTCGTTATCTAATATGAGCCCTCGCGGTATTCCAAAGCGATAGATGATCTGTTGTCATATGAATTCAATGATGTTACGCTATGTATTAGAGGACAGTGTTGGAACTTCCGCCCATTTGGTAAAGTATTCGACTGCGACAACTAGAAATCTCTTTTATCCCTTCGTCGACCGAAAGGGTCCGACTATGTCAATGCCCCATTGATCAGATGGGCACGATGCTTGCATTGGATTGAGAGGTTGCGCAGGAACGCGCGTAAGGTGGGCAAAGATTTGTCAAATATTGCATATTTCACAAGATTCATTGAATCTTTATGCAAGGTTGGCCAATAGTAACCTTGGCGCAACACCTTTTGAGCCAATGATCGGCCTCCTGAGTGATTTCCATAAGCTCTACTATGTGATTCGTTTAGCACAATTTTCTCTCGACGAGGTGATAGACATCATAAAACTGGTCCTTCAAAGGATCATCTATAGAGCTCATCATTGACGATGGTAAAATGATGTACGTTGTATTTCAGTCTTCGCACCGCAGGGGAGTTGCTTGAAAGTTTTCCCTCTTTGAGGTAAGTGTAGATCTCATCCTTCCATGAAGGTTGAGATATGATTAGCATGGCATGTTCGACTCTTTTGAGAGTTCATAGATATCGAGTCTTGCCTATGGCAGATTCCTCTGCCGCTAGTAAGACAATTCTTCTTTTAGTGTAGACCTTTGTCGAAGTAGCGAACTTGGAAAGCGCATCGGCCTTGATGTTCTCACTTATTGGGACCTAGTATAATGTAGACAGTAAAATGTTTCATAATATCTTTGAGCATATCCAAATAGAGGATCACGTGTCCTCGTTGGCCTCGTACGAACCGTTGAGATAATTTTCCACAAGTTGTGAATTTGTGAAGTATGCAAGGCATTTGACTCTCAATGAGCTTGCCATTGAGGTTCCGGCAAGGATTGCTTCGCATTCTGCCTTGTTGTTAGTTATGACGAGGTTTAGACTAGTCGCGTATTCAAATTATCTAGCGTTGGGAGATCTTAGGTATACACATACTCATCTGTCTTTGTTTGTAGCTGAGACATCAACATGTAATATCCATGTAGCTTCTTCTGCTTCGACATTAACAACTTGTGCTTCCTGGAGTTGTGCTCTTTCGAGGGTTTCTGCAACGAAGTCGGCTAGGACTTGTGCTTTGATAGCTGTTCTTGGGCGGTACTCTATGATGTACTCGTCTAGCTTTATGGCTAATTGACCCGAGTTTTGGAGGTCTCGGGCTTCATCAACACTTGCTTAAGCGGTTGGTCTGTCAATACTACAATGGGATGCGATTGAAAGTAAAGACACAACTTTTGTGCCTTGACAACGACATCCAATGCAAAATTCTCAATCTCGATGTAGTTATTTTCAGCAGCCTGAAACACTTTGGAGATGCAGTAGATCGGTTGATGGATTATGTCTTTTATGTGTACCAGTACTATGCTAAGAGCATTCTCGGATACCGTTTGATAGAGATACAAAATTTATCCTCAACTAGTTTTGCTAACAATGGTGGGGAAGCAAGATACTGCTTAAGTTACATGAAAGCTTCTTCGCATTCGTCAGTCCATTCGAAGTTCTGATTCTTCTTGAGGACCTTGAGAAATGGCAAACTTTTCTTTGCCGCAGTAGAGATGAACCTTCCTAAAGTTGTCATTCGACCCACAAGGCATTGTATATATCGTATACTTTTCCGAGAAGATAGCTCTGCTATAGCTTTTATCTTATTGGGATTTACTTCGATCTCTGTTTGGTTGACCATATAGCCAAGGAACTTTCCTCCGTTGACTAAAATGTGCATTCTTTGAATTTAGTTTCATGTTGTCTTGTCTCATGATCGAGAAGGCAATTGTGAGGTGATCAACGTGATCTTCATATTTGACGCTTTTGACAAGCATGTCACCTATGTAGACCTTCATGGTTTTGCAGATGTGGTCGTAGAACATCTTGGCCACCAATCATTGAATGGTGGCATCAACATTTTTGAGACCGAAATGCATGATTCTACAGCAGAATACTCCTCTGTCTATAACAAAAGCAGATTTGCTCGCCAATAGACAAAACCCTTTTGATTCACCTAGAGGCTCGACTCTAGCTATGCTAGCTAGTTGTTGTCTGATTTTGCGGTGTCTCTTGTCCTCTAACTCTGGTGATATCTTTGTTTCAATGATGTTGTCGGGGGTATTACTGTTTGATGGCTCTTGCGGTGCTAGCATTTTCCCCTTATCATCAAGAGTATTGTTCATGTTGACTTCTACGGTCGAATCTGCTTGAAGTGATGCTACATAACATGTCCAAGCTTCTTTATAGTCCCCGTGGACTTCACCCGCACCATATTTGGTGGGAAAATTCATCTTCTGATGATAGATTGATATCCCTACCGTGAAATCGTTTAAAGTCTAAGTTTTGGCGTGTCGACGACGTGGTACTCTAAGTTTTGTAAGAAAATGGCGTGTCGACGACGTGGTACTCTAAGGTTTGGGTCCTTCTTTTTGAAGGAGTCCCAAAGGAGGTAGGAAGCACGACCATTCCAATTGCTGCAACTCTTGATCCTCCAATACCGTATAGCGGAGTTATCACTGATTTCAAGTGTGTGTCGCCTAGTTCCATTTACTCTAGTGCATCTAAGGAGATGACGTTGACCGAGCTTCCGTTGTCAATCAAGATTTTCTTGTTGTTGTAGTTTGCAATGTTTAGGCTTATGACTAGCAAACAATTCAAACTTGTGGCTTTCATAGCTTGTTGATCGAGCTTTTCTTCATCAACTTTGTCGAATGTCAATGCATCCTCAACTGTTTCTATCGTGGTTATCGTATAAGATACACGTTGATAGTTGTCTTACGCTAAGTCGTGTGTGATCCTTTTGCATGCTTTATTTGAGTCTCCGCCCATTGGGTCTCTAGAGATCATAGCGACGTCGTTTGGGATTGGCATTCTGGCGGTCATGTAGCCTTCTTGCTTAAGTAACCATGCAACAGCTTGTGCAGTATGTTTAACGACTTCATTCTTTGTGAAGAATATTGAACTGCATAATTTGTACTCTTCTTGTTTAAGTTTGTCGATGAGTAGTCTCACTTTGAAAGTGAACTCGCGGATGTGACTTGGACCCTCTTCTTTGCAGCATTCAAAGATTGGGGATTTCCAATGTCGTATTGCACCGAACTCGTAGAGTCTGACTCATGTTGTAGTAGCATCCGACTCTAATGTGGCCATTGGTTTGTGCAGATTCTGTCTTACCCATTCTTTGATGGTGATACCTGCAATCATATTAATAACTCTCTTAATGGTCATATTGTCTGTATTATCCCTTATGACAGGGACAAAGATTGTCTGCCTTCTTTCGAATGGAGAGGGTGTGTCAGAATTGGAGTTTGCTCACTTGTTTTAGTTGTCAGACTATTTGTAACCTTTGACGTATTCTGCCAGGTAGCCTTCCATTATTAAGCGTTCTATCTCAGCATATAGTGCATGACATTTTGACTTATCGTGGCCATATTACTCGTGACACTTGCAGTAAAACTTTGATTTGCGTGTCCGTTTCTTAGATATTTCTTGAAGTATTGAGGATATTTTCTTTTTGGAGACATTGTAAATGTCGTGCATGCTGGTGGTAATCGGGAGTTTTTCTCTCGGTGGGGAGATCTTCTGTGCTTTGTACCACTTTTGCCATTTCAGTTGTTGCGACGTGAATCGTTTTTCTTAGATTGAGTGTTGTCGCTTCAAACATTTCTCATCTCGTTGCGCTACTCAATCTCCATATTGCATTGGGCGATCATGTTGATTTGTTTGATGGTCTGCGGTTTCTACCTCAAAAGCTCATTGGCTAGCAATCTGTTTCTCAATGTGTTGAATAAGATATTTGCAACGCTTTGAGCTGATGGCATTTCTACTCGAAACATCTCGGTATTGAACCATCTGATGTAGTCTTTGGTTGATTCATCATTGCTTCGTATAATAGTCTTCAAGTATTATTGTGTCAAGTGTGTCCGCTTCTGCGTAGCAAACCGTGACTTGAACATTGTTCTGAGCTGATCATGCGTGTGTATCAAAAGCGGTGGAATACATGAAAACCAGTCTTGAGCTAGACCAACGAGAGTGATAGCAAAACAAACGTTCTTGTATGCCTTTTGAGTAGCCTCCCAAGTTGAGCATTTAGTCTAGGAGATGCAAGTGAGCACAAAAGTCCCCTTTGCTATGGGAGGTCGGCATCTTCGAAATTTCACAGCCTTGGCCAAGCACTATTTGTTGCATGGTGGGTGAGAATGGAGAAGCCTCATTAACGAATTCATCGATTGCCCAAAGAGTCCTTCTTGTGAGGTAGGGAGGAGTGATTCGAGTGGGACCTCTTTTTTTTCTTTCTTGGAGCAAAGGTTCCGTCCTTTCGGCGCGTTATTGGCCTTGTCTCTCATTACCACAGTCGTCGCGTGATCTAGTGTGCGCAGTAGATGTAGTGGAACGTGATAGAGACGACAAGGGTTGAGCTCTCCTGCCACATGGATGCTTGCGATCCTTTGAAGGTCATGCAGTAGTAGTAGTTCTTCTTTCACGTGTGTGTCCCCTAGGGGTTGAACCTTGGGATTGGTTGTCAGTCTGACCCAAGGATTGAACACGAATCGAAGGTGGAAGTTCTAAATTTGTAGTCAAGTGTTGCCTAACCATATTGATTAGTTGATCGAACTCCTCGGGAGGAATTGGTGGCACACTAGTTGACGTGTTATTTTCGATTTGAGCATTACTAGCTGCAGCGGGAGGAACTTGTTGATCAATTACCTGTGGCTGTTGATGCTGAGCTGCCCCTTGCGAGGCTGTGTTGGAGTGGGTCGAAGATGCGTTCCTAGAAGTAGTAGGTTGTCTACATGTTGTAACCATGATGTCGTTATGATAGTGCGTCTAGTGGCTTCCCACAGACGTTGCCTCTGGTGCGGGATGTTTTCGCCAGTCTCGAGACTACCTCCGCACCAGACTCTCTTGCCCCTTATAGGCAACACAAAAAAAGCTTTTGGTTTGATGGAAACCTGCACTAAGACATAAAGGTTAGAAGTAAATAGTTTATATGGGAAAGGTAATATATTCTAGAGGAGGATACATGTGTTGTATTCTTGCGACTGGGCTCAACGTGGGGTCGAGCTACATACGTATCTCTTTGAGAAGAAAGAATCAATTCAAACGTAGTTCATTATTCAGTTGTGCCCGCTGGGGTATTAGTTGATGTAATTCGAGCTCGAGAGTTGTATGCATTATATTGGATAATAGGCTTAATTTGGACTATCCCTGATGATGTATGTCATGTAGTCGAGGTCCGGGTGGCCGAAGTATGACCCTTATTGGGTGTTGTCTAGATTGAAGATCATGTGGACAACCTAACGACATTGCAATTCATCAAGACCCTAGAGGCTCGGGATCGGAACCTCAGGCGATTTGTACCACGAAGTGGTCAAATCTCGGATCAAAGCTTGCTCATACTTAAATCTAATTGTTGACATTTGAATGTCTATGGAAAAGTATATGAGAAAATACTCTAAGTATTGTAGTTGACGCAGAATTGTTGATGTGCCAAAAGTGTTGATGTGGAAATGATTAACGTGGAACAGGTTGACGTGCCTCGGATCGACGAGTCAAACATGTTGATGTGGAATGCTTAACATGCTTTTTCTCACTAAAACTCTAGAGAGAAGTGAGAGCATCCAAAACTTCAACCTCCCAAATGAGCTACCCCTCAAGTGTCTAACCCCCAAGAAGTGATGGGGTATTTATAGAATATGTGGAATGATAAAGCATGTGAGAGCATGCATACACACACTAAAGGTGAAGAAGAGAAGGGGGTGCACCATATGTTTGGTGCACCCGTACCATACCGGATTAGGCCCTCGGTGTGGTCCGAAAGATCGACGTGCCATGTGCCATGTCGGTTTGGTCCGACGTGCCGCAGGGGCACGCCGGTTTAATTCGACGTGCCCTTTGCTGATTGGTCCTTCGTGGCTTGCACTTGGGACCTCACATCCCACGTTTTTTTAGGCGAACCGTTTTCTTGAGGTCAATGGTATTGTCTTGATGGTCGCGTTGGTTTGATACCTCGAGTAGTCTAATCGGATTGGGAGTAAATTATCTTTTGGTCCCTATACTCCGAGTTATTCCCGAGATGATCGTGTATTTTTGGAAGCGTCGTAATTATGGCACACCAAGCGCCTTGCTACTCCGACGATGAAGGGAGGAAGCGGCGACGGTGGGGGAAGATTTAATATTGGGGAATATAGATGGCGGCCGATGTACGGACAAGGCCTTTGAGAAAACACATAACAGTTGGGGATGGCATGCGAAGAAAGTAGCGCCGAAGTATGATGCGGCGCCGGGTGGCAAGACTGCGGGGAAAGAGCTTCGTCGTGGGAGATCCGACAATGTATGTTTGTGCGTTTTACTGGGAGAGAGAGTGTAGATTGTAGAGTAAAGAGAGGAGAGATGTAATTTATTTTTTGAAAATTATAAGTTTTGCTCTCCTTTTATTTATTTATTTATAAATAATGACATGGCATCTTATGTGGCAGTCCATGTGTACCTGTGGGTCTATAGAGCGGCTATAAAAAATAGGGGAATTTCCCAATCTGCTGAATTAGGGTTTTAGCAGGTGGGTTTTACTTTTACAGTTGACAATCAAACATTGGACAAGGACAAGGACAATGAGAGGCGTTGAATTCTCGTTGAACAAGGGCCAGAACCGGAGACTGGAGAGAGCTTTAGAGAAGTTGGAATCCCTCTCATCCAAAGCAAATTCCGACGCCTCCGTCACCGTCGCCGACGACATTTCCGTCAACTATGAAGACGCCATTCTCAAGTACTTTTCTATTTTTTTTTTAATGCTATTCTGTAATTTACTACTAATCTTTTTTATTATTGAATTGAAGGGGACATGGGACAACGGAGCTCGACGGGCGTGTAGTGGCCACTTTATGTGGAGTCGTGGAGCGCGTTAATAAGCTTGTCTATGTTCGCTCTTTGAGGGCTAGGTTTCGTTTTTGTTCACTCTCACTTATTGTTACTCTTTTCAATAATATCTTATTGATTAATTTGTTTGGTTGTTTGCAGGTACAAACCTGAGATTGGCGATATCATAGTCGGCCGCGTGATTGAGGTGAAATGCTAGATAGCCCTTTCGGTTATTATGCCGTGCTCCGTGCTTCAAATACATTTCACACGTATCATCAACTATTCCTTCTTTTATCCTGTTTCGACTCAGTTCTTTATATAATTAAATAAAACTGTTCAATACGATGTAATTGGTAGGATCCTGTAGAACGTTGTTGCTCTGTTTAATTTGCTACTATACTAAGTATTGGGTGCACTACATTTTCTAGTAGTTGGATGATGCTCTTATAAAGTTCATCACGTTGGATCAGTTTTTTCCTCTTGTTTTTGCATAGAGTTTTAGGTTTAACATCGGTTAGTTGTGATGTGTCTTTTTTCACTTTCTGTTGTTATATACGGGAAGCTTAATTTGTCTGATTCTAGGTTGCTCCGAAGCGCTGGAAATTGGAGATAAACTTCAGTCAGGATGCTGTGCTCATGCTTTCTTCAATGAACTTACCAGATGGCATCCAGGTATCTTTTAATGCTTATTGTTTCAATTTTGGTGGCATATCTGTCAAAGTTATGGTAGCAGAAAAACTCGTGATGGATAATCCTGCTCAAGTACCATACCTGCTCTCTATCGGGATCCGCTGCTGGAGATGGAATCTCCGTGACCCTCCATGATGAAATCTTCCTCATTCATCAAACTTTCTAGAGTCTGTCGCTTTATTTTTGTCCCTGTCGTACACTACTATTTCAATGAATATGTCTGTGCTCTACGCAGTCATTACTGCTAATATGTGCTCTTAGTGAACATGTTAAATTAGGTGCATGTATATTGTCTTTGTTGATGTAAAATATTCCGCACCTATCTGTGAAATTGAAAGAAATTTGTTCTGTGGTGTGTCCTATTCTTTTGGTCTGCAGAGACGAAGAACAGCGATTGATGAGCTAAACATGCGCAGCATATTTGAAGAAAGTGATGTCATATGTGTAAGCTACTTGAAGTATTCACACTTCATGACAACTTTTGGACATATTTTGTTCTTTTTATGGATCTCTGTCATCCTTCTTTTCTTAGTTGATCTAAAGTATGCTCCAATTCAGGCTGAAGTTCGTGGCTTCCAGCATGATGGCTGTCTTCACTTACAAGCAAGAAGCCAGAAGTATGGAAAGGTGTGTTTAAAGCATTTAGTAAAATGCTAGTGCCCTACCACGCAGCTGTAGTTCCGCGAACAATAATCCATCATGATTTCCTTTTGTTGATTAGTTTTCTTTTGTAAATGATATGGCTACATTGCACATATTGACATGGTACTGTATGCTGACCTACCGATAAATAGATCTAAGCATATCCCATACCTCTCTCCCCCTCCTTCCAATGCTGTCAGTTAATATTGTTATGTGTTGTGACTAAAATAACATGTTTCTTTTCTGACAGCTTGAGAGAGGTCAGCTACTGAGTGTTCCCCCATATTTAGTCAAGAAGCGCAAGCAGCATTTCCACTACTTGGAACAGTATGGCATTGACTTAATACTCGGGTGCAACGGATTCATTTGGGTAGGTGAACATGTTGAAGTGAGAGATGACATGGTGGAGGATCAAATAAACAAATCTGATCAGCAAAATGTGAATTTCGGGGATACAACGATCTTGCATGAATCAGAAGAAGCTTATACACCACTTGATACTAGGCAACACATATGTACGACGGCCAATGCCATCCGAGTATTGTCTAACTTAGGCTTCATGATAACGGTGGAATTGTTAATGGAAATCCTTGACCTGAGCAAGAATATAGACATACATGAAATGCTTGGAGGAGAGTTCCATGTTCTAGTTGCTGAGAAGGAAGCCCAACGCCGGAGCTTATTGATAAAGAGGAGATGATCATTAAAAAATATTTGTAATGCACTCCCGGTTTTACTGTCTGTATCCTTGTTTTATTTTAAAGTTATTAAACAGTATTGTTTGTTGACAAATAGCTTTCTTTAACAATATCTAAGGGGAAAATATTAGACTCCTTTCAGTATTCATATATTCTTCTAATTCACATCACTCATATTAATTAATAACAATCATGCATGGAATTAAAAAATGTTTTTTTTTGGCTGTTGTTGAGGTTAGTGTTTTTAGAAACAAGGACGTATGAATACCATCTCTTTAAATTGATACTTGTATTTCGTTTTAGTTTTAAGTGTCAACTTTAATTGTATGTACACTGCTATGAAATGTTTAGAACTCAAATAAAATAAAAGAAAATAATATTAATTACTATTTTTTTTATTATTTCAATTAGGCAGAATTTCTAAAAATGTCCGTTATCTTTGCCTTACTTTAGTTTTTGCCCTTTATCTGTTTTTCTCTGCTTAAAATGCCTGTTATCTTTGCCTAAAATGCCCGATCCAATAATTAGGGCATTTTCGCTGCCACATCGCCAAAACCTGCTTACGTGGCCAAATCTGCCCTGCCATGTGGATTAAATAAAAAATAAAAAATAACTGAATTACGTGGCTACCATGTCATAAATTGTTTTTTTAAAATTAATTAAAAAAATTGAATTATACATAAATTTCAATTAATACATAAATCTAATTTCAATTAATTTCTTAACAATTAAAAAGCTTTTAATTTTTTTTTAAGTCACCACTTCCCCCACCTCCCTCCAATCCCGCGGCAGGCGACGTGACAGCGAAAATGCCCTAATTATTGGATCGGACATTTTAGGCAAAGATAACGGGCATTTTAAGCGAAAAAAAAAGATAAAGGGCAAAAACTAATGTGAGGCAAAGATAACAGGCATGTTTAGAAATTCTGCCTTACAATTATCAAAAGATGAAAGGTAAAGTGGCCTTTCTATTTATAGAAAGGATTGGAGGAAGGCTTTCAACCTTTCCTATATGGGACAAAGTGAAAATCACACATACATATTTATTTACAACACTCCCCCTTGAATGTCTATTGGCACATGCCTCGATAAAACCTTACTAGATAAAACCATGTGATAAAAATCATATTGAAGGAAAAGGAGTACATGTTCCTAAAAAATATGCTAAACAAATTTGCCTCGTTAAAAACGTCGCTAAGACAAACCCATTCGAAAAAACCTTAGCGAAGGAAAAAAGAATGCAGTGCATATTTACTCCCCCTGATCATTACTTCTATTGGTATCTTTGAAGCGCCGTATTCCAATCTTGTATACCAGTTTCTCAAATCTTGATTTCGTCTTTCTCGTAAAGATCGTAAGTGAAGAAGAATTTGGGCGAAATATGCTTTGGTCTGCCCCCTTTAGTAAATCCCTCATTCAATTGTGCTATACATGCTAGATTGTCTTCATAAAAGGTTGTTGGAACTTTTCGCCTGGTAGGCAAACCACATGCTCCAAGAATATGTTGCGTCATAGATCGTAAGCCAAACACATTCACGACTAGCTTCATGAATTGCTAATAAATCTGCATGGTTAGCTGATGTAGCGACCAAAGTCTATTTTACTGATCTCCATGAAATAGTTGTTCCACCACAAGTGAACACATAACATGTTTGGGATCGTGCTTTGTATGGATCCGATAAATATCCTGCATCTACATAACTAGTTAGATCCAATTCGGATGAAGATGGATAATACAACTCTAAATCGATTGCCCATTGAAGATATCGAAAAATGTACTTAATTCCATTCTAATGTTTTCTAGTTGGGGAAGAAATGTACCTTGCTAATAAATTCATTACAAATGATATATTAGGCCTCATATTATTAGCAAGATACATTAGCGCTCCGATTGCACTAAGATATGGTACTTCTGGACCGAGTAGTTCTTCATCATTTTCAGGAGGTCAGAATAGATCTTTTCTCACATTAAGAGATCTCACAATCATAGGTGTACTTAATGGATGTGCTTTATCCATATAAAACCGCTTAAGTACTTTTGAGGTATAATTAGATTGATGAATAAATATTCCTTCATTTAAGTGCTCAATTTGAAGACCTAAACAAAAATTTATTTTTCCAAGGACTTTCATTTCAAATTCCTTTTTTCAAAGAATTCATAATTTTTGATAACTTTTCATGAGTGCCAATAATATTTGAATCATCAACATAGACAGCAATGATAACATATTCAAATCTGCATCTTTTGATAAAAACACAAGAGCATATAAGATCATTTTTATAACCATCTTTCAACAAAAATGTATTGAAGCGATTGTACCACATTCTTATAGATTCCTTTAATCCTTATACATATGTATTTAGTTTAATTGAATAAATCTCGTTACGATTTAAAGCTTGTGCTTCGGGTAACTTAAATCCTCTAGGGATTCTCATATAAATATCATTTTTCAAGGATCCATAGAGATAACCTGTAACAACATCCATTAACCGCATTTCAAGTTTCTCACGTACAACCAAACAAATTAAATACCTTAGGGTGATTGCATCAATTACTGGAGAATATGTTTCTTCATAATCAATACCTGGTCTTTGGGTATATCCTCGTGCCACAAGTCTTGCCTTGTATTGCACAACTTAATTATTTTCATTTCTCTTACGTACAAATATCCATCAATATCCTATTGGTTGTACATTATTTGGTGTGCGAATTACACATCCAAATACTTGACATTTCGAAGGGAATTGAATTCAACATTGATTGCATCTTACCATAAGGGCCAATAATTTCTACGCGGATATTATGTAACAGATGTAGGTTCAAGGTCATTATAGTCTTCCATAATGTTGACCGCTACAGTGTAAGCGAAAATTTTATCAATGTGAATATTATTGCGATTCTATTTGTTGCCTGTTGTGACATAGTTAATTGATATTTCTTCATTTTCAGTAGGTTCTGTCGACTGAGGTTCTTCTGGAACCTTGTCATCTATGAGTTTCTTCATAGTTGTTTGCTCTTTTTGATCATTTTCAACATGTGCTCCTCCTCTTTTTCGAGGATTTTATCTTTGGAAACGATAGGTCTACCTCGCTTTTGTCGTGTTACAGATTTATTAGTAATACTTGGTTGTTCTTCAGGGACATCAATTTTGATTTTAGCATTTATAGCTGGTATATAAGACATATTCACTTGTTTCGGATCAGTAAATGCATCTGGCAACTGATTCGCAATATTTTGCATATGAATTATCTTTTGAAGTTCAAGTTCACTATGATTTGTACGAGGATCTCGAATTGATAGCGATAGTTATCTCCAAGAGATAGTATTTTTCAACTGTTTATTCTCTTCTCTTAATGTTGGATAAGTAGACTCATTAAAATGACAATTAGCAAATCTTGCTGTAAATAAATATCCAGTCAATGGTTCTGAATACTTAATATAGATGGAGATTCATATCCAACATATATTCCAAGTCTTCTTTGTGGGCCCTTCTTTGTGCGTTACGGTGGAGATATTGGAGCATATACCGCACACCCAAAAGTTCTGAGATGAGAAATAGTTGGTTCTAAACCATAAAACATTTGTAAAGGGGAATTAGTGTTATAGCTTGTTGACCTGATGCGTACAAGTGCTACTGCATGTAAAATAACATGTCCCCAAACAGAAGTCAGAAGCTTAGATCTCATAATTAATGGTCTAGCAATTAATTCAAGATGTTTAATAAATGATTCAGCTAAACTCTTTTGTGTATGAACATGAGCAAAGGATGTTCAATATCTATTCCGATTAACAGACAATAGTCATTGAAGGCTTGGGATGAAAACTTACTAATTTTATCAAGACCGTTTTTCTTTATTGTATAATCAGGGAATTGTGCACGTAAACGAATTATTTGCCCAAGCAATCTCGCAAATGCTAAATTATGAGTGGATAATACATGTGACCATCTAGTTTATGCGTCAATCAATGCCATAAAGTATCTAAATGGCCCCGAAGGTGGATGGATTGGTCAATATATATCACACTGAATACGTTCAAGAAATTTAGGATTCTCATACTTGATTGTGGTTGGTGATGGCCTTGTGATTAGTTTTCCTTGAGAGCAAGCAACACATAAAAGTTCTTTATATTGAAAAATCTTCTGGTTTTTCAATAGATGATCAACTGAATTATCAATAATTCTTCGCATCATTATTGAAACATGATGGCCTAACCGGTCATGCCAAATTTGAAAGTCATTAGTAAACTTCTGGTTTACTGTGACATAAGTTTCAATAACTTTGATTTTGATAAAATACAATCCAGGTGTCAAAGTTGGCAATTTTTCTACGACACATTTCTTTCCTGAAATTTAAACCTTCGAGAAGGAGCAGAATGGGAATTGAAGAAAATCAACGGAGGCGGTGGAATTTGGAGGTGGTGATGGATGATTTCGTGGTGGAGGGTTTTGGGTGGGGCGGGGTGGGGGTTGTGACAAAGAATGTGACATTCTTCTTTTTTCTATATTTTTAAAATAAAGAGTTGTTTTTTAATTATTACTTATTGAAAAGTAAGTGTAATTAAAATCATTCTAAAAGAAATTTTCATAAGTGAATATATTTGAAAAGTTTTTCATCCTTTTCTTGTTATTGCTAATTAGTAATGTTTTTTTATGAATTGAAAAAGGACGAATTATTTATTCTGTCCTGTAACTTTTCTCTAAATTTTTAAATGCCCTATTTGTTTCGGGCTTACTTTTTCTACCCCATAACTTTTGTTTTTTCTACCAAAAATGCCCAAAATATTTTATTCGGGTTAAAATGCTGACGTGTCCCCAATTTTAAACAACAAGAACCCTAAAGCCCAAATTTCTTTATTCGATTCCAATATTAACGTGGGTTAATGTTGGAATCAACCACAAGATCACACTTAACGTGCTATTGCTAAAGAACCGCCGCTGTTCGGGTTGCTACTACAGATGCAAACCCGGGACGAAGATTTCATTGATGTTGGAAGGGTCGATTCGGGTGTTGGTTATTTTTATGGGAAGGCCCCGCCGGTTTGTGAAAGATAGAGGATTGTTGTACCTACGTTGCCGATGAATTGAAATGAGCGAAGCAAAAGTCAAGAAACTCGAAGAAGAACTGGAGTTGAAGAAGAATCATAATATTGAAAAGCTTCCACGTTTGTTTGAAAAAACGAATATGGAGATTGAAGAGAAGGTGAAGAATCTACAATCTGAGAAAGAGAAATTTGGAGGTAGGGTAAGGATTTGTGTACTGGTTATATTTGTACTTTGTGCTATTGTTACGAAGTTGTACTTAAATGGTGTCACCAACTGGAATGTGTGTTATTCTACTGATAAAGGTTGGAGTACGATGATGTTTAAGGTTAGGTTGTATCGGTTAAAAGTGTTGTAATGGTTGAAGTGTTAATAAGGTCGTAATGTAATTGTTGAGTTATGCTTTTCATATGGATACTCTTTAATCAATGACTGGAAAATTGAACAGACACATAATCTAATCAATTGCTTCATCTCCCTCCCTAAACTCAAAGGTCACGTACAATCGATTTATGGCTCTATTCAATGTAATAGTCACACTTGTTACATATTCAAAAGCCACGACTGTATGTGTGATCCCCACCCCAATATTAACCTCCACCCTATAAATAAGTCAATTGGAAGAGAACTTAGTCACAAAAATTCTATGCTTCCTATATAGTACTCTTGCTTTTTGTGTATTCTAAAACAGGCAGGATGATCATCACATAGGCACTTATGATGAAGTTGTTTTACCTTGATCCAAATTTTTCCAACCTCACAGAGGCAATATTGTTGGATAGGCTGGTTAAATATGGTAGAAGTCATAGACTAAGTAACATAAATGCATTGAGGAGGGGGCTGAAAATAATCAAACTAGAACTGGATATTTTGGTTCCTGAGCTATATTTGAAGGATCAATTAGAGAAGAAGATCCAAGAGCTCTGACTGAAGTATATCTTGTTCAAGAGGTTTTGCAATCTGCTTGGTGTCTACACTTTTAGGTGATGACTTTGAAGTGTTCCTTGGTCCTGCCTATGATTGGATTCTGCCTGTGGTAATCCAAATTTCCCCTGAGTATGTTGTTTTTGATAATCCAATTGGTTTTAATGTTTTTTTTATTGGCATGAGACGCATTGGGAGGTTTATTTCATAATGCATGGACTGCCCAATGCCAAAAACCTGCATGCCCTTTTTGATGACCAACATTGTGCCTTATTCCCTAGTAAAGAATGAAATATCAGTGGATGATGATTTCATTTCTCTTGTTCCAGAGGTTGGGGTAATTGAGTTGTCATGTGTGGATGATCTTGTTGGATTTGGTCCTGGAGAAGTTGAACAAGTTGATTTGGTTTAGAGTTGTAATAGTTATGGTGTTCTGGTTCTTTATGACTTTGTATTAGAGAAGATTACTTTATTGTGATCTGGTTGTTATGTGGATGTGTAGTATGTTTAGTTAATTTGTAATTTAGTTGTTCAAGAATTATACTAAAACTGGTTTTGTGTAATGCCAAACTTCCCAACTAGTTATGTCAATTTACATTTGTGTTCTGGTTAAGAGATTTGGAGGCATTTAGTATGCTTACTGTCTTGAAATTTAGTTGAAATCCTTCTACATGTTCAATAACAACATACAACAACATTAATGCAATCTTTGCAATTAACCACATACATGAACTGCAAATGAACACAAATACTTCATAACCCTAATACCAAATTACATACCATCAAGATGCCAATAAAGTATCTAACTGTTTAATCCAACACTAAAATTGATATAACAAGACAAAATTTTGAGATCAATATTGCAATGTGACTAGAGCTGATGATCAAAAACCTATAACTACATCACAAACTACTAGCACAATATGCATTACCAAAAAAAAAATGATCTTCACAACATCTTGATGGATTTCAAACCCACTCTCTATTTCTTCTTCCCCTTCCCTTTCCTCTTGCCATTTTGCTTACCCATATCCTTGTCCTTTTTACTGCTATTGTTTATTTTGGTGACCATTGCACTCAGTTCAGATAGTTTCACATATTTCTTGCTTGTTCTCAAACCTAAATCACTTTGACTTTCCTTGTTCCAAGAACCTCCCGATTTTCTCTCAGTTGAGTTGTGACCTTAGGTATAGGCTTGTTTTGAATTTTGTTCACCAAATTAGTCACCCAACCATCATTCATGATTTTCATATCTTCAACATGATTCTCAGCTATAGTTAATGCTGCTTGTGCTGCTAGCTCTTCCTCCATTGCTCCCTTCTTGCTCTTTTGCACTGGCCCTACATTGACTGGCAGAGGTGGTGACAACACAACTTTATTTGCTATGGTATTGTCACCAGTTCTAAATCTCACACACACAACTATGGTGTAAGTTTCATATCACTATAACAATATACATATAAACTTTATTCGCTGGATCACCTACATTACCCATCCACTGATCTTTCTAGTGTTATCTCTCTTGTGCCTTCTTATAGACCTTGAGGTGTGACCAACTACTGGTGGAGGTACAACATCATCAGCATGCATTATGTCCTCTCTACCAATTATCACATTAGAAGTCTACACAAATAAGAATGGATGATAAAAAGTGTAGCACATTTGAAGTGTTCTATGAATCCATATTAGGTTGAACATGTCCTCTTTTTCGTTACAATTCTCTTTTTAATCCTTAAAGACCTTGAAGTCTGAAAAATGGTATCAATACCAACCACATCAACATCACCCATGTCTACATCATCATTGTCACCTGAATGTGGTGGTTAAGTGAAATATCCAAGAGGAACCTCTACATTTCATACATTCCTTCTGCTCCTCCTTACAGATTTGGAACTTTGTCTAACCTCCACAAAAGGCTCATCAATGTCATTATTGAAATGGATGTCATTTGGTGCCTGTGGTTGAGGCAAGGTGAAATCAGTCTCAGGAGGTGCATGTACTGTTGATTTCTCTCTCCTATGCCGCCCTGCATACCTGGAACTCGGACCATCATACGTAGATGGAGCCCCTGTATCAGTTATGGCATGGAAGTCCATTTCCAAAGTTGTCTGAGGAATAGTGAAATCATTCTCATGTGGTACATGTACTGTTGAACTTCCTCTTCTCCCTCTTGTATACCTGTACCTTTCACCAACCTGAGAAGAATGCTCCTTAATTGTTGGTTTGTGGCTATTTTCAACAGGTTGCATAGGAGAGGATGAAGCATATTGGGCTAAGGATGGAGCTTGTGGGCTGGGGATGGAGCTTGTGGGGTTAAGGATGGAGCTTGTGGGGTTGAGGACGTATCATTTGTGGGAGAGGTAGGAGCAATTCCTTGTTGGTTATGGCTTTGTTCTCCAATTTCTTCAATCTGTTATGCAACCCAAATGTGAGTAATGAAATACAATTTATAACTGGGTTAGTAATGACAGTACATAAGTTCATTAATTACTCACTCCTGTTGATGGCCGACCATTCCCATTCATTCTTGCACAAGTTCTTTTGTTGTTCCCCTTCTGACCACATGTACCACACTTTACAGTGCTTTGCATCCTACCAGCATCAGTGGGCTCAGGGGGGAGGTTCATTGAGACCTCTCTTTCTGGGCTTCTTAGGTCTACCAGGTTGTCTACCAAAATTAGGAGGCAAAGGAGGAATATAATCCTCATCCTTTGAAAGAGCAGTACTAGGTACACCATAAATGGCAAACTGATACACTTTGTTGTAAGTGTCAAGGGTGTAGTGGTCAACCACATAGTCTGTAATCTGTGCACCACTATGCAGAAAAGCACCAGCAGCATGCTTACATGGGATTCCAGTCAAGTCCCATAACCTGTAGGTGCAAGTCTTTTTCTTCCAAGTTCACACAATGTTGGGAAGTATCATATCCAGTCACTCGGTACCTAACATCATCAGACTTCATAGGATAGCATATGGATACAAGCTTATTCACTCTTTTGTACCTCTCTTAGATGTTAGGAGTTAGGTGAACTCCCTGACTACTTGGTTCAAGCTTAATACATTTTTTACTTGCCTTGTCCCTATTTTTGGTAAGTTTCATAATTAAATATTCCCTTATTCACTCAAACATTGTGAATATAGGTTTCTCTCTAGCTGGCAACATAATCCCATTGAAAGTCTCACACATGTTGTTCAATATTAGGTTAGTAGAAGGTTTTGTATCAAAATGAGCTTTGGTCCAGTGTTATTTCTCCCTGTCATTAAACCATCTGCCAAACTTCTTAGACATCTTCTCAAGTCTCTTCATTGATGCCTCCAACTCTGCCTCTTTTGCCTGGTTAGCAGCATCCCAAATGGCATCACTGTACTCTATCCCACTGAATCCAACATAGCCTGCATTACCAATCATATGCCTTACAAAAAACCTGTGTGTGGCACTTGGGAACATGTCATTGAAAACATGTATCAAACCTTCCTGCTTATTAGAGATGAAGGCGAGTTTGCTAGGATAATTCAATTCCAAATCATGCCTCAGTAATGATAAAAACCACATCCAGTTGTCAATGTTTTCAACAGCTACAACAACATAGGCAATGGGGTAAATGCTATTTACTGGATCCAATGCAACAACAGTTAGTAAGGTCCCCCCATTTGGACCAATGAGGTGAGCACCATCTATACCTATGAATGGCCTGCATCCATCTTTGTAGCAATTTTTCAAAGCTTGAAAGCATATATACATACGCTTAAGCCTGTTCTCATCGCCAACATCTTCTGTGCATATGGTCACTATTGTATCTGGATTGGATTTCCTCAGCTCAGTCTGACACTCAAACAACTTAGACTACTCGTAGGTTGATATACCCTTCAACTTACCATTAAATATAGTCTTGGATTTGTAAGCTTGGTTGAAGGTGACATTAACATGCATGTTTTTAATGGAGTCTAACTAAAAATCAGTAGTGTCTCTTTTAGGATCTGTCTTGAACACATCCAATATCTTTTCCGACAACCATGGAGACTTGAGGTTGTTACAATAGAATGTGCCTGCACAAGTGTGTCCAGGTCTGTATATTATGATTTGAAATGACTATTTGTCTTTAACGTTCAGTGCATGCAGCCTCCATGGACACTCATCTTCAAGACATCTGTAATATACCTTGTCTGGGCCACTCTTGTGGATTTTTATACTTCTCCTATTCTTGATGGCATATGATTGAACAACTGTGTGAAGCGATTTTTTTATTGAGAAACAGCATCTTCAATTTGAAGACACTATCTTTTGAAACACCTCAGAATCAATTTCTCCAGGATCTTCACCAACATCTTTGAAAGTCCAAGCTTGAAGTTTCTCAGCCAATGCTACATCTGGATCATCTGAGTCTGAGTCTTCGTCATTGGCATTGGCACCATCCACATCGCTGGCCCTTGCAGCATTAAGAGGTACACCCACTCCATTGTTTTCAGGTACAACACCTTCATGGCTTTCAGTTGGTACTGCTGGTTCTTCATGGTTTTCAGCTGGGCATAGCATCTCCCTGGTTTGCATTAGGTACAATATCCTCATCAAATAATGTTGGTTCATCCAACTCATCAACATGTGCATACAACTCACCATCTGTCCCTTCACTTGATGTTGTGTACATCTCATTCTCAATATCTTCATCACTTTCATGTATATCATCTGCAACCCCTTACCCTTATCCAATCTGGCTGCATTACCCTCACCCACCTCATGCTCTTCCACAAGAACACCAATATCCTCCCCTACTATGTTCTTAATATTATCTCCCACCATAACTTCACCATCAATTTTTTTTTGGTCTATCACCAAGTACCCTCTTTACTACAACAACATCATGATTAGACCCAACCAAGAACACATGAAACCCTCTCCTACCCTTATGAGCATCTTTACATGCATTACACATATATTGATCATTTAATACAACATGTATGTAGTCATTGATCTGGAAGAAATACTTTTTTCTACCACATACTCCTATATTAGAAGCAAGCTTGTCCAAAACAGATATTTTCACCTAACTATACTTCTCATAATCATACACACATGTAGTACCTCCTACATAGTGACCAACATTCCATGGAGTTTTGGTAAACCACCCTCTATAGTGTAGTACTAGAGTCAAGCATTTACTTCCATGTTCTGCAATTAAATAAAGGATATCAGCTATGAGATAATAAACAATGAAAAGACTATCTTTTACCAACAAAAAAGGCTTTGTACAAGAGGACCACACGATAGAACCACAATACATAAAAAGGCTTGGATTGTAGCAAAATAACCAGATAAAGGAACCAACACGTGGTAGGGGACCATGCACTAACAACCAAACCCTAATACCCCACTAAAATAATGCTAACTACTGCAAATATGCGAACTTTGCCCAAAAAAAAGAGCTACAAATCATGTCGAATACCTCAGCCACTAACAATAAAGTAACAATTAAACACAAAAAAACACATTTACACTACAATCGAAGCTAAAAATTAAGGTTACTTACCATAATCGGGTTGGGGTAAACCCATTTCTAATGGGGGTCGGAAAGCGAACATGTTTGGGGTGTAATAACTCGTACTCCAACTACAATTCCCAAGAGTTAAAAGTGTGCAATCGCGATTTTGTGATTTTTCGATTTGGGGATTAGGCTTTTCGGGGCATATTGTGTTTTGTCCGAAAATTTCTAAGTATGGAAGTGTTCTTACATGTGTTTTGTGTAATATAAGTGTGAAAGTGAAAAATGTTTTCGGACATTGTAATATCCTACGTGGCTCGGTGATTTGTTGACTGAACGAGCGTTTTATTAACTGGGCTGACACATCAGCATTTTAGCCCGATTAAGACATTTTTGGCATTTTTAGTAGAAAAAACAAAAGTTAGGGGGCAGAAAAAGTCGGCACGAAACAAAAAAGGTATTTAAAAATTTAGGGAAAAATTACATGGCAAAAAAAATAAATCGTCCATTGAAAAATAAAGGCTTAACTAAATTGAATTATACTAAATAATATATAATATAATATTTTTTTCATTATTTTTTTAATTAGTAAAAATATTAAGTTATTATATGAATTGAAAACATTATTCAATATTTTCTTTGAATTGAGTTTGATTGTAATTCTATGAAATATTTGGAACACGATGACAAAAAATTTAAATTTGGAGTCAAATATGCTTATTTAAAAAAGTATTGGTGGTGCGCGTGTAGTTAAATAGAGTTTTGGATCGAAATTGCAAAAGAAACCGAGATTCGAAGTCAAGTGCATGACACATGCATAATTTAGGGAGAAAATAGAATATTCTGGTATCGGAGGACAAATAAAACGGTGGTTACTTTAGAAGACCAAGAACCACCCAAAGCTTTTTAAAGGACTAAATTTGATAAGTGGGTGTGACAAAGAACTAAAAAGCTGAAATCCCCAATTTTTTTTTGTTGCGATTGTGCATGTGTCATTTGAAAATTTTAAAAAATTGCATATATTGAAAAAACAATATCATATGTTATATGTATGCCCAAATCTTATGGCGATGATAGGATTAGGGGTGGACATTTGAAACGAGTATTCTACTTCCAAATATTTCGATAATTTTCAAATGAGATGTGAAAATAGTAAGGGGTACCTGTTGGGCGAGTATTTGCATAAGGTGTGTGAGAACAAGGTTGGGAATTGGTACTATTTGTCCATTTCTGGAGTTCATGTACCAATGTCACTCGTCGAAACAATTTAATGTCGAAATCATAACCAATTTGACAACAAAAGTCATCAGTATTTGTTTTCAACAGAATATACTACTTTCTCAAATGAAAACATCTTTACAAAAGGCTAATCGTTTATATCTATGCACAAAATTTTCTCAATATTTACGGTAGTTTATTAACTTTTTATATTGTGTTATCTCAATAATCTAATTATTCTATGATTCATCAATTAATTTACTTATTTTTACTACTTTTTATCTAGTTTACTTCAGAGTGGTTTTCGTATATTTAATAATTAAATTAAGCTGCATTGACGATGCATCAATACTCATTAGAAATTATATATTTTTAATATTTTAATCGTAATATAGTTATTCTTTCTTTGTGTCAGAATATGGATCAATACGTGTCTCTATTATCTGCCAGTTACAACCACCTATACCCCATAAGTCCACGTTGTAGCACGTTGCGCTATGTTGCTCAAGTTCACACGTGGAATGTTTTTGTAAAATAAATTTCATATAATGTTGGTTTTTTAATTTTAATAATCCCCGGTCAGTTAGGTGTAGCTTTATTTAATTTTTTTTAGTGAAGTTTGAAAGCCAAAATTACGTGGAAAAGAAATGTGACATGTAAAAATTCAGGTCGCGTGACACAACATACTGCATACGTGGATAATTTCGGCAAAACATGTCAAAAGGGAGTGAACATATACGTCGATGTCAATATAGTGGGCTGAAATATTTGCCAACTTAGTGGGCTAACTTTGCAAACTCTACTAGTCTTAACCAAATTCAATATTTAATATTCCCAACTCCTATTTCCTTGAAAACATTTGGTTCTCGTGCTTCCACCAGTACTAAAAGTTTTTCGTTTCACATAGCCCAAGCTACTATGAACTAAAAGATGTTCTTTTATCTCAATAATCTAATTATTTTATGATTCATCAATTAGTTTAATTTTTTACTGCTTTTTATCTAGTTTACTTCAGAGTGGTTTTCGTATATTTAATAATTAAATTAAGCTGCATTGACGATGCATCAATACTCATTAGAAATTATATATTTTTAATATTTTAATCGTAATATAGTTATTCTTTCTTTGTGTCAGAATATGGATAAATACGTGTCTCACTTATCTGCCAGTTACAACCACCTATACCCCCTACGTCCATGTTGAAGCACGTTGCGCAACGCAGCTCAAGTTCACACGTGGAATGTTTTTTAAAAAATACTTCATATAATGTTGGTTTTTTAATTTTAATAATCCCCGGTCAGTTAGGTGTAGCTTTATTTAATTTTTTTAGTGAAATTTGAAAGCCAAAATTACGTGGAAAAGAAATGTGACATGTAAAAATTCAGGTCGCGTGGTACAACGTACTGCATACGTGGATAATTTCGGCAAAACATGTCAAAAGGGAGTGAACATATACGTCGGTGTCAATATAGTGGGCTGAAATATTTGCAACTTAGTAGGCTAACTTTGCAAACTCTCCTAGTCTTAACCAAATTCAATATTTGATATTCTCAACTCCTATTTCCGTGAAAACATTTGGTTCTCGTCCTTCCATCAGTACTTAATTTTTTCTGTTTCACATAGCCCAAGCTACTATGAACAAAAAGATGTTCTCTTATATCAATAATCTAATTATTTTATGATTCATCAATTAATTTAATTTTTTACTGCTTTTTATCTAGTTTACTTCAGAGTGGTTTTCGTATATTTAATAATTAAATTAAGCTGCATTGATGATGCATCAATACTCATTAGAAATTATATATTTATAATATTTTAATCGTAATATAGTTATTCTTTCTTTGTGTGAGGATATGGATCAATACGTGTCTCTCTTATCTGCCAGTTACAACCACCTATACCCCATACGTCCACGTTGTAGCACGTTTCGAAACGTTGCTCAAGTTCACACGTGGATTTTTTTGTAAAAAATATTTTATATAATGTTGATTTTTTAATTTCAATAATCCCCGATCAGTTAAGTGTAGCTTTATTTAATTTTTTTATTGAAGTTTGAAAGCCAAAATTACGTGGAAAAGAAATGTGACATGTAAAAATTCAGGTCACGTGGAACAACGTACTGCTTACGTGGACAATTTCGACAAAACATGTCAAAATGGGGTGAATATATAACGTCGGTGTCAATATAGTGGGCTGAAATCTTTGCCAGCTTAGTGGGCTAACTTTAAAAACTCTCCTAGTCTTAACCGAATTCAATATTTGATCTTCTCAACTTCTATTTCCTTGACAAAGTTGGGTTCTTGTCCTTCCACCAGTACTTAATTTTTTCCGTTTCACATAGCCCAAGCTACTATGAATTAAAAGATGTTCTTTTATCTCAATAATCTAATTATTTTATGATTCATCAATTATTTTTACTTATTTTTACTATTTTTTTATCTAGTTTACTTCTTAGTGGTTTTCGTATATTTAATAATTAAATTAAGCTGCATTGATGATGCATCAATAATCATTAGAAATTATATATTTATAATATTTTAATCGTAATATAGTTATTCTTTCTTTGTGTCAGGATATGGATCAATACGTGTCTCTCTTATCTGCCAGTTACAACTACCTATACCCCATACGTCCACGTTGTAGCACGTTGCGCAACGTTGCTCAAGTTCACACGTGGATTTTTTTGTAAAAAATATTTCATATAATGTTGATTTTTTAATTTCAATAATCACCGGTCAGTTAAGTGTAGCTTTATTTAATTTTTTTATTGAAGTTTGAAAGCCAAAATTACGTGGAAAAGAAATGTGACATGTAAAAATTCAGGTCGCGTGACACAACGTACTGCATACGTGGATAATTTCGGCAAAACATGTCAAAAGGGAGTGAACATATACGTCGATGTCAATATAGTGGGCTGAAATATTTGCGAACTTAGTGGGCTAACTTTGCAAACTCTACTAGTCTTAACCAAATTCAATATTTGATATTCCCAACTCCTATTTCCTTGAAAACATTTGGTTCTCGTGCTTCGACCAGTACTTAATTTTTTCCGTTTCACATAGCCCAAGCTACTATGAACTAAAAGATGTTCTTTTATCTCAATAATCTAATTATTTTATGATTCATCAATTAATTTAATTTTTTACTACTTTTTTATCTAGTTTACTTCAGAGTGGTTTTCGTATATTTAATAATTAAATTAAGCTGCATTGACGATGCATCAATACTCATTAGAAATTATATATTTTTAATATTTTAATCGTAATATAGTTATTCTTTCTTTGTGTCAGAATATGGATAAATACGTGTCTCACTTATCTGCCAGTTACAACCAACTATACCCCCTACGTCCATGTTGAAGCACGTTGCGCAACGCTGCTCAAGTTCACACGTGGAATGTTTTTTTAAAAATACTTCATATAATGTTGGTTTTTTAATTTTAATAATCCTCGGTCAGTTAGGTGTAGCTTTATTTAATTTTTTTTAGTGAAATTTGAAAGCCAAAATTACGTGGAAAAGAAATGTGACATGTGAAAATTCAGGCCGCGTGGCACAACGTACTGCATACGTGGATAATTTCGGCAAAACATGTCAAAAGGGAGTGAACATATACGCTGGTGTCAATATAGTGGGCTGAAATATTTGCCAACTTAGGGGGCTCACTTTGCAAACTCTCCTAGTCTTAACCAAATTCGATATTTGATATTCTCAACTCCTATTTCCTTGAAAACATTTGGTTCTCGTCCTTCCACCAGTACTTAATTTTTTCCGTTTCACATAGCCCAAGCTACTATGAACAAAAAGATGTTCTTTTATCTCAATAATCTAATTATTTTATGATTCATCAATTAATTTAATTTTTTACTGCTTTTTATCTAGTTTACTTTAGAGTGGTTTTCGTATATTTAATAATTAAATTAAGCTGCATTGATGATGCATCAATACTCATTAGAAATTATATATTTATAATATTTTAATCGTAATATAGTTATTCTTTCTTTGTGTGAGGATATGGATCAATACGTGTCTCTGTTATCTGCCAGTTACAACCACCTATACCCCATACGTCCACGTTCTAGAACGTTGCGCAACGTTGCTCAAGTTCACACGTGGATTTTTTTGTAAAAAATATTTTATATAATGTTGATTTTTTAATTTCAATAATCCCCGATCAGTTAAGTGTAGCTTTATTTAATTTTTTTATTGAAGTTTGAAAGCCAAAATTACGTGGAAAAGAAATGTGACATGTAAAAATTCAGGTCGCGTGGAACAACGTACTGCTTACTTGGACAATTTCGGCAAAACATGTCAAAATGGGGTGAACATATAACGTCGGTGTCAATATAGTGGGCTGAAATCTTTGCCAACTTAGTGGGCTAACTTTAAAAACTCACCTAGTCTTAACCGAATTCAATATTTGATCTTCTCAACTTCTATTTCCTTGACAAAGTTGGGTTCTTGTCCTTCCACCAGTACTTAATTTTTCTCGTTTCACATAGCCCAAGCTACTATGAACTAAAAGATGTTCTTTTATCCCAATAATCTAATTATTTTATGATTCATCAATTATTTTTACTTATTTTTACTATTTTTTATCTAGTTTACTTCAGTGTGGTTTTCGTATATTTAATAATTAAATTAAGCTGCATTGATGATGCATCAATAATCATTAGAAATTATATATTTATAATATTTTAATCGTAATATAGTTATTCTTTCTTTGTGTCAGGATATGGATCAATACATGTCTCTCTTATCTGCCAGTTACAACTACCTATACCCCATACGTACAACTACCTATACCCCATACGTCCACGCTGTAGAATGTTGCGCAACGTTGCTCAAGTTCACACGTGGATTTTTTTTGTAAAAAATATTTCATATAATGTTGATTTTTTAATTTCAATAATCCCCGGTTAGTTAAGTGTAGCTTTATTTAATTTTTTTATTGAAGTTTGAAAGCCAAAATTACGTGGAAAAGAAATGTGACATGTAAAAATTCAGGTCGCGTGACACAACGTACTGCATACGTGGATAATTTCGGCAAAACATGTCAAACGGGAGTGAACATATACGTCGATGTCAATATAGTGGGCTGAAATATTTGCCAACTTAGTGGGCTAACTTTGCAAACTCTACTAGTCTTAACCAAATTCAATATTTGATATTCCCAACTCCTATTTCCTTGAAAACATTTGGTTCTCGTGCTTCGACCAGTACTTAATTTTTTCCGTTTCACATAGCCCAAGCTACTATGAACTAAAAGATGTTCTTTTATCTCAATAATCTAATTATTTTATGATTCATCAATTAATTTAATTTTTTACTACTTTTTTATCTAGTTTACTTCAGAGTGGTTTTCGTATATTTAATAATTAAATTAAGCTGCATTGACGATGCATCAATACTCATTAGAAATTATATATTTTTAATATTTTAATCGTAATATAGTTATTCTTTCTTTGTGTCAGAATATGGATAAATACGTGTCTCACTTATCTGCCAGTTACAACCACCTATACCCCCTACGTCCATGTTGAAGCACGTTGCGCAACGCTGCTCAAGTTCACACGTGGAATGTTTTTTTAAAAATACTTCATATAATGTTGGTTTTTTAATTTTAATAATCCTCGGTCAGTTAGGTGTAGCTTTATTTAATTTTTTTTAGTGAAATTTGAAAGCCAAAATTACGTGGAAAAGAAATGTGACATGTGAAAATTCAGGCCGCGTGGCACAACGTACTGCATACGTGGATAATTTCGGCAAAACATGTCAAAAGGGAGTGAACATATACGCTGGTGTCAATATAGTGGGCTGAAATATTTGCCAACTTAGGGGGCTCACTTTGCAAACTCTCCTAGTCTTAACCAAATTCGATATTTGATATTCTCAACTCCTATTTCCTTGAAAACATTTGGTTCTCGTCCTTCCACCAGTACTTAATTTTTTCCGTTTCACATAGCCCAAGCTACTATGAACAAAAAGATGTTCTTTTATCTCAATAATCTAATTATTTTATGATTCATCAATTAATTTAATTTTTTACTGCTTTTTATCTAGTTTACTTTAGAGTGGTTTTCGTATATTTAATAATTAAATTAAGCTGCATTGATGATGTATCAATACTCATTAGAAATTATATATTTATAATATTTTAATCGTAATATAGTTATTCTTTCTTTGTGTGAGGATATGGATCAATACGTGTCTCTGTTATCTGCCAGTTACAACCACCTATACCCCATACGTCCACGTTCTAGAACGTTGCGCAACGTTGCTCAAGTTCACACGTGGATTTTTTTGTAAAAAATATTTTATATAATGTTGATTTTTTAATTTCAATAATCCCCGATCAGTTAAGTGTAGCTTTATTTAATTTTTTTATTGAAGTTTGAAAGCCAAAATTACGTGGAAAAGAAATGTGACATGTAAAAATTCAGGTCGCGTGGAACAACGTACTGCTTACTTGGACAATTTCGGCAAAACATGTCAAAATGGGGTGAACATATAACGTCGGTGTCAATATAGTGGGCTGAAATCTTTGCCAACTTAGTGGGCTAACTTTAAAAACTCACCTAGTCTTAACCGAATTCAATATTTGATCTTCTCAACTTCTATTTCCTTGACAAAGTTGGGTTCTTGTCCTTCCACCAGTACTTAATTTTTCTCGTTTCACATAGCCCAAGCTACTATGAACTAAAAGATGTTCTTTTATCCCAATAATCTAATTATTTTATGATTCATCAATTATTTTTACTTATTTTTACTATTTTTTATCTAGTTTACTTCAGTGTGGTTTTCGTATATTTAATAATTAAATTAAGCTGCATTGATGATGCATCAATAATCATTAGAAATTATATATTTATAATATTTTAATCGTAATATAGTTATTCTTTCTTTGTGTCAGGATATGGATCAATACATGTCTCTCTTATCTGCCAGTTACAACTACCTATACCCCATACGTACAACTACCTATACCCCATACGTCCACGCTGTAGAATGTTGCGCAACGTTGCTCAAGTTCACACGTGGATTTTTTTTGTAAAAAATATTTCATATAATGTTGATTTTTTAATTTCAATAATCCCCGGTTAGTTAAGTGTAGCTTTATTTAATTTTTTTATTGAAGTTTGAAAGCCAAAATTACGTGGAAAAGAAATGTGACATGTAAAAATTCAGGTCGCGTGACACAACGTACTGCATACGTGGATAATTTCGGCAAAACATGTCAAACGGGAGTGAACATATACGTCGATGTCAATATAGTGGGCTGAAATATTTGCCAACTTAGTGGGCTAACTTTGCAAACTCTACTAGTCTTAACCAAATTCAATATTTGATATTCCCAACTCCTATTTCCTTGAAAACATTTGGTTCTCGTGCTTCCACCAGTACTTAATTTTTTCCGTTTCACATAGCCCAAGCTACTATGAACTAAAAGATGTTCTTTTATCTCAATAATCTAATTATTTTATGATTCATCAATTAATTTAATTTTTTACTACTTTTTTATCTAGTTTACTTCAGAGTGGTTTTCGTATATTTAATAATTAAATTAAGCTGCATTGACGATGCATCAATACTCATTAGAAATTATATATTTTCAATATTTTAATCGTAATATAGTTATTCTTTCTTTGTGTCAGAAAATGGATAAATACATGTCTCACTTATCTGCCAGTTACAACCACCTATACCCTCTACGTCCATGTTGAAGCACGTTGCGCAACGCTGCTCAAGTTCACACGTGGAATGTTTTTTAAAAAATACTTCATATAATGTTGATTTTTTAATTTTAATAATCCCCGGTCAGTTAGGTGTAACTTTATTTAATTTTTTTTAGTGAAATTTGAAAGCCAAAATTACGTGGAAAAGAAATGTGACATGTAAAAATTCAGGTCGCGTGGCACAACGTACTGCATACGTGGATAATTTCGGCAAAACATGTCAAAAGGGAGTGAACATATACGCCGATGTCAATATAGTGGGCTGAAATATTTGCCAACTTAGTGGGCTCAGTTTGCAAACTCTCCTAGTCTTAACCAAATTCGATATTTGATATTCTCAACTCCTATTTCCTTGAAAACATTTGGTTCTCGTCCTTCCACCAGTACTTAATTTTTTCCGTTTCACATAGCCCAAGCTACTATGAACAAAAAGATGTTCTTTTATCTCAATAATCTAATTATTTTATGATTCATCAATTAATTTAATTTTTTACTGCTTTTTATCTAGTTTACTTTAGAGTGGTTTTCGTATATTTAATAATTAAATTAAGCTGCATTGATGATGCATCAATACTCATTAGAAATTATATATTTATAATATTTTAATCGTAATATAGTTATTCTTTCTTTGTGTGAGGATATGGATCAATACGTGTCTCTGTTATCTGCCAGTTACAACCACCTATACCCCATACGTCCACGTTGTAGAACGTTGCGCAACGTTGCTCAAGTTCACACGTGGATTTTTTTGTAAAAAATATTTTATATAATGTTGATTTTTTAATTTCAATAATCCCCGATCAGTTAAGTGTAGCTTTATTTAATTTTTTTATTGAAGTTTGAAAGCCAAAATTACGTGGAAAAGAAATGTGACATGTAAAAATTCAGGTCGCGTGGAACAACGTACTGAAGACAGGGCTACTGGAACCGGCGAGGATGTCGGAAATCTCGTCCAACGTAAGAGACGAAGGATGCCTCAAAATTAGTCGCAAACCGAAGGGGTTTCTCCTTCGATTGGCCAGACAAGCAGGCCGAGTGCCTCCAATCCTCTTGCCGGTGCAACTGTGTAAAATAACATGGCTGGGCCTAGCCAAGGTCCTCGGGCTCGAGCCGCTGCGTATCAGCTCACGGAGGCCGAAGCCATCGAGCATTTAAAGGCATTGTTGCCTGGTCTGTCCGTCCCTCTTCCAATCTCTGCTGAAGAGAGGAAAATGATGGAGCGAAATACGCTGCATCTGCTGTCAGCGGTAACGATCTCCGTACTTGACTTATATTTCCTTTGAATTGACTTTACAAATTTTGTTCTCACCGCTCGTTTATTGTCATGCGGGAGGTTTCGTGGATGTTATGGTCTCATCCTTAATGAATTTTAAGGAAACTGCTAGTGGTGCTGATAACTCTGCTCTTCAAGCTGCTCTCGATGCCAAGGAAAAAGCATTGCAAACAGCCAAGGAGGCGCAAGAGAAAGCTGAAAAACTTAAAGAACATCTGAATCAGCAAATTACTGAGCTGAAGTTAGAGGTTGGTGCAGCCAAAGAAGAAGCCCACAATGCTGACTTGAATGGTTACATTTGAGGCCTTAAAGAGGTAAAATATATTATTTTTATAACCTTGCACCCATTCTCTTATTATTATTTTTATTAATATCTTTTCCCTTTTTGAAGGTTTCTCCCCAACAAACATTGGAAATTGCCGAAAAGTTTCCCCAAGGCAACACGTTTCAAGAATTGCACACTCGTCGAGATGATCGCGTGGCTCGAAATGCTCAAGCTCTGACGGAGCATCAGTTCTATGCTACAACGTATGTTCGTGGCAATTTCAAACCAGAATGGTTAGACATGTCCCTAGGGCCAAATCTGGAAAAATGGCCACCTCGTCAAACTTCTGAACCTACAGAAATTGATGAGTTTGCCTCACTGCTGGAGAAGGAGGATCTCATTCTCGAAGGATTATCACCGCCGCTAGACATGCCTGAACCATATCCCTCATCTGAGGATGAGGAAGATGACTAAATGCTGCTAAGGCTATTTTCTATTTTCCTGTTTATGAACAATTTTTATTCTTAATTCAATTTGTGCATGGCGCTGCGTCGCTCTATCAACTCAAAAATTTTGTGCCTAGTACAATCACATTTTCGACTGTTTGTCTTAAGTTGTTTAATTATTTATTATACTCATGTACGTTGCCTTTTATTTCAATTTCTCACTTATATTCTTTACTTTATTTTGGCAACCTGTTGGTTCATTATTGTTCAATGAAAATTGTTCATCAATGTTATTCGTAGTATCTATCTCCTATCTCGGTGATCTTAGCCATTCTGGACAGAATTGTTTGTTTCAATTCGTTGTTCGTGACCTTCTGAGTGTCTTGTAGTATAGAGTGTCCCTCCCTTCCTTTTGTTTTAGGGGTTTACGGTACCTCATGCCACTTTGAGGCAAAGTTCCCATCCTTCTTGTCTCGAGCTTTTATCGGTATCTCGTGCCACTTTGGGGCAGAGTCTCCGTTCTTGTAATTTCTTTAGGGATTTTCGGTATTTCGTGCCACTTTGAGGCAGAGTTTCCATTCTTCTGATTCCTTTAGGGATTTTCGATATCTCGTGTCACTTTGGGACAGAGTTTCCGCTCTTCTGATTCCTTTAGGGATTTTCGGTATCTCGTGTCACTTTGGGACAGAGTTTCCGTTCTTCTGATTTCTTTAGGGATTTTCGGTATCTCATGTCACTTTGGGACAGAGTTTCCGTTCTTCTGATTTCTTTAGGGATTTTCGGTATCTCCTGTCACTTTGGGATAGAGTTTCCGTCCCTTTGTCGCCTTTGGCTTCTTTCGGTATCTCGTGCCACTTTGGGGCAGAGTTTCCGTTCTTCTATTTTGCTTTAAAGAGATTCGTTGTCCTGCATTCATTCGTATTATGCAGATTATATAGAATTCATATAATTTAATTAATTAAACATAGATTTCTTGAATAAACCCCAATCAGATTATGTGAATAGACCAGAGCTTGGGACATTGCTCATTCGCCTGACTTCCAGCGCTGTCCTCCATATTCATGTTTTGGGGTGCCTGTTTTAAGTTCATACATATTTGTCCCCCATGCATGTTATAGCAGAGGGAACGAATAAAACTTGTTCAAAATATTTAAAATGCTAAAAACATTGGTAAACTGAAACAGGATCTTTAATCGATATGCTCCATATCCCTCGGAGACAATACCCTTGCCGCTGTTTCTTTTTGTTGTGGCCCAGTCCTGAGTGAAGTTACGTAGCATTTCCATCCTTCAATATGGTCTGCTATGACCTCTCTTGTGCCGCTAAAAGTTGGAAATTTCACCATTTGATGATAAGTTGACGGTAACGCTCGGAAATCATTGAGTGCAGGTCTTCCTATGATACCGTTGTATGCAAAATGCATGTCAACATCACGTAATCCTCTATAAGCGTCTTTCTCTGTGGTGTTGTTCCCAATGATGTTGGTAGCTTAAGCATTCTGAGCGGTATTATTTCTGGACCTCCAAAACCATGAAGAGACGTCCTCACTGGTTCTAGCGTCTGATTATTCAAGTCCATCTTCATCAACGTAGAATTAAACAGCACATTTACTGAACTCCCATGGTCAACTAACATCTTAGTGACTCCATAGTTAGCTATATCCATTGTGATCACCAAAGGGCAATTCAAATTGGACATATGTATAGCTTGTGGACTCAGCTTTCTGAAATCTGTTGTAGAAAAAGTGATTTCTTCGTGCGGCATCTGCTCGATTCTCAGTATATTGGCCATGTCAACAAAATTATCTGATTCAACAATTCTTGTGATCTTCCTTCGGCCATTGGTAGAATCTGCACCCCCTGGACCTCTTGATATCATATTTATCATCCCTTTCCTGGCATTCCCATCTTCGATTTGAGGATATTGGAAAAGTTGCGGTTCATCAATCACCCTCTGCTTATCCTTCCTGGGAGATGGAGTTCTCTTCCGGTTGAAATGGCTCTCCTGTTCTTGTACCTTTTTAACAAACTCCACGAGTTTGCCATCCTTTATTAGCCGTTTAATTTCATCCTTCAAATTTATAAAATCCTCTGTTTCATGGCCTTTCTGATTATGATATTTGCAGAATTGATTTGAAAACATCGTTTCTTTGGATTCCCTCATTGGTTTGGGATCCTTCAACCATCCTTTCCTCTTAGCTGCCCCAAAGACTGCCATGATGTTAGCATTCAACGGCGTGTACCTTCTAGGTGAACTGTCCCTTCTGTAATTTTTGTTCCTGTTGTTGCTATTATTGCGATTATGATCTTCTCTGCCTCTCTCTCTATCTTTCACAGCCACACTAATCGGAACTTTGGTCGCCATCATCTCCTCGAAATGAAACACCTCTTGCGCTATTTTGTTGATTTATTCAACTGTGGTGGGTTTTCGTTTCAGTAAGTCCCCACCAAACATGGTGTTGGTAGTTGCTCGAAAGAGTATACTCGCAATCATCTCTCCCGTCGGGCAATCAATCCTTAATAGCTATGTATTGAAACGTTTCATGAAGTCCTTTAGACTTTCACTAACTTCTTGTTTCATCGTGTATAGATGAGAGTGATCCAAAACCAGTCTAGACTGACTAGAGAATTGATCCTCAAACATTTTTCTCAACTGGGCGTAACTTTTGATCTGTCCAGGAGGAATTCGATTAAACCAATCAACAGCCACTCCTGATAGAGTCGTCGTAAATATCCTGGCTTGCATATTGTCCTTGAAATCGTAAAGGGACAATTTCCTATCTAATTGAAACAGGTGATCTCGGGGGTCAGATTTCCCATTGTATGTTTTTAATTCCGGGATCTTATCCCCTTGCCCCAGAATCTCTGACTCTATCCCTTGGCAAAAGGGACTGTGATTTACAGAATTGTCCTCCCTTGCTGTTTGAGTCTCGGATGTTGCTTTCCCTTCTTCCAATCGTCCAACATTTCTGCTCACTATGTTATGCTTGCCACGTAAATCATGACCTCCTGACTGTCTTCTGTCATCTCTGTATTTTCTTCTTCGCGATTCCTCTCTTTGATTTTCTTCCTCATCCCGTTCCTTTCTGGAATCACGACTCTCTGAATGTCTTCTGTCTTATCTTCTTGTTCGCTCAGCAACACATTCAGCCTCTTTTTCCTTTTGTCTTTTTTCATGATGCCTTTTTGATTGTATCTCAACAGATACTAGCTTCTTTATGTCTACTTCTTCGGTCGTCTTGCTGAAATTTTTCCTTTTCTTTTCCCTTTTGCTTTCAGATAACTGATCCTTGTTCTCTCAAGCTCTCAGGATATTCAACAGGAGATGGTATCATAGCGGGAGGTGCTGGAGTGAGTACTTCAGTCACGACGGCTTTTATCATTGCCAATAATTCATTCTTCAATTTATCTGGAATTGCGACACTCGTCGTTGAAGCTCCAGTTACATCGGCTTCATTATTGGGTATCTCCTTAGCTTGAGGTCTTTGGTTCTCTTTCCTGGCCGGAGTTGGTACTGTTGCGGGTACTGTTGACGGTCCAGCGATATCTTGCATGATCCGTTCAGGTGTATCCGGTCGTTCTTCTCCCGTATTTCATTCTAGAGATTTACTCTGTGATCTGGTCATTCTAGTCATACTGCCTATCAAGCTAATATAATTTGTGTTCCCACAGACGACGCCAATGTTTTGGTCTTATTTAGTCATGGTAATAGAACACAATAAAGAGTACAAAATGAGATCAAACAATGCTATCCAATATTATTAACGGACTAGCTTGGTGCGCAACACTTAATACAAGCTTTCTAGATAGAATAACTAAATTACAATGTTAATAAAACGTATCGAATTTCAAATATTCGATGCTGACGTGTCGAACGAGGGTCTGTTCGATGGAGAATAGTTATCAGTGGGCGAAAACCAATCTGGAAGGTATCGAATTCGATACGTGCTATAGATATCGAATTCGATGCGTACCTATGTATCGAATAGAGATAAGGTATTTTGTGCGTGTCGAATTTGAGTTGATTCGATACGACTCGTGTTGAATGGAGGTATGTTCGATGCTGACTGTACTGAGTTGGTTCAGTTCTCGAAAATCCGCACAAAATACAAGGGGACGGGCTATTTATAGAACCTGTCCCGTGGAGCCCACATTCCAATATAGAAAGGTGCATCGAATCATCATTGTTCGATGCGCCCATCGAATCAGGTACATTCGATGCGCTAATGGGCTGGCCCAATAAAGAAGGATTATACTGCTCTGTATTCGATGCGTTTATGGGCCGACCCAATATATGGGCCGGCCCAATAACGTTATATTGGGTCAATCCTAAATCACACCCATCAGTATGGAAGTTTTTCCCAATTTTATAATTTACAATGCTGAAGACGTTTTTTTCTATTTAAATTAACGTAGGGACTTATTTGCTAATTGCACATACAAGGGGTTAGCTTTCCTAACAACTGTTGTATGCTTACAGCCATTCAATAAGCCTCCGTAATTTTGTGTCGACAGGCAACTTGTTTACCAAGTTCCTTCCGGTTATATGTTCACTGAAAAAGGTTACTTCAAATTTTTTATTTTATAAGTGCATTTAGTTTTTTTATATTACACTTTTACTTTAAAGTATAACATTTCGGTAATTACAAGTGCATGATTTCTGAAAAAATATTATGCGCATCTTCAGTTTTTTTAAAAAAACAAATATATATATATATGTATTTGAAGTATATATTTTTGCCATGCATTATATTATTAATTTGGAAAGTGAATTTCGAACTCTAATTTTTTTATGATGCTTTCAATCTTCTAATAAGAAAGAATAATTACTTTTCAATATCAGATTTTGCGTACGAAAACGATAATGGAATTAATTTTGACAAATAAACGCATAATTAATATTCACACATTGCGCGTACATAAACATACATATACATATTTTGTTTTTTTCATAGATTCATTTGGCTTTACTAAAGGAGGGAAATGTAGTTAGCCTGTCGAAGGATTCTACATTTCAAAATCTGGTCAGCTTAGTGGAGTACAAAATTGTGGAGACGATTCGCGTGCTTTTAGAGGTTAAACCACACTTGACTATAACCGAAGCAATGTGGTGCTTATTAATCAGTGACTTTAACCTCTTAAATGCATGCGGGCCGGATGGAGGTACACATGGCAATTGCCTTACCCGGGAAGTTTTAGGAGACAGCTCAGAACTTTCCCAATTGAATATTGATGCCAGTCAGACAGATCCTACTAAATTGGAATTGGCTGGTACTCGGAAAGAAAATTATATTTCTCTTCCAAAACAACAGGGAAGTTTCTCTATGGGGCAGATCCCGACTAAATCTCCGATAACGACTGTAGGAAAGAAGCCAACAAATCCAGCTGAATCTCATGGCCACGTCGTGGATTTAATCGATTCACAATCTCCTGCATCGTCGGTGGTCTCAGATCCAGATCCTCTTAAGTTTATTGCTGAAACTCCGAACAAATGCGTCCCACGAGATGAAATCGTCTTGAAGCTAGTGGCTCATAAGCGACCGCTTGATAACGAAGTTGAAGCTTGGACGGAGTGGGCGAACGGAAAGGTTTTGAAGGTTACGCAGAGGCTTGGGAAGGAACTGGCAGACCTGAAGATGCTGAGGCAAATGACAACTGATGCCGAAGAAGTTAAGAACTGATACGGGCCAATATAATCTAGTTGGGTCACATATTAATGCAAGGCCCAATCGTGGGAAGATGAAGTCCACATGGTAAATTGATTATGAGTTTGTTCTATATTAGGAGTCTTATGTTAGTCTTAGATTAAGAAACTTTATTTAATTAGAGTAGTATTAGATTTCTATTTCCTTTAGTAGTCTAGGTTTATTTGGTATGGGTTTATTAGTATTAGTATAAATAGTTCAAGTCTTGTAATTTTATTCATTGAAGAAGAAAATAAAAGTTTAGTTATTTCAAATTTTGTCTCTCTTCTCCCTTAATTAATTCTTGGAGCTCGTTCTAGCTCGAATAGAACCCTATCCCTAACAATTGGTGCTTTCATTGACCACTTGTGATCATGCCTCCCCGAAAAGAAGGATCTACTTCCTCGGACGAGGTCTCCCTTGCTAAATTGACGGAAATCGAAACAACAACCAGCCAACATTTTGAGTCAATGATGCAGTTGATGACGGCCATGCAAACTAAATTGGAGACAGTTGTTGATCAAACGAATTTCTTAATGCAGGCTCGACACAGTGCACCTCCAACGGGACAGCCTACACAAGCATACCAGGTTAATAGTCCGTCTCATTCACCGAATTTTAATTCGTTTTCCCCTAACTCAGATTTATTGCCAAAGCCACCAAAGGTGCATCTCCAACCTTTTGATGGTTCCAACCCTCGCGATTGGGTTGCACAGGCGCAACACTATTTTTGTTTGTACCATGTTCCACCAGAAAATCGTATCTCGCATATTTCGTTCTATATGCAAGGTACAACACTCAGTTGGTTTAATTGGATGACAAATAATGAGATGATTAGTACATGGGATGCGTTTGTTCAAGATTTATTTTCATGATTTGGCCCATCATCTTTTGAGAATCATCAAGCAGAGCTCTTTAAATTGCAACAAGGGGGTTCCGTAATGGATTATCAAAAGAAGTTTGAACAACTTTCTAACTTTGTCACAGGTTTGTCTATGAGGCCCGTATGAATTGTTTTATTTCGGGTTTGAGGTCTGATATTCGTAATGAGTTGGCTATTATGATGCCGCACTCTATGCATCATGTAGTTGGTTTGGCTAAATTGTTTGAAAAGAAAATTTTTGAGAACCAAACTCAATTTGTGGCTAGCCCAAACATGGATTCATCTCTAAGTTTGCCTACTCCATCACTTGCATTACCACCACCCCAAAATAAGCCAACTTTACCCATTCGCCGATTGTCGCCAAGTGAGATGCAAGAACGACGTTTGAAAGGCCTTTGCTTTAATTGTGACGAGAAATTTGGCCTAAACCACAGATGTAAGTCACCACAATTTCTAATGCTTCTTGAGGATGAGGGTTTGCAACATGCATCTTCAAGACTCCACCCAGGCTTTTTACCACTAGTCGAGGACGAATCGGGCCGAGAAGATCAGACCATGGGCCTTGAGGACAAGGCCTCTTTTTCAGAGGTGGGCATTGATACGGGCCAATATAATCTAGTTGGGTCACATATTAATGCAAGGCCCAATCGTGGGACGATGAAGTCCACATGGTAAATTGATTATGAGTTTGTTCGATATTAGGAGTCTTATGTTAGTCTTAGATTAGGAAACTTTATTTAATTAGAGTAGTATTAGATTTCTACTTCCTTTTAGTAGTCTATGTTTATTTGGTATGGGTTTATTAGTATTAGTATAAATAGTTCAAGTCTTGTAATTTTATTCATTCAAGAAGAAAATAAAAGTTTAGTTATTTCCAATTTTGTCTCTCTTCTCCCTTAATTAATACTTGGAGCTCGTTCTAGCTCGAATAGAACCCTATCCCTAACAAGAACACTGTGAAACAACTGTCTGAAATGGAGACCAAGCTTTATAAGGCCAGAGGCGATATTGAAGTGGATAAGTCCACTATTAGCCTCATTCGAAGAGGAAATTCCTTGTTGGAAAAGAAAAGAGAGACTGTTCAATTGGAAGAGATGGCGTGTGTCACTAAATTGCGGGAAGCTGTGGAGAGGGAGAAGGAGGCTTTGAAGAAATGTCAGTTATGGAATGAGGAGAAGCAATTACTAGTAGAGACAATATTTTCTACCACCAATAATTTCATTTTTTTTTTGTTAATACACTTTCCAAGATGTTTTTTGAGGCTTACATGTTGTAGGAAAGTAAACGAGACTTGGAAAGCTAAATGATTCTGCAGGAGCCTGTTGTTGTCATTGCTAAATTCTAATTAATCGTTTTGGAAACTTTTAACAGATGTACGTACTCAAGCCACACCAAAAGATTTCTAATACGCTGCAGCTGTAGAAGGGTTGTGAAAATGTATTATCATCATCATCATCATCATTATCATCTACATCTTAAAATTTATTCCTTGATCCTTCTCAGTTGTTTCCTCAATGATCATCACATTATGAAAGTTGATGTGACAAGAAAGTACGAGGCAACAGTCTTTCAATTATACAAAAATAAGAAGCTGAGGCAGCGTTCACATTAGTTTTGTGTTTTTATCCTTTTTCCTGTTTTTTGTTTACATTTAGCGATTCTTCATATTTATCTGTTGCGGTTACTCTAATTCTCCAACTGTTTAGATTCATTTGTGAACATGTTCTCGAATAACGTATCCTTGTTTCTCTAGGGTTATGAAACGTTGTATTCGTCTCTACCAAAATTATGTTGAATGGATGTACTATAATACTGATGAATTGTAGCTTGATCAAATGAACAGTTGTAACTCTAGCAAAGCAAAACCAATAATGCTGCATACTTGCATTTCACTAGATTCTTCTTGGTTTCTTGCGATAACAATGCAAATTATGCTGTTATTAAGATTGCAGATGTCAAAAAGAGTTTGCAGAAACGAAGTAGTCTACCAAGAAGTGTTGCAGCAGTCGACTATGAAGCATTAACTGCTGACTGTATTTGTTCCAGAGTCCTCCCTTTCGCTTCTGGTACCACCTGGATCACAAACATAATGGCTAGCGCATTCACTTCAGCATAAAATTCGGATGTTCCTGGCTTCCTGCAACCAAAGTCAGTAGATTACAAACACGATAACCATCTTGTAAGTTATTTTGCCGAACTAGGAATGTGAACTCTACTGCTGCTTGCATGCCAATGTCAAGATAACAAATTCAGTTTTCGACACATTGAGTTGAACGTTGTTTCTTACCAAGGGAATTTCAGGTCATGAGAAAGTTAAATGCGTAAGAACTAGCCCAAGCATCAAACCAGTTCACTAGCATTGTGAGGCTTCCTGCTGCTCCTTCAATGTTTATTGGGGACATCTGCATGAAGAGTGATCTCAACGGAATAATAACGTACCCCTGACATTGCAACCCATGGAACTGCTCTGAAGCCTCTGATTCCAGCTGCGAAAGAAAAATCTTTAAATAATAGAGTTGATTAAATTATATATTGTTCCCTTCGACTGATATGTGAGGCTGCTTATCAGTTGATAAAGAAATATAATGCACAAACAATAAATTAACAATATGGTGGTAACAGCAAGTGGTACTCCTGTTCCAGAGTTAGAATCTTCCCAGATCACATTGCTTCGGCAATGTAACAATTGTGAAACTTAATAACTCTTCCGAGTTCAGGCTTGACTCACGCCAATCCATTCGGGCAGAACCTTTCTATATTCGAGGCAAAACTTCCTACAAATGGCACGACTAATGCTCATAGGGCGTGATCCCAACATCCAATGGCGTATCCAAGATTCGTAATTAGGGGGGGCTAATTTTTTTTTTTTTTATTATAAAGAACAACAATACACAAGATATAAAGAGAAAACAACGATTATAAAGGCTTGAAAGTTTTTTTTTTTTTTTGCGAGCTTTATCTAGAGGTTTTGTTTTGCTAATTTTAACTTTAAAAAGAGCTTTTCGCTAATTTTTTAATATCAACAAAATTTTTCTTGCTAATTTCTTAACAACGAACATGGTTTTTCGAATTCGCGATTTTTTTCTTGCGAATTCGCGAAAATTTATCAAATAAAATTTTTCTTGCGAATTTGCGATTTTTTTAATATCAAATAAATATTTTTTGCTAGTTTTTAACATCGGATAAGTGTTTTCGTTAACTTTTTAATATCAAGAGAGGTTTTATGCTAATTTTTTCATGGTCAAACAGCTTTTTTGCTAATTTCTTAACTTCGAAATAATTTTTTGACTAATATTTTAACATCATATGGGTTTTTGCAAGAAATAAGAGTTTTTGTTTGCTAATATCTTGACAATAAAATGAGATTTTAACGTATTAAAATAACACTTGAGGTTAATTTCTAATAAAACATATTATTGGTAGTTTTTTAAATATTTTTCAACTTTGGAATTTATGTATATGTTAAAAAAACAAATCCAAAACAATGAAGGGAGGGAGGGGGGGGGGGGGGCTACTACCCCCAGCCCCTACACACCTCCGCCCATGCTAACATCGACCCACAAGCTCACGGGACCAACCTCTTGCATGCCACCTTGAACAACTTTTGTTCGATAATCTGTTAGTTACTTAATCGTTGTGCAACAAGGAAGGTTTTTTTTTTATGTGAATGAAATTACAAATGAACTAACAAAAACAGCCAAAGCAAATAGACTAAGGAAACTACTCTTGAGCAGGTCACAAACGCGGGTTGGCGGTGTATACCAAAATACACCTTGCACCCATTTCTTCGAATCCATCTTCACTATAGCGTCCGCCACTCTATTCGCGATCCTCGAAATCCATCTAAGATTGATATTCCACGGTAAAGGCAGAAGTTCTCTACACGTATGTTCTAACCTCGATTCCGTACCATTTGGGTCCCTTACCCTCGTGAGTGTCTTAACGCACACCTCTGAGTCCATCTCTATTTCTATGTTGTTCCTCCGTTGCTCCCACGCATATGTCAAGCCGCTTTTCAAAGCCTCCAGTTCAGCTTCCTTCACCGTTGACATAATCAAACTTTTCAGGAACCCCCAAATAAATTTGCCGCTATCCGATCTCAAGAGGACTCCCGCTGCACCACTGTTTGTTAGCAAATATACACTCCCATCCACATTTAATTTGGACCAGCCATGCTGGTGTTTCTCCCATCGCTTCTTGGGAACAATTTTCTTGTTTGCAATCCGACTTGTTTCGAGGTCTATACTTATACTTCTTACCATGTGGATCGCACTTGACATAGTTTCGCGCTCACCTCGTAACACCAGATTATACCTTAGCTTCCATAAAGTCCAGATCGTGGCAACGAAGATAAACGTCCAGCTGACCTTAGGGATTAGCACGCACTCGTAGCTCTTTTTTCTCAGGTTTTCCGAGAACCACCTGTCCTCATCAATCTACTCGAACTCCTTAAAATATGCTGCCAGCAACAATTTCTCCCAAACCTCCCGCGCCATTTACACTTTTGCATGATATGAAGTGAGGTATGATCTGGATTGTCACAATTAGAACACATAGCCGAATTTTTGATTTTTCGTGCTTTCCTCAAGTGGTTCGTCGTAAGTCTATTTTGTACTCATAGGCATAGGAAGTATTTTAATTTATTACTCACTTGCAATTTCCAGATCCACTTGGCTGCTGTGATTTGAGGCTGGGCTTCTCCATAACGCCGTTGAAACGCCCTATAAGCCGACTGACAATTAAAGACCCCGCTGCTCGTGTCACTCCCCACCATCGTATCCTTGTTATCGATTAATTGAATGCGCCTCTTCCAGAATTCTATTTGAATCTCTTTCGGAATATGCGCGTTGAGCTCATCAAACAACCATTCCCCAGAATCCGAGATTATATCTCCCACTTTGAGATCAATATCATGTGGGTCAATGTTAGGAATCAAATTATATAAACTCTAATCACCTATCCAGTTATCAAACCAAAGTGATGTCGATTTACCTTCGCTGATCTTCCATCGCAGAAAAGGACGCATCAATGAGAAGCTTCACATTAACCCCTTCCACATCGAACTTGCTCCCCATTTCGACCTATGGTCTGTTATCCGTTCTCCCCTTAGATATTTTGCTTGGATCAGTTCGTTCCACGCCGTATATTCATCTTTATTAATTTTCCACGCGATCTTTGCGAGGAGTGATTTATTAACTGTACTGCATTTCCGGATTCCCAAGCCGCCCTTTTCTCCTCTATGTTCGTCGACCACAAGAAATCACGATTTAGCTTGCCCCATTTATCGCATAAGCTATTTGGAAGCCACGCGAGTTGCATACAGTAAATTGGCATCGCCAATAAAATTGCTTGTATAATTGTCGCCATGCCCGCGAGTGACAATAATCAGCATTTTCAGCCACTAGAATGTTCCAAAACGCGGTCCATCTTATCCGCAAGAGCCTCTTTATTCATTCTTCTGGGAATTAACTTGACCCCCAAGTAGTTTCCTAAATTGGTAGTTTGTGCAAATCCAAGAATGTCATTGATTTCTCTTTTAAGACTCGGCCCCTCTTGCTTAGAGAAAAAAGTTTTGGATTTATGCCCACTAACCTTAAGTTCGACTTAGAACATAAATCTGATAACACACGATTGATAGCATGCGCCGTCTTTGTCGTAGCCTTTCCCATAAGTATTAGATCGTCGGCGAAAAAAAGGTGTGATAACTTTGGCCCGCCTCTACAAGGTATCATGGGGCTCCACTTCCCCTTTTCGACTTCCTCATTAATTTGATAACGAGAACCGCTCGACACAAAAAGCAAAGAGATACTGTGAAAGTGAGTCACCTTGGCACAATCCACAAGAGAGCTTAAACGCAGTGAGAGGTGATCCCTTCCAAAGAATTTGAGTTGTCGCACTTCTCACACAATGCATAATAAGTTCGACAAGCGCCTCGAGAAATTTGAACCATCTAAGCGTTTCCTCTAAATAATTCCAACTCACTTTATCATAGGCCTTCTCAAGGTCTAATTTCATAATCATCTCCTCTGTTTTATTCTTCCTTTTCGATCTCCAGGAGTGTAGAATTTCTTAGAGGATAAAAATATTATCCTGAGTGCTACGACCTTTTATGAAACTTGATTGAGTAGGTGACACCAACCTTAGCATAAGATCTCTAACACTCATCGTTATACTCTTGGTTATAAATTTATATAACATGTTGCACAACGATATGGGCCAGAATTGGGAGATGAGTTCCGGACTTTTGATTTTCGGTATAAGACATAGGTATGCTTCACCAAGCTTTGGATCAAAATATCTTTTCTCGAACACCTCCTGGGCGAAATTCAACAAGGATTCCTTCATCCATTCCCAACCCTTTTGGTACACAATGGCTTGTAGTCCGCCGAGTCCCGGCGCTTTGAGGGGATTCAACGAAAAAACTACAGATTTTAATTCTTCCATGTCAATCCTTTGGTATAAAGAAATTTGCTCCGCATCGCTTAAAACACTCTGAAATCTGAAAGCCGAATCAGCCCCGCTATGAATAATTTTTGGGCTGTCATCTTCCGAGTTAAAGAGTTTCCGAAAAAACTCCATAACATGCGTTTGAAGCTGACTCTCATCCCTTTCCCAAATATCATCAACCATAAGTCTGATAATCTTATTTTGTTTGCTTCTTACTAGGGTCGATTGGTGGAAGAATTTTGTATTCTTATCTCCTTCCCGAATCCAGTTGATCCGTGACTTTTGATACCGAAATATCTCCTCCTGGTGAAGCACCTCATTGTAATCTTTCAGCAAATATCTCTCGATATTTTGGAGGAACTTGCAGCGTCCATAATTTTGCGCCATTTGAATCCCATCCTGTCGCGCTATAAGGCATTTTATCCGGTGGAAAATATTACCGAACCGTTCCTTATTCCATGGACCCAAGATTTTGGGGACTGCCCGAACCACATCAATAACGTGATGTTCCGTCATCCATATCTCTCGCAAAAGTTATTAACATTATGGGTTGCGCAACCAAACCGACTCAAATCTGAACGGTCTCTTCCCCATAAGTGAATTTATGCCCTCACAATAAGTTATTATCGGATGGTGATCCGAATGCGTTTTTGGGAGGTGGACCTCCATATTATTTGGGAACTTGTCTATCCATGCCTGATTCGCGAGCGCGCGATCCAGTCTTTCCATTATATTTGCCCCATCATCTCTCTTGTTTGTCCATGTGTAAGGAGATCCATGGAAATCAAGGTCAATTAATTGACTCATATCTAAATAATTCAAATGAAACGGAGTCGACTAATAGGAACCGTGTTGCAGCCTTGTCTCTTATGCGCGTAAATACCTTTATTAAAGCCACCAATAACTAACCATGGCGTGTCACTCCTCTCGGATTCTTCCACCAGATTATTGAAGGCGCGGATCTTGTCGTTCTTCCTCGGTTGCGCATAGATACCAGACACGCGCCATTCTTCACTTGTTCGAGGTCTACCCCGCGCACATATGGCTTGATAATCCATATATGTTACCTCTACTTTGACCTGGGGTTTATTCCACATAAGCCATAAAACCCCGTTCATTCCAGTAGTTGGCGACATAACGTGATTGGTATATCCAAGTCGTCTTATGATGTTGCGTGCAACTTCCTGACTAACTCTAGTTTCCAATACAAAAACTAACTTCGGTTGATGAACCCGAATTAATTCACGAAAGTAACTACAGAAACTTTCATTTCCCGCACCATGGCAAGTCCACCATATAATATTCATTGATAATCGATTAATGTGGTACGGACGAACGGGGTTATCAATCGGATACTCCAAGCATATCTTAGTCATTTGTCGGAGTGCTTCGAGCATTAGCATCATCTGTCTCCTCAATTCCCATAAAGTCATCCCTGTTCTCTGCCACCATGAGCTCGGCTCTTCCGCCCGTTGGACAAAGAACATCCTTGTTTCGAATTCCCAGATCATTGGTGGGATTTTTGTGACGTATACCACATGTTCGTTCTGGATAATTCGTGATATCTTGGAGAGGCTGGAAAAAAGTAGAGTCCTCGTGTGGAATCTCAGCATCCATGCAACTATCAACTGCCTGATGCAGAACACTATCCTCACATCGTCCATGTTCTCTACTTAGAACCTTGCGGGGATCGATATTTTGAGAATTATCCCTACTCGTTCCACTAGATAGAATGGAAAAGGAATTATTAAAGTTATTAGCTGCAAGTGTTGACTTTAGGTTTGCCTTATTTATTAATGCAAGACTTCCTCCTGCCTTAAGAGTCTTATGCAAACCACTTTCCTTGTTGCCTTTTGGTGCTAGTGATTTTGGTAACACCCTTCCCTTATTAAATTAGAGTTTGGTCGCGTTTGCATTTGCTCCCGCGCTGATGTGAAGCTCGAACTTTCTGCCCTGTAATTATGCAATTGCTTCTCATTACCTTTTCCACGGCTGTCCAGGCTAGTCGTCGTAGTTCCTCTACCCATCGGTACTTTTCCTTTCCGATTTTTAACCTCCATCCAGTCACCGTAATCCTTCTTTTGTCCAATTTTGATCAGCCATGTAGCCCTATCCACTTGTTTTTCGGCTGCGTTTTGTTTATCACTTTCATCGAATTTCTTCTCGTTCATTTGCACGCCTTTTTCTATGTTACAATTCTGGGTTATGTGGCTGATTTTCCAACACTTGTGGCAGAGATTTGGTAAATTCTTGCACGCCACTTGGTACGCTTTACCCTTGACGCACACACCTTGTTCGAGTGGAATATACGTACGGACTCGCACGCAAATTCTTGCATATCTCCCTCTTGTAACGTTGAACGTGCTTTAAGTACTGACATTGTAGATTGAGAATTCTAATCCATGTGATCGCACTATTTACTATATCTGTGGCAGCGTCGAATTCCGGCCACCATTTACGGATCGAGAGAAAGCTTCCTGCCAATTGCCATGGTCCTTCTTTCAAAATCTTTTTATGATTTTCTGCACTCAAACCCCTTAGGAAAAAGCATCAGTACCCTAGGTCCAGTAACTCGAATTTGTTATTCAGTTTCCACATGATATCAAGCTTGGTAAAAGGCCGTAGAATACCAATTCTTCCCGAGAGTGCGAACCACAATTGCATCTTTCCATTGCTCAGCCAATAGGGTTTCTAGTTCATCTGCAAACGTGACGTTTTTATATGGAATTTCTCCTAATGGCAGCTCGGTGCGTATTAGCAGATCTTCGTCAGTTATATCACTCTCATCCACACGTACATGAGTAGTTCTAGTGAACAGACTGGCGTATGATTGTGGTTTCAATTTTGATTTCTCTCACATGTTGTCCTCCTTGTTCTGCAAATTGAATCGAAATTGGACCTCTTCTTCATTTCGATGTCATTTTTGTGATCTACGAGTGAGTGTGAGATTTTGATGGCACGAATTCAGTCGTTCCGGAATTTAGTTGATCGGAGATCGGTGGGTGGTGATTCGCTAGGGTTAGCGTATCTTTCTTTCCCCCTCTAGATTATTTCAAAAATGAAGGCTATTGAATGTGGATATAATATGGAATACAAAGAGTGGAGGCTATTTTAATCATTGGCCTATTCCATGATAGTTAGGATTTTATGGCCGATATGTCGCGAATGATGCTTTGACTTTACTAAAGCGGATGAAGGTAGCATATTGCTTAGAAAAAAAATTAAAGAGAAGAATATGAAGCTTCAAACAATGCAGAAGTAGAAAAGATGAAGCAAGCTACAGAACCAAAGTTGCACAAATGTAGGAAATAAATAGAAAGAATCAAAGATAAGATCTTAAAGTTGAGACTACAGTTGGGCAAATCAAAAATTGCGGCTAGAGGATACAATGCGAATCCTCGTAATCTTAGTAAGAGGTCTTTGAAGATCATCTGGGTGCCGGAAGTGCCCCTCCTGAAAGGGAGTGTGTGATGTGCATGAAAAGAAATATCAGTTCTTTGTGGAGGATAAGAAAGGGATGGATCATAGTACAAGACATCTTGCAGGACAGTGATCCAGAAGAGGATCATTGTTGTTATCCAACATAGGGAGTATCTTCTGTTTTCTCTTTTTCTTTGATTGAAAGTACATTCGTTTCTGTTGAAACTACATCTATTTTTTCTAGTTAATTTCTCAGGAAAACATGTTGGAATTCTCACCAAAGACTTGGAATTGGTGATTTCGACCTACAAAGTAAGAGAGACATGGACATGTGTTTGAAGAACTTTGATTCTGAGCACTTTTTTTCATGGCTCCAGATTTGACTTGTTGAATCAGGACAAAAAACAATAATGGTCGATTAACTTGACACTTTTTTGATTTTGATCCGTTAAGTAGTCAGACCACAATTTTGGTTACTGAAGTTGGCACTTCTGTTCAGTTTTGCTCACTTCTTGTCGGAATTCAAATTTGTGCAGGTAAAATCCTATGTGGCCACCGTTGACTAGTAAGTAAGCTACTTTGACAAGTTTTGGACCCACAATTACACTTGGCGCCTACGTGGATGCCACATAAAAATGTAAAAGAACTACAAAAAAAAAAAATTAGAATTCAATTCATAGTAAGTTTTATATTCTATTGAAAATTCTTCATTTTTATATTCTAAAGTAATATAATCATCTCAAAAAAAATATAATGCTAAAAATTGGATTCAATGTGTTTGATAATGCTAATCATCTTCCAAAAATTACATTCAAATATTTTCTCATGATACTAATTTTAATATTACATCAGAACTGTTGCTTTTTTTTCTATTGCTAGTTATTGCCTCATAAATTTTATAACATTTTTTTAACTAATATTCTTTTAAATTTATATATTTATCTACTTAAGGAAATATGATATTAAAAAAATAATAAGATAATAATACTAAATTTTAACTAAAAAAGTGAAAATTAAAAGATGAATCAAAGTTTAAAAAGAAAAATACTAAGGTATGATTAAAAAAAACTACAATATAATAGTAAATTTACAAACAAAAAGTATATTTAACAAGTTTAAAGTGGTTAATTAATGAGAATGTAGATGAGTAATTTAGATGTGAATAATGAAATGGTGACTGTGTGTTTTTGATGAATAAGGAGATGGTGAGAGTGTAGTATATATAGGATTCAATAGTATAAATTTGGTACAACTAAATAAATTAGCTAGTGATTATTTGGTTGCCACGTCACACGGATTGTTGATTTGGTTTTGCAAGAAACACAAGCGAGATAGATAGTGTGGATCGGTGACATGGAATCAACTAGTCAATTTTGGTATGCAAATTGTCCAGTCAACAAATTTGCTAGTGATTTTTCAGTTGCAAACTCCAGCAAGTATACCAGCTAGCCAATTTTCCTTTGCTAGATTTTTGTTATTCTAAATATATGGATCCAGATTGGTACCCTTTTTGATTCACACGCTGTGTTGAGACAGAATGTTGTGCCAACACCGATTGTCTTCGGTGTTGTCCCAACACTCATTCTAGAGTAAATTGCAGCGGAATAACAAACACATAGTAGGAATTTTAAGCAGGTTATATGAACATAACATGCTGAGCCTTTCAGCCAAATAATCACTAAATATGTATCTGATGATCTTACAAAACTCAACTGACTAAGGAACTCAATCCTAACACTAACTAACTATAAGCTATAGAGTTTATAGCTTTGCTTGATAAAACTCAGTAAAAACAAGACTAACAACTATTTCAAGAATATTTCTTATCTATCAGAACCTATTCTAGTCTTGTTATTAATCTTGATGTCGAGCACGCCTTCTTATAGGATTTGATCGTCCATTCTCTTAGGCATGATTGACACGAATCATGATTGCTTTCTTATTCCTTAGATAATTCTGAAATCTCATGTGACATTTATCCATTTGGCTTATCTTCTTTCTTCAATTATTAATCCACACTATCCATATAGTTCTTGATATCCTGAAATATATCACAAATAACCAAAACTTGTGGAACTAGATGAGTTTATGAATAAAAAATAAATAAAATATTACAATTAAAATAGTCGGACAATGCTGTGTTAAGTTCAGTGTTTTGCCAACAGTAGTCACCAGAATGTTGGACTAACACTTCACATCAACACTTGCACTTTTTGTTATCTTCACTGCACAAAAATACCTTGTTCTTCGTCATTTTCAGTCTCATATTTCAGATCGGGACTTTAACTTCTCTCTTATCACAAAGAAACCTCCCCCATTTACGCGATTTCTCGAAAACAATATATTTTAAAACCATTAGTGTTCTTATTTCTCCACAAGTTCAAGTCGAAGAGGTATGTTTGCGTGAGTTTTTTCTTTTAGCAGCTTTATTTGATTAATTTGTGAGTGAATAGTTTAACTTAGGTACTTTAATTTATCGTTGCTTAGTAATTTACAATGAAATTGGGTGGTGTTTGTTGTTATATGTGTAGATTGAAATGTACAACAACACAAATCAAAGTTGGGTGTATGATAGGATAAGTGGTGAAAATATTAACAATAATTTCCTATGGGGTGTTGAAAGTTCTCTCCAGTATGTATTCAATCAACCAAGTCTTGTTGATCGGGGAAAGGTTAGGTATCCTTGCGCAAAGTGTCGTAAGAGCAAGTCTATGGAACTTGACGAGAATAGATGTCACTTATACAGTAAGAGGTTTGTTTCGCATTATTATGTATGGGTTTTCCACGGTGAGACTACGTACGGCAGCAGTACATAGTCGGATATGTACGACGTTGGGCAGTCATCTAGTGATGTAGATCAGGGGCAGTTTAAAAATACGTATGACATCGGTCCTGCTACCGGGAGTCGTTTGAGAGACATGCCATGTGGCGTGTCGGTCACGTATCCAAGGCGTGTCCAAGGAATGTTAGCGTTCCGGGCATGTCCTACACGATATTTTTCAAAAGTTTAGAGTATATGTGCAATGTGGAGAAAATGCAATTAAGCAAAAGCTGCTAAACACCTTGGAAACAAGATTTCTTTTTACCAAATGTCGTATGATGTTAAATACGCTTGTTAGTTTCGTAGAAAACAGAGGTAAGAAAGGTGTTAAACTAAATAATGTAGAGGAAAATGCAATTAATCAAAAGTTTCTAAACAACTCATAAACCAGATTTTTTTCACCAAATGTTGTATTATGTTAAATATGCTTGTTCCGTAAATTTCATAAAAAACAGAGGTAAGAACTGCGCTAAACTATAAAATATGGGGGAAAATACAATTAATAAAAAGTTGTTAAGCACCTCGAAAACCAGAGTTGTTTCCACCGAATAGTGTATTATGTTAAATAAGGTCGTTACGTAATGTTTCGTAGAAAACAGAGGTAAGAAAGACGTGAAACTAAATAAGTGGGGGGAAATACAATTAAGACAAAGTTGCTAAACACCACGAAAACCAGTTTTGTTTTCACCAAATGTTGTATTATGTTAAATAAGGTTGTTACGTAACGTTTCGTAGAAAACGGAGGTAAGAAAGACGTTAAACTAAGTATTGCGGGGAAAAATACAATTAAGCACAAGTTGCTTAACACCTCGTAAATCATATTTTTTTCACCAAATGTTGTATTATTTAAATAAGGTTGTAACATAAAGTTTCGTAGAAAACAGAGGTAAGAAAGACGTTAAACTAAAGGAATTATTCAAAAACACTAAACACATACAACTCAACTCTCAAACCCTAAACCATACAAATTCTTGTGTAGTATAAACCAAAATGATGTTATTTTAACATAAAAGTTACAGAATAAGTCCAAATGTATTGTTATGATAAATAGGTGTGTTACGTATAGTTTCTTCCAAACAAAGCTATGAAACTCAGTAAACTAAAGGTTGAGGGGGAAAACATAATTAGACGACAGTTGAAAATACCTTTTAAACCGTTGTTGAGTTGATTTTTTCTTTATCCGCCAATTTCTAAACATTTCATTCATGGGGTCTCAAAATTTCATCGAAAACTAAGGTTTGAAATATGTTCAATAAAAGATTGGGGAGGAAAATGTAATTAGGAAAAAAAAACTAATTTCTAAGTACACATGGTTGCGCAAGCAAAGAATCTATGGAAGGGCGACCGCTCGGCGGTCGCAAGCCACCCACGACGAGGGGTATCCGCGACCGACGCGGCGACCGCCCCGGCGGTCGCGGATATCCTTCGGGCAACCGCCAATGGGCCTTCTGCAACCGCCCGGGCGGTTGCAGATGGCCCAAAAGTCTTGTAGTGACGACGGTATAATCGCTTGATGAATTTTCAACCAACGAAGTCATATTCGCTAGCTGAAATGTGACTTGGACTGGAAGGACTTACTTCGCTAGCTGAAATGCCACGTGTGAAGTCAGTTTTAACACTATAATTAATCAATTGTAACTAAATTACTAGATATAAAATTAAATTAAGTAATTGTAATTTGACTTATTAACTAGGCAATTCTTATTACAAAAACTTAATCATGCAATGTTAATTATTACAATTATATTATTTAATTAAAGGTTTTGAAGGAGGTTTAAAAACCAGCTAGCGCCTAGGATGATGCTGATGTGGCGCCAAAAAAATTTCGTAGCCAATTTTGCTTAAGTGGATCAGTTACACAGGTGATGTGGAATTTTGTCAATTTTGTTTATTCTAAATTTCTATTAGTTAATTTTAATTAGCCTATGATTAACCAATTTGCGTTAGATAATTTAAATAGGCATTTATAATTATAACTTGGTTTTAATTAGACTTCAAGTAGGCAATTTAATTTAGATAATTTAATTAGACCATTTTAATTAGTCATTTCTAATTATGTAATTTTAATTAGACTGTTTAATGGCAACAAATCTAATTAAGGATTATATTTTTAAATTGTTTTCGCTTTTGCATTTTTTTTGTTTGTTTTTTTCTTTAATTCATCAATGATTAAATGTTTTTTTATATTTTATAACTTCTGGCTAGCAATTTCTTGAAAGCATATGGTTATTGATATGGCGTGTAAAGGAATATTCCTTTTCAGCTAGCCAAAATGTTGTTGCCAGTTTTTTGCCACGTCAGTTTTCGCTAGCTGTTTTTCTCGCTGGATTGTAACTACATATTAAATGTTTTGACGGCGTTATTTCAATAACAAAAGTTGTTTTCAGTTATTTTGCTTGCTAATGTTTCAAGCTAAATACTAAACACACACCCTCATAAAATGATGACAAAGGGACTCTCTCTCTCTCACTGTGTATGTGATTTATGATGCTTCTCTAGTGTATAGTGATCTATCATGAAAATATATTTATTTCCGTCATATAGAATGCTTCATCACACCTTTCGAAAATTCTCAATTAATTGGTTCTTAGTCTAATGTCAAAGGCCAAGATTCCTACTGGCTAATGAATGTCATGCATAATCAAAAAAGTACGAACTTACTCCCACTGATCGTGAAGTATATACATGAATCAACAAAACTTTATTAAAACCAAAATTCGTAATGATTCACGTTATGAGAAGTTGGTTACGTGAGAAATGGAATATGCAACTTAAATGGCAAATCAACATAGGGCTTCTTGAGATATAACATGATTAAAGGCATTAATATAACATAAGCAACACATCACATAGAATATACACAAAAACAAAATACAATGCTCATGTGGGTAGTCACCATAAATTTTACAAATAATACCATTAGAAGTCGTAATATTCAGCAAGCACAATTAAGTAACATACGTACTTTAATTTACCCATAAGAAATCTGTGGTTTTTCTTGGTCTACATATATAGTACGTCTTTATATTTGACACAAAACGATATTTCATTGCATGTGAGTCAACCAATTAATTCATATTTCTATCAAAATAATCATAAATAATGGTAATACAAAATCTTCAGCCAATTAAGATTACTACAATATTTTTTTTATCTTAATAGTACATTAACACATAAATATAAACACTATGTACCATATATATGTAGTTGACTTAATCCATACGTATAACTAAGCAAACATGAGCCTCTGTGGGTTGACTTTTTGATTTACAAAGTAAATTGGTTTTTCTATTATACTTTATTGATGAGTTATGCAAACACTTTGAGACTCGATAATTTCACTAGCTTGGATTATAAATCCTAAAATATGAAGTTAGTCCAAAATTTGCCAAAATGATCATATGCGAGTATATAGTACGTGAGGCAATTCGATAACAATGTCAATTACATTACTTAAGTGACCAACAATATAATTTATCAAAACGTCTTCTTCATAATGTACAATATCATGATATTAGCATAACATACATCATCATGTGCTTAATATTTACCTATCAATAATTATAAGGCTGTGTATAATGACTGACAAAATATCATAATACGAATTTGAATAGACAATAAACTTAAGTCTAGCAAGGTAGAATAATCGTAACTTAGCTTAATGCACAATATTCCCATAATACCCATAATATTTATGCAATTATTATATTTTACATCATAGAATAAAATCACTGTGGTGACTAACATATTCTCATCCTGTGAAAATAAATATCTTTTTGATGCACAAAATAACTATTATGCTAATCATGTCTTAGACGTAAAAATGTCACTTTTGCAATACACAAGATCCTGGTTTCAGGAAACCTATACTTCAATGTTTATGGTATAAAATTGTTTTACATAATGGATAGGACGAAATATTAAAAATGCCCGCTAATTTTTTTTAAAAAGTTAAAATGCCCATTTTTTTCGGGCCTTGCTAAAATACCCCGTATGTTTAAAAAAAGCTTTCAAAAATGCATGTGACCCTTATTCAGGCTAAAATTGCCTACTGGCGGTACAATGGCTGTCACGCCAATAAGTGCTCCGCCACGTCATATTTTTCAGCCAAAAAATATTTTTTAAACAAACCCTTCTAATTTTAAATATTATATTTGCACCCCAATATATATATATATAACATATATATATATAACCATTTGTAAAAATAAAACATATATATATATATAAAATAATAAACATGTATATATATATATATATAAACATATATATAACTATTTGTAAAAATAAAAACATATATAAAAACTTAAATCTTCATTCAAAAATATATTTAATTTTACTATATACTATCTAAACCATAAACAATATAAAAATTAATAAAAAAACTTTATCTGAAAAGATTTAATAAACTTAATTTTCAACAAATAATAAACTTAGAAAAAAGGAAGAAAAAACAAAGCCCCCGCCCCCCAAAAAAAATTTGTTTAGTTCGTACCTCCCCCCACCCACCATCGCCGACCACAATACCACCACCACCGGTTGTTGTGGTTCAATTTCCCCCAAAAATTGAGTGGTGGTGGTGGAGTTGCAGGAAGTGTAATCGGCGGGCGGTGGTGTTGCAGGTGGTGGTGGTGGAGTTGCCGAAAGTGTAATCGGCGAACGGTGGTGTTGCAGGTGGTGGTGGTGGTGTTGCAGTAAGGGTAATCGGCGGGCTGTGGTGTTGCAGGTGGTGGTGGTGGTGTTGCAAGTGTTTCAGGTGGTGGTGGTGGTGCTGTTGCAGGAAGTGTAATCAACGGGCGGAGGTGGTGGTGGAGGAAGTGTAATCGGCGGGCGGTGATGTTGCAGGTGGTGGTGGTCGCGACGGCGGCGGGGTGGGGTGGGGGGTGGGGGGGGGGGGGCAACGGTGGTGGTGATGAAGATGATGATTTTTTTTTTGTATTTTTTGTATTTTTTTATATGTTTAAAATGTTTATTATTATTATTTATATAAATGTTTATTATTATTATTATTATCTATTATATATATAAATGTTTATTATATTATTTATGTATATATATATATGTTTATTATTTTTATAAGTAGTTATATATATGTTTATTATTATTTATATATAAATGTTTATTATTATTATTTATATATATGTATATGATTTTTACAAATAGTTATATATATGTTAATTATTATTATTATATATTGGGGTGCAAAGTGCAATTTATTTTGGGGTACAAATACAATATTTTAAATTACAAGGATTTGTGTAAAAAACGTGTTTTGGCTGAAACATTTGACGTGGCATTGATAACTTGTTGACTGTACCGCCACATAGGCAATTTTGGCCCGAATAAGGGCCGAGGGCATTTTTGAAAGATTTTTTTAAACATACGGGGCATTTTGGCAAGGCCAAAAAAAAAACGGGCATTTTAAGTTTTTAAAAAAAGTTAGCGGGCATTTTTAATATTTCGTCATAATGGATATTATAATTATATCCCCATAAATATCTTTAAAGTTATAGTAAGGAAAAATTATTTCTCAAAGGGTGAACCGTTAAATCCATAATTCACATCTTGAGACCATTACAATATATAATTGTTGACCTTTAATTTATAATAAAAAATTCTTTTAATTACGTTCAACAAGTTTAATTGTAGAAATTCATATGTAATAAAACCTTTATCACGGTAAATCATTCAAAGTAACTTCTTAATGAAACAACAATCATCAGTCCCTTTTAATATGAAGATATCAAATACAGTTCAGTTCTTACCAAAAAAAAAAAAAAATACAGTTCAGATCCACTTTATGGATAATGCATTAATGTGAACAAGACATTGATCCATTACGCAAGTAAAAAAATTGCAGATAAACACAAAACATAATCTTTATATTTTATAATAGGACATACATATTACAAACGACATGAAAGTCGTAAAAGGAGTTTGTTATTTGCCTTAATTAACTCCAACTTTCTGTATGCAGAAATATGCCTTGAGAATCAATTTGTTAAAGAAAACGTAATGGCCGATGACACATTATCTTCAAAGTTCCTCAAAGAATGATCTGAGGTTTTAGTAATCAACAACTAATAACCAATCTAATTAGAAGTCTATTGAAACGTCATATTATCGCACGCTTGCTCCACATAAAAACAAAATGTATAATACAGATAATGTTCATACTGCCATCAGAACATTATCCAAGCTTTAGGTATTTTATTACGATCGATGAAGAAGCTGACATACATAAAGTATTCAAATACGAAACTTATGGAATAAATTTTAATTTCTATAATAATTACAAACAATTGTTTCATAGTGATTTAAATCTATTTATTTTTATGGATAATTATGTGTTTAGTAACCTAAGCTCTGATACCACATATAATCCTTAATTTTCATGGCCCATAAATCGTTGAACACGATGATCATCACAAATAGATTCGTAAATATATATGAAAGACGAATACCTTCATTATCGTGTCGTGGAGAGTCTTTGATCTGGTTGAACACGAATCGCCGACAAACAACTTTAGTTGAAGCTTTTGAATTTCTCTCTTTCTATTTCACTACTTGCTAATGAAATACAATGGGAGCTTTATGTTTTTGTTTTACAGCACAGAGGTTTTGGCGGAAGTCCACAATTTTTAAAAGTTTTAAACATTTGGGACGGCTTAACCGTCGCAAAGGAGCCCATAAATGATGAGTATCGGCGGGAAATTCTAATCATCATATCTTTTGAACTTTTTCTTCAAAACTTTTATACTTATCTTCACATTTTCACAATTTTTCTTTCTTTTATTCAAAACTATGTTGCCATCATTAATGCATGTTAGTTTATACCGACGACTAAGCCATCTGTATGGAAGGGCGACGGCTTGGCCGTCGAGAAAAACTGGCGACAGAAATGCGGTCGCAACCTCTTAGTAGCAATCGAGTTCTAATTGCTTGTCTTTCGCGACATAGGTATTAGCGACCACCTTCTCATAACAGTTGGACGGTCGATAATGACTTTTTAGTGACCGCATTAGGGTCATTAGCGACCGCTCACGCGGTCGCTGATGACTTTTATTCTTGTATTGCCTAATAGCTGATAATATATCATTAACTTTGTAATGTGATCAAGAAAGCTTACAAGACCATCTTTTCATGTTTCGAGTTGTTCTACCCATCTGAAGAGGTTTCATATTTAATTAAACACGTACTTATCTAAATAAGAAACTAATCTTTTCGAGTATATGACATGAATATGCACCCAATTTCCTAATTTACAAGACATCTAAAGAAAATTCAAAAACAATTTTATTTATAAAGCATAACAATAATTAAACTATTAAGTAAAGACACTTCTCATATATTTCATTGTAATTATGAAAATGTGGACTTAACAATCAGCTTATTTGTCATAGTTTTGACAAAAATCAAAAGTAAGCAATGAATCTTGAATGACTCGGAATATATTTTAAGGGAAATTGATTGAAATATCAAGTAAGAGCCAAGTAAAATGCAGTAAAAATAGAAGCACTTTGTTACATTACAAGCGCAAAATGGGAAAGTAATTTTCGCCAATTAAAATAGCACAGGGGATTTTATGCTAATTAGAGATAATACAAGGTGGTTTTTGCTATTTACTCTTTTAATTTTTCAGACGCAAGGCACTTTTTTTTTTCTTTCTGTAGAAACATATTTATGACTTTAAAAAGACCTTTATCACATGAGCTATGGCGCACATATACATCATTTTAGAATAAACAAATACTAAGAAACACTCAATGGAAATAGGGCCTAGATTTAAGTACCATCCAAAATGTCAAAGGATTGTGTTAGGGTCGTCTCTCACACTTGGATTGGGCTTAGATCCGATCGGCCCATTCTTATATTATTGATATTGTTTTGTTTAAATCATTAGGGTAAGGTTAAATCTTAGATGGAAGTTATCTTGCTAATCCTTCCATATCTTCATAAGATATTATTCCATCTTACCATTTAACTAACATATATCTCCTTATTATGCGTTTAGACATATTTAGGTAGCATATACAATTGGATATCTTGTATGATATTGCAGGAATCTTTCGGATAAGGCAAGGAAATATATTCGGGTTGCAACCGGATAATCAGACGCGTTTATCTATAAGGAATGAAGATCTGCGTGGATTGCAACTAGAGATACGAAGATCTTATCTGTTAAGGCAAGAAGATCTGCGAGGGTTGCAACTAAAGATCTGCAGAGATTCGTCTCATTCTTATATAAGGAGAAGACTCGACACAATTAAAAGATACTTTGAAAAAGATATTAGTGAGTCAGTACTGTATCGAGTCAATGGTTTTTGAAGAGCATTAAGTCAGAGGATCTCTGGAGTAGCTTAGTGTGTTCCTCGATTCAATCGAGTATTCCGAAAACAAGTTAAGGGATAGGTATTGTGACCGCAAATATTAGAGGGAGTCTAAGTTTTGGGTTGATGTAAAACCTACATTGTAATTCTTAAGTAGGATACTGTTTGAGTCAAACGTTTGGGTGCAAGCCCCGTGGACTAGAACCATTTGGACCGAACCACGTTAAAAACTTTTTGTGTTCTTTACAATTTTATGTTTAACTGTCTTCTATTAGTTACAACAAAAAAATGGTTTAAAACATAAAAAAATACAGCAGTCTGTCCTACCCATGAGTGTAGTTGCAACAACTGTCAAGTACAACTGCATTCAATAACAAGTAGAATAGACCTAAGATCTTTCATTTGGCATCAAGAGCAGGTCTCTATATTACATAGTGTAGATTCTGGATCAAAGAGCTTTTTGTTTTGTTTTGTTTAAATATTTTCATGAAGGAAATGAAGGAAGGTCTGTCGACGCTGACAGCAACAAACTACTTCTACTAGAAGAATCGCATGCGAAACTTCATCAAACAACAAGACCAAAAAGCATGGAAAAACATTCTAAAAGGGTCGACCCCACCTACCGACGAACATGGAAGAGTCAAATCCGAACTAGAATGGACCGACGCAGAAGAACTTCTTGCAAATTATAACGTTACAGCCTTAAATATTATCTTAGTTGCAGTAGATTATGATCAATATAAAAGTATTTCTAACTGTGAAGTTGCAAGAGATGCTTGGCAGGCTATTGAGAACGCGCACCAGGGAAATGCTAAAGTATGTGCATCCAAGTTGCAACTGCTCAATGATCAGTTCAACTTCATACGAATGGAAGAAACATACACCATTGTGCAGTTCCATTCCAAACTCAGGCATCTAGCAAATGAAGCCACCATCCTTGGAGCCGACTTCCCAGAATCCAGAATTGTACTAAAGCTACTAGGATCACTTCCAGGAAGATTCGCAATGAAGGTCTCAGCCATTAAAGAGGCAAAGGACATCAACACCCTACCCATGGCCGATCTCATGGGTTCCCTCACATCATGGGAAATGAAACTCAAAAGAAAAGGAGACAATATCTCCAAAGGAGTAGCGTTACAAGCAAACCTCTCTCAGAACAGTTCCAACTCCGAAGTGGTTCAATCTCTGGCTCTCCTCACAAAGCGGTTCAATAAAATGAACAAACACTGGAGTAAAGGTAACACTTCTAGTAATGTCGCAAGTCCCTCTGATAACTTTAAAAAACCTTCTGCTACTAATAGACTACACAACAAAAGGTCCGAAAAAGGTATTCAATGCAGGGAATGCCTAGGATTTGGACATATTAGGGTTGACTGTGCAAACCTCCTTGAGAAGAACAAGAACCAAGCACTGCTTGCCTGGAGTGACGACGAATCCGAGGAAAGTGAAGAGGAGTCAGAAGAAGTGGCGGATGTTGCAATCTCATCTTTTATCCCATTCACTAGAGCAAACATGGCAGTTGCAATTCAAATTCTTGTGGAATCCGATTCTGACTCACTGGATAGTGATGAAGAGGAACCTACAAACGATCTGGATACCATCCTCAAAAGAAACTCAGAACTAGAGGCGCAACTCAAAATTGTATCCTCATTTGGTAGTCCTGTCAAGATGAAAAACAAGATCATGGAACTGGAGAGAAAAGTACTCTCACTCACAAGAGAAAGAGACCTCCTATCCACCGATCTTGATACAGTACTCAACGCACACAAAGCTCTGGAAGATGTGTGTGATCTTACTCGAAAGGAACTGGATTCACTAGTTAAGAATGTAAAGTTGCTCACGCATGGAACCGAAAAGCTGGAGGAAGTTCTGGATACTTAGAAAGTCGCAACTGGGAAGACTGGGTTATGATACATTGATCCAGTGGATCCCAAGTTCCTTGGAGACACTAAAATTACCATATCCAAGAAGAAGCGAGTACCTAGAGGAGTGGAAATTCCACTTAACTACAATCAGATCCAACCCCCTCAGGTTCAGGTACACCCTAGTCGCAACTCATCTATTCAGTCAACAAATTTCCAAGAGGACGCTTTGTTCCAACATGCCACCATTGCGGAGTACAAGGGCACATCAGGCCATATTGCTACCAACTGTGGGAACCACATCACGTATCCCATCCCAACAAGGCTGATGTAGAGACCAAGAAGAAAAGAAGGAACCACGGGAAGAAGAAAGCCAAACAGACTGTAACAACTATTGCAATAGACATACCAATGAAACAAGTTTGGGTTAAAAATTTACCCAACACTCTTACATGCCTTACTGCTTGTAATTCCACATCTCACCGTGCATCTTTTTCTAACTCCTAGTTTTTTTTATAGTGGTTGCTCCAGGCACATGACAAGAGATAAAAGCATCCTGACAAACCTCGTTTACGAATGAAAAGACGATGTGGTTTTTGGAGATGGAAACCGAAGAAAAATTCTTGGAAAAGGAACACTAAATCTGAAAGGTTTTCCTAAACTTATAGATGTATTCTATGTTGATGGGCTACATGCTAATCTCATTAGTATTAGTTAATTGTGTGACGATGACCTGTATGTTCGTTTTACCAAAGATGAATGGGAGGTTATTGATCAAGATCAAAATGGGGTACTACAGGGATTAAGAAGTGTTGAGAATTGCTATACTATGTTAAATTGTACGGCTGCCATTAGGTCTTTGACTTGCAACTTTAGCGCATATACTCTTGCAGATCTCTGGCACCAGAGACTTGGTCACATCAACTATAAGTCTCTTGCTCACCTTTCCCACAGCCAAAGTGTGAGAGGTCTACCCAAGCTTGGACCAAAACCCCTTGAGAAATATGGATCATGTCTTGAGGGAAAAGAGAAGAAATTGAGCCATACAGTGTTGCAACACACCCCTTCTGTAAGAATCCTTGAACTCCTTCACATGGATCTAGTAGGATAAATTTAGAAGGAAAGCATCTCAGGTAAACGTTATATATTTGTGTGTGTAGATGATTCCTCACGATTCACTTGGGTCGAATTCCTAAAAGAAAAAAATGAATCTTTCGTGGTTTTCAAAAACCTGTGCTACACTGTTGCAACTGAGAAAGATCTATCTATTAAAAGGATTCGTAGCGATCATGGGAAAGAATTCGAAAATTCCAGTTTCAATAATTTATGTTCTGACAAAGGTATATTTCATGAATACTCATCTCCCATAACACCACAACAAAACGGTGTAGTGGAATGAAAGAACAGAACATTGGTTGAAATGGCCTGAGTTATGTTGCACTCGAAGAAACTGGCTCTTAAGTTTTGGGCGGAAGCAGTAAACACTGCGTGCCATGTTACAAACCGTGTTTACCTGCGACCAGGTACAACTAAAACTGCATATGAACTCTGGAAAGGTAAGCGTCCTAATGTTCAACATTTTCACGTATTTGGTTGTGCTTGCTATGTACTCAATGATAGAGAATCTAGAGGTAAGTTCTAGTACAAGTCTGATTTAGGAATATTTGTAGGTTACTCTCGCAACAGTCACTCATATCGTGTGTTCAACATTCGTACCCAAACTGTTGTGGAGTCATCTACATGGACTTTGCTTCATGACTACATGGACTTTGCTTCAACATCGTCAGAAGTCCATATCACGGAGCTGGTCGATTATGAAGAAGAGGAGGATGAACAACGACAAAATATGTCCAAGTGACAAGTGGCAACTACCTCTGAAGTCACAGTGGAAGGTGATCCCCCACCAGTGACAAGTGAAAGAACTGAACACCTAGAGGCACCACCTCACATCAAAATAAACCACCCACCTGAAGCAGTCATTGGTGAGATGAGTGATGGCATCCGTACACGAGATCTTCCTCGCAAACAGTATGACCAAATGGTGCAGTTTGTCAGTTACACCTCCAAAATTGAACCCAAGAATGTCAATGAGGCACTTTTGGAAGAAGCCTGGATTGAAGCTATGCAGGAGGAACTGAATCAGTTCGAAAGAAATGAAGTGTGGGAACTAGTACATAGACGTGATAAAGTAAACATCATTGGTACAAAGTGGATATTCAAGAACAAGACTGATGAGTTGGGAAACATTGTTCGAAACAAAGAAAGACTCGTTGCACAAGGGTACACACAAGTCGAAGGAGTAGATTATGATGACACCTTTGCACCAGTTACAAGACTGGAATCTATTCGTCTCTTACTTGTTGTTGCATGTGTCTTGCACTTCAAACTGTTTCAAATGGATGTTAAAAGTGCCTTCTTAAATGGGTACCTAAATGAGGAAGTTTATGTTGAACAACCCAAAGGCTTTATTGGCCCACACTTTCCCAATTATGTATTGAAACTCAAAAGAGCATTTTATGGTCTCAAACATGCACCTCGTGCGTGGTACGAGAGACTCACTATTCACCTTCTTGAGAAAGGATACACCAGAGGAAGTGCAGATCGAACCCTGTCCTATAAACACTTTGGCACAAACATTTTGATTGCACAAATATATGTTGATGACATTGTATTTGGTTCCACTTCCACTAGCGAGTTGCGACAATTCATCTCTGTTATGAAAAATGAATTTGAAATGAGTATGGTTGGTGAACTTTCATACTTCCTTGGATTACAGGTGAAATAGCAGGATGATGGGATATTCATATCTCAGAAAAAGTATGACAAGAATCTTATCAAACGATTCGGGCTTGAAAATGCCAAACCAATGAAGACTCATATGGGTTCAACTGATCGACTCAGCAAGAACGAGGGTTGCAACTCGGTGGATGATAATGTATACAGGAGCATGATTGGTAGTCTGTTGTATCTCACGGCTAGCCAACCGGACATATGCTTCAGTGTTGGAGTATGTGCTCGCTATCAAGCCAATCCTAAGGAGTCCCATCTGAAGGCTGTCAAAAGAATCATTCCATATATCGCAGGTACAGCTGATTTCGGACTCAGTTACAACTTTAACAATAACCTTTCACTTGCAGGTTACAGTGATGCCGACTGGGCTGGATGTGCTGATGACAGGAAGAGTACCACGTGATGATGCTTCTATCTTGGCTCCAACCTTATGTCGTGGTTCAGTAAAAAACAACACTCCATCACACTCTCTACGGCCGAGGCAGAATACATTGCTGCAGGGAGCTGTTGCACCCAACTAGTCTGGATGATGCAAATGTTGGAAGATTATGGTATCACTCAAAATGAGATACTCCTTTATTGTGATAACACTAGTGCCATTAACATTTAAAAAAAAATGTTCAACACTCACGCACTAAACATATTAATATAAGATATCACTATACAGGGAACTGGTAGAGGCTAATACTGTTGAGTTACATCATGTGTGTACTGACCTTCAACTTGCAGACATCATTACAAAGACTCTAGATGTTATGCGGTTTGAGCATCTTCGGAAGTCTTTAGGCCTCTACCTTACGTGAATTGCGATAGGGACCCTATTGCAAGTAAGGATGTCGGTTCTGGCTTTAATTACTCACCCCATTGATGAACACTCCTATTAATTATTTTTGTTGTTTTCCTCCTCAGTCCCAACTGTTGTTCAAACAAGAAAAAAAGGGGACAAAACGGGAGATGAACAAAATATTTGGATATGTGTGCAAAACATGAACCCTATTCAGCAAGCCAGTTCCACAGGCCTGCAGTCGCAACTGGAAAAAGCTACCTGACCTAAAAGAAACAAGATTGAAAGCTATCAATTCATATCCCACGCGTCCACTCATTGAAAAGAGCTACCTTGTTCACAAATGAGTCAGCGTGAAGCTACCAGTTGCTTGCACAAATTGACTTCAGTTGTAACGGAGGAGACAACGCAGTCTGATTCCTCTTTGGACTTAGTTCTCCTTATGGGGTTTGTAATTTTAACTCAGCAATTTTTCACTACTTGGGGCACAATGTCGCTGTTTTTTAATTCAACTTAACTGTGGAGCCCTAATTATTTCAACATGGTAATTTTTCTCGTGTAACATTAGACAACTTTTGAATTATGTTTGTAAAGATGAGGATATTACCCTATGATTAGCTCTACATGATTTACCTCTATCCTCTCACTGATTTTGGCATATCTTTCTCAAATTAGATTTTATTCTATTTTGCTAAGATTGTGTTTTAGAGGGAAAGTTCCCCCACCTTTTTTTTAGGGTAAAGAGTTCTATTAATTACACTTACAACTTGTTCCCATACCCATTATTCTTGCAATTACTCTCCTTAACTCTAGAATTCTCACCGTCTCTTCCGAGTTTTTCTTTCTCTCTCTCTTTTTCTCATATGGGTGGCTCAATGAAAGGATCAGCAACCATGCACTCCAACTCCGATGAACCCATCACCAGGGAACCACTACAGTCTCTCCCTCCTTCACCATCATCCTCCACAGGACATCCTGATGAACTCGAAGATCAAGTTCCTCCTCCTGATCACTCCACTCTGACCTTCACCCCACCCCCTTCTCCGCCACAATCACCTGCGAGGGCCTCTGCCAAGGACAAGGGTAAGGCCAAAGTCGGAGAATCATCTACTGCCCATGATGAATCGGGTGATGCTGTGGAAGAGACGCGTGTCCCTCCTCCATCTGCTTCTGGTGTTGCAACCAAGAAGCGGACCAATGTCCTTGCTTGCAAGTCAGTTCGTCCCACGCGACTACACAAGATATCTGAGCAATCTTCATCTGAGGGTGATTCCGATGAAGATGCCCCCACTGAACCCACTGCTACTGATGATGAACCGACCCTCAAGAAGCGCCGCCAAGCTACCGCCCCCAAAAAGACGGTCCTACTCCTGATTGAGGAACAATTTGCTTATCCTAAAGTTGCACCTGCAACTCTTGCCTTGAAATCCGTACGGGCATACTCAGCCCAATTCTACACTCGTGAAGCCTGGGCCCACTTCACGGCCTATTTGAAACGCACTCTGGTGGAGGAACGGCCACCTAAAGAAAAGTCCTACTCCAACAGGGAAATTCTTGACTCGTTGACTGCAAGGGGTTGGCTTGTCGCAACTCAAAAGGCCAACAGCTATTCCAAAGTGGTGGTGCAAGAGTTTTATACCAACTTGACTCCATAGTTGGATGTTGAGGGTTCCCTTCAAAGGCACATGATCTATGTGCGCAAGCAGGTATGCCCATTCACCCCCGCCATTATCTCTGCTGCCATGGGTGTCCCTGAGGTGGACATTGGTAATCAGTCTGAGTTGTGATTGGAGCGCAACATGAACAAAGTTGCAACCTAGCTCATTGGCGGGCTCATCCACTCTTGGTCCTCAGGCCCCCTCACCACTAGTGCCCTCACCAACATGTACAATTTACTTTTTCGCATTCTTGTCTGTCATTGGATGCCTTGTAGCCATGTCTCCTCCACGCATGCGGACGTCGCTAGCGTTCTTTATCGTATTGGGACGGGAGTTCCAATTGACCTGGGCAAGCTCGTGTTTGAGCGCATCTATAAAGAGGCATTCCAAGATGCACACCTCTCTCTTGGTTTCCCGTCCCTCATCTACCGCATCATCATTGCCCATGTGCCATCCCTCAAGGCCAAGAAAGAGGAACTCACCAGTGTTCAAGCCATGCGGGCCAGTCCCAGGGTGGTAAAAAAACTACCACCAACTCCAGTTGCAACTAGCATCTCTTCCAAGAAAGGCACTAGATCACTACCTGATGCCTCGGCCAGTCTTGAGGGCATTCACATGGAGCTGTCGCGACTAAACGGACTGGTTGAAAAGCTGGACAAGTCTCATGGGGAGATGGGCACATCCATGGCATTACAAGCTTCCAAGCTCGATCGCCTGTTAGAAGGTCAGGCGCTGAAGGTCAGGCGCTTACAAGCTTCCAGTCTGGCGCTGGCACCCCTTGATTTGGTTTCTCAAAAAGGGGGAGGAAAAGGTTAGAAGGTCAGGGGAAGTTGCAAGTTATGGGGAGCACCCCAATCTATCCAATCTTTGTTAACTCTGAACAATTTTATTCCTGTCGTTTTGTCGGATGGTCGCACCGATGTTGCAACCACTACCTTTTTAGCACTATTTCGTTATTTGCATTGTGGACATCTTTTTTATGAGGTATTCTAACAACTTGTGCATATTGGTAAATGATTTTGACAAAACAAATCAAAGGGGGAGATTGTTAGGGCCTCCCTCACACTTGCATTGGGCTTAGATCCGATCGGCCCATTCCTATATTATTGATATTATTTTGTTTAAATCATTAGGGTAAAGTTAATTCTTAGATGGAAGTTATCTAGCTAATCCTTCCATATCTTCATAAGATATTATTCCATATTACCATTTCACTAACATATATCTCCTTATTATGTATCTAGACATATTTAGGTAGCATATACAATTGGATATCTTGTATGATATTGCAGGAATCTTTCAGATAATGCAAGGAAATATATTTGGGTTGCAACTGGATAATCAGACGCGCTTATCTATAAAGAAAGAAGATCCGCGTTGATTGCAACTAGAGATACGAAGATCTTATCCGTTAAGGAAAAAAAATCTCTGAGGGTTGCAACTGAAGATCTGCAGAGATTCGTCTCATGTTTATATAAGGAGAAGACTCGACACAATTGAAAGATACTTTGAAAAAGATACTAGTGAGTCAGTATTGTATCGAGTCAAAGGTTTTTGAAGAGCATTAAGTCAGAGGATATCTGAGTAGCTTAATGTGTTTTCGATTCAATCGAGTATTCCGAAAACAAGTTAAGGGATAGGTATTGCAACCGCAAATAGTAGAGGGAGTCTAAGTTTTGGGTTGATGTAAAACCTACTTTGTGATTCGTAAGTAGGATATTGTATGAGTCAAACGTTTGGGTGCAAACCCCGTGGACTAGGACCATTTGGACCGAACCACGTTAAAAACTTTTTGTGTTCTTTACTGTTTTAGGTTTAACTGTCTTCTATTAGTTGCAACATAAAACTGGTTTTAAAACATAAAAATACAGCAGTTTGTCCTACCTATGAGTGCAGTTGCAACTACTGTCAAGTACAACATCATTCAATAACAAGTAGAATAGACCTAAGATCTTTTAGATTGCTTTAACTCACATGATTTTTGCAGATGATCTACTTCTATTCAGCAGGGGGGATGTGGACTCCTTATAGGCCATGCATCATATTACGAGTTCTTTTTCTAATGTTTTTAGACTAATCATTAATCACGCAAAAAGTGCCATTTTTCTTAGCTGGTGTCCAGGGACAATAAAGATAGAAATTAAAGAGTATCTAGCAATTTCAAGAAGAAAAGTTTCATGTGAGATACCTAGGAGTTCCTTTAAGCCCCAAGAAGTTGAAGATGGACGAGTATGACCCATTGATTAACAAGATAACAAGGAGAGTGCAAAGCTGGAGTCCCAATTTTTTTAGCTATGCAGGAAGATTAGTCCTAATTAAGTCAGTGCTTAGAAGTGTGCAAGGCTTCTGGTGCAAAATTTTCCCTATACATGTGGGGGTGGTCAAGAAAATTGAACGAATTTGCAGAAGCTTCCTTTGGAGTGGGAAGGAGAAGAGTATAAGGAGTTTAGTGGCATGGAGTCAGATTTTTCAGGATTATACTAGAGGTGGGCTGCAAATCAAAGAAGTCCTAGGCTGGAATAAGTCTCTATTGGCAATGTAGGTGATCAAGATAGAAGATGATCCTCACGGGTAGCAAAATATAAGCTGGGAGAGCAGGATAATATCTTGACTGTGCAAATGAGACCAAGTGATTCTCCTTGGTGGAAAAAACTACTAGGAATCAGAGATGAGCTTTGATTTTTGTTTCCTCAATGTACAAGTCTGACTTTGGTACATAAGGGATATAAAGAAGCTTTGGAGACATGCTATCTAGCTTTGCATCAGGCCACTCCTAAGGTACGTTGGAACAAGCAGGTATGGAATAAGATTTTTACTCCCAAAGCTTCTTTCATTAACTAGCTGATCATACATAGGAAGATAGCTACTCAAGATAGACTTAAGAGATTTGGGAATATTGACTCTGATGCATGTGATCTTTGTATGAATGTGTCAGATACTGTATGTCACTTATTCTTTGAATGCCCTTTTCTACACAAGTAGTTTCTAGAATGATGAGGCTGGTAGGATTACAGGACACACATTTTTCACTGATTGAATGGGAGAAACTATTTCATGCAGCATATAGGAGAGATTCGATTACATATAGAATTAGAGAAGCAAAGTTTTGTGCAGTTGTGAATGGGTTGTGGAAAGCCATAAATATGAGAGTTTTTCAGAACACAAGTGTCACTGTTACACAACTTTGTAAAGAAATTGCTTGTGAAATGCATGCTGGAATTAGTTTTAAATGTCATAAGCAAATGAATCGATTCGTAAAAGGGATCTTAACCAAATTGGAAAGAGTTCAAGGCATAATGATTTAGAAAAGAGTGCTGACCGAATTTGTAGGGAAAAGCAAAGCTTTGACAGGAGCTTCGACTAAGATAACAGGTCGAAATAGAAGGTAGCTCTTAATACTACTTTACTCTTGTTAATATTGCATTGCTTGGATAGTAGATAAAATGGATACTCACTGACCTTAGTTGAAAGGCTGGGAAGTTTGTTGATTATGTACAGGAAGACTCAAGTGTACAGGACACTCCTTTGGCACATCAGCACAGGGGGGAAAGAAAAAGGTAAAAGTAGTCGACACTTACTTCTTCCAACCCCCAGAAGAGTAAAGAAAATCAATAGAAGCACTTATGTTTGGATCCAGTATTGCAACTGGGGAAAACCACTGCAGAAAAGCCGGCTGAATGCTTAGAAGAGTACAGTCACGGGCCAAAGGCCTGGAGCTGAAATGTTGAGGCTACAGCTGTTCTTTGCAAAATTCTCCAAGAGGAGCAGTGCACATAAAAGAATCCTTGGAATATCTAAGAGTTGCTTTTACTGTGGAAGGCTTTCTATATAGTCATAGACTTGTGCTAGAGCTATATAGATTCCTTAGGTTGAACATAAAGAATTGTTTTGTACAAAGATTGGTAGTCGATTATAGTTCGATTTACGCGTTTCACTTGGGGTATACCCCTCGTATCATTATAGACTCTTTTGGTGCTATAAAATTTTCAACTTCATGCGGAAAACAATACTACGAAAGCGCACATGCAAATCAAATATATGCTAACAAAATCTGATAGTCTTTATTATTGTAGATGGATTCTTTTATTATTTCAGAAGCGAGATCTTTTTCTATAAATTATGACTTTAAAATAGACTTTTATGACTTCAGCTATGGTGCACATACGAAATTTTTACAACATTTATAGAATAATCAAAATACTAAGAAAGCACACGTCATATGATATGCTAACAAAATCTGATAGCTTAGCCTTTGTTATCACTAGAAGACTGAGCGGTCAATAGGTACCGCCCAATAGCGACCTAAATTAGGTCGCTTTCCTTCAGTGACAGCTGAAGGCAACAACGACCTAATTTAGGTCGCTGAAAGTCCTAATAGGCATGACCGACCTAAATTACGTCGCTGAAAATCACTGAGACTTTCAGAGACCTAATTTAGGTCGCTGAAAGTCCCAACTCAAACTGGGCCACACATTTTGGCCGAAATTGGGCCAATATGAGGGCCAAAATTAGGGCATTTAGCCTTGATTTTTGGCGGACAGAATCAGCGACCTAAGGTAGGCCGCTGATCTCTTACTATAAATAAAAAAACTTTTTTTTTATTTCCTAATTTCAGCAAACCCATCACCCTCCCTGACCGTTTCTTGCATGAAGTTAGATGCCACGTTGTTTGTGTAGTTCATAATTATACTATTCATTGTTAAACCAATCATATTTACACATCTTTAATTGCAAATCCAAATATTATATAGGAGACGACCCATTTTGAAAATTCTTAATTTATACAACTACAACGATCATATATATATATATATATATATATATATATGGAATACATAAGTACATATATTTATACTTTAGTTGAACCGCGTAGTGATGTATATACTTTAATTTGTAAAGTTAAAGCAAAATAACCAATAACAACTAGGGTGTAGATGATTATTAGGTGTCAATAATAAAATAGGTTCAAAATTAATAACTCACTCGATCACATTCAATATCTAATATTGAATAACTCAATCACTTATTTTGTAACGATTAATTACTTTATTTCATATTTTGTATTGAGGTTGTTGCTAAAAACCACTAACACATCGAAATCAATCCATAAAATCACGATTTTAAAGTATAAATATTAGTAGGGACCGCCCGGTGGTCACAGTTGGGTCAATTGTGACCGCTTGGCGGTCCCTACTAACCCAATTGTGATCGTCTGGTGGTTCCTATTGTTCCTACGGTTAGGGCCGTTTTTCTATTCGATTTGGGCTCAATTCGGATTGGCCCAACTAGGGTTTAAATTGATATTGTTTTGTTAAATCATTAGGATAAGTTAATCTTTTAGATGGTAATTATCTTAATATTATTTCCTTATCTTTATAAGATATCATTCTATCTTTAAGATTATCCTACTAGATATTAACCATATCTCCTTATTATGCATCTAGACATATTTAGTTAGCATATACAATTGGATATTGTTAGGGCCGTGCGTCTCACACCCTGACCCGATCGGCCCATTCATTATCTTTGTTGATATTGTTTTGTTTAAATTATTAGGATTTAGTTAAATCTAATATGGTAATTATCTTGAAGAATATTTGTTTATCTTGAAAGATATATAATCATCTAAATCCTGATATACCTTCCTTATCTCTTTATTGTACTTGGACTAATAAGCGCGCAGATTCATTATAAGATTCATGAAGATCGGTTGGAATCCTCTTGATAAGGAAGGACAGTCTCGCGAACAGCTGGCGTGCTCTTCTTACTTGGAAAGAAGATCGCCAGTGGATTGCAACTGAAGATTCGATAGAAGATTCTGGTGCGTCTATATAAAGAGATGACTCGAGATCATTATGAGGCACTTTGAAAAAGATATTAAGCAGTCAGTCTTGTATCGAGTCATTGGTGAAGAACACTAAGTCAGAGTGTCTCTGGAGTAGCTTAGTGTGTCTTCGATTCAATCGTGTTTCTGAAAACAAGTTAAGGGCTAGGTGTTGCAACTGCATATGTTAGAGGGAGTCTAGTATATGAGTTGATTTAAATCCTTCATTGTAAGTCTTAAGTAGGAAACAGTTTGAGTCAAACTTTGGGTGAAAGCCCCGTGGACTAGGACCATTTGGACCGAACCACGTTAAAAACCTCTTGTGTTCTTTATTGTTTATGTTTTACTATTTTTCGCAATTGCAACTGCAAAAATTGTCTTCAAACGTTAAAGAACTATCGTCTGTTGTACTTAAGTGTACAGTTGCAACTATTGCTAAGTGCAACTAGACAGAATTACGAGTATTGCAGATTCTAAGATCTTTCAATTGGCATCAAGAGCGGGTCACTATATTTACATAGTGTAGATTCTGGTCTAAAAGATCTTTGTTTTATTTAAATTGATTTACCTATGGAAGAAATGAGGGAAGGTCTGTCGACCATTAAGCCACCGATGCTAACGGCCACGAACTACTCCTACTGGAAGAATCGCATGCGAAACTTCATAAAACAACAGGATCAGAAGGCCTGGAAGAGCATTCTAAAAGGGTGGACCCCACCGACAGATGATCAAGAACGCGTGAAATCCGAGCTGGAATGGACCGAGGCTGAAGAACTCTTAGCAAACTACAACTCTACAGCTTTAAACATTATTTTAGTTGCTGTTGACTATGACCAATATAAGAGTATATCTAACTGTGAAATTGCAAAAGATGCTTGGCAGGCTATCGCGAATGCACATCAAGGAAATGACAAAGTACGCGCATCCAAGTTGCAACTACTCAATGACCAGTTCAACTATGTACGCATGGAAGAAACGGATACCATCGCTCAGTTCCATTCCAAACTTAGGCATCTCGCGAGTGAAGCCACCATCCTTGGAGCGGACTTCCCTGAATCTAGGATCGTGCTTAAACTTCTAGGATCTCTCCCTGGAAGGTTTGCAATGAAAGTCTCAGCCATCGAAGAAGCAAAAGACGTCAACACACTACCCCTGGCTGACCTCATGGGATCCCTAACCGCATGGGAAATGAAACTCAAGAGAGAAGGAGACACCATTTCCAATGGAGTTGCACTTCAGGCCAGTCTTCCACAGAACAGTCCCAACTCAGAATTGGAGCAATCCTTAGCACTCCTCACTAAGAAGTTCAACAGAATGAACAAACGTTGGAGTAGAGGTAACCCTTCAAACCCAGTTGTAAGTCCCTCTGATTTGCCTAATAATAAGCCTTCCGTTGCTAATAGACTTGACAACAAAAGGTCTGAAAAGGGTATTCAATGCAGGGAATGCCAAGGCTTTGGACACATAAGGGCAGACTGTGCAAATCTGCTCGAGAAAAACAAAAGTCGTGCTCTACTTGTATGGAGTGAGGACGAATCTGATGACAGTGAAGATAACACATAAGAGATCGATGACATTGCATTTTCATCGTTCATTCCCCTTAGAGCCAACATGGGAGTTACAATTCGCAGCAACTCTGACTCCGATTGTGACTCATTTGACAATAACGAGTTGGAACATACAAAGGATATGGAGTCAATCTGCAGAAGAAACTCCGAATTGGAGGCCCAACTCAAGATTGTGTCTACTTTTGGCAGCCCTGTGAGAATGAACAACAGAATCCTCGAACTCGAAAGAAAGGTTCTCGCCCTCTCCTTGGAGAGAGACCTAGTGTCCGCTGATCTGGAATCAGCGCTTAAAGCCCACAAAGCACTTGTTGAAGTATGCGATCTCACCAAGAAGGAATTGGACACACTGGCTAAGAATGTGAAGCTGCTCACACCAGGCACAAAAAATTTGGAAAAAGTTCTGGACACCCAGAAAGTTGCAACTGGGAAAACCGGAGTAGGATATGTTGACTCCACTTCACCAAACTTTCTTAGGAATACCAAGATATCGGTGTCCAACAGGAAGAGGATACCCAAGGGAGTTGAAATTCCGTTCGACTATTCCAACACCAACGATCATGTACGTGTCAGTTGCAATTTGCCAGCAATAGTATCTGACCGAAATTTTGTGAACAGGTTTGCAAGAGGAAGATTCATTCCTATCTGCCACCACTGCGGAGTCCAAGGACACATTCGTCCCTACTGCTATCAACTATGGACATCTCAGGACACACCCTCCATCATTGTTCCCGAAGTACAGAAGAAGAAGAGGAGAAATCAAAGAAAGAAGAAGATCATTCTGGATGCACCCACGGTTGCAACTGTCGTGCCACCTCGACAAGTTTGGGCTAAGAAATCTTCTAACCCTCTTATTTGTCTTACTGCTTGCAACTCTACCTCTCAAGAAAGATCCTACTCTAAATCTTGGTACTTTGATAGCGGTTGCTCTAGGCACATGACAGGAAATAAGGACATCCTAATTAACTTTGTGCATGAACGAAAGGGCGATGTTATTTTCGGTGATGGAAACAGAAGAAAAATAATGGGGAAAGGAACCCTAAGTGTTAAAGGCTTTCCCAAACTAAAAGATGTTCACTATGTTGATGGACTGTGTGCAAATCTCATTAGTATTAGTCAGTTGTGTGACGATGATCTCTTTGTTCACTTTACCAAAGATGAATGTGAAATTGTAGATCAATTTCAAAATATTGTCTTGAAAGGACTAAGAAGTACTGAGAATTGTTACACTATGACTAACTGTAAAGCTACTTTCAGGTCACTTACCTGCAACTCGAGCAAAGAATCTGTTGCTGAGTTATGGCACCAACGGCTTGGCCACCTCAATTACAAGTTCCTGGCACAGCTCTTCAACAATCAAAGTGTGAGAGGATTACCAAAGCTTGGAGCAAAGCCAATTGGAAAATGTGGCTCATGCATTGAAGGAAAACAGACAAGAATGAGCCATAGTGAGTTGACACACATACCATCGGTAAGAATTCTGGAATTGCTACACATGGATCTTGTGGGACCCATGCAAAAGGAAAGCATCTCCGGTAAGCGTTACATTTTTGTATGTGTTGATGATTTCTCGAGATACACTTGGGTTGAATTCCTAAAAGACAAAAATGAATCCTTTGTATTCTTCAAAAAACTGTGCAACACTGTTGCAACTGAGAAGGATCTAACTGTCAAAAGAATCAGAAGTGATCATGGTAGGGAGTTTGAAAATTCAAGCTTCGCTGAATTCTGCTCTGACAAGGGCATATTTCATGAATACTCTTCCCCCATCACACCACAACAAAATGGGGTTGTTGAAAGGAAGAACATGACACTAGTTGAAATGGCTAGAGTCTTGCTCAACTCAAAAAAATTAGCCATCAAATTCTGGGCTGAAGCAGTGAACACTGCATGCTATGTCATTAACCGAGTTTACCTACGACCAGGTACAACTAAAACTGCCTATGAACTCTGGAAAGTTAAAAGGCCAAATGTCCAACACTTTCATGTCTTTGGTTGCGCCTGCTACGTTCTAAATGATAGGGAACCTAGAGGAAAGTTTCAATCCAAATCTACTCTAGGAATTTTTGTTGGGTACTCACGGCATAGTCATGCTTATAGTGTATTTAATATGCGCACTCAAACTGTGGTTGAATCATCTAATGTTGAGTTTGACGATTACAGGGACTTTGCAACCACATCATCTGAAGCCCGGATCACTGAACTAACAGATGTTGTTGATGAGGAAGAATCACACCGCACACACAAGCCTTCACCACCAGTTGCAACTGATACAGTTACCCAGCAACCTGAGGCTAATCCAACGGATACAGTTCCAACAGAGACGGACCCTATCACTGCAGTACAGGCAGAGAACCCACAAGCACCACCACACATCAGGAGGAACCACCCACCTGAAGCTATCATTGGGGACATAGGTGACGGGATAAGAACGCGAGACATCCCTCGAAGGAGATATGACCAAATGGTGCGGTTTGTGAGTTACACCTCGAAGATTGAACCCAATAACATAAAGGAAGCACTACTGGAAGAAGCTTGGATAGAGGCCATGCAAGAGGAACTGAATCAATTTGAACGGAATGATGTTTGGACACTTGTCCCTCGCCCAGACAAAGTAAACATCATCGGCACCAAATGGATATTCAAGAACAAGACCGACGAATTGGGAAATATTGAGCGCAACAAAGCAAGACTAGTTGCACAGGGATACACGCAAGTCGAAGGAGTCGACTATGACGACACATTTGCCCCAGTTGCAAGACTAGAGTCCATTCGTCTTCTTCTCGCAGTTGCATGCGGGTTGCATTTCAAACTCTTCCAGATGGATGTTAAGAGTGCATTTCTGAATGGATACTTGAACGGAGAGGTGTTTGTCGAACAACCGAAAGGATTCACCGATCCCCACTTTCCTGACCATGTGCTGAAATTAAAAAGAGCACTTTATGGATTGAAGCAAGCCCCACGGGCGTGGTATGAAAGACTCACCGTGTACCTTCTTGAAAAGGGATACACGAGAGGGAGTGTAGACATAACCCTGTTCTATAAACACTTTGGAACAAACATTCTTATTGCCCAAATTTATGTAGATGATATCGTGTTTGGGTCTACATCTCGGGATGAGTTGCAACACTTCATTTCTATTATGAAAAATGAGTTTGAAATGAGCATGGTTGGTGAACTCACCTATTTTCTTGGTTTGCAGGTAAAACAGCAAAATGATGGAATATTCATATCACAGGCGAAGTACGCTAAGAATCTTGTCAAGCGTTTTGGCCTTGAACATGCCAAACCTATGAAAACCACCATGGGCTCTACAGATCGTCTTAGCAAAGATGATAGTTGCAACTCGGTGGACCCCAGTCTTTACCGAAGCATGATATGAAGTCTATTGTATCTCACTGCTAGCAGACCTGACATTTGCTTCAGCGTTGGAGTATGTGCAAGATATCAGGCCAACCCGAAAGAATCTCATCTCAAGGCAGTCAAGCGAATTATTCGCTACATCTATGGTACAGTAGATTTCGGGCTCAGTTACAACTTCAATGATAATCTATCTATTGCAGGATACAGTGATGCAGATTAGGCAGGATGTGCTGATGATCGAAAGAGTACTACAGGAGGATGCTTCTACCTAGGAGCAAATCTTGTGTCCTGGTTCAGCAAGAAGCAACACTCAATCACATTGTCCACAGCCGAAGCTGAATACATCGCTGCTGGGAGCACTTGCACCCAACTGGTTTGGATGAAACCAATGCTAGAAGATTACGGTATCTTCCAAAATGAAATACTCCTCTATTGTGATAATACAAGTGCCATTAACATCTCTAAAAATCCAGTCCAGCATTCTCGCACTAAACACATCGATATTCGATATCACTATATTAGGGAACTCGTTGAGGCTAAAACTATTGAGCTACGACATGTGTGCACTGACCTTCAACTTGCATATATTTTTACCAAAGCTCTGGATGTGACACGTTTTGAGCACCTTCGCAAGTCGTTAGGGCTGTGCCTCTTGTGAATTGCAACAGGAACCCGGTTGCAACTGAGGATGACCAGTGTCTGACCTTCTGCCAATTACTGATCTCAGACAGTCTCCTCATGTTTGGTTGTTGTAATCTTATAAAAAAAAAAAAAAAAAAAGGGGGGAACGGAGGGCTTCGCTCATAAGTTGCAACTGGAAAAAGCTACCTGACCTAGAAGCAGCAAGTGTGAAAGCTAGCAATTCTTATCTCACGCGACTACTCATTGCAAAGAGCTACCTTGCTCACAAATGTGTCAGTGTGAAAGCTACCAGTTGTTCACATCTCTGTACTTTAGTTGCAACTGTGTTTTTTTTATAAAACTCACTTGGCGAGACTGAATTGGATCGGTAAATGGATAGATTCTCTCCACTGGTTACCTTGGTTCTCGTGTTGCTGTATTTAATTCTACATACACGCCAGAGCCCTAATTACTTGTGATTGGGCCTCACTGGGTGTCACATTGTGAGTCCAAGTTTTTTTTTTTTTTTTTTTGCAAGTTGTTAGGACATGTATCATACGCGTATCTTATGTTGATTTTATCCCTATCCTTCCCCTATTCATGATTTCGTATCGTGTGTGAAGTGTATCTAGGGCAGATTTCGTCTTAATGGGCCTCTGTTTTCCCTCCTAAATTTCTAGGGCTTTCGCATTCCCTCTTTATTTATTCGTCTCCTACTTGCTACACTAACCACATATCTCACTTTCTCTCTCTGCCTTGTTTAGCATTAGTTCTTTTTCTCTCTCTGCCAAAAAGCCAGCCGCTACCTTCTCCGAGGAACCCATTGATATGGACCCCCTACAATCGATTCCTCCGTCACCACCCCAGGAACCACGTGCGACTGACGATGATGAAGCGGACTCTCCGTTTGCTGAGGAGACCACTCCACCACTCCACCACTCCACCCAAGGTACCCATTCGTCAGCCCCCCCGACTCCGCCGTTTGCACAAACTCTCTGAACAATCTGCCTCTGAGGAGGATTCCGCTGATGAAGATATTCAAGAGGTGAACCCTGAGCCTCCCAAAAAGAAGGCTAAGTCCAATGCCCCCACCAAGAAGAAAACCCAATCCTCTGCCCCTCAAAGAAAATCCGCACCGGTCGTGCCCGAGTCTACCTTCGCTCTTCCCGATGTTGCTCCTGCCTCCACCTCCTTGAAAGCTGTTAGGGCTCACTCTCAGCGTTTCTACAATACTGACGCAGAAGCCAGAATGCTGGAAATTCGCAAGCGTCCTATGGTTGTGGAATGACCGTTGGACCTCAAGTCCTATGAAGAGACTGGGGTACTGGAACTCCTTGAAAAGCGCGGGTGGTTAGTTGCAACTCAGAACGCCACCAACTACAACAAAGCCCTGACACCAGAGTTTTATGCTAACCTCACGACCCAGCACTTCAAGCCTCCAAACTTGACTGTCTGTTGCAACACGCTGGTTCTCCGCTCTGGGCCTGGTGAATCATCTGGGCATGGTACCTCTTGATTTGTTGTTTCAAAAAGGGGGAGATTTTGTGTTCAGGGGGAGTTGTTAAATTTTCACTAAACAATTTCTATCTTGATTTAGACGTTTTTGGTTTTTGGCGGAAGGTTGCACTGCTGTTGCAACCAGTACTTTTTCTACTCTTCGCTTTACTCTTCTGCTCGTACTATTTGGTTTTAAATGCAGACTAACCTTTGTGCAGATTGGTAAATAATTTTGACAAAACAAATCAAAGGGGGAGATTGTTAGGGCCGTGCGTCTTACACCCTGAGCCGATCGGCCCATTCATTATCTTTGATGATATTGTTTTGTTTAAATTATTAGGATTTAGTTAAATCTAATATGGTAATTATCTTGAAGAATATTGGTTTATCTTGAAAGATATATAATCATCTAAATCCTGATATACCTTCCTTATCTCTTTATTGTACTTGGACTAATAAGCGTGCAGATTCATTATAAGATTCATGAAGATCGGTTGGAATCCTCTTGATCAGGAAGGACAGTCTCGCGAACAGCTGGCGTGCTCTTCTTACTTGGAAAGAAGATCGCCAGTGGATTGCAGCTGAAGATTCGATAGAAGATTCTGGTGCGCCTATATAAAGAGATGACTCGAGATCATTATGAGGCACTTTGAAAAAGATATTAAGCAGTCAGTCTTGTATCGAGTCATTGGTGAAGAACACTAAGTCAAAGTGTCTCTGGAGTAGCTTAGTGTGTCTTCGATTCAATCGTGTTTCTGAAAACAAGTTACGGGTTAGGTGTTGCAACTGCATATGTTAGAGGGAGTCTAGTATATGAGTTGATTTAAATCCTTCATTGTAAGTCTTAAGTAGGAAACAGTTTGAGTCAAACTTTGGGTGAAAGCCCCGTGGACTAGGACCATTTGGACCAAACCACGTTAAAAACCTCTTGTGTTCTTTATTGTTTATTGTTTACTGTTTTTCGCAATTGCAACTGCAAAAACTGTCTTCAAACGTTAAAGAACTATCGTCTGTTGTACTTAAGTGTACAATTGCAACTATTGCTAAGTGCAACTGGACACAATTACGAGTATTGCAGATTCTAAGATCTTTCAGATATCATGAAAGATATTGCAGGAATCTTTCGGAAAAGGGAAGGCAATATAATCGGGTTGTAACTGGATAATCAGGCGCGCTTATCTATAAGGAAGGAAGAGATCTTGCGGATTGCAACTAAAGATATGATGAAGATTCAGCCATGCCTACATAAGGAAAGAAGACCCGCATGGATTGCAACTGGAGATATGTAGATCTTATCTGTTAAGGAAAGAATATCTGCGAGGGTTGCAACTGAAGATCTGCAGAGATTCTGCTCATGCCTGTATAAGGAGAAGATTCGACACAATTAAAGCAAGCTTTGAAAAGGATAATTAGTGATTTCAGTTCTGTATCGAGTCAAAGTCTTCTAGTGAGAACTTCTTGTCAAATGAGCTTTGAGTTAATCTTGAAGTTCTCCAACTCAAAGGAGTGTACCGAAAATAGCTGAGGGTTAAGTGTTGCAACGGTAAATTAGAGGGAGTCTAGATTTACGTTGGAGTAATTCCTATCATTGTAATTCTTAAGTAGGGTACTGTTTGAGTCACTACATTTGGGTGCAAACCCCGTGGACTAGGACCATTTGGACCGAACCACGTAAAAAACCTTTGTGTTCTTTATCGCTTTATGTTTAACTATCTTCTATTAGTTGCAACAGAAAACTGGTTTTAAAACATAAAAGTACAGTAGTCTGTCTTACATGAGTGCAGTTGCAACTACTGTCAAGTATAACATCATTCAATAACGAGTAGCGTAGACCTAAGATCTTTCAAGTGGTATCACAGCGGGTCACTATTTCTTAATAGTGTAGATTCTGGTTAAAAAGATCTTTTGTGTTTTTTTTTTGTTTTGTTTATTGATGGAATTAATGAGGGTGGGTCTCTCGATCACAAGACCACCAATGCTAACTGCAACCAATTACTCCTACTGGAAAAATTGCATGTTAAATTTCATTAAACAGCAAGATCAAAAGGCGTGGAAAAGAATTCTTAAAGGGTGGAGCCCTCCAATAGATGACAATGGTAGAGTAAAATCTGAACTGGAGTGGACCGATGTCGAGGAACTCCTAGCAAAACATAATTCTACTACTTTAAATATCATTCTTGTTGCTGTCGATTATGACCAATATAAAAGTATTGCAAACTTTGAAATTGCTAAGGATGCGTGGGAGGCCATCACGAATGCTCATGAAGGAAACTCCAAAGTTCGTGTATCTAAGTTGCAACTTCTGAATGATCAATTCGAATTCATGTTGATGGGATAATTGGAAACGATTGCTCAATTTCACTCAAAACTCAGGCATATTGCAACTGAGGCTACCATGCTTGGAGCAGACTTTCCAAATTCACGTATTGTTCACAAGATGTTTGGATCTCTGCCCGAGAGGTTCGCAATGAAGGTTGCAGCCATTGAAGAAGCCAAGGATATTGAAACTCTTTCTGTTGGAGAACTGATGGGATCACTCACAGCATGGGAAATGAAGCTGGAACAAGAAGATGACAAATTTTCCAAAGGAGTTGCGTTCAAGAAAGTCTTGTGCAAAACACTCCAAACATGGAACTCACACAGTCCATGTCTCTTCTTGCAAATCGGTTCAGCAAAATGAATAAAGGTAAAAATTCCCATATTGTTACAAGTCCCTCTGACTCATTTAAAAAACCTTCCGCTACTAATAGACTTGAAAACAAGAGATATGGGAAAGGTATTCAATGTAGAGAATGTTAAAGATTTGGTCACATCAGTGCTGATTGTGGAAACTTACTAGAGAAAAACAAAAGTCGAGCACTGTTATCATCATTGAACGATGATGAAACTGACAACATCGATGAAGAAACCCAGGAAATGGGTGATGTTGCATTTACATGTATCTTTTCACCAAGAGAAAATACTACTGTTGCAATTGACATTCTGAATGAATCCGATAGTGATAAGTCAGAGTCAAATCAAAAGGTGATTGAGGTTGCCTTGGCAGAGTATGAAGCCATGTGCCAACGAAATGTTGAACTTGAAGCTCAGATCAAGACTCTGCAACTATATGGTAGTCCAGTCCAAATGAAAAAACAATTTCTGGAACTTGAAAGAAAAGTACTCACCCTTTCATTGGAAAAAGATCACATCTCTAAAGATCTTGATACAACACTTGCAGGCCAAAAGGCACTAAATGAAGTTATGATTCTCCCTCAAAAGGAATTAGAATCAGCCATGAAGAGTGTGAAGCCACTAACTCTTTGAACTGAGAAGTTTGGGAAAATTCTTGACACCAAGCAAGTTACAACTGGAAAAACTGGAGTTGGATTTGTTGATAACCAAATTTTCTTCAAAACGCAAATGTTAAAATGTCAAAGAAGAAACGAATACCTAAAGAAGTGGATACTCCACTGAAATACTCAAACATTCACCAACAGAAATATCAGGTAAATCCTAGTTGCAACTTGAACAACGCTAACTATTTACCATCTTCTGTTGACAGGTCACATAGAAGAATATTTGTTCCAACATGCCATCATTGTGGAGTGAAAGGGCATATTAGACCATACTGCTACCAGCTTTGGGAATCACAATCCCCTACACCTTGCGAACCTACCCCAATGGTTCAAAAGAAAATGAAGAAGAATAAAAGAAAGAAGGCAAAGAAAACTGCACCCACTGTTGCACCTGTAAAATCTGTAAAGAAAATATGGGTTGAAAAAACTTCCAAAACAATTAATTGCCTTGTTACTTGCAACTCTGCTACTAAAAATTCTATTAACTCATGGTTCATTGATAGTGGTTGCTCCAGGCACATGACGGGAGACAAAAGCATCCTAAGTAAGTTCATGAATGACAAGGGAGATGTCATCTTTGGTCCCGGTAAATGTGGAGACAGCCTGGGAGAAAAGCAAAAGAAGACTAGTCATACAGAGTTGCAACACACACCTTCTGGAAGGATCCTAGAACTATTCACATGGATTTAGTCAGGCCAATTCAAACGGTCAAACAAGATCACATTGGAATCTTCATCTCACGTGCAAAGAATGTAGGGAATCTTGTGAAAAGATTTTTTCTTGACCATGTTATACCAATGAAGACTTCCATGAGATCGACTGGTCGACTTAGCAAAGATGGTAGTTGCAACTCCATTGATCCAAGCCTTACAGAAGCTTGATCGGAAGTTTGCTTTATCTCACTACAAGTTGTCCCGTTATTTGTTTCAATGTTTTAGTGATGCAGGTTGTGTTGATGATAGGAAAAGCGCCACTGGAGGGTGTTTTTATTTAGGAACCAACTTGGTCTCCTAGTTTAGCATGAAGAAACATTCCACTACACATTCCACAGTTGAGGCTGGATACATCGCCGCTGGAAGTTGTTGCACTCAACTGATCTAGATGAAAAAAATGCTCAAGGATTACGGTATTATACAACATGAACTTACAGTGTTTGATATTCTGAGTGCCATTAACATATCTAAAACTCTAGTCCAACACTCACGCACTAAGCATATTGACATAAGATATCACTACATTATAGAATAGGTAGAAGCCAAGACTATTGAGTTACATCATGTATGTACTGACCTTCAACTTACAGACATCTTTACAAATGCTCTCGATGTTACACGATTTGAGCACCTTCGTAAGTCGTTGGGTCTCTGCCTTATGTAAATTGCAACAGGGACACTGTTGCAACCAAGGGTGACTTTTCTGGACTTAATTATTTATTCCATTGAGATTTGTAGTCCCTTTTTTTTGATTTGGTATACATGTTTTTCTCCTCAGTGAATCTTTGCTGGCACAAAAAAATAAGGAAGAAAAACAGCGACTGTCTCAAAAATTACTTTCAAAATGAATGAGATAAAAACCGAAAGGTGATTTATTGTTTAGCTAGTCACACCGGCTTTCAGTACCTGACCTACAAGAAACAAGTGTGAAAGCTATCAATTTATATTCCACGCGTCTACTCATTGAAAAGAGCTACCTTGTTCATAAATGTGTTAGAGTGAAAGCTACCAGTTGCGTGTGTGGTCATATGCAAATTTTGCATATGTGGTCATATGCAAAGTTGCAACTGAGGAGACTACATGATATCGGTCTTTTCTTGGACTCAATTTCTTGATGGAATTTTTAATTTTCTTCGGTTAATGTCTTTCCTTTGGCACTCTTTGTCGTTAATTTCAATTTTACGTGATTTGTGGTGTCCTAATTTTCTCTCGATTGTGTTCCCTTTATTGTGACCTTAGGAGATTTTGTTTTGGATGTTTGTTAAGATAAGACGGTGTTGACGTATGATTATCTCAACATGATTTGTTCCTATCTTTCTCTTTTGTGGATATATCTCACGATTTATGCTTATTAGGAAAGATTGGATTAGATTAGGTTAGCAGATTGTGCTTTGATGGGAAAGTTCAACAATCGGGCACCCCTTGATTTCTTCTGTCGAAAAGGGGGAGAAAAGGTTGAGGGGGAGTTGCATGTAAGGGGGAGCACCCCTTAGTTTTGAACTCTTGAATAATTGTTTTTGTTTATAGATGGTTGCACCGGTGTTGCAACTACTACTATTCCTGCACTTCGCTTTTATTATGAACTTTTGAAAGTTTGTTATTTGCTAACCACTTGTGCAGATGGGTCAATGATTTTGACAAAACAAATCAAATGGGGAGATTGTTAGGGCCGTTTTTGTATCCGATTTGGGCTCAATTCCGATCGGCCCAACTAGGGTTTAAATTGATATTGTTTTGTTAAATCATTAGGATAAGTTAATCTTTTAGATTATCTTAATATTATTTTCTTATCTTTATAAGATATCATTCTATCTTTAAGATTATCCTACTAGATATTAACAATATCTCCTTATTATGCATCTAGACATATTTAGTTACCATATACAATTGGATATCTTGGATGATATTGCAGGAATCTTTCAAAAAAGGCAAGGCAATATAATCGGGTTGCAACCGGATAATCAGGTCCGCTTATCTATAAGGAAGAAAGAGATCTTGCGGATTGCAACTAAAGATATAATGAAGATTCAGCCATGCCTAGATAAGGAAAGAAGATCCGCGTAGATTGCAACTGTTGATATGTAGATCTTATCTGCAACTGAAGATCTGCAGAGATTCTGCTCATGCCTATATAAGGAGAAGACTCGACATAATTGAAGCAAGCTTTGAAAAGGATAATTAGTGATTTCAGTCTTGTATCGAGTCAAAGTCTTCTAGTGAGAACTTCTTGTCAAATGAGCTTTGAGTTAATCTTGAAGTTCTCCAACTCAAAGGAGTATACCGAAAATAGTTGAGAGGTAGGTGTTGCAACGGTAAATTATAGGGAGTCTAGATTTACGTTGGAGTAATTCCTATCATTGTAATTCTCAAGTAGGGTATTGTTTGAGTCACAACATTTGGGTGCAAACCCCGTGGACTAGGACCATTTGGACCGAACCACGTAAACAACCTTTTTGTTCTTTATCGCTTTATGTTTAACTGTCTTCTATTAGTTGCAATAGAAAACTGGTTTTAAAACATAAAAGTACAGTAGTCTGTCTTACTCATGAGTGCAGTTGCAACTACTGTCAAGTATAACTGCATTCAATAACGAGTAGCATAGACCTAAGATCTTTTACCTACTAATATTCATACTTTAAAATAGTGATTTTATGATGATTTACAAATACAAAAAAAAAGGAGGAATAATTCATATATACTAACATACAAAATATTTTACCCCAAAAAAAAGGTGACTAACACATATGTACTAAAGTACAAGTGATACTGAAGAAAAGAAAAAAGAGAAGAACTAGTCTTCTTCGGAATATTCAAAGTCATACTCATCCTCATTCGCATCACTCTCTATGCCTTCTTCTTCTCCGTCATCGTCCTCGTTACCACCTAGCTCATTGACGACCTTGAACTCACCTACCCCCGACTGAATATCCATATTGAACGACATCAGGTCTACAAACATATTAAGACCTACTTATTCGTTCTCTTGAAACACTTGCTCCTCAATCTCTGGGTCATTAGGGGTAGAATCACGAACGGTGAGTGACGACATGTCGTTGATGTGTCAAGCTGGAATATGTGATATTGACAACCATCCCCTTCTCCCTGGCCTTCCATTTGGTAGAGACGGATACGGGGCTTAGTAAGCTTGCATTGCTTGATTAGCACAAATAAATGGTTCGTTGGTCCAGAGTTTTTTAGTAGGGTTAATATCCACCAATTTGTACGTCTCGTGTACATTTGTGCCAAGTGCTCCCCATTCTACAAACACTTGAAGAAGACAATGGACAGTGGTTTCCCCATTCTACCTCCCCAATATTCCACTTCTAAGATCTCTTTCAAAGTCCAGTAGAAATTGGTTGCGGCGGTTTCTCCCATGTCGCCCTTCACGTAAACCCCACTGCAGTCACTTTTCTTAGGCCCCAATTTCGTATCAATGTCGAACCGAAACCCATTCACAACATATCCGTCGTATGTGATTGCATCGTTCAGTGGACTGTTGATCAACGGTATTACCCTATCGTCTATCATGAAATTTCCACTGCTATACTCTTGCTTGAACCAGGCCACATACTCCCTGTTCCTTTTCGTTTGCACCTCCATGGTATTCAATCTGTTGTACTCCTCTTCTATGAACAAACTGCGTGTTACGAAACAAATAATTTAGTACTAATACGTAATAAAGAAGATGACACTAAATGAAGAAAATTGAAGTAGACTCACTCTTCCCATACCTCTAACTCTTCGCAATTAAGAAGTGTGTACAGTTCAATTTGCTCATTTTCTTCCCCCGTTAACGTCTTTAGCTTCTCCAAAGGGCCAAGCGGTCGTCCCTTCTTTCGGAACAATAACAGCTCACCATCTCACTCCGTTCTTTCCAAAGTCTCAATCATGTTAAGTCGTCTGTGTGTAGCAACATGTGTTACGTCGACATACTAGGAAATCAAATTTGATAGCTCTAAAAGTAAATAGCATTGGCCATGCATCCCTCGGGCCTCGCTTTATTCAGTACCGACCCCTTTAAATCAAACATTTGCCTGATAAACACAAAAAAAAAATCAACTTTCATTGCAAATAGAATAAATTAAAGACAATAATCAATATATCCTCCAAATTTAAAGTGATTTACCTCTCGAATGGATACATCCATCTGTAGTGAACTGGACCGCAAAATCTAGCCTCATACGATAAGTGAATGGCCAAATGCTCCATAGAATCGAAAAAAAGAAGGAGGGAATATTCTCTCCAGCTTGCATATGGTGAGTACAATGGATTTCTCTAGTCCCTCCATATCCTCTACCGATACCTCTGATGCGAAAATTGCCTTGAAGAACAAACTAATCTCCACAAGCGTTTCCCATATGTATTTCGTAAGGAAGTCACGAAAAGCAATCAGAATCAATCTCTGCATGAAGACGTGGCAATCATGACTCTTCATTTTGGACAACCTCAGTTGCTGCACATGTACACACCGTCCCAAGTTTGAAGCGTATCCATTTGAAAATTTGACCATGCCCAACCATTCTAACACATTTCTCTTTTGCTCCTTTGAGAGACAGTAGACTGCCTTTGGCTTCTTCGTTTCCCCTCCTCGGGTCGTTGGTTCTAAAAATAGCTCTCCACGGTTGGTCCAGATTCTCAAATCTTTCCGTGACTTGATGTTGTCCTTTGTCTTAACATCATCCAACACCGTGTTGATGATGTTATCGAAAAAGTTATTCTCACAGTGCATGACATCTAGACAGTGACGAACCAAGTTTGTGGACCAATAAGGCAATTCCCAAAATATTCTCTTCCGCACCCAATTATGGTTCTGGCCAAAACCTAGGAGGTGTCTGAATTGGGTACCAAACTCCACATGCCCAAGGTCATTAACAATTTCCAGCATTTTGTCACCGGTCTTTCTATGAATCGTGTCTTCGAGTGATGTTTCCCCTTTTTAAAATTATGTTCGTCGTATCTCAATTCATGACCTTCAGGCAAGAACCGGAGATGGCAATAAAAAGACATGGTTTACCCCCATTAACCAATGGAAAGGATTTCATGTCACCCATACAATAAGGACGCAAAAGCTTTCCGTGCGTACTCCATCCCGACAACATCCCGTAAGCGGGGAAATCGCTAATCGTCCACATGAGAGATGCACGTAATAGAAAGTTTTGCTTCCTCGAGATGTCGTACGTCTCGACGCCACTGCTCCAGAAAAGCTTGAGATCATCAATAAGTGGCCTAAGAAAAAGATCCAAGTTCTTTGTAGGACTGGTCGGCCCAGAAATGACTAGACTCAAAAATATGAACTCTTTCTTCATGCAAAGATCTAGAGGAAGGTTATAAGGAGTGACAAACACTGGCCAATAAGAGTACTTCTTGCCAGACATTCCATACGGTGTAAATCCATCCGTACACAAACCAAGTCTTACGTTCTGTGACTCCGCTGCAAAATCGGGGTGCGTCCGGTGGAAGTGTCGCCATGCATCTCCTGAAGCTGGGTGAATCATTTGGTCATGCACCCCATGACACTTCGAATACCATGTCATATGCTTTGCAGTTCCTATTGTATAATACAACCTCAGAAATCGAGGAGCAATAGGAAAATAACACAATTTCTTTCTCCCAACCTTTGATTTTAGTCCATGCACGTATCTGTAGACACATTAATTTTGTGTCTAATTAAATTAAATGATGGTAACTCTTAAGATGCAAGAAATACAAAATATATTTTATTTAATCTTAATATTGTGCGGGATTAAAATAAATATATTAATTAAATCTTAAGACAAGAAAATAATTGCTCATCAAATCTCAAGACATGGAAAGTCTTCTCCTCCAAGTTTCAATCTTCAAGAGAAGGAAAGAATTCACCACCAAATCTCAACACAAGAAAAGAATTCTCCACCAAGTCTCAATCTTCAAGAGATGGAAAGAAGATTCTCTTAGATAAAGTCTCCCATATCAAGAAATTATAGACGTGATCACAACCGTTCATCTCATCAGGAGATTCTAATTCAGATTCACTCCACAACTATAAATAGAGGTGGTCTTGAAGAAGAAAAAACACACATAAAATATTCATAAGTTGAATGAAGAGGGAAAAGCTCTAAGTTTTTAACCCCACCGAATTCATCCATTTTCCAGCGTTCTTTGCGGCATTCAAGACATTCTTCAACAAACTTCAAGGTGTTCTTCGTAAAGAACTCCTTTCAATCCGTCGTCAAGTCTCAATTCCATCCAAACACCGTTTTTGCATATTGCAGTTCTGCTGAGGAAGATCAAACTCCAAGAAGTTCAATAAATCCGAAACCAAGTTCATACCGTTGTTAATTCGTCTTCAAGTCAAAAATCCGTTTAATCCGATATCAAGTCCTAAGACCCTTGAAAAACCGTTTTTGAAGATTGAAGTGCATTCAAGAAGATGAAAACCAAAACAATCACAAGAACTGAAGACGAAGATCATACCAATCTTCATTAACCTTCAAATCAAATTCCAAATCAAGTTTCCGTTCGATCCGAGACCAAGCCGTAAAGCCCTCGAATCAACGTTTGCCAAATATCCAAGTACTTTTAGGATCAAGATTCCTCAAAAGAAGATTGACATTCAACAAATTCAAGACAAAGATCAAATTGTTCGTCCAAATATCGAATCAAGTAGATCGTTAATTCAAGATCAAGCTCAACGCCCTTGGATTAACATTCAACTCAAATACACGTGGAGAGATCAAAATCAAATCCACTCAAGTCAACCAAATTTTAAAATTATTTGAGAAAATAATCAGTGGATCAAATAGAGATTGAACCACAATTGTACTTTATATTTATTCAAATTTACTTTGTAATCTTTTATTGTCTTTAATTTACAGAGATCAAGAAATTATCGTTACAAATTTCGCATGACCAGTGGGACCATCTCTACCTCTCATCTCTTTTCCAGCAAGTCTCAAATTTGAAATCACAAGAAGTCAGTGTTGCTCAACAATGGACAAGTCAATGGGGCCAACAAGCGGAGGTTCTTCGCAACCGATGATGAAAGATACACTCACACCGATGGAAAGACATGCTGCTAAAGAAGATGATCAAGCATCCTCACTAGAAGAGAAAGTTGCAGCGCTGACAAAAGCCATTGCGAATCTCATAACTCAAGCTCAAAAACGTGAACACCACTTGAATCGCCTTCCAAAAGCTAGCGCGTAAAGAAGGAGTTGAAAATTCCGAAGAAGCCACCAACAACATGGGAGTTCAAGGATGCATCAAGACTACAATCAACAAAGTTAAAGTGTCACCTCATCTCCAAAAGCAAGAGCTCGTGGAAAGCGGCGATCAAAGCATGGCACATGAAAATGCTACTTAAGGAGTTGAAGCTCAAGAGTTTGATGAAGTCCTAAGTGAAAGAATCCAAGCCACTTCTCTTTTCCACAAGCCAAATATATCAAGGAAGGAAGAGCAATGCGCCATTAGTTTGGCAATATATCGTTTATATAAGTATGGGTTGGTTACAATGGAGTACAAGGGAAATACAACGAATCTATCTTAACAAACTAGGCCTAATCTAGGTGTCTCGATTAGGCTTGGTCCGAAACACCTCGAACTAACGCCTTGATGCTTGGACGGCAGGGGTATATCGATAATTAGGTCGAATATATATCGGTAATCATCTTCGATGTGATATTGGGGACCACTCTCGATATGATATCGGTAGTGCGGGGGTATGACGTGTCAGTGGAGCACGTGGGTTATCTCGATATCGAATACGATATCGAGAGTGAGATCGGTGATTTCTTTCGATGTGATGCGTGGTAGCTGCGGGATGATAATTTCTTACCTTGGGATCCGGGCATCGCGTATTTATAGACCTTGGAATTCGGGGACCATAGTGTCATATCGGTAGTTATCACCGATATGATATCAAAAGTGGTCTCCAATGTGGTTAAATATGGGCCTGGTTTGGGCCAGGCCCAATATGCGGAAAATGCCCATATCATGTAGTCCCCCAATTTGGGGATTCTTATCTTAGAGATAAGAATTCGCAAATTAAATTTTGAATTTCTGGGTTACCTGTACCCTTCGTCCCGCCAGTTCAAATGACGGAGATCAATTTGCGGGGAATGCACTTTGTGATGAACTGCGATGGACCCCTTAATGCAGTGGACACATAATTTGAGGTCCTCGTTTGAATTCTATGTTTCTTGGGATTTGAATTTCTTATAAATATGGGAATTGCACTTTGAAAATTGCGATGGGCCCACCGGTGCAAATATTATATTTTCGAGGCGTTTTTGCGTAATAGGATAGCATATCGGGTTTCATCGTCGATATGAGGTCGAAACGCATATTCGATATGATGTCGAAAGTATCTTTCGATATAGTTAAAGCTTTTGCCTATAAGTAGGGCTTGTAAGAGACATTGAGAATCATAGTTTTCTGTGTCTTCTCTGTCGTTTAGTGTAACTACATCAGTATGTATATCGGTAATCATATTCGATATATTCCCCGATGTGTATTTCGATCTCGTTGTTGTACTTGATTTATTATTATTTTTCTCATGCTGATATTCCGATTATTCTGCAGGTATATTTTATTTTTTGAGGTATCCCGTGAGAATGGGTTTCCCACAATTGATGCGTAAACTTCAAGCCGACCGTGATGCTCAGAAGGCTGCATTGGCTATGACGGCAGCAGTCGCGGTGGTGCCTGAAGCAGGGTCTGCATCTAACTTTGATCTGAATAATGCAGCCACTGAGGTTCTGCCAGAGGCATCGGGAGTTGAACAAACTCCCCTTAGCAGTGTAGTACCTGAAAGTATTAATAAGGAATGCCTTGAAAGTGTTCCTGCAACCGTTGGGTCCTTTAGCCAGGACATCCTTGATGTCGTGGGAGGCCTGTACGGTGTGGCTAATCTCTAGAAGGTGTTGACCTCGAAACAGGAGGGTGTCGTTCCTCCGCCTGAAGGGACTGTGTTCACTGAGAGACCAGATGCCGTGTCTCCTTCTGGTGAGTACGTAGCTCCACATTCTGAGTCGATGGCCAACATTCCTTTGACCGAGAACGTTGGTGGTTCGGGATCGAATGCCCATGTCAACTTGGGTGATTCAGTGGATGTTCCCTTTACCGTAGGGTCGGGCTATTCGAGCCCTAACCCTATTAGTGGCAAGGGAAAGGCGCCTGTTTCAGGTGCTACTGACAAGGGTAAAGGGCCGATACAGGAGCCCTCGATATTGGGGGGCTTGGCCCCTATTTTTATTGGAATTCCGATTATAAAGCCTGCTGTTAACCCGGTTAGGGTATCGGGTAATAAAAGGTCTCGTGACGGGACTGTCAACAGTGTCCACTCGTCTTCGAGTTTGGGCCCCAAGAAAGCGGGTGTAGTCAAATCCTCTAAGCGAGTAGAATTCCATGAAGCAGATGCTGTGCGGGGAATGATGCGGGTTTTTCCTCCTCCAGCAAATGTGCGGGTGCTTACAAAATTTGAGCGGGCCCAGAATATACGTCGCAGCACTCACATGTTTAAGAGTGTACGTATCTTAGCATGACTTCGATTGATTTTATTTGACTGTTTAACATAACGTTACTGATTGTATTCTGCAAACGGCAAAGCTAGCGGTCTCGTGTCTGAAGATAATTCGCGACTCCAAAGGGTGACCCTGACGCTGTCGCTGCCGAGCTCGAGGCTGATATCTTGAGGATGAGGGAGTTCAACCCCATGGTGCTAGAGAAGTTGGAGGCTGACAAAGAGGATGCCCTGAAGACATGTCGTAAGCTCTGGGAGGAGTATGATTTGTTGAAGGGCAACTTCAAAACATTGGTGACTGAGATTGACCAAGAAGAGGCGTGTGAGCTTGCGGCCAACAAGGAGCTGGAGAAACTGAAGGCTGAGGTGGTGGCAGTGAAGGCCGCTAACGAACGTCTCTCGTTGGAGCTCTCCACTGCGAAATTAGCTCCCTTGGACTTGGTATATATATTGTTTACGATACCTGCTTCTATTTTTAGGAACGTCGTCATGATCTCCTCCGGGTTGGAGCGAAGAAGTTTATGGAAAGCTTGAGCTTCCGAGACTTAATTTTGAAGGTTTAGGAGGCAGCATTTCATGCTTGCGTAGGGCAAGTATTGAAAAATGACGATTTCAAGGACTTCCTAGAACTGAGTGGGTTGAACACAAGGCATGATTATAACGACCTGCCGGTTAGTGGACTAGATGAGGTGGAGGAGGGTCCGGCCGAACCTGACGTGTTTTCTGATGTTGTTATGAAGAAGACTAAATGGTCTTCGTGGGAGTAGCTGTTTGCTGCCTTTATTGTAACTTGAGTTTATCCCTTTCCGGACTATTTCCAATTCGTGGTTCTGTAACTGAATATTTATTTCTCTGTTATCTTCATAATCTGTGACTCTGCATGGCCTTGTTGTTTGATAACTTGTTGATTTTTTATTGTCATGATGATAGAGTATGCAGTATTTCGATATCTGACCCTGCATTCATTTCGTTCTTGTATTGATGAGATTTCTTTAATCTACTTGTTGTCAATAAGGGATGATTTGAATTTCCTCGGTGTTGGTCGAAACATGGGTAATCTGCCACCACTCATTGGAAGGAGCTTGTCTTATTATTACGCCTCCTTGCTGTGTCGCCTATCAGGCTATACAAGATTATATTGGCTAATCCCCCTCATCACAAGGAGGTGCTTCTATTTATGTTCTTTAGAGGCCGACCCCCTTATCACAGGGAAACCGTTATTGCTCAAATGTTTAGGATCGACCCCGTTATCATAGGGGAACTTTCTCTTGTGGGTAGGGGCCCATCCCGTTATCACAGGGAAACCCGCTACCGCTCATGTGTTTAGAATCGCCCCCGTTATCACAGGGGATCTTTTTCTTGTGGGTAGGGGACCATCCCCTTATCACAGGGAACCTGCTACAGTTTAAATGTTTAGGATCGACCCCGTTATCATAGGGGAACTTTCTCTTGTGGGTAGGGGCCCATCCCGTTATCACAGGGAAACCCGCTACCGCTCATGTGTTTAGGATCGACCCCGTTATCACAGGGGATCTTTTTCTTATGGGTAGGGGACCATCCCCTTATCACAGGGAACCTGCTACCGTTCAAATGTTTAGAATCGACCCTATTATCACAGGGGAACTTTCTCTTGTGGGTAGGGGCCCATCCTGTTATCACAGGGAAACCTGCTACCGCTTATGTGTTTAGGATCGACCCCGTTATCACAAGGAGATCTTTTTCTTGTGGGTAGGGGCCCATCCCGTTATCACAGAGAAACCGCTACCGCTCATGTGTTTAGGATCGACCCCGTTATCACATAGTATCTTTTTCTTGTGGGTAGGGGCCCATCCCATTATCACACGGAAAAAGCTACCGCTCATGTGTTTAGGATCGACCCCGTTATCACAGTGGATCTTTTTCTCTTTGTAGGTGACCCGTTACCACTCATGGGTTGGAGCCTGCCCATTGTCACAGGGGGACCCATTACCGCTCAAGGGTAGGAGCCTGCCTTTTCTTCGTAGGTGACCCGTTACCACTCATGGGTAGGAGCCTGCCTTTTCTTCGTAGGTCACCCGTTACCACTCATGGGTAGGAGCCCCGCTCGTTATCACAGGGGGACCCGTTATCGCTCATGGGTAGGAGCCTGCCCTTTGTCTGTACCCCTCGGTAACTTGGTAGTTGTCACGATGATAGGTTGTTAGGCACCTATAAAATAACATAGACAAAAAAGGCTTTGCACTGTACCATCTTATGGCAAAGCATGAAATGATGCGGCTTTGTTATCCGAAGAATTTTCCCTTAACCTGTGAATTTCAATTTTTTGAGCCAAAGTGATGCTCGCAGCATGTTTTGACGTACCTGTTGTACGCTTGTACCTGTAAGAACGTGATATAGCAAATACATATTTGCGAGGTAACTTTACCGATTCTATGTGCCATAATTTGCACTTTCATGATATCCGATTAGGTTGTGCCCCTGCATGAAATCGGAGATTTAATGATACAGTAATATCGCTGAGAAAATGAAAAGTAACGACGGATAACGGTCGAAGGCCAGGTAATCATAGCCCGCCTACGTATCCCGTTGAGCGGGGAATCAGACCGGCGTAGTTCCCCCTATTTTAAGTTACAAGCCGACTCACGATGGGGCATGTTCTAATTGTTCAAGCATGATTTTTAAAAACTAAGGAAACTTAAACGATTGTACTGGTTGTTTCTCATGGTAATTACTCCATAGCTTGTTGATCCTGATTTAGCCCGATTGCTTCTTCGTCTACTTCTCTAATTCTTGGCAACGTAAGAGAAGAAATGTAGCAGAACCAAACCCTTTCCTGGTTAGCGACCACTTCTCCGACCTCACCTCCTGTTGGGATTTTCACCTTCTGATAGAATGTTGACACCACCGCTCTTATCGCGTTCAGGGCCGGCCTGCCGATTATGACATTGTATGCGAATGGTCGGTCCACGATCGTATATTGAAAATTGATAGTTCGCTTGTGCGGTTCTTATCCAAATGATGTGGGAAGGTTCACTTGCCCTAGGGGGATTGTTTCTGCTCCACTGAATCCCACCAGTGGCGTAAGGACCTGTTCAATTACATGGTGGCCGAGTGCCATCTTCTCCAAAGCATGTGCAAATATAACATTGGTGGAACTACCATTGTCTATAAGTACTTTGTGTACAGCGTAGTTAGCAATATCAACCTTAACAACCAAGGGGCAGTCGAGTTTGCCTGCCTAGATGGCTTCGGGGTTAAGATCCAAGAGGTCCCTGCTGGAAAACGTAATAACCTCGTCTGGAAGCTCCTCAATTAGCGTTGTGAATCCGACGAAACGGTCCTCGTTCAGTCCATGGGTTATCTTCATCCTCTTGTTGGTGGAATCTGCTCCCGCAGTCCCGCCGCTTATCACATTAATCACCCCCTCGAAGGTGCATTATTTATTGTATTGCGTCCTTGTCCACTCTCAATTGCCTTAAGGGCCTCCCTTCTTGGGGATTGGGACCGCTCTCTCGATTCAGCATACTGCCCGCTCACCTTAACGAACTCTATTAACCTCCCATCCTTAATCAACCTCTCGATCTCATCCTTCAGGTCATAGCAATCATTCAGGTCATGGCCTTTCTGGCGGTGGTACTCATAGTAGCACCTAGATTTTTTCGTGAAATCCATCTCCTTTATTTTTCGAGGCGCATTTAACCAATTCTTGCTTTGTGCGACGGCCAAGATAGTGCGGATGTCCTGGTTGAGGGGAGTATATCTCTTCGGCGACATGTCTCTTCCTTCCATGCTCATGTTCCATGCCTCTCTACCCCTTTCCCTGCCGGATTCATGGGGTCTAAGCTTAGCTGCCATTATGATAGGTTCTGTGAGCTTGATTAGTTCTTTGGCAAATCTGTTGTGTGTTGTTGGCCTGAATAAGGTCTATAACACTTGTCCTCCATAGGGGTTGTCCACCTTCAGTAGCTCCTCATTGAATCTGTTCATGAATTCCCCGAGAGTTTCCCTCTCTCTTTGTTTTAACGCTTCCAGATGGTACATGCTTGTCTTCATTCGCTTCTGACTGGAAAAGTGGTTCTCGAACCTCTCCTTCATCTGCTCGAAGCTAGAGATAGATCCCGCTTCGATTCTGTTAAACTAGTCAAACGCCGCTCCTATTAGTGTTGCCATTATTTTTGCCTTAATGCCTTCGGAAAAGTCTTGTAAGTTCAAGAGACTCTCCACGGCGTAGATGTGATCCCTTGGGTCACTCTTCCCATCATATGGTTTTATAGTCAGAATCTTGTCTCCTCTGCAAAACACTTCTTTCTCGATTTCACAACAGAAGGGAGTTAACGACCGTCGTTATCCAACTGTTGTCATTCCACGGTTTACGTTCCTTCTCCCTTCTTCCATGTCCTTAGTCATTTTAGCTGTCTCCCTTATCATGTTACGTCTGTCCTCCTCAAACGTCATGTCTCTCTGGTCGTTCTCTTGTCAAACGCCCTCTTCCAGTGTTGTCCCTTCGACCCCCTTCCGGGATCTCCTCTTTGTCCCGCTCTTGCCTTGTCCTCCACTCATCCACCCTAGATTCATGGGGCCTTGCTTGAACATCCCTTGTCCCTCGTTCCACTATGCGCGGTAGCAAAGCCTCCAGTGTAGCGTCAAGCGCCGCTTTTACAGAAGCGTTGATCTGCGCTAGCATCTCCGGGGTTATGGCGGCAGGGGGAACGGCGCTCTGTCCTGCAGCCATCGTCTCCTCTAGGCCGGGAAGATCCGCGTTTGACACCTCGGTCATTGGGACATCCACCGCCGAGTTTTCAGTGGTCGGGCCCTCAGTAGCAAGTTCCGGCGTATTTGGTGCGGCAATGGTTTGACCTGTATTCGTGGCTCGCGATGGCCTCCGGGGCCCGCGCCTACATCGTGGTTCATTATGTGCTGGAGGAAGCTCCATCTCAGCTTGGGTCATTGTCTGTTCTTGGTCAGTCGGCTGTTGAGGGAACCTCAATCCTCGTGTTTCTAGTCACAACTCTGTTAAATTCGGATCTGGTCCTCCTTCCTTGCATCTTGACGTCCTCGTCCGGGAACTGGTGTTCCCACAGATGGCGCCACTAGTTTGGCAATATATCGTTTATATAAGTATGGGTCGGTTACAATGGAGTACAAGGGAAATACAACGAATCTATCTTAACAAACTAGGCATAATCTAGGTGTCTCGATTAGGCTTGGTCCGGAACACCTCGAACTAACGCCTTGATGCTTGGACGATAGGGGTATATTGATAATTAGGTCGGATATATATCGGTAATCATTTTCGATGTGATATCGGGGACCACTCTCGATATGATATTGGTAGTGCGGGGGTATGACGTGTCAGTGGAGCACCTGGGTTATCTCGATATCGAATACGATATCGAAAGTGAGATCGGTGATTTCTTTCGATGTGATGCGTGGTAGTTGCAGGATGATAATTTCTTACTTTGGGATCCGGGCATCGCATATTTATAGACCTCGGGATCCGGGGACCATAGTGTCATATCGAAAGTGGTCCCCGATGTGGTTAAATATGGGTCTGGTTTGGGCCAGGCCCAATATGCGAGAAATGCCCATATCAGCCATGATACACACAAAGTTTGCCGAGAAAAACATTCAAGATGTTGAAGTTGGAGAAAATTCAAAGTCTTCAAGCAAACAAATCAATGTTTCCCCGCAAGAATTTGTCTCTGCCGATCAATTGGAGAAGCTCATTGAAGAAGATGCAAATGATCATAAAGCTCAACACAAGACTTCCAAATCTTACACGAATCCTTACACTCAAAGAATTGAGCAATTACAAATGCCGAAAAGCTATGAACCTCCAAAGTTTCAAACATTCGATAGGACTGGAGACCCAAGACAATATGTTGCTCACTTCATTGAGACGTGTGATAGTGTTGGAACTTATGGAGATCATCTAGTCAAGCAATTCGTTCGATCCTTAGAAGACTTTGCCTTTGATTGGTACATTAATCCTGAACCAAACTCCATTGACGGTTGGAAAGGTCTACAAACCGAATTCTTCAATCGCTTTTATAGCACTCGGCGTACTGTAAGCATGATTGAACTTGCAAATTCTCATCAACAAAAAGAAGAACCAGTGATTGAGTACATCAATAGATGGAGAAGTCTATCCTTAAGTTGCAAAGAGAAACTGTCTGAAACTTCAGCAATGGAGATTTGCATTCAAGGGATGAATTGGAGTCTCTCTTACATACTTCAAGGATTCAAGCCAAGAAAGTTTGAAGAGTTGGCAACGCGAGCGTATGACATAGAGACAAGTGTAAACTCTATTAAAGAAGAAAACCCAAACTCATGGCCTTGATATTGAAAGTGATGATATATACGACGACGATGACAATGAAGAGGGCGCGCCGTCAATTTTGGTGCCAACCAATATGCTCCTTGATACGAGCTTAAACTATCTCAAATCTTCAACTTAAGTGCCAGAATATATGTTCCTTGATACAAGCTTAAACTATCTCAAATCCTCAAATTAAATCCAAAATATACACTCCTTGATAAAAGTATAAACTTTCAACATTCTCTTCAACACGAGTATAAACTGTTTGCACATTCAAACTCAAAACAAATAGTAATGACGAATTCTTGATCTATGAAATTAAAGACAAGAAAGAGATTACAAAATAATTTTTGAGTAAATTTAAAAAATACAATTGTAGTTCAATCTCTATCTAATCCTCTGATTCAATTCTATAAGAACAATATCAAATTTTGTAGTGAAAATCTTCAATTTGTTCTTCGCTGAAATGATTCAAACTTGGAGAAACGTTAATTCGAGGGTCTTGGACTTGATCTTGGATTAAACGGTGATTTGATTGGAGGATTTGACTTGAGGATTTGATGAACACTGATTTGACTTGAGAATTTGATGGACACCGATTTGACTTGGGGATTTGTTGAACACCAATTTGACTGTGGATTTGATGGACACCGATTTGACTTGGGGATTTGATGAACAATGATTTGACTTGATGATTTGATGAAGGATGATATGATCTTCGTCCTCCGTTCTTTGGATTTTTTGGGTTTTGATCTTTCTAGTACGGATTTTGATCTTCAAAAATGGTTTTTCGAGGGTCTTGTGACTTGATCTTGGATCAAAATGGATTTTTGGTTTGAATGTTGTTGAAGAATGGTATGAATTTGATTTGGATTTTTTGAATTTGTTGAAGATTTGATCTTCTTGACAGAGACGCGATCTTCAAAAAACGGTTTTTGGATGAACTTGAGGATTGATGGCGGATTGAAAGAAGTTCTTAACGAAGAACATCATGAAGATTGTTGAAGGATACCTTTGAAGATTGTTGAGCTTGTTGGAGAGGATTTGAACTTCCTTGCTCTGAATTCATGAAGTTTCAATTGTGGTTTTTGTTCTTCAAGAGCACCGCTATTTATAGTTGTAGAGTGAATCTCAATCAGAATCTCCTGTTGAGATGAACGGTTGTGATCGCGTCTACGATTTCCTTGATTTGGAAGACTTGATCTAAATGAATCTTCTTGATATTTCTTTAATATTGAATCTTGGAGAAGAAGACTTTCCTTGTCTTGATATTTGATGAATATATTTATTTAATCCTTTAAAATATTAGGATTAAATAATATGTATTTATTTTCCTTTTCTTGCTCGACAAGACTTTATTTAATTTAATTGGATAATTTAACTCCAATTAATAAATAAGACATTATTCAATTTATCCATCACATACACTAAAATCAATAAATCTAACTACTTTACTTTGTAAATAAACTTATTATAAATCCAAAATAAAATAGAAAAATAAATCCAAAATAAATATATTATTCTCCACGGGTCGAGATTTAATTAGACACAAATTTTAAGTTTCTACAAATTGCCCCCTTGTGAGTCGTTCGTGGAGTCGTGAAACATGTCGTGGACGAGTCACAATTTGTTTTTGATATGAATATGGCTCAATTTCCACTATTTCTTTTTGGCATGTATATGGAGGGCTTAGGTGGACCGTGAGAATGAGATAATTCTCCCATCTCACTTTTTCTTTTCCTTTTTTTTTAAATTGGCGAAAATCAGATTCCCTTTTCTCCTTTTCTTTTTTTTCTTCCTTTTTTTGTTTGCTTAGGGGCCCGCCACTTATGGTTCATGTAGACCATGAACACCAAATAACCACCTCCATATTCCTAGTTTGAATTCAACGGATTCTTATCTTTCATGAAGGAAACAGAGACCCTTTTCCTCTTTTCTTTTCTTTATTCAGCGCAACAATTTTTCTTCTAAAGGAAATTCTTGCTGGTCACCACTTTTCATTTCCTTTTTGTGCACCAATCACAAGGAAATTAGCTCTTTACCCAGAATTCATTGAATCCCACCTCGCTTTCGGATCCGTACTGTGTTTCGTCAAAATGGAAACATTCATATTTCGCGTATCCTTGTTTCCTTTCACATTAATTCCCTCAACTTCAACATTCATTCTCACCTATATAAGAACGCAAGGCGTGCTTGATTCTTCACCATCAGAGAACCTTACTCTCAGAATCGTCATCTTCACTTCATGTGTTATTTTGAAAACCCGCAACGAATTCTTTCAGTCGACTGAGAATTTTGATCAACACTTTGTCATAAACACACTGAAGTACGTCCAAAGAGAGTGAGCGGAATACAAATCTGACCTCTTTCTCTTTTTCTTTTTTTTTTCTTTCTTTTTTATTCTGTTAGCCTTTTCCTGAAAAAAAGAAACTAACTATCAAAAAAAATTTGTTACTTCTACAGCGAATTTGGAGAAGGTGATCGAGGACAAGGGCCGACGACCGAGACAATTATCCTTTGTACAATAGGCTTATTCGCTTGGGCACAACTTTCTCTTTTTTTCTAACTCTTTTGCTTGCTTCTTTGTGTTGACAGTTCACGCACAATGGTGAAATTTGGCAACGCCTATAATTCGAAGGGAATTGAGACTCTAACCATCACCAGCAATGAAACCCAACGAGACACAATATTGGAAGTTGGTACCCCTTTTGCCGGAACATCTTGGAACATCTTGCCGGTCTGCCTATATTTGGATCCCTATATGGCGAAGTCATATCGAGCGAGAGAGAACTTTTTGGCAAAGAAAAAGACAAGTATCACCTGTCGCGGCCATGCAGAGCTTTGTTCCATGCATTTCATCTAATCCGAGCACATGTAGGTGATGACGATCCTCGAGTGCCAATCAAAGAGTGGGTCAACTTTTGGTCGAAGAAAAAAGTCAAATAAAAATGTCCCCCATCACGCAAGGAGAGAAAAAGCGTGCGCCAACCTCAATCGACACACAACCCTTTTGGAAAGCTCGGGCATGCAATCGGTGGTCTTTGCAAGAAGAAATTCTATTTTCCCAACTCGGTATCAAATGTATTTGGAAGGAAGAGACATTTTTGGCCGCGCACTAAGCTTGTTGGCTATGCATCTTTGTTCTCCCTGTGAAAGATATTGGCTTTATCCGTCCAAGTACATTCAAGATGGCAAGTCTTATAGCCAGCGGTCAAAGATTATGCCTTGCCATTCCGGTACTAGCGTCGATTTACAAAGGGTTAAATGCAATATCATGGTCTACTCAACCGTCTCGAGGGTGCCTTCCTTTTCCGATCTATTTTGTCTACGGGTGGGTGGCACTACACTTCAAGACTCACTTTTCCATCCACTAAGAGTTCTAGTAACCTGGAATGACGGTATTTTCTAGAGAAAATGGAGTAAGGCCTTTTGATCCAAAAGAAGTTCGCAACAGGATTCACAAAGGAGACTATACCACATGGGCATGCAACCTTCTTCCAAACATCATTGTCGCGGCCATGCAGAGCTTTGTTCCATGCATTTCATCTAATCTGAGCACATGTAGGTGATGACGATCCTCGAGTGCCAATCAAAGAGTGGGTCAACTTTTGGTCGAAGAAAAAAGTCAAATAAAAATGTCCCCCATCACGCAAGGAGAGAAAAAGCGTGCGCCAACCTCAATCGACACACAACCCTTCTGGAAAGCTCGGGCATGCAATCGGTGGTCTTCGCAAGAAGAAATTCTGTTTTCCCAACTCGGTATCAAATGTATTTGGAAGGAAGAGACATTTTTGGCCGCGCACTAAGCTTGTTGGCTGTGCATCTTTGTTCTCCCTGTGAAAGATATTGGCTTTATCCGTCCAAGTACATTCAAGATGGCAAGTCTTATAGCCAGCGGTCAAAGATTATGCCTTGCCATTCCGGTACTAGCGTCGATTTACAAAGGGTTAAATGCAATATCATGGTCTACTCAACCGTCTCGAGGGTGCCTTCCTTTTCCGATCTATTTTGTCTACGGGTGGGTGGCACTACACTTCAAGACTCAGTTTTCCATCCACTAAGAGTTCTAGTAACCTGGAATGACGGTATTTTCTAGAGAAAATGGAGTAAGGCCTTTTGATCCAAAAGAAGTTCGCAACAGGATTCACAAAGGAGACTATACCACATGGGCATGCAACCTTCTTCCAAACATCATTAACGTCGCACATGTGGATTGCGGTACCCTTGGCGAAGCAGAGCATGACTATTTTATCAACCTTCGATCGTGCTATCTTACTCGAAGGCAAGGCGAGACTTTTGATGTTGAGCCTATAGTCCACATCGATTTGGCCGACAATTTAGATATTATCAAGATGTCCCTGGCGTACTCAACAATGACTACCGCGAAGTTTCTTTGGATGAAGGACTTCGTTTTTGGAGGTTAAGTCTTGCGCAAAGGACATATTCAAAGGTTTGGATTCCCAATGCTCCTCTTAACGCAAGAAGCACTTTTCAGATAGTTATAAGTCATGGATAATCAAAACCCATATGAGCTAACTTAAAGACAATATCGACTCTTTACTTTTGCCTCAAAAGTGCTTGATACTTGGTGGAGATGACAAAGTCGCACAAAGTCGTGACAACCAAATTGCTCCTCTTGGGAAGAGCTCGTGAGACTCGCCACACATTGCGATAGAGGAATCAGCGAAAAGAAAGAGCATTGTCAAAGAGAGCGGCAACAGCGAATATGGCGACCGCAACTGAAAGAGGGTTAAGAAAAACTCAAGTGTCTTACATCCTAGAGAAGTCAATTCTCCTAGCTGCCTTTCGAGCACCCCATCCGCGAAATTGGACTTGGCTGTACAGGTATTGGCCAACTTTTCTCTTTATTTCCATACATATATAAATATACATACATATATATACATATGTATATGTTCCTAACTTTTGTCATATTCCTTGTATGTGGGTAAAGAGAGGATTTATGCTTTGAAGGGTGATGAGCAACATCCTCAAACAAGCGAAGGGTCTACTTCATGTGCTGGCACTAAACCTTCAAAAGATGACAAAGTGCATTTGAAACCAAGAGACTCAAAGAATGGTAAGGAGAGCTCTCCACCTGTTACCGTCTCTATTTTCAAGGGTGAAAATCTATTGGAAATTCATGACAAGAGGTATCTCAACTCTCCGTGGGCCGATGTTAGCGGGAGGATTGTTCGTGCACCAATTAACCAAATTTCTTCTTTTAAAGATGAATTTCGCATTTTTTTTTGAAAGAATGAAGTTGGTTGGGAAGAAAAAGTTGCACCCTTAGAGGCCTTAGTGAGCAAAATTTTTGATCAACCCGCTGCTTATGATGTGCAAAACTCTGCAATATTGGAAAGCTCATCACTTCTTCAACAAATTTCAGAAATAGGGGGCCAAATATTCGATGCCAACGCTGACAAGGAAAACGGACACTCACAAATTAAGTCCACATAAGATGAACCTCAAAGTGTTAAAAGAAGATTGAAAGACTTAAAGCCAAGGAAGGCAAGCTTGACGTCATCCTTAAAGAGCCAAAAAGAGTTTCTTCGAGGTGCCGAAGATAAGATCTCTAATTTGGAAGAGAAGATGTCTGTCCTTAAAAGCGCTCCTTCAGTTACTGACGCAGAGATGGAAGAATTGGACGTTATGAGAATACACTTGGAGACTGCACAACTGGAGTTTGGGGATGTGAGGCCTTTTGTTTAAGAGAGATTTCCCTTGCTTTGTTTTTCTTCATCTTTGCTTTAGTGGTATACTTTATTCTGTTTTGCTTTGCATTTGTAGCATCATCAAAACTTAGATATTAATAAAAGATTTACCTTTATTTACCTCATTTTGAGTTATTCATTTGCATTTGGCATTATGTTTCTTTCCCATGAATACTATAACATAACGCAGCAAAACCAACTTAAGCAAATTTCATGACTGAACTTAGAAAACTTTTAAGCTGCATACGTACCTCAATAAAAGGATCAAGTCATAACGTAGTTCAAAGAAATCAAAATTGATTTAAGGGGGTGCCGTACACAGTTTATACTCATGCGAGCCATGAGTATTCATTCTTTAACCACTTTGAACAAAATGGGGTATTTAAAATTTAACCACGTAAAATACCTTTAGTGGGGTAAGTTATCATTTTAACCACATAATTTACCATTGGAGGTTGCCATCCATAGTTTATACTCATGTGGGCCAGGAGTAACATGCAATTTAAGCTCGTGCGTCATGGAGCATACTTCAGTCATCAAGGGTAGTATTGTTTCAAGAATTTTCCATTGATAGGACCAATTCTTAATCCATCTTCAGCAACCAACTTATATGCGCCATTCGTGTATACCTCTGTGATGACATAAGGACCACCCCACTTTGAAGTGAACTTGCTTCCAGATCGATGAGTGACAATGATGGGCCTTCTCACTGCGACAAACAAATCACCAACTTGAAAGGAGCGTCGGCAAACCTTTTTGTTAAAAGACTTGGAGATACGAGCTTGATAGCACTCAAGTTTTTGTTGTGCTTCTAGCTTTGTCTCATCAAGGGCATCTAGCTCTTGCAAGCGCAAACGAGCATTCTCTTCTTTGGTGAGTCCTTCTTGCAGAGCTATCCTTAAAGACGGGATTTGTTGCTCAAGAGGGAGAACTGCTTATACTCCATAGGCCAACGCATACGGGATTGCTTGAGTCGGCGTTCTATGTGTAGTTCTATATGCCCATAGAGATTCTCCAATTCTTTCATGCCAATCTTTCTTTGACTTCGCCACCACTTTCTTTAGCAAGTTGCAGAGAGTTTTGTTGAATGCTTCGGCGAGGCCATTAAAAGCAGCATAATACATGGAAGAATTTCTTTGCTTGAATCCAAACTTTTAACACAACTTGTCTACCAAACTATTGCAAAACGACTTTCCATTATCAGTGACTATGCATCGGGGAACTCCGTAGCAGTAAATGATATTGGTACGAATGAAGTTGACAACAGTCTCCTTTTTGACTTCTTTGAGAGGCACAACTTCGGCCCATTTTGAGAAGTAGTCGGTTGCAGCCAAGATGTACAAGTGTCCACCGGCAGACTTTGTCATAGGGCCGTCATCGTCCAAGCCCCATGAATTAAAAGGCCAAGAAGCTACAATTGGATGCAAAGGTTCAGGTGGCTGATGGATGAAGTTTGAGTAGAATTGGCAAGCTTGACATCTTGGTGCATACTTCATGCAATCTAAAACCATGGTAGGCCAGTAGTAGCCCATTCTTTTGATGCGAAAATGCAACTTTGGACCAGACTGATGAGCTGCACAAATTCCAAAATGTGCCTCTTCTATAGCTTGCATAGCTTCTTGTTTCCCTAGGCAACGCAAGAAAACCCCATCGAACGAGCGTCTATAGAGTGTGTCTTTATAGAGGATGAAACGAGCTGCACGATGCCTAATGTCGATCTTTTGACGTACATCATCAGGCGATTTTCCGTGCTTCAAGTAGTCCACGAATGATTGTCGCTAATCTTCCACTCCAATTTCGTATACCTCCACAACATGACTTTCACTATTATTACCTTGCTCACCGTTATCTTCTAGAACAGGCGGGAGTACCCATTTGTGGCACACGGGTATAGACGTCTTCTCTTCTGATGTAACCAACATAGAAGCAAGTTTAACTAACGCATCGTCTTGCCCATTATCTTTCCTCGGTACATGTTCTACTGTAACGTCACCAAGATTTTTGATCAATCTTCTTGCATACTCAACATATGGTAGGAGCTCTGGCCTCTTAACCTTGAATTCACCATACAATTGATTGACGACCAACTTGGAATCGCCATACGCTTTTAGGTGAGGTTGCCTCAACTCAATTGCCATTTCTAACCCGAGTATCAAAGCTTGATATTCCGCAACATTGTTTGAGAAATTTTGAGTTAATGTAAAGGAATACGGCAAGAACTCTCCATTAGGTGTGAGAAAGATAACGTCGGCGCCGACTCCATTTCTATGTGCAGCACCTTCAAAGTACATTTTCCATGGAGGAGTAACTTCAACCACGAGCGCATCTTCATCAGGCAAGTCGTCCATTAACTCCCACTCGGCAGGAATAGGGTGGTCAGCTAGAAAATCTACCAATACTTGTCCTTTCACAGCCTTTTGAGGGATATATGCAATCTCAAACTGTTGCAGCTGAAGGTACCATCTTGCAAGTCGATCAGACAACAACGGCCTCTTCATGACATACTTCAAAGGGTTTTCTCTGGATACAAGACGAGTAGTATGAGCTTGAAAGTAATGCTTTAATTTTTGAATTGAGAACACAAGGGCTAGGCAAAGCTTTTCAATAGGAGCGTACATCAACTCATTCGGCGTCACTGTTCGGCTCAGGTAATAAAGTGTATTTTCCTTCCCTTTGTCATTTTCTTGGGCGAGCAATGCCCCCACTGATCTTTCTTGGGCATCATTATATAGGATCAAGGGACGTCCCGGCACATGAGCGACTAAAACGGGAGGTTTCATCATATATGACTTGATTCGTTCAAAAGCATTGCGAAAAGATTCATCCCACCTAAATGGAACGTTTTTCTTCATCAAGTGACTGAAATGTTGGCAACGCCCGGCTAAATTTAAGATGAAACTTCGGAGATACGCCACTTTTCCTTGTAGACTTTTGAGTTTATGAATATTTCATGGCTCCGGCATCTTAACTATTGCATCAATCTTGGCTTGCTCGATTTTAATGCCTCGTTGACAAACAATGAAACCAAGGAACCTTCCGGACGTTACGCCAAATGCACACTTCATAGGGTTCATCTTTAATTGATACTTCCACAGTCGCTCAAAGACTTTCCGTAAGTCACTTACGTGGTATTTCCTTTCCCTCGACTTTATGACAAGATCATCCACATAGCACTCAACATTCTTATGCAACATGTCGTCGAAGATATTTTGCATTGCCCTTTGATAGGTAGCACCTGCGTTCTTCAATCTAAATGGCATCACCTTGTACCAATATATACCCTTTGGAGTACGGAAAGCAGTCAGTTTTTCATCTCTTGGAGCCTTCCGAATTTGGTTGTATCCGAAAGATCCGTCCATGAAAGACAAGGCTTCGTGTCCCATGGTAGCATCAATCATTAGTTCAGCAATCGGTAGAGGAAAGTCATCCTTAGGGCATGCTTCGTTCAAGTCACTAAAGTCGACGCAAACCCTGATTTGTCCACTCTTCTTTCTTACCGGCACAATGCTAGAAATCCAAGCTGGGTATTTGACTTCTCTAATGAACCCGGCTTCAATGAGCATGTTAACTTCGGCTTCGAGCAATGGGACTAAGTCAGGTCGAAACCTCCTTTGGGCTTGCTTGACGGGACGTGAGGAAGTCACATTCTCTACAATAGACCTACGGAAACTGAGCGCACAGGCTATAACTACTTTAAATTGCCCTCTGGTAATAACTGTGGATATAGCTAATTATGGAGTCACCAAGATGCCAGTGGACCAAGGAAGCTCCGTAAATGTGATGTTCAGTTCTACGTTGGCTAAAATGAGATTGAACAACCAGGTACTAGAACCAGTGAGAACATCTCTTCATGGATTTGGAGGTCCAGAGATAGTACCACTGGGAATGCTTAAGCTCCCAACATCATTGGGTACAGCGCCACAGAGAAAGACACTACTGGAGAACTATGTGATCGTTGACATGCATTTGGCATACAACGGAATCATAGGAAGACCGGCGCTGAATGCATTTCGAGCGTTACCGTCAACCTATCATCATATGGTAAAATTTCAAACCCTTGCCAGCACAGGCGAAGTCATAGCAGACCATATCGAAGGGTGGAAGTGTTACGTAACTTCGCTCCGGATGCGGCCACAACAGGAAGAAGACGCAGCAAGGGCATTGGCTCCTGGGCAAATGGAGCACATTGTTTAAAAGATTCCTGTTCAATTTATAAGAGTCCTTAGTATTTTGAATATTTTGAGCAATATTTATTCGTCCCCTCTACTATGACAAGCATGAGGGGCAAACATGTATAAACTTGAAACAGGAACACCCAGAACGTGAGTCTGAAAGGCGACATAGGAAATCAGGGCGAACGAGCTGTAACTCAAGCTCTGATCTGCTCACATAATCGGATTCGGTTTTTTCGAAAAGATTCCTCTTAATCAATCGATTTATGTAAAATTCATCTAATCTGCATGATAAAACTCTGTGCAGGACATAACGTCCAAGAGAAACGAAAGGAACGGAACCTCTGTCCATCGTGGCACGGGATAGCAAAAAAAGCCAAAGGCAACGAAAGGGATGGAGACTTTGTCCATCGTGGCACGAGATACCAAAAATCCCTAGAGGAACGAAAAGAACAGAAACTCTGTCCATCGTGGCACGAGATACCGAAAAACGCCAGAGGCAACGAAAGGGATAGAGACTCTGTCCATCGTGGCACGAGATACCGAAAATCCCTAGACGAACGAAAAGAACGGAAACTCTGTACATCGTGGTACGAGATACAGAAAAAAGCCAGAGGCAACGAAAGGGACGGAGACTCTGTCCATCATGGCACGAGATACCAAAAATCCCTAGAGGAACGAGAAGAATGGAAACTCTGTCCATCGTGGCACGAGATACCGAAAAAAGCAAGAGGCAACGAAAGGGACGGAGACTCTGTCCATCGTGGCACGAGATACTGAAAATCCCTAGAGGAACAAGAAAAGACGGAGACTCTACCCAATGTGATACGAGATACCGCATTCCCAAAGGACACTAGGGAGGGATGAAGCTTTTATCTATTGTACCACAAGACACTCTGAATCTCACACAAATGACGAGGAGGGACGAACGGTTCTCTCCGGAGGGGCAACTATTAGCACGACTGCTTGGAAAAACAAGCAAGGAACAGACACTACATATAAAACTGTAAGTGCTGAAATTGTTGGACCGTGGATTGACACAACACTTTTTGAGAGTTAAGCTGGAATTGCCTTAACTCTATTTTGATCTTCTTGATAATAATAATGTGCAGCGGAAGTAAGAACACAAGAAGATTTAATTTTAAGAAGTTTTCAATATTATTAAAAACTTTCGAGCCTTAGGCCAAATAACCATAAAGGTTTTATCAAAAAACGTTCCTCACAACAATTCACTCATGCTCTTTGTTGATCGGACTCAACGAAGCAGACAAGTAAGAACTACTTAACTTCTATGAACTAGACTTAAGCAGTTGATACAAAAACTTCGCAAAACAAAATGAAGACAATACAAAGAATGATTAATCTCTTAGATTATGTTGCACGATTGTCTTGTCTTCATCTTGATGAACTTCACATCTTTATAGATTTCTTGAGTCTTGAATGCCAAGATGTGTTGTTCACAGTTTTGGTAACTCTTGTTGTTTCCTTGTTGAAGATTGCCTTCTTTGTGAACTTCATATCTTTCCAGAATATGTGTTTCTTGCATTACTGATTTAGCAAGGTAACACATCTTCTTTAATTCGGAGAATCCTATAGAGAATCGCGTTGCAAAGAACAGCTAGCTTGTTTCCTTCTTTTGAAACCGTGTGAGTTGACTATTCAACTTTGCTTGAATTATGGAAACTTCAAGTAAGGAATCTTCCATAGCTCTTCCTTTTGTTTAAGATACTTTCCTGGACATAAACATAAACAACCAAAACCGTGGAACTTGATTAATAAGTGAATAAAGGCAAAACTTAATTTTGGTAACTGGAGAACATTTTTTGCACAAGCTCTCGGCTTTCAATGTTATCCTCAATGTTAACTCAACATCGTCTAACATTGATTCCAGAAAGCCTGCACTTTCAATCTCCCCCTTTTTGCCTTTCTTCACAAAACCAATACCTGTTCCAATCAAGTCTTATATCCAGAAAGTTATAATCAACAAGAAACAAATTAAACTACCAAACTGCTCCCCCTTAATACAAGATATCATATTCAAGGTTAAATTAACCAAGACAAGCATTAAGGTCATCACTACATTCACATATGTACACATGTTCAGACCTCAACATTCATCAATGTTGCCTCACCATTGAAACCAATAAGTTTCCTGCATAAAAGGTTATCCAGACAAACAGTTCAAAATGCTCCTTCATAAAAAATAGCAATTAAGGTTAGTTAGAGCAGTTCAACAGCAGTACTTAGATTTGCAGGCCATAGCTAAAATATCAAGGACATATCCCTTTATCAAATAAAACCAAAATGTACCAGCAGTTCAAAGATATTAGCAGTTCATAGAAACAGACCATACACTAGAAGAGTAAAATTAAAATTGGAACTACTCTCCCCCTTTTTGTGAAGAAGGGAGTTTCTCCAGATTTTTCACTATGTCCTCCAGCTCTTTAAAGTGTTCCTTCTTCTCCTCGATCTCCCTTTGAGTGTCAGCAATCTGCCCCCTATACCAGTTCAGCATATGATCCAAAAAGTAAAAGTAAGGACCATGCAATCTTCCTCATTGGACATAGGCACTGAAGTTCCAGCAAACTCCTGAGCCTTCTTCTTTTCAGCCCTTGGTCTCACCACTCCTTTTGGGTTCCATGGAAGGTCTCTCACTATTGATCCAGACAAGTAGCTTGGGAGAATTGTTAGTTCAGTATCATTCTTCCTCCAGCCAACAGTGACACTTGTCTTCAATCCTTGACTGCCAAGGATTTTGCAGATAAGTGAGGGAAAAGGCAGCATGCCATTCTTCCTTCCAGCAACTTCAGATATAGACTTCACAATCCTCTCCCCCATGTTTACTGCCAGCCCATTCTTGATTTTGTAGACTAAGATTGCAGATTCCTTAGTCAAAACAGTGACATTCTTGCTTGGCAGCCAGTTGAAGCAAGCTATCTTGTGTAAGACAGCACTTAGGGAGGTGAGTTTTGTGGTTGGCAGAGCATCTCTCCAGATTTTGACCAACCCTCCAGTCAAGTCTTCCATCACATCATCATAGTAGGGGTCCTCAGATTCATCAGCAGTAGGGAATCCACAGTTCATGTTGATGGTGTGGGGGTCAATGTTGAAGACTCTCCCCCTCACCCAAGCCTTTCCAAACATTGGAGATATGTAGTCCCTGATCCATTTGGATCGATTGAGGTAGAACTCCATGACAATCTCAGGAGCATAGTCACTCAGCTCCATCACTGATTGTTGCAGCCCTCTTGCCTCAAGCAAGTCCATCACCTTGTTCTCTTTGAAACTGGCCATCTCTATAGCTCTTCCAGTGTAAATCTCCCTCATTTTGAAGGAATTCCACTTCTTCTCCAACTTTTGAGAGAGATAGTAGGGAGAATAGGAGTTCTCCTCCTCCTCAGGGTAGACAACATATAGCCCATCAGTGTACTCCTATGTCCCTGATGTTGCCCCAACATCAGCAACAACATCCAGCTACTCCTCAGACTCCTCTTTCTTCTACTCTTCTTCTTCCTCATCCTCAACATCTACCAGCTCAGTTTCCTCTTCCATTACTTGCTTTCCTTTCCTCTTCCTCTCAGCAGCAACAACCGCAAGAGCTTTTTCTTCCTCAGCTTTCATTTCAGCCTTTTTCTTTGCCAACCTCTCCACCTGTCTCTTCCTAGCCTCAGCTCTTACCTTAGCTGCCTCAGACATGGTTTTCAGTTTTTCCCCTGTAGCCCTGCTCTTTTTCTTTTGAACCCTAATCCACTTCCTCACCATCTTGTTCACGGACTCATCCACGGATTTCTCCACAGATTTTTCAACAGAGCCCCTTCCCTCCCCCTCAACAGGTATATCAGCTTCAAATTCACGGATGGGTTCAGCAGTGTTTACATCAGTTTCAGGCTCATTCGTGATGGGAGTGGTTGGTTCCACTGTTGGCTCAACATTGGAGGTCGATTCTCCTTGTTTGGTCTTCTTTCCTCGTCGCACATAGGGAATCGCCTTCCTCTTAGCAGCAACAGGAACCTCAACTGTCTTTGCAGCAGCACCTCTAGTGTGTGAGCGAGTGCGTGCAGCAGTGGGTTCACTTCATAGGGCAACATCTGCAAGAGTTTGCATGGGAGACTTGCTTGACATTGTTAGTAGAGAAGTTTTGAGAGAATTTGCAGAGAAATTGAGAGAATTTGAGAATAGAGAGAGTAAATTTGCAGTTTAAGCACAAATAATAACCTTGCAAGCACAAATAAGGAAAATAGGGTTTTGATTTTTGAATTAGTCATGAATTAAGGAAAGAGAATGAGTGTGTGTGGGCAGTTACCAAATTTGAACCAAATAAAAACTTCCCACTATGTTTTCCCGCGCAGACGCTTTGATGTTTAAGTGACAGGTAACCAGAGCGGTTTTCAGAATTTTGAAAACTTATAAGTTCCGGTTTTCAATGTTGACCTACGACTGTGCTCAATGTTGGGATAACATTCGATAACATTCAAAACCAAAGGTGGAGGTACAGGCTTCACCAAGGCAAATTCATGTGAGAGCTTGAGATACATCCAAAAATACATCTGAAACTTAACCAATATTGCAAGTGAGTACCTCAGACATATTTTCCAAATCAAAATCATGAGTAAGCAACGTAGTTAACAAGAAACACACAGAGATAAGCAGTTATGGATTCAAGGAACAATTCACTTTCACAGCATAGAAAGTCACATGTCAGTGTATCACCTGCAGTATGTCACCCAATTGTATGCCTCAACAAATGAATAATACCCCCCCTAAGCCTAAACCGACACAACTCAATAACAAGAAAGAAAACAATGCAGTTCTATATGAATGCAACAATGTAATGTCAAATAGGCAGATGGTAAACACTTATGAAGAACTTCTCAAACCAGCACAGTCCCATCTCTTTATAATCTTTATTATTTTTCATAACTCATCTGAACCAAAAAACCGAAGGTTGCTAAACACAAAGCTAATGTCACAACTGAATGAGGGTAGCCTGAACTCCACACACCCTAGTAACAACATTAGCAGCAGCAAGTTAGGCAAGTACAAAGGCCTTGAATGTTGGCAATTCATTTATCATGCACCCCAACACCCAATTCCTTATGCATACTTGTTTACCAACCTGCATTCAAGAGAATCACCAAGTGATCAATGCTACTAAATGTAAAAAATCTAAACCTCAAACACCCTAGTAGAAAAGATCACCCTCATGTGTTCCTTGGCCAAACAAACAGGAACATGTAAATAAGCACAACTGAGTAACACTGAAGCTGTCAACATCATGCACCCCAGCTTCTCCACATGTCCTGTACACCTTCCACATGAATAAGACACAACTGAATAGACATCAAAGTAGTGAACTTTTTGTACCCCAGCTTCCCCATATGTTAGGCAATCACAACCTCAGACAAACAGAAGAGTTTTATTACTTTTTCAAAACAAATATGTGAAACTGATAACTAGAAAGAGTTGTTAATCAAATAGTTCAACCGCACAAACCAAATATGACAAAACAATGATTAAATGAGACTCACAAGGAAATGAATTCAACAAAAGAATAACAACAGAATACCTACTACACCACAACCAATATACCAGTGCTAGTCAGTGGTGTTATGACAACACTAGTTACCTCAACATTTTCACATATTGCACATGCCAAGATATTTCCTCAAACTGAAGAATCTCTCACTCTCCAAAGGTTTTGTAAACATATCAGCAAGTTGATTTGTTGTCTCAATATGTTCAATGTTGATTACTTTGTCCTCTACCATATCTCTTAGGAAATGATGTCTTATGTCTATATGCTTAGTTTTAGAATGTTGGACAGGATTCCTAGAGATACTTATGGCACTTAGATTGTCACAAAACATGGGAAGTGTATCACTATCTAGCCCATAATCTGAAAGCATGTGTTTGAGCCACACAAGTTGGGTAACACAGCTGCCAGTTGCTACATATTCTGATTCAGCAGTTGATAATGAAACACAGTTCTGCTTCTTGCTATACCAGGAGACCAAATTATTCCCCAAATAAAAATAACCCCCACTTGTGGCTTTTCTGTCATCCACATCACCTGCCCAGTCAGAGTCACTGAAACCAACCAAGTTAGTGTTAGTGTCATAAGAGTACCAAATGCCTAAAGGTGAAGTTCCAGAGATATATCTAAGAATCCTCTTCACAACAATCAAGTGAGATTGCTTTGGATCAGCTTGATACCTAGCACAAACACATACTGAAAACATGATGTCAGGTCTCGAGGTAGAGAGATATAGCAAACTACCAATCATGGATCTATACAATGTTGGGTCAACATTGCTGCCAGTGCCATCTTTTGTTATCTTCACTGAAGAGGACATAGGAGTTTTGCAAGGCTTGGACTCTTGTAGCTCAAATCTCTTCACCAGATTCCTTGCATACTTCTCCTGGTTCAGGAAGATCCCATTCTCCAGCTGCTTGACTTGTAGTCCTAGAAAGTAGTTAAGCTCACCAATCATGCTCATCTCAAATGTTCCTGTCATAGACTCAACAAATTTGTCTAAAGTAGACTTGTTAGTAGAGCCAAATACTATATCATCCACATATATTTGAGCAATGCATATATCAAGGCTTTTTCTAAGGACAAACAATGTTCTATCTCCATCTCCTCTATTGAAACCTAGGCCTAACAGAAAATCAGTTAGCCTCTCATACCAAGCTCTAGGGGCATGTTTTAAGCCATACAAAGCCTTTTCAAGTTTGTACACATGGTCAGGATGTTTAGGGTCAGCAAAGCCTTTAGGTTATTCTACATAAACCTCTTTGTCAATTAAACCATTCTGAAAGGCACATTTAACATCCATTTGGTAAAGTTTAATCCTAAGACAGCAAGCAATAGCAAGGAGTAATCTAATTGATTCTATCCTAGCTATTGGCGCAAAAGTCTCATCAAAGTCTATACCTTCTGCCTGAGTATAACCTTGTGCAACCAACCTAGCTTTGTTCCTCATAATTACACCATTCTCATCAGTTTTATTTTAAAAAATCCATTTTGTACCTATTATATTCACATGTGATGGCCTAGGTACTAGATTCCAAACTCTGTTTTTGGTAAATTGTAAGAGTTCCTCTTGCATGGCATTAATCCAGTAATTGTCCTTAAGAGCTTCAGTTACATTCTTAGGTTCAATGGAGGACACAAAACAAGATGCATTTTCAACAGTACATGAAGAAGACATACAAACACACAACTTAGCCATATCCGTGTTCTAATTCTTTCAGTAATTTAACCAATTACTTGAGAGGCTGGATGATCTCTTTGTATTCTAAGGGGGGAATCTCTTCTGGATACATGAACCACTTTATCTTCAGAATCTGACAGCACAGATGTTGGCCTAACATTGGGGGTTTCTGGTATTAGGTCAACTTTTATTCCAGTTTCTAGTTCAGCATCTCCAGCGTCTGTGTTCAATGTTGAGTCCAATGTTGGAGTAACATCTGAACCAGTGACTTCTTCAGTACCTGCAGAAACAGTTAAATCATCAAATATGACATTCACTGATTCTTGAACAGTATGCAATATTGGATTGTAGACCCTGAAAGCAGCACTATTAGGATAATATCCAACAAATATACACTTTTCACTTTTGGGATCAAATTTGCTCAAATAATCTCTATCTTTTAGCAAATAGCAGTCAATACCAAATTCATGAAAGTGCGCTACTGTTGGTTTTGAACCCTTCAAGATTTCATAAGGTGTCATAGTAGTACCAAGTCTAAGGTAAACTCTATTACTAATATGACATGCAGTATTCAAAGCTTCAGCCCAAAGTTTCTTAGATAGGTTTTTAGAATTCAACATAACTCTAGCCATCTCTTGAAGTGTTCTATTCTTCTTCTCAGCAATCCCATTTTGCTGAGGTGTCTTAGGTGCAGAGAACTCATGGAAAATGCCTTTAGATTCACAAAAAATAGCAAAGCTTACATTTTCAAATTCTTTTCCATGGTCAGACCTAATTCTTCCTACAGAAGTGCCATACAGATTTTTGATACTAGGATGTAAAATCTTGAATGAGTTGAATGCCTCTGATTTTTATTTCAAAAATTGAATCTAGGTATATCTTGAAAAATCATCAACAATAACAAAAGCATACTTCTTACCATTCAGGCTACTAACCTCAATAGGACCCATTAGATCAATATGTAGAAATTCAAAGCACTTGTTAGTTCCAGGGTTAGTACTTTGTACCTGTAGTGGTGGATGAACAACTTTTGTTTGTTTACCTTTCAAGAAGTCTTCACAAACAATTTTACCTGGGCTAGTCAACTTAGGCAGTCCTCGTACAACCTCTAACTTCTGTAGTTTCTCCAGATTTCTATAGTGCACATGTCCTAACTTCTTATGCCATATGACAGATTCATCTACCTTGGCATGGTAGCATTCAGCTTCATCTTGAGCAAGATAGCAGTTATCCTTTGATCTTGTACCTGTCATGACACATACATTGTCACTATTAAACACTTCACATAAACTTTTATCAAAAGTAACTAGCAAGTTATCATCACAAAGTTGACTTATGCTAATTAAGTTTCCTTTCAATCCTTCAACCAACAACACGTCCTTGAGTGGTGGAAATCCTTCAACATCCATTACTCATTTTCCAATGATTTTCCCTTTAGTGCCTCCTCCATAGGTAACTGTTCCAACAATCAAAGGGATTACATTTTTTAGGTTTTCAATGTTTCAAGTCATGTGCCTTGAGCATCCACTGTCAAAATACCACTTACCTGCAAGGTTAGAGTAAACAGCAGAAAAGACAACATTGCAAACAATTTTAACCTTAGGAGTTTTTATCTTCTCAGACCAGGTTCTACTTTTATGTCATTCAGATTTGTTACCTAATGTTGGGATAACATTCAGATCAAAGGTTCTCCTAACACTGGTATTGCCATTAATTTATGTTTTCTTCTCAATCACAATTTTATATTTTTTACAATAAGGCTTAATGTGACCAGGTTGAAAACAATATTGACAAATAAAAGTAGGCTTTTTCACAGTGTTGGAAGAGATTTCACAACTCAAGTTATTATTTTCCTTGATCAATCCAGCTTTCAAATAGGCAGAATTAACATCTTCAGAGGAAGGTTTCTTAGCATAGCTCAAACCATTTTTACCTTGATTTCCCATACTCAACACATCATCAAGCAGAGATGTAGAAGAGTTCCATTTGTCAATGGTATGTTCAGCTTTATCTAATTTTACCTTTACCTCTTTCAGCTCAGCTTCCGTTTTGTCAAGGTCTTTCTCATATAGTTTCAGCATCTCCTTCATGCATCCAATCTCTTCCTTCAAGCTTTTATTGCTCTTGATGAGTTTGTGATTCTCAAGCAGCAGTTTGTGGTAGATAGATTTCAGGTCTTCAATGATTTCCTCCTGGGACATTTCACCTTCAAAGAAGTATTCTTAATCTAGATCCATTGTGCCATGAAAACAATCAAAGTTAGATTCATCAAAGTAGGACGCAAGATAAGGTTCAGAATTAGTATCATATTCATCCCAATCTGCAGAGAAGGTCTCATGTTCTGATGTTGGATCCTGAATGTTGGGGTAACATTGAGATCCGAAGCAGTTCAGGGAGTCTTCTGGTCTCCAGTCAATCTGAGTGAGTAGCGCAGCAGTTTGAACCTCTTCTGATTGTTCTTCAGTTTCTCCGGAACTAAAGTCATCTTCATTGAAATCATCTACACAAACCCAATGAGAATTTCCTCTTTTTCTAAGAGTGTTAGCACATTCATTAGCCATATGACCATATCCTTTACATTCAAAACATTGAACATCTTTTAACTTATCAGCTTCTAAAGGAGTAGGTTTTGATGCCATGTACTTCACAAACTTAGGAGGTAATTTCTTATAACATGTGGAACTAATACTAAGGTTCTTCTCTTTACCTTTTCCTTTAAGATTCAGCTTATTGAACTTCTTAGTAATTTTTCCATAATTTGAAGAAATTATTTCAAAATCATCATCACTTTCATTGTCAAGAATTGAACCTCTTAAAGCAACAGCCCTATGTTTGCTAGGTTGTGAGGCAAGCTCCATCTCAAATTCTCTAAGAGTATTCATCAAGACTTGAAACTGTAGATTAGCAAGGTTTCTAGATTCACGCATTGCAATTTTCTTGAGAGCAAATTTAGATGACATTGTTCTCATAGCTTTATACACCATTTCTTGATTAGTCATAGCAAAACCTAGATTTTCACATTGGTTAGCAATATCAAGAATTTTCTCAAAATGACTGTCAACACTTTCATCTTCTCCCATCTCAGGTTTTTCAAATTGCAAAAGCAGTTGTCTATATATAGAATCTTTAACAGCAGAATCTCCTTCACAATGTAATTCAAGTATATCCCAAGCATGTTTGGCTCTTGTACAGTTCTGGATTAACTTGAACATGTGATGATTAACCCAACTAAAGATAGCATTAAGAGCTTTCTCATTAGAGTTACAGAGACTTACCTCTGTTGTTGTCCAATCTGCTTCTGGTTTTGGTACTAGATCACCTTCACCATCTCTTGGTAATGTTGGAAGAGAGTATCCATTGATCACAGATTGCCAGGCTCGAATATCAATAGCTTTGATGTGAGACCTCATCCTGATCTTCCAATATGCATAATTGGAGCCATCCAAAACTGAAATTCTGTTGGTATTAGGATTGACACTATCTATAGTGTTGTATCACCTCCAAACCATCAGTGTAGTCGGTGTTTGGCTCTGACGCCAATTGAAATTATTGGACCGTGGTTTGACACAACACTTTTTGAGAGTTAAGCTGGAATTGCCTTAACTCTATTTTGATCTTCTTGATAATAATAATGTGCAGCGGAAGTAAGAACACAAGAAGATATAATTTTAAGAAGTTTTCAATATTATTAAAAACTTTCGAGCCTGAGGCCAAATAACCATACAGGTTTTATCAAAAACGTTCCTCACAACAATTCACTCACGCTATTTGTTGATCGGACTCAACGAAGCAGACAAGTAAGAACTACTTAACTTCTATGAACTAGACTTAAGTAGTTGATAAAAAAACTTCGCAAAACAAAATGAAGACAATACAAAGAATGATTAATTTCTTAGATTATGTAGCACGATTGTCTTGTCTTCATCTTGATGAACGTCATATCTTTATAGATTTCTTGAGTCTTGAACGCCAAGATATGTTGTTCACAGTTTTGGTAACTCTTGTTGTTTCCTTGTTGAAGATTGCCTTCTTTGTGAACTTCATATCTTTCCAGAATATGTGTTTCCTTCATTACTGATTTAGCAAGGTAACACATCTTCTTTAATTCGGAGAATCCTGGAGAGAATCGCGTTGCAAAGAACAACTAACTTGTTTCCTTCTCTTGAAACCGTGTGAGTTGACTATTCAACTTTGCTTGAATTATGGAAACTTCAAGTAAGGAATCTTCCATAGCTCTTCCTTATGTTTAAGATACTTTCCTGGACATAAACATAAACAACCAAAACCGTGGAACTTGATTAATAAGTGAATAAAGGCAAAACTTAATTTTGGTAACTGAAGAACAATTTTTGCACAAGCTCTCGACTTTCAATGTTATCCTCAATGTTAACTCAACATCGTCTAACATTTCACTGTCTAACATTGATTCTAGAAAGCCTGCACTTTCAAGTGCTATTTAAAACCCACAGATCGAAAGAACATGAAGGAAACACTCAAGAGGCGAGTAACAACGACTGAACGAAAGTATAAGGAAAGAAAGTACTATGTCTAAAATAACAAGCAAAACCTTTTCCTAGATGGAATAATAACAAACATGACGATTATAACCCTGTAGGAAAAAACTTTATTCAACACTTCATCGCAGAATGAACAATTTTCAGTGAACATAAAGAACCGACAGGTTGTCAAAATAAAGTAAAGAACCAATACAGGAAATTGAAATAAAAGGCAACAAATATGAGCTTATATAATTAAGCAACTCAAGACGAGAATTCAAAAACGCAATACTGCTAGTCATCAAATTGTTCAAACACATAAAGGCGACGCAGCACCACAGATAAAACTAAACTAAAAATTGTTCATAAACACAAAAAAAGAAAGAAGGGCCTTAGGGTTACGGCCTCAATTTTCCTCCTCATCCTCAGAGGAGGGATACGGCTCAGGCATCGGAGGCGGCGGTGAGAATCCATGGAGGACAAGATTGTCATTCTCGAGCAGAGAGGCGAACTCGTCAGGATCTGCAGGTTCAGAAGTTGTTCGAGGCGGCAGAGGTTCTCGATTGGGCCCCATAGTCACGCTCAACCAACCTGGTTTAAAACTTCCACGGACGTACTGCATCGCATAAAATTGATGGACAGTCAGAATTTGAGCCTTGCGAGCTTCGAGATCGCCTCGGCGAGTGCTAATTTCTCGGAAGGTGTTGCTCCGAAGAAATTCTTCGGCGATCTCCACTTTCTGCTGAGCAGAAACCTACAGGGACACGAAAGATATTAATACGATAAAATATAAAAAGAACGCAAAACGCTAAGAGTTGGAAATATTTTACCTCGCCAAGGCTGCGCTGATATCCAGCGCTGTCGGCATTGTAAGCTTCTTCTTTAGCCACCGCCACTCTCGTCTTGAGTTCGGTGATTTGTTTGGCCAGCTCTTCTTTAAGCTGATCAGCCTCCTCCCGCGCCTGTTTTGCTGCTTCCCTATCGGCATGCGCCCTCGCAGTATAGTCTTTGACATTTTGCAAGGCCTTTTCTTTCTCATCGAGGGCAGCTTGTAAGGTAGTCGTATCACCACCAGTGGCCGTTTCCCGAAATTGCATCAGCGCCGCGAACATAGTGTCCACGAAACCGTCCGCCTAACAATTAATGAGCAATCAGATCAACCTTTAAAATTCAGTTCAAAAGACAATTAGCTAAAAAAGAAGAAATAATTACTGCTATCAACAAATGAAGCGTATTGCGCTCCACCATCCTTCTCTCTTTGGCAGAGACCGGGCAAAAGAGACTTCAAGTGATCGATAGCTTCGGCCTCTGAAATCTCGTACCCCCTAGCCCGAGCATGAGGGCCTTGGCTGGACCCAATCCCTGCACCCGGTCCAGTCGCGTGGCCAGGGGCATAACTGGTACTTGGCCCACCTGTTTGGGCGGTAGGTGGAGCAGCCCCTCCGGTTTGTGACCGGGGTTGATGCACTTTTCTTTTTTTGGTCTGGACGGCGCCTTCGATATTGTCGCCCAGATCAGCAGCAACTTGAGCAGCATCACGATTTCCCCCCAATATATCATCGAAATGATCGGCTACTGAATCAGTAGCAACAACAGTAGAAGGTTCGACAAGATTTTTCTTGCCCTTACTCTTCCTCTTTCGTGGGGGAAGAATCTCAGCGGCGGTGTTGGTCTGCGAGCTAGCCTGATCAACAGCAACGGCTCGGTTCATCCTGGCATGGCGGTCCATAATATAATCGACTGCAAGAAAATTATATCATTAGTATACTCATTAGACCCAAATCAAAAATATCAAAAGAGTTACGCAGTTATACCGAGGGTCATCCTCCTGTTATATTTTACTGGGGACAAGCCAGCTAACGAGAGGAATCGACTTTCTACTAATTGTTTGACATCAAATTGATGTTCTCAAACTAAATTTGGAATGAACTCGCAATCCCATGATGTCGTAGAAATGTCAGGAGGTGTCATCACCCTTGCTCCATTATACCATTCATGGCGGTACTGCCTAAACTCGCCTTCATAGCTCTCCTCGATAAAAAAATATCGTCTCTTCCAATCTTTCCCGTATCCGGTCATCCCACCGTTCAAGAACTTACGATGCGTTTGTTCTTTGATATGATAGAACCCCTCTTCCCGCCTCACAATCTCGAATAGTGCGTAGAATTCATTAGGACTTTGTCGTTGGCGCAACGCCTTCATGACAATGATGAAACCAATCAAGTTCCCATAAGAGTTTGGCGTGAGTTGGGCGGGCACGAGATTAATTTTCCTCATAAGCCATCTTAATTCCAATGAGATTGAAACCAGAGACCATTAAGGAGCTGACCGACAAACACAGTCATATGCCCGGGCGGTGGGGTATGCATCTGATCATTTGGCCCGTGGAGAACGATTTTATACCTGTTAGGTATGTCGAATTTCTCGCGGAGCCCCTTACGACTATGTTGGAGGCGGGAAACGTATACGCCATTCCTGGCACCTCAACGTGATCATCAAACTCCCTGTTGATATAATCTACGTCTTTGTCGGCCTCGCTGGGAGCACGATAATCGCAGGAGGATGACGATGGTGAATTATCGCTTTCAACTTCAGGCGCTGCTTGTTCAGCATTTAGATCGGAATTTTTACCCGCGGGTGAACCAATAGTTTCTATATCTATTAACTCAACTTCATCTACCTCGGCTGTGTTCAAACCTGCGGGAGCATTAGGTGGGCTCACCATTTTAATCGAACTGGAGCTCGAGACACTACATGACTCACTCCCAGACGTTGACTCACTGTTGACCATCTTTGACGAGAACGAACTGAAATATATTAAAAAGAAACGAAGACTGACTACGGACGAACACGTCACGCTAGGCTCTCACATATCTCTCAAACATGCATAAAATTAACTTATTGAAAAGATAAATCTAATACATAAGGACATATTATTTACCTTAAATGAATATCCAGGAGAAAGCTTTTGCTTGATTAATTGATCTGGTAAACAACGGCAAAATGTAAAATATTAAAAAGCAGAGATAAACATCATAAATATCACATGTTATTTAAAAATATTTATGGCACCCGCATCGAACACGCACAGTTCGATGCCAAGGGCATCGAATCTATGTAGTTCGATGCGCTTTACCTCGAAAACTAAACGCGCAAAAAGCCGAATAAATTTTCCACCGCAGTCCAGCCTTTATATAGGCAGCGGGCAGCCCACTAGGCCCATATCTTACGCGCATCGAATGTGTTCTATTTGATGCGACAATGCAAACGCATCGAATATATCCTATTCGATGCATTTCATTAATTATCGGACGCCAATTGCGAACATTCGAAATCTGTTCCGAAGTAACGAATGACTAGGAATATCCCAAATAGTGAAAAATGATTGTATCAGGTAAATTAGCCTCATCGAGGTAGTACGACGTCGACGGTTCATTAATCTACAAATTATTATTTAAGTTTGGAAATCGATCTCTGATTGATATTGTCTCCCAAACTGGGGGGATTATGTGATGGGTATATTTTACGATTGGCCCAATACTTGTATATTGGGCCGGCCCATAACAGCATCGAACAACTCATGTTCGATGCGCGCATCGAATCATGCATCGAATTGGTATGATTCGATGCGCTTTCCACATCTGGCATTGGGACCCACGGGACGGTTGCTATATATAGCCCGGCCCCTTGCAATTCGTGTACGTTTTAATTGGAGAATCACTTCAGCACAGTCAGCATCGAATCACTATTCATTCGAGACGTATTGGATCGAACAGTTTCCATTCGACACGTTATTGGACCGAATTCAGTACGTTCGATACGACGAAGTACGCATCGAATTCGATACGAAAAGTGATATCGAATCTCTTGGATTTGATACCCTTGAGTTCAGCATCAAACCCTTATTATACATTTCATATTGAACAGAGGCATTCGATACGTCAGCATCGAACGCCTAGGATTCGACCCATTACAGTTATCTTGTAATTAGTTTATTCAACCTAGTAAGCTTGTAATAGGTGTTCCGGACCAAGCTAGTCCGATAATAAAGTTGGATAGCATTATTTTGGTTATTTATATCTCAATTGTATTGTTTTACTGTGTTCTATTACCGTGACGAAATAAGACCAAAATATAAGTATTTTGAAAACTTGTATAACTTTAAAATTGAAAAGTGACCGGATAATGAGTTTACTTCATATGTACTTTTCAGTTGAGTAAAATTGTTTGTTCTAGCATCTGTTGACGCAATAAGAAGTGGAGAAAGGGAAAGTTGCAAAGCAGATTGAGTCGTTAACGAAGAAAAAAGAAGAATTTGAAATTTCAACCAGTGAAGAAGCGGAAGAGATGAAGCAAGTTGCAGAAGCCAACTTGCACAAATACAAGGAAGACATAGTAAGACTCAAACATAAGATCTTGGAGTTAAAACTACAGTCGGAAAAATCAAAAAGTGCGGTTGTGAAGGCGGGATACGGTGAGAACCCTCCTAAACTTAGTAAGCGGTTGCCCGCCTTTGAAGACCTTGGGGTTGGAAGGGAGTGTGTGATGTGTATGACTGAGGAAATATCAGTTGTTTTCCTCCCATGTGCGCCTCAGGTCCTTTGTGGAGGATGCAACCAGCTTCATGAAAAGGGAGGAATGCAAGATTGTCCCACTTGCAGGACAATAATCCAAAAGCGGATCACTGTCATTTATCCTTCATAGAGAGTATGAACTATAGTTGAATAGTGATGGTTTAAGGAGGTTGCTTATGTCTTTTACATCTCTTTTGTTGAAACGACAATTGGTTTTACTTTCTTTTGTATTCAACTTCATGTAGTTCTGTTGGCTTATCTGGCTGTTAGTTACATGTTGAAATTGTGGATCGGGTTGATACGTTGTTGATGTTAACTTAACACTGAAGTTCTAACAGCAGTTTGTGTTCGCTGTTAGTTCGACGATGTTACTTTAACAGCAGACCAGAGTAACAGTTTGCAGCGGAATAAACAAACACGAATTTAAGAAGTGAATATAGGATTATATTAACTTCCGAGCCGTAGGCAAAATACCACAAGGGTTTAACAAAGGCGTTCTCACAACTCTCAAGCTCCTCACTCTCGAATTGTTCAAACTAAGCAAAGCACACAAGAGTTGCTTCGACTATCTCTAAAAGCTCCTCACGCTTAGATCTATTCTAACAACTTAAAAACTTTGCTAAAGCAAGACAACACTCAACAACTGTAAATTAATCTCTCGGATTGATTAGCTCTTGTCTCGTTGTTTGTCTTGATGTACTTCACACCTATATATAGGTTCTTGATCTTCGACTTCAAGGTGTGTTGTACACGGTTGGTAATTCTCTTTGTTTCCTTCTCGAACTCCTCTTCCTTGTTCTCGCAGTCCTTCTTGAATAAAAGTTCCTTCGCCAGTGATCTAGCTAAGGAAAGACTCCTTCTTCAATTAAGGACTTTCCCTTGGAAGCTTTCCTAGTCGCACTAGACTTCTTCTTTCCTTTTATAAGCCGTTTGCTTAAATTAAGGAAACTTCTCATCTTGGAAACTTTGAGCGTCCAACCTAATGCAAGTTTGTTTCCTGAATAATAATCAAAGACAACTACAACTGTGGAACTCAGTTAGTTAAGTGAATAAGGCAAAACAGTAATAATAATAATAACTAGATTGTAAAACAGTTTCTGGACGTGCAATGTTACTCTAACATTGAAAATCTCAATGTTATCCTAACATCCAGAAAACTTGCACTTTCAATCTCCCCCTTTTTGCCTTAATCACAAAACCTAAGAAACAGTTCTTATCAGATCAAATTATTCAGAAAAACTTCATTATATCATAACAATGAAAAACTAAGTACTCTCCCCCTGAATATCAGAAGGGACTAATCCAATGTTATTCTAACACTGATACTCTCGATGTTATAACATCCAGCTTTATCAATGTTGGTTTAACATCAGAAAGTTAACACCTGCAAAACAGAGTTAGTACCATTAATCATAGTTCAATAATAGCATAAGCAGAAACACTAAGTACCCAAAATTAAAAAGTACTTAATTACAGTCCATACTAGCAGCAAGGAACAGACTCCTTGATCAGAATAAAAAGAAAACAATTGTTCAAAAGGCATTAGAAACAGAAACTAAAAAACTTGCAGGAAATTTTGAAATTTGATCTACTCTCCCCCTTTTTGTGAGGAAGGCAGATCCTTCAAGTGTTTCCTCAAGCTGTCCAGTTCCTGCAGTCTGACTTGCTTGTCAGCTATTTCCCTCTCGGTGTCCTTGTACTCCCTATCCAGCCAGACCAAGGTTTCCTCAACAAAAGCATCTGCAATCACTGAGCAGCTGTCACCACTGCTCACTGGAACTGAAGAAGCAGCAAACTTGTGTGTCTTCTTCTTCTTCTTCCTGCTGGGACCAACTTCTCCTTGAGGGTTCCAAGGCAAATCCTGGATCCTCACATTAGTGAAGTAGCTCTTGGTGATTGACATTACAGCCTTGTTGCTGATCCATCCTTCAGGCTTCTTGGTTTTGAAGCCTTGCTTCACCAATAGGCATGAGATCAGAGAGGGATAGGGAAGGATTCCTTTGGGCTTTGTAGTGACTTCCTTCATGTGTCTCAGCACTTTTTCACCAATGTTTACACTCAGTCCATTCTTCAGCTTGTACACCAACTTTGCTGACTCTTTTGTCATCACAGTAGTGTTGGAAGAAGGAAGCCAATTGTAAGTGCTGATCTTGTGAAGGATGGCACTAAGAGAAGTCAGCCTGGTTGTGGGAAAGCTCTCTCTCCATTGCCTAGTGAGACCACCTGTAAGATCAGTGATGATCTCCTCCATAGTAGGATCCTCAGACTCTTCAGGATCAGGAAGCCCACAAGCCTCATTGATCATGGCAGGAGTGATGTCATAGATCTTCTTCCTAACCCAAGCCTTCCCATACTTAGGAGAATCCAGGTTGATCACCCACTCAGAGAGATTCATGTAGAACTCTCTCACTACATCAGGAACATATGCAGACAGATTCTGCACAGAGCCCAAGACTCCTCTAGCCTCAAGCAACTCAAACACCCTGTTTTCTTTGAAAATACCCTCCTCAATAGCCCTTTCCTTGTGGATTACCCTGGCTTGGTATGCCTCCCATTGCTCCTCAGCATCAGGAGACACATAGAAGTCAGAGTAAGCTTCATGTGGATACTCTTTCATCATCAGATCAGTAAACTGATCATCATCTGATGTTAGAGTAACATCAGCTTCCTCTGGCTCATCAGCCACAAGCTCTTCTTCCTCAACTTCCTCTTCATCTTCCTCCTCAACCTCTTCTTCTTCTTTTTCTTCTTCTGACTCATCCTCAGAAGACTCAGCCATCACCTCCTTACCCTTCTTCTTCCTGGCAGCATTTGCAAGAGCAACCAAGGAAAGGTTTTCATCCTCATCCTCTTCTTCTCCTTCAACCTCAGCTGGTTGATCACTCACAACAGCTTGGTTACCTTCAGTAGTAACCCCATTATTTACACCAAGATTGCCATCAGCAGCAATCTCCTCAGACAAATCCTCATCATGATCACCAGTAGCATGTCCACTCTCCTCATCAGCAGCAAGCTCATCATCATTAGCCTCATTAGGCTCAACAGAACTAGCCACAGTTGGCTCCACCACTTCCTCAACCACATTAGCCTCAGCTGGCTCAATCACAGCACTACCCAACCCAATCACAGGGGCCTCATTCTCCCCCTCAATACCAACATCAACATCAGCAAGTATACTCGGAGTAGGGTTAGCCATTGTTACCTCGATTTCAGGATTGGTGGGAGCAGGGGCTTGCTCGACAGCATCTCATGTTGAACCAACATCTTTCTTTGAAATCTTTTTGCCCTTGCGCCGTTGAATGGTAGCTTTCCTCTTTGGAGAGGCGGCGACTGTGGTTTCAGCGGCGGTGCGTCTGGTACTGCGTCGTGGCGCTCGCTCGATTTGCGCAGCTGCTTCTGCAAGAGCATCAATATTGGACTTACGTGCCATTGTTAGAGTAACTTTGAGATAAAAGATTGAAGATTTTGAAAATTTAGAGAGTAATTTGCTTTGCACAGTTGTTAGCGTTAGAATGAAGAAGAAATTAGGGCAAATTATATATATGATTCAGATGAAGAGCATGGAATAGTGGTGTTGTAACATGTTACCATAATAATCTGACCACTATCACACGTCCCCTACATGTTGTTCTTACCACGTGTCAGTGTTAGGTTAACACGTAACCAGAGCAGTCTTCGTTCCTGAAAACTTATAAGTTACAATGTTACAATGTTGGACTAACATTGGCAAGTTAACATCAGGGAGGGAAGTTGGAGGTGCAGGGCTTCATCCAAAGTAGCATCATCTTGTGAGAGCGTGAGATATTCCTGTACTAATCTGAAGCTTCAACCACGTACACATGTACAATGACAAAGCTTAAGATCATCAGTATAAGCAAGTGACAAATCAAACAGGGAAAAACACAGAGGATATACTTATCCAGGGAAAGGATTTTCCCACAGCAAGAAGATCACAAAACATAGTGCTTTTACCTGTAGCTGGTCACCCAAGAAGTATGCCTCAACACAAGATACTTAACTACTCCCCCTACGCCCAAACCGACAAAAGGAAATATGCAGAACTAGAATGAATGCAACCATGTTAGATTAACATTTGAGAGATGGTAACCACATACAACCCGCCTTGGTAACTGGGATCAGGACATATCAATTTATCTTTAACTTTCACTATTTTTAGAAACTCTTTTGAATAAAAAAACTGATGAATGTTAAAGGACAGTCTCATCACTGAATGTGGGCAGCACAGGACTCCACACACCCCAGCAACTTAACCATCAGCTACAGATTAGGCAAGTACAAAGAAATTGAATGAAGACAACACTTTTATCAAATATTTCTCCACCCCAACTCCTCATGCATACTTGTTTACTAACCTGTTTATCAAGGAAATACTAAGTAATCAATGCTACTGAATGCACACAGTCTAAACTTTATACACCCCAGTAGGAAAGATCACTATCATGTAAAAACCTTGGCCATAGACAAAAATATGAAAATAAGCACAACTGAATGACAATGAGGCCTTCAACATCATGTACCCCAGCTTCTCTTCATACCTTGTCAAACCTATCATGGATAAGTCACAACTGAATAGCATCAGAGTAGTGAGCTCTGTGTATCCCAGCTTCTCCCATGATGTTAGGTTAACATTCACAGACTAACATCAGAGTTATTTCTTTCCAAACCTCTTGATATGTACCTGTTCACCAATCACCTTAGCTATTCATACAGGTCAACCACACAACCAACAGTTTCTCTAACAAAGATGTAATATGCAAGAAAGAACAATGCAAAAAAGGAACATAAAAGAATTACAGCTACACCACAACCAATAACCAATGTTAGACAGTGGTGTTATGTCAACACTGGTGAACTAACATCTCTAAACAATGCACATGCCAAGAGAGTTCCTCAGACTGAAGAACCTCTCAGTATCTAATGGTTTAGTGAACATATCAGCAAGCTGATTGTTAGTTTCTATATGTTCAATGTCAATAAGCTTGTCTTCTACCATGTTTCTCAGAAAGTGATGCCTAATGTCTATATGTTTTGTCCTAGAATGCTGAACAGGATTCTTAGAGATGCTTATAGCACTAAGGTTATCACAAAACATAAGTAAGGTATCACTGTCCAACCCATAGTCCAGTAGCATATGTTTGAGCCATACCAACTGGGTGACACAACTACCTGCTGCAATGTATTCAGCCTCAGCAGTGGATAGTGACACACAGTTTTGCTTTCTACTGTACCATGAGACCAAGTTGTTCCCCAGATAAAAACATCCTCCACTTGTAGACTTCCTGTCATCAGTATCACCTGCCCAATCTGAGTCACTGAAACCTACAAGATTTGTGTTAGTATCATAAGAGTACCATATGCCAAGGGCCAACGTGCCAGATATGTATCTAAGTATTCTCTTCACAGCAATCAGATGTGACTGCTTTGGACATGCCTGGTACCTTGCACATACACACACAGAGAACATAATATCAGGTCTTGAAGCAGACAAGTATAACAAGCTTCCTATCATTGAACGGTACAATGTTGGATCAACATTGACACCAGTATCATCCCTGGCCATCTTCACTGCAGATGCCATGGGAGTCTTACAAGGCTTTGAATCTGCTAATTCAAACCTTTTTACCAAATTCTTTGCATACTTTTCCTGACAAAGGAATATGCCAGTACCTGTTTGTTTCACTTGAAGACCAAGGAAGAAATTCAATTCTCCCATCATACTCATTTCAAACTGCCCTGTCATTGATTCAACAAACTTTTCTAACATAGAATTGTTAGTTGAGCCAAACACAATATCATCAACATAGATTTGAGTAATACAGATATGAGAATCTTTCTTTAAAACAAACAGAGTTCTATCTCCTCCACCTCTAACAAAACCAAGACTTAATAGAAATTCTGTAAGCCTTTCATACCATGCTCTAGGTGCTTGTTTAAGACCATAAAGTGCTTTTTCAAGCTTGTACACATGGTTTGGATACTTAGGATCTGTGAATCCCTTAGGCTGTTCAACATATACTTCCTTATCAATCAGCCCATTAAGAAAAGCACCCTTAACATCCATTTGGTATAGTTTTCTCTTAAGACAGCATGCAATGGCTAAGAGTAATCTAATAGATTCTATCCTAGCAACTGGAGCAAAAGTCTCATCAAAATCTACACCTTCAACCTGAGTGTATCCCTGAGCAACCAGTCTAGCTTTGTTCCTAACTATGACTCCTTCCTCATTACTTTTGTTTTTAAAGATCCATTTAGTTCCTATTACATTTACACTAGGTGGTCTAGGTACCAACTTCCAAACACAGTTCTTAGTAAACTGTAATAGTTCATCCTGCATGGCATTAATCCAAAAGTTATCAAGAAGGGCTTCAGTCACATTCTTAGGTTCAATAGAGGAAACAAAACATGAAGCATTGTCAACAGTACAAGTGAAATTCATGCAGACACACATCTTGACCATATCACTATAGTCAATTCTTTCTTTGTTGCGTGTCCTTACCCGTTCAGTGATCTCACCTATTACCTGTGATGCTGGATGGTCTTTCTGAATCCTAGTTGGAGGGTCCCTTCTAGATCCAGTGACAGCTTCAACTTCAGAGTCAGAATCTTCTACTGTTAGTCTAACATCAGATCTAGCTGGTGTTAGTCTAACATTGGGTTCTGTCTCATGTTCTGCATTTCCAGCTTCATGGTCCAATGTTGGAGTACCATTGGAAGGAGTAACATCATCAATCTCCACTGTTGGTTCAACATTGGAGACATTAATATTACCAGTACTTGTATCAAGTATGAAATCATCAAACACAGCATTCACTGATTCCTGAATTGTCTTCAATCTAGGATTGTAGACTCTAAAGGAAGTACTATTGGCAGAGTATCCTACAAAGATGCATTTTTCACTTTTTGGATCAAATTTATTAAGATAATCCCTGTCATTTAGCAGATAACAGTCACATCCAAATTCATGAAAATGTGCAATATTTGGTTTCACACCCTTCAAGAGTTCATATGGAGTCATGTTAGTTCCAGGTCTGAGGTACACCCGGTTACTAATATGACAAGCAGTGTTTAAAGCTTCAGCCCAGAGTCTCTTGGATATATTTTTGGCATTCAGCATGACTCTGGCCATCTCTTGAAGTGTCCTGTTCTTCCTTTCAGCAATCCCATTCTGCTGAGGTGTCTTAGGTGCTGAGTATTCATGGAAAATTCCTTTAACATTGCAATAGTTATCAAAACTAGCATTCTCAAATTCTTTACCATGGTCAGACCTAATTTTAGTCACAGAAGAGCCATATAAGTTTTTAATACTAGCACAAAGAATTTTGAACTGATCAAAAGCTTCTGACTTTTCTTTAAGAAACTTTACCCAAGTATATCTAGAGAAGTCATCTACAATAACAAAGGCATATTTCTTACCATTCAGACTACTCACCTCAATGGGACCCATCAAGTCCATATGTAACAGTTCAAAGCACCTACTAGATCTAGGATTAGCATTGTGTACCTGTAGGGGGGCATGAATTGCTCTAGTTTGTTTACCCTTGAGACAATCACCACAGACAAGCTTACCTGGGCAAGATAGCTTAGGTAAGCCTCTTACAGCATCAACTTTTTGCAATTTCTCAAGGTTCCTGTAGTGAACATGTCCAAATTTCCTATGCCATATAGATGCTTCATCTATTTTAGCATAGAAACACTCTGCTTCCTCTTGAGCTAGGTAGCAGTTGTCCTTGGACCGAGTACCTGTCATAACAAGTACATTATCACTATCATAAACATCACACGATGAACTGTCAAATGTAACCAGCAAGTCATCATCACATAGTTGACTAATGCTGATTAAATTTGTCTGTAGCCCATCAACCAACAACACATCCTTCAGGGGTGGAAATCCATCAACATTCAGTGTCCCCTTTCCAATGATTTTCCCTTTTGTACCACCACCATAGGTCACAGTGCCAGTACTCAAGGAAACCATATTCACAAGATTGTCAATGTTGCCTGTCATGTGTCTTGAGCATCCACTGTCGAAGTACCATTTACCTAAAAGGTTAGAATACACAGCAGAGAAAACAACATTGCAAACAACTTTAATCTTAGGGGTCTTAACTTTTTCTACCCAAGTTCTACCTTTCTGTCCTGAACCTAATGTTGGTCTAACATCAGAAACTGCTGTTGTTCTAACATTGGGTTCAGTAACTGTTTTCTTACCACATTCTCTTATAAATTTTCTACAGAATGGTTTTATGTGGCCTGGTTGATAACAGTATTGACAGATAAAAGTAGGTTTACTTCTCACAGTGTTGATGGTACCTAAACTCTTAGAATCAGATTCTTTAACAAAGCTAGAAGATAGATAGGCAGAATTTACAATAGAAGAGGAAGGTTTCTCAACAAATCCCAGACCACATGAACCTGAATTTCCCATGCTTAGTACCTCATCAAGTTTGGAAGTACCTGCATTCCATTTAGCTATGATCTGTGTGTCTTTCTTGAGTTTATCCTTTACCTCTTTCAACTCAGCTTCAGCTTTGTCAAGATCTCTTTCATAGAGTTTCAACATGTTTTTCAGACACTCGATGTCATGAGTCAGTGCTTTGTTCTTCTTTATGAGTTTCACATTCTCTCTCTCAAGCCTGAGGAATGTTGTGTGCAGATCATCAAGAATCTCCTCCTGGGATAATTCTTCTTCTTGGGAGTACTCTTCTTCTAGATCAACTGTACCATGAAAACAGTCAAAGTTAGTATCATCACAATCAGAGAGTTCATCAGAGATAACCTGGGAATCATTGCTGTTCCAGTCTCCAAAAAAGATTTCCTGCTTTGCTGTTGGTTCACCAATGTTAGAGTAACATTGTGATCCTAGGCAATTTCTGGAGTCTTCATTGGTCCAGGTGATCCTTGTGCATAGCGCAACAGTTTTGATTTCCTCTGAGTGTTCTTCGGTACTCGTTCCAGATTCAAAATCATCTTCATTGAAGTCATCTACACAAACCCAATGAGAATTCCCTCTTGTTCTGAGGGTGTTAGCACATTCATGTTTATAGTGACCATACCCCTTACATTCATAGCACTGAACATCCTTTAATTTTTCTACATCTTGAGGTGTGCTCTTAGATGCCATGTACTTAACAAAATTAGGGGGCAATTTCTTGTAACCGGGGCCATCATTACCAGTTAGTTTTTCTTTCTGTTTACCTTTGAAACCTAATTTACTAAACTTTTTGGTAATATTGCCATAGTTAGAAGAGATCAACTCATATTCATCCTCATCACTACCTGCAGAATCTGAACTAGTTCCAAGAAGGGCTAAAGCTAATTGCTTGCTAGACTTTCCTAGGAATTCTAATTCAAATTCTTTCATAGTGTTCATCAAGGTCTGGAAACTCATGTTGGCAAGATCTTTAGACTCATTCATAGCAATTCTTTTGACTGTAAACTTAGAAGATAGTGTTCTAAAGGCTTTATACACCATGGTCTGATTAGGAATCACAAAACCTAAGTTCTGACATTGATTAGATATATCAAGAAGTTTCTCAAAATAACTATCAATAGTTTCCTCTTCTCCCATCTCAATCTTCTCAAAGTCTCTCAAAAGTTTCCTATACTTAGAATCCCTCACAGCCACATCACCCTCACAATGTAACTCAAGTGTTTCCCATGCAGCTTTAGCAGTATCACAAGTTTGAACAAGTTTAAACATATGATTACCTATCCAGCTAAAAATAGCATTGAGAGGCTTCTCATTGTAGTTGTAGAGAGCAATTTCAGCGGCTGTCCATTGTCCCCTTGGCTTTGGCACCAGGTCAGCATCTCCATCTCTTGGCAGATAAGGGATGGTATAGCCTTCTAGTACAGCTTCCCAAGCTTTGAGGTCGATGGATTTGATGTGGACTCTGAGTCTGATCTTCCAGTAGGCATAGTTGTTGGGACCTTCCAATACTGGCAACCTGCTGGTATTGGGGTTGGAGCTGTCCATCTTGTCGTATCAACGCCAAACACCGGTGAAGTTGGTGCTTGGCTCTGATACCAATTGAAATTGTGGATCGGGTTGATACGTTGTTGATGTTAACTTAACACTGAAGTTCTAACAGCAGTTTGTGTTCGCTGTTAGTTCGACAATGTTACTTTAACAGCAGACCAGAGTAACAGTTTGCAGCGGAATAAACAAACACGAATTTAAGAAGTGAATATAGGATTATATTAACTTCCGAGCCGTAGGCAAAATACCACAAGGGTTTGACAAAGGCGTTCTCACAACTCTCAAGCTTCTCACTCTCGAATTGTTCAAACTAAGCAAAGCACACAAGAGTTGCTTCGACTATCTCTAAAAGCTCCTCACTCTTAGATCTATTCTAACAACTTAAAAACTTTGCTAAAGCAAGACAACACTCAACAACTGTAAATTAATCTCTCGGATTGATTAGCTCTTGTCTCGTTGTTTGTCTTGATGTACTTCACACCTATATATAGGTTCTTGATCTTCGACTTCAAGGTGTGTTGTACACGGTTGGTAATTCTCTTTGTTTCCTTCTCGAACTCCTCTTCCTTGTTCTCGCAGTCCTTCTTGAATAAAAGTTCCTTCGCCAGTGATCTAGCTAAGGAAAGACTCCTTCTTCAATTCAGGACTTTCCCTTGGAAGCTTTCCTAGTCGCACTAGACTTCTTCTTTCCTTTTATAAGCCGTTTGCTTTAATTAAGGAAACTTCTCATCTTGGAAACTTTGAGCGTCCAACCTAATGCAAGTTTGTTTCCTGAATAATAATCAAAGACAACTACAACTGTGGAACTCAGTTAGTTAAGTGAATAAGGCAAAACAATAATAATAATAATAACTAGATTGTAAAACAGTTTCTGGACGTGCAATGTTACTCTAACATTGAAAATCTCAATGTTATCCTAACATCCAGAAAACTTGCACTTTCACATGTGAAGGAGGAAAACTTGGAATCCTCTCCCAAAACTTGGAATTGGTGATTTTGTTCTACAAAGTGATAGAGATATGGACATATTTTTAAAGAAGTTTGGTTCTGAGCAATTTTTTATTTTTATTTTTATTTTTGTCTTCAAAGGTTTTCTTGTTGAGTGTCTTGTAGAATTGGCTGTAAGTTTGCTTCAATATAGGAAGTTGTTTTGTTTGGTTGGCTTCAAACTTTTACTCGTAGATTTGGCTATAAATTTGCTTGATACAAACTTTTCTATTCATTATGCATTTTTTAGTTTCTACCCTGTGTTTCTTTGGGATTCTCCATGTTTTGAGCTACAGAACTCTTAATGATTGTTCCAATTAATGGATGAAGTGCATATATCTCTTCACACTGTTTATTCAAATCACTGAAAAAAGTGGAACAAATATATAGAATGAGATTTATTTTTATCAAACGTCGATGTCTGAGTGAGTGGTTCAGGAGACGCACTCGAACTGTTGTGAAATTCCAGTTAGGCTGATCATGAAATGTAAAGCTTTTCTGGAAGTAAGGGATCATTGCTCTTTCTGGTTGAAAGTTCTAACTCACAATATTTTTCTTTTCATTTGACAAAAGTGACAATATCTTCTATCACCAATAATTTCAGTGTTTTTTTTTTCTTAATACACTTTCCAAGATGTTTTCCTGTTCGTATCCCAAAAAAAAGAAGATGTTTCCCTGTCTTTTGCTGACATTTAAAGATTCTACATTTTTATATTTGCGGTTATTTTAATTTTCGAACTGGTCTAGATTCCTTTGTGGACATGTTCTCAATAACTTATCCTTGTTTCTCTAGGTTTCACTACAAGAAAATGGGTTATTGGCTACGGAATACACTACAACAATACTTCCATATAGAAGGCGCGGAATGGCCTCCTATATCATCAAAATCGCCTCCTATATAAAAGATAGAAGGCGATTATGTACCAGCAACAGTTATCCACTTAAATGGGGGCCTTTTACCATATGGGAGGCGATTAATTGCCGTCTGTAGTGTGAAGGCGCGTGGAAGGGGATTAATCGCCTCCTACCTTTTGGCGTGGAAGGCGAATAATTGCCTGCAGAGTATGTGGGGTCAGGTGCACTGATGACGTGGTGGGAGACGATCTATCGCCTCCTGTATTTATTAACCCATTGATATAACCCATTTTTCCGTTGCCAATACCTATTGGCAACGGAAGGCCGTTGCCGATACCCTCGTTGCTAATGACTTTTGGCTACGGGTGGCCGTTGCCAATGGCTATTGGCTACGGAATCTTCCGTAGCCAATAATAGAAGACCAAAATACCCTTTGTCATTGGCTACATATGTTTTCGTTGCCAATAGCCATTGGCAACGAAAATAATCCGTAGCCAATAGCCATTGGCAACGGATTATTCCGTTGCCAATAATAATTGGCTACAAATTATTTATGTTGCCAATGGCTATTGGCAACGGAATATTTCCGTAGCCAATAGCAGAATTATTTTTTTTTCAAAATTTGGCCGTCTGTTATTGGCAACGGGTTAAATTCTGTTCCCAATGAATATTATTGGCAACGGAATTTAACCCGTTGCCAATAATATTTAAAATTATAAAAAAAAATCCAAGTTTCAAACTTTTTAATTAAATAAAAAATTACAATCGTATCCAAATTAAATAAATGTTTTTTATTTAATTAAATAAATTAATGTTTTTTATTTCAATTAATTAAATTAGTGTATTTTATTTCTATTAATTAAATAAATTTAATTTATTGCAATTAACAAAAAATCTTCATTATGATCTTTTTTAGTTGTAGAAGTAATTGCTAAACAAATTAATTAGATTATTATTATAATTCCATAAAATTATCATTATTTAAAATTAGAATTGATGAATTGAGGAGGAGTTGTGGGAGAAATAATTGGATGATGAGAATGAATATAAGATTGTCATGATTGGGGATGAATATATGATTGTAATGGTTAGGGTATTTATAGAATAGGATAGTATTTTTGGCTACGGAACAATCCGTAGCCAATATTTATTGGCTCTAGGAGATTCCGTAGCCAATGTTTAATTTATAACTATTTATTTATTTTTTAAATAAAATCTATTGGCTACGGAAAACTCCCGTAGCCAATAACTATTGCCTACGGAAGTTTCCGTAGCTAATGTATTGGCTACGGAAGACACCCGTAGCCAATAACTATTGGCTACGGCGGCAGTATCCGTAGCCAATAGTTATTGGCTACGCCAGTATCCGTAGCCAATAGTTATTGCCTACGGAAACTTTCGTAGCCAATAGTTATTGGAAACAGAAACTTCCGTAGCCAATAAAATTTGATTCTCGAAAAATACTATGAATTTTGGTATTGTTCGAAATACAACACAATCCATCGTTTCTCTTCAAAGGTACCTTAAATTGTTCTATTGTATTTGTTTTCGTTTATATTTTCGAATAATAGTTTGTTAATATTTTTTTGCTAACCATTTCTCATTTTCTTTTGCAAATGAAGTGGATGCACATATTTAAATAACCTTGGATCGCTAGCTTTTGTTTATCGGTGATTATTGGTGATGCAATATTGTTACATACTAAATATTAAAGGCCATTACTTCAAGAGGTAAGTACTTACACTAATACTGCTTTTAGTTTAAGTTGTATGAACTGCATTAATTAATATATGTACATTTATTAATTGGCTAGATAAGTTATGAATTCACATGGAGATAGAAGTTGGATGTACGATCGCTTAACTGAAAATGGTCATTTGACTCAAATATTTGTTTATGGGGTTCAACAATTTGTAAAGTTCGCTTTAGATCAAACAAGTTTGTTAGACCGTTATAATAATCCTAGGTGTCCATGTATAAAATGCGACAATAGAAAGTTCTTGCCCTAAGAAGATGTGGTCGTTCACCTTTGTAGGTGGGGGTTTGTAGAGCAGTACCATGTGTGGGTAGCTCACGGTGAGAATTACACTACAAGTACGGCGAATTTTGTAGAAGAGTCGTCAAGTCAAATGACGACTATGAAGTTGGGGACGTTAACGTAGGTTCGATGAGGAATCTAGTTGAGGATGCCTATGAAGGGGAGTTTCCTGATGCCAATAATAATGAAGAGCTGAACTGTGATGCAACAGAATTTCATAAACTGTTGAAACTCGCTGAGACGAGGTTGCATAAAGACAAAGATAAGTCAGTGTTGCAGTGGATGGATGAGTTTCTAACATACAAGATTTTGCATAACGTGTCTACAGCCGCATCAAATAAGTACTTACAGTTAACTCGCGATTCAATGGCTTCTGAAGATGAACACCTATTGCTTGCTACAATGTACAAGTTGGAGAAAATGATGGGTACTTTAGGGCTTGGTTACAAAACAATCGACGTGTGTGAAGATAATTGTTTCTTGTTCTACGGAGACTACGAGAGTCCTGAATACACAAAGTGTATTGTTTGCAGGAAGGATATATTTGAGCCCGATAGCAAGCAACTAGTTTCGAAAAAAAATTCACGAATATTAAAATTAAACTTCGTTTAATACATGCCGAGAAAAATTCATAGAAGTTCTTACATGCCGAGGAAAATTTATAGAACCTAAACATACATAAAATTAATAATAAGCAAAACAAACAAATATAAGTTCTTAAATGCCGAGGAAAGTTCATAGAATCGAAACTAAACACAATAGTAAATATTATCTAATATAATATTAAATATCCATTAAACTAAAGACTCGGGCCCGTTCCATCATCGTAGTTCTGGCGAAAGTTGATATCGGGAAGTACATTTCCGGCGACATAGTTAGGGTCCTAGGAAGAGGAAAGTTGAGAAAGTCACAAACATTGGACTAATTTGTCACGATCTGACCACCAGTCTCGCCTTGACTAGTTCCTGCATTGTTGTCACGCTCCAATAATTTTCTCTCCAACTCAGCTATCCGCATATTTGAGGCACGCACTAATTCTTGTGTCTCCAGCAACAGTTTTTCATGTGCGGCAAACTTCTCGTTCATTTCTCTATCCTTCGTAGAGGCCCTTACTTGCTCCCCCTGTGACACTTTCCCCGAAGAAATGCCACGTGCTGCAACATTAGCACCGTCGGGCAGTCCTCTGTACCTCCCCTTCTTGACATTTTCATTTTCTTCTGCGACAAACTCTGGAAACGAATATGCTGGCCATGTGGCTTCATTAAGCCCATATTCTCTTTGAAGTATGGCGCAATATCTCTCCTACACAATTTTTCAATAAGAATATTTAGTATATAAAATGACATATACAACACAAATTACTTTTATATAACGATACACTTACCCAATACGCCTTGTCCTCCTTGTTCACCCATTGGTCCAACGGTTCGCCCCGTGGACCTTTTTGCACCCGAGTCCACATGTACGACTCATGATATTTCAATTGCCTATCGAAATACTTGTTCTACAACGATATTTTGAAAGACAAATTAATAATATTCTATAATCTATGACTAAATTAGATCACTTCAAAATTAATAATTTGTAAGTAACGTACGTGTCTCTGTGAATGCTCCTGGACACTTAGGCTTCCACCGGTGTACGTTGAACTCACATAGTTGCTGTCGGTGTTGCTCTTGTTTGCCTTTCTGTTCTTTGATTCATTTTCAGAGATTGCCTTTGTGTTACTTAGCTCCCAATATGGTATGTATTCCCGCATCAAGGCATCAGACATCCAAGAAAAAGGCCGCCCTTCGTGAGTAGGATCATTACACCTTGCATAGTATAACTTCTTGGCCTGAGACACATTGCAAGAAAACAGGGTAGTCGCAGATATTCTGAATCTAGCAAATATCATGTCCTCATCATCTTCATCCCACGTGTACGTTTCCTTGTAAAATATTAATGACTCATTAAAATAAATTAATAATATAACATTATATACCATAGTTGAAAATCAATAAATTTAAATAAGGTATTAAGTACTTGCTTACCTTAAACCTTTTTTCCATAGAAAATTTATCTTCGTCACTGACTTGGCTAAAATTCTCCGCCATAGTCCGATAACACCTCTTAATAATGGCGCTAATTGTGCTGTTGATTCGGTTTTTTCCACTCTTCCATTCTCCAAACTCATTAACCGCGATCTTTTTTTGCTTCTTGACGTCAGACTGCGGTGGGTCACCTTTCGTCAACCCACGACTACCACGACGAGATGTACTACCCGCACTTGAACGTTGGGAACTTGGAGACGGGCGCTCTTTCGACAAAGCTGGCAACATCATCTCTTGATCTTCATCATCATTTTCATCATTATTTTCGTCTTCGTTTTTGTCGTTGTCTTCCGGTTGCACATCCACCAACCCGTGAGCTATGAGCCTACTTGGAGGAGTGAGAGGAAGGGCCCTCGACGCGGGGACAATTGGCGGAAAAGTCTTTAAGAGCCTTCGATTGGTCGTGGTTGTTTCATTTGGAATATGAGTGGGCTCTTGCTCGGCAACATTGTTGCGCCCTTCGGTTGGGGCACTCCTTCCACGAAGGGGCGTACCAATTCGTTGTAGATTTTGTAGACTAATCGTAAAATTTCCTTTAGCTTTTTTTCGGGGGGGCGGGATTTTTATAGGCCATAACGAAAGCACTACAATTTGGAAAATAGAAAGAGATATAAGGCTAAATTTAGAAAATAGATGAGAATGGTTTGATATAAAATGGAAGAAATTATGTAGTATTTATAGAGTGATTTTTTTTTTTTTATAAGCATTGGCAACGAAAGATTTCGTTGCCCTTGGACAAGGGCAACGAACACTGTCGGTTGCCAATAGCCAAGGGCAACAGCCCTTGGCCGTTGCCAAGCCGTAGCCCTTCGTTTAGGCGCCAAAATTTGGCATCTAAAGCCATTGGCAACGGCCAAGCCCGTAGCCGTTGGCCATTGGCAAGGACCAAGGACTACGGCCTCTCCGTAGGCCTTGGTTTAGGCACCAGAATTTGGCGCCTAAAGCCATTGGCAACAGCCAAGGGTTACGGCCCTTGGTATAAACCAAGGGCTACGGCCAAGCCGTAGCCCTTGGCCATTGGCAACGCCCTTGGCCGTTGCCTTTGGTTATGGGCAACGGACAGTGTTCGTTGCCCTTGTAAAATGCATTTTTCTTTTTTTTTTTTAGTAAAAAGAAAGCCATTGACTACGGATTCTTCCGTAGCCAATGGCAAAACAGTCATTGGCAACCAAAATTGTTGTAGTGTTTATTAGGTAACATTTATTTGTCTCTACCAAAATTTTGTTGATTGGATGTACCATATCTGCATTTCCTAATGAATTGTAGCTTGATCAAATGAACATTTGTAACTCAAGCAAAGCAAAATTAATGCTGCATAGTTGCATTTCATTAGATTCTTCTTGGTTTCTTACAATAACAATGCAAAGTATGCTGTTATTAAGATTGCAGATGTCAAAAAGAGTTTGCAGAATCGAAGTAGTCTGCCAAGAAATGTTGCAGCAGTCGATTATGAAGCGATAATTGCTGACTGTATTTGTTCCAAAGTCCTGCCTTTCGTTTCAGGTACTACCTGGATCACAAACATAATGGCTAGCGCATTTATTAGCAAATGATCCAGCAAATTAACACACACAGTGTTAATTTGCTCATTTTTCAAACTTTCTATTTTTGGAAAGATTTTAGTTTTCTGTTAATTAGTTTATTCTTTTTATTGTATGCGGCTAATTACAATTACCGTTGTAATTAGTTAGTAGTATAAATAGATCTTAGCTCAGAGTTTGTCTAACTTTTTTGATTATGTTCTCCATCAACTACAATGAGGAGAAGAATTATCTCTCTCAAAATCGTGTAATCACTTTGTTCATCAATAAAAGCTTAATCGTTTCTTTTGCCAATTTGATCCGAGATCGTTGAACACAGTCACTTTAACATGGTATCCGTCGCTGGATTCCACGAATCCTGAGGTTTTTGCGCTGCATTACTTGATTTTTTCGGTTAGATTCGTTCTTCGTACGATTCTGAGCGATTATTTTGCCCTAATTCTCTGATTTTGTGATCAATGAAACCTAATTTTGTTGATCTTGCGATTTGTGCACTGTAATTTCTGAATTTGTGATTTCTAAACCCTAAATCATATGTTGTTGGTATGACTACTACTGATTCGAGTTGTTCCACACCTATTGTTTCCAAGAATCCTAGTGAGGATTCTAGTTCTATTTTCTTCCTAGGATCACATGATTTTACTGGTCAATCCATTGTGAGTGACAAGTTGGATTGCAAAAATTATATGTCATGGAGTAAGGGTATACTCATGGCTCTTACTGTAAACAACAAGATGTGTTTCCTTGCTGGTTCTATGCCACAACCCCTAGCAGTGATGCCACTAAATCTCTTTGTTGGCTAAGGGCTAATGAGTTGGTCCTTTCTTGGCTTTTGAACTATGTTGTGTATGAGATCAAGCAGAGTCACTGTTTTGAAACCCGGACCGGACCGACCGGTCCGATCGATTCGATCGAGAACCAGTGCCTAATTCGGTTCGGTTCTACCTCCAAAAACAGGCTGCAGACGTCCCGCGAGCCGACCGAAATATTTTCCGGTCGGACCAGTGAACCGGTCGACCTGGTGAACCGGTTCGGTCTACGAACAGATATGACCTCTTTTTTTTGTTTGTTTTTGGTAAATTGCGAACCAGCCCCCCTATTTTTTGCTATTACAATCCTACCTCAAAAAATGAAAAAAAAAAAAAGGAAAGAAAAAAAAATGCAAAACTTTGCGTAGGAATGTCCGTTTTGGACGCATTTTTGTTTGATTTGGGGTATCTCGACGAGATCTATCCACCGTAAACAGCCTACGGCGGTTTGGGCCAACAAATTTTCAAAAAATGCTATTTTTCATACTTAATTTGATTTTGAAGCGAAACGAGCTTGCATTCTAGAATTTCAAGCCTAGTAATTCGTCCGTTGCGAAGTTCATTTTCTATATTTTAGTTTCACATATTGTTGTTCTTATATTTAATTTTGTGATATGCTTGGCCAACATTTAAAAATCCAAAACAAATTTTTAAACTTGTATAAAATATATAGTTTATTGGATTATTTATTAAATTGTTGGATAACTCAATGGCTTCTACTAATTCACAAGAACTTATTTTGTTGGAGGTCACATGTTCAAGTCCTAGTATTGTGATAACCATATTCTTATTTTTCTTATAATATAACAAAATATTAATGACTTAAAATATTTCTAATAATCTTAAATTTTTTTTATACAAATAATTTTTATATTATATTTTTTATTGAACGTTGACTAAAGTCAACAAACCGGTCTACCCAGTGGTCCAACCGGTCCGACCTGTTGACCCGCTACCCAGTCGGTTCACCCGTTCTGTGATCGGGCTCGGTCTGAAAACACTGAGCAAAGTTTGCTCTTTCACACCTCTGCTCTGGAGTTGTGGGATGCTTTTAAAACAAGATACTCAAGAACTGATAGATCCAGAGTGTATCACCTCCACAAATCCTTGGCTTCCATTCATCAAGGTGGCAATCCTATCACTGAATACTACAATGGATTCAAAACTTTGTGGGATTAGTTGCTTAGTCAAAGGCCCATTGTTGCTTGTACCTGTGGACATTGCACCTGCAATGTTAATAGAACAATGACTGAAATCCAGCAGAATGATTGCATTTTGAAGTTTTTGATGGGGTTAAATGACATATATTCTGCCATAAGAAGTCAGATTGTAATGATGACCCCTATGCCAAATCTCTCTAGAGTTTATTCCCTCATACTTCAAGAGGAGAATCAAAGAGAGATGTATTCTTCCACTACTAGTAATCTTGAGTCTATGGCACTATTCACTCGCCCATGGAACTACTCTACTACTTAGAACCCTGCTACATTCACTCAAGGGACTCACAACACTACTGGCAAAAAGAAGCTGAGCAAAGAGGAGAAAAAGAAACTTAAATGCACTCACTACAACTTCCATGGTCACACTATTGATTCTTGTTTCCAGCTTAATGGTTACCCACCTGGTTGGACAGGTCCCACATGAAATAGAATTCAAATCCTCCCCACAATGCTAATTCTGCTATGGCTCCTGTCATGATGAGTGAATCTTGCCCTGCTGCCCCCCAGTCTCACTCATAATCATCTCACTCCTCTCACAAATATCTCAGGAATTATGGGCTTACAAGAAGGCTAAGGAGAACAAGCCTTTGCCTTCTACATCACATGAACCAGGTCATCATTATGCTGCTACTGTCACAACCAATCCTGGTATTTCTGGCGCTTTTGCTCTTAATTCTGCTTCTCTTAAGAGTTATAGTCAAGTATGGATACTTGACACAGGTGCCACAGATCACATGATTTGTGATATTAGTTGGTTCACTTCTACTCCTAAACCATTTCATGTGGTAATTCAGTTACCTAACAACTGTGCTACTATAACAACTCATATAGGTTCTGCCATGCTCACTACTAATGTTACTTTGCATAATGTTTTGTTTGTTCCTAGTTTCACTCATAACTTGCTGTCTATATCTAAACTTAGTAAACACAAAGACATTCAGTTAACTTTCATGCACACACATTGTTTGTTACAGGGTTCCAGGCTCAGGAGGATGATTGGTTTTGGTCATTGGAGAAATGATTTGTACATCCTTCAACCTTTTATGTCTGCAAACAATGTTGCTCCCCTTTTGAACTGGGACCTTAATTAAAAATATTTTAACATGATTTTTTGCATATAACTAGTAGGCTTTCTTCCAACAATTTCACAACCAATATTGTTTCGGCTTTTCCTTATTTATTCATATGAATCTCTAAGTTAGTGAGTCTACTTTCAGGGAAAATTCATCCTAAGTTCTTATTTCATCATTTTGTACCCGAAAATACCCCAAAACGTTTATTGTGCATAAATTATCCATTCGGTCCTACACCTTAGAAAAATCATAACTAATTGTAGAAAAATCCTTTTTGATCAAGGCCAACTGCTGAATACTCTTCATGATGTCCTCTAACTTTCATATGAAGAAATATTTTTCAAATAATGTGATTTAGAAGATCGGAATTCCTAAACCGTAGGCTGCTGTCTAAAGTTCGAAAATAGGTTTTATGTTTTCAAGAATAATTTAGCATAGCAAACCTTTGGATTTTCCTTCCCATTCAGGTACACATGTTCCTACTGATGTTAGGGATCAGTTTCCATAAAAATATTTGGAAACAAAGTTCATTTGGATATCCGATCAAAGGTTTGGCGAACTAATCAATGCCATCAAGGTTCCCCGTACGAGTTAAAGTGAAGTTCCATTTCTGATTTTTTCTAGCCTCGTTTGACATCCGGCCCTGAGGAACTTGGACAGAAAAGCCAATATTCTGTTTCCAAACCTCGAACAACCTTTATTTCATCATAATTATGTTTGGCATCTCATCTCATAACATTGCTACACCAAACTTCAGTACCATTGCTACATCAAATTGTCTAGTTGAACTGTTTCTACCGATAAGATCACTCCCGAAATATATCCAGTAGGTCACAGTTAATTCTTGCAATTTAAGTTCTTTTATATGAATCTCGCTAAGTCATTAAAGGCTTATTCATCGTTTCTTCTGTCCATTCCTCAGGATAAAAGCAACATGGCAGCATGGACCAAGTGAATAATTGTTCAAGCGTGCATTTTGGAATATTCGTGTTTTGTCACTAGTGCTTAGCAATTAAAATAGTCACATTATTTGTAGTACCAAGACTTCCGCTGTATATATATATATATATATATATATATATATATATATATCAAAATATAATTTATAAAACGTGTATGGTTTTGATCCTGAACAAGTGAGACCCCTTCCTATGAGTTGTGCTTTAGTCTGGATTGCGTAAAGTGGTTGGCCACCACTAAACCAACTCGGAGCGGAGCATGGCTCAAGGGGTGTGGTCGTCACAATGAGACCATTTCCATGCCACGGAACTGGGTTCCATTATCTGAGATAAGGACCCTTGGCAGACCGAAACCGTAGATGATGTTCTTCCACACAAAGTCTATCATATTATTCTCAGTTATGTGGGCCAGTGCCTCCGCCTCCACCCATTTGGTGAAATACTCAACCGCAACTAAGAGGAGTTTTCTCTGTCCCTGGGTGACAGGGAGGGGTCCCACAATATCAATTCCCCACTAATCAAAAGGGCGAGTAATCTCAAGACGCTGCATCAGAACAACTGGCTGGTGGATCAATTTTGCATGGTACTGACAATTCTCACAAGTACGACAGAATTGTGTCGCAGCCTTTCTCGATGGCGGCAAAAAATACCCTTGCCTCAGAATCTTTTGTGGGAGAGGTCTTCCTGCAGAATAGTTCCCACAGCTCCCAGCGTGTATTTCTCTCATGATGTACTTTGCATCCACCGAGGATATACATCTTAACAAGGGACCCTCAAAGGATCGCTTGTAAAGCTCTCATTGATAAATAGTGAACCTGTAGGCATTGTATTTTAGGCATCGCCGTGCGTTCACATCATTCGGGAGCGTCCCATTCTAGAGGTACTGGAAGATCTTGTCTTTCCTGCAAGCAGTGTATGCAATAGGAAACATGAATTCTACATCAACCCATACCTTGCTAGTCTTATTAAAACCAATTACTGGCCTCAAAGTGGCCAATAAGGTAACGCGTTTCTCAACAAAAATGTCTGATAAGCTCGCGAATTTCGACAATGCATCTGCTTTAGTATTCTCAGATCTGGGGATCTGAGTCAAGTTGAATGTTGCTAATTCTGAAGCTTCTGCCTTCAACTTTGCTAAATATAAGACCATCGTCTCCTGTTTTGCTTCGAAGAATCCCGAGAAATGGTTTGCCACCAGTTGGGAATCTGTAAACACCTCTAAGTGGTCTGAACTTAGAGTCTTTGCCATTCTTACCCCTGCGAGAACTGCCTCATACTCCGCTTCATTATTTGTGATAGGGAAGTTCAAGCCTATAGCGAAATCGAACTCTCTGCGGTTCGGTGATACCAGGTGGATTTTCGCGCCCCCGCCATTGACGGTCGAGGAGCCGTCCACATGCAATAGCCATGCTGAATGTCGGGTACTAGGTCCCGAGTCCTGTGTTATAGTAAAGATGTGGTTGCAAGAGTAGTCCACGTTATTCCCTAACGTTTCTGCCATAAAATCTACCAAGACCTGTGCTTTTATGGCGGTTCGGGGACGATATTCAAGACCGAATTCTCGTAACTCTATTGCCCATTTGACCAAATGCCCAAAGGTTTCTGGGCTTGTCATTATCTGTTGAAGGGGTTTATTTGTGACAACCGTTATGGGGTGTGACTGAAAATACGACTTCAACTTTCGTGCCGTCATTACTATCGCCAAGGCAAATAGCTCGATTTGCAGATAGTTTCTTTCCGCGCCGTGGAACACACGGCTAACATAGTGAATAGGTAGCTACTTGCCACCTACGTCTTTGACCAAAACTGTGCTAATAGCATTGGTTGAGACTACTAGGTACAAGTAAAGCATTTCTCCTAGGTCGGGCTTTGCCAAAAACGGTTGGGCAATCAGGTACCTCTTCAGTTGTTGGAATGCCACTTCACAATCATTCGTGCACTGAAAATATGTCGTCTTTTTCAACACCTTGAAGAAATGAAGGATGTTTTCGGCTGAAGTCGCAATGAATCATCCCAATGATATTATACGTTCAACCAAACACTATATGTCACGAGCCGATCGTTGTGAGGGTAAACTCATCACTACTTGAATCTTATCGGGATTAGCCTCGATTCCCCTCTCATTTACCATATAACCCAAAAATATTCCCCCAGGAACGTCAAATATGCATTTCTTTAGATTGAGTTTCATACCATTGTTCCTCATTATCGCAAAAGATTGCTCCAACTGCGTCACATGATATCATGAGCCTTCAGACTTTTGAACCTCCATAGGCTTCCCAATCAGATTGTAGAACATCTTGGCGACCAACCTTTGAAACGTAGCTCCCCCATTTCTCAAATCGAAGGGCATTCCCCGGTAGCAGTATACATCGATATTTGTAACAAAAGTCGTTTTAGGTTGATCTTCTGTTGCCATGAAAATCTGATGGAATCCGCTCTTCGTGTCCACAAGACTGAACAATGCACATCCCACCGTCGAGTTCACGAGGAGGTCTATTCTTGGTAGGGGAAAAGGGTCTCGCAGACAATGTCTATTTAAATCAGTATTATCCACACACATTCTCCATTCAGCCTCTTTTCTCAAAACCAACACTATGTTGCTAAGCCACTCAGAGTAGCGTATCGCGTAGATATGGCCTGCCTTGAGCTTCTCAACAACTTCCTTCCCAGTTGTCTCGTTCTTTTCCTTGATGAAGTTTCTCTTCTTTTGTCTTACGATTTGGCTTGAGGGTCGACATTCAACTTATGCACGATGGTTTTATGGTCGATCCCTTTCAGATCCAAGTCAGACCATGCAAATATATTAGCGTTCCTCCTCAAACATTCCACCAATGCAGTCCTTACGTCAGGTAATGGCCTCTACAATCTGCAAGGTACGGTCTGGCCGCTCGAGATCGATACTAATAGTAATGAAGTCTCCAACAGGTTCCATCTTCGCCTCATTCTGAAATGGTATAATTGCTTTCTCTCTTTTGGAAAACTCAACGGAAGGTTCAGCCTCTATCTTCTTTAAACCTATCACCATATTTCTCTTCTTCCACTGCCCTATCTCATTCGCATTTTGCGGTCTCTTCATCTTTTGATTACCCAATGACCCTCAAATCTCGAGAACTAGTGTTCCTACAGACGACGCCACTAATTTGGCAATAGATCGTATTTATATAATGAGATGAATATTACAGGTGCGGTACTACGATTCTATTACAAACTATGTCTCCTACCACTAGAGCTAGCTATAGGCGTATGGGCCATCCCAATACGAGAAATACCCATTCACAGTACAATTCTCTATTTTCTTTCTTTTTTGTTCTTGTTATTGTTTAAGGAATTAAAAAATTAGCATTATCAAAAATATTTGAATATAAATTTTTTGATATGTAGGTAGCATTGTGAAAAATGTTTAAATCTATTTTTTAACTTTAATTTTTAAGATAATTATATTTAGTAATTTTAGAATAAAGAACATTGTAGTCACAAATTCTTGAATTCTAAAAATAAAATAAGAAAATGATTACAAAGTAATTTTTGATTAAATTTAAAGTATAATTTGGATACAATCTCTATCTAATCCTCTGATTCAATTCTACAAGAACAATATTAAAATTTGCAGTGAAAATCTTCAATTTGTTCTTCGCTGAAATGATTTAGACTTGGAAAAACGTTAATTCGAGGGTCTTGGACTTGATCTCGGATTAAACGGTGATTTGCCTGGAGGATTTGACTTGAGGATTTGATGAACACCGATTTGACTTGGGATTGATGAACACCGATTTGACTTAAGGACTTGATGAACAATGATTTGAGGATTTAATGAAGGATAATATGATCTTCGTCCTCAGTTCTTTGGATTTTTGGACTTTGATCTTCCTAGTATGGATTTTGATCTTCAAAAACGGTTTTTCGAGGGTCTTGTGACTTGATCTCGGATCAAAATGGATTTTTGATCTTCAAAAATGGTTTTCCGAGGGTCTTGTGACTTGATCTCGGATCAAAATGGATTTTTGATTTGAATGTTGTTGAAGAACGGTATGAACTTGATTTGAATTTCTTGAATTTGTTGAAGATTTGATCTTCTTGGCAGAGACACGATCTTCAAAAAATGGTTTTTGGATGAACATGAGGCTTGATGGCAGATTGAAAGAAGTTCTTAACGAAGAACTTCTTGAAGATGATTGAAGGATACCTTTGAAGATTGCTGAGCTCGTTGGAGAGGATTTAGACTTTCTTGCTCTGAATTCTTCAAGCTTCAATTGTTATTTTTTTGTTCTTCAAGAGCACCGCTATTTATAGTTGTACAGTGAATCTCAATCAGAATCTCCTGATGAGATGAACGGTTGTGATCGCGTCTACAATTTCTTGATTTGGAAGACTTTATCTAAATGAATCTTCTAGATATCTCTTGAATATTCAATCTTGGAGGAGAAGACTTTCCTTGTCTTGATATTTGATAAATATATTTATTTAACCCTTTAAAATATTAGGATTAAATAATATATATATTTATTTTCACTTTCTTGCTCTACAAGACTTGCCATTATTTAATTTAATTGGATAATTTAACTCCAATTAATAAATACCACATTATTCAATTTATCCATCATATATATTAAAATTAATAAATTTAACTACTTTACTTTGGAAATAAATTTATTATAAATCCAAAAAAAAAATTAAAAAAAAAAATTTAAAAAATCAATATATTATTCTCCACGTGTCGAGATTTAATTAGACACAAATTATCCGTGTCTACAAATTGCCCCCTTTGACTTGTTCGCAGAGTCGTAATGAAACATGTCGTGGACGAGTCACAATTTTTTTTTTGACATGGAGATGGCTAATTTCCACAATTTCTTTTTGGCATGTATATGGAGGGTTTAGGTGGACCATGAGCATGAGATAATTCTCCCATCTTTTGCTTTTTTTTGTTGGCTCACACGGACCAGGAACATGTGGTAATTGCCCTCCCACCTTCTTTGACCGGTCAACTTTTTTTTTTTGGGCCCGCCAGTTGTGGTGTATGTAGACCAGCAACACTGAATGACTCTTCCCCTTTTCCTTATTTGAAATCAACGTACACTTTTTTTTTCTCTACTGCTGGCCGTCCCTTTTCTCTTTTCTTTTTTTTTCTTTGAATTTAAAGGGAAATATTTGCAAGAGGAATTTCTTCTCTTCAAAAATGAAATTCCTTGTTCTTCAATTATTTGCTGGAATTTTGTGGAGAAAGAAAGTTTCCAAACTCAACATCCACTTTCAATTATAAAACAAGGCTTGGGGCAAAAGTTCTTCTTCATTCACAAAAGAAACCTTTCCCAACGAAATTTCTTTTAGTAACAAATATTTTCTTCTTCTTTTGTTAGACAGACCTTGCTGCAGTTTCAGCGAATTTAGCGAGGATTGATCCAATTCGGGTGAAGATTTCGCCACATACTTCCTTGACGGTGCGACGAACAGAAAAAGGAAGTTTTTTTTTCTTCTTCTTCCTTTTTTTCCCGATATATATACATATATATATATATATATGATGCATATTATATAATCACAAAGATCTAACTATTTCACTCGTTTCTTCGTGGTGCAGCGATTCAGAGAAGAAGATCAACTTACGGGCACAAGAGCCGACGAACGGGACATCCTTCTCTTCTTCGTACGGTAGGAATATCAAATTTTTTTTTTTTTTTTTTGCATCGGCAACAGCAGATTTTCCACTTTTTTTTTTTGGCTATTTGCTCTTTTCTTCTCCGTCAATCGCTAACTTGTCTTTCTAACCCTTTTGTTTCCTTCTTTGTGTTGACAGTTCACGCACAATGGTGAAATTCGGTCGCACCTATAATTGGAAGGGAATTGAGACTATAACCATCACCGGCGATGAAAATCAACGGGACACAATATTGGAAGTTGGTACCCCTCTTGCCGGAAGTTTCACAAGCCGATGGCCCACTTTGATTAACACCACTAAGCCTAAAGACTGGACCGAAGAGCTTCCCAAGTCCTCCAATCGATCTATGCCGTCGTTCGTGCTCCATTCTCCTCACCACCGAGTATCAAACAGTGATCTTCCTTTCGATACCTTGGGGCGACGCATTGCCAAAGGAGATGCCATGTGGGACGATGCCTTTCTTCACTTTCCCGGTGAAATCCATTACTTCCCCGGATATTGGGAGTGGACAGAAGATGTCCTTGTTCTGTGCAAGCCTACACTTACATCCACCAATACGTACGAACCGATCTATGCATCCTTATTCACATATGAGTGCAATTTGGAAATCCTAAAAGCCTTGTGCGAAGCATGGTCACCGTCTACAAACACCCTTGTCACTTCCCTTGGAGAGCTCTCGATTTCCTTATGGGACTTGGAACATCTTGCCGGTCTACCAATATTTGGATCCGTATATGACGAAGTCATACCGAGAAAGAAAGAACTTTTTGGCAACGAAAAAGACAAATATCATATGCCGCGGTCATGCAAAGCTTTGTTCCATGCGTTTCACCTAATCCGAGCGCATGTTGGTGATGACGATCCTCGAGTGCCAATCAAAGAGTGGATCAACTTTTGGTCGAAGAAAGAAGTCAAATACAAATGTCCCCCATCACTCAAGGAGAGAAGAAGCGTGCGCCGACCTCAATCGACACACAACCCTTCCGGGAAGCTCGAGCCATGCAAAATGGATTTTGATCTTCAAAAACGGTTTTTCGAGGGTCTTGTGACTTGATCTCGGATCAAAATGGATTTTTGATCTTCAAAAACGGTTTTCCGAGGGTCTTGTGACTTGATCTCGGATCAAAATGGATTTTTGATTTGAATGTTGTTGAAGAACGGTATGAACTTGATGTGAATTTCTTGAATTTGTTGAAGATTTGATCTTCTTGGCAGAGACACGATCTTCAAAAAACGGTTTTTGGATGAACATGAGGCTTGATGGCAGATTGAAAGAAGTTCTTAACGAAGAACTTCTTGAAGATGGTTGAAGGATACCTTTGAAAATTGCTGAGCTCGTTGGAGAGGATTTAGACTTCCTTGCTCTAAATTCTTCAAGCTTCAATTGTTATTTTTTTGTTCTTCAAGAGCACCGCTATTTATAGTTGTACAGTGAATCTCAATCAGAATCTCCTGATGAGATGAACGGTTGTGATCGCGTCTACAATTTCTTGATTTGGAAGACTTTATCTAAATGAATCTTCTAGATATCTCTTGAATATTCAATCTTGGAGGAGAAGACTTTCCTTGTCTTGATATTTGATAAATATATTTATTTAACCCTTTAAAATATTAGGATTAAATAATATATATATTTATTTTCATTTTCTTGCTCTACAAGACTTGCCATTATTTAATTTAATTGGATAATTTAACTCCAATTAATAAATACGACATTATTCAATTTATCCATCATATATATTAAAATTAATAAATTTAACTACTTTACTTTGGAAATAAATTTATTATAAATCCAAAAAAAAATTAAAAAAAAAATTTAAAAAAATCAATATATTATTCTCCACGTGTCGAGATTTAATTAGACACAAATTATCCGTGTCTACAAATTGCCCCCTTGTGACTTGTTCGCAGAGTCGTAATGAAACATGTCGTGGACGAGTCACAATTTTTTTTTTGACATGGAGATGGCTAATTTCCACAATTTCTTTTTGGCATGTATATGGAGGGTTTAGGTGGACCATGAGCATGAGATAATTCTCCCATCTTTTGCTTTTTTTTGTTGGCTCACACGGACCAGGAACATGTGGTAATTGCCCTCCCACCTTCTTTGACCGGTCAACTTTTTTTTTTTGGGCCCGCCAGTTGTGGTGTATGTAGACCAGCAACACTGAATGACTCTTCCCCTTTTCCTTATTTGAAATCAACGTACACTTTTTTTTTCTCTACTGCTGGCCGTCCCTTTTCTCTTTCCTTTTTTTTTCTTTGAATTTAAAGGGAAATATTTGCAAGAGGAATTTCTTCTCTTCAAAAATGAAATTCCTTGTTCTTCAATTATTTGCTGGAATTTTGTGGAGAAAGAAAGTTTCCAAACTCAACATCCACTTTCAATTATAAAACAAGGCTTGGGGCAAAAGTTCTTCTTCATTCACAAAAGAAACCTTTCCCAACGAAATTTCTTTTAGTAACAAATATTTTCTTCTTCTTTTGTTAGACAGACCTTGCTGCAGTTTCAGCGAATTTAGCGAGGATTGATCCAATTCGGGTGAAGATTTCGCCACATACTTCCTTGACGGTGCGACGAACAGAAAAAGGAAGTTTTTTTTTCTTCTTCTTCCTTTTTTTCCCGATATATATACATATATATATATATATGATGCATATTATATAATCACAAAGATCTAACTATTTCACTCGTTTCTTCGTGGTGCAGCGATTCAGAGAAGAAGATCAACTTACGGGCACAAGAGCCGACGAACGGAACATCCTTCTCTTCTTCGTACGGTAGGAATATCAACTTTTTTTTTTTTTGCATCGGCAACAGCAGATTTTCCACTTTTTTTTTTTTTTGGCTATTTGCTCTTTTCTTCTCCGTCAATCGCTAACTTGTCTTTCTAACCCTTTTGTTTCCTTCTTTGTGTTGACAGTTCATGCACAATGGTGAAATTAGGTCGCACCTATAATTCGAAGGGAATTGAGACTATAACCATCACCGGCGATGAAAATCAACGGGACACAATATTGGAAGTTGGTAACCCTCTTGCCGGAAGTTTCACAAGCCGATGGCCCACTTTGATTAACACCACTAAGCCTAAAGACTGGACCGAAGAGCTTCCCAAGTCCTCCAATCGATCTATGCCGTCGTTCGTGCTCCATTCTCCTCACCACCGAGTATCAAACAGTGATCTTCCTTTCGATACCTTGGGGCGACGCATTGCCAAAGGAGATGCCATATGGGACGATGCCTTTCTTCACTTTCCCAGTGAAATCCATTACTTCCCCGGATATTGGGAGTGGACAGAAGATGTCCTTGTTCTGTGCAAGCCTACACTTACATCCACCAATACGTACGAACCGATCTATGCGTCCTTATTCACATATGAGTGCAATTTGGAAATCCTAAAAGCCTTGTGCGAAGCATGGTCACCGTCTACAAACACCCTTGTCACTTCCCTTGGAGAGCTCTCGATTTCCTTATGGGACTTGGAACATCTTGCCGGTCTACCAATATTTGGATCCCTATATGACGAAGTCATACCGAGAAAGAAAGAACTTTTTGGCAACGAAAAAGACAAATATCATATGCCGCGGTCATGCAAAGCTTTGTTCCATGCGTTTCACCTAATCCGAGCGCATGTTGGTGATGACGATCCTCGAGTGCCAATCAAAGAGTGGATCAACTTTTGGTCGAAGAAAGAAGTCAAATACAAATGTCCCCCATCACTCAAGGAGAGAAGAAGCGTGCGCCGACCTCAATCGACACACAACCCTTCCGGGAAGCTCGAGCCATGCAAAATGGATTTTGATCTTCAAAAACGGTTTTTCGAGGGTCTTGTGACTTGATCTCGGATCAAAATGGATTTTTGATCTTCAAAAACGGTTTTCCGAGGGTCTTGTGACTTGATCTCGGATCAAAATGGATTTTTGATTTGAATGTTGTTGAAGAACGGTATGAACTTGATGTGAATTTCTTGAATTTGTTGAAGATTTGATCTTCTTGGCAGAGACACGATCTTCAAAAAACGGTTTTTGGATGAACATGAGGCTTGATGGCAGATTGAAAGAAGTTCTTAACGAAGAACTTCTTGAAGATGGTTGAAGGATACCTTTGAAAATTGCTGAGCTCGTTGGAGAGGATTTAGACTTCCTTGCTCTAAATTCTTCAAGCTTCAATTGTTATTTTTTTGTTCTTCAAGAGCACCGCTATTTATAGTTGTACAGTGAATCTCAATCAGAATCTCCTGATGAGATGAACGGTTGTGATCGCGTCTACAATTTCTTGATTTGGAAGACTTTATCTAAATGAATCTTCTAGATATCTCTTGAATATTCAATCTTGGAGGAGAAGACTTTCCTTGTCTTGATATTTGATAAATATATTTATTTAACCCTTTAAAATATTAGGATTAAATAATATATATATTTATTTTCATTTTCTTGCTCTACAAGACTTGCCATTATTTAATTTAATTGGATAATTTAACTCCAATTAATAAATACGACATTATTCAATTTATCCATCATATATATTAAAATTAATAAATTTAACTACTTTACTTTGGAAATAAATTTATTATAAATCCAAAAAAAAATTAAAAAAAAAATTTAAAAAAATCAATATATTATTCTCCACGTGTCGAGATTTAATTAGACACAAATTATCCGTGTCTACAAATTGCCCCCTTGTGACTTGTTCGCAGAGTCGTAATGAAACATGTCGTGGACGAGTCACAATTTTTTTTTTGACATGGAGATGGCTAATTTCCACAATTTCTTTTTGGCATGTATATGGAGGGTTTAGGTGGACCATGAGCATGAGATAATTCTCCCATCTTTTGCTTTTTTTTGTTGGCTCACACGGACCAGGAACATGTGGTAATTGCCCTCCCACCTTCTTTGACCGGTCAACTTTTTTTTTTTGGGCCCGCCAGTTGTGGTGTATGTAGACCAGCAACACTGAATGACTCTTCCCCTTTTCCTTATTTGAAATCAACGTACACTTTTTTTTTCTCTACTGCTGGCCGTCCCTTTTCTCTTTCCTTTTTTTTTCTTTGAATTTAAAGGGAAATATTTGCAAGAGGAATTTCTTCTCTTCAAAAATGAAATTCCTTGTTCTTCAATTATTTGCTGGAATTTTGTGGAGAAAGAAAGTTTCCAAACTCAACATCCACTTTCAATTATAAAACAAGGCTTGGGGCAAAAGTTCTTCTTCATTCACAAAAGAAACCTTTCCCAACGAAATTTCTTTTAGTAACAAATATTTTCTTCTTCTTTTGTTAGACAGACCTTGCTGCAGTTTCAGCGAATTTAGCGAGGATTGATCCAATTCGGGTGAAGATTTCGCCACATACTTCCTTGACGGTGCGACGAACAGAAAAAGGAAGTTTTTTTTTCTTCTTCTTCCTTTTTTTCCCGATATATATACATATATATATATATATGATGCATATTATATAATCACAAAGATCTAACTATTTCACTCGTTTCTTCGTGGTGCAGCGATTCAGAGAAGAAGATCAACTTACGGGCACAAGAGCCGACGAACGGAACATCCTTCTCTTCTTCGTACGGTAGGAATATCAACTTTTTTTTTTTTTGCATCGGCAACAGCAGATTTTCCACTTTTTTTTTTTTTTGGCTATTTGCTCTTTTCTTCTCCGTCAATCGCTAACTTGTCTTTCTAACCCTTTTGTTTCCTTCTTTGTGTTGACAGTTCATGCACAATGGTGAAATTAGGTCGCACCTATAATTCGAAGGGAATTGAGACTATAACCATCACCGGCGATGAAAATCAACGGGACACAATATTGGAAGTTGGTAACCCTCTTGCCGGAAGTTTCACAAGCCGATGGCCCACTTTGATTAACACCACTAAGCCTAAAGACTGGACCGAAGAGCTTCCCAAGTCCTCCAATCGATCTATGCCGTCGTTCGTGCTCCATTCTCCTCACCACCGAGTATCAAACAGTGATCTTCCTTTCGATACCTTGGGGCGACGCATTGCCAAAGGAGATGCCATATGGGACGATGCCTTTCTTCACTTTCCCAGTGAAATCCATTACTTCCCCGGATATTGGGAGTGGACAGAAGATGTCCTTGTTCTGTGCAAGCCTACACTTACATCCACCAATACGTACGAACCGATCTATGCGTCCTTATTCACATATGAGTGCAATTTGGAAATCCTAAAAGCCTTGTGCGAAGCATGGTCACCGTCTACAAACACCCTTGTCACTTCCCTTGGAGAGCTCTCGATTTCCTTATGGGACTTGGAACATCTTGCCGGTCTACCAATATTTGGATCCCTATATGACGAAGTCATACCGAGAAAGAAAGAACTTTTTGGCAACGAAAAAGACAAATATCATATGCCGCGGTCATGCAAAGCTTTGTTCCATGCGTTTCACCTAATCCGAGCGCATGTTGGTGATGACGATCCTCGAGTGCCAATCAAAGAGTGGATCAACTTTTGGTCGAAGAAAGAAGTCAAATACAAATGTCCCCCATCACTCAAGGAGAGAAGAAGCGTGCGCCGACCTCAATCGACACACAACCCTTCCGGGAAGCTCGAGCCATGCAAAATGGATTTTGATCTTCAAAAACGGTTTTTCGAGGGTCTTGTGACTTGATCTCGGATCAAAATGGATTTTTGATCTTCAAAAACGGTTTTCCGAGGGTCTTGTGACTTGATCTCGGATCAAAATGGATTTTTGATTTGAATGTTGTTGAAGAACGGTATGAACTTGATTTGAATTTCTTGAATTTGTTGAAGATTTGATCTTCTTGGCAGAGACACGATCTTCAAACAACGGTTTTTGGATGAACATGAGGCTTGATGGCGGATTGAAAGAAGTTCTTAACGAAGAACTTCTTGAAGATGGTTGAAGGATACCTTTGAAGATTGCTGAGCTCGTTGGAGAGGATTTAGACTTCCTTGCTCTGAATTCTTCAAGCTTCAATTGTTATTTTTTTGTTCTTCAAGAGCACCGCTATTTATAGTTGTACAGTGAATCTCAATCAGAATCTCCTGATGAGATGAACGGTTGTGATCGCGTCTACAATTTCTTGATTTGGAAGACTTTATCTAAATGAATCTTCTAGATATCTCTTGAATATTCAATCTTGGAGGAGAAGACTTTCCTTGTCTTGATATTTGATAAATATATTTATTTAACCCTTTAAAATATTAGGATTAAATAATATATATTTATTTTCATTTTCTTGCTCTACAAGACTTGCCATTATTTAATTTAATTGGATAATTTAACTCCAATTAATAAATACGACATTATTCAATTTATCCATCATATATATTAAAATTAATAAATTTAACTACTTTACTTTGGAAATAAATTTATTATAAATCCAAAACAAAATTAAAAAAAAAAATTAAAAAAATCAATATATTATTCTCCACGTGTCGAGATAAAATTAGACACAAATTTTCCGTGTCTACAAATTGCCCCCTTGTGACTTGTTCGCAGAGTCGTAATGAAACATGTCGTGGACGAGTCACTATTTTTTTTTTGACATGGAGATGGCTAATTTCCACAATTTCTTTTTGGCATGTATATGGAGGGTTTAGGTGGACCATGAGCATGAGATAATTCTCCCATCTTTTGCTTTTTTTTGTTGGCTCACACGGACCAGGAACATGTGGTAATTGCCCTCCCACCTTCTTTGACCGGTCAACTTTTTTTTTTTGGGCCCGCCAGTTGTGGTCTATGTAGACCAGCAACACTGAATGACTCTTCCCCTTTTCCTTATTTGAAATCAACGTACACTTTTTTTTTTCTCTTCTGCTGGCCGTCCCTTTTCTCTTTCCTTTTTTTTTCTTTGAATTTAAAGGGAAATATTTGCAAGAGGAATTTCTTCTCTTCAAAAATGAAATTCCTTGTTCTTCAATTATTTGCTGGAATTTTGTGGAGAAAGAAAGTTTCCAAACTCAACATCCACTTTCAATTATAAGAGAAGGCTTGGGGCAAAAGTTCTTCTTCATTCACAAAAGAAACCTTTCCCAACGAAATTTCTTTTAGTAACAAATATTTTCTTCTTCTTTTGTTAGACAGACCTTGCTGCAGTTTCAGCGAATTTAGCGAGGATTGATTCAATTCAGGTGAAGATTTCGCCACATACTTCCTTGACGGTGCGACGAACAGAAAAAGGAAGTTTTTTTTTTCTTCTTCTTCCTTTTTTTCCCGATATATATACATATATATATATATGATGCATATTATATAATCACAAAGATCTAACTATTTCACTCGTTTCTTCGTGGTGCAGCGATTCAGAGAAGAAGATCAACTTACGGGCACAAGAGCCGACGAACGGGACATCCTTCTCTTCTTCGTACGGTAGGAATATCAACTTTTTTTTTTTATTTTTTTGCATCGGCAACAGCAGATTTTCCACTTTTTTTTTTTGGCTATTTGCTCTTTTCTTCTCCGTCAATCGCTAACTTGTCTTTCTAACCCTTTTGTTTCCTTCTTTGTGTTGACAGTTCACGCACAATGGTGAAATCCATTACTTCCCCGGATATTGGGAGTGGACAGAAGATGTCCTTGTTCTGTGCAAGCCTACACTTACATCCACCAATACGTACGAACCGATCTATGCGTCCTTATTCACATATGAGTGCAATTTGGAAATCCTAAAAGCCTTGTGTGAAGCATGGTCACCGTCTACAAACACCCTTGTCACTTCCCTTGGAGAGCTCTCGATTTCCTTATGGGACTTGGAACATCTTGCCGGTCTACCAATATTTGGATCCCTATATGACGAAGTCATACCGAGCGAGAAAGAACTTTTTGGCAACGAAAAAGACAAATATCATATGCCGCGGTCATGCAAAGCTTTGTTCCATGCGTTTCACCTAATCCGAGCGCATGTTGGTGATGACAATCCTCGAGTGCCAATCAAAGAGTGGATCAACTTTTGGTCGAAGAAAGAAGTCAAATACAAATGTCCCCCATCACTCAAGGAGAGAAGAAGCGTGCGCCGACCTCAATCGACACACAACCCTTCCGGGAAGCTCGAGCCATGTAATCGGTGGTCTTCGCAAGAAGAAATTCTGTTTTCACAACTCGGTGTCAAAGGTAATTTGAAGAAAGGGACATTTTTGGCCGCGCACTTAGCTTGCTTGTTGTGCATCTTTGTTCTCCATGTGAAGGATGTTGGCTTTATCCGTCCCAGTACATTCAAGATGGCTAGTCTTATGGCCAACGGTCAAAGAGTTTGCCTTGCCATCCCGGTACTATCGTCAATTCACAAAGGACTGAATGCAATATCAAGGCCTACTCAATCGTCTCGAGGGTGCCTTCCCTTTCCGATCCATTTTTGTCTACGGGTGGGTGGCGCTATACTTCAAGACTCAGTTTTCCATCCAATTAGAGTCGCAGAAACCTGGAATGACAGTATATTCTGGACAAAATGGAGCAAGGCCTTTTGATCCAAAAGAAGCTCGCAAGAGGATTCACAAAGGAGACTACACCACTTGGGCATGCAACCTTCTTCCAAACGTCAATAACGTCGAACTTGGGGATTGCGGTACCCTTGGCGAAGCAGAGCATGACTATTTTATCAACCTTCGATCATGCTATCTTACTATGAGGCAAGGAGAGACCTCTGATGTTGAGCCCTATAGTCCACATCGATTCGGCCGACAATTTGGATATTATCAAGATGTCCCTGGCGTACTCATCAATGACTACCATGAAGCTTCTTTGAATGAAGGACTTCATTTTTGGAGGTTAAGTCTTGCAGAAAGGATATATTCAAAGGTTTGGATTCCCAATGCTCCTCTTAAGGCGAGAAGGCACTTTTCGGATAGTTATAAGTCATGGATAACCAAAACCCATATGAGCTACCATGAAGACAATATCGACTCCTTACTTTTGCCTCAAAAGCGCTTGATACTTAGCGGGGATGACAAGGTCGCACAAAGTCGTGACAACCAAATTGCTTCTCTTGGGAAGAGCTCGGGAGACTCGCCACACATTGCGGTAGAGGAATTAGCGAAAAGAAAAAGCATTGTCAAAGAGAGCGGCAACAGCGAGAATGGCGACCGCAACTAGAAGAGAGTTAAGAAAGACTCAAGTGTCTCGCATCCTAGAGAAGTCAATTCTCCTCGCTGTCTTTCGAGCACCCCATCCGCGACATTGGACTTGGCTGTACAGGTATTGGCCAATTTTGCTCTTTATTTCCATACATATATACATATATATATATATATACATGTATATGTCCCTAACTTTCGACACATTCCTTGTAGGCTGGTGAAGAGAGGATTTCTGCTTTGAAGGGTGATGAGCAACATCCTCAAACAAGTGAAGGGTCTACTTCATGTGCTGGCATCAAACCTTCAAAACATGACAAAGTGCATTTGAAACCAAGAGACTCAAAGAATGGTAAGGAGAGCTCTCCACATGTTGTCGTCTCTGTTTTCAAGGGTGAAAGTCTATTGGAAATTCATGACAAGGGGTATCTCAACTCTCTATGGGCCGATGTTAGCGGGCGGATTGTTCGTGCACCAATTAACCAAATTTATTCTTTTAAAGATGAATTCCGCATTGTTTTTGAAAGAATGAAGTTGGTTGGGAAGGAAAAAGTTGCACCCTTAGAGGCCTTAGTTAACAACGTTTTTGATCAAGCTGCTGCTTATAATGTGCGAAACTCCGTAGTATTGGAAAGCTCATCACTTCTTCAACAAATTTCAGAAATAGGGGGCCAAATATCCGACGCCAAAGCTGACAAGGAAAACGGATCCTCACAAATTAAGTCCACAGAAGATGAACTTCAAAGTGTTAAAAGAAGATTGAAAGACTTAAAGTCGATGAAAGAAAGCTTGACATCATCCTTAAAGAGCCAAAAAGAATTTGTTCGAGGTGCCGAAGATAAGATCTCTAACTTGGAAGAGAAGATGTTCGTCCTTAGAAGCATTCCTTCAGTTACTGACGCGGAGATGGAAGAATTGGACGTTATGAGGATACACTTGTTTTGTTTTTCTTCTTATTTTCTTTAATGGTATACTTTATTCTGTTTTGCTTTGGATTTGTAGCATCATCAAAACTTAGAGATTAATAAAAGATTTACCTTTATTTATCTCATTTTGAGTTACTCATTGCATTTGGCATTATTTACATTCCCATGAATACTGTAACATAACGCCACAAAAACAACTTAAGCAAATTTCTTGACTGAACTTAGAAAGCTTATAAGCTGCCTACGTACCTCAATAAAAGGATCAAGTCATAACGTAGTTCAAAGAAATCAAAATTGATTTAAGGGGGGTGCCGTACACAGTTTATACTCATGCGGGCCAGGAGTATTCATTCTTTAACCACTTTGAACAAAGTGGGGTATTTAAAATTTAACCACATAAAACACCTTTAGTGGGGTAAGTTATCATTTTAACCACATAATTTACCATTGGTGGTTGTCATCCATAGTTTATACTTATGTGGGCCAGGAATAACATGCAGTTTAAGCTCGTGCGTCATGGAGCATGCTTCAATCATCAAGGGTAGTATTGTTTCAAGAATTTTCCATTGATAGGACCAATTCTTAATCCGTCTTCGGCAACCAACTTATATGCACCATTTGTATATACCTCTGTGATGACATAAGGACAATCCCACTTTGAAGTGAACTTGTTTCCGGTTCGATGAGTGATAATGATAGGCCTTCTCACTGCGAGAACCAAATCACCAACTTGAAAGGAGCGTCGGCGGACCTTTTTGTTAAAAGACTTGGAGATACGAGCTTGATAGCACACAAGATTTTGTTGCGCTTCTAGTCTTCTCTCATCAAGGGCATCTAGCTCTTGCAAGCGCAAACGAGCATTCTCTTCTTCGGTGAGTCCTTCTTGCAGAGCTATCCTTAAAGACGGGATTTGTTCCTCAAGAGGAAGAACTGCTTCTACTCCATAGACCAACGCATACGAGGTTGCTTGAGTTGGCGTTCTATGTGTAGTTATATATGCCCATAAAGCTTCTCCAATTCTTTCATGCCAATCTTTCTTTGACTTCGCCACCACTTTCTTTAGCAAGTTGCAGAGAGTTTTGTTGAATGCTTCGGCGAGGCCATTAGAAGCAGCATAATACATGGAAGAGTTTATTTGCTTGAATCCAAACATCTCACACAACTTGTCTACCAAAATATTGCAAAACGGCTTTCCATTATCAGTAACGATGCACCGGGGAACTCCGTAGCAGTAAATGATATTGGTACGAATGAAGTTGACAACAGTCTCCTTTTTGACTTCTTTGAGAGGCACAACTTCGGCCCATTTTGAGAAGTAGTCGATTGCAGCCAAGATGTACAAGTGTTCACCAGAAGACTTTGTCATAGGACAGACAGCGTCCAAACCCATGAATCAAAAGGCCAAGAAGCTACAATTGGATGCAAAGGTTCAGGCGGCTGATGCATGAAGATTGAGTAGAATTGACAAGCTTGACATCTTTGCGCATACTTCATGCAATCTAAGACCATGGTTGGCCAATAGTAGCCCATTCTTTTGATGCGAAAATGCAACTTTGGACCAGACTGATGAGCTCCACAAATTCCGGAATGTGCTTCTTCCATAGCTTGCATAGCTTTTTCTTTTCCTAGGCAGCGCAAGAAAACCCCATCGAATGAGCGCCTATAGAGTGTGTCTTTATAGAAGATGAAGCGAGCTGCATGACGCCTAATGTCGACCTTTTGATGTACGTCATTGGGCAACTTTCCGTGCTTCAAGTAGTCCACGAATGATTGTCCCCAATCTTCCACTTCAATTTCGTATACCTCCACGTCATGACTTTCATTATTATTACCTTTGTCCTCTAGAATAGGAGGGAGTACCCATTTGTGGCACACGGGTATGGACGTCTTCTCTTCTGATGTAACCAACATAGAAGCAAGTTTAGCTAACGCATTGGCTTGCCCATTATCTTTCCTCGGCACATGCTCTACTGTAACGTCACCAAGAGTTTTGATCAAATTTCGTGCATACTCAACATATGGTAGGAGCTCTGGCTTCTTAACCTCGAATTCGCCATACAATTGATTGACGGCCAACTTGGAATTGCCATACACTTTTAGGTGAGGTTGCCTCAGCTCAATCGCCATTTCTAACCCGAGTATCAAAGCTTGATATTCCGCAACATTGTTTGAGCAATTTTGAGTTAATGTAAAGGAATACAGCAAGACCTCTCCATTAGGCGTGAGAAAGATAACACCGACGCAGGCTCCATTTCTATGCGCGGCACCATCAAAGTACATTTCCCATGGAGGAGTGACTTCAATCATGAGCGCATCTTCATCGGGCAAGTCGTCCATTAACTCCCACTCGGCAGGAATAGGGTGGTCAGCTAGAAAATCCGCCAATACTTGTCCTTTCACAGCCTTTTGAGGGATATATGCAATCTCAAACTGTTGTAGCTGAAGGTACCATCTTGCAAGTCGGTCAGACAGCACCGGCCTCGTCATGAAATACTTCAAAGGGTTTGCTCCGGATACAAGACGAATAGTATGAGCTTGGAAGTAATGCTTCAATTTTTGAATTGAGAACACAAGGGCTAGGCAAAGCTTCTCAATAGGAGCGTACTTCAACTCATTTGGCGTCATTGTTCGGCCTAGGTAATAAAGTGTATTTTCCTTCCCTTTGTCATTTTCTTGGGCGAGCAATGCCCCCACGGATCTTTCTTGGGCAGCAATATATAGGATCAAGGGACGTCCCGGCACATGAGGAGCTAAAACGGGAGGTTTCATCATATATGACTTGATTGTTCAAAAGCATTGCGGCAAGATTCATCCCACCTAAATGGAGCGTCTTTCTTCATCAAGTGACTGAAAGGTTGGCAACGACCAGCTAAATTTGAGATGAACCTTCGGAGATACGCCAATTTTCCTTGTAGACTATTGAGTTCATGAATATTTTGTGGCCCCGACATCTTAACTATTACATCAATCTTGGCTTGCTCGATTTCAATGCCTCGTTGACGAACAATGAAACCAGGGAACTTTCCCGATGTTACGCCAAATGCACACTTCATAGGGTTCATCCTTAATTGATACTTCCGCAGTCTCTCAAAGACTTTTTGTAAGTCACTTATGTGATCCTTCCTTTCCCTCGACTTTACGACAAGATCATCCACATAACACTCAACATTCTTTTGCAACATGTCGTCGAACATATTTTGCATTACCCTTTGATAGGTAGCACATGCGTTCTTCAATCCAAACGGCATCACCTTGTAACAATATATACCCTTTGGAGTACGAAAAGCAGTCAGTTCTTCATCCCTTGGAGCCATGCGAATTTGGTTGTACCCAGAAGATCCGTCCATGAAAGACAAGGCTTCGTGTCCTATGGTAGCATCAATCATTAGTTCAAGAATTGGTAGAGGAAAGTCATCCTAAGGGCATGCTTCGTTAAAGTCTCTAAAGTCGACGCAAACCCTGATTTGTCCATTCTTCTTTCTTACCGGCACGATGCAAGAAATCCAAGTTGGGTATTTGACTTCTCTAATGAACCCGGCTTCAATGAGCTTGTTAACTTCGGCTTCGAGCAATGGGACTAAGTTAGGTCGAAACCTTCTTTGGGCTTGCTTGACGGGAGGAACATCTTTTTTCACCGATAAGTTGTGTACCGCCACCTTTGGGTCCAAACCTGGCATTTCTTTGTATGACCAAGCAAACACATCCTTGAACTCGTGCAACAACTCAACGTAACTTTGTTCTTCATCGGCTCCGAGCAACGCACTTATGTAAATTGGTCTTGGGTCATCGACGCTGCCCAAGTTTACCTATTTTAACTCATCAACAGTGGCCTTGACACCCTCCTCCCACTCAACAGGCGCATATTCAGCGTCTTCTTCAACATCTTTTTCATGAGAAGTGATATGGCATGACGACCCTACACTCTCTTCATCTTCGTGTTTGGTCTTCGTGAGCACCACGGTTTGCAGCTTAACTTTGAGCATTTCACCACAAGACACTATCAAGTCTTCGCGGCGAGTCATTCGAGATGGGATCAGACTTTGAACTTTCTTAGAGTTTGATGACTTGAGGTTTCTCTTTGCGCGTGTCGACATATGCAGAGCACTCAACCTTTTCCAATAAAACCTTTTATTTGGACCAAGCCTATCAAAGACTGTTATATTCGGACCAAGCCTATAAAAGACCGTTTTATTTGCCCCACTTGGTTAAAACCTTGGATCATCAGACGACTACTTGATAGCTCATCCACCGAGATCCCTAATTCATTCAAAGTGCATAGAGGCAAGATATTGACTGCAGAGCCTCCGTCAATCAGCATTCGATTGACTCTTTGCTTGCGAATATAGCCGTCGACAAACAGTGGTCGGTTGTGGAGCTTGGAACCTAGTAGAAGGTCTTCATCAGTGAAGCATATAGTGGACATACATTGATTCGTGACATGAGAAGTCTTTGAAGTAGAGTCTGCAATTTTCACTTCTTCGTGAGTCGCGTTGCATGAAACGACTATGTGGGAGTCGTCTAGACTATCAACTTGGCTTGATAGTGCAACAAGGTTCGATGACAAGACATCCTCTTCTAGAGTGGTTTTCCAATCACGAGCCAACCGCATCACCTTATCTTTGCATATGAAGCAATCATGGATTGGATGTCCTACGAGACGGTGATACTTGCAATACTTAGTATCATCAGAGCGACCGCCCTCTTCTGGTCTCTTCATTTCAGGCAGTTCAATTAGGTTAGCTTTGAGCAAATCGTCAAATATGGCTGAAACGTCAGAATCAAGGAAAGGATATCGCTTTGACCGCATCTCCTTGAGTGTTTTCCTCATTTTTTTAGAGTTTGATGACTTGAGGTTTCTCTTAGCGCGTGTCGACATATGCGGAGCACTCAACCTTTTCCAATCAAACCTTTTATTTGGACCAAGCCTATCGAAGACTGTTTTATTCAAACCAAGCCTATAAAAGACCGTTTTATTTGGACCAAGTCTATCAAAGACCGTTTTATTTGGGCCAAGTCTATCAAAGACCGACATGTGTGGCGTCTTCTCTTCACGGCCTACGGTTGAACCCTCTATTTAGCCTATGTATTTGGCGTTAGCTCTCTTTATAGCAATACGAACTAGGTTTGGTGGCTTGTAGCCAAGGCCTATCCGAATGTTTGGAACGGCAGGCCCTTTTTCCTTTAGCATGACTTGTGTGGTATTGAGTCCGTATGACTTCTCTGCAGCAGCATCAAGAGTGAGGCCCTCCAATCGTGGTTCTTCATCAGGGTCATATCCAGCTTTGACTAGCAACTTGAAAGCTTTTGGGTAAAAAGCATTCCTCAATCTTCTTTGTAGGAAATGTTCCATGCTCTGTTTCGGGCCCTTTGGATGGACGAGCAAATCCTTCAAGTGGAGGAGGTGGCCCTTTCCTTTCGAGTGTTGTAAGAGGAAATGTAAGTTCTTTCAAAGGCTTTGTCCCAAGGGGAGATCCATTAATTTTAATATTCTCTGTGTCACTTGTGTTATCGGAACCGTTTACGCCATGCTGATGGAGTTGCTTGGTTCCATTAAGTCTCATGGTGTTCTTTCCTTCAGTGTAGTATTTTGCATCTGCAAAGTGTGATTCAGCATCAGAAAAAGGTTTTACATCACCACGTACCTTTCTTTCAACTCCATCTTGATAATATTCGAAGCACTGATGAATTGTTGAAGGAACAACGCCATTTTCATGTATCCAAGGTCGACCCAATAACATGTTGTAGGATGTGTTGGATTCGATGACATAGAATAGTGTACCAGACGACATATCTTCAATAAGAAGATCTAATCTTATGATGCCGATGGCTCTTTGCCCCCCTTGGTTAAAACCTTGGATCATCAGACGACTACTTGATAGCTCATCCACCGAGATCCCCAATTCATTTAAATTGCGTAGAGGCAAGATATTGACTGCAGAGCCTCCGTCAATCAGCATTCGATTGACACTTTGCTTACGAATATAGCCGTCGACAAACAGTGGTCGGTTGTGGAGCTTGGAACCTAGTAGAAGGTCTTCATCAGTGAAGCATATAGTGGAGATACATTGATTCGTGACATGAGAAGTCTTTGAAGTAGAGTCTGCAATTTTCACTTCTTCATGAGTCGCGTTGCATGAAACGACTATGTGGGAGTCGTCTAGACTATCAACTTGGCTTGAGAGTGCAACAAGGTTCGATGACACGACATCCTCTTCTAGAGTGATTTTCCCATCACGAGCCAACCGCATCACTTTATCTTTGAATATGAAGCAATCATGGATTGGATGTCCTACGAGACGGTGATACTTGCAATACTTAGTATCATCAGAGCGATCGACCTCTTCTGGTCTCTTCATTTCAGGCAGTTCAATTAGGTTAGCTTTGAGCAAATCGTCAAATATGGCTGAAACGTCAGAATCAAGGAAATGATATCGCTTTGACCGCATCTCCTTGAGTGTTTTCCTCCTTTGCTCATTAGCTTGTGAATTACTGGCCTTTTCAGATACTGCAATGCTTTTTCATTGGTCACTATTGTCATTTGCCTTGGCTTGGATTCTTAACGGAGCAACATTCACTGCCATACACTCTTTGGTAGGTGCTTTGTTGAAAGGTTTGCCTCCTTTCCTTGCATCTTGTTTGTCTTTGAATCTTCTCGAATCTTTCATAGGTGGTCCATTGACTCCACTTGCCACAATACTCAATTCCATGTCATGAGCACGAGTTGCCAACTCTTCAAACGCCCTTGGTTGTATTCCTTGAAGAATGTAACGAAGCCCCCATTGCATGCCTTGGATGCACATCTCTATAGCCGAGGTCTCGGACAACCGATCCTTGCAATTGAGACTCAAGTTTCTCCAACGGTTTATGTAATCAAAAACTGGCTCTTCATCCCATTGGCGAGCATTTGTGAGTTCAATCATGCCGACGGTCCTTCTTGTGCTATGGAAGCGATTGAGGAATTATTGCTCCAACTCTTCCCAACTATCAATTGAGTTTGCTTCCAAGTCAGTTTACCGATCAAATGCATTTCCCTTCAATGAGCGGACAAATTGATTGACAAGATGATCACTGTAAGTTCCTGCATTGTTGCAAGTCTCAACAAAATGAGCTACATGTTGCTTTGCGTTGCCTTTGCCATCAAATTGCTGGAAATTGGGTGGTTGGTAACCATTTGGCATCTTCAAGCTATCTATCCTTTGAGTGTACGGTTTGGAATAGGAAAATGATGATTTGAAGCCTCCGTATAGTATGTCCTTGATAGTTCCCATGATGAACTCCTTCAATTGATCAGCCGGGATCATGCCATTCGAAGAGACTTGGAACTCCTTGGCAACAAACTTTTCCTTCTCATTGGATAGTTGCTTCATGGATGTTTCACCCTCTTCAAAGCCTCCAAACTTTAGTTCCTTTACATGACTTCCTTCCACCTTGTCTTCCCTACTCAGCATTTTTTCTATCTTAGAGTCTTAGTCTTGCACATGTTTGTTCAGCATCTCTATGGCTTTGGCCAACATCCCAATTTGTTCCTCCAAAGTTGTAGCACTTGTTGTCAATGCATGCACTGTATCCAACGGAGATGAAAAACCCGAAGTGGCGTGAGGAGTTGGTGGGGAAGAATCGTCGCTCTCGACATCCCCATCATTGTTGACGTTGTTGGAGACAAAGAAGTCCTTTTGAAGAATGTCGTGGACGACTTCACTTGTCATCTTCGTGGATGGATCAGCCAATAAGTCGGACATCCTTCTTGTCTTGACTGGTGCCATATGGTTGACTTGTTGTTCTTGATGAAAGGAGATGAGAGGTAGAGAGGTCCCACTGGGCGTGCCAAATTTATAGTCACAAATTCTTGAATTCTGAAAATAAAACAAGAAAATGATTACAAAGTAATTTTTGATTAAATTTAAAGTATAATTTAGATACAATCTCTATCTAATTCTCTGATTCAATTCTACAAAAACAATATTAAAATTTGCAGTGAAAATCTTCAATTTGATCTTCGCTGAAATGATTTGGACTTGGAAAAACGTTAATTCGAAGGTCTTGGACTTGATCTCGGATTAAATGGTGATTTGACTTGAGGATTTGACTTGAGGATTTGATGAACACCGATTTGACTTGGGATTGATGAACACCGATTTGACTTAGGGACTTGATGAACAATGATTGAGGATTTAATGAAGGATAATATGATCTTCGTCCTCAGTTCTTTGGAATTTTGGACTTTGATCTTCCTAGTATGGATTTTGATCTTCAAAAACGGTTTTCCGAGTGTCTTGTGACTTGATCTCGGATCAAAATGGATTTTTGATCTTCAAAAACGGTTTTCCGAGGGTCTTGTGACTTGATCTCGGATCAAAATGGTTTTTTGGTTTGAATGTTGTTTTAGAATGGTATGAACTTGATTTGAATTTCTCGAATTTGTTGAAGATTTTATCTTCTTGGCAGAGACACGATCTTCAAAAAATGGTTTTTGGATGAACATGAGGCTTGATGATGGATTGAAAGATGTTATTAACGAAGAACATCTTGAAGATGGTTGAAGGATACCTTTGAAGATTGCTGAGCTCGTTAGAGAGGATTTAGACTTCCTTGCTCTGAATTCTTCAAGCTTCAATTGTTATTTTTTTGTTCTTCAAGAGCACCGCTATTAATAGTTGTAGAGTGAATCTCAATCAGAATCTCCTGATGAGATGAACGGTTGTGATCGCGTCTACAATTTCTTGATTTGGAAGACTTGATTTAAATGAATCTTCTTGATATCTCATGAATATTCAATCTTGGAGGAGAAGATTTTCCTTGTCTTGATATTTGATAAATATATTTATTTAACCCTTTAAAATATTAGGATTAAATAATATATATTTATTTCCCTTTTCTTGCTCTACAAGACTTGCCATTATTTAATTTAATTGGATAATTTAAATCCAATTAATAAATAAGACATTATTCAATTTATCCATCATATATATTAAAATTTATAAATTTAACTACTTTACTTTGGAAATAAATTTATTATAAATCCAAAATAAAATAGAAAAATAAATTAAAAAAATTAATATATTATTCTCCACGTGTCGAGATTTAATTAGACACACATTTTCCGTGTCTACAAACATAAGCAATTTTAAAAAAATATTAAGAAAATTACCGTTATTAGAATCTTTGTGAAATATAAAAAGTCCATAAGTTATCAATAAAATTACTTCAGTTTTTGGGGTGTAAGTGTGTTTTTTTAAACATATTGAGGCGTGTGTGTATTATATAAAAAAAGTTGGGGTCACGTGCTAGTCACATGCAATTTTTCGGAGAATCTTGGAATATTTCCTTGCCGGAATGTTGCGGAGAACAAAAATTGATAATTAATACAACAACATATTGGATGTCTAGTGATAGATGTCAACATAGAGAACCTTATTTGAAAAGTGGATAACATAAATAACGTCAAATGCAAAATTTCCTAAATGACCCTAGGCACTAATGGACCTCGTTTAAAATTTAAATCTTTTTATGCCAGATTATCAATTTAAAATATACATTAATATTCATGCAGCACTAAGGCCCGCCAAATGAAAAAGAAAAAAATATATTTAAGAAAATTAGTGACCGTGACAAAATAGAGATCTCTTTGTAACTTCCTCAAGAAATGTTGAAACTTCTATGTGTGTTACTTATTCTTCTAAATTTTATGTGGAATGGTGATTTTATAACTACAACTAAACTTTAAGGGTGTAAATGTAACTATCTCTAGAACAAAATGGACGCAACTATTGGAATTTCTGACTTATTTGTTCTGTGTAGTCACCACTTATCAAAATTAGTCCATTCACTACAAGAAAAAGGATTTTTGGGTAGGATTAAATCAGTAGCCAAAAACCCCTTTTTCCGTAGCCAATGGTCATTGCCTACGGGTATCCATAGCCAATGACCATAGGGGAAGCCTTCGTAGGCAATGACTATTGGCTACAGATGATCGTAGCCAATGACTATTGGCTACTGATCTTCCATATCCAATAACGGAAGACCAAAATGCCCTTATACTATTGGCTACGGTAGCTATTGCCTACGGAACTTTTCGTAACCACTGATTTTTTTTTTTGATATTCAAATTATTATTGTCAACGGAAGATTCCGTAGCCAATACTTCTGTATTTAAAAAAAAATATTATTGAATTACATATAATGAAATATATTTAAACTAATTAACTAATAATTACAAGATTAATTATGTAATATATTTATTGCATAAATATTTGTATATTGAAATACTTATGGAATTGCTAAGTGGTTAGTGTAGTAATTTTTTTTTAAAGATAGATAAATATCTTGGAAAGTATATGAATTGGAGATTTATTTTAAATATGAATTGGATAAATATCTTGGCAAGATTTATGAATCGAAAGAGCTTATGGTGGAGGTAGAAATATGTTTATGAATGGACGGGTTGGGGTATTTATAGAATAGGCCAAGACTATTGGCTACAGAATAATCCTTAGGCAATAGTCATTGGCTACGGAAAAATCCGTAGCCAATAGTCTTTGCCTACGGAATATTCCGTAGCAAATAGTTTTTGCCTACGAAAAATCCGTAGGTAATGTGTATTTTTTTTTTCCTTTTTTAGTATTTTGTGTGTATTTTTATTCAACTTTTGATTAATTATATTTTTTCCCAAAAGTTTGTAATTTTATTTTTTATAAAATTCGAGAAAACATACTAATAAATAGTTTAGAAGTGTTTGGCGAAAGAAGAAATGGAATCGGGTTCGTTTTACGACTTTTGATCAATTCTATATTTTTTTCCAAAAGTTTGTTTCTCGTCTTTTGTAATTTTATATTTAATGAAATTCGAGGAAACATACTAATAAATAATTTAGAAGTGTTTGGTGATATTAATCATATATTTATTCGAATTTCATCAAAAACATAATCACGGAAGACGACAAACAAACTTTAATGGACAAAAATCAAATTAATCAAAAGATGTAAAAAAAAAATCGCTTTCATTGGATTTCTTCTTTCACCAAACACTTCAAAACAATTTATAGGTATGTTTATTTGAATTTCATCAAAAACACAAAAGACAATAAACAAACTTTAGGGGAGAAACGTTAAAAATTAATCAAAAGTTGTAAAACAAATCCGATCTCATTTTTTCTTTCACCAAACACTTCTAAACAATTTATAGGTATGTATCTTTGAATTCCACCAAAAACGAAATCACAAAAGACAATAACCAAACTTTAGGGGAGAAAGTTAATTTAATCAAAAGTGGTAAAACAAATCCGATTCCATTTGATCTTTCACCAAACACTTCTAAACTATATGTAGGTATGTTTATAAGAATTTTGTCAAAAACATAATCAGGAAAGATGATAAAAATACTTTAGGGGAGAAAAATTAAATTAATCAAATCACATTCCATTTCTTCTTTCACCAAACACTTAACTATTAAAAAGTATGCTTCTTCGAATTTCATCAAAAACAAAATTACGAAAGACATTAAACAAAACTTTAGGGGAGACAAATTCAATCAATCAAAAGTCGAAAAATAAAAATGAAATAAAAATTGGCTACGGATTTTTCCATAGGCAAAGGCTATTGGGTACAGATTATTCCGTAGGCAATGACTATTGGCTACAGATTGTTCCATAACCAATGATTATTGCCTACGAAATATTGGCTACTATTTTCCGTAGGGAATGGCTATTGGCTACGGATTGTTCCGTAGCCAATGACTAATTTAAATAAGATAAGACTCTTGGCGACGACTGCCCATTGCCCTTGACCAAGGGCAATGGATTTTTTTGTCGCCAATAGTCAAGGGCGACGGGATATGTCCGTCGCCAATCTCTTTTAATTTTATTTTTATTTTTTTATACGAAAAATGCCCAAGGGCTACGGGTTTTCTGTAGCCAATGGCAAAACAAACATTGCCTACGACATCCGTAGCCAATGGTCGTAGGTAAAGATAGTTTTTGCTGTAGTGATTAGGAAAAAATGGTCATATTTGGTCCTTTATATTGTGCTGCTTGGTCATTTTGCGGTGAAATGACGAATTTATCCTTAATTTTGGCATGTGATTTGCACATAACCTCCAATTCAGTTTTTTACTTTCAAGTTGATCTTCAATCTTTAGATTTATTACATGTACACCAGTGTTTTGAAATTCGGCCCGATGACTGACCCGGTGAGGCTACCGGGTAATAGGTCAACACGTCGAACCGGTCGAACCACTGGTTGGACTGATTTATTGACTTTAGTCAACGTTCAATAAAATATCTAGTTCAAAGTTTCAAAATTCAATGTATAAAAATATCATAACAAAATACTCAATTCCTCAACTATAAAATCTCTAAATAAATATATCAGGCCATTATTTTATCACACATTATCACTAAATAAGCAAATAAAATATTAAACAACTTCACTAGGTGAATTAATAAAGGTTATTTATATTCAATTATATATTTAGAATATATATTTCACATTGTTCAACTTTTGATCTATATAAAATATCTGTGATCGCTACTAAGTAGTATCATAACTTTCCACTAACCTAATAACTATCAAAAGCTCAAAGCTTAAGTAATATGTTAAAATTCTGATAAATAAATTAGATATATTGGTGTGTCATGATTATAAAACGTTATAAGCATTTATGTATGTTATATTATAAGTCCCATCATTGATAAAAACAATTAAAGTATCTTTATGTGAATTGGACTTAAACGCTATGTCTAGGTCTATCATCTTATTTTAAGAATAATAAATATACAATGGATCAAAAGAAAAGAAAAGAAAAGCTGACAGCCCATTAAAGAAACAAAGGCCACAAATATAAGATAAAATATGTCATCACTCATCAATTTTCTTTCTCTCTCCATCATTTCCAAGCCGCTCTCTTCTTCTTCTTCTTCCCTTTTTTTTTTTGTTTTCCCTGTTTTTTTTTTCTTTCATCTTCGGACTGGTCTGGATCCATATGAGAATCCTACATCTTTTTCATCTTATTCTTTCTTTTAGCCATCGGTTTATCAGGATCCATAAGAAAAAAAAAGTTGTCACACCGATTCGCTAGCAGAACCGGGTCGCCGTGCGAACCGCCTGAAATCATCGGTTCGCTCGGCTGCCTCAGCAACCCGTTTTGTGGCCTGAACCGTTCCATTTAGGCCACCAGGTCCCGGTCCGACCTGTCGAACTGGCCGGCCGGGTTTCAAAACCCTGATGTACACCCCATAATTTTATAACAACTATATTTAACATTTTAAAAATAAGCCCCTTACTTAAAAAATAACAAAATCAATGCCTTTATCATAAATTAGTTATAAAATCTCATCTCTTATAAGTTACTCATAAAATTATTTTATATATTATAAAATTTAGTTTAATAATCTCAACAAATTGAAAAAATATTGAATATATTTTTTTCCATAAATTCCAAAAAAAAAAAAAAGAACTAGTTTTGAAATATATAACTTCAATTATAGAGAAATATTATATAAGTTCAACTTAAATAGTCTTAATTTTCAATTTATGGAAAAAAAATACTTACTTCTTCAGTTATTACAAATTAAAAAGAAAGAAAATAGGTTTTATTTTAAAGGGTAAAATAATCATCAAGACATTATAAATGACTAATTTTGATAGGTGGTTACTACGTAAGAGAGAAGACCAAAAAGTCAAAAATCCCCAACTATAGGTCGGTAAGAAATCACTTAAGATGAGAACTTATGTGTAAGCAGGTCATGCATCACTCACATTTCTACTGTAGGAACAATAACAAAAAAAAAAAAAAACTTAAAATACAAGTTAATAATAACATAAAATAGTTTAATTTTAATAAATCCAACACAGATAATTCATGATTAACTTTCAAAACCGCGACTTCACATTCATACTATGATCGTTATTTGATAATATTGTCACAATAAATCTGAATTCAGAAGAGAATTGCACAAGCACGCGTGCACACACACACACATTTATAGATTTTTCGGAATTGCCACATATGAAATTGAGCATATGAAATCTTCGTAGTTTTAACTTGAAACCAATTAATTAAGAACAAAAACAACTAAGCGTTCACTCAGAATGGTCGTCCCCACTATCTTCAATAATCACAGGTTTTCCATTCACCAAAAGACGAGTAATATCATTCCCGAAGCTCTTTTGTTCCTTGAGTATTTCTTTTGCTGAATCGTTAGCGGAATCGCTGCAAAACCACAACTCAATTAATCGGAGTGTCGCTATATCTCCAATGCCAGAGGGTATCTCTTCCAAATTTCCTACGTGATCGACAACAAGGTGCTCAAGGACCGGGAAATGAACACTGTCAGCTGTCCAACATAGTAGATCCTTATTGTAGAAGAGTCCGAGATATTTTAGATGAAGGAAACACCCTTCAACTGGATTCCACACAACTCCTGAAGTGAAGAGCTTCAGTTTGAGCTTTTCAAGATGAGGCAACCACCCAATCTTTTCCGTTATGTCACCCCAAGAGAATCTCACATATTGTAACGTCAACTTCTTAAGTGAAACTGAGAACCCCCTAATATTTTGCAAATAATTGTATTCTCTGTCTGAAAACTCACAGCTAAGCGATTGGAGTTTCTCTAGACCAGAAGTATAGTTTAGACATCTATTCGGCAAAGCTTCATCGCATTCTTCACCATATATTAGTTTCAATTTCACAAGATTGGGGATTTTCCAAAATATCTCTTCGACAAGTCTGAAATTCAACACACGGGAGAGTGTCTGTAGGTTTTCTAGCGCAGTGACGCCACGTTCCCAGTCTTCTCGCCTAAAGGAAGGAGGACCAGGGAGACACAAAATATCAGCTATTACATGTTTAAGTTGTGGCATATTCCAAATTTCAATTGGTAGAGTAATATCTGACCCTCGGACAATTATCGTTTGTAGATTCCAAAGCATGTATATCGAAGAAGGAAGCACATTGTTCCCTAATTGAAAGTTTAAGTACCGCGAGTTAACTAGTTGGAAGATAACCTCTGAACACCTATAATCACACACGTCAAATACCCTGAGCAATCTGAAATCAGCCAACCCCTCAAAATCTAATCGGAAGTCGCAAATCAATGAGTGGAGACATGATGTTGGCTGATTGACAAAGGGGTCTTGTGGGGTATATATCTCATTCGCCTTGAGAGATATTGCCACCCGACGACGATTTGTGCCTTTCAATATGTCAGTGTTTTTCAACTTAAAGATCTGTGTGTCACCAACAGATCCAATAATGTTAAAGTGCCTATTTATGCCTTGTGAATTGCTAGGCATATAAACCGCTTCGATGTGAAGAAAACTTTCTTTTTGTGCTTCCAACAAGCACATCTCTCTTAAGATATCGTGGATTCTACAATATTTCACATGGCCTGTGCATCCCAACTTAGTGATAGATAAAAGATTTCTTTCAATAAGATCTTTTAGATAATCTTTACCTACTTGCTCCAAACTTTTTGTCCTACTTGGTTTTAAAATCCCTTCAGCAACCCACAACTTGATAAGCCTAGACACATTAATCTCACAATCTTCTTGAAAAACTCCAAGATATAGAAAACATGGTTTCAAATGAATAGGCAGGTGAGTATAACTGAGAGATAGTATATTCAAGCAATTTTCTTCATTGTTTGAACTCACACTCGTGCTTGTATTTTTTGCAACATACTCCCAATATTCTCTTACCATATTGGACTTTGCAAGCAACCCTCCAACTGCGCTAATTGATAGCGGGAGTCCTTTACAATTTTTGGCAATCGTTTTTCCGACATCAACTAATGCAGGAGGGCAATGTTTCTCGATGAATACCTTTTTGCAAAGTAGATTCCAACTTTTACTCTCATCAAGAAGCTTCATTTGATAGAGATTATAGGACGCAAAATTGTTAGCGACATTTAATATCCTAGAAGTCACCAGGATCCGGCTCCCACTATCGGTATCAGGAAAAAACGACTTTAAATCATCCCATGCCTCGATACTCCACATATCATCTAGCACAATCAGGTACATACTTCCAAATAGATGGCGGTATAACTTCATTCCTAACTCAGAAGTTTCTTGATTGCTTAGACCAATATCGACCTGCATACTTTTGAAAAGGTGCAATAATATATCTCGAACATCATATTGTTGAGATACAGTAACCCAACCGCGGATATCAAAGCGTAACACAACTAACAAATTTTCATAAGCAATTTTGGCAAGTGTCGTCTTACCTATACCGCCCATTCCAGTGATTGGAATGACTTCGCGGCTGGACCGTTGGTCAGTGAGCTTATGCAAGATGTTGTGCAAGTCCTCCTCGTATACTACAACGGTATCTTTCTTCGAAGGAGGGGTTGATGACGAGGGTATGGATGCTTGATCTCCAGGCAGCTGGTATTTACTCGCACGATTCTCTTTCCTCTCCATCGCCTCTTTCTTGATCAAATCCATGATTTCTATTACTTTCTGCAGTGATTGTGAGAAGTGGTCAGGACTTCTTTTCTCGTGACTGTTGGACCGAGCATGGATATCGTCCACTATATGCGATTCAATGATATCTTCGGCGGAATGAGTTGCATTTGCGATTTGACTCTCCAAAGCTTCCACTTCTTCGCTGCTATGTCCATGGGAGTAACCTTCAAGGAAATCTTGAAGGAAAGTGAGCAACTGATTGAGAGTGTGAAGTTGTTCCAGTTGTTCGTCAATGAAAATTGGTTGATTAGCATGATAGAACTGGATCTGATCCATGACATGCATGAGGGAAACTACTGCTGCATATGCCGTCGCCATTTTTTGGGCCTCTTTAGCTTTCTCTCTGTAATTTTCAGACAAATTGATTACTGTATAATGAGGATTAATGAGTGCTATCCCAACTTGACCTTTAAATCAAACTCTGTCCGCATTTACCGCTAACGTGTGACCATCAATTACCATTAACATAACCTTTTTTAAGTTAGATAATTATGAAAGTCAACTATCTGAGCTCTATTCTTAGTATATACCACCAAGTCTATAATGAAATGGCCTTTTCATGCTTGCTATATGTTGATTTAATAGTTGTATTATTGGCTCTCTGGGTGATACTTAACTCACGTAACGACTACTGATACACCGAAAAGACAAAAAACGAACATAAAAGACTTTTGAATTTTGATAGATTATGATACTAAAAACAGTTGTGGTAGACTGGTAGTTGATTAAGAGGAATATAATATCTGAATAGTAATTAACATTGTTGTCTATGTAGAAATGTAATTTCGTGGTTTCTCATTAGCGAAAACAATATACATAGTATAATTACAACAACCTAATTAAGGTAAAACCTCTAAGAATATTTGCATGCCAAAATAAGAATATATACAAATCCTTTCTAACACACCCCCCAGTCGAAGCGAGAGGCTCTCGTACGCTGAGAGTGGTGTGAAAATCATCAAATAAAACCTAGAGAAGTCCCTTCGTGAAAATATCGGCAATCTGAAAGCGAGAAGAAATATGAATCACCCGAGCTTACCAGCGAGCAATCTTTTCACATATGAAGTGAATGTCCAACTTAATGTGCTTCGTACGTTAGCATTGCACTGGGTTATTACAGAGATATTGGCGCTAACATTATCACAGTAAACCAAGGTAGCTTTAGATATTGGAATGTGTAGTTCGAGTTAGAGATTTCGAAGCCAACAAGATTTCGAGAGGACATTAGCAACGCCGCGATACTCTGCCTCGGTGCTAGAACGAGACAATGTGGGCTGCCATTTGGAAGACCACAAAATGAGGTTATGGCAAAGAAACCTACAATAACAACAAATGTAGAGCGCCTCGTATCGGGAGAATCGGCTCAATTAACATCCATATAAGACACGAGTTTGTAATTCTGCAACTAGAAGTGATTTTCGATTCTGGCATAATAGACTTGGTCACACCTCCATTGAAAAGCTTCAATCTATCAAATGTATTTCTCATTTCAAAATTGATAAAGAGTAACATTGTGATACCTGTCATTTCTCTAGGCAAAAATATCTTCCATTTCCTCTGAGCACTAGCAAAACTAATTGCATTTTTTACCTAATCCATTGTGACGTTTGGGGTCCGTTCGCTGTTACCTCTCATGAAGATTACAAATACTTTCTCGCTATAGTTGATGATTACTCAAGATGCACTTGGGCGTATCTCATGAAACTCAAATCTGAAATAAGACCCATTCTTGTCACTTTACATAAGTTAGTTTTTAATCAATTTTCTGTGAATATTAAGACTCTTAGATTAGATAATCGCAATGAATTCAAAATGCCAAGCTTCTACAACACTTATGGCATCACTCATCAAACAAGTTGTGTAGAGACTCCACAGCAGAATGGACTGGTGGAACGAAAATACCAGCATCTCCTTCATGTTGCAAGATCATTGAGGTTTCAATCTAGGATACCTCTATTACTGGAGTAACTGTATTTCCACGATGCTTTTATCATTAACAGGTTACCTTCTAAGGTTATTGACAATAAAACCCCATACGAGTTACTATATAAGAGAATAGCTGATTATAGTCTCCTTAGAAGTTTTGGTTGTTTGTGTTATGCCTCTACTATTACTACACAAAGACAGAAATTTGATTCTAGAGCTAGTCAGTGTATCTTCTTGGGTTACCCCTCTGGTACTAAGGGATATTTAATTATGGACATGCTCACAAATAAGATTTTTATATCCAGAAATGTCATGTTTTATGAGCACATATTCCGTCTCAAAAACAGGAAGCATAACATTCATTTTACTTGTGATAACTCTCTTCATAATAATCAGTTTTGCATTGATCCTTTTATAAGTGTCTCTTAACAGCTAGTGCAGGATGTTCATCAACTACAAGAACATGCTTAGTCACCTACTACATTTGATGATAGTTCAGACTACAATAACAACTACAACTTCCCTCTAACTCCTGAAATTGAGCAACCAGTGGATAATTGATATGGGCATTTCCCGCATATTGGGCAAGACCCAAACCAGGCACATTTTGGGACTATATCGGGGATGATATTCGACGTCATATCGGTAATGATCACCGATATGCTACTGTGGTCCCCGGATCCCGATGTCTATAAATACGCGGTGCCCGGATCCCAAAGTAAGCAATTATTATCCCTTAGCTACCACTCGTCAGATCGAAACATATCACCGATATCCCTTTCGATATCTTATTCGACATCGGGGTTATGATGTGCACCTCTTACACGTCACACCAGCTCATCACTGATATCAGATCGGGGGTCATCCCCGATATCACTTTCGATATCTTATTCGATATCGAGACATCCACGTACACCTATGACACGTCATACCACCTCATCACCGACATCACATCGGGGGTCATCTCCGACATCACATTGGGGGTCATCCTCGACATCACATCGAAGGCAATCACCGACGTCTGTTCGATCTATTTATCGATATTCCACACCCATCCAAGCATCGAACCGTTGGTCCGAGGTGTTTCGGACCAAGCATACGCGAGACAGGTTGTGTAGGTCTGATTTGAGATAGACTCATTGTATTGCTAGATCATATACTTGTAACCGACACTCGTGCATATATATATATATGAAACGATCCATTGCCAAATCAGTGGCGCCGTCTATGGGAACACCAGTTCCCGGACAAAGACGCCAAGATGCAAGGAAGGAGGACCCGGTCTGAAGTTAGCGGAGTTGTGACTAGGAGCGCCATGATGGAGGACACACAAACCCCTTAACACCCAACTGACCAAGAACAGACAGTGGCTCAAGCCGAGATGGACCTTCCTCCACCACAAGTGCAACGAAGGCGCGGGCCCGGGAGGCCACCACGAGCCGCGAATGCAAGACTGATCCCTGTTGCACCAAGTGCGGCAGAACCCGAGTATGAGGGCCCGCCCACTGAGAACCACGCAGCAGACATTCCAATGACCGAGGCGCCGAATGCAGATTTTCCCAGTCAGGAGGAGACAGTGCCCGCGGGACAAAGTGCCTTTCACCCCGCCGCCATAACCCCGGAGATGCAAGATCAGATCAACGCCACCGTAAGAGCGGCGCTGGATTCTACATTGGAGACCTTGCTCCCACGTCTGGTGGAGCAGAGGGCAAAGGACATTCGGGCGAGGCCCCATGAATCCGGAGTGGGTGAAAGAAGGGCAAGGCATGGATGCGACGAACATGAGGATACGAGGGACTCTTTCAGGGAGATATTGCCCGCAGCTTACGACAGGGTGGAAAGACGGGACCCTGGTGCCCTATATCGAGAAATAGCAAGAAAGATGGAGCGGCTTGACCGCGAGAGGGCGGAAGTAGTCAGGAGAATGGAACGCGGTCGTGACCGTGCTGAGGTTGCCTTTTCAAAGAATGAGGATGCAGAAATGCTACGGGTAATCTCAAGAAGGATGGAACAGCTAGACCGCGAGAGGGAGGAATTGTCGAGGAAGTTGACTCTGAGTAAGGGGAAAGGTCGCAGTAGGACCCCGTTCTCGGATGAGATAGAGGCCAAGGTATTGCAAAGAGGGGACAAGATCCCGGCAATCAAGCCATACGACGGTAGAGGTGATCCTACGGATCATCTCCATCAGGTCGATAGCATCCTGAACCTGCACAACTACTCGAGAAACATAAAGGCAAAGATCTTATCCACCACTTTAACGGGCGCTGCACTGGATTAGTTTGCTAGGCTGGAGGCCAGATCCATAATGGATTACGAGCAGCTGAGGGAGAAATTTGAGAACCAATTCTCTAGCCAAAAGAGAATGAAGACCAACCTGATACACCTCGGCGCTGTGCAGCAAAGAGAAAGGGAGAACTTCCGAGACTATATGAAGAGGTTCAACGATGAATTATTGAAGGTGGATGAGCCGCATGGCAGGCAGGTCATGATGATGTTGTTTAAGGGTACGACCCACCGTAGGTTTGCCGGGGAGCTAATCAAATTAACGGAGCCCACCATAGCACGGATCAACATGCTTGCCAACCAAATGGTCTACGAGGATGAAATGATGGCAACACATCAGGGTTAGTTTTCCAGCAGGAACGCGGACAGAGAGCGCAACAGGGAAAGGCCCCCGCGGACGTACACCCCGTTAAACAGAGGCATCCTGGAGGTGATGGCCGTGGCGAAGAGAAGCAGATGGTTGACGGAACCCAGGCCGTTGAATGAGACTTCCGGGATGAAGTCATCCGGCAAATACTGCGCATACCACCGTCAACCTGGACCCAGGACGGAGGACTGCACACACCTGAGGAACGAAATCGAAAGATTGATCAAAGAAGCGAAATTGGTCGAGTTTGTCAGGGGCGCCAGGGAGGATGCTAGAGGAGCAGAGCACTCCTCATCCCCTAGAAGAAATTACTCCCCCAGGAGAGGAAACTAGCAAATGATTGAGGCACCCGAGGAGCGAGGCAGGGCCATAGTGAATGCCCCAAGCAGAGGCGTTATAAACGTGATCAACGGGGGAGGCTTGGGAGCTGACACAGCTCACGGCCGAAAAACCATAACGCGAAGACTCCAGGGTGGAGCCTATGTTGGGTACACCAACGCAATCATGCCGGAAGCATACTTGGAGCAAGAGATCTTCTTCACCAAGAAAGACTTGGAGCACCTTAGTCCATTGGCCTTGGCCGCAGGGAAGCTAGATTGCCCACTGGTTATCACGATTAATGTGGATGTCTATCAGGTGCATAAAGTGTTGGTGGATAGCGGGAGCTCTGCAAACCTGATTTTCTCAAAGGCCTACGAGCAGATGGGGATCGCCCCGGACCGGCTAAAGCCGATATCCACCCCGTTGACCGGATTTGGTGAAGCAGAAGTAGTGCCGCTGGGACAAGTTATATTACCCACCTTGTTTGGCAGAAGCCCACGCACCCGGGTCACACCGATAAAATACACGATTGTTGACACTCCGTTTCCCTACCACGCCATTATTGGCCGACCGGCGCTCAACCAGATCAGGGCAGCGGTCTCTACTTATTATCAGAAGATTAAATTCCCGATGCCTCAAGGAGTTGGTGAGATTATAGGTGACCAACTACAGGGATGGATGTGCTATGTGGACTTGCTGAGTCACCCAAGAATCAGAAGGAGACAGGAAATACAAGTCCCACACCAAGAATACATTCCGCGCACGGAGTGATCGCCATGTGGAGCAAACAGAACAATATTTTAAATTTCAGTAGTTTTTAAATTATGTTCGAACAACGGAAACATTGCCCCAGTGTGGGTTGGTCTGTAAACTTAAAACACGGGGAACTACGCCAGTCTGATTCCCCACTCAACGGGATACGTAGGCGGGATAGGTTTACCTAGCCCTCGACCATTATCTCTTATTTAGCCCCTTCGTGGGTCGGCATGTAACTTAAAACAGGGGGAACTACGCCGGTCTGATTCCCCATAAAACGGGATACGTTGGCGGGCTGGGTTACCTAGTCCTCGACCGTTATCCTTTATTACCTTTTTATCTGTTACTTGGTGCAATCTCATATTTCATGCAGGGATATGTCCTAAGCGTACATTATAGAAGTGCAGAGAATGGCACAAAGAATTGTGGAATGTTCCCCTAGATATATGTTTAGCACATCTCCCTCTTATAAGTACATGGCTCAAAGGATCGCCCATTACTATGTCCGAAAAGGACATAGAGTATATTAAAAGGGTGATTCAGGGGGCATTGCCCTAGATTATTCTATATTTTCTATTCAAACAGGTACAACAGGTACAAACAAGTACAACAGGCGCGATATAGCACAATGAAAACACTGTCTCTCGTATGAACTGATATTTCCACATTGTGGGAACATCCCGCAGATAACACAGGCACATCATTTTGTGCTTCCGTATTAGCGTTTACATCAGAACTTTTTCTTGTCTGTGTTGTTTTATAGGGCACAATGACCTACATATTCAATGACGACAGAGTCACCAAGAGACATAGTCAAAAAGACAACGAAAAGCCTCGCCTACAACACAAGAAATATCCTCTGTGATAACGGGGTCGATCAAAAAACAATTCATCAGGTAGCGGGTTCCCTGTGATAACGGGATGCGCTCCTACCCACAAAAAATATCCCATGTGATAACGGGGTCGATAAAAAACAAATCAACAGGTAGCAGGTTCCCTGTGATAACGGGATGCGCCCCTACCCACAAAAAATATCCCCTGTGATAACGGGGTCGATCAAAAAATATCCCCCGTGATAACGGGGTCGATACAAAAAATATATATCCCCTGTGATAACGGGGTCGATTCAAGCAAAAATTTCGTGTGATAACGGGGCTAGTCCAAGAAAAATCCCTGTGATAACGGGGTCGATTCAAGAAAAAATTCTCTGTGATAATGGGGTCAATCCAAGAAGAAATTCCCTGTGATAACGGGGTTAATCCAAGAAAATCCCCTTTGATAACGGGGTCGATTCAAGAAAAAATCCCATGTGATAACGAGGTCGATTCAAGAAAAAATTCCCAAAATTACGTTAGGTGAAGAGCCTATTGGGTGAAAATCTCATAAATCAAGCTAGGTGAAGAGCCTATTGGGTGGAAATCCCATAAAATTACGTTAGGTGAAGAGCCTATTGGGTGAAAATCGCAGAAATAAAGCTAGGTGAAGAGCCTATTGGGTGGAAATCCCATAAATTACGTTAGGTGAAGAGCATATTTGGTGAAAATCCCATAAATCAAGCTAGGTGAAGAGTCTATTATGCGGAAATCCCATAAATTACGTTAGGTGAAGAGCCTATTGGGTGAAAATCCCATAAATCAAAATAGGTGAAGAGCCTATTGGGAGGAAATCCCATAAAATTACGTTAGGTGAAGAGCCTATTGGGTGAAAATCCCATAAATCAAGATAGGTGAAGAGCCTATTGGGTGGAAATCCCATAAATTACGTTAGATGAAGAGCCTATTGGGTGAAAGTCCCATAAATCAAGCTAGGTGAAGAGCCTATTGGGTGCAAATTTCATAAAGCAAACTAGGGGAAGAGGCAGGTTCTATGGGCCCCTAACCACAAGAAGAATATCCCCTGTAATAATGTGGTCAATCCTAAACACAGGAGCAGTGGCAGCTTAGCCACGTCTCTACCAACACCAAGGAAATTCTAATCAGTCCTTGATTGACAACAGACAGATTAAACAGATCTCATCAAATACGAGAACGAAATGACTGCGCTTCAGACATCGGAATACTGCATATTCTATCATCATGACAATAAAAGAAATCGACAAGTTATCAGACAACAAGGCCACAAATAGTCACTTACTATGAAGACAACAGAGAAATAAATATTCAGTTACAGAACCACGAATTCGAAATAGTCCGGAAAGGGATAAATTCAAATTATAATAAAAGCGGGAAACAGCGACTCCCACGAGGACCCTTCAGTCTTTTTCTCCACGACCTCGGAAAATATGTCAGGGTTAACCGGACTCTCTTCCACCCCATCGAAGCCACCAATCGGTAGATCGTTATGATCATGCTTTGGGTTCAACCCACTTAACACGAGGGAGTGCTTGAAACCGTCGTTTCTCAACACTTGCCCTACACATGCATGAAAGGCTGCATCTCGAACCTTCAAAATTAAATTTCGGAAGCTCGAGCTTTCCATAAACTTCTCCGCCCCAATCCGGAGAAGATAAGGACGACGTTCCTACAAATGGAACTCTATTAAAAATAGAAACAGATATCGTACACAAGATACATACCAAGTCCAAGGGAGCTAATTTGGCAGCGGAGAGCTCCAACGAGAGATGTTCATTAGCAGCCTTCACCGCCGCCACCTCAGCCTTCAGTGTTTCCAGCTCTTTATTGGCCACAAATTCACGCGCCTTTCCTTGATCGAGCTCAGTCACTAATGTTTTGAGGTTGCCCTTCAACAAATCATACTCGTCCCGGAGCGTACGACATGTCTTCAATGCATCCTCTTTTTCAGCCTCTAACCTCTACAACACCATGGGGTTGAACTCCCCCATCTTCAAGATGTTAGCCTCGAGCTCGGCAGCAACCGCGTCAGGGTTACCCTTGGACTCTCGAACAGTCTTCAGACACGAGACCCCCAGCTTGGCCGTCTGCACAATACAATGCATAACATGATGCTAAACATTCAAATGAAAACGATAGAAGTCGTGTTTAGATACATACACATTGAAACAGGTGAACGCTGCAGCGTATATTCTGGGCCCGCTCAAATTCTGTGAGCACCCACACATTCGCAGGAGGATGAAACGCTTGCATCATGCCCAGTACAGCATCTGCTTCAGGGAATTCTACTCGCTTTGAGGGTTTGACTGCACCCGCCTTCCGAGGGCCCGAACTCGTAGATGAATGGCCATTGTGGACAGCTCCCTCACGAGACCTTTTATTACCTGACATCCTACTTAGGTCAACGGCAGGTTTGGCAATCGGGATCCCAGGAAAAATAAGGGCACGGCCCCCCAATATCGGGGGCTCCTGCAGTGGCCCCTTACCCTTGTCGGTCATACCTAAAACGGTCGCCTTTCCCTTGTCACTAATAAGGTTTGAACGTGAAGACCTGACCCCGCTATAAAAGGCGCATCCACAAAATCACCCAAGTTGACAAGGGTGTTTGATTCCGAACCTCCAACGTCCTTGGTCAAATGAATATCGGCCAACGATTCAGAACGTAGAGCGACATACTCACCGCAAGGAGACCTCGCAAATGGTCTCTCTCTCGTTACAGCCCCGTCAGGTCGAGGAGCCACACCCCCTTGTTTCGAGGTCAACACCTCCAGAAGGTTGGCCGCACCATCTGGGCCTCCCACCATGTCAAGGATATCTTGGCTATGGGATCCAACCGCGGCAGGAACATTGTTAAAACCTTCTTCATCAACACATTCAGGCACTACAGTGCTAGGGGGAGGTCGCTCGACTCCCGACGCATCTCCCAGAAACTTAACGGTTGCATTATTCAAGTCAAAGCTAGACGCAAACCTTATTTCAGGCGCCACCGCGACTGCGCCAGTTTCAGCAGCTTTCTGAGCCTCACGATCGGCTTGAAGTCTAAGCATCAACTGTCTAAACCCCATTCTAACGAAGTATCTCAGAAAAAGATAATGTACATGTAGAATAATTAGACTATCAGCATGCGGAAATAATAATAAATAATTCAAGTATCGCGGCGAGGTCGAAAATACAAGTCGGGGATCATATCGAATATGATTACCGATATACTTACCAATGTGGTTACGCTAAACGACAGAGAAAACGCAGAAAACTATGAACTTCAGAGTCTCTTACAAGCCCTATTTATAGACGGTAGCCTCAACTACATCGAAATATACTTTCGACATTATATCGAATATGCATTTCGACATAATATCAAAGATAAAACCCGACATCCTACACCACTACGCGAAGAGCCGCGGGAATATAACAACTGCCCGGCAACCCTATCATAATTTTAAAGGAACCCAAATGCCAAGGGAACTAGAATTCAAACGAGGACCTCAAACTCGGCGTTCATCACAAGTGCACTCCCCACAAGTTTGATCTCCGTCATTTGAACTGGCGGGACGAAGGGTACATCACCCAGAAATTTTAAATTAAATTTGCGAATCCTTATCTCTAAGATAAGAATCCCCAAATTGGGGGACTACATGATATGGGCATTTCCCGCATATTGGGCCAGACCCAAACCAGACCCATTTTCGGACTATATCGGGGATGATATTCGACGTCATATCGGTAATGATCACCGATATGCTACTGTGGTCCCCGGATCCCGAGGTTTATAAATACGCGGTGCCCGGATCCCAAAGTAAGCAATTATTATCCCTCAGCTACCATTCGTCAGATCAAAACATATCACTGATATCCCTTTCGATATCTTATTCGACATCGGGGTTATCACGTGCACATCTGACATGTCACACCAGCTCATCACCGATATCAGATCGGGGGCCATCATCGATATCACTTTCGATATCTTATTCGATATCGGGACATCCACGTGCACCTATGACACGTCATACCACCTCATCACCGACATCACATCGGGGGTCATCTCCGACATCACATCGGGGGTCATCCTCGACATCGCATCGAAGGCAATCACCGACGTCTGTTCGATCTATTTACCGATATTCCACTCCCATCCAAGCATTGAAGCGTTGGTCCGAGGTGTTCCGGACCAAGCCTACGCGAGACACGTAGTGTAGGTCTGATTTGAGATAGACTCGTTGTATTGCTAGATCATATACTTGTAACCGACACTAGCGCATAAATATATATAAAATGATCCATTGCCAAATCAATAATGATCATTCATTCACTCTGGAGTCCACTCAAAGTGTTGCTCCTCTTCCTCCATCTACTTAACGACATCTCAGCCACCAGATAATGTGCAACACACAACTACTTCCACCCCAATCCCCAACGAACTCACTAGAAAATCTTCTAGACACACTTCTCCCCCAGCATACTTATAAGCCTATGATTACTCTCCTCCTCAGTCCCTTCATAAAGCTACTAACTCCTTGGTCAAATACCCTATCACTCAGTACATAGGAACTTCCAGATTGGGTCCTAGCCATAAAGCATTTACCACTTCTATTACTACTATCACTGAGCCCAAGCCTTCCTCTCAAGCAAACAAGAACAGTGAGTGGCAAAAGGCTATGAAGGCTCAGAATGAAGCCTTGGAGAAAACTAACATATGGGTTCTCACAACTCTTCCTCCAGGACAAAATTGTGTTGGTTGCAGGTGGGTCTACAAGATCAAATACAAAGCAGATGGTTCTGTAAAAAGATTCAAGGATAGACTAGTGGCAAAGGGGTACACACAGGAAGAAGGCTTGGATTATTTTGACACCCTCTCCCCTTGTTGCTAAGATCACTACAGAAAGAGTTCTCATTGTCCTAACTGCGTCTCATAACTGGTTTCTAAAGCAATTGGATATCAACAAAACTTTCCTCCATGGAGATCTTGATGAGAAAATTTACGTGAAGTTGCCTCCTGGATATGGTGAACCTTCAGATCAAAGAGTTTGTCTTTTCAATAAGAACATGTATGGCCTTAAATAGGCATCCACACAGTGGTACACTAAACATACCACTTGTTTACTTTCTTATGGTTTTAAACAAACTGTCTCTGATAGCTCTCTATTCATTCTTCAAGTTGGTACCAATATTACTGCTCTATGTATGTATGTTGATGACATAATGTTGACATGAAACGATCTTGATACAATTAACAATATCAGTAAACATTGGATGACAAATTTACTATCAAAGATCTAGGTGATCTCAAGTATATATTAGGCATTGAAGTGGCTAGAAGCTCAAAGGGAATTGATTTATGTTAGAGAAAATATGCCCTAGATATTCTAAGTGAAACATGATATTTTGCTTGCAAGCCTTCTTCTACTCCCATGGAATCTACTACAAAGTTACATTATGATAGTTCTCCTGCTCTAACTGATCCTTCTCTTTACAGAATACTTGTTGGTAGATTGCTATATTTAACTATTACTAGACCTTATCTCTGTTATAGTATTCAATGTCTAACTCAGTTTATGTCAAGACCAACCGAAGCTCATCTTGCAGCTGCTCACAAAGTCTTGAGATATCTCAAGACAACCCCAGGTAAAGGTATCTTCTACCCTTCATGTTCTGAGCCTCACCTTAAATCTTATTGTGACAGTGATTGGGGAGGATGCAAGGAAACTAGAAGAAGTATTACAGGCTATGCCATATACTTAGGAGATGCTTCGGTCTCCTGGAAAGCTAAGAAGCAAACCACAGTTAACATATCTTCATGTGAGGTGGAGTACAGAGCCATTGCAGCTACAACTTGTGAACTACTATAGCTCAAACAGCTGCTGCATGATCTCTCTTTCATAAATTGCAAACTTCATTTACTCTTCACTGGAAACAGAAGTGCTCTTTGTATTGCCAATAACCCTGTGCATCATGAAAGAATAAAACATCTCCAGATTGATTGCATTTTTGTTAGAGAAAAGATTTAACAAAACATTCTCAAGATTATTCACATTCAATCCAAAGAACAAGTGGCAGACATCTTCACCAAACCTTTGTCGTTACAGCCCTGCAATATAAACTCATTGCCAAGATGTGATTGATTGACATCCACTCCCTTCTTGCAGGGGGTATTAGCAAATGATCTAGCAAATTAAAACACACAGTGTTAATTTGCTCATTTTTTCAACTTTCCATTTTTGAAAAGATTTTAGTTTTTGTTAATTAGTTTATTCTTTTTATAGTAGGCCGCTAATTACTATTAACGTTAGTTAATTAAATATTACCGTTGTAGTTAGTTAGTATTATAAATAGATCTTAGCTCAGAGTTTTTCTAACTTTTTCGATTATGTTCTTCATCAACAACAATGAGGAGAAGAAGTCTCTCCCTCAAAATCGTGTAATCATTTTGTTCGTCAATAAAAGCTTAAAACTATATTCTTCCATTTACAAATCTCAAATTAAACTTATTATACTATATGATAGCATAAGATGTCAAACATTATTTTCACTTTGAAACTCAAAAAAAAAAAACCTGAGGCGCATATATTCATTTAATTTTTTTTATTATCAAATGAATTTTATTTCATATCATTTTATATTGTATTTGAAATATTTTCGAAACTTCTCGAAACGTTTCTAATATTTAGTTCACCGAAACATAAGTCAAAACCGAAACTTTAATCCATGCTATCTACCAAACAATGACAGGTACTAATATATAAATATGTAAACATCTATGAAATAAAATAGCGTATGAAGTCCTAGCGCCTTTATACATAAAACATTTGTCACAATGTATTAACTTAATTTTATTAAGTTGTAATCTTCTACAAAATTAAATAATTATAAGGTGTAAATTGATGGTATTATAGCCAATTTGTAGAAAAATTTAAAAATCACTTTTTGCTTCCAAACACTCTACTACAACTTTTTCATGAACTTTTAGCTATTTTCCCAAACACCTCCAACTTGTGAATTAAATAATTTTCTACAATTTCTGCTTAGATTATGAACTTCTGCCTAGGTAAAAGAGTTTGCTAAAACTATCTAAGAATCTTCCTAGATCACATTGTTTCGACAATGAAACAATATTGCAAAACATAATAAGTTTTCCAAGTTCAGGCTTGGCTTAGGCCAACCCATTTGGACAAAACCTTCTAAAATTGAGGCAAAACTTCTCACAAATGGCGCTACTAATGCTCATCGAGCGCGATCCTAACACCGACCCACAAGTTCACGGGGATGAAACTATTGCACGCCACCTCAAACAACTTCTGTTCGATAATCTGTTAACTATTTAATTCGTTGTGCAACAAGAAGGTTATTGAATGTGGATATAATATGGAACACGGAGAGTGGGGGCTGTTTTAAATATTGGCCTACTCCATGATAGTAAAGATGTCGTGGATGGAGCTTTGACTATACCAAAGAGGAGAAAGTTAGTATATTGCTTAGAAAGAAATTAAAAGATATACTTTCTAGAGCTACCTTTTATGTTATTTACCAAATCTTTGGTTAACTAAATTTGACTACTTTTCTTTTTAATCTAGTAAAGATCTTGAAATGCATTCTTAGTGTTACAAATATTATGGACATTTTCTTGGACATTCTTCCGTACCTTTCCGACGAACGAACAGAAACTATAAAGACGAAGCACCGCAGCAACAAAATCTGGAAAATCTGCACCGACGAACCCGCTCCAAGTCACGCAAAGCTACGCTTTCCTCAAGACAATATTCTCGCCCACTACGTGCGCAACCAAGTTACATCGAATTTGTCCAAGGATAGAATGGAGCCCAGTCTAAAGATTATATATTATCTGTGAATTGCACTTTCTAAGATAATCCAGAATACTCAAAGTAATAAACTAATTTATGTTTTAAATTTCTGTTTCAAAAGAGTACTGGTTCACGGAAAAGAAAAGGTTTATGCTTTTGAACCAAAATAAAGTTTTTGTATTTTAATGGAATAAAGGAAACTGGAATACATAAGTGTAGGTCGCTTTTGGAAAACAAAGGCTGGAAAATTGTTTTTCAGAACAATACTCGATGCATATATTTATAGAAGGTTTGGAACAAAGACACAACTCTTCAAAAACAGATGTGTCTATTAATTACGAAAAAAATGGAGGGAAAGTTAATAGTTAATGTTCAAAGGAAAGCAACCTTTCACATTAGCACGCTCTATGTATGTATGGAAAAATTGGAAAAATTGGTAGACGTGTCTTTTAACCAAAATCCCATATGATCAACCGCAAACACTAGCACGCTCATACTCCAAGTGCTTTAAGTGTTCAAGTAAGCTGACACGTGGATGGGCCTTGTGTGTATATTATGATTTGTGAATGCTCTAGAGTTAAAGCCCTTAAATTGTGGATGGCAACCACCAATGGTAAATTATGTGGTTAAGATGATAACTTACCCAACTAAAGGTGTTTTATGTGGTTAAATTTTAAATACCCCACTTTGTTCAAAGTGGTTAAAGAATGAATACTCCTGGCCCGCATGAGTTTAAACTGTGTACGACACCCCCCCTTAAATCAATCTTAATATCTTTGAACTACGTTATGACTTGATCCTTTTTGCTTAAGTTGGTTTTGTTGCGAGTATGTCATAGTATTAATAAAGTATATAAAAAACATCTATTTTGTGAGAAGTGGCGAGTTATACAGGTTGAGGAGACAGAATGAAGTAGTTGAGCATTGGATTTACGTTTCCTTCCGGCTGCTCGAATGGGAAGCATTTGACCCCAAGCGCCGTCGTTGGATGACTTTACCGAGTTTGAATCCTAATCAATGCTTTGTCTTTGGAGATAAGGAATCTTTAGCGGTTCGAACTGAACTTCTTCTTTTTGGTAGAGAACTAGTGTCTTACGCTATCTATCGTTACAGTTTGTTAACAAACATGTGGACTATTGGAATGAGTATGAATGCGCCTAGATGTTTGTTTGGTTCTGCAAGCCTCGGGGAAATCGCAATATTGGCTGGTAGTTGTGATTCAAATGGAAATATTCTTGATTCTGCGGGGTTATATAATTCTATGTTCAGTCATGAAATTTGCTTAAGTTGGTTTTGTTGTGTTACTTTACATTATCCAATGAGAAAGAAACATGATGCCAAATGCAAATGAAAAACTCAAAATGAGGTAAATAAAGGTAAATCTTTTATTAATCTCGGAGTTTGATGACGCTACAAATCCAAAGCAAGACAGAATAAAGCAAAGATAAAAAAAAAAAAAGAAATCGCTCTCAAACAAAAGGCCTCACATCCCCCAACTCCAGTTGTGCAGTCTCCACGTTCAATCTCATAACATTCAATTCGTCCATCTCCGTGTTAGTAAGTGAAGGAGTGATTTTAAGGACGGTTATCTTCTCTTCCAAATTAGAGATCTTACAGTCGACACCTCGAAGAAACTCTTGTTGGCTCTTTAAGGATGACGCCAAGCTTGCTTTCTCCGACTTTAAGTCTTTCAATCTTTTTTTAACACTTTGAAGTTCATTCTTCTCCGAAATTTGTTGAAGAAGTGATGAGTTTTCCAATATTGTGGAGTTCGCACATCATAAGAAGCAGCTTGATCAAAAACTTTGCTCACTAAGGCCTCTAAGGGAGCAACTTTTTCCTTCCCAACCAACTTCATTCTTTCAAAGACAATGCGGAATTCATCTTTAAAAGAAGAAATTTGGTTAATTGGTGCGCGAACAATCCTCTCACTAACATCGGCCCATAGAGAGTTGAGATACCTCTTGTCATGAATTTCTAATAGACTTTCACCCTTAAAAATAGAGACAGCAATATGTGGAGAACTTTCCTCACCATTCTTTGAGTCTCTTGGCTTCAAATGCACTTTGTCATCTTTTGAAGGTTTAGTACCAGCGCATGAAATAGACCCTTTACTTCTTTGAGGATGTTGCTCATCACCCTTCAAAGCGGAAATCCTCTCTTTACCCAGCTACAAGGAATATGTCGAAAGTTAGAAACATATATATGTATATTTATATATGTATGGAAATAAAGAGCAAAGTTGACCAATACCTGTACAGCCAAGTCCAATGTCGCAGATGGGGTGCTCGAAAGGCAGCGAGAATAATTGATTTCTCTAGGTTGCGAGATACTTGAACCTTTCTTAACCCTCTTCCAGTTGCGATCGCCGTTTTCGCTGCTGCCGCTCTCTTTGACAATGCTTTTTCTTTTCGCTGATTCCTCTATTGCAATGTGTGGTGCGTCTCGCGAGCTCTTCCCAATAGGAGCAATTTGGTTGTCACGAATTTGTGCGACTTTGTCATCTCCACCGAGTATCAAGTGCTTTTGAGGCGAAAGTAAAAAGTCGATATTGTCTTCAAGGTAGCTCATATGGGTTTTGGTTATCCATGACTTATAACTATCTGAAAAGTGCCTTCTTGCATTAAGAGGAGCATTGGGAATCCAAACCTTTGAATATGTCCTTTGTGCAAGACTTAACCTCCAAAAACGAAGTCCTTCATCTAAAGAAGCTTTGCGGTAGTCATTTTTGAGTACGCCAGGGACATCTTGATAATATCCAAATTGTCGGCCAAATCGATGTGGACTATAGGGCTCAACATCAAAAGTTTCGCCTTGCCTCAGAGTAAGATAGCACGATCGAAGGTTAATTAAATTGTCATGCTTTGCTTCGCTAAGAGTACTGTAATCCACAAGTGTGACGTTATTGACGTTCGGAAGAAGATTGCATGCCCAAATGGTGTAGTCTCCTTTGTGAATTCTCTTACGAGCTTATTTTGGATCAAAAGGCCTTGCTTCATTTTCTCCAGAAAATATCGTCATTCCAGGTTTTTGCGACTCTTGGTGGATAGAAAACTGAGTCTTGAAGTACAGCGCCACCCACCCGTAGACAAAATGGATCGGAAAAGGAAGGCACCCTTGAGACGGTTGAGTAGACCTTGATATTGAGTTCAACCCTTTCTAAATCGATGATAGCACCGGAATGGCAAGGCATACTCTTTGACTGCTGGCTATAAGACTTGCCATCTTGAAAGTACTTGGACGGATAAAGCCAACATCCTTTACTGGGAGAACAAAGATGCACAACCAACAAGCTAAGTGCGCGGCCAAAAATGTCTCTTCCTTCCAACAACCTTTGATATCGAGTTGTGAAAACATGATCTCTTCTTGCGATGACCACCGACTGTATGGTTCAAGCTTTCCGGAAGGGTTGTGTGTCGCTTGAGGTCGACGCACGCTTTTTCTCTCCTTCCGTGATGTGGGACATTTGTATTTGACTTCTTTCTTCGACCAAAAGTTGACCCACTCTTTGACTAGCACTCGAGGATCGTCATCACCAATATGCGCTCGGATTAAGTGAAACGCATGGAAGAAAGCTCTGCATGACCTCGACAAGTGATGGTTTTCTTTTTCTTTGCCAAAAAGTTTTCTCTCGCTCGGTATGACTTCATCGCATAAGGATCCAAATATGGGCAGGCCGGCAAGGTGTTCCAAGTCCCATAGGTAAACTGAGAGCTCTCCAAGTGAAGTGACAAGGGTGTTTGTAGATGGTGACCACGCTTCGCGCAAGGCTTTTATGATTTCCAAATTGCACTCGTACGTGAACAAGGATGCATAGACTGGCTGGTACGTGTTGGTGGAAGTAAGTGTAGGCCTGCACCGAACAAGGACATCTTCTGTCCACTCCCAATATCCCGGAAAGTAATGAATTTCGCCAGAAAAGTGAAGAAAGGCATTGTCCCACATGGCATCTCCTTTGGCAATGCGTCGCCCCAAAGTATCGAAAGGAAGATCATTGTTTGATACTCGGTGGTGAGGAGACCGGAGCACAAACGACGGCAGAGATCGATTGGAGGACTTGGGAAACTCTTCAGTCCAGTTTTTGGGTTTAATGGTGTTAATCAAAGTGGGTCATCGACTTGTGTAAATTTCGGCGAGAAGGGTGCCGACCTCCAATATTGTGTCCCGTTGGGTCGATTGGTTTTCATCGCCGGTGATGGTTAGGGTCTCAACTTTTTTCGAATTATAGGCATGACCAAATTTCACCATTTTGCGTGGACTGTCAGCACAAAAGAAAAAAAAAGAGTTAAAAAAAAATAATAAGGAGTGAGAAATAATAATACCAGAAAGTTGTGTTTCCTTTTTGCAATTGTAGTGTGAGATGAGTTGTTTCCAATTCCCAAGAATACCTGCTGCGACCTGCAACCATAAAAAGAAAGAAAGAGTTAGTGGCCTGAAAGAAGAAATAATAAAAAAAGGAAAGAAGAAAGTGGCCTGCAAAGACAAAGGAAAAAACAAATAATAAAAAAAAGAAAGAAGAAAGTGGCCTGCACAAAAGACAAAGCAAAAGAAAAGGAAAAATATAAACAAATAAGAGAGAAGCAGCGTTGCAAAAGAAGAAGAAGAATAAAAAGAAAAAAGAAAAAAGAAGAGGAGAGGGACGGCCAGGAAGAGAAAAAAAAAGGGACAAGAGTTAGTGGCTGGCAAAACAATAAAATAAAAAATAAAAAAAGGAAGAGAACATTGCACAAGACAAAAAGAAAGGAGAAGAATAAAAAAAAAGGAAGAGAGAGAAACATAAAAGTTAAAAAAGAAAGGGGAACAAGCCTGCAACAAAAAAAAACAAAGGAAAAGAAAAGAAAAAAAAAACAGAAGAAGAAGAGGACGACCTGCAAGAGAAAAAAAGAGTGCTGCAATTTTTTTTCCCACCTTGCTGATGAAACAATTTTTTTTTTAAGAAAAAAGATAGAGAATGGAGTTGTGAGGTTTGACTCTTTATAAAAAAAAAAAGTCTCAATAACTGTTGAGTTCAAATCAATCCCGTGAGTTGAAATCAATTTTAAAAAAAAAATCTTGAAATTTTCGGATTTGTAGTAATTAAAAAAAGAAATTAAGTGGGAACAAAAATAGTCACGGGGGTCCTTGGAGAAGAAGCAGAAGGTGGAAAAGAAGCAGAAAGATGCCCAATGTTTCAGTTTTTAAAAGCTTAGCCGTCACTTTTTGACTTTTGAATGTTTTAAAAAAAATAATAATAATAATAATAAAAAAAATCGAGGCAGCCGTCACTTTTGACTTTTAAATGTTAAAAAAAAAGGGAAAGGGAAGCCGTATGTCATCCAAAATTTTGGGTATCGAAATTGCACTTTGGTCCTTAAAGAAAATTGACATGGAAGTCCCCAAATGTTGATCTTTTCCATATGAAGTACATATATTTCATCAGATCTTATTGATGGCCCCGAAATAAATATGTTGTGACATATTCACTTCAAGACGCATTTTTACAATGATATTCGTGACAAGTCGCAATGGGGCATTTGTAGACAAATTAATTTTGTCTACTCCAATTAAATATTGACAAGTGTCAAATTGATTATTATAAATTAAATTAATTATTTCTATTTTTAATTTGGAATTTTACTAAATTAAATTTCGTTTATTAATAGGTTAATTAATTAATTTATAATATAAAGATGGAGAATTGTTGGCCGATCAAATAAAGCCATGTGGAAATACGATGTGTTCTAAGAATTTCTTGATAAAGGGCAGTCGAGTGCTCGAAAGCATCCCCGCAATGCAAGGGTCCGGGGAAGAAGTCCACCACAAGCTAAATTAAACCTATGCTTATATTAAAAAAAAAAACCGACCAATCACAAGCAATGGAGGCTCGGTTCAACAACTATAAATAGAGGTGCTCTTGAAGAACAAAAAAAACACAATTAAAACTTCAAGAATTGAGAGCAAGAAAGTTCAACAAATCCTCTCCAACAAGCTCAACAATCTTTAAGGTGTTCTTCGTTAAGAACTCCTTTCAATCCGCTACCAAGCCCCAAGTTCATCCAAAAACCGTTTTTGAAGATCGTGTCTCAGTCAAGAAGATCAAATCTTCAACAAATTCAAAAATCCAAATCAAATTCATACCGTTCTTCAACAACATTCAAACCAAAAATCCGTTTTTGAAGACCGTCGGAAAACCGTTTTTGAAAACCAATCAAAGTCACAAGACCATCGGAAAACCGTTTTTGAAGACCAAAATCCATACTGAAAAGATCAAAACACACAAATCCAAAGAACTGAAGACGAAGATCATACCAATCTTCATCAACCTTCAAAATAATTTCCAAATCAAATCACAATTTAATCCGAGATCAAGTCCTAGGACCCTCGAATTAACGTTTTTCCAAGTTCAAATAATCTCAGTGAAGATCAAATTGAAGATTTCAATCACAGATTTCAATATTGTTCTTGTAGAATTGAATCAGAGGATTAGATAGAGATTGAACCACAATTGTACTTCAAATTTACTGAAAAATTATTTTGTAGTCTTTTTCTTGTCTTTTAATTACAGAGATAGCAAGAATTTGTCGTTACAGTATGTAACCTGTACTATGCTTGTCTAATAGCCTTTAGATAATCGTAATCTTTGTTTTACTATTTTTTTGAATATTGATTCTTGTTTGAATTCTAGCATTTTCCTTGGGTAGACATCTGTTGTCGTGCATTATATGATAAATATGCAGGTTAATGTGTTTGCTGGCATATCATCATAGGATAGGAGATAAACCGACTTGTTAAAGTATTCTCTAAATTTTCCCATAGGATAAGAGATATTTTTACATGTAAGGGTATTCTCTGCCTCATCCCCTAGGATGGTGGATTTGTGTACCGGTTGGGGTGTTCTCTGTTATTTCTGGTAGGATATGAGGTATCATTTACCGTTTGAGATATTTTTGCCTTTTTTCCAGGCGAATCGATTGATAGTAAAATACTTGAAGTCAAGCAAGGTTGCAACGAGAGTAAAAATCATATGAAACATAATTTGGAAAAGTTAAAATCCGTCATGGCGGACTGGAGGCTCCCGACTAATGTTTGTAAATGACGGTTTATGTCCATATAATATATAGGTCCGATGATAGATGTCAACATTCTCCTCCATGTAACTTAAACATGCGCTTTGTCAATCTTAAAGAGGATAAGATAGGTCATGAACGAGAAGTCATCGTAAGGAAGGCATTGAAATACAGTAATTGTGAATGGATGATGTACGCAGAGAAGTTTCTTGACGTTCTTAGGTGTGCGCCTAGTGCATATTAGACTGTTTTCTTGCGCTACAAAGTATTGTGGGTTGGTCACCCTTTGAAAGAGTTGTATAGTTCATGATGATGTAAACCATAGCATGTTACGCTACTTGGAATGATATTTAGGCTAACCCTTCTTGTGCTTCGGAGCGATTTTATTTAATCAATGCATCCTCATATATTTGAACAGTAGTTGTTCATTTTGAATGTTGTATTATATATCTCATAGTCGCAGTGGTATTATTGGAGATCTCATTAGCAATGAGAATTTACCGTTTGTGCTGGTTTCATTTAGGAATTGACAATATTTGTAAAGGGTAAAGTCATATCGTACCACGTAGAGTGGATTGCTTTTAAATTGATTGACCAATGTGGGTAATATGTTAACCCTAATAGTGGATATACATGTTGTAATCATTGCGACTACAACATGTTTTAGAGTTTGGTCATTTTCTTGACTCTCGTCTTGCACGCAATAGTAAGAGTGTTTCTCGTTGTAAGATTAGTCGCAATACGGTGACGGGTGTAACACCATTACAATAAAATTATGGCATGAATGATTTATTCATTTAATCACGTCATCGCACTATTTATGAGCATCTAGCAGTATTCTACCATTATATAGTTGTTATCTTCAGTATATTATAATTATGCGGAATGGGCGTCTCGCTAACTACATGACCTTTGGATCCTCGGGCCAGATTTAGAGGAGGCATTTGCAACGATTATATGCGCTTGAGAGTCGGTGTCTCATTTTAGTACTTTACCGCGCCTTAAGAGGCGGGGTACTGTATAGGTACTTGTCTTTGTGCCTTATGAGGTGGGGATACCATGTAGGTATTAGTCGTTGTGCCTTAAGAGGTGGGGATACCATGTAGGTACCAGTTGTTGTGCCTTAATAGGCGAATTACCGCGTAGGTACTTGATGTTGTAATATAGTTCGTCTTTGTTCATTTCTCTTTGGATTAATACGAGCGTGTCATCTCATATTTGTGCGCAAATTTTTGCGATTCGCGTGGTGTCTCAAGGTGACTTATTTATTGTTATATATGAAGGAATACTTTGTAAGGAATCATGTATTTGATTTGTTGTCATTTCATTTATAGTACCTCGTGGGTGCATGATTCATTGTCATTTAAGGCAGGGTACAACGTAGGTACATGTTTATTTGCATTTTAGGTTTGGTACTGCGTAGGTAAATATTCCTCTTGTCGATGTAGGCATGAAACTGTATAGGTAGACGTTGCTCTGCCATTTATGGCATGTTACCGTGTAGGTAGATGTGACTCTTGCCATTTCTAGCATGTATCCGTAAAGCTACATGTTACTCTTGTCATTTCGGGCATAATACTGCATAGATAGTTGTTACTCTGCCATTTCTCGCATTTTACCGTATAGGTAGATGTTCCTCTGTTATTTCTGGCATTTGACCATATTGGTAGAACTGACTATGCCATTTCTTGCATTTTACCTTGTAGGTAAATGTGGCTCTGCCATTGCTGGCATTTTACCATATTAGTAGAGGTGATGCTACCATTTCTAGCATGTCTCGTTGTGTTCTCGGCATTGTCCGTTTCCTCGTTTGAGTTCATGAATAAAAGAGGTTTTCTGAGTCTATTTGAATCGTAACTTTGTGGATAGGATATTATAATCCCATAAGATTTGTAGATATTCATTCTTTTCGGGTGCTCTCCTCCCTATAGCGGTGGGTAGGGGAGTAATGACCTCGTAGGATTGTAGACAGTTATTTCCGTCGGGTTCTCTCCTACCTACCGTGGTGGATATGGGAGTTATGACCTCGTAGAATTGTAGACAATCGCTCCCTCGGGGTGCTCTCCTCCCTATCTCGGTGGATAGGTGAGTTATGACCTCGTAGGATTGTAGACAATCGCTCACTCGGGTGCTCTCATGCCTATCGTGTTGAATATGGGAGTCATGACCTCGTAGAGTTGTAGATAATCGCTCCCTCGGGTGGTCTCCTGCCTATCGTGGTGGATAGGGGAGTTATGACCTCGTAGGGTTGGTAGACAATCGCTCCCTTGGGTGCTCTCCTGCCTATCTTGGTGGATAGGGGAGTTATGACCTCGTAGGGTTGGTAGACACTTTTTGTCCTCCTCATCTAGATGGATAAGGAATTTTTTTTATGGGTAGGGTATCTCTTCGTCTCCTTATTTTGTTGTCGGAGGATGTCTGCGTTCCTGTCATTTAAACGTATAACAATATATGAAATACATATATATCAATATAGAACTTCAAGATAGATAACAGCCAAGAACCGGATAGTCTCCGATTTGCTATCCTTTAGGATATGAGATACTTCTACCCTTTAAGGTATATTTCTGTCTTATCCCATAGGATATGCTGTTCGTGCAATCAATATATCAATATGAAAGAGAGAGATATATATAACATTCTATAGATAAAGATTAATAACGCGTAACAGTTGAGAACCAGGTGAATCCCAGTTCGCATATGTATCCTGTAATAAGGGAATAAGACCTACGTGGATCTTCTTGTTTTAGCTACAGGCTAGCCCCGGAGGGGAATTTAAGTAAATTAATATTGTTCAAATAATAATTAAAGATGGAAATTAAGGGATAATATAATTAATTGCAGAATATGCAGGTGAATAATATAATGTAACTGATATAACATATCTTGATTTGCGGGGCGGAGTCCAACCTTGGTATGCTCCAGGGTTTTGATGAGCCCGAGTCAGCCCAGAGTCGTAACGATGAGCATGAAAAGCATAGGTCCAATGGCACTCTAATTTTCCATTGTTCTTGATGAACTCGATTGAATTTTAGCGTTGCGTGCTTGTTTTCAGGTAAATTTCAGTTTGTTCCCATAGACGGCGCTAATGATTTGGTGCATTATCGTCCGCTGGCTTGGCAGACAAACAAAACACTCCACATCATGATGGTTCTAGGCCATGTTGGGACTACCTTTGTTCTTTGCACACATGTACTCCAAGCGACGTGGTGAGGGGACGGTTGGATCTTCGATGATTTTGGACTAGACTTGGGTTATCCCAAGCTGCCAATGTATCCCCTTGGAATCAAGCCGAACGTAGTTTATTTATCTATTCTAATGACCAATCGCTAATCGGGCTATGTAATTCACTTGGATGTGTCGTAGGATGTCGAGGGTGACGTTGAGGATATGTCGAGGTGTGATATCGAGAATGAGATCGAAGGTGATGTTGATGATATATATATATATTTATCAAAGATATATATCGAATTTTATATCGAAGGTAAACATCGAGGTCGAGGGTAATCTTATATGCAATGTCGGAGGTGCCGTCGAGAGTGATATCGAATATGAATATTCGATATCAGCAGGTTAACTAATTAGCTCAACTGTCTCCTCTCGGTATGCGGGGCGGGGTTATTTATATATTTTCGTCCCGTACTATAGCAAAGGCAATATTCGATATAGAACGTTATATCGGGTAGAATTCTCGATATAGATGAACGTGGGCCTGGTCCATGGCTAGCCCAATATGGGAATTACCTATATCATAATCGAAGAACATTGTTGCAGTGAACTCCATGTACCCCAGCTTCTTTACATGTAATGCATAACCTATTTATGGATATGACACAACTCAAAAGCATCGTGCATTGCTGAAGCCTTTTCTATGAAGCCTTTGTTCATTGAGCCAAAACTACCTACCCTTGAGCCGATGAATTATATCATACCCTTTTCTAGAGATGAATGAATTAAATTCAATGAAAGAAAATGAGAGATAAAGAAGAATGTGAAAACAAAAGCATGAGCCTTTTAAAAAATGAAAATGAAGGCTCTAACAATCAAAAGAAAGATGAATATAATATAGAGCACACATAATCATATGAAAAACTATAAGTTTGGGGGTGCATCTCTAAAACTAATGAAGTATAGGGTGGAAATTCAACTTGCGCAAAAAAAAAAACGCAAGATAAGGTTAAAAGAGCCTATAAAAAATGTTAAGGCCATGAAAGAAACAAAATGTGGGAGGAAAAAGAAAATAAGTGAGTTGGATTTACTACATGCATCTCTAAAACTCATAAATAATCTTTTCCCACTATTCGCTCACACTTTAGCTTAACATTACAGGCTAGAAATTGTATTAAAAGATCCCCAACATAAGAAGTTTGCATGACTTCAAGATAACATGAAAAGTAGACAACAAGAGTGAGGTGGTTACTTGTGAAATTCTTGGATTTTGTGAATTCTCAATATCATGCTTACTCCTATATGCATGAACAGCAACGGCAAACACTTTGCGCACATGAAACTTTGCATGACAATGACTTTATTAAACTTGATGTGCACATGTTTACTTGTATATTCTCACTCATTTCTTGTTTTCACCATAGGTTGCATTTTACAAAAATATATCTCTATGCATGAGTATTAACTAACATGTTGATGACTTGAATTCTAATTTATCTTGAGTCAAAATAGTAGGTTTGTCCGGGGACAAGCAAAGGTTCAAGTTTGAGGGTATTTGAAGAGCCTTCTTAGCGTGATTTAAGTATTTATTTTTATACATTTTTGATGATTCCTTGATGCATATTTATTGGTTTTAGCATTGTTTTGTCATGTTGCAATTTTTAGTCGAGTCAAGACAAAACAATGAGAAAAAACAACATAAAATGGATATTTTTGGAAAACAAGCATTTGGTACTGAGTTTCCTCCTCCCTTTTAGTAATAAAATGAACAAAATGTAGGACCAAATTGAGTGTGAGTAGCATAAACAAAGATGGATTCGTGAATGAGAAATACAAGTTTCCTATTTAAGAATTATAACCCCAAGAATATCAATTTGTATACTTCGTGTTATAAAAAAAGTCGAGTTTAGCCATAAGTAAATTAGGACTTGCCTGATCTAATTCGTGTTGCAGCCCTTTTATGTGGGCTGCTTATATCACACCCAGGAAACAGTCATGTCCAATCTGAAAAAAAAAGTTAGTTTCAATATGGACGAACTGGAAATAGTAGAGTGGGTGGTTTAGAATTTTGTACGTTTCTTCAATGATCCCCTGAAGAATTTGTATGTTTTTTGATGTATTGATAGGACCTTCCAAGATGTTAAACATAAAAGGAAATTATGCATAATAACTTAACTTATTTTGTTTTTGGTTCTGCTTCTTGTTGCAAGAAGACATTCGAAAATTTCCTATTACATGGGGTTAACCAAGAAAAACATGAGATCTTAAGAGACCTAGCGCCATGACGCTACGAGAGTGGAGGATGGAACTCTATTTATGCACGAGGAGAGCCCAACAAACGGTGAGGTTGCGCAATGTGCAACAAGTCGCGTGAGCCGTAAGAATCGCGCGCCTCAAACAAATGGCAGTGTGACCCGCTCAACCAGCCGCACACATCGCACGCCCATGGAAAAAGGGAGCGCAACCCGCCGACCACCGCGCAACATGGGTTAAATAGACTTTTCAACTATTTTGAGTGGCGTTTGAAGACTCAAGCCAAGGCACCACGACTTGCCTATACAAATAGGAGGACGGCCAACACTTAAAGATATAACTTTTTGTTTTCTACTACTTAGTCATATATTAGAATTGTGAGAGAAATAATTGTGCGAAATAGTGAAAAGATGGAAGAGAGAACACCATTGTAACTCTGTTCTTAGTTTTTTTTTCATATTCTAGAGTCAATAATTTTGAGGAGAAGACATAGCAAATGAGTCGAGAAGATAACAAGGCGCCAATGTTCCACCGGATCTGAGTACCTTATCCCTATAACATGTTTTTATGTTGTTTAATTATTTACTTGTTGTTGAACTTAGGACTATGAGTAGCTAAACTACTATGTCGTTGAAGTAGAATGTATATTTTATATGTAAATATGCGTATTTGTTTTATTTGATGATTGTTTGAGCATTCCTTTATCTAGATTGATTAATTTATATTATGTCTGCTTAGTAGTAACTCTCATTGGATGAACGGAAGCACACATTTAGATCGCCATAGCGTAGAATGATAAACTGTTTATGTAAACATTTGGTTTTTGGCTTTGGTATGCTATTGCAGTCTACGCGCAACCCCTAAATTACACTAAATAAATCTTGACTAAGTACGTTATGTTAACACAAATGGATGAGTGAATTGGACTTGAATTTGGACTAAGTAAGTTATGTTATTTTGCTGATGCAGTAGGTCTTTAGAGAGATAAGGATTTATAGACTCATGATAACCCCGGCTATAGATCATAAATCCATTAGACAAAGAAGAACTAAAATAAGAATCATCAATTCAAAGAAACATAGGTAGTTTGTGTATGAACTATCAAGTGTAAATTAGTAGTGACACCCAACCCCCAAACATCTCTTTAATCATTTCTTTCCAATCTTAAGCAATCAACTATCAATCATCTTCAATTCTATCTTACTTACGTTATGTTTTTTGTTCCTTTTATTCACAATGTTTTCTTTCATTCAGTCTGAATTAAAACTATTTTTGGGCATTCATTGCCTTCTATTGCGTTCAAATCATTTTTTTGGGCATTCATTGCCATTTCCCAAAACATGTATTCTTTGTTTTATGCACTCAAAGCATTCAGGATTCATACAACATTCACACAACAGAATCATTCCATTTTGAATCGGTAAACTTTTCCTCTTTGGAATAGAATTTTTTTTCCTCTGTTTTTGCACAACATGTATTCCTTGCCCGAATCACTTGTTGTTTCATCCATTGAACTCTTGATTTTGTCCTCCTTTATATCCTTGAGTAAACATGTTCTCTTTTAGTTCGTTTTTCCTTGAAAACACTACATTTTCCCCAACGTCTCTAAAAATCTAAAATACAGGAAAACACACTCAAATATGCTAATTATTAAAGTAATTATTAATTTAATCCCATATAATGAGGTATAAAAAGTACATACTTTAGATACTCATCACGTAGTATTTTACTACGTAGTTACTACCTTCTCGTTAGCGTCCCATCAAAATACAATATGTATTAACATTTGCATATAGGCGTGACAATCGTGACTCTTCATCCCAAACAACTTCAATTGTTGGTCTTGTACGCAATGCCAAATATTGGAAGCATACCCGTCTGGAAAGAGTATGCCAAGCAGCTACCAAAAAACTAGTTTTTCTTGATCCATACTAAGGCAGTACGATTTATAGGTTTTACCATAATAGAAATCAATAGGAAAAAGCTCATGCCTAGTGGTCAGTTCTTTCAAGTCTTTTTGAGCATTCAAGTTTTCAATTTGTTTTTCTAGGTTGTCCAATAATGTATTATTGATGTTGTCAAATAGGTACTTCTCACACTGCATCATGTCCAGGTTGTGTCAGATTTGGTTCGTAGACCAGTAGGGTAATTCTCAACATATGCTTTTACGACATCAATTGTATGATGTCTTGAAACCTCTTATTTGGGTGTGTATGGTTTTGTAGACAGGGCAAGCAGTTGTGCAATAATTGCTACCATCTGATCTTCTCAGTGCATGAACATAGAATTCCATGTGTTCAATGAAGCCCGTCTTGTTAGGGCAAGATTCGTGATCCGCTAGCAAAAACGGTTACTGGAAGCCCTTGGACGATTGTATCTTGCCATTTGTCAACGTAAAAGACTTCGTGTTCTCCATGAAATAACACCCCAATAGTTTTTCATGTGTGCTCCATTTAGAAAACATCCCCTATGCAGGGAAATCACTAATAGTCCTAATTATAGTGGCCCTCAGCTAAACATTGTGTCGTCCTCATGACACAATACCTTCAGCTCTTTAATTAACGGTCAAAGCAAAACGTCAATGTTTTGGCCTAGGCTCTTAGGACTCGGTATGATTAGACTCAAGAAACTATACTCCTCTCGCATGCAAAGATTTGGAGGAAGATTGTAAGGAGTCACGAATAGAGGCCATCCGATGTATTGAGGTTAGAAGTTCATTAAAGGACTGGAACCGTCAGTGCAAAGAACAAGACAAATGATTCGTGGCACGGAAAAAAGTTGACAGCGTGTCCTCCCAAAATGTTTCCATGCTTTTCTTAATGTGAACCACTGTATTGTTGGACTCCCTACATTTTAAGTGCTACATCATGTGCTCAGTTGTTGTTCGTGTCAGGAAGAGTCGTTGATTATGTAGGGCCAGAGGAATGAACTATAACTTTTTCTTTGAGATAAGCTTATTTCCACCTGTTTCATATCTCTTGGTCCCACATTCAAGACACGCAGCGTATTCGACAGATTTGAATTCTTTGTAAAGTAAGAAAAATTGTTACACATCAATTGTTTTGTATCTCATCCTCAAACCTTGCATCATCTTGTTCGCAGTGTACAATGAATTTGGCAGTAAGTGTTCCTCCTCTAGACCCAATGTATCGGAAGGCAATTTTTTAAAAATATTGCACAGGACTTTACTAATGTTATGATCGTTCTTGCACGTAAAATAAACTATGGCACCCACTCCAACACCAACTTGTCTCTATCATTTTGCATCTTAACCTCCGAACAACGTAATAACTCATAAGAGTGTTCGGCGTCAGGATTAGGCTCCTCATTTGAATTGGCTCTAGCAATGGACCTTTAAAAATATCATTTAGTAGAGTCCTAAATTGAATCACGTCTTGAACAATCAATATGGTCTTTTCTAACTTGATACATTAACGACTCCCCCACATGGCTACTATGTATATTATAGTTTTTACCATGAGCTACCTATCCATGGTAATCCTCTACATAATAACCCCACTGATATAGGTGAGCGGCCACATTGGTTGGACTCAAAAAATTATATTGTTGTACTCTTTACACAGACATCTAGGATGCCTCACATGGTCTCGATAACGTGTCTGTGTTAATGCAAACTCTAAAAATTGCAGAACACCCTTAGTAAATCTTTCACTCACTCGACTCTTCCGGGCCACATTAATATACGCCCAACTTCAATCTTCATGTGAATACATTATTTTCTATAAAATTTATAATTTTAACTGTTAATACGACGACAGATTTCAATCTACAGTATTGTCGTATATGTAATAATTGAAACTAAAATTATAAGTGTATGTAAGTACGTACCTCTTGTAGAATCTAACCCGTAAATAACGTGTTTTTAATACTTGTGTCAAAGCCGATTCCTTGCTATTCATATTTACAAACAAAAATCATTAATATAAGATATCGTAGTTTTAAAAGAGATTAAAATAAATTACAATAGAGAATGAATGAACCTTCAATGTGGAAAAGAAATGATTTAAACTCCACCAAAACGTTCCTATTTATAGAGGGGCTGGAAAGTATGCAAAAGAAAATCGGCAACGGCATCAAGCAGTCGCCAAAGACCAGTGTTGATGGCATATAGCCGTCGACGATACACTTTTTTCAAAAAAAAAACAAAAAACTACAAAAAAATGCATTGCTGACGGTATGACGCCGTCGGCAATGACTTATTGGCAACGGCCCCATGCCGTCGCCAACACCATGATCACACAGATCATTCTTTTCGTTCACATGGATCACTAACATGACACACTCATACTCAAATCTATATATAACCCTAATTTTACGCCCAAAAATCAATATTCATCGACAAACTATTCTTTCCATCCATCTTTTCATGCATCCCCATATCATTTTTCATCTACAAAACTATTCTCTTAAATGTATTTAATTTAAACCTACTTATTTTAAATATAAATTTATTTTCTTTTTTTTGTTTTTTTATTTTTGACTAGCTATTATTTCTAACCTACATTTTTATTACAAATTTCATTTCTTAGTTTAATTTTTGTTTTTTCTTTATTTTTGACTAACTATTATTTCATATCTTTACTATTAATATAAATTTCATTTTTAAGCTATTTTTATACTTTTTTCGAATTTTTTTGGCTCATAATAATTAGGCTGCTATTTCTTTAACTCATTTGAATATAATTGACGACGGGCTTAATCCATCGGCAATAATATTCATACAGATGCATATTAAGGCCGACGGTATTAAACCACCGCATTAACCTTACAAAAGTAAATACAAATACATTTCCTAATGTATAAAATCGCCGACATAGACTTATTCCTGACGGTTTTATACCGTCGAGCAAGGGTAACCATTGCCAATGGTATTGTGTCGTCGGCAATGGTCATTGCCAATGGTATAATGTCATAGCAAATGGGTTTTACCGACGAGGCCTTTCCTGACGGATATAGCGGTCCACATTGTAGCACGTTGCGCAACGCTGCTCAAGTTCACACGTGGATTTTTTTTTTAAATAATTCATGTAATGTTGGCTTTTTAATTTCAATAATCCTTGGTCATTTAAGTGTAGCTTTAATTAATTTTTTTCAGTGAAATTTGAAAGCCGAGATTACGTGGAAAAGAAATGTGAGATGTAAGAATTCAGATCGCGTGGCACAACGTACTGCATACATGGACAATTTCGGCAAAATATGTCAAAAGTGGGTGAACATATACGTCGGTGTCAATATAGTGTGCTGAAATCTTTGCCAACAAAGTAGGTAAAAAATGGAATGTTGCCATCTTAGTGGGCTAACTTTGAAAACTCTCCTACTCTTAACCAAATTCAATATTTGATCTTCTCAACTTCTATTTCCTTGATAACATTTGGTTCTGGTGCTTCCACCAATACTTAATTTTTTCCGTTTCACGTAGCCCAAGCTACTATGAACTATATGTTCTTTTATCTCAATAATCTAATTATTTTATGATTCAACAATTAGTTTACTTATTTTTACTGCTTTTTATCTAGTTTACTTCAGAGTGGTTTTCGTATATTTAATAATTAAATTAAGCTGCATTAATGATGCATCAATACTCATTAGAAATTATATATTTATAATATTTTAATCATAATAGTTATTCATTCTTTATGTCAGGATATGGATCAATACGTGTGTCTCTTATCTGCCAGATACAACCACCTATAACCCCTTGCTTTACAGGTAAGCATATTTAAGGAGCTAAGATTTTTTTCGTAAATAAGGGCAAAATCGTCAAGAGCACTCATGGTATTTTTGTGATTTCTTCCTATTGCACTTGTATAAATTGAGGTGCCATCACTCGGAAAAATAGTACATTATATTTGCTCCTTTAGCTTTTTTTATTAGTTTTTATCTTGTGGTGCGTAAACCCCTAAGTCTATCTTATCCTTAGGTTACGCCGCCATCAGTTCTCAATCACTTGCTAGCATCACCTACATACATCATCGTCAAAACTAGCCAATCATTATTTATTTCTCTATGTGCAATGAGACTAAGTCTATCCCTTTCTTGCATCTCTACATACCTTAATTGTGAATTTTGACCTCAAATATCGACGATATTCATCGCCCGTTCAATTTGTTCCTAGATCTAAACCTCACATATAATTATTCATAGATCTCATATTTATATGCAGAATCTCAACCTAAGTTGACTAGGGCAAGGAGAAAACCACAGTAAGATAGTTGGGCAGACTTTCAACATTGCTAGATGGAAAATCTATCTCGCAAATGTTGACAAAGCACAAGTGGTCGAGCACTAAGCAATTGCTTAGCAATGGTGAGATTGAGGTTACTACAAGATTATGGCTTATAAGGGTGAGGCAAGACTTAATGAGGACAGTTGGAATGGATGGGATTGGAAAAAAATTACTTGGTGCTGTAAGTTCTGGTAAATCTTATTTCATATATTGATTTTTTTTCTTTTACGACACCATTTAATTCTTTAATTAATACTTCTTCCAAAAGATTATTTCAGTTGTTACGACGATGCTGCGTTTCCTGTTTTTTGTTACATAAGAAATAGAAAAGATATTAGTGATGATAAAAGATATGTTATCCTTAGTCAAATAAAAAACTTTATGAGCTATATATTCTCATTAAACACCACTATATTATTTCTAATTGGAAATAAAACAATTTTTTAAATATCCTTATGTGAAACCTAACATATGTTTATTCCATATTCATGGTATCAATAATTAAGAATTCTTATCCATAATAGTTTTATATCAAACATATATTTATCATACCAAGTACCATACTTTTCCTAATTTTATAACAATGTTGAGGACGTTTTGCTATTTAAATTAACGTAGGGACTTATTTGCTAATTGCACATAAAAGGGGTTAGTTTTCCATTTTACACAAAAAAGAAAAAAATATTGTAAGTAGATACTTTTAACAAGAACGAGCGATTGAAAATCCGTATCTGTTCCCTGTCAGGAGATTGATGATTATCTAACGACTCTGCAGCAACTACGAAGTTTCATCATTTCAGAAAGCTTCATCGCATAGAGCCGAGAAGCAAGAAACTGAAAGTTCCCCACAAGCTAACTGGGACGACCCACTTGCATGCCACCTCGAACAGCTTCTGGTCGAATATCTCTTCGCTACTTTCTGTTGTGCGGTAAGCAAGATTATTGAGTGCGGATATAGCATGGAAGATGCAGAGTGGGCTGTTTTAAATATTAGCCTACTCCATGGTTCTAAAGATTTCCTGGCCGAGGTTGTGGATGTTGCTTTGGCTTTACCAAAGGAGGAAAATGTAATTAGCCTGTCGAAGGATTCTACATTTCAAGGACTGGTCAGCTTAGTGGAGTACAAAACTGTGGAGATAACTCGCGAGCTTTTAGAGGTTAAACCACACTTGACTATAACCGAAGCAATGTGGTGCTTATTAATCAGTGACTTTAACCTCTTAAATGCATGCGGCGCGGATGGAGGTAGACGTGGCCTTAGTCGGGAAGTTTCAGGAGGCAGCTCAAAACTTTCCCAATTCACCATTGGAATTCGTGATGCCAATCATTCAGATTCTACCAAACTGAAGTTGGCTGGTACTCAAACAGAACATTATATTTCTCTTCAAGAACAAAAAGAAATTTTATCAGGCATCTCTACAGAGCAGATCCATACTAAGTCTCCGGTTATGGTTGTGGGAGAGAAGCCAGGAGGTTAAACCAGTTCAAGGCTTTTTTTCCATGAAAACTACATCAATTCCTGGTGGTTTATTTCACCGTTATTTACATGTGAAGGAAGAACAAGTTAGAATTCTCACGCAAGACTTGGAATTGTGGTTAATTTGTTCAACAATGTAATCCTTATACTTTTGAAGAGATCGGATTTTATTTTGATTTGTTTTTATTGACTTCAAAAGTTTACTCATTGAGTCTCTTGTAAATTTGTTTTCAAGTTCATAGTTTAGTTTTCTCACTCTCTGTCCATGTTTTGCTACAACAGTGGGAGAAATTTAATCGGTCCATGTGTTTGTGGAAATTAAGTAGTCTTCATGATTGTTTCAATAGCTGAAGGGCAAAATGTAAATAGTAGCTTACTCATATTGTTTCTTCAAATCACTCAAGGAAGTGAAATAAAAACTCAGAATGAAATTTATAGAAGATGTTGTCTTGAGCAACAAATTAGAAAAGTGTCCAGAGTTGGAAACATGCAATTCAAATTCCGTTTCAAGTTAGTTAGGTTTTCTGTATTCAGTAATTCAAAGTGATAAAGCCAAAACCACTTTGCATATTCACTAGTCGGTGCACCAAACCAAACCAATTCACTAGCGCTGGGATGCTTCCTGCGGCTCCTTTGATGTTTATAGGGAATATCTGCACGAAGAATAATCTCAATCTAAAAACTCTGATGTTCAAAAAGAATATCGGATAATTAATAATAACGTACTTCGGACATCACCACCCATGGAACTGCTCCAATTCCAGCTGAGAATGCTACTATATAAACCTATATAGTACAAATGAAAGGATAATTCCTAATCAATAGTTGATGAAGAAGTATAATGCACGAACAATAACTATAACTTACCAGAATACCGGTACCGGCAAGTCCATACTCCTAATCCAGAGTTAATTAGATTATTACTATATATAAATCGCATTGCTTTGAAAATGAACAATAAAGGACAACGTTAACGAATAGAAACAAGAAGACAGTCATTGCCTAATTACCTTAAGATAAAATGAAATTCGAGTTAAGATACAGCGAGTAACACAACAAGAAGTCGTAATCAAAAAGTGTCATACATGTAAAATATAAATATTGATTGATTCATGTTTCTTCATCATACTGATAACATTCAAGAATATATTCATGATCTTACAAAGACAAGATGGGATCTTACAATATGATGAATGAATTAGATCTAGGGTTTACAAGATTAACATATATATACAAGACAACTAAAAAGACTAAACTACCCTCAAGACAATTAATATACAAATATAACAATATAATATGCTAACATGCTAACACCCTCCCTCAAACTCGAGAAGGTACTGCAATAAGTAACGAGAGTTTGCCAACAAAGAAGTTGTGTCGCTGAATCGTATGTGCCTTCATAAAGAAGTCAGCCAACTGCATCGAAGAAGAAATGAACGGTAGAGAGATAACACCATGCTGAAAATGATGTCGAGTCACATGACAATCGATCTCAATATGTTTGGTACGCTCATGAAAAACAGAGTTATGAGCAATCTGAACAGCACTTTTGTTATCACAATACATGGGTGTGGGGGATGACAACAACACCCCCATATCACCTAACAATCGTCGTAACCAAACAAGTTCAGTTGTGGTGGAAGCCATAGCACGATACTCTGCCTCGGTAGAAGAACGAGAAACAACATCTTGTTTCTTGCTTTTCCAAGAGATGAGAGAATCACCTAGAAAAATACAGTATCCAGTGGTAGATTTTCGATCGGATGGATCACTAGCCCAGTCTGCATCCGTATATGCTCGAAGTTCTAAGGAAGAACTCGAAGGAAACAACAGACTCTGATAAATAGTACCACGAAGATAACGAAGAATGCGAGTAACAGCAGCCCAATGATCAGAGGTAGGTGCAGCAACAAACTGGCTAACAACATGGACCGCATAAGCAATATCCGGTCGGGTAATAGTCAAGTATACCAAACTACCAACAATAGACCTGTACAAAGTGGGATCCGGAAGAAGTGTGCCGCCAGTAGGAGTATAACGAACATTTACCTCTATAGGAGTAGCAGCAACACGAGTGTCTGTAAGACGAGCTCGCTCTAAAATATCTGAAGTATACTTTGACTGAGACAAAAGATAGCCCTTTGGAGATGAGGCGACTTCAATACCTAAAAAGTAACGAAGAGGACCCAAATCCTTCATATCAAACAAACGAGATAAGGTGTGTTTCAACACCTTGATACCCTCAACATCGTCACCTGTTATAATCATATCATCAACATACAGTAAAAGCATTATGCGACCAGCAGAACTGCATTTAACAAATAAGGCTGAATCATTAGGACTAGAGGAGAAGCCAAGAGAACAAACAGCTGTAGAAAACTTCTCAAACCAAGCTCTTGGAGCTTGCTTAAGCCCATATAATGCTTTCTTAAGTCTACACACCTGCCCTTTGTCATGAGGAACACCCGGAGGAGGTGCCATATACACTTCCTCATGTAAATCACCATTCAAGAATGCATTTTTCACATCCATCTGTGAAATATACCATTGTCGTACTGATGCAACTGCAATAAGAACTCTGACAGATGTCATCTTAGCAACAGGAGCAAAGGTCTCCTCATAATCCATGCCATATTGTTGAGCAAATCCTTTTGCCACTAGACGAGCCTTATATCGCTCAACAGAACCATCAACTTTGCTTTTAATTTTATAGACCCATCGAGAACCAATTGACTTTTTCCCTACTGGAAGAGGAACCAAGTCCCATGTGTGATTTTTGTTCAAAGCTGATAGTTCCTCAGCCATAGCCTCTCGCCAAACAATATCTTGTGCCGCCTCAGAATAAGAGGTAGGCTCACAAAGAGGCCAAACAGATGCCAAAAAGGAAACAAAGGGCTGAGAATAACAAGAGTAAATGAAATCAGGCAGTTGAGTAGACTTACGAGTACGCCTGGGATACCGCTCATGAGCTGGATCCGAAATCGTAAGAGAAGGGACATGAGGGGGTAACTCTTCAGCAGCACCCAAGTCATCTCCATCACCAACACCAATATTGTCATCCCCAACAACATCACCAATACCAATATTCTCACCAGTTGGATCCTTAGTTCCAATATCAGAAACATCAAGAGTAAATGGGTCAATGTGAATAATATCAGACCGTGTCACATTATGGGAGCTTCTCGGAATGGAAAAATATGGAATATGCTCAATAAAGTGAACATGAGGAGAAACATAACATTTTCTAGCAACTGGATCATAACACCGATAACCCTTCTGACCATTTCCATATCCCAAAAAGACACATATTGCAACACGTGAAGACAACTTAGTTCGCTCAACATGTGGACGAAGAACAAAACATGTGGACCCAAAAACCCGCAAATGAGAATAATCAGGAGTTTGACCAAATAACTTAGCATATGGAGAGATACCTGCGTTCTTAGGAGTTGGAACTCTATTTATGATATAAACAGCAGTGAGAACTGCTTCTCCCCAATACTCACTAGGTACACTAGCAGACAAAAGCATAGAACGTGCTGTTTCAACAATATGCCTATGTTTTCTTTCAGCCACACCATTTTGTTGAGGTGTGTCTGTACAAGATGATTGGTGCACAGTACCATCCCTAAGAAGAGTGTCAGAGAGTGCATTACTCGTATATTCCCCACCCAAATCAGATCTAAAACATTTTATGACTTTAGAGTGTTGAGTTTTCACATATGCAGCAAAGTGAGCATAAACATCAATGAATTCAGAACGATTTTTCATCAAGTAAACCCAACAATAACGAGTATAGTCATCAATGAAAGAGACATAATATCGTGACCCCCCCCTTTGTAGGAGTAGGGGCAGGTCCCCAAACATCAGAATGAATCAAATCAAATGGTGCAAAAGAAGTTGATGTACTGTGATTAAAGGGTTTTGCAGAAAACTTCCCAAGTTTACATCCACTACAATCAGAAATATCCTGAGACTGCAAGTCTCCCAAAACACCACTATTACATAAAAAACGCAGACAAGATCCAGATACATGACCTAGTCTAGAGTGCCATACGTAAAACTTCGAAGAAGAAGAATTCAAATGAAAGGTAGATAGATCAATACTCGTAGCTGCAAACTGACCATCAACCTTCGTGCCATCCAAAACATAAAGTCCCCCCTCTCTACTTCCAGTCCCAAGTATTCTCTTTGATTTCGGATCCTGCACATGACAAGAAGTAGAGGAAAAGTGAACATCAAGACCACGATCACACAATTGACCAACAGAAATAAGATTCATAGCCAATTTAGGAATACAATAAACATCAGGTAATGAGAGATTTTCTGTTTGAATTGTACCAACACCTACTACTGGCATAGGAGTGCTATCAGCAGTCATAACAGATGTAGGTGGTAACACATGAGACATAGATACAAATGAGTTGCGATCAGGAGACATGTGATGAGATGCTCCAGAATCCAACACCCATAAGGACGAGTTTCTACCTGATGTGGATGGAGCAGACATAGCATATGGTGGAGACTGATTTTTGTTTGCCTGAAGAAGGTTCTGCAATAGATTAACCAAAGATGCGTTGTCTGACAAAGATGAATCGACAGAAGCTGGATCCAATGTAGGCATGACAGCAGCTGTATTAGGCTGTCCTCCAAAACGAAGATTCTGTGAATATGAAGGTTTGTCACTTGGCCTCTTTCCATATTCTTGTTGTGGTTTGCCTTTCTGGTTCAATAAAGGACACTGATTCTTCCAATGACCCTTTTCATGACAATAGCGACACTCATCCTTATAATAACTCTTTTGTTTAGATCTGGTATGACTAGGTTGAGTAACCAAAACAGAACCAACAGGAGTGGACTTCTCAATTTGAGTCCTGAGGCGGGTTTCTTCAGCCAACAATTCATGCACAACTGAATCAACTGAAGGCAAAGGAGTACGGTGCTGAATTGATCCACGGATGCCTTCATACTCAGAGCGGAGATTGTACAACAGTTGAACCAAACGTTGTTGTTCTCGCCTTTCAATATACGGACCGAATGCTTTCAGTTCAGCGCATTATGTCATAGCCAACTGATCCCAAAAGTTTGTCATCTCAGAATAAAACTCTTGAACACTTCGATCGCCCTGTGTAAGAGCACGAATTTCTCCTTCAAGTTGATATTGAACAGCAAAGTTGGACCTCACATACAACCTCTCCAAATGGTCCCAAACTTCTTTCGCAGTATCAAACTTAGCTAACTGAGTACCAATCTTATGCTCAACTGAATTGTTAATCCAAGTAATAATTTTAGAATTATTGGTATCCCACACATCCAATAACTCAACAAAATTAGCATCATATAATCTAGGAGCAACCAAAGCACCAGAAATATAATTCCACATCTTCTTCCCTTTTAGAAAGTTTTTCATAACATAACTCCAATACCCATAGTTTTTCCCATCAAAACGAACACTAATCGACTGCAACGAATCATCCCCTCCCGTCATGATAACAGAAATCGAAAATTGCAGCAATACACAAAGCAAGACTAACCCAAAACAGAATTGGGGCAACAAATCGAACAAAAATTGCACCAAATCGAAATCGAAATTAATACACCAACAAGTTCAGAAAGTGCAGCGGATTACCAGAAACCAGTAGCAATACGAAGACGAAAAACCCAAAAAATTTCCGGTGAGTTCGATCGGCGTGGTGTCGTGTTTGCCTACCGGTTGGGTCAGAGATTTGGCTCTGATGCCATGATAACATTCAAGAATATATTCATGATCTTACAAAGACAAGATGGGATCTTACAATATGATGAATGAATTAGATCTAGGGTTTACAAGATTAACATATATATACAAGACAACTAAAAAGACTAAACTACCCTCAAGACAATTAATATACAAATATAACAATATAATATGCTAACATGCTAACACATACATCACTGAAAAATGTCCGTGTGGTTAAGGAGACAGACTTGAAATCTGTTCTGCTTCGGCGGCGCAGGTTCGAACCCTGCTGTCGACGAGTTTTGCAATGTCTCTCTCTCTCTTGCATGAGTCACGCCACAGTGTCTATAATAATAAATATTATAAATATTTATTTCTAGTTCAAACAATTTTAATTGTATTGTATTACATTTTTAGCAAGTTTATATGTCTCTTCTATGTATGAAGGAAGATGTAGAAAATGATATGGGTACTTTTTAACTTCTAACTCCGCGGGCTTGATTCTTGTAGTTTTATGGCATTAATGATAGGGGTATTTTCCGTATTAGGTCTGCCATGACCAGACCCAGATTTTGACTATGTCGGGGATCATCCCGACGTACATATTGAATATCACTTTCGATATAGTACAGCTCACGTGTTTATCACGTAAGTGATCCCCGCACCCCAGGTCCTTAAATACCCGCTTTCCGGTAATCAAAGTAATCTTGAATTACCCGCAATTACCGTATACCTATATAGAGCCTCACCCGATCTAGTATTCGACATCACCCCCGAAGTAAGCAAGAGCTCACTTTCGACATAGAAGACTCGGTGTCATCCCCGCCATAATCTTCGACGTCATCTCCGATATACTTCCGACATTCTCCCTTGCATTGGACGTTAGTTCGAGGTGTTCTAAACCATGTATACTCGAGACTAGCATAGTTAGAGTAGGTGTAATTTAGCGATAGACTCGTTGTATCCTACTTGTAACCGAATCTATTCTATATATACGAGATATTGTCAAAGTAGTGGCGCCGTCTTGGGGAACACCAAGTTCCCGGACGAGGACGTCAAGATGCAAAGAAGGATGACCCGCTCGCAGTCTAATAGACCAATGATTGACAATTCGATGGCAGAAAGTGCACCGAGCATCACCAAGCACCGAGGGAGCCAACTCCCGCTCTCGCGACACCAGCCGCGTTGGCACCTGAGATTTTGTCACATATTAATGCTACGGTCCAGACCACATTGAAGGCAATTTTGGAGACTTTATTGCCGCGCCTGAATGGTAGATGAGCAGGCAACGCGCCACCGCAACCCCAAGAATCTAGAGCTAGGAGACTTGGATCCAGGATTAGGGGTGGAGAGCACGACGACACCGGTGATAGCATAATGGACCGTTCACGATCGAGGATTCCCGGGGAAGAGAGTCCCGACCCAATGAGAGATACGAGAAACATCGCGAGGAGGATGTAACAGTTGGACCGCGAAAGGATAGAAGTCAGTCGAAGACTAGCATTGGCACAGGGTCACAAGACTTTAACCCCATTATGTTAGGAAATCGAGGCGGAGGTGCTAGAAAAGGGCGATAAGATCCCTACCATCAAAGCATATGACGAAAAGAACGATCCAAGGGACCACCTCCATAGTGTCGACAACGTATTGAACCTACATAGGTTCTCGCGCAACATCAAGGCAAGAATTTTGGCCACGACCCTAATCAGAGCAACCCTTTATTGGTTCAACACGATAAAAATCAGATCTATCACCAGTTATGAACAGATGAGGTAGAAGTTGGAAAGTCAATTCTCAATTCAGAAAAGGATGAGGACTAACATGCACCATCTGAACGCCATGAAGTATAAGGAGAAAGAGAGCCTAGAAGAATTTATGAAGAGATTCAATGATGAACTGATGAAGGTGGACGAAGAGCAGGGCGACCAGGTGGTGCTCATTTTGTTCAATGTGACGGCTCATAGTAGGTTTGCACAGGAGTTGATCAAGCTCAAGTCACCAACTATCGATCAAATCAATGATCTTGCTTATAATACCAAATACCAAGACAATATGATGGCAGCAAAGCAGACTTCCAACCTAGCCAATCACAATAGAGGCAAAGAAGGTTAGAACAGAGACAGGAGTGGTAGAACAGGTCATCGAGAAGATACACTCCCCTAAATTAGGATATCCTAACCGTATTTGCGGTAGCTCAGAGGAAGAGGTGGTTGAATCAACCAAGAAAATTGAGAGAGACTGAAGGCACCAAATGATCAATGAAGTACTGTGAGTACCACCATCAGAAAGGACAAGAAACTAAGGATTGCATAGATCTCAAGGATGAGATTGCGTGCCTTATTCGGGAGGGCAACCTGATCAAATACGTGCGAAACAATAGAGACTCTGATTATCAAGAGGATCGATCTCGTTCTCCTCGAAGGGACAATGTGAAGGCCTTAGAGGGCCCTAATGAGCGTGGAAACGCAATTGTCAACGCGCCTTCTAGAGAAGTGATCAACATGATCAGCGGAGGACTAACAGGAGCAGACTCCAGCAACGACATGAAAAATATTACAAGAGGACTTGAGGAGGATCGCTATATTGGATTCACGTCGCTAATGGATGAGCTGCCGGACGAGAACATTACTTTCTCAAATATGGACCTGATGGATCTATCTCCCGAGGCCATACAGGCAGGTAAACTTGATTTCCCCTTAGTTGTTAAACTTGACATTGCCAATTATGGTGTTCGCAAGACGTTGATAGACAACAGAAGTTCCCCGAACGTCATTTGCACATGCTCTAGAGAAAATGGCGTTGGGCCACCATGAGTAGAGTAGATATGTACCCTTTTGATTGGCTTCAGGGGTGCCGAGGTGATACCGTTGGGATAGGTGAAACTCCAACGTCATTTGGGGAAGTGTCGCACATGAGAACCATCAACGTCCAATACACAATTGTAGATCACCTTTTCGCCTACAACATCATAATAGGCAGGCCTGCTCTCAATGCCATCCGTGCAGTGGTATCCACATTCCATCAGAAAATGAAGTTCCCGGTAGCTGGAGGCGTAGGGGAGGTCATCGCCAATCATGAGGTGTGATGGCTTTGCTACACAATTTGCCTCACACTCCCAAGGATGAGAGAGGCTGGAGGACAGGCGGCGAATCCAAATGGCAACCATCAGTTGGTTGAGTGACCGGCATGTAACGCCCCAAAAAAATTAGGAAGAAAATAAATTTATAGTTTAGTCCTTGAACATTTAAAAATTTCTATTTTGACCCTAAATGTTTAGAAAAATTTGCATTTGAGTCCCTGAACTTAAAAGTTAGTCTTTTATTATATTTACAAGTCTCTAATCCTAAAACATATGTTTCAATTTCAAATATTAACCAAGTTGATTGAATTACCTAGAAAAATTACATAATTAAATATGTATTTAACAGAGAAATCTAATTATACCTATTTGAATTTTAATTATAAATAATTGAGGAACTCGGTATGCAATTAACCAATTGATGAAGTAAGCTATGGAATATTTTTGATGAGGTAAGCTATGACATCCTTAAGAGCATGATTAACTTCAGATTGTTTGTGATTTATTATAAAATAATCAAAGTGAGACCTTAATTAAAAGTATTTTAACAAAATTGTTTTGCCTATAAATAGTAGGCTTTCTTCCAACAATTTTCACACCCAAAATCCTTTTGGTTTTTCCTTCTTTCTTCCATTGAATCTCTAAGTTGGTGAGTCTACTTTGAGAGAAAAATCATCCCAAGTTCTTATTTCATCATTTTCTACTCATAAATACCCCAAAACTTTTATTGCGTAGAAATTATCCATTCGGCCCGGCACCTTAGAAAAATCATAACTAATTGTAAAAAAAATCATTTTTGATCAAGGCTAACGACCTACTCCTCATGATGTCCTCTAACTTTCATATGAAGAACTATTTTTCAAATGATGTGATTTAGAAGGTCGAAATTCCTAAACCGTAGACTGCTGTCTGAATGTTTTCAATAATTATTTAGCATAGAAAACCTTTGGATTTTCCTTCCCACTCGGATACACATGTTCCTAGTGATGTTAGGGATTAGTTTCCACAAAAATATTTGGTAACAAAGTTCATTTGGATATCCAATCAAAGGTTTGACGAACTAATCAATACCATCAAGGTTCCCCGTACGAGTTAAGGTGATGTTCTATTTCTGATTTGTTCTAGCCCTGTTTGGCATCCGGCCCTGAGGAACTTGGACAGAAAAGCCAGTACTCCGTTACCAAACCTCGAACAACCTATATTTCACCATAATCATGTCTGGCATCTCATCTCATAACATGATTTTCTTACTCATCGTCAAATCATATCCAATCATTTATTATTTATCATATCTATTCATAATCATGTTATTTCACCAATATTATAATCTCATCTGCTGGTTCTTGAATTGTGCAAGGAGCAACGAACTATGTTCGAGACATGTAGCTGAAGAAGCAACGGATATTATCCGGTTTACTAGCTTATTTGATTATTTGTTATACCTATGGGGACGCCTTTGGGAAGTTGCGCCCAGGGACTGAGTCGAGTTACTGAACGGCAGTAAGGACTCTCGGTTTAAGTAATTTCGATTGATATACATCTATATAGGCGCCGCTTGGAGTCCAGAGTTGGCCGTAACCCGCGTGCCAGATCGACATGTACTCGAGCAAGTCTCTTGATTGTTTGCGAGGTCACTTCTCGTCGGGAGGTATAAGGTAGAATAGTAGAAGTCATAAGGCTGGATTTGTTTATTGTTAAGCACAAGTTCATTAACTATTCTATGGAAACTCCAGTACCATTGCTACATGAAATTATTTAGTTGACTGTTTTTACCGGTAAGATCACTCCCGAAATGTATCCAGAAGGTCACCTTTAATTCTTGCTTTACCAGTTCTTTTATATGAATCTCGCTAAGTCATTAAAGACTTATTTCTCATTTCTTCTATCCATTCCTCAAGATAAAATCATCATGGCAGCATGGACTAAGTGAATAATTATTCAAGCGTGTATTTTGGAATATTCGTGACCATTAAAATAGTCACATTATTTGTAATACCAAGACTTTCGTTGTATATATATCAAAATATAATTTATAAAATGTGTATGCTTTTGATCATGAACAAGTGAAACACTTTCCTATAAGTTGCGCTTTAGTCTGGATTGGGTAAAGTGGCTGGCCACCACTGAACCAACTCAGATCAGAGCATGGCTCGTGGAGCGTGGTCGCCACACCGACATCTGAGGATCACCTGAACCTTTTTCATTTTCAGTAATGTTGAACAATTTATAATTTCCCTAAATTGCCCCATCGTTGGGCTGGACTGTAACTAAAACAGGGGGAACTACGCTGGTCTGATTCCCTCGCAATGGGAAACGTAGACGAGTTAGGATTTTCCTAGTCTTCGACCGTTATCCATTATTAAATTATTTCATTCCAATCGATACATTCAATTGCACTATGCATTCGTGATTTGCTGCATGTACATCCCCTTTGAAGGGATTAGATGAGATGTGCAGACAAGTACACATTTATTATAAGATGTTTTATCATCCTCTTCTTTCCAAATATATGTATTTCACCTAGATAAGGCAGGTACAAATTGATCATTGTTGATAACAAGGAATGATATTCTCCGCCTACGGAGATAGAATACGAAGTGTGGATTTCATCTTCCGAATATCTCTGACATGGAACGATTATGTTATCTTGTTTAAACAACAAGAAATGGGGATCAGCGCATTCCACAAAGTCCAGGGAGAGTCCTCTATCTACAAATTCCATGGGAACACTCACCTATCCACCGAGATATGGAGACAACTCGGCATACAAAAATAATGCCATGGGATAACTCCCCTATCCACTGAGATAGGGAGAAGACAACTTGAAATACAAAAAGACTACAAATTCCATCGGATAACTCCCCTATCCACCGAGATAGGGAGGAGACAACCCGACATACAAAAAGACTACAAATGCCATGCGATAACTCCCCTATCCTCCGGGATATGGTGGAGACAACTCGGCATACAGAAAAAAAAACATAGATGTGAGGAGGAAACCCGACATGCAAAGAAGCCACTACCGACCCAGGTAAGGAGGTAAGCACAATGTAAGCATAGAGCTCCGCCCAACCACGGACAGTCAATAAGGAACATTATCTTAAAACAAGAACAATGCAAATCAGCGACACAATTAAATCTTGAAGAAAAAGTATTTCCATTTTAAAACACGCTTATTAGCTATGGATGCCCAAAGGGCACTATACATAATTGTCTAAGACAAAAAAGCAAAAATACAATACACGATAGACCCTTAGCCTGGGTATTTAGGAGCACTCTTGGTATGGATCAGCACGAGACTCTTCGGGTTTAGGATCTCCTCGTATACATCTTCTACAGGATCATTCTCAACCTCAACATGGGAGTCCCCCAGTAGCTTTCCATTGGAGCCCAATAAGGGATTTAAAGGGCTCAGGTCAAAGTTATCCTTGAAACCATCAAGAAGACGAATCTGATCGATGACCGAGTCTTTAGCTTCCTCCCATTCCAATACTCCACTTTTGGCGCATATTTCATTAAAATTCTTACTCAAAAGGAAGGCTCTAGCGTTGCCAACGCTTTCATCTCGAGTGAGCACCTTGCATCTGTTAGCCCTATCAACAACGTTAACAAAGTAATCCCTATACTTTTGAGGTGATCGAATTGTGATTGGTTTTTCTTGACTTCAATAGTTTACTCATTGAGTCTCTTGTAAATTTGTTTTCACGTTTATAGTTTAGTTTCTCACTCTATGTCCATGTTTTCCTACAACGGTAGGAGTAATTTAATCGGTCCCCGTGTTTGTGGAAATTGTCTTAATGATTGTTCCAATAGATAAAGTGCAAAATGTAAATAGTAGCTTACTCATATTGTTTCTTTAAATCACTTAAGGAAGTGAAATAAAAACTCATAATAAAGTTTATAGAAGATGTTGTCTTGGGTGTTGGAAACCTTTTTTCAGGAAATCGAGTTTGTACAATCGACTTTAGGTCGAGTTTGGTAAATGAGTGAATGAGAAATTTACTAATTAGGGTCGGAAATATTGTATATCAATAATTAATATTTATGTTTTGCGTAAACAATGTAATTTTTTATTATATTTTATAACGGAAATTAATAAGCATTAAAGTTGATGCTTAATTAATTAATTATCGTAAGGAAACCATTCCAAAGATTTCGCGATCAGTACTATTAACAGAAACGTGTCTACATTCGTTCCGAGATTTTTGCGAGATTCGTACTTATCTTAACCACGCTCCTTGGTGGCTAAGTTTCCAACTTTCTCATTGATATGGGTATTTTTCGTATTGGGCTAGCCCATAGGCTAGGCCCATATTTTGTCAATATCGGGGGTCATCCCCGATATCCATATCGAATATGACATTCGATATGGTACATGTGTACAGCTCACGTGTTTATCACGTGTGCGGTCCTCGCGTCCCGAGGCTTATAAATTCTCGCACTCCGCTAATCAATGTAAGCTTTAAATATCATAAGTTACTGTACACCGATATCGAGTATATCTGATATAGCACCCGATATATATCACCGATACACCCCTCGACATCATATTCCACATCATATCCGACATCACTCCCAACGTCAGCCAATACATCATACCATCCGTAGAAGGCCTCCAATATCATCCCCGATATCACCTTCGACCTCACCTTCGATATATCCTCGACATCCAGCAGAGCATCTAGAGTCAGTTTGAGGTGTTCCGGACCAAGCCTACTTTGAGCTAGCCTTAGTTAAACTAGGTCTAGTTTGTAATAGAACCGTTGTATCACACGTGTAATCTCCACCTCGTTATATATATACGACCTATTTTCAAATTTGTGGCGCCGTCTGTGCGAACACTACGTTTCTAGACGAAGACATTAAGATGCAATGTAGGATGACCCGTTCGCAATCTAATAAGCTAGTAGTTGACAATTTGGCTGCATAGAGTGCACTTCCGCCGCCTGTTTAAGCTTGAGAACTAGTAGTGAACGAGAATGAACCCATACAACCTCAACCGCCGAGGATACCAGTGCCCACACCTGTGGCGCCCACTGTCTTGGCACCTGATATCATGGCGCAGATCAATGCCACCATCCAGACAACACTGAATGCAGCTTTGGAAACTATGTTGCCACGTTTAATCAACCAAGGAGCGGGCGATATACTGCCACAACCACAGGAATCGAGAACTAGAAACTTCTGAATTGGGCGTAGGGAGAATGAACGTGAGGTTGTGGGAGAATCCAGAAGGGATCGTCCTCTGTTGAGAGTTTCCAGGGAGGAAGGTTCCGACCCAATAATGGACATGAGAAACATAACTAGAAGGATGGAGCAATTGGACCGAGAGAGGATGAATGTTGGACGAAAATTAGCATTGGCAGAAAGTCACAGGAGCTTGACTCCTTTTTGTGAAGAGATCGAGTCAGAAGTACAAGAGAAGGGAGAGAAAATGCACGTTATCAAGGCGTATGATGGAAAAGGTCATCCGAGCGACCATCTCCACTGTGTGGACAGTGTTTTGAACCTTCATAGGTTTTCTCGCAACATTAAGGCAGAGATTCTGGCAACAACGCTAACTGGAGCGGCCCTGGATTAGTTCACTAGGATAAAACCCGGAGCTATAACATGCTACGAGCAGATGAGGCAGAAGCTTGAGAGCCAATTCTCAAGTTAGAAGAGAATGCGGAATAGCATGAACCATTTGAATGCTATGAAGCAGAAAGAAGAAGAGAGCATGGCGAACTTCATAAAGAGGTTTACCGATGAGCTGCTGAAGGTTGGCGAACCGAAGGGTGACCAAGTTGTGCTGATCTTGTTCAATGCGACAATGCATAGGAGGTTTATAGGGGAGTTGATTAAACTCAGGACACCAACGATCGACCAGATCAATGCACTTGCATACGACATTGTTTATCAGGATAACATGATGGCGACCAAGCAAAGTATACATCAATCGCAAAATAGGGCGCAAAGAAATGAGAGATACAGAGACTGGTCCCCCAAGATATATACCCCTGTGAATAGAGGAATCTCGGAGATATTTGCCGTAGCTCAAAGGAAGAAATGGCTAAACCAGTCAATGAAGCTAAGGGAGACTGAGGGAATTAATCGTTCAAGAAAGTATTGCAAATATCACCATAAAAAATGACACGATACAGAGGATTGTATATATATGAAGGACGAGACCAACGGTTAATTCGTGAAGGAAAGTTAGTCGAGTATGTGCGGAATGCTAAGGACTCTAGAGACTACTAGGAGAGTTCCCATTCTCTAAGAAGAGACAAGATGAAGGCCATTGAGGGCCCAAGCAGACGTGGAAACACGATAGCCAACGCGCCTTCTAGAGGCGTGATTAACATGATCAACAGTGGACCGGCAGAGGCAGACTCCACCAATCGGAGGAAGAGGATCACCTGAAGACTCCAAGAGGACCGCTATATAGGATCCACATCACTTTTGGATGAGCTTATTACTGTCTCAAGTAGAGATTTGATGGATCTATCCCCAAAAGCAATACAGGTAGGTAAACTTGATTTCCCTTTAGTCGTAAAACTTAATGTTGCCAAGGTTTTGATAAACAACGGGAGCTTCTCAAATTTCATATTTGCTCATGCTCTGGAGAAGATGGCATTGGGCCACCACGTAGTGGAACAAATCTGCACCACTTTGATCGGCTTCGAGGAGCGAAAGTGATACCGTTGGGGCAAGTGAACCTGCGAACCTCATTTGGAGTTGAATCGCACAGAAGGACCATCAACATCCAATATACTATAGTGGGTCATCCTTTTGCCTACAACATCATTATTGGAAGGCCCTCTATGAATGCTATCCGTGCAATGGTATCCACCAACTACCAGAAAATGAAATTCCCAGAACTCGGAGGCATTCGCGAGGTCATTGCCAACCATGAGGAAGGATGGCTTTGCTACATAACCTCTCTCACACTTCCTACAATAAGGGAAGCGAGGGGAGGGAGGGGACAGGAACCAAGATTGAAGGCAATCAACAGATGGTGAAGTAACTAGTCGCTAGAGACTCATTTGAACTTTTGAATTTTTGTAAACTTGGAACAATTAATGCTTTCCCTAAATTGCCCCATTGTTGGGCTGGTCTCTAACTATAACAAGGGAAACTACGCCGATCCGATTCCCATACCACATGATACGTAGGTGGGTTAGGATTTACCTAGACCTCGACCGTTATCCATTGGTATTTTTATTTGTCATATTGTTATATATCTGCATTTCAAGATTGATAACTATCTTCAGGTACATATCCTACGTGGTATGACAAAGACGTTCCCTACCGAGGGGTTCGAACAACACATGCCTGGAGGGCACAAGGATTATGCGATATCCATCCATGGATATCCAATTATGGGAATGACATGTTATTATGTCTTATGAAAATATTGTTTTTTCATGTATCTATGGCAGGTACAACGACATCCCTTATCAATACAACGAGGAAATGATATCTCTTACATATCCCAACACGAAGGAAAGAAGATAGAGTGACTCCGATGCCTTAACAGGCACGAGAAAAAGTGCCTATAATGGTCGAATACATGCTATCTATTCCCTAACGGGTAGAGGATCCCCTATCCATCGAGATAAGGAGGACAAAAGAAAAAAAGAAAGCTCTCATATCCATCACGATAAGGAGGAGACATGAAAGGTTCCCTACCTACCGAAATAACGGAGGTACATGAACAGGAGAAGATCACCTATCTATCGCGATAAAGAGCAAAATGGACCGAGCAGAATCCCTACGGACAGAGAAAGAAGGCCAAAAGATCGATAATATACACGAGAAAATTACACCTTCAAGATAACAAGAGAAAACCACTATTTTATTCAAACGTTCGAAACCACAAAAGATCATAAAAGAAATACAGGTGCGATCCCTAAGGAAATCCTGCAGATACAGCATTCACCCAAGATACTTCAGGGCACCCTTACTATGAATCAGCACGAGACTCTTTTGCTGCAAAATCTCCCAATAGATATCTAGCACAGGGTCTTTATCATCGTTGGAGTCCGAATCTTCAGGAAATTCCCCATTTGGACGTACCAACGGGTTAACCGGGTTGGGGTCAAATGTGCTTTTGAATCCATCACGCAACAAGACTTGACCAATGATAGAGGCTTTTGCCTCCTCTCTTTCTTGCACCCCACGGCGTTCACCTTCTGCTCTCGGGTAGGCTCCTGGCACCATATGGTCCTCTCAGCAAGGGCCAGTTTTTCCCGTACCTGCCGGAGCTCCAGCTCTATGGCATCCCATTTTTGTATCTCAATTGCAATAGAGAGGTTGGCCCCATCAAGGGATGTGCCCAACTCCTGGTTTTGCATCAACAAGAGTTGCACATTGGCCTCACTAGAGCTAAGAATACTCAACACCTCATCGCGCTCGAATGCTAATTTGGTAGTCCCCGCAGGGTTCTAGTTCGCCATGCTTTCAAGGACAGCAATAGTCTACGAGATGGACTCGACCCTATCAGCGTTATTGTCACTTGCCGCCTTTAGAAAAGTGGCAAAGAACTTCCCAACCTGGGACATACGGATTATCAATCTATCATTACTACAACCAAAGAAAGAAATGGGCCATAGCACGCTTACCGACTGAAATACGACACTCCTTCTCGTAGTAGTCCCACCACCCTCGGTGCGTTTCCTCTTATGTTGGGAGGTGTTCACACCTGAAGTTTCTGGAGCTTAGCTCCTACTAGAGCTTGCCCAAATTATGCCATGCGAGGCCGCACTGCTCCCACCGACCCCACCCTTTATGTGTTCCTCACCTTGGGACGATCTACCTATCTTCTCCTTTAATCGGTGTCCCTATCTCCCGCGTGTTTTAAGTACGACGGTCAATGACGCATTGGCGCTATCCTTGGCTTCCACCGCAGTAGCACGTTTAGCGATCATATCCAACCTCCGATACATCACGATTTCTGTAGTATACAACACATAATGCATCATCAAACAGGGGACTACTTGAAAATATACAATTAAGATAAAGAGGATGACATACCAAGGTCGAGCGAGCCTCGATAATGCAGCGGCGAAAGACAACCCGCGCGGAGTACCTCCTCATTACCTAGAGTGGTGAGATCATACCGGTGGGCCAACTAACCATCCATAAACCCCGCAACCCATTGGGGTGATCCTAGTTCTCCATTTTTGACCATGTCTGAGGCAAATCATTGAACTCCTAAGAAGCTTTCTCCTGGACGTAGAAGTATTCATTCTTATTGACAAATCCGTAACTAGTCTGGATACCTTGTAAGAATTTCTGTCTGGAATGAGCTCTAATGAAGAAAAAACCAATATCTCCACTCATTTTTATTGGTAACAACGGAGAAGAGGCTCCATAATTCATTGACCCCATGAGGCGCACCAAGGGCCTTCATAACCAATATGAAGGCCACAATAGCACCAAACGAGTTGGGAGAAAGATTTCTTAGGTAGACCCCAATACTCTTCAGAATAGCAATAATAGCCGGGTCAATGGGAATACATAGCCCATTGGCGAAGTGCTTCATATGAACGGTGATAGAACCCCGATGAGGCATATGCATTCGATCCTCTTTTCCAGGAAACTTAATTTGGTAACCACAATCTACATGATACGTAGCAGAGTAATGTCCAGGATGATAGGGCACGTGGGACACCATGTCCTCATAGCTAATGGCCATCTTACACTTCTTCACTTAGGGTGACTCGCGGAGACCCCATTCATTATACTTTACGCCCTCATCCTCGCGAAAGTCACCACCCTCCTCGTCTAATACGTCCCTCATGCCATCACCAAACAATCCCTCCGTCCCAAATATCTCGGAATCAACAAGGGTAGGATGAGACCCTACAATCTCTTCATTTCCATATCCCAAGTCGGTTACGTCAACTCTCCTCGCGCCCGACATCATTACTTCGAACAACTGCTAGTTAAAAGAATTCTTCGGGAAGATAAGTCCAACACAAACTCAACCAGAAAAATCAAAATTTGAAAAAGGGTAAGTCCAATATTTATATCGAAAACTCCTATCGAAGAAATATATCGAGTCCGAATATCGAATATCATGTCGAAAACAGATATCAAAAATGGATATCGAATATGTAAATCGAAAAATGAATATCAAAAATAGATATATGGTATATATATATATCGGAAATGCATGTCGAAAACTATGTCGGGCATCCTCGACATACCTTAGGAGAAAAAGGCAAATTTCACTAAAAGAGAAATGACCTTTATCCCTCCACCAGATTTATAGACATCGGATCCTCCGATACACATTTATGATGGCCTATATCGGAAGTCAAATTCGATAAGCATATCCAAATAAATTCGACATAGTCTCTAAAAAATCCTCTATTTTTTCAATAACAGTAAAAATATGTCAACAAAGGCCTACACACGATAAATTGCATTGGAGGTCCACCAACACTTTTTGAAATGAATTTTCGTATCCGAGCTCCGTCATTCGAACTGGCGGGACAAGAGGTACTGATAATTCAAACTTAGATTTGATTTACGAATTATTATTTACAATAATAACTCCCAAATTAGTGGACAACGTGATATGGGTATTTTCCGTATAGGGCTGGCCCACGGGCCAGGACCATATTTTGTCTATATTGGGGGTCATCCTTGATATCCATATCAGATAGGACATTCGATATGGTACAACTCACGTGTTTATCATGTGTGCTTCTCCGCTTCCTGAGGTCTATAAATATCCGCACTTCGGTAATCAATGTATGATTTAATTATCCTAAGTTACTCTACACCGATATCCAGTATATTCGATATAACACCCAACATAGCTCCCGATATATATCTTCCATATATATCACCGATACACCCCTCGACATTATATACGACATCACTCCCGACATTAGCCTGGACATCATACCCGACGTAGAAGGCCTTCGATATAATCCCCAATATCACCTTCGACGTTACCTTCGATATATCCTCGACATCCAGTAGAGCATCTAGCATCAGTTCGAGGTGTACTGGACCAAGCCTATTTAACACTAGCTTTAGTCAAAGTAGGTCTAGTTTGTAATCTCCACACCTCGCTATATATATACGATCTATTGTCAAATTACTCCTCATGAACGATTCTATAAAAAGGGTCGCTCGCCATAGGGTTTTTAACCATTGAAAACAAAAGCTTACATACATAAAAGACTTTTCTGCGGTGGTAAAGAAAAGTCATAGTTCGAGTTCACCAGAGTTCTTCTCGTTCGTGCCAACGGTCCAACTCGTTAGCCGTTTTATCATGAGAGACAGTCGTTCACGTAATCTCAAGCACATAGAGAGGGCGAATTTTTTTAAGGAAACCGCAAGGTCCTCGACTTTCCGTTTTTTCGTTCATCCAATTCTGATTGAGGTTTATTTGGTAACGGTAATTTCGTTCATTGTAATTTCTATTGTTTAATTTTTCGTCAATAAATTTACGATATTTTGTAAGTTTTTGTCGATTATGGTGCTCTATTTCTAACAATCTTAACACATATGAGCTTTATTTGAGAACAACAGATTTTCATGGGCGAAAATTTATTTTTTTGATATTTAGATATTTGACGGAGGAAGGGGATGTAAATTATTATTTCGATTCCTCTATTTGCATACGTGATTTGGTTTAACCTATTCTATTTACTGAAGTTGACGCAATTATTTTACAGAAAGTTATTTGATTTGGACTAAAAATTAATTTTGGATCTCGGTAATTGACGAAATTGGTGGAACTTTAATTTGTCGGTCGCAAAATTTCCATCAAACGTGAATATATGCGTGAATCGTATAGAATATAGTTTAGGCTAGCGAAATTGCCAAACCAGAAGTTTTTGTTGCCAAAGCAATTTTCAATGTGTATCGAGTTTACCCTCAATAAGGTATACATTAATCAAATCCCCTATATACCTAATAATATTATTTTCTAATCAATAAAGCCCCTTAATCATGGTAACTAGCAAGCTAATATATCTCCTCAATTTATCTAGCCATATATATATACACGTAGCTCTTGCCATACATTTTAATTTTTAAACTAAATTATTCCAAATTGTTTTTGATAAACTAGTACTATCTCTATTATTTTCGTTTCTCATTATTTCTAGGGAATCCATATGTTAAATAATTTTAAGAAATTGTTGGCTACTAATACTCAGCTTAAAAAAAAATTCAAGACGTTATGAATAAAGTTTTTTTTATATATATTTATTTTTGGTCAAGATACGTTTTTATATATATTTGTTCTTGGTCAACATACGAAGAGTACCGGGAAAAACCAATTGATCAAATTAAATTGATGAAAATCTTTCTTTTAATATATTAAAACAGGTGACCATCTAATTACTTGTAACACAATTCTCAATATATATTGTAATACTCTATCGTATTTGTTTTATATTTGATCAATCCATGTATATACAAACCTTTTTATTTCTATTTTTCTTTGAACGATACATATATTACTTCTGTTTATAATTATATACCTAACTTGACACTTATAGTAATAACAAAAAATATTTATAATTTATTTGATACGTACTTGATGATTTGAGAATAGATCGTATATTATAAGCGAAGTGTGGGATTACAACAATATGAGAACAAATCTGTTACAAATCAGGTCTCCTATCACTATTACTAGTTCTAGGTAGACTTAGGTCCTGAACACCTCATAGTAACTTTTGGATGCTTGGCGGAATGTCTAGTATGAAGGTATGCCGAATCTGGGCAGATATCGAATATCTTCTATGTCAGGAATGGACCTAATATCGGGAATTTTGATGTCAAGTTTCGATTTCGATATGGTCGTCAATATATGCGAGTTTCACACGCACGAGGTCTATAAATAGACGGTGGGAGAGGGTAGAAAATATATTTGTCCTATAGTGAACGCATACTTATTTTGGCAACGGTATATCTAAGGTATTCGATGTGCTCCTTCGATATCGCTTTTCAATATCATATTTCAATATAACTTTTTAATGTTTATTTTTCAATATTGTTTTCGATATTCTATTTTGATATCAACTTTCAATGTCATTTTTTATATTGTTCTTCGATATCCGATTTCGATATCACTTTCGATATCATGTCTTGATATTGCTTCTAACCTATGCTCTCTTTTTTGTAGGTTGTATTCCCAACAGATGCTACTACGACGCCAATTGTGTGATGTCCCAAAACCTCTTATTTTGGTGTGTATGGTTTTGTAGACATGACAAGTAGTTCTGCAATAATTACTACCATCTAATCTTCTCGGTGCATGCACATTGAATTCCATGTGTCCAATGAAGCCCGTCATGTCTTGGCGGAATTTGTGATCCATTGGCAAATCTGGCGATGGTAGCCCATGAACTTTTATTTCTTACCATTTGTTAACGTGAACGACTCTGTGCTCTCCATGCAATAATACCACGATAATTTTTCATGTGTGCTCCATTGCCGTCAAAATTTGTCATAAGTACAAATGCCCTCGTGCCACAATACCTTCAACTCGTCAAGTAACGATCAAAGTAAAGTCAATGTTTTGGCCTAGTCTCTTAGGGCTCGATATGATTAGAGTCAAACAAATATACTCCTCTCGTATGCAAAGATCTGGATGAAGGTCGTAAGTAGTCAAGAACAGAGGCCATCATGAGTATTGAGGCGAGAAGTTCTTTAAAGGATTGGAACCGTCAATGTAAAGACCAAGACGGACGATTTGTGGCACGAAAACCATTGAGAGTGTGTCCTCTCAAAATATTTCCACGCTTCCCTTGATGCATGGTGAACAATTACATTGTCGAACTCCCTACACTTTAAGCGCCACATCATGTGCTCAGCTGTTGTTCGTGTCAGGAATAGTCATTGATGACATAGAGCCAAAGGAATGTACAATAACGTTTTCTTTGAGATAAGCTTATTTCCACATGTTTCATAACTCTCGATCCCACATTCAAGACACGCAGCGTATTCGACATATTTGAATTCTTTGAGAGTAAGAGACAATTGTTTTAACAAACATCAAATGTTTTGTATCCAAGCCCTAAACCCTGCATCATCTTCTTCGCAGTATATTGTTCGTGTCAGGAAGAGTCGTTAATGACGTAGGGCCAAAGGAATGTATAATAACTTTTTTCTTTGAGATAAGCTTATTTCCACATGTTTCATAACTCTCGGTCCTACATTCAAGACACGCAGTGTATTCGACGGGTTTGAATTCTTTGTAGAGTAAGAGACAATTGTTTTCACACACATCAATTATTTTGTATCCAAGCCCCAAACCCTGCATCATCTTCTTCACATTATATAATGAATTTGGCAGTAAGTGCTCCTCTTCTGGACCTAGCGTATTGCACGATAATTTTAGAAAAAAATTGCACAACTTTACTAACGTAATGGTCGTTCTTTGTACGTAAAACAACTCTGGCACCCACTCTAACCAACTTGTCTCTATCATTTTGCATCTTAATAATTCATGAAAGTGTTCGGCGTCGGAATTACGCTACTCATTTGAATTCACCTCTAGCAATTGACCTCCGAAAGTATCATCTAGTAGAGCCCTAAATGGAATCATCCCTTGAACATCAACGGGGTCGTTTCTAACTTGATGCATTAACGACTCCCCTACATAGCTACTATGCATATTATAGTTTTCACCATGAGCTACCCATACATGGCAACCCTCTACATAACCCCATCAATATAGGTGAGCGACCACATTAGTTGGAATCAAAAAAATTATATTGTTGTACTTTTTACGCGGACACCTTGCCTCACATGGTCTAGATAACGTGTATGTGTTAACGCAAAGTCTAAAAATTGCAGAACACAATCAATAAATCTTTCACTCACTCGACTTTACTCGGCCACATGATTATACATCCAACTTTAATCTTCATGTTAATACATTATTTTTTATAAAACTAATAATTTTAACTTTTAATACAACGACATATTTCAATCTACAGTATTGCCTTATATGTAACGATTGAAATTAACATTATAAGTGTTTATAAGTACGTACCTCTTGTAGAATCTAACTCGTAAATAACGTGTTTGTAACACCTGCTTCAAAGACGACTCGTTGCTATACATATTTGCAAACAAAAAAATATAAGATATCATATTTATATAAAAATTGAAAAAAATTAAAAAAGATAATGACTGAAGCTCAAATGTGGACGAGAAATGATTTGTCATTTAAACTCTGCCGAAAAGTTTCTATTTATAGAGGGGCCGAAAAGTACGTGAAAGAATTGGCGAAGACATCAGGCAATCACCAAAGACCAGTGACGTGGGTACAAAACCGTCAACAAGACACTTATTTTAAAAAAAAAAAATTGCATTGTCGACGGCATCATACCGTCGTCAATGACTTATTGGCAACGGCCTCATGCCATCGCCAACACCATTATCACAAGGATCATTCTTTTCTTTCACATGGATCACTGAGGTAGCACACTAATACTCACATCTATAAATACCCCAAATTTTACTCTAAAAAATCAATCTTCATCCACAAACTATCCTCTCCATCCATTGCTTTCATACATCTCCCACATCATTTTTATCTACAAAACTATTCTCTTAAATTTCTAATTAAACTTTACAGTTTTTTTCTATATTTATACTATAATTAATTGAATACCTATTATTTTTAATATAATTTTTTTATTATTTGTTTTATTTAAATTTTGACTAACTGTTATTTAGTATCTACATTTTTAATAGAAATTTCATTGCTTTATTTATTTTTTGTTTTTTTATTTAACTTCTGACCAACTATTATTTCATATCTATACTTTTAATAAAAATTTCATTTTAAGCTATTTTTATATTTTTGTCAAAGATTTTGGCTAAATATAATTAGGCCGTTATGGTTTTAGTTCAATTGATTATTATTAACGACGGGTTTAATCCGTTGGCAAAAATATTCAAACATGTGCATATCATGGCCGACAGTATTAAATCGTCGGCATTAGCCTTAAAAGAGTAAATTTAAGTACCTTTTCGTTGGGGAAAATCCCTTTTTTGTAGTTGGCCACGCTGTAGCACCTCGCGCAACACTGCTCAAGTTCACACGTGGCATTTAAAAAAAAAACAATTCACGTAATTTTGGCCTTTTAATTTCAATAATCCCCGATCAGTTAAGTGTAGCTTTATTTTATTTTTTTACTAGTGAAATTAGAACTCCAAAATTACGTGGAAAAGAAATGTGACATGTAAAAATTCAAGTCGTGTGGCGCAACGTAGTGGATACATGGACAATTTTGGCATGACATGTCAAAAGTGGGTGAACATTTACGTCGGTGTCAATATAAAGGGCTGAAATCTTTGCCAACATTGTAGGTGAAAAATAAAATTGAGCTAACTTAGTGGGTTAACTTTGAAATTTCTCCTACTTTTAACCAAATTCAATATTTAATTTTCTTAACTTCTATTTCCTTGACAACGTTTGGTTCTCCTCCTTCCACCAGTACTTAGTTTTGTCCATTTCATATAGCCCAAGCTGATATGAACTGAAAGATGTTCTTTTATCTCAATAATCTAATTAATTATTTGGATCCCTCAAATTGTTTTTGCATCTATTTGGATCCCTCAATTAGTTTACCGATTTTTACTGCTCTCTATGTAGTTTACTTCAGAGTTTTTCATATATTTAATAGTATGCATCAATACTCATTAAAAATTATAGATTTATTATATTTTAATCGTGATAATTATTCTTTTTTTTCTTTATGTATGGATATGGATCAATACGTGCCTCCCTTATCTGCCAGTCACAACCACCTATACCCCCTTGCTTTAATATACACGTAAGCATATTTAAGGGGCTAAGAAATTTTTGGTAAGTAAGGGCAAAATCGTCAAGAGTACTCATGGAGTTCTCGTGATTTCTTCCTATTGCACTTGTATAAATTGGGGTGCCATCACTCTGAAAAATAGTACATTATATTTGCTCCTTTAGCTTTTTTTATTAGTTTTTATCTTGTGGTGCGTAAACCCCTAAGTCTATCTTATCCTTAGGTTACGCCGCCATCAGTTCTTAGTCACTTGCTACCATCACCTGCAGATGCAGACATCATCGTCAGAACTAGTCAATCATCATTTATTTCTCTCTGTGCAATTAGTCTAAGTCTATCCGTCTCTTGCATCTCTACATACCTTAATTGTCAATTTTGAATTCAAATACCGACTATAATCATCGCTCGTTCAATTTGTTCCTAGATCTAAGCCTCACATATAACTATTCATAGATCTCATTTTATATGTACGTAGAATCCCAACCTAATTTGAGTGGGGTAATTAAGGAGAAAATCATAATAAGATAGTTGGGTAGACATTCAACATTGGATGCAGAATCTATCAAAGCTCAAGTGGCCGAGTACTAAGCAATTTCTTAGTAATGGTGAGGTTGAGGCTACTACAAAATTATGGCTTACAAGGGTGAGGATAGATTTAATGAGGACAGTTGGAATGGATGAGATTGGAAAAAAATTACTTCGTACGGTGAGTTCTGGTAAATCTTATCTCATATATTGATTTTTTCTTTTACGACACCATTTAATACTTTAATTACTACTTATACCAAAAGATTATTTCAGTTGTTATGACGTTGAGTTTATTGTTCTTTATAACATAAGAAATAAAATTTATCTGAACGAAATTTGTGTATTCCGGCAAAAGATATTAACGGGCATAAAAGATTTGTAATCCTTAGTCAAATAAAGAAAATTATGAGCTATACGCTCATAAAAAAAAAGCACCACTATGTTATTTGTAATTGGAAAAAAACCACGTTTTAAATATCTTTTTGTGAAATATAACATATATTTACTCCATATTCATGGTATCAATAATTAGGAATTCTTATCCATAATAGTTTTAAATCAAACATATATTTATCATACTAAGTACGATACTTTTCCTAATTTTATAACAATGCCGAGGACGTTTTTGCTATTTAAATTAACGTAAGGACTTATTTGCTAATTACACATACATAAAAGGGGTTAGTTTTCCATTTTACTCAAAAAAGAAAAAAAATATTGTAAGCAGATACTTTTAACAAGAACGAGCGATTGAAAATACGTATCAGTTCTCTGTCAGGAAAGCTTCATCGCATAGAGCCGAGAAGCAAGAAACTGAAAGTTCCCCACAAGCTAACTGGGACGACCCTCGAACAGCTTCTGTTAGCAAATCTCTTAGGTACTTTCTGCTGTGCGGTAAGCAAGATTATTGAGTGCAGATATAGCATGGAAGATGCAGAGTGGGCTGTTTTAAATATTAGCCTACTCCATGGTTTTAAAGATTTCCTGGCCGAGGTTGTGGATGCTGCTTTGGCTTTACAAAAGGAGGAAAATGTTGTTATCCTGTCGAAGGATTCTACATTTCAAGGACTGGTCAGCTTAGTGGAGTACAAAATTGTGGAGATGATTCGCGTGCTTTTAGAGGTTAAACCACACTTGACTATAACCGAAGCAATGTGGTGCTTATTAATCAGTGACTTTAACCTCTTAAATGCATGCGGCGTGGATGGAGGTAGACGTGGCCTTAGTCGGGAAGTTTCAGGAGACAGCTCAGAACTTTCCCAATTCACCATTGGAATTCGTGATGCCTGTCATTCAGATTCTACCAAACTGGAATTGGTTGGTATTCAAACAGAACATTATATTTCTCTTCAAGAACAAAAGGAAATTTTATCAGGCATCTCTACAGAGCAGATCCATACTAAGTCTCCCGTTATGGTTGTGGGAGGGAAGCCAGGAGGTTTAACCAGTTCAAGGCTTTCTTTTCCATGAAAACTACATCAATTCCTGGTGGTTTATTTCACCGTTATTTACATGTGAAGGAAGAACAAGTTAGAATCCTCACGCAAGACTTGGAATTGTGGTTAATTTGTTCAACAAAGTTATCCCTATACTTTTGAAGAGATCGGATTTTGATTTGTTTTTCTTGACTTCAAAAGTTTACTCATTGAGTCTCTTGTAAATTTGTTTTCAAGTTTATAGTTTAGTTTCTTCACTCTCTGTCCATGTTTTCCTACAACAGTGGGAGAAATTTAATCGGTCCAAGTGTTTGCAGAAATTAAGTAGTCTTGATGATTGTTTCAGTAGTCTTGATGATTGTTTCAATATTAAAAGAGTTTACAGAAAAAAAATACAATGAAAAGTAGTCTGCCAAGAAGTGTTGCATCAATTAATTATGAAGCGTTAATCGCTGACTGTATTTGTTCCAGAGTTCTCCCTTTCGTTTCTGGTACTACCTTGATCAAAAACCGAACGACAAGTGCATTCACCGCAGCATAAAGGCCGAATGTTCCTGCAATCCCATTATAGAATGTATATTACAAACACGATAAAATGTCAAATCAGGGTCATTGTAAGAGCAGTTCTTGTAAGTTATGTTGTCCAGATATTGTTCCTTGCATCTCAACATCAAGACAACAGATTCAGTTTCTTACCGTAGGAACTCCATGTCATGAGACAAGCCCGTGCACCAAACCAATTCACTAGCGCTGGATGCTTCCTGCGGCTCCTTTGATGTAATAGGGAATACCTGCACGACGAATAATCTCAGTCTAAACTCTGATGTTCAAACAGAGTTATCGGATAATTAATAATAACCTACTTCAGACATCACCACCCATGGAACTTCTCCCATTCCAGCTGAGAATGCTCCTCTATAAACCTAGTATAGTGAAAATGAAAGGATAATTCTGAATCTACCTTAGATAACTCTGTGAGGTTGATTATCAGTTGATGAAGAAGTATAATGCACGAACAATAACTTACCAGAATACCGGTAACAACCAGTCCATACTCCTATTCCATAGTTAATTAGATTATTACTATAAATCGCATTGCTTTGAAAATGAACGATAAAGTTAACCAATAGAAACAAGAGGGAAAAAATTACGTTTGGTCCCATAAGTTGGCCCCATCAGGCATTTGGTCCCATCACGTGTCAACATACGCTGGTCAAAGACCTCGAGATAGGGCGATGGAAGATCAGAGATCCTACGATGGGAGGTTCAAAATGAAATTATAGATTCGGATGTGGGAGATCAAAGACCACAATGTAGATGATCATGTTAAAGCCCATTTTCTATGGATTAAGCCCATCCATGGCCCATGAAAATATCAATCAATACCCCTCTCAAATGTTGAAAGGTACCTCATTTTCCACTTTCACTTTCTCTCTCTAAGCTAGAGCTTTCTCTCTCTAGACTTTCTAAGTCTAAGTTTCTGACTTAAGCATCGGAGTGCCTTCGCCGGGCCACCGGCTTAGTTCACGTGTCTTGTTGGAGTGCACGTTTTTCAAACATAGCAAAGGAGTCTGGATTTAAGGAGCTGACGTGGAGATTCTCGGTCTGACGTGGAGTATCCAAGTAAGCAAACGAAGATACCCCGCATCAGTGGCGCCGTCTGTGGGAAAACCGCTAATGCACTCTTGAAGCAAGACGATAATGTGAGCAAGAAGACTAGGTGAAGGCACACAACTACGATCACAAGACAATGAGAAGAACAAAACATTTTCAGCTTCGTATTGCTAGCTACCAACTAGCTTGAAGGACCAAGGAGACTATTGTTCGTTTTGCAAGTTATTCATATTGTTTTGGCTCTTTTACAGGACATGGCCAAAGATATTCACGCCCAAGCAACTCGGTCATTACTTGAGCACTTGATCCATGTCCAAGTACTCCACAGAGATTTCAATTCGGGATTACCACCAAAGCCAATAGAGGCACACTACTGATACACACTAGCGAAATCAAGGACCGAGCGTCTGGATTCCACTTTGCACAAAAAAGTGATCATCGGAAGCTTTAAAAATGAAGAAATCTAAACGAAGGTCCAACCCCTTGAAGGGAAGATTCCTCTTCACATTCTAGTTCGCCCAAGAATGATGCAGTCTATCATGAGGTTTCAAGTCAAGTTCATCGCCATCAAGGCAAAGAGAGGCATGTTGGCTGCAAGGCGGTAGCAATGTCAAAGGCCAAGAATTCAAGAGATCTCTTTACAAGGAGACACAATTACTCGGTGGTAAAAGAAGTAAAGAGACTTAATGAATTTCATTTCTTCCAAGGAAAGATTTCCTTTTTACACTCTTAAGCGTCAGTTCATTCAGTTTTTCATGCTACATCAAAAGATGCAACCCGTCAAAAGGGTTTAAGCCAATTCACCAATGTTGATGAAGAGAGGAAAACATTACAATAAATGCCTGGACAATGTCAAAGGCCAAGATGGCACACCTCTCTTTGTACGGAGGCGTTATCGTTAAGAGGATGGAAGAACTAAGAAGACTTAAAGAGAAGCAATCCCATCAAAGTACGGATTCTTCTTCAAATGATGAAATAGCTGTTAAAGTTTTCGAGCGCTAGGATCCGACTTCAAATGTAGAAAATTTCGTTGTTTCTAAAGCTTTGTGACAAGATATTCAAAGTGAAAAAAGAATTACAAGTGTTAGACGCAATTCTAATACAACAACGAAACTAAATATGAAGCTTTATAAGCCACCAATCGCATCACAAGATTACAAGTGATGATTGTAGACACCAACTTCAACAAGCTTCACTAGAGGAAGGACACGTTGCCACGCTCATCCCAAAGATTCCAACATTGCCAGCCACACCTTGATCGGGACTGCCATGCGCCCTCTTGCTCATCCCGAGGATCACTGCGCCATAGATGAGCTTTTCTTACACCAGAAACTTAAACGTGCCTTTGACATCGTTATGAACCTCAACCGGATCACTCTAACCACCAGTTGAAAGGGCTTTTGAATATCACTACTCATTGCTACTTGTAGTTATTGGCGCTGTAGCAGCGGAAATCCAATTTTCACATATGTTTAGGCCTATGATTTGGAACTCTATGAGCGCGCTATATATATTTATGTCAAGATTCCAACTCCATTGTCCTTGCTCCAAACCGAGTATGTACGCACCTTCGCATGCATTTTGAGGTTTGTTGCGCATTACAACCTTGCTTTGTTGCTGCATCAGCCAAAAGTGCACCATTACAATAGTTCTTGGCTACAATCAAACGGCCACCATCATCAACCGATAATATATTGATTCAACTTTTCATAACCATGCTCCATACCAACTCCACATGTTCCTTAGCGAGCATTTCAAATATCGTTGCGCTTTGCCCCGCACCATCATCGAATTTGCTGATCCAGCTAAATGGCAATTATTGACAAAATTGTCACACTACATTAGGACAACTATTAGCACCAAATTTTTGATCGTGGTTTCATCCTCCCAATACCCCGTACCACGTTCCAATCCGACTTCTTGGTAACATGGGCTATTTGAAAATTATTGCGGATTGTTGCGTGCCATCATCAAAGTCGTTGTTGCAGCTGAAATGCAACTTTCGTATAGTTATCCAACTTGGAACAAGGAACTGTCATGATCAATTGAAGATATTGAAGTTAGATTTTCCATGCTACCAACCAACCTCCATTCCGATCGTGAACGCATTCGTACATCTTTTTTAAAGATCGTTGTGCATTGTCACTCGCCATCACCAAGATTTTGATTGTTGCAACATCTGAAATGCAATTTTCCTACAATTGTTGGGCTTCAATTGGGAATCAGACACCACAAATTGAAGGATCTTGATGTCAGCTTCCCGATGCCACCCACCATGATCAGATCCAACTCTGGATGTTCCACCACAGGTTTATTGGGCTCTAGAAGCATCATCACCATCACCAACTGATAGGCCATTTCTTTCGCTTTCCAACGACTCCAACCATGATTAGTTCTGACTCCATACGCTCTCTCACGGGCATTTTGAAGATCAAAGCTCTTTTCCGCTCTTCATGGCAAAGTTTAAGTGACTGCACCAGCGAAAATATACTTCTTACATGGACGTACATCTTAGTAAGAATTCCCTTGCCACCAATTGAAAGATATTAAAGTAAGGTTTCAATGGCGCCAACCACCCTCTAGGACGACTCCGAATGCGGTTGTACGGGTGTTTGAAGATCGCTCATATCACCTCCGTGTGTTCACCGCTGCAGCAGCAGAAGTCCAGTTATCACATTGGTTTAGACCTATGATTTGGAACTCAGTGAGCAGCCGCGATAGATATTTGTGTTAGGATACTAAAGCCACTCGCCTTGCTCCTAACCAATTTCGAACGCGCCTTTGCGTTAATTTTGAAGATTGATGCGCATTGGCACATGCCATCACTGAAATTTCAGCTCGGTTGAAATTCAACTTTCACATGGCTGTGTTGTATGCCTCCAATCCAAAAACTATCACCAGAATTTTACATATGTCTTTGTCAGCTTTCCAGCACAATCGACCATGCCTTGATCGGAGTTGTCACGCCCTCTCTCGCTCATCTCAAAGATTGATGCGCATCACAATGTGCCATCATCAAAGTCGGTGTTGAGGCAAAAATGGAATTTTCACACGGTTTTCCACCTCCAATCAAGCTACTGTCACCATTAATTGAAGACTATGGAGTCACCTTTCCAATGCCACCCTCCATGCTCAGATTTAACACTAGATGCTCCTACGCCGACATCTTGAAGATCGCTACTCATTGTTGTATCCTCACCAAGTCTTCGTTGTTGTAATGAGAATTTTTAAAAATTTATTGGAATCCAATAGAATTACAATCATCTTCAACTAATAGATCATTGTTTTAGCGTTCCAACGGCTCCAACCATGCGCCAAACCGATTCAAGGTGCACTTTCGCGGGCATTTTGAAGACTGCTGCGCAATGCCACTCGCGATCATTGAATTTTTCACGTTACAGAAGTTGAATCGTTATTTACACATAGTACCAAAAGTTCAAGCACACCTCTTCCACCACTAATTGATAGATGATCCCGTTAGCTTTTCAACGCCACCAACCACGCCCCTATCTGAGCCAAGACACGCCTCCACAATCCTCCACAACTTAGCTGCGCAAAAGCCGCGAGAGTCAGTGCGCCAACTTAGACTGAACGTATAACTGAAAAGAATATAATTGCTGCTCTTGTTAAAAAAAAAAAGAAAAAAAACTTGTGCAAAACGTGAAGAGCACAAATATATGAGAAGCGCACAGCACCTTACCTGATCCAGTTTCGATGTGCTTACGCGGACTTGTCTAATATTGATGAATAAGAAGATGAGGAGTTTGGATTTATAGTGTGCTCTGTTTAAGAAGTAATTAGGGAAGGAAGCAAAAATGAAGGAAACGCTTGAAAATTCATTGAAGTCAGAAGAGCAATTTGTGCAAAGACTACCCAGATTGTACGATTCTTGGTCAAATTGATCCGTTAGTTATCATATTTGAAAGTAATTGAGGTACAATAATATGTGGAAGAACCACATAGACCTTGGTATTTGCAAGAAGAACCCTTAAGGTTTCGTGAGTTGCATGAGGACCTTAAGAAGTTTTACAAATTACAAGAAGCCCTCAATAACTTCAAGAATTGTATATTGACAAACCAGAAACAATTTTGATCACTTAAGTCCTCAAACTCATGGTTTCAAGCAGTTGCACAGTACATTATTGAACACGTTTTCAATACTTTAGGAACTACTTCGACTAATTTCTAATGCTTTCTCTTTTGACGTGCGAGGATGTGTTAGGATCAAAAATGATCCACCGAACAAACGACACTCAAAATATCCAAGACTTTGTTTTTCGAAAGCTCGAGCGCAAAGACTTAGCTTTTCCAAAGCTCGAACATCGAAGATTTAGCTTTTCTAAAGCTTAAGCAAGCTTAGCTTTTCCAAAGCTCAAGTAGAAGACTTAGCTTTTCCAAAGCTCAAGTTTTGAAGAATTGGCTTTTCCAAAGCTCAACATTGAAGACTTAGCTTTTCCAAAGCTCAAGAAAGATTAGCTTTTCTAAAGCTCAAGCATTGAATACTTAGCTTTTCTAAAGCTCACCAGCAAAGACATAGCTTTTCCAAAGCTCCGGAAAGCTTAGCTTTTCCAAAGCTCAAGCATTGAAGACTTAGCTTTTCTAAAGCTCAAGTATTGAAGACTAAGCTTTTCCAAAGCTCAAGCAGAAGACTTAGCTCTTCTAAAGCTCAAGTATTGAAGCTTAGATTTTCCAAAGCTCAAGCGGAAGACTTAGCTTTTCTAAAGCTCAAGAAAGCTTACCTTTTTCAAAGCTCAAGTAGAAGATTTAGCTTTTTCAAAGCTCATGTTTAGGAGACATAGCTTTTCCAAAGCTCAGCTTTTGAAGATTCGGCTTTTCCAAAGCTCAAACATTGAAGATTTAGCTTTTCTAAAACTTAAACAAGCTTAGATTTTCCAAAGCTCAAGCAAAAGACTTAGCTTTTCCAAAGCTCAAGTTTTGAAGAATTAGCTTTTCCAAAGCTCAGGTATTGATGATTTAGTTTTTCCAAAGCTCAACATTGAAGACTCAGCTTTTCCAAAGCTCAAAAAAGCATAGCTCTTCTAAAGCTCAAGCATTGAAGACTTAGCTTTTCTAAAGCTCAACATCGAAGACCTAGCTTTTCCAAAGCTCAAGGATTGAAGACTTAGCTTTTCTAAAGCTCAAGGAAGCTTAGGCTTTCTAAAGCTCAAGTATTGAAGACTAAGCTTTTCCAAAGCTCAAGCAGAAGACTTAGCTTTTTCTAAATCTCAAGAAAGCTTAGCTTTTCCAAAGCTCAAGCGAAAGACTTAGCTTTTCAAAATCTCAAGAAATCTTAGCTTTTTCAAAGCTCAAGAAGAAGACTTAGCTTTTTTCAAAGCTCAAGTTTCGAAGACTTAGCTTTTATAAAGTTCAAGAAAGCTTAGCTTTTCCAAAGCTCAAGCAGAAGACTTGGTCTTTCCTAAGCAAAGAAATGAAACTCTAGCAACATAAATAAACACGTGACGAACCACTTAAATTAGTTCGCAGTGCATTCTCCGTCTGATAACACACTACGAAGTGGGGGATTAATGATGTACCATATTTCGGTATATGACACTTGGCACATTTTAGACCCAACACGTGTCAACATATGCTGGTCACAGACCTCGAGATAGGGCGATGGGAGATCAGAGATCCCACGGTGGGAGGTTCAAAATGAAATTATAGATTCAGATGTGGGAGATCAAAGACCCCAAGGTAGATGATCACGTTAAAGCCCATTTTCTATGGATTAAGCACATCCATGGCCCATGAAAATATCTATAAATACCCTCTCTCAAATGTTGAAAGGTACCTCATTTTCCACTTTCACTTTCTCTCTCTAAACTAGAGCTTTCTCTTTCTAGACTTTCTAAGTCTAAGTTTTCTGATTTAAGCATCGGAGTGTCTTCGCTGGGCCATTGGCTTAGTTCACGTGTCTTGTTGGGTGCACGTGTTTCGAACAAAGCCGAAGAGTCTGCATTTAAGGAGCTGACGTGGAGTATCCAAGTAAGCAGACGAAGATACCTAGCATCAGTCCCGTAATATGTCACCTCACGCAAAGGGCGGACCCAGGATATTATTTTACCCTGAGCTACTTAACACTTAAATTGAACATTAATGTTTTCTTAATACTTAAATGCAGAAAATAGTCTTTTTTTGAGGTAAAGATAGTAGAAGTAAAATTTACACACTTGTATTACCACGAATAACCATATTGTTCGAGTTGGACTTTAATCATTTTTTCATGAGTGTAATCTTGATTTGGGTGTTCACTAAGTTGCTAGGTGATCAACAATGCTTTTTTTTTTTGCATTTAAGTTATTTTTTGAATTAGTGGCTACTCTTTTGTCTTGTAAGGGTTATTTTCCATCTTAGTGATATTTTCTTTGTCGATGGGCCTTACACAATCATTCTATTTTTTCAACGACTAAGATATAAAAATATATAGAGGTGCAAGCCCAAGACTGACTCGGGCTGAAGCCCAGGTTAGCCTTGGGTGTGAACCCACCCCTGCCTCACGCATTTGGTCTTGTAAGTTGGTAGAAAGACTCATTTTTAGTCCCGCCCCCAGGTGAATTCATTAAACTCGTCGGATTTCGCTGATGTGACACCCATTTTTACAGAAAAGTTAGGATTTTGACTAGAAAAAAAACGAATTACATGGCAACCACCTGTATGCCATGTAATCAACTCATTAAAAAAAGAAGGGAAAAAATGAGAAGACCCCCTTAACTTTCGGTCGTTTTGCACTTTGCCTCCCAGCTTTGATTTTTAGCACTTTGCCCCCCAGCTTTGAATTCCGTCAAACGTTACCCCCCCACGAGAATATTCCGTAAAAAAAAAAGAATATTCTATTAAATTTTGACACTTTGCCCCCCCATCTTTCGACATTTTAACGGTCGTGCCCCCCAGTTTTCGATATTTTAACGGTCATGCCCCCCAGCTTTCGACATTTTTAACAGTCATGCTACGTGGTGGGTAACGTTTGACGAAATTCAAAGCTGGGAGGGGGGGGGGGCAAAGTGCTAAAAATCAAAGCTGGGAGGGCAAAGTGCAAAACAGTCGAAAGTTAAGGGGGTCTTGTGCTTTCTTCCCGAAAAAGAATTGTAAGAAAATCTTGAGACAACAACGTTGCATACCTATTCAACCAAAAAAATCGTTACTTAGAATACAAAAAACTTAATTATTTTTTTCTAACTCTCAAAAATCACCTTCAGTAAACATAATTTTGGATGGAAACGTCATTAATCTGCATTATTCCTTATTCTAACACACAACTTCTTTTTAGTGCGTTTCTTCGCTATTCGTCGAGCGCCGGCTTCCAGATGGTGTTCATACTATTTGGAGGAGCAATTGGCGGAGTGTGGCGGACTGTACTATGTGGTGTGTGAGCGAGTGACGGGTTGTTAGAGAGAAGAATGGGGAAACAAGAACTTTTAAGTTTTGTATTCTAATAGGTAACCTTTTTACGTTGTTGTTGTTGATGTAAGAAATAAACTTTGTGTAATTAATTTATCAATGTAGTTTATATACAACTTACAAGTTTTTAGTGCGTTTCTTCGCTATTCATCGAACGCCGGCTTCCAGATGGTGTTCATACCATTTGGAGGAGCAATTGGCGGAGTGTGGCGGACTGTACTATATGGTGTGTGAGCGAGTGACGGGCTGTTAGAGAGAAGAATGGGGAAACAAGAACTTTTAAGTTTTGTATTCTAATAGGTAACCTTTTTACGTTGTTGTTGTTGATGTAAGAAATTAACTTTGTGTATTTAATTTATCAATGTAGTTTATATACAACTTACAAGGAAACCTAAATAAGGTAAGATACCTAGTCTAGCACAATGAGGACTATAATTATATACAATAATTATTTAGTCTAATACACCCCCGTAGTTGAAGCGGGAGGTTCACGAACGCTAAGACTGGACCTATATTCTTCAAACAGAACCCGAGGTAATCCCTTTGTGAAGATTTCCACAATTTGGAAACGGGATGGAACGTGAAGAATACGAGCTTGACCGCGCAACCTTTTCTCTCACAAACCGAGATCCTTCATTGCAAATTCTGTGGCCAATTTGGAGATAATAGACTTGTGCAAAGACTTAGAGGAAGCAGTAAGCATAATATCATCAACATACAAGAGAAGATAAGCCACAAAAGTACCGTAATGATAAACAAACAGAGAGTGATCGGTTTTGCTGTGACAAAACCTAATAGTGGCGGCAAAATCCGAGAAGCGTTGGTACCAAGCACATGAAGCTTGCTTAAGACCATAGAGAGAACGCTTCAACAAGCAAACGTGATCGGGTCAGACACCACAACCTTTGGATTATTAGGAAGAGGAGAGTATGGAGTAGACGAGGAAAGATTAAACTGGCCCTTGGGGGTAAATTTGTCGTGCATGCTGCAGATTGTAACGGTTCGTGAGGAAGGAGGAGGAGGTGGAGGTGGAGGTGGTGTCGTAGTAGCTACAGTGGGTAGCGATAGTGGAGGAGGAGAAGACGGGTCCGCGCGAAACGACGGGGCTGCGCGAGAGCCCGCGGGTGGAGCGTTGCGCGAGGGAGAGCGCATGGGAGTGGTCGCATGTGGAACGAGGGGCGGCTGGATTTTGGGTGGAGGAGACCTAGTGAGGGAGAAGGAGAGGATGGATTGTGTTCTCCAATAAGCTATATGTGCGTGAGGCGGGAGAGGATAGCACGGTGAATGGGAACTTAGTTTCACCAAAGACAACATTGTAGAGATGATTATGTTATGTGATGTGAGATCAAAGCACTTATAGCCACGATGGTCATGAGGATATCCCAAGAACTCGCAAGGAGTAGAGCGTGGAAGGAGTTTATGTATAGTGGTGGTCGGATGTAAAGAAAAGCAAAGACATCCGAAAAATCAAATATGTGTATAGGAAGGCGTGCAACTATAGAGAAGTTGAATAGAGGAAGAGAGTCGTAGGATTTTGGATGGAGTGATGTTGTGGAGGTATGTGGCCATATATAAGGCCAGAAAGTAGGAGGAACTATGGAGTGAGTAAGAAGAGTTCTAAGAATATTATTTAGAGTGCATAGTTTTCTTTCGACTTTGCCATTTTGAGAGGAGGTATGAGGACAAGAAAACCTAAAATAGGTACCCATTGTTTGACAAAACGCGCCAAATTTAGCATTATCATATTCCCCGCCATTATATCATTGAAGATTTTTTATTGTCATGCCAAATTGTGTTTTTATATGCGCACAAAAGAGACAAAAATAGTGTAGACGTCAGACTTTTTGCCAAGAGGAAATGAACACAAAAAATTAGTTTAATCATCTAAGAAAATCAAATAATATTTGTGGCCGGCAGATCTAAGAATAGGTGAAGTCCAAACATCACTATGAATAATATCAAACGGAGATAAAGTACGAGAAGTAGATAAAAAAAAAGGGAGTCTAACATGTTTCCCCAAAACACATGAACTACAACTAGAATCGTCAAAATAACTATTACAAGGAAATAAATTATTCTTGCTAAGGTAAGAAAAAAAAAGCAGATTTTGGATGTCCTAAACGATGGTGCCAAAGAGATGGAGCGATGGCGGCGAGAGCGGACGGAGGCGAGGCATGTGGGGATGAGTTTGCAGTGAGAGGGTAGAGGTCACCAGTATTATTGCATCTTGTAATAATGGTCCCCGTCTGCAGATCCTTCACAGAAAAACCAAACAGATCAAACTCAATGGAAACAAAATTGTCGGTGGTGAACTGACGGACAGAGATAAGTTTTTAATGAGTTTGGGAGCATGTAGGACATTAGACAGACGTAGAGGAGGATGAGGGGAGAGAATGGATGCGTGGCCTTGATCGTGAATTGGAATATGCTGACCACTACCAACAAGAATATTAGAGTGCATGCTTTTATTAAAATACGACTTAAGAGTACTTTGCGACGCCGTCATATGTGAATAAGCTCCACTATCCATGTACCAATTCGGATCTGGCGGTGCGAGAGACATAGAGCTTACAGAAGCATCAATATTTGTTGGAGTGTGACCCGCGGGTACAGACCCCTAAGCCACGTCTGCTTGAGCGGGGTGACTGCTGATTATTCCTTGCTGATTTGAAGGTGGTGGTTGCTGCCACAACGTGGTGGGATATGGACATCAAGGTGGAGTCCATGTCGGACGCTACCATGGTGGATAATAAGGCCACGGGGTAGTGGCCATGGAGCAAAGGGCGCGACGGTTGGGTTTAATATATATACCGACCGCATCCCCTATTTCCACGGCCATGGTTACGATTACGGCCACGTGACAGTTGAGACGACCACACGAGAAGGGTTGGTCCCACGACCAGCGTGAGAAGAATCTGGTGGAGGAGTCGCGGCAATTAGGGCAGCACAAGCGGATGAAGCAGAAGGAGAGGCTTGCTTGGCTTTGCAAGTTTCCTCAAGAATCAAGCGAGAGCGAGCCTCGTAGAACAGTGGAAGAGGATCACTTTGTTGAATGTAAGTAGCTACCCCATAATAATTCTCATTGACACCCGCAATGAGTTGAAGAACCAACCATTGGTTGAAAATCGGTGCGTCAACATTTACCAATTAATTAGCAAGCATCTTTAATTCTTGGCAATAAACGGAGACGTTCGGAAATGCGTCCATATGAACACGAGTGAAGAGGTTTTCTAGGTTCATGGCCCTTGAGTATTTGTTGTCCTAGAAAACCCCTTGAATTCGTGTCCGTGCTTGATGCGCAGTAGAGTCATCTTTCAGTATGGTATGCGTGAGATCGTAAGAGATCGTACCATAGATCCATTGAAGAACTATGGGATCAAGTCGCTTCCACATAGGATCATCGTAGGGATCCGTTAAGGGGGCGGCGGGAGCAACGGAGGACGCATCAATGGACTTGTCCGACTTGTTCAACTTGTCCGCCTTGTCCGACTTCTCCATGTCAGCGGGCAGATATTTGTCGGTGGACGACGTAGTTTAGTTGTTTGTAGGAGGGGGGATGATATGGTCGATAATGTCATACGCACGACAATGTATTTTGAAAAGTTTCGCCCAAGAAGAGTATTGGCCCGTCTCGATATCGAGAATGAGGGGGATGAAGGTGCGGACATTCGAGACTGCGAGGGCTGGATGGAAGTTTCCGTCGACCATGAGAGTTGTCGGCGGTTTGGAGTTGCGTGAGGTAGAAGGGAAGAGGGGCGACTGGGTTATGGCTATTGATATCATGTAGGAAATAAACCTTGTGTGTTTCATTCATCAATGTAGTTTATACACAACTTAGAAGGAAACCTAAATAAGGTAAGATACCTAGTCTAGCACAATATGGATTATAATTATATACAATAATTATTTAGTGTAATAGTTGAACATGTAGGTAACGTTTTTGTCTAAAGTTATCTTACAATTGCTTTTTTTTAATTAGTTGATTACATGGCGTCTAGGTGGCTGCGATGTAATTGGGATTTTTTTTTCGTGGTCAAAATCCCTAACTATTCAGTCAAACATGAGCCACGTCAGCGAAATCCTGTGAGTTTAATGAAATCCAGCAAGACGGGACTAAAATTGAACATTTTTATCAACTTACGGGGTTAAACTCGTGAGGTAACAAATTAAGGACCAAATGCATGAGGGTGCCAACTTATGGGACCAAACGTATTTTTTTCTCGAAACAAGAAGACAACCTAATTACCTTAAGATAAAATGAAATTCGAGTTAGGATACCGGCATACCGCGGGTAACAACAAGAAGTCGTAAACCAAAAAGTGTTATACATGTAAATAGTGATTGATTCATATTTCTTCACCAGACATAGAAAAATGTAAATCAAATCAAGCTGCATATATGATGTTAAGGAGTCCCCTACAAGAAAAATATTTTTTGGCTACGATTAAATTCGTAGCCAAAAACCCCATTTTTCTTAGCCAATGTCCATAGTGGAAGCCTTTGTAGGTAATAGTCATTGGCCACGGATGGCCGTAGCCAATGACTATTGGCTACGGATCTTCCATAGCCAATAACGGAAGACCAAAATGCCCTTATACTATTGGCTACGAAAAGTTCTGAATCTATTGACTACGGAAAGTTCCGTAGCCAATGGTTATTGGCTACGGAAAAGTTCCGTAGCCAATGCCTATTGGTTACGGAACTTACCGTAGCCATTGATTTTTTTAACGTTTTTCCAATTATTATTGGCGACGGAATATTACATCGCCAATACTCTTTTTTATAAAAAAATATATTATTGGCGACGTATACATCCGTCGCCAATAATGTTCGTAAATATAAAAAAAAAAGTAAAAACAATTTTAATATTTTTGAATTATAGATAATGAAATATATTTAACCTAATTAACTAATAATTACAAGATTAATTATGTAATATATTTATTGCATAAATATTTGTATATTGAAATAATTTTGGAATTATTAAGTGGTAATGTAGTAAATATAATGTTTTTAAAGATGGATAAATATATTGGAAAGTATATGAATTGGAGACCTAATTTAAATATTGAATTGTAGGAATTATATGAAGAGCTTATGGTGGAAGGTATGAATTATAAGAGAGAGATAGGAATATGTTTATGAATGGAAGGGTTGGGGTATTTATAGAATAGACCAAAATTATTGGCTACGGAATAATCCCGAGGCAATAGTCATTGGCTACGGAACAATCCGTAGCCATTGGCTATTGCAGGCGAACTTGATTAGTTGCACCAACATTTTTTGAAGCGCGAGAGGCTTGATTGTGATCTCCCATTACAAAAAACATTAATTTATATAAGAGAGATTGAGATATGTGTTGTGAATAAGTTGATATATTTTGTATATAAAATGGAGTATTTATGTGAAAAAAACATAATCATTTTTAAATTTTCTAAAAAAAAAATTTGGCACAAGGGCGACGGGCTACGTTTGGGCGCCATTTTAGCCCGTCGCCGTTGGCTATGGGCGACGCGCCTTTATTATTGGCTACCAATATATATATATATATATATATATATATATATATATATATATATATATGTTTTTTGTTTTTTTAATGTTAGTGGACTATGGGCGACGAAAACCCGTCGTCTTTGACCAATGGCTACGGATTTTACCGTCGCCAATGGTTAGGAGCGACGGGATATATCCGTCACCAATGAGTTTTAATTTTTTTTTTAAATCCAAAAAATGACCAAGGGCTACGAATTTTCCCTAGCCAATGGCAAAACCACCATTGCCTACACCATCCGTAGCCAGTGATCCTAGCTAAAAATTATTTTTCTTGTAGTAGACAAACTTGAAATCTGTTGGGCTTCGTCCGCGTAGGTTTGAACCCTACTGTCGACGAGTATATCCCCATGTTAAGTTTTGGTCTCTCTCTCTCTCATGAGTCACGCTAGAGTGTCTATAATAATAAATATTTATTATATTTATTTCCAGTTTATACAATTTTAGTTGTATTACATTTTTAGCAAGTTTATATGTCTCTATGTAGGGTGAAATTAGATGCTAGGGACAAGAGCATGCTGACACGTGTACAAAGGATTTGTCTGTTTGTACACGTGTCGCCATCTGAATGGGACGAGAGCACAACTCTCGTCCCTAGCATCTAATTTCCCAGGAAGATGTAGAAAATGAAAGTCGGTTTAGTGACTTTCCACTACTTTTTAACTTCTAACTCCCCGGGCTTGATTCTTGTAGTTTTATGGAATAAAGGAATTTGGTTTTGTTCTTTTTTTTTTCTAATTGTAACATTCAAAATTTGGATTGAGACATCTATAAATCATATATTTTAGATACCATTACACATTAGTGACGCTGTGTAGTTTTATCGACTATTTGAGTACTTCACATCTGAGACCCTTTTGATTGGTGTTTCGACAAAGTAATCCCCAACTTAATTAGAACTACATACAATCAGAGAAGAGGAATACATACACTCCATCTTGTGTTAATTAAGAACAATTGATGCTTAAGATAGTATAAGTTAAACAAAAAGTTTGGGGAGAGGAAGTTGGAGTGAGAATAAATAACGCACATTTTAACATCCTTGGAAGAGATAATTTTATTAGGGATATTTGGGATAATTCCTTCAAACCCACGGACCTATAACGACTTTTGGACACCACCCCCTGAACTTTATAAATATGCACTTTGGCCCTAACCTTTGCCAACCTGTTCGAGTTGCCCCCTGACAATTTTCCGACCAAAAAATCACCGGGAAAAATTATTTTTTTCAGAATCTTCTCCTCGTCAAGACGGTTCCTGTAGGGGTGACGGTTTCGAATAATTCAAAGCCATTACACGGAAGATTTAGTTTTAATTTGTCGAATTTCCAGAAAATATGTTGAACAAGTGTTCTTCATTTTTTCCAAAAATTCGACGAAATAAAACTAAATTTCCCGTGTAATGGCTTTGAATTATTTGATACTGTCACCACTACCGGAACCGCCTTGACGAGTAGAAAAGTCGATTAGAATAAAAAAAAGTTCGACAAAAAAATTCCCGCAAAGCGCGGCGGCGTAGTAGCGGGTTGCCGGAATTTTTTGCCGAAATTCCTAAATTTGAATTGAATATTCTCCTCTTCGAAAAGGTTCTGTTAATGGTGACGGTATCGGAAAATTCAAAGCCATTACACGTGAAATTTAGTTTTAATTCGTCGAACTTCAGGAAAATGTGATGAACACCTTCAAGTGTTCTTCATATTTTCCGGAAATTCAACGGATTAAAGCTAAATTTCCCATGTAATGAGTTTGAGTTTTGCGATACCGTCACCACTACCGGAACCGTCTCCACAAGGAGAAGATTCTGGAAAAAAAATTTGGTGACTTTTTGGTCAGAAAATTATATGAATTTAGACTTATCTACCAAGATTTTATAGATTCCTTTCCATCTTAGAAGATACATATGATCTTGTGTAGTTATCTTTTACTTGTTCATCAAGTTTCCTTGTTGTGTAAATACCCATGTAATCTAGCATTGTAATTCATTCTTAAATATATAAAAGAATATATTAACGATTACAAACCTAACGATCTGCCACCTAACCCTAGCCCAATGTCGGCCGCAGCTTCCTCCCACCACTCCAATGACTATAGCGACACCGCCTCGTCTAACCACAACACCGCCGCCACCTCTCAAAATATAATGCCCCCGCCCCTCTCACAATCGTCCCAATCTCCTCTCACCATCACCTTCCCCTTCGTCTTACTCCGACGAACTATATTTCATTGAGACTCCAAGTAGTCTCCACCTTAAGCAGATTAAACGTCATGTGTTATCTTCAAGGGACTTACAAACGTCCCCCCTGCTTCGATGTTGAAGGACACACATTATCGTATCAACATGATCAACTGATCCTTTTCGCCCTCGTTGGTGCCATGGAGCCAGAAATCATCCCACTCGTTCATTGTGCCAAAACCTCGTCTGAGGCATGGGTTACCTTGATGGGCGCGTTCGCCCGTTCCGACCGCACTCGCATCATGGCTCTAAATTATGTGCTCAACACCACGAGGCTTGGAAACCGCTACGTTATAGAGTATCTCAAGGACATCAAGTCCAAAGTTGGCGAGCTTGCGATGCTTGACCGCCCTCTTAATCCTGACGACATCACTATATATGTCCTCAATGGTCTCGGTCAGAACTACCGTGAATTGCTACCTCGATCCGTCTCCGTGAACAATCACTGACGTTTGCTGAACTGCACAACGCCCTCGTCACCCACGAGTCCTATATCAAGCTATTTGAAGACGAGACCACGGCCAACAACGTCACCGCTGGACTGAACTGTGGTCCTCTTTTCACGCGTGGATCCTCATCCAGGGGCGTGCTTCTTTCCGTGGTGGGCGCGGTCAATTCCGTGGACGAGGTAGACTGCCTTTGAGTTATGATTCTAGTGGTTTTACTAACAATTCTCAAAGTAGTGGTGACCAGGTTATATGTCAGTTATGTGGAAAACCAAATCAAGTAGCCTTCCGTTGCTACAAATTGCAAAAGTTGATGAACCCTACCACCAACTCAGCCATCACACCGCCGGTCGTGGGTCACCGACCTCATTTGCAGTCTTAGATTGTTGACTCGGGCGCATATCACCATGTCACGGGGGCCTCAACAACCTCGCCTATCATTCTGAGTATGATGGCACTGATGAGGTTCAGTCGCCTTCCATTATTTTGTTTCCAACAAAAACATCTCATTGAATAATGTTCTATGCGTTCCATCGTCTCATCATAATCTTTTATCTATTCATCGCTTCACGAAAGATAATAATGTCTCCTTGGAATTTTTTCTCGATTATTTCTAGGTTAAGGATCAGGATTCGGGGGACAAACTGGCGGCACTGATGGGACTTACCATATCCATCCACCGCTGCACTATCTCAAGCATCCAAAAAAATTTGTGAATCTTGGTGTTCGAATGTGTGCCTCCACTTGGCATTCATGTCTTAGGCATCCGGCCTCAAAGACGAGTTATTTTTTAATTTCTAGTTTTTCTTTACCGCTTTTGAATAAGTCCTCTATGAAAGACACGTTTTGTGACTCTTGTTTGGCGAGTAAATCGCACCGGTTGCCGTTTATGGATACTTCAATTATTGCTACTCATCCTTTGCATTATGTGTTTGCTGACGTTTGGGGTCCAACTGATACTTCTGTGGATGGTTTTCGTGTCTACTTGGTTATTTCTGATCTATTTAGTCGTTAGTGTTGGTTTTTCCCTATCACTACTAAATTACAAGTTCAAGAGATTTTTGCCAGTTTAAGTCGCTTGTGGAAAAACAGTTTCGGCATAATATACTCAACTTCTACAGTGATAATAGTGGTGAGTTCGTTGCCTTAAAATAATTTTTTGTACAATCCGGTATAAGTTGGCTCACGCTTGCCCGCACACACCGCAACAAAACGGTATGGCCGAACATCGCCACCGTCATGTAACTGAGACGGGCCGTGCCGTTCTACATCGGGGCAATTTACCAATTTCTTTTTGGAGTTATGCTTTTCAAATGCCATCCTCTGCACTTAAGTCATCAACACCATTTTACAAATTAGTCAACCAACATCCTAATTATAAGAAGCTAAGGGTTTTTGGTTGTCTATGCTATCCTTGTGATTTGACAATAGATCGTATTATATATATATATATATATATATATATATATGCGTGTCGGTTACAAGTGAATGGTCTAGTAATATAACGAGTCTATCTCAAATCAGGCCTACACTACGTATCTCGCGTAGACTTGGTCCGAAACACCTCGAACTAACGTCTCGATGCTTGGATGGCAGTGGGATATCGGTGACTAGATCGGATGTATGTTGGTGATTGTCTTTAACATGATATCGAGGATGCCCCCCGACGTGATATCGATGATGTGGTGGCGTGACGTATCAAAGGTACACGAGGTAATCCCGATATAGAATGCGATATCGAGAGTGAGATCGGGGATGTATTTCGATATGATGCGTGGTAGCTGAGGAATAATAATTGCTTACTTTGGGATCCGGGTACCGCGTATTTATAGACCTAGGGATCCGGGGACCACAGTAACATATCGGTGATTATTACCGATATGACATCGAAAGTGGCCCCCGATATGGTCCAATATGGGCCTGGTTTGGGCCAGGCCCAATATGCGGGAAATGCCCATATCATGTAGTCCTCCAATTTGGGGATTCTTGTCTTGGAGATAAGAATTCGCAAATTTAATTTTAAATTTCTGGGTTACCTGTACACTTCGTCCCACCAGTTCAAATGACGGAGATCAAATGCGGGGAATGCGCTTTGTGATGAACTTTGATAGGCCCCCTAATGCAGTGGGCGCATAGTTTGAGGTCCTCGTTTGAATTCTGTGTTCTTTGGAGTTGAATTTCTTATAAATATGGAAGTTGCACTTCGAGGCTTTTTTGCGTAATAGGATAGGATATCGGGGTTCATCGTCGATATCACGTCGAAACGCATATTTGATATGATGTCGAAAGTATATGTCGATATAGTTAAGGCCTCCGTCTATAAGTAGGGCTTGTAAGAGACTTTGAAGGTCATAGTTTTCTGCGTTTTCTCTGTCGTTTAGTGTAACCACATCAGTATGTATATCGATAATCATATTCGATATATGCCCCGACGTGTATTCTGACCTCGGCGTTGTACTTGAATTATTTATTATTATTTTCTCATGCTGATACTCTGATTATTCTGCAGGTGCATTATCCTTTTCTGAGATACTCCATTAGAATGAGGTTTAGACAATTAATGCGTAAACTTCAAGCCGATCGTGATGCTCAGAAGGCTGCTGAAACCGCGGCAGTCGCGGTGGCACCTGAAATAGGGTATGTGTCTAGCTTTGACCTGAATAATGCAGCCGCTGCATTTCTGGCAGAGGCGTCGAGAGTCGAGCAACCTCCCCCTAGCACTGTAATGCCTGAACGTATTAATGAAGAATGTTTTAACAATGTTCCTGCAATGTTTGGGTTCCTTAGCCAGGACATCCTTGATGTGGTGGGCGGCCTGGATGGCGCGGCCACCCTCTTTGATGTGTTGACCTCAAAACAGGAGGGTGTGGTTCTTTCGCCTGACAGGGCTGTGTCGACAGAGAAACCAGTTGCAAGGTCTCATTCTGGTGAATACGTCGCTCCACGTTCTGAGTCGTTGACCAACATTCCTTTGACCGAGAACGTTGGAGGTTTGGAATCGAATACCCATGTCAACTTGGGTGACTCTGTGGATGTGCCTTTTACTGTGGGGTCGAGTTCTTCCAGCCCGAACCCTATTAGGGCCAAGGTAAAAGCGACCGTTTCAGGTTTGACCGACAAGGGTGAAGGGCCACTGCACGAGCCCTCGACATTAGGGGCCTTTGCCCCTATTTTTCCTGGGATTCATGTTACGAAGCCTGCCGTTGACCTGACTAGGATATCAGGTAGTAAAAGGTCTCGTGAGGGGACTGTCCACAGTGTCCACTCGTCTTCAAGTTCGGGCCCCCGAAAGGCGCGTGCAGTCAAACCCTCAAAGCGAGTAGAATTCCCTGAAGCAGATGCTGTACGGGGCATGATGCGGGCTTTTCCTCCTCCTGCAATCGTGCGGGTGCTCACAGAATTTGAGCGGGCCCAGAATATACACCGTAACACTCACCTGTTTCAGAGTGTACGTATCTAAACACGACTTCGATTGATTTTATTTGACTGTTTAGCATAATGTTACGCATTGTCTTGTGCAGACTGTAAAGCTGGCGGTCTCGTGTTTGAAGACAATTTGTGAGTCCAAGGGTGACCCTAACGTTGTTGCTGCCGATCTCGAGGTTGATATCTTGAGGATGGGGGAGTTCAACCCCATGGTGTTAGAGAAGTTGGAGTCCGAAAAGGAAGATGCGCTGAAGACATGTCGTAAGCTCCGGGAGGAGTATGATTTGCTGAAGGGGCAACTTCAAAACATTAGTGACCGAGATTGACCAAGGAAAGGCGCGTGAAGGCTGAGGTAGTGGCAGTGAAGGCTGCTAACGAACGTCTCTCGTTGGAGCTCCCCACTACCAAAATAGCTCCCTTAGACTTGGTATATATCCTGTTTATGATATCTACTTCTGTTCTTTCCTGCTGTATTTAATAGAGTTCAATTTGTAGGAGTGTCGTCCTGATCTCCTCCGGGCTGGAGTGAAGAAGTTTATGGAAAGCTCGAGCTTCCGAGACTTAGTTTTGAGGGTTCGGGAGACGACATTTCATGCTTGCGTGGGGCAGGTATTGAGAAATGACGGTTTCAAGGACTCCCTCGAGTTGAGTGGGTTGAACCCAAGGCACGATCATAACGACCTGCCAATTTGTGGGTTAGACGAGGTGGAGGAGGGTACGGCCGACCCTGACGTGTTTTCCGAGGTCGTTGAGAAGAAGACTGAAGGGTCCATGTGGGAGTAGCTGTTTGCTGCCTTTATTGTAACTTGAATTTATCCCTTTACGGACTATCTCCAATTCGTGGTTCTATAACTGAATATTTATTTCTCTGTTCTATTCATAATATGTTACTCTTCGTGGCCTTGTTGTCTGATAACTTGTTGATTTTTTTATTGTCATGATGATAGAGTATGCAGTATTCCGATATCTGAGCCGCATTCATTTCGTTTCGTATTTGATGAGATTTCTTTAATCTATTTGTTGTCAACAAGGAATGATTAGAATTTCCTCGGGGTTGGTAGAAACTTGGGTAATCTGCCACTGCTTATGTGTTTAGGATCGACCCCGTTACCACATGGGATATTCTTCTTGCAGTTAGGGGCCCATCCCGTTATCACATGGAACCCGTTATCGTTGCAATGTTTATGTTCGACCCCGTTGTCACAGGGGATATTTTTCTTGTGGGTAGGGGCGCATCCCGTTATCACAGGGAACCCGCTACCGGTGAAATGTTTATGATCGACCCCGTTATCACAGGGGATATTTTTCTTGTGGGTAGGGGCGCATCCCGTTATCACAGGGAACTCGCTATCGTTGAAATGTTTATGATCGACCCCGTTATCACAAGGGATATTTTTATTGTGGGTAGGGGCGCATCCCGTTATCACAGGGAACCCGCTACCGTTGAAATGTTTATGATCGACCCCGTTATCACAGGGGATATTTTTCTTGTGGGTAGGGGCGCATCCCGTTATCACAGGGAACCCGCTACCGTTGAAATGTTTATGATCGACCCCGTTATCACAGGGGATATTTTTCTTGTGGGTAGGGGCGCATCCCGTTATCACAAGGAACCCTCTACCGTTGAAATGTTTATGATCGACCCCGTTATCATAGGGGATATTTTTCTTGTGGGTAGGGGCGCATCCCGTTATCACAGGGAACCCGCTACCGTTGAAATATTTATGATCGACCCCGTTATCACAGGGGATATTCTTCTTGTGGGTAGGGGCGCATCCCGTTATCACAAGGAACCCGCTACCGTTGAAATATTTATGATCGACCCCGTTATCACAGGGGATATTTTTCTTGTGGGTAGGAGCGCATCCCGTTATCACAGGGAACCTGCTACCGTTGAAATTTGTATGATCGACCCCCTTATCACAGGGAACCCGTTACCGCTCATGGGTAGGAGCCTTTTCTTTGTCTTTTTGTCTATGTCCCTTGGTTACTCTATCCTCGTGGAGTCTATGGGTCATTAAGCCCTGTAAAACATCACAGACAAGAAAGATTTTCGATGTAAAAGCTAATATGAAAGCACGAAATGATGCGCATGTGTTATCTGCGGAATGTTCCCTCAATCTGGGAATTTCAGTTTTATGCAAGAAAAGGTGTTTCCATTGTGTTCTAACGGGCCTGTTGTACCTGTTGTACCTGTTTAGATGGATAATATTGGATAATCTGGGGCAATGCCCCCTGAATCCCTCCTTTTTAAAAGTGAGGGTTTAATATTGCCTATGTCCTTTTAGGATATAGTAATGTGTGGTCCTTCGGGCTATGTACCTATAAGAGGGCGATGTGCTAAACACATATCTATGGGAATATTCCCGGATTCTTCGTGCAATTCTCTGCACTTCCGTAATGTCCGATTAGGACATATCCCTGCATGAAATATGAGATTCCACAAAGCAACAAATAAAAAGGTAATGACGGATAATAATCGAAGGCTAGGTAAACCTAACCCGTCTACGTATCCCGTTGAATGGGAATCAGACCGGCGTAGTTCCCCCTGTTTTAAGTTTACAAGCTAACCCGCGATGGGGCAATGTTTTAATTGTTCGAGCATAATTTAAAAATACTGAAATTTAAAATACTGTTCTCTTTGATCCTCAAGGTGATCACTCCGTGCGCGGAATGTATTCTTCGTGTGACTTGTATTTCCTGTCTTCTTCTGATTCTTGGGTGCTTCAGCGAGTCCACATAGCACATCCATCCTTGTATCTGGTCACCTAGAATCTCGCCAACTCCCTGAGGCATCGGGAATTTAATCTTCTGGTAATAAGTAGAGACCACTGCCCTGATCTGGTTGATCGTCGGTCGGCCAATGATGGCGTGGTAGGGAAACGGGATGTCGACAATTGTGTATTTTATTGGCGTCATCCGGGTGCGTGTGCTTCTGACAAACATGGTGGGCAATATAACTTGTCCAAGTGGCACTACCTCTGCTCCGCCGAATTAGGTCAATGGGGTGGATATCGGCTTCAGCCGGTCCGGGGTTATCCTCATCTGCTCATAGGTTTTGGAGAATATCAGGTTTGCGGAGGTTCCGCTATCCACCAGCACTTTATGCACCTGATATTCATCCACATTAATAGTAATAACCAATGGGCAATCTAGTCTACCTGCAGTTAAGGCCAACGAATTAAGTTGCTCCAAGTCTCTCCTGGTGAAAGATATCTCATGCTCCAAGTACGCTTCTGGCATGATTGCATTGGTGTACCCAATGTAGGCTCCACCCTGGAGTCTCTGTTTTATGGTTTCTCGGTCGTGAGCCGTGTCAGCTCCCAAGCCTCCTCCGTTGATCACGTTTATAACAGCTCTGCTCGGGGCATTCACTATAGTCCTAAGACGCTCCTCGGGTGCCTCATTCATCTTCTGCCTTCCTCTCCTGGGTGAGTAGTCTCTTTTAGGGGATAAGGAATGTTCAACCCCTCTAGCATCTTCCTTGGCGCTCCTGGAAAACTCGACCAATTTCCCTTCTTTAATCAATATTTCAATTTCATTCCTCGAGTGCATACAGTCCTCCGTCCTATGTCCAGGTTGACGGTGGTACGCGCAGTATTTGCCCGATGACTTCATCTCGGGACTCTCATTCAACGGCCTGGGTTCTGTCAACCATCTGTTTCTTTTTGCCACGGCCATCACCTCCAGAATGCCTCTATTTAATGGGGTGTACGTCCTTGGGGGCCTTTCCCTGTGGCGATCTCTGTCTGCGTTCCTGCTGGAAAACGAACCCTGATGCGTTCCATCATCTCGTCCTCGTAAACCATTTGGTTTGCGAGCATGTTGATCTGTGCTAAGGTGGGCTCAGTCAATTTGATTAGCTCCCCGGCGAATCTGCGATGGGTCGTACCCTTGAACAGCATCATCATGACCTGTCCGCCATGTGGCTCATCCACCTTCAACAATTCATCATTGAACCTCATCATATAGTCCTGGAGGTTCTCCCTTTCCCTCTGCTGCACAGCGCCAGGTGTAGCAGGTTGGTCTTCATTCTCTTTTGGCTAGAGAATTGGTTCTCAAATTTTTCCCTTAGTTGCTCGTAGTCCGTTATGGATCTGGCCTCCAGCCTAGCTAACCAATCCAGTGCAGCGCCCGTTAAAGTGGTGGATAGGATCTTTGCCTTTATGTTTCTCGAGTAGTTGTACAGGTTCAAAATGCTATCGACCTGATGGAGATGATCTGTAGGATCACTTCTTCCGTCGTATGGCTTGATCACTGGGATCTTGTCCCCTCTTTGCAATACCTCAGCCTCTATCTCATCCCAAAACGGGGTCCTACTGCGACCCTTCCCATGACTCTGAGTCACCTTCCTCGTCAACTCTGCCCTCTCGCGGTCTAGCTGTTCTCCTTGATATTACCCGTAGTATTTCTGCATCCTCATTCTTTGAATACGCAATCTCGGCGCGGTCGCGACCGCGTTCTATTCTCCGGATAACTTCCGCCCTCTCGCGGTCAAGCCGTTCCATCTTTCTCGCTATCTCTCGATCCGGGGTCCTGGGGTCCCATCTCTCTGACATGTCGTAAGCAGCGGGCGATATCTCTCTGAAGGAGTCCTCCGTCCTGGCGCTCCTAGTCACAACTCCGTTAAATTCGGATCGGGTCCTCCTTCCTTGCATCTTGGCGTCCTTGTCTGTGAAATGGTGTTCCCACAGACGGCGCCACTTATTTGACAATAGATCATATTATATATATATGCGTGTCGGTTACAAGTGAATGGTCTAGTAATACAACGAGTCTATCTCAAATCAGGCCTACACTATGTATCTCGCGTAGACTTGGTCCAGAACACCTCAAATTAACGTCTCGATGCTTGGATGGCAGTAGGATATCGGTGACTGGATCGGATGTATGTCGATGATTGTCTTCGACATGATATCGAGGATGCCCCCCGACGTGATATCAGTGATGTGGTGGTGTGACGTATCAAAGGTACACGAGGTAATCCCGATATCGAATGCGATATCGAGAGTGAGATCGGGGATGTATTTCGATGTGATGCGTGGTAGATGAGGCATAATAATTGCTTACTTTGGGATTCGGGTACCGCATATTTATAGACCTCGGGATCTGGGGACCACAGTAACATATCGGTGATTATTACCGATATGACATCGAAAGTGGCCCCCGATATGGTCCAATATGGGCCTGGTTGAGGCCAGACCCAATATGCGGGAAATGCCCATATCACCTTTGCTCTGTCCTTATGTCGGTAGCAAGTCCTGACTTCCGTCTCGATCGTGCATATTCTTGGGCTACTCCAGTTCTCAGAGTTCTTATAAGTGTCTTGACCCCGACTCAAATCGATTATTTCTATCTCGCCACGTTCGTTTCTACGAGACAGTGTTTCCTTACTCCAATGGGCCGCCTCTCTTTCTCGGTCTGAAGTAGCCCGCTCCACAGGCCCCATTGCTCACGGTTCTCTCTCACGGACCAGACCACTCACTTGCGGCCAAACTAGCAGCCGTATCCTCGGCCCATGCTCCGCGCGCTGCCCATCCTCCGTCTCGGTCAGCGGCCCAACTCCATTCGCGGTATGCACATCCTGCAACCCCATCGCCTGGCCTAGCCCTCGACCCCGCGCTCGGCCCAACGTTCAGCCAAACACCAGGCCCAACTCCCACTCCAAATCCAGCCCACGACTGCAGTCTACACCTGCTGCCCAATCCGAGGCCGATCCTCCCTTGGTCGTGACCTCCCCTCCTCGGCACACTCACCATATGGTCACGAGGTCAAAAAATAATATCTTCCAACCTAAGTCGTTCACTGCTTGCACCAACCACCCACTTCCTGACTCCGTGGAACCCACTTGTGCATCGCAAGCTGTGAAAGACCTCCTTTGTACTTAATTTTTTTCGTTTCACGCAGCTCAAGCTACTATGAACTAAAAGATGTTCTTTTATCTCAATAATCTAATTATTTTATGATTCATCAGTTTGTTCACTTATTTTTACTGCTTTTTATCTAGTTTACTTTAGAGTGGTTTTCGTATATTTAATAATTAAATTAAGCTACATTAATGATGCATCAATACTCATTAAAATTATATATTTATAATATTTTAATCGGAATAGTTATTCTTTCTTTATGTCAGGATATAGATCAATACGTGTATCTCTTATCTGCCAGTTACAACAGGTAAGCATATTTAATGAGCTAAGATTTTTTTGGTAAATAAGGGCAAAATCGTCAAGAGCATTCATGGTATTTTTGTGATTTCTTCCTATTGCACTTGTATAAATTGAGGTGCCATCACTTGGGAAAATAGTACATTATATTTGCTCCTTTAGCTTTTTTAATTAGTTTTTATCTGTTGGTGCGTAACCCTAAATCTACCTTATCTTTAGGTTACGCCGCCATCAGTTCTCAATCACTTGCTACCATCACCTACATACATCATCGTCAAAACTAGCCAATCATCATTTATTTCTCTCTGTGCAATGAGACTAAGTCTATCCCTTTCTTGCATCTCTTCATACCTTAATTGTCAATTTTGACCTAAAATATCAACGATATTCATCGCTCGTTCAATTTGTTCCTAGATCTAAACCTCACATATAATTATTCATAGATCTCATATATGCAGAATCCCAACCTAATTTGACTAGGGCAAGGAGAAAGTCACAGTAAAATAGTTGGGCAGACTTTCAACATTGCTGGATGGAAAATCTATCTCGCAAATGGTGACAAAGCACAAGTGGTCGAGCACTAAGCAATTGCTTAGTAACGGTGAGATTGAGGTTACTACAAGATTATGGCATATAAGGGCGAGGAAAGACTTAATGAGGACAGTTGGAATGGATGGGATTGGAAAAAAATCAATTGGTACCGTAAGTTCTGGTAAATCTTATTTCATATATTGATTTTTTTTCTCTTACGACACCATTTAATTCCTTAATTACTACTTATACCAAAAGATTATTTCAGTTGTTACGACGCTGAGTTTCCTGTTTTTTATAACATAAGAAATAAAACTTATCTGGACGAAATTTTTGTATTCTAGGAAAATATATTAGGGGTGATAAAAGATATGTTATCCTTAGTCAAATAAAGAAAATTATGAGCTATATGCTCATTAAAAAGGAAAAAAAAACACCACTGTATTATTTCTAATTGGAAATAAAACAATTTTTTAAATATCCTTATGTGAAACCTAACATATACTTATTCCATATTCATGGTATCAATAATTAAGAATTCTTATCTATAATAGTTTTAAATCAAACATATATTTGTCATACCAAGTACCATACTTTTCCTAATTTTATAACAATGTTGAGGACGTTTTTGCTATTTAAATTAACGTAGGGACTTATTTGCTAATTGCACATAAAAGGGGTTAGTTCTCCATTTTACACAAAAATGAAAAAAATATTGTAAGTAGATACTTTTAACAAGAAGGAGCGATTGAAAATTCGTATCTGTTCCCTGTCAGGAGATTGATGATGATCTAACGACTCTGCAGCAACTACGAAGTTTCATTATATCAGATAGGAAATATCAGAATGCTTCATCGCATATTATATTCCACTAGTTTATGTTTGCTCCATTCCTTTATATTATGTCCTAAAAGAAGTTTGAGCTAGTTGTTGCAAACTAACTCACAGCACTTGTCTTGAGTTGCCCTAGGTTGGGAGAGTGATGATGAATACCAGATCTAACTCTGGAACAACTAAGAAGTTTCACCATATCAGACGGGATAGCTTCATCGCATAGAGCCGAGAAGCAAGAAACTGAAAGTTCCCCACAAGCTAACTGGGACGACCCTTTTGCATGCCACCTCGAACAGCTTCTGTTCTCAAATCTCTTAGGTACTTTCTGCTGTGCGGTAAGCAAGATTTATTAAACTATGAAGCATTCTAGAATAATCTATAAATATATTTATGTAATTGTAATAATAATGTGGAAGAATCTAGAGTAGTCCATACTACACTTGTTAAAGAATATGCTAGGAATATTCTAAGAATCTATCTAGAGAATTCATGTATAATGTCTAGCTAAGACTAATCTAGAATGATGTAGTGGGAGAGTTCTAGATACCTCCTCCCACACCTATAAATACACCTCATGGGAGGTGATCTTGTAACACCAATCCAAAAACATTTGAGCAATACACTCTAAAAATTTTGGAGATAAGTACTCCATATTCTAAACACTCTAAATACTCCATATTTTCCACTACATCTAAAATTACCTTCTCCTCCACTATCCACATAAATACAAAGACAAATCTTCACTATCCTATAAAAGATCTATCATATATAAATCTCCTATTTTCTAACAAGTGGCATCAGAGCTTGTTCGATCTAGAACGGGCGTCATGGCTAATCCTCGCCTTATGGAATCAACTCCATTGTTCAATGGAGAAAACTATGACTATTGGAGCATTCGGATGAAGACATACCTCGAGTCTCAAGATCTATGGGATGTTGTTGAAGAAGACATTATTAATCAAGATGGGGCCGAATCTTCGACAAGTGAGGTAAGTTCCAAGAAACTAAGACGCCAAAATGCTAGAGCTCTTTCTATTATTCAACAAGGCATTAGTGAATCTATATTTTCAAGAATATGAAATGCCACCACCGCAAAGCAATCTTGGAACACCTTAAAAGAAGAATTCCAAGGTAATGCTAAGGTGAGAACTATTAAATTACAAGGCCTAAGAAGAGATCTAGAAAATCTTAAAATGAAAGATTCGGAGCTTGCCAAGGATTATTGTTCAAAACTTATGGAGATCGTCACCCAAATGAGAGCTTATTGAGACAACATTTCCGATGAAAGAATTGTCGAAAAGATCTTGATTAGTCTTCCTGAGAAATACGATCCCATCGTAGCCGCTATTGAGCAATCGAAGGACCTATCAACAATGACGGTCACAGAATTAATGGGCACCCTACAAGCACATGAGCTAAGGATGAATAGGCGACATGAAGACTCACTTGAGAGTGCTTTTCAATCAAAGCTCAACATCAAAAACAAGAAATTAAGAAACGAAAGAGGCTCGAGAGGATGGCAACGAGAAGAAAAATGCGAGGAGACCAAAGGTGAGTTCCCCCCTTGCCAAATATGCAAGAAAACTAATCACCTAAAAAAAGATTGCAACCATCGAGGAAAGCCACAATGTAAAAATTGTAAGAAGTTTGGGCATGTGGAGAGAAATTGTCGATTGAAGAAGAATCACCAAGCCAACTACTCAGAAAATCAACATGAGAAGGAACATATCTTCTATGCATGTCAATCTGCAATCGAGGAGAAAGAAGAAGATTGGTACATCGATAGTGGGTGTAGCAATCACATGGCATCCAACGAGAGGATCTTCTGTGATCTAGACACATCGATCAAGAGTAAAGTTAAGATGGGCAATGGAGAATTGGTGGAGACTAAAGGTAAAGGTACGGTCGCCATCGAAACAAGGAAAGGTACGCGTTTTATCAAAGACGTTCTTCTAGTACCTAGTCTTGATCAAAATCTATTAAGTGTTGGACAAATGATGGAAAACGGATATTCGCTTCACTTTGAGGGGGAGTCATGTCGAATTCATGACTTGAAAAATAATGTGGAGGTTGCTGAAGTGAAGATGGGAAGAAACAGAAACTTTCCTATTCGCTGGCAATATTTAAAACATAAAGCCATGGTAGCAAAACTTGACGACACAAGCTTATGGCATCAGAGATTTGGACATTTTAATCTCAATGCCATACGACTACTTCATCAGAAGAAGATGATGAGAGACCTCCCACTTATAAACGAGAAGGAGAATGTTTGCGAAGGGTGCATGCTCGGGAAGCAACATCGGCAACCATTTCCAACGGAGAAAGCATGGCGAGCAACAAAAATATTGGAGCTTGTCCACACTGACATATGCGGCCCAATGCGAACACCTTCCCTAAGTCAAAACAGGTACTTTTTCCTCTTCATAGATGACTATACAAGAATGACTTGGGTATATTTCATTAAAGAGAAATCATAAGTATTTGGAATCTTCAAGAGATTCAAGAACTTTGTTGAGAAACAAAGCGGTCACAAGATTAAAAAGTTAAGAAGTGACCGTGGTATGGAGTACAACTCTAAAGAGTTTGATAAGTTCTGTGAAGATGAAAGCATGGAGCACCAACTAACGGTCGCCTACACTCCACAACAAAATGGAGTCTCGGAAAGGAAGAATCGAACGGTGATGGAGATGGCAAGATCCATGCTCGCTGAAAAGGGATTGCCAAAGATGTTTTGGGCAGAGGCTGTTTACACCTCGGTCTATCTACTTAACCGGTGTCCAACAAAAGCAGTACTGAACAAGACGCCAATTGAAGCTTGGTCTCGACAGAAGCCTTTCGCCAAACATCTTAGGGTCTTTGGATGTATATGCTATGTCCACATTCCATCCGTAAAGAGACACAAGCTAGAATGCAAGATGGAGAAATGTATATTCCTCGGCTATAGCTCTCAGTCAAAAGGTTACAGAATTTACAATCTAGAGACTAAGAAGCTTGTTACGAGTCGAGATGTTGAGTTCGACGAGCAAGCGGCCTGGAACTGGGAGACGGAGAATATAGAGAGGAGATGGATATCCACCCCAATGGAGGAAGAAGAAGGTGCGAGAGACAATGACGAGGATGACGAACAAAATCCAGGTACGACTCCTATATCCTCTTCAGAAACTAATACTCCAAGACAAAGCGATTCATCACCAGAATCTCCGCCACTAAGGATGAGGTCCTTAAGTGATATATATGAAACTTGCAATTTTATCGTCTTGGAACCACCTAACTACGAAGTAGAACCTAAAGAAAAAGTATGGGTTAAAGCTATGGAGGAAGAGATAAAGATGATTGAGAAGAATAAAACTTGGGAGTTGGTTGATCATCCAAAAGATAAAGAAGTAATTGGAGTCAAGTGGGTCTACAAGACAAAGTTGAATCCTGATGGTTCTATACAAAAGCATAAGGCAAGGCTTGTAGCCAAAGGATACGCTCAACTAGCGGGGATCGACTACACAGAGACATTCGCCCCAGTTGCTCGGTTGGATACGATAAGAGCACTTATTGCTCTTGCCGCACAAAAACAATGGAAAATATTCCAACTTGATGTGAAGTCAGCTTTTCTAAATGGAGAGCTACAAGAAGAAGTATACGTTGAGCAGCCTGAAGGATTCATGACGAAAGAAGGCAAAGTCTTACGACTCAAGAAAGCATTATACGGGCTTAAACAAGCACCTCGAGCCTGGTATAGCAAGATCGATGGATATTTTATCGACCAAGGATTCAGGAGGAGCAAAAATGAGACAACTCTCTACATAAAGTCCCAAGGTAACACCAATATACTCATCATCTCTCTTTATGTTGATGACTTAATCGTCACAGGGAATGATATTAAGCTAATTGAAGAATTCAAGAAAGACATGATGAACACATTTGAGATGAGTGACTTGGGACTGATGCACTACTTTCTTGGAATGGAGATAAGCCAAGAAAAAGAAGGTATCTTCTTATCACAAAATAAGTATATCGAGGATATGTTGAAGAAATTTAAGATGGAAGAATGCAAACCCGTTGCTACTCCATTGGTTCCAAATGAGAAGTTAAAAAAGGAAGATGGAACGAAGCAAGTAGATGCATCCATCTATCGTAGCCTAATTGGAAGTCTACTATACTTAACATCTACGAGGCCCGACATCATGTACGCGACAAGTTTGCTATCAAGATTCATGCAGAGCCCAAGCCAAACACATTTTGGAGCTGCAAATAGACTCCTCAGATATCTGCAAGGAACAAGGACTTTCGGCATATGGTATAAACCAAGTTCAGAAGGAAACCTTTTAGGTTTCACTGATAGTGATTGGGCAGGATCTGTGGATGAGATGAAGAGCACGTCCGGGTACGCGTTCAAGCTTGGCTCAAGTATAATATCATGGGGTTCAAAGAAGGAAGAGTCTGTTGCACAATCATCAGCCGAAGCATAATACGTTGCAGCAGCAGGAGCAGCTTGTCAAGCAATATGGCTAAGAAGAATACTTGAAGACATGGGACAACCACAAAACGAGCCTACAGAGATCTACTGTGATAGCAAATCAGCTATGGTAATGGCAAAGAATCCAGTTCAACACAATCGAACGAAGCACATTTCTATCAAGTACCACTTCATAAGAGAAGTCCAAGCAAGTGGAGATATTGAAATGAAGTATTGCTCCACGGAAGAACAACAAGACGATATCTTCACGAAAGCACTTTCAAGAGATCGATTTCAATTTCTAAGGAGTATGCTTGGAGTATCCGAGAAATGCTTCAAGGGGGAGTATTAAACTATGAAGCATTCTAGAATAATCTATAAATATATTTAGGTAATTGTAATAATAATGTGGAAGAATCTAGAGTAGTCCATACTACACTAGTTAAAGAATATGCTAGGAATATTCTAAGAATCTATCTAGAGAATTCATGTATAATATCTAGCTAAGACTAATCTAGAATGATGTAGTGGGAGAGTTCTAGATACCTCCTCCCACACCTATAAATACACCTCATGGGAGGTGATCTTGTAACACCAATCCAAAAACATTTGAGCAATACACTCTAAAGATTTTGGAGATAAGTACTCCATATTCTAAACACTCTAAATACTCCATATTTTCCACTACATCTAAAATTACCTTCTCCTCCACTATCCACATAAATACAAAGACAAATCTTCACTATCCTATAAAACATCTATCATATATAAATCTCCTATTTTCTAACAAGATTATTGAGTGCGGATATAGCATGGAAGATGCAAAGTGGGCTGTTTTAAATATTAGCCTACTCCATGGTTTTAAAGATTTCCTGGCCGAGGTTGTGGATGCTGCTTTGGCTTTACTAAAGGAGGAAATTGTTGTTATCCTGTCGAAGGACTGGTCAGCTTAGTGGAGTACAAAATTGTGGAGATGATTCGTGTGCTTTTAAAGGTTAAACCACACTTGACTATAACCGAAGCAATGTGGTGCTTATTAATCAGTGACTTTAACCTCTTAAATGCATGCTGCGCGGATGGAGGTAGACGTGGCCTTAGTCATTCAGATTCTACCAAACTGGAATTGGCTGGTATTCAAACAGAACATTATATTTCTCTTCAAGAACAAAAGGAAATTTTATCAGGCATCTCTACAGAGCAGATCCATACTAAGTCTCCGGTTATGGTTGTGGGAGAGAAGCCAGGAGGTTAAACCAGTTCAAGGCTTTTTTTCCCATGAAAACTACATCAATTCCTGGTGGTTTATTTCACCGTTATTTACATGTGAAGGAAGAACAAGTTAGAATCCTCAGGCAAGACTTGGAATTGTGGTTAATTTGTTCAACAATGTAATCCCTATACTTTTGAAGAGATCGGATTTTATTTTGATTTGTTTTTCTTGACTTCAAAAGTTTACCATTGAGTCTCTTGTAAATTTGATTTCAAGTTTATAGTTTAGTTTCTCACTCTCTGTCCATGTTTTCCTACAACAGTGGGAGAAATTTAATTGGTCCAAGTGTTTGTGGAAATTAAGTAGCCTTAATGATTGTTTCAATAGCTGAAGTGCAAAATGTAAATAGTAACTTACTCATATTGTTTCCTCAAATCACTCAAGGAAGTGAAATAAAAACTCAGAATGAAATTTATAGATGTTGTCTTGAGCAACAAATTAGAAAAGTGTCCAGAGTTGGAAACTTGCAATTCAAATTCCGTTTCAAGTTAGTTAGGTTTTCTGTATTCAGTAATTCAAAGTTATAAAAGCCAAAACCACTTTGCATATTCACTAGTCGGTGCACCAAACCAAACCAATTCACTAGCGCTGGGATGCTTCCTGCGGCTCCTTTGATGTTTATAGCGAATATCTGCACGAAGAATAATCTCAATCTAAAAACTCTGATGTTCAAAAAGAATATCGGATAATTAATAATAACGTACTTCGGACATCACCACCCATGGAACTGCTCCAATTCCAGCTGAGAATGCTACTATATAAACCTATATAGTACAAATGAAAGGATAATTCCTAATCAATAGTTGATGAAGAAGTATAATGCACGAACAATAACTATAACTTACCAGAATACCGGTACCGGCAAGTCCATACTCCTAATCCAGAGTTAATTAGATTATTACTATATATAAATCGCATTGCTTTGAAAATGAACAATAAAGGACAACGTTAACGAATAGAAACAAGAAGAAAGTCATTGCCTAATTACCTTAAGATAAAATGAAATTCGAGTTAAGATACAGCGAGTAACACAACAAGAAGTCGTAATCAAAAAGTGTCATACATGTAAAATATAAATATTGATTGATTCATGTTTCTTCATCATACATCACTGAAAAATGTCCGTGTGGTTAAGGAGACAGACTTGAAATCTGTTCTGCTTCGGCGGCGCAGGTTCGAACCCTGCTGTCGACGAGTTTTCCAATGTCTCTCTCTCTCTTGCATGAGTCACGCCACAGTGTCTATAATAATAAATATTATAAATATTTATTTCTAGTTCAAACAATTTTAATTGTATTGTATTACATTTTTAGCAAGTTTATATGTCTCTTCTATGTATGAAGGAAGATGTAGAAAATGATATGGGTACTTTTTAACTTCTAACTCCCCGGGCTTGATTCTTGTAGTTTTATGGCATTAATGATATGGGTATTTTCCGTATTAGGTCTGCCATGGCCAGACCCAGATTTTGACTATGTCGGGGATCATCCCGACCTACATATTGAATATCACTTTCGATATAGTACAGCTCACGTGTACAACTCCGTATTAGGACGACTGTCGACGAGTTTTGCAATGTCTCTCTCTCTCTCTTGCATGAGTCACGCCATAGTGTCTATAATAATAAATATTATAAATATTTATTTCTAGTTCAAACAATTTTAATTGTATTGTATTACATTTTTAGCAAGTTTATATGTCTCTTCTATGTATGAAGGAAGATGTAGAAAATGATATGGGTACTTTTTAACTTCTAACTCCCCTGGCTTGATTCTTGTAGTTTTATGGCATTAATGATATGGGTATTTTCCGTATTAGGTCTGCCATGGCCAGACCCAGATTTTGACTATGTCGGGGATCATCCCGACGTACATATTGAATATCACTTTCGATATAGTACAGCTCACGTGTTTATCACGTAAGTGATCCCCGCACCCCAGGTCCTTAAATACCCGCTTTTCGGTAATCAAAGTAAGCTTGAATTATCCGCAATTATTGTATACCTATATAGAGCCTCACCCGATCAAGTATTCGACATCACCCCCGACGTAAGCAAGAGATCACTTTCGACATAGAAGACTCGGTGTCATCCCCGCCATAATCTTCGACGTCATCTCCGATATACTTCCGACATTCTCCCTTGCATTGGACGTTAGTTCGAGGTGTTCTGAACCAAGTATACTCGAGACTAGCATAGTTAGAGTAGGTGTAGTTTAGCGATAGACTCGTTGTATCCTACTTGTAACCGACTCTATTCTATATGTACGAGATATTGTCAAACTAGTGGCGCCGTCTTGGGGAACACCAAGTTCCCGGACGAGGACGTCAAGATGCAAAGAAGGATGACCCGCTCAAAGTCTAATAGACCAATGATTGACAATTCGATGGCAGAAAGTGCACCGAGCATCACCAAGCACCGAGGGAGCCAACTCCCGCTCTCGCGACACCAGCCGCGTTGGCACCTGAGATCTTGGCACATATTAATGCTACGGTCCAGACCACATTGAAGGCAGTTTTGGAGACCTTATTTCCGCGCCTGAATGGTAGATGAGCAGGCAACGCACCACCGCAACCCCAAGAATCTAGAGCTAGGAGACTTGGATCCAGGATTAGGGGTGGAGAGCACGACGACACGGGTGATAGCATAATGGACCATTCACGATCGAGGATTCCCGGGGAAGAGAGTCCCGACCCAATGACAGATACGAGAAACATCGCGAGGAGGATGGAACAGTTGGACCGCGAAAGGATAGAAGTCAGTCGAAGACTAGCATTGGCACAGGGTCACAAGACTTTAACCCCATTATGTGAGGAAATCGAGGCGGAGGTGCTAGAAAAGGGCGATAAGATCCCTACCATCAAGGCATATGTTGAAAAGAACGATCCGAGGGACCACCTCCATAGTGTCGACAGCGTATTGAACCTACATAGGTTCTCGCGCAACATCAAGACAAAGATTTTGGCCACGACCCTAATCAGAGCAACCCTTGATTGGTTCAACACGATAGAAATCAGATCTATCACCAGTTATGAACAGATGAGGCAGAAGTTGGAAAGTCAATTCTCAAGTCAGAAAATGATGAGGACTAACATGCACCATCTGAACGCCATGAAGTAGAAGGAGAAAGAGAGCCTAGAAGAATTTATGAAGAGATTCAATGATGAAATGATGAAGGTGGACGAACAGCAGGGCGACCAGGTGGTGCTCATTTTGTTCAATGCGACGGCTCATAGAAGGTTTGCACAGGAGTTGATCAAGCTCAAGTCACCAACTATCGATCAAATCAATGATCTTGCTTATAATACCAAATACCAAGACAATATGATGGAAGCGAAGCAGACTTCCAACCTAGCCAATCACAATAGAGGCAAAGAAGGTTAGAACAGAGAGAGGAGTGGTAGAACAGGTCACCGAGAAGATACACTCCCATGAATTAGGATATCCTAACCGTATTTGCGGTAGCTCAGAGGAAGAGGTGGTTGAATCAACCAAGAAAATTGAGAGAGACTGAAGGCACCAAATGATCAATGAAGTACTGTGAGTACCACCATCAGAAAGGACAATAAACTAAGGATTGCATAGATCTCAAGGATGAGATTGCGTGCCTCATTCAGGAGGGCAACCTGATCAAATACGTGCGAAACAATAGAGACTCTGATTATCAAGAGGATCGATCTCGTTCTCCTCGAAGGGACAATGTGAAGGCCTTAGAGGGCCCTAATGAGCGTGGAAACGCAATTGTCAATGCGCCTTCTAGAGAAGTGATCAACATGATCAGCGGAGGACTAACAGGAGCAGACTCCAGCAACGACATGAAAAATATTACAAGAGGACTTGAGGAGGATCGCTATATTGGATTCACGTCGCTAATGGATGAGCTGTCGGACGAGAACATTACTTTCTCAAATATGGACCTGATGGATCTATCTCCCGAGGCCATACAGGCAGGTAAACATGATTTCCCCTTAGTTGTTAAACTTGACATTGCCAATTATGGTGTTCGCAAGACGTTGATAGACAACAGAAGTTCCCCGAACGTCATTTGCACATGCTCTAGAGAAAATGGCTTTGGGCCACCATGAGTAGAGCAGATATGTACCCCTTTGATTGGCTTCAGGGGTGCCGAGGTGATACCGTTGGGATAGGTGAACCTGCCAACGTCATTTGGGGAAGAGCCGCACAGGAGAACCATCAACGTCCAATACACAATTGTAGATCACCTTTTCGCCTACAACATCATAATAGGCAGGCCTGCTCTCAATGCCATCCGTGCAGTGGTATCCACATACCATCAGAAAATGAAATTCCCGGTAGCTGGAGGCGTAGGGGAGGTCATCGCCAATCATGAGGAGTGATGGCTTTGCTACACAATTTGCCTCACACTCCGAAGGATCAGAGAGGCTGGAGGGCAGGCGGCGAATCCAAATGGCAACCATCAGTTGGTTGAGTGACAGGCATGTAACGCCCCAAAAAAATTAGGATGAAAATAAGTTTATAGTTTAGTTCTTGAACATTTAAAAATTTCCATTTTGACCCTAAATGTTTAGAAAACTTTGCATTTGAGTCCCTGAACTTAAAAGTTAGTCTTTTATTATATTTACATGTCTCTAATCCTATATTTACAGTCTTTCAATTTCAAATATTAACCAAGTTGATTGAATTACCTAGAAAAATTACATAAGTAAATATGTATGTAACAGATAAATCTAATTATACCTATTTGAATTTTAATTATAAATAATTGAGGGACTTGGTATGCAATTAACCAATTGATGAAGTAAGCTATGGTATATTTTTGATGAGGTAAGCTATGACATCCTTAAGAGCATGATTAACTTCAGATTGTTTGTGATTTATTATAAAATAATCAAAGTGAGACCTTAATTAAAAGTATTTTAACAAGATTGTTTTGCCTATAAATAGTAGGCTTTCTTCTAACAATTTTCACACCCAAAATCCTTTTGGTTTTTCCTTCTTTCTTCCGTTGAATCTCTAAGTTGGTGAGTCTACTTTGAGAGAAAAATCATCCCAGGTTCTTATTTCATCATTTTCTACTCATAAATACCCCAAAACTTTTATTGCGCAGAAATTATCCATTCGGCCCGGCACCTTAGAAAAATCATAACTAATTGTAAAAAAATCCTTTTTGATCAAGGATAATGACCTACCCCTCATGATGTCCTCTAACTTTCTTATGAAGAACTATTTTTCAAATAATGTGATTTAGAAGGTCGAAATTCCTAAACCGTAGACTGTTGTCTGAATGTTTTCAAGAATTATTTAGCATAGAAAACCTTTGGATTTTCCTTCCCATTCGGATACGCATGTTCCTAGTGATGTTAGGGATTAATTTCCACAAAAATATTTGGTAACAAAGTTCATTTGGATATCCGATCAAAGGTTTGACGAACTAATCAACGCCATCAAGGTTCCCCGTACGAGTTAAGGTGATGTTCTATTTCTGATTTTTTCTAGCCCTGTTTGGCATCCGGCCCTGAGGAACTTGGACAGAAAAGGCAGTACTCCGTTACCAAACCTCGAACAACCTATATTTCACCATAATCATGTCTGGCATCTCATCTCATAACATGATTTTCTTACTCATCGTTAAATCATATCCAATCATTTATTATTTATCATATCTATTCATAATCATGTTATTTCACCAATATTATAATCTCATCTGCTGGTTCTTGAATTGTGCAAGGAGCAACGAACTATGCTCGGGACATGTAGCTCAAGAAGCAACGGATATTATCCAATTTACTAGCTTATTTGATTATTTGTTATACCTATGGGGACGCATTTGGGAACTTGGGCCCAGGGACTGAGTCGAGTTACTGAACGGCAGTAAGGACTGTCGGTTTAAGTAATTTCGCTTGATATCCATCTATATAGGCGCCGCTTGGAGTCCAGAGTTGGCCGTAACCCGCGTGCCAGATCGACATGTACTCGAGCAAGTCTCTTGATTGTTTGCGAGGTCGCTTCTCGTCGGGAGGTATAAGGTAGAATAGTAGAAGTCATAAGGCTGGATTTGTTTATTGTTAAGCACAAGTTCATTAACTATTCTATGGAAACTCCAGTACCATTGCTACAGGAAATTATTTAGTTGACTATTTCTACCGGTAAGATCACTCCCGAAATGTATCCAGAAGGTCACATTTAATTCTTGCATTACCAGTTCTTTTATATGAATCTCACTAAGTCATTAAAGACTTATTTCTCATTTCTTCTGTCCATTCCTCAAGATAAAATCATCATGGCAGCATGGACTAAGTTAATAATTACTCAAGCGTGTATTTTGTAATATTCGTGACCATTAAAATAGTCACATTATTTGTAATACCAAGACTCCCGTTGTATATATATCAAAATATAATTTATAAAATGTGTATGCTTTTGATCATGAACAAGTGAAACTCTTTCCTATAAGTTGCGCTTTAGCCTGGATTGGGTAAAGTGGCTGGCCACCACTGAACCAACTCAGATCAGAGCATGGCTCGTAGAGCGCGGTCGCCACACCGACATCTGAGGATCACCTGAACCTTTTTCATTTTCAGTAATGTTGAACAATTTATAATTTCCCTAAATTGCCCCATCGTTGGTCTGATTCCCTCGCAACGGGAAAAGTAGACGAGTTAGGATTTACCTAGTCTTCGACCGTTATCCATTATTAAATTATTTCATTCCAATCGATACATTCAATTGCACTATGCATTCGTGATTTGCTGTAGGTACATCCCCTTTGAAGGGATAAGATGAGATGTGCAGACAAGTACACATTTCACCTAGATAAGGCAGGTACAAATTGATCTTTGTCGATAACAAGGAATGATATTCTCCGCCTACGGAGATAGAATACGAAGTGTGGATTTCATCTTCCGAATATCTCTGACATGGAACGATTATGTTATCTTGTTTAAACAACAAGAAATGGGCATCAGCGCATTCCACAAAGTCCAGAGAGAGTCCTCTATCTACAAATTCCATGGGAACACTCCCCTATCCACCGAGATATGGAGGAGACAACTCGGCATACAAAAAAAAAATGCCATGGGATAACTCTCCTATCCACTGAGATAGGGAGAAGACAACTTGAAATACAAAAAGACTACAAATTCCATGGGATAACTCCCCTATCCACCGAGATAGGGAGGAGACAATCCGACATACAAAAAGACTACAAATGCCATGCGATAACTCCCCTATCCTCCGAGATATGGTGGAGACAACTCGGCATACAGAAAAAAAACACAGATGTGAGGAGCAAACCCGACACGCAAAGAAGCCACTACCGACCCAGGTAAGGAGGTAAGCACAATGTAAGCATAGAGCTCCGCCCAACCACGGACAGTCAATAAGGAACATTATCTTAAAACAAGAACAGTGCAAATCAGCGACACAATTAAATCTTGAAGAAAAAGTATTTCCATTTCAAAACACGCTTAATAGCTATAGATGCCCAAAGGGCATTATACATAATTGTCTAAGACAAAAAAGCAAAAATACAATCACGATAGACCCTTAGCCTGGGTATTTAGGAGCACTCTTGGTATGGATCAGCACGAGACTCTTCTGGTTTAGGATCTCCTCGTATACATCTTCTACATGATCATTCTCAACCTCAACATGGGAGTCCCCAAGCAGCTTTCCATTGGAGCCCAATAAGGGATTTACAGGGCTCAGGTCAAAGTTATCCTTGAAACCATCAAGAAGACGAATCTGATCGATGACCGAGTCTTTAGCTTCCTCCCATTCCAGTACTCCACGTTTGGTGCAGATTTCATTAAAAGTCTCACTCAAAAGGAAGGCTCTAGCGTTGCCAACGCTTTCATCTCGAGTGAGCACCTTGCATCTGTTAGCCCTATCAACAATGTTAACAAAGTAATCCCTATACTTTTGAGGTGATCGAATTGTGATTGGTTTTTCTTGACTTCAATAGTTTACTCATTGAGTCTCTTGTAAATTTGTTTTCAAGTTTATAGTTTAGTTTCTCACTCTATGTCCATGTTTTCCTACAACGGTAGGAGTAATTTAATCGGTCCCCGTGTTTGTGGAAATTAAGTTGTCTTAATGATTGTTCCAATAGATAAAGTGCAAAATGTAAATAGTAGCTTACTCATATTGTTTCTTTAAATCACTTAAGGAAGTGAAATAAAAACTCATAATAAAGTTTATTGAAGATGTTGTCTTGGGTGTTGGAAACCTTGTTCAAGAAATCGAGTTTGTACAATCGACTTTAGGTCGAGTTTGATAAATGAGTGAATGAGAAATTTACTAATTAGGGTCGGAAATATTGTATATCAATAATTAATATTTATGTTTTGCGTAAACAATATAATTTTTTATTATATTTTATAACGGAATTAATAAGCATTAAAGTTGATACTTAACTAATTAATTATCGTAAGGAAACCATTCCATAAGATTTCGCGATCAGTACTATTAACAGAAACGTGTCTACATTTGTTCCGAAATTTTTGCGAGATTCGTACTTATCTTAACCACGCTCCTTGGTGGCTAAGTTTCCAACTTTCTCCTTGATATGGGTATTTTTCGTATTGGGCTAGCCCATAGGGTAGGCCCATATTTTGTCAATATCGGGGGTCATCCCCGATATCCATATCGAATATGACATTCGATATAGTACATGTGTACAACTCATGTGTTTATCACCTGTGCGGTCCTCGCATCCCGAGGCTTATAAATTCTCGCACTCCGCTAATCAATGTAAGCTTTAATTATCATAAGTTACTGTACACCGATATCGAGTATATCTGATATAGCACCCGATATATATCACCGATACACCCCTCGACATCATATTCCACATCATATCCGACATCACTCCCAACGTCAGCCAGTACATCATACCATCCGTAGAAGGCCTCCAGTATCATCCCCGATATCACCTTCGACGTCACCTTCGATATATCCTCGACATCCAGCAGAGCATCTAGAGTCAGTTCGAGGTGTTCCGGACCAAGCCTACTTTGCGCTAGCCTTAGTTAAAGTATGTCTAGTTTGTAATAGAATCATTGTACCACACAAGTAATCTCCACCTCGTTATATATATACGGCCTATTTTCAAATTAGTGGCGCCGTCTGTGCGAACACTGCGTTTTTGGACGAAGACATTAAGATGCAATATAGGATGACCCGTTCGCAATCTAATAGGCTAGTAGTTGATAATTTGGCCGCATAGAGTGCACTTTTGCCGCCTGTTTAAGCTTGAGAACTAGTAGTGAACGAGAATGAACCCATACAACCTCCACCGCCCAGGATGACAGTGCCCACACCTGTGGCGCCCACTGTCTTGGCACCTGATATCATGGCGCAGATCAATGCCACCATCCAGACAACACTGAATGTTGCTTTGGAAACTATGTTGCCACGTTTAATCAACCAAGGAGCGGGCGATATACTGCCACAACCACAGGAATCGAGAACTAGAAACTTCTGAATTGGGCGTAGGGAGAATGAACGTGAGGATGTGGGAGAATCGAGAAGGGATCGTCCTCTGTTGAGAGTTTCCAGAGAGGAAGGTTCCGACCCAATAATGGACATGAGAAACATAACTAGAAGGATGGAGCAATTGGAACGAGAGAGGATGAAGGTTGGACGAAAATTAGCATTGGCAGAAAGTCACAGGAGCTTGACCCCTTTTTGTGAAGTGATCGAGTCAGAAGTACAAGAGAAAGGAGAGAAAATGCATGTTATCAAGGCGTATGATGGAAAAGGTCATCCGAGCGACCATCTCCACTGTGTGGACAGTGTTTTGAACCTTCATAGGTTTTCTCGCAACATTAAGGCAAAGATTCTGGCAACAACGCTAACTGGAGCGGCCCTGGATTAGTTCACTAGGATGAAACCCGGAGCTATAACATGCTACGAGCAGATGAGGCAGAAGCTTGAGAGCCAATTCTCAAGTTAGAAGAGAATGCGGAATAGCATGAACCATTTGAATGCTATGAAGCAGAAAAAAAAAGAGAGCATGGCGAACTTCAGAAAGAGGTTTACCGATGAGCTGCTGAAGGTTGACGAACCGAAGGGTGACCAAGTTGTGCTGATCTTGTTCAATGCGACAATGCATAGGAGGTTTATAGGGGAGTTGATTAAACTCAGGACACCAACGATCGACCAGATCAATGCACTTTCATACGACATTGTTTATCAGGATAACATGATGGCGACCAAGCAAAGTATACATCAATCGCAAAACAGGGCGCAAAGAAATGAGAGATACAGAGACTGGTCCCCCAAGATATATACCCCTGTGAATAGAAGAATCTCGGAGATATTTGCCGTAGCTCAAAGGAAGAAATGGCTAAACCAGCCAATGAAGCTAAGGGAGACTGAGGGAATTAATCGTTCAAGAAAGTATTGCAAATATCACCGTAAAAAAGGACACGATACAGAGGATTATATAGATATGAAGGACAAGACCAACGGTTAATTCGTGAAGGAAAGTTAGTCGAGTATGTGCGGAATGCTAAGGACTCTAGAGACTACGAGGAGAGGTCCCATTCTCTAAGAAGAGACAAGATGAAGGCCATTGAGGGCCCAAGTGGACGTGGAAACACGATAGCCAACGCGCCTTCTAGAGGCGTGATTAACATGATCAACAGTGGACCGGAAGAGGCAGACTCCACCAATCGGAGGAGGAGGATCACCTGAGGACTCCAAGAGGACCGCTACATAGGATCCACATCACTTTTGGATGAGCTTATTACTTTCTCAAGTAGAGATTTGATGGATCTATCCCCAAAAGCAATACATGTAGGTAAACTTGATTTCCCCTTAGTCGTAAAACTTAATGTTGCCAATTACGATGTTCTCAAGGTTTTGATAGACAACGGGAGCTCCTCAAATTTCATATTCGCTCATGCTCTGGAGAAGATGGCATTGGGCCACCATGTAGTGGAACAAATCTGCACCCCTTTGATCGGCTTCGAGGAGCGAAAGTGATACCGTTGGGGCAAGTGAACCTGCGAACCTCATTTGGAGTTGAATCGCACAGAAGGACCATCAACATCCAATATACTATAGTGGGTCATCCTTTTGCCTACAACATCATTACTGGAAGGCCCTCTATGAATGCTATCCGTGCAATGGTATCCACCAACTACCAGAAAATGAAATTCCCAGAACTCGGAGGCATTCGCGAGGTCATTGCCAACCATGAGGAAGGATGGCTTTGCTGCATAACCTCTCTCACACTTCCTACAATAAGGGGAGCGAGGGGGGGGGGGGGGGGGGGAGGGGACAGGAACCAAGATTGAAGGCAATCAACAGATGGTGAAGTAACTAGTCGCTAGAGACTCATTTGAACTTTTGAATTTTTATAAACTTGGAATAATTAATGCTTTCCCTAAATTGCCCCATTGTTGGGCTGGTCTCTAACTATAATAGGGGAAACTACGCCGATCCGATTCCCATACCACAGGATACGTAGGTGGGTTAGGATTTACCTAGACCTCGACCGTTATCCATTGGTATTTTTATTTGTCATATTGTTATATATCTGCATTTCAGGATCGATAACTATCTTCAGGTACATATCCTACGTGGTATGACAAAGACGTTCCCTACCGAGGGGTTCGAACAACACATGCCTGAAGGGCACAAGGATTATGCGATATCCATCCTTGGATATCCAATTATGGGAATGACATGTTATTATGTCTTATGAAAATATTGTTTTTTCATGTATCTATGGCAGGTACAACGACATCCCTTATCAATACAACAAGGAAATGGTATCTCTTACATATCCCAACACGAAGGAAAGAAGAGAGAGTGACTCCGATGCCTTAACAGGCACGAGAAAAAGTGCCTATAATGGTCGAATACATGATATCTATTCCCTAACGGGTAGAGGATCCCCTATCCATCGAGGATAAGGAGGACAAAAGAAAAAAAGAAAGCTCCCATATCCATCACGATAAGGAGGAGACAAGAAAGGTTCCCTACCTACCGAAATAACGGAGGTACATGAACAGGAGAAGATCACCTATCTATCACGATAAGGAGCACAATGGACCAAGCAGACTCCCTACGGATAGAGAAAGAAGGCCAAAAGATCGATAATATACACGAGAAAATTACACCTTCAAGATAACAAGAGCAAACCACTATTTTATTCAAACGTTCGAAACCACAAAAGAACATAAAAGAAATACAGGTACAATCCCGAAGGAAATCCTGCAGATACAACATTCACCCAAGATACTTCAGGGCACCCTTACTATGAATCAGCACGAGACTCTTTTGCTGCAAAATCTCCCAATAGATATCTAGCACCGGGTCTTTGTCATCGTTGGAGTCCGAATCTTCAGGAAATTCCCCATTTGGACGTACCAACGGGTTAACCGGGTTGGGGTCAAATGTGCTTTTGAATCCATCACGCAACCGGACTTAACCGATGATAGAGGCTTTTGTCGCCTCTCTTTCTTGCACCCCACGACGTTCACCTTCTGCTCTCGGGTAGGCTCCTGGCACCAAATGGTCCTCTCAGCAAGGGCCAGTTTTTCCCGTACCTGCCGGAGCTCCAGCTCTATGGCTTCCCATTTTTGTCTCTCAATTGCAATAGAGAGGTTGGCCTCATCAAGGGATGTGCCCAACTCCTGGTTTTGCATCAACAAGAGTTGCACATCCGCCTCACTAGAGCTAAGAATACTCAACACCTTATCGCGCTCGGCTGCTAATTTGGTGGTCCCCGCAGGGTTGTAGTTCGCCATGCTTTCAAGGTCAGCAATAGTCTACGAGATGGACTCGACCCTATTAGCGTTATTGTCACTTGCCGCCTTTAGAAAAGTGGCAAAGAACTTCCCAACCTGGGACATACGGATTATTAATCTATCATTACTGCAACCAAAGAAAGAAAGGGGCCATAGCACGCTTACCGACTGAAATACGACACTCCTTCTCGTAGTAGTCCCACCACCCTCGGTGTGTTTCCTCTTATATTGGGAGGTGTTCACACCTGAAGTTTATGGAGCTTAGCTCCTACTAGAGCTTGCCCCAATTCTGCCCTGCGACACCGCACTGCTCCCACCGACCCAACCCTTTATGTGTTCCTCACCTTGGGACGATCCACCTATCTTCTCCTTTAATCGGTGTCCCTATCTCCCGCGTTTTTTAAGTACGACGGCCAATGACGCATTGGCGCTATCCTTGGCTTCCACCGCAGTAGCACGTTTAGCGATCATATCGAACCTCCGATACATCACGATTTCCGTAGTATACAACACATAATGCATCATCAAACAGGGGACTACTTGAAAATATACAATTAAGATAAAGAGGATGACATATCAAGGTCGAACGAGCCTCGATAATGCAGCGGCGAAAGACAACCCGCGCGGAGTACCTCCTCATTACCTAGAGCGGTGAGATCATACCGGTGGGCCAACTAACCATCCAGAAACCCCGCAACCCATTCGGGTGAGCCTAGTTCTCCATTTTTGACCATGTCTGAGGCAAATCATTGAACTCCCAAGAAGCTTTCTCCTGGACGTAGAAGTATTCATTCTTATTGACAAATCCGTAACTAGTCTGGCTACCTTGTAAGAATTTCTGTCTGGAATGAGCTCTAATGAAGAAAAAACCAATATCTCCACTCATTTTTATTGGTAACAACGGAGAAGAGGCTCCATAATTCATTGACCACATGAGGCGCACCAAGGGCCTTCATAACCAATATAAAGGCCACAATAGCACCAAACGAGTTGGGAGAAAGATGTCTTAGGTAGACCCCAATACTCTTCAGAATAGCAATAATAGCCGGGTCAATGGGAATACATAGCCCATTGGCGAAGTGCTTCACATGAACGGTGATAGAACCCCGATGAGGCATATGCATTCGATCCTCTTTTTCAGGAAACTTAATTTGGTAACCACCATCTACATGATATGTAGCAGAGTAATGTCCAGGATGATAGGGCACGTGGGACACCATGTCCTCATAGCTAATGGACGTCTTATACTTCTTCACTTAGGGTGACTCGTGGAGACCCCATTCATTATACTTTACGCCCTCATCCTCGCGAAAGTCACCACCCTCCTCGTCTGATACGTCCCTCATGTCATCACCAAACAATCCCTTCGTCCCAAATATCTCGGAATCAACAAGGGTAGGATGAGACCCTACAACCTCTTCATTTCCATATCCCAAGTCGGTTACGTCAACTCTCCTCGCGCCCGACATCATTACTTCGAACAACTGCTAGTTAAAAGAATTCTTCGGGAAGATAAGTCCAACACAAACTCAACCAGAAAAATCAAAATTTGAAAAAGGGTAAGTCCAATATTTATATCGAAAAATCCTATCGAAGAAATATATCGAGTCCGAATATCGAATATCATGTCGAAAACATGTATCAAAAATGGATATCGAAAATGTAAATCGAAAAATGAATATCAAAAATAGATATCTCGTATATATATCGGAAATGCATGTCGAAAACTATGTCGGGCATCCTCGACATACCTTAGGAGAAAAAGGCAAATTTCGTTAAAAGAGAAATGACCTTTATCCCTCCACCAGATTTATAGACATCGGATCCTCCAATACGCATTTATGATGGCCTATATCGGAAGTTAAATTCGATAAGCATATCCAAATAAATTCGACATAGTCTCTAAAAAATCCTCTATTTTTTCAATAACTGTAAAAATATGTCAACAAAGGCCTACGCACGATAAATTGCATTGGAGGTCCACCAACACTTTTTGAAATGAATTTTCGTATCCGAGCACCGTCATTCGAACTGGCGGGACAAGAGGTACTGATAATTCAAGCTTAGATTTGATTTACGAATTATTATTTACAATAATAACTCCCAAATTAGTGGACAACGTGATATGGGTATTTTCCGTATAGGACTGGCCCACAGGCCAGGACCATATTTTGTCTATATCGGGGGTCATCCTTGATATCCATATCAGATAGGACATTCGATATGGTACAACTCACGTGTTTATCATGTGTGCTTCCCCGCTTCCTGAGGTCTATAAATATCCGCACTTCGGTAATCAATGTATGATTTAATTATCCTAAGTTACTCTACACCGATATCCAGTATATTCGATATAGCACCCAACATAGCTCCCGATATATATCTTCAATATATATCACCGATACACCCCTCGACATTATATCCGACATCACTCCTGACATTAGCCTAGACATCATACCCGACGTAGAAGGCCTTCGATATAATCTCCAATATCACCTTCGACGTTACCTTCGATATATCCTCGACATCCAGTAGAGCATCTAGGATCAGTTCGAGGTGTTCCGGACCAAGCCTATTTAACACTATCTTTAGTCAAAGTAGGTCTAGTTTGTAATCTCCACACCTCGCTATATATATACGATCTATTGTCAAATTACTCCTCATGAACGAGTCTATAAAAAGGGTCGCTCGCCATAGGGTTTTTAACCATTGAAAACAAAAGCATACATACATGAAAGACTTTTCTGCGGTGGTAGAGAAAAGTCATAGTTCGAGTTCACCGGAGTTCTTCTCGTTCATGCCAACGGTCCAACTCGTTAGCCGTTTTATCATGAGAGACAGTCGTTCACGTAATCTCAAGCACATAGAGAGGGCGAATCTTTTTTAAGGAAACCGCAAGGTCCTCGACTTCCCGTTTTTTCGTTCATCCAATTCTGATTGAGGTTTATTTGGTAACGATAATTTCGTTCATTGTAATTTCTATTGTTTAATTTTTCGTCAATAAATTTACGATATTTTGTAAGTTTTTGTCAATTATGGTGCTCTATTTCTAACAATCTTAACACATATGAGCTTTATTTGAGAACAACAGATTTTCATGGGCGAAAATTTATTTTTTTGATATTTAGATATTTGACGGAGGAAGGGGATGTAAATTATTATTTCGATTCCTCTATTTGCATACGTGATTTGGTTTAACCTATTCTATTTACTGAAGTTGACGCAATTATTTTACGGAAAGTTATTTGATTTGGACTAAAAATTAATTTTGGATCTCGGTAATTGACGAAATTGGTGGAACTTTAATTTGTCGGTCGCAAAATTTCCATCAAACGTGAATATATGCGTGAATCGTATAGAATATATTTTAGGCTAGCGAAATTGCCAAACCAGAAGTTTTTGCTGCCAAAGCAATTTTCAATGTGTATCGAGTTTACCCTCAATAAGGTATACAATTAATCAAATCCCCTATATACCTAATACTATTATTTTCTAATCAATAAAGCCCCTTAATCATGGTAATTAGCAAGCTAATATCTCTCCTCAATTTATCTACTAGCCATATATATATACACGTAGCTCTTGCCATACATTTTAATTTTTAAAGTAAATTATTCCAAATTGTTTTTGATAAACTAGTACTATCTCTATTATTTTCGTTTCTCATTATTTCTAGGGAATCCATATGTTAAATAATTTTAAGAAATTGTTGGCTACTAATACTCAGCTTAAAAAAAAATTCAAGACGTTATGAATAAAGTTTTTTTTATATATATTTATTTTTGGTCAAGATACGTTTTTATATGTATTTGTTCTTGGTCAACATACGAAGAGTACTGGGAAAAACCAATTGATCAAATTAAATTGATGAAAATCTTTCTTTTAATATATTAAAACAGGTGACCATCTAATTACTTGTAACACAATTCTCAATATATATTGTAATACTCTATCGTATTTGTTTTATATTTGATCAATCCATGTATATACAAACCTTTTTATTTCTATTTTTCTTTGAACGATACATATATTACTTCAGTTTATAATTATATACCTAACTTGACACTTATAGTAATAACAAAATATATTTATAATTTATTTGATACGTACTTGCTGATTTGACAATAGATCGTATATTATAAGCGAAGTGTGGGATTACAACAATATGAGAACAAATCTGTTACAAATCAGGTCTCCTATCACTATTACTAGTTCTAGGTAGACTTAGGTCCTGAACACCTCAGAGTAACTTTTGGATGCTTGGCGGAATGTCTAGTATGAAGGTATGCCGAATCTGGGCAGATATCGAATATCTTCTATGTCAGGAATGGACCTAATATCGGGAATTTGGCCATGTGAGGTAAGGTTTGTCGGGGATATATATATCGCATATATATGTCGGGAATGTATATCGAGAGTGTCCGTCGAAAGATATGTCGGATGAAATACCGGGTATCGATATCGGGTGAGCACTCGATATCATGTTTATATTCGATATACGAATGAACAATGTGGGGTTATTAATGAAGCTTACATTGATTAGCGGAACTTGGATATATATAGGCCTCGGGATGCAGGGACCGCCTACGTGATTTTTGCGTGCATAGTTCCATATTGAATCTAATACTCGATATCGTAATCTATATCGGAGACCAGCCCTGATATAAGAGAGCGTTATGCCGATTTCTAATGGGCTTGACCCATATAATTGGAATGGTCGGTCCAATGCTGGAATTACCCATATCATGTAGTCCCCTAGTTTATGAGTTATTCTTGTAAATAATAACTTATAAACTAAGTGAATCAAATTTTGAATTACGGGTACCTCTTGTCTACCCAGTTCAAATGATGGAGCTCGATACGTGAATTTTATTTAAAACAATGATGGACCCGCAATATAAATATCGTAGCAGTGAGGTCCGCATTTGAATTATGAGCTAAGGGCATCTGTGCATAAGGTCGAATAACCGGCCAATATTTCAAAAATAATTTCGAAAGTAATTTCCATGTCTGATTTATTTGATATTGAAATTTTGATGTCGAGTTTCGATTTCGATATGGTCGTCAATATATGCGAGTTTCACACGCACGAGGTCTATAAATAGACGGTGGGAGAGGGTAGAAAATATATTTGTCCTTTAGTGAACGCATACTTATTTTGGCAACGGTATATCTAAGGTATTCGATGTGCTCTTTCGATATCGCTTTTCAATATCATATTTCAATATAACTTTTTAATGTTTATTTTTCAATATTGTTTTCGATATTCGATTTTGATATCAACTTTCAATGTCATTTTTGATATTGTTCTTCGATATCACTTTCGATATCATTTCTTGATATTGCTTCTAACCTATGCTCTCTTTTTTGTAGGTTGTATTCCCAAAAGATGCTACTACGACGCCAATTGTGTGATGTCCCAAAACCTCTTATTTTGGTGTGTATGGTTTTGTAGACATGACAAGTAGTTCTGCAATAATTACTACCATCTAATCTTCTCGGTGCATGCACATTGAATTCCATGTGTCCAATGAATCCCGTCATGTCTTGGCGGAATTTGTGATCCATTGGCAAATCTGGCGATGGTAGCCCATGAACTTTTATTTCTTACCATTTGTTAACGTGAACGACTCTGTGCTCTCCATGCAATAATACTACGATAATTTTTCATGCGTGCTCCATTGAGAAAACATCCCGCGTTCTGGGAAATCACTAATAGTCCACATTATTGCAACCCTCAACTAAAAGTTTTGCCGTCGAAATTTGTCATAAGTACAAATGCCCTCGTGCCACAATACCTTCAACTCGTCAAGTAACGATCGAAGTAAAGTCAATGTTTTGGCCTAGTCTCTTAGGGCTCGATATGATTAGAGTCAAACAAATATACTCCTCTCGTATGCAAAGATCTGGATGAAGGTCGTAAGTAGTCAAGAACAGAGGCCATCATGAGTATTGAGGCGAGAAGTTCTTTAAAGGATTGGAACCGTCAATGTAAAGACCAAGACGGACGATTTGTGGCATGGAAACCATTGAGAGTGTGTCCTCTCAAAATGTTTCCACGCTTCCCTTGATGCATGGTGAACAATTACATTGTCGAACTCCCTACACTTTAAGCGCCACATCATGTGCTCAGCTGTTGTTCGTGTCAGGAAGAGTCATTGATGACATAGAGCCAAAGGAATGTACAATAACGTTTTCTTTGAGATAAGCTTATTTCCACATATTTCATAACTCTCGATCCCACATTCAAGACACGCAGCGTATTCGACAGATTTGAATTCTTTGAGAGTAAGAGACAATTGTTTTAACAAACATCAAATGTTTTGTATCCAAGCCCTAAACCCTGCACCATCTTCTTCGCAGTATATTGTTCGTGTCAGGAAGAGTCGTTGATGACGTAGGGCTAAAGGAATGTATAATAACTTTTTCTTTGAGATAAGCTTATTTCCACATGTTTCATAACTCTCGGTCCCACATTCAAGACACGCAGCGTATTCGACGGGTTTGAATTCTTTGTAGAGTAAGAGACAATTGTTTTCACACACATCAATTGTTTTGTATCCAAGCCCCAAACCCTGCATCATCTTCTTCACAGTATATAATGAATTTGGCAGTAAGTGTTCCTCTTCTGGACCTAGCGTATTGCACGATAATTTTAGAAAAAAATTGCACAACTTTACTAACGTAATGGTCGTTCTTTGTACGTAAAACAACTCTGGCACCCACTCTAACCAACTTGTCTCTATGATTTTGCATCTTAATAATTCATGAAAGTGTTCGGCGTCGGAATTAGGCTACTCATTTGAATTCACCTCTAGCAATTGACCTCCGAAAGTATCATCTAGTAGAGCCCTAAATGGAATCATCTCTTGAACATCAACGGGGTCGTTTCTAACTTGATGCATTAACGACTGCCCTACATAGCTACTATGCATATTATAGTTTTCACCATGAGCTACCCATACATGGCAACCCTCTACATAACCCCATCAATATAGGTGAGCGATCACATTAGTTGAAATCAAAAAAATTATATTGTTGTACTTTTTAAGCGGACACCTTGCCTCACATGGTCTAGATAACGTGTATGTGTTAACGCAAAGTCTAAAAATTGCAGAACACAATCAATAAATCTTTCACTCACTCGACTTTACTCGGCCACATGATTATACATCCAACTTTAATCTTCATGTTAATACATTATTTTTTATAAAACTAATAATTTTAACTTTTAATACAACGACATATTTCAATCTACAGTATTGCCTTATATGTAACGATTGAAATTAACATTATAAGTGTTTATAAGTACGTACCTCTTGTAGAATCTAACTCGTAAATAACGTGTTTGTAACACCTGCTTCAAAGACGACTCGTTGCTATACATATTTGCAAACAAAAAAATATAAGATATCATATTTATATAAAAATTGAAAAAAAATAAAAAAGATAATGAATGAAGCTCAAATGTGGACGAGAAATGATTTGTCATTTAAACTCTGCCGAAAAGTTTCTATTTATAGAGGGGCCGAAAAGTACGTGAAAGAATTGGCGAAGACATCAGGCAATCACCAAAGACCAGTGTCGTGGGTACGAAACCGTCAACAAGACACTTATTTAAAAAAAAAACTAAAAATTGCATTGTCGACGGCATCATACCGTCGTCAATGACTTATTGGCAACGGCCTCATGCCATCGCCAACACCATTATCACAAGGATCATTCTTTTCTTTCACATGGATCACTGGGGTAGCACGCTAATACTCACATCTATAAATACCCCAAATTTTACTCTAAAAAATCAATCTTCACCCACAAACTATCCTCTCCATCCATTGCTTTCATACATCTCCGACATCATTTTTATCTACAAAACTATTTTCTTAAATTTCTAATTAAACTTTACAGTTTTTTTCTATATTTATACTATAATTAATTGAATACCTATTATTTTTAATATAATTTTTTTATTATTTGTTTAATTTAAATTTTGACTAATTGTTATTTCGTATCTACATTTTTAATAGAAATTTCATTGCTTTATTTATTTTTTGTTTTTTTATTTAACTTCTGACCAACTATTATTTCATATCTATACTTTTAATATAAATTTCATTTTAAGCTATTTTTATATTTTTGTCAAAGATTTTGGCTAAATATAATTAGGCCGTTATGTTTTTAGTTCAATTGATTATTATTAACGACGGGTTTAATCCATTGGCAAAAATATTCAAACAAGTGCATATCATGGCCGACAGTATTAAATCGTCGGCATTAGCCTTAAAAGAGTAAACTTAGGTACCTTTTCGTTGGAGAAAATCCCTTTTTTGTAGTTGGCCACGTTGTAGCACCTCGCGCAACACTGCTCAAGTTCACACGTGGCATTTAAAAAAAAACAATTCACGTAATTTTGGCCTTTTAATTTCAATAATCCCCGATCAGTTAAGTGTACCTTTATTTTATTTTTTTACTAGTGAAATTAGAACGCCAAAATTACGTGGAAAAGAAATGTGACATGTAAAAATTCAGGTCGTGTGGCGCAACGTAGTGGATACATGGACAATTTTGGCATGACATGTCAAAAGTGGGTGAACATTTACGTCGGTGTCAATATAAAGGGCTGAAATCTTTGCCAACATTGTAGGTGAAAAATAAAATTGAGCTAACTTAGTGGGTTAACTTTGAAATTTCTCCTACTTTTAACCAAATTCAATATTTAATTTTCTTAACTTCTATTTCCTTGACAACGTTTGGTTCTCCTCCTTCCACCAGTACTTAGTTTTGTCCGTTTCATATAGCCCAAGCTGATATGAACTGAAAGATGTTCTTTTATCTCTATAATCTAATTAATTATTTGGATCCCTCAATTAGTTTACCGATTTTTACTGCTCTCTATGTAGTTTACTTCAGAGTTTTTCATATATTTAATAGTATGCATCAATACTCATTAAAAATTATAGATTTATTATATTTTAATCGTGATAATTATTCTTTTTTTTCTTTATGTATGGATATGGATCAATACGTGCCTCCCTTATCTGCCAGTCACAACCACCTATACCCCCTTGCTTTAATATACACGTAAGCATATTTAAGGGGCTAAGAAATTTTTGGTAAGTAAGGGAAAAATCGTCAAGAGTACTCATGGAGTTCTCGTGATTTCTTCCTATTGCACTTGTATAAATTGGGGTGCCATCACTCTGAAAAATAGTACATTATATTTGCTCCTTTAGCTTTTTTTATTAGTTTTTATCTTGTGGTGCGTAAACCCCTAAGTCTATCTTATCCTTAGGTTACGCCGCCATCAGTTCTTAGTCACTTGCTACCATCACCTGCAGATGCAGACATCATCGTCAGAACTAGTCAATCATCATTTATTTCTCTCTGTGCAATTAGTCTAAGTCTATCCGTCTCTTGCATCTCTACATACCTTAATTGTCAATTTTGAATTCAAATACCGACTATAATCATCGCTCGTTCAATTTGTTCCTAGATCTAAGCCTCACATATAACTATTCATAGATCTCATTTTATATGTACGTAGAATCCCAACCTACTTTGAGTGGGGTAATTAAGGAGAAAATCACAATAAGATAGTTGGGTAGACATTCAACATTGGATGCAGAATCTATCAAAGCTCAAGTGGTCGAGTACTAAGCAATTTCTTAGTAATGGTGAGGTTGAGGCTACTACAAAATTATGGCTTACAAGGGTGAGGATAGATTTAATGAGGACAGTTGGAATGGATGAGATTGGAAAAAAATTACTTCGTACGGTGAGTTCTGGTAAATCTTATCTCATATATTGATTTTTTCTTTTACGACACCATTAAATACTTTAATTACTACTTATACCAAAAGATTATTTCAGTTGTTATGACGTTGAGTTTACTGTTCTTTATAACATAAGAAATAAAATTTATCTGAACGAAATTTGTGTATTCCGGCAAAAGATATTAGTGGGCATAAAAGATTTGTAATCCTTAGTCAAATAAAGAAAATTATGAGCTATACGCTCATAAAAAAAAGCACCACTATGTTATTTGTAATTTGAAAAAAAACCACGTTTAAAATATCTTTTTGTGAAATATAACATATATTTACTCCATATTCATGGTATCAATAATTAAGAATTCTTATCCATAATAGTTTTAAATCAAACATATATTTATCATACTAAGTACGATACTTTTCCTAATTTTATAACAATGTTGAGGACGTTTTTGCTATTTAAATTAACGTAAGGACTTATTTGCTAATTGCACATACATAAAAGGGGTTAGTATTCCATTTTACTCAAAAAAGAAACAAATATTGTAAGCAGATACTTTTAACAAGAACGAGCGATTGAAAATACGTATCAGTTCTCTGTCAGGAAGGCTTCATCGCATAGAGCCGAGAAGCAAGAAACTGAAAGTTCCCCACAAGCTAACTGGGACGACCCTCGAACAGCTTCTGTTAGCAAATCTCTTAGGTACTTTCTGCTGTGCGGTAAGCAAGATTATTGAGTGCAGATATAGCATGGAAGATGCAGAGTGGGCTGTTTTAAATATTAGCCTACTCCATGGTTTTAAAGATTTCCTGGCCGAGGTTGTGGATGCTGCTTTGGCTTTACAAAAGGAGGAAAATGTTGTTATCCTGTCGAAGGATTCTACATTTCAAGGACTGGTCAGCTTAGTGGAGTACAAAATTGTGGAGATGATTCGCGTGCTTTTAGAGGTTAAACCACACTTGACTATAACCGAAGCAATGTGGTGCTTATTAATCAGTGACTTTAACCTCTTAAATGCATGCGGCGTGGATGGAGGTAGACGTGGCCTTAGTCGGGAAGTTTCAGGAGACAGCTCAGAACTTTCCCAATTCACCATTGGAATTCGTGATGCCTGTCATTCAGATTCTACCAAACTGGAATTGGTTGGTATTCAAACAGAACATTATATTTCTCTTCAAGAACAAAAGGAAATTTTATCAGGCATCTCTACAGAGCAGATCCATACTAAGTCTCCCGTTATGGTTGTGGGAGGGAAGCCAGGAGGTTTAACCAGTTCAAGGCTTTCTTTTCCATGAAAACTACATCAATTCCTGGTGGTTTATTTCACCGTTATTTACATGTGAAGGAAGAACAAGTTAGAATCCTCACGCAAGACTTGGAATTGTGGTTAATTTGTTCAACAAAGTTATCCCTATACTTTTGAAGAGATCGGATTTTGATTTGTTTTTCTTGACTTCAAAAGTTTACTCATTGAGTCTCTTGTAAATATGTTTTCAAGTTTATAGTTTAGTTTTTTCACTCTCTGTCCATGTTTTCCTACAACAGTGGGAGAAATTTAATCGGTCCAAGTGTTTGCGGAAATTAAGTAGTCTTGATGATTGTTTCAGTAGTCTTGATGATTGTTTCAATATTAAAAGAGTTTACAGAAAAAAAAAAATACAATGAAAAGTAGTCTGCCAAGAAGTGTTGCATCAATTAATTATGAAGCGTTAATCGCTGACTGTATTTGTTCCAGAGTTCTCCCTTTCGTTTCTGGTACTACCTTGATCAAAAACCGAACGACAAGTGCATTCACCGCAGCATAAAGGCCGAATGTTCCTGCAATCCCATTATAGAATGTATATTACAAACACGATAAAATGTCAAATCAGGGTGATTGTAAGAGCAGTTCTTGTAAGTTATGTTGTCCAGATATTGTTTCTTGCATCTCAACATCAAGACAACAGATTCAGTTTCTTACCGTAGGAACTCCAGGTCATGAGACAAGCCCGTGCACCAAACCAATTCACTAGCGCTGGATGCTTCCTGCGGCTCCTTTGATGTAATAGGGAATACCTGCATGACGAATAATCTCAGTCTAAACTCTGATGTTCAAACAGAGTTATCGGATAATTAATAATAACCTACTTCAGACATCACCACCCATGGAACTTCTCCCATTCCAGCTGAGAATGCTCCTCTATAAACCTAGTATAGTGAAAATGAAAGGATAACTCCGAATCTACCTTAGATAACTCTGTGAGGTTGATTATCAGTTGATGAAGAAGTATAATGCACGAACAATAACTTACCAGAATACCGGTAACAACCAGTCCATACTCCTATTCCATAGTTAATTAGATTATTACTATAAATCGCATTGCTTTGAAAATGAACGATAAAGTTAACCAATAGAAACAAGAGGGAAAAAATTACGTTTGGTCCCATAAGTTGGCCCCATCAGGCATTCGGTCCTTGATGTACCATATTTCAGATTCGGATGTGGGAGATCAAAAACCACAAGGTAGATGATCATGTTAAAGCCCATTTTCTATGGATTAAGCCCATCTATGGCTCATGAAAATATCTATAAATACCCCCTCTCAAATGTTGAAAGGTACCTCATTTTCCACTTTCACTTTCTCTCTCTAAGCTAGAGCTTTCTCTCTCTAGACTTTCTAAGTCTAAGTTTCTTACTTAAGCATCGGAGTGCCTTCGCCGGGCCACCGGCTTAGTTCACGTGTCTTGTTGGAGTGCACGTTTTTCGAACAAAGCCGAGGAGTCTGGATTTAAGGAGCTGACGTGGAGATTCTCGGTATGACGTGGAGTATCCAAGTAAGCAGACGAAGATACCTCGCATTAGTGGCGCCGTCTGTCGGAAAACCACTAATTCACTCTTGAAGCAAGACGATAATGTGAGCAAGAAGAACAGGTGAAGGCACACAACTACGATCACAAGACAATGAGAAGAACAAAACATTTCCAACTTCGTATTGCTAGCTACCAACTAGATTGAAGGACCAAGGAGACTATTGTTCGTTTTGCAAGTTATTCATATTGTTTTGGCTCTTTTACAGGACATGGCTGAAGATGTTCACGCCCAAGCAGCTCGGTCATTACTTGAGCACTTGATCCATGTCCAAGTACTCCACAGAGATTTCAATTCGGGATTACCACCAAAGCCAATAGAGGCACACTGCTGATACACACTAGCGAAATCAAGGACCGAGCGTCTGGATTCCACTTTGCACAAAAAAGTGATCATCGGAAGCTTTAAAAATGAAGAAATCTAAACGAATGTCCAACCCCTTGAAGGGAAGATTCCTCTTCTCATTCAGCTCGCCCAAGAATGATGCAGTCTATCATGAGGTTTCAAGTCAAGTTCATCGCCATCAAGGCAAAGAGAGGCATGTTGGCTGCAAGGCCGTAGCAATGTCAAAGGCCAAGAATTCAAAAGCTCTCTTTACAAGGAGACACAATTACTCGGTGGTAAAAGAAGTAAAGAGACTTAATGAATTTCATTTCTTCCAAGGAAAGATTTCCTTTTTACACTCTTAGGCGTCAGTTCATTCAGTTTTTCATGCTACATCAAAAGATGCAACCCGTCAAAAGGGTTTAAGCCAGTTCACCAATGTTAATGAAGAGATGAAAACATTACAATAAATGCCTTGACAATGTTAAAGGCCAAGATGGCACACCTCTCTTTGTAGGGAGGCGTTATCGTTAAGAGGATGGAAGAACTAAGAAGACTTAAAGAGAAGCAATCCCATCAAAGTACAGATTCTTCTTCTAGTGATGAAATAGCTGATAAAGTTTTCGAGCGCTAGGATCCGACTTCAAATGTGGAAAATTTCGTTGTTTCTAAAGCTTTGTGACAAGATATTCAAAGTAAAAAAAGAATTACAAGTGTTAGACGCAATTCTAATACAACAACAAAACTCAATATGAAGCTTTATAAGCCACCAATCGCATCACAAGATTACAAGTGGTGATTGTAGACACCAACTTCAACAAGCTTCACTAGAGGAAGGACACGTTGCCACGCTCATCCCAAAGATTCCAACATTGCCAGTCACACCTTGATCGGGACTGCCATGCGCCCTCTTTCTCATCCCGAGGATCACTGCGCCATATATGAGCTTTTCTTACACCAGAAACTTAAAAGTGCCTTTGACATCGTTATGAACCTCGACCGGATCACTATTACCACCAGTTGAAAGGCCTTTTGAAGATCACTACTCATTGCTACTTGTAGTTATTGGCGCTGTAGCAGTGGAAATCCAATTTTCACATAGGTTTAGGCCTATGATTTGGAACTCTGTGAGCGCGCTATATATATTTATGTCAAGATTCCAACTCCATTGTCCTTGCTCCAAACCGAGTATGTACGCACCTTCTCATGCATTTTGAGGTTTGTTGCGCATTACAACCTTGCTTTGTTGTTGCATCAGCCAAAAGTGCACCGTTACAATAGTTCTTGGCTACAATCAAATGCCCACCATCATCAACCGATAAAATATTGATCCAACTTTTCATAACCATGCTCCACACCAACTCCACATGTTCCTTAGCGAGCATTTCAAATATCGTTGCGCTTTGCCCCGCACCATCATCGAAGTTGCTGATCCAGCTAAATGGCAATTATTGACAAAATTGTCACACTACATTAGGACAACCATTAGCACCAAATTTTTGATCGTGGTTTCATCCTCCCAATACCCTCTACCACGCTCCAATCCGACTTCCTGGTAACATGGGCCATTTGCAAATTATTGCGGATTGTTGCGTGCCATCATCAAAGTCGTTGTTGCAGCTGAAATGAAACTTTCGTATAGTTATCCAACTTGGAACAAGGAACTGTCATGATCAATTGAAGATATTGAAGTTAGATTTTCCATGCTACCAACCAACCTCCAATCCGATCGTGAACGCATTCGTACATCTTTTTTAAAGATTGTTGTGCATTGTCACTCGCCATCGCCAAGATTTTGATTGTTGCAACATCTGAAATTCATTTTTCCTACAATTGTTGGACTTTAATTGGGAATCAAACACGACAAATTGAAGGATCTTGATGTCAGCTTCCCGACGCCACCCACCATGATCAGATCCAACTCTGGATGTTCCACCACAGGTTTATTGGGCTCTAGAAGCATCATCACCATCACCAACTGATAGGCCATTTCTTTGGCTTTCCAACGACTCCAACCATGATTAGTTCTGACTCCATACACTCTCTCACAGGCATTTTGAAGATCGATGCTCTTTTCCGCTCTTCATGGCAAAGTTTAAGTGACTGCACCAGCGAAAATATACTTCTTACATGGACGTACATCTCAGTAAGAATTCCCTTGCCACCATTTGAAAGATATTAAAGTAAGCTTTCAATGGCGCCAACCACCCTCTAGGCCGACTCCGAATGCGGTTGTACGGGTCTTTTGAAGATCGCTGCCTATCACCTCCGCGTGTTCACCGTTGCAGCAGCAGAAGTCCAATTATCACATTCGTTTAGACCTATGATTTGGAACTCAGTGAGCAGCCGCGATAGATATTTGTGTTAGGATACTAAAGCCACTCACCTATCTCCTAACCAATTTCGAACGCGCCATTGCCTTAATTTTGAAGATTGATGCGCATTGGCACATGCCATCACTGGAATTTCAGCTCGGTTGAAATTCAACTTTCACATGGTTGTGTTGTATGCCTCCAATCCAAAAACTATCACCAGAATTTTACATATGTCTTTGTCAGCTTTCCATCACAATCGACCATGCCTTGATCGGGGTTGCCACGCCCTCTCTCGCTCATCTCAAAGATTGATGCGCATCACGATGTGCCATCATCAAAGTCAGTGTTGCGGCAAAAATGGAATTTTCACATGGTTTTCCACCTCCAATCAAGCTACTGGCACCATCAATTAAAGACTATGGAGTCATCTTTCCAATGCCACCCTCCATGCTCAGATCCAACACTAGATGCTCGGACGCCGACATCTTGAAGATCGCTACTCATTGTTGTATCCTCACCAAGTATTCGTTGTTGTAATGAGAATTTTTATAAATTTATTGGAATCCAATAGAATTACAATAATCTTCAACTAATAGATCATTGTTTTAGCGTTCCAACGGCTCCAACCATGTGCCAAACCGATTCAAGGTGCACCTTCGCGGGCATTTTGAAGACTGTTGGGCAATGCCACTCGCGATCATTGAATTTTTCACGTTACAGAAGTTGAATCGTGATTTACACATAGTTCCAAAATTGCAAGCACACCTCTTCCACCACTAGTTGATAGATGATCCCGTTATCTTTTCAACGCCACCAACCACGCCTCTATCTGAGCCAAGACGCTCCTCTACAATCCTCTACAACTCAGCTGCGCAAAAGCCGTCAGAGTCAGTGCGCCAACTTAGACTGAACGTATAACTGAAAAGAATATAATTGCTGCTCTTGTTAAAAAAAAAAAGAAAAAAAAACTTGTGCAAAACGTGAAGAGCACAAATATATGAGAAGCGCACAGCACCTTACCTGATCCAGTTTCGATGTGCTTACGCAGACTTGTCTAATATTGATGAATAAGAAGATGAGGAGTTTGGATTTATAGTGTGCTCTGTTTAAGAAGTAATTAGGGAAGGAAGCAAAAATGAAGGAAACGCTTGAAAATTCATTGAAGTCAGAAGAGCAATTTGTGCAAAGACTACCCAGATTGTACGATTCTTGGTCAAATTGATCCGTTAGTTATCATATTTGAAAGTAATTGAGGTACAATAATATGTGGAAGAACCACATAGACCTTGGTATTTGCAAGAAGAACCCTTAAGGTTTCGTGACTTGCATGAGGACCTTAAGAAGTTTTACAAATTACAAGAAGCCCTCAATAATTTCAAGAATTGTATATTGACAAACCAGAAACAGTTTTGATCACTTAAGTCCTCAAACTCATGGTTTCAAGCAGTTGCACAGTACTTTATTGAACACGTTTTCAATACTTTAGGAACTACTTCGACTAATTCCTAATGCTTTCTCTTTCGACGTGCGAGGATGTGTTAGGATCAAAAATGATCCACCAAACAAACGACACTCAAAATATCCAATACTTTGTTTTTCGAAAGCTCGAGCACAAAGACTTAGCTTTTCCAAAGCTCAAACATCGAAAATTTAGCTATTCTAAAGCTTAAGCAAGCTTAGCTTTTCCAAAGCTCAAGCAGAAGACTTAGCTTTTCCAAAGCTCAAGTTTTGAAGAATTGGCTTTTCGAAAGCTCAGATATTGAATATTTAGCTTTTCTAAAGCTCAACATTGAAGACTTAGCTTTTTCAAAGCTCAAGAAAGATTAGCTTTTCTAAAGCTCAAGCCTTGAAGACTTAGCTTTTCTAAAGCTCACCAGCAAAGACTTAGCTTTTCCAAAGCTCCAGAAAGCTTAGCTTTTCCAAAGCTCAAGTATTGAAGACTAAGCTTTTCCAAAGCTCAAGCAGAAGACTTAGCTTTTCTAAAGATCAAGAAGCTTGGATTTTCCAAAGCTCAAGCGGAAGACTTAGCTTTTCTAAAGCTCAAGAAAGCTTAGCTTTTTCATAGCTCAAGTAGAAGATTTAACGTTTTCAAAGCTCATGTTTAGAAGACATAGCTTTTCCAAAGCTCGGCTTTTGAAGATTCGATTTTTCCAAAGCTCAAACATCGAAGATTTAGCTTTTCTAAAGGTTAAGCAAGCTTAGATTTTCCAAAGCTCAAGTTTTGAAGAATTAGCTTTTCCAAAGCTCAGGTATTGAAGATTTAGTTTTTCTAAAGCTCAACATTGAAGACTTAGCTTTTCCAAACCTCAAAAAAGCTTAGCTTAAAGCTCAAGCATTGAAGACTTAGCTTTTCTAAAGCTCAACATCGAAGACCTAGCTTTTCCAAAGCTCAAGGATTGAAAACTTAGTTTTTCTAAAGCTCAAGGAAGCTTATGCTTTCTAAAGCTCAAGTATTGAAAACTAATCTTTTCCAAAGCTCAAGCAGAAGAATTAGCTTTTCTAAATCTCAGGAAAGCTTAGCTTTTCCAAAGCTCAAGCGGAAGACTTAGCTTTTTCTAAATCTCAAGAAATCTTAGCTTTTTCAAAGCTAAAGAAGAAGACTTAGCTTTTTTCAAAGCTCAAGTTTCGAAGACTTAGCTTTTATAAAGTTCAAGAAAGCTTAGCTTTTCCAAAGCTCAAGCAGAAGACTTGGTCTTTCCTAAGCAAAGAAATGAAACTCTAGCAACATAAATAAACACGTGACGAACCACTTAACTTACTTCGCAGTGCATTCTCCGTCTGATAACACACTACGAAGTGGGCGATGGGAGATCAGAGATCCCACGGTGGGAGGTTCAAAATGAAATTATAGATTCAGATGTGGGAAATCAAAAACCCCAAGGTAGATGATCATGTTAAAGCCCATTTTCTATGGATTAAGCCCATCCATGGCCCATGAAAATATCTATAAATACCCCCTCTCAAATGTTGAAAGGTACCTCATTTTCCACTTTCACTTTCTCTCTCTAAACTAGAGCTTTCTCTCTCTAGACTTTCTAAGTCTAAGTTTTCTGATTTATACACTTGTATTACCACAAATAACAATATTGTTCGAGTTGGACTTTTATTTCTTATAGAATAGAATACATTATTATCCCATCATTATTTATCTACATATTACGTTTTATGTACGCTTTTTTCCTTTTACTGCCCAACATTGTCTAAACAATCTTCACTGACCAAAATGCTCATTTTGTTGTCTGCTAAAGGGACGAAAAGAGTCAAACCGGGTCGGCGAAATTGGGTCATGAACCTATTGTTATAAATATTATAGGCCAATTTAATGAGAAATTGAGAAGCTTTAATCATTTTTTCATGAGTATAATCTTGATTTGGGTGTTCACTAAGTTGCTAGGTGATCAACAATGCTTCTTTTTTGCATTTAAGTTGTTTTTTGAATTAGTGGCTACTCTTTTGTCTTGTAAGGGTTATCTTCCATCTTAGTGATAACTAACAACTAACGCAACTAATGTAATTTGCTAATGGGCTTGAATTGGTTTATTCTTCAGTTTTCTTTGTCGATGGGCCTTACAAAATCATTTTATTTTTTCAACGACTAAGATATAAAAATATATAGAGGTGCAAGCCCAAGACCGACTCGGGTTGAAGCCCAGGTTCGCCTTGGGCATGAGCCCACCCCTGCCTCACACGTTTGGTCTTGTAAGTTGGTAGAAAGACTCATTTTTAGTCCCGCCCCCGGGTGAATTCATTAAACTCGTCGGATTTCGCTGATGTGACACCCGTTTTTACTGAAAAGTTAGGATTTTGACTAGAAAAAAAATGAATTACATGGCAACCACCTGTATGCCATGTAATCAACTCATTAAAAAAAGAATTGTAAGAAAATCTTGAGACAACAATGTTACCTACCTATTCAACCAAAAAAAAAACGTTACTTAGAATACAAAAACCTAAATTATTTTTTTCTAACACTCAAAAATCACCTTCAGTAAACATAATTTTGGATGGAAACGTCATTAATCTACATTGTTCCTTATTCTAACACACAACTTCTTTTTAGTGCGTTTCTTCGCTATTCGTCGAACGCCGGCTTCCAGATGGTGTTCATACCATTTGGAGGAGCAATTGGCGGAGTGTGGCGAACTGTACTATGTGGTGTGTGAGCGAGTGACGGGCTGTTATAGAGAAGAATGGGGAAACAAGAACTTTTAAGTTTTGTATTCTAATAGGTAACCTTTTTACGTTGTTGTTGTTGATGTAAGAAATAAACTTCGTGTATTTAATTTATCAATATAGTTTATATACAACTTACAAGGAAACCTAAATAAGGTAAGATACCTAGTATAGCACAATGAGGACTATAATTATATACAATAATTATTTAGTCTAATGCACCCTCGCAGTTGAAGCGGGAGGTTCACGAACGTTAAGACTGGACCTATATTCTTCAAACAGAACCTGAGGTAATCCCTTTGTGAAGATTTCCACAATTTGGAAATGGGACGGAATGTGAAGAATACGAGCTTGACCGCGCAACCTTTTCTCTCACAAACCGAGATCCTTCATTGCAAATTTCGTGGCCAATTTGGAGATAATAGACTTGTGCAAAGAATCCGAGGAAGCAGTAAGCATGATATCATCAACATACGAGAGAAGATAAGCCATAAAAGTACCGTAATGATAAAAAAAAACAGAGAGTGATCGGTTTTGCTGTGACAAAACCTAATAGTGGCGGCAAAATCCGAGAAGCGTTGGTACCAAGCACATGGAGCTTGCTTAAGACCATAGAGAGAACGCTTCAACAAGCAAACGTGATCGGGTCAGACACCGCAACCTTTGGATTATTAGGAAGAGGAGAGTATGGAGTAGACGAGGAAAGATTAAACTGGCGCTTGGGGGTAAATATGTCGTGCATGCTGCAGATTGTAACAGTTCGTGAGGAAGGAGGAGGAGGTGGAGGTGGAGGTGGTGTCGTAGCAGCTACAATGGGTAGCGGCAGTGGAGGAGGAGAAGACGGGTCCACGGGCAACGACGGGGCTGCGGAAGAGCCCGCGGGTGGAGCATTGCGCGAGGGAGAGCGCAGGGGAGTGTCCGCATGTGGAACGAGGGGCGGCTGGATTTTGGGCATAGAGGAGACTTAGTGAGGGAGAAGGAGAGGATGGATTGTGTTCTCCAAGAAGCTATATGTGCGTGAGGCGGGAGAGGATAGCACGGTGAATGGGAACTTAGTTTCACCAAAGACAACATTGTAGAGATGATTATGTTATGTGATGTGAGATCAAAGCACTTATAGCCACGATGGTCATAAGGATATCCCAAGAACTCGCAAGGAGTAGAGCGTGGAAGGAGTTTATGTATAGTGGTGGTCGGATGTAAAGAAAAGCAAAGACATCCGAAAAATCAAATATGTGTATAGGAAGGCGTGCAACTATAGAGAAGTTGAATAGAGGAAGAGAGTCGTAGGATTTTGGATGGAGTGATGTTGTGGAGGTATGTGGCCATATATAAGGCGTGATGCCAGAAAGTATGAGGAACTATGGAGTGAGTAAGAATATTTCTAAGAATATTATTTAGAGTGCATAGTTTTCTTTCGGCTTTGCCATTTTGAGAGGAGGTATGAGGACAAGAAAACCTAAAAGAGGTACCCATTGTTTGACAAGACGCGCCAAATTTAGCATTTATCATATTCCCCGCCATTATATCATTGAAGATTTTTAATTGTCATGCCAAATTGTGTTTTTATATGCGCACAAAAAGAGACAAAAATAGTGTAGACGTCGGACTTTTTGCCAAGAGGAAATGACCATAAAAAATTAGTATAATCATCTAAGAAAATCAAACAATATTTGTGGCCGGCAGATCTAAGAATATGTGAAGTCCAAACGTCACTATGAATAATATCAAACGGAGATAAAGTGCGAGAAGTAGATAAAGAAAAAATGGAGTCTAACATGTTTCCCCAAAACACATGAACTACAACTAGAATCGTCAAAATAACTATTACAAGGAAATAAATTATTCTTGCTAAGGTAAGAAAAAAAAAGAAGATTTTGGATGTCCTAAACGATGGTGCCAAAGAGATGGAGCGATGGCGGCGAGAGCGGAAGGAGGCGAGGCACGTGGGGATGAGTTTGCAGTGAGAGGGTAAAGGTCACCAGTACTATTGCATCTCGTAATAATGGTCCCCGTCTGCAGATCCTTCACAGAAATCTGTGGTGAACTGACGAACAGAGATAAGTTTTTAATGAGTTTGGGAGCATGTAGGACATTAAACAGACGTAGAGGAGGAAGAGGGGAGAGAAGGGATGCGTGGCCTTGACCGTGAATTGGAATATGCTGACCACTACCAACAAGAATATTAGAGTGCATGCTTTTATTAAAATATGTGAAGACATAGAGTACCTTGCGACGCCGTCATATGTGAAGAAGCTCCACTATCCATGTACCAATTCGGATCTGGCGGTGCAAGAGACATAGAGCTCATAGCAGCATCAATATTTGTTGGAGTGTGACCCGCGGGTACAGACCCCTAAGCCACTTATGCTTGAGCGGGGCGACTGCCGATTATTCCTTGCTGATTTAAAGGTGGTGGTCGCTACCACAACGTGGTGGGATATGGACATCAAGGTGGAGTCCATGTCGGACGCTACCATGGTGGATAATAAGGCCACGGGGTAGTGGCCAAGGAGCAAAGGGCGCGACGGTGGGGTTTAATATATACCGACCGCATTCCCTATTTCCGCGGCCATGGTTGCGATTACGACCACGTGACAGTTGAGACGACCCCACGAGAAGGGTTGGTCCCACGACCAGCGTGAGAAGAATCTGGTGGAGGAGTCGCGGCAATTAGGGCAGCACAGGCGGATGAAGCGGAAGGAGAGGCTTGTTTGGATTTGCAAGTTTCCTCAAGAATCAAGCGAGAGTGAGCCTCGCAGAGCGGTGGAAGAGGATCACTTTGTTGAATGTAAGTAGCTACCCCATAATAGTTCTCATTGACACCCGCAATGAGTTGAAGAACCAACCATTGGTTGGAAATCGGTGCGTCAACATTTACCAATTGATTAGCAAGCATCTTCAATTCTTGGCAATAAGCGGAGACGTTCGGAAAGTCATCCATATGAACACGAGTGAAGAGGTTTTCTAGGTTCATGGCCCTTGAGTATTTGTCCGTGCTTAATGCGCAGTAGAGTCCTCTTTCAGTATGGTATGCGTGAGATCGTAAGAGATCGTACCATAGATCCATTGAAGAACAATGGCATCAAGTCGCTTCCACATAGGATCATCGTAAGGATCCATTAAGGGGGCGGTCGGAGCAACGGAGGACGCAGCAGTGGACTTGTCCGACTTGTTCAACTTGTCCGCCTTGTCCGACTTCTCCGTGTCAGCGGGCAGATATTTGTCGGTGGACGACGTAGTTTTGGTGTTTGTAGGACGGGGGATGATATGGTCGATAATGTCATACGCACGACAATGTATTTTGAAGAGTTTCGCCCAAAAAGAGTATTGGCCCGTCTCGATATCGAGAGTGAGGGGGATGAAGGTGCAGACATTCGATACTGCGAGGGCTGGATGGAAGTTTCCGTCGACCATGAGAGATGGCGGCGGTTTGGAGTTGCATGAGGCAGAAGGGAAGAGGGGCGACTGGGTTATGGCTATTGATATCATGTAGGAGATAAACCTTGTGTATTTCATTCATCAATGTAGTTTATATACAACTTACAAGGAAACCTAAATAAGGTAAGATACATAGTCTAGCACAATATGGACTATAATTATATACAATAATTATTTGGTGTAATAGTTGAACATGTAGGTAACGTTTTTGTCTCAAAGTTATCTTGCAATTGCTTTTTTTTAATTAGTTGATTACATGGCGTCTAGGTGGCTGTGATGTAATTGGGATTTTTTTTTCGTGGTCAAAATCCCTAACTTTTCAGTCAAACAGGAGCCACGTCAGCGAAATCCTGTGAGTTTAATGAAATCCAGCAAGACGGGACTAAAAATGAACATTTTTATCAACTTACGGGGCCAAACTCGTGAGGTAACAAATTAAGGACCAAATGCGTGAGGGTGCCAACTTATAGGACCAAACGTATTTTTTTTCTCGAAACAAGAAGACAACCTAATTACCTTAAGATAAAATGAAATTTGAGTTAGGATACCGGCATACCGCGGGTAACAACAAGAAGTCGTAAAACAAAAAGTGTTATACATGTAAATAGTGATTGATTCATATTTCTGCACCAGACATAGAAAAATGTAAATCAAATCAAGCTGCATATATGATGTTAAGGAGACCACTACAAGAAAAAGAGTTTTTGGCTAGGATTAAATTCGTAGCCAAAAACCCCATTTTCCGTAGCCAATGCCCGTAGTGGAAGCCTTTGTAGGCAATAGTCATTGGTCACGGATGGCCGTAGCCAATGACTATTGGCTACGGATCTTCCATAGCCAATAACGGAAGACCAAAATGCCCTTATACTATTGGCTACGAAAAGTTTCGAAGCTATTGACTACGGAAAGTTCTGTAACCAATGGTTATTGGCTACGGAAAAGTTCTGTAGCCAATGCCTATTAGCTACGGAACTTACCATAGCCATTGATGTTTTTAACGTTTTTCCAATTATTATTGGCAACGGAATATTCTGTCGCCAATACTCTTTTTTATAAAAAAAAAATATTATTGGCGACGTATACATCCGTCGCCAATAATGTTCGTAAATATAAAAAAAAAACTAAAAACAATTTTAATATTTTTGAATTATAGATAATGAAATATATTTAACCTAATTAACTAATGATTACAAGATTAATTATGTAATATATTTATTGCATAAATATTTGTATATTGAAATAATTTTGGAATTATTAAGTGGTAATGTAGTAAATATAATTTTTTTAAAGATGGATAAATATATTGGAAAGTATATGAATTGGAGACCTAATTTAAATATTGAATTGTAGGAATTATAGGAAGAGCTTATGGTGGAAGGTAGGAATTATAAGAGAGATATAGGAATATGTTTATGAATGGAAGTGTTGGGGTATTTATAGAATAGACCAAAATTATTGGCTACGGAATAATCCTGAGGCAATAGTCATTGGCTACGGAACAATCCGTAGCCATTGGCTATTGCAGGCTAACTTGATTAGTTGCACCAACATTTTTTGAAGGGCGAGAGGCTTGATTGCGATCTCCCATTACAAAAAACATTAATTTATATAAGAGAGATTGGGATATGTGTTGTGAATAAGTTGATATATTTTGTATATAAAATGGAGTATTTATGGGAAAGAAACATATATATATTGTTTTTTTAATGTTAGTGGACTGTGGGCGACGGAAACCCGTCGTCTTTGACCAATGGCTACGGATTTTACCGTCGCCAATGGTTAGGAGCGACGGGATATATCCATCGCCAATGAGTTTTAATTTTTTTTTAAATCCAAAAAATGACCAAGGGCCACGAATTTTCCCTAGCCAATGGCAAACCCAGCATTGCCTACACCATCCGTAGCCAGTGATCCTAGCTAAAAGTTATTTTTCTTGTAGTGGACAGACTTGAAATCTGTTGGGCTTCGTCCGCGCAGGTTTGAACCCTGCTGTCGACGAGTATATCCCCATGTTAAGTTTTGGTCTCTCTCTCTCGCATGAGTCACGCTACAGTGTCTATAATAATAAATATTTATTATATTTATTTCCAGTTTATACAATTTTGGTTGTATTACATTTTTAGTAAGCTTATATGTCTCTTCTGATGTATGAAGGGTGAAATTAGATGCTACATCTCTCGTCCCGTTCAGATGGTGACACGTGTACAAAGGATTTGTCTGTTTATACACGTGTCGCCATCTGAATGGAACGAGAGAACAACTCTCGTCCCTAGCATCTAATTTCCCAGGAAGATGTAGAAAATGAAAGTCGGTTTAGTGACTTTCCACTACTTTTTAACTTCTAACTCCCCGGGCTTGATTCTTGTAGTTTTATGGAATCAAGGAAATTGGTTTTGTTCTTTTTTTTCTTTCTAATTGTAACATTCAAAATTTGGATTGAGACATCTATAAATCACATATTTTAGATACCATTACACATTAGTGACGCTGTGTAGTTTTATCGACTATTTGAGTACTTCACATCTGAGACCCTTTTGATTGGTGTTTCGAGAAAGTAATCCCCAACTTAATTAGAACTACATACACTCAGAGAAGAGGAATACATACACTCCATCTTGTGTTAATTAAGAACACTTGGTGCTTAAGATAGTATAAGTTAAACAAAAAGTTTGGGGAGAGGAAGTTGGAGTGAGAATAAATAACGCACATTTTAACATCCTTGGAAGAGATAATTTTATTAGGGATATTTGGGATAATTCCTTCAAACCCCCTGAACTATAACGACTTTTGGACACCACCCCCTGAACTTTATAAATATGCACTTTGGCCCTAACCTTTGCCAACCTATTCGAGTTGCTCCCTGACAATTTTCGACCAAAAAATTGCCGGGAAAAATTATTTTTTTCATAATCTTCTTCTCGTCAAGACGGTTCCGGTAGTGGTGACGGTTTCGAATAATTCAAAGCCATTACACGGAAGATTTAGTTTTAATTTGTCGAATTTCAGGAAAATATGATGAACAAGTGTTCTTCATTTTTTCCAGAAATTCGACGAAATAAAACTAAATTTCCCGTGTAATGGCTTTGAAATATTCGATACCGTCACCATTACCGGAACTGCCTTGACGAGTAGAAAAGTCGATTAGAATAAAAAAAAGTTCGACAAAAAAATTCCCACAAACCGCGGCAACGTAGTGGCGAGGTTGCCGGAATTTTTTGCCGAAATTCCTAAATTTGGATTGAATATTCTCCTCTTCGAAAAGGTTCCGTTAATGGTGACGGTATCGGAAAATTCAAATCCATCACACGGGAAATTTAGGTTTAATTCGTTGAATTTCAGGAAAATGTGATGAACACCTTCAAGTGTTCTTCATATTTTTCGGAAATTCAACGGATTAAAGCTAAATTTTCCATGTAATGACTTTGAGTTTTGCGATACCGTCACCACTACCGGAACCATCTCGACAAGGAGAAGATTCTGAAGAAAAAAAATTCGGTGACTTTTTGGTCAGAAAATGGCCATGGGGCAACTCGAACAGGTTGGCAAAGGTTAGGGGGTAAAATGCTTATTTATAAAGTTCAGGGGATGGTGTCCAAAAGTCGTTATAGTTTAGGGGATTTGAAGGAATTATATGAATTTAGACTTATCTACCAAGATTATATAGATTCATTTTCATTTTAGAAGATACATATGATCTTGTGTAGTTATCTTTTACTTGTTCATCAAGCTTCCTTGTTGTATAAATACCCATGTAATCTAGCATTGTAATTCATTCTTAAATATATAAAAGAATATATTAACGATTACAAACCTAACGATCTGCCACCTAACCCTAGCCCAATGTCGGCCGCAGCTTCCTCCCACCACTCCAATGACGACGACGACACCGCCTCGTCTAACCACAACACCGCCGCCACCTCTCAAAAAATAATGCCCCTCGCCCCTCTCACAATCGTCCCAATCTCCTCTTACCATCACCTTCCCCTTCGTCTTACTCCGACAAACTATATTTCATGTAGACTCCAAGTAGTCTCCACCTTAAGCGGATTAAACCTCATGGGTTATCTTCAAGGGACTTACAAACGTCCCCCCTGCTCCGATGTTGAAGGACACACATTATGGTATCAACATGATCAACTGATCCTTTTCGCCCTCGTTGGTGCCATGGACCCGAAAATCATCCCACTCGTTCATTGTGCCAAAACCTCGTCTGAGGCGTGGGTTATTTTGATCGGCGCATTCTGCGTTTGCCCGTTACAGAGTATCTCAAGGACATCAAGTCCAAAGTTGGCGAGCTTGCGATGCTGGACCGCCCTCTCAATCCTGACGGCATCACCATATATGTCCTCAAAGGTCTCGATCAGAACTACCGTGAATTGCTACCTCGATCCGTCTCCGTGAACAATCATTGACGTTTGATGAACTACACAACGTCCTCGTCACCCACGAGTCCTATTTCAAGCTCTTTGAATCCAACACCACGGCCAACAACGTCACCGCTGGACTGAATCGTGGTCCTCTTTTCACTTGTGGATCCTCATCCAGAGGGCGTGCTCCTTTCCGTGGTGGGCGCGGTCAATTCCGTGGACGAGGTAGACTGCCTTTGAGTTTGAGCTCTGATTCTACTGGTTTTACTAACAATTCTCAAAGTGGTGGTGACCAGGTTATTTGTCAGTTATGTGGAAAACCAAATCAAGTAGCCTTTCGTTGCTACAAATTGCAAAAGCTGATGAACCCTACCACCAACTCGGCCATCACAGCGCCGGTCGTGGGTCACCGACTTCATTTGCAGTCTTAGATTGTTGACTCGGGCGCGTCTCACCATGTTACGGGGGATCTCAACAACCTCGCCTATCATTTTGAGTATGATGGCACTGAGGAGGTTCAGTCGCCTTCCATTATTTCGTTTCCAACAGAAACATCTTATTGAATAATGTTCTATGCGTTTCGTCGTCTCATCATAATCTTTTATCTGTTCATCGCTTCACGAAAGATAATAATGTCTCCTTGGAATTTTTTCTCGATTATTTCTAGGTTAAGGATCAGGATTCGGGGGACAAACTGGCGGCACTAATGGGACTTACCATATCCATCCACCGCTGCACTATCTCAAGCATCCAAAAAGTGTGTGAATCTTGGTGTTCGAATGTGTGCCTCCACTTGGCATTCACGTCTTAGGCATCCGGCCTCAAAGACGAGTTCCTTTTTAATTTCTAGTTTTTCTTTACTGCTTTTGAATAAGTCCTCTATGAAGGACACGTTTTGTGACTCTTGTTTGGCGAGTAAATCGCAACGTTTGCCGTTTATGGATACTTCAATTATTGCTACTCATCCTTTGCATTATGTGTTTGCTGACGTTTGGGGTCCAACTGATACTTCTGTGGATGGTTTTCGTGTCTACTTGGTTATTGTTGATCTATTTATTTGTTACTGTTGGTTTTTTCCTATGACTACTAAATTACAAGTTCAAGAAATTTTTAGCCAGTTTAAGTCGCTTGTGGAAAAACAGTTTTGGCATAATATAATCAACTTCTACTGTGATAATGGTGGTGAGTTCGTTGCTTTAAAATAATTTTTCGTACAATCCGGTATAAGTTGGCTCATGCTTGCCCGCACACACCGCAACAAAACGGTATGGCCGAACATCGCCACCATCATATAACTGAGACGGGCCGTGCCATTCTACATCGGGCCAATTTACCAAGTTCTTTTTGGAGTTATGCTTTTCAAGCCGCAATTTATCTTATTAATCAAATGCCATCCTATGCACTTAATTCATCAACACCATTTTACAAATTAGTCAACCAACATCCTAATTATAACAAGCTACGGGTTTTTGGTTGTCTATGCTATCCTTGGCTATGTCCTTATGTCGACAGCAAGCCCTTATTTCCGTCTCGATCGTGCATATTCTTGGGCTACTCCAGTTCTCAGAGTTCTTATAAGTGTCTTGACCCCGACTCAAATCGATTATTTCTATATCGCCACGTTCGTTTCTACGAGACAGTGTTTCCTGACTCTAATGGGCCGCCTCTCTTTCCCGGTCTGAAGCAGCCCGCTCCACGGGCCACATTGCTCACGGTTCTCTCTCACGGACCAGACCACTCACTTGCGGCCAAACTAGCGGCCGTATCCTCGGCCCATGCTCCGCGCGCTGCCCATCCTCCGTCTCGGTCTGCGGCCCAACTCCATTCGCGGTATGCACCTCCTGCAGCCCCATCGCCTGGCCTAGCCCTCGACCCCGTGCTCGGCCCAACATTCAGCCAAACACCAGGCCCAGCTCCCGCTCCAGATCCAGCTCACGACTACAGTCTACACCTGCTGCCCAATCCGAGGCCGATCCTCCCTTGGTCGTGACCTCCCCTCCTCGGCACGCTCACGATACGGTCACGAGGTCAAAAATTAATATCTTCCAACCTAAGTCGTTCACTGCTTGCACCAACCACCCACTTCCTGACTCCGTGGAACCCACTTGTGCATCGCAATCGGTGAAGGACCTCCTTTGTACTTAATTTTTTTCGTTTCACGCAGCTCAAGCTACTATGAACTAAAAGATGTTCTTTTCTCTCAATAATCTAATTATTTTATTATTCATCAATTAGTTCACTTATTTTTACTGCTTTTATCTAGTTTACTTTAGAGTGGTTTTCGTATATTTAATAATTAAATTAAGTAAAATTAATGATGCATCAATACTCATTAAAATTATATATTTATAATATTTTAATCGTAATAGTTATTCTTTCTTTATGTCAGGATATAGATCAATACGTGTATCTCTTATCTGCCAGTTACAACAGGTAAGCATATTTAATGAGCTAAGATTTTTTTGGTAAATAAGGGCAAAATCGTCAAGAGCATTCATGGTATTTTTGTGATTTCTTCCTATTGCACTTGTATAAATTGAGGTGCCATCACTTGGAAAAATAGTACATTATATTTGCTCCTTTAGCTTTTTTAATTAGTTTTTATCTGTTGGTGCGTAACCCTAAATCTACCTTATCTTTAGGTTACGCCGCCATCAGTTCTCAATCACTTGCTACCATCACCTACATACATCATCGTCAAAACTAGCCAATCATCATTTATTTCTCTCTGTGCAATGAGACTAAGTCTATCCCTTTCTTGCATCTCTTCATACCTTAATTGTCAATTTTGACCTCAAATATCAACGATATTCATCGCTCGTTCAATTTGTTCCTAGATCTAAACCTCACATATAATTATTCATAGATCTCATATATGCAGAATCCCAACCTAATTTGACTAGGGCAAGGAGAAAGTCACAGTAAAATAGTTGGGCAGACTTTCAACATTGCTGGATGGAAAATCTATCTCGCAAATGGTGACAAAGCACAAGTTGTCGAGCACTAAGCAATTGCTTAGTAACGGTGAGATTGAGGTTACTACAATATTATGGCATATAAGGGCGAGGAAAGACTTAATGAGGACAGTTGGAATGGATGGGATTGGAAAAAAATCAATTGGTACCGTAAGTTCTGGTAAATCTTATTTCATATATTGATTTTTTTCCTCTTACGACACCATTTAATTCTTTAATTACTACTTATACCAAAAGATTATTTCAGTTGTTATGACGCTGAATTTCCTGTTTTTTATAACATAAGAAATAAAACTTATCTGGACGAAATTTTTGTATTCTAGGAAAATATATTAGTGGTGATAAAAGATATGTTATCCTTAGTCAAATAAAGAAAATTATGAGCTATATGCTCGATAAAAAGGAAAAAAAAAACACCACTGTATTATTTCTAATTGGAAATAAAACAATTTTTTAAATATCCTTATGTGAAACCTAACATATACGTATTCCATATTCATGGTATCAATAATTAAGAATTCTTATCTATAATAGTTTTAAATCAAACATATATTTGTCATACCAAGTACCATACTTTTCCTAATTTTATAACAATGTTGAGGACGTTTTTGCTATTTAAATTAACGTAGGGACTTATTTGCTAATTGCACATAAAAGGGGTTAGTTCTCCATTTTACACAAAAAAGAAAAAAATATTGTAAGTAGATACTTTTAACAAGAAGGAGCGATTGAAAATTCGTATCTGTTCCCTGTCAGGAGATTGATGATGATCTAACGACTCTGCAGCAACTACGAAGTTTCATTATATCAGATAGGAAATATCAGAATGCTTCATCGCATATTATATTCCACTAGTTTATGTTTGCTCCATTCCTTTATATTATATCCTAAAAGAAGTTTGAGCTAGTTGTTTCAAACTAACTCACAGCACTTGTCTTGAGTTGCCCTAGGTTGGGAGAGTGATGATGATCTACCAGATCTAACTCTGGAACAACTAAGAAGTTTCACCATATCAGACGGGATAGCTTCATCGCATAGAGCCGAGAAGCAAGAAACTAAAAGTTCCCCACAAGCTAACTGGGACGACCCTTTTGCATGCCACCTCGAACAGCTTCTGTTCTCAAATCTCTTAGGTACTTTCTGCTGTGCGGTAAGCAAGATTATTGAGTGCGGATATAGCATGGAAGATGCAGAGTGGGCTGTTTTAAATATTAGCCTACTCCATGGTTTTAAAGATTTCCTGGCCGACGTTGTGGATGCTGCTTTGGGTTTACTAAAGGAGGAAAATGTTGTTATCCTGTCGAAGGATTCTACATTTCAAGGACTGGTCAGCTTAGTGGAGTACAAAATTGTGGAGATGATTCGCGTGATTTTAGAGGTTAAACCACACTTGACTATAATCGAAGCAATGTGGTGCTTATTAATCAGTGACTTTAACCTCTTAAATGCATGCGGCGCGGATGGAGGTAGACGTGGCCTTAGTCGGGAAGTTTCAGAAGACTGCTCAGAACTTTCCCAATTCACCATTGGAATTCGTGATGCCAGTCATTCAGATTCTACCAAACTGGAATTGGCTGGTATTCAAACAGAACATTATATTTCTCTTCAAGAAATAAAAGGAAATTTTATCAGGCATCTCTACAGAGCAGATCCATACTAAGTCTCCCGTTATGGTTGTGGGAGAGAAGCCAGGAGGTTTAACCAGTTCAAGGCTTTTTTTTCCATGAAAACTACATCAATTCCTGGTGGTTTATTTCACCGTTATTTACATGTTAAGGAAGAACAAGTTAGAATCCTCAAGCAAGACTTGGAATTGTGGTTAATTTGTTCAACAATGTAATCCCTATACTTTTGAAGAGATCGGATTTTATTTTGATTTGTTTTTCTTGACTTCAAAAGTTTACTCATTGAGTCTCTTGTAAATTTGTTTTCAAGTTTATAGTTTAGTTTCTCACTCTCTGTCCATGTTTTCCGACAACACTGGCAGAAATTTAATCGGTCCAAGTGTTTGTGGAAATTAAGTAGCCTTAATGATTGTTTCAATAGCTGAAGTGCAAAATGTAAATAGTAACTTACTCATATTGTTTCCTCAAATCACTCAAGGAAGTGAAATAAAAACTCAGAATGAAATTTATAGAAGATGTTGTCTTGAGCAACAAATTAGAAAAGTGTCCAGAGTTGGAAACTTGCAATTCAAATTCCGTTTCAAGTTAGTTAGGTTTCTGTATTCAGTAATTCCAGATTACCGTTAGCCATTCAAAGTTATAAAGCCAAAACCACTTTGCATATTCACTAGTCGGTGCACCAAACCAAACCAATTCACTAGCGCTGGGATGCACGAATCTAAAAACTCTGATGTTCAAAAAGAATATCGGATAATTAATAATAACGTACTTCGGACATCACCACCCATGGAACTGCTCCAATTCCAGCTGAGAATGCTACTATATAAACCTATATAGTACAAATGAAAGGATAATTCCTAATCAATAGTTGATGAAGAAGTATAATGCACGAACAATAACTATAACTTACCAGAATACCGGTACCGGCAAGTCCATACTCCTAATCCAGAGTTAATTAGATTATTACTATATATAAATCGCATTGCTTTGAAAATGAACAATAAAGGACAACGTTAACCAATAGAAACAAGAAGACAGTCATTGCCTAATTACCTTAAGATAAAATGAAATTCGAGTTAAGATACAGCGAGTAACAACAAGAAGTCGTAATCAAAAAGTGCCATACATGTAAAATGTAAATATTGATTGATTCATATTTCTTCATCATACATTACTAAAATATATAAATCAAATATTAAGGGTTAACTAGTGTCGATATGTCCGAGTGATTAAGGAGAAAGACTTGAAATCTGTTGGGTTTCGCCCGCGCAGGTTCGAACCCTGCTGTCGACGAGTTTGTGCAATGTGTTGTTTTGGTCTCTCTCTCTCTCTTGCATAAGTCACACTATATATATATATATATATATATATATATCAAAATATAATTTATAAAATGTGTATGGTTTTGATCCTGATTAAGTGTGACCTTTTCCTATGAGTTGCGATTTAGTCTGGATTGGTTAAGGGCCTGGCCACCATTGAACCAACTAGGATCGAAGCATCGCTTGAGGGGCGCGGTCGCCACACCGACATCTGAGGATCACCTGAACTTTTTTCATTTTCAGTAATGTTGAACAATTTATAATTTCCCTAAATTGCCCCATCGTTGGGCTGGACTGTAACTAAAACATGGGGAACTACACCGGTCTGATTTCCTCGCAACGGGATACGTATGCGAGTTTTATAAATTATATTTTGTTATATATATAGAGGAAGTCTTGGTATTACAAAGAATGTGACTATTTTAATGGTTATGCACTAGTGACAAAACACGAATATTCCAAAATGCACGCTTGAACAATTATTCACTTGATCCATGCTGCCATGTTGATTTTATCCTGAGGAATGGACAGAAGAAACGAGGAGTGATCTTACCGGTAGAAACAGTTCAACTAGACAATTTGATGTACCAATGGTACTGGAATTTTCATAGAATATTTAATGAACTTGTGCTTAACAGTAAACAAATCTAGTCTTATGACTTCTAATATTCTATCTTATACCTCCCGACGAGAAGCGACCTCGCAAACAATCAAGAGACATGCTCGAGTACATGTCGATCCAGCACGCGGGTTACAGCAACTCCTGACTGCAAGCGGCACCTAGATAGATGGGTATCAAGTGAAATTACTTAAACCGACAGTCCTTACTACCCGACAGTAACTCGACTCAATCCCAAGGCCCAACTTTCCAAAGGCGTCCCAATGGGTATAATAGATAAACAAATAAGTTAGTAACTGGATAATATATGTTGCTTCTTAAGCTACATGTCCCGAACATAGTTCGTTGCTCTTTGCACACAGTTCAAGAACCAGGAGATGAGATTAAAATACCGGGGAATTACCATGATTATGAATCGATATGATAAATAATAAATAATTTAATACAATATAACGATGAAAAAGAAAATCATGTTATGAGATGAGATGCAAAACATGATTATGATGGAATATAGGTTGTTCGAGGTTTGGTAACGAAGTAGTGGGCTTTCTGTCCAAGTTTCTCAAGGTCGGATGCTAAATGGGGCTAGAACAAATCAGAAATGGAACCTCACCTTAATTCGTACGGGGAACCTTTTAACAAATTTAAATAATATTAATCAAATGAATTTATAATTCACCACAACAAATATTAGTACATTTTCTTCAATTCTCATGTTGGTGAAATTGCGAACGTTCTTATTAAGAATGCTAGTTACAATGTAAATCTTAATAAATAACACATAAACTTAATTTATGTCATTACACAAAAGATGAAAATCTTAGATGATGAATTTAAAGAAAAACATATGCTTTAATTGAATATTGAATATCATATGTTTTAACCACCTTATTTATACCTCAAGATTATTTTAAACAATCATATTTTCAACCTTATGACTATGAGTGTTCATGTTAAAGTCATTTCGACGACAAGTAACAGTAGCAAGTAAAGTTTGATTAACTATCCAATTCGATGCATAATCAATCCTTAAAAACATATTACTTAACTAACTCTATGAAAACTCGTCTTTTTAGTCTTTAATCAATTCCAAACTTTTAATAACCACACACCAAATAAGTATCATACGAAGTAACACCTTAAAAGGTATAACTTAGTCATTTATTACTATATTTTATAAAGTAAGTTTAAAATGCATATACTTGTTTTATAACTTAAATATATAGATAGAAACATGGGACATTTATCAAAACATGTGATAAGAAATGTTTATTATGATAAATAAACTTATTTGATGGTTAGGTCATGAAATGGCAAGAATAATCGTTTAAAACTTATGAAAGTAGTATGCTAAACAGGATAAATCTACCATTTAAATGCTATAAATAAAATCACAAAAATGTCAATTCATGATCATAAATTATAATAATCTTATTATAACTAATTCTATATCATGTTAAAATGGAACAACTCTTATAAAATTCAAGTTATATCACAAAAAGGAACAACTCTTATTTCAGGGAATTTTTGCAGAATCAGATTATTTTGGGTTGTATAAAATGTTGAACAAGGGTCATTATTTATAGGCGGAGAATTAAAGTTAATCATAACTATTTATGTCCCATCTTGATTATTTTATAATAAATCACAAAAAATCTGAATTCAATCATGACCTTAAGGATGTCATGGCTTACCTCATCAAAAAAATGTCATGGCTTACCTCATCAAAAAAATGTCATGGCTTACCTCATCAATTGGTTAATTACATATCCAGTCCCTTAACTATTTATAATTAAAATTCAAATAGGTATAATTAGATTTGTTTGTTACATACATATTTACTTATGTAATTTTTCTAGGTAATTCGATCAACTTGGTTAATATTTAAAATTGAAATATATGTTTTAGGATTAGAGACCTGTAAATATAATAAAAGAATAACTTTTAAGTTCATGGGGTAAAACGCAAATTTTAATAAACATTTAGGGTCAAAATGGAAATTTTCAATTCAAAAGTTCAAGGACTAAAGTATAATTTTATTTTCTTCCTAACTTTTGGGGCGTTACATCGCACTTCCGCGGGTGAGGCATCGTATAAATTAGTCTACGGCTCCAAGGCAGTTGTCCCAGCCGAGATAAGGATGCCCACATATCGCATAATAGAGTATGATCCTAGACAATCAGCACGGTTGCGCCAAGTAGACCTATTCATGATTGGTTCTACAAGGGATCATGCATATCAGAAAACAAGTTCCTTCAAGGCGGCCATGGCCGAAACCTTTGATAAGCGCGTTCACTTGCGCAACTTCCAAGTTGGGGACCTCTTCCTCAAGAGTGTGAGAGCCAGTAGCATCTAGGCAAGCTTCAACCAAATTAGGATGGACCCTATCGGGTCACCTCAGCAAGCTCTAGGGACTATTACTATTTGGAGGATTTACAAGGAGATCCACTACCTCGCCCTTGGAATGTACAACGTTTACGACGTTTCTATAATTAAGATTACCATGACTTGTAATAAGAACTACGCAAAGCTTGATTCCCAATTTGGGATACGTAGGCAGCCATTTCCTGGGCACAACATCGATATATGATCAATCCTTATCTCCCCACTGCAAGGTGTTGTTAAAGTCGAAGTGCATCCAAAAAAAATGCTTACAGTAGCCAGATGATTATACCATTCTGCTAATCAATGCTGACAAAATAATATAAAGTGATGCCTTCGTGGCAAAACGCCTACACTCGGCGGAAGGTTATACCATTGTGGTAAATATGTTGACAAAACGGCATAAAGTGATGCCTTCAAGGCAAAACGCCTACACTCGGCGGATGGTTATACCATTGTGGTAAATATGTTGACAAAACGGCATAAAGTGATGCCTTCATGGCAAAACGCCTACACTCGGCGGATGATTATACCCTTGTGGTAAATATGCTGACAAAACAGCATAAAGTGATGCCTTCACGGCAAAACGCCTACACTAGGCGGGTGATTATACCTTTGTGATAAATATGCTGACAAAACAGCATAAAGTGATGCCTTCACGGCAAAAAGCCTACATTCATGGTAGACACGCTGACAACGAAGCATAAGTGAGGTTTTTTTACGACTAATACCATGCACTTGGCATATGTTCAGACCCATACGGGAAACATGCCAACGCCAAAATCGGTAAGAACGCGCCAATCTAATTGAGTACTATTAACTTACAACATACAATGACTCAATTAACATTGTGCACATAAAATAGAAAAGACCTTAACTATAGTAGTGACATAAAACTGATGGGTTGTTCAATCAAAGGAGCGTATAACTCAGTGGCAATAAATACACAACGCGTCTCAAAAGTGCTTACAAAATCATAACGATAATAGTGCTAAAAAACCTATGCGGTTACAAAATACGCAGATTATGGAGAGTTGACGTCATACATCGACATAATCCCTATACTAGTCTTTGAAAACATCATTGCGATAGCCGCCATATATCTCGGTATGAATCTTTTCTGACGCCAACTCCAATGCCATTGTAGAACTAAGGCCACTTTCACTGGCAAATAACCTAGGCGCAATGTTCATTTTATCGGCCAGCCAAGACATTGCCGCCAGAGATCTTGCTACCCTCTGGACACCGACTCTATTCGGACCCGGAAGGGGGACAACACCTCCACTCGTCGATGATTTTTCATTTGCCGAGACCTCTATAGGAAACTCAGAAATGTCTACTCTATCACTGTGTACTCGATCGCTCCGCCCCCCATGATTCGAGTTGGCGCAAAATACTTCGTCCAACTTTGTTTGAATGTTAACATCTCTTGTACCCTGGTCATTGTCGTTGGCATGAGACAAGGGCCATTCCTCGTCCCTTCTAGGAGTTGGAGTAAATTCGACCATATACAATTCCCTCTCTTGCGTAAGGGGAAAGAATGGATCTTCTGGGCCGGGCGGTATGAAAATATTGTTCGCTGGGGCCCTAATTTGGGGAACATGCTAGCATCGAATTCGGCCCCCAAAATCCCAAATGACCAATCTGCCCAACGGTGAGATCCATCCTAAATTTGATATCCTTCTCCCCACGGGCGTAGCCGATATAATTAAAGGTTGATGACCTCAAAGATTCCCTTGATATTCTTTGCTTATAAAGATTGGATTTGAGATAACCAACACGCTCAACCAAACTAGCATCTGCGTCTCCAACCTCTCGACTGACGACTTGTAGGCATCTTTCTCTCTCGCCAACGTCTCATTATGCTGGCGCAATTGCTCGAATTCTTTATTCACGCGTTGAAGTTCTTTCTTCATCTCCTCATTCAAAACAAAATGGTTACAGTAGGCAGATGATTATACCATTCTGCTAATAATGCTGACAAAATAATATAAAGTGATGCCTTCGTGGCAAAATGCCTACACTCGGCGGAAGGTTATGCCATTGTGGTAAATATGTTGACAAAACGGCATAAAGTGATGCCTTCAAGGCAAAACGCCTACACTCGGCGGATGGTTATACCATTGTGGTAAATATGTTGACAAAACGGCATAAAGTGATGCCTTCACGGCAAAACGCCTACACTCGGCGGATGATTATACCCTTGTGGTAAATATGCTGACAAAACAGCATATAGTGATGCCTTCACGGCAAAACGCCTACACTAGGCGGGTGATTATACCTTTGTGGTAAATATGCTGACAAAACAGCATAAAGTGATGCCTTCACGGCAAAAAGCCTACATTCATGGTAGACACGCTGACAACGCAGCATAAGTGAAGTTTGTTTACGACTAATACCATGCACTTGGCATATGTTCAGACCCATACGGGAAACATGCCAACGCCAAAATCGGTAAGAACGCGCCAATCTAATTGAGTACTATTGACTTACAACATACAATGACTCAATTAACATTGTGCACATAAAATAGAAAAGACCTTAACCATAGTAGTGACATAAAACTGATGGGTTGTTCAATCAAAGGAGCGTATAACTCAGTGGCAATAAATACACAACGCGTCTCAAAAGTGCTTACACAATCATAACGATAATAGTGCTAAAAACCTATGTGGTTACAAAATACGCAGATTATGGAGAGTTGACATCATAAATCGACATAATCCCTATACTAGTCTTTGAAAACATCATTGCGATAGCCGCCATATATCTCGGTATGAATCTTTTCAGACGCAAACTCCAATGCCATTGTAGAGCTAAGGCCACTTTCACTGGCAAATAACCTAGGCGCAATGTTCATTTGATCGGCCAGCCAAGACATTGCCGCCAGAGATCTTGCTACCCTCTGGACACCGACTCTATTCGGACCCGGAAGGGGGACAACACCTCCACTCGTCGATGATTTTTCATTTGCCGAGACCTCTATAGGAAACTCAGAAATGTCTACTCTATCACTGTGTACTCGATCGCTCCGCCCCCCATGATTCGAGTTGGCGCAAAATACTTCGTCCAACTTTGTTTGAATGTTAACATCTCTTGTACCCTGGTCATTGTCGTTGGCATGAGACAAGGGCCATTCCTCGTCCCTTCTAGGAGTTGGAGTAAATTCGACCATATACAATTCCCTCTCTTGCGTAAGGGGAAAGAATGGATCTTCTGGGCCGGTCGGTATGAAAATATTGTTCGCTGGGGCCCTAATTTGGGGAACATGCTAGCATCGAATTCGGCCCCCAAAATCCCAAATGACCAATCTGCCCAACGGTGAGATCCATCCTAAATTTGATATCCTTCTCCCCACGGGCGTAGCCGATATAATTAAAGGTTGATGACCTCAAAGATTCCCTTGATATTCTTTGCTTATAAAGATTGGATTTGAGATAACCAACACGCTCAACCAAACTAGCATCTGCGTCTCCAACCTCTCGACTGACGACTTGTAGGCATCTTTCTCTCTCGCCAACGTCTCATTATGCTGGCGCAATTGCTCGAATTCTTTATTCACGCGTTGAAGTTCTTTCTTCATCTCCTCATTCAAAACAAAATGGTTACAGTAGGCAGATGATTATACCATTCTGCTAATAATGCTGACAAAATAATATAAAGTGATGCCTTCGTGGCAAAATGCCTACACTCGGCGGAAGGTTATGCCATTGTGGTAAATATGTTGACAAAACGGCATAAAGTGATGCCTTCAAGGCAAAACGCCTACACTCGGCGGATGGTTATACCATTGTGGTAAATATGTTGACAAAACGGCATAAAGTGATGCCTTCACGGCAAAACGCCTACACTCGGCGGATGATTATACCCTTGTGGTAAATATGCTGACAAAACAGCATAAAGTGATGCCTTCACGGCAAAACGCCTACACTAGGCGGGTGATTATACCTTTGTGGTAAATATGCTAACAAAACAGCATAAAGTGATGCCTTCACGGCAAAAAGCCTACATTCATGGTAGACACGCTGACAACGCAGCATAAGTGAAGTTTGTTTACGACTAATACCATGCACTTGGCATATGTTCAGACCCATACGGGAAACATGCCAACGCCAAAATCGGTAAGAACGCGCCAATCTAATTGAGTACTATTAACTTACAACATACAATGACTCAATTAACATTGTGCACATAAAATAGAAAAGACCTTAACTATAGTAGTGACATAAAACTGATGGGTTGTTCAATCAAAGGAGCGTATAACTCAGTGGCAATAAATACACAACGCGTCTCAAAAGTGCTTACAAAATCATAACGATAATAGTGCTAAAAAACCTATGCGGTTACAAAATACGCAGATTATGGAGAGTTGACGTCATACATCGACATAATCCCTATACTAGTCTTTGAAAACATCATTGCGATAGCCGCCATATATCTCGGTATGAATCTTTTCTGACGCCAACTCCAATGCCATTGTAGAACTAAGGCCACTTTCACTGGCAAATAACCTAGGCGCAATGTTCATTTTATCGGCCAGCCAAGACATTGCCGCCAGAGATCTTGCTACCCTCTGGACACCGACTCTATTCGGACCCGGAAGGGGGACAACACCTCCACTCGTCGATGATTTTTCATTTGCCGAGACCTCTATAGGAAACTCAGAAATGTCTACTCTATCACTGTGTACTCGATCGCTCCGCCCCCCATGATTCGAGTTGGCGCAAAATACTTCGTCCAACTTTGTTTGAATGTTAACATCTCTTGTACCCTGGTCATTGTCGTTGGCATGAGACAAGGGCCATTCCTCGTCCCTTCTAGGAGTTGGAGTAAATTCGACCATATACAATTCCCTCTCTTGCGTAAGGGGAAAGAATGGATCTTCTGGGCCGGGCGGTATGAAAATATTGTTCGCTGGGGCCCTAATTTGGGGAACATGCTAGCATCGAATTCGGCCCCCAAAATCCCAAATGACCAATCTGCCCAACGGTGAGATCCATCCTAAATTTGATATCCTTCTCCCCACGGGCGTAGCCGATATAATTAAAGGTTGATGACCTCAAAGATTCCCTTGATATTCTTTGCTTATAAAGATTGGATTTGAGATAACCAACACGCTCAACCAAACTAGCATCTGCGTCTCCAACCTCTCGACTGACGACTTGTAGGCATCTTTCTCTCTCGCCAACGTCTCATTATGCTGGCGCAATTGCTCGAATTCTTTATTCACGCGTTGAAGTTCTTTCTTCATCTCCTCATTCAAAACAAAATGGTTACAGTAGGCAGATGATTATACCATTCTGCTAATAATGCTGACAAAATAATATAAAGTGATGCCTTCGTGGCAAAATGCCTACACTCGGCGGAAGGTTATGCCATTGTGGTAAATATGTTGACAAAACGGCATAAAGTGATGCCTTCAAGGCAAAACGCCTACACTCGGCGGATGGTTATACCATTGTGGTAAATATGTTGACAAAACGGCATAAAGTGATGCCTTCACGGCAAAACGCCTACACTCGGCGGATGATTATACCCTTGTGGTAAATATGCTGACAAAACAGCATATAGTGATGCCTTCACGGCAAAACGCCTACACTAGGCGGGTGATTATACCTTTGTGGTAAATATGCTGACAAAACAGCATAAAGTGATGCCTTCACGGCAAAAAGCCTACATTCATGGTAGACACGCTGACAACGCAGCATAAGTGAAGTTTGTTTACGACTAATACCATGCACTTGGCATATGTTCAGACCCATACGGGAAACATGCCAACGCCAAAATCGGTAAGAACGCGCCAATCTAATTGAGTACTATTGACTTACAACATACAATGACTCAATTAACATTGTGCACATAAAATAGAAAAGACCTTAACCATAGTAGTGACATAAAACTGATGGGTTGTTCAATCAAAGGAGCGTATAACTCAGTGGCAATAAATACACAACGCGTCTCAAAAGTGCTTACACAATCATAACGATAATAGTGCTAAAAACCTATGTGGTTACAAAATACGCAGATTATGGAGAGTTGACATCATAAATCGACATAATCCCTATACTAGTCTTTGAAAACATCATTGCGATAGCCGCCATATATCTCGGTATGAATCTTTTCAGACGCAAACTCCAATGCCATTGTAGAGCTAAGGCCACTTTCACTGGCAAATAACCTAGGCGCAATGTTCATTTGATCGGCCAGCCAAGACATTGCCGCCAGAGATCTTGCTACCCTCTGGACACCGACTCTATTCGGACCCGGAAGGGGGACAACACCTCCACTCGTCGATGATTTTTCATTTGCCGAGACCTCTATAGGAAACTCAGAAATGTCTACTCTATCACTGTGTACTCGATCGCTCCGCCCCCCATGATTCGAGTTGGCGCAAAATACTTCGTCCAACTTTGTTTGAATGTTAACATCTCTTGTACCCTGGTCATTGTCGTTGGCATGAGACAAGGGCCATTCCTCGTCCCTTCTAGGAGTTGGAGTAAATTCGACCATATACAATTCCCTCTCTTGCGTAAGGGGAAAGAATGGATCTTCTGGGCCGGTCGGTATGAAAATATTGTTCGCTGGGGCCCTAATTTGGGGAACATGCTAGCATCGAATTCGGCCCCCAAAATCCCAAATGACCAATCTGCCCAACGGTGAGATCCATCCTAAATTTGATATCCTTCTCCCCACGGGCGTAGCCGATATAATTAAAGGTTGATGACCTCAAAGATTCCCTTGATATTCTTTGCTTATAAAGATTGGATTTGAGATAACCAACACGCTCAACCAAACTAGCATCTGCGTCTCCAACCTCTCGACTGACGACTTGTAGGCATCTTTCTCTCTCGCCAACGTCTCATTATGCTGGCGCAATTGCTCGAATTCTTTATTCACGCGTTGAAGTTCTTTCTTCATCTCCTCATTCAAAACAAAATGGTTACAGTAGGCAGATGATTATACCATTCTGCTAATAATGCTGACAAAATAATATAAAGTGATGCCTTCGTGGCAAAATGCCTACACTCGGCGGAAGGTTATGCCATTGTGGTAAATATGTTGACAAAACGGCATAAAGTGATGCCTTCAAGGCAAAACGCCTACACTCGGCGGATGGTTATACCATTGTGGTAAATATGTTGACAAAACGGCATAAAGTGATGCCTTCACGGCAAAACGCCTACACTCGGCGGATGATTATACCCTTGTGGTAAATATGCTGACAAAACAGCATAAAGTGATGCCTTCACGGCAAAACGCCTACACTAGGCGGGTGATTATACCTTTGTGGTAAATATGCTAACAAAACAGCATAAAGTGATGCCTTCACGGCAAAAAGCCTACATTCATGGTAGACACGCTGACAACGCAGCATAAGTGAAGTTTGTTTACGACTAATACCATGCACTTGGCATATGTTCAGACCCATACGGGAAACATGCCAACGCCAAAATCGGTAAGAACGCGCCAATCTAATTGAGTACTATTAACTTACAACATACAATGACTCAATTAACATTGTGCACATAAAATAGAAAAGACCTTAACTATAGTAGTGACATAAAACTGATGGGTTGTTCAATCAAAGGAGCGTATAACTCAGTGGCAATAAATACACAACGCGTCTCAAAAGTGCTTACACAATCATAACGATAATAGTGCTAAAAACCTATGTGGTTACAAAATACGCAGATTATGGAGAGTTGACATCATAAATCGACATAATCCCTATACTAGTCTTTGAAAACATCATTGCGATAGCCGCCATATATCTCGGTATGAATCTTTTCAGACGCAAACTCCAATGCCATTGTAGAGCTAAGGCCACTTTCACTGGCAAATAACCTAGGCGCAATGTTCATTTGATCGGCCAGCCAAGACATTGCCGCCAGAGATCTTGCTACCCTCTGGACACCGACTCTATTCGGACCCGGAAGGGGGACAACACCTCCACTCGTCGATGATTTTTCATTTGCCGAGACCTCTATAGGAAACTCAGAAATGTCTACTCTATCACTGTGTACTCGATCGCTCCCCCCCCCCCCCCCCATGATTCGAGTTGGTGCCAAATACTTCGTCCAACTTTGTTTGAATGTTAACATCTCTTGTACCCTGGTCATTGTCGTTGGCATGAGACAAGGGCCATTCCTCGTCCCTTCTAGGAGTTGGAGTAAATTCGACCATATACAATTCCCTCTCTTGCGTAAGGGGAAAGAATGGATCTTCTGGGTCGGGCGGTATGAAAATATTGTTCGCTGGGGCCCTAATTTGGGGAACATGCTAGCATTGAATTCGGCCCCCAAAATCCGAAATGACCAATCTGCCCAACGGTGAGATCCATCCTAAATTTGGTATCCTTCTCCCCACGGGCGTAGCCGATATAATTAAAGGTTGATGACCTCAAAGATTCTCTTGATATTCTTTGCTTATAAAGATTGGATTTGAGATAACCAACACGCTCAACCAAACTAGCATTTGCGTCTCCAACCTCTCGACTGACGACTTGTAGGCATCTTTCTCTCTCGCCAACGTATCATTATGCTGGCGCAATTGCTTGAATTCTTTATTCACGCGTTGAAGTTCTTTCTTCATCTCCTCATTCAAAACAAAATGGTTACAGTAGGCAGATGATTATACCATTCTGCTAATAATGCTGACAAAATAATATAAAGTGGTGCCTTCGTGGCAAAACGCCTACACTCGGCGGAAGGTTATACCATTGTGGTAAATATGTTGACAAAACGGCATAAAGTGATGCCTTCAAGGCAAAACGCCTACACTCGGCGGATGGTTATACCATTGTGGTAAATATGTTGACAAAACGGCATAAAGTGATGCTTCACGGCAAAACGCCTACACTCGGCGGATGATTATACCATTGTAGTAAATATGCTGACAAAACAGCATAAAGTGATGCCTTCACGGCAAAACGCCTACACTAGGCGGGTGATTATACCTTTGTGATAAATATGCTGACAAAACAGCATAAAGTGATGCCTTCACGGCAAAAAGCCTACATTCATGGTAGACACGCTGACAACGAAGCATAAGTGAGGTTTTTTTACGACTAATACCATGCACTTGGCATATGTTCAGACCCATACGGGAAACATGCCAACGCCAAAATCGGTAAGAACGCGCCAATCTAATTGAGTACTATTAACTTACAACATACAATGACTCAATTAACATTGTGCACATAAAATAGAAATGACCTTAACTATAGTAGTGACATAAAACTGATGGGTTGTTCAATCAAAGGAGCGTATAACTCAGTGGCAATAAATACACAACGCGTCTCAAAAGTGCTTACAAAATCATAACGATAATAGTGCTAAAAAACCTATGCGGTTACAAAATACGCAGATTATGGAGAGTTGACGTCATACATCGACATAATCCCTATACTAGTCTTTGAAAACATCATTGCGATAGCCGCCATATATCTCGGTAGGAATCTTTTCTGACGCCAACTCCAATGCCATTGTAGAACTAAGGCCACTTTCACTGGCAAATAACCTAGGCGCAATGTTCATTTGATCGGCCAGCCAAGACATTGCCGCCAGAGATCTTGCTACCCTCTGGACACCGACTCTATTCGGACCCGGAAGGGGGACAACACCTCCACTCGTCGATGATTTTTCATTTGCCGAGACCTCTATAGGAAACTCAGAAATGTCTACTCTATCACTGTGTACTCGATCGCTCCTCCCCCCATGATTCGAGTTGGCGCAAAATACTTCGTCCAACTTTGTTTGAATGTTAACATCTCTTGTACCCTGGTCATTGTCGTTGGCATGAGACAAGGGCCATTCCTCGTCCCTTCTAGGAGTTGGAGTAAATTCGACCATATACAATTCCCTCTCTTGCGTAAGGGGAAAGAATGGATCTTCTGGGCCGGGCGGTATGAAAATATTGTTCGCTGGGGCCCTAATTTGGGGAACATGCTAGCATCGAATGCGGCCCCCAAAATCCCAAATGACCAATCTGCCCAACGGTGAGATCCATCCTAAATTTGATATCCTTCTCCCCACGGGCGTAGCCGATATAATTAAAGGTTGATGACCTCAAAGATTCCCTTGATATTCTTTGCTTATAAAGATTGGATTTGAGATAACCAACACGCTCAACCAAACTAGCATCTGCGTCTCCAACCTCTCGACTGACGACTTGTAGGCATCTTTCTCTCTCGCCAACGTCTCATTATGCTGGCGCAATTGCTCGAATTCTTTATTCACGCGTTGAAGTTCTTTCTTCATCTCCTCATTCAAAACAAAATGGTTACAGTAGGCAGATGATTATACCATTCTGCTAATAATGCTGACAAAATAATATAAAGTGATGCCTTCGTGGCAAAACGCCTACACTCGGCGGAAGGTTATGCCATTGTGGTAAATATGTTGACAAAACGGCATAAAGTGATGCCTTCAAGGCAAAACGCCTACACTCGGCGGATGGTTATACCATTGTGGTAAATATGTTGACAAAACGGCATAAAGTGATGCCTTCACGGCAAAACGCCTACACTCGGCGGATGATTATACCCTTGTGGTAAATATGCTGACAAAACAGCATAAAGTGATGCCTTCACGGCAAAACGCCTACACTAGGCGGGTGATTATACCTTTGTGGTAAATATGCTGACAAAACAGCATAAAGTGATGCCTTCACGGCAAAAAGCCTACATTCATGGTAGACACGCTGACAACGCAGCATAAGTGAAGTTTGTTTACGACTAATACCATGCACTTGGCATATGTTCAGACCCATACGGGAAACATGCCAACGCCAAAATCGGTAAGAACGCGCCAATCTAATTGAGTACTATTAACTTACAACATACAATGACTCAATTAACATTGTGCACATAAAATAGAAAAGACCTTAACCATAGTAGTGACATAAAACTGATGGGTTGTTCAATCAAATGAGCGTATAACTCAGTGGCAATAAATACACAACGCGTCTCAAAAGTGCTTACACAATCATAACGATAATAGTGCTAAAAACCTATGTGGTTACAAAATACGCAGATTATGGAGAGTTGACATCATAAATCGACATAATCCCTATACTAGTTTTTGAAAACATCATTGCGATAGCCGCCATATATCTCGGTATGAATCTTTTCTGACGCAAACTCCAATGCCATTGTAGAGCTAAGGCCACTTTCACTGGCAAATAACCTAGGCGCAATGTTCATTTGATCGGCCAGCCAAGACATTGCCGCCAGAGATCTTGCTACCCTCTGGACACCGACTCTATTCGGACCCGGAAGGGGGACAACACCTCCACTCGTCGATGATTTTTCATTTGCCGAGACCTCTATTGGAAACTCAGAAATGTCTACTCTATCACTGTGTACTCGATCGCTCCCCCCCCCCCATGATTCGAGTTGGTGCCAAATACTTCGTCCAACTTTGTTTGAATGTTAACATCTCTTGTACCCTGGTCATTGTCGTTGGCATGAGACAAGGGCCATTCCTCGTCCCTTCTAGGAGTTGGAGTAAATTCGACCATATACAATTCCCTCTCTTGCGTAAGGGGAAAGAATGGATCTTCTGGGTCGGGCGGTATGAAAATATTGTTCGCTGGGGCCCTAATTTGGGGAACATGCTAGCATCGAATTCGGCCCCCAAAATCCGAAATGACCAATCTGCCCAACGGTGAGATCCATCCTAAATTTGATATCCTTCTCCCCACGGGCGTAGCCGATATAATTAAAGGTTGATGACCTCAAAGATTCTCTTGATATTCTTTGCTTATAAAGATTGGATTTGAGATAACCAACACGCTCAACCAAACTAGCATCTGCGTCTCCAACCTCTCGACTGACGACTTGTAGGCATCTTTCTCTCTCGCCAACGTCTCATTATGCTGGCGCAATTGCTCGAATTCTTTATTCACGCGTTGAAGTTCTTTCTTCATCTCCTCATTCAAAACAAAATGGTTACAGTAGGCAGATGATTATACCATTCTGCTAATAATGCTGACAAAATAATATAAAGTGGTGCCTTCGTGGCAAAACGCCTACACTCGGCGGAAGGTTATACCATTGTGGTAAATATGTTGACAAAACGGCATAAAGTGATGCCTTCAAGGCAAAACGCCTACACTCGGCGGATGGTTATACCATTGTGGTAAATATGTTGACAAAACGGCATAAAGTGATGCTTCACGGCAAAACGCCTACACTCGGCGGATGATTATACCATTGTGGTAAATATGCTGACAAAACAGCATAAAGTGATGCCTTCACGGCAAAACGCCTACACTAGGCGGGTGATTATACCTTTGTGGTAAATATGCTGACAAAACAGCATAAAGTGATGCCTTCACGGCAAAAAGCCTACATTCATGGTAGACACGCTGACAACGCAGCATAAGTGAGGTTTTTTGACGACAAATACCATGCACTTGGCATATGTTTAGACCCATACGGGAAACATGCCAACGCCAAAATCGGTAAGAACGCGCCAATCTAATTGAGTACTATTAACTTACAACATACAATGACTCAATTAACATTGTGCACATAAAATAGAAAATACCTTAACCATAGTAGTGACATAAAACTGCTGGGTTGTTCAATCAAAGGAGGGTATAACTCAGTGGCAATAAATACACAACGCGTCTCAAAAGTGCTTACAAAATCATAACGATAATAGTGCTAAAAAACCTATGCGGTTACAAAATACGCAGATTATGGAGAGTTGACGTCATACATCGACATAATCCCTATACTAGTCTTTGAAAACATCATTGCGATAGCCGCCATATATCTCGGTATGAATCTTTTCTGACGCCAACTCCAATGCCATTGTAGAGCTAAGGCCACTTTCACTGGCAAATAACCTAGGCGCAATGTTCATTTGATCGGCCAGCCAAGACATTGCCGCCAGAGATCTTGCTACCCTCTGGACACCGACTCTATTCGGACCCGGAAGGGGGACAACACCTCCACTCGTCGATGATTTTTCATTTGCCGAGACCTCTATAGGAAACTCAGAAATGTCTACTCTATCACTGTGTACTCGATCGCTCCCCCCCCCCCCCATGATTCGAGTTGGTGCCAAATACTTCGTCCAACTTTGTTTGAATGTTAACATCTCTTGTACCCTGGTCATTGTCGTTGGCATGAGACAAGGGCCATTCCTCGTCCCTTCTAGGAGTTGGAGTAAATTCGACCATATACAATTCCCTCTCTTGCGTAAGGGGAAAGAATGGATCTTCTGGGCCGGGCGGTATGAAAATATTGTTCGCTGGGGCCCTAATTTGGGGAACATTCTAGCATCGAATTCGGCCCCCAAAATCCCAAATGACCAATCTGCCCAACGGTGAGATCCATCCTAAATTTGATATCCTTCTCCCCACGGGCGTAGCCGATATAATTAAAGGTTGATGACCTCAAAGATTCCCTTGATATTCTTTGCTTATAAAGATTGGATTTGAGATAACCAACACGCTCAACCAAACTAGCATCTGCGTCTCCAACCTCTCGACTGACGACTTGTAGGCATCTTTCTCTCTCGCCAACGTCTCATTATGCTGGCGCAATTGCTCGAATTCTTTATTCACGCGTTGAAGTTCTTTCTTCATCTCCTCATTCAAAACAAAATGGTTACAGTAGGCAGATGATTATACCATTCTGCTAATAATGCTGACAAAATAATATAAAGTGATGCCTTCGTGGCAAAACGCCTACACTCGGCGGAAGGTTATGCCATTGTGGTAAATATGTTGACAAAACGGCATAAAGTGATGCCTTCAAGGCAAAACGCCTACACTCGGCGGATGGTTATACCATTGTGGTAAATATGTTGACAAAACGGCATAAAGTGATGCCTTCACGGCAAAACGCCTACACTCGGCGGATGATTATACCCTTGTGGTAAATATGCTGACAAAACAGCATAAAGTGATGCCTTCACGGCAAAACGCCTACCCTAGGCGGGTGATTATACCTTTGTGGTAAATATGCTGACAAAACAGCATAAAGTGATGCCTTCACGGCAAAAAGCCTACATTCATGGTAGACACGCTGACAACGCAGCATAAGTGAAGTTTGTTTACGACTAATACCATGCACTTGGCATATGTTCAGACCCATACGGGAAACATGCCAACGCCAAAATCGGTAAGAACGCGCCAATCTAATTGAGTACTATTAACTTACAACATACAATGACTCAATTAACATTGTGCACATAAAATAGAAAAGACCTTAACCATAGTAGTGACATAAAACTGATGGGTTGTTCAATCAAATGAGCGTATAACTCAGTGGCAATAAATACACAACGCGTCTCAAAAGTGCTTACACAATCATAACGATAATAGTGCTAAAAACCTATGTGGTTACAAAATACGCAGATTATGGAGAGTTGACATCATAAATCGACATAATCCCTATACTAGTCTTTGAAAACATCATTGCGATAGCCGCCATATATCTCGGTATGAATCTTTTCTGACGCAAACTCCAATGCCATTGTAGAGCTAAGGCCACTTTCACTGGCAAATAACCTAGGCGCAATGTTCATTTGATCGGCTAGCCAAGACATTGCCGCCAGAGATCTTGCTACCCTCTGGACACCGACTCTATTCGGACCCGGAAGGGGGACAACACCTCCACTCGTCGATGATTTTTCATTTGCCGAGACCTCTATTGGAAACTCAGAAATGTCTACTCTATCACTGTGTACTCGATCGCTCCCCCCCCCCCCCCCATGATTCGAGTTGGTGCCAAATACTTCGTCCAACTTTGTTTGAATGTTAACATCTCTTGTACCCTGGTCATTGTCGTTGGCATGAGACAAGGGCCATTCCTCGTCCCTTCTAGGAGTTGGAGTAAATTCGACCATATACAATTCCCTCTCTTGCGTAAGGGGAAAGAATGGATCTTCTGGGTCGGGCGGTATGAAAATATTGTTCGCTGGGGCCCTAATTTGGGGAACATGCTAGCATCGAATTCGGCCCCCAAAATCCGAAATGACCAATCTGCCCAACGGTGAGATCCATCCTAAATTTGATATCCTTCTCCCCACGGGCGTAGCCGATATAATTAAAGGTTGATGACCTCAAAGATTCTCTTGATATTCTTTGCTTATAAAGATTGGATTTGAGATAACCAACACGCTCAACCAAACTAGCATCTGCGTCTCCAACCTCTCGACTGACGACTTGTAGGCATCTTTCTCTCTCGCCAACGTCTCATTATGCTGGCGCAATTGCTCGAATTCTTTATTCACGCGTTGAAGTTCTTTCTTCATCTCCTCATTCAAAACAAAATGGTTACAGTAGGCAGATGATTATACCATTCTGCTAATAATGCTGACAAAATAATATAAAGTGGTGCCTTCGTGGCAAAACGCCTACACTCGGCGGAAGGTTATACCATTGTGGTAAATATGTTGACAAAACGGCATAAAGTGATGCCTTCAAGGCAAAACGCCTACACTCGGCGGATGGTTATACCATTGTGGTAAATATGTTGACAAAACGGCATAAAGTGATGCTTCACGGCAAAACGCCTACACTCGGCGGATGATTATACCATTGTGGTAAATATGCTGACAAAACAGCATAAAGTGATGCCTTCACGGCAAAACGCCTACACTAGGCGGGTGATTATACCTTTGTGGTAAATATGCTGACAAAACAGCATAAAGTGATGCCTTCACGGCAAAAAGCCTACATTCATGGTAGACACGCTGACAACGCAGCATAAGTGAGGTTTTTTTACGACAAATACCATGCACTTGGCATATGTTTAGACCCATACGGGAAACATGCCAACGCCAAAATCGGTAAGAACGCGCCAATCTAATTGAGTACTATTAACTTACAACATACAATGACTCAATTAACATTGTGCACATAAAATAGAAAATACCTTAACCATAGTAGTGACATAAAACTGATGGGTTGTTCAATCAAAGGAGGGTATAACTCAGCGGCAATAAATACACAACGCGTCTCAAAAGTGCTTACAAAATCATAACGATAATAGTGCTAAAAAACCTATGCGGTTACAAAATACGCAGATTATGGAGAGTTGACGTCATACATCGACATAATCCCTATACTAGTCTTTGAAAACATCATTGCGATAGCCGCCATATATCTCGGTATGAATCTTTTCTGACGCCAACTCCAATGCCATTGTAGAGCTAAGGCCACTTTCACTGGCAAATAACCTAGGCGCAATGTTCATTTGATCGGCCAGCCAAGACATTGCCGCCAGAGATCTTGCTACCCTCTGGACACCGACTCTATTCGGACCCGGAAGGGGGACAACACCTCCACTCGTCGATGATTTTTCATTTGCCGAGACCTCTATAGGAAACTCAGAAATGTCTACTCTATCACTGTGTACTCGATCGCTCCCCCCCCCCCCCCCCCCATGATTCGAGTTGGTGCCAAATACTTCGTCCAACTTTGTTTGAATGTTAACATCTCTTGTACCCTGGTCATTGTCGTTGGCATGAGACAAGGGCCATTCCTCGTCCCTTCTAGGAGTTGGAGTAAATTCGACCATATACAATTCCCTCTCTTGCGTAAGGGGAAAGAATGGATCTTCTGGGCCGGGCGGTATGAAAATATTGTTCGCTGGGGCCCTAATTTGGGGAACATGTAGCATCGAATTCGGCCCCCAAAATCCCAAATGACCAATCTGCCCAACGGTGAGATCCATCCTAAATTTGATATCCTTCTCCCCACGGGCGTAGCCGATATAATTAAAGGTTGATGACCTCAAAGATTCCCTTGATATTCTTTGCTTATAAAGATTGGATTTGAGATAACCAACACGCTCAACCAAACTAGCATCTGCGTCTCCAACCTCTCGACTGACGACTTGTAGGCATCTTTCTCTCTCGCCAACGTCTCATTATGCTGGCGCAATTGCTTGAATTCTTTATTCACGCGTTGAAGTTCTTTCTTCATCTCCTCATTCAAAACAAAATGGTTACAGTAGGCAGATGATTATACCATTATGCTAATAATGTTGAGAAAATAATATAAAGTGATGCCTTCGTGGCAAAACGCCTACACTCGGCGGAAGGTTATGCCATTGTGGTAAATATGTTGACAAAACGGCATAAAGTGATGCCTTCAAGGCAAAACGCCTACACTCGGCGGATGGTTATACCATTGTGGTAAATATGTTGACAAAACGGCATAAAGTGATGCCTTCACGGCAAAATGCCTACACTCGGCGGATGATTATACCCTTGTGGTAAATATGCTGACAAAACAACATAAAGTGATGCCTTCACGGCAAAACGCCTACACTAGGCGGGTGATTATACCTTTGTGGTAAATATGCTGATAAAACAGCATAAAGTGATGCCTTCACGGCAAAAAGCCTACATTCATGGTAGACACGCTGACAACGCAGCATAAGTGAGGTTTTTTTACGACTAATACCATGCACTTGGCATTTGTTCAGACCCATACGGGAAACATGCCAACGCCAAAATCGGTAAAAACGCGCCAATCTAATTGAGTACTATTAACTTACAACATACAATGACTCAATTAACATTGTGCACATAAAATAGAAAAGACCTTAACCATAGTAGTGACATAAAACTGATGGGTTGTTCAATCAAAGGAGCGTATAACTCAGTGGCAATAAATACACAACGCGTCTCAAAAGTGCTTACACAATCATAACGATAATAGTGCTAAAAAACTATGTGGTTACAAAATACGCAGATTATGGAGAGTTGACATCATACATCGACATAATCCCTATACTAGTCTTTGAAAACATCATTGCGATAGCCGCCATATATCTCGGTATGAATCTTTTCTGACGCCAACTCCAATGCCATTGTAGAGCTAAGGCAACTTTCACTGGCAAATAACCTAGGCGCAATGTTCATTTGATCGGCCAGCCAAGACATTGCCGCCAGAGATCTTGCTACCCTCTGGACACCGACTCTATTCGGACCCGGAAGGGGGACAACACCTCCACTCATCGATGATTTTTCATTTGCCGAGACCTCTATCGGAAACTCAGAAATGTCTACTCTATCACGGTGTACTCGATCGATCTCCCCCCCCCCCCCCCATGATTCGAGTTGGCGCCAAATACTTCGTCCAACTTTGTTTGAATGTTAACATCTCTTGTACCCTGGTCATTGTCGTTGGCATGAGACAAGGGCCATTCCTCGTCCCTTCTAGGAGTTGGAGTAAATTCGACCATATACAATTCCCTCTCTTGCGTAAGGGGAAAGAATGGATCTTCTGGGTCGGGCGGAATGAAAATATTGTTCGATGGGGCCCTAATTTGGGGAACATGCTAGCATCGAATTCGGCCCCCAAAATCCCAAATGACCAATCTACCCAACGGTGAGATCCATCCTAAATTTGATATCCTTCTCCCCACGGGCGTAGCCGATATAATTAAAGGTTGATGACCTCAAAGATTCTCTTGATATTCTTTGCTTATAAAGATTGGATTTGAGATAACCAACACGCTCAACCAAACTAGCATCTGCGTCTCCAACCTCTCGACTGACGACTTGTAGGCATCTTTCTCTCTCGCCAACGTCTCATTATGCTGGCGCAATTGCTCGAATTCTTTATTCACGCGTTGAAGTTCTTTCTTCATATCCTCATTCAAAACAAAATGGTTACAGTAGGCAGATGATTATACCATTCTGCTAATAATGCTGACAAAATAATATAAAGTGATGCCTTCGTGGCAAAACGCCTACACTCGGCGGAAGGTTATACCATTGTGGTAAATATGTTGACAAAACGGCATAAAGTGATGCCTTCAAGGCAAAACGCCTACACTCGGCGGATGGTTATACCATTGTGGTAAATATGTTGACAAAACGGCATAAAGTGATGCCTTCACGGCAAAACGCCTACACTCGGCGGATGATTATACCCTTGTGGTAAATATGCTGACAAAACAGCATAAAGTGATGCCTTCACGGCAAAACGCCTACACTAGGCGGGTGATTATACCTTTGTGGTAAATATGCTGACAAAACAGCATAAAGTGATGCCTTCACGGCAAAAAGCCTACATTCATGGTAGACACGCTGACAACGCAGCATAAGTGAGGTTTTTTTCGACTAATACCATGCACTTGGCATATGTTCAGACCCATACTGGAAACATGCCAACGCCAAAATCGGTAAGAACGCGCCAATCTAATTGAGTACTATTAACTTACAACATACAATGACTCAATTAACATTGGGCACATAAAATAGAAAAGACCTTAACCATAGTAGTGACATAAAACTGATGGGTTGTTCAATCAAAGGAGGGTATAACTCAGTGGCAATAAATACACAACGCGTCTCAAAAGTGCTTACAAAATCATAACGATAATAGTGCTAAAAAACCTATGCGGTTACAAAATACGCAGATTATGGAGAGTTGACGTCATACATCGACATAATCCCTATGCTAGTCTTTGAAAAATTCATTGCGATAGCCGCCATATATCTCGGTATGAATCTTTTCTGACGCCAACTCCAATGCCATTGTAGAACTAAGGCCACTTTCACTGGCGAATAACCTAGGCGCAATGTTCATTTGATCGGCCAGCCAAGACATTGCCGCCAGAGATCTTGCTACCCTCTGGACACCGACTCTATTCGGACCCGGAAGGGGGACAACACCTCCACTCATCGATGATTTTTCATTTGCCGAGACCTCTATCGGAAACTCAGAAATGTCTACTCTATCACGGTGTACTCGATCGATCTCCCCCCCCCCCCCCCATGATTCAAGTTGGCGCCAAATACTTCGTCCAACTTTGTTTGAATGTTAACATCTCTTGTACCCTGGTCATTGTCGTTGGCATGAGACAAGGGCCATTCCTCGTCCCTTCTAGGAGTTGGAGTAAATTCGACCATATACAATCCCCGCTCTTGCGTAAGGGGAAAGAATGGATCTTCTGGGCCGGGCGGTATGAAAATATTGTTCGCTGGGGCCCTAATTTGGGGAACATGCTAGCATCGAATTTGGCCCCCAAAATCCCAAATGACCAATCTGCCCAACGGTAAGATCCATCCTAAATTTGATATCCTTCTCCCCACGGGCGTAGCCGATATAATTAAAGGTTGATGACCTCAAAGATTCCCTTGATATTCTTTGCTTATAAAGATTGGATTTGAGATAACCAACACGCTCAACCAAACTAGCATCTGCGTCTCCAACCTCTCGACTGACGACTTGTAGGCATCTTTCTCTCTTACCAACGTCTCATTACGTTGGCGCAATTGCTCGAATTCTTTATTCACGCGTTGAAGTTCTTTCTTCATCTCCTCATTTTCCACTAGAGCCTTATGCGCTTCATCCTTGGCAATTTTCCTCATTGCTTTCAGCTTTTCGTTGCCGAGCATGAGCCCTATCCCGAGATGTCTTGGTTGAAGCAATTTGATGGCGAATATGGTCCACTATCCCGTCATGTTTAGTTTTAATCTCTACCAACAACAAATGATCTTGACAGAGAAGATGAAAAATATTTTTGAGCTATAAGAACACGCAAACCAACACGGTCAGAATATCATAAGAATCAATAAATTGATAGAATGCAGGAAAAATCCTCACAGCATGCTATAACATAACACACATGCGAAGGACTCTAAACACCTCAATGTCATTAATTAACGTTGTAGGATCCACATCGGGATATATCTGATCCATGCAAGCAATGGCATTTTGCTTCTCTTAGCACATGACCACTTATCCTCATAGATAATCGCTCTGAATTGGACTAAGTCAAAAAGTTATAATTGGGCTTTTTAGCCCAAATATGTTCATTGTCAGGTTGGCGAGTGCGGCGTTTATGTTGAAACCCCCTTGCTCTAGGCACATCACTAGATACATTGCTAGACAATGGTGCTTCTGCCCTAACGGTCGTCACAGCACTTGGACCCCCGTCATCCCAGACCGTGTTAGCCCATTCGCACTCGCCATCAGGTGCCACGGAGCCCCTAGGTATAGGGTCTTGCGTGGCTCGGTGATAGCTGGCCCTCTAGGGCTTCCACTTGAAAAAGTGGCCTCATCAGCATTTGGACCGGTTCTGCTAGAGCTTGCCCTATCATTTCCACCCCTAGTACTACTAGCCATTCGCTCTCAAACATGAAGATACCAATAATTACTTGGAGCATCCGGAGGTAGAGGTGGAAACGTCGGTAAATGAGGCAGATTCGCCTCGAGTCGTGGCTTCTATGCGGCTTCAATATGTGTATTGTGTTGGACTTCAGCTTCAATGCTCCTATCATTTCGCGCTTCGCCGCGAGTCCCGACAAATATGCAACCTCCATATTGTGTGGGTCTAAAAACCAAATGTTGAGGCTCGAATCGTGACTCTCGCTCATACAAGTGAAGTCGGGGTACTCTCACGTAAGCTGATATTCCCGGGACCACCATTGTTGCATTGTCCAAAAGATCCAATGACTTGCATTCTGCGGGGGTTTGCCCCATCAGGGATGGTGCTCTCCTTATTTACGGTAGGTATTTGGGAGTTGGAGTCTCTGCGGTGTATTTATACGGGGTTCCCTCTCGTCGCCTCTTGTTTGCCGATATTGTTGTCCTTCTCGTTTCTGCTAAGAGTCAACAGTGTACATACATATAGGTATTAGTAGTATATTTTCTAAGTACTGGTAGGAAGATCACCTATGGTGAGTCTTGGTTTGTCAGAAGTTTTATCCGAGTGAGTTTCCCCGATGGAGGCTCTCGTACTACCATTGTATCGTTATTGCGAGACTCGTGAGGGAATTATCTGGAGACAATTTTAGGGTGTGGACATGGCCTATAGTGGGGAGGTGGTTTCTAAGATTGTTGCTGAGAGGGGATACCCTTATGACGCTATCTGTAAGGGGTTGATCGGATGTTACTCGAGGGTACACCTTGATGTTTCCCTGTAGATGTGGTCGGTGGGTGCATTCCGAGTGTTTCTCCTATGCCCCCGAGGGCCTTGTAATGTTCTTCAAGATTTCCCTCGTAAGGGTGTTAATGGTATTTTAGGATATGTCTCATCAGGAGACCCTCCTGGTTCTGAGTGTGTTTCGTAGAAAGCACTAGGAACTGTAATGTGTTGTCATGCATTCCCAGGTCCAGGCTTACATGTTGACCACATGGCTCTTTGTCATCCATGCGTCGTGATGTGATGGTCGCCCTTCCTCGGGTTATAAATATAAGACTCGTCTCTTTTGTCGTTTTTCACTTTTCATCTAACCTAAGTTTTTCCCTCTATTTTCTTCCACTTTCACTTTCAAAGGTTTCACTCAGTAATAGCAATGAAGTCTAGAAAAATCCTGACGGTGGTGATTTAAGGATGGAGGTTGATGTTTCTTCCATTAGAATGGTGAAGTGGGTTTCTATAGTCCTTCCGCAAGCGGCGGAGAAGGTAGGTGTTTCTCGGCAGCGTCCCACCTTTGCCAGTGTGTCTGAAACATCAGGTAAGAGGTTAGAGAAGGTTATGGCACCGTTATCGCCTAGGTTTCTACTGATACCTCCACGAAATCTGTGCACTCCTCGGTGAGATCAACACGGAGTTCGCTCATTACGGGATGGAGTCCTACCACCTGCTCCTAGAGGCTCTGAGGGAAGATGAAAGGGGGCCCTTACCTCACCCTAGGTTTCTGACTGAATTACTATCCGCAAATGAATCGCGGGCTGAGATCCTTTCTGCCCGCCTTTTACTACGAGGTCTTCAAGGACTTGAAGGTGTGTCTAAGTCAGTATCTCCTAACGGGTAAATGACGATGGCCACATTCATCTTCCTCTGTGTGGCCTACAGCCACCGCTATACGGTGGCTCAATTTTTTGGGGCCATCGAGTTGTCCAAATCGTCGGGAAGCCAGATTTTCTACACCTTCACAATGCGAAAGGGAACTCAGCGCATCCTACACAAAATTCATGTGTCCTTCAACCGCTACAAGGACAAGTTCTTCGTTGTCCAACCTCTGGATAAGAGAGTGGTGTTGGATGTTCCCTTCGAGTGGAATGAAAGGCCTTTCATTCGCGACACATAATACGTGGAAGGGGAGATGGCTAGCCTGATTGGCGAGGGTTTTCTTGACCGAGGGTTTGACTACGGCTTGCTGCTTAAGGGGGATACTTTCTCTTCCCTCTACAAGCTCTGCCATTTGGACAACCTGAGCGAGGAGACCGTGTAGGCTGGCTCCAACCGCAAGGCCATATGTAAGTTCCATTCCTTTTTTTCTTTCCGTTCGTATCATTTATGTTTACCTAGCTCGTAATGCGTGATTTAACTCAGAGGCACTTATGTAGGGGTTGTAGTTTATTCCCTCAGTACCTCTTTTGCCTCGTTGTCCCCGAGCTAAGAAGGAGGCATTATTCTTGTGACTCGAAGGATTCTAAAGCTTCAGCGACAAGGGGTCAAGCTTCTGAGGGCGAAGGGGTGAGCGTCGATCGAGACAAGATTCTAGAGGAAAAGGAACCAGAATGTAACGCCCCAAAAATTATGAAGAAAATAAAATTATACTTTAGTCTTTAAAATTTTGAAAATTTCTATTTTGACCCTAAATGTTTAGAAAAAACTGCATTTTAGTCCCTAAACTTAAAACTTAGGGTTTTATTATTTTAATAGGTATCTAATCCTAATACATAAGTTTCAATTTCAAATACTAACCAAGATGATCGAATTACCTAGAAACATTACATAAGTAAATATGTATATAAAAAAGATCTAAGTATACTTATTTGAATTTAAATTATAAATAATTGAGGAACTTGATATGCAACTAACTAATTGATGAGTTAAGCCATGAAATCCTTAAGAGCATGATTGAATTCAGATTTTTGTAATTTATTATTAAATAATCATGGTGGGATATGAATATTAATGATTAACACTTTAATTCCCGCCTATAAATAATCACCATTCTTCAACAATTTCTACAGCCCAAAATAATCCGATTCTGCGAAAATTCCCTGAAATACAACTTGTTCCTTTTTGTATTTTCGTTTGGAAAAACATTATTCCTGGCTTGTTATTTTCTACCTAAAAAGACGCATGGACTTTTACTGCGCAAGAAATGTCGAATCTGCCCTGCACCTTAGAAAAAACATAACAAATAGTAGAAATTTTATTTTTGATCTCTGTTTTCAGCTGCATACTCTTTTTGGTGTCTACTATCTTTTGTATGAAGACATCGTTTCCAAATAACATGATATAAGAGGCCGTAATATATAAATCGTAACATGCTGCCAAGAAATCTGATAGCAGCTCTTATGTTGCAAGAATGATTTAGCATAACAACCCTATGTGTTTTCACAAAATCTTGGATACCCACATTTCTCATGACATTAGAAATCAGAAACCGTAAAAGAATTTGAAAACCAAGTTCATTTGGTTTTTCAGTTTATTTGGCACCACCTTTATTTTTTTAATTTATAAGTTAAATCACTGTCATAATTCAAGTATTTATCACACACGTGAATTTAACATGATATAGTATTAGTTATAATTAGATTATTATGATTTATAATCATGAATTGACATTTTTGTGATTTTATTTATAGCATTTAAATGGTATATTTAATGATTAACATACTACTTTCATAAGTCTTAAAAAAATCTTGCCACTTCAAGACATAACCATCAAATAAGATTATTTATCATAATAAACACTCCTTATCACATGTTTTGATAAATTTTTCATGTGTATATCTTTATATTTAACTTATAACATAATTATATGTATTTTAAACTAACTGTGTAAAATAAATTAATAATGGACAAAGCTATACATTTTAAGGTGTTACTTCAAATGATACTTATTTGATGTGTCGTTATTAAAAGTTTGAGAAAAAATCACATTCCCGCCTATCCTATTGCCCCAAAATCACTTACCCCCCCTCCCTATCCTATTTTTTATCACTTACCCCCTATCCTATTCTAATCTTTTTACATTACTCCCAAGACGAAATTAACCCACTAATATCTCCAAATTATGCATGTGCGGCTCGTGTGCCATACTAATTCGGGGCAATTTTGTCCATTCAAATACCCAAACACATTACAATCGAGAATGCCCTCCAATTCACTCAAATTAACACTTACAATGTTTTTTCCCAAATTCAAAAATCCCTAAACCCCCAAATCCAATAACCCATCTCTTGCACATAGGTAGATCAATCCACACCCAATACTCACACTACCCATTTTGCTATGAAAACAAACATCACAAACTTAAATGGAGTAATTTAAAACAAGATTACACGGGAAAAAAAAGAGAGAATAAAATTGAGGCTTTACCCAATTCTTGGGGCATGTAACAAATCTTCTTACAGGATTAAGATTAGTCCATGATATTTTTTGAGCTGTCCGACGCTCGCAACGACAGATGTGGGAATTATAATTCATCAATTTCGTCGATTTTATGAACCCTAATTTGAAGTTGGGATTTTGTTTTGGGGGGGGGGGGGGGGGGACTGAAGCTTTTTTAAAATATATATGACCGTTATAATGTGTTGGGATATTTGAATAGACAAAATTTCCCCTTATTAGTGTGGCACACGAGCCGCACATGCATAATTTGGAGAGATTAATGGGTTAATTTCTTCTTTGGGGGGGGGGGGAGGGGGGGTTATGTAATGAGAATAGAATATGATAGAGGGGTAAGTGATAAAATAAATAGGATATGGGGTAAGTGATTTTGAGGCGATAGGATAGGGGGTATGTGATTTTTTCCCTAAACGTTTTGAACTGATTAAAGGCTTATTTGACGAGTTTTCTTAAAGTTAGTTAAGTAATAATTTTTAAGAATTGATTATGCATCAAATTAGATAGATAATCAATTTTTTACTTGTTACGGTTACTTGTTTTTGGAAATGACTCTACATAAAAATATGAATACTTACAATTATAAATTTGAACATATGTTTGTTTAAGATAATTTTTGAGATATCAATAAGTTTGTTAATATAATTGATATTTAATATTTAACTGAACCTTACGTTTTTCAATTCTTCATCTAAGATTTTCATGTTTAGTGTAATGACATGAATTAAGCTTATATGTTCTTTACTAAGATTTACATCGTAACTAGCATCCTTAACAAGAACGTCCACAATTTCACCAACATCAGAATTGAAAAAGTACCAATATTTATTCTACTGAATTATAAATTTAATTAATTAACATTATTAAAATTTTTGAAAGGTTTGATGAACTAATTGACGACGCCAACATCTTCCGTACAAGTAAAGGTGAGGTTCCATTTCTAATTTGTTCTAGCCTCGTTTGGCATCCGGCCCTGAGGAACTTGGACAGAAAACCCACTACTCCGTTATCAAACCTCGAACAACCTATATTCTATCATAATTATGTTTTGCATCTCATCCCATAACATGATTTTCTTACTCATAATTAAATCATATCCAATCATTTATTATTTATCATATTAATTTATAATCATGGTAATTCTCCGATATTATAATCTCATCTGCTGGTTGTTGAACTGTTCAAAGAGCAACGAACTATGTTCGGGACATGTAGCTCAAGGAGCAACGAATATTATCTGGTTTACTAAGTTATTTTTTATCTGTTACACCCGTTGGGATGCCTTTGAGAAGTTGGGAGCAGGAAATTATTCGAGTTACTGCCGGGCAGTAAGGACTGTCGGTTTAAGTAATCTTGCTTGATACTCATCTATCTAGGCGCCGCTTGCAGTCAGGAATTGGCTGTAACCCGCGTGCTGGATCGACATGTACTCGAGCATGTCTCTTGATTTGTTTGCGAGGTCGCTACTTGTCGGAAGGTGTAAGGTAAAATATTAGAAGTTATAAGTTTGAATTCGTTTATTGTTAATCACAAGTTCAATAAATATTCTATGAAAACTCCAGTACCATTGCTACATCAAAATTATCGAGTGAACTGTTTCTATCTGTAAGATCACTCCTCAAAATGTATATATTAAATCACGGTTAGTTCTTGCATTACCAGTTCTATTATATGAATCTCACTAAGTCATTAAAGACTTATTTCTCGTTTCTTCTTTCCATTCCTTATGATAAAATCAACATGGTAGCATGGATCAAGTGAATAATTGTACAAGTGTGCATTTTGGAATATTCATGTGTTGTCACTAGTGCAAGACCATTAAAATAGTCACTTTGTTTGTAATATCAAGACTTCCGTTGTATATATAATAATATATTTTATAAAACGTGTATGGTTTTGATCCTCGATAGTAAGACCCCTTCATATGAGTTGTGCTTTAGTCTGAGTTGGGTAAAGTGACTTACCCCGGTGCGAGAGATTAAGAGGAGGTCACTTAGAGGGATAAGGTCATAATCCTGAGTGATTCCGACGAGGAGAGAGGGAATCTGAATCTTAGGATGAAGGATTGTAGGGCCTCTTCTCAGCGTTCTAAGAGTCGCGAGGATCCTTCTGTCGAGTCTCCCATTTACGAGGGACTTCCAACTGTCTAAGGGGCGGGTGAAGGCCCATCCTCGCTGCGCGACTGCCTTCACTCGAGAGAGGAGATGGAGAAAGAGGAGGGAGTAGAGCGGCCGCTTCCTAAGGGGCAAGAGATGACACATGTGCCTTCACCTTCCCAAATAGTGGAGACAAGCACATCGATTGTTGTGGCAACCTCTCCGATAGGGGTGAACCGTGTGGAGAAATCCCAGACTCTTTCGCCGACAGAGGAGGTAAGGACTTTTGTTCTGGCCAAGGATTAAAAATTCGGTCCGTTTCCAACGAAACGACCGAAATATTTCGGAAATTGGGTTTACCAAAACAAAGTCATGGTGTAATTTCGAAACCATTATTTCTTTCTTTTGTTTAAAATTAACTAATAATGTTCATTTGGACTAATATAATTACTGCGTCTATTGTTTCAGTTGTGTTGGGCACTTAATGCTCTTCAAAATTGAGGTTCTTTAAGTCTCCAATAGTTTGACTTTTTGCTTCGTTACTCGAACCTAGCTAAAAATAGGGAGCATCAGGAGACCCAAATTGCCGAGTTGAAAGTCTTGGAGAAGCTCTTGAGGGCCCGTGCTACCGAGCTTCAAAAGGAGGGATGGGAGGTTTGTGAGAAAAAGGCCGAGTTGACTTAAGAGCTAGAGAAGTTCCAATGACTAGTGCAGTCGCTTTGTAAATAGGTGTCTGCCGCTGTGATCGAGGCTGAGGACCAACTAACCTCTCAAAAGGTTAGTTTGTGATGCAGATCATAAATATGGGTATCTCTTGATCGAAAATAACAAACCCGAGGTTCAAGGAAGTCGAGGTTTGACCAGAAAGTCAACGGAGCCCATTTTTGATAAAAGATACCACTTTTCCAAATGGAAACAACCTCCTGAGCAAAACGTAAAGAATAAAGTCTTTACGCCCACATGAGTTTAGGAAAATTCAAAGATTTAGAGGGTCAAATTTGCAGTTTATTATTTCCAGCGGGGTTTTTTATGTTTTATTTAGTTATTTTAAGAGTCTTTTGTGATTTTGATATTTTTCTTAGTTAGGGTTTTCACTTTATAAGTTAGTCGTCTTTGAGTCATTGTGGTCAGTTGTTGATTGAATAAAAAAAACCTAACTTGAGAGTTTTCTCAGTTTTTGTCAATTTCTCGGTATTCAGCGGAATCAACCAGCCATTAATTTCTTGTGTTATTTCATCTTCCCTTATGGCTTTCGCTCGCTACATCAGTTGGTATCAGAGTCAGGTTCGTTCCTTCACCATGGCGTCAAGGAGAAACTCTGAAGTCCATCATGTTCTGGTAGAAGAAGATAGATGTGATGAATACACAATGTTACGTCGACAAATTAACTTGTTGATGCAACAAATAGCGGTGATGGTTGCTCGACAGCCTGAACTCGCACCGACCCCTGAAGTGCCATTGTTTGCGAATTTCCGGGAAAATCCGTTTGTACCACTAGAACAGCCATTGAATCCCTCTATTCACCGGAGACAAGATGATCTAGAGGAAAAACATTGGAAATCAGAGTTTCAAGGTGATATTCTAAATTTACATGGTGATTATAAAGAGGATTGTGAATCTCATATGATGTTGTTTATGATAGCGATGGTGATGATATTGTGGATAAGTTCGAGATTTTTAGATTAAAAGCTTTCATGAAGGGCGTGGACGAGAAGATCACGGTAGAGAATCCAATGAAAGAGACGAATATGTTGGAAAAGTATGAGGTTGATGCAAAAGTTGATATGCTTGAGGGTGTTGAAAAGGAAAATAAATGGTTTAGGCGTGACAATGGTCGACGAGGAGAAGAAACATATAGTTACTATCACAATTGAAGATGTTCATATTCAGTGTTTTGCTTTTCTTGAAGTTTCAGATTTTATTTTGTGTTGTGGTGATAAATTTACAGGTATTACACATGATTCAAATTCGAGGACGAATCTTTTTCAACCAGGGGAGAATGATGCAGATCATAATTATGGGTATCCCTTGATCGAAAATAACAAGCCCGGGGTTCAAAGAAGTCGAGGTTTGACCAGAAAGTCAACGGAGCCCGTTTTTTACAAAAGATACCACTTTTCCAAGTGGAAACAACCTCCTTAGCAAAACATAAAGACTTGTCTTTACGCCCACGTGATTTTAGGCAAATTCAAAGATTTAGAGGGTCAAATTTGTAGTTTATTATTTCCAGCGGGGTTTTTATGTTTTATTTAGTTATTTTAAGAGTCTTTTGTAATTTTGATATTTTTATTAGTTAGGGTTTTCACTTTATAAGTTAGTCGTCTTTGAGTCATTGTGGTCAGTTGTTGATTGAATAAAAAAAACCTAACTTGAGAGTTTTCTCAATTTTTGTCAATTTCTCGGTATTTTGGAAAATCAACGAGCCTTTGATTTCTTGTGTTATTTCATCTTTCCTTATGGCTTCCGCTCGCTACATCAGCTTGTAGGAGAAATTCCAGCATCTTCTCAATCAATACTGCGTTGGGCATCTCCTATGGGAATGTAAGGCATGTCGCGGGTTGGAGCAAAGTCTCGCAGTGTATAATGTCGGGGCCAACTTGCATTGCATGTCCTCGAAGAACATGGTGATGCCTCCTTACCAAGATGCGGTTCTGCCTTTGCTTTGTGCCAGCCTGACGGCTCCTAGCCAGAGAGCTTCTCTTGGCTGTTCTTCTGACCAAGGCATTTCTCATCCGGGTCCTTAGTTGTAGGTAGACAGGATCCTATTTGTGGCATGTGATGCCCTGATACTGTAGTCTGAGGGGTTGTATCACGCGTCCCCCCTGACTTTTGATTAATAAATTAACTTTTTGCGGTCCTATGAACAATGGTTATTGATTGCTGTAAATTTTCTACGTCTGCGAGTTGCAGGTGTTTTCCTTTTCTTACTAGCATCATTGTCTGTTCATACCGCGTGTCTTTGTTTAAACGAGGAGGCCAAGTAGCTTCTGTATGAGGGCTTCCATACTTAGTATATTTTTGCGATTGTAATTCATTAGCTCGTTGTGAGTGATTGCGCAGTTTTTTCCTTGAGTCGTGGTACTCCCCGCGTGATATCAAAAGACTTTGGTCAAAATATCTTTTCGTGGGAGACCCCTTATCATTAGGAGGTCCTCTCCACGTTATAAGGGGTCGTGAAGGGGTAGCTAGGAGGTCCTCTCCATGTTCGAATATTCAGGTGGGAATTTGAAGAGGCTTCCTTCTCCTATAAATAGCCTTTCGTTGGGTTCTTCTCCCTCACCACTCTCAAACATTTTATGCATTTCTTCTTTCTGCGACTCCCTTTCTCTCTTTCAATTGTTGTTGCTATCTCCTCTATAATCTTTATCTTTTCAGTTGCAATCATGGTTTCTCAGGTGACCTCCGATCATTCTAGTGACGAAAATTTGCAAACTGCGGGTAACACTCCTCTGCTCTGTTCAAATTACCAATCTCCTGTTGTGGGTGACTTGACCGTTTCACAGCGGACCCGACAGTGACAAGAGACTGCGTCTTCAATGATGCATGCCCTTTTTACTACTCCGGCATGCAACGGTACCGCTGATGTTTCCAGGGCATCTTTGGCTATAGTCCCTATTATTGATCAAATCCAAATGATTTTTTGCGCCGGCCTCCCTATGTTTTTAGCGATAAACGGGTTTGTATATTGCTCAAAGAACTTGGAACCTTTGAATATAGTGGGGAAAGGTCGTGTGAGCTCCACCATAAGTATGGAAACGATGGAGGGGGCATTGTTCGTGCTGAGGCCAGTCAATATCTTTGACTTAGACGTGCGTGTTCTAATTCGGACCAGCGATCAGCGAGGCTACAACTCCCCTACCGAGTACATGACTGTTTATTTGGAGCAAGTGCGGTGTGGCCTCTGGTGCTTCTTCAACTTTATTGTGATGGTTCTATTAGCTTATTGGCAGGTATGTCCGAGCTAGCTGACTCCCCCTTCCTATATATACTTGGGTGGGTTCATCTTGTGTTGCTAACTATTGAACATCACTTGCACCTCTAAGACGGTGGTGGGTGCATTTGTTCTCCGAGCAGCCTCCGTCAGATCTTTTTTCTTCAGAACGTCCCCTCGTGAAAATAAACGCATGTTGCTTATGGCTTCCCTAGGTTTGGACTCACGTGGTGGCGATTGGCGTTGTAAATACTTTTTCGTAAGCCCCCAGGGTGCATCGATATCCCAGTGGGGCATGCCAAGGAGGTGTGGTGTGGATTATGTGGTTCCCTCAAACGAGGCGCACACTTAGGCGATTGAAAAATTGGTTCGGGCTGGTATCTTTAGTAGCATGTACGACATGTCTTCCATACTGAACAACATGTTGGCTCAAAAGATGGCGGCCCTGCAGAGGAGGACCAAGACGTGGGACCTTTCTTCGGCTTTGCTCCACATAAACTTGATTTTCAGAAAGTCGCGGCGTTCTCTCTTGCCCTTTTCCTGTTTAACCGCTACTTTGCATGTAAAGTAGTTTAACTCCTTTTTCATTGACTCCGAGGAGGAGATGGAGCAGCATGTGAGATCTCACTTCTGCAAGATCTACTTTTCTGACATCCCCGGTGATGATGCCATGGAGCTGGACTTGAAGATGCCCTTTGTGCTGATGGGAGGTCGTCTCCGACTGTGAACGATGAGGTATTAGTGTGGGTTATGAAGGCCCAATGTGATAGTGCGTCGATGTTCATTTGTAGGAGTCCATCTACAATGTGAAATGTTGCATTACATGCAGCGACAACTCCTTGTTTCTTTGTGGCTAGTAAGACATCAAACATCAAATCGAATGTTCCATATGGTGGTAACAACTGAAGTCTATCTCCATAGTAGAGTTCCCCACTTTGTATCCACAATGTGGTGGCTAACTTTACTTAACCACCAATAGTAGATTTCATTCACATGCTTCTCTTCTAGCCATGACACATCAAATCTGGTGCTACCTCCCGCAATGTAGTCATCTTGTGCTTTCCCCGACATCTTAGTTACTAGGTATCCCAAGAATTTTCCGCCTTGAATTCTGAAGGAGCACTTTCGAGAGTTGATCTTCATCCGGATTATACCATGATCTCAAAGGCTCGTTTGAGGTCCTGCACATAATCCTCGGCCTTCTTACTTTTGACAATCATATCATCCACGTAGACTTCCATGGTATCTCCGGTGGCCCTTCAAACATGACGTTGACTAGCCTCTGGTATGTAGCTCCATCGTTCTTGAGTCCAAACGGCATGACCAGATAGAAGAAAGTCCCGATATTTGTGATGAAGCTGGTCTTTTCTTGGTCTCCTATGGCTATGAGAATTTGATTGTACCCTTGGTCTTTGTCCATGGTAGAGCGCAGTGCTTGGTAGTCAAATCTACGAGTTGATTAATGTTCAGAAGAGATTTAAATCTTTAGGGCAAGTGACATTGAGAATGATGAAGTTCACACACATGCGCCACCTTTCTCCAGTTTACGGCACTAGAACGACATTTGCCAACATTTGTGGGTATCTGACCTCATTGATTTAAGGGAGGTCTAGGAGTCATTGTACATCATATCATATTATCTTATTTTCTTCGAGGCCCATGTTGTGCTTCCTCTGTTGTACTACCTTAGTGGTTGGATAGATGTTGAGCTTGTACTGACACACCTCAGGCGAACACGTGTTGGAACTACTTCAGGGTGTTGATATTTTCTTTCTTCATGTTTTATACAATGTTTGTTCCTATTTTTAGGATCTTTCTCGAGTGACCCTTCATTAACTCTATCATTTTTAGTTTCTAGACATGCTGAACCCTGGCCTCCTCTATCCGAGGCTTCTTGGTTAGGTCTTTCGCGGACGCTTCTCTGAGCTTATATGATAGGGCGTTCATGTGACATTCTCAAGCCTGAGCTTGGTCGCCTCAGATTTTTCTAATTCCCCATTATGTTGGGAATTTTTGACTTTGAGGTGCATCGTGGAGGAAATGGCTTCGAATGTTTTGAGTGTGGCCATCCGCAGATGGCAATATAAGTTCGGGATGGAGGGTTAACCACCTAAAACTTGATAGCTTTGGTTCCTCGCATGACACTGCCTTCCCAAGACATGGGTAGCATAACCATATTGAGCATTTGGCAGCATTCTCCTAGAAATCCTACAAGCGTGACCTCCAAGGGATCCATATGGTCTTCCTTCAATCCGAGGGCAAGGTATGCATGGAAGAAAAGAACATCTATCAAACTTCATGTGTCTATCAAAATATTTTTCAATTTGACGCCTAACACAGTTGTCTTGGATAACCAGCGGGTCTTCATGGGGGTAGACGATGCTTTGGTAGTCTGCTGGTCCAAAGGTAATGGTGGGTGCTTTTTGTGTTTCATCGACATATATCTTTAACTTTCGGTCCACCCTCTGAGTTACTTTGATGTACTTCCACTTTTGTCCAGCGAAATAAACAGACATGACGCCTCCCTCAATCACGTTCATTGTCCTACCAGGTGAGTTATCTTGATATGTGTGAGGGATGGGTGGCTGTCGAACTTCGTCTCAGTATTCGAGAGAGGCGTGGTACTCGTCGTCAGTGGCCTTAGAGAAATACCTCTTGCCAATACTTTAATCTTCTTCCTCTCGTCCTCTCTTCTCCATTGGTCGTTCGTCGTAGCCCTACCGGTTGTCGCGTATCACATACTTCTCGAGGTATCCCAAACTCAAGAGTCGTCTGGTCTTGTTCCTTAGGTGGGCGTATTTGTCAGTGAGGTACCCATAGGTTCTGTAGTCGACACAATACTTTCTCGAGTTTTTATTCTTGTAGGGCTCTTTGGCGAGCTGAGGCCAATGAAGCTCTCTCCCCATGATGTTCATCACTTCAGTTTGTGATACACTCATGAAGGGAAGCAGGGTCGACTCGAGGTGCCTTTTCACCTTTTCATCTTTGTTTCCTTGGCTTTTATCCTCGTTCTTTTCCTTGATTTCTCTCCTGAAGCGCTCACGGCTTTGGTCGGGTCAGGCACTTTCATAACTTTTTTTCGTTTCTTCCATCTGCATGAAGGATTCGACCCTCTGCATCTTCGAGGTCCTACACGCGCGTTCGCATTGTGTAGTTGGAGAACGCATGGAGGTGCATCCCGACTGCCAGGATATCGAACAACATCCAATGGTCGATGTTGGGGAAGTCTATGACACTGTCAGAGAATCTTCACATGAAGTCCCAGAGATACTGTCTTCGGCTTTCTTGTTGTTGAACAAGAAACCTGCAGACTTTAGTAAACATCGATTACATGCAAATTGGCTTGCAAAAATTTGGGTTAGCTGCTCAAAATTGTGGACAGGTCTCGTGGGGAGCTGGGAGAACCAAGCAGGTGATCGCCGGATGAGAGTAGTGCAAATATTCGACACAGGGCGTGGTCAGGAGCAGCCACCAGTCACTAAGTCCATATTGGCCATGTACTGATTCATGTGATCGTGAGGATCTCGATCATTCTCTTCGATGGCATAGGTGGGTAGCCCTCGGGGTCTCACCCCAAATGAATCTGAGCTTGTGGAATATGAGGCGCTAAATGGGAGCCTTTGTAGACGATCTCTTCGTCGGGGTTCATGTTATGCCTAAGCTTGCGCAATTCCCTCTGCATCTCTTCCATGAGTATCCCTACAGAGCCTGTTGACCCGATCTCTTGTAATGGTTGGTTGGAGTCAGCCCAGGTGTAGTACCCTTCTTCTCTAGCGACCCTCTCACCCCGTTCTATGGCATTATGAATCATGTTGTTGTACACATCTCTCGAGATGTGTGCGTATTCTACCCCCGACTCTTCTCTTACGGGGGCCGGAGGCGGAGCAATATAATGGGACTGAGCTGGTTGTGCCTCAGGGATCTCGAGAGTAGGAGCGTGATTCTTGATTTCCGCCGACACTCGTAGGAAACTCTGACGGCTCGTATTTCATTTTTTTCCAATAACTCCACGCCACTGGAATTTTGACGCGCTTCTCTCAAGCTATCTCAGGGATTCTGCAGTGTTCCCACGGACGGCGTCCCAATTGCATGTCAAAAATGGAAATCAATAAAAACATTGAACCAAAAGTGCATCCTTTATTCTTTAGTAAATTATATGCATACTCGTTGAAGCTAGTATATCGATTAACCCCTACTATATAACATTATAGTTATACTCTCGAGTTCTAAACTTTGAACTGCATGTTTCATGGGTAATATTAAAGATTAGGGAAAATTGGGTTACCCATACAAACTTTGGTCCGTGTTGCAGTAACCTATCCAAACTTTAAATTTTTACAGTTTACGGTCCAAACTTTCATCTTTTGACAGTTTACGGTATAAACTTCCATTCCGACGAAACTCCGTCCAAACATGTCACTTTTGGGGACGCCATGCTGACGTCATCTTGCAGGGGTAGAATTGGTAGTTCACCTATCATTTACTAAAAAATAAAAAAAATAAAGAATAAAAACTAATTTTATTTCCAAACTAACACCCTAATAAATTTTATTTTGTTACTTAAAAATATTGAAAAATTTAAATTAATTAAATTTTATTTGTTACTTCAAATATAATAAAAAAATTTAAAACTAATAAACTCTAACTCAATAAATATAAACTAAATTCTTTTTGTTTACAAATTTAATACTAAATACTATCAATTTCTTTTTCTACAAAATGTGTCTTCAAATAATATATATTTTTAGAAATTAAAACTTTCCATCCAACTTAATTAGTAATTTTAAGCTAGATTTTATTAAGTTTTACTTTTTAATTAGTTAATAAATTTAAAACTCAAAACAAAAAAAAAAACATATTCTCTAACAGCCCACCCACCCCCCCCCCCCCCCCGCGGCCCATTCCCCCCAAATACCCCCCGCCCCACCCCCTGCACCACCACCAAAACTCAAATTCACCTCAAATCGACCTAATTTCATTATCCTCACACTTCCATGGCCTCAATTTTTGATTTTGGAGTTTCGAAAATCGTCACCCTACCACAAATCGTTCGAAAACCCACACCAAAAACCCTATAAAATCGAAAATTGGGGTCATAGAAGTGAGAGAGTGATGGATTTAGGTAGTTTTGAGGTGGATTTGGGGTTTGGTGGTGGTGGGTATGATGGGAGTGGAGCGGGTGGGCCGTGGGCTGTTGGGGCGGGGGGGGGGGGGGGGGGGGGGGGGGCGAGGTGTTGGATAAGATGAAGTTTTTTTAAAAAAAAATTCAAATTTTTAACTAATTAAAAAATAAAACTTAATAAAATCAAGCTTAAAATTATTAATTAAGTTTATTGAAAAGTTTTAATTTCTAAAAATATATGTTATTTGAAGACACATTAGTAAAAAAATTGATAATATTTAGTATTTTTGTTAGAAGAATTAAACATTTGGGGTGCAACGTATTTAAGAATATATTTTAGGGTGTATGAAATAATTGTACATATTGCACTATATTCCTCATCTCTAAAATGACAGTTTTACCCATGGAGGATGACGTCGGCATGACGTCATTTAGCCCAAAAGTGACGTTTTTGGATGGAGTTTCACCAAATGAAAGTTTGGACCGTAAATTATCAAAAAATAAAAGTTTAGACCGTAAACTGTAAAATTTAAAGTTTGGATATGTAACTGCAACACGGGCCAAAGTTCGGATAGTTTACGGAATTTTTCCCTAAAGTTTATTATAGTTTCATTGATGACATCAAGAAACCATTGTGTTAGTTCTAAGAAAAGTAACCACAAGGATGAGATTTAATTCTCTTGGAGTATGAACCTATAATTATGAATAAAATAAAAATAAGCAAGAAAAACAATAGAAAGAGTATAGGAACTTTGTAGGATGCGGAATGACAATAAGCCAAATAAACGTTTACTTAAAGTTTATGTCATTATTTATCAGGTAAAAAAAGTTTATGCTACTGTTTTAAGAAAAGCTAGGAATGTGGTCCTAGGCATTAAGGCAACTTCATTAGTCTAATTATAAGTGTGAAAGCTGCAGTTCACCTGGTAATAATTCCACCCGCTGATCTAGGCAATTAGACATTGATCAAAAAGCATGACCGCCAATTATTGACATTTTTCTTGTCAAATATCCACAGAAATCAGAACTATTGAAAATCATTACCGCATCACCGTTTCGTTATTATTGTGGCTTGAAACATGATTAGCCTAATGGTTGTCGTACATGGTAGTGAAACATCATATCAACCAGAAAATTATTCAAATCTTATTACTATCGAGCAGTCAAAAATATCCCATGCGTGTAGTATCAGCTGTTTGTCAATATTGCCGCTTAAATTTGCATGTAGCAATGAGGAAATGGAGGGAGTAAATGAACAAATGGAGAAAACAATACTGACTATCAGCTTATACTTTGTGCAATCCATAAACAAAACAAATTTTTTTCTCTCATGTTGAAAATGCCATCACCATCATTATATCTTGCCCCACAGATAAGTTAAATATTTTTTGTCTAACTTCAACTACTCAAGTATGTTTGGGTAATATGTTTTGCAAATAAAAAGGAAAATTGCATCCTTTTTGGCATTGGCATGGGTGCTATCATTAGCTCTGCTGCAAGGTCTTTTTTTATAGCTTTTCTTTTTGTCAAAAAAACCATGATATGTGCTTGATTATGTATAGCGCATGAAACACAAAGATGGGCCCAGCAGTAACAGTGTTTTATATAGTTTCATTCGATCTGTTATGTTCACATTTTCCAGGACCTCTCCATCATTAATATTTCTTTCACAAAATATAGAAGGACATCTTCATATCCTTTTTTTCCGTGGACACATGCATTATCTTCTTGTAAGGAAAATTATACGAATTATTCCTAATGTGTTTGTGAACGAAAGAGTTTATCAATTCATATATTAATGTCCTCGACTTGTAAAAACGATTTACTTTTTAGTAAAAATAAGGGTTAAATGAAGTAAATCCTCCAACCTATTGTCATTTTTTCGAATTATACCCCTAAGCCCTATGGTATAAAAAGATGCATTAAACCCTCAATTTATTGATCATAAAAGGTTTGCCCCTAAATCATTAATTAACCGTTCAATTAGACATGTGTCAGCATTTCATCCGTTAGATTTGGCCTCAAGGGCAAAATCCTCTAAAATCCATATGTTTGAAGGTTCATAGACTTTTCATACGTTATATTAGCGTACGAGAGCCACCTTCGCAGTTTCATAATATAGGTAACATCTCATCTCAATTAACAACATCAACAAAGTTTAACTAGCGTAAGCAAAATGTGAACTTGGAGTTTAAGACACTGTATATCAAGCCCAGATCAAAATTGTAGGCAGATTATGTAAAATCACATAATAGAGTAGTTACACCGGCCCTTCGCCTTTTCGGGTCTAGATTTTTTGCGTCATTTTAGTTGTCGTGGTCGACGAGGATATTAGTAATTTAGTAGGCATCTCATCTATCATTCTAATTGACGATTCATGAAAATACTGGAAAATCCTGGCCTCAGAAGTAGTCAGTGAACTCGGTAAGCAAATTCATGATTTCTTTTATGACATGTCCTCGTATTGGTGTGCAACACAAAAGTCTTGACTGTCCTTTTTTTTTTTTTTGAGTTTATTTGAAACATATACTTGAGGAAATACCCTTTAAGTGTATTTTGGTCTATTTCGTACAGGTAACAAAACACTGTACAAGGATATTAAGATACAAATAGCCAAAATAATGTCAATCAATAGATAATCGGACTAGCTTGGTGCATAACACCTAATACAAGCTTACTAGATATTACAAATAGATTACTAGTTTAAGTTGTGTGTCGAACATGTGGCGTTCGATGCTGACGTATCGAACCTAGGTTGTTCGATACTAATCGTACTGTAGTGATCCTGTGTCGAATTGATGTAAGTCGAACAGGCTTGATTCGATGTAGTGTGTGTGTCGAATGAGCCTGGTTCGATATAGTGTTGAGTGTCGAATGATGTGTCTTCGGTATGCTTCCGTGTCGAATGCTCTGAGTTCGATCTAAGGATGTGTCGAATGCTCAGAGTTCGATGTTGGTTAGGTTCGAGCGAGTCTTGAATGCCCCCTAGAGAATGTGAGGGGACGGGATATTTATAACACCCGTCCCGCGGGCCCCATTGGCATTTGGGGAAAGTACATCGAACCGAAGCGGTTCGATGCTCATTCTGCATCGAACGGGTGGTGTTCGATGTGCGTTTAATGTGAAACAGTGCATGTTAGATGTATTATTTAGCGGGCTGATTTTGCTGGGTCCGCCCAATATATGGTATTGGGCCAATCCTACAATAACCCCATCACATAATCCCCCCAGTTTGAAAGACGGTGTCGATCAGATAGCGGCTTCCAAACTTATGAAATATGTCTGTAATTTGTCGGCCGTTGTTTTTGTATTTTGAAAATCATGCCCCCGATTGGGAGGCGGTCTCGAAGAGAGATCGGGTTCCAAGCTCCGAAATTCTTTTCGTTTTTCATTTAAAATCATGCCCCCGATTGGGAGGCGGTCAGATGTGTGCGACCTTGTTAGGTTTTTTGTACTGGTTTGAGTTATTCTTAATCATATGTTTATTTTGAGCGGATCCCATTATATTAGTTCGTAAATTTCCTTGTCAATGATAAAGTTGTTCATCGAACCGGCTGCCTGAATCGTAGATCAAACCAGCGGCATTCGATGTTGCATTGTGTGTCGAATCGTGGCGATTCGAGGCGCTATCTTAATGGGCCTGATGGCCTTTTTGCTACCAATATAAGGGGGAGATGGTTTGTGTGAAGCTCATTCTCTTCTGGCCAACTTACGCACGCACGTAAGTAACATCGAACAAGCACGGTTCGATGTAGGCTGCATCGAACACCTTCTGTTCGATGCTCGGTGCATCGAACGGGAAGCGTTCGATCTAATGCCTTGGAATTTTGTTTTAAGCATAATATATAGTTTTTTGCCCTGCAATTTTAACATTGCTTTCTTTGTTTTCTTTCTTTAGGCAAATTATTCGAACAACCGTTATTGCTCTTGCATATTCAATCAACGTAATTTGTTATGTTCTTGATTGTGAGGTGTTTACTTATAATCGCTTAGTAAGTAGTCATTTTAGATATGTCGCGGTAGCGTTGCGAGAGCCGAGGGTGATGTATTCGCGCATAGTCAGTTTTTTTCTTTTTTATTTTATTTCAGTTCTTTCTCGACCACGATAGTGAGTTCTAAGTCAGCTTCTCGGAGTAAGTCGAGTAGCAGCTCGAGCTCTGGTTCGAGGAGCTTTGTGGTGGGCCCTTCTAGTGCTCTCGCGGGTTCGAATATAGCCCTAGGAGACGATAATGAGCCAATTGAAATAGATTATGCCGGTTCACCTGCGGGTAATAATCCCGGTGTTAAAGTTGAAAGGGTGGCGTCTCAAAGTGAAGATGATGATTCACAATGGTCATCATCTGAGTATAACCGTGCCTCTAGTGAAGCCGAAGAGGATGCAGAAATCATCAATAGGGAGTTCGATGATTATGTCGAGGTGTCAGGGATGGCATATGATATGTATGTCTCACGTTTGCAGCATAGTCGCAAACATCTTCGCGAGAAATTCGATATACCGACTAGTTATAAGATAGTTCTTCCCGGTCCAAATGACCACATGCATACTCCACCGCCTGGGCATTTGACAGTTTTTGTAGGCCAACTTCTGAATGGGCTGCGGTTCCCAATTCCGCTGGAGCTGAAGATGCTCTTGAGTTCTATCAACCTTGTACCAGGGCAACTTACACCGAATTCTTATGGCCACCCAATGGGTTTCATAATCGTGCTGAAGGCACTACGCGAGCCTCAAAGTCCCAATGAGTTATGGGCTTTTTTCGAGGTCGCTAGGAAGGAGGAGGGGTTTTACCACGTCTAGGCGCTAAGGCATCGTAAAATTTTGAATGGCGAGGTTACTGGTTATGGAAAGAACTGGAAGAAGCGCTATTTCTATATCAAAGAGAGTTATGAGGACGAGTTTTAAACTTATCATCGCGATTGGTTTACAGGCTGTAGGGTTGCAATACCTCCTGGCATTGCCACGACCTCGTGGGATTGTAATTTTGTTCTAAATTTGGTGTGCGAGCACCAGTTTGACGTAAAAAATTGGTAGAAAATCACGTTTTGTCTTTAGCTGGTTTGTCCCGAGTTCCGTATAACGGGAGAATGACACTTGGTATAACTTTGCGTCATGAGCTGAACTTGTATTTCGTGTTTACCCTAAACACTAAACCCTAAACTCTATACCCCAAAACCCTAAACCCTAAACCCCAAAATCCTAAACCATAAACCCTGTTACGCGGACCTCGGGTCCAACTGCTGAAAATGGCTCTTGCCCTGTGGAAGGGTTGAATGCTGGAATGGGCCCTAGTCAAGGTCCACGTGCCCACGTAGGTGGGTACGAACTTTTTGAGAGTGCGGCCATTGATGCCCTGAAGGTGATATATCCCAACCTTGTCGTACCGCATCCAGTGTATGCAGAGGAGCGGAGAATTGTGGAGCGGAATACGCTTCATATGTTGACAGCTGTATTATATGTTCCCTCTTGATTATAGCGTTGCACGACTAGTTTTGCAAATGTTAATTGTTCTATATTATTTTTTAGGGTGGCAAATAGTGGATGCCATGTTCGCGGCCCTGGCCCGCACTCATGAGACGTCTGCGAGTGGGCAGCCCCAGGGCACAACGGAGTTCCATGGCGGAGACTCGGAGGCCTTAAGTTCTACCCTTGAGGCGAAGGATAAGGCCTTACAAAAGGCCAGGGATTACGCCGTAAGAGCTAATGCCGATATGGATGCGGCGAAAGAGGCGAGGGAAGCTGCTGATCAGCTTCGATCACAAGTTTCTAACCTTTCTGCTAGCAAAGGAGAGCTGGCGAAGCGGATTTCCGAGCTTGAAAAGGAGGTGGCGGCAGAAAAAGAGAAAGCCGAACGTGCCGAGGAAATTGGCTATTCCCGTGGCCTCAGCGAGGTAAAAAATTTGACTTCTTTTGTATGGTCGTATTCTTTTATTTTCCTTGTTAATGTTCCTTTTTATTTGTATAGGTGTCCGCTCAGCAAAAGGTGGAAATTGATGAGGCGTTTCTCCGGAGCAGAACCTTTGAAGAGATTAGCGATCGGAGGTGTGCCCGCGAGGCACGTAAGGCTCATGTTCTAAATGTTCATCAGTTTTACAAGACGAAGTACGTCTGTGGGGGGTTCAAACCAGACTGGATGGATCTTACCTTGGGCCTGATCTAGAAGTTCTGTCGCCCCCAGCGAATGTTTAGTCCGCTTCCCCGGATGAGTTTGTTGTGCTCTTCGAGGATGAAAGTCTTGTACTTCGCGGGCTCTCGCCGCCGCCTTCTATGCCTGCCAATTATCCTTCCTCCGAGGATGAGGATGAAGCTGAAGTTGACGCCTATGGGCGTTCGCATTTATTTTTCTCTATAATGAACAATTTCTAATTTGCTATTTTGTGGCGTTGCGTCGCCTTTAAATGTGTTTGAACAATTTTTATTAATCGCATGGTTGTCATTTGTGACTTTTTCATTTTTTTGTTTGATCAAAGGCTCGTAATCGTTGCCTTTTCTTTCAATTGATATCGTTGATTTTTACTTTATTTTGACAACTTGAACATCCTTCCATAATCACGAAAAGTTTTCGTTGCTTTTAGGTGTTTAGGGATTTGCGGTATCTCATGCCATTCTAGACAGAGTCTTCGTCACTTTTTAGTTATTTAGGGAGTTGCGATATCTCGTGCCGTTTTAGACAGAGTCTCCGTCCCTTTTTAGTTATTTAGGGAGTTGCGGTATCTCATGCCGTTTTAGACAGAGTCTCCGTCCCTTTTTAGTTATTTAGGGAGTTGTGGTATCTCGTGCCATTTTAGACAGAGTCTCCGTCCCTTTTCTAGTTATTTAGGGAGTTACGGTATCTCATGCCGTTTTAGACAGAGTGTCCGTCCCTTTTTAGTTATTTAGGGAGTTGTGGTATCTCGTACCGTTTTAGACAAAGTCTCCGTCCCTTTTTAGTAATTTAGGGAGTTGCGGTATCTCGTGCCATTTTGAACAGAGTCTCCGTCCCTTTTTAAGTCATATTCGACAACGTTATATCCCGCCTAAGATTGATTACGTAATTTAAGTGGGTTTTAGATAGTTTGACCAAAAGTGTCTCTCTTGGAGACGAATTCAAATAACGGGAGTAGGGCGGAGTTTAATTCAATACCTCGGCCTACTGTGTTTCCCAATGTAGCCCTCGGGCTCAAGTCTTTAGTGTTCTTGTTTTAAGTTATTACACGTTTGCCCCTCAAGCTCGTCATGGCTGAGGGGACGAATAATTGTTGTTCAAAATATCCAGAGTACTAAAAACTTGCAAAAAATTAATAGGAGCTCCTTAGTGAATGTGCTCCATTTGCAGAGGGGCCAATGCCTCTACCGCCTCTTGTTCCTGCTGTGGTGGTGTCCGAAGCGAGTTCACGTAGCACTTCCATCCTTCAATGAAATCTCTGATCACTTCACATGTACCAGAAGTTGTAGGAAATTTCACCATTTGATGGTAAGTTAACAGCAGTGCTCGGAATGCATTCAATGCATGCCTTCCTAAGATGCCGTTGTACGCGAAGCGCATGTCGATAATTACATAGTTGGCCAGTAGCGTTCTCTTTTGCGGCGCGACTCCTAAAGAGGTAGGAAACATAAGCATTCCTCGAGGCACAATCTACGGGCCTCCAAAACCGCTAAGTGAAGTTCTCACCGGTTCCATTGTCTCGCCATTCAATCCCATCTTGTCCAAAGTAGAGCTGAACAACACGTTAACTGAGCTGCCTTGGTCCACCAGCATTGTCGTAACACCGAAGTTGGCTATATCCACCGTTATCACCAACGAGGAATCCAAGTTTGCTGTTTAAACGGCCCCGCCGCTCAGTTTTCGCAGGTCTGCGGTGGAGAAGATGATCTCTTCATGTGGCATTTCCTCGATCCTTAGGATACTCGCTATGCTGAAGAATTTGTCCAAGAAGATGAGCCTCGAAATTTTCTTTCAGGCGTTTGTGGAATCCGCCCCCATGGGCCTCCCAATATCATGTTTATCATGGCTTTTCTGATATTGCCATTCCCAATTTGAGGATAATCAAACAACGGTGGTTGCTCAACCATCTTTTGTTTGTCCTTCTTGAGGGAGGGTGTTCTTTCCCTGTCCGTGCTATCGTCCTGCTTTTTCATCTTTTTGACAAACTCCACGAGTTTGCCATTCTTCAGTAACCATTCAATCTCATCCTTGATATCCTTGCAATGTTCGGTGTCGTGTCCCTTCTGATTGTGGTATTTGCAATAGTGGGCCGAATACCTTGTTGCCTTCGAGTCTTTCATCTATATGGGCTCTTTCAGCCACCCCTTTCTTTTTGTAGCCTCGAATACTGTCATGATATGAGCATTCAGAGGCTGTACCGCTTGGGAGACGTGTCCCGGTACTGGTTGTTCATGTTCCTGTTTTTGTTGTTGTTGTTGCGGTGTTGGTTTTCCCTTCCTCGCTCCTTCTCTTTTGGGGGCACAATGTTGGACGATTTGGTCGCCATCATTTCTTCCAAAAGAACCACACCCTGTGCTTTCTTGCTAATTTCTTCGATAGTGATGGGTTTTCTTTTGATTAAGTCGCTGCCAAACATCGTGTTGTTAGTCGCTTGGAAGGTTATACTCATTACCATCTCTCCACTCGGGCTGTCTACCCTCAATAGTTCTATGTTGAAACGTCTCATGAAGTCCTTCAAATTTTTGTTGGTCCCCTGCTTCATGGCGTAAAGGTGGGAGTGATCCAAAACCAATCTTGCTTGGCTTGAGAATTGATCCTTGAACATTGCCCTCAACTACTTGTAGGTTTTGATCGATCCTGGTGTGATTCGAGTAAACCAATCCATCGCCACCCCAGTCAGGGTGGTTGCAAATATCCTCGCCTGCATGTTCTCTTTAAACCCATATAAAGACAGTGTCCTGCCCAGGTGAAAAAGATGATCATGGAGATCAGTTTTCCCGTCCTAAGTTTTTAACTCAGGGATCTTCTCTCCCTAGCCCAAGATCTCAACTTCGATCTCTTCAGAAAACGGACTGCTCCTAAAAGCACTTCCTTCTGGCTCCATTCGGCCCTCAATCGCGGCTTTTTCTCTCTCAAGTCTCTCTAGTTTCCTCATCATCTCATCATACTCTTTTCTGGAGTCGTGACTCTCCGTACGTCTCCTGTCTTCCTTATCTTCCCTCCTTGTTGGTTCATCCTTGCGATTTCCTCTTTTTTCTCTCCTCCTCGTCTCACGGTGCCTTCTTGATTGCACCTCTATTGACTTTGGATTTTCTCTTTGGTCGTTGCGGACCGCTTTATCTCTGTTCTGCTATCCTTTAAAGGCAAGTTTGCTCCTTCTGTCGTCCTGACGTGACTTCTCCTTGTCAGCTCCCTTCGAAGCTCTGGCTGCAGATCCTTGTTCATTTATGGTCTCCGCATGCCCTGCCGGTGGCGGTGCCTGCGCTATTGGTGCTTGGGCCAAAAATTCAGCCATGGTGGTTTTCACCACGTCCATGATTTCCTCTCTTGTCATGTTCGGGACTGAAGCAGTAGTTGCGGTTGCCCCGGTCGCACCAACATCTTCTTTTGGTGCCTCCTCCACTGGTGTCTCCCTTCTTGCGGGTGTTGGCACTCTTGTGGCCATTCTTGGTGGTTGCTCATTGTCCAGGACTGTCATGCTTGCAGTTGCCCCCATCAACTTCTTCGTTCATGCCCTCTACTAGCCTGCTCTTCGATCGGGTAGTAACTCTAGATGTCATGCCTAGTAAACTGGGAAAAATGTGGTGTTCTCACAGACGGCGCCAATATTTTGGTCTTATTTCGTCCAGGTAACAAAACACCGTAAAAGGATACAATTAAGATAAAATAGCCAAAATAATGATAATCAATAGATAATCGGACTAGCTTGGTTTGGAACACCTAATACAAGCTTACTAGATATTACAAATAGATTACTAGTCTAAGTTGTATGTCGAACGGGTGGCGTTCGATGCTGACGTATCGAACCTAGGTTGTTCAATACTAATGGTACTGTAGTGATCCCGTGTCGAATTGATGTAAGTCGAATAGGCTTGATTCGATGTAGTGTGCGTGTCGAATGAGCCTGGTTCGATATAGTGTTGAGCGTCGAATGATATGTCTTCGAAATGCTTCTATGTCGAATGCTTTGAGTTTGATCTTAGGATGTGTCGAATGCTCAGAGTTCGATGTTGGTTAGGTTCGAGCGAGTCTTGAATGCCCCCTTGGGAATGTGAGGGGACGGAGTATTTATAACACCCGTCCCGCGGGCCCCATTGGCAGTTGGGGAAAGTGCATCGAACCAAAGCGGTTCGATGCTCATTCCGCATCGAACGGGTGGTGTTCGATGCGCGTTTAATGTCGAACAGTGCATGTTCGATGTACTATTTAGCGGGCTGATTTTATTGGACCGGCCCAATATATGGTATTGGGCCAATCCTATAATAACCCCATCAAAGTGTGTACGTAAAGCTGCATTGTTCATTTAAAATTTATGTAAGTTGGCCATTTAACCATTGGTGAAGAAATGGTCTCTACAACAAATAACCTAACTCGAAGAAGGATTTCTCCTGTAAGCAAGGATTTCATTCACATTGGCCAAACAGGACGAAAATTTCTACTTTCAAGTTTGTTTCTTGATAGCTTTGTGGTCACTAGATGGGAAAGAAATATTTCGCTTTATTGACCTGGGAGGATATAGAATTTGTGCCCATCTGTTGGGACGAAATACTTCAACACCAGATTTATTGGAACAAAATATTTCGTCCCCCCTTTTCGTTCCTGTTCTAAGAACGAAATGAGGGCACCAAAAAAGTAGGACCAACTACAACTATAATGAAATGAGATTGATGAACGATGAACATAAAATATTTCGTTCTGATTAACAAGAATATTTAAAATCTATTTTATTTATGATAAATTAAGAAGTATGTTCAATTTTTCGTTTGGAGGGTTTTCTAATTGTTGATTTTATTACTAATTTTTCATTATAAAATTTAAATTCAAATACAATAAGGAAGACAAAGTTTTGTAGCCCCGATTAACTCTGTAGGCTATATGTACTATATGGGTATTTCCCATTTTGAGCCGGCCCAAGGCCAGGCCCATATTTTGCCTATGTCGGAGCATCCCCCACATACATATCGAATATAACATTCGATATGGTACCGCTCACGTGTTTATCACGTGTGCAGTCCCCGCTTCCCGCCTTTCGCTAATCAAGGTAAGCTTTAATTATCCTAAGTTACTATACACCGATATCGAGTATATTCGATATAGCACCCGACATAGCATTTGATATATATCTTCGATATATATCACTGATACACCCGTCAACGTCATATCCGACATCATCCCCGACATACACTAGGAGACCATATTCGACATAGAAGGTGTCTGATATCACCTTCGACGTCACCTTCGATGTGCCCTCGACATCTAGCAGAGCATCTAGCTTCAGTTCAACGTGCTCCGGACCAAGGCTACTTAGCACTAGTCTTAGTCGAAGTAGATATAGTTTATAATAGAATCGTTGTACCACATCTACAATCACAACCTCATATATATATATATATATATATATATATATATATATACGATCTATTGTCAAAATAGTGGCGTCGTCTGTGGGAACACTACGTTCCTTGACGAAGACGCTTAAGATGCAACGCATGATGACCCGATCGCAATCTGCACGACCAATTGTCGACAATTCGGTGGCGGAGAGTGCACCACCCCCACGTGCCCGAGTACCAGAATCGGAGGTTGCCTAGAATGAACCCATTCACCCTCGACCAACGACAGTGCCGGAACCTGCCCCCGCACACCCTAACATCTTGGCACCAGAAGTCATGGCGCAAATCAATGCTACAGTCCAGGCGACGGTGAATGCCTCTTTAGAAACTCTATTTCCACGTTTGGTCAACCAAAGAGTAGGCGCCGTACCACCGCAACCCCAGGAATCAAGGACCAGGAACTCCGAAATAGGGCGTAGGGCGAATGAACACGAGGATGTAGGAGAATCCAGGAGGGACCATCCATGGTCGAGAGTTCTCGTGGAGGAGCAGCCCGACCCAATGATGGACAAGAGTAACATTGCAAGAAGGATTGAGCAACTGGACCACGAAAAGATAGAGGTTGGTCGGAGATTAGCATTGGCAGAAGGCTACAAGTGCTTAACCCCGTTTTGTGAAGAGATTGAGTCAGAAGTATTTGAGAAATGAGAGAAAATCTCTGTTATCAAGGCATACGACGGAAAAAGTGATCCGAGCGAGCATCTCTACTACATGAACAGTGTCTTGAACCTCCATACGTTTTCACCCATCATCAAGGCAAAGATTTTGGCCACGACTCTGACCTGGATTGGTTTACAAGGATGAAAGTTGGGTCTATAACAAGCTATGAGCAAATGGGCCAGAAGTTGGAGAGCCAATTCTCAAGTCAGAAGAGAATGTGGACGAGCATGAACTATTTGAATGCGATGAAGCACAATGAGAAAGAGAGCTTGGAGGATTTTATAAAGAGGTTTAATGATGAGCTGATAAAAGTTGGCGAGCCAAAGGGCGACCAACTGGTGCTCATTTTGTTCAATGCGACAACAGATAAGAGGTTTGCAGGAGAGTTGATCAAGCTCAGGTCGCCATCAATCGACCAGATCAATGCTTTGGACAATGATACTGTTTACCAAAACAATGTGATGGCAACGAAGCAGACTTCCTTCCAGACCAACAATCGACCAAGAGGCAAAGAAGGATAGAATAAGGACAAAAACGGCAGGGACAGGTTCACAAAGAGGTACAATCCACTGAATCAAGAAATCCTAACTGTATTCGAGGTGGCTCACAGGAAGAACTGGTTGAACCAGCCAAGGAAATTAAGGGAAACTGAAGGAACTAAGTGTTCGAGAAAATATTACGAATATCACCGTCAGAAGGGACACGATACGGAGGACTACATAGACTTGAAGGACAGAATCAAACAGCTTATTCCTGAAGGGAAACTAGTCGAGTATGTACAGAATGCCAAAGACTGTGGAGATCCCGGGGATAGGTCATGTTCCCCCAGGAAAGACAATATGAAGGCACTTGAAGTGTGAGGAAGACGTGGAAACGCGATACTTAACGCACCTTCTAGAGGAGTTATAAACATGATTAGTGGGGGACCCACTGGAGCAGACTCCACCAATAGGAGGAAAAGGATTACCAAAGGACTCCAAGAGGACCGCTATATCGGATTTACATCGCTTTTGGATGAGTTGCCCGATGAAATTATCACTTTCTCAAGAATAGATTTGGCAGATCTGTCCTCAAAAGCCGTTCAGGCAGGTAAACTTGATTTCCCTTTAGTCGTTAAACTTGATGTTGCCAATTATGGTGTTCGCAAGGTTTTGATATACAACGGGAGTTCCACGAATGTCATATTTGCACTTGCTTTGGAGAAGATGGCCTTGGGCCACCATGTCGTGGAACAAATCCGCACCCCTTTGATAGGCTTCGGGAGAGTGGAAGTGATACCGCTGGGACAGGTGAACCTATCAACTTTATTCGGGGAAGAACCATACAGAAGGACCATCAAAGTCCAGTACACCATAGTGGATCATCCTTTCGCCTACAACATCATTATAGGAAGGCCCGCCCTGAATGCTATCTATGTAGTGGTATTTATATACCACGAGAAAATGAAATTCCCTGCACCCGAAGGCATTGGGGAGGTCATCGCCAACCATAAAGAAGAATTGCTTTGCTACATAGCTTCTCTTACACTTCCCATAATAAGGGAGGTCGGTGGACAGGAAGTGAATGTAGAGGCCAACCATCAAAGAGCAGGGTGACCAATGTCCTGGACATCATTTGAACTTTTTCAATTTCGTAAACTTTGAACAATTTATGCTTTCCTCTAAATTACCCCATTGTTGGGCTATACTCTAACTAAAACAGGGAGAACTACGCCGGTCTGATTCCCATACAATGGGATACGTAGGCGGGTTGGTATTTACCTAGCCTCGACCGTTATCCATCGTTATTTCTTATTTGTCATATTGATATGTATCTGCATTTCGGGATCAATAACTATCTGCAGGTACATATCATAAAACGTATGACAAAGACGTTCCTCACTGAGGGGTTCGAACGACACATGCCCAAAGGGGCACACATGTTATGAGATATCCATCATTGTATATCCTATTAGGGGAATTCCATGTATTAGGTATTGTGCATATGCTGCTATTTTACCCATCTATGGCAGGTACAATAATATTCCCTACCAAGGGGCAAGGAAGGACACATTCCCTACCTATTGGGAAGAGAATGAATAAATTGGAATTCACTTTTCAAATTTCTATCTTATCAATATTTGTCAATACATATTGTATTATCTTGTCTAAATGACATAAAATTACCAACCAAAGACCACCCTAAAAAGGGAAAGAAGTTCTACAAAACCTACGGGTTATCACGCATCCTCAAAAGGATGAAGATCTACAAATCCTACGGGATATCACGCACCCTCAATGGAAATGATTCTTACCTACCACAACACGAAAGAAAACAAGATAGAGTGACTCTGATGCCTTAACATGCATGAGGAAGAGTACCTATAATGGTCAAATACCTGCTATCCCATGGGGTACGATATAAATTTGCCCTAACGGGTAAAAGCTCCCTTATCCATCGCGATATGGAGGACAAAAAGATAAAAGAAAGATCCCCTATCCATCGAGATAAGGTGGACAAAAAAAAAAAAGAAGGATTCCCTATCCATTTAGATAAGGAGGACAAAAAGAAAAATGAAAGCTCCCCTATCCATCGCGATAAGTAGGACACAAGAAAGATTCCCTACCTGCTAAAACAACGGAGGTAGAGGAACAGGAGAAGATCCCATATCCATCGTGATAACGAGGCCAATGATCGAGCAGAATCCCTACGCATCGAGAAAGGACGGGAAAAAATAGATAATATACACGAGGATACTAATCCTTCAAGATAAGAAGAGCAAACCACTATTTTAGTCAAACGTTCGAAATTAGAAAGAACATAAAAGAAATACAGGTACAACCCCTAAGGGATTGCGGTAGATACAGCATTCACCCAGGATACTTAGGGGCACCCTTAGTGTGAATAAGCACAAGGCTTTTTTGCTGCAAAATCTCAGCTTAGACATCTGGTACCGGGTCTTCGTCATCAACGGCATCCGAATCTTCAGGAAATTCCCCATCTGGACCTAGCAACAGATTAAGCGGGCTAGGGACAAATTCTCTTTTGAATCCGTCACGCAACCGGAATTGACCGATGATAGAGGCTTTTGCCTCTTCTCTTTCTTGAACCCCGCGCTCAACACAGATCTCCTTGAATATTTTGCACAACAGGAAACCCTTGGCAACGTTCACCTTCTGCTTTGGAGTGGGCTTCGGGCACCGAATGGTCCTCTCAGCAATGACCAGTTTTTCTCGTACCTGTTGGAGCTCTAATTTAGCGGCTTCACGTTTCTCCCTCTCAACTACAAGAGAGAGGTTGACCTCATCTAGGGTTGTGCCCAACTTCTGGTTCTGCCTCAACAGTAGCTGCACATTCGCGTCACTAGAGCCAAGTATACTCAAAACCTCATAGCACTCGGCTGCCAGTTTGGCAGTCCCTGCAGGGTCGTAGCTCCCTCTGCTTTCAAGGTCAGAAATAGTATGCGAGATGGACTCGACCTTATCAGCATTATTATCACTTGTGTCCTCAGAAAAGAGGCAAGGAACCTCCCAACCTGGGACATACAAATCATTAATCTATCATTACTATAACCAAAAAGAGAAGGGGGCTATAACAAACTTACCAACTGAAATATGGCACTCCTTTCCGCAGTCGTACCACTACACTCGGTGCGTTTCCTCTTGTGTTGGGAAGGGTTCACACCCGAAGCCCCCGGAGCCAGGCTCCTAATAGAGATCGCGCCGATTCCACCCTGTGAGGGTTCACTGCTCCCATGGACAACACCTTCTACGCGTTCTTCACCTTGGGACGACCCACCCATCTTCTCCTTGAGTAGGTTCCCCTCTCGCCCGCGTGTTTTATGAACAACGAGTAGTGATGCATCGGCGCCGGCCTCGATCTTCGCTGCAGCAGCGCGTTGATAAATCATATCCAACCTCCGATACTTCACGAGTTCAGCTGTATTCAACAAATAGAGCATCCTCAGACAGAGGATTACTTGAAAATATACAATTAAGACAAAAATATGACATACCAAGGTCAAACGAGCCTCGATAAGGAAGAGTAGCCCGTTGGCAAAATGCTTTGCATGTACGGTGATGGAACCCCGATGAGGTTTATGCATTCGCTCCCCTTTTCCAGGGAACTTAATCTGGTACCCACCATCCACATGATATGTAGCAGCGTAATGACCAGGATGATGGGGTACGTGGGACACCATGTCGTCATATCTAATGGTCGTCATATACTTCTTCACTTCGGGCGACACGAGGAGACCCCATTCATTTACTCATCCCCGTGAAACTCATCACCCTCCTCGTCTGATCCGTCCCCCACGTCATCACCGACCAAATCCTCTATTCTGAAATACTCAGAATCAACGAAGGGAGATTGAGACCCCGGCGACCTCTGCGTTGTCATATCCTAAGTCGGTTATGTGAACTCTCCTCGTGCCCGAATTGTGACTACGAATAAAGAAGCACATGTACAAAACGTAAAAAACTCTTTGGCAAGATAAAACCAACACACATGCAACTTGAAAATTTAAAGTTTGAAAAAGAAGGGGTAAGTCCGAAATTTATATCGAAAATCATATCAAAAAACATATCGAATCCGTATATCTAATATCATGTCGAAAATAGACATCGAAAACGGGTGTCGAGTATGTAAATCGAAAATGAATAACGAGAACATATATCGAATATACATATCGAAAACTACATCGGGCATACCCGACATACCTTAATAGAAAGAAGATAAATTTTGCTAGAAGACAAATGACCATCATCTCTCCAGCAGACAACTATTTATAGACATCGGGTCCTCCGATGAGCATTTATGGGGGCAAATATCGAAAGCCAAATTAGATAAACACATCGAAAATAATTCGATATAGACTATACAAATCCATACAAATCTCTAGAAATTCACATGAGATCTCTACGTACGATAATTCAAACGAGGACGTCTCGGCTATGCTATCCACCAACATTTTTTCGAAATGAATTCGCGTATCAGAGCTCCATCATTTGAACTGGCAGGACGAGAGGTACTGGTGATTCAAACTCATAACTAATTTACGAATTATTATTTACAATAATAACTCCCAAATTGGGGGACTACATGATATGGGTATTTCCCGTATTGGGCCGGGCCCATATTTTGTATATGTCGGGGTCATCCCCGACATACATATCGAATATGACATTCGATATCATACGGCTCATGTGTTTATCACGTGTACGGTCCCCGCTTCCCGATTCCTATAAATACCCACATTCCGCTAATCAATGTAAGCATTAATTATTATAAGTTATTGTACACCGATATCGAGTATATTCGATATAGCACCCGACGTAGCATTCGATATATATTCCTATAAATACCCACATTCCGCTAATCAATGTAAGCATTAATTATTATAAGTTATTGTACACCGATATCGAGTATATTCGATATAGCACCCGACGTAGCATTCGATATATATCTTCGATATATATCACCGATACACCCCTCAACATCATATCTGACATCATTGCCGACATACACCAGGAGACCATATTCGACGTAGAAGGTGTCCGATATCATCCCTGATATCACCTTCGACGTCACCTTCGATATACCCTCGACATGGGAAAAAATCGAAATTGGTCCTTTATTGTGTCTTAGTTACAGTTTTAGTCCTTTATTGTGTCCTTGTTTTATTTTGGTCCTTTATTGTGTGTTTCAGTACGATTTTGGTCCTTCAGATGGAATCTCAGCCGAAAATGTCATGTACGAGCACGTGTTGCCCTCAATTGAATTTTTTTGAATTTTTCACAAACATATTCGCATGTTGGAACAACAATTTTAATTTTTTAATTTAAAATTTTGACCCGTCCGATCCGGATAACCCGGTCAAATCGGGTTGGCCGGGTCAGAATTTTAAATAAAAAAAATAAAAAAAAAATTGAAACCAGCGTTTCCACATGTAAATTTGCATGTGGGAATTAAAAAAGTTTTTATTTTGGCCGGCAAGTGCTCCCGCGTGATATTTTCGACTCTGACTTCTTCCTGGGGACCAAAATTGTAGTGAAATACACAATAAAGGACCAAAATAAAACAAGGACACAATAAAGGACCAAAACTGTAACTAGGACACAATAAAGGACTAGTTTCGATTTTTTCCCCCCTCGACATCCAGCAAAGCATCTAGCATCAGTTCGAGGTGTTTCGGACCAAGCCTACTTAACACTAGTCTTAGTCGAAGTAGGTCTAATTTGTAATATAATCGTCGTACCTCATCTGTAATCGCCACCTCGTTATATATATACGATCTATTGTCAAATTACAATACAAACGTTGATTCGAGTACAGTACTTCTTTTTTTATCGTTAAATTCTGAGTAATTAAGTAAAAAACATTGTGGTTGCTCCTCAATAGTCGAAAAATAGTGATCCAAAACTGATCTCACTCAACAGAAGAAAGAAAGAATGACCAGCCCTTCTCCAAAAGTCGGTTCTCTTATTACACTTATTTTGTTGACTAGTTTCATCAAAAAATACTCAAAAGTTAAACAAATGCTGATTAATTATTCCAAAGTTTTTATTTGTTACCATATTCATTTCAAACTACTATTCGTTTGTTGTTTAATTTTGATCAGCAAAATATTAGTTATTTTATTTGAATCAACAAAAATTCAGTAAACATAGTTTCACTACCTAATATTTAATCCTTGTTTTATGAAAATAATTGTATTTTTAACAAACTCATCATTTTTGACTCTTTAATTTAAAACTTTAAATATATTCACATTAACTTATTTACCCAAAATTAGAGTATAAGCTTTTTAAAAGTAAAGTTAAGTAAAATAATAAATGTTAAAAACATAACTTCTTATCAAAGTAAAGTGAAAATATTCTGTTTGGGTTACAAATTGTCAAGAAATAATGTTTTTTAATAGGGAAGAATGTCAATTACTAAATTTAGAAATGAAGTTGGGATTAAACGTGATGGACTTTGTTCTAGACTTTGTTCTATGGGATCACATATTATATATATAATGTTAGAATTTAGGTCTATTTTTAATTGCAGTGCTTAAGTGGAATCAAATGTGGTGATGGAAGAATAATCTATGATACAAAAGTGGCACCAACCATTGAACCACCCCCACCGCTGGAAAAAAAAATGTGTTTTTATATTTGTAAGCGGGAGACAATACTCTTATGAAAGTAGTATTTTGGGTTTTCTAATGTATGAAGTTTTATTAGTTGCTATTTTTTAAATGTAACCAATGTAATCTTTGCCTCCCACTTTAATTAGTACTTTACACATAATTTGTATAATTAATTTAATAACTAATCTCTGGCAAGTGGCAGCTTCCAGCAGCTATGATTACGAACCCCAAAAGCACCGCACTCCTCATTTCAATACAACAAAACAACAAAGCACTCACTTCCCCACCTTAGCACCGAAAAGTTTACACACACTAAAAACTCTTCACTTTAATTTAAGCCCACGCTAATTGTTTTTCTTAATCACAATTAGTAAAACAAAAGTAGCTTTCAATCTTGCATGTGTTCATTTGTACAACCAGCTAGCTAAACTTTCTCTCTTTACTCAAAAGCTTATTTTCTTTTTTCACTTATCTCATTTTAAGAAATACTAAAGTTTCATCACTTCATGTGTATACATTATTGTTGAAATAAATCAAGAGCATTTCATTAAGTGGGGTTCTTTTCTTTTTTTTTTTGTTTGCGAGTCTGGATGAATGTTTAGTCTCAAAAGGTGAAATATTTATGTATAGTTTGAAGGTGTTTAACATAGATTGAGAAAACAAAAATGGGTGTTGCCACAGTTGCTGATTTAAAGACCAGCATATCCGGAAAGCGGTCCTTTCGTCCCAGTTCAAGTGCACGGCATCCTGCTACTGAATGGTAATTCATATGTATAATATAGTTAGTTGTGTGTGTTTCATTGTGAGATTCATTTTGCTGCATGACACATGAACTTCAACTCTGAATTTCCACAAGCATGTTATTGAATCACATTTTGCTGATTTGATTTTCTGAACGAGGAAGCTTGGCTTTCGTGTGTGTTTGTTAGGAATTATATCTCAACATTGGTATTATATTGTCCAAATTTAATTAGAAATAGGATTGATTCCCTTTCACATGATTGGATAGCCTTCTCTTTAAATTTCAAAATCAGCCCTTTCTGGTACTGTTTAGATGTTTAATTGATACTATTTAATTCTATGAAGAAGCAAAATAAATTCAATAGTCACATGATGTCCTTCATTCGATCTAGCTAGTACTATAGTACCTCAATCTTAATAATGTTTAACATTGAATATGACAGATTCACCATCACATAGCAGTTCAATATACTAAAGTTTTTGCATTCTTACATTATGTGCATTTTTGTGAAAGTTGATACCTATATTCAATTTATATACTGTATGTACATCATATCATAATTAAAAACTTCAAAATTTTGTTTCTAGAGAGACAATCGACCCCAAGTTAGTTAGTTCAACATAGGCAATTTTAATACATGATCTAAGAAAACTTACAGATGTTTGGTTATGCAGTTTCTTGCGCAAATTACCTTTGTAATATCAGTCTTTATCATTTAGACAGCATAAATCACACTGCCCCACTAAGGTGTTACACTTTTGTCTTTTGTTTTGTGCTGGACCATGTTGCATCCATCCGTGTTTATTGATAAAATGTGCTGAGACAAAAATGAGTAACAGAGTGCACATGTCCGAGACTTACTGTTCACGAGTCTGAGTGAACTGTTGAACATAAAGTGTACTAGTGTAGCTTCATTGCATTCAAGCATGGGGATGCAATTGTATGAAGAATGTGTATTATATTTTCCCTTTTTTCTTTGTTTGTTGTTATAAATTGCCGGCAGAGTTTGATTTGTATTTTGTGTTATAGGCCAATCTCCGATGTTTCCAGTGATCTAACCATTGAAGTTGGAGCAGCAAGCTTTGCACTGCACAAAGTAAGAAAACAAAAGATTTACTTGGAATTATGTTTCTGAATGAACCTCTGAATACATGTTGCTAAAAGGATTCTTGCATTAGATTATACTTGCTTATGGTAGAAACTGTTTGTACCTGAGTTCAGATGGACTTCGTAGTATTTCATCAAAAGTTGTTTGTCTTGAATTGAATTGAGTAGAAATGGTTCTACGGGTGATAACTTTCACATGGAGATTAATGAGATAATCCACGGTAAGGGTAATAAGAAGTTATTATCTTTGAAGAAAGCTACTACTTCAAAAACTCAGACTTTGCTCACATGGCTTTACTACTCAACAAAGAAGTATTAACAAATTATATTAAGACTATGCAGAGTAAAAAAAAAGTAGTCATCCCCTGCATTGCGATTTTCAGAACTTAACGGCGTGAAAGAACTCACAGCATTTCAACTATTTTTTCTTTTTTATGATCTTGGGAGAATCCTTTTCTGAATATAAGTTTTGAAAGAGAAGAACTCATTCTGGGATCATGAAAAAATTTGGTTTTTCTTTTACAGTTCCCTCTGGTTGCACGAAGTGGAAGAATACGAAAACTATTGCTGGAAGCAAAAGACTCCAAAATCTCAAGGTTCAATCTTTCTGGTGTTCCTGGTGGGTCACCAGCATTTGAGCTGGCTGCGAAATTCTGTTATGGGATGAACGTCGAAATTACTACATCAAACGTTGCTATGTTAAGGTGTGCTGCACATTTTCTTGAAATGACAGAAGAATTTTCTGAGAAGAATCTAGAAGCCAGGACTGAAGTCTACCTCAGGGACTTTGTTCTACCAAACATACCTAACTTGGTCTCAGTACTTCATCGTTGCGAAAGCCTTTTACCGATATCCGAGGAGATCAAGCTGGTTAGCCGGATAATTAACGCCATTGCGAACAATGCATGTAAAGAACAGTTAACCTCAGGATTGTCTAAACTGGAGCATAACTTCCCTGCAAAACCATTCCTTGGCCCGGATGCTGAAATACCTTCAGATTGGTGGGGAAAATCACTCACGTCTCTGAAACTCGATTTCTTCCAAAGGGTTGTGACTGCAGTCAAAACAAAGGGCGTAAGAAAGGAAATGATCAGTAGAATTCTGATAAATTATGCTCAAAATTCTCTTTATGGATTTATTGCTAAAGACCCTCAATTTGTTGAAGGAAAATTCTTGGATCTTGAGATGCAGAAGAAACAACGAACCACGGTTGAGACAATTGTTAGTTTACTACCAGCACAATCAAGAAAAAGTACCGTTCCAATGGCCTTTCTTTCGAGTTTGTTGAAATCTGCAATGGCGTCGTCAGCATCAAACTCTTGCAGATCCGATCTTGAGAGGCGAATCGGCCTGCAGTTGGACCAAGCAATTCTTGAAGATATTCTAATCTCTGCTCATTCACATGGAAACAACAACAGCCCTCTGTATGACACGGATTCAGTCCTTCGGGTTTTCTCCATTTTCTTGAATCTTGATGAGGATGATGAAGAGGATAATCAACCGAGGGAAAATAATGAGATGCTTTACGATTTTGACAGCCCTGGATCTCCCAAACAAAGTGCAATCATTAAAGTCTCCAAACTTTTAGACAGTTGTCTTGCAGAAGTTGCTTTGGATACAAACTTGACTCCATCTAAGTTCACAGCGCTTGCAGAAGTCCTCCCTGATCATGCTAGAATGGTCCATGATGGTTTATACCGTGCTGTAGATATCTTTCTCAAGGTTAGCCACTGTTATAGCCTAAAAAAATAAATAAGGATACCTTGATCACACATCAGGGCTGTCTAGAATCTTATATTAGGCCATAAAGTTTTAAAGCTTATTGTTTACTGAACAAACTCTCGCAGGTTCATCCCAACATAAAGGACTCAGAACGCTACCGCCTTTGCAAAACAATAGACTGTCAAAAACTTTCTCAAGAAGCTTGCAGCCATGCAGCTCAGAATGAACGGTTACCGGTGCAGATGGCAGTTCAAGTACTATACTTTGAACAGATCAGGTTGAGGAACGCCATGAATGGCATTGGGGGACAAAACCAGTTTTTCTTTGGCTCAATGAACGGACAAATGCCACATCGTTCAGGAAGTGGTGCGGGGAGTGGATGCATCTCTCCACGAGATAACTATGCGTCGGTTAGAAGGGAAAATCGTGAATTGAAGCTTGAAGTTACTAGAATGAGGATGAGGTTAACCGATCTTGAAAAAGATCACGTCACTATGAAGCAAGACCTTGTAAAGACGCACCCTGCCAACAAGTTATTCAAGTCCTTTACGAGAAAGCTAAGTAAGATCAATTCATTTTTTCGGACTAATAGAGAGTTAAAGCCTATAGGAGGGAAGGCTAGTTCTGAAAGCCGGTTTCCTTTTCAGAGGAAAAGGTGTCATTCAGTTTCATGATCAAGTTTTTATGTACATAAAATAGTGTGTAGTGTTGCTGTTGAGTTTTGCTGTTGTATTTTGTGTGTGATTGCTAAGTTTGTATTGATGAGTTTTCATCTGTACAGTTCTCAACTGAAGTGCATGCCTCTTTTTTTACATGCATTCTTGACAAGGAGAGAATTAATAATTTGTTTGTGACCGAAACTTTGAGACTTCTATTGTACATATGTGCTGCACTCTATATATATAACATATTGCAATATCTTTATTTAAGTATTTAGTTGAGCCTGTAAGGTTAGTTGTCTGTTTTAAAATACCCTTATTATATCGATGACGTCTTTAATGTGGGATAATACACAAGTTCGAATACTTTTTTTGTTGGTGATGAATTAAAGGAATGGGTCGCCCATGTGGGCTAAATCCGACCCGTATTATATTTGAATTCAAATATAGGAGAAGTTTGTTCTATTTGTAGGAGAAAACTTCCCCAACTCCTAGACAACTTCCAATCTCATTTTATGCAAAGGTCATTTTTCAACACATAAACTCATCCTTTTTTTTCAACACAAAAACTCATCCTTTTTAGGCATGTGGATTGTGGCAATGATTCCTTTCTCTTTGTGATTCGAATCCGACCATTTTAGAGCCAATCAAATGCAGAAAACATCATGTATTCAAGTCGGGCGAAGATCAACAAAATTGAAGTATCCATGGGATCCATTTTCAATGGATCCAAAGTTAGTAAATTTCCAGCATTGGTATCAGAGCCATTAGGCTCGATTTCTGATGTTATTGGTCATGTATCATCATGTTTCACATGTTCATTATACATGAGAACGCTTCAAATTCGTGAATTCATGTTTTTTGAGTTCTTCATATGTGGCAGAAACTTTGTACGAATTTATGAGAATTTTCTTTGTGTTTCGTGCCGTGTAAGATATGTAGTTTTAGAAAATCCTTCAAGAGATTTCCATCCATATAAAGAACATAAAATTTGGACAAGAATTCAAGAAGTTATGATTTTTTGAAGTTCATGTGTGGAAGATGAACAATACCACCAGTGACGTCATGATGATGGAACGATGACATCAATGTGATGTTCCCTGACCAATCAATGCGACATGGCTGCGTAGGACTGTGCCAAGTGCCAACCCCTGGTCTATTCATGCTAAGGGCGCTTTTGATGCGTACAATGCGTTCTAAATGTCCAATTTTGACAAAATTTGTACCATTATTTTCAAAATTAAATTTTTGATGTTATGGAAAATTAATATTATAATTTTCAGAGTAGAAGAAATATTTTCTTGTACTTTTTTGTAATTTTTATATAACAAAAATTAAAGAAAGGTATTTTTTTGGTCTTGAGAAATTGTTGAAAAATATTTCCTGCACTCACGAAATTATCCAAAAGATATTTGTGCCTAGTGGGAGTGTATGCACATTTTTCTGAGCCATAATTAATTTTATAAAGTATGGAAAATTAGTTTTTCTTTAATGCTAGTACAAAATTAGGCATTAAATGTTTATTTATGGTAGCGAGTGTTGAAAAGACGTGCTCTAAATTGTCCTTATGGACTTTTTCATTGTTTTGGACTATAAGAAAGATGTATATACACTCTCATAAGTTGGATTTTGTCTTTTTGAAGCAATGTTACGTCTTTCCAAATGAAACCCCGGGCTTGGTAGCTCGTTGTTCGATATGGTCAATGGAAAGCGTTTGAAATCCTAAAAGAATTTTTACTAAGCATACTTGATTAGTTACTGTGGATCGAGGATCTAAAAACTAGGGGGAATTATTATATCTAACATTATTCTTTGCCTAAAATTACTTTCTGCTCTTTTTTTGGGGTCGACTTTTTCTGCCCCGTTAGTTTTCATTTTTATATCAAAAATGACCAATTTCTCTTATTCGGGCTAAAACGCTGACGTGATTGTACAGTCAATAAGTTGCTCATCCAGTGAATAAGCTGATCGCGCCACGTCAGATTTAAAAACGTCTTTTATACAACATGAATTATTACACAACTTAACCAATAGTCCTTTCAAATTACACTTGGACCCCCAAATAAAATAAAAAAAAAAGTCATCTTCTTCCCCGCACTCGTTCCCCCCCCCCCCCCCCCCTCTTTCACCACCACAACCAACAAAAGTGGCAGCAAATCGGTTTTAATTTTGAATCGTTTTGATTAGGACTCGGAGTTGAATGAATTAAGCCGCGAAACCTCTCGATTTTTGCTGGAGCTCGAAGCGGAGTCGCCGGAGTTTCTGATTCTTCTTAGAATCGCGGTTGTTCGATTCATCTCGGTTTTGATTTGGATTCGGAGTTGAACAAATTGAACCGCGAATCTTCTCGATTTTTGCCAGAGTTCGAAGCAGAGTGGCCGGAGTTTTCAATTCTTCTCAGAATCACGGTTGTCCGATTTAACATTTATGAGGGGTGGTGGTAACGGAGGCGCGAGACTGGGGGTGGTGGGCCCGACATTTGGGGGAGGGGGTGACGGGAAGTAGGCTGTTATGTGCGTGTGTGAAGATGAAAAATAGTTTTAATTTTTAATTTTTTTCGTTTTTATAAATTAAATAATTTTAAAAATTGTTAAAAACATAAAAAATAATTGTAAAAGATACAAAAAAAATGTTCGTATATATATATATATATATATATATTTATTTATATATGTGTGTGTGTGTGTATGTGTGTGAAGATGATAGAATTTTTCATGTTTTTGTTTTTATAATTTTTATAAATTATTAAAGATATAAGAAAAGATATATATATATATATATATGACGATGATGAATTCATTTTTTTTTTTGTTTTTTAATAATTTTTATAAATTGTTATAGATATAAAAAGTAATTATATATATATATATATATTCATATGTTTGGTGGTGCAAAGTGCAATTTATTATGAGGTGCAAGTACATTTTTAATATTACAAGGGTTAAGTGCAAAAAACGTATTTTTGGCTGAAAAATATGACTTGGCGCGACAACTTATTGACTAGGTGTGACAACTTATTGACTGGGCTGCCACATTAGAAAAAAAAAGCCCGAATAAGAGCAATTGAGCATTTTTAGTAGAAATTTTGAAAGTTACGGGGCAGAAATAGTCAGCCCAAAAAAAAAGGGCACAAAATAATTTTGAGCAAAGTTAAAAGGAAAAAATAATAATTCCCCCTAAAAACTATAAGTGATGCTATAAAGGTTCGTTGCAGGATTTTTTTAATTGTTTCTTTATGAACTTGCGTTGTTGTGTTTATCATGGCATGTTTTCTTTTGTTATTGCTAAGATGTAAGCATGTATATAAGATTTGTATGTTTATGTTGAATTATTTTCTTTATGGTGAGAGTACATGCTTATCTCCTTATATGCCTTTGATTTGAACATGTATTATGATTTACATGAGAAACGCATGTTTGTACTAAATTCGAGTGAGAGTTCTACGGTTGGTAGAATTTGAGAAGTTCTCACCTAGAACTTTAAAGATTTTGTTTTTTTTTAAATTAAGCTTGTGACAATGAACATGAGGATATGGATGGTGATATGTCACCTTGTGATTTTTTCAATTTCGTACCTCATTGTTAATTGTCATGAATCTTAATTTGCTAAATTCAAAATAAAACTTTTTATGGTAGATAGATATCAAAATGCTATCTCAAAATTGACAGACCATGGCAACTCAATCGATCTATTCACTGAGTTAAGTGCCTTGTTTGCACCTATTGTGAATTAAATTGACAATTTTTGTCACTAGAATTATTATAGGATGAGTAAGATGCTTTTGAAAGCATTAGCTTGGCCTCTTAACATTCTTTTGAGAGCTCAAACTACTCAGTTTTAAAAATAGACCTAATGATTTTTAGATTTACTTAGCTTTCATTGTTTTTGTGCTGCTCTGTAAAGTCGTGTGTTCACTGGTCTATGGATGGTGTACATTTTTCTATGAAGAAAAATGTATGACAATAAGTGTTCAAGATAGCTGACTCTCAAACAGCACATGAGTCAATTTAGATTGACCACGACTTGAATGACGTCGAGTGTGATCCGTGTATGTAGATTGCTTACACGTTTTGTTCTTTGATGAGTAGTAAGTTCGATTCAAACCTCGTACAATTCTCTTCATCAATTGATTTGAATTTTCATTTTTGTTAAAATTATCGGTTCAAGTGACGCTCATTGTTAAATCTAAGATCAAAGGAATTTGTGTCTTTAGACTCACTGTTTAGGCATTTAAGATTGGTTTCAGGTTCACAACAACTTAACAAGAGAACTTGTAAGTTTCAATTTTATGATGTACTGAAACATAACCACCGCTGATAGACTATTTGTATAGTCTGAGAATATAGACAAGTGTTTGATCTGGACTATTTGGTTACCATGTTATTGTTCCATTCTGTATGGGTGATCTTTTGATTACACTGATTGGGATATGGTACTTAAATATATTTTCAAATGAGTTAAATTGTCTATACATTTGTAATGATAAATATTGTCCTACGTGGACTTTAAGATTTATTAGAACTTGAGAATGGATCATATTTAAGAAAATCTATGAGTTCTTTCACGTATAATCCTTGATAAGATGTAGGAAGTAAGCTCTAGACATACCAAGAAAGGGTTAACACACACATATCGAGTGATATGGATGTTGGACTTTTCACTACATTACATTATATGTGAGATAAAGAAGGTTAGACTTAGAATTAAAGAATTATTTTTCTTCAATGATCTAGTGACTTGAGTATTGTTATGAATTAGTTAAACGTGTTGTTAGGTGTAGCACAATGTGATATTGGACATCTAGTCTTCTCTTATTGTGTCAACATGTGACTATAGGATTGTTTTAATTACAACATTGATTGTTAGGAATGACCAATGCACTTTTCATGTAGTAATAAAAACATCAGTCACATTGGGCAAAGACGAAAATATGGGTTATGGTGTAACAACTATGAGACATATACATTAGGATTTTGCCTCCTTAGCTGAATTTTCTTCATTGAAAATTTTGACCCAATAATCATCGTAAAAGATGAATTTAAACTGAGTTCCACAGGGATAACTCCTTAAGTTTCTATGATTTATCTGATATGAAGGCATAGCATGGAGTCGTTAGTTTCATTACATTTATGAATGAACTTGAGCATTTTTTTTTAATTTTTAACAAATCTGAGATATGTGAGTGTCTTGGGTGTTATAAAGTTAAGATCCAATCAGCAGGATTGTAATGATCCTTAATACTGGAGCAATGCATAGAGTATGTAATAAAAATGACATCTTTCTAACAGTTTGTGATTTTCTTGCACACGTATATGGATGTTGGTGTTGCAATGAGAAGGAAAATATTTTTTTTTAGATGAGAACGTTACAGACCCTTAAGTTAGAAAATTAATCTCGAATGGAGATTCTTTCTAAACTAAAGTCGTTGAATGTGGATATCCGCCTTAGTATATATTTTACTCTTTCAATTAGATAAGATTGATTGGAAGACTCTATCTATTCTACCTTAGGCCTTGTAACGATGAACTTTTATTCATGCTCTTTTGTTGTGAATTAAAAAAAATCCAAAATATTAAATGTGTGTTTTTGTCTGAAATACACCAAGTGGCTGAGGTGTCTGTGTTCATCGTGGACATGTGTAGTAAGAGTAGTCCAGAGTAAATCATAAAATCTTAAGTACTTTTGAAGATTTGCTCAAGTAGGTGTTTGACGACATTGGAGCAATATTAACTTTATTTATTTATCTTGACGAGATAGATGAAATTTAAGGAATAAGCAATACCTTATCATGTCTTACTAGTTTTCTCGAGCAACATGAGATGGAACAAGTTTTCTCTTGAGTTTGTAAGCTTGACCATGTAAATGTGCTGGTCATATGAGGTTTAAGGCATAAGATATTTGAGGATTAATGTTTTATCGTTATTATACTTAAGATTGTAATAATCTTAAAGAAGTATAAGTTTTGTTTCACCCGAAGGGAATATGTTGTGCTTTGGACAAGAACTTGTTCTTCTTTTGGAGGTGAAACTATATTGGTTCATCAATCTTTGGACCGGTAGATATGATTTTTAGGTATATTTTATATGAACCTTGAGATTGCATTTCTCGATGAGATTTGTTTACAGAAATCTATGAATGCGTTTCTAGATTTCACATCAGACATAGAAAATAAAGTTTAAGAACTTTATGTTGGTCAATGGCCTTACATAATCTTTTAGACTATGGCTTATCATATTTACCGAACGGTAATCTTAATAAACTTGGCTAGAAGGTGTTCTTACATTAATTAACGATGGATAATCATATGTGAAGTTCACTAAGAGTACTACATCATTATGATGTAAAGTTTAGATAATGTTTTTTTTATTAGATTATGGTTATTGAGAATCATCTTGAATATGAATTCATTCTCATTCTTTATAAAATTGTTAAAACCATTTTCTTTAATCAAAATCTATTTTCTGTGATCAAAATAGAGTAATTTTATTGCATTTAATCATGAAAAGACTTGAGAAGTGTTTAAGAGTTTGTGCGGTTCACTTAAAATTACTCTATCTATCAATCTTAACGATACCTTGTCCGTTAGGGTTGTAAAGAGTATTCAATCATTTAACAACGTTCATTATTTTATCATAAGGATAAAGAGTGAAATTGAGGTAAATGTACCTTTTATGTCCAAAATTCATAAAAAATGAGGATGCCTTGCATCTTGAGCTACATTGAGTGATTTGAAATGAATTTTGAAGAAACTAATACTTATGAGAATGGTGAATATCTTAAGCCCTGGAATCTGTGAAACTCTAGTTATAGCGATGTCCAAACTACTATTTGTAAAACCTCTCCGATAATTGAGGTTTATTGTGTTACATACTTGCCCTGATAATTGTAATGCCATGGGTCTAGTCAATAAGTGTATCTGAATTCTTTAGAGTTGACTTTGGACAATACTAATATAGGATTTTGGACTCTTATATGCACTGCATACGTGTCAACTCAATAATGGACTTGGTCATTATTGAAAGGAATACACTCATGACTTATCGAAAGGTGATTTGACTTGGAGTAAATTGACCTCTCGGTTTGCTTCTTCATTGGTTGATGGTGCTATTTGTAAAAATAATTAAAAGCAAACGAGTGTATTGATGTGCTTATTAAATGAGACTTTATAGCACATGGTTTTTTTTCCTTCAGTAATATGTGTTTCGGTTTAAGTGAATAATTTATCATTGGAGACTGTAAGGCAAGCGGGAGTTGTAGTGTACATTGTGGTGACTTGCAGTAATTCCTTACAATAGAATCTCAAAGTGATAGAACCATACACAATCACAAAGCGAATATTTATGAGAGATATCTATGCAAAGAAAAAAGTGACTTTTCTATGCTATCTATGCAATAATAATGGTTAGTTTGGCAACTGAACCTAAACCTAGAGATGTATCCGTGGGCGATTTAAAATCTCAAGGTTAGCGTAAAATCTAGTCTAATTAGACTAGATGATGTCTAGTTGGTTATGTCCATAAGTTTAAGACTTGAATGTTGTGTACGCAGCGACTTTGATGCTAAAAGCATTCAAAGTCTAAAGGTGTGTTTGACAAGTGGTGATTGGCTCTCTCACACGAGCGATCGCGTCTGAAAAGTGCATAGATGAGACAATTATAATTTATTTGGATACAAAATCATACTTCTGTTAAATTTTCGCCTTGATAGATCAAGATGAGATTCCTGTTAAAAAGCTAAGTAATCGATATGGATTCCCACAATCCATTATACATGTCTTGTAGTCAGATGAGAGTTTTCTTGTGATTTTTGTTTGTATAGGACTACCAAGAAGAAAACTAAAGTTAAGTATTAGAGACACTTGAACTAAGATCTGTATGATGTGTATTACTATTATATATGACATACGCTTCCAAAGAAGAAGAAAATCATCATAGCATGCATTTATAACACGCGTGCTTTTGTGACCGTTGGAGTAATGAGTGAATGGATCATTTTTTCCTCATTTTGTGAGACCCAGAGGTTTAGACGACCTCATAATATACCCTTATGACTTTTAACTTTTCTAGGGGCTTTATTTTGGTGTTTCTAATTAAGCATGTTACTAATAACTATGACCAATTTGGCAACACGGTGCATGTCTAGAAAATCAATCATTTTAATGTTAAGAGATTAAAGTTAAAAAGGAAGACTTTCTATGACTTGCGCCTGTCTTGTATTCACCGTGTGCACGGTTATATCAAACTCTAGGTTTGAACATAATTATGAATACAATGTATAGAGAAAAAGAATTTGTGCTCCTTATATAACAAGGATTTTGGAGATACTCTAGTTAATGCAAGTACGTGAAGTCTGGGGCTATAGCGAGATACATTGTTCTCGTGGCGAAGAAGTTAAGCTGCTATATATCCTTAACCAGTATATTTCTTTATGCTTAAGTGTTGAGATGCTATATATCCTTAACCAGGGTATGGCATCAAAGCTCAGTATGCTCCCTGGTCACACGTTCCATTTGCATGTACGAAATTGGTGAGTTGCTGTTATGTTCTAACTAGACTGGGTCTAGCCCTCATGTGCGAGTGAGACATGATGAATTAAACGGATGGGTCGCCCATATGGGCTAAACCCGACCCATATTATATTTGAATTCAAATACAAGAGGGAGAAGTTATTCTGTTTGTAGGAGAAAACTTTCCAAACTCCCAGACAACTTCAATTCTCATTTTATGTAGAAAATAAAAAGAGAAGAACATGGAAAATAAAGTATTTTCGTACAAGAAAATGAGGGTATAAGGAAAAGGTTGCAGAGGCCATTTTTACCACAAAAACTCATTATTTTTGGGCTCGTGGATTGTGGCAATGATTCCTTTCCGTTTGTGATTGGAATCTGATCATTTTGGAGTGAATCAAATGCAGAAAACATCATGGATTTGAGTCGAGCGAATATCAACATAATTGAAGTATCCATGGAATCTATTTTCAATGGATCCAAGGTTAGTGAATTCCAAACAGTTGGCTTTGATCTTGATTTTCGGTATCTTATTTTGGGTTAATCAGATTAACCCCTTATCTTATTCCAATTTGCAGCTTACTACTTATTGTTTAGAGAACTGTACTTTTCCCCTCTAAGTTTAAAACGGCGGTCAAATGTTATCAGAAATGTGTCTAAATTGAACGGCTAAATTTGGCTTCATGGGACAACTTTGAATCGTTAGGTACAAGTTGCAAAACGTTGTAAAAGTGGAGTTTATTGTTGTTTCTAATGAGATTTATAGATGTATATGATATGACATAATATAGTAACAATATGTGTCACGTCACGTGGATGCCATGATGGCATTAATCGAACAATGAATGCCCAAAAGCGTAAGAAGGCTAGAAAGTAGAACTAAATGAATTGTATAAGGATCCCAATATTTATATATAACTAATTAGGAATTTTATGATATGTCATTGGAGAGACACGGATGTGTAGATCATAATGCAACAAACAGATTGCAATTTGGAGGTTCGGAGTGAAAGTTATGCCTGAAACGGTAGAACTGCACAAATCTGAACCAACGTGTCGAGTTTCGGCCCAAGCCCAACTCTTTTGCCTATAAATACCCCTCAATTAGCGATGAAATGGAGAGAGAAAGTGAGGGAAGCTCTCTATAGCCCCTATGTTGAACACTTATGTTCGACATACCCCTACATGTTGAACATAAATGCCCGACATGCATGTCGAGCATTCTATGCTTGACATACAAAGCATGTCGAGCATTCTATGCTTGACGTGTGGCCGAGGCGGTTGCTCTTCGCGCTGCAGTACATTTGACCGAGGAACGCAATTGGGAGAATGTGTTGGTGGAGAGTGACTGTCTCAACGTGGTCCTAGACGTTTGGTTCCCTACGGCAGAGGCGAGAGATCATGCAAACGTCATTGAGGATATTGTTGCATCTTGGCAAGGTAGCGATATTGAATTTTTAGTTAGATTAGTAGAGATTATTATAATGTCGAGGCGCACGACTTAGCTAAAGCAGCTCCCAGTTTAGTTCCTTTGGTGGATAACATAGTTACTTCTCATATTGAGGAAACATAATTTTAGCGGTTTTTTGCTTTGGTTGTACGAAACATTGATGAAGTGGAAATAAAAACACTATGTTTTACCTAAAAAAAAAAAATAACACATGGTGGTAATTTCCCGAAAACCCAAAAATAAAATAAACAAAATATATAAAACAAAAAGGAACAAACATTTGCAAGGGAAATTGAATAATTAGCACGCTCAGCCATCATCATCATCATCATCAGACAATTGATTTGGATTGAATATGGCGCCACCATCACTACCGAGCCTTCCCTTTTCGAGATTCTTCAGGTTCTCATTTTCTGCCTCTCTTTGTTTTACTCCGTAATGATTGGATAACAAGAAAACTAGGGTTTTTGAATTTCTTTTGATCGATTCATTTGATAGCTTCATGTTATTATTGGTGCTTCAATTTGGGTTATACATTTCCTGTTTCTGGTTAAATTACATGGAGTTCAAATTTGAGCTAGGAATAATTAGGTAGATGATTCTAGACAATTAGGGAAAATAAGGTGGACAAAAGATTTAGAACTTCAATAAAAAAAATATTGGTAAGCTCTGTTACAATTGTAATTAAATTGTAGTTAAAGTGATTCCTACACCTATCCTGCTATCCAACTAAATGAGCTAACTACCTTCCATTCAGGTCAATGAAGCTTTATGTATGTACTTCCCCTGTCCGTGACTATGGTCAACAGACTCGACGCACAACCTTTAGCTTTGCCTTAGTTGCTAGATTGTAGCAGATGTCATCTGTCCTGCCACTGCATGTACTGAGATCACGATAAGTGTCATTCCGCCATCACGTCACCCTCATTGCATCTTATAATCATGAATAACTTTCTAAACTTACGGCCAATGTCGTATGGTTAGCCGCAGATGAAGTCCAACCCTTGCTTCCTCCTGGAATCCATCTCTTAATTGGAGGGTATTTTATATTTTCGTGTCATGAAAGATTTTAACTCCCCACACTTCTGGGCATATTCCACTGCTTTGCTTGAGTTTGTTAAATTCAGCCCACCAGGTTCTCTCCGTGGCTACCGTGAATCTTTCTACTATGAGTTCTGTATATCGATTACAGTTCATTCCTTACCGTCCTTCCACATTATCATTGTACCAGTGTTCTCCGTATGCAATTAGCTTATTATAATTTTTATCCACCATAGCGTTGAGCATAAAGAACGTTGACATGCAGGTGCTCGAGTGCTCCAATCTTTTATGTTACTTGTCTTTGCTGGATTTAATATTCCAGTATTGTAGTGATACTTGGTCAGAATGGTGTGTGGTGGACCAAATAATGCTCTCATAGATGTCTGGTCTTTACTTTTTCCTGAAGAGAGAGTCATTAGGTAATTGAGCAATCATCTGTTTCATCTCGTTCATCTATAACTTCATATCATCTTGTTTATCCTTCATTCCTTGCATGTGTACGTTCATTTCGTCCTGCCCTTCCAGTTGTACAAGCAGTCGGCTCGAGTTAAGATCTTGTGTACACATTGATCACACATCCTTGGCACAAAAACAGTAGCATTACTCAAGATAACCGAACAGCAGATATCAGAAATAGAGTCATTATTCCATTGTATCGAGATTGAACCTGGCACCAAGAATAGGCTGTTAGAATCATAACTGAATGGAGTTGGATGTCAGCGTTTCCTCTGCTAAATGATTAACTTGTTTCCAAGTATGTCTATACGACGGGTTTAGGGCAAAAAAATAGGAAGGAACAACGACCTGGATAAAGGTATGCGGACGGACATGCCTGTCAAATCAAGACCAAGTAGAAATGAGAGGGAAGGAGGATTTATGTACTTTTGACTCCATGTGATTCCCGATTAGTTCATGTAAATAGTTGGTTGTTGTTGTAGTTATAAGTTATTCCACAATGTCCAAGACGTGGCTGGAATGATATTTTGATGCGCAATGGTGCATATTTTTTGGCATACTGTAAATTGAATATAATTGTGCAACCTTCCAAATTTTGTTTTATCTCAAGCATAGATAGAGTCCAGTGCTCCATATCAAATGATGTGAATTGTTCTGTCTCTGCAATTTATTCAGTTCATAAAATGTTTATGTTGTGAAGAGTAGTATCCTGAATTGAGCTGCTTCTGTGATACATTCAACGAGTGCCAAACCTCACCGACCTTTCCTTTTCTTCCTAAATGCTTAGAACTTGAAACAATGACAGAGAAACGTACTAGCTATCACATCTGCTAGCAATTGGTGCTCCTTTCTCCTTCTACTTCCTCTTGCTGGCATCATGTTCTTTTGGCTGAAAACAAAGTGGTGTCTATCATTTTGCCCTGAATAATCACTGTTAAAACTGGAAAAAAAAATGGTCACTTGATAATTTATTTTATCGATGTCATAGTTGTTTTCACATTGCTGTTTCCTCTTTTCACAGGCTGCTTGAACAGGATATGGAAACTGTAGTTAAAGTACTGCAACCTGGTCCTTTGGGAATAGTAGAACATAAGTTCACCAATGAAGAGATAAAAAGCGCAAAATCAATTGTTAACAGAGCAGTAGATAATTGGCGAAAGAATGCTTGTAATGAGCAGAAGAGCCCTATCATGAAAGATTTCATAGAGAAAGACAGGAGTTTTTGATATCCAAGATGTATTGGTATCTGTAAGCTCTATCTGATTTACGCTTTCCTGGAGACCTACAGTTACCTTCTAATACACACCTATTCTTATGTTTAGTGCATTACTTAGTTTTTTTCAGCCTCGGTTCCAAGATGCCCATCTCAGTGCATCATCTAAAGCTTCTGTTTTACAATTAGTTTCTCATATTACAAGCAGTTGACGCCCTCTGAATTTTTATGTGAAGCATTTTGGTTCTGTAAAGGTATGCTTAGCATTAGCAAGTATGTTGCTTGAGACGCATGGTGGAATAAATTTGATTGCCCCGCCACCCCACGTTCGAATTTGATGTATGAATGTAAAAATTTTTTGTGAAGCATTTCGGTTCTGTAAAAGTATGCTTAGCATTAGCAAGAATGTTGCTTTGCTTTAGACGCATGGTGGAATAAATTTGATTGCCCCCTCCCCCCGCCCCCGTTTGAGTTTGATGTGAAAATGTAAACACTAGAAAGAATATACAAGTGCTTTATTCGGATGATATCGCCCCGATCATGTGATTTAAGTCGCCCTCAAATTGATCTTACAATACTTGTTTATAAATTTTAGTTGAAGAGTGATTTTGAGTATTAAATAACAATGAAATGTTTCCTTTGCCATGCTGGAAGAATAGTTGGATCATATTTCTCATTTAGCCCTGCGCCAGCGATATCAAGATCCATGTGTTTATGGGAAATAGAAGAGAGTATAGTTTTCATCTGAGTCATTTGTTTAGCATGACCCAATAAGTATGATTAAAGATACAGAGACAGGCGCACGGGGTAGGGTAGTTGTCCCAGAAGAAGTAAAAACACAAGTATGCATTTCCTTTAAACAATTTCTACATATTGAAGTAATCTATTTCTTGGGGAGTGTAAGTATTGATAAAGCTATGGGATTCATCAGAGTATCTATGCTAATAAGGTTCTTCTTTGAAGAAGACTACATATATTATACAACATATAGAGAATATAATGACTAAAATATCGAAAGTGAGTGCTTGTTTTGCCTGATCATTGAGTTCCAAGTTCCTGCCACCTAGACGATCCACCATGTCTGGAACTGATTGAAAGTTCTCTAAATCTTGCATATAGGGATCTTTGAGCTTCATCTTCATTTTCTCAGCTTCCTTACTTGCTGCCTCTTGTGCCAATGTCCAGTCATAAAACTTTCGTGTCTCGTCATTGCTTAGGGCATTATATATATCTCTTAATTTCATGAACTTCTCTGATGCTTCTCTTAGAGGAAGCGTAGTTGTGTCCGGATGGTATTCCTTTGATAGCCTCCGGTATGCAGCTTTAATTTCTTCCAGGTCAGCATTTGGAGGTACTCCTAGGAACCTGATTTAGTGCATTTGTTAATGAAGATAAGTTTAATGATGGGGTTTTCTTAAAACAGTACAGAATGCAGAAATGCACGTTGAAGTAAGTTCGTTTAGGAATTATCTTTCGGTTATGTAATTACGGTTGAAGCTGTATATACTGGCGCGATGCTTTTCCCATTACTTGGGAATTTAAGTTAAATCTTGCTGGGTACTTAATTGAATTAACATCTCAAACAATATTATCCAAAAAAAAGAAAATATATTGAATAAAGAAACCTTTTTATAGAAATCTGAATTGTTATTTAGTCTTAGTACTTGATTGTCAAAAGCTTTATATTTTTCAGGGTTTTTATGCACAGAAGCCTTCTTTTCCCACCTCCCTAATAAATGAATGAAAAAGGAGGACAAGAAAATAGAGGATACAAGTGAAGATAAGCTCAGAGACATATGCAAGCGTTTGATGATTATCGTATGGCACTTAAATTACTGAGACAGTGGCACTAATACTATAATTTCAGTTTTGAATTGATAGAAAAAAGATGAAGGTTGAATAATACTGGTAGTGAGAATCTGCTGTGTTGAGCAAGTCTGAGAATTTATCACCCAGCAACTCATTTTCTACTTTGGTCTCCTCTTGTTTCGACCTGGACGTACTTCCGCCTATCCATCCTTCTTCCTCATTCTCCCAGTGAATCCTTGTGTCGACACTGGGAGGTGCATTCTCCCTGCCGCTCGAACCTTGCACGGCCCGCACTGTCGTGAAGCCATGCCGGCTGGGTATTCTTACCACCTGACTATGGATTGGTTTGCTGATATGGTTTCTCAATGAAAGAGAGAATGAAGCATGTGGAGTTGCTGCTGTTGCTGTAGCCATGGCAATACTCTAAACGTGACCATTCTGAATTTAGGATTGCTGAATAGATTGATGTATTAAGACCTCATCTTTGTTTGTGGCTTAGGATTTCTGCTGATATTTTGTCTTGATCTGAGAGGGGCATGGTGGGAAGTTTAGACTTTAGACCCCAGTTGAAGGGAGAGGGGAGACCTACGTAGGATTATGATAACGACAGGTAACGTATGTCTGCCATATTCTTTGATCAACTAAAATAGTATAGGTTACCATTAAAACGAGAATTACATTGATTTGAACGATTAAACCTTTTTCTCATGTACCAATAAATGATAGTTTTTGTATGAGCGCTGCTTTGACAAATAAATAGGACAAACTCATGTGTGGGCATATTAATGTGGTGGATTTTGATGCATCATGTTATTTTAGGGATGAACTTACAAAAAAGATTACATTGAGAAACATTAATCATTACGCTTTGATTCATAAAAGGAAGCTTAATGACGGACTATTCCTACTACATATCTTTTTTTGCTCTCTGTGAGGAACAACTCGACACAGTGTATTCTTATTCTAGTTAATCAGATCACAATTTAATTACTATTAGTAGGTCGTGAGGAACTTGCACTCTAAAGCTGAAACCCTATACCCAGATAGCTTTAGCTTTCTTGAGCAGTGGGACTAGCTTCCCTTTAACATGAAGACTCATCACCTCATTTGAGCCCCCTACAAATTCCTGGCCGATGAACACTGCTGGAAGGCTCATTCTCCGCCCAAGTGCCTTCTCCAGCTGCTGTCCGTTGGGTAGCTCATCAAGTTCGTAAACTGTAGGATTAGCTCCAAAGCTGCATATCAGTGTCTTAACAGAGTGTGACATGCAGCAAGTGCTCTTGCTGAATATGACAACGGGTTTGTCAGCCGTCAATCTCTCCACTGCGTCCATTGATGTGTATCACAACTCGAATTAGATACTCGTAAATGATAGCTGACCAAAGTAATGTATCTAAATCGTATCTTATAAATGTAAGAAATTCTTTGAAGGCAGCTATGTGTTTTGTGTCTGAGAAACTTGATCACTTCTGGAGTGTATATATAGAGATGGAATGCGGTTGGCTTTGCTTTTTTGGCTTATTATGTATTTTTTTAATGAAAAGAGTAAAGTAAGGTGTAAGAAGCATCAATCCTCCTAAATATACATATTTTTGTGACTTGCACCTAAATAAATTTAATAAGCGTTTTGTCTACTAAACTATGCATGTTTGTTCGATTTGTCACTTCAATGGATTTCTGACTATTTTTTGTCGAAATATTTTTCCCCTATCCGACTCATGTGTGTTGTACTAAATGTATTATGCTAGTTGATGACAAAAAGTTGGGAAAAAAACACCTCGAACAAGATATTTCGGCCAAAAAATGGTCGGAAATGTGATTTGCCGCTTTAGTATATTTTCGGCCATTTTTGGCCGCAATATTCCTCTCTACCCGACTCATATGTGTTGTACTAGATGTATTTTGGTAGTTGATGACAAAAAAAAGTAGGCGAAAAAACACCTCGAACGGGGAATATTCTAACAAAAAATGGTCAAAATTCCACTGAAGTAGCAAATCGAACATACATGCATAGTTTAGGGGCAAAACGCTTATTAAATTTGTTTAAGGTGTAAGTTGGAAAAACGTGCCTTTTAAAGAATGATATCTCACGTAGATTCTCACTTTTGGGAATTGGTGATCGTTGATCACTGCCCAAACGCGACGATGCGTATATCCAGTTTTACATTTTAAGACAAGGGTTGTGTTTTTCTTTAAAAACAAGGAACAATGCCAAGTGGCATTACAAGAATCTGTTCTTTGCTTTCTCTAGCTAAACCCAAAAAACCAACATATTGTCCTCTTTCTCTGTCTATCCACATTTATGGACACACAAATATTTTTATTGTATATCCATGTGACACCATGTTTGATGAATTCGTGTCCTCTTTCCTTTTCTTTTCTTTTTATCTTTTTTTTTTCCTTTTTATTCTCGATGAAATTTGTCGGTTGAATTGGCGAGGCTCATTAAACCTTCCATGTCATTGGAAGTTTCTTAGACCCTGAATCAGTTTTTGCTCACAGCCCAAACCTAATCATTGCACGTGACATAAAAAGAGTTAATCGTTGCGATGCCCAAGTCAGGTCTACCAAATTGTTGGAACAATTCTACGTTTGTGGAATACGGTTTAAACTTTCTAGTTCACGTAAAGAATTTCAACTGAATATTTATCAATTTCTAAGAATTTATCCCGGAGATTAGTGGTTCAAAAAATTATGAGGGGTAAATATCCATGTCATCATCTGATTCTTTACCACAAAGGACATTCTAATTAAGCATTAGATGTCAGTTATTGTGTCGCTAATTAGAAGATTTATTAGAATAAACTAATAGCGTTGGTCCGTTTGATGGTAATGAAATCTTACTTTTCCTCTTATATATTCAAAATTCGGAGTATGCCTAAAATTATTAAGATTAAGGACCTATTGAGGAAGCTATTAGCAAGGTCAAGTAATGTGATGATGACATGTGGGAGAATTTCTCTTAGCCCTTTGTAAAACTAGTGGACAATTTAATGGTGGATAAGTCCCGGTAATTAGGACTAATTATTCGATAAAGGCGAATTAATTTCCATTGTGTGAGATCAAGGATTAAAGATACAATCTTATGATGATCCAGGATTGTATGTGCTTTATAAAAGGAGAATTTTGCACTGAAAGTCTTTTATGTTAACCACTTTTTAAAAAATGTCATATATGTTGACATTTAGCAAAAAACATTATATATGTTGATATCATTTGTAATTTTCGTCCTATATGTTGACATTAACAGAAAGCATCATATATGTTGACATCATTTGCAATTTTCGTCCTATATGTTGACATCATTTGAAATTTTTGTCCTTTTCACAAATCAGGCAAGAAAATATTTGCATTTTCATCCCTAAATAATTTATATAATTGCACTCACACTTAAAAATTTAAAAATTTCAACAAGCTTAATTTCATTCTTTTAAGAAAAAAAGTATGATATTATATTTTTAGAAATTTAAAAATTTTAACAAACTTAATTAATAATTCCTTAAGTTTGATTTTATTAATTATTTGATAATTTTAAATTTTGAAAAAAACTTATCAATTTCGATTTTTTTTAAAAAAATATTATCAATTTCGATTTTTTCTTTAAAAAAAATTTATCAATTTCGATTTTTTTAAAAAAAAATATTAAAATTTCGAAATTGATAATATTTTTATAAAATTTTCTAAATTGATAATTTTTATTTTCAAACTATTTCGAACGATTTTGGGTAGCAATTTTCGGACTTGATAATAATTTTTTTTTTAATTTTCGAAACTGATAATTTTTAAAAAAAAATTAAAATTATCAAATAATTAATAAAATCAAGCTTAAGAAATTATTAATTAAGTTTGTTGAAATTTTTAAATTTCTAAAAATATAATATCATCAATTTTTTCTTAAAAGAATGCAATTAAGTTTGTTGAAATTTTTAAATTTTTAAGTGTGAGTGCAATTATATAAATTATTTAGGGATGAAAATGCAAATATTTTCTTGCCTGATTTTTGAAAATGACGAAAATTTCAAATGATGTCAACATATATGACGAAAATTACAAATGATGTCAACACATAGGACGATTTCTGTTAATGTCAACATATAGGACGAAAATTGCAAATGATGTCAACCTATAAGACGTTTTTTGCTAAATGTCAACATAAATGATCTTTTTTGAAAAGTGGTTAACATAAAAGACCCCCGTTGCAAAATTCCCTTTCTAAAAGTGATAGTGTGTCTTTCTATCAAAATAAAAACAAAATTGAAGATGTGTGGCTGTTGACTTTGTTTTATGAACACTATATTATATCACTACAAAAAAAAGGGTTATTCGCGACCGTTGGCGGTCGCGGATGCCCGGTCGCGAAAGGCCTCCGTCGAGGTGCAACCACGACCGCCCGTCCGATCGCGAAAAGTCAGTATGTGACCACTGTGCGGTCATGGAGTCATTCGCGACCACCCAACGTTCACGGTGCCATTCGCGACCGCCTGGGTCATTTGCGACCGCCCAACGGCCACGAATGACACCAAGACCGCCCAACGGTCACGGATAACACTATGACCGCTGGGCGGTCGCGAATGACGTTGGGGTCATTCGCGACCGCCCGACGGTCATGGATAATATTCATACTGTTCGTGACCGTCGGGCGGTCGCGAATGACGCTGGGGTTATTCGCGATCGCCCGACGATCACGAATAATATTCATACTGTTCGTGACCGCCAAGTGCAACTATTTTTTTGTTTTTTTTTTTTGGTAATTTAACGAATATATTTTTTTTTTTTTGGCAAATGGAAAGTAAATTTGGTCTATTTTCAGATATAAAATGGAAAAGAAGTGGGGAACAGTGTTTATGGTTTTTTTTTGGTATAATAAAAGAAAAGAGTAGAAGAAAAGCGGCGGTCGCGAATGACTCTGGGGTTATTCGCGACCGCTCGACGGTCACGAATAATATTCATACTGTTCGCGACCGCCGGGCGGTCACGAATAATATTCATACCATTCCGGCGGTCACAAAAGCCCCTGAACGAATTAATTTTTTTATTTAGGAAATTTACCAATTTTAGTTTTTTTTTTTTTTTTTTTTTTTTTTGCGAATAGAAAGTAAATTTGGTCTATTTTCAGATATAAAATGGAAAAGAAGTGGAGAAAAGTGTTTATGTTTTTTTTGGTATAATAAAAGAAAAGAGTAGAAGAAAAGTGTTGGGATTTGTTTTGGGAATGGAAGAAAAGAAGAAAATGGAAATGGATAGGTTTTTTTGGAAGAAAATGGAAATGGAAGAAGACGAGAGAGTGGTGGGTTTTTTTGTAGAGTATAATTTGAGAGTGTTTTGAAAATTAGTGGGTAGAATGGTGGGTATATATATAGAATTTGAATGAAAATTTGAATTTTCCCCCAATCTCGACCAATTTTAATGTCATTCGTGATCGTTCGACAGTCACGAATGAGTGTCTTTCGTGACCGCCAGACGGTCACGAAATCATCCAAGATCGTCTGGCAGTCACGAAATCATCCAAGATCGCCTGACGGTCACGAGGTGTCTTTCGCGACCGCTATACAATCACGAAAGACCCTCACTCGTGACCGCTCGACGGTCAAGAATAATACTCATTCGGAATCCACTAATTTTATATGCATATTATTAGTGACCGCCCATTGGTCATGAAATAGGAGTCTTTCGTGACCGCCTGGTGGTCACGAGGTGTGTTCGCGGTCACGAAAAACTCCCGAGCGGTCACGAATAACATCATTCGAATTTTGTTGATTTTCATTTGTTTATTTAAGTTGCGTTGTTTGTTAAATTGGTGAAATAGTTAATACGAAGTAAATTATAAAGTTTTATCGCACAATCACATATAACAATTAAAACAACTTGGTATATATGATGATTAGTTGTAGAACATAAAATAGGTTATTCGTTCATAATACCCCTAATGACATCTAATCTACTATATGATAAGTTAATTACTAAAGTTTTACTCATTTATTACTTCAATTCATATATAATAATGAGATTTGTTGTTAAAAATCATAAACACATCAAGATCGTCCCATAAAATCCACTAATTTGATATGAATATTATTAATGACCACCCGGCGGTCACGAACGTCCTTCGTGATGGCCTGGCGGTCACGAAAGACAATCATTCGTGACCGCTGGGCGGTCATGAATGGCCTCATTAGTTTTTTTTTTTTTTTTTTGTATTCTGGAGAGTGTCTTTTAAGTGGCGTTGTTTGTTAAATTGATAAAATAGTTAATACAAAGTAAATTATAATGTTTTATCGCATAATCACACATAACAATTAAAACAACTTGGTATATATGATGATTAGTTGTAGGACATAAAATAGGTTATTCGTTCATAATACTCCTAATGACATCTAATCTACTATATGATAAGTTAATTACTAAAGTTCTACTCATTTATTACTTCAATTCATATGTAATAATGAAATTTGTTGTTAAAAATCATAAACAAATCAAGATCGTTTCATAAAATCCGCTAATTTGATATTATATAACAATTAAAACAACTTGGTATATATGATGATTAGTTGCGGAACATAAAATAGGTTATTCGTTCATAATACCCCTAATGACATCTAATCTACTATATGATAAGTTAATTACTAAAGTTCTACTCATTTATTACTTCAATTCATATGTAATAATGAGATTTGTTGTTAAAAATGATAAACACATCAATTTCGTTCCATAAAATCAATTAATTTTATATGAATATTATTAGTGACCGCCCGGCGGTCACAAAAGAGAGGTCTTTCGTGACCCCCTGGCGGTCACGAAGGACTATCATTCGTAACCGCTGGGCGGCCATGAATGGCCTCATTAGTTTTTTTTTCTTTTTTTTTTTTTTTGCATTCTGGAGAGTGTCTTGTAAGTTGCGTTGTTTGTTAAATTGATAAAATAGTTAATACGAAGTAAATTACAAAGTTTTATCGCACAATCACATTTAACAATTAAAACAACTTGGTAAATATATGATGATTAGTTGTAGAATATAAAATAGGCTATTCGTTCATAACTCGCCTAATGACATCTAATCTACTATATGATAAGTTAATTACTAAAGTTGTACTCATTTATTACTTCAATTCACATGTAATAATGAGACTGATCGTTAAAAATCATAAACGCATCAAATTCGTTCCATAAAATCCACTAATTTTATATGAATGTTATTAGTGACCGCCAGGCGGTCACGAACAGTATTTTGTGACCGTCTAGCAGTCACGAACGACCTTCGTGACCGCCGAGCGGTCACGAAAATACCCTCTTTCGTGACCGTCTGGCGGTCGCAGATGCACCACATCCGCGACCGCCCAGTGGTCGCGGATACGACGCTGCAGACCGCAAGCGGGAAGTTCTTCCGCCTGCTGTATCCGCAACCGCTAGGCGGTCACGGAGTTCCCCGCCTATGGCATCCGCGACCGCTAGGCGGTCATGGATGACCGCCAAATCTTGTAGTGTATTTCAATACAAAGTGTAACAATGGAAACTCAATTGGGTTCTAACTCAATTGATATATTACTAGTTACTTATAACGGTTCTAAATGAATCATGATATCCTTCTTCTCTAGTTTTTAAGATAACATTTTTGACTTATGACGAGTAATTTGACAATGCGGCTTGGGCGTAGGGTGATAATAGAGTTGTTGGAACTAAAGTAGTGTTTTGGTCTTATTTCGTCACGGTAATAGAACACAATAAAGAGTACAAAATGAGATCAAACAATGTTATTCGATATTATTAACGGACTAGCTTGGTCCGGAACACTTAATACAAGCTTTCTAGATAGAATAACTAAATTACAATGCTAATAAAACGTATCGAATTTCAAGTATTCGATGCTGACGTGTCGAGCGAGAGTCTGTTCGATGCGGAATAGTTAGCACTGGGCGAAAATCAATCTGGAAGGTATCGAATTCGATACATGCTGTAGATGTCGAATTCGATGTGTACCTTATGTATCGAATAGAGATAAGGTATTTTGTACGTATCGAATTAGAGTTGATTCGATACGATGCATGTCGAATGGGGGTATGTTCGATGCTGACTGTACTGAGCTGGTTCAGTTCTCGAAAATCTCTCCAGAATACAAGGGGACGGGCTATTTATAGAACCCGTCCCGTGGAGCCCACATTCCAATATAGAAAGGCGCATCGAATCATCCTTGTTCGATGCGCGCATCGAATCAGGTGTATTCGATGCGCTAATGGGCTGGCCCAATAAAGAAGGATTATACTGTTGATTCGATGCGTGCATCGAATTCTCTCTATTCGATGCGCTTATGGGCCGGCCCAATAACGTTATATTGGGCCAATCCTAAATCACACCCATCATATAGTCCCCCCAGTTTGGGAGACGATATCAATTTAGAGATCGTATTCCAAACTTTAAAAATATATTTGTATTGATTTGGGATATTCCTATTCATAGTAAATTCGGAGCGATTCATAGTACTTGTACTAGGAAGATAAATTTTAACGCATCGAATTGTACACCATTCGATGCGTGAAATAGTACGCATCGAATTATAGCTGTTCGATGCGGTTATTCGACGCGTCACCGTAAATGGGCCTGATGGGCCTCGCGTCCCCTATATAAGGGGGGCGCTGTGATGACGAGCTCATTCTTCTGCCAACAGATTTTTCTCTTCAGGTGGGGCGCATCGAATTTGCGTCATTCGATGCGAGTCGTATCGAACGGTCAAGGATTCGATGCGATCTGCATCGAATTGAGAAAATTCGATGCGTTAAGATTTTTGTTTCTCCTCGTTTTAAGCGTTGCGTTGCGTGTTTCTAATTTGCTGTTATTTTGTGTAGGATATAAACAACCAAGCAAAAGCTTCTCTTACCGAAAATTCAATTAAGGTAAAATTATTGGTTTTTATTTTGCTGGGTTATCTACTTTTTCACATGTTCAATGTTACATATATTTGAGTGACATACGAGAGTGTGGAGTGACGTATGCGTCCTTAGTCAGTCTCTGTTTTTTATTTATTTCAGTTTATTATCATCAAAGATGGTGAGCGGTGGATCCACTCCTGGGAGTGAGTCGAGTACTAGCTCTAGCTCCAGTTCCATCAATAAAGAGAACCATTCGGTTGCACCTACGGACCCGAATACAGGCGACGTAGATTTATTCGATTTAATAGATATAACAACAGTTGATTCACCCGCGGGTGACGCCCCCGTGGCAAACACTGAACCAACAATGGCCGAAGAAAACAATGATGACTCGTATACGTCATCTTATAAAGATAATCGCGCTCCAAGCGAGGGTGAAGAAGACGTAGATTATATCAATAGGGAATTTGACGATCATGTCTAGGTCCCAGGAATGACATATGATCAATATATCTCTCGTCTTCAACATAGTCGCAAGGGACTTCGTAAGAAGTTTGATATACCTGATAAGTACAAGATCGTCCTCCCGGGCCCAAATGATCGGATGCATACCCCGCCACCCGGTCATATGACTGTTTTTGTTGGACAACTCTTAAACGATTTGCGTTTCCCGATTCCTTACGAGCTAAAATGGCTTTTACGGAAAATAAGCGTCGTACCTGCACAACTTACGCCAAACTCTTACGGGAATTTGATTGGTTTTATCATAGTTATGAAGGCTTTGAGCCAACCACAAAGTCCCAATGAGTTTTACGCGTTATTCGAGATTGCGAGGCGCGAAGAAGGATTCTACCATATCAAAGCTCAAACGAATCGAAAGTTCTTGAACGGTGGGGCGACCGGGTATGGAAAGGATTGGAAATGAAGATACTTTTTCATAAAGGAGAGCTACGACGGCGAGTTCGATCAATTTCACCATGAATGGTACACTGGGGCAAGGGTAATGATTCCCAGCGGAGTTAACATAACCCTATGGGATTGCGACTTTATCCCCAATCTAGTTAGAGAACATCAATTTGATGTCAAAAAACTTGTTGAAAGTCGAGTTCTTTCACTAGCTGGATTGTCTCCGGTGAAATATAAGGGAAAAATGACCCTTGGTATAACTGCACAACTCTTTTATTATTTTGAGTTATGCTTATTATGCATTTTAATGATTTATTCTTCTTGCAGCCAAGTATTTCATGATTCGTCACGCCAGAATGAATTGGGTAGTTGCTGCTGATTTAGCTAGCTCCCAAACTGACACCGTGCCCGTAATTCCTCCCCCTAGAAAGAGAAAAAACAAGGGCAAAAGGAATCTTGCTGGTCCGTCTACTGCCGCTGCTGCTGATCCACCAGCTGATCTTTTCGAGGAATTACTGGGGAATAAATCTGAGGGAGTTCAAGGTGATGCTGAAATGTCTGAAGACAGGGCAACTGGAACCGGTGAGGATGTCGAAAATCTCGTCCAACATAAGAGACGGAGGATGCCTCAAAATCGGTCGCAAACCGAAGGGGTTGCTCCTTCGTTTGGCCAGACAAGCAGGCCGAGTGCCTCTAATCCTCCTGTCGGTGCAGCTGGGCCAAGTAACATGGTTGGGCCTAGCCAAGGCCCTCGGGCTTGAGCCGCTGGGTATCAGCTCACGGAGGCCGAAGCCATCGAGCATTTAAGGGCATTGCTGCCTGGTTTGTCCGTCCCTCTTCCAATCTCTGCTGAAGAAAGGAAAAGGATGGAGCGAAATACGCTGCATCTGCTGTCAGCGGTAATGATCTCCTTACTTGACTTATATTTCCTTTGAATTGACTTTGCAAATTTTGGTCTAACCACTCGTTTATTGTCAGGCGGGAGGTTTCGTTGATGTTATGGGCTCAGCCTTAATGGATTTTAAGGAAACTGCTAGTGGTGCTGATAACTCTGCGCTTCAAGCTGCTCTTGATGCCAAGGAAAAAGGCTTTGCAAACAGCCAAGGAGGCGCGAGAGGAAGCTGAAAAACTCAAAGAAGATCTGAATCAGCAAATTACTGAGCTGAAGTTAGAGGTTGGTGCTGCCAAAGAAGAAGCCCACAAATATATTATTTTTATAACCTTGCACCCCATTCTCCTATTATTATTATTATTATTATTATTATTATTAATATCTTTTCCCTTTTTGAAGGTTTCTCCCCAGCAAGCATTGGAAATTGCCGAAAAGTTTCCCCAAGGCAACACGTTTCAAGAAATGTGCACTCGTCGAGATGATCGCGTGGCTCGAAATGCTCAAGCTCTGACGGTGCATCAGTTCTATGCTACAAAGTATGTTCGCGGCAATTTCAAACCAGAATGGTTAGACCTGTCCCTAGGGCCAAATCTGAAAAAATGGCCACCTCGTCAAACTTCTGAACCTACAGAACCTGATGAGTTTGCCTCACTGCTAGAGAATGAGGATCTCATTCTCGGAGGATTATCACCGCCGCTAGATATGCCTGAACCATATCCCTCGATGAGAAAGATGATTAAACGCTGCTAAGGCTGTTTTCTATTTTCCTGTTTATGAACAATTTTTATTCTTAATCCAATTTGTGCATGGCGCTGCGTCGCTCTATCAGCTCAAACATTTTGTGCCTAGTGCAATCACATTTTCGACTGTTTGGCTTAAGTTGTTTAATTATTTATTATATACATATACGTTGCCTTTTATTTCAATTTCTCACTTATATTATTTACTTTATTTTGGCAACCTGCTGGTTCATTGTTGTTCAATGAAAATTGTTTATCAATGTTATTCGTAGTGTCTATCTCCTATCTCGGTGATCTTAGCCATTCTGGACAGAATTGTTTGTTTCAATTCGTTGTTCGTGACCTTCTGAGTGTCTTGCAGTATAGAGTGTCCCTCCCTTCCTTTTGTTTTAGGGGTTTACGGTATCTCATGCCACTTTGGGGCAGAGTTTCCACCCTTCTTGTCTTGACCTTTTATCGGTATCTCATGCCACTTTGGGGCAGAGTCTCCGTTCTTGTAATTTCTTCCGGGATTTTTGGTATCTCGTGCCACTTTGGGGCAGAGCTTCCGTTCTTCTGATTTCTTTAGGGATTTTCGGTATCTCATGCCACTTTGGGGCAGAGTTTCCGTTCTTCTGATTTCTTTAGGGATTTTCGGTATCTCTTGTCACTTTGGGACAGAGTTTCCGTCCATTTGTCGCCTTTGGCTTCTTTCGGAATCTCGTGCCACTTTGGGACAGAGTTTCCTTTCTTCTATTTTGCTTCAAAGAGATTCGTTGTCCTGCATTCATTTGTATTACGCAGATTATATATAATTTATGTAATTTCATTAATTAAACGTAGATTTCTTGAATAAACCCCAATCAGATTATGTGAATAGACCAGAGCTTGGGACATTGCTCATTCGCCTGACTTCCAGCGCTGTCCTTCATATTCATGTTTTGGGGTGCCTGTTTTAAGTTCATACATATTTGTCCCTCATGCATGTTATAGCAGAGGGAACGAATAAAACTTGTTCAAAATATTCAAAATGCTAAAAACGTTGGTAAACTGAAACAGAATCTTTAATCGATATGCTCCATATGCCTCGGAGACAACACCCTTGCCGCTGTTTCTTTTTGTTGTGGCCCAGTCCTGAGTGAAGTTACGTAGCATTTCCATCCTTCGATATGGTCTGCTATGACCTCTCCTGTGCCGCTAGAAGTTGGAAATTTCACCATTTGATGATAAGTTGACGGTAACGCTCGGAAATCATTGAGTGCAGGTCTTCCTATGATACCGCTATATGCAAAATGCATGTCAACAATCACGTAATCTTCCATAAGCGTCTTTCTCTGTGGTGCTATTCCCAATGATGTTGGTAGCTTAAGCATTCCGAGCGGTATTATTTCTAGACCTCCAAAGCCATGAAGAGATGTCCTCACTGGTTCTAGCGTCTAATTATTCAAGCCCATCTTGATCAACGTAGAATTAAACAGCACATTTACTGAACTCCCATGGTCAACTAACATCTTAGTGACTCCATAGTTAGCTATGTCCACTGTTATCACCAAAGGGCAATTCAAATTGGACATCTGTATTGCTTGTGGACTCAACTTTCTTAAATCTGTTGTAGAAAAAGTAATTTCTTCGTGCGGCATCTGCTCGATTCTCATTATACTAGCCATGTCGACAAAATTATCTGATTCAACCATTCTTGTGATCTTCCTTCGGCCATTGGTAGAATCTGCACCCCCTGGACCTCCTGATATCATATTTATCATCCCTTTCCTGGCATTCCCATCTTCGATTTGAGGGTATTGGAAAAGTTGCGGTTCATCAATCACCCTCTGCTTATCCTTCCTGGGAGATGGAGTTCTCTTCCGGTTGAAATGGTTCTCCTGTTCTTGTACTTTTTTAACAAACTCCACGAGTTTGCCATCCTTTATTAGCCGTTCAATTTCATCCTTCAAATTTGTACAATCCTCAGTTTCATGGCCTTTCTGATTATGATATTTGCATAATTGATTTGAGAACATCGTTGCTTTGGATTCCCTCATTGGTTTGGGATCCTTCAACCATCCTTTCCTCTTAGCTGCCCCAAAGACTGCCATGATGTTAGCATTCAACGGCGTGTACCTTCTAGGTGAACTATCCCTTCTGTAATTTTTGTTCCTGTTGTTGCTATTATTGCGATTATGATCTTCTCTGCCTCTCTCTCTATCTTTCACAGCCACAATAATCGGAACTTTGGTCGCCATCATTTCCTCGAAATGAACCACCTCTTGCACTATTTTGTTGATTTGTTCAACTGTGGTGGGTTTTCGTTTCAGTAAGTCCCCACCAAACATGGTGTTGGTAGTTGCTCGAAAGAGTATAGTCGCAATCATCTCTCCCGTCGGGCTATCAATCCTTAATAGCTCTGTATTGAAGCGTTTCATGAAGTCCTTCAGACTTTCATTAACTTATTGTTTCATCGTGTATAGATGGGAGTGATCCAAAACCAGTCTAGACTGACTAGAGAATTGATCCTCGAACATTTTTCTCAACTGGGCGTAACTTTTGATCTGTCCAGGAGGAAATCGATTAAACCAATTAACAGCCACTCCTGACAGAGTCGTTGCAAATATCCTGGCTTGCATATTGTCCTTGAAACCGTAAAGGGACAATTTCTATCCAATTGGAACAGGTGATCTCGGGGGTCGGATTTCCCATCGTATGTTTTTAGTTCCGGGATCTTATCCCCTTGCCCCAGAATCTCCGATTCTATCTCTTGGCAAAAAGGACTGTGATTTACAGAATTGTCCTCCCTTGCTGTTTGAGTCTCGGCTGTTGCTTTCCCTTTTTCCAATCTTCCAACGTTTCTGCTCACTATGTTATGCTTGTCACGCAAATCATGACCTTCTGGCAGTCTTCTGTCATCTCTATATTTTCTTCTTCGCGATTCCTCTCTTCGATTTTCTTCCTCACCGCGTTCCTTTTTGGAATCACGGCTCTTTGAATGTCTTCTGTCTTCTCTTCTAGTTCGCTCATCAACACATTCAGCCTCTTTTTCCTTTTGTCTCTTCTCATGATGCATTTTTGATTGTATCTCAACAGATACTAGCTTCTTTCCCCGTTCTTCGTGAACGGATCTCCCTTTACTCTTTGTTCCCTCCGAAGTATGTCTACTTCTTCGGTCGTCTTGCTGAGATTTTTCCTTTTCTTTTCCCTTTTGCTTTCGGATAACTGAACCTTGTTCTCTCAAGCTCTCAGGATATTCAACAGGAGATGGTATCGTAGCGGGAGGTGCTAGAGTGAGTACTTCAGTCACTACGGCTTTTATCATTGCCAATAATTCATTCTTTAATTTATCTAGAATCGCCACACTCGTTGTTGAGGCTCCAGTTGCATCGGCTTCATTATGGGGTATCTCTTCAGCTTGAGTTCCTTGGTTCTCTTTCCTGGCTGGAGTCGGCACTGCTGCGGGTACGGTTGACGGTCCCGCAATATCTTGCATGGTTCGTTCTGGTGTATCCTGTCATTCTTCTCTCATATTTCCTTATAGAACTTTACTCTGGGATCTGGTCATTCTAGTCATACTGCCTATCAAGCTAATATAATTTGTGTTCCCACAGACGGCGCCAATGTTTTGGTCTTATTTCGTCACGGTAATAGAACACAATAAAGAGTACAAAATGAGATCAAACAATGCTATCCGATATTATTAACGGACTAGCTTGGTCCGGAACACTTAATACAAGCTTTCTAGATAGAATAACTAAATTACAATGCTAATAAAACGTATCGAATTTCAAGTATTCGATGCTGACGTGTCGAACGAGAGTCTGTTCGATGCGGAATAGTTAGCACTGGGCGAAAATCAATCTGGAAGGTATCGAATTCGATACGTGCTATAGATGTCGAATTCGATGTGTACCTTATGTATCGAATAGAGATAGGGTATTTTGTACGTATCGAATTAGAGTTGATTTGATACGATGCGTGTCGAATGGGGGTATGTTCGATGCTGACTGTACTGAGCTGGTTCAGTTCTCGAAAATCTCTCCAGGATACAAGGGGACGGGCTATTTATAGAACCCGTCCCGTGGAGCCCACATTCCAATATAGAAAGACGCATCGAATCATCCTTGTTCGATGAGCGCATCGAATCAGGTGTATTCGATGCGCTAATGGGCTGGCCCAATAAAGAAGGATTATATTGTTGATTCGATGCGCGCATCGAATTCTCTCTATTCGATGCGCTTATGGGCCGGCCCAATAACGTTATATTGGGCTAATCCTAAATCACGCCCATCAAGTATCAAAAGGAATAATAATAAATAAAATTTCTTGTCGTTGAATTCACGAAAAATACGAGTAGCAGAGAAGATATTAACGTAAAGGTTTGGAACATAAAAGTGTTGATAGCAAGTCAAGAACATGAAACTTTGGTTGTGAGAAATTCTCACGATTAAAAATTAATAGTCGTAGTTGAGTATATGCATGAGAGTTACAAAAAAGAGACCACCCCCTTTTTTATAAGAAATAATACCTATTTATACAATAGCAGGCGATCGTAAGGAGAACAATAAACTATCAAAGTATGCCCTCACAATGAGGTTAGTTAAGGCGGCTGAGCAGACAAAGAGCCGAAGGACTCAACTAGGCATGTCTATGGTGTTCATAAAAGAGACTATTTATCGTATACGGCGATATGTCTATGTGAGCTTTCAAAATCTTAGGTACCTTCGTTGAAAACTACGTAGATATGATCGAGCGGGAAATTAGCTCTCAAGCAATTATGGTCGACATATGATAATATGCATGCATGGTTAGCACCGTGATTATGAACATTTCAAGGTAGTTAATGTCTTTTTAACTATATGAGGTCAAGCAATCGAAAATAAAAAGTCAATAATTTTTTGGGCAAAGGTGTGAGCAACACAACTGCAAGAGACGCATAATGGCTCAACATTGGGCATACATTGTCACCTAGTGCTGGCTTAAGGATATATTTGATATGGTTCGTGCATACGAAGCCAAATCTTCGTTCGCCGGTGTCTTGTGTTCATTATTTGATATTTGTGAATAAAGTAACTCCCTTGTCCCTTTTGGTACGAGGCTGAATAAAATGTATTTTTTGGTAAACAAATAAAAACTAAACTATTAAGCTATTCATCAAAATGGAAAGAAAAATAGGGGAGGATTAAGCATAAAACAAAGTCCTCCATCTGTAGTGCTAGAATGTGTCATGATTACGTCAGCAAACTTGTTATCAGTTCTGGCAATCCATCTAAATTCCATCGTTCAAGGTTATGCGTTAGGTTACGAAATTCCTCAATCATCTCTTGTAAATCATGTCCCCGGACTTCCTCATTCGACATCAGCGAGTATTGACCCAATTGAGTTCGTCTCTAGTTCTATTTTTGGTTTCGTTTGTCCCATTTAATGGAGATCCCCAAACGAATTATTTCGCATAAAACTCTATTGTGTTTTCAAAAATTCGGTACAAAATATTTTCTTATTTTATTATAACTCCAATATTCTAAACTTGCATTAAAGCTTCTCGTTGTATTAGAGATTTACACTAATGCATGTACTAATATTAAAATCTATGCATTATGCTACTTGGTTATTAATAATTAGCATCAAACCCTCTCTTCTGAAGAGGATAAAACTTGACAGTTCATTTTTACTTATTAATATTGGCATGAGTGTTAATAACACGAGGATATTTTGTCAAAGTGCAGGGTTTTCTGGAATGTTTTCTGGAATCAATGTTATACGATGTTGGGACAACATTGAGGATAACATAGAAATTCGAGAGCTTGTGCGAAAACTGCTCTTTAGTTGCCAAGTTTTTGTATCAACTATTTAAGTCTAGTTCATAGAAGTTAAGTAGTTCGTACTTGTCTGCTTCGTTGAGTCCGATCAACAAAGAGCGTGAGTGAATTGTTGTGAGGAACGTTTTTGTTAAAACCTTTATGGTTATTTGGCCTAAGGCTTGAAAGTTTTTAATAATATTGAAAACTTCTTAAAAATTATATCTTCTTGTGTTGTTACTTCCGCTGCACATTATTATTATCAAGAAGATCACAATAGAGTTAAGGCAATTCCAGCTTAACTCTCAAAGTTGTTGTGTCAATCCACGATCCAAAATTTTCAATTGGCGTTAGAGCCAAACACCGACTACACTGGTGGTTTGGAGGTGATACAACACCATGGACAGTGTCAATCCTAATGCCAACATGATTCCAGTTTTGGATGACTCCAATTATGCATATTGGAAGATCAGGATGAGGTCTCACATCAAAGCTATTGATATTCGAGCTTGACAATCCGTGATCAATGGATACTCTCTTCCAACATTACCAAGAGATGGTGAAGGTGATCTAGTTCCAAAACCAGAAGCAGACTGGACAACAGCAGAGGTAAGTCTCTATAACTCTAATGAAAAAGCTCTTAATGCTATCTTTAGTTGGGTTAATCATCACAAGTTCAAGATAATCCAGAATTGTACAAAAGCCAAACATGCTTGGGATATACTTGAATTACATTGTGAAGGAGATTCTGCTGTTAAAGATTCTAAATATAGACAACTGCTTCTGCAATTTGAAAAACTTGAGATGGGTGAAGATGAAAGTGTTGACAGTTATTTTGAGAAAATTCTTGATATTGCTAACCAATGTGAAAACCTAGGTTTTTCTATGACTAATCAAGAAATGGTTTATAAAGCTATGAGAACATTGTCATCTAAATTTTCTCTCAAGAAAATTGCAATGAGTGAATCTAAAAACCTTGCTAATCTACAGTTTCAAGTCTTGATGAATACTCTTAGAGAATTTGAGGTGGAGCTTGCCTCACAACCTAGCAAACATAGGGTTGTTTCTTTAAGAGGTTCAAGTCTTGTCAATGAAAGTGATGATGATTATGAAATAATTTCTTCAAACTATGGTAAAATTACTAAGAAGTTCAATAAGCTGAATCTTAAAGGAAAATGTAAAGAAAAGAATCTTAGTAATAGTTCCCCAGGTTATAAGAAATTACCTCATAAGTTTGTGAAGTACATGACATCAAAACCTACTCCTTTAGAAGCTGATAAGTTAAAAGATGTTCAATATTTTGAATGTAAGGGATATGGTCATATGGCTAATGAATGTGCTAACACTCTTAGAAAAAGAGGAATTTCTCATTGGGTTTGTGTAGATGATTTCAATGAAGATGGCTTTAGTTCTGGAGAACCTGAAAAACAATTAGAAGAGGTTCAAACTGCTGAGCTACTTACTCAGATTGACTGGACGCTAGAAGACTCCCTGAACTGCTTCGAATCTCAATGTTACCCCAACATTCAGGATCCAACATCAGAACATGAGACCTTCTTTGCAGATTGGGATGAATTTAATAATGATTCTGAACCTTATCTTGCGTCCTATTTTGATGAATCTAACTTTGATTATTTTCATGGTTCAGTGGATCTAGATGAAGAATATTTCTTTGAAGGTGAAATGTCCCATGAGGAAATCATTGAAGACCTGAAGTCTATCTACCACAAACTGCTTCTTGAGAATCACAAACTCATCAAGAGCAACAAAAGCTTGAAGGAAGAGATTGGATGAATGAAGGAGATGCTGAAACTGTATGAGAAAGACATTGACAAAACTGAGGCTGAGCTGAAGAGGTAAAAGTAAAATTAGATAAAGCTGAACATACCATTGACAAATGGAACTCTTCTACATCTCTTCTTGATGAAGTGCTGAGTATGGGAAATCAAGGTAAAAATGGTTTGGGCTATATTGAGAAACCTCCCTTTGAAGATGTTAATTCTGCCTATTTGAGAGCTGGTTTTATCAAGGAAAGAAATAACTTGAGTTGCGAAATCCCTTTCAACACTGTGAAAAAGACTATTTTTATCTGTCAATATTGTTTTCAACCTGGTCACATTAAGCCTTATTGTAAAAAATATAAAATTGTGATTGAGAAGAAAACAATAATGAATAACAATACCAATGTTAGGAGAACCTCTGATCTGAATGTTTTCCCAACATTAGGTAACAAATTTGAAGGACATAAAAGTAAAACTTGGATTGATAAGTTAAAAACTCCTAAGGTTAAAATTGTTTTCAATGTTGTCTTTTTCTTCTGTTTACTCTAACCTTGCAGGTAAGTGGTATTTTTACAGTGGATGTTCAAGGCACATGACTGGAAACATTGACAACCTGAAAGATGTAATCCCTTTGACTGTTGGAACAGTTACCTATGAAGGAGGCACAAAAGGGAAAATCATTGGAAAATGAGTACTGGATGTTGAAGGATTTCCACCACTCAAGGATGTGTTGTTGGTTGAAGGATTGAAAGGAAATTTAATTAGAATAAGTCAACTTTGTGATGATAACTTGCTAGTTACTTTTGATAAAAGTTCATGTGATGTGTTTAATAGTGACAATGTCCGTGTCATGACAAGTACAAGATCAAAGGATAACTGATATCTTGCTCAAGATGAAGCTGAATGCTACCATGCCAAAGTAGATGAATCTGTCATGTGGCACAAGAAGTTAGGACATGTGCACTATAGAAATCTGGAGAAACTACAGAAGTTAGAGGCTGTGAGAGGACTGCCTAAGTTGACTAGCCCATGTAAAATTGTTTGTGAAGACTGCCTGAAAGGTAAACAAACAAAAGTTGTCCATCCACCACTTCAGGTATAGAGTACTAACCCTAGAACTAATAAGTGCTTTGATTTGCTACATATGGATCTCATGGGTCCTATTGAGGTTAGTAGCCTGAATGGTAAGAAGTATGCTTTTGTTATTGTTGATTATTTTTCAAAATATACCTGGATTAAGTTTTTGAAAGAAAAATCAGAGGCATTCAACACATTCAAGATTTTGCATGCTAGTATTAAAAATATGTATGGCACTTCTGTAGGAAGAATTAGGTCTGACCATGGAAAAGAGTTTGAAAATGTAAGCTTTGCTAATTTTTGTGAAACTAAAGGCATTTTCCATGAGTTCTCTGCACCTAAGACACCTCAGCAAAATGGGATTGCTGAGAGGAAGAATAGAACACTTCAAGAAATGGGCAGAGTAATGTTGAATTCTAGAAACCTATCTCAGAAACTCTGGGCTGAAGCTTTAAATATGTCATATTAGTAATAGAGTTTATCTTAGACCTGGTACTACTATTGCACCTTATGAAATCTTGAAGGGTTCAAAACCAATAGTAGCACACTTTCATGAATTTGGTATTAACTGCTATTTGCTAAAAGATAGAGACTATTTGAGCAAATTTGATCCCAAAAGTGAAAAGTGTATCTTTGTTGGATATTCTCCTAATAGTGCTGCTTTCAGGGTCTACAATCCAAGATTGCATACTGTTCAAGAATCAGTGAATGTCATTTTTGATGATTTAACTATTTTTGCATGTACTGAAGAAGTCACTGGTTCAGATGTTACTCCAACATTGGACTCAACATTGAACACAGACGCTGGAGATGCTGAACTGGAAACCGGAACAAATGTTGACTTAACACCAGAAACCCCCAATGTTAGGCCAACATCTGTGCTGTCAGATTCTGAAGATGAAGTTGTTCCTGTATCCAGAAGAGATCCTCCTCTTAGTATACAAAGAGATCATCCATCCTCTCAAGTAATTGGACACATTACTGAAAGAGTTAGAACACGCAACAAATAAAGGGTCAATTACCAGGATATGGCTAAGTTGTGTGTTTGCATGTCTTCTTCATGTACTGTTGATAATGCATTTTGTTTTGTTTCCTCCATTGAACCTAAGAATATAACTGAAGCTCTTAAGGATAGTTACTGGATTAATGCCATGCAAGAAGAACTCTTACAATTCGCCAAAAACAGAGTTTGGAATCTAGTACCTAGGCCATCACATGTGAATGTAATAGGGACAAAATGGATTTTCAAAAATAAAACTGATGAGAATGGTGTGATTATGAGGAACAAAGCTAGGTTGGTTGCACAAGGTTATACTCAGGTAGAAGGTATAGATTTTGATGAGACTTTTGCTCCAGTAGCTAGGATAGAATCAATTAGATTACTCGTTGCTATTCCTTGCTGTCGTAGGATTAAACTTGACCAAATGGATGTTAAATGTGCCTTTCTGAATGGTTTAATTGACATAGAGGTTTATGTAGATCAACCTAAAGTCTTTGCTGATCCTAAACATCCTGACCATGTGTACAAACTTGAGAAGGTTTTTTATGGCTTAAAACAGACTCCTAGAGCTTGGTATGAGAGGCTAACTAATTTTCTGTTAGGCCTAGGTTTCAATAGAGGAGATGGAGATAGAACATTGTTTGTCCTTAGAAAAAGCTCTGACATATGCATTGCTCAAATTTATGTGGATGATATTGTATTTGGCTCTACTAACAAGTCTACCTTAGACAAGTTTGTTGAGTCTATGACAAGAACATTTGAGATGAGCATGATTGGTGAGCTCAATTACTTTCTGGGACTACAAGTTAAGCAGCTGAAGAATGATATATTCCTGAACCAGGAGAAGTATGGAAGGAATCTGGTAAAGAGATTTGAGCTACAAGAGTCCAAGCCTTGCAAAACTCCTATGTCCTCTTCAGTGAAGATAACAAAAGATGACACTGGCAGCAATGTTGACCCAACATTGTACAGATCCATGATTGGTAGTTTGCTATATCTCTCTGCCTCTAGACCGGACATCATGTTTTCAGTATGTTTTTGTGCTAGGTACCAAGCTGAGCCAAGGCAATATCACTTGATTGATGTGAAGAGGATTCTTAGATATATCTATGGTACTTCACCTTTAGGCATTTGGTATTCTTATGACACTAACACTAACTTGGTTGGTTTCAGTGACTCTGACTGGGCAGGCGATGTGGATTACAGGAAATCCACAAGTGGATGCTGTTTTTATTTGGGGAATAATTTGGTCTTCTGGTATAGCAAGAAGCAGAACTGTGTTTCATTATCAACAGCTGAATCAGAATATGTAGCTGCTGGAAGCTGTGTTACCCAACTTGTGTGGCTCAAACACATGTTTTCAGATTATGGGCTAGATAGTGATACACTTCTCATGTTCTGTGACAATCTAAATGCCATAAGTATCTCTTGGAATCATGTCCAACATTCTAGAACTCTTTGATTAACAACTCTGTCTAGTTATCAGTTTCACATCTTTGTTTTGAAAAAAGTAATAAAACTCTTCTGTATGTCTGAGGTTGTGATAACCCAACATATGAAAAAGTTGGGGTACACAAATTTCACTACTTTAATGTCTATTCAGTTGTGTCTTATTCATATGGAAGGTGTACAGGGCATGTAGAGAAGCTGGGGTGCATGATGTTGACAGCTTCAGTGTTACTCAGTTGTGCTTATTTACATGTTCCTGTGTGTTTGGCCAATGAACACATGAGGGTGATCCTTTCTACTAGGGTGTTTGAGGTTTGTATTTCTTACATTTAGTAGCACTGATCACTTGGTGATTCTCTTGAATGCAGGTTGGTAAACAAGTATACATGATGAATTGGGGTGTTGGGGTGCATGATAAATGAATTTCCAACATTCAAGGCCTTTGTACTTGCCTAACTTGTTGTTGTTAATGTTGTTACTGGGGCGTGTGGAGTTCAGACTGCCCTCATTCAGTATTGACATTAGCTTTGTGTTTAGCAACCTTCAGCTTTTGGTTCAGATGAGTTATGAAAATAATAAAGATTATTAAGAGATGTGTGGTGTGCTGGTTTGAGGAGTTTTTCATAAGTGTTTACCATCTGCCAATTTGACATTACATTGTTGCATTCATGTAGGACTGCATTGTTTTCTTTCTTGTTGTTGAGTTGTATCGGTCTAGCTTAAGGGGAGTATAATTCATGTGTTGAGGCATACAACTTGGGTGACATACTGCAAGTGACACACTTTTCTGTGACTTTCTATGTTGTGGAAGTGAATTTTTCCTTGAATTCATAACTGCTGATCCATGTGTGTTTCTTGTTATCTATGTTGCTTACTCATGATTTTGATCTCAACAATATGTCTGAGGTACTCACTTGTTATATTGGTTAAGTTTCATATGTATTTTTGGATGTATCTCAAGCTCTCACATGAATTTGCCTTGGTGAAGCCTGTACCTCCACCTTCTGGTTTGAATGTTATCGAATGTTATCCCAACGTTGTGCACTATCGCAGGCCAACATTGAAAACAAGAACTTATAAGTTTTTCATTTTTTTTGAAAAACTGCTCTGGTTAACTGTTAATTAAACATCAAAGCGTGTGCGCTGGAAAACATAGTGGGAAGATTTTATTTGATTCAAATTAAGTAACTGCCCACTAACATTCATTTTCTTTCCTTATTCACGGCTATTTCAGAAATCAAAACCCTAATATTCTTAATTGTACTTGCCATTTCCTTATTTATGCTTACTTTGCAAAATCACTCTCCCTGCTCTCAAATTCTCTCAATTTTCTCTGCAATTTCTCTCAAATCTTCTTTACTAACAATGGCAAGTAAGTCTCCCATGCAAACTCTTGCAGATGTTGCCCTGGGAAGTGAACCCACTGCCGTTCGCACCCGTTCACACACTAGGGGTGCTGCTGCAAAATCAGATGATGCTCTTGTTGCTGCTAAAAGGAAGGCGATCCCCTACGTGCGACGAGGGAAGAAGTCCAACCAGGGACAATCGACCTCCAATGTTGAGCCAACTGCTGAATCAACCACTCCCATCAACAATGAGCCTGAAATTGAGGTAAACACTGCTGAACCCAACCCTGAAATTGATGCTGATATAACTGTTGAGGGAGAGGGTAGTGGATTTGTTGAGAAATCTGTTGAGAAGTCCGTGGATAAGTTTGAGAATTTATTGGTGAGGAAGTGGATTACGGCTCAAAAGAAAAAAAGCAAGGATGCATGGGAGAAATTGAGAAATATGTCTGAGAGTGCTAAGCAACGTGCTGAGGCTAGGAAAAGACAAACTAAGAGACTAGCTAGGAAGAGGGCTGCTGAAGCCGGGAAGAAGGCTGAGGAAGAGAAGAAGTCTGCTGCTGTTGAGAGAAAAATGAAAGGAAAGCAAGTGATGGAAGAGGAAACAGAGGTGGTGGATGTTGAGGATGAAGAGGAAGAGGAGGAGAAGGAAGAGGAAAAGACTGAGGAAGAGCAGGATGTTGCTGCTGATGTTAAGGCAACATCAGGGACATAAGAGTACACATATGGACTGTATGTGATCTACCCTGAGGATGAGGAGGACTACATTTATCCATACTATCTCACCAAAGAGTTGGAGAAGAAGTGGGATTCCTTCAAGAGAAGGGAGATTCACACTGAAAGAGCTGTAGAGATGGCCAGCTTCAAAGAACAAAAGGTGATAGACTTGCTTGAGGCAAGAGGGTTACAACAATCAGTGATGGAGTTGAGTGACTATGCTCTTGAGATTGTCTTGGAGTTCTACCTGAATCTCTCCAAATGGATCAGGGACTACAGATCTCCAAAATTTGGAAAGGCTTGGGTGAGGAGGAGAGTCTTCAACATTGAACCCTACACCATCAACAAGATCTGTGGATTCCCAACTGCTGATGAATCTGAGGACCCTCACTATGATGATGTGATGGAAGACTTGACTGGAGGGTTGGTCAAAATCTGGAGAGATGCTCTGCCAACCACAAAACTCACCTCCCTTAGTGTTGTCTTGCACAAGATAGCTTGCTTCAACTGGCTGCCAAGCAAGAATGTCACTGTACTGACAAAGGAATCAACACTCTTGGTGTACAAAATCAAGAATGGGCTAGCTGTTAGCATGGGCGATAGGATTTTAAAGTCAATGTCTGAAGTTGCTGGAAGGAAGAATGGCATGCTGCATTTTCCCTCACTCATCTGCAAAATCCTTAGCAAACAAGGATTGAAGACAAGTGTGATTGTGGGCTGGAGAAAGAATGATACTGAACTGACAATTATCCTAAGCTACTTGTCTGGATCAAGAGTGAGAGATCTTCCTTGGAACCCAATAGGAGTGGTGAGACCAAGAGCTGAGAAGAAGAAGGCTCAGGAGTTTGCTGGAACTTCAGTACCTATGTCCAAAGAGGAAGATTATATGGTCATAACCTCTACTTTTGTGGATCATCTGCTGAACTGATATATGGGGCAAATTGCTGATACTCAGATGGAGATTGAGGAAAGGAAGGTGCACCTCAAAGAAATGGAGGATTTGGTTAAAAATTTGGACAAACTCCCTTCTTCACAAAAAGGGGGAGAATAGTTCCAAGTTTTTTTAAAAAAATTAGTCTTCTAGTTTTTTTTTTCTTTCTTTGAACTGCTGATATGGTTGCAATGCTAGTACATTTATCTATACTTGGTTTATTTTGATCAAGGGACTTGTCCTTGATATTTTGTTGTGGCCTGTAACTCTAAGTACTACTACTTGTGGCCGGTAATCCGTGATCAATGGATACTCTTTTCCAACATTACCAAGAGATGGACATAGAGGTGTCGTGGTGAGAGTCCCCGACCCAGTCAGCTTCCGAGTAGGCCAAAAGAGTAATCTTGTCCGAGCGTCACCAGAGTAAGCCGTGAGATAATGTCCCTTACAAATATCAGAGAATGCGCTTGAGAGAAGCCCAGTCGGGTTCCATAGGACTAGCCATGCGCTAAGCCAATCGATTCATAGCAAAAGCGATATATGGGTGAGTGAAAGCAAGGTAATAGAGCGCACCGATAATTTACCGATATGGTGTAGGATCAACGGCCGATTGCGAAGGGGCTGTAGAAGGGTTGGACGTCATTGAAGTGGCAAGAGGCTTGGCGCCATCCATCTTGTGGCCAGCCAGGACGATATAATAAGGGAAGATATAAATGCATCATCGCTGCCCGTAAGGATAATATCATCGACGTAGACAAGCATAATGAAATCCATGCCATTACGGGAATAGACGAAGAGAGACGTGTCGGATTTTGTTTGAACAAAACCTAAGAAGAAAAGGCCAAACTTAGTTATAAATACCACGTTCACGGTGCTTGCTTGAGACCATAAAGTGATTTATGAAGGCGACAAACACAGAGGGGTGCGTGGGATCAACGAAACCGGCTGGTTGACTCATAAAAAATCGTTCGGTAAGAGTCGCGTGGAGAAATGTATTACTAATATCAAGTTGGAGAAGAGACCAACCATGCTTGAGAGCAAGTGTTAAGATCGTACGAATGGTGACGAGCTTAACAACAGGGCTAAAAGTTTCCTTGAAATCAATACTCGGTCGTTGATGAAACCCTTTTGCAACTAGGCGAGCCTTATACTTATCAATCGTGCCATCAAGGAGATATTTAATACGGAAGACCAATTTGGGCCCACTAATGTTGCAATTCGAAGGAGGGTCGACTATTGACCAAGTGCCATGTTTAAAAAGTGTCATATATTCCTCGACCATTACCTCACGCCACTTAGGATCTTTCATGGCTTGAGAAACACACGTTGGGATGAAAGGACCAAGAATAGGGTGTTTCGTAGCAAGATGAATTTGCCGAGGTCGAGTAACCATATGATGAGTTCGTGGATCAGCAACGATGGGTTGAGATACGATGGAGGCAACGGTATCAGGAGGAGGAGAAGGAATAAGCATTGAAGGTGACTCAACGGGTGACAAATCCGACTGTGGAGCCAAGTTTGTGGGTGGAGCAACTGGCGGAGGTAGAATAACAAGGCCAGGAGGTTCGCGTAGAACCGAAGAGGGCAGCGGTGTGGATGAAGCTGGGAACCTGGGAAAGACATCTTCAAGAAATCGCACATGTTGAGATATATATAGACGACTAGTCTCGAGGGCAAGACACTTATATGCAGATTGCGTGGTAGAGTAACCAAGAAATAAGCAACGACGAGACGGAGCGACAAGCTTTCCATGAATATAAGGGCGTAAGTGTGGGAAGAATAAACACCCAAAAATCCGTAGGCTTGAATAAGATAGATTTCTCCCATGTAAGATGGAGAAGGGTGACTCGCCCTTAAGCACATGAGTCGGAAGCCGATTCATCAAGTAAACCGCTATTTGAAAAGCAAATTCCCATAGAAACGAGGGAAGATGTGCACGAGAAAGTAGCATGCGACCCATAGATACAACTTGTAAATGTCGTCGCTCAGTGGTGCCATTTTGCTGTGGTGTGTGAGGTGCCATGGTCAACCAACTGATGCCATTTCTATTTAGGTAAGGTCGTAGACCAAGAAACTCGCCCCCAACTTCAGATTTCGCATGCATAGGATAAAACCAGCAGTATTTTGAGTAATGATCAACCAACAAGTAGTAATGAAAGACATTAAGTGACGTAACAAGCACGGGACCCCAAACATCACCATAAATATAAGGCAAAACATGCGTAGAAATACGAGACGATTAGTGGCTCTTATTCAAAAAACATATATTGACAAATGTCCAAATTCAAAACAGAAGATGTCTCACAAGGTAATTTAAACTTGCTTAAAATTAAATTACTAATACGGGAGGAGGGGTGACCAAAACGATCATGCCATACAACCTTAGTTGTACGCTCCCTAACAAACGTATGCAACGAAGAGCGAAGAGCCGATGGTAGATGAAGCTTATATATGCCGCCAATGCAAGGCCCAATCAACAATTTATCCCCCGTATTGCGATCCATAACAACAATATGGGAGGAGAAGAATTCAACAGTAACATCATTAGATTTAGTAAATTGATGAACAGGCAATAAGTTGCGTCGCGTGAGAGGAACACATAGAACATTATCAAAAAACAAACGACGATTTGAACAACGAATATGAGACGAACCAACATGGGAAATTTTCAAACATGTTCCATTAACAATGTTAACTTAATCAGGGCCGTCGTATTCGGAGTGAACGGACAAGTTTTGAAGGTCCGAAGTCAATAAGTGCGACGCATCGGAATCAATGAGCCAATCCTTTTGTGGTGGTGGTTTCGGGGAAGGAGACGCAGCAAGATTGGCATGAGGCGGGCTGAAAAGAGGACATTACCGCGTACTATGTCCTATAAAACCGCACAATTGGCAAGTCGTGGATGACCGATTGTTGTTGGATCCCGAGTCAAGGTTGGAGCGCTGATTTTGATAGTGTTGCGAGTTGGAGCCGCCCCCGGAATTCTATGAATTACGAGAGTGATGAGGCATGCCACGGGACTGGTTGTGACCACGAGCAGGATTGAAGTTTTCACCGCGAGAGGAGTGATGACCCGAGGGCTGTCCGTAATTGGCCGTAGCAACAAGCGAGGCTGATTCAGCATCGGCACGTCGTAGGAACACTTCTTATGAGAGAAGAAAATCATGGAGTTCGTTAAAACGAATGGGATTTTCACGAGCACGTATCTAGCTAGAGAGATCACGATACACTGATCCAAGGCTGTTGAGAACGTAATGAGTGATATCGTTATCGTGGATGGGATGATCGATGACCACGAGTTCGTCCGCTTTCGCCTTAACGATGTGGAGGAACTCAGAGATTGATCTCGAACCCAACTTCATGGTATTGAGATCGTCCTTCATTTTATTTACACGAGCGCGAGACCGATTCGCATAGATTCGTTGCAAGGAGGACCATGCTGCCGCCGATGTTTCAACATTGGAGATGAGACGAATCACGTCATTGGAGAGGGATCCGAAGAGGGTTGATATGATCAGCGAGTCTTGCCGAGTCAAGTGGAGGTGACTGGCTATAGACTCAAGAGTGGTTCCGCGGGGAGGGCAGGGCAACGTGCCATCGAGATAGCCAAAGAGGCCGAACCCGTGGAAGAGGTGGCGGAGTTGTGATCGCCACGACGCATAGTTATCGCTGGTAAGATGGAGCAGAAGGTGATTAGCATTGATCAGAACAAGAGGATCATTGCTAGGGCCAACGAGAGGCGGCATGGTTGACGGCCCTTGGTTATCCGAGGTATCGGATGAGACGGATTGAGAGGAAGAATCGTCGGCCATTGGATCGAGATCTCGTTAGAGGGAAGAGACCCGTGATACGATATAGGAGATGTATTTTTGTAATATGAAAGTGATGTATATTTCATTAATCAAGGAAGTATAAATACAAGAGTACAAGCCTAACTATAGGATCTAAATTACTATAATATAGAAAAGATAAATATAAAATATATACAAGATATACAAGAAGATATGGAAGATTTTCTTTAGGTCTATTACTACTTTCATCCGATCTTTTTACTTTTTGTCTTCAAAACCAAGCATTATATTTGAAAGCATATCCAAAGTAAGGGAATATTATGTGATCTGATAGACATATACCCGGCCACAATCTTCTTATAGAAAAAAAAAGATTTTATTTTATGTGCACATTCTCAATTCGATCGGCATAACTTTTACATAGCCGGCTCAAGAAAAAAAGAAGGGCCATTTAATCATTTGTACACTTGGCGTGATGAACTTGGACATAGCGCTAGTAAGATGGGTTCATTTTAATGTATGATGAACCGGTTTCAATGCTACATTCGTTCGTGAAAGGCGTCGTCTGTTTTCCTCGTTGAAGTGGTTCTTTGATTCTTAGATCTAATTCTATTTTATCTGTACACTAATTAAAGACTGATCTTCGAATTTGTAAGTGGACAAATGATTTGTATTAGAGGAACTTGGAAGTCTAGAATGTCGATTCCACATAAAATTATATAGCATGAATTAGCCCCAACTTATCCTCGTTCTATCTAGATAACTAAGTAATTATAATAAATAAATGGAATAATTCTTTCAAACCCCCTGAACTATAGCGACTTTTTTTTTTCAGAATCTTCTCCTCGTCAAGACGGTTCCGGTAGTGGTGACGGTATCGAAAAATTCAAAGCCATTACAAGGGAAATTTAGTTTTAATTTGTCGAATTTCCGGAAAATGTGATGAACATCTTCAAGTATTCTTCATTTCTTCCAGAAATTCGACGAAATAAAACTAAATTTCTCGTGTAATGGCTTTGAATTTTGCGATACCGTCACCACTATCGGAACCGACTTGACGAGTAGAAAAGTCGATTAGAATAAAAAAAAATCGACAAAAATTTTCCCGGCAGCTCGAGGCGGCATAGTGGTGGGTTGCCGAATTTTTTTGCCAGAATTACTAAATTTGGACTCAATATTATCCCTGTCGAAAAGGCTCCGTTACTGGTGATGATGTCAAAAAATTCAAAGCCATTACACGAGAAATTTAGTTTTAATTCGTAGAATTTCTGAAAAATGTGATGAACACCTTCAAGTGTTCTTCATATTTTCCAGAAATTCAACGAATGAATGCTAAAGTTCTCGCGTAATGACTTTGAATTTTGCGATACCATCACCACTACCAGAACCGTCTGGACAAGGAGAAGATTCTGAAAAAAGAAAAAAAATACGGTGATTTTTTAGGCAAAAAATTACATGGGGCAACTCGAACAGGTTGCCAAAGGTTTGGGGGTAAAGTGCTTATTTATAAAGTTCAGGGGGTGATGTCCAAAAGTCGTTATAGTTTAGGGGGTTTGAAGGAATTATCCCTAAATAAATTAAAGGAAAGCAACAATTGAAGATAAACAAATCAAGGCCTTCTCAACGATTTTTGGTACCTTTTCGATGCTTTTCAACACTGGGAATAATGCAACGAAGCTTCCGCCAGGCGTGAGGATTGTCCGCGTCGAAAGGTGATGATGGTTTGGTAAAGGCCTGACTAAGAAAAATTCACATATATACTTTACGGATCGTCAACAACACAATTCTCAAACACAATTTTCCAATTGTTGGATTTCTTCGACATCGTTGTTGGTGTGCCATGCGGAACTAAGGGGACGAAAAAACAAGTCTTACACGGTCTGCCATGCCCAATGACATGTCGAGACATTGTCCGGATGACACGATTCTCAAAACGGCATAAGACCGTGTCGGATAGACCTGGCACGAATCAATCACGGGTTGCGTTGGGCATGCCAACATGGTCCACGTTAAAGACCATGTCGGATGGACCGACGTCGTCTAACGTGAGGCACGTCGACCCAAAATAATGTGCGGCGTTGGTCAGGTTTGACGTGGCACATCATGCCATGCGTGCCCCCAAAAGGGGCACATCAGTTGTATAAACCGATGTGCCACGTTGGACAGGGTCTGATGCAACACATCGGATAGATGCGCCCCATGATGGGCCAGGTTGGTCCAATTATTGACGTGGCACATCAGTTGGAAAATTGACGTTGTCAACATCGACCGACAAGTTCGATCAAACTTCTGGCCATATTGCTCCATTAACCGATGTGGTGGGAGCACGTTAAACATCTGACGTGCTCCTTTATCTCTTGCCTCTTTCCTCATTGGTGGTGGTCCTCACACCCCAAGGCCTTTCATACATATATATAAACAACCCTTCATTCCTTCATTTGAAGGGTTGTACTTTTGGGAAGGGTGTGTGCTTTCTCTCTCGATAAAAGCACGTCGAACATCCACGTTCGCTCATAAGTTGACACGTCAAACCAATCAAGGTTGACAGATTTACCTCTTAGAGCACGTCAAATAAATGTATATGGAATCAATGATATCATCCAATTACATCTGCCTTTCCATAGACATGATTATGTCAACAATTGGACTAAGGATGAGATGAATTTGACTCTTAAGTCAACGGTAAGAACTCTTACTACCACGTTGTGCAAATCAGTCTACGTCTGAATTCTGAGCCTCTAAAGGAGCTCGATGAATATAAGTGTTGTTAGGCCGGCTAAATGATCTCTAGGTGAGACTAACACCCTCCGAAGTTAATTCTACATCCAACATGGCCTCGTCTACAAGACGTTCACCACACGGGATTGTCCAACGGAACCTAAGGGCTAGATAAATCCGTACAACTTCCTAAGGTAAGTGTGATATCTTTTAAGACCCTCTGCGGACACAATTGAATAATGAACTACATTCGGCTTGATTCTTTCTTCTTAGTGAGATACGTAGGCAGCTTGACCTCGTGATAACTTCAGTCACAAGCACGCCAAACCTGTATACGCCCCTGGATTATGTTTACTTCCTTATTAATTATTTACGTCTAACATTGTTCCTCTTAGTGCAGGTCGCCATCAAACTAAAAACTCTTCTAGTATTGCATATAGGGTGCAAGAAAGTCTGGTGAGAGAAGTTGCTAGAGATTAGCGAAAATACCCTACGCCACATGTGCCGTCTTTGGGAAACCACTTGACGCATTGTGTGAGGGGAGATATGGTGTATACGGGTCCACTACCTACGCGCTCCATTGAGTCAGAAATTACTTGGTCAACAAGAAAATCGGGCAACGCTTCTACCGCGTCTTGAAAAATATTGTAACATATCAACAGAAACTGACGAAACCCTCACTTTAAGATCCGACCGAGCTAGTCGACGTCTTGGCCTCCAAGATAGCTTGAGCTCGAGCCTTTGCCAACCTCTCCCCAAATACCCGCCCTTGTCCATCACCTAACGTCGATAGGCATCCCGCTCTACCCTCACCGTATGAAGAAGCTACCCCGTTTTCCCGAGACGGAAAATTAGGCTCTAGAGCCATTTCTCCCCCCGCACCGACCTATCGCGCAACCACTTCAACTCCTACTCTAGTATTTCTCGACTGCCATCTAAGTCTCGTGCTTAGGCAACTCGTAACGCCTCTATCTCCACCTCATTTTGCATCAACCGACCCCTAGCCTCCTCCAAAGCCAGCTACAGCTCTCGACAGCGCCTCTGAAGGGCGGGAATATCAAAAAAAGCTGCCATGTAACGTTCTCCCATAGCCTCCACCAATAGCGAGAACTACCAAACACACATCAAAAGTAAGCAACAGTTAAACAAAGAATAAAACGACGCACGAGTTTTGTCGCCCTAAATGAAAGTCAACGTACTTCGCACACATTCTTGCTAAAAATGTCTTGCCAGAAAGAAAACAAAAAAGGTTAAAAAAACTGCTATCGCCCTCGTTTTATAAACCAAATAGGTATAAATGATAGTATTCCAAGATCCCCAACATCCCTGTAAAAATGAAAAGACCATCTACCGCATTAGTTGAAGGGGGTGCCCTGTAGCTCATGGGGCCAACAGTCGAAACGCATCACTAGAACCCTGTCTTGACCGCCTCGAAGGATGACCTTCAGAGCCAAGCAGACCCCCTTAGGGAACCAGAGGGGAGTTAAAGTATTCTTCGACTAAAGGTATAGGAGAAGAAAACATAAAAGCTAGAGGATTAACTTCCCCCAAGAAGGGCTCAATAGCCATTTTCTCATTTCCCTTTCTCTCGGCGAGAAGTGCTCGGTCCTCCGGGAACGTCGTTACATATGCACATCCATTTTTACACTTGCATTATCAACACCGGGTAGGGAAGAAAGTCAAGATCTAGCATAAATGAGGCCTTCTAGACCACAATTCCTTAAAAAGAGAGAAGAGCGCAAGACGTTTTTTTAAAAAAACAACTTACTAAATAACAGATTCAGATGAAGTGGCCCTTCCGTAAATTCTAACACTTTTGCAGCCCTTTCTAGCCCTACCATAATCATAGCCGCAGAAGAGTTAAACATGGAAACTACATCGTCGCAACCAGAGGATAAGCCCCTCCTCTCCAACTCCTACCTTAATTGGTGCGCCACAAGCTGATGCGCTCGTACCGAGTCTGCACCCCTCGATTGATGATCGACTTGCTAAGAGGAGCGATGTAGAAATACTCCCCCTTCCACACATCTTGTATCTCCATGAAATCCCTTACCTTTATAAAACTCGAAGAGCCCGCTGACTCAAAATAGAAATAAGGAGGTTCTCAGGGCACCACATGCAATGGAACGGAGGCCAGGAAATCTATGGGAGACCAATCAATTTCCAACAAGCCACGACATAATATAAACCCCGCAACAACTGGCTAAGACAGACTTGAAGGAAATTGAACAAATCTTGCACCCAAGGATGGAAGAACCATCACAACCCGCAGGGAACCTGCTCCGCATAAATAGTTAAAAACCCGACAATAGTACTATCACATCAAAGTAAGCCATGTCCAATTGACGCACTAGCTCTCCCTTGACCCAGCAGAAAATCCACCCAATCCTCATGGGACCCACTATTATCTCAGCTCAAAGTAGCTTAGTACGAGCTTAATCCCAAAGGTAGAGAGATCATAAGGCTCCCCCTGATAAAAGGATGCCCTCGAATCCTCCACGACCTGACTTGGAACAAAAGCGGAAGCAATATCTCTGTCTATATCTACGATCTCATTTCCCTTCAATCACAAGGTTGTCACGACAGGGGCTCCCTGACCCAAAGCTCCTACCTGCGCGGCCTGCTGAAAACGAGCTATGGGCACTCACCCCATGGAAAAGAACATTGATTCTTGCCGACTTATGAGAAAAGGCTGATCAACCTCTCGTCCCGCACCCGACGCAAATGGAGAATGGGCATTAAGGAGACTATAGGTCCACGCAGAAGCTGACTCCCCTGGCAGGAGATGAAGAACTTTTGAATTATAGTGATCCATGTTGTATTTTAAATTTAAACTCAAAAGTACAAGGAAAGACGAACAGACTTCGCGGAACGGAAAGCTTGAAGTATAAAAACACAAGAGTTATCAGACGCTTGAAGAAAAAGAATCAAACTCAAAAAAAAAATGAGTTACGAGAAGTACAAGAGTAACTCCTATTTATAGAGAACCCAGAAGAAGAAATGAGCAAAATTCCTGCCTAAAAGACGTTACTCCATTTAATATAGGGGTGTTCACGATTCGGCCTAACCGAATAAATCAAAAGTTAACCAAAATTATAGGTCGAACCACAACCGAAATTATGGACTTGGTTCGGTTTCGGTTATGGCTTTCGGAGTTTAAAAAAAACAAGTTCTTTCATAATTGAACCCCGGTTAATCCAAGTAAACTGAAAACTGCCAATGTCAAAGCAATATAATAAAGTTTGACTATGATATTTTATGAATTGGTGGATGATTTATTAAATATGCATGTTATTCACTCATGAACGAATATTTGAATATGTTTTACTAGTTATGATGAATGAATTGTCTAATAAGTGTTACAAATTATCGTGGATAGTTAGGTAATGTATTGTAAGAGAGGTGCTTTTAAAATTTATATGCGTTATATTTTGAACGTCACTAGCTTTTTACTAATAGATAAGTTTGTAATGCGAAATAGGCGGTTAATTTGAATTTTTAATAATATTTATTTAATTTCTTGAAAGAATTTCATTATTTATTAATTGTGTGGAAAATATATTTTTTCCCTTGAAAGAGTAGATGATTGGTTAACTCGAAACCATAACCAAAACCAAACGGTTTTAACCGAAAACCAAACCATTTTATTAGTTCGATTATTAGTTATCGTTGTTAGGCTAGCCAAAAATACAAGTTGTTTTTTAAAAACTGAACCAATGGTTAACAAAACTGAACCATGAACACCCCTAATTTAATACGACCCATGCATCTCCTCAACGTGCACAAATCGTTTAGGGACCAACAAGTTCCACGTGGACGGGAAAACAAACAGTCGTAAAAGGTCATAAATGTTCTTAATGAGCAAATTTATGACATGCTTATTCTCTAGATGTGGCGTCTTAGTAGACGGGATGACTCATGGTAACAAAGGCTAGCCGGACGAACGAGCCAAAAGCCTCGTGTCCACCCTCCACATCAATAACTTAGCTCGAGCCTCGAAAAGAAAGACCTTCCTATGAAGAGCCACCAAAATCCTCAAAGAAACCACTTTGATCGCCACCCCCATCGTAAACGCTAAGGCCCCTGACCCTCCACGCTCCCTCAGGACGATAAAATCTCCTCCCGTCGCGAAAGGCATTCCGCCCACCATAATGGGTACGACACGAACACCCCAAAGGTTAGGCCTTTTTGCCACATCTTATAATAGGACGACAAAATATCCTCCCGTCCCCAAAGCATTACCGAATGCTATGAAGAGGGCCCCACCTTCAAAACATAAATGGTCCTAAAAGAGACTCACGACTCTGATAGAGTTGGACCACCCGGAGGGACTACATTGTCCATGAGCTAGATCAAAAGGAACCGCGATTCCCGTGAATGACACACAACGAACGGGTCTCACGACCTCGGAGATGCTTTGAAGGCACCTCTTTACGGCAAAAAAAACCATCACATGCTTAAAAATCCCTATTAACACATCAAAGGGACATTGACCAATCCCGAAACTACCTATAAGAGAAACCAGTGACCACCTTTTAGGACTAGATTGACGTCTTTTTCAACCCAAAGTAACCACTTAACCCCCTCCCCCCAAGGGGAAAAGCACCACAGACGTAGAACAAATTATTATAAAAAATATCCCTCGAAATACGCCAAACATGTAAACACAGAAAAATACAAAGAAAGTAAGAACGCCTTTAATTAAAAAACTAAAACTAAATTTATTAACGTCGCATGATCTCCTTAAAACAAAGTTCTATTACAAACTAATATGGCTACGACCCTGTGAAAAAATGGGGAAACGACAACTAAAAAAGAAAGCAATCTACACTACTCTCTGAACGGCCTCTTGCCCGCCCTAGCCTGCCGTAACCAAATCCTCCTCCTCCAACCGAGCATAGGCACTAGAACTGGGGTCCAAGTGTCCCTCACCCACTTGAGAGTTGGCACTTGCACCGTTAACTCCCTAATTCGACCCTTAGCCTTATCGTATAGGCTCCACATCTCTTCGATCGAGGCATACACCTAAGATATCAAAGAAGAACCCTTACGAAAGATGCCAAAAAAGAAAAAAGAAAACCCCTGAAAACATAAAAAGAAAGAAAAGAGTGGCTAAGGATGCTAACCTCATCTAAAGTCTGTCTCAAACGGAGACGCAAATCCCAATATTAGCCAAATTCGCAAGGAAACGAGCAGGATCTAACCGATCTCGTGGATCTTCCTCATCACTTACAGTCCCCGCCACCACACCGAGAATGCTACCCCTAAACATTTGAGCATCCCCATCGCCAGACTCCCCACTACCAAGAACCGTCACAACCGCCTCTAGTACACCTGCGGCATCTGCGGCTTCCACCCCGCTTACCTCGGGTGCCCCAGATGACCGTAGAGCCTCATTAATCTCCTCCGTAGTTTACACCAGATCACCATCCTCTAAAGCAACCGACCCACCCTGAGCTATGCTAATAAAGCTTTCGACTTATCTTCGTCATGGAAAGTACCTTCGAATGGGCAAGAAGGAAGCGCAGTTTTGCAAAACTCCTCGAAAGTACGCACAAGGGCCTCACGCCTTATTATACGCATTTGGGCCTTGTCCATGTGGCCCTTAACTCCTGACACTGCTGCCAGACTCCCGTCCGCTTTGACCCCCGCTAAAGACCTTGTCTTTATTGCCTCAACACAATCCTTCGGCAAAGGACCCTCTTTAGAAGCTTCCTCCTTCCCGTTCTTATTCTTCTTTTTCTTCTTCTTCTTCCCCTCTCTCTTTATCTTATCCCCCACACCAGCAGAACCCTCCGCCTGGTCTCCTTTAATCGCATGGTCCTCTTCGACGTCCTCTCTGTTTAGACTTGAAGAGTCTCCTCGCCCCCCTTCTCCTTAAACTCCGATTTCCTATTGTTGTCCGACTTCAACAATTCCATATCTATACGAGCACTTAATTCACACCCCACCAAGTAAATCGCTTAGTTCACAACTCTAAGTAAAAATAAGTTATACAAAATAATGCAGACTTAGGCCAATAAAGAGCGTCGATAGATACTTACAAACCACGAATGAGTCGACTCAATGCATCTCCCAAAGACTTGTGCTCCCGTCTAGAAACTTGCGCACATTATATAGAACACTGAAGAAGCCTTATCGGTCCACCTCTTTAGCCACTCTCTTCAAACGATTCGCATCCAAGGTCAGGGGCTTCAGTCTCAACGAGTATAGGATAGTGAACACCGCCATCAGGGGTCGAACAAAAAGGAAGTACGACTTACAATTCCCAAAAGATGAGGAAGAGTTACACAAGAACTCGAGACCAATATCACAATGGGTAAAGAAGAAGAAGAAAGAACCCGGTGGTGAAAGGCTTATGGTGTACACAGCCAAAAAACGCTCAACTGAGCACTTCAAACCCTTCATCAAGCAGACACATAAAAATCACTCCTAGGAAACATACCCGTTGGACGTCACCTGACTTGGAGATAACCGACAAGATATAAAAAACTAACAAAAGAAAGGGGAGTTAGGGCTCGTAACCATGCCTTGATCTTAGCTGCGTATATAGTGATGAAACCCTTAAGCGGGTTATTTGCCCGCTCGACAAGTTATGGTGTGCGCCACTCCACCATTGAAGCATCCATCGTGAACTCTTTAAATTTATCCTTAACAAAATTATCGAAAGCCACATATAAGATGTCCCTGCATGGGTGAACTTGGGGCTCACTCCGAAGCCCTCAAAGAAGACCCGCGGCGTTTTCGGTGATGAGAAAAACATTCTGCCAACTTCGACAAAATTTCCACCAGATTGAATGCAGCCTCCACCCTCACCATAGCAGAATCTCTCTTCTCGGTCATCAACGCAACCGTCACAGGGACTATGGACGACATATCTCCCTAAAAAAGAGGGAAAAAGTTGCAAAAATTAAGAAGCTAGAAAACTCGAGAAGAAGGAAAGTTTAAATGATTCTAAGAGATTATAAAAATGGAGAGATGAGCTCTATATTTGCCCCCCTTTTATAAAGACGGAAAAAATTAGGGCATTATTTCCGCCCAAAACTGTTGGTTCAAAAAAAGACACGTAAGCCGAAACCCAAAAGTCATCTAGTTTCGAAGAGACATAACCCCTCTAATCAATGCGTATCATCGAAACCAAGAGTCTCGGCTACCCAAAATCCCCCTCATACCTTTCGTGAAAAAGAAAATACCTGATTTCTCGAATTCCCCTAATATTCTATCAATAGGAGTAGAATTGGGGGACCATTAGTAATATACATGCATATATATATATATATATATATATGTATATATACATTTATTGTTGTTATAATATGTTTAAATTACCTAATAATTAAGTAAGTAAATACTCATCTATGTTCACACAAACCAATAAACATACTCTTTAAAGTCTACCAAAACAGTTATTGCCACCCCCTCGTATTACTCCCCCCTAATCAACCATTATCGCCCCTTTGTATCACTGCCCTTTTCTTTTGAGATGAGAATGAATGATGCTGACAAAAGAATTTTCGAAGAGCATATCCTTCAAAGATGAGACTTGCTTGGTGCGTAAGAAAGCCCCTAGAAAAAATGACACAAACCTCCTATGATATCCACCACGCGTTAACATCTCCCACTTCTACAAACAACCAGCATGCGCCTCACACAGCAAAGAGCCCTCCTTCTCTAACACTTAGGAAGTACTCATTCAAAGAAGAAAAATATACGAGCCACACTTTGTTGTGTACAAAAAGGCCCCTCTGACAACCAAGAGAAGAGGAGGGGAGGGGAGATAGTATTTCTTAAGAAAGATTCAACCCAAATTTTGTAAGCCAAATCCTCTCCCTTGGCATCCCTCTAGTAACTTCAAAGCTCTCCAAATCTGTAACTCTAAATTTGAATACATATGCAACTCAAATATTCGTATGTACTAAAGAACCCTCTAATCTCTTATAATGTCAGGCCGTTATTCACTTTTTCCTCGCTAGAAGTTCACCATGTTATAGGATCCATACAAATTTTTAGAAGTGAATTAGAGATACCAAATATGATTTAGATTCCACGAACACGCTAATGACGAAAGTCTTAAGATTTGTCTGCCTGATCTACTATACTAGTGCTAACAATCTCCTATGCATAATTCAACATGATTCGAGGTTGTTCAATGTCACAACTCTACGCCCATAGAAACGCGTGCATCAAACAAACCAAATAGCATAAGCAACAAATAATATCCAACAAAATAAGGTCATCAATAAACGTAATCAAAACATAGGTTCAATGTGCATCCATGTGAGATTAGCTGCATCCTCCTTCATATACTGAGAGGATTAGCTACTCATAGTCATATTCAAATCAGAACACTTCACCATAGATTATTCAACTAAGGAAAAGAAATGATTACACTTATGATCCCCTTGCTGCTTTCCTCTACTATGATTGTTGACTCCTCTTGTTCACCTTTCTCCCTCAACTATGATTGTAGTGCTACGAATGGTAGAATTTCTACTTCCCTAACCTTAGTTCTTGAACGTGATTGTAAGTGATTGTGAAACCCCAACTGCTGAACGTGGCCTTCTATTTATAGTTCTTCCTACTTTGGGCTCCATTTTAGGGTTTCTAAATGTCGACCTGCTTTCTGCCCGCATCGTGAGTTGATTGCGCGCCCATCGTGTCTGAGCCACGTGATTAATTTGCATCGCGCCTGCTTCTATTTCTTCAGCTTTTAACATCGTGGCTCTACTGCCCCTTATTACTAAAAAGTGCTTAAATTCTCAAAATAAGCATCATTTTGCTCTGATTCGACTCAAACTACAAAAACAATGAAACAATACTAAAACAAGTAAAATTTTCAAAAGGATTGTACAAAAGCATTAGAAATCAAGTACTTAAATCACTATAATAATTCCCGTATCTATAGTCATCACCATCTTATGCACTTTCTACTTGGTTTCTTCATCATCATCTCCCTCGTCTTCTATTTCCTCTCTCTTTTCTTCTTCGTTCTCTTTTCCCTCAACTTCAAGCGGTGGTTGTTCATTTCTACAGCTCGGTTCTAGATCATCTTCTTCCTCCTCCATAATAGTGATTATATGATCCTCTCACGTCGTTTTTGATTGTTCATTTCTATATCTATAGAGTAATCCAAACGACTTTGGATTACCGAAAGTAGACAATACACTGGTAGTACATGAAGTAGACAGTGATTGGTAGCACGAGAGGAAGACTGTGTCTTAGCACGGGAACTACACGTTGCCTTAGCTAGGAAAGTACACTGTGTTGTGGAGCACTGGAGAAAAAAGCACGTTTACAAGGAGTAAGGGTGGTGGTTTTACTTGAAGAAGCTCAGGTCGACGAATGACCACGACCACGATTGAAAGTTCCTTTTACTATATCTACAAATAACGAATATAACGGAAATAACTTTAAATAATAGTAAAAAATCAATTTCAAGAAAGAAATACACAATTCGTTGTGTGGATTGTCACTCTATAGACAACCCGGATTAGCCGCAGCAAAACTAGATTCAATGGAGAAGCTCATGAGGCATATGCTTGATCTTATCAAACTCCAACCTGGTGTTTGCTGAAATCTTACAAATAAAATTTTGTTTTTCTCTTTCCTCGACTGGTATAATTTTTCTAGAGATTGTTTAGGGAATTGAGTGTTTCATACTTGTTGTACTCACTTCAGAATATGTCTTATACTCTTGCTTAATAAAAGTTCTCATTGTCGACAAAAAAAAAGAAATACACAATTCGTTGACCAAATTCAAAACCACATACACGATCTCAACAATGAATGCAAAATTGCAACATTCTTTACACAGTGTACACAAGATTTCACCAGACCTAAATAATCTATAATGGGTTTCACAAATACCGATCAAATTCTTGATCAAAAGTGTCAACAAGATTTCCATACATTCGTGCGAAGTCATAGATTATCAATCTTTAACAATCTCTAATTTCAAGGATGCATCTAATTACAACAACTTCTCATATCAATACCTAATTTCATAAATCTCCATAACAAAACCCTAACTTAAAATCCAAAACCCTAATTCTTCAATGCTAATCCTAAGATTTTAATAGTTATAGCTCCTCACTACCAATCAAATCAAGGAGAAAAAAATGTTACAACTAATTTGAAGCTAAAATAAAATTTCAATTCAATTTTGAAATTGAGGAAAAACTTAGTTACCTAATATTGGAAAGGGGAGAGGCGACCGGGCAAGAGTGAGTGGGTCGTTGTGGCGGGAATGTGTGTGTATGTGAATTGTGTTTTGTTTATGTGTGTGCGATTTGTGTTATAGGGGGAGGGGGGTCATTTTCAATAAAAAAAAGTGGGGGGGGAGGGGAGGGGAGGGGAGGGGAAGGAAATTCCGAAAGGGTTCGGCGGGTCGGGGGCATGATCCCACCACGTATCCCGCTCCCAGCCGGCAGGAGGACTGGCAAGAAGAAAAACTAGCGGGATGGGGTTCCTGATTCCCGACCCGCCCTCCCAAATCTAGTGTACATTCATGTTATTATGTTATTTTCTCCACACTTCATGTTAAAACAAAATGAGAAAAGTAAATACCAAAACTAGCTCGAATAAACAGAACAGGTAATAGTTTAAGCCGGTCTGACTATCACAAACGGTAGGGGTGCATGGTTTAAAACTGCAGCCTCTTTAAAAAAACGCATGAAATATTTGGTTTAACGGAGTTACCCACCATGCGGGCATGGATCAAGTCAAATAGGTATATATGCATAAACCTATATAACCTAGCCTACTATAATAACTATACTTTAAATCAACAATTCACTTCATATATCCCAACAAAACAGCTCTTAGGCCCAAACTAAATACAACTTCAACAAAAAAAAAAAAAAAGAGAAGCCCAATTTATGTCTATTTACGTACATTGTACCTTCAGGTTGTAGCCAAAATCAAGTTTTAAAGCCTTCAGTGCATCACAAATAAAAAAATAGAAGTTGGATTTGAAGTTAAGGACTCAAAAATCATGGGTTTACAAATTACAACTATGTTTGGGAAGATTATTTTTCCACGTAATAGTTGCACATTTTACAAAGTCTGATATCTTTGTAAATTATTTGTTGGCATTTTTAATATGTTTTAGCATTTATAATTATGTGTCTCTATCCTTATAATAGATTATAAAACCATGACGAAGATTAAGAAATTAAGAAGAGAAAAAATACGACTATACTTCATTTTGCAAATCAAAAGAAGATACATCAACAAGTTTTGAGCAATCTCCATCAATTATTGATCAAAGTATTATTTCTAAAGTCAAAGAGTTAAGTTGATATATGTTAACTCTCTTGAGAGAAATCGATGATTACGTATAAGCTAATCTCACGTTAAATAACACATGGACCAGAATATCATGATCCTCCATGGATCTGGATAAGAGCAGAGACATTGACAGTACTAAGGATTCCAAAAAACATGACAAGCATTCATTTTTATCATGAAGGTTGGCATCTGCTTATGTCATCTTATGGTCGAGCACGAATAATATTGAGTGACAAGTGTATAACCAGGATTCTTTTTGGAGATGATCATCCAAAAAGGAGAACAAGAAAAGATAGTTGGACATGACAACAGTGAACTATATTAACTCATCTCATTTTATTCGGGTAAACTATATTAAGTTAACTAAATTGAGTCAAACCGGCCCTGTTCGTTATGCTTCATTATTTACTCCTTTTTTCTCTCAGAAATCATTACTCTGTATTGCGAAAGTTATATGTGCGGTAATTAATAACTTAGCATCTGATATTCTGGTTAATGTTGATACTTTCGGCAATAATTTCTACAATAGTATGTTAAGCAGTAAGATTCTCAAGTGCAAATTATTGGATAAAATCTTATCTTTACAAGATATTTACACATCAGCCTAGGATCCCACAACAGAAACAGGAAAAAGAATAAAGTACTTATTGCACAAGAACTTAACATGATTCAAAGCCAACCATTTCAAGTTTCAACAATTAAGCACTACTAAGATTTTCCCATGCTGCAATACAATTACAGTCATTTAATTTTCAAGATTTGCTGAATCAGTGGTTTCCAAGAGTTTGACATTATAAAAGTATAATACTACTACTACTAGATGGGAAAAAGATTGATTCCTTCAATATGCAGAATATTATGCTACAACTCATTTTTCAATATATATCTAAAACTCATCCTAAAATGTGCTACCTGCACAGTTGTTACCCTGCCTTTATGCAAGTCCATTTGCCTAATAATATTAGCATGTGGACATCGAATTTCTCCCGCGTCACCAAAGAATCTGTCCCAAACCGGTTGCCCCTTGCCCTCCTGCAAATGTTATTATCGTGAGAATTTCTCCTTCCTGTTGGCATACTGTTTGAGAATGTAAGGAAAGTTCGTGGGTCTTGACCTGAAATAATAATGTGACATATATATGTACTAACATGTCTGTGTGTCAACTTGTTAGCAGCACAAAGGGTTTATTCTCAACCAAATCCAAATCATCAAGGGCCGTTTTCTCTTATCCAAACATATATCTTTAACCAAACTTCAGATTCTCAACTTTCCGTTTTCAAGATACGCAAACGTAATCCTCGATCAACTCTCTATAAATAAGGATGCTGATGCCTGATGATGATACCTCAACACCAACAAACCTCAGAAGTCAGAAGTCAAAGCATACAGAGAAAAATCACTTACCTCTGAAGTTTTCAGTTCAAGTTCTCTCACCCTCTTTACCATATTTTAGCATAAAGTGTTGAAGCTAATGGACAGAATAAGGGATTTGGCCTCCAAGAAAGCAGCAGTGATTTTCACGAAAAGCTCGTGTTGCATGTGCCACAGCATCAAGGCGTTGTTCTACGACTTAGGAGCTAGCCCGGCTGTGCATGAGCTGGATCACGATTCGAGAGGGAAGGAAATGGAGTGTGTGTTGAGGGCGCTAGGGTGCAACCCTACCGTCCCTGCGGTGTTTATTGGTGGAGAATATGTTGGCTCGGCCACAGATGTCATCTCGCTTCACGTCGATGGATCGCTCAAGCAAAAGCTTATTAAAGCCAAAGCTATTTGGTTGTAGCTCTAGTTTTCGTTTTATGTTAGCATTGGAATACAGAGGTACAAACTACAAACAGTTAGCGGAAAACAGCTATATGGAGGATTATAAATCTCCGGTAGCTAATTAAAAGTGAAGCTTGTAATGTGTAACTAATGGCTTCATAATTTTGTTAACTGCTGTAACTTTTACTTGGCTTAAAAAGTCCACTTTTGGTGACTTATGCTGTAATGAAAAGTTCTAAGTTCCTAACTATGTGAAAGAGGCTAAATTACGGTGTTTTTGAAATTAAAGAATGTTTTAACTTAATGATCATCTGGTAATAAAGGACAACAGTGTCCGAAGCACACACACGCACATTTAAAACCGGGACCATTAACCCCAACAGATTCAAGAAGTCCTCATTAGTTTAGTTTATTGATAATAATATTTAGTAATTTACACACGCATATACGTATATTGATAATAATATTTAGTAAATTTTTGGTTTAACACTAAAATAATTTATTAGTTACCACGTACCAAAATTAGTTTAGGATTTCATATTTTTCTTAGATAACTTGGTAAGAAAAATAAGAATTAATTATTAGATTTATTGGATCAATCCCTTAATCTATTCGATGAGAGTATTTTAAGAAGATCCAAAAAGTATTTGGGCCAACTCATCAAAGAAAGGCCCAGAAACATAACTTTCGAACACGAGCCGTTCGACTGTTATTCACACAGTCCAACCGAGCCTGTTCGACAGTTATTTTCTAGAAATTGATTGGGTCCCACGGGACAGGGTCTATAAATACCACGTCCCCCTACATTAATGCGAACATTCAAGACTCGCAACCAACTAATATCAATCGAATTCAGCAGTTCGACAGTTATTCTAGTTCGACAGTTATTCTTGTTCGACAGTTAGCCTCGTTCGACCGTTTCTTTGGTTCGATCGTTCCTTCTTCAATCACTTATTATCGAATCAACTTGTTCAAGGGTTATCAGTATCGAACTTAGGCCATTCGACTGTTCATCAGTTTCGAGGCTTGGAAGATTCGGGAGTTTTCAGTATTGAACCTCGCAGGTCCGAGAGTTAAGTAGATTCATCACGCTAAGGAGTATCAAGCCATCCACGTTCGACCGTCTTAGGATTCGAGAGTTATCTATCAAACACATGTCGTTCCACTATTTTGTTAATTCGGCCATTTAAGGTTACTTAGGTCTACTAACATATTTGTAACGCATGATAGGTGTTCCGGGCCAAGCTAGTATGTTCCATGTAATAGATTAGCATTATTTTGGCATAGTCAAGCCCATTGTAACGATATTCTAGGTGTGTTGTAACACATACGAAATAAGACCGAAATATCGGCGCCGTCTATAGGTTTAATTTATGCATAGAGTCAAGTAACTTAGATGGCGAATAGAGGAAACGACCCAGCTGGCGGGGAAGTACAAGCTGGAAAGAAGCTCAAGACGAGTAGAGATGAGAAGGGAAAGATACACGAACCTCAAGAACAAGACCGAGAAAAAAGTAAGCTTCAAATAATGAAGCAATGGGAGGAGTGCAAAATGGAGCCATTCGGGGAATTCAAAACGGTACAGCTGTTCAAGGAGGACGTTCATAGAGCTATAAAAATTGGAGCAACTATGAGGTTGAAGATAGAGACTGCGATGATAGACTGTCTCAGGCGGAACGCGGATATATTCGTCTGGACAGATTCGGACTTACATGGGATAAACACGAGAATAATAGTGCACCAATTGAACATGGACACTAATGCAAAGCCCGTTCGGCAGAAAAAGTGCAATTTTAGTAAAGAGAATAATGAAGCGGCAGAGAAGGAAGTTTAGGAGCTATTAGATGCCCGACATATTTATGCATTATGGTTTTTGGAGTGGTTGAGCAATGTCGTTATGGAGGATGTGTGTGGATTACATATATCTAAACAAGCATTGTCTTCGGGATCATTTTCCCTTGCCTAAGATAGACTTGTTGGTGGACTAAATGGCAGGATGCGCCTTGTTGAGTATGGTGGATGCCAAGAGCGGATTTCACCATATCTTTAAGGCTGTAGGAGACCAGAGCAAGACAGTCTTTGTGACTGATACCGGAGTTTATTGTTATAGGGTGATGCCCTTTGGCCTCAAGAACGTCGGAGCAACTTTCCAGACATTTGTAGCAAAGATGTTCTACCATCAAATTGGAAAATTCATGGAAGTTTATATTGATGATATGCTAGTCAAAACCTGAAGGCGGAGAAGCATGTCCAACATTTGGACGAAGCATTTTCCATCATGAGGACATACGGGATGAAGCTAAACTCAAAGAAATATACGTTTGGAGTTACGGTAGGCAAGTTCCTAGGTTACGTGGTGAACGAAAGGGGAATAGAGGTGAGCCCCGATAAAATCAACGCAGTGATGGATCTGCCTTCACCAAAAACGGTGAAGGATGTGCAATGTTTGGGGGGGCGCCTAAGGTCATGAGAAAAAGTAATGATTTCATCTAGAAGGCAAAATGTGAAGCGGCTTTCCAGTAGATTAAGAGATATTTGGTTAGTCCCTCGCTCTTTGCCAAGCCAGCTAAAAGTGAGATGTTTTACTTATAATTGGTCGTGTCTTCGCACACCATCAGTACGATTATAGTGAAGGAAAAGGGTGTTCAGCAACTCCCAATACACTATGTGAGCAGAGTTCTGCAAGGCGCAGAGAGAAAATTTTTGGAGATAGCATTATTTTCTCTTGCCATAGTAGCCACCGCGCGAAAATTAAGGCCTTATTTCCAATCTCCCCCGATCACGATCGTTACAGATAAGCCTCTAGAGTACGTATTCGCAAGGCCCGAGACTTTCGGGAGATTGGTCAAATGGGCAGTCAAACTTAGTGAGTTTTGGCTCAAGTTCCATCCATGTACCTCTATAAAATCTGAGGCGCTGGCAGATTTCATGGTCGAGACATTAGGCAACAGTGTGGCAGGATCCACGAACTACATCTTGGCAATTTTGGATCAAGTCAGCACTAGCAGAGCAACTACCACATGGATAATACATACGGACGGTTCGGCTACCAACCACGGAGGAGGAGTCTGGGTGAACCTGCTCTCTTTTGATCCTCGAGAGTTTGAATTTGCCATTAGCTAAAATTATCAGGTGACCAACAACGAAGCTGAGTTCGAAGCCGTGATAGCAGGGATCAATTTGGCACTGACCCTCAACGTAGAGCATTTATACGTGTTCACGGATTCCCATCTAGTTGCGAACCACTTTTTGGGCAAATATGAGACAAGGGAAAACGATGAAACCATACACTGCGAAAGTAAATATGTTAGCAGGGCAATTCAGCTTTTTCGAAATCTCTCAGATTCCGTGCAACAAAAATACCAAGGTTGATGCATTGACAAAATTTGCTAGCTCATCCAAAGTCCTAGTCAAGAAATGAGTCACTCCATTAGCAACCGACAAGCCATCCATCGGGATATCAAAGTACAACAGTACATGGGTAATCGAGTATATATTGCCAATTGGGGAGGCACCATCGTGGAAAGATGAGATCATGAGTTACCTAGCTGACGAGGTGTTCCCGGCAAACCCCGAACACACGCCGCATAATGCACTACAAGGCCCACAGGTTCACAATTCACAATGGAGAACTGTATGAATGGTTGTTTGAGGGCACCTTGTTGCGTTGTTTGACTCCGCCGCAAGCAGATTATGTTGTGGGAAATACATGTAGGGAGTTATGGAAATCATTATGGTGGTCGAGCACTGGCCCAACGGATCCTGTATCAGGGATACTATTGACCAACTCTACTGAAAGATATTGTGGGTCAATTACCGATGGCCAAGGGCCAGACAAGATTTCTGGTGGTGGCTGTTGAGTATTCCATAAAGTGGGTGGAGGCTGAGGCCATGGTAGTAATTACAGAGAAGAACATGATTGAATTCATATGGAAGAATATCATTTGTCGCTTCGGTATTCCCAAGCATATGGTGTGTGACAACGGACGACAATTCATTGGCAAGGAGATCAAATCCTGGTTTCAAGAGTTACGAATTTCCCATAATATGACCTCCGTCTACCACCCTCAGGCAAACGGGCAAGTGGAGTCTACCAACAAGACATTGAAAGATTATCTTGAGAGGAGATTCAAAGGCACCGGGAAAAGTTGGACGGATGAGCTTCACGAAATATTGTGGGCCTATAGGACAACACCCCAAACTTCGACGGGGGAAACCCTTTTTTTACTGGTATACGGAACATAAGTGGTTCTTCTGGTCAAAATTGGCATGCCCACGCGCAGGATACATGATTATAACCCGGAAGAATTGGCCAGATTACGTCAGATGGATCTTGATATGATAGGCTCCACTAGGGAACATGCTTACCAGCGCACTGTAGCGTAAGGCAGCCATGGCTAAGAGCTATGATAAGAAGGTCAGATTCAGGAATTTCAAAGTGGGAGACTTGGTACTAAAAAGTATAACGGCTCCCAAGCACGTAGGGAAGCTGGAGCCGAAATGGGAGGGACCATATAAGGTCGTACATGCTAGTTCAAGAGGGTATTACTACCTTGAGGATATGCAAGGTCTCAAGTTACCTCACCCGTGGAACGTGCAACATTTGTGACGCTATTACGCATGAGCATTTGATTACCCAAAAAATTCACAGGGAACTAAAGAGACAAGAACTACGAAGGCTTGAATTTCGACACAACAATCGGGAAACGTAGGCAACTCAGTATGAAACTGAGCTCAACCCTATATTAATAATAAAATGAAAATCTCTATTGTTTTTGTTTCTAACACTGCAGGAAGAGTCATGATGAAGTAATGATTCTGGGACTGTGAGACAGAGCAACGACCGCAAGAAGTGTCATACCGAGATGGACATTTATCCTAAGGGAGAAAAATGCAAACCTAATATCTCATTCAACAAAAATACTGAGATGGACATTTGCTACAACGAGGACAAATGCAAACCTAATATCTTGATTCAACAAAAATACCGAGATGGACATTTGCTCCAACGAGGACAAATGCAAAGCTAATATCTCGATTCGGCAAAAATACTGAGATGGACATTTGCTCCAACAAGGACAAATGCAAACCTAAAATCTCGTGCAGCAAAATACCGAATAGAACGCTTGGCCCAACGAATATAACAAAAAATCTACCAAGAAAGCACCAACCATTGTTTCGACTTACTTTGCGGCAAATAAAAAGTATGACAGCAAAGGCTCAACAATATAAATTAAAATACAAGTATTGGTCAAACAAAGGCATTATATTAGCCACAAAATCAGTTTCTCAAGAATACTGTTACAGTGATGATATCATCATAAATGAAAGACAAAATAAGGCATGATGCCACGCCAACAAAATTATATGCACAGTAAAACACTGTTACTCTAGTGATTGGGGGGGATTCTGGACGGAAAGCGAAACCAAGGGACCATGTATAATCGGTGCAGGTTTTCTCAATATGTTTTTCCGACAATACAAGCTCGTCCATTTGGTCCCATCCATCCGGAAATCTAATTTCCTCCTCCTCAATAACACCGCCCCACGCTCTTTCGAGCTGATAAATGCTGGGAGGGATCAGGTAATTCTCATTTAGAGCTTTCTCTGTAACCTCAACACGCGACGAAGTCGCCCCCACAGTAGAAACTAGGTTCACTTCATTTAGAAGAATGGAATTAGAAGTAGCATTCTACGTCGAGGAGTTAGGACCAGGCTCCACCTGCGACATAGCAAATGAAGGATCACGAGGAAGAAGAATGCCACTAGGCTCTGTGACGAGCTCTGGAGGGTTTTCTACCAAAGGCTCATGCTCTATCACATGTGATGGATTAGTATCATTATCGCTACCCGCCAAAACAGCACGAATAACATCCTTTACTCCAACCGGATTACCATGAGACCCGCCTATACCGGCATATTCTGTAGTTTCTTGTCTCTCTTGCGAAGCAGGATCCGGTATATCCAAGTCAAGCATAGAATTAGAGCATCGCTCCTGTCATATACGAAAAATGGGTCACCGAATTTTGGATCCATAAATTCCTCCTCATCATCGTCATCAACTTTGGGAGTCTCCGTTCAGGGACCGCGACTAACATCAAGCATATCTTTTTGATAACCTTCCTTTACGAATCCCAGATAATTAGTGTGATCTACTCCAAGTTCCATACCGAATTTTACATCGTCAGCACCTTGATGCAACTCGAGCCAGCGATAAACACTACTCTTCATGAAAGATTTAGCTACTTCGCAGTGATTGAATCGGATATCAGACCTTATTACCCAATCTAACGATCGCGGCTTCAGCTTCTTCATTCACCTCCTTCACCAAATCTCTCTCCCTTTTTAAGGAATTATTTTCCCTTTTTAGAACGGAAATTTTGGCACGGAGGGACCCCACGTTGTCCTCTGCCTTCTTAGCATGTGCACCAGCAAAAAGGGCATCTTGAACAGTTTATCGCGGGCCTTGGCTGACTCCCGAGCACGCCTGAGTTCTGCAAGACGACTAATATCATTACTATGGACATTCGCAATTAGTTTGTCAACCACATTGTTATGCTTACCCTATACCTCAATCAAATCACTGTAATCGCGACATAGTCTCTAAATCACAATACTGGTAGCAGCAAAGAATAAACGTCCAAATCGCGCCAAATCGCGATAACCTAGTCTCTCAAGCACAGCATGACGATCAAGTTGGAGCCACATCCCTTTCATGATATCGACAGATTGCTCCTCCCGCAGTCTGTATCCTAGAAACTTAATGTTTAGAGAATCTGAATTCTCATCATTCAAAAACCCATAATCGACCACGCTACTAGATGGCGCTGGCCTTGGATTCCTAGATGGTCGAGGACGTTTGCAAGGGGGAAACAATATTTCTCCAACCTCAGCGACAGCTTGTGTTTGCAAAATGTGCCTCTTAGCAGACGCATAGCAGTTTTCACCACCCGACCCGGAAGCGCCCTCGGTAGCTAACCGTGGAACACGATTAAAATATGGATTCTTAACGTTGAATCGTGCTTGATTTGCGGGAATTATATCGTCAACTGCATCAGATTCTTCCATCACCCATATTTGGGTGCTCGTCGCGATCTTAACTCTCCCCCAAAGGCGGTGGAAGTCATAACAACCCTGCGGGGAATGAAATTCTCATGTCTCTCAAAGTTGCATACGAGGGGAACCCGAGTGCCGGTCGATACTCCACTGAACCTTATAGTAGAGCAGTCTATGGGTTTCGGTGTAACATGTATGGCACCTCGATTAGCCAATAAACTCCCAAGGGCTCTCACAACAGGTCGTCTCCCTGAGGAAGCTCCCGCAGAGCCTCTGGTTGGAACGGTGTTATCCCTGGACGGACGTACGTTCGAAGGACCGGACCTATTTACGTCCCTTTGGGGAGCATAGATATTCTCGGGAGACATGGCTGGCTTACTGCAACTCTCCGACTTCTTTCGAGCCATCAGTAATCTAAGAATAACACTGGAAATTTTCTATTGATTTTTAGAAAACTGTCGAATCGCCAAGATTCGACTCTTATCGAATGACCGAATCCTGATTGTTCGACTGTTATCGAAATGATCGAATCTTGTGGATTTGACAGTTATTTTCAGTGGCCAACAATTCTCCGCGAGGTTAAATGAGGTGGCAAGGGTGGGCCTTTATATAGGCCCACCACCGCCTTTACTCTCGGTTCAACAGTTAACGATCGAATCGAAGAGGTTCGACAGTACCTATAAAAATAATCGAACCTCTAGAGTTCGACACTTCATAAGCAGATCAACAAACAATCAAATTCACCCAAATTTTACACTTATATTATGGCAATTGTAAGCAAACAATCGAATCATAGGCTACTCGGTACATATTGAAACGGTCAAACTCACCCAATTCGATTGTTTCAATCACTCTGCGGATCATTGCTCCCAATGGGATGGAATTTTTTCAGAATCGATAATTTCTACTTGGCACCCGACCTTGCAAGGCCCGTCTCCCAAATGGGGGGCATACAACGAAATCAAGCGTAGTCCAATGCCAACCAAATTGACAAAGGTATTGCCTACGTATCAAAGGGCAAACTATGCCAACGAAGAAAAACCATTGTTCCAATAAGAAAATTTTTAGAGTTTGGCACCCGCTCCTGAATCCAGACCAACTCCCAAATTGGGAGGAACTATATGATAGGGAGTATTTTAGGACGGGCCATCCAAGGAAGGCCCAAAAATAGAACTATCGAACAGGGGTCATTCGACTGTTATTCAGATAGTCGAACCGAGCCCGTTCGACATTATTTTTCAAAAATTGGTTGAGTCCCACGATACAGGGTCTATAAATACCCCGTCTCCTGACATTAATGCCAACATTCAAGACTCGCAACCAACTAATATCAATAGAATTCAGCGGTTCTATAATTATTCTAGTTCGACAGTTGTTCTTGTTCGACAGTTAGCCTCGTTCGACCGTTTCTTCGGTTCGATCGTTCCTTCTTCAATCGTTTATTATCGAATCACCTTGTTCGAGGGTTATCAGTATCTAACTTAGGCCTTTCGATTGTTCATCATGTTCGAGGCTTAAAAGAGCCGAACAACTAAGATTCGGGAGTTTTCAGTATCGAACCTCGCAGGTTCGAGAGTTAAGTAGATTCATCACAATAAGGAGTATCGAGCCATCCACGTTCAAACGTCTCATGATTCGAGAGTTATCTATCGAACGCCTGCCGTTTGACTGTTTCGTTAATTCGGCCACTTAAGGTTACATAGGTGTACTACCATATTTGTAGCGCGTGATAGGTGTTCCAGACCAAGCTAGTCTGTTCTCTGTAATAGATTGGCATTATTTTGGCATACTCAGTCCCATTGTAACGATATTCTAGGTATGTTGTAACCCAAACAAAATAAGACCAAAATACTATTAATTAAAGGAGTTTTATTTTATTAAAGTTAGATATTTTGTTACTATTAAAATATCTAATTTTACTTTTACAATTAGTTAACCTCATTGTTGGACATGCCTAATTGCCAGGTTTGATAGATAAAGTATTTTCTTATGAAATATTTTATTACCATTATTTATTTTAATTAAAATTAGTATTTGTGATATTTATCAAAATAAGAAGTAATTAGCTCATAATAGTAATTTGAACGTAAGAAATTATGATAAAGAATACGTCTTGCCAATCATTATTGAAATTAAATACTTTCGTCAAATTTAGGCTACGATTGATAGAGTTGATGAAAAACATACTAACATTTGATTCATGTTAAATGGATCTCAAAGTTGCTCCCATGAACGTTAAATAACTCGGTTCGATTCCATGACAGTTTCTCCCTTATTTGTGCTCCAATTTGGTCGAATTTCAATTACAAACAAAAAAAAAATTGTAGCCACAACCCAAGAGCCAAGTTACAAGAGTTAAAATGTGAAGAAATTGATCAAAATGACTTTTCCATTTTTTATATTATTTTTTCTACGAAAATAGGAGTTCTTCTCTCCTTTTTCTTCAAAAGAAAAACTGAAAATGATGTAGTAGAGAAGAGGGAAGCTTGGGTGGTTTATTTAGTTCAAAATTATGGAAGAAACCACTCTCCCTCTATTTATTTGAATTTAAATTTACGGGTCGGGTTTAGCTCGCATGGGCGACCCATTTAATTATTTCCAACATCTCACACTCGCACATGAGGGCTAGATCCCAGTCTAGTATGATCAACGCCACATACTCACAACTTCATACAGGCAAATGAATCGTGTGACTTGCGAGCATACAAGAGCTCAATGCCATACACTGGTTAAAGATGTATGGTGGCTTAACACTTAAGCATAAGGGTTAAAGACATATAGTAACTTAACTTCTTCAACATAAGGACGATATATCTCGCTATACCCCCAGACTTCACTTACTTGCATCTATCAGAGCATTTCTAATCCCTTGTCATGAAAATAGCACACCCTTTTTCAACAATATTCATTGTATTCACAGTTACATCTCAAACATCAAAGTTTTACATAACTGCGATCACGGTGAATACAAGGAGCAAGTCATAAAAAGTCTTATTTTTCAAACTTAAACCTATTAACATTGACTGTTTTCCTAGACATGTTGCGCATAACCAAATCAAACATAGCTATTGGAGACATGCTAAAGTAGCAACACCAAAATAAAGTCTCGAGAAAAGTTAAAATTCATAAGGGTATCATATAAGGTTTTATAAACATGTGGGTCTCCCATAATGAGGAAACAAGGATCTATTCACCCAGTATCCCAGCGGTCACAAAATCGCATGTGGTATGAAACACATGCTACGATGCTTGTCTTCCTCTTCAGAAGCGTATATCATATTTAAAAGTAATATGCATCGATCAGATTATAGTTCAAGTGTCCTTAACACCTTTTCCCCTAGTAAGTCCTCTACAAACACCAATCACAAAAAAATTCACATCTGGCTCTAGGACAAGTATAATGGATGGTGGGAATCCATAACGATTACTTAATGATAAAACAGTAATCTCATCTTGATCATCAATCAAGGAGACATCATAAGGTAAAATGACTTCATATCCAAATGAAATCCTAATTGTCTCATCTCTGCACACTTCTTCATGTCAGAAGCGATTGCTCGTGTCAGAGAGACAATATCTACTTACTAGACATACATTTAGACTTTGAATGCTCTCGCCATAAAAGATTTTTCTTATATAGAATTCAAGTCTTGAACTCATGGACATAAATAACTGGACATCATCAAATCCAATTAGGTTAGATTCTATGGAAATACAATTTAAGAGCGTATCTCCAGGTCAAGGTTAAGTTGTCAAACTAACCATCACTAATGCATAGATCTACACAGTCACTTCTTTCTTTGCACAAATATCTCTTCAAAAAATAAACCTTTTGTGATTAAGTGTTTGTTTTTATCACTTTGAGACTCTCTTATAAGCAATTGACGCATGTCATCATAAAGCACACAACAGCTCCCACTTTACTTATTGTCTCAAATGATAAACTAGTCTATTTGACCAAGCACATTCTACTACAACAACATGTGCTATAAAATTTAATTTTATACGCACATCCATACAACCGTTTGCTTTCAGCTATTCTAACAAATAACATCATCATTTCATGAAGAAGAAAACTCATAGGTCGATTTACTCCAAGTCAAATCATATCTTGTAAAAGTATTAGTGTATTTTGATCAATAATGACCCAAATCATTATTGAGCTGACTAGTATGCAATATGTATAGGAGCTTAGAATCCTATATCGGTATTGTCAAAATTCTTCTCTTAAGAATTGGGCTATACTTAATGACCAGGCCCATGGCATGACAGTTATCAGGATAGATAAGTAGCACAATAAATCTTAATTGGCAAAGAGATTTCACCAACAGAAGTTTAAACATCTTACTAAACATAGTCTTTGAAGATTCTACAGCTCAAGATATACACCATTGTAAGGAGCATCAGTTTCCTCAAAGTTTATTTCAAATCACTCCATACAGTTCAAGATGCAAAGCATCAAGAAATTGAATGATTTCTATGAATTTGAAAATAAGAGGTACATTTACCTCAAATTCACTCTTTATTCAAAGAATAGTAGAATGACCATCTCTAAATGGTTGAAACATACTACTCACAATCTTAATCATCAAGACAACATTAATATTGATAGAGTTAGTATTTTAAACGAACAATGCAATCTTTTAGACATCAGCCAAGTGTTTCATGATTAAGAAAATAGAATCACTCCTTAGTGTTTCATAAGCACCGAAATCTGATAAAGAAAATGGCATTACTCTTTCACAAAGAAAGAATAATGATATCATTCCCAAAATGATTCTCATCAACCATAGACTAATCAAAACACGATCTATAATGTGTTATCATAAAGACAGAGATTATTCCTGGTGAGTTTCACATTTAATCATCTCTTTGATATTAATGTGAGAACACCATCTAGAAAATCTCGTTTGAGATTAACTTTCGATAGATCCCATCAACCATAGTCCAAAATATTGTCTAATGCCATAGACTACCATAAAGTATTTAAACTTGGTTATTTATGCCTTTGGTACAAAATCAAGTAACTTATACATGGATTTTTGTACTCAAATCTCAATCGAGAAATGCAACCTCAAGGTTTATGAAGATTAATCATAAAACTCATATCTATCAATAAACAATCAATTAGTAGTGTTTCACCTCCAAAAGTAAAGTTGTTGTCCATAAACAACATGTTCCCTTTCAAGAGAAAAACTTATACTTCTTAAAGATTTGCGCAATCTTAGTATAATTTTGAGAGCATATTAGTCCTCAAATATCTTGTGCCTTAACCATAAGTCTACTACTACATGTACCGATGTACAAAGTTAGACATAAAGACATACAAACTCAAAAAAAGTGTTCCATCTCACTTATTTGAGAAACCTTTGTAAGATAGAACATGGAGTTGCTTGTTGCTTGAATTTCATCTATCTCCTAGAGATAGAAAAGGGAAATCAATGTTGTAATAATGTTATAAGACATATACTTGAACGTATCTTATTCAGTACTTGTGTTGAATTTAAATTTTAGTCATGTATCAATTGATTTACCCTATAAGGCTCGCACTTAAGTCATGAAGCTCTGAAACTTAGATCTCAAGTAACCAATCGACCAAAACATAACTTAAATTAATTAATCACCTTCAAGCTATTACCTCTTAGTTGTCCTACCAAATAAGGTCATACCTCAAATAATAAGATTCTACGATTTAATCTCAGTTACTCTTACTCCATGTGTTTATAATGGGCAAATACACCACATCCAATATGTGTATTCTACATGAACATACCTTAACATCTGGAACAATACTTCTCAACTATAATGAAAGGAGTGTGCATAAGTTATTTGTTCCAATGTCCAGGGCTGATTAGTATGGAGTCTTCCACTCAATCTTGTCTAACATAAAGAGTAAAGTAAATACTAAGGCAATTGTACATATTATACAGACTTTAGTCGAGAAAAAATCTCCTAACAAGGAAATCAATCTTATAACTCAAGTCTCTATAGACTTCTCATCGTTTAAAACTTCCTATTTCTTCTAATGACAACTCAAGTCTATGTGGACTTCTTATAGGCGTGCGAAGAAATCATAAGTTATTAGTGAGATGTCCCTTCCATTACATGTTTTGTGCATTAAGCCAATCCTAAGGACCATTACAATCCTACCAATTGGATCTTAACTCTACAACATGTAAGACACTTATGTATCTCATATTTGTCAACAGTTAAACATCAACAAAAAATGCACAATATAACCGTTAACTGTAATGAATACGATACTTCAGGCCTTGCCTTTGGATTAGTTAAATCATAGAAAACTACGGGAGTTATCTCAAGGGAACTCAATCTAAATCATCTTTCCAGATGATTCTTGTGTCAACATTTTTTAATAAAGAAAATTCAAACAAGTGGGTGAAACAAGAAAGTGGACCACTTGGGGTGCTACACCATAACCAATGTTTATTTTGCTCGATGTGACTTAAAGATGTGTATCGAGTACACTATATCAATGTTTTCACTACCCCGTAAAAAGGTGCCTTCATTTTTTCCAACAATTAATGCGGTAAGTAAAACATTTCTTTAGTAACATATTGACAGTCTTAGAGAAAGAAGGATATATAAGCCAACAAATGACACACATAACAACATGTTCCAACTAAGTCACAAACTCGCTCAAGTCAATGACTCTTCAAAGAATAATAATTCTTTGACTCAAGTCTTACCTCTTCATCTCTCATATGGTAAAAAGTAGGAAAAGATTCAGTCGTGGCATAAATAAATTTGTATGCACTAATTCTTGTTAGGAATGACCTAGCATTTCCTCCCACCTCTTGCTAATTCATATGTTGCATGAACTAGTTAGATTTACTTAAGTATAATTCAGTCTCAGGTTATCGTAAATCTAAAATCCACGTAGGACAAGAATTGTAGTGTAACCATAAAGGTGATAGAACTTCATAGGAAATCTATTTAAGTGTTATTTAGGGTTGTGCATTTGAATTGGATCGAATAGGGGCTGGTAGTCGATTTCGATCCTGGAGAAATGAGGATCAAAATCAAATCAATTAAAACGATCCGATTTGATCCAAAATCATTCGATTCGATCTGATTCGATTCGATTTTGATCCTTTTTCTTATTTATTTTAATATCAATGGAACAAAAACATACATGATTGATTATTTTGCATCTAAAATTAAAGAAAACTTAAATAAACATGAATACAATGACAATTTAAAATAAATTAACATGCATTAGTAGATTTCTCCTTACAAAATACTAACACAATGTTCAAATAGAAATCCGAAAAGGACGAAAAGTCATAGTTAGTGCTAGATACATATGTACTAGATACAAAAGTAGTTAAACTTCAAGTCATAATAGTAGCATTTTATTAGCATTATATATAAATATTTAATATTACATATATACTATTATATATTTATTTATTTTTTTAAAGATAAGATGAGTATTCGATTCGAGATTCTCACCCTTTGAAATCGAGGATCAAATCAAATGGGGGTTTGATCCTAAAACAAAAATCAAAAGTCAGATCAAATTTTCGATTCGATTATCAGACCGGATCATTCGATCGATTTTCACCTGATTCGATCGTTCCGGTGTTTTTTGCAAAGCCCTGGTGTTATTTATCAATGCAATGCAATCAAAAATTTAGCATTTAGAAGATAACACCAACACAACAATCTCATCAGTGTTTATCCTTGATCAAACACATTATATCATTCTCTGACCATATCAATAGTCCTTCCATCATTGTCTTATGTTCCAGTCCAACATACTACTTAAAACTTAAAGTTTTCTCTCGAAGTTCTTGTGAACCTGGAAATAACTTTAAACACATCAACATAGATAACAACATAAATGTTATTCATCTTAAGTTTAAAGTTGACCTGATCATTTGAACAATCAATTGAAAAGATAAACGGATGTTCAAATGAATAATGATGAGAATGATACTGAGTTTAACTCTTGAGCATAATACTCCACGAGTGTTAACTGACTAAAATTATTGATCACACTTGAGCAAAGTCATAGTCGTGATCAATCATAATTTAACAAATGTGTCATTTTCATTAGTAAGTGTCTTAAACACGAGTTGGTCATACATTTATATTTCACATATAAAAGTAAACCATCTATATAGATTATTAATCACATGGCTATATAGAATGGCACAGCCGGTGGAATTAAATCATATGTATGCCCTTAGATCTATATTCAAAGAGTAGAGTGACCTTACTAAAAGGTTTGGAGTGACTTAATCGATGTAGTTAGAGGTATCAAACTTTCTTATCCTGATATCTAAACTATATAAGTTTACAGTCAGTTCAATTAACAATAGGTGCTTTACTAGCACTTATTTGAACTATGAACGTGACCAACTTGGTTGCCATGGTCTGTCATTTTCTAGAGATATCTTGTTAAATGTCCATTGCTTATACAAGTTTGATTTTATATCAAGAAAATTAACATTCATGAAAATCAACCATAAGGCACGAAATTGACGAGTTCACAAAGTGGCCTATCATCATCCATATCCCAACGTTCATTATCACAAAATTAATTTCTAAATCATAAAATCTTCTATGTTCAAGGTGAGAATTTCTAAAATTCTGCCAACCATAGAACTCCCACTTAGCTAAAAACTTAGCATGCATACATCATGTAAAATATGAAATTACATGTTCATAAAAATTGCACATAGAGAAACAAATATGAACAAAAAATGATTAAACATAATCATGCATGTTTTAATACATGCTTTCGTCGCGAAACTATGGAATACATCACGTCACATGAAATAATTAAACTAATTATCTTCATGTTCTCATGTGATTATCCCAAAACCAAATTTAATCATCAAATATCAATCACACATTTGGTAACATTTAAATTCCCGATCCAAATTATAGCCTACCACATGCGCAAATATATCTCTTTTAGGATTTCTAAAGTTTTCTAACATCCATCTAGAACTACGAGCCTCCAATGGAGTGTATACACACATTTACATTAGTTGTCAAAACAACATCTATCCATAAGATAATTTCGAGTACTTTGTATGATACTCGAGATCATAATACGGCATTAAATGCCCAATTTTGTCTCAACTATCAAAGAAAAATTAAATTTTCAAGTTAAACAAAATTAATTATGGCTCAAATAAATGTTCATACACTCCCACTTGGCCCACATGCCTTTTTAGATAATTTTCAGAGTCTAAAATAAAATTTTCAAAATTTTCCAAAAAAGAAAAATATTTTTTCGGAATTATCCTTGAATTTAAAGGTAAAAAAATCCAATAAAAAATATTTTTGAACTCTAAAAAAATTATTTTAAATTACAAAAAAGTCAAAAATTCAATTGTGAGAATAACGCAATTTTTGAATACAAAAACGGACCACTGTAGGCTTCTCACGCGCCGTCGGTGCAAGTTATGAACTTCGTGCCACGTGTCGCGTTTCTCTGCATCTTTTTCAAAAATCGCAGAAAATTCTAATTTTAGCTGAAAATTGAAAGTGTCATAACTCTCTTAAATCTTTGCCAAATTTAACGTTCTTTATATGGATGGAAAGCTATTGACATGTAGTTTCTAAACCCGCAAAATTCATGCCAAAATTCGTTGAAATGAAATCGCAGCATGCAGTCAAAGTTTGGGGTAAAATGCAAGGACTTCATAATATCTCACAAACCACAAAACCATTCATTACGAAATTTTGCAGGAATGATAAAAATCATATTGGCATGCTACAGTAAACATTTGGAGCCATGAATCGAAGAAATCAAAAAATCACCATTGATGATCATGAAGCTTTTGATTTCGGGATAACATAAATAACACTTGCATAAGGGCCATGTATACATGTTCATCCATGTTCTAAAAAGTCAGAAATTGAGCCATAAGGCTCTGATACCAATGAAGGAAAATATACTAACCTTTGATCTATGTTAAATGAATTCCAAAGTTGCTCCCAGGAACGTTAAATAACCCGATTCGATTTCATTACTGCTTCTCCCTTATTTGTGCTCCAATTTGGTGGAATTCCACTCACAAACGAAAATGAACTGTAGCCACAACCAAGAGCCAAGTTGCTAGAGCTCAAATGTGAAGAAATTGATCAAAAATGACTTTTTTATTTTTCTATTATTTTTCCTATGAAAATAGGAGTTCTTCTCTCCTTTTTCTTCAAAAGAAAAACTGAAAATGATGTAGCAAAGAGGAGGAAAACTTGGGTGGTTTATTTAATTGAGAATTAGGGAAGAAATTACTCTCCCTCTCTTTATTTAAATTTAAATTCACGGGTCGGATTTAGCCCGTATGGACGACCTATTTAAGTATTTCCAACAAGAGTAAACAAAGATCTTGCATATTGAAGAATGTGCGCTTCGGGTCTTGATTTATTCAAATTCCATTTTAATCCTAGCTGAGGAACTTGGATACAACAGTTGTAATTGTTTGCTCTTGAATCATGACCAATCTTTAATTCATCATCTTTCTTTTCTTTATATTTCATATCGACTGTCTCATTTCATTCTATATTTTCCTTTTTACCTTTTTGTTTAATTCTAGTCTGTCATTATGTGCTGATCCGTAATCATATTAACTATTCTAATATATGATGATATATCTTTTGGGTCTTGAACTGCTTGTAGGGAGAACAACGACCTTTATTCAGACTCTAGTTCGAAGAGCACGAACAATATCCAACTTACTTGCTAATTTCTTAAAGGGTAGTGATTATCTAACAGACACAATAATTCTTACAGACATACAGTCATTAGTGCGGGATGTTCTTCCCTAATTAGGATATTACCTAATGGTTAAGCACGTTATATGAATTGCAAATAAGTCATTAGATTTTCTAATATATCAAAGACACCCATTAAATTTTAAAAAATAAATCCACAATGCAGTAGTAGCAACTAGGAAGATATAAAATACACATATATATATATAGAGAGAGAGGTTAGTATCTATTCAGATTATTAATTTATGTAGATTAGTAAATATTTTAGATTATGGAGTATAAAACGGTGAAGTAAAAGGACAGTATCTCAGTAAATTTTTACATATGTTTTATACTCCATAAGCTAAAATGTTTATACAAATATACTAACCTACATAAATTAATAATCTGAATAGATACTAATTACAAATCATGCAAAGTATCATATAAAGAGTCTTTAATTCACTACAAAAAAAGATGAAATTTAGTAGAACATATTTCCTACCATAAGCTACAAAGTAGTACCAATAAAGTTTTTAGTATAGAAAACGCGTACCAATCTTCCTCCCTATAGCTCACATCCCTAATAATGCTTGGTACAGAAGAGTTGTACCAAGTACCTTTTTGGTAGAGAATAGCTCTACTAAAGTTGTTGGTACGGATTTGTTGTCCTAAACAATTGGGACACAGAGTTTGTACCAAATAATGTGTACCTTTTAGTCGGTATATATAATCCCTCCCAACAAATGAAGCTTGTCGGCAGGTACTTCTGTACCAAGAAATGTGTACGTATTATTCGGTACCTAGAAATGCTAATTCAAAATTTAAATTAAAACTTTTCGGTACACATTTACCTGTACCGAAATGTTTAATTTTTTCAAAAAGAAGCTAGTGGCGGATTACCGCCACTAGATTTTAGAATTTAGATATTTATATACAATTAATATATATAAAATGTATGTATTTATATGCTAAGGATCTAATTTCTGTAAAAAAAAAAATCAAAAAAAGAAATCTATAATTCTGCACATGCATGTAGATAAGTTTCTTTGTGTCAAATTAATAGTTATATGATAATAAAAGGAAATAACTATATTTGAAGACTTTACAAAATTAAGAAATTAACTTGAGATAAGTATTTTCAATATATCTAAAACTATAAGAAGTAATATTAACAACTTAACAAATATAATAAAAACTAAACTTAAGAGTCAAGACATAACAAACTCAGTTTGGAAAAGGTAAGAAAAAAAATATCTAGCACAAATATTATGACATGAAGAGATTATAAGTAAAAAAATAAAAAAACAAAATATAAGAGAAAAGATGTTGGAGAAGGAAAGCAGAAGTGTTTGTTATGATTTTGTGGAGAGGAAGTGGTATATTTATAGGAGAGTGTTATAGTTCTAAGTACAAAATATATGTACCAAATATAATTTTAAATTTCAAAATTTCCGCCAAAAACACCATTGAAAATTTGAAAATTTTCGAAAAAAGAGGCTATTGGTACAACTTGTTTTGTACTAAGTAATTGGTAGGAAAATATATGTACCAAATATTATTTTGAATTTCAAAATTTCCGCCAAAAGCACCATCGAAAAATTTGAAAATTTTCGAGAAAAGAGGCTATCTGTGCTAAGTAATTGGTAGGAAATGTATTGTACCGAAAGTATTATTTGGTACAAAACACATGTACCAGGAACTTAAAAGTTACTTTTTGTTTTAGCTGATTGTTTCTGGTATGGAATGTCGGTACCAAAAGTTGCCATATTTATTAGTATATAAGTTTACTTAACTAATATATGATATACTAGACTAACATATGACTATTAACTAATAAATAATTATCTAAACTCTAGTATGAATTGTTTCAGTATTATATGATATATCAAATCCACTAATATATTATTATTTAACTGAACGAATATATGTTAGTTGTTAGGATAATGACTTATATACTTTAATTCAACAAATTTGTGATATTCTTACTTGTATATACTTATCTATACACTAATATATAATTCTTCAATTAATACTTGGTTGACAAAACAATATAGATTACTCAATGGCAGTATATTGCACTAATATATGCATTTTTCAATAAAAAGCTGGTAAAAAAAATTTAAAAAACTTTGGATGGGAAATGTAATTTATTTCAAAGTTGCAAAACAACTTTAAATTTAGTTTTTCTTTCACCTCTACTTTCACAACACTAAGTAGGTGTGTTCTTTCAAATTACATCAAAAATGGGGTAAAGAAAGACGTTTAAAAACCATTGGGTAGGAAAATGAAATTATTCTAAAGTTGCAAAACAACTTTAAATTCAATTTTTATTTCACGTATATTTTTATACCACTAAGTAGGTATGTTCTTTCGAATTTGGTCAAAAACGGAGTAACGAAAGACATTAAAAAAACCTTTGGGTAAAAAATATAATTATTAAAAAGTTACAAAACAATTTCAAATTCGGTTTTCCTTTCACTGCTATTTTCACAACACTAAGTAGATGTGTTCTTCTAAATTTCGTCAAAAAAGACGTTGAAAAACCCTTTGAGTAGGAAATGTAATTATTCTAAAGTTGCAAAACAACTACAAATTAACTTTTTCTTTCGCTTATATTTTTACAACGCTAAGTAGTTGTGTTCTTCCAAATTTCGTCCAAAACGGAATAACGAAAAATATTAAACAAACATTATAACTTTCAAAACATTTAAACACTTTTCCCTAAACCCTAAACCCTAAACCCTATACCCTAAATCCCAAAGTCTACTCAACCAAAATTGTGTTTTCATAGGTACAAGTTGTCAAACACCTCAAATCCTCTTTTTTTTTTTTTTACCATACACTATGTTATTAAAAAAATGTGTGTTCTTCCAAGCTAGTTTCGTAAAAAACAGAATAACGAATGACGTTTAAAAATATTTGGAAATTTCATGTAATTATGCAAAAGATGCAAAACAACTACAAAATTACTTTTTATCTCACCATTATTTTCACAACACTAAGTAGGCATGTAATTTCAAATTTCGTAGAAACCGCAGTAACGAAAGACGTTTTAAAAATATTTGGGGTGAAAATATAATTATAAAAAATAGTGAGTAGTAACAACTACAAATTCATGTCTATGTCATTTGGTACGGTTTTGCCGAACCAAGTTGTTGGGACAAACTTTTTGTACCAAGTATCAGTTATTAAGTACAGCTACGCTGAAACCAAATACTTAGTATAGAAAGTTTGTACCGAAAAGCCTAATTGATAAAGTCTATTTTACTTCTCCTTTTTTATTATTTTTTATTGGTTAGTGGGTACAAATTGTTTGTACCGAATACTTGGCACAGACAATCCGTCCCAATACCTGCTTTTCTATTCTTTTGGTATTAAATCATTTAGTATAATATATTTATACCAAAAGCTCATTATTGGTACAAATTTAGTGTTCTTACCAAATAGTTTGTACCAAATTTGAAGATTTCTTGTAGTGATTATAAGCCTCATCTCAAATATACCAAATTTTTATTTTTCTTTATAATTATGTCTTTCTAATTTGTTATTTAAGATTATAAAATTATTTGTAATTGGGTTCGAAATATTATATATTGGAGGATAAAGACAATAGACAAAAAAATTACTTTATAATGAAAAAGGTTGTAATCGATTTCGTTTATGAATGTATATATCTGTATGTTTGCATTTGATATATTTCTCTACATTTTGCGCTTATAGTCTTATTTCAACATGATGTCTGTGTAATATATATTTGACAAACAATGCTTATTTGATTTTGACATGTTACATCAATTTATTCTCCAATATTAGTTTCTTAAGATTTATCATACAAAAAATAATAAATCACTGCAAGTGGAATAACATCTTTTGGAACATTAGTCATTGTTTATTTAATGACATTTTCCCATATTCCACTTTTTCTTTTTTCTTTTTTTTTTTTGGTAAATATTCCACTTTTTCTTTTGAACAATTATTTCCCATATATATGTTCTTCAATATAAATATATGAGATCTTTTTTGAACAACTTAAAAGTTAAAGAGAAATATGTAAATCAAGATGTCAAAGATACTGATAAGTGAGATAGTCCCAGAATCTTAGCAAATTAAAAGGTGGGGTTCAATAATTTAAAGTTTAAATTACAGAATATAAGGGTGGTAAATACAATTATTATACCTAAATACTAATTGGAGCAACTAGCGTTCAATTACCGATTGACTAGCCGAAATCTAATGGATGAGATTTGTCTGTATGCTTACGGTCGACGGTGAGAAAATCATTTTCTATTGGATGCCTTAGGAGTGTTGGGCTTACGGGTTGTGTTCATATACTATCAGGCAGTTAAGGGTGTTGATTCAAGTAATTTCGCTCAACACTCATATTTATTAGGCCCCATTTGTAATGAGGAGTTCGTTATAACCCGGATACTAGATAAATATATTGTTAGCCCATTCATCTGGGCCCGTATCTCACAGCTCAGTCCGTCTTTTATTATTAGGGTTAAGACCCTTTAGTTTTAGATTATTATTGGAATGCCAATTGTAATTATTTTTCATTCATTCAGTTTTCTTTTCCCCTCTCGATTAGATGAGAGAAACCCTAGAGTTCTCTCTTCTCTCTCAACAAAATAAACTCACTGTAAATTTATATTTCCAGTTTAATACAATCGTTTCCTTCAAAGTTTACATGGTATCAGTAGTATAGGTTGATTTCGATCCTCTTCCGCTGTAAATTCTCTTCTCCGGCTCCTTTTTCCCCTTTTCTTTCGGTTTCGCTGAAACCCTAGTTTTGGCGTTTGGTGGTTTTCTCTTCGATCTACTTCTAGATCTCTTCTCTCTCGGTTTTGATGACTAATTCGAGCACTAATTCGGCCTCTGTCTCCGATTCGGCAAGATATGCCGCCTCTGCTTCCGCCGTTCTGCCGCCTAAGAATCCAAACGATGATATGTCCTCGTCTACTATTTGGGCTCACACGATGTTCACGACACCTCTATCGTCGGAGATCTCCTCACTGACAACAACTACACCTTCATCGACGACTCTCTCCCAATTCCGGCGACAGATGAAGTCTTGCGTCTCTATTGGACGCGTGCTGACAATTTGGTTCTGACCTGGTTGATGAATTCAGTATGCAAGGAGTTGCACCGCAGCCTGTTATATCAGAACACCGCTCTTGCTCTTTGGGAAGAACTTCGCCTGAGGTATGACCATAGTGATGGCTCCCGGGTCTTCCAATTACAGAAGTTGTTGTTCATGATTTCCCAGGGTAACGCTTCAATCACTCAGTATTATAATCTCTTTTGCTCTGTATGGGATGAGTTTGTCACTCAGTGGCCTTTGCATGTTTGCTCTTGTGGTAGTTGCACCTGTCATGTTAATCAGAATCTCTCCTCTTTATAACATCATGATTGTGTGTTAGGGTTCTTGATAGGGTTGCATGAGCCTTTTACTGCTGTTAGGAGTCAAATTTTACTCATGTCTCCCCTGCCCCCTTTATCTCGAGTGTATGCTTTGTTGTTACAAGAAGAGAACCAGCGTGCCCTCTATTCTACACCTACTGTGGATTCTCTTGCTATGTACTCTAGAGGAAACCCTCCTCCAGCTCCAAACAGTTTTTCTAACTCCACCTCTCACCACACATCTGTTCCTGGTTCCTCTACCAACACCAACATTAAAGGTTTTCAAAAGAATAAGAAGAAACTTAAATGTGCTACTTGTGGTTACCCTGGTCACACCTCTGATAGGTGTTACCAAGTTATTGGCTATCCCCCTGGCTGGGATGGCCCTAGGGAAAGAAGAACCTTGCTTCCTCGCTCTGGAGCTAACTCAGCTTCCACCTCTCTTGATAAGAACACATCAGGGGCTTCTGGTGCCACTGATTCATCTCTTCAACAGCTTTTTGAACAGTTCCTGGTTTTTAAACAAACTCAGAGTCATATTCCAGCTTCAACAAGCCAGCCTGCTCCTTCCCACTCTGCTGCTACCACTATGACAGGTACAACCACTGCTACTGCTACTGTCTTTGCTCTTAATACTTTTAGTTTTCAAAGTTTTTCTACCAAACTTAGTGACACTTGGATTTTGGACACTGGTGCTACAGACCATATGGTTTGTACACCCATGTTTTATACTACTACTCTTGTTCCTGATCACATTGTTGTTCAATTACCTAACTCGAGTAGTACTGTTGCTACTTTTATGGGGGGTATTTCTGTTTCCCCAATTCTCACTTTGAGGAATGTTTTATATGTTCCAGATTTCATATTCAACTTAGTGTCTGTCTCTAAGTTGACTTTCTCCTCTGAAATCTTTCTCCTTTTTTGCTCCTCCATGTGTTATTTGCAGGACATCTCCAAGAGGAAGACGATTGGTTCTGCTAGTCTCCAACATGGCCTCTACATCTTAAATTTTACAACATCTGTTACTTTTGATAAAAATAAAACTGTTTTTGTCAATAATTCTTTTTGTAATATTGTTTCTAAAAGTACCTATTTTTCTGAACTATGGCGTATCAGGTTGGGTCATGTTCCTTATGAAAAATTACTTAAAATACCCTCTCTGAATGCCACTCCATGTAATGCTCTAGTTTGTGATACTTGTCATTTTTCAAAACAAAAGAGGCTTTCATTTCCTATCAGTACTTCTACTACAAGTAAACCTTTTGACCTCATCCACTGTGATGTTTGGGGTCCTTTTTCTGTGATGTCTCATGATGGTTATAGATGTTTCCTCACTATTGTGGATTACTTCTCTAGATGTACTTGGATTTTCCTTTTAAAACATAAATCTGAGGTTTCCTCTAAATTCAGTACTTTTCTAACTTTGTTTGCACTCAGTTTGATTCTAAAATTAAAATCTTAAAGTCTGATAATAGCACTGAATTGTTTCTGCATGATTTCTTTGCTTCTTCTGGCATAATTCATCAAAAGAGTTGTGTGGAAACTCCTGAGCAAAATGGTTTGGTTGACAGAAAGCATCAACACTTGTTACAGGTTGCTAGGTCTTTAAGATTTCAGTCCCATTTGCCTTTAACATTTTGGAGCAACTGTGTTACAACTGCTGCATTTATCATTAACAGACTCCCCTCTAAAGTTCTTTCTTTTAAATCCCCCTATGAGATGCTTTATAATAAACCACCTGATTATACCTTACTGGAATATTTTGGTTGTTTATGTTTTGCTTCTACTCTTAGTGCACATCGACATAAGTTTGATGCTAGATCTGTTAAGTGCTTATTTCTGGGATATCCTTTTGGGACCAAGGGTTATCTGTTGTTAAATCTGACTACTATGACAACTTTTATTTTAAGACATGTTACCTTTTATGAGCATATTTTCCCTTATTAGCATGTTTCTGTTTCTACTAACCACTCAGGGCAAGACACAGATAGCGCTTGCACAAATCCTTTTGTGACTTTGCAGAAACTACCTTCCCCTCCTTCAGAGGACTTGCTGCCAGATCCAAAGCATGTGGTTCCTTCCTTCACATTGCCCCTTGTTTGCTTGGATGGTGCCTTATGTGAAGTTGCTTCCCCTGTCCCTGCTGGCCCATCTTCAGCTGCTTCCATTCCTTCACCATCCCCTGACTCTTCTCATTTGCCTGTTAGGAAATCTTCTAGGTCAACTGCTCCTCCTGCATATTTAAGTATATATGACTATGAACTGCCTAGCTCTTTGCATAAGAACAATGCCAGCTTATATGCCTCTACTTGTCCAGTGAGATATCCTATTGCGTCTTGCATATCGACTACTCATCTTAGTGCATCCCATAAAGCATTTGTTTCTACTGTTTCATCTATTGTTGAACCTAAGACATATAAACAAGCATGTAAACATAGTGAATGGAAACAAGCTATAAAAAATGAAATTGAGGCTCTTGAAAGTACTAATACCTTGAGGCTTATTGTTTTACCCCCGGGAAACACTGCATTGGGTCTAGATGGGTTTATAAGGTTAAACTTAGGTCTGATGGTAGTGTTGAAAGGTACAAGGTTAGGTTACTTGCTAAGGGGTATACTCAGGAAGAAGGTCTTGATTACTTTGATATTTTTTCCCTGTAGCTAAACTTACCACTGTTAGAATGATTCTTGTTTTAGCTGCATCTCATAACTGGCACTTGCATCAATTATATGTCAACAATACATTCCTTCATGGGGATTTAGATGAAGTTATCTATATGACCCCTCCCCCTGGCTATTGTTCTAACAGTAACAAAGTTTGTTTACTTCAAAAGAGTCTTTATGGCCTCAAACAGGCCTCTAGACAGTGGTACAACAAACTGACATCTTGCCTTCTTACTTATGGTTTTTCCCAAACTATTTCTGATAGTTCTTTGTTCATTAAAGATTCTAATAGCTCTTATACTGTCTTATGTGTCTATGTGGATGATATCATTTTGGCTGGTAATGATGCTTCTGACATTGCTCATCTTAAACATCATTTGGATTCTCAGTTTACTATTAAAGACTTAGGCCCACTGAAATATATACTTGGCTAACAATAAACAAGGAATTTCTATGTGTCAGAGGAAGTATGCCTTAGAAATCCTTTCCGATTCTGGTTACTTAGTTGCTAAGCCTTGTAATATTCCTATGAATTCCAATGTTAAATTGCAATTGCATGACACTTCTCCTATGACTGATGCAACTGCATATAGAAGATTGGTAGGCAAAATTTTATATTTGGCTATTACCAGGCCTGACTTAAGTTACAGTGTTAATTATCTGACCCAGTATATGGCTGCTCCCACAGTTAGTCATTTGGCTGCAGCACATAAAGTGCTCAGATATATCAAAAGCAACCCAGGTAAGGGGTTATTTTTTAGTGCTCATTGTGAATCTCACTTGAAATCGTTTTGTGACAGTGATTGGGCCACCTGTGTTGATTCAAGGCGCAGTGTTACTAGTATGGTTGTGTATCTTGGGACTCTCTTATTTCATGGAAGGCCAAGAAGCAGCCAACTGTTAGCCGCTCGTCCACCGAAGCCGAATATTGAGCTTTGGCCTCCACTACCTGTGACGTTCTATGGTTAACCCAATTACTGAAAGATCTTCACATTCAGCAAACCAAGACTCACGTCATCTTTACTGACAACAAAAGTGCAGCCTGTATTGCGATCAACCCTGTCCAGTATGAGCGCACGAAACACATCCAGATCCATTGTTATTTCGTCCGGGAAAAGGTCCACCAAGGTCTTATCAAAGTTCAACACATCTCCAACGACCACCAGTTGGCATATATTTTCACAAAACTGCTTGCCATCCAACCTTTCTCTCGGATAATGTCCAAGATGGGCGTTATTGATATCCATGCCGCTCTTGAGAGGGGTGTTAGCCCATTCATCTGGGCCCGTATCTCACAGCCCAGACCGTCTTTTATTATTAGGGTTAAGACCCTTTGATTTTAGATTATTATTGGAGTGCCCAGTATAAAAGGGCAAGTGTAATTATTTTTCATTTATTCAGTTTTCTTTTCACCTCTCGATTAGATGAGAGAACCCCTAGAGTTCTCTCTTCTCTCTCAACAAAACAAACTCAACAAAACAAACTCACTGTAAATTTGTATTTTCAGTTTAATTCAATCGTTTCCTTCAAGTTTATATACTTGAGCATACTCATCAAACTTCTTGTCTTGATTATGACTCAACGTTATCAATTGATTATTCTGTTTCTTAGTGCTCTTGCAGATGATTCATTCATAAATATTGAAGAATCGTTGATTTACTGGCGCTCTCTTTATTCCTTGGATTCACTTTACAAAATTCACTAAGTCATCATAGATTTGTATTAATTATTTTCTTTTTGTCAAACCTGAGTCATGAAAGACTTCTTCGTATATTTCTTTTGTATATTCATTCCTTAAGATAAAAACGATGTGGCAACATATATAAAATGAATGATTTTTAATGCTTGCATATTGGTATATTGTGAAATTGTTAATAAATTTTAAGGAATACATAATCATTAAAGTTTGAATACTATTTGTATCCCAAAGACTTTTGTTGTATAAAATGAATATTGTTTAGTCATGATAAGTATGATTAAAATGTGTGGCTAGCACATAATCAACTCGGATCTAATTACGAATTTTGGGGTGCCGATGTCACAAAGCACGAAGCTTCTTTAACCTGTATAAATGATTATTAACATGCTAACAATTTATGTGTCTTCCAGTAAATCTAACATGTTTAATATTTGAGACTTAGTTGTAAAACTGACGCTACGACCCACCAAGCTGCAAGTTATAGTGATAGAAGAAATACTCTGTATTTAATAGATTTGTGTTGTCTACGTTTTTAATCACGCCATTTTAAGTGCAATACTTTTTACTCTATTTAATGTCGTTGTGACGCATGCAAATTGAGTTTTATGTGCGTTTTAGAGCGGCGAATCAGAAACATAAGTAATGTGAATTAAAAGGACCAACAACGTATTCAAGATGATGAGAGTCTAGGTCACATACGGCGGATGCGGGTGCGCCAGTTTGCTAAATTTAAAAATACATAAATTTCAATACATCTTAATGCGTTTATTAAAAATAAATAAATATTGAATATTGATATATTATTTTGTATATATTTGTGTATTGTTTAATAACTACTCATGATAATTAATTTTATATAATATATTTTAAATATTATGGTGGAAAGACAAATGTATAAGTCTTAACTTACTTCCAATATTCTATGTTTATTTTATTTTCAACCTAGTTTTGTTCTCCATATGCTTCGACTCTTCTTTATTATCATTCGTTTGTTTCGTTCTTCACAAATTTTTTACGATTATACATTAAATTTGAATAAAATAACTAAGAAATCTTAGTGCGAGAACTAAGAATTTATAACGCGTCTTTGTGCGAAGCACGGACACTTAGTGCACCAGTGCGAGACCGGTGCGCCAAAAACTTTGACGATGTGAAGGATTATGTGACCTAGATGAGAGTTTCTAATCAAGACGCAATATGTGCAAACGAGATTGCGACGAGGATTGATCAAGAGGTTTCGTCCAATATCTTCTTGATATGTATCGTGGCGTAAAAATGTAATACTCATTAGTCAAGTTTAGAAAACCTCTTGATATATAGTTTAATTAGCAATATGGATATCTCGTGAACATCCGTCTCTTTAGAAGTTTATGTTTTTGCCTACTACATCACCACTGTAATTGCATTCTAGGGAGTAGGTAGAAGACGGCCAACAAAAGCTGAGTAGTAGCCTAGTAGGCTCGCACATCCACACAAATAAGCCAAACAAGTTAAAAGACGAAGTAGTGACACTACAAGAAATTCGCGCATTTCCGACGGCCTCCGACGGAATCGGCCGTCGGAAATGAGCGAAACACTTTTCCGACGGCACTTGACCGTCGGAAAAGGTCTTTTCCGACGGCCGATTTCCGTCGGAAAAGTTTCGACGGGCTTCACCTGTCGGAAAAGACATGTCCGTCGGCCTAGTGCCGACGGAAATGATCTTTTCCGACGGGTTTCACCCGTCGGAAAAGATCGAAAAAAAAAAAATCTGGTCATTTCCGTCGGCCTAGTGCTGACGGAAATGACCGTGGGCCGGTCATTTTTTATTTTAATTAATAAAAAAAACAAAAAAAAATCTATAAATACCCCCCCAAATGTTTTCATTCATCACACCAATCACTCTTCATTCTAAATATTTCAATCCTACTCTCTTCCAATATATATATCTTTTTTTTCGAAAAATTGTCTTTTATAAATGGCCGATAATCGCAAAAAAAATCTTGATAAAGGAAAAGAGAAACAGAAATTATATATTTCCAATACAAATTTATCGAGATCCCTCTTCGATAAACTTTCGAGTAATTTTAAATCTCGGCGTGGTGGCGATGCTGAAACAATTTGTCCCGATGAAGTTACCCAACAAGTCGATGAACCTCCGCCACAAACTCAGCATACTCCGGTTGCTACCCAACAACGCCCAACTACAACTCAGGCCCCTAGTCCTGCTCGTGAACAACCACAACGCCCCACCACTCGGAGCCAAAGAGCTGCTGCTCCCCGACTGAGGGACGACCCCGATCCATTGTTTCCGCCTGGAATTACTCCTCCACGTTTGGTTGTTCCGCATGGCATGATGGATGAACTTCCACAAGCCAACAACGAAGGAACTTCGTCGGGACGACAACCCTCGCCAGCATCTGTTGCTTCTGAATCTGCTTCTAATAATACCAATAGGATGCCTAGGGGACGAGCGAAGGGTCGAGGTACTACAAACTCAGACGATGCGAGGCTCAAAGTTGGAGTGAACGAGCATTTTCAATTTGACAAAAATTTATGTGAAGATACTATCGACACAGTTAAGCGATCAATTCAAGTTATGATAACAAGCATAGTGACCGAACCGGCGATACATTACTCTCAGTTATCCGAGGCACAAAAAGAAAAATTCATAAACTAGTTCAGGGTATCTTCTTTTAACTTGTTTTAACACATTTTTCATTATTTATGTCCATTATAATTTTTGCATTCTACTTATATGTTATCATATTTTGAAGACTATATACAAATGGGATCTACAAGAAATGGATAACATTAGAACGACATTCCATAAGGTGGCACAAGTAAAATGGAAGGATGTCATATACGAGTGCAAAAAGCTCTACAGGAAGTGAGCTAAAGACCCCCAATGGTACCAAAAGACTTGGCTACCAATCGGCTTTGAATCGACGTACTGTAATCATTGGGAGAATGAAAGGACGATTGAACTTGCAGAAAAAGCAACGGAGAATCGACTGGCCAATAAGACAAAGAGCGTCGATGGAAAGGTATCCTTAGGTACGTCCCACGGTGGATCTGTGAGTACACAAGAGAGGAGCCTCGCAACGGTACGATATGTTAGGATTTCCTTGTTTGCAGAATACATTTTGTGATATTTGTGTTACTCTTTAACATTAATATTGTTTAAAAAAATGTTGTTATAGTATGGCACGGATGATGTGATACGCTTCGACGAGCAATACATGCACGACCACTTAGTAACGGATCCAGATGGAAGAATACTCTATTGGGACCCCCCACAAGCAGAAGAGTATTTTGTAAGTTATCTTAATTAAGCACGTATATGATTGTTTTGCGTATATACCTTTTTCATTTATTTACTTTGAACATTGTAGAAAAATTATATTGAAGCGCTCGAGGATAATTTTGGTCCAGACAAAGCCAAATGGCCGCTTCAGTTTGACGTAAATATCGCGGCCATTGCAGATCATAATGGCACACATGGGAGGCTCAAAGGCAAAGATAGGTGCAATACCCTCGCATGTTACTCAGGAGACGGAAACGATAGCCGACCTATCAAGTTTGCCTATCGGGGAGGTCGACTTTTTGAGTAATAATGCTTGGTTGAATCTCCATACTGGAGATCAACAATATCGGCCAAGGGGTAACAGAGGTAAAGGCCCCGCCACTCAGGAATGAAGATGTTATGGGTGTTAGTGTGAGTTTGTATGTCTCAATTACCATTTTAAGTGTTGTATGTTTTATGTTATTTGTGTTAGTGTGAGTTTGTACGTTTCACTTACCATTTTAAGTGTTGTATGTTTTAATTACCAGTTATGTTGTGTGTAATCAGTTTACGCGTTTGAAGTAATGTTTTGTAATTCGACATTATAAATCGTTTTTTTGCTACCGTATTTGATGCGAATTACAAACTACTTGGCTTACATACTGAATATTTGAAGAAACGATTACAAAGTGGTAACAAACTGCAAAAAATTGAATACACCTTCGGCAAATCTTTCTTTCACTCGACCCTTCTCGGCCAAACGATCGTATATCCAATTTCTATCTTCATTTGAATACATTATTATCTATAAAATTAATAGTTTTTACTGTTATTAATACGACAAAATTACACTTCGAGTCTACAATTAAAAGACATTGTAAGTATATATATAATTAAAAGCGCGTATGTACCTCTTGTAGAAAACAATTAATCCGTCGGACGCAACGCTGGAAAGAATCTCTAACACCCGCCTCGTTGCTATTCTTCAATTTGCAAACAAAAATAACTTAAGTTAATTATATTAACATATATATAGCGTACATGTATAATAATAATACGTAAAATCATGCCTCGGAAAAGCCTCGGAAAAGACCCATGCCGTCGGAAAAGACCTTTTCCGAGGGCATGGTGCCGTCGGAAATGGGTCTTTTCCGACGGCATGGTGCCGTCAGAAATGAGCGTATCCGGAACCTTTTTGACGCGGATCGCTGACATGGCACCATTCCCCCTCCAAAATCTATAAATACCCCCAAATTTTACACCTAAAATTCATTCATTCATACACAAATACTCAAATTATATCTCCCTAACTACATTTCTTCTCTCAATTCTTTCTTCAATTATTTTTCTTACTTATATTTTCTTTATATATATTTTGTTTTCTTACACATATCATATATTATTCTTAATACTTTCATAATAAACTATTTTTATTAATCTATATATATTACAAATTAGTTTATATTTATGTTTTTCGTACCAAATAATTCATTTTTTATAATTTATATATATTATTAATGTTTATATATATATATATATATATGTTTTAATTATAGCCTTTTCCGAAAATTCGGACAAAATTTGAGATGATAATTAACAAAAAATTGTTTTTTTCGTAATTTTTTTTTGATATTTATGATTATTATTTTCGACGGCAATGAGCCGTCGGAAATAATTTTTAATAATATTTAAATATTATTTCCGACGGTACTATGCAGTCAGAAATGATATTTTAATAATATTTTTTAAAATTATTAAATACGTATTCTTAAATTTAATATGTATTTTTATAAAAGTACGTATGAAATAATACGTATTTGTTCAAAAAATACGGTACAAAAAATGGTTTTTTTAATTAAAATAATTTTTCCGACGGTTTTAAAAAGTCATTTCCGACGGCATAGTACCGTCGGAAAAGAGTATTTCCGACGGCGTCGTGCGGTCGAAAATAGTCTTTTCCGATGGTACTATGCCGTCGGAAATGACGGCACGATGTCGTCGGAAATGGCCTCTTGCTTTTCCGACGGCAAGAACCCGTCGAAAAAGACTTTTTCCGACGGCACTGTGCGCCCGTCGGAAAAAGCTTTTCCTACGGAAGCTTTACCGTCGACCATTTCCGACAGACTAAACCGTCGGAAAAGACCATTTCCGACGAGAAATAGGCCTTTTCCGACGGGTTTTGTGCCGTCAGAAATGTGCGAATTTCTTGTAGTGTGAGATGTTTTCGTTGGCAACACAAACAATGGAAGTGGTCACGATAGAATAGTTCCACGACTTGTAAATTAAAACTCTACTTTAAAGTACAAACGCTTGTTGGCGTGAACTTGTGGATCGAAATGATATCCTTAAGAACTCAAAAAAAAATCCTTAAAAACAAATATCAAATATATGTATTTTGGTCTTATTTCGTCCCGGTTACAATACACCATAATTTGCTACAATTGGGCCAGACAATGCCAAAATAATGCTAATCTACCACAAGTGGACTAGCTTGGTCTGGAGCACCTATTATCTATTATAAGTATTGAATTACCATAGATATCTTTTTCAGACAAAGGATCTGATAGATCAAATCGGCGCCATTCGGTCTACGAATATCGAATTGCCATGGTTCGAAGTTGTTGTTAATCGAGTCTAAAGTGTATCGAACGATCTGAGTTCGATGTTGGGGAACCTCGAATAGGTGTTGTTCGATCTTGGGCAAGGTCAAACTGGCATGTATCAGTTTAAGTGGAGGACCGAACTCGGAAGCATATCGAATCAAAAGTGTATCGAATTGATTGATTCAATGTTCATGAATATGTTGTGTGTCTCGAATCTCTCTCTAGAATGCCAAATGGCATGGTATTTATAGACCCCGTGTCGTAGGCCTGAGTGGCAGTCGGGGAACGAGTATCAAATTGGGATGATTCGATCGAGGACATTTGATGCTCGTCCAATATCGAATCACGACCATTAGAGGCTCGTGCAATATGGAATTTCTCCTATTTGATGCCCATTTTTAATTGGCCTTCCTCCGTGGGCCGGCCCAATATTTATATTAGACCATTCCTAAATTATCCCCATCATATAGTCCCCCCAGTTTAGGAGATGATGTCAATTAGACAGCGAGTCCCAAACTTATAAAACTGTATCTTTATTTTGCTACCTGTGCATGCTATCCTGATTATGTCGAAAATCATTCCCGCGATTGTAAGACAGTCTTGATGAGAGTGCGGGTTCCTATCTGCAAAAGTTTGGATGCTTCCACTGGATTCTTGAGTTATTTTAATTTGCAATTGCCCTCGGATTGCAATTAATTTAAAAATATTTCTCATTTGGCAGCGGGGAAAATCATGCTCGGATATCAAAGCTTTTCGATCATCTATAGTGAATAGTTATGTCTTTATATAATAATATATAATTATATATATTAAAAATAAGCAAATTTATGCTTAAATCGAATTGCTGGAGCAATTCGATCTAATCAAGATCTAGCATCGAATCAAGGTGATTCGATCGACAACATCGAATTTGAGGCGTTCGATACATCAATATTGAATCTACAGAAATGCGGTGGTGGGGCTATATAAGGGCCCAATTTCCACCCCATTCTCATTTTCCTTTCCAATGAGGGATTTTTGTTCTGCTGCTTGTATCGAATCGGCGGCGTTCGATCTACCAACATCGAATAAGTGAAATTCGATCTACGGATAAGATCGAATCCTGGTGATTCGATATTGAAAATTTTTTCCTCTTCCTTAGGAGATTACCCTTATTCCCGCCTCCAACCTATTAATGGAGAGGACAAAATCCGAGAGTCGTAGGAAACCAGCTTTGTCTCCCAAAAACATGTACGAAACTCAAGAAAGAACCGATAAAACTAGTTCATCGAATGTGGGCCCGTCGGCTAAAAATGTCTATGTAGAAGGCTCCGCGGGAGCTGCCGCAGGAACTCAAGCCGCGGTTAGGCCTCCCGAGAGCTTATTCGAGAACTGGGGTGCTGGCCATTCTTCCCCTTCATCGTTCGATTGCTCTATTGTCATGCTTGATGGCGTGAGTGCTAGCACCCGAGTGCCCATAACGAGAAACTTTGAAAGGTATGGGGACTTTGTTCCGCGAAAGTTAGTAATGACACCAACAGTTGCCGGTGGTCGCATTAAGGTTGGTATGAGTTCTCAAATCGGATTGATAGAGGAAGGTGATGTGGTGGATGAGAGGATCGCCACCAATTTGGCTAAGTTTAATGCAGAGAATCCAACATTCAGGCATGTGCCAAGATCTTTCGGAGAAGGTCCTTCCCATTTGACTCGCGAAAATTGGTATACTGTTGACAAAAGAAGAATCCTCGAAATAGAAGCCGCTGTTGAGGCTGGTGAAATCCTTTTTCCTCCCTATAGACGACCTCCACCATCTGGTAATCCAAGACCGGCTCTGCCTGGGAGCCTTGTCGATTATGAATTCTTGAATGATGAGAATTCAAAGTCATTAAGTATCACACTGAATGGATATAGACTACGGTAAGAGCAGTCGATAAAGAGAAGATTCGGTTATTCTATGCAAAATAAGACCTTGAAAAAGAATAGCCCTCGATTTATGTGTTATTTATCCATTTCTACTTTTTTTATGCCAATGTTGGTGAGGCTGCGGCTTTGCGGATTTCATCAGCGAAAGTGCTCTCATTGACTTGGGATTTTCTCATTTTCTTAGAATATTAAGCAGATTTTCACTCCTTTCTCCCTTCAACTGGACCATCGTGCTATTGTGGATAGGCTGGGTATCTTGGTCTAGCGCGCTTTAGGCGTCTATTTTTTGTTGCTCTCACGATAGTGGTCTACCGGCTGTGCCGGAATTATAGCGGTCTGATGGAGGTGCAGGATAAACACACCGCCATTATTGATTATATGAATGCGAGTATTTATAGAAGTGACTTTAGTCGACGTACTGTGATAGCACGCGCCAATAATTCTGTGAGAATTAGCACCAAAGCGGTTGAAGATGCTCATTAGGCAGAGTTGGTGGCCAAAAAGGCTTAAGATAGCGCGTCAGCTTTGCGTGTTAAAATTGCCTCTTTGAAGAAGGAGAATGACTCCTTGATGCGGGAGAATTCCTCCCTCAACACTTTGAATGCCGGTGCTGAAAAGGCCTTATCTGATTTAGATCAGAAAGTACGATATTTTGAATCGGAGGATTACAAATGTTCAATTGCCAGATCATTTATGAAAAGTGGCATTTATCAATGGCTTGGTTTGCGTCGTGGTGACATTGATATGAAGTATAACATGGAACTTGGTGTTGACCAGGCTGATTATCTCGAATATCAGAAGGAAGGTTTCCGAAAGGACATGTTGGACGTTAGTCGTAGTCCCAAGATGGAGACCCTGGAAATCGGTGATGATGAGGACGATGGATTTTCTGCTCTAAAACCCGGCGATCCGTTATGTGCTTTATGGTGCGAGCGCAATGGTGAGAGTGTGCATGAGTCAAATACCTTGGATCTGAGTCCGCCCTCTAGGCAGGAGAAAGTGGATGTGGAAGTTGCCGAAAATTCTCGAGTTGATTTAGATGTGGTGAATGATGCTATTCAAGCTACTTTTGGCATTAGTGGCGATGAAATTAGTTCACCTCCGGCGAGAGTAGCACCACCGCCTGCAGTTAAGGCTACCTTACCCCTTCCAGGCTATAGTAGGACAGCTGCTTCACGGGGGTCGTCAATGGTTGTATTAGATAAAAGAAAGGGGGCTTTGTCCGTATCAAAGATTACGGGGTCGATGCTGATGCCGTCTATTGGCATGTATCCCCCTCGGGATGTCAGGATTCGTACTTCTGATGCTGCAGTTTCTAAACAAGCATTCGATGACAGGAATTTGATATCTCCTAGCAAGTATCAACTTGGCAGATCTCTCAGCGGTACATCTAAAAGAAATGATTCTGCATTACTAGAGGGTTGGGCACAAGCAGATGAACTGGTGTTTACCGAGGATCAGATTCAGAGTAACTGCGCCAATTTTGCTTGGTCAATGGGTCTCGTCCTCCGTTATGAATACCCTCATTCGTCCACCGAGTAGCGATAATTGGACATACCTTTTTGATGATATTGCGCCATTTTAGTTTCACTTAATTGTTGCATGTCACTTCTGTAACGGCTTTCTTAGGAAGCCGATTTTGTGGCTTGATATCATAGTCTTTGGTCTATACTTTTACTGTATAGTTTACCTTGTTATTGACCAAATTTAATCTTTTCTTTGATCGTCTTTGGTCTACCTTTGTTTGCATTTTCCTTGTAAAGTATTGCATTTCGTTCTTGGTATCTGCAAATTGAATGTGCTCTTATTTGGCTGCCCTTTGTGTTCGGCCACTTAGGGGCCGAACGTTCCTTCGTCATGACGCTTTTGCCGTACATACGGGGTGAATTATTTGATCAGCGTTCAACCACTTTGGGGCCAAATGTGCCTCCGTCGTGACGTTCTTTCTTTGCATGCGGGGTGAAGTCTTTGATTTGCGTTTGACCTCTTGGGGGTGGAATGTACCTCCGGCATGACGCTTTTACTGTACATGCAGTGTGAGATTGTTTATCAGCGTTCGACCACTTTGGGCCCAAACGTACCTCCGTCATGATGCTCTTGCTGTGCATGTAGGGTGAAATTTTTGACTTGCGTTCGACCACTTTAAGGCCAAACGTGCCTCCGTCATAATGCTCTTGTTGTGCACGCGGGGTGAGCTTTTTGCTGATTTCCCATGATACTTCATCTGGTTTTCTAGTGTCGATTTTGTAAGATTTCACCTGCAGCGTTAGCATAGAGAGATAGAGATATAGTTTGATTTTATTCGAAAGGAACTGAGCTCAGTTTCTTAGTGAGGTGTATACGTTTCCCAGACTTTATAAGGGATTCAAGCCTTCGTAGTTCATACAATTCGTTAGCATTCAACCGCATTTGCTTTAGCTCATGTGCATAATAGTGTCTTAGGTGTTGTACATTCCACGGGCGATTTAGCTTGATGCCTTGCATGGTTTCCAGATAATAATAGCCTCGCGTACTGGCTTGTATTATTTTGAAAGGCCCTTCCCATTTTGGTTGCAGTTTTCCGATATGCTGCTTGGCTGTTATGCTTTTCAGGACTAAGTCACCCACTTCGAAACTTCGGAATTGGACTCTTTTGTCGTAGCTTTTGGCCATTGGTGCTTTAAACGCTATGGTACGTTGGTATACATCCTCTTTCATTGAGCCTATCATGTCCAGATCCATTTGGCGTAAGCGGGCTGATTGCTCGAGATCGTAATCGTGAATTCTGCATGTCAGCATTCCTATCTCAGCTGGCAAAATAGCCTCAGTACCATAAACAAGAACAAAGGGTGTTTCCCCTGTCGATGTTTTTGGAGTTGTTCTATAGGCCCATAGTATTCCCTGAAGCTCCTTTGGCCAGGTTTTTCCCGTGTCCTTCATTCTCCTCTCGAGATAATCTTTCAACGTTTTGTTGGTGGATTCCACTTGTCCATTCGACTGTGGGTGATAGACCGAGGTCATGTTCTGTGATATTCGCAGCTCCACGAACCAGGATTTGATCTCCTTGCCAACGAATTGCATCCCATTATCACATACCATATATCTGAGGATTCCGAAATGGCATATGATATTCTTCCAAATGAATGCAATCATGTTATTTTCAGTGATGGATGACATAGCCTTTGCTTCGACCCATTTGGTATAATATTCTACTACGACCACCAGAAATCTTTTCTGACCCTTGGCCACAAGAAGCGGGCCCATGATATCAATTCCTCATTGATCAAAAGAACACACCACATCGAGGGGCTATAGCGGTTGCGCAGGCCTGTGAATAAGGCGATCGTGGTACTGACAGCTATCACATCGCCGCGGGAAAGTTGTGGCATCTTTTAGCAAAGTTGGCCAGTAAATAACCCTAGCGCAGAATTCGATGGGCCCAGTGCCCGCAACACTCAGCATGGATTTCTTTCATTACGTAATCAGCCTGAGTTGGATTCAAGCAACGGAGTAGCGGTCCTTCGAATGACCATTTGTATAGCTCTCTATTGTGAATTGTGAACTTGTAAGCCTTATACCGCATCCTGCGACACGCATTCGGATCTGTCGGGAGTACTATTTTCCGTAGATAAGTCATAATATCGTCCTTCCAAGAAGGATCCTCTCCAATCGACATTATGTATTCCACTCTTGCCGTAGTGCCGTTATACTTCGATATTCCAATCAATGGCTTGTCCGCTGCTAATAAAGTAACTCGTTTCTTAAATAGAATTTCTGAACAACTGGCAAACTTTGACAGGGCATCGGCCTTTCAATTCTCATTCTGTGGGATCTGAGTAATGTCGAAAAAATTGAAGCGGGCTGCCAGTGCTTTAATCTTTGCAGTGTATAATTTCATCGTCTCCTCTATCGTCTCATACTTTCTAGAAAAATGATTTGCCACCAACAATGAGTCGGATGAATACGTCCAAATGCTCAACATTTAGAGCCAACGCCAGATTTATTCCTGCTATGATAGCTTCATACTCAGCCTCATTGTTGGTCACCATGTAGTTCAAACTAATGGCGAATTCGAATTCTTTGCGATTCAGAGATAAAATATGAATCCCAACTCCTCCTCCATGGCTCGTAGCAGAGCCATCGGTATGTAGAATCTACGTGGTAACAACCCTGATGGTTCCTCCATGGTCTGACTTGGAAAAGATGTAATTGGTGGATCATGTCACGCTATTACCCAACATTTCGGCCATAAAGTCCGCCAACGCCTGCGCTTTGATGGAGGTTCGCAACTTGAATTCCAAACCGAACTCGCTGAGTTCGATCGCCCATTTGACCAATCTACAAAGGTTTCACGTCTTGCTAGCACTTGTTTTAGGGGCTTATCTGTTACAATCGTGATTGGGTGAGATTGAAAATATGGCATTAACTTCCGTGCGGTAGCCACAATTGCCAGAGTGAACAACTCTTTCTCCAAATAGTTCTTCTTTGCTCCTTGCAGAACTCTACTTACATAGTGGATCGGTAAGCCAATAGCGGCGGGGTTACCAAGTACTTCTTCATCTGCTGGAATGCCTCCTCACAATCTGGTCCCTAAACAAAATCCTTGCTCTTCCTCATGACCATGAAAAATGGCAGGTTCTTTTCTATCGAAGTCGATATGAATCTGCCCAAGGCTGTTAGACGGCCCACCAAACACTACACATCCTTTACCATCCTTGGTCAAGGTAAATCTAGCATTGTTCTAATTTTGTCTGGGTTATCTTCTATTCCTCTTTCGTTTATCACATATCCCAAAAACTTTCTTGATGTTACCCCGAAAGTACATTTTTTTGGGTTCGGTTTCATTCTGTAAGCTCTCATGATGGCGAATGCTTCATCCAAGTGAAGCACATGCTCTTCAGCCTTTTGGCTCTTCACAAGCATGTCGTCAATGTACACTTCCATGGACTTTTTGATCTGATGATAAAACATCTTCACGACAAGTCTTTGAAATGTTACTCCAGTGTTTTTTAAACCAAAAGGCATCACCCTGCAACAATATACTCATGTATCCGTCACAAACGCCATTTTGCTCTGATCTTGCACCACCATGAAAATCTGGTGAAAACCACTTTTAGCATCCATCATACTTAATAGTGCGCATCCCGCAGTCGAATCGACTAACAAATCTATTTTGGGCAGAGGGAGAGGGTCCCTAGGGCAATGTTTGTTCAAATCTGCGTAGTCTACGTACACTCTCCATGTGGCCTCCTTCTTCAAACCCAAAACAACATTGCTCAACCATTCTAAAAATCTCAATGCGTAAATATGTCGAGCCGCTAAAAGCTCATGCTCCTCTTTTTCAGCCGCTTCGTTCTTTTCCTTGCTAAAATTTTGCTTTTCCTGCCTCACTGGCTTCATGTTTTTATCCACATTTAGTCGGTGTACTATGATTCTAGGGTCTATTCCGTTCAAGTTGGAATCAGTCCAAGCGAATATATTTGAATTACTTCTGAGACAATCTATTAATGCTACTTTTATCACGAGTTCCATAGTTGCTCCAATCTTTATGAATTTCTCGGCCCTTTGCCTGAATAGTTGAACAATCTTGAATTCCCCCAATGGTTCCCTTTTACATTCTTGCCACTACTTTAGTAGTTGATTTTCTGCTTTATCCCGGCCTTGCTCCTAAGGCTCAGGTCGTTTTCCATTCGCATATCTAACCACCCGTGTTTTCTTCTCATATTTGACCATGCCAACTGACTGCACGCTACATCTCTTTTGTCATCCTAGCTACTTATATCTAAAAACAATTTAAATGGTATTTCCACAGACGGCGCCAATATTTTGGTCTTATTTCGTCCGACAATACACCATAATTTGTTACAATTGGGCGAGACAATGTTAAAATAATGCTAATCTACTAGAAAAAGTGGACTAGCTTGGTCTGGAACACTCACTGTCTATTACAACTATTGAATTACTATAGATATCCTTTTCAGACAAAGGATCTGATAGATCGAATCGGCGTCGTTCGGTCTACGAATATCGAGTAGCCATGGTTCGAAGTTGCTGTTAATCGAGTCTAAAGTGTGTCAAACGATCCGAGTTCGATGATGGGGAACCTCGAATAGGCCCCGTTCTGTGGCCCCCAGTGGCAGTCGGGGAACGAGTATCAAATTGTGATGATTCGATTGAGGCCATTTGATGCTCGTCCAATATCGAATCACGACCATTCGATGCTCGTGCAATATGGAATTTCTCTTGTTCGATGCCCATTTTTAATGGGTCTTCCTCTGTGGACCGGCCCAATATTTATATTGGACCATTCCTAAATTACCCGATTAATGTCTTTTTGGATGAGTTCATTTTTCAACTAGAAGTGGGGAGAAAGAAACACTATTTCAAATTTACTTTCAAGTTTTAAATATTTGATATATCTTCTTATTAAAACTCTATTTCACTTTATATATAGTAAAAGAAACAAATATTTAAATATACTCTCTCCTTTCTCTTTTCATAAAATCGTTCAAACTTATAATAGAAATTTGCCAAAATTTCACAAATATATTGTCTCCTTTGAATATTTTTAAGTGATTTTCTTATTACTTCAAAAAAAAAGGGATTTTCTTATTAATAAATAACATTAAAGGGAAAAATGTCGCAGCTTCTCTTTCCCTTCACACTCATCCCAACCAACCTGCTCCAGATTACAACCAACCTGCTCCAGATTACATGCTGTGATTCACTGTCATAACATAAAGTTAATACGTAAATTAAAGATAAAATTTTGTGTAAATTTTTTCATGTTATTTATATTTGAGAAACGAACAGTGAATAGATGAAAGAATCAATTTGACAATACAAGAATTTAGACATATATTATGGTGATTATACATAATGATACTTTTTCTCCTATACTTTTTCTCCTATGTGTTAATGTATTATTCAAAGAGAGTGATTTTTGAAAAAGGGGTTATAATTTTCCGTTGTTCCTAATGAATGAATTTCTTCCATAAGGTTGTAAAGGGTCATGAATTTTACGAAGGGATTATTTACATAGAGTCAAAATGTTCCTCCTCTGACCCAGGTCATTCGAGGTCCCTTCCCTTTCTCTGCGGCAATGGAGCCTTTTTATAGGGATGGCGGATGGGCTTTTGCTTTGGCGAATGGGAGTGGGCCACATCAGATGAAGTTGGGTCCTCCTTGATTTAATTGGTGTATATCCGCTTCTCGTGGCGTAAGACGCGTGGCGAATGTCAGAGTCAAGGTGTTGCTTTTCCATTGGAGGATGACGCGTGTCTTAGTTCTTATCTTTGAGTTTGGATAAGTCTTTCGAGGACTCCTCGTCAGTGCTATCTTTCTTTCGTTCGAGCAGGGTTTAAGGGCACGCTTCGTATCATGAGCGGGAATCGATGGTGTATTATCAGGAGTCCCCCAATTCCTCTTGTAATCAAGGAATACTAGGGGAATTCCGAGCGTTGCGACATTTGGTTTTGTCTAGAGAAGAAGAAGTGCACCCATCTCATATGTTACGTCTATTCAAGGAGACGTGTCTTTTGGGCTTCATCCACCTTTTCACGTGTTTCTTTCTGAGCCGTGAGTTTCGGGCGGGAATTTAATGACATGGTTTCATTGTGAGGCTATATAAAGCCTGTGTTTCCTTCTTTACCATTTTACCATCAAAAGTTTGAGATAAAGAATTGTTTCTTTTTTAATCCTTGCTCCTTTGTCGATTTTTCATCACTTTCAGCTTTTTTCGTAATATTTCTCCCCTTTTATTTCTTACTTTATCCGTTCTTCGGGAAAGACATGGCTTCTTTTATCCCTGCTACTGCGATATTCTCTTCGGTGGTTAAGGAGGTGCTCCAGCGAATGCGAATCCTAAGTTGCCAGTGATGGAGGTGGACGGAGGCGTAGGGGTTTGTCGCTGGAGAAAGTTTTGGAGGCGGGGGAAACGAAACATACGCCCGTGGGTGAGATATCTTCCACTTTTTTTAATGTGTATGTGTAGGGGGTGTTGAAGAAGAACTCTGTTGACTTTTCTTCAGTGGAGCTTCTTACTATTTTGGCCACCGAGTCAACAAATAACCCTCCGTTGGGCCACGTGACCGTTTATGTTGCTCAAATTAAGAACGGGGTTTCCATGAGCACCTCCTCCAGAGAATGTTGAAGTGTCGCCTGATGAAGCGCGAATAGCTTCTCCACCATGGAATTACCCCTGAAAGATACTCTCTTCCTCTTCATGCACTGTTTCTTGTCTTTCTTGTTATTATTCTTCTTCTTCTTACTCGGACCCATGCCTCAACCTCCATAATGACCCCTAGTTCCCATATTCACTCATAGTCTCCCCGCAAAGCCGCTTCGACCACATCCCCGTTACCCTCCTTATACGCCGATCCCACACCACGTTCTTGCTCCAACAACTCCACGTTAATACGAGCACCTAGACTAGAAACACACAAGCCAACCATAGAACCTAAGCAATGAGTACCACCAAAAAAAAGAGGAAAAGTAAAGGAAGAAAACTCTCATAAAAACTTATATATTATGTCGAAGTCCATTTGCGGAACCCTCCTAGGACTAGCGCTCATCGAACAAAGACTGTTGCTCTTATAAAAAAGAGTCAAGCACCTTCGGATCCAAGACATGCGTGGTATCATACATAGTACTGAGAAAAAACCCTCAACGTTCATTTTCTGTGCCACCGCATCCACATGTTTGGAATCTTGAACCAATGGTCTTTGCTGGCATACGCATAGAACCACCCAGGCTGTTCCTAGGGGATGAACAAAGAAATAACGGGTTTTCTAATTCCCAAAAGACAACGAGGTATTGCATAAAAACCAAAATCGAGCCTTCCGGGAAGTAAAGTAGTAAAAGTGAGCACCCAAAGGTGAAAGGCTCACCACGTACACAACCAAGAAATGCTCTACCGACCACATCACCCACTTTATCAAACACATAAATACGATGCAAGACAAAAAGTATAATCGTTGGGTGCTAGCAGACTAGGACACAGCCTGCACGCCCAAAAGGCGTCGCACAAGAATTGAGGGATCGACACTCGTAAGCCTGCCTTGAGTAGCGCCTTGTATATGGTCACGTGTTCTGCATGAGGCCCATTGGCCCGATCACAAGAATGAGGAACTCTAAATTGCACTGCCGAATCATTCACCGCATACTCTCCGAATTATCCACCACGAATTTATTCGAAACAGCCAAAGGGATGTCACCCACTGGTATATGCTTGGATTCGGGCTTCACCCCTCTTCATCGTCGAGAAGACGATTCACACCACCAATTTGCTCATAAACCCTTGCCCCAACCTCTGAGGGCATCACTCCAACAGACATCGTCCCAAAACTCTCTCCTCCCTCACAGAAGAAATCGTCGGAGGTGGGGGGGTATTAGAAGCTATGGAGTCTCAAAAAGAGAAAGACAACAGAACTGAAATGAAAAAGCTATAAGTGAAGAAGGACAAAGCCCATGAAAGAGGATATAAGATTATCGTTTTGCAATATAAGGAAATTAGGTCGGGATGTCCTTTTATCGGCGATGAAACAATGTCATTCAATTCCCGCCCGGAGACGAATTGCTTCGTGGAAATGCACGTGTTTGATTGAACTCCAAGAGTCGCACCATGTCAACAAACCCAAATTTGTCATAATTAAGCCCTAATCAACGCGTCTAATCCAGCCATAGAGAAATAGAGAGCCACGTCACATTAAAAGCCCCCTATTGAGTTTCCCAAAGCAGCACTTTAAGTTTCCCTCGTATTCTTTGAATACGAGGCGAATTGGGATTAAGCTCCTTGAATTAAAGCTAGGAAACACCTCTTGTACAAAATAACACTTAACCAAGTGAAGACGAAACTGGCCCAAAACCCCTCGAAATTCTTATACCATCATCAAAATCCATCAGCTTAGGACACCCATCAAACTCCCATTCGATAACACGTCCACTGCCATTCAATGCGATCTAGTTACGAGTTTCTCGCAATTATCTATATAATTAGAAGAAAAATATGTACGCGGTTTATAGCAGGGTATGTAGGTCACATGAAGTTAATCGTAATATTATCGGTAAGGATTTACGATGGCTTTGTTTCTTTCTTCTTCTTTTTTTTGGTTTCTGAGTATTTGTATGAAGGTATTGAAGTAGTTTTCCCTGCGTGTGTTTAGTTGCATGTATAGATGTGGAGCTTTTGAAGTAAGGCAGTGTTGGGGACTCGGCTTAAATTGAGGAGGTAGACACTGCAGAATGGGAGGGAGGGCCCTCTGCAGAGGCAGGGCCAGTTGAAGGAGATACAACATTTGCGGAGGCTACCATTACTGAAAAGAAAAATAAGAAGGACAAGAAGAGGAAGGGAGGACCTGATGAGGGTGGTCCTTCTGTAGAAAAAAAAAACGAGAGGATTTTGGGGGGGTTTCTCCGAGGGGAACGGGGAGAGAGATCCACATGTGACGGTCTAAGGGATGATAGTGGGGATAGGAACCCCTCAAATTGCCACAATTGTGTTTGAAAAGAAGCATGAGGCCTTTACCATTCTTTAGGAGATTTCTTTTTGGAGGGGCCCTCGGCTGGTTCTCTAAACGATGTTTTCCCCAAAGAGGATATAGCAAATATTTCTAACATTGATAAGGGAGCGTCGATGGCTTCTCTTGTTAGTACCTTGAGTTTTCGGAAGTTAGGATGAAAATACAAGGATTATTGTTACAGGGTTGCAATGAAGCGCCAAGGTGCCACAGTTTCTCAAGGAGCCTCTCCACATATCCGCCGAAGAGGTCCAACGTTGACCAATTTTCATGTTTTGTTTCAGGTGCTGAGATGGCATGGCATGCTCGGGAGTCATTTCTTGAAGAGTACTTGCTTCCTTTGCGAAGTCAGGTCGATGAGATGGCGGGCGGGGAATCTTCGAGGGAGTCGGGTTCCTTAGTTCCTCTCCTACTCCCCTAGCTGAAGGCTCATTTGATTCTCTAGTTAGTTTCCCACGGAGTCTGGGCCTTTTGGGGGAAGGTACAAGTTATTCTTTTTATTCACCAAGTTCTTGGATGCCCCACCTGAGCCATCTTTCTTTGGCGAGCATGTCGATAGAGGGCCTCTCTCTTTTTATAAGAGTGGCGGGGAGTTTGGATTATTGCTGATTGTATCTTAAGGGCTTTGAATGATAGTGATAGGAAATTTTTGTGGCCATTCTCTTTTCCACTACTGAAAGAGATTTTTAGCAAGAATATATGTGAGGTAACCGATTTCTATGGTTCTAAGGGTTCGTAAGTCGCGTGTCTATTTTCTCTTTCCTCATTTTTATCTTTTGTATGCTATTTGTCGGTAATTATCGCTTCTGGTGGATGCTATGGGAGAACGCTCGGGGGCACCTCCTCCCGACGTGTAGATCATTCGAGGGAGGTGTTTGGAGCTGGAGTCGGCCTTAGGGAAGATCCTTGACCAGTTAAAGATAAGGGAGGCAAAAGTGGAAGCCCTTCATTCCACCTTAGCTTGGTATTTCGACGGGAGTACGGAGGCCATGTAGAAAAACTTGGAAGAGGCACAGAGGCGGGCAGTTGAGGCAGAGGAGTGGTTAGATAACTTGTTGCTTCATCTGAGCAAAACTGGAGAGCTTCTCTCGAATCAAGGGTGGAACGAGATGAGTATCGGCGTCACCTGATGGGCCTGGTCGTGCATTTGATGAGAAGTTAGCAAAATCTCAAGAATAAGATATCTTGGTAGGGGGTTTGATTGTCAGGGTGCCTCTTCGGGGAAAGAGGCATGTGATTTCTATTATTGGTTTATAAGATCTGCCAAGAAGTCGTGCAGTCCTTGCCAGGATTTCCTCCTGATCTGGCGATGCCCTGCTTAGTTATATGTCCATCGGAAGAGAGAATTTTGGATTGAGCATTCCATCCGAGTTTTGAGTTCGGTCATTCTAGGCCTCTGAAGTGAAAGGCCCCCTTCTGCTGATGTGGTGGCAGGCTGCGGGTCGGTAGGGAAAACGTCTAGTTCGTAAGTGAAAGGGAGCAGGCTCTGCTTGATTGGGATCTCTTTTATTTTTGTTATTTACTTTTTTTTTTGCGAGCATGTACAGGGATGTGCCATATGTAAAGTAAGTTCTTAGTAAGATAGATTCTCTTGGAGTAGCATGTTGGGATTACGATCGAATTTTGTTTAGTGTTGACCAGTCGGTCAGGTCAATGTATAGGTTTTGGGATGTTAATATGTGAACGAAGGCACGACTGCGAATAGCTCTTCGTATGGTTGTTTATTCTTCCTCGTGCTTTGTTGTTTGAGAGATTTTTTATGCCATCCTAGGGCAGGTTGCCGAGCCTTGTAAGTCTGATTCATGTCCTTATTAATCTTTGTCGAGGTTAGCAGCGATTATGTTTCCCTTTGGGATACCACTTCTTACTAGGCGAGAAGCTCTTCTGAACCCATTCTTTCGAGTTGCAGAAGCAAACCAGGGGGGTCTACAACATGCTTTTATTATGATCGTAGGGTCGTCCGAGTTCTAGGAGATTGTGAAACCTATTTTCGTAGTTTTTATGAGGGTTGTAAACGCTAGTAGCTAGGCCGCGCGTGGGGGGTTGTCCTTGCTCTTTTTTCCTTTAACTCTGCTTGGCATGACTAATATATACGAGCCTGCTAGAGTGGCGTTCGTCAGAGTTACGAGACGTAATGTGCGAAGACACTTATATTGGAAGGCGAGGACTTTCTGGCCCCTATTAGTAGGCTTTAGGCTTTTACTGAGTCCTTCGGTCATGCTTAAATCCCTCAATGCTTCATGAGCCTTTTCATCAAGGGTTCATCCTCGGGTTTTTGTTTTCTTCAAAAATGGTCATTTATCGTGGCCTCATTACACATATAGTCATTTATCGTGGCCTCATTACGCAGATTATCCTTTATCCTGGTTTTGTATAATTTTAGTGTTTTATCGTGATTTTTTATTCAATTTTGGTCCTTTGACCATTTTTTATTTCTTTTTACCCCTTAAGTTATATTTATTAGGGAAAAAACCCCACATGTATTATTTATAATTAATAAAAGCCCATATGTATTGTTATTTATTCAGCTAAACATATATATTCACTTAAGAAAACCTAAAAAGTATGTAATAAACTTAATAACTAAATATAACTTCAAAAAATATATTCCTTTATTAAGTAATTAAAAAAAATTCTTCAATTATAAATTAGAAGCCCAAAAAAAGTAATGTTATATTTATAATTTTACGATGTATTAATAATTTTGTTTTTAAACTTTTAACAATCTTCAAAGAGAGATTACTATAATATATTTTTCTCCATTCAAAAATATATTATTAACGTTTTATTATATATTTAAGTTTTATTTTCTTTTTTTATAATTCTATTTTGAGATATTTCATAAGCCTAAGACTAATTGAGTGATGCCGGCTAAATATTTATTTTTTGAGATAATTAATATTACTCATCTTTTGAGATAAATTGAGGAACCAAATTGCGAAAGCATTGTTAGCGGGTTTCAATTTCAACCCTCGTAATATAATATAATCTCTTTCCCCTTTTCTCCTTCTAACACTTACAATGGACGCTAATGCTGCTGAAAATTCTGAGAGCAGTCATGGTGATTTATTAATCTCGAGAGAAGAAGATTTCGGGAAATTGCAATACGGGTCTGCCTCTTTTTCCTTGTTTTGTTTTGTTTTGTTGTCAGTTACTAATTTATGGAATTTCCCTTTTGACTTTTGTCTTTTCAATCACAATAATATTTGTTGTTATTTGTTAGGTGCGAGCATTACAAGAGAAGGTGCAAACTGAAAGCTCCTTGTTGTGATCAGATTTTCAGTTGCCGCCATTGTCACAACGAAGCTAAAGTCAGTTACTTTGTTTCTTTGTGTATGTGTTCTTTTCATTAATGTTGGGGTTTCTGATATTTCTCGATTTCTAGAGTACGTTGAGCGACCCGAAAGAGAGACACGAGCTTGTTAGGCATGATGTCAAGCAAGTATGTACAAGTCACTCTGTTTCTTTTTATGTTTGTGGACTTTTGCTGCATGGTTTGGAATTATTGGTTAGTTTTGACAGATTTCGTCGTTAATTTTAGGTTATTTGTGCAGTATGCGATACAGAGCAGCAGGTAATTCCGTCGTTTTTGGTCTTGATTTTGTGAGTTAGGTTGGTCTTTGTGTGCTTTGATGGTTTCTTTGCTGGTGTTATACAGGTTTCCAATGTCTGTTTGAAATGTGGTGTCAAGTTTGGGGAGTACTTCTGTGAAGTTTGCAAATTCTATGATGATGATGTAATTATTCTCTTTCTCGTGACAAAGTCTGTTACTATGATATAGTGTTTCTGAAAAACTGAAGGATCAGACCTTTTTTATTTGTTTTTCAATGACGTTGATTACTCGTTTCATGCTACAGATATCCAAAGAGCAGTTTCATTGTAATGACTGTGGTATTTGTAGGTGAGCTTTGTAATATATGTGTGTGGAACGTTTTATGACTATTATTAGTATGTTGATGCCGTGTGAACTGACCTTTGATTTGTGTAATCGCGATTCATCGACAGAGTTGGTGGTCGAGAAAAGTTCTTTCACTGCCAAAAGTGTGGTGAGTAGGTTAATTGTTTGCTTCTTTTCTTAACTGTCATGTGGTCTTAATTTAGTTGTTCTTAGTGTACCCTATTGCATCGAAAGCTACTTAGTCCTAAGTTAAATTTTCATACTATGATTTATCTTTAATGATTATGGTAACATCAAGTAACTTTTACCTTTCCCCTCACCTGAAAAATATGTGAACTTGGTGTCGTGTATGTATTTCTTTATAGAAGCTTGAAAACTGATATCTAATTCAGTTCCTTCATTTCATAAAGCTAGCTATTGATATACTTTTGTATGACTAGTGAGATTCACCTTTTCTTTTGGTGGGTAATGCATACATGTATCATGTGTCAAATCGTGGGCAGTAGAGATGGCAGCAAGGGTCGCGCTCCTGTCTTGTGTTTGGAGAGGCTTACCTAGCAATTGAATTCAAAAACTTTATTACCTGTCATTTCAAATGAATACACTTTAGTGGAATTGGAGATTTCATCTATCTATTTTTTCAGTTTTCCTCTATCTAGTATCAGTTCATTTATGTGCTTTCAGAATCATTATTTCTCAAGGGGATTCAGATTCCATCTTAGCATTTTCATTGAATTACAGGATCTTGCTATGCTACGAGTTTACGTGATAATCACTTGTGTATAGAAGACTCCATGAAGGGCCATTGTCCCATCTGTTATGAGGTCTGGAACTTTACAGTATATATCTGATATTCATGTGTTCTTATCTCCTTCGGATTAATTAATATTCTATTTGTATGCAGTTTCTTTTTGATTCAATCAAGCAAGCCACAATCTTGAAATGTGGGCATACTATGCATATGGACTGTTATGAGGCGATGTTCGGCGCAAACCAGTAAGTTTCATTTTTCCACTTTTTCTTTTTAATTGCAAGAATTTGGATTATGTAATTATTTATTCTCTTTAATTACTTGACAGATACCGCTGTCCAATTTGCTCCAAGTCAGTATTGAATATGTCTAGAACTTGGGAAAGATTAGACGAAGAGGTATGCTATGGCTTCCTTTTTCTTTTGCTGGCATAAAGTCCCCTTTGTAGTTTAGTAGTTTTCCTTGCTGTTGTTTCTTAGTATGTAATCTTTTTGTTGGTATTTTTGACATTATTTTCTTAGTATATACTCATCCGTTTGGTCTATTCAATTTAAGTCCACCCTCCAATAGGAGTCATTTGGACACTTTTGAATTTGTATTATATTCATGGACAGACCAAATAAGATTTCAACACATTGTAAAAGAGTTACTCTTTCCCCTGAGCTCTAGTTTTGTTCTACACACACCCCTTAATTGACTTAAATCCTTGAATTATGAGTTACCTGTTAAGCATCTTGAACTCCCATGGGTGCCTCATTCAACTCTACCTATTTCAATTAACTGAAGGCATATAAAGACCTTTCTGTAAATATAATTTTTAAGGTTTCACTTTGACGTCACTCTTTTAGTTCTTTCATTTCTGACTTTGCCCTTCTCTCTGAACAATCACCACTCGGTACATGCTATTGTGACTCTCTTTTTCACTTTCTTTTATCTTACAACTTACAAGCTAGGATTTGATCTTGTCCCATTTTATCTTCCATTTTTCTCTCCCCCTCCCCCGAAACAACTTTTGCAGCCAAACTCTGGTACATTCTGTCGCCATGCTTCAATGCCCTGCCCGCCGCCGCGACTTCCTTTGCTACATTTTTGTCCTTTATTCTTTGTTTCTTCATTATTTCACTTTTTTCACTCTACATTTCCCCTCTCTAGTTGTCAACCATAGTCCTTCATTGCCCATTCAGTTATCTTGTAGTTGTGGTAGACAATGACAATGACTGTTACCCTTGTGTTGCCGTCCATCCAGAAGCTATACACTGCTTGCACTATGATGTTGAAGTTCAGATAATGTGTTATGGGTCTTACTGGCATCTCTCCACCTTCCGGAGAAAAAAGTGAACTCATTATTTGGCTGGATCACTTTGAGTGTATCTCAGTTCTCAGCTTTGGTATTTTAATTAACATTATATTCATAATCATATACATTTAATATTGTGAAGAAAGTGAAATCTCCAAAAACAAGAGAGCGTAAAGTACAACAGAAGTGAAAATATAGGCAAGAGAGGTAGTTACAGAGCTTGACGGGGAGCAAGAGTTAAAATGGGGTGAAATGAAAACCCGGCTTTGAAAGAGAAAAGAAAACGTGGAAGAAAGGGCGGTGGTGGCAGCAGCAAGTATTGAGAGTCTGTTGGTGAGAGCGAGGAGTAATTAAGCAATGAGAGAAGAAGGTGAATGTGAAACATTGAAGCTCTAGTAAGTTGGTCTTCTTGTGCCTTGACACAAGTTGGATTAACTAGAGCTGAAGGGAAGTGTTATGTTTACATTCTTCTTTATGTCAATAGCAAAAAGAATATTCAAAAGTGTCCAAAGGACATGTTTTAGCACTGTTTCCACACCTAGCATCAAACAGAACCCTTTTGTTGCTAGAAACTTTGAGAATGGACATTGTTGGTTCTTTTGCATGAAACAAAACTAATAATCCGTAGCTATGTTAAAGTATGTTTCTACGCGATTTACATCAAGAACAGAGTTCAAATTCTTAAAACATGTTTGTGCTTCTTTGCTGGAATACGAGAGTGGTCCAGCACTCATGTTTTATTAATTTAAGGAACCCAACACTGTATTCAGGCATTGTTATTTCTTGGAAATACTTGGCTGATGCAAGATACTTTTTTAATTTGTATTGATATTGGGCAGTCAATATGCATTGCACACTGCAATAATGTTTCGTCTGGTCTTCTAGTTAACCTCACATCAATACTTGTTTTGTCCTTTGTTTCTGAAGATCAGCACCCAGCCATAATGAAAAAAACAATTCAAAGCTAGAGTAAACTTTCAAAGTAAAGTATTTTTCTTGATAGCTTGTGCTATCTAAGGCAGACTCTATAATCCGTGTATTTTTTTTACAAAATTACTACTATGTGTCTTTGCATCAAGCATTCTGAACACATAAGATATCTATTTTGCTGTTTTCCTTTTGCATACTTGAAAGATGCGTTGTACTTGGTAACTGAGGTTGCCACTTAAAATTTTCCTGACCAGCCATCACAAATGTACTTTCACTGTTAATTTGTGCATAAAATAGATATCCAACTTTTTAATGTTGCAATTTCTTTATGATAGATTGAGGCGACTGCAATGCCTGAAGAATATCGCTATGAAGTAAGTTCACTATCCAAATTTTTTAGTCATTCTTTCTACTTTTTTCTTCAATCTATTTTTCGTTTTTGGCTATTGCTTAATGGGTGCAAATCTTGACAGCATGTGTATAATTACCCCCCCCCCCCCCTTCGCCCCTTGAGTGCATACCCATTATAAAGTTTTATGTATTTAACAAGTGAGGCTGTCTAGCTGGGTTGACGAATAGTGCTTTAGAGAAGACAAGGTGCTCGTATTTTATTTTATTATATTTTTGGTTGCGTGTGTGTGTGTTCCCTTGTTCCAGCCGTGTTTTGCTACCTTTAAGTGCAAAATAAGTTGCATCTGCTCTTATGTCAACCATTATGCTTTATATGCTATTTATACAGTGATCTAAATGTATCTTATGGTAACCAGAAACTTTTGAATGTAATTTCACAGGTCACAATACTTTGCAACGATTGCAACAATAGTAGCACAGCATCTTTCCACATCTTTGGCCACAAGTGCCAGAACTGCAATTCATATAACACCCGTGTGATATCGGGTGGGGAGAATCGGCAAAGATAGTGAGGCAAAAACTCTGATACTGACCACATTTCTGAATCTATTCGGCTTGAAGTTCCTCATGGGCTGGAATTAACCGTGTGAAGTTTAACAAATTCTTACCGTTTTTGAATAGGTTTAATCTGTGATACAATGACACGTGTGTAAGGAAGTGAAGTCATCTGGAGATTTGGATGCTTGTTAGCAAAAACTGTGATAATTGCATGAGAATGATTTGAGTCATTATCTTGAATGATCAAAGATGTGACATGAATGAAATAGGTTGGTAATTTTTTATGGAAGGAACTGTATATTGTTGAATTGAGCTGTGCAAAGTGCTGGAAATCTCCGGGTTACGTCTTGTTCTGATTGATTTTTCTGTATTGTTTCAAATGTAGTTTTTGGCATCTTTTGATGATGGTTTAGTCACCAATTCGTCCATTGTTAAGTAGAAAAATGAATTTTGGTACGTGAGTCTTCTTGATTTTTCATGTCAATTTGGGTAGCTTACAAAGGCTTAGTAGTAACTCTTGGTTTTACTTGCTAAACGTAAGTGTTGAATGTGTCGGATTATATCTATAATTTACATTGTTACTTCAATTAAATATGTGCTGTAGTCCTTGGGTCCCGCACTCACTTTACATGTGAAAATACTAAAACAGCTCATATATGTCATAGTGATACAAACACACTCACATGTTTGTGTGTGTTTGAACTTTTTTTATTTTGCTTTTTATTTACTTATTTATGATCACGTGTTTACGTGATCCACAAGAAAAGGATGTGGTTTTAACTTTTACGAATTTATGATGGATTCATGATGGTTTTAACTATACGTCCATCGGCCACCATATATGCTCATTACATAAATCAGCCCCGTTGCTCGTAAAGTTAAATGTTTTGTGATTGTGGAAAATAAAAACTCTTATTTATTAAATAAGATAATCCTTTAAATTTTCAACAAGTAGTTTATAATTTGATAAATGGAAAAAATAACTAGATTTGGATTTTCAACATTAAAATATTTTTTCATCTTTTTGATAGTAAATCTCTCAGGACATTATACTGTAATTAGCCTTTTATAAATGAAAATCTTCCCTTATCTTTGTTCCTTGTTCCCACTTTGTAATCAAACTACGTCGAAGAGAAAAAAACCTCTTAGGTATAGGTTGGAGCGACAGTGTATTTACTTGTCAAACAAAGAGCTTCAAAGAGCTTCATGATTCATATTCAGAAAAATACAAGTTGACGCTGTACAAGGTCTTTCTTTTTTTATTTGAATTAAGTTTTTGGTTTCTTCGTACCAACCTTTTGTATGTAATATAAAAGTGGCTAACACGTGCTGTTGACAATAAAACCTCCATGTCGGAGCATTATTTTCTCATTTCTGTCTCTTTCTTTTCTTGTTTTTACGAACTTGAATGTGTAATCTAAATCAAGCTTCGCAATAAAACTTTTAAAACAGTAAAATATTAAACTTCAAAATATAATAGCAAGAAAGCTAAAAATCAAAGACACGTGTTTTTTAGTCCAACAAAAGAGAGAGGGGGAAGGAAATATATAGGCTGAAATATTCGTTTTGAAAATAACCACTCAATTTCTGTAAGTTACAATGTTTGAGTTATAACTGAATATAAAATAATGCATGCAAAAACTATAAGCATAAGTTTGTAACTAGTTCAGTCTGATCTAATCCACGTAGCTTGCTCAATTGACACAATTTTCTCTAAAGAAAACTAAGGATAGTTACAAAGTGATCTGAAGTTCTGAACATATCGGTTGAAGTTCCCTCTATCACGACAACAAGTTCATCTTGTGCTACCAGTACTCAAAGATGTGGTAATTTGTATGTATTGGAAAAATGAGTTCAAAAATTCTGGTTTGTACAAGTAATTTTGGGTCGAGTTTGGTATATGGGTGAATGAATAATTTATATGCTCAGCGTTGACTAATTAAAGCCAAAAATATTATTTATTATTTTTGTTTTTTGTAAACAGAATTATGTTATTTTTTACTATATTTTATATAACGAAAAAATGATAAAGATCAAGTTAATAATTATTTATCTTACAAAAATCTTTTCATAAGATTTCGTGATTAGATTTATTAAGTGAAACGTGTCCAAATTCATTTCCCAAATATGCTGCGACGCGTAATTTGCATAATTATGTTCCTTGGTGACTAATTTTTTCCTTCTTTCTTCCATCACCTAGTATATAAAAGGTTGAAAATGTTGAACAAAGAGAGGGAGGACGTGCAGCGTCGAATGGCGCACGCCATTCAGTGCTAAAATTAAGACAAATGTATTTGATCAGGGGAAAAGACTCCACAATTGAAGACGTATGATGGGAAACAAGACTCTTTTAAGCATATATTTTATCTGGATGGGGTTTTATCCCTCTACAGATTTACCGACAATTTACAAGCACGCATCTTTGCCACTACATTAACACTTGTAGCTTTAGATTGATTCTCTAGGATTCTCGTAGGTACCACAACGAGTTATGAGCATATGAGAAGAAGGTTTGAGAGTCAGATTGAGAGTCAGAAAAGAACGTTTAGATCACACACATCTTATCCATTAAGCAAGGAGAAAACGATTCTTTAAGGGATTTCATGAAGAGGTTTAACGCAAAGCTGTTGAAAATTGACGACTGAAGAGGAGAAATGATGGAGAATTTAGTATTTCACGCTATCCGTAGCCAAAAGTTCGCTTTCGTCTTGCTTGACAAGAAGCCCAAGACAATCGAGAATATAATTGAAGTAGAGCACCAAGTGGTGCACTTTGAAGAAATGATGGCAGCTAAATGAGCAGAGGCAAAGAGGATCGAGGCTGGAATAGGAACAAGCACATAAACTCGTCCCCAATGTGGCACACCTCACTAAATATTGATATTATAATAGTATTTGGGGTGGCAAAAAGAAGGGTTGGCTTAATGAGCCAAGAAGGATGAATGATTCACCAGCCACAAGATTATCAAAGAAATACTGCAAATACCACAAACAATACAAGCATCTAACCGAAGAGTGCAAAGATCTGAATGAGGAGATAGGGCGACTGATTAGAGATGGTAAGTTGGCCGAGTATGTCAGTGATCTCAAGGATGATGCCTACATGGTGCAGAGAGACATGATGCGTTCCTCGCGTAAGGACAAGAAGAAGGCCCTCGAGGCCCCGCAAGCTTATGACCACCCACAACTGACAGATAACCAACCTATGAAGGGGATAATTCACATGATCTCAGGTGGACATGTGGAAGCAAGTTCAGTTAAAGGACGAAAAATGGTCACTAGGAAGATCGATGCCAACAGGTATGTGGGGTTCACCAAGCTTCTACAAATCAAAAAGGACGAAATATTAAAAATACCCGTTAACTTTACAAAAAAGTTAAAATGCTCGATTTTTTCGGGCCTTGCAAAAATGCCCGGTATCTTTTAAAAAACTTGCAAAAATGTCTGATGGCCTTATTCGGGCTAAATGTGCATACGTGGCGGTACAATGGCTGCCACGTCAATAAACTGCCCCGCCACGTCATATTTTCAGTTTAAATAATAATTTTCAAACAAACCCTTCAAATTTTAAATATTGTATTTGCACCCCAAAATAAATTGCACTTTGCACCCCAATATATATATATAAATAATAAACATATATATAGAAACACATATATAACTATTTTGTTAAAATAATAAACATATATGTATATATATATAAATAATAATAAGAATAATAAACATATATATAAATATAATTAAAAAAGGGTCATATATATAAACATATATGTAACTATTTTGTAAAAATAATAAATATATATTAATAATAATAATAATAGTAATAAACAAATGTATATATATGTTAATAATAATAAAGATATAAATATATATAATTATTTTGTATAAATAAACTATATATAATAATAATAAACATTTCAACAATAAAAAAAAAAATCATCATTTTCTTCACCCCCCCCCCCCCCCCCCGCCGGATCGCGACCACCACCACCGAGTTGCAGCCGTGGCGGCGTCGATGACGCCGCCACCACTGCAACCGCGAGTTGCAGTGGAGGGGGCGGGGAAGGGGGCGTTGCGGGGTGGGTGTGGTCTATTTTTTTTAAAATTTATTTTTTAAATACATAAATATATTTATGTTTTAAATTTATTAAGATTTAAGTTTTTATATATGTTTTAATTTTTACAAATAGTTATATATATATATATATATGTTTGTTATTATTTTTATATATATGTGTTTTATTTTTATAAATGGTTATATATATAACATATATATATATATATATATATATATATATATACTAGGCAGATGAACCTTTTTATTGCAGTTCAACGTGGCAACATGCTTATCCTACGTGGCGGCACGTTTTGTTGACTGTGCCGCCATGTAGGCACATTTAGCCCGAATAAGGCCATCGGGCATTTTTGCAAGGCCCAAAAAAATCGGGCATTTTAACTTTTTTGTAAAGTTAACGGACATTTTTAATATTTCGTCCAATCAAAAAAATGGCAACATAAGAAATAACATTCTCCAAGTCCGATCTCCTCAACTTCTAACCTCAAGCCACTCAGGTTGATGAGCTAGACTACCCTCTTATAGTGACAATTGGTAGGGCCAATTATGGTGTTATGAAAGTGTTAGTAGATAAGGGAAGCTCGACCAACATCATTTCTCCAATACGCTGGCCCAAATGGCCCTCGGAGAAAATATAATAAAGCCTATGGTCACACCTCTTTATGGTTTTGGAGGAGCTGGGGTTCTGCCAGAGCTCAGATGGACAAATCACACTGCCAACATTCCTAGGAGTCAACCCCAAAAGGAGGACCCTAAATACCGAATATTTGGTAGTCAACGAGCCATTTACTTATAAGGACATACTTGGACGACTATCACTCAATGCCTTCAGGGTTATTGTGTCCACCTACCACCAAAAGATAAAATTTCCAACTCCGGTAGGAACATGAGCAGTAGCGGGAACCACCGCGAAGCATGGTATGTTATGTTGCATCACTCAAACCCCGTCGCATCGAGGAAGGAGAGGTGCTCAAGGACATGGCCCCAGGCGAGATGCATATGTTGGATTGATTGCTTACTTGCTTATTGAGTGTCTTTATTTCAATGAACTTTGAACTATGTCTTATTTCAATTTCCTAAAGTAGCCCTACATGCAAGGTTTGTAAAACCTAAAAGATGAACTACACCAGCTTGAGTTCCGGCTCATCACACGGGAAACTCCACACCTTCAGTTTCAATTTAATGTTATATTTTCCATTTTGTTGTTTGTTATACTACTTGACTCGCTATAGACCTTTGCGTTTGTGAAACTCCACACCACCTGACATACGGTGGAATACGAATTGAGCAGCTGCAGTTGGAAAGAGATGGACATTCGATCTAACATGGTTCAGTGCATACCAAAAGTATCATACAAAAAGAGATGGACACTCGACCTACCATGGTCTAGTGCAAACCATAAGTCCCAAAGAAAGAGATGGACACTCGACCTACCATGGTCCAGTGCAAACCATAAGTCTCAAAGAAAAGATATGGATACTCAACCAAACATGGTCCCGTGCAAACCACAAGTCTAAAAAAAAAAATAGACAATAGACCTACCATGGTCTAGTGCAAACCACAAGTCTTTAAGAAGAGATATGGACACTCGACCTAACATGGTCTAATGCAAACCACAAATCTCGAAGAAAAATGATGGACACTCGACCTGGCATGGTCTAGTGCAAACCATAAAATCTCATATGAAATGAAGTAGGTGACTCGCTCCAACGTGGTCCAGTGCACTCCTCGAGTCTCACATTACATAAACCAATACCTAATATAACATAATCCAATTATCAGACCCCACACAATCCGATATAAACTATTTCATTCAGCACAATTAGAAAAAAATGATATAGACTAAGGGAAGCAAATCATGGCGCAGGATCAGGGGCATTCGTATTTCATAGTCAAAGGTGAAATTCTTGCAACTACATTGCGTGGAAACTCGGTTAAGAACAAAAAAAAATGAATCCCATGCTGATAATAAAAGACAATAGTAAAGTGTCAAAAGAAACAAAGTAAAGACGTCGCATCACTGTTAAATAAATGAAGTTTATTGTTCAAAAAATGGGACAAACACCCTAAGGAGGAGCCACTTGATCATCCAAGGCAAAGTTGTCGATGGCAGCCATGGTATCATCTTCATCATCCGTATACGGGAAAGGGGATGGAAGGCCAGGCGTCAAGGACGTACCAATGGTCACAGGGTCCTATTTTCCAGTAGGCTTGCAAATTCATTGGGCTCGGTAAGGCCCCCTCGTCATCGTGGTCTTCGATGGGCTTCATATCGGGGGAATACCCAAATTCAGCTGCCTTGCATCACACCCGCCCCTCAGATAACCCAAGTGGTGAATATGCCCAACAGTGGCCACCTGTTCTTTTTTGTAAGACTCGATGCATCGACAAATGTTGATCTTCTAAAAGGTATGGCTCTGCACGAACTCTTCGGCAACAACCAACTTCTATGCAACGATGGGGGACTGCAAGTCATAGAGCAACAATAAATATTCTGCAATGGTTCATACCTTGAATGACATGAATATTACATGCTAAATACCTGGCCCTCGACCACTTCAACCCTCTCCTTCTCCACCCTCAGTTGATCTTTCAACTCCTTCACGTGCTTGCAAAGTTACTTGCTCGTCCCTCAGCTTAACCGCCTCCCATCTATACCATTTATCGGCATTTTGGGCAACCTGGGCAGCTCCCAATCACTGGCAGGTGCGTTAAGACTATTTGTGGCTCAGGCTGAGGCTTTATCCCTTTTCTTTTGGGCTTCCTTTACCGCCACTAGATTGCTACCACGAAATTCAGCCCTCAAGTGGCTGACCTCTGTCACACTCTCTTCCTCAGCACAATCCAAGCTCCTTCCCATCGTGTCAATAATTTTTCTATACTAAAACAGGGCAAGTAACGATGCATCAAGCCTTCGACTCAAACAAAATAAATAATAAACTAATATATGCATTTTTCTTACCACATTCACAATCATAAGCGCCGACTGCTTCAACTCTTCCTTCCCGCTAGCTGGTGTTGCCACCCGAATGGCTAGCACATGGAACAGTTTGTGCAAGACATCTACGGCCTCATCCTTGGACATAGTGAACCCCACAGACTGAGCTCGTGGCCCATTGGCCCTAAGAGCTCCAGAAGCGCCCGCACTATTGAAGAAGCTAATGCCAACACTGTGTTTCCCAGGTGGAACCGAACCTTAACTCGGGATGCCTCATGTCTCTACCGTAGTTGCCCCTGCGATAGCAAGAGCATTTTGTCGCCCCACCTCGCGCACATTAGGCCAGGATATAAGTCTAGCCTCAACGTCATCATCCACCTCAATCATATTTTTGGGAGTATGAGCCTCAAAACCGGTCGACATCCTTTCATCTCCATGAACGGGGGAGTGACTCTACCCACTTCGACACCCCGACCTCATTAGTTATTACTCTAGCTAGCGGTCCCAGATTGGGACAGGTTCTGCGAGTTTTTAAGCCCATCTGACCCTGAGTTTTCTATAGTGGAGGAATCACGAAGTGCAATAATATTGACACAAATTGCTATCTACATCGAGACAATTTATATATATACCGATAGTTACGGTCCAATCATAAGGGATCGACGACAAACCACCAATCCTCTGCACTCCTCTATAACCAATGCTATTATATCAAACCTATTGTGCAAAACTAGATTATCATTGAATCTGGATTCCCCATCCACGTGTCCCTTCACGACAAGGAATCTTTATCTTCACACTCTCAACTTAATCATGATGGAAATCCAAAAACTCATCCCCTCAACTCTCCTTAATATAAAAATACCACCTCTTCCAATCCTTCCCATAATTGGACTACCCTCTGCCTTAGAACTTATGCTTCTTCGACGCCTTTATGTGAAAGAAACTGATCCCCTTATGCTGGACTTCGAATAATGCCTAACATTCGGTCGGCCCATAGAAAACGTTCATTCCTTTCATGACAAGAATGAACGCGATAAAGGCCCCGATAAAATTAGAGGTAAGTTGACTGGGCACTAATCCTATGCTACGTAAAATATCCTGGACTGGCATAAGTTTGGGAAATCATAATCCATTTACTAATCGTCCAACGAACACAATCAGATGACCGACCGAAGCAGTATGTACTCTCTCGTTTTTAGTAGGAAGTACCATCTTATAAGTTTTGTCTATATTATAATTGCGGAGATAATGAGCTTGACCTTTAGGCAATGCAGAAACATGCTCGGTATAAGGAATTTCATCCTAGTATTCCACTTCCGCGGCGGGTGCGACATCAATGTTGCTCCTCTTAGATTCTCTAGCCGCACGGTTATTAGGAAAATCCATGACCGACATATTACTAGCCTCGTCCCCAATGACCCGATCAAAACAAAATTATCCTGAGAAGTCTTGTCGGTCGCACCACCCACCCGCGCATCTGCAGACAGAGTGGCCCTTGAGTCCCCATTGCCCAACTCGTTCCCCGAACCACTCGAGTCACTACTTGACCTATTGCTCGCGTCACTCATCATATCAGCCATATGTTGGTCTGACATTACAAATACAAATTGAAAATAAAAAGAGAAGCAAACTAACTACACCAGCTTCGCGGTAAGAGAAAACGACTATAGTTACACAATCAAACTACCCGTACGTATTACACGTAAAAGAAAATACCGAAAAAGAGAGGACAACAACTACAATAAACAAGAGGAGAGAATCAGGAAAGTTTTCTAAGGCACTTATATCAAAATTATGAAATATCGAAAAAATCCAGTGTCGAAACCAACCATCGAATTACCTTCTTTTCAACGCAAACGCCTTTCGATACTTGGCTGAGTTTGATATAAGAGCACAATTTGATGTAAGAGCAGATTCAACAACACTTTGCCAACAAATTGCAAATGAGGTCTTTAGTCCTATAAAGCCCTATTTATAGGCGATGACCCAATGTTTTCGACATTAATTGCTTTACCACTGAGATACCATTGAATTGTAAATTTGATACTCTAGTATAGACAACCAAAACTTCTAAGTTTGACAAAAAAAAAGGTGGTGCGGGGGTGGAGGATATATTTTATTTGGCAGTCGATCTTCCGAATCACGCTCCCAAAATGGGGACATATTTTAAAGCCATAGATTTTGTTTGGCACCCGATCTTCTGAATTAAGGCTGCGAAATGAAAGACATATCTTGAAGCCAATACATTCTATTTGGTTGGCATTCAATCCTTCAAATTATGACTTCCGAATGTGGAACATATATTGAAATCAATAAATTTTATTTGACACGCGATTCTCCGAATTGCATTATATCGTTTCATGATCTTGGAAGCTGGTATAGTATACACATGGTTTAGGATTTTATAGTTTGGTCGTTTAAGTAAAAGTATGAGATGAAGCTAGTGATAAAACATACGTCACAAGTCTTAGTTGCCCCTATATACATCGCACCACATAATAAGAATCAATGAAGAAAGTTTCAAACAGTCTGACTCGTGTAGCCGTAGACGATTTTTGTTTGTCAATCTCTTTTGTTGTTTTATTTTATTATAAATAAAGATTTAAAAGAGATCCTTTTCACACTAATAATAATAGATCACTTGACTAGTATAATGGACGGTCACGATTTTCGTGATTCCCGTGATTAATGTGAAAAAGCGATAAGGTTCTTCTTCTTCCTTCTTTCGTTTCTTCTAGTCTTTAACGACATACACATACATACCCCCCCCCCCCTCTCTCTCTCTCAGCTCATGATCGCAACAATGAATAATAATAATAATAATCCACCACCTGTGTGTGATTTCTGCAACGAATCAAAAGCCCTTCTGTATTGCCGCGCCGATTCAGCTAAGCTGTGCTTCACCTGCGACCGTGACGTCCACTCCACGAACCAGCTCTTCAAAAAACACACACGCACACTTCTCTGCAATTCCTGCAATACCTCCCCTTCTTCCATTTTCTGCTGCACCGAATCCTCCGTCCTCTGTCAGAATTGCGACTGGGAATCTCACTCCAAATCCTCCAATTCTTCTCCTGTTCACGACAGGAGGCCTCTTGAGGGCTTTCATGGCTGCCCTTCTGTCACTCACCTATTGAATCTTTTAGGGTTTGAGAATTTGGGGAAGAAGAATTTGCTTGCTGTTGATCATAATGATAATGATGAGGATGAGTTTTTGGATTATTTGGTTTGGGAAACGCCCGCGGTTGTGGGTTTAGATGATTTGCTTGTGCCTACTGATTGTCCTGCTTTTCAGGCTATGGGGGTCCCTCCTTTGCCCAAGGTCTTATTCTTATACTTGAAAGAAAAACCATATTCATTTGTTTTGTATTGTTTCATTTTCAGGCTATGGGGGTCCCTCCTGTTTTACTTGTTTTTTCGTTTATAAGTAGTTAGAATGGATCTCTAATTGCATTTCCTCATTTCTTGGTGTGGACTAATCAGAAGAATGTAATGGGATGTTGTGCTTTTTTGTAGATTGTACTGTATATGAGGTGGTGTGAATTTTACTTCTTGTCATTTAGATTATACGGCTTCTTGGCGTCTTTTCCTTGTTTCCTGTTGATTTGGTTTGCATACTTACCTGCTTATGCTCTTTAGAGCTCTCCACTTTGCTTTTAATATGTTCCAATTGTATAGTCATGTGTATTTCTGTTATTTGTTCAGCTACTTTGCTTCCTCTTAAAATGTTAACCTCCTCTTCTAAAATATACCTATTTGATCAGAATCGAAATGCATCATGTGGTAAGCACAAAGAAGAAATACTTGGTCAACTCCGAGAGATGGCAAAAACAGAACCTGACTTCAGTGGTTCTCTGGAAGACATCGACACCTGTGGTGGATTTCAATCTGAATTACCGGAAAAGAAACAATTGTTGGAGAGCAATCCAGACTATGGATATAATGCAAAGTCCGAATCAATTCCTTCGTATGAGGTATATCTTTTTCACTTTGCTATCCATATCTTTTATTTTTTTCTTTTGAGCATTTTATTTGGTTTGTGGACTGTACTGTGGTAAACGGTTTACATGCCTGCCAGTCTGTTCTATATGTAAGTGACCGTGTGGCTAGACCAACTAGGTTAAGGAAAAGGATTAGACTCACACTTTTCAGTATGCAACAGTTATTTTTTTCTTTAAAGAGAGGTGATCTATTCTTTATTTGCAGATGAGTGCAGTAAAGTGGGATGACTATGCTTCTGGTGTTCCAGATGAAGCCTTTTCTTCTACTATTTTTGGTAGCTTCATTGAGATGAGCCACATAGTGCCCGACAAGGATTCAGATGTTGGAGATGGTTCAGGTATCGCAAATGGCGCTCATGAAGCTCAATCGTGTGATCCTGACGATTTGAAGACCATTCAGGTGCTTCCTAAAGTTGAACCACGTCAGCTGAACTGCCCGGAAAGAGACTCTGCTATCTCACGATACAAAGAGAAAAGAAAAACAAGAAGGTAAACTGCAAATGCTTTGTTATAATCACATCTAATCTTATTACAGTATATGTTTTGAAACTTTTCTGAATGCAAGTAATTAGACAATGGCTGGTTCTTTTCTTTCCCTTGTTCTCAAGTTTGTTGGAGATCCTTGCTCAAGGAACTGTGTTTCGTGTCCTTTAGATTTCATATACGTAATTTGGATTTATTTCATCAATCTTGAAAGAGAATTCTTTTCATTATTCTAGTCTTGATCATCCGTAGGCTTAGCTGAGTGAGCAACTTTGAATGATTTTGGGTTGGGTGACACTAGTCTTTCTGGTTCCTTATCTTGTGTGGCGTTGTAGGTAAAAATATTCGCATATTCTTAAAATGGTAAGTAATTCTTGAGATCGGAGTGACAATTTGTGTTTGTGAAAAGTTGAAACCTAGAACAAATTCATTTCAGTTCTTTCAATGAGTTTACTGGATCTTATTTCTTAAAAGTATCCATAATGCTTCCTCATCAATTTCATTAGTCTTAGACTGACTTTTTGTTTTTTGACGTATAGAAAGGTGACCCAGTTTAAAATTTATTTTCGGCTATGGTTTGAGTTGGAAAGATAATTATACTGTATGTCATTTGTCTTATTAGATTTTAATATTACGAAATAACAGGTATGATAAGCATATTCGGTATGAATCAAGGAAAGTCCGAGCAGAGAGTAGGTCAAGGATAAAGGGTCGTTTTGCTAAGATGGATCGCTAGGATCTTGCAAATGGCAGGTTTGTTAATTTTAGTACTGAAACTCAGCGGTTGGTGAAATTTTCAAGTACTTTGTAAAGATTGGCCGACGAGACATTGAGACTCTTCTCTGAGGTTTTGCACATATACACTGTGGCATCTCCCATCTCAGTTCTCACAACACATTTGAATTGAAACAAGTTGTATAGCCCAGTGTTAGTTTAGTCTGCCTAGTCCTAATGCAACTTTTGCCATATGTAACAAGTGTGTTTGCCCTGCTTTCTTGCCTTGATATGAATATGGATACTGGTTATATAAAAACATGTTAATTTGATGCTATGTCGGGCGCTCTCGTGATTATTTTGTTTCTATGACCGCAAATTCACATATAATGTAACAAGATTTATACCATTCGTCCGCTTGAAACAGAGAAACACATGTATCTGATGATGGAGTATGTATTGAGGGAAGAAGGTCCCAATTCATTAATTGCTCTGGTAACTAATTCGTCTAGCTTTTTGCCATTGTCAAAATTGCCTCTCTGCGGGTATTGTAAAATGTACATCAATGGAGCTATATCTATTGGGAGTGATGCTCAAATTAATTAGGTTAAATCACAAATCTTGGTTCAATGTTGATTGTTAATTTTATATCTAAGATTTCAATTACTAAGTTCAAGTCAAAGGATGTTACTTGTCACTACTTCAATGTTACTTTTAATAATTCCATTCACTACGAGAGAGGCTGTAGAAAGAAGAAGATGAATTTGAAGAATGGAACCGTTGGAAACACGAAAGATAGCAAAAGCACCACATCAACTGTGATCAATGGAGATGTGGCAACATGAATTAGAGATTCCTCTATTGAGTTGCGGTACATGAGACTTGGACATGAATCAAAAAAGTCTTCATCTTGTCTTGTAGATAAGAAGAAAACATACTATAACATTGACATATGCTCTTAGAAAATTGTGTTAGACTATTGGGCTGACATAACAAAAAATCCATTGAATTTCCTCGCGAAGAAGATATTTTTTTGATAATTCTCTCGAAGATCTCATCTACTAAATTTAGTGCATATTGATTTATGCAATATGGGATAGAGCACTTGGTGATGCATTGTGTTTTGTCGACGTCGCATTGAGAATCTCCTGTAGTAATTGGGGTTTTGCTCTAAAATCTAAAGATCACGTTGTTCATTGCTCTAAAATCTCCAGTTGAGGTTTTCAATATATTTTGGCAAGGGTTGAAAAAGAAAAGAGAAGAAATTGAAGTGCAATCGAGCAGATAGCGGTTGTGAAATATTGGATCTATTTAAACGACATTACAGTGATAATGGTTTCGGACTTGATCTAAGTATGTGCACGATAACGTTAGCAAATAAATGACGCCAACCACATTTATACATGAGTAGTTTAACATCTACACTCTCGCGGGTTCCATGATAGTGCTTTCGTTATTCTAGTGAGAGTTAATCCTAAAATGCAACATATATAACCAATCAATCTTGATATAGGGATGCTCAAACAAATCTCAAATAAATCAAATAGACATATTCATAAATCAGAGCTACCTCCCTACTCTACACGGAGTAGTTTAGCTTAGTAGCGAGTTCGACAACAAGTAAAGATATAAACAACATAATCAAAGAACAAAGATTAAGAGAACTTTGCATCCAGGAGAACATTGACGCCTGTAATCTTCTGCACTTCTTTTGCTTTGTATCCTTCTCCAAAACACTGCACTCTTTGGATATAAGACTAAAACTATGGAAGACAGGGTTTTGATGGTGTTTCTCTCAAACTCTCTTCACAACTTTTCGCAATTCTCCCTCTCAACCTTGTGTAATACTAGAAAACAATGTAGTGTGGTGAGAAGCAATAAAAAGCTATAGAACGCTATTGAACGCAGTGTATTTTGTGGTGGACGAGCTCTCCCTTTGATAGATATTTCATTGCCCTAGGTCAGATCTTCAAGTAACACTGCTATTTTGGGTCGATTTTGCCCCAAGTAACACTGCTATTTTTGGGTCGATTTTGCGCATCTCCTTGAATGTCTCGCAGGTCACACTGCCTACTCTCTAGGTAGCATGATTCGTGCTGCTTTGACCCATATTGCATTTGTCTTCTATCGCTGGCGTGCGAGTTGCATGGCTATGGCCCTTGTCGTATGCCTCCTCTTTCTTTGGGTCGGCTGCTGGGCTTCTTCTCATGTGATTTTAAGGTTGCATTCTTCATCCTCATAGTGCCGTAGTGCTCGGTTGTTGTGTCGTGGCAAGTCTTTATCACTTTAACCTCCATTTTGTGGTCTTTTTTCATCGTTTTGTGTTAACTTGACTTAAAACTACAAAATAACAAAACACAACATAAACCTTTAAAAATACTCCAATGATACACCAAAGTATAAGAAAATAGGCACTTAAATAACGTCTAATAGATGCTCAGCCTAGACATTTCTCAGACAAATGAAAGGGTAGATAATAATATAACCTCTTCCCACAATAGTTGAGAGAGATCCATCTACGATTTTAACCTTATCCTAACCTGAACATGAAAAATGCGAGGCAAACTAAATAAGAGGAGCCGGTTATATATTTGTGGCCCCTTAATCGATGATCCAAGCGTTGAGAATATTTAAGGAGGCATTTAAGTCTGATCTGAAACTACCGTTTTGGGTTAATGCAGATGAAAGATTATGGAAGCTCAGTAGTGTGAAGAGGAGAGGAAATGGCATCGTCAAATTAGGTCGCATTCTCATCCACCCCTATCTCTCTCTAACTCTCCGGCGGGGTGCCGCGATGATGGTTCAAAGAAAAACAAAATATTTGTTGAAGGTCTGTTCAAATGGTGATGGAGCTCTAAGATCATTGCAGACTCTATGGGAAGATTGATAAGCGTTTCTACTATCGCGAGCTGGTCCATTTGATGGTTGGATTGCAGGCTTGCCATGAAGTTTCCAACACTTCACCTATGTGTCACTATTTTTGTAGTGGTCGCAAGTTGGGCGTAGTTTTGAGAATCGCTAGTTGGAGTCAGGTCTAGAAGTCATTATAACGACAATCTCAATTTGAGATGGTGTAACTTTATTAGTACCCGGTCAAAACATGACTTGGCGACGAATCTCCTCATGACAAACTTGTGCGAATACTTCTCTAGTACTCAAAAGTAGGTCCCCACCAAGTATCCTTCTTCTGACCTCATCAAGGTCTTTATCATAAACTCAAACACTCTCTCATACTCAATTCCTTTTTGATGTAAGGAGTTGTTTCTTGTGCAACCACATTCATAGTTGTAGTAGAGATCCATCTCTTGCCACAAGACTTTCAGATCAATGTAATATTGAGTAACAACTTTCTTTCTTGTTTTCCTTTTCTCGGACTAGTTTTGATCTCAAAAAGTTGGCCAACATTTCCTAGGTCAGAAAATGTATATTTCACACTTGTCCAAATTGCACTTGGTGATGGAAGGAACAAATTGTTTCTTTCTAGGTTTGCATCCATGGAGTTCACAAGCCAGGACATTATCATTGAATTTTTAGCATCCCACTTTGCGTAGCTTGCGTTGGCTTCATCGAGTTTGGTCGTTTCACCCATAAGATAACCAAATTTGCCGTATCCTTGAACAAATAGTTTAACAAATTGAGACCGTTACATGAACGTTCCTCCATTGAATTTATGAGGGGTAATTATATAGTTTTGAAGAGGTTATGTATTAGAGAGAGAGAGAGAGAGAGATTAATCAATAAGATCGAGAAGATTTACCGGTGGAATCAGCGCTAGTATTATTTGTATTCGTCATTTTAAATTTACGATTTTATGATGGCTTTGATGCCATGAAAGCAAAGATAACAACGCAGAATGAATCTATCCTTTTATGAACTAGAATAAATAAAGGTACAAATTATTACTTTTCTGGATAACTCGGAAGTAACAACCTGTTTAAAAATAGGAGATAAGGTAACATCAACCAAATAATAATATAATTGCTTGAAGGAAACACAAAGTGCAAAGTAAAAAAAGAAAAAAAAAAGGGCGAACCTCCTTGTTTTTATTGAACATAATTGATTTATTTTTCTCTCAAGAGTTTGTTTGTTTGTTATTAGCACATGAGATATTTCGCTCCTGCAACTTGAATCGATCTCGTGGCTGAATTAATTTCACAAACTTGTCAAATGCATTAACATTAGTCAAATTTCAAGAAATTGTAATTGTGATCCTCACAGTAACCTCGTTTTCTTTTTCTTATCTTATTTTAGTAATAAACATTATTGTTCTATTGCTTAGTAGGATTATGCTTAGTAGATATGACATGTTTGGTGAAAAATCTAACATTCCTCAAATCATTATTGTACCCCCAATTTATCAATATTATTTATCAGCAAGCTTCAAAGAGCGGTCTTCAAGCAGCCATACAGAACCACTCCAAGATTGACCTTCACATTAACGAATGTTTCTTGAATTAGGATCAAATTATTATCTTTTTTCTATGTGCCTTTGCCTTGTAAGTTCGACTTATTTGCGAAAATAATGGGGTAATAAAATGCAGAAAAACACAAATTGAATTGACATATTAAAAAGAGAAACATAGTCTTAACTACTCTCCAGATACAAAATAGTTTAGCGACTCCTAAAATTGAGTAGAACAACACACAAATAAACCACGAGTAAATAGCAAAAACTACATTTGATGATTATGTATAGCTATGATGATTATACTTTGAAAATTCTTTCATGAGTAATAGAGTATACACGGGTCTTTGGAGGATCTATATATAGCTATGCTGATTATGATTTGAAAATTGTTGGCATCTGTGCAGTCAAGCTAAAGATGCACGACGGGAATGTTCGGACCATCCGAGATGTCCGACACGTGGAGGGTTTGCACAAGAATTTATTGAAGTTTGGACAACTGGTTGATCTTGGCTAGATCATGAAAATTGTAAAGGGCGTGCATGTACTCATGAGGGAGTCAAGATTGCTGAAAACTTATACGTGCAATGGGGGAAGACTTTTCAGCCGAGTCAACTGAAAAATCATGATTTGGCACCAAAGACTTAGGCATATGTTATACGAACAAAGCATGAAGTTTCTTGCAAAGAAGAAACTACTTTCGGGCCTCAGAAATGTATCTTTATATTTTTGTGAGCATTGTGATATTGGAAAACAATATCGTATAAAGTTTAGCAGTTCGAATTCTATAAGTAAAGTCATTCTAGAGTTAGTATACTTTGACGTGTGACAAGCACCAATACTATTTTTGGGAGAAGCAAAGTGTTTTGTGTCTTTTATAGATGAATATTCTATGAGATGTTGGGTGTACATGATCAAGAGTAAGGAAATGTATTCTGGTGTTCAAGACGTACAAAATATGGGTGGAACTTGAATCTGGAAAAAATATCAGTGTCTGAGATCTAACGATGGAGCCATCTGTTAAGAGCCATAGTGCAGGTTGCGGGCTTGGAAAAGTCGTTCTATGCAAAACTAGTCAATACTGCGTGTTATGTGGTGAATCCGTCTCCATCTACGACATTGGAATTGAAAACATCGATGGAGGTGTGTATAGGTAAACCAGTTTATTATTTTAATCTCCATATATTTGGGAGTCCCCGCTTATATTATGTTCCATACTCAAGAGACACCGAAGTTGGATCCAAAATCCAGAAAGTTTTTGTTCCGTGGGTACAGGAAATGAGTGAATAGGTATCGCTTGTGGAACCCCACTGCCCACAAGATCGTTGTAAGTAGAGATCCTATCTTATCAGAAGATAAGAAAGGAAATGATAGTAGTTCAAGGGAAAGTCCATAAACTACGACAGTGATAGTCAAGAAGGATGTTGAGCATGGCGATCCTTCTGAACCAGAGCACGAACCTGAAGAGAAAACGATGTGTGGATTCTGGGAGATACACCAGTTGACACGTATCCGGAGAACACAAGACTGGTACTAATACTATATTGTAGACACTTAAAATCCGTGTCTAATTAAATGACGACCTGTGAAAAGTAATATATTAATTATCAATTTAATTTTCTATTTCATTTTGGATTTATAACAAATTTATTTCTAAAGTAAAGTAGTTAAATTTTTTTATTTTAATATATGATGGATAAGTTAAATAATGTCTTATTTATTAATTCGAGTTAAATTATCCAATTAAATTAAATAATGACAAGTCTTGTAAAACAAGAAAGAGAAAATAAATACATATATTATTTAATCCTAATATTTTAAAGGATTTAATAAATGTATTTATTAAATTTTCAGGCATGAAAAGTCTTCTTCTCTAATATTCAATATTCAAGAGATATCAAGAAGATTCATCTAGGTCAAATCTTTCAATCAAGAAATCGTAGATGCGATCTCAACTATCCATCTCATCAGGACATTCTGAATGAGATTTGCTCTGCAACTATAAAAGAGGTTCTCTTGAAGCACAAAATTCATAATTCAACATTCAAGAATTCAGAGCAAGGAAGTTCAACAAATCCTCTCCAACAAGCTCATCAATCTCTAATGCATTCTTCAACAATCTTCAAGGTGTTCTTCGTAAAGAACTCCTTTCAATCCTCCGTTAAGTCTCGTTTCCATCCAAAAACCATTTTTGAAGATCGCACTTCTGCCGAGAAAGATCAAACTCCATGAAGTTCAACAAATCCAAAACCATGTTTATACCGTTATTCATTCATCTTCAAGTCAAAAATCCATTTAATCCTAGATCAAGTCTCAAGACCCTCGAAAAGTCGTTTTTGAAGATTGAAGTCCATTCAAGTAGATCAAATCCCAACAAATTCAAATCAAATTCCAAATCAAATTTCTGTTCGATCCGAGATCAAGCCATCAAGCCCTCAAATCAATGTTTGTCAAATATCCTTTTGAAGATCAAGATTCCTCTAAAGAAGATTGACATTCAACAAGTTCAACAAGTCAAGATGAAAATCAGATTGTTCGTCGCAAAAATCAAGTCAAGTCGATCGATAATTCAATATCAATCTCAAAGGCTCTTGAATTAACGTTTAACTCAATACACGTGGAAGAGATCAAAGTCTCAAGTTAACCAACTCTCAAGATTATTTGTTGTAGAATTGAATCAAAGGATTAAATAGAGATTAAACCACAATTGTACATTAAATTTATTCAAATTTACTTTGTAATCTTTTCTTGTCTTTAATTTCAGAGTTCAAGAATTTGTCATTAGATGGAGAACAATGTTTCATACGGTCTTCTACCTAAGGACAGAGAGCCATCAGATCTCAAAAATCCATAGTAGTTCAGATGCAGCTCAAGCAATGCATAAGGAAATCAAAGCTCTCCATAAGAATAAGACAAGGAAACTTGTGTCTCTACCACGAGGGAGGAAACCCATTGGAAAAAAGTGGGTGTACAAAATCAAACGAAAAATGATGACCAAGTGAAGAGATCTCGTGAGTGGCTGATGGAAAAATAATGTGCTCAGAAGGGGGGGGATTGATTTCAACAAAATATTTCCCCCGCTGGTCCGACTGACAACTGTGCGGGTGGTTTTTTCGATGTGCTCTACATTTGATTTACATCTTGACCACTTAAATGTAAATATGATGCGTCTTCATGGTGATCTTGAAGAAGAGATTTATATGCTTTAACTAGAAGGATTTATAGAAGATGGAAAACATAACTTGGTTTGCAAGTTGACCAAATCTTTGTATAGCCTAAAACAGGTGTTGAGGTGTTGGTAAAAAGTAATTGATTCAATCATAATGAGCCTTGGATGCAACAGAATCAGTGCAGATCCATGTGCAAACTTCAAGAGATCTGGTAATGCCTTTGCTAGTTTGTTGTCGTACGTTGATGACATGCTGGTTTTAGGCCCCCAGAAAGCTCACATTCAAGAATTGGTAAGGGAATTTGAAATGAAGGACTTAGGACCATCAAACAATATTCGAGGAATGAAAATCCATTGAGATAGAAATAATAAGAATACTTGGCTTACTAAGAGGAACTATATGTTGATAATTTTGCGGCAGTTCAGCATGCAAAATGGTGAGCCAATCTCTACCTCACTTCCTGTTAATTTTAAGTTATCCTCGAGTATGTGTCCTAGCAGTGAAGAAGAGATGAGGGAAATGTCTCGAGTACCGTATGCGTGAGTAGCGGGAAGCTTAATGTTTGTTATGATCTGTACTAGAACAGACAGATGTAGTGAGAGTGGTTAGTCGATACATGGTGAAACCTGGTAGAGAGCATTGGACTAGTGAAGAGGGTTCTAAGACATATCCAGGGAACCTTGGATGTTGCATTATGTTACAGAGAATCGGGTTATACAGTCAAGGGTTATGTTGATTCTGGTTATGCAGGTAATCTTGATAAAAGTAAGTCCACGCTAGTATATGTATTTACTCTTGCAGGAAGGGTAGTAAGTAGGGTTTCAAAGGTACAGTCAGTTGTTGCGACGTCAACAATAGAGGCTGAATACCTAGAAGCTAGGTAGGCTAGTGAAGAGGTTATTTGGTCGAAAATAGTTATTGAGGAACTCCGACACAAACTAGAGAGAATGTCTCTATTATATGACAATCAGAGTGATTTGTTCGTGAAAAAGTCCAAGAGGGTACGGTGGATGTGTAGAAGATTCTTACTAAATATAACATAGCTGAGTTAATGATGAAAAGTGTTAACACTGATAAGTTTATTCAGGTTTGGTCCTCATGCGATATGATGAAAACATAAGCAACACAAAGGGCAAGATAGAAGAATTGTGTGAAGACTGATTAATCATAATCAAATATTTAATTGGGAGATTGTTGGTAGATACATGCACTATATCTAAAGTGCATGTGATTGGTTGATGAGATTGGTTGCTTTTGGTTGAAAGTTAGGGAAGAGGATTAGTTTCTACATGACTGAATTGAAGGCCTTGTCTTCTAGAACTGGTCTCTAAATAGTGAGCTCCTTCCGTCATTTTGAATCATACCCTAAACACTATTCTTTTCTCTTATATATAATCAAGTATTGATGAGATTGAGTGTTGTAAGTGTGAGGTAAAAATAGACAATTTGTGTAACCTTACTATGCGAAAAGTCTGAGAGTTATAATTCCTATTTTACACTCATAGTAAAATTCTTCTACATTGCCCATGTTTTTTTTTACCTTAAAGTAATGGAGTCTTTCCACATAAAATTTATGAGTTATTACTTTTCGTCTTTAAACTATTGTCGTATTTTATGTTCTACATGAGGTGCACTTTACAATAATTAAGAATAATTCAAATATTTTCATGGTGCAGATTCATACGTGTTAAAAGTATATCTCCTAGTACATTTTATAACTCCAAATACGTTTACAAATAACATCCAAACAATACAATAACTTCTCAACTAAAACTTAATTTCAAGCAAAGCTCTTACATCATTTAACTTAAAAATTTATACATATACATATAAACATATGTATAGTATGTATGTATATATGTTTATATATCTACCCATCTAAAAGGCTCGCAATATTTCCTAGGTACTAGTTTTTTCTAAGAGTACGAAAACTATTATTCTAGCTCACTTTCGGTTATAGATTGTTACACTAGTCTTTCTATGTTGTCTTTCTGTACATGTTCATGATGAAGTCTCAAACTGACCTCCACATAACAAGAATTTATGGTTAGATTTGGGAAATCCTAACTTTAAATGAATCATTGTCTTAACATTAAGTATGTAAGACGAGATAATCAAAACACACAGATTCATCTGATGTACCCATTGCTGTTGTGTCACCTACACTCACAACAGGTTGAGTTCTAGTATGGACCCCATGTATGTGGGGCCCAGCCTGCTGTGAGTGCAGGTGGCACAACAACATGGGTACATCAGATTCTGCCAAAACACACATGTAGTGTTTCAAAAGTGAATCATATATTATTGTGAGACATAATCAATATAATTCCGTCTGTACAATGAATGATATTTAAACATGTTGCAGAGCTTTTGACGCCTCGAGTCTGATCTAGCTAACTTATGTAGCATTTCTATGATAGTCTCTGCCGTGTAAATTAGGGGATTAATTAGATGATTTTCTTATCTCATGTTTTCATTTGTTTGTTTGCTCAATATGTAGAGTCTTTAACAGTGTGGGCAAAATATCCACCACAAGTTTATAACACGAGACTTTTAGTTGGTCAAATTAGGCATGTCAGAATGTAGCACTAGTTCAATAATAGAGCCATATTCATAATCAAATAATACAGGCAAATTTAAAGAGTTAATAATCATTGTCAACACCAATCATTTATGAATCATGATGATGATAATTCTCTCATTTTATTAACCAAAAATACCAGATGAAAATCTCGTGTATCACAATCAAGCCTTAAAGCCACTCAATGATTGTTTCAAATCCTACTAATTTCATTGAGAAGATGAGTTTTGCAGTGAATTTTCATTAATTTCTGAGATTGCCTATATTAGGTCATACGGATAGTTTTCTTTTTGTGGGTTTATTTCAATTTCCTTCTCAAGTAGTAATATTTCTCCTTTCCTGGATTCCGTATCATACATTATATAATGTAAGCATGATAGCGCGTTGAGTTTTTTTTCTCTTTTGTCAAGATTGAATTGATGAATATAATACACAAGCTTTAAAACAAAAATATTTCGTGATCTTTTCATTAAGCACAATAGAAAATATTTAGTACAACAATCTTGGATAGTAAGAATCATATCTATGGAATATACCAAAATTCTATCTAACGAAAGGTATACATGAACCCTATCCTAGGATATTTACAATACTAATACACCCCCACAGTCGAAACGGGAGGCTCACGAATGCTAAGATTGGATCGAAAATCATCAAAAAAGACACGTGGAAGACCCTTTGTGAAGATATCTGCAGTCTGATGGCGAGAAGGGACGTGAGAAGCGCGTGCCTGACCACGAGCAACCTTTTCCTGAAAAAGTGGATGTCCATTTGAATGTGTTTAATCAGTTGGCGCTAGACGAGATTACTAGGCAAATAGACGGCGCTGATGTTGTCACAGTGAACGAATGTAGCATTTTAGATGGGAAAGTGAAGTTCGAGTAATAGGTTCCATAACCAATAAGACTCTAAAACAACGTTAGCTACGCCGCAGTATTTAGTCTCGGCTATAGAGCGTGATAGCGTAGCTTCTCATTTGGAAGGCCATGAAATAAGTTTGTCACCCAAAAACATGCAATAATCGAAAGTCGAGCGTCGAGTATTCAGACATTCACCCGAATTTGCGTCAGTAAATGACCGAAGACGTCTAGGACTCGACTTGTAGAGATGAGGACCAAAAGCGGAAGGCCCATAAATATACCTTATAATAGGCTTCAAGGCAGCCATTTGTTCACCTTTCAGATCATAAATGTGCAAGAAAACTTGCTGAACCGCATAAGATATGTCGGGACGGTGAAGGTGAGATACTGTTAGGCGTTGGCTAAGCTCCAGAAAAAAGTGAGGTCTAGAAAATGAGAACTCAACGTGTTGAGTTTGGATTGGTGTCGATTGGAGTGGAGACCGGCTTGCAAGATGACATTCCTGCGCGTTCAATAATGTCAAGGGCATACTTCTTTTGAGAAAAAAAAAGAGACTAATCTGAAAGTGCAGGATTTTCTAGAATCAATGTTATACGATGTTGGGACAACATTGAGGATAACATTGAAACCAGAGAGCCTGTAGGAAAATTGTTCTTTAATTGCCAAATTTAAGTTTTGCCTTTATTCACTTATTAATCAAGTTCTACGGTTTTAATTGTTTATGTTTATGTCCAGGAAAGTATATTAATCATAAGGAAGAGCTATAGATGATTCCTTACTTGAAGTTTCCATAATTCAAGTTAAGTTGAATAGTCAACTCAACACGGTTGGCAAAAGAAGGAAACAATATTGGCGGTTCTCTGCAACTTGATTCTTTCCAGGATTCTCCAATTTGAAGAAGATGTGTTACTTTGCTAGATCGGTAATAAAGGAAATACATATTCAAGAAAGATATCGAGTTCACAAAGAATCCAAAATTCAACAAGGAAACAACAAGAGTTACCAAAAACTATGAACAACACATCTTGGCGTGCAAGATTCAAGAAATCTATAAAGGATGTGAAGTTCATCAAGATGAAGACAAGACAATCGTGCAAAACAATCTGAGAGATTAATCATTCTTTGTATTGTCTTCGTCTTGCTTTTGCGAAGTTTTTGTATCAACTATTTACGTCTAGTTCATAGAAGTTAAGTAGTTCGTACACGTCTGCTTCGTTGAGTCCGATCAACAAAGAGCGTGAGTGAATTGTTGTAATAAAAACATTTTTGTTAAAACCTTTATGGTTATTTGGCCTAAGGCTCGGAAGTTTTTAATAATATTGAAAACTTCTTAAAATGTATATCTTCTTGTTTTTAAATTCCGCTGCATATTACTTTAGTCAAGAAGATCACAATAGAGTTAAGGCAACGCAGCTTAACTCTCAAAGTTGTTGTGTCAATCCACGATCCAAAAATTTCAATTGGTATCAGAGCCAAACACCGACTACACTAGTGGTTTGGAGGTGATACAACATAATGGACAGTGTCAATCCTAATACCAACATGATTCCAGTTTTGGACGACTCCAATTATGCATACTGGAAGATTAGGATGAGGTCTCACATTAAAGCTATTGATATTCGAGCCTGGCAATCCGTGATCAATGAATACTCTCAATCCGTGATCAATGAATACTCTCTTCCAACATTACCAAGAGATGGGTGAAGATGAAAGTGTTGATAGTTATTTTGAGAAAATTCTTGATATTGCTAACTAATGTGAAAACCTAGGTTTTGCTATGACTAATCAAGAGATGGTTTATAAAGCGATGAGAACACTGTCATCTAAATTTGCTCTCAAGAAAATTGCAATGAGTGAATCTAGGAACCTTTCTAATCTACAATTTTATGTCTTGATGAATACTCTTAGAGAATTTGAGATGGAGCTTGCCTCACAACCCAGCAAACATAGGGCTGTTACTTTAAGATGCTCAAGTCTTGATAATGAAAGTGATGATGAATGTGAATTAATCTCTTCAAACTATGGTAAAATTACTAAGAAATTCAATAAGATGAACTTTAAAGGAAAAGGCAAAGAAAAGAATCTTAGTAATAGTTCTCCAGGTTATAAGAAATTACCTCATAAGTTTGTGAAGTACATGGCATCAAAACCTACTCCTTTAGAAGCTGATAAGTTAAAAGATGTTCAATGTTTTGAATGTAAATGATATGCTCATATGGCTAATGAATGTGCTAACACTCTTAGAAAAAGAGGAAATTCTCATTGGGTTTGTGTAGATGATTTCAATGAAGATGACTTTAGTTCTAGAGAAGCTGAAGAACAATCAGAAAAGATTCACACTGCTGCGCTACTCACTCAGATTGACTGGACACCAGAAGACTCCCTGAACTGCTTCAAATCTCAATGTTACCCCAACATTCAGGATCCAACATCAGAACAGAAGACCTTCTTTGCAGATTGGGATGAATATGATTCTGATATTGAACCTAATCTTGTGTCTAACCTGGATGAATCTAACTTTGATTGTTTTCATGGTTCAGTGGATCTAGATGAAGAATATTTCTTTGAAGGTCAAATGTCCCAGGCGGAAATCATTGAAGACCTGAAGTCCATCTACCACAAACTGCTGCTTGAGAATCACAAACTCATCAAGAGCAACAAGAGCATGAAGGAAGAGATTGGATGCATGAAGGAGATACTAAAATTGTATGAGAAAGACCTTGACAAAACTGAGGCTGAGCTGAAGGAGGTAAAGGTAAAATTAACTAAAGCTGAACAAACCATTGCCAAATGGAACTCTTCTACATATAAGCTTGATGAGATGCTGAGTATGGGAAATCAAGGTAAAAATGGTTTGGGTTATGTTGAGAAACCTCCCTCTGAAGGTGTTGATTTTGCATATTTAAAAGCTTATTTTATCAAGGAAAGTAGTAGTGTGAGTAGTGAAATTCCTGTCAACACTGTGAAAAAGCCTACTTTTATCTGTCAATATTGTTTTCAACCTGGTCACATTAAGCTTTATTGCAAAAGATTCAGAAGTGTGATTGAGAAGAAAACATGAATTAATAGCAGTACCAATGTTAAGAGAACCTCTGATCTGAATGTTATCCCAACATTAGGTAACAAAGCGGAAAGACATAAAAGTAGAACTTGGATAGAAAAGATAAAAACTCCTAAGGTTAAAATTGTTTGCAATGTTGTCTTTTCTACTGTTTACTCTAACCTTACAGGTAAGTGGTATTTTGACAGTGGATGCTCAAGGCACATGACTGGAAATATTGACAACCTGAAAGATGTAATCCCTTTGACTGTTGGAACAGTTACCTATGGAGGAGGCACTAAAGGGAAAATCATTGGAAAATGAGTACTGGATGTTGAAGGATTTCCACCACTCAAGGATGTGTTGTTGGTTGAAGGATTGAAAGCAAATTTAATTAGCATAAGTCAACTTTGTGATGATAACTTGCTAGTTAATTTTGATAAAAGTTCATGTGATGTGTTTAATAGTGACAATGTCCGTGTCATGACAAGTACAAGATCAAAGGATAACTGCTATCTTGCTCAAGATGAAGCTGAATGCTACCGTGCCACGGTAGATGAATCTGTCATGTGGCACAAGAAGTTAGAACATGTGCACTATAGAAATCTGGAGAAACTACAGAAGTTGGAGGCTGTGAGAGGACTGCCTAAGTTGACTAGCCCGGGTAAAATTGTTTGTGAAGACTGCCTGAAAGGTAAACAAACAAAAGTTGTCCATCCACCACTTCAGGTACAAAGTACTAACCCTAGAACTAATAAGTGCTTTGAGTTGCTACATATGGATCTCATGGGTCCTATTGAGGTTAGTAGGCTGAATGGTAAGAAGTATGCTTTTGTTATTGTTGATGATTTTTCATGATATACCTGGATTAAGTTTTTGAAAGAAAAATTAGAGGCATTCAACACATTCAAGATTTTGCATGCTAGTATTAAAAATATGTATGGTACTTCTGTAGGAAGAATTAGGTCTGACCATGGAAAAGAGTTTGAAAATGTAAGCTTTGCTATATTTGTGAAACTAAAGGCATTTTCCATGAGTTCTCTGCACCTAAGACACCTCAACAAAATGGGATTGCTGAGAGGAAGAATAGAACACTTCAAGAGATGGCTAGAGTAATGTTGAATTCTAGAAACCTACCTAAGAAACTCTGGGCTGAAGCTTTGAATACTGCATATCATATTAGTAATAGAGTTTATCTTAGACCTGGTACTACTATGACACCTTATGAAATCTTGAAGGGTTCAAAACCAACAGTAGCATACTTTCATGAATTTGGTATTAACTGCTATTTGCTAAAAGATAGAGACTATTTGAGCAAATTTGATCCCAAAAGTGAAAAGTGTATATTTGTTGGATATTCTCCTAATAATGCTGCTTTCAGGGTCTACAATCCAAGATTGCATACTGTTCAAGAATCAATGAATGTCATTTTTGATGATTTAACTGTATCTGCAGGTACTGAAGAAGTCACTGTTTCAGATGTTGCTCCAACATTGAACACAGAAGCTGGAAATGCTGAACTGGAAACTGGAGCAAATGCTGACTTAACACCAGAAACCCCCAATGTTAGGCCAACATCTGTGCTGTCAGATTCTAAAGATGAAGTTGTTCCTGTATCCAGAAGAGATCCTCCTGCTAGGATCCAAAGAGATCATCCAGCTACTCAAGTAATTGGACAAATTATTGTGAGAGTTAGAGCACGCAATATAGAAAGGGTTAATTACAAGGATATGGTTAAATTGTGTGTTTGTATGTCTTCTTCATGTACTGTTGATAATGCATCTTGTTTTGTTTCCTCCATTGAACCTAAGAATGTAACTGAAGCTCTTAAGGATAGTTACTGGATTAATGCCATGCAAGAGGAACTCTTACAATTCACTAAAAATAGAGTTTGGAATCTAGTGCCTAGGCCATCACATGTGAATGTAATAGGTACAAAATGGATTTTCAAAAGTAAAACTGATGGTGTAATTATAGGAACAAAGCTAGGTTGGTTGCTCAAGGTTATACCCAGGTAGAAGGTATAGATTTTGATGAGACTTTTGCTCCAGTAGCTAGGATAGAATCAATTAGATTATTGCTTGCTATTGCTTGATGTCAACTTTAACAAATGGATGTTAAAGGGGCATTTCTGAATGGTTTAATTGATAAATAGGTTTATGTAGAACAACCTAAAGGGTTTGTTGATCCTAAACATCCTGACCATGTGTACAAACTTGAGAAGGATTTGTATGGATTAAAACATGCTCCTAGAGCTTGGTATGAGAGGCTAACTGATTTTCTATTAGGCCTAGGTTTCAATAGAGGAGATGGAGATAGATCATTGTTTGTCCTTAGAAAAAACTCTGATATATGCATTGCTCAAATTTATGTGAATGATATTGTATTTGGCTCTACTAACAAGTCTACCTTAGACAAGTTTGTTGAGTCTATGACTAGAACATTTGAGATGAGCTTGATTGGTGAGCTCAACTACTTTCTGGGACTACAAGTTAGGCGGCTGGAGAATGGTATCTTCCTGAACCAGGAGAAGTATGCAAGGAATCTGGTGAAGAGATTTGAGCTACAAGAGTCCAAGCCTTGCAAAACTCCTATATCCTCTTCAGTGAAGATAACAAAAGATGGCACTGGCAGCAATGTTGACCCAACATTGTACATATACATGATTGGTAGTTTGCTATATCTCTCTGCCTCTAGACCAGATATCATGTTTTCAGTATGTGTTTGTGCTAGGTACCAAGCTGAGCCAAGGCAATTTCACTTGATTGCTGTGAAGAGGATTCTTAGATATATCTCTAGAACTTCACCTTTAGGCATTTGGTATTCATATGACACTAACACTAACTTGGTTGGTTTCAGTGACTTTAACTGGGAAGGTGATGTGGATGACAGGAAATCCACAAGTGGAGGCTGTTTTTATTTGGAGAATAATTTGGTCTCGTGGTATAGCAAAAAGCAGAACTGTATTTCATTATCAACAGCTGAATCAGAATATGTAGCTGCTGGCAGCTGTGTTACCCAACTTGTGTGGCTCAAACACATGCTTTCAGATTATGGGCTAGATAGTGATACACTTCTCATGTTCTGTGATAATCTAAGTGCCATAAGTATCTCTAGGAACCGTGTCCAACATTCTAGAACTAAGCATATAGATATCAGGCATCATTTCCTGAGAGATATGGTAGAGGACAAAGTGATCAACATTGAACATATTGAGACAACAAATCAGCTTGCTGATATGTTTACAAAACCTTTAGATAGTGAGAGATTCTTCAGTTTGAGGAAATCTCTTGGCATGTGCAATATGTGAAAATGTTGAGGTAACCAGTGTTGACATAACACCCTTTGTCTAGCATTGGTACATTGTTTGTGGTGTAGTAGGTACTCTGTTGTTTTTCTTCTGTTGAATTTATTTTCTTGTGAGACTCATTTAATCTTTGTTTTGTCATATTTGGTTTGTGTGGTTGAACTCTTTGATTAACAACTCTCTCTAGTTATCAGTTTCACATCTTTGTTTTGAAAAAATAATAAAACTCTTCTGTTTGTCTGAGGTTGTGATAGCCTAAAATATGAAGAAGCTGGGGTACACAAAGTTCACTACTTTGATGTCTATTCAGTTGTGTCTTATTCATATGGAAGGTGTACAGGACATGTGGAGAAGCTAGGGTGCATGATGTTGACAGCTTCAGTGATACTCAGTTGTGCTTATTTACATGTTCCTGTTTGTTTGGCCAAGGAACACATGAGGGTGATCCTTTCTACTAGGGTGTTTGAAGTTTTGATTTATTACATTTGGTAGCACTGATCACTTGGTGATTCTCTTGAATGCAGGTTGGTAAACAAGTATGAATATGGAATTGGGGTGTTGGGGTGCATGATAAATGAATTGCCAACATTCAAGGCCTTTGTACTTGCTTAACTTGCTGCTGTTAATGTTGTTACTGGGGTGTGTGGAGTTCAGGCTGCTCTCATTCAGTAGTGACATTAGCCTTGTGTTTTGCAACCTTCAGCTTTTGGTTCAGGTGAGTTATGAAAATAATAAAGATTATAAAGAGATATGTGATGTGCTGGTCTGAGGAGTTTTTCATATGTGTTTACCATCTGCCTATTTGACACTACATTGTTGCATTCATGTAGAACTGTATTGTTTTATTTCCTGTTGTTGAGTTGTGTCGGTCTAGGCTTAGGGGGAGTATAATTCATGTGTTGAGGCATACAATTTGGGTGACATACTGCAGGTGACATACATTTCTGTGACTTTCTATGCCGTCGAAGTGAATTTTTCCTTGAATTCATAACTGCTTATCTCTGTGTGTTTCTTGTTATCTATGTTGCTTGCTCATGATCTTGATCTGAACAATATGTCTGAGGTACTCACTTGCTATATTGGTTAAGTTTCAGATGTATTTTTGGATGTATCTCAAGCTCTCACATGAATTTGTCTTGGTGAAGCCTGTTCCTCCACCGTCTGGTTTGAATGTTATTGAATGTTATCCCAACATTGTACACTGCAGCAGGCCAACATTGAAAACAGGAACTTATAAGTTTTTTAATTTTTGAAAACTGCTCTGGTTACCTGTTACTTAAACATCAAAGCGTGTGCGCGGGAAAACATAGTGGGAAGATTTTATTTGATTCAAATTAAGTAACTGCCCACTAACATTCACTCTCTCTCCACTATTCACGGTTAGATTATGAAATAAAGCCCTAATTTCCTTATTTGTGCTTACAATTTCCTATTTGTGCTTACTCTGCAAAATTTACTCTCTACTCTCAAAATTCTCTCGATTTTCTCTGCAATTTCTCTCAAATCTCTCTTACTAACAATGGCAAGCAAGTCGCTCATGCACACTCTTGCAGATGTTGCTCTAAGCAGTGAACCCACAACTGCGCGTACCCGTTCTCATACTCGGGGTGCTGCTGCAAAATCAGAAGATGCACCAGTTGGTGCTAAAAGGAAGGCGATCCCCTATGTACGACGAGGAAAAAGTCCAAACAAGGAGAACCGACCTCCAATGTTGAGCCAACTGCTGAGTCAACCGCTCCCATCATCAATGCACCTGAAATTGAGGTAAACATGGCTGAACCCAACCCTGAAATTGATGCTGATATAACTGTTGAGGGGGAGGGTAGTGGATCTGCTGATAAATCTGTGGAGAAATCTGTGGATAAGTCTGTGGACAAACTGGTGAGAAAGTGGATTAGGGATGAAAAGAAAAAGAGCAAGGGTACTTGGGAGAAGTTGAGAACTATGTCTGAGACTGCTAAAGAACGTGCTGAGGCTAGGAAGAGGCAAAAGAAGAGGTTAGCAAGGAAGAAGGCTGCTGAAGCTGAGAAGATGGCTGAGAAAGAGAGGAAGTCTGCTACTGCTGCTGCTGAGAGAAAAAGGAAAGGTAAGCAAGTGATGGAAGAGGAAACAGAGGTGGTGGATGTTGAGGATGAAGTGGAAGAGGAGGAGAAGGAAGAGAAAAAGACTAAGGAAGAACAGAATGTTGCTGCTGATGTTGCTGCTGAAGTTAAGGCAACATCAGGGACAGAAGAGTACACTGATGGGCTGTATGTGATCTACCCTGAAGATGAGGAGGACTACTTTTCTCCCTATTATCTTACCCAAGAGTTGGAGAATAAGTGGGATTCCTTCAAGAGAAGGGAGATTCACACTGAAAGAGCTGTAGAGATGGCCAACTTCAAGGAACAAAAGATGATGGACTTGCTTGAGGCAAGAGGGATGCATCAATCTGTGATGGAGTTGCATGACTATGCTCCTGAGATTGTCATGCAGTTCTACCTGAATCTCTCCAAATGGATCAGGGACTACAGATCTTCAAAATATGGAAAAGCTTGGACAAGGGGGAGAGTCTTCAACATTGAACCCTACACCATCAATAAGATCTGTGGATTCCCACTCACTGAAGAATCAGAGGACCCCTACTATGATGATGTGATTGAAGACTTGGCAGAAAGGTTGGTCAAAATCTGGAGAGATGCTCTGCCAACCACAAAACTCACCTCATTTAGTGCTGTCTTGCACAAGATAGGTTGCTTCAACTGGCTGCCAAGAAAAAATGTCACTGTACTGACTAAGGAATCAACACTCTTAGTGTACAAAATCAAGAATGGCTAGCTGTGAATCTGGGGGAGAGGATTTTGAAGTTAATGTCTGAAGTTGCTGGAAGGAAGAATGGCATGCTGCCTTTTCCCTCACTCATCTGCAGAATCCTTAGCAAGCAAGGATTGAAGACAAGTGTCACTGTGGGCTGGAGGAAGAATGATGCTGAACTGACAATTCTCCCAAGCTACTTGTCTGGATAAAGAGTGAGAGATCTTCCTTGGAACCCAAAAGGAGTGGTGAGACCAAGAACTGAGAAAAAGAAGGCTCAGGAGTTTGCTGGAACTTCAGTACCTATGTCCAAAGAGAAAGAGTGCTTGGTCATAACCTCTACTTTTGTGGATCATCTGCTGAACTGGTATATGGGGCAATTTGCTGATACTCAGAGGGAGATTAAGGAAAGGACGGAGCATCTCAAAGAGCTAGAGGACATGGTGAAAAATTTGGAGAAACTCCCTTCTTCACAAAAAGGGGGAGAGTAGTTCCAAGTTTTTAAATTTTAGTCTTCTAGTTTATGTTTTGTTCTTTATGAACTGCTGATATGTTTGTGTTGCAGATACATTTATCTCTATTTGGTTTATTCTGATCAAGGGACATGTCCTTGATATCTAGCTATGGTCTGTAACTCTAAGTACTACTACTGTTGAACTGCCCTAACTGCTATTTCTTATGAAAGCACATTTTGAACTGCATGTCTGGTTAACCTTTTATGCAGGAAACTCACTGGTTTCAATGTTGAGGCAACATTGATGAATATTGAGGCCTGAACATCTTTTGATGTAGTGATGACCTTAATGCTTGTCTTTGCTAATTTAACTTCGAACACATTAGCTTGTATTGAGGGGGAGCAGTGTAGTAGTTTAATGTGTTTCTTGTTGATTTTAACTTTCTGGAGATAGGACTTGATTGGAACATGTGTTGATTTTGTGAAGAAAGGCAAAAAGGGGGAGATTGAAAGTGCATGGTTTTCTGGAATCAATGTTATACGATGTTGGGACAACATTGAGGATAACATTGAAACTAGAGAGCCTGTACGAAAACTGTTCTTTAATTGCCAAATTTAAGTTTTGCCTTTATTCACTTATTAATCAAGTTCCACGATTTTAGTTGTTTATGTTTATGTCCAGGAAAGTATATTAATCATAAGGAAGAGCTATAGATGATTCCTTACTTGAAGTTTCCATAATTCAAGTTAAGTTGAATAGTCAACTCAACACGGTTGGCAAAAGAAGGAAACAATATTGGCGGTCTCTGCAACTTGATTCTTTCCAGGATTCTCCGATTTGAAGAAGATGTGTTACCTTGCTAGATCGGTAATAAAGAAAACACATATTCAAGAAAGATATCGAGTTCACAAAGAATCCAAAATTCAACAAGGAAACAACAAGAGTTACCAAATACTGTGAACAACACATCTTGGCGTGCAAGATTCAAGAAATCTATAAAGGTTGTGAAGTTCATCAAGATGAAGACTGAGAGATTAATCATTCTTTGTCTTGTCTTCGTCTTGCTTTTACGAAGTTTTTGTATCAACTATTTACGTCTAGTTCATAGAAGTTAAGTAGTTGGTACTTGTCTACTTCGTTGAGTCCGATCAACAAAGAGCGTGAGTGAATTGTTGTGAGGAACTTTTTTGTTAAAACCTTTATGGTTATTTGGCCTCGAAAGTTTTTAATAATATTGAAAACTTCTTAAAATTTATATCTTCTTGTTTTTAAATTCCGCTGCATATTACTTTAGTCAAGAAGATCACAATAGAGTTAAGGCAACACCAGCTTAACTCTTAAAGTTGTTGTGTCAATCCACGATCCGAAAATTTCATAATCGAATGACGAGTAACAACAATACCAAGGAAATAGATAAGCGAGCCCAAATCAGTCATAGAAAACTCAGAAGCAAGTCTAGATATAATAGAGCACCGGAGATCATCCGACGAAGCAATGAGAATAATAGCATCGACATAAAGTAATAAATAAGCAACCTGGGCACCATTCTTGTAGATGAAGAGGGGGTGATCTGAACGGCTATGGGTGAAGTCAATGGTAGAAATAAAATCTCTGAAGTGTTGGTACCAAGCCCGCGGTGCCTATTTTAAACCATAGAGAAACTTCTTTAATAAACCAACATAATCTGGATAGAAGGAATCCCAAAAACCCAGCGGTTGATGCATATACACAGTATCCTGAAGTGCACCATGCAAAAAGCTTTCTTAACATCCAACTAGTGAATAATTCAAGATTGAGCAAGAACAATGCTAAGAACTGTGTGAATGTTTGCTGGCTTGACAACTAGACTGAATGTTTCATGCCAATCGACCTCAACCTACTGAGACCTGCTATCACCAACAAGGCAAGTCTTGTATCGCTCAAAAGAACCATCAGATTTAGTTTTATATATAAAAATCCACATAGAGCTAATAAAGTTAGCATCAGGGAGAGGGGTACTAACTCCTAAGTCATATTTTTAATAAGAGCATTATAATTTTCAAGCATAACACTTTTCCAATCAGGATCCGATAAGGCTAACTTTGGTTTTTTGGAATAGGAGAACTAGAAGTGGTAGATGAGAGATTGAAGTAACATTTGGGCGTGTGTATGCCATGCATGTTGTGCATGGTCAAAGACCTAAAGGAGGACGCAATAAGTGGTGGCGGTGGCAGTGGCCGTGGTATAAGAGCTGAAGGTGGTGGTTGGGAAACGAGAACTATAAGTTGTGCGTGAGACAGAGGTGGCTCGTCAGGCACTATCTCTCCTATCGCGCCCGAAGGTCTCAGTGAAGAAAGGAGAGGTAAAAGGAAATTTAGACTCATCAAAAATTACAGGACGAGAACTAATGATTTTCTTAGAGGTTAAATCATAGCACTTGTAACCCTGATGATTAGAAGGATACCCCAAGAACATGCAAAGAGTAGAGTGGCATGCACGCTTATGTATGGTGGTGGAGGGGAAGAGAGGAAAGCATAGACAACAAAAAACATGAAGTTGGTGAAAAGAGGGAATGCGGTGATATTGATATAAGAGATGAGTAGGAGTTAGATTTTTGAGGAGTTTACTTGGAGTGATGTTAAGGAGATATGTGGTCATTTGTAAGTCGTGAGGCCAAAACAAAGGATGGAGTGAGGCTTGAGAGAGAAGGGTTCACATCATATTGTTGATGGAATGAATTTTACGTTAGCCTTTGTCGTTTTGAGATGAGGTATGAGGGTAGGAAAAGTGAAAAGACATTTCATATTTTTGACAAAATAATTTAAATTGAGAGTTGTCAATTTCACGACCATTATCACATTGGAATGTTTTTATTTTTCTTTCAAATTGCATGTGAATATATGTGCTAAATGCCATGAAAATAAAAAAACGCATCAGACTTTTTACCCAAAAGAAACGACCACAAGTAGTTTGTAAAATCATCCAGGAAAAAAATATAGTATTTGTGACCCATAGCACTCAAGATGGGAGACGTCCATAAATCACAATGAATAACACTAAAGGTAACAAAGTGGTAGTTATAAAGGAATAAAAATGTAGCTTAACATGCTTGCCCAAAACACAGTCGTCACAAACATGAGTTTTTGGTAAAGTAGAACAAGGAATAAAATTTCTAGTGCAAAGAAAATCTAGGATAGAGTCGCCAGAGTGATCGAGACGATGATGCCAACATATGGGACAGGGGGCCAAGAGAGTGTGAGTGGAGGAGGATGCGGCTTGGGATGAAGATAAACGAGGAAGAGGATATAAGTCGCCTGAACTATTACATCGCATGATAGGAGTCTCTGTCTATAATCATTCACAGAAAAACCAAAAATATCAAACTCAATAGAAACTTGATTATCACATGTACGACGCCGGAAAAAAATTAAATTTTCTATTAGTTTTGGAGCATGGAGAACAATATTTAGTTTAAGAATGGGGTAGAGGGAGGGAAGCGAGACATTACCAAAACCCTGAATTGGAAGAACACTACCATCACCAATAATGATATGATAATTAATGCTCAAATTAAAATAAGGATAGATTTTACCATTGTACGCATACATATGAGAGGTAGCCCCCGTGTCTAAGTACCACGGGTTGTCCGGGAAATTGAGAGACATTGTATGATAACTCGACGTGTCAGACGTGTAAGCCTGTTAAGGGTGGCTACCAAGGATGCCGCACTGACAAGAGTGAGGCAGCAGAGTCCAAGTGGATGTAGGGTTGGGACACATCAGGGCTCGCTAATGTTGCTACTGCCACGGTAGATAAGAGGGCCACGAGTATGCATGTCATTGTGGTGGCGCACTGTAGGGACGGGGTGGCTGATTGGTGAAGTGGTTGCATCCTTTCTCGCGCCCGCGGCTGTAGGCCCGATTGCCCTGCCGAGAGATGGTGCAGATGTTTCCTAAACCGCCACCCAGATACTGAGAGTCCTCTGGAGAGGATACAACCACAAGAAATGCAATTGAAGCAGTTGTAGTGGTGGAGAGTTGCTTCGACTTTTAGGTCTCTTCAAGGACAAAGAGTGAACGAGCTTCATTAAACCGATGGAGAGGGTCACCCCGTTGAATGAAAGTCACAACATCGTCGTAGTTTTCATTGAGGCATGCGATCAATTGGAGCACCAAACGTTGATTGGAGACTGGCGATCCAATGTTGGAAAGTTGATTAGCAACATCTTGAGTTCCTGATAATATGCAGAGATTTTCAGAAAATCATCCATGTGGACGTGAGTGAATTGATTTTTCAAATATATGGCCCGACATTTTTTTCTAAAAAAATATTTTCAAGACTCGTCCAAGCCTTGTGCGTCGTAGAATCATTTTCAAGAATAGTATGCAAAATATTGTTTGATATCGTCCCATTAATCCATTGGAGGACTATGACGTCCAACCGTGACCAGAGTGCATCATAAACCTTAGGTTCGGTAGCGGTGGAGGGAGAGGCAATGGATAATGAAGCGGTTGGAAAGGTGACGATTTTGTCAGTGTCGTCGGTACATTCTGTATTAGGCTATTTCGATTTAGTGTGGGGATTAGCGGAAGGTGGAGTAGGGATTATATGATCAAGCACTTGATAAGTCCGACAGTGGATTTTAAGTAAATTTGCCCATGAAGAGTATTGCGCTTTTTCCATCTTAAGAGTGATCGAGATGAAATTATAGACATTAGAGAAGGCCAACGTTAGGTGAGATTTGGAGTCGGCCATGGAGACTAGAAGAGAGGGCATGCGAGAAGAAGTGGTGTGAGGCCGAGAGAGAGAGAGAGAGAGAGAGAGAGAGAGAGAGAGAGAGAGAGAGAGAGAGAGGAGATGGGTCCTAGGGCTAGACTCGTGATACCATGTAGGAAAATATTTTGTGATCTTTTCATTAAGCACAATAGAGAATATATAGTACAACAATCTTGCATAGCAAGAACCCTATCTAAGAAAAGATTTACCAAAATCCAACCTAAAGAGTGATTTACAAGAATCTTATCTAAGGACATTTAAATACAATAATAATTTGTATTTTTAAAGGGTTAACAACAAACACCTTTAAGCGTGGTTCGCAAAATTTGAACAAAGTTTCTCTAGTTTATGTCAATATTTATTATGAGGCACGATTGGTCGAAATATCTTTGTGCTTGATTATGTTTTGAAATAAAACTATTGAAGATTTTATTTTGCATGGAAATTTGAACTAGTTGAAAGGAAATATTCTAAGATATTGATAATACATAAATACACCAGACTTGGAAAAGACTAGAAACCACGGAAGAGGGCCTCTCCAAAGGTCCCTCATAAAAGATATCCTATTTAGGATCTTACTGTTGTGTGCTTCGTTTACTTCTAACGACCGCGCCTCACGAGCCATGCTCCGATCCGAGTTAGTTCAGTGGTGGCCAACAACTTTACCCAATCCAGACTAAAGCGCAACTCATAAGAAGGGGTCTCACTTGTTTTGGATCAAAACCATACACGTTTTATAAATTATAATTTGATATATACAGCGGAAGTCTTAGTATTACAAATAATGTAACTATTTTAATGGTTATGCCCTAGTGACAAAGCACGAATATTCCAAAATGCAAGCCTGAACAATTATTCACTTGGTCCATGCTGCAATGTTGATTTTATCCTGAGGATTGGATAGAAGAAACGAGGAATAAGTCTTTAATGACCTAGTGAGATTCATATAAAGAACTCGTAATGCAAGAATTAACTGTGACCTACTAGATACATTTCGAGGAGTGATCTTACCGGTAGAAACAGTTCAACTAGAAAATTTGATATAGCAATGGTACTAAAGTTTTCATAGAATAGTTAATGAACTTTTGCTTAACAATAAACAAATCCAGCCTTATGACTTCTAATATTCGACCTCATACCTCCCGATGAGGAGCGACCTCGCAAACAATCAAGAGACATGCTCGAATACATGTCAATCCAACACGCGGGTTACAGCCAACTCCTGACTGCAAGCGGTGCCTAGATAGATGGGTATCAATCGAAATTACTTAAAGCGACATTCCTTACTGCCCGGCAGTAACTCGACTCAATCCATGGGCCCAACTTCCCAAAGGTGTCCTGTGAGGTCCCTAACTCTAAAGTCTCGTTTACGTCTCCGAATTGGATTTGCGAATTTCCAATTCGAACCTTAACGCTACCTCGGAGAGGCTCACAAAAATGGAACCATAATAAAGCCAAATACAAACTTATTTATTACAGCGGAAGCTTTCAAGATTCATAGAGTGTATTATTACAATCCACACGAAACTCAAAACATCGAATACGTAATAAAACACACAATTATTAGAGATTTATTTTTATTTTCACACACTTTAGATTTATTTTAAATCCCACACTATCACAATAGTTTGATCCCTCTGCCTTGTTAAGCCTTACTTATTCTGAGGAATGGACAGAGAAAATAACAGGAGATGTAAGTATTTGGCGACTTAGTGAGATTTTCAGTAACAATAATAGATGTAACAAATATGTGAAATTTGATATGGTAAGGGAAAACATTAGAACTGAAAGTTAAAGAATAACAAACGAATAACAAGATAATGAACTTGTGCATCTCATATGACATATTCAATCTTATTTCATTTAGTATACGACCTCGTACCTCCCAACGAGGAGCGACCTCGCAAATAGATCAAGAGACATGGTCGAGTACATGCCAACCTAGCACGCGGTTATAGCCAACTCCTGTCTGCAAGCGGCGCCTAGATAAATGGGTATCGAGCGAATTTACATAAACCAACAACTCTTGCTGCCCAGCAGTAAACCGTCACAATCCCTGGGCCCAACTTCCCAAAGGCGTCCCAATGGGTATAACAGATAAACAATAAGCTAGTAACCCAGACCTTGTCCGTTTCTTTTGAGCTACATGTCCCGAACATAGTTCGTTGCTCGTTCCGCAGTTAAAGAACCAACATGTGGATTATCATATTGGAGAAATTATTGTAATTATGAAAATGATTAAGAATCCATGGTCCAAGGATATTTCAACATTAATCAAAAGGATTAGGTTACGAAATGAGAACATAAATGAAAATGATTTTGTTGAAAGAATGAGTTGTTCTCCATTTAGAGTCACGAACCACAAGTACTCAGTCCAAGTTCATCAGGCCGTGTGCCAAACAGGGCTTAAAAATATTATAAATCTCATCTGGGACAGTAACTTCGTGTTTGAGCAATTATGCGCCTTCTCCTAAATAAATTTATATGCGTTAATAAGTTTAAAATGATAATTAACTTTTATAGTTTGTTATATTTTCTCGTATGTCCTTCTTATCTTTGATTACAACCAAGTCAATAAATAGAAATAAGACAAATAATCACATTTTAACTCGGTTCTCGCGATTTCACCGTAAGGTTATTAGTTTCTTAATAAAATCCATGTATGAACTATTTAGGGATACTTATTTTATTTTTAAGGTTAATTATTAGTTATAAACTCTTTATTTTAACATGAAACTCATATATAATAATTTATAGAATTTTCTAGGCTTACTTATTAACAATACATATTGTTACATATATAAGGAGTCATAAAGATATAATTTTGCAGAATTAATTTAAGATGAAGCTTTAATTATTAAACAAGGTTATATAATCAGGTTATAAGTTAGATCATAACACAATTTTACACTTTTATTTGAAATTAAGAATAAATTAAGTATAAATATATTTTCTACAACATGTAATTAAAAGAAAAATAATAATTAATACCTATACTTGACTAAAACTTATAATAAATGGATTTTAACATATCTTCATGAGTTTATTAACTACTACATATGATCAATTTTAGGATTAGTATCATTATGCATAGATTAATTTGAAGAATCAAAGGAGATATGCTATTAGGGCTAAAAATTGCAGCAAGCTTAAAATTACCTTTAATCGACCCTGCTAATCAATTGTAATTCCAAATATTTTTGAGGGCTTTTGTTCTAAAAACACTTAGGAAGATGTGTATAAAGCAGTTTTTATATCTTTCAAGTTCACGGGTAAAACTGGAACTTTTGGGAAGAATTAAAATTTGAGCTTTTTATCACAATTTTTGAGTTTCGAGACTTCTGGAAATATTTTATTTGAGTAGAGGACGAAAAATGGGAGAACTTGGGGTGAAGAAAGCATATGCAAACTCTAAGGGGATTTTGGTGTGGAATTTTTACAAAGAAAAATGCTTGTATTTATAGGCAAACTTACATGATTGATGTAATTAAGTCATCAACTACTTAGATACTATTTAGATTATTATATTCATGTATTTTACTGTGCGTTTTCCAGAATTTTCAGCCAAGTTTGATATAATAATATTTTATTCAAAGATATCCTATTATTAATTATATAAAATTATTATTATGAAGACTTTTTCATTCAAGCTTTTAATGTTTGGGCCTATTATGGTTCTTCATGTCCCAACCATTACTTCTTGGGGCCCTAGTGAAGAAAAACTCTCTGATTTCAATAATTATTTGTTTTGATTATTTTATCCAAATTAAAAGGATTAAATCAATATTTAAAATATTTGGGGCCAAATAATGATTTTTAAAAGATGAAGGGCTTAAAGGCAATTAACCAAATAATTTTTTTTTTCTTTTCTTTAAGAACTATCTATATAATACTTATATTCTTATATATATATGTACTAGGAAAATTTAGGGATGTTACAATTTCCCCTCCTACAAGGAATCTGGCCCTCAGATTTCTAACATGAATCTTCAAAGAGGTATACCACATATCTTGCTCAGGCTCCCAGGTAGCTTCTTCAACTTGATGGTTTCTCCATAGAACCTTCACAATTAGAATTTTTCGATTCCGGAGTTCTTGAAATTTTTTATCAAGAATTTTGATGGGTTTCTCCTCGTAGGACAAATCACTCTCGATTTGAATAGCATTAGGAGAAATTATATGAGATTCATTAGGATAATGCTTCTTCAACTGAGATACGTGAAACACATCATGAATTCTTGTTATGTTTTGAGGAAGTATCAATCGATAAGCTAAGTTTCCAATCCTTTCTGAGATCTCAAAGGGTCATGCATAGCGTGGATTTAACTTTCTCCCTTTACCAATTCTTTTAAACTCTTTTCGAGGTGATAGTTTGAGGAAAACATGATCTCCAACCTCAAACTCAAGGTCTCTCCTCGCTTGTCGGCATAACTCTTCTGGCAATCTTGAGATGCCTTGATCCGTTGCTTGATTAGTTGGACTTTATCAATAGCGTCCTGTATAATCTCGTGCCTCGTAAGCCGACGAAGACCATCAGGTGTAGTTTGGCGTTCATCCAAATCCCCATGAATCGGTGATCTACATTTTCTACCATATAGAGCTTCATATGGGGCCATTTGGATAGACGCTTGATAATTGTTGTTGTAGGCAAACTCTATCAAAGGTAGATGTTTATTCCAGGCTCCGCCAAAGTAAAGTACACATGCCCGCAACATGTCTACTAGGAAACAAATTTGGCGCTCAGATTGTCCATCTGTCTGAGGATGGGACGCGGTGCTAAATTTAAGCTTAGTCCCAAGACCATCTTGTAATTGTTTCCATAGTCGCGATGTGAATTTGGGATCCCTGTTAGACACAATGCTTATTGGGGTCCCATGCAGTCTAAGTATCTCTCTTTTATAGGGATCGACCAATACTTCTACTTTATAATTGGTCCCAATTGGCAGGAAATGGGCTGACTTGGTGAGTCTATCCACAATAACCCAAATACTATCATAGCCTCCTCTAAGAGTAGGAAGGCCAATTACAAAGTACATGGTGATGTGTTCCCACTTCCAATAGAGTATATGAATGGGTTGTAGTTGATTAATTGGCAAGTCATGCACCTTTTTACAAAGTCTGCAACATCTTTCTTTAGCCTATTCCACCAGAATTGTCTTTTAAGATCTTGATACATCTTGGTACCTCCAAGATGGATCGTATACTTGGACTTATGTGCTTATTCTAGTAATTGAGTTTGTAGTTTATAGGGTACACATATGCGACTCTAGTACATCAACAACCCCAAAGGACCGATGTGGAATTCAGAGTCTTTCTTTGATTCCATTAAAGACTTCTGTTTTTCAATTTCCTTATCTTCCTGTTGAGCTTTTAAAATCTCCGTTTGGAACTCTGGTTCAATTATCAATCCTGCTATGTGAGCTTGTGATTGGATCACAATGCCTTCTTTCTTTACCATCAAGTGTTCCAGTTTCGCTTTTCTACTCAAAACGTCTGCTACCACATTGCCTTTCCCAGGGTGATACAAGATGGAACATTCATAATCTTCTTGGAATTCCATCCACCGTCATTGTCTCATATTCAAATCCTTTTGGGTAAATATGTACTTCAAACTTTTATGTTCTGTATATACCTCAAAAGTTGTCCCATATAAGTAGTGTCTCCACTTTGCTAATGCAAACACAATTGCTCCCAATTCCAAATCATGAGTCGGGTAGTGTTGCTCACTTGGCTTCAGCTTTATTGACGCATAAGCAATGACTTTCCCATTATGAATTAGTACACATCCTAAATCCTCTTTAGATGCGTCGGTGTAAATTACAAACCCTTTAGAGCCTTCAAGGAGAGCTAAAACTGGTGCTGAGGTCAATTTCACTTTCTAATCTTCAAAGCTTTCCTCGCACTTTTCATCCCAATGGAAAGGTTGGTTCTTTTGAGTTAATCGGGTGAGTGGTGCGGCTATCTTTGAAAAATCCTTAACAAATCTTTGATTGTATCCTGCCAAACCCATAAAACAACGAATTTATGTAATATTTTCGGGTTGTTTCCAGTTTATTATCGATTCAATCTTAGAAGGATCAACTTCTACTCCTCTTTTAGAGATCACATGCCCCAAGAAAGCTACTCATTCTATCCAGAACTCACATTTACTAAATTTGGCACAAAGCTTTTTGTCTTTCAAAACTTCCAAGACAATTCTTAAATGGTGTGCATGATCATCCTTAGTCTTCGAGAATACCAAAATATCATCGATAAAGATAACCAAAAATTTATCCAAATATGGTCGAAAAATCATATGCATCATATCCATGAAGGTTGTAGGAACATTTGTAAGCCCAAACGACATTACGACAAACTCAAAGTGACCATATCTAGAGTTGAACGCAGTCTTGGGATATCCTCCTCTTAGATCTTTAATTGGTAGTAACCTTGCCTCAGATCCAATTTGGAATAAACTTGTGATTCTTGTAATAGATCGAATAAATCGTTGATATGAGGTAGAGGATACTTATTTTTTATGGTAACAGTATTAAGACTGCGATGGTCAATACACAGTCTTAGTGTCCCATCTTTCTTTTTAACAAACAAGACTGGTGCACCCTAGGGTGATGTATTCGACCGTATAAATCCTTGTTTTAGAAGATCTTGCAATTGTATTTTTAAATCCTTTAATTCTGTCGGGGCCATATGGTATGGAGTTCTTGAAATATGTGTGATATTCTGAAGTAACTCAATAACGAACTCTATCTCTCGATCAGGAGGGAGGGAATCTAATTCTTTAGGGAATACCTCTGGATATTCCTTAACCACCGGTACATTCTCTAGCTTATCTGTATCTTTGGGTTTATTTATTAGATATGCTACAAATCCAAAAGCCCCAGCTCGAATGAATCTTTTAGCTTCAAAAAATTATATACTAGAAATTGAAGTGGACTTTGGAGAATGATCCAAGGCAATAGTTTTACCCAACTTTATCTCTTAAGTATATCAATTTAGCTCAGCTCGATATTTGTACAACCAATCCATTCCTAAGATTATGTCGTACTTGTACATTGGAAACTGTATTAGATTACCGGGATACTCAATCCCATTTATCAGGATCAGACATTCTTTATACATATTATCAATTTCCAAACTAGCACCCACTTGTGTGCTTATCTCAATTAGGTATGGTAAACACTCACTTTAAAGAGATAAGTGTTTAGCAAAAGATAACGCAATAAAGGAATTGGTAGCTCCGGGATCATATACAACTTTCCCGGCTTGGTCGAGTATTAGAGTGTTACCTTTGACTAATGCATTTAGGTCAACCTCTTCTTCAGTTGCTTCTAGAGCGTATGCATGGGCTTGAATTTTTGGCTTCCCAGATTGCGATGGAACAATTGGAGCCGAATTCGTTCTTTTAGGGCAATCCTTGAAAGGTGTTGGTCACTACCACATGCAATGCATCTTCCATGCTTCTTCCAGCACGCTGCCTCGTTATGGTTTGCATTTCCACAGAAAGAGAAAGGTTCTTTTGGAGATGCATCTTGTTGCGCAGAGTTGATTGGTTTGGTTTGATTTTTGCGGGGATGCTTATTACCATGGCTAAACTTTCCTCCACCTTGAGGTTTTCCATCATTTGATCGGTTTCTTTTTACCCTCTCTTCAATCCTCACAAGTTCTTTTATCTACGCTTCCACGCGAAGTGCTTTTTCTACCGCCACATCATATGTAGTTAAATCGACTGAAAGCACTGCCCAATGGATTTCTAATTTTTGCCCTTTAATAAACTTTCTTACCCTTTGTTCATCATCTTCCAGATTGTGTGGCATGTATTGAATTAACCGAGTAAATTTAGCCTCATATTCAGAAACAGTCATCGATCCTTTGATTAAATTCAAGTATTCATTCTCTCGACGAGTTCGCACCACTTGAGGAATATACTTGTTGTAGAACTCTTTTACAAAGTTATTCCAAGTGCGTGGAGTTCCATCATTCTTCCATCATTGATCTAATATGCGCCACCAGTAACGGGCAGCATCCTCGAGACGAAAAGCGGCAAAATTGACTTTCTTCTCTTCAGTATAATTGGTAACACCAAAGATCTTTTCCATCTCTTCGATCCAAGATTCAGCTATGCGGTCATTAGGCTCCCCTAAAAACTTAGGCGGTTGAAGTTGAAGAAACCTTCCAATGGGGCTAGTCATTCTACATTAGATTTATACATGAGATTCGTTTATTTTATATAAGTTCTGATCACAAAATATTCTTGCATAAATAATAAGATAATTATTTCACAATATCATTACACTTTAATTTACATAATTTCACACTTGAACATAAGTCACATATTACAAAGAGAGTTTAAGTTATTAGGCATCATACAATAAGACAAATATATTATCGCATACAACTTATAAGTACTACGTGTACTAGCACACTTCTTAGGTATCTAAGGACCGTGGAGCCATTCATGCGTTCACTTTTTCGTCAGGTTTCTCTAAGAGCCAGGTGGTGGGATCTTCCTCGGGTTCCTCTTTTGGTTCCTCTTCCGGTTCCTCGTTTGTCTCTTCCTCAAGCTCCTCTTCTGGCCCTTCTTCAGGATTTACGCGTATCCTTGTCGAGCCATCAACGTGCGGTATACCTCTACCATCCATAGCCTCCCTAGGTACCCCATTTATAGAATTAGCAGAAGAAATATTCATGGATAATGGCTCTACTTTTTCCATATCCGCCTCATACCCATGTGAGATTATATCATCAATAATATTAATTTCTTGGATCAACCAATTCTTAATATTTGGTCTATTGGTAATGGGCTCAAAGCACAAAATATGCCAGCTAGGTTTTGTCCAAGTTGGTCTAAATGACTCATACCTTATTCGTGCATTATTTGTTGATGGATTATCATTCTATTGTTTTCAACTTCTAGGTGTGTGATATACGAGTTACGATATTCTCTATACATCATAAATTCTCTGTGTAGAATGTGATTCTCCCTACGTAATGCCTGGTTTTCAACGGTGTTAACATGATGATAATTCACCTGCTTAAAATAAACAATAAGTCAATTACTGGAATTACCAAATATATTATTATATGATTATGCGACCTACTTCCGCGATACAGGTATCACACCTCTTGGAGCACATCTCCCACACAACAAACTACTGGAGTAAAAGCCAACATGAGGAATACGAAACCAAGGCAGTCTCAAATACGAAAGCTCTCGGAACTCATACTACTTTCCAAGAAAATTAAGCTCTCGGAAAGAATGAGCCAACGGACAACAATCCCAGAACCTTGGCAAAAACCCTTCCTTGACTATACATTCCAAACACGAAAGCTCTCGGAACACTACTCTCGACGATCAGACTAAAAGTCAGAACTTTACAAATAACTCAACAACCCTCTCTGGACACTCGGAGAAAGAAGAACACCTACTCACGATAGCTCAAAACCTCTCGGAGATCAACTCACCCACACCCTCTCGGAAAATATCTTGAAACATTACTCCAGAATACACATCCCTCGGAAAAGCACTATCATTAAGGGAATACTCCAACTCGGCCCTCGAAGTCACCATTAGAAACAGCAAAGAAAGCAATCTACCCCGTATTACAAAGAAGACCAAAGCCCTCGGAAGAAGAAAAGATACAGTCAGCACTCAAAATGAACACGTTATCTTATTGGTTGAATAAGCATTGTAACACGTGTAAACATAACCACATGCATAACGACACCTGTAAACACATGCACAATGACACCTGCCCCTATCGAAACCTATATAAAGGGAGATACCAATAGAAGAAAAAGGGGGGACCAACTCGGAAAAAAGACTCGGAAATATAAGAAAATCCACTCGGAAGAGAGAATGAAGTATAGTCAATAAAAGGAAGGAAGGTTCTTGTCAATTTTTCCTTCTCATTAACATAGTATTTAGCTTTTGAACCACGGGCAAAGGCGTTCCAACCCTGATAAATAATTCAGTTAATAGGGAATAATTCTAAACCCGTTAACAAACGGACATCTCAATCTAGTGATGATTTAGTTCAGATCTGGAAAATCTTGCCTCGTACTTTTCCTATAAGATGCGATCTCGATCATCCTCTAGATCTTTAACTAACCCGGTCAGGATAGTGTTCAATGAGCCCTGCACTAGTAAAATGATGTGCGTGCGCTGGGTCATCTCTACGAACATATAACGGTTCAGGATGACCATTTGTCAATGGTAGACCATCTACGTACAAGTTATTATGTGCGTCCATCTTCGCCAAAATACCTAAGATTTAATTCACAATGATATATCTATACTTTTAGCACATAATTTTTTATTATTATATATATATATATTTAGAGAACATAGATATTTTTTTACCATAAACATGTACCGGCTCGGATATCACTATTGTGAGGTCCCAAACTCTAAAGTCTCGTTTAGGTCTCCGAATAGGATTTGCAAAATTCCAATTTGAACCTTAACGCTACCTCGGAGAGGCTCACTAAAATAGAACCATAAATAAAGCCAAATACAAACTTATTTGTTACAACTGAAGCTTTCAAGATTCATAGAGTTTATTATTACAATCCACACGAAACTCAAAACATCGAATACGTACTAAAACATACAATTATTAGAGATTTATTTTTATTTTCACACACTTTAGATTTATTTTATATCTCACACGTCCACAATAGTTTGATCCAGCCGCCTTGTTAAGGCTTGATTATTATGAGGAATGGACAGAGAAAATAACAGGAGATGTAAGTCTTTGGTGACTTAGTGAGATTTTTAGTAAAAATAATAGATGTAACAAATATGTAAAATTTGATATGGTATGAAAGGGAAAACATTAGAACTCAAAGTTAAAGAATAACAATATAATGAACTCGTGCATCTCATATAACATATTCAACCTTATTTCATCCAGTATACTACCTTGTACCTCCCAACGAGGAGCGACCTTGCAAATAGATCAAGAGACATGTTTGAGTGCATGCCAACCTAGCACGCGGTTACATCCAACTCCTGACTGCAAGTGGCGCCTAGATAAATGTGTATCGAGCGAATTTATTTAAACCGATAACCCTTGTTGCGCAGCAGTAAACCGTCTCAATTCCTTGACCCAACTTTTCAAAGGCGTCCCAATGGGTATAGCAGATAAACAATAAGCTAGTAACCCAGTCAGTGTCCGTTTCTTTTGAGCTACATGTCTCGAACATAGTTCGTTGCTCGTTGCACAGTTTAAGAACCAACATGTGGATCATCATATTGAGAAATTATTTTAATTATAAAAAATGATTAAGAATCCATGGTCCAAGGATATTCCAACATTAATCAAAAGGATTAGGTTACGAAATGAGATCATAAATGAAAATGATTTTTTGAAAGAATCAGTTGTTCTCCTTTTAGAGTCAATAATCACAAGTACTCAGTCCAAGTTCCTCGGGTCGGGTGCCAAACAGGCTTAAAAGTATTATAAATCTCACATGGGACAGTAACTTTGTGTTCGAGAAATTGTGTCCCTTCTCCTAAATAAATTTAAATACGTTTATAAGTTTAAAATAATTAACTATTATAGTTTGTTATATTTTCTCGTATTTCCTTCTTTTCTTTGATTACAACCAAGAAATATAAATGGGACAAATAATCACATTTTAACTTGGTTCTCGCGATCTCACCATAAGGTTATTAGTTTCTTAATAAAATCCATGTATGAACTATTTAGGCATACTTATTTTATTTTAAGGTTAATTATTAGTTATAAACTCTTTATTTTAACATGAAACTCATATATAATAATTTATAGAATTTTCTAGGCTTACTACTTATTAACAATACATATTGTTAGATATATAAGGGGTCATAAAGATATAATTCCGTAGAATTAATTTAAGATGAAGCTTTAATTATTAATTTGGAACCAGGTTATATAATAAGGTTATAACTTAGATCATAACACAATTTCACACTTTGATTTGAAATTAAGAATAAACTAAGTATGAATATATTTTCTTCAACATGTAATTAAAAGAAAAAATATAATTAATACCTATACTTGACTAAAACTTATAATAGATGGGTTTTAACATATCTTCAAGACTTTATTAACTACGACATATGATCAATTTTAACAATTAGTATCATTATGCATATATTAATTTGAAGAATCAAAGTGATATGCCATTAGGGCTGAAGATTGCAGCATGCTTAAAATTACCTTTAATCGACCCATCTAATCAATTGTAATTCCAAATATTTTTGAGGTCTTTTGTTCTAAACACACTTAGGAAGTTGTGTATAAAGCAGTTTTCCAAAATTTAATCTTTGATATTGTTTTTATATCTTTCAAGTTCAGGGGTAAAACTGGAATTTTTGGGAAGAATTAGAATTTGAGCTTTCTCTCACAATTTTTGAGTTTATGAACTTCTGAAAATATTTTATTTGAGTAGAGTACGAAAAATGGGAGAACTTTGGTGAAGAAAGCATATGCAAACTCTTAGGGGATTTTGGTGTGGAATATTTACAAAGAAAAAGGTTTGCATTTATAGGCAAACTTATATGATTGATGTAATTAAGTCATCAACTACTTAGATACTATTTAGATTATTATATTCATGTATTTTATTGTGCTTTTTCCAGAACTTTCAGCCAAGTTTGATGTAACAATATTTTATTCAAATATATCCTATTATTAATTATATGAAATTATTATTATGAAGACTTTTTCATTCAAGCTTTTAATGTTTGGGCCTATTATGGTTCTTTATGTCCCAACCATTACTTCTTGGGGCCCTAGTCAAGAAAAAATATGATTTCAATAATTATTTGTTTTTATTATTTTATCCAAATTTAAATTAAAAGGATTAAATCAATATTGTAAACATTTGGGGCCAAATAATGATTTTTAAAAGATGAAGGGCTTAAAGGAAATTAACCAAATAGTTTTTTTTCTTTTCTTTAAGAAGTATCTATATAATACTTATATTCTTATATATATATATATATATATATATGTACTAGGAAAATTTAGGGAAGTTACAATTTCACCTTCTACAGGGAATCTGGTCCTCAGATTTCTAACCTGAATCTTCGAAGTGGTATGGGTAAGGTTTCTGCATATAATGCTCAGGCTCCCAGGTAGCTTCTTCAACTTGATGGTTTCTCCATAGAGCCTTCACAATTGGAATTTTTCGATTCCGGAGTTGTTGAAACTTTTTATCAAGAATTTTGATGGGTTTCTCCTCGTAGGACAAATCACTCTCGATTTGACTAGATTAGGAATAATTATATGAGATTTATCAGGATAATACTTCTTCAACTGAGATACGTGAAACTCGTCATGAATTTTTGTTATATTTTGAGGAAGTATCAATCGATAAGCTGAGTTTCCAATCCTTTCTGAGATCTCAAAGGGTCCTACATATCGTGGACTTAACTTTCCCTCTTTGCCAGTTCTTTTAAACCATTTTCGAGGTGATAGTTCGAGGAAAACATGATCTCCAACCTCAAACTCAAGGTCTCTCCTTCGCTTGTTTTGGATGAGCACGGCGTATTTTTGAAGGGATGCAAGATATCGACGACGATTACCGAGATCATTAGGTCATTTATGAAGAGGTGTGTTCCTACATACAATGAGGTCAATGAGAACGTCAAAGGTTGGATGTGGACTAAGTTTAGGGTGAGATTTTGGATCACACACACACACGTATATATATATATATATAGTAAGATTTTTATTTAACGAAACCTTAATTAAAACCTTGTCTCAAAACATAAAAATCTTAATTAATTGCAGACAACATACAACATTGGTCTAGATGAGTTGGATTTGGCACATACGGCTTACGAGGCGAAGGCCAGGAAGAGTTACAAGGAAATAGTGTTCAATGCAAAAAAGAACTACTATGCGAGGAATGATGATCCGAAGTTGGCGAAGCGTCCGAGGACTGAGTGGAAGAACGACAAGTTGGAGGCTGAGTTTGTGAAGTATTGGGAGTCTAAGGGCCATCTGGATAAATCCTTTAAAGTACATAAGACACAGGCGAGGAGGAGAGAACCCACACCCTGATCGTCCTGTACGAGGAACTCATGCTAGTGCGTCTCTTATTTACACAGAGATCCAGTGTAGGATGGTATGTCTTATTAAATTTGATTTTATATGAATAACTATTATCTTAAATTTAAATAGTTTAACAAAAAATTTATGTCGATATGCAGGCGCGTTCGAGGCCCTTGCACCACGGCATGATGAGATGTATCGATATCGACATACACATGTTCCCGAGGATCTGCCAGAGGGAGTTCGACGTTGCCGCGTTTGGCTAGACCCCGTGTATAGGGCTATCTACATAAGTATTTAAGTTGTAAAGCATTTTTTGATTACTATATGCTAACTGTTCTATCAAAATGAACATGATGCCTACATAGGCTTGATGACCGAGAGGTACATGGAGGATTGTACTGACTGACCACGATTCGGTTAGAAATACCTTAAATATTATTCCCGGCCGGCCTCCGGTTGAAAATTCCTTAAATATTATTTCCGACCGCGGTTCGGTCGAAAATAACTTGAATATTACTTCTGACCGGTATCCGATCAGAGAAAGTTGAAAGATCTTTCCCGACCGAAGTCCGGTCGGTAAAAGAAGATTTTAGACCGGACCGCGGTCGGAAAATTTGCCACCGAAGCGCGGTCGGAATAGTTTCTTCCCACCAAAGTCCGGTAGCAAATGTTTCGACCGCGGGCCAGTCAGAATTTTTTTTACCGACCGTACTCCGATCAGAATATTTGCTACCTGAATCCAATCGGGATATACTTTCCCGATCGCACTCCGGTTGAAAAACTGCTCGGGAAAGGTCCCGATCAAAGGCCGATCGAAAAAACTAGTTTCTGACCGGATTTCGGTCGGAAAAACTTTTCCAACCAAAGCATCCCCGAGCGGACTTTTTCGACCGAAGTGCGGTCGGGAAAAGGTCTTTCCCGACCGGATTCGGGTTATTTCTGACCGGAGTTCTGGTCGGAAATGACTCAATTTTCTTGTAGTGTTCAAACAAAACATCAGTCACCTTCCATATTCTTTTGAATACGGTACATGGTCCACGCCGTTCTACTATCTTTTGAGGAAAAATAATGTATAAAGGGAGAAACTTCCTTTTCTACCTTTAGGAAATGAGAATGAAAATTTTATTTCCACATGTCCAAAATAAAGAACAAAGAATTAGGAATGGAATGTTTGTCACACACATGATAATTTCTCCTTACACTTTCAAAATTTTGGGAACGGAATATGTATTCCATCCCTAAACTCATCATGGATCAAGCTTGTAGGGACAAATGTACGAGCGGGGTATTCTAAAGAGCTACACCACACAGAAATTCGATCTTTAAGTAAAAAAAAATTAATTCACTCATCAAATTTTTTTTTTGGCATTTGAACTGCCTAACACCGTCTGATGTGTGGTGAACGTGGGTGTAGACATGTTAGCAAGTGTATGGTCGAGTAACAACAAAATAGACAGTAAATTATGTCTCAAGTATTGAATTTGACAGAGATTGTGATTAATTAATGTGTAGAATCAACTTAAATTTAAGACATGAATAATGAAGAATTATTGGGTTAACTAATAAACTAAAGGGCATTCAAATCTAGTAAATAGAATTTAAGAAGATTGATTGGTTGATTGACTTGGTTGCAAAGCAGCTTAATGATGAATGTGCTGAGGGTGGATTTTCAGTGCAGATTCATCTAGTAATTCATAGATAAATCACCTATGTTTATTTAATGGGATAAAAGCATCAAGCCCCCTGAACTATACACATTTTTGCGACTTACCCCCTAAACTAAATTAATAAGCGTTTTGCCCCCTGAACTATCCTCGTCTGTTCGATTTGTCCCCTCGCCGGTTCTGCCGAATATTCCATTCTCGTGCGACTCACGTGAGGGTCAGAAGGGCATTTTTGGTACATGTTATGGAGTGTACAGTTCATGCATATTCCCCCTTAAACTATGCCTTTTAATGCGAATTGCCCCTTAAACTATGCTTCTTAGTGCGAATTTCGTCAGTTTCATTTTTTTTTATTTTCCCACGAATTAAAAAAAATTTAAAAAATGGACTAAGTTCAGGGGGGGTAAATCGAAACATCACTCCACACTACTTCACTCTTAAAAAAAAAAAACAGCCCAACAAATTAGGGTTCTTCATCAAACTCTCTATCGAATCGCTTCAATTCGTCAAAATCCCAGAAATCAAAGCCCCAACCTAATAATAAACCAGGTCAAATAATTTCACTCAAGGTAGTTTTATAATCGTCCGCTTTTTTTTTGAGAAGCGATAGTAGAAATGTGTGTAACTGTGTGTTTGTTTGTGTGTGTGTGAGACAGAGCTGATGTTGTGTTTATTGAATTGAGGAGGAGGAGGAAATGTCGAAGAGGATACGACAACAAAGTTTGTGGATGCTTCTCCTCAGCTGTTTGGTGGTTTTTCGAATTTCGATTCGCCAATTGTGATTTGATGTTGGGAATTTTCAAAAGTTAGTGGTTCTGTGTTTAGTAACATTCGGTGGTTTTGTTCATGAATGAAGAGGTGGATGAAGATGCACGATCAAAGACTAACATTGGAACTTCGGCGAAAACGGAAAAAGTTGATTCTTATCGATCCTTTGGGAATCTCTATAGCTTATGACTATTCTGTTTTATCTTAACCCAACCGCTTTATGTGTGTTAATCATTGTTATTTGGATTCTGGTAGCTGAATGATATGAAGTAATACTTTATGGGTTTTTTCACAATCGTTGTTAAGGTGGAGAACCGTCTGAAACAAGTGTGGCTACTGAAGGGGATGGAAATCCTTCAAACATAAGTCATGCCATCTGGATCTCTTGCACACAATAACAAAGCTGCTGATGATTTTCAATCTACCAAAGAAAATGGTGATGTTCCAAAGAACCAATCTCCTGGACAAAAGGTACCAAAAGATACCAAAAGATTTTCAATCTGTCACCAAAAGATACATGATGAGGAGCAGCACCAACCTTCTGGACAAAGCCATGGCTTCAAAGCTCAAGGAATGAAGACCTGTTTAAGGACAAGTAGGTTTTTTTTCATTTTAATGACAAGTTTGTTAATGATCGGGATGTAATTTAACTAGTCTGTTTCATGTTGTGATGTTCGAATTCTTCGGATTTTGGTGTAATATGTCTGAATGGTTATGAATGCAATTGGCTCAATAACATGTTTGCAAACTCACAAAAACGCACACTAAAAAAACATAAAAAAGATCCTCCAAAATATGGAATAAAGGGTAAATTTAGGTGCAAAATTAATCAGGGGGCAAATCGCAACACAATATTCAAGGGGTACGATAACATAGTTTAAGGGGCAAGTCGCACTAAGAAGCATAGTTTAAGGGGGAATATGCATGAACTTTACACTCCATAACATGTACCAAAAATGCCCTTTTGACCCTCACGTGAGTCGCACAAGAATGGAATATTCCGCGAAATATTCGACGGAAACCGGCGAGGGAGCAAATCGAGCAGACGAGGATAGTTCAGGGGGCAAAACGCTTATTAATTTAGTTTAGGACGCAAGTCGCAAAAATGTGTATAGTTCAGGGGGCTTGATGCTTTTATCCCTTATTTAATTTATAGAGTATTATTAAGCTTCTACGTGGTCAACGGATCATTGATCTAAAGCCAAAGTTCTCCACACCCTAAATGTGTAATCTCTATTGCCTAGAGCTTTAGCTCACATGGTCCAATTGTCACTCGTTTTAAAAGAGAAATTATTTCTGCAACCCATTTCACCATCTGCTAGTCTTAACTAGGCGTACATGCAAAGACATGTATTCATGTGATCTAAGTATTATGCATGATTCGCGTTATCTAGGCATATCCAAAAAGTTAGTTCTAATATGAACGGTTTAACAAAACTACCATGGCTACTAAGAAAAAAAAATCATTAATTCTATCATGCAACATATACAATGGATCACGTTTAAACATGTTATTACTCAAACAAGACTTCGAATAAACTAAATAGTAATAGTCATAAATCTAAGCTACTCCCTACTCCAAACATAATGAAAGAACAAAAGATTAGAAGTGTTGGATCTCTACGTTGAGGTTCTTAATCTTCAAATCTCATTTGCTTTGCCTTCTTCTTCACGGCTCTTCATTCTACTCTAAGGTTAAAGTTATGACAATGATTAATGAATGACTATGGATGTGTGTTCTCCCAAACTCTCACTTCACCGCTCTTCGTGACTCTACTTTAGCACACAATATAGTTGACTTGAATCAGAACATGATTTGACTGAATCAATCCCTCATTTTATACTATTTTTCTCGGTTACCCTAGGTTTGGATCAGTAATCATCACTTAATCGCGTAAAAGTTTACATTTTTATAATTTTACACTTGTTCAGGCACTAGTCGCGCGCCTCCACTAAAAATGCACTACTCGCGTGCTGCTTTCACGTCTACGCGTCTCAATTGGCATCACCAGCATCATGTCCACACTGGGTCCTATGCACACCTTGTAGGCTTATTTTGGATGCTACTCTTGCCCCTCCTCCTGGCTCTTATGACGATTGTACGGCTAAGGCCCCCGCGCTGCTAACGCTCCTCTATGGCGTTGATCAAGTCTTTATTAAAGTCTCTCATTTGATCCTCATTTGGTCCTTAAACTAATATCTTCGTGTTTTCATCCATTTTACGCTCTAAAATAGTCATTTTTCTCGACTCGACTTCAAACTACAAAATGACAAAATAATGCATAAAACATAAAGAATGCTACAAAGTTAGACAAAAGAACAAGTAAAGAGGATAGGAGAATCACATCGTCTAGCGCTCAAGTAGTATCACCAAACTAAAACATTTGCTCGTCCTCGAGAAAAAGAAGACTCCAAAAACTAGACTCAACAATTAGAAATAAAGTTCTGATCATGTTAACACTTATGCGTGGGGGTGTATCCTTAGAATGCAACATATGGTCAAAACAAGAGATGAGTAGGAAATTTAAAAGTAAATACGGGCTCATTGAAATTAATAAAGTCATTGTCATGCAATATATCATTTGCTCAGTCGTGTGTGGTTGTTGTTCATGAATAAAGGAGCAAGATTCTTTTCGAGAGTTCATTAGATCATAGAGTTTTACAAGTAATTTATTCATCCTTATTCTCTACCTTTCTTGCTACCTTTAATTTATGCAAACTCTTTATGTTGAGGATCTTTGAGCACTTTATTAGCTTGTAATGTTAGGCTCAGGTGAGTGCTAATAGTGGAAAAAAATAGATTTATTGTTACTTGATAAATCCAACTCTCTTTCTTTATTTTTCTCCCTCATTTTTATTTTATTTTCTTTTCTTTTTAGCCTCACATGTACAGTCTCTTTTTTTTTCTTTTGCATTTTCATTTGCGAAAAATCCAATCCTTCATTTACCTTTACTTCATAATTTTCGAGAAGCACCACGAAACTTAGAGTTTTGCATAGGGTTATTTTGTGCTCTCTATTGTATACATCATCTTTTTGATTTTTTAAGCCTTTTTGTTTTCTTTTAGTCCCCTTATGTTTTCATCTTTTCTCCTTCTCCTCCTTTTTTTTACTCTCTTAGGATTTAATCAATGCATCTCTAGAAAAGATTGAAATATAACATTACTCGGCTCATAGACTAGGTAGATGAGGCTAATAAATCAAAGGCATGCATACAAATGCTTCAGTGAGGTTATGAGGATTACTTTATTTGCAAAAGGGTTTGGGACTTGAAAAGACTTAATTGTAAATTGAAAAGATGGTCTAATTCATCTCCCCAACATATAAAAGTCTACAGTACTATCAATTAAGAATAGAGCAGATCACTCAAAATTATAAATCACATGTGATTCACCAATTACTAATGAAATAACAACAATAAATCTCATCATCTTCGACTCACTCAATAGATATAACAGTGTATATGAAATAAGCATGTTTTTGACAACATCAAACAACATGTACAACTAACCAAACAAGTACACTCTTAGCATCTCAAATCCATACCAGATTATGCATATATCATTATTGATATTTACTAATGCATGTTTTCATAACTAAACCTTGATTCTAATGACACTAAAAGCATAGTAAGACTCAAAAAAATGGACTCTAAAACTAAAGCAAAGCAAGAACTTAAGTTTTACCTTCCCATCCCCAATAAAAATTAGATGATGTCCTAATCGACTCAAAGATAGAAAATAAAAGTAAAGTATAGATGAGAAGAGTTCCCTATTTTGAGCCTCGGGATTAGAGACCTCTTATTGGACTGGTATGGCCAAATTCTTGTTTTTTCCTCATTGCTTGTGAAATTTCTTTAAGCTCCACCCATTGGTTGGCATTGGTGTTTCAAATTCTCTCGTTTATTTTATCCATTGAGTTCACCATCTCTGTATGGTCTTTCATCATCCTCTCATTTGCCTCTTGCAATTGCTCATGGTCAGCCTTTTGTTTTTTGACTATCTGCGAACTGAATTCTACATATGTTTGTGTAAGTACTTGATGCACACTCGCTTGAAGAGTAAGCATTTTCAATCACTTGCCTCGCGTATTTATTTTGATGGTATATGTCTATGTCTAGCTCGGCACAACCTTCTTTGATGCAAAAGGTTGTGATTAAGAAACCAAAATGCATATGATGTGGTGGTGGATCGTCTATCGTGTGATCACGACAATGTTTGGACTATAATTTGTTCTTGGGTCCATGTGACTTTACATTTGATCCTTAGTGGATGTAGTCAAGAACTAACAAACCGGTATAATTTCTTGCATTGTTGTGTTAAATCTCCATATTTGAGTATTGAAATTGTGGATCGGGTCGATACGTTGTTGATGTTAACTTAACACTGAAGTTCTAACAGCAGTTTGTGTTTGCTGTTAGTTCTACGATGTTACTTTAACAGCAGACCAGAGTAACAGTTTGCAGCGGAATAAACAAACACGAATTTAAGAAGTGAATATAGGATTATATTAACTTCCGAGCCGTAGGCAAAATACCACAAGGGTTTAACAAAGGCGTTCTCACAACTCTCAAGCTCCTCACTCTCGAATTGTTCAAACTAAGCAAAGCACACAAGAGTTGCTTCGACTATCTCTAAAAGCTCCTCACTCTTAGATCTATTCTAACAACTTAAAAACTTTGCTAAAGCAAGACAACACTCAACAACTGTAAATTAATCTCTTGGATTGATTAGCTCTTGTCTCGTTGTTTGTCTTGATGTACTTCACACCTATATATAGGTTCTTGATTTGGACTTCAAGGTGTGTTGTACATGGTTGGTAATTCTCCTTGTTTCCTTCTCGAACTCCTCTTCCTTGTTCTCGCAGTCCTTCTTGAATAATAGTTCCTTCGCCAGTGATCTAGCTAAGGAAAGACTCCTTCTTCAATTCAGGACTTTCCCTTGGAAGCTTTCCTAGTCGCACTAGACTTCTTCTTTCCTTTTATAAGCCGTTTGCTTTAATTAAAGAAACTTCTCATCTTGGAAACTTTGAGCGTCCAACCTAATGCAAGTTTGTTTCCTGAATAATAATCAAAGACAACTACAACTGTGGAACTCAGTTAGTTAAGTGAATAAGGCAAAACAATAATAATAATAATAACTAGATTGTAAAACAATTTCTGGACGTGCAATGTTACTCTAACATTGAAAATCTCAATGTTATCCTAACATCCAGGAAACTTGCACTTTCAATCTCCCCCTTTTTTCCTTAATCACAAAACCTAAGAAACAGTTCTTATCAGATCAAATTATTCAGAAAAACTTCATTATATCATAACAATGAAAAACTAAGTACTCTCCCCCTGAATATCAGAAGGAACTAATCCAATGTTATTCTAACACTGATACTTTCAATGTTATAACATCCAGCTTTATCAATGTTGGTTTAACATCAGAAAGTTAACACCTGCAAAACAGAGTCAGTACCAGTAATCACAGTTCAATAATAGCATAAGCAGAAACACTAAGTACCCAAAATAAAAAGTACTTAATTACAGTCCATACTAGCAGCAAGGAACAGTCTCCTTGATCAGAATAAAAAGAAAACAATTGTTCAAAAGGCATTAGAAACAGAAACTAAAGAAACTTGCAGGAAGGCAGATCCTTCAAGTGTTTCCTCAAGCTGTCCAGTTCCTGCAATCTGACTTGCTTGTCAGCTATTTCCCTCTGGGTGTCCTTGTACTCCCTATCCAGCCAGACCAATGTTTCCTCAACAAAAGCATCTGTAATCACTAAGCAGCTGTCACCACTGCTCACTGGAACTGAAGAAGCAGCAAACTTGTGTGTCTTCTTCTTCTTCTTCTTCCTGCTGGGACCAACTTCTCCTTGAGGGTTCCAAGGCAAATCCTGGATCCTCACATTAGTGAAGTAGCTCCTGGTGATTGACATTACAGCCTTGTTGCTGATCCACCCTTCAGTCTTCTTGGTTTTGAAGCCTTGCTTCACCAATAGACATGAGATCAATGAAGGATAAGGAAGGATTCCTTTGGGCTTCATAGTGACTTCCTTCATGTGTCTCAGCACTTTTTCACCAATGTTTACACTCATTCCATTCTTCAGCTTGTACACCAACTTTGCTGACTCTTTGGTCATCACAGTAGTGTTGGAAGAAGGAAGCCAATTGTAAGTGCTGATCTTGTGAAGCACGACACTAAGAGAAGTCAGCCTGGTTGTGGGAAAGCTCTCTCTCCATTGCCTAGTGAGGCCACCTGTAAGATCAGTGATGATCTCCTCCATAGTCGGATCCTCAGACTCTTCAGGATCAGGAAGACCCCAAGCCTCATTGATCATGGCAGGAGTGATGTCATAGATCTTCTTCCTAACCCAAGCCTTCCCATACTTAGGAGAATCCAGGTTGATCACCCACTCAGAGAGATTCATGTAGAACTCTCTCACTACATCAGGAACATATGCAGACAGATTCTGCACAGACCCCAAGACTCCTCTAGCCTCAAGCAACTCAAACACCCTGTTTTCTTTGAAAATACCCTCCTCAATAGCCCTTTCCTTGTGGATTACCCTGGCTTGGTATGCCTCCCATTGCTCCTCAGCATCAGGAGACACATAGAAGTCAGAGTAAGCTTCATGTGGATACTCTCTCATCATTAGATCAGTAAACTGATCATCATCTGATGTTAGAGTAACATCAGCTTGCTCTGGCTTATCAGCCACAAGCTCTTCTTCCTCAACTTCCTCTTCCTCTTCCTCCTCAATCTCTTCTTCTTCTTTTTCTTCTTCTGACTCATCCTCAGAAGACTCAGCCATCACCTCCTTACCTTTCCTCTTCCTGGCAGCATTTGCAAGGGCAGCCAAGGAAAGGTTTTCATCCTCATCCTCTTCTTCTCCTTCAACCTCAGCTGGTTGGTCACTCACAACAGCTTGGTTACCTTCAGTAGTAACCCCATTATTTACACCAAGATTGCCATCAGCAGCAATCTCCTCAGACAAATCCTCATCATGCTCACCAGTAGCATGTTCACTCTCCTCAGCAGCAGCAAACTCATCATCATTAGCCTCATTAGGCTCAATAGAACTAGCCACAGTTGGCTCCACCACTTCCTCAACCACATTACCCAACCCAATCACAGGGGCCTCATTCTCCCCCTCAATACCAACATCGACATCAGCAGGTATACTCGGAGTAGGGTTAGCCATTGTTACCTCGATTTCAGGATTGGTGGGAGCAGGGGCTTGCTCGACAGCATCTGATGTTGAACCAACATCTTTCTTTGAAATCTTTTTGCCCTTGCGCCGTTGAGTGGTAGCTTTCCTCTTTGGAGAGGCGGCGACTGTGGTTTCAGCGGCGGTGCGTCTGGTACTGCGTCGTGGCGCTCGCTCGACTTGCGCAGCTGCTTCTGCAAGAGCATCAATATTGGACTTGCGTGCCATTGTTAGAGTAACTTTGAGATAAAAAGATTGAAGATTTTGAAAATTTAGAGAGTAATTTGCTTTGCACAGTTGTTAGCGTTAGAATGAAGAAGAAATTAGGGCAAATTATATATATGATTCAGATGAAGAGCATGGAATAGTGGTGTTGTAACATGTTACCATAATAATCTGACCACTGTCACACGTCCCCTACATGTTATTCTTACCACGTGTCAGTGTTAGGTTAACACGTAACCAGAGCAGTCTTCATTCCTGAAAACTTATAAGTTACAATGTTACAATGTTGGACTAACATTGGAAAGTTAACATCAGGGAGGGAAGTTGGAGGTGCAGGGCTTCATCCAAAGTAGTATCATCTTGTGAGAGCGTGAGATATTCCTGTACTAATCCGAAGCTTCAACCAAGTACACAGGTACAATGACACAGCTTAAGATCATCAGTATAAGCAAGTGACAAATCAAACAGAGAAAAACACAGAGGATATACTTATCCAGGGAAAAGATTTTCCCACAGCAAGAAGATCACAAAACATAGTGCTTTTACCTGTAGCTGGTCACCCAAGAAGTATGCCTCAACACATGATACTTAACTACTCCCCCTAAGCCCAAACCGACAAAAGGAAATATGCAGAACTAGAATGAATGCAACCATGTTAGATTAACATTTGAGAGATGGTAACCACATACAAATCGTCTTGCTAACTGGGATCAGGACATATCAATTTATCTTTAACTTTCACTATTTTTAGAAACTCTTTTGAAAAAAAAACTGATGAATGTTAAAGGACAGTCTCATCACTGAATGTGGGCAGCACAGGACTCCACACACCCCAGCAACTTAGCTATCAGCTACAGATCAGGCAAGTACAAAGGAATTGAATGAAGACAACACTTTTATCAAATATTTCTCCACCCCAACTCCTCATGCATACTTGTTTACTAACCTGTTTATCAAGGAAATACTAAGTAATCAATGCTACTGAATGCACACAGTCTAAACTTTATACACCCCAGTAGGAAAGATCACTATCATGTAAAAACCTTGGCCATAGACAAAAATATGAAAATAAGCACAACTGAATGACAATGAGGCCTTCAACATCATGTACCCCAGCTTCTCTTCATACCTTGTCAAACCTAACATGGATAAGACACAACTGAATATCATCAGAGTAGTGAGCTCTGTGTATCCCAGCTTCTCCCATGATGTTAGGTTAACATTCACAGACTAACATCAGAGTTATTTCTTTCCAAACCTCTTGATATGTACCTGTTCACCAATCACCTTAGCTATTCATACAGGTCAACCACACAACCAACAGTTTCTCTAACAAAGATGTAATTTGCAAGAAAGAAGAATGCAAAAAGGAACAAAAAAGAATTACAGCTACACCACAACCAATAACCAATGCTAGACAGTGGTGTTATGTTAACACTGGTGAACTAACATCTCTAAACAATGCACATGCCAAGAGAGTTCCTCAGACTGAAGAACCTCTCAGTATCTAATGGTTTAGTGAACATATCAGCTAGCTGATTGTTAGTTTCTATATGTTCAATGTCAATAAGCTTGTCTTCTACCATGTCTCTCAGAAAATGATGCCTAATGTCTATATGTTTTGTCCTAGAATGCTGAACAGGATTCTTAGAGATGCTTATAGCGCTAAGGTTATCACAAAACATAAGTAAGGTATCACTGTCTAACCCATAGTCCAGTAGCATATGTTTGAGCCATACCAACTGGGTGACACAACTACCTGCTGCAATGTATTCAGCCTCAGCAGTGGATAGTGACACACAGTTTTGCTTTCTACTGTACCATGAGACCAAGTTGTTCCCCAGATAAAAACATCCTCCACTTGTAGACTTCATGTCATCAGTATCACCTGCCCAGTCTGAGTCACTGAAACCTACAAGATTTGTGTTAGTATCATAAGAGTACCATATGCCAAGGGCCAAAGTGCCAGATATGTATCTAAGTATTCTCTTCACAGCAATCAGATGTGACTGCTTTGGACATCCCTGGTACCTTGCACATACACACACAGAGAACATAATATCAGGTCTTGAAGCAGACAAGTATAACAAGCTTCCTATCATTGAACGGTACAATGTTGGATCAACATTGACACCAGTATCATCCCTGGATATCTTCACAGATGAAGACATGGGAGTCTTGCAAGGCTTTAAATCTGTCAATTCAAACCTTTTCACCAAATTTCTTGCATACTTTTCCTGACTTAGGAAAATTCCATTACCTGTTTGTTTCACTTGAAGACCAAGAAAGAAAGTTAATTCTCCCATCATACTCATCTCAAACTGCCCTGTCATTGATTCAACAAATTTTTCTAGAATAGAATTGTTAGTTGAGCCAAACACAATATCATCTACATATATTTGAGCAATACAGACATGAGAATCTTTCTTCAAGACAAACAGTGTTCTATCTCCATCACCTCTAACAAAACCAAGACTTAAAAGGAATTTTGTAAGCCTTTCATACCATGCTCTAGGTGCTTGTTTAAGACCATATAATGCCTTTTCAAGCTTGTACACATGGTTTGGATACTTAGGATCTGTGAACCCCTTTGGATGTTCAACATATACTTCCTTATCAATCAGCCCATTCAAAAACGCACCCTTTACATCCATTTGGTATAATTTTATCTTAAGACAACATGTTATGGCTAGAAGTAACCTAATAGATTCAATCCTAGCAACTGGAGCAAAAGTCTCATCAAAATCTACACCTTCAACCTGTGTGTACCCCTGAGTAACTAGTCTAGCTTTGTTTCTAACTATAACCCCTTCCTCATTACTCTTGTTCTTAAATATCCACTTTGTCCCTATTACATTAACATTAGGTGGTCTAGGTACAAGTATCCAGACATTGTTCTTAGTAAACTGTAATAGTTCATCTTGCATGGCATTAATCCAAAAGTTATCAAGAAGGGCTTCATTCACATTTTTAGGTTCTATGGTGGAGACAAAACAAGAGGCATTATCAACAGTACAAGTGAAGTTCATACAGACACACAGTTTTACCATATCTCTATAGTCAAGTCTTTCTCTATTGCGTGTCCTTACCCGTTCAGTGAGTTCACCTATTACCTGGGATGCTGGATGGTCTTTCTGAATCCTAGCCGGGGGGTCTCTTCTAGGTTCAGCGGCACCTTCATGTTCTGAGTCAGAATCCTCTGATGTTACTCTAACATCTGATCTCGCTGGTGTTAGTCTAACATCGTTCCCTGACTCTTGTTCAGTGTTTCCAGCTTCCAGTTCCAATGTTGGTGTAACATTGTCAGGAGTAACATTCTCGGTTTCCACTGTTGGTTCAACATTGGGAACTAAGATGTCACCAGTACCTGTATCAAGAGTGAAATCATCAAACACAACATTCACTGATTCCTGAATTGTCTTCAATCTAAGATTGTAGACTCTAAAGGAAGTACTATTGGCTGAGTATCCTACAAAGATGCATTTTTCACTTTTAGAATCAAATTTACTCAGATAATCCTTGTCATTCAGTAGATAACAATCACATCCAAATTCATGAAAGTATGCAACATTTGGTTTTACACCCTTCAAGAGTTCATATGGAGTCATATTAGTTCCAGGTCTAAGATACACCCTGTTACTAATGTGACAAGCAGTATTTAAGGCTTCAGCCCAGAGTCTTTTGGATAAGTCTTTGGCATTGAGCATAACTCTGGCCATCTCTTGAAGAGTCCTGTTCTTTCTCTCAGCAATCCCATTCTGCTGAGGAGTCTTAGGAGCTGAAAATTCATGGAAAATACCTTTAGCATTGCAGTAGTTATCAAAACTAGCATTTTCAAATTCTTTACCATGATCAGACCTAATTTTAGTCACAGTGGAGCCATACAAGTTTTTAATACTAGCACAAAGAATTTTGAACTGATCAAAAGCTTCTGACTTTTCTTTAAGAAATTTTACCCAAGTGTATCTAGAGAAGTCATCTACAATCACAAAGGCATATCTCTTCCCACTGAGACTACTTACCTCAATTGGACCCATTAAGTCCATGTGCAGCAATTCAAAACACCTACTAGATCTAGGGTTAGCATTCTGTACCTGTAGGGGTGTATGAACTGCTCTGGTTTGCTTACCCTTGAGGCAATCACCACACACAAGCTTACCTAGACAAGACAGCTTTGGTAAGCCTCTTACAGCATCAACTCTCTGTAATTTCTCAAGGTTTCTGTAGTGAACATGTCCAAGTTTCCTATGCCATACAGAAGCTTCATCTATTTTAGCATGGAAACACTCTGCTTCCTCTTAAGCTAGGTAGCAGTTGTCCTTGGACCGAGTACCTGTCATAACAAGTACATTATCACTATCATAAACATCACAAGATGAACTGTCAAATGTAACCAGCAAGCCATCATCACATAGTTGACTGATGCTGATTAAATTTGCTTGTAGCCCATCAACCAACAACACATCCTTCAGGGGTGGAAATCCATCAACATTCAGTGTCCCCTTTCCAATGATCTTCCCTTTTGTACTACCACCATAGGTCACAGTGCCAGTACTCACAGAAACCATATTCACAAGATTGTCAATGTTGCCTGTCATGTGTCTTGAACATCCACTGTCGAAGTACCACTTACCTGAAAGGTTAGAATACACAGCAGAGAAAACAACATTGCAAACAACTTTAATCTTAGGGGTCTTAACTTTTTCTACCCAAGTTCTACCTTTCTGTCCTGAACCTAATGTTGGTCTAACATCGGAAACTGCTGTTGTTCTAACATTGGGTTCAGTAACTGTTTTCTTACCACATTCTCTTACAAATTTTCTACAGAATGGTTTTATGTGGCCTGGTTGGTAACAGTATTGACAGATAAAAGTAGGTTTACTTCTCACAGTGTTGATGGTACCTAAACTCTTAGAATCAGATTCTTTAACAAAGCTAGAAGATAGATAGGCAGAATTTACTATAGAAGAGGAAGGTTTCTCAACAAATCCCAGACCACATGAACCTGAATTTCCCATGCTAAGTACCTCATCAAGTTTAGAAGTACCTGCATTCCATTTAGCTATGATCTGTGTGTCTTTCTTGAGTTTATCCTTCACCTCTTTCAACTCAGCTTCAGCTTTGTCAAGATCTCTTTCATAGAGTTTCAACATGTTCTTCAAACATTCAATGTCATGAGTCAGTGCTTTGGTCTTCTTTATGAGTTTCACATTCTCTCTCTCAAGCCTGAGGAATGTGGTGTGCAGATCATCAAGAATCTCCTCCTGGGATAATTCTTCTTCTTGGGAGTACTCTTCTTCTAGATCAACTGTACCATGAAAACAATCAAAGTTAGTATCATCACAATCAGAGAGTTCATCAGAGATAACCTGGGAATCATTGCTGTTCCAGTCTCCAAAAAAGATTTCCTGCTTTGCTGTTGGTTCACCAATGTTAGAGTAACATTGTGATCTTAGGCAATTTCTGGAGTCTTCATTGGACCAGGTGATCCTTGTGCATAGCGCAGCAGTTTTGATTTCCTCTGAGTGTTCCTCGGCACTTGTTCCAGATTCAAAATCATCTTCATTGAAGTCATCTACACAAACCCAATGAGAATTCCCTCTTGTTCTGAGGGTGTTAGCACATTCATGTTTAAAGTGACCATACCCCTTACATTCATAACACTGGACATCTTTCAATTTCTCAGCATCTTGAGGAGTGCTCTTAGATGCCATGTATTTTACAAACTTTGGGGGCAATTTCTTGTAACCGGGGCTATCATTACCAGTTTGTTTTTCTTTCTGTTTACCTTTGAAACCTAATTTACTAAACTTTTTGGTAATATTGCCATAGTTAGAAGAGATCAACTCATATTCATCCCCATCACTCCCTGTAGAATCTGAGCTAGTACCTAGTAAGGCTAAAGCAAGTTGTTTACTGGACTTTCCTAGGAATTCTAGTTCAAATTCTTTTAGAGTGTTCATTAATGTTTGAAAGTCCATGTTGGCAAGATCTCTAGACTCATTCATAGCAATTCTTTTGACAGTAAACTTAGAGGATAATGTTCTAAAGGCTTTGTAGACCATGGTTTGATTAGGGATGATAAAACCTAAGTTTTGGCACTGATTAGCAATATCTAGAAGTTTCTCAAAATAACTATCAATGCTTTCATCCTCACCCATCTCTATCTTCTCAAAGTCCCTCAAAAGTTTTCTATATTTAGAGTCCCTCACAGCCACATCACCCTCACAATGTAATTCAAGAATTTCCCATGCAGATTTAGCAGTAGAACAAGTTTGAATCAGTTTGAACATATGATTACCTACCCAGCTAAAAATAGCATTGAGAGCCTTTTCATTGAAGTTGTAGAGAGAAATTTCGTTGGCTGTCCATTGTCCCCTTGGCTTAGGTACCAGATCAGCATCTCCATCTCTTGGCAAGTAGGGAATGGTGTAGCCTTCTAGTACTGCGTCCCAAGCTCTTAGGTCGATGGATTTGATGTGGACTCTGAGCCTGATCTTCCAGTAGGCATAGTTGTTGGGACCCTCCAATACAGGCAACCTGCTGGTATTAGGGTTGGAATTGTCCATCTTGTCGTATCAACGCCAAACACCGGTGAAGTTGGTGCTTGGCTCTGATACCAATTGAAATTGTGGATCGGGTCGATACGTTGTTGATGTTAACTTAACACTGAAGTTCTAACAGCAGTTTGTGTTCGCTGTTAGTTCTACGATGTTACTTTAACAGCAGACCAGAGTAACAGTTTGCAGCGGAATAAACAAACACGAATTTAAGAAGTGAATATAGGATTATATTAACTTCCGAGCCGTAGGCAAAATACCACAAGGGTTTAACAAAGGCGTTCTCACAACTCTCAAGCTCCTCACTCTCGAATTGTTCAAACTAAGCAAAGCACACAAGAGTTGCTTCGACTATCTCTAAAAGCTCCTCACTCTTAGATCTATTCTAACAACTTAAAAACTTTGCTAAAGCAAGACAACACTCAACAACTGTAAATTAATCTCTTGGATTGATTAGCTCTTGTCTCGTTGTTTGTCTTGATGTACTTCACACCTATATATAGGTTCTTGATTTGGACTTCAAGGTGTGTTGTACACGGTTGGTAATTCTCCTTGTTTCCTTCTCGAACTCCTCTTCCTTGTTCTCGCAGTCCTTCTTGAATAATAGTTCCTTCGCCAGTGATCTAGCTAAGGAAAGACTCCTTCTTCAATTCAGGACTTTCCCTTGGAAGCTTTCCTAGTCGCACTAGACTTCTTCTTTCCTTTTATAAGCCGTTTGCTTTAATTAAGGAAACTTCTCATCTTGGAAACTTTGAGCGTCCAACCTAATGCAAGTTTGTTTCCTGAATAATAATCAAAGACAACTACAACTGTGGAACTCAGTTAGTTAAGTGAATAAGGCAAAACAATAATAATAATAATAACTAGATTGTAAAACAGTTTCTGGACGTGCAATGTTACTCTAACATTGAAAATCTCAATGTTATCCTAACATCCAGGAAACTTGCATTTTCAAGTATCACTCCATTTCGTCGTTCAATGTAAATTATTTGGGCGTGTAGTGAGTACCTTAGTTGCTCTAACTGTTGTGACTTTGTTCTGAATTCCACAATCTCACAATATTGTTTGATCTTCGTCCAAGTTGTAATACTTGTTGACTTCTTTATGTGTTATATACTGATTTGCCACGTACTCAAACTAAAGTAATTCTCTCTATTTGATGTGAACAATATTCTCGTACAACGGTGTTTTTCACGGCACAGGGCTTCTTCACCATTCACTTCAAACAAGCTTGGATCAGCATATCTCTCTGTAGTAGTACTTCTTGTTCATGAACAAAATGGCTACCCATCACCGCTTTCTACCCTCCAAAGACTCTGTTATTCATGAATCTGTTGAAACTGGCTAAGCAATTGCGAGTCTGAATGCTTTCCTTGGTGTTCATGTGGATGCCTTAATCATAGTATATATTTATATATTGTTGCGGGGTGTAAGTTAGGGAATGTAGCTGATGTAAAGGCTCTCGGTGATTGTTGGGGTGAGTGAGTATTATATATTTGTAACAATTTTTAACATATTGAATTTGGTTTGGGTTATTAGGGATAATAAAGATTTGGTATTATCTACCAAAATTAAATAGGACTCATTTCCATATTAGAAAATACTTATATCCTTGTATAGTTATTTCCTACTTGTTCATCAAGTTTCCTACTTGTTCATTAAGTCACCTAGTTGTATAAATACCCATGTAATCTGGCATTGTAATTCATTCACAATATATAAAGGAATATATTTCCTACATGGTATCATATAGCCTCTAATAATCTAACGATTAAAACCCTACCGATCCGCCGCCTAAACCTAGCCAATGTCGGTCGTCAACTCGTCCGCCTCCCACCACTTCGATGACGACGGCGACACCGCCTCGTCCAACCACTATACCGCCGCCACCACTCATAAAACTGCCGCCACCACTCAACAAATCACGCCTCCCGCCCCCCTCACCATCGTCCCAATTTCCTCTCATCATCACCTCACCCTTCGTCTCAATCCGACGAACTATATTTCTTGGCGACTTCAAGTCGTTTCAACCCTAAGCGGTTTAAATCTCCTGGGTTACCTTCAAGGGACTTACAAACGTCCTCCTTGCTCCGATATTGCCGGTCACACGCTATGGTTTCAACAAGACCAACTTATTCTTTCTGCCCTCATAGGTGCCATGGAACCCGAAATCATGCCTCTCGTTCATTGTGCCAAAACCTCATCCGAGGCGTGGGTTCTTTTGATGGGCGCGTTCGCCCGTTCTGACCGTACTCGCATCATGGCCCTTAAGGATGCGCTCAACACCACGAGACTTGGCAACGGTTCTGTTACTGAGTACCTCACTGACATCAAGTCCAAGATTGATGAGCTTGCAATGCTTGACCGCCCTCTTCACCCTGACGACATTACCATCTATGTTCTCAATGGTCTTGGTCAAAATTACCGTGACATCGCCACCTCCATCCGTCTCCGTGAACAGTCCTTGGCGTTTGCTGAACTCCACAACGCCCTCGTCACCCATGAGTCCTATATCAAGCGCTTTGAAGCCGACACCGCTGCCCTTGTTGCTACGGCCAACAACGTCACCGTTGGACCCTCTCGCGATCCTCTTTTCACGCGCAGCTCATCCTCCAGGGGGCGTGCTCCGTTTCGTGGTGGGCGCGGTCAAATCCGTGGTCGAGGTAGACCCCCTTCTGGTTTTGTTTCTAGCGGTTTTACTAACCCCTCTCAAAGCAATGGCGAACAGGTTATTTGTCAATTTTGTGGGAAACCTAATCATGTAGCTTCCCGTTGCTACAAATTACAGAAGTTGCTGAACCCCACTGCCAACTCGGCCGTCACACCACCGACCGCGAGTCATCGTCATCCTTCTCAGTCTCGGATGGTTGACTGAGGCGCCTCTCATCATGTCACAGGGGACCTCAACAACCTTGCATATCACTCTGAGTATGATGGTACTGATGAAGTTCAGTTAACTGATGGTAATGGTATGCCTATCACGCACACTGGCTCTTCTATTATTTCATTTCCTGTACGAAATTTCTCTTTGAATACTGTGTTGTGCGTACCGTCATCTCATCATAATCTCTTATCCGTTCATCGTTTCACGCAAGATAATAATGTCTCTCTGGAATTTTTTCCGAATTATTTCTCTGTTAAGGATCAGGGTTCGGGGGAAACACTGGCGACGGGACCTTGCACTAATGGCACCTACCACATCCGTCCACCGCTGCACTATCTCAAGCATCCGGAAAAGTTCGTGAATCTTGGTGTTCGGACGTGTGCATCCACTTGGCACTCACGTCTTGGACATCCGGCCTCAAAGACGAGTTCCTTTTTGATTTCTAGTTTTTCTTTACCGCTTTTGAATAAGTCCTCACGTTTTGTGACTCTTGTTTAGCGAGTAAATCGCACCGTTTGCCGTTTATGGATACTTCTTTTGTTGCTACTCATCCTTTGCATTATGTGTTTGCTGACGTTTGGGGTCCTACTGATACTTTTGTGGATCGTTTTTGTTTCGACTTGGTTATTGTTGATCTATTTAGTCGGTACTGTTGGTTTTTCCCTATGACTGCTAAATCTCAAGTTCAAGATATTTTTCTCCAATTTAAATCTCTTGTGGAAAAACAGTTTCGACATAATATAATCAACTTCTACAGTGATAATGGTGGTGAATTTGTTGCCTTAAAACAATTTCTTGTGCAATCCGGTATTAGTTGGCTCACGTCCGCCCCGCACACACCACAACAGAACGGCATGGCCGAACGTCGCCACCATCGTATCACTGAGACGGGTCGTGCTCTTCTTCCCCGTGCCAAATTACCAAGTACTTATTGGAGTTATGCTTTTCAAGTCGCCGTGTATCTTATTAATAGAATGCCATCCTCTGCACTTAAGTCTTCAACACCTTTTTACAAGTTATTCAACCATCATCCTAATTATCTCAAGCTCCGGGTCTTCAGTTGTTTGTGCTATCCTTGGCTCCGTCCTTATGTCGACAACAAGCTCTCCTTTTCGTCTCGACCTTGCATCTTCTTCGGATACTCCACGTCGCAGAGTGCTTATAAGTGCCTTGACCCTATCACCAATCGATTATATCTTTCTCGTCACGTTCGTTTTTGCGAGACAGTGTTTCCTTACTCTACTTGGCAGCCTATCGTGCCCGGTTCGGCTCCGCCCGCTCCATGGGCCCCACCGCTCACGGTCCTTTCTTTTGGCCCTGCTCCATCACATGCGGCCCATCCAGTACCCATCTCATCCGCCCGTGATCCATCCATGGCCCATTCCCCACCTCGGTCTGCGGTCCCTTCGCCTAGCCCAACCCGTAGCCCCGCGGCCCTGCGGCCTCTTCGTCTGGCCCAACCCGCGGCCCCGTGTCTCCAGCGCCTAGCCCAACTCCGGGCTCCACTCCGACTCCGGATCCGACCCATGACCGCAGCCATCCACCCACGGCCAAATCCCAGGACACCCCCTCCTCTCCTCTTCGGCCCGCTCACCATATGGTCACGAGGTCCAAGAACAATATTTTCCGACCTAAGGCCCTCGCCGCTTACACCAACCACCCACTTCCTGATCCGGTGGAACCTACTTGTGTCTCTCAAGCGGTCAAGGATCCTCTCTGGCGTTCGGCTATGTCTGACGAAATCACTGCTCTTGTATCTCATGGTACTTGGGAACTTGTTCCTCATTCCTCTGCCACGAATATTATTGGGTGCAAATGGGTCTTTCGTCTCAAACGTAATCCTGATGGGTCCATCGCACAGTACAAGGCACGTCTCATCGCTAAGGGCTTTCACCAGCGCCCTGGAATTGACTATATGGAGACTTTCTCGCCCGTCGTGAAACCAGTCATTGTTCGTGCTATTCTCACGATTGCTGTCTCCAACTCTTGGGGTATTCACCAACTGGATGTCAGCAATGCCTTCCTTCATGGCACCCTGAGTGAAGAGGTCTATATGCAGCAACCCCCGGGGTTTGTAGACTTGGCCTTGCCCTCTCATGTCTGTCGCCTTCGCAAGTCTACCTATAGCTTGAAACAGGCCCCTCGCGCGTGGTTCCGGGCTCTTTGCACGTCTCTCCTATCTCTTGGGTTCACTCAATCCAAGTCCGACCACTCACTCTTTATCTTTCGACGCGGCAAGACTGTTCTCTTTCTACTATTTTATGTCGACGACATTATTTTTACAGGCAATGATTCCTCTCTTATCACCTCCATTATTGCCAAGCTCGGGTCGACGTTTCGGCTTAAGGACCTTGGCGCCATCTCTTTTTTTCTTGGTATTGAAGCCATCCCGTGTGCCGAGGGTCTCTTCCTCTCTCAACAAAAATACGTTCGGGACCTTCTTTCACGTCACAAGATGGATGGTACTAAGTCTGTGACTACTCCTATGTCACCCTCCTCCGTCACTCCATCCGAAGACAGTGCCTTTGACGAAGGTCTCTACCGTCAGGCCATTGGGGAAGTTCAGTATCTTGCCTTCACTCGCCCTGATATCACATTTGCTGTCAACCGCTTGGCTCAGTCCGTCTCTTCCCCTCGTGAACATCACTGGACTGCTGTCAAACGGGTTCTTCGCTATCTTAAGGGCACGGTTTCACATGGCCTTCTCATTCGCCGTCGGCCCGCTAACACACTCAATGCCTACACCGATGCTGATTGGGCTGGTGATCCTTCTGATAGGACTTCCACGTCTGCCTTTCTTATATCTCTTGGTGATACTCTGATTTCTTGGTCTTCTCGCAAGCAACGCGCTGTTGCTCGCTCCTCGACTGAGGCTGAGTACCGAGCCCTCGCCACAACTACATCCGAGGTTCAGTGGATTCAGCATTTATTGGCCGAACTACGGGTCCCTCTTCGTAGACCCCCGACCCTTTATTGTGATAACATGGGGGCCACGCATCTCTCCCTGAATCCCGTTCTTCACTCTCGGATGAAGCACATCGCGATCGACATTCACTATGTTCGGGATATTGTGGCAAAGGGTCTCGTCTCTATTTCGCACATTAGCACTAAGGATCAGCTCGCTGACTTTCTTACTAAGGCACTACCTCATGCTCGCTTCTTACTTCTTTGTTCCAAAAGCGCCTTGGCCGATGGCTCGGCACTTTTGAGGGGGCGTATTAGGGATAATAAAGATTTGGTATTATCTACCAAAATTAAATAGGACTCCTTTCCATCTTAGAAGATACTTATATCCTTGTATAGTTATTTCCTACTTGTTCATCAAGTTTCCTACTTGTTCATCAAGTCACCTAGTTGTATAAATACCCATGTAATCTAGCATTGTAATTCATTCACAATATATAAAGGAATATATTTCCTACACGGGTACCTATGATTTTTATTTGACTTCGAAGTTTCTATTTTAAATTATTGTGTTATTACTATTGTCAATATTATTCGTGTTGCTTCATATTTTTTACGATGAGTAGATCATGGGCGGTATTTAGCGATTCAAATACCCAATGGTGGTATCAGAGGCCAAGTTCTATTAAAAGTGGAGTAGAGCTCGGGTGTGGTAGTATAAATATGTATTGTTTATACTTATATGTAAGAAAGTTCCAAATATGTATCATGTCCATAAAAAAATGATACTCTATGCTAACTTTATGGAGGAAACAATTATTGGACAGCAATGCAAAGTGAAGCTTGCATATTCTTAAAGATATTATAAAATCAACTTTTAATTTAATTCATGTACTTTTAGATAAATTCGTTCATAACAAGCTAAAGCTAAAACAGTCATTTGTGGTAGTTTGTATGCATTTAACTTGTGATAGTTCTATTAAAATAAACTCAATTATAAAATTGCAGTTATTTGTCAGCTTTTAGATTTTTAACACCCTTCAATTTATCAACGTGTTTTTTTCAAATCCATCTTTGTATTGTTGGCGAACGCAATGACCAGTGCAATTCGCGCATCTGTCGGTAGAGGGTTCAGATAAAGGTTGTAGCTCGCAAAGAGGGAGTTCCCCGGCTGGTACACACTATTTTTGCCTCCAACACACAATGAGGGGAAAAATCAATGTTGGTACCTTAACTTGGTCTCATAACATAATTGGTACCTTAACTTGTTCAACCTCGGTACCCTAAGTTTTCATTTCTTCTCAAAAGTGGTACTCCAATGGAAGAGTTGCACAATTTTGTGCCCCAAATGCACATGTGGACCTCCGTTGACCTTATAATTACGGACTTTAATCATTTTTTTTCAAATGGACTTGCTAACTATATTAATAAATAAAAACAAATTAAATAAAAAGATGAATAAAACTACTCTATCCCTCTCATTGTCACAACTTTTCCGCCCATTTCAGCTCACAGTCGTTTATTCTAAGGTCAACGGAGGTCCACATGCACAATTGGGGCAAAAATTATGCAGCTCCCACCACGGGGGTACCACTTTTGAAGATAAATAAAAACTTAGCGCACCATTTGCGAGGCTGGACAAGTTAAGGTACCAAGTCTGTTTAGTGGACAAATTAAGGTACCAACATTGATTTTTTCTCTACACAATGACGATAACTACTATTTACTACTTTTGGTGCTCCATATTATAAACAGAGAATTGTGTATTTCTACGTTCTTTAAGATGTACGTGCAATTGCGGTAGTTCAAAAACTAAAGAGTGTCCCACTTTTAAGCATGAACATGTCCATATAAAACATAGTTTTGTTAAATGAATAAATGGGTACACCATATTATTAAATCCAGTGGAAGAAATAAACAGCATTTGCTTTGATGTGTAGTGCATCGATACTCCAATCAAGTAGATCAAGGTATATTGAATACATTTTGGATAACGATACGCTTTCGAAACTTGCACCAAAACTATCTGATACACTACATGGCGTATCTGTTAATTTTAAAAATTTGCAAAATATCGATTCATATCCGATCGAAATATTTTTGGTCTCTTTTACAAACTTTTAATTATTAATGGGTTGAAAAAAATAAAACACCACCGCAAAACAAACAAACAAACAAACAAAAAATTGAACCTTTTAATTTGGTGGTTTATGATCAGGCCTTAACATTTTACTCTAGTTCTTTCTCTCTTCTCGCCCACCACCGTGAGGTTTCTCGCCCTTATTTCACTTCCATCAACATTGAAATTGTAGGATCAAGATTGATACATTGTAAGCTCTAAGTTAAGTTGGCGTTGCTTTAACTTGATCACAATTAATCTTCTTGACAGAGTATAATGCAGTGGAATTTAAAGAACACAAGAAAATATTTTTCAGAAGTTTTTAAGTAATTATAAACTTCCTAGCCTTAGGCGAAATAAGCACTATAACAATGGTTTTAACAAAACGTTTCTCACAACAAAATCACTCACGCTCTATTATTGCTCGAACTGAACAAAGCAGACAAAAACTAACTCTTTAATCCTATGAACTAGATTTAAATAGCTAATCTAGAAACTTTGCAAAATAAGACAAAACAATCCAACTCTAATGATCTAATCACTCAGATTCTTTTAGCTTTATTGTCTTGTATTTGTCTTGATTTACTTCACACCTATATAAAGGTTTCTTGAAACTTGATCTCCAAGGTGTATTATACACGATTTGGTAACTCTTGTTGTTTCCTTGATGAATTCTACTTCCTTGTGAACTCGATCTCCTTCTTGAATAACATTTCCCTTTATTAGTGTTTTAATAAGGAAAACACATTCTTTAATTCTGAGTTAGTCCTGGAAAGTTTCCTAGTTGCAGTAAAACTTCTTGAAACCTTAGCTTTGTGTACCCCAGCTTCTCTAAATGTTAAGTTAACAACCTCATACAAACATAAGAGTTTTATTATCTTTTCAAAAAAAAATATGTGAATTTGTTAACTAGAAAGATTTGTTAATCACATAGTTTAACCGCACAAACTAAATATGACAAGACCAGTATGAATGAGACTCACAAAGAAATAAGGAAAACAAAAAGAATTACATACTACACCACAAACAAAAACTAGTGCTAGACAGTGGTGTTATGTCAACATTGGGTGTTCCAACATTCTCACATATTGCACATGCCGAGAGACTTTCTCAAACTGAAGAATCTCTCACTATCCAAAGGTTTTGTAAACATATTAGCAAGCTGAGCATTTGTCACAACATGCGCAATGTTGATCACTTTATCCTCTACCATGTCTCTCAAGTAATGATGCCTTATATCTATATGCTTTGTCCTAGAATGATGAGCAGGATTCCTTGAGATACTAATGGCACTAAGATTGTAACAAAACATGAGAAGTGTATCACTATCTAACTCATAGTCTAACAACATGTGTTTAAGCCATACAAGTTGGGTAACACAACTGCCAACAACTACATATTCAGATTCAGTTGTAGATAATGGCACACAATTCTGTTTCCTACTATACCATGAAACCAAATTATTTCCCAAATAGAAACAGCGCCCACTTATGGATTTCCTGTCATCCAAGTCACCTACCCAATCGGAGTCACTAAAACCACAAGATTAGTATTTATGTCATATGAGTACCAAATGCCCAAATGTGAACTTCGAGATATATATCTTAAAATTCTCTTCACAACAATCAAGTGAGATTGCTTTGGATCAGCCTGATACCTAGCACAAACATAAACAAGATACATAATATCTGGTTAGAAGTAGAAAGCTACAAAAAACTACCAATCATAGATCTGTACAATGTTGGGTCAACATTGTCTCCATTGCCATCTCTAGTTATCTTCACAAAACAAGACATGGGAGTCTTGCAAGGTTTTGACTCATGTAGCTCAAACCTTTTCAGCAGGTTCCTTGCATACTTCTCCTGGTTCAGGAAGATACCATTCTTCATTTGCTTCACTTGTAGTCCAAGAAAGAAATTCAGCTCCCCAATCATATTCATCTCAAAAGTACCTGTCATGGACTCAATAAACATGTATAAAGAAGACTTGTTAGTAGATCCAAAAAAAAATAGCATCAGCATATACCTGAGCAATGCAAACATCAGAGTTCTTTTTTAAAATGTTCAAGGTTCTGTCTCCATCAACCCTAGTGAACCCAAGCCCTAACAAAAATTCAGTTAGTCTTTCATAATAAGCTATTGGCGCATGTTTCAAACCATACCGAACTTTCTCAAGTTTATACACATAATCAGGATATTTAGGATAAGCAAAACCTTTTGGTTGTTTAACATAAACTTCTTTATCAATAAAACCATTTAGGAAAGCTCCTTTAACATCCATCTGGTAGAGTTTTATTTTAAGACAACAAGCAATAGCAAGTAATAATCTGATAGTTCTAGCTACAGGTGCAAATGTCTCATCAAAATCTATGCCCTCTACCTATGTATAACCTTGTGCAACCAACCAAGCTTTGTTTCTTAAAACCACACCATTTTCATCACTTTTGTTCTTGAAAATTCATTTTGTTTCTATAACATTCACATTTGAAGGCCTAGGTACAAGATTCTAGACTTGATTTTTTGTGAATTATAACAGTTCATATTGCATAGCATTGATCAAGGAACTATCCTTAAGAGATTCATTCCCAATTTTATTTTCAATGGAGGATACAAAATAGGAAGCATTTGCAACAGTACATGTGGTAGGCATACAAACACACAACATTACCATATCCTTGTAATTTAACCTTTCTTTGTTGCGTGTTCTTATCGTTTCAGTAATTTGACCAATCACTTGAGTAACTGGATGGTCTTTCTAAATCCTAGCAGTGGGATCTCTTCTCGATTCAAGAATAGTTTCTTCATCAGAATTAGACTGTGCAGATGTTGGCCTAACATTAGATCTCTCCGGTGTTAAGTCAACATTGGTCTCAGTCTCTAGTTTAGCATCTCCAGCTTTTGTGTTTGATGTTGAGTATTCTCTGTTTCCAATGTTGGAGTAACATCAAAACCATGAACTTCCTCTGTACCTGCATGACTTGTCAAATTATCAAAAACCACATTAATCGATTCTTGAATAGTATGCAATCTGGGATTGTATATCTTAAATGTAGCACCGTTTGGAGAATAGCCAACAAATATACAACTTTCACTCTTTGCATCAAGCTTGCTCAAATAATCTTTATCATTCAACATAGCAGTCACATCCAAACCCATGAAAATGTGCAACATTGGGTTTCAAACTCTTTAAGATTTCATATGGTGTCATAGTAGTACCAGGTATAAGATAAGCTCCATTACTAATATGACATGCAGTGTTCAAAGCTTTAGCCCAGAGTCTCTTAGATAATTTTCTAGCATTTAACATCTCTCTGGTCATCTCTTGAAGAGTTCTATTTTTTCTCTCAGCAATGCCATTCTGATGAGGTGTCTCAGGTGTAGAAAACTCCTGGAAAATACCATTAACATCATAAAAATCAGAAAATTTTGCATTCTCAAATTCTTTTCCATGGTTAGACCTAATTCTACATACAGAAGTGTCATAAAGGTTCTTGATGCTAGCATGTAAAATTTTAAAGTTGTTGAATGCTACTGACTTTTCTTTCAAAAACCTAACCCATGTATATCTTGAATAATCATCAACAATGACAAAAACGTATGTTTTACCATTCAGGCTACTAACCGCAATAGGACTATGAGATCCATATGTAGCAGCTCAAAACACTTGTTAGTTCTAAGAGTAGTACCTTGTACCTGAAGTAGTGTACGAACAGCTTTAGTTAGCTTACCTTTTAGGCAGCCGCCACAAACAATTTTACCTAGTCTAGTCAACTTTGGTAGTCCTCTTACAGTATCTAACTTCTACAGTTTCTCCAGATTTCTATAGTGCACATGTCCAAGTTTCTTGTACCATATGACAGATCATCCACTTTAGCATGAAAACTTTCTGCTTCATTTTGAGCAAGATAGCAGTTGTCCTTTGATCTTGTACCTGTCATAACACAAACATTGTCACTATTAAACACATCACATGAACTTTTATCAAAAGTAACTAGCAAGTTATCATCACAAAGTTGACTAATGCTAATTAGATTTGCCTTCAATCCATCAACCAACGTCACATCCTTGAGAGGCGGAAATCCTTCAACATTTAGAAATTCTTTTCCAATGATTTTTCCCTTGGTGCCTCCTCCAAAGGTGACAGTTCGAACAGTCAAGGGAATCACATCTTTCAGATTATCCTTGTTTCCAGTAATATGTCTTGAGCATCCACTTTCAAAATACCAGTTAGCTGCAAGGCTAGAGTACACAGCAGAAAAGACAACATTGCAAACAATTTTAATCTTAGGAGTTTTTAATATTTTTATCCATGGTTCTACTTTTCTGTCATGTAGCTTTGTCGCCGAATATTGGGATAACATTGATATCAGTTGTTGTCCTAAAATTGGTACTGCTATCACGAACTGTTTTATTCTCTAGCACCCTTTTATATTTCTTACAATAAGGTTTAATGTGGCCAGGTTGAAAACAATATTGACAGATATAAGTAGTTTTTTTTTCATGTTGGTAGGAATTACACAACTCAAGCTTTTACTTCCCTTGACAAAACCTGCTTTCAAATAGATAAAATTAATAACTTTAGAGGAAGGTTTCTCAACATAGTCCATACCATTTGTAACTTGATTTCCGATACTCAGAACCTCATCAAATTTAGAAGTACCTGAGTTCCATTTGGAAAGGGTCTGTTTAGATTTTTCAAAGTTTACCTTAACCTCTTTCAGTTCAGCCTCACTTTTGTCAAGGTCTCTTTCTTACAGTTTAGCATCTCCTTCATGCATCCAATCTCTTCCTTCAAAATTTTATTGCTCTTGATGGGTTTGTGATTCTCAATCAGCAGTTTGTGTAGGTACACTTTAGGTCATCAATGATTTCCTCATGTGACTCTTCACCTTCAAAGAAATATTCCTCATATGGATCAACTGAGCCATGAAAACAATCAAAGTTAGATTCATCATTGTCAGGCAAAAAATTAGAATTAATACGAGAACTATATACATTATAATCTCCAAAGCAAATCTCATGTTCTGGTGTTAGATCATGAATGTTAGAGTAACATTGAGATTTGTAGCCATTCTGGGAATCTTCTTTTGTACAGTCAATCTGAGTGAATAGCGCAGCAATGTGAATCTCATATTCTGGTGTTGAATCCAGAGATAAAGTCATCTTCATTAAAGTCATCTGCACAAACCCAATGAGAATTTCCTTTTTTTCGAAGAGTGTTAGCTCATTCATTAGCCATATGCCCAAACCCTTTGCATTTATAACATTGAACATCTTTTAACTTATTAGCTTCTAGAGGAGCAGGTTTAGATGCCATGTACTTGATAAATTATGGCGGTAATTTCTTGTAGCCAGATGATGCATTACTATGATTTTTATCTTTAATTTACTTTTAAAGTTTAACCTATTGAACTTCCTAGTAATATTGCCATAGTTTAAAGAAATTATCTCACGCTTATCATCACTCTCATTATTCTCAAGATTTGATCCTCTCAAGGAAAAAGCTTTATGTTTACTTAGCTGTGAGGAAATTTCCATCTCAAATTCTCTAAGAGTGTTCATCAAAACTTAGAATTGAAAATCAGCAATGTTTCAGATTCTCCCATGGCAATTTTCTTGAGAGCAAATTTAGAAGATATTATTCTATATGCTTTATACACCATATCTTGATTAGTCATGGCAAAACCAACATTTACACATTGATTAGCAATATCAAGAACTTTCTCAAAATAATTGTCAACACTTTCATCCTCACTCATCTCAAGTTTTTCAAATTATTGAAGAAGTTGTCTATGTTTTGAATCTTTTACAGCAACATCTCCTTCACATTGTAATTCAAGGATATCTCAAGCATGTTTAGATTTAGTACAATTCGGAATTAGCTTGAACATATGATGATTTACCCAGCTGAAAATAACATTAAGAGCTTTTTCATTGGATTTATAGACACTTACCTCGGTTGCTGTCCAATCCGATTCTGATTTTGGCACAAGATCACACTCCCCATCTCGTGGCATATGAGGGAGAGAATATCCATTGATCACATTTGCTAGCTCTCACATCAACGGATTTGGTGTGTGTTTTTAGTTTGATTTTCCAATATGCATAGTTGGAGCCATCCAAAACTAGTATCATGTTGGCATTGGGATTGACGTTTTCCATCGTGTTGTATCAACTCTAAACACCAGTGCAATCGGTGTTTGGCTCTGATACCAATTGAAATTGTAGGATGGAGATTGATACGTTGTAAGCTCGAAGTTAAGATGTCGTTAATTTAACTTGTTTACAATTAATCTTCTTGACGGAGTATAATGCGGTGGAATTTAAAGAAGACAAAAAGATATTTTTCAGAAGTTTATAAGTAATTATAAACTTCCTAACCTTAGGCAAAATAAGCACTATAACAATGGTTTTAACAAAACGTTTCTTACAACAAAATCACTCATGCTCTCTTGTTGCTCGAAATCAGCAAAGCAGACAAAAACTAACACTTTGAACCTATGAACTAGATTTAAATAGCTAATCTAAAAACTTTGAAAAACAATCCAACTCTAATGATCTAATCACTCAGATTATTTTAACTCTATTGTCTTCTATTTGTCTTGATGTACTTCACACCTATGTAAAAGTTTCTTGAAACATGGTCTCCAAGGTGTGTCGTACACTGTTTGGTAACTCCTGTTGTTTTCTTGATGAATTATACTTCCTTGTGAACTCGGTCTCCTTCTTGAATAATTGTTCCCTTTATTAGAGTTCTAATAAGGAAAGACGCATTCTTTAATTCAGAGTTAATTCTAAAAAGTTTCCTAGTTGCAGTAGAACTTCTTGAAACCACGTTGTGTTGACTTCTCTTCATAGATGGAATATTTAAGTTATGAAACTTGCAATGCTCTTCCTTATGATTAAGATATGTTTTTGGACACTATCAAAGACACCTAAAATTCTTGAACTTGATTAATAGGTGAATAAAGGCAAAACTCAAATAAAGTAGTTTTAAACAGATTGTTGCATAGTTTATGTTTACAATGTTATCCTCCTTGTTAGCCTAATATTTTTTCCAGAATACTTGCACTTTCAAACGTAATAATCAATGTTTCATCTTCTACAACAACATTCATCACTTCTTAAGCATCATTCATCACTAGCTTTATAATGTCACAAGGCTTTATTCATTTGCATGTTTCTTTTTTATATGCATTACATAAATTTATATAGGCGTATCTGATATGGGTTGTTATATTCGAGATGGACCACTGTGTCGGGATTGTACACTCGGGTCGGCCCTGTGAAGAACCTGTTTCGTCTAAGCATGTCAAGTCATATTCGACATGCCCACAAATATGTTTAGTATTTGCTCGACTAGAACATGCGGAGATGGTACTGCATCATGAGGTCTATAAATATCCCCGCCCTGCAATCCAAATCAAACTCATTAATTGAATTTACATTTCACACATACACGTCGAATATCCTTACTTGACATAGCTCTCGACATAGTGCACTCGACGTCCGGAACTCGACATACTTCACTCGACGTGTCCGATACATTGCTCATCTTGACACTCGACATACCCAATTCTCCCAGATTTCACGTACCAGTTCATTTTCTAGCATCCAAGTTAACAGTCAATAGGTGTTTTAGACAAAGTTAATTAATGACCAAGACTCCAGATTAGCATAATTTTTGTATAGATTCTATCTTGTATTAGTTTACGTGTAACCTAAACGAATTTGTACAGAATTATCTTTGTCATATCTGTATCGCTTATTTTCTGAAAAAAAAAATTGTATATATAGTGTATTCGTATCAGTGCAACATGGGATTTGATCAACACATATTTTTCATTTATAATTTACCCTGTAAATCGAGATAAACAATCTTCTTTGTACATACATGTTAAATTGTGAACCGTGAAGACAAACATGGGCTATGGTGCATTGCATAACCGAAAAAGCCATGCTATTATTATTATTATTAATATATAATTATATATTATAGATATAAAAAGAAAAGGTAAGCCGTGTGAAACGTGTAGTCAGTTAAAAGAAAATAAAGAAACGTAACGGAAGCGGGGTCCTCAAATACCAACGGTGCAACCTTTTAACCCTATTACACAACCCTGACCGTTCATTTCAATCCCTTGTATGTTGTCTTGCTCTCTCAAAGTTTCTTTCTTTTCTTTACGAAATTAAACAGCTCCACTTTTATGAAGCATTTCAGCCTTATATCCGGCTCTACGGCGTTTCAACCTAGTTAAATGTACACAATGATGATGCATGCTACTTTTAGGTCCTGTTTAATCATGAGAAGATATTAATTTACATGCATAAAATGATAGTCCACGACCCTGTAAAGTAAAACTATAGTTTCATAGAGTGGCTCTAATTTTATCAAGTCATTTAAGAGATTGAAATACTACACGTTATATATAAATTGCAACCTCAAATTTGTTCTATATAGAAATAATTGCGACTAGCTAATAACAGGTTTACCTAAACAAAGCCCAAGTAATAATTGAACAGTTTTACGTATTAATAATCACCTTGGGTATTCTAGACTTCACCAGACTGGCTATCGACTAGCTAGACAACAACGGCTGATAAATTGAAGGAAGGTTCCACACTCAAAGTGAAAAGTGTAAACAGAAATGCAACAAAAAATCTCATATATTAAATTTTTGTGATAATTAAATTAAAATTGCAAGACCGCTCAAACCCAAATATATGTCAAATTCCAACTAATTAATTAAAGTAAAAGCCAAATCAAATCGTCCATTCATCAAACTCTTACTTTCTTACTACTATATAAGGCCCCCAAAAACGAACACAATATCCATCAGCTCATTCTAGCATTAAACAGTATATATTCAGAGTTGATATTTGTTAAACCAAGAACTTCGCTGTCGTCAAGAATGGCAGTGAACAATTTGTCCACTATCTTTGGCATTCTTGGTATTTACATATACGTTCATTGTTAATGTTCTCTAGCTCTTTTAATTACTATTGATTCTAATTAATTTCATTCCTTTTTTTTTCTAGTTGTAATTGATTGGCTACCTAATTCGTATCCTAATTTTCTCTTATTGTTTCATCTTACAAGGCAACATAGTGTCGTTCTTGGTTTACCTCGCACCAGCGTAAGAATTTATCAACTTACGCTCTAATTGGTACATATATATATGGGTTTATAATTAGTTCTTGATGTTTATTTAATATGCATGTTTTTATTTGCTTCTATTACAGGCCAACGTTTTACAGGATATGCAAGAAGAAATCTACGGAGGGGTTTCAGTCCATCCCTTATGCCGTGGCATTATTCAGTGCTATGTTGTACTTATACTACGCATATGTAAAAGAATGTGTGCTTTTCCTGATCACCATCAACACTGTTGGAAGTGTCATTGAAATTACATATCTCATAATCTACGTGATCTATGCAACTAAAGAATCCCGGGTATTAGTTAATAATTTTATTATTTCTCGTTTCTTTCAAAGTTTTATAAATAATTACTTTTTTTACTTAGTTACATTCACTATTCAGGCGTTCACGATCAAGGTCCTCGTATTGTTTAATGGAACATTTCTGGGATTTATCATTGCGTGCATGGAGTTTGGTTTAAGAAATGATCAGCATACAAGAGAGACCGCAGCTGGTTGGATTTGTGCTGTTTTCTCTGTCTGCGTTTTTGCTTCTCCTCTAAGCATCATGGTAAATATATATTTTGATAATCATAAATGCAACTAAAACTTTATGCTCGATAGTACAAAGTGATTCTATCAAGATTGATTTTCTTATTTATTTTTCAATCAACAGAGGCAAGTCATAAGAACCAAGAGCGTTGAGTTCATGCCGTTCACTCTCTCTTTCTTCCTGACATTATGCGCTACCATGTGGTTCTTCTATGGGCTCCTCATCCGAGATTATTTCATTGCTGTATGATCATTACCTAATTAATTAGTTCTGTATATTCTCTTGTAAACTTAAGTATCTATCTAACCATCTATTATGGTAACTAACTATAGTTTTTTTTTTTCATTTATCATTGACAGACACCAAATGTTATGGGATTTGCATTCGGAATCATACAGATGATTTTATACGTTATGTACAAGAATCCAAAACAGCATATTCTACCCGAAACTAAAGTTCACAACGATTTTACTAGTACTATTGTTGTGGAAATCAAAGAAGTCGATGAGTCTCGGGAGATTTCCATGAATAAATCTGACAAGGAACGCGAGGTTGAGATAGTTGTTATTGACCAAGTTCCAGGAATACTTGTAGTCCAACCTAACAGGAAAGAAACTGCTATCGCAACTGAATGCAAAGGATGAAATTCAGCAAACATATCTATTTAAAAAAATTGAGGTCTTATTTTATTATGTTACATCCTTAAGATCATGGGCAATCTTGAGATAGGTATATATTATTGATGTTGTAAGAATTTGTATTTTCTCCCGTCTCTTTTACTACAAGATTATGTCTAGTGTTTACTTAATTATTTGGTGTTTGTTTCTTTGTCAAGCGCGTTTTCTTGTTTTAAATTAGTCGGTTGTTTGTGATTAAAATCTGAGTACAACAGTACTACGTACTGGTTATAATTAAAATTTTAACTTTGTGTAACAAAATGGAAGTTTATACTTTATGCGTCAGAGCTATTTACGTAAAGCAAAGACGAAAAGAGTTGTAACCAGCAACGCTCTCTCTGCTATATAAATATTAGGGGACCTAATTACTTATTTTCGCATTTTCCTTTTGGGCGAAAATTCGTTCAGCAAAAATATTTCTAATCTAAGAAATTAACTAACATCGTCATGTTAATGGTTTGAATCAGCTGCAAAGGGGCTTACGTACACTAGTGTCCTAATTAAACCGAGGAAAAAACCATTTGTTGCTCTAACTAACAATGTCTGTTTTCTTAAAGTGGTGTACCTTTTCCACTCCTTCCATCATTCGACCTTCTTTAGTAAATGATGATTATTAATCATCACCCGATGAAACGCCTTGTTCTACTCTAACTAGCAATAGAAATGAGGGTTGTAGAATGCACCTCTAAGAATCCGAAATAAATTCAGATTCTAAAGTAAAGAAAACGGAATCCAAATATTCGGATTCTACATTTTCTGTAACTTAGAATGCGGTTCCGCATTCTAAGCCTTTAAAAAAACTAAGAAATAAAAAAGAGAAGCGTGAGGTGAGGCTGAAAATGGGCCCGCGTTGACCAATTAAGGCGTGGAATGCGAAATCGGTTTTCTGGATTCTATATCAGTTTAGAATCCGAATATGGACTTGTAGAATGTGAATATGCGGATTCCTCAACCCTTATTTCTTGTAGTGACTAATACAGGAATTTTTCATTTTCCTTTTCGAATATTCATTCTGTTCTTTTCATGAATAAAGGATTGAAGAATTACATTAATCAAAGGGAAAAAATCGAAACTAGTCATTTATTGTGTCCTAGTTACAGTTTTCGTCCTTTATTGTGTCCTTGTTTTATTTTGGTCCTTTATTGTGTATCTCATTACAATTTTGGTCCTTAGGAAGAAGTCAGAGTCGAAAATATCACGTGGGAACACTTGCCGGCCAAAATAAAAACTTTTTTAATTCCCACATGCAAATTCACATGTGGAAACGCTGGTTTCAATTTTTTTTAATTTTTATTTATTTAAAATTCTGACCCGGCCAACCCGATTTGGCCGGGTTATCCGAATCGGACGGGTCAAAATTTTAAATAAAAAATTTAAAATTGTTGTTCCAACATGCGAATATGCTTGTGGAAAATTCAAATAAATTGAATATAGGGCAGCACGTGCTCGTACATGACATTTTCGGTTGAGATTCCATCTGAAGGACCAAAATCGTACTGAAACACACAATAAAGGACCAAAATAAAACAATGACACAATAAAGGACTAAAACTGTAACTAGGACACAATAAAGGACCAATTTCGATTTTTTCCCTTAATCAAAAGAGAACAAGGGTATGCCCATGACAATCATGAGTTAGTTGTGTTCTTTTTTTTTTTAAACATTTGAAGAGCACTTTTTGAAACGCCACAGTTAGGGGCGGACACAAGCTCGTGGCTAATCTGGACTATAGCTCGGTCTAACCCTTGGGCTTGCATCTATATATAAACATGTCATCCAATATCTTATAAGAGTTGTGAGAAAAGCGATGATTGCGTTGCCGAGAATTTGGGAGTAAAAGATGAATGAAGGCCTAATTCAAGAAATCTTGTACGTTTGCTGAAAGATTCCTTTTAAGGTGTAGCAATGGCATTTTCGAGGCATTCGACTTGGCATTAGAGCAATTAAAACTTTGAAAATTCTTCAAGGTTTTAAAATTTGTTTAGTCCTTTAATTTGGCTACCTCACCATTTTCGTCCCTCAATTAGGCAGGTCGCCAGAAACGTCGACTAAGTTGGTAAATTGGTCCCTTTCCTTTGTCATTGGTGACCAAAAATAAAGGCAAGAAAGTGAAATGCGTTCATGAAATAGAGGATGTTGGGCAGAGTGAGAATGCAACAGTTAATGCAACACAAAATAGACAGAATGGTGATGTCCTAAATGCCAAAAACAAAGGAAAGTGGCCAATTTAACAACTTAGGAGACGTTTTTAGCGACCTGCCTAATTGATGGACGAAAATGGTGAGGTAGCCAAATTAAAGGACTAAACAGATTTTATTCCCAATTCTTCAAATGAACTTTGATAAGTCTAGTGTCTTTGTTTGGTGGAAAAGCCAATTTAAGTGGCCATGGAGAGCTTCTCCCTTTGCCTTATTTGGATGATGATGTTTTTGGGTCGTTAATTAACAAAGAAGATATGTAAGTTGACATAACAAAAAGTTATTGACACCATTATAAAGGAAAATTATTCCACTTTCAACAAACGAAGGAATGGGTACAGGTTCCCCATTCGACCTTGCATGCTAGTGTGCATGGATTATTGAATCGATAGTGTATAACGGATGGTCTTGTCAAAGAAGATATGGTTAAAACCGGACTTAATGGATCCTAATTTCAGTGTTTCGGTGACGATGATGGGTGATGTGCTGAAGGTGAAATTAGGGGTGGCAAATGGATCGATCGGATCGGATCTAAGTCTAATCCAATAAGACCTGGTCCAAAGGAGATCCATGTATAGTGGATCTCAATTGGATCCAACCTGGATCTAAAACAGATCCACATCGATCCATATGTAGGTCTGTAAGGATCCAAAGTTGGATCCATGAGGATCCACACTTAGATACGAGAAAATCCGTGTCTAGATTCAATCTTGCTTTTTAATGGGGCGTTTGGTTTCGTTATTAGTTAGTTCCACTTAATTTGAGTAGTTACTAAAAGTCTGCCAAATCGACGGAGACCGTTGTAACTCCAGTATTATAGCTTGTTTGGTTAAGAAAATTTGGGCGGTTATTATTTAATAAATGTGTTTAATAACTCCTTTGATTCCTATGACAATTTTTTAACTCATCTAAAATAAATTGATTTGACAATAATGCCCTCTTACTTGTTTCTTTAGTTGTCCATTTAATCTACCCATTTCCCCAAAATTCATAACCTAATCTAGCTCCAGCGGAACCCTAGAGACAAAGGGCCGAAATTCTTGCCAGCGAGATAAGGACAGAATCCACAAACAACAACAACTCCTCTTTCTGAATCGGTATTATCTTTTCCCATTAATAATAATTGCTTTGAATTTAGATGTTATCATCGTTCTGCCCCATACTTTGTCCATTAATCGAGCACGTAATTGCATTAACTAACTTTTATTTGTATGCCATCTTACTTGAACCCCATTTTATTTTTGAGTTCTGGGTTTGAATCTACCATTGAAAACTTCGATTACTTTAGTCTGGAAAATAATGGTTGAGCCTTGTTGTTGTGCAAGTCTACTATTTAGTTTTACGACAGGGGAAAGGTGTTTTCTTTGTTTGACTAATTTTTGCATAATTTAGAACTGTAATGTCATTTGGAAAAGAGAACAGAAGTAGTCGAGGTTAACTAGATACATTCTCAATTGGTCCAATGTAGATGGACGGCCCCTATGTTGTGTCGTGTAGCTGTGGGCAAGGTTCGATGCTCTATCTAAGGGCTAGCAGCAATTCATCGAGACCTGGTTATTTTTATTATAACAAATGTCTAGCATACCGCGATCATCCCTATTCATTAATTTCGGAGGATCATCTTAGCCTACGAGAAAATGCTCATATCTTGAGGTTCTCTAATCCGAACTTGTACCACAACTCACAGAGTGAAAATCGACCACCCACCTCTACCACACAACCATTGTATCACAACGTCCACGAAGAAACACATAGTTTGGAGAGTCAATCTGTTGAGCACGTAGGTGCCATGGAAAAAAGAATTCCTACTTATTTTCATAATGTTGATGATGGGGTTCTGACCAAGGCGGCTATGATCTGTTGTTGTTTCGCTAGGTTTCTTGTTTTTCTCCTAGTATTGGTTATTATTCCCTTTGTGATCTTGTATGTGAAGAAGTGATATTTAGATAGTAAGGAATCTATTGTAATAATGTTGTGTCTAGTGACCATATATCAGTTGGAGAGTTAAACTCAGAACTTCTACTTACTTGTGATTGCGAAACTTTAATCTTGAATTGTTGTTGGCTATCATATTCACTCATCGATAGTGTTTGAAATCTTAATTGTGCATATGTGTTTCTTAACATTTTAATCCGATCATTATGACATATTTGCGTGTGGAAATGGTTATCTTAACTCGAAATCAGTGGCTAGTCAAAGTTTTTGAGGAGCGTGACTTAGGAAAGGATGGAGATTTAGGTGTTTTATTGTTTCTCCAAGGATTGGGTTGAAACATGAACCTCTGTGATCCATTACATATGGAGAATTCTATCATTCCAATGTCTCTAGGAAGGAAGAAATGGGCTCTTGGGGATGGGAGGTACACCGTTTGGGAGGTGAGGAAGAAGGTTGCGGCTCTACGATAACGGTTCCAGTTGTTCAAAGAATTTGTAACTCTGTCAGGCGTTATCTTTGACCCCGACTCGAAGCATTTAGTCACCGTTGGCCCAACGTACAATCATCTTAAGAAAAATGTATAATGCATATAATGATTGTTTAGTGAAGCTTACATAAGATTCCTCAAACGCTAGCCATGTTACTTTGTATACTTTAAGAAGAACCTCATTCATCGTCACTTTCGATTGAAAGGATTCCCTTATGCTGATCTGTGTTACGTTGTGTTCAAGATGTTGGGTGTTGCCTTACTACCCGAGGAGAAGATTGGTACAATCGAACAACCTATCGAGCTACCACCATCACCAGGTCAAGAATGAGAGCATCTAGAAAACCAATTCTCGAGCCACAATTATGCTAGAACTAGTGATATGGGGTCTGTCACTGAGGGTTACACCTATGTTTACCTCACTTGAATGATTACATGTTTAAGTACTTATTTGTGTTATTGGGAATAATGTTTAATTCGTGACTTATTGCTGGTTTGTTCTGCCCTTAAGGGACTCACTATGCACTATCCTTGTTTGATGACTTTAGTTGATGCAAATGGTAAATTTGCATGTTCTCACACATTCTGGATCCAAAAAGTGTTCATGTCAGTGGATTTCAATGACATTATCCGAGTATCTAAGAAGTTGATTTCATATCACGCTCATGTGTACCTTCTTCTGATTATATTACGTGGCTCTACCATTTTCTCTATTGTTTATGTGGAATGCTTTGTTGAAAAAAAAATACTTAGGTGTTTGGACACGTGAGTCTTCTAGTGTACACTCATTTGTACATATCCTCTTACTTATTGAATTTTCTTGAGCCAAAATATTCATTCACAACATTATTCCAATGGCTAATTTAAACCACCCTACTACACTTCAAGCATCTACTTTCTACGAAACTGACTAGGATGAAAACTTAGATCGCCTACTAATAATGCTACTAAAGGCTGAGGTTGCAGCACCAACTGGATGCGTTCCCCTTGATAATTGTAGATCTATGGAAATGATCTTGAACAACACTAGTGGCCACATTAGCTTCACAAAACAGAAAAAATTCAATAGCGACAAAATTTTGTATCGGTTTGAACGGTTGGCCGAGCGGCATTTGTGTTTTAGGTCTTTATTGGCATTGGATTCGGCTACTTGGGATCTCAATGACAATACAATCTACATGCATGATGATCTGTGATACTCCATTTGTGAGGTATTCTTTTTTGACTACTTATTTCACATATGCATTTTCATTGATTGTTGAAAGAACTCTAAGCGTGGTTGCATGATAAGACGCATAGATGGGGTAATTGTTATAAAGAAAATGGTGAATTTGCATGGTAGGATCTTGCAACCATTTTCGGCAAACCAACAATTGAAGCTATTGTGATCCGCAAAACTCCTATAAGCATGCCATTAAGATGAACCGTTGAGATCATTAATCTAACGAGTAGGTTTACTAACTTCTAAAATAACATTATATCAACATTTTTGTGATATGGTTACTAATGTACATACCGAAAACAGGAACAAGGGGAACACATCCACGTTTTTTGGTTGAACCTCATCCCGGTGTAGCCCTGGACAGCTGCTCAGCAACTGATGCTGGCCAAAGCAGGGTGGTTCAGATAAAAAGAGAACACAAGAGGGAAACAAAGGGAAATTATGGCAATATGAGCTCAGTTTATTCTTCATCTGAGAAATCGATCGAATTTTAGGCCTTGTTGGGTAAATTTCGTGGATTTGAACTGCCTACTTTTTAACTATGCTATGCTATTTTCCTATAATAAATCTGGATGCTAGTGTAAGGGAGAATAAACTGAATTAGACAATTCTTTCAAAGGTTGGAAAATAAGAATGCATTAGTATAACCAATCGCAACAACCCATAGTTTTAAGTTAATACACGCACTTGATTTATCAAAGATTATGGGGTCCCATTACACGGGTTCCAACCACCCATCGAGGTTGGAAAATCACAAAAAAAATAAGTGTGCACTCTTTGAACCTGCATTTTTTACAAAATGAGTGCGCACTCCCCATCCACAGTCATTGTTCCTACTTGAAAATAGAATTCAGCAGCTTAAAATTTAGAGAATAACATCGAACCATTATTTAGAAATTAGAAATATTCTTGACATCAAATCCTCCCTCCCAACTTTCCAGCGTTCTTCTTCATCAAGACCTTAATGTACCCAAAGCTTGCATTTGGTGGCAACCCTGTGAAGACATCATCATCCTACTTTGAGTGAGCAAGCTTGTGCAGCATTTCAATCCTCTTCTCTTCCTCTCAACCCTTCAACTTCATGTAGCATTGTAAATAGTCATTTGCGTTGTTTTGAAGCGGGATCTTCATCAACCATAACTGGTTCTACAACCAATTTTGTGATCCTCTCAATAGAGTCATCTAACTTACTCATAAAGTCATCGACGTAAGGTGGTGGGGTCATAGTGGTAGCACTAGTCGCCCTAGATTCTTTCCTTACTCTCTTCAGTCTTTATCCTCTTCAGGAGATGCTTGGGGGTAGACATGCCCAGGAGATGACTTAGATGGACCAGGAGATGACTTTGATGGACCTAACTCGGAGGGTTCATAACTTTCAGCCCCACCTTCATCCATGTCAACATCTACATATTGGTAATCTGTGTACGAGCTGTCAGGTCCTCCAGGCCCATTTTGATAACTGGATGTACCATTACCTTGATTATTGATGACATCCTCCAATGTAGCACTGATGTCCTCAGCCCCATTCCCGGTTGCCCTATCCTTTCCAAAATAGACCTGAACGACTTATTCACATAAGGCTCACAGTATGGGTGTACCCACAATTTTATGTTGTATTTGTTAGTCATCATTCATACACCCTAGTGAAATAGTGTATTAGATACTCTCATACAAAAAAAAGGTGCTACTTTCATATAGTCCCTCATCCATCCATCACTTTCAAACCCAATTGTCTTGGTCAATTCGTTCATCCATGCTCCTCCACCGCTCCATTCAAACATTTGGTATAGATGGTGGTAAGTCTTTTTCCATACAGTCATCTTGGATTTGATTTGCGGGGTGGCCTTAAGGTTAGTATCTGGTAGTACCTCCTTCATTCCCTTTTCCAACTTCTCTAAGTAGCCAGCCCTTAAGTAGTTGTCGATCTTCAGCCCTCTTCCTTTTTGGTATTTTAGAATAGCCATTAGAGCATCCTCTTCCTCCCTAGTCTATGCCATGTGGGTTCCCTTAGGCTTTTTCGTCTTGTCGCTACAGTACGAGTTGGTACTGAGTTGGTGCTTGAAGCAGTAGCCATACCTATACAAATTCAAACAAGAAAAACCTGATTTCACAACAATAGTTCCACATCCTCAATCAATATCCAAAGGGAAATGAACATCACTTTCACAACCAAATATCCCAAACACACTGTATTCATCTTCGTTACAACACAAACATACTCAATTTAGAAGCCCATTTGTTATCAGAGGCATATGCACCACACACAACGAATCTCAAATTCAATCACAAACAACTATAAAACACAACAGGCATAAAAGTTCAATTGAGTAAAACATAAGAAAATTGTCCATAAGTTATCATTCATTAAAATGGTGATCTACTCCCTAGTCGTTCTACATTCGCAGTGCAATTTCATCTCGAAAATTTCCCCAAGCCGGAGAATTTTGCAGACCCTCCACAAAGTCATTAGGAGGATCAGAATCTTCATCTTTGTCATCCTCATCATCTGAATAAGATAAACTAGCTTTAGGATCGTAAGTCATCTATTATTTGATGAAATTGTTAAGGAGAGCTCCCCCCATAACACATTTATTTTGTATTTTCAAAGGGCATTGCGATTGCCTTTTCAATATCTTCCATTTATTCTTTAACTTAGCAAAAGACCTCTATATTATGCAATGTGCTCTAGCATGCCTCATGCTAAACAACTCCTCATGATCCTACGGCACATTGCAACCATCCCGCTATTCTCTCAAGTGGTATCTACGGCCTCTATACGGTGCTAGAAAGCCATTGCAGTTAGCGTACCAAAGTCCACTAGATAGTAGTTACCTATATTTGTAGTGGAAGTGTTAATATTAATATTGCCATAAAGAAGAGCGAATAGAATACTTGCAACCCAAAATGCTATTCAATAAACAAACCTTGTGGAACTCGGAATCCATGTGGAGGAGGCTTAAACAAAGCATCACGTAGCACCCTACCATCAGCCGCAATCCTTCCCATCAACAGAAAAGATAAATATACTGCATCTCGGTATCACAAACGGCCAATACGTTTGTTTCAATCTTTCTTTTACAAGATCGATACTTTATTTGATCGGCGGTAGGTACCGTGGCGTCTACCATAGTTCCATCCAATGCTCCAAGACAACCCTGTAAAATAATTCAAATTAGGATTTCTCCTTTGAAATTGGTACTAGATGCACCAACATTAGATTGTTGCACTTCAGTACAACATCCAGTGTCCGCCTGAACCGACTAACAGTTTGACCGGAGCACTTCCAGTTCATCGATGTGTCACCGTTTGTTTCATGGTGAGCCAATACCTTTAAGAAAATAGTAACTTGTTCACCGAGACTAATGAACTTCTCGTCGTGCAAACCACCAACCTCTCTCAATAACCAACACAGCCTTAGGAAACAGTTTCGATCCATTCTTACTTGTGCTATACATATTGAATCGCTAGCTATTGTTATCTGATTTTGATACTTCTCAATTTTGTTCATCTTTTTCAATAAGCTGTATATGATTCCTGTCTGACGCGTGTAACCAGTCCGAGACACATGAAGATGCACCAAATGCAGGAACAATAACATGTAAGCACGCAAAAGAACAATTTGCAACAACACTAATATCATTTTTCTCCTCCATGGCTCCATCTGACAACCACCAATTACCAATATCACAAATCCATTCAATCATACAACATGTAATACACCTTCATTCGATTTTTCCTTAGAAGAGGAAACATATCATAACGGCATACATTTTATTAGCGCAACGATATAAGCACAGTTGATCAACGTAAGGTTAATACACCACGATATGTGTTTGAATTCCTGCTCAATTAAATGCATTTTCAGAATTTAAAAAAAAAAACACCTACAGTGAAATGGTATTATACCTTAAGCTCGGGTTGCAGTGAGATTATTTGAGACGAACAACTCTCCCCGCATTAAATTCCTACAAATATTAAACCGGATCATATATTATAATTCCCCCAAATTTTCCTATAAACCCAAATCTTCCTATGAACCCTAATTTATGAAATTGGGGTTTCAAACAAGAAAACCCAATTGTTATAGTTACAATAAAATACAGAGCTCATAAGCACCTACCTCAATTCGACACCTGGAATCGAACTTAGCTGTTAAATCTATACAAAATAAAGGGGGGGAAATACGTCATTGTTATCACCTTGCACGGATGAAACTACCTTTTAAAAAGAGCATCCAGAATTTAGAAGATTATAGCAAAATCACAAGTAGAAAAATTAGGGTTCTACTGTATTACCTTTGTGTAGATCGCGCGTTCAAATTTTTGCAAGTGTAGAAATTTCGGAGGGAATGAGGTTGGTGGTGAATTCAGACAACTTAAGTACGAAAATGAAATAACACTTTTAAAAGTTGTCAAGGCGTTTGTTAAAAGTAAGGGTAATGTAGTCTTTTCGCGTGGGATGATTTAGTAACCGAACTCAGCTTATATAATCAGGGGAGGGAAGGGGTAGTGATTACTATCCGAGTTATTAGCGTGAACAGTTTTGGGCCACCCAACTTATTCGTAAAAGCCCAAGTTTTCTATTGCAAGAGCCAAATCACGCATTAAGTCAAATAAGACACCTAATTTCAGCTAATATGCCGAACCAAATGTCCCCTAAGTGTTATTTGGTTTTGTGGGTTTGTGCTATACTATATCATATAAGTTTTCTTTTGTATCGCAAAAACTAAATACACAAAAGTATATATTTTGTAGTTAACTTGCTGTTTATATTCTTACAAATATGCATATAATAAATTCTAATCTTCTAATTGTCGTTAAAAAGTTTAATTCATTAATCGCACAAATAATACATCACTTTTAAGGATTGAAAAAAAAAAGAAAAGAAATTCTTAATTCACGCATCCGTTGGGTCACAGAGATAAAATCGTAACTAAATATAACTGGGTTTTTTTATAGTATCTATATTAGTGATCTAATCTTATGAGATATATTTGCAAGTATTTTGATTCATTGTACAAACTTCTCCACTAATGATGATTATTATATATACCAAAGGTAAGTTAGATTATTAACATAAAAAGGTATTATATAGAATGATAATTAATTCCTTAATCATGCTAGGTAACCATTCAAGAATCCTAAAAATGTGTTGAGATTGATATTAAAAACCGATTGTGATAAATATCTTTTTAAAATATAGATAAACAAACTTAATTACAAAAACAATTCTATAAAATGATTTGTGATGTAATATCGTCTGCGGGCCCGGGAAGGGGCGAAATCGAAGATACCATCAAGTGAATTTTTTTGGAATGTCGATCCCGAGCTTGAGAGAGAAAAAGCAGTGTTATTTTATTAGAGGAGTAGAGGCGGATTACAAGAAAGGGGTCGTGTATAGGGGTGGGATTTCTTTTCAAGACCCGTTGAGGGCAACAAATTGTATCTAAGTGCTAAGATTATCTAAGTGTTGAGAGTGAACTTTTTGCTATTTCCTTCTATGTGGACTTGTCTTTTGCTGTTGAATAGAGTGTTATTTATAGGAGTCTTCTGGGGTCCTTTGCGCAATGGCGATTTGGTCTTCAGTAATTACTTCTGGAAATGGAGAGGACCAATCTTGGGGGGGGGGGTGTCTTCTGCACCAACGAGGGGATGCCAGTAGAGAGTGCCCAATAGTGTAGGTTTGACGAAGCTTTCTTTGCCATGTGCTAAATGAGCCTGCTCCAATCGTCTTGTGGCTCATTCTGAACCAATGAGGTAGGCTCGTTTTGCTTCAGTAGTTGTCTGTGTGGGAGGTCCAATGTGACTCGTTGTTTCGGAGTCTTGACCAAACGGGTAAAGTCGTGTATCTTGATGACGGGTAGTTGGGAGATGCTATCAACGTTAATAGTTGTGTAATATCTCTCTGGGGGTCCTTCCCCGAGGGTAAGTGTGATGTTCCCCCGGTAGGACGGCCGACTCCCCTAGCTACAACCTTTCTTGTTTCTGTTCTTTCCTTGTTATTTTGCAATACTTTTCTTCTCTTTGTGGACTCTAAAATTGGCGTGTTAGGTCATGGTGCCAACTGTTTGAATGACGAGGCGGGCTCATTGTTATGTCGGGATCTTACAAGCCCCAGGATATATCCCTGGTGAGTCATATTGAGTACTTTTTAACTTAAGCTGGATAATTATTCGGGCCTCTCGAGTTGCGTCCGAGTGGTTACTCGAAGGTCGAAGATATGTTTTTCCTTCTCTTGAGGGGGGCGTAATCAGGGTATCCGCCCGACACCTCTTAATAATTTTTGTAGGGTACCCATTTTCTCGAGAGATTATTAGGTGCAGTCGTTGTATGTGCATTCACTACCAATACACGATAGGGATGGGGTGTTGGGTGATTATTTCTACAATTTAGCGATCTTCTTTTAATCTCAACCATCGGTTGTACATACAGTGGATGCATATAATAATTTCTCCATTTTCTACTCGTAGGCATATTTTGGATACGTTTACGAATATGCATCACTAATGATGTTAATTATGAAAAGAGAATATTGATTACTTTGGGAAATTTCATTTCCTCAATTGGAGTTATTATCCCTCTTTATTCAAATATTTCCATATAATAAAACAAAAAGTACCAATCTATTTTCCTCCTAAGATTTAATTGGTCCAGGATTTGGTCGGTATGTTGTTTATATTATTATTATCAATACTATAAAATAAACCTCAATTGACCCACCTAAGTTAATTAACTTTTCATGAAAATCATTTTATGGACAACTTTGAAACTCCACTTCTTTCCCTCTCACGTACCCACACACTTTTTTGTTGTTAGGAACTTTTAATATTTTCTTCTTTCTCTGTAGCAATGGCAGCTCAAGTCCTCTGCAAAACGGCTCCAAATCATCTACTCCACAATTCCTCCTCCACTTTACTCTCCTTCTATTGACACTAATCCCCTAATTAATGAATGTGTCTTGCCTTTTTACTTTTCCAGCCACTATCACATCACCCTGCTATTACATTCAAATGTTCCCTTTTAAAATTCTCTCTAATTCCTTAATAATTTAATTTTCAAAAGATGAGAACTATCGTATTTACTTTTCAAAACTGACCCAAACTACAAAAAAAATTACATTTCCCTTTTGCAATACATTGACAGGTGTAAAAGAGAATTTTTCAAAAAAAAAATATTAATTTAAATTTAAAAAAATACAAAATAACATTTTGAACATTTTTAACTTGTAAAGTAGATTTGAGCATCTATAAAATTTGATGGTCTCGTTATAATTATCACAAATGAAATAGTGTAATATTGTAGATATATTGCAAAGAGTGAAAAATAAATTGTTGTAGTTAGAGTTGGATTTTGAACAGCAACCAAAATATTTTTTAGATCAAAAATAAAGTTATTAAAAAATAGAGGATATTTTTAAATATGTATAATATATTTTATTGTCCTTCTTAGGTTACTTTCTTAGATTCAATACGATATTAAGATTTTTAATTGTAAGTAGTATTATTTTCTTTTATAAACACATTTAATTATAAAAATAAATGTTCTATAATGGAAATAATTGTTATGAGGCGATGGACAATAATTTGCTCTCCATGTTATTCCTTTTTAGATTCCACACGATAAAAAAGTGAATGGTATCCTTTTCTTTCATAAACCCGTTTAATTATTAAATATGAAGTTAACTTATCAATAAGGAAACGAAATTGGAAAATTAATTTTTATTTATGAATACATGGAAAACTAATTTTTATTTTTTAATGAACATGGAAAACTATTTTTTTTTATGAATACATGGAAAACTAATTGCTCCATGTTTTTGCTTTAGTTATAATTAATAAGAGCAGTTGGCTGGAAAAGAAAAAAGGGAAGACACATTCATTAATTAGGGGACAAGTGTCAATAGAAGGAGAGTGGAGGAGGATCGTGGAGTAGAGGATTTGAGCCCTGCAAAATGTCTCATTTCAGATCTGAACGAAGATCAAGGTGCGCATGCGTCCTAATCTCAGAGTGGGTCTCACTGATCTGGATGCGAATTCGCACAGATCTATATGGATCTGAGCGTAGATCCCATGCTGATCATACCTGAACGGATCGAATTAGAACTCAACTAGTCTGTTTATTCGGATCGGCTTTGCCACCCCAGGGTGAAACCCTCGTGGAAGATCGTGTTAATCTTTCTGTAGAGAATTCAGACAATCTTGCTCATGCAACTACTTGAAGAGTTTTACGACTTTGTTCCTTTGTTTTTATTTGTTCTATCATTGATTTGCTTTTATTCTGTCGAATATTGTTTGAACTACGGAATTGTCGATTTGCCCCCTTGATAAATGTTTGTTGAGTTCTATCATACTCTTGTGTAATCTTTACATGTCTTGTTGTACTTTTTCTTCAATCGCTCTTAGTTTCTTGTCCACAACATATTTATGGGATATTCACCTAATGGGTTCGTCGCCCAGCTTTAATTGTAGGACTTAAGCAATCGCCTACTTTATGAGATATCTGCCCAATGGGTTCGTGACCCAGCTTTTAATTTTAGGACATAAGCAATCGCTCACTGTATGGGATATCCGTCCAATGAGTTCGTCATCCAGCTTCTAATGGTAGGACTTATGCAAATTGCCTACTTTAAGGGATATTCACCCATAGGTTCTTCATCTAGTTTATTTCGGTAGAGCTTACACTTGTTGCTTACTTTATGGGTACTCACCCAATAGGTTTTTCACTTAGTTTATTTTGGTAGGTCATAGAATGGTTTTCTACTATATGGGGTATTCACTCAATAGGTTATTCACGTGGTTTTTTTATGTGGCTTACGCGAGAGTCCTACTTTATACGCACAATAAGTTTGTTACTCAGCTTCTACGTTGGGTTGCTTACTTTGTATTTGTTGTTACCTTACCTTGTTCTCCTCCCCATTGTGTCTTCTTTTAAATGAGGCGGTGAGTTGTACATGATAGCAATTATCATCATAAAGTTGTTCGTTTGCTATTTCCGAGTGTGGTGAGTAGACATTTGCACAAAGGAAGATAAGAACAATCATCTCATGAATGGGATTTTGTCAGTATTAAGAAAGATTTTGATCAGCCATATGGGCATTTTCCTAGTTTCACACTGGGAAGGAGCTGATAATGATAGAAGTGTCAACAGAATCCTTGTTGTGTCTTGCGCTGTGTGCAGAAATATGTGTGTGAATGTGCTCTATCAGGTTTCCAGAGTGATGAGGTGATGGGACACTTCTTGATTGACTAATTGTGCAACAACTTATGATGTTCACCTTGAGTTTGTTGTTCTGTTGCTGCATTGTTGGGGTCAAACAGAAGAGGACTCTCGTTGTTTTCAAGTAATTGTGATTGTGGTGGCCCTACCATCGATTTTGTTAGATATGTGATTTCAATAAAGAAGTTCATATCAAGTGTTTCCTTTACAATGCACTTAGTGGTTTCTCACAGACGGCGACATTGATGTTGAGGGATCTCAAGCATGACAATTGATCAAGTGAGTAAATGTAAGATAATGAATTCATTGTGTTATTCAATGAATAATGTCCAATATATATACAAAGGAGATCATCTCTAATAAGGTAACTATTTATCACTAAAGATATATACCAATCTACAATAATTACCAAATATACATATTCTATATCTAATACACCCCTGCAGTCGAAACAGGAGGAGGACGAACGTTGAGACTGGACCGAAAATCGTCAAAAAGAACCTGTGGAAGTCCCTTCGTAAAAATTTCGGCTAACTGATAACGGGAGGGAACATTTCGAACACGGACTTGGCCACGAGCTACTTTTTCTCGAACAAAATGAATATCCATCTCAATGTGTTTGGTTCGTTGATGCTGGACCGGATTGCTCGAAAGGTAGATGGCGCTCACATTGTCACAGTATACGAGAGTCGCTGAAGCAATAGGACAGTGAAGCTCCAAGAGTAAGTTTCGAGGCCAACATGACTCCGACACTGCATTAGCCACGCCACGATACTCCACTTCGGCACTAGACCGTGAGAGGGTCGGCCGTTGTTTGGCGGACCAAGAAACCAAATTATCGCCAAGAAAAACACAATATCCCGAAGTCGAACGACGAGTGTCTAGGCACCTTCCCCAATCAGCATCATTATAAACGGTCAACCCCATAACCGAGGAGGGAGAGATGAGACCAAGATCAAGAGTCCCATGAATGTAACGTACAACCCGTTTAAGGGCCAACATGTGAGCATCACGGGGATCATGCATGAAGAGACAAAGCTGTTGAACGGCATAAGAGAGATCTGGTCTCGTGAAAGTGAGATACTGAAGGGCGCCAGCCAGACTATGGTAAAGAGTAGGGTCCAACAACTTGGCACTCTCGGGCATTGCACCAAGTTTGGATTTCGTGTCAACCGGGGTTTGACTGGGTTTACACGACTCCATACCGGCGCGACGAATAATATCCTCAGCATATTTCCTCTGAGATAGGAAAAGACTATCAGTGCAACGCTGAACTGCAATCCCCAAAAAGAAACTCAAAGGACCCAAGTCCTTCATGGCAAATTCACGACCAAGCTGAGACATAATAGACCGTCGTAAAGAAGAAGAAGAGGCCGTAAGCAAGATATCATCCACATAAAGAAGGACGTAGGTCGTGTCCAAACCACAACGCAAGATAAAGAGAGAGTGATCTGAGGCACTGTGCGAGAAACCAATGGTAGCAACAAAATCAGCAAACCGTTGATACCCAGCCCGAGGGGCCTGTTTAAGGCCGTAGAGAGAACGCTTCAATAAACACACATGATCTGGTCGAGATGAGTCACGAAACCCGAGGGGTTGGTGCATATATACGGTTTCATGAAGATGATCGTGTAAAAAAGCATTCTTCACGTCGAGTTGATGAATATCCCAAGTCTTGGACACTGCAATACTGAGAACCGGCCGAATAGTCGCGGGCTTAACCACGGGACTAAAAGTTTCATCACAATCAATCCCAACCTGCTGAGACTTGCCATCACCTACAAGTCGGGCCTTATGCCTCTCAAAGGAACCATCAGAATGAAACTTGTGACGAAAAATCCACATAGACCGAATAATATTGACATTAGTAGGACGGGGGTACCAACTCCCACGTCTTATTTTTAATAAGAGCATCAAACTCATCAGTCATGGCCAATTTCCAATTAGGGTCAGATAACGCCGCTATAGGATTACGTGGAAGAGGAGAGTGAGAAGATGTGGAATGGAGATTGAAGAGGCGGTTTGTCTTGAAGATGCCATGTTGACTGCGAGTTGTCATGGGGTGTGTAGGGGGAGGTGTCACCTGACATGGCGCACAAGACAGGGGCGGTGTCACCTGAGGTGGCGCACGGGGAGAGGACAGTGTCACCTGAGATGGCGCACATGGTAGAGACGGGCTGCCACGTGAAATAGGGGACGCTTGTAGTGTGGGCGGCGATGCGGGTGGTCACTGTGTTGCCGTGGGCGGGGAAGGAGGAGCGACCAATGGGGGGTTCGTGTTTGGAGTGAGAAGGGGAGGATTGAGGAGTGGTGACCGATCATCATCGAGGAAAGAGGGAGCCACAATGCGAGGAACATGGTTCAGGTTGCAATGTTGCCCCAACATCGACCCAACATTTAAAACAGAAGGTCCAGAAACTGGTGCCACCGGGTTCTGGTTGCAATGTTTCCCCAACATCGACCCAACATTTGAAACAGAAGGTCCAGAAACTGGTGCCACAGGGGTCTGACTGCAATATGAGGGGGAGAGGAAGAGAACTTCGAGAAAGGGAATGAGCTTTCATCGAAGAGAACATGCCGACAAAGAATTATTTTGTTGGTGGAGAGGTCGAAGCATTTATAGCCACGATTATTAGGGGGTAACCGAGGAAGACACAAGGAGTATACCGCGGTTGTAGCTTATGTATTGTAGTAGAGGGGATGAGAGGATAGCAAAGACACCCAAAAGTCTTGAGATGGGCGTAGGAGGGAGTTTGATGGTAGAGACGTTAGGGGGGGGTAATATAGTGAAGACTTTTAGAAGGAATTATGTTGTAGAGATATGTGGCGACTTGCAAGGCGTGAGGCCAAAAAGTTGGCGGAACGGAAGCATGGGAAAGAGAAGTAAGAATTATATTATTTAGTGTACGGATCGTGCGTTAGGATTTTCCATTTTGAGAAGAGGTGTATGGGCAAGAAAAGCGTTGATGCATGCCATGTGTTTTGCAAAAGGTAGAGAAAGAGGCGTTTTTATATTCCGTGCCATTGTCACTTTGGAGAATTTTAATATCACGTTCAAATTGTTTGTTGACATAAGCACGAAAAGATAAAAAGCTAGGAAACACATTATTTTTGTGAGATAAAGGAAACGTCCACAAGAAACCCGTATAATCATCTAAAAACAAAACATAGTAACGATGCCCCGAAGAGCTCAAAACGGGAGATGTCCAAACATCACTATGAACTAAATTAAACGTTAAACGAGTCATAGTAAGCGAATCATAAAATGGCAATTTAATTTGTTTCCCTATGGGACAAGAATGACAAAACGATGTAGAAGAGAGTTTATTACAAGTAATTTGAGAACTACGCCTAAGAAAATCAAAAACGTGGTCGTCGAGGTGGCCAAGTCGTGCGTGCCAACGGTCGGCCAAGAGAGAGAGGAAGGCGGAAGGTGACGGGGCAGAGCGAGAGGCGGCGGGTGGGACAATAGGGTAGAGATCACCCGAGCTATTGCATCGCATGATGGGGGTGCTCGTCCGAAAATCCTTCACAAAAAAACCAAACGGATCAAAAGAGATAGAGACGGAGTTATCAGTGGTGAATTTTCTGACAGAGATCAAGTTTTTGATGAGGTGAGGAGTATGGAGAACATTATTGAGACGAAGAAGGGGGAGAGGGAAAAACGAGTGTGACCATTACCAACAATTATATCACGTTTGGTGCGCAAATTAAAGTAAGGCGTGAGATTACCTTGGTTAGAGGTTATGTGAGACGAGGCACCCGAGTCCATGTACCAATTTTCGTCTGGTTGGCCGAGAGACAGAGTATGCATCGATGAATCAATGTCCGTAGGAGCATATGGAACCACCTCAGTGTGATATGCATGTTGAGGACGTGGGCCGAGGATACCCTGTCCGCGCAGGTTGGGGTTTGGCGGACGCGGCTGGGCTGTAGGGCATGGGGACGATGGAGCAGCCCATTGTGGCGGAGGAGCGGCCCATTGCTGCTGCATAGGGTAGGCCCAAGGGGGATAGGACCACGACCATTGATACGGGGGAGGTGCGCCGTGACTGTTGTGGCAGCCTCCGCGACCCCGCTGACCCGTGAAGCGACCGCGACAACGACTTCGTCCTCGTCCTCGATTTGCATGATACAGATCATGTTGCGGAGCCGAGTTCGTTGGATCGGCCTGCGGGGCGTGATGCGAGACTAGGGCTGCATCGGGTTGTCGCTAGGCACGCTTGGCAAGGCTCGTCTCCTCCAAAGATAACATGGAACGAGCTTTAGAGAAGAGATGAATCGGATCACTTTGCTGAATTAGGGTTGCGATGCCGCCATATGCATCGGTAAGACCCGTGACCATTTGAAGAACCAACATATGGTTAGAAACGGGGGAACCAACGTTGGCCAATTGATCAGCGATCATCTTCAATTTTTGACAATAAGCACCGACATTCAGAAAATCATCAAGAGTGGTAGAGGAGAATTGATTTTCGAGGTGCACGGCCCAAGAATTTCGATTGTCTTGGAAGTAATCCGCAAGATTCGTCCATGCAATTACAGCAGTAGAGTCTTTTACCATAATGGCGTGGAGGAGGTCGTTGGTGATGGTGCCATAGATCCATTGTAGCACGATGGCGTCCAAGCGATCCCACATCTCGGGGTCTGATGGGGCGACCACAACGGAGGGGGGGATGATGTGGTCGAGAACTTGGTAAGCTCGTGCATGGATTTTAAATAACTCAGACCAAGTAGAATATTGCTCGGATTCAACGTCCAACAAGATTGGGATGAAGTTCTTGATGTTAGTGACCGTCGAAGGAGGTGGACGACTTGGAGGCGGAGGTATCGCCGCTAGGGTTTGTCATAGTTTATGAGAGAAAGAAAAGATGAGAAGGCTTGATACCATGTAAAATAATGAATTCCTTGTGTTATTCAATGAATAATGTCCAATATATATACAAAGGAGATCATCCCTAATAAGGTAACTATCTGTTACTAAAGATATATATCAATCTACAATAATTACCAAATATACATATTCTATATCTAATAGTAAATGTCAAGTGTTGATTCCAAAATATGTTACATCAGGTTAGAAGGTAAAATTAAGAACAAACATAAATTTTACTTTAAAGGATGTGATTGTTTCGCTTCCAACAAAACAAAAAGCATAAGAAGAAAAGAAGAGGATTTTGCAGAAATATAAGGTCTTTTAATCATGTATAGGCAATTAAATTTGAATCAACAAAACGTACAAACTTATTCTCATACATGATTAATAACATCGTAATTTAAATTAATATAGAATTTTTAAGAAATATAAATGTTGATTTAATAGTTGATTAATTTTATCCTAGTAAAAAAGTCCAAAATCTCAAGTACTCCAATATAATTGCTATTTGTATAGTTCAATGGCATATAACTTTTTTTAATTTTTAATTTATTTATTTTGTAATCGAACAAATAGGTGTTTTATTTTGCTTAATAATTTTGTATTTAAGTTTTAGGAGTATCATTTTAGTTCATTTAAATCTTTAACTTGCCCATCAACCCGTCTACCACTGAAAAAATTATTTTATGCAACCAATGCATTGTTAGCGTAGTGCAACTAACGATCTAAATTTAATTTTAGTTTAATTTTTTTAGAATATAAAAAAGAACCAACCTCATAACCTTAATCTCACAATATGTCTATAGTTTATTGCATCAAGTATGCAATGCAACGACGGCACGAAATAACATCTTTTTATGTTAGAACGAGTATGATGATGCCATGAGCTTTTTTTATAAGATATGCAAGGCCGTGCATGTTACTGACTCAACATATATGGTAGACGGGCTTTGTTTAATTAAAAGAACATCGCCAGTCCATCTAACTAACAGCCCAAGTGTCCAAAAGAAAATAACTAAAACAACAACCCTAAATGTGTCAGCCGACCTAAGCTATATAATATATATATATATATATATATATATATATACATGTGTCATTATTTACACCCGTTGAAATTCCTTTTTCTCTTTTTCTTTTTGAATTTAGGCCGGTGAAGACAAGACTATTGCCAAGAGCTGCCACAGCTTTATTATTGCGCATCCACGGAACTGTGGGGTTGTCGTTGCTGTGATGAATGTGCCAATATGCTAATCTGAGGCCTTTTATATATCTATTCATTTTATAATTCATTTTGATATTGGAGTTATGATTTTCCTCAACACTCTTTTTAGTAGTTTTTCTTTTTTGATGAATCTTTTTAGTAGTATTTCAGATCCAAATGATGCTAGAGGTTTTTACAGTTATCGTGATCTGTTCTTTAATGTGTTATGGTTTTCTTGACTTCCATGATTATTTTCAATGATTTATGGTTTGCTTGTATCTTTATCAATATTTTCTTGAAATTTGAGTTTTCGGCAAAGTGTCTTCAGTTTTAAGGTTTGTTTTTCTTCTTTTTACTTCAACATTTCAAAAGTCTACAGGTAAGGAAAGGTTTGTAAGTCCAATAAAGGCTGGCCCTTTTGTGGATTATACCATAATTTGAATGTCATTTTGTCCACTGACGTTGTTCTCTGGAGTGAAGTTACCGATGCGGTAATTTTTAAATCAATTGCCAAATTTCAAAGTGAATGTGTGTGCATGTGAAAGAGAAGAAAAAATGAGCGGTGGTGCCACGTGAAGAGAAGAAAAAAATGAGCCGTTCATGTGGATTAGAATTAAGTTGAATAAAAAGTTATTCAAGTCAATGATTTTGTAGTCTCCTATAAATATCAAGATTCATTTTGAATGCATCAAATTGTTCAAGATGTAAATCAAATGTAGCGCACATCGTCAGAACCACCCGCACAGTTGTCATTCGAACCACCAGGAAAAATATTTCGTTGAAATCAATCTCCTCCTTCTGAGCATATCTTTTCACCATCAATCGTGCACGATACCTCTCCACTTGATCATCATTGTTACGTTTGATTTTATACACCCATTTGTTGACAATGGGTTTCCTCTCTTGTGGTAGAGACACAAGTTCCCCATGTCTTATTTTTATTCAACTTGATTTCTCTTTATATGCGCCGTTCATTTTTCTTCTTCTCTTCACATGCATCGCTCATTTTTTATTCTCTTCACATGCATACACATGCACTTTGAGATTTGGCAATTGATTTAAAAATCATCGCCATCAATATACAGCTTGTTGAGATGGTCCCATATCTCTTTAGTTGTGTATTGATGGCGGTGATTTTTAAATCAATTGTCAAATCTCAAAGTGCATGTGTGTGCATGTGAAGAGAAGAAAAAATGAGCGGTGCATGTGAAGAGAAGAAAAAAATGAGCCTTAGTATTTATTGGAGGCTTTTACAGACAAAATCATTGATTTGAATAATTTTTATTCAACTTGATTTCTCTCCACATGCACTGCTCATTTTTTTTTCTTCTCTCCACATGTACTGCTCATTTTTTCTTCTCTTCACATGTACACATGCACTTTGAAATTTGGCAATTGATTTAAAAATCACTGCCATCAATATACAGCATATCAAAAAAAACAACCGAACTGCGACAAGTTCGATTGTAACCTAGCTATCGAATTATGTAAGATTCGATAGTTTTATTTCATCACTGCTTAGGGTTTGACTATTGGAGAGTGTCGAACTAGCATGAACTCGAGCGTTATGAACTGTCGGACATAGTGGTGTTCGACCGTTATGCTTCAATCGAATTGTCTAATTTTTTGACAGTTATTGTCGAAGTGCATCTAATTCGATTGTTTCTGAAAATATCGAACGCGGAGCTTTTGGTCATTGTTACCAATCGAACTGACATGAATTTGACTGTTATATTTCTATTGAATTAATTGGTAATATCAATCGAACTGTCGTGAATTCGATTGAAAATACAATCGAGTTGTGGCGAGTTCTATTGTTATTTTCATGGGCCTGATGGGCCAGCCCTTTCTCTATAAAAGAGGGAGGAGAGGTGGGGAGGCTCATTTCTCAGCCTTGGACGTCTTGCGCTAGAACGTAAGAAGAATCGAACTGGCCCAGTTCGATACTCTTTTTATATCGAACAACAGACTGTTCGATACTTTTGTATTGAACGACTGTTCGTTCGACTATTTTTCTTAGAAAATATTCTGAATATTTCGATTTCTTATGTCTGATTTGTTTCGTGTTTTTGTTGTATGCAGTGCGACTTCGTTGCCGATTTGATGAAATTTATGATTTTAATCAAGGTAGTCAATTGTTCACTACATTATCTCTGGTTGATCGTATGCTAGTTTATTTGTGCTTCACGTGTTATGCACAACGTAGTTGTTGTGAGTGTACAGGATAGCGTACATTCGTAGTCAGTTTTTCTTTAATTTCTATTTTTATTTTTGTTTGTGTCAAACAAAATGTCGAACGAGATGGTGAGTGTTGACTCTATATCTGGGAGTGACTCGAGTAGTACCTCAAGCACTGATTCTAGTAGTTCGGTGAGGGGTCCCAGAGCGGGGTATGCGGGTGATGATTTGGGAGAAGAGAATGGCCATGATCCGATTGATAAAGAGGAGACCGATAGCGAATTAGAAGAGGAACACCCGCCAGCTCCGCAGGCGGAGGTAGGTGGTGTGCCTTTGCTCGATGTAGTGGACATTCGTGTCGATAGTGAGGTAAACGAAGCCAATGAAATTATTGACATGGATTTTGATGCTTTTGACAATGAGGTTGCGGGCATGGCGTATATTGACTACGTCTCACGATTGCAGCACAGTCAGCCCGTTCTTTAGGAAACCTACGATATAGGATTTAATTATAAGATAGTTATCCCAACCCCCGAGCAACGTGTGTATACCGCGCCACCCAGTTTTCTTATCGTTTTTGTCGGGCATTAGCCAATGGTTTACGGTTTCTCGTACCATATGAGGTGAGGACAATTATAAAGTCCATCGGGTTGGTCCCTAACTAGTTAACGTCGAACCCGATCGGGCATATAATTGGTTTCATCATTATCATGAAGGGCTTAGGGGTGCCTTGCGGGCCTAATGAGTTATGGGCTTTGTTTGAAGTTTCACACAAGGGGAAGGATTTTTATAATGTAAAGGCGTTGAAAAGACATAAGCTCTGGAATGGGGAGCCTTCCGGTTATGGGAAGAATTGGAAAAAAGGATATTCTATATTAAAGAGAGTTGGCGGAAGGAGTTTTCTGTGTTACGACGGGATTCGGTGGATGTTCCAAAAATTTCGATACCGCACTCCGTAGGTGGTCCTAGATGGGGCGATCATTTTAAGGCAAATTTGATAACTAATCATCAACTTCATATGAAAGCCCTTGTTAAGAACGTGGTCTTGTCGCTAGCTAGGTTATCCCCGGTTCTCTATACGAGGAGACATACTCTTGGTATACATATTATTATTTGCCATGGACTTTGTCTGGCGTTTAACTTTGAATTATAGTAATGCTTAGTGTTCTTATTTTTCAGAGTCTTTTACAATGAGTCGCCACACTCGCATTGCCACGGACACTGAGGCATCTCGTACAACGATCCCTATTCCCGTTCTCCCTCCTAAGAAGAGAAAGGCTAAATTTTAAAAAACCAGCTGCTGAGGCCGCGGTGTCCACACGTTCCCGTGCGTCGTTTGATCCTTTCGAGGAGATGCTCGGTGGAGGTCGCAAAGACGGGAGGGTTCGAGGCACTCGTTGTCGATGATGATGGGGCAATGGAAAGAGCAGAGAGGGACGCGCCCGCAAAAAGGGGGGTCCCCACACTCGGTCTCAAACTGGAGGTACTGCGCCTCCTGCACCCCGTTCAAATGGCCCCAAGCCCGCTGGTGGCTCAGTCCCCCGTGTCGGGGTGAATAGTAGGGCAAAAAATAGTGAAAACCCGTGCACCCGCGTCGGGGAGTTAGAACATTCCGAGGAGGATGCAACCAATGCATTGAGAGTGATCTTTCCTCACCTTGCTATGGTTTCCCAACCTCGGCCGAAGAAAGAATGAAGCTGGAGCGGCTCGTGTTTCACTTAATCAACTCGGTAATCATTCTCGAATATGACACTTTTTCTTGATGTTTAATTTCTTATGCCTTTCATTGTTATATTTCAGAATGGTGGTGTCGTCGATGCCAGGATCGAGGGATTGATGCGAGCTCATGAAAAAATGAGAGCTGGACTCGAGCGCTTGCGTGCAGAGTTTTAGGGTAGCAATCCGAAGAAGTCGAGAGTTGTTATAGCTGAGAAGGAAAAGACCTTGTAGCATGCTAAAGATTGTGCTATCCGGGCAAGCGGCAATCGAGAGGCCATAAGACTTGCGTAGGAGAGCGTTCAACTGCTCGAAACGCAAGTCAACACGCTGAGAGCTGGAAAGACCGCGCTGGAGTTTCGGGTTGTAAAGCTCGAAAAAGAACTTACCACTGAGAAAGAAAAGGTATCGGAAGCTGAGGAAATTGGATATGCCCGCTGGCTGAGCCAGGTATGCTTTTTATCGCGGATGATTACAGTTTTGTTTCTTTCCCTTTGATAATTTTTGTTGTGTTTTTTGAACAGCCTCCCGCTGTGCAACAACGAGTGGAGATTGCGGAGGATTTCTCACGGAGCAATACCTTCCAGGAAATCAGTGTCCGGCGTGGGGTTCAAGACCCCAAGAAAGCTCAAGTTCTTATGGTGCAGAAAATTCACAACACCAGCTACTTGTGTGGGCGATTCGACCCGCAATGGTAGGATTTATCGTTGGGTCCTGACCGCCAACCTCTGCCCCTAGCTCTCGATAATGCGCCTGCCGTTGCGGACGAGTTTGCCAGCTTGCTGGAGAATGAGGGCCTGATTTATCGCGAAATGTCTCTGCCTCTTCCCATGCCTGCCGCCTATCCTTCTTCTGAGGACGAGGATAATGCCGAGACTTAGGTGCTACGGCTTTAATTTTGTTTTAATGAACAATTTTTTATGTTTGTTTTGGTGTTGCGTCGCCCTGTTGCTTTTGAACAATTTAATTTGCTTTGAATTCTCTTTTTTGTTGAATAATTGATGATATATACTCACGTTTGTGAGAATTGTTTATCTGTGTGTGTTTCAAGCTTGCCCGTTTCTTTAAAGTGCGAGCTTTGAATGCATGACGCTCGTTTTGCATTACTTTGTTGATTTTATCCCACATTGTATTGCAGAATGTTCAGGCATCTGCTGCTTATTGAGCATAATGTTATCCTCTCTTTTTGTGAGGCTTCTTATAGCATATGCCATATTCTTGGCAAAGCGTTTATTTCTTCATCTTTGTGGAACCTTTTGGTTTGCACTTGTCGTATTTTAGGCGAAGTGTCCATTTCTTTTTTCTTTGTGGGACTTTTTGGTTAGCACTTGCCATATTTATGGCGAAGCGTCCATCCTTTGTGGGACTATTTGGTTTGCACTTTTTGTATTTGAGGCAAAGTGTACATCCCTTCTTCTTTGTGGGACTATTTGGCTTGCACTTGCCGTATTCTGGCGAAGTGTCCATCCGTTCTTCTTTGTGGGACTATTTGGTTTGCACTTGCCGTATTTTAGGCAAAGTGTCCATCCCTTTTTTCTTTGTGGGACTATTTGGTTTGCACTTGCCGTATTTTAGGTGAAGTGTCCATCCCTTTTTTCTTTGTGCGATTATTTGGTTTGCGCTTGCCGTATTTTAGGCTAAGTGTCAATCCCTTTTTTCTTTGCAGCTCTCGTTTTGAGTTCTTGCATGTCGTTAGTTTCGCATAACATATATAATTTTACAATGCGGGGTTCCGCTTTGGCTGCATTTTTTTGACTACTTTTCACAGTATCACTCGCAGATTATGTTTAGATATTATGTGTGGCAGATAAAATACATAACATTTCATCGTTATAGGCCTTGCGGCTTCGCCCTGGATATACCTGTAGTAATCCTTATATGAACTTGTCATAAAAGGTCAAAAGTATCCCCTGTGGAGATAGAATTTAGATAATAGATAGGTTTGAGCCTAGTACAAGGCCATGTTGCCTACGTTTCTCGAGGGGTTTCCCCGGGACTCAAGCCTTCGTAGTTTCCATTTTAGGTTATTACATGCCAGCCTCTCTCGCATGAGGCGATTGAGGGGACGAATATAAATTGTTCAAACATTTTAAAAATTTAAATAAGTTGCAGAATTAAAAGGAGCGGTTCAGTCGATCTGTTCTATTTCCATGGGTCCCAATGCTGCGAGCGCCTCTTGCTCTACTTGTGGCGGCAGCCTGAGTGATGCCACGTAGCAAAGCCAACCCTACATGTGATCGGCTATTACCTCGCTTATCCCTGTCGGGGTAGAAATTTCACAATTTGATGGTATTTCGATGGCAATGCTCGAAAAGCATTGAGCGCCGGCCTTCCCAGAATTGCGTTATATGGGAAGGGTAGGTCAACCACCACATAGTCGACGAGCATCGTCTTTCTTTGAGGCTTGGTTCCTAGCGATGAAGGGAGAGATACCATTCCGCGGGGCACTACCTTCACTCCGCCAAAACCATGCAGCGAGGTTTAGACTATCTCCATTTTTCCATCTCCCATACCCATCTTTTCCCATGTCAAAGCCATCAGCACATTAACCGAACTTTCGTTGTCTACTAAAACTTTCACCACACTGAAATTGGCTATATCAACCATTATCACCAATGGGCAGTCCAATTTACCAGCCTGAATTTCTTGGGGGCTTAGCTTCAATATATCTGCTCTTGAGAAGACGACTTCCTCCTGTCCCATCTCCTTTGTTCTCAACAAATCCACAAAAACCACATAACGCTCTGCATCGATGTCTCTGGTGATCCTCTTCGCCCTTTGGCGGAATCAGCACCCACATGACCTCCCAAAATCATGTGTATAATTCCTTTTCCTGGGCGCGTTATCCATTAGCTGGTGATAATCCAATACTTGCAGCCTATCTGTCACCTTTTGTTTATCCTTCATGGGAGAACGAGACTTATCCCTATTTGCCTTGTCTTTCACATCCTTCAACCCTCTGACATACTCCACGAGCTTGCCATCCTTTATCCACCGTTCTATTTCATCTTTGAGGTCTTTGTAATCCTTAGTTTCATGTCCGCTTTGCCTATGAAACTTGCAGTACAAGGTTGAGACACTTGTTGCAGGAGAGTCTCTCATCTTTCTCGGCTCTTTTAGCCAACCTTTCCTTTTTGCAGCCCCGTACACTGTCATGATATCATCGTTAAGTGATGTGTATCACCTTGGCGAAGAATCCCTGTACATGTTGCGTTGGTTCCTGCTGTGGCTCTGTTCCTCTTTCTCTGATCCTCGGGGCATGAACGACATCTTTGGCGGCCATCATCTCCTCGCGATGCACCACTTGATGCGCGAGCTTGTTGATCTCTTAAATTGTCCTTGGCTTCAACCTAAGCAAATCCTCACTGAAGGTTGCATTCCGGGTCGCATGGAAAATGATGTTCGCGACCATTTCTCTCTTCAGATCATCTATCTTTAACAGCTCCGCATGGAACCGGCTCGTGAAATCTTTCAAGGTTTCTTTCTCTCCTTGACTGATTGAATACATGTGGGAATGGTGCAACATTATCCTCGATTAGCTTAAGAACTGGTTTTCGAACTTCCTCCTCAGCTCTTTGTAGCTTCTGATAGATCCAGCGGTGATTCTCGTGAACCAATCTAACGCCACCCTGACCAAAGTGGTGGCAAAGATTCGGGCCTGCACATTTTCCTTGAATCCATACAAGTTAAGCGTAGTGTCCAAATGGAAGAGATGCTCATGCAGGTCTGTCTTTCCGTCATACGATTTCAGCACCGATATCTTTTCACCGTGCCCTAGAATCTTCGTATCTATTTCGTTACAGAACAGTGTGCTCCTGCGAGCCATTCCCGATATTTCTATTCTGTTTTCCACCTCAGTCCTTTCCTTCTCGAGTATTTCTGATTTTCTTGCGACTTCCGCTTGCTCCTTCGCCGGGTCGTTCTCACGACTTTCCTCTCGCATTCTCTCGTCATAGTGCCTCTTAGACGGTACTTCGACCTGATTGGATCTTGCTCTCTGATCATCCATATGTGCTCTATTTCTATCCTCCTCGGCTGGGCCCTTGGCCACAACTCCCTGCTCTCGTACACCTTCCCTTTGAACCTCGGGCGGTGGCGTTTGCAATTGCGGTGTGGGTAAAGTCGCGGCCACGATCGTGCGGATCAGTGCCATGATCTCACCTCTGAAAGCGCTTGGTAGTGAGGCCGCAGTCGTCCCTATGTCTGGTGCGGGTCTATCATCTTCCACGAGCCCTAGTTGATCTCGTTGAGTCGACGTGGGCACCCCATCGGGTAATCCTGATGATGCTCCTACTCCTGGAGGAGGCATGGTGGCGGTCGTGCGTTCCTGATCAGGATTACTGCTCTCTACTGCTCTACTCTGCGATCTAGTCATTCTAAACGTCATGCCTAATTTACTGGGATACATAGTGTTCCCACAGACGGCGCCAATATTTTGGTCTTATTTCGTCTGGGTTATAATACACCTGAGATCGATTACAATGGGCCTGACTAATGTCAAAATAATGCTATTCTATTACAATGAATGAAGTAGCTTGGTCCGGAACACCTTATACAAGTTGACTAAGCAATATAAGTAAAAATGGCCTAAACCTGATAACGGTCGAATCAGGACGATTCGATGATAAAACTCTCGAACTGAAGGAACAGTCGAACCACGGTGGTTCGATGATGATATCTCTCGAACTGATAAAACAGTCGAACCTGGGTGGTTCGACGCTATAACTCTCGAACTGGCTGATTGGTCGAACGGGGACGGTTCGATGGTGATAACCCTCGAATCGGTTGATCAGTCGAACGAGAGTGATTCAGTTGTAATAACTGTCGAACGGGATGAGCTCGATAGTTAACAGTCGAACAACTCGGTTCGCTAGTAAGTAGTTGCTCGATAGAAATGAATGCATGCATTTATGTCGGAGGACGGGGTATTTATAAACCCCGTCCCGTGGGGGCCAGTCGAATGTAGAGAATAAAAGTCTAACGTGTTCGGTTCGACTGTCTTCATAACAGTCGAACGGGTTCGGTTCGACTGTCTTCATAACAGTCGAACGGTCACTGTTCTATAGTTTATTTATGGGCCCTTGCTTGGTGGGTCGGCCCAAAACACTTTATTTGGGCCTTCCTAAAATGCCCCCATCAATACATAAGTGATTTTTGCAGTTACTACACGTATATACACCAGCCCCAAGGTTTTTGTAGTTACTACACATATACAGCAGCCCCAACGTAGATCTACCAGTGTATGGGAAAGAAAATAAAGAGAAGAAAAATAGATTGAAGAGTATATTATCAAATAATGCCAATTCTCAAAAGGGGAAAGATAAGTATAATTAGAAAACAATATCTATTGTTGAGGTTTCATTAATTTCATAATTATTGATATAATTAGCCGGAATAATAAACTTTTGTTTTGAAATTAGAGATGTTGCAATGCCTATAACATTTGCCGACTCAATACTAAAGCACAACTAATGTAAATACAGGTTAATAAACTTCTTTTATCTAAATATTATTTATTATCTAGTAGGTAATATGTTGCTTCTTTTACATATACGCGGAAAAGAAAACTAAAGTGCTTAAGTCACATTTCGACGTTTCAATATATATATTAAATTTAAGTTTTATATTAATCACTCACTATTAGTGTTAGAACTGGCTTGAATTATACAGAACCATAGGTGTAAATGAAACAATAAAAAGGAATAAAGAAAAGGAATAAAGAAAAGAAACGAGTCGCTCGTTGTCTAGTAACATTAGTATTATTTGTCTATTTATGTCGCACATGAGCAACATTATAACTTGTCGTAATGGTTGTTTCTGATTTAATTTTTTCAGAGAAACTGTAAAATGTGTTTGATTGTGAAACTCTCAGAATTAAAGGTACGCCGCGTAGCTAGAAGAGCTTTGATTCATGACTAGAGAACCAACACTGTAACAAATGTCGTTTAACTATAGCAAGATAACTACATTGCTACGCCAATCAACCATTAGGCGTTATGAAAACAGGCTTGCCACAGATAAGAAAAACGGTACTAAGCACAATCTAGCTTTCAAGTTTTCATAGAGAAATTACTCGCCAATAGAATCCCATGTTAAAATTGTCTGGAAAATAGTTAGGGAGCAACTTACTGTTGAAATCAGAAACTATGTACAGGAAACAAAAACACAACCCAGAAAGCGAAAAGCATGATCAGGCGCATTTGCAGCAAGCCAGGCACATCAGGGAGCAACCAAGATTCGACTAGGAGTCATACATTTTTTGCGGCCTCCAGCTCTTCCAACACACCTGCCATGTTTATGATGTCAGCATGGATGAATTCATTGTATTAAAAATCCTTAAATCAAAGAAACAGGGAAACAGGCTTTTGGGTAACGGATTTTGTACCGCCATATACATGTCCAGACTGTTTTACTGATATGCAAACAGTTAATACAATGAGGTAGGTTCTTGAATTAACAGCAGAATTAAAATTTCATCGCGGAACCAGAGTAACGCCAAATCACCTGATGTCATTCATTCACAAGCAATTTTGGTGTCGAAGCTGCTAAGACAAATGGCAAATGCCTGAAAAGCAGAAATCGGATACTGATAGTCCATTGTGAATATATCCTTTCCTACTTTCCCAAATTGGAGAATAACGTTATCCCCCCTTTCTTGTGCATTAGCTCCATTCCCAGCAGATGCAACCAATTGAAAGTTCTTTACAGAAGCAACCGTCACACGGCCATTAAAATTAAGACACCAGCACTGGAGTTGCTCGTGCCATCTAGGGGCCTTGTTTTTCAAAATTAGCACTTCATCTTTCTCAGTGGACAAAGGACCCGACCGAAAACTATCAGTGCGCGTTGATCTTGACCTAAAAAATGGTAGTGAAGGAAAAGAATCCAAGTTGCTTGGCAGGAACGCAGTTTGGGTGGGAGCAAGACCTTCTGGTTCAACTGCAGAGGCGGGTATAGCGTCCATAACACACTGCATCCGCCTTGGGCCCCTGTAGCACATTACGTATTTAGATTAGCGGAGAAAGGCAATCCAACATAATTTATGCCCTTACCAATATCTAAGCATTAATTTGCCAAAATCTGTTTTCCATTTACGTTGTAGGATGTAATAACTTTCGATAGTATCAAGACATTGATAAACTGTTAAGTGAATGTGATAAAAAGAAGCGGATACTACATCTACAAACCCTGAGGCTTGTCTAATGACGGAGGTTTCTTCAAAAGTTTCAATAGTCACAGAGACATCTATGAAAGCTTTAAAACAGTCCATGATAAAAATCTAATTGTAATTTTTATTCCCATTTCAAGGGGTTCTCTGCATTTATTCAGATCGCGGAATCTATCTACAATGTTTTGTAACTCTGAATGAGTGATTTTGTACTTACTGGACAGTAGCAGAAAATACAGTAGTTAAAGACCAAAGATCCGGGAGTAAATGCAATAAAAAAAGATTCAAAATGATTAGTTCCTACCTTGAACCCAAGACATTCAGCTCGTACGAAATGTGGGCCACAGGATAATTGCCAGCAGGGATCCTCGGAGAGACTTGTCGTGCTCCGAGTAATTTGGTGGAGCGAGATTTAGTAACTTTAGCCCCAGCATTTGGGGGCTGAGCATCATAGATTATGAACTTGGTCCCAAAAAAATTAGACCTGCCAATGCTGAATCAGGAATTTCTATATGCATGTTTTGACCACATGACAATCTATATAAAAATTCGGTTTTTACCGTAGCTTTCCAACATAGTTACTGCTGCCCTTTGATACATCGTCAGCATTAAGTGAGATTATGTAGTCTGTATATGTTGGCCGCCTGCATCTCCGAGCAGCGAGAAGGAATTTCCCATCATCATTAGAAGCTGTACAAGGACAAAAGCATTAAGGAAAAGTAGTAGAGCCTAAAGATGTACCATTTCCGAATAAGAGACACGGAACTTTAAATAATTTCAACGTCCTATATATGATGGTGAACAAAAAAGATCAATTTATCAGAACGCAACGAGGCTCCATAAGATAGGAAAACTTACCATGGTTCAAATTAAGGTAAAGATGATATGTTTGAGAGCCACGGTTCCGCTTTATGAAACAATGAATTAAGGTGGTTCTCGGACCAGGCTGCGAGAAAAACAAAAGATTATTTCAGTCAAGGATAGAAACAGGATGATAGACAAAAAAGATGAGCTTTCATCGAATTATCCACCAGTAAGAAAGCCACTCAAACTCAGGCTTATCTCATTAACACTGCGAATCTTTTATATCAATGAAACAATTCCATACAAAGGTAAGGAAACATAAATCTGTTTTATGGCATTTTCCATCAAAGAAAAACAAACCAAAAAAGTACCGTCCAATGGCATCCTAAGCGTGTATCAGAATCAAGGCAAATATTCGACCTAACAAGGAAAGTAACACAGGAGGGCTGTTTATCTGTCATGGACCAATAGCATTGCCGTTCAGCAGAGACAGGTGTAACATAAGACAGTTTGCAAACTTCCAGCATACAGTATCGAAAGACCAGAGAAAAGTGAGTGAAAACTGAATATTCCATTTATATTTATTCAGAGAACAAAGGGACGTGAAAACAGAAAAAATTAGAAGCCAAACCGCAAGGATTGCGCTTCATTAATGTAAAGCTCATGATGTTAATGCACTTTTCTGAGTATATTATGCCAATATATTTCATAGATAAATATCAGATCTTAAAAATATTCACTTTATCCGGGTTTACGCAATTAATTTTAGCGACAAAATGAAATAAAGTTACTTGGGTGTAATTCAACACCTAGAAATAATAAACTCGGGTAACTCTAATAAAACTTGTATAATATTAATAGTAAAGGATAGAGAAGAAAAACATTAGAGAGAACAATGGCCGTTGGGAAAACCAAGTGCGGTTAACTCCAGGCCTAACAGCAAGCAAGTAAGCAACCAAAGCAAAATAATGTGCTGGCTGCATTCAAACCTATACTGTATACAACACAAGGGCTGCACGTGCCACTTCAGGGTGTAGCACGCTTTTATCCGCTCACAATTCTTACAAAAGCATAAATCTTGACACCTTTTAATCATTTAAGCATTAAATGGCTTGTATGAAGAAAACAATTAGCTGCAATTAGCAGAAAATGCTGGCACATGATCACATATTAATATAGAATCTAAAGATGCATCATTCAGGCCGGATATCCAAAAATCAAGAAAACGAGATTACAAGAAGTTAAATAAATACATTAAGAACAAACATGCATGCAAGCAATAATGAGTAGTAGTTGAATAATACCTGCTTGACAGAAATTGGGAAGGTGAGTTTTTCCGAAGCTTGCAAAGTTTTGACAATCTCTTTGACGATTTCCCTCCAGCTCTTACAAACACCAGCACAGGCAACCACATTCATCCTGTCGGGCCATTTAGAGTCGGATACCTCAACCCTTAACAAAACATCCCTCAAGAGCTCTGGCGGCATGTTCGCCCAGCAACTCTGCCGCAGAGCATCCACAACACTAGCTGAAGAAAAACCCTCAACCTCCTCCACTACACGATGAGACCTCGACGACCTCATTCCATAACCAAACCTACCCTCAAAACCCTTTCTAGATATGCTTCCAAACTCACCTTTCATATCCTGAATTATACTCTTAAACGACGACATAATTAAACTAATCAACCCTAAAAACTAAATCTAAACAGAAATTAACAAAGATAACGCCTTTATGAAATGATGCTCATTAAATTTAAATATCTCTGATTTTTCACTCTAAACTCAAGTAGCCCATAAATTTAAAAACATGCTCAAAATGATTCCTACTAAAAACCCTTTAAAGTTTATAATAACAAAATAAATAAATTAGTCCTCTGATTGTTCACACTCTCACAGACCCTAAATCGCATTTCTTGTGAAGAAAAAAAAGAAGAAAAGGAAATATATCAATACATACCCATCAACCTAAATGCAGCAAAACCATTGAAAGGAATTCCATAAAACAAAGATTGAGAGCGACAAGATCTGAAAAACATATATAATCCCTTTTACATAGGTTGTTGCTTCATATAAATTGTTATTTTACTGCAAAAAGTAAAAAATAGAAAAAACAAAAAGGGATCTTTTTGTCTTTTAAGTTTATGCGCACTCACATGAAGAAGGTTTTCTGGGCGTGCCAATATTATGATAATTATGCCGTTAGTTAGGTAGAAAAAAAGGCCCAGTATAAGCCCAAATTAATTGAAAGGCCCGGCCCAATCACTGCATTTAGTTTTGTTCTTTTTGTTGTTCCCGTCACATTTGTTCTTTGTGTTTGTGTTTTTTCCCCCAAGATTTTCCATGACAGCTTTAATCAGAATCCCCTTCAAGTTTTATGAACGAGAAAAAGAAAGAATTAACGAAAATCGTGAGATTTGTCATAAAAGAAGCATAGTTACTTTGACTTTAATTAGTAGTCTATTTAATTTAGGTTCCCAGTATATCATATTTAGTTAAACTTAATGAAGAAGAAGAAGAAAAAAAAGTGCAACCCATTTAAAGTCTTAAAAACACGTAGATGTGTTTGCAAACTCCTTTCAAAAAGCAGAAGTTCATAGTTTAAGTTTAAGTTTAAGCTCAAAAGTTAGCTTTAATCTGAGAGTGTTTGAGAAACTAGCTAAAAGCTTCTCCTTTTATACTAGAGTGTTTGCAAGACAAAAAGTGATTTTGTTAATTTTTAAATGAAATGATTGCAATGCCAATAGAATACACATTATCAATATATAAATGTGTTAGTGTAACATCTGATACAAATAACAAAACATCATCAGAGCATTGTCATAATTACTAAAAAAAACTCTTTATAGATATGGTTACAAGAATTACACAATAATGTAATTTATTTTAGTCGATTGATACTTTTTAATTTACAAAAATATGATATAAGATTTAACTACATAAGAAGTTTCAGCTTTCAATAATCAAACTTTTATGAACAAATACAAGAAGAAGTTCATGAGAGAAACAATCATGCATATAATAAAAAATAAAATTGAATGTAATAAAAATAAGATCTTGTGTGTAAAAGGGAAGCCTCGAACTGTATTTCTTAATTACGAGTAGAAATATGAATGTTATTGGTTAATAAAAGATAATAAAGTATAATTGTACATTTTTAAATCAATTTAATAATTGCTACCATAAGCTAGAAGCAAGTCCATATAGCAGCTTTAAAATTGTGGGAGTTTTTAGCTTAAAAAAAGTTTTCAAACTACAGAAGCTATATTTGCAAACACATTAAAATGCCTAATTTAAGTTAAAAGCTGATTTTAACTCTTTGCAAACACCGCCTTACACTAGAACAAAACATAGCAATTACAAGGAAAATTTTGATTCAAAATAACCGATTTTCTATTCAATTGACCAACTGAAGCGAAAAATCTCTATTCATAATTTCGATCCAATAGCCCTCTGCAGGCAAATTGAATCGCAAAATTCGGATGCATAAAGCAATTTATTTTGGTCTTATTTCGTTCGGGTTACAAAACACCCTTAAATGTTACAATAGGCCTAATAAATGCCAAAATAATGCTAATCGAATATAAATCGGACCAGCTTGGTCCGAAACACCTAATACAAGCTGACTAGGCAATATAGATAAAATTACAATATCTCTAGTGTAGATCGAATTACGGAGATTCGATCTACTGAATGTCGAATAGGGCAGCTTCGAGACTTGGTATGTCGGATATTGGGTATGGTTGAACTTGTTGCGTATGGAATTGAGATTTTCGATCAAATGAGGTATATCGAACTCGGGTCCTTCGATCGAATGAGGTATATCGAATTTGGGCGATTTGATATAGAGTAAGTGAGAGATGGTCTTGAATGCATCATGAGAAAGTCAGAGGACGTGGTATTTATAGGCCCCGTTTCGCGGGTCCCAGTGGCAATTGGGAAATGAGTATCAAATCAGGCTGATTTGATTTATCTCTTAGAACGAATTCCGTGCATCCGATACTCATATAACATCGATTCCTCCCGTTTGATATACAATTTAATGGGCCCTTCTCTGTTTGGGAGGTAGTCTCGACGAGAGAGCGGGTGCCAAACTCTAAAACTCTGCTTTGATTACGTCGTCGCGTGTCTATTGGTCTGGATAAAGCTGAAAATTATGCTCCCGATTGGGAGCCAGGATTTAGAGAACGTGGGTCCTAAATATTTTCTACGGATCCAATGAGTTCGACTTTAAACCATACCGAATGTCGCACGTTGGGTTTCTTTTTTATTATTCTTTATACACTAAAAATACATAAATACACATTTTTAGGTTGATGCCATCTATCGAATGAGTCGGATTTAATTCTAGGTTCTAAATCGGTGGGATTCGATTGAGATTTCGTCTTTCTTCTGGCATCGAGATTGACATCGTTCGATGCTGCAAGCAATGTTACTCCACTCTATATAAAGGGGAAAATGGTGTGAAGACTTCATTCTTCCTTTCACAGAATTTCGGCATACACGTGAGTAACATCAAACGAGCACGGTTCGATACTCCCAGCATCAAATGTGATTGATTCGATGCTCGGTGTATAAAACGAAAGGCATTAGATCTAGTGCCTCCGAATTTTTTTTCTCAAGGTTTACTAAAAATGTATTTTTTTTTTCTTCTAACTTTGTTTTCTCTTTTTCTTTCTGGGCAGTTTTCTTTGCAATCCATTTGGTGATTTTGCAGCTTTAATCAAGGTAGTTGATTATTTGCTTAATCTTGCATTTTGTTATTTGCTTAGTTAATAGTGCTTTAACATATCGCGTGTTGTCGTAAGTATCAGAAGTGACATATATGCGTAGTCAACTCTTTGTTCTTTTTTATTTTATTTCAGTTTGTGTCGATCGAGATGGTGAGTTCAGAAAGTTCGTCAGGGAGTGAGTCTAGTAGCGGCTCAAGCTCCGGTTCTGTCAACTCCGTAGTGGCTCCTGCAGGTGGTATCGCGAGTTCGAATTTACCCCGAGGAGATGATAATGAGGTTGTTGACATTGATTCTGTTGATTCGACTGGGGGTGATCATCTTGATGAGAATGATGATCACCCGGCGTCGCAGGTTGGAAGAGATGATTGCCCTCTTTTTCTGTAGAGGATAATCGTGCTGACAGTGATGTAGGCTAGGAAAACGAGGTCATCAATAGGGAGGTTGATGACTATGTAGAGATCCCGGGAATGGCATACACTTCTTATGTGTCACGTTTGCATAGCTGCCCCTTCCTATGCGAAACGAATAACATGGGGAATAATTATAGGATAGTGATTCCCGGTCTGGATGAGCACATGCATACTGCTCCCCCTGGTTATCTCACCGTGTTTGTGGGACAATTAGCTAATGGGTTACAATTTTCCGTGCCTTTCGAATTTTAGGTCTATCGAACTTGTGCCGAGCCAGCTGACGCCGAATTCGTTCGGGCATATAGCCGGTTTCATCACTGTCCTGAAAGGCTTAGGCCAATCATGCAATCACAATGAGTTTTGGGCGCTCTTTGAGGTGTGTAAAAGGGAAGTAGGCTTTTATCACATTAAAGCACTGAGGCATCATAAATTTCTGATAGGTGAGTCCTCTAGTTACGAGAAAGATCATGAATTTACTTTTCACATGCGAATTCATAATGAACCGTCACGCCTGTATAAGTCGAGTATTGGCTACGGAGAACGAGGGTTCCCAATCAACTGCCACTATTTGAGTGCCACCCCCAGGAAGAGGTAAAACAAGGGCAAGAAACCAAAAGGTAAGGCTTCTGCGTCTGCCCGAGCCGAGGCACTACGTGATCCCTTTGAGGATCTTATGGGCAAGGGTCGTGAAAGTTCGCCTCCCCCCGCTGAGTTCAGTCAGGCGATAGGTTTTAATGGACCTACTCTAGATGAGAGCGAAACTCTTAAACATGTTGAGGTGGCCGCGCGGGCTAAGAGAAGGAAATCACCCCAAACCCATTCGCAGACAGAAGGTGTCATCCTTCAGGTCCCTCGTGCATCTGGTCCGATTCCTTCTGGCGGTTCGGGTCTCGTTAGTGGTGAGAGTGCTAGGGCTGAGGCAATCCAAGGTCTGCGGGTCCGCATCATGGATTATCATCATTTTGAGGAGGAAGTAATCAATGCTCTGAAGATCCTCCTCCCAAATCTTGCAGTGCCCTTCACGACATCCGCAGAGGAAAGGAAGAAGGTGGAGCGGAGTGCACTCCATATGACCAGCTCGGTAATGTGGTCATTCAATCTGTTATAATCTTTGATTAATTGTTTTGTTACTTGACTTTCTGCTGTTTCTTTTCTAGACTTGAGGGGTTGTGGATGCAATGATTGAAGGGTTGAAGCAAGCCCACGAGGATAAGGTGAGCGGGTTCGAATGCTTGAAGGCTAAGTTTTGGGACAGCGATCCTGATGCTCTGAAGGCTGCGTTGGACGAGAAAGAGAAGGCATTGCAGAATGTGGGGGACTATGCCGCCCGGGCTAGCGGAGATAGGGAGGCGGTGAAATTTGCGTAGAAGACCGTGACGCGGCTCAAGTTGCAGGTCACCAACATGCGGAATAGCAAGACTACACTGGAAAAGCGAGTTGCAGAGCTTGAGAAAGAGCTCGCCGTTGGGAAGGAGAGGACTACAAAGGCCAAAAATGTTTGATACGCCCGCGGCTTAAGCGAGGTACTTATCTCTTCTCTTTGATTTTTTAAATATATATATTTCTATTCTTCCTTGTTAATCTTGTTTTGTCGTTTGATTAGGTTCTACTGCGCGACAAATGGTGGAGATTGCCGAGGAGTTTCTTCGGAGCAACACCTTCCAAGAGATCAGTGTTCGACACGGGGCCCGAGATGCGAAGAGAGCCTTAATGCTCACATTGTAGCAGATCCACAGCACTCGCTATCTGCGTGGCAAGTTCAACCTGCAGTGGTTGAACTTATCACTGGGTCCTAATAGGGAACCTCTGTCGTTGCCCATCGAGGATCCACCTGCCGCTGCAGACGAATTCACGAGCCTTCTTGAAAACGAGACCCTCGTTTATCGAGCAACGTCTATGCCTTCTCCAATGCCTCCCACTTATCCCTCCTCAGAAGATGAAGATGAGGTCGAAAGTTGAAGGCCTCGGTTTCAATTTTCTGCTTTTATGAACAATTAGTTTAATCTGGCTTAGCACTGCGTTGCCCGTTTATTTTGAACAATTTGCTTGATTGAACTCTTTTTTGTACATTTCTTGCTTAATTCTCGCGATTATTTAACCATTTATTTATTTGCATTTTGCTTGCCTTTTCTTTCAAATGCAATCTTTTGCAAATTACTTCTTATTTCGACAATTTATATACCGCATTGCATTGTAGAATATCACAAGTGTTTCGTGCCTTTTCGCCAATTTGGGCGTCTATTATTTCTTTAATCATTGTTGTGGGATTTTCCATTAGCACTTGTCGTTGTAGACAGAGTACCCGTCCCGTTCCTTCATCTTTGAGAGGTTTAAGTTTGGCTCTTGCCGTTTTAGACAGGTTGCTTGTCCTTTTTCCTCTTCTGAGGGATTTACGGTTAGCACCTGTCATTTTAGACATAGTATCCGTCATTTTTCCTTGTCTTTAGGATTTGAGGATAGTACTTTTCATTTTAAATAGAGTGTCCATCCCGTTTTTTCTTCTTTAGGGATTTACGGTTAGCACTTGTCATTTGAGACAGAGTGTCCGTTCCGTTTCTTCATCTCTGGGGATTTACAATCCGCACTTGTCATTTGAGACAGAGTGTCCATCCCATTTCTTCATCATTAGGGATTTACGGTTAGCACTTGTCATTTGAGACAGAGTATCCATCCCGTTTTTCATCCTCGAACCTCCTTGGGTTCTGCACTCTACCAATGTTATGCATTTAACTTTGTGATACGGGATTCTGCGCTTTCTGCACTTGTTAAGATAGTAATCCAATAAATCAATTCAAAAGTATCTGGCGTGAAGATATAATCATATTAAAAAAAAGGTCAGAGCTTGACTTTAAAACTCAGCCGCCTATGTTTCTCGAGGGTGTCCTCGGGACTCAAGTCTTCGGTGTACCTATTTTAGGTGAATACATGACTACCTCTCATACTCATCAAGGTAGAGGGGACGAATAATAGTTATTCAAAATGTGCAGGAAACTACAAACTTGCAAAAATGAGAGAAGAGCGATTCAATCAATCTGCTCCATCTCCATGGGTCCTAGAGCATTCATCGCTTCTTGTTCCTCTTATGGCCGCAATTTAAGAGATGCCACATAACATTACCAACTTTCTATGTGGTCCGCTATGACTTCACCCGTTCCTGTAAGAGTTGGGAATTTTACCATTTAATGGTAGGTTGATGGTAGTGCCCGAAATGCATTTAGCGTTGGCCTTCCCAAAATATCGTTGTATGGGAAAGGCATGTCAATCACGACATAATCTGCCAATAGTGTTCTTCTTCGGGGCGCCATCCCTAGTGAAGTCGGGAGTGAGACCATACCGCGGGGCACTATTTCTGGGCCTTCAAAACCATGAAGCGAGGTTCTGACCAGCTATAATCTTTGATCTCCCAACCCCATTTTCTCCCATGCCGACCTCATTAGAACAGAGATGCCCTGGCCCACCAACACTTTCATCACGCCAAAATTTTATATGTCTACCGTTATCACTAACGGAGAGTTCAATTTTCCTATCTGAATGGCTTGGGCGCTTAACTTGCGCATACTATTGTCGAGAAAGTAACCTCTTCATGTGGCATCTCCTCAATTCTTAAAAGATCAACAAAATCGGCAAAGCGGTCCGATTCAATGTCCCTGGTGATCTTCTTCCGGCCCTTTTGCGGCATCTGCCCTGACTGGCCTTCCTGAAATCGTATGTATGATTCCTTTCCTGACGTTGATGTCTGCAATTTAGGGATAGTCCAGCACCTGCGACCTGTCGATCCCTTTTGTGTATCCTTTCACGGAGAACAAGATCTATCCATGTCTTTGTTATCCTCCCGCTCCTTCAATTATCTGACATACTCCACGAGTTTGCCATCCTTGATCAATCACTCGATCTCGTCCTTTAGATATTTGAAATCTTTGATTTCATGGCCATTCTGTTTGTGGTATTTACAGTAATGGGTCGACAACCTCGTTGCCTTGGAGTCCCTCATCTGTCTTGGCTCTTTCAGCCAACCCTTCCTCTTTGCCGTCCCAAACACTGTCATGATTCTAGCATTCAGGGGCGTATATCATCTTGGTGATGTGTCCCTATACATGTTATTCCTGTTCCTGTTGCGGTTCTGCACCTCTCTTCTTCTCTCATTTTCTCTCGGAGGTGCAACAATAACTGCATCGGTGGCCATCATCTCCTCGTGGTGCACCACTTGCTTCGCAATTTTGTTTATTTCCTCAATAGTCTTGTGCTGCAACCTGAGCAAATCCTCGCTGAAGGCCATATCGTTGGTTGCACGAAAGATTATGCTCATGATCATCTCTCCTTTAGGGCAGTCAATTTGCAGTAGTTCCGCGTTGAAGTGGTTCATGAAGTCTTTCAAGGATTCTTTTGCAGCTTGAGTGATGGAGTATTAATGGGAGTGGTCCAGTACCAATCTTGATTGACTTGAGAATTGATTTTCAAACATCTTTCTCAACTTCTTGTAAGTTCTAATCGATCTCGGAGCAATTCGGGTACACCAATCCAGTGCTACCCCGACCAAGGTAGTGGCAATATTTTGGCCTGCACGTTCTCCTTGAACTCGTACAGAGTTAGTGTTGTGTCCAGTCGAAATAGATGATCGTGGGGATCCAATTTTCCATGGTAAGGTTTCAGCTCGGGTATTTTATCCCCATATCTCAGAATTTTTGCCTATATCTTGTCACGAAAAGGCTCCGGACAGCACTTCCCAAGCGCTCCATTCTGTTTTCTACGACCGTTCTTTCTCTCACTCGAGCCTTTCTAATTTCCTCATTACTTTAGCTTGTTCCCCTCTGGAGTCATTGCCACGACCCTCTACGCATCTTCTCGTCCTATATTCTCAGTTCGTCGTGTCGACTTTCCTCTCTTCTCCTTGTGTCGTTGCGCCTCTTCAACTGCACCTCAACTGTTAGGTCTTCCCCTACGGTCGTCCGACTGGGCTTTATCTCTATTTCTCACTTCCGGGCCCTTGGCGACAAATCACTGCTCTCGCATGCCCTCACTGCGAAATATAAGCGGTGGCATTTGCATTGGTGGTGCAGGGAGAACCGCATCAACTGTAGACCGGACCATTGCCATGATCTCATCTCTGAGAGCACTTGGTAGTGAAGTTTTCGCCACTGCTGTGCCTGCATCTGGCGTAGGGCGGTCTTGTCCTAATGGTCCAGGTAAGTCGCGCCTCGAGGGGGTGGGCACCGGGGCAGGTAAGGTCGGCAGTCTCAGTTGCTGGGATAGTTTAATTTGTCGTTGCTCGTTCCCCTTCAGCATTGTTACTTTCAATTACTCGCGATCTTGTCATTCTAGATGCCATGCCTAATTAACTGGGAAATGTGGTGTTCCCACAGACGACGCCAATATTTTAGTCTTATTTCGCCCGGGTTACAAAACACCCTTAATTGTTGCGATGGGCCTGATAAGTGCCAACATAATGCTAATCAAATATAAATCAGACTAGCTTGGTCCGGAATACCTAATACAAGTTGACTAGGCAATATAAATAAAATTACAATATCTCTAGTGTAGATCAAATTACAGAGATTCTAAAAGTGCAAGTGGTGACAAGAAGTGTTGGTCCACCACTCTAGAAAGAGGTGTTGGCACAACACTGAACTCAACGCTATTCGGTCTGATTTAATTATATTAAATATATTGTTTTGCATTTATTCGTAAACTCACCTAGTTCCACAGTTGTAGTTATCTGTGAATATTTCAGAGTATCAAGGAACATGCAGAACATTGCTAAGGAACGGAGGGATAAAAGCCAAAGATTCACAAAAGCTCTTGAAGATAAGAGTTGAAAATCTTATGAAGATAATGCTGAAGAAGATCTCAGAATTATCCAAGTGATAAGAGAGCAATCAACAAACTTGTGTCTATCACGCCATTCCTCAGGGACGATCAAATCCTATAAAGAGGCGTGCTCGACATCAAGAACAACAACAAGACTAGAATTCAGTTCTGAAAGTGTAGAAGTAATTCTTGTATTTTGTTGGTCTTGTTTTATTGAGTTTTATCTAGCTAAACTATAGTTTGTAGGTTAGTTAGTGTCATGATTGGGTTCCTACTCAGTTGTATTTGGTAGAATCATTGAATTAACGTTTAGTGATTATTTGGCTGTAAGGCTCGGTAGGTTATATTCATATAACCTCCTTAAAATTCATCTCACTGTGTTCTTTATTCAGTTGCTTAAATATTCTACAGTGAAAGTTGGGACAACACCGAATACAATCGGTGTTGGCACAACATTTAGTGTACATACAATATGTGAACCAAAACAAAATGGTACCAATCCCGGTCCATACATTTACAGATTCGATCTACTGAATATCAAATCGGGCAACCTCGATACTGGGTAAATCGGATTGGTCTATATTGACTCTGGATGCTTCGATATTGGGTATGGTTGAACTTGCTGCGTATGGAATTGAGATGTTCGATCGAATGAGGTATATCGAACTCGGGTCCTTCAATCGAATGAGGTATATAGAATTCGAGCGCTTCGATATAGAGTAAGTAAGAGCCGATCTTGAATTGGAGGACGGGGTATTTATAGGCCCCGTCCCATAGGCCCCAGTGGCAGTTGGGAAATGAGTATCGAGTCAGGGTGATTTGATCTATCTCTTAGATCGAATTATGCGCATTCGATACTCATTTAGTCATTTAACATCGAATTCCTTCCGTTTGATATACAATATAATGAGCCCTTCTCTGTGGGCTAGCCCAATATTTATATTGGGCCTTTCCTAAAATACCACCATCAAAATTGAATCGGGAAATTCGAATGCAGGTACTAAAGGAACTAGAAGAGAAATCCAGATGCAACTCCAGCGTGCAAGGAAAAAAATCAGATGAAGGACCCACGCTGTAGGGGAAAATTTCATCGCAAGCTGCTTTATGCACAAAAGCATAAGCAGCCTGCGTTGCAGCTTTTTAGTGGTCAAGAAGTTGCATCACAATTTTGCAATACACTAACTTTGGATGGAAATCGATTCAAGTTTTTACTAAATAAAAATATTTCCATTCAGTATTATTTCTACACTGAAATATATCGGTAGTCGATACTATTCTTGCACTAAAATATTTATGTTCATCATGAATCCAAAATAAAATTAAAAAAATGTGGCGGGATTCCGCCACATTTTTTTGTATTTAGTTTAATTGTTATATACTAATTATGAAATTGTATCAGTTTATAAAATTACTAAACTATATGTATTTATGAAACTACACATATATTATTTATACATTTTGTACAAATATACCTATTTAATTTGTAATTATTACTCAAAATAATAAATTTATAACTTTATATCTTCTAAATTAATAAACTAAAATTAAAAACATCTAATTGTAGAATTATACTTAAAATCATATGATGCCCTCATCGTTAAATAATAAAAAAGAATTAAAGCATAGATCAGCGTACTCCTCTAATCGAGCTCAAAGAACACATTTGAGACTGCTAATGTCGGTGTTTTCTTCATTTGTTATCTTCCTCTCAATATGTCTCAACTCCATCAAATGATGGGTGCTGTTACTCTGTACTTGGTCTTTGATCTCCTCCATTGTCTTACTCCATAAGTTCCTTCCCCTTGCAAATGTTCTTCAAACATTTTTTGTTTCTTGTGCGTAGGTGACTTGATTTCTTCAATTGATTCAATTGTTGAAGACTCGTGAGTGTAAAACGTCGTTTTTATCACTTGCTCCGTAATGTGATTGATAAGATATATATTTTGGTGATGTATATCTATATCAAGTTCGGGACAACCTCATTTGATACAAAATGTTGTGGTAAGTGCTCCAAAATACAAAAGTCTTGGTGGACCATCAGTAGTGTGATCTCCAATAGCTTTTACTATGATTTTCCCAATGTTAGGAGTATATCCTCTTTTGATAAACATTATAATTTTAGCTTTGTTCCCATGAAACTTTTTTGGTGTTGACATGTGGTAGAATCATCAAACTTACAAACAAGTGAAGCTCTTTGAAAGAGCTTGAAGTATTCCATAATCAGCTTCAAACTCACCGTTGGCATTAAATTGGAACACCCCTTTGTTGGTAGTCAGCTGGTCGGATGCGGCTTACCTTGACAACTTTCTGTTGGCGCCCCACATCTCTATGGATTCCTTCCTCAAGCCGTAATGTTCGTTGATTCTTTGTGTAGTGAATTGGACTTCATGAAGGTGGATAATTTTTGATGAGACTCTTCGATCATAGTGAGCGTAAAACTCACGTACAAAATTGTCATTAACGATCCCCGATTTTAGTGCTACTTGCTCCAAGTTTACTTTTGGAACTGCATGTGCTTGCATGTCCACAAAATCACTTTTCAACCACTTGATGTACTTTTCATAACTGGGTATGCATAGATTATATTGATGATGAGACAGGTTTGGAGGAACTACCAGAAGAACAGGTGTCTGAAGAGGTTCACACAACAACTTTGTCTGCCCAAGTCAACTAGACAGATTGTCAGGACAACATCGGGTCAAATGGATATTGGGACAACACTCAGGCAGAAACAGAGGACCAGAAAGAATACTTCCACAACTGGGAGGATGATGACTATATTGCTAACCCTTCTAATATTATTTCTGAAATAAATGAATCTAAGGAACACTTTAACTTTGTTTGTTTTGGTGGATCTGTAGATTTAAATGAGGCTTACTTCCTTGAAGAGGAAATGGATCAAGACAAGGTGGTTGCTGAGCTGAAATTTGTCTGTAGAGAACTGCTTGATGAGGTTAAGAAAATCATAAAAAGAGAAAAAGAACTCATCAATGAGAACAATTTCTTGATTATAACTATAACGGAACTGGAGAAGAATCTCACCAGAAAGGAGTGCCAAATTGAAAACATGGAGATAAAGCTTGAAGAGGCAGAGAGAACAGTTGCCAAATGGAACTCTAGCACAAGCAGGCTGGATGAAGCACTGAATATCGGGAATGACGGCACTACAGGTTTAGGATACCTTGAAAGGTCAGATAGATATGAGAATGTCATTCCTGGCTTTGTAAAGGCTGGTTCTAACAAAAATAATGGTCACACTAATCAGTCTAAGAAGGTAACTTACTTGTGTCAATACTGTTTCCTGCCCAGTTACTTAAAACCATACTGCCATAAGTACAAAAAGTTTTGTGAAAAATATAACTACAGTAGTAGTGTTGCATTGGGTGTTGGGACAACACTAGGTCACTCTAATGTTGGCTCAACATTCTGAAGCAACACCAGTGAATAAAACAACAGTTTTCAAAAGAATAGACTCTAGTCTCGTAAAATAAAGATTGTTTGTAATGTTGTGTTCTCAGCTACTCATACTCTTACTGGTGACTGGTAATTTGACAGTGGTTGTTCTAGACATATGACAGGTAACAAGGAAAATCTTATGGAACTTGTACATGTGTTCACTTTTACTGTTACATATGGTGGAGGAAGCAAAGGAAATATTATAGGGAAAAGGGTTCTCAATGTGGATGGTTTCCCTCACCTTACTGAGGTTCTGTTGGTGGATGGTATAAAGGCTAATCTCATCAGCATTAGTCAACTTTGTGACGATGATTTAATTGTGAAATTTGACAAGTATTCCTGTGATGTGTTTGATGATTCTAACAGTTGTGTTATGTCAGGAAAAAGGTCAAAGGACAACTGCTACTTAGTGGATGAGGATCTCAATGCTTACATGTGAAGGTTGATGAATTAGTAGTGTGGCACAGAAGGTTAGGCCACGTCCACTATAGGAATATGGAGAAGATCATCAAGTTAGAAGCTGTGAGAGGCATGCATAAACTTTCAAGTCTAGGTATCAGTAAAGGTCAACTAAGATTGCCACAGACTGGTGATGTTGTGCCAACTCCAGCAGGAGATAGTTTGGACTCAACACCTGAGATTGACATAGAAGACACAGGGAATGATGATGTTGAGCCAACACTAGAAGATGCTGATGTTGGACCAACACCAGATCACACAAATTCTGACATTGAAGATTTTGCTGGAGAAAGAGTTAGAAGGGGCACTCCTGCCAGAATACTGAGAGACCATCCTGCTTCTCAGGTTATAGGAAATCTTACTGAAGGAGTAAGAACCAGAAACAAAGAAAGAGTAAACTATAATAATATGACTAAACTTAGTGTTTGTATTTCATCTATGTGCAACTTTGTTACTTGCTTTGTCTCAGCTATAGAACCTAAGAATGTTAATGAGGCTCTTAAAGACTCTCACTGGATAAATGCTATGCAGGAAGAACTCATACAATTCTCTAAAAATATAGTGTGGAAACTAGTTCCCAGGTCTTCTCATGCTAATGTAATTAGAACTACGCGGATATGTAAAAATAAAAGTGATGAGTGATAGTGAGGAACAAGACCAGACTAGTAGTCCAAGTGTATACACAAGTAGAAGTGATTGATTTTGATGAAACATTTGCTCATGTGGCCAGAATAGAATCTATTAGATTACTCTTGCAATTGCATGTTTCTTAAAAATTAAATTATACCAAATGGGTGTTAAGGGTGAATTTTTGAATGGGTATATAGAAAAAGAAGTCTTTGTTGAGCAACCTAAGGGATTCACTGACCCCCATCACCCTGACTATGTATACAAACTTGAAAAAGGCCTTATATGGATTAAAACAAGCTCCTAGACCTTGGTATGAGAGGTTGACTGAATTCTTACTATATTTTGGTTTTACTAGAGGTGAGGGTGATAGGACACTGTTTATCATGAAAAATTATAAGGAATTCTGTATTGCCCAAATTTATGCTGATGATATAGTATTTGGCTCTTCTAACCAGTCCACCTTGGACAAGTTTGTGAATACTATGACACGTACATTTGAAATGAGTATGATAGGGGAGCTCGCCTTCTTCTTAGGACTAAAAGTGAAGCAAAAGGAAACATGGATATTCCTGTCTCAAAAGAAATATGCCAGGAATTTGGTGAAGAGATTTGGGTTGCTGGAATCCAAGCCATGAAAGACACCAATGTCCAATACAATGAAGATTGAAAGGGATGTAGCTGGTGAAGATGTTGACTCAACACTTTACAGATCAATGATTGGAAGTCTCCTGTACTTATCAGCCACCAGACCAGACATAATGTAATATGTGTGTGTCTGTGCCATGTATGAGGCTACATCAAAGTTATCTCACTTAACTACAGTAAAAGAATCTTAAGATACATCTCTGGAACTGCTGAGTTAGGAATCTGGTACTCTCATGATACAAATTCAAACTTGGTTGGCTTTAGTGATAGTGACTGGGCAGGTGACTTAGATGATAGAAAGTAGAGGGTATTTTTATCTTGGAAATAATTTAGTTACTGGTGCAGTAAGAAATAAAATTGTGTCTCTTTATCTACTTCTGAGTCAAAGTATATTGCACCTGGCAGCTGTGTAACCCAACTGATATGGTTGAAACATATGCTTTGTGATTATGGGTTAACTAGTAATACTCTGCTGATGTTATGTGATAACTTGAGTGCTATTAGTATTTCTAAAAATCATGTGCAGCATTCTAGAACCAAACACATTGATATTAGACATCACTTCTTACGAGATTTGGTTGAAGATAAAACAATCACAACTGAACATATTGAAACCAACAACCAACTGGCTGACATGTTCACTAAACCACTTGACACTGAGGGATTCTTCAGTTTGAGGAAGGCTATCCGCATGAGCATGTTGTGAACACACTGAACATATAGGTGTTGCCTAAAGATCACAGGCTAACACCAGTGGCTGATTGTGATGTAACCAGATTGTTCTCTTGTTTTTTTGGTTAGTTCTTGTGATTTTCTTGTGATCTCATGCTTTTTTGTCTACATTCTTGACCCAAGTGGAGTCTCACTTACATGTCATCATGATTAGATAGCTTACTCTTTACAAATGCTTGATGATTTCTTTGTTAAAACTTTCTTGGCTTTGAGGTAGTGTCTTTCCTTGGAAAAGTTGGGGTACACAGAGCTGACAGCTATGTTGTATTCAGGTAACTAGGGTGTAGGGGTCCTGGGCTGCCTACATTCAGCCCTAGGTACTTGCCCGTGCATCTGCATTGATTTTGTTGACACTGGGGTGTTAGGGGTCATGTTACTGCCTACATTCAGTGAAGACATGATCCTTCCTGCCTCATCATGCTAACCTTGAAAGTTATATTTGTTAATCAGGTCTGAAAACTGAATAAGTAAAGAGTTTCTGTCTGTGACTGCTGATATGTGGTGTTGGGACAATATTGGGCTCATAAATGTTGGACTAACATTCTTCTTCACTTTGCCTCATCTATGCTTGCTTTTCCTACCGTGTTGTCATGATCTTAAGGGGGCATATCTCTTGGTTTTCTTCAGATTCATGAATGTCATATGCAAAGGCGTATCTCGTGGGTTATTAGCTGCCAGTAACACACAAGTTTATTTTGTTACAAGTTTATTTCTCATTGAACTATAGGAGCTTAATTATCTTTGTGATGATAATACCTTAACTTTTTTCTTGTGTGTTTTTCTGTAATCTAACTCCCACTCCTGTTTCAGATCTAAGGCAAGCTATTGTTTTGAATGGTTCATTTTAACTCTTGAAGTTCCAATTATCTTGCTTAGATTCTACTTATGCCAGTATGTGAAGAAAACCTTGGTAAGACCCTGACCACATAGACATTTGGCTCAGTACTATGTTAAGAAGATGGAGTTCGAATGTTGGGCCAAGACCGAATCTAGAAATGTTGTCTCAACACTCACCACAACACTGTGACTCATAAGTTATACGCAATAACTGCTCTGGCCACGTGCCATGCCAACATGTTCACTATCAGCACGTGTTGACTCAACATGGCGGGAATGGCACATGATTTCATTATTTACCCGCCCATTACTCCTTATTAACTTTCACTTTCCTTTTTTATTCTTCTTACCTGAGCTTAATTTCTGCAAAATCGATTAAGCCCTAATTTCTCTCTTCATACCTTATTTACTCACGTAGGCTAGAATGGGAAAGAAATCCACAATTGCTGATCTTGCCAACATTGCTGCTGCCATGTCATCAGAGGCAGGGTATCCCAACCAAGTAGAAGCACCCGCACTCGCAATCCGGTGGTAACCACTAAACCACCAAAAGGAAAGGCCATTGTTTACACTAGGAGGAATGTCAAGTCCAAGAAAGGTGCATATACCAGTGCTGAGCCAACACCAGTTCCTGAGGATGTTGTGCCAACACACGAACCCATGGATATGGTCACAACATCGCTTTCGGAGGGTGTTGACACCACACAGGAGACTGCACCGCCTGCTATCTCTGAGGAGGCTCCCCTGGCCGAAGAACAAGTGATTCCAGAGGCGGAACAACCCGATGAGGGCCAACCACATGCTCTTCCTTCTGACATTGAGGGGGAGAAAGAAGATGAATAGGTACAAGATCAAGAGGAAGCTGCTGAGAAGGAAGTTGCTGAGGTCGAAGCAACAGAGGAAGATGTGACTGCTACTGAAGAAGAGAAATTATTAACCTCTAAAGAAGATGACTCTGCAGATGAGGATGCGGAGGAGGATTCTGAGGAAGAAGAGGAAGAGGATGATGTAGGAACGGAGGAGGAATAAGAAGCTGAGGGCCAAACTTAGCTTGGTGTTATGCCAACATCGGCTGAAGGCAATGTTATACCAACACCCACTGATCCGAATGTTGATCCAGAACCAGCTAAGGATGATGCGGACACAACACTGGAGTTCGAGGAGGAGTCTGAGCCTGAACCACTAGAAACATTTGAAGCTGGTTTCCCTACTGAGCATCACTATAGGTATTTCTTGACCAAAACTGCCAGTGATAACTATGATTTGATGACTACTAGGAAGATATGGGCTGAGAGGAACATTATGAAGGATGACTTTGAAAAGTACAAGATGTTTGATTTTCTTGAGTCTAGGAGCTTAGTTTATTCTCTGATAGAAATTATCCCTAATGTCCCTGATGTTGTTAGGGAATTTTACTGTAATTTGTCCAAGTTTGTGCATGGTAAGGGGTCCCCCAAGTATGGGAGAGTATATGTGAGGGACACGTTCTACAAGTTCAATCCCTCAATTATAAACCAAGCTTGGAAGATGCCTGGAGGACAAGAGACAGAGGTTGAGATTGATGATGACAACATGATGAAGGAACTGACTGGGGGACTGGAGAAGAAATGGAAGAATAAACAAAAGGTGACTAGACTCATCTCCCTCAATGTTATCTTGTGCAAAGCTGCCTTATACAACTAGATACCCTCAACCAACTCCACATGCCTCACTCATGAGATGGCTGTGTTGATTTTCAAACTGCTAAAGAGGCACCCAGTGAACATGGAGGAGAGAATTTTCAGAACCACTGCAGAGGCTGCGCACAAGAAGGATGTAATCCTGCCCTTCCCTTCATTGATCTACAAGATTCTCGCTGACCAAGGTTTCAAGAAAGGGAACAATGAGACCTTTGTGGACAAGGATGGTCAGCTGCCCATCATGAAGAACTACTTTGGAGGAGACAAAATTATTGATCTTCCATGGAAAGACATCAATGATCCAGAAACTAGTGGAGCTCAGCAGGGGAAGAAGAAGGCACACAACTTCACCGCTGCCTCAGTTGCTGAGGATGATTCTACCCCTTCCGTAGCCTTCAACACTGCCTTCATTGAAGAGAAGGTGGAGTGGTATGACATAATTGTAGCTGACAGAAGAAAGGAGATTGCTGATATGGAGGAGGAGATCAAGGAGCTGGACACCATCAAGAAGCACCTGTTGGTGGTGCTTTCCTCACAAAAAAGGAGGAGATTAGCCACCAATTTTTATTTCTGTACTTTAAGTTACTTTTGAACAATGTTTCTTTTTTTAGCACATAGAGCATGTTCTCTGTTTGTTTTGTTTCTGGGATGTAATTTGAACAATATTGTGCACATTACTATTATTCTAGTTTTTCTTGGATTTACACTGTTAAACTAACTGCAAGTGTTGAAATGACATATAAAAATATTGGGACAACACAGTCGTCAACTGTATTGGCTCAACACTGCAGTACTTCATATATAGATTAAAGGGAAGCAAATTAGAATAAGTAGTAGTTCTTATGTTCTGAATAACAAGTACTTAAAGGAAATTGGTTGCACGTAGAGTTTTGTGAAGAAATGCAAAAATTGGGAGATTGAAAGTGCAAGTGTTGAAAGGAAGTGTTGGTCCAACACTCTGGAAAGAGGTGTTGGCACAACACTGAACTCAACACTGTTTGGTCTGATTTAATAATATTAAATATATTTTCTTGCCTTTATTCGTAAACTCACCTATTTCCACAGTTGTAGTTATTTGTGAATATTTTAGAGTATCAAGGAACGTGCAGAACATTGCTAAGGAACAGAGGGATAAAAGCCAAAGATTCACAAAAGATCTTGAAGATAAGAGTTGAAGATCTTTTGAAGATAAAGCTGAAGAAGATCTCAGAATTACCCAAGTGATAAGAGGGCAATCAACAAACTCGTGTCTATCACACCATTGCTTAAGGACGATCAAATCCTATAAAGAGGCGCGCTCAACATCAAGAACAACAACAAGACTAGAATTAAGTTCTGAAAGTGTAGAAGTAATTCTTATATTTTGTTGGTCTTGTTTTACTGAGTTTTATATAGCTAAACTATAGCTTGTAGGTTAGTTAGTGTCAGGATTGGGTTCCTACTCAGTTGTATTTGGTAAAATCATTGAATTAACATTTAGTGATTATTTGGCCGTAAGGCTCGTCAGGTTATATTCATATAACCTGCTTAAAATTCATCTCACTGTGTTCTTTATTCCGCTGCTTAAATACTCTACAACGAAAGTTGGGACAACATTCAGTGTACATACAATATGTGAATCAAAACAAAAAGGTACGAATCCCGGTCCATACACTTGCAGATTCGATCTACTGAATATCAAATCGGGCAACCTCGATACTAGGTACATCGAATTGGTCTATATCGACTTTGGATGCTTCGATATTGGGTATGGTTGAATTTGCTGCGTATGGAATTGAGATGTTCGATCGAATGAGGTATATCGAACTCGGGGTCCTTCGATCGAATGAGGTATATAGAATTTGGGCGCTTCGATATAGAGTAAGTGAGAGATGATCTTGAATGCACCATGAGAATGTTAGAGGACGGAGTATTTATTGGTCCCGTCCCGCGGGCCCCAGTGGTAGTTGGAAAAGGAGTATCGAATCGAGTTGATTCGATCTATCTCTTAGATCGAATTCTGCAGATTTGATACTCATTTAACATTGGATTCCTCCATTTCGATATACAATTTAATGGGCCCTTCTCTGTGGGCTGGCCCAATATTTAGATTGGGCCTTTCCAGAATCAGAATTTTGCAATGCACTCACTTTGGATGGAAATATTTCGATTCAAGTTGTTCCTAAATCAAAATATTTCCATTCAGTATTATTTCTGCGATGAAATATTTCGGTAGTCGGTACAATTCTTGTATCGAAATATTTCTATTCATCACGAATCCAAAATAAAATAAAAAACCAATGTGGCAGGATTCCGCCACAATTTTTTTGCATTTAGTTTAATTGTTATATACTAATTATACGACTAAGCATATACTACTTATACATTTTTTATAAATACACGTATTTAATTTGTAATTATTACTAAAAATAATAAATAATATAACTTTATATCTTCTAAAATCAATAAAATAAAATTAAAAAAAAATCTAATTTCAGAATTATACTTAAAATCATATGATGCCCTCATCGTTAAATATTAAAAAATAATTAAAGCATAGATGAGCGTACTTCCCTAATCGAGCTCAAAGGACACCTTTGAGGCTGTTGATGTCGATGCTTTCTTCATGTGTTATCTTTCTCTCAATGTGTCTCAACTCCATCCAATGAAGGGTGTTGTTACTCAGTACTTGGTCTTTGATCTCCTCCAGTTTGTTCACTGCCTTGGCATTGTCTTGCTCCATGTGTTCCTTCCTCTTGCAAATCTTCTTCAAACATTTTTTGTTTCTTATGCGTAGACGACATGATTTCTTTAATTGATTCAATTGTGGAAGACTCGTGAGTGTGGAACGTCATTTTTATCACTTGCTCCGCAATGTGATTGATGAGATATGTATTTTGGTGATGTATATCTATATCAAGTTCGGGAAAACCTCATTTGATACAAAATGTTGTGGTATGTGCTCCAAAATACAAAGTCGTGGTGGACCATCAATAGTGTGATCTGCAATAGCTTTTAATATGATTTTCCCGATGTTAAGAGTATCTCCTCTTTTGATAGACATCATAATTTTCGCTTTGTTCCCATGAAACTTTTTTGGTGTTGACATGTGGTAGAATCATCGAACTTACGAACAAGTGAAGCTCTTTGAATGATCTTGAAGTATTCCATAATCAGCTTCAAGCTCACCATTGGCATTAAATTGGAACGCCCCTTTTTTGGTAATCAGCTGGTCGGATGCGGCTTACCTTGATAACTTTATGTAGGCACCCCACATCTCCATGGATTTCTTTCTTAAGCCGTAATGTTATTGATTCTTTGTGCAGTGAATTGGACTTCATAAAGGCAGATAATTGTTGATGAGACTCTTCGATCATAGTGAGCGTAAAACTCACGTACAAAATTGTCATTAACAATCCCCAATTTCAGTGCTACTTGCTCCAAGTTTACTCTCTGCATATTAACTTTTGGAACTGCAAGTGCTTGCACGTCCACAAAATCACTTTTCAACAACTTGATGTACTTCTCATAGTATCTTATTGTCCTGAATTTTGTCAAGTCGTGGCTCGGTTGTGCTATTCTAAGCTTCTCCATTGTTTTTGGTTTTTCTGTCTTTGGATCAATTGTGAAGTATCGTCTGGATGTCATGTTCTTCTACAAAGATGTAAAAAAAATCTTTCAATAAAAAAATATGAATAGAGAATGAGGAAGAAATTGTCTTATGAAATCTGAGAAATGTAAGACTTATAAAAGAGATTAGAGTTCAATAAATACACACACACACACACACACACACACACACACATATATATATATATACATATATATATATATAAGAGTTCTAAAAAGCATTATGGTAATTTTTCATAAGTTTCACAACTCTCTATATTAATTGTATCACAAAAGGAATAATTCATGTACATCAATGGAATTTAATAATATCAGAAGTATAAGTATTGTAAAAAAGGTAAAAGATAGAGATTGCTCAGTCAAATTTCGTAGATTCTGATTTTGCATGTCTCTTATTTCCATTCAAACTGAGAAACGTGATCTGCAAGGAATTGGGGACGCGCGACATGGCGTGTTGTGCAGCTATGCTACATCGGTGTTGCGCGACTGTCAACTGCTACACTTCTCGCGCGGCTCACTGAAATACCTGCACGACTTTCTGAAAAAATAGTGAGATGCGCTTCGTTCTGTAATACCTGCATTTTTGTCTAATTTCGTCTTGCCCTTTTATTCTCAATTCGTCTCTCTACTTTGCATCTCCTTTCAATTTCTTCTTTTCTCTTTCCTATCTCAATTGTTAAGTCAACAACACATTGAAGAATTTTATGCCATATATGACTCAAAATAAAAATAACTAAAAATTGAACTAAATGCAAGACTCGATTAGATTAAAACTTACTGTTGTGGGTTTCCTCCCACACAACGCTTAGTTTATTGTCGGTTAGCTCGACACTTTATTTGAGGAATTAGGGGTCCTCGGGCGCACCGTTTGCCCTTTGGTCTGTCTCCTCTTTTGCCTCTTCCTTTCTGGTCATCTGCACTTGTCCATTTAAGGGGTGTTTGGTTCGGAAGATGGCTTAGTAACTAAAGATGGCCCGAATCTATTATCTCTGCAGATTCACGCTCTATCATTGTCACAGTAAATTGCCTGTTTTGTAAGATGAGCACTAAAGATAACGGTCATGACACTCTAATATCACGTTTGGTTTGAAATCTAGACCAACACCTATGTAATTAAAGAGACAAAAATACTACTGGTGTCGTTTCATTTCCAAATCGACAGAATCAGTCAAAACTCACAATTTCACTCTCATTTTCCATATTTTCTCTAACATTTCACACCCAAAAGACTAGGATTTCCTAAAATCGAACGTTTGATCTGAATCTCACCATTCTCGGAAAGAAATCACGGTAAGATCCTAGAATCTTTGTCAATCGTTTTAACAAATCTTATTTCTTCCGAAATTCTGGGTCAAAATCAAAAACCCTAAAATCCAAAAGTCGCTTATTTTCTTCGAAATTTTCTAACTTTCTCCATTTTTGCCATCTCGTATGTACAATGCGATGCTTGTGGATCAGCGTGGCGTGCATGGAATACCCAAAGTTCCAATTAAGGTAAAATCTTTCTAGGTTTAATTATACTATTTTTGTATGTGAATGCTTAAAAATGACACCACTTGCCTTTTGTTATGCTATTTTGATTTAGTAATTCGAATTGATGACATGATGTTCACTGTATATGAACTAATTAGTTCAATTTTAGGCATTTGATGTTATTTCATGACAAAACTTACATGTTTCCTGATATTATTGGTTAATATTAAGCTAAATCATGTTTTAATTCTATTTGATGATATGTATATTTTCTGATTAGTTGTGATATCTGCCTTCAATGTCATTACATGTCTAAAATGTTCTGTTTCTTTGTTGTTGTGCTATGTGTTATGCTACATCTTGTTATACTCTGAATTGTTTACATGTTGTTCAATCTATTCACATTTCTTGTTAGTTTAAACTTAGGGCTTTAATGTCAGAATATTACCAAAAATCTCATATTTCTCAATATGCTTCATTGGTTAGCGGAGGAGTTACATTTTATAGGCAGTAGTTAGCCTTAACTCCAATCGAGTTTGATCCTTCACCCCTCCCATATCTACTGTAGATGGCCCTTGTTGTGCCTTGCACTGGTGGAGCTGGTCCAATGATGTACCTTCTCGTCGATCCTAATTCAACACGCCTCCGGTGTCATTACTACCTGCGTACAAGGAACCGTAGGCAAAAACTCCATTTTGTCTGGTCTGATCAACAAGATACCTTACCCACACCTGGGAGCCATGGATTCCAACACCCCCACCCCCGCGCCCGCAGCCAACATCAGAGCCATACATGTCTCGCAGAACCCCTACCTTCAGTGACTCATCCAACAACCAACATGATCCACAATCTAGTCAAACTATTAACCATAGTGGCCCAACATCAACCAGTTCTATAGCTGATTGTGTCAAAGGCGAAAATGTGACTAGGCAGTATTATGAGTTGGTGTGGGGGAAAACAAGGCAATTGCTTGGATTGCTGTGTTGTGTTGTTTTCTAGGATGGGTGATGTTTTTCATTATGTTATTTCTTGTTGTATTTTGTATGTCGATAATTGGCAAAAAAAATGTAGTTTAAAAAGTTTTTGAACTACTAGATGATGTAATGAACCTATAAGAGATGTATCTTGTAATATGAAAGTGATATGTATTTCATTGATCAAGGAAGTATAAATACAAGAGTAGAAGCCTAACTATAGAATCTAAATCACTATAATGTAGGAAAGATAAATATAAAAGATATACAAGAAGATATGGAAGATTCTATTAGGTCTATTACGCCCATGCAAAATTGACATTCCATCGGCAACATAGAGTTTGGAACGCATTAACTGAAAACAAGTGCGAGCGAGGGGATTCGTGAGTATGTCGGCAACTGATCGAGAGTGTTAATATAGGAAACCTTGAGATAACCTTTATTAACAAGATCACGTACATCATATTTGTAATACATGCATAATTGTCTTCGTATAATGTTGTAGGACCCTCTTTAATAGGTAAGCCAAATGTACTTCTTATATGATGTGTCATTGATCGTAACCATACACATTCTCAGCCTGCTTCATGGAGTGCAAGAATCTCAGCATGATACGGATGATGTTGCAACAAGTGTCTGATTCTGAGAACACCATGAAATAGCAGTGCCTCCATACATGAATACATATCGAGTTTGAGATCTGAATTTATGTGGGTCTGATAGAAAACCTACATCTGCATAACCAATCAATTCTTGTTCTGTATTATTAGGATAAAATAGACCAAGATCCACAGTTCCTTGCAAATAACGGAATAAATGTTTAATTTTTTTTCAGTGTCTTTTTATGGGTGATGAGCTAAACCTTCCTAATAAATTCACAGTCATGTCTAGTACAATTAGCTAGATACAGTAAAGCTCCAATGACACTTAAATATGGAACTTCAGAACCAAGAATTTCTTCATTTTCTTTACAAGGACGAAATGGATCTTTATCTATAGTTAATGATCTTGCAATCATAGAATGGTTCAAATGTGTTGCTTTGTCCATGTTAAAACATTTCAATATCTTTTTAGTATATTTGATTGATGCACAAGTATTCCATTTTTAACACGCTCAATTTGCAAACCAAGACAATATTTAGTCTTTCCAAGATCTTTCATTTCAAATTCATCCTTTAAATAATTCATTGTTGAATGAATTTCTTTGTCAGTGCCAATGATATTTAAATCATCTACATAAACCGCAATAATTGCAAAACCAGATGATGTTTTCTTAATAAAAATGCATGGATACGAAGAATTATTTATATATCCTTCTTTTAATAAATATTCACTCAAACGATTGTGCCACATGCGACCTGATTGCTTTAACCCATGTTATGATCTTTGCAATTTAATGGACGAAATATTAAAACTGCCCAATAATTTTTTTTCAGAAGTTAAAATGCCCGTTTTTTTCGGGCCTTGCCAAAATGCCCCGTAAGTTTTGAAATTTCTTGTAAAAATGCCTGATTGCCTTATTTGGGCCAAAATTGCCTACGTGGCGGTACAGTCAACAAGTTGTCAATGCCACGTCATATTTTTCAGCCAAAACACGTTTTTCACACAAATCCTTATAACTTTAAATATTGTATTTGCACCCCAAAATAAATTGCACTTTGCCCCCCTAAAAATATATATATATAAATAATAAACATATATATAATCATTTGTAAATAACAATATCAACATATATATAAATATATAACTATTTATAAAATCAACATATATAGATAAATATATAACTATTTATAAAATAATAAATATTTTAACATTATATAAAATAAATAAATAAAAAAGATTAAAAAAATTCATCCCACCGGGTACCCGCTCCCCCCCCCCCTCGCCCCGCCGCCGAGCAAAACCACCCAAATCGCCGGTACCCACCACCCCTCCCCGCCCCGCCACCACCACTGCAAATCGTGGTGGTGATGGCGTCACCACCACCGCGATTTGCAGTGATTTGACGCCACCACCGCTGCAATCGTGGATGTTGGGGGGGGGGGGGTTGGGGGGGTAGGTTTTTTTTTTGTATTTTATTGTTATTTGTTTTATATATATGTTTATTATGTTTATATATATGTTTATTATTTATATATATATATCTTTATTATTTATATATATGTTTATTATTATTTATATATATATATATATATATATCTTTATTATTTATATATATGTTTATTATATTATTATTTATATATATCTTTATTATTTATATATATATATGTTTATTATTATTTATATATATGTTTATTATTTATATATATATATATATATGTGTTTATTATTATTTATATATATATATGTTTATTATTTATATATATATCTTTATTATATATATGTTTATTATTATTATTATTTATATATATTGGCTGAAAATATGACGTGGCAGATCACTTTATTGAGGTGGCATTAACTGTACCGCCACGTAGGCAATTTTGGCCCAAATAAGGCAATCAGACATTTTTACAAGAAATTTCAAAACTTACGGGGCATTTTGGCAAGACCCGAAAAAAACGGGCATTTTAACTTCTGAAAAAAAGTTACAGGGCAGTTTTAATATTTCGTCCCAATTTAATTGAGTAGATTTCTCTAGGTTTGGAACTTGATGTTGCGGGTAATTTAAGTCCATCAGGGACCTTCATGTAAATATCATTATCAAGTGATCCATAGAGATAAGCAGTGACAACATCCATGAGATGCATGTTTAGATTTTCATATACTGCTAGACTGATCAAAAATCGAAATGTAATCGTATTCATTACAGATTAATATGTTTCTTCATAATCGATTCCAGGTCTTTGAGAAAAACCTTCTGCGACAAGGCGAGCTTTGTACCTTACAATTTCATTTTTCTCATTTCGTTTGCGAACGAAGACACGTTTGAACCTTATGGGTTTTACACTTTTCGGTGTGAGAACAATGGGTCCAAGTACCTTTCGCTTATTAAGCGAATCTAATTCAGCTTGCATAGCATCTTTCCAGTTTTCCCAATCATTCATATTTTGGCATTCAATTACAGATTTAGGTTCAGGATCATCATTTTCATTCACAATTTTATAAGAGATTAAATATGAAAATATTTCATCCATATTTTCCATCTCATTTTGATCCAATACCATTCTCGTATTGATATAATTTATAGAGATTTCAACATTCTCTTTATTTATACGATCTGATTGGATAACGTATTAAGGTATCTCATATGTCACATTTTGCGACTCATCAAGCATAGATTCCTCAATAATAGGATCATTAGGTTTTGATGCTCATTTTCTTTTCCGAGAATTTTTGTCCTTTGAGCCAACATGACCTCCGCGTTTCTTAGATATATGAAATATATCATCCTTTGATGTTTCTTTTGGAATTACAATATGAGCAAGAGCATTTGCAGCCGGTATATGTGATTTTGTTACCCTGTTTATGTCAGTAAATGCATCGGGTAATTGATTTGCAATAGCTTGTAAATGCAAGATTTTCTTTACTTCCAAATCACATTTCTTTGTTAGCATATCAAAGCTTGTCAAAGATGGATTATACCATGATATATCTTTTTTCAACTGCTTCTTTTCTCCCTCTAAGGTTGGAAAATTTGCCTCATTAAAATGACAATCGGCAAAATATGCCGTAAAGACATCACCTGTTAGAGGCTTAAGATATGTGATTGTTGATGATGAGTCAAATTCAACATACATTCCCAACCTTCTCTGTGGTCCCATTTTTGTTCGATTTGGTGGTGCAATTGGAACATAAACCGCACAATTAAAAATCTTTATATGAGAAATATTGATTTCATGACCAAAAGTAAGTTGTAATGGGGAATATTTAGGATACGAGCTTGGTCTAATGCGAATTAGTGATGCAGCATGTAAAATTACATGACCCCATAGAGAACTTGGCAATTTAGCATTCATCAACAATGACCTAGTAATCAATTGAAGATGTTTAATTGATGATTCAACTAAACTATTTTGAGTATGTACATGTGCAACACTATGTTCAACCGTAATTCCAGTTGGCATACAATAATCATTGAAAGCCTGAGATATGAATTCACCAGCATTGTCAAGTCTGACTTTCTTGATCGTATAGTCAGGAAATTAGGCTCTCATTTTAATTATTTGAGCCAAAAATCTCGCAAATGCCATATTGCGAGTAGACAATAGACAGACATGTGACCATCGATTTGAGGCATCAATTAATACCATAAAATATTGAAATGATCCACATGATGGATGAATAGGTCCACATATATCACCTTGAAGTTTTTCAAGAAATGTGGATAATTATGTCTTAATTTAACTGGTGAATGCTTTATAATTAGCTTTCCAAGATAACATGCTTCACATGGACTATCGTTGCCCAGATTGAGTTTGGATCCTTTTAATGAATGCCCATGTAGTTTCAATTATCATTCGCATCATTGTTGAACCAGGATGACCTAGTCGATCATGCCATAGAGTCAATAATTCTGGATTTTCATTGACTACCATATTTGATTCGATTTCATTAATATATGTATAATGCAACCCTCATGAGATATATGGTAGTTTTTCAAGAAAATGTTTCTTTCTTGACATATGCTTAGTAATGAAAACATATTTAGCGTTATTCACAGTCATTGACTCAGTATCATATCCATGACGATATATATCTTTAAAACTCAATAAATTTCTTCTGGATTTTGGGGCAAATAAGGCATCATTGATGATAAACTTTGTTCCATTTCGTAAAGTAAAAGTAGCTATACCAAATCATTGAATCAATTTAATACGAACTCCTATTTTACCGACTTGAAATTTTGAGGGTTCTAAATATATAAAATATTTCTTACTTGTGAGGATTGTATGAGTTGTACAACAGTCAAGTAGGCATAAATCACCGGTATGCTCCATATCATGCTTCAGTTCAAATAAACAATATTAAAATAAATATTGCAATAAACAGGGTAAATATTTAAAAAGAGATTATTTTATGGAAAGCACACAATAGAAATGCAGGAAGCAGATAATACAACTTAAAACATAAATCACACTAAGCATATTCAGCCAGAAGATCACAAAACACATATTAAGCCAAACGAACATCATACTCATCAGTAAAGTCTGTCGCCTCCATAAAGGTGGAATCATCTTGGATTTTGTTTGACAATGTTAACATCCTTTTCTTTACCCTTCAAACTTTCTTGATACATCTTACAAAGTTGTTCTGCCTGGCGACATTTGTTGGCCCAATGCCCTTTCATTCCACATTTAAAACAATAAACTTGAGATTTTTTTTTTTATATATATATATATATATTTTGTTCTGGTGGTTATTCTTAAAAACGGTGTTGCTATGCGAGAGGTTGTGAAAACCCCCTCGACCAAGACCACGGCCACGACCACCTCTTTTATTGCGTCCACCTCTAAAGCCATATCCTCATCTATGACCACCTCTACCTTGACCACGACCATGACCTCAATTGGCATTATCATTGTTACCTCATCCATAGAAGTTTGAAAAATTAATGGCATTTGCCTCAGGTAATGCATGTGCTCTAGGAGGACGAGATTGATGATTTCTCATCAATAAGTTATTGTAACTTTCTGCCATTAACAACCTTTGTTGCAAGTCGTGATATTTTGAAATATTCAGCAATATGTATTGTTGTTGGACATTTATCATGGACACATGGAAAGTAAAAAGTGTTTTCCCTATAATTTCTCTATCATTAAGCTTTCTTCCACAATAAATTAAATCTGAACGAATCTCCATAAGCACGGAGTTGTATGCGCTTACAGTTTCAAAATCTTGGAACCTTAAATTGTTCAATCATCAGTGACTTTTGGCAACATGGGTTCCTTTTGATGGCCATATCTTTCCTGTAGATTTTTCCATAATTCATGAGGATCGGTAACATCGAGATATTCCCTCTTTAAAGTTTCATCTAAATGTTTTCTCATATAGATCACACATTTTTTTGGATCTGTATTTGTATTTACTGCAACAAGAGTTTCAACGATACTCTTTGATCTGAGGAGCAATTTTGTATCTGATTTCCATTGTCCATAATTCTTGCCAGTGATATTGAATATACAACTAACTGTACTCGTGAGGTTAGCCATTTTCCCAGCTAAACACAAAACCAAAAAATATATAATTAGGATCAAAATATTTTATTTAACACATAATCATAGAAGCATAATTAATGTAATTATCTCATCTCTAGCCAAATCTTGAACTCGAGTATTATTATGATAAAATGGAGGAATACCATAGGGACAAACATAGGAGTGTCCTCATCAACTAACATAAACATAAAAATTGAGAGGTAAATGAGAATCAAGATCGCTGTTGTTGTAAAGATAATTTTTGCAAGATGAGAGAAATAAGCTGAAGATTTGTGTGGAGTTTGTGTTATGAAACTTGTGTATTTATAGAGGAAAAATGTAAGTAGCGGTTTATAGTCGTTATAGAAACAATCATTTTGGCATGTTTTATGAACGGTAATGTCTTTATTAATTTAGAAACAAAAATTAATTGTAATAACATGTAAAATAATTTTCGCCGCATTAGTGATATTTTAACGGGCATATGGAATAATATTACGATAAGTAGATACATGTATATTTTCTGCCACATTACTATGTAAAAATTTTCATGGGCTTAAGAGATAATGTAAACAAGTAAAATAATTGCAATGAATTAAGTGCGTAAATAATTTTTTCCACATTACTATGTAAAAACTTTCATGGGCTTAAGGAATAATGTAAACAAGTAAAATAATTGCAACGAATTAAGTGCTTAAATAATTTTCGCCACATTACTATGTAAAAACTTTCATGGGCTTATAGAATAAAATAAACAATATAATAGGAGGTAAAACCTTCCATAATAATAAATTGTCAATAGTCGTTTCTAGGTTGGAGTTAACTCCAGTATCAACAAAAGTTAAAATTAGTGTTAGTGTTAAAGTTAGATGACAGAAAAAATATAAATTGTCAGTAGTCGTTTCTAGCTAAGGGATTAACTCAAGCATCAACGAAAGTTAAATTTAGCATTAGTGTTAGAGTTAGATAACAGTAAGATATAAAGGGGATTTTCATCTAATCATAAAATTATAGATAGGCGGTAGTCCTCATTGTCTATAATAATGGAGATAGATGAACAAGTAAATATAAACTTTCGTACCTCTTAACGTTGAACATTGTCTTTAAAGACTGGAACTGAATTTTGAAACACTAAATCCTTGTTTTGGGTTTATACTAAATTTTTGGCGAAGGATTCATTGAATAGTATGAATATTTTGGGTTTATACTAAATCTGTTTTTTCTTTGGAGAGTAAGGATATATTGTACATAGGGAAAAATAAAGATTAAGAAAATGTATCTGAGCGAGCACATTCGTGCTGATAACATGTGATAGAAAAACATAATTTATTGAGGTTTATAACAATATATTAAAAGGACATAGGAAAAGAAGAGTAAATAAGGAGTATACTACTTGTGAATGAGTGTTCTTCTCTTCATCTTGATGGCTCCTTATATAGGAAAAAATTTCCAACATCTTACACTATTTACAACAACTACTACTATTATAAAATAGTATTTTTACACAATTTTCAACAATGACCACTATGCATATTTCACTTGCCATATTTATAACATACACTACAAGAGAAACGCCCATTTCCGAAGACACAAAACCCGTCGAAAAAGGTCTATTTCCCGTCGGAAATGGTCTTTTCCGACGGTTTAATCCGTCAGAAATGGTCGACGAAAACGCCTCCGTAGGAAAAGATTTTTTCGGCGGCGCAGTGCCGTCGGAAAAAGTCTTTTTCGACGGGTTCGTGCTGTCGGAAAAGCTGTCGGACAATTCCTACGGCACCATTCCGCCCGAATAGAAATCTTTTCCGACGGTACTATGCCGCCGAAAAAGAGTATTTCCGACGGCATAGTACCTTCGGAAAAGAGTATTTCCGACGGTACTATGCCGTCGGATAACGTGTTTTCCGACGGAACCCTACCGTTGGAAAAACGTATTTTAAACCGTCGGAATACTTCTTTTAATTAAAAAATACATTTTTTGTACCGTATTTTTTAAACAAATACGTATTATTTCATACGTATTTTTTTAAAAATACATATTAAATTTAAGAATACGTATTTAATTATTTTAAAAAATATTATTAAAATACCATTTCCGACGGAATAGTACCGTCAGAAATAATATTTAAATATTATTAAAAAATGATTTCTGACGGCTCATTACCGTCGGAAATAATATTCATAAATATTAAAAAAACAATTACGAAAAAAACAATTTTTTGTTAATTTTTATCTCAAATTTTGTTCGAATTTTCGGAAAAGGCTATAATTAAAACATAAATATATATATATATATATATAAACATTAATAATATATATAAACTACAAAAAATGAATTATTTGGTACGAAAAACATAAATATAAACTAATTTGTAATATATATAGATTAGTAAAAATAGTTTATTATGAAAGTATTAAGAATAATATATGATATGTGTAAGAAAACAAAATATATATGATAAGATAGAAAAATATAAAGAAAATATAAGTAAGAAAAATAATTGAAGAAAGAATTGAGAGAAGAAATGTAGTTAGGGAGATATAATTGAGTGTTTGTGTATGAATTAATGAATTTTAGGTGTAAAATTTGGGGGTATTTATAGATTTTGGAGGGGGAATGGTGCCATGTCATCGATCCACGTCAAAAAGCAACCGGAGACACTCATTTCCGACGGCACTATGCCGTCGGAAAAGGATCTTTTCCGACGGCATGGTGCCGTCGAAAAAGGGCATTTTCGGAGGCTTTTTGCCTATAAATATAGTCCGAAAGAGGTTTATAAATTCAAATCACAATCTTCTCCATTCAAAAATTAAGGTTCGTATTCGTATTTTATTATGATTTTACGTAATATTTTTATACATGTACGTTATATATATGTTAATATAATTAACTTAAGTTATTTTTGTTTGTAAATTGAAGAATAGCAACGAGGTGGGTGTTAGAGATTCTTTCCAGCGTTGTGTCCGACGGATTAATTATTTTCTACAAGAGGTACGTACACGCTTTTAATTATATATATACTTACAATCTCTTTTAATTGTAGACTCGAAGTGTAATTTTGTCGTATTAATAATGGTAAAAACTAGTTATTTTATAGATAATAATATATTCAAATGAAGATAGAAATTGGATGTACGATCGTTTGGCCGAGACGGGTCGAGCGAAAGAAAGATTTGTCGAAGGTGTATTCATTTTTTTGCAGTTTGCGTTAGCTCAAGAACGTTATCTAGACGATAGTCGAAATCTAAAATGTCCTTGTAGAAAATGCACCAATAGAAAATATTTGAAAGCTAACGAAGTAGCTGCTCACCTGCATCGCTGGGGTTTTGTAGAGGGGTATCGTGTATGGGTGTTTCACGGGGAAAATTACAACGAGTATAATAGCCTCCTTGGTGCGTCGTCAAGTCACACAGTTAGAAATGATTCGATAGATGTTCAACACGACAATTCTTTTGGAGCTTTATTAGATGATACTTTCCGATGCCAATTTCAAAATGTCGAGAGCGACGAGGAGCCTAACGCCGATGCAAAACAATTTTTAGAATTGGTGAAATCGTCTGAGATTAGGTTGCGCGGCGAAAGAAACGAGTCTATTTTGGAGTGGGTGTCTGAGTTTTTTGCTACCAAGCTAGAACTTAACACTTCCAAAGCTGAGTGTGAAAGGTATTTCAACCACTCACGAGAGTGTTTGGGGCCAGAAGATAGGCATCGTTTGCCCAAAGATCTGAATGCTGCCGAGAAGTTGATGAAGGATCTGGGCTTAGGATACGAAACAATCGATGTTTGTGATAAGGGTTGTTTCTTGTTATACGGGGAATTTGCATATGCCGATTACATAGTGTGTCCTGAATGTGGGGAAGAGAGGTATGAAACCGTAGGTAGAAAAAAGCCCATGGCAAAGAAAAACTTATGGTACTTCCCGTTGACACCACGACTTAAACGACTGTTCATGACTCCAACAACTGCTGAGCACATGTCGTGGCACTTAAAGTGTAGGTCTTCGAATGATGTTATGATTCACCCGGCGTCAGGGGAAGCGTGGAAACATTTCGACAGGACACACCCTGAATTCGCTGCCGAGCCACGAAACGTTCGTCTAGGTCTTTGCACAGACGATTTCACTCCGTTTGGAAACTTCGAATCCCAATACTCATGTTGGCCTGTGTTTGTGACTGCTTATAACCTTCCTCCAGATCTTTGCATGAGAGAGGAGTTTATTTTCTTGAGCTTGATCATATCGGGTCCGCGAAGCCCAGGACAAAACATTAACGTTATGCTTCGCCCCCTTATCGACGAGTTGAAGGGGTTGTGGCATGATGGTGTTCGTGCTTACGATAGATTCAAGAGTCAGAATTTCCAGTTGAGGGCTGCATTAATGTGGACTATTAGTGATTTTCCAGCGTACGGGATGTTGTCACAATGGAGCACACATGGGAAGTTATCGTGCCCCTATTACATGGAGAACACAAAGTTGTTCCCGTTACCTTACGGTGGGAAACCTACGTGGTGGGGTTGTCATCGTTGTTTCTTGCCAAATGACCATGAATTTCACCATGATGGTTCGATGTTCAATGGAAACACAGAATACGATGGCCCTCCACAACGGAGGACCGGTGCTCAAACGGCAGCAATTTTTGAACAACTGCCACCAAGGTCTACGAATCCAGACTCACCAAAAATATTTGGATATGGGGAAGAGCACAGTTGGTCGTACAAGAGCATCTTTTGGGAATTACCCTATTGGAGTACAAACCTTACCCGTCACAATCTGGACGTGATGCACTGCGAGAAGAATTTCTTCGACAACATCAAGAACACAGTGATGGACGACCCGGGCAAGACAAAAGACAACGTAAAAGCTAGGAGAGATTTAGCGGAGTTGACAACTAGGGAAGAGCTTTTGTCACCGATCGAGCTGATGGTAGAACCGACAAGCCAAATGCCAAGTATTGTCTTGATAGGCCTCAGAAGAAACTAGTGTGTCAGTGGTTGGTTGGTTTGCGATTTCCAGAAGGATATGCTTCAAATAGTAAACGTTGTGTGCAACGACAACAGTTGAGGTTGATTGGGATGAAGAGTCACGATTGTCACGTATTTATGCAAAGGTTAATACCTATTGCATTTCGTGATTTGCTGCCTGATCCGATATGGGGGGGCCCTAGTAGAGATTAGTATCTTCTTCCGAGCATTGTGCGCCACAGAGATTAAAGCCTCGGACATGGCAAGATTGGAGGAATCTATTGTGATAACAATTTGCAAATTAGAGACGATATTTCCCTCCGGCTTTTTTGATTCTATGGAACACTTGGTAATACATCTTCCCTACGAAGCCAAAGTTGGTGGACCGGTTCAATATTGTTGGATGTACCCATGTGAAAGGTAAGCCGTTTTGTATTTCCAACATTATTTGTCATGTATTTATCCGATACTATTATTGAATTACTGGTTTGTTAATAGGCGAATGCCTGGGTTGAAGAAATATGTGTTGAACAAAGCTCGCGTTGAAGGATGCATTGCAAATTCTTATATATTGTCCGAGACCACCCATTTGTGTTCGCGCTATTTCGAAAAATGTGTTGAAACGAGATACAACAGGCTCAGTAGAAATGAGGCTGAATTATGTGGTGATTTTACAGGGCAACTTTCTATTTTCCATCGAAGAGGGAAAGGTCTAAAACCAGATAAAAAATAACGGCGGCTTACTTCCGAGGAGCTGAGGCTAGTTGAGCTTTACACGATGATGAATTGTCCAGAAGTCAACGGTTGGTTCACGTATGTATATAACAATTAATATTTTTACATCTCTTTTTTGAATCTATTTAATACGTTGATGAGATTTACGTTTCACCTGTTTGATAGGTTGTTTGAGGACTTGTTTTGCGGCGGTCTTACTCAACAACAAATTCAAAGAAAGCGGATAGCTGAGTTCGTGCCATGGTTTAAAGAAACTTTTTGCTCTAGAAAGTACGAAGTAGATCAACGTTTGTACGCCCTCGCCATAAGGGCAAACACACTAATAAAAGGGTACTACACTCCAATGAACCATTCATATTTGCAAATCAGGCTCTCCAAGTGTACTACACTCCATATCCAGCACAACATGTGGCGCATAGGAGAGGATGGTGGGCAGTTTGCCCTATTCGTGCAAGGAACATGATTGATATGTCGCCAATGCAAGAGGAAGAAGAAGCCGCAGAACTCTTTCAAGATGATGAGTCGTGTACTTCTGGAGGAACCTGTACGATCCACACTAACGTTATGGCGCCGACGATCCCCACTAACACTATGGCGCCGATTATTACCACCAATGTCAGACCGCATCAAAAAATCCAAGTCCTAAACAAAATTAAGGTCGTTGTTTTGGCCATGCGTACTTGGCTGACTCGTTTGACCGATTGGCACTTGCCACGACGTGTTTGTGCCATGAAACTCTTGGTCCCAATACTGATAGTTTTGACCAGGTTGTGTCTGGTTATGTTGCCAATAATCGTTCGGTTGACTTTATGCTCCATGAAACTGATTTGGAGGAAAGTTGCTTGAATTGTAGTTGTTGGTGTTGAATCTCTGCGGGTTGGTGCATTGATAACGATCCCTCTCTTCTCGGTCGCGAGCTCACTTCTGCTCTCTCTCCTCTCGCTCACGAGCTCGCTCCTGCCTCCACTCCTCCCGGTCCCTCGCCACTTGGCCCTCCACATCGATAATATTTTTCTCCAAACCCGCAACGGTTTGTTGCAACTCAACAGTAGCATCCTTGACTGCTTTACGTGTTCTTACCACGTTAGCAGGGTTAAGATTTTTACCCTGCGACTTACCATAATCTGCGAGGGTATTTCACCTATCTTTGCCTTTGAGCCTCCCATGTGTGCCATTATGATCTGCAATGGCCGCGATACTTACGTCAAACTGAAGCGGCCATTTGGCTTTGTTTGGACCAAAATTATCCTCGAGCGCTTCATAATAATTTTCCTACAATGTTCAAAGTAAATAAATGAAAAATGTATAGACGCAAAACAATCATATACGTGCTTAATTAAGATAACTTACAATATACTCTTATGGTTGTGAGGGGTCCCAATAGAGTATTCTTCCATCTGGATCCACTACTAAGTGGTCGTGCATCTATTGCTCGTCGAAGCGTATCACATCATCCGTGCCATACTATAACAACATTTTTTTAAAACAATATTAATGTTAAAGAGTAACACAAATATCACAAAATGTATTCTGCAAACAAGGAAATCCTAACATATCGTACCGTTGCGTAGCTCCTCTCTTGTGTACTCATAGATCCACCGTGGTACGTACCTAAGGATCCCTTTCCATCGACGCTCTTTGTCTTATTGGCCAGTCGATTCTCCGTTGCTTTTTCTGCAAGTTCAATCGTCATTTCATTCTCCCAATGATTACAGTACGTCGATTCAAAGCCGATTGGTAGCCAAGTCTTTTGGTACCATTGGGGGTCTTTAGCTCGCTTCCTGTAGAGCTTTTTGCACTCGTATATGACATTCCTCCATTTTACTTGTGCCACCTTATGGAATGTCGTTCTGATGTTATCCGTTTCTTGTAGATCACATTTGTATATAGTCTTCAAAATATGATAACATATAAGTAGAATGAAAAAATTATAATGGACATAAATAATGAAAAATGTGTTAAAATAAGTTAAAAGAAGATACCCTGAACCAGTTTATGAATTTTTCTTTTTGTGCCTCGGATAACTGAGAGTAATGTATCGTCGGTTCGGTCACTATGCTTGTTATCGTAACTTGAATTGATCGCTTAATTGTGTCAATATTATCCTCACATAAATTTTTATCAAATTGAAAATGCTCGTTCACCCCAACTTTGAGCCTTGCATCGTCTGAGTTTGTAGTACCTCGACCCTTCGACCGTCCCCTAGGCATCCTATTGGTATTATTAGAAGCAGATTCAGAAGCAACAGATGCTGGCGAGGTTTGTCGTCCCGACGAAGTTCCTTCGTTGTTGGCTTGTGGAAGTTTGTCCATCATGCCATGCCGAACAACTAAACGTGGAGGAGTAATTCCAGGCGGAAACAATGGATCGAGGTCGTCCCTAAGTCGGGGAGCATCAGCTCTTTGGCTCCGAGTGGTGAGGCCTTGTGGTTGTTCACGATGAGGACTAGGGGCCTGAGTTGTAGTTGGGCGATGTTGGGTAGCAACCGGAGTATGCTGAGTTTGTGGTGGAGGTTCCTCGACTTGTTGGGTAACTTCGCCGGGACAAATTGTTTCAGCATCGCCACCACGTTGAGATTTAAACGTACTCGAAAGTTTATCGAAGAGGGATCTCGATAAATTTGTATTGGAAATATAGAATTTATGTTTCCCTTTTCCTTTATCAATAATTTTTTTGCGATTATCGGCCATTTATAAAATGACAATTTTTCGAAAAAAAAGATATATTGGAAAAAAGTAGGATTTAAATATTTAGAATGAAGAGTGATTGGTGTGATGAATAAAAAATTTGGGGGGGGGGGGGTATTTATAGAATTTTTTTTGTTTTTTTTTTTATAAATAAATTCAACTTGACCGGCGCCTTTTTCAAAAGGCGCCAGTCCCACCGTCGGCATTAGGCCGATGGAAAAGACGACTGCCGACATCTTTTTCATTGGCCAACGGCCGACAAAAATGACCGGACGTCGTTCAATTTTTTTTTTTCGTTCTTTTCCGGCGGGCTTCACCCGTCGGAAAAGATCATTTCCGTCGGCACATGACCGACGAACAGGTCTTTTCCGACGGGTCGCCCCTGTCAGAACTTTTCCGGCGGGAACCTGCTGTCGGAAAAGACCTTTTTCGACGGTCAGGTGCTGCCGGAAAAGAGTTTCGCTCATTTCCGACGGCCGATTCCGTCGGAGGCCGTCAGAAATGGGCGTTTTTCTTGTAGTGATATTTGTAGTAATATTTAGTTGTATTTAACATATTAACATGTATTTTAGAAAAACTATAAGATTTTACAGGGGTTGTTGGCTATTTTATGAAAGTATAGTCACTCCAAGAAAAACGCCAATTTCCAACGGCCTCCGACGGAATCGGCCGTCGGAAATGAGCGAAACTCTTTTCCGGCGGCACCTGACCGTTGAAAAAGGTCTTTTCCGACGGCAGGTTCCCGTCGGAAAAGACCTGTCCGTCGGTCATGTGCCGACGGAACTGATCTTTTCCGACAGGTGAAGCCCGCCGGAAAAGAACAAAAAATAAATAAATAAATAACTGACCGACGTTCGGTCATTTCCGTCGGCCAAAAGATGTCTGCAACCGTCTTTTTCGTCGGCCTAGTGTCGACGGAAACGACGGTGGGACCGGCGCCTTTTGAAAAGGGCGCCGGTCAAGTTGAATTTATTTTTAAAAAAAAACCAAAAAAAAATTCTATAAATACCCCCCCAAATTTTTTTATTCATCACACCATTCACTCTTCATTCCAAATATTTAAATCCTACTTTCTTCCAATATATCTTTTTTTTCGAAAAATTGTAATTTTATAAATGGCTGATAATCGCAAAAAAATTATTGATAAAAAAAAGGGAAACATAAATTCTATATTTCCAATACAAATTTATCGAGATCCCTCTTCGATAAACTTTCGAGTAAGTTTAAATCTCGGCGTGGTGGCGATGCTGAAACAATTTGTCCCGACGAAGTTACCCAACAAGTCGAGGAACCTCCGCCACAAACTGCATACTCCGGCTGCTACCCAACAACGCCCAACAACAACTCAGGCCCCTAGTCCTGCTCGTGAACAACCACAAGGCCCCACCACTCGGAGCCAAAGAGCTGCTGCTCCTCGACTGAGGGATGACCCCGATCCATTGTTTCTGCCTGGAAGTACTCCTCCACGTTTAGTTGTTCCGCATGGCATGATGGACGAACTTCCACAAGCCAACAACGAAGGAACTTCGTCGGGACGACAACACTAGCCAGCATTTGTTGCTTCTGAATCTGCTTCTAATAATACCAATAGGATGCCTAGGGGACGTGCGAAGGGTCAAGGTACTACAAACTCAGACGATGCGAGGCTCAAAGTTGGGGGTGAACGAGCATTTTCAATTTGATAAAAATTTATGTGAGGATAATATCAACACAGTTAAGCGATCAATTCAAGTTACAATAACAAGCATAGTGACCGAACCGGCGATACATTACTCTCAGTTATCCGAGGCACAAAAAGAAAAACTCATAAACTGGTTCAGGGTATCTTCTTTTAACTTATTTTAACACATTTTTCATTATTTATGTCCATTATAATTTTTGCATTCTACTTATATGTTATCATATTTTGAAGACTATATACAAATGGGATCTACAAGAAACGGATAACATCAGAACGACATTCCATAAGGTGGCACAAGTAAAATGGAGGGATGCCATATACGAGTGCAAAAAGCTCTACAGGAAGCGAGCTAAAGACCCCCAATGGTACCAAAAGACTTGGCTACCAATCGGCTTTGAATCGACGTACTGTAATCATTGGGAGAATGAAAGGACGATTGAACTTGTAGAAAAAGCAACGGAGAATCGACTGGCCAATAAGACAAAGAGCGTCGATGGAAAATGATCCTTAGGTACGTACCACGGTGGATCTGTGAGTACACAAGAGAGGAGCTACGCAACGGTACGATATGTTAGGATTTCCTTGTTTGCAGAATACATTTTGTGATATTTGTGTTACTCTTTAACATTAATATTGTTTTAAAAAAATGTTGTTATAGTATGGCACGGATGATGTGATACGCTTCGACGAGCAATACATGCACGACCACTTAGTAGTGGATCCAGATGGAAGAATACTCTATTGGGACCCCCCACAAGCATAAGAGTATTTTGTAAGTTATCTTAATTAAACACGTATATGATTGTTTTGCGTCTATACTTTTTTCATTTATTTACTTTGAACATTGTAGGAAAATTATTATGAAGCGCTCGAGGATAATTTTGGTCCAAACAAAGCCAAATGGCCGCTTCAGTTTGACGTAAATATAACGGCCATTGCAGATCATAATGGCACACATGGGAGGCTCAAAGGCAAAGATAGGTGCAATACCCTCGAAGATTATGGTAAGTTGTAGGGTAAAAATCTTAACCCTGTTGAGGTTGTAAGAACACGTAAAGCAGTCATGGATGCTACTGTTGAGTTGCAACAAACCGTTGCGGGATTGGAGAAAAATATTATCGATGTGGAGGGCCAAGTGGCGAGGGACCGGGAGGAGTGGAGGCATGAGCGAGCTCGTGAGCGAGAGGAGAGAGAGCGGATGTGAGCTCGCGACCGAGAAGAGAGGGATCATTATCAATGGACCAACCCGCAGAGATTCAACACCAACAACTACAATTCAAGCAACTTTCCTCCAAATCAGTTTCATGGAGCGCAAAGTCAACCGAACGATTATTGGCAACATAACCAGACACAACCTGGTCAAAACTATCATATTGGGACCAAGAGTTTCATGGCACAAACACGTCGTGGCAAGTGCCAATCGGTCAGACGAGTCAGCCAAGTACGCATGGCCAAAACAACGACCTTAATTTTATTCAGGACTTGGATTTTTTGATGCGGTCTGACATTGGTGGGAATAATCGGCGCCATAGTGTTAGTGGGGATCGTCGGCGCCATAACGTTAGTGTGGATCGTACAGGTGACTCCAGAAGTACACGACTCATCATCTTGAAAGAGTTATGCGGCTTCTTCTTCCTCTTGCATTGGCGACATATCAATCATGTTCCTTGCACGAATAGGGCAAACTACCCACCATCCTCTCCTATGCGCCACATGTTGTGCTGGATATGGAGTGTTGTACACTTGGAGAGCCTGATTTGCAAATATGAATGGTTCATTGGAGTGTAGTATCCTTTTATTAGTGTGTTTGCCCCTAAGGCGAGGGCATACAAACGTTGATCTACTTCGTACTTTCCAGAGCAAAAAGTTTCTTTAAACCATTTCACGAACTCAGCTATCCGCTTTATTTGAATTTGTTGTTGAGTAAGACCGCCGCAAAACAAGTCCTCAAACAACCTATCAAACAGGTGAAACGTAAATCTCATCAACGTATTAAATAGATTCAAAAAGAGAGATGTAAAAATATTAATTGTTATATACATACGTGAACCAATCGTCGACTTCTGGACAATTCATCATCGTGCAAAGCTCAATTAGCCTCATCTCCTCGGAAGTAAGACGCCGTTATTTTTTATCTGGTTTTAGACCTTTCCCTCTTCGATGGAAAATAGAAAGTTGCCCTGTAAAATCACCACATAATTCAGCCTCATTTCGTCTGAGCCTGTTGTATCTCGTTTCAACACCTTTTTCGAAATAGCGCGAACACAAATGGGTGGTCTCGGACAATATATAAGAATTTGCAATGCATCCTTCAACGCGAGCTTTGTTCAACACAGATTTCTTCAACCCAAGCATTCGCCTATTAACAAACCAGTAATTCAATAATAGTATCGGATAAATACATGACAAATAATGTTGGAAATACAAAACGGCTTACCCGGTCCATCCAACGATATTGAACCGGTCCACCAACTTTGGCTTCGTAGGGAAGATGTATCGCCAAGTGTTCCATAGAATTAAAAAAGCCGAGGGGAAATATCGTCTCTAATTTGCAAATTGTTATCACAATAGATTCCTCCAATCTTGCCATGTCCGAGGCTTTAATCTCTGTGGCGCACAATGCTCGGAAGAAGATACTAATCTCTACTAGGGCCCCACATATCGGATCAGGCAGCAAATCACGAAATGCAATAGGTATTAACCTTTGCACAAATACGTGACAATCGTGACTCTTGAGCCCAATCAACCTCAATTGTTGTCGTTGCACACAACGTTTAATATTTGAAGCATATCCATATGGAAATCGCAAACCAACCAACCACTGACACACTAGTTTCTTCTGAGGCCTATCAAGACAATACTTGGCCTTTGGCCAAATTTGCCGGTTCGCTTGCCAGACTCAACAGCCCGTTTTTAGGGCTGAACCGTGCCGGTAAGGCTAGCGGTTCCCGGTTGGACCGGTCGAACCGGCCGGTCCGGTCCGGGTTTCAAAACACTGACTCCAATAGGGTAATTCCCAAAAGATGCTCTTGTACGACCAATTGTGCTCTTCCCCATATCCAAATATTTTTGGTGAGTCTGGATTCGTAGACCTTGGTGGCAGTTGTTCAACAATTGCTTCCATTTGAGCACCGGTCCTCCGTTGTGGAGGGCCATCGTATTCTGTGTTTCCATTGAACATCGAACCATCATGGTGAAATTCATGGTCATTTGGCAAGAAACAACGATGACAACCCCACCACGTAGGTTTCCCACCGTAAGGTAACGGGAACAACTTTGTGTTCTCCATGTAATAGGGGCACGATAACTTCCCATGTGTGCTCCATTGTGACAACATCCCGTACGCTGGAAAATCACTAATAGTCCACATTAATGCAGCCCTCAACTAGAAATTCTGACTCGTGAATCTATCGTAAGCACGAACATCATCATGCCACAACCCCTTCAACTCATCGATAACGGGGTGAAGCATAACGTTAATGTTTTGTCCTGGGCTTCGCGGACCCGATATAATCAAGCTCAAGAAAATAAACTCCTCTCTCATGCAAAGATCTGGAGGAAGGTTATAAGGAGTCACGAACACGGGCCAACATGAGTATTGGGATCCGAAGTTATCCTGTCGAAATGTTTCCACGCTTCCCCTGATGTCGGGTGAATCATAACATCGTTCGAAGACCTACACTTTAAGTGCCACGACATGTGCTCAGCAGTTGTTGGAGTCATGAACAGTCGTTTAAGCCGTGGTGCCAACGGGAAGTACCATAATTTTTTCTTTGCCACGAGTTTTTTTCTACCTACGGTTTCATACCTCTCTATGTAATCGGCAGATGCAAATTCCCCGTAGAACAAGAAACAACCGTTATCACAAACATCGATTGTCTCGTATCCTAAGCCCAGACCCTTCATCAACTTCTCGGCAGCATTCAGATCTTTGGGCAAACGATGCCTATCTTCTGGCCCCAAACACTATCGTGAGTGGTTGAAATACCTTTCATACTCAGCTTTGGAAGTGTTAAATTCTAGTTTGGTAGCAAAAAACTCAGACACCCACTCCAAAATAGACTTGTTTCTTTCGCCGCGCAACTTAATCTCGGACGATTTCACCAATTCCAAAAATTGTTTTGCATCGGCGTTAGGCTCCTCGTCGCACTCGACATTTTGAAATTGGCATCGGAAAGTATCATCTAATAAAGCTCCAAAAGAATTGTCGTGTTGAACAACTATCGTATCATTTCTAACTGTGTGACTTGACGACGCACCTAGGAGGCTATTATGCTCGTTGTAATTTTTCCCGTGAAACACACATACACGACACCCCTCTACAAAACCCCAGCGATGCAGGTGAGCAGCTACTTCGTTAGCTTTCAAATATTTTCTATTGGTGCATTTTCTACAAGGACATTTTAGATTTCGACTATCGTCTAGATAACGTTCTTGAGCGCAAACTGCAAAAAATTGAATACACATTCGACAATTCTTTCTTTCACTCGACCCTTCTCGGCCAAACGATCGTACTTTCAATTTCTATCTTCATTTGAATACTTTATTATCTGTAAAATAACTAGTTTTTACCATTATTAATACGACAAAATTACACTTCGAGTCTACAATTAAAAGAGATTGTAAGTATATATATAATTAAAAGCGCGTACGTACCTCTTGTAGAAAACAATTAATCCGTCGGACACAACGCTGGAAAGAATCTCTAACACCCGCCTCGTTGCTATTCTTCAATTTGCAAACAAAAATAACTTAAGTTAATTATATTAACATATATATGTTAATTATATTAACATATATATATATAGCGTACATGTATAAAAATATTACGTAAAATCATAATAAAATGCGAATACGAACCTTAATTTTTGAAAGGAGAAGATTGTAATTTGAATTTATAAATCTCTCTCGTACTATATTTATAGGCAAAAGGCCTCCAAAAAGACCATTTCCGACGGCATGGTGCAATCGGAAATGAGCGTCTCCGGAGACTTTTTGACGCGGATCGGTGACATGGCACCATTCCCCCTCTAAAATCTATAAATACCCCCAAATTTTACACCTAAAATTCATTCATTCATACACAAACACTCAATTATATCTCCCTAACTACATTTCTTCTCTCAATTCTTTCTTCAATTATTTTTCTTACTTATATTTTCTTTATATTTTTTATCTTATCATATATATTTTGTTTTCTTACACATATCATATATTATTCTTATCACTTTCATAATAAACTATTTTTATTAATCTATATATATTACAAATTAGTTTATATTTATGTTTTTCGTACCAAATAATTCATTTTTTATAATTTATATATATTATTAATGTTTATATATATATTTATGTTTTAATTATAGACTTTTCCGAAAATTCGGACAAAATTTGAGATGAAAATTAACAAAAAATTGTTTTTTTCCGTAATTTTTTTTTAATATTTATGAATATTATTTCCGACGGCAATGAAAATCATTTTTTAATAATATTTAAATATTATTTCCGACGGTACTATTCCGTCGGAAATGGTATTTTAATAATATTTTTTAAAATAATTAAATACGTATTCTTAAATTTAATATGTATTTTAAAAAAAATACGTATGAAATAATATGTATTTGTTTAAAAAATACGATACAAAAAATGTATTTTTTAATTAAAAGAAGTATTCCAACGGTTTAAAACACGTTTTTCCGACGGTAGGGTTCCGCCGGAAAACACCTTATCCGACGGCATAGTACCGTCGGAAATACTGTTTTCCGAAGGTACTATGCCGTCGGAAATACTCTTTTTCGGCGGCATAGTACCGTCGGAAAAGAGGACAATTCCGACGGCATAGTACCGTCGGAAAAGATTTCTATTCCGGCGGAATGGTGCCGTCGGAATTGTCCGACAGCTTTTCCGACGGCACGAACCCGTCGGAAAAGCGGCGCCGAAAAAATCTTTTCCTACGGAGGCGTTTCCGTCGACCATTTCCGACGGATTAAACCGTCGGAAAAGACCATTTCCGACGGGAAATAGGCCTTTTCCGACGGGTTTTGTGCCGTCGGAAATGGGCGTTTCTCTTGTAGTGAGTAGTTCAGTTGATTCACATAAATTAATTTAAAAACTGTATATACTCGCTGAACTTGAGGGAAAAAAAATGGAAATTATGCTTTATTGTAACTCTAGGATTACTCACATCCTTCATAATTTGGATAGTTGCTCATACGGAAATGTTCTTGAGAAAAGTTCATGTCTTAGATAAAGACGGCTAAGCTTTTGAATAAATAAAGAGGTCAGAATCAGCAATTTACTTTCCTCTCATTTTCCAATTTAATGTTGTAAATGACTTGTGGTTGGGTTAAAGACACAAGTAAATCTGCAAGTGAAACAAGAAGAAACTGTGATGAAAACAAGTAGGTATGGTTGGTGATATTATTGTACTATGAAAAACATTCATAATGACATAAATATTCTGTTTCCCACAAAAATCTATACAGTAGTGTAATTAACATGAAAGCATCATTATAAACCAATAACCATAAGGTTCATGAATACCACAGTATAAAGGAAAGGTACAAGCCTTGCACAAATTATTTAAGTAGTGAACAAATCCAAATTCAGTACACACTAACTGCTAACCAGGCCAGCCTTCAACATTGCACACCAGACAGCTGCATTACTACTCCAAATGCCACAAAATGCAGAACCACCCTCAATAAACTCGAAACATGTATAAGTCGAAGCGAAGAAGAATCGGGCATCAACCCAGAAGGCGCAAACGCCATATCAGGGCCGGGCGCTTCCATTGCGTCCGGGTTTGGTGGGCTAGGACTTGAGGGTATAACGGGGATTGATGAGTCACTTGGGGAAAGCTCAGAGCCACCAGGTGAAGGAAATAGAGGACTAATATCTGGTGACAATGTAGGTGAATAAGTACTAGGAGAATATGCAGGTAACAATGCAGGTGCAGCAGAAATAGTAGAATCTGGTATTAACTTCTTTGCCAGTGCAGGTTTTGAAGAAAATAATGCTACAAAAATGGTGGTAAAAACAATCAAGACTGCAGCTTTTGAACCCCCCATTAATGATGAGGAAATCAGTAACTTTTACTATTCTTTTATTTTGTGACAAAAAGATGAAGTCTTTATGTAAAATGTACTGAAATAAATGCAGAAGGATGGGAGGAATGAGTGAGTGAATGATTGATTGTGAGATTGGAGTTCCAGATGATGAATATTGTGGGATTAAAAGAGGAAAGAAGAATGTGGAGGTGGGGTTAGAATGAGAGGTGGCAGGTGGTGATTGGTCGGTGTACTGAGGAAACAGCTAAACCATGTTGAGCATAGGGACAAGATTTGATGAATGGAATTCTGTTGTTAATAAAGTGTGAAGTGGTTGCTCGTGTCCTTTTCCAAAATGGCTGTGTTCTGCCATTCACTTGGCCCGTGACATTTTTTTGACCATTGAGAGCATATTTGTATTATTATTTTTCTGAACAAGATGCAATTTCATAAAGGGTAACATGGAATAGGACAAACAAAACGAAACAATTGTGGTGAAGGAAGTCTGTATGTTTTTGTTGACTCGCGGGCCACTGTGTCAAATTAACACTAAGTTTCAACACCTAATCCAAGAATTATGGCTTCTTCAAAACATACGGCTCCTTCTCTCCTCTATTTGATATGCGAGTTTATAGAAACGTCGAACTATATATATAAATATATATTATGAAACATTAGTACTCTAATGTGTTCGACAAACAATTTTAGTTCTTTAATAAAAAATTATTCCATTTTTAACATAGTTTCAGTTTAGTTATCCTACTATATTGCAAAATGTCAAGGACAATTCATGAAATGGTTAAGCCGGCCGGCCAAAAATGACTAAATTAACAACTTGAATTTCAGAACTTTGGAACTTTGGTAATTGGTTAGATTTTTTATTGAGGATACCACCTATAAGGCCCATAAGCCCTTTTTATAGAGCCACATTTTTGTTAGTAGTAATGCACCGTTATAAACAAAAAGAACAGAAATAATACTATTATCTATGAAGGTTAGACAATAAGAGGACATTTGATTCTGATACTACTTTGTATCACTTTATTTTAGTAGTTATTAAGAATTAGAATTTTTGGGAGATAATTTAATATCTGCTTTTGTATAACTGTTTTGGTCTACGAAAAGTGATTTCTTACTACTTAATAATTAACTTAATATCCCCTTTGATGTGTTGTATAGAACGTATTTTGTTACTATATCAAATGAATTCACAATGTTACCCCCTCAACCACATATCCTTCGAATTGACGCGTCGATTTGTTCACTCTCCCTCTTTCACCCAAATCTAAACCCTAGAACCGGTACTTCGGCGAAATCACATAAGCGCAATTGCTTCAATTTCGTCTACCACAATATCGCAGTCGGTAAGGCAATCATAATCAATCCCCAACTTCGTTTAATTCGTCAATATTTGGTTCGTCATATTAACTATGTCATCACCTTTTGATTAGCCGTGAATAAATTCAGCACTCTGACCAGCCATTCCATCGACACGGAAGACGTACGTATCACCGATTCAACCTTAATTACAACACCAACAAGGACATTTATTCGCCAGGCAGTTCAATAGGTTCACGGTTAAATTCTAATTGAATGTATTGCGTGAATTGTGACATTATCGTTGTTGTGTGTTGTGGCTAATATAGATCAGGCAGTGTTTGCATCTTTTGATGTTTTGTGATTGACTTCATATGAGTATTCAATACTTAACGAAAGTAGTGTCAATAGAGAATCATTAATGTTGTGGATTATCTTACATATGTCAAAATTTAATTATTATTACTCTTAATGGTCATTCCATGATTCTATATGCCTCATGTATGGTGTTTTATTAAACTTATCTACGTTGGGCAACCTACTGGTATATAACTATCTACTTTCTAAATACTACATATGTTGGTTTGCCCCTTATTTTTCTCACGCTGGCTAATGTGTCCGACTTTATATGTTTGATCATAGGATGCCACAAACTAGGATCCAGTGTCTCAAAAGAGTTTTCAATGATCCCAATTCCGGGAAAGGATGGAAGCCTTGCAGTTTTGTTGTTCCTCAAAGGGATTAGAGTAGAGAAGGCTCTCTCCAATGACAATTACTTGATCATTCTTTCGAATAATAGTATTAGGAACTTTTATGTCTTTTGGTGAAGACACATGGGTTCAATGCAAGGTTGTATTTGCCTGCGAAAATGGTACATTATGATTGAGGTATTGCACCATCTATTTGAGATTTGACTTATGCTGAGTATTTTGCAACTTATTTTAGTGAACTTTTTAACTTTCTTTTGGAAATGATGGTGACACAGGCCTTAGGTTGTACTTTGCAGACCCCCCCCCCCAAAAGTCACCCCTGCCATTCTTTTTTTAGTGCCAGTTAAATGGGCTGACCAATGAAAGGCGTCTCTAGCACTACATCTTTTCTTGAACCAGATATGAATTTGGTCATGATTAGACACCTAGTGTAGATGAACCATTGGCTTCATAGGGGAGGATGAGAGACATTTACTATGCATCTCTTCATATTAAAATATTCGTGATTGTTCACTCTCTTATTATCTCTATAAATACCAGATTCATCTACACATATTAGTACAGTGCAAAATACATCCAAAGAAAACAATGGAGGCAAGAAACATCACTCTAAAGATGGTTACGATTCAACGAAGGTAATTTTTATACACGATTTGTTGAGGATCTGACTACACATGAATGTTGGAGGACAAGATCCATAAGGTCTTTCTAAATTTTGATGATTGAAAGAGAACTGAAGAGACAGTTCTGATCAAGGGTCTGCGAAAGAGGATGAACCGATCCAAATGTTTTAGCGATGTCATGCTACAGGAAATTTTTAAGGAACTCACCCCTACATTGAGCGAGGTTATGGGGAGGGAGGTAACCCCCTTTATGAGCAAGGAACGACTTGTGATAATGAAAGTGCAGTTCAAACTGTTCAACATATTTTACAAAACTCTTTAAAACGGTAGGTCTCTCAAATCAATGTACACTGTCCACTCAATCTTTAAATGTTAGTAATAATCATACCACGATTGCAGCCATCGATTTTGACATGATGTTCGTGAAGCAGAAGTTTGAAAATTACGAAGATATGTTCTATTGCTTCTACATAAAAGATCTCCCCATCCCGGAGATTAGGGTCAAGAAAGGGGAAGATGTCCTGTTTAGCACCCAATAAGTATGGGCGTTTAGTAATGTTAATGGTGTTTAGTAATGTTGCATTATTATGAACATTTCCATGAAAAAATCGACTCTACATATTTGGTATCTCATTGCTTTTGGTTTTAATGTATGTTCTTGATAGATGTTTTTAATATAATTTACTTTTTTATCGTTCTTTTTGGTAGGTTTGGAAGAATAAATCACGTGAATGTAAATGGTAACATTCTTTAAACTTTATAAACTAGTGTACAACATGAATTTTTTTTGGTGAAGTATGAACTTGCATCGGGACAGAAAATTAATTTGGAGAAATCCGTCTTGGTTTTTAGCACAAATACAAAGGAATGGATTAGGGACTAGGTGGCGGATGTGTTAGGAGTGATTGTGGCGGAAAAATACGATAAATATTTGGGGTTACCGGCGGTGGTGGGGCGTTCTAAAAGAGAAATTTTTTAATATATTAGAGATAGAATTTGAGATAGAATTTGGGAACGGGTGAAAGGGTATAAGGAAAAAAAGTTGTTTATTGCGGGGAAGGAGGTGTTAATTAAAGGCCGTCTTACAAGCCATACCCATGTTCGCTATGAGTTGTTTTCGTTTACCCGACACGCTGGTTAGGGAGATTGAATCGGTGATTAGTAACTTTTGGTGGGGTAGTGGAAATCAAAATAAGATCTATTGGCTAGCATGGAGGAAATTAAATGCGTGCAAGAGGGATGGGGGAGTTGGTTCGCAGAGATCTAAAGGCGTTTAATATGGCATTGTTAGCACAACAAGCTTGGAGAATGTTTGATAAACCGGATAGTTTGATAGCGCGAATTTTCAAAGCTAAATATTTTTCTACATCAACTATCCTAGATGCGAAGATTGGCTCTACCCCGTCCTTCTCGTGACGATGTATCCATGAGAGTATTGCAATTGTGAAGGCAGGCTTACGGTAGAGGATTGGTAGTGGGGATAATATTCGGGTTTGGGGGGATGCTTGGATCCCACGACCGACGGTCTTTCACATTATTATACCCCTAGTTGAGGGTAATTTGAACTACATGGTTTTGGGAATTCGGGACAATGAGTCGGGGGAGTGGGACGTTGCTCTCATTCTACATATTTTTTGGTCAGAGGATGCCGAGGCGATTCTTGCATTGACTTTGGGAGAACGGGTCACCCTTGATAAACAAGTATGGCATTATTCGAGTTCGGGATTATTCACGGTGAAAAGTGCTTACCACCTAACTGTGGAAAGGGTTTTACACAAAGGAAACTCAAATTCGGGGAGTGGAAGTAGCATGAAGATGGATTGGAATTTCTTGTGGAAGTCGAAGTATCCAACAAAAATCAATCTCTTTAGTTGGTGGATGTGTCATAGTATCCTTCCTTCTCGTTATGCATTGGTTAAAAGACGCGTTGATGTGGCGGTGGACTGCCCGGTTTGTGGAGGAGAAATAGAGGATATTCGACATTATGTTGTGACATGTCATGTTGCTATTTGGGCATTGCTGTTTGTTGGGGATCAGGCATTGTGGCGCGATGGGTAGGACTATTTTACGTGGTTGCGACGAATATTTGTGGACTACGAAGTCGATACAATGGCCAAGATTGTGACTACATGCTGGGCATTATGGGGGAATCCCAACCGCATTGTAGCTGAGGAAAACTCAGAGCAACCGCTATCCATTGCGACTTTCGTGTGTGCAAATCTTGAATTTTGGCAAGTCACGAGCGAGGGACGACGGGAATCCACGGATCTGCTGGGTCCATTGCGGGTGATCATGACAATCCCATGGTTTTGAGTTCGGGTGGATGCTGCTATTAATTATGCAACAACAACAACAAGGCGGGGAATAATTGTGCATAATCACCTGGAGGAATTTGTAAGGAGTGAACAACGGTGTCTCACGGGGTGTATGGATTCCCGTAATGCTGAAATGCACGCGTTATGGGTTGTGGTTCGTATGGCGGAGGAACAACAATTGGACAGAGTCATTTTGAGGGCGATTGTCTTGGCGTTATGAACGACGTTTGGTTTGCGTAGAATGTGAATGGAGACCATGCGAATTTTATTGGGAATATTGTGAGGACATGGAAACATGTTGGGCCGCTTAGATGGAGTTTTTTTTTGGATTCCAAGAGAAAGTAATGTGGACGCTCATACGCTAGCTCGAGAAGCGACATTGATTAATCCAGGAGATATCCGTTTGCACGAGGAAGATAATCTATAGTTGTTGAAATTGAGTTTCTAGTTGCTATGTTTTTTGAAGCTCTGGTAGCTTAGTCTGTCATATCCTTGTATGAATTGGTGATTCTTATTTTGTAATAATAATATGGGAATTTGGATGTCAAAAAAGAATAATAATACTATATTGTATCCGGGCATAAAACGGCTTGGTTCATTACATCAAACTCAACTAGGATTTAATTTTTAGTGAACTTTCGAAATCCCCTTTAGTTGTATCCCTAAAATCCCCAAAAGGTGCAACCTTTCACCCCCCCTCCCAAATCGTATCAGATACCCAAATTAAAACACCATGCTCGTCATTTTTCGAATCTACCCATGGAAAACGCTTTTATGGTAAGAGACTTCATCCTTTCGTTTGAAATCTTATGTTTTTATTGGTTAGTTATTCAAGCATCACAACTAAATCGATTTGTTGTTGTGTTGAAATCGTTCAGGACTTGATACGTAAACACTATTGTTGCGGTAACACTCACGCAGTGTTATCCTAACACCTACTTTCACTGATAGATAAAAATCAGCGGAATAAAAAGCAAAGAAGTTGATGTTGATTTTTAAGCAGATTATATAATCTACCGAGCCTTGCCAAAATAACCACTACCGAAAGAGTATCTTAACTATTTTAAGCTCCTCACAAAGAATATGTAAGACAAAATCAACTGAGCAACAGATGATGTAACTCCTTACAAGTTTAGCTCATTAACTCTAAAAATACTTAGACTTAATTTGCTAAATTAAAACTCGAAAAAGCAAGACAAGACACTCAACACTAAAGATATAATCTATCGGATTCTTTTGCTCTTTGTCTTGTGTCTTTTTTTATGTACTTTATGTCTTTATATATATATGTATCCTCCTTGAATTCCAAGACATAAAGCACACGGTTCAGATTGCCCTTGATTTCCTTGTACGCCATTGTTTACTAATTTGATATGCGGTCTTCATTAAAAAGAGTTTTCTTATTTAATCTTGGAGTTAATAAAGAAAAACTTCTTTTTCAGTGTTGACTTCATAACAGAAAATACTATTCACTTGAATCTTCTTTCCTTAATGTATTCATCACACCATAATTCATCTAGACGTGGCTTTAAATAAATCAAGTGAGAATATGGAGACTTTCACATAAACCCGGTCCTAGCTTGATCTCGTTGACCTAGAGCATACACAAACAACTAAAAATATGGAACTAAATTAATATGTGGATAAAGACAAAATAAGAAAATATTCAAAATATTTCCAGATTGCACAAGAATGAATGCAGAGTGTTAGATAAATATGGCATGATGGTGTTAGCCCAACACTGATCGATAACATCAAAAATCAGTTCACTTCAATTTGACAAATAAAGAATTATAAACAATTTCTCTCATTCTCTTTTAAACACATCTCAAGGTTTTATAAAAAGGATAGTGAATCCACTGAATGCAAGCATTACCAGGACCCATACATCCTAGTTTCAACGCTATCAATGTAGATGCATAAGAAAGTACATAGGCTTGAATGACGAAAATACAGGACCCCAACACCCGAGTACCTAATGCATACTTGTTTACTGTACACCATGAAAAGTTTTAGCACCAAGGGAACAGTAATCCTTGTGATGTTGTGCGAAACCCCAAACACCCTATTATTAAACCTCGCCATCATTTGCCTATTTTGCAAAAACATTAACCAAGTGAATAAGACATAACTAAATAATAGTGTAGCACTGAACTCCATGTACCCTAACTTCTTCACATGTAATACAATACATATTTATGGACAAGACATAACTAAATAGTATCGTAGTAGTGAACTCTGTGCACCCTAGCTTCTCCATAAACAAGTAAATGACCTCAGATAAACAAAGAGTTTCAGTTAAGCTAAAAAAATGAAGGAATTTTCAAATGGATGTAGTCTCATAGTGTAAGGTGTTCTACCACACGAAATCACAAATGGCCTAACACAGATGAAGACAAATAACAAGGAAAACAAAGAAAATAAAAAAATAAAATAAAAATTATTGCAATCTAACAACAACTACAAAAGTCTATGGTTTTAATTAGTGGTGTTATGGCAACACCGAAATGCGACACTGATCACATAACACTCATGCCAAGAGCCTTCCTCAAACTGAAGAACCTCTCACTATCTAAGAGCTTCGAAAACATATCAGCAAACTAATTGTTGCTCTCTATGTGTTTAATGATTATGAACTTATCCTCTACCAGATCTCTCAAGAAATGATGTCTTATATATATGATTTGTTATAGAATGTTGCTGATAAGTGTATAAAGTATGCACTTTTAGATATTATTATAAGGAGTTAAATGAAGAATTACCTTAGTAATTAGCATATTTCAGTTCGTTTTTGTGTATTTCAGGTTTTTTGAAACATTTGGTAAAAATGTAGCATTTTCGTGGAAAAACGAGATAAAAGATAATGAATCACACAAGGCTATAAAGTATAACCAAAGCAAGAGTCAAATGGATAAAATGAAAAGTGATTCGAGCAAGGAACGAAGGAGAATGAGCCAAAGCACTAAAAGCTACACAATGAGGAGAATCCGATGAAGCCTGTAAGACCTTCATAAGTTCACACGAGGTTCCTTCGCCTTGATATTTCGTACAAGAATATAATAACTGATTTTGACTCTCAAACAAATAAAATACAAATCTTAAATCTAAACTTCAAAACTTGTCTTGAGTTGTCTTCGAGTCTTCTGTTTTTATAAAGTGCAGAATCTCCACACGGAAGGACAACTGTTGCACCAGATATTCGATTCTTCAAGACAGCTTGCAAACCTTCTTTAGTTCATCCGATTTTATTCTGCTAAATATGTAAATAAAATATTCCAATGTATGCATATATATAATCTAGTCTAGGCACACTTGGAATAAAATCGGATCATACAAACACAAATATACAGCTGGATCTTGTTTCCATAAATAACTTGACGCGAAAATATCTATTTATATAAGGAAACTATAAGATTCACTTTTAGAATCTCAACAACCATCTTTCCTTATTTCAGTTATCACGATAGCTGTTCTAACTATGAGAAAAGATTCCATATACAAAATATGTACATAAATATTCAAAACATAATCAATTATAATTAAACACTTAATTATCTAAATAATAAGCAGTTTAATTAATAACAATTTAGACAAATAATTTAGGTCCTAACATTCTCCCCCTTTGAATTTGTTTTGAAAACAACAATATTTCCTGCAAAACAAAGTTAGTTCAAGAGATTCATAATAAACACAAAGTGCTTCCATAACCAAAACATATGAGTTTAAGTTGCATCTGCAGTGCAACATTACAAAACAAAAAAAAGGAAAAGTTCAAATAGAAATAAAATGCAGACATTGCAATTAAAAAACTTAAGACAAAAACGGCAGAAGCAACAACTCTCCCCCAACAACACTCACCCTCACTCTACTCCCCCTAACTCCTGTATTCTCTCCCATTTTTTGTCACAACAAAATCAAGGGGCAGAAAGGCGATCTTCAATGCGTTGAAGAAAGGATTCCATGGTAGAGATGCATTTATCCAAGCTGGCCAGAGTCATGGAATTGGCCTCCATAGCAGTCTGCATCATTTTCTAGTTTACAGAGTGTCACGCCATCTCCAAGTGGATCCCATCAAGTCTAACAACAGAAGTTGTTAGGCTATGAGGTTTGACATTTTGTTGATCAGAGGGTCCGACTTTGGTCTTTGCAGGCATGTGCTCTTGTACGCGTTGGGTCACCCTTGATGAGGCCCTACACTTTTGGGCACATGCTTTGTTTCTCCTTCATTAGGAATCAACTGTTTGACAGACCACGATAGATGATGGATGGGTAGGTAAGAGCGATTTTTACCTTACGCATAAAGGACTCCAGACATATCCGGTCAAAGATTTGTTTCCCCATGTTGATGGGAATATGTTTTCCAATCCGGTACAGAATCTATGCAGCTACGACATTGATGGAGAAGAGATGGGAGGCAGGAAACCAGTGGGAAGATGGGATTTTGAATAGGAGATTGTATTTCACTGTCAGGTTGCTGGAAGGGAGCACGCCATCAAGAGGCCAAGTTGAGTCCAGATCCAGGAGTTCTATTGCAACAACATCCATGTCATCCTCCAGATGTGAATGTTAAGCAGCTCAGGGGAGAAATTGTAGATGTGGGTGCGCAAATAGACCTTGCATCGCTAAGGGGAATTTCCAATTAACTGTTATTGCGACAGGTTTGCATATAAATCATAGATGACCTTATGGACAAAAGGAACGACCTTTGTGGCGGCGGCATAGAAGCCCCGATCCCGGAGAAGGTCAAGGAAATATGTGATCCCATATGTCATAACAAGAGGTCTGTTTTGACTTGTCATGTCAGCAAACTTCTGGTTGGCTTACATTGATACAAATTTATGAGAGAATAAACGATTGAGATTGATTGGAGCGTATATGCTCATCGCATCACCACATATCTTTGCTTGATCTGGAGAGGAATGATCCTCAATCTCTATGATATCGTCTGCGGCAGGGAGAGTAGAGAGATGCTTCTTCTTCTTTCCAAATAAAGGGACCATTTGGTTTGATCGCACGTGCGTGGTGACACGACACACCAGAGGAGGTAGTGGCTTTGGATCAGAGGAGTCAAAATCAGATTCTCCAGACTGAGGGGCCTTAGGAGGATGGGTATTCGCAGACTCGTTGTTCTCATTGACTTTCTTCGTCTTTCCCTTATCGGTGGTAGGTGGGACATTGGTAGAGGGAGACGGTGACGGAGGTAGGGAGGCGAGAGGGACGACAGAAAGAGGTGCATCCGCCACAATGGGAGGAGGATTTACCTGAATATCGATTTGCTCGTCCTCAGAGTCTACATAGTCGATGATATGAATTTGATAGAGAAAGACATCGTGAGAATAGAAAGATTAAGGTGTTTGATTTTCTTTGAAGAGAGAATTCAGATAGAGATGAAGAGAATTTACTAAAAGAGTACTAAGTATCCCTTAATAAGAGAGTGACGTGACACGTAAGGAAACTGAATTCGATCATGGTTGAGATAGTGGGAAGTAACTTCTCTTGCCAAAGTTAAAAATCTCGCCCAAAATTAGGGAATCAACATAAGGAAGTAAAGTATGCGGTCACGATTAAACTCTGAGTTTCAGCAGTTTCCACGACAAAACGTGTGGTCATTATTGGTTAACTGACTTTCTATATTACATTTGACATGACAGTAAGCAATGCCTTAAATACGTATCAATCTATTAAAACAGAAACCTAATTATCTCAACATGTAACCCTAGCTCAGTTAGTTTGCATAAATAAAATCAGATTTCATATGATAAGAAAATCCTTATGATGTAACAGGTTAGACATGACTTGCAAAATTATAGATAATTATATATATATGGGGTGACTACATGCACCTGTTGCAACTCCTTTAGGTAGCATTCAACTGACACATTTTTGGATGAGGTAGATCTTTTCAATGTTGTAACGCGTGAGATGAGAATCAAATGCTTTCATTCTCAACCTTTTAGGCCAGATAGCTTTTTTCATACAAGATAGTTTCTTTCATTTTATTTGAAGCAAATATAAAAGGAGCATTTTTAACAAAAAATTTACATGTCTTACAAACTTAATAACATAATGGAGTGAACATCTAGAAAATAAAATTTATGTATGTTCATCCATTGTAACAACAACCAATGTTTAGATTCAGAGATGGCATAAGACTAAAGACTTTCCAAGTATTTTCAGGCGAACAACATGTATCGTTTTAGTAATTAAGTAAATTAGTTGACGAGTAATACCCACACGCTCTAATTCCGGTGCCAGAAACTTCACAAGATTAATAGTGAAGAGATACCAAATTTCTATATGTTTGACATGATAAAATTGTATAGGACAAACGACAGTGTGAGTGTCATATAGGGTTATAGTAATATGAGTAGGACCGAGAGTTTTTACCAGTAGTCTTGACTCATCAGAGTTGGGCAAATGTTTACCTGCTGCGACACTTGCTGCTTCATGAGCTGAGAAAGTGAGTACTTGATTTTTCCAGGGAACTGAAACGTTATTGCATTCTTCAAGTATATAACATCTAATATTAGTGGAACCAGTCAAACAACTAGGATCCATATAGTGACGCACATTCAAACAGTTAATCAGCAGGCCGAGAACCATTGATCCTGAGTTATATCTAATGAGATCCGATTCTTTCATGATGACAAAACACTTGAGAAGTTCTCTTATGTCAAGAAATTTATTAGGGTATGCAATATTCTCTTTTATCTTTGGGTCAAAAGTAAGGTGTTTCATTATTCTATTAATGCTTGAGAAGTTAAATTCCATTTTGCATGTAGACTAGGATAGAGGATTAACATGTACATGAGATTTGTTATTGCTATTTTGTAATAATCGATCCTCTAGAGAGAGTTGAGACAAGTGTTCATACACTGATTTTGTTGAAATTTCTATATCAAGTTAAGTTTTGATCACCTGTTACGACGTTTGCAGAAATGATGTCTTCATCAGTCCTTTTGTAGGGCTTTTCTTTTCATGCCTAGACAGTGTATAGCAATCATCTTTCTTTATCTCATAAAGGATGCATATATCTTGTTCATCGATAACTTTATATTCATTATTACTAAAGCTTACAAACAACTTATGTTCGCATAGTTGATTTACGCTAATAAGGTTAGTATACAATCCTTCCATATACCTGACGTCTTTTAGACGAGGGAACCCATTTACATTTAGAGTCCCTCTTATGACTATTTTTCATTCGTTTCCATCTCCAAACACCACATTTACTTCTGCACTTTCTGTGAATTCCCAGAATAATTCTTTTCTTCATGTCATGTGATGGGAGCAAGCATTGTCAAGGAACCAGGTATTAGTAGTGTGAAATAAAGAGGAAAGGCTGCTAACAAAATAATTGATTTTTGACTGTTGAACCCATATTTGTTTAGGTTTGTGTTTCGGAGAAAGTGTACTTGGCACATGTGTTGTTTCGGAGCAAGTGTACTTGTCTTTCTTCATATTCTCCCAAAGTTGGAAGTAGTGTGATGGAATATGTCCTTTGACCCCGCAGTAATGACACACTGGCACAAATTTTAAAATGTTAGTGACATTAGAATTATTCACGGGATTTCTGTGTGTATCTGTATGGTTTCTTGTGACTGGTAGTGACCGTCTCTTCTTCTGTTGCGTCACTCAGTGAAGTGAATTGTTCATGTCTCTTATTCTTATTTGTGAAGGTTGAGCTACCTTTTCTTGTGATCTAAGATTCCTTGTGTGTCGAGGAAGCTGTTGTGATGATCCATAGATCTCCGTTGTTCCTATAGTAGAAGAAAATTTTGATCCGACAAGATATTAAGTGATTCGTTGTGCTTTTAGGATATCATTTAGTTTGATTGCTTCATCACTCAGTCGATGGATGTTTATCTTAATCCTTTATACGTCATTCATTACTTTTACCAGCTTTTTTTGAGCTTCTTTTTCGGCAGATCGTGCCTGAATTAGGTCTGAGATGGTTACATCATTTGCTGTCTTGAGAGTATCGATCTCCATTCCAAGTTTTAGTAACGATAGATCTTTATCACGAGACTTGTCTGCTAGAGATCCGAGTTGCACTTCTAGATCGACATTCCTTATAATGACAACATCCATTTTATGAGGGTTACATTTATCTCGTCGTAGTCTATGTGATGGAGATCAGAAATATTGGTATCTCTTCATCGAAAATAACCAACACGGGATTCAAGCAAGTCGAGGTTTGACCAAAAAGTCAACGCATTTCTTACAAAAATACCACTTTTCCAAGTGGAAACGGCCTCCTGAGAAAACCGTAAAGATTTAGTCTCTACGTCCACGTGATTTTAGGCAAATTCGAAAGTTTAAAGGGTCAAATATGCAGTTTATTATTTACAGCGGGATTTTTATGTTTTATTTAGTTATTTTGAGGATCTTTTGTAATTTGGCCTTTTTCTTAGTTAGGGTTTTCACTTTATAATTAAGTCGTCTTTTAGTCATTATAGTAAGTTGTTGATTAAATATAAAAACTAAACTTGAAAGTTTTCTCAGTTTTTCGTCAATTTCTCGGTATTCTGCTGAATCAACGAGTCTTTGATTTTTGTGTTTTTCATATTTTCTTATGGCTTTCGCTCGCTACATTAGTTGGTATCAGAGATAGGTTCGTTCCTTCACCATGGCGGCAATGAGAAACCTTGAGTTCATGATGTTACGGTAGAAGAAGATATATGTGATGAATACACAAAGTTATGTCAACAAATTCACTTGTTGACACAACAAATGGCGGTGATGGTTGTTCGACCGCCTGAATCGCACTGACACCTGGAGCTCCATTGTTTGCGGATTTCTTGGAGAATATGTTTGTACCGCTAGAACAACCATTGAATCTGCCTATTCACCAGAGACAAGATGATCTAGAGGAAAAACATTGGAAATTAGGGTTTCAAGTTGATAATCCAAATTTACATGGTGATTATCTAGAAGATTGTGAATCTTCATATGATGTTGTTTATGATAGCGATGATGATGATATTGTGGATGTGTTCGAGATTTCCAAATTAAAAGCTTTCATGGAGGGTGTGGACGAGAAGATCACGACGGAGAATCCAATAAAAGAGACGAAGATGTTGGAAAAGTACGAGGTTGCCAAGAAAAGCGATAGACTTGAAAGTTTTGTGATAGAAAAGAAGCATCTAGGTGTGGCAGTGATCGATGACGAGAAGAAGAACGTTCCTAGTGTTGCTGCCACAATTGAAGATGTTCATCCTCATGGTTTTGATATTTTTTATGTTACTAGTCATATTTTTTCTTATGGTGATAAGTTCTTAGTTACTATTCACGACTCAGATTCGAGGTCGGATCTTTTTCAACCACGGGAGAATGATGGAGATCAGAAATATGGGTATCTCTTCATTGAAAATAATCAACCCGGGATTCAAGCGAGTCGAAGTTTGACCAGAAAGTCAACGGAGTTCGTTTTTGACCAAAGATACCACTTTCCTAGTAGAAGCGGCCTCCTGAGCAAAACGTAACCCAAATGATTTTAGGCAAATTCGAAGGTTTAAAGGGTCAAATAAGCAATTTATTATTTCCAGCGAGATTTTTATGCTTTATTTAGTCATTTTAAGAGTTTTTTGTAATTTTGGCATTTTTTCGTGGTTAGGGTTTCACTTTATAAGTTAGTCCTCTTTTAGTCATTGTAGTAAGTTGTTGATTAAATTAAAAAAAACTTGAGAGGTTTCAGAGTTTTACGTCAATTTTTCGGTATTCTTCTGAATCAACGAGTCTTTGATTTTTTTTTTCATCTTTCCTTATGGCTTTCGCTAGCTACATCGCTATGTTTTGTGATGCATCATCAGTGTCTGATTCCTCTTCGGACTTAGTAAGGATGTTAGTAGCACTAATACCATTTTATGTTTCTTCAGTAGAAGATGTTATGTAAGAAATTCTGGCAGTGAGAGCCTAATCAGGCACTGTTTCATTTTCTTCATCTGTCTCATCTGAGTAATTGTTACTCCACGTTGTGACTAGAGCACGATTCCTATTTTTCTCCAAAAAGTTTGCACAGTCTGCTCTAATATGTCCAAACCCATGGTATTCCCCGCATTGAATACCTTTCCTTTTTCTTTGGACTTCAAGATCATTAGCAGCGAAAGTTTTTTTTTGGTAAAATGAGAGTTAGATGAACTAGGTGACGAAAATTTACCTCTGAAATTTGGTTTGTTCATCTTCTTGACGTTACTTGTTAAAAGGGCCCTAGACTTCATGAGATTCTGTAGCGTCCCTTACCAAGCACCCAACTCAGCACAAAGTGCCATTATTACAAAATTCATCAGAGAAGCGCCTCGCTTCTCTTCTTCTGAGAGATGCAACTAATCCAAAATAACAAAGAGCGGAATCTAGTACCCAAAGATTTACATTTCATTATCTTCAATTGTCAACTACATGTTATTGATTTTCGACTAGGCTTGTCCCATGTAATGACCTCTAAGCTTTTCTCGTAAATCTGGAATGAAAACATAAAAAATATCTTTATAAGTCAAAAGGACTCAGTGAGATTCAATGCATGAGGATTTTCTATAATAATGTATTTTCGCAAAGCATGATTTCACAAGAATGATTTTCAGAATAATTTTATATTTTCATGCCAAATCATAACACTTATTAGGTTAATCATGTCACAACAATCCATTCTTGTATCTCCTGTTCTTATACATCCGATCCATGAGCGACCCGGAAAACGACGAGGACGTGCCCAGGTACACGCCTCAACTCTGATTCACCCTGCTGAGACGTCCCGTCCCAGACGTAGAATAGAGTTTGCTCAAAGCGGCGCTAGAGTGCGAAAGCAACACTGATAGCCCTATGCTATCCAAGAGAATTTCACAAATCCATGCCAGGGCCCAGATAATAGCCATCAAGTGGCAACAATATAGCCATCAAAGTGGCTTCAAAAATGATCACTCATGAAACTAATTCATGTACAATATTGACTTGCTTTTCAAAACAGGAAGCTCAGTACATAATTCAAAATTAATCTTCAAGGGATAATTCAGTAAAACATGATAACATAATTGTCATAATATAAACGACAATTTTATAATTTGTAGTCAAGTACTTGAGTAATTGTCATAATATAAACGACAATTTTATGGTTTGTAGTCAAGTACTTGAGCATTCCTCGAATCCTTAAGATTTGTAAACAGTTATTCTTTGAAATATCATGCTTGCACAATTTCCACGATAAAACACTTTTGTGCATAATACGTATAATTTACATTTCAACGAGAAAATATATAATTTTTAATCTCACATTAGCCCATGTTCGTTCATCCTCCCTCTTGTTGGTAAACTGAACCGTGATTGCTAAACAAGGATTACCTATAATAGACATTACAGTTGATAAGAATCTACGTGATTAATTGCATTCACATTTACGTACGTGATTCACTGGATTCGCCTAAAAGGTTTGGCATCTGAAACTTATAGTCTATCTTAAGTATTGTGGATACACCCGAAAATAAACTTGTCACTTAGTCAGTGCTTCACTATTTCTTTGATCCATAAACTTATCTCTCTCTACTTCTTCTTTCTCTAAATTTATAATAAATATATATATACAGTAATAATAAATAGAAATAGACATACGACAAAAATAAATATAAATATAAATACAAAAAATATAAGTATATATACGAAAAATAAAAAATATAAATATTAATACAAGTTTTCATAACAAATTTTTATTAATAATACAAGTTTTAAATTTTTTGTTTTTAAAATATTAAGTATACGAAAATTTTAATGTAACTATGTATAGATATTACTTTAAAATTTAAAAGAATGTACTTAAAATAATTTTTTATATTAATTAAAACAAAATATTTAAAAAGTGGCGGATAAATTTCCGCCACTTTTTTTTTTAAAAAAATTCGTATACTTTGCATCCGAAATTTCGGATGCAAAGATTTAAATAAATCTTTGCATCCGAGATTTCGGATGCAAAACAGAACCTTTATACTTTGCATCCGAAATTTCGGATGCAAAACCGAACCTTTACACTTTGCATCCGAAATTTCCGATGCAAAGATTTAATAAATCTTTGCATCCGAAATTTCGGATGCAAACCTTTTTACCGAACCTCCCTCGTACCGCCACGTTGCACCTCCGCTCTCGGGTTATGCAACGAAAATTTCCGATGCAGGCTTTTGTTGCATGGGATTTTTTCGCTGCAGGACAACTTTGCATCCGAAAATTTCTATGCATCTCTGCATAGAAAAATTTCCATGCAGCCACCTATTGCATCGGAATTTTCCGATGCAATTCTCTTGCCGGGACACCAATTGCATGGGATTTTCGCATTGGATTTTTTCCATGCAATTGATCAATTGCATGGAAAATGTACCCAATTGCATGGAATTTTTTCCATGCAATTGCTGCGTTTTGTTGTAGTGCTAGTCATCATTATGTTTCAAGTTGTTGATGTGATTAGTCAACTAATATATACTAAGTACAATTGGTATGGTTAATATATATATATATACACACATATATATATATATATATATCTATATATATATATCTACATATGTATATATATATATTAATTGATTTGAATAATACTTCTTATTGAATTCAGAATAAAAGTGATTGATATAGTACAACTTTTGACCAAGCCTTGGACGGAATATAAATTTAATTACTGTTGATCAAATTCGGACCTCAATCTTTAATTGGCCAAATCATGTGCGCTAATCCGAACTCCAGTAAGGGAAGTGTATCAATCAAAGCTCAAATATTAAGTTATGATTTCCTTTCCAATCCAATATTTCAATTCGTAACTCTATATTAGTTAATTGTAAATTTGTAACTAATCTCCTCTTCCACTGCCATGGAAAGCTTGTACGAGGTATCAACCCGTCCTTCATCACCTTGATTCCAAAGAGGAGTTCCCCTACTGCTATCAAAGATTTCCGCCCTATCTCATTGATCGGATGCGTCTATAAGGTTCTTGCAAAGCTGTTGGCGACTCGATTACGTAAGTCGATGGATAAGGTTATTTCACTTGAGCAGTCCGCTTTTCTTAAGGGTAGACAAATCATTGATAGTATATTGACTGTGAACGAAGTTGTTGATGATCTGAAAAGAAATAAGAAGCAAGCTTTGATATTTAAAGCTGATTTTGAAAAGGCGTTTGACTCGGTTAGTTGGGATTACTTGGATAATATGATGAATGCGATGGGATATTGCTCGAAATGGCGCAATTGGATTAAAGCTTGTCTTGGATCTGCCACAACCTCGGTCTTAATTAATGGATCACCTGTCACTGAGTTTCGCATCTCTCGGGGTCTTAGACAAGGGGATCCTCTCTCCCCGTTTCTTTTTCTTATTGCTGGTGAAGGTCTATGTGCAATGGTGAAGAAAGCTAATCAGCTTCAGCTTTTCAATGGAGTTAAGGTTGGACGCGACAATGTGGAGATCACTCATCTTCAGTACGCAGATGACACGATATTTTTTTGCGACCATTTAGCTGAAAACGTGCATATCATCAAGGGAATTCTTCGGTGTTTTGAGCTCGTATCTGGATTGAAAGTGAACTTTGTGAAGAGCAGTTTGTATGGGATAAATATCGATAATGCTTCCTTACAGCGTGATGCTTCGGTTCTGAACTGTATTACAGGCTCCCTTCCCTTCAAATACCTCGGACTCCCAGTCGGGGCAAATCCCCGAAGAGTCGATACTTGGAAGCCTATTCTTGACATGACTGGTAAAAGTCTTGCGAGATGGAAAAAAAGCATCTCCTTCGGCGGTCGGATTGTTCTCACCAACTCAGTTCTTGTTGGACTACCGCTATTCTTTTTTTCACTCTTCAAGGCACCGAAAAAAGTGATTAGGGAACTCACGGCAATTCAACGAAACTTCATCTGGGGTGGTCACGAGGGCACAAAAAAAATCCCATGGGTCAAGTGGGAGACAGTATGTAATGATAAAGATTCAGGAGGTCTTGGCATTAAAAACCTGGAGAAGTTCAACACAGCTCTGCTTGCAAAGTGGATTTGGAGATTCTTAAGTCCCGAGGACAGCTTATGGAAACGAATTCTGATTTCGAAATATGGAAATCAGAATTTACTTGACAATCAGGCCCCGCGGTCTTCTCGTGTTGCTACCACTTCTGTTTGGTGGAAGGATCTCATTTCTCTCAATAATTGCAATGATAATCGGAACTGGATCATGAATAACATAAGGAAGTCGGTCGGCAGTGGAGATAAAACAAAATTTTGGTGTGATACTTGGCTCGACCAAAACAAATTGTGTGACTTATTCCCCAGGTTATATTCCTTGGCTCTTGATAAAGATTCACTTATTGCTGATAAGGGGGAGTGGATTAATGATGATTGGTCTTGGAGATGGTTATGGCGTAGAGAGCTCTTCGTTTGGGAGCAACACTCACTTCAAGAACTGGTAAGTATTTTGAGCAATTTCAAACCATGCTCATCTCACTCGGATATGTGGGTGTGGAGTCCAGACCCCACGATGGGGTTTACAACAAAATCAGCATATCGGATTCTCTCCGTAAATAATACCCTTCCCACTGATTCGATTCTTAAAAATATTTGGCATGATGGAGCTCCGCTGAAAATTACGGCATTTATTTGGAGGGCATTATTGAATAGAATCCCGACAAAAGATAGCTTACGGAAAAGAGGAGTTATCCGTGAGGATACGGATGATACTTGCATTTTATGTGGGGAGGAAATTGAGTCAGTGAATCATCTCTTTTGTAAGTGCAAAGTTTCTTATAACATTTGGATGTCTCTTTTTAATTGGTTTGGTTTCAGGACTGCGCTTCCGGAAAATCTATTGGGGTTGTACGAACAATTCAAATTCTCTTTTCCGAGAATTAAAGGAAGGAAAGAATGGAGCTATGTGTTTTACTTCACGATTTGGCAAATCTGGTTATTGCGGAATAATGTCTGTTTCAAAAATGGTCAGATAAACGAGGATGGAGTAATTGAGCTCGTCAAAGCAAAAGTCTGGAATTGGATTAAAGCAAGAGATTCTGAGTTTGTATATTCTTTTAATGATTGGATTAGGCTCCCTAATTGTTGTGTTTAATCATGTTTTGGTTTGGTAATGTTCTGTTTTCCACGGTTGGGAGAGTTTTGCTCTGTGTCCCTGCATCTTTTCTTTCTTGTAAGCCTTGAGAGTATGGCTTATACTCTCTCTTGTTCTCCTTAATATACCTTACTTATCTGATCAAAAAAAAAAACTAATCTCCTTTTGGATTTTCTAAGCCTTAAAGATCAACTAACAAGATAAATTTTTTATATTTGTTGTTAAAGGGGTAATTCAGTTATCAAATCTTATCTGTGCACCACCAGCTCTCGGCTCTTGCACCCTTTCACCCCTTAGATAACCAGACCAGCGTCACCTTTTTATTTCCTCTTATCAATATCACCTCATCTCGGTGGTTTGCAAATGCGGGGTAATGAAAACAAGAATAAAGGTTTGTCCAAAATTTCTTCATATAATAGCAGGGGTAATTGCTAATTCAGGCGGGATGTTGAAGATGGTAAATGATGATTTATGGCATATGAGACGTGTGAATGTGATTATTCGAGAAGGGTGCATGCGTGGGATTCAATTCCCTTGACAAGTGTGATTTTTGCCCACCTAGTATAGAGATAGTACAATGAGATATGAATAGGTGTGAAGACTTATCCTATTTAAACATCCAAATTGCAAAAGAACCCGCCACTTCACTATTTCTTCCTTAAACTACATAGTACCTTGTTATTTTAATTTGTATAGTCCAGAAGTAATGAGTAAGAATTTAACTCCAAAATGGAGAAAGCTAAATATTCATTCTATCAAAACCATTTTTTTTTCTTTGGTGTACAGGACTTCTAAAATGAAGATCTAAATAAGGAAGATAACTTATTTGAAATTGTATGTTCTCTTCTCTGTCTAAAACATTAATTTGTAAAACAATATGTTCGTTATAAGTCGGGGCGCCACAATCTCCCCTCCTTAGAGGAATTTGGTCCCCAAATTCTAATTTCATTAAACAACTAACCAAAGGTAAACACGAGAGTGGAGCAAACTACTGTAAAAAAAGAGACTACTTTGTATATAAGAGGCACTAGGAGTTTTAAAAAAAAGACGAATTATTAAAAATGTCCGCTAACTTTCACAAAAAAGTTAAAATGCCCGTTTTTTTCGGGCCTGTCAAAAATGCCCGGTATCTTTCATATAATCTTGCAAAAATGCCCGATGGCCTTATTCGGGCTAAATGTGCCTACGTGGCGTACAGTACCTGTCAAAAATGCCCGGTATCTTTCATATACCAATTGCACTTTGCACCCTAATATATATATAAATAATAAACATATATATAACTATTTTATAAAAATAATAAATAAATATATATATAAATAATAATACTGAACATATATATAAAAATAACAATAAGAATAATAAACATATATATAAATATAATTAAAAAAGGGTCATATATATATATATAAACATATATGTAACTATTTTGTAAAAATAGTAATAATATATATATATATATATATATATATTAATAATAATAATAGTAATAATAAAATGTATCTACATGTTAATAATAATAAAGATATAAACATATATATAACTATTTTGTATAAATAATAAATATATATATATATAACAATAATAATAAAATAAAATAAAAAATTAAAAAATCATCTTCTTCTTCACCACCCCCCCCCCCCGCGTCCGGATCGCGACCCCCCCCCCCCCAACCCCCGCAACCCCCCCCCCCCCCACCCACCCCACCCCGCTGCAACTCGTCGTTGCAGCGGTGGCGGCGCCGATTGACGCCGTCACCACTGCAACGACGAGTTGCAGCGGTGGCGGCATCAATCGACGCCGTCACCACTACAACGTTACAGTGGTGACGGCGTCGATTGACGCCGCCACCCGCTGCAACGGCGAGTTGCAGCGGGGTTTGGGGGGGGGGGGGGGGGGGTTCGGGTCCGGACGCAGGGGGAGGTGGGGGGTCCAATTTTTTTTTTTAAATTCCAGTAATAAAAAATAGTTTTTTTAAAATTTTAGTAATAAAAATTAATTTTTATGATTTTTGCCTTTTTTATATATTTATATATATAATGTTTTTTAATACATAAAGGTATTTTTTTATATATATTATGGATATAAATATATTTATGTTTTACATTTATTAAGATTTAAATTTTTATATATATTTTTATTTTTAAAAATAGTTATATATATATATATTTGTTTGTTATTGTTTTTATATATATGTATTTTATTTTTATAATTGGTTATATAGATATGTTATATATATATATATATATTAGGGTACAAAGCGCAATTTATTTTGGGGTGCAAATACAATAATTAGAATTAGAAGGGTTTGTTTGAAAATATTTAGCCCGAATAAGGCCATCGGGGATTTTTGCAAGATTTTATAAAAGATACTGGGCATTTTGGACAGGCTCGAAAAAAACTGGCATTTTAACTTTTTTGTTAAAGTTAGCGGGCATTTTTAATAATTCGTCCTTAAAAAAATTGCTCGACCAGGGACGCCAGAACTCATTGTAGGAAACAGGACTAGGATATTGCAAAGGGTCAGGATGTGTGAATAGACTCAAGAAATTTTATTTGGTCCATATTAAGGAATACAACGAGTGAGAAAATAAGAATTCAGATGTTAGCATATACGAATAAACCGAGTTCGAAGGTATGAAACAAGGGCTATCAAAGAATGTATAAAGAATAATGTTCAAGAGAGTGTGAGCGGCTGGAGTGTCAAATATATATTTGACCTAAGCTTATAGAAGGTTTCAGGTATGGAAAAATATGGTTTAAGCAAATTCAAAGGTGAGAACTAAAATTATACTGTATATTCTCTTAACCATGTGAAGTATTAAGGTTGACCTATGTTAGAATGTGGAAGTACGAAACTCTCTGACGCACAAGGGCAAAAGGGACGCATGAAATTTATTTTCTCATTAAAGTATACATGAAGAAGATTAAGTACAAGGACTGTAAAACAGTATAAGAAGATTGAAAGGTCGTATGGATTTGAAAATCTTGTTCAAATAGTACAATATATGATCACGTTTAGAGGAGAACTTTTTGGGAAAAAGAGCAGCAATCGAAACAAATGAGATGAAGTCGAGCCATTTTTTTACGCAAGAACATAGGATAGGATTAACAAGGACATACTTGAGAAAATCTATGATTGAGGAAAAACAGGTACCATCTAGGAGACTCACAGAAGGAGTTGTCAAATAAAATATGAAAAATTATATGGTACGCCAAAAGAAAATACTCTCAGGGGGAGAGAAAATCACCACTGAAAAGCATGAATTCAAAGAATAATGTGCAGAGAGAACAAAAGATTGACTGGTTAATGGAATAGAAACTCAGATTAAAACCCAAAGCGTAAATGAGAGATATAACTTGAATTCTTAAGACTATTTCAAATAAAGGCGAACAACTAAATCAAGTGTAGTTCAAGAATGTTACAATCTTTTCTCAATAAAGATGGAGCAACATAGGGATTGTTTTTTTAAAAAAATTGACAACGAAAAGTCTAGAGGTCATTGTATGGGACAAGTTTAGCCAAACACTTGTTGGAGGTAATTGTCGACTGATTTGAAATGCAACTTTTGGGTTATTAACTTCCGCTCTATGTTATTTTGGATTAGCTGCAGCTTTCAAAAGAGAATTAGCGAGGTGTTCTCTAATGAATTTTGTAGCAGTGGCGCTTTGAGCTGAGCAGGGTGCTCGGGTAGGGGCGTTACAGATTCGTTCCTTGTTCAATTTGTGGGGTTGTGAATTTTAGAGCAATGGTTTTGGCCACATTATCTTCCTCCTGTTTTAGTTTCATTTCATATGTTGTAAGAGATCCCATAAGGATTTCAAGAGGCATATTGTCCGTGTCCTTGGCTTTTTCAATTGTCTCAACCTTGATTGCAAACTTTGGTGGAAGAGATCTAAGAGTATTGTGAACCAAGAAAATATTCTTCACCTTAAAGCGGCTTCTGTCGCAATGCGTCTAAGTTTTGCATTGTATTGGGCAATGGTTTCTGTTTCTTGCATTTGCATGTTCTCAAATTGAATGGTTAGTAGTTGTAACTTAGACCTGCAAACACCAAAGGTACCTTCATGAGTAGTACATACCATATCCCATTCTTCTTTAGTTGATACACAATTGGAAATAATATTTAATTGATTCATATCAACAACATATAGGATAGTGTTGAGTGTAGTAGAATATTGTTCAGCTAGAAGATCTTCTTCATTTGTCCAACTGAGTTCATTTTGTTTCTTACCGTCTTCACATGTAACCAACCTCTTCAGATGCTTTTCCAGGATTTCTGGTACTGTTGCTTGATGAAGTTTTTGAGACCATTCTTCCAGTATGAGTAGTTAGTGCACGTCAGCATCGGTGGTTTGTTTGTTGACAAACCCTCCTTGATATCTTTCATCCCGGAGAATAAGATATTTTCAAACCAGAATCTCACTAAAATAAACGTTAGTGCCCAGCTCTTGATGCCACTTGTAAGATCTTAATTATTTACTTATTACTTTTTTTTCTAATCATTATAATTATTTACTTATTACTTTTTTTTCCTGATCGTAATGATTATTACTTGTTATGAAAGGTAAAAGTAAACAATAACACTAGAATTTATAATGGTTCGGTCACAACAGACCTACAATACTCGGCTTTCGTCTGTTCTAACAACTCTAGTCTCTTTCGTTTAGTACATGACTTTGACTCACTCAGGCTATTACATGTACTAGTAATCTAGATTCCCTCTAAAGAACTCTACTAGAATCTGGAAGTGGTCAAGTTCACACGAAGTTCCTTCGCCTTGCTATTTTGTATAAGAATATAATAAACTGATTTTGGCTCTCAAACAAATAAAATACAAATCTTAATTCTAAACTTCAAAACTTGTCTTCAATTGTCTTCGAGTCTTCTGCTTTTATAGAGTGCAGAATCTCCACACGGAAGGACATCTGTTGTACCATATCTTCGATTCTTTAAGACAGCTTGCAAACCTTCCTTAGTTCATCCGATTTTATTCTGCTAAATATGTAAACAGAATATTCAGTGTATTCATATATATAATTTAGTCTAGGTACACTTGGAATAAGATTGGATTATACAAAGATAAATATAAAGCCGAATCTTATTTTCATAAATAATGTGACGCGATAGTATCTATTTCTATAAGGACACCATTAGATTCACTTTCAGAATCTCACCATCCATCTTTCCTTATTTAGTTAATCATGATAGTTGTTCTAACTATAAATAAAGATTCCACATACAAAATACGTACGGAAATATTCAAAACATAATCAATAATCATATAATTATCTAAATAATAAGCAGTTTAATTAATAACAGTTTAGACCGATAATTTCGGTCCTAACAAAGTCATTAATTCAAATACATGGATATAAAGTTAAAGGATTAATCAGAGACCGTTCCATATACCTTGTAAAGCCACGAAAATTATTGTTCCAACGCAACAAACAAATCTCAATTACGACATCCAGAGAAGAGGTTATAACCAAAATTTGTGAAGTTGCGCAAAGTTGGAAAACGCTGCGTGGCGGCGCAAGAAATGCAGCGTGGGCAGCACGCACCAGGCAGTATGCAGCGCTACAACACCAATGCGGCACGGCCTGCAGCCTGAAGGGTGCGTGAATGGGCCCAAATACGCGTCATTAACCCTATTTGAGGCCGAGCCACCACTTTTATCTTATAATAACGCTAGGGCTACGGATTTCCACTCATCTCATGTCATTCTACATGCCCAAAACATATTACACACCTCCATTGTCATCTGCCATAATCATTTATCCATCTTGTGATATCATTGAGAAGAGTATTCAAGTCACGATTCAACCGGGAGAAGCAGAGCAACGAAGATTGAATACTGAGTTTATCTTATCTTTATTCGTTTATTATGATGTTCTCTTTCGTTTGTATTGTTGAACATGCCATTGTTCCGTGGTAATCTTCTCCGTATTTAGAGAAGGGAGTAATGTCTATTTATGCACAATGAACCTTTAGTTATGAGTTCATGTTGAGTCTTATGTGTTTAGATGTGATTCATATTATATTTTACATGTTTTATTTATATGCTTGATGAGCGCTAACATGCCTCGTGGCTAAGCTATATATTTGATTTATGTGCTAGATGTAGGCTAACACAACTCGCGCATGAGCTAAATCACACGAATCCATGTCTTTTATTTGTTCATTTTAGTTAACACTTGAGAAGGTTGAATTGGTACCAAACCTTACTTATTTTAGACTGATCGCCTTAGGAGCAGATCTTTAGAAGGAGGCAATGGAAGATTTAGTGTCACTAGCGTCGCACTAGAATTCTGCTAATTCCATTGAACACATTTGAACTTAGCATGATGAAACTAACTAGAGGGGAATTGATGGTTTGTCTATGAATCTCATAATAAATAGTTATGAACCTAACCTTAAATACACTTCATCAATCTAATCAAACCTTGTTATTTACATGTTTTATTAGTTATAATCAAAACCTTCTTATTTAAGTCTTCTTATTACTTGTTTTACCGTAGTCTATTAAGCAAACATTATAGTTACACACTCTCCGTGAGATCGATACTTGGTTAGTAACTATACTTACCATTTTATTATTACTTGACTGTGCACTTGCGAACACGTACGTTGTAATTCATTGCATTTATAAAAACTACTCGCTCACCATGTATCAGCTGCATAGGATTTCTTGAAATACTAATGGCACTAAGGTTGTCACAAAACATCAACAATGTCTTACTATCTAGCCCCATAGTCATGAAACATGTGTTTAAGCCATATAATCTACGCAACACAACTGCCAAGTGCAACATATTTAGACTCAGCAGTTGATAATGACACACAGATTCCTATAACATGAAATCAAACTATTTCCAAAATAGAAACAACCTCCAATAGTGGATTTTCTGTCATCTAAATCTCCAGCCCTGTAATATTCACTAAACCAACAAGGTTTATATTAGTATCATGTGAGTACCAAATGCCTAAGTCTGTTGTACCAAATATATACTTCAAAATTTTCTTCATAGCAATCAAATGAGATTTTATAGGGCCAGTCTAATACCTGGCACAAACAATTCTCCGCTCTGGGCTTCATTTTAGGGTTTCAGACGTTGGCCTAACTTTCGTCCCAATCACGCTTTGATTGCATGCCAATCGCGCTTGGGACGAGCGATCTGCCTGCTTCGCGGCTCTGATCGCGCCTCCTTCTGATTCATTCCTATAGTCTTTTGATGTCTTCATTCAGTCATGCTATCTTTAGTATTTCACATTATTATGGTGTCGTAGCGCCCGAATAACCCAAAATAGTGTTGACTCTTTATCTCCTAAAAACATCAAATTTGGACATTTTAGCTTTGTTTTGTCTTGACTCGATAAAATCCTAAGAAAACATGAAATCATAATAATACAATTAAATCAAAAGCATAAGAAAACAAATACGTCAATCATGCTAAATAAACGCTCATCAAATACCACCAAACTTAAACATTTGGTTATCCTCAAGCAAACTCACTAGCTTGACTCAATCTAAATTAGAATTTAATCATCAACATGTCAACGTTTATAAGCGGGAATTCTCAAAATGCAACCTATGGTCAGAACAAGAGATGAGATAGAATAGATGAACACAGGCACATCAAATTTAATACTGTCATCATCAAATCAATTTTATGTGCTCAAATAGTCTGTGATACTATTGTTTATGCATAAGAGTTATTTTCATGTTGCAAACTTATAAATAAAATCATACCTCTTAAAATATAATCACTCCACTTTTCACTCTTCACTCTCATATTACTGTTGAATCAAGTAGATTTCATATTCTGAGGATCATTTAGGACTTTATAAGCTTGTAATTGTAGGATCAGTTTTGGGATATAATAGAGAAAGTCATATATGAGTTCGAGAGATGTATGTAGTAAACCACTGATTTATTCTTTTTTCCTCCCTTGTACGTGCCTTCTTCATTGGCCATACATTTTATACTCTTTTTGCATCTTTTACTTTGCGTTTGGAATTGCGCAAGAATCAAACCATCCTATACTTCATGATTTTTCTAGAGACACCCCCAAACTTAAAGTTTTTGCATCGGGTTATTTGTCCTCTCGATTATTTTCGTTCTCCTTTTGCTTTTTCATCTTTTCCTCATGCTTTTGTTTTGAGGTCCTACCTTATTCCTCCTTCGGTTCACTACATCCATCTCTAGAAATGGGTAGGATATAAATTTTTCTCTGGCTATGGGTAGGTATTGAGCTTCATAAACAAATGAGCATAGAAAATGCATCAGCGGGGTTTAGTATCATAAAGGGCTCTTGGCTTGAAAGGCTAAAAATCAAATTTATGAAACGATGGCATATTTCATTTCCACAACACATTCACATCTACAATTATCTCAAGCACTAGTCAAGGAATTTGTTTAAGTCTAATAATCACATGATTCATTACTATTTTCTCATAAATAAACAACATTCTTTTCACAATTATACACAACAACAGATTGAAAGGTGTATACAAAACTTAAACATGATTTTGACCATATTAAACAAGATGTACCGAAGGTATTCACGTATTCCTTCATTTCAAGTTCGTACTATATTATGCATATACTATCATAGATCCCTAGTTATGCATGCTTTCATGGTTCAAATTTCATTCTAATGACTCGATCCTAAAAAAGGCTAGACTCTAAAATAGACTCCAATATAGAACAAATAAGCATAACAAAAAAGCGTAGCTCCCACCCCCAAACTTAAAATTTTGTGATGTCCTCATTGCATAAAATAGAAAGAATTAAAGTAAAGATCAGAGGGCTCCCCTGATCGAGCTCAAAGGACACTCATCGGGCTAGTGGTGGTGTGGCTTTCTTCATTTGTAACACTCTCCTCAATTTGTCTCAACTCCCTCCAACAGTGCTCTTTGCTGTTCTGGAATTGCTCATTGCTTTCCTCCAACTGGTGCACTAACTCAACATTCTCTTGCTCCAAATGATCTTTCACCTCTTGTAGCTGCTCATGAAACGTCTTTTGTTTCTTTTGCATTGGTGACAAGATTTCTTCAATTGACTCAATTGCTGATGACTCGTTAGTGTGGAACGTCGTTTTGATCACTTGACCCGTAATTAGATTTATAGGATGTGTATTTCGGTGATGAATGTGTGTATTATGTTTTGGAAAACCTTCTTTGATACAAAATGTAGTGATAAGTGCTCCAAAGTACATCAAGTCTCGTGGACCATCATCAGTGTGATCCCCAATAGCCTTGATTATGATTTCTGCAATGTTAGGAGTGTCTTCTAGTTTAATTCTTATAATAATTTTTTCTTGTTCCGAAGAAACTTTTCTTCTGTTGACATGTGGAAGAATTTGTGAACTTACGAACAAATAAACCTCTTTGAAAAGTGCTTGCAGATTCCTATAATCAGCCTCCAACTCGTCGTCATTACAGTAAAATATGAGGTCTAGTTGTAGAAGAAACTGTGAGACACGCTTGCCCGTTAAATTGGGATGTAAACCCATGTCCCAGAGTATCATCTTATCTGCCTTAAACTTGTAGTATATGTTCACACCTCTTTCTGTTATGTCAACGGACCTTCTTCTAAGACAAACATTAGCATCGCCTTCATCATAATGTGCATAGTATTCGCAAAAATGGTGTCATTCACAATACTCGGTCATCTTATCATGTGCTCTAATCCTGCATGCACCAGTGTCTGTTTCAACCCTTGTACTTCTTGTTCATTAAAAAAATGGCTTTGTAACAGCGTCTGATACAGATTGAAACAGTTGTCGCTGAGGAATCGGTCGCGATTGCATGCCAGTTTAGCTAAAGAAAGTTTTGATGTTATTCGTGGTGTTCCTGTTGCTGGATCAAAGGTGTAGTATCTTTCATATGCCATCTTCTTCTACATAGAAATAAACAAAAATGAAATTTTTTTCTCTAGAAAATAGATAAATAGAAGAAATATAGAAGACATAATCTTATGAATTCTAAGAGATAATAGAATTAAAAAAGTGATTAGAGTTATAGCTAAAAGGGTTCTTAATTAAAATATGGATATTTTCATTAAAGCTCTCCATAATAAATAAAAACACAATGGGAATAACTCATATATCAATTTTATTTAATCATAAGGGAAGTATAAGTATTGTCGGAAAGGTAAAGATAGAGATTACTCAGCCAAATTCAGTAGATTCTGAATTTTGCATGTCTTCTATTTCCTTTCGAACTAAAAAACGTGTATTGCAAGTAAAGTACAAGGAGTGATGTGGCAGTTGCGCGAAAGATCACGCGTGACATGCGCGATGTGACTTTGACGCGGTATTGAACGCGGTATCTTTTGGAATTGTAGTGCCCCAAAATTAGAACTCGGTCTTGATCGCGCGTGTGAGATCGCGCCTAATACTGGAAAAAAGCTACTCTGCATACTCTAATTTGTGTTGTGCTTACTTTTTTCCAATGTCGTCTTGCTTTTGTCCCGTTCATCTCTCCACTTATATCTTCTTTTACTTTCCTCGTTTTTCCTATCTCAATGGTTAGCTAAAAGATAAATTGAAACTAATATGCTATATATGACTCAAAACAGAAATAAACTAAAGAATCGATAATTAAAAACTAACTATTGTGGGTTGCCTCCCATACAACGCTTAGTTTATTATCGGTTAGCTCAACAATTTTGGTGAAGAATCAGGGGTCCTTGGATACACATTTGGCACCTTAGTCTTTCTCTTCCTTTGCTCTCTTCTTCACTTTATATTCTTTCTTCTTCCAATTTCTTTTCTTAATGAAGAAAGTCTTGTTACGAGACTTCTCTTGCGTTTCTCTCAGCAAATGCATAGCCTAGTAACTCGGAATATTGACAAAAGAACTTTAATACGGTGAATTTTGACTTAGCTCATCCAAGATTCATTGTTTCATTGTCCTAAGACCAAGATAGAAATTTTCCACATATTGTTCTTCTGTAAGACAATAGGGTGTGGTTGTGTTTATTCCACTCTTCGGTTATATCCTTATATCCTGTTTCTGATGAAAAGTGAAGAGTCGTTCCTTCAGTGGTTTCACCAACGGATACTTCAGAAATTTGTGTGTGAACTTCCTCACAACTTCACTCCATGGTGTGGTGATTTTGATGGAAGTGATATACCACTTCCTCACTTTGCCTATCAAGGAATATAAGAAGATTTCACAGATTTTCTGTTCATCAGTGATCCTGAGATAGTGGTATATCTACTTGAATTATTCTATGTGATAGAGAAGATTTTCATAGGGTTCCCCTTGAAATTGCTTGTACCATACCATGCACTTCCACTCCTCTTCTATTTAGGTGTAACCAAACATAAATGAAGGTTTTGACATTTTCTTAAGTGTTGCTTGCTGACGTAATCGTATCTCCTTTCCTCCATTGATGAATTATTTTGTTTCTTCTGGGGTTGGATAATTTAGAACTTTCATTTCAGTGTAGTTTCCTCGACCCCCAAAAGTTATCTTCTTTACAAAACTAGGTTAACTAGGTGCTGCTCCAACTTGATCAATTGTCATTTCTTGCGAAAGTCAAAGAAAATACTTTAGTGATTGCAAATTAGCTTGATGATTCACAAAAAACAATATCGTTATTCCCCGGTAACGGCGCCAAAAACATGATAAAGGGGGAAATCTGATGTGGTGTAACTCTCAAAGAATATTAGTTAACAATCAAATATTATACCTTAGTTTCCCCTTAGTCGCAAGTGCACAAATCAAGTAATAATAAAGTTGTAAGTATAGTTACGAACCAAGTATCATATCCCAAGGGAGTGGTGGATTAATGTATGAATCACTTAAATGCAAGACACTAACGGTTGCCATGATTTTTTCTCTTGTGTTTGCAGGATGTGGTGAATGCTTATGAATGTTGTGAATGTAATGATTCTTTCTATACTAAGGATGCTTTTAATGCTAAAGATGCGTAGAGTGATTTTAATACTACAAATGCTCAATATAAGATGCAGTGGAAATCTAACTACGATGCAAGAATAAAGTAAAACAAGATTGTGGTTTGAATGCAAGAAACAATAAACCAATTAACTAAGCAAAGTAAATAGTAAAACAATTAAACTGACCAAACTAACTAAAGACGAAATTTAATAACTAATTGATTGGTTGTGGTTGTAAACAATAATTGGGAAGATTGTTTAGAGGTCGCGTTTCACAATGACTTAACCACAGTAGTTCATGGACAAACTACTATATTTACTTACAATGTTTGATGATAATTTGATGTTTGTATGTATAATGGATCCGTGATCTGTGGCAAGAGTTATCCCAACCATACATCTATGAGTCTATAATAACCTACGGTGTTAAAGGATCAGCCCAATTATAAGTTATTTTAGAATAGATATCAAATTTGCAACCCAATTAACTCATCCACATCGTGTTAACAAAACGTACATAATCAAGATTGATCTAATGTGATGTAAAGGTTGCACATCAGTAGCTTTCGCACACCAAAGTCATAAATTGTGTATATATATATAACTATTCTTAGCATTCTACACTCTAGGTGGCCTTGCACGGTTGCTTCTGTTTTATCCTAACGAGAGTAAGATTAGTTATACAATATAAGTAACTATTCAATCTAGACGTGTAAGATCATCAAACACACATCGACCAAAACAAATAAACATATTGATAAATTACAGTTACTCCCCTACTCTAAAAAACGAGTAGGTTAGCCCCTCATAGTCATGAGTCCAACAATCAACAATGAACTAAATAACATAAACAGAGTAAGAGATGGAGAAAAGCTTCTCGGATCCGGTGGAACGTTGATGCCTATTTTCCTCTCCTTTTTAAAGATTTTCATAGATTCCGTCTCTTTTCCAAATGTTATCTTCTTTTCCAGAAAAATCCTAAATTTCCAAACAACGGAAAAAAAAAAAAGATTTTTCTCCATTTTTTTTCCTTTTCCCCTATTTTTCGGGGAAACAAACTAGGCCTAAACTAGAACACGACTTTGATGGTGCTTTCTCTCTAAAGACAAACTCTTAGGGTTTAGAACTCTATCGAAAAGTGGTTGAATGTTTTTGTGAGCTCATGCCCTAACTGCTGAACGTTGCCTCTTATTTATAATTTTTCTCCGCTCTGAGCTTCGTTTTAGGGATTCTGATATCTACCCAACTTTCGTCCCGATCGGGCCTCGATTGCGCGCTAATCACCCACAGGAAGCGCGATGTGCCTGTTTTGTGCCTATAATCGTGCCTCCTTCTGATTTCTCCATGCGGTCTTCTGATGTCTTCATTCAATCGCAATATCTTTGGTATTTTGCATTATGGTATGCCGTAGTGCCTCTCGTAGCACCTGAATATCCCAAAATAGTGTCTTGACTCTTTGTCTCCTAAAAGCATCTAAGTTGCCATGTTTTAGCTTCCTCATGAAATAATACTAAAACAAGTAAATATGCAATAAGAAGTATTCAAAACCTTAAGAAAATAGATACGTAAATCACGCTACATAAACGCTCGTCAACGCCTCATCATTTAGTTTAAGTTGTGGTTGTTCACGATACTAAGGCAACCAGACCTTATTATAAATAGGAGGGAACGACCAAGATCTAAGGACACACTATTACTAGTAGAGAGTTCTTCATAAGTTCAAATACACATTCATAGGTAATTCCATCATTCGAAGTATTTCAATCATTGTTGAGAGGAGATGGTGATCAAAGGAGGAGTTAATTAAGCAAAGGAAGGCAATAGAGTGTGAAAAGCAGAAGACACACTAAAATCTCACTGAGATCAAGAGTTTAATCTTTTCTGTTCTTTATTGCTCAACTTTATTATGAGTTATTGTTCTTATCCTATGATTATGAGTAGCTAAATCTCTCAGGGTCTCAAAAGTAATGTAGTTATCTTGTATGTTTCAAATTGATTTTATAAGACTTTGTTTTGTTGGATATTATTTGTTGCTTATGCTACTTGGTATGATTGACACACGTGTTTCTCTTAATCGATACTACTTGGTATGATTGACACACGTGTTTCTCTTAACCGATAGAGTGATGTTGAGATACCTTGTATTATGTTGAATTATGCATAGGAGATTGTTAACACAACATGAGCATAGTAGATCAAGCAAATAAATCTCTAGTCCTTCAGCACTAGCGTTTGCCGAGGAATCTAGGTTATAGTTGTTAGCTCTAATTCTCTTCTAAAACCATGTATGAATTCTATGACATGGTGAACTTCGGGAGAGGGGAAAGTGCCTAACTTTCTGACATTATTATGAAATTGAGGGTTCTTTAATTGATACGAAAGTGCGCCTAATTAATCGAGTCAATGTGGGAACAAAACAAGAATCAATAGAAAGAGGCTTACACAGGGACCATTGGTATTTTGTCTATGAAATACCATGTATTCGAGATTAATGAAATCCACATTCTAGATACATTTTCCTTAATCTGTTTTACAACCAAATCAACCAATCAATCAACTTAATTATGTCTTACTTAAATTCGTTTAATAGAGCAGTCTTAATATTAGTTCAATTAATCTTTCTATTTCATAAAAGTATTCAAAGCATTACTTCACTTTAAAAGTTCAACAATTCAGATTTCTAACGAAAGATTCATACTCTCTTGGAATTTGATATTTGGTCAGTTATATTTACTTACCATTTTATTATTACTTGACTCGTTTACTTGCAAAAAAGTATGTATTACTTTGAGTAATAATACATGAAAATAAGCATCTAGTTTTTGGCGTTGTTGATGGGGAGTAACGATATCTTTTGGCAATCCATTGTTTTATTGTTAATTTTTGAGAAACACTTACCGTTTTGTTTGAAGTTCAGGTACCAGTAGTGCATGACACGAAGAGACAAAATGACACAGTTGATTTACAACACAGAAATAGAAATAACTTGTTAGGGTAATCTCTGACAAAAATTCAACATGGCAAACACAGAAGATGGTCCGACCACACCAGTTCAGACTGAGACAGAAAAGAATGGTTCGACCACACCAGTTCAGACTGAGACAGAAAGAGTAGCATAAACCAACCACCAACAATCAACGAGATGAATGGTCATAACACTGGAGAAGGCTATTATCTTCGACCAACGCGACAAAAGGTTTTACCAATACTCGAATGAATAGGATCATGCATTGTGGCTGGCGAGAATCATGAACCTATCAGTTCAAAAGTATTCTCTATGAGTGGTCAAAACCAATTCGGAGGAGGGTTCGCTGAAGATCCAATGGCACATCTCAAAGATTTCGTAGGGACGTGCAAAGTATTTCAAATCTAGACTGATTCAGCAATCTTGAAGCTGTTTCCGTTTTCTCTTATTGGAGGAGCAAGAGGATAGCTCGATGAGCTACCAAATGATAGCATCATGATGTAGAAGCAAATGGCACAACTTTTCTTACATCAATTTTGCCCATCAGCAAATACAACAAAGATGAGGAGTGATATAGTAAACTTTCATCAGATGGATGGAGAACCATTATCCGATGCATGAGAACAATTTAACGGCATGAAGAAGATGTGTCCATAACAAGGAGGAGCTCAACAACCGTCGAGATTTCAATTTAATGACAAGAAGTCAAATCTTTAAGAAACAATGTTTAACTATATGGCGAAGAACGACGCAAGAATATGATAAACTAAAGCAAATTTTCAAAATACAAACGCTTCATTGAGGAATATCGAGAAGCGATTGGGTCAAATTGCAAATTAGCTAAGTATTTGACCAACATAAACATTGTCCTGCAACACTGAGACAAATCTGATGGAGCAGGTAAATATGATCTCAATCGAAGAAGATGTTTTGAGAAAAGTTTTAGAACCACTAGTGAAGGAGTATTATCCACCGATTCGATATCCCTCAAGAATTCATCACGTGGAACAATTTGTCATGATTTCCAAAAATCTATGGGGATCTATGGCACTTGAAGAAGCGGTTAAACATGTACCAGAGTATGCAAAATACTTGGGCGATACAAATGTTGACAAGAAGAAGATGGAGGAAACCAGGATCCACAAGGTCTTTGAACTTCAAGTAATTGAAGGATTGCATGAAAAGCTAAAGGATCCAATGGGTTTTACTATACTTTGCACTGTGAATAATTTAGGTGCTAGTATGAATCTTATGCCATAATCTATCTATGAAAACTTGAAATTGCCTTGCTCGAGAGCAACGGACGTAACTATACAGGAGTGTGAGTTATCCTAAAGGGATAATCGAAGATATTATGGTTAAGATAGATGACTTTACTTTTCCTACTGATTTTGTAGCTATTGTATAAGTTTCCATTGATTTTTGGGAGACCATTTTTAGTAAGTGTTAGTGCTTTGATTGAGGTAGGAGGAGCAACGGTTACTTTAAAAGTTGACAACGAGCATGTTAGTTTTAACGTAGAGAAGATGATCTATCCTAATGAACCACCAATCAAAAATGTAGAAAAGAACATGGATTTTGTGCATCCATTTAACCATAATGGAGCGATAGTCACACCTTAGAATCCATAGCGTCGGCACATATGACATAAAAACTAGGAGTTGTTTGGCAGGCAACCCAAAATTTTTGTTGTTTTTTAGTCAATTTTCTTTATTTAATTTTGTTTTTGTTTCAACTTTGATTGTTTTATAGAAGGAAGAATAGTAAATAGAACTAGGGAAGGATTTCACATCGAATGAAGAAAGGAGTGCATATTTGGAGAATTTATAGCAGTCGTTTTGCAAGGTCCAGGAGCAGCACGACATGCCAAAGGTAGTACGAGTCGCGCCACTCCCTGGAAGTTTCTTGCGATTGTAGAAATCCTTCGCGGGCAGCGGTACACACTGGACAAATGGCACGGGCAGCACTGAAACCTACGCGACATCTCTGTCGTGCGACTTGTAAAACGCATTTTTGACCACCGCTGATTCAGAAATAAGTTTTCTTAATTTACTTCTTTCATTTTCACACATATTTGGGGATTTTATACATTAGGATGTTACCTAACTGTTTAAACTATGTGATGGAATAATTCTTAAATTTTTAATGCTCCTATAAGATGGAGTCCTAGTCCATCTATACCTCCATATATTATTATTATATATATATATATATATATATATATATATATATCGGTGAACCTACAACTTATGTCATTATTTTATCATACAAGTTACAAATACCTAAGTATTTTCTCAATAACTGCTCTTTTATATTTTTCTTTCAAATCTTTTTACTTGTCCAAAAGTTACCATGACTTTGCAGAAATACATCAACAAACGCCACATGACCAAGATATCTTTCAATAAATAGGATACACCACCATCATCTTCGCACGTCATACCATAAAAAAAGAGGACCCCACCCTCAAGAAAAGAGGGATTGATGAAGAAATCATTTATTATTGAAAGGGGTCTTGATGTTTTTCACGAGAAAGTTGTTGACATGGGATGGAAGAAATTTGTTAAACAACCAGGAGATGTCAACAAGACAATGATGATAGAGTTCTACACTATGCAATTGCACCAGTGACGAGACTAGTAACAATGAGGATAAAGAAGGTGAATATTTCCGTGGATCTTATCAACAAAATCTACCATTTGGGTTTGGAGAAGATTGCAGCATGGAATCTTCAAAAGCGAGAAACAATACCTTCACAAAAAACTTTGAGGAACAAGGTCCATCTTGACACAATTTTCCACAAACCAAATTCAGAAGATCCCTATATCCATTACTGTAGAATCATACATGAATATCAGACTTGGTGTAATTTCATTATTTCTCATATTTTATCCACTAACCATATGACAAATGCACCATAGCATAGAGTAAGGTTGCTATCATGGATCCGTGATAGAGTCCATATAGATGCGGGGTAAGAAATCATGAAATCAATCAACCACTTTGCTACGAGAAATGCACCAGGAGCAATCCCCCATGGAGGCCTCATTACAAGAATTTGCAAAGAGGCTAGAGTTCCAGTCAAGTCATCCGACAAAAAGGAGTGCATAAAAGATATAATCACTCTGAAACCAATTGAAGGATACGCTAAAGTAAAATGTGGTAATGGTATGCCAAAAAGGCCAAAGGTCAGGGAAGAGTTGGTGAACCAAGTAGTGGAAGAGAAAACAAAAATTCTACAATTGTTCATTAAAGCTGAGATCACGAGTTTCGTAATGACTTGGATGCACAATGGAATTAAGTCATGGACAAAATAGAAGGGAAGAACAAAGAAGTATTCAACGCAGCACCCGCAGACACAAGAAGACTAGAATTTTCCAGGGGAGTCCTCTATTTTAATTCTTTTTCTTTTTATTCGTTGATTCAATGAATACATTGAATAGTTTGAGTTGGGGATGAATAGATTCAATATTAAGCTTAGCTTTACTACTTGTTTTAGTTTTTAGAGTTTATTCTTTTATTTTCAGAGTCTATGAGAGTCAAGTTTGAAATTATAAAAGCATGCAAAGTTAGGATCTATGATGATATATGTCTAATATAGGAGGAATTGGAAGAAAGTGATTATGCTCAGATGATATGAGTATACTTTGTTTAAACTTGTTAGAAGCATGTTTATTTTATATACACCATTTAGGACGAGCATAAGTAGAAAATATTTAGATAATGTAGTGAATTTGTGAAAAAAGTAAGGAATTACATAGAATCTATGGAACTGTAATTTACTATATTAATATTTGAAAGAATTGTGGATTGGAATTGTTGAGGAAATGGAATTAAGAAATCTTTTCCATTATACATTTTAGCCTTTCAAGCTCAAAACCCTTTGATTAACCTTGGTGTGTAATTATTTGACTTGTATGATTCTCATTAATCCAAGTTCTAAGCATATGTGGCATTCTGAGACAAAATCTTGACATGCGCATGTTGTATTAGAATTTGATTTCTTTCGTTTAAAGTCCTGCTCGAGGACGAGCAATGGCTTAAGTTGGGGGTATATGATGAGCGATAAATTATAGAGATTTAAATATCGGATTTCTATATTTTTGCATAATCTTTGTGGCAATTTTACTTTTTTAGTCTTGTGTTGTCGTTTTTGTAGTTTGAGTCGGGTCCGAGCAAACCAAGGCTTATTGGAGGGATTTTAACACAAGAAAGATGACATGAGGAAGAAGCGCTACGTCACAGCTAGTCGCGCCACCAGCACAACATTGCAGAACGTTGTAGAGAAGAGACAGAGAATGGCGCGATGACAAGAGAAAGTAGCGCGACAGAGCAGCGAGACATGCCAGGTCGCACATCTCTAGGGAAACACCGCCTCATCCTATAGTTTAAGTTGCGGTTGTTCAAAAAATTAGGGCAACAAGACCTTATTATAAATATAAGGGGATGGCCAAGATCTAAGGACACACGATTACGATTAGAGGGTTCTTCATAAGTTCAAAAACACATTCTTAGCTAAATTCCATTGTTCGAAGAATTGCAATCATTGTAGAGAGGACTAGGTGGTCAAACGAGCAAGTAATTAAGCAAAAGTAGGCAATAAATGGGTCAAAATGAGAAGACACGCCTGAATATCTCCGAGATTAAGAGTTCAATATTTTCTTTCTTTTTGCTCAACTTTGTTATGAATTATTGTTCTTATACTATGATCATGAGTAGTTAAAACTCTTAGTGTTTGAAAGAGGATATAGTTATCTCATATGGATGCACCTTGAACCTATATTTTGATTAAATCTATAAGACTTTATTTTGTTGGATATTATTTGTTGCTTGTGCTACTTGGTATGATTGACACGTGTATTTCTTTGAATCAATAGAGTTATGTTGAGATACCTTGTATTATGTAGAATTATTCATAGAATCTTGTTAACACAACACTGGCATAGTAGATCAAGCAAATAAATCTCTAGACCTTCCGTACTAGCATTCACCGAAGAATCTAGGTTATAGTTGTCAACTTTAATTCCCTTCTAAAACTCTGTATGGGTCCTATGACATGGTGAACTTCTAGAGATGGGAAAGTGCCTAATGGCATGACATCATTAGGAATTAGAGGGTTCTATAAGTGATACGAAGTCCATTTTATTAATTGAGTCAACGTGAGAACAAAACAAGAATCAATAGAAAGAGGCTTACATAGGGATCATTGGTATTTTGTCTATGAAACCCCGCATTCGAGATTAACAAATCCACCTCCTAGATACATTTTCCTTAATCTGTTTTACAACCAAATCAATCAATCAATTCAATTCAATTATGTCTTAGTTAAATTAGTTTGATATAGTAGTCTTAGTTTTAGTTCAATTAATCTTTGTATTTCATAAAAGTATTCAAAGCACCGTTTCACTAAAAAGTTCAACAATTCGAATTGCTAACAAAAGATTCATACTCTCTTGGGATTTGATACTTGGTCAATTATATTAACTTATAATTTTTTATTACTTGACTCGTATACTTGTTGAAAGTGTGTATTACTTTGATTAATAACACGTGAAAAGTATGCATCAGGTATGCCTCAATAAGGATGTGCCTACACACCCAAGAAATGTACCAATTAGAATCTGAGTGATAATAAATTTATTTATATTCATAACATTTTGTAAGATTCTAATACCTTTTTTCAATCATTCCACCAATCATCCGAAGTGAACTGAATTTTCTTTGTTTTTGGATCGAGCCAAGGACCACCGCATGTTCCTAAAAAACACACAGTAAATATGTCCATACGTTCGTTTCTAGATCGTCATCTTCGATTTGATTTGTGGTGTTGCATGAAGAGTAGTGTTAGGAGATAACTTGCCTTAGATGTGTTATCAATCTTTAGGCCTTTTCCCTTATGATACTTAAGCATTTGAATGAGGGTTGATTCCTCTTCTCTGATCCAAGCTCTCTGGTTTCCTTAAGGTTTCTTCACCTTTGCTTCAAAATAAATAGGGGCAGAGGTGCAACTGGATGGTTCCGTATTTGCACTCAATTAGGATGGAGTCTGTAATCTAAACGTCGACCATCATATGATAATTACCAAATCATCACAAAGGATTCCATGTACAAGCATACAACATTCTCTATATTAGACTAAGGCACAACAACTTGAAATATCATAAAAATCAGCACACACAACACATCATTAATGAATCAAAGTAGCAACAATTGTTCACGCTAAGCACATTACAATAAACCAAAGTCATGTTACCTCACAAGGGTACCCTCGCACTTGTCCATTACAAGAACAAGCAAAAATTGTATTAGAGTACCATCAATCAGACTCAAATTGGGACTAGGGCTAGTCAGTTTCTAGGTGCTATCAGTTTCTCCGCCAATCGTCCCACATCTTCATAGATATTTCACCTTGATAATTTCTTCCAGCGAAAGAGTTATGCAAACCATTGATGAAGCTAGTCGGTGAAAGTGTTGAGTAGTGTCGCCGAAGCATCGATTCTGTATCTTTAGCAGGTGGTAGGATGGTTGCTTCAATATCTTCCATCTATTCTTCAACTTTGCAAGGGCCCTTTCTAATATGTTGCGTGCTCTAGTGTGCCTCATGTTGAACATCTCCTCGTAGTTTTGTGGGATAGTGTAACTGTCTCCCAACTTCCTTAAATGGTATCTCCCACCACGTTATAGGGCTAGGAAGTCATCACAGTTAGCAATGTTGAGGTCCGCTAGATAATAGTTGCCAACAAATCGATTAAAGAAAGACAAATGTCAATGCTAAATATTTACTTCAAAATAATTGTTGCAAAGTGTGGAATGATATTGAGTAGTGTATTCTTAATCAAATACCATGTGGAACTCTAAACCCATTGTAAGGTGGTCTATAGAGAGTGTCTCCTAGAACCCTTCCGTCAGCTGCATAGCCTTCTCGCCCACACACCACGTACATGAATCGCATCTCGGCATCACAAACCCTCGACATATTAACTTGAACTCTACCTATCCTTGATTGATACCTCGGCTGCTCACTCGTAGGGGTAGTGACATCAACCATCATCCCATATGTTCATGATTAGTGATTAAACATGTAGTAACCTTCCATATTGAAATTTACTAATAAAACATTACCTTGAGATACTCTCAAGGTGCATAACAATTGTTATTTTCCTCAGATATTGGATTTGGTGTAACAAGCATCAGTTGACTAGCCTTTAAAAATGCGTCGAGGGTTTTTCAGAAATAACGGCTAACAAATTGTCGTGATTGTTGTTGATTTAGTCTGATGTCATGATTTGTATCGTGGTGTGCCAAGATTTTGAGGAATAGTGACACTTGCTCGAGTAGGGTCATAAAGTTCTCGTTGCGTAGACCACCGACCTCTCTAACTAACCAACGTAGTTTCAAAAGTAGTTACGATCCATCTGTAATTATGCAATGCAGTTCACGTCATTCAGTGTTGTAATTTTATCCATATACGTGTCAATATCACCAATCTTATTCAGTAGATTATACCTGATGGGTCCCCGACGATGACTAGACCGCATTTGTCGCTTATGATTGTGCATTACGACCATGAATATAAAAACATTTACACGCAAAACAACTAGTTGTAAGAGGGTTAATATCAACATTTTTCTCCAATTCTCCATCTGGCACACAATAATCACAAAAATATAAGAATAAATTCAAGATTCCACCCACTAATCAGAACTCTTAATCACATTCAAAGGGAATAATTACACATACACAACTTACGACACCACTCAATTCCCCAACATTGAGGCAATTTGCTTCGTGTCACACCCCATTATTTGTTACAAAACCTTTAAAAATACATGGAAAACGAGTATGAAATAACACATGTCACAAATTGAACACAGAAAATAGAGTACATAAAATTCCAAATACCATGACCACGTATTACATATAGACACAACAATTTAGGGCATGTGAAGAACATATACATAATGTGTTATATTCACTTGTCTACACAAGAACAACCATTGAGGTATGTTGTTGAACAGTAATGCATCAAAGAAAACAAAAAACACCAATTCATAAACCCTAACCCAAACACCCAAATCGAATAGAACCCCTGACCCCTAACCCCCAAATCACCATTCACACCTTCCGGATCACTAAAACTCGAATAGAACTCATAAACACCTAATTCACAAACCTAGCCCTAACCCCCGAATGAAAGAAAACTCATAAACCCCTAATTCAAAAACCCTAACCCTAAATCTAAAGTAGAGAATCTAGATATGAAACAAGAAATTAACAACAATGGGGACACGTAAGATGTTCTTACATCCCTGCAAGTCTCGCAATTCGTCAGCTATTCTTGGTTTGATTCACTAACCTGCGCACGCTCGCAACATAAGAACAAAAAGAAAGCTATGTTAGAAACCTATGGAGTCAGCAATAGGCAAATTATAGAAAGAGAAGAGATTTTGAGAATTCAATTGAATCAAATTATCATGATTCATATTACATTATGGTTAAATGTTGGTTCGCACTCTTTTTCCCGCTATGTGAGTTGCTGAAATTTTTGGTTGGAATGAAGAACAAAAATGGAAGATGATATTTGTTAAACTTCAGATCAAAACGTTGACACTTTTACAAAGTTGGTGGTGCATTTTAAATCCTAAGGTAATTTAGAAAATTCATCGTACCCCGTTTTTGTATTAGAAGTTAAAGAATATAATCTTGGGGGGCGGGGGTAGAGATTGTAATATTAGTAATCAGGTACTACTGTGCTGGGTTTTTAGCTATTAGCCAAAAAGCGCAAATTTTCTATCTTCCAAACCAAACACTTCACTAAGTGGAATAAAAAGTTTAATATGACTTAATTCACGAAACCAAATACTCCCAATGAATCAACCTCAACCAGTACTAATGACGATAAATATGAAAGTCACGATTTTTTTAGTTTACTTAAAATAGATTCTTCCTCTCCACAGTGCTTGCGAAAGGTGAGCGTTCGTTTTCCAGAATACAATGGGTACAAGCTGAGCCATTAGCATGAACAAAAATTGCTCTGGCATTTTTTCGATGATGAAAAAGAGAATCTTTTTATAGACAAGATCAATGGAAGAGAGAAGAAAAAACTCATTCAACAAGAATAACACAAAAAAAACAAGGTAATAGCGATGTTGGATAGGCTTTTGAAGCTTCAATTTTTGTTGTTATTTATGAAGAAAAATATTTGAGCGTTGAGGATAATTTTTTCCTCTGTATAGAGGATGGTTTATTTCGTCATTGAAATTATCTTAATAATTATGATTTTAAAAGCAAATATTAGAATACTAATTATTAAAGGGATAAAACATCAAACCCCCTAACCTATTGCCTCTTTTGCGACTTGCCCCCAACTTATGTTTACAAGCACTTTGCCCCTTCACATTTGATGTATCTGTTCAATTTACCCCACAAGTGTATTTTCGGCCTTTTTTAGCTGGAATAATTTCATTTTGGAGTGTTTTTTCGCCTTTTCTTTGTCACCAACTGCCAAAACACATCTAATAAACACATATGAGTCACGTGGAATGGAATATTCCAGTAAAAAAAGGCCGAAAATACACTGGTGGGGAAAGTCAAAAAGACGCATCAAAGGTGAAGGGACAAAGTGCTTATAAACATATATAGTTCGGGGGTAAGTCGCAAAAGAAGCAATAGGTTGGGGGTTTGATTTTTTATCCCTTTATTAAATATATTAATTGTCACTAAAAGAATGGAACTGCTTTTTGGCAGGGACACACATGGCAAACCGAGAATAGACCAATGACGACATCGACGTAAAAAGTCTTTATTCACCAAATAACTGCACCTTCTCAAATGAGAATGGATCCTTTGTCCTATTGATCATCCACCCTCCATTCTAGGTGTTACTCTTGTTGTGGTATCTTAAATCTTAAGACATGGAATGTGAATGGTGTATGGGAGACATAATTAATGTGACACAAAAAACGAAATATAGGACCGTCTCCCATTCTCAACACATATCTCAAGATAAACATGTTAAGGTGTTGTGTTTTGTCAATGTGGGGCTAGAAGCTCATTCACGTATAAATTTACACTTCTCAAGACAAAAATTGTTTTAAATTTAATTTTAGACATAATTCCATATAAATAATCCACTTCATCTAATTACTAGTTTGGAGATTCTCCAACATTTTTATGAGAATCTTCTAAGAATATTCAGGTCTCATTTAGTGAATCGTGAATCTATCCCAAGAAATGGGGAGTTTCACCATTGATGAATAAATTTTGAGCTTACGACCTTACTTGAACAAGATATTCTATAATATCCTTGAGTTTTTCTATAAAAAAAAAAAATTGAGATTGGAATTAGATAAGTAAATAATTTATACTATATACATTCTTATTTTTTTGAAATCAACAATTGCATTAAGAGACCGGCGCAAAAACACGCCATCAAAGAACAACGTCATTACATCATTAGTAATAAAACGGGTCAAAGAATAAGCTTAAGATCAAAGAACCAACGGACATAAAACAACTCCTAATGGACGACAAACACAAGGTCATGAGGCTCCAAAACAACCCCAATCGTCGTCCTAGCAAGGTCATGTACAACGTATTTACCGCTCTTCCCACCCAACGAACTCTATAGCCCGCCCTTGGCTCAAAAAGTCGAAGAAAATCAGCAACTAGATTCACGTATTGTTCATCCGCATGTGTTCAGTAAATAATATCATGTATGATATTAAGGCAATCGCCCTCAAACACCACCCCCATCCAATTCATTCCACCGCCAGTTTAATCGCCCACTACGCTGCTAATGCCTCCACCCCCGCCGGCTCGAACATTGCTACAAAGTATTTTTTTGTTGTAGCCACAATATGGCCATTATGATCACGCATCACCACTCCAAGTCCAACCCCCCCCCCCCCCCCCCCCTCGTTCCCAAACCGCGTTTCATCAAAATTGATTTTTAAACACCCCTCTGTCGGCGCCAACCAATAAGTTGAACTCGTATGTACTATGTGAGAGGAGGTCAAGCCACTCCAATTTGTCGCGTATGAACAAGTGAACAAGGCATTATCCAATGGACTTTGAGTTTTATCCCCCGCGAGGATAGTGTTTAGATTGTTGCATAAGGCCCAACACAACGTATTGGCGATGGCGACGTGATCCGCAACCACCTCATGCCGAAGCCGCAAGAACCAATCCAAGAAACTCTCACTATCACATATCGTTGTCCTCTCCGAATAGTGCACCAACGCCCAAACCTGGCATGCAAACAGGAAGCTAAAAATAATATGACGCGGATTCTCAGTACCTCGTCCACAAGTAATGCAAGTAGAAACGTCACAAACCCGACGTCACGCAAGATTGACCCGTGTAGGGAGGACATCCATACATCTGCGCCACCAAAAGAGTTCAATGATATTCGCGTACTTAAGGCTCCAAATCCTCTTCAATGCATTATGTCCACTCATGCTTGTTGTCCCACCTCCACATCGTGCTACAAGACCTTGAGACATAAAAAGAGGATAAGCACAATGTACAGTACACGCTTTGTGTCTCTCATAATGCCAGGTTTGGTGATCTTCATAATCTATACTCCTCAGCGGTATTGAGACGATGATACGCACATCAATATCCCAAAAAACATCCCAAATCAAGTCGATGTTCAACCACCCAATACTCTCATCAATAAGATCGCGTACTCTATACAGTGTGGTGGCTTGTGGATGTGCTATTATAGTCTGAATGGTGATAGGCCGCGATAACCACCCATCATCCCATATTGCAATCGACTCCCCATTTCCCACTCCCCGACGCACTCCCCCCTTAATCACCATGATAGTTTCCTAAATACAGCGCCATGAGAAAGACGGAAAAGACGGTGCGTTCCCCACCCTTGCCTCCAAATAAAAACTCGTCAAAACATACTTAGCCTTCAAACTTCGACTAACCAAACTATCTGGGTTCATAAAAATCCACCAAGCCTACTTAGCAAGAATGGCCATATTAAAAGCTTTAAGGTTCCGAAAACCTAACCCTCCCTCCTTCTTTATTCGTCACATCTTCTTCCATGCGACCCATTAAATTTTATTTTGAGTACCGCTTCCCGACCAGTAGTTGTAGATAATTGATTTAATTACATTAATCAAAGAATTTAGAAATCTAAAACAACTCATCACAAATGTTAGGATTGACTGCATGATAGCTTTAACCAGAACTTCCTTCCCCGCCCCAGATAGTGTCTTTCCTTCATATCCCTGAGCCCTCTTCCAGACCCTCTTCCAAATTTAATCAAATAACTCCATTTTCGACTTCCCCACAACTGAAGGAAATCCCAAGTATTGGTCATGTCGCTCTGCGATTGCAACTCCCAGTACCGTCCCTATCTCTTGTGCCCAATCCTCACTCGTATTATTGCTGAAAACCACCACAAATTTCTCCAAATTGATAATTTTTTTCAGACGCCGCTTCATATTTATGGAAAATATCATGCACACCCAAAGTTGATTCCATTGTCGCCTCATAAAAAAAAAAGTAAAGTGTCATCGGAAAAAAGAAGGTTTGACACCCGTGGAGCTCCACGACTGATGGCTAACCCCTGAAGCATTCCCCTTTCCTCCGCCTTAGTAATTAATGTTGAAAAAGCTCTAGAAACCAGTAAGAAGGGGTTGGGGATAGAGGATCCCCCTCCCTAATGCCCCTATTCGACTCCAGGCCTTTAATAAGGGTAGAATAAGAGACTAATCACCCCCACCCCCCAATCATAATTAAAGACACAAAAGAAGCAGCAAAACCCAATCTAAGCATTACCTGTTTCAAGAAGGACCACTCGGCTCGATCATATGCCTTACTCATGTTGAGCTCCAGTGTCATATAGCAACGATTCTCAGTCCATTTATTTTTGAGGTAATGATTGAGTTCGAAAGCAATCAATATGTTATCGGTGATGAGGCGGCCATGAACGAACGCAAATTGAGTTGAAGATATCGCTTCGCTGAGAAATGGCTTCAGGCGATTGGCGATGACCTTGTAAGCTACCTTAAAACGAACATTACTAAGGCTAATAGGACAAAATTGTGTCATCAAATCCGGATTTTTACACTTAGGAATTAACACAGTATGAGTATAATTAACCACAGGGTCAAGAATACGATCATTGAGAAAAGCTAGCACAAAATGAATAATATCATCGCCAACAGTAGACCAGAATATTTGGTAAAAAAAATTCAGAAACTATCAGGTCTCGGGGACTTATATGGGCACATATCTTTTAACGTTTTACGTACCTCATCGGCTGAAAATTGTTGAAGTAGGCTTGCATTCAGTTCAGGGCTGACGCGCATGCCGACATCTCGTAATACCTCCTCAATAATATCCCCCAAAGTCTGCGTGAATACCAAAATAGATGTAAAGTATTCCACTGCAATCAAATCAATTTCTCCCGGTGTAGATTTATGCACGTCCACCGCGTTGCGTAGAGCAGTGATCTCATTTTTCTTCCTTCGCTCGTTAGCTTTATTATGAAAATGTGTCGTATTCCTATCCTCTTCCCGCAACCATTGGACCTTTGCCCGCTCTTTCCAGTAAATTTCCTCTATATCCAACAACCCTTCTAACTTTAATTTCAACTTCCTCTCTTCCTCCCTCGACTATTGCATGATACACCCAGAACGTAGCGCCAAAATTTTCTCCTTAAGCTTAGCAATTTTCCTCTTAACATTTGCCCCATCCATATCACTCCACCTTACCAAATCGAGCCTACAGTTCTCTAACTTGCTACTCAAATTATTGTCGTCGTTTGCGTGCGCACCAGTTTTAGCCCATAGTTAGGCAGTCAGAGCTTTGCATTTGACCTTTCATGCCCCCAGCAGCCGTGAACCTGAACCGGTTTGGTCCCGCCCTCATGCCTCAATCCTTCACTGGTTGCATCTCAATAACTAGTGCTAAGTGGTCCGAGTGTTTGACGGGAATATGGTGAACGTGTGCTGATTGAAATTAATCCCACCATGTCATGTCTATGCAAGCCCTATCTAAACATTTCCAAATCGTGTGCGGATGAGGATTTCGATTGCACCAAGTAAACCACGAACGTATGACCCCCAAATCACTTAACCCTGTATCTATAATAGACTCCCTAAAACTGAAAATTTGCCAATTAGGTCACGGTGGCCCACCTTGCTTCTCTACTTGACTAAGGATCTCATTAAAATCTCTCGCATAAATCCATGGTCGAGCCACATCCCATTTTAGTCGGCGAAGCAAGTTCCATATTGTCATATAAAGATTCCCATTCGGTTCACCATAAGAAACCGTAAACCTCCAATCCAAATCTCCTATTAAGCCCGAAACCACAACAGCAATGCGGTTAACCGACATACTAAGAAGACGAGCATTCACTGATTTTTCCCACAGCATAGCTAATCCACCGGAACGACCCCCTGCATCCATACAATCTCCAAATTAGTTCATATGTCATTTAATAACCTCTATTTTTTGTGTGCACACTGTGTTTTAGAAAGGAGAATTAGAGAGGGTGGAAACGAGAGACCATCTATCTCAACTCTCGAACTGTCCAAGGGTTCCCTAGTCCATAATAGTTCCATCTTAGAATAATCATTGATCTTGGCGAGACTGCACCGCAGCCTCTGACGAATTTTTTTCGATGTATGATTCGTTACCATTCTGGAATCAGTAGCTTCTCTGTTGAAATTCTCTTTTTCTCAATCAATGGATGCCATCTCGTTCTCTTTCCAATCTCCCATAAACGTTGAATCACCTCGGATGACACAGTACGTTCCGACCCACTTTCTGCTTTCTCCTCCCACTCGGCCTAGGAATAACCCTATTCTACTCCGATATGATTTGCATATGGTCGCTTCCGTCCAGATGATCTTTACCTTTTAGAGAAACCCTGAGAGTTGTCATGAGAGGGAAGATACCAACAAAAGTCTTGTTCTACTTTAGTTGAGTCATTATTAGAGAGAAAATAGTTTGTGAGAAAGAAGATAGGAAAAGGGAGTACGAAGAGGGTCAAGCAACGAAGTTCCACCGGATCCAATAAGCTTTTCTTTACCTTTTTACTTTGTCTGTGATATTTACTTCTTTGTTGATTATTGAACTCCTGACTATGAGGAACTAACTTACTCGTTGTTTAGAGTAGAGTAGCAACTCTGGTTTATGAATATGCTTATTTGTTTTACTTGATGTGTGTTTGGTGACCTTGGATGTCTACATTGAATAGTTACTTATGTTGTGTAACTGACCTTACTCTTGCCGGGATAACACCCGTGTGGGGCCACCCAGAGTGTAGAATCCTAAGGATAGTTATATATATATATATATATATATATATATGTGTGTGTGTGTGTGTGTGTGTGTGCAATTTGTGATCTTGGATTTGCGAAAGCAATTGATGCACAACCTTCATATCACATTAGACTAATATTAACTATGTACGTTTGTTAACACGATTCAGATGAGTTAATTGGATTGCATATTTAATATCTCTTCTAAAACAACTAACAGATGGACGGATTTGTTAACACAGTAGGTTATTAGAGACTCATACGTGTTGGGATAGCTCCTCCCATATGTCACGGATCCATTAGACATGGAAACATCAAATAACTATCAAATATCGTAATAGATATAGATAGTTTGTCTATGAACTATTTTGGTCAAATCATTGTGAAACCCGACCTCTATACAATCTTACCAATTATTATTACAACCAGAATCAATCAATCAATCATTAAATTATGTTCTCTAGTTTAGTTTAGTTTAGTTTAATTAGTTAATTAATATTTTCGAATCATTCATAATTTAATTGATTTATTTATATCAATTGTCTTAATTCCTTTAATTGTTTTCTTGCATTCAAAACAAAAAATCCAAAAAGACATTTAATTGATGTTCTTGCATTCTTAGGTTAGTTTCCATTGCATTCTTGTTTAAGCATTCTTAGCATAAAAAGCATTCAAACCATCTTTAGTATAGAAAGCATTCAAATCATTCATAAGCATTCATCATGCAAGCACAAGAGAAAAGACAAGTGACAGTAGTTAGTGTTTTGGCATTTAAGTGATTCATACATACAACCATCTCCATTGGGATACGATACTTGGTTTGTGACTATACTAACCGTTTTATTATTACTTGATTCGTGCACTTGCGACAATGTGAGATTTAGGTGTAACATTCTTGTGCTGACTTATATTCTATTTTATTGCATCCTATACGCCCATCATGCTTTTGCCGCAGTTGTCGGGGAGTAAAGGTATCATTATTGTTTTGTGTGAATCATCAAGCTTGTCTATCGAAGCACTAATTTCTCTTCATTTTCAGGAGTAACACATGGATAGAAGCATAAAGTTAGCAGCAACATTACCATAGGGAAGCAAGATGATGTACGACAACATTGGAAGAACTTACATACAAGGAACACTTCTACAACCGCCATACATGGGAAAACAACATCAAGCCGACTTACACCGCAAAGTACACAAAGTACATCAACAAATTTGCTCTGCCACATCCGAAATCTGACATCAATGATGTTGATGAAGAATCGTTGAAAGTGATTAGGAAGGAGCAATTTGAAGAATAATCATCTGACAACCCTTATATATATATATATTGAGGAATACAAAGAAGCATGCAACTTCTTTGGTATTGTAAAGGAGTACAAGATGGCATAAATTTTTTCTCATTCATTAACAAGGAAAGCAAGAGAATGGTATAACACCGAAGTCAATTGGAGAGGAAATTAGGCTACAACAACCAAGGAATTCTAATTCAGATTTTGTGGAGGTATGCACATGAAGTCGTGGAAAGAAAGAGTTTTGAGTTTCAAGTAGAAACGGGGTGCAACAATTGTTGAAGCTTGGATATACTTTCAAGAGATGCTGAAAAAAGCACAAGATGACTACCTTGATGTGTCATGGTTAGAAGAAAAACATGTGAATGACAGATATTATTGGGGGCTAAGTAAGCTTCGCCCCATGTTTTGGACAATAGGAGTGGAGACCTATATCATGGAGAAGGATTTCAAAGGTTACCACCTGATGCAGCATTCCAATTGATGTACAATGTCACAAGAGCCACAAAAGAGCATGGCATTTTGACAGCATGCAATGCAACCTTCATTGTTGTTAATGGATTCTTGCAGATGACCATTAAAGAAAAATAAAAAGTGAAGAAAGAAGCAAAGGAAGAGAAAGAGCACAGTGCAACCGGTGCACCAAAGGACCCCTGATTCTTCACCAAAATTGTTGAGCTAACCAACAATAAACTCAGCGATGTGTGGGAGGCAACTCATAATAGTAAGTTTGCAATTATCGAGTCTTTAATTTAATTCTGTTTTGAGTCATATATAGCATTTTACTTCAATTTCTCGTTGGGCTAAACCTTGAGATAGGAAAACTGAAGAAAGTGAAAGAAACCATAAGTGGAGAGATGAATAGTACAAAGGCAAAACAATATTGGACGAAAGTAAGTACAAGACAAACCAGAGCACACAAAACAGGTTTTCCGGTAGCATGGACGATCACTGTTCACATCGCACCCCAACAGCACGATCTGATTTTGTGGCACCAGAGTTCCAGAATATACCACATCCAATAGCATATCAAAGTTCCCATCGCACCCAAGCTGCGCGATCAGGACGCCAGATCAAGCCACATAGCGCGCCAACTTTTTCTTGCAGTACACGTTTCTCAGTTTGAAAGGCAATAGGAGACATGCAGAAATCATAATCTACAGAATTTGACTAAGCACTCTCTATCTTTACCTTTCCTACTATTCTTATATTATCCTTATGATTAAATTCCATTGATACATGTGTTGTTTCCATTGTGATTTTATTTATTATACGAGAGTTATGCAACTTAATGAAAAAATCCCAAAATTCTAATTAAGAACTCTTTTATTTATAGATATAGTCACTTTTACAATTCTATTATCTCTTAGAATTCATAAGGCTATTTCTTCTTTACTTCTCCTATCTATTTATTTTCTTTCAAGAAAAAATAATTTTTCTATCCGTTCTTTGTTGAAGAACATGGCATCTGGAAGATACTATACAATTGATCAAAAGACAGGAAGACCAACAATATTGGAGAAACTTAGCATGGCACAACCGAGCTACGACCTGATAAAATTTACATCAAGAAGGTGCTATGAGAAATACGTGTAGTTTTTGCACAGTGATTTTGTGGATGAGCAAGCTTTTGCAGTCCCAGGGATTAGCATGAAGAAAATTAAATTGGATCAAGTTGCACAAAGATCAGGGATCGTAAATGAAAACCTAGTACGTGATTTTTATGCTCACTATGATCGTAGGGAGCCGTCAACTATAATTCGACTTTCTGAGGTCCGTTTCACTGCACAAATAATAAACTTACATTACGACATAACGAAGAAATTCATGGAGATGTGGAGCGCTTACCAGAATAAATCAAAGGAGTTCGCATTAAAGCAGTTGACTTTAAGCAAGTGGGCATTCCAATTCAACCACCAAGGAAAGCTTGAAGCCGACTATGGTTTACTTAAAGTTTGTTACAAAGAGCTTTATTTATTTGAAAGTTCGAGAATTCTACCACCTGTCAATGTAGGAAAGGTTTCATGGGAAGACGCAAAAACCATGATATGCATAAATTGAGGAGACACTCCAAACATAAGGAAGATCATAATTAAAACTATTGAGGATCTCACCATCAACAGTCCTCCCCACTTTATGTATTTCGGAGCACTCATAACCGCACTCTGTATCAAAGAAGGTTGCCCAGAGCTTGATACAGACATCCACCATGCAAATACATATCCGATCAATCACATTGCGAGGCAAGTTATAGAAACTACATTATCCACTAATGAAAAATCAGTGATAGAGTCAATTGAAGAAACTCTATCGCCTTCACCGAAGAGACAAAAGACGGCGTGCGAGCAATTGCAAGAGGTGAAAGAACGATTGGAAAAAGAGAATGCCGAGTTAGTGAGGCAGTTGGAAGAAATCAAGCAGCACTTCCAGAACAACAACACTTTCCATTGGAGAGAGTTGAGAGAAATCAAAGAGAGTTTCACAAATGAAGATAGCAATACCACCACCAGTTCGATGAGTGTCCTTTGAGGTCGATCAAGGGAGTCCTCTGATCTTTGCTTTAATTCTTTTAATTGTATTCAATGAGGACATTGCACGATTTTAAGTTTAGGTGGTAGCTATGCTATTTGTTTTACTTCTTATCTTTAGAGTCTGTTTTAGAGTCTAGTGTTTTTCCGAATAAGTCATTAGAAGCATGAAAGCATGAATAAGTAGGAATCTATGATATTATATGCATAATATTGTACAAATTGAGATGAAGGAATATGTGAATACATTTGGTACATCTTGCGTAATATGGTCAAAAGAATGTTTTAGTTTCACATACACCTTTCAATCTCCTAGTGTGTATAATTGTGAAGAGAATGTTGCTTATTTATGAGATTATAGTAATAAAGCATGTGATTATGAAACTTAAACAAATTTCTTGACTATTGCTTGAGATAAGGGTAGATGCAAATGTGTTGAGGAAATGAAATAGGTCATCGTTTCAAAATTTGAGTTTTAGCCTTCCAAGCCAAGACCCTTTATGAACATAAGAATATCCGCAGAACCCCACTAAAGCCTTTTCTATGAGTCTTTGTTTATGAAGCCTACTTTCCTACCATGAGCTGAAAAAGATAAAAAATATATATATCCTACCCATTTCTAGAGATGGATGTAGTAGATCGAACGGGGAATAAGGTAGGAGCTCAGAACAAAAGCATGAGCTAAAAATAAAAATCTAAATAGAAAATGAGGATGAATATAATAGAGAACACAAATAACCCATGCAAAAACTTTAAGTTTAGGGGTGTTTCTCAAAAACTTATGAAGTATATGATGGTTTGATACTTGCAAAAATGAAAACAAATATATGGCCAAATGAAGAAGACACAAACAAGGGAGCAAAGAGTAATACATGAGTGATTTACTACATACATCTCTAGAACTCATATGTGACTTTTTCCATTATAGCCCTACCCGAGCGTACATTACAAGTTTATAAAGTCCTAAATGATCCTCAACATATGAAATCTACTTGAGTCAATGGCAATAGAAGAGTGAAGAGTGAAAAGTGAAGTGATTATATGTTAAGAGCTATGATTTTATAAGTTTGCAACATGAAAAAACTCTTATGCATCAACAATAGTATCGCACACTATTAAAGCACATGAAACGGATGTGAAGATGGCTGTATTAAACTTGATGCGCTCGTGTTCATTAATTATATCTCATCTTTTGTTCTGACCATAGATTGCATTTTGAGAATTCCCGCTTATGCATGTTGGCATGTCAATGATTACATTTTAATTTAGACCGGGTTAGTTAAAAAAATTTGCTTGGGGAAAAGCAAAAGTTTGGGGGTATTTGGTAAGTGTCTCATTAGCGTGATTTAAGTATCCGTTTACTTATATTTTTGAATACTTATGATGGCGTATTTACTAGTTTTGGTAGTGGTTTATGTTTTCTTAGGTATTTAGGGCGTCGAGATGAAACGGTTAAATGAGGCCAAAAATTGGTCAAATACACTATTTTGGGATATTCAAGTGCTACGACACTACAAAAAGGTGAAATCCTGAACATATCACAATTGAAGAAAAGACGCCAGGAGACCATAGAAAAGAAATCAAAAGGTAGTGTGATCAGCACCGCATCGTGTGGGTGGCGTACGATCAGAAGGTTACATCACGCGGTGGTCGCGCGATCAGACGAAAATTGGGATGCAAAACGCATCCTAAAGTAGAGAAAAACTATTAATATGAGGCTACGTTTAGCAGTAGGGTAGAACACGCTCACTAGCTCTCAACACCACTTTACCACCAATTTTCCGACAAAGAAACCTTGACAGTTGTCACGAGAGAGAAAAAACCATTAGGTGAGTCTTTGTTAGAGAGAAAATAGTTTGTGAAGAAGAAGATAGCAAAAGGGAGTACGAAGAGGGCCAGGCAACGAAGTTCCACCGGATCCGATAAGCTTTTCTTTACCTTTTTATATTGTCTATGATATTTTCTTCTTTATTGATTGTTGAACTCATGACTATAAGGAGCTAACCTACTCGTTGTTTAGAGTAGAGGAGTAACTCTGATTTATGAATATGCTTATTTTCTTTATTTTATGTGTGTTTGATGACCTTGAATGTCTAGATTGAATAGTTACTTATGCTGTGTGGTTAATCATACTAGGGATAAAACAGAAGCACCCGTGAGGGGCAGCCCATAGTGTAGAACGTTAATGATAGTTATATATATATATATATATATATATATATATATATATATATATGTGTGTGTGTGTGTGTGTGTGTGTGTGTGTGTGTGTGTGTATGTGTGTGTGTGTATGCGGTTTGTGACTTTAGATTTGCAAAAGCAACTCATGCGCAACCTTTAGATCACACTAGATCAATCTTGACTAAGTACGTTTTGTTAACACGATTCGGATGAGTTAATTGGATTGCAGATTTGATATCTCTTCTAAAACAATTGACAACTGGACTGATTCATTAACACGGTAGGTTATTAGAGACTCATATATGTATGGTTGGAATAGCTCCTGCCATATGTCACAGATTTATTAGACATGCAAACATCAAATAACTATCAGTACTATAATAGATATAGGTAGTTTGTCTATGAACTATTATAGTTAAATCAATGTGAAACCCGACCTCTAAACAAGTTTTCCAATTATTGTTTATAACCACAATCAATCAATCAATCATTAAAACAATAGACCCATCATACCTAAAACAATATCTCCAATTTTTTTTTGAAATAAAACAATATCTCTAATTAAAAAGTAATAAAGCGTGATTGTATTTGTAGATAATCTTCAATCGTAACGTGCAAACTAAATATGAATTCTGATTCTACTCTTTTTAGAAGACGGTTCTGATTCTACTTGATTGTCTACAATAAGTTGTTTCTTATTGTATATATAATGTATCTAATTGTTACTTATTTTGTAAAACCAATTTAGCTTAAATAAAAGATATTAAATATTATAATATATTTACTAGATCAAGTCTGATGATGTAATAATTTTACTAATAATCCAAAAACAAAATCATTTGAATCATGAAATATGGCGAAAATAACGTGGGAGATCATGTTATTTGTTTGCTTCATAGAAAATTAATACTTATAAAAAAGGATTTGTACGTAAATGATGCTAAGGTTTTTTTATTAGTTAAGCAAACAGATTGTAAATTGTTTAAAATTGGACGAATTATTAAAATTGCCCCTTATCTTTTCTAAAAAGTTAAAATGTCTTTTTTTTCGGGACTTGCCAAAATGTCCCATATGTTTTAAATTTGTTAACAAAACTACCCTCAACTCTTATTCGGGCCAAAGTTGCCTACGTGGCGTACATTCAACAAGTTGTCAATGCCACGTCATATTTTTCAGCCAACATTTTTTACACAAACCCTTGTAACTTTATTGTATTTGTACCCCAATATATATATAATAATAAAATATATATATATAAAAACATATATATGACTATTTTGTAAAAATAATAAATATATATAAACAATAATAACAAACATTGATTTGACTATAGATCGTCTTATATATATAAATGTGGTTCGGTTACAAGCTAGTAATCTAATAGTACAACGAATCTATCTCAAATCAGGCTTACACTAAATATCTCGTGCAGACTTGGTCCTGAACCTGTTGCTCGAGGTCGGGACGTCACCAAACTGCCTGTTGATGTTGCAACGGTGAGGGGTATCGAACGTATATCGGTGATGAGTCTCGATATTTATATCGGGGATGAGTCCCGATGTGATATCGACGATCAGGTCATTGTAGAAGGCTGAGTGACGACGTGGACATAGCCATATCTGATATTTATATCGGGTATAATATTGAATATTGTTATTCGATGTGGTGCGGATAAATCGAGGTGAGGAATTAATTACCTTTCTCAGTGTGCAGGGCGGAATATTTATAGGCGCGGATGGCCTATATCGAATCCTATATTCGATGTCATATTGGGGGTGATCCCCGATATGGTCGTCAATGGGCCGTGGCCCAGAATGGGCCCAAATGCTAGAAACCTCCATACCATGTAGTCCCCCAATTTTGGGATTATTATCTTAGGAATAAGGATTCGCAAATTTAGTTTTGAATTCTTGGGTTACCTGTACCCCACATCCCCCAGTTCGAAGGACGGAAATCAAAAAATGCGGGAAGTGCACCTGGAATTAGTTTTGTGCGCTCCCCCAGTGCAGTTACCACATTGTATGAGGTCCTCGTTTGAACTCAAGGTTGTTTAAAACACGCGATCTTGCAAATATGGATGCAAACAATTAAAACGTATGATAGTCCCCTATTTTTTTATAGTGCTAAGTTTGGGTCGAGCCCTCTGTCACGCGTAGTGCCATTTCTTGTTTGAACGTTGAACGCATGTCGAAAGTCATGTCGAATATGAGTTTCGATGTAATCATCGATATGGTGCATTTAATGTTGCGGGCCCCAGGTTTAGTTTGTTTATAAAAGTCGGTCCCTGCTGTGTCATCCTTTACTTTTTTATTACTCCGTCTTGTCACTGTCGGAACTATGTCGAATATGATGTCGGTAAATGTCCCCGATATCATATTCGATATTGATTTCAATCTATTTTTCGACATTGCTTCGGTATTTTGCGCGTTTTTGTAATAAATCGCCTTACTTGTTTTGCCAAAGGATGGTTCGTGCTAAAAAATCTCCAAAGAAAAAATTTGTTGTATCGCCGCAGTATTGTGAAGCTGGCCGTGCTAGGTGAAATGCTTTCGTCGTGTCAGACGACGAGTCTTCTGACTCTGAAACTCCTGCGGGGGATGCGTCGTTGGATGACGGTCTAGTGCAAGTTTCTAGAATTTCCGAAAATCTAAGGTTACCCCGAGTCCGTCTTCATGAACGGAACTCTCGGTTCCCTGACCGGTATCTCGTAATGCAATCAAATATTTATGGTGGCAGCATTATTGTTGGAGATCGCGCTGCCATAGCGGAAGGTATTCAGTTAGAAGAGGATAGGATTAATGCTATGACCGTGGATCATGCTTCCCATCAACGTACGGCTGCTAACCCTCCACGGGTCAAAGTGATTCTGCCGCCAGAAGGTGCACCAGCTAATTATTGGCACTCTCGGGCTCGGGCTCGCTTTGAAACGTCGCAAAGAGGGGTTGGGGAAAGTTCTCATTCTGGCGCGCATCATTTCGCGGGGTCGTCCGGTGCTGGGAGTGAGGAACTCGATCCTGATGGGTTATCACCCTTTTCTGGGGTTGACAAAGAAAGTATTGATGAGTCTCCCCTTGTGTCGACCGCTCTGAGCTCACCTACTTCGGCCCCAAGGCGTACTTCGGCGCCCCCTGGTAATAATGATACTAGGAAGCCATCCGAAAGTAGAGCGCAATCGAAAGAAGATTATTCTTTTTTACGTGATCCCCTTTTGGAACGGTTAATTATGCAGATTGGGAATAATAATATCCGTGAGGAGGATGCTATCCGCGGCTTAGAAACTATTTATGGAAATTATGATCCTTCTGAGTTGTGCCGAGATCTGGGGTTGGAATTAGCATCGCGCATATGTATGATGCTGCTATATACAGTAAGGAGTTTGCCTTGTTGTTTGTTGGCCGTTACTAATGTTCATCCCTCATGTTCTTTACTAATGATTGTTCGTTTCCTTGTCAGTTTGGGCACACATTCTACGAACTGTGCAAAGATTACATGTTGCTTGGGGAGGTGTAGACTCGTCATGATGCTTTGGTGAAGGAGCTGCGCGCGATGATTGCGTGTAGCGAGGTTAGTCGTGATCGTGCTAACAGTCGGGCTCGTGCTGTTGAGACTCAGAAATGCATTGCACGTGGCGAAGCATGGAAGGAATTAGTCGCTAAAGAAGAGATGAAGAGGGAACTAGCTAGAAGCCAGGCTGAGGCCCAGCGTTTGCGTGCTAAGAATCTTAAGTTAGAGCGGGAACGCAACGCGTATCGAGAATCCCTCGAAAAATTGGAAATTCAGAATGCAAAATTAGCCGAAACTTTAGCTCGCAACGGGGTAATGGTATCTTCCCTTCGTACTGAGTCAGGTGCTGGTGGCACTATAAGGGATGATGATTTTAGTGTCGAGGTCACTGCTCCAGCGCATAGCTCTCCCTCACCATATGGTGGTACCCCCATCGGTGCTGATATGAATGTGAATATCGAGCCTTATACCGGAAGGGTGCCCGTCTGGGCTATCGCGGGGTCGTACGTTATGGAACGTTATAGGGTCTCCCATGCGATGTGGTATTCCAGGTTGTCACCTGATCCAGAAAGTAGTAGTCCAAAATGGAATAAGTATCCAGAGGTTTTGTCTCCCCAGGGAATGGATGAACTTGCTGACGATATTTGCGCGGAGCCCTGAAAGTTTTTCGAATTTGAAATGAATGTATACGGGCTTGGACCCTTTCGTCGGGAAGATATTCGGGCCGAGTTATTCACTGATCTTGAGAGGAATGAGTTTCTTTATGATATGTAGGTTATGTCGTCGGCTAGTGATATTTTTTGATACCGTAGCAGTTATTTCCTCGGGAAGATTTTTCTATGCAAAGTGTACCCGGTGCCATTGGCTGAAAGCCACTATTAAGATGTTTAATAAAGGGTGTTTATTTGCAGAAATCTTACATTGTGCAATTCTTTCTGTGATCATGAATATTCTATCCTTATCGTATAGTAGTTGTGATAGCCTGGTGATTGTGTGGCGCCATTGGCATGGGATTGCCTTATCCTTGGTAGATGACTTGTTACCACTCATGGGTGAGAGCCCCCCGGTTATCACAGGGTATGCTTTTCTTGTCGGTGGGTGTCCATCCCGTTATCACAGGGTATGCTACCGTTCAACTGTTTAGGATCGACCCTGTTATCACAGGGGATATTTTTCTTGTGGATAGGGGCCCATCCCGTTATCACAGGGAACCCGCTACCGTTCAAATGTTTAGGATCGGCCCCGTTATCACAGGGGATATTCTTCTTGTGGATAAGGCCCATCCCGTTATCACAGGGAACCCGCTACCGTTCAAATGTTTAGGATCGTCCCCGTTATCACAGGGGATATTCTTCTTGTGGATAGGGGCCCATCCCGTTAGCACATGGAACCCGCTACCGTTCAAATGTTTAGGATCGACCCCGTTATCACAGGGGATATTCTTCTCGTGGATAGGGGCTCATCCCGTTATCACAGGGAACCCGCTACCGTTCAAATGTTTAGGATCGACCCCGTTATCACATGGGATATTCTTCTTGTGGATAGGGGCCCATCCCATTATCACAGGGAACCCGCTACGTTCAAATGTTTAGGATCGACCCCGTTATCACAGGGGATATTCTTCTTGTGGATAGGGGCCCATCCCGTTATCACAGGGAACCCGCAACCGTTCAAATGTTTAGGACCGACCCCGTTATCACAGGGGAACCCGTTGCCGCTCATGGGTAGGAGCATTTTCTTCGTTGATGACCCGTTACCGCTCATGGATAGGAGCCCGCCCGTTATCACAGGGGAACCTGTTACCGCTCATGGGTAGGAGCATTTTCTTTGTAGATGACCCGTTACCGCTCATGGGTAGGAGCCCGCCCGTTATCACAGAGGAACCCGTTACCCCTCATTGGTATGAGCCTTTACTTCGTCGATGACCCGTTACGGCTCATGGGTAGGAGCCCGCGCGTTATCACAGGGGAACCCATTACCGCTCACGGGTAGGAGCGTTTTCTTTGTAGATGACCCGTTACCGCTCATGGGTAGAAGCCCGGCCGTTATCACAGGGGAACTCGTTACCGCTCATGGGGAGAAGCCTTTTCTTCGTCGATGATCCGTTACCGCTCATGAGTAGGAACTTGCCCGTTATCACAGGGGAACCCGTTACCGCTCATGGGTAGGAGCCTTTTCTTCGTCGATGACCCGTTACCGCTCATGGGTAGGAGCCAGCCCGTTATCACAGGGGAACCCGTTACCGCTCATGGGTATTTATTTTTAGTAGGTGACCCGTTACCGCTCATCGGTAGAAGCCCTCCCGTTATCACAGGGGGACACGTTACCGCTCATGGGTAGGGGCCTGCCTTTTGTTTGGTTGCCTTCGATGCATCTTTTTCCTAGGCTGCGTTTAGTGAACTTCGTGTGCCTGCATGTGACATGCTAGTTTTAATAATATATTGGTGTTGAACCGTATCCGGTTGCCTACGTATCCCATGTAGGGAATCAAGCCTCGCGTAGTTCTTTACATTGTTAATAGTAGTTAAAATACTGAATTTTTAAGAATAAAAACGCCTAAGGTGTTGCACGTTCCATGGCCTTGGTAAAAGCTCACCATACATGTCCTCGAGATAATAATAACTTTTTGCGCTGGCATGGGTAACCCTGTAGGGTCCATCCCAATTGGCTTGTAGTTTTCCAACCTGTTTGCTTGCTTTCACACTCTTCAACACCAAGTCACCCACTTGAAAGCTTCGAAGGTGCACTCGTTTATCGAAACTCTTGGCCATTGCCGCTTTGAAGGCCACTATCCGTTGGTAAGCTTGCTCCCTTGTGGAACCAATCATCTCTAGGTCCATTTTCGTAGTCGTGCAGCGTGTTGCGGGTCATATTCCGCTATTCTGTACGTTGGCATGCCAATATCAACCGGGACTACTGCCTCAGACCCGTATACTAGAGTGAACGGTGCCTCTCATGTAGATGTTTTGGGTGTAGTCCAATATGCCCATAGAATCCCTGGGAGTTCGTCAATCCAACTCCTCCTGGTGGCGTGCAGTCGCCGCTCCAGGTATTGCTTAAGAGTCTTGTTGGTGGACTCCACTTGTCCATTTGCCTGTGGGTGTGATACCGCAGCAAAATGCTGGGATATCTTCAACTCTTTGCACCATGCAACCATTGTATTTCCTCTGAATTGGGTACCATTGTCTGATACCAATACTCGGGGTAGTCCAAAGCGACATACAATATTTTTCCAGATAAAGTCTATCATATTCTTCTCAGTGATGTGCATCAAGGCCTCAGCCTCCACCCATTTCGTAAAGTATTCTACCGCTACTAAAAGAAATTTCTTCTGACCTCTGGCCATTGGTAGGGGACCAACTATATCGATCCCCCACTGATCGAATGGGCAAGTGATCTCTAGGGGCTGCATCAGTACAGATGGCCTGTGTACAAGTTTGGCGTGGTACTGGCAATTCTCACAATTGCGGCAGTACAGGGTTGCGTCTTGTCGTAATGTTGGCCAAAAATTCCCTATCTCAATATTTTATGGGCTAAAGCTCTCCCTCCTGAATGATTTCGGCAACTACCGGTGTGTACCTCCCTTAGTATGTATTGGGCGTCAATTAGTGATACGCATCTCAGCAACGGGCCTTCAAAAGATCTCTTATAGAGTTCACCTTGATAAATGGTAAACCTGTACGCCTTGTACTTCAGTCATCTTTGTGCATTAATATCGGTCGGGTTCCATCTGCAAGGTAATTATATATCTCGTCCTTCCAACACGGTGTACTTGCGATAGGAAAGATAAACTCCACGTCAGCCCATTTTTTGCTGGCTATCGTTACTCCAACTGTGGGCCTAGAGGTTGTCAGCTAAGTCACACGCTTTTCCACAAAAACGTCTGAGGAACTAGCAAATTTGGATAAAGCATCGGCCTTGGCATTTTCCGATCGAGGTATTCGCGTCAGATTGAATGTAGTGAACTCGGCCGCCAATTTATTCAGCTTTGCCAAATATAAAACCATGGTTTCCTGCTTCGCTCCGAAGAATCCCGAGAAATGATTAGCCACTAATTGCGAATCCGTGAAGACTTCCAGATGATCCGAACAGAGGGTCTTAGCCATTCTGACTCCTGCCAGGATTGCCTCATACTCTGCCTCGTTATTCGTTATAGGAAAATTCAGACTGATAGCGAAATCAAAATCCCTACGATCTGGGGACACCAGGTGAATGCCCGCTCCCCCACCGTTTGCCGTGAAGGATCCATCCACATGAAGTAACCATGCCGCGGGTCTCGAACTGGGACCGGGATCCTGACTTATAGGAAATATATGGTGGCACGAATGGTCTAAACTGTTACCTAGTGTCTCCGCCATAAAGTCGGCTAGGACTTGTGCTTTAATAGCCGTGCGGGGACGATACTCGATCCCAAATTCGCCCAATTCTATAACCCATTTTACCAATATAACTGAGGTATCCGGATTGGCCATGATTTGGCAGAGTGGTTTGTCCGTCACGACCACTATTGGGTGATTCTGGAAATAGGGCTTCAACTTACGAGTTGTCATGACAACGGCCAAGGCAAATAGTTCGATTTGCAGATAATTTTTCTCCGCTTCGTGGAGAACACGACTGACATAATGGATCGGAGATTGCTTTCCTTTTGCTTCTTTTACTAATACTGTGCTAATGGCGTTAGCGGAGATCGCGAGATAAAGATAAAGCGTCTCCCCTGGACCTGGTTTCGCCAAGAGTGGTGGTGCCATCAAATACTTCTTGAACTGTTGAAACGCTCTTTCACATTCTTCGGTCCACTGGAAATCCTTGGCCTTCTTCAGGATTTTGAAGAAAGGAAGACTCCGTTCTGCCGAGGTCGCAATAAAACGCCCCAAGGCTGTTATACGCCCCACAAGGCATTGCACATCCCGTACCGAGCGTGGGGAAGCAAGATCCATCACGGCCTCTATCTTGTCCGGGTTGGCTTCAATTCCGCGCTCGTTAACCATATATCCCAAAAAAAAATCCGTTGCCACTCCGAAGGTACACTTATTGGGATTGAGCTTCATCCCATAGTTTCTCATAATGGCAAACGATTTCTCCAAATGCTCCACGTGATCATGCGCCTTCAAACTCTTGATCAACATATCATCTACGTATACCTCCATTAATTTTCCTATTAGGTTATAAAACATCTTCGCCATTAATCTCTGGAACGTCGCACCGGCATTCCTCAAACCAAAAGACATTACACGATAACAGTACACCAGTGTCCGTAACAAAGGTTGTTTTCGATTGATCCTCCGTTGCCATAAAAATCTGGTGGAAGCCGCTCTTGGCATCCATGAAACTGAATAGGGCGCACCCGGCTGTCGAATCCAGTAGAAGGTCAATCCTTGGCAATGGGAAGGGATCCCGCGGGCAATGCTTGTTCAAATTTTTATAATCCACACACATTTTCCATTCTGCTACTTTCTTCAGAACCAGGACAATATTGCTGAGCCACTCCGAATAACGTAATTCATAGATATACCCCGCTTTAAGCTTTTCTACAACCTCTTTCTCTGCTGCCTCGCTCTTCTCCTTGCTAAAATTCCTTTTCTTCTGTCGTATTGGTATAGCCCGCAGATTAACATTCAGCTTGTACTCTATAATCTTTGGGTCGATTCCAATCAAGTCAGAATCGCTCCAGGCAAATATATCGACATTCCTTTTTAAGCATTCAATCAACGCCTTCTGAATATCTGGCGACATTGTAGCTCCTATCCTCAACGTGTGCTCCGGTTGTCTCAGGTCGATCTCTATCGTGATAAAATCTCCCACCGGCTCCATTCTCGGTTCATTCTGATAAGGAATAACTGTCCTCTCTATCTCGGCGCATTGCCCCTTATGATCAAGCCTTGACCTCTTGCTACTCTTCGTCATATTGGTATCTGTCTTGTTCAGTTCTTGCCCCTCGATACTTCGCTGCCTCTTCCCTGACATCTCGTCTGATGAGCTCCCGATCTAGAGAGCCTTGGTTCCCACAGACGGTTTGACTATAGATCGTCTTATATATATAAACGTGGTTCGGTTACAAGCGAGTAATCTAATAGTACAACGTATCTGTCTCAAATCAGGCCTACACTAGATATCTCGTGCAGACTTGGTCTGGAACCTGTTGCTCGAGGTCGGGACGTCACCAAACTGCCTGCTGATGCTGCAACGGTGAGGGGTATCGAACGTATATCGATGATGAGTCTCGATATGATATTGGGGATGAGTCACGATGTGATATCGACGATCAGGTCATTGTAGAAGGCTGAGTGACGACGTGGACATAGCCATATCGGATATTTATATCGGGTATAATATCGAATATTGCTATTCGATGTGGTGCGGGTAAATCGAGGTGAGGAATTAATTGCCCTTCTCAGTGTGCGAGGCAGATATTTATAGGCGCGGCTGGCCTATATCGAATCCTATATTCGATGTCATATCGGAGGTGATCCCAGATATGGTCGTCCATGGGTCGTGGCCCAGAATGGGCCCAAATGCTAGAAACCTCTATACCAAACATATATATAAATATTTGTAAAAATAATGCACACATATATAAATATAAATAATAATAATAAACATTTATATATAAATAATAATAATAACAAACATTTATATATAAATAATAATAATAATAAACATATAAATATATATAACTATTTATAAAAATAATAAACATATATATAAATAATAATAATAATAATAAACATTTATATATAAATAATAATAATAAAGATATATATGTATATAATAATAACAATAAACATTTTAACAATATATAAAACTAAAATAAAATAATTAATCATCATCTTTATCACCACCACCACTTCCCGCACCTCCTCCCCCCCCCCCCCCCCCCCGACCGTCGTCACCCGCCACTACTACCACCACCAACGGCGCCGCACACCACCACCACCCCAAAATTCCCCCAAATCAGAAATCCTAATTTTGTTGTGGTGGTGGTGGCGCGATTAGAGTCGCGATTTGCGGCGCCTACTTGATTGAGGAAGTGCGGTAGCATGTTAGGGCAGCGGTGGGAGGTGGTGGCACCGATGAGAGCTGCGATTTGCAGCGATGGTGGTGGTGACGCTGATGAAGAGCAGTTGGCGCCGATGAGAGCCGCAATTGCAGCGGTGGTGGTGGGCAGCGGTGGTGGCGCAATTTTGGGTGGTGGTGGCCCCGATTAAGATGGTGGGGGGTAGTGGGGAAGAAGATGGTCGTGATAATCGGTGATGATCCGATAAAGATGGTGGTGGTGGCGACGAGGGCGGCGGCAGGGGGGGGGGGGGGGGGGGGGGGGCAGCGGTGGTGGTGATGAAAATGATTTATTTTTTTTGTTTTTTAATATATATATAATTATATATATGTTTATTGTTATGCTTTATATATATATTTATTATTATTATTATTTATATATATTTATTATTTTTACAAATAGTTATATATATATATATATCTTTTTTATTAATTTTTATGTATATATATTTTGGGGTGCAAAGTGTAATTTACTATGGGGTGTAAGTACAATTTTTAAAATTACAAGAGTTTGTGTAAAAAATATTTTTCGGCTGAAAAATATGACGTAACGGAGCAACTTATTGACGTGCATTGACTGTATCGCCACGTAGCCATTTTTGGCCCGAATAAGGGCCGAGGGCATTTTTGATAACTTATTTAAAAACATATGGGGCATTTTGACAAGGCTCAAAAGAAAATGGAATTTTAACTTTTTAAAAAAAGATAATGGCCATTTTTAATAATTCGTTCTTTAAAACTTTAACTAATCATATATATTTCCATTCTATATCACCATAAGAAAACTGGGTCAATAAGGACCTAACGGGCGGTCCCTATTGACCCCCTTCCGGTCACTGAAGGTCAATAGGGACCGCACTTAGGTCGCTATTGGCCGGTCCTTATTGACCTCAGTCGCTTGCCATCAGGGACTGTAATTAGGTCGTTGATGAGGGTCAGTAGGGACCGCAAAATAAGTGACCGCATTGCGGTCCCTGTTACTTTAATAGCAATAGGGACTGCATCGCGATCCCTATTGTTGTTGAATCAATAGGGACCACATTTTAGTTCCTATTATCGAAAGACAGTAGGGACTGAAATGCGATACTATTAGAAGAGACCTAATTGTTGTTAAGTCAATAGGGACCTAATTGTGGTCACTACTGATTGAGTATTAGGGACCGCAATTAGGTCCCTACTAATATTCATAGATACTATTAGTAGGAACCTAATTGCGGTCCCTAATAGTCTGCGAAGAAAATAAAAAAAAAACAATAATATTCTAGAAATTTTCAGAAATATTTTTTTTTTTAGAAATATGATTATAACAAGATCAAAATAATAAAATAATAAAAAAAAGTTAATATAATGACATGAAAGTGTTAATGAATGTAAAAAGATGAATTAAATGACTAATAATAGAAAATAAAACGTGTAGATCCAAATTTGTAAGAAAACAAACAGATTAATGAAAACAAAAAATACATGAATAAAAAAACAAGTTAAAGAAAAGTAAGAAAAGAAAGTGTAGATCCAAAATAATAGAAAAGAAAGAAAAGAAAGTGTAGATCCGAATTAATAGAAAAGAAAGAAAAGAAATTGTAGATCAAAAATAATAGAAAAGAAAGAAAATAAAGTTTGTGTTGGTGATTTTTGTTTTGAATTTGTTTTGGTGAAAAGAAGAAAAGTTTTTTCGTTGGAAAAGAAGATAGTGTTTTCGTTTTGGGTGTTTTTTGGAGATTAATGAAATTAGATGTAAAAGTAGTGAGTATATATAGAGGGGAAGGTGAAATCTTCAAATTTTCACAAAATTCAAATTTCCCCTCTATTTCGCTTAAAAGTTTCACCAAATTTTCAAATTTTCAGATTTCAGTGACCACAGTGCGGTCACAAAACGAAATTAGTGACCGCACTGCGGTCACTATTATGTTAATAGGGACCGCAATGCGGTCCCTACTAATATTCATCCTTCAAATTTGTATTTGTTTTATTGATGTTGATGTGTTTGTGATTCTTAGCCACCAACCTCATTGTAACATGTGAATTGAAGTAACACATGATTGCAAAACTAGTAGGTTAGTTGTGAAATAATAGATTGAATGAGATTGAGCGAGTTATTAACGTTCAACATATATTTCATGTTCTACAACTAATCATCACTAGTTAGTTGTAGTTGTTATTCATATTTATGCTTTACTTCACTAATGTTTGTATAGATATGATTATGATGTTCAATCACTAGATCAACTAATCACTATGCTTATATATGTGTATATATAAGACATAAGCATTATGACATTTGTCGTTATTGTAAAAGAATCTTCAAAGCCGACCATTCCCTCTACATAACCTTTGGATTTGCAATGCGTCGTTGTAATTATTGTTATTTTAACTATTACAATGGTAATTATGAACTAAAAAAACAACGGGCCACCTCAAATCATCATCAAATCACGATTTTAAAGTATGAATATTAGTAGGGACCACCCGGCTGTCACTATTGAGTCAATAGGGACCGTCAGACGGTCCCTGTTGGGTCAATAGGGACCGCTAAGCGGTCAATACTGAGTCATCAGTGACCGCCAGGCGGTCCCTACTTATATTCATCCTTCAAATTTGAGTTTTTTTTTTATTGATGTTGATGTGTTTGTGATTCTTAGCCACCAACATTAGTGTAACATGTGAATTGAAGTAACACATGATTGCAAAACTAGTAGTTTAGTTGTGAAATAATAGATTGAATTAGATTGAGCGAGTTATTAACGTTCAACATATATTTCATGTTCTACAGCTAATCATCACTAGTTAGTTGTAGTTGTTATTCGTTTTTATGCTTTATTTCACTAATGTTAGCATAGATATGATTATAAGGTTCAATCATTAGATCAACTAATCATTATGCTTATATATATGTGTATATATAAGATGTAAGCATTATGACATTTGTCATTATAGTAAGAGATTCTTCAAAGTCGACCGTTCCATCTACATAATGTTTGGGTTTACAATGCGTCGTTGTAACTATTGTAATTTTAACTATTACAATGGTAATTATGAACTAAACAAACAATGTGGCACCTCAAATTATCATAAAATCACGATTTTAAAGTATGAATATTAGTAGGAACCGCCCGACGGTCACTATTGAGTCAATAGGGACCGCCACGCGGTTCTTGTTGGGTCAATAGGGACCGCTAAGCAGTCACTACTGAGTCATCAGTGACCGCCAGGCGGTCCCTACTAATATTCATATTAGTAGGGACCGTCGAGCAGTTACCAATACGGCCAATTGGGACCGTAAGGCGGTCCCTATTGACAACAGCTAGTGTCAACAGGGACCGCTAAGCAGTAGCTGTTGATACTTACCGTTGTCAATATGGATCGTCAGGCGATCCCTGTTGACTGTCAGTGGCCTCTAAAATGGGGTGGTTTCACATCTTCAAGTTTTTCCTCCTCCTGAATAAGTAACAAATGACTAGTAATGTTATTAAACTCCAGAATGTTATGAGACTCCAGAGTGGGGAGCATGGGCATGGGCATGGGCATAGGGATAGGAGTCATGGAATGGTAGGGAGTAAAACTCACTGCCTGGTGATGAGAGATCACCGAATATCTATTAATAATATAAGCAAAGCAATTCTCTTTCACAAAATGGTGGTTTGTGACACCAAGTCCAAAACTTCCCATTACATTAAATTTCTCAACTTCAACTTTCCGGTAAAAAAAAAACAAAATAAGAAAGATAAACTTAAAATTTAATTGGCCATTACTAAAATCCGACAAATACAAAAAAAAAAAAAACCTAATAGTTGTACATGACAAATCCCACATTAATAATTAAAAGTCCAACATTAATAAACCAGTCTTACACTAATAAAAAAGTACAACATTAATATTTAATATGCCAACATTAATGAAAAAAAAAGTCCTACATTAATAAAAACAACTACCTGCCACATGATCACTGCCCCTCCCCCCCCCCCCCCCCCCCTCATCATCACTTGGCGGATACACCACCCCATCATCACCAGAACTCTCAGCCAAATCATAAATATCATTCAAGGTCGCCAATGGATCATCATCTTCACCACCACCATCATCAAGTCCATCACCACCATCAACGCCAACATCATCATCATCGACACCAAAGTCCTGGACCTCATCACGCATCATATCGGCATCATCATCACTCCCCTCATCATCACTATCAAATCATTGACATACTCAGTGTCGGTGGATGTACCTGGAGCAAAAGGATCTGGTCTTTGACCTATCGGCCTTGAAATCCTAAATTTGCCTCCGCTCCTAAAAGCACTCCCCATGAACAAGTCTGACGGAAGCTCTCGCAATGGTCGGCCTATCTCCGTCTGCATGTCCTCTCTAAAATGCCGTAGCCAGGCCGCCATGGAGTGGAATCTCGGGTCCTGTGTCGTCCTCAACTCTCTGTTCTCCTCCTGGACCTGCCTGAGCAACTCCCGCCTGTAGTCTGGCTCCCTCCCGCACTCAATGTTCCGTTGATCAGCATAGCTCGGTATACCCACCGCCTTCCCCTTCTTGATCCTTCTTATTGCCTTCTTCCACGAATTGGAGTCCCAATCGAGCAAGTCCTTGTCTTCTACGCCGTTTAGATTTTTCTTCCTCAATTCCCTCATGTAAGTCTTCTGTTGAATTTTCAAAGATAATTCAAAATATAAATTAGAATCAAAGATAATTAAAAAGATAAATTAGAATCAATAATTAGATTATAATAAGAAAGTGTAATGAATTCATAAGTGGTAAACGAGTATAAAATTTACAACACTTACGTAAATAAGTCTGGTCGTCTCAGACTTCCACTCCCGCCTCAAGGGTATGCATGTACCTCTGTCGATCCCCCCAACCCTCTTCGTATGGCCTACCATGTAAATCTCGTCATGTCTGATAGGGTGCGTGCGGTTGAGCTGATTCCTCTCCTTCAAATTTAAATTAATAGCTGGTTAATTTTTTAAAATGTTAAAATTCTTCTTTTTTAACTAATCAATCAATTTTTTATTAAAAAAATAAACACTAATCTTAAAAATTAACATTTTAACTACAAATACAATATTTAGTTTTAAAAAAACATATCAGTCGTCGCCTAATCCCCTCGTAGTCAATGGAACCACTGTAACAGGTGGCGGGCGCATCGTCGTCCTCCTTCCCGCCTCGCCTAGCTTTATTTCCCTTTTGGGACTTCTTCTTATGCTCATCGGTGTCCCAGCGTGTTGCCGCCTCAGCCTCCAAACTTTCGCTCATCCACGATGTCTTTTTCTTGCCCCGATACTTCTCCTTGTCTTTGTTCTTAAGTACTGCTCCTTCGTTTTGTTCATCATACGCTTGTAAATCCCCCTCGCCTTCAGCTGGTATGCCCTATGTACTTCTTCCCTCTCTGACCGTCGGATTCCATAGGTTTTCTACAAAAAGGATCCCAAGGGTGGCGGGGGATGAAACGGTATATTAAACAATAAATTTATACACTAAATTAATAAACTAAATTAAACAATATTTAAAAAACACTATATTTAATACACTTAATTAATAAATATTAATAATTCATTATAAACTCACCGTAAATATCGTGTACATCTATTTTCGTACTTTCTTAGGTATCCGTAAGTAGGAGGGCCAAAAATTCGTCATAAACTGTCGAAGGAGTGAAGTGGTCGACTTCGCAATCTCATGACTTGGGGGTTTAGAAAAACAACCACGCTTCATTTCTATGAGCTTCTTCTTCTCTCGAGGCCCAACACCTCCACCAACACATCCACTACCGCTAACACCACCACGACTAACGCTACCAGTACCACCACCACGCCCAACACCTCCACCAACATCTCCACTACCACTAACACCACCACGCCCAACCCCTCCACTACCATAGTCAACACCACCACGGCCAACACTACCCCTACCACTAACTCGCCCAACACTACTAGTACCCGATACCCCACCACGACCAACACCTCCACGACCTCGACCTCCACTACCACTAGTAGTCTTACGTGACGACATGCCGAACATATGTACTGTAAAAATAATAAATATAAAATTTAAATATCAATTCAACATTTAAATAACAATATTACATTTAATCTAACATTCAACATCTATATAATCTAATAATCTTACTAATTAAAATTTAACTATCTAATTTACACAATTTAATTATAAACTAATCTAATCTAATTTAACAATCTAATTTTCACAATCTAATTATAAACTAATCTAATCTAATTTAACAATCTAATTATAAACTAATCTAATCTGATTTAACAATCTAACAAACTAACAATCTTACAAATTAATATTTAATCTACTAATTATACACTAATTAATCTAATCTTATCTAATAATCTAACAATCTTCACTAATCTAATATCATTTTAATCATTCACTAATATAATCTAACAATCTTGACTAATCTAATTTTTTTTTCTTTAATCATACACTAATCTAATCTTACAATCTAACATTGTTCACTAATTAACAATCTAACAATATTAACTAATGTAACAATCTAACAAATTAACACAAAATTAAGACAAATTAACAATCTAACATTCTTCACTAATCTAACAATCTAACAATATTAACTAATCGAACAATCTAACAAATTAACAAATTAACAAATTAACAATCTAACTAATCTAACAATCTATCAAATTGAGAAAATAAACAAAATTCGAATCTACCTAAGTGCGGGTGGTGGAGAGGCGGCGGCGACGCGGCGGAAACTGGCGGCGACAAGCAGAGACGCGCGGACACGAGTGGAAATCGGCAAAAATCGGTGGACATGAGCGGAGAAGAGTGAAAATTGATGAAGAAACGGAATGGGTGACTCAATTTAGGTCGCTAATCGTACTTGTGGTCGCTGAAATTGACGAGTCGGGTCGATAGTGTCGAAAATGGGCTTTTTAATACATCGAAATCAGCGACCTAAGTTAGGTCGCTGATTTTGTCTGCCAATAAATTAGGGCTAAATCCCCTAATTTTGGCCCACATTTTGGCCCAATTTCGACCAACATGTGTGGCCCATTGGCGGAAAGGGCCGAGTGACCGAAGTTAGGTCGCTGAAAGTCTTCAGTGACTTTCAGCAACGTAAATAGGTCGGTGTTGCCTTCAGTGACTTTCAGCGACCTAAATTAGATCGTTGTTGCCTTTCGCGTTCACTGAAGGCCAGCGACCTAACTTGGGTCACTAATGGGCGGTCCCTAAAGACCGTCCAGTCTTGTAGTGTATATACGAACATTATAGTATATAACTTAATTGTATCATTTACTTTTAAATTATTCGGATGACATTATGAAATGAACGGGTTTGAAATAAAGTATATTCGTCTCGTAATTTTGAATATTATTTTGTATTAGTCCAATTCATTTGAAGTTAAAACTAAAAATGATTTCTTCTATTATTTGTTTATATAAGCTTTAATGATTTGTTAGAAAAGAGGAACAAGCTGCTGAAAATTTGTGTTTCTTTTCTGAAAATTATTCTTTGATGATTTAATGTACAAAAATCTTAGGTTTCCATATAAATCAGTAAAATATGCGGACAAAAATTGGTAATAGAATCATAATAACATGGATAGAATACATTACCTTAATATAAGCCAACTTCATTGTAAGGAAAAGATCTTTGATTGGTTTCTTAAGGGCAAATTAGGTATTACCTTAAATTTATTTTGTATACAGTGATATTACTTTGTCTATATCAATTACCAAATAAAATCTATATGTATATGATATACAGTGGTGTAGACCTACTCTAGGTCACATAATCCTCCTACTACCCATGTCACACTAGTAAACTAGTGCGAACTGGCGAACTTAGTGCATGTTCTCAACTCAAAGGCGAACTAATGATCTTTAATTCTTGAACTAAGAATTCGTATGTAGTTCATGCACTTTTTAATGCATCGATTGTGAATTTGGTGAGGTTTGTGAATCTTTCTCTTTTTTCGATATGAAGGAGAGCGAAAGAATACATTGTGGGATCAAGATATTAGGAAAGAAAATAACATAATAACTAATAACTAAATACATTGAAACTCTTATCTCAATGAATCAGAGCCTAAATTTATCATATAGTAATACAAGTAGTCATACATTTCTTTAATTTATCACATTAATATATGAAGTGACACATAAAGTTCAGGATTGTCTGATTAACTACGTAAATTTATTTTTTTGAGCGACGCATTATTATAAGGTGCACTCAAACTTACTTATTTTAAAATTTAGCGCATTGGCGCACAGGCATTTATCGGCGCACTCACATTATGTGACATATGTGCTACTGGATATATAGCCTCCTCACATGTAAATATATATTCCTATACGTCAACTTCCTTTTACACCATTGAGAATTGTGGTTTGTAAATGCCGTGTAAAATATGAATTCTAATTCCTTCGTTTTGGTAAATATTTGGTACAAATGAATGGATAAAAATAGCCTTTCCCGCTTCACGAAAATTAAACTGAACAACCCATTGTGTTTAGAACCACTCCTCAGTTCTGAAATGTATCACCAACCCCTCATAGAAAGTGATGTGTTCCTATAATTACATGTTTCATTTTTATATTTATAATTTATTGTAGCTAACTTTCCACTCTAATATTCGCTAATAATGATTAGACGTATAACAGAGTACAGCATGTTTATGATCTAGGATATTCAATATTACCCAAAACGACATTTTGTGCGTATTTAGTAATAGTCGTGGTATGAGTTTCCACATTTACTTATGATTCTTTTTACTAGATGGCAACAAATATGTCGCTGATAACTTATTACAAGTGACAACATCTAGTTTTTCTAAAACTTACTTTTTAGAGTCAAAATTTTCAGGCATCCTTTCAATTATTTGCCTATTTGCATGCATTCGAGACTGTAAAACAAAAGAATCAAGAAGAGATATGATTGTTAATTTCATGCAGCATATATCAAATCAATACAACAATTCCTCCATATAGAAGGCCAATTTTAGAGGCGAAAATGGACCTCCGTCGTTTATGGGCGTGTTTAGAGGCGAGTTTGAGCTTCTAGAAAGGCCCATAATCACCTCCTTTCTTGGTGTGAGCTAATTTAAACATGAAGTTGACTAAGATGCTTCAATAGAAACGTGCCGTGTGCATAGAGGCGATTTTTCTCCTCTCATCAAAAAAAAGAAAGAAAAATCAATATAAGAAAGCAGGTGATGTTTCGCCTTCGGCCTATTTACCTGCACCATAAAAAAAGAAAAATGATAATTCCAGGAAAATTTGTCCTTGCAAATAGAGGGATCGAACCTTACACCTTCTAAATACATACATCCTCTCGAATTTACCACTGCAACTCTTTGAATTGTCCTGTCATAATTCGTATCCTCTTATATTCATCATAAGCGTTATATATACATTATTCACAAACAAAAGCCACGATTCTCCCCCAAATTAAAGTAAAAAGAACTCACCAACATTCTGGACATGCGAAACAAGAGGCACAAAATTAACCCTAAATTCCACAAATTCATCCAATTATCTAATTTTTGTTAGATTAAGCTTGTTAATAACATCTATTAGCATTAAGGCCGGTATGTTATCTTTTGTCTTTTTTTTATAATTTTACTCTAGTTTACTTTATGTTTTGTTATATTTTGATTTGTGTAGATTCATATTGTAAATCTTAGATTAGAGTTGCCACGTGGTGTGCTTAATTAATAAGATATATAATTAAGCTTAGAGGCGATTGCGCACCTTTATTATTTATTTATTTATTAATTCAATAAAAAAAAGTGATAATATTATTGGATATTATATTTTTCTTTCCAATATTTTCTTGAACTTATTGCGTTGCTTCGTTTTTTTTTTTTTGATCAACAAAGGAAAACAAGAGCCCTTAGGCCATATCAAAATTTAATACATCAACTACGTGCGAGGGGGGAGTGTCCCAAAAGAAATCTCGCTCCTCGACACTCGGTGAAGTCTTCGACAATCTATCTGCGGCTCTATTTGTCGTCTGTGGTATCCATCTTAACTTGCAAGTCCAATGCATCCTTAATAGATCATTGCATTCATTTACGATTTGCCGAAGGTTCTCCGGTATTGTAGTCTCGCCCTTAATCATCTTGTAAGCTGAGAGGGAGTCTGTTTCAATTTCCACACGGGGGATGCGTCTTTCCCAAGCTAGTTGCAATCCTATTTTTATTGCCTCAATTTCTGTTTCATCAACAGTAGGGGTCGGTATCCTCGAATAATATCCCCAGATCCACGCTCTTGTGTTAGACCGAAGAACCCCCGCGGCTGCTCCTCTATTCATATCCATGTTTAGACTTCCGTCAACATTGAGTTTCACCCAATCAATTGGTGGTTTTGACCACTTTGCGTCGGTTGTCGCAGTTCTCATTTTCTTTTTGGATGATTGCAGATCAAAACTTAAAGTTTTAACTTTAAACACACTTGTACTCGTCGTTTCGGTTGTGTTTTTAAACACCTTTTCGTTGCGTGCTTTCCACAGTATCCATACCGCAGCAATGAAGATGTTGGACCAGTCGCAGTTTGGAATTAAGGAGCAGTGCCTCGACTTCTTGAACGCATTGGTCTTCAAGCAATTTGCATCCGCAACTCTATTGAACTCTTCTCGTTCCCTGCCCGTTAGTAATTTATCCCAGAGTTGTTGCGCATTCGGACAGTGTCTAAGAATGTGGCTCACGGACTCTTCATTTGCATTACAGACTGGGCAGCGAGCGTCATCTGAGAGTTTCCTAATTTTCCTCAGCTTATTTGTTGCAATTCGCTCTTGCGCTGCCAGCCATAGAAAGTATTGAAGTTTGCTACAAATGTCGATTTTCCACACCCACTTCAGCTGCGTTGTAGAGTTCCCCATATTATATCTCGCCTTGTAGAATGCGCGATAAGCGGATTGACAAGTGAAGTTACCGCTTGAAGTCTCGTTCCACAGATTGATGTCGCTTCTGTCTTGCAACGTGATCCCACAACTTTCCAATTCTGTCTTCAAAACACTTGGGATATTAGTGTGAAAAGCATCCCAATTCCAGCCCCCATGATCCGTCCACACGTCTCCTAGCCGTATATTTATATCCCATGATTAATATCAATTCCATACTCGCACAGTCGCTGCGACCCAATCCAGTTATCAAGCCAAACTTGAATGCTTTTTCCATCCCCAATTTTCCAGCGGAAGTACGGTTGCATCGAGCTCGCGCTTTTGACAATGCCTTTCCATAGTGGGCTGTCCGTCATCTCACTTTGTACTCAAGAAGATTGGAATTCTTGAGATATTTTTCCTTAATAAGTGAGCTCCATACGGTTTCCTCGTCTTTAATAATTTTCCACGCCAACTTTGCGAGCAACGCTTCGTTGCTTCCGCGCGTAATTCTGATCCCAAGGCCCCCTTCTTCTTTTGGTTTTGTTACTCTTTGCCAACCAACAAGATGGATTTTCCGTCTATTAACATCCGCAGACCAAAGGAAGCTGCGGTTGAGACGGTCAAGACTATCACATACGTGTTCCGGTAGCCACGAAGATTGCATCATATAAATTGGCATCGCTGTCGACACAGACGGAATGAGAGTCGTTCTCCCGGCAAGAGAAAGGGTTTTGCTTTTCCACCCGCTATACCGTCCCATAACTCTATCAAAAAGAGCTCCACTCGCTTCCCGACTAACACGGCTGTGAGAGAGATTGATGCCAAGATATTTACCAAGATTAACCGTTTGACCAAATCCTAAAATATCACAAATCTCTCTTTTTACCGCCGACCCTTGGCTCTTTAAGAAGAAGACTTTTGATTTCGATGGGTTAAGTTTAAGCCCTGACGCCGCGCAAAAATTGTCAAGAATTTTCCTCACCGACCGAGTCATACTATTCGTTGCTTTCCCCATAAGGATTAAGTCATCCGCAAAAAAGAGGTGAGAGAGCTTTGGGCCATTACGACAAGGTATCAGTGGTTTCCATGTACCGTCATCGACTACTTCATTCACGAGATATGATAGTCGTTCCACACAAAGGACAAAGAGATACGGCGAGAGGGGATCCCCCTGCCTAAGACCACATGAATGATTGAAGGCCTCAATCGGGGATTCGTTCCAAAGAATTCTCGTCGCTGCGTTTCGTACACAGAACATGATTAATTCGGTCATCTCTTTTAGAAAACAAAACGCATTCAAAGTATCTTCTAAAAATTCCCCACTCACTTTGTCATACGCTTTTTCGAGATCAAGCTTCATAATCATGTTCCCGTATTTTGCCTTCTTTTTATTTCTCATCGAATGAAGCACCTCTTGTATTACAAATATATTATCTTGCGCGCTTCGATTCTTGATGAAACTTGATTGGGTCGGGGCGATAATACGGGGCATTATATCTCTCAGACGCATAGTGATGCACTTCGTAACGAACTTATAAAGAACATTACACAATGAAATTGGACGGAATTGAGCTATAGTTTCCGGATTTCTAACCTTTGGGATAAGGCAAAGATACGCCACGCATATCTTTTTGTCAAAACATCTATTCTAGAACACATCTTCCTTAAATTTTAGCAACGAGTCATGCGTCCAACTCCATATCTTGTGATAGAACACTGCTTGAAGTCTATCCGGCCCCGGCGCCTTATAATGGTGAGATGCGAAGACAACCTCCCTCAATTCGGTCACATCAATCCCGCGCATCAAGTCTCCACGGTCCTCAAGGGATACAAACTGCTGAAAACGCGACACCCCCATGCCCCTTATTTGATTTCTTCAGTTTCCCTCGGTATCCAAGAATAATTTCGCAAAATACGACTTGGCGTGCTGCTGCAATGTGTCCTCATCACGCACCTAGTGGTCGTCAATTTTCAGCTCACTTATTTTGTTTCTTTTACGCCTCACTATTACGGATCTATGAAAGTATTTCGTGCTCCTTTCCCCGTCTCTCAACCAACGTACCCGCGAGTTTTGGAACCACATAACCTCCTCATGTTTTAGTACTTCATTAAGCTCCCCAATAAGCTCGCTCTCCAATCTGGTAAGATATCAGTTTGTGCCATGCGCGAGTTTCTTTTGGATACCAAGAAGGCGCTTGTTTATTATCTTTTTTTCTTGCAAAGATATTACCAAATTACGCACGGTTCCACGGCTCAAGGAATTTTGGGACTTCTTGAATTGCTTCAAGTATTGCACTTTTTCCTTCCCAAATTTGCCGCAGAATTTCCTCGCATACCTTGTGGAAAAACCAGGCGGCCTCAAAACGAAAAGGTCGTGTACCCCTAACCGAATCTCCTCCTTCGCAACTCGTTAAAATTGGGTGGTGATCCGAGCATGTGCATGTGGTGTGATACACCTTGTGATGTGGAAACTTATCAATCCACAATTGGTTTGCCACCGCTCGATCAATTCTCCCTTTTATATTTTCCCCGTCTTCCATCTTATTCGTCCATGTAAACAGAGGGCCATGGTATCCTAAGTCGATGAGGCCGCACCTCTCGAGGTAATTTTGGAAGAAACGCAGGCGGCTTAGAGGGACCGTTCGACCTCCCTCTCTTTTGTGAGCGAAGCATACTTCGTTAAAATCTCCTGTTACTAGCCATGGTTCCCTACAATTCGTCGCTACCGAGACTAGATCATCAAAGGCTCTAACTTTATCCGCCTTTCGTGGTTGTGCATATATCCCATAAACTCTCCATGTCTCATTAGTGGTCGGCCGAATCCTCGCGTGAATCGCTTGATAGTTAACTCCTAGAATTCCCACATCCACTTCATCTTCCTGCCAGAGCATCCACACCCATCCCGTCATGTCTTCAGTAGGAGCCATCACGTGTTTTGAATAACCGAGAGTTGGGATGATTTCTCTCGCGTGGGCCTCGCTAACACGTGTTTCTAGAATATAAACCACAGTAGGATTATGAATCCTAACAAATTCTCTGAAGTTTCTATGAAACTCTTCTTTTTCAGCTCCCTGACAATTCCATGACACTATCTTCATCGACATATTAATTAAATGGTGTGGTCGTATAGGGTAATCTGTCTTAAACCCCAGCCATGTCGATATCATTTGTCTCATCATCTCTAGTGTGAGAACCATCTGTCTCATGCTTTCCCATCGGCTTATCACCGCTATCTGCCACCATGTCATCACCCCTTCCGTATTCGGTGTTCGGAGTGTCCTCGTTTCCACCTCCCAGACTTGCCGTGTGATTACCAATACTTGGACTAATCTGTCCCTCCAACATGTTCGTAACGTCGTTAAATACCCGCTGAACTTGTGTATCCTAGTGACAAAATTCGGGATTTCTAGCCATCGACCTATCAAACACCCATTTCTGAAAAACACCTGAAAGATTTGCATGCTTTTGTCCGAAGGTAATAGCTGGTGTCGCGTCTCCTTTTGTCAAGATTCTCACACTGTTTTCGACCGCGCAGTTCTCTTGTAAAGGGGCGAATGAATTTCTATTGCTGGCGTTGGCTTTTGATAAGGAATTATCCTTATTTCTCACTGGTAGACTTGCATTGGAATTAGGATTCTTGTTTGTACTAAAAGTCTTCTTTCCTAATCCAATTTGTTTCTTAGTTTGAGCTTTTCCTTTGGAAATATTGGACTCGGTCCGCCAAACACAAACGGAGTAGAGCTGCTGTTCACTGTTCCATTATTTGATTTAGGCATTTTCTTAAGCACCTTCTCCTTTCCTTTTTCATTATTTCTTTCCACCTTTTTTGTGTCAAATTCTTTCCCTTTCGGATTTTTCCTCGGCTGGACTATCATCCACTCGCCATATTCTTTCTTTTTTTCTTTTGCTACCAGCCATTCTGTTTCATCCGTTTCAGCCACCTTATCAATTTCCTCGTCGTTCATTGCGTCCGTGACCGTGGTCTTATGAGGCGAAGCCTTCAATTTCCCCTTCGCGCATTGTTCCTTCTTGTGGCCTACTTTACCACATGTGTAGCATACTAAGGGGAGATTTTCATAAACCACTTGATAAGCAACCCCGTCGATACTCACCCCAAGGTCAAGCGGAACGTCTGTGCATACCTCCACACAGAAACGGGCGAAGCGTCCCCTCGTGGCTAAGTGTGTGTTTCTGTCGATCTTGATCGGATCGCCAATGCTTTTTGCAAGTTTTTGGATCCATGCCTTTTGGAAATATTCAACCGGTAAATCTAGTATACGTACCCACGTAATTGCACTTTCAATCCGGTCCTTATTTGCGTGAAATTCCGGACACCACTTCTGGATCGATAAAAAGCTCCCTGCCAATTGCCATGGCCCCTCGGTGAGTATCATCTCTCGTTTACTCGGGTTAAGATTTTTCATGCAATAGCAGTTGTGGCCGAGATCAACAAGCTCGAAATCGTTCTGGAACTTCCACATTATATCCAATTTGTTCACGAGGGCTGGATAGTACCACGAATTTCCAAGGACCCTAATTATGATCGAGTTTTCCCATTGATTTTCATTCGTTTTTTCATTTCAGGGAGGCTCGTAAATTGCTTGAGCGGCATATCTGCCGTTAGCGGCCTTGATTTGATGAGATCCTCTTATTTGTCGAATTCGCCCACGATCAAACTCACATGTTCATGCCTTTTCTTAATCATGTCGGCGTAGGAAAGTTGCTTGGATGGCTCGTCCTTCCTGATCGGGATTCCATAGCTTGATTGCAATACTTCCATTGCTTCGTTATCGCCTGGCCGAAGACGTTTTTGTGTTCGATTTATTAAGCGATCTATGTCCAGCGGAATGAATTCCGTTGATAGAGGGCGGATTTCATGCTGTTTTGGCGGCGGCGCAGTCATATTTTTTAAAACTCAATATTGAGCTCTCAAAATATTCGCACATGTTGTACCTGTGTTGCTTCGTTTTGGATAAATTATTTAAGGGAACTTTTGTACATAATCAGGAATTTGGTAAAAAAATTAATTGAACTTGGACGTGTTTTGGAGGGGTTTTCAAACTCTTGGATATTTATATTTTATACCTAATAGTTTCTTTAATCTCTTTCGTAACTCCGTTTTTGATGAAATTTTGAGGGACACATATATTTTAGATAATATAGAATCTGGTAAAAAATCATTGAAATGGGAGGCGTTTTGGAGGGGTTTTTAAACTCTTGGATATTTATATTTTATACCCCAATATTTTCTTTGATCTCTTCCGTAACTCCATTTTTTATGAAATTTTAAGGGACATACATTTCACATAATATAGAATCTGCTAAAAAATCATTGAAATTGGACATGCTTTAGAGTGGTAACCGAAACATCTTATATATATTTTTCTCCCTAATAGTTTATTTAACGTGTTTCTTAACTCCGTTTATGTTGAATTTTTAAGGAACAAACATACTTACCATTATCAAAATGCATAAAATTTGAAGTTCATTTGGAGGTAATTCTAAAATTTTATAAGGACATAACACCATTTAGGTTTATAGAAGAAGAATAGTGGTAGGGTTTAGGGTTTAAGGTTTAAGGTTTAGTGTTGAAGTGCTTTTAAGTTTATTTTAGGCCAATAGTTTTTTTATACTCTTCCATAACTCCGTTTTTGATGAGATTTTGGGGGACATATATATTTCACATAATATAGAATCTGGTAGAAAATCATTGAAATTGGAGACGTTTTGGAGGGGTTTTCAAACTCTTGGATATTTATATTTTATACCCCAATATTTTCTTTGATCTCTTCCGTAACTCCGTTTTTGCTAATTCTTTTTGGGACAAATGTAACATAATAAAGATAAGAGTAAAAACACAAAACACACTAATTCTAAGATTAACCGTTTGAGTACAAATTTAAACGTATTTATATTATTACATTGTAGAACAAAACACATTATGCATAATCAGGGTCACTACCTTCTGGTTCCTCATAATATGGCCCTTCATATTAACTCTGATCACTCACTGGTTACTCTTTGATGGGTTCCAAATCATAGTCTGCCAAATATGGAATATTATATGAGGTTAGATCAACATCCAACCTGAAAAGAGGGGCCCTGTTGTCTTGAAATAATTATGGGCCTTCAGATTCCTCAATAATGTTTAATGAGGTTGTGTCTACAAGATGTCTTGCTTTTGTGGTTTGCGCAGAGACCCACCCTCTTCTTATTGGTTTAGATTGACATGCGTACATGAAATAACACGCTTGTTGATCTTGTGTCACTAGGATGAAAGGTTCGGCTACCCCAGTCGGCAATTTGGATTTATGTCAACCAGTGGATATATCGGGTGTTTCTTTATCCCAGTCGAAGATAAATCGTACCATCAAATGTGCTCAAAGCATTGATTGGCCCGCCTACTAACGCAATAATGCGAGAATCTACATTAAATTGCCGAGAAGAAACCACTCCCTTTATCCAATCAACAAAGTACATGTTACGGTACATCTGTATTTGTTTAACCGGAAGACCAACACACATTTTCTCGTCAAATAATCTACAAACAATCACATTTTTAATATAACTAAATGGAGAATAAAGCATTTAGACTATGCTAATATGGTACTAACCTCAACCGAGCCATAATTGAAAATGATGTATAACTCAGCGGCACTATACTCTATCGTGCTAAGATATCTACCTCTTGCTGCACGGCCAAGCGCTTCCCCTTTCATGTGGAATATTGAGAGTTCTTCATGGAATTCTTCATTCAATGGAACCTCATGCCCGTTGAGACGATTTGCACGTGTCTCAAAAGAGTTCTGAAAATAGTGTTGGAGAAAGTTGGTCACTTCGGAAATAAGGTACTCCTCGGCAATGGATCCTTCAACATGCGCCTTATTCTTTACTGACTTCTTTAATTCTTGCATGTGCCTGTATACCCAAAAAAACATTAGTGGATTACATATTCAAATAATCACGCAGTTTACGATTTTCGTAATTCTTTTTTTTAATACAGGTGAGTTTTCGCCTCTTACCAACAAAACCAGGATCCTTGTGCCAGATTCTAGGGGCAGATCCAACGGTGGAGATGCTTGATCCGCGTGACAGACAAAAGGCGATTTTTCGCCTCTAATCTCCAACAAATTTTTATATATACACACAATTTCCACAACAAATATTTATCGTCTCCCAAGTTCCTCCAATTTTCTCCAAATTCATCTTCATAAGATTTGCATGTTTTGTTATGTTTTGTATTTTAAAGTGTAAGTAATTAGTTTTTTTAGGATTTAATAGTAATGATATATCTTATTGATTAAACATTAGTGTATTTTTTTCAATTTGATTTTATTGTCAAGGCATAATATTAAACAAATGTGGTTAAATAAATGAATGATATTGTAGGCACATCATTATTTTGGTATACTATTGAATATTTTTTGATTTTATTGAATACACAATATGTTTGTATGCTAAATATAATATCATGTGTCTTTAAATTTTATTTCAATCTTAAATTTAATTGTTACATTTTTACAAAGAAATGGAAGAATTATGGGGGGAATTAAATAAAATTGAATCATAAATAATAATAAAAAAGTGGCAAAGAATTGCCTCTTTTTTTCTGGAAAAGAATAAAGGCGAAAAATCGCCTCCAATTTTAAAAATATCGATACCATATTCATTAATTTAATTAAAGACCAACACGTGAAAAATCGCCTTTAAGATATTTATAAGATTTTTGATTTAATTATAAGCAAAGAAAGGAAATAAATCGCCTCTATCCACATCAGCTGGAGACATTATTAATAAAGAAACAAAAAGGCTAACTGGAGACGAATGCTCTATCTAGTCACTTCCTTGGCCCACAGAAAATAGAGGCGAATAATCGCCTTCAATCATATTATCTTAAAGGCGAAAGTTCACCTTTGATTGCCGCTTCTGACAAGTAAGGCGAAAAATCGCCTCTAAGCTGATACCATGGGTCCATATTGGAGGCAAATGATAGAAGGCATAGAATCGCCTTTTAGCTTAACCATTGGGGGCGATTTTGGCAATATAAAAGGCCATTATACACCTCTTATATATTGAGCATTTTTTGTAGTGAATGACACAGTACGTACATCATTTACATGTACAATCGACTTCTTAACAATCATTGTCAAAATGACTACTTGAATTACGGACTGAATACTAATTCCAGTTAATTCAGACCATGCACCCATCACCAACCCCTCATTAGAAGTGACTTCTTCCTATAATTCTTTTTGATGACGACTTCTTCCCATAAATTAGATCCGTAATCTTTATTGTTAAATCTGTTATGTTACTTTGAGTTATATAATACCAAAATAATACATAAAAAGTTGCATTTATTAGAGTTAATTTCACTATATTTAATTTGAAATATGTTATTAATTAATCCCGCCACCAACCCCACGTATCCTTCATCATCAAAAGGGATGCGTATCTTCATCTCAAATCCAATAATCCCAAGTATATATACATCTCTATTGTGGGAACTATTTTTGAACAAACACAAATCCCAATATTCATAATATATAGATATATACATATGGCGGAGGAGCAAGTTCAAGTGATGATCGTGGGTGCAGGTCCGTCAGGTCTTGCCATGGCGGCGTATTTGCACCACTTTTCAATCCCATATACAATTCTAGAGAGAGAAGACTGCTTTGCCTCCACTTGGCAGAAATATTCATATGATCGGGTGCACCTACACCTACCAAAACATTTTTGCCACCTTCCCCTCATGCCAATCCCATCCTCTTATCCCAAGTACGTTCCCAAGAAAGATTTCGTGCAATACTTGACCGAGTACGTAGAGCGATTTGAGATCAATCCCTTGTACCAACGGTGTGTGGAGAAGGCATGGTACGACGAGGTGGTCGGGAAATGGAAGGTTATCACAAGAAAACTGGACGACAATGGGTCGTCGGGACAGAAGGAGTACTACTCGTGTAGGTTTTTGGTAGTGGCTACGGGAGAATCATGTGATCCCGCGATCCCAAGTACGATTGAAGGCTGGGAGAGCTTCAAGGGAAAGGTTTTGCACTCGACGCAGTACAAAAATGGGAAGGAGTTTAAGGATAAGCGTGTTTTGGTGGTTGGAAGTGGGAATTCTGGCATGGAAATTGCTTACGATCTTGCCAACCATGGTGCCAACACCTCCATAGTTATTCGGAGCCCGGTATGTAAATATACATACGCGCGTTTACATAATCTACAACGTATTAGTTTAAGTATTTAATCATTTAATTTACCACCAATTTTGTTCTTTTTTGTTTCTAACTTGTTCAACTACTTAATTCATATAATTATATGGTTTGTACTGTCATACTACTTTAATTTTAAATTTATAAATATGTAACAATCATTTGAGTAACTTATATTTTTTAAAATCAGCAAAATAAATTTATTAAAATAATAGAGTACAAGATATATACTCTATGCCTTAACAAAAAAAAAAAAGATATGCTCTATGGAACATGGCAGTATACGTACATGGTAAGCTTAAGATATAACAAACATAAATTGAGATTACAACTCAAAATCTATTTATTTTTGCCTTGGTCATCATAACCAACTCTTGATTTTGACCAATTCCACTAAGCTAAGCATCATCAAAGTTCTCACCTTGGGGAGAGCAATTTGTTTCTCTTAAACCATAAAGTCTAAACGGTAAAAACCCAAATCCAACTGCACTCCTTTAAATGATCTTATGTCGAACATAATACAATGGAAAAGATTGAGTGTTTAGGGTTTAGGGTTTAGGATTTATTGTTCAATGTCTCCAATTAATGCAATCTGAACCCCAATTCATACATCTAATAACTTCCACTCAACACTTAAGAAACCCGACATTGACAAAAGAGATGATTAGTTGTTACTTATTCTAATACGCGTAAAGAACAACTAATGTTATTGTTTTCAAAATTAACTTATATTAATTTGTAGGATGGTTTAATTTTCTTAAAATCTTTAAAGAGTACTGTATTTCAGGATATATACATGAAATGGTACGTAGAGATTATAGACCAAAAGCAAGCATATATATAATTTCTAATGTACCACTTTAGTGGTTAACACTCATTAGGAAATAAGTTCTTACTTAATTCTTTTGATATTAATGAAACTACATTTAAATATAAATGTGACACGATTAAGATGTCTAAGTAAAGTCCATAATAGAAAACTTCTATGGACATGACATGCAAATAACTTATATTTACTTATATACTTGTTATACTTTGGAGTTATTTTGTAGGCTTCTATATATTATTGTCTACTTATTAAGGTAATTACGCTTAAAATAGATTATTACTTCTGTAGTGAATTAAAAATAATTAATTAATTTGTAGGAGAGGATCCAGTATCAAGACGGCTTTAGATTCTCTCCTACAAATGTGTTATACATCTTCTACTACATTATTGGATGAATGCTATGTGGACATAATTAAAAATCTCTTAATACCATGTTTGCTTTATATTAAAAAAGTTAGATGATATCTTTACCTTACCAAACTAAAATATATTTACCTCCAAAAAAATCTCAACTTTCCTAATTTTTGCAACACTATTTCTCTCTTAATTGGATAAGATTTCAAATTCTAAATTTATATTTCCAACTAATTTAAATTAAAAATAATTTCATGATTATTACCAGCATAAGATTCCACTTCCAGAATTACTTTTCAAAATAACTAGTCTAATTTAAACGAGAATTTCTTAAAAATTTAGGCTAAAATAATGGGTAAGAAGTAAGAACTCAGATTAAAAAAACAAAAGTAAGAACTCATTTGATAAACTTTATTTCATATTGATATTGGTAACATAATTAACGTTTCAAAAAGGCTTTTTTTCTTTTTTAACAGATCCATTTTGATTAGCTCTAAATTATTCAAATCAAACTCCAGTTTAATAGATAATGATTTAGATAAAGTGAAAAAATGTCCTGTCTTAATTATAAGTTTGAGAATAAATATAGTAAACAAATTTTCCAATAGCAATCTTTACAACATTGCCATATTATTCTTTTCTTTGTGAAAATCTGAATTTTTCATTAAAAAATAAAAAGTACGTGCTTTATACGAATTAAATCCTGAAGAATTATGCACCACCAAATAAATTGGTGTATATTTAAATTATGAGAAAAAAATATTGTAGCTTAGAATTATTGAGATGGTAATTAAAAGAAACTTTTTAATTTAATTAGTTGGAAAGATAAATTTAGAAGCTGAGATCTTATACCAATTAGGAGATAACTGGAAAAATTAGGAAGTTGAGATTTTTTTGGAGGTAAATATATTTAAGTTTGGTGGGATAAGATAAGCATCTAACCTTTTTAATATAAAGCAAACATGGTATTATGAGTTTTTTAATTATGTCCACATGGCATTCATCAGAATAATGTAGTACAAGATGTAGCACATATTTGTAGGAGATGATCCAGTATCATTAAAAAGTAGCTGCTAATTAATAGATTGAATGAAAATATACATTTTGTAGGTCTATTTGAAAATATACAAAATAAAGAACTGGTGTGTTATACCATAATTTGGTGTGATTCCCTTAGTGGGCCTATCAAAACACTATTGTCCTACGAATGTACCGGCCCAAAAGGCCCATTCACGAGCCAGATCGGCCCAAATAAACCATCCCAACAAAGAGGCCCAAAAGCCCATTATGCAAGCCCGATATACCATATGACATATGAATACAACTTATGACATATGTCATATGACATATAAGGGCTTGGCCCATCAACAGAGGCCCATACCTGCTACTACAATCAAGGAGGTTGATCATCTATAAATACCAGACTCCTCCTCATTTACAAGAGATACCTTTTTCTCTTCTCATAGTTACTCCTCTGGTTGATCTACGGTGGTGGACCTACAGAGGTTGATCTACGGTGGTGGACCTACAGAGGTTGATCTACGGAGGTGGACCTACAGAGGTTGATCTACGGTGGTGGACCTACATAGGTTGATCTACGGTGGTGGACCTACAGAGGTTGATCTACGGTGGTGGACCTACAGAGGTTGATCTACGGTGGTGGACCTACAGAGGTTGATCTACGGTGGTGGACCTACAGAGGTTGATCTACGGAGGTGGACCTACAGAGGTTGATCTACGGTGGTGGACCTACAGAGATTGATCTACAGAGGTGGACCTACAGAGGTTGATCTACGGAGGTGGACCTACAGAGATTGATCTACAGAGGTGGACCTACAGAGGTTGATCTACGGAGGTGGACCTACAGAAATTGATCTACAAAGATTGACCTATAACATTTTGACCTATCAAGATTGATGAATGTCCGACCTTCACCTTCGACCACGATCGGCCACCATAGAGAAAGAATGAACTACGTTCGGCTTGATTCCCTACATGGGATACGTAGGCAGCTTGGCTTAACCCCAAGTTCAGTCTGAAATCTACAAACTCCTCGATCCACACTAGTGACTTCTAGCTGATATAGACGCCATCAACGAGCATCAACTGACTCAACATCAGAGCGCTTACTCTTGGTCAGCCTCGACCTTGTTCACGTGCTGTGTTTTTCAGTGCAGGTTTCCCGAACTCAAAGCTAGCTTGGACCAATCAGGAGCTCGAGCTAGTCTGACGTGGAGTGATTAGTCAGCAGACGAAATCACCCCGCATCAGTGGCGCCGTCTGTGGGAAACCACTAAGTGCACTGTAGAAGAAACGCCCATGTTCATCACTATGGTAAGGTCTACAAGAGCAACCAAAAGAGGCCAACGCCACCACAACTACTCAACAATGTCAAAGGTTCTATCTAGAGACTGAACCTATTGACCCTCAATACAACGATAACAAAACAACAAATTCAATAGGAATAAGGTCACTTGTTGCGCAATCAATCTACCGAGGAAGAAAGAAGTCCAAGCTCATAACACACGAACTTACAACAATCAACACTATTTGCATCACCAAATGAACCACCTTCACTAGAAGAGGACTCGCTATTGTTCGACTCGCTACCACCACTTTCAGACTCTGACTCAGCACTAGAGCCCTCTTGTCCAGACCTCTCATCATCAGTTGAATCATCACGTAAAGAAGACATATTCATAAATGTGAAGTCTACAGCAGATTGCTTATTCAATAACTTAGATTCCATTTTGCTATTATTCCCGAGAGAAGACGCCATGATGATCAAGAATTAGACAAATGCATGTTCTGTAATTCCCATTGCCAAAGACTAGAAGGAAGTAAACAATCAATTTAAGTATTTCATAAGGAATAACTTTTTTCTTGTGAACTTACTGGAACGTGCGAACTGATTTTGAGCAAACTCCTCACTCGAAACAAGCAGCGGCGCAAGCAAACTCCCGCAACACGCAATCTTCATCGCCAAACAGATTTGCAGCATACGAACTCCTCACTGCGACCCGAATGAACGCCAACGAATAGCAGCTTCGCCTGGAACTCCTTACACAAACATCAGCCTTAGTGATCTCCTCGGGGAACAACTGTACGACTACTCCTCGCGCCAACGTTGTAGCAAGCCCAACCTCCTTGCGCCAACAAACATCAGTCACACGATCTCCTTGTGTTGATGAACATCAGATGTGCGATCTCCTTGCGTCGACAAACAGCAGCAAACCTAACCTCCTTGTGCCGACGAGCAGCTTTGCAACTATCTCCCTTGCGCCAACGAACAGCAGCCCGCGTGACCTCCTTGTGCCACCTACGAACATCAACACGCCTGAATCCCTCGTGCCGATGAACAGCAGCTACACGATTTCCTTGTGTCGACGAACATCAGAAACACTGTTTCCTTGTGTCGACGAACAGTAGCCACGTAACCTCCTTGCGGCAACAAACAGCAGTCACACGATCTCCTTGTGTTGATGAACAGCAGATGCGCGATCTCCTTGCGTCGACAAATAGCAGCAAACCTAACCTCCTTGTGCCGACGAGCAGCTTTGCAACTATCTCCCTTGCGCCAACGAACAGCAGCCCACGCGGCCTCCTTGTTCCACCTACGGACAACAATGTGCCTGAATCCCTCGTGCCGATGAACAGCAGCTACACAATTTCCTTGTGTCGACGAACATCAGCAACACGGTTTCCTTGTGTCGACGAACAGTAGCCGCGTAACCTACTTGCGCCGACGAACAGCAGCAACGCGATCTTCTCCATCACAAATTCACCATGCACGAGCATATCTGCAACTGAACTCCCAACGTGCGAACTCCGACAACAGCTGCAAAACTTCGACGAACGAGAAATCCTTGCATGTGAAGCATCAAATTATGGACACTTATGAAGTTTGCAACGAGCTCAACTGCGACGACCCCGCTACAAACTGGGGGACTTAATGGTGCGCCATAATATGGATAATGACACGTCAACCCTATCATGTCAACCACGTTAGTCCTAGAGCTAACGTCCCTCCTAATGCACATAAACTGTTATGGCCAATATGGAGGCCCAACCAATCAAAGGAAAGCACATTGCACTCCTACAACTAAGGATATAATCAGCTTATAAATACCCCAATTAATCACAAGCAAAGGGTCAACCCATGGCACCTGCTTAGGGCTAACCTGGGGCACCCCTTAGTCATAACACACAATCTGACAACAATCAAAAGGCGTTCCACTACGACGTCACTCTACACAACGTGGTAGAGCGTAGTCACATACACTACACAAGGCACAACATGGACCACCTGACCTTTACAAAGGAATGGCGGACGAAAATCTCCCACAAACTGTAGAGATGATAACATCCTGACACTTTCATCATTGTCAACTCAACTGCAATATGAAACTGGGGGACTATCTATATGATTGAAACAACTGGCACAATTTGTTATAGCTATGCAAATGACGATGATAACACATGCAACAAACTTTGTCAAGCATCACAACAACTATTTCAAATATCCAGTCACCACACTCAACAATGACAAAAGAACACTTCTATGCCAACATTTCAGTCGCTGCTCACCTACAATGAGGCATGGTGGAAAGGAGAAACAAGGCATGGCTGACAGAAAATTTTAGGCTACAAGTTCCATAAATTGGAGTCAAACGCACTCGAAAAACACAACAAGCAATGAGCGAATATGCACAAATGCTAAAACTCTCCTGCAAACAAAGCTACACTGATGATCGCTAGCTTATCAGAACAAAGCATCGACAATGAAATTAAGGCAAGACACATACAAGTGAAGACACAAAAACCACACAAGATGATGAAAATAAACTAGGTGAAGAGCCTATTGGGTGAATATCCCATAAAGTAGGCCATTATCGTAAGCCCTACCAAAATAAACTAGGTGAAGAGCCTATTGGGCGAATATCCCATAAAGTAGGCCATTATCGTAAGCCCTACCGAACTAAACTAGGTGAAGAGACTATTGGGCGAATATCCCATATAGTAGGCCATTATCGTAAGCCCTACCGAAATAAACTAGGTGAAGATCCTATTGGGCAAATATCCCATAAAGTAGGCCATTATCGTAAGCCCTACCGAAGTAAACTAGGTGAAGAGCCTATTGGGTGAATATCCCATAAAGTAGGCCATTATCGTAAGCCCTACCAAAATAAACTAGGTGAAGAGCCTATTGGGCGAATATCCCATAAAGTAGGCCATTATCGTAAGCCCTACCGAACTAAACTAGGTGAAGAGCCTATTGGGCGAATATCCCATAAAGTAGGCCATTATCGTAAGCCCTACCGAACTAAACTAGGTGAAGAGCCTATTGGGCGAATATCCCATAAAGTAGGCCATTATCGTAAGCCCTACCGAAATAAACTAGGTGAAGAGCCTATTGGGCAAATATCCCATAAAGTAGGCCATTATCGTAAGCCCTACCGAAGTAAACTAGGTGAAGAGTCTATTGGGTGAATATCCCATAAAGTAGGCCATTATCGTAAGCTCTACCGAAATAAACTAGGTGAAGAGCCTATTGGGCGAATATCCCATAAAGTAAGCCATTATCGTAAGCCCTACCGAACTAAACTAGGTGAAGAGCCTATTGGGTGAAAATCTCATAAGGTAAGCGAGCTGCAAAAGCCCTACCAAATTAAAAAAGCTAAAGAGCGTGCATCAACTCGTATACAAATTGAAAAGCAAAATAAGGGAATGAAGAACCAAAGTCATGGAAGGTAGAAAGCAGTCTTCTACAAATTGAAGAACAAAAAGTCAAGGAAGGAAGAAAGCAAAAACAAGCAAGGAAGAAATCAACCTTATGAAAATTGAAGAACAAAAACAAGGTCAAGAAAAGAAGGAAACAAGATCAAGAAAAGAAGAAACCAAGATCAAGAAAGGAAGAAAGAAGGAAAAGAAGATCAAGAAAAGAAGAAACCAAATCAAAGTATTAAAACGCGAAGAACAAAACTATACTTGTCCCAAAAAGATAAGAAATAAGTATCAAATGTACAAGAAGTTGAAGAGAAAAATAAAGGCACAAGTGCCAAAAAGTAAGGCCAATAAGGCCACCTTCCACTCTCAAGAAGCCTGACCACCATTGGCAATATCATCTTTCCCCACATAAGTAACACCTTCCAAGACTTCTATTGCATCAATGACAAGGCAGAGCTCTTCTATAAGACCACCGCCAACCAAAACTTTGGAATAACTACGGCGGTGTTCCTCGACTTCTTTCTCCATGCGTGCATGATCCTCAGCAGTGAAGCCAACCTAATTTTCTTTGAGGCACAAGCCAAAACCAGTAAGAGATTCACACTGACTGATTGACTAGTTACCTCCAGATCTCTCATCGGAGCATGGCAACTATCAAAACAAGACCATAAGGATGAGATTTTAAAACAAAAGAAGTTGGAGCAGTAGTCAATGTTGTCTCAGAGGTGGCAACTGTCTCACAAATAGTCAAGGAAGGAACCATCGCATCTTCTGTCTCTACGACAGCGGCGGTAGAAAGGGCGGTACTCGTCATAATCCCAGAGTTAGCAATAAGAAAAACAACATTGTCAGATGCCACAAGATCATCCGTAGGAAGGGTACAACCACAGCAGCAACGTCAGTCACAAGTTGTTTCTTCGAAGTGGCGATGATCACCTTCGACTTACAGCCTTCCTCTACATAAGCCTTATTTGCCGCTCGGTATTTGTTGATGGTTCTATCCCGCCTGTCGAGCCTATCTAAAATAGACTTATGATCAATTTGAAGCTTTGCAAGCTTAGCTCAAGCGACCTCGAGGTCTTCTTTGGCTATAGCTGCCTAATCACCAGCCTTCTAGAGTATCTAACTTCGCTCATCCGGGCTCCGGACGCAACTTGAGCCTTTTTGCATATTTTCTTCTGCTCTTTAGCACTAGCTTGTGATTCTTTGCACAGTTTTGTTTGCGGAGTCCTCTGCTACTCTTGGCCTCTTAATAAGAGCATAACGCTTTTTGCTACTCAAGCACCCTTTATACAAGACGTTTTGCCTCTTCGACAAAGAGAACTTGTTCGGTTTCAACACTAATGGTAAAGTTTTCACCAATAGTGGTCTCAACCTATATTAGGACAATTCGGACTTGCAAATTATGGCATCTCGACTGTATAAGTTTGCAAGGCGTCCATACGCTACGACCACCTTACAAACTGGGGGACTTATGTTATACCATAATTTGGTGTGATTCCCTTAGTGGGCCTATCAAAACACTATTGTCCTACGAATGTACCGGCCCAAAAGGCCCATTCACGAGCCAGATCGGCCCAAATAAACCATCCCAACAAAGAGGCCCAAAAGCCCATTATGCAAGCCCGATATACCATATGACATATGAATACAACTTATGACATATGTCATATGACATATAAGGGCTTGGCCCATCAACAGAGGCCCATACCTGCTACTACAATCAAGGAGGTTGATCATCTATAAATACCAGACTCCTCCTCATTTACAAGAGATACCTTTTTCTCTTCTCATAGTTACTCCTCTGGTTGATCTACGGTGGTGGACCTACAGAGGTTGATCTACGGTGGTGGACCTACAGAGGTTGATCTACGGAGGTGGACCTACAGAGGTTGATCTACGGTGGTGGACCTACAGAGGTTGATCTACGGTGGTGGACCTACAGAGGTTGATCTACGGTGGTGGACCTACAGAGGTTGATCTACGGTGGTGGACCTACAGAGGTTGATCTACGGAGGTGGACCTACAGAGGTTGATCTACGGTGGTGGACCTACAGAGGTTGATCTACGGTGGTGGACCTACAGAGGTTGATCTACAGTGGTGGACCTACAGAGGTTGATCTACGGTGGTGGACCTACAGAGGTTGATCTACGGTGGTGGACCTACAGAGGTTGATCTACGGAGGTGGACCTACAGAGGTTGATCTACGGTGGTGGACCTACAGAGATTGATCTACAGAGGTGGACCTACAGAGGTTGATCTACGGAGGTGGACCTACAGAGATTGATCTACAGAGGTGGACCTACAGAGGTTGATCTACGGAGGTGGACCTACAGAAATTGATCTACAAAGATTGACCTATAACATTTTGACCTATCAAGATTGATGAATGTCCGACCTTCACCTTCGACCACGATCGGCCACCATTAAGAAATAATGAACTACGTTCGGCTTGATTCCCTACATGGGATACGTAGGCAGCTTGGCTTAACCCCAAGTTCAGTCTGAAATCTACAAACTCCTCGATCCACACTAGTGACTTCTAGCTGATATAGACGCCATCAACGAGCATCAACTGACTCAACATCAGAGCGCTTACTCTTGGTCAGCCTCGACCTAGTTCACGTGCTGTGTTTTTCAGTGCAGGTTTCCCGAACTCAAAGCTAGCTTGGACCAATCAGGAGCTCGAGCTAGTCTGACGTGGAGTGATTAGTCAGCAGTCGATGATCACCTTCGACTTACAGCCTTCCTCTACATAAGCCTTATTTGCCGCTCGGTATTTGTTGATGGTTCTATCCCGCCTGTCGAGCCTATCTAAAATAGACTTATGATCAATTTGAAGCTTTGCAAGCTTAGCTCAAGCGACCTCGAGGTCTTCTTTGGCTATAGCTGCCTAATCACCAGCCTCCTAGAGTATCTAACTTCGCTCATCCGGGCTCCGGACGCAACTTGAGCCTTTTTGCATATTTTTTTCTGCTCTTTAGCACTAGCTTGTGATTCTTTGCACAGTTTTGTTTGCGGAGTCCTGTGCTACTCTTGGCCTCTTAATAAGAGCATAACGCTTTTTGCTACTCAAGCACCCTTTATACAAGACGTTTTGCCTCTTCGACAAAGAGAACTTGTTCGGTTTCAACACTAGTGGTAAAGTTTTCACCAATAGTGGTCTCAACCTATATTAGGACAATTCGGACTTGCAAATTATGGCATCTCGACTGTATAAGTTTGCAAGGCGTCCATACGCTACGACCACCTTACAAACTGGGGGACTTATGTTATACCATAATTTGGTGTGATTCCCTTAGTGGGCCTATCAACACACTATTGTCCTACGAATGTACCGGCCCAAAAGGCCCATTCACGAGCCAGATCGGCCCAAATAAACCATCCCAACAAAGAGGCCCAAAAGCCCATTATGCAAGCCCGATATACCATATGACATATGAATACAACTTATGACATATGTCATATGACATATAAGGGCTTGGCCCATCAACAGAGGCCCATACCTGCTACTACAATCAAGGAGGTTGATCATCTATAAATACCAGACTCCTCCTCATTTACAAGAGATACCTTTTTATCTTATCATAGTTACTCCTCTGGTTGATCTACGGTGGTGGACCTACAGAGGTTGATCTACGGTGGTGGACCTACAGAGGTTGATCTACGGAGGTGGATCTACAGAGGTTGATCTACGGTGGTGGACCTACAGAGGTTGATCTACGGTGGTGGACCTACAGAGGTTGATCTACGGTGGTGGACCTACAGAGGTTGATCTACGGTGGTGGACCTACAGAGGTTGATCTACGGAGGTGGACCTACAGAGGTTGATCTACGGTGGTGGACCTACAGAGGTTGATCTACGGTGGTGGACCTACAGAGGTTGATCTACGGTGGTGGACCTACAGAGGTTGATCTACGGTGGTGGACCTACAGAGGTTGATCTACGGTGGTGGACCTACAGAGGTTGATCTACGGAGGTGGACCTACAGTGGTTGATCTACGGTGGTGGACCTACAGAGATTGATCTACAGAGGTGGACCTACAGAGGTTGATCTACGGAGGTGGACCTACAGAGATTGATCTACAGAGGTGGACCTACAGAGGTTGATCTACGGAGGTGGACCTACAGAAATTGATCTACAAAGATTGACCTATAACATTTTGACCTATCAAGATTGATGAATGTCCGACCTTCACCTTCGACCACGATCGGCCACCATAGAGAAATAATGAACTACGTTCGGCTTGATTCCCTACATGGGATACGTAGGCAGCTTGGCTTAGCCCCAAGTTCAGTCTGAAATCTACAAACTCCTCGATCCACACTAGTGACTTCTAGCTGATATAGACGCCATCAACGAGCATCAACTGACTCAACATCAGAGCGCTTACTCTTGGTCAGCCTCGACCTAGTTCACGTGCTGTGTTTTTCAGTGCAGGTTTCCCGAACTCAAAGCTAGCTTGGACCAATCAGGAGCTCGAGCTAGTCTGACGTGGAGTGATTAGTCAGCAGTCGATGATCACCTTCGACTTATAGCCTTCCTCTACATAAGCCTTATTTGCCGCTCGGTATTTGTTGATGGTTCTATCCCGCCTGTCGAGCCTATCTAAAATAGACTTATGATCAATTTGAAGCTTTGCAAGCTTAGCTCAAGCGACCTCGAGGTCTTCTTTGGCTATAGCTGCCTAATCACCAGCCTCCTAGAGTATCTAACTTCGCTCATCCGGGATCCGGACGCAACTTGAGCCTTTTTGCATATTTTCTTCTGCTCTTTAGCACCAGCTTGTGATTCTTTGCACAGTTTTGTTTGCGGAGTCCTCTGCTACTCTTGGCCTCTTAATAAGAGCATAACGCTTTTTGCTACTCAAGCACCCTTTATACAAGACGTTTTGCCTCTTCGACAAAGAGAACTTGTTCGGTTTCAACACTAGTGGTAAAGTTTTCACCAATAGTGGTCTCAACCTATATTAGGACAATTCCGACTTGCAAATTATGGCATCTCGACTGTATAAGTTTGCAAGGCGTCCATACGCTACGACCACCTTACAAACTGGGGGACTTATGTTATACCATAATTTGGTGTGATTCCCTTAGTGGGCCTATCAACACACTATTGTCCTACGAATGTACCGGCCCAAAAGGCCCATTCACGAGCCAGATCGGCCCAAATAAACCATCCCAACAAAGAGGCCCAAAAGCCCATTATGCAAGCCCGATATACCATATGACATATGAATACAACTTATGACATATGTCATATGACATATAAGGGCTTGGCCCATCAACAGAGGCCCATACCTGCTACTACAATCAAGGAGGTTGATCATCTATAAATACCAGACTCCTCCTCATTTACAAGAGATACCTTTTTATCTTATCATAGTTACTCCTCTGGTTGATCTACGGTGGTGGACCTACAGAGGTTGATCTACGGTGGTGGACCTACAGAGGTTGATCTACGGAGGTGGATCTACAGAGGTTGATCTACGGTGGTGGACCTACAGAGGTTGATCTACGGTGGTGGACCTACAGAGGTTGATCTACGGTGGTGGACCTACAGAGGTTGATCTACGGTGGTGGACTTACAGAGGTTGATCTACGGAGGTGGACCTACAGAGGTTGATCTACGGTGGTGGACCTACAGAGGTTGATCTACGGTGGTGGACCTACAGAGGTTGATCTACGGTGGTGGACCTACAGAGGTTGATCTACGGTGGTGGACCTACAGAGGTTGATCTATGGTGGTGGACCTACAGAGGTTGATCTACGGAGGTGGACCTACAGTGGTTGATCTACGGTGGTGGACCTACAGAGATTGATCTACAGAGGTGGACCTACAGAGGTTGATCTACGGAGGTGGACCTACAGAGATTGATCTACAGAGGTGGACCTACAGAGGTTGATCTACGGAGGTGGACCTACAGAAATTGATCTACAAAGATTGACCTATAACATTTTGACCTATCAAGATTGATGAATGTCCGACCTTCACCTTCGACCACGATCGGCCACCATAGAGAAATAATGAACTACGTTCGGCTTGATTCCCTACATGGGATACGTAGGCAGCTTGGCTTAGCCCCAAGTTCAGTCTGAAATCTACAAACTCCTCGATCCACACTAGTGACTTCTAGCTGATATAGACGCCATCAACGAGCATCAACTGACTCAACATCAGAGCGCTTACTCTTGGTCAGCCTCGACCTAGTTCACGTGCTGTGTTTTTCAGTGCAGGTTTCCCGAACTCAAAGCTAGCTTGGACCAATCAGGAGCTCGAGCTAGTCTGACGTGGAGTGATTAGTCAGCAGTCGATGATCACCTTCGACTTATAGCCTTCCTCTACATAAGCCTTATTTGCCGCTCGGTATTTGTTGATGGTTCTATCCTGCCTGTCGAGCCTATCTAAAATAGACTTATGATCAATTTGAAGCTTTGCAAGCTTAGCTCAAGCGACCTCGAGGTCTTCTTTGGCTATAGCTGCCTAATCACCAGCCTCCTAGAGTATCTAACTTCGCTCATCCGGGATCCGGACGCAACTTGAGCCTTTTTGCATATTTTCTTCTGCTCTTTAGCACCAGCTTGTGATTCTTTGCACAGTTTTGTTTGCGGAGTCCTCTGCTACTCTTGGCCTCTTAATAAGAGCATAACGCTTTTTGCTACTCAAGAACCCTTTATACAAGACGTTTTGCCTCTTCGACAAAGAGAACTTGTTCGGTTTCAACACTAATGGTAAAGTTTTCACCAATAGTGGTCTCAACCTATATTAGAACAATTCGGACTTGCAAATTATGGCATCTCGACTGTATAAGTTTGCAAGGCGTCCATAAGCTACGACCACCTTACAAACTGGGGGACTTATGTTATACCATAATTTGGTGTGATTCCCTTAGTGGGCCTATCAAAACACTATTGTCCTACGAATGTACCGGCCCAAAAGGCCCATTCACGAGCCAGATCGGCCCAAATAAACCATCCCAACAAAGAGGCCCAAAAGCCCATTATGCAAGCCCGATATACCATATGACATATGAATACAACTTATGACATATTTCATATGACATATAAGGGCTTGGCCCATCAACAGAGGCCCATACCTGCTACTACAATCAAGGAGGTTGATCATCTATCAATACCAGACTCCTCCTCATTTACAAGAGATACCTTTTTTCTCTTCTCATAGTTACTCCTCTGGTTGATCTACGGTGGTGGACCTACAGAGGTTGATCTACGGTGGTGGACCTACAGAGGTTGATCTACGGTGGTGGACCTACAGAGGTTGATCTACGGAGGTGGACCTATAGAGGTTGGTCTACGGAGGTGGACCTACAGAGATTGATCTACGGAGGTGGACCTATAGAGGTTGATCTACGGAGGTGGACCTACAGAGGTTGATCTACAGAGGTGGACCTACAGAGGTTGATCTACGGAGGTGGACCTACAGAGGTTGATCTACAGAGGTGGACCTACAGAGGTTGATCTACGGAGGTGGACCTACAGAGATTGATCTACGGAGGTGGACCTACAGAGGTTGATCTACGGAGGTGGACCTACAGAGATTGATCTACGGAGGTGGACCTAAAGAGGTTGGTCTACGGAGGTGGACCTACAGAGATTGATCTACGGAGGTGGACCTATAGAGGTTGATCTACGGAGGTGGACCTACAGAGATTGATCTACGGAGGTGGACCTATAGAGGTTGATCTACGGAGGTGGACCTACAGAGATTGATCTACAGAGGTGGACCTACAGAGATTGATCTACGGAGGTGGACCTACAGAGATTGATCTCCAGAGGTGGACCTGCAGAGATTGATCTACAGAGGTGGACCTACAGAGGTTGATCTGCAGAGGTGGACCTACAGAGGTTGATCTGCAGAGGTGGACCTACAGAGATTGATCTACAGAGGTGGACCTACAAAGGTTGATCTACGGAGGTGGACCTATAGAAATTGATCTACAAAGATTGACCTATAACATTTTGACCTATCAAGATTGATGAAGGTCCGACCTTCACCTTCGACCACGATCGGCCACCATAGAGAAATAATGAACTACGTTCGGCTTGATTCCCTACATGGGATACGTAGGCAGCTTGGCTTAGCCCCAAGTTCAGTCTGAAATCTACAAACTCCTCGATCCACACTAGTGACTTCTAGCTGACATAGACGCCATCAACGAGCATCAACTGACTCAACATCAGAGCGCTTACTCTTGGTCAGCCTCGACCTAGTTCACGTGCCGTGTTTTTCAGTGCAGGTTTCCCGAACTCTAAGCTAGCTTGGACCAATCAGGAGCTCGAGCTAGTCTGACGTGGAGTGATTAGTCAGCAGACGAAATCACCCTGCATCATGGTGTAACAACGTTGTAAAATGATATACTACTACATATTGGCGCACGTCCCACTTTATAGAAATCTATCGTTTGTCACACTGTAGCAGAAACAATACTAGAACAACAATTAACAAGAGAATTTCTCTAATGTCATCTATTCAATATATATATATACACACATATATATATATATACAAAATTAAAAAAAAAATGTATTATAGATTTCAGGCCTTAAGAAGAACAATTTTCTCCGAGAACAATTTTAAAATTTTTTTGATTAACTATTTGTGCAGACTCATATAGTGTCACGGCCAATCATGCATTTGGGGATGGTTATGCTGAATTATATATCCCGTAGTTGGGCAGACTCCATGGTCACTCTGATTAGCAATTTTATGTATGGAGATTTGAAAAGTTACGGGATTAAAAGGCCAGATGAGGGGCCTTATGCTATGAAGGCCAAGTATGGAAAGTACCCAGTTGTTGACGTGGGAACTATCCAAAAAATCAAGGCATCCGAAATTCAGGTATCTTATTTATAGAATCTTTTGGGGTAAAAGCATTAGTGACTTTGTCATCAAAAAAGCATTAGTGACTTTTACTCTGTATTCATCGTACCCTCTAAACATTTCCTGACACCACTTTTTGGTTTGGTTGATTTTAAATTCAAGTTTCTTGGTTATTTATTTCATTCTTCCCTATGACAACACAAGCACATTTAGTTAAGGCCCCCATTCGCTTATTTATCTATTAAAATGTGACAATCAGTAGGGATAATGTGACTGCATGGCAACCACATAAATCATATCAACTGAGGTTTTGGCAATATTAACTACCTCGATAATTAACATCGTTAACAAACTTTTTAATGCGACATTTGACATTTATATCCTGTATCACAAAATAAAATGTGATAAAGCAATCTTAATATCCCAAATATCATCGGGTAGCTAGAGCAGTAAGAATATATATTGAATCAACCCAAAATAAAGTAGGCGGAATCATTTTAATTTTTTCTTAAAGAAAAAATTACGTCCATTACTTTTTACATACCAGTTTCAGCCATAGCCACAACCACCACACACTTCACTAGCTAGAATTCAATAGGAACTGAATTGTAGTAATTTCAATTTCCTACAAGAAGGTCAGTGCAACAAACTAGTTGGCGCCCCTTTTCAACGCTACCCGCTGCTGTTTTCATTTTCCTTTCCATCTATATATTTTGGCTTTTAATAGAATTGCTAAAAATGCCTGATATCTTTTCACAACTTTAGTGCCCGGTGTCCGCCAAATCGTCAAATCGCGTCATACGTGGCAAAAATGTGGCAACCATGTCATCTAATTTATAATTTTTATATTTCTTTATAATTAGCTTTATTATATATATTATAAAAACTTATTTTATAATTCTAATAACTAATAATTTAAAAAAATAGAAAAATAAAAAAAGTTAAATCTTAATAATTAACCTTATTATTTAAATTTGAAAAACCTATTCTATAATTCTAAGTTAAAAAACTTACTTTTTAATAACAAAAAAATATGAAAAAAATAAAAAAAAAATAAGGAATATAGATATTTAATAATATATTCTTTTAATTAATTAACTTTATTTATTTAAATTATTAAATCTTTATATATAAATCTTATTTCAATAAATTTCTTACCAATTAAAAACTTAAATAAAAAAACATAAAAATGAATAAAAAATAGTCATCACTTTCCACCCACCCACCCACCCCCCTAACAAACCCGGCTACCCCCGTCCGCACCATAGCCAACCATCACCTCCACCTGCACCGCCACCAATTTGACCCACCGCCGACGTACCACACCACAATATGAGATCCCCTTTCATATCGCCAATTCGCCCCGCCGCCACACCACCAATTTGCTCCAACCCAGGTCGTCACTTTTTCGGCGCATTTGTGCGGGGTGATGGTGATGGAGGTGAGCCGTGATGGTGGTGGGGGGAAAGTCACGACCTGGGTTGGTTTCTCTTTTTTTCTGTTTTTAAAAAGTTTTAATTTTTTTTGGTTTTTAATATACATATATATATATATATATATTTAAAGTTAGTTATAAAGATTTAACACAAAGAAGAAACAAAATCGCATTAGTAAGCAGCAGCGACGCTCTCTGCTAAAACTAGGGTTGCAGCAAAGTAAGATACTTCTGGCGGCGGCGGCCGAAAATAAAAACCTTCACAGCCACCAGACCTCGATCGGAGAACGAACTATGGAATCGGAGACACCGTCTCCGATCCAACCCTTCCAATTTTCCAGTACAACGCCAATGGAAAGCGAGGAGATCTCGGCCCTCAAACGAACCCGACACGCCTACGAGTTCAAGGCATCGAAACCCAGCAATCAATTCATGGAAGCGAATGTTAGGGAAACGGGTAACCCGCGAATTTCATACGCAAACAAAGTGCGACCAAAGGACGTCAAAATCGACGCGACGACACTAGCTGCGGTTCAAGGGAAGGCTAGGGTTCTTCCTCCCACGGCAGAAAGAAAATACAAGACGCTGGAACTCTCGAATGAATTGAAACAGTCCCTGGCCGATCTGTGGAAAGATTCTATCTACATCAGAGTGATGGGACGAGCATGGTTCTATCCGAACTTGGTGAACAAACTCAGCACAATGTGGAACTTGACGGGGGACTGCGAACTGGTTGATTTGGGATCGAACAGCTATTGCCTAAAAGGAACGTCCACCGCGCAACGAGAAAAAATCCTCACGGAATGCCCATGGCAGATCGCCGGAAGTTTTCTCTCTATACGAAAATGGACTCCAGAATTCATCTACGGGGAAGAGAACTCGAATCAAGTCATTACGTGGGTGCGCGTCCTCAAAATCCCGATCGAGATGACACACGAAGCAGTGATCGTCCCGATAGCTCAAAGCATAGGAGACCTCATTAAGATTGACGGAAATACGTATACCGCGTCAAGGGGTAAATACGCAAGATTTTGCGTCCAAATTGCGACGGATCAGCCCCTCGAGAGAGCCATGTACATTGGAGATAAACTTTATCAAGTCCAATATGAAAACATTGAGACACTATGCTATACGTGCGGGCGCGTTGGACATTTGGCGAACCGTTGCAATGCGAAAAAGGATGAGGATAACCAAACGGAGAACTCCAGTAGCATGGAAATTAGAGAAGACGGAGAGGTCCCTAAAGCTCCGGAAAATAGCTGGCTTGTCGAAAAAGCAACATCAAACGAGTTTGGCGAATGGATGCAAGTCCCTCGCAAAAAGAATTGGGGAAGCAAAAGGCCATCGACGGAAAAAAATGCGTTGATTAAGGAAGGGAAACCCGTCTCTATCCTTAAAAGGAAACCGAGCTTCTTTAAGAGTCCTAATGCAGATATGACTGTGCTTAATGGCAAACAAACCCAAATTGACAAGGAAAGTGATCGGGAGAAAGATATAATTCCGAATAAAATCGGATCTGGGGGTCCAAATAATCAAAGTAAGTCAACTAATAAAGGAAAAAAGAATTCACCACCCAAAGCGGCGGGATTTACAAGCAACCCCAACAACCGATTCACTATATTGGGAGAAAAAACTCTAAGCGACGCTACGAACACCGTGTTGAACCATGGACCAAGCGGGCGGGATACAAATCAACTGGGTGAATGGAGCAATGGTAGTGGAACCCGAACAGGGTTTTTGGGGCAATCACACAAGAACAGAGAGATTCAGCGGCCCCTCGTGGATATTACTAATTGATCCGCGCCACATTGTCGTGACGGAGGTAGCCTCGACGGTCTGGGAGTTCAAAATACAAACCTTTTGGGTCGAGAGGGAGGAACATCTGAGCAACTACTGGCAGAAACTCAATCTAACCGACTGGGAGGCAAATCGCCAACTCCAAATAGCATTGATGCTAACGAGACAGTTGATTACGTCATGGATGGGACGGGACATTGTTGACCATATCCAACCGTATCACCTAATTTGTGCCAAGATGAAAGTAGTGTCGTGGAATTGCCAAGGAGCGGGAGACGAGGACTTTAGGAATAATTTTAGAGAACTTGTACGGACCCACAACCCGGACGTTGTCTATTTGCTGGAAACGCGCGTATGCATGGAACGTGCACATGAGATTGCACCTACGATGTGGTACTCGAACTTCTGCATTGCACATTGCTGTGGAATTCTAACAATATTGATGTCGAGATTCAAGAAGTCGGGGATTAGGCAATTCATGCTCTTGTTGGTCCGAAAGAGAAGGATAAATGGGCAATCTCCGGAATTTACGCAAAACCACACAAGGCAGATAAAATTCGTATTTTTGATAGACTTGCGGATATTGCACGAGATATTCGGATGCCATGGCTTATCCAAGGAGACTTTAATGAAATAGGCGCAGCACATGAAAAAGTCGGAGGAAGCACGGATGTGATGAATCGATGCTCGGCCTTCCAAGAGCGCATGAAATCATGGAAAGTACACGATCTCGGATTTAACGGCCCAGAATTTACGTGGACAAACAAGCGGGACGGCGATGATATAATCCGAGAACGGCTCGATAGGGCGTTAGCAAACGTTGAATGGATAGAAGCGTTTCCCGGATACGTGGTCTCACATCTACCGCGTACACACGGAGACCACCACCCTATCCTAACGAGTAATGAAGACTCGACCGATATTAAAGGAACACGACCCTTTCGATTTGAAGATATGTGGTATGACCACCCGGAGTGTGAAACGACGATGAAAAACGTGTGGGAATCGCACACAAATTTAATCGACGCTATAAACGCAGTCCCGGAGTTCATGATACCATGGAACAGAACGCGATTTGGGCATATTTTTCGTGAGAAAATGAGGGTCTTGAAACGGATTGAAGGGGTACAAAAAATGCTCGCGCGACACACCCGACCTGACCTGATAAAATTGGAAGGGAATTTGTTGGCAGAATATAGCGAGATATTGCGTCGGGAAGCAGTCTTTTGGAGACAAAAATCGAGAGTAAAGTGGCTAGCGGACGGGGATAAAAATACCAAATTCTTTCACAGAGCCACGACCACGCGTCGCAAAAGAAATAAACTTACGGCGCTAAAAATTAACGATATATGGTGCGAGGAGCAGGGCATCCTTCGGTCGCATGCGATCACATACTTTCGAAGTCTCTTTACGGCTACGACCTCAACGACAAGCCCATTAACTATATCTCGATTTCAGCGCTTCCTTGACAAAAATTCAATCTCCGACGTTGGGAAGGAAATATCCGCAGCAGAATTGAAAAAGACGGTTTGGGCATCGCACCCGTCTAAAGCCCCATAACCGGACGGGCATCAAGCTAGAGTCTATCAAAATTTCTGGGATTGGATGAACCCATCGTTGTTTGAGTTTATTGAAAAAGCATTCCAAAACGGAGTTTTGATCCGAAGGTATGTGCTGCGTTTCTTTGTCTCATCCCGAAAGTGCCAAACCCGTCGCTTATATCCCAGTTGCGTCCTATATCGCTTTGCAACGTCACATACAAATTCATCACCAAGATTATTACATTGCGCCTCAAAGATCTTATGTCGGGGTTAATCGCGCCCACCCAATCGAGTTTCATAAAGGACCGAGAAACCCAAGATAATATCTTGGTGATACAAGAATTATTGCACTCACTGCGCAACAAGAAAAACAATAAAATTGGTTGCATGATCCTAAAGCTAGATCTCGAGAAAGCCTATGACAAGATCAGTTGGAGTTTTCTTGAAGAAACTTTGTACGCTTTCAAGATTTCGGCAAATATCATCAAATTGATCTTGTTTTGTGTGACGAATGCATCGACACGGATACTGTGGAACGGAAAATCGTTGGAAGCGTTCCACCATGGATGCAGATTGAGACAGGGAGACCCGTTGTCTCCATACCTCTTTGTTCTTTGCGTCGAGCGTCTGGCATATCTCATCCTTGAAGCGGTTCACGAAAAGAGGTGGGAACCAATTCTACCCTGTAGAGGAGGCCCGAGTCTATCCCATATTTTTTTCGTCGACGACCTTATGCTTATGGGAAAAGCTACACTCAAAACGGCGAGAACCATTAAGGAGACATTGGATCGGTTTTGCGCATCATCAGGCTTGAAACTGAGTCCAGCAAAGTCTAAGGTCTTTTTCTCAAAAGCGGGTGAATGGACTCTCAAAAGGAGAATTTGCTCTATCTTCGGTTTCGCGCAAACCACACACCTCGGGAAATACTTAGGGGCAGAGCTGTTCCACGGGAGAGTTAAAAGGGAAGACTTCACGGGGATTTTTGACAAGCTTAATGCACGGTTTACGGGATGGAAGAGCCAAACACTCTCACTTGCGGGGCGCACCACACTTGTGCAATCGGTATCGACGGCGGTACCAATACATGTGATGCAATCTTGTTGGCTCCCCGACAACGTTTGCAAGCGAATGGACAAGATGAACCGCGACTTTTTGTGGTCCAACGATCCTAATGCCCGCAAACTCCACCTTGTGGGATGGCAAAAAGTCACAAAGGACCGGAAAGAAGGAGGACATGGCATACGTGTTGCGCGCGTCAATAATCAGGCCCTTCTCTCAAAGTATGGCTGGAAATTATTAATAGGAGAGGCGGGTCTATGGGGCGATTTTGTGACTGCGAAATATATTAAAGAGGATCGACTTATGGAGTACAAAACCAAGCCTACCGATAGTGCTACTTGGAAGGGGATAGTTCGATGCTTGGATTTAATTAAGGACTCTTTCCGATGGAAAATAGGTGACAGTCGGAAAATCTTATTGTGGTTTGACAATTGGATGGGAAATCAAAAACTAAGTGACCTTATTCCGCATATTGATGGGGCCGACTGTGATATCAAAATCCGAGACGTCATTAATGACGAGGGGCAGTGGTGTTTCGACCACATTAGGACGGAGGTGAACGCAAGTTGGACTAACGTGCTTGAAGGGAAAGAGCCGACCTTAACGGACACAGAGGATCGCATCTTGTGGAACGAAACGACAAACGGAATCTTCTCTTGTCAAAGCGCATACAAATTACTCCATCGCGCGAATACGGAAAGGGAAGGTGGACCGAACCAATGGAAGTGGATTTGGGATGCATCATGTAGCAACAAGATCCGCCATTTTATCTGGCTAGCAAACCAGAACCGCCTAGCATCAAACCAATTGAGGAAAATTCGGAAGTGTACGGATTCGGCGATATGTGAAGTTTACAAAAGAGATGAGGAATCGACCCTTCACATCTTACGCCACTGCTCCGCAGCGAAGGAAATTTGGAACACCCTTCTGGAAGACACAGGCCTGCGCGCCTTCAACAATATCCGTGATGCGGTTTGGCTGAAACGAAATATATCCCACAAAGAGATGGTATGTCCGCTTTTACCAAATATCCCATGGAACATTATTTTTGCCGCTAGTATTTGGTCTATTTGGAAGGCTAGGAACAATAGGGTGTTCAAGGGGAAAAAAGATTCAAAATTCCGACTGATGTGTCAAATAAAGTCATTATGCTACGATATGGCGCGAGCATATAAATCGAAGAGTGGCCGAAAGGAGGAGAATTGGCAAAAACCAACCAACGGGTGGAAGAAATTAAATGTGGATGGAAGTGTAACACCGGGTCAAAACCGAGGACAAATTGGCGGAGTCCTAAGAGATGAAGATGGCGAATGGCTTTGGGAATTTTCCGAACCCCTTTCATGCCCAACTATTCTTGAAGCGGAGATTGACGCTATTAGACGAGGGCTAGAATTGGCGTGGGAAAAAAGAGTAGAACGAATTAGCATTGAGACGGATTCGTTGGGGGCGTACAACTTAATCTCAAAGGCGAATGCATCGGAGCCGCACCTCCAAGAGAAGATTGATGAATGTCGAGCACTACTTCACAAACTATGGACCTCCTAATTTCGATGGATAGCGCGAGAGAAGAATAAAGTAGCGGATGCTCTTTCTAGATTGGTTTGTAACACGGGTGGGAGCATTAGTTTTCTTTTGTCGCCCCCCCCCCCCCCCCCCCCGAAATCCTTACTTTATTATCGAACGATGTAGCCTAAGGGCCATTTGATTTCCATTTTCTACCAAAAAAAAAGATTTAACACAAAAATTATAAATGGGTATTTTCTTTTTTTATTTTTCTGTTTTTTTTTTATTTTTAGTTATTAAAAGTTGATATTTGAAAATCATAATTAAAATATAAGTTCTTTTTTAAACTTTTTATAATATAATTAATTATAAAAAAATATAAAATTTATAAATTTGATGACATGGTAGCCACATTTTTGCCACGTATGACGCGATTTGATAATTTGGCGAACACCGGGCAATGAACATTGTTTCGGGCATTTTTGGCAAAATTATCGGGCATAAACTCAGGCTTAAAAATTTAAAGGGCAACAACTAAAGTTGGGAATATTGAGCTTTTTTAGCAATTCTGCCTTTTGAATATCACTAAACTTTGTCCTTTTAATATTCAAGCATGTGCTAATTGCTATATATGGTACATCAAGAAGCAGTCGTAATATCAGGCCAAAATTGAGGCAGAGCTAGTATTGACATAGTGACATTGTTTTAAACATCTGGACTATTTTTAATAGTGAAGTTGCATCATTTTTAGCTGAATACTATCATAATCTCTTAATGAGAAATGAAAGTAAACATAACTTTTATAAATTGCCATGGAATATCTTGAGTTGCTATGATAGAGAAACACCACTATATATAATATTGCTTCTTCTTATTTAATGAAAAAAAAGCATTCTGTAACAAAATTAAGAAGAATAAAAACAGGAATTTCAAAAAAGTTGATTTGGCAACGTGATTATCTTAATGAATTTCTACTTAGAAATATTCATTTTCCAATATTTTGTATTCTAAAATTACATATGCAGGTACTTCCGGGAATAAAGCTAATGCACACCAACACTGTGGTGTTTGAGAATGGAAAGGAATATCCATTTGATTCAGTTATATTTGCCACCGGTTTCAAAAGATCCACAAAACAGTGGCTCAAGGTAATGAACTCGATCGGGACATGTTAATAATTATAATTAGCTAGCTAGACTTTCTTAATTTGTTGTACTGCTTTTATTTCTGATAATTAGTTAGTCGTTGTATACTTGCTTGGACTTTTAATTTCTACTCTCAACTTGTCATAATTGTTAGATTTGCACACAAGCATTATATTTAAAATTTATGTTTAAAATTTAAATTACCAGTAATTTTATACATAATTCACAATTTAATATCTGGTTTATGAATTTTTATGTATGACACGTCAGAAAACTCTTCACGGCTCTAATACTCACTATTTCATACACAACATATTGTACGTATTCAATGCAACTTGTGATTGATATAAAGCTGCTTCTTTTTTTTTCTTGAGAGGATAAAGCATTTATTTATCTATAACTGCTAATTACTACAATAATTTTGAATTCTGATATATATGTAATTCATAAGCATTGCCATGGTTACACAAGATTAAAGTTATATAGCTCCTGAGATATATATGTAATTTATATAGCTCCTCAGAGGAGCTCTCAAGGTTTAGTTGGGCTCTTTTATTTTTCTGTTTATTTTTCTCCTCTTTCCTTCTAAATCAGTTTTGTTTTTTTTTTTCTTTTAACAAGAGATTTGATGGGTTGAAGATATACTTTGTGTAGGGTGATGACTCGTTGTTAAATGATGATGGGATGTGTCGGCGCAGTTTCCCTAACCATTGGAAAGGTGAAAATGGGCTTTATTGCATTGGGTTATTGCGAAGAGGTTTTTACGGAGCCGCCATGGATGCACAAAATATAGCCTATCACATCAAGGCCCTCCTTTAGTTACTTTATTTCTTGGATAGAAACTCATTATTACTTAAGAGTCTCGTTCAGGAGTCAGGACACTAAATAAAGACAAACAAACAAATAAAATAATTATGCAAATCTTCTTATAGTAACTATGTAATGATGCCTATATATGTTGGAAGCATCGAGTTGTACGATAAGATTTGCACAAGCTCCATACATGAAGAGCTAAAAGTAATTGCATGTTTCGCGCATTTTGCTAGTTATGTTAAAATGTGTACAAAAATATCTTGCTCATATAAAAATGAGATTATGTATATAATTTATAATAAAAAAATAAAACTTAAGAAATTGTGGAAACACATATTACAAAAAATTTAATTTAAATAAATAATATATTTATTTTGGTGTAGTTTATGTTATATGAATATATTTGTAGATCTATAATTAATTATATAGCATAATTTAAATTATAAAATTTAAAATTAAAAATTAAAATTAAAATTAAAATTTTAGTGTTTCAATGTGTCCAGCATCTCATTTTTTATATAATATTATTGGTTATTCTGGACTCCAGAGATAAAATGTCATAGACATATATAGTAACATTAAGTGCCTGTAAAAGTAACATTTGTAGCTTTCAAAATTTAATTTATGAAAAAGAAAATGTTGAAAATGCGTTGAGACGTTATGGCTTACTAAGGTTTGGCCGTCCAACAAGTACCTGTTATACTTAATTAATTAATAATCAAATATACAAATCTTGACAAAAAGAAAGATTTACCTATGTCCATAACAATTCCTCGATTAAGGATATGATTTAATGCCCACTATAATAACACCATCGAATTTAAAGAGTGGTATACCAGGAAATACCATCAAGTAAAACTGCAGTGTTAAGTTCTATTTGTTTCACTTCCCTTAATTAATAGAAAGACAATGAAATAAACAATTAAGGAATAAAAATGTCGGTAGGACTTTTTTATGAAACAAATGCGTTTTTAGCGCACAAATTCACAAAAATCGACATGCTCAAAAGCCAACAATCACAATGACAGCACAAAATAACCTTTAGTAGCCGCGCCATGCATTACAATAATAATAATAATAATAATAATAATAATAATAATAATAATAATAATAATAATAATAATAATAATAATAATAATAATAATGAAAAATACGCTTGTCGCAAAATAAACAATGAAGAAAATCAGAATTTAAGCAAAAATAGAAGACAAATTAAAGCAGCACTTATCAATTCCAACATACTCCTAGCTTTGCAACAACATCATCTGCTGTTGGGTATTTGAACCGCCTCAAATACCGCCCCCAGGATTTGCCCATGAGGTAATTACGAAGCAACACGAATATAATATTGACGATAGTAACAACACAAGGATTTAACGTGGAAACTCCTTCATCGGAGAAAAACCACGGGGACCCGAGCAAAATTCACTATGTACAAAACTCGTACAATTACATAATTCTCACTCGACCCGATGATCCCGACAGATCTTTTTCACTCTCACCACTCCCTAATCTACACTCTCCCGGTGTATAAAATACTACATTGTATAATTAGAGAGAAAGGAAAAGAACTCTGAAGGATACATTTCACTACTGAGGACCTTTGCTATTTATAGGCAAATAATTTGGAGAAGCCGTCAAAGGAATAGTTGGAGCCGTGAAATGAATAGTTGGAGCCGTGAAAGGAATAGTTGGAGAAGTCGTCAAAGGAATAGTTGGAGAAGCCGTCAAAGGAATAGTTGGAGCCGTGAAAGGAATAGTTGTCAAAGTTGGCGGCTGGAAATTTCACACCCAACATCTGCTTGATTAGCGTTCACGGCAAACCAAGGTTCCCCCTAATCATACTCTGTCCTAATGTCTTCCAGATGCAAAAGATCATCCAGATGCAAGAGATCATGAACCACCCAAGTAAAATGACCCTCTATAATTAATAACCCAATCTCCATCTGGGCTCCAAGACAAACGACGAGAGCCTCTAGATTCAGCGCACTCGATCAGGTGGCAAACTATAAGATATTAAGCCTCACTACAACAAAAATGAGTTATAGTGGCACTATGTTGCTGACATTTGTTCTCAAATGTCACAATAAATTAATTCTATGACCGTTTGTCAATTGCCACTATAGTCAAAGGTTAGTACTGTCACTAACTTACCCTAATTAATGGCATTAGTTTGAGAATGTCAATATAAGTTTATATAATGTCATTATTATAAAATGCTACTAATGATTGATACGATTAGTGATGTTAACGCATGCTAATTAATGCCATTAGTTTCATAATGTCATAACAAATTTATATTATGTCATGTTTAACAATGTCACCTATAATTAATTTATGGGCTTTTATAATTTCTGCCCGTTAACTATCCTCAAATTCAAGTTTTGCTCTTCTTTTAAACGGGCTTGAAAAATGCCCTATAACTTTTTTTTTGAATAAAAAATGCCCGACGGGCTGAGGACTGGGCTTTTTTTTTTATTTTTAATTAATAACTATATTTAATTTAATTATATTTTGATCTAAATCATAAAAAAATTGTATAAAATCAAGTTTATTAAAAAATTGTCTTAAAATGTTTACTAAATTTATGTTACTAGTAAAAATTAAAAAAAAAATTATATATTGATCTAAATCATAAAAAAATGTATAAATTCAAGTTTATTAAAAAAGTTTATCTTAAAATGTTTAATAAATGTATATGTACTGGTAGAAATTTAAAATAAATTTGTATTTACTAGTAAATATTAAAAATAAATTGATCTTCAATATTGTATTTAATTTTATTATTATTGATTTAAATAATAAAAAAGTTGTATATATTCAAGTTTATTAAAAACAATTATCTTAAAATGTTTAATAAATTTTTTTTATTAGTCAAAAAAATTAAAAAAATTATATTTACTATTAAATAGTAAAAATAAATATATTTTAATTATACATATTTTTTCTTAATAAACTTAATTACTCAATAAAATAATAATTTTTTTAAAAAACAATTAACTACAGAATACATATCGTCTTCCACTGCCGCCGCCACCACCACCATCCTCCGCCCTACTCGCCGCCGCCCTCAACCTCCCCATCTCCAAAAAAAATTAGTACACTCTGTTTGCAAAAGTCGTCACAACAAATAACAAATTTCGGACCAAATTAAACCAAACCCAGTTCGCAAAATCGAATCTTTTTTACATTTCCGGCAAAGATAAGATGATGAGGAGACGACAACAACAAGATCTGAGGGATTATTACACAAAGGTTATGTACGAGTTGTCGGATTTAGTATTGAACATCATGCGGTCCCCTATTCCGTCGATGGAGTTTTTCGATCAATCGGCGGCAATCCAGCGGCTGTCGTCGTTGCAGCAGATAACCCCGGCGGGGTTCGTGTTGATGTTGTGAGGATCTTTGTCGGGTTGGTTTTTGTCCGACAATGGTGTTGCGGCCGACGGTTGGGGGGGCGGGGGGGTTCAAGAGAGAAGACAATCTGATGAAGCAATTTTTTTAAATCTTATTTCAAGTTTATTATTTTATTGAGAAATTATGTTTATTAAGAAAAAATATTTATAGTTGAAATATATTTATTTTTAATATTTACTAGTAAATATAAATTTACTTTTTATTTTTACTAGTAAATATACATTTATTAAACATTTTAAGATAAACTTTTTTAATAAACTTGAATTTGTACATTTTTTATGATTTAGATCAATATATAATTTTTTTTTATTTTTACTAGTAAATATACATTTATTAAACATTTTAAGATAAACTTTTTAATAAACTTGAATTTACATTTTTTTATGATTTAGATCAATATATAATTTATTTTAAATTTCTACTAATAAATATACATTTATTAAACATTTTAAGATAAACTTTTTTAATAAACCATTCGAGTATATTTCTCACGTTAGATCCTACACAAAGTTTCTCAAATGAGTGGAGGCGGGACAAGCTATTTCGATTTGAGGCAACTTGGACTAAAGGGGCTGAATGTAAGGATTTGGTTGCGCAATTTTGGACTGATACGGGGAGTAATGAGCAGCCTTTTGATCTCACAGAGAAGCTTGACAGATGTCGTGTGGGGCTGGTCCGTTGGAAGACACTTTCGGGTTCAACTATTAAAAAGTGCATAGAGGACTTGAAGCAGGAAATTATAACTCTAAGGGAGGGAGAGATCACGTCAGCCTCGAAAGAGAGAGAAGCGATACTCACGAGGGATTTGGAACTTATGTTAGATAAAGAAGAGCTTTTCTGGAAACAATGGGGAAAAGTTCAGTGGTTGAAGGAGGGTGATAGAAATACGCATTATTTTCATCGAAGGGCTAGTGAAAGGAGGAAGAAGAATAATATTAAGGGTATCAGGGACCGAGAGGGGACTTGGAGGGATACTAGGCATGGGATTGAGGAGGTTACCGTTGACTACTTCCGATCTATTTTTGGTTCTAAATGTCCTACTAGTGATGAAATTGAGGATGTGCTACGGGTAATCCAAGCTAAAGTAAGTCCAGAAGTAAATGAGGAGTTAGCACAACCGTTCACGCCAGAGGAGGTAACTAAAGCTCTTTTCGATATGTACCCTCTTAAATCTCCTGGTCCGGATGGATTTTCTCCTGTCTTTTACCAAAAGTTCTGGAATATTGTCAAATTTGATGTTACTTCTTTTGTGCTTAATTTTCTGAATAACCGTGTTCTCCTTACCTCTATGAATCACACGCACATTGTTCTTATTCCTAAATGCACGGATCCGGAACTTATGTCTCAGTACCGGCCTATCTCTCTCTGTAACGTTAGCTTTAAAATAGCGTCCAAAGCAATAACAAATAGGATTAAGCCGTACCTTCCTGATATTATTTCGTATGCACAATCTGCTTTCGTTCCAGGACGGCTTATCACTGATAATATTCTCGTTGCCTTTGAGGTTAACCATTTTTTAAAGAATAAAAGAACAGGTAAGGTTGGACACATGTCACTCAAACTGGATATGAGTAAAGCTTATGACCGGGTCGAGTGGTCCTTTCTTGAAAAGGTACTTCTTAGATTAGGCTTTGAGTGTAATTTTGTTGCCCTTATCATGATGTGCGTTAATACTGTTTCTTATTCATTACTCATTAATGGTTGTGAGATTGGATTCATAAAGCCAGAACGAGGATTACGCCAGGGCGACCCTCTCTCGCCATACCTCTTTCTTTTTGTTACTGAAGTGTTCTCAGGTCTAATTCGTGATGCGGAAAGACGACAAGCCTTAAAGGGAATTGCTGTGAGCCGTTATGCACCTAGAGTATCTCATTTGCTTTTTGCAGATGACACTCTTGTTTTCTGCGAAGCTGAAGCGAATGCGGCAAGAGAAATTAAGAGTATTCTGGATCGGTTTGCAAAGGCGTCGGGGCAAGAGATTAATGTGGATAAATCTGTTGTGGTTTTCAGTAGAAATACTTTGGAGGTGTGCCGACATGATGTGGTGCAGATTCTCGGGGTACGAGCAACAGAGAAGCATGATATGTACTTGGGGATGCCTGCTGTTATTGGTAAGTCGAAAAAGGAACTCTTTAGTTACCTTCGAGACCGGGCGGGAACCAGATTCCAAGGATGGAAGGAGCTCACACTCTCTGGAGCGGGCAAGGAAGTTCTTATAAAATCTGTAGCTCAGGCTATGCCTTCATTTGTCATGAACTGCTTTCGCCTCCCTGATTCTCTAATTAAAGAACTCGAGGCAATGGTGAAGAATTATTGGTGGGGTAATGGAGCGCAACGGAAAATTCATTGGATTGGTTGGGACAAAATGTGTCGTAGTAAAAAAGAGGGAGGAATGGGCTTTCGGGATCTTCGTGCTTTCAATATGGCGTTACTTGCTAAACAGGCTTGGAGGATTTGGAAGTTCCCGGACAGCCTTGTGGGACAGATTTTCAAGGCTAAGTATTTTCCTAGGTGCTCAATATTTGAGGCGAAGAGTGGAAGTGGTCATTCCTTTTCATGGAAGAGTATTAGAGCATCTATTCATATACTTGAGCGGGGCTTGAGATGGAGTATTGGAAATGGGAATTCGGTCAAAATTTGGGGGGACGCTTGGCTGCCACGGCCAGTTACTTTTCGACCGATTACTGCTATTGTGGAGGGATGCTCTAATTTACGTGTACGGGAATTGATCGATGAGAACACGGGGTGGTGGGATCAAGTGTACGTTCGTGAATTGTTTTTGGGGGTTGATGCCTCTTTAATTCTCTCAATTCCACTGGGTTCTTTGGAGAGGTGCGACGAACAAATTTGGCACTATTCTACATCCGGTAAATTCACGGTACGCAGCGCTTATTATTTGATAATGGAACAGGGCTTGATTTCTAACATGTGTTCGACATCAACTAGTTCGGATATGGATTGGCATAAAATCTGGAGTTTGAATTGTCCAAATAAAATCAAACATTTTGTTTGGCGTGCTAGCCATAATATTCTACCGACTCAAAAGACTCTAGCACAACGCCATATTTGTACAGAGACAGAGTGTATTCTTTGTGGAGGTGAAGATGAAGACGTGAGACACGTTCTGTTTTTCTGTCATGTGGTCCGACAGACCTGGGCCCTCGCTTTTTTGCCGCACTTTCTCTGTATTCGTAATGAAGAGTCTTTTTTGTGTTGGTTCTCTCGCATTGTGAGGCTGAAGGATTCAGAACTTGCAACTAGAATTGTGACCTTGTGTTGGGCACTTTGGGCAAATAGAAACCGAGTTGTAGCGGGTGAGAGAATTTCTTCGCCATTGGAGATTGCGCAATTCTGTGAGAATTACAGAAGAACATGGACTGCTGCAAATACAATATGTTCGGGTGGAAGAATGAATGAGTTCGAAACATGGACTCCCCCCTGTTATCCGTGGATCAAATGCAACCTTGATGGCGCCATATTCGAATCAGAGGATGCATCAGGCATTGGTATTATTTTTCGAGACTACGAGGGACAGTGTTGTGCACGCATACAAAGAAGGTTTTCTGGAAATTTGGGTCCGTTAAATTCAGAAATTATGGCTGTTTGGACTGCTGTCAATTTTGCGATTGCGCGAGGATGGAATAAAGTAATCTTTGAAGGAGATTGTTTGGAAGTGATTAATTCAATTGTGCACGGCAATGAGATTGGCGCGGAGGGTGGTAACTTGATTAAGGAGATTCGTGATGCAAAATGTGGGAATCCTTCCTTTTTCTTCTGTTGGATCCGTAGAGAAAGTAATCATGAAGCTCATGTTTTGGCGCGTTCGGCGACTGATGATGTGGTGTGGATTTTATCATCCGAGATTTCGTCGACTTGAGTCTGTATGCTTGGTTTGGTTTCTTGTAATGTTTTATGATCTGCTCCTTGTTTATGTTTACATGTCTCTTCATGTATAACATTGTATTAGGCTGTTTTGGCCTTTGTTTATGATATGGTTATCTTCAAAAAAAGAAAAAAAAAAGCCCTTAATTTATTAATTGTAGTAATTTAACACCAAATAGTAACATTGGTGGCGCTCACAGTAAGAGAATTATGATCCAGTAACGCCAATGACATTCCTTGATTAAATTGGTGATATTCATTGTTACAATTCACAAATTATTGTCCATCTAAAGAATGCCCTAAGCCCCAAATTATTCTCTGCCAAATTCGTCTTCATCGTTGCGCCTCATGCTCCTCTGCGTCTCTTATGATGTCACCTCCAAGTCTCGGCTTCACCAATTCTCGTCACCGCGTCTCCACTGTAATTCTCCGACTGACTACTGACAAGTAAATCCTTTATATATGATTTCGTATATGTTTCTCTGGTGATTATGGACTTATGGTGCGGTTGTTCTTATGCTTTAATTATTAAAATGAACAACATAGATTTCTATTGAATTGTGAACCCTGCGTTAAAACTCTCCTCAGTTTTTTTACGACTTTGAAAAGTTTCATGTTTGCGTGCATACATTGTGATATATATGATCTTGTTCAGAAAGAATATTCCTTTTTCTATGTGTTAGAAGTCCGAATCACCGAATGTATGGTAGCATATTAGTAGCATCTAGCTTTGGTTTTATCATTAATCTGTTGAAATCTATAGAGGAAAATGTGAATAAGCTTCATCGATGTGCTATTTTATAGGAACTTCAAAATCATATATGGGTTTTAATATGTGGATCTGAATCTGATGGTACAAGCACATTTTGCTCAAATGCCTAACTTTCTCATATACTCTAGTTGTTTGGTTCAATGTGAATTTTTCTTTTACCTCTGTTGGTTGTTCCTAATACCTTTGCAAAATTTTCGACAGTGTGACAATCACGATTTTTTTTCTTGAAATAGCAGTTGTCCTGTTAATGTCTTGCTATATACCTGGGAATCTTAACATAATGATGAGTTTCTCTATCTCAATTTTAATTTCACTGGGTAAGCATACTTTCTGTAAATGCAGAACATTTGATCTCTTGTACTTATTAGTTTGCATTGTATAGTTGGTTCTTTTTCTAGAAGTAAATCTTGAATTAACTGTAAAATTTCAGATAACTTTATCATACAAAAATAGTTAAGTACCAAATAAATGTCTAAAGAGTTTAGATCCACTTTTCTGAGATTTTGGTAACTTCACTATTCACTTAATGAAAGTTTTCGTGTATAACTTAATGGTTATGTCGATTTCCTTTATTTGTTCTTGTGCCATGCCACGCATCATTTAAGGTTTGAGTATACCTAGCTTAATGTTAAACATTAAGTCATAATTGTCTGATACAATTCTATAGTTTAGTAAATTCTTCGATATCAAAGAAGTATCTTGTTCGAGAATAACAACCATTTGCCAAATATCATCTATTTAATGATTAATTAAAAAACTCACACATCTGATAAAATTTTATAGATTTTCAGAAGCTAACAAACCATTTCAATTCATAATTTATGCAGCTCCTTAGCTTGTCCCTTCATAATTTTTCCACTTGTATTTTATGTTTCAGAGATAGCAAGGAGGTCGAGAAGGATATATACAAAATTGCTCGCATTAGAGAGAGGAAGACTAGAGACCTAGGTGCAGTGAAATGCATCAAAGATGAAGGTCAGTCTGTCTTAGTGCGTGAGGATCAGGTCAAAGCACGGTGGAGGGAGTACTTCGAGGGCTTATTCAATGGAGGCCCCACCCAAGCAGTGGGTGACATCTCGCAGTCCCCTCAGGACCTGAACCGCGATTTTATGCGCCGTATCAGAAGGTCGGAAGTCAAAGATGCCTTGAAGAGGATGAAGACTCGAAAAGCCGTTGGCCCAGATGGTATCCCTATTGAGGCTTGGAGAAGCATGGGAGAGATAGGGGTGACCTGGTTGACGGACCTCTTTAACAAAATATGGCGAACAAATAAAATACCAGAAGAGTGGAGGAAGAGTACGCTAATACCTCTATATAAGAACAAGGGCGATGTCCAAAACTGTTCTAACTATCGTGGGATAAAGCTTATGTCTCATACCATGAAGCTATGGGAGAGGGTGATCGAACACCGATTGAGACAAATTGTTCCCATATCTGAGAACCAATTTGGATTTATGCCCGGAAGGTCGACCATAGAGGCCATCCATTTGATTCGTCAGCTCATTGAGCGCTTTCGAGAAAAGAGTAGAGATTTGCATATGGTCTTTATCGACTTAGAAAAGGCATATGACAAAGTACCGCGAGATGTATTATGGTGGAACTTGGTGAAGAAGGGGGTACCCATTAAATATATCAACATCATAAAAGATATGTATGAGAATGTGGTGACAAGTGTCCGAACTTGTGGCGGTTTAACAGACGCCTTTCCAATTACAATTGGCTTACATCAGGGGTCAGCTTTGAGCCCATTTTTGTTTGCCATTGTAATTGATGAAATCACCAGAGCCATCCAAGACCGAGTCCCATGGTGTATGTTGTTTGCAGGCGATATTGTCCTCATCGATGAGACGAGAATGGGAGTTAACGCTAAATTAGAACGATGGAGACAAACATTAGAAGCGCGAGGATTTCGACTAAGTCGAACAAAAACAGAGTACCTCGAATGCAAGTTTAGCAAACAACGAAGAAACAACGATGGCACGGTTCAGTTGGATGGCCAAGAGATACCGAGAAGTGCGCATTTTCGTTATTTAGGCTCCATACTGCAGATGGATGGAGAGTTAGATGGAGACGTCAACCACCGCATCCAAGCTGGATGGACAAAGTGGAAGAGTGCGACAGGGATTCTGTGCGATCGTAACTTTCCTTTAAAGCTTAAAGGAAAGTTCTATCGTACGGCTATTAGACCTGCTTTGCTTTATGGCTCCGAGTGCTGGGCTATTAAGCAAAGTCATGCACAGAAAATGAACGTTACAGAGATGCGCATGCTTCGGTGGATGTGCGGTAACACTAGGAGAGATAAAGTGCGCAATGAAGATATTCGGCATAAATTGGGTGTGGCGGCCATTGACGAGAAAATGCGAGAAAATCGTTTAAGATGGTTTGGGCATGTTAAACGCAGACCCATAGATGCACCGGTACGACGAGTTGAAGATCTCGACTTAGGACAGACGGCTAGAGCTCGTGGGAGACCGAAAAAGACGTGGATGGAGGTCATACGGAACGACATGAAGCTAAAAGATCTAAATGAAGACATGCTCGTCAACCGAAACCTATGGAGGCAGAAGATTCATGTTCACGACTCGACGTGATTCATTCATGGTTCATATAGCCTACCCCAATTTAATTGGGATTACAGGCTTGGTTGTTGTTGTTGTTGTTGTATTTTATGTTTCATAATTAATAGGCTACATAGTGTAAGCAATTGTTTTCTTTAGTTGCCAATAACTATGATAACTACTGTATATTATGAGGCCTTCAAAGCTTGCTTCTGATAGTTGTAGCATTTTAGATTGCTGGAGCGGCTTTTATATGAGGTTGTTTAACTTGCGAGGAGGTTCTTGTAGTTCAATGAATAATACGAAGATGGATTAACTTGTCAGGAGGCAACATTCTTGTAAGCGGCTTTTATATGGGGTTGTTTAACTTGCGAGGAGGTTCTTGTAGTTCACTGAATAATACGAAGATGGATTAACTTGTCAGGAGGTAACATTCTTGTAGTTCACTGATTTTATATGAAGTTGAATAACTTGCCTAACAGTCTTGTAGTTCACTGATTTACATGAAGTTTAACTTGTCAACAGGTAACATTCTTGTAGTCCACTGAGTTATATGAAGTTGTTTAACTTACCAAGAGGTAACATGCTTGTAGACTGGTTCACTGGATTTTCTTTAATGAGTCTGAATATTTCTTATATAGTTGTATTTTGTATAAGTCATTTGTTTTCTTTTTCTATGTTGATTTTCTTAGGGTGGAGAATCGTTGATGGAATCTCAGTGTTTGATGTTTGCAATAGGTAAATTTCATCATTTTTTTTTCCATTTTGAAATATGGTTAGTGATTAGTTTTGTTAAATATAAATAAGGTTATATGGTCATTATATATATATATATATATATATATATATATATATATATATATATATATTTTACTTGACGTGCATGACAATGCAAGAATCGTAAGGTCGAGTGAAGTTGTTCTATTTGGATGTAGTCATGTAATGATACAAAATAATGCTAAGTGAACTTGATATGTAAAATGATCATACATATGATTCTTGTACAAGAATTCAGATTATTTCAATTTATGATGCTTGTAAAATATGTAATCATCAATGTAAAAATTAATATTAGTTCAATATAAATTTTGGGGCTGCCAAAACAATATTGGTTTCGGTTGCCCCGTATTTTTTTAATTATTTCATTGTATAACTAGTGGCGTTACATAGTGTTACTTTTGATGAAAACATTGGCATTCGACAGTGCCATTAATTGTTATGGACTGTCATTTATTATTGACAATATAGTTATTTATTGTGCCATCAAAAAGTGTTGGTAAATTAATTTTCAGTGATATGTCACCATGTCGTATAATGTTGTTTTTGTGGCATTTCTGTATTTTTTTGTTGTATCACTGATTAGAGAAACACTACAAGAAAATTGTGTCATTTCCGACATGAACTTCGGTCGGAAATGACCCGAATCCGGTCGGGAAAGATCTTTTTTCGACCGCACTCCAGTCAGAAAACTCCGGTCAGGGATGCTTCGGTCGGAAAAGTTTCTCCGACAAGAATTCGGTCAGAAATCAGTTTTTTCGACTGTCCTCCGGTCGGGACCTTTCCCGACCGGTTTTTCGACCAAACTGCGGTCATAAAATTATATCCCGATCGGATTTCGGTAGCAATTATTCCGACCAGAGTCTGGCCAGTAAAAAAAATATTCCGATCAGGCCGCGGTCGGAACATTTTCTACCGGACTTCGGTCGGAATAAAATATTCCGACTGCGCTCCGGTGGCAAATTTTCGACCGCGGTCCGGTTAGAAATCTTTTTTTACCGATCGGACTCCGGTCGGGAAGATCTTTCAACTTTTTTCGACCGAAACGTGGTGGGAAATAACATTTAAGGGATTTCCGACCGGAGTCCGGTCGGAAATAATATTTAAGGTATTTTCGACCAGAATCCGGTCGAAAATAATATTCAACCAAATAAACAAAAAAATATTGGGGTAATAATTATCGTAATATTATTTTTTTGCCTTTTTGAAATATTTCGATTTATTGCACCAATCTAAAACCTCAAAATTTATTTAAGATGAAAGGAAGAAAAAAAACGTTTATTTTAAAAATGAAAGAAAAAAAGTGTTTATTTAAGATGAAAGGTAGAAAAACGTGTTTGTTTTAAAGATAAAAGGAAGAAACAACTGTTTTATTTAAAGATGAAATGTTTGTGTTTGGAGAGTATTTAAAGATGAGAAAAATGTTTAAGTTTGAAATTTGTTGGTGAAATATTTGTATTGGGAGAGTATTTAAAGATGAAGATAGTATTTTGATGAAAATGGGGTGAAAAATGAAGTGTATATATATAGAATTTGAAGAAAATATTTGAATTTTCAGAAAATTTGAATTTTTCACCTAAGCTTGCCTAAATTTTTGATATTTTCCAACCGTAATCCGGTCGGAAAAAGTCTGAAATTTGAAAATTTTGAAATTTTCGACCGAAATCCGGTCGAAAATTATTTTTGGCCCACAATAATGAGCGATAATGAGCTGAAATGGGCGGGAGAGTTGTGATGATGGGCAGAATAGAGTAGTTTTATTAATTTTTTATTAATTTATTTTAGTTGATTAATATAGTCAGCATGTCGATTTGGCAAAAAAATAAAATATGGCCAGAATCCCTAATTGTGAGGTCAACGGTGGTCCACATGTACATTTGGCGCGACGATTGTGCAGCTCTGCCACTGGAGTACTACTTTTGATGAGAAATACAAACTTAAGGTACCATTTATGAGGCTAGGCAAGTTAAGGAACCAAGTCTGCTAGGAGGACAAGTTAAGGTACCAACGTTGATTTTCCCCTTACTGTTGTATTTATATAAAAAAAAAATAACACTTAATATTGTATTTAACATGTTATGGATATGAAACAAATAATTCTGGAAGATTATTAGAATAAAAAAATTATTGAATACAGAAAAGTTAATAGATTTCAAATTTTATGTTAATGGAAAAGAATGGAAATCTCAATCATCCGAGAAATTCTACTTTTGACACTAGATATTTAGGGCAGATATTAAGGAATTAAAAAAGAAAGAAGATTTTCATGTCGAGTATGAAATTTGAGGGCGGATATTAAGGAAATAACAAATGGAGGATGTATTTCTTTATATTTGAGAAGGTTGGAATAGTAAATAATAGATATTTTATTTTGTATTTAGGGATTATGCTCTGTATATATCATCTCCTAATTTACGTAGTTTACTGCAATTGTTGTTTTCTAAACTATCATTAAATAAGTGACTTTTTACTAACCTTTAAAATATTTGATATCCATGTTGTTTATCTACATATAGTTACTCATAATAGTAAGCCTCTCATTTAAAGAAGAATAAATAAACATTCCAAGGTGTTCGAAGGTAGCTGAAAAGTGAAATGATGAGGTTCTTACTTAATTCAACATTTAAAAGTCAACGAATATCACAAATAAAATTCGGAAAACTGATGTACACACATATATTTATACTAGAATAAAATTTGGTTCGTAAAGGTAGAATTTTACTATTTTTAAAGATCCTTGTAAGGTAGGATTTGCTCTAAGATTTTTTAGATAGAGGTTGATTGTTACCTGCTCTTGGCCTCTTAAAACCTCTCTTTTTTCTTTCATAAATAGATTTTCATAAAAAGTCCTCGCAAAAGCGAAGGAAAGCTGTGGTTACATAGAGTATGCAAAACAAAGGAAAATCACAAATACTAGAGAAATGAAAATAATAGTAAATCAATCCTATGCTGCAAACTATAAAAAAATCTAAATCTTGGTATCTCTTTGGAGTTCATACTGATTTTTGTTTCAACAAAACGAGGAAGCTCTAGAAGGGAGGTGTATAATCTATGACTTGTGTTCGCAAGCTTGTCTGCACAGTAATTTGCCTCCCTGTACACATGATTAATCTGCAAATTAATATTATTAGAGAGATAAATAATGTTTCTCTAAATCGAGCGAAGTTGCCAAGCCGGATCCTTCTGCTTCTGAAACCAATAAGAGATAATGAGTGAATCAGTTTCAAAGATGATGTTATCTAACCCGTAGATATAGCAAATAAGCATGGCATGTTCCAGGGCCTTAAGTTCAGCATAGTTGTTAGTACCGTGTCTCAAGAGATCTTCGCTAAACGCTAACACGAATGAGCCATCACAATCTCGCAAGATACCCCCCTTCCACAGATCTCGGGGTTCCCTCAACATGCTCCATCAATGTTAAACTTAGACCAGTTCATCGCTCGGGAGGCTCAACCAATAGGCAAGAATGGGGGTTTTAACCCGCGGGCTTTGAAGAGTCAAGCCTATGATATTAAGAAGTGTGCGACTTTGCATTTATTAGTGTGCACATAAAGAGGGCCAAGTTCAACCATCCAACCAAGAACACTTCTAATGACAACATGAGTGTAGTGAAATCGCTCTATGAAACGCAAAATTTATCGAATTCAAATCACAATTAAATCGCACAAATCGAACAAACAAAATATGAATAACAATCCCAGCAAAGAAAGTAAACAATCATGAACAACACACGCAATTTACTTGGTTCGGCGTTCTAGCATCAATGTGATGAAGAACCCTAATCCAAGGGAGAAATCGAGGTCCAATTTTATTGATTTTTGAAGAGTGCAAAGTTGTGTCGAAACACCATTATGAAATCGGCCGCATAACAGAGTATATATACTGAGGCTGTTATAACTAACTCGCGTGAAGCCCACGGCCCACTTGAATTAACTGCCTGCCCTAATCTGACTCTCGCCGCCCAGTTGCAATAGTCACTCTCTCAGTTGCAACAGCTATACAAGCTTTCACTGCTACTCAAGCTACCCCAGTTGCAACTACGTTCAAGTTGGTAGAATTATGGAAATACCACTGAGCCAAAGTCACTAATTCTCACAATTCTCCACCTTATTTCTGTAACTCTATCTCACAAAATCAGCAAACTAACTCCTCCAACTAGTCCTGAACACAAGGACTAACAACTCTTCAGTTGAATCAAATCCAGGCAATGATCAAACTTGTTGCTCAGCAAGACTCTGGTGATCATATCTGCTGGATTTTCTTCAGTTGCAACCTTCTTTACCATCACCGAGCCACATGTTATCACATCTCTCACAAAGTGAAGTTTGATATCCACATGTTTAGTCCTTTCATGATAGACTTGGTTCTTCCACAAATGTATTGCACTTTGATTATCACAATGAACTGTGATCACATCATCTTGAATCTTCAGCTCCTTGGCAAACCCATATAACCATAGAGCCTTCTTGATTTCTTCTGCCAGTGCAATATACTCTGCCTCAGTAGTTGATAATGCAACTACTCTCTGCAAGCTAGCCTTCCAACTAACAGCATTTCCAAATGTTGTATAAACATATCGAGTAAGTGATTTTCTAGAGTCCAAACATCCAGCATAATCATAATCCACAAATCCTTGAATGCCAGACTGATTCTCCATCATATGTTGTAACTCACCAAACACCAGAACTTTGTTGATGGTGTGTTTCACATACCTCATAATCCATTTCAATGCATTCCAATGCACCCTTCCAGGATTAGCCATGAACCTACTGATCATGCTAACTGAGTAAGCCAAATCAGGTCTAGTGCAGACCATTGCATACATTAAAGATCCAACAGCATTTGCATAAGGAATTTCTGCCATAAACTCCTTATCTTCATCAGTGTCCCCGACACTAATCAGTACTCAATTTGAACTGTTGAGACAATGGAGTTGTAACTCCCTTAGCTTCAAACATTCCAAATTTCTCTAGTTTCTTCTTAAGATACTCCACCTGAGACAAGTACAACAAACATTTAGCTCTGTCTCTTCTTATCTCCATACCCAGAATCTTCTTAACTGCTCCTAAATCCATCATTTCAAACTCTCCTTTGAGTTTGGGTTTCACAGTTGCAACTTCGATCTTGGTATTACTGATGATCAGAATATCATCAACATACAACAACAAGAATGTAAACTGCTTTTCATCCTTGAACTTAAAGTAGACACAGTTGACATACTTACTCCTCACAAAGCCAATCTTCATCATGAACTCATCAAATCTCATATTCCACTGTCTTGGAGATTGCTTCAGACCATATAGAGATTTATTAAGTTTACACACATGACCCTCATTGCCTTTGATCTCAAATCATTCTGGTTGCTTCATCAGAATGATCTCATATAAGTTCCTATACAGAAATGCAGTTTTAACATCCATTTGTTCCAACTCCAGGTTATACTTTGCCACAAGAGGAAGCAATATTTTGATAGACCTGTGTTTTACCACAGGAGAGAAAACTTCATTATAATCAATGCCCTCCCTTTGAGTAAACTCTCTTGCAACTAACCTTGCTTTGAATCTTCCCTTCTCAACACCAGGGATTCCTTCGTTTTGCTTAAAGATCCATCTACATCCAACCAACCTAGAGCCCTTTGGTCTTTCAACAAGATCCCAGGTATTGTTATCCTTCAGAGACTTCATTTCTTCATACATAGACTCAAGCCATTTATGTATATCCTTGCTTTTCAATACAGCCTTGTAGTCACTTGGTTCCTCTTCCAATAAACTACTTGCTGCTACCAGGGAATAAGCAAGCAAGTCTGCATAACCATACCTCTCTGGTGCCTTAGTTTCCTTTCTAACTCTATCTATGGTCAGCATATAGTTGGATTCCACAACCTGATCAACCACTTGATCAACAGGTTCATTGCCAGTTGCAACTGGCTTTTCTTCAAGTAACTAATTTCCAGAATGATTTGGTTCACTATCAGCTATAAGCTCCACCTCAAGCTGATAATCACTATCTTCCTCATTTCTTGAGTTAACACCTTTTGTCAATCTCAACAGCATGCATGGGTAAATCCCCAGTTTCTTTAAGAGACATAGTGTCCTCATTGAACACTACATTTTTGCTTATAAAGCACCTCTTGTGACCTGGTTCAAGACACCACAATTTGTAGCCCTTCACTACTTCTGGATATCCAAGAAACACACACCTCAATGCTCTTGGCTCTATCTTATCCTGTTTGATGTGTGCATAAGCAGAACATCCAAACACTTTTAGATGGCTAAAATCTAGTTTGTGACCAGACCATACTTCCTTGGTGTCTTCATATTTAATGTTGTAGAAGGGCGTCTATTAATAAGATATCCAGATGTTGCAACTGCTTCTGCCCAGAAAACCTTTGGAAGGTTAGCACTTAGCAGCATACATCTCACCCTTTCAAGTATGGTTCTATTGAATCTCTCAACTAATCCATTTTGTTGTGGAGTTCCAGCAACAATCTTGTGCCTTACAATTCCATTTACCTTGCAATACTCATTGAATTCAGTGAACAAAACTCTAGACCATTGTATGTTCTCAGTCTTTTTAGTTGCAATCCAGTTTGCTTCTCTATCATGGTCCTCCAATTTTTGAATGTTTCAAATGTCTCGTCCTTAGTCTTCAACACAAATAGCAACAACTTTCTGGAATAATCATCCACAAGTGACAAGAAGTATCTTGCTCCAGAATGTAAAGCAGTCCTTGAAGGTCCCCAAAGATCAGCATGAACATAATCCAAAGCTCTCTTAGTTCTCTGTTGACCAACATTGAACTTAACCTTATGAGCCTTTCCCAGAACACAATGTTCACAAAAACTAATCTTCTCCAGCTTTTCAGCTCCCAACAGACCTTGTTTTCCCAATTCTAACAAACTTCTTTCACTTACATGTGCTAATCTCTTGTGCCATAATTTAGACTTAGAAACAGCCCCCTGAGCAGCTGCAGTTGCAACTACACCAATGACAGACTTTCCTTCTAGTATGTAAAGGGTATTTTCCCTTGATCCTCTCATCACCACTTGTGATCCTTTGAGAACCTTTACCATAACATTCTCTCCTAAGAACTTGTACCATGCATGTTTTCTCTAATACACCAAGAGATATCAGGTTTCTCTTGAGATCAGGGACATATCTCACCAATCTCAATAGTTTCTCAGATCCATTGTGGAGGCTGAACCTAACAGATCATATACCTTTCACCTTACAAGGTTTGTTATCTCCCAAGTACATTGTTCCACCATCAATCTCCTCATATTCTTCAAATATAGATCGATGTGGAGTCATGTGAAATGAACAACCAGAATCTAACACCCACACATTATCTGGATCCCTAACAGAATCCATTAGAGCATCAGCAGACTCATACCCCTCTTGTACACTTGCAACAGTGCCAGACTCCTTAGTCTTGTCACCACCATTATTCTGTCTTTCAGGACAAAACTTCATGGTGGGACCCTCTTTCTCACAGTGGTAACAAATGAATGGTTTCTTCCCATTCTTTCCCTGTGACTTGGACTTCTTCTCCTTTTTCCTACTTTCTTTTTTTCTGATTCTGTCCCTTCACTATTAGTCCCTCACCATTCCGTGATTTCTTTGCATTCCCTCTCTCATTCAATTCCTTGGAATTTAGAGCAGATTGCACCTCATCAAGTGTTAAAGAATCACTTCCATGTATAAGAGTTTCTTTAAAGTTAGCATGAGATTTCGGCAGAGCACTTAACAATAGTAAAGCCTGATCTTCATCATCAATTGCAACATCAATGTTCTCAAGATCCAGAATCAACTTATTAAACATATCAATATGTTCCTCTATCAATTTGTCATCATCCATCTTGAAAGAATACAGAGCTTGTTTAAGATACAAACGATTTACCAACGATTTGGTCATGTACAAGCTTTCAAGCTTCAACCAAACACCAGCAGCAGTTTTCTCCTTCGAGACCTGTCACAACACCTTATCACCCAAACTCGGGATCACCGCACTATGAGCCTTCTCCATCATAACCTTCTTCGATTTTTCATCAAGATCCTTATCGGTGTTCGTCTCATCCAGTGCATCAACCAATCCTTGTTAAACTAATAGTGCTCGCATCTTCAACCGCCACAAACCAAAATTTTTTACCCCGTAAACTTTTTTACATTAAATTTTGCCATCGCCATGATTGACTGCACGTTCACCGCACCAATTTGTAGTGAAATCGCTCTATGTAACGCAAAATTTACCGAATTCAAATCACAATTGAATCGCACAAATCGAACAAACAAAATATCAATAACAATCACAACAAAGAAAGTAAACAATCATGAACAACACACGTAATTTACTTGGTTCAGTATTCTAGCATCAATGTGATGAAGAACTCTAATCCAAAGGAGAAATCGAGGTCCAATTTTATTGATTTTTGAAGAGTACAAAGTTGTGTCAAAACACCATTATGAAATCGGCTGCATAACAGAGTATATATACTAAGGCCGTTATAAACTCGCGTGAAGCCCATGGCCCACTTGAATTAACTGTCTGCCCTAACCTGACTCTCACCGCCCAGTTGCAACAGTTATACAAGCTTTCACTGCTACTCAAGCTATCCCAGTTGCAACTACGTTCAAGATGATAGGATTATGGAAATACCATTGAGCCAAAGTCACTAATTCCCAAAATGAGCTTTAGGCTTTTTATCGTCAAAACGACTTTTGTTTCTAACAAGGTAGATTTTCCAAAGGATGATGGGAACAATCCAAGAAATCAAAGAGCTATGCTTACCTGTGCTCGAGCCTTTTCCTAACCAAATTGTGATTAAGTGTTTTATTCATGTAGCATGAGTGGACCAGCCGAGTTTATGGATAAAGAAATGCCAAATGATTTTAGCAAGATCACAATCAAAGAAAAGGTGTTGGATTGTTTCATAAGCACCTTTGTTACAACAAGAGCAATTAGAGGCCAGATTCCAAGCGACTTTTGTTAGGGTCGTCCCTCACACTTGGATTGGGCTTAGATCTGATCGTCCCACTCCAATATTATTGATATTGTTTTGTTTAAATCATTATGTTAAAGTTAAATTCTAGATGGTAGTTATCTTGCTAATCTTTCCATATATTCATAAGATATTATTCCATCTTACCATTTAACTTACATATATCTCCTTATTATGCATCTAGACATATTTAGGTAGCATATACATTTGGATATCTTGTATGATATTGCAGGAATCTTTCGGATAAGGCAAGGAAATATATTCAGGTTACAACCGGGTAATCAGACACGCTTATCTATATGGATAGAAGATCTGAGTGGATTGCAACTAGAGATACAAAGATCTTATCTGTTAGGAAAGAAGATCTGCGAGGGTTGCAACTGAAGATCTACAGAGATTCTACTCATGCCTATATAAGGACAAGACTCGACACAATTAAAGGATACTTTTGAAAAAGATATTAGTGAGTCAGTATTGTACGAGTCAAAGGTGTTTTTTGAAGAGCATTAAGTTAGAGGATCTCTGGAGTAACTTAGTGTGTTCTTCGATTCAATCGAGTATTTCGAAAACAAGTTAAGGGATAGGTATTGCAACCGCAAATATTTGAGGGAGTCTAAGTTTTGGGTTGATGTAAAACCTACATTGTAATTCTTAAGTAGGATATTGTTTGAGTCAAACTTTTGGGTGCAAGCCCCGTGGACTAGGACCATTTGGACTGAACAACGTTAAAAACTCTTTGTGTTCTTTCCTGTTTTATGTTTAACTATCTTCTATTAGTTGCAAAAGAAAACTGGTTTTAAAACATAAAAGTACAGTAGTATGTCATACTCATGAGTGCAGTTGCAACTACTGTCAAGTACAACTGCATTCAATAACGAGTAGAATAGACCTAAGATCTTTCAATTGGCATCAAGAGCGGGTCACTATATTACATAGTGTAGATTCTGGATCAAATATCTTTTTGGTTTGTTTTGTTTAAATATTTTCATGGAGGAAATGAGGGAAGGTATGTCGACCATAAAATCCCCAATGCTGACGGCAACAAACTACTCCTACTGGAAGAATCGCATGCAAAACTTCATCAAACACCAGGATCAAAAAGTGTGGAAAAGCATCCTAAAAGGGTGAACCCCACCTACCGACGAACAGGGAAGAGTCACATCCGAACTAGAATGGACCGACGCAGAAGAACTTATTGCGAATTATAACTCTATAGCCTTAAATTTTATCTTAGTTGCAGTAGATTATGATCAATATAAGAGTATTTCTAACTGTGAAGTTGCAAGAAATGCTTGGCAGGCTATTGAGAACGCACCAGGGAAATGCTAAAGTACGTGCATCCAAGTTGCAACTACTCAATGATCAGTTTAACTTCATACGAATGGAAGAAACAGACACCATTGCGCAGTTCCATTCCAAACTCAGGCACCTAGCAATCGAAGCCACCATCCTTGGAGCCAACTTCCCAGAATCCAGAACTGTAAGAAAAGCTACTAGGATAACTTCCAAGAAGATTCACAATGAAGGTCTCAGCCATTGAAGAGGCAAAGGACATCAACACCCTACCCCTGGCCGATCTCATGGGTTCCCTCACTGCATGGGAAATGAAACTCAAGAGAGAAGGAGACACTATCTCCAAAGGAGTAGTACTACAAGCAAACCTTCCTCAGAACAGTTCCAACTTCGAAGTGGTTCAATCTATTGCTCTTCTCACAAAGAGGTTCAATAAAATGAACAAACACTAGAGTAAAGGTAACACTTCTAGTACTGTTGCAAGTCCCTCTGATAACTTTAAAAAACCTTCCGCTACTAATAGACTTGACAACAAAAGATCCGAAAAAGGTATTCAATGCAGGGAATGCCTAGGTTTTGGAGATATTAAGGCTGATTGTGCGAACCTCCTTGAGAAGAACAAGAATCGAACACTGATTGCTTGAAGTGATGACGAATCCGAGGAAAGTGAAGGGGAGTCAGAAGAAGTGGCGGATGTTGCACTCTCATCCTTTATTCCATTCACTAGAGCAAACATGGCAGTTGCAATTCAGACTCTTGTGGAATCTGATTCTGACTCACTGGATAGTGATGAAAGGAACATGTAAACAATCTAGATACCATCCTCAAAAGAGACTCAGAACTAGAGGCGCAACTCAAAATTGTATCCTCGTTTGGCAGCCCTGTCAAGATGAAAAACAAGATCATGGAACTGAAGAGAAAAGTACTCCCACTCACAAGAGAAAGAGACCTCTTATCCACCGATCTTGACACAGTACCCAACACACACAGAGATCTGGAAGATGTGTGTGATCTTACTCGAAAGGAACTGGATTCACTAGTTAAGAATGTAAAGTTGCTCACACCTGGAACCGAAAAGCTGGAGGAAGTCATGGATACTCAGAAAGTCGCAACTAGGAAGACTGGGTTAGGATACATTGATCCAGTGGATCCCAAGTTCCTTGGAGACACTAAAATTACCATATCCAAGAAGAAGCGATTACCCAAGTGAGTGGAAATTCCACTTAACTACAATCAGATCCAACCCCCTCAAGTTTAGGTACACCCAAGTCGCAACTCATCTATTCTGTTAACTAATCATGACTATGTCAACAGATTTCCAAGAGGACGCTTTGTTCCAACATGCCACCATTGCGGAGTACAAGGGCACATCAGGCTATACTGCTACCAACTATGGGAACCACATCACGTATCCCATCCCAACAAGGAAGATGTAGAGATAAAGAAGAAAAGAAGGAACCGTAGGAAGAAGAAAGTCAAACAAACTGGAACAACTGCTGCAACAGACATACCAATGAAACAAGTTTGGGTTAAAAAATAACCGAGCACTCTTACATGCCTTACTGCTTGTAATTCCACATCTCAACATGCATCTTTTTCTAACTCCTGGTTTTTTGATAGTGGTTGCTCCAGGCACATGACGGGAGATTAAAGCATCCTGACAAACCTTGTTTACGAATGAAAGGCGATGTAGTTTTTGGAGATGGAAACCGAAGTAAAATCCTTGGAAAAGGAACACTAAGTGTGAAAGGTTTTCCTAAACTTAGAGATGTATTCTATGTTGATGGGTTGCATGCTAATCTCATTAGTATTAGTCAATTGTGTGATGATGGCATGTATGTTCGTTTTACCAAAGCTGAATGTGAGGTTATTGATCAAGATCAAAATAGGGTACTACAGGGATTAAGAATTGCTGAGAATTGCTATACCGTGACAAATTGTAAAGCTGTTATTAGGTCTTTAACTTGCAACTTTAGCGCAGATACTCTTGCAGATCTCTGGCACCAGAGACTTGGTCACATCAACTATAAGTCTCTTGCTCACCTTTTCAACAGCCAAAGTGTGAGAGGTCTACCTAAGCTTGGACCAAAACCCCTTGAGAAATGTGGATCATGTCTTGAGGGAAAACAGAAGAAAGTGAGCCATGCAGTGTCGCAACACACCCCTTCTTTAAGAATCCTTGAACTCCTTCACATGGATCTCGTAGGACCAATTCAGAAGGAAAGCATCTCAGGTAAACGTTATATATTTGTGTGTGTAGATGATTTCTCATGATTCACTTGGGTCGAATTTCTAAAAGAAGAAAATGAATCTTTCGTGGTTTTCAAAAACCTTTGCAACACTGTTGCAACTGAGAAAGATTTATCTGTTAAAAGGATTCGCAACGATCATGGGAAAGAATTCGAAAATTTCAGTTTCAATAATTTCTGTTCTGACAAAGGTATATTTCATGAATATTCATCTCCCATAACACCAAAACAGAACGGTGTAGTGGAATGAAAGAACATAACATTGGTTGAAATGGCCCGAGTTATGTTGAACTCGAAGAAACTGACCCTTAAGTTTTGGGCAGAAGTAGTAAACACTGCGTGCTATGTTACAAACCGTGTTCACCTGCGACCAGGTACAACTAAAACTACATATGAACTTTGGAAAGGTAAGTGTCCTAATGTTCAACATTTTCATGTATTTGGTTGTGCTTGATATGTACTCCATGATAGAGAATCTAGAGGTAAGTTCCAATCCAAGTCCGATTTAGGAATATTTGTAGGTTACTCTCGCAACAGTCACTCATATCGTGTGTTCAACATTCGTACCCAAACTATTGTGGAGTCATCTAATGTTGAATTTGATGACTACAGGGACTTTGCTTCAACATCCTCAGAGGTTAAGATAATGGAGCTGGTCGATTCCAAAGAAGATGAGGATGAACAATGGCAAAATATTTCCAAGAACTCAAATCGGGTTGCAACGACCTTGTTGAACCACAAGTGGCAACTACCTCATAAGTCACAATGGAAATTGATCCCCCACCAGTGAAAAATGAAAGAACTGAACACCTAGAGGCTCCACCACACATCAAAAGAAACCACCCACCTGAAGCAGTCATTGGTGAGATGAGTGATGGCGTTCGTACACGAGATCTTCCTCGCAAACGGTATGATCAAATGGTGCAGTTTGTCAGTTACACCTCCAAAATTGAACCCAAGAACGTCAAGGAGGCACTCTTGGAAGATGCCTGGATTGAAGCTACGCAAGAGAAACTAAATCAGTTCGAAAGAAATGAAGTGTGGGAACTAGTACCTAGACCTGCAAAGTAAACATTATTGGTACAAAATGGATATTCAAGAACAAGACTGATGAGTTGGGAAACATTGTTCGAAACAAAGCAAGACTCATTGCACAAGGGTACACACAAGTCGAATGAGTAGATTATGATGACTCATTTGCACCAGTTGCAAGACTGGAATCTATTCGTCTCTTACTTGATGTTGCATGTGTCTTGCGCTTTAAACTGCTTCAAATGGATGTTAAAAGTGCTTTCTTAAATGGGTACCTAAATGAGGAAGTTTATGTTGAACAACCCAAAGGGTTTATTGACCCACACTTTCCCAATTATGTACTGAAACTCAAAAGAGCATTTTATGGTCTCAAACAGACACCTCGTGCGTGGTACGAGTGACTCACTATTTACCTTCTTGAGAAAGGATACACCAGAGGAAGTGCAGGTCGAACCCTGTTCCATAAACACTTTGGCACACACATTCTGATTGCACAAATATATATTGATGACATTGTATTTGGTTCCACTTCCACTAGCGAGTTGCAACAATTCATCTCTGTCATGAAAAATGAATTTGAAATGAGTATGGTTTGTGAACTCACATACTTCCTTGGATTACAAGTGAAACAACAAGATGATGGGATATTCATATCTCAGACAAAGTATGCCAAGAATCTAATCAAACAATTCTGGCTTGAACATGCCAAACCAATGAATACTCTCATGGGTTCAACTGATCGACTCAGCAAGGACGAGGGTTGCAACTCAGTGGATGCTAGTCTATATAGGAGCATGATTGGTAGTCTGTTGTATCTCACGGCTAGCCAACCAGATATATGCTTCAGTGTTGGAGTATGTGCTCTCTATCAAGCCAATCCTAAGGAGTCCCATCTGAAGGCTGTCAAAAGAACCATTCGATATATCGCAGGTACAACTGATTTCGGACTCAGTTACAACTTTAACAATAACCTCTCACTTGCAGGTTACAATGATGTCGACTGGGCTGGATGTGCTGATGACACGAAGAGTATCACAGGAGGATGCTTCTATCTTGGCACCAACCTTGTTTCTTGGTTCAATAAGTAACAACATTCCATCACACTGTCTACTGCCGAGGCAGAATACATTGTTGCAGTGAGCTGTTGCACCTAGTTAGTTTGGATGAAGCAAATGTTGGAAGATTATGGTATCATTCAAAATGACATACTCCTTTACTGTGATAACACTAGTGCCATTAACATCTCGAAAAATCGTGTTCAGCACTCACGCACTAAGCATATTGATATAAGATATCACTATATTAGGGAACTGGTAGAGGCTAAGACTGTTGAGTTACATCATGTGTATACTGACCTTCAACTTGCAGACATCTTTACAAAGGCTCTAGATGTTACGTGGTTTGAGCACCTTCGGAAGTCTTTAGGCCTCTGCCTTATGTGAATTGCGACAGGGACCCTGTTGCAACTAAGGGTGACTGTTCTGGCTTTAATTATTCACCCCATTGATAAATAGTCCTCTTAGTTATTTTTTTGTCATTTCTCTCCTCAGTCCCAACTAATGTTCAAACAAACAAAAAGGGACAAAATAAGAGATGAACAAAATATATGGATATGTGTGCGAAGCATGAACCCCATTCAGCAAGCCAATTCCACAGGCATGCAGTCGCAACTGAAAAAAGCTACATGGCCTAAAAGAAATAAGAGTGAAAGCTATCAATTCTTATCCCACGCGTCCACTCATTGAAAAGAGCTACCTTGTTCACAAATGAGTCAGCGTGAAAGCTACCAGTTGCTTGCACTAATTGACTTTAGTTGTAACTGAGGAGATAACGCAGCCTGATTTCTTTTTGGGCTTAGTTCTCCTTATGGAGTTTGTAAATTTAACTCAGCAACTTTTCACTCCTTGGGGCACAATGTTTTTGTTTTTTTCAATTCTACTTAACTGTGGAGCCCTAATTATTTCACGATGGTAATTATTTTCGTGTAACATTAGGAAGCTTTTGAATTATGCTTGTTAAGATAAGGATATTACCCTATGATTAGCTCTACATGATTTACCTCTATCCTCTCACTGATTTTGGCATATCTTTCTCAAATTAGATTTTATTCTATTATGTTAAGATTGTGTTTTGGAGGGAAAGTTTCTCCCCTTTTTCTAGGGTAAAGAGTTCTATTAATTACAACTTGTTCCCATAACCCATTAATCTTGCAATTACTCTCTTTGACTCTAGAATTCTCACCGTCTCTCCCAAGTTTTTTCTCTCTCTTTCACATACATGGGTGGCTCAATGAAACGATCAGCAACCATGCACTCCGACTCCGATGAGCCCATCACCATGGAACCACTGCACACTCTCCCTCCTTCACCACCACCGACCACAGGGCATCCTGCTGAAACTGAAGATCAAGTTCCCCCTCCTGATCACTCCACTCCGACCTTCACACCACCCCCTTCCCCACCACAATCACCTGTGAGGGCCTCTGCCAAGGACAAGGGTAAGGCCAAAGTCGGAGAATCATCTACTACCCATGATGAATTGGGTGATGTTGTGGAAGAGACACATGTCCCTCTTCCATCTGCTTCTGATGTTGCAACCAAAAAGCAAACCAAGGTCCTTGTTCGCAAGTCACTTCATCCCAAACGACTGCACAAGATCTCTGAGCAATCTGCATCTAAGGGTGATTCTGATGAAGATGCCCCCACTGAACCCACTGCAGCTGATGATGAACCGGCCCCCAAGAAGTGCCACCAAGCTACCGCCCCTAAAAAGATGGTCCTACCCCCGTTTGAAAAACAGTTTGCTTATCCTAAAGTTGCACCTGTAACTCTTGCCTTGAAATCCGTGCGGGCGCTTTCGGCCCGATTCTACGGGTTTTTTTCAAAATTGGTCCTTTATTGTGGCCTCATTACAAAAATAGTCCTTTATTGAGGCATTGCCTAATTTTGGTCCTTTATCGCGTTTTTTTTGTCCAATTTTGGTCCTATTTTGAGAAATTTGGGGATTTTGACCAATTTAAGGCAATTTTGACCAATTTTGACCCTCTTATTTTCTATTTTTATATTTGTACCCCAAAATAAATTGCACTTTGCACCCAAGACATATATATATATATATATATACACACACAATTTTTTTAATATCTTTAACAATTTATAAAAGTTATAAAAAGTATAACAAAAAAATTAATTCATCATCTAAATGTATATATAATTTTTTTATTATCTTAAATAATTTATTAAATTTATAAAAATTATAAAAAAATCAAAAAAATTTAGTTCATCACCTTCATGTATATAAATTTTTTTTTAACTTTTTCTTGTAATTTTTGTACATTTAATAAATTGTTAAAGATAAAAATAAATTGTGTATATATATATATATATATGAAGGTGATGAACTAATTTTTTTTAATGATTTTTATTTTTATTCTCATAAATTTAATAAATTGTTAAAGATATACAAAAGTTATAAAAATTATAACAAAAAAATTAATTCATCATCTAAATATATATATAATTTTTTTATTATCTTAAATAATTTATGTGATGAACTAATTTTTTTTAACTTTTTCTTGTAATTTTTGTACATTTAATAAATTGTTAAAGATAAAAATAAATTGTGTATATATATATATGTGAAGGTGATGAACTAATTTTTTTTAATGATATTTATTTTTATTCTTATAAATTTAATAAATTGTTAAAGATATACAAAAGTTATAAAAATTATAACAAAAAAATTAATTCATCATCTAAATATATATATAATTTTTTTATTATCTTAAATAATTTATGTGATGAACTAATTTTTTTTAACTTTTTCTTGTAATTTTTGTACATTTAATAAATTGTTAAAGATAAAAATAAATTGTGTATATATATATATATATATGAAGGTGATGAACTAATTTTTTTTAATGATTTTTATTTTTATTCTTATAAATAAAATTGTTAAAGATATACAAAAGTTGTAAAAATTATAATTTACAAAAGTTATAAAAACGAATTATTCATCATTTACAAAAGTTACAAAAATTATAACAAAAAAAATTAATTCATCATCTAAGTATATATATATACATAATTTTTATTTTTTATCTTTAACAATTTATTAAATGTACAAAAATTACAAAAAAAAAGTTAAAAAAATTTAGTTCATCACATAAATTATTTAAGATAATAAAAAAATTATATATATATTTAGATGATGAATTAATTTTTTTGTTATAATTTTTATAACTTTTATAAATTGTTAAAGATAATAAAAAAATTGTGTATATATATATGTGTGTTTTGGGTGCAAAGTGCAATTTATTTTTGGGTATAAATGCAAAAATAGAAAATAAGAGGGTCAAAATTGGTCAAAATTGCCTTGAATTGGTCAAAATCCCCAAATTTGTCAAAATAGGACCAAAATTGGACAAAAAAACGCGATAAAGGACCAAAATTAGGCAATGCCTCAATAAAGGACTATTTTTGTAATGAGGCCACAATAAAGGACCAATTTTGAAAAAAAACCCCGATTCTACACTCGCAAAGCCCAGGCCCCCTTCACGGCCTATTTGAAACGCACTCTGGTGGAAGAACAGCCGCTTGAAGAAAAATCATATTCCAACACGGACATTCTTGACTCGCTGACTGCAAGGGGTTGGCTGGTCGCAACTCAAAAGGCTAGCAGCTACTCCTAAGTGTTGGTCCAAGAGTCTTATGCCAACTTGACTACACAGTTAGATGTTGATGGTTCCCTTCAAAGGCACATGATCTATGTGCGCAAGCATGTGTGCCCCTTCACCCCCACCATTATCTCTGCTGCCATGAGTGTCCCTGAGGTGGGCACTGGAGATCAATCCGAGTTTTGATTGGAGCGCAACATGAACAAAGTTGTAACCGAGCTCACTGGGGGACTCATCCACTCTTGGCCTTCAGGCCCCCTCACCACTAGTGATCTCACCAACATATACAATTTACTTTTTCGCATTATTGTCTGTCATTGGATGCCTTGCACCCACATCTCCTCCATGCACGCGGACGTTGCTAGCGTTCTTTACCACATTGGGACGAGAGCTCTGATTGACCTAGGCAAGCTCGTGTTTGAGCGCATCTATAGGGAGGCCTTTTAAGATGCACATCTATCCCTTGGTTTCCCGTCCCTCATCAACCGCATCATCATTGCCCATGTGTCATCCCTCAAAGCCAAGAAAGAGGAACTCACCACCGTTCAATCCATGCAGGCCAGTCGCAAGGTGGTAAACAAACCACCACCATCTCCAACTGCAACTGGCACCTCTTCTGAGAAAGGCACTGGATCACTGCCTGATACCTCGGCCAGCCTTGAGGGCATTCACATGGAGCTCTCACGACTAAATGGACTGGTTGAAAATCTAGCCAAGTCCCATGAGGAGATGGGCACATCCCTGGCATTACAAGGATCCAAGCTCGATCGTCTGTTGGAACAGTCTGGCGCTGGCACCCCTTGATTGGTTTTCTCAAAAAGGGAGAGGAAAAGGTTAGGGGGTTAGGGGGAGTTGCAAGTCAGGGGGAGCACCCCAATCTATGTTAACTCTGAACAATTTTATTTTTGTCATTTTTTCGAATGGTTGCACCGATGTTGCAACCGCTACCTTTTCCGCACTATTTCGTTATTTGCATTGTGGGTGTTTTTTAACCATGAGGTATTCTAACCACTTGTGCAGATTGGTAAATGATTTTGACAAAACAAATCAAGGGGGGAGATTGTTAGGGTCGTCCCTCACACTTGGATTGGGCTTAGATCCGATCGGCCCATTCCTATATTATTGATATTGTTTTGTTTAAATCAGTAGGTTAAAGTTAAATCTTAGATAGTAGTTATCTTGCTAATCTTTTTATATCTTCATAAGATATTATTCCATCTTACCATTTAACTTACATATGTCTTCTTATTATGCATCTAGACATATTTAGGTAGCATATACATTTGGATATCTTGTATGATATTGCAGGAATCTTTCAGATAAGGCAAGGAAATATATTCGAGTTGCAACCGGGTAATCAGACACGCTTATCTATAAGGAAAGAAGATCTGCGTGGATTGCAACTGGAGATACAAAGATCTTATCTGTTAAGGAAAGAAGATCTGCAAGGGTTGCAAAGTACTATATCGAGTCAAAGGTTTTTTTGAAGAGCATTAAGTCAGAGGATCTCTGGAGTAGCTTAGTGTGTTCTTCGATTCAATCGAGTATTTCGAAAATGAGTTAAAGGATAGGTATTGCAATCGCAAATATTAGAGCGAGTCTAAGTTTTGGGTTGATGTATAACATACATTGTAATTCTTAAGTATGATACTGTTTGAGTCAAACTTTTGGGTGCAAGCCCCGTGGACTAGGACCATTTGGACCGAACCACGTTAAAAAACTCTTTGTGTTCTTTACTGTTTTATGTTTAATTGTGTTTTATTAGTTGCAACAAAAACTGATTTTAAAACATAAAAGTACAGTAGTCTGTCCTACTCATGAATGCACAAGTACAACTGCATTCAATAACGAGTAGAATAGACCTAAGATCTTTCAACTTTGAAAGGAAAATTCGTAGCATACCCGTTGCGAAGAGAGTGCCAAGAAGATTTTGTAGAGAAAGATCCTGAAGTGGTGGGCATCCATAATTTTTTGTCTTCCCCTTCTTGAATGGTGACAGCAAGTTTTGAGACAAAACTTTGTAAGATATGGGCCTCCTAAAGCCATTAATGAATCTTTGTTCCAATTAGAACGATTGATCACATCTCGAATGAGAGTACTTGTCATAACAAGATTCCATCCTTTGCAAACCAAGCTTCCAGAACCCATCCAATTATCAAACCAGAAGTTAATTTTATTACGTTCTTTAACCTCCCAACTGGTGTTAGCTGAAATGAAAGAGAAGTGGTAACAAATGGGTCTTCAAATGGAGGTGGCAGCAATAGAGGGTTTGTAGATAGACGGGTGAGTGAAATTCACACGGTGCTTTAGCCGGACAAAAGTCCCCTAAAGAGAGTCATCAAGAAGAGCTTTCTAACAAGTTTAGCGTGGAGAGAAGACACCATATCTGAAAAATTTCTAATACCTAAACCTCATTCTTCAAAAGGGCGAGGGCGACATATTCTGTCCCAACTAACCTAGTGTTTCTTATCACCAAAAGGACCACTCCTTCATAAGAAACTAGTAAACAGACTTTGCAATATCTTTATGACTTTTGAAGGGGGATTGATACAAAATAAAATATGCAAAGGTTGCAAGGAAATAACAGATTAACTAAGAGTGAGCTTGCCTCCAAATGAGAGGAAATTGCCTTTCCAACCTACAAGCTTTTTACGAACCTTATCCGTAAGAGAGGTGAAGTACTCTATCTTATCTTGGTTCTGACATAGAAAATAGGAACTCCCAAATACACGGTAAGGTAGGCAAGAGGCCAGAACAAAAATATGTAACAGATGCAGTGGCTTCCAACATAGATTGAGCAACAGAGTGATGGTAGAAAAAATTACTATTCTCTTTAATAATATTTTGCCCAGAATCAAATTCATAACTTTCGATGAATGTCATGAATCTCTTAAGATTATCTTTACTCCCATTAAGAAAGACCATAGTGTGTCGTCAGCATAAAAGAGGTGTGAAATAGGTGTGCAGCCTCTAGGCAGAGCCTAAGGTTTGAGATATCCAGAGTTAAGGTGAGCCGACAAACCTCAACTAAGTGGCACTTCATTAAGGATAAAAAGGAGAGGCCACAGAGAATCTTCTTGCCTAAGACCTCTAGAGGCAACAAGAAAACCATCTCGAAAACCATTAACACAAACAGAGTACTTCGGTGAGCTCACGAGTCATCTGATCATGTTGATCCATAAGTTATTAAAACCAAAAGCCTCAAGAGTCTTGAAGAGATAACTCCATTGTACATTGTCCAAAGCTTTCTTGAGGTCTAATTATATCATAACATTACCCCCTGATGGGGATTATTTAGGATAGGCCCAAATTCAACATAACAGAGAATGCCCGCAGAAACGGGCGCATCGAATGGACGAAGTTTGATGCGGATTCAGCATCGAACCATGCATGTTCGACGCGTGAAGGGTCCCACGGGATGGGGTCTATAAATACCCCGCCCCTTAGCCTTCTGACGATTGATTTTTACACACACACAACACATATTACCACATCAAACATAAGGGTTCGATATACTTTATTGTTCGACTTAAACTCATCTTACGTTGACTGAGATCGAACTGGTCCCCGTTTGAGGTTCTACTGTATCAAGTCGGCTCAGTTCGGTACGCTAACATCGAACCAGGATGGTTCGGCTCTTCATCAATTTGACCGACAACACTCTCGAACCAATCGAGTTCGACTTACAACAGCATCGAACCAGCCACGTTCAATGCGCACATGGAATGCCTTCTATTCGATCTACACGGTTGTTTGTCTTATTAGGATATCTAGAGCAATTCAATACTTGTAATAGACAATAGGTGTTCCGAACCAAGTTAGTCCGTTTATTATATTGGATTAGCATTATTTTTGCATTGTCAAGCCCATTTGTAATTATCTCTAGTGTATTGTAACCCGGATGAAATAAGACCAAAATATTGGCGCCGTCTGTGGAACACCTATTACATTGTTTTTTGATATAAGTAGCTAGAATGGCAAAGAGACGTGCGCGGTCAGATGGAACTAAGAAAACAAAAAAGAAGACCAAAGTGGTAACAGACGAAAATGGAAAGCGACCCGAGCCTAAGGAGCAGGGATGGGAGAAAGCAAAAAATCAATTATTAACACAATGGCAAGAATGTAAAATGGAACCCTTAGGGGAATTCAAGATTGTGCAGCTATTCAGGGAGAGCGCCGAAAAAATAATAAAGATTGGGGCATGAATGGAGCGAATGATAGAGGCAGCCTTGATGGACTGTCTCAGACGTAATTCAAATATATTTGCCTGGTCTGATTCCGACTTGCACGGAATAGACTCCAGAATCATAGTACATCGGTTGAATGTAGACACGAGCGCAAAACCGATAAGACAGAAGAAGTGGAATTTTAGCAAGAAGAAGAATGAAGCCGCCGAAAAAGAGGTACAGGAACTCTTAGCGGCACGGCACATTTATGCATTAAGGTTTTCAGAATGGTTGAGCAATATCGTGTTGGTTATGAAAAAAGAAGAGACATGGAGAATGTGCGTGGATTATGCGGACTTGAACAAGCATTATCCTAGGGATCCTTTTCCATTGCCTAGGATAGACCTATTGGCTGATTCGACTGCAGGACGTGCACTGTTGAGCATGATGGATGCGAAAAGTGGATTTCACCAGATATTCATGGCGATAAAAGATCAGAGCAAAACAGCTTTTGTCACGGATATAGGAGTATAATGTTACAGGGTAATGCCCTTCGGGTTGAAGAACGCAAGAGCGATGTTTCAAAGACCGGTGGCAAAAATGTTTTACCATCAAATTGGGAAGTCAATGTAAGTGTATATCGACGACATGCTCGTGAAAAATCTCAAGGCTGAAGAGCATGTGCGTCATTTAGATGAGGCTTTTGCCATCATGAGAACCTACATAATGAAGTTAAACCCTAAGAAATGCACTTTTGGGGTAACAACGGGGAAGTTTCTGGGCTATGTGGTGAACGAAAGAGGAATCGAAGCCAATCTAGATAAGATAAAAACGGTGTTGGATCTACCATCGCTAAAGACATTGAGGGATGTGCAGTGTCTGGTGGGCCGATTGACTGCCTTGGGAAGGTTTATATCAACTTATGTAGAAAAGAACCTCCCATTCTTTAAAGTCATGAGGCGAAACAAGAATTTTGTTTGGGCGCCGGAGTGTGAGGAGGCTTTCCGACAAATGAATATTATTTGGTGAGCCCGCCATTGTTAGCTAAACCGACGGAAAATGAAATGGTGTATATGTACCTAGCGGTATCCTCGCACGCCATTAGCACGTAGCTAGTCAAGCAAAAGGGAACCCAGCAGTTACGTATTCACTATGTGAGTAAAGTTCTGCAGGGGACAGAAAGGAACTACTTAGAGATAGAGTTGTTCGCACTGGAAATTGTGGCCACCGCACGAAAATTGAGATCATTCTTTCAATCTCATCCAATCATGGTGGTGACGGATAAACCTTTGAAACAAGTGTTGGCGAGGCCCGAAACTTCCGGCAGATTGGTTAAATGGGCAATTGAGCTCAGTGAATTCGGGTTGGAGTTCAAGCCACGAACTACAATTAAAGCACACGCCTTAGCGGATTTCATGGTTGAGACATTGGCTAACAGCGTAGCCGAAATCGCAAACTGTATCTTTTCTATATCTGACCAAGCCAGAACTAGCAAAACAACTACTACATGGATACTACACACGGACGGGTCCGACCGCGAGTTGCAATAATTTGTTTTAATTATGAAATGAATTTGAAATGAGTATGGTTGGAGAACTGACCTACTTTCTTGGTTTGCAGATCAAACAAAATAATAGTGGAATCTTCGTCTCTCAGGCAAAGTATGCAAAGAACCTTCTTAAAATATTTGGCCTTGATCAAGCTAAACATGGGACTAACCGATCGATTTAGCAAAGACGATAGTTGCAACTTTGTTGACCCAAGTTTGTACAGAAGCATGACCAGAAGCTTATTTTACCTTACTGCAAGTCGACCCAACATTTACTTTAGTGTTGGCGTGTATGCACTCTATCAAGCATGTCCCAAGGAATCACATCTCAAGGCTGTCAAAAGAATCATTAGATATATTTCTGGTACAACAGATTTTGGTCTCAGTTACAACTTTAATGAGCATGCATTTGTTGCAAGTTATAGTGATGTTGATTGGGCTGGTTGTGCTGGTGATAGAAAGAGCACCACATGAGGATGCTTTTATCTTCGAACCAACCTGGTTTCACGGTTTAGTAAGAAACAACACTCTATAACTCTTTCAACTGCAGAGGCTGAATATATTGTTGCAGGAAGTTGTTGTACTCAGTTAGTTTGGTTGAAAAAAATGCTAAAAGACAGTAGTATTGACCAAAATGAACTTATGTTATTTTGTGATAATATTAGTGCTACAATATTTCCAAAAATCATGTCCAACATTATCGCACTAAGCACATTGATATAAGATACCATTATATTAGAGATTTAGTTGAGGACAAATTTGCTGAATTGCCTCATGTTTGCACTGAACTTCAACTTGCAGATATTTATACAAAGGCATTCGATGCTGCACAATTTAAGCAACTACGAAAGTCTTTGGGAATTTATCTAATGTGAGTTGCAACAGAAATGTTGTTACAATCTAGGGCAGTCTTTCACGATCACTTTCCAATTATTCTTGTGAGATTGTTAGCCCTCAATTTTTATTCAGAATCACGTTCGAGCACATCATTGGTTCTGAAGGAAAAACAAAAAATTTGACAGGTTCCCTTGAGGGTCTTGTGTTTTGTGTGTTTCTCGGTTGCAACTAGAAAAAGATGCTTGACCTACAAAGATAATTGTGAAAGCTATCAATTCTTATTCCAGGCGTTAACTCATTGAAAAGAGCTACCTTCTCTCACAAGTGAGTCAGTGCGAAAGCTACCAGTTCACACAGTTCATTTCCAATGTTGCAACTCGTGCTCCATGTGTCATGAAACTTGACTTGAGTTCACTGAATCTTGATGGATACTAGAACCTTCCTTAAATTTATGTATCTTGGGGGATATTGGCTAATCTTTGTGAATGGCATGAGATGGATCCTCCATTATCCACTTTCTAATTGCTTATTTTCTGAACGTTATTGCCTAGGTAATTTTTGGTTGCACTAAGATTTTCTTGCGTTGCATGATTATCTTAACAGATTGTGCTTATAAAATCTCATATCTATGTGTATCACATCAATGTACTTATATGGAATGTGTGACTGAATCCACTATCATTGGTGATTGTGTTTTGATGGGAAATTTCCCCTCTTTTTCTTGTTGGACTTAGAATTAGGAATCGGGCTTCTTTATATCCCCGGGTTTGCATGTTCATTATTTACCTTAGTTTCTCCATCTCTATCTCACCTCTCTATTGTAGTTTATTTCCTTGTTTCAGATGGGTGCTTCATCAAAGAAACCCGTTGTCCTCGAGCACAATAATGAAGAAAAGGGGATGAACATTAAGCCCTTACAGACTATTCCCGTCGTTGATCCTCCTCAGGACACCCCACAATTCCAATTTCAATTCCAACGATGACAGCATCCCTAATCATAAAGTTGCTACTGAAGACGATGCTCTGCCTTCTGAGTCGGAGCCTCCTACTTCTTAAACGGCACATTCTAAAATGTCTTCCGCTAAAGGCAGTTCAAAGGGAAAATTGGTGAATCCTCTGCTCCTCCTTTTACTCCGACAAAATCTGTTGCTTAGCATACTCCTGCCACTTCTTGAGTTGCAACTCGAAAACGCACCAAGGTAATTGCCAAGAAACCACCATGAGGGCGCAAACTTCACAAGATTGCTTCTCACTCCTCTTCTGATGAAGATGAAGAAGAGGAGGTCATTGATGTTGATGATGAAGAAGAAGAAATTGAACCACCTGCCAAGAAGCGGCGACCAGCCCCAACCACAACCATGAAAAAAGGTAGACCTCTTTTTTCTGAGGAATTTGGTGTTCTTCATGATGTTACTTCGGCTTCGGCTGCTTTAAAGGTCGCCAGGGTATATTCCCCTCGCTTCTACACTTCTGGGGCCCATGGTATATTTTCACCATCACACCAAAGCTCCTGTCAACTGCTATGGGAACCCCTGAGATTGACACTGGTAAAGAGTTGCAAGTGGCGAAGAACCTTGCTAAAGTTGCAACACGAACTGACTAGCGGTTTGATTATCGCTGACCTCATGCGTCTGCACTTACCACTAGCAACCTCACCACAAGGTACAATCTAATGTTTTGCATTCTTGTTCGTCATTGGATGCCCTGCACACGAACCTCTACTATGAGCTCCACTATTGCATCTATACTCTATCGCATTAGTACGGATGTTGAGATTGACTTGGGAAAACTTTTGTTTAAGTGCTTGTATCATGAGGCTTTTCCACAATTTTGTCTCTCTCTTGGCTTTTCGTCACTTATTTACAGGGTTCTTGTAGCACAATTCATTGATCTCAAAGAAGAAGCTGATAAAGAGACTAAACCTGCAACAATGCGGGCCAGTACCAACGTCATCAGCAAGCCCACTACCCCTGAAGATCAGGCAACTTGTAGTCCCTCCAAGAAGCCAAGGACCAGTTTTAATCCCAATGCCACGGTCAGACTTGAAGGTGTCCATCTAGAGCTTTCTCGAATGCACGCCAACTATGATCGCATGAGTAAGTCCTATAATGAAATGTGCAACATTGTGATGCTCATGGACTCAAAACTGGACAAGGTGTTGTAACTTCAGCGCGACCCTTTATTTCTTTCGTCAAAAAGGGTGAGATTGGTTGACCAATTCATGGGGAGTTTCTCAAAGGGGCAAACTTTTCCTAAACCTCGTTTGAATCTTTGAACACTTTTTGGTTTTACGGATAGTTGCAACCTTAATTATTTCTACACATTATTTTAATTGCACACTTTATCTGTTTTTGCATCTAACCAACTTGTGCAGATTGGACGATTAATTGTGACAAAACAAATCAAAGTGGGAGATTATTAGGGTCGATTTTACATGGCATCACTAGTTAAATTGATCTTGTTTTGAAAATCAAATATGTTGTGTCAATCTTATTAAGATGGAAGTTATCTAAGATGATTTCATCATATCTTATATGATTACAATTCCTTGTGGATTAAGATATTGACCCAATCTCCTTTTATATTGTTTCTAGACGTATTTATGTTGGCATATACATTGGATATATTCGGATCTATTTTGCAAAATATATTGAATAAGGAAAGAATATTTGCACATATCGTGTGTGGAGTTACAACTGGCGATACGCAAAGATTTTGCATATGCTTATAAAAGGAGAAGACTCGAGACCAAGAACGGACAAGCTTTGAGCGATAATTTGTTGACATTCGTCTTGTTTCAAGTCAAAGTGTTTTAGTGAGAGAACTTCTTGTCAAATGAACTTTGAGCTATCTTGAAGTTCTCAGACTCAAAAGGAGTATATCGAATACAGTTAATGCTTAGGTGTTGCAAGAGTAAAATAGAGGGAGTCTAGTTTTACTTTGGAGTAAATCATAAGATTATAATTCTTAAGTAGGTATATCGTGTTGAGTCATATTTTGGGTGCATGCCCCGTGGGATAGGAACATTTGGACCAAACCACGTTAAAACCTTGTGTTATTTACTACTTTCATTTAACTCTTATAATTGTCCATAATTGCAACATTAAACGATTTTCAAAGATTAAAGAACTAAGATCTTTCAGTATAAATCTTTGTCAGCTTTCATTGCGCTAGATTTTGATACAATCTTCTCATTTTTGTTTGATTTTCACAATTCTAATTTGGTCGCCCTTCTTTATCTTCTCATGAATTTATAATCTGCTAATTTGACAATGCAGACATACCAAATCATAAGATAAGTTGTAAGATCTTAATGAACTGTTATGTTCTCTTTCCATCAATACAAGGTATTCCATCGATAGAAATCATACTTTGAGGATAAACCTCATTTTGTTTCTTTTTTCTTTTTTGGCATCAATCATCAAAAGGTATTCTGTAACAAGCTGATTCTGATTCGTTTTTAGCTAATGTCGCTCTTCTACATCTCGAGATATCGATGAATCGTGTTGAAATAAATTCATTCGGGAAACATAAATGACAAGAAAACTTCTTTCATGAACACAAATTAATGAATTATACAATAAACCAATAAAAAATGGTAAACCCAGTTAAGTCCTCTAACGTATATTATAATTTTTACTTTACTTTTAAAGACTCAAGATTAGCAAAGTGCCCCCTAACATATGTTGAATACCCCATGGACAAATTTTACAAAAAAAAGAATATGAACATGTATCCAAGATGAGCAGTTTGCGTGGAAGAGGAGAAATTATTATATACATCTGTTGCATGTACAATCGATGGTTGAGATTAAAGAAGATCCATAAATTGTAAGAATAACCACCCCCACATCTCATCCCCACCGTGTATTGGTAGTGGATGCACATACATCCGTTGCACCAAATAATCTCTCGTGAGGGAAGGAGTGTTATTATCAGTATCTTGATGGGCATATTGTTAATTTTTAAACGTTAGAGTATAAAATGAGAAACACTATATACACATTACACATTAGAGTGCTTTAACGAGATTTACCCAATTAAAAATTTAGAACCTTTTTGATGAGCAGATTATAAAAATTTAAACTGATTGTGTTTTTCACATGTGTGTGTTTTAACGATAATTTACTTTGGACAGTAAAATGGGCCATAAAGAAACATAACATGGTAATACCGTTGGGCCCAACCAATCCCAAACATGGTAAAACCTTTGTGTTGTACATAATAAATTAATTAATCCCCAATTTCTCAATTCTCAAATTCCTAAAATTGGATCTTCTTCTTCTTCTTCTTCTTCTCCGTTTCAGCTCTAATTTTCTCTCTGCGGCACCACCTTAATTACTAGGTCAGTTCAATTATTTATTTTTATTTTTATTTTATTTAGTGTCAATTGATCAGTTTCTTCTTCAATTTGTACTTGCTTTGGGTTCGAGATTGATAGTCGTGAACGAAATATAACCAATTTATGCTGTTGCAATTGTTTTGCGGAATGTACTATGTTGTGTGTTACTATAGTTCGATGTTTTTGTACTTGCAATTGGGGAGAAAAGAAAAAAAAAATAGGCTTTAAAGTTTAATTGCTATCCAAATTTGTGAAATTGAGTGTAAAGCTGTCCAATTTCCTGTGTTTTTGCAGCTTTTCGTTTGGGTAAGTTTCGTGAGCTGATTAGAGTATGGCACCCACAAAAAAGAAGCCGAAAAAGGCTTCAAAAGAGGTTCTTTCCGACAAGAAACCTGTGAAAACTCGGAAGAAGACGGGTGATGCCAACGACGAGTCTACTTCAGAACCCGTAGTTTCTGATAATAAAAGAGTGGAAGATGAGGGAAAGAAGAGTGATGATGTAAAAGAATCTGTCTCGAAAGCTCGGAAGAAGATGGGTAACGCCAACCACGAGTCTACTTCAGAACCCGACAAGAAAAAAGTGGAAGATGAGAACAAGAGTTGTGATGTAAAAGAATCTGTCACGAAACCTGTTGTTAAGAAGCCATGTACATGGCTCAAGAGGCTTGATCCTCAAACTGGAGACAAGTCGTCGGTTCAGAAGTCTAATCAAGGGAAACAAACAGAATCCACTTCTCAGATTCAAACACCCAAAACGGAAAATAAGAGGAAGAGGCTGAATAGAAGGGAAGAAAGGCGCAATAGTGATCACAAGCGAGACGAGAAGTATCCTAATCGTCGTTTTGATGAAAAGGGTACGAATCCTCGTCTTGAGGAAAAGGAAAAAAGAACTGTGAATGAGCAACGTGAAGATATAAAGGATGAGGTTGATGAATCTGGAAAAAATCTTGGTGGACTAATATTTATGTGCAATTCGAAAACTAAACCAGATTGCTTACGCTACCAAGTTATGGGTGTCCCGGCAAACAAGAAAGAAGTTGTGATGCGCATAACACCTGGTCTCAAACTTTTCCTCTATGACTATGATCTCAAGCTCATGTATGGGATTTTTAAGTCATCTTCTGCTGGTGGCATGAAACTTGAGCCCTTAGCTTTTGGCGGGGGCTTTCCTGCTCAGGTCTAGTTAGCTGTCTTTGTTGATTTTCATTATTAATGTTTATTACTCAGTTTCTGAGATGTTTTCTTATTGAGGTATGTACTCTGCAGGTCCGTTTCACTGTTCATAAGGACTGCCTTCCACTACCCGAAAGTACATTTAAGAAAGCTATGAAAGATTGCTACGATGAGAGGACGCACAAGTTCAAGACAGAGTTGACTATGAAGCAAGTAAGGATATGGCTCAGTTTCCACTATTGGGGTTTAATGCTTTTGAATACTTCGTTGTCTGAACTCTAATTGTATTATTTTACCGTAAATATAGCCGTTTCTTTTATCTGCAGGTGAGACGTCTCACAGATTTGTACCGTCCAGCCCCATCATTTCCCTCAAACGGACAATACTCGGTGCAGGAGCATGATCCAAGGATTCACAGGATGCCAACAGAAACTTTGCTGCATGAGGAGTCCATCAGTGGACAAAGATATCTTGACAATTTTGGCTTCAGTGATGCAGTGAAGGCCTCACCTTTGCATCATGAGAATCGAATCTCTGCACACCATGTCCCTTCCAGTTCAGCTCCTTCACGGAGTCCACTTTTTATTTCCGAGCAAGAATACAGAAGTTTTGGCCTTCAACAGGGAAGGCATCTCTTGCCAACAACAGGAGGGAATGATGTTAGACATTCTTGGGAACCTAGTAAATTAGATGAAGAACGAGAGCTACTCTCAAGGTATCAAGCCTCTACAAGGATTGATTCAGCTGTACAACAGAGAGAAGCTAATAAACACGGTCCCTTTTTCCTCAGTGAAGAAGAATATCGCACTTATGGCCTTAGGGCCCCCTCACAAATGCAGAATGCAGCATCTTCAATGATGACAACTAATGAAGTTATCACCGACTCCGCCAAGAATACTTATAATCCTTATGATGACAGCACGACTGCATTGGTAAATCGATATCTCAATCTTCCTAGGACAACTGGAATGCTTTCAGAAACACATCATCTGCCTGGGAGGGAACATTTTATCAATGATCTGAACAACTCAAGTGATAGAACAAATCCTAATCTTGATAGGCATTTTGCCTCCTACAATTTGCATGAACAATCTGACTTGAATCAAAGACCATACTCGTTGTATGATTCTCGTGAGCCATCAGGAATCAATCCGGGAGTTTATACACCAAATGAGACTGACATGATATCCGCCCCAGTTTCGCGCCGCTACTCTTTTGCTGGACCTTCTCCATCACTGAATAGATAAGTCCTGCTCAAAATACTGTATGTTCTTTGGCTGCTTTAATAGTATCCTGACGTGCGCTCCAGGCATTTTGCTAAGGGAATATTTTTCTTCAGGACAGGCACCATCTCAAGGGATCAAACTTACCCCAAGTTATCAATCAATCATATATTTATCTTGAAGATTTTTTTTATTTTATCTCTTGTTTTTCATTCAGTTCTGAGACTACTCACATGTGTTGTAGACGCCTGCCTATCCAGTTTACTCCATGAGAGTCAAAAGAACATGATAGTGAGCATCGCAATATCCTGCTGTAAAGTATCTGATGGTAGTGTAACTATTACAGATGGATTTTTCATTCACTGGAGATGACACATCAATTGCTTCACAACCTGTGTAACTCATCAACTTAAATGTCCAGCTCAATTGTTTATTTGTATGGTGTTATACCTTGTTAATTTTTAATAAGCATAACTTCTGCTCCCATACCGATAGTTGCTGACCCTGCATTCCGGTATCTTGGATGTGCCTTTCCAGTTGAAATAACTCAGCCTGTTGATGGACTTGCCTACGCTTGCTTAGTCTTGCTTAGTCTTTCAAAAGTGGCACCAAAAGGGTTGTAATTCACTGGGGACTTCTTATGTTCTGTATATGCCTTCGAATGCATGTTTACTGAAACAATTGCATGTTCTAAGTTATATCTACTGTAAAGAAAACTGATGTGTTGCTATGATAGTATGATCCACTTTATATTGCATGTTCTAAGTTATATCTACTGTAGAGAAAACTGATGCGTTGCTATGATAGTATGATCCACTTAAAGTTGGCACTGCTGTTATGCATGTCTGAATTCAGAATATTTTGGTCCGATGAGATTGGCTCATCAGGCCAGCGGATTTAGGATATCGGTTTGTGTTGTTTTACACGACTAGTTTGGCCTTTATGGTTGAATTTTATTTTAGTAAAGCTTTGAAGACATGGTTTCTAAGATTTTTTTCTTTTTTTCGTATATCCTGAATATGCATTATTGCAAAAGTTTCTTTCATTGTTACTAAACTAGGTAAAATCGGCACGTGTGCATGTTCGGCCTCAGATGATTAAATAAGCCATATACACAAGAAAAGCGTATGCCTCGTTTCTATATCTCACATATTTCTTATGCTAATTTCCATTATCTAGCCACTACAATTATGGTAACATATTTTGGTCGAGGTATTGGTTTTGCACTATTTAAAATTGTAATCATTTTAACAATAAGCGGACCCCAATTGATTAATATGTGCGTGCTCCAATGATTAAAAGAGTTGTTCTAATTTTAATGATATCAAATTCAAAATAAATGATGATATACATAATTACTCGGGCTTCAATGAATAATCTTATTCTATGGTACACGGTCCAAGCGATTAATGTGCACGGGTCCTCGAACCCTAATTACTAAATTCGTTTTATTTTAGGTGGATCCAATGTGTGCATGGCTCCCAGATATTAGTGCGTGGTCCCCAAACTCTTAATTACTGATTTATTTGATATTAAATTTGCCCAATCGATTAATACGCACGAGCCCACAAGATTCTCATTACTGCAAAATAAAATAAAATATCGTGACGACACAATAAGTTAAATAATATAAACTTTTGGGACAATAGAAAAATTTAAAATTAAACGGACTGTTCTATATATAGTTTATTGTAGGACCCATAAGTAAATTACATAAAAAAATCCTAAGGACTATTCGAAAATTTACAACGGACTATAAATTACTAATTTGCTTTATATTAGGTGGGTTCCAAGAGTTAATGAGTGTGGGCCCTTTGCTATAGGTGGGTCCCAAGATCAAAACTACGAAAGCTAGATGATGGAAAAGATCTGTTCATGCTATAAATGAATCTTTTGAGTAATTTGAAAGTTTTTAGGTGTCTTCAAAGAATTCGTAACCTTCTCTGGGATTCTTTAAAAATGTATAACATTGTGGAACCTTTTAAAGTTTTATGTGTATTTGGAGAATTTGTAACATTTTGTGGGGTTTTAAAAAACATTATAACATTTTGTGGGAACCTCTTAAAGTTTTTAGATGGCTTTTGATAGTTCGTAACATTTTGTGCGGTTATTTAAAAATTTATAACATTTTGTGGGGTTACTTAGAAATTTAGCCCAAAATTATAAGAATTAAAGATCCCGAGGACTATTTGAAAATTTACAACGAACTATAAATTACTAATTCGTTTTATATTAGGTGCGTTCCAATGGTTAATGCGTGTGGGGCCTTTTACTATTAGGTGGGTCCCAAGATCAAAACTGTGAAAGATAGACGATGGAAAAGATCCGCTCATACTATAAATGGATCTTTTGAGTAATTTGAAAGTTTTTAGGTGTCTTCGAAGAATTCGTAACATTCTGTGGGATTCTTTAAAAATTTATAGCATTGTGGAACCTTTTAAAGTTTTATGTGTATTTGGAGAATTTGTAACATTTTGTGGAGTTTTTAAAAAAAATATAACATTTTGTGGGAACCTATTAAAGTTTTTAGGTGTCTTTTGATAGTTTGTAACATTTTGTGCGGTTATTTAAAATTTAATAACATTTTGTGGGGTTACTTAGAAATTTAGCCCAAAATTATAAGAATTAAAAATTCCGAGGACTATTCGAAAATTTACAACGAATTATAAATTACTAATTCATTTTATATGGTGGCTATCCTTTCTTATTATTATAGTAGAGATAAACCATTTCTTCTTTTTTTATAAGTAGTTACTAAATATACCATAATACAATGGAAAGGGTTAACAAAATTTGACCCATTATCCCAAGGGAAGGCCCTAAGAACTTGTCGTGCACCTACAAACATCACGCGGCATATGACGTAGATTCATTTGGGATTTCAACTTCACCAAATAATGATAATAGCATATATAATTGTTCCAATACTTACAAGTTCTAAGGTAAAAATTAGAAACTAAATAGTAAGCCTTAGTGGCAATATGAGAAAATAATAAGAAAAAAGTAGTCTCAAGAAAACATTCCACAATTTGAATAAAACGCGTGGTCTAATATGAACACCTTGAACCTATCTAATTAGTTAATATTTTATTTGGGTTATACGGTAAAGAACAAAAGTACAATTAGGCCTAAATTACAAACTATGTCAATCTATTACAAGGAATGACTAGGTTTATCTAGAACACCCTTTAAGCGCAAAAAAAGTAGCTAAAATAACTTGAATCACCTCAAAATTGGAACCCTCGAAATTGGCATGTATCAAAATACTAGTGTCGAATTATGCATGTGTTGAAAGGTTAAACTGTTGAAATATGGAAGTGTCGAAATGCGTAAGTGTCAAAATACCTAAGTCTCAATATTAAACAGGTAGAACCAAAGTATCTCGAAACTTCACGTGTATCGAATGATTTGTCTCAAATCAACTCACGAATCTAGTCTTAAATTAAGCCTTCGATATAAGAGCGGGTAGTTACTATAGTATTAATGACGTGTGTTCGTGCTTCTCGGGATCCAGAATATTTATATGCCCCAATTGTGGGCCTATTTTTCGGAGTTTACATGATAACATCGAAGATTTCAGTATCGAAATAATCTTTCGATACAACTACAACAGTGTCTCCAAATAATCTTTCGAGACATTCTTCGATGGGCCCTTAATTAAGCATGCCAGCCCAAAACTTTGATTTGGTCCAGCCTATTTAGCCCAACCGTATAGTCCACCCATTTATGAGCCGTTCTTGTGAAAGAGTGGATACCAAATATACTATTGCGTGTATGTGAGAATTCTTTATGTGTGATTTATGTTTTTCATCGCGTTAAAATATGCCCCCATTTGGGAACCGTTCTTCAGCGGATCGGGTGGCAAATGTATTTATTGGCTTTAAAATATGATTCTCATTTGGGAGCCGTAATCCGGAGGATCTGGTGCCAAATATAATTTTTGGCTTCAAACTATGCCCCCATTTGGGAGGATCGGGTGCCAAATGTATGCAAATATTAGTGATCCATATACGGTTCACGATGTTTTACTTTCTAGCCTCTTGTGGGCACTCATTGGTTAATCAATGCTATTGTGACGTCTACGTCATACAGTACGTATTATGGCACCTCAGTATTGAACATAGAAATAGAGCGGTCTTAAGAAGGATCGAAGCGATGAGGCTATTAATACATGAAATTATGCAAAGAAGTTGGGAATGTGCTATATAGGTAATGAATCTGATATAACAAGTAGACCAAAGGATATGGGAAAAAAGGATAAACTTGCATTTTTGAATGTCCGGAATTGAAATGGCGATGACAACAATATTGGTGGTCTATGAATAACTTGAACTTTAATACCAGGGAATGTGGAAGAAAGGTGAAAAGAAGTATATATATATTTTTTTGTATTTGATATGGTTTTAAGAAACCAAAGCAGAAAATCTCGCGCAAGACACGTTTTTGAGTTGGGGAAAATCAAGAATTTGATTAGGTATCTGTTGGGTCGTGGAGCCTAAGTTGACATGGGCTCGTACTGAAGATCAAGGCTAATTTCAGTATGCAAGATGCAAAGCCGGTAAGCACTCCTTTAGGTAGTCAGTTCAAATTATCAAAAAGGAAGTCACCTAGTAGTGATTTGGAGCATGCAGACATGAAGAAAACTTCATATGCTTTAGTAGTTGGGAGTCTTATGTATGTCATGGTGTGTACAAGAACGGATATTGCGCATGCAGTGGGAGTTGTGAACAGATATATGACTAGTCCGGGAAAGCAACACTGGGAATCAGTGAAGTGGGTTTTTAGGTACTTTCGTGGTACTTGTGATAGGTCATTGTGTTTTGAGGGAAAACACACGGACTTGAATGGTTATGTAGATGTTGATTTGACGGTTGATCTTGATGGAAGAAAGAGTACTACTGGTTATGTTTTCACATTGGGTGGTATGGCTATTTCATGGGGATCTAAGTTGCAAAAGATTGTGGCTTTGTCTACTACAGAAGCTGAATATGTAGCGGTGACAGAAGCTAGTAATTAGATGGTATGGTTGCAGAATTTCGTGGGTGAATTAGGAAAAGGGCAAACAAATAGTATTCTATAGAGTGACAGTCATAGTGCTATTTTTTTGGCCAAGAATCTGGTGTTTCATTCGAGGACAAAGCACATTGAGTTGAAGTATCATTACATATGGTATCCTTGGAGAAGAAGACTTTGCAACTTGTGAAGATTCCGGGAAGTGAGAACCCTGTTGATATGTTGACTAAGGTTGTGACCTTAGAGAAGTTGAAGCTTTGCATGGCTTCAACTGGACTTGGTGCTTGAAGATTCTAAGGATGGCGGTACCATTGTTAAAGGATTGCTATTTGGAGAGTGAAGATGTGGTTACGATGACATTAGTCTCCAAGTGGGAGATTGTTGGGTTGTGGATCCTAAGTTGACCCAAGCCCATACTGAAGATCAAGGCTAATTTCCGTGATTGCCCCCCAGATGTCATACAATAGTCCATGTAAAATTATATTAGGATTTTGCCTAATATAAATAGTCTCTCTTGTAATTGTAACCCTACAACATAACATAAACTGAAAGTTCTGGCTTGGTATCGCCTCCAGATGTAGGCAACGAGTTGGGTAAACAAATATCGTGTTTTTCTTGTTTTTCATTTGTGTATGATTTTCTGTTTATCGTATTGTTGCGCAACAGTACCTAAGCAAAATAATCAGTGAGGGTTATTTTTCATATGGAGAGAGAAAACCCATTCTTTGTTGATTTCTCTATGGGAATAAATGCTTTTGTTTTATTTTTCTGGCAGGCTTTTGAATTAGAAAATGCTATAACTTCATTTGTTATTTTCTTGTGTCATACGAGATATAAAACTGTTTCAATCAGGGAATATGGTGCTTCGCGGGAATTTTAATGTCTATTTGTTACCCTCAAGAAACGAAAGGTTCAATACATAAGGTTACTCCATTGGGATGAGTGATTCCAAATTTATGAAAGTGCGTGATCTGCCTCTCTTCGTGGACTCAGTGTTGGTGTTTTTGTGGCGCGGGGATTTTTTTTATCATTTTTTGGGGTTTCTTTGGTTAAATTGGTTATTTGAGTTTTTGGTTTGGTAATCGTTTTGATTTGTCCGTCTAGCTTGAAGGTATGTACTCCTTGTACTCAATTTGTCCATCTGATTAGCTATGATTTTGATTATTGGATAGTTAATTTACATGCATAAGTAAGACTAAATCAAAAGCACATATCAAAATAATTGGAAAAATAGATTTTTTGTCATTTCCTGTGGCGCCATGCAGAATTAGTCCCTAATCTAGCACCATCTAATTTTAGCCACTTATCGTGAAAATTTGTCCAATTTCAATCCTTTGGCCAATTTATAGTAATTTCACGTCAAAATTCGCACGTAATAGGCACGTGACTTAAATCGCAATCCAGCTATACAGTAGGAGATTTTCAATTTTCTTCGTTTATTGATGCGCCATTGCAGTTAGTCCTTTAATGTGGCATTTTCCCCCAAAAGTTTAAGTCACACGCCGATCACATGTGGCCTTCAGTGAAAATTGCAACGGGAAGACTGAAATTGGATGAGTTGTTACAATAAGAGACTAAAATTTGACGATGACACATTAAGGGATCTTATAACGCCAAAATAGAGGATGAAGATTAAAATGTTGGAAAATCAGTTCAATGAATTGGGTTTGTACAGCTGACTTCGGGTCAGATTTTGAGCGGGTGAATGAGAAATTGATGCTCAAAGTAAGCTACGCAAAACTGAAATTTATTGGGAAAATGGGAGAAAATACCAAAAGGAAAGAGACACTCACATGGGAAAAAGAGCACTTTCTTTTGGGATTTATCTATGGGAATGAATTCTTAGCATTGTAAGAATGTGTTGGCTAATGTCTCATTCATCTCCTAAGTGCACGCAGGAGGGGGTGCAAATCTTGGGCCAAAATCCATCTGATTAGTACGATCCGGACTCTCGCACATGATGACGTACGCGTCGAATGTCGGTCTACTTGGCCTGTTGGGCTCATGCTCGCACAGAATTATTTATTTTCTGTTATATATCTTATATATAGAAAAGTATCATTTTGGTAATTATAATTACCTTACGAGAAAAAGATTTCGTGATTCGATTTTAACTGAAAAATATTTCTACGTTCATTTGAGATCTGTGCGAGATTTGTACTTATTTTAATTACACGATTCGTTATTATCTTAATTACTATATTCGTAATTGTAGATTTAATTCATCCAAAAAATACATTGCATACACGAAAAAGGCTTCTGCGCAGCCAAATATTTTTTATTCATTGTGTGGTAGTGAGGGAAGTTACTGGCCGAGTTTGCCAGAACAGATTTGCATGTGTTATAAATTCATTTCGTAGGGCGTTGTATCCAGGGAAGTGGTCGTTCAACATTCTCAGCACGAAGAGAAGGACGAATCTTCTTTAAGGAGATCGAGAGATACTCGACCTTGTTCACGTTCGATTCACTGCGGTCAAGGTTACAATTTATTGTTAAATTATTACTGGTTTATTTCTTTTGTTAATATATTATATTTGTTCGCTATCGTGCATTGTTACTAACAATCTTAAAGCAGATTATCACTTGAGACGAACAGGTTACCTCTGTTGACGAAAGTTTTTTTTTTTTTTTGAAAAATAATTTTATTCAAAACTTTGTTTTACTAAACCATAGTATTTCTTTTTAGCTACGAAAATACATTTATTATTTTCTAGAAAAGGTTTCTAAGAGATTTCTTAAATATAAAATATAGTTTTTATTCGTGAAGGATTGTCAGCATCCTCACCTACTACAACGAGAATTTGTTTTCCGTATTTTTCAAAACAACTGCGAAGAATTTTCGTAATTCTTCAGCTTTTTGATATCAAATTTGTTTGAAACGTTTCAGATATGTCTGATAATATCAACTCGTCAGATATGGTTATTACTTTTATCAATCTGAAGATGCCTAATACGTCAAAATCACTGGATTTTGGCTCTGTTCTGAAAACTCAGCATGTACGTATGGCGAGTTTGGATACTACGGCCATTCCCACGGTTCTTGTGATCCATCATGATGAATCTTGTGCGATTCTTGAAAGACGATCATCTTTATGTTAGAGAGGATGAAATTGATGCACAATCACAGACTGCAATTGATGCGTGAAAGCACTCTGAGTTTCTTTGCTCGAAATCTGATTCTGAACGGTTTGAAGGACACGTTGTATCAAGTATATATCGTAAAGAAAACGGCAAAAGAATTGTGGTAATCCTTGGACCATAAGTATAAAACTGAAGATGATAGTGCCAATAAATTCCTCGTGGGTCAATTCTTGGACTTCAAGATGAAAGGCTCAGAGACTTTTATAAGTCTGGTGCAAGAGCTTCAATTTATTCTCCATGGGATTCATGCCGAGGGAATGATCTTGAGTGAACCTTTCTATGTAGCTTGTATCATTGAAAAGTTACCTTCTAGATGCAAATATTTCAAGAACTATCTAAAGCATAAACGAAAGGAGATGAGTATTGAAGATCTGATTGTTAGACTTCGTATATAAGAAGACAAAAAGAGTGGAGATAAAAAGTCTTTTAATGCTAATGTTAACACCAACATTGTTAGAGCAAATGTGTTGGAGCATGAAAAAGGATCGAAGAACAAGAAGCCTAAACCTAGGTCGAAGACCGGACCGAAGGGTGAGATTTCTAAGACTAAGAAATTCATAGAGAAGTGCTACAACTACAACAAAGCAGGGCACAAGTCGTCTGATTGCTGACTTCCAAAGAAGTAAGGCAAAGAGAGTAACGAGGCCAATCTGATGGGCACTGCTGCTCAGGAGGTGTCTGACATTGACCTATGTGTAGTGATCTCTGAAATGAACCTGGTGGATACCAATCTGAAGGAATGGTGGCTCGATACTGAAGCTACTTTTCACGTATGTGCTGACAAAACTACTTTCTCTAAGCTGACTCTTGCTGAAACTGGGGAGATGATCTACATGGGCAGCTCTGCTACCTCTGAGATCAAGGGAAAAGGAACGGTGTGCCTCAAGATGACTTCTGGAAAGGAGGTTACGTTGTAGAATGTGTTGTATGTGCCAGACATTCGTAGGAATTTGATTGTTGGATATTTGCTAGACACTCATGGCTTCAACATGGTGTTTGAATCCCAGAAAGTTGTGATTTCCAAATATAGTGTTCATATTTGAAAATGTTATGTGAAATAAGGGATGTGGAAAATGAATGTAATGGCTGTTAAGCCCACTTCTTTTAATTCTAGCAATAAAACTTCTACTTCTCTTTATTTGCTTAAGTCTTATAATCTATGGCATGGTATATTAGGACATGTTAATTATGATTCTTTACGTAGATTAATTAACATGAATCACATACCAACGTTTAAAACTGATTCCAAACATAAGTGTGAAACTTGTGTAGAGGCGAAATTAACAAGAACAACGTTCCCAACCTTTGAAAGAAATACAGAACCCCTTGATTTAATTCACAGTGACGTATGTGATTTAATATTTGCACAAACGAGAGGTGGGTATAAGTATTTTATAACTTTCATTGATGATAGTACAAAATACTGTAATGTATATTTACTGAAGAGCAAAGATGAAGCTATAGACAAATTCGTTCTATACAAGCAAGATGTCGAAAACCAACTTAATAAGAAAATTAAGATGGTTAGAAGTGATCGGGGTGGTGTATATGTTGAACCATTTAGTGAATTTTGTTCACAACATGGAATTATTCACGAGGTCACTATGCCATATTCTCCCCAATCCAATGGGATAGCTGATAGGAAAAGTCGAACCTTAAAAGACATGACGAATGCCATGTTATTAAGTTCTTGATTGCCGCAGAACATGTGGGGTGAATCCATTTTGTCGGCTAACTATCTTTTAAATAAGATACCCAAAAAGAAAGAAAAAAAATGCATATAAATTGCAGAAAGGTTAAGAAACTTGCTACAAATACTTAAAAGTGTGGGGGTGTCTTGCTAAGGTACCATCACCTTTGCCTAAGAAAATGAAAATAGGTCCAAAGACGTTGGATTTTATTTTCATTGGTTATGCGCACAATAGCACTGCTAACTTATATGATAGAGGTCCAAAGACGATGGTAAGGACGAAAAATTCTTTTGAACCGGGTTTTCTAACTTATATGATAGAGGTTGAGCCTCGAACGTATAAAGAAGATGTAAGTTCAGCTGACGGTCATTTAGGGAAAGAAGCCATAAAAAGTGAGATTGATTCCATCTTACACAATCGCACTTGGGAATTGGTAGACCTTCCTCTGGGGCGTAAACCATTAGGTTCCAAATGGGTTTTCAAACTAAAAATGAAAACGGATGGAAGAATTGAAAAGTATAATACTAGGCTTGTGATCAAAGGGTACAAGCAACAAGAAGGCCATGATTACTTTCATATTTATTCTCATGTAACGAGAATAAATTCCATAAGGATGATTTTGCCTATTGCCACTCTCTGAAATCTTGAAGTACATTAAATGGGTGATCTTGATGAAGAAACGTTGCCTTTCTAAATGGTGATCTTGATGAAGAAATCTATATGAAACAACCCGAGGGTTATGTAGCTCCTGGAAAAGAAAAAAAAGTTTGTAAATTGGTGAATTCATTGTATGGACTAAAAAAAGCACCAAAGAAATGGCACGAAAAATTTGACGTCATGTTGGCAAATGGCTTTAGAATCAATGAGTGCGACAGAAGAAGGATATTTGATTCTCTATATGTACGTTGACGACATATTCGTTGTGGGAAGCAACGACCGAATGGTAAACTCTATTAAAAGGTTGTTGAATTCAAGATTTGATATGAAAGACATGGGACTGGCCGATGCAATCTTAGGAATTAAGATTAAAATATCGTCAGATGGTCTTATATTAACTCAGTCAACACTACGTGGACAAGATTCTTGAAAAATGCAGCAAGGGTGATTCTGGTATAGCCAGAACTCCAATTGACAAGAGTCAACACGTATCTGAGAATAAGAGAGAAAGTGTTAATCAAGTGGAAAATGTTAGAGTGATAGGAAGTCTAATGTACTTAATGAGTTGTACACGACCAAACATTTCATATAAAATCAGCACGTTGAGTAGATTCACGAGTAACCCAGGGCATGAACACTGGAGAGCAATTGTGAGAGTACTTAGGTACTTACGTTATACTCGTGACTACGGGATGCATTATACCAAAGATCCTGGTGTGCTTGAAGGTTATACCAACACAAGCTGGATATCGCATATACAAGACTCCAAGGCAACAAGTGGATATGTATTCATTGTAGGAGGTGCAGCCGTATCATGGAAATCTTCAAGACAAATGGTTATAAGCAGATCCACGATAGAATCTGAGTTTGTGGCATTAAACAAATGCAGTGAAGAAGCTGAATGACTTCGTAACTTCTTGAAAGATATTCTTGAGTGGCCCAAACCTGTGCCAGCAATATGCATACATTGTGATAACCAATCAACAATTGGAAGGGCATAGAATGTTTTATCCAATGAAAAGTCGAGACATATACGACGATGACATAACACCGTTAGACACCTGATCTCAACAAGGGTTATCACCCTTGTCTACGTGAAGTCCAAAGATAACATTGTGGATCATCTAACCAAAGGGTTAAACAGAGACAAGTTAAAAATACATCGAGAGTCGAGAGGAATGGGACTTCATCCTATTGAAAAATAAGGTTCTTATGAAGGAAAACCCAACCATGCTGACTAGAGATCCCAAGATCTTGGTTCAATAGAACAACCTAATTGTAAAAACCTTGCATGATCACTGTAGGGGTCAACCCTTGTGCATTTTTATTATGAAATAGTGATGCCTGTAATGGAAAGGTTAAGCATTGTGCTTTTAATAATTCTTACGCGTCGAAAATCTGAGCGGAGTAATGCGGGTTACTCTTAGATAAGAAATCACATATGTAAGAGAGAGGAGGAGCCGCCTCTGAGGAAAATTGTGCGGGCTTAATTCTCTGAAAAAATCTTGCAGACCAGGCATATGTCCAGGGCCAAAATAGAATAAACCACAAGAATTAGAAATAACAGGATATATGTGTTGAGATTTATGGATCGATTGCACAAACGGCGTTCAAAGATATCAAGTTCATACTATCGGCTAGCAAAGAAAGTATTTCTCACAAGGGAAGGTTCAATGGTGTGTCATATCTATCCTATGCAGGCATATACCGTAGAACTCTACCACCACATGATGTATGCATGATCATTCAATTTCATTCATGTGGGGGGTTGTTGGAAAATTGGTTAAATAAAATGGGTTTGTATAGCTGACTTCGGGTTAAATTTTGAGCAGGTCTCACTTGTCATTTTGACAAGGTCAAGATAGGAACGTGCTCTCCTATAGGAGAGCTTCAAAACGGTATATTGCGTGCTCAAAATTGTACATGAGTGAATGAGATATTGATGCTCAAAAGTAAGCTACACAAAAGTGAAAATTATTGGGGAAAATGGAGAAAATCCCAAAAGGAAATAGAGTCATCCCACATGGGATAAGAGCACTTTTTTTTGGGGGTTATCTATGGGAATGCATTCTTCACATTGTAAGAATGTGTTGGTTAGTGTTTCCTTCCTCTTATACGTGCGCGCAGGGGGTGCAAATATTGGGCCAAAATCCATCGGATTAGTGCGATTTGAGCTCGCGCACACGACGACGTATGCGTCGAATGTCGGTCATCTTCGTCTGTTGAGCTCTTGCTCGCGTGGGCCTTGTTTTGTAATTCTATATGTTCTGTTTAACAGAATTATTTATTTTCTGTTATATATCTTATATATAGAAAATTCACAGCATCATTTTGATAATTAAAATTACATTCTGAGAAAAAGATTTTGTGACTCGATTTTAACTTAAATACGTTTCTACGTTCATCCGAGATCTTTATGAGAACTGTACTTATCTAAATTACACGATTCGTAATTATCTTAATTACCAGATTCGTAATTATCTTAACTCGTTTTCTTGATGGCTAAGTCTTCTAACCTTCTCCCGGCCTAATCTATAAAAGGGGTCTATCCCCGTAGGTTTTATTCATCCAAAAAATACATTGCATACACGAAAAGGCTTATGCGCAACAAAATATTTTTTATTCATTGTGTGGTGGTGAGGGAAGTTACTGTTCAAGTTCGCCGGAACAGTTTTGTGCGTGCTAGCAATTCAGTTCGTAGGTCGTTGTATCCTGGATATGGTCGTTCAACATTCTCAACACGAAAAGAAGGACGAATCTGCTTTAAGGAGATCAAGAGATCCTCGGCCTTGTTCATGTTCGATTCACTGCGGTTAAGGTTACAATTTATTGTTACATTATTACTACTTTATTTCTTTCGTCAATATATTATATTTGTTTGTTATCGTGCATTGCTACTAACAGACTCTCTCCAAAACAACACACGTCTAATCAAATAGCTAGGTAACTAGTTTATTGGTTGATTACTGATAAAAATGGAATCATTTAGGAACAAAAGAATTGTTGTCATTTAACTAGATACAATGCACAAAACAAACCTCTTATTATTGTAAGTTTTAAAATTCAATGCCGCTTTGAGCAAACTCTATTCTACGTCTAAAATTGAAGATTTTAGCGTGGTGAAGTAGAGTCGAGGCATGCACATCTCGCCTTTTTTTGGTTCGCTCCTAAAAGGTATGTATAAGGTCGGGAGACATAAAGCTAGCGTGTTGTGACATAATTTATTTGGTATGTATGCAAGTTTACAAAATGAACACTACCTTCGAACTTTATTATTATTCTACCATGTTTTACAAAAAACAAAATAAAAATTATGTTCATTAAAATTCTTTTGCATTAAACCTCGTTTGGTCCATTTGACTTATAAAAATATTTTCATGTTTTATTCTAGTCGCGAGCTTAGATTAAATTATTGGTAACAACCTTAATCATATGTCAATGTGAGGTAATTAATAGCTAGAATGCATGTTAACTTTTAATGTTTGGGTATTGTTTCTACCTTATAATTATTATTGCACTAACTACAACAATTAGATGAGTATCAAGGTGTTCCTGATGGAGGTTGTAGTGGTGACGCCTCAAGTCAAGCAATGTGCTTGGTCGGAGTGTTATAGATAGTATCGAAGCAGAATAAGATCATTGATTCATAATAAATAGGTATAAAGAAGGCAAGTAGTCTCACTTGAAGTTAGAATAGTGGTGATAGTTATAAAAGCCACTGATGATCTATAATGCGTCATTGCTGGACTGACCAACCAACATGACATCCGTTATACTTGGATAATATGTTGAGTAACAACCTACAAATGTGGGATGCAAATTAAGTCGAACTATTATTAAGCCAATAAAAAAATGAAGTGGGCCAATCTTGGGGTGCTTAACTAGTATCTCGTTCACTACAGTCTTGGTATTGTGCCTAGCTACTACAAAGATTAGGTTTGGAAACTCAAGCATAATGGTTAATGTTTGACTACGTACACTGGTACCTCTAAGTCTCTTTTCATGCAACTCTACGGCATCATTCCGTGTGGAAAGGTGAGACCGATGGAGTTGCCTTTGGATTTTTGTTTTTTGGGAGATTTGGAGCATTAGAAATAATCTTTGTTTTAATGGTAAGCAACATATCCTTAATGATGTTGTGATCATATTAAGGTTAAGGTGTGGAGTTGGATCAAAGCCAAGGATAGGGCTTTCGCTTTTTCATTCTTTGAATGGTCATGTTCGCCCTTGCATTGTATCTGTGACTAATTGTGTGGAGTACTTCTTGTGCTTCATTTATGAATAAAATTTTTTTCCGATCAAAAAAAAAAGAATTTGTTTGCTAGAATCTAATATTTGATAAGTCTTATGTCGGGACTCGGGACAAAAATGATGATGGTAAATTATGGATGAAAATTGTTCATTGCATTGGTTGTTGATAAGAAATTATAGAGAAATAATGTATTATTCGAGATGTGAAGTGTCTGAATTTACTAATTTTTAATATCTTTAAGAAGACAAGACGATATATTCTACGAATTTCACAATGAGAGCAGAAAGAATTGTAATTATGTGTACTTTGTAAGGGAGTCTTTAAAGCATAATATACATATATATAACGATAATTAAAGTTATAAATTAGATAAATCAATGTCTTCATCCTAACCCAAATATTCAGATATATCACCAAGCCTCTATCACAACGAGTAAACTATTTAATTGTGTTCATCTCACATTGTAGTTTTCCTTCTCTAAGCCTCGTGTGTTTTCTTTTTACCACATTCACTCTTAACATCATACACACGAGCACTTTATTTTTGAGATCGACGAAAATTCTTTTTGTCTCTCCTTTATATATCATGTTCTAGAAAGCTTTGTTTTTTATAATTATTAATTCATCATCTTTGCTTTACCTCTCCCAAGACTCATAAACCCCCTTTTGCTTTTATGAAAATCTCTTTGTTTCATTGAGTTCGTCTATCTCTATGACAACTCTTTATTTAAATGTTAAAAATATTCTTTAATCATATACTTCTCTTGTAAATCCAAGTACGAAATACTTTTGTACAAAGCTTGACTCATTATATCTAATTAACTCTTTGAAGTCTTCACTTCAAGTAATATAGGGATTCTTTTACATCAAGTATTTGCTCTTACTTTCATTGTTTCACATGCTTCTTGACCATCGTTTGCTATCAAAGTTTAGCAAATCTTCCACGCATCTCATTTGATACCATAGAAATTCTTTAATATCCAATCACTATTATTCACTGTATACCCTATTTCCACTAATTTATTCATTTTATGATTCGCGAATGTCTTATACAACTATTTACCATTTTAATTTGTAGTGATTCTTTTGCAAATCACATTTGCTCACAACCTTGGCTTAGAGCACCTATTATCTTTTTCTTTGTTCATAAACTCCATTGGCACCTCTATTGAAGTATACGTCGTTCACTTATTAAAATTCATTGTTCGCATCAAGTTTTTTTCTTACTAACATACCTCTATCTCAAGCGGGTCAAGTACATCCAAATTGATGAACATTTGACTATTGTTCATTCGCCATATTTTTTTTGACTAATGTATTAAATTTCATTCCTATCTGATTTTTGCATAGTAGATAATTTGCAAACACAAGTATTCAATACAAGTTTTCTTGTTCTCTTTATACCTTGTATCACCTTGAAGCTTCTGATACTCTAATCTATACTCTAGTCGTATTCTATAGTTTACGATGTTTACTCGTATATTCCATTTTGTTTGTTCTTTGAGCAACTAATTTTTATAAGTTCATATCCTACATCTTATAACAAAAGAGCAATATTAGTTGTATTTAAATAGACTTTTTTGATCTGATTTGAGTACTTTTACACGTAGGTCGGCCAAACTTCATTTCAGTTCGTTTTACCATTGTCCAACAAATTCTTGCTTGATTTAACTAAAGCCATACTCCAACTAAAATAATCTTCTATAATTCTCGAATCGCCTATACCATTGTAACCTTGGAAAGTCATAATCTTTGCATAGTCACCCATGGTAGACTAGTTTTTCCTAACTTATCTCTCCACTTGTCATACTCATTTTAGAAATTTTAGTTAGTTTGCGGCTTCTTAAACTGTTAGTTTTTCTTTGAATAAGGCGTCTAATTTGTTTCGCTCGTCTTCCCTTATCTTTTGTGTTTTTCTTTTTTCAAAGTGAAAGCTTATTGTAATTCTAGGGGTGAAAACTGAAGATATATGCTGTTACTTATTTTTCTTTGACATTCAAAAGTCAAAACCCTTGTACCATTTGACCTGTTGTTGGCCGATATCACAGTCTGGATTTTATTTGGTGTTTGAGACTGGACCAAACACCAAACCAATGCCCAATATCCGGTTTCGGCCTGAGCAAAACTTCGGCCACCACACCAGTTTGGGCAATCCTTGGCCGAAGAAAGCACAACCCAGTTCCAAGGGTCAAGTCATTCCACAGGACTTCATTTGATCCATTGCTAGTAGTTTCATGATGAACACCACTACACCAGGCTACAATAGTTACAACATTTATTTTTGATAGCTCATAGATTATGAAGGATATTTTTCTCCTAGAGATAATGTGGGAAAACTGAGAAGCCAATACGAAAATATAGTAATGTTCATCAAAATAACATAAAAGAATACGACAAAGCAGACCTAATATACACCACTATCTATACAAAATGTTGGGAAATGTTAACAAAGCAGACCTAATATACACCACTATCTAACAAACATAAATAAAATCGTTCTGTAGTTTCTATTACTTTAGAGCAGAAAAGGTGACAATCAATCTTCTTTATCTAGCGTTCAATTGAGCTACCGGCAATGCAGAAGAAATAAAATACACATGCAATTTTATCATGATTCTATTCATACACGCCCATAAAATTTTCAAATCAACCCCACACCATAAACTAAATTACCTACCTACTCTATACTTAAAACGTAAATGAAAATTATTCTGTAGTTTTTATTACTTACAACACAAACAAAGGGTGACAATCAATCTTCTCTTAATATATATCTATATTTTTTTCTCTTCTACACACCAGAAAACTGTCTCCCATAGCTTTTGTACAAACGATCACGACTGCAATCTCCAGCTGTGTACACTAGAACAAGACAGGCTTCATGCCGAATGATCATGTGACGTCATATGTATGCAAGTGAACCTCTGTCAAGGTCAGGTTGTGGTCGACCTCTTGTGGGAGTCGGTGGTCTTTGAATGTTAAGCTCCTAAAATAAGTTAACAGAGTTAATTACCCTTGGAAAGAGATTACTATATAGATCTTTGAGATTAACTATCCAAGATTATGCCTAAATTAGCCTTCTGTAACTTTGTCCGAGTATTTCTTACACTCTTGTTTAATAAAAGTTTCCTATTGCCAAAAAAAAAGATTATGCCTAAATTAGTCTACAATTCAAGCTATTAGAAGTTAGCTCATAAATGAGCTCTTATAACCCCGCCAGTGGAATAATTTAAGGGATAAATGCAGTAAACCCCCCAACCTATGCCACCTTAGAGAAAAGTTCCATGATTTTTACCTGCATCCACGTCTCCTCCGTCACGCGTTCTGGAGACGTCTCTGGGGACTGAAGAGGAGGTGGCAGAGGATGAATTAATTTAGGGACAATGACTAATCCTCTGCCAACAACCAATAGCGCCCCAGCGTTGTTTGCGGTTCCTGCAATCAATAAGATCAATAAGAATGTATTTCAGCCCCCACAATATGAAGGGAGTGTAGAGTGAATACATACCACAATAGTTGGTTGCAGAAAAAAGAGTTATCAACTGCCCCTGGGCAAATCGTTCGAACCCATCCATAACACATTCGTGCGCTCTTATGATAAGCTGTAATTTGTTCCTCTTACAGAATTCTGTGACCCGGTCAGGCTGTAATTAAAATTGTTTCGATAGTAAACAACAAGGCCATATCCACGGATATAAACTTCCGCTGAGTCAAAATATACATATATAGCTAATAATTGAATGGTTACTGAAAGTAGAATTCCAAACAAATAAAATATAAGCTATAGAAGAGAGTGATAAGGTTAAAGTTTGGTGATCTGCCATTTGAGTCAACGAAAAACACAAAAGAAGATAACGGAGATGCGCGCAGCAGCATTTATTTATAGCATAAAATCACATTGAATTCAGAAAAAACATGAAACGGTTTATGAGATGAGTACCCCAAATGTCACGAGACCAGGTCCTCTCGCATTTGGTCTCAAGCCCTCGACGCTATCATTTTCAGTGGGATCAGACCTGAGCAAAACACATGAAGAAGATAAGGAAGCATGGGATACGATTAACTAATAGCATGTGAGATGTAAGTAAATATACCATAGCAAATCCATTAACACAATAGATCCAGCATCCATCGTTATGGGCCTCTCTAGTTTCTCTATTTGTTCAACATGATTGATTGACCTCCCAATACCACCGTGCATGCAGATGATTTTTTTCTCTATCAGTGCAGCAAGAGGAAGATAATTAAATAACTGGTTGAAACGAGTCCAAGCCCAAATCCCGTCACTTTCTCCCTGCATTAGTATCAATCACCTTCATAAGAAACTCAGAAGTTTACGCAAGTCCACTACGATAGTATTTCTCCACGCTAATTCATACCATTCTTTCAATACATTCAATGCGAAAACCGAAAAGTGCATTGATGTCAGCAGCTTCATGATTCCCACGTATCAGATGAACATTTTCCGGGTACTCAATCTGAAGTCCACCAAAAATATATATATATATTAGAAGAAACAAAAGATTAAGTGAACATTGTATTAGTTAGTTGCTTGCCTTAAGAGCAAGGAGCAACGTGATGGTTTCCAAGCTGTGCTGTCCGCGATCAACATAATCTCCCAGAAACAAATAGTCAATGTAACTGAAACAGAAATAAATGTTAAAAACTAGCCAAACATGTCGTATACGAGCAGAATTACGTCAGTTACAAAGGCTTTAGACTGAGCAAGATCACTTTGCAAAGTGAATTCACAGATACTTAAGACTGAACAAAATTGGGGGCCACGCCCATCAGCTTAAGCTGATCTACTTGAAATTCAAAATAAATGTTATTACTATCTAGGGGCTGCTTAGTGAACCATATATAATGCACTGCTGCACTTTGTAGCGAAAGCTCTCATCAATTATCTAAGTACCTCAAGCATCACATGTTCCACATTACAAAATTGTTAAGCTAAATGAACATTTCAGTCGCAAAGCCTTAATTGCATAGGATCTCATCTTTTGGTTGATCTCAACATGCATAGGAACCACAGCAATGTCGAATCTATATGGCCAACACAAGGATGTCTTAATGGTGGATGTTGCCATTCAGCAACTGATGCTCTAAAATCACATAATGGATTGCTCTTCAGCATGCAACAGGTAAATAACATTGAAGCCCATACCTTTTACATGAACACATGATTACTGGTTATACAACATTTAAACATTATCAACCAACAAAATGTAGTCAGGGCCAGAAGTTAAAGCAGAAGCTCTAGCATGTCTCCGATCAGTGAAGGTTGATTCTCTAATATTCTTCTCGATGATAACTAATATTCTACCTCATAAATTTACCCTTTTCCTACGTTTGTTTTTTCACAGTATAAAATTCTCAGCTCACTGTGCTGTGACCTAAACAAGTTAGACTATAACAGATCATATTATAGCAGGCAAAAAATTATCATCTTGGCTCAGGGTGATAAAGGTCAGCTGGAAGAGCCTATGACTTCATGCAATTTCCGAATGCTCATTACAGATATGGACAGTATAACAGAAAGAAGTTAATTGTTCAATAAGCTTACGTTATGTCTCCTGCAGTGGAAGGAAATCCATATTCATCAAACAGCCGCATTAGGTCACCAAACTGTCCATGCAGATCACCAAACACTTTGACAGGAGCTTTTAGTTGGAGAACTGTCTGCTCATGCATGAAAATCTGCTCAGCAGCATAACAAAGCTCTCCAACTTCATAAGTGTCCAGAAAGAACTTTCTATTAGCAGGAGGCTTCCAGTTTCGAGGCCTAAGCAAAGTTGATATGATCTGAAAATACATGGAAGCTAAATTAAATGCCAGATGAAATTCTAATTGAACATTTAGCGACTCATTCCAGTGATCATTCTCTATTATAAATAAAGACTCGTTAGACGATCCAAAACCAAGCAATACTTGCCTTTTTATGCAAGCCTTGAGGAGATCTCTGCCTTGCAAATTTTTTTGTAGGATTTGACAGGTCGTTTTGGGGTGGAATCATTCGTCTACTTTCATTTTCAAATTGATCCAAGGATAACTGCCTAACCATCCCCCCCAAGTACCCAACTGCTTCTTTTGCCACTACAACCTACAACATTACAAAGAAAATTAACTTAACTGACTCAAGATAAAAGTTACAGTAAACAAGCAAAAAAGATTTCAAATCACACCGCTCTAGGATGAAGGCGAACATCACCCTCTGTTTCACTACCCTCAGAAGTGGTCTCTGCTACAAGGGAATTGCCATCGGAGAAAGATGTTTCTTCAGGGGTGGCTGATGCAGCCTGTGCTGCTTGCCAGACAGCATTGGCAGCCTCGGCTTCTGCTGCAGATGCCTCAGCCAGTTTGTCCATAGAATTTTTGTCCATGCTATATTAACAAAAAAGTTAAGCAACTATTGCAGCCACTTTATGTGAACCACACTCAGAACTAATTAGAGGCCTTGGAAACAAACCTCAGACCTCCAGATGAAGGTGATTCAGGTCTCCCATCTGGAGAGGATGTGAGTGAAAACGGAGAAATATTAGCTTGGTTTGATCTTGGACTTGTAGATGTCAAAGCCCTCTCTGATGGTGAGCCAGGGGAACTCATTTCAGATTGAAACTGAGAGTTGTCTGCAACCAGAAAATCATCTAACACAGTATCTGCAACAAAAGTTTAAAATATTAAAACAGTACAAACCATGAAGTAGAGAATTACAGAGCACTAAACAGATACGAAATATGCCACGGTTTAAAGCATTGTACATCTTGTTATTTACAGAAGCACTGAAGTGATTCCACATAACCTTTGAACAAAATAAACCTCAGAAACGATTTCAAAGAAAATCACTGTGTCAATAACTAACAGATATCTATAGCCTTGTTCACAAATAGAAAGTATCAACTCCCACAACAAGTTGAAGGGAACCATTATGCTTTAGAATTGGCATTATAGGTTTTTTCGGCATCTCATTAAAAAAGAAATGAATCTGAAATATTGCAGAATCATAACTCGAATTCCCCAGATAAACGTCAATACTTCCAGCGGGTCAATTTTCAGCGTGGAAGCATCGCTCTTTTGTATTGCAAATCAAGAGCAAGCAAAAAACATTATAAATATACATAAACCACTAATAGCACGAAATTCACTTGCCAAAAATACAAGAACACTTGTCGCAATCAACAATGTGGTGTACTCATCCAATGCTGAAATGATGAACACCAAAAGATGTCAAAAGGCAAATATGATTTGCACAATATTAAGACTTTACCTCCTCTTAAACCACCAAAAATATATATTCGAACACCAACGGATGCAGCTGCATGGCGACATCTACGCATCGAATCTGAAGAAGTATCAGGTTCAGGGTGACCTTTGTTTGTTCGAGATGTCACCAGCCCATTTTTGTCGAGCCAAACGCCAGCTGCAGTATCCAGTACTTCAAAGAGAAACAAAAAGAAAAAAGTGTTAAAGGATATTCACACAAATAAGTGTTGAGTAGTTCGAACCAATAACCAAAATACCTGCAACTGCTGCATCACCTTCTACTGCTCTTCCACCTTTAAGAACACCCCCAGTAACATGCAGTCTAGCACCAACAAAAACCTGATAAACGGAAACTTCATATTTGTTAAAGATAAACAGCAATGATAAAAGGTTCTCTATCAAGCGCGGAACTTAGCTTTGGAAGGGAGAAATAACGTTGAAGCATTTCTTTTCGTAAACATGCATCTCTATCATTTTAGCTTAAAAAGTATAATTCAACTTGAAAACGATGATTCATTATATAAGAAACCTGAATCCTGCACATTTTTAAAAGCACAAAACAACCCACCCCTCTTTTTTCTATAGAAGGGTGTTTTTGCTTATTACATATAATATATACATGGGGTTTTTGCCTAAAGTTACATGTACTTTTTTCAATATTAAGTATACCACAAGGGACTTGTTACAGGTATCCATTAATTAGACATTTTTTACTGTGTCGCAGGCTTCGTGAAAAGTTTTATATAAGTTTCTTCTAAATTGTATGAGTAATGCAATGTTTAAGAAATTATATTTAGTCTTTGTTTACAAAATTGTTTGCACTTCGCACCAATATTTTTATCCAAACATACACACTTATAAAAAATAAAATAAATCTATTAAAATGAAATATAGACTCACAAGTTATTATAAATGGCATTCTTTGTTTATTATATGTATAGCATATGAGTAAATAAGGATAAAGAAAAAAAGCAGTATTACAAGTCAAATACATATATAGGACAGTTAGCTTATTGTCTCTGGAGGAACTAAAGGACTTAGTTATATCCTTAAATTCCGTCTTGTGAGTATTAGTTCTTTGAGAAGTTTCTTCTTTACTTGTGATCATATCCTATAATTTATTAAAATGTAATCCTTGAATGTCAGTATATAAATTCAAATGATTTTCTTTGGTCAGAAGATTGATTTTGTTTTCACAATTGCAAACCATCATACCAGGTTCACAGGTACAATTATGTAACACATCTTTTGTTTTATCAGAAGACGCCTCGTAATCAATTTTTATTTGTGTATATATGTATATATATATTACTACTTTAAGCAATGAAAACAAAATAAATGAAAATGTTATGGCAGAAATACAAATTATAATTAAAACATTAGAATACATGAAATATATAGTTAGAAACATATAACTATATGAAAAAATATATAGTTGTATATGTAATCCTTTTTATCTTTGGGAGGGGAGGGGGAGTTCGACAAAAGAAATATTTTAGTAAGTAAAATGAAGCCGGAGAACCAGAGATACTCCAAGAAAAAAGTAAAATTAAATGCATTAGGCACACAACATTACAAATGTTCAAAGCATCCCCACCTCGACAACAATAGTTCAAACCTCAAGATAGTTTTATATCCAACTACACCTATGTATAATATAAAAATATGTTATATAACTATATTTAAGATAATTAATGGACGGATGACGTTGGAGCCGGGGGAACCCTATATGCCCCACATCCCCACCCCCCAACCTAAACCCCTCCCCTTCGGCAATAGCATAAAGCAAACAATCATCCATGTGTGCCTAATTTATGAACTGATTTCATGAGATCATCAAACCGCTAGAGCATTATATTCTCCCAAAAGGAGCATATGATAAGAAAGTCTAAAGCATTTGTACAGTCAAGTGCTTCTGAAAAGGTAACAACAAGTAACGCGCATTGATGCTGCTAGGCCTAATCCTAGGTCGACGTGCAATTCGAAATGGAATCGTATCGACGAGTTCCTGAATTTTACGCCCAAATTAGATTTAGCAGTTGAATCAGACTTGGGAGAAAAAGACTAAGTAAACTCATTGCGAATTTCTGTTGAATAGAAAATGTTGAGCATATCAAATAAAATTCCCTTGTAAATTAGCTTAATGGACCTCGATATATAGATCAAACTGCCAAGTTTTCAAAACACAAAAAAAACAGGGAGGACTGGAAGTTTAAACTACAAAAGACAAGCACCAGTCATTTATTTTTTTTCAATTACTTACTGCAGCATGCTGATATCTTGGTGAAGGTGATACTCCTGGTGCAAGAGTCCATTCCCACTGACCATTCCGATGCATAAGTAGTCCATAAGCATCTGCCAAAGGCTGTAAAGTTGACAATTCAGCTAATAACTCAGTCAAACATATGGAAACTTTAGCCTAACTACAAACAACGTAAATCTTATAAGGGGCTTGTGCAAAATACCAGCAAATTTAAAGAGCAAATTTGCTCATGAAAGAAGAATAATAGAATGTGATAAATGTCGAACTCTATGCAAATATCATACAACATAAGCTATCTTGGCATCATTGAATTAATTTCTATGCCAATTTATATAACTATTGGAAAACATATTTCATTTGCACGCTGCAAGAAGTTAACAGAAACAACAAAGATCTATGTCCACCACCAAGTAACTTTTCAGCTAATAATGTAAGCCTCCTCAGTTTAACTGTGAGTCTCTTTCCTTTTCTCATATCTATTAGTTTACGATTTAATAACCAGACACAGTGTGCAAAAATACTCCATGAGAAAGCTAGTCATACCGTTCCTGAAGTGTCTCTTCCACCACAAAGGAGAAACATTCCATCCGATCGGGAACTAGCCGTTGCATACCTACAAACACCCACAACAGAACTTCTTATCCGCACTTAACGAGAACATGAGAATCCTCGAACATATCAAGCCACGAATCCCAGACATCGAAATTAGTTATAGATTAAACAGACATACACTAATTCTCCAAGCAACGTTAAGAAAGTGAAAACACACTGGACCACCATAAGACTTTTTAATCCCAAAATTTGATATCAAATGGCAAACAGTAATTTACTCAATAATTGCTGATAATTTAGCTTGAACATGACGTCCAAAAAAAACCTTAGAGAACATATGCTTACTTGTGAAAATAGAAAAGAACTAGGGTAGCGTTGGAGGAAATTATTTTTTGTGCTCAAGTTTATATTCAAAAAGAAGTCATGATCTAAGAGATGAGAAATAAAGAGAAACAAAAAGACTTATAGTTATGTTGTTGTGTACGAAGTTAAGTAATCACAATACAATCCATTGACCCACCCTCAAAGACAAATGAACAAAATACAATTCAGACAAGAGAATTAATCGAAGCAGCTATTTGGTGAAATTAAAGCATGACTTCAGACTAAATACGGATAGCAACTTCCACATGTGATCATCTTTAATTTAGTTAACTAAGAGGAAAGTTCAAAGATACAGGAATATTCCCATCTACAAGTTGAAAAAACATGCTTCAGGAAAGAAGTGTTCTAGCTAAAAATACTCTTATGGCAAAAATTCCAGTTTGAAGATGTACAGTGCCACTCACATTCTTGCAGAAGGTCTATCACCTTCTGGATTAAGCTTCTGCCATGCATATGGTTTTTGCGCAGTATCCAAAACCCAAGCATCTGCTAGCACTCTTTTACCTGCGGTGCACGTAAGTTTCCTATTAAGTAGCATTAACTAACTTGCACACGTTCCACATGATTTTTAATGTTTCTGAAATTCATATTCCGGATGGGGAAAAGTGCAACACGGAAACATATCCAGCACAAGTAAGAAAATCCAAACTTAAATGAGGATTTCTCAAGTTTGGGAATAGCGTGGGAGGAAGTTCCCTCTGGCATTTTTTGCCTGTAATCTTCAATCTCGTAATCCAAATACTCCCTACTCGTCAACTAAATCCAAAGGCATGAAAAGAATATTGCTGACTTTCCAAACCATGTCATCATGTCAATCCCAATCTAACCATTAGAGGATCAAACAATAAATTTTGGGTTGTGTCACAGATCATTACAAGAAAGTGAATCCACTGACAGTAACATCTTTCACCAATAATTGATAGCATTAAGTCATGACGCCATCAGATTCATGAATCGACATAAGAGAATCTCGAGAAGATTGATGAAATTTATTTTATCTAGAGATCATGTATGAATAAACAAACAGAATCCCTAAACACGTCCCAGGTCAAAAATTTAGCACATGTGACAAACATATACTAGTTAAATTATGACAATAGCCAATATTAAAGCATACATATTATTTTGATTAACTAATTCCCACAAAAAAGCCCCTAAAGATTAGACAAAAGCAGTGGCCTTTAAATTCCAAAGCTGTAAGGGTCTTACCATCATTGCCGCTAACAGTGACAAGATATCTCTGCGCAACCAAGTCCATGACATGGCCATATCTGGGGCCCGGACCCTGACCTTGAACTACAACTCTGCGGTAGGAAAGAGAGAAATAAGATTAAAAATCTGTTGAATTCAAAGGACAGAGTCATGCAGCAGTGGTCGGTAGAGGCTGACCGATGCCACTTGAACTTGTCATTTGTCAAGTCGAGGACATAGAGATCATCCGTGGAATGCCCAGCTGGACCGATCCCACCCTGGCACGTTGAGCCAAATTATGGTGTGACTTAAAAATCTAATATGAGTAAAAGCTTGAATATTTGAAATCAGTATCCCAATCACCTGAAACACGACCATAGTTCCAACTGCTGCTGCTGCATGTGCAGCCCTAGGTGATGGTGGATCGCCGGCGGGTCGAAGTCTAATAATATTATATTATTGATTAAAACAATGAGCATAGCAAGGTCAAATTACAAGTAGGTGAGAAGAGAAAGAAGAGGAAATTTATTCACCTGGTCCATTTTCTAGTAAGAACGTCATAGGAATGAACAGAATTGGTCACACCAGCTAACCCTAAACAATAATTAGGGAAATGAATTAATAATAATAATAATAATAATAACAAATAGTGTGAATGGATGAAAGAGGGAGAGATAGAGAGAAGAGATTAATAATAGTTACTGATGCCGGGAGCTCCGCCGTTACCGCCTTCGATGGCAGTGGCGCCGCCGAATAAGATAAGGCGAGGTCCACGTGTCTTAGTAGCGGCGACGGCAGTGAGGGTGTGGCCGCAACGCGTGCCAGGGGCGTCGTCATCAGTGTCCCAAAAGCTCTCTAAATTCCGGTAGGTCGGAGCCGGATACAACCACGGCTTCGATCCCATAATCAACCACCACCACCACCACCACCACTAATAATCAAAAATCAAAAATCAAAAATCAAATCAAATCAAGTAACTTCAGCTAATTCCCGAAAACCCTAAAGCTTCGAAATGGGATCCAAAGTGGCTGTGGGTGCCACCGGAGAAGACTCTACTGGAAAATGGGAGGAGTGGTTGCCTGCCAGATAGATAAATTCTTTTGTTATTTTTATGAATATGAATATGATGATTATACAATTACTTTTTTTTTTTTTTTACATCAAAAACAAAACAGGGTCCATGTGCATATTTATATTTTTGTTATGTTAGGTTATGCCCACTAATAATATTATAAAGCAAGTGGCTGTCTGCCTGAAAAGTGATAAAAACTTTTGCTTCTTTAAGTTATATTAGTTTACCACCTGCACTACTACAATATATAGGGGATACATATATATACACAATAATATATCTTTATATGGGATATAATGTTTACTATCCCAATTTCTTACATATATAATAATAATATATTGTGTAAGACAAGAAGACCAGGGGTTGTTAGTTGTTACATTTTAAACCAAGACAAATTTGTATTCTAGACAAGTTGACGTGATATAATTAGAAGCTTCTTCAAGTTACGTTTGTGTATTTGCAATAATGACTAATTTTGACTGCCGATTCTTTGTTGGTTGGAAAGGAGGAGGTAGCTTTATATATTTACATTTTGCGGCAGTAAATTTTTTATACATTTTTTATAGATTTCTGATGTGTCTAATTGGTTTCAGTATCGGACCGGACCGGCCGATCCGATTGGCCCAACCGGGACCCATTGCTTTGTCCGGTCCGGTTCAATGCTGAAAACGGTCTGCAAAGATGCAGCGGTTTGGCCGACAAAATGGCCGGTTCGCCCGGTCGGCCCCGTGAACTGGACCAGCAGCGAACCAGTTTTGCTCTCTATTTTTTTTCTTTTTTCTTTCCTCAACAATAACAGTGATGTGATATCTCCAATTATGATCTAATTTTTAAAAAAAAATTGAACATTGCAAAAAGAAGAAAGAAGAGAGATAGAGAGAGAGGGAGACGTTGAAAAATAAGGGAAATAATAATTTAGTTATAAGTTATAGGATTAATAAGTTGTGAGATAAGTTAAAAAAATAAGGCATGAAATTAGGGAATGATATTTAAAAGTAAAAGAGATTCCTATATTTGATTTGATTTTATCAATTAACCAGACATAAACACAAATTATTTAAGAAAAAAAAAATAGACCACGTGAAAAAAAAGGAAAGAACATCTAACATTAATAATGAATTGGTAGGTTGTTGTGGAAGTTGCTAAAAGTAAGGCATAAAATTAGAAAATAATTTTAAGATAAAAATAACTCATACGAATGGTTTTCTTGTTTTTCTATTTACTTAGGAAACCTTTTTAATTTGATGACTGTATATGATTAGATTTCTTTATTATAGAAATTCTATATTTTCATTTTGATACATATTATGTTATCTTTAGTTATTTGAAAAGATAAGTTACTTTTTAGGAATACAATATTTATTTTTAGGAGTAACCATTACAAATTATGTAACTAGAATTATTGAGGATTTTAATTTATTAAATTTATTATTATTAGTATAATTTAATTAATCTAAGAAAGTATAGAGAGTTATGGACTATAAGTATAAGAATTTAGATATTATTATAATTAGGCTCATAGTTTGATTGTAAATAAATAAAGTTATTAACTAATAATCATGTTGTTACATATTTGATCAATTTGAAATCTGCCTTGTTATTGATTATACTGCATAAAACAAACTTCAAAAACTTTAAACTCCAATTGCAAAATCATAATCATAATGTAATATTATATCGACATATAAATTTTATATATGTGCCATTTAAATTATTTCGTTTGCTTATTTAGTAATTAGTACTGATAATATAATAGCATGATATATTTATTTAGAGATTTTGTAATTAATGAATTGAGTATTTTGTTATGACTTTTGTTATACAATTGAAGTTTGAAACTTTGAAATAGATATTTATTAAACATTGACTAAAGTCAACAAATTGGTCCAACCCGTGGTCTGACCGGTCCGACTTGCTGACCAACTACCCGATAACCTCACCGATTTTGTGATCGGACCGGATCTGAAAACACTCACTTCACTAATATCACAACTCTCCAAATAATATGACAAAATAATGACCAACAAAATCTATAAAGCGACCATGTCCATTGAGTGCATCCTAACCGTTGACAATATTTTAATCATTCTCAAGAAATATAAAAGAAAATTCTTTTTCACCATTAAAAAGGTCTACCCTATTCTTTTTTGAAGAAAACCAATTAATGGAAAAGAAAATAAGCGGGAAAAAATATTAGTTGGAAAATTAACCCGGCGACCAGATCTAGAAAAACCATGGTCTACTTAGCTCGTCATATATATATATATATATATATATATATATATATATATATTGCTTTATGCATCGTGGCTTAGTCTACTTTCTGTCTAGAAATTAGTTGACATGGAGTCCAAAAATAAAATAATTTCTGCATTCGCCGGAAGTTTAATTTAATATAAGGTAAGATAATTCAAAGCAAAGTGATACTTTCTTGAACATTTGATCCTGCGGACTGAAACGGTCTTAACTTCACACAATTTCAAAATATTATTAAGTCCAAGTCTAATTCAACGACTCGCTCAATTATTTTTTCTTGTAAAAAACGAAACCTTTGGTCTCTTTCGGAGCAATTACACTTCAGCTCTCATTTTCTTTAGTGGTATAAGAAGTTGTATAGGCAAATATTACTACCAACTAAAGTATATAAAGAAATAAAGGGTTGAACTTTATACATCTGCAAGCAAGTCGTGTGTTCATATTGCGCTGCGCTACATATTTAACAATGTTTTAATGATGAAAATTAAAATCGCAGGAGCAGACTCTCCAATAAAACTTGGCAAGTGAAAAAAATAAATTACAAAATTGTAACCTCAAAATCTCAACTCGATTATAAGTAAGAGTGTATATATATATATATATATATATATATATATATATATATATATATATATTCAAGTAACAGTGAAATGCCTTCCCCGTTCCACTGACTGCCTTCATGCACTATAAAACCAAGCTTTTAGCAGTTCAATCCCAAATCAATCAATTGCACTGTTTCCACTTGCAGAACTGAATATGAGACTTTGGAGGATGAAGCAAATGCAAGCACGATGAAACTTATATTAAGGGCTCTCAAGTTCATCGCAAATGAGCAGATAATCTCTTCTATAGAATACTAATACAACTATTGGAATGTGCATAATATTCAAGCAGCCTCTGCAATTTTACAGAGGATGAAGCTTCTTTTCAGTCTTTTGACATTCGGGTCACGGTAGAGGGGGTGGGGGGCATTGTGAAGGAAGTCCGTTATCTGCTAGGGACAGGGATTAGGGAATGATGAATGAACATTGTCGATTTCAGCAACTATTTCTGGAGAAAGCTGGATACTGCAACCGTTGAGTATCTCTTCGAGTTGCCAAAGCTTTGTTGCTCCAAAAACGGCACTCGCCACAAGAGGGTGTCTCAAAACAAAAGCTGCCACACAACTTAGAATGTCACAATTGCAGGAATATATGCTACTGAAACACTAGTCATAGAACACAAGCCTCAGGTCCTGTTTTTTCACAACCATAAACTGTTGGACCAAATCACAGCAGAAAGTATCAATATGTGCAATAGAATGTGCATTAACCACAAAACTGATATCTCACAATCTCGGAGACGTGTGTAAGGTTTCATAGTATAGAGCACCTTTAGCAATTTCTAATATGAGTCTGTCCGTTTTTAGCTTGCATGTTATCCTTCTGACTTGAAATTGCACAGTAAACCTCATGTTACTTCCCGTACCAACATCATATAATACGGAGTAATTCAAAAGCTACAATTATGACCCTGTGTATATAATACCAGAAACTGTCTTCCTAATCAATAACGACAAAATGTTAACTGTTGAGGAGGAAAAAAGAAAAAGGGAAAAATGAGATGCGAAAGAAAACTAATATGCCAAGGTCTCTTACTATAAATCCTATATATACAGTAAAAACGTTTTTGAAATGTGTAAATGCTAAGGGATTTATGTAGAAGTAAATGAAATTGCAAGAACTATATACCACCAAAAAAAAACACTTCTTTTGTGCTGCTTTTTACAGTAAGTAAATGCTAAGAGATCTCATGAAGAAGTTGGTGAGATTGCTAGGAAAACAGAGGTATGAGTAACAAAAAAATCTTCTTTTGGAATGGGAAAGAGCGGTCAAACTAAAAGTAGCCTACAAATCACAAATGGAACTTAACGAGCCATATGTTCCCCCAATATAAAATCTCATTTTGCTACAGTAATTTCCTCTTTACCTTTGCGTTTTGGGCAAATTACACCAATGGTATGCCCGTTTTGCTGAATATGCACATCTCTTTAAAAGTGTGATATCAACAGTTGCACATTGCCAGTTGTTCATTTATATATTGTATAAGTCACACTTAAGGACCAAATACCTTATTCGTTGTAACATTTTATGTTTTGGAATTTCAGATTCAATTGTAGTATTTTTTTTAATAAATTTATAAGTAAATATATAAAAACAAAATATAAACATACACATTACAAACTTAAAATTTAATTTTATTTTAGTTTTTATTTGTACTTCTTTCGTCTATAAAAACAAAACATAAACATGTATTTTGAGGGCAGAAAAGAGTTACAAATGTAATTTTTCGCATTTCACCTCCACTCTCGGGTTGGGGCAAGGGAATTATATTTCTTTATATATAGAAAGTAATGTGCTGGAGGGGAGCATTGGCGCACCGGTAAAGGTGTTGTTGTGTGACTAAGAGGTCACGGGTTCAAGTCTTGGGACCGGCCTCTTGTCAAATTTGACAGGGGAAGGCTTGCACTTTATACACCCTCGTGGTGGGACCCTTCCCCGGACCCTTGCATTGCAGGGATGCTTTCGTGCACTGGGCTGCTTTTTTTTTTTTTTTAATAGAAGTGTTGGACATTTTATTGATTTAATAACAATGTCATTATTCGTTAAACTATTATACTGGCGAGTCGGGGAGTTTCGTAGATCAGAATCGTGCAAAGTAAACCCCCAGAAAGAGATAGCTCGTCTTACCAGACAGGATTTCAAGGTTCCCAGGTAATTGGTGGGGTCACAACGGTCCCGCTTAAGAACCAATTACCTTTGACAGAACCGCCTTTACCGTATTCTCACTAGTCACACCACAACTTCGCCGCCAACAGTTTAATGAATAATAACGTCGATACTACTACCGAAATAAATTTACGCAGCGGAATTACGAGACATAAACAATAAATTATTTATACCTCCGTAAGTCGATAGTAGTACCCATGTTGTGTCGTTGATCCTCCGTGTCGAACCCGGTGGCGAAACCTTCGCGTTCCTCGATCTCGGCGGTGGAATATATTACTAGAATAATATTCACCCGATCCACGAACTAAGAACCCCGACGATCGAAAACTACACGAAGAGAGAGATATTGCTAGAGAGAGAAAGAGAGCTTAGGAGATATTGAAGATTGTTTCTTCTTATTTTGGTGTGTTTTTCATACCAATGTTACAAGCCTATTTATAGGCTAAAATTGGAGACAAGAAGAATAAATTCCACTTCATCATCTCAACCAACCCACATGAACAACTAATTGAATTAGTTGGACCACACCATTGCCCACATGAGTGAACAGTGGCTGGCAACATAGAAGGTAATGTGCTACTATTAAAATCACATAAGGTTAATTTGCGTCTTCTTTTTCCATCGCAAAGGCTAATTAGCCAAAAGCTCTTTTTTCATTTTAAAGCTCATAAAGGAAACTTGAAATTTAGCGATCCTCACTGTACCCCTAGAAGTGATCAGAATCTACCATCCAATCTGATATTCTCACATAAATTCCTAGCAATTTGCCCCACTGCCGTTATATTAACTACACATTCTCCATTATTTAATTACCAAATATGATGTAAATGAGGATATGTTCACTTCAAAGAAGAAGACAACATAGTTTTAACTGAAGATAATGACTTAAGAATGGATCAAATTGAAACTTGTTAAGTGTCAATCACAAGAGGGCGTTCTTATTTAATCTAATCAAGGAGGTCAAGCCATGTATATGAAGGAGGTCCAAAAGACCAAGAAAGACATTCAAATCTGATCCAAATCAAGTTTTAAATACTCAAAAGTCAAAAACGATTCCTCCTCCCTAGGTTGGTTAATGCATCTCTCATTTTCCTAAGTGTGGCTAGATAATGTATCCTCGTTTCCTAGAAATTTCTTAGAAGGCAGTTAAAAGATTTTTATTTTTTTCTCAGTCGATAAGTTTGTCTATTTGGTTCCATTTGCCTATTGTCATTTTCTTGTAAAAAAATAATTATTATATTTAATAAACTTTGTGAGATTTAATCTTTTTGGTTCTTGAAAGAAAACCCGACTTATCAAACAGCCACCTTCGTAATTGTTTGTGGCGTCTTCATTATACCAAGCTCTGTGGTTTGTAACAAGTAGATGGTCATCATACTAAGGTTTCTATTTGTACTAAAACAACAGGACGAGGTTCCATATAAACAACCTCAAAATATACTACCTTAACATTCAACATACAAAAACCATTCATCATTGGTGAATAACGTATATACAAAACTCAAATATTGGTATAGTGAAGACGTCACAAACGGTCATTGAGGATGGTAGAGTTTGAACGCCACAAATGGAGGTGATGAGCCCGTTTTGATAAGTTCCGAAAATAGTTCTTCAAAGAACCAAAGTGAACAAATCTCATTAAGTTTATAAGAATATGATAATTGTTTTTCCCTTACGAGAAAATGGTCAAGCAAATGGCGCCAAATAAATAAACTTATCAACTAAAAAAATATAGACCTTCTACCTACCTTTTGGTTAATAATGATACAATATCTAGCCAAAGTGGCATGCATTAACTAACCTAGGAAAGAGAAAAATGATCAAAACTCATTTTTGACTTTCGAGTACAATTTAAATTTGATTTGGATCAGATTTGACCATCTTTCTTGGTCTTTTGGGCCTCCTTTATCAACATGTACCCAATGATTAGCTCTTAAAGAGCTACTCCCATCTTTTTAGCACACCCCCTTGTGATTGGTCTATTAAAAGTTTGGACTTATCCATTTGGGTCATAATTTTCGAATTGATTGGTTGTGTTCTCAATTTAGGAAATTTGTGTTCTTGGTGTAGGTATTGGAGCTTGCACAAAATGAGGTGAGAGATGGCAGTGACCTCTTTACAAGGGTCCAAGTGAGGACCCAGCAATTTTCCTAGCATCTCAATACACATATCTCGTTTAATGGCCCCCCATCATGAACGAGACCCAAATCCACAGTAGTGTCCTATGGCCTCAGTCTAACGGCTTTACATGTCTGTCCTTAAAATTATTTTCCAATTACCTCTAAGATCAACCTCTGAAGGGGAGCCTTGGCTCACTGTAAAGGTGTTGCTGTGTGACTGAGAGGTCACGGGTTCAAGTCCTGGGAGCGGCCTCTTGTCAAAATTGACAGGGGAAGGCTTGCCCCTTATACACCCTTGTGGTGGGACCCTTCTCCGGACCCTCGCATTGCGGGGATGCTTTCGTGCACCGGGTTGCCCTTTTTTTTTTTTTTTTTACCTCTAAGATCAACCTCTACACTCCTCTCAGTAAAACCAATCTGCATTCTCCATCTGAACCTCTATAAGAGCTCTGATATTTCTAAACGCACGGTGGTGGTACTCAAGTCCCGAGACATGCATGCAACAAAAGGAGGATTGCAACTCGCTTAATTTCCCAAATCAGGTTTGTGGAATTACACTTGAGGCCAGGATAGAATGTTAAAACAATTATGGTTGGTGGCTTTACCATATAATTTGTGTATTTCATCTCACTAACCTATGGCCCCTTTGTTTATGTGAATCTTCAGCAAAAGAGTACTTGAGAAAGAGTACTTAAGAAAAATACGAGGCAAGTAGCACTCGGTAGTATGAACTTCAGTATTTAGGTTCAACTTCTATTTGTCTCCCACATCAAAGGGTCGTCTTGTGTTAGACCATGGCATGACGGCTGCAACTTCGTCGAATCCCATCAGTTACCTCTACTGCAATATTTCCCCATCTTAACTATTAACTCTAAGCCTATGTTACTAATAACTCATTAAACAATACCCTACTTTAAAGATGAGAAAAGCAAGTTCATGAAACGTGATCTGCAATTACATAGTCCCATAAACAATGCAATAGCCGAATGCATCATTGATTCATTAAATTTCTCAAAATAGGAGAGAGAGAGAGAGAGAACCATACCTATAGCGAGAGATACAGGATGAATATCATATTTTTTGGCAATGGAGATGTATAACTGCAACACAAATTAAGAGGGTCCTCAATAAGCAAGGAGACAAAATTCTTCCCTGTGAATTGGCATCTTAATCAGGCAAGATACAGGTTTATTTCTATACAGAATCTTCAGTGTATTGGAGTTCAATCAGTATCTCAAATTACTAAATTATAATTAAAACTAGCCAAACGGATTTCATGAAAAATGCAAGATTTGGCTATCTGGTAAAATACAATCACCAGCTACCAATACAGAATCCAAATACAAAAGACGAAGAGAAAACTGAGAAGATAGTTGAATCGTAACATGATGATTCTAAAGTTATATCTTTTCATGGCAAAAAAAATTCAATCTCACCTGATTTAGTTTTAGTTTTGCAGTCAGCTAAATATGTAATATAATAACCTCTATAAGAAAACATGTAAGAAATCCATAATCATGTTCATCTTTTTGAGACGTAGATCGATAAACATATCAGTATGACTCCGTGAATTTCTTTATGTAGGGTAAAGTAATAGAATGAAGGGTGATAGCACAAAATCAACATCAGGTGATAAGTACTAAAGATTCTTTGCTTAGTTAGAAGGAGTGGAAGCCGACGATCCAAATGCTTGCCCCACCATAATTCTCTTATTTAGTCATATCGCCTAATTCAATTAATTAATCAGGATTGAAGGTTAAGTTGTTTTTGTTGTTGAAATAGCAAGGTAATCATTAGATTTTACTTACTCCAGTAGCTTTCCTAATGATATCATTTGATAGTCTGTATCTACACTCCCCTTCAGCATACCTTCCTGAGACACCAAGTAAACATTCTTGGTAACAAAGATGAATCAGTTACTCAAATGCAGAAATGGTGGACAAAGGACCTTTGAAAAGATTGAGGCGAGCCTCAGCTGGAGCTCCATCAAGTGAAAAGTATTTCCCAGAGAGGATGCCCATTGCCAAAGGGCTGTATGCCAACAAGCTTACTCTAAAAAAAAAAAGGTTGATATTAGCAATCACATAAAACTGAGTGAAACAAATTTTTAGACTCAACTTATATTTTATTATTTGGTAAAATAAATAGTTTAATATATGACATGCAACTTGAATAACTGGACCATGACAAGTACATAAGGACGACGTACACAACTGAGGCAAAATACCAAAGGCTCGGCCTACCAATTATGAGGCTCCCATTTACTGAGGCACCTAAGGGTGTTAATTTAAGATATATATTATAGTAAGTCAAGAAGTACACGTCGTTCTGATGCCTCTAAAGTTAATCTCTAGTAACAAATAAGAAACCTAATGATGTATGCTATGTGATTCACCATACTTCCTTTACACAACAATTATGTTACATATTTTGTGTTGTTACTTTTTTTACTATGGTTTATGAATTAAACCAAAAAATAAATGATCCAATAGTTTGTGCATGCTTGTCATGCATAGTGAAAGTTATCTTTGTTGCTCTACAAGAACACAACAAATCTATTAATTGAAATGTGGTTAAAGTGTGGAACATCTAATCATATATTTGTGCAAATATAAGGAGTACCTCTCATGATGACAGCATTCAGCCAGTCCCAGATCAAAATTACGGCAAAGAAGATTGTAGGAGTTCTGAAGTGTGAGGTATAAATTAGATCAATGAAACACCAAGTTTCAAGAGAGGGAGAGAGACGATAACGGGGAAGAATAAGAAGCCTCACTGTTTTCAAACAGAGTGGAACCATATTACACCTGCACAGATACTATTCTAGGACTGATGGAAGCACCTTCAGCAACATGTAGGAACTTCATGAGACCATATGGTGTTTCATTGCTGAGACCAATATATCTTATCTGCATGTAGTAATTTAGGCACATTAACAAAATATAGTCCCAGTTAAGTTAACGGTGACTTGAACTCACCCGCCGCCATTACTAACCTTACCATCATTTATAGCTTTCTCTAGAGCAGCTACCTGTTCTTCAAAACTTACAGATGAAAAAGATTTAGCTGGGTCGTACTCTGTTTCTCCAAACATAGGAACATAGCTGCAACAAAATCCTTGGCAAGTTGAAAAGCGATCGAATAGAAAGGTTTAAGTAATCTGGTGAAATTAGAAGCTTATCCGCAGCTTTTAGATGTACTTCATTGTAGGAAGAACTGTACTCACTTTTGTTCTCGTTTGAGGTTTCTAAAAAGGATTTCATATACGTACCGGTCAGGCCAATGAACTTGATACAAGTCGATGTAGTCACTTTGTAGGCGCAACAAACTGCAAAAGCATATTTTTCGTTAGGTGTCCACACAGAAACCAAGTGTAAGGCAAGGAAGGTAGCATGTCAAACTTACACAATAATGTACCCAGTGAGGTTAGTGTGAATAAAAATCAGGGAAGGCAATAGGCATCAACATTTACAGCATAGAAGAGACAAATGAAATATATTTTCAGCGAATGATGAGATTGAGCTGAACCTATTGTCAAGGGCCTCAGTTATATTCTTGGTGTCTAAACTCTCTGGTCCATTTCGAATCCAAGTCATTTGTCCTGATGGCCCAGAAACCTATATCCATGCAGTCCAGTACAATATTCAGCCAAAGCTGACTAAACAAATAACAGACAGATAACACAAGCAAATCCCGTACAAGCATATTCATCAAAACCAAGCGGCTCATCATTATGCAAAGTGCAGATACTATTTGGCGGGCATGCCACATTGCGCATTGGACCCCCCCAAGTTGATAATTAAGGCATTTATTTTCAAAATTGAAGTACATAGCTAGTCATATATATGTGCAAGCAAGGTCGACAATCAATAAATGTCCTAAACCTCCAAAGCACAAGTTGAGCTGAGTTTGTGGTTTTGATCAACCAGGTCTACAAGAATCACGATAAGTCTTACAGTGAAGTATATCAACAACAAACTAAAAACATTCCTAAAATAGTTGGAGATTTATTGATTGATTAGTAAGGATACTTTTGGAGATTCGAAAGTATTCAGATACAATTAAGCATTCAATTTTATTCGGGGAGACCTTGGTGGCAAGTATTAGGCGTTGGCGTGGGATTCTACGGGATCTAATCCAACGGGCAAGATACTCCTCACTCCTGCCCTGAGTTTGAGCACGCTGCGGCACGGGATACCTAGACATATATACAAAAAAGTGAGTGTACTCTGTAGTCTGTACAACAACAACAAAAAGCAGGTGAAGTGGAATTATAGATAGATATTGCACATATATATATACATTTCGGCGGAATCAAAGAAATTGATTCCAGAATCGAAGGCTTTATCGAGGAGCTGAAAAGATTGAGACAAGGTGTTCTGCTCCCCAAAAGTCATCGTTCCTGTTCAGTGTTCAATCAAAATTGGATGAAGAATCTCAATAGTAACAACAACAAATGAAGAAGAAGAAGAAGAAGAAGAAGAAGAAGAAGAAACATTTTTAGTGTTACCTAAGCAGAGCCTGGAGACACTCATATCGGGTGCCAGATTGAAAACTGGTACCGCCATTTCTCGCAATCGGTACTGGAGGAATATTTATTTTACCTTTTTATATTATTGTTCAATGGATAATAATAAACCCATCCATTCCATTCCCGAGTCTGTAATGTAATACACTAGTTGGGCTGTTTAATGTTTTGTTAATAATGAAAAAAAAAAAAAAAAAACCAGCATTTTTAGGTTAAGTCATGTATAAAATAAGTTCAATTTTATTATCGGTTTAAATAAATACGCGCACATAAAAAAACAAAAAATTGAATAATACGCGCACATAAATTGGAACTTGGAAGCTATAAAAGTATAATAGTGTGCCTTTTTATTTCAATGTATAAGATTTTTAAGGAAAACAAGAACATTAGTAATAATAATAAAATTAAAAAGTTGGAGATGCGGGGGATCGAACCCCGTGCCTCTCGCATGCAAAGCGAGCGCTCTACCATTTGAGCTACATCCCCTTGGTTGTAATTTGATTTTTGTTTATAAATAAACTACTTAACTATACGAATTACGAGATCAAGTACGCAAAAATCATTTGCCATATTTACTCTGTTTGTTGCACATTTATATCAATTATGAAAATATTCATGTTAGGCGACTTTCCGTGTTATTAGGAAGATTTAGAGTTCTCATTAACTCTTCTATCTTTTCGTAGACAAATCTTGAACGCAGTTTTCATTCATCATATTTGTACGTAAAATGTGTTCCTTTCGAAGAATGGTTATGTATCTTTACCCGTATGTATGGTAAACAAAAATATTCAGAATTATGTTACTTTGAACTTTTCTTTTTATCAAACCGAGCTGTTTCGTAAATGAAAAATCATATTATAACTCTAATGTAACATAATATTTCTTAATTGACTTAGTAGAAGTAGAATTATATGACTCAAATCGTAAATTTAGTAATTTTTGGGAATTAAACTACCAATAAAGCACGTTGATTTTGAAGCGACATGAAACAAAGATTGAGAAGGAAGGAAATTGATTTCATTAATTAGCAACTGCAGAAGAAGGAACGATGAACAAACCGCCGCTAGCCGTACACTAAATCGAAACACATAATAAACAAGTCTACTACTACTACCAATATGTCGTCAGTATAAACAAAAATTCCAACACTAGTCCTAAAATTCCTGCGAAGCCGATCCAATGGACTCTGATTTCCCTTTCCCAGCCTTCTTTGGCAGCAAGATCTGATTAATATTTGGCAAAACGCCGCCGTTTGCAATAGTGACAGAACCCAACAACTTGCTCAACTCCTCGTCATTTCTCACCGCCAGCTGTATGTGGCGAGGCACAATCCTGTTCTTCTTGTTATCCCTCGCCGCGTTTCCAGCAAGCTCCAATACCTGATATAACACAAACAAACAACAAGTACCATCAAAATTCAGTTCCAAAGCTGATCTACAAGTATTAAATCAAGGGGTAAATTTCAATAAATAAATACATGTTAAGTACCTCAGCAGCGAGGTATTCGAGTACGGCAGAGAGGTAAACGGGCGACCCGGACCCGACCCGCTCGGCGTAACGTCCCTTCTTCAGGAAACGGGCGATCCGGCCAACGGGGAACTGGAGACCGGCTTTGGAGGAACGAGTTACAGACTTTGACTTTGACTTGCCGCGGCCACCCACGACGGATTTGGTTGCTGTGGTGCTTGAAGCCATTGAATTGAATTGGATGTTGTTTTCTTTTTGCTGGTGTTGTGTGAATGAATTAATTAATTAAGGCTGAGATGAGTGAGATTTTGAGGAGAGTGGGGAAGATATATATTTATATAGGTTACGAGGTGTGTTTTGATTGGTTGTTGCTGTTTCACACGGATCGTAGTTTTTATTCTTCAGTTTTGGTCTTCATTCACGCGGATCGCCACCGTGGCAATCAAATATATTCTTTCCTTCCCGCTTTCACTTTTCGGAAAATGTTTGAATTCTTGACATATCAGCGGATCACAAATTCAACATTTCGTAATCTTTCATTTTCAATCATCATATTTGCCTTTGCCTGTCTTTTTTTTTTTTTTTTTTTTGCAAACTCTCAAAATAGATTAAAATCAAACACACTTTATACACATTATACAAAAAAATGTTATGTGCCTACAAGTAAGAGCTGGCTTGGGGGCGGTTTTCCGTAGTTAGGTTCATTCGAGTTGGGTACTCAATTAATTAGGTTTTAAAATCCAAACTAGGGTAGCTCCTTCGTCTCTGAAAGTCCTTATTATAAATTAAAAAACATGCTCTGTTTTTACAAAAATAAAGTAGAATCCAAAATTTGCAATAAGGAAAAAAAAATACTTGATCAAATTACATATATATTACACAAGTATTGCAACCATTCTACCTCAAGCCATCTTAGCGAGTATTGAAGATCGATTGCATTTTACTTTCACCAAGCCAAGATATCAAATCCATTTGTATCTGATGCAACCTCCTTGACAAGGTAATCTCGAGCTCAGACTTCACTTGCATACTCTTTTGTGCCATAATTTGGTGAAAATATCATGCACATCGTCAAATACGTCCATATTAGTAGGTGTACTAGAACTCTCGATAAATATGCTAGAATTGATTTCTACTTGAGTTAAGGCACTGGAGATACTCTTGTAGTCCTAGAACAACTCATTGACACTATGCCAAACTGTTTTAATTAACGACTTGTCACTCTAAGGAGTATCACACATCTTACATGTTGAATAATCCACATGGAACCACTTGTAATATGGATCAAGAATCGTAGCATTATACAAACTCTTATTGTATCCCCATACTTCTCGATCTTTTACGTATTTTATTTGCCATGAATCAAGTGCTTACCTTTTTTTACCCTTTGATAATCGTGTAATAATCCCACCTATATCACATATTTATTTGAAAATGGTGCTGGATGTAACATATAGGAAGTATGAGACAACGTTGGTCAATTAAAAAATATACAAGAAAAATCATATCCCAATCAAAAGAACAAAACCATCTTCAATCATCAAATAAGCCATCTTACATTTCAAGATTAATGATATGAGCAACACACTTCAAGTGCATGTACTTTCCATCTAAAATGCATCTATTTTTGTGTGCCATACATTATCCACCAAGTATTCAACGGTTCTGTTATTTAACAAAGCATTATCAACTGTCAGTGCACGTAGTTTGTATTAATGCCCCAATCAGTCAAGCTCTTGACTTCTCGAGGTCAATTCCCACACACGTAGTTTTATGACTAGAAATAGTACAAAAGTTCATGGAGGATAGTTTTGGGATATTGATCGAGTGAGTTTTATTAGATATGTTGATCTCAAGCCTGAGAGAAGTGAGTGATGCATTTATTAATGTTTACGAGAGTAAGAAGGTTACAAGTGGTGGAAGTCAGCTGGGGAGGGGCAGCTATTAAGAGGATAGCTTATAGAGTACAAATGTGCATTTGCTAACAACCAAAGTGCCAAAGTGGTACTGAAATTATTGCTAAGGCGCGTGTGAGTGAGTGAAAGTGAGGAGACCAAAAGTTGAAATAAGAATAACAACTATGAGAAAGTGAGTGGAAATGTTAGTGTGTCCAACTTGTTGTGGGAGTTCTAACAAGCCCCTACTTATAGGACTTCTGTGGGGGTTACTGGCCAATAATGACATGTCTTCTGCTGATAGTAATTGCCTTCACTAAGACAACCAATTGGGTGGGTCTTCTTCCACGCCAATGAACATCTCTAACGAAGTAGCCTATGACTAGACTTCTTCTCCACCAATGTGGGTCGTTGGCTAGGGGAGCCAATCAAGTAGGATTCCTTTTGTTTAGTGGACATTGTGGGTGTACTGAGCCAATAAGGGTCGCCGTTTTTGGGCCCAATAGTTTATCTTCTGCGGGGAATGACCTATTAGACTCGATCTTCTCCTTATTTATAACGGGTAGTTGGGAGTGGGTGATTGAATTCAAATTGAGTTCCTTCTCGTAGCCTCTCGTTGCTTTTCATTGTTTATGGTTATCCGACATCGATGCTGTCCTCGTTCCTACCAAGAGTTGAGAGAATAAATTGTTAGTGAAATACTTTATAAGTGTTAGTTCACTCGTAACGAGCATTTATCGGAGGTTTTATTCGATTTTGTGAACAGGCGTATGCAACCCCGATAAGGATTATTGTCCGGGAGGGTTCGTATGATGTTACGATAGAAAGACTTCACGAGGTCGTAGTGATGTTAATTTGAGTAGGACTCGAAAGCCGAGTATCTTAGAAGAGGGTCGTTAGGGTAGCACGGGTGTGTATGACCTTAGAGGTCACGATCCCACGTAGGAGGGGGTGTAACGAGTGTTGTCTGTGGGGAGATGGTAGATCTTAGTTTGTTGAGCCTATGCGATTTACTCGGATATGATCAAGGTCATAGCGTTATCGTGAGAAGGATTCCCGTAGAAGCTACATGTTATGAGAGGATCGGGGTAGGCTCTAGTGGTGCGATCTGATGCCTTCCTATTGGCGTGGTCGGTAGGATGTTCCGAGTATCTTACCCCATGTCCCTGGGATCACTTCCGCTACTCCCCGAACCTTCCGCTTATGGGAGGACATAATTATATTTTATGATATGCAACATCAGTTTTGAAGTTGAAGCCATTACATGCATGAAAACATAAAAAAATACATGCTTTTAAACAAAGTAAAGACAATCTAGATGATTTCACAATAAAACAATTCGTTATGATAAATAGAATTATGAGTATGGAAGAATTAATATGACTGAAATAAATTTATTTGCATGTATCTATAACACAAATTTAAAAGAAAGAAATATTCATTGGACGAATATATTCCTAAATTTGTTTAAATGCTCATTATAAAAAATAGTAATCCTTCATTGTTATAAATAGTAAACAATGAGATTTTTGTTGAGCCATCAAAGTTCCATACTTATAAGCATGTACTAAAAACGAAGATGAAGTTTGACATTTATTGTGCGACAATGGTATATTAGAGAACAATAAAGGTTTGCTCTATAGTTAGAGAATTTGCTTTGCCTGTATTGTTTGTCATAGAGTAGGCCTCGAAGTATTTATGGGCCATGAGTTTTGGAGTCAGAGAGAAGAATTTGCCAACTAAATAAGAAAAATGACCTTCAATACCTTATAAAAAAAGTAAAAGGGCATTAATTAGCCACTGTAGGAAAATATAAACTACCTTAGCTAGACTAGGGAAGGAATTGAAGAAAACTCGTTTTTGACTTTTGATCTTATATCTAAGACTCAATCTGGGTCATATTTATCCACATTTGTTGGTATTTGGGCATGGTTCATCAATATGGACCCAAGCCTCTTCCATTAACCCAAATAGAGCCGGTTATATCCTTAACACACCGATTGTAGCCCAATAAATTTGCACTTTGCCAATTCTTGAGACTATATCTTCAATTGAAACAATACTATTATCCTTCTTTAAAGCCACCGTTCCCAATTTTGTATCTACATAATGACAAGATTTTCTTGTCTTGGTAGCATGTCAAGCACCATGTGTAGAATTGTTAGGATCATAAGTTAAGAGTCGATTCGATATGATTGGGGGAGGGGTGAGTTATTTATGGAAGTATAAGACGAACTTAAAGGCAATAAATTTTCATCTTGTGTGTCCATAAAGATGTCACTTATGGCTACAAAAACGAGTCTGGAGAATTCAAATAACTTTTCTTTAGTAATCACTTAAAGGATCCCTTTGTCGTATACGAGGATGTGATTTACAACGATGAGCTTCCAACGTCGTGTCACTTCTCATGGGGGCTGAGAACTGATATGATCGACGAGGTGATTGGTTGCAGGATATTTACTGAAAATGTTGGACCATGACTTAGTACGAATTCTAGACGGATGGATGTAATGGCTACATCGACTCGTGGCACTTAGAGTTGCAACAAAAATAAAGAACAAACACAACACAAATATACTTTTGAAAGATTATATAAATATAATATGTCGTGCTATTAGCAAAATATACACTAATATTATTGAACTTACAAAAACAATGTCACACACAAGTTGTGATTGCAAAGATCCAAGAATCTAAGAGACCCAACTCTTACGCCTAGCCTATTCTAGAGAAACTCTAATAAAACAAGTCGTTGATCTCTCGCCTTACAAAATACTCTAACCCTCGTTACTTAGGCTTTAAGACTCGTAATTAAAAAAGTGTGCACATCTCTCAATTTATAAAAAATATTTTTTTGCTCTTCAAGTAGCTTGCACACGATTGGATAGCCCTCAAATTTTTATCTCGACCTTCTTTAAGGGATAGACTCTTCTTGATTTGTGTAAAATCTCTTAAAATCAAAATCTTCTTGATCTGTATCCAAATCCAATGTTGGATAATTTTTAAATAATTGGGCTAAATTGAGTAAGCCCAAGTAAGTAAGTGTGTAGTGAATGATCATTGACTTATGCCAGTGTAAGGGACTTTTGTCCCACATTGGAAAAAGTCCTACAAATTCTATTGGTTATATTGAGATACCAAACTAGAGAGTGTAGTGAACTATAAGATATGAGACTCCTCGCGCAGTCGTCGTCGTCCGTCCGTCTCGACTCGCCTCGTCGCGTCGCGTCGCGCGTGTCCCTGTCGGGAAGGCAGTAAATATCTTTTTGGAAGAAATTTATTTAATTATATTATTAAATAAAATGCTTAAGCGAAATTCTGAATTTGAAGTTTGAATTCAAGAATAATTATTACACACTTAATGGCTACGGATTTAATTAGAAAATTAAATCTGCTAATTTAATTTGTGAATTAAATCAGACGTTTTGAATTGAGTCAAAACGTTTTGAATGCTGAATAAATTCCCCTTGATTGTCTTTGGCTGTTACATATTTTTCCAGCTATAAAATCAGACCCTCTGCGCAGAGGAATTTCATCCAAGAAGACACACATCATTCTGCATTTCATTTCATATACAATTTCAGAGTTTTGCAAGTACCGTTAGTGTTCGTAAGTGAAAAACAGTATAGTCCTTCACTTGCTGTTTATTTGTGTGTGGACATTGTACCTTGGGAGATCTCTTCCTCACGAGGGCTTGAAGGATAGCCGGGGAATTCGATCTTAAGGGGAGAAGGCTTGCTTTCAACTCGTCCTAAAACCTTTCGTCAATCCATTTGTTCACAGTTTCGGTAAACTTTATTTGTTTGTCATATGTATTTATTTTGGAAAATCAACATCATGAATAAAAGTTATTTCTCGTCGTTATTTGTTCTTTATTATTGTTATACGTTTGCGACGCATACCAACATCCAACGCCTCCTTTTGCTTCTTATTCAAGTCACCTGCCTCAGCCTTTAGGTTGGTGCAAGAGTCCTACTCCAACTCTTGTTCTTGTTATTTGGAAAACTCCACAGTTTTCTAGGTAAACTCTATCAACCCTTGAACTCTTTTAATCTGAAAAACTTGAAAAACTAAACAAAAAAATGTGCCAATTAATTAGTTAGTGAAAAAAGTAAAATATATAAATCAGAAAGCAATTCGCATAAATATAAGTGTTAAACCTTCGGTGTTGCCAATTGGTCTCATGAGATTCATATGCAATAATTGGAAACCTTCATAGGCACCTAAATTATGTCCTTCCACTTGGATAGGGTAATGGGTCACTTTTTTTGCTTACGTTTTAGACAATCACCACGAACTACCTTACCCGGACTTGTTAGTTTGGGAATACTTCTCATGGATTCAAGCTTCACTATCTTATCGAGATTGTTGTAGCGCTTGTGTCCAAGTCGTTTGTGCCATAATATTTTTCTTGGACCTTTTCATTTCATAACACAAACATTCGCACTATCAAAAACTTCACAACAATCCTTATCAAAACATACTAGAAGACTATCATCCGAAAGTTGGCTGATACTGATAAGATTTGCTTATAAACCGTCTACCAACAGAACTTTAGGTGGAAATCCCTCAACAACAAGTGTTCATTTGTTCGTAATTTTTCCTTTACTACCGCCCTTAAATGTAACGGTTCCTGAGGTTAACTTGACAAAATTCTGTAAGTTGGATTTTGATCTGGTTGTATGGCGGGAACAACCACTATCGAAGTGCCATTTGTCTACAAGGTTAGAGTGAATAGAAGAAAATACAACATTGCGAATAATTATGGTTTTCAGAGTCCAAAGCCTTCTGTTATCTTTTCTGACTTTCTACTGGTCTTGTCATTCGGTGTAGTGACAACACCATATTCAGAACTTAGATTTTTTGAATTTAGTAATACTAACCTTGAGGGTACCTTTACAAGGTCACCATCTTTCTTTGTCAATTCGACTTCAAGTCGTGAATTGGAGGGTCTCAGCGACTCGTTCTCTAACAACAGTAACTCATTCTCCAAAAACGATGCTTTCTCACTTTTGATTGATTTCTTCCACTCCTTGACAACATCATGATATATCCTTTTCAGTTCAATGGTTAGTTCATCATCACTCATCTCCCCTTCGAAGAAATAATCATCATCAAGATCTACCGTCCCATGCAAACACATAAACTCAGTTTTACTATTTAAAACCCATTAGGTTCAACAAAAATAAGAAAAATCTTCTTCATTCCAAATGTCAAAGAACACTTCATGTACTGATGTTGCCGATGTAGTTAGTACACCTGGTTGCAACACTTTTTTGATACGTCCAATCCACATGCATGATTAGTGCAACGGTGTAACTTACCTACTTGCATTTCTCCTTCGGAAATCGAACATGTATTATCAAAATCTAAACACACCCAATAGGAGTTACCCTTATAACATGAGTCTTAGCACATTCATACACCAATTGGCCATATCCTTTGCAAGCAAAACATTGAGATTCCAGGAGTTGTTCTTCATATTCAAGTGTCAATTTTTAAAGGAATACGTGGCAATTGGTTTAGAAAATGGTTTCTTCTGAGGGGATAGAGAATTACTGCTCTATTCATTCCTAAACTTTCCTTTAAGCTTTCTTTTGTTGAATCTTTTAACCATTGTATGGTAAAGAGCTTTGTTAATTTCAACATATTCATCTTCATTGTCTTTTGACTCAGTGGTATTGCTTTTAAGCATCAATATTTTTCTTTTGAAAAAGTTTCTTGTTCATTTCAGAATACTTTGAGTATATTCAAAAGAGTATGGAGATACACCGTGGCCACATTTTTTGCTTCTGCAATGGAAATAATTTTCATCTCAACTTTTTTTAAACAATCCTAATTTCTTTATAAACAAGTTGTTTGCTTGAAAGTGGATCACCAATAATTTGACATTCATTTAAAATATCCATTAGTTTTTCAAAATATGAGGTGATACTTTCATCCTCTTGCATTCTAATTTAGAAAGCAACATGCGTAGTTTTGTTACTCTAATGCTCAAAACGCCTTCACAATGATTTTGAAGAATATCATAATTTTTAGAAGTGGTGCATGTTTGAATCAATTTAAACATATGAGGATCGACCCAACAAAAAATAGCATTTAAAGCTTTTTCATTAAAAGTGGCATAACTTATCTTACCATGAGTCCACTCCGACTCCGGTTTGGGAGTAACATCCTTTTTAATCATCAAGAGGGTTAAGAGGTACATTATATTTTCCCATCTCAATCTTCCATGCACGTAGGTCAATTGACTTGATGTGTGAACGGATTCTTATCTTCCATAAGGGGTAGTTTGAGCCATCCATGATTGGAAGTTTGTTCATGTTTGAATTGACGTTGTCCATCTTCAAACTACCAAGTCCAAACACCAGTAAAATCGGTGCTTGTCTCTGAGGCCAATTGAAAATATTGGACATACGGATTTTGGACGAACACATGTGTAATGGCTAACCGACTCGTGACACTTAGAGTTGCAGTGAAAATAAAGAACAAACACGAGATAGAGATACTTTTGCTAGATTATATAAATTTAATATGTCGTGCAACAAGCAAAATATACACTAATATTAATGAACTTACAAAACCAACATCACAAACACATTGTGATTGTAAAGATCCAAGAATCTAAGAGACCCAACTCATACACCTAACCTAAACTAGAAAAACTTGGATAAAAATCATTAATCCATCGCCTTACAAAATGGCCTAACTCTCGTTACTTAGGCTCTACAAGTCATAACTAATAAAGTGTGCAGCTCCCTCAATTTATGGGAAACGTTTTCTTGCTCTTCAAGTAGCTTGCACACGATCGAATTGCCCTCAATCTTTTATATCGATCTTCTTTAACGGATAGACTTTTCTTGATCCGTGTAAAATCTCTTCAAATCATAATATTCTGGATCTTTATCCAAACCCCATGCCTCGTTTTGCTTCTTATTCAAGTCACTCACCTCACTCTCCAAGTTGCTCCAAGAGTCCTACTCCAACTCTTGTTCTTGTTATTTGGATAACTTTACAGTCTTATAGGTAAATCCTATCAACTCTTGAACTCTTTTAATCTAAAATAATTAAAAAATAAAAAATAAAAATAAAACGTGCTAATCAAATAGTTAGTGAAAAAGGCAAAATATATAAATCAAAAAATTATTCGCAGAAATGTAAGTGTTGAACCTTCAGTGTTGTTACTACACCAAAAATAGGTTCGTCACAACACATGCACTTACATTTATGATAGAAATGAGTATGGGTGTGCAAAACAATCTGAATCGATCAAATCATTGATAATCGTATTATTTGGTACATATCGTTTTCTGAATTACTTTAATGATCCGAGAAACGATATGAGATAAAATACCGAATTATAGTTTGATATGATTGTTTGGTTTTTGTATGTCGATTCTCGGATCGTATCGAGTTACCGTACTATTTAATATATATATATATATATATATATATATTATTGATATATTAAAGTCGGCCACTTATGCACCATTAAGTAATTGTATAATAATTAAGTAAAATAATTAAGGAAATTAAGTTTTAGAGTGTCCACACATATATAATATAAACTTGATGAGGTGAAAGTGGAAAGCTTACACTTAACTTGAAAATTTAGAGATTTTAATATGAGTATGATCATATATGATATTTTGGATACTTGTTTATTTCTTACAATTTTGCATGGATGATATATTATGATACTTATGAACACTTGTTTACTTTATACAACTTTGCTTACTATAATTTTTTATGGATGAATGATGGATTTATTGTATCATGATTGTGATGATTTAATGGTTGTGTTATTTTTTGTTGGAAATCATGTGATATTTATAATGTATTGATGGTTAAAGTATAGAGCTTTAAAGTTGAATTAATGATTAACTTATTGAGTTATTGAACATTTCTTATATTTGTCATATGTCTTTTGAAATTTGATAATTACTGAATTGATCAAAAGCACCGAATTCAAATCCGATAATTACCGAATCGTATCGAAGTAATTTAATTTGGTAAACGATTCTAGTTTTAGAATTGCCGGATAAAAATATTTTTTGAAATAGCAAAATATTGATAGGATAATATTGTTTTGCACACCCCTAGAAATGAGAGAGTTTGTGTTGATCGACAAATTGTTATTGGGACAAATCCTTGTCAAAAGGGCACAATTCCAACTAAAAAGAATAAGAGAGAGCAAAAATCTTGTATTCAGCCCATCACCACAACTATGAATAGTCTCTCATAATTCATTTCTAGTAAGTTTTATCTATTCATCGCATTTGCAACTTAGTATATATAGACAACCCAATTCGTACTCTAATGCAATCTCACTTCTTACCTCGATCGAGCATCAACTTGTATGACATTTACTCGCTATCTTGGCATACAAGTTGACCCTGCAATACTGTATCAATTTTGACATGAAGTTTAAGTAAGTGTGTTCAGCTGGCCGACTAATAGATTTAAGATCATTGTAATATGTGTGCGCGCGTGTGAAGAATCTATGGCATATTTATAATTATTTTGTTTTCTACTTGATTTTACTTTTCTAAGGATTACATAGATTGACTATTATTTATTAAATTCAGATTTTTAATATATTAAAAGAATTCAAGTTTATGTGTTATGCCGACATTTACTAAGAATGAAAACAAATTAATCAAAATAAACTGCAAACTACAAACTGCTTATTTTCACGAGTTAAAGCTTGAAAATATAACATATCTGGAGATTCTTAACTTCTTGATGATTGACCTATATATATTTCTTTATCTTTATTCTTGAAATTGAACAAATTGTTCATGGTAAAGTAGCCACGTCTCATGACCTGGGCGGTTCAATTTAGTATATGTCAAAAGATATGTTTTAATGTGTGTCTAGTATTTACTATTAATCTTAATAAGTTAGATACTATTATTTTAAAATACAAGTCCCGTCCAAACAGAAAAAGAAGAAGGAACAATTTTATGCGTTAAAAAGCAGCAAAAACTTCTTATTTTTTAACTTAACAACAATTAAAGCATGACACAAAATTTATTGAAACCACAAATGGACTAAAATAAGTTGTTATGTACATAAGTCCTTGCTCTCCTATGTATCGAGCTTAGAAAAAGAGAGCCGCTACACTCTGAGTCGGCCAAAGATGGACACGGGGCATCGTATTTTAAGGGGAAAAAACCAAATGACTTCTACAAAACTACAAAATCCAAGCCTACCTCCATACCCAACCAAGGATAGTGGAAAAAAGAGTTTATCCAATGCTGGTAGCACTCCGGTGGTACTACCAGCTAGAATTTGGACACGTGTCTTTTTTTTTTCTTTTTTTTTTAAATCTTTAACTCTATCTATCCCCCACTCAAACGTATATCAACTTTTTTGTTTCTCTTTCTTTTTAACGTGTGTGCAAGTCATTTTGACCTAAGGATATGAAAAATACGATCAGTTCTCTTTATTTTTTTCCTTCTCAATTTTTTACCCGAATTATTTTCGTTCTCAAGCAGCAGCGTAACTTATTAAGCGCGGGGGGGGGGGGGGGGGGGGGGGCAGCTGCCATAAATTGTAAGTTCTTCAAATACACTTTTTGTTTGGCAGGGATAGTATGGATTTATTGGTTTTTAAAAAAAAACATGAATTTATTGATTTTTGGAATACATCATAATCTCTGTTAGAACAAAAAAAAAGGGAAAAAAGAAAAAAAATGGATAGATTGGTGACATATGGATTTATTGATTTTTAGAATACACCAAAATCTCTATAAAAATAAGAAAAAATGGGAAAATAAAAAGAATGGATATATTAGTTCATATGGATTTATTGATTTTTGGAATATACCATAATATCTGTAAAAATAAGAAAAAGTGGAAAAATGAAAAGAACGGATATATTGGTGTGGTGAGATTTATTGATTTTTTTAAAAAAACATGAATTAATTAATTTTGCAATACACCATGATCTCTGGAAAAATTAAGAAAAGATGGGAATGGAAAAAAATATGATATATTGGTGTCCTACAGATTTATTGGTTTTTGAAAAATATGAATTTATTGATTTTGGAATACACTATAATAATAAGTAAAATAAGAAAATAAAGAAAATGGATGTATTGATGTTGAGTAGAGGATGGGTACAAGTTGAAAAGAGGGAAAGAAAAAAAAAAGGCCGCGTTTCAGTAGGGGGATAGATAGAGTTAAAGACTTAAAAAAAAAAAAAATTTGAAAAAAGGGGGGACACGTGTCCAAATTCTAGTTGGTAGCACCACTAGTGCTACCAACATTGAAATCACCAAAAGACCTTTTGCGTGAATTAAGAGTTACACGGACCCCACGTTCTCGGCTTTTCACATGTTCTCACGCGTTTCTCATTACGTGACAAAACACGTGTTGCTTTTGCAGGCCCATTGTTGTTTTCCTGGAAAATAAAGGGCTACTATTTTTATTTTTTACTTTTTTATGAATAAAGGAATGTCGACTTAGTTAAACACTTGCCATTACGTTAATGAAAATTATTTTATGATAATAGTATACGTAAATTTCGACTGTTATTTTAACACATGCAAATGATATGATCCTCCAAGGTATGATACAATTAGCAAATAAATTGTAAGTTCTTCAAATACACTTTTTGTTTGGCAGTGATAATATGGATTTATTGGTTTTTTTAAAAAACATGAATTTATTGATTTTTGGAATACATCATAATCTCTGTTAGAACAAAAGAAAAAGGAAAAAAAAAACGGATAGATTGGTGACATATGGATTTATTGATTTTTATAATACACCAAAATCTCTGTAAAAATAAGAAAAAGTAGGAAAATAAAAAGAATGAATATATTGGTTCATATGAATTTATTGATTTTTGGAATACACCATAATCTCTGTAAAAATAAGTAAAAGTAGAAAAAATGAAAAGAACGGATATATTGGTGTAGTGTGATTTATTGATTTTTTTTTTCAAAAACATGAATTAATTAATTTTGGAATACACCATGATCTCTGGAAAAATTAAGAAAAGACGGGAATAAAAAAATGATATATTGGTGTCGTACGGATTTATTGTTTTTTGAAAAACATGAATTTATTGATTCTGGAATACACTATAATAATAAGTAAAATGGGAAAAATGAAGAAAATGGATATATTGATGTTGTGTAGAGGATGGGTACAAGTTGAAAAGAGGGAAAGGAAAAAAAAAGAAGCCACGTTTCAGTAGGGGGATAGATAGAGTTAAAGATTAAAAAAAAAAGGGAAATTGGAAAAAGGGAGGACACGTGTCCAAATTCTAGTTGGTAGCACCACTAGTGCTATCAGCATTGAAATCACCAAAAGACCTTTTGCGTGAATTAAGAGCTACGCATACCCCACGCTCCGGGCTTTTCACATGTCCTCACGCGTTTCTCATTACGTGACAAAACACGTGTTGCTTTTGCAGGCCCCATTGTTGTTTTCCTGGAAAATGAAGGGCTACTATTTTTTTTTAATGAATAAGGGAAGGCCGACTTAGTTAAACACTTGCCATTACGTTGATGAAAATTATTTTATGATAATAATATACGTAAATTTCGACTGTTATTTTAACACATGCAAATTATATGATCCTCCAAGGTATGATACAATTAGCAATTTTAATCCGTTAAAGATGCAGTGTTATACAATTATTACTCTAAAGATGCAATTCTTAATTTTAGTCCTTTAAAGATTTTGACCGAAAGTTGTCATGTAGTACATAAGTGACGCCGCGAAATGCGTAATTGGACGTTAAATGTTAGAGGTTTTAGCAATTTTAGTTCCTTAAAGATATCATGTTACAAATCTAATCTGTTAAAGATGTAATGCTCAATTTTAATACTTTAAAGATCTCGATTGCTCAATTTGGTCCTCGACCAAATCAATTTTTCTTTGCGTAAGACATGACAGTGCAAACTACACATCTATATATACTATTTGTTCCAGTATTTGGCAAACATTCAATCAATTGTCGTATATAAAATTCAAATATACTAAATGGTTAATTATCATATCATCAATTTGCTCAATGTTAATGTAGAGTTTGCAAACTTTTCTTCAAAAGCACAATCTCATAAAATGAATTAAAGTTGTATAAGTTTTTGCATAAATCATAAGTCAATGTTGTTTGAAAAAATAATCAAAAAGTTTAAAAAGTTGTAAAACATAACACTTGAAAAACCACCACAAGCTAAAAGCAAGAAGATAACAACTTCTAGATTGTGGTGATTATCAGCTTAAAAAGGTACTTTTGTCATTTTTAGAGATGTGCATTTGGATTGAATCGAATCGAATTGACACTGGTATTCAATTTCGATCCTGGCAAAATGAAGATCGAAATCAGATCAATTTAAAACGATCTGATGCGATCCAAAATCTTTCGACTTTGATCTGATTTGATTCGGTTTTGATGTATTTTCTTTTATTCTTTTTATTTTAATATTAAAGAAAAAACATTATATAAATTTTTATTTTGCATCTAAAATTTAAGAAAACTCAAATAAACATAAATGCAACGATAATTTATAACAAAGTCACATGCAATAGTGGTTTCTCGTAACAAAATATTAACACAATGTTCAAAATGGATATTCCAAAAAATAAGATAGTCCATAATTAGTAATTAGTAATTAGTAAGTTAAAATCCAAGAGTATACATATATACTAGACACAAAAATACTACAACTTTAAGTAGTTAAACTACACAAGACGAGTATTCAATTCGATCAGATTTTTTACCTATGAAATCGATGATCAAATCAAAGGGGGGCTCGATCCTAAGACATAAAATCAAAACTCGGATAAAATATTTGATTCGATTTTTAGATTGGATTATTCGATCGATTTTTAACTGATTCGATCAATCCGATTTTTGCTGTACAACCTTAGTCATTTTAGCTTATCAGCCAAATATCATAAAAGTGTTTAATCAAATTTGAAAGGGGGTCTAGCTTTTCTAAGAGTTTGTAAATACCAACTAACTAAATTTGTTTTCTAGAAGCACTTAATTGCAAACCATTGTACTTTTTTTTTGAAACAGAACTTCATTACTAACTTAACCAACAGAAAATGTTCACTGTTACATCATCAAAGGAATTAAGCTGGTTCGGCAAAATCAAAAGGAAGAATAAAATCGCCCGAAGCATCTTCATGAATGTCATGCGCCAGTAGATGTGCAAGACTATTAGTTATTCGTCTTATATGCGCCGCAGATAAAGAGTGAAAATTGTGCTTCAAGTCGATCATATCGTCAAGAAAGACTCCGACGTCAGCTCTCGTCTTTTGATTCTCGTTCAAGTATTTTACCACGCTCAGACAATCTCCTGCAATCTCAATATTATTCCAGCCCTTGTCAACCGCCAATTGGTTGCAATGGCTGCTGCTGCTGCCTCGATGATTTCGGCATGCCAATTCCCAAGACTGTGAATGCATCTCCATGCAAGGATATGACAACGTGAGTCACGGGCAACAACTCCAATACCTTCTGCTCTTAATCGGTCTCCCGTAGTTGCGTCAAAGTTGATTACTACGGTTCTAGAATCTAGTGGTTTCCAACGATCATCAATCTTGTCTTTTGCAGCATCACAAAAATACGCTGAACTCCTCCTAGTTACGGTATAATCTTCAAAGAATCATCTCTCTACCTTCATTAGGAAAATTGGAGATTCCCCACGACCTTCATGCCAAACTTTATTCCTATTATTCCAAAGGAACAGGGACGTAGCGGAAGCTTATATGAAAGATATGAACGACACACGAAAATCAAAAGCTTGTTGATTCACGAAAAATACCAAGAAATTGATGTAAAAAGAGAGAAACTCTCACAGACTTTATTCAATAATCAACTGAATGTCTTCTTAGGGTTTACATAGAATATATACCCTAAAAGCATAACTAAAAATAGGAAATAACGTTTTTTTTTTCAAAAAAGGAAAAATCGAAATAAAAGCATAAACTAAAAGTGCTACTCATAAGGAACATGCTCCAACAAGCGGAATGCAATTCCGAGTTCTAGAAATAAAGTTATAACTAAAACAAAAATTACTAAAAACGGCAAAAACGGCATTTTCGAGGCATAAACGAAGAAATTTGGCTAAAATCCGCTCCCTTAATGATCTTTAGATGATTACTATGGTTCGTTGGCCCGTTTCGGATAAAATTTGACTATTCGCACGTAAAAAACGGACCAAGCCAAAATCAACCTCTCAACTTGGGATGATCCCGTTTCACTATAAACTCCAACGCTTTCTCGACTGCATCAAACAGACATCCAACAAGAAACAAACCAAACTCATACTTGCTCAGTATGTTATAAATTGCACAAATCCCACATATATTGTCTCGCGACGAACATATAGGAAGATGAGACAGAGCCCAAAAGATCCGTGCGAAGTGACAATCTCTAAACAAATGCAGGGAAGTTTCAACTCCTTTCTTGCAAACATTACAAACCTCATTTGTGGAAAGGTGTCTGTGTTTGAGTAACACTGCTATAGGAATGATTCCTTTAAACATACACCATGCAAATTGTTTGGCTTTGTTAGGTGCTGCGCTACCCCAAATAAAATTCCAGGATTCCTTCACATCGCTACTGCTACTTCCGTCCCTACGTTCCTCCTCTCGCCGTCGTAACTCCACGGCCAAATGATATGTTGTCCGAGCTGAATAGTTACTATTTTTTATGTAATGCCACACACGAACATCTTCCATATGAGACCTGCCGACTGGAATCTTCATGATTACAAAAACGTCTTCCTGCCAAAAAAAGATGATTCAATATATTCATATCCCAACCATGATAAAAAAACGTCCAGGAGTTCATTAAATTTGAGCGGACCATAGTTAAACAAATTCAGAGTTCTTATTTTGAAGTTATAGTTCCCTGAAATCCAACTGTCTCGCCATACATCGATACTTTCCCCATTCCCTACTCTCCATCTAAGACCCGAACAAACCAGTTTTTTTGCTATGCACATACTTTTCCACATGAATGAGGCGTTACTTTTAGGACTTGCCTCAAGAACACTACAATTAGGGAAATATTTAGCCTTCAATACACAACTAAGAAGAGAGTCAGGGAATTTGATGATACGCCAAATTTGTTTCCCTAAAAGTGCGAGATTAAAATTTTTCAAATCCCGAAACCCGAGCCCCTCCATCTCTTTTACTCTTACATAATTCCTTCCAAGATATCCAATGCATATTATTCTTACCATTATTTCCCCACCAATAACTGGAAATTAAAGATTCAAGCTCCTGAAGAATATAATACGGTAATTTAAAGCAACACATGACATATGAAGGTATAGACTGAAAGACAGATTTCACAAAAATTTCTTTCCCGACTTTCGAGATCACTTTGTTATCAAGCGATTGTGTTTTACTCCAAAACCTATCTCAAATCCAACCAAAAACCTCTCTTGCTACGCCCCAATGTCATCGGCAGTCCAAGATATTTTTCATGTTTTACCACAACTTCGACATGAAGGCCATCTTTTATACTTTCTACCTTGCCCTCGGGGGTATTCCTACTAAACACAACAGTGGATTTATCAAGGTTAATTTCTTGGACCGAAGCAACACTGTAACAACGGAGAATATCCGAAATTGCCATAGCAGCCTCCGTTGTTTCTTGACAGAAAATTAAAGTGTCATCTGCAAACAACAAGTGGGAGATTTCCGGCGCGCTAGAGCTAATAGTGACCCCTTTCAACATTTGGTCTTTTTCAGCTTTCGTGATTAGGGCACTAAAAGCTTTGGCGCAAAAAAGGAAAAAATACGGAGATAAAGGGTCTCCTTGACTGATTCCCCTGTCCGGCTGCAAAAAACCATATTGATTACCATTTAGCAATATAAAGTAAGAAACAATACGTACGCATGTTATGACAAGTTTAATAAAAGAAGCATGAAAGCCTAATCTAGCCATCATTTTCTCCAAGAAAACCCACTCTACCCGGTCGTACACTTTACTCATATCAAGCTTTAGGGCCACATGACTCTCTTTGCCCTTAGTTTTAAGTTTTAAAAAATGATTCACTTCATACGCAATAAGGACATTATCTGTAATAAGCCGAGAAGGGATAAATGCCGATTGAGTAGGGCTAATGAGATGGCTTTGGAGGCAATTTTGAATATCACATTACTTAGACTAATTGGTCTGAATTGTGTAATAAGCTCGTGCTCCTTACACTTAGGAATTAAAGTAATATGAGTAAAGTTCATAGTGTTAGGGAGCACACGTTTATTCAAGAAATTAAGCACACAACTAGAAACACTCCTCCCAACGACATGCCAATATTTTTGATAAAAAAGAGCAGGAAAACCATCGGGGCCGGGGGATTTTAAAGGATACATTTGGTTGAGAGCAATTTTTACCTCCACATTCGTGTATGGTTTGCAAAGCTCTTGATTCAAATCGTCGACAACTCGGGGTTCAACAGCTTCAAGGACATTATTCACTTCTTCCCCCGTCGGGTTACGGGACTTGAAAATATTTTGGAAGTACTCAATCGCGATCTGACCGATCTTAGCTTCAAAATAATGCATTTCACCATGTCCATCCCTTAGCCCTTTAATATTATTCTTTACTGCCCGTCGTGATGCTCGGTTGTGGAAATACCGGGTATTCTAATCCCCATCCGTTAACCAATGTGCCTTAGCTCGTTGACGCCACATCTCAGTTTCCCTGTTCAGTGTCTCTTCCAACATTAGTTTGAGCTCCATTTCTTTTTTCTTACTGGATTCATTTATCGGTCCAGCACGTAATTTCCCAATCAACTCCCTGAGTTTCGCAACTCATTTTTTCACACTGCCGAATTCCTTCCAGCTCCATTTAATTACTCCCGAACGACATCTCTCAATATTTTCCACAAAATCAGCCCCCTTCGACCAAGAACCTTCCACTATTTTTGAGCAGTTATCTGCACGAGTCCTCATTGATTCAAACTGAAACCTCCTAGCCGACTGTTGTGGAGTATGAGTGTCGTTGGATGCAAGTTGGAGTAAGATTGGAATATGATCGGAATATTGACTCGTCAAATGATGAAGCTTAGCTGTGGGAAACAATGTCATCCATGGAATGGTGGCACAACTTCTGTCAAGTCTGAGTTTAATGGTGCTAGGCGGATTCCGTCTATTAGACCACGTGTGCGCTTTACCGATGAACCCCAGATCATGAAGGCCCGTATGATTCAATGCTTCCCTAAAAGGTCTAGTACGAGCTGGAGGGAGAGAGAGACCTCCTTCTTTTTCATCATTGCAAAGAATTTCATTAAAGTCTCCAATGCAAACCCATTCTCTATTCGACAATTGTACTTTATGAAGAAACTTGCTATTTTATTAACAATTAATCTAGAGATTACCATTTTATTTGTACATTTACTTGCTTTGTATTCGGTCGACCTAGTAACAAAGACCAAAATACATTTGGTTAAACTACAAATCGCATTTCCTTTTTGTGCTATATTCAACAGAAAAAGGTAGAGAAGTGTATATCAAAGAATTAAAAATCTATGGTCCTAAAAAAGAAAGAATTAGAATTCTATTTTAAAGGAGATAATATACGTGTATTTGAAAGTCTTAAATAATTTATTTAGCCCTCAACATCAATAATTATTTTATATAATCGACTAGACTGGCTTTTTTCTACAATGTGTAATACGATTAGTCCTATTTTTGTCATAAAATATTATTCTCTTAAGTGTTTAAAATGTAATATAGTTATAAATTTGTTTATCTGGCTATGTGCTCATACTGACATTTTTTTTTGAACGGTGCTCATGCTGACATTTAATGCACTTAAATATATATATATATACTTAATATATAAATAAGATTAAATAGTGTAAATAGAATATATATAATACTAAATAATATTTTGTGAATCATTACACATTTTAAATGGCAAGACTATATCACGTGTTAGTTTAATTGACGATAATCTGACGTGCTTTTTTAGTTGACAAATTCTCGTGTTGTGAAGTCAAAGGCAAAAGACATTTCAAATTGAAAATGTGCTACACGCGCCCAATGTGCGAGTGAATTTGAGTTTGTTACTTAATATAGAAAGCATTATTGAAAACCCAAATAAAATAAAAACATATAGAAGACGACAACAACCCCTTGTCGAGGGTCAGGTGTAAGTGAAGACCATCCAATCAAGTTGGGTTGGAGTCGCCACGATGGTTGTTCATCTCAGATGATGTTGACGTCAGCTAATAAGAACCAGTTAGAGAAGACGAAGGGTTACAACGAATTGGCTAACAATGTGTAAAGCACGACAAAATACTAATGAACTGAAAAAGTAATTGCTTTAAAGTTTTTAGAGACGTGGCGCTTTAGCTTCAGCGTTGTGCGACCAAAGAGAAACACCAATATGAACGAACAACTAAATAAGATGCACATTTTAAATATACGACAATGTGACAATAAAGTGAAGAGAAGAACTATACCAATAAAGTTAAGAGCTTTTAAGTCAATGCTAAATGTAGATACCGTGAAAAGTTATGGTCAACGAACATAACTCCTGAAGGCACGTGATTATATGAGCTACGAAAGTTATAGTGGGAGCTGTAAGAGATTCGGTAACGACAAAGTTTGCGAGCTCATGAGGGAGAAATGGTTTGGATTTGTCGGCGGGGGAGAGACAAAGATGTTCAATTATTAACTATTATTTTATTTTAATTCTAATTTCCATAAATGGTACTAAAATATTTTTTTTAAAAAAAAAAAAAAAATTTAAAGTATAGTAATTATAAGTAATACACTAAATTAGTAACATAAAATGCTGTTAATGACATTTCACTTCATTTTCATTGAAACCTAATTTTATATAATCAGAACTAATTTATTCATAGAAATCTCCAAGTAAGCTACAAAACCTATATGAGGGTCTTACACAAGGAGAAAATTGATATTCTACATCATATGAATTATTTTCTTGCAAACTAGAAATAACACATGGCAAGGTTTTCTTAAAAAAAAAAAAGAAAGAAAGAAAGGAAGAATGACGCGAAGCAAAAGATAAAAATAGGAGTTTGTTTTTGTGAAATGAAAAAAGAAGATAGAGGCGCGTGTTGTGTGAGGTAAAAGGTGAGCAGTTAGTTATATTTCGGCTTCGGGGTGCGGTGTCCGTTTTTCCTTTTTGTCGTGTCTCTCTCTCTCTCTCTTGTCTCCGCCTTTGACTCTCTTGTCTTTTATAGTCATTTCGCGCCACCTTCACACACACACACTCTCTCTCTCTCTCTCTCTCTCTCTCTCTATTATAAATAAATTATACTCTCTCTCTCTCCTTCCTTCATCTGTCGAGTAAGTAATCAATCTCAAGTCTTTTTCTTTCCTTGTATTGTGTTTTGTTGGTGGAATCTTCAACATGGCTGCCAGTGATGAACTTAATGTTAACGAATCTAAGGTAATTTTCGAATTTCCTTAATCTACTCAAATGGGTTCTCCAAATTAATCCTGGGTTTTCATTTTTGAGATTTTTTATTTTATTAATTAATTAATAAAATTAGGTCAAGTTTGTGGTGCAAGATTGCATCTTTACCTTACCCCTTTTCAGGATTTTGGGCTGTGCTTAAATCTCTATTTGTTGTCTTCCTCTTTGTTTATAGATCTCATATATTGATTTCATGCTTTTTGAGCTGGATTTTTTTAAGTTGGTTTCTTTACTAATAGTAATGGGTACTCTTTTTTTATTTCTTTAACCGATTCCCTTTACTCCTAATTACCTTACTGTGTTGTTCATACTTGTTTCGTTGATGTCCCTTTTATATTTGCAAATATTTCTCTCTGTTTCTCATTTATATTGTTGCTGCAATTGATGTATGTATTTATTTCTCAGAGATTGGTTCCTCTTAATACATGGATCCTCATTTCCAATTTCAAGCTCTCTTATAATATGCTCCGCCGGCCTGACGGCACCTTTAACCGCGACTTGAACGAGTTTCTTGACCGCAAAGTGCCTGCAAACGCTACTCCTGTCGATGGGGTTTACTCCTTTGATGTTTTAGATCGTGCCATGGGCCTCATTAACCGTGTCTATTTGGCCGCCCCCAAAAACGAGGCTCAAAGGGGTATCGTTGACCTGGGAAAGCCTTTGAGTATTACTGAAATTGTACCTGTTCTCTTGTTCTTCCATGGGGGAAGCTTTGTTCATTCTTCTGCCAGTAGCGCTATCTACGACATCTTTTGTCGTCGCCTTGTCAACTCCTGTAAGGCTGCTGTGGTATCGGTGAATTATAGGCGTTCTCCCGAGCACCGTTACCCATGTGCGTATGACGATGGATGGGCCGCTCTTAAGTGGGTTCATTCAGCGTCCTGGCTCAAGAGTGGGATTGATTCAAAGGCACACGTGTATTTAGCTGGCGATAGTTCTGGTGGTAACATTGCTCATCATGTTGCTTTACGCGCTGCAGACGAGGGTGTCGATGTATTGGGTAATATACTTCTTCATCCGTTGTTTGGTGGGGAAGAGAGGACGGAATCTGAGAAAAGATTGGATGGGAAATACTTTGTCAAAATTGAAGATAGGGATTGGTACTGGAGAGCTTATTTACCGGAAGGAGAAGATAGGGATCATCCGGCTTGTAATGTTTTTGGTCCACGTGGTCGAAACCTTGAGGGCCTTAACTTTCCAAAAAGCCTAGTTGTCGTGGCCGGATTGGATCTTCTACAAGATTGGCAATTGGCGTATGTTAAAGGGCTCGAGAAATCCGGCCTAATAGTAAAGCTTCTTTATCTTGAAAAGGCGACAATTGGGTTTTATTTCCTGCCAAATAATGATCATTTCCCTTGCCTTGTGGATGCGATCAAAAGCTTCATCCACCCGGACTGTTAATACATGTTTAATTTAGATTAGAAGCAGCTATACATAGCATAAACTTGACATTTAGCCAAGGGGCTCTCCCCCATCTTAGCGGTGATGGTCTGTAATATATGATTGTGTAGGATTTACTCCTTTTACTGTTGATAACCTGTGGTTTCTGGTAGTGATCTGATAGTTTGTGCCTTGGGGTATCGGGTTTTCCTGCATTTGAAGATCGTTTCTCCTGCTGGTTCCGTACGAGGGAGAGGTATTTCACGTCGGTATCTCTGTCACGACGATACATAATTACGACACATGGGGGTTTGATGAAGTACGTGCTCGCGGTTCGACCTGTGGTATTCAAGAAGGATCGTGGGATACATCTAGTTGGCGGATTACCATTAGGCGGATAAAAGCTATTTCAGTATATGGACTGGGGAGAACCCCCATCGTGTTGTGATCTGTACTTTTAATGTTTTCGGATAATATCTATATATATATATATAATATTTTCGTTTTTATATGTAATATAGAGGATTGTGGGAATTCAGCCTTGCTGCCTTCTTCAGTTGTATGCTGGTTTATGACACATGAAGCTTGCAAGTCTCTTTGAGTGCTGAAATATTTATGCATACCGGCAAATTAAAATTGGCGGAGTGTGAAACTTTGTTAAGCTGAGACCTGTAAAATCATTTTACAAGTAGGGTATAATGCAATCAACGAATAATTATGGAGTGTCGAGATGTAATCATAACTTTCTTTTAACATCATCAAATAATTAGGGAGTGTCGGTGTTATTATCATTCTTTTTATTTGGTTTTTGGCTTAACATTGGTTGTGCTACAAGAAATGGATGCAACCTTAAAAAAAAAAATTAAGAAAAAAGAACAGGCTAATGTCCTGTTATCTTAAAATGCGCATACTTTTCTTCTTACACGTAATTGTTATGGGGTTGATATGGATTTTTAAAAATAAAAAATCAGAGGATAGTTTACCTTATTTAGCGTGATGATGTGTAGGAAAATTTGTCAATCACGCAGAGAGGTAATTTCTTCTCTCTTTAGAAGGTAAAATAATATGATCGCATACCACAGTAGATGTCAATGCCATTGAGCTCTTTATTATCATTTTACAGTTATTAAGATTTAAAAATATCAATTAAATTCGAAGAAACCACGTGGTTTCTAAGGTGTTGCCATAACGAAACTTGGTAAATTTTCTAATGAATAGAATATAAGGTGCTGCTTAATTTACCACGAATGTTACGAAACAACTATCTTAATATATTCGTTAATGGGAAAACGACAAAATAAATGATGTCCTAAGTTGGCATTATGGCTGATTGTATTCAGTATTCAGAGAGGGACCGACTTTGAAAAACCACTTTGAACATTAGGTTTCGGCCTGTTGGGATTGCTTTTTTGAGTGTTTATAATCGGCAATAATAAATGGTTACAAAAACGGCTAAGGTTGGGTTCGGTAGTGACATTCGATGATAAAAAGAAACACAGGCACATAGCCTGGGCTACAAACGGAAACCTCTTGTATTAAAATGGATGCAGCCCATAAAAAATGAAAAGAAAAAGGAACAGCCGAATCTCTGCTATGCATCATGTCCAGTCTTTGTTGCTATATTTATATTTTTCGTATTCATAATTCTCTTCATCAACAACACAAGAATGTCTCGTTTACAACAATGTGGTATAATTCATTCGGTTGGTTTGGATCATTATTCAACTTTCGTTTTTTCTTTCTTATTAAACACGGACAATTACTTGCTTTGTCATATGTTTGTCCGTTTATGTATTCATGCGATTAGCTGGTTCAGACTTAGTGCATACAAATTGTGGTTTGGTATGGTAAGTGCTTACAATTTGTGGTTTGGCATAGTAATTGACTAACTGGGATCAATGATCATGGGACTCGTTGTCCAAATGTAGATCACCTATTTTAAGTGTGCTAATTTCAATTTGACTTTCAAACACCGTTATATGTTGGCGGTGATTATAAAATTCCTTTGCCAACTAGAATATGCAAGTTGCAAGACAACGAGTGATCATTTGCATAAAAAAAATGAATGTGGTCCATCTTCTCATGTAATCTGATGCGGTTTGGACGCGCAATTTGGCTGAAGATTTGTCCTATAAATAGCTGGACTCTTTGATCATTTTAATCATCCCAAACACATTTTTTTTCTCTTATCTTTAACTAAAGCAAATAATTATAAAGAGTGCTTAAAGAGTGTTGTTAGTGTGAGATAAAAAAGAGAGTTGTGCGACTTTACTACGGTAAAAGTCAGAGAGTTGTAATTCATATTTTACACTCATAGTGAAGTTCTTCTACCTTGTCCGTGGTTTTTCACCCTAAAGTAATTTGGGGTTTTCCACGTAAATTCTGTGAGTCGTTTATTTTCCATCTTTCAATTATTGCTGTATTTTTCCGCTCTATCCGAAGGGTCCACTTTACAACAAGTGGTATCAGAGTCTCGGTTCATATCCGGGGTCTCGGTAATATTTGTGGGTGTCGTGGTGAAATTATTTTTCAGTGGTGGTGGTACGTGATAGAAGCAATGACGGCAAAATTCGAGATTGAGAAATTCAGCGAGAGTAATTTCTCGTTGTGGAAGCTGAAGATCAAAGCCATCTTGCGAAAAGATGGGTGTCTCGCGGCAATCGGCGACATGCCGATGGAAATCACATATGATACAAAGTGGAACGAGATGGACGGCAACGCTATCGCAAATATTCACCTGGCGTTAGGTGATGGCGTGTTGTCAAGCGTTGAGGAGAAGGGGACAACTAAGGAGATATGGGACCATCTCAACAAGCTGTATGAGGCGAAGTCCCTACACAACAAAATTTTCCTTAAACGGAAATTGTACACAATGAGGATGGCAGAATCTACCCCGGTAACTGAGCACCTCAATGTTTTAAATACTCTATTTTCTCAATTGACGTCGTTAAGTCATAAAATAGAAGTGGTTGAACATGCTGAAATTCTGCTGCAAAGTCTGCCCGATTCGTATGACCAGCTTGTCATCAACTTAACAAATAAAGTCCTCACGGATTATTTGGTCTTTGATGAAGTTGTAGCCGATATTCTGGAAGAAGAGAGTCGGCGCAAGAACAGAGAAGACAATGAGGCAGGTTCGCAACAAACAGGTGCCTTGTCGGTGACAAGAGGGAGAACGACGGAGCGCGGTGCAAGTGGGAGTAAGAAACAGTAGAGATCCAAGTCAAAGACCAAGAGCAGTTGTTGGCACTGTGGCAAGAGAGGTCACTTGAAGAAGGACTGTTGGAATCTTAAGGATTTGAACAAGAAGAGTTATGATCCTCAGGGGAACGTTGCTAGCACTTCAGATGATGGTGATGTATTATGCTATGAAGCAGCAACAGCTATTCGAGGTGTGCGTGGCTTCGATGATGTATGACTTATTGATTCAGGAGCCAATTTTCATATGACTCACCGGAGGGAGTGGTTTCATGAGTATACACCGATCACTGGAGGATCTATGTATAGTTGTAAAAATGAACCTTTGAAAGTTATTGCCATTTGTACGATCAAGCTGGAGATGCATGAAGGGATTGTTCGGACCATTTGAGATGTCCGACACGTAGAGGGATTATGCAAGAATTTGTTGTCTTATGGACAACTGAATGATCTTGGTTGTGAGATTGGGTCGCGAAACAAGATCATGAAAGTTAAAAGGGGTGCGCTTGTACTGATGAAAGCGGACAAGATTGCCGGAAACTTATACATGGTACAGGGAAGGGCTCTGCAAGTGGGAGAAGCGTCAGTGGCTTCATCCGAGTCAATTGAGAAATTATCAATGATTTGGCATCAACAGCTCGGGCATATGTCGGAACAAGGCATGAAGGTTCTTGCAGAGAATAAACTACTTCCGGGCCTCACAAAGGTATCTTTAGCTTTTTGTGAGCATTGTGCTGTTGGCAAACAACATCGTATAAAGTTTTGTAGTTCAGATTCTAGAAGTAAAGTCATTCTAGAATTGATTCACTATGACGTGTGGCAATCACCAGTACTATCCATGGGAGGTGAAAAGTATTTTGTGTCTTTTATAGATGATTATTCCAGGAGATGTTGGGTGTACATGATCAAGAGTAAGACAAAGGTGTTCTCGATGTTCAAGACGTACAAAGCGCTGGTGGAACTTGAATCTGGGAAAAAGATCAAGTGCTTGAGATCTGACAATGGAGGAGAATATACTGGCAAGGAGTTTGAAGACTTCTGTAAAAATGCTGGGATTAAGAGGCAGTTTACTACGGCATACACTCCGCAACATAATGGAGTGGCAAAGCGGATGAACATGACCTTGATGGATAAAACAAGAGCCATGATGCAGGCTGATTGCTTAGAAAAGTCGTTCTGGGCATAAGCAGTCAATACCGCCTGTTATGTGGTGAATCGATCTCCGTCAACAACACTGGGGTTGAAAACACCGATGGAGGTGTGGACAGGTAAACCAGTTGATTATTCTAATCTCCATGTATTTGGGAGTCCCGCTTATGTTATGTTCAATACTCAAGAGAAAACAAAGTTGGACCCAAAATCCAGGAAGTGTTTGTTCTTAGGGTATGCTAAAGAAGTGAAGGGGTATCGCTTGTGGGACCCCACTGCCCACAAGATCGTTGTAAGCAAGGATGTTATCTTCACGGAAGATAAGAAAGGAAATAATAGCAGTACATGGGAAGATCCAGAAACTACGACATTAGTAGTCGAGAAGGATGCTGAGCAAGATGGCCCCGTTGAACCAGAGCATGAACCTGAGGAGACAACGAAGTCAAAAGTCTTGTGGATACGTCGATCGACACGTATCAAGAGACCACCAGGCTGACACTGAGACTTTTCAATGGAGAACAATGTTGTGTACTGTCTTTTAACTGAGGACGGGGAGCCATTAACTCTCCAAGAAGCAATGAGTAGTTCAGATGCAGCTCAGTAGATGGTAGTAGTACAGGAGGAAATCGAAGCACTCCATAAGAATAAGACGTGGGAACTTGTGTCTCTACCACAAAAGAGGAAACCCATTGGCAACAAAAGGGTGTACAAAATCAAACGTAACAGTGATGATCAAGTGGATAGGTATCGTGCACGATTGGTGGTGAAAGGATATGCTCATAAGGAGGGGATTGATTTCAACGAAATATTTTCCTCGGTGGTCCGAATGACAACTGTACGGGTGGTTCTGGCGATGTGTGCTACATTGATTTACATCTTGAACAGTTAGATGTAAAGACGACTTTTCTTCATGGTGATCTTGAATAAGAGATTTATATGCTCTAACCGAAAGGATTTGTTGAAGAAGGAAAAGAGAACTTAGTTTGAAGGTTGACCAAATCTTTGTACGGTCTCAAACATGCCGCGAGGTGTTGGTACAAAAGATTTGATTCATTCATAATGAGCATTGGATACAACATGCTAAATGTAGATCCTTGTGCATATTTCAGGAGATCTGGTGATGACTTTGTTATTTTGCTGTTGTATGTTGACGACATGTTGGTTTCAGGCCCCAACAAAGCTCGTATTGAAGGCTAAACTAGCTGGGAATTTGAAATGAAGGACTTAGGACCAGCAAACAAGATTCTAGGGATGCAAATCCACCGAGGCAAAAATAGTAAGAAGATTTGGCTTTCTCAGAGGAACTATCTGTTGAAGATTTTGCGACGGTTCAGTATGCAAAATTGTAAGCCAATCTCTACCCCCCTTCCTGTTAATTTCAAGTTATCCTCAAATATGTGTCCTAGCAGTGACGAAGAGAGGAAGGAGATGTCTCGAGTACCGTATGCATCAGCAGTGGGAAGTTTAATGTTTGCTATGATCTGTACTAGATCAGACATTGCACAAGCAGTGGGAGTGGTTAGTCGATACATGGCGGATCCGGGAAAAGAGCATTGGAGTACAGTAAAGAGAGTTCTGAGATACATTCAGGGAACCTCAGATGTTGCATTATGTTACGGAGGATCAAATTTTTCAGTAAGGGGCTATGTTGATTCTGATTATGCAGGTGATCTTGATAAGAGCAAGTCCACGACAGGATATGTGTTTACTCTTGCTGGAGGTGCAGTGAGTTGGGTTTCGAAGTTACAGTCAGTTGTTGCGACATCAACAACGGAGGCTGAATATGTGGCAGCTATGCAGGCCAGTAAAGAGGCGATTTAGCTGAAAATGGTTCTGGAGGAACTCGGGCACAAAGTAGAGAGTATTTATCTATTCTGTGACAGTCAGAGTGTGTTGCATCTTGCAAGGAATCCAGCGTTTCATTCCAAGATAAAGCATATTCGGGTGTAGTATCACTTTGTTCGTGAGAAAGTCGAGGAGGGTACTGTGGATGTGCAGAAGATTCACACTAAAGATAACATAGCTGATTTCATGACGAAGAGTGTTAATGCTGACAAGTTTGTTCAATGTCGGTCCTCGTGTGGTCTGGTGAAAACGTAAGCAATATGAAGAGCGAGGTAGAAATAGCTGTGTGAAGATCTGATTAGTCCCTAATCAAATCTTCAAGTGGAAGATTGTTGGCGGTGATTATAAAATTCCTTTGCCAAGTGGAATATGCAAGTTGCAAGACAGCTGGTGATCATTTGCATAAAAAAATGAATGTGGTCCATCTTCCCATTTAATCTGACGCGGTTTGGACGAGAATTTGGCTGAAGATTTGTCCTATAAACAGCTGGACTCTTTGATCATTTTAATCATCCCAAAACACATTTTCTTCTCTTATCTTTAACTAAAGCAAATAATTATAAAAAGTGCTTAAAGAGTGTTGTTAGTGTGAGGTAAAAAAGAAAATTTGTGCGACTTTACTACGGTAAAAGTCGGAGAGTTGTAATTCCTATTTTGCACTCATAGTGAAGTTCTTCTACATTGCCCGTGGTTTTTACCCTAAAGTAATTTGGGGTTTTCCACGTAAAATGTGTGAGTCGTTTATTTTCCATCTTTCAATTATTGCTGTGTTTTTCCGCTCTATCTGAAGGGTCCATTTTACAACATTATACTCCTCTAAAGTTTATCACACATGGCATTTCAGTCGATTATTTTCGTTTGCACGACTTACTTTCACTGCAACAAATTATAGACTTATCAAAACAATGTTGCAACGTTGAGTTTTCTTCCTCGATGTTTTTTCTTCTTTTTTTCTGATTGGATCTTACTTCCTCGGTTGTGTTTGATAGGAAAGTGACTTTCTTTTCACTTGGTCCCTTGTATTGCAACGTTGAAAAGTAGGAATGTAAGTAATTAAGGTAATGATATCTCAAGAGTTAAATATTTTTAATGAGTTTCAATGAAGATGTAGATAGACTCACTCGAGACTATACTCGCACATACTCACTAGAGACCAAATTTGACCTACTAAGACCATAGATCTTGAATCATTTTCAAACAACTAGATTCGGTGCAATATATTGCTTTGTATATTTATCCATTTTATGATCTCATGTTCTCTTGAATCTACAACAAAGGTCGACAAAGGAACACAAATACACAATGTTGATTGTGTTTAACTTAAAAACAAGTACAATTACTAGTTGTTTTGAAATCATCCTAATCACCCCTCGCTTAGCCTCACCCGATTTTGCATAGACTTACGTTTGTATTGTCTCTAATTTTTTCAATGGCCACACCTTTAATCTTGTTCCTTCTTTTTTCTTGGTGTCTCTATCAAAATCATTCAACTGATAAGAAAAGAATTCCAATTATAGAACTTTAAGAATGAAGGTTATGTGTACTAATTCGAATTTTCGAACAATGTTTCGGGTTTCAATGTTGTGATGATGTTGGCACAACATCCATCCAACATTTATATCAGAACATCTTACACTTTCAATATGTATATACAAAAGGTAATGATGGGCATAATACTATAAAAGCATTCCACTTGTTCCTTAAGATTCTTCCAGTCTTGTTCTTCTTTCTTCTCCTCTGCAGATCTTGGCATCCATGTGATCTTCTTTATTTGCTGTCAAGTCTGGCTACTTTATTCTACACTTTATCAGCTCACTTTCCAGGCTGCCATTGTCTGCCAGTTGTCTTCTATCTCTTCTGCAATGTTGCAGACTTCCATTTGCTTCATTCTTGTAATGTAGCTTCATGTTTTGCCTTCTGATCTTTATTGTTTCTTTCATACTCCCCCTCAAGATGAGAATATATGTTATATATTCCCATCTTGTCCAGCAGCTCATGAAATCTCTTCATTCCCAATGCCTTAGTAAATATGTCTGCCAGTTGAGTTCCTGTTGATACATGAATCAACTTTATTATTCCTTGCTGTAACCTCTCTCTCACTACATGGCAATCTATTTCTATATGCTTTGTTCTCTCATGATAAACATGATTGTTAGCTATATGAATAGCTGCCTGATTATCACAGAAAAGAAGCATATATTACTGTGATCATATCCAAGGCCTGCCATTAAATTTTTCATCCATACTAACTCACACACAGTTGTAGCCATGGCTCTATACTCAGCTTCTGCTGAGGATCTTGACACTGTTGCCTGTTTCTTGGACTTCCATGACACTAAGGCTTCCCCAATGAATACACAATATCCAGTTATCGACTTCCTGCTATCAATACAAGCTCCCCAATCTGCATCACAGTATGCTTTGATTGTTACATTGTTGTTGCTTGGAAACAACAGTCCTTGTGCTGGTGCTCTCTTGAGATACTTCACAATTCTTAATGCTCCCTTCATGTGTTCTTCTTTGGGATTACTCATAAACTGGCTCAAGGTCTGGACTGCATAAGATATATCAGGCCTTGTTACTCCTAAATAAAGAAGCCTACCAATCAATCTTCTAAAAGCTGTAGGATCATTCACGTGTTTTCCTTCTTGTGTGAATTTGATATCTTGCTCTTGTGGAAAACCAGCTGGTTTGGTTCCTATGTGTCCACTGTCATGTATGATCTCCAAAGCATATTGTCTTTGACATATGTATATTCCTTTATTACTTCTTGCAACTTCAATCCCCAAGAAGAATTTTAAAGGACCTAAGTCTTTTAGCTTGAACTGTTGATTTAAGAACAATTTCAGAGAGCTATTTTCTTGATCATTGTTTCCTCCAATAATTATGTCATCAACATATATCAGAATGACAGTAGTGCCTGACTTTGAATGCTTTGTGAAGAGAGAGTGATCACATGAAGATTGTTTAAAACCTTGAGTGAGAATGACAGATGTTAATTTTTGATTCCACTGTCGAGATGCCTGTTTGAGTCCATATAAAGACTTGTGCAGCTTGCAGACTGTGTTCTCCCCCTCAGTAGCAAGACCAGGAGGTGGTGTCATGTATACCTCTTCTTGGAGATCACCATATAGAAAGGCATTGTTGACATCCAACTGGGACAATGACCATTGATTGGATGCTGCATAAGCAAGAAGACATCTGATAGTGGTCATTTTTGCTACTGGAGAAAAGGTCTCAAAGTAATCCAAACCTTCTTGTTGATTGTAACCTTTTGCAACCAAACGAGCCTTGTATCTCTCAACATCACCTGTAGAAGTAAACTTAACTTTGTACACCCATCTACATCATATAGGCTTAATACCAAGAGGTAAAGGTTGCAAAGTCCATGTTTTGTTGTCTTGAAGAGCCTGTAATTCAGTGTTCATGGCTTCTTTCCAAACAGGATTAGTAATGGCATGATCAAAACATGTAGGCTCAGGATTAGAGGCAGTTGACAAGACATATGAGAGATAAGCAGGAGATAAGGCAGCAAAAGAGAAATCAATGAGACTGTCAATACCTGTCATCTGAACTTTAGAACCAGGAGAATGATGAGATGCAGTGGCTTGAGCTATCCTGTATTGGTAGTCCTGAAGATGAATAGGAGTTCTTTTCGGTCGAACAGACCTTCTAAGAATAGGACTAGTTGGTACAACGATGGGAAGTGAAGAGGGAAGGTCCTCATCAGAATGGTGAGGTGAGGCGGGAGGATGAGGATTTGTACTGTCATCTGAGAGTGGGACAGAAGATGATGAAGGAGCTATTTGTGGAGATAAAGATGTGTCAGTGGTGATGTGAGGAATGAGAGTAGAGACAACAAATTCATCCATGTCAAAATTGTCAGTGTTATCAACAATAGGGAACATAGAATCATGTTCTGAATTTTTGCTGTAAGGAAAAGAATCTTCATAGAATACAACATCTCTTGATGTAAAAACATGCTTTGTGTGGAGATCATACAGTGTGTATCCCTTAATATTGGCTGGATAGCCTATGAATATGCATTTAGAGGCTCTGGGATGAAATTTATTGTGAGGTTTGGGAAGTTTTGTTGCATAACACAGGCAACCATAGGCTTTTAAGTGGGAGTAATTTGGAGCTTTTGAATACAGTAAGTGAAAAGGAGTAAGATTATGCAGCAAAGGTGTTGGTGTTCTGTTAATTAAGTAAGCACCAGTGGTAACACAATGTCCCCAGAATTTGTAGGACAATTTTGCTTGTAATCTTAAGGATCTTGCCACATTAAGGAGATGTCTATGTTTTCTTTCAACAACTGAGTTTTGTTGAGGTGTATAGACACAAGATTTCTGGTGAATGATACCCTTGTCAACATAATATTCTGGCATGTCAAACTCCAATCCTTGATCAGACCTTATGATTTTTAAAGAAGTGTCAAACTGATTGGTGATCAACTGTATGAAATTTTTGAGAAGTGTTCTGGCTTGTCCTTTGTTATGCAATAGGAACACCCAAGTGAATCTACTGTGGTCATCAACAATTGTAAGAAAGTAATTTGAGCCATTAAGAGATTGTACACTGTATGGTCCCCATATGTCAACATGAATCAAATCAAAGCATGCATTGGCTCTATGAGAATTAATAACAAAGGGAGTTCTGTGTTGTTTTGCCAAATGACATGTGTCACAGGCCACACTTTCAAACTTCTTAGGAAATTGAATTTCTTTAGAATCTATTAAAGACAGTAAATCAATAGAAGGATGGCCTAATCTGAGATGCCATAGCATGGAAGGACTGATCACAGATGAAACTAAAACAGAAGCTTGTGAATCTTTGTTCATGGACATCCAATACAGGTTCTGCTCTTCCTTAGCAATCCCAATCACCTCCTTGGTGCTGAGGTCCTGAATAAAACAGATATTGGATTGAAAAGTGAGGAAGCTGTTGGAATCAGATATCAATTTTCTAACTGATATCAGATTGAAATGAAAATCAGGAACACATAGAACATTGCTCAAAGTTATCTTTTCATTTATCTTTACTGATCCCATATGAGATGCAATGATATTAGTTCCATTTGGTAATTGGACCTGACTGTCTTGCAGAACATATTTATGAGTGAGGAGATGAGGTGAGCATACTACATGATTAGTAGCCCCAGAGTCTAATATTCATATAGACCTTAGCTTGCTGTGTTTATTTGAAAGAACAAAATTGAAAAGAATTGAGCTGGAAACAAAATATCTACCTGAGTTTTCGCTAAGATGAGAAGTAGTGGATTTTGAAACCTGATTGATCATACCATCACCATTACCAGTTTGAAGTAAGTTGCAGAGGTACTGAAATTGTTCTTGTGAGATTTGAGCATTCTTGCTTGCCTCTTGATCAGCAGCATGTGTGGTCTGATTTACATGCATTCTGGGGTTGGAAATATTAGATTTAAATTTTGAGTACCTGTGACCAGGAGGATAACCATAGATCTCAAAACAAGAGTCAATTGTATGGTTGTTCTTTCCACACTTAGCACATATAGGTTTCTGTTTTCCTGCTCCTTGTTTGTTCCAAGGCTTGTATCCTTGTTTCTGTGGATAGCTTTGTATAGCAGCAGCCTTTGGAGCTCCATATAACCCTTGTTGTCCCTGTGTAAATCTATTTACATTCATAGCAGCCATATCAGTGTTCATAGATTTATTTGACAACTCAAAATTTGCCTCCTCTTGTAGAACCAAGTTGAAAACATCATCTAACTCAGGCATAGGGTCTCTGAGCAATGCTTGGTTTCTAACTTGTCCAAAAGGCTCATCTAACCCCATAAGGAACTGCATGATCTTCTTACTTTCTGACTTCTTTCTCATTCCAATCAGCACACCACATTCAGAATTTGCACAGATCAAATGTTCATCATAATTGCTTATTTTATCCCATATGGCTTTGAGATTAACAAAATAAAGACTGACAGCTTTACCTTCCTGTTTGGTGTTGATGAGTTGTTGTTCCAGCATGTAGATCCTGTTGTTGCTTGTTTTTGCAAATTTGCGCTTGATATCATTCCACACTTTGAAAGCTGAGTCTCCAAATAGTGTGAAGTCTGAAAGATCAGATGAAAGAGATGCTGTAATCCATCCAAGGACAGTGTAATTGCATCTGATCCATTTTCCATATGATGGATCTGTGATTGGTGGTTCTGGGATGGTTCCATTGATGAATCCCAACTTGTTTTTGGTTAACAAGGCTACATACATAGCTCTGCTCCACTTATGGTAATTCTGTGTTGTAAATTTTTGACTAACCAGACAATGAGATGGATTCTCACCATGATGCAGGTAGAGAGGATCAGATGGATCCTCATGGTGACTATTGTTGTGATAAGATGTGTTTGTTCTTTGTGAGTCTCCTGATTGTGTTTGTTCTGACACAACATGAGCTAATGTATTTCCAGACATGATAATAGATAGAAAGGAGAATGAAAAGAAAAGGCGTGAGGAGTAATGAAATCAAATGATTTCAGAAGCTTTACTGCTGCGGAATTGCAGTACAAATTTGCTCTGATACCGTATCAATATCATTCAACTGATAAGAAAAGAATGCCATTGATAGAACTTTAAGAATGAAGATTATGTGTACTAATTCGAATTTTCGAACAATGTTTCGGGTTTCAATGTTGTGATGATGTTGGCACAACATCCATCCAACATTTATATCAGAACATCTTACACTTTCAATATGTATATACAAAAGGTAATGATGGGCATAATACTATAAAAACATTCCACTTGTTCCTTAAGATTCTTCCAGCCTTGTTCTTCTTTCTTCTCCTCTGCAGATCTTGGCATCCATGTGATCTTCTTTATTTGCTGTCAAGTCTGGCTACTTTATTCTACACTTTATCAGCTCACTTTCCAGGCTGCCATTGTCTGCCAATTGTCTTCTATCTCTTCTGCAATGTTGCAGACTTCCATTTGCTTCATTCTTGTAATGTAGCTTCATGTTTTGCCTTCTGATTGTTATTGTTTCTTTCATAGTCTCTTTCAATTTTTTTTTTGACTTTACTTGATTTTCATATACCGTTTCCTCCTTTAAGCAAGGATATGTAGTGGTTCCTCACTTTCACCTAAGTTGACCCGAGCCCGTTGCCTATCAGTTACATGTGAAGCATCATATTACTAGGCTGCACTTCGTCGTCTTGATATCCACATGCTTGTTGGGGGTATCGGTAGTACAAGAGTGACAACATATTTATTAACTAAGAGTTACTTATCCATAATCCATATTAATTCACACTCGAATCAAGTTGAGATACACAACCTAGGAACGAGTATACTACTTGATTGGAACTACATCACATGAGACTTTATCTTCGTATCTATTGATTCAAAATGCAACTAACACATGCTCACTAGTCTTAATCTCACTACTATAACAAACATATTATATTACTACCTTGAATAGCCTAGGGTAGTGACACTTTTTCCACCAATATTGTGTTAGCAACGTAATTACAACTATCATCGTCAATAATCATGTTTCAAACTTCATCTTTCATTGTAGCACCTAGTGTAAATATGCTCCCGATTCTCTTCTTCAAATGCTCTTGTTTGCAAGCTCCGATTTTCCTTTTGACGAGTGTCAATGCATCAAGTGCCATGTATTTTTCTTTAGAACTTTCAACTTCCCTCATAGTCATCTTGATCATCTATTTTTTCACATCTTCTTGATCTAACCAGCAAAGATAATATTACACGACTTCTTCATATGTTATTGTCAACTCAACAATACAACTTATGAATTTATCCATCACCATCTTTAACATTTCATCCTTCTCTGTCGCCAATACTCCCATTACAAGCTTTTGTGCCAGTCTTTCTCGACACACACAAAAAAACTTTTAGCAAATATTTGTTTTTCTAATTTTTGTCCAGTGAGATGAACAGAGTATGAAACACTTGGAGTTAAAGGAATTTCACCAGAATATTATCCCGCGTTTGAAATTAATAAAAACACAAATTAGAAGATAAGAAATAGAAGACTTTGGTGCAAATTAATATTAATCTTGCCGAGACGGCGTAATTCAATAAGTTCATATGCCCAGGATAGCCATAATGCACGTGGTAAATATCAAACTTAACAATGTTCTAACTTGATGATCGAATCATCTTGAACTTAAATTACAATGGTGCATTTTTCCTAACGAGCTGATCATGCTCCATAGATCTCCATGAATTTGATTCAACCGAACCTCCTGAATTCCCATAATGTAACTTCTACAACTATTTGTTGATGTCATTATTGGTAGAGTTGGAGCGAACACAACCCAGAACCTCACTGACTGGAGAGAGTCGGGGCTACTGTTAACTGCATGTGCAGTCAAGCCCACATGTTTTTGTTTTCTTATCATTAAGGCCTTAAAACTTATCCTTTTATGTAATTGAGTCCTAAGCAAAATTATTTATTTTTAAAACACCTATCCCATGATGTTTATTTTATTTCACTACAATATATTAAATTTAATCAAACTTTTATTTGCTGTATTATATCCTCAATCAATTTGTGGGTTTAATAAATACACTTAGATAATTTAATAAATTTGTATTTAAAAGGGATTAGAAGATAGAAAAATCATGTATGAAAATTGTTGCACAAAAATTCTATTGTCCTTATAATTTTACGTCATATTTGTTTTCTCAAATATATGTATTATAGGTGTATGCTGATAAAAAAAAATGTATTATAGGTGTATGCTAACTTTTTAAGAAATATATGAAATTCAAAGTTGCAAAATTAATATGAATTGATTCTTGAATGAATATTATGAACAAGCTATTACACCTATATATACAAGTACAAAATGAATAGAAAAGGAAACTCTCGTAATCTAAGGCTAATTATTGAGATGAATATACACCTAAAATAAAAGATAGCCAATCAACTAATATTATGGCTAGATATATGTGATGGAGTGATTGTTGGTAATTGATTTGTTAAATTTGGCTAACATCCTCCCTCAAGTTGGAGACAGGAAGGAGATATCTCGAACGCCCAACTTGCCAAGTAGTCGTTGAAATGTGTCCACTCCTAGAGGTTTGGTAAAGATGTCAGCGAGTTGGTCTCCGGAGCGTACGAAGGATTGTGTTATGAGTCTGTTTTGAATTTTTTCGCGAATAAAATGACAATCAAGTTCAATATGTTTCGTACGTTCGTGAAAAACAGGGTTAGAAGCAATGTGAATGGCAGCTTGACTATCACACTGTATGGGAATAGGTGTGGAGTTCGAAAAACCAAGATCATTGAGAAGGTAACATAACCATTGTAATTCAGATGTGAGCGCAACAAGAGAGCGATATTCTGCTTCGGCAGATGAACGTGATATAGTAGGTTGTTTCTTGGTTTTCCTAGAAACAGGACTAGATCCAAGCATGATAAGTAACCAGTAGTGGACCGCCGAGTAGCGGGGAAACTAGCCCAATCAGAGTCTGCATACCCAACTAAAGATAGAGAACTAGATGCAGAGAGCAAAATACCTTTCCCTATTGATCCTTTTAGATACCGAAGAGCAAGGTGGGCTGCAACATGATGAGCAGAATGGGGATTTTGCATGAATTGACTCAGGGCATTAACGACATATTGAATATCAGGACGAGTGACAGTTAGAAAAAGAAGGCGTCCTATGAGGGACGATATATTGTGGGATCGGAAAGAGGAGTCTCATCAATTGGTCATAAATGGAGATTTTGCTCCATAGGAAAAGAAGATGGTCGAGACCCAGTCATACCAGAATCAGATAAAATATCAATGATATATTTTCGTTGACATAGAAAGATGCCTTGGGTAGATCGTGAAACTTCAATCCCTAAGAAACATCAAGTTGATGGAGAGGCCATCTTTTTATTGCAGCAATAGAAAGTAGAAGACATACAGTAACAAGTTTAGCCACGGGCGCGAAGGTATCGTGAAAATCGATACCCTCGATTTGAGTATATCCCTTGGCAACTAGGCAGCGAGAACTGCTCAAACATTGATTTCTTGTTGTTTTTCTTCTTGGCGCACCAAATTGTATATGCGCTGAATAGAGGGAAATGGATCCATCAAGAGGATTTGGCTTCGAATAGCCGAGAAATTGTCATGAAGTTCCTGCAAAAAATCCATAGCACGATCCCGATGTTGTTAATCAATGATGCTTTTGGCATTCCCACAGATACATGGAGGAGTGGGAAGAATGGAAGTGAGTTTATCCCTCAACGACTTTAGTTGTGTGAAGTATGAAGATACATACATGCCTTCTTATTTTAAAGCAGTAATAGATAGTTTTAATTGATAAATTTTAGGCGCGTTTGATTGAGAGAAACGCTCCTTTAGATCGACCCAAATTTGTGCTGCAGTATTAGCATATAAAATACTCGGACGGATATCCGGAGAGGCATAGTTCAAAATCCAACTACTTACAAGATCATTGCAGCGTTGCTAGGTAGGGATATCACATTTTTTGATTGGACTGGGAATTGAGCCATCAACGAAACCCAACTTATTTTTGGCTCGAAGCGCCATGGTAATAGCACGACTCCAAGATCCGTAGTTGTCGCCCGTTAAGAGCGGAGATACAAGAACGATAGACGGGCTATCAGAGTGATGAATGCCGTAAGTCTCCGTTTTGATAGGTGATGATATGGTGTTTGATGTCATGGTGGAGTCAAAAGGCATAGTGTCCTTAGACATAGTGAGAAAAAAGCAAGAAGATGGGTGAAAAAAATTTAGGAATGTATGCTCTGATACCAGGAATAAAAATTTGTTTTGTCCATTAAGTTGGCTACCTCACAAAAAATGTCAATTATTTTGGCAGGCCACCAAATTTGTCCATTATGTTGGTCTTTTTCACCAATTTTGTCCTGTACCCCAAACTGCGGTGGTTTCCGGCGAAATTATAAGTTGCATCTAGTTGCTTGCTATATTTTGACTAGTTTGGAGGGGGATTGAACACTCATATTTGTCAATTTGTTTGTTGTGAGGGGAGGATTGGCATTTGAAGTGTTGCTTAAACTTCTTTATGAGTTTTGATATTGGCATTTGAATTGTTGCTTAAACTTCTTTATGAGTTTTGAGATTGGCATTTGAAGTGCTTACTACTAATTCCGCCGGAAACCACCAAAATTTGGGATTTAAAAGGTGAATATTCTTCTTTAGGACTTAATTGTAGGAAATGATGTGATCTTTGGGCCTTAATTATAAAAAACAAAAAAAGGTGGCGCTTGACTGCACATGCAGCTAACAGTAACCCCGACTCTCCCGACTCTCCCGATTGATTACTAGTTTACTTGGTTGAAACGATTGAACCACTCATCCAACCGGTACAAATTCAATATTTCTATATATATTTAAAGTTTTAGGCTTTAAATCTAAATTTAGAAAATTAATCCAATTTTAATTGATAATTAATATGTTTAATTCACTCTATTTAGATATACTCCAAAAAAAAAAAAAAAACTCACGGAGAGCACCCGAAAAGTATAAAAAATATAAAAAATTTACAAGGTTTAGTTATAAATTATGACATAATAAAATGTAAGATATATATAATTTTAATAGCATGTAAAATAATTCATACTTTACTTTGTTACAATAAAAAATGTATATATTTTGAAGAAACTCTGTATACATATATATAATATACTTATGCGGGTTGAAGACTTAATATGGCAAATGTTAATTGACATATAAAAAATTGAAGCTATATATCCATTGTTCCTCTTTATGGAAAATATATATACAACAAGATACTACCAATTTGAATTAATAGGAGACAATTTAAGTGAGATTTTCCAGCGAACTATTCCTTTTAAAAAACGAGTAACATGCCGGGCCAATCGGCCGATCCATGGCGACTCTGGCCGTTTTTCACGAAAATGAGTTGATAGAGGTGTTTTAGACTAAACATAGGGCCTATCACTGGTTAAACCAATTGAAACGACAAGTGCAATCCAGTTCCAAGCGATGCTGTAGTCAAGTTCTAATGCACGTTCTTATTGAAATTATGGCTTCCACGAACAGCGTTCCGGTTCGACCAATATTCCAAATAGTCTTGCAAGTCAGTTTCGTTCCAACTTCCAAGGATCAACTTCAACCACAAAGATGAACTGAACCTGAATGCTGGTTCGTCCCAACTGTACTTTTGCATCCACAATTCTCATTGTTGATATGTTACCTTAATCGAATTCAATCACAGAGATGAACTAAACCTGAATATTGGTTCATCCCAACACCTAAGGTACTTTTGCATCCACAATTCCTCATCTTTGATATGTGAACTTATTGTCGAGCTAGCTCGCGTGGGTGCCAAAGAATGACACGAGTCTTCATCCAAAAGTCCAAAAAGACAAGTATTTGAGTTGCTACGATTCAAATTTTATTGCCATGACAGTAATTTAGGTGCGCCCATGGTTTACAGTAGGTGGTAGCTTTTGTATCCAGAACCACAAGGGCCTGCCACTATAAATGTGTATTTTATTCTAGGCATGTTCTCATTACAAATTACTTTTTATATTTTTACGAGTACGCAAAAGTCTAAGTGACAACTGACAAGTAACCACAACATTAATTTTGAAGGTAGCTCAATGTCCAGCTCCTTGTTTGTCATGCTTTTTAACATGAGATTCAATACAAATTAACCCACGACCTTTTTTCTCTTGTAAAATAGTAATGATATGCTAAAGATGCTTAACACATATTAGCTTACAATATGCTTGTCTTACCACACTAAGAAAAAAAAAAGGTGCCAAGAATTGTATTTTGTTTCAATACTGTTAGATACGCCAAGAAACTAAACCAAGGAATAAATTAAGCACTCTTAAACTGGAGAAAAATGACTTTTATTACAAGAATGTTGACTGCAAAAGTCCCCTGTCCTCCTGTCAATCAAGTTTCTAAAATTATGCATTTTCTTGTTTAACGTTTCTCAGTTTCTTTCAGATCTCTCTCACCAAGACAAACTACTACTTTTAGCTTCCAAAACTTACATTTTAGTATTTTACAGATACAACCCTCCTGACCTTCTAAACATGCTAATAATCTACTACAGAAAATATAAAAATATTTAATTGCAACCTCAGTTAATATAACAGGTATCTTGTTTTACAGAGTCACGGTTTAAAACTTTTAAAGTACTGGCTTTCATTTCAGGTAGAAAATGAAGCTTTGTATATCCTTCGGAGTACAGCCATTGCTTCAGTTTTCCAGAGTCACATGGCCGTCAGTCAAGCACTTATTATACTGCACAAGGTAACTTACCATCACGAAAGTCAAGATTTAATGTGAATTTTCAAGAATCACTTCAATAACTAAGGGACTGATATTCTTTTCATGTGAGACTGAGTTGGCAACGTGCGAGAATTGGACGAAAGCACTGCAAAAAAGATCACAGCAGTTTATTACCTTGGGAGATTGATTTCATCGTAGAAATTCTGCACAATGAAGGGAATGGTTTGCCGCATTAAGAGCAAATTTGCTTTAAGATAGAAAAAGGAAAACGAAACTTAATGATTGCACTGCAGCAAATAGATGGGGAATGAAATAATTCACAGGCAAATGATAACTTGCCTATCAAATAATTTGATGATTTAAAGACAGTGATGAGTAAAATGTGATAATGATTAGTCGTGGTTAGATTTCCTCCTAGAAGATCAATTCACAGTCTCCTCCTCACAATCCATATATCATATTTCTTTTATGCAGTTGATGGGTCAATGTAGAAGACAAGTAACAGACCCCCTATAGCAATTGGCATGCATAGTTTCTAGTAAACATTGAATTTCATTAAGCATTAAAAAACCTAACCACCTGATGTAGTACCCATAAAACTTCTTTCAGCACACATGCTTAAGTTTTGCACTCGGTAGATTGCCCGCTCACTTGCCCAAAATGCATTCAAAAAGAAATACATAAAGCAAGAAGCATTGACTACTACCTTAGTCCTTCTGGTAACAAAACATAAAAATAAACTCACCAAAGCAAATGAGGCACGTTGCAGAAATGGAAGCAAGCAACATATGCATTGAAATGCCCAGTAAACAGAGCCAAATTATGGCTGGTGATTTCTTATTTGAACGGGCCTGATACTTACATTAATGGCTCCTGTTAGCATTGATTAGAGAGTGAGACGTATATCCATAAGCAGACTGCGTATATCCTTGATTTGAGTGAGGGAATATTAAAAACCTCTGTATTCCAGTGTTTGATGTAGAGCGGATTTATTTAATTCAACCCCAAACAATAGTTTTCCAATTGAGCCAAACCATGTGCTCTCTGATATTGGCATGTCATAATTTTCAAGTTTTCCTGGGATTGAAAGGTTATTTCATAACAATATAGATAAAAAACCTAGGATGACTTAAAATATAGAAAATAGATTGGAGTCCAAAAATGGAGAACAGCAACAAGAATGTGAATATAGGCAATGATAGGATCCATGATCAAGTAAGTCAATAATATGAGAGTAAATCAAGGAAGTAACCTCTTGATCTTAATAAGGGTTTACGACAGGAAATACTAGAGTTCAGGCAATGATTATGAGAAGCTGAAGAATATAGCAAGAATCGCGATGTAATAATATCAGTAACTAGAATCATCATGAATTATAGTAGTGTAAAGCAGGAGAACTCGGCAGGGGAAGGCAGAGAAGAATATTTAAGTCATCCATTGTTTATTTTATTGTTATTCTATTTCAAGTGTTCTCTATCAATACTTCATAAGTAAAGCTTGAAGTTGTGGTTGCTACACGACAGAAGTACTTGATATTTAGCTTCATGAAGGAACCAAAGAAAGAAAATTGTCTTGCTTAACCGATGCATTAAAACATCGAGATATGCCAAATGTCTGGGCCCAAGGTATTCACTTCCTTATTGTTAGTATTGAGGCCTAATGTCCAGTGAGCTACTTGTAGTGCCAGTCAAATATCCCAGAAAGAGATTATGTAATACTTTCCCAAATAACCAACAACACGAGGAAAAAGTTCTTTTGCAGTCAACTATACTTTAGTTTATCACGAAACTTAGGCATTCGGTGTTAGCATTGATACAAATTTGCCAAGTTGAACAGTCTTCTGGCATTAGGCAAATATTAGTACATTCTTAGGTAAGTAAGTCTTAATGAAAATCATGCCATTAGTATTGTTAGTATTGAGGCCTAATGTCCAGTGAGCTACTTGTAGTGCCAGTCAAATATCCCAGAAAGAGATTATGTAATACTTTCCCAAATAACCAACAACACGAGGAAAAAGTTCTTTTGCAGTCAACTATACTTTAGTTTATCACGAAACTTAGGCATTCGGTGTTAGCATTGATACAAATTTGCCAAGTTGAACAGTCTTCTGGCATTAGGCAAATATTAGTACATTCTTAGGTAAGTAAGTCTTAATGAAAATCATGATTTATTACTATTGCAATTTAGAAACCCACATAATCCACAGATCAATAGTATAAGACAGTTAAGCTATCAAGCATCATTAACAATTAGTCTTACCTTGGATTTTGACAGAAAATTAATCCTATCTCCGATGGACTGACCCTAAGAATGCCATTAGTTTTGTTGATGCTCAGGTATTCTCAATATGTTTCTGTTACTCAATGAAGAAGCTGCGAGTTGCAAGCATCCAAAGGTATGTCATATCCATTTTTGTACATTATTCCAACAACCTGCTCAAGTTTACTTCTGTGACCCCACCTTTGGTACGTTTTATACAATATCCAAAATGTTTTCTTTGAGAGGGGCATATTTATTTTATCCATTTCATCAAGAACCATCTCCATTTCAGAAAAGCGCATTTGCGATGAGTACATGACCATTTTGCAGTGGTAAACAGACCGGCAAATTCTCCAACCTGCATTCTCTGCACGCGTCAAAAAGTCAGCAAGCTTGTCCACTGCGTGGTGCCTGAAGTAGCTTGAAATGATACATCGCATGACGCGAACTGTTGTAACATAGGTTTCGTGCTCAAATGCCTCATTAATCGAACTTTCCATTCTCTCCAACAAATCCTCCTTTGCATACAAACAAATTAAAACCACATTTAACCAAGGCATGTACTCATTCTCCGGAATCCGTTTCAGTAATTCCTCGACCCTATGCACTCTATCAACATGAGAACTCCTACAGTATGCACATATCATGGATCTAATTAAAGGAACTTCCTTATCATCGACACGATCCCTGATTATCTCATACATTTCTTCCATCTCCTCCAGCTTACCGGAGAATGCATATCCTCGAAGCATTAGCAAATGGATATCTAGGTCAGGTTTGACAGAGCCTGCTTTCATGATCCGGTAAGTCTTGTCCATTTCTTCCCACATCCATGCTGTGACATAACCAGAAAGTAATGCTTTGTACGTGTTGACAGTTGGAGTTAGGTTTAAATCCTGTATCTCTCTACGAGTAGCCTCCATGTGATCAACAAGCATGAGACGTCCAAATGCAGAAATAAGTATGTTGTATGTTACAATTGACGGAGTGCACGATGGATCTTTCTTAAAATCCCGAAACAATGACTGACATTTCATTGATAATCCATTATAGGAATATGCACTCATAAGAGCGTTATATACGGATGTTCCCCTTAGATGTTTGTTAGAGGCCTCATCAAAGAGCTCAGTTGCTAGGTCAACATTATTCAATCTACCAGCCATGACAATACCCTTTGCATACTCCTCTGCTGTCATAGGAGCAGCGATGTCACATTGTTTCCTCCTCCAATTCAAGACCTGACATCAATCAAGATTTAACGAATCAAACTTCTTCTAAGCAACTTAATCAAGTAAAATGAGAAAGAAAGAGAACAATTCCAGTTGTAAGGCCCCTTGACACCAACATAATGTGACATTTGGGCTATAGCAAAAAATCTAAATTTGAATACACACAGAAGCTCGTCAACCCTTGACTCATTCCCAACAATTTATCACAAACAAATATAATCAATATATATATATATATATAATTTGAGATAGAAAATGGTTGGCACCTCAACAGCTAAGAAAGGAGAGGAGACAAGCTGCGTCAAAAGCTCGACGACAGCTGCTCCATCATTATATCTCCTGAACAAAGCGACACCCTCTTCATCCAGAACCTTTTCAACTTTCAAAATGTCATCTTTTTGATTCAAAATCTCATCTTTCAATCTGGAGACTGCTCCAATCAAGTTTTTCTTGGCTGCTGATGTAGCTGCAGAATTACAGGTTGTTAGCTGATCTGATGAGAATAAGGATGCCAAATTGGACCAATAATTTTGGCTTCTTGTTGTATTTTGCGCTGCATAGTCTCGAACAGGGATCAGCAGCGGTTTTGTAATGATTTTATCTCGGCATTTTGGGAGCCACAAATGTCTTGCTCGAGTGAACTCCTCTGATGTTCTCCACAACCGATTCATAATTTATGCATCTTCGATTCGATTTTGATTTTGATTTTGGGAATTAGGGTTTATGGAGGGGTTTGGGGAATGAAGATCGAGAGGTAGCAGGAGCGTTTGTTTGGGCTTCAAGATTTATCCAAACGGGCCGAGTACTCTTACTAGGCCCACCTAGCTAGATGTTTAAACCCCTTTCTTTTCCTTATATAGAAAAATTTGTAGAGTATCTTTTCCAAAGTAGAATTGAAAAATAAATAATGTTCAACAAAAGCTAACAATACTAGCCATTGATGATGTCTTATTTCGTCTGGGTCAATACACCGAAAAACTCGTTACAATAGGCCTGACTAAACCAAAATAATGATATTCTATTACAAGGAATGGACTAACTTGGTCCGGAACACAACACAAGTGAACTAAGCAAAATGACTAAAATAGCCCTGACCAGCTAACTGTCGAACGATGACGGTATGATGCTCCTTGAACGGTCGAATCTGGCAACTGTCGAACTTGGATGGTTCGATTCTCCTAAGCCTCGAACCTGGAAAACTGTCGAATCTGGGAGGTCCGACACTCCTAAGCCTCAAATCCGAAAAACTATCGAACGATCTTGGTTCGATACTGAGAACTCTCGAACATGGGCAGCTCGACCAATAATTGTCGAATGGGAGAATATCGAACGGAAGAACAGTCGAACGACTGGGTTCGATCGTTATGGGTTGGTGAGTAGTAGTTAATGCATGGCGTTAATATCGGGAAATGGGGTATATATAGACCCTCTTTCGTGGGACCCACACTGGGTACGAAAAATAACTGTCGAATGAGCCCCATTCAACAGTCTTAAAAACAGTCGAACAGGCCAAGTTCGATACTTATATTTTTGGGCCTTTCGGGGGTAGGCCGACCCAAAACACTTTTGGGCCTCCTAAAATATCCCCACCAGTCCCCCCAGTTTGGGAGTCGGTCTTGACTCAAGAGCGGGTTCCAAACTCCAAAAAATTGTCTTGTTTCGAGTAGTGGTTCGCTTCGTGCTTGGTGTTTGCTGCTTTCATTCGGGAGTCTTGACTTTGTAAGGTTGGTTGCCAAATAGATTTTAATTGGCTTCAAAACATGCCCCCCATTTGGGAGCTGCGACCCGGAGGTTCAGTGAAACGGTCCAACCAACCCGGATTCGACTGTTTTGATAAGTATCGAATTGTACGTGTTCGATGGATATTTCATGCCTCATAAGATGGTTTCGAAATTACTGTCGAATGAGGGTTGTTCGAGGATTATTTTTATTGTTGTATTAAGCGTGATTCAATTGTTATTGTCTTATTGTCGAATCTTGCAGAATTTGACTGTTATCTACAATCAAATAGGAGCTAGTTCGACTGTTACTTTCGTGGGCCTAATGGGCCTGCTCGCCTCTATATAAGGGTGTGAGGAGCTGATGAGGTTCATTTTTCGTTCAAACATAAGGACTATCGAACCGTCCCCGTTCGATACTCTTTTAGTATCGAACCAAGGGCTGTTCCACTGTTTTACTTAAAAAAAAGTTTATGTCTTTTTTCTGTGCTTTCTTTATTTCTGCTTATTGTCTGTTTGTTGTCTGCAGTGCAATTTTCTCCCTAATTCGGTGTATTTTTGCGACTGTTATTCAAGGTAGTTTAACTGTTCGTTATTTTTTTTGTCATCTGTTTATTATATTTTGCTTGTTTGCACGTTTCTCGACATATTTGTGTGTGGTAAGTATGATGTACGTGGTGTAGTCAGTTTTTTTTTCCAGTTCGTGTAAGACAAGATGTCCAACGAGATTGTGAGTAGTGACTTTTTGTCAAGGAGTGAGTCGAGTAGTACGTCTAGTACCGACTCTAGTAGCTCCGTGAAGGCTCCTGGCGCAAGGTTCGTGGGTGATGGCTTGGGCGAGGAGAATGCCCCTAACCTGGTTGACCTTGAAGATGTGGAGAGCGAATGAGAAGGAGAACAGGACTCTGCTCCTCAGCCAGGGAGAAGAGATGAACCCCTGCATGATGTTGTAGATAATCGCGCTGATAGTGAGGCGAATGAAGGGAATGAGGTTATTGATAGGCATCCTGATAAGTCTGATGAAGAAGTTGGAGATATGGCGTACATATACTATGTCTCACGATTGCAGCACAACCGAGATTATCTTCGGATAACTTGCAATATAGGGATTAACTATACAATAGTCATCCCGATTGGGGAGCAGCGGGTTCATATTGCGCCGCCGGGGTTCCTCACTATTTTTATCGGGCAATTGGCCAATGGCCTAACGTTAGTCCTGATGTGACTACCATCCTTAGGTCCATAGGACTGGTTCCTAGCCAGTTAATGCCGAATTCGATGAGGCACATAGTTGGCTTTATTGTTGCGATGAAGGGGTTGGGTGTTCTTTGTGGGCCAAATGAATTTTGGGCCTTGTTTGGGGTTTCGCGCAAGGGAATGGGGTTTTACTATGTGAAAGCCTTGAAAAAACATGAGTTCTTGAATGGGGAACAATCTGGGTATGCGAAGAATTGGAAGACACATTATTTCTATATCGAGGAGAGTTGGCCGAGAGAGTTCTCCCTGTTCTGGCGAGATTGGTTAGTTGTACCTAAGATTCCGATACCCCGTTGGGTGCGTGGTCCTAGATGGGGAAATACCTTAGAGCCAATCTCATAACTAATCACCAACTTAACATGAAAGCCTTAGTTAGGAGTGAGGTTTTGGCGTTAGAGGGGTTATCCCCAGTCCCGTACACACGGAGACCTACCCCTGGTATATGTTTGTTTCTTTTGTATGAATTTTTGCTTGGCATTATATCAGGATTGTCGTTGATGTCTGCTATTTTACCTTGCAAAGTCCTTCATAATGAGTCGAGAAGCGCGCATGAGTCAGGGTTTGGCCGCGGATGCTGATGCGTCCCGTGGGATGGTGCCTATTGCAGTACCCAAAAAGAGGAAAGCTAAGGGGAAGAAGGCAGTCTCCGAGGTTGGAGCGACTTCGCGCGCTCACCAATTGACCCGTTCAAGGATCTATTGGGCGGAGGTCGTGAAAATTCTCTCCCCGATTGATGATAATTCGACGGGCGGACTAGGAATCCCTGTTATTGAAGATGCCGGTGCGACCAAAAGGACGGAGGCAGTTGCCCCAGCTAAACGAAGAAGGGTTCCGCAGACTAGGTCGTAAACTGGGGGTGCCGCACCCGCTGTAACTCTCACATGCGGTCCTGCCCCGGCTTGTAGCGCAACCCCCTCGTTAGGGTGAATACTGGAACTGGGTCAAGGCAAGGTCCGCGGGTTCGCGTCGAGGAGTACGAACAATCCCAGAAAGAAGCGATCAATGCTATGAGGGTGATCTTTCCGAGCCTCGCCACATCCTTTCCGACCTCCGTGGAAAAGCGAATGCAGTTGGAGCGGCTTGCACTTCATGTGGTTAATTCGGTAACTGATTTTAGATTATGTGCTTTGTTATAGCAATTGAATCTATTCTCATTAAGTGTTTCATATTTGTTCTTTAGAATGGTGGGGTCATCGATGCCATGGCTGAAGGGTTGATGTGAGCCCACGAGGAAAGGACAACATTGCTGGAGCGCCTGAGGGCGGAATTCCAGGGCAGTGATCCCGAGGCATTGAAGGCTGCTGTGGATGAGAAGGAGAAATCCCTGTAACTCGCTAGAGATGTTGCTGCTCTAGCGAGCGGTGATCGAGAGGCTGTAAGACTTGCCGATGCGAGGATTCAGTAGCTAGAGGCGCATGTCAATAACCTGAGGGAATGAAAGACCGCGTTGGAGTTGCGGATGGCGGACCTTGAGAAAGAAATGGGTGATGAGAAGGATAAAGTCGCACAAACAGAGGATCTTGGATATGCCCACAGTTTGAGTGAGGTATGCCTCTTTTGCTCGTTTAGGTCTTTGGTTATGTACTTTCTTTTGACAATTTCCTTGTTTTTTTGGCACAAATAGATTCGAGGAGATCGCGGAGGAGTTTTTGCAAAGCAATACCTTCGAGGAGATCAGTCTTCGGCGCAGAATTCAGGACGCCAAAAAGACTCAAGTGCTCACAGTGCAGCAGATTCACATCACCGACTATTTGCGTGGTCGATTCGACCCGCAATGGTTGGATTTGTCATTGGGTCCTGATCGCAAGCCTCTGCCTCCGACTCTCGACAAAGCTCCTACAGATGAGTTTGCCAGTTTGCTGGAAAACGGGGGGTTGATTAATAGCGGGATGTCTCCTCCGCCCCCTTGCTAGCATGCTATCCTTCTTTAGAGGATGAGGATGATGTCGAGGGCTAGGCGCCTCGGTATAAATTTCTGTTTTTTATGAACAATTTATTCCTTTTGTTTTGGCGCTGCGTCGCCCTATTGTCTTAGATAATTTAATCGTTTTTATCTCTTTTCTTATGTCGAATATTTTGCTACTATTCGTCTCACGTTCGTGAGGGTCATTTATATTCTCGTTGACTGCTTACTCGCGCGTTACTCAAAATTCAAGCTTTTATCGCCTGGTTGTATGCTGCAATTTATGCACTTATTCGTCGTGCATTTGCTTTTTCAATGTTGTGCTATGGGAAGCGGTTTAGCTTGCACTTATTTCTGGGTGTTGTCTTATTTTTAGGTCTGCATTCTCCTCATTTAGGCAAGGGGTGCATACCCTTTATTGCCTCGAACTTTAGGTTTGCACTTGCCGTACGTATGGCGAAGTGTCCATCCTTTTTGTTTCTTTTCGGTTTGCATTTGCCATATTATAGGCAAAATGTCTGTCCCTTTAACTTTTGTGGGACTTTTCGGTTTGCACTTGCCATATTCTTGGCGAAGTGTCTATCCTTTTCATTTCTGTGGGACTTTTTGGTTTGCATTGTCATACTCTAGGCGAAATGTCCGTCCCTTTAACTTTTGTGGGACTTTTTGATTTGCACTTGCCATATTCTTGGCGAAGTATTCGTCCTTTTCATTTTTGTGGGACTTTTCGGTTTGCACTTGCCATATTCTTGATGAAGTGTCTGTCCCTTTCATTTTTGTGGGACTTTTCGGTTTGCACTTGCCATATTCTTGGCGAAGTGTTCGTCCCTTTCATTTTGTGGGAATTTTCGGTTTGCACTTGCCATGCATTGGCGAAGTGTCCATCCCCGAGTACCAGTACCTGTTTCACGATTTCTCCTCTGGGCAACAATAATATTTCCTTGGAATAACTTGATAGACATTTTATCTAATAAATAAATAAGTAGTACGTTTGCGGCCTTGGTGGCCGCCATTTTAGGCCTTGAGTGGCTTCGCCCGGGGTGTACCTGTAGCGATCTTTTAGTGAAACTCGCCATAAAAGGGCCATTCGTAGCCCCTTGTGGAGATAAAAATTAGATAATAGATAGGGCTGAGCCTTGCACATGGTCAGGTTGCCTGCGTTTCCCGAGGGATTTCCAAGGGACTCAAGCCTTCGTAGTTCCTGTTTTAAGTTATAACATGCATGCCCCTAATGCACGAGGCAATTTATGGGACGAATAGAAATTGTTCAAACAATACGGAGATTGAAATAACTAGCAGGATTAAAAAGGGCGATTTAGTCGATCCCCTCCATATCTATGGAACCCAGTGCTGCCAGTGCCGCTTGCTCCTTTTGTGGTGGCAACTTGAGTGACGCTACGTAACACAACCAGCCTTGCCTATGATCATCAATGATCTCGCCTGTCCCTCTAGTAGTTGGAAACTTCACAATTTGATGGTGCATTGATGGCACTGCTTGAAAGGCGTTGAGCGCGGGCCTTCCCAGAATTTCGTTGTAAGAGAAAGGTAGGTCGACTACCACATAGTCAACGAGCATTGTCTTACTTTGAGGAGACGTTCCTAGCGAGGTGGGGAGAGAGACCATTCCATTCTGCCAAAACCACGCAACGAGGTCCTCATTGCCTCCATTTTTCCATCTCCAAGCGCCATTTGATCCCATGTCGAGGCCATCAGCACATTGACTGAGCTCCCATTATCAGCCTGAATTGCTTGTGGGCTCAGCTTCAACAGGTCGGCTCTTGAGAAGATGATTTCCTCTGGCCCTATTTCCTCTATCCTAAGCAAATCCACAAAACCCATATAGCGATTTACGTCGATCTCTCTGGTGACCCTTTTTCGTCCTTTGACAGAATCAGCGCCTGCCGAGCCTCTCGATATCATGTGTATGATGCCCTTCCTGGGTTGGTTGTCCATTATCTATGGATAGTCCAAAACATGCGGCTTATCTGACATCTTCTACTTGTCCTTTCGGAGAGAGCGAGACCTATCCCGATTTGCTTTGTCCTCTTCGTCCTTCAAGCCCCTAGCATATTCAGCGAGCTTGCCATCCTTTATCAACCACTCTATTTCATCTTTGAGGTCTTTGAACTCCTCTGTGTCATGTCCATTTTGTTTGTGGTACCTGCAGTAGCGAGTCGACAGTTTGGTTGCTAGAGAATCTTTCATCTTTCTAGGATCTTTTAGCCAATCTTTCCTCTTTGTTGTCCCATACACTGTCACGATATTAGCGTTTAGGGGAGTGTAGCACCTTGGCGACGAATTCCTGTACCTGCTGCTCATAATCCTATTGTGACCTTGCTCCTCTCTACCTCTTTCCTTCCTTGACCTTGGGGACATGGACAATTGCCTTTGCTGCCATCATCTCCCCACGGTGCACTACCTGATGTGCGAGTTGGTTGATTTCTTCGATTGCCCTCATCTTTACCTTAAGTAAGTCCTCGCTGAAGGCTTCATTCCTAGTTGCATGGAAAACGATGTTTGCGACCATCTCTCCTTTCAGATCGTCTATCTTCAACAGTTCTGCATTGAACCGCCTTATAAAATCTTTCAGGGTCTCTTTGTCCCCTTGCTTTAGTGAGTATAGGTGGGAATGATCCATCACCGTCCTTGACTGGCTCGAGAATTATTTCAAGAACTTCTTCCTTAGCTCCTCATAGTTTCTGATCTTCCCCGCAGTGACTCTGGCGAACCAGTCTAATGCCACTACGGTCAAAGTGGTGGCGAAAATACGGGCCTGCACATTGTCACTAAATTTGTACAAATTAAGCGTATTATCCAGAAAGAAAAGGTGCTCCTCCGAATTCGTCTTTTCATCGTATGACTTCAGCACCATTATTTTTCTCCATGTCCCAAAACTTGTGCCTCTATCTCGGCACAGAAAGGAGTGCTTCTTCTAGTCCTTCCCAATAATACCATCCTATTCTCCACCTCAGTCCTCTTCTTGTTTAGTCTCTCCAACTTCCTTGCAACTTCAGCTTGCTCCATCCTCGAGTCGTTTCCTCGACTAACCTCGCGCCTTGTCGCATCGTGGTGCCTTCTAGATTGCACCTCGACTGAGTTCGACTTCGCCCTCCGGTCATCCACGCGTGCCCCATCTATGGCCTCATCAGCGGGGCCCCTAGTGGCAGACCCATGTTCTCGAGCAACTCCTCTCGGCCCCTCGAATGGCGGTGGCGGTGTCTGTAACTGCACATCGGGCAAAGTCGCGGCCATCGCTATGCGGATCATGGCCATAATTTCATCCCTAAATGCGCTCGACATTGAGACAGTAGCACCTGTCGCCGCTGTTGCCCCCAACATTTGGTGTGGGTTGATCCTTTGCCACTAGCCCTTGCTGACCTTGTTGGACTAGCAGGGGCACCACCTCGGCTGGAACCGATGGTGCCCTCGCTCTCAGAGCGAGTGGGGGCCCGGCCATGTGATGCAACTCAAAATTGTTGCTCCATGCTGCCCTGCTTTGCGATCGGGTTATTCTAAACATCCTGCCTAAGTTACTCGGAAAAATGGTGTTCCCCCAAACGACGCCAATATTTTGGTCTTATTTCGTGTGGGTTACGATACATCGAGAAACTTGTTACAATAGGCCTGACTAAACCAAAATAATGTTATTCTATTACAAGGAATGGACTAGCTTGGTTCAGAACACCTAACACAAGTGAACTAAGCAAAATGACTAAAATAGCCCTGATCAGCTAACTTTCGAACGATGACGGTTCGATGCTCCTTGAACGGTCAAATCTGGAAACTGTCAAACTCGGATGGTTCGATTCTCCTAAGCCTCAATTCTGGAAAACAATCGAATCTGGGAGGTCCTATACTCCTAAGCCTCGAATCCAGAAAACTGGCGAACGATCTTGGTTCGATACTGAGAACTCTCGAACAGGGGCATCTCGATCGTTAACTGTCGAATGGGAGAACAGTCGAACGACTGGGTTCAATCCTTATGGGTTGGTGAGTCGTAGTTAATGCGTGGCGTTAATATCGGGGAACATGGGTATATAGACCCCGTTCCGCGAGAGGCACACTGGGTACGAAAAATAACTGTCGAACGGGCCCCGTTCGACAGTCTTAAAAATAGTCGAACATGCCATGTTTGATACTTATATTTTTGGGCCTTTCGGGGGTAGGCCAGCCCAAAAGTACCCAAAATACTTTTGGGCTTCCTAAAATATCCCCACCAACGTGTGTTAATATTAATCGATTATACTTAACTTCAATAATACTCGATTAACAATAAATATGACTAAATAATAGGATAACTTTGTATTTATACATTTTTCAAATTTTTAAACCTTTACTATATTTTAATACATGTCGATATATATTATATTCATGTATATATGTCACATAGACGTGCAATTTTGAAAATATTCGTGCATCAAGTTGACTTAATTAACCAGTATTTTAGGTAAAATAAAATAAAATAATGTGACATGATGTAATTGGAGATGAATTAGATGTAAATTTAAAAAATAATAGATTACTATGATCTAATTTAATTATATACAAGGTCAAACTTGGACATCAACTATTTAATTTTATGAATAACTAACTAAAATCATAAGATCAGAGTTGAAAATAAAATATTTGTTGTATCAATGTGTCTAATTTGACTTTCTTTTCATGTTATTTATATGGGGTTTTTGCAAGAGGCAAGAGCTTATGATTTGCCTGTCTAATCTTCCCCTTCAATTTCAATTCCAAATGGTGCATGGTTTTATCAATTCGACCATCGAATCAATAACTAGTAAGTTCACTAGTTCAGTACTAGGTCACATAAGTCGTAAACGCGAGCGCGTGCGTGTGCGTGTGCGGGTGCGCCAGTTCGCCTATTTTCAAAAATTCACTTCTTAATGCGCCTCTAATGCGTCTATTAAAAATATTAAAATATTAATAATATTAAGTAAAATTTTTAATATTAGGTAACAAAATGATTATTTTCACCAAAACAATACTAATCATAAACAAGATAAGTATTTTCATTCATCAAAATGTTAGTTTGTTGATCACTGCATCTATATTACTTGCTATTACATTCAGAAAATGAGTGACGTGGTGACATGCTATATTTCACTACTTGCAAGCATCCACAAAATATATTATATCTTAAAAACTAAACTACTAGTATTTATTATTTTGCTTACTTTTTTATATTTATATCTTAAAAACTAAACTACTATTTATATTTATATCTTAAATGTTTTGATATTATACTATTTTAAAACGTGATAAAAAAATTCAAAAAAATAAGAATTCCATTAATTAAACTAGATTTTTATTTAATTAATAATTAAGAAAAAACTTCATCTTGATCAAACGATATAAATTTTCAGAAACTAAATTTTTGCAACAAATCTAATTAATACTTTTTAAGCTTGATGTTTTAATTCGAAATAGCTTTAAACTAATTATGTTTGTTGAAAATATTCTACTCTCTGAAAGTATATGTTAAATTTTTGTAGGTAGAATTATTCTATTATGAACGAATTATTAAAAATGCCCATTTTGTTTGCCGTTTTGATGAAAATGCCCTAAAAATTCTACGTGGCGGCGATGTGGCCGCCACGTGGACCAAATAGCCCGAATAAGAGAGATTGGGTATTTTTGACAAGGTATACCTATAGTTACGGGATATTTTTTAAGCCCGAAATTCTTTTGGGTAGTTTTAGAAAAATGGCAAACTTAATTGGTAGATTTAAAAATTCCTCCAAATCTTAACTATATATGATTTTTGTTCATGTGAATTTCAATAGTAAAAAAAAAAGGAAAAAAAAGGAAATTTTATGCACAAATTACGCATTTACACTTAATTCGCGATTTATTAATGTTTAATTCGAGCACTATCAATGTATAAATCGCGAATTAGAATTTCTTAGTTCGCGAATTAGTATTTCTTAGTTCGCGAATTAGTATTTCGTAGTTCGCGAATTAGTATTTCTTAATGCGCGAATTAGTAAATACTAATTCGCATTGGAGCGCCGCACGCGCACTCAATTCGTGAGTTCGCGAATCATGCGCTAGTGCGTGAGGGGGGGTGCGCGAATTATGTGACCTAGGTTCAGTATCTAGATTCAATACTCAAAATTAGAATTGACAATGGGATGCAATAATAATATATCATTATACATTTTTTTTAATTTTATTTTTTATGTTTGTCTACTACTAGCTAGTACAAAAACGTTTTGTGTGCGTATTTACGAAGATAAAGATTAGGTATCATGTGTTTTGTAACAAAATATAAGTATCGTATTCGTATCCAACTAGACAAAATCATTCCGCTCTGTGCTTAAAAGCACGGCTAGAAGTGCTCAATGTCTCACAACTAATTTGGAAAGAGCCTAAGCCAAAAAAAAAAAAAAAAAAAACAAAAAAAGAGAGGAAGAAGAAAAGAAACTAAGAGCCTCTTACTCAAACAATTAAAAAGTGTATTAAAAAACATACCAAAAGCCTCTTTATATATATATATATATATATTACTGAGTGTCAACCCCAAAGAGAATTAATATAACATTTGCATTTCATTCATACATTCTATTTGAATTCAATTACATAAAAATAACAACAATTAGTCATGCAACTGTGTGATAAAAACAAACTATTAGTTATGCAACTGAAAATGAATCGTGAAGCTCAAATACAAACTTCTCCCAAGAGGTTATTAGCAAAGTTCTTGCTTCAAAAACAAAGTCAACATTACTGCTGAAAAATATCCTATCCAAGATGAAAAAGAAAAAATTAAAAATAAAAACAGATCATCAACATCTAACGCAGAAAAAATGTCAATGTAAATCTAAAGATCTTAGTCTAATATTAGGTTGAATCAGATTTGTTCACCAATAGAGGAACAGCTTCTTCCTCGACCATTAACATCCAGCGTCCAAGGGAACTGCTTTTATCCTATGATCCTATCACAGGAACTGTTCCACCGGCTTCCACGATTTGTCTCTCCATCTGATGTTCAATAGAGGAAAATCCCAATAAAACGTACGAAAGCAGAAAGCAAACGGATGACGGCTAGGGCCATTAATGGAAGAAGAAAAAGGGCAGAAAGAACCAACAACTACTAGACAAATATAACTAGATCAAGCAGAAGTTTTATATGAAAACAAAAAGTGACATTGAACATCTTTAAGCCAAATTGAATTCTTCACTTAACTCCAATAAATACTTACCCGAAACAATGATTCCAGCTTGTTCTTCACAAGATGGTATTCGTGTTTTAATTGTTGCGAACATCTCAGACACCTGCATCAAAACAACGGCAATGCTGAATCTTATACCCCAAATGCACATGAAAATTAATGCAAGAGTCAAACTCAATCAACAAAGCTAAATACTGAAAACTAGTAGAACAGACTAATATATTTACACAATATTCAATTGTCTCATAATTACAAGAGAAAAGGGGATAGCGGGGATGATTATCATGCCATTATTAGAATAAGGTATATATCCCTGGGCAACTCCTGAATTTTAACCTATAACCGAAGTCTTCTAGATATTAGTGACAGTCCAAGGCTTGACAAAGTTAAGGAAATTAGTGACAATAACCACTATCTGATAAAAGATTCGATTTTGTGAACTAAATAGGGCAACTACATGCGCCCCTGCTTGTAAACTACCCTACGCACTTAGTTTGAGAAGACCATCACTGAGGATGTACAGAAGGTAATGCCTTGCTTCTAGAAGAAGACAGGGACAGAGCTGTGCTACAGATCGTAATCTGGAGAGGCAGAGGTCACATTGGATTAGGTAGGAGAAGGTTGAAGATCTTAGCTTTCAATAAGATAAATCAAACTAATTGACCCATTGAGTTTTTTTTTTTTTTGGTTTAATCGACTTGCTGAAAGATAGTGTTGCCATTTCATATTGAAGTAAATCATCATTTATGAGGTACTTTTTCTACAAAATATGATCAAGAATAGATGTATTTTTCTACACCAAATACTAAATGTTTTCTAGAAGCATTAGTTGTTGATATTTTGACAATGACAAGAGGTTTCTGATATATAGTTAAACCGCATAAATGTAATTTCTGATTATAGTTGGCGATAGTGTATCATAAAGGACAATGACTACTATCGCGTAAACTTTTGTCCAGGTACAACTCTATAACGCAGATAGCACTTATACTAGCTTCTTGTTCCACGTAAGGTTTCCAATTTACACTTTTCCGGAAAATAAGGCGATTACCCTTTACTAAGGTGTCTTACGAAACAGCTCGTCAGCTAGGTTCTAGACAAAAGAACCAAAGCATATTTTTGGGATTTCGAAAACTGGTTTGGGTTCTTGACAGAGCTAAAGATTGCACAACTTATTAAAGATAATAAACCCCCTTTGCCAGCAAGTGTAATCCATGTAATTCAATAAAATATGAGATTATATGCGGTCTCATATTTGAAGTAGCGATAAAATGTAACAAACTTGCACTCACCCGTCAAGGTTCTTCGCATCACAGAAGCTTCTAAAGGCAGCACACACATTTGTCACCCTTAGGACGCCAACGCTGTATTGTTTGAAGCCAAAAAAAAAAGAGAGGCAAATTCACTTAAGCATCACAAAACAAGATGTCAGATGGAAATACTATAGTCTCTGAAAAGACCCTCCTAGATCTTAACTTTGATAAGCAAATCTTAGATGGTGAATTCAGCGGCGTGTTTACAAATACTCGATTTTGAAAAGAAAATAGAACACGTACAAAAGTAAAGAAGAAATTATTACTTGGCACTGCTTCCCTTGAACTTGTGGACATGGGCATCAACCTGCTCGAAATCTACAACCTGCTGTTGACTATAAAAATTGAAAAACAAAAATGTAAAAGGGAATTGTTAGTAATTTATCAAAAGGCATAAAAAAAAAAGAGAAAGGTTAATTAGTACTGACAGGGCCGTGACGACATTATTGAGACCTTTTCCAGAATCCTCAAAGTAAAGGGAAATGACTTCAACCACAAATTCAGGGTTGCTCTCATCTTGCAGTTGCTGTAACTCTCCAAACTGCTCGTTCAAGAATCCCTTTTTCCCCAAACCAACAATCAATCATAAATATATGTCAGATTCACCATTGAAACTAATAAGAACAACAATAAAAACAACGCAATATATTTATATAAAATAAGGAAGTATAACATTACTTGATCATATGAGTAGTAATTTTACCTCGCGATAAAGAGAAGTCAAGAAGTCAAGATACTTTTCTTGCAACTGACCCACAATATCCATTTTGCATCGAATAAACAAAAAAGACTCCCTTTTTATTTTTTTCAATGGAAAATTCGAATCCCACCAAAATCTCAACTGCCACTCAGATGAGATCTACTTATAACGTTCGTATCAGACAATAGGAGTTGTTAAGATTTGACTTCAAATTGTACTTTCTTAAACAGAGAAGCAACGTTGGTTTACTTTCCGTGTTTGTCAACCTCTCCATCCCATCTCAAACCACTTGATATGGAACGTGCCATATTCATATTACTTATTTTGATTTTACCATTTCGAGAAAATTAAAATATTGGAAATTTATTTTATCACTAAGTCATCAATTAAGGATATTTATATCAAACCAAATACCAAATCTTAATACAAGACGATTGAGATCATCCTGCTTTCTCTAGTAGAGATTTTTTTTAATTCTTTTTTATTTGTTATTTATCATGGAGGTTTTCTTGACTAGAATCTTTTCGTGTGTCACTTATGTAGAAATAATATAATGTTTATTATGATTGATGTGTTTTACAATGAATCCCACTTCACCTATTTATACAAGTAACGAACTTGGCGAACAAGTAAAAGATAATTACAAGAAAACCTAGACTACAAGGAAAGAGATAATAATTAAGGCTAAACTATCTTACCATATGAAATTAGGAATCTCCCATGGAGGTTTCCTAATATCTCGCACGCTGGCCCGCAAAAGTGTCGTGCCATCGGCTAAGACAATTTTGTCACGAAGGAGAAAAAAGTGCGCGTGCGGGAGAGCTTTGGTGAGAACATCGACCAACTGATCTTTAGTGCTTATATGAGAAACAGAAAGGAGACCCTTGGCTACAATATCTCGGACAACATGAATTTCAATTGCAATGTGCTTCATACGGGAATGAAGTACATGATGAAGCGAAAAGTGTGTGGCACCAATATTGTCACAATATATAGAACGTGGAGTTCAGACAAGAGATGTTGAATCCATTGGACTTCAGAAGTAGTGGTTGCCAAGGGACGATACTCAACCTCGGTGGAAGAATGAGCAACGACCCGCTTCTTGCAGGAAGACCACGACCGGTGTCGAACCAAGGAAAATAATGAAAGCGGAGGTGGAAGTGCGATCAAGAGGATCACTGACCCAATCCGCATCGGAGTAGGCTCGAAGAGTGTTGCTGGACTATTTGCGGATGAAAAGGCCGTGAGAGAGAGTTCCTTTAAGGTAGCGAAAAATCTGTTTCACGACCGTCCAATGGTGTTCGTGAGGGGAAGAGACGAACTGAGCAAGACGATTGACCAAAAAACCAATGTCGGGCCTCGCAAGGGCCAAGTATTGAAGTTCACCAGTAGCTTTACGATATAAGTGTTCGTCGCATGGAGCGTGATGAGTTTGGGAAATACTCATCATTATCATACTTTTACACTTGTTTTCTTGATTATTCTTGATAGTTTTGTGGTATTTTTATGTTTGTTTTCATGTTTAGTAGGTTGAACTATGATTGGCAGTAAATAACTGAAACTTCAAAAGTTCACCGGCACTATTGTAGATTGAGTTATATCATGTTCTTTATATTACTGGAAAGCCACAAATGTCTAGTTTCCAACGCAACAAGCGGTTTGTGATTCCGACATCTATAGAGAAAGTGATGATCAAAACGGTGAAGTTGCGCAAAGCTGAAATGTACATACGCAACTCGCGCGCTCGATGATCGTCAGATCAAAATGGCTAATCAATGGTCTATATTCAGTCTTCCAAGCTTTCAAATGGAAGACTCTTGAGTGTCATAAATCATGTGATCCATAATTTATCAATTATATGACAACTTTGGACCATTGGATCAAAACGAGATGAACGGTCGAGATGTTGTCTTATGTTTTCGGTTCAACTATAAATAGACGTCACATTTTCCATATTTGAACACACCAATCTTCTTCATTCTCTCTTCACTTAGTAGTCTTTCTATAGTAGTAGTATTCACTAGTAGTTTGTAATTTTGGAGGAGTAATTCGGAGTTTGTAGGGGGGGAGTCCACTAGAGGCTTTACGGAAGTAAATATCTGTAACGATCTCTAAACTCTCTTTACTTTTCTCTTTACGTTATGATGTTATATTTATCTTATAGGCTTGTACTATATTCCATTGTGTGCTAAATTTACTTTGCTGGGATAGTGACATAGCCTAATTACGATGATCTAATCTAAATTAAACGTATTGTTACGATGTCAAAATAGTTGGTGTATTTATTTGTGAATATAATGCTTCTAAAATTTTAGCCAACTTTTGGATGAACTAAGGATCGAATTGAAATCGAGAGGAGATTTTCGTGAAATAGCTCTCAAGTAAATGTCGTGAATTCTCAATAGAATAGAAATATATCTAACGTTTTCACGTGATTGATAAAATCACCACCGAACATACATGTGCACATCTTCGTAACTAGACTCATTTTCTAACTGTAAAGCTGTAGAATTTATGTATAACTTAAGAAAGAGTACATAAAGATAAATGGTGATAACCAACAACAATTTTGAACGTGAAACTCGTAACAATATGCTTAATTAAAGTTACATCAGACTAATGACGGTGAAATCATGGTTCCCAACTCTTCTCTCATTGTCTACTCTTATTTATTGATATACCCATGTTATACTATTGTCTCAACGCCCTACTTCGTTAAAAGTTTTTACCTGTAGTTAGTAAATTGTTAATCTTTTTGCTTGAAAAATCTGAAATTCGGTTTTTCAAATAAATTAAGAGTTAACCAATTTTGGTAATTAATTATTTATTCCTCGTGGGACCGACAACCCTATCTATCACTTTATTACTTGTTACGATTTCGTGCACTTGCGAGTTAAACCACAACAGAATGGCATGAGTAGAAGTCGCGACGGAGGTAGACATAGGGGTAGAGATGACTTTGGAACCATCCATTTTGTGCCGAGAAAGAAGGTCCCGAATATACTTTTGTTGGGAGAGAAATAAGCCCTCGAAACACGGTATAACCTCAATATCGAGAAAAATAAGAGAGGTCGCCAAGTTGAGAGACAATGCGAGAAATAAGAGTAGAATTATTTTCCGTAGAAATAATGTTATCAAGTAGACGAGCAAAAACAGGACGACTGAATCGCGACGATAAATGAATAACGAGCAATCGTACTTTGATTGAGAGAAGCCAAGAGCTAAGAGGGAAGTCTGAAGCGCACATAACCATTCTCGTGGTGCTTGTTTGAGACCATAAATAGGTTTGCGAAGCCGGCACACATGCGAAGGGAGAGAAGGATCAACAAGCCCAGTGATTGTTGCATATAAACCACCTCACTGAGATTCTCATGGAGGAAGGCGTTGCTAACACCAAGTTGGCGAATGCTCCAAGAGTTAGAAACCGCAATGGTAAGGACAATTCGAACCATGACAGGTTTGACTACGGGACTAAAGGTCTTTATGTAATCGACTCTGGGGCGTTGGTGAAAACCTTTGGCGACGAGACGGGCTTTGTACTTAGCAATAGATCCATCGGGTTTTCGTTTGATGCGAAAAACTCATTTGAAACCAATAATATTGGAGGCAATGCGGCGAGGAACGAGATCCTATGTACCATGAAAAGAAGGGCATTGTACTCCTCGGACATGGAGGAGTGCCAAAGCGGATCCTGAATTGCACTCAAAACACAAGTATGCTTGGTGAATGACGAGAACGGATGCTTGGAGTTGGTCGTGAGAGAGCCTTGGGTTTGAAAATATTATTCTTGGACCGAGTTACCATAGGATGATTATATGAAGGAGGCGGCTGATCTGGCAAAGAAGCAGAGGCTATAGGATCTGCATCGCGAGGAGAAAAAGTTGGCAGTGAGAGAGACATAGCCAAATTCAGAGAAGGAAGTGCGGCAACTGGTGGACGAGGCAAATAAATAATAGACGAACTGAGAGGCTTATCAGACGGCACTGAAGAAGGTCAAGAAACCGATGGAAGGGATTGTTCACAAAAGCAAACGTGCTGAGACATAAAGATGCGATTCGTCGATGGATCAAGACACTTGTAGACGCTTTGAGATGTAGAGTACCCAAGAAATATGCATGGCCGAGATGGAAAGGAGATCTTGCTATGAAAATTAGGGCAAAGCCAAGGATAACATAGACAGCCGAAGAGCCATAGCTTGAGATAATTTAGGTGCCGCTTAAAGAGCTTGAAAAATGGAGTAGAAAAATCCAAGGCCGAAGAGAGGAGCCAATTAATAAGGTAGTCGGCTGTTTGGAAAGCAAAACTCCAAAAAGTGCTCGGTAATTGGGCGTGATCTAGAAGGGCACATCCATTTAAACAATACATTTATGATGATGTTCAACGAGATCGATTTGTTGAGGCGTATCAGGGGCAGAGGTGAGCCAACTGATTCCCGAATGAATGAAAAACTCTTTATGTGCCAGAAATTCGCCACCATTGTCACTGTAAAGATTGACAATACTTTGCGCAAGCTATTTTTCCACAAGTTTTAAATTGGTAGAAATATCAAAAACTTGAGATTTGGTTGACACGGGAAATAACCAACAATAGCGACTAAACATGTCAACAACAACAAAATAAAAACGATAACCATCCACATAAGTTTTAGTTCTCATTCTTTTTGCTATATTGATTTTCACTTTCATTTTTCCAAACATCGGCAAAAAGATAGTGCATTGGATGTAAAGCAACAAAAGAACTATCCAAAGACGATAAACGGTGCGACTTGCTTGCTAAACACGAGTCAAAAAAACTATCCTTCACAAAGGATTTATTAGAAAGGGTTAAATAAAAGCTAAAAATTAACGGGAACTCGTTTGCAAGGCCAAATGTCCGAGATGAGAGTGCCACGTGGAAGTCGTTGTACGAACGCCAAGATTCACAATTTTTTCTGGATGCCGAAGATATTCCAAGGGGGAACGAATGTGACACGTTCCATTAGGGCATATTCCTGTCTCCAGTTTGGCCTCCGTAGCCCGATCCTTAACATCAAAATAATGGGGAAAGAATTCCAGAGAAAAGTCATTATCCGTAGTAAAACGATGGTCGGACAATAAATTATGTTTAGCAAAGAGAGTATGAAAAACATTATTAAAGAGAAAATTACGCGACAAAATTTTATAAATGAGGCACCGGTTTGAGTTATGGGCATTTTGTTACCATCAGCCATTTGGACTTCATTTGTGCCATCATAGTCCGAATGATACATGAGATTGTTGAGATTTCCCGTGAGGTGGTGAGATGCAACGTAATCGGCCATCCAAAAATTGGAGGGCATGCGGTGAATGGGAGCGGGCAATGTATGAGCGACATTGGCGGTAGGGTTGAACAAGTTTTGAAGCTTGTAACACCGAGAAGCAACATGATTGAATTTGCCACATAATTGGCAAATAACCTGTTCACCAGCAGATTGAGAATTATTAGTATAAGTAGGAGGTCCAAAACTAGAAAGCTTACATCCACAGAAAGAGCCACAATTGCCACGAGGATTATCGTACCCCCGGGAATGCGCACCACTACAGAAGGAGGAGCCGCGACCAATGGATGGGGTCGCAATGTTGGTGGAGGCAACAAGGGTGGTAGTTTCAGCTTCAAAGCGTTTGATGTATGATTCATGCGTGACTAAGGCATTGCGAAGCTCAGCAAAATAGAGAGATTTCTCACGGAGACGGATGGACGTGGTGATGTCGTAGTAGTTGGCGCCGAGGCCATTGAGGACATAAAGTGTGATGTCATTAGGATTGAGGGGACGATCAAGCATGACGATTTTGTCAACCTTAACTTTGATATCGATGATATACTCGGTGATCGAGCAGTTGCCAATAGAGGTATTGTTGAGGGTGTTCTTTAGCGCTATGATGCGAGTGCGGCCAGAACGAGCAAACACTCCTATGAGAAGGACCCATGCCTCCGATGAAGTTTTTGCACAATGGATTAAAGGTATGATTTTGGGTGACATGAAGCCGATGAGAGCGAAGATGATGAGCTGGTCTTGTTGAAACTAGAGAGTATGGCCGGTTATGTCAGAGGGGTCATGCGTTTAAGAGGCCCTGGAGATAACCAAGAAGGTTAAGACCACTAAGGATGGAGACAACCTGACGGCGCCATGAAAGATAGTTGGTGGGAGTGAGGCGAATGATAAGGTGATGGTGCGGTCAGCGATGAGACATTGATGATGGTGAAGGGCAGAGAGGCCATAATATTGAGGGCGGAGGGGGCGCTATTGTGATCGAAAGAGTTGTTATCCGAGTGAGAGGCGGGCGACATGGTGGTGTATTAGGGTTGAGAAGGACGAATCGTTTGAGAGAGGAAAGGAAAAAAATCGTGTGATTATTTTTGGCTAATCGATACCATGTAGAAATCATCTAATGTTTACTATGATTGGTGTATTTTACAATGAATCCTACTTCACACATTTATACAAGTTATAAACTTGGCGAAACAAGTAATAGATAATTACAAGGAAACTTAGACTACAATGAAAGAGATAATAATTAAGGCTAAACTATCTTATCATATGGAATTAGGAATCTCCAATGGAGATTTTCTTATATCTCGTACAACTTATTCTTAATACAAGAGGATTGATGTCATCCTACTTTCTCTGGTAGAGATTTTATTTATTATTATAATATTTATTTATTTATTTATTTATTATTATTATTATATCTCATCAAGTTTTTTTTTTTTTTTTTGCTCAGTTCATCAAGATTTTTTTTACTAGAATCTTCTAGTGTGTCACTTAGATCGTCCTGCCATTTAGACTCTTCCCTTGTTTCCCTTATTCTTCTTCATCTTTCTTTTAAGCCTTTTCTTTTCTCTTGCATGAATTGATCTTAACCTTAATCCCACCACTACCACTCTCGATAAACTTGCATTATCATACCATAAATTGTACAATGTTGAAACTTTGGAATATCATGCAAGTTTAAAAGTTAATGAAATGGTTGATTCAAAAAAAAAAAAAAAAAAGAAATGGCGGTCAATACTGTTTCTTTGATTCCAAAATCCCATGTAAGCAACTCGAGTCATTCAACCAGGCCATGGAACTTCAACTGCTCATTTCTCGCTTTGTCCCTTTAGCCCAACTACGCAACTTTTATGAAGTAGAAATCCATATATGTAAATATTGGATCCAATAGACCATACTTCCACCAAGTTTCATGGCACTAGAAGCTGTAGAAGTTATTGTCGATAAATTGTATAGATTCAATGTGATCGATATTCCACTAAGGGCAATAAATGGAAGAAGCTTCTCGGAGTACATGATGCGATGTCTACTAATAAGCCTACTAGTGTGTAAGTCTAACACAATGACACATGTCTTGAAAATAAGACACCACCTCCTCCAATTCGTTAAACTTCACATTCGTCCATTGGCTTCAAGCAAACCCTCTGAGAAAATCACCCTACCACAACCTCAATCTAGCTATCAAATGGGAACCACTTTCTATATTGATTCAACCGTTGACATCAACCAAAAGAACTCTCTCTAACAAACCTAACTTCAAACGTTTCCAATGTCAAGTACCCTTAAAACCTTGTTCACAACTAGCAGATCAAGGATTGGCGAGAAAATCAAAACCCATTGCTTCGAGATTCAAACATTGTGAATTTATCCTCACATAAGAAGTGTAACACTATAATTGACAAATCCAAATAATCTGAAACAATAAATTCCAAAATGGGCCTACTTACTGTTAATCCACCACCATATGTCCACCACATTCCCTTTCACCACATCTAAAAGAGTAAAAGTTCTGCCCACCGACTCTAACCCATTTACTAGAAAAATCCCTAAATGGGGTTCACCATAATCGCTTAGAAAAGACTGAACAACAACCGAAGACCTCAACTCATTCTTAAAAATATTGACCCAACTTTCCACCTATGTTCCATAGCTAATAAGTCTATTACCTATAACGAAATCCACCACAACACACAACCTAGAATACATTCTCTTGTCATCTCCTGTTTCATGGGCAATTTGTTTGCATTACTGTAGTCATTTACCATTTAGCTCTACAATAGTAGCTCCATCCGCCAACAATTACCAGCAGAATACTACTGATTTAGGGTGATATCGTCTGCTAACTTGGCAGGCTGATACGAATACTCCACGTCAGACTAATCCAGAGCTACGTTAGAACCAACTTTTTTCTTTGCACACTCATACTCCAAGAAACGCGACAAGGGAAAGGTTAGGTCTTTAATAATTTAAGGACTAAACTTGGGACGTGCCAAACTGCTTACGTATCCCATTGAGGAACCAAGCTGAACGTAATTCATTTGTCTGTTGTAAGGGTTGAGCTCTGACTAGGCTGCGTGATTCAATTACTTTTGTATTGTGTGACTTCATAGTTTTGCCTATATCTCCTTGTGGGTAGCTAAGAACCTTGACCTGCTTCTTGATCCGTAACTTAGACTCAAGTAGCTTTCCGTTGATGTATAGATTACATCGAGTATAAGACTTGATGAAACTTGTCGTATCCCCCGCTTCAAAAGTTGTTGGGAGTGATTTGATGATAAGTCTCACAAGGAAATATTGTGGAATGGCGAATCCTACCACAAGTAGAGCTCTCCAAACTCATGTTAGAGATTTTTTTACCGAAAATTCGATTTTTTTACAAAGGTAAGACAAAATATCTCTTATCTTTTACTATTTTCTATGCTAATGGCCTTCCTAAGAACTTTTTTGTTTGCACTACATGCTAGTACTACCGGGGGCTTGGCTCACTTAGTTCAATGAAGACAACCTTGATAGTTTGCATCAACCTCGATGGTCTTTTACAACCGTCATGATTTCGTGTTTTTCTAATTTTTAAAAGTTGTTGGTTAAGCAACATAAGAGGAGTGCAAAAACCACAATAGAATGGAATAGCCGTCATGAGTTTCAGATTGAGTTTATTATGTGAAGTCTTTGTCGTGACTTGTGAACCTTAACAACAAGACATGTTCATGCATAAGGTGGCAACAAAATGGAAAATATGCTTTAATTTCATTTATGCAATGTACTTACTGAGATACACTCCATTCAACCATGTTGATGCATGCTACATTAAGTCAACTTTTTTGAGAATCTATGATCTGTATTCACATCTTTTGTGGCCCAAAAGAGTGGTCATACTGCAATTTGCCAAAATTCGTGCCTCAAATTTCAAAACAGTTACTTGAAAGGCCAATGAACAATGATAGAAAGAACCTACCAAACAATAGGAGACTGTCTGCAAAAAGAATACCAAGAGTGATGAAGGAACTGGGCAGGTTGTGAATGACTATGACTTATGCATTTTGTGGACTAATAGACCGAATGTAAGGACATCTCATAAAAAGAAAGAATTTCATCCACACCAAGATGATCGAGTGGATATTTCACCACCAAATTGCGAGTTTCTTGGGCATAATGTTTTCACCTCGAGCACTTTGGTTTCACATAATGAGGCTTTTGCTCCCGAAACAAACTGGCTTGAATCAATACCTTGGGGTGCTTTCCGGCTGGCACGCTTCGAGGCGCGTCAGGAGGTACGTCTTAAATCTGCCTTTTTGGGCATCTTAGCATTATGAGCCTAAACCACACAAAAAGAATACTTAATGGAGCCCTTCTTACATATGGCAGTACTTTAAGTGTAACGTACATTAGTTTAGAACATAATGCGTGCATGAAGACAACATGATATAATTTTTATTTTTTTAACCTTCGATGGAATATTGATTTGGGTAGTTCAAAAACAAGGCAAATGATATAGGCAGAGTAAATCTTCTAAAAACAGAGCAAAATTAGTGAAATACCTCTTATACCCTTCTCAAAATTAATAGAATAGAAACATAAAATAATATCTAATTTAGCATTCACGGGGAGATTCTTCCCATGATTCTAGGAAATGATAAAATCTACCTTAATTTTTTTTTTGTATAACTCGATGTATTAAGGAAAGAGGTTATTTCCATATCATTATTTCCTAGAATGGTGGTAATTTCTGTAATAATTAATACCTTTCGTGATTTTTTTTTGGCAAATCACTTCATGCCAAAAGAAATAATACAAATTTAAACATTATAATCATTTTGTTAGGAGATTTTAAGGCTGATTATGGAATATTTACATTATTAAATACATGTATGTGCATATAGAAGGAAATTATTTTAATAGTGTAGCAACAAATTTTCCTAAGTCTTTAAAATAAAAGACGGAAAAATAGTTGGAAAAATAGAACTTGTGAATTTGATAAATTTATGGAGTAACAATTTCTTTGATCCTCTGATTCGACTTTACTAGGACAATGACTTGAACTTTAAACAAATCTTGAAGAAAATCCTCACTTTGATCTTCTTCAAGGTACTTGAATATTTGACAAACGTCGATGCGAGGGCTTGGCAGCTTGATTTCGGATCGAACAGACTTTTGACTTCGAATTTGATTTGAAGATTGTTGAAGAACAATATGATCTTCGTCTCCAGTTCTTCGGATATGTGGACTTTGATCTTCTTTGAAAGGGACTTTGATCTTCAAAAATAGTTTTTCGAGGGTCTTGCAGCTTGTTCTTGAATAAAACGGACTTTGGGCTTGAAGATCGATGAAGAACGGTATGAACTTGATGTTGAATATGCTGAATTTGTTGAAGCTCGATCTTCCTTGGCAGAAGCGTGATCTTAAAAAATGGTTATTTGGTGGACTTGAGGCTTGATGATAGATCGAACAGAGGTCTTTGTGAAGAACACATCGAATGCCACGAAGAATGCTTGAAGATGGATGAACTTGGTGGAGTGAAAAATTTAGAGCTTTTCCCTCTTCAACTTGTGAATATTTGTGTGTCATTTTTCTTTAAGGGAGTACCTCTATTTGTAGTTGTAAAACCTAGAGCCCATTGCTTGTGATTGGTCGATTTTCTCTACAAGATAAACATGGATTTAATTTGGCTTGTTTATCAAGAAATCTTTAGAACACATCATATTTCCACGTGGCTTGATATGATTGGTTGAAACAAATCATCTTTTCCACATGGACTTGTTCGATTGGTCAAAATACATCATTATCTTCCCACATAGTTTTATTTAATTGGTTGCAATACTCTATCTCTTCCGCATGACTTTATTTGATTGACCAATCAAATATATATTAGAAAATCAATTAATTAATCTATTAATAATTAGGATTTAATTTAGTAAAATCCTAAATAAAAAATAAAAATAATTAATTTAATTTCTAATAATTAATTTGACACTTGTCAATATTTATTTGTCTACAAATAGATAGCTGAACTATATTTACATTGTATTACCCGTTTGAAAGAAAAAGAATCCCTAAATATTCAATAATAATTATTTTTTTGGGTAGACTTATATGAAATATTTGGACAACAATTTCAAGAGCTCTTTTCCCATGATTTTTCAATTATTAAACTGATATAACTTTTATATGTTAAATGTCAAATTATTTTAAAGTTAAATATGAAGAAAAAATTTATAAATATATTATAATATATTATTATTAATTTATATATAGATCAATATGGAAAAAGTTAAGTCCTCAGAAAAATAGAGAATATATATTATTAGTAAAGGAGATAATATCTTAATGGTGGTCATTAATTTAAAATAAATTGATATTGAAAAAATGAAGTAGAATTCATACTAAGGTGGAAATTTTCCTTGTGTACTTATTCCTACAATCATGGGATGTATCCTCCTTAATTATAGATGGTGATTAAAAATTTTACAATTTTTTTTTAATTATATATGGTAGATTAAAAATTTCATAATCTCTCTTCTTTTGATTTTGGGAAGGTTAAAAGAAATAAAGAAAATTGAAATTTATGTCAACCCTAGCGACACCAACGCTACCCAATTCCGGCCGAATCAATCCCGGGGCGACGGAGTTTATTTCCCCGGACATTGTGATCGGTGATTCTAGAGTGCAAAAGCGATTACGACAAGATACCATCCTACCAATGGACGCAGAAATGCTGCAGCTTGGCTCAAATTCATTCGAGAAAATGAAACCAAATCAGCAATCTTACGCTGACATGTTCAAAAGGAAAACGAACCCAAAAGATGTTCGATTCGACAAGAAACGCTCATAGGAAGAGGATAAATTCATAGAATTCTCAAACCCTAGCGAGAGTTTCCCTTTCAAGAACGTAAGGACTTCACAAGACTTGAAAAATCTAATGAACGACCAATGGGGTGACGCCATTGTAATCAGGGTTCTCGAAAAATCGTGGTACTTTCAGGCGCTCCAAACTAGTCTTGACATCATGTGGAAACTTCACAATGAATTTGACCTAACGGATCTAGGCTACAATTGCTATTGTCTTAGCGGTATATCAAAGGAGAAACGCGAGATGATTTTGACGGAAGGGCCGTGGCAACTCGCTAGAAGCTTTTTATCAATTCGAAAATGATCGCCAAAATTCCGCGCCGCACTAGACAAAGTGGAGAGTGCCATTACGTGGGTTCGCATACTAGATTTACCGCTTGAAGCCTTTCGCGAAGATGTGGTACTCAAACTTTGTTATGGTGCCTACGACGGGTATGAACGGAGGGATATGGATGTTGTGGAACGACGATGAAGTGGATGTCCAGATTTTGGCTATCGAAGAGCAAGTTATCCATGCGAGGATTCGAACGCGAGCTAACGAGGAATGGCGCCTATCGGGGGTGTATGCGCAGCCACGCAAAGCAGACAAAATCCGGGTTTTCAATGATCTCGTGCGGGAGGCTGGGAAAGAGATACCCCTTGGCTAGTAATGGGGGATTTCAACGAGGTGGAGTTCGCACATGAACGACAAGAGGGAAGCGTGACAAATTTACGTCGACTACAATTTTTTCGAGACTACATGGAAAGGAGTGGGCTGATAGATCTTGGTTTTGAGGCGCCATCGTTCACATGGACAAACATGAGAGATGACGGGGAAAATATCCGAGGAAGGATTGATCGCGCTTTTGCTAACCAAATTTGGATTGACAAATTCCCGGATAATATGGTGGTGAATCTACCAAGAACACACTCGGATCACCATCCATATTATCACTTATTGTCATGGGAGGCTGCAATGTGAAGAGACCGTTTCGATTTGAAGCGGCGTGGCTGCGAAACCCGGAATGTGAGGAGTTGCTGCGAGGAATTTGGGCACGCATACCTTGTATTTTGGCGGCGATTCAAGAAGTCGCTAGCGTATTAATACCTTGGAACAAGGAAAGGTTTGGGAATATATTTGCAAGGAAAAAGAAATTAATCGCAAGATTGGTGGGGATTCAGAAATCAGCGGGTTATGGACGAAATAAGTTTCTTCGAGAACTAGAGAGAAACTTTATTAAAGATTATAACGAAGTCCTAGACCAAGAAGAGATTTTCTGGTACCAAAAATCTCGTATTAATTGGCTTCACGAAGGAGATAGGAATACCAAATTTTTTCATCAATCCACTCTCAAGAGACGGCGTAGAAATAAGATTATGACGCTCACGATCGACTCGGTTGTGGCCACGGATCAGATTGCACTCAAGGACCATGCTAAGGAGTATTTTTAGAATTTTTTCACGGCCCGAGTGGAGGAACAACCCTATAGAAGGAGGCGGACAGGGAGCAGTTCACGGTTTCAAGTGAGGCTGAATGAGGAGGAGCAGATTTTCCTGAGCCGTGGGATCGATATGAAAGAGTTACACTCAGTGGTATGGGCATTAAATCCTCTAAAATCTCCCGGACCCGATGGTCTTCAAGCTTTGGTGTACCAAATGAACTGGACTTGGATGAAAGACTCACTTCTTAACTTCGCACAAGAAGTTTTTGAGAAACGGTGTTTTGATCCCAACCTTTGTGAAGCGTATCCCTGTCTTATTGCGAAGATACAAAACCCGGAATCTATATCCCAATTCAGGCCAATATCGTTATGCAATGTTATATATAAATTTATTACCAAATGCATAACGATGAGACTGAAAGAATTTATGCCACGACTGATCACGCCAACTCAATCTAGTTTCATCAAGGGCATGAGTACTCAAGATAATATATTTATTTTACAAGATAATAAGATTGGTGAGATGATTATGAAACTAGATTTAGAAAAAGCGTATGATAGGGTCAGTTGGGAGTTTTTAGAGGAGACGTAGATATGATTCGGCTTCCCAGAAGCAACTGTTGAGCTTATTATGTTTTGCGTGCGAAACGCATCCACACGGATTCTATGGAATGGTACTCCTTTAGAGCCATTTCGCCATTCATGCGGGCTAAGGAAAAACATAATCTCCTTCTGTACACCAAAAAAAAGATTTTGGAAAGGTTAAAATAGAGATTTCATTAGTTTTTGCTTAGGAGATTTGCTCTGTCTACATCATCACCCCAAAAATAATAAGGTTGGTGTTAGATTTAGTTTCCAAATAATAAATCTTGTGAGAGGTATCCCACATTGGTTATGTGTTGATATGATGTGAATGCAAAGTATAATAAAAGCCTTTTTTGAGTTTGTCCCACATTGGTAAAGTATGTTGGGCTCTAACTCATGGTAATTATAAGAACTTTTATGGGCTTTAAGAGCTTTAGCTCTTATAGGCCAGTTTTACTAAAGTGGCTTAAGTATCCCACATAGGAAAAATAAAAACTTATTTGTGGGTATATATATGTTTGCACTATATTACTTGGGTAGTAAAAAGTGCAAGACATAGGTGGTGCTCATGCACACACGCGCGCCGAGCCGAGCCCGAGCCCCCCGCGCGCGCGCGCGCGCGCGTGGGCGTGGCGCTTGTGGCGCTTTTGTTTGGCGCACTTAAAAAATACTTAGCACTTTGCACGCTTGCATCGCTCATCGATCTAGGCTGTAGATTTTATTTAATTAATTAAATAAGATGAACGGATGTGATTTAATCTGAATATTAAATTAATATATATTAAATTGGATGGTGTAGATTTAATCTTACTTAAGATCTAAATCCGACGGCTCAGATTAATCCGGGAAAAATATGGAGGGAATATTTAAAACTCAGATTTTAAATATCAACAATCAGATATTTTAGCAGGAAAGTTGTGTCTTTTCTGTGAAAGTCGTGTCTTTTCTGTGAAAGAATTAACAGGAAAGTTGTGTCCTTCTGTGAAAGAATACTTAGGAAAAGGTATGACTTTTCCTTGCAGCTTTTCTCCTTCTTTAAATACGCAGGATTATCAGAACCAAAGACATATCAAAAATCGTATCTCTCAAATAATATACAGTTTTAATTGATGCAGAAATCAAGTCTGTATTTTCTGCACTATTGTTTCTTTTTCTGTTAGTAGATTTCGTTAGTCCAATACGCAGTCTACTGTTTTATTTTTTTGGGCTTAAATTGTATCCTGGGAAGCGATTCCCTGTTACCTTATTGGCACACACGAGGTGGGGGCGAATTACGTTTTAAGGAAAGCGTCTTTAGTTCGCGACTTTCATGTTCCAGATTGTGAAATTTTCGATAAACTCACCAACAAACTTAAAGCGCAATAATGCGTTTTTTCGAAAATGTTTGAAGGAGGATCGTTGAAGGAGTTCGCTACCAACATTGTGAAGTTGGAGAAGTTCGATGGAGACAACTTCAGGCGCTGGCAGAAAAATTTGCACTTCCTTTTGGCGCAACCGCTGGCAGAAAAAGTTGCACTTCCTTTTGGCGCAACTCGGGGTGGTGTACGTGCTGACAACTCCGAAGCCAGAACAGAAGGATGACGAGACCATTGCTGAAACCAGAAGCATGCTGAAATGTGAACAAGACGACTACTGTTGCAAGGGACACATTTGCAACTCGCTGTCAGACACACTGTTCGACATGTACCATGAGAAACCAACCGCTCGAGAAGTCTGGGACAATCTGGAGAAAAAAAATCTGGTGGAGGATGCTACTAGTAAGAAATTCATCACCAATAAGTTTTTTCGTTATTTCATGGTGGATGGCAGAAAGGTACTTGAGCAGTTTTACCAGTTAAAACAAATAGTTAATCAGTTTAAATAGCATGCTTTGCATATGGATGAACCTATAATTGTATCTGCTGTTATAGACAAACTTCCTCCTTCATGGAAAAACTTTAGGAAGGAATTTAAGCACAGGAAAGAGGATATTTCTCTTGCAGATCTTGAGAGCCATTTTAAAATCGAAGAAGAAGACAGAAACCGAGATGGTGGAGATGGTTCCAAGGTCATGGTGCTTGAGGGAGGAAGTAGTAGCAAGCAGAACAATAATCCGGGCAAAAGAAATGGTAAGAAGAACTCAAATTAGAACCCCAAAAAGAGAAAAGCGAGTACCAATAGTGCTTGCTGGCAATGTGGAAAAGAGGGCCATCAAAAGAAAGATTGTCGTGACAAGGCTAAGAAACAGAAAACAGAAAATAATACAAACAAGCAGAAGTTTGTGGCGATGATTTCTGAAATGTTTGCTGAGATCAATCTTGTTGGGAATGACCGGTCATGGTGGATCGACTCTGGAGCAACAAGGCACGTCTGCAAAGACATGTCCATGTTTGTGGAGTATACACCGGAAAATGATTGTTCTGTCTACATGGGAAATGGCGCAAGTGTTGCTGTCAAGGGAAAAGGGAAAGTGCTGATGGACTTTACTTCGGGGCATGAACTGGAACTCACTGATGTTTACCATGTTCCAGAAATTAAGAAAAATCTTGTATCTGGAAGCCTTCTTAATAAATTTGGCTTCAAACTTGTATTTGAGTCGGATAAATTTATTCTGGCTAAGGGAGGATCCTTTGTAGGCAAATGATACATGTGTGAGGGAATGTTCAAACTCAATGTAACTGAGAATGCTATAAATAAAGTATCTTATTCTACTTATATGCTTGACTCTTGTTCTTTATGGCATGATAGACTTGGACATGTTAATTTTAGAAAATTACATCATATGTCTAATCTGAATTTAATTCCTAATATTGATAAAAATGTGAATAAATGTAATACATGCATGCTTACAAAAATAACCAGAATGCCTTTTCCTAAAGTCGAGAGAACATCAGAAATATTAAACTTAATACATAGTAATTTATGTGATTTTCATAGCACTCCTACTAGAGGTGGAAAAAGTTATTATGTGACTTTTATTGATGATTACTCTCGATCTTGTTTTGTTTATCTTTTGAATCACAAGCATGAAGCATTAGATAAATTTTAAATATTTAAGGCTGAAGTTGAAAATACATGTGAAACCACAATAAAACGTTTAAGAACTGATAGAGGTGGTGAATATTATGATCCTACGTTTTTTTGAAAATGTGGGTATTGTTCATGAAGTTAATGCACCCTATACTCCACAACAAAACGGAATTGTTGAAAGAAAAAACAGGACATTAACTGAAATGATTAATGCTATGTTGTCCAAATCTGGACTTAGCAAAGGATTCTGGGGTGAGGCACTTTTAACAGCGTGTCATGTTTTGAATAGAGTGCCTGCTAAGAAAAATTCTACAACTCCATATGAATTATGGAAGAAAAGAAAACCAAACTTGAAGTATTTGCGAGTTTGGGGTTGTAGAGCTATAGTTAGAGTTCCTGATCATAAAAGAAAGAAGTTGGGAGAAAAGGGTGTAGAATGTATTTTTCTTGGTTATGCACTAAACAGTAAAGCTTACAGATTTATGGTTATTGAGAAAAATTACTCGATTGAAGTAAATACAATAATTGAATCAAGAGATGCCATATTTGATGAAACCAGATTTTCTTCTATTCCTAGAATTCCAGAAAATAATAATAATGAATCTATAAATATAAGGAATTCTGAAATAGAGAATGAAGAACCTAGGAGAAGTAAAAGACCTAGAGTACAAAAAGACTTTGGGCCTGATTTTCACATGTATCTTGTTGAAGGTACACAAGAAAAAGAAACAAATCAAGTGCTGTTTTCTTTACATGCTGAATCTGATCCAAAAACCCATGCATAGGCTATGAAGTCTCAAGATGCTAGTTTTTGGAAAGATGCTATACAAGATGAGATGGATTCCATCATGGAAAATGACACCTGGAAATTGCTGGACTTACCTCCCGGTTTTAAAACCGTTGGATGTAAGTGGATTTTCAAAAAGAAAATGAAAGTTGATGGAACCGTTGAGAAGTTTAAAGCAAGATTAGTTGCAAAAGGCTTCACTCAAAAAGAAGGACTTGATTATTTCGACACTTATGCTCCAGTGGCTAGAATTGCTACAATTAGGATTTTAATATCCTTGGCCTCCATATATAAATTCGAAATTCACCAAATGGATGTTAAAACTGCATTCTTGAATGGTGAATTAAAAGAAGAAATTTATATGCAACAACCTGAAGGTTTTGTTGTGAAAGGACAAGAGCATAAAGTGTGTAAACTTGTTAAGTCTTTATACGGACTTAAACAAGCACCAAAACAATGGCATGAAAGGTTTGACCAGGCTGTGTTGTCAAACGGATTCAAAATCCATGAATCTAATAAGTGTGTTTATAGTAAATTTAAAAATAATAAAGGTGTTATTATTTACTTATATGTTGATGACATGCTTATCTTTGGTTCTGATCTAGATCAAATCAATAATACTAAGAAATTTCTATGTGAAACATTTGATATGAAAGATCTAGGTCAAGCTGATGTTATTTTAGGGATTAAAATAATTAGAAGTAATGAAGGTATCATGTTATCACAGTCTCATTACGTTGAAAAAATATTGAGAAAATTTAATCATTTTGATTGTACACCTGTTAGTACTCCGTTCGACCCTAGTACTAAATTAATGCCAAATGATGGGAGAGCATTTTCCCCAAACCAGTATGCTAGTGCAATAGGAAGCTTAATGTATTGCATGACTTGTACTAGGCCTGATATTGCGTTTGTAGTTGGTAAACTGAGTCGGTATACAAGTAATCCTAGTAGAGAACATTGGAAAGCAATATTTAGAGTCTTCAAGTATCTTAAGAAGACCATTGATTATGACTTATGCTATAATGGCTATCCAAATGTTTTGGAAGGTTATACTGATGCTAGTTGGATTACTGAGAGTGATGACCACGCATCAACTAGTGGTTGGATATTCACTCTTGGTGGAGCCGCAATATCATGGGGTTCTAAGAAACAAACATGCTTGGCTGATTCAACCATGGCATCTGAGTTTATAGCATTAAACTCTGCAAGCAAAGAAGCAGAATGGTTGAGAAACTTGTTATTGGAAATACCAATATGGCCTAAACCAATGCCTCCCGTGTTAATACACTATGACAGTCAGTCGACTTTGTCTAGAGCTTATAGACATGTCTATAACGGAAAATCCAGACATATTGGTTTGAGGCATAGCTATGTGAGACAGTTAATCAGTGATGGTGTTATCACAATTAACTATGTGAGGTCAACAAGTAACTTGGCTGATCCTCTGACTAAAGGTCTTGCCAGATATATGGTGCATAAGACTTCTAGAGCGATGGGACTGAAAGCCCATACATAGTGATCACACATGAGGGAAACTCAACTCAACACTTGAAATATCAAACTTGGGTTCAATGAGTAAAGTACTTCATTTTTGTAATTGTCAAGAACTTAGTTTTTTTAAATTAATAATTCAATTATTAATTGGTTCCATCTAAGTATAGTGCTTGGTACCCGTAATGTCAAAGGTAGAGGTTGAGTTTAATACTCTTAATAGACTTGTAACAGTAAATGTTGGGATGTCATAATTACATGGACATCCTTGACAAGTCTATCTAAGTGAGTAGTAGAAGTGAGGCCGCTTCATTAGAGGTCAGGGCTTAACTCTAAAAACTACTCATGATACCAGGATATAGACACAGGGCCGTTAATGTGTCGGCTTGTTAGAATAAAGAACAAGTAGAGGAACTGTGTGTGGTACTTATCCTGTTGGTCGATATAGAATTGCTAGTTCAAAGACTAGTCTGCTATGCTTTTCTGATTAACTTTGATAGGTATCCACTAAGTAAAGGTTCAAGTCGAAAGACACCTTTATTTATTCATAGAACTTCTTGAGATGCAAACTAAGATTTATCATTCGGAAATGGTGGAGATTGTTAGATTTAGTTTCCAAATAATAAATCTTGTGAGAGGTATCCCACATTGGTTATGTGTTGATATGATGTGAATGCAAAGTATAATAAAAGCCCTTTTTGAGTTTGTCCCACATTAGTAAAGTATGTTGGGCTCTAACTCATGGTAACTATAAGGACTTTTATGGGCTTTAAGAGCTTTAGCTCTTATAGGCCAGTTTTACTAAAGTGGCTTAAGTGTCCCACATAGGAAAAATAAAAACTTATTTGTGAGTTTATATATGTTTGCACTATATTACTTGGGTAATAAAAAAGTGCAAGACATAGGTGGTGCTCATGCACACACGCGCGTCGAGCCGAGCCCGTGCCCGGGCCGGCGCCTGCGCGTGCGCGTGCGCGTGACGCTTGTGGCGCTTTTGTTTGGCGCACTTAAAAAGCACTTAGCACTTTGCACGCTTGCATCGCTCATCGATCTAGGCTGTAGATTTTATTTAATTAATTAAATAAGATGAACGGATGTGATTTAATCTGAATATTAAATTAATATAGATTAAATTGGATGGTGTGGATTTAATCTTACTTAAGATCTAAATCCGACGGCTCAGATTAATCCGGGAAAAATATGGAGGGAATATTTAAAACTCAGATTTTAAATATGGGAAAAAATCGAAATTGGTCCTTTATTGTGTCCTAGTTAGAGTTTTCGTCCTTTATTGTGTCCTTGTTTTATTTTGGTCCTTTATTGTGTGTTTCAGCGTAATCGAAATTTGAAACCAGCGTTTCTACATGTGAAACCAGCGTACTGAAACACACAATAAATGACCAAAATAAAACAAGGATACAATAAAGGACGAAAACTGTAACTAGGACACAATAAAGGACTAGTTTCGATTTTTTCCCTTTTAAATATCAACAATCACATATTTTAGCAGGAAAGTTGTATTTTTTCTGTGAAAGAATTAACAGGAAAGTTGTGTCCTTCTGTGAAAGAATACTTAGGAAAAGGTATGACTTTTCCTTGCAGCTTTTCTCCTTCTTTAAATACGCAGGATTATCAGAACCAAAGACATATCAAAAATCGTATCTCTCAAATAATATACAGTTTTAATTGCTGCAGAAATTAAGTCTGTATTTTCTGCACTCTTGTTTCTTTTTCTGTTAGTAGATTTCGTTAGTCCAATACGCAGTCTACTGTTTTATTTTTTGGGCTTAAATTGTATCCTGGGAAGCGATTCGCTGTTACCTTATTGGCACACACGAGGTGGGGGCGAATTACGCTTTAATGAAAGCGTCTTTAGTTCGCGACTTTCATGTTCCAGATTGTGGCATTTTCGATAAACTCACCAACAGTTGGGAGGTTCGTAGGTGGAGCTTTTTATTTTTATTTTCAGAGTAAGCTGTGAAAAGGGGTATAAATTGGAATGTGTGATGTGTTACCCTATTTAAAAATGAGTTTAAATTTATCGCTTGCTCCAACAATATCTCGGCTCACAACCTTCATTCCCAAAGCTGAGGTGGAATCATCCATGCATAAAACCTCAAATTGGTGAAAGTGATGATAACATAAGGAAGAAAATGAAGCCATATTTAGATAAGGTTACCACGTCAGTAAGTATATCTTTAATTAAAATGTGGATTTTATTTACATTAGCATCATTAATCATATTCCATATATAATTGATGGCTCTATTGATACCTCAAATTTGCTTCTCTCTCCATGAATGTTCACGTCGTCATCTCTTTTTCTTTGTCTTCAAAACAAATACGTAACGCGGAGGAACAGATTGACTTGGAATTTAGGCCAATTAAAGGTCATGCAGGATTTCAAATCACGCACGTATGTGTCATTGCTGTCAGCCAAATAGAAAAAAAGGTTCGGTTAACATCGCATTGTATATGCTCTTCTTTATATATCGAGTAACAAATTGATAAACATATATGAGTATGACCTCTTCATTTCTGTAGGACACCTTATTATTGTGATCACGTACAGACGTATTTCAATATTTCAGATTTCCTGCTACCTTTTTTGATATGTAGGATTTAGGAAAGAGTTGTCTCTTTTTGATTAATTGTATAAACAAACCTAGAAGAAACTAGTAAATTTCTCTTCAAAAAAGAAAAAAAAAATGAAAAAACCAAAATGTCGAGAACGTTTTTTACTTCTTCGTTCTTATAAACCGAGCTACATTTTGAAGCACAAACAAAAGAACTAACAATAAATCACCTCATGTTTATTTTGAATACATCACAATGTGGAGAAAAATAGCAAGACCGGATCTCTTTTGTTGTTTGTGTCATACTGTCATCCATTTGACTTGTAGGTCCATGAGTTACTCATGAATAAACACTCAATGCCAAGAATTATACATTGAGTTTTTGTCCTACCTTCGGGTACAAAATAGTTTAATTTTTGTAAATATAGCCACTCTGTCTATTTGGAATCATTTGCTACACTGGTTTTTTTTTTTTTTTTTCTATTAAGAATACAAAAGCATAACTTTCTTCTTACCCATAAAATTTTCAGTCTCATTTTACCAAGTAACAGGACCATAGAGACTAAAGTCCTAGGTGAGATCTGAAAAGTACATAGTAGTGTGGTGGATCTGGCCACAGGAAAAAAAAAGAAGAAGCAAAAACACTGTAACCCCAATCTGTTTTATCTACTAAATATTACAATTATTTAGTACAATATAAACATAGCTTACCCAAGTGTTATATCTCTATACATGTGGACATCACATATAAAATATCATATCCCTGTCTTGATAAACTCGTTGCATTATAATCATGTAAAGAACACAGATCCCAAGTTTGAAGAATCTTTGTTGTAAGACCAAAATAATCTTTGTAACTTGTCAGAAGTCCTGAATGAAAAAGCCAAAGTTTAAAATGTTTAATTAGTTAGGGTGTAGTAGTGTAGTACTTTGTTCTCACCTTTTTTGGCGGCTAGGAGATTAATTTAGTGGTAGAAGCTAACATCACATGTTGAACCAGGCAAGTTGTACTAAGTTACAATCTTAGCAGTTTAGCCTTGAAGCTATAGCCATTCATTTTTCCTTTTAGGAGAACGATTAATCATCACTATCACCAGTCAACCAAAAAAGCCATCGTTTTTGAAAGTTACCACCAATCACAATCTATTATTTTACCTGTTCTTCAAAGTAACATCAAGCATGATGATATAATGTCTTTGAGTTTTAATTGGCAGAAACTCTTGTAACATCCTCTTTGGTCCCAAATAAGCATGTCCTTTTCTTAGCACGTCCTTTTGTTAACTTTTTCTTGGCTCTTGTTAGGTACTTGAAAATCATGAATAACTATTGACACTTACCTGAAAAACTCCAAAAATCTGAGAAAAATCACAACCACCCCAGCAAAAATATGCATCTTTATTAGCCATGGTCATCTAACATCTAATTTTTTTTAGGAGTCATGCTCTTTTCCAAGACTATTTGTAATTACTCTTGCTTTTCTTCCAAACTCAAGTCATCTCACCGAACTCTTTTTCTACTCATATGCTTCATGAACTTTACCTCAAAAGATTGAATTAGAATGCTGAAGGGTAGATCTGTTTGAAAACATAAACTAGACAAGATTAAATTTTATATTATAAATATTTGGACTGTCTTTAACACATTCCCCTTTCTTCCTATCTTCTGTTGAACATTGGAATTTCCAGTTTGGAAAGTGAGTGTATTAGCTAGATAGCATCCATGGCTGGTAATCAAGATACAGAAAATGGTGTTAACTCTGTACAAGAAGAGATAAGAGCTCCTCTTTTGTTTCCCGAAAAGAGAGCAACCAATGGTGATGAAGAGCAACCCTTGAAAAACAGCAAGGAGGAGAGATGCATGGTTTATTTGACTACTTTTGTCGCAGTTTGCGGTTCTTATGCATTCGGATCTTGTGTACGTATTAATATGATTGCCTCCTCATGAATTGTGATCGGTTCGTATTCGATGGTTATTCTTCTTCTTTTTAAACTTTTTTCAGGCAGGGTATTCATCACCAACACAGTTTTCCATCAGAGAAGATGTAAACCTATCCCTAGCAGAGGTTAGTCACTATCTAACTGAGTACAATCTACTTGAAGTGATTTGCAGTGATCTCTAAGTTTGTTTCTTACATGCTTAAATCATGTTTCTAGATTCTTGTTCTAATAGTACTACTTCAACTAGTCTTATGTCCTGCTCAACTTTAAAAAAGAGCTAATAACTTTTCATATAGTACCAACTGAACTTAATCGATGATTCATGTATGCAGTACTCATTGTTTGGATCCATATTGACTTTTGGAGCCATGATTGGTGCAATTACTAGTGGCAAAATTGCTGACTACATAGGCCGAAAAGGGGTAAAGTTTTTGGCATTCCAGAAATTGCATATAGCAAGAATCTTCTTACACATATTACTGATTGATTCTTATTTTTACTTGATTCGATTTGGAAATGCATGCAGGCTATGTCTGTGTCAAGTGTGTTTTGTACAGCAGGATGGCTATCCATTTACTTTGCCAAGGTTCTTAGTTTCATACACCCAGTCTATTTTGCTAGTACACACACGAAAAAACAGTAGATCATATAACTTATATTGTACTTTATGCAGGGAGCTTTGCTTCTTGACATAGGAAGATTGGCAACTGGATATGGAATGGGAGTTTTTTCATTTGTGGTACATTTACTAACCCTACATATCAAGTAACTAGATTTGGACATGGACATAGATAGATACACCAGGTAAAATTTCCTTACGCTGCTATCTTACTCTTTGATTGTAGGTTCCGGTATTCATAGCTGAGATTGCACCCAAGGATTTACGAGGCGCTTTGACAACAATAAATCAGGTAAATATTTCTTGTTGCAAGTTTTCTTAACATATATACCACTATAGATCTTGAGGATATTATGGTAATTCAAAGCTCAACGCCATTTATGTCATCTATTTCCGCAGCTCATGATCTGTACTGGAGTATCTGTATCCTTCATCATAGGCACATTACTTACATGGAGAACATTGGCATTGATAGGTTAGTGTGTCACATAATTCTATTTGGATTTCCAGTGTTTACAAGTACAGAGCTATAAAGTTACTATCTGGAAGAAAAACGACTCACTTCTGAACTGCCGCAGGAATAGTCCCTTGTGCTATTCTTATTTTAGGACTCTTTGTCATTCCCGAGTCCCCGAGATGGCTGGTAAGTGGTGGGAAATGCACGAGTTTTAACGTCCATATATGATAATAGTAAGTTTCTGAGAGGTTCATTATGTATTTATGTCAGGCAAAACAAGGAAATCAGAAGGAGTTTGAAACTTCATTAAGGCGACTCCGGGGCAAGAATGCTGACTTATCTGCGGAAGCAGCTGAAATTCAAGTATGCAAGCTCATAAACTACCAAAGTTTTGTATTTATTGATATTGCAGGATAATATCAAGATGTTCTTGCTCACAGGATTACATAGAAACTCTCGAGAAGCTTCCAAAAGCAAAACTGCTCGATTTGTTTCAAAAACGCTACCTGCGCTCGGTCACAGTAAGTCTTCGATCATTTAAACAAAAATGGTTGCTTTGACTCTCTCGGTGTTCGTCTCTTCACTAAGCTCAATTGGTGAAGCGTCTATCTTGCAGTATCAGTTGATTTTTATGTTTTGTTCAAAAGTTGTTTTCTCCAATCCTTTTAGAATCTGCATTTTAGCCTAACTTGTACTCTCAATAAATTTGTGATACAGATAGGAGTCGGCTTGATGGTTTGTCAACAATTTGGAGGAATTAATGGAATTTGTTTCTACACAAGTAGTATATTTGAATCCTCAGGTAAAGCTGTCGCAGATAAATCAAAAAGAGTGCTCTTGCGATCATATAGTCGTGCAATTCTGAGTTTCATAATACAATTCATTATTTATCCCACAAACAGGATTCCCAGCCGACGTTGGAACCATAATCTATGCAATCCTTCAGGTACTTATTTCAGCCTTGCAGTTAGTCGAAGATATAAGCGCGTGCTTTTGTAGAAAATTTAATTCCAAATATGTCACCTGAGTATTTAAATTTCTTATTGTCAGGTCATAGTCACTGCACTTGGTGCTACATTAATTGACAAGGCAGGAAGAAAACCTTTATTAGTGGTATGTTCATACAGATACCGTTAACTTCAGGACATAATCTTTCAGATTAATCCAAAAATGTAAGTAATTTGGTTTCTTTTTCAGGTTTCTGGATTAGGACTCGTCGTCGGCTGTCTTCTAACTGGAAGTTCATTCTATCTCAAGGTAATATAGTAATACTCTTCTTCTTCTTGTATTGGTTAAGGTTGTCGGTTATCATTCCTTTTCGAAGCAATGTGATTTAGTAAGATTCTTACTCTGGAGCAGGAGTCTGGACTTGCAGTAGGAGCAGCTCCAGCTCTTGCTGTTACTGGCATTTTGGTAAGTTATGTTGTGCATTATACTTCGTTATCAATAGATAATAAACCTCAAATGTTACAGATCTAGAAATATCCCCGCGTTATTATTTGTTTTTACATTCTCGATACTAGGTTTATATAGGAGCTTTCTCAGCTGGAATGGGAGCAGTTCCATGGGTGGTGATGTCTGAGGTACGTTGTTATTAATTTATCACATAATTATGCTTAAACATCAGTGTTTAAACTGAGTATTCTTCTTCTGCAGATATTCCCTATAAATATCAAAGGAACAGCAGGAAGCCTCGCAACGCTAGTGAATTGGTTTGGTGCATGGGCTTGTTCGTATACATTTAACTTTCTCATGACCTGGAGTTCCTACGGTAAGAAACAATGTTCGACTCAACTTGTTGAAAAATAAAATTGTTATCTTGACAATGGCATGCTAGGAACAATAAAAGAATTGCTCTAATAATCACCAGGATGAGTCTCGATATACCTTCTATAATGTGATTGCAGGAACGTTCGGCCTTTACGCTGCAGTGAATGCGCTTGCCATTCTTTTTGTGATCAAGGTAGTACCAGAAACAAAAGGAAGGACTCTGGAACAAATACAGTCAGCGATTAACGCTTCATAATCAAGTGATGCAACATCTTGCCAAGCAACTTTATATTCTTTTCTGCAAACTCTTTTTGACACCTTAAGAGATGCAATCTTAGTAACAGCATGATGTTGCATAGTTCCTGTAAGAAACCAAGAAGAAACTATGCTACATTGCTTGCATCTTATTTTTCTGTCTCGGAACAGAGTTGCAAATTCATCACGGTTTTCTTTACATATACAATTATTTTTCAGTGTTAATAATGCTACTGGTTCGTTTGACCAAGCCAAACTTTGTTGAGAAATACTGATATCATGTAATCGAAAAAAACTGGTAGCGACAAATACATCGTTACATAAATTTAGAGACACAGGGATAAGTCATTCAAAAACTTTCCACAAATGAATCTATGCAGCCAAATTCTGTTCACTTCTTTTCCTCCCGCTGCATCAGTTCAAAATTTATTCTAACTGCAACACATACATATGAAGAATCCCTAGTCTTCTATTTCTTAGCTCCGCAAAATCACATCTCCTAAACAATGTCGAACAACAAAGAAGGAAAAAATATAAAAAGACAAGCCAATGTGAACGTTGCCTCAGCTTCTTTTTCATATATTGTTGAACGACTGCTGCCTGGTACTTGCTTTGATTACGTTTCACAATGTGATGATCATTGAAGAAACAACTGAAGTTGGATTGAGAAGCAAATATAAGACATGTCTGATGATAATATGCAATTTCATCTGCAGGAGCCCGGTACAACTACTGAACATAAGAGTATTCGTACGTAGGTTAAAAGTTTCTAAAACAATTCATGAGAACTTGAGTTATAATAACTTTGTCGTTTGGCAATGACATCAATAAAACTCCTGCAAAATCCTTTAGCTTTCCCGGTATTGTTTACTCTTCAGACAACATGTAATCCTTAGACAACATCTTGTAAAGTGCACTTAACTTTTGTCAAATGAAACGAATGATTCTCCTTAACATCCAGAAAAGCTTTTCATTTCATGATTAACCCAACTGGAAATTCACTGCTACTACTAGTACTAGTAGTGAGAATAGATTTCGGCTGTGTCTCCTGAACCACTCAGACATCGACGTATGATGAAAATAAATTTCATTCCATGCTTTTGCTCCACTTTTTTTGAAGAAACAGTGTGAAGAAATTACTATTTAGATATTGCATTTCATCCATTAATTGGAACAAATTATTAAGAATACTTAATTTTTTCTCACTGCAGTGAGGGTATTGGAGTTCTGTAGCTCAGAACATGGAGAATCCCAAACAATCACAGAGTAGAAAACCAAAATGAATAGGACAGGTTGTGCAGGATTGGAATTGTTTCAAGAAAACTTACAGCCAACTCTACAAGAGACTCAACATGAACCAAAGAAAAAAACAATTTGCTTAAAAGCAAACTTCATCAAAATATTTCCATTTCTCTATTACTTTGTAGAACAAAATCACCAAGCCCAAGTTTTGTGTGAGGACTCTAGCTTGATTTCCTCCTTCGCATGTAACTAACAGCTAGATAAGCCAACAGAACTAGATGTAGATTCAACAAAAAAGATATGGAGAAAACAGAACCCTAAACCAGCACTATTCAACTGCAGTTCCTACTCTCTATGAAGGATAAAGGACAGTGATCCGCTTTTGTATCAGTGTCCTGCAAGTTGGGCAATCTTCCATCCTTTTCTTTTCATGAAGCTCGTTGCATCCTCCACAAAGGACCTGATGCGCACAGGGGAGGAAAACAACTGATATTTCCTCTGTCATGCACATCACACACTCCCTTCCAGCCCCCAAGTCTTCAAAGACAGGCAACCTCTTAGTAAGTTTCGGAGGGTTCTCACCGTATCCAACCTTCACACCCGCTTCTTTGGATTTGCCCGGCTGCAGTTTTAACTCCGAGATCTTATGTTTGAGTCTTATTATTTCTTCCTTGTATTTCTGCAAGTCGGCTTCTGCAGCTTGCTTCATTATTTCCGCTTCGTCATTTGTTGAAGTTTCAACTTCTTCTTTTTTCTTCATTAACAACTCAATCTGCATTGCAACTTTCCCTTTCTCCACCTCTTCTTGCATCAGCAGATCCTGGAACAAACAATTTTATTTAATTGGAAAGTACAGATGAGTAAACTCATTATCCCTTTTCAATTTTAAAGTTATACAACAAGTTTTCTAAATACCTATTAACATAATTAGAGATGTCATTCCTACAAAAGAGATGAATTAAACTTATTATTCTCAAAAATGCTGAAAACCAATTTTATGTGCAAGCAAGTAATCAACTTTTGTAAATGACTAGTACATTAAATTTTGAAAGTTTACATGTGCTCTACTTGGTAGAGCGTACCTTCAACTCGTCTCGACGGGCTTTGGCCCTAGCTGCTGGAGCCTCCAACTCAGATGATTTGCCCTTCAGATTTGTCAGTTTATCTACTAGTGATTGCTTCTCTTCATTCCATGACTGACATTTCTTCAAAGCCTCCTTCTCCCTCTCCACAGCTTCCCGCAATTTAGTGACACGCGCCATCTCTTCCAATTGAACAGCCTCTCTTTTCTTTTCCAACAAGGAATTTCCTCTTCGAATGAGGCAAATAGTGGACTTATCCACTTCAATATCGCCTCTGGCCTTAGACAGCCTGGTCTCCATTTCAGACAGTTGTTTCACAGTGTTCTTAACTTCTTCGGCATCAGTTTTCATTTGCCTCAGCATCTTCAGTTCTGCCAGTTCCTTCCCAAGCCTCTGCGTAACATGCAAAACCTTTCCGTTCGCCCACTCCGTCCAAGCTTCAACTTCGTTATCAAGCGCTCGCTTATGAGCCACTAGCTTCAAGACGATTTCATCTTGTGGGACGCATTTGTTCGGAGTTTCAGCAATAAACTTAGGAAGGTCTGGATCTGAGACCACCGACGATGCAGGAGATTGTGAATCGATTAAATCCACGACGTGGCCATGAGATTCAGCTGGATTTGTTGGCGTCTCTCCCACAGCCGTTATCGGAGATTTAGTCTGGATCTGCCCCATAGAGAAACTTCCCTGTTGTTTTGGAAGAGAAATATAATTTTCTTTCCGAGTACCAACCAATTCCAATTTAGTAGAATCTGTCTGACTGGCATCAATATTCAATTGGGAAAGTTCTGAGCTGTCTCCTAAAACTTTCCGAGTAAGGCAATTGCCACGTGTACCTCCATCCGCGCCGCATGCATTTAAGAGGTTAAAGTCACTGATTAATAAGCACCACATTGCTTCGGTTATAGTCAAGTGTGGTTTAACCTCTAAAAGCACGCGAATCATCTCCACAATTTTGTACTCCACTAAGCTGACCAGATTTTGAAATGTAGAATCCTTCGACAGGCTAACTACATTTTCCTCCTTTAGTAAAGCCAAAGCAGCATCCACAACCTCGGCCAGGAAATCTTTAGAACTATGGAGTAGGCTAATATTTAAAATAGCCCACTCTGCATCGTCCATGCTATATCCGCACTCAACAATCTTGCTTACCGCACAGCATAAAGTACCTAAGAGATTTGCGAACAGAAGCTGTTCGAGGTGGCATTCCAAAGGGTCGTCCCAGTTAGCTTGTGGGGAACTTTGAGTTTCTTGCTTCTCGGCTCTATGCGATGAAGCTATCCCATCTGATATGGTGAAACTTCTTAGTTGTTCCAGAGTTAGATCTGGTAGATCATCATCACTCTCCCAACAGGGATCAGATATAGATTTCTGTTTATTGCAGCTGCTCATGTCTTCAACCTAGGGCAACTCAAGACAAGTGCTGTGAGTTAGTTTGGAACAACTAGCTCAAACTTCTTTTAGGATTATATAATAAAGGAATGGAGCAAACATAAACTAGTGGAATATAAGTGAAGATATACTTTAAGATTTGGTTGGGTGAACAATGTTCTACTTAATATAGGAAAAGCAGCCAGTTTATCCTTTCACGATCAAAGAAACGAATGCAACATAAAGTAATTACTCGTCTAATCTTCAACAGCTTAAGAATGGTAGAAGTACAACAAGCTTGATTACCATTGAACACATTCCAAATATGAGAACTTTAAGCACACCGAAAAAAAAAATCATACTCGATAATCTATTTGAGAAGACTAAACAACCAAAATCAACAGAATCCTTGTTTAGCGAGATATATAATACTTTTCAAAATTAAACAACTACTTCTAATGGTGCCTATTATCTTTTGCAGGTTAACATATATATATATATATAACATATAAACTTAAACTTTCTATATGATGCCTATCACTTCCAAGTTAGATATCAAAACTATGACTAGTTGATATGATAACTAGTAACAATCATTCATAGATCTGTAAAAATAACAACGGGAAAAACTGAAGATACCTTTGATGCGAGGGGAATGAAACCTTCCTTAAGTTTATACTGCAAGTTGATATTAGAGTGACACAAGATAGAAAGGTTAGAACCAACGAAAACACCAATTCACACAGATTAATTATTTTTCAACAAGAACTCTTATAAACCGAACATGCAAAAATGATAAAGTAATATAAAAAACGTACTCCAAAAAGCTAAGCCAACAAGAGAGATTTAACAATGAGAAGCTGATCAAAAGTAAAAACAATAATTAAAAAGAGCATTTTACGAACATGAATGAGTTGATACGAAGATACAATTCGTGTAGATTCTTGAATCAATGGGAAAGAAGAAAATCAGAAAATGGTGGAGGTGTGAATTTAGAACAAGGGCTGGGGCTGGGGATGGTTCTTCTCTTTTTTGTTAGTACGAGGTTATTTGTTACGACACGAACGAGGAAGTCGCTTCTTACACTGACTGTCAGTATGTGTTTGATTCATGGATTCTTAATTCTTACCTATAATATATAGCACTCAATGGACCACCTAGTCTAGTTAAATCTTTATCCAAGTCCTTCCTTTTCTCGACCACAGTTAGAAAATAATAAAGACTATCTGATTTTTTTAGCTAATACTTGACGTGTGCGCTTTCTAATTAGTATTTGTTTATTCTATTAATGATATACGAATTTCGTATGTGTACCATAGTTCAGTGATGAAGGTCTTTTCTAAAGGCATAAAAATGTTTCTATGGAAAGAAAAAAAATTCTGGCATCTGCATTAATAAAAGAATGCTACTATGATAATTTAGTCGAAATGGTGAGCCCAATTTAGTGTAGTTTTTACCACATATGGATTAAATTTAGTATACTAACAGTCAATTAATGAATATTTTACTTATGGGGGAAAAGTGAGATTAAAGATACAAATAAATTACCTTATGAAGAAAATATTGAATTTTTTGAATATTTGACGAAAATACCACTGAAAAAAGTGCAAAACGTTGAGTTAGGGCAAAGTGTCTATTTCGGTAAACGATAGGCGGATGACCGTAACAAAATAAACTTAAGAGTGTTGACTGCAAATCGGACCGTACGATGGGGGATTTAATGTAATTTCCCCTTATATAAAATCTCTTCATATATAGGAAGAAAACTTGTAGCATGAAAAAATGATCTTATAATTTTCCTTTATCAGAGAACAAAACTACCCGTTGCTATTATGAATAGGGTGCGCACTCGTGGGTTAACGTAATAGCCTGCAAACCTCGCCAGTCGGAAAAATCACACTAAGCTAACAATGTGTAATTGACAAAGACATAGAAGGCCCATCAAGTCGCTTCTTGTGGGAACCGAACTTGAGACCAAGGAGAGAAAGTCCCTACTTGAGTGAACTTGGAGTTTGTTGATTTCGACTGAACTTGGGCTGGGCCAAGATGCCTATGTATCCCGTATAGAAAATCAAGCCAAAAGTAGTTCATTGTTACTTTGTGGCGGCCATTGTTACGCATTGGGTTAATGGGCTGTATTGAATGGGCATGTAGTTGATTCTGCTTGGAGTTTATTGGGCCAACGGTGTCGGATGAGATATTGTAATGGATTAGAGCGGGTTGGAGCCAATCCGTAGTGGATGGTGCATAAGATGTCGTCGGACCGAGCGGGTCAGACGAAATTAGGCTCATAAATCCAGAGAGAAAAAGCTCTCACTTAGAGAGAGACAGTAAAATGTGAATTGTGTGTGTTTTTGCCTTGAGGGGAATGGGTATTTATAGATATCTCACGGGCCTAAGATGGGCTCATCTTAAAGGCCTGGTCCAAATTCAAGCATGCAACCTTGCAACCTTGCCAGCATGCAACCGTGTTACCGTACTAGTATGCAATTGTGCTACTACAGATTCAACCTTATTATAGCATACAACCTTGATAGACTGTTAGCATGCAACTTTGTACATTGCTACATTGCTATCTTGTTATGGCGTGCAACCTTGCTAGCATGCAACCCTGTTACCTTGCTACCTAGCTAGCGTGCAACCGTGTGCCTTGCTACCTTACTAGCGTGCAACTGCGTAACCTTGTTAGTACGCAACTATAGTCACTTAATTCAAGCCTTCAATTACTTAGAATACTTTCGATGGCAAAAACTCGTAATGCCATGCGTTGCGCTTGTGAGCTTGCCACGTGTCATTACCAATTTATGGCACAACAAATACAATACATTACACATCTTCGTCAGTATCCTTTCTGAATTACGGCTCATTAGTGTATAAACTTAGCTCTTTCAAGGCCATATGTGAGGAGTTTAGGTTTGTACATTTACATCCAAATATTAACACTTTGCGACGAGTTGGCTCAAATCATCTCTTGGGACATGATCTGGTTTTCATAGTTGAGGATCGAAGGAGTACAACGTTTTCAAAATGACAAGGAGGCTCGTATTCATTACAAATGAGGGGTTCATCTCAAACAATTGATGATAAAAGTGAGTGCGTATTCGTGGCAGCAAAACATGTATGGCAGCATCATAATTCTACTCATCGTAAAGTATCCTTAATCAAGTGATTTTGTTTGATCTATATGTAGCCCTTGAAGACTGGACCATGTACGAAAGTTATGTGTCCTTCGCATTAAGTTTGTGCATATTATTTTTACTCTCCGTTATGGCTAGGTCTAAAACTAGGTAATAACGTATATTTCATAAATGTTAACATGAAGATTAAGTAAATGAATTAACACAAAGATAAAAATTAACACACTAACATAACTAATGTAAATTACTTAACACAATGTAAAAAGTTAATAACTAACATAAACATAGAGAAGATTTTGCACAAAGATATAAAATGATCAGCCTTATTTAAGACGTTTTCATTTGAGAAAGTAGTATATTTTGTTTAAAACAAATACTGTTGACTTTGAGGTTAAATTGGTTATGATTTCGATAATAAGTTTTATTACGTTGGCCACAAATCTTTTACTATTTGCATTGCATCAAAGGTTTAAAGACTTACCTAGAGATGGAACGATGGCGAAAGAATGACGAGTGATAGTGGAACACCATAGAGCAACGATATACTATGTTCATGAAAATCGCATGGAGGTGTATTTATAGTTTTCTTACTGCATGAATAAGTTTTTCTTTGTTTGTTTTCTTACTAATTACTGATTATTAGTTAAAAGTGATTAATGATCATATTATATATATATATATATTTACTATATAATAAGAATGGATGCAAACAGCCGCAAACGTTGATTTTTCGTACTCAAGCAAGTTGCAGACGTTGATTTTTCGTATTTCGATTTTGCCCCTGTAGGTTCAACTAATTACTGTATTATGTTTTGTTTTACAGTAATGAATATATAGAGTGCCCGCACGTATTAATTGGTTGGGACCCGCAAATAATAAAATCTCTTAATACCTAATAGCGTTGTAGTCCTCCGTATATTGCAAAATAGTCATTTCATTTTTTAAGCCGCCTCAAAAGTTTTACGTCTCACCCGTACCGGTCCTCTGCAAATTGCCAAATAGTCATTTCATTTTTTATTTTTTCCCAATTTGCAAAAGTTTCATATTATTTATTTTGGGGCCCTACTGTCAATTGTTAAATGGTTTGTTGAATTTTATCATTTGTTTTACTTATTTCGTTTAAACCTTGTAATGTAAATTAATGATTATACCAAATAAAAGTTTGTTAATCAAACGATATTGAATATTTATGCATTTTCACCCATTGTAGATTTTTTAGGCTAAATCTATTCTTTTTAAATATAAAAAAATTGTTAACAATGACAAAAATCATTAAAAATTTAGGTTTTAAAATTTCATGATGCACGGGCACGTTCCTAGTATATATATATGCTGGAATGTTGGCATGTGGTCCACATGTGACTAAGAATTTGTTTTTAGTGTAACATGATTAATTCGCATAGTGAAGAAAATCTAAATAAGTAAGAATGGAATACACACACACACACACACATATATATATATATAGATATACATTTATATATATATATATATATATATATATATATATATTAAATCTCTTTTTATGTAAGAAAAAATTGAGAAAAAGAATTTCAAAAAAAAAAGAATTAGGTAGCCATTTTTTACACCAAAAAGATTTGAATCATGGTAAAAATGGATTATAGTTATAACCGAATATTAGTAGCTATAATAAAATCTTAATAGTGTGTAGAGGTAAATTTGAAAACTGAAAGATTGGTATCACAATGTGTCCAATATGACTTTTTCTTTTTATATATAATAGTATCTGTTACTATATTAAAAGTAAAGCCCTATCACTCACAAAATGACAGTTTGGATACCAAATTTTGAGTTTTCAAAAATACCCCTGCTTTGACTTTTCAATAATTAAAAAATAATTAATTAAAATAAGTAACTACAACCACTCCTAAAATTCCTCCACATATTTAGCAAATTTCTTACGTGATTTTTAATGTGTGCAGAACGGATTAGTTTTCTTATTATTTGCATCAATTTTATAAATTATATTAAATTAATTTGTGTTACATTAAATGTTTTTTGATAATTTATATAGTTTACACGCGGCTCCCGCGTGTATCAAATTTGCTAGTAATATATCAAATAGGTTTTACATGTAGGGGCGGGTACATGTATGGACTCCAGAAACGGACCGATTGTACAAATTCTCAACCTTGTTCTCACATACCTTACACAAATACCTGCCAAACAGTTACCCCTTTGTATTTTTTCATCTTGTTTGAAAATTTATTAAAATATTTTGAAGTGGAACACCTTTTTCAAATGTTTACCTCTAATCCTGTCAGCACCATAAGATCTGGGCGTGTGTTATAAGTTATAATATTATAACATATGGTAATGTTTTCTCAATATATGCAATTTTTAAAAATAACTGGAGATTTTGACTTTTTTAGTTCTTTGTGGTAACTATTTATCAAAATTAGTCATTTATAGTGCCTTAAACGGTTTTTAGTCCACTAAAAGGAAAAAAACTTTCAATTATATTCACTTATGAAAACTTATTTTAGAATAACTTCACTTTAATTAAATAATCTCTTCATTGTTTTTTAAAAAAAGAATGCCACCTTCTTCGTCACAACTCACCCCCCACCCCACCCCACCCCACCTAAAACCCTCCGCCACGAAATCAACCACCACCACCACCACCAAATCCCACTGCCTCTGGTGCTTTTCCTCAATTGTTTCTCATTATGTTCCTCCTCAGAGACCTAATTAGACGCTTAGTAATATTTTGCGCAGTTTTTGGGGTCGGAGTCAAACGTACGGATGGCAGCGATTTGGTGGTGTATCGGATTTGGTGTTTACGAATTGGTTTGATGGTGAATAGAATGGTGATTGGTTTGAGCCAAAATTTGATGGTGGTGTTGATGGTTATTTTGGGTTGGGGTGAGGTGGGGGCATCGGGGCTGAAGAAGATGAACCCATTAATTCTTTTTCTTAAAACAACTAAAAATTTAAATTATATATAATTAGCATTTTATTATAAACTGTTGTACATAACGTATATTAAGATTAATTATATTTTCAAATTGAGAAAAGATATATCATATGCTATTATTTTTTGTTTTAAGGTAATACTTAATATTCAATTCTTAACTTAAAAACTAAAAAAAATCATAGGATACTTTTGTAGATTTAAAAATTATATGTAATAAAATTATAATATTTTAGAGTTAAAGAAAATGTAATTTATAAATTATTTCAATTTTTTATTTGAAGGTAACATTTAGTATGTTAAGTTCGTATCATTTCAAGAGTATTTTTTACTTAGAGGGTAACTTTAGAATTAAATTGAGTTTAATAAAAACATAAAATAAAATTATAAAACTAACTTAATTAGTGAAATCAACAAATTTCAAGGACAAAAATTGCAAATCTCTCAACTATTTTGAAGCATAAAAACTGTAAATTATAAATATAATTACTTCAATATTTTGAGGTGTAAGTGTGATTACATAAAATTACTTTGGAGGAAAAATTGAAAACTCCACAAATTTGACTGAAGTCTGGTCAAATTAATCAAGATTTTTCGCCGGAGGTTCAAAATTCAAACAATGGTCACTTTAGAGGACTAAAAACAGTCTGAAACATTGTAAATGACATAAATTTGATAAGTGATTATTATAGAGGACTAAAAAAGCTAAAACCTCCAAAAAAAATGTATACATATCTCTTTTGTGAAAAACGTGCCCATGGCAAAATTCGACTTAAACGCCCTTGGGCTTGGGCACAGAATTGGGATGTGTGCCCAAAGCCCCAAAGTTGCTTGGGCGTGCGCCCATAATGGTATTCACGCCCCACAAGTATAAGAAAATGTTGTGTTTTTCTTCTCACTTTTTTCTTAATTTTTTAGCACACAAATGAATTCAAAAACTAAATAAGCCCACTTAAAATACTCTAGAGCTCAAAAAAGAAAAAAAAAACAAAGTTACTGGTAAAGAAGGAAAAAAAAGGAAAAAAGGGTTTGTTCCTTGTGAAGGAATTTGAAAAGTCACAAATCATTACCGTGACCTCACCTGCGCTTCTTCAATCTTATTCGTTTCATCCATTATTATAACAATACAACTATGATTATGAATAAATTTGAATTATATGATCACTTCTTTTCGTTTTGTTTCTTTTGTAGTTTTCACTTTTAGTTTTTGGTCAACAGTTCAACACAATTGTTTTAATGTTTTAATTGGTTGAAGTATTAGCTTTTCATTGTTTTGTATGAGCAATTTGCTTTTAGTTTTAACATGAATATATTTTTAATATTCTCAAGGCTATAAGTTTATTATTTGATTTTATTATATTATATACTTGTTTATTATATTTATACTTAAAATAAATTAAAATGACAACTTTTATAGGGTTTACGCCTCCCTCTAACTATGTAAAACGCCTCCCCTACACCCGATGCCTTTCACAACATAACGCTGGTACACATATATTAAAGTTAAAACTTTAAACTAAAATGAAATACAAGTAACAATTTAAAGACATAACATTAATACGTTCTTTTTTCTTAAAACACCGACCTCCAAAAAAATAATAGTTTTTTTGTAATTCCATGCATGATGGTTATTATCAGTAATGTGAATTAGAAGAATATATGAATGAAAGTGCAAGGTATTCTGGAATCAATGTTATGAGATGTTGGGACAATATTGATGATAACATTGAATCCAGATGACCTGCGAGCAATCTGTGCTTTCAACAACTTTATTTTAGTTTTGCCTTTATTCACTTATTAATCAAGTTCCACGGTTTTAGTTGTTTATGATTATGTCCAGGAACACATTATAATCATAAGGAAGAGTTTGGAAAGATTCCTTACATGAAGTTTCTTTAATTCAAGTTGAGAAGAGAAGTCAACAACATGGTTTCAAGAAAGGAAACAAATTGGAGTTCCACTGCAACTAGGATTATTTCCAGGATTTACTCCGAAATGAATAAGTTGTATTACCTTATTAAACTCTAATAAAGGGAATAATAATTCAAGAAAGAGACCGGGTTCACGAGGAAGTTCAATTCAACAAGGAAACAACAAGAGTTACCAAAACTGTGAACAACACACCTTGGAGTGCAAGTTTCAAGAAACATATATATATAGGTGTGAAGTTCATCAAGACAAACACAAGACAGCAATGCTAAATAATCCAAGAGATTAATTCTTCGTTGTGTTATTTTGTATTGCTTTTGCAAAGTTTTTGTATCAACTAATTAAGTCTAGTTCTTAGATTTAAGTAGTTCATGCTTGTCTGCTTCGTTGAGTCCAATCAACAAAGAGCTTGAGTGAATTGTTGTGAGGAACGTTTTGTTAAAACCGTTTTCGGTTATTTTGCCTAAGGCTAGGAAGTTTTTAATAATACTGAAAACTTCTGAAAATTTATCTTCTTGCACATTATACTCTATCAAGAAGATTGTTTAAGATCAAGTTAAGGAAATGCGAGCTTAACTTGAGCTTTGAAAGTTGTATCAATCCCGATCCAACAGTTTCAATTGGTATCAAAGCCAAACACTGACTACACTAGTGGTTTAGAGGTGATACAACACAACAGACTGTGCCAATCCTAATACCAACATGATTCCAATTTTGGATGGCTCCGATTATGCGTACTGGAAGATAAGGATCATATCTCACATCAAAGCCATTGACATTAGAGCTTGGCGATCTGTCATCAATGGATACTCTCTTCCAACATTACCAAGAGATGGTGAAGGTGATCTAGTGCCAAAACCAGAAGCAGAATGGACAACAGCAGAGACAAGTCTCTATAACTCTAATGAAAAAGCTCTTACTGCTATTTTAAATTGGGTTAATCATCACATGTTCAAGTTAATTCATAATTGTACAAAAGCCAAACATGCTTGGGATATACTTGAATTACATTGAAGGATATTCTGGTGTTAAAGATTCTAAACATAGACAACTGCTTCAACAATTTGATAAAATTGAGATGGGTGAGGATGAAACTGTTGATAGTTATTTTGAGAAAATTCTTGATATTGCTAATCAATGTGAAAATCTAGAATTTTCCATGATTAATTAAGAGATGGTTTATAAAGAAATGAGAACACTGTCATCTAAATTTTCTCTCAAGAAAATTGCAATGAGTGAATCTAGAAACCTTGCTAATCTGCAATTCCAAGTCTTGATAAACACTCTTAGAGAATTTGAGATGGAGTTAGCTTCACAACCTAGTAAATATAGGGTTGTTGCTTTAAGAGGATCAAGTCTTGATAATGAAAGTGATGATGAGTATGAATTAATTTCTTCAAACTATGATAACATTACTAAGAAATTCAATAAGCTGAACTTTAAAGGAAAAGGTAAAGAGAAGAATCTTAGTAATACTTCCCATGATTATAAGAAGTCACCTCCTAAATTTTGTCAAATATATGGTATCTAAACCTACTCTTCTAGAGGCTGATAAGTTAAAAGATGTTCAATGTTATGAATGTAAAGGATATGGTTACATGTCTAATGAATGTGCTAACACTCTTTGAAAAAGAGGAAACTCTCATTGGGTTTGTGTAGATGATTTCAATGAAGATGACTGTAGTTCTGGAGAAGCTGAAGAATAATCAGAAGAGATTCACACTCCTGCACTGCTCACTTAGATTGACTGGACACCAGAAGACTCCCAGAACTGTCTCGGATCTCAATGTTACCCCAACATTTAGGATCCAACATCAGAACAAGAGATTTTCTTTGGAGATTGGGATGAATATTTTTCTAATATTGAACCTAATCTTGTGTCTAACAATGATGAATCAAACCTAGATTGTTGTCAAGGCTCAGTGGATTTAGATGAAGAATATTTCTTTGAAGGTGAAATGTCAGGAGGAAGTCATTGAAGATCAGAAGTTTACCTACCACAAACTGCTACTTAAGAATCACAAACTCATCAAGAGCAACAAAAGTCTGAAGAAAGAGATTGGATACATGAAGACGATGCTGAAACTGTATCAGAAAGACCTTGACAAAACTGAGGCTGAAGCCTGAACTAAAGGAGGTTAATGTAAAATTTGAAAAATCCGAACAAACGATTGCCAAATGGAACTCATCTACTTTTAAACTTGATGAAGTGTTGAGTATGGGAAATCAAGGTACAAGTGGTTTGGGATATGTTGAGAAATATCCCTCTGAAGATGCTAATTCTGCCTATTTGAAAGCTGGTTTTGTCAAGGAAAGTAAAAACTTGAGTTGTGAAATTCCTACCAACTTTGTGAAGAAGCCTACTTTTATCCGTCAATATTGTTTTCAACCCGGTCACATTAAGCCTTACTTTAAGAAATATAAAATTGTGATTGAAAAGAAAACAGTAGTTAAGAGTAATACCAATGTTAGGAAAACCTATGATCTGAATGTTATCCCAACATTAGGTAACAAAGTTGAAGGACAGAAAAATAGAACTTGTATTGAAAAGTTAAAAACTCCTAAGATTAAAATTATTTGCAATGTTGTCTTTTCTGCTGTTTACTCTAACCTTACTGGTAAGTGGTATTTTGACAGTGGGGCTCAAGGAACATGACGGGAAACATGGACAATCTGAAATATGTGCTCCCTTTGACTGTTGTAACTGCCACCTATGGAGGAGACACCAAAGGGAAAATCATTGGAAAAAGGAGTACTGGATGTTGAAGGATTTCCACCTCTCAAGGATGTGTTGTTGGTTGATGGTTTGAAAATAAACTTAATTAGTATTAGCCAACTTTGTGATGATAACGTGCTAGTTACTTTTGAATAAAGTTCATGTGACGTGTTTAATAGTGACAATGTCTGTGTCATGACATGTACAAGATCAAAGGATAACTGCTATCTTGATCAAGATGAAGCAGAATGCTACCATGCCAAGGTAGATGAATCAGTCATGTGGCACAATAAGTTATGACATGTGCACTACAGAAATCTGGAGAACTTACAGAAGTTAGAAGCTGTAAGAGGTCTACCTAAGTTGATTAGCCCATGTAAAATTGTTTGTGGAGACTGCCTAAAAGGTAAACAAACCAAAGCTATTCAAACACTACTTCAGGTACATAGTACTACTCCTAGAACTAACAAGTGTTTTGAACTTCTACATATGTATCTCATGGGTCCTATTGAGGTTAGTAGCCTAAATGGTAAGAAGTATGCTTTTGTCATTGTTGATGATTACTCAAGATATATATGGGTTAAACTTTTCAAAGAAAAATCAAAAGCATTCAACACATTCAAGATTTTACATGCTAGCATTAAAAATTGTTAAGGCACTTCTGTGGGAAGAATTACGCCTGATTATAGAAAAGAGTTTGAGAATGTAAGCTTCGCTTATTTTTGCGAAACTGAATGTATTTTTCATGAGTTCTCTGCACCTAAGACACCTCAGCAGAATGAGATTGCTGAAAGGAAGAATAGAACAATTCAAGAGATGGCTAGAGTGATGTTAAGTGCTAGAAACTTATCTATGAAACTCTAGGCTAAAGCTTTGAATACTGCATGTCATATTAGTAATAGAGTTTACCTTAGACCAGGTACTACTATGACACCTTATGAAATCTTGAAGGGTTTGAAACCAAATGTTGCAGATTTTCATGAGTTTGGAATTTACTACTATTTACTGAAAGATAGAGATTATTTGAGCAAGTTTGATCCTAAAAGTAAAAAGTGTATATTTGTTGGTTATTCTCCTAATAGTGCTTCTTTCAGAGTTTACAATCCAAGAATCAGTAAATGTGATTTTTGATGATTTAACCATTTCTGCAGGTACTGAGGAAGACACTGTTTCTGATGTTGCTCCAACATTGGACCCAACATTGAACACATAAGTTGGTGAAGCTGAACTAGAGAGTGTAACAAATGTTGACTTAACTCCAGAAAGATCTAATGCTAGGCTAACATCTGCACAATCAGATTCAGTTAATGAAATAGTTCATGAATCCAGAAGAAATCCTCCTACTAGCATACAGAAAATCATCCAGCCACGCAAGTAATTGGTCAAATTATTGAAAGGATGAGAACATGCAACAAAGAAAGGGTAAATTATAGAGATATGGTAAGGTTATCTGTTTGCATGTCTACCTCATGTGCTGTTGAAAATGCTTCTTGTTTTGTGTCCTCCATTGAACCTAAGAATAGGAATGAAGTTCTTAAGGATATTTACTTTATCAATGACATGCAAGAGGAACTCCTACAACTCACCAAAAATAAGGTTGGAATCTTGTGCCTAGGCCTTCACATGTGAATGTTATTGGGACAGAATGGATTTTCAAAAATAAAACTGATGAGAATGGTGTAATTATGAGAAACAAAGCTAGGTTGGTTGCACGAGGTTATACTCAGGTAGAAGGAATAGATTTTGATGAGACTTTTGCTCTAGTAGCTAGAATAGAATCTATTAGATTACTTCTTGCTATTGCTTGCTGTCTTAAGATTAAACTTTACCGAAAGTATGTTAAAGGGGCTTTTCTTAATGGTTTGATAGACAAAGAGGTTTATGTTGAACAATCTAAAGGTTTTACTGACCCTAAACATCCTGACCATGTGTACAAACTTGAGAAGACCTTGTATGGCATAAAACAGGCACCTAGAGCTTGGTATGAAAGACTAACTGATTTTTTGTTAGGTCTAGGTTTCAATAGAGGTGATGGAGACAGAACATAGTTTATTCATAAAAAGAGCTCTGATGTTTGTATTGCTCAAATTTATGTGGATGATATTGTTTTTGGTTCTACTAACAAGTCTACTTTAGACAAGTTTGTTGAGTCAATGACATGAACATTTGAGATGACCATGATTGGAGAGTTGAATTACTTTATGGGATTACAAGTAAAGCAGCTGGAGAATGGTATCTTCCTGAACCATGAGAAGTATGCAAGAGATCTGGTGAAGAGATTTGAGCTACATGAGTCTAAGCCTTGCAAAACTCCTATGTCATTTTCAATGAAGATAAAAAAGATGGCACTGGCTGCAATGTTGACCCAACATTGTACAAATCCATGATTGGTAGTTTGCTGTATCTCTTTGCCTCTAGACCTGATATCATGTTCTTTGTATGTGTTTGTGCTAGGTAGCAAGCTAATCCAAGGAAATCTCACTTGATTGCTGTAAAGAGAGTTCTAAGATATATCTATGGAACTTCACCTTTAGGCATTTGGTACTCTTACGACACTAACACTAACCTTGTTGGTTTCAGTGACTCTGATTGGGCAGGTGATGTGGATGATAGGAAATCCACATGCGGGGCTGTTTTTATTTGGGGAACAATTTGGTATTATGGTATATCAAGAAACAAAGCTGTGTTTTATTATCAACAGATGAATCAGAATATATAGCTGCTGGCAGCTGTGTTACCCAGCTCGTATGGCTCAAACACATGGTGTCAGATTATGGGTTAGATAGTGACATACTCCTCATGTTTTGTGACAATCTAAGTGCCATTAGTATCTCTAGGAATCCTATCCAACACTCTAGAACTAAGCATATAGACATAAGACATCATTTCTTGAGATATATGGTAGAGGACAAGGTGATCAACAATGAGCATAGTTGAGACAATAAATCAGCTTCCTGATATGTTTAGAAAACCTTTAGATAGTGAGAGATTCTTTAGTTTGAGGAAATCTCTTGGCATGTGCAATATGTGAGGATGTTGGAACACCAATGTTGACATAACACCAGTGTCTAGCACTGGTATTAGTTGTGGTGTAGTTAGTAATCCTGTTGTTTTTCTTGGTTTTATTTTATTTCTTTGTGAGTCTCACTAATCATTGTTTGGTCATTTTTGGTTTGTGTGGTTGAACTCTGTGATGAACAACTCTTTCTAGTTATCAGTTTCACATCTTTGTTTTGAAAAAGTAAGGAAACTCTTCTGTTTGTCTGAGGTTGCTAACCTAACATATGGAGAAGTTGGGGTACACAAAGTTCACTACTTTGATGTCTATTCAGTTGTGTCTTATTCATATGAAAGGTTTACAGAACATGTTGAGAAGTTGGCGTTCATGATGTTGACAGCTTCAATGTTATTCAGTTGGGCTTATTTACATATCTCTATTTTTCGCCAAGGAACACATGATGGTGATCCTTTCTACTAGGGTGTTTGGGGTTTAGATTTCTTACACTTAGTAGCACTGATCACTTGGTGAATTCTCTTGAATGCATGTTAGTAAACAAGTATGCATAAGAAATTGGGGTGTTGGGGTGCATGATGAATAAATTGCCTACATTCAAGGCCTTTGTACTTGCGTAACTTGCTGCTGTTAATGTTGTTACTGGGGTGTGTGGTGTCATACACTGCTCTTATTCAGTAGTGACATTATCATTTTGTTAACCGTATAAAATAAATACGAGATTAAAGAGAATATTAGTCCTAAACAAAGAGGATTAATAAATGGACAATACTATTGTCACGAGTACCTCTTATGAGTTGTACCTACTCCCAATGAGGAGGCCCATCGGGTGTGACCAATACCACTCGGATACTAACCCAAAGCGGTACGAGTGGCCATCCGACGAGGGCACTCAGCGTCCCTCAGAAAGTCACGATGAATTAAGACCAGATATCAAGGCGGCGTCGGATAAAAAGCAAACCCAGATGGATCTGCCCGATTCAGATATCCATCAAGACACCGAGCAGGGCCCCAACGGACTCCCGAGTCCCAGAACCTCAACAAGAACGCTTCCTTGCTATGCACTCCTAACACAAATGCCCTCGGAGCAATGCCCCAGATGGCCGACTCAAAGAATGAAACCGCACTTTGATGCAAGAACCAAAGAGCAACAATTTCCGGGTACTTGGAAAGAGAAAAGCCTATCCACGAAGGCTAAAACACTCCTCGGAGTTCAACTCGCGGGTAAACACCCCCTCAGAGAAAATGTCCAGAATCATTTGCTCCAGGATACCCACCTATCGGAGCAGCATTATCGCTAAGAGGACACCTAAACGTGGCCCTCAAGACATTACTAAAGGCAATAAGCCCTCGAAGACAAAGAGGCCGGCTTAACCACCTATCGGAATGAAGGCAAAACCCCTCGGAGAAAGATCAAGCAGCACAGTCATCACTTAGTCAATCAAGATAGACATTGTCATATTACATTTCAACACGTGTATTCATCCTAAAGCCTGACCACATGCGTAGCAACACCTGTAAACACATGCATAATGACACCTGCCCCTAAAAAACTATATAAAGGGAGGTGGTCGGATAGAGAAAGATAACTTCGGAGACTTGAAAAGACGAACACCAAAAGAGACAAGTACCCGACATGAGTGAAATATAGTGAATAAAGGAAGGAATGTTCTTGTCATTTTGTCTCCTTTAAAATAGCATTTAGTTTTGAACCACGGGCAAGGGCATTCCAACCCAAATAAATAATTCAGTTAATTAGGTCGTAATTCCAAACCTGTTAACAAAATGGCACCGTCTGTGGGAACGCCATAGAATCTGCCTTCGAGAGTGTTCAAGAGCAATGCGTATTATGGAGAATTTATTCTACAACGAAAGCCGTCCTAGCCAATCTCAAAATTCGGAGGAAACTCTGTCCAACCGCCAATCTGAGGAAAGGGATTTTATCAACAATCCTCGCTCTGTCTTCGAAAGGTTCATGGAGAATAGGGCCCGGAGGACCCCGCCCGGGGAAGTGAACCCTCGTGACCTATCCCCACACTCCCTCCGCCACCCAAATCCCCATACCGAAGAAGATCGGACTCGGACCAGATTGAGCCCCGCCTCTAATCCCTGGCGCCATGGACCCCCGTAGAATGCCCGGATGCACTACGACCACCCGAAAACATGCCGGGTCGGCCAGCAGGAAAGAGGACTGGCTCCTCCGGACCATCCTACATCATTCCCCTCTCCAGGTGAGGATCGCACTATATGGGGAATTCTTGATGGTCTCAGAAAGGAGATGGGTGATATTAAAAAGACGATGGGCCCTAAAGAGGACCCTACCTTTAAAACCTCCCCTTTCATTCCCGAAATAGCCTTAGCCTCTATCCCCGCGGGGATGCGGCCCGCAAATGGTCCCTTGTACACGGGGGATGCTGATGGAAAGGATCCGCAGGATCATATACATCAATACCTGGTCGGAATGGATCTCAATTCCGCCTCGGACCACGTGCTTTGTCGTGTGTTCCTTGTGACCCTTGGAGGACGGGCAAAATCGTGGTTTACCACCTTGCGCCCGGATCAATTGATAGTTTTGATCGATTGGCCCACTTATTCATAAGGCAGTTTGCTTGCAACCGGAGGTACCCTAAATCTGCCACAGATCTCTTTACCATTAAACAGAAAAAGAATGAACCCCTACGAGGATACATAAAATGCTTTACAGATGAAGCGCTGGATGTCCCGAATGTTAGTACCACCATTTTGGCGGATATACTCACACAAGGGCTCCGGGCAGGTGAATTTTTCCGCTACCTCACGGGAAATCATATCACGTATATGAACGGACTTATACATCAAACGGAGACTTATATCCTAATGGAGGAAGCAGAAGGCGCAAAAATATGCTTGGAGGGCGATGACAATGAACATAACGAGTGTACTGAACGGGAGGTAAAGGCCAAGGAAAAAAGTCGGGAAGAAAACCAGCCCAACGTAAAGACGAGAGTGGCCCGGTCAAGAAATTTCTCAAGCCGGTACCCTTGCCCCCGATGACCATTGCCCCCGTAGAAGTACTCAATGTGATGCGGGGCAGCACCGAGCTGTGATGGCCATGAGAAGCCCGATTTCCAGATAGAGACAAGAATACGGGTAATTTTGTAAATACCATAAGACTTATGGGCATACTACTGAGGAGTGTACCACATTGCGAAGGGAGGTGCTCCGCCTCTTGGAAGCCGGGTATCTGAGGAACTACCTCAAAGCAAACAACCAAGAGAATCCCCCGCAGTATCACCTATAAGAGACCTCGTAGGGAAGAGGAAGAAAAAGAGGAAGATCAGATGATTGCCCATCGGAGGTCACGAGAAAGAACGGCGGGACAGCGGAACCTACCCTCTCCCCCGGAAGCATATGAAGATAACACCCCATTGGGGCGAACCATCAGTATGATAGAAGGAGGAGATCTCGCCGTTACACCACAAGGTAAAACGAAGCAGTATTTGAAAGAAGCTAGGCGGGCGGAACAAGGATTGTTCATAGGATCCATTCAGGGTGCAAAACTTCCTAGCATCACCTTTGGACCCGAAGATTTAAAAAGGGTAATTTATCCCAACGAAGACCCCTTGGTAATAGAAGCCATGATATATGGGATAGATATCCAAAGAATACTGGTTGATACTGGTAGTTCCGTGGACGTCCTGTTTCTCCCCACCTATCTGGCCATGGGATTGAAGAAAGAGCGGTTAGAAGCAGCCGAGGTTCCGTTAGTAGGTTTCTCGGGAGAAGCCTCCAAAACACTCGGAATCGTGACACTTCCAATGTCATGGGGAGAAGGGGCCCTTCGAAGAACGGAACCCATAAAATTTTGGGTGGTAGAGGCTTCCTCAAGAACGTATAACGTAATCTGTGGACGGCCGTCGATTCGGGCCTTCGAAGCGATCCCTTCAACCCTCCATCTCAAGGTAAAATTCCCAACTTTTTCAGGGATCGGAGAAGTCCGAGGAAACCAAGCAAAGGCCCGAGAGTGCCGCGTGAATGCTCTCCCTCCCGAAGAGGACGAACCTGTCCCCGGAGGCAACAAAAAGTGAAAAGCAGAGGAAATACGGGTACAACCCGTAGAAGAGCTAAAGTTGGTGGAACTTGTAGAAGGATACCCGGAGAGGGCGGTCAAAGTAGGTACCAAGATGGAGCCTGAAGTGGAAGCGCAATTGATCCCCATCTTGAAAGAATTCCACCATATTTTCGCATGGGAAGGCGGACCGCCCGAGCAAATCAGCAATAAGGTATGTCAACATTCCTTAATGTGAAACCTTGGGCCAAGCCAATCCAACAGAAAAAGAGGAAGATGGGCCCGGAGCGCAATAAAATCATCCGGTCGGAAATTCAGCGACTCCTCAGTCTAAGGCAAATCAGGGAGGTCATCTACCCCGAGTGGTTGGCTAACGTGGTCCTAGTCCCAAAACATGGGGGTAAATGGCGAATATGTGTGAATTTCACGAACCTCAACGACGCATGCCCCAAGGATTGCTATCCTCTCACGAGTATTGACCAACCGGTAGACTCAACGGCTGGCTGTGCACTTTTATCCACCCTAGATGGGAACCAGGGATATAACCAAATCCCGATGGCCGTCGTGGATCAAGATAAAACTAGTTTTATCACCGACGCGGGCACCTTTTGCTATCTGGTGATGCCCTTCGGACTCAAGAACGCAGGGGTCACTTATCAGCGATTGGTAAGCTTAATGTTTGCAGGGCTCATCGAAAACACGGTAGAAGTCTACGTGGATGATACGGTCGTTAAAAGCCGCTCCGCCAAGGACCACCCCGAGGACCTACGAAAGGCATTAGCCATCATGGACCGATTCGAGATGAAGGTTAACCCTAAGAAATGTTCCTTCGGCATCAGATAGGGCAAATTCCTAGGAAACATGGTTACAAAGAGAGGGATAGAAGTCAACCCCGAAAAGGCTGAAGCCATCATAGGGTTACCTACCCCAAAGACAGTTAAAGATGTACAAAAACTTACGGGCCGAATGGCCTCCTTGAGCCGATTCGTCTCCAAATCGGCCGAAAAAGGACTTCCATTTTTCAAGGTGTTGCGCAACATCAAGGAGTTCCAATGGACCCCGCAATGCGAAAAAGCTCTCCAACAACTGAAGGATTATATGGTGAAACCTCTTTTACTAGTGAAACCGGCGCCACATGAAGAAATCTTTGTGTACTTATCGGTCGGAGAGGAGGCCGTAAGTGCGGTGCTAGTCAAGGATCAAGACAAGGAACACCACCCCGTGTACTATGTGAGCAAGACTCTTCTCGGGGCCGAAACCAGGTATACCCAAACCGAAAAACTTGTCTTAACTTTAGTTACCACAGCCCGGAAGCTCCGCCCATATTTCCTCTCCCACCCCGTAACCGTTTTAACTAAACACCCATTACGAGCAATTCTTAACAAACCCGAGACCTCTGGAAGATTGATAAAGTGGGCCGTGGAGCTTACCGAGTATGAAATTTCTTACGCCCCGAGACCCTCCGTCAAAGCACAAGTCCTAGCGGATTTTGTGACTGAAATGACGGGCATCAGAGCTGAAGAAAAGACACCCTTGTGGAACCTCTATGTGGACGGCTCCTCTGTGAGCACACACGGGGGGGCTGGGATAGTTCTAGCAAACTAAGAAGTAGAAGAAGAGATACTCCACCTCGCGGTCATAATCGACTACCCGTTGTCAAATAACGAAGCCGAATATGAGTCCTTACTCATAGGGATGAGACTTGCCCGAGAAGGCGGCATCAGAAAAATACTCATCCACAGCGACTCGCAACTAATTGTGCAGCAAGTTAATGGCTCGTACGAAGCCAAGGAAGAAAGGATGCAAGCCTGCCTCCAAGCGGTTCACCGCAAACGGGAATGGTTCGACGAGTGCAAAATAATCCAAATCCCACGAAAGGAGAATCAAGAAGCGGACGCCCTGTCCAAAATGGCCACCTAAACGGCTGCCATCCATACCCGGAGGATCACTCTGCTCCAAGTTACTGAATCCGAGAAGGCCGATGGCCACGAAGTGAATGCCACTACAGACCCCCCGTCTAGCTGGGTAACCTCAATCAAAGCCTATCTAAAGGACCCGGAAGGGTATTCCACGGATAAAGCTGCGCAACGGCTTATGGCCAGAAGAACTATCAGGTATTTCCTTAAAGACGGGATATTATTCCGCAGGACTTAATCATGCCCTCACGCTCGGTGCCTAAATGAGGAAGAAGCTCAACTGGCTATGGCGGAAACCCACGAACGTACATGCGGCAGCCATACGGGCAGCGAAAGTATGGCCGGACGCCTGATTCGCCAGGGCTACTATTGGCCCACGATGGCCAGAGATTGTAAAAGGCATGCCAAAAGGTGCAAGCCGTGCCAAGCTTACGCCCCTCGGGTTCATTAACCCGCGGCCCCCTGGGAACCGCACCTGACCCCTTACCCATTTTCCAAGTGGGGCATAGACATAGTGGGACCCCTTATACCCGATGCTGGTCAAAAGAAGTTTCTCCTTGTAGCCGTTGATTACTTCACGAAATGGGTAGAAGCGGAGCCCCTAGCTCGGATAACCGCGGGCGCTGTTATCAACTTTCTTTGGCGAAGCATCCTATGCCGCTTCGGCGTCCCTCGGAACCTGGTAAGTGATAATGGTCTGCAATTTACGGATCAAGGGTTAGAAAAATGGTGTGACCATTGGGAAATAAAACACCGCTTTGCGTCGGTGGGGTACCCTCAAGCAAACGGTCAAGTGGAAAGGACCAACAAGACCCTCTTGAAGAATATGAAAGCCCGACTTGACTGGCATAAGGCCAAGTGGGTAGAAGAAATACCTGGCATACTGTGGGCCTACCGGACCACGCAGAGCACCGCCACGGGAGAAACCCCCTTCAGCTTAGCCTATGGCTGCGAAGCTGTTGTACCTTCCGAAGTCTCTATAGAAAGTTGGTGAGTTAAGGAGTACGAGGAAGTAGCTAACAGTTCTAACTTGGCCCTTGCCCTTGATCACCTCGAAGAAAAAAGAATGCGGGCCACGGTCCAGAACGAAGAATACAAGGGCCGGATGTCCCGATACTACAATACGAAGGTAAAACCCAGAACTTTTCAAGTCGGGGACCTAGTGTTGAAACGGGTCGGTGCTTCCAAAAACGTAGGCAAACTTGAGCCACGATGGGAAGGGTCGTACAAAATAGCGGGGATCATCGGGCCTGCGACTTATCTCCTTGCCAACTCTCAGGACGCCATTCTCAACAATACTTGGAACACTTTTAACCTTAGAAAGTACTATGCATAATGTAACAAAACAGCTTTGTACATAAATAAAAATTTTTGTATATATATGGTGCCATTACGATACAAGGGAGATAAGATTGCCCGACAAAATAATGACTCCAAACTTACGAGTCATTTTGGCAATCTAACCCGATGGGCCATCTTACACAAACCTAGTGACCCCACATACTAAAGGTATATCGGACCGCAACATATACAAAGGCCCTTCTACCAGCAAAACACTTATACAAACTAAACATCTTCCATGGGATGCTTTCCCTCCCTGATCAGACGACGGCGGTCCTCCGCGGACATATGATGCGGATCTCCGATAGATACAGTCGGCCCCTGCGGAGAAGGAGTCTCCGGGAACACCTGACGGATGTTCAACTCTGGAATTACCACGTTCGAGGGGAATCCTGGCAAAGCCTCCACTGCGCCCCGGCATAAGTGATATCCCAGGCGGACTAAATCACGCATCTCTTGTGCAAGGGACTCACGAAGAACAGAAGGTCCTGCAACGCCCAAAACCGCTTGGAACCGGGCCACAACCAGCTCCACTTCATGAGCACGAGTTAACTCCAGCACTCGTAAGTTCGCTATATCTCTCTCTCCTGCAACATGCAGCAGTTGCTCATCAACGGAGCAAACTTGCTCCCAGAGATCACCCAACCTGTCTTCTAAGCTTGCCACCCAGGCTCTTTCCATCACCAAGCAACACTCCAAATCCCAGGATTTATCCCGCTCCGCCTGTAAGATAGCGGCATGAACCTCCTCGGAAGTCTCCCGATCGGCCCGCAATTGATCTATCTCCTCTCGGGCCTCCAGCAAACCTTGCTCCAATTCATCCCTGCGGCGATACACCAACTCTGTGTTAGAGAAGGATTCACCCCTGGATCCGATAGCATTCAACACCAGATAGATCTGCGGAAAAATAAGGACGTAACTACGAAGAGCCTATAAAGGTTAGTATCACACAAATAAAAATATATTATTACCTCGCATAAATCTTTGCAGGCTAAGTCCTGGAGGCCCGACAAGGGCAGCGACTTCATAAGCTCGCAATCCGTGGCATTCAACAGACCGCTCAAATAGTTACGACAAAAGCTAACCATCCCCGAGACAGAAGGGGACAAAATACCACCCCCGAGTAGCTCTGACCCCGTAACGGGAAGATTCCCTTCAAGGGGCGGCGTCGGAATGCGGTCGAAACCCCCTTCGGGCGGCACAGAAGCTCCCACAATCGGAGACAGAGGACCCTCCTCAACAGTATACCTTTAGGAGAAGAAGACGGTACCAACAGAGGCAATGGGATATCCGCCTGCGCAAGCGCAGCTATCGGATCATACTCAGGAGCTATAGAACTCACTGGGGGGCTGCCACGGGCGAATTCCCCGCCCCCGAGGGACCTGCTAACACGTCAAAGCTGAGACACTCGGACGATTCATCATCCGAAGCGTCATACCCACTGTTCATTGTTTTTCCAAGGAAAGCCTTGTCAAAAGGCTCAATGGCAAAAGCTCCCATCTCTGCCCCTGGCAAACGAAAAAAATAATATGAGTACGAGGACGTCAAAAGGTGACACGAAAGGATTGCAAAAGGAAATAAACTAACGAAAGAAGAAATTGCTGTAGAGAGGCTGTTGGGGAAGATTGAAAATCTTTACCCCCTCCTGCAAGCCTGCCATAATTAATGTCTCCGGGAACTCCAATAGACTGTTGATATCGTACACCCCCGAGAACAACCCGCTATCGGACAAGGTGCCCCACTCTCTCCTCAGAATTGCTTCGTTAGGGGTAATATAACTCAACCCCCATTGAAGTGGTACTCCTCACGACCTGGCTGATAGGCCCCTCGGACGGACAAAGAAGAACGCCCTCTTCCAATCCGTTCTATTATTACGGGGATTGGATACATCTAGAAAGGCCTTCCTCTTGGCCCGATGGGCCAAGCTGAAGAAAGGAAGACCACCTGAGCAGGGGCGAATGGTGAATATAGGCCCTACCTGATGAGGAGATAGTGGCAACCTTAGCAACTCGGAGCACAAAATATACCCTACCAGATAACGGTAAGAGTTCGGAGTCAACTGACTCGGGTATATTTGCCAATATTGAAACAAAGTTTGAAGGAAAGGGTGAAAAACACCCACAATCCGCATCGCATTTGCTCCCGATATACGGTAAGATAGCCCGATGGAGGATCATAAGCCCTCTGCTCGGGGTGCGGTATTACTATATCATATTTGTTGATATCCAGTTGTATGTAGCAAAGAGTGTCATGACGGAGGCACCATGTTCGATTCCAACGGCAGTGCCAACGCGCCTTCGCCCCATCATCCGCTCGGGCTCCAAAACAAGCCTGGTATACACCGATGATTCATCCACCAGCTGATAAGGATCACGGCCCGTGAACACATTGCGGATATGGTTAATACGATAGAGATCATCTTCCGGGGACATAGGCACGACCCTCGCAGAATTACCCATCCCACCACACACCCTGCGTTCACTATGCCTACTTCCCTGAGTCGAATTCTCTGAGGCCGCACGGCGCACTCCTAATAGTAAGGAAGGATTCCGATCAGAGTTCCGAGGAGAGTGGCGGGGCGAGGAAGAGTCATCCTGCTTGAAAAATGGAGGCATCATCTTGACGAGATAAGTAACTTACGTACTTTACTTAATTTCGAAGAGGAAACTTAGCTTTTCAAAAGAAATTATAATGAGTCTTTAAACAGTAAAATTTTAAGTAACTTTGACAAAATTACTGAACAACTATTTATACCTTTCTAAAAAGTGAAAAGCTTGAGCTGTCTAAACTAGTTAATGGGTTACACGTGTCCAATGAGTTTCTTACATAAGAAAATAGAGCGACATGCCAAGCGACACCTCCTACTTAATTTTTAACCTAGTCAGCAGGCTTTTATTATTATTTATCCTAAAATAATAAATATAATTATCAAATAATGGTATTTGCTGAAAGGAGCAAAATCTTAAAAAAAAAAAAAAGAGTTGGTTCATTAAAAGTCCGAGAAGCCCTCGGAAAAGCTTACAAAAACAGAATGGTAGAAATGCTTAAAAGTGAAAGTACATGACAGAAACATAAAGAGAAATCCTATTCCAAACCCCCGTACTCGGAGGAGGTGGGGGCGGAGTGCTAAGGGACTCATCGGGTAGACCAGCAGACGGACTCGAAGACAGTACCCCGCCAGAGCTACTCACACCCGGAGCAAATACGGTCGGAGGAGGTATAGGAGAAGCGCTCGATGTCATCGCATCTTCAAACATCTCCAGAATATTCTGAACCTGCTCGGGAGATGGCCTAGAAAGCTTCTTAACATCAAAAATGCGACCAAAATTCACCCCCAAAGGCACAACCCCTCGAGCCAAAGTGGCGCACTCCAAATATCCCCACATCATGTTCCCGAGAGTATCCCGAGCATGATCACGAGCGGACAAGGCGGCGTACTGATGTTCCGCCTCCACTGTCGCGCACCGAACAACCTCATCAACCCGGGCTCGTACATCCTTCAGTGGCAGCACATCAACTAGTTTCAGCTCCACTAACTCATTTATCTGTGATTGGAGCTCCCGTTCCCTCTCCAACCCCTCGGACCTCTCCTTCTCTAGAGCCTCCACCCGAGCACGAAGGATCCCCTTGGACTCTGCCTTCTCCTTCTCCAAGCGAGATAATTGCGCCCAGACAATCCCCTCGTACACCTCCATCTGGTCATGGGCCGATTGCACCTGCTGCAGAGTAAGGCGCATCACCTCCTTTATCTCTTGGTCTTCCTTCCATTTGAAGTCATGGGCCTCCAACTTGGTACGAAGAACCGCGTTCATGGACTCAGCCTCGTGGAGTTGGGCTTGGAGAGAAGTCACCCGTTCCCGAAGAGGGCCTACTTCCGCCACCTCTCTTAAATGGCGCTGCTCGACGGAAGTGATAACCTCCCGAGTCTTCTTGGACTACATAACAGAACGAAGAATATAGATAAGGATGTAAGGAAACCGCGGTAAAAGGAGATTAAGAGACCGTAGATACTTACGATAGCCTCCATCCAAATGGTGCTGGCCCGCAGAAGCTAGTACCTCTCCGCAGGCGCGGAAAGAGCGGACCCGAAGAAGTGAAGGATCTCGTGGTAAGCTTCCCCCACGGTCGGAGGCTCCTTCTCGGGTGCCTGTGGTGAGAAACCTCCCTCGGAAGCAGACCTCCGCAATGTAGCCCTCCTCGGGAGATCAGCCGTCGGAGGAGGGATGGTCGCAGTGGCAGTTACAGTTACTGCCTCCGTCATCACCACTTCAGAAACCTCCACGGCGGCCGATGAACCCTCTCCCCTGAGCAAGGTGCCCATCACCTCCTTCTTCACCTCCAGGCCCCTCAACAAGTGAGCAGGACCCTTGAAAAACCCCTCGGGACCCTCCGATGGCTCCTCCGGGTCCGATTGAAGTAATTGGGAAAACAAATCAGCGCCCGGAAACATAGGGGCCTTCCCCTTGTTAATCACCGCTGCAAAAACGAGGTATATAAGCAAGTAACTATACGGGACAAATTCAACGTGATATTGTAGATGGAATCCTATAACCAAATAAATAGAGGAAGAAAGGAAACTTACGAGGAGAAGATGGGGAAGGATCCCGAGAAGAAATTTCCACGATCTCCGGCCCAGGAGACAAAGGCCATTCCTCCTCCGCCCTTGGAGATAGCGCCCCCTTAGAGCTCCTTGGAGAGCTGCTAGCGTGGGACTCGGGATCTGACACCCAGGCCAAAGTGAACGTAGGATTCACTTGTCGCAGTGGAACGACCTCCAGGCATACCCCCTCAGCTTCCGCGAAGGGACGTGGGAGGTCCTCGTGAGCTTCCTCAGCCTCCGGGTCCATCCCTGCCTTCCCAGAAGACTGTACTTCTACTTCCTCGTGTTCTCCCCCCTCAGAAGCTTCACTAGGCCCACTCGGAGCCGCCTCTTCAGAACCCGACACTAAATAATATCTCGCCATAACCTCCTCTGCACCACACAAAGACAAGTCAGTATAGACAACGAAAAAATACGAAAAACTACTCGGAGGAAATAAATACGAAAGAAAAAGCTTGAGAATAAAAGAGGGAAAACTTACTGAAAGCTGGCAAGTGCAGACCCGGAACAGAGAGCGACTTCTTCACATTGTCATCATTGAACACTACCAAATGAAGCCCGACCCTATCAAACAGCTGCGAAAAATCTTCCGACTCCATTAACATCTGCTGAGCAACCACCGGGGAGAGCACCGTATCTTCATCCATGGTGCGAATTGGAGTCACACCCTCACCCCACTTGAAAGGCACATCCCACCTCCCTCGGACGGGCTTCACATAGAAAAACTTGTCCTTCCAAACGCTATGCGAGCTGATTGTAGCACCCAGAATCCTCTTCGTGGAATTCCCCGAGTTATCCCTATGACGGACGTGATAAAAGGGGTATCCCCTGGGTGACACCCCCACATCAAAAATTGAGAGGAAGTGATCTACTTCGCACTCGTACCCTTCGACGAGATACCAAAAAACGTAAATACAGAGAGCAGCGTATCCATTGGGCACTAATTGACTCGGACAAATGCCACAAGTCTTGAACACCTCACAAAAGATGGGTGGCATAAATGAACGCCACCCGTAGTTCACTTGCGCGAAGTACACCGTAAGCATACCCGCGGGAGGATGACACGCACTCTGATCCTCAGTAGGAATGTGAACGGTCACATTCTTCATAGCGGTCCCTATGGCTTTGAATAGATCCATGACTTGCTCGTAAGTAACAATGGACCGAATCTTCTTGATTTTAGAAAAATCGCAGACAAGGGGCTTCTTCGATTTTGAAACCCTAGCTTTCTTACCCGAGGCGGCACCGCTGCCCTCAGCGGTAGCAGACTTTCTTTTACGAGTGGAAACAGCAGGCCCAACGAGGGGATCAGTGGCCACAGAAGCAGAGGGAACATCAACGGCGGAAGTGTTGACAGAAGAAGCCATTTTTCTTTTTGGGCAAGAAAGAGATTTAGCAGATGGGTAAAAGAAAGAGAACGAGAGGAAGAAATTTGAGAGAGATGAAAACTGCTTTTTTGCTTACAAAAGTTAGGAGAATTGAGAGAGTTTGAAGATTGAAGAAAAGGATGAAATGAAGGGATGGTACTGACGGACCTATTTATAGGAATAAACAATTAAAGACGTGCCCCGTTTTCCACGCCCCACGTCTCCACTCATGAAGCGACGTGTCCCTCCACGCGCTAGCCGTTACGGGAGATCAACGAGTGGATGAATGAATGCCCTTTTAAAGCATCCAACGGTCAGAAAGAGCCGTTGCAATTATCTGGACCGTTGCTTCCCAACGACAAAAAGGTAATTTTCTTACAGTATTTTAAATATATACTTATATACACTGTGATCCCCTCGGAGCCGTAAAAAAGAAAAGAAGCATAAAACCCTCTAGGAAGAAAGGGAAACAAGTCATATCCTGTCGAAAAAATCTTGAAAAAGGAGAAACAACGCTCGGGGCTTCTTACCCCCTCGGAAAAAAAAAATTAGCGGAAAAAGCTTCGCCCTCCTCGTAAAATGGCCACGGGAAGAAAATGAGCAAAGAGGAAAAAACACAAAACTCCCCAGAGTACAAAAACCCCAAAATTAAAATTTTATTCGCCCCTACGATGGCGATCGAAATTTGGGGGGGCTAGTGTTACCCGTATAAAATAAATACGAGATTAAAGAGAATATTAGTCCTAAACAAAGAGGATTAATAAATGGACAATACTATTGTCACGAGTACCTCCTATGAGTTGTACCTACTCCCAACGAGGAGGCCCATCGGGTGTGACCAATACCGCTCGGATACTAACCCAAAGCGGTACGAGTGGCCATCCGACGAGGGCACTCAGCGTCCCTCGGAAAGTCACGATGAATTAAGACCAAATATCAAGGCGGCATCGGATAAAAAGCAAACCCGGATGGATCCGCCCGATTCAGATATCCATCAAGACGCCGAGCAGGGCCCCAACGGACTCCCGAGTCCCAGAACCTCAACAAGAACGCTTCCTTGCTATGCACTCCTAACATAAATGCCCTCGGAGCAATGCCCAGATGGCCAACTCAAAGAATGAAACCGCACTTTGATGCAAGAACCAAAGAGCAACAATTTCTGGGTACATGGAAAGAGAAAAGCCTATCCACGAAGGCTAAAACACTCCTCGGAGTTCAACTCGTGGGTAAACACCCCCTCGGAGAAAATGTCCAGAATCACTTGCTCCCGGATACCCACCTATCGGAGCAGCATTATCACTAAGAGGACACCTAAACTTGGCTATCAAGACATTACTAAAGGCAATAAGCCCTTGAAGACAAAGAGGTCGGCTTAACCACCTATCGGAATGAAGGAAAAACCCCTCGGAGAAAGATCAAGAAACACAGTCATCACTTAGTCAATCAAGATAGACATTGTCATATTACATTTCAACACGTGTATTCATCCTAAAGCCTGACCACATGCGTAGCAACACCTGTAAACACATGCATAATGACACATGTCCCTAAAAAACTATATAAATGGAGGTGGTCGGATAGAGAAAGATAACTTCGGAGACTTGAAAAGACGAACACCAAAAGAGACAATTACCCGGCAGGAGTGAAATATAGTGAATAAAGGAAGGAATGTTCTTGTCATTTTGTCTCCTTTAAAATAGCATTTAGTTTTTGAACCACGGGCAAGGGCGTTCCAACCCAAATAAATTATTCAGTTAATTAGGTCGTAATTCCAAACCTGTTAACACATTTTTAAGCAACCTTAAGTTTTTGTTCAGATGAGTTATGAAATAATAAAGATTTGATGAGATGTGAACTGGTGCTGGTTTGATGAGTTCTTCATATGTGTTTACCATCTTTCTATTGTTGCATTCATGTTAGAACTGCATTGTTTTCCTTCTTGTTGTTGAGTTGTGTCGGTTTGGGCTTAGGGGAGTATAATTCATGTGTTGAGGCATACACTTTGGGTGACATACTGCAGGTGATATACCTTTTCCGTGACTTTCTATACTGTGGAAGTGAATTGTTTTTTGAATTCATCAATGCTTATCTCTGTGTGTTTCTTGTTATTTATGTTGCTTATTCGTGATTTTAATCTGAACATTATGTATGTGGTACTCACTTGCTATATTGGATAAGTTTCAAATGTAATTTTGGATGTATCTCAAGCTCTTACATAGATTTGCCTTGGTGAAGCCCTGTACCTCCACCTTCTGGTTTGAATATTATTGCATGTCATCCCAACATTGTGCACAGTCTTAGGCCAATATTGAAAATAGTAACTAATAAGTTTTCAAATTCTTGAAAATCGCTCTGGTTACTTGTTAATTAAACATTGACACGTGTACGTGGGAAAGCATTGTGGGATGATTTAAGTGATAACTTCCACTAACTTTCCACTAACATTCATTCTCTCTTCGCTACTCACAATCTTAAAAAGAATCACAAGCCCTAATTTCCTTATTTAGAATTTCTGCTAATTGCTCTCATATTTCCAAACTTTTCTTAATTTTCCTTTACAAATCTCTCTTACTAACAATGGCGAGCAAGTCTCCTATGTAAACTCTTGTAGATGTTACTTTGAGCAGTGAGCCCACAGCCGCACGTACTCGCTCTCACATTCGAGGAGATGCTGCAAAATCTGATGATGCTCAAGTTATTGCAAAGAGGAAGACAATTCCCTATGTTCGACGAGGAAAGAAATACAAGCAGGGAGAATCGACTTCAAATGTTGAGCCAACATCTGAGGCAACCACTCCAATCATCAATGAACCTGAAATCGAGGTAAATGTGGCTGACTCCAACCCTGAGATTAATGTTGATATATCTTTTGAAGGGGAGGGTTCATAATCTGTGGATGATTTGGCAAGGGAATGGATTAGGGTTCAGAAGAAGAGCAAGGATTCTCTTGCAAGTAGTATTGGTGATAGACTAATGTCTGAGACTACTAAGAGACATGCTGAGGCTAGAAAAAGGCAAGTTGAAAGGTTAGCTAAGAAGAAAGCTGCTGAAGCTGAGAAAAAGGCTGAAGAAGATAGAAAAATTGTTGTTGCTGCTGCTGCTAAGAGAAAGAGGAAAAGGAAACAGGGTATAGAAGTGGCAATTGAGTTGGTAGATGTTGAGGAAGAAGAGGAAGAGGAGAAAGAAGAGGAGAAGGATGAGGCGGAAGAGCAGGATGTTGCTGCTAATGTTAGGGCAACATCAGAGACACGGGAATACTCAGATGGACTCTGGGTGACATATACTGAAGATAAGTATTAGAAATATGTTGTATATTCTCTAGTATAGTCTCTAGTATATTCTCAAGTATACTCTTTTATTGATTGTGTATATCTTTTGTGTATATCTTAGATTGATTTTGTACTTATTTAGATTAGGTAGTTTACATTACTTAGACTCCTTGTTATACTATATATATTGACCTCAAGATTGATAAAGAACTCATTCAGCAAAATACTTTCTTACATGGTATCACGAGTCTAAAAAAAAAATGTGAAACTCTTCTCTCCCCCCTCATAGCCATCCGCCCCTCCTCTCTTTTCTCTCTCTTTCTCTCTTCAATGGCTGCATCAAAATTTCACTCCGCTATCGCAATCTCAAATATTCGTAACTTATTCCGATCACCCTTGAAGTTGAGAAAGGTCAATACTCTTCTTGGGTGGAACTTTTTCGCATTCATTGCCATGCATATCCAGTCATATATCACATACTACCACCCCCACCTTCCGCAAAATCAAAAACACCATCACCACCCGCCGCCACGGACACTGCGAAGGACGCCGCCCCTTTGTATTCCGATGCTGCTCTGCCCAAACCGATGGGTGATGACCTCGCTCTCTGGACCCGCCTCGATGCAATCGTCCTTCAGTGGATATATGGAACAATTTCCAACGACTTGCTACAAACCATTCTTGAGAAGGATTTCACCGCTCATCAAGCCCGAGTCCGCCTTGAAAACATCTTTCAAGACAATAAGAACTCACGAGCCGTTTATTTGGAGAACCAATTCTCTCAGGTACAATTGGACAATTTTTCGAATATCTCTTCTTATTGTCAAGAACTAAAAATGCTTGCAGATCAACTCTCGAACGTGGGCGCACCGGTACCCAATCAACGTCTAGTTCTCCAGCTCATTGCCAGACTCAATGAGAACTATGATGTTGTTGCCACTTTCATTTAGCAGAGTGATCCCCTCCCTCCGTTCTATGAGGCTCGGTCCTGCCTCATCATGGAGGAGACCCGCAAAGCAAAGCAGGCCGCCACTGCTGCCACGATCGTCGCCGCCCTAGTCCACACCGCACCACCCTCGGATCAACCCCCCACAGACGCGGTTATACCCCTCCCCACCGCGGTTACTCTTCCTCCACAAGAAGACGTCACGGTGGCCCCCGCAATCGTGGGCGTGGCCACGGTCTGCCCGGGTCCTTCTCACAACGACTTGCGGCCCATCAACCCAATCCATGGGCCCAGTACCCGCCTTGGCAGCCCGGCCCATGGTCATATCCACTGTGCCCGTATCCGACCACTGGTTGGGCTCGACCTCCTGCTTCTTCTCAGCCCGGGATATTGGGTAGCCGTCCGTCCTAAGCTTACACGGCTCACGGCCCTCCACATTCCTTCTATGCACCAACGGACATTGATCAATCCATACATACCATGCCCTTGACTTCTCTCGATCCATAGTGGTACTTGGACTCCTGTGCTTCATCTCATGACCTCGGCGAAAGGTACTCTCTCGTCTTATTCTTTTTCGAGCATCAGTAATAATATTCTTGTTGGTAATGGTACCGAAATTCCCGTTAGAGGTCATGGTAATGCAATTCTCCCATTTTCTTCGTTTCCCTTACACTTAAAACATGTCTTGCATGCTCCTAATCTTATTAAGAATCTTGTCTCCGTGCGTTGCCTTACTACTGATAATTGTGTGTCTATTGAATTTGATCCATTTGGTTTCTCTGTGAAGGATTTTTGGACGGGGACAATCCTCATGAGATGTAATAGCACTGGTGACTTATATCCCATCACACCCTCCATTATGCCATCTAGCCGCCCCCAACTGCTCTTGCCGCCATCCACTTTGTGGCACCAACGATTGGGACATCTGGGCTTATCTACTTTACAATTTTTACATAAGAACAATTTTATTCCTTGTAGCACTTTTAATAAACGAACATTATGTGAACCTTGTGTTTTGGTTAAGCATATTAAACTTCCTTTTTCTTTATCCTCTAACTCTTGCTTACGTCCTTTTGATATCATACATAGCGATTTGTGGACCTCGCCGATCTTACGTTATAGTGGTCATGAATACTATGTGTTATTCTTGGATGCTTTCTCTAATTTTCTATGGACTTTTCCTATTGGGCGCAAATCCGAGGTGTATTCTGTCTTTTCTACCTTTGTTACATTCATACCTACTCAATTTGGTGCCACTAAAAACTTTACAATGTGATAATGGCAGGGAATTTGACAACGACCACTTGAAGAAATTATGTCACAACACGGGCATGACCCTTCGCTTCTCTTGCCCATACACATCCGCCCAAAATGGAAAAGCCCAAAAAAAAATACGGTCCATCAACAATGTTGTCCGCACTCTCCTCACTCAATCATTCACACCCCCCTCTCTATGGCCTCACGCCCTCTAAATGGCCACTTACCTCACAAATATACTTCTTCACAAAACACTCAACCAATCCTCTCCCTCTCAAATCCTATATTACCAAACACCGTCTTACATGGACCTACGCACATTCGGATGTCTATGCTATCCTCTCTTCCCCGCCACCACTATACACAAACTCCAAACCCGCTCCACTCTTTGTGTCTTTCTCGGCTATCCCTCCAATCATAAGGGATATAAGTGCTACGACCTCCAATCCAACAAACTACTCATCTCTCGTCACGTCCTTTTTGACGAATCCAAATTCCCGTTCCAAAATCTACCCAAGTCATCTCCGCATAGTTACTCCTTCCTCGATGACCCCGTCAACCCTTGCATCTTTCCCACGGGTCCAACAGCCTAACCGCCCTCTTTGGCCCAACCTCCCTCTCCGTCTCACTCACCACCGGCCACCACCTCTCCAGCCCACACCGCCCCATGTCCGGTACCACATCCCACTCAATCGGCCAAATCTGTGCTCCATCCAACGGCCCAATCACCCTCGGCCTCCCCTAGCACGACCTCCTCTCACTCGGCCCGTCCCACCACTGATCCACTCATAGCCTCCCCTCCTTCGGCCAACACCAACCCTCGTCCTCCTCCTCCTCCCTCTCGCACCATCGTCACTCGTAGAATGCACGGTATCCGCACTCCCAAACATCCTTTTAATTTATCTACTTCCATATCTCCCTCCCCCCTTCCTTCTAACCCCAAAGTTGCATTATCCGATCCTAACTGGAAATTAGCCATATAGATGAATATAATTGTTTGATTAAGAATGAGACGTGGGAGTTAGTCCCTGGTCCGCCTAATGTGAATGTCATTCGTTCTATGTGGATATTTCGTCATAAGACTAACGCTGATGGTTCTTTTGAGCATTATAAGGATCGTCTTGTTGGTGATGGCATGTCTCAACAGGTTGATATTGATTGCTTGGACACTTTCAGCCCCGTGGTTAAACCCGCAACTATTCGCATTGCCCTCAGTATTGCTCTATCTCGTTCTTGGCAAATCAGCCAACTGGATGTCAAGAACGCCTTCCTGCATGGAACTCTCAATGAAACCGTCTACATGCACCAACCCCTCGGCTTTTGGGATTCTCACCGGCCCGACCATGTCTGTCTCTTGAAGAAATCTCTTTATGGTCTTAAACAGGCCCCGCGGGCTTGGTATCAATGGTTTGCCGACTTTGCTTTCACCATTGGATTCTCTCACAGTAAATTCGACCACTCTCTCTTTATCTATCACCGGGGTAACGAAGTTGCTTACTTACTTCTCTATGTTGATGATATCATACTTACTGCTTCATCTGTCACTCTACGTCGTTTCCTTATTGATCAGTTTAGTGCTGAATTTGCCATGTAGGACTTGGGTACCCTTCACTATTTTTTGGGCATTGCTGTTTCTCACTATGCAGGCGGTCTTTTTCTCTTACAAAGTAGGTATGCAGCTGAAATTATTGAGCGCGTGGGCATGGACTCATGCAAACCCGCGGCCACACCCGTGGACACGAAACCAAAGGTCGGATCCTCGGGTCCTCCCTTTCCCGACCCGACACTGTTTCACAGTTTGGCTGGTGCTCTCATGTATCTCACCTTCACTCGTCTAGATATCTCTTATGTTGTTCAACAAATATGTCTTCACATGCACGACCCTCGTTTGGAGCATATAGCTGCTCTTAAGCGAATCATTCGCTATGTCCAAGGCACCTCTCACCTCGGACTCCATCTCTAACGCTCTCGTCTTGACTCTCTCATCTCTTATACCGATGCTGATTGGGCTGGCTGTCCCGACACGAGACGTTCCACGTCGGATTATTGCATGTTTCTTGGAGATAATCTTATTTCTTGGTCGTCAAAATGAAAACCCACTCTCTCTGGATCCAGTGCCAAGGCCGAGTACCGTGCAGTCGTTAATGTTGTTTCAAAGTCTTGTTGGATTTGTAACTTATTATTGGAGCTTCGTATTCCTCTCTTGAAGGCCACATTGGTTTATTGTGATAATGTGAATGCCATCTATCTCACTAAAAATCTGGTGCAACATCAACGTACCTATCATATTGAACTTGACATTCACTTTGTTCGCGAAAAAGTGTCACGGGGTCAAGTTTGGGTTCTCCATGTTCTTTCTTGGTCACAAATTGCCGACGTCTTTACCAAAGGATTACCTCGAGTTCTCTTTGATGATTTTCGTTATAGTCTCACCGTTCGCGAACCTTCTGATTCGACTGCGGGGGTGTATTAGATATATGTTGAATATTCTCTAGTATATTCTTTATTGATTGTGTATATCTTTTGTGTATATCTTAGATTGATTTGTACTTATTTAGATTAGGTAGTTTACCTTACTTAGACTCCTTGATGTACTATATATATTGGCCTCAAGATTAATAAAGAACTCATTCAGCAAAATAATTTCTTACAATAAGGAGGAATTCTACTCTCTCTACAACCTGACTAAGGATTTGGAGAAGAAGTGGGGTGGGTGCTTTCAAGAAGAGGGAGATCCACCTTGAAAGAGCAATAGAGATGGCCAGTTTCAAAGAACACAAATTGATTAACTTGCTTGAGGCAAGAGGAATCTATCAATCTGTGATGGAGCTGAATGATTATGCTCTTGAGATTGTTATGGAATTCTACCTGAATCTCTCAAAGTGGAATAGAGATTACAAATCTCCAAAGTATGGAAAAACTCGGGCGAGGGGGAGAGTATTCAATATCGAACCCTACACTATCAACAAAATTTGGGGATTTCCACTTGCTGAATGGTATGACGATTCTGACCAAGATGATGTGATTAAAGATTTGACTGGTGGGTTGATCAAAGTCTGGAAAGATGCTCTGCCCACTACTAAACTCACCTCCCTTAGTGTAATCTTGCATAAGATTGCAATCTTCAGGTGGCTGCCTAGTACGAACTCAAATGTGTTCACTAAGGATTCTACAATCTTAGTGTACAAGATAAAGAATGAGTTAGCTATGAATATGGGGGAGATAATCTTGAAGTCAATGTCTGATGCTGCTGGTAGGAAGAATGACATTTTGACTTTTCCCTCACTGATATCTAAAATCCTTCTCAAACAATGATTGAAGACAAGTCAAGTTGTGGGATGGACCAAAAATGATGTTTAATTTACCATACTTCCTAGTTACTTGGCTGGTTCAAGAGTAAGAGACCTGCCATGGAATCCTAAAGGAGTGGTTAGACCAAGGAAATAGAAGAAGAAGGCTCAGGAGTTTGCTAAAACTTCAGTGCCTACCTGCCTATCTCCAAAGATGAGGTATGCATGGTCATTACTTCCTCTTTTGTGGAGCAGCTGCTGAATTGGTTTAGGGGAACATAGCTGATACTCAGAGAGATATTGAGGATAAGAAAGAGCATCTAAAGGAGCTATAGAGTTTGGTTAAAAACTTGGAGAAATCCCCATCTTCACAAAAAGGGGGAGAATAGTTCCAATTTTTAATTTTTGTTATCTGGTTTTCTGTTTTGCTCCTTAAACTGCTGTTTTTTTGTGTTGCTGGTATATTTTCTTTAATTGTTTTGATTTGATCAAGGATTTTGCTCATTGTTATTATGCTATGGTTCGTAACTCTAAGTATTGCTACTTTGAACTGCTCTGATTTGTTGTTCCTTATGAAAGCAATTTAGAACTGTTTTTCTATTTAACTTTTTCTGCAGGAACTCAATGGTTTCAATGTTGAGGCAACATTGATGAATGTTAAAGTTTAAACATTTTAATGTGATAATGACTTTAGTAAATGTCTTTGTTATTTTAACTTTGAATATGTTAGTTTGCATTGAGGGGGAAGAGTTTAGTAGTTTTAATTTGTTTCTTGTTGAATCTTAATTTCTGGATATAAGACTAGATTAGAACATGTATTGGTTTTGTGAAGAAAGGCAAAAAGGGGGAGATTGAAAGTGTAAGGTAATTTGGAATGAATGTTATGAGAAGTTGGGACAACATTGATGATAACATTGAAACCAGAGGGCCTGCGAGCAATCTGTGCTTTAAACTGCTTTATTTTAGTTTTGTCTTTATTCACTTATTAGTCAAGTTCCACAGTTTTAGTTGTATATGATTATGTCCAGGAACACATTATAATCATAAGAAAGAGCTTGGAAAGATTCCTTACGTGAAGTTTCCTTAATTCAAGTTGAGAAGAGAAGTCAACAATATGGTTTCAAGAAAGGAAACAAATTGGAGTTCCACTGCAACTATGATTCTTTCCAGGACATACTCCGTAATGAAGAAGTTGTATTACTTTATTAGAACTAATAAAGGGAATAATTATTTAAGAAAGAGACTGAGTTCACAAGAAAGTCCAATTCAACAAGGAAACAACAAGAGTTACCAAAACTGTGAACAACACACCTTGGAGTGCAAGTTTCAAGAAACTTATATATAGGTGTGACGTTCATCAAGACAAACACAAGACAATAATGCTAAATAATCCAAGAGATTAATTCTTCGTTGTATTGTTTTGTCTTGCTTTTGTGAAGTTTTTGTATCAACTAATTAAGTATAGTTCTTAGATTTAAGTAGTTCGTGCTTGTCTGCTTCCTTGAGTCCGATCAACAAAGAGCGTGAGTGTATTTTTGTGCGGAACGTTTTGTTGAAACTGTTTTCAGTTATTTCCCCTATGGCCAGGAAGTTTTTAATAATACTGAAAACTTCTAAAAAGTTAACTTCTTGCGTTTTTAATTCCGCTGCACATTATACTCTATCGAGAAGATTGTTTAAGATCAAATTAAGGCAACACTTAAGCTTTGAAAGTTGTATCAATTTTGATCCAACAATTTCAATGAATACTGAAACGAGTCTCATATTTTTTCCCTTAGATACTGTTTTAGAAAGCTATTTGTGAACAATCAATCATGTTTAATAACTTTAAAATTTGAAAATAAGGATACAGACAGTAAAATCGAGAGTGCATTACAAACACTTTTTGAATGATCATCTCCTCTTTATCAATAAGCTCCAGCGTTCGGCTTCCTTCTCAGCAACTAGAACATGGAACTCTCCTCCAAGCATTTCATGTATGTCTATATTCTCATATTCCTTCCCAGCGACGTGAAAAAATTGATGAAAAAGGACAAAAGTTAATATGCATTGGTTATAGTGATGAATCCAAGGGATATCGTTTACTAGACCCAAGAATAAATAAGCTTATTATTTCTCGAGATGTTATCTTTGATGAAAAGCAGTCGTGGAACTGGGAAGAGAATACAAAGACAAATAATGTCTATCAACCACCGCCATCCTCATTTCAACAAAATGAATCAAGTACCAGTCCAAGTGCAAGTCCAGACCAAGGTCCAAGTCCAGGTGCTGCAGGACCATCCGGAGAATTCTATCCAGAATCAGAAAGTCCTATCAGAAGGGTACGCAACTTACGAGACATTTATGAATCATGTGATGTAGCATTCTTCACCGTTGAGCCGCAGACATTTGACGAAGCTTCTAAAGAAGAAATCTGGCTAAATGAAATGGACGAAGAAATGGCGAGTATTGAAAAGAACAAAACATGGGAGCTTGTAGATCTTCCCGAAGGAAAAAGAGTTATTGGCCTTAAATGGGTGTACAAGACGAAGTACAAGGAAGATGGCTCAATTCAGAAACACAAGGCACACCTAGTAGCAAAAGGATATTCACAGCAGCCAGGCGTCGACTTCAATGAAACATTTACTCCAGTTGCACGCATGGAGACTATAAGGCTCATGCTAGCTCTAGCTGCTCAACTAGAGTTACCAGTTTATCAATTGGACGTGAAATCAGCTTTCTTGAACGGAGATCTAGAAGAAGAAGTCTATGTCGAGCAACCGCATGGTAACATCGTCAAAGGAAAAGAAGACAAAGACTATCAACTCAAGAAAGCGCTATATGGCTTAAAGCAAGCACCAAGGGCGTGGAATAGCAAAATTGACAACTATTTCCAGAAGTCTAGATTCACTAGAAGCCAGAGTGAACCATTGCTCTACGTAAAGAAACAAGGTACTAAAGATTTTCTCATTGTTTGTCTTTACGTGGATGATTTGATATATACAAGCACTAGTGCAGAAATGATGAATGAATTTAAAAAGGCAATGATGCAAGAGTTTGAAATGAGTGATCTCGGGCTTATGAAATATTTTCTAGAAATTCAAGTCCGCCAATCCAAAGGAGAAATATTTATTTCTCAAGAAAAATATCTTGAAGGAATTTTGAAGAAATTCCAGATGCAGAACTGCAAGCCAATATCCACAACACTTGCAGTCAATGAAATGTTGATGATGAATGACGGTGCTGAAAAGGTTGATCAGAAAATGTACATGAGTTTAGTAGGCTCCCTGATTTATCTGACGAACACAAGGCCATATATTGTCTATCCAGTCAGCCTGATATCAAGGTTTATGCATGATCCAAGCAAATTGCACTCTGCAGCAAAAAGATTCTACGATACCTCCAAGGTATGAAGAAGTTCGGCATCAAGTATGTCAAGGAAAAAGAGAATAATCTCATCGGCTATATTGACAGTGATTGGGCTGGATCAGTCGACGATCGTAAAAGTATGTCAGGATACGTATTCTGTCTTGGATCAAAAATAATATCGTGGACGTCAAAGAAGCAAAAGACGGTATCACTTTCATCAGCAGAAGCAGAATATATCGCAGCCACAGATGCAGCACGAGAAGCCGTTTGGCTCAGAAGAATTCTTGAAGATTTACAGCAAAAGCAAGAAGCTCCAACAGTAATCTATTGCGACAACATGTCGACAATTGCAATGACAAAGAATCCAGTATTTCACGCAAGATCGAAGCATATCGAACTTTGACATCATTTCGTCAGAAGTTTTGTGCAAAACCAAGAAATTCAATTTGAATTCATAAACACTAAGGAACAACTCGCGGACAGTTTCACAAAGGCAGTGACCACAGAGAAAATCGTGCAACTTCAAAATGAAGTCCGAATTATGAATTAAGGGGGAGTGTTAAAAATAATAATTCATAATTCCTCCATTTTCTAGCAAAATCTAGACGGCTCATGATCTAGAATTCTCTAATTATTGTTTAATCAAATAGTTGTAAGATTTCTCTAGAAAAGTTACTGTTAAACTAAACATTAAGGAAAGTGGGGGCTGATATTCGCCTATAAATAAGGCATAGGAGTTGAAATTGCAATCAAGCTAAGAAGAATAGCATGAGCCGTGTAAAAACACTTTGCATTAATAAATATTGCATAAAAATTCTCCAAGTCCTTCATATTCCTTATAAGCCCCAAAATACTTTTTATATCTTCCTAAATATCCCTAACACCCAACAGTTTCTGCAAACTCTTTTTGACATCTGCAATCTTAATAACAGCATAATTTGCATTGTTATTGTAAGAAACCAAGAAGAATCTAGTGAAATGCAACTATGCAGCATTGGTTTTGCTTTGCTAGAGTTACAACTGTTCATTTGATCAAGCTACAGTTCATCAGGAAATACTGATATAGAACATCCAATTAACAAAATATTGGTAGAGACCAATACAAAGTTACATAAACCTTGAGAAACAAGGATACATTATTCGAGAACATGTCCACAAATGAATCTAAATCAGTTGGAGAATCAGAATAACCGCAACAGATAAATATGAAGAAGCGCTAAATGTTAACAAAAAACAGGAAAAAGGATAAAAACACAAAACTAGTGTGAACGCTGCCTCAACTTCTTATTTTTATATAATTGAAAGACTGTTGCCTCGTACTTACTTTGGTCACGTCAACTTTCGTAATGTGATGATCATTGAGAAAACAACTGAGTAGGATCAAGGAACACATTTTAAGATGTATCTGATGATGATGATAATACATTTTCACAACCCTTCTACAGCTGCAGGATGCGGCTTGAGTACACATACATCTGTTAAAAGTTTCCACAACGATTCATGAGAATTTGGCAATGACAACAATAGGCTCCTGCAGAATCCTTTAGCTTTCCAAGTATCGTTTACTTTCCTACATGTAAGCCTCAGAAAACATCTTGGAAAATGTATTAACAAAAAAAAAAAAACTGAAATTATTGGTGGTAGAAAATATTGTCACTTTTGTCAAATGAAAAGAAAAATATTGTGAGCTAAAACTTTCAACCAGAAAGAGCTATTCTCCTTTAGCTCCTGAAAAGCTTTACATTTCATGATCAGCCTAACTAGAATTTCACAAGTTAACGTAGTACTCTTGAATTTTACTGAATTACTACTACTAGTAGTAGCAGCGAGCCCCACAGTACGAGTGCGTCTCCAGAACCACTCAGACATCGACGTTTGCTGAAAATAAATCTCATTCTATACTTTTGTTCCATTGTTTTCAGTAATTTGAAGAAAATGTGTGAAGAAATTACTATTTAGATCATTAAGAGTTCTGTAGCTCAAAACATGGAGAATCCCAAACAAACACAAAGTAGAAACTAAAAAACCATAATGAATAGAAAAGTTTGTGCAGGATGGGAATTGTTTCAAGCAAACCTATAGCCAAATGTACAAATAAAATTTTGAAGCCAACCAAACAAAAAAACTTCCTATATTGAAGCAAACTTACAACAAATTCTACAAGAGACTCAACAAGAAAAATTTTGAAGGCAAAAATAAAAATACGGAATAAAAATTGCTCAAAATCAAACTTCTTTCAAAATATTTCCATATCTCTATCACTTTGTAGAACAAAATCACCAATTCCAAGTTTTGTGAGAGGATTCCAAGTTTTCCTCCTTCACATGTAACTAACAGCCAGATAAGCCAACAGAACTAGATGTAGTTGAACACAAAAGAATGTAAAACCAATTGTGGTTTCAACAAAAGAGATGTAAAAGACAGAAGCAACCTCCTTAAACCAGCGCTATTCAACTACTGTTCCTACTCTGGATAAAGGACAGTGATCCGCTTTTGTATCATTGTCCTGCAAGTTGGACAACCTTCCATCCCTTTCTTTTCATGAAGCTCGTTGCATCCTCCACAAAGGACCTGATGCGCACATGGGAGGAAAACAACTGATATTTCCTCTGTCATGTACATCACACACTCCCTTCCAGCCCCCAAGTCTTCAAAGACAGGCAACCTCTTAGTAAGTTTAGGAGGGTTCTCACCGCATCCCACCTTCACGCCCGCTTTTTTGGATTTGTCCGGCTGTAGTTTTAACTCCGAGATCTTATGTTTGAGTCTTATTATTTCTTCCTTGTATTTCTGCAAGTCGGCTTCTGCAGCTTGCTTCATTATTTCCGCTTCGTCATTTGTTGAAGTTTCAACTTCTTCTTTTTTCTTCATTAACAACTCAATCTGCAGTGCAACTTTCCCTTTCTCCACCTCTTCTTGCTTCAGCAGATCCTGGAACAAACAATTTTATTTAATTGGAAAGTACAGATGAGTAAACTCATTATCCCTTTTCAATTTTAAAGTAATACAACAAGTTTTCTAAATACCTATTAACATAATTAGAGATGTCATTCCTACAAAAGAGATGTATTAAACTTATTATTCTCAAAACTGCTGAAAACCAATTTTACGTGCAAGCAAGTAATTCAACTTTTGTAAATGACTAGTACATCAAATTTTGAAAGTTTACACGTGCTCTACTTGGTAGAGCGTACCTTCAACTCGTCTCGACGGGCTTTGGCCCTAGCTGCTGGAGCCTCCAACTCAGATGATTTGCCCTTCAGATTTGTCAGTTTATCTACTAGTGATTGCTTCTCTTCATTCCATGACTGACATTTCTTCAAAGCCTCCTTCTCCCTCTCCACAGCTTCCTGCAATTTAGTGATACACGCCATCTCTTCCAATTGAACAGCCTCTCTTTTCTTTTCGAACAAGGAATTTCCTCTTCGAATGAGGCAAATAGTGGACTTATCCACTTCAATATCCCCTCTGGCCTTAGACAGCTTGGTCTCCATTTCAGACAGTTGTTTCACAGTGTTCTTAACTTCTTCGGCATTAGTTTTCATTTGCCTCAGCATCTTCAGGTCTGCCAGTTCCTTCCCAAGCCTCTGCGTAACCTGCAAAACCTTTCCGTTCACCCACTCCGTCCAAGCTTCAACTTCGTTATCAAGCGCTCGCTTATGAGCCACTAGCTTCAAGACGATTTCATCTTGTGGGACACATTTGTTCGGAGTTTCAGCAATAAACTTAGGAAGGTCTGGATCTGAGACCACCGAGGATGCAGGAGATTGTGAATCGATTAAATCCACGACGTGGCCATGAGATTCAGCTGGATTTGTTGGCTTCTCTCCCACAGCCGTTATCGGAGATTTAGTCTGGATCTGCCCCATAGAGAAACTTCCCTGTTGTTTTGGAAGAGAAATATAATTATCTTTCCGAGTACCAGCCAATTCCAATTTAGTAGAATCTCTTTGACTGGCATCACTATTCAATTGGGAAAGTTCTGAGCTGTCTCCTAAAACTTTCCGAGTAAGGCAATTGCCACGTGTGCCTCCATCCGCGCCGCATGCATTTAAGAGGTTAAAGTCCCTGATTAATAAGCACCACATTGCTTCGGTTATAGTCAAGTGTGGTTTAACCTCTAAAAGCACGCGAATCATCTCCACAATTTTGTACTCCACTAAGCTGACCAGATTTTGAAATGTAGAATCCTTCGACAGGCTAACTACATTTTCCTCCTTTAGTAAAGCCAAAGCAGCATCCACAACCTCGGCCAGGAAATCTTTAGAACTATGGAGTAGGCTAATATTTAAAATAGCCCACTCTGCATCGTCCATGCTATATCCGCACTCAACAATCTTGCTTACCGCACAGCATAAAGTACCTAAGAGATTTGCGAACAGAAGCTGTTCGAGGTGGCATTCCAAAGGGTCGTCCCAGTTAGCTTGTGGGGAACTTTGAGTTTCTTGCTTCTCGGCTCTATGCGATGAAGCTATCCCATCTGATATGGTGAAACTTCTTAGTTGTTCCAGAGTTAGATCTGGTAGATCATCATCACTCTCCCAACAGGGATCAGATATAGATTTCTGTTTATTGCAGCTGCTCATGTCTTCAACCTAGGGCAACTCAAGACAAGTGCTGTGAGTTAGTTTGGAACAACTAGCTCAAACTTCTTTTAGGATTATATAATAAAGGAATGGAGCAAACATAAACTAGTGGAATATAAGTGAAGATATACTTTAAGATTTGGTTGGGTGAACAATGTTCTACTTAATATAGGAAAAGCAGCCAGTTTATCCTTTCACGATCAAAGAAACGAATGCAACATAAAGTAATTACTCGTCTAATCTTCAACAGCTTAAGAATGGTAGAAGTACAACAAGCTTGATTACCATTGAACACATTCCAAATATGAGAACTTTAAGCACACCGAAAAAAAAAGTCATACTCGATAATCTATTTGAGAAGACTAAACAACCAAAATCAACAAAATCCTTGTTTAGCGAGATATATAATACTTTTCAAAATTAAACAACTACTTCTAATGGTGCCTATTATCTTTTGCAGGTTAACATATATATATATATATATATATATATATATATATATATATATATATATATATATAACATATAAACTTAAACTTTCTATATGATGCCTATCACTTCCAAGTTAGATATCAAAACTATGACTAGTTGATATGATAATTAGTAACAATCATTCATAGATCTGTAAAAATAACAACGGGAAAAACTGACGATACCTTTGATGCGAGGGGAATGAAACCTTCCTTAAGTTTATACTGCAAGTTGATATTAGAGCGACACAAGATAGAAAGGTTAGAACCAACGAAAACACCAATTCACACAGATTAATTATTTTTCAACAAGAACTCTTATAAACCGAACATGCAAAAATGATAAAGTAATATAAAAAACGTACTCCAAAAAGCTAAGCCAACAAGAGAGATTTAACAATGAGAAGCTGATCAAAAGTAAAAACAATAATTAAAAAGAGCATTTTACGAACATGAATGAGTTGATACGAAGATACAATTCGTGTAGATTCTTGAATCAATGGGAAAGAAGAAAATCAGAAAATGGTGGAGGTGTGAATTTAGAACAAGGGCTGGGGCTGGGGCTGGTTCTTCTCTTTTTTGTTAGTACTAGGTTATTTGTTACGACACGAACGAGGAAGTCGCTTCTTACACTGACTGTCAGTATGTGTTTGATTCATGGATTCTTAATTCTTACCTATAATATATAGCACTCAATGGACCACTTAGTCTAGTTAAATCTTTATCCAAGTCCTTCCTTTTCTCGACCACAGTTAGAAAATAATAAAGACTATCAGATTTTTTTAGCTAATACTTGACATGTGTGCGCTTTCTAATTAGTATTTGTTTATTCTATTAATGATATATGAATTTCGTATGTGTACCATAGTTCAGTGATGAAGGTCTTTTCTAAAGGCATAAAAATGTTTCTATGGAAAGAAAAAAAATTCTGGCATCTGCATTAATAAAAGAATGCTACTACGATAATTTAGTCGAAATGGTTAGCCCAATTTAGTGTAGTTTTTACCACATATGGATTAAATTTAGTATACTAACAGTCAATTAATGAATATTTTACTTATGGGGGAAAAGTGAGATTAAAGATACAAATAAATTAGCTTATGAAGAAAATATTGAATTTTTTGAATATTTGACGAAAATACCACTGAAAAAAGTGCAAAACGTTGAGTTAGGGCAAAATGTCTATTTCGGCAAACAATAGGCGGATGACCGTAACAAAATAAACTTAAGAGTGTTGACTGCAAATCGGACCGTACGATGGGGGGTTTAATGTAATTTCCCCTTATATAAAATCTCTTCATATATATGAAGAAAAATTGTAGCATGAAAAAATGATCTTATAATTTTCCTTTATCAGAGAACAAAACTACCCGTTGCTACTATGCTTAGGGTGCGCACTCGTGGGTTGACGTAATAGCCTGCAAACCTCGTCAGTCGGAAAAATCACACTAAGCTAACAATGCGTAATTGACAAAGACATAGGAGGCCCATCAAGTCGCTTCTTGTAGGAATCGAACTTGAGACCAAGGAGAGAAAGTCCCTCATTTTTAACCAATTAGGTCACCACTGCAAGAAACTCCATTGATACCTCATTGTTATGGCGTGCAACCTTGCTAGCATGCAACCCTGTTACCTTGCTACCTAGCTAGCGTGCAACCGTGTGCCTTGCTACCTTGCTAGCGTGCAACTGTGTAACCTTGTTAGTACGCAACTATAGTCAGTTAATTCAAGCCTTCAATTACTTAGAATACTTTCGATGGCAAAAACTCGTAATGCCATGCGTTGCGCTTGTGAGCTTGCCATGTGTCATTACCAATTTATGGCACAACAAATACAATACATCACACATCTTCGTTAGTATCCTTTCTGAATTACGAGCTCATTAGTGTATAAACTTAGCGATTTCAAGGCCCTATGTGAGGAGTTTAGGTTTGTACATTTACATCCAAATACTAACACTTTACGACGAGTTGGCTCAAATCATCTCTTGGGACATGAACTGGTTTCCATAGTTGAGGATCGAAGGAGTACATCGTTTTCAAAATGACAAGGAGGCTCGTATTCATTACAAATGAGGGGTTCATCTCAAACAATTGATGATAAAAGTGGGTGCGTATTTGTGGCAGCAAAACATGTATGGCAGCATCATAATTCTACTCATTGTAAAGTATCCTTAATTAAGTGATTTTGTTTGATCTATATGTAGCCCTTGAAGAGTGGACCATGTAAGAAAGTTATGTGTCTTTCGCATTAAGTTTGTGCATATTATTTTTACTGTCCGTTATGGCTAGGTCTAAAACTAGGTAATAACGAATATTTCATAAATGTTAACATGAAGATTAAGTAAATGAATTAACACAAAGATTAAAATTAACACACTAACATAACTAATATGTAAATTACTTAACACAATGTAAAAAGTTAATAACTAACATAAACACCGAGAAGATTTTGCACAAAGATATAAAATGATCAGCCTTTTTTAAAAGGTTTTCATTTGAGAAAGTAGTATATTTTGTTGAAAACAAATACTGTTGACTTTGAGGTTGAATTGGTTATGATTTAGATATTAAGTTGTTTTACGTTGGCCACAAATCTTTTACTATTTGCATTGCATCAAATGTTTAAAGACTAACCCAGAGATGGAACGATGGCGAAAGACACTACAAAAAAATCGGGTCATTCCCGACCGCAAAGCCGGTCGGGAATGACCCATGTGCGGTCGGGAATGACCCTTTCCCGACCGCTATTCGGTCGGGAAGAAGCGGTCGGCGTTGCTTCGGTCAGTAAAAGTTTTCCGACCGCCTTTCGGTCGTCCCGGGGTTTTTCCGACCGCCCAATCCCGACCGAAAATCAGTCGGGAGTTTCCCGACCGCAATTCGGTCGGGAATAGTTTAAATATTATTCCCGACCAAAATTCGGTCGGGAATAGTTTAAATATTATTTCCGACCGAAATTCGGTCGCGAATAATATAAATATTATTCCCTACCGAATTTCGGTCGCAAATAATATAAAATTATTTCCGACCGAATTTCGGTCGCGAATAATATTTATATTATTCCCGACCGAATTCCGGTCGGGAATAATATTTAAGCTATTCCCGACCGAATTTCGGTCGGGAATAATATTTAAACTATTCCCGACCGAATTGCGGTCGCGAATAAAACTCGCCAGAATAAAAAAAAATCATATTTCGGTAATAATTACCCAAATATTATTATTTTTAATATTTTGAAATATTTTCGATTTATTACCTAATCTAAAACATTCTTTAGCTTTTTTGTGTTGTAGATGGACAATTAAATTTTGGATTTATTGCTCAATCTAAAGCACAAAAAAGTTAAATAAGTGTTTATTTAAAATAGAATAAAATGCTTGTTTCAAGTTGAAGAAAGAAGAGAAAAAATTTGTTTTGTGGAAAAAATTGTTTGAAGATGAAAGAATAAATTGTGTGTTGTAGAAAAAAATTCTTGGAATAAAGAGAAAGTTGAAGAAATAATGTAAAGTAGATGAAAAAATGAGGAGAATGATGAAGTGTATTTATAGGGAAAAGTTAAAAATTTTTAATTTTCGTAAAATTTGAATTTCCCGCCTAGTCCCGCCAATTTTTTCGAGTATTCCCGACCGAATTTCGGTCGGGAAAAGTTTAAAATTTGAAAATTTAGCCAACCAGCCAAATTTTCAACATTTACCGACCGAATTTCGGTCGGGAATAACTATGAATATTATTCCCGACCGAATTTCGGTCGGGAATACTTATGAATATTATTCCCGACCGAATTTCGGTCGGGAAAAATAGAAAAAAAAAAAAAATCGATTTTTTGAAAAATCTTCATGTGTTTGTTAAGTATAACTATATATTCTCAATAAATACATGAATTGCACTAACAACTAGTTAGGTTAATGTTCTTTTAATTATGAAATTAGTATAGATTAACATATAAGTTAAGTTAGTTTGGAGTTTCACATATATATTAATCATACATAGTATAGAGTATTCCCAATTGGCGATTAACATTTGTTACAAACGTTAGTATAAAGAGGCTAATTGTGTATATATTACCATATGTTTAACATAATCATAAGTAGTTACGTTATTAGCAGCTACATATACCAATCTATTTATAAGTGACAATATGAGTCGACGCTTCAAACGATTCATCAACGTGCAACTTTTTTTTTTTTATATTTTTTCAGTAATACATAACTAATATTGATGTACTTGATCATTAAATCAACGATTTATCTAAAATGGAGAGCGAAATTGTGAAATTAAAAATATGAATATTATTCCCTACCGAAAATCGGTCGCCAATACCCCTAATTCCCTACCGACTTTCGGTCGCGAATAAGTATTCCCGACCGACTTTCGGTCGCGAATAAGTATTCCCGACCGAATTTCGGACGGGAATACTTATGAATATTATTCCCGACCGAATTTCGGTCGGGAAAAATAGTAAAAAAAAAAAAAATTCGTTTTTTTGAAAAATCTTGATGTGTTTGTTAAGTATAACTATATATTCTCAATAAATACATGAATTGCACTAACAAATAATTAGGTTAATGTTCTTTTAATTATGAAATTAGTATAGATTAACATATAAGTTAAGTTAGTTTGGAGTTTCAGATATATATTAATCATACGTAGTATAAAGTATTCCCAATTGCGATTAACATTTGTTACAAACGTTAGTATAAAGAGGCTAATTGTGATATATATTACCATATGTTTAACATAATCATAAGTAGTTACGTTATTAGCAGCTACATATACCAATCTATTTATAAGTGACAATATGAAGCGACGCTTCAAACGATTCATCAACGTGCAACTATTTTTTTTTTTTTGATTTTTTCAGTAATACATAACTAATATTGATGTACTTGATCATTAAATCAACGATTTATCTTAAATGGAGAGCGGAATTGTGAAATTAAAAATATGAATATTATTCCCTACCGAAAATCGGTCGCCAATACCCCTAATTTCCTACCGAATTTCGGTCGCGAATAAGTATGCCCACTTTCCCGACCGAATTCCGGTCTGGAATACTTATTCCCGACCGAAATTCGGTCGGAAAAAGTATTCCCGACCGGACCGCGCTCGGGAATGCTTTTTTAAAGGTTCCCGATCGAAATCCGATCGGGAATACTTTTCCCAACCGAAAAGCGGTCGGGAATGCTCCCGACCAATTTTCGGTCGGGATTTTCCGGTCGGGAAAACACCCGAATTCTTGTAGTGAGAGTGACGAGTGATAGTGGAACACCACAAAGCAACGATATACCGTGTTCATGAAAATCGCATGGAGGTGTATTTATATTTTTCTTACTGTAGGAATAAGTTTTTCTTTGTTTGTTTTCTTACTAATTACTAATTTATTAGTTAAAAGTGATTAATGATCATACTATATATATATATATATCTCTTTACTATATAATAGGAATGGATGCAAACAGCTGCAGACGTTGATTTTTCGTACTCAAGCAAGTTGCAGACGTTTATTTTTCGTGTTTCGATTTTGCCCCTGTAGGCTCAACTAATTACTGTATTATGTTTTGTTTTACAATAATGAATATATAGAGCGTCCGCACGTATTAATTGGTTGGGACCCTCAAATAATAAAATCTCTTAATACCTAATAGCGTTGTGGTCCTCCGTATATTGCAAAATGGTCCTTTTATTTTTTAAGTCTTTCGATCTCGTCTCAAAAGTTTTACGTCTCGCACGTACCGGTCCTCTGCAAATTGCCAACTAGTCATTTTACTTTTTTATAATTCCCCAAATTGCCCCAAAAGTTTCATATTATTTATTTTGGGGCCCTACTGTCAATTGTTAAATTGTCTGTTGAATTTTATCATTTGTTTTACTTGTTTCGTTTAAACCTTGTAACGTAAATTAATTATTATACCAAATAAAAGTTTGTTAATCAAACGATATTGAATATTTATGCATTTTCACTCATTATAGATTTTTTTGCTAAATCTATTCTTTTTAAATATAAAAAAAAATTGTTAACAATGATAAAAATCATTAAAAATTTATGTTTTATAATTTAACAATGCAGGGCACGTTCCTAGTATATATATATATATATATATATATATATACTAGTATATATATATGTATATGCTGAAATGTTGGCATCTGGTCGACATGTGACTAAGAATTTGTTTGAAGTGTAACATGATGAGAGAGAGAGAGAGAGAGAGAGAGAGAGAGAGAGAGAGAGAGAGAGAGAGAGAGAGAGATCTATATATTAACTCTCTTTTTATGTAAGAACATATTGAGAAATAGAATTTAAAAAAAAAAAAAGAATTAGGTAGCCATTTTTTTACACCAAAAAGATTCGAATCATGGTAAAAATGGAATTAAATTTATAGTTATAACCGAATATTAGTAGCTATAATAAAATCTTAATAGTGTGTAGGGGTAAATTTGGAAACCGAAAGATTGGTATCACAATATGTCCAATATGACTTTTTTTTTATATAATAGTATCTATTACTATATTAAAAGTAAAGTTCTATCACTCACAAAATGGCAGTTTGGATACCAAATTTTGAGTTTTTAAAAATACCCTGCTTTGACTTTTCAACAATTAAAAAATAAGTAATTAAAATAAGTAACTACAACCACTACTAAAATTCATCCACATATTTAGCAAATTTCTTACTTGATTTTTAATGAACGGATTAGTTTTCTTATTATTTACATCAATTTTATAAATTATATTAAAGTTGTGTTACATTAATTCTTTTGTTGTTGATAATTTATATAGTTTACCCGCAGTCCCCGCTTGTGTAAAAGTTGCTAGTAGTATATAAAACATGTCTTACATGTAGGGACGGGTACATGTATGGACTCCGAAAATGGACCGATTGTACAAATTCTCAACCTTGTTCTCGCATACCTTACACAAATACCTGCCGAACAGTTACCCCTTTGTTTTTTTTCACCTTGTTTGAAAATTTATTAAAATATTTGGAAGTGAAACACCTTTTTAAATGTCCACCCCTAATCCTGTCAGCACCATAATATTTGGGCGTGTGTTATAAGATATAATATTATAACGTATGATAATGTTTTCTCAATATATGCAATTTTTAAAAATAATTGGAGATTTTGACTTTTTTAGTTCTTTGTGGTAACCATTTATCAAAATTAGTCATTTATAGTGCCTTAGACGATTTTTAGTCCACTAAAAGGAAAAAACTTTTCAATTATATTCACTTATGAAAAGTTATTTTAGAATAATTTAACTTTAATTAAAGAAACTTTTCATTGTTTTTTTTAAAAAAGAATGTCACCTTCTTCGTCACATCTCACCCCCCCCCCCCCACCCCCACCCCACCCAAAACCCTCCGCCACGAAATCAACCACCAACACCACCATCAAATCCCACCGCCTATGTCGCTTTTCCTCAATTTCTTCTCATTATGCTCCTCCTCAGAGACCTAATTTGACACTTAGTAATATTTTGCGCAGTTTTTGAGGTCGGAGTCGAACGTACGGATGGTAGCGATTTGGTGATGTATCGGATTTGGGGTTTACGAATTGGTTTGATGGTGAATAGAATGGTGATTGGTTTGAGCCAAAATTTGATGGTGGTGTTGGTGGTTATTTTGGGTTGGGGTGAGGTGGGGGCGTCGGGGCTGAAGAAGATGAACCCATTAATTCTTTTTTTTTTAAAACAACTAAAAATTTAAATTATATATAATTAGCATTTTATTATAAACTGTTGTACATAACGTATAATAAGATTAATTATATTTTCAATTTGAGAAAAGATATATCATATGCTATTATTTTTTGTTTAAGGTAATATTTAATATTCAATTTTTAACTTAAAAACTAAGAGAAATCATAGGATACTTTTGTAGATTTAAAAACTATATGTAATAAAATTATAATATTTTAGAGTTAAAGAAAATGTAATGTATAAATTATTTCAATTTTTTATTTGAAGGTAACATTTAGTATGTTAAGTTTATATCATTTCAAGAGTTTTTTTTTTTTTACTTAGAGGGTAACTTTAGAATTACATTGAGTTTAATAAATACATAAACTAAAGTTATAAAACTAACTTAATTAGTGAAATCAACAAATTTCAAGGACAAAAATTGCAAATCTCTCAACTATTTTGAAGCATAAAAACTGTAAATTATAAATATAATTACTTCACTATTTTGAGGTGTAAGTGTGATTACATAAAAATACTTTGGAGGAAAAATTGAAAACTCCACAAATTTGACTGAAGTCTGGTCAAATTAATCAAGATTTTTTGCCGGAGGTTCAAAATTCAAACAATGGTCACGGTAGAGGACTAAAAACAGTCTGAAGCATTGTAAAGGACTTAAATTTGATAAGTGATTATTATAGAGGACTAAAAAAGCTAAAACCTCCAAACAAAATGTAAACATACCTCTTTTGTGAAAGACATGCCCATGGCAAAATTTGGCTTAAACGCTGATATGGGCATTTCCCGCATATCGGGCCTGGCCCAAATTAGGCCCATATTAGGCCACATCGGGGATCACTTCCGATATCATATCGGTAATAATCACCGATATGTTACTGTGGTCCCCGGATCCCGAGGTCTATAAATACGGGGCGCCCGGATCCCAAAATAAGCAATAATTATCTCTCAGCTACCGCGCATCATATCGAAACGCGTCCCCGATATCACTTCCGATATCTCATTCGATATTGGGGTTATCTCGTGCACCTCTGACACGTCACACCACATGATCACCGATATCACGTCGGGGGTCATCCTCGATATCACATCGAAGACAATCACCGACGTACATTCGATCTACTACTGGGTTTCCACTCCCATCCAAGCATCGAGGCATTGGTTTGAGGTGTTCTGGACCAAGTCTACACGAGATACGTAGTGTAGGCCTGATTTGAGATAGACTCGTTGTATTGCTAGAGTATACACTTGTAACCGACACTCATATATATATAAAACGATCTATTGCTAAATTAGTGGCGCCGTCTGTGGGAACCCTATTTCACGGACTAGGACGCCAAGATGCAAGGAAGGAGGACCCGATCTGAATTTAACGGAGTTGTGACTAGGAGCGCCAGGATGGAGGACACGCAACTCCCTCAACACCCAACTGACCAAGAACAGACAGTGGCTCAAGCCGAGATGGAGCTTCCTCCAGCACAGAACGAGCCGCGATGAAGGCGTGGGCCCGGGAGGCCGCCGCGAGCCACAAATGCAGGTCCAACCCTTGTCGCACCAGATACGGCGGAACCCGTGACTGAGTGCTTGACCACTAAGAACCCCGCGGCAGATGTTCCAATGACCGAGGCGCCAGATGCGGAGTTTCCTGGCCCGGAGGAGACGATGCCTGCGGGACGAAGCGCCTTTCACCCCGCCGTCATATCCCCGGAGATGCAAGCGCAGATCAGCGCTTTAGTAAAAGTGGCGCTGGACTCTACATTGGAGACTTTGCTTCCACGACTGGTGGAGCAAAGGGCAAGGGACATTCGGGCGAGGCAAGGATATGATGAACAGGAGGATACGGGGGACTCCTTCAGAGAGATATTGCCCGCTGCTTACGACAGGGCGGAGAGACGGGATCCCGAGACCCTGGATCGAGAGATAGCGAGAAAGATGGAACGGCTTGACCGCGAGAGGGCAGAAGTAATCCGGAGGATGGAACGCGGTCGCGACCGCGCCGAGATTGCATATTCTAGGAATGAGGATGCATAAATAATGCGGGTAATATCGAGGAGAATGGAACAGCTAGACCGCGAGAGGGTGGAGTTGACGAGGAAGGTGACTCAGAGTCATAGGAAGGGTCGCAATAGGACCCCGTTTTCAGATGAGATATAGGTTGAGGTGTTGCAAAGGGGGGACAAGATCCCAGTGATCAAGCCATACGACGGGAGAAGTGATCATACATATCATCTACATCAGGTCGATAGCATTCTAAACCTGCACAACTACTCGAGAAACATAAAGGCAAAGATCATGTCCACCACTTTAACGGGCGATGCACTAGATGGGTTTGCTAGGCTGGAGGCCAGATCCATAACGGACTACGAGCAGCTAAGGGAGAAATTTGAGAACCAATTCTCTAGCCAAAAGAGAATGAAGACCAATCTGCTACACCTCGGTGTTGTGCAACAGATGGAAAGGGAGAACCTCCGGGACTACATGAAGAGGTTCAACGATGAACTGTTGAAGGTGGATGAGCCGCATGGCGGACAGGTCATGATGATGCTGTTCAAGGGTACGACCCATCACAAGTTCGTCGGGGAGCTAATCAAATTGACTGAGTCCACCATAGTACAGATCAACATGCTTGCAAACCAAATGGTTTACGAGGACGAGATGATGGGAACGCGTCATGGTTCGTTTCCCAGCAGGAACGCAGATAGAGATCGCAACAGGGAAAGGCCCCCAAGGACGTACACCCCGTTAAATTGAGGTATTCTGGAGGTGATGGCTGTGGCGAAAAGAAACGGATGGTTGACAGAACCCAGGCCGTTGAATGAGACTCCCGGGATGAAATCATCGGGCAAATACTGCGCGTACCACCGTCAACCTGGACACAGGACGGAGGACTGTACGCACCTGAGGAATGAAATCGAAAGATTGATTAAAGAAGGGAAATTGATCGAGTTTGTCAGGAGCGCAAGGAAGATGCTAGAGGGGCAGAACGTTCTCTATCCCCGAGAAGAGATTACTCACCTATGAGAGGGAAGAAGGAGATGATCGAGGCACCCGAGGAGCGTAGTAGGACCATAGTGAATGCCCCGAGCAGAGGCGTTATAAATGTGATCAACGGAGGAGGTTTGGGAGCTGACACGGCTCACGGCCGAGAAACCATAACGCGAAGACTCCAGGGTGGAGCCTACATCGGGTACACCAACGCAATCATGCCGGAAGCATACTTGGAGCAGGAGATTTCTTTCACCAAGAAAGACTTGGAGCAACTTAGTCCGTTGGCATTGACCACAGGGAAACTAGATTGCCCATTGGTTATCACGATTAATGTGGATGGATATCAAGTGCATAGAGTGTTGGTGGATAGCGGAAGCTCCGCAAACCTGATATTCTCGAAAGCCTACGAGCAGATGGGGATAGCCCCACACCAGTTAAAGCCGATATCCACCCCGTTGACCGGATTCGGAGGAGCAGAGGCAGTGCCGCTTGGACAAGTTATATTGCCCACCATGTTTGGCAGAAGCCCACGCACCCGGGTGACACCGATAAAATACACAGTTGTCGATATCCCGTTTCCTTACCACACCATCCTTGGCCGACCGGCGCTCAACCAGATCAGGGCAGTGGTCTCTACTTATTATCAGAAGACTAAATTCCTGATGCCCCAGGGAGTTGGTGAGGTTCTAGGCGACCAGATACAGGGATGGATGTGCTATGTGGACTACAAGAATTAGAAGAAAGCAGGAAATACAAGTCCCACACCAAGAATACATTCCGCAGACGGAGTAATCACCATGAGGAACAACATAACAATGTTTTAAATTTCAGTAGTTTTTTAATTTATGCTCGAACAATTGAAACATTGCCCCATCGTGGGTTGGTCTGTAAACTTAAAACAGGGTGAACTACGCCGGTCTGATTCCCCACTCAATGGGATACGCAGGCGGGTTAGGTTTACCTAGCCCTCGACCGCTATTCCTTATTTAGCCCCCTCGTGGGTCGGTATGTAACTTAAAACATGAGGAACTACACCGGTCTGATTTCCCATTCAACGGGATACGTAGGCGGGTTAGGTTTACCTAGCCTTCGACCGTTATCCGTTATTACCTTTTTTATTTCTCGCTTGGCGCATTCTCATATTTCATGCAGGGATATGTCCTAAGCGGACATTATAAAAGTGCAGAGAGTGGCACAAAGAATTGGGGAATATTCCCCTAAATATATGTTTAGCACATCGCCCTCTCACAGGTACATGGCTCAAAGGATCGCACATTACTATATCTGAAAAGAACATAGAGTGATTCACGGGGCATTGCCCCAGATTATTCAATATTATCTATTCAACAGGTGCAACAGGCACGATAGAGCACAATGGAAACGCTGTTTCTCGTATAAAACTGATATTCCCAAATTGAGGGAACATCCCGCAGATAATACACGCACATCATCTCGTGCTTTCGTATTAACTTTTACATCAAAATTTGTTCTTGTCTGTGCTGTTTTACAGGGCTTAATGACCTACAGATTCCACAACAACAGAGTCATCAATGGACATAAACAAAAAAAAAGAAGAGGCTCCTACTCATCAACGGTAGCGGGTTCCCTGTGATAACGGGATGCGCCCCTACCCACAAAAAAGATATCCCCTGTGATAACGGGGTCGATCATAAACATTTCAACGGTAGCGGATTCCCTGTGATAATGGGATGCGCCCCTACCCCCAAGAAAAAATCCCCTGTGATAACGGGGTCGATCAAGAAAAAATTCCCCGTGATAACGGGGCCAATCAAGAAAAAATCCCCTGTGATAACGGGGTCGATCAAGAAAAAATTCCCTGTGATAACGGGGCCAATCAAGAAAAAATCTCATGTGATAACGGGGTCAATCAAGAAAAAATTCCCTGTGATAATGGGGCCAATCAAGAAAAAATCCCCTGTGATAGGGGGGTCGATCAAGAAAAAATTCCCTGTGATAACGGGGCCAATCAAGAACAAATCCCATGTGATAACGGGGTCGATCAATAAAAAATTCCCTGTCATAACGGGGCCAATCAAGAAAAAATCCCCTGTGATAACGGGGTCGATCAAGAAAAAATTCCATGTGATAACGGGGCCAATCAAGAAAATATCCCCTGTGATAACGGGGTCAATCAAAAACACTTCAACGGTAGTGGGTTCCCTGGGATAACGGGATGCGCCTCTACCCACGCGAACTGTCAAGCTAGGTGAAGAGCCTATTGGGTGAAAATCCCATAAATCAAGCTAGGTGAAGAGCCTATTGGGTGGAAATCCCATAAAATTACGCTAGGTGAAGAGCGTATTGGGTGAAAATCCCATAAATCAAGCTAGGTGAAAAGCCTATTAGGTAGAAATCCCATAAAATTACGCTAGGTGACGAGCCTATTGGGTGAAAATCCCATAAATCAAGCTAGGTGACGAGCCTATTGGGTGAAAATCCCATAAATCAAGCTAGGTGAAGAGCCTATTGGGTGGAAATCCCATAAAATTACGCTAGGTGAAGAGCCTATTGGGTGAAAATCCCATAAATTACGCTAGGTGAAGAACCTATTGGGTGACAATCCCATAAATCAAGCTAGGTGAAGAGCCTATTGGGTGGAAATCCCATAAAATTACGCTAGGTGAAGAGCCTATTGGGCGAAAATCCCATAAATCAAGCTAGGTGACGAGCCTATTGGGTGGAAATCCCATAAATTACGCTAGGTGAAGAGCCCATGGGTTAAAAATCCCATAAATCAAGCTAGATGAAAAGCCTATTGGGCGAAAATTCCATAAAACAAACTAGGTGAAGAGGCACTCTATGGGCCCATGACCACAAAAAGAATATGCCCTATAATAATGGGGTCGATCCTAAACACGCATAGAAGCAGTGGGAGGTTACCCACTTCTCTACCAACCCCAAGGGAATTCTGATCATTCCTTGATTGACAACAGACAGATTAAGCGAATCTCATCAAATACGAGAACGAAATGACTGCGCCTCAGATATCGGAATACTGCATATTCTATCATCATGACAATAAAAGAAATGAACAAGTTATCAGACAACAAGGCCACGAAGAGTCACATACAATGAAGACAACAGAGAAATAAATATTCAGTTACAGGACCACGAACTGGAAATAGTCAGGAAAGAGATAAATTCAAGTTATAATAAAGGCAGTAAACAACTACTCCCACGAGGACCCTTTAGTCTTTTTCTCCACGACCTCGGAAAACACGTCAGGGTCGGCCGGACTCTCTTCCACCTCATCTAGGCCACCAATCGGGAGGTCATTATGATCATGCCTTGGGTCCAACCCACTCAACTCGAGGGAGTCCTTGTTAGCCTCCAACCTCTCCAACACCATGGGGTTGAACTCCCCCATCTTCAAGATATCAGCCTCGAGCTCGGCAGCAACAGCGTCATGGTCACCCTTGGACTCGCGAATGGTCTTCAGACATGAGACCGCCAGCTTGGCCGTCTACACAATACAATACATAAAATTATGCTAAACATTCAAATGAAAATGATCGAAGTCGTGTTTAGATACGTACACTTTGGAACAGGTGAGCGCTACGGCGTATATTCTGGGGCCGCTCAAATTCTGTGAGCACCCGCACATTCACAGGGGGAGGAAAAGCCCGCGTCATGCCCCGAACAACATCTGCTTCAGGGAATTCTACTCGCTTTGAGGGTTTGACTGCACCCGCCTTCCGAGGGCCGGAACTCAAAGATGAGTGGCCACTATAGACAGCCCCCTCACGGGACCTTTTATTACCTGATATCCTAGTCAGGTCAACGACAGGCTTCGTAATCGGGATCCCGGGGAAAATAGGGGCACGGCCCCCCAATATAGTGGGCTCATGCAGTGGCCCTTTACCCTTGTCGGTCATTCCTGAAACGGTCGCCTTTCCATTGTCACTAATAGGGTTCGGGCGTGAAGAACCCAATCCCACTATAAAAGGCGCATCCACAAAATCACCCAAGTTGACATGGGTATTCGATTCCGAACCTCCAATGTCCTTGGTCAAAAGAATGTCGGCCAACGATTCAGAACATGGAGCGACATACTCATCGGAAGGAGACCTCGCAAATGGTCTCTCTCTCTCGCCACAACCCCGTCAGGCTGAGAAACCACACTCTCTTGTTTCGAGGTCAACACCTCCAAGAGGCTGGCCGCACCATCCGGGCCTCCCACCACGTCAAGGTTGTCCTGGCTAAGGGACCCAACCGTTGTAGGAACATTGTTAAAACGTTCTTCATTAATACGTTCATGCGCTACAGTGCTAGGGGAGGTCACTCGACTATCGACGCCTCTGCCAGAAACTCAACGGCTGCATTATTCAGGTCAAAGCTAGACGCATACCTTATTTCAGGCGCCACCGCGACTGTCGCCGTTTCAGCAGCTTTCTGAGCATCACGATCGGCCTGAAGTTTAAGCATCAATTGTCTGAAACCCATGCTGACGGAATATCTCAAAAAGTAAAATGTACCTGCAGAATAAGCGGAAGACCAGCATGAGAAAATAATAATAAATCAAGTACAACAGCGAGATCGAAATACACATCGAGGAATATATCGAATATAATTACCGATATAAATACCGATGTGGCTACGCTAACGACACATAAAACTATGACTTCAAAGTCTCTTACAAGCCCTACTTATAGGCGGAAGCTTTAACTACATCGAAAGACACATTCGACATCATATCGAATATGAGTTTCGACGTGATATCGACGATGAAGCCCGATATGCCATCATATTGTGCAAGAAAGCCTCGAAAATGCAACAATTGCACCGGCGGCCCCATCGCAATTTTCAAAAGGCAATCCCCATAGTTATGAGAAATTCAACTCCAGAGAACACAAAATTCAAACAAGGACATCAAGCTATGCGCCCACTACATTAGGGCATATTTGATCTCCGTCATTTGAACTGGCGGGACGGAGGGTACAGGTAACCCAGAAATTTAAAATTAAATCTGCGAATTCTTATCTCTAAGACAAGAATCCCCAAATTGGGGGACTACATGATATGGACATTTCCCGCATATCGGGCCTGGCCCAAATCAGGCCCATATTAGGCCACATCGGGGATCACTTTTGATATCATATCGGTAATAATCACCGATATGTTAATGTAGTCCCCGGATCCCGAGGTCTATAAATACGCGGCGCCCGGATCCCAAAACAAGCAATAATTATCCCTCAGTTACCGCGCATTATATCGAAACGCGTCCCCGATATCACTTCCGATATCTCATTCGATATCAGAGTTATCTCGTGCACTTCTGACACGTCACACCACATCATCACCGATATCACGTCGGGGGTGATCCTCGATATCACATCGAAGACAATCACCGACGTACATTCGATCTAGTACCGGGTTTTCACTCCCATCCAAGCATCGAGGCGTTGGTTCGAGGTGTTCGGACCAAGTCTACACGAGATACGTAGTGTAGGCCTGACCTGAGATAGACTCGTTGTATTACTAGACTATACACTTGTACCGACACTCATATATATATAAAACGATCTATTGCCAAATCAAACGCCCTTGGGCTTGGGCGCAGAATTGGGATGTGTGCCAAAGCCCCAAAGTTGCCTGGGCGTGCGCCCATAATGGTATTCACGCCCCACAAGTATAAGAAAATGTTGTGTTTTTCTTCTCTCTTTTTTCTTAATTATTTAGCACAGAAATGACATCAAAAACTCAATTAGCCCACTTAAAATACTCTAGAGCTCAAAAAAGAAAAACAAAAAAAAACAAAGTTAATGGTAAAGAAGGAAAACAAGGAAAAAGGGGTTTGTTCCTTGTGAAAGAATTTGAAAACTGACAAATCATTACCAATACCTCACCTGCGCTTCTTCAATCTTCTTCGTTGCATCCATTATTGTAAATCAAACTATGATTCTGAATTAATTTGAAATATATGATCACTTCTTTTTGTTTTGTTTCTTTTGTAGTTTTCACTTTTAGTTTTTGGTCAACAGTTCAACACATTTTTTTAACGTTTTAATTAGTTGAAGTATTAGCTTTTCATTGTTTTGTATGAGCAATTTTCTTTTAGTTTTAACTTGAATATATTTTTAATATTCTCAAGGCTATAAGTTTATTATTTGATTTTATTATATTATATACTTGTTTATTATATTTATACTTAAAATAAATTAAAATGACAACTTTTATAGGGTTTATGCCTCCCTCTAACTATGAAAAACGCATCCCCTACACCCGACGCCTTTCACAACATGACGCTGGTACATATATATTAAAGTTAAAACTTTAAACTAAAATGAAATTCAAGTAACAATTTAAAGACATAACATTAATACGTTCTTTTTTCTTAAAACACCGACCGCCAAAAAAAAACATTTTTTGTAATTCCATGCATGATGGTTATTATCAGTAATGTGAATTAGAAGAATATATGAACGAAAGTGCAAGGTATTTTAGAATCAATGTTATGAGATGTTGGGACAATATTGATAATGTAACACCCCGAATTTTTTTTCATAAATTCGTAGGATTCTTGTTATTATTATTAATAAGCTTCGCATAATTAAATTATATAATTAGATCAATTAAGGGTGTCATGTATATATATATATATATCTATGTATATGTGGGTATATTATGGTTATGGGTTAATTAGGAATCGTGTATCTAATCTGTAATTATCTTAAACTTAAAAAAATGTAAACCCTAGATATATATATACTCGTGGAACGTGAGGGTTAAGAGTTTCTTCAATTTGCCACAACCGTGAGGACTGGGATTTACGGTAATCTTATCTAGATTCTTTTACGTCAGGAAATTCGAGTTAGGCATTGCTTTACTCTCGTTGGGCTTGTTCTTCTCTGTAGTTACAAACAGGTGCGTGTATATATATATACGTACTAAACTTATTTTCGAAAAGCTCGAAGGGTATGTGCTAAATGTTTCATCATAGCTGTGCATGTGTTTATATTTACGTAGTAAATGTGCTCATTCGTTATCATGATCGTCTGCTATTGTATTTGTGCAACTTGCTACGTGGGTGTCATGATTTTGAATATCGAACGTTTTTGGTATTGATTGGATCCACGGCTTGGTCAGCACGGGGTACTACTGGGCAGCGGCGGGCTGTCGGTGGGATCTCGTGACGCCTTGCCCCTTTCCCTCATAAGCATCGGGAGTTCGTTGCTTTTGAGGGGATCAAAGAGCATGTACCTAGGCATGCGTGAACGTTTTCAAGGTCGCTCCTTGAACGGAGTGACAAGGTAACGAACGTGGGGTTATAAGGTGGGATGATTTCAACGACTTGGTAACGATTAACGCTCTCTGAGATGTCTATGAACGTGAGTATGTGCTTGTCTGCCTAACCTGTTGCATTTAATTGTCTTATTATCTTGTACACTTGCACACACTCGTAACACCACTGAGATTTTTATCTCACTTGCCTGCCCCTTCCTTCTAGTTTGATGTAGGATCTTGGGATCGACGGAGAGAGGTGACTAAGGAAGCTTAAGGCTCATTTGCACTTGTTTTGGTTTCATTTTAGAGTTCTTCTTCTTGTTTCAAGACTGTAATGTTGGACTTAGTTATCTTTCAGCATTGTTGGGTTCCCGTTTTTGTCTTTGGATATTGTCGTTTTGTAGCCAAACTTTCAGGCATTTAAGAATTTTGTACCTTTATGAATTCCTAGTTGAACGTTAATTTGGTTATTTGATAATTAAAAAAGTCGGGGCGTTACAGTTGGTATCAGAGCTTGGGTTAATAACCACCCAGGCTTTGTCAGGATAGGATCTTCGGACCTAGTTAGAGTTGTTTGACCTATCATTGGAGCTTTCGCATTAGTCTTAGGGTGTGCTTAATACCAATGGTTAGTGGATTATCGTTGGGCGGCCGACCTTTGATAATCCATTGCGAACCAAGGTGTGGAGTACCATCCATCTTTAGAGAGTCGATTAAGAAGGGGTCTAATGAACTTAGTTATTTGGTCGTTCATTCTTTATAATTGTGTTACTTGACTTGCTTGATAATTGTGTTATAGTTTATTCATACTACTTCTCAGTAAATTATCTGCGGACAACTGAACTTGTTTAGTTTGATTTTGAACATACTTTCTTACTTAGAATCGATAAATTGAGTGATCTTTGTTCCTTTTTTTGATTCGTTACGTGCTACTTGATGAGTTACCGAGTATCATGAACTGCGTGATTTTAAGATTTACCATTTCTTTAGACGTTACATAGTGAAACTTGGACGAGATCCTGTTTAGGAATGTTGTAGCTCGCATCTTTTAGTGTTGATATCATCTAAGAGAGAATGACATTTTAATTATAGCCCCCATATGCCCTAATGGAGAACGGACGTCGCCGAAGTAGAAGACAGGCTAGTGGTTCTCGAGCTGCAGAAGATAACGTACCACTTACGGCATATCGTCGGCGCAACAATAATGTTCAGAATGAAGAACAACAAGGACCACCCGCACAAGCTCCTGGTGAGGCACAGCCGACGGGAAACGAAGCAACAGATCAATTCACCACAGCATTGCAACAATTGGTCCAAACATTGCAAAACCAGGGTAGGGGAGGGGAGGAACCCCCTGCGGACCAGACTTTAGAACGGTTCCTACGCTTTCAGCCAAAAGGTTTCCTTGGTGAACCAGATGATCAGATTGCAGAATCGTGGCTGGAGGGAATTGAGAACATCTTTAGAGCTTTAAATTAGAGGGATGTTGGAATCTGGGGACCAAATTCCTTTAAGGGGGGTAGATTGTAACACCCCGAATTTTTTTTCATAAATTCGTAGGATTCTTGTTATTATTATTAATAAGCTTCGCATAATTAAATTATATAATTAGATCAATTAAGGGTGTCATGTATATATATATATATATGTGGGTATATTATGGTTATGGGTTAATTAGGAATCGTGTATATAATCTGTAATTATCTTAAACTTAAAAAAATGTAAACCCTAGATATATATATAGTCGTGGAACGTGAGGGTTAAGAGTTCCTTCAATTTGCCGCAGCCGTAGTTTGATTAATCTTTCAATTCCTTTTTCTCCTGTTTGCTTCCTATTCGCTCACGGTCATAGAGAGTCGCTAAAGGTAACACTCTAATATTTATTTGTTGTTCATCTGTGCAAGCCATATGCCATAAAACATGAATAATAGTTGTTTAGTAGAAATCTTGGTAGCAGGAACCGCATGAAAGTTAAAAGAAGGATTTCTTTAAAGATTGTTTTTCTTTTCATCAAGCCTTGCACGTGGGAATCATATTATATAGAAAGCATTACCTTAATCTAAATTATTGGTTAGTGGAAAGAATGTTATTTAATGGGGCATTTTATAATTTCTGCCCGATAACTTTCCCCAAATTCAAGTTTTGCCCTTTTTTTAAACGGGCTCGAAAAATGCCCTGTAACTTTTTTTTTTTAATCAATTTCTGCCCGACGGGCTCAAAACTGGGCTTGGTCAATTCGAAATATTGCAGTTATGCCCTCAGACTTTATCAATTCAACTAATTTAGTTTATATTTTATAATTTTATATAAATATTTATATTTTATAATTTTATATAAATCTTTATATTTTATATAAATTTTTATATTTTGATCTAAATCATAAAGAAATTGTATAAAATCAAGTTTATTAAAAAAAATTGTCTTAAAATGTTTACTAAATTTATATTAATAGTAAAAACTAAAAATAAATTATATATATCAGTAAATTAAAAATAAAGTATATATTGATCTAAATCATAAAAAATGTATATATTCAAGTTTATTAAAAAAGTTTATCTTAAAAAGTTTAATAAATATACGAACTATACCCATCGTTTAGCCTCTTTTACGAAATTATACCCAACTTTTGAACTTTTACAATACTATACCCAAGGGAAAAAAGGCTGCATATTCATATGATATATTTTAAAATAAATTCATTAATTCTTTAAATTATATAGTTATATTAAAAAATATATAATTCTTAATAAACTATATTTATATGCCTAAGATTAAGTTAACTAATTCTTAGATGTTTATTATTGAATTCCTTAATATGTGAATTAATCTTAAACATCTTATTTAAGATATTTAAAGTTATATTGTTAAGAATTAAATATTGCATACAAATAGTTATTAATGTTTTTTATTTGAGAAGTAAATAATCATCAATATATAAATCTAATTGTACTTATATTAAATAAATAAATAAATAAAAAAGAAATTACCCCATGTTCTCCCCCCAGCCCCCAGGGTCCCGCGGCACCCAACCCCCAACCCCCCAACCCCAGCCCCACCACCACCTCCGCTGAACCTCCGCCTCACCGCCACCGTCGCACCTCACCGCCACCGCCGCAGATTCAGAGAAGAATCAGAAATTCACGAAGAATCTTAACATTCAACTTTGAAAAGTTAGAATCAGAAATCCGCTCCCGATCGTGAAAAATCAATTCCGAAATCGCAAACCCTAACATTCAACTGTTGACGAATTGAATATTGCCTCGATTTATGAACGAAATCTGCTCCCGATCGTGGAAAAAATGGACAACAATAGGCGGCTCATGCACAAGTTCAGATTCCGGTTGTGGGGGTGGAGGTGTGGTGAGGCGGCGGTGTGCTGCGGCGGCGGTTCAATGGAGGTGGTGGTGGGGCTTGGGGGGGGCGGGTGTCGCGGGACTAGGGGGGGGGGGTGAAGAACAGTGGGTAATTTCTTTTTCTTTTAAATTTTTCTGTTTTTTTTTTATAAATTTTAAGAATTAATTAATTATGTTGGCAGATATATTAATTTTTGTAAAGAATTAATAAACTTTTTTTATTGATACAAGAAAAGCTTCTTTAGTTAAATAATTATTAAGGGATATAAATTTTGATTTTTTTTTGTCGAGTTGGCAGCCACGTGGGACAAGAAAGTCAAAATCCCCAATTATTTTAGTCAACGACGAGCCAGGTAAGTGATTTAGGCGGTGATTTGGGCGGAATAAACATATGGTATTAAAATTGATAAGGGTAGCCAAGTTGGGGTACCAAACTTGATGGCTGCCAACTTATGGTACCAAAAATAGAAAAGTACCAAGTTAGGTATGAAAAGTAATTTTTTCCCCTATACCCGACCTTTGAAAAGTCAAATCGACGCCACCGCCACCATCACTGCGATTTACAGTGGTGGTGGCGTCAAATCGACGCCACCACCACTGCAAATCGCGGTGATGGTGCGTGTGGGGCGGGGTAGGGGTGGGTCGGGGAGGTGGGGGCGGGTGGAGGCGTGGGGCGGGGTAGGGGTGGGTCGGGGAGGTGGGGGCGTGTGGGGCGGGGGTGGGGCGGGTGGGTGGGTGGGTGGGGTGAGGAAGATGACTTTTTTTTTTTGTTATAAAAAATTATATATATTATTTTTAATAAAGATTTATATAAAATTATAAAATATAAAGATTTATATAAAATATAAAGATTTATATAAAATTATAAAATATAAATATTTATATAAAATTATAAAATATAACCTAAATTAGTTGAATTGATAAAGTCTGAGGGCATAACTGCAATATTTCGAATTGACCAAGCCCAGTTTTGAGCCCGTCGGGCAGAAATTAATTAAAAAAAAAAAGTTACAGGGCATTTTTCGAGCCCGTTTAAAAAAAGGGCAAAACTTGAATTTGGGATAAGTTAACGGGCAGAAATTATAAAATGCCCTTATTTAATGTGTCATGTTATTTCTAACCATGCATTCACGTAAGGGACTTGGATTGTTCAATTGAAAGGAATATTAGAATAGGAGCATCACATTATTGAGTAGTTCATGATCTGTAATTAATAGGAGTAGTAGCAGGAATGATCGGATCTAGACTTCAGTTGCGCCGCCAGTATAATTGCATGCATTCTAGTGTCATCATGTACTGTGTAATTTTAGTAAAGTGATTAGCATTAGTTAAACAGAATTAATAACTGATCTATGTCAAGAATTAGTGTGCCAGCGTGCAAACTTTAATATATAATACCTTATATTATTTTGTTAATACAATAGACTGCGAATAGTAGATTAGTACCCCGGAGGTGAGTGAATAACTAGCGACATAAACTTAATTACGATTATGAGTTCTTACGTTGGCACGGATTAGGGAATAGACGAGGCGTTATTGGTTTGAGTTAGGACTGGGATTTACGGTAATCTTATCTAGATTCTTTTACGTCAGGAAATTCGAGTTAGGCGTTGCTTTACTCTCGTTGGGCTTGTTCTTCTCTGCAGTTACAAACAAGTGCGTGTATATATATACGTACTAAACTTATTTTCGAAAAGCTGGAAGGGTATGTGCTAAATGTTTCATCATAGCTGTGCATGTGTTTATATTTACGTAGTAAATGTGCTCATTCGTTATCATGATCGTTTGTTATTGTATTTGTGCAACATGCTACGTGGGTGTCATGATTTTGAATATCGAACGTTTTTGGTATTGATTGGATCCACGGCTTGGTCAGCACGGGGTACTACTGGGCAGCGACGGGCTGTCGGTGGGATCTCGTGACGCCTTGCCCCTTTCTCTCATAAGCATCGGGAGTTCGTTGCTTTTGAGGGGATCAACGAGCATGTACCTCGGCATGCGTGAACGTTTTCAAGGTCGCTCCTTGAACGGAGTGACAAGGTAACGAACGTGGGGTTATAAGGTGGGATGATTTCAACGACTTGGTAACGATTAACGCTCTCTGAGATATCTATGAACGTGAGTATGTGCTTGTCTGCCTAACCTGTTGCATTTAATTGTCTTATTATCTTGTACACTGGCACACACTCGTAACACCACTGAGATTTTTATCTCACTTGCCTGCCCCTTCCTTCTAGTTTGATGTAGGATCTTGGGATCGACGGAGAGAGGTGACTAAGGAAGCTTAAGGCTCAGTTGCACTTGTTTTGGTTTCATTTTAGAGTTCTTCTTCTTGTTTCAAGACTGTAATGTTGGACTTAGTTATCTTTCAGCATTGTTGGGTTCCCGTTTTTGTCTTTGGATATTGTCGTTTTGTAGCCAAACTTTCAGGCATTTAAGAATTTTGTACCTTTATGAATTCCTAGTTGAACGTTAATTTGGTTGTTTGATAATTAAAAAAGTTGGGGCGTTACAGATAATAGGACGAATTATCAAAAATGCCCGCTAACTTTTGACTTTAATCCTAAATGCCCGTTATTTCCAAACCTGCTGAAAATGCCCGTTAAGTTTTAAATTTTCTAACAAAAATACCCGATTTTAAAAATTCGGACTTTTTATCCGACGTGACATCCGAATCAAAGAGACGCACTGCTGAATCAAAAAGTCGCATTTTAAAATTCGAACATTTTTGGTAGAATTTTAAAAGATACATGGCATTTTTAGCATTATTTTTCAGACAAAATTAGTTTTTTTGTGCTTATTTTTCATTTCGGGCATTTTTAGTAGAAATTTTAAAAGATACGGGGCATTTTTAGCATGTTGGGAAACAACGGGCATTTAGGATTAAAGGAAAAAGTTAGCGGGCATTTTTTATAATTCGTCCTTGATAATAACATTGAATCGACATGACCTGCCAGCAATATGTGCTTTAAACTGCTTTATTTTAGTGTTGCATTTATTCACTTATTAATCAAGTTCCACGGTTTTAGTTGTTTATGAGTATGTCCAGGAACACATTATAATCATCAGGAAGAGTTTGGAAAGATTCCTTACACGTGAAGTTTCCTTAATTCAAGTTGAGAAGAGAAGTCAACAACATGGTTTCAAGAAAGGAAACAAATTGGTGTTCCACTGCAACTAGGACTCTTTCCAGGATTTACTCCGAAATGAATAAGTTTTATTACCATATTAAACTCTAATAAAGGGACTAATCATTCAAGAAAGACACCGAGTTCACAAGGAAGTCCAATTCAACAAGGAAACAACAAGAGTTACGAAAACTGTGAACAACACACCTTGGAGTGCAAGTTTCAAGAAACATATATATAGGTGTGAAGTTCATCAGGAAAAGCACAAGACAACAGTGCTACATAATCCAAAAGATTAATTCTTCATTGTATTGTTTTGTATTGATTTTGCAAAGTTCTTGTATCAACTAATTAAGTCTAGTTCTTAGATTTAAGTTGTTCGTGCTTGCCTTCTTCGTTGAGTCTGATCAACAAATATCTTGAGTGAATTGTTGTGAGGAACATTTTGTTAAAACCGTTTTTGGTTATTTTGCCTAAGGCTAGGAAGTTTTTAATAATATTGAAAACTTCTGAAAATTTATCTTCTTGCATTTTTAATTCCGCTGCACATTATACTCTATCAAGAAGATTGTTTAAGATCAAGTTACGGCAATGCGAGATTAACTTAGCTTTGAAAGGTCTATCAATCCCGATCCAACTGTTTCAATTGGTATTAGAGCCAAACACCGACTATACTGGTGGTTTAGAGGTTATACAACACATTGGACAATGTGAATCCTAATACCAACATGATTCCAATTTTGGATGGCGCCGATTATGCGTACTGGAGGATCAGGATCAGATCTCACATCAAAGCCATTGACAGTAGAGCTTGGCAATCTGTCATCAATGCTCTCTTCCAACATTACCAGGAGATGGTGAAGATGATCTAGTGCCAAAACCAGAAGCAGAATGGACAACAGCAGAGACAAGTCTCTATAACTCTAATGAAAAATCTCTTAATGCTATTTTAAATTGGGCTAATCATCACATGTTCAAGTTAATTCATAATTGTACAAAAGCCAAACATGATTGGGATATACTTGAATTACATTGAAGGAGATTCTACTGTTAAAGATTCTAAACATAGACAACTGCTTCAGCAATTTGAAAAGATTGAGATGAGTGAGGATGAAAGTGTTGATAGTTATTTTTAGGAAATTCTTGATATTGCTAACCAATGTGAAAATCAAGGATTTTCCATGACTAATTAAGAGTTGGTTTATAAAGTAATGAGAACACTGTCATCTAAATTTGCTCTCAAGAAAATTGCAATGAGTGAATCTAGGGACCTTGCTAATCTACAATTCTAAGTCTTGATGAACACTCTTAGAGAATTTGAGATGGAGTTAGCTTCACAACCTAGTAAATATAGGGTTGTTGCTTTAAGAGGATCAAGTCTTGATAATGAAAGTGATGATGAGTATGAATTAATTTCTTCAAACTATGATAACATTACTAAGAAATTCAATAAGCTGAACTTTAAAGGAAAAGGTAAAAAGAAGAATCTTAGTAATACTTCCCATGGTTATAAGAAACCACCTCCTAAATTTTGTCAAGAACATGGCATCTAAACCTACTCTTTTAGAGGCTTATAAGTTAAAAGATGTTCAATGTTATGAATGTAAAGGGTATGGTCACATGTCTAATGAATGTGCTAACACTCTTCGAAAACGAGGAAATCTCATTGGGTTTGTGTAGATGATTTCAATGAATATGACTTTAGTTCTGGAGAAGCTGAAGAATAATCAGAAGAGATTCACACTCCTGCACTGCTCACTTAGATTGACTGGATAGCAGAAGACTCCCAGAACTGTCTCGGATCTCAATGTTACCCCAACATTCAGGATCCAACATCAGAACATGAGATTTTCTTTGGAGGTTGGGATGAATATAGTTCTAATATTGAACCTAATCTTGTGTCTAACAATGATGAATTTAACCTAGATTGTTTTCAAGGCTCAGTGGATTTAGATGAAGAATATTTCTATGAAGGTGAAATGTCCCAGGAGGAAAACATTGAAGATCTGAAGTTTACCTACCACAAACTGCTACTTAAGAATCACAAACTCATCAAGAGCAACAAAAGTCTGAAGAAAGAGATTGGATACATGAAGACGAGGCTGAAATTGTATCAGAAAGACCTTGACAAAACTGAGGTTGAAGCCTGAACTAAAGGAGGTTAAGGTAAAATTTGAAAAAGCTGAACAAATGATTGCCAAATGGAACTCAGCTACTTCTAAACTTGATGAAGTGTTGAGTATGGGAAATCAAGGTACAAGTGGTTTGGGCTATGTTGAGAAATATCCCTCTGAAGATGCTAATTATGCCTATTTGAAAGCTGGTTTTATCAAGGGAAGTAAAAACTTGAGTTGTCCCACCAATTTTGTTAAGAAGCCTACTTTTATCTGTCAATATTGTTTTCAACATGGTCACATTAAGCGTTACTTTAAGAAATATAAAATTGTGATTGAAAAGAAAACAGTAGTTAAGAGTAATACCAATGTTAGGAAAACCTATTATCAGAATGTTATCCCAACATTAGGTAACAAAGGTGAAGGATAGAAAAATAGAACTTGTATTGAAAATTTAAAAACTCCTAAGATTAAAATTATTTGCAATGTTGTCTTTTCTACTATTTACTCTAACCTTGCTGGTAAGTGGTATTTCGACAGTGGGGGCTCAAGGCACATGACTAGAAACATGGAAAATCTGAAATATGTGTTCCCTTTGACTGTTGTAACTGCCACCTATGGAGGAGACACCAAAGGGAAAATCATTGGAAAAAGAGTATTGGATGTTGAAGGATTTCCACCTCTCAAGGATGTGTTGTTGGTTGATGGATTGAAAACAAACTTAATTAGCATTAGCCAACTTTGAGATGATAACGTGCTAGTTACTTTTGAATAAAGTTCATGTGATGTGTTTAATAGTGACAATGTCTGTGTCATGACAGGTACAAGATCAAACGATAACTGCTTTCTTGCTCAAGATGAAGCACAATGCTACCATGCCAAGATAGATGAATCAGTCACGTGGCACAAAAATTTATGACATGTGCACTACAGAAATCTGGAGAAATTACAGAAGTCAGAAGCTGTAAGAGGTCTACCTAAGTTGATTAGCCCATGTAAATTTTTTTGTGGAGACTGCCTAAAAGGTAAACAAACCCAAGCTATTCGTACACCACTTCTGGTACAGAGTACTACTCCTAGAACTAACAAGTGTTTTGAACTGCTACATATGTATCTCATGGGTCCAATCGAGGTTAGTAGCCTGAATGGTAAGAAGTATGCTTTTGTCATTGTTGATGCTTACTCAAGATATACATGGGTTAAACTTTTCAAAGAAAAATCAGAACCATTCAACATATTCAAGATTATACATGCTAGCATTAAAATCGTTAAGGCACTTATGTAGGAAGAATTAGGCCTGATCATGGAAAAGAGTTTGAGAATGTAAGCTTCACTTATTTTTGTGAAACTAAAGGTATTTTTCATGAGTTCTCTGCCCCTAAGACACCTCAGCAGAATGGGATTGCTGAAAGTAAGAATAGAACACTTCAAGAGATGGCTAGAGTGATGTTAAATGCTAGAAACTTATTTAAGAAACTCTAGGCTGAAGCTTTGAATACTGCATGTCATATTAGTTATAGAGTTTACCTTAGACCTGGTACTACTATGACACCTTATGAAATCTTGAAGGGTTTGAAACCAAATGTTGCAGATTTTCATGAGTTTGGAATTTACTACTATTTACTGAAGGATAGAGATTATTTGAGCAAGTTTGATCCTAAAAGTAAAAAGTGTATATTTGCTAGGCATTCTCCTAATAGAGCTTCTTTCAGAGTTTACAATCCAAGATTTCATACTATCCAAGAATCAGTTAATGTGATTTTTGATGATTTAACCATTTCTACAGATACTGAGGAAGACACTGTTTCTGATGTTGCTCCAACATTGGACCCAAAATTGAACAGATAAGTTGGAGGCTGGAACAAATGTTGACTTAACTCCAGAAAGATCTAATGCTAGGCTAACATCTGCACAATCAGATTCAGTTAATGAAATAGTTCATGAATCCAAAAGAAATCCTCCTACTAGGATACAGAAGGATCATCCAGCCACGCAAGTAATTGGTCAAATTACTGAAAGGATGAGAACACGCAACAAAGAAAGGGTAAATTACAGGGATATGGCAAGGTTTTGTGGTTTCATGTCTACCTCATGTACTGCTGGAAATGCTTCTTGTTTTGTGTCCTTCATTGAACCTAAGAATAGGAATGAAGTTCTTAAGGATATTTACTCGATTAATGACATGCAAGAGGAACTCCTACAATTCACCAAAAATAAGGTTGGAATCTTGTTCATAGGCCTTCACATGTGAATGTTATTGGGACAAAATGGATTTTCAAAAAAAAAAAAACTGATGAGAATGGTGTAATTATGAGAAACAAAGCTAAGTTGGTTGCACAAGGTTATACTCAGGTAGAAGGAATGTATGATATTGTTTTTGGTTCTACTAACAAGTCTACTTTAGACAAGTTTGTTGAGTCAATGACAGGAACATTTGAGATGACCATGATTGGAGAGTTGAATTACTTTATGGGATTACAAGTAAAGCAGGTGGACAATGGTATCTTCATGAACCGTGAGAAGTATGCAAGAGATCTGGTGAAGAGATTTGAGCTACATGAGTCTAAGCCTTGCAAAACTCCTATGTCATTTTTAGTGAAGATAAAAAAAGATGGCACTGGCTGCAATGTTGACCCAACATTGTACAGATCCATGATTGGTAGTTTGTTGTATCTCTCTATCTCTAAACCTGATATCATGTTCTTTGTATGTGTTTGTGCTAGGTAGCAAGATGATCTAAGGCAATCTCACGTGATTGCTTTAAAGAGAGTTCTAAGATATATCTATGGAACTTCATCTTTAGGCATTTGGTACTCTTAAAACACTAACAATAACCTTGTTGGTTTCAGTGACTCTGATTGGGCAGGTGATGTGGATGACAGGAAATTCACAGGTGGGGGCTGTTTTTATTTGGGGAACAATTTGGTTTCATGGTATAGCAAGAAACATAACTGTGTTTATCACTAGATGAATCAGAATATGTAGCTGCTGGCAATTGTGTTACCTAGCTTGTATGGCTCAAACACATGTTGTCAGATTATGAGTTAGATAGTGACACACTCCTCATGTTTTGTGACAATCTAAGTGCCATTAGTATCTCTAGGAATCATGTCCAACACTCAAGAACTAAGCATATAGACATAAGACATCATTTCTTGAGGGATATGGTAGAGGACAAGGTGATCAACAATGAGCATATTGAGACAATAAATCAACTTCCTGACATGTTTAGAAAAACTTTTGATAGCGAGAGATTCTTTAGTTTGAGGAAATCTCTTGGCATGTTCAATATGTGAAGATGTTGGAACACCAGTGTTGACATAACACTAGTGTCTAGCACTGTTATTATTAGTTGTGGTGTAGTTAGTAATTCTGTTGTTTTTCTTGGTTTTATTTATTTCTTTGTGAGTCTCATTAATCCTTGTTTTGTCATTTTTGGTTTGTGTGGTTGAACTCTGTGATGAACAACTCTTTCTAGTTATCAGTTTCACTTATTTCTTTTTGAACAAGTAAGGAAACTCTTCTTTTTGTCTGAGGTTGCTAACCTAACATATGTAGAAGTTGGGGCACACAAAGTTCACTACTTTGATGTCTATTCAGTTGTGTCTTATTTATATGAAAGGTTTACAGAATATGTGGAGAAGTTGGGGTTCATGATGTTGACAACTTCAATGTTATTTAGTTGGGATTATTTACATATCTCTGTTTTTCGCCAAGGAACACATGATGCTGATCCTTTCTACTAGGGTGTTTGGAGTTTAGATTTCTTACACTTAGTAGCACTGATCACTTCGTGAATTCTCTTGAATGCAGGTTAGTAAACAAGTATGCTGATCCTTTCTACTAGGGTGCATGATGAATAAATTGCCTACATTTAAGTCCTTTGTACGTGCCTAACTTGCTGCTGTTAATGTTGTTATTGGGGTGTGCGGAGTCATGCGCTGCCCTTATTCAGTAGTGACATTATCATTTTTTAAGCAACCTTAAGTTTTTGTTCAGATGAGTTATGACATAATAAAGATTTGATGACATGTGAACTGGTGCTGGTTTGAGGAGTTCTTCATATGTGTTTACCATCTTCCTATTGTTGCATTCATGTTAGAACTGCATTGCTTTCCTTCTTGTTGTTGAGCTGTGTCGGTTTGGGGTTAGGGGAGTATCATTCATGTGTTGAGGCATAAACTTTGGGTGATATATTGCACGTGACATACTTTTTCTGTGACTTTCTATGCCGTGGAAGTGAATTGTTTTTTGAATTCATCACTGCTTATCTCTGTGTGTTTCTTGTTATTTTTGTTGCTTATTCGTGATTTTAATCTGATTATTATGTCTGTGGTACTCACTTGCAATATTGGTTAAGTTTCAAATGTAATTTTGGATGTATCTCAAGCTCTCACATGGATTTGCCTTGGTGAAGCCCTGTACCTCCACCTTCTGGTTTGAATGTTATTGCATGTCATCCCAACATTGTGCACAGTCTTAGGCCAACACAGTAACTTATACGTTTTCAAATTCTTGAAAACCGCTCTGGTTACTTGTTAATCAAACATTGACATGTGTGCGCAAGAAAGCATTGTGGGATGATTTAAGTGATAACTCCATTAGCTTTATACTAACATTCATTCTCTCTCCACTACTAACATCTTATAAGGAATCACAAGCCCTAATTTCCGTATTTGTGCTTAAAATTTTTGCTAATTGCTCTCATATTTCCAAAATTCTCTCAATTTTGCTATACAAATCTTTCTTACTAACAATGGCGAGCAAGTCTCCTATGGAAACTCTTGCAGATGTTGCTTTAAGCAGTGAGCCCACAACTACACGTACTCGCTCTCACACTCGATGAGATGCTGCAAAATCTGATGATGCTCAAGTAACTGCAAAGAGGAAGACGATTCCCTATGTTCGACGAGGAAAGAAATCCACGTAGGGAGAATCGACTTCAAATGTTGAGCCAACATCTGAGACAACCACTCCAATCATCAATGAACCTGAAATCGAGGTAAATGTGGCTGACTCCAACCCTGAGATTAATGTTGATATATCTGTTGAGGGGGAGGGTTCAGAATCTGTGGATGATTTGGTAAGGGAATGGATTAGGGTTCATAAGAATAACAAGGATTCTGTTGCAAGTAGTAGTGGTGATAGACCAATGTCTGACACTACTAAGAGACTTGTTGAGGCTAGAAAAAGGCAAGTTGAAAGGTTAGCTAAGAAGAAAGCTGCTGAAGCTGAGAAAAAGGCTGAAGAAGAGAGAAAAATTGATGTTGCTGCTGCTGCTAAGAGAAAGAGGAAAATGAAGCAGGGTATGGAAGAGGAAATTGAGTTTTTAGATGTTGAGGAAGAAGAGGAAAAGGAGAAAGAAGAGGAGAAGGATGACGAGGAAGAGCAGGATGTTGCTGCTAATGTTAGGGCAACATCACAGATATGGGAATACTCAGATGGATTTTGGGTGGCATATCCTGAAGATAAGGAGGAATTCTACTCTCTCTACTACCTGACTAAGGGTTTGGAGAAGAAGTGGTGTACTTTCAACAAGAGGGAGATCCACCTTGAAAGAGCAATAGAGATGGCCAGTTTCAAAGAACACAAAGTGATTAACTTGCTTGAGGCAAGAGGGATCTATCAATGTGTGATGGAGCTGAATGATTATGCTCTTGAGAGTGTTATGGAATTCTACCTGAATCTCTCTAAGTGGATTAGAGATTACAGATCTCCAAAGTATGGAAAAGCTTGGGTGAGGGGGAGAGCATTCAATATTGAACCCTACACTATCAACGAAATTTGGGGATTTCCACTTGTTGAATGGTCTAAAGATCCTGACCAAGATGATGTGATTGAAGATTTGACTAGTGGGTTGATCAAAGTCTAGAAAGATGTTCTACCCACTACTAAACTCACTTCCCTTAGTGTTATCTTGCATAAGATTGCAATTTTCAAGTGGCTGCCTAGTACGATCTCAAATGTGTTCACTAAGGATCCCGCAACCTCAATGTACAAGATCAAAAATGGGTTAGCTGTGAATATGGGGGAGAGAATCTTGAAGCCAATGTCTGATGCTGCTGGTAGGAAGAATGTCATTCTGACTTTTCCCTCACTGATATCTAAAATCCTTCTCAAACAAGGATTGAAGACAAGTCAAGTTGTGGGATGGACCAAGAATGATGTTGAATTTACCATACTTCCTAGTTACTTGGCAGTTCAAGAGTAAGAGACCTGCCATGGAATCCTAAAGGAGCTAGAGAGTTTGGTTAAAAACTTGGAGAAATTCCCATCTTCACAAAAAAGGGGGAGAGTAGTTCCAATTTTTAATTTTTGTTATCTGGTTTTTTGTTTTGCTCCTTAAACTGCTGTTTTTTTTGGCATATTTTGTTTAATTGTTTTGATTTGATCAAGGACTGGGCTCCTTGTTATTATGTTATGGTTTGTAACTCTAAGTATTGCTACTTTGAACTGCTCTGATTTGTTGTTGCTTATGAAAGCAATTTAGAACTGTTTTTCTATTTAACTTTTTCTGCAGAAACTCAATGATTTCAATGTTGAGGCAACATTGATGAATGTTAAAGTTTGAACATTTTTAATGTGATAATGACTTTAGTAAATGTCTTTGTTATTTTAACTTTGAATATGTTAGTTTGCATTGATGGGGAGCAGTTTAGTAGCTTTAATTTATTTTTGTTGAATCTTAATTTGTGGATACAAGACTTGATTGGAACATGTATTGGTTTTGTGAAGAAAGGCAAAAAGTGGGAGATTGAAAGTGTAAGGTATTTTGGAATGAATGTTATGAGATGTTGCGACAACATTGATGATAACATTGAAAGCAGAGGGCCTGCGAGCAATCTGTGATTTAAACTGCTTTATTTTAGTTTTGTCTTTATTCACTTATTAGTCAAGTTCCACGGTTTTAGTTGTATATGATTATATCCAGGAGCACATTATAATCATAAGGAAGAGCTTGGAAAGATTCCTTACGTGAAGTTTCCTTAATTCAAGTTGAGAAGAGAAGTCAACAACATGGTTTCAAGAAAGGAAACAAATTGGAGTTCCACTGCAACTATGATTCTTTCCAGGATTTACTCCGTATTGAAGAAGTTGTATTACTTTATTAGAACTCTAATAAAGGGAATAATTATTTAAGAAAGAGACCGAGTTCACAAGAAAGTCCAATTGAACAAGGAAACAACAAGAGTTACCAAAACTGTGAACACCACATCTTGGAGTGCAAGTTTTAAGAAACCTATATATAGGTGTGACGTTCTTCAGGACAAACACAAGACAATAGTGCTAAATAATTAATTCTTCGTTGTATTGTTTTGTCTTGCTTTTGCAAAGTTTTTGTATCAACTAATTAAGTATAGTTCATAGATTAAGTAGTTCGTGCTTGTCTGCTTCGTTGAGTCCGATCAACAAAGTACGTGAGTGAATTGTTGTGACGAACATTTTGTTGAAACCGTTTTCGATTAATTCCCCTAAGGCTAGGAAGTTTTTAATAATATTGAAAACTTCTGAAAGTTTATCTTCTTGCGTTTAATTCCGCTGCACATTATACTCTATCAAGAAGATTGTTTAAGTTCAAGTTAAGGCAACGCTTAAGCTTTGAAAGTTGTATCAATTTTGATCCAACAATTTCAATGAATACTGAAACGAGTCTCATATTTTTCCCTTAGATACTGTTTTAGAAAGCTATTTGTCAACAATCAATCCTGTTTAATAACTTTAAAATTTGAAAATAAGGATATAGACAGTAAAACCGAGAGTGCATTACAAAAAGTTTTTGAATGATCATCTCCTCTTTATAAAAAGTTCGGCTTCCTTCTCAGCAACTAGAACATGGAACTCTCCTCCAAGCATTTCATGTATGTCTATATTCAGAGACTTGCTCATTTCAAGGATTTGCATTAACAATTCCACAGTTATCATAAAACCTAAGTTAGACAATAATCGGATGGCATTGGCCGTCCTACATATGTGTTGCCTAGTATCAAGTAGTGTATAAGCTTCTTCTGATTCATGCAAGATCGTTGTATCCCTGAAATTCACATTTTGTTGGTCAGGTTTATTTATTTGATCCTCCACCATGTCATCTCTCACTTCAACATGTTCACCTAACCAAATGAATCCATTGCACCCGAGTATTAAGTCAATGCCATACCGTTCCAATTAATGGTAATGTGGCTTGTGCTTCTTGACTAAATAAGGGGGAATATTGAGTAGCGGACCTCTCTCGAGGTGGCAGAAAAGAAGCACGTTATTCTAGTCACAACATACAAAACAGTATTAACAAACAGCATAGGATATGCTAAGAATCTATTCATTGGTAGGTCAACATATAGTACCATGTAAAAATATGTGCAATGTAGGCATATCATTTATAAAAGAAAACTAATCAACAAAAGCAAATCATGATGGATTATTGTTCGCGGAACTACAGATGCGTGGTAGGAGTTAGCATTTTACTGAAATGTTTTAAACACACCTTTCAATACTTCTGGCTTCTTGCTTGTAAGTGAAGACATCTATCGTCAGTTAATATTGTTGATCGGCCTCTTCATTTTGAATTATGTGGAGTAAAATGTCCATAATATTGATAATACTAACAATGCATTTATTTTGATTATGTGGACTAAAATGTCTATAATATTGATAACACTAACAATGCATTTCAAGATCTTGACCAGACTAAAAAGAAAAGTAGTCAAATTTAACCAAAGATTTGGTAAATAATATAAAAGGTAGCTCAAGAAATTATATCTTTTAATTTCTTTTCTAAGCAATATACTAACTTTTTCCTCTTTGGTAAAGTCAAAGCACCATCCACGACATTTTTACTATCAAGGAGTAGGCCAATATTTTAAAAAGCCCCCACTTTTCGTGTTCCATATTATCCACATTCAATAACCTTCTTGTTAGCGGATTAAATAGTTGACAGATTATCGAACAAAAGTTGTTTGAGGTGGCGTGCAAGAGCTTCGTCCCCGTGCGCTTGTGGGTCGATGTTAGGATCACGCCATTTGTAGGAAGTTTTGCCTCAAATATAGAAGGTTTTGCCCAAATGGTTGGCGTGAGTCAAGCCTGATCTTGGAAAAATTATTATGTTTTGCACTTGTTTCATTGTCGAAGCAATGTGGTCTAGGAAGATTCTTACTCTGGAACAAGAGTATGGACTAGCCGTTGAAGCAGCTCCAACACTTGCTGTTACCAGCATATTGTTAAGCTATTGTTTGTGCAGTATATTCCTTTATCAACTGATAAGAGTCGAAGGAACAATATATAATTTAATCAACTTTATTATTTAAAGATTTTGCTTTCGCAACTGGAAATTGGAGCAGTTCCATGGGTTGCCACATGTCTGGGGAATGTTATTATTCCGTTGCATAATTCTGATTAAACATTGAAGCCTCACAATGCTAGTGAACTGGTTTGGTGAGTGGGCTTGTTCTTACGCATTTAACTTTCTCATGACCTGAAATTCCTATGGTAAGAAACAATGCTCAACTCAATGTGTCGAAAACTGAATTTCTTATCTTGACATTGGCGTGCAAGCAACAGTAGAGTTCACATTCCTAGTGTAAGATCTTTGATCTATATTACTTATAATCGGATGCAGTTGCACTTGACAGTAGTTGCAACGGCACTCGTAAGTAAGACAGATGACAATTCTTTAACGTTTAAAAGTTGTTTTACTATTGCAACTGGTATTGGACAGTTAAACATAAAGCGATAAAGAACACAAAGGTTTTTAACGTGGTTCGGTCCAATTGGTCCTAGTCCACGGGGCTTTCACCCAAAGTTTGACTCAACCTGTTTCCTACTTAAGAATTACAATGAAGGATTTAAATCAACTCATATACTAGACTCCCTCTAACATATGCAGTTGCAACACCTAGCCCTTAACTTGTTTTCGGAAACACGATTGAATCGAAGACACATCAAGCTACTCCAGAGTTCCTCTGACTTGATGCTCTTCTCTAAAAGACTTTGACTCGATACAGGACTGAAATCACAAACTATCCTTTTCAAAGTGTCCTTCAATAATGTCGAGTCTTCTCCTTATATAGGCATGAGCAGAATCTCTGCAGATCTTCAGTTGTAACCTCGCAGATCTTCTTTCCTTAACAGATAAGCTCTGCGTATCTCCAGTTGCAATCCACGCAGATCTTCTTTCCTTATCTAATATATTCTGCAAGATAAATCTGAATATATCCAATGTACATGCCTATTAAATATGTCTAGATACATAATAAGAAGATAATGTTAAACAAGGATAATCTTGGAAGATCTTGAAAGTCTATCTTAAAAAGATAAGAATAAAAGATAAGATCAAACAAAGATAATCTTGGAAGATATTGAAAGTCTATCTTTAAAGGATAAAGAAAATATCTAAAATATATTCCATAAAAATATTTGACTTTCTATATCTCAACAAAAGATATTTGACGAAGATTCTTTCCTAAACGATCAGATATCAAATTATCATTTTAAAGAAAAACGAAATATTTTCCTTTTAAATATAATTTCCAGAATATAGGATCAAGGGAATATTCTGTTTCGCCAAAACGCTGATTTACGTAGTTGCAACTGAGCTGTCTGGATGACGTTGCAACTGACAGATTCACTATCCGAAAATAGCGTGACTTTCCTGCATAAACAGACATTGAATACTTTCCAACATATAATCAATCAACATGATTTAGGAAAGATATGCAACACAACAAGGAAAGTCAATTACATCACAATCCAAAGGGCAAGTCAATCAAAAGGAAAGTTTCCTTCTTTCAAGATTATCACAATAATAAGCATGGAAACATTTGACCTGCAAAAAAGATAATATTCCATAAATTGAGCTCCTAAATAAGGTAATCAAAGATTTCCTTCAATTAATGGAAACTATATCTCACTTAATTTCTTTTATTAAATCAATTGACATTGATTTAAATAATTTCCAAAACGATGTCAACATAATCTCCAATTTATTTACGTGGAAATAACATTGGTCCTAACAATCTCCCCCTTTGACTCGTTTTGGCAAAACCATGTATATCCAAAGAAATTAAGTAGAACTCTTGCAATCAACAAAAGAAACTTTGCCAGTGATTAAATAAAGAGATGAGTGAAAACACATATCACTGCAATTGTTGCAACAAACATAAAACTGGAAGTGCCATGAGGGCACCAGTCAAACGCTCTCTCCCCCTCGGTTCATGCATACCTTTGCTCTACCATTTAGGTTGAGCTTGGCATATAACTTCTCCCCCTTTTTGACATAACGAGTCAACGGGTGTAAAGAGAAATTCTCTAAACAAGCAATGCCCTGCATGAAGCGGTTAGACACCAAGCACATGATATAAAATATATCTAGAAGTTGCAACTGAATGATGTATGTCACCTCTTAACTTGATCTCCCCCTTTTTGTCATAGCAAATCAAAGACCCTGACAACGAGATGGAGTCTCAATATCCCGGAGCATATCACATGTATATTTGTTGTAACTGGTAAACCACATGTTTCAACAACTAATGGCAAAAGAATTTTGCTCCCCCTTAAATTAAGCATAGCTTCAACAATAGCTATGCCCCAAACACAATCAGCGCACCAAAAGATAGTTAACTATATAAAAATAATTAACTAAGTGCTTTAGAAATTCACCCCTGGATATGTTGCAAACAAAGTTACAGCATGGACTTTAGTACCAAAAGACAATCACTTGAATCACCCTGTAAAACAGTCATGATACCCTGAGACACACATGTATCAATCTCACATAGAAGATGTTCCTCAGATGTATACTCACAAAAAGAGATATGATTGATGCAGCTTTGCCATGATGATGCAATCAGAAGTCTGAGTCCATAAAAGTTCTACAAAAACATGACATGTCGTCTCAACAAATTCTCTTAAGAAAACAGTGACAAAAGATAGAGAGAATCTTGAGTAACAAAAAGTGCATGAGAACTAGAGAAAACAACGAGTACATGCCATAAGTACCAAAGTTGCAACAAGCAACACAGTGAAAAGACATTTTAAAAAAAAATCAGACAGAGAATGCCTAAAATGTGGAAGCTCCAATGGCATGATGTGCTTGGATGATATTAGATGCTAAAGTACGCATTCACGGTTCAAGTCACACAAAATGTTTAAAATGGTCAAGTCCGGAGGTGTGACACATGGGCATTAATGAACAAAACTTGACTAAGTAAAATACCATCAACAAAAAAAACTTTGTACTTATCCACTTGAACTCGTAGCTTTCACTCTAACTCATTTTTGGTATGGGGTAGCTCTTTTCAATGAGTAGACGCGTGAAATATGAATTGATAGCTTTCACTCCCATTCCTTTTAGGTCAGGTAGCTTTTTCCAGTCATCACACAAACACATTATCCTCTTTAAATGATAAGAGAATACTTTTCTTTCCTTTTTTTTTTTTTAAAGAATTGAGTACTTGGAGAATGGTGAGGTAATCCACTTAAAATCAGTTCTGAACTCATCTTATGCAACCAGTGATCATGTTCAGAACGAGACAATGAAAAACAATTCGGACAAACCTATGAAATGACTTCAATAGTATACAGATCATCCTAGTTGCAACACGACCACTGTTGCAACTTACATAAGGCAGTTTCTGGAGACTTTCTTAGGGTCTCAACTGTAACTGCATGCAGTACCTTAGTACATATAACAACAAGTTATCTCTTCAGGTATGCGTAAAAACAACAAGTTGAAAAAACTCATGTTTGTGAAATCTTTTACGAGTACAGAGATCATAAGCATATCCAGACAAACAGAAAGTGCAACTTAGATAGACTGTATGGGACAAGAAAATTGGCATTAAATCATCATAGTTGCAACTAGTCACTCTTGCAACAACAATTAGCATATGTCGAATAACAAGGTCTCAAACACACAACAACTCATGATTAGCATGAGAATGTGTCCAAGCAAAGACAAAGCAAATTAGACAAAAATATTCGCAAAAGTCAACAAAAGTAACAACACAACTTGCCCTATTTCCTTATCAATAAATTCAAATAGGGAACTCATGCAGACCATTAAACCAATCAGTCATACCTTCATCAAAAGAATCAGATCTAGATAATGAACTTATCTTGATTCGTTCAATCATGTTCTGCTTTGTTGCAACAGACTCTACTCGATTACTTAATACAATCGCATTGAGCTCTGTCAATTTTCCAATTGCAACAGCAAATGCAGCAGAAGTTCCAACATCATCTAGCTTCAGAATTCCAGTCCATTTGTGACTACGAGTCTCTTCGTTTGCAGATGCATCTACAAACTCCAACAACACCTTCGGCACAGCAGCATTCTGTTGCAACAGAATATGGCTGATCATTTGGTTCTTACATCGTTGCCATGCATTACAAGGCTCAAGTTGCTTCCTCCATTTGGTAGAAGTTTCACAGCATATTCCTACAATAAAACTTTTAGTTAGTTTCACGTTAACTAACCTTTTGAGCCACAAAAAAAAGTTTCATCAAAAGAATGTAATTGACATTATCTAAGAAGTTGGGTTTACGTGATTCACAAATTTTAATCAAGTTAGCAAAAAGTTCCTCCACGTGGAGCACATCCTTGATTCGTGAAATCTCGTCAACATACACAAACCTTATATAGAGAATTCCTTCATTCTTTCCATTTCCAGCCATAATCTCTCTTTTTGATTCTTTAACACATTTTGACAATAAATTACTAGTTTCATTCGTAATTCTAAGGCCTCCTTTGTCAAAATAATATGATTTAGGTGAACACCCATAAACACGTGAATCAGTAGACAAGCACAAGAGATTACAAATTTTCAACCAAACTTGTTTATCCAGTAAAGTTGCAACACTCTGTGTGAATATTGTCTCAATATGATCAATGCAAGTTGCAACACGGAATAGCCATGGGGATTAAGACAGGCTTATGAAAATAAAGATTCTTCCAGAAGTTAGAACAACTTGATGTACTGTGACTTTTTGTACTACAATGGAAGATCAACATATACTTACCAAGATCCTTTGGAGAAAAAACACCTTTAAAAATACGATATGGGTGGGAAACATTACCATGATGCCCTCGCATTAGAGAGATAAAACCACCTTGTATACCTTTCACAAGAATGCACTTTTCTTGTGATTTTCCATCAACAACAAGTCTCACTTGGTTTTGGGAAGGTTTCTCTTGGACCTCTGGATTTGATTTATCATCTTGCTCAGAACCATCTTCATACATTGCCCAAACATTTGTGGCAACTCGTGATGTTGCAACAGGCGTAGTTGCAACTGGTATTGTTGCAACAGGCGTAGTTGCAACTAGTATTGTTGCATCAGATGATATAACATAATTTTCCCTGCATTTAATACCTTTATCCTTCCTTCTGATACTAAGATCATTAGCAGCGGAATTTGATTTAATAAAATCAGAGTCGGAAGGGATAAGATTCTTACCTTTGTATTTCCATGATTTATGCATTTTTTGGAGTTTCATTAAAAGAGGTGTTAATGATTGATCATATCCATCATTCTTATTTGATTCTGAGTCCTTCTTGACTTCATCTTGAAATACCATACTCTTCGTTGATGACTCAATTTCTTCTTTCTCAATTGATGTTCCTTCATGAGCCAACCTGAGAATATTCCACATCTCTTTAATTGAAACACAATTAGATATTAATTTGAAATTTTTATTATCAACAAAAAATAAAATAATATCCACGGCGCTGGAGTTTTGGCTGGCCATAAGATATTCATCATCGATCCAGTCTAAGACATCTTTGACAACTTTATTCTCGTAAGACGACGAAGACCATCCTCTAAGTATAATTTTCCATGCCTTGAAATCTTTGGACTTGATAATGATTTCCAATCGGTATTTCCAGTATATATATTTTGAATTATTAAGCGGTGGTGGCCATAACACCAATGCTCCATCCTTAATATTGTCCATATCTGCAAAACAAGATCTTAAATCCAGAATCTCACTAAAAAATGTGTTAGTGACCGACTCTTGATGCCACTTGTAAGATCTTTGATCTATATTACTTATAATCGGATGCAGTTGCACTTGACAGTAGTTGCAACTGCACTCGTAAGTAAGACAGATGACAATTCTTTAACGTTTAAAAGTTTTTTTACTATTGCAACTGGTATTGGACAGTTAAACATAAAGCGATAAAGAACACAAAGGTTTTTAACGTGGTTCTGTCCAATTGGTCCTAGTCCACGGGGCTTTCACCCAAAGTTTGACTCAACCTGTTTCCTACTTAAGAATTACAATGAAGGATTTAAATCAACTCATATACTAGACTCCCTCTAACATATGCAGTTGCAACACCTAGCCCTTAACTTGTTTTCGGAAACACGATTGAATCGAAGACACATCAAGCTACTCCAGAGTTCCTCTGACTTGATGCTCTTCTCTAAAAGACTTTGACTCGATACAGGACTGAAATCACAAACTATCCTTTTCAAAGTGTCCTTCAATAATGTCGAGTCTTCTCCTTATATAGGCATGAGCAGAATCTCTGCAGATCTTCAGTTGTAACCTCGCAGATCTTCTTTCCTTAACAGATAAGCTCTGCGTATCTCCAGTTGCAATCCACGCAGATCTTCTTTCCTTATCTAATATATTCTGCAAGATAAATCTGAATATATCCAATGTACATGCCTATTAAATATGTCTAGATACATAATAAGAAGATAATGTTAAACAAGGATAATCTTGGAAGATCTTGAAAGTCTATCTTAAAAAGATAAGAATAAAAGATAAGATCAAACAAAGATAATCTTGGAAGATATTGAAAGTCTATCTTTAAAGGATAAGGAAAATATCTAAAATATATTCCATAAAAATATTTGACTTTCTATATCTCAACAAAAGATATTTGACGAAGATTCTTTCCTAAACGATCAGATATCAAATTATCATTTTAAAGAAAAACGAAATATTTTCCTTTTAAATATAATTTCCAGAATATAGGATCAAGGGAATATTCTGTTTCGCCAAAACGCTGATTTACGTAGTTGCAACTGAGCTGTCTGGATGACGTTGCAACTGACAGATTCACTATCCGAAAATAGCGTGACTTTCCTGCATAAACAGACATTGAATACTTTCCAACATATAATCAATCAACATGATTTAGGAAAGATATGCAACACAACAAGGAAAGTCAATTACATCACAATCCAAAGGGCAAGTCCATCAAAAGGAAAGTTTCCTTCTTTCAAGATTATCACAATAATAAGCATGGAAACATTTGACCTGCAAAAAAGATAATATTCCATAAATTGAGCTCCTAAATAAGGTAATCAAAGATTTCCTTCAATTAATGGAAACTATATCTCACTTAATTTCTTTTATTAAATCAATTGACATTGATTTAAATAATTTCCAAAACGATGTCAACATAATCTCCAATTTATTTACGTGGAAATAACATTGGTCCTAACAATCTCCCCCTTTGACTCGTTTTGGCAAAACCATGTATATCCAAAGCTTACAAGATGGTCCTAACACCTAGTTCGGCAAAATAACTTACAAGATGGTTATCTTGTTTGTAATTTTTTGACTCTGGTTGCAGAAACATCCGAATCTTATGCTGAAGTGAATATGCTAGCCATTATGTTTGTGATCAAGGTAGTACCAGCAACGAAAGGGAGGACTCTGGAACAAATATAGTCAGCGGTTAAAGCTTCATAGTCGACTGCTGCAACACTTCTTGGTAGACTACTTTGTTTCTGCAAACTCTTTTTGACATCTGCAATCTTGATAACAGCATAATTTGCATTGTTATCGTAAGAAACCAAGAAGAATCTAGTGAAATGCAACTATGCAGCATTGGTTTTGCTTTGCTACAGTTCATCAGGAAATACTGATATAGTACATCCAATCAACAAAATATTGGTAGAGACGAATACAACGTTACATAAACCTTGAGAAACAAGGATACGTTATTCGAGAACATGTCCACAAATGAATCTAAATCAGTTGGAGAATCAGAATAACCGCAACAGATAAATATGAAGAAGCGCGAAATGTTAACAAAAATTAGGAAAAAGGATAAACACACAAAACTAGTGTGAACGCTGCCTCAGCTTCTTATATTTATATAATTGAAAGACTGTTGCCTCGTACTTACTTTGGTCACGTCAACTTTCGTAATGTGATGATCATTGAGAAAACAACTGAGTAGAATCAAGGAATACATTTTAAGACGTATCTGATGATGATGATAATACATTTTCACAACCCTTCTACAGCTGCAGCATATTAGAAAAATTTAGGATGCGGCTTGAGTACATACATCTGTTAAAAGTTTCCACAACGATTCATGAGAATTTGGCAATGACAACAATAGGCTCCTGCAGAATCCTTTAGCTTTCCAAGTATCGTTTACTTTCCTACATGTAAGCCTCAGAAAACATCTTGGAAAGTGTATTAACAAAAAAAAAAAAAAAAACTGAAATTATTGGTGGTAGAAAATGAAAAGAAAAATATTGTGAGCTAATACTTTCAACCAGAAAGAGCAATTCTCCTTTACTTCCTGAAAAGCTTTACATTTCATGATCAGCCTAACTGGAATTTCACAAGTTAATGTAGTGCTCTTGAATTTTACTGAATTACTAGCGAGCCCCACAGTACGAGTGTGTCTCCAGAACCACTCAGACATCGACGTTTGTTAAAAATAAGTCTCATTCTATACTTTTGTTCCATTGTTTTCAGTAATTTGAAGAAACAATGTGAAGAAATTACTATTTAGATCATTAAGAGTTCTGTAGCTCAAAACGTGGAGAATCCCAAACAAACACAAAGTAGAAACTAAAAAACCATAATGAATAGAAAAGTTTGTGCAGGATGGGAATTGTTTCAAGCAAACCTATAGCCAAATCTACAAGTAAAATTTTGAAGCCAACCAAACAAAAAAACTTCCTATATTGAAGCAAACTTACAACCAATTCTACAAGGGACTCACACTACAAAAAAATCGGGTCATTCCCGACCGCAGGGCCGGTCGGGAATGACCCATCTGCGGTCGGGAATGACCCTTTCCCGACCGCTATGCGGTCGGAAAGCGGCGGTCGGCGTTGCTTCGGTCGGAAAAAGTTTCCCGACCGCCGTTCGGTCGGGAAGGAGTTGTCCCGACCGCCTTTCCCGACCGGCATGCGGTCGGAAATTTACCGACCAACTTATTCCGACCGCACAACGGTCGGAATATTTCCCGACCGCATATCGGTCGGGAAATACTTGAATATTATTCCCGACCGCATATCGGTCGGATTATATGAATTTTTGTCCCCACCGGATAGCGGTCGGGACTATTCCCGACCGCAAAGTGGTCGGGATTAAAATTCATGTTATTCCCGACCGAGGCCCGGTCGGGAATAATATTCAAACCAATCCCGACCGATTCGCAGTCGGGAATAATAATCATCAGAACAAAAAAATAATATTCCGGTAATAAATTACCGGAATATTATTTTTTTAATATTTTGCAATATTTGAAAAACATTATTTAGTTTTTGTGTTTGCAATAATTAAATTTTTGATTCATTGCTTAGTCTAAAACACAAAAAAAAAATAAGTTTTTGATTATTGAAAATTTGAATAAAGAAGTGAAAAATTTTAATTTTGAAGTTGAAAGAAAGAAGGTTTTGAAAAAGTGTATGAATATGAAAAAAGTGTTTGAATTTTTTTTTGAAGAGGAACAAAGTGTGTGGAGATGGAAAAATGAGGAGAATAATGAAGTGTATATATAGAAAAAGTTTATTAGTACCGGCATGCGGTCGGAAATGCCTTTAAATATTAGTACCGACCGGCATGCGGTCGGGAATACCTTTAAATTTTATTTCCGACCGCCATGCGGTCGGCAATAATGGCAATTCCCGACCGATACGCGGTCGGGAAAAATAGTAAATTTTACTTTTTTTCGATCTTTTGGAAAATCTTGATGTGTTTGTTAAGTATAACTATAGAATCTCATTAAATTAATGAATTGCACTATTAGTTAGTTAGTTTAATGTACTTTTAAATATTAAATTAGTATAGTTTATCGGAGTATAAGTTAAGTTAGTTTGGAGTTTTACCTATAATAATCATACGTAGTAACATTTGTTACGAACGTTAGTATAGAGAGGCTAATTGTGATATATATATATATATATATATATATATGTTAACATTTGTTTAACATAATCGTCAGTAGTTACATTATTAGCAACTACATATACTAATCTATTTATAAGTGACAATATGAATCGACGCTTCAAACGATTCATCAACGTGCAACTAAATTTATTTTTTTTTGAGATTTTTAGTAATATATAACTAATACTGATTTACTCGATCATTAAATGAACGATTTACCTAAAATTGAGAGTAAAATTGTGAAATTAAGAATATGAATATTATTCCCTACCGAAAATCGGTCGCCAATAAGCCTAAACCCTAAACCCTAAACCCTAAACCCTAAACCCTAAACTCTAAACCCTAACGGTTAGTATTATTAGGGAATAAGGGAGGTATTTATAGAAATACCTCCCTCTTTCCCGACCGCATTGCGGTCGGGAAGTCTCGGCCCAGCTGCGCGACCCAGCTGGGCCGAGATTAGGGTGACACTCTGGGCGGGAAATTTCCCGCCCAGAGTATTCCCGACCGCAATGCGGTCGGGAATGGATTTAATATATGTCCCGACCGCATATCGGTCGGTAAACTTTATAATGACCGCATTGCGGTCGGGATTGCTCCCGACCGAAATCCGGTCGGGAGTTTCCGGTCGGGAAAAGTGCTGAAATCTTGTAGTGTCAACAAGAAAAATTTTGAAGACAAAAATAAAAATACAGAATAAAAATTGCTCAAAATCAAACTTCTTTCAAAATATTTCCATATCTCTATCACTTTATAGAAAAAAAATCACCAATTTCAAGTTTTGTGAGAGGATTCCAAGTTTTCCTCCTCCACATGTAACTAACAGCCAGATAAGCCAACAGAACTAGATGTAGTTGAACACAAAAGAAAGTAAAACCAATTGTGGTTTCAACAAAAGAGATGTAAAAGACAGAAGCAACCTCCTTAAACCAGCGCTATTCAACTACTGTTCCTACTCTGGATAAAGGACAGTGATCCGCTTTTGTATCATTGTCCTGCAAGTTGGACAACCTTCCATCCCTTTCTTTTCATGAAGCTCGTTGCATCCTCCACAAAGGACCTGATGCGCACATGGGAGGAAAACAACTGATATTTCCTCTGTCATGCACATCACACACTCCCTTCCAGCCCCCAAGTCTTCAAAGACAGGCAACCTCTTAGTAAGTTTCGGAGGGTTCTCACCGTATCCCACCTTCACACCCGCTTCTTTGGATTTGCCCGGCTGCAGTTTTAACTCCGAGATCTTATGTTTGAGTCTTATTATTTCTTCCTTGTATTTCTGCAGCTTGCTTCATTATTTCCGCTTCGTCATTTGTTGAAGTTTCAACTTCTTCTTTTTTCTTCATTAACAACTCAATCTGCATTGCAACTTTCCCTTTCTCCACCTCTTCTTGCTTCAGCAGATCCTGGAACAAACAATTTATTTAATTGGAAAGTACAGATGAGTAAACTCATTATCTCTTTTCAATTTTAAAGTTATACAACAAGTTTTCTAAATACCTATTAACATAATTAGAGATGTCATTCCTACAAAAGAGATGAATTTTATGTGCAAGCAAGTAATTCAACTTTTGTAAATGACTAGTACATCAAATTTTGAAAGTTTACATGTGCTCTACTTGGTAGAGCGTACCTTCAACTCGTCTCGACGGGCTTTGGCCCTAGCTGCTGGAGCCTCCAACTCAGATGATTTGCCCTTCAGATTTGTCAGTTTATCTACTAGTGATTGCTTCTCTTCATTCCATGACTGACATTTCTTCAAAGCCTCCTTCTCCCTCTCCACAGCTTCCCGCAATTTAGTGACACACGCCATCTCTTCCAATTGAACAGCCTCTCTTTTCTTTTCCAACAAGGAATTTCCTCTTCGAATGAGGCAAATAGTGGACTTATCCACTTCAATATCGCCTCTGGCCTTAGACAGCCTGGTCTCCATTTCAGACAGTTGTTTCACAGTGTTCTTAACTTCTTCGGCATCAGTTTTCATTTGCCTCAGCATCTTCAGTTCTGCCAGTTCCTTCCCAAGCCTCTGCGTAACATGCAAAACCTTTCCGTTCGCCCACTCCGTCCAAGCTTCAACTTCGTTATCAAGCGCTCGCTTATGAGCCACTAGCTTCAAGACGATTTCATCTCGTGGGACGCATTTGTTCGGAGTTTCAGCAATAAACTTAGGAGGATCTGGATCTGAGACCATCGACGATGCAGGAGATTGTGAATCGATTAAATCCACGACGTGGCCATGAGATTCAGCTGGATTTGTTGGCTTCTCTCCCACAGCCGTTATCGGAGATTTAGTCTGGATCTGCCCCATAGAGAAACTTCCCTGTTGTTTTGGAAGAGAAAGCACGCGAATCATCTCCACAATTTTGTACTCCACTAAGCTGACCAGATCTTGAAATGTAGAATCCTTCGACAGGCTAACTACATTTTCCTCATTTAGTAAAGCCAAAGCAGCATCCACAACCTCGGCCAGGAAATCTTTAGAACCATGGAGTAGGCTAATATTTAAAACAGCCCACTCTGCATCTTCCATGCTATATCCGCACTCAATAATCTTGCTTACCGCAGAGCAGAAAGTACCTAAGAGATTTGCGAACAGAAGCTGTTCGAGGTGGCATGCAAAAGGGTCGTCCCAGTTAGCTTGTGGGGAACTTTTAGTTTCTTGCTTCTCGGCTCTATGCGATGAAGCTATCCCGTCTGATATGGTGAAACTTCTTAGTTGTTCCAGAGTTAGATCTGGTAGATCATCATCACTCTCCCAACAGGGATCAGATATAGATTTCTGTTTATTGCAGCTGCTCATGTCTTCAACCTAGGGCAACTCAAGACAAGAGCTGTGAGTTAGTTTGGAACAACTAGCTCAAACTTCTTTTAGGATTATATAATAAAGGAATGGAGCAAACATAAACTAGTGGAATATAAGTGAAGATATACTTTAAGATTTGGTTGGGTGAACAATGTTCTACTTAATACAGGAAAAGCAGTCAGTATATCCTTTCACGATCAAAGAAACGAGTGCAACATAAAGTAATTACTCGTCTAATCTTCAACAGCTTAAGAATGGTAGAAGTACAACAAGCTTGATTACCATTGAACACATTCTAAATATGAGAACTTTAAGCACACCGAAAAAAAAAATCATACTCGATAATCTATTTGAGAAGACTAAACAACCAAAATCAACAAAATCCTTGTTTAGCGAGATATATAATACTTTTCAAAACAACTACTTCTAATGGTGCCTATTATCTTTTGCAGGTTAACATATATATATATATATATATATATATATAACATATAAACTTAAACTTTCTATATGATGCCTATCACTTCCAAGTTAGATATCAAAACTATGACTAGTTGATATGATAATTAGTAACAATCATTCATAGATCTGTAAAAATAACAACGGGAAAAACTGACGATACCTTTGATGCGAGGGGAATGAAACCTTCCTTAAGTTTATACTGTAAGTTGATATTAGAGCGACACAAGATAGAAAGGTTAGAACCAACGAAAACACCAATTCACACAGATTAATTATTTTTCAACAAGAACTCTTATAAACCGAACATGCAAAAATGATAAAGTAATATAAAAAACGTACTCCAAAAAGCTAAGCCAACAAGAGAGATTTAACAATGAGAAGCTGATCAAAAGTAAAAACAATAATTAAAAAGAGCATTTTACGAACATGAATGAGTTGATACGAAGATACAATTGTTAGAAACAATGGAGATAACGAACAGTATATAAATTGACACGCAAATAAACAAAATAAATAGTAACGCAGAAACTGAAAATAACCGTAGTAATTGGTCGAGTCCTTCTTGGTTTCCTTAAAGTAGTTTAGTCCTCTCCACGTGCTGAGATCGTTGGACTAACTCTTCCCAGGATAAAACTACCTTTCGAATTGGCTGCTAGCACTCGCAGAACAATCCCGGCAAACTCGAACAGTAACAGACTACCACCACCACACAATGATTAAAACATTTTTCGTGTATGCAAAAGTGTATTTTTTTTCTCATCATTAACCCTATGGGGAGCGACCCCTTATATAGACAAGGTCAGGGAGAAAGTTGGAAGACTTAGCCACCAAGAAACGTGGTTAGGATAATTACGAATCTGGTAATTAAGATAATTACAGATCTCGCAAAGATCTCGGATGAATGTAGACACGTTTCAGTTATAAAAAACTGATAGGTAAATCTTATGGAAAGATTTCCTAAGATAATTAATTATCTCTTTGATGCTTATTATTTTCCGTATATAAAATATAGCAGAAAATTACATAATTCTATTTACGTAAAATAGAAATATTAAATATTGATATACAATATTTCCGACTTTAATTAGTCAACGTTGAACATCAATTTCTCATTCACCCATGTACCAAACTCGACCTAAAGTCGATTGTACAAAAACCCGGTTCCTTGAACGAATTTTCCAACAATCCCCCACATGAATAAAATTGAATGATCATGCATACATCATGTGGTGGTGGAGTACTACGGACTATGCCTGCATAGGATAGGTAGGACACGCCCTTGAACCTTCCCTCATGAGAAATACTTTCTTTGCTAGCCGATAGTGTGACTTGACGTCATTGAACTATCCGCCGTTTGTGCAAACGTTCCATAAATCTCACACAGGTATAATTCCTTTTACCGTTGCGGTTCTCATGGTTTATGTCCATTTTGGCCCTGGACATACGCCTGGTTCTGCAAAAGTTTTCCAGAAAATTAAGCCCCCACAATTTTCCTCAGAGGCGGCCCCTCCTCTCTCTCACATAGGTGATTTCTTATCTAAGAGTAACCCGTATTACACCGCTCGGATTTCCGACGCGTAAGAATCATTAAAAGCACAATGCTTAACCTTTTCCATTACGGGTGTCACTGTTTCATCTAGGAATGGACAAGGGTTGACCCCCACAATGACCGTGCAAAGTTCTTACAATTAGGTTGTCCCATTGAACCAAGATCTTGGGATCTCCAGTCAAACATGGTTGGGTTTTCCTTCATAAGAACCTTATTATTCAATGGGCTTAAGTCCCATTCCCTTCGATGTCTTTTCAACTTGATCTCTATTTAACCATTTGGTTAGCGGATCCGCAATGTTATCTTTTGACTTCACGTAGTCAAGGATGATAACCCCAGTCGAGATCAGTTGTCTAACGGTATTATGTCGTTGACGTATATGTCTAGACTTACCGTTGTACAGAACATTATATGCTCTTTCAATCATAGATTGATTATCGCAATTTATGCATATTGTTGGCACAGATTTGGGCCACTCAGGAATATCTTCTAAGATGTTAAGGAGCCTTTCGGCTTCTTCACTGCATTTGTCTAATGCCACAAACTCAGATTCCATCGTGAATCTGGTTATAACCATTTATCTTGAAGATTTCCATGCACATTTGCACCTCCAAAAGTGAATACATGTTCACTTGTTGCGTTGGAGTCTTTTATAACATATATCCAACTTGCTTTGGTAAAATCTTCAAGCAACATTTGGATCTCTGGTATAATGTAACCCATCGTCACGAGTATAACGTAAGTACCCCAGTACTTTCACAATTGCTTTCCATTGCTCTTGCCATGGATTACTCGTGAATCTATTCAACGTGCCAATTGTATATGTAATTTCTGGTCGTGTACAACTCATTATGTACATCAGACTTTCTATCATTCTAGCATATTCCACTTGATCAACACTTTCTACCTTATTCTAAGATAAGTGTTGACTCGTGTCTATTGGAGTTCTGGCTACACCAGAATCACCATTGCTGAATTTTCCAAGAATCTTGTCCACATAGTGTGACTGAGTTAATATAAGACCCACTGACGATCTCTTAATCTTAATTCCCAAGATTACATCGACGAGTCTCATGTCTTTCATATTGAATCTTAAATTCAGCAAACATTTAATGGACTTCACCATTAGGTCGTTGCTTTCCACAATGAGTATATCGTTAACATACATACAGAGAACCAAATACCATTCTTCTGTAGTTTTGACGTAGACGCATTTGTCGCACTCATTGATTCTGTGACCATTTGACATCATGACGTTGTCAAATTTCTCATACACTATTTTTGGTGTTGATTTAAGTCCACACAAGGACTTCACCAATTTATAGACTTTATTTTCTTTTCTAGAAGCTACATAACCCTCGGGTTATTCCACGTAGAGTTCTTAATCAAGAACCTCCATTTAAGAAAAATAATATTTACATCCATTTGATGTACTTACAGTTTTTGGAGAATGACAATCGCCAACGTCATTCTTATTAAATTTATTCTCGTCACATGAGAATAAGTGTCAAAGTAATAATGGCTTTCTTGTTACTTGTATCCTTCGATCACAAGTCTAGCCTTATATTTTTCATTGTTCCATCTGTTTTGATTTTTCGTTTGAAAATCCACTTAGAACTCAATGATTTACATCCCGAAGGAAGGTCAACCAATTCTCAAGTGTGACCATTTTAGATGGAATCAATCTCCCATTTATGATTTTTAATAGAGCTTATAGCTTCTAAAACGTTCTAGGCTCAACCTCTATCATATAAGTTAGAAAATAAATTTTCTGTCCTTACTCTTTTGCTTCGTTTTGGCTTTTCATGGACCTCGCCAGTTTCTTCAATTTCGTTTGATCTTGACTATTGTCAATATCATCTAAGATTCGTTTTGAATAACTTTGTCCAGCCACAACGGATTTATAAGGAAATATGTGTTCAAAAGAATGCATTCCCTAATTCCATTATCGTGTTTCTATGAATCTCAGGGTTTTAGACTCATATACAAAAGAACCGATAACCAATGTTATTGTGTGCATAGCCATGAAAATATAGTCCAACGCTTTGGATCTATTACCATTTTCTTTGGCACGAGTGAGGCCACCTTAGCACGACACGCCCCCACATTTCAGAGTATTATAAGAAAGTTGTACTTTTCTATAACTCATAGGGAGTGTTTACTTTTTGGGGTATCTTATTTAAAAGATAGTAAGCCAACAAAATAGCTTCACCCCACTTGTCTTGCAATAACACATATTTTATTGCATCAATGTCATTCTCTCTAAAAGTAGAACAATCTCATGTCAAGAATCTCGCAAGATTCAAACATGGTGAGATAAGTAGCATTATTTGCTACACGTTTTCGAAAAACACATCAGTGCAATTCTTCGTTTTTCACTATAGTTCATGAGAACCATAGAATCTCCTAGACCAACTGGATCAATCAAACCCGTCATCCTCAAAGGATTGGTTTTTTCAAGATTGAACCCATGTCTCGGTTATTGACGGATTGGTATCAGTAATAGCCATATCCGTATTATTCGATATCTCCAAACGTATCAAATATTTATCCCATCTCTTTCTCTCGAGATTTATTCTTTCATGTATGAACATCTCACCAGTCAATAAATAAGACGAGTACACTTATTTTAGTTATATTACTTATTTATAAGTAAATGATTACCTCAAAGATACGATACCAAGTGTTGTCTTGGTGTTGGTCTATTGCACATCACCTCGCAGCGTATATCATGTATCCTCATATTGTACACGATTATCCATCATAGGCTTAAACCCAAAAAATCTCACGAAGAGAAACACGTTAGTAATATTATTTCCAATATTACAAAATGTAAGATTTAGGGTTTAACGAAATTTGCATATACAGAGGTGTAACATATTTTCACAAAATATTTTCACCATGTAATGACCATAATTAATTATCCATGTACCATATCACAATATATATACAGAATGTGATTTCACATAAATTCATGAATCATATAAAGAATTTCCTTTTTCTGGATAATCTAGTAATCATGCAACAACATGCATGTACAACTAGGCAATTACGTAGCTTAATTTACTGTGATCCACCACAAGCATAACAATTTCTTTAGTATTGTTGACCACTCGATATTCAAGTTCCATATATATGAAGAACACATATATCTTTTGGAAAGAATTAAGCTAAATGTAATATTGCGTATACTGTTATATACTATCACCAAAGCTTCTATACAGCATAATTACCAGAGTAAATTTCATAGGAAATCAAGTAATTAATCAAGTCATGTGCTGAAGCCTTTTACCGAGAATTCATGATGCGCATATACATAACATATTAAATTATGTTATTTGCAATAAACAAAGAAATTACATAAATGCGTAATTTTCGAGTTTCAGAAAGAGTTTAAGTTAATTTTTATGATCCTCAATCTTTAACAAATCCCAATCATATAATTGTGATTATCTAAAACATATATAATGAGATAAATCCCATAGATCACGTGCAGAAAATCTCATAATCACGTTACATATGATTTTTAATAATTTATCATTGATCGAGAGATTGATTTATAAAGAAGAAATATAAACCACTTATCTCAAGATTACCCATCTCGGAAATCATTGTGGCTTGAAGCGCTAGGATGACTTCTTGCTCAGCAATCCAGAACAAAACGGGCTCATCCATTCATCCACGTGATCAACAACTCAACCAATATCATCAGTAAACAAGAGCACATGAAGAATAATAAAATTCTTCAACAAACCGAACAAAGAATAACGTAAAATCTTTAATTAAAAGATTTATCTCTCTCACAAAAGGAAGTGAATTCTTTGTTTATCCTTTTTTCCATGTCTAAACCGTATGAGATAACCATTAGTCTTAGTTGTAGACACAAAAATAATGATTTGATTTGATTACCAAGTTGGATAAAATCCATACAAATCATGCAATACAAACATGCTGGAGTAAATTGTTCCTAAGTCAATTTACATGCTTAGTAAACATATATTCACGGATGACCATATATAATTGCAACGCATGATCATAATTAACTCCTAATATTTATTAGCAACATATCATATTATGCATGCTTTAAGTCAATTCCACCAAACCAAAATCATCACAATTTTAACAATGTCTCCCTGCAATAAAGCAACACAGATTCGTACTCTGCCACAGTACCAAAATTATGCATAAACTTATTATACATACTCTACAAAGCAACCAATAACACGGATGCACACAAACTGAAATTAAGAAAAAAAAAATCTTCCCAATTTTTTTTTTTTTTGACCTTGCCGTTTAATTTCCATCAAATACAGTTTCAAAGATCCGAAGAAATCGCTTTTTGCCAAACAAAAAACCGATACAATTCGGAAAAGGATTTTGCCAAATAACCTGTTCGTCTCAAACATAAACTACTTTAAGATTGTTAGAAACAATGGAGATAACGAACAGTATATAAATTGACACACAAATAAACAAAATAAATAGTAACGCAGAAACTGAAAATAACCGTAGTAATTGGTCGAGTCCTTCTCGATTTCCTTAAAGTAGTTTAGTCCTCTCCACGTGCTGAGATCGTTGGACTAACTCTTCCCAGGATAAAACGACCTTTCGAATTGGCTGCTAGCACTCGCAGAACAATCCCGGCGAACTCGAACAGTAACAGACTACCACCACCACACAATGATTAAAACATTTTTCGTGTATGCAAAAGTGTATTTTTTTTCTCATCATTAACCCTATGGGGAGCGACCCCTTATATAGACAAGGTCAGGGAGAAAGTTGGAAGACTTAGCCACCAAGAAACGTGGTTAGGATAATTACGAATCTGGTAATTAAGATAATTACAGATCTCGCAAAGATCTCGGATGAATGTAGACACGTTTCAGTTATAAAAAACTGATAGGTAAATCTTATGGAAAGATTTCCTAAGATAATTAATTATCTCTTTGATGCTTATTATTTTCCGTATATAAAATATAGCAGAAAATTACATAATTCTATTTACGTAAAATAGAAATATTAAATATTGATATACAATATTTCCGACTTTAATTAGTCAACGTTGAGCATCAATTTCTCATTCACTCATGTACCAAACTCGACCTAAAGTCGATTGTACAAAAACCCGGTTCCTTGAACCAATTTTCCAACAACAATTCGTGTAGATTCTTGAATCAATGGGAAAGAAGAAAATCAGAAAATGGTGGAGGTGTGAATTTAGAACAAGGGCTGGGGCTGGGGCTGGTTCTTCTCTTTTTTGTTAGTACGAGGTTATTTGTTACGACACGAACGAGGAAGTCGCTTCTTACACTGACTGTCAGTATGTGTTTGATTCATGGATTCTTAATTCTTACCTATAATATATAGCACTCAATGGACCACCTAGTCTAGTTAAATCTTTATCCAAGTCCTTCCTTTTCTCGACCACAGTTAGAAAATAATAAAGACTATCAGATTTTTTTAGCTAATACTTGACATGTGTGCGCATTCTAATTAGTATTTGTTTATTCTATTAATGATATATGAATTTCGTATGTGTACCATAGTTCAGTGATGAAGGTCTTTTCTAAAGGCATAAAAATGTTTCTATGGAAAGAAAAAAAATTCAGGCATCTGCATTAATAAAAGAATGCTACTACGATAATTTAGTCGAAATGGTTAGCCCAATTTAGTGTAGTTTTTACCACATATGGATTAAATTTAGTATACTAACAGTCAATTTAATTAATGAATATTTTACTTATGGGGGAAAGTGAGACTAAAGATACAATTAAATTATCTTATGAAGAAAATATTGAATGTTTTAAACAGTTGACGAAAATACTTCTGAAAAAGTGCAAAATGTTGAGTTGGGGCAAAGTGTCTATTTCGGAAAATGATAGGGGTTGACCGTAATAAAATAAACTTACGAGTGTTGACTGCAAATCAGAGACCATACGATGGGGGGTTTAATGTAATTTCCCCTTATATAAAATCTCTTCATATAGGAAGAAAACTTGTAGCATGAAAAAATGATCTTATAATTTTCCTTTATTAGAGTACAAAACTACCCGTAGCCACTATCCTTATGGTGCGCACTCGTGGGTTGACGTAATAGCTTGCAAACCTCGTCAGTCGGAAAAATCACACTAAGCTAACAATGTGTAATTGACAAAGACATAGAAGGCCCATCAAGTCACTCCTTGTGGGAATCGAACTTGAGACCAAGGAGAGAAAGTCCCTACTTTTTAACCAATTAGGTCACCATTGCGGGCAACTCCATTGATATCAGCGCTTAGAAATCAGAAAAGTAAGAAAACAAGATTCACCAGGCTTTAGGATAAATGTAGTTTCCTCAAAAGTCACAAACGACTGGCACAACTTGTGATAAGACTTAAGATTCAATCAAACCCTTAAACGTGTTACTGGTATCCAATAATACTGTCGCGGGGTGATTTCGTCAGCCAAGTAAGCATTCCACGTCATACTAACACGAGCTCCGTACTGGTGCTGATTTAGCTTTGAGTTCGAGAAACCTGCACTGAAAAACACGAAAAGTAAATACTTGAGTGATCTTGGAGTTTGTTGATTTCGATTGAACTTGGGCTGGGCCAATATGCCTACGTATCCCGTATAGGAATTCAAGCTAAACGTAGTTTATTGTTACTTTGTGGCGGCCATTGTTACACATTTGGCTAATGGGCGGTACTGAATGGGCATGTAGTTAATTGTGCTTGGAGTTTATTGGGCCTACGGTGTCAAATGAGATGTTGTAATGAATTAGAGCGGGTTGGAGCCAATCCGTAGTGGATGGTGCATCGCACAAGAACTTGATGGGTCAATGGACCATGTCGCATAAGATGTCGTCAGACCGAGCGGGTTGGACGAAATTTAGGCTGATAAATCCAGAGAGAGAAAGCTCTCACTTAGAGAGAGATAGTAAAATGTGAATTGTGAGTGTTTTTGCCTTGAGGGGAAGGGGTATTTATACACATCTCACGGGCCTAAGATGGGCCCATCTTAGAAGTCTGGTCCTAGTTCAAGCATGCAACCTTGCTAGCATGCAACCGTGTTACTGTGGTAGTATGCAATTGTGCTACTACAGATTCAACCTTATTATAGCATGCAACCTTGATTGATTTTTAGTATGCAACTGTGTACATTGCTACATTGCTATCTTGCAATCTTGTTATGGCGTGCAACCTTGCTAGCATGCAACCCTCTAACCTTGCTACCTAACTAGCGTGCAACCGTGTGCCTTGCTACCTTGCTAGCGTGCAACCGCGTAACCTTGTTAGTACGCAACTATAGTCACATAATTCAAGTCTTCAATTACTTAGAATACGTTCGATGGCAAAAACTCGTAATGCCATGCATTGCGCTTGTGAGCTTGCCATGTGTCATTACCAATTTATGGCACAACAATAACAATACATCACACATCTCCATTAGTATCCTTTCTGAATTACAAGCTCATTAGTGTATAAACTTAGTGCTTTCAAGGCCTTATGTGAGGAGTTTAGGTTTGCACATTTACATCCAAATATTAACACTTTGTGACGAGTTGGCTCAAATAATCTCTTGGGACATGAACTGGTTTCCTAGGTTGAGGATTGACGGAGTACAACATTTTCAAAATGAGAAGGAGGCTCGTATTCATTACAAATGAGGGGTTCATCTCAAACAATTGATGATAAAAGTAAGTGCGTATTCGTGGCAGCAAAACATGTATTGCAACATCATAATTCTACTCATCGGAAAGTATCCTTAATCAATTGATTTTGTTTGATCTATATGTAACCCTTGAAGACTGGACCATGTAAGAAAGTTATGTGTCTTTCGCATTAAGTTTGTGCAATTATTTTTACTCTCCGTTATGGCTAGGTCTAAAACTAGGTAATAACGAATATTTCATAACATCTTAACATGAAGATTAACAAAATGAATTAACACAAAGATAAAATTCAACACACTAACATAACTAATATGTAAATTACTTAACACAATGTAAAAAGTTAATAACTAACATAAACATCGAGAAGATTTTGGACAAAGATATAACATGATCAGCCTTCTTTAAGACGTTTTCATTTGAGAAAGTAGTATATTTTGTTGAAAACAAATATTGTTGACATTGAGGTTAAATTGGTTATGATTTCGATATTAAGTTGTTTTACGTTGGCCACAAATCCTTTACTATTTGCATTGCATCAAAGGTTTAAAGACTAACCTAGAGATGGAGCGATGGCAAAAGGGTGAGGAGTGATAGCGGAACACCACAGAGTAACGATATACTATGTTCATGAAAATCGCATGGAGGTGTGTTCATATTTTTCTTACTGCAGTAATAAGTTTTTCTTTGTTTGTTTTCTTACTAATTACTAATTATTAGTTAAAAGTGATTAATGATCATACATTTGATCGGTCGGTAATACTTTTCCGTATTTTCGACCGAAATCCGGTCGGCAATACTTCCCGACCGCGGATCGGTCGGGAATAATAGTCATGCTATTCCCTACCGAAAATCAGTCGGAAATAATATTCATGCTATTCCCCGCCGAATATCGGTCGGGAATAATATTCATGCTATTCCCGACCGCACATCGGTTGGGGATAATATATATATTATTCTCGACCGATTTTCGGTCGGGAATAAAACTCATCAGAATAAAAAAAAAATTCGGTAATAATTTACTCGGTAAACTCATCACTTTTTTTTTACTATTTTGAAATATTTTAAAACATTATTTAGCTTTTTTGTGTTTTAGATGAGCAATTAAGTTTTTGATTCATTGCTCAATCTCAAACACAAAAAAATTAAATAAGTGTTTGATTATTGAAAAGTTGAATAAAGAAGTGAAAAATTTAATTTTGAAGTTGAAAGAAAAAAGTGTTTGAAAAAGTGTTTGAAGATGAAATAAGTGTTTGAAGATGAAAAAAGTGTTTGGAGATGAAAAAATGAGGTGAATAATGAAGTGTATTTATAAAAAAAGTTAAAAAAATCTGAATTTTCGTCAAATTTGAATTTCCCACCGGATCCCGCCGATTTTTTCGATTATTCCCGACCGATTTTCGGTCGGGAAAGTTGAAAATTTTCAAAAACCGCCAAATTTTCAAACATTGCCGACCGAATTTCAGTCGGGAAAATTTTAAATATTATTCCCGACCGATATTCGGTCGGGAATAACTATGAATATTATTCCCGACCGACTTTCGGTCGGCAATAAGTGTCAATGCCGACCGAAAATCGGTCGAGAATGACCTCGAATAGTTTTTCCAACCGGAAATTGGTCGGGAAACATAGTAAATTTAATTTTTTCGATCTTTTGGAAAATCTTGATGTGTTTATTAAGTATAACTATAGAATCTCACTAAATACATGAATTGCACTAATAGTTATTTAGTTTAATGTACTTTTAATTATGAAATTAGTATAGATTACCGGAATATAAGTTAAGTTAGTTTGGAGTTTTACATATAATAATCATACGTAGTATAGAGGAGTATTCACAATTGGCGATTAACTTTTGTTACGAATGTTAGTATAGAGAGGCTAATTGTGATATATATATTAACATATGTTTAACATAATCATAAGTAGTTACATTATTAACAGCTACATATACCAATCTATTTATAAGTGACAACATGAATCGACGCTTCAAACGATTCATCAACGTGCAACTAAATTTAATTTTTGTTGATATTTTTAGTAATATATAACTAATATTGATTTACTTGATCATTAAATGAACGATTTATCTGAAATTGAGAGCGAAATTGTGAAATTAAGAATATGAATATTATTCCCTACCGAAAATCGGTCGTCAATACCCCTAAACCCTAAACCCTAAACCCTAATATTCTCGACCGCAATGCGGTCGGGAATAACAACGGTAATTGTTACTCCCGACCGAAATTCGGTCGGGAATAATAACGATAACTATTATTCCCGACCGAATTGCGGTCGGGAATACTGTCAGCCCCCCTATAAATACCCCTCCCTATTCCACTTGAGAAATCATTCCAACACTCATCACTTGTTAAGTTATCCATGATTTCCTCTTGTTATAACAATTTTTTGTTAGTTTTTCACAATTAAGATTATCTTTATTAACTTTTTTTTTCATGTTTCTTTGTTTTAGATATTGCCGTAAATGCAACGAGGGGCGTGTGTTTGCAAAGAATACTTGATCTAAGTATTGTCTACGCTACAACAAGTAAGTATTAATTGCCTTGGCTTCTATGTACTCGTGTTTTAAATTTTTTATATAAATGATAAATATATTGATTGGTGAAATTAATTGTAACAATTTCTTTATAATTTTCTTTGATTAGAAATGGATTATCGTCCCGATAGATCTTGGATGTACAATAGGATATATAGTAACACTGGTTATTTGAATTAACATTACGTGGTTGGGGTTCGTGAATTCATACAATATGCATCACAACAGAGAGATTACGTAGATCTAAGAAATCGTATTAGGTGCCCGTGCCAGAGATGCATCAATTTAAAGTTTTTTGATCGAAACGTAGTACGGGATCATCTACATAAGTGGGGGTTTGTGTATCAATATTGGATATGGGTGTTTCATGGAGAGAAGACGAGCGAGGCGTCTACATCATATGTACCTGATTCACCGTCTGCTAGTATACACGTTGATAGTCCGGTTCATGCCGATACTTCGTTAGAGAATTGGTTGTGGATGCATATGGGGGTCGATTTGTTGAGGGAGAGGTGCGCAACGAAGATCCGAGTCCCGAGGCAAAGGAGTTCTACAAATTGATGCAGATGGGAGACATAAAAATGAAAAGTAAGAAGTCGAAGACTGTGCTCTAGTGGTTTGCCGAGTTCTTAACTGCCAAGATGATGCACAAAGTAGTTAATGTCGCTTGCGAAAAGTTCTTAAGTTTGTCTAAAGATATTATGGTCCCAGATATTGAGGAAATGCTACCGAATACGGTTCCATGCATGAATAAGATGCTCGCAGGTTTGGGTTTAGGGTACGAAAAGATCGACGTATGTTGGAATTTTTGTTTCTTGTACTACGGCGATAATGCCAACAAGGATCTCACATCGTGTCCGGTATGCAAGACCGATAGGTACGAGGCTGGTAGAAAGTCCAGTGTTGCAAGGAAGAAATTGTGGTACTTCCTCCTAGGCCCTCTATTACAGAGGTTGTTTTATACTGTAGGCACTTCGAGACATATGACTTGGCATTTCAAGTGTCGAGAGTCAACTGATAGAATGATTCACCCAGCTGCAGGCGAGGCGTGGAGAGCTTTTGATTTTACGTATCTGGACTTAGCAGCAGAGCCTAGAAATGTATGACTCGGCCTATGTACTGATGGTTTCACACCGTTTGGGCCATCTGGGAAGAACTACTCTTGTTGGCCCGTGTTTGTTACCCCTTATAACCTTCCGCCGAATTTATGCATGCGACCGGAGTTCATTTTTTTGAGCCTTATTATACCCGGTCCAAAGAGTCCTGGAAAGAACTTGGATATTTTGCTGAGACCGTTGATTGATGAGTTCAATGATTTGTGGAGTAATGGTTTGTGGACATATGACAGCTCACGAAAGGAAAACTTCCAAATGCGAGCGACCCTAATGTGGATTATTAGCGATTTTCCTACTTATGGAATGTGTCCCAGTGGAGCACGCACGGTAAGCTGGCGTGTCCTTATTGCATGGGTGAGACAGATTCTTTTACACTTAAGCATGGTGGAAAAGCCACGTGGTTTCTACCAGAGGATCATAAATGGAGGTACAACAAGAAGGATTTCTACAAGGGTAGGGAGGTACTTGAAGCGCCCATTCCAAGGAAGACAAGAGCGGAGATGAGGGCAATTGTGGATAGGCTACGATCGGTTAGATTTGGGGAAAACTCCACAAAGCTTCTGGGATTTAACACAACTCATAACTGGTGTCGTCGAAGCATCTTTTGGGAACTACCTTATTGGTTCACGAACTTGATTCGCCACAATCTAGATGTGATGCATTGTAGGAAGAACTTTTTTGAGAACACCATCAACATGGTGTTGGACAATGCTAAGTCGAAGGACAACATTAAGTCGATGCACAATCTTAAGCTGTTGACCAACCGTAAAGAATTGTTCTTGAAACCCAGTGGCAGAGGAAGTGAGTATATAAAGCCAAAAGCAAAATATTGTCTTACGAGGGAACAAAAGAACATGGTGCTTGATTGGCTGACCGAACTGAAGTTTCCTGATGGATATGCCTCGGACTTGGGACGATGTGTGCAAAAACAACAAGAAAAATTGTATGGAATGAAGAGTCATGATTGTCACGTCTTCATAAAGAGATTGATCCCGATTGCATTTAACGAATTCTTGGAACCCGAGATTTGGGGGACTTTAGTAGAGATTAGCCTTTTTTAAGGCGATTTGCGCCTCAGAGGTGTCGGTCGAAGATATGGAGCGATTGGAGGAATCGTTTATCGTTACCATGTGCAAGATGGAAATGATATTTCCTCCTTCATTTTTCGACTATATGGAGCATTTAGCCACACACCTTCCGTACGAGGCTAGAGTTGGTGGTCCAGTTCATTATAGATGGATGTATCCATTCGAGAGGTACAATTTTATATTTTTAATAATAATTATCTTTTACAAATATCGATTCTTTGCCTAATCTTTCGTTTCTATGAACTAGGCGGATGTTCGACATGAAGGGTTCAGTAAAGAACAAGGCGAGGGTGGAGGGATCCATAGCTAATCAATACCTACTTGCTGAGCTGTCCAATATGTGTTCTCAATATTTGAATGTTTCTTTTCAGACTAAATATAAAAAACTCAACAGGAACGAGACACTAGATAGCACGGAGTGGGATGATGAGCTTACAATATATCAAAAGAAAGGGGCGCCAATAGGGCCACTAAACAAAAGGCGATACTTGACTTCCGATGAGATGGAGCAAATAGAGCTTTACACGCTTCTAAACTGTCAAGAGCTTGACGAATGGGTGGAGTAAGTGGTCGTTAATTATTTTTAATAACGAAATAATTACGCGCTTTAAAGACAACTAACATATGATGATTTTCCTATGCAGACTGTTTGTAAAAGAGGAGTGCGGTGGACTTAGTCCAATGGAGATACAATCCAAGAGGAACCAAGAGTACGTAGCATGGTTCAAGCAGACATATTCAAGTGGGAAATACGAGACCGACGTACGAATAGATCCTCTAATCACAGGTCCGGCTTATTCAGTGGCAACCTACGAGGGATACATTGTGAATGGGTTCAGATTTCACACCGATATGATTTTGGGCCTGAAGAAGAGTGATTGTAGCGGTGCTTATGTGAAGGGAGACATGGGAGGATCCGATGCTACCAACTTCTATGGAACGTTGAAAGACATTATACATGTGGAATATTGGGGCAGAATCCGACCCCTATACATAGTCTTGTTCAAATGTGTTTGGTATGATATAAACGCAGGTACGCAGGAGCATTCAACGTACAAGTTGGTTGACATCAACCCGAGGCGTACCCTCAGCACCAATGAGCCGTTTGTATTCGCTAACCAAGCAAAAGAGGCATACTATGTGCCCTATCCAAAGAAGACGACAGGGCGACCGGGACAGAGAGGATGGTTGGCCGTATCCACTATTCTTGCCAGACACATAATCGATATGTCATCAGTTGCGGGATCAAACGATGACGATGCGGGGATGCGGAACCAAGTGCTACAAGAGAACGCATCTGAAGGGTTTAACATATGCGTGGACCTTTCCTCATTCGATATGAATATCCAATTGGCCAATGAGGGATTTGATGTGGTTGGAAAGGAGGCAGCAGCGAAGGGCAACGAGGATGAGGAGGGCTACGAGGACGACGAGGGCAATGAGGAAGAGGAAGAGAAAGAGATAATGAGTGACTCAGATTCTGGGGATAGTATGTATGACTAGCATATATTATGGTTTAGTGGTCGATTTCTATTTTATAAAAAAATTTGATTCACGTTGTTTAATTTCATATTATAGTTTGTATTCGTGCTTGTAGTAATAACAACATTACACAATTACCAATAAACAAACTACTAACACAGTTTTCAATACTTGGATAAAACGAATAAATAATACTACTACTCCGCATCAAACGAACAAATAATACACAACTACTCTGCATAATTACAAAATAAATACGAAACTAGTTTAACATTACATAATTGGTCCAAGCATCAAACGAATTACATAAATACAAACAACTAACACAGTTTTCAATACTAAAATAACCCTAAAACAAATAAAACTACTACTACTCATAGTCCTCGTCATGAAATCCAAATGTATCAGGAGCTTTGGAGGGTCCAGCACCATCATCACCATCACCGCCAAGATCGGCTGCATCACCACCGAGAGTGTCATCCTCGGGGGCATCCTCCTACTCATCATCATACAGCGTGCAATCTGGAGCACCATGCGCAAATGGATCAAGAGGGGGTGGTGAGGAACGCTGGCCGGCTCGACGAGCATCACGCATGAGTCCCCTGTAGGCATGGGTTGAGATGAAGGAGTACATGTACTCTAGGTGATGTGCTAGGTCAAGTACTCTACGTGAGTAATAAGCTCGTCAACCCTCACATCAGGTCGCAAAAAAGGGGCGGCGGTCGGGAATAATAGAGAGAGAGAGAGAGAGAGTTGTGTGTGTGAAATGAAGAGGAGGAGGGAGGTATTTATAGAAATACCTCCTTCATTCCCGACCAGATTTCGGTCGGGAATGCCACTAATCCCGACCAAATTCGGTCGGGAAGTCTCGGCCCAGTTGGGCCGAGATTAGGGCTACACCCTGGGCGGAAAATTTCCCGCCCAGAGTTTCCCGACCGCAATTCGGTCGGGAATAATATTCCCGACCGAATTGCAGGCGGGAATACCCTTTCCCGACCGATTTGCGGTCGGGGATTGTTTTTTAAACATGCCCGACCGAATAGCGGTCGGGAAAAGTCATCCCGACCGAATATCGGTCGAGAATGCTTCCGACCGAAATCCGGTCAGGAATTTCCGATCGGGAATGGGCGCAAAATCTTGTAGTGGGTTTAAAGACTTACATAGAGATGGAACGATGGTGAAAGGGTGACGCGTGATAGTGGAACACCACAGAGCAACGATATACTATGTTCATGAAAATCTGATGGAGGTGTGTTTATATTTTTCTTACTGCAGGAATAAGTTTTTCTTTGTTTGTTTTCTTACTAATTACTAATTATTAGTTAAAAGTGATTAATGATCATATTATATATATATATATATAGCTTTACTATATAATAAGAATGGATGCAAACAGCTGCAAACGTTGATTTTTCGTACTCAAGCAAGTTGGAGACGTTGATTTTTCGTGTTTCAATTTTGCCCATGTAGGTTCAACTAATTACTGTATTATGTTTTGTTTACAGTAATGAATATATGGAGCGCCCACACGTATTAATTGGTTGGGATCCGCAAATAATAAAATCTCTTAATACTAATAGCATTGTTGTCCTCTGTATATTGCAAAATAGTCCTTTTATTTTTTAAGTCTTCCGATCTCTCGCCTCAAAAGTTTTACGTCTCGCACGTACCGGTCCTCAGTAAATTACCAAATAGTCATTTTACTTTTTATTTTACCCAAATTCGCCCTAAAAGTTTCATATTGATTATTTTGGGGCCCTACTGTCAATTGTTAACTGGTCTGTTGAATTTTATCATTTGTTTTACTTATTTCGTTTAAATCTTTTAACGTAAATTAATGATTATACCATATAAAAGTTTGTTAATCAAACGATATTGAATATTTATGCATTTTCACCCATTGTAGATTTTTTAGGCTAAATATATTCTTTTTAAATATAAAAAAATTATTAACGATGATAAAAATCATTAAAAACTTAGGTTTTAAAATTTAACCATGTAGGGGCACGTTCCTAGTATATATATATATATATATATATATATATATGTGTGTGTATATATGCTGAAATGTTGGCTTGTGGTCCATTACATGTGACTAAGAATTTATTTTTAGTGTAACATATTAATTCGTATAGTGGAGAAAATCTAAATAAGTAAGAATGATATTAACTCTCTTTTTATGTAAAAAAAATTTGAGAAAAATAGTTTCAAAAAAAAAAAGAATTAGGTAGCCATTTATTTACACAAAAAAGATTTGAATCATGGTAAAAATGGAAATACTTTTATAGTTATAAACGAATATTAGTAACTATAATAAAATCTTAATAGTGTGTAGGGATAAATTTGGAAACCGAAAGATTGGTATCACAGTGTGTCCAATACGACTTTTTCTTTATATAATAGTATCTATTACTATATTAAAAATAAAGCCATCTCACTCACAAAATGGCAGTTTGGATACCAAATTTTAAATTTCTAAAAATACCCCTGCTTTGACTTTTCAGCAAACAAAAAATAAGTAATTAAAATAAGTAACTACAACCACTCCTAAAATTCCACCACATATTTAGCAATTTTGCTTACGTGATTTTTAATGTGTGCATCAATTTTATAAATTATTTGAAAGTTGTGTCACATTAAAATTTCTTTGATAATTTATAAAGTTGTGTCAAAGTTGCTAGTAGTATATACAGGCCTTACATGTAGGGGCGGGTACATGTATGAACTCCAGAAACGGACCGATTGTACAAATTCTCAACCTTGTTCTCACATACCTTACACAAATACCTGCCAAAGAGTTACCCCTTTGTATTTTTTTCATCTTGTTTGAAAATTTATTAAAATATTTGGAAGTGGAACACCCTTCTCAAATGTCTCAGCACCACAAGATTTGGGCGTGCGTTATAAGTTATAATATTATAACGCATGATAATATTTTCTTAATATATGCCATTTTTAAAAATAATTGGAGATTTTGACTTTTTTAGTTCTTTGTGGTAACCATTTATCAAAATTACTCATTTATAGTGCCTTAGACGATTTTTAGTCCACTAAAAGAAAAACTTTTCAATTATATTCACTTATGAAAACTTATTTTAGAATAATTTCACTTTAATTAAAGAAACTCTTCATTGTTTTTTTAAAAAATAATGTCACCTTCTTCGTCACAAATCACCCCCCACCCCACCCCACCCAAAACCCTCCGCCACGAAATCAACCACCACCACCACCACCAAATCCCACAGCCTCTATCGCTTTTCCTCAATTTCCTCTCATTATGCTCATCCTCAGAGACCTAATTGGACGCTTAGTAATATTTTGCGCAGATTTTGGGGTCGGAGTCGAACGTACGGATGGTAGCGATTTGGTGATGTATCGGATTTGGGGTTTACGAATTGATTTGATGGTGAATAGAATGGTGATTGGTTTGAGCCAAAATTTGATGGTGGTGTTGGGGCTGAAGAAGATGAACCCATTAATTCTTTTTTTTTAAAATAACTAAAAATTTAAATTATATATAATTATCATTTTATTATAAACTGTTGTACATAACGTATAATAAGATTATATATATTTTCAAATTGATAAAAGATATATCGTATGCTATTATTTTTTGTTTTTAAGGTAATATTTAATATTCAGTTTTTAATTTAAAAACTAAGAAGAAATCATAGGATGCATTTGTTGATTTAAAAGTTATAGGTAATAAAATTATAATATTTTAGAGTTAAAGAAAATGTAATGTAAAAATTATTTCAAGTTTTTATTTGAAGGTAACATTTAGTATGTTAAGTTTATATCATTTAAGAGTTTTTTTTTTACTTAGAGAATAACTTTAGAATTAAATTGAGTTTAATAAATACATAAAATAAAATTATAAAACTAACTTAATTAGTGAAATCAACAATGATATGGGGATTTTCCGCATATTGGGTCAGGCCCAAACCAGGCCCATATTGGACTATATCGGGGATCATATTCGATGTCATATCGATAATAATCACCGACATGTTACTGTGGTCCCCGGATCCCGAGGTCTATAAATGCGCGGTGCCCGGATCCCAAAACAAGCAATTATTATCCCTCAGCTACCACGCGTCATATCGGAATACATCACCGATATCATTTTCGATATCTTATTCGATATCGGGACTACCACGTGCACCCATGAGACGTCATACCATCTCATCACCGATATCACATCGGGGGTCATCTTCGACATCACATCGAAGGCAATCACCAACGTCCGTTCGATCTATTTACCGATATTCCACTCCCATCCAAGCATCGAAGCGTAGGTCCGAGGTGTTCCGGACCAAGCCTACACGAGACACCTAATGTAGGTCTGATTTGAGATAGGATCATTGTATTGCTAGACTACTTACTTGTAATCGACACTCGCATATATATATATAAAACGATCTATTGTCAAATCAGTGGCGCCGTCTGTGGGAAACACCAGTTCCCGAACCAAGATGCCGAGATACAAGGAAGGAGGACCCGATCCGAATTTAGCGGAGTTGTGACCAGGAGCGCCAGGATGGAAGACACGCAACCCCCTCAACACCCAACTGACCAAGAACAGACAGTGGCTCAAGCCGAGATGGAGCTTCCTCCACCACCAGTGCAATGAAGGCGCGGGCTCGGGAGGCTGCCGCGAGCCGCAAATGCAGGTCCGACCCTTGTTGCACCAAGTGCGGCAGAACCCGAGACTGAGGGCCCGCCCACTGAGAACCACCCAACAGACATCCCAACGATCGAGGCGCCAAATGCGGATTTTCTCGGCCTGGAGGAGACAATGCCCGCGGGACGAAGTGCCTTTCACCCCGCTGCCATAACCTCGGAGATGCAAGTGCAGATCAACGCCACAGTAAGAGCGGCGCTGGATTCCACCTTGGAGACCTTGCTTCCACGACTAGTGGAGCAAAGGGCAAAGGACATTCGGGCGAGGCCCCATGAATCCGGAGTGGGTGAGAGAAGGGCAAGGCAAGGATACGATGAACAAGAGGATACGGGGGACTCCTTCAGAGTGATATCACACGCTGCTTACGACAGGGCAGAGAGACGGGACCCCGGGACTCTAGATTGAAAGCTAGCAAGGAAGATGGAACGGCTTGACCGCGAGAGGGCGGAAGTAGTCCAGAGAATGGAATGCGGTCGCGACCGCACCGAGATTGCATATTCAAAGGACGAGGATGCAGAAATACTGCGGGTAATCTCAAGGAGGATGGAATAGCTAGACCGGGCGGAATTGTCGAGGAAGTTAACTCAGAGTCGTAGAAAGGTTCGCAGTAGGACCCCGTTTTTGGACGAGATAGAGGCTGAAGTATTGCAAATGGGGGACAAGATCCCAGTGATCAAGCCATACGACGGAAGAGGCGATCCTGCGGATCATCTCCATCAGGTCGATAGCATTCTGAACCTGCACAACTACTCGAGAAACATAAAAGCAAAGATCCTCTCCACCACTTTAACGGGCGCTGCACTGGATTGGTTCGCTAGGCTGGAGGCTAGATCCATAACGGACTACGAGCAGCTGAGGGAGAAATTTGAGAACCAATTCTCTAGCCAAAAGAGAATGAAGACCAACCTGCTACACCTCGACGTTGTGCAGCAAAGGGAAAGGGAGAACCTCCGAGACTATATGAAGAGGTTCAACGATGAATTACTGAAGGTGGATGAGCCGCATGGCGGTCAGGTCATGATGATGATGTTTAAGGGTATGACCCATCGCAGGTTCGCCGGGGAGCTAATCAAATTGACTGAGCCCACCATAGCACATATCAACATGCTTGCAAACCAAATGGTCTATGAGGATGAAAGGATGGTAATGCGTAAGGGTCCGTTTCCCAGCAGAAATGCAGACAGGGAGCGCAACAAGGAAAGGCCCCCAAGGACGTACACCCCGTTAAATAGAGGCATTCTAGAGGTGATGGCTGTGGCGAAGAGAAACAGATGGTTGACGGAACCCAGGCCGTTGAATGAGACTCCCATGATGAAGTCATCCGGCAAATACTGCGCATACCACCGTCAACCTGGACACCGGACAGAGGACTGCACACACCTGAGGAACGAGATCGAAAGATTGATCAAAGAAGGGATACTGGTCGAGTTTGTCAGGGGCGCCAGGGAGGATGCTAGAGGAGCAGAACATTCCTCATCCCCTAGAAGGGATTACTCGCCCAGGAGAGGAAAACAGAAGATGATTGAGGAACCCGAGGAGCGAGGGAGGACCATAGTGAATGCCCCGAGCAGAGGCGTTATAAATGTGATCAATGGGGGAGGCTTGGGAGCTGACACGGCTCACGACCGAGAAACCATAACGCGGAGACTCCAGGGTGGAGCCTATGTTGGGTACACCAACGCAATCATGTCGGAAGCATACTTGGAGCAGGAGATCTCCTTCACCAAGAAAGACTTGGAGTAGCTTAGTCCATTGGCCTTGACCGCAGGGAAACTAGATTGCCCACTGGTTATCACGATTAATGTGGATGGCTATCAGGTGCATAAACTGTTGGTGGATAGCGGGAGCTCCGCAAACCTGATATTCTCTAAAGCCTACGAGCAGATGGGGATAGCCCCTGACTGACTGAAGCTGATATCCACCCCGTTGATCGGATTTGGTGGAGCAGAGGTAGTGCCGCTTGGACAAGTTATATTGCCCACTATGTTTGGCAGTAGCCCACACACTCGGGTCACACCGATAAAATACACGATTGTCGACACTCCATTTCCTTACCACACCATCATTGGCCGAACGGCGCTCAACCAGATCAGAGCAGCGGTCTCTACTTATTACCAGAAGATCAAATTCCCGATGCCTCAAGAATTTGGTGAGATCATAGGTGACCAGGTGCAGGGATGGATGTGCTATGTGGACTCGCTGAAGCACCCAAGGATCAGAAGAAGACAGGAAATACAAGTCCCATACCAAGAATACATTCCGCGCACGGAGTGATCGCCATAAGGAGCAAACAGAACAATGTTTTTAATTTTAGCAGTTTTTAAATTATGTTTGGACAACGGAAACATTGCCCCATCGTGGGTCGGTCTGTAAACTTAAAACATGGGGAACTACGCCGGTCTGATTCCCCACTCAACGGGATACGTAGGCGGGTTAGGTTTACCTAGCCCTCGACCGCTATCTCTTATTTTGCCCCTTCGTGGGTTGGCATGTAACTTAAAACAGGAGAAACTACGCTGGTCTGATTCCCCACTCAACGGGATACGTAGGCGGGTTAGGTTTACCTAGACCTTGACCGTTATCTCTTATTTTGCCTCTTCGTGGGTTGGCATGTAACCTAAAACAGGGGGAACTACGCCAGCCTGATTACCCATGCAACGGGATACGTAGGCGGGCTGGGTTTACCTAGCCTTCGACCGTTATCCGTTACTACCTTTTTATTTTTTATTTGTTGCTTGGCGCAATCTCATATTTCATGCAGGGATATGTCCTAAACAGAAATTATAGAAGTGCAGAGAATGGCACAAACAATTGGGGAATGTTCCCCTAGATATATATTTAACACATCGTCGTCTTACAGGTACAAACAGGTACCAAAGGCACGATAGAGCACAACGTAAACACTATCTCTTGTGTAAAACTGATATTCCCAGATTGAGGGAACATCCCTCAAATAACACATGCACGTCATTTCGTGCTTTCGTATTAGCTTTTATGTCGAAAATTTTTCTTGTCTATGATGTTTTGCAGGGCTCAATGACCTAGATATTCAACGAGGACAGAGTCACCAAGAGACATAGTCAAAAAGACGATGAAAAGGCTCGCCTACAACACCAAAAAAAAAATATCCCCTGTGATAACGGGGTCGATTAAAGAAAAAATCCCCTGTGATAACGGGGTCGATTAAAGAAAAAATTCCCTGTGATAACGGGGCCAATCCAAGAAAAAATCCCCTGTGATAATGGGGTCGATTAAAGAAAAAATCCCCTGTGATAACGGGGTCGATTAAAGAAAAAATCCCCTGTGATAACGGGGTCGATTAAAGAAAAAACTCCCTGTGATAACGGGGTCGATTCAAGAAAAAATCCCCTGTGATAACGGGGTCAATTAAAGAAAAAATTCCCCGTGATAACGGGGTCGATTCAAGAAAAATATCCCCAGTGATAACGGGGTCGAACTGCCAAGCTAGGTGGAGAGCCTATTGGGTGAAAATCCCATAAATCAAGTTAGGTGAAGAGCCTATTGGGTGGAAATCCCATAAAATTACGCTAGGTGAAGAGCCTATTGGGTGAAAATCCCATAAATCAAGCTAGTTGAATAGCCTATTGGGTGGAAATCCCATTAAATTACGCTAGGTGAAGAGCCTATTAGGTTAAAATCTCATAAATCAAGCTAGGTGAAGAGCCTATTGGGTGGAAATCCCATAAAATTACGCTAGGCGAAGAACCAATTGGGTGAAAATTCCATAAATCAAACTAGGTGAAGAGGCAGGCTCTATGGGCCCCTAACTACAAGAAAAATATCCCATGTAATAATAGGGTCGATCCTAAACATAGAAGTAGTGACAGATTACCCATGTTTCTACCAACACCAAGGAAATTCTAAACATTCCTTGATTGACAACAGACAGATTGAACGAATATCATCAAATACGAGAACGAAATGACTGCGCCTCAGACATCGGAATACTGCATATTCTACCATCATGACAATAAAAGAAACCGACAAGTTATCAGACAACAAGGCCACGAAGAGTCATATACTATGAAAACAACAGAGAAATAAATATTCAGTTACAGAACCACGAATCAAAGACAGTTCGGAAAGGGATAAATTCAAATTACAATGAAGGCAGTAAACATCTACTCCCACGAGGACCCTTCAGTCTTTTTTCTTTACGACCTCGGAAAACATGTCAGGGTCGGCCGGACTCTCTTCCACCTCATTTAGGCCACCAATCGGCAGATCATCATGATCATGCCTTGGGTTCAACCCACTCAGCTCGACGGAGTCCTTGAAACCATCATTTCTCAATACTTGCCCTACACAAGCATGAAAGGCTGCATCTTGAACCTTCAAAATTAGATTTCGGAAGCTCGAGCTTTCCATAAACATCTCCGCCCCAACCCGGAGGAGATCAGGACGACGTTCCTACAAATTGAACTCAATTAAATATAAGAGGACAAAAAACAGAAACATATATCGTACACTGGACACATACCAAGTCCAAGGGAGCTAATTTGGCAGTGGAGAGCTCCAATGAGAGACGGTCATTAGCAGCCTTCACCGCCGCCACCTCAGCTTTCAGTCTTTCCAGCTCTTTATTGGCCGCAAATTCACGCGCCTTTCCTTGATCGAGCTCAGTCATTAACGTTTTGAGGTTGCCCTTCAACAAATCATACTCCTCCCGGAGCATACGACATGTCTTCAATGCATCCTCTTTTTCAGCCTCTAACTTCTCCAACACCATGGGGTTGAGCTCCCCCATCTTCAAGATATCAGCCTCGAGCTCGGCAGCGACAGCGTTAGGGTCACCCTTGGACTCGCGAATGGTCTTCAAACACGAGACCGCCAGCTTGGCCGTCTGCACAATACCATACATAACATTATGCTAAACATTCAAATGGTCTAGTCTATTTTGTTGTAGTAAGATTCTATTTGGGTATTAAGTCTGTCTTGTTTCCAGGTACTTTTCCAAAAACTTATGTAACATCTTTTTCCGAAAACGTTTTTGGCAAACAATTCATATGGCTATTCTTTTGGTATTGTAATGTCCAAATTGTGGTGTGCGAATCTCATTATAATATATGGTTCATTTTCTTGCTAACAGGTAACGGTATCATATTATTGATATAAATGCAACTCGTTTCATGGCTTACCATAAAGGAAATATGTACAATAAGCTATCGAACAATTTCTCATATATCCTTCCTAATATATGCGTTAATTTTTCTATACTTTTGGAATTTTTGAATAATTATATATAAATTACGCGTTAAGAAAGAAATTGCCTCCCAATAGCATTTTGTTTTTTCATACCATGTTAACCTTCTTAACTTTATCAAAGTGTATCCCTTAAAATTAATTATCTTAATTACAACTGGAATTTTATTTTAATTATAATTTCTAATCTGATTTCAATATAAAAGGTGGCCTTTTATATCACTAAAGGACAAAAAATATTAAGGGCATTATAGCCTATTCATATCAAACATGGCTTACTAAACATTGTACATGGACTAACAAACATGTTATTGCTTCAATCCCAAGTCCCTAATATAGCCCCTTTTATGAACTACCAAACCTAATATTTAGATTACTAATATGAATCTTAATAGGATCCATATTCTAAATGACACAATCCCAACCCAACAACCAAACGAGCCCTAAACGTGTTACTGGTATCCAATAATACTGACGCGGGGTGATTTCGCCAGCCAAGTAAGAACTCCATGTCATACTAACTCGAGCTCCGTACTGGTGCTGAGTTAGTTTTGAGTTCGAGAAACCTGCACTGAAAAACACGAAAATTAAATACTTGAGTGATCTTGGAGTTTGTTGATTTCGATTGAACTTGGGCTGGGCCAATATGCCTACGTATCCCGTATAGGAAATCAAGCCAAACATAGTTTATTGTTACTTTCTGACGGCCATTGTTACACATTTGGCTAATGGAAGGTACTGAATGGGCATGTAGTTAATTGTGGTTGGAGTTTATTGGGCCAACGGTGTCGGATGAGATGTTGTAATGGATTAGAGCGGGGTGGAGCTAATCCGTAGTGGATGGTACATCGCACAAGAACTTGATGGGTCAATGGACCATGTCGCATAAGATGTCGTCAGATCGAGCGGGTTGGACGAAATTTAGGCTGATAAATCCAGAGAGAGAAAGCTCTCACTTAGAGAGAGACAGTAAAATGTGAATTGTGAGTGTTTTTGCCTTGAGGGGAAACGGTATTTATAGATATCTGACGGGCCTAAGATGGGCCCATCTTAAAGGCCTAGTCCTAGTTTAAGCATGCAACCTTGCCAGCATGCAATTGTGTTACTGTGGTAGTATGCAATTGTGCTACTACAAATTCAACCTTATTATAGCATGCAACCTTGATAGATTGTTAGCATGCAACTGTGTACATTGCTACATTGCTATCTTGCAATCTTGTTATGGTGTGCAACCTTGCTAGCATGCAACCCTCTAACCTTGCTACCTAGCTAGCGTGCAACCGTGTGCCTTGCTACCTTGCTAGCGTGCAACCGCGTAACCTTGTTAGTACGCAACTATAGTCACATAATTCAAGCCTTCAATTACTTAGAATATTTTCGATGGCAAAAACTCGTAATCCCATGCGTTGCGCTTGTGAGCTTGCCATGTGTCATTACCAATTTATGGCACAACAAATACAATACATCACACATCTTCGTTAGTATCCTTTCTGAATTACGAGCTCATTAGTGTATAAACTTAGCGCTTTCAAGGCCCTATGTGAGGATTTTAGGTTTGTACATTTACATCCAAATATTAACACTTTGCGACGAGTCAAATATTTCTATCCAAATCATCTCTTGGGACATGAAATGGTTTCCATAGTTGAGGATCGAAGGAGTACAACGTTTCAAAATGAGAAGGAGGCTCGTATTCATTACAAATGAGGGGTTCATCTCAAACAATTGATGATAAAAGTGAGTGCGTATTTGTGGCAGCAAAACATGTATGGCAGCATCATAATTCTACTCATCGTAAAGTATCCCTAATCAAGTGATTTTGTTTGATCTATATGTAGCCCTTGAAGACTGGACTATGTAAGAAAGTTATGTGTTTTTCGCATTAAGTTTGTGCATATTATTTTTACTCTCCGTTATGGCTAGGTCTAAAACTAGGTAATAACGAATATTTCATAACATGTTAACATGAAGATTAAGTAAATGAATTAACACAAAGATAAAAATTAACACACTAACATAATTAATGTGTAAATTACTTAACACAATGTAAAAATTTAATAATTAACATAAACATCGAGAAGATTTTGCACAAAGATATAAAATGATCGGCCTTTTTAAAGACGTTTTCATTTGAGAAAGTAGTATATTTTGTTAAAAACAAATACTGTTGACTTTGAGATTAAATTGGTTATGATTTCGATATTATGTTTTTTTACGTTGGCCACAAATCTTTTACTATTTGCATTGCATCAAAGGTTTAAAGACTTACCTAGAGATGGAACGATGGCGAAAGGGTGACGAGTGATAGTGGAACACCACAGAGCAACGATATACCATGTTCATGAAAATCGCATGGAGGTGTATTTATATTTTTCTTACTACGGGAATAAGTTTTTTTTTGTTTGTTTTCTTACTAATTACTAATTATTAGTTAAAAGTGATTAATGATCATATTATATATATATATATATATATATATATATCTTTACTATATAATAAGAATGGATGCAAACAGCTGCAAAGGTTGATTTGTCGTACTCAAGCAAGTTGGAGACGTTGATTTTTCGTGTTTCAATTTTGCCCATGTAGGTTCAACTCATTATTGTATTATGTTTTGTTTACAGTAATGAATATATGGAGCGCCCAAACGCATTATTTGGTTGGGACCCGCAAATAATAAAATCTCTTAATACTAATAGCATTGTGGTCCTCCATATATTGCAAAATAGTCCTTTTATTTTTTAAGTCTTTCGATCTCGCCTCAAAAGTTATATGTCTCGCACGTACCGGTCCTCAGCAAATTGCCAAATAGTCATTTACTTTTTATTTTACCCAAATTCACACTAAAAGTTTCATATTATTTATTTTGGGGCCCTACTGTCCATTGTTAAATAGTCTGTTGAATTTTATCATTTGTTTTACTTATTTCATTTAAACCTTGTAACGTAAATTAATGATTATACCATATAAAAGTTTGTTAATCAAACGATATTGAATATTTATGCATTTTCACCTATTGTAGATTTTTTAGGCTAAATCTATTCTTTTTAAATATAAAAAAATTATTAATGATGATAAAAATCATTCAAAACTTAGGTTTTAAAATTTAACGATGCATGGGCACGTTCCTAGTATATATATATATATATATATATATATATATATATATATATATATATATGCTGAAATGTTGGCATGTGGTCCACTACATGTGACTAAGAATTTGTTTTTAGTGTAACATATTAATTCGTATAGTGGAGAAAATCTAAATAAGTAAGAATGATATTAACTCTCTTTTTATGTAAGAAAAAATTGAGAAAAAGAGTTTCAAAAAAAAAAAAGAATCAGGTAGCTATTTATTTACACAAAAAAAGATTTGAATCATGGTAAAAATAGAAATAAATTTATAGTTATAACCGAATATTAGTAGCTATAATAAAATCTTAATAGTGTGTAGGGGTAAATTTCGAAACTGAAAGATTGGTATCACAGTGTGTCCAATAAGACATTTTTTTATATAATAGTATCTATTACTATATTAAAAGTAAAGCCATCACACTCACAAAATGGCAGTTTGGATACCAAATTTTAAATTTCCAAAAATACCCCTGCTTTGACTTTTCAACAATTAAAAAATAAGTAATTAAAATAATTAACTACAACCACTCCTAAAATTCCTCCACATATTTAGCAATTTTCTTACGTGATTTTTAATGTGCACATCAATTTTATAAATTATATGAAAGTTGTGTTACATTAAAATTTCTTTGATACTTTATAAAGTTGTGTCAAAGTTACTAGTAGTATATACATGTCTTACATGTAGGGGCGGGTACATGTATGGACTCCAGAAACGGACCGATTGTACAAATTCTCAACCTTGTTCTCACATACCTTACACAAATACCTACCAAAGAGTTACCCCTTTGTATTTTTTCATCTTGTTTGAAAATTTATTAAAATATTTGGAAGTGGAACACCCTTCTCAAATGTCCACCCCTAATCCTGTCAGCACCACAAGATTTGGGCGTGCGTTATAATATTATATCGTATGATAATATTTTCTTAATATATGCAATTTTTAAAAATAATTGGAGATTTTGACTTTTTTAGTTCTTTGTGGTAACCATTTATCAAAATTAGTCATTTATAGTGCCTTAGACGATTTTTAGTCCACTAAAAGAAAAACTTTTCAATTATATTCACTTATGAAAACTTATTTTAGAATAATTTCACTTTAATTAAAGAAACTCTTCATTGTTTTTTATAAATAGAATGTCACCGTCTTCGTCACAACTCACCCCCCCCACCCCACCGAAAACCCTCCGCCACGAAATCAACCACCACCACCACCAAATCCCACCGCCTCTGTCGCTTTTCCTCTATTTCTTCTCATTATGCTCCTCCCCATAGACCTAATTTGATGCTTAGTAATATTTTGCGCAGATTTTGGGGTCGGAGTCGAACGTACGGATGGTAGCGATTTGGTGATGTATCGGATTTGGGGTTTACGAATTGGTTTGATGGTGAATAGAATGGTGATTGGTTTGAGCCAAAACTTGATGGTGGTGTTGGTTTGAGCCAAAACTTGGGTTGGGGTGAGGTGGGGGCGTCGGGGCTGAAGAAGATGAACCCATTAATTCTTTTTTTTTTTAAATAACTAAAAATTTAAATTATATATAATTAGCATTTTATTATAAACTGTTGTACATAACGTATAATAAGATTAATTATATTTTCAAATTGAGAAAAGATATATCATATGCTATTATTTTTTGTTTTTAAGGTAATATTTAATATTTAGTTTTTAATTTAAAAACTAAGAAAACATCATAGGATACATTTGTAGATTTAAAAGTTATAGGTAATAAAATTAAAATATTTTAGAGTTAAAGAAAATGTAATGTATAAATTATTTCAATTTTTTATTTGAAGGTAACACTTAGTATGTTCAGTTTATATCATTTCAAGAGTTTTTTTTTTTGACTTAGAGAGTAACTTTAGAATTAAATTGAGTTTAATAAATACATAAAATAAAATTATAAAACTAACTTAATTAGTGAAATCAACAAATTTCAAGGACAAAAATTGAAAATATCTCAACTATTTTGAAGCATAAAAAATGTAAATTATAAATATAATTACTTCAATATTTTGAGGTGTAAGTGTGATTACATAAAAATACTATGGAGAAAAAATTGAAAACTCCTCAAATTTGACTGAAGTCTCGTCAAACTAAGTAATGATTTTTTGCCGGAGGTTCAAAATTAAAACAATGGTTACTTTAGAGGTCTAAAAACAGTGTAAAGCATTGTAAATGACTAAAATTTGATAATTGATTATTATAGAGGACTAAAAAAGCTAAAACCTCCAAAAAACATGTGTACATATCTCTTTTGTGAAAGGCGTGCCCATGGCAAAAATTGCCTTAAAACGCCCTAGGGCTTGGGCGCATAATTGGGATGTGTGTCCAAAGCCCCAAAGTTGCTTGGGCGTGCGCCCATAATGGTATTCACGCCACCCAAGTGTAAGAAAATGTTGTGTTTTTCTTCTCTCTTTCTTTCTTAATTATTTAGCACACAAATGAATTCAACAACTAAATTAGGCCACTTAAAATACTCTAGAGCCCAAAAAAGCAATAAAAAAAAAACAAAAAAAAAACAAAGTTAATGGTAAAGAAGGAAAAAAGGAAAAAAGGGTTTGTTCCTTGTGAAGGAATTTGAAAAGTCACATATCATTACCGTGACCTCACATGCGCTTCTTCAATCTTCTTTGTTTCATCCATTATTATAACAATCAAACTAATATTATGAATTAATTTGAATTATATGATCACTTATTTTTGTTTTGTTTCATTTGTAGTTTTCACTTTTAGTTTTTGGTCAACAGTTCTACACATTTTTTTTAACGTTGTTTGGTTGAAATATTAGCTTTTCATTGATTTGTATGAGCAATTTGCTTTTAGTTTTAACTTGAATATATTTTTAATATTCTCAAGGATATAAGTTTATTATTTGATTTTATTATATTATATACTTGTTTATTATATTTATACTTAAAATAAATTAAAATGACAACTTTTATAGGGTTTACGCCTCCCTCTAACTATGAAAAACGCCTCTCCTACACTCGACGCCTTTCACATCATAACGCTGGTACATATATATTAAATTTAAAACTTTAAACTAAAATGAAATACAAGTAACAATTTAAAGACGTAACATTAATACGTTCTTTTTTCTTAAAACACTGACCTTCAAAAAAAAACATTTTTTTTGTAATTCCATGCATGATGGTTATTATCGGTAATGTGAATTAGAAGAATATATGAATGAAAGTGCAAGGTATTTTGGAATCAATGTTATGAGATGTTGGGACAATATTGATGAAAACATTGAATCCAGATGACCTGCGAGCAATCTGTGCTTTGAACTACTTTATTTTAGTCTTGCCTTTATTCACTTATTAATCAAGTTTCATGGTTTTAGTCGTTTATGATTATGTCCAGGAACACATTATAATCATAAGGAAGAGTTTGGAAAGATTCCTTACATGAAGTTTCCTTAATTCAAGTTGAGAAGAGAAGTCAACAACATGGTTTCAAGAAAGGAAACAAATTGGAGTTCCACTGTAACTAGGATTCTTTCTAGGATTTACTCCGAATTGAATAAGTTATATTACCTTATTAAACTCTAATAAAGGGAATAAACATTCAAGAAAGAGACCGAGTTAACAAGGAAGTCTAATTCAACTAGGAAACAACAAAAGTTACCAAAACTCTGAACAACACACCTTGGAGTGCAAGTTTCAAGAAACATATATGTAGGTGTGAAGTTCATCAAGACAAGCACAAGACAACAGTGTTGAATAATCCAAGAGATTAATTCTTCATTGTATTGTTTTGTATTGCTTTTGCAAAGTTTTTGTATCAACTAATTAAGTCTAGTTCTTAGATTTAAGTAGTTCGTGCTTGTATGCTTCGTTGAGTCCGATCAACAAAGAGCTTGAATGAATTGTTGTGAGGAACGTTTTGTTAAAACAATTTTCGATTATTTTGCCTAAGGCTAGGAAGTTTTTAATAATATTGATACTTCTGAAATTTTATCTTCTTGCATTTTTAATTCCGCTGCACATTATACTCTATCAAAAAGATTGTTTAAGATCAAGTTAAGGCAATGCGAGCATAACTTGAGCTTTGAAAGTTGTATCAATCCCGATCCAGCAATTTCAATTGGTATCATAGCCAAACACTGACTACACTGGTGGTTTAGAGGTTATACAACACATTGAACAATGCCAATCCTAATACCAACATGATTGCAATTTGGATGGCTCCGATTATGCTTACTGGAAGATCAGGATCAGATCTGACATCAAAGCCATTGACATTAGAGCTTGGCAATCTGTCATCAATGAATACTCTCTTCCAACATTACCAAGAGATGGTGAAGATGATCTAGTGCCAAAACAAGAAGCATAATGGACAACAGCAGAGACAAGTCTCTATAATTCTAATGAAATGCTATTTTAAATTAGGTCAATCATCACATGTTCAAGTTAATTCATAATTGTACAAAAGCCAAACATGCTTGGGATATACTTGAATTACATTGAAGGAGATTCTGCTGTTAAAGATTCTAAACATAGACAACTGCTTTAGCAATTTGAAATAATTGAGATGGGTGAGGATGAAAGTGTTGATAGTTATTTTGAGAAAATTCTTGATATTGCTAACCAATGTCAAAATCAAGGATTTTCCATGACTAATTAAGAGATGGTTTATAAAGCAATGAGAACACTGTCATCTAAATTTGCTCTCAAGAATATTGCAATGAGTGAATTTATGAACCTGGGTAATCTACAATCCCAAGTCTTGATGAATACCAATTTAAGATGGAGTTAGCTTCACAACCTAGTAAACATGGGGTTGTTGCTTTAAGAGGATCAAGTCTTGATAATGAAAGTGATGATGAGTATGAATTAATTTCTTCAAACTACGATAACATTACTAAGAAATTCAATAAGCTGAACCTCAAAGGAAAGGTAAAGAGAAGAATATTAGTAATACTTCCCATGGTTATAAGAAATGACCTCCTAAATTTTGTCAAGTACATGGCATCTAAACCTACTCTTCTAGATGATGATACGTTAAAAGATGTTCATTGTTATGAATGTAAAGGGTATGGTCACATGTCTAATGAATGTGCTAACACTCTTCGAAAAAGAGGAAATTCTCATTGGGTTTGTGTAGATGATTTCAATGAAGATGACTTTGGTTCTGGAGAAGCTGAAGAACAATTAGAAGAGATTCACACTTCTGCACTGTTCACTCAGAGTGACTGGATACCAGAAGACTCCCAGAACTGTCTCGGATCTCAATGTTACCCCAACATTCAGGATCCAACATCAGAACAGAAGATTTTCTTTGGAGATTGGGATGAATATAGTTCTAATATTGAACCTAATATTGTGTCTAACAATGATGAATCTAACCTAGATTGTTTTCAATGCTCAGTGGATTTAGATGAAGAATATTTCTTTGAAGGGGAAATGTCCTAGGAGGAAATCATTGAAGATCTGAAGTTTACCTACCACAAACTGCAACTTAAGAATCTCAAACTCATCAAGAGCAACAAAAGTCTGAAGGAAGAGATTGGATACAGGAAGACGATGCTGAAACTGTATCAGAAAGACCTTGACAAAACTGAGGCTGAAGCCTGAACTAAAGGAGGTTAAGGTAAAATTTGAAAAAGCTGAAAAAACGATTGCCAAATGGAACACAACTAATTCTAAACATGATGAATTTTTTAGTATGGGAAATCAAGGTACAAGTGGTTTGGGCTACGTTGAAAAATATCTCTCTGAAGATTCTAATTCTGCCTATTTGTAAGCAGGTTTTATCAAGAAAAGTAAAAACTTGAGTTGTCCCACCAACTTTGTGAAGAAGTCTACTTTTGTCTGTCAATATTGCTTTCAACATGGTCACATTAAGCGTTACTGTAAGAAATATAAAATTGTGATTGAAAAGAAAATAGTAGTTAAGAGCAATACCAATGTTAGGAAAACCTATGATCTGAATGTTATCCCAACATTAGGTAACAAAGCCGAAGGACAAAAAAATAGAACTTGGATTGTAAAGTTAAAAAGTCCTAAGAATAAAATTATTTGCAATGTTGTCTTTTCTGTTATTTACTCTAACCTTGCTGGTAAGTGGTATTTTGACGGTGGGCTCAAGGCACATGACTGGAAACATTAACAATCTGAAATATGTGTTACCTTTGACTGTTGTAACTGTCACATATGGAGGAGACACCAAAGGAAAAATCATTGGAAAATGAGTATTGGATGTGTTGTTGGTTGATGGATTGAAAACAAACTTAATTAGCATTTGCCAACTTTGTGATGATAACGTGCTAGTTACTTTTAAATAAAGTTCATGTGATGTGTTTAATAGTGACAATGCCTGTGTCATGACAGGTACAAGATCAAAGGATAATTGTTATCTTGCTCATGATCAAGGAGAATGTTACCATGCCAAGGTAGATGAACCGGTCATGTGGCACAAAAAAGTTATGACATGTGCACTACAAAAATCTGGATAAATTACAGAAGTTAAAAGTTGTAAGAGGTCTACCTAAGTTGATTAGGCCATGTAAATTTGTTTGTAGAGACTGCCTAAAAGGTAAACAAACCAAAGCTATTCATACACCACTTTAGGTACAGAGTACTACTCCTAGAACTAACAAGTGTATTGAACTGCTACATATGGATCTCATGGGTCCTATTGAGGTTAGTAGCCTGAATGGTAAGAAGTATGTTGTTGATGATTACTCAAGGTATGCATGGGTTAAACATTTGAAAGAAAAGTCAGAAGCATTCAACACATTCAAGATTTTACAGGCTAGCATTAAAAATCATTAAGGCACTTCTGTAGGAAGAATTAGGCCTGGTTATGGAAAAGAGTTTGAGAACGTAAGCGTTGCTTATTTTTGTGAAACTAAAGGTATTTTTCATGAGTTCTCTGAAACTCTAGGCTAGAGTGATGTTAAATGCTAGTAACTTATCTAAGAAACTCTAGGCTGAAGCTTTGAATACTGCATGCCATATTAGTAATAGAGTTTACCTTAGACCTGGTACTACTATGACACCTTATGAAATATTGAAGGGTTTGAAACCAAATGTTGCAGATTTTCATGAGTTTGGAATTTACTACTATTTACTGAAAGATAGAGATTATTTGAGCAAGTTTGATCCTAAAAGTGAAAAGTGTATATTTGTTGGTTATTCCCCTAATAGTGCTTCTTTCAGAGTTTACAGTCCAAGATTTCATACTATCCAAGAATCAATTAATGTGATTTTTGATGATTTAACTATTTCTGTAGGTACTGAGGAAGACACTGTTTCTGATGTTGCTCCAACATTGGAGCCAACATTGAACACATAAGCTGGAGAAGCTGAACTAGAGACTGGAACAAATGTTGACTTAACTCCAGAAAGATCTAATGCTAGGCTAACATGTGCACAATCAGATTCAGAAGATGAAATAGTTCATGAATCCAAAAGAGGTCCTCCTACTAGGATACAGAAGGATCATCCAGCGACGCAAGTAATTGGTCAAATTACTGAAAGGATGAGAACACACAACAAAGAAATGGTAAATTACAGGGATATGGTAAGGTTCCGTGTTTGCATATCTACATCATGTACTGTTGAAAATGTTTCTTGTTTTGTGTCCTCCATTGAACCTAAGAATAGGAATGAAGTTCTTAAGGATATTTACTGGATTAATGACATGCAAGAGGAACTCCTACAATTTACCAAAAATAAGGTTGGAATCTTGTGCCTAGGCCTTCCCATGTGAATGTTATTGGGACAAAATGGATTTTCAAAAATAAAACTGATGAGAATGGTGTAATTATGAGAAACAAAGCTATGTTGGTTGCACAAGGTTATACTCAGGTAGAAGGAATAGATTTTGATGTGCCTTTTGCTCTAGTAGCTAGAATAGAATCTATTAGATTACTTCTTGCTATTGCTTGTTGTCTTAAGATTAAACTTTACCGAAAGTATGTTAAAGGGGCTTTTCTTAATGGTTTGATAGACAAAGAGGTTTATGTTGAACAATCTAAAGGTTTTACTGACCCTAAACATCCTGACCATGTGTACAAACTTGAGATGACCTTGTATGGCATAAAACAGGCACCTAGAGCTGGGTATGAAAGACTAACTGATTTTTTGTTAGGTCTAGGTTTCAATAAAGGTGATGGAGACAGAACATAGTTTATTCATAAAAAGAGCCCTGGTGTTCGTATTGCTCAAATTTATGTGGATGATATTGTTTTTGGTTCTACTAACAAGTCTACTTTAGACAAGTTTGTTGAGTCAATGATAGGAACATTTGAGATGGGCATGATTGAAGAGTTGAATTACTTTATGGGATTACAAGTAAAGCAGTTGGAGAATAGTATCTTCCTGAACCAGGAGAAGTATGCAAGAGATCTGGTGAAGAGATTTGAGCTACATGAGTTTAAGCCTTATAAAACTCCTATGTCATTTTCAGTGAAGATAACAAAAGATGGCACTAGCAGCAATGTTGACCCAACATTCTACAGATCCATGATTGGTAGTTTGCTGTATATCTCTGCCTCTAGACCTGATATCATGTTCTTTGTATGTGTTTGTGCAGGTAGCAAGATGATCCAAGGCAATCTCACTTGATTGCTGTAAAGAGAGTTCTAAGATATATCTATGGAACTTCACCTTTAGGCATTTGGTACTCTTACAACACTAACACTAACCTTGTTGGTTTCAGTGACTCTGATTGGGTAGGTGATGTGTATGACAGGAAATCCACAGGTGGGGGCTGTTTCTATTTGGGGAACAATTTGGTTTCATGGTATAGCAAGAAATAGAACTATGTTTATTCTCAACAGATGAATCAGAATATGTAGCTGCTGACAGTTGTGTTACCCATCTTGTATGGCTTAAACACATGTTGTCAGATTATGGGTTAGATAGTGACACACTTCTCATGTTTTGTGACAATCTAAGTGCCATTAGTATCTCTAGGAATCCAGTCCAGCACTCTAGAACTAAGCATATAGACATAAGACATCATTTCTTGAGAGATATGGTAGAGGACAAGGTGATCAACATTGAGCATATTGAGACAATAAATCAACTTCCTGATATGTTTACAAAACCTTTAGATAGTAAGAGATTCTTCAGTTTGAGTAAATCTCTTGGCATGTGCAATATGTGAGGATGTGGGAACACCAGTGTTGACATAACACCAGTGTCTAGCACTGGTTTATTAGTTGTGGTGTAGTTAGTAATTGTGTTGTTTTTCTTTGTTTTATATTATTTCTTTGTGAGTCTCATTAATCCTTGTTTTGTCATTTTTGGTTTGCGTGGTTGAACTCTGTGATGAACTCTTTCTAGTTATCAGTTTCACATCTTTATTTTGAAAATGTAAGGAAACTCTTCTGTTTGTCTGAGGTTGCTAACCTAACATATGGAGAAGTTGGGTACACAAAGTTCACTACTTTGATGTCTATTCAGTTGTATCTTATTCATATGAAAGGTTTACAGAACATGTGGAGAAGCTGGGGTTCATGATGTTGACAGCTTCAATGTTATTTAGTTGGGCTTATTTACATATCTCTAATTTTCGCCAAGGAACACATGATGGTGATCCTTTCTACTAGGGTGTTTGGGGTTTAGATTTCTTACACTTAGTAGCACTGATCACTTGGTGAATTCTCTTGATTGCAGGTTAGTAAACAAGTATGCATAAGTAGTTGGGGTGTTGGGTGCATGATGAATAAATTGCCTACATTCAAGACCTTTGTACTTGCCTAATTTGCTGCTGTTAATGTTGTTACTGGGGTGTGTGGAGTCATGCGCTGCCCTCATTCAGTAGTGACATTATCATTTTTTATGCAACCTTAAGTTTTTGTTCAGATGAGTTATGAAATAATAAAGATTTGATTAGATGTGAACTGGTGCTGGTTTGAGGAGTTCTTCATATGTGTTTACCATCTTCCTATTGTTGCATTCATGCTAGAACTGCATTGTTTTCCTTCTTGTTGTTGAGCTGTGTCGGTTTGGACTTAGGGGAGTATAATTCATGTGTTGAGGCTTACACTTTGGGTGACATACTGCTGGTGACACATTTTTTCTGTGACTTTCTATGTTGTGCAAGTGAATTGTTTTTCGAATTCATCACTGCTTATTTCTGTGTGTTTCTTGTTATTTATGTTGCTTATTCGTGATTTTATATGAACATTATGTCTGAAGTACTCACTTGCTATATTGGTTAAGTTTCAAATGTAATTTTGGATGTATCTCAAGTTCTCACATGGATTTGCCTTGGTGAAGCCATGTACCTCCACCTTCTGGTTTGAATGTTATTGTATGTCATCCCAATATTGTGCACAGTCTTAGGCCAACATTGAAAATAATAACTTATAAGTTTTCAAATTCTTGAAAATCGTTCTGGTTACTTGTTAATTAAACATTGACACGTGTATGCGGGAAAGCATTGTGGGATGATTTGAGTGATAAATTTCATTAACTTCCCACTAACATTCATTCTATCTACTCACAATCTTAAAAGGAATCACAAGCCCTAATTTCCTTATTTGTGCTTAAAATTTCTGCTAATTGCTCCCATATTTCCAAAATTCTTTTAATATTGATTTTCAAATCTCTCTTACTAACAATGGCGAGAAAGTCTCTTTTGGAAAATCTTGCAGATGTTGCTTTGAGCAGTGAGCCCACAACCACACGCACTCGCTCTCACACTCGAGGAGATGCTGCAAAATCTAATGATGCTCAAGTTGCTGCAAGGAGGAAGACGATTCCCTATGTTCGACGATCATCAATGAACCTAAAATCGAGGTAAATGTGGCTGACTCCAATCCTGAGATTAATGTTGATATATCTGTTGAGGGGGAGGGTTCAGAATCTGTTGATGATTTGGTGAGGGAATGGATTAGGGTTCAGAAGAAGAGCCAGGATTATGTTGCAAGTTGTATTGGTGATAGACCAATGTCTGAGACCATGTGGAGGCTAGAAAAAGGCAAGTTGAAAGGTTAGCTAAGTAGAAAACTGCTGAAGTTGAGAAAAAGGCTGAAGAAGATAGAAAAATTGTTGTTGCTTTTGCTAAGAGAAATACGAAAAGGACGCAGGGTATGGAATAGGAAATTGAGTTTGTAGATGTTGAGGAAGAATAGGAAGAGGACAAAGAAGAGGAGAAGGATAAGGAGGAAGAGCAGAATGTTGCTGCTAACGTTAGGGGAACATCAGAGACATGGGAATACTAGATGGACTCTGGGTAGCATATCATGAAGATAAGGAGGTATTCTACTCTCTCTACTACCTGACTAAGGGTTTTGAGAAGAAGTGAGGTACTTTCAAGAAAAGAGAGATCCACCTTGAAAGAGCAATAGAGATGGCCAGTTTCAAAGAACACAAAGTGATTAACTTGCATGAGGCAAGAGGAATCTATCAATATGTGATGGAGCTAAATGATTATGCTATTGAGATTGTTATGGAATTCTACCTGAATCTCTCTAAGTGGATTAGAGGTTACAGACTCCAAAGTATGGAAAAGCTTGGGTGAGGGGGAGAGTATTCAATATTGAACCCTACACTATCAACAAATTTTGGGGATTTCCACTTGTTGAATGGTCTGAAGATCCTGACCAAGATGATGTGATTGAAGATAAGACTGGTGGGTTGATCGAAGTCGGGAAAGATGCTCTGCCAACTACTAAACTCACTTTCCTTAGTGCTATCTTGCATAAGATTGCAATTTTCAAGTGGCTGCCTAGTAAGAACGAAAATGTGTTCACTATGGTTTCTGCAACCTTAGTGTACAAGATCAAGAATGGGTTAGCTGTGAGTATGGGGGAGAGAATCTTGCAGTCAGTGTCTGATGCTGCTGGTAGGAAGAATGGCATTCTGACTTTTCCCTCACTGATATCTAAAATCCTTCTCAAACAAGGAGTGAAGACAAGTCAAGTTGTGGGATGGACCAAGAATGATGTTGAATTTACCATACTTCCTAGTTACTTGGCTGGTTCAAGAGTAAGAGGCCTGCTATGGAATCCTAAAGGAGTGGTTAGACCAAGGAAAGAGAAGAAGAAGGCTCAAAAGTTTGCTAAAACTTTAGTGCCTACGTGCCTATATCCAAAGATGAGGTATGCATGGTCATTACCTCCTGTATTGTGGAGCAGCTGCTGAATCGGTTTAGAGGAAACATCGCTGATAGTCAGAGAGATATTGAGGATAAGAAAGAGCATCTAAAGGAGCTAGGGAGTTTGGTTAAAAACTTGGAGAAATTCACATCTTCACAAAAGGGGTAGAGTAGTTCCAATTTTTAAATTTTGTTATGCGGTTTTATGTTTTGCTCCTTAAACTATTGTTTTTTTTTTTTGGGTGTTGCTGGTATACTTTCTTTAATTATTTTGATTTGATCAAGAATTGTGTTCCTTGTTATTATGCTATGGTTTGTAACTCTCCGTATTGCTACTTCGAACTGCTCTGATTTGTTGTTACTTACGAAAGCAATTTAGAATTGTTATTATGCTTAACTTTTTCTGCAGAAACTCAATGGTTTCAATGTTGAGGCAACATTGATGAATGTTAAAGTCTGAACATTTTTAATGTGATGATGAATTTAGTAAATGTCTTTATCATTTTATCTTTAAATATGTTAGTTTGCATTGAGGGAAAGCAGTTTAGTAGTTTTAATTTGTTTCTTGTTGAATCTTAATTTGTAGATATAAGACTTGATTGGAACATGTATTGGTTTTGTGAAAAAAGGCAAAAAGGGGGAGATTGAAAGTGTAAGGTATTCTGGAATGAATGTTATGAGATGTTGGGACAACATTGATGATAACATTGAAACTAGAGGGCCTGCGAGCAATCTATGCTTTAAACTGCTTTATTTTAGTTTTGTCTTTATTCACTTATTAGTCAAGTTCCACGGTTTTAGTTGTATATAATTATATCCAGGAACACATTATAATCATAAGGAAGAGCTTGGAAAGATTCCTTACGTGAACTTTTCTTAATTCAAGGTGAGAAGAGAAGTCAACAACATGGTTTCAAGAAAGGAAACAAACTGGAGTTCCACTGCAACTATGATTCTTTCCAGGATTTACTCCGAATTGAAGAAGTTGTATTACTTTATTAGAATTATAATCAAGGGAATAATTATTTAAGAAAGAGACCTAGTTCACAAAGAAATCAAATTCAACAAAGAAACAACAAGAGTTGTCAAAACTAAGAACAACACACCTTGGAGTGCAAGTTTCAAGAAACTTATATATAGGTGTGACGTTCATCAAGACAAACATAATACAATAGTGCTAAATAATCCAAGAGATTAATTCTTCGTTGTATTGTTTTGTCTTGCTTTTGCGAAGTTTTTGTATAAGCTAATTAAGTATAGTTCTCAGATTTAAGTAGTTCGTGCTTATCTGCTTTGTTTAGTCCGATCAACAAAGAGCGTGAGTGAATTGTTATGAGGAACTTTTCGTTGAAATCGTTTTCGATTATTTCCCCTAATGCTAGAAAGTTTTTAATAATATTGAAAACTTCTGAAAATTTATCTTCTTGCATTTTTAATTCCGCTGCACATTATACTCTATCAAGAAGATTGTTTAAGATCAAGTTAAGGCAACACTTGAGCTTTGAAAGTTGTATCAATCTTGATCCAACAATTTCAATGAATACTGAAATGAGTCTCATATTCTTCCCTTAGATCCTGTTTTAGAAAGCTATTTGCAAAGAATCAATCCTGTTTAATAACTTTAAAATTTGAAAATAAGGATATAGACAGTAAAACCCATAGTGCATTACAAAAACTTTTTGAATGATCATCTCCTCTTTATCAATAAGCTCCGACATTCAGCTTCCTTCTCAACAACTAGAACATTGAACTCTTCTCCAAACATTTCATGTATATCTATATTCAAAGACTTGCACAGGTCAAGGATTTCCATTAACAATTCCACAATTATCATAAAGCCTAAGTTAGACAATACTCGGATGGCATTGGCCGTCTTACCTATGTGTTGCCTAGTATCAAGTGGTGTATAAGCTTCTTCTAATTAATGCAAGATCAGTTTATCTGGTTAGATTTATTTATTTGATCCTTCACCATGCCATCTCTCACTTCAACATGTTCACCTGACCAAATGAATCCATTGCACTCGAGTATTAAGTCAACGCCATACCGTTCCAAGTAGTGGAAATGCTGCTTGCGCTTCTTGACTAAATAAGAGGGAGCATTGAGTAGCTGACCTCTCTCGAGGTGGCAGAAAAGAAACACGTTATTCTAGTCACAACACAAAACAGTATTAACCAACATCATTGGGGGGGGGGGGGGGGGGGGGGGCATAGGATATGCTAAGAATCTATTCATTGGTAGGTCAACATATAGTACCATGTTAAAATATGTGCAATGTAGGCATCATTTATATAAGAAAACTAATCAACAAAAGGAAATCATGATGGATTATTGTTTGCGGAACTACAGATGTGTGGTAGGAGCTAGCATTTTACTAAAATGCTTTAAACACACCTTTCCATACTTCTGGCTTCTTGCTTGTAAGTGAAGACAGCTATCATGCTGTTAGTTAATATTGCTGATCGGCCTTTTCATTTTGAATTATGTGGAGTATAATGTCCATAATATTGGTAACACTAACAATGCATTTCAAGATCTTGACTAGATTAAAAAGAAAACTAGTCAAATTTAACCAAAGATTTGGTAAATAATATAAAACGTAGCTCAAGAAATTATATCTTTTAATTTCTTTTCTAAGCAATATACTAACTTTTTCCTCTTTTGTAAAGTCAAAGCACCATCCACGACATCTTTACTATCAAGGAGTAGGCCAATATTTAAAAAAGCCCCCACTTCTCGTGTTTCATATTATATCCACATTCAATAACCTTCTTGTTAGCAGATTAAATAGTTAACAGATTATCGAACAAAAGTTTTTTGAGGTGGCGTGCAAGAGCTTCGTCCCCGTGAGCTTGTGGGTCGATGTTAGGATCACGCCATTTGTAGGAAGTTTTGCCTCAAATATAGATGGGTTTGCCCAAATGGTTGGCATGAGTCAAGCCTGGACTTTGAAAGGAAGATTCTTACTCTGGAACAAGAGTATGGACTAGCCGTTGAAGCAGCTCCAACACTTGTTGTTACCAGCATATTGTTAAGTTATTGTTTGTGCATTATATTCCTTTACCAACTGATAAGCAACCTCACATATCAGTTGGATATATAATTTAATCAACTTTATTATTTAAAGATTTTGCTTTCGCAATTGGAAATTGGAGCAGTTCCATGGGTTCCCATGTCTGGGAATGTTATTATTTCGTTGCATAATTCTGATTAAACATAAAAGTTGATATTGAGATCACTCTTCATGCACATGTCCCCTATAAACATTGAAGCCTCACAATGCTAGTGAACTGGTTTGGTGCATGGGCTTGTTCTTACGCATTTAACTTTCTCATGACCTGAAATTCCTATGGTAAGAAACAACGCTCAACTCAATGTGTCGAAAACTGAATTTCTTATCTTGACATTGGCGTGCAAGCAACAATAGAGTACACATTCCTAGTTCGGCAAAATAACTTACAAGATGGTTATCGTTTTTGTAATCTTTTGACTCTGGTTGCAGAAATATCTGAATCTTATGCTGAAGTGAGTGCGCTTGCCATTATGTTTGTGATCAAGGTAGTACCAGCAACAAAAGGGAGGACTCTGGAACAAATATAGTCAGCGATTCAAGCTTCATAGTCGACTGCTGGGGAAAAAATTACGTTTGGTACCTTAATTTGGCCTATGTTTTCATTTGGTACCTTAATTTGTCACACCAACTTTTTGGTACCCTTTGTTTGCAAACTTAATCACGATTGGTGCCTCCCTAGCGGCGTCCCCAAATTCACCATTCTAATGTCTACGTGGCTTGCCGTTGACCCGTCCAAGCTCAATTTTGACCAAATTAAGTTCATCTGGACATGCTGACTGGATGAAAAAAAAGTGATCTAATATTCACAATTTATAGTTTGTATATTTTTTTATAATTAGCTTTATTATATAAATTGTAAAATTTATTAAATATTATAAATATAAGTTATTTTGTAAAAAACAAAAATTTAAATCTAAAAATGATTAAAATAAAATAAAATACAATTCACCAGCACCCCTACCCCCCCTCCCCTCCTACATCCTTTCATCACCACGATCAAATCCGAGCAGCGACGACGACGGTGGTGGTTTGGTGAGGTACGGATCGAGCAGCGGTGGTGGTGGTTTTTTGGTGAGCTACGAATCAAGCAGCGGCGGTGGTGGTGGTTTGATGAGGTACGGATCGGAGTTACGGCGGTGGTGGTGGTTTAGTGAAGTACGGATCGAGGAGCAGCGGGGGTTGTTGAAGATGATGAATTCATGGTGGAGGTGATGGGGGTGGGTGAATTGATGGTGAGGGTGGGTTGCTGTGAGTGGGGGGTGGGGGGCAGCGGCGGGGGCGGGGGGATGGGGGTTGTTGAAGATGATGTATTGATGGTGGGGGTGGAGGTGGGAGTGATGGTGGTGGGTGGGGGTGATGAATTGGTGGTGGGGGGTAAGGGGTGGCGGTGATGGCTGATGGGGGGGGGGGGGGGGGTGATGGGTGGCGGTGATGGTTGGTGGATGAGGGGGGGGGGGGGGGGTTGAACAAGATGATTGAATTATTATATTTTTTAATTATTTTACTAAAATTTCTGATTTGACTTTTTTTCTTTTTTTTTTAACAAAATAACTTATATTTATAATAGTTATATATTTAATAGTTATAACTTTAAAGTTAATTACAAAATTTAATAGTAGATAGTTATAGATTTTAAAGTTATGATTTTTTTTAACTTTTTTTTGTTTTACTTTTTTTTTGTTTTTCTTTGAAATTCATTAGTTATAAAAATTATTTTTTAAAACAGAATTATATAATAAGTTTTTAAAATTTCTATAATAAAATTAATTATTATATAGAAATATAAAAACTAGAAATGATAATTTACAAATACAGTCAACAATTAACGCTTCATAATCAAGTGACGCAACATCTTGCCAAGCAACTTTATATTCTTTTCTGCAAACTCTTTTTGACACCTTAAGAAATGCAATCTTAGTAACAACATGATGTTGCATAGTTCCTGTAAGAAACCAAGAAGAAACTATGCTACATTGCTTGCATCTTATTTTTGTGTCTCGGAACAGAGTTGCAAATTCATCACGGTTTTCTTTACCTATACAATTAATTTTCAGTGTTAATAATGCTATTGGTTCGTTTGACCAAGCCAAACTCTGTCGAGAAATACTGATATCATGTAATCGACAAAAACTGGTAGCGAGAAATACATCGTTACATTAATTTAGAGACACAGAGATAAGTCATTCAAAACCTTTTCCACAAATGAATCTATGCAGCCAAATTCTGTTCACTTCTTTTCCTCCCGCTGCATCAGTCGAAATTTAGACTAACTGCAACACATACATATGAAGAATCCCTAGTCTTCCATTTCTTAGCTTTGCAAAATCAAATCTGCTAAACAATGTCGAACAACAAAGAAGGAAAAAATATAAAAAGACAAGCCAATGTGAACGTTGCCTCAGCTTCTTTTTCATATATTGTTGAACGACTTGCTTTGATTACGTCAATTTTCATAATGTGATGATCATTGAAGAAACAACTGAAGTTGGATTGAGAAGCAAATATAAGACATGTCTGATGATAATATGCAATTTCATCTGCAGGAGCCCGGTACAACTACTGAACATAAGAGTATTCATACGTAGGTTAAAAGTTTCTAAAACAATTCATGAGAACTTGAGTTATAATAACTTTGTCGTTTGGCAATGACATCAATAAAACTCCTGCAAAATCCTTTAGCTTTCCCAGTATTGTTTACTCTTCAGACAACATGTAATCCTTAGACAACATCTTGTAAAGTGCACTGAACTTTTGTCAAATGAAACGAATGATTCTCCTTAACATCCAGAAAAGCTTTTCATTTCATGATTAACCCAACTGGAAATTCACTGCTACTACTAGTACTAGAAGTGAGAATAGATTTCGGCTGTGTCTCCTGAACCACTCAGACATCGACGTATGATGAAAATAAATTTCATTCCATGCTTTTGCTCCACTTTTTTTGAAGAAACAGTGTGAAGAAATTACTATTTAGATATTGCATTTCATCCATTAATTGGAACAAATTATTAAGAATACTTAATTTTTTCTCACTGCAGTGAGGGTATTGGAGTTCTGTAGCTCAGAACATGGAGAATCCCAAACAATCACAGAGTAGAAAACCAAAATGAATAGGACAGGTTGTGCAGGATTGGAATTGTTTCAAGAAAACTTACAGCCAACTCTACAAGAGACTCAACATGAACCAAAGAAAAAAACAATTTGCTTAAAAGCAAACTTCATCAAAATATTTCCATTTCTCTATTACTTTGTAGAACAAAATCACCAAGCCCAAGTTTTGTGTGAGGACTCTAGCTTGATTTCCTCCTTCGCATGTAACTAACAGCTAGATAAGCCAACAGAACTAGATGTAGATTCAACAAAAAAGATATGGAGAAAACAGAACCCTAAACCAGCACTATTCAACTGCAGTTCCTACTCTCTATGAAGGATAAAGGACAGTGATCCGCTTTTGTATCAGTGTCCTGCAAGTTGGGCAATCTTCCATCCTTTTCTTTTCATGAAGCTCGTTGCATCCTCCACAAAGGACCTGATGCGCACAGGGGAGGAAAACAACTGATATTTCCTCTGTCATGCACATCACACACTCCCTTCCAGCCCCCAAGTCTTCAAAGACAGGCAACCTCTTAGTAAGTTTCGGAGGGTTCTCACCGTATCCAACCTTCACACCCGCTTCTTTGGATTTGCCCGGCTGCAGTTTTAACTCCGAGATCTTATGTTTGAGTCTTATTATTTCTTCCTTGTATTTCTGCAAGTCGGCTTCTGCAGCTTGCTTCATTATTTCCGCTTCGTCATTTGTTGAAGTTTCAACTTCTTCTTTTTTCTTCATTAACAACTCAATCTGCATTGCAACTTTCCCTTTCTCCACCTCTTCTTGCATCAGCAGATCCTGGAACAAACAATTTTATTTAATTGGAAAGTACAGATGAGTAAACTCATTATCCCTTTTCAATTTTAAAGTTATACAACAAGTTTTCTAAATACCTATTAACATAATTAGAGATGTCATTCCTACAAAAGAGATGAATTAAACTTATTATTCTCAAAAATGCTGAAAACCAATTTTATGTGCAAGCAAGTAATCAACTTTTGTAAATGACTAGTACATTAAATTTTGAAAGTTTACATGTGCTCTACTTGGTAGAGCGTACCTTCAACTCGTCTCGACGGGCTTTGGCCCTAGCTGCTGGAGCCTCCAACTCAGATGATTTGCCCTTCAGATTTGTCAGTTTATCTACTAGTGATTGCTTCTCTTCATTCCATGACTGACATTTCTTCAAAGCCTCCTTCTCCCTCTCCACAGCTTCCCGCAATTTAGTGACACGCGCCATCTCTTCCAATTGAACAGCCTCTCTTTTCTTTTCCAACAAGGAATTTCCTCTTCGAATGAGGCAAATAGTGGACTTATCCACTTCAATATCGCCTCTGGCCTTAGACAGCCTGGTCTCCATTTCAGACAGTTGTTTCACAGTGTTCTTAACTTCTTCGGCATCAGTTTTCATTTGCCTCAGCATCTTCAGGTCTGCCAGTTCCTTCCCAAGCCTCTGCGTAACCTGCAAAACCTTTCCGTTCGCCCACTCCGTCCAAGCTTCAACTTCGTTATCAAGCGCTCGCTTATGAGCCACTAGCTTCAAGACGATTTCATCTCGTGGGACGCATTTGTTCGGAGTTTCAGCAATAAACTTAGGAGGATCTGGATCTGAGACCATCGACGATGCAGGAGATTGTGAATCGATTAAATCCACGACTTGGCCATGAGATTCAGCTGGATTTGTTGGCTTCTCTCCCACAGCCGTTATCGGAGATTTAGTCTGGATCTGCCCCATAGAGAAACTTCCCTGTTGTTTTGGAAGAGAAATATAATTTTCTTTCCGAGTACCAGCCAATTCCAATTTAGTAGAATCTCTTTGACTGACATCATTATTCAATTGGGAAAGTTCTGAGCTGTCTCCTAAAACTTTCCGAGTAAGGCAATTGCCACGTGTACCTCCATCCGCGCCACATGCATTTAAGAGGTTAAAGTCACTGATTAATAAGCACCACATTGCTTCGGTTATAGTCAAGTGTGGTTTAACCTCTAAAAGCACGCGAATCATCTCCACAATTTTGTACTCCACTAAGCTGACCAGATCTTGAAATGTAGAATCCTTCGACAGGCTAACTACATTTTCCTCCTTTAGTAAAGCCAAAGCAGCATCCACAACCTCGGCCAGGAAATCTTTAGAACTATGGAGTAGGCTAATATTTAAAATAGCCCACTCTGCATCGTCCATGCTATATCCGCACTCAACAATCTTGCTTACCGCACAGCATAAAGTACCTAAGAGATTTGCGAACAGAAGCTGTTCGAGGTGGCATTCCAAAGGGTCGTCCCAGTTAGCTTGTGGGGAACTTTGAGTTTCTTGCTTCTCGGCTCTATGCGATGAAGCTATCCCATCTGATATGGTGAAACTTCTTAGTTGTTCCAGAGTTAGATCTGGTAGATCATCATCACTCTCCCAACAGGGATCAGATATAGATTTCTGTTTATTGCAGCTGCTCATGTCTTCAACCTAGGGCAACTCAAGACAAGTGCTGTGAGTTAGTTTGGAACAACTAGCTCAAACTTCTTTTAGGATTATATAATAAAGGAATGGAGCAAACATAAACTAGTGGAATATAAGTGAAGATATACTTTAAGATTTGGTTGGGTGAACAATGTTCTACTTAATATAGGAAAAGCAGCCAGTTTATCCTTTCACGATCAAAGAAACGAATGCAACATAAAGTAATTACTCGTCTAATCTTCAACTGCTTAAGAATGGTAGAAGTACAACAAGCTTGATTACCATTGAACACATTCCAAATATGAGAACTTTAAGCACACCGAAAAAAAAAATCATACTCGATAATCTATTTGAGAAGACTAAACAACCAAAATCAACAGAATCCTTGTTTAGCGAGATATATAATACTTTTCAAAATTAAACAACTACTTCTAATGGTGCCTATTATCTTTTGCAGGTTAACATATATATATATATAACATATAAACTTAAACTTTCTATATGATGCCTATCACTTCCAAGTTAGATATCAAAACTATGACTAGTTGATATGATAACTAGTAACAATCATTCATAGATCTGTAAAAATAACAACGGGAAAAACTGAAGATACCTTTGATGCGAGGGGAATGAAACCTTCCTTAAGTTTATACTGCAAGTTGATATTAGAGTGACACAAGATAGAAAGGTTAGAACCAACGAAAACACCAATTCACACAGATTAATTATTTTTCAACAAGAACTCTTATAAACCGAACATGCAAAAATGATAAAGTAATATAAAAAACGTACTCCAAAAAGCTAAGCCAACAAGAGAGATTTAACAATGAGAAGCTGATCAAAAGTAAAAACAATAATTAAAAAGAGCATTTTACGAACATGAATGAGTTGATACGAAGATACAATTCGTGTAGATTCTTGAATCAATGGGAAAGAAGAAAATCAGAAAATGGTGGAGGTGTGAATTTAGAACAAGGGCTGGGGCTGGGGATGGTTCTTCTCTTTTTTGTTAGTACGAGGTTATTTGTTACGACACGAACGAGGAAGTCGCTTCTTACACTGACTGTCAGTATGCGTTTGATTCATGGATTCTTAATTCTTACCTATAATATATAGCACTCAATGGACCACCTAGTCTAGTTAAATCTTTATCCAAGTCCTTCCTTTTCTCGACCACAGTTAGAAAATAATAAAGACTATCAGATTTTTTTTAGCTAATACTTGACATGTGTGCGCTTTCTAATTAGTATTTGTTTATTCTATTAATGATATACGAATTTCGTATGTGTACCATAGTTCAGTGATGAAGGTCTTTTCTAAAGGCATAAAAATGTTTCTATGGAAAGAAAAAAAATTCTGGCATCTGCATCAATAAAAGAATGCTACTACGATAATTTAGTCGAAATGGTTAGCCCAATTTAGTGTAGTTTTTACCACATATGGACTAAATTTAGTATACTAACAGTCAATTAATGAATATTTTACTTATGGGGAAAAGTGAGATTAAAGATACAAATAAATTAGCTTATGAAGAAAATATTGAATTTTTTGAATATTTGACGAAAATACCACTGAAAAAAGTGCAAAAACGTTGAGTTAGGGCAAAGTGTCTATTTCGGCAAACGATAGGCGGATGACCATAACAAAATAAACTTAAGAGTGTTGACTGCAAATCGGACCGTACGATGGGGGGTTTAATGTAATTTCCCCTTATATAAAATCTCTTCATATATAGCAAGAAAATTTGTAGCATGAAAAAATAATCTTATAATTTTCCTTTATCAGAGAACAAAACTACCCGTTGCTAATATGAATAGGGTGCGCACTCGTGGGTTAACGTAATAGCCTGCAAACCTCGCCAGTCGGAAAAATCACACTAAGCTAACAATGTGTAATTGACAAAGACATAGAAGGCCCATCAAGTCGCTTCTTGTGGGAATCGAACTTGAGACCAACGAGAGAAAGTCCCTACTTGAGTGAACTTGGAGTTTGTTGATTTCGACTAAACTTGGGCTGGGCCAAGATGCCTATGTATCCCGTATAGAAAATCAAGCCAAAAGTAGTTCATTGTTACTTTGTGGCGGCCATTGTTACTCATTGGGTTAATGGGCTGTATTGAATGGGTATGTAGTTGATTCTGCTAGGAGTTTATTGGGCCAACGGTGTCGGATGAGATATTGTAATGGATTAGAGCGGGTTGGAGCCAATCCGTAGTGGATGGTGCATAAGATGTCGTTGGACCGAGCGGGTCAGACGAAATTAGGCTCATAAATCCAGAGAGAAAAAGCTCTCACTTAGAGAGAGACAGTAAAATGTGAATTGTGTGTGTTTTTGCCTTGAGGGGAATGGGTATTTATAGATATCTCACGGGCCTAAGATGGGCTCATCTTAAAGGCCTGGTCCAAGTTCAAGCATGCAACCTTGCAACCTTGCAACCTTGCGAGCATGCAACCGTGTTACCGTGCTAGTATGCAATCGTGCTACTACAGATTCAACCTTATTATAGCATACAAACTTGATAGATTGTTAGCATGCAACTTTGTACATTGCTACATTGCTATCTTGTTATGGCGTGCAACATTGCTAGCATGCAACCCTGTTACCTTGCTACCTAGCTAGCGTGCAACCGTGTGCCTTGCTACCTTACTAGCGTGCAACTGCGTAACCTTGTTAGTACGCAACTATAGTCACTTAATTCAAGACTTCAATTACTTAGAATACTTTAGATGGCAAAAACTCGTAATGCCATGCGTTGCGCTTGTGAGCTTGCCACGTGTCATTACCAATTTATGGCACAACAAATACAATACATTACACATCTTCGTCAGTATCCTTTCTGAATTACGGCTCATTAGTGTATAAACCTAGCTTTTTCAAGGCCATATGCGAGGAGTTTAGGTTTGTACATTTACATCCAAATATTAACACTTTGCGACGAGTTGGCTCAAATCATCTCTTGGGACATGATCTGGTTTCCATAGTTGAGGATCGAAGGAGTACAACGTTTTCAAAATGACAAGGAGGCTCGTATTCATTACAAATGAGGGATTCATCTCAAACAATTGATGATAAAAGTGAGTGCGTATTCGTGGCAGCAAAACATGTATGGCAGCATCATAATTCTACTCATCGTAAAGTATCCTTAATCAAGTGATTTTGTTTGATCTATATGTAGCCCTTGAAGACTGGACCATGTAAGAAAGTTATGTGTCATTCGCATTAAGTTTGTGCATATTATTTTTACTCTCCGTTATGGCTAGGTCTAAAACTAGGTAATAACGTATATTTCATAAATGTTAACATGAAGATTAAGTAAATGAATTGAGAAAGTAGTATATTTTGTTTAAAACAAATACTGTTGACTTTGAGGTTAAATTGGTTATGATTTCGATAATAAGTTTTATTACGTTGGCCACAAATCTTTTACTATTTGCATTGCGTCAAAGGTTTAAAGACTTACCTAGAGATGGAACGATGGCGAAAGACTGACGAGTGATAGTGGAACACCATAGAGCAACGATATACTATGTTCATGAAAATCGCATGAAGGTGTATTTATATTTTTCTTACTGCATGAATAAGTTTTTCTTTGTTTGTTTTCTTACTAATTACTGATTATTAGTTAAAAGTGATTAATGATCATATTATATATATATATATATATATTTACTATATAATAAGAATGGATGCAAACAGCCGCATACGTTGATTTTTCGTACTCAAGCAAGTTGTAGACGTTGATTTTTCGTGTTTCGATTTTGCCCCTGTAGGTTCAACTAATTACTGTATTATGTTTTGTTTTACAGTAATGAATATATAGAGCGCCCGCACGTATTAATTGGTTGGGACCCGCAAATAATAAAATCTCTTAATACCTAATAGCGTTGTAGTCCTTCGTATATTGCAAAATAGTCATTTCATTTTTTAAGCCGCCTCAAAAGTTTTACGTCTCACACGTACCGGTCCTCTGCAAATTGCCAAATAGTCATTTCATTTTTTATTTTTCCCCAATTTGCAAAAGTTTCATATTATTTATTTTGGGGCCCTACTGTCAATTGTTAAATGGTTTGTTGAATTTTATCATTTGTTTTACTTATTTTGTTTAAACCTTGTAATGTAAATTAATGATTATACCAAATAAAAGTTTGTTAATCAAACGATATTGAATATTTATGCATTTTCACCCATTGTAGATTTTTTAGGCTAAATCTGTTCTTTTTAAATATAAAAAAAATTGTTAACAATGATAAAAATCATTAAAAATTTAGGTTTTAAAATTTAATGATGCACGGGCACGTTCCTAGTATATATATATGCTGGAATGTTGGCATGTGGTCCACATGTGACTAAGAATTTGTTTTTAGTGTAACATGATTAATTCGTATAGTGAAGAAAATCTAAATAAGTAAGAATGGAATACACACACACACATATATATATATATATATACATTTATATATATATATATATATATATATTAAATCTCTTTTTATGTAAGAAAAAATTGAGAAAAAGAATTTCAAAAAAAAAAGAATTAGGTAGCCAATTTTTTACACCAAAAAGATTTGAATCATGGTAAAAATGGATTATAGTAATAACCGAATATTAGTAGCTATAATAAAATCTTAATAGTGTGTAGAGGTAAATTTGGAAACTGAAAGATTGGTATCACAATGTGTCTAATATGACTTTTTTTTATATATAATACTATCTGTTACTATATTAAAAGTAAAGCCCTCTCACTCACAAAATGACAGTTTGGATACCAAATTTTGAGTTTTCAAAAATACCCCTGCTTTGACTTTTCAATAATTAAAAAATAATTAATTAAAATAAGTAACTACAACCACTCCTAAAATTCCTCCACATATTTAGCAAATTTCTTACGTGATTTTTAATGTGTGCAGAACGGATTAGTTTTCTTATTATTTGCATCAATATTATAAATTATATTAAATTAATTTGTGTTACATTAAATGTTTTTTGATAATTTATATAGTTTACACGCGGTCCCCGCGTGTATCAAAGTTGCTAGTAATATATAAAATAGGTTTTACATGTAGGGGCGGGTACATGTATGGACTCCAGAAACGGACCGATTGTACAAATTCTCAACCTTGTTCTCATATACCTTATACAAATACCTGCCAAACAGTTGCCCCTTTGTATTTTTTCATCTTGTTTGAAAATTTATTAAAATATTTGGAAGTGGAACACCTTTTTCAAATGTCTACCTCTAATCCGGTCAGCACCATGAGATCTGGGCGTGTGTTATAGGTTATAATATTATAACTTATGGTAATGTTTTCTCAATATATGCAATTTTTAAAAATAATTGGAGATTTTGACTTTTTTAGTTCTTTGTGGTAACTATTTATCAAAATTAGTCATTTATAGTGCCTTAAACGGTTTTTAGTCCACTAAAAGGAAAAAACTTTCAATTATATTCACTTATGAAAACTTATTTTAGAATAACTTCACTTTAATTAAAGAAACTCTTCATTGTTTTTTAAAAAAAGAATGCCACCTTCTTCGTCACAACTCACCCCCCCCACCCCACCCCACCTAAAACCCTCTACCACGAAATCAACCACCACCATCACCACCAAATCCCACCGCCTCTGGTGCTTTTCCTCAATTTTTTCTCATTATGTTCCTCCTCAGAGACCTAATTAGACGCTTAGTAATATTTTGCGCAGTTTTTGGGGTCGGAGTCGAACGTACGGATGGCAGCGATTTGGTGGTGTATCGGATTTGGGGTTTACGAATTGGTTTGATGGTGAATAGAATGGTGATTGGTTTGAGCCAAAATTTGATGGTGGTGTTGATGGTTATTTTGGGTTGGGGTGAGGTGGGGGCATCGGGGCTGAAGAAGATGAACCCATTAATTCTTTTTCTTAAAACAACTAAAATTTCAAATTATATATAATTAGCATTTTATTATAAATTGTTGTACATAACGTATATTAAGATTAATTATATTTTCAAATTGAGAAAAGATATATCATATGCTATTATTTTTTGTTTTAAGGTAATACTTAATATTCAATTCTTAACTTAAAAACTAAGAAAAATCATAGGATACTTTTGTAGATTTAAAAATTATATGTAATAAAATTATAATATTTTAGAGTTAAAGAAAATGTAATTTATAAATTATTTCAATTTTTTATTTGAAGGTAACATTTAGTATGTTAAGTTCCTATCATTTCAAGAGTATTTTTTACTTAGAGGGTAACTTTAGAATTAAATTGAGTTTAATAAAAACATAAAATAAAATTATAAAACTAACTTAATTAGTGAAATCAAGAAATTTCAAGGACAAAAATTGGAAATCTCTCAACTATTTTGAAGCATAAAAGCTGTAAATTATAAATATAATTACTTCAATATTTTGAGGTGTAAGTGTGATTACATAAAATTACTTTGGAGGAAAAATTGAAAACTCCACAAATTTGACTGAAGTCTGGTCAAATTAATCAAGATTTTTCGTCAGAGGTTCAAAATTCAAACAGTGGTCACTTTAGAGGACTAAAAACAGTCTGAAACATTGTAAATGACATAAATTTGATAAGTGATTATTATAGAGGACTAAAAAAGCTAAAACCTCCAAAAAAAAATGTATACATATCTCTTTTGTGAAAAACGTGCCCATGGCAAAATTCGACTTAAACGCCCTTGGGTTTGGGCGCAGAATTGGGATGTGTGCCCAAAGCCCCAAAGTTGCTTGGGCGTCCGCCCAAAATGGTATTCACGCCCCACAAGTATAAGAAAATGTTGTGTTTTTCTTCTCACTTTTTTCTTAATTTTTTAGCACACAAATGAATTCAAAAACTAAATAAGCTCACTTAAAATACTCTAGAGCTCAAAAAAGAAAAAAAAAACAAAGTTAATGGTAAAGAAGGAGAAAAAGGGAAAAAAGGGTTTGTTCCTTGTGAAGGAATTTGAAAAGTCACAAATCATTACCGTGACCTCACCTGCGCTTCTCCAATCTTCTTCGTTTCATCTATTATTATAACAATACAACTATGATTCTGAATTAATTTGAATTATATGATCACTTCTTTTCGTTTTGTTTCTTTTGTAGTTTTCACTTTTAGTTTTTGGTCGACAGTTCAACACAATTTTTTTAACGTTTTAATTGGTTGAAGTATTAGCTTTTCATTGTTTTGTATGAGCAATTTGCTTTTAGTTTTAACATGAATATATTTTTAATATTCTCAAGGCTATAAGTTTATTATTTGATTTTATTATATTATATACTTGTTTATTATATTTATACTTAAAATAAATTAAAATGACAACTTTTATAGGGTTTACGCCTCCCTCTAACTATGTAAAACGCCTCCACTACACCCGGCGACATAACGCTGGTACTCATATATTAAAGTTAAAACTTTAAATTAAAATGAAATACAAGTAACAATTTAAAGACATAACATTAATACGTTCTTTTTTCTTAAAACACCGACATCCAAAAAAAATAACATTTTTTGTAATTCCATGCATGATGGTTATTATCAGTAATGTGAATTAGAAGAATATATGAATGAAAGTGCAAGGTATTCTGGATTCAATGTTATGAGATGTTGGGACAATATTGATAATAACATTGAATCCAGATGACCTGCGAGCAATCTGTGCTTTCAACAACTTTATTTTAGTTTTGCCTTTATTCACTTATTAATCAAGTTCCACGGTTTTAGTTGTTTATGATTATGTCCAGGAACACATTATAATCATAAGGAAGAGTTTGGAAAGATTGCTTACATGAAGTTTCCTTAATCCAAGTTGAGAAGAGAAGTCAACAACATGGTTTCAAGAAAGGAAACAAATTGGAGTTCCACTGCAACTAGGATTATTTCCAGGATTTACTCCGAAATGAATAAGTTGTATTACCTTAATAAACTCTAATAAAGGGAATAATAATTCAAGAAAGAGACCGGGTTCACAAGGAAGTTCAATTCAACAAGGAAACAACAAGAGTTACCAAAACTGTGAACAACACACCTTGGAGTGCAAGTTTCAAGAAACATATATATAGGTGTGAAGTTCATCAAGACAAAAACAAGACAGCAATGCTAAATAATCCAAGAGATTAATTCTTCGTTGTATTATTTTGTATTGATTTTACAAAGTTTTTGTATCAACTAATTAAGTCTAGTTCATAGATTTAAGTAGTTCGTGCTTGTCTGCTTCGTTGAGTCCAATCAACAAAGAGCTTGAGTGAATTGTTGTGAGGAACGTTTTGTTAAAACCGTTTTCGGTTATTTTGCCTAAGGCTAGGAAGTTTTTAATAATACTGAAAACTTCTGAAAATTTATCTTCTTGCACATTATACTCTATCAAGAAGATTGTTTAAGATCAAGTTAAGGCAATGCGAGCTTAAGTTGAGCTTTGAAAGTTGTATCAATCCCGATCCAACAGTTTCAATTGGTATCAGAGCCAAAAACTGACTACACTAGTGGTTTAGAGGTGATACAACACAACAGACTGTTCCAATCCTAATACCAACATGATTCCAATTTTGGATGGCTCCGATTATGCGTACTGGAAGATAAGGATCAGATCTCACATCAAAGCCATTGACATTAGAGCTTGGCGATCTGTCATCAATGGATACTCTCTTCCATCATTACCAAGAGATGGTGAAGATGATCTAGTGCCAAAACCAGAAGCAGAATGGACAACAGCAGAGACAAGTCTCTATAACTCTAATGAAAAAGCTCTTACTGCTATTTTAAATTGGGTTAATCATCACATGTTCAAGTTAATTCATAATTGTACAAAAGCCAAACATGCTTGGGATATACTTGAATTACATTCAAGGAGATTCTGGTGTTAAAGATTGTAAACATAGACAACTGCTTCAACAATTTGATAAAATTGAGATGGGTGAGGATCAAACTGTTGATAGTTATTTTGAGAAAATTCTTGATATTGCTAATCAATGTGAAAATCTAGAATTTTCCATGATTAATTAAGAGATGGTTTATAAAGCAATGAGAACACTGTCATCTATATTTGCTCTCAAGAAAATTGCAATGAGTGAATCTAGAAACTTTGCTAATCTACAATTCCAAGTCTTGATAAACACTCTTAGATAATTTGAGATGGAGTTAGCTTCACAACCTAGTAAATATAGGGTTGTTGCTTTAAGAGGATCAAGTCTTGATAATGAAAGCGATGATGAGTATGAATTAATTTCTTTAAACTATGATAACATTACTAAGAAATTCAATAAGTTGAACTTTAAAGGAAAAGGTAAAGAGAAGAATCTTAGTAATACTTCCCATGGTTATAAGAAATCACCTCCTAAATTTTGTCAAGTACATGGCATCTAAACCTACTCTTCTAGAGGCTGATAAGTTAAATGTTGTTCAATGTTATGAATGTAAAGGATATGGTTACATGTCTAATGAATGTGCTAACACTCTTCGAAAAAGAGGAAATTCTCATTGGGTTTGTGTAGATGATTTCAATGAAGATGACTGTAGTTCTGGAGAAGCTGAAGAATAATCAGAAGAGATTCACACTCCTGCACTGCTCACTCAGATTGACTGGACACCAGAAGACTCCCAGAACTGTCTCGGATCTCAATGTTACCCCAACATTTAGGATCCAACATCAGAACAATAGATTTTCTTTGGAGATTGGGATGAATATAGTTCTAATATTGAACCTAATCTTGTGTCTAACAATGATGAATCTAACCTAGATTGTTGTCAAGGCTCAGTGGATTTAGATGAAGAATATTTCTTTGAAGGTGAAATATCAGGAGGAAGTCATTGAAGATCTGAAGTTTACCTACCACAAACTGCTACTTAAGAATCACAAACTCATCAAGAGCAACAAAAGTCTGAAGAAAGAGATTGGATACATGAAGACGATGCTGAAACGGTATCAGAAAGACCTTGACAAAAATGAGGCTGAAGCCTGAACTAAAGGAGGTTCATGTAAAATTTGAAAAAGCTGAACAAACGATTGCCAAATGGAACTCAGCTACTTTTAAACTTGATGAAGTGTTGAGTATGGGAAATCAAGGTACAAGTGGTTTGGGATATGTTGAGAAATATCCCTCTGAAGATGCTAATTCTGCCTATTTGAAAGCTGGTTTTGTCAAGGAAAGTAAAAACTTGAGTTGTGAAATTCCTACCAACTTTGTGAAGAAGCCTACTTTTATCCGTCAATATTGTTTTCAACCCGGTCACATTAAGCCTTACTTTAAGAAATATAAAATTGTGATTGAAAAGAAAACAGTAGTTAAGAGTAATACCAATGTTAGGAAAACCTATGATCTGAATGTTATCCCAACATTAGGTAACAAAGTTGAAGGACAGAAAAACAGAACTTGTATTGAAAAGTTAAAAACTCCTAAGATTAAAATTATTTGCAATGTTGTCTTTTATGCTATTTACTCTAACCTTGCTGGTAAGTGGTATTTTGACAGTGGGGCTCAAGGCACATGACGGGAAACATGGACAATCTGAAATATGTGCTCCATTTGACTGTTGTAACTGCCACCTATGGAGGAGACACCAAAGGGAAAATCATTGGAAAAGGCGTACTGGGTGTTGAAGGATTTCCACCTCTCAAGGATGTGTTGTTGGTTGATGGATTGAAAACAAACTTAATTAACATTAGCCAACTTTGTGATGATAACGTGCTAGTTACTTTTGAATAAAGTTCATGTGACGTGTTTAATAGTGACAATGTTTGTGTCATGACAGGTACAAGATCAAAGGATAACTGCTATCTTGCTCAAGATGAAGCAGAATGCTACCATGCCAAGGTAGATGAATCAGTCATGTGGCACAATAAGTTATGACATGTGCACTACATAAATCTGGAGAACTTACACAAGTTAGAAGCTGTAAGAGGTCTACCTAAGTTGATTAGCCCATGTAAAATTGTTTGTGGAGACTGGCTAAAAGGTAAACAAACCAAAGCTATTCAAACACTACTTCAGGTATAGAGTACTACTCCTAGAACTAACAAGTGTTTTGAACTTCTACATATGTATCTCATGGGTCTTATTGAGGTTAGTAGCCTGAATGGTAAGAAGTATGCTTTTGTCATTGTTGATGATTACTCAAGATATATATGGGTTAAACTTTTCAAAGAAAAATCAGAAGCATTCAACACATTCAAGATTTTACATGCTAGCATTAAAAATTGTTAAGGCACTTATGTGGGAAGAATTACGCTTGATCATAGAAAAGAGTTTGAGAATGTAAGCTTCGCTTATTTTTGTGAAACTGAATGTATTTTTCATGAGTTCTCTGCGCCTAAGACACCTCAGCAGAATGAGATTCCTGAAAGGAAGAATAGAACACTTCAAGATATGGCTAGAGTGATGTTAAGTGCTAGAAACTTATCTATGAAACTCTAGGCTAAAGCTTTGAATACTGCATGTCATATTAGTAATAGAGTTTACCTTAGACCAGGTACTACTATGACACCTTACGAAATCTTGAAGGGTTTGAAACCAAATGTTGCAGATTTTCATGAGTTTGGAATTTACTACTATTTACTGAAAGATAGAGATTATTTGAGCAAGTTTGATCCTAAAAGTAAAAAGTGTATATTTGTTGGTTATTCTCCTAATAGTGTTTCTCTCAGAGTTTACAATCCAAGAATCAGTAAATGTGATTTTTGATGATTTAACCATTTCTGCAGGTACTGAGGAAGACACTGTTTCTGATGTTGCTCCAACATTGGACCCAACATTGAACACATAAGTTGGTGAAGTTGAACTACAGAGTGGAACAAATGTTGACTTAACTCCAGAAAGATCTAATGCTAGGCTAACATCTGCACAATCAGATTCAGTTACTGAAATAGTTCATGAATCCAGAAGTAATCCTCCTACTAGGATACAGAAAATCATCCAGCCACGCAAGTAATTGGTCAAATTATTGAAAGGATGAGAACACGCAACAAAGAAAGGGTAAATTATAGGGATATGGTAAGTTTATCTGTTTGCATGTCTACCTCATGTGCTGTTGCAAATGCTTCTTGTTTTGTGTCCTCCATTGAACCTAAGAATAGGAATGAAGTTCTTAAGGATATTTACTTTATCAATGACATGCAAGAGGAACTCCTACAACTCACCAAAAATAAGGTTGGAATCTTATGCCTAGGCCTTCACATGTGAATGTTATTGGGACAAAATGGATTTTCAAAATTAAAACTGATGAGAATGGTGTAATTATGAGAAACAAAACTAGGTTGGTTGCACGAGGTTATACTCGGGGTAGAAGGAATAGATTTTGATGAGACTTTTGCTCTAGTAGCTAGAATAGAATATATTAGATTACTTCTTGCTATTGCTTGCTGTCTTAAGATTAAACTTTACCGAAAGTATGTTAAAGGGGCTTTTCTTAATGATTTGATAGACAAAGAAGTTTATGTTGAACAATCTAAAGGTTTTACTGACCCTAAACATCCTGACCATGTGTACAAACTTGAGAAGACCTTATATGGCATAAAACAGGCACCTAGAGCTTGGTATGAAAGACTAACTGATTTTTTGTTAGGTCTAGGTTTCAATAGAGGTGATGGAGACAGAACATAGTTTATTCATAAAAAGAGCTCTGATGTTTGTATTGCTCAAATTTATGTGGATGATATTGTTTTTGGTTCTACTAACAAGTCTACTTTAGACAAGTTTGTTGAATCAATGACATGAACATTTGAGATGACCATGATTGGAGAGTTGAATTACTTTCTGGGATTACAAGTAAAGCAGCTAGAGAATGGTATCTTCCTGAACCATGAGAAGTATGCAAGAGATCTGGTGAAGAGATTTGAGCTACATGGTAACTTGCTGCTGTTAATGTTGTTACTGGGGTGTGCGGTGTCATACACTGCCCTTATTCAGTAGTGACATTATCATTTTGTTAACCGTATAAAATAAATACGAGATTAAAGAGAATATTAGTCCTAAACAAAGAGGATTAATAAATGGACAATACTATTGTCACGAGTACCTCCTATGAGTTGTACCTACTCCCAACGAGGAGGCCCATCGGGTGTGACCAATACCGCTCGGATACTAACACAAATTGGTACGAGTGGCCATCCGACGAGGCCACTCAGTGTCCCTCGGAAAGTCACGATGAATTAAGACCAGATATCAAGGCGACATCGAATAAAAAGCAAACACAAATGGATCCGCCCGATTCGGATATCCATCAAGACGCCGAGCATGGCCCCAACGGACTCCCAAGTTCCAGAACCTCAACAAGAACGCTTCCTTTCTATGCACTCCTAACAAAAATGCCCTCGGAGCAATGCCCCAGATGGCCAACTCAAAGAATGAAAACGCACTTTGATAAAGAGCAACAATTTCTGGGTACTTGGAAAGAGAAAAGCCTATCCACGAAGGCTAAAACACTCCTCGGAGTTCAACTCGCGGGTAAACACCCCCTCGAAGAAAATGTCCAGAATCATTTGCTCCAGGATACCCACCTATTGGAGCAGCATTATCACTAAGAGGACACCTAAACTTGGCCTTCAAGACATTACTAAAGGCAATAAGCCCTCGAAGACAAAGAGGCCGGCTTAACCACCTATCGGAATGAAGGCGAAACCCTTCGGAGAAAGATCAAGCAGCACAATCATCACTTAGTCAATCAAGATAGACATTGTCATATTACATTTCAACACGTGTATTCATCCTAAAGCCTGACCACATGCATAGCAACACATGTAAACACATGCATAATGACACCTGTCCCTAAAAAACTATATAAAGGGAGGTGGTCGGATAGAGAAAGATAACTTCGAAGACTTGAAAAGACGAACACCAAAAGAGACAAGTACCCGGCAGGAGTGAAATATAGTGAATAAATGAAGGAATGTTCTTGTCATTTTGTCTCCTTTAAAATAGCATTTAGTTTTTGAACCACGGGCAAGGGCGTTCCAACCCAAATAAATAATTCAATTAATTAGGTCGTAATTCCAAACCTGTTAACAAAATGGCGCCGTCTGTGGGAACGCCATAGAATCTGCCTTCGAGAGTGTTCAAGAGCAATGCCTATTATGGAGAATTTATTCTACAGCGAAAGCCGTCCTAGCCAATCTCAAAATTCGGAGGAAATTCTGTCCAACCGCCAATCTGAGGAAAGGGATTTTATCAACAATCCTCACTCCGTCTTCGAAAGGTTCATGGAGAATAGGGCCCTGAGGACCCCCCCGGGGAAGTGAACCCTCGTGACCTATCCCCACGCTCCCTCCGCCACCCAAATCCCCATACCGAAGAAGATCGGACTCGGACTAGATTGAGCCCCGCCTCTAATCCCTGGCGCCATGGACCCCCGCAGAATGCCCAGATGCACTACGACCACCCAGAAACACGCCGGGTTGGCCAGCAGGAAAGAGGACTGGCTCCTCCGGACCATCCTACATCATTCCCCTCTCCAGATGAGGATCGCACTATATGGGGAATTCTTGATGGTCTCAGAAAGGAGATGGGTGATATTAAAAAGACGATGGGCCCTAAAGAGGACCCTACCTTTAAAACCTCCCCTTTCATTCCCGAAATAGCCTTAGCCTCTATCCCCGCGGGGATGCGGCCCGTAAATGGTCCCTTGTACACGGGGGATGCTGATGGAAAGGATCCGCAGGATCATATACATCAATACCAGGTCAGAATGGATCTGAATTCTGCCCTGGACCACGTGCTTTATCGTGTGTTCCTTGTGACCCTTGGAGGACGGGCACAATCGTGGTTTACCCACCCTGCGCCCGGATCCATTGATAGTTTTGATCGATTAGCCCACTTATTCATAAGGCAGTTTGCTTGCAACCGGAGGTACCCTAAATCTGCCACACATCTCTTTACCATTAAACAGAAGAAGAATGAACCCCTACGAGGATACATAAAACGCTTTACAGATGAAGCGCTGGATGTCCCAAATGTTAGTACCACCATTTTGGCGGATATACTCACACAAGGGCTCCGGGCAGGTGAATTTTTCTGCTACATCACGGGAAATCATATCACGGATATGAACGAACTTATGTATCAAGCGGAGACTTATATCCTAATGGAAGGAAGCAGAAGGCGCAAAAAGACGCTTGGAGGGCAATGACAATGAACATCACGAGTGTACTAAACGGGAGGTAAAGGCCAAGGAAAAAAGTCGGGAAGGGAAACCAGCCCAACGTCAAGACGAGAGTGGCCCGGTCAAGAAATTTCTCAAGCCGGTACCCTTGCCCCAGATGACCATTGCCCCCGTAGAAGTACTCAATGTGATGCGGGGCAGCACCGAGCTGCGATGGCCACGAGAAGATAGAGACAAGAATACGGGTAAGTATTGTAAATACCATAAGACTTATGGGCATACTACCGAGGAGTGTACCACATTGTGAAGGGAGGTGTTCCGCCTCTTGGAAGCCGGGTACCTGAGGAACTACCTCTTGGAATCCCCCGCAGTATACCTATAAGAGACCTCGCAGGGAAGAGGAAGAAAAAGAGGAAGATCAGATGATTCCCCATCGGAGGTCACGAGAAAGAACGGTGTGACAGCGGAACCTACTCCCTCCACCGGAAGCATATGAAGATAACACCCCATCGGGGCGAACCATCAGTATGATAGAAGGAGGAGATCTCGCCGTTACACCACAAGGAAAAAGAAGCAGTATTTGAAAAAATCTAGGCGAGCGGAACAAGGATTGTTCATAGGATCCATTCAGGGTGCAAAACTTCCTAGCATCACCTTTGGACCCGAAGATTTAAAAGGGGTAATTTATCCCCACGAAGACCCCCTGGTAATAGAAGCCGTGATATATGGGATATATATCCAAAGAATACTGGTTGATACTGGTAGTTCCGTGGACGTTCTGTTTCTCCACACCTACCTGGCCATGGGATTGAAGAAAGAGCGGTTAGAAGCAGTCGAGGTTCCGTTAGTAGGTTTCTCAGGAGAAGCCTCCAAAACACTCGGAACCGTGACACTTCCAATGTCATGGGGAGAAGGGTCACTTCGAAGAACGGAACCCATAAAATTTTGGGTGGTAAAGGCTTCCTCAAGAACGTATAACGCAATCTGTGGACGACCATCCATTTTGGCCTTCGAAGCGATCCCTTCAACCCTCCATCTCAAGGTAAAATTCCCAACTTTTTCAGGGATCGGAGAAGTCCGAGGAAACCAAGCAAAGGCCCGGGAGTGCCGCGTGAATGCTCTCCTTCCCGAAGAAGACGAACCTGTCCCCGAAGGCAACAAAAAGCGAAAAGTGGAGGAAATACGGGTACAACCCGTAGAAGAGCTAAAGTTGGTGGAACTTGTAGAAGGATACCCGGAGAGGGCGGTCAAAGTAGGTACCAAGATGGAGCCTGAAGTGGAAGCGCAATTGATCCCCATCTTGAAAGAATTCCACCATATTTTCGCATGGGAAGGCGGACCGCCCGAGCAAATCAGCAATAAGGTATGTCAACATTCCTTAATGTCAACAGAAAAAGAGGAAGATGGGCCCGGAGCGCAATAAAATCATCCGGTCGGAAATTCAGCGACTCCTCAGTCTAAGGCAAATCAGGGAGGTCATCTACCCCGAGTGGTTGGCCAACGTGGTCCTAGTCCCAAAACATGGGGGTAAATGGCGAATATGTGTGGATTTCACGAACCTCAACGACGCATGCCCCAAGGATTGCTATCCTCTCCCGAGTATTGACCAGCTGGTAGACTCAACGGCGGGTTGTGCACTTTTATCCACCCTAGATGGGAACCAGGGATATAACCAAATCCCGATGGCCATCGTGGATCAAGATAAAACTAGTTTTATCACCGACGCGGGCACCTTTTGCTATCTGGTGATGCCCTTCGGACTCCAGAACGCAGGGGTCACTTATCAGCGATTGGTAAGCTTAATGTTTGCAGGGCTCATCGGAAACACGGTAGAAGTCTACGTGGATGATACGGTCGTTAAAAGCCGCTCCGCCAAGGACCACCCCGAGGACCTACGAAAGGCATTAACCATCATGGACCGATTCGGGATGAAGGTTAACCCTAAGAAATGTTCCTTCGACATCAGAGGGGGCAAATTCGTAGGATACATGGTTACAGAGAGAGGGACAGAAGTCAACCCCGAAAAGGCTGAAGCCATCATAGGGTTACCTACCCCAAAGACAGTTAAAGATGTACAAAAACTTACGGGCCGAATGGCCTCCTTGAGCCGATTCATCTCCAAATCGGCCGAAAAAGGACTTCCATTTTTCAAGGTGTTGCGCAACATCAAGGAGTTCCAATGGACCCCGCAATGCAAAAAAGCTCTCCAACAACTGAAGGATTATATGGTGAAACCTCCTTTACTAGTGAAATCGGCGCCACATGAAGAACTCTTTGTGTACTTATCGGTCGAAGAGGAGGCCATAAGTGCGGTGCTAGTCAAGGATCAAGACAAGGAACACCACCCCGTGTACTATGTGAGCAAGACTCTTCTCGGGGCCGAAACCAGGTATACCCAAACCGAAAAACTTGTCTTAACTTTAGTTACCACAGCCCGGAAGCTCCGCCCATATTTCCTCTCCCACCCCGTAACCGTGTTAACTAAACAACCATTACGAGCAATTCTTAACAAACCCGAGACCTCTGGAAGATTGATAAAGTGGGCAGTGGAGCTTACCGAGTATGACATTTCTTACGCCCCGAGACCCTCCGTCAAAGCACAAGTCCTAGAGGATTTTGTGATTGAAATGACGGGCATCGGAGCTGAAGAAAAGACACCCTTGTGGAACATCTATGTGGACGGCTCCTCTGTGAGCACACACGGGGGTGGGGGGTGGGGGGCTGGGATAGTTCTAGCAAACCAAGAAGTAGAAGAAGAGATACTCCACTTCGCGGTCAGAATCGACTACCCGTTATCAAATAACGAAGCCGAATAGGAGTCCTTACTCATAGGGATGAGACTTGCCCGAGAAGGTGGCATCAGAAAAATACTCATCCACAACGACTCGCAACTAATTGTGCAGCAAGTTAATGGCTCGTATGAAGCCAAGGAAGAAAGGATGCAAGCCTGCCTCCAAGCGGTTCACCGCAAACGGGAATGGTTCGACGAGTGCAAAATAGTCCAAATCCCACGTAAGGAGAATCAAGAAGTGGACGCCCTGTCCAAAATGGCCAACCAAACGGCTGCCATCCATACCCGGAGGATCACCCTGCTCCAAGTTACTGAATCCGAGAAGGCCGAGGGCCACGAAGTGAATGCCACTACAGACCCCCCGTCCAGCTGGGTAACCCCAATCAAAGCCTATCTAAAGGACCCGGAAGGGTATTCCACGGATAAAGCCGCGCAACGGCTTATGGCCAGAAGAACTATCAGGTATTTCTTTAAAGACGGGATATTATTCCGCAGGACGTACTCATGCCCTCACGCTCGGTGCCTAAATGAGGAAGAAGCTCAACTGGCTATGGCGGAAACCCACGAAGGTACATGCGGCAGCCATACGGGTGACGAAATTATGGCCAGACGCCTGATTCGCCAGGGCTACTATTGGCCCACGATGGCCAGAGATTGTAAAAGCCATGCCAAAAGGTGCAAGCCGTGCCAAGCTTACGCCCCTCGGGTTCATCAACCCGCAGCCCCCTGGGAACCGCACCTGACCCCTTACCCATTTTCCAAGTGGAGCATAGACATAGTGGGACCCCTTATACCCGATGCTGGTCAAAAGAAGTTCCTCCTCGTAGCCGTTGATTACTTCACCAAATGGGTAGAAGCGGAGCCCCTAGCTCGTATAACCGCGGGCTGTTATCAACTTTCTTTGGAGAAGCATCCTATGCCGCTTCGGCGTCCCTCGGAACCTGGTAAGTGATAATGGTCTGCAATTTACGGATCAAGGGTTAGAAAAATGGTGTGACCATTAGGAAATAAAACACCGCTTTGCGTCGGTGGGGTACCCTCAAGCAAACGATCAAGTGGGAAGGACCAACATGACCCTCTTGAAGAATATGAAAGCCCGACTTGACTGGCATAAGGCCAAGTGGGTAGAAGAAATACCTGGCATACTGTGGGCCTACCGGACCACGCATAGCGCTGCCACGGGCGAAACCCCCTTCAGCTTAGCCTATGGCTGCGAAGCTGTTGTACCTTCCGAAGTCTCTATAGAAAGTTGGCGAGTTAAGGAGTACGAGGAAGTAGCTAACAGTTCTAACTTGGCCCTTGCCCTTGATCACCTCGAAGAAAAAAGAATGCGGGCCGCAGTCCGGAACGAAGAATACAAGGGCCGGATGTCCCGATACTACAATACGAAGGTAAAACCCAGAACTTTTCAAGGCGGGGACCTAGTGTTGAAATGGGTCGGTGCTTCCAAAAACGTAGGCAAACTTGAGCCACGATGGGAAGGGCCGTACAAAATAGCGGGGATCGTCGGGCCTGCGACTTATCTCCTTGCCAACTCTCAGGACGCCATTCTCAACAATACTTGGAACGCTTTTAACCTTAGAAAGTACTATGCATAATGTAACAAAACAGCTTTGTACATAAATAAAAGTTTTTTGTATATAGATGGTGCCATTACGATATAAGGGAGATAAGATTGCCTGACAAAATAATGACTCCAAACTTACGAGTCATTTTGGCAATCTAACCCGAGGGGCCATCTTACACAAACCTAGTGACCCCACATACTAAAGGTATATCAGACCGCAACCTATACAAAGGCCCTTCTACCAGCAAAACACTTATACAAACTAAACATCTTCCATGGGACGCTTTCCTTCCCTGATCAGACGACGGCGGTCCTCCGCGGACATATGATGCGGATCTCCAATAGATACGGTCGGCCCCTGCGGAGAAGGAGTCTCCGGAAACACCTGACGGATGTTCAACTCCAGAATTACCACGTTCGAGGGGAATCCTGGCAAAGCCTCCACTGCGCCCCGGCACAAGTGATATCCCAGGCGGACTAAATCGCGCATCTCTTGCGCAAGGGACTCATGAAGAACAGAAGGTCCTGCAACGCCCAAAACCGCTTGGACCTGGGCCACAACCAGCGCCACTTCATGAACACGAGTTAACTCCAGCACTCGTAAGTTCTCTATATCTCTCTCTCTCCTGCAACATGCAGCAGTTGCTCATCAATGGAGCAAACTTGCTTCCGGAGATCACCCAACCTGTCTTCTAAGCTTGCCACCCGGGCTCTTTCCATCACCAAGCAACGCTCCAAATCCCAGGATTTATCCCGCTCCGCCTGTAAGATAGCGGCATGAACCTCCTCAGAAGTCTCCCGATCGGCCCGCAATTGATCTATCTCCTCTCGGGCCTCCAGCAAACCTTGCTGCAATTCATCCCTGCAGCGATACACCAACTCTGTGTCAGAGGAGGATTCGCCCCTGGATCCGATAACATTCAACACCAGACAGATCTGCGGAAAAATAAAGACGTAACTATGAAGAGCCTATAAAGGTTAGTATCACACAAATAAAAATATTTTATTACCTCGCATAAATCTTTGCAGGCTAAGTTCTGGAGGCCCGACAAGGGCAGCGACTTCATAAGCTCGCAGTTCGTGGCATTCAACAGACCGCTCAAATAGTTACGACAAATGCTAACCGTCCCCGAGACAAAAGGGGACAAAATACCACCTCCGAGTAGCTCTGACCCCGTAATGGGAAGATTCCCTTCAAGGGGCGGCGTTGGAATGCGGTCGAAACCCAAGGGACCTGCTAACACGTCAAAGCTGAGACGCTCGTACCCACTGTTCATTGTTTTTCCTAGGAAAGCCTTGTCAAAAGGCTCAATGGCAAAAGCTCCCATCTCCGCCCCTGGCGAACGAAAAAAATGATATGAGTACGAGGACGTCAAAAGGTGACACGAAAGGATTGCAAAAGGAAAGAAACTAACGAAAGAAGAAATTGCTGTAGAGAGGCTGTTGGGGAAGATTGAAAATCTCCACCCCCTCCTGCAAGCCTGCCATAATTAATGTCTCCGGGAACTCCAATAGACTGTTGATATCGTACACCCCTGAGAACAACCCGCTATCGGACATGGTGCCCCACTCTCTCCTCAGAATTGCTTCGTTAGGAGTAATATAACTTAGCCCCCATTGAAGTGGTACTCCCCACGACCTGGCTGATAGGCCCCTCGGACGGACAAAGAAGAACGCCCTCTTCCAATCCGTTCTATTATTACGGGGCTTGGATACATCCAGAAAGGAAGACCACATGAGCAGGGGCGAAGGTTGAATATAGCCCCTACCTGATGAGGAGATAGTGGCAACCTTAGCAACTCGGAGCACAAAATATACCCTACCAGATAACGGTAAGTGTTCGGAGTCAACTGACTCGGGCATATTTGCCAATATTGAAACAAAGTTTGAAGGAAAGGGTGAAAAAACACCCGCAATCCGCATCGTATTTGCTCCCGATATACGGTAAGATAGCCCGAGGGAGGATCATAAGCCCTCTGCTCGGGGTGCGGTATTACTATATCATATTTGTCGATATCCAGGTTGTATGTAGCAAAGAGTGTCCTGACGGAGGCACCATGTTCGATTCCAATGGCAGTGCCAACGCGCCCTCGCCCCATCATCCGCTCGGGCTCCAAAACAAGCCTGGTATACACCGATGATTCATCCACCAGCTGATAAGGATCACAGCTCGTGAACACATTGCGGATATGGTTAATACGATAGAGATCATCTTCCGGGGACATAGGCACGACCCTCGCAGAATTACCCATCCCACCACGCACCCTGCGTTCACTATGCCTACTTCCCTGAGACGAATTCTCTGATGCCACACGGCGCACTCCTAATATTAATGAAGGATTCCGAGCAGAGTTCCGAAGAGAGTGGTGGGGCGAGGAAGAGTCATCCTGCTTGAAAAATGGAGGCATCATCTTGATGAGATATGTAACTTACGCACTTTACTTAATTTCGAAGAGGAAACTTAGCTTTTCAAAAGAAATTATAATGAGTCTTTAAACAGTAAAATTTAAAGTAACTTTGACAAAATTACTGAACAACTATTTATACCTTTCTAACAAGTGAAAACCTTGAGCTGTCTAAACTAGTTAATGGGTTACACATGTCCAATGAGTTTCTTACTTAAGAAAATAGAGCGACATGCCAAGCGAGACCTCCTACTTAAATTTTAACCTAGTCAGCAGGCTTTTATTATTATTTATCCTAAAATAATAAATATAATTATCAAATAATGGTATTTGCTGAAAGGAACGAAATCTTCAAAAAAAAAAAAAGAGTTGGTTCATTAAAAGTCCGAGAAGCCCTCGGAAAAGCTTACAAAAGCAGAATGGTACAAATGCTTAAAAGTGAAAGTACATGACAGAAACATAAAGAGAAATCCTATTCTAAACCCCCGTACTCGGAGGAGGTGGGGGCGGAGTGCTAGGGGACTCCTCGGGTAGACCAGCAGACGGACTCGGAGACAGTACCCCGCCAGAGCTACTCGCACCCGGAGCAAATGCGGTCGGAGGAGGTATAGGAGAAGCCCTCGATGTCATCGCATCTTCAAACATCTCCAGAATATTCTGAACCTGCTCGGGAGATGGCCTAGAAAACTTCTTAACATCAAAAATGCGACCAAAATTCACCCCCAAAGGCACCACCCCTCGAGCCAAAGTGGCGCACTCCAAATATCCCCATAGCATGTGCCCGAGAGTATCCCGAGCATGATCACGAGCGGACAAAGCGACGTACTGACGTTCCGCCTCCACTGTCGCGTACCGAACAGTCTCATCAACCCGAGCTCGTACATCCTTCAGTGGCAGCACATCAACTAGTTTCAGCTCCACTAACTCATTTATCCATGATTGGAGCTCCCGTTCCCTCTCCAACCCCTCGGACCTCTCTTTCTCCAGAGCCTCCATCCGAGCACGAAGGATCCCCTCGGACTCTGCCTTCTCCTTCTCCGAGCAAGATAATTGCGCCCGGACAATCCCCTCGTACACCTCCATCTGGTCATGGGCCGATTGCACCTGGTGCAGAGTAAGGCGCATCATCTCCTTTATCTCTTGGTCCTCCTTCCATTTGAAGTCATGGGCCTCCAACTTCGTACGAAGAACCGCATTCATGGACTCGGCCTCGTGGAGTTGGGCTTGGAGAGAAGTCACCCATTCCCGAAGAGGGCCTACTTCCGCCACCTCCCTTAAATGGCGATGCTCGACGGAAGTGATAACCTCCCTAGTCTTCTTGGACTACATAACAGAAAGAAGAATATAGATAAGGATGTAAGGAAACCGCGGTAAAAGGAGATTTAGAGACCGTAGATACTTACGATAGCCTCCATCCAAATGGTGCTGGCCCGCAGAAACTGGTACCTCTCCGCAGGCGCGGAAAGAGCGAACCCGAAGAAGTGAAGGATCTCGTGGTAAGCTTCCCCCACGGTCGGAGGCTCCTTCTCGGGTGCCTGGGGTGAGAAACCTCCCTCGGAAGCAGACCTCCGCAATGTAGCCCTCCTCGGGAGATCAGCCGTCGGAGGAGGGATGGTCGCAGTGGGAGTTACAGTTACTGCCTCCGTCATCACCACTTCAGGAACCTCCACGGCGGCCGATGAACCCTCTCCCCTGAGCAAGGTGCCCAGCGCCTCCTTCTTCACCTCCAGGCCCCTCAACAAGTCAGCAGGACCCTTGAAAATCCCTCGGGACCCTCCGATGGCTCCTTCGGGTCCGATTGAAGTAATTGGGCAAACAAATCAGCGTCCGAAAACATAGGGGCCTTTCCCTTGTTAATAACCGCTGCAAAAATGAGGTATACAAGTAAGTAACTATACGGGACAAATTCAACGTGATATTGTAGATGGAATCCTATAACCAAATAAATAGAGGAAGAAAGGAAACTTATGAGGAGGAGATGGGGAAGGATCCTGAGAAGATATTTGCACGATCTCCGGCCCAGGAGACAAAGGCCCTTCCTCCTCCGCCCTCGGAGATAGCGCCCCCTTAGAGCTTCTTGGAGAGCTGCTAGCGTGGGACTCGGGATCTGACACCCAGGCCAAAGCGAATGTAGGATCCACTTGTCGCAGTGGAACGGCCTCCAGGCATACCCCCTCAGCTTCAGCGAAGGGACGTGGGAGGTCCTCGTGAGCTTTCTCAGCCTCCGGGTCCATCCCTGCCTTCCCAGGAGACTGTACTTCTACTTCCTCGTGATCTCCCCCCTCGGAAGCTTCACTAGGCCCACTCGGATCCGCCTCTTCAGAACCCAGCACTAAATAATATCTCGCCATAACCTCCTCTGCACCACACAAAGATAAGTCAGTATAGACAACGAAAAAATACGAAAAAACTACTCGGAGGAAATAAATACGAAAGAAAAAGCTTGAGAATAAAAGAGGGAAAACTTACTGAAAGCTGGCAAGTGCAGAACCAGAACAGAGAGCAGCTTCTTCACATTGTCATCATTGAACACTACGAAATGAAGCCCGGCCCTATCAAATAGCTGCGGAAAATCTTCCGACTCCATTAACATCTGCTGAGCAACCACCGGGGAGAGCACCGTATCTTCATCCATGGTGCGAATTGGAGTCACACCCTCACCCCACTTGAAAGGCACATCCCACGTCCCTCGGACGGGCTTCACATAGAAAAACCTGTCCTTCCAAATGCTATGCGAGCTGATTGTAGCACCCAGAATCCTCTTCGTGGAATTCCCCAAGTTATTCCTATAACAGACGTGATAAAAGGGGTATCCCCCGGGTGACAACCCCACATCAAAAATTGAGAGGAAGTGATCTACTTCGCACTCGTACCCTTTGACGAGACACCAAAAAACGTAAATACAGAGAGCAGCGTATCCATTGGGCACTAATTGACTCGGACAGATACCACAAGTCTTGAACACCTCACAAAAGAAAGGTGGCATAAATGAACGCCACCCGTAGTTCACTTGCGCGAAGTACACCGTAAGCATATCCGCGGGAGGATGACACACACTCTGATCCTCAGTAGGAATGTGAACGGTCACATTCTTCATAGCGGTCCCCGTGGCTTTGAATAGATCCATGACTTGCTCGTAAGTAACAACGGACCGAATCTTCTCGATTTTAGAAAAATCGCAGACAAGGGGCTTCTTCGATTTTGAAACCCTAACTTTCTTACCCGAGGCGGCGCCGCTCCCCTCAGCAGTAGCAGACTTCCTTTTACGAGTGGCAACAGCAAGGCCCACGAGGGGATCAGTGGCCACAGAAGCAGAGGGAACATCAACGGCGAAAGAGTTGACAGAAGAAGCCATTTTTTCTTTTTGGGCAAGAAAGAGATTTAGCAGATGGGTAAAAGAAAGAGAACGAGAGGAAGAAATTTGAGAGAGATGAAAACTGTTTTTTTGCTTACAAAAGTTATGAGAATTGAGAGAGTTTGAAGATTGAAGAAAAGGATGAAATGAAGGGATGGTACGAACGAACCTATTTATAGGAATAAACATTTAAAGACGTGCCCTGTTTTCCACGCCCCACGTCTCCACTCATGAAGCGACATGTCCCTTCAGGCGCTAGCCGTTACGGGAGATCAACGGGTGGATGAATGAATGCCATTTAAAGCATCCAACGGTCAGAAAGAGCCGTTGCAATTATCTGGACCGTTGCTTCCCAAGGACAAAAAGGTAATTTTCTTACAGTATTTTAAATATATACTTATATACACTGTGATCCCCTCGGAGCCGTAAAAAAGAAAAGAAGCATAAAACCCTCTCGGAAGAAAGGGAAACAAATCATATCTTGTCGGAAAAATCTTGAAAAAGGAGAAACAACGCTCGGGACTTCTTACCCCCTCGGAAAAATAAAAAATTAGCGGAAAAAGCTTCGCCCTCCTCGTAAAATGGCCACGGGAAGAAAATGAGCAAAGAGGAAAAAACACAAAACTCCCCGTAGTACAAAAACCCCAAAATTAAAATTTTACTCGCCCCTACGATGGCGATCGAAATTTGGGGGGGCTAGTGTTAACCGTATAAAATAAATACGAGATTAAAGAGAATATTAGTCCTAAACAAAGAAGATTAATAAATGGACAATACTATTGTCACGAGTACCTCCTATGAGTTGTACCTACTCCCAACGAGGAGGCCCATCGGGTGTGACCAATACCGCTCGGATACTAACCCAAAGCGGTACGAGTGGCCATCCGACGAGGGCACTCAGCGTCCCTCGGAAAGTCACGATGAATTAAGACCAGATATCAAGGCGGCATCGGATAAAAAGCAAACCCGGATGGATCCGCCCGATTCAGATATCCATCAAGACGACGAGCAGGGCCCCAACGGACTCCCGAGTCCCAGAACCTCAACAAGAACGCTTCCTTGCTATGCACTCCTAACATAAATGCCCTCGGAGCAATGCCCCAGATGGCCAACTCAAAGAATGAAACCGCACTTTGATGCAAGAACCAAAGAGCAACAATTTTCGGGTACTTGGAAAGAGAAAAGCCTATCCACGAAGGCTAAAACACTCCTCGGAGTTCAACTCGTGGGTAAACACCCCCTTGGAGAAAATGTCCAGAATCACTTGCTCCAGGATACCCATCAATCGGAGCAGCATTATCACTAAGAGGACACCTAAACTTGGCCCTCAAGACATTACTAAAGGCAATAAGCCCTCGAAGACAAAGAGGTCGGCTTAACCACCTATCGGAATGAAGGCAAAACCCCTCGGAGAAAGATCAAGCAGCACAGTCATCACTTAGTCAATCAAGATAGACAGTGTCATATTATATTTCAACACGTGTATTCATCCTAAAGCCTGACCACATGCGTAGCAACACCTGTAAACACATGCATAATGACACATGTCCCTAAAAAACTATATAAATGGAGGTGGTCGGATAGAGAAAGATAACTTCGGAGACTTGAAAAGACGAACACCAAAAGAGACAAGTACCCGGCAGGAGTGAAATATAGTGAATAAAGGAAGGAATGTTCTTGTCATTTTGTCTCCTTTAAAATAGCTTTTAGTTTTTGAACCACGGGCAAGGGCGTTCCAACCCAAATAAATAATTCAGTTAATTAGGTCGTAATTCCAAACCTGTCAACACATTTTTTAAGCAACCTTATGTTTTTGTTCAGATGAGTTATGAAATAATAAAGATTTGATGAGATGTGAACTGGTGCTGGTTTGAGGAGTTCTTCATATGTGTTTACCATCTTTCTATTGTTGCATTCATGTTAGAACTGCATTGTTTTCGTTCTTGTTGTTGAGCTGTGTCGGTTTGGGCTTAGGGGAGTATAATTCATGTGTTGAGGCATACACTTTGGGTGACATACTGCAGGTGACATACCTTTTCCGTGACTTTCTATGTTGTGTAAGTGAATTGTTTTTTGAATTCATCACTGCTCATCTCTGTGTGTTTCTTGTTATTTATGTTTCTTATTCGTGATTTTAATCTGAACATTATGTCTGTGGTACTCACTTGCTATATTGGATAAGTTTCAAATGTAATTTTGGATGTATCTCAAGCTCTCACATGGATTTGCCTTGGTGAAGCCCTGTACCTCCACCTTCTGGTTTGAATGTTATTGCATGTCATCCCAACATTGTGCACAGTCTTAGGCCAATATTGAAAACAGTAACTTATAAGTTTTCAAATTCTTGAAAACCGCTCTAGTTAATTGTTAATTAAACATTGACACGTGTACGCGGGAAAGCATTGTGGGATGATTTAAGTGATAACTTCCATTAACTTTCCACTAACATTCATTCTCTCTTCGCTACTCACAATCTTAAAAAGAATCACAAGCCCTAATTTCCTTATTTAGAATTTCTGCTAATTGCTCTCATATTTCCAAACTTTTCTCAATTTACCTTTACAAATCTCTCTTACTAACAATGGAGAGCAAGTCACCTTTGAGCAGTGAGCCCACAGCCGTACGTACTCGCTCTCACATTCGAGGAGATGCTGCAAAATCTGATGATGCTCAAGTTATTGCAAAGAGAAAGAAAATTCCCTATGTTCGACGAGGAAAGAAATCCAAGCAGGGAGAATCGACTTCAAATGTTGAGCCAACATCTGAGGAAACCACTCCAATCATCAATGAACCTGAAATCGAGGTAAATGTGGCTGACTCCAACCCTGAGATTAATGTTGATATATCTGTTGAGGGGGAGGGTTCATAATCTGTGGATGATTTGGTGAGGGAATGGATTAGGGTTCAGAAGAAGAGCAAGGATTCTCTTGCAAGTAGTATTGGTGATAGACTAATGTCTGAGACTACTAAGAGACATGCTGAGGCTAGAAAAAGGCAAGTTGAAAGGTTAGCTAAGAAGAAAGCTGCTGAAGCTGAGAAAAAGGCTGAAGAAGATAGAAAAATTGTTGTTGCTGCTGCTGCTAAGAGAAAGAGGAAAAGGAAGCAGGGTATAGAAGAGGAAATTGAGTTGGTAGATGTTGAGGAAGAAGAGGAAGAGGAGAAAGAAGACGAGAAGGATGAGGAGGAAGAGCAGGATGTTGCTGCTAATGTTAGGGCAACATCAGAGATACGGGAATACTCAGATGGACTCTGGGTGATATATACTGAAGATAAGTATTAGATATATGTTGTATATTCTCTAGTATAGTCTCTAGTATATTCTCAAGTATATTCTGTTATTGATTGTGTATATCTTTTGTGTATATCTTAGATTGATTTTGTACTTATTTAGATTAGGTAGTTTACATTACTTAGACTCCTTGTTGTACTATATATATTGACCTAAAGATTAATAAAGAACTCATTCAGCAAAATACTTTCTTACATGGTATCACGAGTCTAAAAAAAAAATGTGAAACCCTTCTCTCCCCCCTCATAGCCATCCGCCCCCTCCTCTCTTTTCTCTTTCTTTCTCTCTTCAATGGCTGAATCAAAATTTCACCCCGCTATCGCAGTCTCAAATATTCGTAACTTTATTCCGATCACCCTTGAAGTTGAGAAAGGTCAATACTCTTCTTGGGCGGAACTTTTTCGCATTCATTGCCATGCATATCCAGTCATATATCACATACTACCACCCCCACCTTCCGCAAAATCAAAAACACCATCACCACCCGCCGCCACGGACACCGCGAAGGACGCCGCCCTTTTGTCTTCCGATGCCGCTCCGCCCAAACCGATGGGTGATGACCTCGCTCTCTGGACCCACCTCGATGCAATCGTCCTTCAGTGGATATATGGAACAATTTCCAACGACTTGCTGCACACCATTCTTGAGAAGGATTTCACCGCTCATCAAGCCCGGGTCCGCCTTGAAAACATCTCTCAGGTATAATTGGACAATTTTTCGAATATCTCTTCTTATTGTCAAGAACTAAAAATGCTTGCAGATCAACTCTCGAACGTGGGCGCACCGGTACCCAATCAACGTCTAGTTCTCCAGCTCATTGTCGGACTCAATGAGAACTATGATGTTGTTGCCACTTTCATTTAGCAGAGTGATCCCCTCCCTCCGTTCTATGAGGCTCGGTCCTGCCTTATCATGGAGGAGACCCGCAAAGCAAAGCAGGCCGACACTGCTGCTACGATCGTCGCTGCCCTAGTCCACACCGCACCACCCTCGGACCAACCCCCCACGGACGCGGTTCTACCCCTCCCCACCGCGGTTACTCTTCCTCCACAAGAAGACGTCACGGTGGCCCCCGCAATCATGGCCGCGGCCGCGGTCTGCCCGAGTCCTTCTCACAATGACTTGCGGCCCATCAGCCCAATCTATGGGCCCAGTACCCGCCTTGGCAGCCCAGCCCATGGTCATATCCACTGTGCCTGTATCCGACCACTGGTTAGGCCGGACCTTCTGCTTCTTCTCAGCCCGGGATAGTGGGTAGCCGTCCGTCCCAAGCTTACACGGCTCACGGCCCTCCACAGTCCTTCTATGCACCAACTGACATTGATCAAGCCATACATACCATGCCCTTGACTTCTCTCGATCCTCAGTGGTACTTGGACTCCGGTGCTTCATCTCATGACCTCGGCGAATAGTACTCTCTCGTCTTATTCTTTTTCGGGCATCAGTAATAATATTCTTGTTGGTAATGGTAGCGAAATTCCCGTTAGAGGTCATGGTAATGCAATTCTCTTTTTTTCTTCGTTTCCCTTACACTTAAAACATGTCTTGCATGCTCCTAATCTTATTAAGAATCTTGTCTCCGTGCGTTGCCTTACTACTGATAATTGTGTGTCTATTGAATTTGATCCGTTTGGTTTCTCTGTGAAGGATTTTTGGACGGGGACAATCCTCATGAGATGTAATAGCCGCCCCTCCACTATGCCATCTAGCCGCCCCCAACTGCTCTTGCCGCCATCCACTTTGTGGCACCAACGATTGGGACATCTGGGCTTATCTACTTTACAGTTTTTACATAAGAACAATTTTATTCCTTGTGGCACTTTTGATAAACGAACATTATGTGAACATTGTGTTTTGGTGAAGCATATTAAACTTCCTTTTTCTTTATCCTCTAACTCTTGCTTACGTCCTTTTGATATCATACATAGCGATTTGTGGACCTCGACGATCTTACGTTATAGTGGTCATGAATACTATGTGTTATTCTTGGATGCTTTCTCTAATTTTCTATGGACTTTTCCTATTGGGCGCAAATCCGAGGTGTATTCTGTCTTTTCTACCTTTGTTACATTCATACCTACTCAATTTGGTGCCACTAAAAACTTTACAATGTGATAATGGCAGGGAATTTGACAACGACCACTTCAAGAAATTATGTCACAACACGGGCATGACCCTTCGCTTCTCTTGCCCATACACATCCGCCCAAAATGGAAAAGCCGAACGAAAAATACGGTCCATCAACAATATTGTCCGCACTATCCTCACTCAATCATTCACACCCCCCTCTCTATGGCCTCACACCCTCTAAATGGCCACTTACCTCACAAATATACTTCTTCACAAAACACTCAACCAATCCTCTCCCTCTCAAATCCTGTATTACCAAACACCGTCTTACATGCACCTACGCACATTCGGATGTCTATGCTATCCTCTCTTCCCCGCCACCACTATACACAAACTCCAAACTCGCTCCACTCCTTGTGTCTTTCTCGGCTATCCCTCCAATCATAAGGGATATAAGTGCTACGACCTCCAATCCAACAAACTACTCATCTCTTGTCACGTCCTTTTTGACGAATCCAAATTCCCATTCCAAAATCTACCCAAGTCATCTCCACATAGTTACTCCTTCCTCGATGACCCCGTCAACCCTTGCATCTTTCCCACGGGTCCAACGGCCTAACCGCCCTCTTTGGCCCAACCTCCCTCTCCGTCTCACTCACCACCGGCCACCACATCTCCGGCCCACACCGCCCCATGTCCGATACCACATCCCACTCAACCGGCCGAATCTGTGCTCCATCCAATGGCCCAATCACCCCCGGCCTCCCCTAGCACAACCTCCTCTCACTCGGCCCATCCCACCACTGATCCACTCATAGCCTCCCCTCCTTCGGTAAACACCAACCCTCGTCCTCCTCCACCTCCCTCTCTCACCATCGTGACTCGTAGCATGCACGGTATCCGCACTCCCAAACATCCTTTTAATTTATCTACTTCCATATCTCCCTCCCACTTCCTTCTAACCCCAAAGTCGCATTATCCGATCCTAACTGGAAATTAGCCATATAGATGAATATAATTTTTTTATTAAGAATGAGACGTGGGAGTTAGTCCCTGGTCCGCCTAATGTGAATGTCATTCGTTCTACGTAGATATTTCGTCATATGACTAACGCTGATGGTTCTTTTGAGCGTTATAAGGATTGTCTTGTTGGTGATGGCATGTCTCAACAGGTTGATATTGATTGCTTGGACACTTTCAGCCCCATGGTTAAACCCACAACTATTCGCGTTGCCCTCAGTATTGCTCTATCTCGTTCTTGGCAAATCAACCAACTGGATGTCAAGAACGCCTTCCTGCATGGCACTCTCAATGAAACCGTCTACATGCACTAACCCCTCGGCTTTTGGGATTCTCACCGGCCCGACCATGTCTGTCTCTTGAAGAAATCTCTTTATGGTCTTAAACAGGCCCCGCGGGCTTGGTATCAATGGTTTGCCGACTTTGCTTTCACCATTGGATTCTCTCACAGTAAATCCGACCACTCTCTCTTTATCTATCACCAGGGTAACGAAGTTGCTTACTTACTTCTCTATGTTGATGATATCATACTTACTGCTTCATCTGTCACTCTACGTCGTTTCCTTATTGATCAGTTTAGTGCTGAATTTGCCATGAAGGACTTGGGTACCTTTCACTATTTTTTGGGCATTGCTGCTTCTGACTATGCAGGCGGTCTTTTACTCTTACAAAGTAGGTATGCAGCTGAAATTATTGAGCGCCTGGGCATGGACTCATGCAAACCCGCGGCCACACCCGTGGACACGAAACCGAAGGTCGCATCCTCGGGTCCTCCCTTTCCCGACCCGACACTGTTTCGCAGTTTGGCTGGTGCTCTCATGTATCTCACCTTCACTCGTCTAGATATCTCTTATGTTGTTCAGCAAATATGTCTTCACATGAACGACCCTCGTTTGGAGCATATAGCCGCTCTTAAGCGAATCATTCGCTATGTCCAAGGCACCTCTCACCTCGGACTCCATATCTCACGCTCTCGTCTTGACTCTCCCATCTCTTATACCGATGTTGATTGGGCTGGCTGTCCCGACACGAGACGTTCCACGTCGGGGTATTGCATGTTTCTTGGAGATAATCTTATTTCTTGGTCGTCAAAATGAAAACCCACTCTCTCTCGATCCAGTGCCAAGGCCGAGTACCGTGCAGTCGTTAATGTTGTTTCAGAGTCTTGTTGGATTTGTAACTTATTATTGGAGCTTCGTATTCCTCTCTCGAAGGCCACATTGGTTTATTGTGATAATGTGAATGCCATCTATCTCACTAAAAATCTGGTGCAACATCAACGTACCTATCATATTGAACTTGACATTCACCTTGTTCGCGAAAAAGTGTCACGGGGTCAAGTTTGGGTTCTCCATGTTCTTTCTTGGTCACAAATTGCCGACGTCTTTACCAAAGGATTACCTCGAGTTCTCTTTGATGATTTTTGTTCTAGTCTCACCGTTCGCGAGCCTTCTAATTCGACTGCGGGGGTGTATTAGATATATGTTGAATATTCTCTAGTATATTCTTTATTGATTGTGTATATCTTTTGTGTATATCTTAGATTGATTTGTACTTATTTAGATTAGGTAGTTTACCTTACTTAGACTCCTTGTTGTACTATATATATTGACCTCAAGATTAATAAAGAACTCATTCAGCAAAATAATTTCTTACAATAAGGAGGAATTCTACTCTCTCTACTACCTGACTAAGGGTTTGGAGAAGAAGTGGGGTGCTTTCAAGAAGAGGGAGATCCACCTTGAAAGATCAATAGAGATGGCCAGTTTCAAAGAACACAAATTGATTAACTTGCTTGAGGCAAGAGGAATCTATCAATCAGTGATGGAGCTGAATGATTATGCTCTTGAGATTGTTATGGAATTCTACCCGAATCTCTCAAAGTGGAATAGAGATTACAGATCTCCAAAGTATGGAAAAGCTTGGGTGAGGGGGAGAGTATTCAATATCGAACCCTAGACTATCAACAAAATTTGGGGATTTCCACTTGCTGAATGGTATGACGATTCTGACCAAGATGATGTGCTTATAGATTTGACTGGTGGGTTGATCAAAGTCTGGAAAGATGCTCTGCCCACTACTAAACTCACCTCCCTTAGTGTAATCTTGCATAAGATTGCAATCTTCAGGTGGCTGCCTAGTACGAACTCAAATGTGTTCACTAAGGATTCTACAATCTTAGTGTACAAGATAAAGAATGGGTTAGCTATGAATATGGGGGAGATAATCTTGAAGTCAATGTCTGATGCTGCTGGTAGGAAGAATGGCATTCTGACTTTTCCCTCACTGATATCTAAAATCCTTCTCAAACAAGGATTGAAGACAAGTCAAGTTGTGGGATGGACCAAAAATGATGTTGAATTTACCATACTTCCTAGTTACTTGGCTGGTTCAAGAGTAAGAGATCTTCCATGGAATCCTAAAGGAGTGGTTAGACCAAGGAAATAGAAGAAGAAGGCTCAGGAGTTTGCTAAAACTTCAGTGCCTACCTGCCTATCTCCAAAGATGAGGTATGCATGGTCATTACTTCCTCTTTTGTGGAGCAGCTGCTGAATTGGTTTAGGGGAACATAGCTGATACTCAGAGAGATATTGAGGATAAGAAAGAGCATCTAAAGGAGCTATAGAGTGTGGTTAAAAACTTGGAGAAATTCCCATCTTCACAAAAAGAGGGAGAATAGTTCCAATTTTTTTTTTGTTATCTGGTTTTCTGTTTTGCTCCTTAAACTGCTGTTTTTTTGTGTTGCTGGTATATTTTCTTTAATTGTTTTGATTTGATAAAGGATTGCGCTCATTGTTATTATGCTATGGTTCGTAACTCTAAGTATTGCTACTTTGAACTGCTCTGATTTGTTGTTCCTTATGAAAGCAATTTAGAACTGTTTTTCTATTTAACTTTTTCTGCAGGAACTCAATGGTTTCAATGTTGAAGCAACATTGATGAATGTTAAAGTTTGAACATTTTAATGTGATAATTACTTTAGTAAATGTCTTTGTTATTTAAACTTTGAATATGTTAGTTTGCATTGAGGGGGAACAGTTTAGTAGTTTTAATTTGTTTCTTGTTGAATCTTAATTTCTGGATATAAGACTAGATTGGAACATGTATTGGTTTTGTGAAGAAAGGCAAAAAGGGGGAGATTGAAAGTGTAAGATATTTTGGAATTAATGTTATGAGATGTTGGGACAACATTGATGATAACATTGAAACTAGAGGGCCTGCGAGCAATCTGTGCTTTAAACTGCTTTATTTTAGTTTTGTCTTTATTCACTTATTAGTCAAGTTCCACAGTTTTAGTTGTATATGATTATGTCCAGGAACACATTATAATCATAAGGAAGAGCTTGGAAAGATTCCTTACGTGAAGTTTCCTTAATTCAAGTTGAGAAGAGAAGTCAACAATATGGTTTCAAGAAAGGAAACAAATTGGAGTTCCACTGCAACTATGATTCTTTCCAGGACATACTCTGTAATGAAGAAGTTGTATTACTTTATTAGAACTCTAATAAAGGGAATAATTATTTAAGAAAGAGACTGAGTTCACAAGAAAGTCCAATTCAACAAGGAAACAACAAGAGTTACCAAAACTGTGAACAACACACCTTGGAGTGCAAGTTTCAAGAAACCTATATATAGGTGTGACGTTCATCAAGACAAACACAAGACAATAGTGCTAAATAATCCAAGAGATTAATTCTTCGTTGTATTGTTTTGTCTTGCTTTTGTGAAGTTTTTGTATCAACTAATTAAGTATAGTTCTTAGATTTAAGTAGTTCGTGCTTGTCTGCTTCCTTGAGTCCGATCAACAAAGAGCGTGAGTGTATTTTTGTGCGGAACGTTTTGTTGAAACTGTTTTCAGTTATTTCCCCTATGACCAGGAAGTTTTTAATAATACTGAAAACTTCCAAAAAGTTAACTTCTTGCGTTTTTAATTCCGCTGCACATTATACTCTATCAAGAAGATTGTTTAAGATCAAATTAAGGCAACACTTGAGCTTTGAAAGTTGTATCAATTTTGATCCAACAATTTCAATGAATACTGAAATGAGTCTCATATTTTTCCCTTAGATACTGTTTTAGAAAGCTATTTGTGAACAATCAATCCTGTTTAATAACTTTAAAATTTGAAAATAAGGAAACAGACAGTAAAATCGAGAGTGCATTACAAAAACTTTTTGAATGATCATCTCCTTTTTATCAATAAGCTCCAACGTTCGGCTTCCTTCTCAGCAACTAGAACATGGAACTCTCCTCCAAGCATTTCATGTATGTCTATATTCTCATATTCCTTCCCAGCGACGTGAAAAATTTGATGAAAAGGGACAAAAGTTAATATGCATTGGTTATAGTGATGAATCCAAGGGATATCGTTTACTAGACCCAAGAATAAATAAGCTTATAATTTCTCGAGATGTTATCTTTGATGAAAAGCAGTCGTGGAACTGGGAAGAGAATACAAAGACAAATAATGTCTATCAACCACCGCCATCCTCATTTCAACAAAATGAATCAAGTACCAGTCCAAGTGCAAGTCCAGACCAAGGTCCAAGTCCAGGTGCTGCAGGACCATCCGGAGAATTCTATCCAGAATCAGAAAGTCCTATCAGAAGGGTACGCAGCTTACGAGACATTTATGAATCATGTGATGTAGCATTCTTCACCGTTGAGCCGCAGACATTTGACGAAGCTTCTAAAGAAGAAATCTGGCTAAACGAAATGGACGAAGAAATGGCGAGTATTGAAAAGACCAAAACATGGGAGCTTGTAGATCTTCCCGAAGGAAAAAGAGTTATTGGCCTTAAATGGGTGTACAAGACGAAGTACAAGGAAGATGGCTCAATTCAGAAATACAAGGCACGCCTAGTAGCAAAAGGATATTCACAGCAGCCAGGCGTCGACTTCAATGAAACATTTACTCCCGTTGCACGCATGGAGACTGTAAGGCTCATGCTAGCTCTAGCTGCTCAACTAGAGTTACCAGTTTATCAATTGGACGTGAAATCAGCTTTCTTGAACGGAGATCTAGAAGAAGAAGTCTATGTCGAGCAACCGCAGGGTAACATCGTCAAAGGAAAAGAAGACAAAGACTATCAACTCAAGAAAGCGCTATATGGCTTAAAGCAAGCACCAAGGGCGTGGAATAGCAAAATTGACAACCATTTCCAAAAGACTGGATTCACTAGAAGCCAGAGTGAACCATCGCTCTACGTAAAGAAACAAGGTACTAAAGATTTTCTCATTGTTTGTCTTTACGTGGATGATTTGATATATATAAGCACTAGTGCAGAAATGATGAATGAATTTAAAAAGGCAATGATGAAAGAGTTTGAAATGACTGATCTCGGGCTTATAAAATATTTTCTAGAAATTCAAGTCCGCCAATCCAAAGGAGAAATATTTATTTCTCAAGAAAAATATCTTGAAGGAATTTTGAAGAAATTCCAGATGCAGACCTGCAAGCCAATATCCACAACACTTGCAGTCAATGAAATGTTGATGATGAATGACGGTGCTGAAAAGGTTGATCAGAAAATGTACAGGAGTTTAGTAGGCTCCCTGATTTATCTGACGAACACAAGGCCAGATATTGTCTATCCAGTCAGCCTGATATCAAGGTTTATGCATGATCCAAGCAAATTGCACTATGCAGCAGCAAAAAGGATTCTACGATACCTCCAAGGTATGAAGAAGTTCAGCATCAAGTATGTCAAGGAAAAAGAGAATAATCTCATCGGCTATATTGCCAGTGATTGGGCTGGATCAGTCGACGATCGTAAAAGTATGTCAGGATACGTATTCTGTCTTGGATCAAAAATAATATCGTGAACGTCAAAGAAGCAAAAGACGGTATCACTTTCATCAGCAGAAGCAGAATATATCGCAGCCACATATGCAGCACGAGAAGCCATTTGGCTCAGAAGAATTCTTGAATATTTACAGCAAAAGTAAGAAGCTTCAACAGTAATCTATTGCGACAACATGTCGACAATTGCAATGACAAAGAATCCAGTATTTCATGCAAGATCGAAGCATATCGAACTTTGACATCATTTCGTCAGAAGTCTTGTGCAAGACCAAGAAATTCAGTTTGAATGCATAAACACTAAGGAACAACTCGCGGACAGTTTCACAAAGGCAGTGACCACAGAGAAAATCGTGCAACTTCAAAATGAAGTCCGAATTATGAATTAAGGGGGAGTGTTAAAAATAATAATTCATAATTCCTCCATTTTCTATCAAAATCTAGACGGCTCATGATCTAGAATTCTCTAATTATTGTTTAATCAAATAGTTGTAAGATTTCTCTAGAAAAGTTACTATTAAACTAAACATTAAGAAAAGTGGGGGCTGATATTCGCCTATAAATAAGGCATAGGAGTTGAAATTGCAATCAAGTTAAGAAGAATAGCATGAGCCGTGTAAAAACACTTTGCATTAATAAATATTGCATAAAAATCCTCCAAGTCCTTCATATTCCTTATAAGCCCCAAAATACTTTTTATATCTTCCTAAATATCCCTAACACCCAACAGTTTCTGCAAACTCTTTTTGACATCTGCAATCTTAATAACAGCATAATTTGCATTGTTATTGTAAGAAACCAAGAAGAATCTAGTGAAATGCAACTATGCAGCATTGGTTTTGCTTTGCTAGAGTTACAACTGTTCATTTGATCAAGCTATAGTTCATCAGGAAATACTGATATAGAACAACCAATTAACAAAATATTGGTAGAGACCAATACAAAGTTACATAAACCTTGAGAAACAAGGATACATTATTCGAGAACATGTCCACAAATGAATCTAAATCAGTTGGAGAATCAGAATAACCGCAACAGATAAATATGAAGTATTATGGGATATATACAGATATTATGGATATTTATGGATATATACAGTAGGAAATATATATATTTCCTACCGATTGACTTAACATTAGAATCATTCCATGTAGTTGGACTTTCCTAACTTTCTTTTACTTCCTCTGCAAGTTGTATGCGTGTATATATATATTGGATGTAATCTCCTTATGAATAGAAAATTATACAGACTCACATTATTTTACATGGCATCAGAGCCAAAACCTGGCACCTTTAAATTCTATTAAACTCACTCACATCCTTTATATATGGCGGGCGACGACGAGAAGAACATTGGCAGTTCTCAAACAACAGGCAGTACTCAACCTTCTGCCGTAGTTGTTGATTCCATGTCCCCTTACTATATTCAGTCTGGTGATAAGCCCGGAGATGTTTTTGTCACCTCTCTCTTGCGTGATGGAAATTACGGCGATTGGCTCGATGAGATGAGCAATGCTTTATACGCAAAGAATAAAATTGGATTTGTCAACGGCGACATTCCGATGCCGAAATCGGATTCTGCTTATCTTCCATATTGGCAACGAGCCAACGCGATGGTCAAGGTGTGGCTTAATAGTAGCATGGAAATTGAGTTGCGGCAAAGCGTGAAATTCAAAACTGTACGCGAGATATGGATAGATCTTGAAGAAAGGTTCGGAAAAGAAAGTGCTCCACGAGCATACGAATTGCGTTGTTCTCTAGGTACCATACGACAAGAAGGGCAATCTATTTCGGCTTATTTTAGCCGACTACGACGCATCTGGGATGAGATGGCATCTATCTCTACGACTCTTGCTTGCTCGTGTGGCCAGTGCTCATGCAACATCGCTAAGCAAGTTAATGAATCGCGTGATCGTGAGCGTTTATATGATTTTTTGATTGGTCTAGATGATTCATATGGACCACTTAAAACTCAAATTTTGGCTACACGAACAGTTCCTAGCTTAACTACGGCGTATCACTTAATTTTCGAAGGAGAACAACATCGGTCCATTGCTTCTGCGCGCAAGCCTGGAATTGATGCCGCAGCTTTCCAGGCACAAGTCAAGCGTGACCAAAATAACAACCGACAGTCCAATATGAAAGAAGAAAGACTTTGCACCCAATGTGGGAAGCGTAACCATACGGTTGATACGTGCTTTGAGCTCATTGGATACCCGGATAACTGGAACGTAAGGAACAAAGAAGGCAAGAATCATACTGGACGACTAGGGAATGGACGAGCTAATGACCGCGGGATAGTGAACAAACGTCCAGGACAACCACGGGTTGCGCACATTGAACATGAGCAAATTGCGGGATTCACAACCGAACAACTTCAGCGTTTGGCGCAGTTTATGAAGTCAGAATTTACCTCTCCAAAACCCACGTCCGAGGCCCAAGTCAACATGGCAGGTAAATTGCCATACAAGCAAACTTGGATAATTGATTCCGGGGCGACGGAGCATATTACTAGCGACGACACTTTACTATCAAATGTCATGATTAATCCCTCTGAGCCCCCCGTTCGAATTCCTAATGGAGATGTGGTTCCCATGGACTCAGTTGGTAGTATCAATCTACCAAACGGATTACACCTATCGCGCGTCTTATGTATTCCAGAGTTTCAATGCAATTTGTTGTCTGTTAGTCGCCTCACCAGCGATCTTAACTGTTCACTTACTTTTTTCTCGAATTTTTGTGTATTGCAGGACTTACCCTCGAGGAAGCTAATTGGAGTGGGTAATCTTCGTGATGGTTTGTACTACTTGAAGCCTTTGATGAGCGAGAGGGTGGCAATGTCGGTTGCACTAGATTTTGAACTTTGGCATCAACGGTTGGGTCATGCGTCGGACGGAAAGCTTCACCAGATTGCTAATCTCAAAGGTTTCAAGCGGAATAATTCTCTTTATGATTCTTGCATACGAGCTAAGCAAACTCGTTTGCCCTTTTCCACTAGTAGAATTAAAACGCATCGTTGTTTTGAATTAATTCATTGTGACATTTGGGGTAGTTACAAATGTGATTCAATTGTTGATGATTTTACAAGAGGTGTTTGGGTCTTCCTTATGCAAAACAAATCTGATGTTGCTAAATTTTTAATCCAATTTTGCAACATGGTTGGCACTCAATTTGGTCATCAAATTAAACGCATTCGTGCAGATAATGGAGTTGAATTTCAAACTCACACCTTGCTTGATTATTATAACAAAAATGGAATTATTCTGGAAACATCGTGTACCGATACTCCGCAGCAAAATGGTGTTGTGGAGTTCAAGCACAGGCACATTTTGGAAATTGCTAGGGCCCTTCGTTTTGAATTAGGTTTGCCCATTGATTTTTGGGGAGAATGCATTCTTACGGTTGTTTATATCATTAATCGCTTACCTTCTCCAATTATTTCAAATAAAACTCCTTACGAGATGTTGTTTAATAAGTTGTCTGATTACACTCACTTGCGAGTATTTGGATGTTTGGTTTACGCACATAATAATAAGCGAAAGGATAAGTTCAGCGAAAGGGGGAGTCCTTGCATTTTTGTAGGATATCCGAGTGGTCAAAAGGCGTATCGAGTATTTGATTTGCAAAGTCGAAAAATCTATAGCTCTCGTGATGTAACCTTTTTCGAGAATGTGTTCCCTTTCAAATCCATCCCGCAACCAAACTCTGACTTGAACTCGGCCATTGATGCAGCATATGGGCGTATACTAGGTGTGGATATCTCACTATAGTCTACCTCAATTCGACCCGTCATTCGAGGACCATCCACCTCACAAGTTCTACCCTCTAATGAACCCACTTTGGATAATGACTCCAGCCATACACAAATACTTCCCACCACTGTTGAGACTAATGATTTTGTCACGCATGTTATTGCAAGTTCAACCGAGGAACCTCACGATGCACCTGCCTCCATTGATAGTGCACCCGCTGGTCCACGCAAGAGCGATAGAGCTCGCTCGCGTCCAAAGCACCTTGAAAGCTTTGACACCGATTTGCCCCCCTCGCTCAACCATTCACGACCCACGGCCAATTCAGCACACTCGACGGTATATCCTCTTTCTAATTTCCTTGCATATAATAAATTTTCTGATGCACACCGTGCCTTTTTAGCAGCCATCACATCTCGTGATGAGCCAAAGCATTTTTCTCAGGCTATTCACGATCCGTTATAGCGAGAGGCCATGCAACAAGAAATTAAAGCGTTAGAAGAAAATGGCACGTGGACTTTAGTTCCCTTACCACCTAGAAAGAAAATAGTTGATTCCAAGTGGGTTTACAAGATCAAGTATCAACCGAACGGTGCCGTGGAACGCTATAAAGCACGACTTGTCGCTAAAGGATTTACCCACATTGAAGGTGTTGACTTCCATGAAACTTTTGCACCTGTTGCAAAGCTTGTTACAATCCGATGCATGCTTGCAATTGCCGCTAAACGTAATTGGGAAGTACACCAGTTGGATGTTAACAACGCCTTCTTACATGGCGACCTCCATGAGGATGTTTACATGCGTATTCCACAAGGCTTTGCAAAGAAGGGTGATACTCGCGTATGTAAATTACAAAAATCTTTATATGGGCTTCGCCAAGCATCTCGCAACTGGTATCAAAAGTTTACTAGTGCACTCTCTTCCATTGGGTTTCGACAATCTCGTGCCGATCATTCCCTTTTTATTTTTCGTAAGGGAAACATCTATGTTGCTGCCCTCATTTATGTTGATGATGTTCTTTTAGCCGGCAACGACGTGCCTCACATTAACAAGGTCAAGAAATTCTTGGATGCAAGCTTTAGTATCAAAGACCTTGGGACACTTAAATACTTCCTTGGAATCGAGGTCGCCCGTTCCTTTGAAGGTTTTGTCTTAAGCCAACGTAAGTATACATTGGACATCCTAGAAGAAAGCCGCATGCAAGTTTGTCGTCCAAGTGCATTTCCTATGGAGCAGAATCTGAAGTTGCAGCCAAATGATGACAGCCCCCAAGTTGATGCTTCATCCTATCGTCGGCTCATTGGTCGTCTCCTTTATTTAACCGTCACTCGTCCTGACATTGTTTTTCCATTTCACCAATTGAGTCAATTTGTTTCTCATCCACGACAATCTCATTTGGATGCAGCGTATCGCATTCTTCGCTACTTAAAATCTACACCAGGCCAAGGTATATTTCTCTCGCCTGGTGGGGGCTTTGGTTTGCAAGGGTTTTGCGACGCCGATTGGGCAGGATGCTCCTTCACTCGTCGTTCCAGTTCAGGTTATTTTATAACCTTAGGTGGTTCACCCATATCATGGCGAACCAAGAAGCAAAGTGTTGTCTCTCGTTCGTCGGCTGAGGCTGAGTATCGGGCTATGGCAGTCACCGTAAGTGAACTCGTATGGCTACGTTGGTTACTCCAAGATTTTGATGTTGATTCTTTAAAACCTACGCCATTATTTTGTGACAATCAGGCCGCTCGACATATTGCTGTTAACCCGGTCTTTCATGACCGCACAAAACATGTTGAAATGGATTGTTACTTTGTTCGTGAGCGCGTAGCCAGTGGCGACATTCAACCGTGCTTCATTTCTACCTCCCATCAAGTGGCAGACATGTTTACAAAAGCAGTTGGGGCTGATCGTTTCAAGTTTTTACGGAGCAAGTTGGGTGTTCGGGATCTTCACACTCCACCTTGAGGGGGAGTATTATGGGATATATACAGATATTATGGATATTTATGGATATATACAGTAGGAAATATGTATATTTCCTACCGATTGACTTAACATTAGAATCATTCCATGTAGTTGGACTTTCCTAACTTTCTTTTACTTCCTCTGCAAGTTGTATGCGTGTATATATATATTGGATGTAATCTCCTTATGAATAGAAAATTATACAGACTCACATTATTTTACATGAAGAAGCGCTAAATGTTAACAAAAAACAGGAAAAGGGATAAAAACACAAAACTAGTGTGAACGCTGCCTCAGCTTCTTATTTTTATATAATTGAAAGACTGTTGCCTCGTACTTACTTTGGTCACGTCAACTTTCGTAATGTGATGATCATTGAGAAAACAACTGAGTAGGATCAAGGAACACATTTTAAGAGGTATCTGATGATGATGATAATACATTTTCACAACCCTTCTACAGCTGCAGGATGCGGCTTGAGTACATACATCTGTTAAAAGTTTCCACAACGATTCATGAGAATTTGGCAATGACAACAATAGGCTCCTGCAGAATCCTTTAGCTTTCCAAGTATCGTTTACTTTCCTACATGTAAGCCTCAGAAAACATCTTGGAAAATGTATTAACAAAAAAAAAAAACTGAAATTATTGGTGGTAGAAAATATTGTCACTTTTGTCAAATGAAAAGAAAAATATTGTGAGCTAAAACTTTCAACCATAAAGTGCTATTCTCCTTTAGCTCCTGAAAAGCTTTACATTTCATGATCAGCCTAACTAGAATTTCACAAGTTAATGTAGTGCTCTTGAATTTTACTGAATTACTACTACTAGTAGTAGTAGCGAGCCCCACAGTACGAGTGCGTCTCCAGAACCACTCAGACATCGACGTTTGCTGAAAATAAATCTCATTCTATACTTTTGTTCCATTGTTTTCAGTAATTTGAAGAAACAGTGTGAAGAAATTACTATTTAGATCATTAAGAGTTCTGTATCTCAAAACATGGAGAATCCCAAACAAACACAGAGTAGAAACTAAAAAAACATAATGAATAGAAAAGTTTGTGCAGGATGGGAATTGTTTCAAGCAAACCTATAGCCAAATGTACAAATAAAATTTTGAAGCCAACCAAACAAAAAAACTTCCTATATTGAAGCAAACTTACAACCAATTTTACAAGAGACTCAACAAGAAAAATTTTGAAGGCAAAAATAAAAATACAGAATAAAAATTGCTCAAAATCAAACTTCTTTCAAAATATTTCCATATCTCTATCACTTTGTAGAACAAAATCACCAATTCCAAGTTTTGTGAGAGGATTCCAAGTTTTCCTCCTTCACATGTAACTAACAGCCAGATAAGCCAACAGAACTAGATGTAGTTGAACACAAAAGAAAGTAAAACCAATTGTGGTTTCAACAAAAGAGATGTAAAAGACAGAAGCAACCTCCTTAAACCAGCGCTATTCAACTACTGTTCCTAGTTCCTACTCTGGATAAAGGACAGTGATCCGCTTTTGTATCATTGTCCTGCAAGTTGGACAACCTTCCATCCCTTTCTTTTCATGAAGCTCGTTGCATCCTCCACAAAGGACCTGATGCGCACATGGGAGGAAAACAACTGATATTTCCTCTGTCATGCACATCACACACTCCCTTCCAGCCCCCAAGTCTTCAAAGACAGGCAACCTCTTAGTAAGTTTCGGAGGGTTCTCACCGTATCCCACCTTCACACCCGCTTCTTTGGATTTGCCCGGCTGCAGTTTTAACTCCGAGATCTTATGTTTGAGTCTTATTATTTCTTCCTTGTATTTCTGCAAGTCGGCTTCTGCAGCTTGCTTCATTATTTCCGCTTCGTCATTTGTTGAAGTTTCAACTTCTTCTTTTTTCTTCATTAACAACTCAATCTGCAGTGCAACTTTCCCTTTCTCCACCTCTTCTTGCTTCAGCAGATCCTGGAACAAACAATTTTATTTAATTGGAAAGTACAGATGAGTAAACTCATTATCCCTTTTCAATTTTAAAGTAATACAACAAGTTTTCTAAATACCTATTAACATAATTAGAGATGTCATTCCTACAAAAGAGATGTATTAAACTTATTATTCTCAAAAATGCTGAAAACCAATTTTATGTGCAAGCAAGTTATTCAACTTTTGTAAATGACTAGTACATCAAATTTTGAAAGTTTACACCTGCTCTACTTGGTAGAGCGTACCTTCAACTCGTCTCGACGGGCTTTGGCCCTAGCTGCTGGAGCCTCCAACTCAGATGATTTGCCCTTCAGATTTGTCAGTTTATCTACTAGTGATTGCTTCTCTTCATTCCATGACTGACATTTCTTCAAAGCCTCCTTCTCCCTCTCCACAGCTTCCTGCAATTTAGTGACACACGCCATCTCTTCCAATTGAACAGCCTCTCTTTTCTTTTCGAACAAGGAATTTCCTCTTCGAATGAGGCAAATAGTGGACTTATCCACTTCAATATCGCCTCTGGCCTTAGACAGCTTGGTCTCCATTTCAGACAGTTGTTTCACAGTGTTCTTAACTTCTTCGGCATCAGTTTTCATTTGCCTCAGCATCTTCAGGTCTGCCAGTTCCTTCCCAAGCCTCTGCGTAACCTGCAAAACCTTTCCGTTCGCCCACTGCGTCCAAGCTTCAACTTCGTTATCAAGCGCTCGCTTATGAGCCACTAGCTTCAAGACGATTTCATCTTGTGGGACACATTTGTTCGGAGTTTCAGCAATAAACTTAGGAAGGTCTGGATCTGAGACCACCGAGGATGCAGGAGATTGTGAATCGATTAAATCCACGATTTGGCCATGATATTTAGCTGGATTTGTTGGCTTCTCTCTCACAGCCGTTATCGGAGATTTAGTCTGGATCTGCCCCATAGAGAAACTTCCCTGTTGTTTTGGAAGAGAAATATAATTATCTTTCCGAGTACCAGCCAATTCCAATTTAGTAGAATCTGTTTGACTGGCATCAATATTCAATTGGGAAAGTTCTGAGCTGTCTCCTAAAACTTTCCGAGTAAGGCAATTGCCACGTGTACCTCCATCCGCGCCGCATGCATTTAAGAGGTTAAAGTCACTGATTAATAAGCACCACATTGCTTCGGTTATAGTCAAGTGTGGTTTAACCTCTAAAAGCACGCGAATCATCTCCACAATTTTGTACTCCACTAAGCTGACCAGATTTTGAAATGTAGAATCCTTCGACAGGCTAACTACATTTTCCTCCTTTAGTAAAGCCAAAGCAGCATCCACAACCTCGGCCAGGAAATCTTTAGAACTATGGAGTAGGCTAATATTTAAAATAGCCCACTCTGCATCGTCCATGCTATATCCGCACTCAACAATCTTGCTTACCGCACAGCATAAAGTACCTAAGAGATTTGCGAACAGAAGCTGTTCGAGGTGGCATTCCAAAGGGTCGTCCCAGTTAGCTTGTGGGGAACTTTGAGTTTCTTGCTTCTCGGCTCTATGCGATGAAGCTATCCCATCTGATATGGTGAAACTTCTTAGTTGTTCCAGAGTTAGATCTGGTAGATCATCATCACTCTCCCAACAGGGATCAGATATAGATTTCTGTTTATTGCAGCTGCTCATGTCTTCAACCTAGGGCAACTCAAGACAAGTGCTGTGAGTTAGTTTGGAACAACTAGCTCAAACTTCTTTTAGGATTATATAATAAAGGAATGGAGCAAACATAAACTAGTGGAATATAAGTGAAGATATACTTTAAGATTTGGTTGGGTGAACAATGTTCTACTTAATACAGGAAAAGCAGTCAGTTTATCCTTTCACGATCAAAGAAACGAATGCAACAAAAAGTAATTACTCGTCTAATCTTCAACAGCTTAAGAATGGTAGAAGTACAACAAGCTTGATTACCATTCAACACATTCTAAATATGAGAACTTTAAGCACACCGAAAAACAAAAATCATACTCGATAATCTATTTGAGAAGACTAAACAACCAAAATCAGCAAAATCCTTGTTTAGCGAGATATATAATACTTTTCAAAACAACTACTTCTAATGGTGCCTATTATCTTTTGCAGGTTAACATATATATATATATATAACATATAAACTTAAACTTTCTATATGATGCCTATCACTTCCAAGTTAGATATCAAAACTATGACTAGTTGATATGATAATTAGTAACAATCATTCATAGATCTGTAAAAATAACAACGGGAAAAACTGAAGATACCTTTGATGCGAGGGGAATGAAACCTTCCTTAAGTTTATACTGCAAGTTGATATTAGAGCGACACAAGATAGAAAGGTTAGAACCAACGAAAACACCAATTCACACAGATTAATTATTTTTCAACAAGAACTCTTATAAACCGAACATGCAAAAATGATAAAGTAATATAAAAAACGTACTCCAAAAAGCTAAGCCAACAAGAGAGATTTAACAATGAGAAGCTGATCAAAAGTAAAAACAATAATTAAAAAGAGCATTTTACGAACATGAATGAGTTGATACGAAGATACAATTCGTGTAGATTCTTGAATCAATGGGAAAGAAGAAAATCAGAAAATGGTGGAGGTGTGAATTTAGAACAAGGGCTGGGGCTGGGGATGGTTCTTCTCTTTTTTGTTAGTACGAGGTTATTTGTTACGACACGAACGAGGAAGTCGCTTCTTACACTGACTGTCAGTATGTGTTTGATTCATGGATTCTTAATTCTTACCTATAATATATAGCACTCAATGGACCACCTAGTCTAGTTAAATCTTTATCCAAGTCCTTCCTTTTCTCGACCACAGTTAGAAAATAATAAAGACTATCAGATTTTTTTAGCTAATACTTGACATGTGTGCGCATTCTAATTAGTATTTGTTTATTCTATTAATGATATATGAATTTCGTATGTGTACCATAGTTCAGTGATGAAGGTCTTTTCTAAAGGCATAAAAATGTTTCTATGGAAAGAAAAAAAATTCTTTGCATCTGCATTAATAAAAGAATGCTACTACGATAATTTAGTCGAAATGGTTAGCCCAATTTAGTGTAGTTTTTACCACATATGGATTAAATTTAGTATACTAACAGTCAATTTAATTAATGAATATTTTACTTATGGGGGAAAGTGAGACTAAAGATACAATTAAATTATCTTATGAAGAAAATATTGAATTTTTTAAACATTTGACGAAAATACCCATGAAAAAAGTGCAAAACGTTGAGTTGGGGCAAAGTGTCTATTTCGGCAAACAATAGAGAGTTGACCGTAACAAAATAAACTTAAGAGTGTTGACTGCAAATCGGACCATACGATGGGGGTTTAATATAATTTCTCCTTATATAAATTCTCTTCATATATAGGAAGAAAACTTGTAGCATGAAAAAATGATCTTATAATTTTCCTTTATCAGAGAACAAAACTACCCGTTGCTACTATGCTTAGGGTGCGCACTCGTGGGTTGACGTAATAGCCTGCAAACCTCGTCAGTCGGAAAAATCACACTAAGCTAACAATGTGTAATTGACAAAGACATAGAAGGCCCATCAAGTCGCTTCTTGTGGGAATCGAACTTGAGACCAAGGAGAGAAAGTCCCTCATTTTTAACCAATTAGGTCACCACTGCGGGAAACTCCATTGATACCTCATTGTTATGGCGTGCAACCTTGCTAGCATGCAACCGTGTTACCTTGCTACCTAGCTAGCGTGCAACCGTGTGCCTTGCTACCTTGCTAGCGTACAACTGTGTAACCTTGTTAGTACGCAACTATAGTCAGTTAATTCAAGCCTTCAATTACTTAGAATACTTTCGATGGCAAAAACTCGTAATGCCATGCGTTGCGCTTGTGAGCTTGCCATGTGTCATTACCAATTTATGGCACAACAAATACAATACATCACACATCTTCGTTAGTATCCTTTCTGAATTACGAGCTCATTAGTGTATAAACTTAGCGCTTTCAAGGCCCTATGTGAGGAGTTTAGGTTTGTACATTTACATCCAAATACTAACACTTTGCGACGAGTTGGCTCAAATCATCTCTTGGGACATGAACTGGTTTCCATAGTTGAGGATCGAAGGAGTACAACATTTTCAAAATGACAAGGAGGCTCGTATTCATTACAAATGAGGGGTTCATCTCAAACAATTGATGATAAAAGTGGGTGCGTATTTGTGGCAGCAAAACATGTATGGCAGCATCATAATTCTACTCATCGTAAAGTATCCTTAATTAAGTGATTTTGTTTGATCTATATGTAGCCCTTGAAGACTGGACCATGTAAGAAAGTTATGTGTCTTTCGCATTAAGTTTGTGCATATTATTTTTACTGTCCGTTATGGCTAGGTCTAAAATTAGGTAATAACGAATATTTCATAAATGTTAACATGAAGATTAAGTAAATGAATTAACACAAAGATTAAAATTAACACACTAACATAACTAATATGTAAATTACTTAACACAATGTAAAAAGTTAATAACTAACATAAACACCGAGAAGATTTTGCACAAAGATATACAATGATCAGCCTTTTTTAAGAGGTTTTCATTTGAGAAAGTAGTATATTTTGTTGAAAACAAATACTGTTGACTTTGAGGTTGAATTGGTTATGATTTCGATATTAAGTTGTTTTACGTTGGCCACAAATCTTTTACTATTTGCATTGCATCAAATGTTTAAAGACTAACCCAGAGATGGAACGATGGCGAAAGAGTGACGAGTGATAGTGGAACACACAAAGCAACGATATACTATGTTCATGAAAATCGCATGGAGGTGTATTTATATTTTTCTTACTGCAGGAATAAGTTTTTCTTTGTTTGTTTTCTTACTAATTACTAATTATTAGTTAAAAGTGATTAATGATCATACTATATATATATATCTTTACTATATAATAGGAATGGATGCAAACAGCTGTAGACGTTGATTTTTCGTGTTTCGATTTTGCCCATGTAGGCTCAACTAATTACTGTATTATGTTTTATTTTACAGTAATGAATATATAGAGCGTCCGCACGTATTAATTGGCTGGGACCCTCAAATAATAAAATTTCTTAATACCTAATAGCGTTGTGGTCCTCCGTATATTGCAAAATAGTTCTTTTATTTTTTAAGTCTTTCGATCTCGCCTCAAAAGTTTTACGTCTCGCACGTACCTCGTCCTCTGCAAATTGCCAACTAGTCATTTTACTTTTTTATAATTCCCCAAATTGCCCCAAAAGTTTCATATTATTTATTTTGGGGCCCCACTGTCAATTGTTAAATTGTCTGTTGAATTTTATCATTTGTTTTACTTGTTTCGTTTAAAACTTGTAACGTAAATTAATTATTATACCAAATAAAAGTTTGTTAATCAAACGATATTGAATATTTATGCATTTTCACTCCTTATAGATATTTTTGCTAAATCTATTCTTTTTAAATATAAAAAAAAATTGTTAACAATGATAAAAATTATTAAAAATTTAGGGACCGCTTAACGGGACCGCTTTTCAAATTAGGGACCGCTTAACGGTCCCTATTGTCAAATTAGGGACCACTTAACGGTCCCTACTAATATTCATACTTAAAAAACGATTTTTTTGATTGATGTTGTTGTGTTTGTGATTGTAAGCAACCAAACTCATTGTAATATATAAATTAAAGTAATAAATGATTGCAAAACCAACCTTATAGTAGATTAGTTGTGAAATAATAGATTAATTGCGATTGATCGAGTTATTAACATTCAAGATATATTTCACAAATGTACAACTAATTAATTATCATTAGTTAGTTGTAATTGTTATCCGTGTTTATGATTTACTTCACAAACGTTAGCATAGATACGATTATGAGGCATAATCACTAGATCAAGTATTCATTAATTATACGTATATATGTAGATCGAATTAATTTGTCATTATGTCATTCGTCGTACAAAATAGTAGAGGAATCTTCAAAGCGGCCCGTTCTCCTTGTATAATGTTTCGATATACAATGTGTCGTTGTACTTATTGTTATTTTAACTATTCCAATGGTTATTATGAACTAAGCATACAACGCGGCACCTCGAACCATCGAAAAATTCATAATTTTGATGTATGAATATTAGTAGGGACTGCCAAGCGGTCCCTAATTTTACAATAGGGACTGCCAAGCGGTCCCGAATTCAAATTAGGGACCGCTTAACGGTCCCTAATGTCAAATTAGGGACTGCTTAACGGTCCCTATTGCCAAATTAGGGACCGCTTAACTGTCCCCACTAATATTCATACTTAAAAATCGATTTATTTTTATTGATGTTGTTGTGTTTGTGATTGTAAGCAACCAAACTCATTGTAATATATAAATTGAAGTAATAAATGATTGCAAAACCAACCTTATAGTAGCTTAGTTGTGAAATAATAGATTAATTGCTATTGACCGAGTTATTAACGTTCAAGATATATTTCACAAATGTACAACTAATTAATTATCATTAGTTAGTTGTAATTGTTATCTGTGTTTATAATTTACTTCACAAACGTTAGCATAGATACGATTATGAGGCATAATCATTAGATCAAGTATTCATTAATTATACGTATATATGTAGATCGAATTAATTTGTCATTATGTCATTCGTCGTACAAAATAGTAGGAGAATCTTCAAAGCCGCCCGTTCTCCTTTTATAATGTTTGGATATACAATGTGTCGTTGTACTTATTGTTATTTTAACTATTCCAATGGTTATTATGAACTAAACATACAACGCGGCACCTCGAACCATCGAAAAATTCATAATTTTGATGTATGAATATTAGTAAGGACTGCCAAGCGGTCCCTAATTTTACAATAGGGATTGCCAAGCGGTCCCTAATTCAAATTAGGGACCGCTTAACGGTCCCTATTGTCAAATTAGGGACCGCTTAACGGTCCCTACTAATATTCATACTTAAAAATCGATTTTTTTTTTTATTGATGTTGTTGTGTTTGTGATTGTAAGCAACCAAACTCATTGTAATATATAAATTAAAGTAATAAATGATTGCAAAACCAACCTTATAGTAGATTAGTTGTGAAATAATAGATTAATTGCGATTGATCGAGTTATTAACGTTCAAGATATATTTCACAAATGTACAACTAATTAATTATCATTAGTTAGTTGTAATTGTTATCCGTGGTTATGATTTACTTCACAAACATTAGCATAGATACGATTATGAGGCATAATCATTCGATCAAGTATTCATTAATTATACGTATATATTTAGATCGAATTAATTTGTCATTATGTCATTCGTCGTACAAAATAGTAGGAGAATCTTCAAAGCGGCCCGTTCTCCTTTTATAATATTTGGATATACAATGTGTCGTTGTACTTATTGTTATTTTAACTATTCCAATGGTTATTATGAACTAAACATACAACGCGGCACCTCGAACCATCGAAAAATTCATAATTTTGATGTATGAATATTAGTAAGGACTGCCAAGCGGTCCCTAATTTTACAATAGGGACTGCCAAGCGGTCCCTAATTCAAATTAGGGACCGCTTAACGGTCTCTATTGTCAAATTAGGGACCGCTTAACGGTCCCTACTAATATTCATACTTAAAAATCGATTTTTTTTTACTGATGTTGTTGTGTTTGTGATTGTAAGCAACCAAACTCATTGTAATATATAAATTAAAGTAATAAATGATTGCAAAACCAACCTTATAGTAGATTAGTTGTAAAATAATAGATTAATTGCGATTGATCGAGTTATTAACGTTCAAGATATATTTCACAAATGTACAACTAATTAATTATCATTAGTTAGTTGTAATTGTTATCCGTGTTTATGATTTACTTCACAAAAATTAGCATAGATACGATTATGAGGCATAATCATTAGATCAAGTATTCATTAATTATACATAGATATGTAGATTGAATTAATTTGTCATTATGTCATTCGTCGTACAAAATAGTAGGAGAATCTTCAAAGCGGCTCGTTCTCCTTGTATAATATTTGGATATACAATGTGTCGTTGTAGTTATTGTTATTTTAACTATTCCAATGGTTATTATGAACTAAGCATACAACGCGGCACCTCGAACCATCGAAAAATTCATAATTTTGATGTATGAATATTAGTAAGGACTGCCAAGTGGTCCGTAATTTTACAATAGGGACTGCCAAGGGGTCCCTAATTCAAATTAGGGACCGCTTAACGGTCCCTATTGTCAAATTAGGGACCACTTAACGGTCCCTATTGTCAAATTAGGGACCGCTTAACGGTTCCTTCTAATATTCATACCTAAAAATCGATTTTTTTTTTACTGATGTTGTTGTGTTTGTGATTGTAAGCAACCAAACACATTGAAATATATAAATTAAAGTAATAAATGATTGCAAAACCAACCTTATAGTAGATTAGTTGTGAAATAATAGATTAATTGCGATTGATCAAGTTATTAACGTTCAAGATATATTTCACAAATGTACAACTAATTAATTATCATTAGTTAGTTGTAATTGTTATCCGTGTTTATGATTTACTTCACAAATATTAGCATAGATACGATTATGAGGCATAATCATTAGATCAAGTATTCATTAATTATACATATATATGTAAATTAAATTAATTTGTCATTATGTCATTCGTCGTACAAAATAGTAGGAGAATCTTCAAAGCGGCCCGTTCTCCTTGTATAATATTTGGATATACAATGTGTCGTTGTACTTATTGTAATTTTAACTATTCCAATGGTTATTATGAACTAAGCATACGACGCGGCACCTCGAACCATCGAAAAATTCATAATTTTGATGTATGAATATTAGTAGGGACTACCAAGCGGTCACTAATTTTACAATAAGGACTGCCAAGCGGTCCCTAATTCAAATTAGGGACCGATTAACGGTCCCTATTGTCAAATTAGGGACCGTTAAGCGGTCCCTAATTTGACATTAGGGACCGTTTAACGGTCCCTACTAATATTCATACTTAAAAATTGATTTTTTTTTATTGATGTTGTTGTGTTTGTGATTGTAAGCAACCAAACTTATTGTAATATATATATTAAAGTAATAAATGATTGCAAAACCAACCTTATAGTAGATTAGTTGTGAAGTAATAGATTAATTGCGATTGATCGAGTTATTAACGTTCAAGATATATTTCACAAATGTACAACTAATTAATTATCATTAGTTAGTTGTAATTGTTATCCGTGTTTATGATTTACTTCACAAACGTTAGCATAGATACGATTATGAGGCATAATCATTAGATCAAGTATTCATTAATTATACGTATATATGTAGATCGAATTAATTTGTCATTATGTCATTCGTCGTACAAAATAGTAGGAGAATCTTCAAAGCGGCTCGTTCTCCTTTTATAATGTTTGGATATACAATGTGTCGTTGTACTTATTGTTATTTTAACTATTCCAATGGTTATTATGAACTAAACATACAACGCGGCACCTCGAACCATCGAAAAATTCATAATTTTGATGTATGAATATTAGTAAGGACTGCCAAGCGGTCCCTAATTTTACAATAGGGACTGCCAAGCGGTCCCTAATTCAAATTAGGGACCGCTTAACGGTCCCTATTGTCAAATTAGGGACCGCTTAACGGTCCCTACTAATATTCATACTTAAAAATCGATTTTTTTTTACTGATGTTGTTGTGTTTGTGATTGTAAGCAACCAAACTCATTGTAATATATAAATTAAAGTAATAAATGATTGCAAAACCAACCTTATAGTAGATTAGTTGTGAAATAATAGATTAATTGCGATTGATCGAGTTATTAACGTTCAAGATATATTTCACAAATGTACAACTAATTAATTATCATTAGATAGTTGTAATTGCTATCCGTGTTTATGATTTACTTCACAAAAATTAGCATAGATACGATTATGAGGCATAATCATTAGATCAAGTATTCATTAATTATACATATATATGTAGATTGAATTAATTTGTCATTATGTCATTCGTCGTACAAAATAGTAGGAGAATCTTTAAAGCTGCCCGTTCTCCTTGTATAATATTTGGATATACAATGTGTCGTTGTAGTTATTGTTATTTTAACTATTCCAATGGTTATTATGAAGTAAGCATACAACGCGGCACCTCGAACCATCGAAAAATTCATAATTTTGATGTATGAATATTAGTAAGGACTGCCAAGTGGTCCGTAATTTTACAATAGGGACTGCCAAGGGGTCCCTAATTCAAATTAGGGACCGCTTAACGGTCCCTATTGTCAAATTAGGGACCACTTAACGGTCCCTATTGTCAAATTAGGGACCGCTTAACGGTTCCTTCTAATATTCATACCTAAAAATCGATTTTTTTTTTACTGATGTTGTTGTGTTTGTGATTGTAAGCAACCAAACACATTGTAATATATAAATTAAAGTAATAAATGATTGCAAAACCAACCTTATAGTAGATTAGTTGTGAAATAATAGATTAATTGCGATTGATCAAGTTATTAACGTTCAAGATATATTTCACAAATGTACAACTAATTAATTATCATTAGTTAGTTGTAATTGTTATCCGTGTTTATGATTTACTTCACAAATATTAGCATAGATACGATTATGAGGCATAATCATTAGATCAAGTATTCATTAATTATACATATATATGTAAATTAAATTAATTTGTCATTATGTCATTCGTCGTACAAAATAGTAGGAGAATCTTCAAAGCGGCCCGTTCTCCTTGTATAATATTTGGATATACAATGTGTCGTTGTACTTATTGTAATTTTAACTATTCCAATGGTTATTATGAACTAAGCATACGACGCGGCACCTCGAACCATCGAAAAATTCATAATTTTGATGTATGAATATTAGTAGGGACTACCAAGCGGTCACTAATTTTACAATAAGGACTGCCAAGCGGTCCCTAATTCAAATTAGGGACCGATTAACGGTCCCTATTGTCAAATTAGGGACCGTTAAGCGGTCCCTAATTTGACATTAGGGACCGTTTAACGGTCCCTACTAATATTCATACTTAAAAATTGATTTTTTTTTATTGATGTTGTTGTGTTTGTGATTGTAAGCAACCAAACTTATTGTAATATATATATTAAAGTAATAAATGATTGCAAAACCAACCTTATAGTAGATTAGTTGTGAAGTAATAGATTAATTGCGATTGATCGAGTTATTAACGTTCAAGATATATTTCACAAATGTAAATTAATTATCATTAGTTAGTTGTAATTGTTATCCGTGTTTATGATTTACTTCACAAACGTTAGCATAGATACGATTATGAGGCATAATCATTAGATCAAGTATTCATTAATTATACGTATATATGTAGATCGAATTAATTTGTCATTATGTCATTCGTCGTACAAAATAGTAGGAGAATCTTCAAAGCGGCTCGTTCTCCTTTTATAATGTTTGGATATACAATGTGTCGTTGTACTTATTGTTATTTTAACTATTCCAATGGTTATTATGAACTAAACATACAACGCGGCACCTCGAACCATTCGAAAAATTCATAATTTTGATGTATGAATATTAGTAAGGACTGCCAAGCGGTCCCTAATTTTACAATAGGGACTGCCAAGCGGTCCCTAATTCAAATTAGGGACCGCTTAACGGTCCCTATTGTCAAATTAGGGACCGCTTAACGGTCCCTACTAATATTTCATACTTAAAAATCGATTTTTTTTTTACTGATGTTGTTGTGTTTGTGATTGTAAGCAACCAAACTCATTGTAATATATAAATTAAAGTAATAAATGATTGCAAAACCAACCTTATAGTAGATTAGTTGTGAAATAATAGATTAATTGCGATTGATCGAGTTATTAACGTTCAAGATATATTTCACAAATGTACAACTAATTAATTATCATTAGTTAGTTGTAATTGTTATCCGTGTTTATGATTTACTTCACAAACATTAGCATAGATACGATTATGAGGCATAATCATTCGATCAAGTATTCATTAATTATACGTATATATGTAGATCGAATAAATTTGTCATTATGTCATTCGTCGTACAAAATAGTAGGAGAATCTTCAAAGCGGCCCGTTCTCCTTTTATAATGTTTGGATATACAAATGTGTCGTTGTACTTATTGTTATTTTAACTATTCCAATGGTTATTATGAACTAAACATACAACGCGGCACCTCGAACCATCGAAAAAATTCATAATTTTGATGTATGAATATTAGTAAGGACTGCCAAGCGGTCCCTAATTTTACAATAGGGACTGCCAAGCGGTCCCTAATTCAAATTAGGGACCGCTTAACGGTCCCTACTAATATTCATACTTAAAAATCGATTTTTTTTTACTGATGTTGTTGTGTTTGTGATTGTAAGCAACCAAACTCATTGTAATATATAAATTAAAGTAATAAATGATTGCAAAACCAACCTTATAGTAGATTAGTTGTAAAATAATAGATTAATTGCGATTGATCGAGTTATTAACGTTCAAGATATATTTCACAAATGTACAACTAATTAATTATCATTAGATAGTTGTAATTGCTATCCGTGTTTATGATTTACTTCACAAAAATTAGCATAGATACGATTATGAGGCATAATCATTAGATCAAGTATTCATTAATTATACATATATATGTAGATTGAATTAATTGTCATTATGTCATTCGTCGTACAAAATAGTAGGAGAATCTTTAAAGCTGCCCGTTCTCCTTGTATAATATTTGGATATACAATGTGTCGTTGTAGTTATTGTTATTTTAACTATTCCAATGGTTATTATGAACTAAGCATACAACGCGGCACCTCGAACCATCGAAAAATTCATAATTTTGATGTATGAATATTAGTAAGGACTGCCAAGTGGTCCGTAATTTTACAATAGGGACTGCCAAGGGGTCCCTAATTCAAATTAGGGACCGCTTAACGGTCCCTATTTGTCAAATTAGGGACCACTTAACGGTCCCTATTATCAAATTAGGGACCGCTTAACGGTTCCTTCTAATATTCATACCTAAAAATCGATTTTTTTTTACTGATGTTGTTGTGTTTGTGATTGTAAGCAACCAAAACACATTGTAATATATAAATTAAAGTAATAAATGATTGCAAAACCCAACCTTATAGTAGATTAGTTGTGAAATAATAGATTAATTGCGATTGATCAAGTTATTAACGTTCAAGATATATTTCACAAATGTACAACTAATTAATTATCATTAGTTAGTTGTAATTGTTATCCGTGTTTATGATTTACTTCACAAATATTAGCATAGATACGATTATGAGGCATAATCATTAGATCAAGTATTCATTAATTATACATATATATGTAAATTAAATTAATTTGTCATTATGTCATTCGTCGTACAAAATAGTAGGAGAATCTTCAAAGCGGCCCGTTCTCCATGTATAATATTTGGATATACAATGTGTCGTTGTACTTATTGTAATTTTAACTATTCCAATGGTTATTATGAACTAAGCATACGACGCGGCACCTCGAACCATCGAAAAATTCATAATTTTGATGTATGAATATTAGTAGGGACTACCAAGCGGTCACTAATTTTACAATAAGGACTGCCAAGCGGTCCCTAATTCAAATTAGGGACCGATTAACGGTCCCTATTGTCAAATTAGGGACCGTTAAGCGGTCCCTAATTTGACATTAGGGACCGTTTAAACGGTCCCTACTAATATTCATACTTAAAAATTGATTTTTTTTTATTGATGTTGTTGTGTTTGTGATTGTAAGCAACCAAACTTATTGTAATATATATATTAAAGTAATAAATGATTGCAAAACCAACCTTATAGTAGATTAGTTGTGAAGTAATAGATTAATTGCGATTGATCGAGTTATTAACGTTCAAGATATATTTCACAAATGTACAACTAATTAATTATCATTAGTTAGTTGTAATTGTTATCCGTGTTTATGATTTACTTCACAAACGTTAGCATAGATACGATTATGAGGCATAATCATTAGATCAAGTATTCATTAATTATACGTATATATGTAGATCGAATTAATTTGTCATTATGTCATTCGTCGTACAAAATAGTAGGAGAATCTTCAAAGCGGCCCGTTCTCCTTTTATAATGTTTGGATATACAATGTGTCGTTGTACTTATTGTTATTTTAACTATTCCAATGGTTATTATGAACTAAACATACAACGCGGCACCTCGAACCATCGAAAAATTCATAATTTTGATGTATGAATATTAGTAAGGACTGCCAAGCGGTCCCTAATTTTACAATAGGGACTGCCAAGCGGTCCCTAATTCAAATTAGGGACCGCTTAACGGTCCCTATTGTCAAATTAGGGACCGCTTAACGGTCCCTACTAATATTCATACTTAAAAATCGATTTTTTTTTACTGATGTTGTTGTGTTTGTGATTGTAAACAACCAAACTCATTGAAATATATAAATTAAAGTAATAAATGATTGCAAAACCAACCTTATAGTAGATTAGTTGTGAAATAATAGATTAATTGCGATTGATCGAGTTATTAACGTTCAAGATATATTTCACAAATGTACAACTAATTAATTATCATTAGTTAGTTGTAATTGTTATCCGTGTTTATGATTTACTTCACAAACATTAGCATAGATACGATTATGAGGCATAATCATTCGATCAAGTATTCATTAATTATACGTATATATGTAGATCGAATTAATTTGTCATTATGTCATTCGTCGTACAAAATAGTAGGAGAATCTTCAAAGCGGCCCGTTCTCCTTTTATAATGTTTGGATATACAATGTGTCGTTGTACTTATTGTTATTTTAACTATTCCAATGGTTATTATGAACTAAACATACAACGCGGCACCTCGAACCATCGAAAAATTCATAATTTTGATGTATGAATATTAGTAAGGACTGCCAAGCGGTCCCTAATTTTACAATAGGGACTGCCAAGCGGTCCCTAATTCAAATTAGGGACCGCTTAACGGTCCCTACTAATATTCATACTTAAAAATCGATTTTTTTTACTGATGTTGTTGTGTTTGTGATTGTAAGCAACCAAACTCATTGTAATATATAAATTAAAGTAATAAATGATTGCAAAACCAACCTTATAGTAGATTAGTTGTAAATAATAGATTAATTGCGATTGATCGAGTTATTAACGTTCAAGATATATTTCACAAATGTACAACTAATTAATTATCATTAGATAGTTGTAATTGCTATCCGTGTTTATGATTTACTTCACAAAAATTAGCATAGATACGATTATGAGGCATAATCATTAGATCAAGTATTCATTAATTATACATATATATGTAGATTGAATTAATTTGTCATTATGTCATTCGTCGTACAAATAGTAGGAGAATCTTTAAAGCTGCCCGTTCTCCTTGTATAATATTTGGATATACAATGTGTCGTTGTAGTTATTGTTATTTTAACTATTCCAATGGTTATTATGAACTAAGCATACAACGCGGCACCTCGAACCATCGAAAAATTCATAATTTTGATGTATGAATATTAGTAAGGACTGCCAAGTGGTCCGTAATTTTACAATAGGGACTGCCAAGGGGTCCCTAATTCAAATTAGGGACCGCTTAACGGTCCCTATTGTCAAATTAGGGACCACTTAACGGTCCCTATTGTCAAATTAGGGACCGCTTAACGGTTCCTTCTAATATTCATACCTAAAAATCGATTTTTTTTGTACTGATGTTGTTGTGTTGTGATTGTAAGCAACCAAACACATTGTAATATATAAATTAAAGTAATAAATGATTGCAAAACCAACCTTATAGTAGATTAGTTGTGAAATAATAGATTAATTGCGATTGATCAAGTTATTAACGTTCAAGATATATTTCACAAATGTACAACTAATTAATTATCATTAGTTAGTTGTAATTGTTATCCGTGTTTATGATTTACTTCACAAATATTAGCATAGATACGATTATGAGGCATAATCATTAGATCAAGTATTCATTAATTATACATATATATGTATAATTAAATTAATTTGTCATTATGTCATTCGTCGTACAAAATAGTAGGAGAATCTTCAAAGCGGCCCGTTCTCCTTGTATAATATTTGGATATACAATGTGTCGTTGTACTTATTGTAATTTTAACTATTCCAATGGTTATTATGAACTAAGCATACGACGCGGCACCTCGAACCATCGAAAAATTCATAATTTTGATGTATGAATATTAGTAGGGACTACCAAGCGGTCACTAATTTTACAATAAGGACTGCCAAGCGGTCCCTAATTCAAATTAGGGACCGATTAACGGTCCCTATTGTCAAATTAGGGACCGTTAAGCGGTCCCTAATTTGACATTAGGGACCGTTTAACGGTCCCTACTAATATTCATACTTAAAAATTGATTTTTTTTTATTGATGTTGTTGTGTTTGTGATTGTAAGCAACCAAACTTATTGTAATATATATATTAAAGTAATAAATGATTGCAAAACCAACCTTATAGTAGATTAGTTGTGAAGTAATAGATTAATTGCGATTGATCGAGTTATTAACGTTCAGATATATTTCACAAATGTACAACTAATTAATTATCATTAGTTAGTTGTAATTGTTATCCGTGTTTATGATTTACTTCACAAACGTTAGCATAGATACGATTATGAGGCATAATCATTAGATCAAGTATTCATTAATTATACGTATATATGTAGATCGAATTAATTTGTCATTATGTCATTCGTCGTACAAAATAGTAGGAGAATCTTCAAAGCGGCCCGTTCTCCTTTTATAATGTTTGGATATACAATGTGTCGTTGTACTTATTGTTATTTTAACTATTCCAATGGTTATTATGAACTAAACATACAACGCGGCACCTCGAACCATCGAAAAATTCATAATTTTGATGTATGAATATTAGTAAGGACTGCCAAGCGGTCCCTAATTTTACAATAGGGACTGCCAAGCGGTCCCTAATTCAAATTAGGGACCGCTTAACGGTCCCTATTGTCAAATTAGGGACCGCTTAACGGTCCCTACTAATATTCATACTTAAAATATCGATTTTTTTTTACTGATGTTGTTGTGTTTGTGATTGTAAACAACCAAACTCATTGAAATATATAAATTAAAGTAATAAATGATTGCAAAACCAACCTTATAGTAGATTAGTTGTGAAATAATAGATTAATTGCGATTGATCGAGTTATTAACGTTCAAGATATATTTCACAAATGTACAAACTAATTAATTATCATTAGTTAGTTGTAATTGTTATCCGTGTTTATGATTTACTTCACAAACATTAGCATAGATACGATTATGAGGCATAATCATTCGATCAAGTATTCATTAATTATACGTATATATGTAGATCGAATTAATTTGTCATTATGTCATTCGTCGTACAAAATAGTAGGAGAATCTTCAAAGCGGCCCGTTCTCCTTTTATAATGTTTGGATATACAATGTGTCGTTGTACTTATTGTTATTTTAACTATTCCAATGGTTATTATGAACTAAACATACAACGCGGCACCTCGAACCATCGAAAAATTCATAATTTTGATGTATGAATATTAGTAAGGGACTGCCAAGCGGTCCCTAATTTTACAATAGGGACTGCCAGCGGTCCCTAATTCAAATTAGGGACCGCTTAAACGGTCCCTACTAATATTCATACTTAAAATCGATTTTTTTTTACTGATGTTGTTGTGTTTGTGATTGTAAGCAACCAAACTCATTGTAATATATAAATTAAAGTAATAAATGATTGCAAAACCAACCTTATAGTAGATTAGTTGTAAAATAATAGATTAATTGCGATTGATCGAGTTATTAACGTTCAAGATATATTTCACAAATGTACAACTAATTATTATCATTAGATAGTTGTAATTGCTATCCGTGTTTATGATTTACTTCACAAAAATTAGCATAGATACGATTATGAGGCATAATCATTAGATCAAGTATTCATTAATTATACATATATATGTAGATTGAATTAATTTGTCATTATGTCATTCGTCGTACAAAATAGTAGGAGAATCTTTAAAGCTGCCCGTTCTCCTTGTATAATATTTGGATATACAATGTGTCGTTGTAGTTATTGTTATTTTAACTATTCCAATGGTTATTATGAACTAAGCATACAACGCGGCACCTCGAACCATCGAAAAATTCATAATTTTGATGTATGAATATTAGTAAGGACTGCCAAGTGGTCCGTAATTTTACAATAGGGACTGCCAAGGGGTCCCTAATTCAAATTAGGGACCGCTTAACGGTCCCTATTGTCAAATTAGGGACCACTTAACGGTCCCTATTGTCAAATTAGGGACCGCTTAACGGTTCCTTCTAATATTCATACCTAAAAATCGATTTTTTTTTTACTGATGTTGTTGTGTTTGTGATTGTAAGCAACCAAACACATTGTAATATATAAATTAAAGTAATAAATGATTGCAAAACCAACCTTATAGTAGATTAGTTGTGAAATAATAGATTAATGCGATTGATCAAGTTATTAACGTTCAAGATATATTTCACAAATGTACAACTAATTAATTATCATTAGTTAGTTGTAATTGTTATCCGTGTTTATGATTTACTTCACAAATATTAGCATAGATACGATTATGAGGCATAATCATTAGATCAAGTATTCATTAATTATACATATATATGTAAATTAAATTAATTTGTCATTATGTCATTCGTCGTACAAAATAGTAGGAGAATCTTCAAAGCGGCCCGTTCTCCTTGTATAATATTTGGATATACAATGTGTCGTTGTACTTATTGTAATTTTAACTATTCCAATGGTTATTATGAACTAAGCATACGACGCGGCACCTCGAACCATCGAAAAATTCATAATTTTGATGTATGAATATTAGTAGGGACTACCAAGCGGTCACTAATTTTACAATAAGGACTGCCAAGCGGTCCCTAATTTCAAATTAGGGACCGATATAACGGTCCCCTATTGTCAAATTAGGGACCGTTAAGCGGTCCCTAATTTGACATTAGGGACCGTTTATACGGTCCCTACTAATATTCATACTTAAAAATTGATTTTTTTTTATTGATGTTGTTGTGTTTGTGATTGTAAGCAACCAAACTTATTGTAATATATATATTAAAGTAATAAATGATTGCAAAACCAACCTTATAGTAGATTAGTTGTGAAGTAATAGATTAATTGCGATTGATCGAGTTATTAACGTTCAAGATATATTTCACAAATGTACAACTAATTAATTATCATTAGTTAGTTGTAATTGTTATCCGTGTTTATGATTTACTTCACAAACGTTAGCATAGATACGATTATGAGGCATAATCATTAGATCAAGTATTCATTAATTATACGTATATATGTAGATCGAATTAATTTGTCATTATGTCATTCGTCGTACAAAATAGTAGGAGAATCTTCAAAGCGGCCCGTTCTCCTTTTATAATGTTTGGATATACAATGTGTCGTTGTACTTATTGTTATTTTAACTATTCCAATGGTTATTATGAACTAAACATACAACGCGGCACCTCGAACCATCGAAAAATTCATAATTTTGATGTATGAATATTAGTAAGGACTGCCAAGCGGTCCCTAATTTTACAATAGGGACTGCCAAGCGGTCCCTAATTCAAATTAGGGACCGCTTAACGGTCCCTATTGTCAAATTAGGGACCGCTTAACGGTCCCTACTAATATTCATACTTAAAAATCGATTTTTTTTTACTGATGTTGTTGTGTTTGTGATTGTAAGCAACCAAACTCATTGTAATATATAAATTAAAGTAATAAATGATTGCAAAACCAACCTTATAGTAGATTAGTTGTGAAATAATAGATTAATTGCGATTGATCGAGTTATTAACGTTCAAGATATATTTCACAAATGTACAACTAATTAATTATCATTAGTTAGTTGTAATTGTTATCCGTGTTTATGATTTACTTCACAAACATTAGCATAGATACGATTATGAGGCATAATCATTCGATCAAGTATTCATTAATTATACGTATATATGTAGATCGAATTAATTTGTCATTATGTCATTCGTCGTACAAAATAGTAGGAGAATCTTCAAAGCGGCCCGTTCTCCTTTTATAATGTTTGGATATACAATGTGTCGTTGTACTTATTGTTATTTTAACTATTCCAATGGTTATTATGAACTAAACATACAACGCGGCACCTCGAACCATCGAAAAATTCATAATTTTGATGTATGAATATTAGTAAGGACTGCCAAGCGGTCCCTAATTTTACAATAGGGACTGCCAAGCGGTCCCTAATTCAAATTAGGGACCGCTTAACGGTCCCTATTGTCAAATTAGGGACCGCTTAACGGTCCCTACTAATATTCATACTTAAAAATCGATTTTTTTTTACTGATGTTGTTGTGTTTGTGATTGTAAACAACCAAACTCATTGAAATATATAAATTAAAGTAATAAATGATTGCAAAACCAACCTTATAGTAGATTAGTTGTGAAATAATAGATTAATTGCGATTGATCGAGTTATTAACGTTCAAGATATATTTCACAAATGTACAACTAATTAATTATCATTAGTTAGTTGTAATTGTTATCCGTGTTTATGATTTACTTCACAAACATTAGCATAGATACGATTATGAGGCATAATCATTCGATCAAGTATTCATTAATTATACGTATATATGTAGATCGAATTAATTTGTCATTATGTCATTCGTCGTACAAAATAGTAGGAGAATCTTCAAAGCGGCCTGTTCTCCTTTTATAATGTTTGGATATACAATGTGTCGTTGTACTTATTGTTATTTTAACTATTCCAATGGTTATTATGAACTAAACATACAACGCGGCACCTCGAACCATCGAAAAATTCATAATTTTGATGTATGAATATTAGTAAGGACTGCCAAGCGGTCCCTAATTTTACAATAGGGACTGCCAAGCGGTCCCTAATTCAAATTAGGGACCGCTTAACGGTCCCTACTAATATTCATACTTAAAAATCGATTTTTTTTACTGATGTTGTTGTGTTTGTGATTGTAAGCAACCAAACTCATTGTAATATATAAATTAAAGTAATAAATGATTGCAAAACCAACCTTATAGTAGATTAGTTGTAAAATAATAGATTAATTGCGATTGATCGAGTTATTAACGTTCAAGATATATTTCACAAATGTACAACTAATTAATTATCATTAGATAGTTGTAATTGCTATCCGTGTTTATGATTTACTTCACAAAAATTAGCATAGATACGATTATGAGGCATAATCATTAGATCAAGTATTCATTAATTATACATATATATGTAGATTGAATTAATTTGTCATTATGTCATTCGTCGTACAAAATAGTAGGAGAATCTTTAAAGCTGCCCGTTCTCCTTGTATAATATTTGGATATACAATGTGTCGTTGTAGTTATTGTTATTTTAACTATTCCAATGGTTATTATGAACTAAGCATACAACGCGGCACCTCGAACCATCGAAAAATTCATAATTTTGATGTATGAATATTAGTAAGGACTGCCAAGTGGTCCGTAATTTTACAATAGGGACTGCCAAGCGGTCCCTAATTCAAATTAGGGACCGCTTAACGGTCCCTATTGTCAAATTAGGGACCACTTAACGGTCCCTATTGTCAAATTAAGGACCGCTTAACGGTCCCTTCTAATATTCATACCTAAAAATCGATTTTTTTTTACTGATGTTGTTGTGTTTGTGATTGTAAGCAACCAAACACATTGTAATATATAAATTAAAGTAATAAATGATTGCAAAACCAACCTTATAGTAGATTAGTTGTGAAATAATAGATTAATTGCGATTGATCAAGTTATTAACGTTCAAGATATATTTCACAAATGTACAACTAATTAATTATCATTAGTTAGTTGTAATTGTTATCCGTGTTTATGATTTACTTCACAAACATTAGCATAGATACAATTATGAGGCATAATCATTCGATCAAGTATTCATTAATTATACGTATATATGTAGATCGAATTAATTTGTCATTATGTCATTCGTCGTACAAAATAGTAGGAGAATCTTCAAAGCGGCCCGTTCTCCTTTTATAATGTTTGGATATACAATGTGTCGTTGTACTTATTGTTATTTTAACTATTCCAATGGTTATTATGAACTAAACATACAACGCGGCACCTCGAACCATCGAAAAATTCATAATTTTGATGTATGAATATTAGTAAGGACTGCCAAGCGGTCCCTAATTTTACAATAGGGACTGCCAAGCGGTCCCTAATTCAAATTAGGGACCGCTTAACGGTCCCTATTGTCAAATTAGGGACCGCTTAACGGTCCCTACTAATATTCATACTTAAAAATCGATTTTTTTTTACTGATGTTGTTGTGTTTGTGATTGTAAGCAACCAAACTCATTGTAATATATAAATTAAAGTAATAAATGATTGCAAAACCAACCTTATAGTAGATTAGTTGTGAAATAATAGATTAATTGCGATTGATCGAGTTATTAACGTTCAAGATATATTTCACAAATGTACAACTAATTAATTATCATTAGTTAGTTGTAATTGTTATCCGTGTTTATGATTTACTTCACAAACATTAGCATAGATACGATTATGAGGCATAATCATTCGATCAAGTATTCATTAATTATACGTATATATGTAGATCGAATTAATTTGTCATTATGTCATTCGTCGTACAAAATAGTAGGAGAATCTTCAAAGCGGCCCGTTCTCCTTTTATAATGTTTGGATATACAATGTGTCGTTGTACTTATTGTTATTTTAACTATTCCAATGGTTATTATGAACTAAACATACAACGCGGCACCTCGAACCATCGAAAAATTCATAATTTTGATGTATGAATATTAGTAAGGACTGCCAAGCGGTCCCTAATTTTACAATAGGGACTGCCAAGCGGTCCCTAATTCAAATTAGGGACCGCTTAACGGTCCCTATTGTCAAATTATGGACCGCTTAACGGTCCCTACTAATATTCATACTTAAAAATCGATTTTTTTTTACTAATGTTGTTGTGTTTGTGATTGTAAACAACCAAACTCATTGAAATATATAAATTAAAGTAATAAATGATTGCAAAACCAACCTTATAGTAGATTAGTTGTGAAATAATAGATTAATTGCGATTGATCGAGTTATTAACGTTCAAGATATATTTCACAAATGTACAACTAATTAATTATCATTAGTTAGTTGTAATTGTTATCCGTGTTTATGATTTACTTCACAAACATTAGCATAGATACGATTATGAGGCATAATCATTCGATCAAGTATTCATTAATTATACGTATATATGTAGATCGAATTAATTTGTCATTATGTCATTCGTCGTACAAAATAGTAGGAGAATCTTCAAAGCGGCCCGTTCTCCTTTTATAATGTTTGGATATACAATGTGTCGTTGTACTTATTGTTATTTTAACTATTCCAATGGTAATTATGAACTAAACATACAACGCGGCACCTCGAACCATCGAAAAATTCATAATTTTGATGTATGAATATTAGTAAGGACTGCCAAGCGGTCCCTAATTTTACAATAGGGACTGCCAAGCGGTCCCTAATTCAAATTAGGGACCGCTTAACGGTCCCTATTGTCAAATTAGGGACCGCTTAACGGTCCCTACTAATATTCATACTTAAAAATCGATTTTTTTTTATTGATGTTGTTGTGTTTGTGATTGTAAGCAACCAAACTCATTGTAATATATAAATTAAAGTAATAAATGATTGCAAAACCAACCTTATAGTAGATTAGTTGTAAAATAATAGATTAATTGCGATTGATCGAGTTATTAACGTTCAAGATATATTTCACAAATGTACAACTAATTAATTATCATTAGATAGTTGTAATTGCTATCCGTGTTTATGATTTACTTCACAAAAATTAGCATAGATACGATTATGAGGCATAATCATTAGATCAAGTATTCATTAATTATACATATATATGTAGATTGAATTAATTTGTCATTATGTCATTCGTCGTACAAAATAGTAGGAGAATCTTTAAAGCTGCCCGTTCTCCTTGTATAATATTTGGATATACAATGTGTCGTTGTAGTTATTGTTATTTTAACTATTCCAATGGTTATTATGAACTAAGCATACAACGCGGCACCTCGAACCATCGAAAAATTCATAATTTTGATGTATGAATATTAGTAAGGACTGCCAAGTGGTCCGTAATTTTACAATAGGGACTGCCAAGCGGTCCCTAATTCAAATTAGGGACCGCTTAACGGTCCCTATTGTCAAATTAGGGACCACTTAACGGTCCCTATTGTCAAATTAGGGACCGCTTAACGGTCCCTTCTAATATTCATACCTAAAAATCGATTTTTTTTTTACTGATGTTGTTGTGTTTGTGATTGTAAGCAACCAAACACATTGTAATATATAAATTAAAGTAATAAATGATTGCAAAACCAACCTTATAGTAGATTAGTTGTGAAATAATAGATTAATTGCGATTGATCAAGTTATTAACGTTCAAGATATATTTCACAAATGTACAACTAATTAATTATCATTAGTTAGTTGTAATTGTTATCTGTGTTTATGATTTACTTCACAAACATTAGCATAGATACAATTATGAGGCATAATCATTCGATCAAGTATTCATTAATTATACGTATATATGTAGATCGAATTAATTTGTCATTATGTCATTCGTCGTACAAAATAGTAGGAGAATCTTCAAAGCGGCCCGTTCTCCTTTTATAATGTTTGGATATACAATGTGTCGTTGTACTTATTGTTATTTTAACTATTCCAATGGTTATTATGAACTAAACATACAACGCGGCACCTCGAACCATCGAAAAATTCATAATTTTGATGTATGAATATTAGTAAGGACTGCCAAGCGGTCCCTAATTTTACAATAGGGACTGCCAAGCGGTCCCTAATTCAAATTAGGGACCGCTTAACGGTCCCTATTGTCAAATTAGGGACCGCTTAACGGTCCCTACTAATATTCATACTTAAAAATCGATTTTTTTTTACTGATGTTGTTGTGTTTGTGATTGTAAGCAACCAAACTCATTGTAATATATAAATTAAAGTAATAAATGATTGCAAAACCAACCTTATAGTAGATTAGTTGTAAAATAATAGATTAATTGCGATTGATCGAGTTATTAACGTTCAAGATATATTTCACAAATGTACAACTAATTAATTATCATTAGATAGTTGTAATTGTTATCCGTGTTTATGATTTACTTCACAAAAATTAGCATAGATACGATTATGAGGCATAATCATTAGATCAAGTATTCATTAATTATACATATATATGTAGATTGAATTAATTTGTCATTATGTCATTCGTCGTACAAAATAGTAGGAGAATCTTCAAAGCGGCCCGTTCTCCTTGTATAATATTTGGATATACAATGTGTCGTTGTAGTTATTGTTATTTTAACTATTCCAATGGTTATTATGAACTAAGCATACAACGCGGCACCTCGAACCATCGAAAAATTCATAATTTTGATGTATGAATATTAGTAAGGACTGCCAAGTGGTCCGTAATTTTACAATAGGGACTGCCAAGCGGTCCCTAATTCAAATTAGGGACCGCTTAACGGTCCCTATTGTCAAATTAGGGACCACTTAACGGTCCCTATTGTCAAATTAGGGACCGCTTAACGGTCCCTTCTAATATTCATACCTAAAAATCGATTTTTTTTTACTAATGTTGTTGTGTTTGTGATTGTAAGCAACCAAACACATTGTAATATATAAATTAAAGTAATAAATGATTGCAAAACCAACCTTATAGTAGATTAGTTGTGAAATAATAGATTAATTGCGATTGATCAAGTTATTAACGTTCAAGATATATTTCACAAATGTACAACTAATTAATTATCATTAGTTAGTTGTAATTGTTATCCGTGTTTATAATTTACTTCACAAACGTTAGCATAGATACGATTATGAGGCATAATCATTAGATCAAGTATTCATTAATTATACGTATATATGTAGATCGAATTAATTTGTCATTATGTCATTCGTCGTACAAAATAGTAGGAGAATCTTCAAAGCGGCCCGTTCTCCTTTTATAATGTTTGGATATACAATGTGTCGTTGTACTTATTGTTATTTTAACTATTCCAATGGTTATTATGAACTAAACATACAATGCGGCACCTGGAACCATCGAAAAATTCATAATTTTGATGTATGAATATTAGTAAGGACTGCCAAGCGGTCCCTAATTTTACAATAGGGAATCCCAAGTGGTCCCTAATTCAAATTAGGGACCGCTTAACGGTCACTATTGTCAAATTAGGGACCGCTTAACGGTCCCTACTAATATTCATACTTAAAAATCGATTTTTTTTTTACTGATGTTGTTGTGTTTGTGATTGTAAGCAACCAAACTCATTGTAATATATAAATTAAAGTAATAAATGATTGCAAAACCAACCTTATAGTAGATTAGTTGTGAAATAATAGATTAATTGCGATTGATCGAGTTATTAACGTTCAAGATATATTTCACAAATGTACAACTAATTAATTATCATTAGTTAGTTGTAATTGTTATCCGTGTTTATGATTTACTTCACAAACATTAGCATAGATACGATTATGAGGCATAATCATTCGATCAAGTATTCATTAATTATACGTATATATGTAGATCGAATTAATTTGTCATTATGTCATTCGTCGTACAAAATAGTAGGAGAATCTTCAAAGCGGCCCGTTCTCCTTTTATAATGTTTGGATATACAATGTGTCGTTGTACTTATTGTTATTTTAACTATTCCAATGGTTATTATGAACTAAACATACAACGCGGCACCTCGAACCATCGAAAAATTCATAATTTTTATGTATGAATATTAGTAAGGACTGCCAAGCGGTCCCTAATTTTACAATAGGGACTGCCAAGCGGTCCCTAATTCAAATTAGGGACCGCTTAACGGTCCCTATTGTCAAATTAGGGACCGCCTAACGGTCCCTACTAATATTCATACTTAAAAATCGATTTTTTTTTTACTGATGTTGTTGTGTTTGTGATTGTAAGCAACCAAACTCATTGTAATATATAAATTAAAGTAATAAATGATTGCAAAACCAACCTTATAGTAGATTAGTTGTAAAATAATAGATTAATTGCGATTGATCGAGTTATTAACGTTCAAGATATATTTCACAAATGTACAACTAATTAATTATCATTAGATAGTTGTAATTGTTATCCGTGTTTATGATTTACTTCACAAAAATTAGCATAGATACGATTATGAGGCATAATCATTAGATCAAGTATTCATTAATTATACATATATATGTAGATTGAATTAATTTGTCATTATGTCATTCGTCGTACAAAATAGTAGGAGAATCTTCAAAGCGGCCCGTTCTCCTTGTATAATATTTGGATATACAATGTGTCGTTGTAGTTATTGTTATTTTAACTATTCCAATGGTTATTATGAACTAAGCATACAACGCGGCACCTCGAACCATCGAAAAATTCATAATTTTGATGTATGAATATTAGTAAGGACTGCCAAGTGGTCCGTAATTTTACAATAGGGACTGCCAAGCGGTCCCTAATTCAAATTAGGGACCGCTTAACGGTCCCTATTGTCAAATTAGGGACCGCTTAACGGTCCCTACTAATATTCATACTTAAAAATCGATTTTTTTTTACTGATGTTGTTGTGTTTGTGATTGTAAGCAACCAAACTCATTGTAATATATAAATTAAAGTAATAAATGATTGCAAAACCAACCTTATAGTAGATTAGTTGTAAAATAATAGATTAATTGCGATTGATCGAGTTATTAACGTTCAAGATATATTTCACAAATGTACAACTAATTAATTATCATTAGATAGTTGTAATTGCTATCCGTGTTTATGATTTACTTCACAAAAATTAGCATAGATACGATTATGAGGCATAATCATTAGATCAAGTATTCATTAATTATACATATATATGTAGATTGAATTAATTTGTCATTATGTCATTCGTCGTACAAAATAGTAGGAGAATCTTTAAAGCTGCCCGTTCTCCTTGTATAATATTTGGATATACAATGTGTCGTTGTAGTTATTGTTATTTTAACTATTCCAAAGGTTATTATGAACTAAGCATACAACGCGGCACCTCGAACCATCGAAAAATTCATAATTTTGATGTATGAATATTAGTAAGGACTGCCAAGTGGTCCGTAATTTTACAATAGGGACTGCCAAGCGGTCCCTAATTCAAATTAGGGACCGCTTAACGGTCCCTATTGTCAAATTAGGGACCACTTAACGGTCCCTATTGTCAAATTAGGGACCGCTTAACGGTCCCTTCTAATATTCATACCTAAAAATCGATTTTTTTTTACTGATGTTGTTGTGTTTGTGATTGTAAGCAACCAAACACATTGTAATATATAAATTAAAGTAATAAATGATTGCAAAACCAACCTTATAGTAGATTAGTTGTGAAATAATAGATTAATTGCGATTGATCAAGTTATTAACGTTCAAGATATATTTCACAAATGTACAACTAATTAATTATCATTAGTTAGTTGTAATTGTTATCCGTGTTTATGATTTACTTCACAAACATTAGCATAGATACAATTATGAGGCATAATCATTCGATCAAGTATTCATTAATTATACGTATATATGTAGATCGAATTAATTTGTCATTATGTCATTCGTCGTACAAAATAGTAGGAGAATCTTCAAAGCGGCCCGTTCTCCTTTTATAATGTTTGGATATACAATGTGTCGTTGTACTTATTGTTATTTTAACTATTCCAATGGTTATTATGAACTAAACATACAACGCGGCACCTCGAACCATCGAAAAATTCATAATTTTGATGTATGAATATTAGTAAGGACTGCCAAGCGGTCCCTAATTTTACAATAGGGACTGCCAAGCGGTCCCTAATTCAAATTAGGGACCGCTTAACGGTCCCTATTGTCAAATTAGGGACCGCTTAACGGTCCCTACTAATATTCATACTTAAAAATCGATTTTTTTTTACTGATGTTGTTGTGTTTGTGATTGTAAGCAACCAAACTCATTGTAATATATAAATTAAAGTAATAAATGATTGCAAAACCAACCTTATAGTAGATTAGTTGTAAAATAATAGATTAATTGCGATTGATCGAGTTATTAACGTTCAAGATATATTTCACAAATGTACAACTAATTAATTATCATTAGATAGTTGTAATTGTTATCCGTGTTTATGATTTACTTCACAAAAATTAGCATAGATACGATTATGAGGCATAATCATTAGATCAAGTATTCATTAATTATACATATATATGTAGATTGAATTAATTTGTCATTATGTCATTCGTCGTACAAAATAGTAGGAGAATCTTCAAAGCGGCCCGTTCTCCTTGTATAATATTTGGATATACAATGTGTCGTTGTAGTTATTGTTATTTTAACTATTCCAATGGTTATTATGAACTAAGCATACAACGCGGCACCTCGAACCATCGAAAAATTCATAATTTTGATGTATGAATATTAGTAAGGACTGCCAAGTGGTCCGTAATTTTACAATAGGGACTGCCAAGCGGTCCCTAATTCAAATTAGGGACCGCTTAACGGTCCCTATTGTCAAATTAGGGACCACTTAACGGTCCCTATTGTCAAATTAGGGACCGCTTAACGGTCCCTTCTAATATTCATACCTAAAAATCGATTTTTTTTTACTGATGTTGTTGTGTTTGTGATTGTAAGCAACCAAACACATTGTAATATATAAATTAAAGTAATAAATGATTGCAAAACCAACCTTATAGTAGATTAGTTGTGAAATAATAGATTAATTGCGATTGATCAAGTTATTAACGTTCAAGATATATTTCACAAATGTACAACTAATTAATTATCATTAGTTAGTTGTAATTGTTATCCGTGTTTATAATTTACTTCACAAACGTTAGCACAGATACGATTATGAGGCATAATCATTAGATCAAGTATTCATTAATTATACGTATATATGTAGATCGAATTAATTTGTCATTATGTCATTCGTCGTACAAAATAGTAGGAGAATCTTCAAAGCGGCCCGTTCTCCTTTTATAATGTTTGGATATACAATGTGTCGTTGTACTTATTGTTATTTTAACTATTCCAATGGTTATTATGAACTAAACATACAATGCGGCACCTGGAACCATCGAAAAATTCATAATTTTGATGTATGAATATTAGTAAGGACTGCCAAGCGGTCCCTAATTTTACAATAGGGAATCCCAAGTGGTCCCTAATTCAAATTAGGGACCGCTTAACGGTCACTATTGTCAAATTAGGGACCGCTAAACGGTCCCTACTAATATTCATACTTAAAAATCGATTTTTTTTTTACTGATGTTGTTGTGTTTGTGATTGTAAGCAACCAAACTCATTGTAATATATAAATTAAAGTAATAAATGATTGCAAAACCAACCTTATAGTAGATTAGTTGTGAAAGAATAGATTAATTGCGATTGATCGAGTTATTAACGTTCAAGATATATTTCACAAATGTACAACTAATTAATTATCATTAGTTAGTTGTAATTGTTATCCGTGTTTATGATTTACTTCACAAACATTAGCATAGATACGATTATGAGGCATAATCATTCGATCAAGTATTCATTAATTATACGTATATATGTAGATCGAATTAATTTGTCATTATGTCATTCGTCGTACAAAATAGTAGGAGAATCTTCAAAGCGGCCCGTTCTCCTTTTATAATGTTTGGATATACAATGTGTCGTTGTACTTATTGTTATTTTAACTATTCCAATGGTTATTATGAACTAAACATACAACGCGGCACCTCGAACCATCGAAAAATTCATAATTTTGATGTATGAATATTAGTAAGGACTGCCAAGCGGTCCCTAATTTTACAATAGGGACTGCCAAGCGGTCCCTAATTCAAATTAGGGACCGCTTAACGGTCCCTATTGTCAAATTAGGGACCGCTTAACGGTCCCTACTAATATTCATACTTAAAAATCGATTTTTTTTTACTGATGTTGTTGTGTTTGTGATTGTAAGCAACCAAACTCATTGTAATATATAAATTAAAGTAATAAATGATTGCAAAACCAACCTTATAGTAGATTAGTTGTAAAATAATAGATTAATTGCGATTGATCGAGTTATTAACGTTCAAGATATATTTCACAAATGTACAACTAATTAATTATCATTAGATAGTTGTAATTGTTATCCGTGTTTATAATTTACTTCACAAACGTTAGCATAGATACGATTATGAGGCATAATCATTCGATCAAGTATTCATTAATTATACGTATATATGTAGATCGAATTAATTTGTCATTATGTCATTCGTCGTACAAAATAGTAGGAGAATCTTCAAAGCGGCCCGTTCTCCTTTTATAATGTTTGGATATACAATGTGTCGTTGTACTTATTGTTATTTTAACTATTCCAATGGTTATTATGAACTAAACATACAATGCGGCACCTGGAACCATCGAAAAATTCATAATTTTGATGTATGAATATTAGTAAGGACTGCCAAGCGGTCCCTAATTTTACAATAGGGAATCCCAAGTGGTCCCTAATTCAAATTAGGGACCGCTTAACGGTCACTATTGTCAAATTAGGGACCGCTTAACGGTCCCTACTAATATTCATACTTAAAAATCGATTTTTTTTTTACTGATGTTGTTGTGTTTGTGATTGTAAGCAACCAAACTCATTGTAATATATAAATTAAAGTAATAAATGATTGCAAAACCAACCTTATAGTAGATTAGTTGTGAAAGAATAGATTAATTGCGATTGATCGAGTTATTAACGTTCAAGATATATTTCACAAATGTACAACTAATTAATTATCATTAGTTAGTTGTAATTGTTATCCGTGTTTATGATTTACTTCACAAACATTAGCATAGATACGATTATGAGGCATAATCATTCGATCAAGTATTCATTAATTATACGTATATATGTAGATCGAATTAATTTGTCATTATGTCATTCGTCGTACAAAATAGTAGGAGAATCTTCAAAGCGGCCCGTTCTCCTTTTATAATGTTTGGATATACAATGTGTCGTTGTACTTATTGTTATTTTAACTATTCCAATGGTTATTATGAACTAAACATACAACGCGGCACCTCGAACCATCGAAAAATTCATAATTTTGATGTATGAATATTAGTAAGGACTGCCAAGCGGTCCCTAATTTTACAATAGGGACTGCCAAGCGGTCCCTAATTCAAATTAGGGACCGCTTAACGGTCCCTATTGTCAAATTAGGGACCGCTTAACGGTCCCTACTAATATTCATACTTAAAAATCGATTTTTTTTTACTGATGTTGTTGTGTTTGTGATTGTAAGCAACCAAACTCATTGTAATATATAAATTAAAGTAATAAATGATTGCAAAACCAACCTTATAGTAGATTAGTTGTAAAATAATAGATTAATTGCGATTGATCGAGTTATTAACGTTCAAGATATATTTCACAAATGTACAACTAATTAATTATCATTAGATAGTTGTAATTGTTATCCGTGTTTATGATTTACTTCACAAAAATTAGCATAGATACGATTATGAGGCATAATCATTAGATCAAGTATTCATTAATTATACATATATATGTAGATTGAATTAATTTGTCATTATGTCATTCGTCGTACAAAATAGTAGGAGAATCTTCAAAGCGGCCCGTTCTCCTTGTATAATATTTGGATATACAATGTGTCGTTGTAGTTATTGTTATTTTAACTATTCCAAAGGTTATTATGAACTAAGCATACAACGCGGCACCTCGAACCATCGAAAAATTCATAATTTTGATGTATGAATATTAGTAAGGACTGCCAAGTGGTCCGTAATTTTACAATAGGGACTGCCAAGCGGTCCCTAATTCAAATTAGGGACCGCTTAACGGTCCCTATTGTCAAATTAGGGACCACTTAACGGTCCCTATTGTTAAATTAGGGACCGCTTAACGGTCCCTTCTAATATTCATACCTAAAAATCGATTTTTTTTTACTGATGTTGTTGTGTTTGTGATTGTAAGCAACCAAACACATTGTAATATATAAATTAAAGTAATAAATGATTGCAAAACCAACCTTATAGTAGATTAGTTGTGAAATAATAGATTAATTGCGATTGATCAAGTTATTAACGTTCAAGATATATTTCACAAATGTACAACTAATTAATTATCATTAGTTAGTTGTAATTGTTATCCGTGTTTATAATTTACTTCACAAACGTTAGCATAGATACGATTATGAGGCATAATCATTAGATCAAGTATTCATTAATTATACGTATATATGTAGATCGAATTAATTTGTCATTATGTCATTCGTCGTACAAAATAGTAGGAGAATCTTCAAAGCGGCCCGTTCTCCTTTTATAATGTTTGGATATACAATGTGTCGTTGTACTTATTGTTATTTTAACTATTCCAATGGTTATTATGAACTAAACATACAATGCGGCACCTCGAACCATCGAAAAATTCATAATTTTGATGTATGAATATTAGTAAGGACGGCCAAGCGGTCCCTAATTTTACAATAGGGAATCCCAAGTGGTCCCTAATTCAAATTAGGGACCGCTTAACGGTCACTATTGTCAAATTAGGGACCGCTTAACGGTCCCTACTAATTTTCATACTTAAAAATCGATTTTTTTTTTACTGATGTTGTTGTGTTTGTGATTGTAAGCAACCAAACTCATTGTAATATATAAATTAAAGTAATAAATGATTGCAAAACCAACCTTATAGTAGATTAGTTGTGAAATAATAGATTAATTGCGATTGATCGAGTTATTAACGTTCAAGATATATTTCACAAATGTACAACTAATTAATTATCATTAGTTAGTTGTAATTGTTATCCGTGTTTATGATTTACTTCACAAACATTAGCATAGATACGATTATGAGGCATAATCATTCGATCAAGTATTCATTAATTATACGTATATATGTAGATCGAATTAATTTGTCATTATGTCATTCGTCGTACAAAATAGTAGGAGAATCTTCAAAGCGGCCCGTTCTCCTTTTATAATGTTTGGATATACAATGTGTCGTTGTACTTATTGTTATTTTAACTATTCCAATGGTTATTATGAACTAAACATACAACGCGGCACCTCGAACCATCGAAAAATTCATAATTTTTATGTATGAATATTAGTAAGGACTGCCAAGCGGTCCCTAATTTTACAATAGGGACTGCCAAGCGGTCCCTAATTCAAATTAGGGACCGCTTAACGGTCCCTATTGTCAAATTAGGGACCGCTTAACGGTCCCTACTAATATTCATACTTAAAAATCGATTTTTTTTTACTGATGTTGTTGTGTTTGTGATTGTAAGCAACCAAACTCATTGTAATATATAAATTAAAGTAATAAATGATTGCAAAACCAACCTTATAGTAGATTAGTTGTAAAATAATAGATTAATTGCGATTGATCGAGTTATTAACGTTCAAGATATATTTCACAAATGTACAACTAATTAATTATCATTAGATAGTTGTAATTGTTATCCGTGTTTATGATTTACTTCACAAAAATTAGCATAGATACGATTATGAGGCATAATCATTAGATCAAGTATTCATTAATTATACATATATATGTAGATTGAATTAATTTGTCATTATGTCATTCGTCGTACAAAATAGTAGGAGAATCTTCAAAGCGGCCCGTTCTCCTTGTATAATATTTGGATATACAATGTGTCGTTGTAGTTATTGTTATTTTAACTATTCCAATGGTTATTATGAACTAAGCATACAACGCGGCACCTCGAACCATCGAAAAATTCATAATTTTGATGTATGAATATTAGTAAGGATTGCCAAGTGGTCCGTAATTTTACAATAGGGACTGCCAAGCGGTCCCTAATTCAAATTAGGGACCGCTTAACGGTCCCTATTGTCAAATTAGGGACCACTTAACGGTCCCTATTGTCAAATTAGGGACCGTTTAACGGTCCCTTCTAATATTCATACCTAAAAATCGATTTTTTTTTACTGATGTTGTTGTGTTTGTGATTGTAAGCAACCAAACACATTGTAATATATAAATTAAAGTAATAAATGATTGCAAAACCAACCTTATAGTAGATTAGTTGTGAAATAATAGATTAATTGCGATTGATCAAGTTATTAACGTTCAAGATATATTTCACAAATGTACAACTAATTAATTATCATTAGTTAGTTGTAATTGTTATCCGTGTTTATAATTTACTTCACAAACGTTAGCATAGATACGATTATGAGGCATAATCATTAGATCAAGTATTCATTAATTATACGTATATATGTAGATCGAATTAATTTGTCATTATGTCATTCGTCGTACAAAATAGTAGGAGAATCTTCAAAGCGGCCCGTTCTCCTTTTATAATGTTTGGATATACAATGTGTCGTTGTACTTATTGTTATTTTAACTATTCCAATGGTTATTATGAACTAAACATACAATGCGGCACCTCGAACCATCGAAAAATTCATAATTTTGATGTATGAATATTAGTAAGGACTGCCAAGCGGTCCCTAATTTTACAATAGGGAATCCCAAGTGGTCCCTAATTCAAATTAGGGACCGCTTAACGGTCACTATTGTCAAATTAGGGACCGCTTAACGGTCCCTACTAATATTCATACTTAAAAATCGATTTTTTTTTTTACTGATGTTGTTGTGTTTGTGATTGTAAGCAACCAAACTCATTGTAATATATAAATTAAAGTAATAAATGATTGCAAAACCAACCTTATAGTAGATTAGTTGTGAAATAATAGATTAATTGCGATTGATCGAGTTATTAACGTTCAAGATATATTTCACAAATGTACAACTAATTAATTATCATTAGTTAGTTGTAATTGTTATCCGTGTTTATGATTTACTTCACAAACATTAGCATAGATACGATTATGAGGCATAATCATTCGATCAAGTATTCATTAATTATACGTATATATGTAGATCGAATTAATTTGTCATTATGTCATTCGTCGTACAAAATAGTAGGAGAATCTTCAAAGCGGCCCGTTCTCCTTTTATAATGTTTGGATATACAATGTGTCGTTGTACTTATTGTTATTTTAACTATTCCAATGGTTATTATGAACTAAACATACAACGCGGCACCTCGAACCATCGAAAAATTCATAATTTTTATGTATGAATATTAGTAAGGACTGCCAAGCGGTCCCTAATTTTACAATAGGGACTGCCAAGCGGTCCCTAATTCAAATTAGGGACCGCTTAACGGTCCCTATTGTCAAATTAGGGACCGCTTAACGGTCCCTACTAATATTCATACTTAAAAATCGATTTTTTTTTACTGATGTTGTTGTGTTTGTGATTGTAAGCAACCAAACTCATTGTAATATATAAATTAAAGTAATAAATGATTGCAAAACCAACCTTATAGTAGATTAGTTGTAAAATAATAGATTAATTGCGATTGATCGAGTTATTAACGTTCAAGATATATTTCACAAATGTACAACTAATTAATTATCATTAGATAGTTGTAATTGTTATCCGTGTTTATGATTTACTTCACAAAAATTAGCATAGATACAATTATGAGGCATAATCATTAGATCAAGTATTCATTAATTATACATATATATGTAGATTGAATTAATTTGTCATTATGTCATTCGTCGTACAAAATAGTAGGAGAATCTTCAAAGCGGCCCGTTCTCCTTGTATAATATTTGGATATACAATGTGTCGTTGTAGTTATTGTTATTTTAACTATTCCAATGGTTATTATGAACTAAGCATACAACGCGGCACCTCGAACCATCGAAAAATTCATAATTTTGATGTATGAATATTAGTAAGGATTGCCAAGTGGTCCGTAATTTTACAATAGGGACTGCCAAGCGGTCCCTAATTCAAATTAGGGACCGCTTAACGGTCCCTATTGTCAAATTAGGGACCACTTAACGGTCCCTATTGTCAAATTAGGGACCGCTTAACGGTCCCTTCTAATATTCATACCTAAAAATCGATTTTTTTTTACTGATGTTGTTGTGTTTGTGATTGTAAGCAACCAAACACATTGTAATATATAAATTAAAGTAATAAATGATTGCAAAACCAACCTTATAGTAGATTAGTTGTGAAATAATAGATTAATTGCGATTGATCAAGTTATTAACGTTCAAGATATATTTCACAAATGTACAACTAATTAATTATCATTAGTTAGTTGTAATTGTTATCCGTGTTTATAATTTACTTCACAAACGTTAGCATAGATACGATTATGAGGCATAATCATTAGATCAAGTATTCATTAATTATACGTATATATGTAGATCGAATTAATTTGTCATTATGTCATTCGTCGTACAAAATAGTAGGAGAATCTTCAAAGCGGCCCGTTCTCCTTTTATAATGTTTGGATATACAATGTGTCGTTGTACTTATTGTTATTTTAACTATTCCAATGGTTATTATGAACTAAACATACAATGCGGCACCTCGAACCATCGAAAAATTCATAATTTTGATGTATGAATATTAGTAAGGACTGCCAAGCGGTCCCTAATTTTACAATAGGGAATCCCAAGTGGTCCCTAATTCAAATTAGGGACCGCTTAACGGTCACTATTGTCAAATTAGGGACCGCTTAACGGTCCCTACTAATATTCATACTTAAAGATCGATTTTTTTTTTACTGATGTTGTTGTGTTTGTGATTGTAAGCAACCAAACTCATTGTAATATATAAATTAAAGTAATAAATGATTGCAAAACCAACCTTATAGTAGATTAGTTGTGAAATAATAGATTAATTGCGATTGATCGAGTTATTAACGTTCAAGATATATTTCACAAATGTACAACTAATTAATTATCATTAGTTAGTTGTAATTGTTATCCGTGTTTATGATTTACTTCACAAACATTAGCATAGATACGATTATGAGGCATAATCATTCGATCAAGTATTCATTAATTATACGTATATATGTAGATCGAATTAATTTGTCATTATGTCATTCGTCGTACAAAATAGTAGGAGAATCTTCAAAGCGGCCCGTTCTCCTTTTATAATGTTTGGATATACAATGTGTCGTTGTACTTATTGTTATTTTAACTATTCCAATGGTTATTATGAACTAAACATACAACGCGGCACCTCGAACCATCGAAAAATTCATAATGTTTATGTATGAATATTAGTAAGGACTGCCAAGCGGTCCCTAATTTTACAATAGGGACTGCCAAGCGGTCCCTAATTCAAATTAGGGACCGCTTAACGGTCCCTATTGTCAAATTAGGGACCGCTTAACGGTCCTTACTAATATTCATACTTAAAAATCGATTTTTTTTTTACTGATGTTGTTGTGTTTGTGATTGTAAGCAACCAAACTCATTGTAATATATAAATTAAAGTAATAAATGATTGCAAAACCAACCTTATAGTAGATTAGTTGTAAAATAATAGATTAATTGCGATTGATCGAGTTATTAACGTTCAAGATATATTTCACAAATGTACAACTAATTAATTATCATTAGTTAGTTGTAATTGTTATCCGTGTTTATGATTTACTTCACAAAAATTAGCATAGATACGATTATGAGGCATAATCATTAGATCAAGTATTCATTAATTATACATATATATGTAGATTGAATTAATTTGTCATTATGTCATTCGTCGTACAAAATAGTAGGAGAATCTTCAAAGCGGCCCGTTCTCCTTGTATAATATTTGGATATACAATGTGTCGTTGTAGTTATTGTTATTTTAACTATTCCAATGGTTATTATGAACTAAGCATACAACGCGGCACCTCGAACCATCGAAAAATTCATAATTTTGATGTATGAATATTAGTAAGGATTTCCAAGTGGTCCGTAATTTTACAATAGGGACTGCCAAGCGGTCCCTAATTCAAATTAGGGACCGCTTAACGGTCCCTATTGTCAAATTAGGGACCACTTAACGGTCCCTATTGTCAAATTAGGGACCGCTTAACGGTCCCTTCTAATATTCATACCTAAAAATCGATTTTTTTTTACTGATGTTGTTGTGTTTGTGATTGTAAGCAACCAAACACATTGTAATATATAAATTAAAGTAATAAATGATTGCAAAACCAACCTTATAGTAGATTAGTTGTGAAATAATAGATTAATTGCGATTGATCAAGTTATTAACGTTCAAGATATATTTCACAAATGTACAACTAATTAATTATCATTAGTTAGTTGTAATTGTTATCCGTGTTTATAATTTACTTCACAAACGTTAGCATAGATACGATTATGAGGCATAATCATTAGATCAAGTATTCATTAATTATACGTATATATGTAGATCGAATTAATTTGTCATTATGTCATTCGTCGTACAAAATAGTAGGAGAATCTTCAAAGCGGCCCGTTCTCCTTTTATAATGTTTGGATATACAATGTGTCGTTGTACTTATTGTTATTTTAACTATTCCAATGGTTATTATGAACTAAACATACAATGCGGCACCTCGAACCATCGAAAAATTCATAATTTTGATGTATGAATATTAGTAAGGACTGCCAAGCGGTCCCTAATTTTACAATAGGGAATCCCAAGTGGTCCCTAATTCAAATTAGGGACCGCTTAACGGTCACTATTGTCAAATTAGGGACCGCTTAACGGTCCCTACTAATATTCATACTTAAAAATCGATTTTTTTTTTACTGATGTTGTTGTGTTTGTGATTGTAAGCAACCAAACTCATTGTAATATATAAATTAAAGTAATAAATGATTGCAAAACCAACCTTATAGTAGATTAGTTGTGAAATAATAGATTAATTGCGATTGATCGAGTTATTAACGTTCAAGATATATTTCACAAATGTACAACTAATTAATTATCATTAGTTAGTTGTAATTGTTATCCGTGTTTATGATTTACTTCACAAACATTAGCATAGATACGATTATGAGGCATAATCATTCGATCAAGTATTCATTATTTATACGTATATATGTAGATCGAATTAATTTGTCATTATGTCATTCGTCGTACAAAATAGTAGGAGAATCTTCAAAGCGGCCCGTTCTCCTTTTATAATGTTTGGATATACAATGTGTCGTTGTACTTATTGTTATTTTAACTATTCCAATGGTTATTATGAACTAAACATACAACGCGGCACCTCGAACCATCGAAAAATTCATAATTTTTATGTATGAATATTAGTAAGGACTGCCAAGCGGTCCCTAATTTTACAATAGGGACTGCCAAGCGGTCCCTAATTCAAATTAGGGACCGCTTAACGGTCCCTATTGTCAAATTAGGGACCGCTTAACGGTCCCTACTAATATTCATACTTAAAAATCGATTTTTTTTACTGATGTTGTTGTGTTTGTGATTGTAAGCAACCAAACTCATTGTAATATATAAATTAAAGTAATAAATGATTGCAAAACCAACCTTATAGTAGATTAGTTGTAAAATAATAGATTAATTGCGATTGATCGAGTTATTAACGTTCAAGATATATTTCACAAATGTACAACTAATTAATTATCATTAGTTAGTTGTAATTGTTATCCGTGTTTATGATTTACTTCACAAAAATTAGCATAGATACGATTATGAGGCATAATCATTAGATCAAGTATTCATTAATTATACATATATATGTAGATTGAATTAATTTGTCATTATGTCATTCGTCGTACAAAATAGTAGGAGAATCTTCAAAGCGGCCCGTTCTCCTTGTATAATATTTGGATATACAATGTGTCGTTGTAGTTATTGTTATTTTAACTATTCCAATGGTTATTATGAACTAAGCATACAACGCGGCACCTCGAACCATCGAAAAAATCATAATTTTGATGTATGAATATTAGTAAGGACTGCCAAGTGGTCCGTAATTTTACAATAGGGACTGCCAACCGCTTAACGGTCCCTATTGTCAAATTAGGGACCACTTAACGGTCCCTATTGTCAAATTAGGGACCGCTTAACGGTCCCTTCTAATATTCAAACCTAAAAATCGATTTTTTTTTTACTGATGTTGTTGTGTTTGTGATTGTAAGCAACCAAACACATTGTAATATATAAATTAAAGTAATAAATGATTGCAAAACCAACCTTATAGTAGATTAGTTGTGAAATAATAGATTAATTGCGATTGATCAAGTTATTAACGTTCAAGATATATTTCACAAATGTACAACTAATTAATTATCATTAGTTAGTTGTAATTGTTATCCGTGTTTATGATTTACTTCACAAATATTAACATAGATACGATTATGAGGCATAATCATTAGATCAAGTATTCATTAATTATACATATATATGTAAATTAAATTAATTTGTCATTATGTCATTCGTCGTACAAAATAGTAGGAGAATCTTCAAAGCGGTCCGTTCTCCTTGTATAATATTTGGATATACAATGTGTCGTTGTACTTATTGTTATTTTAACTATTCCAATGGTTATTATGAACTAAGCATACAACGCGGCACCTCGAACCATCGAAAAATTCATAATTTTGATGTATGAATATTAGTAGGGACTGCCAAGCGGTCCCTAATTTTACAATAGGGACTGCCAAGCGGTCCCTAATTCAAATTAGGGACCGCTTAACGGTCCCTATTGTCAAATTAGGGACCGCTTAACGGTCCCTACTAATATTCATACTTAAAAATCGATTTTTTTTACTGATGTTGTTGTGTTTGTGATTGTAAGCAACCAAACTCATTGTAATATATAAATTAAAGTAATAAATGATTGCAAAACCAACCTTATAGTAGATTAGTTGTAAAATAATAGATTAATTGCGATTGATCGAGTTATTAACGTTCAAGATATATTTCACAAATGTACAACTAATTAATTATCATTAGTTAGTTGTAATTGTTATCCGTGTTTATAATTTACTTCACAAACGTTAGCATAGATACGATTATGAGGCATAATCATTAGATCAAGTATTCATTAATTATACGTATATATGTAGATCGAATTAATTTGTCATTATGTCATTCGTCGTACAAAATAGTAGGAGAATCTTCAAAGCGGCCCGTTCTCCTTTTATAATGTTTGGATATACAATGTGTCGTTGTACTTATTGTTATTTTAACTATTCCAATGGTTATTATGAACTAAACATACAATGCGGCACCTCGAACCATCGAAAAATTCATAATTTTGATGTATGAATATTAGTAAGGACTGCCAAGCGGTCCCTAATTTTACAATAGGGAATCCCAAGTGGTCCCTAATTCAAATTAGGGACCGCTTAACGGTCACTATTGTCAAATTAGGGACCGCTTAACGGTCCCTACTAATATTCATACTTAAAAATCGATTTTTTTTTTACTGATGTTGTTGTGTTTGTGATTGTAAGCAACCAAACTCATTGTAATATATAAATTAAAGTAATAAATGATTGCAAAACCAACCTTATAGTAGATTAGTTGTGAAATAATAGATTAATTGCGATTGATCGAGTTATTAACGTTCAAGATATATTTCACAAATGTACAACTAATTAATTATCATTAGTTAGGTGTAATTGTTATCCGTGTTTATGATTTACTTCACAAACATTAGCATAGATACGATTATGAGGCATAATCATTCGATCAAGTATTCATTAATTATACGTATATATGTAGATCGAATTAATTTGTCATTATGTCATTCGTCGTACAAAATAGTAGGAGAATCTTCAAAGCGGCCCGTTCTCCTTTTATAATGTTTGGATATACAATGTGTCGTTGTACTTATTGTTATTTTAACTATTCCAATGGTTATTATGAACTAAACATACAATGCGGCACCTCGAACCATCGAAAAATTCATAATTTTGATGTATGAATATTAGTAAGGACTGCCAAGCGGTCCCTAATTTTACAATAGGGAATCCCAAGTGGTCCCTAATTCAAATTAGGGACCGCTTAACGGTCCCTATTGTCAAATTAGGGACCGCTTAACGGTCCCTACTAATATTCATACTTAAAAATCGATTTTTTTTACTGATGTTGTTGTGTTTGTGATTGTAAGCAACCAAACTCATTGTAATATATAAATTAAAGTAATAAATGATTGCAAAACCAACCTTATAGTAGATTAGTTGTAAAATAATAGATTAATTGCGATTGATCGAGTTATTAACGTTCAAGATATATTTCACAAATGTACAACTAATTAATTATCATTAGTTAGTTGTAATTGTTATCCGTGTTTATGATTTACTTCACAAAAATTAGCATAGATACGATTATGAGGCATAATCATTAGATCAAGTATTCATTAATTATACATATATATGTAGATTGAATTAATTTGTCATTATGTCATTCGTCGTACAAAATAGTAGGAGAATCTTCAAAGCGGCCCGTTCTCCTTGTATAATATTTGGATATACAATGTGTCGTTGTAGTTATTGTTATTTTAACTATTCCAATGGTTATTATGAACTAAGCATACAACGCGGCACCTCGAACCATCGAAAAAATCATAATTTTGATGTATGAATATTAGTAAGGACTGCCAAGTGGTCCGTAATTTTACAATAGGGACTGTCAACCGCTTAACGGTCCCTATTGTCAAATTAGGGACCACTTAACGGTCCCTATTGTCAAATTAGGGACCGCTTAACGGTCCCTTCTAATATTCAAACCTAAAAATCGATTTTTTTTTTACTGATGTTGTTGTGTTTGTGATTGTAAGCAACCAAACTCATTGTAATATATAAATTAAAGTAATAAATGATTGCAAAACCAACCTTATAGTAGATTAGTTGTGAAATAATAGATTAATTGCGATTGATCAAGTTATTAACGTTCAAGATCTATTTCACAAATGTACAACTAATTAATTATCATTAGTTAGTTGTAATTGTTATCCGTGTTTATGATTTACTTCACAAATATTAGCATAGATACGATTATGAGGCATAATCATTAGATCAAGTATTCATTAATTATACATATATATGTAAATTAAATTAATTTGTCATTATGTCATTCGTCGTACAAAATAGTAGGAGAATCTTCAAAGCGGTCCGTTCTCCTTGTATAATATTTGGATATACAATGTGTCGTTGTACTTATTGTTATTTTAACTATTCCAATGGTTATTATGAACTAAGCATACAACGCGGCACCTCGAACCATCGAAAAATTCATAATTTTGATGTATGAATATTAGTAGGGACTGCCAAGCGGTCCCTAATTTTACAATAGGGACTGCCAAGCGGTCCCTAATTCAAATTAGGGATCGCTTAACGGTCCCTATTGTCAAATTAGGGACCGCTTAACGGTCCCTACTAATATTCATACTTAAAAATCGATTTTTTTTACTGATGTTGTTGTGTTTGTGATTGTAAGCAACCAAACTCATTGTAATATATAAATTAAAGTAATAAATGATTGCAAAACCAACCTTATAGTAGATTAGTTGTAAAATAATAGATTAATTGCGATTGATCGAGTTATTAACGTTCAAGATATATTTCACAAATGTACAACTAATTAATTATCATTAGTTAGTTGTAATTGTTATCCGTGTTTATGATTTACTTCACAAACATTAGCATAGATACGATTATGAGGCATAATCATTCGATCAAGTATTCATTAATTATACGTATATATGTAGATCGAATTAATTTGTCATTATGTCATTCGTCGTACAAAATAGTAGGAGAATCTTCAAAGCGGCCCGTTCTCCTTTTATAATGTTTGGATATACAATATGTCGTTGTACTTATTGTTATTTTAACTATTCCAATGGTTATTATGAACTAAACATACAACGCGGCACCTCGAACCATCGAAAAATTCATAATTTTTATGTATGAATATTAGTAAGGACTGCCAAGCGGTCCCTAATTTTACAATAGGGACTGCCAATCGGTCCCTAATTCAAATTAGGGACCGCTTAACGGTCCCTATTGTCAAATTAGGGACCGCTTAACGGTCCCTACTAATATTCATACTTAAAAATCGATTTTTTTTACTGATGTTGTTGTGTTTGTGATTGTAAGCAACCAAACTCATTGTAATATATAAATTAAAGTAATAAATGATTGCAAAACCAACCTTATAGTAGATTAGTTGTAAAATAATAGATTAATTGCGATTGATCGAGTTATTAACGTTCAAGATATATTTCACAAATGTACAACTAATTAATTATCATTAGTTAGTTGTAATTGTTATCCGTGTTTATGATTTACTTCACAAAAATTAGCATAGATACGATTATGAGGCATAATCATTAGATCAAGTATTCATTAATTATACATATATATGTAGATTGAATTAATTTGTCATTATGTCATTCGTCGTACAAAATAGTAGGAGAATCTTCAAAGCGGTCCGTTCTCCTTGTATAATATTTGGATATACAATGTGTCGTTGTACTTATTGTTATTTTAACTATTCCAATGGTTATTATGAACTAAGCATACAACGCGGCACCTCGAACCATCGAAAAATTCATAATTTTGATGTATGAATATTAGTAGGGACTGCCAAGCGGTCCCTAATTTTACAATAGGGACTGCCAAGCGGTCCCTAATTCAAATTAGGGACCGCTTAACGGTCCCTATTGTCAAATTAGGGACCGCTTAACGGTCCCTACTAATATTCATACTTAAAAATCGATTTTTTTTACTGATGTTGTTGTGTTTGTGATTGTAAGCAACCAAACTCATTGTAATATATAAATTAAAGTAATAAATGATTGCAAAACCAACCTTATAGTAGATTAGTTGTAAAATAATAGATTAATTGCGATTGATCGAGTTATTAACGTTCAAGATATATTTCACAAATGTACAACTAATTAATTATCATTAGTTAGTTGTAATTGTTATCCGTGTTTATAATTTACTTCACAAACGTTAGCATAGATACGATTATGAGGCATAATCATTAGATCAAGTATTCATTAATTATACGTATATATGTAGATCGAATTAATTTGTCATTATGTCATTCGTCGTACAAAATAGTAGGAGAATCTTCAAAGCGGCCCGTTCTCCTTTTATAATGTTTGGATATACAATGTGTCGTTGTACTTATTGTTATTTTAACTATTCCAATGGTTATTATGAACTAAACATACAATGCGGCACCTCGAACCATCGAAAAATTCATAATTTTGATGTATGAATATTAGTAAGGACTGCCAAGCGGTCCCTAATTTTACAATAGGGAATCCCAAGTGGTCCCTAATTCAAATTAGGGACCGCTTAACGGTCACTATTGTCAAATTAGGGACCGCTTAACGGTCCCTACTAATATTCATACTTAAAAATCGATTTTTTTTTTACTGATGTTGTTGTGTTTGTGATTGTAAGCAACCAAACTCATTGTAATATATAAATTAAAGTAATAAATGATTGCAAAACCAACCTTATAGTAGATTAGTTGTGAAATAATAGATTAATTGCGATTGATCGAGTTATTAACGTTCAAGATATATTTCACAAATGTACAACTAATTAATTATCATTAGTTAGGTGTAATTGTTATCCGTGTTTATGATTTACTTCACAAACATTAGCATAGATACGATTATGAGGCATAATCATTCGATCAAGTATTCATTAATTATACGTATATATGTAGATCGAATTAATTTGTCATTATGTCATTCGTCGTACAAAATAGTAGGAGAATCTTCAAAGCGGCCCGTTCTCCTTTTATAATGTTTGGATATACAATGTGTCGTTGTACTTATTGTTATTTTAACTATTCCAATGGTTATTATGAACTAAACATACAATGCGGCACCTCGAACCATCGAAAAATTCATAATTTTGATGTATGAATATTAGTAAGGACTGCCAAGCGGTCCCTAATTTTACAATAGGGAATCCCAAGTGGTCCCTAATTCAAATTAGGGACCGCTTAACGGTCCCTATTGTCAAATTAGGGACCGCTTAACGGTCCCTACTAATATTCATACTTAAAAATCGATTTTTTTTACTGATGTTGTTGTGTTTGTGATTGTAAGCAACCAAACTCATTGTAATATATAAATTAAAGTAATAAATGATTGCAAAACCAACCTTATAGTAGATTAGTTGTAAAATAATAGATTAATTGCGATTGATCGAGTTATTAACGTTCAAGATATATTTCACAAATGTACAACTAATTAATTATCATTAGTTAGTTGTAATTGTTATCCGTGTTTATGATTTACTTCACAAAAATTAGCATAGATACGATTATGAGGCATAATCATTAGATCAAGTATTCATTAATTATACATATATATGTAGATTGAATTAATTTGTCATTATGTCATTCGTCGTACAAAATAGTAGGAGAATCTTCAAAGCGGCCCGTTCTCCTTGTATAATATTTGGATATACAATGTGTCGTTGTAGTTATTGTTATTTTAACTATTCCAATGGTTATTATGAACTAAGCATACAACGCGGCACCTCGAACCATCGAAAAAATCATAATTTTGATGTATGAATATTAGTAAGGACTGCCAAGTGGTCCGTAATTTTACAATAGGGACTGTCAACCGCTTAACGGTCCCTATTGTCAAATTAGGGACCACTTAACGGTCCCTATTGTCAAATTAGGGACCGCTTAACGGTCCCTTCTAATATTCAAACCTAAAAATCGATTTTTTTTTTACTGATGTTGTTGTGTTTGTGATTGTAAGCAACCAAACTCATTGTAATATATAAATTAAAGTAATAAATGATTGCAAAACCAACCTTATAGTAGATTAGTTGTGAAATAATAGATTAATTGCGATTGATCAAGTTATTAACGTTCAAGATCTATTTCACAAATGTACAACTAATTAATTATCATTAGTTAGTTGTAATTGTTATCCGTGTTTATGATTTACTTCACAAATATTAGCATAGATACGATTATGAGGCATAATCATTAGATCAAGTATTCATTAATTATACATATATATGTAAATTAAATTAATTTGTCATTATGTCATTCGTCGTACAAAATAGTAGGAGAATCTTCAAAGCGGTCCGTTCTCCTTGTATAATATTTGGATATACAATGTGTCGTTGTACTTATTGTTATTTTAACTATTCCAATGGTTATTATGAACTAAGCATACAACGCGGCACCTCGAACCATCGAAAAATTCATAATTTTGATGTATGAATATTAGTAGGGACTGCCAAGCGGTCCCTAATTTTACAATAGGGACTGCCAAGCGGTCCCTAATTCAAATTAGGGATCGCTTAACGGTCCCTATTGTCAAATTAGGGACCGCTTAACGGTCCCTACTAATATTCATACTTAAAAATCGATTTTTTTTACTGATGTTGTTGTGTTTGTGATTGTAAGCAACCAAACTCATTGTAATATATAAATTAAAGTAATAAATGATTGCAAAACCAACCTTATAGTAGATTAGTTGTAAAATAATAGATTAATTGCGATTGATCGAGTTATTAACGTTCAAGATATATTTCACAAATGTACAACTAATTAATTATCATTAGTTAGTTGTAATTGTTATCCGTGTTTATGATTTACTTCACAAACATTAGCATAGATACGATTATGAGGCATAATCATTCGATCAAGTATTCATTAATTATACGTATATATGTAGATCGAATTAATTTGTCATTATGTCATTCGTCGTACAAAATAGTAGGAGAATCTTCAAAGCGGCCCGTTCTCCTTTTATAATGTTTGGATATACAATATGTCGTTGTACTTATTGTTATTTTAACTATTCCAATGGTTATTATGAACTAAACATACAACGCGGCACCTCGAACCATCGAAAAATTCATAATTTTTATGTATGAATATTAGTAAGGACTGCCAAGCGGTCCCTAATTTTACAATAGGGACTGCCAATCGGTCCCTAATTCAAATTAGGGACCGCTTAACGGTCCCTATTGTCAAATTAGGGACCGCTTAACGGTCCCTACTAATATTCATACTTAAAAATCGATTTTTTTTACTGATGTTGTTGTGTTTGTGATTGTAAGCAACCAAACTCATTGTAATATATAAATTAAAGTAATAAATGATTGCAAAACCAACCTTATAGTAGATTAGTTGTAAAATAATAGATTAATTGCGATTGATCGAGTTATTAACGTTCAAGATATATTTCACAAATGTACAACTAATTAATTATCATTAGTTAGTTGTAATTGTTATCCGTGTTTATGATTTACTTCACAAAAATTAGCATAGATACGATTATGAGGCATAATCATTAGATCAAGTATTCATTAATTATACATATATATGTAGATTGAATTAATTTGTCATTATGTCATTCGTCGTACAAAATAGTAGGAGAATCTTCAAAGCGGCCCGTTCTCCTTGTATAATATTTGGATATACAATGTGTCGTTGTAGTTATTGTTATTTTAACTATTCCAATGGTTATTATGAACTAAGCATACAACGCGGCACCTCGAACCATCGAAAAAATCATAATTTTGATGTATGAATATTAGTAAGGACTGCCAAGTGGTCCGTAATTTTACAATAGGGACTGCCAACCGCTTAACGGTCCCTATTGTCAAATTAGGGACCACTTAACGGTCCCTATTGTCAAATTAGGGACCGCTTAACGGTCCCTTCTAATATTCAAACCTAAAAATCGATTTTTTTTTTACTGATGTTGTTGTGTTTGTGATTGTAAGCAACCAAACTCATTGTAATATATAAATTAAAGTAATAAATGATTGCAAAACCAACCTTATAGTAGATTAGTTGTGAAATAATAGATTAATTGCGATTGATCAAGTTATTAACGTTCAAGATCTATTTCACAAATGTACAACTAATTAATTATCATTAGTTAGTTGTAATTGTTATCCGTGTTTATGATTTACTTCACAAATATTAGCATAGATACGATTATGAGGCATAATCATTAGATCAAGTATTCATTAATTATACATATATATGTAAATTAAATTAATTTGTCATTATGTCATTCGTCGTACAAAATAGTAGGAGAATCTTCAAAGCGGTCCGTTCTCCTTGTATAATATTTGGATATACAATGTGTCGTTGTACTTATTGTTATTTTAACTATTCCAATGGTTATTATGAACTAAGCATACAACGCGGCACCTCGAACCATCGAAAAATTCATAATTTTGATGTATGAATATTAGTAGGGACTGCCAAGCGGTCCCTAATTTTACAATAGGGACTGCCAAGCGGTCCCTAATTCAAATTAGGGATCGCTTAACGGTCCCTATTGTCAAATTAGGGACCGCTTAACGGTCCCTACTAATATTCATACTTAAAAATCGATTTTTTTTACTGATGTTGTTGTGTTTGTGATTGTAAGCAACCAAACTCATTGTAATATATAAATTAAAGTAATAAATGATTGCAAAACCAACCTTATAGTAGATTAGTTGTAAAATAATAGATTAATTGCGATTGATCGAGTTATTAACGTTCAAGATATATTTCACAAATGTACAACTAATTAATTATCATTAGTTAGTTGTAATTGTTATCCGTGTTTATGATTTACTTCACAAAAATTAGCATAGATACGATTATGAGGCATAATCATTAAATCAAGTATTCATTAATTATACATATATATGTAGATTGAATTAATTTGTCATTATGTCATTCGTCGTACAAAATAGTAGGAGAATCTTCAAAGCGGCCCGTTCTCCTTGTATAATATTTGGATATACAATGTGTCGTTGTAGTTATTGTTATTTTAACTATTCCAATGGTTATTATGAACTAAGCATACAACGCGGCACCTCGAACCATCGAAAAAATCATAATTTTGATGTATGAATATTAGTAAGGACTGCCAAGTGGTCCGTAATTTTACAATAGGGACTGCCAAGCGGTCCCTAATTCAAATTAGGGACCGCTTAACGGTCCCTATTGTCAAATTAGGGACCACTTAACGGTCCCTATTGTCAAATTAGGGACCGCTTAACGGTCCCTTCTAATATTCAAACCTAAAAATCGATTTTTGTTTTACTGATGTTGTTGTGTTTGTGATTGTAAGCAACCAAACACATTGTAATATTTAAATTAAAGTAATAAATGATTGCAAAACCAACCTTATAGTAGATTAGTTGTGAAATAATAGATTAATTGCGATTGATCAAGTTATTAACGTTCAAGATATATTTCACAAATGTACAACTAATTAATTATCATTAGTTAGTTGTAATTGTTATCCGTGTTTATGATTTACTTCACAAATATTAGCATAGATACGATTATGAGGCATAATCATTAGATCAAGTATTCATTAATTATACATATATATGTAAATTAAATTAATTTGTCATTATGTCATTCGTCGTACAAAATAGTAGGAGAATCTTCAAAGCGGTCCGTTCTCCTTGTATAATATTTGGATATACAATGTGTCGTTGTACTTATTGTTATTTTAACTATTCCAATGGTTATTATGACTAAGCATACAACGCGGCACCTCGAACCATCGAAAAATTCATAATTTTGATGTATGAATATTAGTAGGGACTGCCAAGCGGTCCCTAATTTTACAATAAGGACTGCCAAGCGGTCCCTAATTCAAATTAGGGACCGATTAACGGTCCCTATTGTCAAATTAGGGACCGTTAAGCGGTCCCTAATTTGACATTAGGGACCGTTTAACGGTCCCTACTAATATTCATACTTAAAAATTGATTTTTTTTTATTGATGTTGTTGTGTTTGTGATTGTAAGCAACCAAACTTATTGTAATATATAAATTAAAGTAATAAATGATTGCAAAACCAACCTTATAGTAGATTAGTTGTGAAGTAATAGATTAATTGCGATTGATCGAGTTATTAACGTTCAAGATATATTTTACAAATGTACAACTAATTAATTATCATTAGTTAGTTGTAATTGTTATCCGTGTTTATGATTTACTTCACAAACATTAGCATAGATACGATTATGAGGCATAATCATTCGATCAAGTATTCATTAATTATACGTATATATGTAGATCGAATTAATTTGTCATTATGTCATTCGTCGTACAAAATAGTAGGAGAATCTTCAAAGCGGCCCGTTCTCCTTTTATAATGTTTGGATATACAATGTGTCGTTGTACTTATTGTTATTTTAACTATTCCAATGGTTATTATGAACTAAACATACAACGCGGCACCTCGAACCATCGAAAAATTCATAATTTTGATGTATTAATATTAGTAAGGACTGCCAAGCGGTCCCTAATTTTACAATAGGGACTGCCAAGCGGTCCCTAATTCAAATTAGGGACCGCTTAACGGTCCCTATTGTCAAATTAGGGACCGCTTAACGGTCCCTACTAATATTCATACTTAAAAATCGATTTTTTTTACTGATGTTGTTGTGTTTGTGATTGTAAGCAACCAAACTCATTGTAATATATAAATTAAAGTAATAAATGATTGCAAAACCAACCTTATAGTAGATTAGTTGTAAAATAATAGATTAATTGCGATTGATCGAGTTATTAACGTTCAAGATATATTTCACAAATGTACAACTAATTAATTATCATTAGTTAGTTGTAATTGTTATCCGTGTTTATGATTTACTTCACAAAAATTAGCATAGATACGATTATGAGGCATAATCATTAGATCAAGTATTCATTAATTATACATATATATGTAGATTGAATTAATTTGTCATTATGTCATTCGTCGTACAAAATAGTAGGAGAATCTTCAAAGCGGCCCGTTCTCCTTGTATAATATTTGGATATACAATGTGTCATTGTAGTTATTGTTATTTTAACTATTCCAATGGTTATTATGAACTAAGCATACAACGCGGCACCTCGAACCATCGAAAAAATCATAATTTTGATGTATGAATATTAGTAAGGACTGCCAAGTGGTCCGTAATTTTACAATAGGGACTGCCAAGCGGTCCCTAATTCAAATTAGGGACCACTTAACGGTCCCTATTGTCAAATTAGGGACCACTTAACGGTCCCTATTGTCAAATTAGGGACCGCTTAACGGTCCCTTCTAATATTCAAACCTAAAAATCGATTTTTGTTTTACTGATGTTGTTGTGTTTGTGATTAAAGCAACCAAACACATTGTAATATTTAAATTAAAGTAATAAATGATTGCAAAACCAACCTTATAGTAGATTAGTTGTGAAATAATAGATTAATTGCGATTGATCAAGTTATTAACGTTCAAGATATATTTCACAAATGTACAACTAATTAATTATCATTAGTTAGTTGTAATTGTTATCCGTGTTTATGATTTACTTCACAAATATTAGCATAGATACGATTATGAGGCATAATCATTAGATCAAGTATTCATTAATTATACATATATATGTAAATTAAATTAATTTGTCATTATGTCATTCGTCGTACAAAATAGTAGGAGAATCTTCAAAGCGGTTCGTTCTCCTTGTATAATATTTGGATATACAATGTGTCGTTGTACTTATTGTTATTTTAACTATTCCAATGGTTATTATGAACTAAGCATACAACGCGGCACCTCGAACCATCGAAAAATTCATAATTTTGATGTATGAATATTAGTAGGGACTGCCAAGCGGTCCCTAATTTTACAATAAGGACTGCCAAGCGGTCCCTAATTCAAATTAGGGACCGATTAACGGTCCCTATTGTCAAATTAGGGACCGTTAAGCGGTCCCTAATTTGACATTAGGGACCGTTTAACGGTCCCTACTAATATTCATACTTAAAAATTGATTTTTTTTTATTGATGTTGTTGTGTTTGTGATTGTAAGCAACCAAACTTATTGTAATATATAAATTAAAGTAATAAATGATTGCAAAACCAACCTTATAGTAGATTAGTTGTGAAGTAATAGATTAATTGCGATTGATCGAGTTATTAACGTTCAAGATATATTTCACAAATGTACAACTAATTAATTATCATTAGTTAGTTGTAATTGTTATCCGTGTTTATGATTTACTTCACAAACGTTAGCATAGATACGATTATGAGGCATAATCACTAGATCAAGTATTCATTAATTATACGTATATATGTAGATCGAATTAATTTGTCATTATGTCATTCGTCGTACAAAATAGTAGGAGAATCTTCAAAGCGGCCCATTCTCCTTGTATAATATTTGGATATACAATGTGTCGTTGTACTTATTGTTATTTTAACTATTCCAATGGTTATTATGAACTAAGCATACAACGCGGCACCTCGAACCATCGAAAAATTCATAATTTTGATGTATGAATATTAGTAGGGACTGCCAAGCGGTCCCTAATTTTACAATAAGGACTGCCAAGCGGTCCCTAATTCAAATTAGGGACCGATTAACGGTCCCTATTGTCAAATTAGGGACCGTTAAGCGGTTCCTAATTTGACATTAGGGACCGTTTAACGGTCCCTACTAATATTCATACTTAAAAATTGATTTTTTTATTGATGTTGTTGTGTTTGTGATTGTAAGCAACCAAACTTATTGTAATATATAAATTAAAGTAATAAATGATTGCAAAACCAACCTTATAGTAGATTAGTTGTGAAGTAATAGATTAATTGCGATTGATCGAGTTATTAACGTTCAAGATATATTTCACAAATGTACAACTAATTAATTATCATTAGTTAGTTGTAATTGTTATCCGTGTTTATGATTTACTTCACAAACGTTAGCATAGATACGATTATGAGGCATAATCACTAGATCAAGTATTCATTAATTATACGTATATATGTAGATCGAATTAATTTGTCATTATGTCATTCGTCGTACAAAATAGTAGGAGAATCTTCAAAGCGGCCCGTTCTCCTAGTATAATGTTTGGATATACAATGTGTCGTTGTACTTATTTTTATTTTAACTATTCCAATGGTTATTATGAACTAAGCATACAACGCGGCACCTCGAACCATCGAAAAATTCATAATTGTGATGTATGAATATTAGTAGGGACTGCCAAGCGATCCCTAATTTTACAATAGGGACTGTCAAGCGGTCCCTAATTCAAATTAGGGACCGCTTAACGGACCCTAATGTCAAATTAGGGACTGCTTAACGGTCCCTATTGCCAAATTAGGGACCGCGTAACGGTCCCTACTAATATTCATACTTAAAAATCGATTTATTTTTATTGATGTTGTTGTGTTTGTGATTGTAAGCAACCAAACTCATTGTAATATATAAATTGAAGTAATAAATGATTGCAAAACCAACCTTATAGTAGATTAGTTGTGAAATAATAGATTAATTGCTATTGATCGAGTTATTAACGTTCAAGATATATTTCACAAATGTACAACTAATTAATTATCATTAGTTAGTTGTAATTGGTATCCGTGTTTATGATTTACTTCACAAACGTTAGCATAGATACGATTATGAGGCATAATCATTAGATCAAGTATTCATTAATTATACGTATATATGTAGATCGAATTAATTTGTCATTATGTCATTCGTCGTACAAAATAGTAGAGAATCTTCAAAGTGGCCCGTTCTCCTTTTATAATGTTTGGATATACAATGTGTCGTTGTACTTATTGTTATTTTAACTATTCCAATGGTTATTATGAACTAAACATACAACGCGGCACCTCGAACCATCGAAAAATTCATAATTTTGATGTATGAATATTAGTAAGGACTGCCAAGCGGTCCCTAATTTTACAATAGGGAATCCCAAGTGGTCCCTAATTCAAATTAGGGACCGCTTAACGGTCCCTATTGTCAAATTAGGGACCGCTTAACGGTCCCTACTAATATTCATACTTAAAAATCGATTTTTTTTTACTGATGTTGTTGTGTTTGTGATTGTAAGCAACCAAACTCATTGTAATATATAAATTAAAGTAATAAATGATTGCAAAACCAACCTTATAGTAGATTAGTTGTGAAATAATAGATTAATTGCGATTGATCGAGTTATTAACGTTCAAGATATATTTCACAAATGTACAACTAATTAATTATCATTAGTTAGTTGTAATTGTTATCCGTGTTTATGATTTACTTCACAAACATTAGCATAGATACGATTATGAGGCATAATCATTAGATCAAGTATTCATTAATTATACGTATATATGTAGATCGAATTAATTTGTCATTATGTCATTCGTCGTACAAAATAGTAGGAGAATCTTCAAAGCGGCCAGTTCTCCTTGTATAATATTTGGATATACAATGTGTCGTTGTACTTATTGTTATTTTAACTATTCCAATGGTTATTATGAACTAAGCATACAACGCGGCACCTCGAACCATCGAAAAATTCATACTTTTGATGTATGAATATTAGTAGGGACTGCCAAGCGGTCCCTAATTTTACAATAAGGACTGCCAAGCGGTCCCTAATTCAAATTAGGGACCGCTTAACGGTCCCTATTGTCAAATTAGGGACCGTTAAGCGGTCTCTAATTTGACATTAGGGACCGTTTAACGGTCCCTACTAATATTCATACTTAAAAATTGATTTTTTTTATTGATGTTGTTGTGTTTGTGATTGTAAGCAACCAAACTTATTGTAATATATAAATTAAAGTAATAAATGATTGCAAAACCAACCTTATAGTAGATTAGTTGTGAAGTAATAGATTAATTGCGATTGATCGAGTTATTAACGTTCAAGATATATTTCACAAATGTACAACTAATTAATTATCATTAGTTAGTTGTAATTGTTATCCGTGTTTATGATTTACTTCACAAACGTTAGCATAGATACGATTATGAGGCATAATCACTAGATCAAGTATTCATTAATTATACGTATATATGTAGATCGAATTAATTTGTCATTATGTCATTCGTCGTACAAAATAGTAGGAGAATCTTCAAAGCGGCCCGTTCTCCTAGTATAATGTTTGGATATACAATGTGTCGTTGTACTTATTTTTATTTTAACTATTCCAATGGTTATTATGAACTAAGCATACAACGCGGCATCTCGAACCATCGAAAAATTCATAATTGTGATGTATGAATATTAGTAGGGACTGCCAAGCGATCCCTAATTTTACAATAGGGACTGTCAAGCGGTCCCTAATTCAAATTAGGGACCGCTTAACGGACCCTAATGTCAAATTAGGGACTGCTTAACGGTCCCTATTGCCAAATTAGGGACCGCGTAACGGTCCCTACTAATATTCATACTTAAAAATCGATTTATTTTTATTGATGTTGTTGTGTTTGTGATTGTAAGCAACCAAACTCATTGTAATATATAAATTGAAGTAATAAATGATTGCAAAACCAACCTTATAGTAGATTAGTTGTGAAATAATAGATTAATTGCTATTGATCGAGTTATTAACGTTCAAGATATATTTCACAAATGTACAACTAATTAATTATCATTAGTTAGTTGTAATTGGTATCCGTGTTTATGATTTACTTCACAAACGTTAGCATAGATACGATTATGAGGCATAATCCTTAGATCAAGTATTCATTAATTATACGTATATATGTAGATCGAATTAATTTGTCATTATGTCATTCGTCGTACAAAATAGTAGAGAATCTTCAAAGTGGCCCGTTCTCCTTTTATAATGTTTGGATATACAATGTGTCGTTGTACTTATTGTTATTTTAACTATTCCAATGGTTATTATGAACTAAACATACAACGCGGCACCTCGAACCATCGAAAAATTCATAATTTTGATGTATGAATATTAGTAAGGACTGCCAAGCGGTCCCTAATTTTACAATAGGGAATCCCAAGTGGTCCCTAATTCAAATTAGGGACCGCTTAACGGTCCCTATTGTCAAATTAGGGACCGCTTAACGGTCCCTACTAATATTCATACTTAAAAATCGATTTTTTTTTACTGATGTTGTTGTGTTTGTGATTGTAAGCAACCAAACTCATTGTAATATATAAATTAAAGTAATAAATGATTGCAAAACCAACCTTATAGTAGATTAGTTGTGAAATAATAGATTAATTGCGATTGATCGAGTTATTAACGTTCAAGATATATTTCACAAATGTACAACTAATTAATTATCATTAGTTAGTTGTAATTGTTATCCGTGTTTATGATTTACTTCACAAACATTAGCATAGATACGATTATGAGGCATAATCATTAGATCAAGTATTCATTAATTATACGTATATATGTAGATCGAATTAATTTGTCATTATGTCATTCGTCGTACAAAATAGTAGGAGAATCTTCAAAGCGGCCAGTTCTCCTTGTATAATATTTGGATATACAATGTGTCGTTGTACTTATTGTTATTTTAACTATTCCAATGGTTATTATGAACTAAGCATACAACGCGGCACCTCGAACCATCGAAAAATTCATAATTTTGATGTATGAATATTAGTAGGGACTGCCAAGCGGTCCCTAATTTTACAATAAGGACTGCCAAGCGGTCCCTAATTCAAATTAGGGACCGCTTAACGGTCCCTATTGTCAAATTAGGGACCGTTAAGCGGTTTCTAATTTGACATTAGGGACCGTTTAACGGTCCCTACTAATATTCATACTTAAAAATTGATTTTTTTTATTGATGTTGTTGTGTTTGTGATTGTAAGCAACCAAACTTATTGTAATATATAAATTAAAGTAATAAATGATTGCAAAACCAACCTTATAGTAGATTAGTTGTGAAGTAATAGATTAATTGCGATTGATCGAGTTATTAACGTTCAAGATATATTTCACAAATGTACAACTAATTAATTATCAATAGTTAGTTGTAATTGTTATCCGTGTTTATGATTTACTTCACAAACGTTAGCATAGATACGATTATGAGGCATAATCACTAGATCAAGTATTCATTAATTATACGTATATATGTAGATCGAATTAATTTGTCATTATGTCATTCGTCGTACAAAATAGTAGGAGAATCTTCAAAGCGGCCCGTTCTCCTAGTATAATGTTTGGATATACAATGTGTCGTTGTACTTATTTTTATTTTAACTATTCCAATGGTTATTATGAACTAAGCATACAACGCGGCACCTCGAACCATCGAAAAATTCATAATTTTGATGTATGAATATTAGTAGGGACTGCCAAGCGATCCCTAATTTTACAATAGGGACTGTCAAGCGGTCCCTAATTCAAATTAGGGACCGCTTAACGGACCCTAATGTCAAATTAGGGACTGCTTAACGGTCCCTATTGCCAAATTAGGGACCGCGTAACGGTCCCTACTAATATTCATACTTAAAAATCGATTTATTTTTATTGATGTTGTTGTGTTTGTGATTGTAAGCAACCAAACTCATTGTAATATATAAATTGAAGTAATAAATGATTGCAAAACCAACGTTATAGTAGATTAGTTGTGAAATAATAGATTAATTGCCATTGATCGAGTTATTAACGTTCAAGATATATTTCACAAATGTACAACTAATTAATTATCATTAGTTAGTTGTAATTGTTATCCGTGTTTATGATTTACTTCACAAACGTTAGCATAGATACGATTATGAGGCATAATCATTAGATCAAGTATTCATTAATTATACGTATATATGTAGATCGAATTAATTTGTCATTATGTCATTCGTCGTACAAAATAGTAGAGAATCTTCAAAGTGGCCCGTTCTCCTTTTATAATGTTTGGATATACAATGTGTCGTTGTACTTATTGTTATTTTAACTATTCCAATGGTTATTATGAACTAAACATACAACGCGGCACCTCGAACCATCGAAAAATTCATAATTTTGATGTATGAATATTAGTAAGGACTGCCAAGCGGTCCCTAATTTTACAATAGGGAATCCCAAGTGGTCCCTAATTCAAATTAGGGACCGCTTAATGGTCCCTATTGTCAAATTAGGGACCGCTTAACGGTCCCTACTAATATTCATACTTAAAAATCGATTTTTTTTTTACTGATGTTGTTGTGTTTGTGATTGTAAGCAACCAAACTCATTGTAATATATAAATTAAAGTAATAAATGATTGCAAAACCAACCTTATAGTAGATTAGTTGTGAAATAATAGATTAATTGCGATTGATCGAGTTATTAACGTTCAAGATATATTTCACAAATGTACAACTAATTAATTATCATTAGTTAGTTGTAATTGTTATGCGTGTTTATGATTTACTTCACAAACATTAGCATAGATACGATTATGAGGCATAATCATTAGATCAAGTATTCATTAATTATACGTATATATGTAGATCGAATTAATTTGTCATTATGTCATTCGTCGTACAAAATAGTAGGAGAATCTTCAAAGCGGCCAGTTCTCCTTGTATAATATTTGGATATACAATGTGTCGTTGTACTTATTGTTATTTTAACTATTCCAATGGTTATTATGAACTAAGCATACAACGCGGCACCTCGAACCATCGAAAAATTCATAATTTTGATGTATGAATATTAGTAGGGACTGCCAAGCGGTCCCTAATTTTACAATAAGGACTGCCAAGAGGTCCCTAATTCAAATTAGGGACCGCTTAACGGTCCCTATTGTCAAATTAGGGACCGTTAAGCGGTCTCTAATTTGACATTAGGGACCGTTTAACGGTCCCTACTAATATTCATACTTAAAAATTGATTTTTTTATTGATGTTGTTGTGTTTGTGATTGTAAGCAACCAAACTTATTGTAATATATAAATTAAAGTAATAAATGATTGCAAAACCAACCTTATAGTAGATTAGTTGTGAAGTAATAGATTAATTGCGATTGATCGAGTTATTAACGTTCAAGATATATTTCACAAATGTACAACTAATTAATTATCATTAGTTAGTTGTAATTGTTATGCGTGTTTATGATTTACTTCACAAACGTTGGCATAGATACGATTATGAGGCATAATCACTAGATCAAGTATTCATTAATTATACGTATATATGTAGATCGAATTAATTTGTCATTATGTCATTCGTCGTACAAAATAGTAGGAGAATCTTCAAAGCGGCCCGTTCTCCTAGTATAATGTTTGGATATACAATGTGTCGTTGTACTTATTTTTATTTTAACTATTCCAATGGTTATTATGAACTAAACATACAACGCGGCACCTCGAACCATCGAAAAATTCATAATTTTGATGTATGAATATTAGTAAGGACTGTCAAGCGGTCCCTAATTTTACAATAGGGAATCCCAAGTGGTCCCTAATTCAAATTAGGGACCGCTTAACGGTCCCTATTGTCAAATTAGGGACTGCTTAACGGTCCCTACTAATATTCATACTTAAAAATCGATTTATTTTTATTGATGTTGTTGTGTTTGTGATTGTAAGCAACCAAACTCATTGTAATATATAAATTGAAGTAATAAATGATTGCAAAACCAACCTTATAGTAGATTAGTTGTGAAATAATAGATTAATTGCTATTGATCGAGTTATTAACGTTCAAGATATATTTCACAAATGTACAACTAATTAATTATCATTAGTTAGTTGTAATTGTTATCCGTGTTTATGATTTACTTCACAAACGTTAGCATAGATACGATTATGAGGTATAATCATTAGATCAAGTATTCATTAATTATACGTATATATGTAGATCGAATTAATTTGTCATTATGTCATTCGTCGTACAAAATAGTAGAGAATCTTCAAAGCGGCCCGTTCTCCATTTATAATGTTTGGATATACAATGTGTCGTTGTACTTATTGTTATTTTAACTATTCCAATGGTTATTATGAACTAAACATACAACGCGGCACCTCGGACCATCGAAAAATTCATAATTTTGATGTATGAATATTAGTAAGGACTGTCAAGCGGTCCCTAATTTTACAATAGGGAATCCCAAGTGGTCCCTAATTCAAATTAGGGACCGCTTAACGGTCCCTATTGTCAAATTAGGGACCGCTTAACGGTCCCTACTAATATTCATACTTAAAAATCGATTTTTTTTTTACTGATGTTGTTGTGTTTGGGATTGTAAGCAACCAAACTCATTGTAATATATAAATTAAAGTAATAAATGATTGCAAAACCAACCTTATAGTAGATTAGTTGTGAAGTAATAGATTAATTGCGATTGATCGAGTTATTAACGTTCAAGATATATTTCACAAATGTACAACTAATTAATTATCATTAGTTAGTTGTAATTGTTATCCGTGTTTATGATTTACTTCACAAACGTTAGCATAGATACGATTATGAGGCATAATCACTAGATCAAGTATTCATTAATTATACGTATATATGTAGATCGAATTAATTTGTCATTATGTCATTCGTCGTACAAAATAGTAGGAGAATCTTCAAAGCGGCCCGTTCTCCTTGTATAATGTTTGGATATACAATGTGTCGTTGTACTTATTGTTATTTTAACTATTCCAATGGTTATTATGAACTAAGCATACAACGCGGCACCTCGAACCATCGAAAAATTCATAATTTTGATGTATGAATATTAGTAGGGACTGCCAAGCGATCCCTAATTTTACAATAGGGACTGTCAAGCGGTCCCTAATTCAAATTAGGGACCGCTTAACGGACCCTAATGTCAAATTAGGGACTGCTTAACGGTCCCTATTGCCAAATTAGGGACCGCTTAACGGTCCCTACTAATATTCATACTTAAAAATCGATTTATTTTTATTGATGTTGTTGTGTTTGTGATTGTAAGCAACCAAACTCATTGTAATATATAAATTGAAGTAATAAATGATTGCAAAACCAACCTTATAGTAGATTAGTTGTGAAATAATAGATTAATTGCTATTGATCGAGTTATTAACGTTCAAGATATATTTCACAAATGTACAACTAATTAATTATCATTAGTTAGTTGTAATTGTTATCCGTGTTTATGATTTACTTCAAAAACGTTAGCATAGATACGATTATGATGCATAATCATTAGATCAAGTATTCATTAATTATACGTATATATGTAGATCGAATTAATTTGTCATTATGTCATTCGTCGTACAAAATAGTAGAGAATCTTCAAAACGGCCCATTCTCCTTTTATAATGTTTGGATATACAATGTGTCGTTGTACTTATTGTTATTTTAACTATTCCAATGGATATTATGAACTAAACATACAACGCGGCACCTCGAACCATCGAAAAATTCATAATTTTGATGTATGAATATTAGTAAGGACTGCCAAGCGGTCCCTCATTTTACAATTGGGAATGCCAAGTGGTCCCTAATTCAAATTAGGAACCGCTTAACGGTCCCTATTGTCAAATTAGGGACCGCTTAACGGTCCCTACTAATATTCATACTTAAAAATCGATTTTTTTTTTACTGATGTTGTTGTGTTTGTGATTGTAAGCAACCAAACTCATTGTAATATATAAATTAAAGTAATAAATGATTGCAAAACCAACCTTATAGTAGATTAGTTGTGAAATAATAGATTAATTGCGATTGATCGAGTTATTAACGTTCAAGATATATTTCACAAATGTACAACTAATTAATTAACATTAGTTAGTTGTAATTGTTATCCGTGTTTATGATTTACTTCACAAACATTAGCATAGATACGATTATGAGGCATAATCATTAGATCAAGTATTCTTTAATTATACATATATATGTAGATTGAATTAATTTGTCATTATGTCATTCGTCGTACAAAATAGTAGGAGAATTTTTAAAGCGGCCCGTTCTCCTTGTATAATATTTGGATATACAATGTGTCGTTGTACTTATTGTTATTTTAACTATTCCAATGGTTATTATGAACTAAGCATACAACGCGGCACCTCGAACCATCGAAAAATTCATAATTTTGATGTATGAATATTAGTAGGGACTGCCAAGCGGTCCCTAATTTTACAATAAGGACTGCCAAACGGTCCCTAATTCAAATTAGGGACCGCATAACGGTCCCTATTGTCAAATTAGGGACCGTTAAGCGGTCCCTAATTTGACATTAGGGACCGTTTAACGGTCCCTACTAATATTCATACTTAAAAATTGATTTTTTTTATTGATGTTGTTGTGTTTGTGATTGTAAGCAACCAAACTCATTGTAATATGTAAATTGAAGTAATAAATAATTGCAAAACCAACCTTATAGTAGATTAGTTGTGAAATAATAGATTAATTGAGATCGATCGAGTTATTAACGTTGAAGATATATTTCACAAATGTACAACTAAATCCAGTAGAAAAATCTTCAAAACGACCCGTTCTCCTTGTATAATGTTTGGATATACAATGTGTCGTTGTACTTATTGTTATTTTTACTATTAAAATGGTTATTCCGAACTAAACATACCACGCGGCACCTCAAACCATCGAAAAATTCATAATTTGGATGTACGAATATTAGTAGGGATTGCCATGCGGTCCATAATTTCCAAATTAGAGACTGCCAAACAGTCCCTATTTTCACATTAGGGACCGCTTAACGGATACTGTCAATAGGGACTGCCCAGGCGGTCCCTATTGTTAGTATCCGTTGTCAATAGGGAACGCCCAGGCGGTCCCTAATGATACTATCCGTTGTCAATAGGGACCGCCCAGACGGTCCCTATTGTTAGTATCAGTTGTCAATAGGGACCGCCCAGGTGGTCCCTAATGATACTATTCGTTGTCAATAGGGACCGTTGGACGGTCCCTAATGTCAATAGCGACTGCATTGCGGTCGCTATTGACCAATGCGGTCGCTGAAGACTAGCGACCGCTTGGCGGTCGCTAATTTGCGGTCCCTAATGACCCCTTTTTCTTGTAGTGTGTAAAAGTTGCTAGTAGTATATAAAACAGGTCTTACATGTAGGGACAGGTACATGTATGGACTCCGGAAATGGACCGATTGTACGAATTCTCAACCTTGTTCTCACATACCTTACACAAATACCTGCCAAACAGTTACCCCTTTGTTTTTTTTCATCTTGTTTGAAAATTTATTAAAATATTTGGAAGTGAAACACCTTTTTAAATGTCCACCCCTAATCCTGTCAGCACCATAATATTTGGGCGTGCGTTATAAGATATAATATTATAACGTATGATAATGTTTTCTCAATATATGCAATTTTTAAAAGTAATTGGAGATTTTGACTTTTTTAGTTCTTTGTGGTAACCATTTATCAAAATTAGTCATTTATAGTGTCTTAGACGATTTTTAGTCCACTAAAAGGAAAAAACTTTTCAATTATATTCACTTATGAAAACTTATTTTAGAATAATTTAACTTTAATTAAAGAAACTTTTCATTGTTTTTTTTTTAAAAGAATGTCACCTTCTTCGTCACAACTCACCCCCCACCCCACCCCACCCCACCCAAAACCCTCCGCCACGAAATCAACCACCAACACCACCATCAAATCCCACCGCCTCTGTCGCTTTTCCTCAATTTCTTCTCATTATGCTCCTCCTCAGAGACCTAATTTGACACTTAATAATATTTTGCGCAGTTTTTGGGGTCGGAGTCGAACGTGTGGATGGTAGCGATTTGGTGATGTATCGGATTTGGGGTTTACGAATTGGTTTGATGGTGAATAGAATGGTGATTGTTTTGAGCCAAAATTTGATGGTGGTGTTGGTGGTTATTTTGGGTTGGGGTGAGGTGGGGGGCGTCGGGGCTGAAGAAGATGAACCCATTAATTCTTTTTTTTTTAAAACAACTAAAAATTTAAATTATATATAATTAGCATTTTATATAAACTGTTGTACATAACGTATAATAAGATTAATTATATTTTCAATTTGAGAAAAGATATATCATATGCTATTATTTTTTGTTTAAGGTAATATTTAATATTCAATTTTTAACTTAAAAACTAAGAGAAATCATAGGATACTTTTGTAGATTTAAAAATTATATGTAATAAAATTAAAATATTTTAGAGTTAAAGAAAATGTAATGTATAAATTATTTCAATTTTTTATTTGAAGGTACCATTTAGTATGTTAAGTTTATATCATTTCAAGAGTTTTTTTTTTTACTTAGAGGGTAACTTTAGAATTACATTGAGTTTAATAAATATATAAACTAAAATTATAAAACTAACTTAATTAGTGAAATCAACAAATTTCAAGGACAAAAATTGCAAATCTCTCAACTATTTTGAAGCATAAAAATTGTAAATTATAAATATAATTACTTCAATATTTTGAGGTGTAAGTGTGATTACATAAAAATACTTTGGAGGAAAAATTGAAAACTCCACAAATTTGACTGAAGTCTGGTCAAATTAATCAAGATTTTTTGCCGGAGGTTCAAAATTCAAACAGTGGTCATGGTAGAGGACTAAAAACAGTCTGAAGAATTGTAAAGGACTTAAATTTGATATGTGATTATTATAGAGGACTAAAAAAGCTAAAACCTCCAAACAAAATGTGAACATACCTCTTTTGTGAAAGACGTGCCCAAAATTTGGCTTAAACACTGATATGGGCATTTTTCGCATATCGGGTCTGGCCCAAATCAGGCCCATATTAGGCCACATCGGAGATCACTTTCGATATCATATCGGTAATAATCACCGATATGTTAGTGTGGTCCCCGGATCCCGAGGTCTATAAATACGCGGCGCTCGGATCCCAAAATAAGCAATAATTATTCCTCAGCTACCGCGCATCATATCGAAACGCGTCCCCGATATCACTTCCGATATCTCATTCGATATCGGGGTTATCTTGTGCACCTCTGACACGTCACACCACATCATCACCGATATCACGTCGGGGGTCATCCTCGATATCACATCGAAGACAATCACTGACGTACATTCGATATAGTATCGGGTTTCCACTCCCATCCAAGCATCGAGGCGTTGGTTCGAGGTGTTCTGGACCAAGTCTACACGAGATACGTAGTGTAGGCCTGATTTGAGATAGACTCGTTGTATTGCTAGACTATACACTTGTAACCGACACTCATATATATAAAATGATCTATTGCCAAATCAGTGGCGCCGTCTGTGGGAACCCTATTTCACGGACTAGGACGCCAAGATGCAAGGAAGGAGGACCCGATCTGAATTTAACAGAGTTGTGACTAGGAGGGCCAGGATGGAGGACGCGCAACTCCCCCAACACCCAACAAACCAAGAACAGACAGTGGCCCAAGCCTAGATGGAGCTTCCTCCAGCACAGAACGAGCCGCGACAAAGGGCTTGACCCACAAATGCAGGTCCAACCCTTGTCGCACCAGATACGGCGGAACCCGCGACTGAGGGCTTGACCGCTAAGAACCCCGCGACAGATGTTCCAATGACCGAGACGCCAGATGCGGAGTTTCTCGGCCCGGAGGAGACGATGCCCGTGGGACGAAACGCCTTTCACCCCGCCGTCATATCCCCGGAGATGCAAGCACAGATCAGCGCTTTAGTAAAAGCGGCGCTGGACTCTACATTGGAGACTTTGCTTCCACGACTGGTGGAGCAAAGGGCAAGGGACATTCGGGCGAGGACCCATGAATCCAGAGCGGGTGAGAGAAGGACAAGGCACGGATATGATGAACATGAGGATACGGGGGACTCCTTCAGAGAGATATCGCCCGCTGCTTACGACAGGGCGGAGAGACGGGATCCCGAGACCCTGGATCGAGAAATAGCGAGAAAGATGGAACGAATTGACCGCGAGAGGGCGGAAGTAATCCGGAGGATGGAACGGGGTCGCGACCGCGCTGAGATTGCATATTCTAGGAATGAGGATGCATAAATACTGCGGGTAATATCGAGGAGAATGGAACAGCTAGACCGCGAGAGGGCGGAGTTGACGAGGAAGGTGACTCAGAGTCATGGGAAGCGTCGCAGTAGGACCCCGTTTTCAGATGATATAGAGGCTAAGGTGTTGCAAAGGGGGGACAAGATCCCAGTGATCAAGCCATACGACGGGAGAAGTGATCCTACATATCATATACATCAGGTCGATAGCATTATAAACCTGCACAACTACTCGAGAAACATAAAGGCAAAGATCGTGTCCTCCACTTTAACGAGCGCTGCACTAGATTGGTTTGCTAGGCTGGAGGCCAGATCCATAACGGACTACGAGCAGCTAAGGGAGAAATTTGAGAACCAATTCTCTAGCCAAAAGAGAATGAAGACCAATCTGCTACACCTCGGTGTTGTGCAACAGAGGGAAAGGTAGAACCTCCGGGACTACATGAAGAGATTCAACGATGAATTGTTGAAGGTGGATGAGCCGCATGGCAGACAGGTCATGATGATGTTGTTCAAGGGTACGACCCATCACAGGTTTGCCGGGGAGCTAATCAAATTGACTGAGCCCACCATAGCACAGATCAACATGCTTGCAAACCAAATGGTTTACGAGGACGAGATGATAGCAACGCGTCAGGGTTCGTTTCCCAGCAAGAACGCAGATAGAGATTGCAACAGGGAAAGGCCCCCAAGGACGTACACCCCGTTAAATCGAGGTATTCTGGAGGTGATGGCCGTGGCGAAAAGAAACTGATGGTTGACAGAACCCAGGCCGTTGAATGAGACTCCCGGGATGAAATCATCGGGCAAATACTGCGCGTACCACCGTCAACCTGGACACAGGACGGAGGACTGTACGCACCTGAGGAATGAAATCGAAAGATTGATTAAAGAAGGGAAATTGATCGAGTTTGTCAGGAGCGCCAAGGAAGATGCTAGAGGGGAAGAACGTTCTCTATTCCCGATAAGAGATTACTTACCTAGGAGAGGGAAGCAGGAGATGATCGAGGCACCCGAGGAGCGTAGTAGGACCATAGTGAATGCCCCGAGCAGAGGCGTTATAAATGTGATCAACGGAGGAGGTTTGGGAGCTGACACGGCTCACGACCGAGAAACCATAACGCGAAGACTCTAGGATGGAGCCTACATCGGGTACACCAATGCAATCATGCCGGAAGCATACTTGGAGCAGGAGATTTCTTTCACCAGGAAAGACTTGGAGCAACTTAGTCCGTTGGCATTGACCGCAGGGAAACTAGATTGCCCATTGGTTATCACGATTAATGTGGATGGATATCAAGTGCATAGAGTGTTGGTGGATAGCGGAAGCTCCGCAAACCTGATATTCTCGAAAGCCTACGAGCAGATGGGGATAGCCCCAGACCAGTTAAAGCCGATATCCACCCCGTTGACCAGATTCGGAGGAGCAGAGGTAGTGCCGCTTGGACAAGTTATATTGCCCACCATATTTGGCAGAAGCCCACGCACCCGGGTGATACCGATAAAATACACAGTTGTCGATATCCCGTTTCTTTACCACACCATCATTGGCTGACCGGCGCTCAACCAGATCAGGACAGTGGTCTCTACTTATTATCAGAAGACTAAATTCCCGATGCCTCAGGGAGTTGGTGAGGTTCTAGGTGACCAGATACAGGGATGGATGTGGTATGTAGACTCGCTGAAGCACCCAAGAATTAGAAGAAAGCAGGAAATACAAGTCCCACACCAAGAATACATTCCGCAGACGGAGTAATCACCATGAGGAACAACAGAACAATATTTTAAATTTCAGTAGTTTTTTAATTTATGCTCGAACAATTGAAACATTGCCCCATCGTGGGTTTGTCTGTAAACTTAAAACAGAGTGAACTACACCGGTCTAATTTCCCACTCAACGAGATACGCAGGTTGGTTAGGTTTACGTAGCCCTCGACCGCTATTTCTTATTTAGCCCCTTCGTGGGTCGGTATGTAACTTAAAACAGTGGAAACTACGCCGGTCTGATTCCCCATTCAACGGGATACGTAGGCGGGTTAGGTTTGCCTAGCCTTCGACCATTATCCGTTATTACCTTTTTTATTTGTCGCTTGGCGCAATCTCATATTTCATGCAGGGATATGTCCTAAGCGGACATTATAAAGTCCTAAGCGGACATTATAAAAGTGCAGAGAGTGGCACAAAGAATTGGGGAATGTTCCCCTAAATATATGTTTAGCACATCGCCCTCTCACAGGTACATGGCTCAAAGGATCGTACATTACTATATATGAAAAGGACATAGAGAATATTAAAAGGGTGATTCACGGGGCATTGCCCCAGATTATTCAATATTATCTATTCAAACAGGTACAACAGGCACGATAGAGTACAATGGAAACGTTGTTTCTCGTATAAAACTCATATTTTCAAATTGAGGGAACATCCCGCAGATAATACATGCACATCATCTCGTGCTTTCGTATTAACTTTTACGTCAAAAAGTTTTTTTGTCTGTGCTGTTTTACAGGGCTTAATGACCTACAGATTCCACAACGACAGAGTCATCAAGGGACATAAACAAAAAGAAAAAGAAGAGGCTCCTACTCATCAACGGTAGCGGGTTCCCTGTGATACCGGGATGCGCCCCTACCCACAATAAAGATATCCCATGTGATAACGGGGTCGATCATAAACATTTCAACTGTAGCGGGTTCCCTGTGATAACGGGATGCGCCCCTACTCCCAAGAAAAAATCCCCTGTGATAACGGGGTCGATCAAGAAAAAATTCCCCGTGATAACGGGGCCAATCAAGAAAAAATCCCCTGTGATAACGGGGTCTATCAAGAAACCATTCCCTGTGATAACGGGGCCAATCAAGAAAAAATCCCATGTGATAACGGTGTCAATCAAGAAAAATTCCCTGTGATAACGGGGCCAATCAAGAAAAAATCCCATGTGATAACGGGGTCGATCAAGAAAAAATTCCCTGTGATAACGGGGCCAATCAAGAAAAAATCCCATGTGATAACGGGGTCGATCAAAAACACTTCAACGGTAGTGGGTTCCTTGTGATAACAGGATGCGCCCCTACCCACGCGAACTGTCAAGCTAGGTGAAGAGCCTATTGGGTGAAAATCCCATAAATCAAGCTAGGTGAAGAGCCTATTGGGTGGAAATCCCATAAAATTACGCTAGGTGACGAGCATGTGGGGTGAAAATCCCATAAATCAAGCTAGGTGACGAGCCTATTGGGTGAAAATCCCATAAATCAAGCTAGGTGAAGAGCCTATTGAGTGAAAATCCCATAAAATTACGCTAGGTGAAGAGCCTATTGGGTGAAAATCCCATAAATCACGCTAGGTGAAGAGCCTATTGGGTGAAAATCCCATAAATCAAGCTAGGTGAATAGCCTATTGGGTGGAAATCCCATAAAATTACGCTAGGTGAAGAGCCTATTGGGCGAAAATCCCATAAATCAAGCTAGGTGACGAGCCTATTGGGTGGAAATCCCATAAATTACGCTAGGTGAAGAGCCCATGGGTTAAAAATCCCATAAATCAAGCTAGATGAAAAGCCTATTGGGCGAAAATTCCATAAAACAAACTAGGTGAAGAGGCAGGCTCTATGGGCCCCTGACCACAAGACGAATATCCCCTGTAATAATGGGGTCGATCCTAAACACGCACAGAAGCAGTGGGAGGTTACCCACTTCTCTACCAACCCCAAGGAAATTCTGATCATTCCTTGATTGACAACAGACAGATTAAACGAATCTCATCAAATACGAGAACGAAATGATTGCGCCTCAGATATCGGAATACTGCATATTTTGTCATCATGACAATAAAAGAAATCAACAAGTTATCAGACAACAAGGCCACGAAGAGTCACATACTATGAAGACAACAGAGAAATAAATATATTCAGTTACAGAACCACGAACTGGAAATAGTCTGGAAAGGGATAAATTCAAGTTACAATAATGGCAGTAAACAACTACTCCCACGAGGACCCTTCAGTCTTTTTCTCCACGACCTCGGAAAACACGTCAGGGTCGGCCGGACTCTCTTCCACCTCATCTAGGCCACCAATCGGCAGGTCATTATGATCATGCCTTGGGTCCAACCCATTCAACTCGAGGAAGTCCTTGAAACCGTCATTTCTCAACACTTGCCCTACGCAAGCATGAAATGCTGCATCTCGAACCTTCAGGATTAGATTTTGGAAGCTCGAGCTTTCCATAAACTTCTCCGCCCCAACCCGGAGGAGATCAGGACGACGTTCCTACAAATTGGACTCTATTAAATACAAGAGGACAAAAAATAGAAACAGATATCGTACACAAGATACATACCAAGTCCAAGGGAGCTAATCTGGCAGTGCAGAGATCCAATGAGAGACGTTCATTAGCAGCCTTCACCGCCGCCACCTCAGCCTTCATTGTTTCCAGTTCTTTGTTGGCCGCAAATTCACGCGCCTTTCCTTCATCGAGCTCATTCACTAATGTCTTCAGCGCATCCTCTTTTTCAGCCTCCAACCTCTCCAACACCATGGGGTTGAACTCCCCCATCTTCAAGATGTCAGCCTCGAGCTTGGCAGAAACAGCGTCAGGGTCACCCTTGGACTCGTGAATGGTCTTCAGACACGAGACCGCCAGCTTGGCCGTCTGCACAATACAATACATAAAATTATGCTAAACATTCAAATGAAAATGATCGAAGTCGTGTTTAGATACGTACACTTTGGAACAGGTGAGCGCTACGGCGTATATTCTGGGGCTGCTCAAATTCTGTGAGCACCCGCACATTCGCAGAGGGAGGAAAAGCATGCGTCATGCCCCGAACAACATCTGCTTCAGGGAATTCTACTCGCTTTGAGGGTTTGACTGCACCCGCCTTCCGAGGGCCGGAACTCAAAGATGAGTGGCCACTATGGACAGCCCCCTCACGGGACCTTTTATTACCTGATATCCTAGTCAGGTCAATGGCAGGCTTCGTAATAGGGATCCCGGGGAAAGTAGGGGCACGGCCCCCCAATATAGTGGGCTCATGCAGTGGCCCTTTACCCTTGTCGGTCATTCCTGAAACGGTCGCCTTTCCATTGTCACTAATAGGGTCCGGGCGTGAAGAACCCGATCCCACTATAAAAGGCGCATCCACAAAATCACCAAAGTCGACATGGGTATTCGATTCCGAACCTCCAATGTCCTTGGTCAAAAGAATGTCGGCCAACGATTCAGAACATGGAGCGACATACTCATCGGAATGAGACCTCGCAAATGGTCTCTCTCTCTCGCCACAGCCCCGTCAAGCTAAGAAACCACACTTTCATGTTTCGAGGTCAAGGATGTCCTGGCTAAGGGACCCAACCGTTGCAGGAACATTGTTAAAACGTTCTTCATTAATACATTCAGGCGCTACAGTGCTAGGGGAGGTCGCTCGACTCCCGACGCCTCTGCCAGAAACTCAACGGCTGCATTATTCAGGTCAAAGCTAGACACATACCTTATTTCAGGCGCCACCGCGACTGCCGCCATTTCAGCAGCTTTCTGAGCATCACGATCAGCCTGAAGCTTAAGCATCAATTGTCTGAAACCCATGCTGACGGAATATCTCAAAAAGTAAAATGTAAATGCAGAATAAGCGGAAGACCAGCATGAGAAAATAATAATAAATCAAGTACAACGGCGAGATCGAAATACACATCGAGGAATATATCGAATATAATTACCGATATAAATACCGATGTGGCTACGCTAACGACACAGAAAACTATGACTTCAAAGTCTCTTACAAGCCCTACTTATAGGCGGAAGCTTTAACTACATCGAAAGACACATTCGACATCATATCGAATATGAGTTCCGACGTGATATCGACGATGAAGCCCGATATGCCATCCTATTGTGCAAGAAAGCCTCGAAAATGCAACAATTGCATCGGCGGCCCCATCGCAATTTTCAAAAGGCAATCCCCATAGTTATGAGAAATTCAACTCCAGAGAACACAGAATTCAAACGAGGACATCAAGCTATGCGCCCACTACATTAGGGCATATTTGATCTCCGTCATTTGAACTGGCGGGACGGAGGGTACAGGTAACCCAGAAATTTAAAATTAAATTTGCGAATTCTTATCTCTAAGACAAGAATCCCCAAATTGGGGGACTACATGATATGGACATTTCCCGCATATCGGGCCTGGCCCAAATTAGGCCCATATTGGGCCACATCGGGGATCACTTTTGATATCATATCGGTAATAATCACCGATATGTTACTGTGGTCCCCGGATCCCGAGGTCTATAAATACGCGGCGCCCGGAGCCCCAAAACAAGCAATAATTATCCCTCATCTATCGCGCATTATATCGAAACGCGTCCCCGATATCACTTCCGATATCTGATTCGATATCGGGGTTATCTCGTGCACCTCTGACACGTCACACCACATCATCACCGATATCACGTCGGGGGTCATCCTCGATATCACATCGAAGACAATCACCGACGTACATTCGATCTAGTACCGAGTTTCCACTCCCATCCAAGCATCGAGGCATTGGTTCGAGGTGTTCCGGACCAAGTCTACACGAGATACGTAGTGTAGGCCTGATCTGAGATAGACTCGTTGTATTACTAGACTATACACTTGTAACCGACACTCATATATATATAAAACGATCTATTGCCAAATCAAACGCCCTTGGTCTTGGGCGCAAAATTGGGATGTGTGCCAAAGCCCCAAAGTTGCATGGGCGTGCGCCCATAATGGTATTCACGCCCCACAAGTATAAGAAAATGTTGTGTTTTTCTTCTCTCTTTTTTCTTAATTATTTAGCACACAAATGACATCAAAAACTCAATTAGCCCACTTAAAATACTCTAGAGCTCAAAAAAGAAAAACAAAAAAAAAAAACAAAGTTAATGGTAAAGAAGGAAAACAAGGAAAAAGGGGTTTGTTCCTTGTGAAAGAATTTGAAAACTGACAAATCATTACCAATACCTCACCTGCGCTTCTTCAATCTTCTTCGTTGCATCCATTATTGTAAATCAAACTATGATTCTGAATTAATTTGAAATATATGATCACTTCTTTTCGTTTTGTTTCTTTTGTAGTTTTCACTTTTAGTTTTTGGTCAACAGTTCAACACATTTTTTTAACGTTTTAATTAGTTGAAGTATTAGCTTTCCATTGTTTTGTATGAGCAATTTGCTTTTAGTTTTAACTTGAATATATTTTTAATATTCTCAAAGGCTATAAGTTTATTATTTGATTTTATTATATTATATACTTGTTTATTATATTTATACTTAAAATAAATTAAAATGACAACTTTTATAGGGTTTATGTCTCCCTCTAACTATGAAAAATGCCTCCCCTACACCCGACGCCTTTCACAACATAACGCTGGTACATATATATTAAAGTTAAAACTTTAAACTAAAATGAAATACAAGTAACAATTTAAAGACATAAAATTAATACGTTCTTTTTTCTTAAAACACCGACCTCCAAAAAAAAACATTTTTTGTAATTCCATGCATGATGGTTATTATCAGTAATGTGAATTAGAAGAATATATGAATGAAAGTGCAAGGTATTCTGGAATCAATGTTATGAGATGTTGGGACAATATTGATAATAGGACGAATTATCAAAAATGCCCGCTAACTTTTGCCTTTAATCCTAAATGCCCGTTATTTCCAAACCTGCTGAAAATGCCCGTTAAGTTTTAAATTTTCTAACAAAAATACCTGATTTTAAAAATTTGGACTTTTTATCCGACGTGGCATCCGAATCAAAGAGACGCACTGCTGAATCAAAAAGTCGCGTTTTAAAATTCGAACATTTTTGGTAGAATTTTAAAAGATACATGGCATTTTTAGCATTATTTTTCAGACAAAATAAGTTTTTTTGTGCTTATTTTTCATTTCGGGCATTTTTAGTAGAAATTTTACAAGATACGGGGCATTTTTAGCATGTTGGGAAACAACGGGCATTTAGGATTAAAGGAAAAAGTTAGCGGGCATTTTTTATAATTCGTCCTTGATAATAACATTGAATCGAGATGACCTGCGAGCAATATGTGCTTTAAACTACTTTATTTTAGTGTTGCATTTATTCACTTATTAATCAAGTTCCACGGTTTTAGTTGTTTATGAGTATGTCCAGGAACACATTATAATCATCAGGAAGAGTTTGGAAAGATTCCTTACGTGAAGTTTCCTTAATTCAAGTTGAGAAGAGAAGTCAACAACATGGTTTCAAGAAATGAAACAAATTGGTGTTCCACTGCAACTAGGACTCTTTCCAGGATTTACTCCGAAATGAATAAGTTTTATTACCATATTAAACTCTAATAAAGGGAATAATCATTCAAGAAAGAGACCGAGTTCACAAGGAAGTCCAATTCAACAAGAAAACAACAAGAGTTACGAAAACTGTGAACAACACACTTTGGAGTGCAAGTTTCAAGAAACATGTATATAGGTGTGAAGTTCATCAGGACAAGCACAACACAACAGTGCTACATAATCCAAGAGATTAATTCTTCATTGTATTGTTTTGTATTGATTTTGCAAAGTTCTTGTATCAACTAATTAAGTCTAGTTCTTAGATTTAAGTAGTTCGTGCTTGTCTGCTTCGTTGAGTCTGATCAACAAAGAGCTTGAGTGAATTGTTGTGATGAACGTTTTGTTAAAACTGTTTTCGGTTATTTTGCCTAAGGCTAGGAAGTTTTTAATAATATTGAAAACTTCTGAAAATTTATCTTCTTGCATTTTTAATTCCGCTGCACATTATACTCTATCAAGAAGATTGTTTAAGATCAAGTTAAGGCAATGCGAGCTTAACTTAGCTTTGAAAGTTCTATCAATCCCGATCTAACAGTTTCAATTGGTATTATAGCCAAACACCGACTACACTGGTGGTTTAGAGGTTATACAACACATTGGACAATGTCAATCCTAATACCAACATGATTCCAATTTTGGATGGCTCCGATTATGCGTACTAGAAGATCAGGATCAGATCTCACATCAAAGCCATTGACACTAGAGCTTGGCAATCTGTCATCAATGCTCTCTTCCAACATTACCAAGAGATGGTGAAGATGATCTAGTGCCAAAACCAGAAGCAGAATGGACAACAGCAGAGACAAGTCTCTATAACTCTAATGAAAAAGCTTTTAATGCTATTTTAAATTGGGCTAATCATCACATGTTCAAGTTAATTCATAATTGTACAAAAGCCAAACATGCTTTGGATATACTTGAATTACATTGAAAGAGATTCTGCTGTTAAAGATTCTAAACATAGACAACTGCTTCAGCAATTTGAAAAGATTGAGATGAGTGAGGATGAAAGTGTTGATAGTTATTTTTAGGAAATTCTTGATATTGCTAACCAATGTGAAAATCAAGGATTTTCATGACTAATTAAGAGTTGGTTTATAAAGCAATGAGAACACTGTCATCTAAATTTTCTCTCAAGAAAATTGCAATGAGTGAATCTAAGGACCTTGCTAATCTACAATTCTAAGTCTTGATGAACACTCTTAGAGAATTTGAGATGGAGTTAGCTTCACAACCTAGTAAATATAGGGTTGTTGCTTTAAGAGGATCAAGTCTTGATAATGAAAGTGATGATGAGTATGAATTAATTTCTTCAAACTATGATAACATTACTAAGAAATTCAATAAGCTGAACTTTAAATGAAAAGGTAAAAAGAAGAATCTTAGTAATACTTCCCATGGTTATAAGAAACCACCTCCTAAATTTTGTCAAGAACATGGCATCTAAACCTACTCTTCTAGAGGCTGATAAGTTAAAAGATGTTCAATGTTATGAATGTAAAGGGTATGGTCACATGTCTAATGAATGTGCTAACACTCTTCGAAAAAGAGGAAATCTCATTGGGTTTGTGTAGATGATTTCAATGAATATGAATTTAGTTCTGGAGAAGCTGAAGAACAATCAGAAGAGATTCACACTCCTGCACTGCTCACTCAGATTGACTGGACAGCAGAAGACTCCCAGAACTGTCTCGGATCTCAATGTTACCCCAATATTCAGGATCCAACATCAGAACATGAGATTTTCTTTGGAGGTTAGGATGAAATAGTTCTAATATTGAACCTAATCTTGTGTCTAACAATGATGAATCTAACCTAGATTGTTTTCAAGGCTCAGTGGATTTAGATGAAGAATATTTCTTTGAAGGTGAAATGTCCCAGCAGGAAAACATTGAAGATCTGAAGTTTACCTACCATAAACTACTACTTAAGAATCACAAACTCATCAAGAGCAACAAAAGTATGAAGAAAGAGATTGGATACATGAAGATGATGCTGAAATTGTATCAGAAAGACCTTGACAAAACTGAGGTTGAAGCCTGAACTAAAGGAGGTTAAGGTAAAATTTGAAAAATCTGAACAAATGATTCCCAAATGGAACTCAACTACTTCTAAACTTGATGAAGTGTTGAGTATGGGAAATCAAGGTACAAGTGGTTTGGGCTATGTTGAGAAATATCCCTCTGAAGATGCTAATTCTGCCTATTTGAAAGCTGGTTTTATCAAGGAAAGTAAAAACTTGAGTTGTGAAATTCCTACCAACTTTGTGAACAAGCCTACTTTTATCTGTCAATATTGTTTTCAACCTGGTCACATTAAGCCTTACTGTAAGAAATATAAAATTGTGATTGAAAAGAAAACAGTAGTTAAGAGTAATACCAATGTTAGGAAAACCTATTATCAGAATGTTATCCCAACATTAGGTAACAAAGATGAAGGACATAAACATAGAACTTGTATTGAAAAGTTAAAAACTCCTAAGATTAAAATTATTTGCAATGTTGTCTTTTCTACTATTTGCTCTAACCTTGCTGGTAAGTGGTATTTCGACAGTGGGGGCTCAAGGCACATGACTGGAAACATGGAAAATCTGAAATATGTGTTCTCTTTGACTGTTGTAACTGCCACCTATGGAGGAGACACCAAAGGGAAAATCATTGGAAAAGGAGTATTGGATGTTGAAGGATTTCCACCTCTCAAAGATGTGTTGTTGGTTGATGGATTGAAAACAAACTTAATTAGCATTAGCCAACTTTGAGATGATAACGTGCTAGTTACTTTTGAATAAAGTTCATGTGATGTGTTTAATAGTGACAATGTCTGTGTCATGACAGGTACAAGATCAAACGATAACTGCTATCTTGCTCAAAATGAAGCACAATGCTACCATGCCAAGATAGATGAATCAGTCATATGGCACAAAAGTTTATGACATGTGCACTACAAAAATCTGGAGAAATTACAGAAGTTAGAAGCTGTAAGAGGTCTACCTAAGTTGATTAGCCCATGTAAATTTTTTTGTGGAGACTGCGTAAAAGGTAAACAAACCCAAGCTATTCATACACCACTTCTGGTACAGAGTACTACTCCTAGAACTAACAAGTGTTTTGAACTGCTACATATGTATCTCATGGGTCCAATCGAGGTTAGTAGCCTGAATGGTAAGGAGTATGCTTTTGTCATTGTTGATGATTACTCAAGATATACATGGGTTAAACTTTTCAAAGAAAAATCAGAACCATTCAACATATTCAAGATTATACATGCTAGCATTAAAAATCGTTAAGGCACTTCTGTAGGAAGAATTAGGCATGATCATGGAAAAGAGTTTGAGAATGTAAGCTTCACTTATTTTTGTGAAACTAAAGGTATTTTTCATGAGTTCTCTGCCCCTAAGACACCTCAGCAGAATGGGATTGCTGAAAGTAAGAATAGAACACTTCAAGAGATGGCTAGAGTGATGTTAAATGCTAGAAACTTATTTAAGAAAGTCTAGGCTGAAGCTTTGAATACTGCATGTCATATTAGTAATAGAGTTTACCTTAGACCTGGTACTACTATGACACCTTATGAAATCTTGAAGGGTTTGAAACCAAATGTTGCAGATTTTCATGAGTTTGGAATTTACTACTATTTACTGAAAGATAGAGATTATTTGAGCAAGTTTGATCCTAAAAGTAAAAAGTGTATATTTGCTGGTCATTCTCCTAATAGAGCTTCTTTCAGAGTTTACAATCCAAGATTGCATACTATCCAAGAATCTGTTAATGTGATTTTTGATGATTTAACCATTTCTACAGGTACTGAGGAAGACATTATTTCTGATGTTGCTCCAACATTGGACCCAAAATTGAACACATAAGTTGGAGACTGGAACAAATGTTGACTTAACTCCAGAAAGATCTAATGTTAGGCTAACATCTGCACAATCAGATTCAGTTAATGAAATAGTTCATGAATCCAAAAGAAATCCTCCTACTAGGATTCAGAAGGATCACCCAGCCACGCAAGTAATTGGTCAAATTACTGAAAGGATGAGAACACGCAACAAAGAAAGGGTAAATTACAGGGATATGGCAAGGTTCTGTGTTTGCATGTCTACCTCATGTACTGCTGAAAATGCTTCTTGTTTTGTGTCCTCCATTGAACCTAAGAATAGGAATGAAGTTCTTAAGGATATTTACTCGATTAATGACATGCAAGAGGAACTCCTAAAATTCACCAAAAATAAGGTTGGAATCTTGTTCCTAGGCCTTCACATGTGAATGTTATTGGGACAAAATGGATTTTCAAAAACAAAACTGATGAGAATGGTGTAATTATGAGAAACAAAGTTAAGTTGGTTGCACAAGGTTATACTCAGGTAGAAGGAATGAATGATATTGTTTTTGGTTCTACTAACAAGTCTACTTTAGACAAGTTTGTTGAGTCAATGACAGGAACATTTGAGATGACCATGATTGGAGAGTTGAATTACTTTCTGGGATTACAAGTAAAGCAGGTGGCGACTGGTATCTTCCTGAACCGTGAGAAGTATGCAAGAGATCTGGTGAAGAGATTTGAGCTACATGAGTCTAAGCCTTGCAAAACTCCTATGTCATTTTTAGTGAAGATAAAAAAAGATGGCACTGGCTGCAATGTTGACCCAACATTGTATAGATCCATGATTGGTAGTTTGCTGTATCTCTCTGTCTCTAAACCTGATATCATGTTCTTTGTATGTGTTTGTGCTAGGTAGCAAGATGATCTAAGGCAATCTCACGTGATTGCTTTAAAGAGAGTTCTAAGATATATCTATGGAACTTCATCTTTAGGCATTTGGTACTCTTAAAACACTAACACTAACCTTGTTGGTTTCAGTGACTCTGATTGGGCAGGTGATGTGGATGACAGGAAATCCACATGTGGGGGCTGTTTTTATTTGGGGAACAATTTGGTTTCATGGTATAGCAAGAAACATAACTGTGTTTATCACTAGATGAATCAGAATATGTAGTTGCTGGCAGTTGTGTTACCTAGCTTGTATGGCTCAAACACATGTTGTCAGATTATGGGTTAGATAATGACACACTCCTCATGTTTTGTGACAATCTAAGTGCCATTATTATCTCTAGGAATCCTGTCCAACACTCAAGAACTAAGCATATAGACATAAGACATCATTTCTTTAGAGATATGGTAGAGGACAGGGTGATCAACAATGAGCATATTGAGACAATAAATCAGCTTCCTGACATGTTTAGAAAAACTTTAGATAGCGAGAGATTCTTTAGCTTGAGTAAATCTCTTGGCATGTTCAATATGTGAGGATGTTGGAACACCAGTGTTGACATAACACTAGTGTCTAGCACTGGTATTAATTATTTCTGTTGACATAACACTAGTGTAGTTAGTAATTCTGTTGTTTTTCTTGGTTTTATTTATTTCTTTGTGAGTCCCAATAATCCTTGTTTTGTAATTTTTGGTTTGTGCGGTTGAACTCTGTGATGAACAACTCTTTCTAGTTATCAGTTTCACATATTTTTTTTTTTGAACAAGTAAGGAAACTCTTCTTTTTGTCTGAGGTTGCTAACCTAACATATGTAGAAGTTGGGGTACACAAAGTTCACTACTTTGATGTATATTCCGTTGTGTCTTATTTATATGAAAGGTTTACAGAATATGTGGAGAAGTTGGGGTTCATGATGTTGATAGCTTCAATGTTATTTAGTTGGGATTATTTACATATCTCTGTTTTTCGCCAAGGAACACATGATGTTGATCCTTTCTACTAAGGTGTTTGGGGTTTAGATTTCTTACACTTAGTAGCACTGATCACTTCGTGAATTCTCTTGAATGCAGGTTAGTAAACAAGTATGCATTAGAAATTGGGGTGTTGGGGTGCATGATGAATAAATTGCCTACATTCAAGTCCTTTGTACTTGCCTAACTTGTTGTTGTTAATGTTGTTACTGGGGTGTGCGGAGTCATGCGCTGCCCTTATTCAGTAGTGACATTATCATTTTTTAAGCAACCTTAAGTTTTTCTTTAGATGAGTTATGACATAATAAAGATTTGATGACATGTGAACTGGTGCTGGTTTGATGAGTTCTTCATATGTGTTTACCATCTTCCTATTGTTGCATTCATGTTAGAACTGCATTGTTTTCCTTCTTGTTGTTGAGCTGTGTCGGTTTGGGTTTAGGGGAGTATAATTCATGTGTTGAGGCATACACTTTGGGTGATATATTGCACGTGACATACTTTTTCTGTGACTTTCTATGCCGTGGAAGTGAATCGTTTTTTGAATTCATCACTGCTTATCTCTGTGTGTTTCTTGTTATTTTTGTTGCTTATTATGTCTGTGGTACTCACTTGCAATATTGGTTAAGTTTCAAATGTAATTTTGAATGTATCTCAGGCTCTCACATGGATTTGCCTTGGTGAAACCCTGTACCTCCACCTTCTGGTTTGAATGTTATTGCATGTCATTCCAACATTGTGCACAGTCTTAGGCCAACACAGTAACTTATACATTTTCAAATTCTTGAAAACCGCTCTGGTTACTTGTTAATTAAACATTGACACGTGTACACAGGAAAGCATTGTGGGATGATTTAAGTGATAACTCCATTAGCTTTATACTAACATTCATTCTCTCTCCACTACTAACATCTTATAAGGAATCACAAGCCCTAATTTCCGTATTTGTGCTTAAAATTTTTGCTAACTGCTCTCATATTTCCAAAATTCTCTCAATTTTGCTATACAAATCTCTCTTACTAACAATGGCGAGCAAGTCTCCTATGGAAACTCTTGCAGATGTTGCTTTAAGCAGTGAGCCCACAACTACACGCACTCGCTCTCACACTCGAGGAGATGCTGCAAAATCTGATGATGCTCAAGTAACTGCAAAGAGGAAGACGATTCCCTATGTTCGACGAGGAAAGAAATCCACGTAGGGAGAATCGACTTCAAATGTTGAGCCAACATCTGAGGCAACCACTCCAATCATCAATGAACCTGAAATCGAGGTAAATGTGACTGACTCCAATCCTGAGATTAATGTTGATATATTTATTGAGGGGGAGGGTTCAAAATCTGTGGATGATTTGGTGAGGGAATGGATTAGGGTTCAGAAGAATAGCAAGGATTCTGTTGCAAGTAGTAGTGGTGATAGACCAATGTCTGACACTACTAAGAGACTTGCTGAGGCTAGAAAAAGGCAAGTTGAAAGGTTAGCTAAGAAGAAAGTTTCTGAAGGTGAGAAAAAGCTGAAGAAGATAGAAAAATTGTTGTTTGCTGATGGTGAGAAAAAGGCTGAAGAAGATAGAAAAATTGTTGTTGCTGCTGCTGCTAAGAGAAAGAGGAAAATGAAGCAGGGTATGGAAGAGGAAATTGAGTTTTTAGATGTTGAGGAAGAAGAGGAAGAGGAGAAAGAAGAGGAGAAGGATGACGAGGAAGAGCAGGATGTTGCTGCTAATGTTAGGGCAACATCAGAGACATGGGAATACTCAGATGGATTCTGGGTGGCATATCCTGAAGATAAGGAGGAATTCTACTCTCTCTACTACCTGACTAAGGGTTTGGAGAAGAAGTGGGGTACTTTCAACAAGAGGGAGATCCACCTTGAAAGAGCAATAGAGATGGCCAGTTTCAAAGAACACAAAGTGATTAACTTGCTTGAGGCAAGAGGGATCTATCAATCTGTGATGGAGCTGAATGATTATGCGCTTGAGATTGTTATGGAATTCTACCTGAATCTCTCTAAGTGGATTAGAGATTACAGATCTCCAAAGTATGGAAAAGCTTGGGTGAGGGGGAGAGCATTCAATATTGAACCCTATCAACGAAATTTGGGGATTTCCACTTGTTGAATGGTCTAAAGATCCTGACCAAGATGATGTGATTGAAGATTTGACTAGTGGGTTGATCAAAGTCTAGAAAGATGTTCTACCCACTACTAAACTCACTTCCCTTAGTGTTATCTTGCATAAGATTGCAATTTTCAAGTGGCTGCCTAGTACGATCTCAAATGTGTTCACTAAGGATTCTGCAACCTTAATGTACAAGATCAAGAATGGGTTAGCTGTGAATATGGGGGAGAGAATCTTGAAGCCAATGTCTGATGCTGCTGGTAGAAAGAATGTCATTCTGACTTTTCCCTCACTGATATGTAAAATCCTTCTCAAACAAGGATTGAAGACAAGTCAAGTTGTGGGATGGACCAAGAATGATGTTGAATTTACCATACTTCCTAGTTACTTGGCAGTTCAAGAGTAAAAGACCTGCCATGGAATCCTAAAGGAGCTAGAGAGTTTGGTTAAAAATTTGGAGAAGTTCCCATCTTCACAAAAAAGGGGGAGAGTAGTTCCAATTTTTAATTTTTGTTATCTGGTTTTCTGTTTTGCTCCTTAAACTGCTGTTTTTTTTGGCATATTTTCTTTAATTGTTTTGATTTGATCAAGGACTGTGCTCCTTGTTATTATGTTATGGTTTGTAACTCTAAGTATTGCTACTTTGAACTGCTCTGATTTGTTGCTGCTTATGAAAGCAATTTAGAACTGTTTTTCTGTTTAACTTTTTCTGCAGAAACTCAATGATTTCAATGTTGAGGCAACATTGATGAATGTTAAAGTTTGAACATTTTTAATGTGATAATGACTTTAGTAAATGTCTTTGTTATTTTAACTTTGAATATGTTAGTTTGCATTGAGGGGGAGCAATTTAGTAGTTTTAATTTATTTTTGTTGAATCTTAATTTCTGGATACAAAACTTGATTGGAACATATATTGGTTTTGTGAAGAAAGGCAAAAAGTGGGAGATTGAAAGTGTAAGGTATTTTGGAATGAATGTTATGAGATGTTGCGACAACATTGATGATAACATTGAAACTAGAGGGCCTGCGAGCACTCTGTGATTTAAACTACTTTATTTTAGTTTTGTCTTTATTCACTTATTAGTCAAGTTCCACGGTTTTAGTTGTATATGATTATGTCCAGGAGCACATTATAATCATAAGGAAGAGCTTGGAAAGATTCCTTACGTGAAGTTTCCTTAATTCAAGTTCAGAAGAGAAGTCAACAACATGGTTTCAAGAAAGGAAACAAATTGGAGTTCCACTGCAACTATGATTCTTTCCAGGATTTACTCCGTAATGAAGAAGTTGTATTACTTTATTAGAACTCTAATAAAGGAAAACTTATTTAAGAAAGAGGCCGAGTTCACAAGAAAGTCCAATTGAACAAGGAAACAACAAGAGTTACCAAAACTGTGAACACCACACCTTGGAGTGCAAGTTTTAAGAAACCTATATATAGGTGTGACGTTCTTCAGGAGAAACACAAAACAATAGTGCTAAATAATTAATTCTTCGTTGTATTGTTTTGTCTTGTTTTTGCAAAGTTTTTGTATCAACTAATTAAGTATAGTTCATAGATTAAGTAGTTCGTGCTTGTTTGTTTCGTTGAGTCCGATCAACAAAGTGCGTGAGTGAATTGTTGTGACGAACATTTTGTTGAAACCATTTTCGGTTAATTCCCCTAAGGCTAGGAAGTTTTTAATAATATTAAAAACTTCTGAAAGTTTATCTTCTTGCGTTTAATTCCGCTGCACATTATACTCTATCAAAAGATTGTTTAAGTTCAAGTTAAGGCAACGCTTAAGCTTTGAAAGTTGTATCAATTTTGATCCAACAATTTCAATGAATACTGAAACGAGTCTCATATTTTTCCCTTAGATATTGTTTTAGAAAGCTATTTGTCGACAATCAATCCTGTTTAATAACTTTAAAATTTGAAAATAAGGATACAGACAGTAAAACCGAGAGTGCATTACAAAAACTTTTTGAATGATCATCTCCTCTTTATAAAAAGTCCGGCTTCCTTCTCAGCAACTAGAACATGGAACTCTCCTCCAAGCATTTCATGTATGTCTATATTCAGAGACTTGCTCATTTCAAGGATTTGCATTAACAATTCCACAGTTATCATAAAGCCTAAGTTAGACAATAATCGGATGGCATTGGCCGTCCTACATATGTGTTGCCTAGTATCAAGTAGTGTATAAGCTTCTTCTGATTCATGCAAGATCGTTGTATCCCCGAAATTCACATTTTGTTGGTCAGATTTATTTATTTGATCCTCCACCATGTCATCTCTCACTTCAACATGTTCACCTAACCAAATGAATCCATTGCACCCGAGTATTAAGTCAATGACATACCGTTCCAAGTAGTGGTAATGTTGCTTGTGCTTCTTGACTAAATAAGGGGGAACATTGAGTAGCGGACCTCTCTCGAGGTAGCAGAAAAGAAGCACGTTATTCTAGTCACAACACAAAACAGTATTAACTGACAGCATAGGATATGCTAAGAATCTATTCATTGGTAGGTCAACATATAGTACCATGTAAAAATATGTGCAATGTAGGCATATCATTTATAAAAGAAAACTAATCAACAAAAGCAAATCATGATGGATTATTGTTCGCGGAACTACAGATGCGTGGTAGGAGTTAGCATTTTACTGAAATGTTTTAAACACACCTTTCCATACTTCTGCCTTCTTGCTTGTAAGTGAAGACATCTATCGTCAGTTAATATTGTTGATCGGCCTCTTCATTTTGAATTATGTGGAGTAAAATGTCCATAATATTGATAACACTAACAATGCATTATTTATTTTGATTATGTGGACTAAAATGTCTATAATATTGATAACACTAACAATGCATTTCAAGATCTTGACCAGACTAAAAAGAAAAGTAGTCAAATTTAACCAAAGATTTGGTAAATAATATAAAAGATAGCTCAAGAAATTATATCTTTTAATTTCTTTTCTAAGCAATATACTAACTTTTTCCTCTTTGGTAAAGTCAAAGCACCATCCACGACATTTTTACTATCAAGGAGTAGGCCAATATTTAAAAAAGCCCCCACTTTTCGTGTTCCATATTATATCCACATTCAATAACCTTCTTGTTAGCGGATTAAATAGTTGACAGATTATCGAACAAAAGTTGTTTGAGGTGGCGTGCAAGAGCTTCGTCCCCGTGAGCTTGTGGGTCGATGTTAGGATCACGCCATTTGTAGGAAGTTTTGCCTCAAATATAGAAGGTTTTGCCCAAATGGTTGGCGTGAGTCAAGCCTGATCTTGGAAAAATTATTATGTTTTGCACTTGTTTCATTGTCGAAGCAATGTGGTCTAGGAAGATTCTTACTCTGGAACAAGAGTATGGACTAGCCGTTGAAGCAGCTCCAGCACTTGCTGTTACCAGCATATTGTTAAGCTATTGTTTGTGCAGTATATTCCTTTATCAACTGATAAGAGTCGAAGGAACAATATATAATTTAATCAACTTTATTATTTAAAGATTTTGCTTTCGCAACTGGAAATTGGAGCAGTTCCATGGGTTGCCATGTCTGGGGAATGTTATTATTCCGTTGCATAATTCTGATTAAACATTGAAGCCTCACAATGCTAGTGAACTGGTTTGGTGCGTGGGCTTGTTCTTACGCATTTAACTTTCTCATTACCTGAAATTCCTATGGTAAGAAACAACGCTCAACTCAATGTGTCGAAAACTGAATTTCTTATCTTGACATTGGCGTGCAAGCAACAGTAGAGTTCACATTCCTAGTTCGGCAAAATAACTTACAAGATGGTTATCTTGTTTGTAATTTTTTGACTCTTGTTGCAGAAACATCCGAATCTTATGCTGAAGTGAATGTGCTAGCCATTATGTTTGTGATCAAGGTAGTACCAGCAACGAAAGGGAGGACTCTGGAACAAATATAGTCAGCGGTTAAAGCTTCATAGTCGACTGCTGCTACACTTCTTGGTAGACTACTTTGTTTCTGCAAACTCTTTTTGACATCTGCAATCTTGATAACAGCATAATTTGCATTGTTATCGTAAGAAACCAAGAAGAATCTAGTGAAATTCAACTATGCAGCATTGGTTTTGCTTTGCTACAGTTCATCAGGAAATACTGATATAGTACATCCAATCAACAAAATATTGGTAGAGACGAATACAACGTTACATAAACCTTGAGAAACAAGGATACGTTATTCGAGAACATGTCCACAAATGAATCTAAATCAGTTGGAGAATCAGAATAACCGCAACAGATAAATATGAAGAAGCGCTAAATGTTAACAAAAAATAGGAAAAAGGATAAAAACACAAAACTAGTGTGAACGCTGCCTCAGCTTCTTATATTTATATAATTGAACGACTGTTGCCTCGTACTTACTTTGGTCACGTCAACTTTCGTAATGTGATGATCATTGAGAAAACAACTGAGTAGAATCAAGGAATACATTTTAAGACGTATCTGATGATGATGATAATACATTTTCACAACCCTTCTATAGCTGCAGCATATTAGAAAAATTTATGATGCGGCTTGAGTACGTACATCTGTTAAAAGTTGTGGATTCATGAGAATTTGGCAATGACAACAATAGGCTCCTGCAGAATCCTTTAGCTTTCCAAGTATCGTTTACTTTCCTACATGTAAGCCTCAGAAAACATCTTGGAAAGTGTATTAACAAAAAAAAAAAAAAACTGAAATTATTTCAGAAAACAATTCTCCTTTACTTCCTGAAAAGCTTTACATTTCATGATCAGCCTAACTGGAATTTCACAAGTTAATGTAGTGCTCTTGAATTTTACTGAATTACTAGCGAGCCCAACAGTACGAGTGTGTCTCCAGAACCACTCAGACATCGACGTTTGTTAAAAATAAATCTCATTCTATACTTTTGTTCCATTGTTTTCAGTAATTTGAAGAAACAGTGTGAAGAAATTACTATTTAGATCATTAAGAGTTCTGTAGCTCAAAACGTGGAGAATCCCAAACAAACACAAAGTAGAAACTAAAAAACCATAATGAATAGAAAAGTTTGTGCAGGATGGGAATTGTTTCAAGCAAACCTATAGCCAAATCTACAAGTAAAATTTTGAAGCCAACCAAACAAAAAAAACTTCCTATATTGAAGCAAACTTACAACCAATTCTACAAGGGACTCAACAAGAAAAATTTTGAAGACAAAAATAAAAATACAAAATAAAAATTGCTCAAAATCAAACTTCTTTCAAAATATTTCCATATCTCTATCACTTTATAGAAAAAAATCACCAACTCCAAGTTTTGTGAGAGGATTCCAAGTTTTCCTCCTTCACATGTAACTAACAGCCAGATAAGCCAACAGAACTAGATGTAGTTGAACACAAAAGAAAGTAAAACCAATTGTGGTTTCAACAAAAGAGATGTAAAAGACAGAAGCAACCTCCTTAAACCAGCGCTATTCAACTACTGTTCCTACTCTGGATAAAGGACAGTGATCCGCTTTTGTATCATTGTCCTGCAAGTTGGACAACCTTCCATCCCTTTCATTTCATGAAGCTCGTTGCATCCTCCACAAAGGACCTGATGCGCACATGGGAGGAAAACAACTGATATTTCCTCTGTCATGCACATCACACACTCCCTTCCAGCCCCCAAGTCTTCAAAGACAGGCAACCTCTTAGTAAGTTTCGGAGGGTTCTCACCGTATCCAACCTTCACACCCGCTTCTTTGGATTTGCCCGGCTGCAGTTTTAACTCCGAGATCTTATGTTTGAGTCTTATTATTTCTTCCTTGTATTTCTGCAAGTCGGCTTCTGCAGCTTGCTTCATTATTTCCGCTTCGTCATTTGTTGAAGTTTCAACTTCTTCTTTTTTCTTCATTAACAACTCAATCTGCATTGCAACTTTCCCTTTCTCCACCTCTTCTTGCATCAGCAGATCCTGGAACAAACAATTTTATTTAATTGGAAAGTACAGATGAGTAAACTCATTATCCCTTTTCAATTTTAAAGTTATACAACAAGTTTTCTAAATACCTATTAACATAATTAGAGATGTCATTCCTACAAAAGAGATGAATTAAACTTATTATTCTCAAAAATGCTGAAAATCAATTTTATGTGCAAGCAAGTAATTCAACTTTTGTAAATGACTAGTACATCAAATTTTGAAAGTTTACATGTGCTCTACTTGGTAGAGAGTACCTTCAACTCGTCTCGACGGGCTTTGGCCCTAGCTGCTGGAGCCTCCAACTCAGATGATTTGCCCTTCAGATTTGTCAGTTTATCTACTAGTGATTGCTTCTCTTCATTCCATGACTGACATTTCTTCAAAGCCTCCTTCTCCCTCTCCACAGCTTCCCGCAATTTAGTGACACACGCCATCTCTTCCAATTGAACAGCCTCTCTTTTCTTTTCGAACAAGGAATTTCCTCTTCGAATGAGGCAAATAGCGGACTTATCCACTTCAATATCGCCTCTGGCCTTAGACAGCTTGGTCTCCATTTCAGACAATTGTTTCACAGTGTTCTTAACTTCTTCGGCATCAGTTTTCATTTGCCTCAGCATCTTCAGGTCTGCCAGTTCCTTCCCAAGCCTCTGCATAACCTGCAAAACCTTTCCGTTCGCCCACTCCGTCCAAGCTTCAACTTCGTTATCAAGCGCTCGCTTATGAGCCACTAGCTTCAAGACGATTTCATCTCGTGGGACGCATTTGTTCGGAGTTTCAGCAATAAACTTAGGAGGATCTGGATCTGAGACCATCGACGATGCAGGAGATTGTGAATCGATTAAATCCACGACGTGGCCATGAGATTCAGCTGGATTTGTTGGCTTCTCTCCCACAGCCGTTATCGGAGATTTAGTCTGGATCTGCCCCATAGAGAAACTTCCCTGTTGTTTTGGAAGAGAAATATAATTTTCTTTCCGAGTACCAGCCAATTCCAATTTAGTAGAATCTCTTTGACTGACATCATTATTCAATTGGGAAAGTTCTGAGCTGTCTCCTAAAACTTTCCGAGTAAGGCAATTGCCACGTGTACCTCCATCCGCGCCACATGCATTTAAGAGGTTAAAGTCACTGATTAATAAGCACCACATTGCTTCGGTTATAGTCAAGTGTGGTTTAACCTCTAAAAGCACGCGAATCATCTCCACAATTTTGTACTCCACTAAGCTGACCAGATCTTGAAATGTAGAATCCTTCGACAGGCTAACTACATTTTCCTCCTTTAGTAAAGCCAAAGCAGCATCCACAACCTCGGCCAGGAAATCTTTAGAACTATGGAGTAGGCTAATATTTAAAATAGCCCACTCTGCATCGTCCATGCTATATCCGCACTCAACAATCTTGCTTACCGCACAGCATAAAGTACCTAAGAGATTTGAGAACAGAAGCTGTTCGAGGTGGCATTCCAAAGGGTCGTCCCAGTTAGCTTGTGGGGAACTTTGAGTTTCTTGCTTCTCGGCTCTATGCGATGAAGCTATCCCATCTGATATGGTGAAACTTCTTAGTTGTTCCAGAGTTAGATCTGGTAGATCATCATCACTCTCCCAACAGGGATCAGATATAGATTTCTGTTTATTGCAGCTGCTCATGTCTTCAACCTAGGGCAACTCAAGACAAGAGCTGTGAGTTAGTTTGGAACAACTAGCTCAAACTTTATTTAGGATTATATAATAAAGGAATGGAACAAACATAAACTAGTGGAATATAAGTGAAGATATACTTTAAGATTTGGTTGGGTGAACAATGTTCTATTTAATACAGGAAAAGCAGTCAGTATATCCTTTCACGATCAAAGAAACGAATGCAACATAAAGTAATTACTCGTCTAATCTTCAACAGCTTAAGAATGGTAGAAGTACAACAAGCTTGATTACCATTGAACACATTCTAAATATGAGAACTTTAAGCACACCGAAAAAAAAAATCATACTTGATAATCTATTTGAGAAGACTAAACAACCAAAATCAGCAAAATCCTTGTTTAGCGAGATATATAATACTTTTCAAAACAACTACTTCTAATGGTGCCTATTATCTTTTGCAGGTTAACATATATATATATATAACATATAAACTTAAACTTTCTATATGATGCCTATCACTTCCAAGTTAGATATCAAAACTATGACTAGTTGATATGATAATTAGTAACAATCATTCATAGATCTGTAAAAATAACAACGGGAAAAACTGAAGATACCTTTGATGCGAGGGGAATGAAACCTTCCTTAAGTTTATACTGCAAGTTGATATTAGAGCGACACAAGATAGAAAGGTTAGAACCAACGAAAACACCAATTCACACAGATTAATTATTTTTCAACAAGAACTCTTATAAACCGAACATGCAAAAATGATAAAGTAATATAAAAAACGTACTCCAAAAAGCTAAGCCAACAAGAGAGATTTAACAATGAGAAGCTGATCAAAAGTAAAAACAATAATTAAAAAGAGCATTTTACGAACATGAATGAGTTGATACGAAGATACAATTCGTGTAGATTCTTGAATCAATGGGAAAGAAGAAAATCAGAAAATGGTGGAGGTGTGAATTTAGAACAAGGGCTGGGGCTGGGGATGGTTCTTCTCTTTTTTGTTAGTACGAGGTTATTTGTTACGACACGAACGAGGAAGTCGCTTCTTACACTGACTGTCAGTATGTGTTTGATTCATGGATTCTTAATTCTTACCTATAATATATAGCACTCAATGGACCACCTAGTCTAGTTAAATCTTTATCCAAGTCCTTCCTTTTCTCGACCACAGTTAGAAAATAATAAAGACTATCAGATTTTTTTAGCTAATACTTGACATGTGTGCGCATTCTAATTAGTATTTGTTTATTCTATTAATGATATATGAATTTCGTATGTGTACCATAGTTCAGTGATGAAGGTCTTTTCTAAAGGCATAAAAATGTTTCTATGGAAAGAAAAAAAATTCTTTGCATCTGCATTAATAAAAGAATGCTACTACGATAATTTAGTCGAAATGGTTAGCCCAATTTAGTGTAGTTTTTACCACATATGGATTAAATTTAGTATACTAACAGTCAATTTAATTAATGAATATTTTACTTATGGGGGAAAGTGAGACTAAAGATACAATTAAATTATCTTATGAAGAAAATATTGAATTTTTTAAACATTTGACGAAAATACTCCTGAAAAGTGCAAAATGTTGAGTTGAGGCAAAGTGTCTATTTCGGCAAACGATAGGGGTTGACCGTAATAAAACAAACTTAAGAGTGTCGACTGCAAATCAGAGACCATACGATGGGGGGTTTAATGTAATTTCCCCTTATATAAAATCTCTTCATATAGGAAGAAAACTTGTAGCATGAAAAAATGATCATATAATTTTCCTTTATCAGAGAACAAAACTACTTGTTGCCACTATGCTTAGGGTGCGCACTCGTGGGTTGACGTAATAGCCTGCAAACCTCGTCAGTCGGAAAAATCACACTAAGCTAACAATGTGTAGTTGACAAAGACATAGAAAAAATTTGGAGGAACTCCCTTCTTCACAAAAAGGGGGAGAGTAGTTCCAATTTTAATTTTAATTTTAGTCTTCTAGTTTTTGTTTTGTTTCTTATGAACTGCTAATATCTTTGAACTGCTGGTACATTAATCTCTATTTGGTTTTATTTGATCAAGGGGCTTGTCCTTGATATCTAGTTATGGCCTGTAAATCTAAGTACTGCTGTTGAACTGCTCTAACTAACCTTAATTGCTATTTCTTATGAAGGAACTTTTTGAACTGTTTTTCTTGTTAACCTTTTATGCAGGAAACTTACTGGTTTCAATGTTGAGGCAACATTGATGAATGTTGAGGTCTGAACATGTGTACATATGTGATTGTAGTGATGGCCTTTATTCATGTCTTTGTTAATTTAACTTTGATTATGATATCTTGTATTAAGGGGGAGCAGTTTGGTAGTTTAACTTGTTTCTTGTTGATTATAACTTTCTGGATATAAGACTTGATTGGAACAGGTATTGGTTTTGTGAAGAAAGGCAAAAAGGGGGAGATTGAAAGTGCAGGTTTTCTGGAATCAATGTTCGACGGTACAATGTTAGACGATGTTGGGTTCACATTGGATAACATTGAAAGCCGAGAGCTTTTGCGAAAACTGTTCTTTAGTTGCCAAAATTAAGTTTTGCCTTTATTAACTTATTAATCAAGTTCCACGGTTTTGGTTGTTTATGTTTATGTCCAGGAAAGTATCTTAAACATAAGGAAGAGCTTTGGAAGATGCCTTACTTGAAGTTTCCATAATTCAAGCTAAGTTGAATAGTCAACTCACACGGTTTCAAAAAGAAGGAAACAATATTGGATTCTCTGCAACTGTGATTCTTTCCAAGATTTTGCGAATTGAAGAAGATGTGTTGCCTTGTTAAATCAGTAACAATGGAAACACGTTCTCTGGAAAGATATGAAGTTCACAAAGAAGGCAATATTCAACAAGGAAACAACAAGAGTTACCAAAACTGTGAACAACACATCTTGGCGTTCAAGACTCAAGAAATTTATAAAGATGTGAAGTTCATCAAGATGAAGACAAGACAATCGTGCCAATAATCCGAGAGATTAATTATTCTTTGTATTGTCTTCATTTTGTTTTGCAAAGTTTAGTAGTTCTTACTTGTCTGCTTCGTTGAGTCCGATCAACAAAGAGCGTGAGTGAATTGTTGTGAGGAACGTTTTTGATAAAACCTTTATGGTTATTTCGCCTAAGGCTCGGAAGTTTTTAATAATATTGAAAACTTCTTAAAATTATATCTTCTTGTGTTCTTACTTCCGTTGCACATTATTATTATCAAGAAGATCAAAATAGAGTTAAGGCAATTCCAGCTTAACTCTCAAAAAGTGTTGTGTCAATCCACGGTCCTACAATTTCAAAACCCTTAAACGTGTTACCAGATTAAACGTTTGTTGATTTCAATTGAACTTTGGCTAGGCCAATATGCCTACGTATCCCGTATAGGAAATCAAGCTAAACGTAGTTTATTGTTACTTTGTGGCGGCCATTGTTACACATTTGGCTAATGAACGGTACTGAATGGGCATGTAGTTAATTGTGCTTGGAGTTTATTGGGCCTACGGTGTCGAATGAGATGTTGTAATGAATTAGAGCGGGTTGGAGCCAATCCGTAGTGGATGGTGCATCGCACAAGAACTTGATGGGTCAATGGACCATGTCGCATAAGATGTCGTCAGACCGAGCGGGTTGGACGAAATTTAGGCTGATAAATCCAGAGAGAGAAAGCTCTCACTTAGAGAGAGATAGTAAAATGTGAATTGTGAGTGTTTTTGCCTTGAGGGGAAGGGGTATTTATAGATATCTCACGGGCCTAAGATGGGCCCATCTTAGAGGCCTGGTCCTAGTTCAAGCATGCAGCCTTGCTAGCATACAACCGTGTTACTGTGGTAGTATGCAATTGTGCTACTACAGATTCAACCTTATTATAGCATGCCACCTTGATAGATTGTTAGCATGCAACTGTGTACATTGCTACATTGCTATCTTGCAATCTTGTTATGGCGTGCAACCTTGCTAGCATGCAACCCTCTAACCATGCTACCTAGCTAGCGTGCAACCGTGTGCCTTGCTACCTTGCTAGCGTGCAACCGCGTAACCTTGTTAGTACGCAACTATAGTCACATAATCCAAGTCTTCAATTACTTAGAATACTTTCGATGGCAAAAACTCGTAATGCCATGCGTTGCGCTTGTGAGCTTGCCATGTGTCATTACCAATTTATGGCACAACAACAACAACAATACATCACACATCTCCATTAGTATCCTTTCTGAATTACAAGCTCATTAGTGTATAAACTTAGTGCTTTCAAGGCCCTATGTGAGGAGTTTAGGTTTGTACATTTACATCCAAATATTAACACTTTGTGACGAGTTGGCTCAAATAATCTCTTGGGACATGAACTGGTTTCCGCAGTTGAGGATTGACGGAGTACAACATTTTGAAAATGAGAAGGAGGCTCGTATTCATTACAAATGAGGGGTTCATCTCAAACAATTGATGATAAAAGTAAGTGCGTATTCGTGGCAGCAAAACATGTATTGCAGCATCATAATTCTACTCATCGGAAAGTATCCTTAATCAATTGATTGTGTTTGATCTATATGTAACCCTTGAAGACTGGATCATGTAAGAAAGTTATGTGTCTGTCGCATTAAGTTTGTGCAATTATTTTTACTCTCCGTTATGGCTAGGTCTAAAACTAGGTAATAACGAATATTTCATAACATCTTAACATGAAGATTAACAAAATGAATTAACACAAAGATAAAATTCAACACACCAACATAACTAATATGTAAATTACTTAACACAATGTAAAAAGTTGATAACTAACATAAACATCGAGAAGATTTTGGACAAAGATATAAAATGATCAGCCTTCTTTAAGACGTTTTCATTTGAGAAAGTAGTATATTTTGTTGAAAACAAATATTGTTGACATTGAGGTTAAATTGGTTATGATTTCGATATTAAGTTGTTTTACGTTGGCCACAAATCCTTTACTATTTGCATTGCATCAAAGGTTTAAAGACTAACCTAGAGATGGAGCGATGGCTAAAGGGCGATGAGTGATAGCGGAACACCACAGAACAACGATATACTATGTTCATGAAAATCGCATGGAGGTGTGTTCATATTTTTCTTACTGCAGTAATAAGTTTTTCTTTGATTGTTTTCTTACTAATTACTAATTATTAGTTAAAAGTGATTAATGATCATACATTTGATCGGTCGGTAATACTTTTCCGTATTTCCGACCGAAATCCGGTCGGCAATACTTCCCGACCGCGGACCGGTCGAGAATAATGTTCATATTATTCCCTACCGAAAATCGGTCGGGAATAATATTCATGCTATTCCCTACCGAAAATAGGTCGGGAATAATATTCATGCTATTCCCGACCGAATATCGGTCGGGAATAATATTCATGATATTCCCGACCGCACATCGGTTGGGGATAATATTTATATTATTCTCGACCGATTTTTGGTCGGAAATAAAACTCATCAGAATAAAAAAAAAATCCGTAATAATTACCAGAATATTATTATTTTTTTTTTACTATTTTGAAATATTTTAAAACATTATTTAGCTTTTTTGTGTTTTAGATGAGCAATTAAGTTTTTGATTCATTGCTCAATCTCAAACACAAAAAAATTAAATAAGTGTTTGATTATTGAAAAGTTGAATAAAGAAGTGAAAAATTTAATTTTTAAGTTGAAAGAAAAACGTGTTTGAAAAAGTGTTTGAAGATGAAATAAGTGTTTGAAAAAAGTGTTTGAAGATGAAAAAAGTGTTTGAAAAAAGTGTTTGGAGATGAAAAAATGAGGAGAATAATGAAGTGTATTTATAGAAAAAGTTAAAAAAAAATTGAATTTTCATCAAATTTGAATTTCCCACCGGATCCCGCCGATTTTTTCGATTATTCCCGACCGATTTTCGGTCGGAAAAGTTGAAATTTTTCAAAAACCGCCAAATTTTCAAACATTGCCGTCCGAATTTCGGTCGGGAAAAGTTTAAATATTATTCCCGACCGATATTCGGTCGGGAATAACTTTGAATATTATTCTCGACCGATATTCGGTCGGGAATAACTATGAATATTATTCTCGACCGACTTTCGGTCGGCAATAAGTGTCAATGCCGACCGAAAATCGGTCGGGAATGACCTTGAGTAGTTTTTCCAACCGGAAATTGGTCGGGAAACATAGTAAATTTTACTTTTTTCGATCTTTTGGAAAATCTTGATGTGTTTGTTAAGTATAACTATAGAATCTCACTAAATACATGAATTGCACTAATAGTTAGTTAGTTTAATGTACTTTTAATTATGAAATTAGTATAGATTACCGGAATATAAGTTAAGTTAGTTTGGAGTTTTACATATAATAATCATACGTAGTATAGAGGAGTATTCACAATTGGCGATTAACTTTTGTTACGAATGTTAGTATAGAGAGGCTAATTGTGATATATATATATATATATATATTAACATATGTTTAACATAATCATAAGTAGTTACATTATTAGCAGCTACATATACCAATCTATTTATAAGTGACAATATGAATCGACGCTTCAAACGATTCATCAACGTGCAACTAAATTTAATTTTTGTTAATATTTTTAGTAATATATAACTAATACTGATTTACTTGATCATTAAATGAACGATTTATCTGAAATTGAGAGCGAAATTCTGAAATTAAAAATATGAATATTATTCGCTACCGAAAATTGGTCGCCAATACCCCTAAACCCTAAACCCTAAACCCTAAACCCTAAACCCTAATATTCCCGACCGCAATGCGGTCGGGAATAACAACGGTAATTGTTACTCCCGACCGAAATTCGGTCGGGAATAATAACGATAACTATTATTCCCGACCGAATTGTGGTCGGGAATACTGTCAGCCCCCCTATAAATACCCCTCCCTATTCCACTTAAGAAATCATTCCAACACTCATCACTTGTTAAGGTATCCACGATTTCCTCTTGTTATAACAATTTTTTGTTAGTTTTTCACAATTAAGATTATCTTTATTAACTTTTTTTTCATGTTTCGTTGTTTTAGATATTGCGGTAAATGCAACGAGAGGCGTGTGTTTGCAAAGAATACTTGATCTAAGTATTTTCTACGCTACAACAAGTAAGTATTAATTGCCTTGGCTTCTATGTACTCGTGTTTTAAATTTTTTATATAAATGATAAATATATTGATTGGTGAAATTAATTGTAACAATATCTTTATAATTTTCTTAGATTAGAAATGGATTATCGTCCCGATAGATCTTGGATGTACGATAGGATAGATAGTAACACTGGTTATTTGAATCAACATTACGTGGTTGGGGTTCGTGAATTCATACAATATGCATCACAACAGAGAGATTACGTAGATCTAAGAAATCGTATTAGGTGCCCGTGCCAGAGATGCATCAATTTAAAGTTTTTTAATCGAAACGTAGTACGGGATCATCTTCATAAGTGGGGGTTTGTGTATCAATATTGGATATGGGTGTTGCATGGAGAGAAGACGAGCGAGGTGTCTAGATCATATGTACCTGATTCACCGTCTGCTAGTATACACGTTGATAGTCCGGTTCATGCCGATACTTCGTTAGAGAATTGGTTGTGGATGCATATGGGGGTCGATTTGTTGAGGGAAAGGTGCGCAACGAAGATCCGAGTCCCGAGGCAAAGGAGTTCTACAAATTGATGCAGATGGGAGACATAAAAATGAAAAGTAAGAAGTCGAAGACTGTGCTCCAGTGGTTTGCCGAGTTCTTAACTACCAAGATGATGCACAAAGTAGTTAATGTCGCTTGCGAAAAGTTCTTAAGTTTGTCTAAAGATATTATGGACCCAGAGATTGAGGAAATGCTACCGAATACGGTTCCATGCATGAATAAGATGCTCGCAGGTTTGGGTTTAGGGTACGAAAAGATCGACGTATGTTGGAATTTTTGTTTCTTGTACTACGGCGATAATGCCAACAAGGATCTCACATCGTGTCCGGTATGCAAGACCGATAGGTACGAGGCTGGTAGAAAGTCCAGTGTCGCAAGGAAGAAATTGTGGTACTTCCTCCTAGGCCCTCTATTACAGAGGTTGTTTTATACTGTAGGCACTTCGAGACATATGACTTGGCATTTCAAGTGTCGAGAGTCAACTAATAGAATGATTCACCCAGCTGCAGGCGAGGCGTGGAGAGCTTTTGATCGTACGTATCCGGACTTCGCAGCAGAGCCTAGAAATGTCCGACTCGGCCTATGTACTGATGGTTTCACACTGTTTGGGCCATCTGGGAAGAACTACTCTTGTTGGCCCGTGTTTGTTACCCCTTATAACCTTCCGCCGGATTTATGCATGCGACCGGAGTTTATTTTTTTTAGCCTTATTATACCCGGCCCAAAGAGTCCTGGAAAGAACTTGGATATTTTGCTGAGACCGTTGATTGATGAGTTGAATGATTTGTGGAGTAATGGTTTGTGGACATATGACAGCTCACGAAAGGAAAACTTCCAAATGCGAGCGACCCTAATGTGGATTATTAGCGATTTTCCTGCTTGTGGAATGTTGTCCCAGTGGAGCACGCACGGTAAGCTGGCGTGTCCTTATTGCATCGGTGAGACAGATTCTTTTACACTTAATCATGGTGGAAAAGCCACGTGGTTTCTACCAGAGGATCATAAATGGAGGTACAACAAGAAGGATTTCTACAAGGGTAGGGAGGTACTTGAACTGGTGTCGTCGGGATGAGGGCAATTGTGGGAGGGCAATTGTGGATAGGCTACGATCGGTTAGATTTGGGGCAAACTCCACAAAGCTTCTGGGATTTAACACAACTCATAATTGGTGTCGTCGAAGCATCTTTTGGGAACTACCTTATTGGTCCACGAACTTGATTCGCCAAAATCTAGATGTGATGCATTGTAGGAAGAACTTTTTTGAGAACATCATCAACATGGTGTTGGACGATGCTAAGTCGAAGGACAACATTAAGTCGATGCATGATCTTAAGCTGTTGATCAACCGTAAAGAATTGTTCTTGAAACCCAGTGGCAGAGGAAGTGAGTATATAAAGCCAAAAGCAAAATATTGTCTTACGAGGGATCAAAAGAACATGGTGCTTAATTGGCTGACCGAACTGAAGTTTCCTGATTGATATGCCTCGGACTTGGGACGATGTGTGCAAAAACAACAAGGAAAATTGTATGGAATGAAGAGTCATGATTGTCACGTCTTCATAAAGAGATTGATCCCGATTGCATTTCGCGAATTCTTGGAACCCGAGATTTGGGGGACTTTAGTAGAGATTAGCCTTTTTTTAAGGCGATTTGCGCTCAGAGGTGTCGGTCGAAGATATGGAGCGATTGGAGGAATCGTTTATTGTCACCATGTGCAAGATGGAAATGATATTTCCTCCTTCAATTTTTTGACTCTATGGAGCATTTAGCCACACACCTTTCGTATGAGGCTAGAGTTGGTAGTCCAGTTCATTATAGATGGATGTATCCATTCGAGAGGTACGGTTTTATATTTTTAATACCAATTATCTTTTACAAATATCGATTCTTTGCCTAATCTTTCGTTTCTATGAACTAGGCGGATGTTCGACATGAAGGGTTCAGTAAAGAACAAGGCGAGGGTGGAGGGATCCATAGCCAATCAATACCTACTTACTGAGCTGTCCAATATGTGTTCTCAATATTTGAATGTTTCTTTTCAGACTAAATATAAAAAACTCAACAGAAACGAGACACTAGATAGCACAGAGTGGGATGATGAGCTTACAATATTTCAAAAGAAAGGGGCGCCAATAGGGCCACTAAACAAAAGGCGATACTTGACTTCCGATGAGATGAAGCAAATAGAGCTTTACACGCTTCTAAACTGTCAAGAAGCTTGACGAATGGGTGGAGTAAGTGGTCGTTAATTATTTTTAATAACGAAATAATTAAGCGCTTTAAAGACAACTAACTTATGATGATTTTCCTATGCAGACTGTTTGTAAAAGAGGAGTGCGGTGGACTTAGTCCAATGGAGATACAATCCAAGAGGAACCAAGAGTACGTAGCATGGTTCAAGCAGACATATTCAAGTGGGAAATACGAGACCGACGTACGAATAGATCCTCTAATCACAGGTCCGGCTTATTCAGTGGCAACCTACGAGGGATACATTGTGAATGGGTTCAGATTTCACACCGATATGATTTTGGGCCCGAAGAAGAGTGATTGTAGCGGTGTTTATGTGAAGGGAGACATGGGAGGATCCGATGCTACCAACTTCTATGGAACGTTTAAAGACATTATACATGTGGAATATTGGGGCAGAATCCGACCCCTATACATAGTCTTGTTCAAATTTGTTTGGTATGATATAAACGCAGGTATGCAGGAGCATTCAACGTACAAGTTAGTTGACATCAACCCGAGGCGTACCCTCAGCACCAATGAGCCGTTTGTATTCGCTAACCAAGCAAAACAGGCATACTATGTGCCCTATCCAAAGAAGACGACAGGGCGACCGGGACAGAGAGGATGGTTGGCCGTATCCACTATTCCTGCCAGACACATAATCGATATGTCATCAGTTGTGGGGATGCCGAACCAAGTGCTACAAGAGAACGCATCTGAAGGGTTTAACATATGCGTGGACCTTTCCTCATTCGATATGAATATCCAATTGGCCAACGAGGGATTTGATGTGGTTGAAAAGGAGGCAGCAGCGGAGGGCAAAGAGGACGAGGAGGGCTACGAGGACGACGAGGGCAGTGAAGAAGAGGAAGAGGCAGAGATAATGAGTGACTCAGATTCTGAGGATAGTATGTATGACTATCATATATTATGGTTTAGTGGTCGATTTCTATTTTATAAAAAAAATTGATTCGCGTTGTTTAATTTCATATTCTAGTTTGTATTCGTGCTTGTAGTAATAACAACATTACATAATTTCCAATAAACAAACTACTAACACAGTTTTCAATACTTAGATAAAACGAACAAATAATACTACTACTCCGCATCAAACGAACAAATAATACACAACTACTCTGCATAATTACAAAATAAATACGAAACTAGTTTAACATTACATAATTGGTCCAAGCATCAAACAAATTACATAAATACAAACAACTAACACTGTTTTCGATACTAAAATAACCCTAAAACAAATAAAACTACTACTACTCATAGTCCTCGTCATGAAATCCAAATGTATCAGGAGCTGTGGAGGGTCCAGCACCATCATCACCGTCACCGGCAAGATCGGTTGCATCACCACCGAGAGTGTCATCCTCGGGGGCATCCTCGTACTCATCATCATACAACGTGCAATCTGGAGCACCATGCGCAAAAGGATGAGGAGGGGGTGGCGAGGAACGCTGGCCGGCTCGACGAGCATCACACATGAGTCCCCCTATAGGCATGGGTCGAGATGGAGGAGTACTTGTAGTCTGGGTGATGCGCTAGGTCAAGTACTCTACGTGAGTAATAAGCTCATCAACCCTCACATCAGGTCGCGAAAAAGGGGCGGCGGTCGGGAATAGTAGGGAGAGAGAGAGAGAGTTGTGTGTGTGAAATGAAGAGGAGGAGGGAGGTATTTATTCCCGACCGGATTTCGGTCGGGAATGCCACTAATCTCGACCAAAATTCGGTCGGGAAGTCTCAGCCCAGCTGCGCGGCCCAGCTGGGCCGAGATTAGGGCTACACCCTGGGCAGAAAATTTCCCGCCCAGAGTTTCCCGACCGCAATTCGGTCGGGAATAATATTTCCGACCGAATTGCAGGCGGGAATACCCTTTCCCGACAGATTTGCGGTCGGGGATTGTTTTTTAAACATGCCCGACCGATATTCGGTCGGGAATTTTCAGTAGGGAATGGGCGCAAAATCTTGTAGTGGGTTTAAACACTTGACTAGAGATGGAACGATGGTGAAAGGGTGACGCGTGATAATGGAACACCACAGAGCAACGATATACTGTGTTCATGAAAATCGGATGGAGGTGTGTTTATATTTTTCTTACTGCAGGAATAAGTTTTTCTTTGTTTGTTTTCTTACTAATTACTAATTATTAGTTAAAAGTGATTAATGATCATATTATATATATATATATATATAATATTTCCTATATAATAAGAATGGATGCAAACAGCTGCAAACGTTGATTTTTCGTACTCAAGCAAGTTGGAGACGTTGATTTTTCGTGTTTCAATTTTGCCCCTGTAGGTTCAACTAATTACTGTATTATGTTTTGTTTACAGTAATGAATATATGGAGCACCCACACGTATTAATTGGTTGGGACCCGCAAATAATAAAATCTCTTAATACTAATAGCATTGTGGTCCTCTATATATTGCAAAATAGTCCTTTTATTTTTTAAGTCTATCGATTTCTCGCCTCAAAAGTTTTACGTCTCGCACGTACCGGTCCTCAGTAAATTGCCAAATAGTCATTTTACTTTCTATTTTACCCAAATTCGCCCTAAAAGTTTCATATTGATTATTTTGGGGCCTTACTGTCAATTGTTAAATGGTCTGTTGAATTTTATCATTTGTTTTACTTATTTCGTTTAAACCTTTTAATGTAAATTAATGATTATACCATATAAAAGTTTGTTAATCAAACGATACTGAATATTTATGCATTTTCACCCATTGTAGATTTTTTAGGCTAAATCTATTCTTTTTAAATATAAAAAAATTATTAACGATGATAAAAATCATTAAAAACTTAGGTTTTAAAATTTAACCATGCAGGGGCACGTTCCTAGTATATATATATATATATATATATATATATATATATATGTGCTGAAATGTTGGCATGTGGTCCATTACATGTGACTAAGAATTTGTTTTTAGTGTAACATATTAATTCGTATAGTGGAGAAAATCTAAATAAGTAAGAATGATATTACCTCTCTTTTTATGTAAGAAAAATTTGAGAAAAATAGTTTTAAAAAAAAAAGAATTAGGTAGCCATTTATTTACACAAAAAAGATTTGAATCATGGTAAAAATGGAAATACATTTATAGTTATAACCGAATATTAGTAGATATAATAAAATCTTAATAGTGCGTAGGGGTAAATTTGGGAACCGAAAGATTGGTATAACAGTGTGTCCAATACGACTTTTTCTTTATATAATAGTATCTATTACTATATTAAAAGTAAGCATCTCACTCACAAAATGGCAGTTTGGAAACCAAATTTTAAATTTCTAAAAATACCCCTACTTTGACTTTTCAACAATTAAAAAATAAGTAATTAAAATAAGTAACTACAACCACTCCTAAAATTCCTCCACATATTTAGCAATTTTCTTACGTGATTTTTAATGTGTGCATCAATTTTATAAATTATATGAAAGTTGTGTTACATTAAAATTTGTTTGATACTTTATAAAGTTGTGTCAAAGTTACTAGTAGTATATACAGGTCTTACATGTAGGGGCGGGTACATGTATGGACTCCAGAAACGAACCGATTGTACAAATTCTCAACCTTGTTCTCACATACCTTACACAAATACCTACCAAAGAGTTACCCCTTTCTATTTTTTCATCTTGTTTGAAAATTTATTAAAATATTTGGAAGTGGAACACCCTTCTCAAATGTCCACCCCTAATCATGTCAGCACCACAAGATTTGGGCGTGCGTTATAAGTTATAATATTATAACGCATGATAATATTTTCTTAATATATGCAATTTTTAAAAATAATTGGAGATTTTGACTTTTTTAGTTCTTTGTGGTAACCATTTATCAAAATTAGTCATTTATAGTACCTTAGACGATTTTTAGTCCACTAAAAGAAAAACTTTTCAATTATATTCACTTATGAAAACTTATTTTAGAATAATTTCACTTTAATTAAAGAAACTCTTCATTGTTTTTTAAAAAAAGAATGTCACCTTCTTCGTCACAACTCACCCCCCACCCCACCCCACCCCACCCCACCCAAAACCCTCCGCCACAAAATCAACCACCACCACCACCACCAAATCCCACCGCATCTGTCGCTTTTCCTCAATTTCCTCTCATTATGCTCCTCCTCAGAGACCTAATTGGACGCTTAGTAATATTTTGCGCAGATTTTGGGGTCGGAGTCGAACGTACGGATGGTAGCGATTTGGTGATGTATCGGATTTGGGGTTTACGAATTGGTTTGATGGTGAATAGAATGGTGATTGGTTTGAGCCAAAATTTGATGGTGGTGTTGGGGCTGAAGAAGATGAACCCATTAATTCTTTTTTTTTTTAAATAACTAAAAAATTAAATTATATATAATTATCATTTTATTATAAACTGTTGTACATAACGTATAATAAGATTATATATATTTTCAAATTGAGAAAAGATATATCATATGCTATTATTTTTGTTTTTAAGGTAATATTTAATATTCAGTTTTTAATTTAAAAACTAAGAAAAAATCATAGGATGCATTTGTTGATTTAAAAGTAATAGGTAATAAAATTATAATATTTTAGAGTTAAAGAAAATGTAATGTAAAAATTATTTCAAGTTTTTATTTGAAGGTAACATTTAGTATGTTAAGTTATATCATTTCAAGAGTTTTTTTTTTACTTAGAGAGTAACTTTAGAATTAAATTGAGTTTAATAAATACATAAAATAAAATTATAAAACTAACTTAATTAGTGAAATCAACAATGATATGGGAATTTCCCGCATATTGGGCCAGGCCCAAACCAGGCCCATATTGGACTATATCGGGGATCATATTCGACGATAATAATCACCGATATGTTATTGTGGTCCCCGGATCCCGAGGTCTATAAATACGCGGTGCCCGGATCCCAAAACAAGCAATTATTATCCCTCAGCTACCACGCGTCATATCGGAATACATCACCGATATCATTTTCGATATCTTATTCGATATCGGGACTACCACGTGCACCTGTGAGACATCATACCACCTCATCACCGATATCACATCGGGGGTCATCTTCGACATCACACTGAAGATAATCATCGACGTCCGTTCGATCTATTTACCGATATTCCACTCCCATCCAAGCATCGAAGCGTAGGTCCGAGATGTTCCGGACCAAGCCTACACGAGACACCTAGTGTAGGTCTGATTTGAGATAGGCTCGTTGTATTGCTAGACTACTTACTTGTAACCGACACTCGCATATATATAAAACGATCTATTGTCAAATCAGTGGCGCCATCTGTGGGAACACCAGTTCCCGGACAAAGACGCCGAGATGGAAGGAAGGAGGACCCGATCCGAATTTAGCGGAGTTGTGACCAGGAGCACCAGGATGGAGGACACACAACCCCCTCAACACCCAATTGATCAAGAACAGACAGTGGTTCAAGCCGAGATGGAGCTTCCTCCGCCGCAGAACGAGCCGCAATGAAGGCGCGGGCCGGAAGGCCGCCGCGAGCCGTGAATGTAGTTCTGACCCTTGTTGCACCAAGTACGGCGGGACCCGAGACTGAGGCCCCGCCCACTGAGAACTCCACATCAGACGTTCTAGTGACCGAGATGCCAAATGCGGATTTTCCCGGCCTGGAGGAGACAATGCCCGCAGGATAAAGCACATTTCACCCCGCTGCCATAACCTCGGAGATGCAAGCGCAGATCAATGCCACAGTAAGAGCGGTGCTGGATTCCACATTGGAGACCTTGCTTCCACGACTAGTGGAGCAAAGGGCAAAGGACGCTCGGGCGAGGCCCCATGAATTCGGAGCGGGTGAAGGACAGACAAGGTAAGGATATAAGGAACAAGAGGATACAGGGGACTCTTTCAGAGAGATATCGCCCGCAGCTTACGACAGGACGGAGAGACGGGGCCCCGAAGTCTTGGATCGAGAGGTGGCGAGGAAAGTGGAACGGCTTGACCGCGAGAGGGCGGAAGTAATCCAGAGAATGGAACGCGGTCGTGACCGGGCCGAGATCAATGGTTCAAAAAATGAGGATGCAGAGATACTGCGAATAATTTCAAGGAGGATGGAACAGCTAGACCGCGAGAGGGCAGAGTTAGCGAGGAAGGTGACCCAGAGTCATGGGAAGGGTCGCAGTAGGACCCCGTTTTCAGATGAGATAGAGGCAGAGGTACTACACAGAGGAGACAAGATTCCAACCATAAAACCGTATGATGGGAAGAGTGACCCGGGGGATCACATCCACGTCGTGGAGAGTTTCTTGAACCTACAAGATTTTTTCGAGGGTATTAAGGCAAAAATAATGGCAACAACACTGATTGGAGCAGCATTATATTGGTTTAACAGAATCGAAGTAGGATCTATTTCGAGCTTCGAGCAGATGAAGGAGAGATTGGAGAACCACTTTTCCAGTCATAAATGAATGAAGACAAGCATGTACCATCTGGAAGCATTGAAATAGAAAGAGAGAAACTCTCGGCAAATTCTTGAGCAGATTCAATGAGGAGCTACAAAAGGTGGACAACCCCCACGGGGGACAAGTGCTGCAGACCCTGTTCAGTGCAACGACGCACAACAGATTCGCTAAAGAGTTGATCAAGCTCGCAGAACCTACCATCAATCGGATAAACGAGTTGGCGCATACTGTGATCTACGAAGATGCGATGATGGCAGCTAAGTTTAGACCCCAGGAACCCAGCCGGGAAAGGGGTAGAGAGCTATGGAACAAGAACAGGGGAGGAAGAGACAGGTCCCCAAAGAGATATACCCCCCTCAATCGGGACATTCGCACTATCTTTGCTGTTGCGCAAAGCAGGAATTGGCTAGGTGCGCCTCAAAAAATCAAGGACACGGATTTCACCAAGAAATCTAGACGATACTGCGAGTATCACCTCCAAAAAGGCCATGACATGAACGACTGTTATGACCTAAAGGATGAGATCGAGAGATTGATTAAGGATGGAAGATTGATAGAATTTGTTAAGGCGAGCGGGCAGTACGCTGAATCAAGAGAACGGTCCCAATCCCCAAGAAGGGAGGGCCTAAAGGCGATTGAAAGTGGACAAGGACGCAATACGATAACTAGTGCGCCTTCGAGGGGGGGTCATCAATGTGATCAGCGGTGGGACCGCAGGAGCGGATTCCACCAATCAGAGGAATAAGATAACTCGCGGATTGAACGAGGACCGATTCGTTGGATTTACAACGTTGGTTGAGGAGCTCCCAGACGAGGTTATCACATTTTCTGAGGCCGTCCAGGCAGGCGAGCTCGACTGCCCCCTGGTTGTTCAGGTTTATATCGCTAACTACGCCGTACACAACGTACTTATAGACAACGGTAGCTCCACCAACATTATGTTTGCGCATGCTTTGGAGAAGATGGCACTCGGCCACCACGCAGTTGAACAGGTATGTACGCCATTGGTAGGGCTTGGTGGAGCAGAGACAATTCCCCTAGGGCAAGTGAACCTTCCCACATCATTCGAACAAGAACCGTAAAGGTGAACTATTAATGTTCAATACACAATCGTGGACCAACCATTTGCATACAATGTCATAATCGGCAGGCCGGCCCTGAATGCGATAAGAGCCGTCGTATCCATATTCCATCAGAAGATGAAGTTCCCAGCAGGAGGGGGGGTCGGAGAAGTGATCGCCAACCAGGAGGAAGCTTGGTTCTGCTACATCATTTCTCTTACGTTGCCCTCGACCGTTATCTCTTATTTTGCCCCATCGTGGGTCGATCTGTAAACTTAAAACAGAGGGAACTACGCTGGTCTGATTCCCCACTCAACGGGATACGTAGGCGGGTTAGGTTTACTTAGCCCTCGACCGTTATCTCTTATTTTGCCCCTTCGTGGGTCGGCATGTAACTTAAAACAGGGGGAACTACGCCGGTCTGATTCCTCATTCAACGGGATACGTAGGCAGGCTAGGTTTACCTAGCCTTCGACCGTTATCCGTTATTACCTTTTTATTTGTTGCTTGGCACAATCTCATATTTGATGCAGGGATATGTCCTAAGCAGACATTATAAAAGTGCAGAGAATGGCACAAACAATTGGGAAATGTTCCCCTAGATATATATTTAACACATCGCCCTCTTACAGGTACAACATGTACAAACAGGTGCAACAGGCACGATAGAGCACAACAGAAACACTATTTCTTATGTAAAATTGATATTCCCAGATTGAGGGAACATCCCTCAAATAACACATGCACGACATTTCGTACTTTCGTATTAGCTTTTATCTCGAAAATCTTTCCTGTCTATAATGTTTTGCAGGGCTTAATGACCTATATATTCAACAACGACAGAGTCACCAAGAGACATAGTCGAAAAGACAATGAAAAGGCTCGCCTACAATATCTCATGTGATAACGGGGTCGATCAAAAACAATTCAACAGGTAGCGGGTTCTCTGTGATAACGGGATGCGCCCCTACCCTCAAAAATATCCCCTGTGATAACGGGGTCGATCAAAAGCAATTCAACAGGTAGCGGGTTCCCTATGATAACGGGATGCGCCCCTACCCTCAAAAATATCCCATGTGATAACGGGGTCGATCAAAAACAATTCAACAGGTAGCGGGTTCCTTGTGATAACGGGATGCGCTCCTACCCTCAAAAATATCCCCTGTGATAACGTGGTCGATCAAAAACAATTCAACAGGTAGCGGGTTCCCTGTGATAACGGGATGCGCCCCTACCCTCAAAAATATCTCCTGTGATAACGTGGTTGATAAAAAACAATTCAACAGGTAGCGGGTTCCCTGTGATAACGGGATGTGCCCCTACCCTCAAAAATATCCCATGTGATAACGGGGTCGAACAAAAACAATTCAACAGGTAGCGGGTTCCCTGTGATAACGGGATGCGCCCCTACCCTAAAAAATATCCCTTGTGATAACGGGGTCGATAAAAAGCAATTCAACAGGTAGCGGGTTCCCTGTGATAACGAGATGCGCCCCTACCCTCAAAAATATCCCATGTGATAACGGGGTCGATCAAAAACAATTCAACAGGTAGCGGGTTCCCTGTGATAACGGGATGCGCCCCTACCCATAAAAATATCCCATGTGATAACGGGGTCGATCAAAAACAATTCAACAGGTAGCGGGTTCCCTGTGATAACGGGATGCGCCCCTACCCTCAAAAATATCCCCTGTGATAACGGGGTCGATCAAAGACAATTCAACAGGTGGCGGGTTCCCTGTGATAACGGGATGCGCCCATACCCTAAAAAATATCCCCTGTGATAACGGGGTCGATTCAAGAAAAACTTCCCTGTGATAACGGGGTCGATTCAAGAAAAAATTCGCTGTGATAACGGGGCCAGTCCAAGAAGAAATTCCCTGTGATAACGGGGTCGATTCAAGAAAAAATACCCTGTGATAACGGGGTCGGTTCAAGAAAAAATTCCCTGTGATAACGGGGCCAGTCCAAGAAGAGATTCCCTGTGATAATGGGGTCGATTCAAGAGAAAATTCCATGTAATAACGGGGCCCATCCAAGAAAGAATCCCCTGTGATAACGGGGTCGACAATAAACAGTGCAACGACAGCGGTTCCCCTGTGACAGCGGGTCGTACTTTAAAGCACGGAAACAGCGGCACCTTCATGCGATAGCCGTGATGACTCGACATAATCCGGTATGACCGATAGGTCACATAACAAGGAGAAGCAAAAGTAACACGAGCAATCATACCATGGATTATGTATAAACAAATATATATTAGGACACGCAGAAAAGATCGATTGAATTAACAGGTAAAACTATGAACCATATTATAAGAGGCAACTGCGCTGAAAGAAAAAATACAGACTCCTAGACTCTCAACCAGGATAACGAGCCCCTTTGATGTGTATTAACGCCAAACTCTTCTGCTCGACGATCTCGCGGTACTCCGCCTCCGGTTCTAAATCTTCGTCATCATCGTCGAAGTCCTCAGGAAATTTCCCGCCCGGCCCCTTCAACGGATTTATGGCCGAAGGGTCGTAACCATCCTTGAAACCACCTTCCAACTGAATTTGACCTATGACAGAGGCCTTGGCTTCCTCCCGCTCTAGCAAGACCCGCTCATCACATATCATCTTATACGACCGGCTCAGAAGGAACTGTTTGGCCGCACTGGTCAGTTGGCTTTTGTTCAGCGTCATGCACCGCATGTGCCTTTCAGCCTGGGCTAATTGGTCTTTCAGAAATGCGACCTCAGCTTCAAGTGCCTCCCGACGAGATGCTTCTTGACCAGCGATAAGTCGAGACTCATTGAGCTCTCTGATCAACCTTTTATTATCATCTAACAGGCCTCCCACATTATTTTCGCTGGCCTTCAGAATATCCATGGCCTCGTCTCTCTCATGCTGGAGCTATACAGCAGCAACAGGATTGTATTCGCCCAGTTTCTCGAGCAAACCATTGGTAACTCAGAGCGACTCGGCATGGTCCGCTTGACCCTTAATGGCCATCGTCAAGAAACCTTTCAGAAAACCAGCCACCTACACGTCCACAATACGGACTTGATCACTCAGACGAATGAAAACCCAAAGGAAATACAGAGTGAATGGCATAAAGACTACTTACAGAGCGAAAGAGACCATTGTGATCTCCACTTGAACTACCCTCTTATTTCCTTCTCTTTCGCCCCATGGACGTCCCAACATCAACGTCAGGTTGAGATTGCGAAGCATGACCCACCCCGACAGTATTCTCACTCGAGGAGGGCACATATTTCTTCGCATTCTTGCGCACGCCCTCACGACCCCTCTTCCTGACGAGTGGAGGTGTGTCATCTGTAGCGGTTTCGGCCCCCGGCTGTCTGCGTTCCGCTATCGCATCCAGACTACAATACTCCACCAGCTCGGCTGCAAAATACATAAAATAGAGAATCAATAAATAAATCGACGGGAAGATATCAAGTTACAAAGATATAACGCTTACCGAGCGTAGAGTGACCGTTATACCGCACGGGAGATATCGCACTTGCTCGCAAAACTACGTCACTACAAAGAAGGGTACCGACGTATGGATGGTTGATCAAATTCCTCAGAAATTCGAGGCTATGTGCACTAGGCCCGACAGCGGCTTGTCTCTCATATTTGGTGTCTTCACACCACACGCTAGGAAGCACGTCAAACTCACCAGCCATCCTATCCTAGATGTAAATATACTCACACTTATTTCCAAATCCATAACTAGATTTAGTATATTGCATGAACCTAAGCCCCGCCAGGGCTCGCACACAGACGAACCCTCTATCACCACCCTTACGGTTGACCATGACGCTAAAAAGCTCCCAGAACTCGTTAGCTCCGCAAGGGGCACCCAACACCCTCATAACACAAATGAAAGCTACAATGTACCTCAGAGAATTGGGGGATAGCTGTCCCCAGCAGACCCCGATACTTGTTATAATAACACTAACCGCAGGATCAATCGGGAAGCGCAGCCCATTCTGGAAGTGCTTAGCACTGACAGTAATGCAGCCTTTTGGTGGAGTATGCATTCGTTGATCCGCACTAGGGAATATGACCTTATACCCCTTGGGAATGTCATACTTGTCAGAGTAATAACCAGCATGATGAGGAACACGAGATGTCATATCCTCATATTTCTTTGAGGTCCTATATTTTGGGGGACTGACCTCAAAGCCCCATTCGTCCACATTAGGACCGGCAGCTTCAGGTGAAGCAGAAAATTCAGTACCGCCCTGTTCGCCAGTCAACTGATCAGGCCCAAACATCTCATTTTCGGAGAACTCCATTCCACCCTCTCCAAAATCGATCTCGGTCGAACCTGCGCCAACACTGTCCCCGGCAAATGACATATTAACGCACTAAACGATGCAAGTCAAAGGCGAACGGGATATCAAAAATGGTATCGAATTTAATATCGAAAATTTAAATCAAAGGCAGATATCGAAAGCAAGGTCGAAATCTATATCAGAAGTCAAATTCGACGTGTCTTTCAAAGGGACAACTAAATTTCGCTAAAACCCAAAGTGGGTTTTCACTTTCCTGACAGCCTATTTATAGATATCGGAGATACTAGATCGAAACATAGTTTCGATCTCACATCGGTACTAACATTTGATATAGATAAAGGACATGGGGACGGGCAGGCGTACAGTCGACATCACCCTACCAATAGACAGACGCTTCAACCACATCGAAAGATACTTTCGACATCATATCGAATATAAATTTCGACATAATATTGAAGATAAAACCCGACATCCTACACTACTACGCGAAGAACCGCGAGAATATAACAACTGCCCGAAAACCCCATCATAATTTTCAAGGAACCCAAATACCAAGGGAACTAGAATTCAAATGAGGACCTCAAACTATGCGTCCACTGCATTGGGAGACGAGTCAAAGTTCATCACAAGTGCACTCCCCACAAGTTTGATCTCCGTCATTTGAACTGGCGGGACGAAGGGTACAGGTAACCCAGAAATTTAAAATTAAATTTGCGAATTCTTACCTCTAAAGATAAGAATCCCCAAATTGGGGGACTACATGATATGGGCATTTCCCGCATATTGGGCCAGGCCGAAACCAAGCCCATATTGTACTATATCGGGGATCATATTCGATGTCATATCGGTAATAATCACCGATATATTATTGTGGTCCCCGGATCCCGTGGTCTATAAATACGCGGTGTCCGGATCCCAAAACAAGCAATTATTATCCCTCAGCTACCACGCGTCATATCGGAATACATCACCGGTATCATTTTCGATATCTTATTCGATATCGGGACTACCACGTGCACCTTTGAGACATCATACCACCTCATCACCGATATCACATTAGGGGTCATCTTCGACATTACATCGAAGACAATCACCGACGTCCGTTCGATCTATTTACCGATATTCCACTCCCATCCAAGCATCGAAGCGTAGGTCGGAGGTGTTCCGGACCAAGCCTACACGAGACACCTAGTGTAGGTCTGATTTGAGATAGGCTCGTTGTATTGCTAGACTACTTACTTGTAACCGACACTCGCATATATATAAAACGATCTATTGTCAAATCAAACAAATTTCAAGGACAAAAATTGAAAATATCTCAACTATTTTGAAGCATAAAAAATGTAAAGTATAAATATAATTACTTCAATATTTTGACATGTAAGTGTGATTACATAAAAATACTTTGGAGAAAAAATTGAAAACTCCTCAAATTTGACTGAAGTCTCGTTAATCTAAGTAATGATTTTTTGCCGGAGGTTCAAAATTAAAACAATGGTTACTTTAGAGGTCTAAAAACAGTGTGAAGCATTGTAAATGACTTAAACTTGATAAGTGATTATTATAGAGGACTAAAAAAGCTAAAACCTCCAAAAAACATGTGTACATATATCTTTTGTGAAAAGCGTGTCCATGGCAAAAATTGCCTTAAAACGCCCTAGGGCTTGGGCGCAGAATTGGGATGTGTGCCCAAAGCCCCAAAGTTGCTTGGGCGTGCGCCCATAATGGTATTCACGCCCCATAAGTGTAAGAAAATGTTGTGTTTTTCTTCTCTCTTTTTTCTTAATTATTTAGCACACAAATGAATTCAAAAACTAAATTAGGTCACTTAAAATACTCTAGAGCCCAAAAAAGCAAAAAAAAAAAAAACAAAAAAAAAAACAAAGTTAATGGTAAAGAAGGAAAAAAAGGAAAAAAGGGTTTGTTCCTTGTGAAGGAATTTGAAAAGTCACATATCATTACCGTGACCTCACCTGCGCTTCTTCAATCTTCTTCGTTTCATCCATTATTATAACAATCAAACTATGATTATGAATTAATTTGAATTATATGATCACTTATTTTCGTTTTGTTTCTTTTGTAGTTTTTACTTTTAGTTTTTGGTCAACAGTTCAACACATTTTTTTAATGTTTTTTGGTTGAAATATTAGCTTTTCATTGGTTTGTATGAGCAATTTGCTTTTAGTTTTAACTTGAATATATTTTTAATATTCTCAAGGCTATAAGTTTATTATTTGATTTTATTATATTATATACTTGTTTATTATATTTATACTTCAAATAAATTAAAATGACAACTTTTATAGGGTTTACGCCTCCCTCTAACTATTAAAAATGCCTCCCCTACACTCGACGCCTTTCACAACATAATGCCGGTACATATATATTAAAGTTAAAATTTTAAACTAAAATGAAATACAAGTAACAATTTAAAGACATAACATTAATACGCTCTTTTTTCTTAAAACACTGACCTTCAAAAAAAAAACATTTTTTTTGTAATTCTATGCATGAAGGTTATTATCAGTAATGTGAATTAGAAGAATAATGAAAGTGCAAGGTATTCTGGAATCAATGTTATGAGATGTTGGGACAATATTGATGATAACATTGAATCAAGATGACCTGCGAGCAATCCGTGCTTTAAACTACTTTATTTTACTTTTGCCTTTATTCACTTATTAATCAAGTTCTATGGTTTTAGTCGTTTATGATTATGTCCAATAACACATTATAATCATAAGGAAGAGCTTCGAAAGATTCCTTACATGAAGTTTCCTTAATTCAAGTTGAGAAGAGAAGTCAACAACATGGTTTCAAGAAAGGTAACAAATTGGAGTTCCACTGCAACTAGGATTCTTTCTAGGATTTACTCCGAATTGGATAAGTTGTATTACCTTATTAAACTCTAATAAAGGGAATAATCATTCAAGAAAGAGACCGAGTTCACAAGGAAGTCCAATTCAACTAGGAAACAACAAGAGTTACCAAAACTCTGAACAACATACCTTGGAGTGCAAGTTCCAAGAAACATATATATAGGTGTGAAGTTCATCAAGAGAAACACAAGACAACAAAGCTAAATAATCCAAGAGATTAATTCTTCATTGTATTGTTTTGTATTGCTTTTGCAAAGTTTTTGTATCAACTAATTAAGTCTAGTTCTTAGATTTAAGTAGTTTGTGCTTGTCTGCTTCGTTGAGTCCAATCAACAAAGTGCTTGAGTAAATTGTTGTGAGGAACGTTTTGTTAAAACCGTTTTCGATTATTTTTCCTAAGGCTATGAAGTTTTTAATAATATTGAAACTTCTGAAAATTTATTTTCTTGCATTTTTAATCCCGCTGCACATTATACTCTAGAGATAAATGCACTAAACCCCCTGAACTATGCGGGTTTTTGCGTTTTCGTCCTTAAACTAAATAAATAAGCGTTTTGCCCCCTAAACTATGCCATTCTGTGCGATTTGCCCCCTCGCCGGGTTTTTGGCTATTTTTGGCCATTTTTGGCCGAAATTGTTTCCCTTACCCGACACATATGTGTTGTACTAGATGTATTTTAGTAGTTGATGACAAAAAGTAGGCGAAAAAATACCTCGAACGGGACATATTCCGGCTAAAATACACTGAAGAGAAAATCACAATTTAGCCGGAATATGTCCCGTTCGAGGTATTTTTTAAAACTCGGTTTCTCATCAACTGCTAAAATACATCTAGTACAACACATATGTGTCGGGTAAGAGGAAACATTCAGGCCAAGAATGGCCAAAAATAGCCGAGAACCCGGCCAGAAGGCAAATCGCACAGAATGGCATAGTTTAGGGGGCAAAGCGCTTATTTATTTAGTTTAAGGACGAAAACGCAAAAATCTGCATAATTCAGGGGGTTTAATGCATTTATCCCTATACTCTATCAAGAAGATTGTTTAAGATCAAGTTAAGGCAATGCGAGCTTAACTTGAGTTTTGAAAGTTGTATCAATCCCGATCCAGCAGCTTCAATTGGTATCATAGCCAAACACCGACTACACTGGTGGTTTAGAGGTTATACAACACATTGGACAATGCCAATCCTAATACCAACATGATTGCAATTTGGATGGCTCCGATTATGCGTACTGGAAGATCAGGATCAGATCTCACATCAAAGCCATTGACATTAGAGCTTGGCAATCTGTCATCAATGAATACTCTCTTCCAACATTACCAAGAGATAGTGAAGATGATCTAGTGCCAAAACAAGAAGCAGAATGGACAACAGCAGAGACAGGTCTCTATAACTCTAATGAAAAAGATCTTAGTGCTATTTTAAATTGGGTTAATCATCACATGTTCAAGTTAATTCATAATTGTACGAAAGCCAAACATGTTTGGGATATACTTGAATTACATTGAAGGAGATTCTGCTGTTAAAGATTCTAAACATATACAACTGCTTTAGCAATTTGAAATAATTGAGATGGGTGAGGATGAAAGTGTTGATAGTTATTTTGAGAAAATTCTTGATATTGCTAACCAATGTGAAAATCAAGGATTTTCCATGACTAATTAAGAGATGGTTTATAAAGCAATGAGAAATCTGTCATCTAAATTTGCTCTCAAGAAAATTGCAATGAGTGAATTTATGAACCTTGCTAATCTACAATCCCAAGTCTTGACGAACACTAATTTAAGATGGAGTTAGCTTCACAACCTAGTAAACATAGGGTTGTTGCTTTAAGAGGATCAAGTCTTGATAATGAAAGTGATGATGAGTAGGAATTAATTTCTTCAAACTACGATAACATTACTAAGAAATTCAATAAGCTGAACCTTAAAGGAAAAGGTAAAGAGAATAATCTTTGTAATACTTCCCATGGTTATAAGAAATCACCTCCTAAATTTTGTCAAGTACATGGCATCTAAACCTACTCTTCTAGAGGATGATAAGTTAAAAGATGTTCAATGTTATGGATGTAAAGGGTATGGTCACATGTCTAATGAATGTGCTAACACTCTTCAAAAAAGAGGAAATTATCATTGGGTTTGTGTAGATGATTTCAATGAAGATGACTTTAGTTCTAGAGAAGCTGAAGAACAATTAGAAGAGATTCACACTTCTACACTGTTCATAGTGACTACACACCAGAAGACTCCCAGAACTGTCTCGGATCTCAATGTTACTCCAACATTCAGGATCCAACATCAGAACAGAAGATTTTCTTTGGAGATTGGGATGAATATAGTTCTAATATTGAACCTAATCTTGTGTCTAACAATGATGAATCTAACTTAGATTGTTTTCAAGGCTCAGTGGATTTAGATGATAAAATAATTCTTTGAAGGTGAAATGTCCCAAGAGGAAATCATTGAAGATCTGAAGTTTACCTACCACAAACTGCAACTTAAGAATCACAAACTCACCAAGAGCAACAAAAGTCTGAAGGAAGAGATTGGATACATGAAGACGATGCTAAAACTGCATCAGAAAGACCTTGACAAAACTGAGGCTGAAGCCTGAACTAAAGGAGGTTAAGGTAAATTTTGAAAAAGCTGAAAAATCAATTGCCAAATGGAACACAACTAATTCTAAACATGATGAAGTGTCGAGTATGGGAAATCAAGGTACAAGTGGTTTGGGCTATGTTGAAAAATATCCCTTTGAAGATGTTAATTCTGCCTATTTGAAAGCTGGTTTTATCAAGGAAAGTAAAAACTTGAGTTGTCCCACCAACTTTGTTAAGAAGCCTACTTTTATCTGTCAATATTGTTTTCAACATGGTCACATTAAGCGTTACTTTAAGAAATATAAAATTGTGATTGAAAAGAAAACAGTAGTTAAGAGCAATACCAATGTTAGGAAAACCTATGATCTGAATGTTATCCCAACATTAGGTAACAAAGCCGAAGGACAAAAAAATAGAACTTGGATTGTAAAGTTAAAAACTCCTAAGATTAAAATTATTTGCAATGTTGTCTTTTCTGTTATTTACTCTAACCTTGTTGGTAAGTGGTATTTTGACAGTGGGCTCAAGACACATGACTGGAAACATTAACAATCTAAAATATGTGTTACCTTTGACTGTTGTAACTGTCACCTATGGAGGAGACACCAAAGGGAAAATCATTGGAAAATGAGTACTGAATGTTGAAGGATTTCCACCTCTCAAGGATGTGATGTTGGTTGATGGATTGAAAAGAAACTTAATTAGCATTAGCCAACTTTGTGATGATAACGTGCTAGTTACTTTTGAATAAAGTTCATGTGATGTGTTTAATAGTGACAATGTCTGTGTCATGACAGGTACAAGATCAAAGGATAACTGCTATCTTGCTCATGATGAAAGAGAGTGCTACCATGCCAAGGTAGATGAATCAGTCATGTGGCACAAAAAGTTATAACATGTGCACTACATAAATCTGGATAAATTACAGAAGTTAGAAGCTGTAAGAGGTCTACCTAAGTTGATTAGGCCATGTAAATTTGTTGTTAGAGACTGCGTAAAAGGTAAACAAACCAAAGCTATTCATACACCACTTTAGGTACAGAGTACTACTCCTAGAACTAACAAGTGTTTTGAACTGCTACATATGGATCTGATGGGTCCTATTGAGGTTAGCAGCCTGAATGGTAAGAAGTATGCTTTTGTCATTGTTGATGATTACTCAAGATATACATGGGTTAAACTTTTGAAAGAAAAATCAGAAGCATTCAACACATTCAAGATTTTACATGCTAGCATTAAAAATCATTAAGACACTTATGTAGGAAGAATTAGGCCTGGTTATGGAAAAGAGCTTGAGAACGTAAGCGTTGCTTATTTTTGTGAAACTAAAGGTATTTTTCATGAGTTCTCCGCACCTAAGACACCTCAGCAGAATAGGATTGCTGAAAGGAAGAATAGAACACTTCAACAGATGGCTAGAGTGATGATAAATGCTAGTAACTTATCTAAGAAACTCTAGGCTGAAGCTTTGAATACTGCATGTGATATTAGTAATAGAGTTTACCTCAGACCTGGTACTACTATGACACCTTATGAAATATTGAAGGGTTTGAAACCAAATGTTGCAGATTTTCATGAGTTTGGAATTTAATACTATTTACTGAAAGATAGAGATTATTTGAGCAAGTTTGATCCTAAAAGTGAAAAGTGTATATTTGTTGGTTATTCTCCTAATAGTGCTTCTTTCAAAGTTTACAATCAAAGATTTCATACTATCTAAGAATCAATTAATGTGATTTTTGATGATTTAACTATTTTGTAGGTACTGAGGAAGACACTGTTTCTGATATTGCTACAACATTGAACACATATGCTGGAGAAGCTGAACTGGAGACTGGAACAAATGTTGACTTAACTCCAGAAAGATCTAATGCTAGGCTAACATGTGCACAATCAGATTCAGAAGATGAAATAATTCATGAATCCAGAAGAGATCCTCCTACTAGGATACAGAAGGATCATCCAGCCACGCAAGTAATTGGTCAAATTACTGAAAGGATGAGAACATGCAACAAAGAAATGGTAAATTACAGGGATATGGTAAGGTTCTGTGTTTGCATATCTACCTCATGTATTATTGAAAATGCTTCTTGTTTTGTGTCCTCCATTGAACCTAAGAATAGGAGTGAAGTTCTTAAGGATATTTAATGGATTAATGACATGCAAGAGGAACTCCTACAATTTACCAAAAATAAGGTTGGAATCTTGTGCTTAGGCCTTCCCATGTGAATGTTATTGGGACAAAATGGATTTTCAAAAATAAAACTGATGAAAATGGTGTAATTATGAGAAACAAAGCTAGGTTGGTTGCACAAGGTTATACTCAGGTAGAAGGAATAGATTTTGATGAAACTTTTGCTCTAGTAGCTAGAATAGAATCTATTAGATTACTTCTTGCTATTGCTTGCTGTCTTAAGATTAAACTTTATCAAATGGATGTTAAAGGGGATTTTCTTAATGGTTTGATAGACAAAGAGGTTTATGTTGAACAATCTAAAGGTTTTACTTACCCTAAACATCCTGACCATGTGTACAAACTTGAGAAGTCCTTGTATGGCATAAAACAGGCACCTAGAGCTTGGTATGAAAGACTAACTAATTTTTTGTTAGGTCTAGGTTTCAATAGTGGTGATGGAGACAGAACATAGTTTATTCATAAAGAGAGCTCTGAGGTTTGTATTGCTCAAATTTATGTGGATGATATTGTTTTTGGTTCTACTAACAAGTCTATTTTAGACAAGTTTGTTGAGTCAATGATAGGAACATTTGAGATGGGCATGATTGGAGAGTTGAATTACTTTATGGGATTACAAGTAAAGCAGTTGGAGAATGGTATCTTCCTGAACTAGGAGAAGTATGCAAGAGATCTGGTGAAGAGATTTGAGCTACATGAGTCTAAGCCATGTAAAACTCCTATGTCATTTTCAGTGAAGATAACAAAAGATGGCACTAGCAACAATGTTGACCCAACATTCTACAGATCCATGATTGGTAGTTTGTTGTATCTCTCTGCCTTTAGACCTTATATCATGTTCTTTGTATGTGTTTGTGCAGGTAGCAAGATGATCCAAGGCAATCTCACTTGATTGCTGTAAAGAGAGTTCTAAGATATATCTATGGAACTTCACCTTTAGGCATTTGGTACTCTTATAACACTAACACTAACCTTGTTGGTTTTAGTGACTCTGATTGGGTAGGTGATGTGTATCATAGGAAATCCACATGTGGGTGCTGTTTCTATTTGGGGAACAATTTGGTTTCATATTATAGCAAGAAACAGAACTATGTTTCATTATCAACAGATGAATCAGAATATGTAGCTGCTGGCAGTTGTGTTACCCAGCTTGTATGGCTTTAACACATGTTGTCAGATTATGGGTTAGATAGTGACACACTTCTCATGTTTTGTGACAATCTAAGTGCCATTAGTATCTCTAGAAATCCTGTCCAGCACTCTAGAACTAAGCATATAGACATAAGACATCATTTCTTGAGAGATATGGTAGAAGACAAGGTGATCAACATTGAGCATATTTAGACAATAAATCAACTTCCTGATATGTTTATAAAACCTTTAGATAGTAAGAGATTCTTCAGTTTGAGGAAATCTCTTGGCATGTGCAATATGTGAGGATGTTGGAACACCAGTGTTGACATAACACCAGTGTCTAGCACTGGTTTATTAGTTGTGGTGTAGTTAGTAATTCTGTTGTTTTTCTTTATTTTATATTATTTCTTTGTGAGTCTCATTAATCCTTGTTTTGTCATTTTTGGTTTGCGTGGTTGAACTCTGTGATGAACAACTCTTTCTAGTTATCAGTTTCACGTCTTTATTTTGAAAACGTAAGGAAACTCTTCTGTTTGTCTGAGGTTGCTAACCTAACATATGGAGAAGTTGGGTACACAAAGTTCACTACTTTGATGTCTATTCAGTTGTGTCTTATTCATATGAAAGGTTTACAGAACATATGGAGAAGCTGGGGTTCATGATGTTGATAGCTTCAATGTTATTCAGTTGGGCTTATTTACATATCTCTAATTTTCGCCAAGGAACACATGATGGTGATCCTTTCTACTAGGGTGTTTGGGGTTTAGATTTCTTACACTTAGTAGCACTGACCACTTGGTGAATTCTCTTGATTGCAGGTTAGTAAACAAGTATGCATAAGGAGTTGGGGTGTTGGGTGCATGATGAATAAATTGCCTACATTCAAGACCTTTGTACTTGCCTAATTTGCTGCTGTTAATGTTGTTACTGGGGTGTGTGGAGTCATGCGCTGCCCTCATTCAGTAGTGACATTATCATTTTTTAAGCAACCTTAAGTTTTTATTTAGATAAGTTATGAAATAATATAGATTTGATGAGATGTGAACTGGTGCTGGTTTGAGGAGTTCTTCATATGTGTTTACCATCTTCCTATTGTTGCATTTATGCTAGAAGTGCATTGTTTTCCTTCTTGTTGTTGAGATGTGTCGGTTTGGACTTAGGGGAGTATAATTCATGTGTTGAGGCATACACTTTGGGTGACACACTTTTCCTGTGACTTTCTATGTTGTGGAAGTGAATTGTTTTTCGAATTCATCACTGTTTATCTTTGTGTGTTTCTTGTTATTTATGTTACTTATTCGTGATTTTATCTGAACATTATGTATGAGGTACTCACTTGCTATATTGGTTAAGTTTCAAATGTAATTTTGGATGTATCTCAAGCTCTCACATGGATTTGCCTTGGTGAAGCCCTGTACCTCCACCTTCTGGTTTGAATGTTATTGCATGTCATCCCAATATTGTGCACATTCTTAGGCCAACATTGAAAATAATAACTTATAAGTTTTCAAATTCTTGAAAACCGCTCTGGTTACTTGTTAATTAAACATTGACACGTGTACGCGGGAAAGCATTGTGGGATGATTTGAGTGATAACTTCCATTAACTTCCCACTAACATTCATTCTATCTACTCACAATCTTAAAAGGAATCACAAGCCCTAATTTCCTTATTTGTGCTTAAAATTTCTGCTAATTGCTCCCATATTTCCAAAATTCTTTCAATTTTTCTTTACAAATCTCTCTTAATAACAATGGCGAGAAAGTCTCTTTTGGAAACTCTTGCAGATGTTGCTTTGAGCAGTGAGCCCACAGCCGCACGCACTCGCTCTCACACTCGAGGAGATGCTGCAAAATCTGATGATGCTTAAGTTGCTGCAAGGAGGAAGACGATTCCCTATGTTCGACGAGGAAAGAAACCCAAGCAGGGAGAATCGACTTCAAATGTAGAGCCAACATCTGAGGCAACCACTCCAATCATCAATGAACCTGAAATCGAGGTAAATGTGGCTGACTCCAATCCTGAGATTAATGTTGATATATCTGTTGAGGGGGAGAGTTCAGAATCTATGGATGATTTAGTGAGGGAATGGATTAGGGTTCAGAAGAAGAGCCAGGATTCTATTGCAAGTAGTATTGGTGATAGACCAATGTCTGAGACTACTGAGAGGCATGTTGAGGCTAGAAAAAGGGCAAGTTGAAATGTTAGCTAAGTAGAAAACTGCTGAAGTTGAGAAAAAGGCTGAAGAAGATAGAAAAATTGTTTCTGTTGTTGTTGCTAAGAGAAAGAGGAAAAGGACGCAGGGTATGGAAGAGGAAATTGAGTTTGTAGATGTTGAGGAAGAATAGGAAGAGGAGAAAGGAGAGGAGAAGGATGAGGAGGAAGAGCAGGATGTTGTTGCTAACGTTAGGGCAACATCAGAGATATGGGAATACTAGATGGACTTTGGGTGGCATCCTGAAGATAAGGAGGAATTCTACTCTCTCTACAACCTGACTAAGGGTTTGGAGAAGAAGTGGGATACTTTCAAGAAGAGGGAGATCCACCTTGAAAGAGCAATAGAGATGGCTAGTTTCAAAGAACACAAAGTGATTAACTTGCATGAGGCAAGAGGAATCTATCAATATGTGATGGAGCTGAATGATTATGCTATTGAGATTATTATGGAATTCTACCTGAATCTCTCTAAGTGGATTAGAGATTACAGATCTCCAAAGTATGGAAAAGCTTGGGTGATGGGGAGAGTATTCAATATTGAACCCTACACTATCAACAAATTCTGGGGATTTCCACTTGTTGAATGGTCAGAAGATCCTTACCAAGATGATGTGATTGAAGATTTTACTGGTGGGTTGATCGAAGTCGGGAAAGATGCTCTGCCAACTACTAAACTCACTTCCCTTAGTGCTATCTTACATAAGATTGCAATTTTCAAGTGGCTACCTAGTAAGAACTCAAATGTGTTCGCTAAGGTTTCTGCAAACTTAGTGTACAAGATCAAGAATGGGTTAGCTGTGAATATGGGGGAGAAATCTTGAAGTCAATGTCTAATGCTGCAGGTAGGAAGAATGGCATTCTGATTTTTCCCTCACAGATATCTAAAATCCTTCTCAAACAAGGATTGAAGACAAGTCAAGTTGTGGGATGGACCAAGAATGATGTTGAATTTACCATACTTCCTAGTTACTAGGCTGGTTCAAGAGTAAGAGACCTGCTACGGAATCCTAAAGGAGTGGTTAGACCAAGGAAAAAGAAGAAGAAGGCTCAGGAGTTTGCTAAAACTTCAGTGCCTACGTGCCTATTTCCAAAGATGAGGTATGCATGGTCATTACTTCATGTATTGTGGAGCAGCTGCTGAATTGGTTTAGGGGAAACATCGCTGATACTCAGAGAGATATTGAGGATAAGAAAGAGCATCTAAAGGAGCTAGTGAGTTTGGTTAAAAACTTGGAGAAATTCCCATCTTCACAAAAGGGGTAGAGTAGTTCCAATTTTTAAATGTTGTTATGTGGTTTCTTGTTTTGCTCCTTAAACTGTTGTTTTTTTTTTGTGTCGCTAGTATATTTTCTTTAATTATTTTGATTTGATCAATGATTGTGTTCCTTGTTATTATGCTATGGTTTGTAACTCTCCGTATTGCTACTTCGAACTGCTCTGATTTGTTGTTACTTACGAAAGCAATTTAGAATTGTTATTATGCTTAACTTTTTCTGCAGAAACTCAATGGTTTCAATGTTGAGGCAACATTGATGAATGTTAAAGTCTGAACATTTTTAATGTCATGATGAATTTAGTAAATGTCTTTATCATTTTATCTTTAAATATGTTAGTTTGCATTGAGGGAAAGCAGTTTAGTAGTTTTAATTTGTTTCTTGTTGAATCTTAATTTGTAGATATAAGACTTGATTGGAACATGTATTGGTTTTGTGAAAAAAGGCAAAAAGGGGGAGATTGAAAGTGTAAGGTATTCTGGAATGAATGTTATGAGATGTTGGGACAACATTGATGATAACATTGAAACCAGAGGGCCTGCGAGCAATCTATGCTTTAAACTACTTTATTTTAGTTTTGTCTTTATTCACTTATTAGTCAAGTTCCACGGTTTTAGTTGTATATAATTATATCCAGGAATACATTATAATCATAAGGAAGAGCTTGGAAAGATTCCTTACGTGAACTTTTCTTAATTCAAGTTGAGAAGAGAAGTCAACAACATGGTTTCAAGAAAGGAAACAAATTGGAGTTCCACTGCAACTATGATTCTTTCGAGGATTTACTCCGAATTGAAGAAGTTGTATTACTTTATTAGAACTCTAATAAAGGGATGAAAATAATTATTTAAGAAAGAGACCGAGTTCACAAGGAAATCCAATTCAACAAGGAAACAACAAGAGTTGGCAAACCTGTGAACAACACACATTGGAGTGCAAGTTTCAAGAAACCTATATATAGGTGTGAAGTTCATCAAGACAAACACAAGACAATAGTGCTAAATAATCCAAGAGATTAATTCTTCGTTGTATTGTTTTGTCTTGCTTTTGCGAAGTTTTTGTATCAGCTAATTAAGTATAGTTCTTAGATTTAAGTAGTTCGTGCTTATCTGCTTCGTTGAGTCCGATCAACAAAGAGCGTGAGTGAATTATTGTGAGGAACTTTTTGTTGAAACCGTTTTCGATTATTTCCCCTAATGCTAGAAAGTTTTTAATAATATTGAAAACTTTTGAAAATTTATCTTCTTGCATTTTTAATTCCGCTGCACATTATACTCTATCAAGAAGATTGTTTAAGATCAAGTTAAGACAACGCTTGAGCTTTGAACGTTGTATCAATCTTGATCCAACAATTTCAATGAATACTGAAATGAGTCTCATATTTTTCCCGTAGATCCTGTTTTAGAAAGCTATTTGCTAAGAATCAATCCTGTTTAATAACTTTAAAATTTGAAAATAAGGATACAGACAGTAAAACCGAGAGTGCATTACAAAAACTTTTTGAATTATCATCTCCTCTTTATCAATAAGCTCCAGCATTCAGCTTCCTTCTCAACAACTAGAACATGGAACTCTTCTCCAAACATTTCATGTATATCTATATTCAAAGACTTGCTCAGGTCAAGGATTTCCATTAACAATTCCACAATTATCATAAAGCCTAAGTTATACATTACTCGGATGGCATTGGCCGTCTTACATATGTGTTGCCTAGTATCAAGTGGTGTATAAGCTTCTTCTGATTCATGCAAGATCATTGTATCCCCGAAATTACCATTTTGCTGTATCCCCGAAGTCAACGCCATACCGTTCCAAGTAGTGGAAATGCTGCTTGCGCTTCTTGACTAAATAAGGGGGGAAATTGAGTAGTTGACCTCTCTCGAGGTGGTAGAAAAGAAACACGTTATTCTAGTCACAACACAAAACAGTATTAACCGACATCATTGGAGGGGGCATAGGATATGCTAAGAATCTATTCATTGGTAGGTCAACATATAGTACCATGTAAAAATATGTGCAATGTAGGCATCATTTATATAAGAAAACTAATCAACAAAAGGAAATCATGATGGATTATTGTTCGCGGAACTACAGAAACATCTGAATCTTATGCTAAAGTGAGTGCGCTAGCCATTATGTTTGTGATCAAGGTAGTACCAACAACGAAAGGGAGGACTCTGGAACAAATATAGTCAGTGGTTAAAGCTTCATAGTCGACTGCTGGGGAAAAAATCACGTTTGGTACCTTAATTTGGCCTCTGTTTTCCTTTGGTACCTTAATTTGTCACACCAACTGGTACCCTTTGTTTGCAAACTTATTCACGATTGGTGCCTCCCTAGCGGCGTCCCCAAATTCACCACCCTAATGTCTACGTGGCTTGCCGTTGACCCGTCCAAGCTCAATTTTGATCAAATTAAGTCCATCTAGACATGCTGACTGGATTAAAAAAAGTGATCTTATATTCACAATTTATAGTTTGTATATTTTTTATAATTAGTTTTATTATATAAATTGTAAAATTTATTAAATATTATAAATATAAGTTATTTTGTTAAAAACAAAAACTTAAATCTAAAAATGATTAAAATAAAATAAAATACAATTCACCAGCACCCCTACCCCCCGCCCCTCCTCCCTCCTTTCATCACCACGATCAAATCCGAGCAGCGGCGGCGACGGTGGTGGTTTGGTGAGGTACGGATCGAGCAGCGGTGGTGGTGGTTTTTCGGTGAGGTACGAATCAAGCAGCGGCGGTGGTGGTGGTTTGATGAGGTACGGATCGGAGCTACGACGGTGGTGGTGGTTTGGTGAAGTACGGATCGAGCAGCGGCAGAGGTTGTTGAAGATGATGAATTCATGGTGGAGGTGATGGGGTGGGTTAATTGATGGTGAGGGTGGGTTGCTGTGAGCGGAGGGTGGGGGCAGCGGCGGGGTGGGGGGTGTTGAAGATGATGAATTGATGGTGGGGGTGGGAGTGGTGGAGGTGGGAGTGATGTGGTAGGTGATGGTGGGTGGCGGTGATGGCTGGTGGGGGGGGGGGGGTGATGGGTGGCGGTGATGGCTGGTGGATGGGGGGAGGGGTGTTGAAGAAGATGATTGAATTATTATATTTTTTAATTATTTTACTAAAATTTCTGATTTGACTTTTTTTTTTTTTAACAAAATAACTTATATTTATAATAGTTATATATTTAATAGTTATAACTCTAAAGTTAATTACAAAGATTTAATAGTAGATAGTTATAGATTTTAAAGTTATGATTTTTTTTAACTTTTTTTTTGTTTTACTTTTCTTTTTGTTTTTCTTTAAAATTCATTAGTTATAAAAATTATTTTTTAAAACAGAATTATAAAATAAGTTTTTAAAATTTCTATAATAAAATTAATTATTATATAGAAATATAAAAACTAGAAATGATAATTTACAAATACAGTCAACAATTAACGCTTCATAATCAAGTGATGCAACATCTTGCCAAGCAACTTTATATTCTTTTCTGCAAACTCTTTTTGACACCTTAAGAAATGCAATCTTAGTAACAACATGATGTTGCATAGTTCCTGTAAGAAACCAAGAAGAAACTATGCTACATTGCTTGCATCTTATTTTTGTGTCTCGGAACAGAGTTGCAAATTCATCACGGTTTTCTTTACCTATACAATTAATTTTCAGTGTTAATAATGCTCCTATGATTTGCTTGTAGCAAATACTTGGTTTAAGAAGAGAGAGTCTCATTTGGTCACTTATAAGAGTGGGTCAAATAAGAGCCAAATAGATTTCTTCTTAGCTAGGAGGGCAGATAGAAGTCGTTGCATAGATTGCAAGGTCATCCCCGGGGAAAGTGTGGTTACGCAACATAGGCTTTTGGTGTTGGATATTAGACTGCGGCAAGGAGTGAAGAGGAGTAGGCGCCGGTTGGAACCTAGAATTAAGTGGTGGCGGCTTAAGGAGTCTACCCAAAAGGCCTTCGTAGAGCGAGTGGTTCAAGAGGTAGACTGGAAGACTGAGGACGATGCAGATGCAACTTGGACCAAAATGGCTTGTTGTATCAAGAAGGTAGCTAAAGACCTCTTAGGTGAATCCCGAGGTAGTAACCTGATAGGTAAAGACACGTCATGGTGGAATGAAGAAGTAAAGGCGGCAATCAAGGCCAAACGGGATTGCTACAGGGATTTGAAGAAGAACCATGATGGAGCAAGCTTTGAAAAGTATAAGCTAGCCAGGAAAGAAGCAAAGAAAGTTGTTGGACTAGCGCGAGAGGCTGTGTACAAGGAAATTTATGAGCAGAGGGATAGCAAGGAGGTCGAGAAGGATATATACAAAATTGCTCGCATTAGAGAGAGGAAGACTAGAGACCTAGGTGCAGTGAAATGCATCAAAGATAAAGGTCAGTATGTCTTAGTGCGTGAGGATCAGGTCAAAGCACGGTGGAGGGAGTACTTCGAGGGCATGTTCAATGGAGGCCCCACCCAAGCAGTGGGTGACATCTCGCAGTCCCCTCAGGACCTGAACCGCGATTTTATGCGCCGTATCAGAAGGTCGGAAGTCAAAGATGCCTTGAAGAGGATGAAGACTCGAAAAGCCGTTGGCCCAGATGGTATCCCTATTGAGGCTTGGAGAAGCATGGGAGAGATAGGGGTGACCTGGTTGACGGACCTCTTTAACAAAATATGGCGAACAAATAAAATACCAGAAGAGTGGAGGAAGAGTACGCTAATACCTCTATATAAGAACAAGGGCGATGTCCAAAACTGTTCTAACTATCGTGGGATAAAGCTTATGTCTCATACCATGAAACTATGGGAGAGGGTGATCGAACACCGATTGAGACAAATTGTTCCCATATCTGAGAACCAATTTGGATTTATGCCCGGAAGGTCGACCATAGAGGCCATCCATTTGATTCGTCAGCTCATTGAGCGCTTTCGAGAAAAGAGTAGAGATTTGCATATGGTCTTTATCGACTTAGAAAAGGCATATGACAAAGTACCGCGAGATGTATTATGGTGGACCTTGGTGAAGAAGGGGGTACCCATTAAATATATCAACATCATAAAAGATATGTATGAGAATGTGGTGACAAGTGTCCGAACTTGTGGCGGTTTAACAGACGCCTTTTCAATTACAATTGGCTTACATCAGGGGTCAGCTTTGAGCCCATTTTTGTTTGCCATTGTAATTGATGAAATCACCAGAGCCATCCAAGACCGAGTCCCATGGTGTATGTTGTTTGCAGATGATATTGTCCTCATCGATGAGACGAGAATGAGAGTTAACGCTAAATTAGAACGATGGAGACAAACATTAGAAGCGCGAGGATTTCGACTAAGTCGAACAAAAACAGAGTACCTCGAATGCAAGTTTAGCAAACAACGAAGAAACAACGATGGCACGGTTCAATTGGATGGCCAAGAGATACCGAGAAGTGCGCATTTTCGGTATTTAGGCTCCATACTGCAGATGGATGGAGAGTTAGATGGAGACGTCAACCACCGCATCCAAGCTGGATGGACAAAGTGGAAGAGTGCGACAGGGATTCTGTGCGATCGTAACTTTCCTTTAAAGCTTAAAGGAAAGTTCTATCGTACGGCTATTAGACCTGCTTTGCTTTATGGCTCCGAGTGCTGGGCTATTAAGCAAAGTCATGCACAGAAAATGAACGTTACAGAGATGCGCATGCTTCGTTGGATGTGCGGTAACACTAGGAGAGATAGAGTGCGCAATGAAGAGATTCGGCATAAATTGGGTGTGGCGGCCACTGACGAGAAAATGCGAGAAAATCGTTTAAGATGGTTTGGGCATGTTAAACGCAGACCCATAGATGCACCGGTACGACGAGTTGAAGATCTCGACCTAGGACAGACGGCTAGAGCTCGTGGGAGACCGAAAAAGACGTGGATGGAGGTCATACGGAACGACATGAAGCTAAAAGATCTAAATGAAGACATGCTCGTCAATCGAAACCTATGGAGGCAGAAGATTCATGTTCACGACTCGACGTGATTCATTCATGGTTCATATAGCCTACCCCAATTTAATTGGGATTACAGGCTTGGTTGTTGTTGTTGTTGTTGTTAATAATGCTATTGGTTCGTTTGACCAAGCCAAACTTTGTCGAGAAATACTGATATCATGTAATCGACAAAAACTGGTAGCGAGAAATACATCGTTACATTAATTTAGAGACACAGAGATAAGTCATTCAAAACCTTTTCCACAAATGAATCTATGCAGCCAAATTCTGTTCACTTCTTTTCCTCCCGCTGCATCAGTCGAAATTTAGACTAACTGCAACACATACATATGAAGAATCCCTAGTCTTCCATTTCTTAGCTTTGCAAAATCAAATCTGCTAAACAATGTCGAACAACAAAGAAGGAAAAAATATAAAAAGACAAGCCAATGTGAACGTTGCCTCAGCTTCTTTTTCATATATTGTTGAACGACTTGCTTTGATTACGTCAATTTTCATAATGTGATGATCATTGAAGAAACAACTGAAGTTGGATTGAGAAGCAAATATAAGACATGTCTGATGATAATATGCAATTTCATCTGCAGGAGCCCGGTACAACTACTGAACATAAGAGTATTCGTACGTAGGTTAAAAGTTTCTAAAACAATTCATGAGAACTTGAGTTATAATAACTTTGTCGTTTGGCAATGACATCAATAAAACTCCTGCAAAATCCTTTAGCTTTCCCGGTATTGTTTACTCTTCAGACAACATGTAATCCTTAGACAACATCTTGTAAAGTGCACTTAACTTTTGTCAAATGAAACGAATGATTCTCCTTAACATCCAGAAAAGCTTTTCATTTCATGATTAACCCAACTGGAAATTCACTGCTACTACTAGTACTAATAGTGAGAATAGATTTCGGCTGTGTCTCCTGAACCACTCAGACATCGACGTATGATGAAAATAAATTTCATTCCATGCTTTTGCTCCACTTTTTTTGAAGAAACAGTGTGAAGAAATTACTATTTAGATATTGCATTTCATCCATTAATTGGAACAAATTATTAAGAATACTTAATTTTTTCTCACTGCAGTGAGGGTATTGGAGTTCTGTAGCTCAGAACATGGAGAATCCCAAACAATCACAGAGTAGAAAACCAAAATGAATAGGACAGGTTGTGCAGGATTGGAATTGTTTCAAGAAAACTTACAGCCAACTCTACAAGAGACTCAACATGAACCAAAGAAAAAAACAATTTGCTTAAAAGCAAACTTCATCAAAATATTTCCATTTCTCTATTACTTTGTAGAACAAAATCACCAAGCCCAAGTTTTGTGTGAGGACTCTAGCTTGATTTCCTCCTTCGCATGTAACTAACAGCTAGATAAGCCAACAGAACTAGATGTAGATTCAACAAAAAAGATATGGAGAAAACAGAACCCTAAACCAGCACTATTCAACTGCAGTTCCTACTCTCTATGAAGGATAAAGGACAGTGATCCGCTTTTGTATCAGTGTCCTGCAAGTTGGGCAATCTTCCATCCTTTTCTTTTCATGAAGCTCGTTGCATCCTCCACAAAGGACCTGATGCGCACAGGGGAGGAAAACAACTGATATTTCCTCTGTCATGCACATCACACACTCCCTTCCAGCCCCCAAGTCTTCAAAGACAGGCAACCTCTTAGTAAGTTTCGGAGGGTTCTCACCGTATCCAACCTTCACACCCGCTTCTTTGGATTTGCCCGGCTGCAGTTTTAACTCCGAGATCTTATGTTTGAGTCTTATTATTTCTTCCTTGTATTTCTGCAAGTCGGCTTCTGCAGCTTGCTTCATTATTTCCGCTTCGTCATTTGTTGAAGTTTCAACTTCTTCTTTTTTCTTCATTAACAACTCAATCTGCATTGCAACTTTCCCTTTCTCCACCTCTTCTTGCATCAGCAGATCCTGGAACAAACAATTTTATTTAATTGGAAAGTACAGATGAGTAAACTCATTATCCCTTTTCAATTTTAAAGTTATACAACAAGTTTTCTAAATACCTATTAACATAATTAGAGATGTCATTCCTACAAAAGAGATGAATTAAACTTATTATTCTCAAAAATGCTGAAAACCAATTTTATGTGCAAGCAAGTAATCAACTTTTGTAAATGACTAGTACATTAAATTTTGAAAGTTTACATGTGCTCTACTTGGTAGAGCGTACCTTCAACTCGTCTCGACGGGCTTTGGCCCTAGCTGCTGGAGCCTCCAACTCAGATGATTTGCCCTTCAGATTTGTCAGTTTATCTACTAGTGATTGCTTCTCTTCATTCCATGACTGACATTTCTTCAAAGCCTCCTTCTCCCTCTCCACAGCTTCCCGCAATTTAGTGACACGCGCCATCTCTTCCAATTGAACAGCCTCTCTTTTCTTTTCCAACAAGGAATTTCCTCTTCGAATGAGGCAAATAGTGGACTTATCCACTTCAATATCGCCTCTGGCCTTAGACAGCCTGGTCTCCATTTCAGACAGTTGTTTCACAGTGTTCTTAACTTCTTCGGCATCAGTTTTCATTTGCCTCAGCATCTTCAGTTCTGCCAGTTCCTTCCCAAGCCTCTGCGTAACATGCAAAACCTTTCCGTTCGCCCACTCCGTCCAAGCTTCAACTTCGTTATCAAGCGCTCGCTTATGAGCCACTAGCTTCAAGACGATTTCATCTCGTGGGACGCATTTGTTCGGAGTTTCAGCAATAAACTTAGGAGGATCTGGATCTGAGACCATCGACGATGCAGGAGATTGTGAATCGATTAAATCCACGACGTGGCCATGAGATTCAGCTGGATTTGTTGGCTTCTCTCCCACAGCCGTTATCGGAGATTTAGTCTGGATCTGCCCCATAGAGAAACTTCCCTGTTGTTTTGGAAGAGAAATATAATTTTCTTTCCGAGTACCAGCCAATTCCAATTTAGTAGAATCTCTTTGACTGACATCATTATTCCATTGGGAAAGTTCTGAGCTGTCTCCTAAAACTTTCCGAGTAAGGCAATTGCCACGTGTACCTCCATCCGCGCCACATGCATTTAAGAGGTTAAAGTCACTGATTAATAAGCACCACATTGCTTCGGTTATAGTCAAGTGTGGTTTAACCTCTAAAAGCACGCGAATCATCTCCACAATTTTGTACTCCACTAAGCTGACCAGATCTTGAAATGTAGAATCCTTCGACAGGCTAACTACATTTTCCTCCTTTAGTAAAGCCAAAGCAGCATCCACAACCTCGGCCAGGAAATCTTTAGAACTATGGAGTAGGCTAATATTTAAAATAGCCCACTCTGCATCGTCCATGCTATATCCGCACTCAACAATCTTGCTTACCGCACAGCATAAAGTACCTAAGAGATTTGAGAACAGAAGCTGTTCGAGGTGGCATTCCAAAGGGTCGTCCCAGTTAGCTTGTGGGGAACTTTGAGTTTCTTGCTTCTCGGCTCTATGCGATGAAGCTATCCCATCTGATATGGTGAAACTTCTTAGTTGTTCCAGAGTTAGATCTGGTAGATCATCATCACTCTCCCAACAGGGATCAGATATAGATTTCTGTTTATTGCAGCTGCTCATGTCTTCAACCTAGGGCAACTCAAGACAAGAGCTGTGAGTTAGTTTGGAACAACTAGCTCAAACTTTATTTAGGATTATATAATAAAGGAATGGAACAAACATAAACTAGTGGAATATAAGTGAAGATATACTTTAAGATTTGGTTGGGTGAACAATGTTCTACTTAATACAGGAAAAGCAGTCAGTATATCCTTTCACGATCAAAGAAACGAATGCAACATAAAGTAATTACTCGTCTAATCTTCAACAGCTTAAGAATGGTAGAAGTACAACAAGCTTGATTACCATTGAACACATTCTAAATATGAGAACTTTAAGCACACCGAAAAAAAAAAATCATACTTGATAATCTATTTGAGAAGACTAAACAACCAAAATCAGCAAAATCCTTGTTTAGCGAGATATATAATACTTTTCAAAACAACTACTTCTAATGGTGCCTATTATCTTTTGCAGGTTAACATATATATATATATAACATATAAACTTAAACTTTCTATATGATGCCTATCACTTCCAAGTTAGATATCAAAACTATGACTAGTTGATATGATAATTAGTAACAATCATTCATAGATCTGTAAAAATAACAACGGGAAAAACTGAAGATACCTTTGATGCGAGGGGAATGAAACCTTCCTTAAGTTTATACTGCAAGTTGATATTAGAGCGACACAAGATAGAAAGGTTAGAACCAACGAAAACACCAATTCACACAGATTAATTATTTTTCAACAAGAACTCTTATAAACCGAACATGCAAAAATGATAAAGTAATATAAAAAACGTACTCCAAAAAGCTAAGCCAACAAGAGAGATTTAACAATGAGAAGCTGATCAAAAGTAAAAACAATAATTAAAAAGAGCATTTTACGAACATGAATGAGTTGATACGAAGATACAATTCGTGTAGATTCTTGAATCAATGGGAAAGAAGAAAATCAGAAAATGGTGGAGGTGTGAATTTAGAACAAGGGCTGGGGCTGGGGATGGTTCTTCTCTTTTTTGTTAGTACGAGGTTATTTGTTACGACACGAACGAGGAAGTCGCTTCTTACACTGACTGTCAGTATGTGTTTGATTCATGGATTCTTAATTCTTACCTATAATATATAGCACTCAATGGACCACCTAGTCTAGTTAAATCTTTATCCAAGTCCTTCCTTTTCTCGACCACAGTTAGAAAATAATAAAGACTATCAGATTTTTTTAGCTAATACTTGACATGTGTGCGCATTCTAATTAGTATTTGTTTATTCTATTAATGATATATGAATTTCGTATGTGTACCATAGTTCAGTGATGAAGGTCTTTTCTAAAGGCATAAAAATGTTTCTATGGAAAGAAAAAAAATTCTTTGCATCTGCATTAATAAAAGAATGCTACTACGATAATTTAGTCGAAATGGTTAGCCCAATTTAGTGTAGTTTTTACCACATATGGATTAAATTTAGTATACTAACAGTCAATTTAATTAATGAATATTTTACTTATGGGGGAAAGTGAGACTAAAGATACAATTAAATTATCTTATGAAGAAAATATTGAATTTTTTAAACATTTGACGAAAATACTCCTGAAAAGTGCAAAATGTTGAGTTGAGGCAAAGTGTCTATTTCGGCAAACGATAGGGGTTGACCGTAATAAAACAAACTTAAGAGTGTCGACTGCAAATCAGAGACCATACGATGGGGGGTTTAATGTAATTTCCCCTTATATAAAATCTCTTCATATAGGAAGAAAACTTGTAGCATGAAAAAATGATCTTATAATTTTCCTTTATCAGAGAACAAAACTACTTGTTGCCACTACGCTTAGGGTGCGCACTCGTGGGTTGACGTAATAGCCTGCAAACCTCGTCAGTCGGAAAAATCACACTAAGCTAACAATGTGTAGTTGACAAAGACATAGAAGGCCCATCAAGTCGCTTCTTGTGGGAATCGAACTTGAGACCAAGGAGAGAAAGTCCCTCCTTTTTAACCAATTAGGTCACCATTGCGGGCAACTGCATTGATACCTCATCAGCGATTAGAAATCAGAAAAGTAAGAAAACAAGATTCACCAGGCTTTAGGATAAATGTAGTTTCCTCAAAAGTCACAAACGATTGGTACAACTCGAGATGAGACTTAAGATTCAATCAAACCCTTAAACGTGTTACTCGTATCCAATAATACTGATGCGGGGTGATTTCGTCAGCCGAGTAAGCACTCCACGTCATACAAACTCGAGCTCCGTACTGGTGCTGAGTTAGCTTTTAGTTCGGGAAACCTGCACTGAAAACACGAAAAGTAAATACTTGTGTGAACTTGGAGTTTGTTGATTTCGACTGAACTTGGGTTGGGCCAAGATGCCTACGTATCCCGTATAGGAAATGAAGCCAAAAGTAGTTCATTGTTACTATGTGGCGGCCATAGTTACGCATTGGGCTAATGGGTTGTACTGAATGGGCATGTAGTTGATTCTGCTTGGAGTTTATTGGGCCAACGATGTCGGATGAGATGTTGTAATTGATTAGAGCGGGTTGGAGCCAATCCTTAGTGGATGGTGCATCACACAAGAGATTGATGGGTTAATAGACTATGTCGCATAAGATGTCGTCGGACCGAGAGGATCGAATTAGGCTCATAAATCCAGAGAGAGAAAGCTCTCACTTAGAGAGAGACAGTAAAATGTGAATTGTGTGTGTTTTTGCCTTCAGGGGAAGGGGGTATTTATAGATATCTCATGGGCCTAAGATGGGCCCATCTTAAAGGCCTGGTCCAAGTTCAAGAATGCAACCTTGCCAGCATGCAACCGTGTTACCGTGCTAGTATGCAATTGTGCTACTATAGATTCAACCTTATTATAGCACACAACCTTGATAGATTGTTAGCATGAAACTGTGTACATTGCTACATTGCTATATTGCAATCTTGTTATGGCGTGCAACATTGCTAGCATGCAACCCTGTTACCTTGCTATCTAGCTAGCGTGCAACCGTGTGCCTTGCTACCTTGCTAGCGTGCAACTGCGTAACCTTGTTAGTACGCAACTATAGTCACTTAATTTAAGCCTTCAATTACTTAGAATACCTTCGATGGGAAAAACTCGTAATGCCATGCGGTGCGCTTGTGAGCTTGCCATGTGTCATTACCACTTTATGGCACAACAAATACAATACATCACACATCTTCGTTAGTATCCTTTCTGAATTACGAGCTCATTAGTGTATAAACTTAGCGCTTTCAAGGCCCTATGTGAGGAGTTTAGGTTTGTACATTTACATCCAAATATTAACACTTTGCTACGTGTTAACCCTAAAAAATAAATATGATACTGAAAGAAGAATATTAATCGTAAAAATAGGAATTAATATATGGACAATACTATTGTCATGAGTACTTCCGATGAGATGTACCCACTCCTAAAAAGGAGGCCCCTCGGAGGTTACCACACCGTGGTCAACGACACAAAGAGGTACAAAGGAACCTCCGAGGAGATACCTAAGCGTCCCTTGGAAAGTCAACGATGAATAAAAAATAGATATCAACGCGACATCGAAAAAAGAGTAAATCCCGATGGATCCGCGCGACTCCGATATCCATCAATGCGCCAAGAGGGACCACAACGGACCCTGAGTCCCATAATCTTGCGAGAATAGTCCTTACTGAACACTCCTCAAATTGCCCTCGGAACATCACTCTGAAGACAAAATCCAAGAACAAAGCCATATCTAACCACAAAAGTCGTTGCAAGACACTCTACGAGGGCTTGGACCACAAAATATCACTTCACGAAGGCCAAGTCAAGCCCCCGGAGACCAAGGCAAAACCCCGAAGACCATGCCCAAGCCCTCGGAGACCAAGTCAAGCCCTCAGAGACCAAGTCAAGCCCCCGGAGACCAAGTCAAAACCCCGAAGACCTTGCCCACGCCCTCGGAGACATAGTCAAAGGTGAAGACACCCCTCGGAGACCACGCTCAACCCTCGGAGACCTAGTCAAAGGTGGAGACACCCCTCAGAGGACATATACAGAAGCCCCTACACCAGAACAAACCCATACCAAGAAACACCACCACCCGAAGAAGACCTTAACTAGTCCATCAAGTCGTGGCTCTAAAAAACAACCCCTCGGAGATCCCCAGAGTCCTCGGAAGAAACACAGACCAGCTTAGTCAGCATCTAGTAGACTAAAGATAAACCCTATCTTATCTTGTTGTACTTTTACGCATATTACAACACCTGTACTTACTAAAACACATGCATAACGACACTTGTCCCTAACCAACTCTATATAAAGGGAGGTGATCGATTAGAAAAAGATAACTTCAGACGGACACATACAATCATACAGACAAAGTTGATGAGTGAAGTTCAGTGAATAAAGGAAAGAACATTCTCGCATCGTTATCTTCTATAAAATCATTGTTTTTTGAATCACGGGCAAGGCGTTCCAACCCTAAATAAATTCGTTAAATAGGGAATAATATCCAACCTGTTAACAAAATGGCGCCGTCTGTGGAAACGCCATAACATCTGTCCTCGAGAGAATTCAACAAACTTTGGTTACGATGGATGATCTGTTCGAAAGTGAAAGTCTTCAAACCCGCCGCAGCGACTCGGAGGAAACTTTGTCGAACTACCAATCAGGTACTAGAGATTTTATTAATATTCCTCGCTCCGTCTATGAAAGACTTGTAGATGTTACAGCTACACGAGCGCAACAAAGAGGGGAAAACTTCAGGAACTGGTTCTCTGTCTCTCCTGGGCATAGAAATCTCCCATCGAAAGGAGGTACGCCCTATGCGGGATGGAGCCCTACTCCCGTCCCCTGGCGCCACGAACCCTTGCAAGAATCAAAAAGGTACGTTAGTTATGAAAGAATCCCGAGGAGGAGCCAAGGGAGAGAACCCTCCCGCCCCTCGGAATATCGTGGGGATAGTGATCATACCTTATGGGGAGTGATGGATGGCATGCGCAAAGAATTAAGTGATATTAAGAAAACCATGGCCCCTAAAGAAGATCCCAAGTTCAAAACTTCCCCTTTTTCTTCTGAAATTGCCTTAGCTTCTGTTCCTTCGAGGATGCGGCCTGTTAATGTTCCCTTATACACGGGGGAAGCTGATGGAAAGGATCCACAAGACCATATCCATCAATATCTGGTCGGAATGGATCTATCCTCTGCTCCGGATCATGTCTTATGCCGCGTATTTCCTGTTACCCTCGGAGGACGAGCTCAAGATTGGTTTACTCACCTTCCGCCTAGCTCTGTGATGAGTTTTGACCAACTAGCTCATCTATTTGTACGACAATTTGCTTACAATCGACGATATCCCAAATCCGCTACTCATCTCTTCACGGTCAAACAGCAGAAAGATGAGCCCCTACGAGGGTATATAAAACGCTTCACGGATGAGGCTTTGGATGTCCCTAACATCAGTCCAACTATCATGTCCGACATATTAACTCAGGGGCTTTGAACGGGTGATTTTTTCCGATATCTCATGGGAAATCGTGTCACGGACATGAATGAACTCATGCAAAAGGCAGAAGTCTACATCTTAATGGAAGAAGCGGAAGGTACAAAGAAGCGCATGGAACAAGACGACAATGAATACCTAGAGCGCGCCGAGAGGGAAGCAAAAGCTAAGGAGAAGAGTAAAGAAGGAAAACCCAACCAGCGTAAAGACGAGGGTGGTATAGTCAAAAAATTCCTTCGACCCGTACCGCTACCCCCAATGACTATTGCTCCCCCGGAGGTACTCAATGTGATGAGAGGCAACAATGAGCTGCATTGGCCCCTACCGGCCAAATTCCCTAATCGAGACAAGAACACGGGTAAGTATTGTAAATACCATAAAGCCTATGGGCACACCACCGAAGAATGAACTACCCTTCGTAGAGAAATGCTTCGCCTTCTAGAAGCGGGATACTTAAAGAATTACCTTAAAGAAAATAACCCTGAAAAACCCAAAGCAAATGTATGAAAGCAGTCACGAGGGGAACAAGAAGAAGCAACTCCTAGCCGCCGGTCCCGAGGGAGGATCACAGAATACCACCGGTCTCGGGAGAGAACCTCGGAGCGTGGGCGACCTCGGGAGTGGATAGAGGAACGTCAACGGAACATACGAGAAAGGATGACGGGACATCGGAATTTACCCTCTCCACCAGAATTGTACGAAGATAACGCCCCATCGGGACGAACAAACAACATGATCGAGGGAGGAGATATCTCAATAGCGCCCCAAGGTTAGAAGAAGAAATATCTAAAAGAATCCAGACGAACAGAACAAGGACCTCTCGTGTGCTCCATTCAAGGAATACGGCTACCCAGCATTACTTTCGGGTACGAGGACTTGAAGGGTATAATCTATCCCCACGAAGACCCCTTAGTAATCATGGCCGTTATCCACGGATTTGCAACCCAGCGGATCCTCATTGACACGGGCAGCTAAGTGGATGTCTTATTCCTTCCCACCTACCTAGTTATGGGATTGAAAAAAGAACAGCTGGAAATAGCGGACGTCCCCTTAGTAGGTTTCTCCGGAGAAGCCTGTTGCACCCTCGGAACAGTGATCCTTCCAATGTCATGGGGAGAGGGATCCCTTTGAAGAACGGAACCTATCACATTTTGGGTGGTGGAGGCCTCGTCACGAACATACAATGTTATATGCGGAAGGCCATCCATCCGAGCTTTCGAAGCAATCCCATCTACCCTACATCTTAAGGTAACATTTCCCAACCCTTCAGGTATCGGAGAAGTCCGAGGAAGCCAATCTAAGGCCAGAGAATGCCGCATGAACGTTATTCCCCCGGAAGGGGACAAGTTTGCCCTCGGAAGCAATAAGAAGCGCAAAGCAGAAGAGGTTCGGGTTCAACCTTTAGAAGAATTAAAGATAGTAGAATTAGTGGGAGGACACTCTAAAAAGGTGATTAAGATGGGCACCAACATGGAACCTGCAGTGGAAGCCCAACTAACCTCCGTTCTCCAACAATTTCATCACCTCGTTGCATGGAAAGGAGGGCCGCCCGGGCGAATCAGTGACAAGGTATGTCAACACTTTCTTAATGTGAAACCTGGTGTTAAGCCTATCCAACAAAAAAAGAGAAAGATGGGACACGAGCGTAATAAAATCATTCGCTCGGAAATACAACGCCTTCTCAGCCTGAAGCAAATTCGAGAGGTCATCTATCCCGAATGGTTAGCTAATGTTGTGTTAGTTCCCAAGCACGGGGGGAGATCGCGGATGTGTGTTGACTTTACCGATCTCAACAGAGCCTGCCCGAAAGATTGCTATCCCTTGCCTAGTATAGATCAACTAGTCGACTCCACTGCTGGATGTGCACTCTTATCAACCCTAGACGGGGACCAAGGGTACAATCAAATCCCGATGGCAGTAGCAGACCAGGACAAGACTAGCTTCATTACTGACGCAGGCACATTCTGCTACTTGGTAATGCCCTTCGGACTTAAAAACGTTGGAGCCACTTACCAAAGGCTGGTAAGTCTTATGTTCGCAGAACTTATCGGAAAGTCGGTAGAAGTCTACGTGGACGATACGGTGGTTAAAAGTAACACTGCCAAAGAGCACCCCGAGGATCTACGGAAAGCATTGATCATTATGGATAATTTCAGAATGAAGGTTAACCCTAGAAAGTGCTCCTTTGGCATCCGAGGAGGGAAATTCTTAGGATTCATGGTCACAGAGAAAGAAATAGAAGTAAATCCCGAGAAGGCGGAGGCTATTGTGGGACTACCCACCCCGAAGACTGTCAAAGACGTTCAAAAGTTAACAGACAAAATGGCCTCCTTGAGCCGATTCGTCTCTAAATCGGCAGAAAAAGGACTCCCCTTTTTCAAAATACTCCAAAATGTTAAGGAATTCCAATGGACTTCCCAGTGCGAAGAAGCCCTCGAAGAATTGAAAAGATATATGTTGAAGCCTCCCTTGTTGGTAAAACCTTTACCTCAAGAAGAACTCTTCCTTTATCTATCGGTCGGAGAAGAGGCCATCAGTGATGTGTTAGTCAAAGAACAGGACAGAGAGCATCATACGGTGTACTACATCAGCAAAACTCTCCTTGGAGCGGAAACCAGGTATACCTTGACTGAAAAACTTGTCCTAACTTTGGTCACCACAGCGTGTAAGCTACGCCCCTATAACAAAACACCCTCTAAGGGCGATTCTTAATAAACCCGAGTCATCGGGAAGGTTGATAAAATGGGCGGTAGAACTTACTGAATATGATATCTCCTACGTCCCGAGACCTTCCATCAAAGCACAAGTCTTGGCAGACTTTGTAATGGAATTGACAGGCATCGGATCCGAGGAGAAGGAGTCCCTATGGCATGCCTATGTAGATGGATCTTCTGTAAGCACACACGGAGGAGCAGGAATAGTATTTGTAAACCAAGATGTAGAAGAGGAGAGACTCCATTTCACGGTCAGAATTGACTACCCCATTTCCAACAACGAAGCTGAGTACGAATCCCTTCTGATTGGAATGAGACTTGCTCGGGAAGGAGGAATGAGAAGAGTGCTCGTTCATAGTGACTCTCAGCTGATTGTTCAACAAGTTAATGGGTCGTACGAAGCCAAAGATGAAAGAATGCAGGATTACCTCCAGGTAGTCCACCAAAGACAAGAATGGTTTGATGAATGCAAAGTCAGCCAAATCCCACGATGAGAAAACCAGGAGGCAGATGCCTTATCTAAAATGGCCAGTCAAATGGCTGTTGTCCATACCCGAAGGATCACTCTACTCCAGATCAATGAGTCCGAGAAGACCGAAGGTAATGACGTGAATGCCACTACAGATTCCCCGACCAGTTGGGTGACCCCAATCAAAGCCTACTTACAAGATCCAGAAGGGTACTCTACGGACAAAGCCATACAACGGAAAATGTCCAAGAAAACCATTAGATACTTCCTCAAATATGGAATACTGTTCCGAAGTACTGATTCTTGCCCCCACGCCTGATGCCTTAATGAGGAAGAGGCTCAACTAGCCCTGGCAGAAACTCACGAGGGAAACATGCGGAAGCCATACCGGCGTCGAAAGCATGGTCGGACGCCTGATCCGACAAGGTTATTATTGGCCCACAATGGCAAAAGATAGCAAAACCTATGTCGAAAGATGTAAACCGTGCCAAGCTTACGCCCCTCGGATCCATCAGCCAGCAGCCCCGTGGGAACCCCATTTGACCCCTTGGCCGTTCTCCAAGTGGGGCATAGACATAGTGGGCCCACTTATCCCCGATGCTGGTCAGAAGAAATTCCTACTCGTGGCAGTTGACTACTTCACCAAATGGGTAGAAGCGGAACCTTTAGCTCGAATCACCGCGGGCGCCATCATCAACTTCCTATGGAGAAGTATTATGTGCCGTTTCGGCATCCCTCGGAACCTGGTAAGTAATAATGGCCTACAGTTCACGAACCAAGAGTTAGAAAAGTGGTGCGACCACTGGGAAATCAAACATCGATTTACCTCGGTGGGATATCCCCAAGCAAATGGACAGGTAGAAAGGACCAATCGAACCCTCCTAAAGAACATGAAGGCCCGACTCGATTGGCACAAGGCCAAGTGGGTTGAAGAAATACCTAGCATACTATGGGCCTACCAGACCACGCAGAGCACCGCTACAGGCGAAACTCCCTTCAGCCTAGCCTATGGTTGCGAAGCAGTCCTGCCCTCGAAGTCTCCATAGAAAGTTGGCGAGTCCGAGAGTACGAGGAAGTAACCAACAGTTCCAACTTAGCCTTGGCCCTTGATCTACTTGAAGAGAAGAGAGACCGAGTAGCCATTCGGATGGAAGAATACAAAGCCCGGATGTCACGCTACTACAATGCTAAGGTAAAACCTAGAACCTTTCAAGTTGGAGATTTAGTAATGAAACGAGTCGGAGCTTCCAAGAATGTAGGCAAGCTCGATCCACGATGGGAAGGACCCTATAAGATAGCGGGAATTGTGGGACCCACCACCTATCTTCTCGCCAACTCCGAAGGCGCAGTACTTAACAACACCTGGAACTCAATCAATCTTAGGAAGTATTATGCTTAATGTGATGCAACAGTTGTGCATAAATAAAAACTTGTTTTTATATATAGAGGGCTCCGATACACATATTTCACGCCCTACCATACAAGGGCCGACATGAAATATCAATATTGTTAATAAATTTGCTTGTCCCCACGTAATGAAAAAAAGAAGGGGCCTATCAATGACGCATGTTGTAGTTTTTTTTGGTCTATGCATTCCTCAAACTTATTTATATGGTTGTTTCATTTCATACTACATAATACACTAGTGGGTAATTACTTATCAAAATTCTCATTAAAATTATTAAGAAATGGAAGGAGGTTGGGGTTATGCAGTTTGGAACGCCGAGTACGATCGAGAGTTTGTGCGCGAACTAATGTTTAGTCGTAAATTTGTACCGCTTCACAAAGAGGAGGTTGTTGCGCCAGTCCTTAATACAATTCTTTTGATTTTGTCGGCAACGTTTAATCATCCTTTCAACCTAAACACACTTAAAGAGGGCTTCGCTGCATACAAAGGTCGTTATGAATTGTTTGTTTATGTACTAGGCTTCCCTTTCGATAAATACCATCAGCCAACCAATACGGTAACAATGCCTGCACAAATCGCGGCATCTATAAGTCATGTACGTTATCACGTGAAATTACTTGACTTAAGTTTAAATTTTTTAAAATTGTTAAATTACTTGGTCTAATATTATTTATACTCGTGTCACTTCAAATGTCGATCTAGTAATATTTGTCTAATATTTGATATTTATAATTGTTGTAGTTTAAGCCGGCGGCTTCTAGGTTTTTCCATCAAGGCGAACAGTTTTACGAAGAGTTCAAGTTTTTGTTTGATGTTCCGGTTGAATACTGCCATGACGACCGAGTCCTACATCCGCCCACACCTTTTCAGTCGATCGACGTGGAATTGATTCCGCATAGTGCTTTTCAGAACGAGGGCGAGCTTCGCAAGGCAACGATCTATTGTGGAATATATAACGAATTTTACCGGGCTGCATAAAATTTTATAAACTTGGACAGATCGGAATGGTAATTTGGTGTACTATTGATTCTATAATAAGGGTAATTTGGTGTACTATTGTCGCTATTTTCTTTGCTATTGTAACAGTTTATCACCTACCATGTCGTTTCAAATCTATTTTTATTTGCCTTACATGGAGTTTAATATATTGTTTTATGTAATAGAATATATGGTGTACATAGATGTGCAATTTTATAACCGCAATGATACGGCACCAGACGAGGTGTATCCTTGTAGAAAATTCCCTTTAGTTTATTTCCTATAAAAATATGAAAAATGCTGTAACCCTTTAACAGTAACCAAGCAATATGAATCCACATAGTACGAGAACTGATACCAATCTAATATCCACTTGCCATGCATAAATCATGTTACCAACCCTCTCCATCGCCATTCTCTACATTATTTATTGTTACCATAGCAGGTAGTTTCTTAATTTTTGCAGTCATTAGATGTTGATTGAAAATATAAAATAGAAATATTCATTTCATAGGGAAAGGAGTGCATATTAGCCCTGTACATATTTCATTGACGGCTAAGTTACCATTTTTTCTAATTATCACCTTCAACTATTAGCTCAGCAACATTAAATAACGTGTAAGGTAATGAGTAAATAAAATACTATACACGATACAAATCTCCCCTATTTAAACCGTCAAATGTTTGCATGGATTAAAGAAATGAGTTCAAAACCATTTCACACACAGTAACACATATTTTGCATAATTCCGTTGTATACTCGCAGAAAAATCGCTCGGGAACATGGAGTTCGAAATGGAGTACGAAGCCACGTTGCAAATTCCTGAAGGTACCGTGTTTTGGGACATGAATCAATTGCGAATGTTTGTCGATGAGTTGGTCGAGGCACGTCGCTACATGGAGATCATGGATGCCACGATGATCGATTGGGTTCTGGAAATCAACACAATCATCATGACCTATACATTCAAATGTCCATACACGAAGTAATTTTTTCGGGTGCACTATGAACTCCTCCGTGATCGCTATGAACTCTTCAAAGAGGTACTTGAGTTTCCAATGGTGGAATGGGATCCCGATACCAACATTGTGTCTATACCTTCGATGGTCATGATGGCCATGAAGCATGTAAGAAATCAAAACTCTATTTTAAATTAGTTCAATTTACATTTATATATTTTCGTATAAATGGCGTGACCATATATAAAATACACACAAATATTCCTTTTCTCACAAATATTGTTTACATATAGGGAAAGTCGGCGTTGGCGAGGTATATCTACACCGGGGAACCATTATGGAACAACATGTCATTTTTGTTTGATTTCCCTCAACTTTGGGAGAATGATCCGCGTTTCATAGTGCCAACTCGCAACGATGGTTTATTTGAGCTACCACGGAGTTTTCCGATTTGTGACACTCCCTTTGTCGACCGTGTGCGCGATTTTGAATACAAGAAGCTCTACAAAACCATTGCGCTTATGAGGTTTTAGTTATTTAGCATCTCCACGGCCCGTAATGTTATTCTATTTTGCTATTATGTGTTTCATTTGTAATGGTTTCTTCGATTCTCTTATACCGTTCTAATCCCGATTACATATATTGTTTTTGCTTTCGTGTTAGATAGGCTGGGCATGTTGTTGCCTTTGGGTCTTTTGTAATACCCCAATATAGCCTGTTTTGGCTTCAAATATTTCGGCCATTTTATGAGGTCGCATATGTGGAATATGTTGTTTTGTAATGATGCTTATTACAAGATTATTATGTATGATGTTTGCGTGTAACAAGGTAGTCGTTTAGTTCATATTAAATTGTAAACTACTCTACATTTTTAACGTGTAAATTATACAAATGAGAGTGCACAAAACCAACCTTTACATTAAAGTGCACAAAACCAACCTTCACATAATGGAATACTGCAAATAAAAGTGCACAAAATCAACCTTGACATTAAAGTGCACAAAACCAACCTTGACATAATGGAATACTTCAAATAAAAGTGCACAAAACCAACCTTGACATTTCACATAATATTATACAAACCCAAATTACACAATCCAACGCATTGTTTAACAAGGCAAGCACACAACAACAACAAACAAGGAACTTGTAGTAGCATCTCGTGAACAAGATGTGCATTGTAACTCTAAATTACATTCACATAAAACATCCTAACAAGGAAAATATACCCAACTACAACAAACAACAAAATGGATGTCCCCCAATCCAGCCGTTGGCTTACAAATCAAAAGTTCACAACCTACGTACCGTGAAACAATTTGCTAACTACGTATTAGTCGTTAAAAAGGCGCGTCAATTGAACCAAAATAAGTGAAAATGTTCAAATTACGCAGCCATTATAAAGAAATGATTACTCGTCGAGCGAAATCGGCTCATCAACAGTTCCGGGCTGGCCATTAGGATAAGGAACAAACCCCCAAGAGCCAAATAAGTCTTCGAAAATGGGATACATAGGCAGACCCTTGTTTAAGCGGAAATACAGTCCAATCTCAGTCTCCTACATCAAAGTGCATCAAACAATAAATACCAACTGATATTATTATCAATATCGGGCAATATTACCTAACTAAGTTATTATTATCAACCTAAATTGAATTACCTTAGTTAGATGATAAGCAGCAATGGTGGTGTAGCTACCATCTTCTCCAAGCACAACACCTGGTAATACACACCATTTTTTGAATTCATGTAGCCTTTTTGCAAGATCAACCATTCGATCACGGAGGACTCTAATTTCAAAATTCGACGGCAGGTACTCGGATTTTTCGATTACAAAAGAATGTATGTTGATAATGCTATCCTCGTCGTCAATTGCTTCGACATCGGGTAGATTGTCGATCATGAGTATCATAACTTCGACTTCGACGGCGAGACTCCATTTGTCCCGACCGAGCATTTGTCGGATGCGATCATCCCTAGTCCATTTCTAAATATATAACAACGCATAAAATTGTAGCAATTTCTTTTACCACGCGATAAAACATTGTAACATTAAACACATGCAAATAAGTATCACCAATTTCATATTACTTTAAAATTTACCTTTCGACCGATTCTCTTGTTAACCAGCGATTTCATTTCAACGGTACACTTCGGCGGTGGGACTTCATGGACAGGCAGAGAATGAAATTCATCAACAACGGCCTAATTATATTCCTCCGCCTCAACCTCAGCCTCGAATTCGTCTGTGTTCATATTTGACATATACAAAATAACGATGCTTTGCAAATTTGGCGGCCAAAAAGCTTGTAACCCTAATATATTTTTTGGTATATGAGGTTTGGTTGGGCCTAATAGGAGTTAATAATTTTTTTTTCCTCATTAGTGGGTTTATTGAATTGGACCGAATATTTTTTAAAAAAAATTAAATGGACCGAATAGGTTTTTCAACAATGTCCAAATTGAGTAGAGGGATATATTATTCTTTGACCAAATGCAAAAATTATTTATTGCATGGGGTGTAAGTAATTTACCTAAACCTTAATTTATAACTTTGCATTATAAAAAGTACCGAAAAGTTGTAGATTATTTGGCAATCCATGTTTAATAATAACATTTACTCATTAACCGATAAACGTAATTAACTTAGGACAAATTATATAAGTTTATTTAAGATTCGAGGATTAGGATGGATATAACAAATCTGAAAGAACATTTTTTTAATGAAACGCTTAACCGCCAAAAACATGTCTGTAATCTAAATATTACATAAAAACCAAAGTTCTAAATTAACCACATTATCCGATCCACAGTAGAGTTAGTAATAAAAACACAATGTTAAATGATACTAGGCACTAAAATAAGGATTCTATTACAACAACACAAAAAACATTACAATTAAACATGTAAGAAATTTCACAGATAGTGCACATGTCAGCTATAACTTATACCAAAATAAGTTGTGCAAAATTGCCAGACAAAAATAAATAAAGCTACTGGCATTTGGAAGGCCGCATACTTAACTAAACCTTCATTTGCAAGCTTCTGAAGGAGTATTGGAGTTTTATTCCGCGAGTATACTCCTTACAAATTCACTACGCCCTTCCGTGTCCAAACTAAAGAACAGAGCAACATGGGTTTGAGAGGATACAATCTTCTTCGCCGCACGAATCCTAGTGCTCATGGTAAAGTCTGGCAAATCTTAAAGTGCAGCGAATATAAGAGTTACATGTGGGTCAACTTCTTTTAGTGACTGAAGAGCACTAGATAGTTCCAAAATTGCGACCTCCGTCTTCTCGAGGGAGCTAGTCACTTTCAACAACAAGTCGTCGTCAACTCCAGCTGAACGTACCTTACGCTTTTTGATGCCAGATGCTTTCCAGGGTCGGGCACCTTCCGACAGTGGGGTGGTAGATATCTCATCAGCTGCCTCTGAGGTCAAGTCTTCGAGGCCGGTAGTGGGCTCATTAATAATCGGCTCGTAGTTTGGCGATGGCATAGGATTGTTCACTCGGTCTTTTGCAGCATTGAAATCAACGGCATGATCACCCGTGCCTTTGGAAAATCCAAACATTATATCCCAATCATCAAAGTAAGGGAAAGATTTGGCCTTCATTTTATCTAGTTCAGGATTAACCTTAATAATTATAAAAAGGACAGAAACGTTAAACAATGATCAGATGATTTGGTAAATGTTGTTGTTTAATTGCAAGTTATTACCTTAATGGCTGCTTCCCAGATTTCAGTTCCTACATTGGTGATTATGTGGGAAAGAGGGTTCAAAGCGACGAAGTTACTCCCACTGCGGCCAAATAGCCTAGATAATGCACCATAGTCCTTGCGCCAAGCCATCATCTTGGAGATGACATGGGGATCCCCTTGCACATCACTATTGGGGATCGTATTCTTAATCCGAAGAGCAACCTGATTATTAAATCCAGGTTTCCATCTGTTGCCCGACTGCCACCCCTCAATAATTAGTTCCTTCACGGCTTCTATCAAAGTCGTCTCCTCTATAGTACTCCAGTATTTGCGGCAACCATTTCCATTAGTTTTTTTGATTTTGCCTTTCTTGCTACTTGTCGTTTGTTCCATCTGGAGAGGGAAAAAATAAGTTAGTTTCTTCAAGTAAAAATAAAGGAATAGAGACAACTAAAAATAAAGGAATAGAGACAACTGATTGCAGTATTAAAAATATATTTTCCAAACAATTTGATAATTAAATATTAATTGCTGGAAGACTCATGAGATGTGTGTTACCAGCATTTTCAAGATCACTTGATGTACTAAACCGTAGAAATGTAGGCGCAATATATCACAATGGAAAATATATAAACTTCAAACTAACAGTGAACAATTTTTATGTTGGAATTCCATTATAAATGGTTGTTCTTATTAAATATATATCAGAGATACTTAACAAATGGCATTCAATTCCTTGAAGTTAGCATGAATATCATTAGTATATAATTTAAGGGCACCTGTCTTGACATTGTGGCTGTAATAATAAATGGAGCATAATGTACAAATAAGAGAATGATTAAGAAAATGATAATAAAGAAGAGATAACAAACTCCATAAATGTCCCACATAATTGCACAACAAGTACCACCTTTCAGGTGATTAAGTTACAGAATATTCAGGAAAATAAAAAAATAAACATTACAAATAAATTAAGTGGCAATTACAATAGAGTTACTAAAATCTTTCAAAAGCACAGGTAGATAATAGGTAGGATTATGTATTGCAAATATTAGTAGTGTTACAATCTAGCTTGTTTGACGTCTCAAACGCCAATTGTTAAACATTTCCCCCGCCATATTATTACGCTTGTTGTGCCAGACATTAGTGTGGACTATTGTGTCGATGTATTCGGTTTCATCATGTGGCCCAAACACAAGTTGTTCACCGCTAGCTTCAAGGGGGTCTACTTCCATGTGTAGCCGGATAAAGTTATGCAACAATGCACACGCCAGAACTATGGTGCACTTTGAGTTAACGGAGAAATGTGTTGGATGATCTAAAATAGGCCATCTAATCTTCAAGAGTCCAAACGCACACTCAATTACGTTACGGGCTTTGCTATGCTTCATGTTGAAAAATTCCTCACGATCAACTGGACGGTTCCTACCCATACTCCACTCATTCGAGTGATACCTCCTACCCTTGAAAGGTGCTAAAAATCCTTCGCCATTCATATACCCTAGGTCGCAAAGATAGTATTGACCTACCCAAAAAATGTATTATATTGAGTCATTTTTGTTCTTTATATGAATTTATGAAAATACCAACTATTATAGGGAATTATACTTACCGGCAGGAACCTTCAGTCCTCCCGGCCTCACCAAAGCCTCTCTAAGAACCATAGAGTCCGCGACGGGCCCTTCCCATCCCGCAAGGATATAAACAAAATTTTTATTAGTATCACAAACTCCTAGAACGTTAGTTGATACAAATCCTTTGCGTGTACGGTAACGTTCTTTATCGATCAGAGGGGTGCGAACTGCAATATGCGTACCGTCTAGTGCACCTAGACACCCTTATTACGTATTCAATCAAGATAAGTTGATTAGTATCCTAATTAAAAGGGGAAGTCCAAGTAAGTAATTAAACAATTTATAATTCTTACTAGAAACACTTTCCACCTCTCATCAGTACAATCTGTGGTAACTGGTGTGGGGGTTACCAATAGAAGGTCGGAGATCTTGATCAAGGCATCCATTGTTTTATGAAAATAATGACTTACGGTTTGACCAGGCCTTTTAAAGTTAAATCTGACAACACGGTTCTTATCGTGATGGGCTAGAGTTTGCAAAAATACCACAGTCATCTCTTGGACATTAACGTATTTACAACTTGTTAAACCACCACCATGTTCTAGGAGATAACACAACTTGTGGAAGCTGTTCCTATCCATGCGTAGAATGTCAACGCAATCCTTATCATTAATGTGTACCAAATCTTTCATATGTTCTACTTATTTTGGTAGCCTACCAAACATGCTATAAGAATAGCCTCTTTTACGTTTGTTTCTCTCAGTCATACGTCTCCTCGCAAGCAAGCAAGTAATCAACACCAATAATAATCTAAGTCGTACCGAAACTAATTGAGCTGAAGCAAATGATAGTGGCATGTGCTGTAAGATCCATCCTAAAAATGTAAGCATATGTATAGTTCAGAAAACAGTATGTTAAAAAAGAGAAAAACATAAACATATGACGACAACAAATCAGTTTGTTAATAACTAGTACAAATGCCAAAAAACACACTGCAATGTTGAGATACCAAAATTAAATATGAACAATAAGTGCCACAAACCAGACCAACTTCAAAACCTCAAATTAACAAAGATATCCACACATTTGTATAGACACAGATCATTGATACCATTAATATAACCACAAATTCCAACCTTGATGTACAACATACATATGAATAACCAAACTGTATACCGATTTCAGGCATAAACAAAATGCATTTTATACTAATTTCCAATTAACCAAAATCATGTTTTTATCTAATTGAAATTGTAAGTAAATTAGGAAACGCTAATCAATAAATACACCATCAAGAATGTAATTATTTACTAAACATCACTGGATATTGTAAGATGAATATAAATAGAGTAGTAATGGAAATACCTGAGAAAGTGGTGTCAAACAAAAAGTGAAGCACAAATTAACTCGATATTATAAGTAACTGCCTCAATGAATGTATCATCGCACCGCCAAATACGTACATGAAAGGATTAAATATGTGTTACATAAATTAATATAATTTTATTCAAATTGAGTGTACCCCAAACAAAAATTAGTTCCCCAAATACTTCCCAACTACTGAAATTGGGGAAAAATGTTACCTGTAAAGATGACTACCCTCCAAAACACTTTAGCGCCTGCAAAATGGAATTCAAACTTCACAATGAGAATCGATAAAAAAGTTAAAAGCCAACTAATTGTACACTGGATCGACCAAGGTACCATACCTTTACGAAATTTGAGAGCCACCAACAAATTCTCAATACCCTATTAAGCATAACAGAGAATATGTGATACATCAACACAAGATCTAGGGTTTTTTTTTTTTTTTTGCGAAACCTCAATCAAACAAAAAAGGTGGTTCTCGATGGAAACTGGCGACAGTGGATGAACAAAAATTACCTATTTTGGCCGTCGGGTGGAATCGGATTGTATGGACGACGAAGTGAACTCCTAGGGTTTATGTCGCGATGTGGACTGTGGAGAATGTTGTGTAAAGAGGAATTTTGGGTCTGCTGAAATTTTGATTACACACGCCACGTAATAGATACACAGTAAGGTAAGGGGCGTTTTGGGTTTTTCACATCTAATAAAAAAAGCACTGTAGAAGTCGTTTTTTAAAAAACTGCTCGTCACCTCCGTTTCAATCGGCCCTTGAGTCCCGGGTCAGCCATATTCAATATGAATGACCCGGGATTGAGTATGGATAACCAAACTTAAGCCCAATACTGTTTAATCCAGACTAAATCACCCTAATAGGCCCTAAACCACTCAACCAAATGAGCCCTTAGTCTTTTAATTACGGATATAGCGTAACGACCGTTTTGTTTTACGTTTTCTACCAAAAATCATATTGAACAACATTTGGTCTATCAACTAGTCATGGGTATTTTGGTCATCAATGAGTCATGGTTGAGAAGTTTTAATTTGACTGGAGGTGGTCGTGTGGCCACGTGTCGCGCAACCCGACCCACCAGACATTGGATCCGACCCAATTTCCCCTCACGCTAGAATCGCATTTCTAAAACTGATGAGAGTAAAAAGGGCAAAATCCTATTCGATTAGGCGTAATATTATCCGTTGAACAACGAGACGCCATGAACAGCCTAACACCGAGCTTCACCGCTCGATTTCCTGCCGTGCAGTTGCCGGTACTTCGTCGGCATTTTTCTCTCGTTCAACTTCCGGCGCGCCCCAGAAGAATAGTATGCATGGCGGTAACCACCTCACTACTCTCTCTCTCTCTCTCTCTCTCTCTATTAACGTGCTGCTAAAGTTGTTCATTGTGATAAATGTAGGAACCGTATCTAATTTCAAAATTGGAGTCTGCGGAGAAGACGTGGAAAGAATTATCGGTAACTCGAATTATTGCATCTTGCCGCCTTTAGCTTTGTTTCTCTCTGTCTGTGTGTTGATTGTTTGTTAATAGAATTTATGCTTACAATGACTTTCAAATTAATATACATACTTATTGAGTAGATACAGAGGTGTTTGATAGCAGATATCTCGCTCGATAAGTCTCTGTTTGAGTCTTCTGCGATTTAAGAATCTACGCTTAAATTCCAGTGAGGTCTAAATGAGATGGCATGTTTAATTAGTGGTGACTATTCTGCCTTTTGTTTAATTTGTATATTATCATCTGATTTGTGTTTTTCTAAATCACATGTGACACGATACTTAAAGATTATTGCTGCTCTGCAAAGAATTGGCATTTGAATCCGCCTTCTTTGTATTTGGTTATAGAGTAGCAAACAAATGATTAAACATTAAAATACTTACTAGTCCATGGCATAGGATTGTTGATGCCTCAAGATCATATATCACAATTAGCGTCCCAATGCTTATGATCTCATATCTTACCATAATAAAATGGTTTTCGGTGTAACTTATTCGAGTTGTAGAACTACCCTGACCTGAAGTCTATGAAAAAGATGTTCCTATGGCAGAGTACCCGCCTTGGATTATTACCCTACTCGATTGGTTCTGAATCATGCATTTGGGAACGAGCAGTTCAGTATTCTTTTTTGCTTTTCTTGAAAACTTCCATGAGGGGAATTGATTAAACCATTCCACAAAATTGTAGGTTAAAATGGGTGATCCAGATGTGACATCAAATCCGAGCGAATATCAGAAATTAGCGCAGTCTTTATCCGAGCTTGATGAGGTACTGCACTTTGAAAATAAACATCCATTTTCCAAGCATATTGCATGCATACATTTCCGGCCTGTTATTTTATTTAACAGTTTATTGTGAACTCATAGGTTGTGTCAACATTTAGGAGTTTCAAAGATTCTGTGAAGCAATTAGAAGAAACAAAAGGTTTAATATTTTATTTTTTTTAGTTCTCTGCAACTATGCAACTTATTGGAATATCAAAATTAACTCCCCCATTCTCTTCTTTTATCTGTATTTATTGTCTTTTACCGTTGGTTCAGCTTTGGCGAAAGAAGCGGGTAATGATGAAGACATGGTTGAGATGATCGCTTCTGAAATTGAAACTTTAGCCAAACAAGTCAAAGAGCTCGAAGAGAGGCTAAAGGTTAATTTTAATTTACTTGCCAACTGGTTAACAGTGTTTAAATACTCAATTCCATTGGCATCCTTGCAGCACCCTTGGGTTCTTAAAGCTCTTCTCTTTTTGACCTATAGATGTTGCTGCTTCCAACGGATCCTCTGGATGCAAGAAATATAATGCTTGAAGGTTAGCTTTTCTCTTTTGTTGTAAGTTAAGATTGTTCCCAAGCAATAGGCACCATGACCTCATCATTTTATTTCTGTGTTTATCAAGTGGAGAAGATTAATCTCTACTAGTTTCTAAAAACTTTTTGTTCACAATCTATTGTATGGTTCAATGGAAAGGGAAGGAAGGAGTGTTTCCTTTTCTGGTGCAGAGAATAGTATTTTGTCTTTGTGGATGAGAGGAAAGTCTATATAATGCTTCCAGTTCTTTGGTATGTGAAATTAAAGTAGGACTGGTATTAGTTTTCATTGTTATAGGCTTTCCCTTGCTATCAATTAGCGGAGCGAACAAATGGCCTAGGAGGCTTTCTTAGGAATATAAGTATTTTTATTACTTCCATTGTTGCTTTCACTGCACTTTCGCGCAGCCATAATAACTAAATAATCAGGTGAATTCTTTAGTGGAAGTTGGAAGACATTGCTTGTCTTTTGTTTCTAAAAAGATTTACTGGTATTTGTATCAGAGGATGAAATGGGATCCAGCAGTTTCCAATTATCTGAACCTCTATTTATATGTTCTTTAGAAAGGTTTCATTGTTTATGAATAAGAGCTCGAGTTTGAGCGGGAGATAGCTGTCATTATGGTTTTTGTTGGTAGTAACTAGAAGTAATCTTGTTGCATTAAGACAAGAACTCAAGTTTGAGCAAGTTTGCAGGACATAGCTATCGTTATGGTTTTTTTAGCGGTTACCTAGACGTAATCTTGCTGTATTGAGACTTGTTAGCTGTGTACTATTAAGATACTCAAAGTTCCTAATATGCAGTGAGAGCTGGTACTGGTGGAGATGAGGCTGGAGTTTGGGCTGGTGATCTTGTAGGTACATGTTTTTTTGTCTTTGGAATAGTTTGTATTCTCCTTGCCTCCCATTAGCATGAATGTAAAAATTATGTTGGTTGTGCTTCCATCTCAAACATTTTAGGTACGCATGTATCAGAAGTATAGTGAACGTAACTCATGGAAGTGTGCCCTTATCTCAAGCTCCGAGGTAATGCCTTACCTGTACGCTCAACACATGCAGTTATTTTCTTCAAAAATAGCTTACTTACCTGTCTTATTAAGGCTGAACACGGAGGATACAAGACTTGTGTACTGGAGATAAAAGGAAAACGAGTTTACAGCAAGCTTAAATATGAATCTGGAGTTCATCGAGTTCAGCGTGTTCCGCGAACAGAAGCCCAAGGTCGTGTTCATACATCTACAGCAACTGTTGCTATCATGCCGGAGGTAACTGGATCAAATGAATTAACAGTTCTACATAGTAAAATCTTTTAACAGATAAGCTGGTCTGATGAAAAGCTGGGTCATATAACCGGGCCAATTTTCTGAAACAATAAGAAGTTTGACTCGTGCATCATCTAAACTTTTGATCATGCATCACATTATGAATGTTATTCCAAAGTATCGGAATTTTTCTTTATCACTGGCCTTAACAACATTTCGGGACTCAGAACAATATGTACCATATGGATGTTTTGACTAAAAAATCAGCTTGGTGACTGTGCTAACAGCATATCAGTCAATCTTGTTGAGGGGGCACGTGTATATCTAAAATTGACCTTAATTTCATCTCCCCTCTATCTACTTTGACTACTGAATTCTTTACATTGATCTCTCAAAACTAGTTCACATGTGGTGTCAGGCTGATGAAGTTGACGTGGAAATTGACCCAAAGGATATTGAGCTTACAACAGCAAGATCTGGTGGTGCTGGAGGTATATCTTGGTGAATGTCTATCCAGTTGCCATCCCCCCACCCCCATCTATTTTTCATGCATTGAGTTACCATCTCATCTAGAAGCTCAAGTTTGTAAAGTTTGTAGAGAGATTAGGTATTTATTAATTTGATTATATTCTCCAGCACCAAAGCACTAAGTGTGGGCAGTACAATGTTTTTGTCACGCCTGACATGTGACATGCTTTTGATGAGTGGCGGTGGAATTCAAATACAGGACCTCTTCTTTGGCGTGTGATATGATATTGAATTGCCATCTCATCTAAAAGCTCACGGGAATTTGGCATTTAATGATTTATATATGTTCTCCAACATTGTTGAAGTTACCTGTTCTGCAATAGGCCCCTATCTTTCTCTCTTTCCTCCCATTTTTCACACCATTCGCAAATACCTGATGCAGGGCAAAATGTTAACAAGGTGGAGACAGCTGTTGATCTATTCCACAAACCAACAGGAATAAGAATCTTCTGTACCGAAGAAAGAAGTCAGCTTAAGAACAAGAATCGAGCTCTCCAATTATTGCGAGCTAAACTGTAAGAAATGGTTTAGCTTACCCTTTGTGCATTCTTCATTGTTCAACTAATAGAGTTGATGAGTCATTCAGTTGTGAATCTTGGACTTACAAGAATCAATTTTGTTTCATCTGTTTACTTACGTGCATACACGTACACACTGCCTATTTGGTGTAACAAGGTCCCACAACAGCTCATGATAACATGACTTGTAACATTGTCTCAGGTATGAAATCAAATTGAGAGAACAACAAGCGATGCTCAGGAATCAGCGTAAAATCCAGGTATAGTTGCACACTTCATCTTAGATACATTTGAAAGGACGTAACACTTGAATATTTTCTAGGTTTGCCGTGCTTTATGCTTCTAGATAGGAGGAAACTTGGTTTTTACCAGTTTGAGTCTTGAGACACACCTCCATAAATATAAACTAATTAAGAAAATCAATATGCTTGTTTTTGCGGAAGCTTCAGCCATAATCTTGTGTTCTGCAGTAAAATGTCTTCTTTCTACTGAAGAATGTCCTCTTCCTAATGTTTCCTGGGTTAGTAAGGTGATGGAGGTGGCCAAAAGATTAATTTTTACCACCACTGTAAATCGTAGTATATTTAGTATCTTGAGGGATTTTAACTCAATAGGATCAGTCAGACTCCTTTAGTTATATAGTGCCTGTGCCTCTTTATGTTATTGCTCAACGAATTGCAGGGGTGCCACATTCTCTGTACAGTGTCCACACTCTCATGACAAAAAACTCATCATGTTCCTGTAAAGCAACACATTTATAAGCACTGCGAGTATATGCTTTCCTTTTGACCTTATTGGGGAACCTAGACTCATGCTTACAATATGGCAGGTCGGTACTGGTGCTCGTTCAGAGAAGATCAGAACATACAATTATAAGGTATCCCTGTGTTTAATGCCTTTGCGCTTGGATGGAGTAATTATTTTCCAGAAATTTTGGGCATCATGAATATAGATAACAAGTTGCAGATGCCCCAATCTTGTTTGCTATGGTGCGTAGCAATAGTATAGCACTTCTTTCGTGATTGCTCACACGCAAGCGGTTGCCGTTATAGGACAAAATGTTGAAGGAGTTTAACTAATTTAAACTGTATATGTTACTGATTATGTTCTTCAAATAAGGAAGTTTTAGCTCGGAAGTTAATGAATTAACTTGGACCCCACGTATTCCAGGACAATAGGGTTACAGATCATCGATTAAAAATAAACTTTACGCTTACGTCGTTTTTGGATGGGGACATGGAGACAGCTGTTCAGGTATGGATGCATTTCTTCTCCCACACTCCTGTTATCCTTACTCATCTATTTTTCTTAGATGGTTCACGAAAAATATTCTTTAACCTATGGGGAGTGGGCAAATAATAGTTTCTGCATGATCATGTTTCCGTATGCAGTCCTGTGCTACATTGGAGCAGAAGGAATTGCTTGAGGAACTTGCGGAGTCTGCTGGTGTCATGGCTACCTGATCATCACACAGCTCCATTCATCTGGCATTTTTCAAATTCTTCATCTTCATACAACTGAAGGAAATGGTTCATTGTTTAGAGGTGTATTATTTTCAGAAGAAGATATGTACGTTGGTGGAGGAAGTTTTGTGCTTAATAAGTCAATCCCAGAATGAGTTTTCTGAAGCTGGATGTATATGGTATTTGGTTGTGTATAAATGCTCATATTGCTGTTGTTTATGTAGTCTTTTGTATTGAACTCGTGTATGCATTAGCACTGAGTAAGAGTAATTATCTGCGGTTGATCAGAAAAGGGTTACGATGTCTGAATCCTTCAAATGAATATTTGCCTGAAATGGAGCAAGAATCATACAGCTGAATGAAGTTGGGATTTTATGAGATTACTATGTTGTATTTAGGACCTCACCTGAAAAATATTTTGATCATTTTTCCAAATTGCGATAAAAATGGCAAATTGTCACACCCTGGAACTTGTGATGCAAAGACAGAAATTTATAGTTAAACGAAGTGATGTACTAATGTTTTGACTAGCGTCAGGGAAAAAAATGCTAGCAAGAAAAGAAGAAGATAAGTGAATGATTATTGAAGCATGGATGAAAATTTCGGTCCAGGAGTATGTTTTGGTTACCTGAAAATTAAAAATATTTCGTAATATTTTGAGAACTTTTTGACATGTTTCGAAATTTTTGTAAAATTGTATCATAGAAACTACATTTATACTTATCATGAAAACTACATGTATATATTTCGATGAAGTCAAAAATTGAAACTTTCTGAGGAACCGCACGAAAATTTTGATCCACGTATTGAAGAAACACATGTTTTCGTTAACAACAGATTGAAAGTAATTGGTCTTTAGTTTAAGACTTTAGTGACTCCGAAATTGTAGTTTACACTTTGATCTCTTGAATTTCCAGTGTTAAATTTCTCGAATTTTATCCAATCTTAGACTTTCAACGTTAATTAATTGATAGGGTTTCATTTTTCTTCAGCTATGCAACAACAAAATCATAGCAGTGGCTGATAATGCGCCTGGTCAACACACATTTGACTTTTTATTTATGACAAACTGGATCAAAATCAAGCACCCAAAGCTCCATCCATAAAAACGGGTTCACACTTGAGTCCACATGATAATATCACATTCCAACACACATTTGACTTTTTATTTATGACAAACTGGATCAAAATCAATCACCTAAAGCTCCATCCATAAAAACGGGTTCACACTTGAGTCCACATGATAATATCACATTCCAACACACATTTGACTTTTTATTTATGACAAACTGGATCAAAATCAAGCACCTAAAGCTCCATTCATAAAAACGGGTTCACACTTGAGTCCACATGATAATATCACATTCCAACACACATTTGACTTTTTATTTATGACAAACTGGATCAAAATCAAGCACCTAAAGCTCCATCCATAAAAACGGGTTCACACTTGAGTCCACATGATAATATCACATTCCAACACACATTTGACTTTTTATTTATGACAAACTAGATCAAAATCAAGCACCTAAAGCTCCATCCATAAAAACGGGTTCACACTTGAGTCCACATGATAATATCACATTCCAACACACATTTGGCTTTTTATTTATGACAAACTGGATCAAAATCAAGCACCTAAAGCTCCATCCACAACTCTTTTATGTTCTTACTAACATGGATGGAATAGTTTCAGCGTAGTAGTAACCTTGTAGTATTCTCATTCAAGTTTTGGATCCTCATATTTTTTCAACAAGTCAGCTAATCTCACAGCCAGACTCTGCTTTGCTTCAGGCGACACACCATGCTTCCCGATTATGGACTCGAGTACTGCTTCCGATAATTGTTTGTTCTCTATCACCTCGTGTCCAACCTCAGGTAAGGAGCCATCTTTGGAGAAACTAATCTGCAGTCCAATACAAAGTAAGAAAATAAACAAAAACAGAAAGTTATACGACAGTTACGTTTATGATGACGTTGACTTACGGTGAGGGATCCAAGTGGGGACTGAGTGAAGAGGATGGAGGCCCCTGGTGGGAAAGTTTGGTCCTTGAACACTTGCAGAAACTTCTGTGTTGCTTCAGACTCTGCTTCAGTGAAAGTTCCAACTGATTTCCAGTAAGCAACGCAGTTCTCCACCACTTTCTCCGAGTATTGTTGCCCCGTTAATGGCAGTATCGTTGTCACACGTGTGAACTTCTCAAACGGACCTACAACACATATATCATTCCAATCAAAATTGAACTCTTCTATTCATCAATCATTCCTATTAATATCATATATACCAGGCACTAAGATGGTGGAAACATGCCTTTTTGTTAAAATTTTTAAACATTTATATATGAATAACACGATATTCTCAAACTATGAAATTATAATTACGAATGAATTGCAACTAGTAATCAGGTTACAATTTCTAATGTGAATGTGTCGATGATGATCACTACAAGTTACCATTTGAACGGACACGGACAAGGACAAGGACAAGGCTACGCCGACTTTTAAATCATATTTTTATTACTTTGGTGAGTCCAACACAATTACACAAATACGGACCGACAACATGACACGGACTTATATGATTTGTCGGGGTATTAATAATTAATAATTAATCAAATAAACCAGTTACCAGTGACAATGTCTTTGAAGAAGTCGAGGGACTCAGTTAACTCCTGGGCGGTCTTGCCCTTGTACTTAGCTGCGAGAGATGAAACGGCGTCGTTTTCCAAGTAGACACCGATGGCAGTGAACTTGATGAACTTCCCCTGGATATCTAACCCTCTCACCCCTGCGCACGTTACCCACCAGCATCAAGGGAGGGACTTGTGATGTGACAGTTATAAGAACAGAGTAAAAAAACTGATAATGAACTTGTTAATTAATTGACTACTAACCTGCGCCACCTAGGAAGAAGTTCTTGTCGGAACCCGGTGGTTTCACTGCCGGGGGGAAAATGTTGGATTCGACCGCAATTTCACTTGCACTAACAGTCATTTTCACTACTTGTTTTTAACTGAGACTTGTACTCAATCAGTCCTATATTTATATGAATGATTGTGAATGTGACTAAATATTACTAGTTATGGGTCGGGTGGAGTGATGGTGCGTGGGAGTTAATGCGTAGGGAGTATTAACTATTAAGTTAGGTGTAACTAGGAACATCTTATTCCACGTCTCACCAGCACCACGAGTTTTACCAACCTCTCTCCGCAATTTGTTTTTATGCATGTAAACCGATCCTAATAAGCTATTAAGTCAAAATTTTGGGTTTTCAGTTTTCACCATCAACCAAACAAAAAGATTGCAAATTCATGCCCATCACAAAATACTTAGGTAGAACATCTGATACGGGCCAACAGACTACACCTATTAATGCTGGACCCAGTCGTATAAAGCATAAGCCCACATGACTTAGAGATTATGGGAAGTAGTTAATTATGTTATCTTGTTCTCAATTTAGGAGTCTTTCTTTAATTATGTTATTTCATTTTAAGAAGTCTATGTTTAATTGGTTAAAGATTATTAGTAGTAGTATAAATAGTCTAAGTCTTGTTACTTTTTTATTCATTCAAGAACAATAAATCTTAGTTAAATTTAATTTTTATTCTCTCTTCTCTCCTAATTAATTCTTGGAGCTCGTTCTAGCTCGAATAGAACCCTACCCCTAACAATTGGTGCTTTTATTGAGCTTTTGAGATCATGCCTCCCCGAAAGGAAGGATCAACCACATCGGACGAGATCTCCCTTGCTAAATTGACGGAAATCGAAACAACAACCAGCCAACGTTTTGAGTCAATGATGCAGTTGATGACGGCCATGCAAACTAAATTGGAGACAGTTGTTGATCAAACTAATTTTCTCATGCAGGCGAAACAAAGTGCACCTCCAACAGAACAGCCTACGCAACCATACCAGGTCAACAGCCCGTCCCATTCACAGAATTTTAATTCGTTCTCCCATATCCCAGGTTCACTGCCAAAGCCACCCAAGGTGCACCTCCCACCTTTTGATGGCTCCAACTCTAGGGATTGGGTTGCACATGCCCAACATTATTTTCGTCTGTACCATGTTCCGCCCGAAAACCGTATCTCGCATATTTCATTCTATATGCAAGGTACAACCCTGAGTTGGTTTAATTGGATGACTAATAACGAGATGATCAGTACATGGGAGGCGTTTGTTCAAGACTTATTTTTCCGCTTTGGCCCATCATCCTTCGAAAATCATCAGGCGAAGCTTTTTAAACTACGTCAGGTGGGGACAGTTATGGATTATCAGAAAGAATTTGAACAACTTTCTAACTTTGTGACAGGTTTATCTCATGAGGCGCGCATGAATTATTTTATTTCTGGGTTACGAACATATATTCTTAATGAATTGGCAGTTATGAAACCACATTCCATGCATCATGCTGTTGGGTTGGCTAAGTTATTTGAGAAAAAAAATTTAGAAAGCAGACCTCGCTTTGTTCCTAGATCTCAAACTGCTTCGCAACCGATTTTGCCTACCCCGACACTCGCTTTACCGACACAACAACCTAAGCCTCCCTTACCAATCCGACGCTTATCTCTTAGTGAGATGCAAGCACGCAGATTAAAGGGCTTATGTTTTAATTGTGATGAAAAATTCGGACCCCTCCATCGGTGTAAGACCCCGCAATTTTTAATGTTGCTGGAGGAGGAGGGCTCCCCAGGGGATGTCGTGGATCAGGATGGTACTACATATTCCTTACCAGAGCACGACAACATACATGCAGTGATAGAGGATTCACCCGTCGGCCAGTTTCACTTGTCACTAGCCGCATATCTGGGTCTCGCTTCACCACAAACATTGCGTTTAGTAGGATATATTAAAGGTCAGCCCCTAACCATTTTAATAGATACTGGTAGTACTCATAATATTATCCAGCCCCGCTTCGCTACTCAGTTGCAGTTGCATGTTTTGGAAGCAACTCCAATCAAAGTCATGGTTGGTAATGGAACATTTCTACAATGTGAGGGTCATTGTGCCAACACAAAGCTACGCATCAAGAACACTGACTTCTGTGTTCCCTTGCTGGTTTTACCAATCCAAGGTGCAGAGCTGGTTTTAGGCATTGAGTGGTTGCGTGAGTTGGGAGAAATCACGGCCAACTTTGCAATACCTTGAATTTCCTTCGAATGGGGAGGGCAACAGATTGTCCTGGAGGAACAATCTCCTGTTTCAGAAGCCACGCCTTCACAGGTACGTCGCATGCTACAAACAGACTCGGTTGCTTCTATTCACATGTTATCGATGGTTGCCAATCCAGAGACTGTTGGTCACCAGCCCGACACAACCTCGAAGGTTACGCCTGAGTTAACAAAACTCATTCAGGACTTTGACATTATATTCTCTGAATCTAAGAGTTTGCCACCTCACCGTATACATGATCATCATATTCATCTTGACCCACAGTCAAAGCCAGTGAACTCACAACCTTACCATTACTCGCATTACCAAAAAGCAATCATGACTGAATTAATTTCAGAAATGCTTGCTGCAGGTCATATTCGTCCGAGTACCAGTCTATTTTCCTCCCCTGTTTTACTGGTGGGCAAGAAAGACGGAACATGGCGTTTTTGTGTGGACTACAGGGGTTTGAACGCTATCACAATCAAAGACAGGTTTCCAATTCCCACTGTTGACGAATTGTTGGACGAATTAAAAAGGGCAACGATTTTTACCAAGTTGGATTTAAGATCTGGTTATCACCAAATCCGTGTTGCTGCACGAGACATTCACAAAACCGCATTTCGGACATGTGACAGGCACTATGAATTTGTCGTAATGCCTTTCGGCCTCACGAATGCACCGTCCACTTTCCAATCGGCCATGAACGATCTGTTCCATGAGCATTTGCGTAAATTCGTTTTGGTGTTTTTCGATGATATATTGATCTATAGCGACACTTTAGAAAGTCACTACTTTCATTTAAAATTGGTTTTCCAGCTACTGTTGACTAACCAATATTTTGTTAAACTCTCTAAATGTGTTTTTGCGGTCCATCAAGTTCATTATTTGGGTCATATCATTTGTTCTAGTAGTGTTTGTGTTGATCCAGATAAAGTGCATGCAATGGTTGCTTGGCCTGTGCCAACGTCACTCACGGCCCTATGGGGATTTTTGGGGCTTACAGGATACTATCGTCAGTTTGTTCATCACCATGCTACCGTCGTCGCTCCCCTCACATTTTATTAAAGTCAGACGGGTTTACATGGGGTACACAGGCTCAGCACGCCTTTGACGAGCTCAAAACAAAAATGCAACAGCTACTTATGCTAACTTTGCCAGATTTTAATACAGTTTTTGAACTAACTACGGATGCATCGGCGGTTGCTGTTGGGGCCGTTCTTTCCCAAAATCAGCGGCCTTTGGCGTTCTTCAGCAAGAAAATGTCCCCTCGCATGAGTGCTGACTCAGCCTACAATAAAGAATTTTTTGCGTTAACCGAGGCAGTAAAGAAATGGCGTCATTATCTCCTAGGCAGAAAATTCATCATTTATACCGACCAACAAAGTCTAAGGCAGCTTCTTACTCAATCAGTACATACACCAGCCCAACAGAAATGGATAATCAAATTACTTGGGTTTGATTATGAGGTACGGTACAAACCTGGACGGGAAAATGTCGTGGCTGATGCCTTGTCTCGGGTTGATGCGAGTGCTCACTTGGCCATCTCCATTCCCACTTCTTCCTTGCTATCCGACTTGCGCCAGTTTTTCCAATCCTCGCAAAAGGGATTGGAGTTAGTCAAAGAATACGAACAGTTAGCAAGCACATATGTGAACTATAGGGTGCAAGATGGGTTACTGTTTTATAAAAACAGATTAGTGGTGCCAGACTCTAGTGGGTTGCAACAACAACTACTTCAAGAATTTCACTCTACACCACAAGGCGGACATTCTGGAGTTTCGGGTACGTTATCACGCCTCAATGGTGTATTTTTTTGGCCACATATGAAACACACAGTTCAAGAATTCATCAAAATATGTCAAGTGTGTCAACAACAAAAGTATCTCACCACAAAGCCGTTTGGCCTCTTGAACCCATTACCGATACCAGAACAAGTTTGGTGTGATATAAGCATGGATTTCATCACTCAATTACCCATGTCCCATGGCAAAACAACAATTTGGGTTATTGTTGACAGATTAACCAAGTTTGCTCGTTTTATAGCTCTACCAACAAAATTTACGGCCACATATATTGCCTCAATCTTTTTAACAGATATATACAGTGTTCACGGGTTACCGCGTTCAATTGTATCAGACCGAGGGTCAATTTTTCTAAGCAAATTTTGGGTTGAACTATTCAAGCAACTTGGTACTAATCTACATTACAGTTCGGCCTATCATCCGGAGTCAGATGGCCAAACTGAAGTGGTGAATCGCTCTTTGGAATGCTATCTCCGCTGTTTTAGTATGGACGAACCAAAACAGTGGTCGAGATTTCTTCATATGGCTCAGTTTTGGTATAATTCATGCAAACATTCAGCAACACAAGTTTCCCCTTTTGAGGCACTATTCGGGCGACCCCCGTTTACCATACCAACATACATCACAAGTACATCCAACAATCACACCATTGACTCTACCCTTACGGTCAGATCTGATATGCTCAATAAAATCAAAAACAATTTGCACACCGCACAATAAAGGATGACTATGCAAGCAAACAAGCATCGCACCGATATCACGTTTGAACCAAATCAGTGGGTATACCTAAAATTGCGGAGTTATCGGCAGCTCTCGGTTCGGCGCGCGTGGTTCCACAAGTTGTCGCGCCACTTCTACGGGCCGTTTCAGGTGGTCTGTCGCATCGGGGTCGTGGCATATGAGCTCGATCTGCCAGCTGGGTCATGGATCCATCGTGTTTCCCACGTCTCGCTACTCCGACCGCATCATGGGCCGCTTCCGGACAGCACCGTCGCGCTACCGCCATTGAACAGCAACGACGTGATGATTGCGCCGCCCGAGAGAGTGTTGGATCGACGGGTTGTGTGGAGAAACGGACGCACGGTGACAGAATGTTTGGTGAGTTGGTTGGGGTCGTCAAGTGAGGACGCATCGTGGGTGGATGCGGCCGAGGTGGAGCAGCTTTTCGCGGAGGGAAATAACGGTCCGGTGCGTCGGGGTGAAGACCCTCCGTTGACGGAGGAAATGACGGAAAGGGACGAGGCGGCTGCTAGAGTGGGAGGAATGACGGAAAGGGACGACGCTTCATGGGTTGAGGAAGGCGAATTGGAGAAGCTTTTAGGCAAGGGAGATGGCGGCAGAGGGAATCGGGTTGAAGATCCGCCCTTGTGCGTGGAAGAAGAAGAAAGTGGCGAAATGAGGGAGAGTGGTGAAATGGGGAAGGGGGCAGCTGCTGATGAGGAGTGAGAAAAAAATGAAAACCCTAATGCCCCTTCAACTGACTCTTCAAGCTTTATAAGGTCGGGCCAAGACCTATTGGGCCGTGATGAACTTCGACTGGGCCAATAGACTACACCTATTAATGCTAGGCCCAGTCGTATAAAGCATAAGCCCACATGCTTAGAGATTATGGGAAGTAGTTAATTATGTTATCTTGTTCTCAATTTAGGAGTCTTTCTTTAATTATGTTATTTCCTTTTAAGAAGTCTAGGTTTAATTGGTTAAGGATTATTAGTAGTAGTATAAATAGTCTAAGTCTTGTTAATTTTTTATTCATTCAAGAACAATAAATCTTAGTTAAATTTAATTTTTATTCTCTCTTCTCTCCTAATTAATTCTTGGAGCTCGTTCTAGCTCGAATAGAACCCTACCTCTAACAACATCCAATTGATTTATACATTATTATGTAAATTCACAGTTATTTATGTTTTTAATATTACAGTTTTTTCATGACGTGCTACAATTACAGCTACATCAATCAAGATCACAAATCGTAGGGCAAGTGCCTTCCGGGCTTTCCTCTGACCACGAGTGGCATACTCTGGTATGGAAAAGATAGTCTCTTTTAGTTGTATCCGTGGTAGGGTGCATAAGCAACAACAATGGTTGTCTACCAAAATATATTCCTACGTCACGGTGTTATCTCATATCATCCTTTCTTTTCATCTTCTCTTCTCTTCTTTCTTTCTTTCCTTAATTTAGTTAGGGTAAGTGGTTCACATGGTCTTGACATGCATATTAGATCAAGTCCATGTATATCCATAGACTCTTATCCATTTTAGAATTATATATTGTATTATTCACTTATCCATCTTTCCTAACTTGTTACATTGACATGTAAAGTTAAGAACCTTAATTACACAAGATTTCTTGTAACATAGATGATGATCCTCCTATGTGCTTGGTCAAAGGAAATATTTAGAGGTCAAAACACCTGTTCTCATCCGAAAAGAGTGACATGGAGGGGAAGATCGAATGTAATTTCTAGAAATAGAACGAGGGAAAATGTGCTCAAATGTTTATGAAAGAGCATGGAGCATTACTTTTATTTAATAGTGTTTTAGGAATTGATGTTTGTTGCTTGCCTTTTATAGAGTGTAAGGCTCTTCTTTTTTATAGGCGAGAAAAACAGCTCGAAGTTACACGTTTCAGCTGGAGGGAGAGTGACGTATGTATAGGGTGGTCATATGTAGTGAGGACACGTGCATGGGTGCTAGATATTTGGGTTTATAATGGCGGTCGTGCTTCGTCGTGCTTTGTTAATCTTTATCTCCAACGTTGGATAGGCTTTGTAAAGGCTCTGAGTCAGCATTATTTCCAATGTGGGTAATTTTTTTACGGAGAGGGTGTGCCTTCGCAAGTTTGTTGGTGGCTCGATGCTTTCCATTTCTTTGGGGATACGAGGGCGTTCAGTGATTTTGACCGATATCATCAGGAGTCCCCCAATTTCGCTCGTACAAGGGGAGTACGAGAGAAATTTATTGCTACTCTTTTTTGTCCATTAGAGGGATGTCAACTCTTTGTCAGTTTAATAAATGTTGGGGATAGCTTCCTCCATGTGTCTCTTATCAAACGCGTTTTAAAAGGGCGGTGGATCTCAACAGTAATATTACTTTGCTTATATAAGGTCATTCAAGTCCAAATTTCGAGATCCCTTTAGCTGAAGTTTTCTTTTGCATTCTAAAATCTTAATTTGCTTTATCGATCTCTCTTTTGCTATTCCTTAGAAATTTTCTCTTTTTTCTTGTTGTCAATTTTCCCTTTCGAATTCCTCGGGTCATTTACAGTTGATGATGGCTTATTCTTCTTACGATCTATGCGGCCCAAACTCGAGTAGGATTGTGGGCACTGATGCCTCATTTCTTTTGTGAGGTATTTTGAGCTTGTGGGTTGCCCCCTCCCCCCAGTCAGGTTACTCCCAATGGATACATTTGCATGCTTGTTTTGTGTTTGTGTGCCTAATGAAGGGGACGATTTGCTCAACTAAGCACTTTCTGGCGATTTATGGGGTAAGTTTGTCACCTTTGGGGTCTTTTTTTTATTATTTTACTCCTCGAAATCCCAACTTCTGATTTTTGGATAATACTTCTTTGTCCTTCAGGAATTAGAAGACTCGTTACTCTTATGTGCATCCTATTCGGACCACTTGGAAGGTTAATATTTCTTGGCAACAAAACCAGTTAGCCAGGACGGGAAGCGTTTGGACGCTTTGGCACAAGAAATGGCTGACGAGGGCTTTTTCTGCTCCTGATATAGTGCGTTGAAGATCTTTGATGTCAAGGCGCTTGCGTTCTTTTATAGAATGAGTGGTGTGACGTCCATGAATATGGGCATTTGGACTCTTCCTCGAATTGGCTTTAGCAGTACTTGTAAGTGTTACGATACGCTCTCTTGGTCCCTTCCCCCCATTTTTTTGTGGTTGTCTTGGGTTGTGATAAAGAGTTTCGCTTAGGTTCTTGTATAGATGTCAGGAAATTAGAGGCGAGAAGTTCACCTGGTCTATTTTTATCGAGCAGGATAAGGAGGAGCATGTTAGTGATGCTAGTGAGATGCTCGCTCCCTATGCCGAGGATGAGAAGGGTGTTGCAGCGGCCGAGGAGGTACTAAAGTCTTCGGTTAAGAAGAATAAAAACAAAGCGGGAAAAAAGAGGGCCTCCGAGGAGGGAGACCATTCGTTAGGAGAGGCAGGTGAACCAAAGGAAGAGAGAGGGGCGAAGAAGATGACTATGCTATTGTCTCATGTTGACGCCCCTGGAGGTCGCCTGATAGCAGCCTTCGCAGTGGTGGTGGCATTCACAAAGAGGATATGTCAGAAGTTTTTGCCAATATTATCTAGGGGAGTGGGATTTCTTTAGCTCGAGCCTTGGAGGCGACTGATTTGAACTTGTTGCTGGAATTTCATGTGAGAAGGGTAATCTTGTTCGTTGGAGGGGGTCATCAGTGGAACAGATTCATCTTCCTTCTAAAGAGGTGCAAAACTCATGTCTAGATGAGCTGGGGTCTTAGACGACGTGGTCCTACAACGAGACGAGGAGGGAGGACGAGTTTTAATTCAAAATGAGGTCCTTCTGATCATTATGGATATTCCTTCCCCAGCTCCCCAATCCCAGGTGGAGAAGATCAGGGAGTGGGTTATTGGAATTTCGAGTGTGGGGGGAATATCGGGTTTGGCGGAGGTGCGGAGTGTGGTGGAACTTCGAGAGCACTCCAATTTTACGATGGAAACAGTAAGTGTTGCAAGGGTTGTCAAATTTTCTTTCCTTGTTGCTTCTTGCCCTTTTTTATGTTTGGGGTGGTTTGCGTAGGTGACTTCAGTGTTGAGGGAGGTCTAGGCATCATATGACCAAGCAGCTTAGGGGGTCGCATTTTTGGAGGCTCATCTAAAAACCCTATAAAAATGGTCTAGTGAAAATGGTCGAGGAGGCTAAGATCCAAGCAGAAGAATTGCAAGCGAAGCTTGAGAGGTCTCGGGTCGAATTTGAGGCCATCGTGGTTCGTTTACAACCAAAGAAAGAGTCGATGCGGCAACAATTTGAACGGAAGGCTACGGAGAAGTTGACCAGAAGGGGTCAACAACTGATCGAGAGAATGATGCAGGCTCGTATAATGGCACAAGAAGATTATAAGGGATCGTCTATGATATGGAGGTTTCTAGCATTTGGGCCCATTCTGGGCCATAGGCCATGAACAAGCATATCAGGGATCAAACCCGATATGACATCGAATGTGGGATTTGATATAGGCCAGCCGTGCCTATAAATATCCCACCCCGCACACTAAGAAAGGCAATTAATTCTTCACCTCGGTCCTCCTGCATCACATCGAATAGAAATATTCGACGTTATACCTGACATAGATATTCGATATAGTCTTGCCTACGTCATCACTCAGCCTCCTATAACGACCTCATCACCGACGTTACATCGGGACTCATCACCGACGTTACATCGGGACTCATCACCGACGTTACATCGAGACTCATCCCCGATCTCGAGCAACAGGTTTCGGACCAAGTCTACGCGAGATACCTAGTGTAGGCCTGTTTTGAGATAGACTCGTTGTATTTCCAGACTATTCACTTGTAAGCGACACAGATATATATATATATATATATATATATATATATATATAAGACGATCTATTGTCAAAACAGTGGCGCCATCTGTGGGAACCAAGGTTCTCTAGATCGGGAGCTCATCAGACAAGATGTCAGGGAAGAGACAGAGAAGCATCGAGGGACAAGAACTGAACAAGACAGATTCCAATATGACGAGGAGTGACAAGAGGTCGAGGCTTGATCATAAGGGGCAATGCGGCGAGATAGAAATGGCGGTTATTCCTTATCAGAATGAACCGAGAATGGAGCCGGCGGGAGATTTTATCACGATAGAGATCGACCCGGAACAACCGGAGCACACGTTGAAGATAGGAGCTACAATGTCACCTGACATTTGGAAGGCGTTGATTGAATGCTTAAAAAGGAATGTCGATATATTTGCCTGGAGCGATTCCGACTTGATTGGAATCAACCCGAAGATTATAGAGCATAAGCTGAATGTTGATCCACGGGCCAAACCAATACGACAAAAGAAAAGCAATTTTAGCACGGAGAAGAGCGAGGCAGCAGAGAAAGAGGTTGTGGAAAAGCTTAAAGCAGGACATATTTATAAATTGCGTTATTCGGAGTGGCTCAGCAATATCGTCCTAGTTCTGAAGAAAGCAGCAGAGTGGAGAATGTGCGTGGAATACAAAGACTTGAACAAGCATCGCCCACGGGATTCTTTCCCGTTACCAAGGATCGACCTTCTAGTAGATTCGACAGCCGGGTGCGCCCTATTTAGCTTCATGGATGCCAAGAGCGGCTTCCACCAGATTTTTATGGCAACAAAGGATCAACCGAAAACAGCCTTTGTTACGGACACATGTGTACTATTATCGTGTAATGCCTTTCGGTCTGAGGAACGCCGGAGCAACGTTCCAGAGATTGGTGGCGAAGATGTTTTACAGCCTAATAGGAAAGTCGATGGAGGTATACGTGGACAATATTTTGATCAAAAGTTTGAGGGCACAGGATCACGTAGAGCATTTGGAGGAATCGTTTGCCATTATGAGAAACTATGGGATGAAGCTCAACCCCAAGAAGTGCACCTTCGGAGTGGCAGCAGGAAAATTTCTGGGATATATGGTTAACGAGCGCGGAATTGAAGCCAACCCAGACAAGATAGAGGCCGTATTGAATCTCGCCTCCCCACGCTCGGTATGGGATGTGCAGTGCCTTTTGGGACGTATAACAGCCTTGGGACATTTTATTGCTACCTCAGCAGAGCGGAGTCTTCCTTTCTTCAAAATCTTGAGGAAAGTCAAGGACTTCCAGTGGACCGAAGAATGCGAAAGAGCGTTCCAACAATTCAAGAAGTATCTGGTGGCACCACCACTCTTGGCGAAACCAGATCCAGGGGAGACGCTTTATCTATATCTGGCGGTCTCCGCCAACGCCATTAGCACGATATTAGTGAAAGAAGCAAACGGAAAGCAATCTCCAATTCATTACGTCAGCCGTGTTCTCCACGGAGCAGAAAAGAATTATCTGCAAATCGAGCTATTTGCCCTGACCGTCGTCATGACGGATCGTAAGTTGAAACCTTATTTCCAAGCTCACCCAGTCGTGGTCATGACAGACAGACCACTCCGCCAGATCATGACCAATCTTGATACCTCGGGAAGATTGGTAAAATGGGCCATAGAATTGGGCGAATTTGGAATCGAGTACCGTCCCCGTACGACCATTAAAACGCAGGTGCTAGCCGATTTTATGGCAGAGGCACTAGGTAACAGCTTAGACCATTCGTGCCACCATATATTTCCTATAGGCCAGGACCCTGGTCCCAGTTCGAGACCCGCAACATGGCTACTTCATGTGGCTCCTCCACAGCAAACGGCGGGGGAGCAGAAATTCACCTGGTGTCCCCAGATCGTAGGGAATTTGATTTTGCTATCAGTCTGAACTTTCCTATAACGAACAACGAGGCGGAATATGAGGCAGTTCTGGCAGGAATCAGAATGGCTAAGACCCTCTGTTCGGGTCATCTGGAAGTCCACGGACTCGCAGTTAGTGGCTAACCATTTCTCGGGATTCTTCGAAGCAAAGCAAGAAACCATGGTTTTATACTTGGCAAAATTGAAGGAATTGGCGGCCGAGTTCACTACGTTCAATCTGACACAAATACCTCGATCGGAAAATGCAAAGCCCGATGCTTTATCGAAATTCGCTAGTTCCTCAAACATCTTTGTGATATATGATTACCTCGCAAATGAAACCCTCCCGGCCGACCTTAACGCCCAAAGACGACTGAAGCACAAGGCATACAGGTTTACCATTTACCAGGGCGAACTCTATAAGAGATCTTTTGATGGCCCGCTGTTGAGATGCGTATCACCGATGGACGCCCAGTACGTACTGAAGGAGATACACGCAGGTAGTTGCGGAAATCATTCAGGAGGGAGAGCGTTAGCCCAGAAAATATTAAGACAGAGATATTTTTGGCCAACGATACGACAAGACGCCACCTTGTACTGCTGCAATTGTGAGAATTACCAGTACCACGCCAAACTAATACACATGCCAGCTGTACTGATGCAACCCCTAGAGATCACTTGCCCATTTGATCAGTGGGGAATCGATATAGTTGGTCCCCTACCAATGGCCAGAGGTCAGAAGAAATTTCTCTTAGTAGCCGTAGAATACTTTACGAAATGGGTGGAGGCTGAAGCTTTAATGCACATCACGGAGAAAAATATGACAGACTTTGTCTGGAAGAACATCGTATGTCGCTTTGGACTACCCCGAGTTTTGGTATCGGACAATGGTACCCAGTTCAGAGGGAAGACAATGGTTGCATGGTGCAAAGAATTAAAAATATCCCAGCATTTTGCTGCGATATCCCACCCACAGGCAAATGGACAAGTAGAGTCCACCAACAAGACTCTTAAACAATATTTGGAGCGGCGACTACACGCCACCGGAAGGAGTTGGATCGACGAACTGCCAGGCATTCTATGGGCATATATGACTACACCCAGAACATCCACAAGAGAGGCACCGTTTACTCTAGTATACGGGTCCGAAGCAGTAGTCCCAATTGAGATTGGCATGCCAACATACAGAATAGCAGAATATGACCCGCAGCACGCCGCACGACCGCGAAAAATGGACTTAGAAATGATTGGTTTCACAAGAGAGCAAGCTTACCAACAGACAGTGGCCTTCAAAACAGCGATGGCCAAAAGTTTCGATAAACGAGTGCACCTTTGAAGTTTTCAAGTGGGTGACTTGGTGTTGAAAAGTGTGAAAGCAAGTAAACACGTTGGGAAACTACAAGCCAACTGGGATGGACCCTACAGGGTCACCCACGCCAACGCAAAAGGCTATTATTATTTCGAGGACATGCATGGAGAGCCCCTTCCCAGACCATGGAACGTGCAACACCTTAGGCGTTTTTATTCTTAAAAATTCAGCATTTCAATCACTATTAGCAATGTAGAGAACTACGCGAGGCTTGATTCCCTGCACGGGATACGTAGGCAACCGAATACGGTTCAACACCAATCTATCGTTAAAACTATCATGATAAGGAGGAATGCTCCTGCCCAGAAGCGGTAGCGGGTCACCTACACAAGAAGACTATCCCCTGTGATAACGGGGTCGATTCAAGAAAAAATTTCCTGTGATAACAGGGCCAATCCAAGAAAAATCCCATGTGATAACGGGGTCGATTCAAGAAAAAATTCCCTGTGATAACGGGGCTGATCCAAGAAAAAATCCCCTGTGATAACGGGGTCGATTCAAGAAAACATTCCCTGTGATAACGGGGCCAATCCAAGAAAAAATTCCCTGTGATAGCGGGGTCGATTCAAGAAAAGATTCCCTGTGATAACAGGGCCGATCCAAGAAAAGATCCCCTGTGATAACGGGGTCGATTCAAGAAAAAATTCCCTGTGAAAACGGGGCCAATCCAATAAAAAATCCCCTGTGATAACGGGGTCGATTCAAGAAGAAATTCCCTGTGATAACGGGGCCAATCCAAGAAAACATCCCCTGTGATAACGGGGTCGATTCAAGAAGAAATTCCCTGTGATAACGGGGCCAATCCAAGAAAAAATCCCCTTTGATAAAACGGTAGCGGGTTCCATGTGATAACGGGATGCGCCCCTACCCATAAGAAAAAATATCCCTTGTGATAACGGGGTCAATCATAAAACGGTAGCGGGTTCCCTGTGATAACGGGATGCGCCCCTACCCACAAGAAAAAATATCTCCTGTGATAACGGGGTCGATCATAAAACGGTAGCGGGTTCCCTGTGATAATGGGATGTGCCCCTACCCACAAAAAAAAATATCCCCTGTGATAACTTGGTCGATCATAAAATGGTAGCGGGTTCCCTGTGATAACGGGATGCGCCCCTACCCACAAGAAAAAATATCTCCTGTGATAACGGAGTCGATCATAAAACGGTAGCGGGTTCCCTGTGATAACGGGATGCGCCCCTACCCACAAGAAAAATATCCGCTGTGACAACGGGGTTGATTATAAAACGGTAGCGGTTTCCCTGCGATAACGGGATGAACTCCTACCCGCAAGAAAAACATACCCTGTCATAAGGGGATGGCTCTCACTCATGAGTGGTAACAAATCACCTACCAGAGATAGGCAATTCCATGCCCATAATACCAGACATTCATCATGCTATCACAACTACTATACGACAAGGATAGAATATTCATGATCACAGAAAGAATTACACAAGATAGGAATTCTACAAATAAAATGCCTTTCATTAAACATCATGAAAGCGGCTCCCAGTCAATAGCAAGGGGAACACTTCACATACAAAAATTTTCCCGAGGAAATAACTGCTACAATATCAAAAAATATCACTAGCTGACAACACAACTACATATCGTAAAGAAACTCGTTACTCGCGAGATCAGTGAATAACTAGGCCCGAATATTGTCCCGATGAAAGGGCCCAAGCCCAGATACATTCATTTCAAATTTGAGGAATTTCCAGGGCTCGGCACAAATATCGTCAGCAAGTTCATCCATTCCCCGGGGAGACAAAAATTCTGGGTATTTATTCCATTTCGGACTACTACTTTCTGGATCAGGTGATAACCGGAAATACCGCATGGCACGGGGGACCCTATAATGTTCCCTAACGTACGGTCCTGCGACAGCCCAGACGGGCACCCTTCTGCCATAAGGCTCGGTAGTCCTACTCATATCAGCCCCGACCGGGGTACCACCATATGATAGGGGAAAGCCTTAGAAGTTAAAATCACTATCCCTTATAGAATCACCAGCACCTGCCTTGGTACGAGGCGAAGACACAATTACCCCGTTACGAGCCAAAGTTTCGATTAATTTCACATTTTGAATTTCCAAGTTTTCGAGGGACTCTCGATACGCTTTGCGTTCACGCTCTAACCTAAGATTAGTGGCACGCAAAAGTTTAGTGGCACGCAAAAGTTGATACGCTTCTAGCCAATTCCTTATTCATCTCCTCCTCAGCGACTAATGCTTTCCATGCTTCGTCACGGGCAATGCATTTTTGAGTCTCAGAAGCACGAGCCCGGCTGTTAGCACGATCATGACTAATCTCACTACGTGCAATCATCGCGCGTAGTTCTTTCACCAAAGCATCGTGACGAGTCTGCACCTCCCCAAGCAGCATGTAATCTCTGCACAGTTCGTGGAACGTGTGCCCAAACTGCCAAGGAACCGAATAATCATTAGTAAGGAATATGAAGGTATGAACATTAGTAACAACCTATAGACAACAGGGCAAGCTCCTTACCGTATATAGTAGCATCAGACATATGCGTGGTGCTAATTCCACCCCCCCCCAGATCTTGGCACAATTCAGAAGGATCAAAATTTCCATAAAAAGTTTCCAAGCCTCGGATAGCATCCTCTTCACGGATATTATTATTCCCAATCCGCATAATTAACCGTTCCAAAAGAGGATCACGGAGAAAAGAGTAATCTTCCCTCAATGGCGCTATACTGTCAGATGGCCTCTCAGTATCAGTATTGCCAAGGGATGCCGCAGTACGCTTTGCGGCCGAAGTAGACGAGCTCAGAGCGGCCGACACATGAGGAACCTCATCAAAACTTTCTTCATCTGGATCAAGCTCCCCACTCCCGGCACTGGGCGACACCGCGAAATGATGCGGGTCAGAATGAGAACTTTCCCCAAGCCCCCGTGCCGACGCCTCAAAGCGAGCCCGAGCCCGGGGATGCCAATAGTTAGCCGGTGCGCCTTCTGGCGATAGAGTCACTTTGACCCGGGGAGGGTTAGCAGCCATACGTTGATGGGAAGCATGATCCACGGTCATAGCATTAATTCTATCCTCTTCTAACCGAATACCTTCCGCTATGGCAGTGCGATCTCCAACAATAACACTCCCACCATAAATATTTGACTGCATTACGAGATACTTATCAGGGAACCGAGAGTTCCGTTCATGAAGACGGACTCGGGATAACCTTAGGTTGGCAGAAATTCCGGAGACTTGCACCAAACCGTCATCTAATGACGCATCCCTCGTAGAAATTTTAGAATCAGAGGATTCATCGTCTGACACGACAAAAGCATTTCGCCTAACAGGGCCAGCTTCATTATACTGCGGCGATACAACAAGTTTTTTCTTCGGAGATTTCTTACCACGAACCATCCTTAGGCAAAACAATTAAGGCAATTTATTACAAAGAAACGCGCAGAGTATCGAAGCAACGTCGAAATATATATCGAAGTCTATATCGAAGAAGATATCGGGGAAGATTACCGATATCAAATTCGACGTGGTCCCGACAGTGATAACACGGGGAAATAAAATAAGTGAAAGATGACACAGCAGGGACCGACTTTTATAAACAAACAAAAGTTGGAGCCCGCAACATTAAATGCGCCATATCGGGGATTACATCGAAATCCATATTCGATGTGACTATAGGGACCGACTTTTATAAACAAACAAAAGCTGGAGCCCGCAGCATTAAATGTGCCATATCGGGGATTACATCGAAATCCATATTCGATGTGACTATAGGGACCGACTTTTATAAACAAACAAAAGCTAGAGCCCGTACCATTAAATGCGCCATATCGGGGAATACATCGAAATCCATATTCGATGTGACTATAGGGACCGACTTTTATAAGCAAACAAAAGCTGGAGCCCGCAGCATTAAATGCGCCATATCGGGGATTACATCGAAATCCATATTTGATGTGACTATAGACATGCGTTCACTGTACCAGCAAGAAACGGCCCTACGCGTGACAGAGGGCTCAAAATTCTTATATTCGTATGTGCAAGATTGTGCCTTTCGAAATGACTTAGAGTTTGAACGAGGACCTCATGCAATGCGGTACCCGCACTGGGGAACCGCACACACCTAGTTCCAAGTGCACTTCCCCCATTTTCGATTTCCTTCCTTCGAACTGGGGGGATGTGGGGTACAGGTAACCCAAAAATTCAAAACTAAATTTGTGGATTCTTATCCCTAGGATATTAATCCTCAAATTGGGGGACTACATGATATGGAGGTTTCTAGCATTTGGGCCCATTCTGGGCCATGGGCCATGAACAAGCATATTGGGGATCAAACCCGATATGACATTGAATATGGGATTCGATATAGGCCAGCCGCGCCTATAAATATCTCGCCCGCACACTAAGAAAGGCAATTAATTATTCACCTCGGTCCTCCCGCATCACATCGAATAAAAATATTCGACGTTATACCCGACATAGATATTCGATATAGTCTTGCCTACATCATCACTCAACCTCCTATAACGACCTCATCACCGACGTTACATCGGGACTCATCACCGACGTTACATCGAGACTCATCCCCGATCTCGAGCAACAGGTTCCGGACCAAGTCTACGCGAGATACCTAGTGTAGGCCTGTTTTGAGATAGACTCGTTGTATTGCCAGACTATTCACTTGTAACCGACATGGATATATATATAAGACGATCTATTGTCAAAACAGTCTAAGCACTGCAACTTTTTACATACACATTTTTTGGGTCATATAACGTACGGCTTTTGCGGATGCCGTGAAAATGGGAGAGAGCTTGTAAAACTTTTGCGGATGCCTTGATAATGGGAGAGAGCTTGGGTTCTATAAGTTTGATGGGTTTGTCCTTGCTTTGGCCAAATGATTTTCTTTTGCTGGAATCGTCGAATGGGGTTCTATCCTTGGTGACTCCGCGTGGGGACTCGTCAAGTCCTACCCTACCTCTTTCTACCTCAAAGACAATGGCTTCCCTTTTAGCCTCTTTGCTTTTAGAGTAGGGGACTTTGTGTAGTAGGGCTTTGGTTTTAGAGAATGTCATATTTTTGCTCTGTATTTTGACCTCCAAGCTTGTAAGGGGTGCCTTTAAGCTTATAAATTTTTTGTATGTAAAGTAAAAGGGGTTTTAATGCTCTTCTTGCATTGGAAGAGATGGGAAAGAGGAATTGGCAAAGTCATCTTCGTTGTGTGTTTGTTTTTGTTTTTTGTTTTTTTGTTGACAGGGCGAGGACCCATAATCATTTTTTAATGAGCCAGCCTTGTTATGGGGAATAGGCTTCCAAAATGGGTTTGAGTGATGCTAGGATTTTGGAAGAGTCACGAGTCTCTTACACAATCCGTTCTCGGGTTTAGTGCCCTTTTAGAGTGTTTGAGGAGGTTGTACCTCCTCCATTTTTTTAAGTGGGGAGTTTTTTGGGGGAGATAAGAAGTTCCCTCAAACCGTCTCCAAGATCGCGAGACCCTTTAAATTTGTGCCATTTAAAAGGATCGCGATTCCTCTGGAACTTATTCCAGAACTATGTTGTCCATTTGGGTGGGGGCACATATTGGAGTCGTGAGTCTCCTTTAGGGCCAGTTTGAGGCAGCGTTGCTTCCCGTTATAGTAAGTGTTTGTTTCGTGTTTGCAGCTTCGTTCTTTGGCATTTTGGACTTGGACAACAAAGCGTCATGGGTTGTATTTTTATTAGTGGAGGGTCGTATTTTGATAAGTGGAGGATCGTCTATCTCATGATTGGCAAGTTGGTTTGTGCCCTTTTTGTTTTAGAGGTATTGGGAAAAAAGTAAGCTCTAACATGGTGTCTTTTCGTATGGCTGACTTTTATTAATGTTTAGGCGCATTAAAGCCTCTTAACTGCTTGCAGTTCGTCTGTTTGTACACGCGTGGCTCCACGATTCCATCATGATGTGCTATTGGGGGTGGTAGTGGGGTGTCATTTCATATGGAAATGACTTTTGGAAGGAACCTCTCTAGGTTATAAATAGTCACCCTAACCATTCCAGGCTATAATATTACCTCAGTTTTTCTTTCCTGAGATAGTGAAATAGTTCTTCCGATTTTCACCATCCTGCTTAGTTTCGAAGAGCTTCCTTTAGGGAATGTATGGGTTCTTTTTCACTTCCCTAGGTCTTTGGATCCCCTAATTGACATTAGCTCCTTCAGTTCTTCCGACTCTTTTGTTTCTTCTTCGGTGGCCTCTTTACTTCCTTTGTTCGGCAGTGGTTCTCCGGTTCATTTTTCTCCTCCTCGGGTGGGAGGTGAGGTGTTGGTGGAAGTAATTTTGCCGTTTGGGAGTCAGAGGTTGATGCATGGTTCATCTGTTGAGACGGCCAGAGAGAAGGTGGTAGTCCGGTGGGGAGGATTTTTTCTTCAGACCGGGTAATAGATAGTATAATCAAAGATTTACTCTTTGAAGAATCCGACTATCGTACACCGACGGGTGTAGGAATCCATTACGGGTTATTTTGACTCGCATTATATAGTGGGTCGAGGGAGGATTGACTTAATGTCTAGCTCTGCCACGCTAGGGGCGGTTCTGAAGCTATTTGATTAGGTTTCACTGGATGCAAGCAAGGTCACGTCCTGATTCCTTCTACTGAGCAGCATGCTTACAACCACCCCGGAAGGTTTTCTTACGTTGTACTTAAAGCAGATCGAGAGTGGGCTAAGGTGGTTCTTTCATCCCACGGTGAGGGAGTTGTTCTACTTTTTCCAAATATGTCCAAGTCAGTTAACTCCTTGGTCTTACAGATGTGTGGTGGGGTTTCTCGTGTGTTGTGCCGCTTTAGGTATATATATTTCCCCTATCCGATATGCGGCAGCCTTTTCTCTTCTGCTAGCCCCTTCTGACCCACTGTTTTCTCACTTCGTGCCCTCGGATTCGGCTAACTCGTTCCTTGAGTTGGGGTCGAGCGTCGGGGCTCACAGGGACTGGAAGAGGGGATAATCCTTCCTGAGTCCTCGGAGGACCCCTATTACTGAATTGAGGGTTCGCAATCGATTGTAGGTCTTATAACTGCGTTCTTCAGGACACCGCAAGTCAGGCTCACCGAGAACTAACTCGTTGGGGCTTTTTTAGTGGCCTCAATGTTGAATCTTCCTGATGTCCTGATTCAATCAGGATTGTAGGGCGACGTTGGGTCATTGGAGCTTCTGGATGGTCCTTTGCACCTCAACCCTTTTAATTTAATGAGTTTTCCTCCTACTTTTTCCAGGCTCTAGTGACTTATGGTCAAAGGTGAGGTGTTTATACTGTATTTTGGTTTGTTGTTTCCAGGGACGAGATGCACGTTCATGCTTGGGACCCATTTTCAGAGGGATATGTGCCTCACATTCCTACTCAGAGTGAGGAACCAGACTAGGGTTCTCGGTTCAAAGCCTTCAAGGCAGGGTTACCTGGAACGTTGTTCACTACCCCCATCATATCATGAGCTGGAGGCGTTCTTGGAAGAGGATGTACATCTCCAGAGACAGCTGGAGACGGAGATAGAGTTTTTGTAGGGATCATCAGGAGTATAAGATTTGGACTACCCAGGGGTTCTGGAGGTTTTGAGCCTTTGCTTGCGCACAGAGCATGCTCGAGCTATTCATGTGGAAAGTAAGTTAGAGATCTTCCTGACTCGTACAAAAGAGCTTTTGTGAGTTACTTGCCAAAATGTTGAATGAGTGTGACGAGCTGAGGTGTCGACTTTTGGAGAGAGAAGGTTCATGATGGGGGGTTTGTTAGGTGTAAATAGAATAGGATAATTTCAGCACAGAAGTTTTACATCTAAGTCTTATGATATCGCAAGTGCACGAATCAAGTAATAATAAAATGGAAACTAAGATTACTATCCAAGTAACGAATCCTGAAAGTGCATGTATTCTGGAAATGTTAGTTTAACATTGAGAAGTCAATGTTAGAGTAACATTGCTGAGCAGAATCCGATTTACAATCTTGTTTATATTTATTATTATTGTTTTGCCTTATTCATTTAACTAATTGAGTTCCACAGTTGTGATTGTCTTTGATTATTATTCAGGAAACAAACTTGTCATAGGTTGGACGCTCAAGTTTCCAAGAAGGAAAGTTTTCTTAATTAAGCAAACCGCTCTACAAGGAAAGAAGAGTTCCAGTGCAACTAGGAAAGCTTTCCAACATGAGTCTTGATTTGAAGAAGGAGTCTTTCCTTAGTTAGATCACTAACGAAGGAACTATTATTCAAGAAGGACTGCGAGAACAAGGAAAAGGAGTTCGAGAAGGAAGCTAGGAGAATTACCAACCGTGTACAACACACCTTGAAGTCCAAGTCAAGAACCTATATATAGGTGTGAAGTACATCAAGACAAACACGAGACAAGAGCTAATCAACCCGAGAGATTTATTTACAAGTTGTTGAGTGTTGTCTTGCTTTAGCAAAGTTTGTGAGTTGTTAGAATAGATCTAAGAGTGAGGAGCTTTTAGAGATAGTCGAAGCAATTCTTGTGTGCTTTGCTTAGTTCGATCAATTTGAGAGTGAGGAGCTTGAGAGTTGAGAGAACGACTTTTGTTAAAACCTTAACGGGTTATTTTGCCTAAGGCTCGGAAGTTAATATAATCTTATATTCACTTCTTAAATTCGGTGTTTGTTTATTCCGCTGCACTATTACTCTGGTCTGTTGTTAAAATAACATCGTTGGATTAACAGCATATCAAACTGTTGTTAAAACTCCAGTGTTAAGTTAACAACAACAACGTATCGACCCGATCCACAATTTTAAATCCCAAGAGAGTAGATATTTGTGATTTAGCAATAATATTGTTGAACACTGGATGAACCGGTTTTCTCTTCTTTGTTAAAGAGTTAAACTAAGACTATGAACTATTACTTAACTAACTAACTACTACCTAAACTTCTAAACTAAATTGCTTGAGTGGACTAACTAACTAGAGATTGTGGTTGGAGATGTTTCTAGATAACTAAGACTAAACTACCTAACTAACTAGAATGAGATTTGATTGATTGATGTCTATCTAAGGTTCTAAATCAGATTTGGTAAAAAAGGTATCTAAGAGATGAATTTCATTGATCTCGGACGCATGTATGTCATAGAAAAAATACCAATGACTCATATGCAAGACTTTATTTACTGATGGTTGTTTGCTTTCATGTTGATGTAGCAAATTAGCCACCTTTCAATGTACTAAAAAACCCTTTAGTCCCTAATGATGTCAGGCCGTTAAGCACTTTCCTCTTACCAGAAGTTCACCATGTCATAAGATCCTTACAGTGTTTAAGAAGTGAATTGGAGTTACCAACAACGATATAGATTCCACGAACACGTTAATGATCGAAAGTCTACAGATTTATCTGTCTGATCTACTATGCAAGTGTTGAGTAAACAATCCCCTATACATAATTCAACGTAATACAAGGTTATTCAATGTCACTATTTTGTTGTAAGAGAAACACGTGCATCAAATAAACCAAGTAACATAAGCAACAAATAGTATCCAATAAAACAAATTCGTCAATAAACATAGTCAAAACATAGGTTCAAGGTGCTTCCATATGAGACCAACTACATCCTCTCCAGATACTGAGAGGATTAGCTACTCATAGTCATATTCAAATCACATCAATTCATCATAGATTATTCAAGTAAGGAAAAGAAAAGAATAAACTCATGGTCTCCTTGTAGCTTTCCTCTACTCTGATTGTTGCTTCCTTCAGTTCACATGTCTCCTTCAGCTATGACTGTGATGCTACGAACGGTGATATGTCTGCTCTTCTCTAACCCTACAATTCTCTCTAACTCTCTTTTGTGATAATTTTTTTTCTCCGAGAATCGGTACCCTAGCTGTTAAATGTCGCCTCATTTTATACTTTTTTCTCGGCCCATTAGGTTAAAGACCATATGTAGAAGCACTGGCTGAAATTTGGACACGCGCGATCAGGATGATCGCGCGCCACATGCGCGATCCAAACTTCATTGCGCCTCCTATCGTGTTGCTCTCCGTTTCCTTTGCGTTGTGCGTCTGCGTCCACTGCTAGCTCACCCTGCATTCTATTTTGTGGTTCTTTAGTAGCATGGTTGGTAGCGTCGTAACTCTATTCACTTTTGTTTATAAAAAGTGTTGAAATTCCCCAAATAAGCATCGTTTTGCTCCGACTCGACTCAAACTGCAAAAATAATAAAATGACACTAAAACAAGTTACATTGCCACAAACACTGTACAATAGTCTAAGAAATAAGGTACTTAATTCACTATAATTTCTCCCCTATCAAATACCCCCAAACTTAAAACTTTGCTCGTCCTGAGCAAAAAAAGACAAAAGAATTCAAATTCTAATAATAACGACATGCTCAAATCAGGATTTCATCTCATAATGCCACCTATACTTGTAAACTCAAATAATAAGAATTATGGTTGTCAAGTAATTGCACACCAAGTTAAATCAAGTTGTTGTCACAATCATTTCATCGTGCAAAGTGGTGTGCTCATGTATTACAAGTATAAAATATAAGATTTTCATATAAAACTCATAAGATCAAGAAATTTCACATATAGTTACTCCTCTCTAGCTTTCTACTTTTCTCACTGTTTTCCATGCATGCAAATTCTTCATGTTGAGGATCTTTAGGACTTTGTTAGCTTATAATGAATGGAAAATATATTTATGAGTTCTAGAGATGTTTGAAGTGGATTTACTCATTAATGTTTCATTTTCCTCCTTTGTTTGTGCCTTCTTCTTTTGTCCACACATTTTACGCTCATTTTGGCATATTTCCATTTGCATTTTCATTTGCGCAAGAATTCAATCCACCCTATACTTCATAGATTTTCGAGATGCACCCCTACACTTAGCCTTTCTGTAGAAGGTTATTTGTGCTCTCTATTATATTTATCCTCATTTTCTGTTAATATATTTCGTTAGCTCATGCTTTTGTATTGAGCTCCTACCTTATTCCTCCTTATAGGAAATAATTAAGCGGGTCGCCCATTTCAATTAAAATGTACAATGATCTATAAAAAATCCCTTTTATTATTATTATATGTTAAATGAGACCAAATAGACTAAATGGGCAAAAACATTTGTTTCGCAATGGAGGAAATAGGGATGTGGAAAACAAGACAAGAATTCTCTACATTGACATTGTAGAACAATTGAAGGGATGTAGCACAGCTTTGTAGCGCGTTTGTTTTGGGTACAAAATGTCACAGGTTCAAATCATGTCATCCCTACCTATTACTGCTCATTTGAGCAGTAAAGAGGAATCAATTGAGATCAATTCAAATTGCATGGACTCATTCTTTTTTATGAGACTATAGAATAGATGCATACAAAATGGATTAGGGTTCGAAAAAGAATCTTCTTTAACCTTTATAGTCTTATCTTAGTATGATAAGCGCTTTTAGTTCAGTTGGTAGAACGCGGGTCTCCAAAACCCGATGTCATAGGTTCAAATCCTACTGAGCGTTCGTTTTTCTTCATAGATCGAATTAGACTGAAATGGATTCAGTCACTTGCATATCAATTTGACCTTCTTTCAATTAAAGAAAAGATGAGGCCAATGAAAAAAAAAACGTTAATTAATCAAAGGTCCAACTGATCACCACGCATGTATTGTAAATATGCAGTTACGAATAATCCAACCAAAGTAATAGGAATTAGACCTAACACAATTCCAAATAGACAAACTTCAATCATTTTAATTTTTTGAAAATGAGAAAAAAAATTACGTAATATCTATACCTAAATATTAATTCGAATTGACATGAATCTCAATGACCAAGAATTGATAATTGATACCGTAAGTACATAGAGATATACAGAATCTCACAGAAATATTTCCTTTCTGAATTCTTTCTTTCAAATAGAAATTTTAAATAAGTCGTATCTTGCTCAGACCAATAAATAGAGCTGAAGTTATAGTTCAAGCTACTAGTAGAAAACCAAAATAACTAGTTATAGTAAGCATGAAGGGGCTAAATTAAATATGGTATTTTTATACATATGTTTCTAAAGCATTTACCTAAGTTTTCTTTTTTGTAAAATTGGAGGATATCAAAAAATACCAATTGAAATTTAAAAGGTTCAATTGCAAGTTTTTGACTCATCTATCCTCATCTATCATTATAGACGGCACAAAGAAAAATAAAATGTCGGGTGTACAAAATGAAACTGATCGCGATTCCTATCAACTTATTCGTTAAAATAATAATACAAACAAGATGGAATACAATTTTGTCATTGTTTCTTTCAATATTTTTAACTAAAGCCCCATCCTTCTACCTAGATCAAGATTTTGATTGAGACCCAATCCAACAATTCATTACAACTATTGATTCTAATCATTTTATTCTTTCTTTGCTTTCTTGCAGCGAATAGAATCTACTACTGGTGTTACTGTATGATTAACCAATCCCTTAAAATAAAAAAAGTGTGATTCCAATAAAATAACGTTTCTACAACCATGAAACGGAAATTTATAGATCTCGCATTTACTTAACTTATGGAAATATGATAAAGAATTTTCTATTAATTACAATACATCATCGTTGTAGATCAACAGGTAAAGGAAAATAAGAAAGAAATTTTTTAGTACTTCCTTTCAATACTGATTCAAATTGTGTGCATTGTTGTGTCAGAAGAATTATAGCTATACTGATTTGGTATAGTCTAAAGATGCCCTCGACAATATTGGGGATCGTACAAAGATCCCATTTCAGTGATTGCCTTTTACTGATTTCATCTCTTACGGAATCGATCCCCCTTTGACTGTACAAGAATATGTGGAGATGAGCATGTCTGAAAGCACATGAGAATGTTTTTTTGCTGATATTATTACCAATATTTGATATTGGGTCATTCATAACATTACTATACCTTCCCTGTTTATTACGGGTTGGTTATTCGTCAGTACCGATTTAGCTTATGATGTATTTGGAAGCCCTCACCAAACGAGTTTTTCACAGACCTAATCAACAGGCCGTTTTGATTCTTTGGAACAACTCGATGAATTTAGTAGACCATTTTAGGAGGCCCTAATCAAATGACTATAGATAGAACCTATCCCATTTTTACAGTACGATGGTTGGTTGTTCACGGCCTAGTTGTACCTACCGTCTTTTTTTTTTGGGTCAATACCAACAATGCAATTCATCCAACCATAAACCTAATCCCAAATTATAGAGCTATGACACAATCAAACCCGAATGAACAAAATGTTGAATTGAATCGTACCAGTCTCTACTGGGGTTATTACTCATTTTTGTCCTTATTGTTTTATTTTCCAATTATTTCTTCAATTAATTAGGAAAACAAAAAAAAAGGATAAGATAGAATAGATGAACATGGGCATGTCAAATTTAATAAAGTCATCATCAAATCAGTTTCATGTGCTCTAATTGATTTGGGGCGATTTCGTATGCTGACTTGGAATGCTGAAAAAACACTCCACATCATGTTGGAACCAGCTTTGTCTTTTGCACACATGTACTCCAAGCGACGTGGTGAGATGACAGATGGATCTTTGATGATTTTGGACTGGACTTGTGTTATCCCAAGCTGCCTACGTATCCCCTTGAGGGAATCAAGTCGGACGTAGTTTATTAGTGATAGGTTAAGTATACAATCAAGTATAATGGTATGTCGATTATCTTGTGGATATCGAATATCTCTGTCGATGGAATGTCAAAGGTTACATCGAAGGTGATATCGGGGATGATATCGAGGACCTTCTACGTCAGGGATGATGTCGAGTATGACGTCGAATTGGATATCGGGTGCGATGTCGAGAATGATGTTGAGAATGGTATATTTGATATATATTGAAGATATATATCGAGTCTTATGTCGGGTTTGATATCGGAGATACATGATATCGGAGGTGCAGTGTATGTGAATAATTAAAGCTTACCTTGATTAGCAGAACTCGGGTATTTATAGACCTCGGGATGCAGGGACCATATACATGACGTACACGCAATCTATACTATATCGAATATTATATTCGATATACATATCGGAGGCCATCCCCGATATAGCTGAAGATGGGCCAGTCCAATACGTGAATTACCCATATTATGTAGTCCCCCAGTTTAGGAGTTATCATTATAGATGATAATTGGTAAACTTGATTTATATGCTCGAGTATTTTATTGAGGGATACCCTTCACTCCCCTCAGTTTTTGAGTTGCATGAACAATGAATTGGGATAGTGAAAATAGAGCTCGGATACTCCCCCATTTTCATGGATAATTTTGTTAAGATGGAAGTCGAAAATTCAATGATATCAGGTAGGTATCGAATATGCCTTTTCGATATCTCCCCAATATGGAAGGCATCTATTGCCGCCAGAGCCCAAGTGTGGTTATTATATAAGCTGGTCCCCTCCATTTGTTCGGATTCAAATATTTGTTGAAGTGGTTTATCGTTGACGTCCTTGACCAAGCCGGTGTTAATGGCGTTACTGGAGACCGCTAGCGGGTAAGTAGAGGTCATAAACTATATTTGTAACTATGTTTTGCAAAAGATATAATGTACAATTGCTTGATGTCGAGGATTGGCTCTCAATGCGATGATCTTTAAATGTATCGGCGCCCATGAAGATTGTTGCCATTCGATGAGATTTTTGAGACGTGATACTTTAAGATGCATTGCTACTCTATAATCACTTAAGGAAATGCATTTCGAGTAACATGCCTATATTCGATGCAAATGACGATATAGGGGTGGGTGCGATACGTGGTCACAAGGGGGCTACGTCGATTAATGTGCATACCGAGGTGGATGCTTGACCATTTCGTGTGATGGGTTGATGGCAAGAAGGCCCATAATAATATAGAGACAAATATGTCTTAACCAGGAGTAGTATAGAACACAGTGAGGTTGTTCTCCGCACGAGGCCATCATGGCCCCAAAAGTGTTACTACTAGAGACAAATTGGACCGCTTAGGGTCTTGTATGTGCAATGTTTGCATGTATTATTGTGATTATAGCTTGCGATTGTGTATACGTGATTGTTTATGAAAATCAGGTTTTTACCAACCTTGCGTTAGGTTGACAGGTGATTGAGAGTCTCAGGGTCACCGATGAGAGCGGTCTTTATTGCTTATTATAATTTTACCCTCATAACAATTTGGGATATGCGATAATATTTGAATATTCTAGCCCGACCATAGCGTTAGTGTGGCAAGGTCTCGTGTTGGAGAGGTGGGTACGTAACTAATTCAAACTTTATATGTACCTCTTGAGTTATTCGAGTACTTTAGTCGATGTAGTATCTGACTGCGCTTATGTTACCTTTACAGGTAGACGTAGTTGACATTGTATCACAAACAATTTTTGTTATACCTTGTGAGGTATGATCTATGATAACGTGCGCAGTATGCCCTACGGCATAAATACTATGCATAGAATATTGCATTGTATCGTGAGAGGTAAATGACTTGGATACCGCGCAAGGTATGTTTCGCTATACCATTATTGGGCAGTTTCTAGTTGAAGTTATTGTAAAATGTAGCTTCAAATATTGTTACATCTCACGGGTGATTTTGAGCTATCACCAGCGCAGAGTGTAGATATGATAATGCTGAGCCAGATGACATTGTCAAGATTCTCAAAAAAGAGAGTCTCGTGTTGATTGGCGTGAAGTGTGGGCCGCAGTGTCCAAACTGAGAGTAGGAGCGGCACTGTGTTGCCTTTGCTGTAGTCGTCTAATAACCTTTAGATAATCATAATATTTGTTCGCTATTCTGTTTGAATTCTATCATTTACTACTATATTTTGCATCGTAGTTATTGTTCATGATAGGAGAAATCATTTGCTTGGGTAGGAATCTATTGTCGTGCACTGTAGGATAAGTATGTCGGTTAAGCTGTTTGTTGCCATATCACATAGGATAGGAGATAGATCGATATGTTAATGTATTCTCGGCCATCTTACTGTAAGATAGGAAATTCGTTTACCTGTTAGGGTATTGTTTATCATTTCCCGTAGGATATGAGATATCATTTATTGTTTGAGGTATTTTCTGCCTTTTTTCGTCGGTGAATCAGCTGATAGTAAATTGCTTGAAGTCAAGCAAGGTTGCGGCGAGAGCAAAAATCATATGAAGCATCATTTGGAAAAGTTAAAGCCCGTCATAGAGGACTGGAGGCTCTTGAGGCCAATGTTTGTAAATGACGATTTACGTCCATATCATTTATATGTCCGATGAGAGATGTCAACATTCTTTTCCATGTAACTTAAGCATGCGCTTTGTCAATATTAAAGAGGATAAGATAGGTAATGAGCTAGAAGTCATCGTAAGGAAGGTTCTCGGCTATAGTAATTGTGAAAATGATGAATGCGATGATGGACGCAGAGAAGTTTCTTGACATTCTTAGGTATTCGCCTAGTGCGTATCAGATCATTTGCTTGCGCTACTAAGGGGTGTAGGTTGGTTACTCTTTGAGTAAGTTGTACAGTTTACGATGATGTAAAGTGTAGCATATTATGCTGGTTGGAATGATCTTTCGGTTAACACTTCTTGTGCTTTGGAACGATTTTATTTAATCAATGCATCCTCATTTATTTGAAGAGTAGTTGTTCATTTTGAACCTTGCATTATATAACTTAAAGTCGTCGTGGTATTATTGGAGATCTCATTAGCTATGAGAATTTACTGTTTGTGATGGCTTCATTTAGGAATTGACAGTACTATAAAGGGTAAAGTCATATCGTACCACGTAGAGTGGATTGGTTTTGAATCGATTGACCAGTATGGGTAAGATCTTAACCCTCATAGTGGATATATATGTTGTAACCACTGCGACTGAAACATATTTTAGAATTTGGTGTTTTTCTTGACTCACGTCTTGCACGCGATAATGAGCTTGTTTCTCGTTGTAAGATTAGTCACAGTACGGTGACGGATGTAACGCCACTGCCATAAAATTATGGTATGAATGATTTATTCATTTAATCGTGTTATTGCACTGTTGTTGAGTGTCTATGAGTATTCTACTATTATATAGGTGTTATCTTTAGCTTATTATAATTATGCAGAGTAGGCCTCTAGCTAACTGTTTTACCTTCGCATCCTCGGGCCAGATTTAGAGGAGGCCTTTGGCGACGATTATGTGCCCTTAAGAGTTGAGGTCTCATTTCAGTACTTTATTGCGCCTTAAGAGGCGGGGTACCGCATAGGGACCTGTTTTTGTGCCGTATGAGGCAGGAATACCACGTAGGTACTATTCGTTGTACCTTAAGAGGCGGGTTACCGCGCTGGTACTTGATGTTGTAATCTGGTTTGTCTTTGTTCATTTTCTATGGATTAATACAAGCGTGTCATCTCATATTTGTGCACAAATTTTTGCGATCCACGTGGTGTCTCAAAGTAACCTATTTATTTGTAATATATAAAGGAATACTGTGTAAGAAATCATGTATTTGATTTGTTGTCATTTCAGTTAGGGTACCTCGTGGGTGTATGATTCATTGTCATTTAAGGTAGGATACTGCGTAGGTACATGTTTTGTTTCCGTTTTAGGCAGGGTACCACGTAGGTATGTGTCTCTGCCGTTATAGGCATGGTACCCGCGTAGGTAAAGATTCCTCTACCAGTTTAGGCAGAAAACTGTATAGGTAGAAGTTGCTCATCCTATTTCTGAATGTTACTGTGTAGGTAGATGTAAGTCTTGTCATTTTGATCATATTACCGTATAGGTAGTTGTTACTCTGCCATTTCTGGCATTTTACCGTATAGGTAGAAGTGACGTTGCCATCTCTAGCATTTTACCTTAAGATAGGTGTGGCTCTACCATTGCTGGCATTTTACCATATTGGTAGAAGTGACGCTACCATTTCTAGCATATCTCGTTTGTATTGTTGATAATGTTCGTTTCCTCGTTTGAGTTCGTGAATAAAAAGAGCGTTTCAGAGTCTAGTTAAATATTTTCTATCATATCCTGTAGGATAGTAAATAAACAAATTACCTGTTAAGGTATTTTCTGGCTTTTTCCATAGGATATGAGATAACTCTACCATTTTAAGGCATTTGCTATATTGTCTCGTAGGACAAAAATAAGTCTAATTGTTAAGGTATTCTCTGCCGTATCCTGTAGGATATGAGGTATGTTGACATGTATAAGTAGTCCAGATAGCATAACCTCTGTTGTTGTATCACCAGATCCACCACGAGGGTATATGGATATTCGTCGTTGTAAGCGATATGTCCTGAGGGCGAGACCTCTTTACTGTTTTACCAGCATCTTTGCCGTGAAGACTTATGGACAGTCGCCTTTTCAAGCAATATGTCCTGAGGGCGATACCTCTGAGGGTGGACCTCTTTGCTGTTTTACCAGCATCTTTGTCGTGGAGGCTTATGGACAGTCGCCTTTTCAAGCGATATGTCCTGAGGGCGATACCTCTCTACCGTTTTAGCAGCATCTTTCTCGTGGAGGCATATGGACAGTCGCCTTTTCAAGAGATATGTCTTGAGAGCAATACCTCTGAGGGCGATACCTCTCCGCTGTTTTACCAGCATCTTTGCCGTAGAGGCATATGGACAGTCGCCTTTCAAGCGATATGTCATGAGGGCGATAGCTCTCTGCTGTTTTACCAGCATCTTTTCTTTCTTTTTTTATTGTCCTCCTTATCTTGGGGATAGGGGGTCTTTTTTCTTTTCTTTTGTCCTCCTTATCTCGTGGATAGGGGATATGTTCCTCCTTGTCTCGTTGATGGAGGATGTCTACGTTCCAATCATTTAAACGGATTATAATATATGCAACAATATATATATATATATATATATATTTATCAATATAAAACTTCAAGATAGATAACAGGCAAGAACCGGATAGCATCCTATTTGCCTATCCTTTAGGATAGGAGATACCTTTACCCTTTAAGTTATATTTATGTCTTATCCCGTAGGATATGATTGTTCCTGCACTCAGTCTATCAATATGAAAGATATATATAGCATTCCCAAGATAAAGATTCATAACGAATAACGGTCGAGAACCGGTAAAGCCCAGTTCGTCTAATATGGGGGAAAGGTAATTCAGGTAAATGTAAATTGTTCCAATGTAATTAAAAGCAGAAATTAATAAGCCCAAGCGATTCCTGGCCAATCCCTCCGTCTAATCTGAAAAACATCGAATCTCGGATGATATCGAAAATAGGCTCAGTATCAAAAATAGGCTCGACACCGAACAGGCTCAATATCAAAAATAGGCTCAACATCGAAAATAGGCTCGACATCGAAAAGGGATTTCGATATCAAAAATAGGCTCGATACGTAGGTGAATAAGTATAACGTAATTAATTGCAAAATGTGCAGGTAAATCATATAATGTAATTAGTATGACTTATCTTGATTAGCAAAGCGAGGGTATTGGGTGCTCGATATACTCCATGGTTTTGATGAATGTGGGTCAATCCAGATCCGTAAGAATGAGCTTGATGCAAGGCACGTGTCTGATGGCGCTCCCATCCGCCATTGTTCTTGACGAACTCGATTGAATTTTAAGGTTGCGTGCTTGTTTCCAAGTACATTCCAGTGTGTTCCCACATACATCGCCAATACTTTGGGGCAATTCGATGCTGACTTAGCAGGCTGATGAAACACTCCACATCATGCTGGTTCTAGACCATGCGGTAACCATCTTTGTCCTTTGCACACATGTACTCCAAGCGACGTGGTGAGAACACAGATGGATCTTTGATGATTTCGTACTGGACTTGGATTATCCCAAGCTGCCTACATATCCCCTTGAGGTATACGTTAAGTATACAATCAAGTATAATGGTATGTCGAATATCTCGTGAATATCAAATATCTCTGTCGATGGAATGTCAAAGGTTACATCGAAGGTGATATCGGGGATGATATCGAGGACCTTCTACATCGGGGTTGATGTCGAGTATGACGTCGGATTGGATATTATCGGGTGCGATGTCGAGAATGATGTTGAGAATGGTATCTCTGATATATATCAAAGATATATATCGAGTCTTATGTCGGGTTCGATATGAGGGATACTTGATATCGGATGTGCAGTGTATGTGAATAATTAAAGCTTACTTTGATCAGCGAAACCCGGGTATTTATTGACCTCGGGATGCGGAGACCGCACTCGTGACGTACACGTGATATGTACTATATCGAATATTACATTCGATATACATATCGGGGGCCATCCCCGATATAGCTGAAGATGGGCTTAGCCCATGGGCCAGTCCAATATATGAATTACTCATATCACCAATAGTGTTGATACTATTGTTCATGCATAAGAGTTATCGTCACGTTGCAAATTTATAAGATCATAGCTCTTAACATATAATCACTTCACTTTTCACTCTTCACTATCACCCTTGACTCAAGTAGATTTCATATGTTGCGGATCAATTAGGACTTTATTACCTTGTAATGTTAGGATCATGTGTAGGCTATAATGGAAAAAGTCATATATGAGTTCTAGAGATGTATGTAATAAACCACTCATTTGTTCTTTTTTCTCCATTGTTTGTGCCTTCTTCATTGGCCATATATTTGAGGCTTTTTTTGGCATCTTTTCATTTGCAACAATCATACCACCCTATACTTCATAGATTTTTGAGACGTCCCCCCAAACTTAAAATTTTTGCAGCGGGTTATGTGTGCTCTCTATTATGCTCATCCTCTTTTTCCTTTTTATATTTTTCTTTTTAGTTCATACTTTTGTTATGAGCTTCTACCTTATTCCTCATTCGATCCACTACATCCATCTCTAAAAACGGGTAGGATAAAAAAACTCTTTCGGCTCAGGGTAGGTAAGTAGGCTTCATAAACAAAGGCTCTTAGAACATGTTTCAGTGGGGTTTAATGGATATTCATTTATCATAAAGGGTTCTTGTCTTGAAAGGCTAAAACTTAAATTTAAAGAAAAGATGGCCTATTTCATTTCCTCAACACATAAAATCCAATTATCACAAGTAATATTCAAGCAATTTGTTCAAGTGTAATAATCACATGCTTCATTACTATTTTTTAATAAATAAACAATATTCTTTTCACAATTATACACAACACCACATTGTACGGTGCATATGAAACTTAAGCATGTTTTTTACAATATTACAAGCGATGTGCCAAAGGCATTCATATATTCTTTTATCTTAATTTCGTACTATATTATGCATATATCATTATTGATCCCAAATTATTCATGTTTTCATGCTTTGGATATCGTTAAAATGACTCAATCCAAAAAAAGAAAAGCTAGACTCTAAAACAGACTCTAAGATAAATATATAACATATGAGCATAACAAAAAGCGTAACTCTCCCACCCCCAAACTTAAAATCATGCTATGTCCTCATCATATAAAATAGAAAGAATTAAAGCATAGATGGAAGGACTCCCTTGATCGAGTTCAAAGGACACTCGTCTGATGTGCCATAATTATGTCTCTTTTAAAATACATGATCATCTTGGGAACAAATCGGATGAGAGGCACCAAAAGATAATTTTGTACCAATCTATTTAGATACCTGAGATATCAAATCAACGCCACCCTCAGGACAATACCTTCGACCTCGAGAAAATAATCTGTTATGAAAAAATGTCGGGCATGGAGTCCAAACAACACGACATCGTCAAATGGCATCAAACCAAGCCACGTCGGTCAAAACCGACATGGCACGACAGAAAGTTGACCACGTCGGTCAATGCCAACGTGCCCTTGGCACATCGTGGAGTTGACCACGACAGTCAACACCGACGTGCCACTCGGCACGTCGGTCAAATTTGGATCACACCGAGGTCCGACCCGATGTGGTGCGTGTGCACCGGCCCTATGGTGCACCCCTTTCACCTACTTCACCTTTAGTATGTGTAGTCTTGCTTTCTCATGCCTTACCCTTCCCCATTTTCTATAAATACCCCCTCACTTCTTCATTTGAGGGGTTGGACACTTGAGGGTTGCTCACTTGGAAGTTTGGATGCTCTGACTTCTCTCTAGAATTCTAGTGAGAGAAAGCACGTCTTGCATTCCATGTCAACAGTTATGGCACATCTTGCATTTTACGTTAACACGTTCGGCTCGTCAACCCGAGGCACATCAACACGTTTTACACGTCAATCGTGGTACGTCAGCGCTTTTGGCACGTCAATGATTTTGCGTCAACCAAAATACTTAGAGTATTTTCTCCTCTACTTTTCCATAGACATTCAAATGTTGACAAATGGACTTAAGTACGAGAAAGATTTGACTTGAGATTTGACCACTTCGTGGTGAAAATCGCATGAAGTCTGATCCCAGGCCTCCACATCTCAATGAAATGCGACATCGTTAGGCTGTCCAAATGATCTCCAATCTAGACAACACCCAACATGGGTCAATACTTCGGCCACCCAGGCCTCGACTACGAGACATACATCCTCAGGGATAGTCTAAATCGAGCCTAAGGTCCAATTCAATGCATACAACTCCTGAGCTTGCATTACATCAACTAAGACCCCTTGAGGGCATAATTGAATAATGAACTACACCCGGATTGATTCTTTCTTCTCAGAGAGATATGTAGGCAGCTCCGCCCCACATTGAGCTCAGTCGCAAGACTACAACACCCATATCCTTCCCTAGAAGTTGCTTTCTTATATAAATTGTTTACTTCTAACCATTATATCTTTAGTGCAGGTTCCCATTGAACCAAGAGCTCTTTTTTTTGTTTCCTATAAAGGGCAAGAGAGTCTGGTGGGGAGGTAATCTCGAAACTAGCAAAAATACCTCGCGATAGAGGCATCGTCTGTGGGAAACCACTAGACGCACTATCCGAAGGCCATTATGGTCACAACACATAGACAACTTACTATCTCAGAGAAAAATTCTTCGGCTCATTCCAACACGGCTTCGCAAGCGGCAACTCAGCATCAACAACCACATGCAACTAATCAACAAGCTCTGCCTGCCACGGCTACTAATGCTTAAGCCGGAAACAACGCATCAACTAATGCACCACCCCTTCCACCCGAGAAGTTTGATCAACTGATGAATATGTTTAGGCGGCACATGACTGCAAATATGGTACCACCACAACTGATTTATGTTCCAATCCCAAGGTTCAACTCCTAGGGGACACGCACGTGAAAGAAGAACTACTATTACTGCAATACCTTCAGCGGATCGCAGACATCCTCGTGGTAGGAGAGCTCAACTCTTGTAATCACAATCAAGTTCCGCTCCCAGGGGACACAAATGTGGGATGTTAAAGTGAATGAGTCACGTGTAGCTATCAGCAAAAAATGGATAAAAGGGAAAAGAGGAAGAATCTCATCACTACAAGAATTGACTATCTTTTCCCATCGGAAATTTCTGATCGGAATCCGATTGGGAGGTTTTCCGACCGCTCCCGACCGTGTTGCGGTCAGAAATAATATTTCCGACCGGAGTTCAGTCGGGAAACTGAACTCTGGTTTTCGCGGCCGGTTTTCGGTCGGGAAAAATTATTCCCGACCGAATCCCGGCGGGGACACTTTGGCGGGTTATTTCCGACCGGTATCCGGTCGGGAATATTAGGGTTTAGGATTTAGGGTTATTTCCGACCGGAACTCGGTCGGAAATGCCTGAATTTTCCATCGGGATGCGGTCGGTAATAATATTCATATTTTTAAATCAACAACTTCGTGCTCCAATTTTAGATAAATCGTTGGTTTAATAATAAATTACAACAATATTAGTTATATATTAGTTATAAAATCAAAAAACAATTAATTTTGTTGCACGTTAAAGAATCATTTGAAGCGTCGGTTCATAATGTCACTTGTAAATAGATTGGTATATGTCGCTAATAACTACTTATGATTATGTTAATTTCATGTAACATCTAAACATATATATATATATATATATATATATATCACAATTGTCTTCCATATGCTAACGTTTGTAATGAATGCTAATCGCCAATAAGAGAGTACTCTTTACTATGTATGATTAATATATGTAGAACTTAAAATAAGTTTAGTAGTAAACTTACTATGTTTATCAATATTAACTAATTATTCGTCCAAAAGAACATTAAACTAACTAAATATTAGTTCAATTTGTATTTTTAGTCAAATTCTATAGTTAAACTCACAAACACATCAATAATTTTCTAAACTCAAGCCAATAATCAATTATTTTGAGTATTTCCGACCGAAGTCCGGTCGGAAATAATATTCATGATTATTTCCAACCGGAATTCGGTCGGAAATAATATTCATAAGCAATTTCGACCGGATTCCGGTCGGAAATCTGGGCAGAAATACAATTTTGACAGGAATTCGGTGGAATTCTGGGCCGAATTGATTTTTCGACGGGATTCCGGTCGAAAAATCTAAAAACAAATATCGGGTTTTTAAAATTTTAAAATTTCATTTTTTTCCGGTCGGAAAAACTTAAAAATTTAGGCGGAATTCGGTGGGAAATTCAAATTTTCCGAAAATTCATATTTTTTCTCCAATTTTTAAATATACACTTCATTTTTCACACTATTTAATCTAATTTACACAACACTTTTCTCTTCATTTCTTTTCTTAATCTTTAAACACTTTTTTTACAAACACAAATATTTCATCAAAATATTTCAACATAAACATATTTTTCCTCATTTCTCTTCATTTGATCTTTAAATAACACTTCATTCTTCATTTTATCTTTATATAAACACTTTATTCTTCATTTCATCTTTAAATAAACTCTTTTTTATCATTTCTTTTTTCAAACACTTGTTCTAACATATCTTCCATTAATTCAACACTATTTTGACTAACAATCACTTTTTGTGTTTTACATTGGGACAATTAATCGAAATCTTTAAAAAAATACAACAAAAATACTATTCTGATAATTATTACCGGATTTTTTTAATCTGTTAAATTTTATTTCCGACTGCACTCTGGTCGGAAATATGTTGAATATTATTTCCGACCGAAATCCGGTCGGAAATGCATTGAATATTATTTTCGACCGGACTCCGGTCGAAAAAGATTGAAATACAATTTTCGACAAGATTTCGATCGAAAATGTATTTTTCGACAGGAATGCGGTCAGAAAAAGTTTTGACCGGAATGCGGTCGGAAAAAGTGAGTTCCGACCGGGGTCCGATCGAGAAAAGATTTCCGACCGAAGCAATCCCGATCGAATTTTTCTGATCAGGATACGGTCGGGAAAAGGTCATTCCCGACCGGATTCGAGTTATTTCCGACCAGATTTTCGGTCGGAAAAAGCCTTATTTTCTTGTAGTGCATGCGGTTACCCAAAATGAGTACCAAGTTCAATTGCTTAAGTTACTCAAAAAATAAAATTGACTTGCGGTAAAGACTCCTGCTCTAGATTGAACATTCATATATAAGGCATCTGTGGAACTCTAACTCCAACCTTGGACTGACTTTTGCGGTCATAAATTTGGCAAATGAACGAAGGTGTGGAGAACAAAGCAGTCAAATTGCCAGCTGGCCCTACTTTGTAACGTCAATGTACTATTTTAGCTTATTGTAGCTTAGGTCATCGCACCTCTTCCTTCCTTTTTTGAATTTGGATGAGCAGGGTCTTACCTATTTAAGGGGGGCGAAAGAAAAAATAATAGAGCACGAGCTTTACGATCAGAAAAAGATAAGGGGCGTGGTTGGCGTGTCATTGGGCTGGTGAGAGAGCCCGTAGGACAGGGAGACCACTGGCCAAATTCGCATCAAAATTCTCAAGATGAGCTTCTTTCAAGCTTTTATTTTCCTTGTAATTTATATTCTCCTATTTGTAGCCAGTTAAGGAGATAATCTCTTGAGCTTCTTGGATACATGGGGAAAGACAAAGTTCAAGAAGAATCATGTTCATCAAACGAGCATTCTAGTTTCTCAGTGTGGGGAGTAGTCTCAAGATCAAATTCACTTTGTCTGTCAAGCTTCCACAAATGTATCAATTCCTCCTTAGAGTGGGGGAGGAAATGACAACTCCTGCTTTCAAAGAGGTCCACTAAAACAAAGGGAGACTTCGTGGTCCTCATGTATTATGGATATATGCGTACACAAAAAGTAGATTGGGATGTGAGTCATATATCAATAGTGCAATGTATTGTTCTCTAGAGACATGATAGGGAGCGAGATCCCCACCCGATACTCACTCCTCACATAGGGGGAACTCTGCGAATCTTTTTATTTTCTTTCACATTTTATCTGTGAATAAGAACGAAAAGGTCGTGGAGTGAATGTCTCTTTAAGAAGTGCTTTTTTTGCGAAGCCTAGAAGAACAGTTGTGCGTTTCTCCATAGCCCCTTTATACTCTATAGGCTATTAGTACCAAATGAAAGCACTTGATTTGGAAGATTGATGTTTAATTTCAAACTAGCCACATGAAATGGACTGGCCCTTTATAATAGGTTATAAGTATAAGAATGGCAAAGAAAGAGATGCACTTTTTTGAACACACAATCTAGAGTTTTTTTGAGACAATGTCCTCCCTCAATATCATGATCGGGTCGACCAGGCCGGATAGATTGTACTTTATTTCCTACCAACATGCTATAGATTTATTTTCTTTCATCCCTTGTGGCGAACTAGACTCATTTCGACTACAAGTTCGCTATGAATAGTTGGCCTTTGGTACTTTTATTCGGGATATTGTGTTATTTGTTCGATTGGTGATGTGCCCTAACAATAAATCAAATCCACCAGACGAAGAAACTTCAATTTTGCATTGTTGTTGAGTTGTCAGGCTTATCCAACAAGGGATTTGTGGAATTTATGTGAATTGGGATGGGAAAATGGGCAATCAGTTGACTGTCAACCCAATGACATTTTGGCTCGTGAAGATTGGGGAGTAGAGATAATTTCTTTTTAGGGCATTCCAAAAGTGTAACCTAGGCAACAAAAGGGAGCCCGATACTTCAGCTTGAAGAGCGACTGATCACCGATTAGGAAAACCCCGGCCTTGCCATCTTCCCAAGTAGCAGGCGGAATACTTAACGTGTCTGATGGGTGTGATTTAGGATTGACCCAATATAACGTTATTGGGCCGGCCCATAAGCGCATCGAATACAGAGAATTCGATGCGCGCATCGAATCAACAGTGTAAGCCTTATTTATTGGGCCAGCCCATTAGCGCATCGAATATACCTGATTCGATGCGCGTATCGAACAATGATGATTCGATGCGCCTTTCTATATTGGAATGTGGGCTCCACGGGACGGGTTCTATAAATAGCCCGTCCCCTTGTATTCTGAGGGACTTTTTGAGATCTGAACCAGCTCTGCACAGTCAGCATCGAACCTGCTCCATTCGACACGAGTCATATCGAATCAACTCCAGTTCGACACGCTCAAAATATCTTATCTCAATTCGATACTTGAGTACGCATCGAATTCGACATCTACAGCACGTATCGAATTCGATACCTTCCAGATTGATTTTTACTCAGAGATAACTGTACCGCATCGAATTGACCCTTGTTCGACACGTCGGCATCGAATACTTGAAATTCGATACGTATTATTGATATTGTAATTTAGTTATTCTATCTAGAAAGCTTGTATTAAGTGTTTCGGAATCAAGCTAGTTCGTTAATAATATTGGATAGCATTATTTGATCTCATTTTGTATAATTTATTGTGTTCTATTACCGTGACGAAATAAGACAAAAACATTGGCGCCGTCTGTGGGAACACAAATTATATTAGCTTGATAGGCAGTATGACTAGAATGACCAGATCCCAGAGTAAAGCACAAGAAGGAAATACGGGAGATGAACGACTGGGTACACCTGAACGGATCATGCAAGATATCATTGGACCGTCTACATTACCCCCAGCAGTACCAACTCCGGCCAGGTAAGAGAACCAAGGACCTCAAGCTGAGGAGATACCCAATAATGAAGCCGATGCAACTGGAGCTTCATCGACGAGTGCCGCAATTCCAGATAAATTGAAGAATGAATTAATGGCAATGATAAGAGCTATGGTGACTGAAGCACTCACTCCAGCACCACCCGCATTGATACCAACTCCTGTTGAATATTCTGAGAACTTGAGAGAACAAGGTTCAGCTATCCGAAAGCAAAAGGGAAAGGAAAAGGAAAAGTCTCAGCAAGACGACCAAAGAAGTAGACATACTTCTGAGGGAATAAAGAGCAAAGGGAAATCCGTTCATGAAGAACGGGGAAAGAAGCTAGTATCTGTTGAGATACAATCAAAAAGGCATCATGAGAAGAGACAAAGGGAAAAAGAGGCAGAATGTATTGCTGAGCGAACAAGAAGAGAAGACAGAAGACGTTCAGAGAACCGTGATTCCAGAAAGGAACAGGATGAGGAAGGGAATCAAAAAGAGGAATCGCGAAGAAGAAAACATAGAGATGATAGAAGACAGTCAGGAGGTCATGACTTACGTGGCAAGCATAACACAGAGAACAGAAATGTTGAAGATTGGAAAAGGGGAAAGCAATAGCCGAGACTCAAACAGCAAGAGAGGACAATTCTGTGAATCGCAGTCCTTTTTGCCGAGAGATAGAGTCGGAGATTCTGGGGCAAGGAGATAAAATTCCGGAACTAGAAACATACAATGGGAAATCTGATCCTCGAGATCACCTGTTCAAATTGGATAGGAAATTGTCCCTTTACGGTTTCAAGGACAACATGCAAGCCAGGATATTTGCAACGACTCTATCAGAAGTGGTTGTTGATTGGTTTAATCGCATTCCTCCTGGACAGATTAAAAGTTACGCCCAGTTGAGGAAAATGTTTGAGGATCAATTTTCTAGTCAATCTAGACTGGTTTTGGATCACTCCCATCTATACACGATGAAACATGAAGTTAATGAAAGTCTAAAGGACTTCATGAAACGTTTCAATACAGAGCTATTAAGGATTGATAGCCCGACGGGAGAGATGGTTGCAAGTATACTCTTTCGAGCAACTACCAATACCATGTTTGGTGGAGACTTACTGAAACGAAAACCCACCACAGTTGAAGAAATCAACAAAATAGCCCAATATGTGGTTCATTTCGAGGAAATGATGGCGACCAAAGTTCCTAATAGTGTGGTTGTGAGAGATAGAGAGAGAGGCAGAGAAGATCATAATCGCAATAACAGCAACAACAGGAACAAAAATTACAGAAGGGATAGTTCACCGAGAAGGTACACGCCGTTGAATGCCAACATCATGGCAGTCTTTGGGGCAGCTAAGAGGAAAGGATGGCTGAAGGATCCCAAGCCAATGAGGGAATCCAAAGCAACGATGTTTTCAAGTCAATTCTGCAAATATCATAATCAGAAAGGACATGAAACAGAGGATTGTATAAACCGGAAAGATGAAATAGAACGGCTAATAAAGGATGGCAAACTCGTGGAGTTTGTTAAAAAGGTACAAGAACAGGAGAACCATTTCAACCGGAAGAGAACTCCATCTCCCAAGAAGGATAACCAGAGGTTGATTGATGAACCGCAACTTTTCCAATACCCTCAAATCAAAGATGGGAACACCAGGAAAGGAATGATAAATATGATATCAGGAGGTCCTGGGGGTGCGGATTCCACCAATGGCCGAAGGAAGATCACAAGAATGGTTGAATCAGATAATTTTGTGGACATGGCCAATATACTGAGAATCGAGCAGATACCGCACGAAGAAATCACATTTTCTACAACAGATTTGAGAAAGCTGAGTCCACAAGCTATACAGATGTCAAATTTGAATTGCCCTTTGGTGATCACAGTGGATATAGCTAACTATGGAGTCACTAAGATGTTAGTTGATCATGGGAGTTCAGTAAATGTGCTGTTTAATTCTACGCTGATCAAAATGGGCTTGAATAATCAGGCGCTAGAACCAGTAAGGACATCTCTTCATGGTTTTGGAGGTCCAGAAATAATACCACTTGGAATGCTCAAGCTACCAACATCATTGGGAACAGCACCACAGAGGAAGACGCTTATGGAAGATTATGTGATTGTAGATATGCATTTTGCATATAACGGTATCATAGGAAGACCTGCACTTAATAATTTCCGAGCGTTACCTTCAACTTATCATCAAATGGTGAAGTTTCCAACTTCTAGCGGCACATGAGAGGTCATAGCAGATCATATCGAAGGATGGAAATGCTACGTAACTTCACTCAGGACTGGGCCACAACAAGAAGAAGCAGCGACAAGGGTATTGCCTCCAAGGCATATGGAGCGTATCGATTAAAGATTTTGTTTCGGTTTATCAATGTTTTTTAGCATTTTGAATATTTTGAACAAGATTTTATTCGTTCTCTCTGCTATAACACGTATGAGAGACAAGAATGTATGAACTTAAAACAGGTACCCCAAGTCATGAATCTGGAGGACAGCACTGGAAGTCATGCAAATGAGCGATGATCAAAGCTCAGTTCTATTTACATAAGCTAATTTGAATTATTCAAAGAAGATTACGTTCAAATATTTGATTTGCGTGAGTTTTATCTACTATGTATAATGTAATCAGTGCAGGTCGGAAAAATCAGGCGAACGGAAACTCTGCCCCAAAGTGGCACGAGATACCTAAAATCCCTAAAGAAATCAGGAGAATGGAAACTCTGCCCCAAAGTGGCACGAGATACCTAAAATCCCTAAAGAAATCAGGAGAACGGAAACTCTGCCCCAAAGTGGCACAAGATATCAAAAATCCCTAAAGAAATCAGGAGAACGGAAACTCTGCCCCAAAGTGGCACGAGATACCGAAAATCCTAGAAGGAGTTACAGTGACGGAAACTCTGTCCTAGAGTGACACGAGATACCGAAAATCCCTAAAGAAATCAAGAAAACGGAAACTCTGCCCCAAAGTGGCACGAGATACCGGAAGAAGTCAAAGGCAACGTAAGAAATGGAAACTCAGCCCAAAAGTGGCACGAGATACCGAAAATTCCTAAACTTATCAGAAGAATGGGAATCTCGTCCAAAGTAACATGAGGTACTGAATGAGGCTGAGGGCGAGAAATAAGAAGGAGCCTATTCACAATGCTCCAAAGGTAATGAATAGACACTACATGTGAAATGGTAAGCGTTATAAACTTTATGTTTCAGAAAACATAAACAAATTCTCAAAAGATTAACAGTGATTAAGCAAAAATATTAAAAGAAAAAGAAAAATATTATGTCCAAAGCGACGAATATAATCTCCTTTCTTAATGGTATAACAATTTTCAAAGAACAATAAGAAATCATCGAGTTGTCAAAATAAAGTAAAGGACTGAGATAGGAAATTGAAATAAAAGACAACAGTTATTATCCCAAAATTAATCAACGGATATTAAATTGTTTCAAACACATTAGAGCGACGCAGCGCCACACACAAATTAAATTACGAATGAAAATTGTTCATAAACAAGGAAATAATAAACAGCCTTAGCAACAATCAATCTTCTTCTTCATCCTCTGATGAGGGATATGGTTCAGGCATTTCTCGCGGCGGTGATAATCCTTCGAGAACGAGATCCTCCTTATCCAGCAATGAGGCAAACTCATCAGGTTCTGTAGCGTCAGAAGTTTGACGAGGTGGATGTTTCTCCAGATTTGGCCCCAGTGACAGATCTAACCAGTCTGGTTTAAATTTGCCACGAACATACTTTGTAGCATAGAACTGATGCACCGTCAGAGCTTGAGCATTACGAGCCACGTGATCATCTCGACGAGTGCGCAATTCTTGAAACGTGTTGCTTTGGAGAAACCTTTCAGCAATTTCTAATGTTTGCTGAGGAGAAACCTTCAGAAAAGGAAAAGATATTGATGAAAGTATTCATAAGAGAATGGGTGCCAAGTTATAAAAATAATATATTTTACCTCTTGAATGCCTCGAAGGTAGCCATTCGAGTTAGCATTGAGGGCTTCCTCTTTGGCTGCACCAACCTCTTTCCTCAGCTCAGTAATTTGCTGATTAAGATCTTCTTTGAGTTTATCAGCTTCCTCTCGAGTCTCTTTGGCTATTTCCAAAGCTTTTTCCTTGGCGTCAAGGGCAGCTTGAAGCGCAGAGTTATCAGCATTACTGGCAGTTTTCTTAAAATCCATTAAGGCTGAGGCCATGACATCCACGAAACCTCCCGCCTGACAACAAATGAACGGTTAGACCAAAATTTGCAAAGCAAATTCAAAGGGAGTGTAAGTCAAATAAGGAAATCATTACCGCTGTCAGTAGATGCAGCGTATTTCTTTCCAGCCTTTTCCTTTCTTCATCAGAGATTGGAAGAGGGACGGACAGACCAGGCAACAATGCCCTTAAATGCTCGATGGTTTCGGCTTCCGAGAGCTGGTACCCAGCGGCTCGAGCCCGAGGGCCCTGGCTAGGTCCGGCCATGTAATTTGGCCCAGATGCACTGGCAGGAGGGTTGGAGGCACTGGGCCTGCTTGTCTGGCCAATCACAGGAGCAACCCTTTCGGTTTGCGACTGATTTTGCGGTATCCTTTACGTTGGACGAGATTGCCGACGTCATCGCCGGTTTCAGTTGCCCTGCCTTCTGACGCTTCAGCACCACCTGGAATTCCCTCAGGATTATCCCCCAGTAAATCCTCGAAAGGATCAACTGATGGATTAATGGCAGCAGCAGTAGCAGTAGAAGGTTCAGAAAACTTCTTCTTGCCCTTACTTTTCCTCTTCCGAGGAGGAGGAATTTCATGAGCAGTGTCAGTCTGGGAACTTGCCATATCAGCAGCAACAACCCGGTTCATCCTTGCGTGTCGACTCATGAAGAACTTGGCTGCAAATAAAATAAATTGTTAGAACCATAACAAGCATAAATCAAAAATTCTAATGAGTTCATATTAAATTACCAAGGGTCATCCTGCCATTATATTTGACTGGAGACAACCCAGCTAAAGAAAGGACCCGTTTTTCAACGAGTTTTTTGACATCAAATTGATGTTCCCTAACTAAATTGGGGACGAATTCGCAATCCCATAGGGTTATGTTAACTCCGCTGGGAATCATTACCCTTGCCCCGGTATACCATTCCTGGCGAAATTGATCGAACTCGCCGTCGTAGCTCTCTTTTATGTAAAAGTATCTTCTCTTCCAATCCTTTCCATACCCGGTCGCCCCACCGTTCAAGAACTTCCGATTCGTTTGAGCCTTGATATGGTAAAATCCTTCTTCGCGCCTCGCAATCTCGAATAACCCGTAAAACTCGTTGGGACTTTGTGGTTGGCGCAAACCTTCATAACTATGATAAAACCCATGATATTCCCGTATGAGTTTGGCGTGAGTTGGGCGGGGACGACGCTTATTTTCCGTAGAATCCATCTTACCTCATAGGGGATCGGGAAACGTAGACCATTCAGAAGTTGTCCAACAAACACGATCATATGTTTGGGCAGTGGGGTATGCATCCGATCATTTGGCCCTGGGAGCACGATCTTGTACTTATCAGGTATATCAAACTTCTTACGAAGTCCCTTACGACTATGTTGAAGCCGAGAAATATATTGATCAAATGTCATCCCTGGGACCTCGACATGATCGTCAAATTCCCTATTGATATAATCTACGTCCTCTTCACCCTCGCTTGGAGCGCGGTTATCTTTATAAGATGACGTAGATGAGTCATCACTGTCTTCTTCGGCCATTGTGGGTTCAGTGTCTACCGCGGGGGCGTCACCCGCTGGTGGATCAACTGTTGTTATATCTATTAAATCAAATAGATCTACGTCCTCTGTATTTGGGGTCGTGGGTGCTACGGGAGGGTTTTCTGGGGCCATGAGTGCAACCGGAGGGTCCTGTTTATTAATGGAACTAGAACTAGAACCACTACTCGACTCACTTCCATGAGTGGATCCACCGCTCACCATCTTTGATGATAACAAACTGAAATAAATTAAAAACGAGACTGACTAAGGACGCATACGTCACTCCACACTCTCGTATATCATTCACATATACGTAACATTGAACATGTTAAAAACTAAATAACCCAGCAAAATAAAAATAAAAAATTTTACCTTAAAGATATTCTCGGTAAAGAAGTTCTTGCTTGATTGTCTATATCCTACACAAAATAACAGCAAGTTCGAAATAAGCAACGGAACGCTTGGAAAAAGGAGGAGAAACAGATATATTAAACGCATCGAATTTTCTGAATTCGATGCTGATCGTATCGAATTACTGAGCGTTCGATACGACTCGCATCGAATGACACATTCGATGCGTCTTACCTGAAGCGAAAAATCTGTTGCCTGAAGAATGAGTTGATCATTGCAGACCCCCTTTATATAGGGGACGCGAGGCCCACCAGGCCCATTTGCAATGCCGCATCGAATAACCGCATCGAACAGCTATAATTCGATGCGTACTTTTTCACGCATCGAATGGCTAACAATTCGATGCGTCAAAAATTACCTTTCTGTTACAAGTACTATAAATCCGATTTTACTGTGAATAGGAATATCCCAAATCAGTACAAATATATTTTAAAGTTTGGAATATGATCTCTACATCGATATCGTCTCCCAAACTGGGGGGACTATATGATGGGTGTGATTTAGGATTGGCCCAATATAACGTTATTGGGCCGGACCATAAGCGCATCGAATACAGAGAATTCGATGCGCGCATCGAATCAACAATGTAAGCCTTATTTATTGGGTCATCCCATTAGCGCATCGAATATACCTGATTCGATGCGCGTATCGAACAATGATGATTCGATGCGCCTTTCTATATTGGAATGTGGGCTCTACGGGACGGGTTCTATAAATAGCCCGTCCCCTTGTATTCTGAGAGACTTTTTGAGATATGAACCAGCTCTGCACAGTCAGCATCGAACCTGCTCCATTCGACACGAGTCATATCGAATCAACTCAAGTTCGACACGCTCAAAATATCTTATCTCAATTCGATACCTGAGTACGCATTGAATTCGACATCTACAGCACGTATCCAATTCGATACCTTCCAGATTGATTTTTACTCAGAGATAACTGTACCGCATCGAATTGACCCTTGTTCGACACGTCAGCATCGAATACTTGAAATTCGATACGTATTATTGATATTGTAATTTAGTTATTCTATCTAGAAAGCTTGTATTAAGTGTTCCGGACCAAGCTAGTTCGTTAATAATATTGGATAGCATTGTTTGATCTCATTTTGTATAATTTATTGTGTTCTATTACCGTGACGAAATAAGACCAAAACAGTGTCCTTGAAACTTGATTCCAGATAAATATCGCTCTTATAATAATGAATAAACTCGACATCTTATGGGTTTATGTAAAAAAGGTTGGAGAGCTTTTTTATTCAAGGCCAAGTAAAGTTAGTGAAGAACTTTTAGACGTTTTATAAAAGAAGCATATAAGTTAGATTTATAAATATCCATTACTCAGAAAAAAAATAATCTACTCACTATGAAATATAAGTACAGTAAATGAGACTATTATTATGGTAAGTCTGTATTTTGATTGAGTAGAATTACCAATTGAGTAATTAGTAATTAGGATCCAAATAAAATGCACGATACAACAAATTTAAGAGAAAAATGACAAACTAGCCCCAACTTATAGGTCTTTTTTCGAAACTATACCAATCCTTTGAAAAGTTGCAAAATTATACCCAACATTTGCATTTCGTTTAAAACTAGCCCTAACGTTTAAATCTGGCTGAAAAACGTCATATGTCGTCGTTATGACATCATACTCCATTTTGGTCGAGGACAAAATAGACATTTCACAAATATATTCATAAAAAAACATTAAATTTAAAATATATCCCCCCACCCCACCTGCCCCCACCTCCCCGACCCAACCCCCACCCTACACCCACCGAAATCGCGGTTGCAGTGGTGGTGGCGTCAAATCGACGCCACCACCACTGCAACCGCGATTTCGTGGTGGGGTTTGGGGGGCCGGGGTGGGGGGAAGGGGGGCGGGGGAGCGGTAAGATGATTTTTTTTTTAGTAATAAAAAATAATATATCTTAATATTTTTTTTTGCATTTCAATAATAAAAAATTTATATATATATATTGTTTTGTTGATTTCAATAATAAAAATTATATTTATGAAATAATAATTTTTTTTCTTTTTGTTATATATTTATACATGTTAAGGAAATAAATGTCTTATTATTTTTAGTAAATAAAGATATATTTTTTTTATATATTTATTTATGTTAAGGAATTAAATTTGTTATTGTTTTTAATATATAAAGATATATTTTTTTATATATTTATATATATTAAGGAATTAAATTTGTTATTGTTTTTAATATATAAAAATATCCTTTTTTATATATTTATATATGTTAAAGGAATTAAATTTGTTATTGTTTCTAATATATAAAGATATAATTTTTTATATATTTATATATATTAAGGAATTAAATATCTTATTATTTTTAATATATAAGATATATTTTTTATATATATTTATATATATGAATGAATTAAATATCTTATTGTTTTTAATATATAATGAAATATTTTTAAGAAATAATAGTTTAATTATATTTGATTTAATATAATAATAGGTGAAATAATAATTTTTTTCTTTTTTTTTTATAAATTAGAAGTGTAGTACTGGTTTTGCCCCTGTAAAATTTAAAAAGTAGCCGAATTTAAACGTTAGGGCTAGTTTTAAACGAAATGCAAATATTGGGTATAGTTTTGCAACTTTTCAAATGATGAGTATAGTTTCAAAAAAATAGCCTATAAGTTGGGGAAGTTGGGGTAGTTTGTTATTTTTCTCCAAATTTAATTACTCCAAAGTTTCGGATCCTAATTACTGTACCATAAGATAATCTGAAAATTCGATTATTGGGGGTAAAAGTTGTTAAAGCGCATTATCCATTTCCCCACATAAAGCGTTTTGTGCTAATTCATTGCAAAATTAGCTCCTCCTCGTCTGGTGGCTGGACCAAGTTGAAGCTCGATTGAAGTGAGTTATTATTTGCCTTGTACTGCTTTCTTTTTTTGGTGGTGGGCTTCTACTTTCTAGCTATGCTTTCTGTTCATAGGTACAAAAAGCTATTCCCCTTATTCAAACAGGTTTCCACAGATTCAACAGCCCCCCCATCTCTTTTTCTTGAACAAAATCAGCTGTTAAGGTATAAAGATCTAATCTTTGTGAGCTTTTCTAGTCTTACAAATGTGGGTTTATCTGTTGAGCCCTCAAAACCCGCAGAAAGGAGTAAGAAATCTGCTGAAAAAATAGACAATGAGAAAGCTTACACCGCCTCTTACTTGATGAATTCTCTCAACTTGTCTCCAGAAAGGGCTGCTTCTGCTTCTGCCAAAGTTCGCTTTAAGAATTCGCAGAAACCCGATTCAGTGTTGGCTATGTTAGAGAATCACGGTTTTAGTAGAACACAGATTGCCACTGTTGTGAGGAAAAGACCTGGAATTCTTGTTACCAAAGAAAAAACCCTTTTGCCCAAGCTCCAGTTTTTCAAATCTATCGGCGTGTCCAAGGATCTCCTTGCCACCATCGTTGCTCAAGATCCAACTTTTTTGGCTAGGAGCTTGGAAAAGCAAATCATTCCTAATTATAATTTCCTCAAGGGTGTCCTTTTGACCGATGAGAGGGTGGCTAGTGCAATGAAGCGAACCTCGTGGATTTTTCTTGAAGATTCCGATAAGAATCTTGCTCCTAATATTGAGGTTCTGAGGGAGCTCAAAGTGCCCGAGTCGTGTATCAGATTGTTGTTGACGCATTTTCCCGAGGCCATCATTATAAGAACTGATAAATTTCAAGAATCTGTCTCCAAAGTGTTGGAAATGGGGTTTGATCCATCGAAATCGATGTTTGTGTTGGCTTTACATGTACTTTCTGGAGAAGCCAATAAACTGACATGGGAACGTTGTTATGAGAGTTATAGCGATTGGGGTTGGACAAGAGAGGATATCTACGCGGCATTTAAGAAGCATCCTAACTGCATGCTCATGTCTCAAAATAAGATCTCAAGGACGATGGATTTTCTGGTTAACAATTTTGGTATGGACTCCAGAATGATTGCGGAATGCCCCGGGGTTCTCCTCTTCAGTTTGGAAAAGAGGATAATCCCTAGGTGTTCTGTTATTAAGGTCTTGTCATCAAAGGGTTTGCTTAAGAAACCGATAAAGCTGAGAACTGCTTTATCACCATTGGAGCAGTCTTTCTTGGATAAGTTTGTATTTCCATATGTGAAGGAAGTACCTAAGCTTTATGATTTTTACCAAGGGAAGGTTAGTGTTGAGGAATTGTGATCACCAGGTGCTGAAATAGGTAAAACTCTTGTGTTACCTTGTATTCTCTGTCATCTTTTACTACTTTTAGTTGTTACCACCTGACTTGGTTGTATTACTGGCTCTATCATATTCCTTTTTTGTTGGGGGATTTTGTACTGAATCCTGTACATTTTATTGTGTGGGGAGTTGTATTCAATAAACAATTAGGAGATTCACATTTCTTTCTTGTTAGGGGATTTTGTGCTGATTTCTGTACAATTTATTGTTTTGGGATTTTTATTCAATAAACAAATGAGAAGATTTAATCCCACAAGGAGAAGCATGATAAGTACTATTCATGTGCGGACAGTATCGTAGCATGTTACAAAAGGCTGATGAATGTGAAGCTAACACTTACAGCTTGGACATCCCTGCATTCGTCTCGGAGAACTTGCATTCTTAATTAGGACATCGTGCGATGGTTTGAGATGATTATACAATTTTTCATGATATGTTTTGTCAGAATATTGATGTACAATTCTCTTAAATAAAGTCAATCGACATCATTGGTAAATAAATGATCTTGATTCACCTTACTATAGAGATGTTCTCAGCTAAAGGCTATTGAAACATTTCTGGGCTTGGACCATAGTTAACCAAGGCAGTTCGCTTATATATATAATCAGTCCACTATAACTTGATAGAACATGTCAAGGACTTTGTGTTGTTTGTTCAAAGCAAAGCTTGTATGGGCAAAAAACATAAACTTGTGTTCCTTATTGAATTTTCTATTACTTTGCTTGCTTGATTTTTGTTTTGGTGTCCGACTCTGATACCTTGTTTGCACTCATAAGAAGGTTAGACTATTGATACTTGATATTGGACATAGTGGCATTTATTTTAGATTGTAGCTTGTTCCTGTCAATGTTAATGTTGTTGATACTGGGAGAAAATGGCATTGCTAACTAATGTCTAACTTCTTGCTCTAAATTTGGTATCTGACAAGAATTTGCTTGTTTTCACCTTCATGTATATGCAAGTCTATCAATATTGTCGTCGGAGTGGAATGGTGCTTGCTCCTTCATTTCAGGTCACGCCATCCATTTCGGAGTGGAATGGTACTTATATAAACAGTATATGTCATCAGATTTTATTTTTTGTAATAGTTGAGGGAGTTATGAAAGTTAAGGAAGAGTTGAGAGATTAAAGAATCTTGAGACACAGAATCTCCAAATGTGATGGTATATTACTTGAAAGATCACATCATGTTCTTCATAGTTCCACAAGTATTCTTTCTTCAAGTTTGCATTTGTTACTGTTATATATTGCAATTCTAACAGAAACAGAAATAATTTAAGTTTATTGCCCTGAGTCGTGAAGAATTACTGTGCAACATTTCCCGCACTATATATTTAAGAAAGAAATCAGCCTACAGGATAAACAAGGCTTAAGAATTCTATTTTGAGACAAATGCAGAAAATTGGATGATTAATTTGTCCATCAATTACTTCTTTTTATAGATCAGAAGACAACTTTTTAACAGATGCAACTTTTCGAAAATGGTGGGAAATATTCAAACGAATGCAACACTACAGAAAGTTACAACTTTTCGTTTAAATTACAAATACGTTTTCAAATTTAAATAATATAATTAATTAATTTGAAATTCAAAAAATAATATTAATTCGAATTAATTTACTAATATTAACACTAATCTGAATTAATTAACAAAGCCCCAAGTTGCTCCAAGTGCCCAATCTTGACTTTTAAATAATGGTTAAATGCAAAGCCCAAAGCCTATCCAAAAGTCCAACACATGAATTAAACATTCAAGTGGTATTTACTAATAAACACTTCTATTTGGTTGTCTTCTTCATATGTGGGATACTACAACACTTTATTTTGCATACAAAATATCTAACATTCCCCCACTATTTTTGTGTACAAAGCTTCTGCCTGATTTGCATTATGCATACTTAGAGGTATCTCTCGATTTGGACCTCTAGTTAGTGCAAACGCTTTAAGTTCTAACAAAATCATAGGTGTCGGAAGATTGAACCTTGACTCCATATGTTAAAACGAAGACTATGTACACACAATACATATCTTTAAGTCTCAAAAGATTCTTAACACAACCTTAGCACGATTATATATGGCCATGTGCTAATCCTGCTCTTGTGAACATTTATAAGAATAACGCATACTCCTATCAAAACGGCAAAACTTCTATGTTCACATGGGTGAAGTCTCAACTCTGTCCCAGTTGCTTTGGATGACATGTAGTAAGATAGACTTCATTAAAAGCAAGTTCATCCTCTTTTCATCGCAAGTGCTGGTACTAGCTTCTTTTAACTTTCTTATGGGACTTTGCTAGTACTCTCGAGCAATCACAATAACTTGTTATTACCCTTTGAACTTTTAAATCAGTTTTTACTAATTTAAGGGTGGGTTTCCGTTATTGCGGCTCAATAAATAATTTAATTCTCATATCACTTGTAGTACTTGTCGCTAAGTCTCTTGAGAGTGCCTTAGTGAGAGGATCAGCGAGATTATCTCCAGATTTTACATAAACTATGGTGATCACCCCATTCGTTATTAATTCTCGCACATATGCATGTCTCAAGCTTAAATGTCTAGATTTTCCATTATATACTTCACTATGCTCTAGACATTGTAGCTTCACTGTCGCAGTACAAAGAAATGGCGGACTTTGATTGCGGCCTCAACTCTATTTTAGACAACAAGTCTCTCAACTATTCTGCTTCTTTGCCTGATGTAGATAGGGATATAAACTCTGACTCCATGGTCGAATGTGCAATGCAAGTCTGTCTCTTAGATGCCCAATTTATAGCCCCTTCTCCTAGACAGAATATTCATCTAGAGGTCGACTTACTTTCATTTATAGTAGACATCTAACTTGCATCACAATAACCCTCTAGCATACTTGGATAATCCTTGTAAATGATGATGTTCAACTCTCTAGTACATTTTAGGTATCCAAGGATTCTTGCAACAGCTTTCTAGTGTAAAGTGCGAGGTTTGCTAGTAAATCTTGACATCATGCCAACAACAAATGTTATATCTGGCCTCGTACAGTGCATAGCATACATAAGACTTCCAATGGCACTAGCTTATTCAAGTTGTGCAACAACTCTTTCATTTTTTTCTTGAACTCTTATGTTAGAATCATAAGAAGTGTTCGCCTCTTTTATATTGAGATACTTAAACTTATCAAGTACTTTATCAATATAATGGGTTTGATTTAATGCATAGCCTCTCTCATGTCTCCTAACTTTGATTCCCAAAATAGTATCTACCACTTCCAAATCTTTTATTTTTAAAGACAGAAGTTTGATAACTTTTAGTCTCTTCAATGCCTTTCATGTTAGTACTAACAATTAGCATATCATCAACAATCAACATAGAGACATAAGATCACACCATATTCACTTGTCATTTTGCAATAGATGCATTTATCGGCATTGTTATGCTTGAAGCCATTGGCCAAGATCACAAAATCAAACTTTTTATGCCATTGTTTTGGAGCCTGCTTTAAGCCATATAACGACTTAACCAATTTACAAACTTTATTTTCATTTCCCGGAAGAACAAATCCCTCGGGTGCTCTATGTACAATTCTTTAGTTAAGTCACCATTCAAGAAAGCCGTCTTAACATCCATTTGATGTATATATAACTTATAAATAGATGCCAATGCAAACGATACTCTGATTGATGTTATTCTTGCTACTGGAGCATACGTATCAAAGTAATCTATACCTTCCTTTTGTTTGAAGCCTTTTGCTGTTAGTCTTGCTTTAAAGGTTTGAATAGTGCCATCAATTTTACATTTTTTCTTAAACACCCTTTTACACTCAATTGCCTTTGAACTAGGTGGTAGATCCACTAAAACCCATGTATTATTGGACACTATAGTGTCCATCTCATAATTGACTACTTCTTGCCAAAAAGAAGCGTCTCTTGAAACCATAGCTTCCTTATAGGTTTTAGGATCATCATCAACTTGTATGACCATAGGTGTGTAACCTTAAAGACTTCATTTCTAGTTGCTTCAACAAGGATAACAATAGAATCTGGTGAAACAAATTCAGAACTCAAGTGTTTTCTTTTCGAGCCCGTTGGCTCCTTCTTGGTTCACTTGGTTCATTTAATTGCACCTTTTTTCTCACCAAGTTCTTTATTAACACCACTACTTGATATTTCATTATTTTCGATAGGTTTAGGCTCCACAAAATCATGCAAGAATTTATTCTCAAAGAATTCTACATTTATAGATTCTACAATAACATTGGATTCTAAATCCAATAATCTATAAACTTTAAAAGTTTGAGCATAGCCAACAAAAATACTTTTAATTCCCCTCGGACCTAACTTGGTTTTGTGAGGATCAGTAAGTTTATAAAAAGCTATGCACCCCCACACTTTAATAAAATCTAAGTTAGGCTTTCTACCATTATTCCACAGTTCATAAGGTGAAGCACGAAATTTTTTAAAAGGAACTCTATTATAAATAAGGCATGATGTTAATAAAGCTTCACCCCATAAATTAAAAGGCAACTTTGCATTCAGAAGCATTGCATTCACCATATCAACCAAGGATCTATTTTTTCTTTCAGCCAACCCATTTTGTTGAGGAGTATATGGGGCTGTTCTTTGGTGAATTATATCATTTTCTTCACAGAAAATGTTAAAAGGATTGAGGAAAATATTCCCCTCCTCTATCACTATGAAGCACTTTGATCTTTCTATCATTTTGATTTTCAACTTTGGATTTAAACTTCTTAAATTTATCAAAAGCTTCATCCTTAGTTTTTATTAAGTACACATATGTGTACCTTGAATAAACGTGTTGAAATAACTTTTTCCACCCCTTGTTAATTGACCGTTTAACTCACAAATATCAGAATGCACAACTTTCAATAATTCAGAATTTCGTTCAACTTTAGAAAATGGTTTCTTAGTCATTTTAGTTTCTACACAAATTTCACATTTATCAACTCGTTCATCTTTGAAAGTAATATAATCATGCTTAGACATATAACGTAAATATCCATAATTTAAGTGTCCTAGTCTAGCATGCCATAAAATAGAAGAAGAATCAACAACATAAGCAACATTATTAGTTTTATTAATAGATAACTTGAACATGACATCCACAGAGTATCCTTTGCCTATGAACACTTTGTTCTTAGTTACTTTATGAGATTCTAGTACAACTTTAAATCCTTTCTTACATAAGAGATCAGCAGAAACTAAATTCTTTCTCAAATCTGGAACATGTAGTAGCCTAAATCCTAAACCCTAAACCCTTCTCACATAACTTTTGCAGTATCTTGGCTTCCCATAAGAACTTCTTCAGACTCCCTCAACTCGTTGTAGTTTTTGAACATACTCTTATTGTTGCACACATGAAAAGTGGCACCAGAATCAAACCACCAATTAGGAGATACATCAATGGATGCCATATGCAACACTGTTATCATAGCAACAAACTCTTGTCCATCAGCCTCAACCACGTTTGCTTTGTTGTTGTTGTTGCCCGAACCAGAATTCCCATTTGAATTGGAGTTCACTTGATTGTTCTTGAATCTGCACTCTTTTATGTAATGCCTCTTTTTACCACAGTTGTAACAATGACGATTTTTCTTCACATTCGATTTTTTGAAATTCTTTTTTTGTGGTGCAATGTTGTTTTGAACAGTCTGAACCGTGCCAGAAGAAGTCCCACAATTTGGAACACTTTCCAAAACATGGTTCACTTTAGAACCCATAAAAGACTCATCTCTTGCACGATTCTCACTTTCAATTTGCAAATGAGTATTGAACTTTTCAATAGTATAATTTTCAAAATAATGAAGTACTTTCTTTCTAAAATCATGCCAAGTGGGTGGAAGTTTTGACAATATTACTCCCACTTGGATGGCATCAGGCACATTAATCTGCAACTCACTCAATTGTGAAACTAGAATCTCCAAGTCTCAAACATAATCCATAATTGGCATATTTTTAGTAAATTTAAATTCGAAATAATTCAATGCCAGAAATATGTATGACCTTCTTTCATGTGTTTATATTTTGATTCGAGGACATACCATACCTCTTTTGACATTTTGTAATTGTGATAGACATCATACAACCTGTTGGTGAGGGAATTCAGAATGTAACCCCTGCATAGTATCGCATCCTTCTCACGATTCTCATTGTCTGTTTAGCTTTCTTTTTCACTATATCAGTAGCATCTTCGACTGGTTTTGCAACAGCTTCAAGTTTCGGATCCAACATGTAATACAGATTTAGAGACAGCAAAAGCCATGACATGTTGTCCTGCCATCTGGTGTAGTTTGTTCCATCAAAACGATCGAGTTTGTTGATTCTTTCGCTTGAAATTGGAACTTCATGGCAGGATTCATGCCTGTTTATTGCTAAATATTGCTAAATATTGCTAAATATTGCCTTTAGATTGTTAGAAATATTGCAACAGAAACATAAATAATATAAGTATTTGCCATGAGTCGTGAAGAATCACTGTCCTAAAGGCAATATTTCTCGCACTATATATTTAAGAAAGAAATCAACCTACATGATAAACTAGGCTTAAGAATTCTATTTTGAGAAGTGCAGAAAATTGGATGATTAATTCGTCCATCAATCACTTCTTTTTATAGACCAGAAGACAACTTTTCTAACATATGCAACTTTTCGAAAATGGTGAAAAATATTCAAACGAATGCAAAACTACAGAAAGTTACAACTTTTCGTTTAAATTACAAATACGTTTTCAGATTTAAATAATAGAATTAATTAATTCAAAATCCAAATAATAATATTAATTCAAATTAATTAACTAATATTAACACTAATCTTAAATAATTAACAAAGCCCCAAGTTGTCCCAAGGGCCCAATCTTAACTTTTAAATAAGAGCTAAATGCAAAGCCCAAAGCCCTATCAAAAAGTCCAACACATGAATTAAACATTCAAGTGGGCATTTACTTATAAACACTTCTATTTGGTTGTCTTCTTCCCATGTGGGATACTACAACACTTTATTTTTGCACACGGAATATCTAACAGTTAATGAACCAGGTCTGTCATAAATAAGTCATGACAAACTTTTATAAAATAAGGAATAACACCACTTATTGAGGTTTAAGTGTATTCAGGGAACCACCCCGAATATATTTGCAAAAACGAAGGCCTCCTTCCAAACTTATATAAACCTTATACGTTGTTCCAAATTTTAAAATGGGGACATAATTTGCTATGTCATCGTGAAACTTTCAATTTGACTATTTATCAAGTTTGGCTTTGATTTCATAATTTTATCAAAAGTGCCTAAGCTTCATGAGGTGTGTGTAACATGTTATAAAGTAGAATTTTGAAGAGAAGGATAATAATTATTAAAAACAAAAACAAAAGCTAAACTCATAAATTTTCACACGTGGTTAAATTTTTCAGTGACTTTGAAATTCGAAAGTGTTTCTTCAGTTTCTTGAATATAAAGACTTCTTTCGAAACTTACGCATGCCTAAAGCTTATTAGGTCCAAATTCGAAATGTGTACATAATTTGGAGGAGTTGCCATGTCCGCACGGAATTATCGTAAACTTTCAATGTTATTATTTGTCACGTTTTTTACTTCATACTAAGGGGTGTTTGCAAGAGCCATTAAAAGTAGCTTATGGCAAATCACTGAGAAGCATTTATTTAGTGTTTGCAATGCATGCTTTTGCTTCTCCTTCTCTTAAAAAAAAAAAAAAAAAAAACCCCATAGGCATGTCAGGAGGTGCTTCCATAAACTGCTTCTACTTATATATCCCTGAAGTTTCTCTAAACATCCTTTTTTAGCCTTAATTAATTAGACAAAAATCTCATGATTTCTCTCTTTCCTTATTTACATGATATTCTCTATAATTTTAAATTGTGACATTTTTAAAAGTAATAAATTAATAATAAAAATAATAAAAGAAAAGTTAATTATAAAAAAGAAGAGAAACAAAATCTTTTTTTACTTAACAACAACATGTACGATATAATTATATTAACATCATTCAAATAAAGTAATACTTTCTAAAAATAAATGCTTACACCAAATAAAATGTGCAATGTAATGTAAATAAGCGTATATATTAATTCAATTATATTAAAATTTAAATTATTTATTTTTGGATATAACCATCATTGTGTAAGTAAGAGTGAAGCGTTAATATTGTGTATATGTTAAATAAGAGTAATTAAATATTATTACGTTTTAATCAATATCCAAAAGCTACTTTTCACTAGCTATTGCAAACAGCACAAAATTATTTTAGCTGTTTTAAGTAACTTATAAAAACACATTTGCAAACACTCACTGCTATAAGTCAAACGCGGCTTTAAGTAACTTTAAGTAACTTTAAGTAAAAGTTATGAAGAAGTATATTTCATAAGCTCTTGAAAACACCTCCTAAGTCCTATATCGTATGCATGTTTATCAAGCTTCATGAGTGGACATCACACATGCTACAAAGTAAGAATAATTGTGAAAAAGAAATTGTAAATTTGATGGGGGTATTTTAGAAATGACCCAATAACAATATTGAGCCGGCCCAAGAAGGAAGGCCCACTGAAATAGTGCATCGAACATATAAAATTCGATACGAGTTGAGCATCGAACGACCTCAATTCGATCTAATGGATCGATCGAACTGCCCCAATTCGATGCTCATTCTCCATCAAGTCTTATGTCAGGTTCGATATCGGAGATACTCGATATCGGATGTGCAGTGTATGTGAATAATTAAAGCGTACCTTGATTAGCCATCCCCGATATAGCTGTACTATATCGAATATTACATTCGAGGTACATATCGGGGGTCATCCCCGATATAGCTGAAGATGGGCTTAGCCCATGGGCCATTCCAATACATGAATTACCCATATTACTAATAGTGTGTGATACTATTGTTCATGCATAAGAGTTATCGTCATGTTGCAAATTTATAAGATCATAGCTCTTCACATGTAATCATTTCACTTTTCACTCTTCACTCTCATATCACCCTTGAATCAAGTAGATTTCATATGTTGCGGATCAGTTAGGACTTTATTACCTTGTAATGTTAGGATCGGGTGTAGGCTATAATGGAAAAAGTCATATATGAGTTCTAGAGATGTATAAATAAACCACTCATTTTTTTTCTCCATTGTTTGTGCTTTCTTCATTGGCCATATATTTTAGGCTATTTTGGCATCTTTTCATTTGCAACAGTCAAACCACCCTATACTTCATAGATTTTTGAGATGTCCTCCCAAACTTAAAGTTTTTGCAACGGGTTATGTGTGCTCTCTATTATGCTCATCCTCTTTTTATTTTTTATATTTTTCTTTTTAGTTCATACTTTTGTTATGAGCATCTACCTTATTCCTCATTCGATCCACTACATCCATCTATAACAACGGGTCGGATAAAAAAACTCTTTCGTCTTAGGGTAGGTGAGTAGGCTTCATAAACAAATGCTCCTAGAACAGGCGTCAGTGGGGTTCAATGGATATTCATTTATCACAAAGGGTTCTTGTCTTGAAAGGCTAAAACTCACATTTATAGAAAAGATAGCCTATTTCATTTACTCAACACATAAAATCCAATTATCACAAGTAATATTCAAGAAATTTGTTCAAGTGTAATAATCACATGCTTCATTACTATTTTTTCATAAATAAACAATATTCTTTTCACAATTATACACAACACCGCATTGTAAGGTGCATATGAAACTTAAGCATGTTTTTTACAATATTACAAATGACTTTTATCTTAATTTCGTACTATATTATGTATATATCATTATTGACCCCAACTTATTCATGTTTTCATGCTTTGGATATCGTTCAAATGACTCAATCCTAAAAAAGAAAATCTAGACTCTAAAACAGACTCTAAGATAAATATATAACATATGAGCATAACAAAAAGCGTAACTCTCCCACCCCCAAACTTAAAATCATGATATGTCCTCATCGTATAAAATAGAAAAAATTAAAGCAAAGATGGAAGGACTCTCTTGATCGAGTTCAAAGGACACTCGTCTGGTGTGCTATAATTATGTCTCTTTTAAAATACATGATCATCTTGGGAACAAATCGGAGTTGAGGGACCGAAAGATAATTGCGTACCAATCTATTTAGATACCTGAGATATCAAATCAACACGACCCCCAGGACAATACCTTTGACCTCGAGAAAACAATATGTTATGGCAAAATGTCGGGCATGGAGTCCAAATAACGCGACATCGTCAAATGGCATCAAACTGAGCCACGTCGGTCAAAACCGATATGGCACGACAGAAAGTTGACCACGTCGGTGAAAACCAACATGCCATTGGCATGTCGAATAGTTGACAATGACAGTCAACACTAATGTGCCACTCGGTACGTCGGTTAAATTCGGATCACATCAGGGTTGGACACTTGAGGGGTTGGACACTTGAGGGGTAGCTCACTTGTAAGCTTGGATGCTCTCACTTCTCTCTAGAATTCTAGTGAGAGAAAGCACATCTTGCATTCCACGTCAACAATTATGGCACGTCTTGCATTTTACATTAATACGTTTTGCTCATCAACCTGAGGCACATCAACATGTTTTACACGTCAATCGTGGTACGTCAACGCTTTTGGCATGTCAATGATTTCGCGTCAACCAAATTACTTAGAGTATTTTTTCCTCTACTTTTCCATAGACATTCAAATGTTAACAATTGGACTTAAGTACGAAAAAGACTTGATTCGAGATTTGACCACTTCGTGGTGAAAATCGCCTGAAGTCTGACCCCGGGCCTTCACGGCTCAATGAATTGCGACGTAGTTAGGGTGTCCAAATGATCTCTAATTTAGAAAACACCCAACATGGGTCAATACTTCGGTCAATACTTCGGCCACCCATGCCTCGACTACATCCTCAGGGATATTCTAAATCGAGCCTAAGGGCCAATTCAAAGCATACAACTCCCGAGCTTGCATTACATCAACTAAGACCCCCTGAGGGCACAATTGAATAATGAACTACGTCCAAATTGATTATTTCTTCTCATAGAGATATGTAGACAGCTCCGCCCCGCATTGAGCCCAGTCGTAAGACTACAACACCTCTATCCTTCCCTAGAAGTTGCTTTCTTATATAAATTGTTTACTTCTAACCATTATATCTTTAGTGCAGGTTCCCATTGAACCAAAAGCTCTTTTTTTTGTTTCCTATAAGAGGCAAGAGAGTCTGGTGGGGAGATAATCTCTAAACTAGCAAAAACACCTCGCAACAGAGGCATCGTCTGCGGGAAACCACTAGACGCACTATCCGAAGGGCATTATTGTCACAACATATAGACAACTTACTATCTCACAGAGAAATTCTTTCGCTCATTCCAACACGACTTCGCAAGCAGCAACTCAACATCAACAACCACAGGCAACTAATCAACAAGCTCTGCCTGCCGCGGCTACTAATGCTTAAGCCGGAAACAACGCATCAACTAGTGCACAACCACTTCCACCCGAGAAGTTTGATCAACTAATGAATATGTTTAGGCAGCACATGACTGCAGATCTGGTACCACCACCACTGATTTGTGTTCCAAACTTGGGTCAGATTGACAACCAATCCCAAGGTTCAACTCCTAGGGGGCACGCACGTAAAAGGAGAACTAATACTACTGCAATACGTTCAGTGGATCGGAAACATCCTCGTGGTCGGAGAGCTCAACCTTCGTCATCACCATCATGTTCCACTCCTAGGGGACACACAGCGAAAAGCGGATAAAAGGGAAAAGAGGAAGAATCTCATGCGGTTACCCAAAATGAGTACCAAGTTCAATTGCTTAAGTTACTCAGAAAGTAAAATTGACTTGCGGTAAGGACTCTCGCTCTAGATTGAACATTCATATATAAGGCCTCTATGGAACTATAACTCCAACCTTGGACTGACTTTTGTGGTTAGAAATTTGGAAAATGAATGAAGGTGTGGAGAACAAAGCAGTCAAATTGCCAGGTGACCCTACTTTATAACGTCAATGTACTATTTTAGCTTATTGTAGCTTAGGCCATCGCCCTCTTTCTTCCTTTTTTGAATTTGGATGACCAATGTCTTACTTATTCAAGGGGGTGAAAGAAAGAAAAAAAGAGCACGATCTTTACGATTAGAAAAAGATAAGAGGCATGGTTGTCATGTCACTAGGCTGGTGAGAGAGCCCATAGGACAGGGAAACCACTGGCCAAATTCGCATCAAAATTCTCAAGATGAGCTCTTTTCAAGCTTTTCTCTTCTTTATATTTATATTCTCCTATTCGTAGATGGTTAAGGAGATAATCTCTTGAGCTTCGTGGATACAGAGGGAAAGACAAAGTTCAAGAAGAATCATGTTCATCAAACGAGCATTCTACTTTCTCAGTGTGAGGAGTAGTCTCGAGATCAAATTCACTTTGTCTGCCAAGCTCCCACAAATGTATCAATTCCTCCTTAGAGTGGGGGAGGAAATGACAACTCCCTCTTTCAAAGATTTCCACTAGAACAAAGGAAGACTCTGTGGTTCTCATGTATTATGGATAGATGCGTACACAAAAAGTAGATTCAGATGTAAGTCATATATCAATAGTGCAATGTATTGTTCTCTATAGACATGATATGACACTTTGGGGAGCGCGATCCTCACCCGATACTCACTCCTCACATAGGGGGAACTCCGTGAATCTTTCTATTTTCTTTCACAATTTATCTGTGAATAAGAATGAAAAGGTCGTGAAGTGAATGTCTCTTTAAGAAGTGTTTTTTTTTTGCGAAGCCTAGAAGAACAGTTGTGCATTTCTCCATAGCCCCTTTATACTCTATATGCTATTAGTACCAAATGAAAGCGATTGATTTATACAACTTAAACACAGGTAACCGATTAATAACGATTCTCACCTCCACTAGGTGCGATTCTCACACACTGCACAGAGAGTGGTGAGAGGACGTAAGATAATGCGGCGCGTGGGCCGTCCGCCGAAGAAGGTGGCCACGCAACAGCATCCGTCGGGGTCTACAATCACCACACGCTCCCAACTACAGGTGCGAACTACGGCAACAGAGAGTAGCGAAAGGGGAAAAGAGATCGCAAATGGAGAGGAAGAAGGGGAACAATCACCGATTAATAGCAGATCACCACCACCGGAGAATATAGTGAGGATTGATATGGTGTCTCAATTTCCACCTCTGAATAGGGATGTGAAGCCAACTGAGCCTCGGAGTGAGCAAACAGTGAAGCTAGCAATAGGCCCCTCAAAGCCTTGGGTGGATGCAATTACAGGTAATAGAGATCCTTCTCATGGAACTACTATTAAATTCCACGCGCCCAAAATTGTCGATGGGGAAATCGAAATTGACATTGATGAAGAAGATATAGCATCTGAACTATTATATTGGGAAAATGCTCTGATCATGTATGTGATTAACGATGACCTAACTCTGAATGTTGTACGGCTTTTCATTGAGAAAGTCTGGAGCTCTGTAGCAATGCCGGAAATTCACTATCATGACACTGGCTACTTCCTGTTGAGATTTCAGAACAATAAAGATAGGGATGAGGTATTCACTAGGGGTCCTTTCACAATTTATGGGAAACCTATGTTTCTGAAAAAGTGGGAACCAGGCTTTGTTCTTTCAGAGGAGATGAAAGTGGTCCCTCTTTGGGTTACATTACCTCATTTGCCTGTGCATCTCTGGAGTGAAACGAGTATTGGGAAGATAGCAAGTGCACTTGGGTCACCTATGGTCACAGATGAATGTACCTCTAAAAAACTCAGGGTCTCTTATGCTAGAATGATGGTGGAAGTGGATGTATCTAAGCCGCTAAGGGAAGAGATTACACTAAATGACCCAAAGAAAGGAAAATTTAAGCAGAAAGTGGTATATGAATGCAAACCTCATTACTGTAATATCTGCTTGAAGATTGGTCATAATTGTGAGATGAAAAGAAATAAACAAGGGAAGCAGTCTGTGCTGAGGAAAGATGGTAAAGTTTGGGCACCAAAACAGGCTACTGGAGAGGTGAGGAAAGAGGTGCAAGAACAGAAGGACACACAGCATGGGGAACCAAGTGTTAAGGATGTGAATGATGAGGGGGAACAAGGGATGCAAGAGAAAATGACTGGTAAAAAGGGTACCATTACAACAGAGCCAAGGGATCAAGAAAAAGCTGGCCAAGATGGCTCTAGTAATACTATAAGGGTTCTGACTCATCAGGCAAAACAGGATGAGGCTGACTGGAGTGTTGTTAGCTCTGGGAAGAAATCAACAAGAGAAAACAGAAATGAGAATGTTAGCAGATGTAAAGCAACTGGAGTCCTACAACAGAATGGATTTGCCCCCTTAAGGCTTGGAGATGGCCCTAATGGGGAACCAGACACTGCACCATGATTCTCTCATGGAATGTTAGGGGCTTGAATAAAGTGGCAAGGCACAGAGAGGCTAGCTCCTGCATCTCAAAACAACAATGTGCAATTGTCATATTGGTAGAAACAAGGGTTAAGGAATCAAAAGCTAATAAGATTAGAAGAAGATTTGATTCAAAATGGAGTTATGTAGATAACTACAATAAGCATCCTAATGGGCGCATCTGGTGTCTTTGGGACCCAAGTCAAGTGCATATAGAAGTGATCACCCAGTCATATCAATTTATGCATATGAAGGTTCTGGACATAGGTGGGAATTTTTTGTACTGGCTAATAGCTGTCTATGCACATAATACACTGGAAATGAGGAGGCCATTATGGAGAGATATGGAAGCCATTAGTTCTGGACAACAAGGTGCTTGGTTAAGTATGGGGGATTTCAATAATGTCCTACATGTGGAGGACAGAGTTGGGGGAAATAGAGTTAAACACCATGAGTTTGCTGAATTTGAACAGATGATGCACAACCTGGGGTTGTTTGAGGCCCATACCACTGGACCACATCATACATGGTCTAATAGTCAAGCTGATGGACTTATTTATTCCAGAATTGATTGGGCTATTGCCAACACAGAATGGTTTACTAAATTTGATGATATATCTTTTGAAGTATGTGCTAATGGGATATCAGATCATGCCATGGTGAAGGGTACATGTGTGGGGAGACAATGTGTGATACACTCCATGTTCAGATTTCTGAATATAGTGGCCAAAGATAGTTGTTTCTATCAAGAAGTGGAAGGAAGCTGGAGAAGAGATGTCAAAAGGAATTCAGCAATGCAATGCCTTTGGCAGAAACTGAAGAGATTACAGACACCTATGAGGAGGATAGCCAGAAAATATGCTAGGGTGTCCCAACAAATAGTGGAGGCTAGATCACAGCTGGAAGGGGCGCAAAATAATCTTATGGGGGATATGTTTAACCCAGTGTTACTAGGGGAGGTCAAGAGGTTAAAGGAAGAGTTAATCAATCATCACCAAGTAGAAGAAGATGTATTGAGGCAGAAATCAAAAGTAGACTGGCTGCAACTAGGGGATGGTAATAATGCCTACTTCTTTGCGTCTGTTAAGGAGAAAAATAAAAAGAAGGGCATGCACAAACTGGTGTCCAGGACAGGAGATCTACTAACCAGCCCAAGACAAATTGAAGATGAAATTCTGCAGTTTTACAAGGAGTTAGTTGGGGAGGCAGCTAACAGGAGACAAGGAGTGGAAATCCCTGTACTAAGGAAAGGTAGAACCCTACATAGAGAGGAGGCCCTGCAGTTGATAAGACCAATTGAAGACAGGGAGATTCTATAGGCTTTGAATGGAATTGGTGACTTGAAAGCCCCGGGGTTGGATGGCTTCAATGCCTTATTCTTTAAAAAAGCATGGAGAATTGTAGGTCAAGATGTGATTGCTGTTGTTAAGGAATTTTTTCAGGAGGGCAAAATGTACAAGGCAGTAAATTGCACCCTTGTGACTCTAATTCCCAAGTCACCTGAGGCAAAAACAGTTAAAGACATGAGGCCAATCTCTTGTTGTACAACAGTGCTGAAAATCATCACAAAGATTTTGACAGAGAGAATGGGGAGGGTTATTAATAGTGTTGTGGATGACAGTCAATCAACTTTCCTACCTGGGAAAAACATTCATGATAACATCTTCTTAGCACAAGAAATGGTTAAAGGATATGGGAGAAAGGGAACATCACCTAGATGTCTCATTCAAATGGACATTCAGAAGGCATATGTCACTGTGGAATGGAGGGCTTTAGAAGAGATCATGATGGAAATGGGGTTCCCTGAAGTTTATGTAAAATGGATCATGGAGTGTGTCTCAACTGTTTCTTATAAATATGTGGTGAATGGGGTGCCTTCAAGAGTTTTGCCTGCAAAGAGGGGACTGAGACAGGGTGACCCTGTGTCACCCCTGCTTTTTGTCATAATTATGGAATATCTCCATAGACTGTTACAGGAGTTGAAATATGATCCTAACTTCAACTTCCATCCAAGGTGTGGGAGCTTGGGGATAACAAATTTGTGCTTCGCAGATGACTTAATGCTACTTTTCAGAGATGATGTTGTGTCTGTGCAACTCATGATGGAGAAGTTCAAGATGTTTTCAGCTGCCACAGGGCTGCAATCCAGTCCTACAAAGTGCAGTGTGTATCTTGGGGGCACTGAGATTGAAGAAAGGCAGCAAATATTGGAGATGACTGGGTTTAAACAAGGTAATCTACCTGTCAGGTATCTAGGTGTGCCTTTGTCTAGTAGTAAATTGAAACTGGTAGAGTACACTCCTCTCATAGATAAAATCATGGCTAGAATTAATCACTGGAGCAGTAAATTACTCAGTTACCCTGGCAGACTGCAACTCATAAGGAGTATCATTTTTTCCATGGCAAATTATTGGATTCAGGTTTTCCCTATGCCAAAAGTTGTTCTAAAACTCATTGAAACAAGGTGCAGAGTGTTTCTGTGGACAGGAAAGGATATGGAGAGTAGAAAAGCACCTGTGTCTTGGGAACACATATGTGATGCAAGAAATGAAGGGGGCCTGAATGTGATTGAACTAGAGCCATGGAATAAAGCCAACATTGCAAAGATGCTGTGGAATGTTGCAAAAAAGGCTGACAAACTGTGGGTCAGATGGATTCATAGCATTTACTTGAGAGATTCTAATTGGCTCACCTTCACACCTGGGAATGGATGTTCATGGATTATCAGGAGAATGTTCAAATACAGAGAAGAGATGCTACTCAATGATGGATGGAAGAAGGCTCTTGACACTGGAAAATATGGAACAAGGCAGGTTTACTGGTGTATCAGAGGTGAAAAAAGAAAGGTTCCATGGTGCAAACTCTTTTATGGGAATACTGCTAGACCAAGAGCTGTATTTACTATGTGAATGAGTTGCCAAAATCGATTGTATACTAAGGAGAGAATGGCACGCTTTGGGGGACAGATTGATAGCAAGTGTGTATTCTGCAGAGAGGATGAGACTATAGAACATTTATTTTTCAAATGCCCTGTGATAGGTAAAATCTGGACTGATGTCTTGAACTGGATGAAGATACTTCATCGACCAGGAGAATGGTCTACTGAATTGAAGTGGCTAATCGAAAAGTGCAAAGGTAAGAGCATGCATTGCAAACTCCTGAAGTTGGTAACGGCTGAGACAATCTATGCTGTGTGGATGCAACGAAATCAAATGGTATTCAGCACGCAACCGACTTTGGATCCTACTGTGAGCATGCGGATCATTGAAGTGGTGAAAACTCGTGCTACACGCCATAGAGGCCTTAGTCATCTTTGTGATAGGCTACAATAGAAGTAGTGTTAAGTAGCTTGGTACTGGTTATGGTTTGCTGAGATTTGAACCTGGATCCTTTTGATCGGCTCTGTACATGAACTGTTTTGGAAATAGTATATATTATCTTGCTCCAAAAAAAAAAAACGCTTGATTTGGAAGATTGATGTGTAATTTCAAACTAGCCTCATGGAATGGATTGACCCTTTATAATAGGTTATAAGTATAAGAATGGCAAAGAAAGAAATGCACTTTTTTGGAGACATAATCTAGAGTTTTTTTGAGAAAAGGTCCTCCCTCAATATCATGACCGGGTCGACCAGGCTGGATAGACTGTACTTTATTTCATACCAACATCCTATTGATTTATTTTCTTTCATCCCTTGTGGCGAACTAACTCATTTCAACTACAAGTTTGCAATGAATAGTTGACCTTTGGTACTTTTGTTCGGGATAATGTGTTATTTGTTCAATTGGTCATGTGCCCTAACTATAGATCAAATCCACCAGACGAAGAAACTTCAATTTTGCATTGTTGTTGAGTTGTCAGTCTTATCCAACAAGGGATTTGTGGAGTTTATATGGATTGAGATGGGGAAATGGGCAATTAGTTGACTGTCAACCCAATGACATTTTGGCTCGTTAGGCCTCTTACTCTTAGAACAAACTTGTAGAGACCATTTATGTAGTTGCTATCTGAGGTAACCGATCTACATCATTCTTGTGTCTCGGTCTTTTATTTGTAAAATCAAAGAGACTAGTTCATGTGGAGATTTCCCTTGGTCTAATTCCAAGCCTTGTGGCGAAAGTGGAGTCGATGTGGCGTAAAGTGAAGATTGGGGAGTAGATATAATTTCTTTTGGGGGTATTTAAAAAGTGTAACATAGGCAACAAAAAAGGAGCCCGGTACTTCAGCTTGAAGAGCGACTGATCACCGATTAGGAAAAACTTGGCCTTGCCATCTCCCCAAGTAGGCCAGGCGGAATACTTAATGTGTCCTTACAACTTGATTCCAGATAACTGTCGCTCTTATAATAATGCATAAACTCGACATCTTATTGGATTATGTAAAAAAGGTTGGAGAGCTTTTATTCAAGGCCATGTAAAGTTATTAAAGAACTTTTAGACGTTTTATAAAAGAAGCATAATAAGTTAGATTTATAAATATCCATTACTCGAAAAAAATAATCTACGCACTATGAAATATATGTACAGTAAATGAGTAATTAGTAACTAGGATCCAAATAATCAAGGAGCAAAAAAGTGGCGATAACAGGGAGCAATCAAAACCGGCAATACAACATGGCATCAAAGATCATCATCTCCGATAGCCCCGATAATCAAAACAAAAATAGCCAACATGAAAAGACCGATCTAGGGTTTTATGAGAATGAATTTTCGGGGGCTCAAAAAAGGCCACAAAATTTGTACGAATTCAAGGCCACCAAAGAGGATCGTCGGACGGAAATCGTAGGGCAAACATCGGAGGTGAACAATACAGTCAACAAGAATCAGACTTATGCAAACAAGGTGCGGCCTAAAGATGTGTTCATCAACGTGGATCGATTGAAGGGGGAAATAGGAAAGGTTAGGGTTCTTGGACCGATGGAAGAGATGCCGTTCAAAACGGTGGAATTTGCCAACGATCTAGACGACACAATGCGGGAACAATGGTGAGATACAATCCTTATAAAAGTTCTCGAAAAACCTTGGTACTATCCAAATCTCGTGAACATACTCAATGTGATGTGGAAACTGGCTGAGGGTTGCAACATAGTTGACCTCAACCATGGGAGCTATTGCATTCGAGGTCTCACACCAGTGCAACGAGAGTTCATCCTTACCTAAGGTCCGTGGCAAATAGCGGGGAGTTTCCTACAAATCTGCAAATGGACGCCATATTATAACGCAAAGGACGACAAACTAGATTGCATAATAAATTGGATCTGAATACTCGATCTTCCTTTGGAAATATTTTGGGAAGTAGCCATCAATGCGATCGCAACTTGCGTTGGAGAGCCCATCAAGATTGATGGAAACATGTACATGGTCGCGCAAGGTAAATTTGCTCGAGTTTGTGTCCAAGTCCCAACGAATAAGCCATTGGAACGAGGCGTAAATATCAGAGGCAAGTTGTATCAAGTCGTATACGAGAACATCCCTACATTTTGCTACAATTGCGGTCGAGTCGAACATATCACTAATGCTTGTCCGACTAAGAAAAACAATGAGTCTAATCCAAAGCTTATAGCAAATATGGGATCGGATGGTCGAGCAGCCCCTACAGCGGAAGAAACTAAGGATTGGCTTATAGGAAAAACAAAGAGGGGCAAATTTGGGGAATGGATGAAGGTGACGTGTCGTAAAAGCCCAAAAAAAATCTAACAAGTAAGCCGCCGGTAGGAAACGGAAGGGGACTAGATGGGAGTCAAATAAAAATTCTAAAGAGGAATATGGACTTACCAAACAATATTGCAAACGCAAAAGGAAAGGAAAATAATTTCCATATAGGAAAGGAGGTGGAGAACAAAAAGGAACCTAATTTGGGAGGAATCCTACCTTAATATCTTGGAGGTAGTAGCCGTGGCACTCAAAAAGGCAAATCAAAAGTAACACGGGCTAAGAAATGGCTGATCGAACCGAGCTCAAACAAATTCGCAGCACTTATTGATTTGGAGGAAAATAATACCGAGAGGATCTCCACGAGAAGCGCACGCGATGGCGCAAAAAGCTTTGACTCTAATCATATCGATGGAATAGGAAGGGAACTTGAAAATTATAGTGGAGGACGATCAATTAATCGTCCAAGCAAATCCACATTTCTGGGAGATCGAAACATTGAGACACACATTCGTGGGTCCTTCTAAGATATTACGAATCGATCCGAGCACCGTTCAAGCCATGGAGGTATCGTCAACAATTTGGGAATTTGAAATCAACACCCAAACGATAGAGAGATTCCTGAACATACGAATTCGTTGGCAAAAGATTGTGATGAGAATATGTGAACAGAACATACATAACTGTTCAACAGGAGACGTCGTGATGGGAGAATCAAGCCACTGAAAACCTCTTGCATCTGATTTAGCTACATATGTGTCCAATGAAGGTCGTTACTTGGAATTGTCACGGAACCGAACATGAAGATTTTGCGAGAAACTTTTGCAATTTGGTTAGAAGTCATAGGCCCGATATCGTCTTCCTTTAAGAGACGAGAGTCGCGCCGGAGAGAGCATATGAGATCGCCTCTTTCTTGGGGGTACTCGGACTATTGTATCGCGAGAGAGCATATGAGATCACCCCTTTCTTGGGGTACTCGAATTATTGTATCGCCCCGACGAACGGAATAGACGGGGGTGTATGGATGTTATGGAATAGTGATAACATTGATGTCGATATACGCAATGTTGAAGACCAAGGAATTCATGCGAAGGTGGGTCCGAAAAGAGAAGCAAAGTGCATGGTGTCTGGGATTTATGCGAAGCCAAACTCTAGCGACAAAGTCCGCATCTTTGATAGCCTTAGGAGAATGGCACATCAATATGATACACCGTGGCTCATTCAAGAAGACTTTAACAAATTCCTCTATACGCACGAGGAAAGAGAAGGGAACCTGAATATGACTAGAAGATGTCACGACTTTCAGCAATGGGTTGACAAGTGGAAGGTGATGGACTTGGGCTATAACGGAGCAAAATATACTTGGCTAAATAAAAGGGATGGAGGCGCACTAATTCAAGAAAGAATTGATAGAGCATTGGCGAACACGGCTTGGATCAACATGTTCCCGAAAAACGCAATTTTCCGCCTCCGTCGTACACACGGATATTACTATCCAATCCTCACAAACTGTTTTGGCGTCCCACCAAGCCGAGGAACAAGGCCCTTTCAATTCGAAGCGATGTGGATAAGACATCAGGAGTGCGGTGAATTAGTGAAGGAAATTTATGAGAAGCATGATGACATCAATGAGGCAATCGAGGCAGTTCTGGACAACTTTATACCGTAGAATAAATCACATTTTGGGAATATATACAAGGAGAAGCGGATTCTTCTCCGACAGATTGAGGGCGCGCAAATTTCTTTGGCAAGGAGACCGAATAATTACCTCAAAAAACTGGAGGAAAAGCTAGTGGGCGATTACAACGAAATTCTTAGGAGAGAGGAAATATCTTAGCGATAAAAGTCGCGGATTAAATGGTTGGACGAAGGAGATAAAAATACGGCCTTTTTCCACCGAGCATCCATGATAAGGAGGAAAAGAAACAAAGTTCTCAGGCTGAAAATTGATGGGGAATGGTGTGACGATCAGGAGACGCTAAAGAGTCACGCACAATCATATTTTATGTGGCTTTTTGAAGGCAAAACGCGAGCAGGTACCGCACTTCCTTTATCAAAATATCAAGCCCAACTTGAAAAAAGTGATGCAGATTTTGTGGGGCGAGAAATCACTTTGGAAGAATTGAAAGATGTAGTGTGGCAAACCCACCCCACAAAGGCACCGGGACTGGACGGGATACAAGGATTATTCTTTCAAAAATATTGGGAGGTAACGAAAGAGTCGATGTTCCGATTTATTAAGGGTGCATTCGTGGAGAGGGAGTTTGACAAGATTATTTGCGGCGCGCATCTCTGCCTAATCCCTAAGGTAACGTACCCGAACATTATTTCCCAATTTCACCCAATTTCACTTTGTAATGTTATTTACAAATTCATCATGAAGTGTTTAACGATGCGATTGAAGAAATTAATGCCCAAAATAATTGCCCCCACACAATCAAGTTTTATCAAGGGTCGTAGTACCCACGATAATATCTTTGCGATACAAGAAATCCTCCACTCACTTCGAACGAAGAAGAAGAATAAGAAAGGATGCATGATTCTCAAGCTCGACCTCGAGAAGGCTTATGACAAAATTAATTAGGAATTCTTGGAGGAAACGCTCATCGCGTTTAATTTCCCACCGGATATCATCAAACTCATTCTCTTCTGCGTGCGCAACGCATCGACGGAAATATTATGGAACAGAGCCGATTGAAAGGTTTATGCACGGGTGTGGATTAAGACAGTGAGATCCACTTTCACCATACCTATTTGTACTATGTGTTGAGAGTCTATCATACCTAATTCACGAGGCGATTGACGAAGAAGCTTGGGAACCGGTCATACCTTGCAGGGACAGACCGCGAGTTTCATACTTGTTCTTCGCGGACGATTTATTATTGATGGGGAAGGCGACCATTCGCACCGCGAATACTATGATAAAAATCCTTGGTAAATCCTGTGGGGTGTCCGGTTTAAAATTAAATCCGACCAAACCGAAGGTGTTTTTCTCAAATGAAGGTGGTTGAAGTATGAAAATGAGGATTTGCGCCATAGGATTCGCGAGGACTAATTCTTTGTGCAAATACTTGGATGCACAACTGGTTCACGGGCGGATTTCTCGAGAGAAATTCAACAGTATTTTTGATAAGCTATCGACGAGAAAATTTGGATGGAAGGGGAATACTTTGTCACTTGCGGGGAGAGAGACATTAATTCAGTCGGTATCCATAGCAATCCCGATACATATTATGCAGTCATGTTGGGCCCCGAGGACATTTGTGATAGACTCGATAAAATAAATCAAGAATTTTTATGGGCGGACAACCCGAACTCCCAAAAAATCCATCTAATATGATGGGAAAAAAATCCTCCAACGCAAGCGTGATGGCGGTTTGGACATAAGATCAGCTCGTTTTAATAACGAGGCGCTCCTATCGAAACTATGTTGGAGAATGGTGCAAAATCAAGATTGTCTATGGTCGAAATTGGTGAAGGCAGAATATTTGAAGAGCAAGAATATTATGGAGTACGTAACTCGACTGTGTGATAGCCCAACGTGGAAAGGGATTATGCGGTGTATGGCCTTTATCCAACCATTTATTCGGTGGAAAATTGGGAAAGATAAATCAATATTCGTATGGACCGATAATTGGCTAGGGGACGTGAGATTATGCAAAGTGATGGGCGATATAAATCAAGAGGGCTATGGGCTGAAACTTGCGGATATTATTGATGAGGATGGAAGTTGGGATTTATCAAGGGCTCGGTCGAGCATTCCCAGTAAACGGAGAGCCAAAATTACTAAAAAAAATGTGACGCTAAGCGAGGAAGAAGATAGAGCGGTGTGGAGTCCAACATCGGATGGAAAATTTTCTTGCAAATTTGCATACTTTGCGCTCTTCAAGAAATATTCAGCTTCAATCAGGAGCGTGACTTCGGATTGGATTTGGAAGCTACCGTGCAGCAACAGGTTTAGACACTTCATGTGGTTGGCAAATCAGAATAAAATCGCAACCAACGCACTACGGAAAGAAAGGAAACTGATTGTGGATGCAAGCTGCGAAGCGTGTGAAAACATGACCAAATCGACTATCCACACTCTTCGGGACTGCCCGATAGTGCTGAAAGTTTGGAAAGTACTCGTCCCCAAGAATATGTGGCAGACATTTTTTGGGATTGAGGATGCATCATGGCTGAAAACCAACCTCATGTGCCCGAAAACTACTAGCTTGGAAATTCTGAATACGTCGTGGAATATTATTTTTGCAGTCGGGATATGGTGCATTTGGAAAGCGAGGAATAATAGAATCTTCAAGGGTACGAGCGGGAATGTCTATGGCCTGATTTGTCAAATCAAGCAACTTTGTAGTGATCAAATGGCGGCAATGAAGAACAAGAAAAAAAACATTAACCCGAAGTGGAGAAAGGCGAGTGTGGGCTGGCATAAGCTTAACGTCAATGGCAACGTAACTGCAAGTACTAATGAGGGAACAGCGGGAGGCATCCTTAGAGATCATGAAGGAAAGTGGATATGGGGATTTGCTAGGAGACTCATGACTCCGACGGTACTCGAAGCGGAAGTTGAGGCAATCTGAGTGGGGCTAAAAATCGCATGGGAACGGAGGATACAAAAAATCGAGGTGGAGACCGACTCCAATATGGCATTCGATTTTATTTCCTAAGGGAGCGGGCGTGACCACGAGCTACACGAGAAAATTGAGGAATGTTGCGCACTCCTTAGGAAGCCTTAGCAACAAAAGTTCGTTTGGATTAGTAGAGAAGCCAATAAATTGGCGGATGCTTTAGATAAATCTTATGTTATGATTGAGGGAGAGTCCGATGTTAGATTGGATCCGCCCTCTTACGTTGCGTCTATTTTGTAATGCGGATATTGCCTAAGAGCCTTTAATTCATTTGATTCACACAAAAAAAAAAGTATCCAAATAAATGCACGATACAGCAAGTTACTCCAAACTTTCGGATCCTAATTAGTGTACCATAAGATAATCTGAAAATTCGATTATTGGGGGTAAAAGTTGTTAAAGCGCATTATCCATTTCCCCACATAAAGCGTTTGTGCTAATTCATTGCAAAATTAGCTCCTCCTCGTCAGGTAGCTCATGGCTGGACCAAGTTGAAGCTCGATTGAAGTGAGTTATTATTATTTGCCTTGTACTGCTTTGTTTTTTGGTGGTGGGTTTCTACTTTCTAGCTATGCTTTCTGTTCATAGGTACAAAAAGCTATTATTCCCCTTATTATTCAAACAGGTTTCCTCCACAGATTCAACAGCCCCATCTCTTTTTCTTGAACAAAATCAGCTGTTAAGGTATAAAGATCTAATCTTTGTGAGCTTTTCTAGTCTTACCAATGTGGGTTTATCTGTTGAGCCCTCAAAACCCGCAGAAAGGGGTAAGAAATCTGCTGAAAAAATAGAGAATGAGAAAGCTTACACCGCCTCCTACTTGATGAATTCTCTCAACTTGTCTCCAGAAAGGGCTGCTTCTGCTTCTGCCATAGTTCGCTTTAAGAATTCGCTGAAACCCGATTCGGTGTTGGCTATGTTAGAGAATCACGGTTTTAGTAGAACACAGATTGCCACTGTTGTGAGGAAAAGACCTGGAATTCTTGTTAACAAGGAAAAAACCCTTTTGCCCAAGCTCCAGTTTTTCAAATCTATCGGCGTGTCCAAGGATCTCCTTGCCACCATCGTTGCTCAAGATTCAACTTTTTTGGCTAGGAGCTTGGAAAAGCAAATCATTCCTAATTATAATTTCCTCAAGGGTGTCCTTTTGACCGATGAGAGGGTGACTAGTGCAATGAAGCGAACCTCGAGGATTTTTCTTGAAGATTCCGATAAGAATCTTGCTCCTAATATTGAGGTTCTGAGGGAGCTCAAAGTGCCCGAGTCGTGTATCAGATTGTTGTTGACGCATTTTCCCGAGGCCATCATTATAAGAACTGATAAATTTCAAGAATCTGTCTCCAAAGTGTTAGAAATGGGGTTTGATCCATTGAAATCGATGTTTGTGTTGGCTTTACATGTACTTTCTGGAGAAGGCAATAAACTGACGTGGGAACGTTGTTATGAGAGTTATAGTGATTGGGGTTGGACAAGAGAGGATATCTACGCGGCATTTAAGAAGCATCCTAACTGCATGCTCCTGTCTCAAAATAAGATCTCAAGGACGATGGATTTTCTGGTTAACAATTTTGGTATGGACTCCAGAATGATTGCGGAATGCCCCGGGGTTCTCCTCTTCAGTTTGGAAAAGAGGATAATCCCTAGGTGTTCTGTTATTAAGGTCTTGTCATCAAAGGGTTTGCTTAAGAAACCGATAAAGCTGAAAACTGCTTTATCACCATTGGAGCAGTCTTTCTTGGATAAGTTTGTATTTCCATATGTGAAGGAAGTACCTAAGCTTTATGATTTTTACCAAGGGAAGGTTAGCGTTGAGGAATTGTGATCACCATGTGCTGAAATAGGTAAAACTCTTGTGTTACCTTGTATTCTCTGTCATCTTTTACTCCTTTTAGTTGTTACCACCTGACTTGGTTGTATTACTGGCTCTATCATATTCCTTTTTTGTTGGGGGATTTTGTACTGAATCCTGTACATTTTATTGTGTGGGGAGTTGTATTCAATAAACAATTAGGAGATTCACATTTCTTTCTTGTTAGGGGATTTTGTACTGATTTCTGTACAATTTATTGTTTTGGGATTTTTATTCAATAAACAAATGAGAAGATTTAATCCCACAAGGAGAAGCATGATAAGTACTGTTCATGTGCGGACAGTATCATAGCATGTTACAAAAGGCTGATGAATGTGAAGCTAACACTTACAGCTTGGACATCCCTGCATTCGTCTCGGAGAACTTGCATTCTTAATTAGGACATCGTGCGATGGTTTGAGATGATTATACAATTTTTCATGATATGTTTTGTCAGAATATTGATGTACAATTCTCTTAAATAAAGTCAATCGACATCATTGGTAAATAAATGATCTTGATTCACCTTACTATAGAGATGTTCTCAGCTAAAGGCTATTGAAACATTTCTGGGCTTGGACCATAGTTAACCAAGGCAGTTCGCTTATATATATAATCAGTCCACTATAACTTGATAGAACATGTCAAGGACTTTGTGTTGTTTGTTCAAAGCAAAGCTTGTATGGGCAAAAAACATAAACTTGTGTTCCTTCTTGAATGTTCTATTACTTTGCTTGCTTGATTTTTGTTTTGGTGTCCGACTCTGATCCCGTGTTTGCACTCATAAGAAGGTTAGACTATTGATACTTGATATTGGACATAGTGGCATTTATTTTAGATTGTAGCTTGTTCCTGTCAATGTTGTTGATACTGGGAGAAAATGGCATTGCTAACTAATGTCTAACTTCTTGCTCTAAATTTGGTATCTGACAAGAATTTGCTTGTTTTCACCTTCATGTATATGCAAGTCTATCAATATTGTCGTCGGAGTGGAATGGTGCTTGCTCCTTCATTTCAGGTCACGCCATCCATTTCGGAGTGGAATGGTACTTATATAAACAGTATATGTCATCAGATTTTATTTTTTGTAATAGTTGAGGGAGTTATGAAAGTTAAGGAAGAGTTGAGAGATTAAAGAATCTTGAGACACAGAATCTCCAAATGTGATGGTATATTACTTGAAAGATCACACATCATGTTCTTCATAGTTCCACAAGTATTCTTTCTTCAAGTTTGCATTTGTTACTGTTATATATTGCAATTCTAACAGAAACAGAAATAATTTAAGTTTATTGCCCTGAGTCGTGAAGAATTACTGTCTTAAAGGCAACATTTCCCGCACTATATATTTAAGAAAGAAATCAGCCTACAGGATAAACAAGGGAAAAATCGATCCTGGTGGTACCACCAGGATCAAATAGACCATAAACAAGGCTTAAGAGTTCTATTTTGAAACAAATGCAGAAAATTGGATGATTAATTTGTCCATCAATTACTTCTTTTTATAGATCAGAAGACAACTTTTTAACAGATGCAACTTTTCGAAAATGGTGGGAAATATTCAAACGAATGCAACACTACAGAAAGTTACAACTTTTCGTTTAAATTACAAATACGTTTTCAAATTTAAATAATATAATTAATTAATTTGAAATTCAAAAAATAATATTAATTCGAATTAATTTACTAATATTAACACTAATCTGAATTAATTAACAAAGCCCCAAGTTGCTCCAAGTGCCCAATCTTGACTTTTAAATAATGGTTAAATGCAATGCCCAAAGTCCTATTCAAAAGTCCAACACATGAATTAAACATTCAAGTGATATTTACTAATAAACACTTGTATTTGGTTGTCTTCTTCCTATGTGGGATACTACAACACTTTATTTTGCATACAAAATATCTAACATTCTCCCACTATTTTGTGTACAAAGCTTCTGCCTGATTTGCATTATGCATACTTAGAGGTATCTCTCGATTTGGACCTCTAGTTAGTGCACACGCTTTAAACTCTAACAAAATCATAGGTGTCCGAAGATTGAACCTTGACTCCATATGTTAAAACGAAGACTATGTACACACAATACATATCTTTAAGTCTCAAAAGATTCTTAACACAACCTTAACACGATTATATATGGCCATGTGCTAATCCTGCTCTTGTGAACATTTATAAAAATAACGCATACTCCTATCAAAACGGCAAAACTTCTATGTTCACATGGGTGAAGTCTCAACTCTATCCCAGTTGCTTTGGACGATATGTAGTAAGATAGACTTCATTAAAAGTAAGCTCATCCTCTTTTCATCGCAACTGCTGGTACTAGCTTCTTTAACTTTCTTATGGAACTTTGCTAGTACTCTTGAGCAATCACAATAACTTGTTATTACCCTTTGAACTTTTAAATCAGTTTTTACTAATTTAAGGGTGGGTTTCCGTTATTGCTGCTCAATAAATAATTTAATTCTCATATCACTTGTAGTACTTTTCGCTAAGTCTCTTGAGAGTGCCTTAGTGAGAGGATCAGTGAGATTATCTCCAGATTTTACATAAACTATGGTGATCACCCCATTCGTTATTAATTCTCGCACATATGCATGTCTCAAGCTTAAATGTCTAGATTTTCCATTATATACTTCACTATGCTCTAGACATTGTAGCTTCACTGTCGCAGTACAAAGAAATGGCGGACTTTGGTTGCGGCCTCAACTCTATTTTAGACAACAAGTCTCTCAACTATTCTGCTTATTTGCCTGATGTAGATAGGGCTATAAACTCTGACTCCATGGTCGAATGTGCAATGCAAGTCTGTTTCTTAGATGCCCAATTTATAGCCCCTTCTCCTAGACATAATATTCATCTAGAGGTCAACTTACTTTCATTTATAGTAGACATCTAACTTGCATCACAATAACCCTCTAGCATACTTGGATAATCCTTGTAAATGATGATGTTCAACTCTCTAGTACATTTTAGGTATCCAAGGATTCTTGCAACAGCTTTCCAGTGTAAAGTGCTAGGTTTGCTAGTAAATCTTTACATCATGCCAACAACAAATGCTATATCTGGCCTCGTACAGTGCATAGCATACATAAGACTTCCAATGGCACTAGCATATTCAAGTTGTGCAACAACTCTTTCATTTTTTTCTTGAACTCTTATGTTAGAATCATAAGGAGTGTTCGCCTCTTTTATATTGAGATACTTAAACTTATCAAGTACTTTATCAATATAATGTGTTTAATTTAATGCATAGCCTCTCTCATGTCTCCTAACTTTGATTCCCAAAATAGTATCTACCTCTTCCAAATCTTTTATTTTTAAAGACAAAAGTTAGATAACTTTTAGTCTCTTCAATGCCTTTCATGTTAGTACTAACAATCAGCATATCATCAACAATCAACATAGAGACATAAGATCACACCATATTCACTTGTCATTTTGCAATAGATGCATTTATCGGCATTGTTATGCTAGAAGCCATTGGCCAAGATCACAGAATCAAACTTTTTATGTCATTATTTTGGAGCCTGCTTTAAGCCATATAACGACTTAACCAATTTACAAACTTTATTTTCATTTCCCGGAAGAACAAATCCCTCGGGTGCTCTATGTACAATTCTAGTTAAGTCACTATTCAAGAAAGTCGTCTTAACATCCATTTGATGTATATATAACTTATAAATAGATGCCAATGCAAACGGTACTCTGATTGATGTTATTCTTGCTACTGGAGCATACGTATTAAAGTAATCTATACCTTCTTTTTGTTTGAAGCCTTTTGCTGCTAGTCTTGCTTTAAAGGTTTGAATAGTGCCATCAGTTTTACACTTTTTCTTAAACACCCTTTTACACCCAATTGCCTTTGAACTAGGTGGTAGATCCACTAAAACCCATGTATTATTGGACACTATAGCATCCATCTCATAATTGACTGCTTCTTACCAAAAAGAAGCGTCTCTTGAAACCATAGCTTCCTTATAGGTTTTAGGATCATCATCAACATGTAAGACCATAGGTGTGTAACCTTAAAGACTTCATTTCTAGTTGCTTCAACAAGGATAACAATAGAATCTGGTGAAACAAATTAAGAACTCAAGTGTTTTCTTTTCGAGCCCGTTGGCTCCTTCTTGGTTCACTTTGTTCATTTAATTGCACCTTTTTTTCTCACCAAGTTCTTTATTAACACCACTACTTGATATTTCATTGTTTTCGATAGGTTTAGGCTCCACAAAATCATGCAAGAATTTATTCTCAAAGAATTCTACATTTATAGATTCTACAATAACATTGGATTCTAAATCCAATAATCTATAAACTTTAAAAGTTTGAGCATAGCCAACAAAAATACTTTTAATTCCCCTCGGACCTAACTTGGTTTTGTGAGGATCAGTAAGTTTATAAAAAGCTACACCCCACACATTAATAAAATCTAAGTTAGGCTTTCTACCATTATTCCACAGTTCATAAGGTGAAGTACGAAATTTTTTAAAAGGAACTCTATTATAAATAAGGCATGATGTTAATAAAGCTTCACCCCATAAATTAAAAAGGCAACTTTGCATTCATAAGCATTGCATTCATCATATCTACCAAGGATCTATTTTTTCTTTCAGCCAACCCATTTTGTTGAGGAGTATATGGGGCTGTTCTTTGGTGAATTATATCATTTTCTTCACAGAAAATGTTAAAAGGATTGAGGAAAATATTCCCCTCCTCTATCACTATGAAGCACTTTGATCTTTCTATCATTTTGATTTTCAACTTCGGATTTAAACTTCTTAAATTTATCAAAAGCTTCATCCATGGTTTTTATTAAGTACACATATGTGTACCTTGAATAATCGTCAATAAATGTGTTGAAATAACTTTTTCCACCCCTTGTTAATTGACCTTTTAACTCACAAATATCAGAATGCACAACTTTCAATAATTCAGAATTTCGTTCAACTTTAGAAAATGGTTTCTTAGTCATTTTAGTTTCTACACAAATTTCACATTTATCAACTCGTTCATCTTTGAAAGTAATATAATCATGCTTAGACATATAACGTAAATATCCATAATTTAAGTGTCCTAGTCTAGCATTCCATAAAATAGAAGAAGAATCAACAACATAAGCAACATTATTAGTTTTATTAATAGATAACTTGAACATGACATCCACAGAGTATCCTTTGCCTATGAACACTTTGTTCTTAGTTACTTTATGAGATTCTAATACAACTTTAAATCCTTTCTTACATAAGAGATCAGCAGAAACTAAATTCTTTCTCAAATCTGGAACATGTAGTAGCCTAAATCCTAAACCCTAAACCCTTCCCACATAACTTTTGCAGTATCATGGTTTCCCATAAGAACTTCTTCAGACTCCCTCAACTCGTTGTAGTTTTTGAACATACTCTTATTGTTGCACACATGAAAAGTGGCACCAGAATCAAACCACCAATCAGGAGATACATCAATGGATGCCATATGCAACTCTGTTATCATAGCAACAAACTCTTTTCCATCAGCCTCAACCACGTTTGCTTTGTTGTTGTTGTTGCCCGAACCAGAATTCCCATTTGAATTGGAATTCACTTGATTGTTCTTGAATCTTCACTCTTTTATGTAATGCCTCTTTTTACCACAGTTGTAACAATGACGATTTTTCTTCACATTCGATTTTTTGAAATTCTTTTTTTGTGGTTCAATGTTGTTTTGAACAGTTTGAACCATGCCAGAAGAAGTCCCACAATTTGGAACACTTTCCAAAACATGGTTCACTTTAGAACCTATAAAAGACTCATCTCTTGCACGATTCTCACTTTCAATTTGCAAATGAGTATTGAACTTTTCAATAGTATAATTTTCAAAATAATGAAGTACTTTCTTTCTAAAATCATGCCAAGTGGGTGGAAGTTTTGACAATATTACTCCCACTTGGATGGCATCAGGCACATTAATCTGCAACTCACTCAATTGTGAAACTAGGATCTCCAAGTCTCAAACATAATCCATAATTGGCATATTTTTAGTAAATTTAAATTCGAAATACTTCAGTGCCAGAAATATGTATGTACCTTCTTTCATGTGTTTATATTTTGATTCGAGGACATACCATACCTCTTTTGACATTTTGTAATTGTGATAGACATCATACAACCTGTTGGTGAGGGAATTCAGAATGTAACCCCTGCACAGCATCGCATCCTTCTCACGATTCTCATTGTCTGTTTAGCTTTCTTTTTCACTATATCAGTAGCATCTTCGACCGGTTTTGCAACTGCTTCAAGTTTCGGATCCAACAGGTAATACAGATTTAGAGACAGCAAAAGCCATGACATGCTGTCCTGCCATCTGGTGTAGTTTGTTCCATCAAAACGATCGAGTTTGTTGATTCTTTCGCTTGAAATTGGAACTTCATGGTAGGATTCATGCATGTTTATTGCTAAATATTGCTAAATATTGCCTTTAGATTGTTAAAAATATTGCAACAGAAACATAAATAATATAAGTATTTGTCATGAGTCGTGAAGAATCACTGTCCTAAAGGCAATATTTCTCGCACTATATATTTAAGAAAGAAATCAACTTACATGATAAACTAGGCTTAAGAATTCTATTTTGAGAAGTGCAGAAAATTGGATGATTAATTCGTCCATCAATCACTTCTTTTTATAGACCAGAAGACAACTTTTCTAACATATGCAACTTTTCGAAAATGGTGAAAAATATTCAAACGAATGCAACACTACAGAAAGTTACAACTTTTCGTTTAGATTACAAATACGTTTTCAGATTTAAATAATAAAATTAATTAATTCAAAATCCAAATAATAATATTAATTCAAATTAATTAACTAATATTAACACTAATCTTAATTAATTAACAAAGCCCCAAGTTATCCCAAGGGCCCAATCTTAACTTTTAAATAAGAGCTAAATGCAAAGCCCAACGCCCTATCAAAAAGTCAAACACATGAATTAAACATTCAAGTGGACATTTACTTATAAACACTTCTATTTGGTTGTCTTCTTCCCATGTGGGATACTACAACACTTTATTTTTGCACACAGAATATCTAACAGTTAATGAACCAGGTCTGTCATAAGTCATGACAAACTTTTATAAAATAAGGAATAACACCACTTATTGAGGTTTAAGTGTATTCAGAGAACCACCCCGAATATATTTGCAAAAGGCCTCCTTCCAAACTTATATAAACCTTATACGTTGTTCCAAATTTTGAAATGGGGACAGAATTTGCTATGTCATCGTGAAACTTTCAATTTGACTATTTATCAAGTTTGGCTTTGATTTCATAATTTTATCAAAAGTGCCTAAGCTTCATGAGGTGTGCGTAACATGTTATAAAGTAGAATTTTGAAGAGAAGGATAATAATTATTAAAATCAAAAACAAAAGCTAAACTCATAAATTTTCACACGTGGTTAAATTTTTCAGTGACTTTGAAATTCGAAAGTGTTTCTTCAGTTTCTTGAATATAAAGACTTCTTTCGAAACTTACGCAAGCCTAAAGCTTATTAGGTCCAAATTCGAAATGTGTACATAATTTGGAGGAGTTGCCATGTCCGCACGGAATTATCGTAAACTTTCAATGTTATTATTTGTCACGTTTTTTACTTCATACTAAGGGGTGTTTGCAAGAGCCATTAAAAGTAGCTTATGGCTTTAAGTCACTAAGAAGCATTTATTTAGGGGGTGTTTGCAAGAGCTTATGAACGCTACTTTTTCATAACTTTTACTTAAAGTTACTTAAAGCGGCGTTTGACTTAAAGCAGTGAGTGTTTGCAAATGTGTTTTTAAAAGTTACTTAAAGCAGTTAAAATAGTTTTGTGGTGTTTGCAATAGCTAGTGAAAAGCAGCTTTTGAATATTGATCAAGATGCAATAAGATTTATTTACGTATATTTAAAGTATACATAATATTAACGTTTAACTCACACATGCACAATTATGGTTATATTTAAAAATAAAATAATATAATTGAATTAATACGTTTATTACACTAAATTTCACAATTTATTTGATGTAAGCATTTATTTTTAGAAAGTATAACTTTATCTGAAAGTTGTTAATATAAATATGTTGTTGTTAAGTAAAAAAAATATTAAGAATTTCTTTGTATTCTTTTTCATTATTACTTTTTCTTTAATTATTTTTTATTATTAATTAAAACACCACAATTTAAGATTATAGAAAATATCACGTAAATAGGGAAAAAGAGAAATCATGAGATTCTTTCTAATTAATTAAGGCTTAAATATGATATTAAGAGAAATTTAAGGAATATATAAGTAGAAGTAGTTTATGGAAGCACCTCATGACATGCTTCTGGGCTTCTGCTTATTTTTGACTTTTTTTAAGAGAAGGAGAAGCAAAATCATGAATTGCAAACACTAAATAAATGCTTTCCAGTGACTTAAAGCCCATAAGCTCCTTTTAAAAGCTCTTGCAAACACCCCCTTAGTGTTTGCAATGCATGCTTTTGCTTCTCCTTCTCTTAAAAAAAAAAAAACCCATAGGCATGTCAGGAGGTGCTTCCATAAACTGCTTCTACTTATATATCCTTGAAGTTTCTCTAAACATCCTTTTTTAGCCTTAATTAATTAGACAAAAATCTCATGATTTCTCTCTTTCCTTATTTACATGATATTCTCTATAATTTTAAATTGTGACATTTTTAAGAGTAATAAATTAATAATAAAAAATAATAAAAGAAAAGTTAATTATAAAAAAGAAGAGAAACAAAATCTTTTTTTACTTAACAACAACATGTACGATATAATTATATTAACATCATTCAAATAAAGTTATACTTTCTAAAAATAAATGCTTACACCAAATAAAATGTGCAATGTAATGTAAATAAGCGCATATATTAATTCAATTATATTAAAATTTAAATTATTTATTTTTGGATATAAACATCATTGTGTAAGTAAGAGTGAAGCGTTAATATTGTGTATATTTTAAATAAGAGTAATTAAATATTATTACATTTTAATCAATATTCAAAAGCTACTTTTCACTAGCTATTGCAAACAGCACAAAATTATTTTAGCTGCTTTAAGTAACTTATAAAAACACATTTGCAAACACTCGCTGCTTTAAGTCAAACGCGGCTTTAAGTAACTTTAAGTAAAAGTTATGAAGAAGTATATTTCATAAGCTCTTGCAAACACCTTCTAAGTCCTATATCGTGTGCATGTTTATCAAGCTTCATGAGTGGACATCACACATGCTACAAAGTAAGAATAATTGTGAAAAATAAATTGTAAATTTGATGGGGGTATTTTAGGAATGGCCCAATAACAATATTGAGCCGGCCCAAGAAGGAAGACCCACTGAAATAGTGCATCGAACATATAAAATTCGATACGAGTTGAGCATCGAACGGCCTCAATTCGATCTAATGGATCGATCGAACTGCCCCAATTCGATGCTCATTCTTCACCAACCGCAGGGGCCCACGGGACGGGGTTTATAAATACCCTGTCTCCTGGGCTGCTCAACATTCATTCTAAACTCACAACATACTATAGTGCATCGAACCAGCTGATTTGATACACTTTAATATTTAATACTCAACTCCATTCGATACGGTCTAGTTTGACCGCGACCAATATCGAATCGTTCCCATTCAAGGCCCATCAGCATCGAACCCACTTAAATAGATATAATCTACAGTAGCATCGAACCATCCCGATTCGATCCACAGCAACATCGAACCACCTTGATCCGATACTCATAGATCGAACGACAACGATTCGATCTTCCCAGTTCTTTGTCTTTATAGGATATCGGGAACAATTCATTATTTGTAATAGACAGTAGGTGTTCCGGACCAAGCTAGTTCGTTCATTGTAATAGATTAGCATTATTTTGGCATTGTCAGGCCCATTTGTATTGATTTCTTGTGTATTGTAACCCGGACGAAATAAGACCAAAATATTAGCGTCGTCTGTGGGAACACCGTTTAAATTATTTTTAGGTATAAGTAGCTATAATGACAAAGAGACATCGTATGCGATCAGATGAAACAGTAAAAGCAAGGAAGAAAATCAAGGTGGTTAGAGATGAGAACGGAAAATGACCCGAGCCTGAGGAACAAGGACGGGAAAAAGTAGAAAATCAGCTACTAAAGCAGTGGCAAGAATGTAAAATGGAGCCCTTAGGAGAGTTCAAGAGTGTTCAGCTATTCAGGGAAAGTGCCGAGAAGATAATAAAGATCGGAGCGGGAATAGAACAAATGATAGAGGCAGCCCTAGTGGACTGTCTCATGCGTAATTTGGATATATTCGCTTGGTCTGATTCCGACTTGCACGGGATAGACTCCATAATTATATTATATCGGCTAAATGTAGACAAGAACGCAAGGCCAAGAAGACAAAAGAAATGAAACTTCAGCAAATAAAAGAACGAAGCGGCCGAAAAAGAAGTACAGAAACTCTTAGCGGCACGGCACATTTACGCCTTGAGATTTCGGAATGGTTAAGTAATGTCGTGCTGGTCATGAAAAAGGAAGCGACATGGAGAATGTGTGTGGATTACACGGATTTAAACAAGCATTGTCCTAGGGATCCTTTCCCATTGCCCAGAATAGATTTATTAGTCAACTCGGCTGCGGGATGTGCACTGCTGAGTATGATGGACGCGAAAAGTGGATTTCACTAAATCTTCATGGCAGTGCAAGATCAGAGCAAAACAGCTTTTGTAACGGATACAGGAGTATATTGTTACAGGGTAATGCCCTTCGGATTAAAGAACGCATGAGCGACCTTTCAAAGACTTGTTGCGAGAATGTTTTATCATCAGATCGGAAAGTCCATGGAAGTGTATATCGACGACATGCTTGTGAAAAGTCTCAAGGCAGAAGAGCATGTGCGTCATTTAGATGAAGCTTTCGCTATCATGAGAACTTACGGAATGAAGCTGAACCCAAAGAAATGTACATTTGGGGTAACAGCGGGGAAATTTATGGGTTATGTGGTGAACGAAAGAGGAATAAAAGCCAACCCAGATAAAATAAAGGTAGTATTGGATTTACTGTCACCGAGGATGGTAAAGGATGTGCAGTGTTTGGTAGGCCGTTTGACGACCTTGGAAAGATTTATATCGACCTCTGCAGAGAAGAACCTACCTTTTTTCAAGGTCATGAGAAAGAGTAAGGATTTCGTTTGGAGACCGGAGTGTGAGGAAGCTTTCTGGCAGATGAAAGAATACTTGGTGAGCCCACCGCTATTGGTTAAACCGGAGGAAAATGAAATGTTGTATCTATACCTGGCGGTATCATCGCATGCCATCAGTACGGTGCTAGTTAAGGAGAGGGAAACTCAACAGTTACCCATTCACTATGTGAGTAGAGTTTTACAAGGGGCAGAGAGAAATTATTTGGAGATAGAGTTGTTCACCTTGGCGATCATGGCCACTGTACGGAAATTGAGACTGTATTTTCAGTCTCACCCAATCACGATAGTGACAGACAAACCGTTGAAACAAGTGTTAAAAGGCGAAACCCAAAACTTCTGGTAGACTGGTTAAATGGACAATTGAACTCAGCGAATTCAGGTTGGAATTCAAGCCGCGAACTGCAATTAAAGCACATGCATTAGCGGATTTCATGGCCGAGACGTTGGGAAACAATGTGGCCAGGGCCACAGATTGCATTTTTTCCATATCAGATCAAGCATGAACTAGCAGGGGCGCCACCACATGGGTACTACATACAGATGGATCCGCTACCAGTCATGGATGAGGGTTTGGGATTCATCTCGTATCTCCAGATCGCAGAGAATTAGAGTTCGCTATTAGTCTGAACTACATGGTGACCAACAATGAGGCCGAATATTAAGCGATTATAGAAGGGATTAAATTGGCTTTGGGACTCAATGTTGAACATTTGGACATATTTACCGATTCGTTATTGGTGGAAAATCACTTCTCAAGAAAGTATGAGACAAGAGAAGAGACAATGAAGTCGTATGCTGCGAAGGTAAAAGAACTGGCGGGGTGCTTTAGGTTTTTTGACATCACTCAGATCCCACGAGATGAGAACGGCAAGGCCGATGTGCTCTCAAAATTTGCTAGTTCTTCTAAGATTTTAGTGAAGAAGAGAGTTACATTATTAGCCACGGACAAGCTCTCGACGGAATATCAAAATATAACGGCACAGCTGCAAGAGTGGAGTACATAATGTCGATTCAAGAGGAACCATCTTGGAAAGACGAGATTATGACGTATCTTCGAGAAGGGATACTCCCAACAGATCCGAATGCGTGTTGCATAATGCGATATAAGGCTTGCAGGTTCACAATTCACAATGGAGAACTATACAAACGATCGTTCGAAGGCCCACTGCTCCGTTGCCTGACTCCAACCCAGGCTAATTACGTAATGAATGAGATTCACGCAGGATGTTGTGTAAAATCACTTTGGGGGAAAAGCATTGGCCCAGCGAATTTTGCGTAAGGGGTATTATTGGCCAACTCTATTGAAGGATGCAACAGCTTTCTCGAGGCGATGTGATAGTTGTCAGTACCATGCTCGTCTTATTCATAGACATGCGCAACCCCTCCAACCCATCGACGTGGCATGCCCATTTGATCAATAGGGAATCGATATTGTGGGACCGCTTCCTGTGGCCAAAGGTCAAAAGAGATTTCTGGTGGTGGCAGTAGAATATTATACCAAATGGGTCGAAGCAGAAGCTATGCCATCGATCACCAAAAAGAACATGATTGACTTTATTTGGAAGTATATCATATGCCATTTCAGAATTCCAAGGCATATATTATGTGACAATTACACACAATTCACCGGAAGGGAGATCAAGTCATGGTTTGCGGAGTTAAAAATAGCGCACAATATGACCTCAGTCTATCATCCCCAGTCGAATGGACAAACGGAATCCACCAACAAGACATTGAAAGATTATCTCGAAAGAAGGATGAAAAGTACTGGAAAAACATGGTCGGAAGAGCTTCAAGGAATATTATGGGCGTATAGAATGACTCCAAAGACATCGACAGGGGCAACACCTTTCTTTCTTGTTTATGGCACCGAGATAGGAATGTCGATATGCAGGATTCACGATTACGATCCCGAAAAATCAGCCCGCTTACGTCAGATGGATCTGAACATAATAGGCTCAACAAGGGAAGATGCGTACCAACGCACGGTAGCCTACAAAGCAGCAATGGCTAAAAGCTACTACAAAAGAGTCCAGTTCTGAAATTTTGAAGTAGGTGATATGGTTTTGAAAAGCATAGCAGCAAAACAGCACATCAGAAAATTCGAACCAAAATGGGAGGGGCTTTTCAAAGTCATACAAGCTAGTTCATGAGGCTATTATTACCTAGAGACTATGCAGGGTGTAAAGCTAAAGCGTCCCTAGAATGTGCAACATCTTAGAGGCTATTACGCGTAGGAGAAGAAGCAGTTGCGATGGGTGACTAATAAATTGTATGAACTACGAAGGCTTGAGTCCCTTGCAAAGACTAGGAAACATAGGCACCTAGGTAAGAAACCGAGCTCAACCCTTTTCAAATTATAAAATATATCTGTCAATCTATATGAACAGCACATGCGGAGTCTTATAGTAATGATAGACACCCAAATGAGGAATCGAATGGGGTCAGCAACAAAAATTAACCCCTCATGCACAGCACAAGCGTCATGAGGGAGGTAAATTTGACCCAATGCGGTTGAATGCAAAATTAACCCCTCATGCACGGCATAAGCGTCATGACGGAGGTAGATTTGACCCAATGCGGTTGAATGCAAAATTAACCCCTCATGAACAGCATAAGCGTCATGACGGAGGTAGATTTGACCCAATGCGGTTGAATGCAAAATTAACCCCTCATGCACAGCATAAGCGTCATGACGAAGGTAGATTTGACTCAATGCAGTTGAATGCAAAATTAACCCCTCATGCACAGCATAAGCGTCATGACGGAGGTATGTTTGACCCAGCGGCAGTTGAATGGCAAGATTCGCCCCTCATGCACGGTCTAAGTGTCATGACGGAGGCACGCTAGACCAAAAAGCGGTTGAATGCCAAAAGTTCACCTCTCGTGCACCGCATACCGTCATAACAAAGGTACACCAGGCTCAAAGTGGCTAAAAAACAAGCTCACCTCTCAGGTAGGGCAAAGATATCATGTCAAGAGCACATTAGACTTAAATAGCCACACGCGGAATGCTACATCCTAGAGCATTTCCTAGTCCAAAATTTTGATAAAGAATGCAACGCATTAAATAGATATGCAATTGATAATAGACAAAATGCGATTAAACAAAGATTAAAATCAGTCATTAAAGACGATAAAATATACATTAAAGTATAGAGCAAAAGACTATGATATCGAGCCACAAAATCGGTCTCCTATGTGGATCGTTAAGAAGTGACATGCACAATATTGTTTAGAAAACAAAAAGGCCTAATATCATCAAAATGGTATATCCTAAATATTGCTACTCAGCTGACGACTAGGGGGACTCAGAACGAAGGATCAAACCCACTGAACGGGCAAAATTGGCACAATTTCCTTGAATTTGATCCTCCGTAAGCACCAATTCATCCGCTTGCACCCAACCTTCAGGTAATACAACTTCATCTTTCTCTGAGGCACCGCCAAGTTGATATCTGCTGGGAGAGATCAGAATCTGGTCATTAAATGATTGTTTGGATACGTTAGCATTAGACATGGTAATTCCGATATCTTGAGAAGGACCCTGAGAAGGATACCTTCTAGTAGGCAAAATCATCGTCGGACCCAGAATATTAGACACGGGCAGAACCTTTTTTCCTTTATCCAGAGCGACAGCGGGAAATTCCCGAGAACCAACTATCCTATTAGCACTCGGAAGAAAGATCGTAGACCTGGACATGGTCGGAGGCGCAACCTTTTTTAAAGCAGGTCGGTTTCATCATCATTATTGCCGAAAGTGGCATGATTGGCATCATTAACCTTCTCCAACTCACTCCGACATCATTAGCAACATCTGCATCCCTTCCCTCCCGCATCAAAGGCGAACTCGAATTTAAGTAGCTGGGATCAAGAACAGTATTATCTTTACGATCGTGCCATAGGGCATAAAACGGATCGCCAGGTCTTGGGGCCCAAAAATCCTCCTCGTCTCCGCCGTTGAGCTCCAGAATCTCCATCCTAGGACCGCGGTTAACATCCAGCATGTCTTTCTAAAAACCTTCCCTAAGATATCCGAGATAACAGGCCTGATCAACGCCGAGTTCCATGTCGTATTTCATGTCTTTGGCACCGCGGAGCAACTTAAGCAATTTATAAACGCCACTTTGCATGAACAATTTGGCAATAGAACACTTGTAATTCTTCGATTCGAAATATCGAATCCGGCCACCCAAATCAGCTAAGCCCTTATCAACTCCAGCATTCAACGCCTTAAGAGCAGAATTCTCTCGCTTTAGGGAGTCGTTTTCTCTCTTCAGAGCATTAATTTCAGCATGCAATGTTGCAACGCTATCTTCAGCTTTTTTGGCTGATAACCCAGCCTCGTAAGTGTCATGAACTGCTTTAGCGGTGACCTTCGCAGATTACTTGGCGTGCTTCAGCGCATTGAGTCGGCTATTATCACTGCTATGGATACTTGCATTCAGCCTATCGATAGCAGAATTATGTTTATCTTGTACCTCTATTAGACCGATGTAGTCCCGGCACAGTCAGTACACCACTATCGTAATAGCAGCAAAAAATAGACGCCCAAAGTGTGCTAGATTGAGGTATCCCAGTCGATCAACTACGGCACAGCGATCTAGTTGCGGCCACAGGCCCCGCATTATCTCTGTTGACTGTTCTTCTCGTAGTCGATATCCATTTAGTGTAATTCTTAGAGACTTCGAATTCTCATCATTGTGAAATTCATAATCAACGAGGCTCCGAGGAGGTGCCGATCTCAGGTTGCCAGATGGTCGAGGTCGTATGTGGGGAGGTGGGGGAATCTCACCAGCTTCTCGAGCGGCTTCATCTTCAACGATCTTCCTCTTGGCGGCAGTATACCAAGGCTCATCGCCTGAACGGAAAGAACCCTCTCCATCAGATCTGGCCACACTCCTAAATATAGGACTCTCCGCACTGAACTTAGCCAAATTGGCAGCAATCCTCTCGTCCACTGCATCACCCTCTTCCATCAATCTGATTTGAGAATCCTTTCCAACCTTAACGCGACCACCGGTAGCAGTTGGGGCCATCACCAACCTCCACGAGACAAAATCATCATGTCGCTCGAAGTTGCTCACTACGGGCACTCGAGTGCCAGCACTCACGCCACCAAGCCTGACACTGGAACGATCAGACGATAATGGGGTAGAATGGCTCGTACCCCAATTATCAGACAAGGCCCTGGGAACCCTCACGGCATGCTGAGCTCTTATGGCCACTCTTGGGGACCTTTCCGCAGAAACATTAGCAGACGATGGGCCCGCATTCGATGCGCTTGCTCCCTCGTTTCTCTTCTGAGCTTCGTAAATATTTTTAGGGGACACAGCATGTTTTTTACGACTCTCAGATTTTTTCCTCGCCATTATAGGCCAATGGTAGGAAAGTATATGGGCTACTTGAAGAGCAGGAAAAAAAATCAGTATCGAATAGCTAGGATTCGATACTAACCGGTAGATCGAATTTGAATGATTGGATGTTAGTCGATCGAATCCGGACGATTCGATACAGGCAGCAGAGCGGACAAAAACCCTCATTGGAAAGAGAAATGAAATGAGTTGGATATTGGCCCCTTTTATAGACCCGCCACCGTCTTTCTCCCAAGTTCAATATAGTCGTATCGAACGAAGCGAATTCGATGTATCTGCATCGAATCGCTCAGATTCAATGTATCTACATCGAATCGCGCAGATTCGATGTTGGCACCTGAGTACATCGAATGGCTAAAATTCGATCTACTCGAAATTTCACTTATTTTTAGGAATAAATTTAATAACTACCATTGCGGAGCCTTCAAGACCACCTCCCAATCGGGGGCATAATTTTCAACACAAACGGCTCAAGTCTCATTGCTTGGAATCTGGTCTTTATTCAATACCACTTCCCAATCAAGGGCATGATTTTCAACGCAAACGGCTCAAAGTCTCACTTGCTTGGAACCTGGTTTTTTGTTCAAGACCGCCTCCCAATCGGGGGCATGATTATGAGAATCACAAGCATATGGTGGCATATCAGAGATGCAGTTTAGTAAGTTTAGAAACCGCTCTCTCATCGACATTGTCTCCCAAATTGGGGGGACCATATGATGGGGGTATTTTAAGAATGGACCAATAACAATATTGGGTCGGCCCAAGAAAAAAAGCCCACTCAAGTAGTGCATCGAACATATGAAATGCGATACGAGTTGAGCATCAAACGGCCTCGATTTGATCTAATGGATCGATCGAACAGCCCCAATTCGATGCTCATTCTCCAGAAACCGCAGGGGCCCACGGGACGGGGTCTATAAATACCTCGTCTCTTGGCCTGCTCAACATTCATTCTACACTCACAATATACTATAGTGCATCGAACCAGCTGATTCGATACACTTTACTGTTCGATACTCAACTCCATTCGATACAGTCTAGTTTGACCCAACCAAAATCGAATTGTTCCCATTCAAGGTCCATCAGCATCGAACCCACTTAAATCGATATAATCTACAACAGCATCGAACCATACCGATTCGATCAACAACAACATCGAACCACCTAGATCCGATACTCATAGATCGAACGGCAACGATTCGATCTTCCCAGTTCTTTGTCTTTATAGGATATCTAGAATAATTCATTACTTGTAATAGAAAGTAGGTGTTCCGGACCAAGGTAGTACGTTCATTGTAATAGATTAGCATTATTTTGGCATTGTCAGGCCCATTTGTATTGATTTCTGGTGTATTGTAACCCGGACGAAATAAGACCAAAATAAAATTAATAACAGCAAGTAAACTTACTAAATTCGAATATTTTTCGTTCATTTCTTAAATTTACTTTTACTACCTGTGAAAGAAACGCATGCATTGTGTCTCACGTAGTCACATGTGGACAAACTCGTTAATACAATTAAGAAATACTATTAAATTAGTTAATATATACCAAAGATACTCCTTAATAAAACCAAAGATACTCCTTAATAAATTATGTAGTTATCAATGACGGTTTGAATATCAAAAGTGTATTTTGGGTCTTAGACGGGTTGATGAAAGTTAACCCAAGACAAAAAAGTATGAAGGACCTTACTTGATATGCTACTGCAAATATTATTGGAACTTAATAAGGTGTTAGTGATATTATTTATATCTATATACTTACTATAATATAAAGAAACCCAATTATTATATAAAGAAACTCAATGTTGCACCAATCTTTTGATTTTCTTATTTACCTCTTACACACTATTAAACTTTGTTATTATTTGAGATATAACTGTAATTTTATTTAGCTTTGACATTATTTAAACCTTCTTATTAAAGGAAAAAATCATTACATGTATAAATTTTCCATCTATACAGGTGTAATCTCTAATTCTCTATATATGTAAGTTATAATCTCTATCATCTAAATTAATTAAGTTATACTTAAATAAACACTTAATCACGCGGGGATCGCGTGTCAATGTTATTAGTATATATTAAAATAAAAAGAAGAGGTGTTAGTGTTATTTGACGAAACTTAGGAGAATTCACTAATATTATCGCTTTATTTTCGGGAAAAAATTGAAATTGGTCATTTATTGTGTCCTAGTTACGGTTTTATCATTTATTGTGTCCTTGTTTTATTTTGGTCATTTATTGTGTGTTTCACTACGATTTTGGTCCTTCGGATGGAATCTTAACCGAAAATGTCATGTAGGAACACGTGCCGCCCTAAATTCATTTTTTTTTGAATTTTTTCCAAGCAAATTCACATGTTGGAACAACAACAACAACAACAACCAAGCCTGTAATCCCAATTAAATTGGGGTAGGCTATATGAACCATGAATGAATCACGTCGAGTCGTGAACATGAATCTTCTGCCTCCATAGGTTTTGGAACAATAATTTTAATTTTTTATTTTAAATTTTGACCCGTCCAATTCGGATAACCCGGTCAAATCGGGTTGACCGGGCTAGAATTTAAATAAATAAAAATTAAAAAAAATTAAACGAGCATTTCCACATATGAATTTGGATGTGGGAATTAAAAAAGTTTTTATTTTGGCCGGCAAGTGTTCACACGTGATATTTTTCGGCTCAGACTTCTTCCTAAGGACTAAAATCGTAATGAAATACACAATAAAGGACCAAAATAAAACAATGACACAATAAAAGACGATAACTGTAACTAGGACACAATAAAGGACTAGTTTTGATTTTTTCCCCTTTATTTTCTAGTATTTACAAGAATAATGAAAGTTGGAAATGGATGGAAATTTCGCAAAGTTGGTCCATTAAAGAATTCATTTTTCAAAATTAGTCCTTAAAGTGGCAAGGGCCATTTTTAGTCCTCTAAAGTAACCTAGTTTCAAAATTGGTCCTCCGGCGAGCGAATATTCCTTTATTCCCCCGGATTTTGACATGTGCGTCTCACGTGCATGCCGGACCATTTTTTTTTCCAGCACTTCACATGTGCCACACACACGTGAGAAATAAGCCAAGCAGAAATGTCGTGTTTGTAGTTTTTTTTGGTTAGAATCTAAATCGTAACATTAAAAAAACAAATAATCCAATTCCTAAATCAGATCAGAATATCATATCGCGCCTCCCCAAATATCCCCAATTGCTAAATCACCCATGAACCCTAATTTCACCCATAACCCAAATTCCACCAAATCGAACCCAGAAACACTCTAAAATCAACGTGAATATGAATTTGATCCCCAACCCGCCCTTCATGTGTTTCGTAATTCCTGATTTGTGAGTTTGATTTCAATTCCCCACTTGCTAAGAACCCTAAACTCGAAATACCCCAATTCGTTTCGTAATTAAACTCAATCCATAAATGTCAAGCGGTAATAGCTCTCAATCGTGATACATGTGCGGGTGTGGGAAAATTGCTAGTTTGAAGGTCGCAACAACGAGTGCAAACCATGGAAGAAGGTTTCACCGTTGTCCCAATTATGGAATTAAGGTAATTTGGTTCATTGTGAATTAATCAAAGCAATGAATTTGATTAAGATTGTCTTTTAGTTAAGTTTGTTAATTTCATGAACATAAGTGTAATTTGGTTACTGTCATGTTGATGTTCGATTTGGCAGAACCGTGGATGCGGATTTTTTGTGTGGGAAGATGAGGTTAGTGATTCAACGACTAATAACGTCGGAGAAAAAAGTGACTTTAAAATATTGGAGAACAGTATTGCTGATTTAGCTACTTGTGTTACCGATGCGAGAAGCATCGTCGAGAAAACTAGGCTTGAATTGAATACGACGAAGGAGAAAGTGAAGAGATATAAGGAGAAGCTTATTGCGGCGAACGAGAGACTTTTGAAGTTGGAAGCTCAACATTCGGTAGTGCGAAGTTGCTTAATGATATGTGTCATTGTTATTGTCTTGTTGGTTGCGTTCATTAGTCGTTGAAGGTGACTTATGGTTGTTATTGTCATTTTGGTGGTTGCGTTCATTAGTCGGTGAAGGTGACTTATGGTGTCATTTTGGTGGTTGTTAATTAGTCATTGTCTTGTTGTTTTCCCTTGTAATGTAAGAACAATAATGCTTAATTGATGCTTGTTAATTAAATGAATGTTTCTTGGTTGTTTATTAGTCTCTTATTTGTAGAATATATGATTTTAAATGCCCATGGGTTTTTAGTTATCAATAAAAAAATGTGCATGCTTCAATACGTTATTAAATAAAATGAAATGTCCCTTCTTCAAATAAAATATAATGAATGGATCTTACATAATCAGAACATGTAATCATTCATATATGAATGTGCCTGCTTGAAATAAAATAGATAAAATAACTTGCAAGGTTTCAATCCAATGTCATCAAAACTAACATGCATGAATGCCATTACACAATAGTTGTCCAAAACCAGAATGGCATTCTAAGAGTACATCCATAAAAGTGGACTAAAATTAGTTCCACCATCATCGTACCTAATCAAAATAAACAACTAAAATGAAGTTCCACCATCACAGTACTGAATCAAAATAAACAACTTAACAAAGTAAAATGGAAGTGTTCAGAATAAACGACATTTAACTCCAAGTCTCCGCTTCTTCTCACTTTTTCCCCACTGACTTCTTAGCTTTTCCTTTCCCTTTAGTCCCCTTCGAACTCGACTGCCTTGATCCCACACTAACCGAGATGGAGCTGTCGTAGATATTAATTGGACCTTGAGTCTGATTGACTGCGGAAAAGTTCTTGCCATGTAGTAATTATTGTAGCATCGAAGGGCTCGTGACAAGAAGAGGTGCATGGCTTGGAGCTTGAGGTTGTTGTGATGACATTTCTTCGAAACTCAGGGCCCTGCCACGTCTTGAACTAGTCGCATCCTTCGATAACTACATAAATATTCAACCAAATCAATACAAATTTGATTAAATGTATATTTACTTCATTAACAATTTTACTTGACAGTACTTACATTAGATGCTTGTGTGGCCATCTCATCAAAAGTCAATGCCTTTTTGCTCTTATTGACAACGGAAGGTAGTTTAAATGGTGCGGTCACACTTACTTGGGTAGGGTTACCTCTAAGTCTCTTCTGTAATTATAGTGATTATATTGAAAAAAAACACATCACATATACAATGGACAACAACTAGTAAGAATGGAACTACTTACGCTTCTTCGCGGGGTAACAACTTCATATGTATTGTGCGGGACAGTCATCACCTCTTCATTTGACATGATTGTTTGGGATTCTTGAGTTTGAGAGAACATTCCTACTTCACCAATGTCATTCATCACAGTCGGCTCGGCGGGATCATTCAATGCATACTCTAAAATTGTTGGGATCTTTTGAAGTTGTGGTTGTCCAATGTCAATTGCAATAACCTACATAATATAAAATCAGCAACGACATTTTAACTTAACTAATCAGCAACATTTTCTCCTTTGTTTTGGCACTACTTCATCAGTCTCGGGTCTACGCTTACTACCCTTTGGCCGGCCAAATCTCGGCTTTGCAAGAGGTGGAGGGAGAGGTGGAGGGATTTGTGCCTTCTTCCACAGCCCCCTTCCATTTGTTGGGTATACAACATGGGCATAGACTGCCTTATAGGTTTCAACCTCGTAACATTGATGCACCAGTTCCTCAACAGCAAACCCTTGAGCTCCAATAGCTCTCAAAGCATGCACACAAGGGATTTCATTCAAATCCCACATGCGGCAGCCACATGTTGAATGCTCCAAGTTCACTTCAAACCTGTCAACACCATTTATTTGTTCAACCATGTAGTTTGTGTTGTCAGATTTGATAGCTTTAAAGTCTCTCAACTTCTCCATATTCTTGTCGGACACAAAATCTATGCTCGCATCATAGGAAACTTGCTCTAACAGCATTTGATCAAGCCTTTTTGCTTGTCCGACATCACAGTGTACTTCCAGGGATTCACAATTTCCAAATCTTTAGCCAACAATTCTAGAAACTACAACCACTTGGACCGCATAACCTTAGCATTCTGATTCTCAATACAACTAATCACATGGCACAACTGGATATCACCAATATGTGTATCGGGTAATCTAACTGCATGGATTCTCCATTGACAATCTACCCCTCCTTCACACTTTGCATGCAACCTCTTCAAATCATTCTTCTTCATTTTAATCAGTCGTTGTTCATTAATAGCATGTGAACGAATAGCTTCGCGGAACAACTTCTTGATGACAAATTTCAATCCCAAAGAGAATTTGGGGTATAAGATATCAGCAGGATTAAAAGTCTTCAGTTTCATTCCTTGTTTCCTCTCCTCATCTGAATCTCTATCAGTTAGTAAGTCATCACCACAGCAAACAATGTCCTCATCACCGGAGTCATCAACATAAACACCCGTAGCCTTCTTTTTAGAACTTGCATTAGTCTTTCTTTTACCATTCGACCTTCTTCTTTTCCCCCACAACCTTGTTTTTACCCTTTTTCCCTTTCCCTCCCGCATCAGCCATCAATCCATCACCTAAGTCCAGTGCAATCCCAACATCAGTGTCACTTAGTGCGTCATAATCAGAATCTTCAAAATGCTCCAACTCAATTTCCTCATCCTCATCGTTGTTCACAATATCCCCAACCTCAACATATATGTGCATGTATATTGGATCAGTGCTTCGATAAACATCAATGAATGATAGCTTGATGTCATCATCCTTGTTAACCTTTTTAATAAGGCCTTCATCCTTATGTTCCACATAGAACACCAATTTTCTATTATAAACCCCACGCATGGAGCACAACTATGTTAACCCCTCAATTGCCATAAGATCCTTGTCAACATAATCAAACGCACGAACGATTCCTCCTACATATTTGGGCAGCGGGGATTTGACAACGTTGCCTTCGTGCCACACCATAACCGACGCCGCTAAATTATAAAAATTTGCAAGGAACAATAGATAGGGGTTCTTCAATTACACAAATACTACAACAATCACAGCAAAAATGCTCTTCAATTTTTCATATTGAACTTTTAGGGTTCTAAATAAAATTAGGGGTTTTCGGATTTAACGCTCCTTTGTGTTCTAACACTAAGTAACTAACATATATAAGCATCAATACTCTAACCCATAAAAAATCGAACAAATTCCATTCCCAAATGTTAGACCCCAAACCCTAATCGACGACATGACAAAAATAAAATGACAAATAAAGTGAAAACGTACCGTAATGAGGGAAAAAAAAGAGAGAGCCGTTAGTTTGTGGGGGTGGGTATGGGTGTTTAACTTTTGATTTTTAGTTAATTAAGTTTTTTTTTGGAGCAAAAGTTAATTAAGTTTTTTTTTTTGGGTCATGAAATCGCACTCAGCGATTCTGCTTGGCTTCTTTCTCACGTGTGTGTGGCACATGTAAAGTGCTAGAAAAAAAAATTGGTCCGACGTGCACGTGAGATGCACATGTCAAAATCTGGGGGAATAAAGGAATATTCGCTCGCCGAAGTACCAATTTTGAAACAAGGTTACTTTATAGGACTAAAAACGACATTTGCCACTTTAGAGGATTAATTTTGAAAAGTGAATTCTTTAAAGGACTAATTTTGCAAAATTCCGGAAAGGATAGTCAATAATTCGTGATTTATTATTTTATAAGAAAAAAAGAAAGAAAAAAAACCTCAACGCTTCTTCGTTAACAAAAGTTGCAGTTAGTTGCAGGTTGGCCTCGAGTTGCTCAATAATACGCAGAGAGTGTATATATATATATATATATGTATATATCTATAGTAACCAACTTTAGTTATGAATTATGAGTTAATAATTATTAAGTATGTGTGAGGTCTGCCCAAGTTGAAATTTAGGCAGTAGAATGGATTTTTATAGGTTTTTTCTGTAATAATAATAAAAATGGTGGAGAGGAGGCGAAGGAAGCCACTGGTGCTTTCTTCCACAAAACTTGTACTCAATTCATTGCTAAATCCTTCCTCCGTATCCACAAATTACCAGAATGCCCCCAACACCCACACCCTGCAGTTAGCTGCTGGAATTCTCAGATTCTCAAAGGACACAAGTACAACTGTCACTTCAATAGATTATGATGATGATTCTGCTGCCTCCATTGGCTTGTCCACTTCTCTGCTCAAACGACTCTCCATTACTTCAGGATCACTGGTACTGCTCTGTTTTTCTTATTTATTATTTCTTCTGTTGATGTTTTTTTTGTGATACCGTAATTATATAATAATAATAATAATAATAATAATAATAATAATCGACCAATCGCCACAGCCTGTGTACGGTGTACCGTTGAGCAGCTGCCCTGCCCGATTAGGATTTAGGAAAAACTTAGCCCCTTGTTGTCTGTTGATTCTCATTAATATTATTGGAATGCATATTTCATGTAAGTATATTATTAATTAGCATTATATGAACTGCATTATTAAGTTTGCTTCCTTTTATTTCGTGTGTAGATACTCATCAAGAACTATGATACTCATACAAGTAGAATTGGACAAGCTGTGGTTTTGGACCCTCCAAATGCCAACCCCAACCCCTTGGAAGATGATGGATCAGTTTGTTTACAAACACCGACGACATTATCCGTCTTACCATCTTGTGTTTATCCTCAAACACCTTCCGATCCACAAATTGCCTACTTATCTCCGCTGCTTGCGTTTAACCTTAATCTGCATCTCTCATGCTTCAAATCTATTGTGCAGCAAGGAAAAGGAAGTTTTTCATCTTTGTTTCAAGTGAAAGCAGGTGACAAGGAAAATGGCAAAGAACACGTGCCCTCTTCTGTTACTATTGGGCTTGAGCCTTGGCCAGAGTTGCCCAAGTACGCCTCACACTTGAGGGCCTCTTTTGTGAAGATGCCAGAATGTGGGACCTTTCAACACCTTAAAACTAATTCCACAGATGAAGCAATAGATCGACAGCACTTGATTGATTTGGCATTGAACACATATTTTTCTACTGATAGATATCTTGCCAGGGGTGATCTCTTCACTATATCAATTAATTGGAACTGCAAGTCAGAGTTGTGCATACCTTGCAACCAAAAGATGTTAACTGGTGGCAGCGAGATAATATTTTTCAAGGTTAACAATTTTATCATCTTTAGTTGCTCGCGGATATGCGACGCATGCTAACACGAGATCTAAGGTGTGGTTTTCAGGTTGTGGCAATGGAACCATCAGAAGAACCTGTTCTACGAGTTAATCGTCATCAAACTGCTCTTGTTCTTGGAGGGTCTGTCCCTTCTGCTGTACCCCCTGATCCTTTGGTTCCTCGATCAGAAAGTCTATCTCCTTTACATGGGGATGCAGTGCTGACTCTGGCGTCCATACTTGCCCCAACTTTATGTCCATCAGCATTGTTATCAAAGTTCAGGGTTGCGGTCCTATTACATGGTGTCTCTGGTCTGTTATTCACTTCTAGATCCGTCTCTTCTGAAAAAAAATCACTTGTCATAGTTTGTTAGAATATATTAAATTCGTGAACCAGGGTCACCCATGGTATAACTTGTGTAGATTCTCACAATCCTATAACTTGAAGATTTCCTTTGAGAGTGTTAAAGACAGATTTATAACTTGGAAAAATAAATACTCAGGCTTTACTGTTAATTTACTGATTATGACTTTCAGGATGTGGGAAAAGGACGGTGATTAGATATGTTGCTCGTCAGTTGGGATTACACGTTGTAGAGTACAGTTGTCATGATTTTATGACGTCGTCTGATAAGAAAACATCTGTTGCTCTAGCGGAAGCTTTCAATACAGCACGCAGGTATCTGAGACCACTGTGGTTACAGCAAGCAGTAGCACAAAATTTGTTGTAAATTTGTGTTGCTTATAATATGCTTTACGTGCAGTGATTTCTGGCCTATCGTTCAATAGTTTGTTGGCTTACTGATTTCATTCAGCTTTTATTTCCCTTTCCGTTCTTTGGTTTACTGTTTCCTTATGTTTGATATGCTATTGCTTTTAGATATTCTCCAACAATCCTTATACTCCGGCACTTTGAGATTTTCCGCAATCAAGCTGCTCAAGACGGATCATCACATGAGCAAGTTGGTGTTAACTCCGAAGTTGCCTCTGTCATTAAGCAATACTCTGAGCCAATTATTGAAGATGATGTTGATGTTGTAGAAAATTTACTTGGGGATTCTGTAAGTTCACAATTTAATGACTCGTTCTAGTATCTTTGTTTCTGAAACATATTATTAGTTAGAATCAGATTCGTAATCATGGTCCGGCAACTTCTCGATGTTTCTTTCATGTTATTTTCATCTTTATTTCGTTTATTTGAAATAATATGCTGTGCGGAAAGAACTTACCGTTTGTCGCTTGAAGTACCACAACTAGTGGTACAAATTGTTCTCGTTGTCCTCTTTCCAGCCTGGAATTGTAAAGCAAAACAACAGGTAAAGTATTAAATATCTTCCTGAAGTGCTATTAAGTTTTTTGAATTACTTTCTCTATCCCGTGTTTTCGAAAGCTAAAAAATTTGGCCATCTTATCTTGGTCCTGAGAAACCCATTTGCCCTCACTCATTGCAGAGAATGATTGCAATGCCCATCACTGTCTCTTTGCTTAGATAACTAATCTGACTGAATAGCTCTTTTGAGTCAAGAACTCTCCTTTGTACGAGATTCAGTTAGTTACTACTCCCTTAATCGATGATGAGCTCATGTTCTCTAGTTTTTTTTTTCCCAGCTTAAAGTTTCTGAAAGAACTAGCCTGCATCCAGTACTTTTAATTGCAGCTGCTGATGCTTCGGAAGGTCTTCCTCCAACTATTAGGCGATGTTTTAGCCATGAAATTAAGATGGCACCTCTGACTGAAGAACAAAGGTCTCAGTTGCTGTTTCAGTCGCTTGAACATGTCTCTGAATTACTTTCTGATGTATGTTAATGCTTCGATTTGCCCTTGATTTTTGCACATACATCTTTTAGAAGTAACATATGCCTGAATTTGAAAATGTTATCAGCGTAATACTTTTTGTAGTCCAACTCGTACACCGGCTATTGGTTCCGATAATGATTATAGGAAGGATGGACCCTCTTTTATTCATCAAAGCTTCCCTACTCCATATACTTGAATATTGAAGTGTGTCTTATTTCCCTGCAAGAATCTCGAATATTAAACCAAATATGTATATTGTGTGTATATATATATATATATATATATATATATATATATATACTTGCATACTATGATCACGTAGTACTAGTAAAAGTGCATAATTTTAAGGGTTATGTTAATAAAGGGTTTAAACCTTTTCCTTAATGTTCGATCTATTATTGAAGGTGTGCGTTTTGATAGCATAATGCAAGTATAAGAATAGATGACTGAGGGATAACTAAAAGTTAACTAATACATTAATTTCCTGTGCCATCAATATTGCTAAAATATAAATAATATCTTTTACTTATGTAATCTTTATTTTAACTATAATAAAATCGTTCGTTCTATACTATACGTTACCTTCATAATGTTCATGGGTGCATTTTGATATCAAGTATATGAACCCTTGCCACCAAAATTTCTAGCTTCACCCAGGGATTAAACAAAGAAAATCTACTTTTTGTTATGATTTTTCTGATGCTATATAACTTCCGTTTCTGTGTGTTTTGGTTTTGATGGATCATTGTAATTCTTGTTGTAGACTTCTACTGAGGAGCTAGTAAAAGATATAGTTGGTCAGACCTCAGGTTTCATGCCGAGGGATCTGCGTGCTCTTATAGCTGATGCCGGTGCAAATTTAATTTCTGAGAGGAAGGTGGAACCTGAAAAAGTAGAGGATATCTCAACTGGGACCAGTTTGAATGAAGATAATAACAGAATGGACAATGCACCTTTGACTCTTGGGAAAGAAAACTTGATCAAAGCATTGGAAAGAGCAAAGAAAAGAAATGCGTCAGCTCTTAGTACTCCAAAGGTGATATTGGACACAACAATCGTGAATTTTTTTGGTGTTTTTATCTAGTACTCTCTGGTCGTCAATAGAACAATGCTATGGATGAACAAAGAACACTTTGTTTTGAACTGTATTTGATATGGCTCATTTTTATTAAATTGGGCCTTACGTGTTTTGACAGTTTTTCATATGTTTTAAAGTTTAAATAGTGTCGTCCAAGATTTTCTTTTTTTCATTTTATTGCTAATATTTAATGGTGCTACTGTAGGTACCTAATGTCAAATGGGACGATGTTGGTGGACTTGAGGATGTCAAAAAATCAATTCTGGACACTGTTCAGGTAAGCTTTTCTGCATCTCAGTCTCTTGGAATGTATTTTGGCTAATGCTTGATTGCACATGGAAGAAATAGGGGTTTCTTTTTCTTAATGTGAGAATGAAAAAGGGTTGATACAAATGAATAGATCTCTTACTAAAGTTCTCGTAAACTGTTACTTATGTTTTCTAAATATTATAGCTGTAAAATGTTGAATATATTAACTTATTGTGCCTCCACAACGTTCATGACAACTACTGATTACAGCAGAGCACACTCTTCATACGAAATAACTGTGAGCATATCTCTATCCATTTGATGAACTGCACTATGCTCAATCTCTTTCCATTTCTTTCAACTGTTCTGGATATACTTTGGCAGCTTCCTCTCATGCATAAAGATTTATTTTCATCTGGATTGCGTAAAAGATCAGGAGTTCTTCTTTATGGTCCTCCAGGGACTGGAAAAGTAAGTGCTGGACATCATATATTACATGTTTTCTACTACCATTTACCTCAGATGTGGTTCTTGACTTACGTTGTTATGCGACCTTTTAGAATATGTTCACATCCATGATACTAAACATAATAATTTAATTGCAAACATCAGACATTGCTGGCAAAAGCTGTTGCCACGGAATGCTCCTTGAACTTTCTGAGTGTAAAAGGACCTGAACTGATTAACATGTACATAGGGGAATCAGAGAAAAACATACGCGACATTTTTCAGAAGGTAAAAGGGTCTGGTATTATTCTCCTGTAACAACTTGACAACGAAACTTCAATTTATGAGCAACATAGGAACTCTTCTGACTGGCATCTTTGTAGGCCAGAGCAGCTCGCCCATGTGTCATATTTTTCGATGAACTTGATTCCCTTGCCCCAGCACGAGGTGCCTCTGGAGATTCTGGTGGTGTTATGGACAGAGTGGTTTCTCAGGTGAAGTTTTCAAGATTACACCTTTTTCCACTTCCTCTCCCCCCCACCCCCAAGAAAAGAGAAAAAAAGGAAGGGAAATCCTACTGCAACACCGGGGCATTATGCACGTATGCAGAAAACTAAACATATATACGATAAGACTGACGTGAATAATAACAACAACGACAATAATAATAATAATAATTATTATTATTTTCATTAATAATAATAATAATAATAATAATAATAATAATAATAATAATGAAACCCTCAAGTATTAACCATGCGATTGTCTGACGTAATTTTTAATATCTAGATGCTTGCAGAAATTGATGGCCTGAATGATTCTACCCAGGTTAATTCTAGCTTTCATTATATATATTTACTATTTTTATTCCCTTTCTCTTCTTTTTCATTTTATTTTCTGTTGGGATTCAACAGGATTTGTTTATAATTGGAGCTAGTAACAGACCAGACCTCATCGACCCAGCACTTCTGAGGCCTGGCAGATTTGATAAGCTCCTCTATGTTGGAGTTAATTCTGAAGCATCTTATAGGGAGAGGTTTGCTTCTTTTCATTGTGGACTTAAGTATAGTATTCTTGTATTTATTGATCACACTCTATCTTTGTGGCAGGGTCTTGAAGGCACTTACTCGGAAGTTTAAATTGCATGAAGATGTCTCGTTATACGAGATAGCACAGAAATGTCCTCCAAATTTTACTGGCGCTGATATGTATGCTCTCTGCGCAGATGCCTGGTTTCATGCTGCAAAACGCAAAGTCAGTCGTGATCTTTCATTTCATTTCATGTAACATCCATTGTGGGGAACACTTGGAAATCATACTTTTATCATGCAATATTTCTATAATGCTCCACTGAACAAGCCGAGATTGCTGATGTGCGATCTTTTTGTTCACAAAGGATAGTTAGTTTACACTTTATGTTTTGTAGGTGCTAGCTGTAGATTCAGATGCAGGCTCGTCCAGTCAAACCGACTCCCTTGTTGTTGAATATGAGGATTTTATTGAGGTATGACATATAACTCTCGAACATAATCTGTTTCGTAAGTATTTTTTGACAATTTCAAAGGCCTGCAGAACTTGTGAAAAGCATGTATACTGATTGTTTTTTTTTTTTTGCATTTCATTAATTTGTGTTGTGTCGAGTACTATTGTAATTGTATCAATGGATACTATTCTATCACCCCATGATGACTGAAATACTTTATTAATTGTGTGAAGGTCTTACGAGAGCTTTCTCCATCACTATCAATGGCGGAGCTGAAGAAGTATGAGTCGCTGCGGGATCAGTTCCAGGGGACGCCTAGCTGAACAATGTCAGTTTTTTAAATTAATTATTACTCAAGTATTCATAGTTATAGATATCTGCCAGGAAATCGTCGCTACTACTGGTAATAAGTTCCTGTATACAATGAATGAGACATCTATATGGACCGACCAAATCAATATAGTATAAAAAATCTTAATTGATATCATCCTTTCTTTTGATTTTGATTTTTGAAGGTAAAGAACCAGATTCTCATTTTACAATACATGTTCGGTTTTGGCGATATATCATCTAGTTTGTCAAAATCACCTTAAGTTGCACGCAAAGCGTATCTGGCGGTAAAGGTACGATTCTTATGAGGATAGTAGTTGATCATGGGGAGTGTTATCATCAGCGTGTCTCTTAAAAGTTTTATAGACATGCATCGTTAGTGTCAACATTTAAGGGTTACTAATGCAATTTACTGACAGAACGCTGGAGATTTTGCATGTTGATATTATTGTAGTTCAAACTTCAAACTATTAAGAATTTTCTATTGAGCTTGTTTTCATTTATATGCGGTTTTGAGGTCCTACAGAAAATTCTTAGTAAAACTGTTTGCAAAAGATTTACAACAGACGTGTGTTGAAGTATCTAATTACTTATTAATGAAATGACGTAGCAAGATTATGGACAAATTATTTAATTTATGTCCCTTAGTCACCGGCCAATTGGCAATAATTGGGGACTGTGTATACAGTGTCCCTTCGGGGACATCTGATAAAATTGGAACGATACAGAGAAGATTAGCATGGCCCATGCGCAAAGATGACACGCACAAATCGAGAAATGGGGACTGTGTATACAGTAGCATCGTATGATGCATCCACACACACAGTGACATATCTAGGATTTGAGTATTGAGGAGCTAAAATTTATTTTTTTGAAAGAATTTCGGGTCGATTTTTTCGGACTACAAAAGATAATGAGTGCTCACATGAAATTTTTATTTTGGTACTTTTAGCTTCTCACAAAAAAATCTTTAATAATAAATTTACCACGACTATTGATAATCAAGAAAATTTTTATTTTCGTGCTCTGCAATTTAATCAAACATTTATGTACTAAAATACGCAATATTATAATTTTTTTACATTCGTTTGAAGTTGAATAAAAACATTATAAAATAAGTCTACACTATACTCACGTTTTCAAAAAAATAATAAAAAAATATATATGCATATCACTAAATTTTAAAAAATATTTTTTTGTGTATCAAATAAAATTGTTACAATCAAGTTTTCTGATATCATTGCATGTAAATTAATCAAATAATAGTGGGGTTTTTTTGCTGATTTTAAATATAAATAAGAGTTTTGTGCTAACTAAAATAATATATGAGGCTATGAATCAAAATATTATGCTTGGGTAAGTTTAAAATTTTCAATTTCAACTCTAAGCCAGTCATTCATTCTACTTTACTTTGTTAATTGTTGTTTAGAGATTTATACTATGTATTACATCAAGACCCCAAATTTATTTATTTTTTAAACCTACTATATGTATAGATAGGTAGTAAAGAGTTTCAAAAAAAAAATGGGGGGCCCAAGCCCCTTAATAGATCCGCCCTTGGACACACCGAAAACAACAATAGCGTCCGTGTCCGACACGTATCCGACACTAACACTTCTACACTGTCTATTAAAAATAAAATTAAATTAATTCCGACAATGGTGTCGGTCTGTCGGACACTTGAGGATGACTTGTCTGACGCAGTAGAAAGGTGTGGCTAAATATGTTCAAGAGAAAAGTGTATATTTTAATAGTTTGTGTTATGAAATGTATTTAAAAGAAAATTAGAAATTGATAATTAAAAGATACATTAGTTAAATAAAAAATCAAATTGTTAAAACAAATAATTAAATGAAGACCTAAAACGTAAACGGTTTTCAATTAGTGAATAATTTGGATAGAGTATTTATGTTTTTGGGTATGTATAATTCTTGATTGTTATTCATTTTGGTTTGTATTTATGTTCAATAGTGGTACTTGAATTTAGGTGAACGTTTTATTTGGACTTTGTTTTGGTTAATAACTAGTGAGTGGTAAGCCGTAGTTTTGTTTAAATTTAAGTATGTTGAGTTTTTACTTTGGTTTAAAGATATTAATTTTATAAGTATTAATAATATTTAATATATTTTAATAAAAAATACAATCGTGTCGTAGTTGTGTCAGACTTTTAAACAATTCTTGTTGATGTGTCTAAGTGACGTTGTGTCTGTGTCATTGCATCATAAGTAGCATCTGTAGGTACTTGCTATTGGGTTTTGCGCGATATTTTTCACCCCATAAATTTTGATAAATGAATTTATCATCGATATGTTAATTGGGTTCATCTAATACGCTTAGTGGAACATCTCCCAAAACTTCAAACTAAACTATACGCAATTTTAAGCCACTCACAGTGCCACTGCCCAAGTATTGTAAACAATCACCACAGTTTCCTACTCACTAGAATGTTGATTCCAACGTTTTAGAGCAGAGGTGTTGAATCAACGTATTGCCATCACTCAACCTTTTGAATAATTACAGATGATTTGGTGCATTGTTGTCTGCTGGCTTGGCAGGCTGACGAAACACTCAACATCATGCTGGTTCGGGGTTACGTTGGAACCAGCTTTGTCCTATGCACACATGTACTCTAAGCGACGTGGTGAGGGGACGGATGGATCTTTAATGATTACGGACTAGACTCGGGTTATCCCAAGATGCCTACGTATTTCCTTGAGAGGATCAAGCCGACGTAGTTCATTTATCTATTATGGAGACCGAGCACTAATCGAGCTATGTGATTCACTTGTTTCTGCATTGCGTGGCTTCACGGTTTTGACCATATTACCTTGTAGGAAGGTCCAAACCTTGATCCGCTTCTTGATACGGAAAATAGACTCTGTTAGATTTACGAGCATATAAGGTACATGTCGGGAAGATATGTCGAATATCGTCTCTATCGAATACCATGTCGAGTATTCTGCATGTCGGGTATTTCTGCGAGGCCTCACGATATCGGCCATATCTCGATGTACCTATATCGAAACCTCAATCTGCTTCTTCCTATAGAATTGTATCTCGAATATCTTTCATTAGATATAAGGTACATATCAAATGGACATGTTGAACATTCCTTATGTCGAATACAATATCGGGTCTCCTGCATGTCGAAGGTGACATGTCAAAAACAGCATTCGATATCATATGTCGGGGGTTGTATATCAAATATATTCGACATAAGGGTTAGGTGGGGGGGGTTCCTAGACGTTATCCCTCCTATTTATGGTCAAATGGAGGGGTATTTATAGGCAAGAGTCCAGGGTATATCGAAAATGGCATATCGGGGGTGCAATTCGACAAACCTTCGACATGTCATCCCAGATGTGCGCATTTTTACCGTTTCGAACATAACTTCCACTCCATACCTTCGAATTGCATCCTCTTGTTGCATTACGACCTAGACATATGTGGCTTTCCAATGACATATAATAAGATGCCTAGTTCGTTATACAAAAATATTGGTGATCTTTGACATGACACGTATTGTTACTATATTATGTAGTATCAGTATTTCCCCCAGTTTGGAGCGTGTTTTTGAAACATGAGCATACTTCAAAGTTCAAACTCTAATTAGATGATCTATTTATACATACCAACAGATTCAATCGTTTGGCCAAATGAGTGGAGTGACATTGTTGTGAATGACGCCGAGGGAGGCGAAAACTCCTCACAAGCAATGTCGTCATTGATATTTGTTTTTTATGAACTTCATTGCCTTTGATTCATTGCCTTTATGAACTTCACTGCGCAGATGTGCGCAGTTTTACCGTTTCGGACATAACTTCCACTCCATACATTCGGATTGCATCCTCTTGTTGCATTACGACCTAGACATATGTGGCTTTCCAATGACAAATAATAAGATGCCTAGTTCGTTATACAAAAATATTGGTGATCTTTGACATGACACGTATTGTTACTATATTATGTAGTATCAGTAGTTCCCCCAGTTTGGAGCGTGTTTTTGAAACATGAGCATACTTCAAAGTTCAAACTCTAATTAGATGATATATTTATACATACCAACAGATTCAATCGTTTGGCCAAATGAGTGGAGTGACATTGTTGTGAATGACGCCGAGGGAGGTGAAAACTCCTCACAAGCAATGCCGTCATTGATATTTGTTTTTTTATGAACTTCATTGCCTTTGATTCATGTCTACTCTCATCTGGTTTAAGAGAAAAAATAACTTAAATGTTTATCCATTTTAAAATTGAGTCGTTGAATGCAATTCAAAATCAATAAGATGCTTAAAAGTACGCCTAAGTACGAAGTTTCAAGCACTCACTTTGTGCACGTACTCCATGAAAAATATAACCAAAGTTTACAATAACAACACGGTCACTCAAAGCTTAAAAAATGATATTTTAGAATGGTGTATAGTTAAATGATAAATTGATGCTCAAGACAGTTACTTGACGTAAAAAAAAAAAAGGGGGGGATCGGGGGGGAGGTGGGTGGGGAAGGGAAGAACCCCAAGGGAAACAATGGCTAATTGGCTATTGACATGGGATTTTGCTTCTGAAATGCTTATTTATTGGAAGCCATTCCTTATCTTCTAAGAATGTGTTTTATAAATGCCCAGTTTCGCATATAGAGTAAGGGTGTGCAAATTATGGACTCGCTAGAACAGACAAAGTTTGAAAAGCATACCAGTGTATTCTTAATCGGATTATATATGGAGATTAAATATACATTAGGTTGATAGTATGTTGGGAATAATAATTATTTATTTATGTAAGAAAATAGCTAGTTGGTATTTTTAATTAAATAAGGTAAGAAACTATTTGGGGTATCAAAAAAGATATCAAACTATTTGGGGTAAATGGATTGCGTATGTACAAACAAAACAAAAATAAAAATAAAAATCATATGCACTGGCACCGTATTGTTATCTGTAAATTTTTTAAACTACAGTTTATTTAAATAAGATTTGAGCAAATTGTTGGTATTGCTTTAAATATTATAGTATATGATTAACTGGTCTCTGCTTTAATATAATTACGCTGTACCGTAGAAGTCACATACACTTCATCAACAAAATGATTTTATGTGCATGTATTAAGATTTTCTAAACTAATCATCTAAAGGTAAAGTATAATATATGATGTAACGAATTAATTTAGTTGTATTTCTAACTATTTCTATATTATTGATCAGTATTCTATTATTTTAAAATTTCAATATGAGACATTTTTGTTATTATACTTAGTCTTATTATATATTTCTTGTGGTGATGTTTATTATTATCAATATATATATATATACCTTTTTTCTATCAATATTAAATTTATCATACTTAATTCATTCAATATTTTATTAGATAATTTATTCACATCAATTATGTAAGGAAATATGATACAAAGGCAAAATGAGAGAAAAAAGCTGAAAAGAACTGCTCAAAATTCTTGAAATAAGCAATTTTTAATGTCCAAAATGAAAATTGTGTGCCATACTAAAATTCGAAATCCTTGGACCAAAGAACATCCAAACAGAGGGTAAATCTGGTATCTTTTTAACTTGCATTGGTTGTCTTAATTATGATTTCAATATATATGTGAAAAGACGGAATTTTAATCGAAAGTTGACTACTGCATATATAGTACGTACGTAATCAATAAAGGTCCATAATATTAATCTGAAAACACCTAGCTAGTTTTTTTTCTAAACTATACTTCAAAACTGACAGCACATGAATGAGTGCTACGCTGCTAATAAACTTCAGCACCATAATACTGCTGGAGTACAACAAATGCTAAAGCAGCGGACTTATTACATATAGTTTCGTATACTATATGAAAATAATAATTTTAAATGATATTATAGAAAGAAAAAAAATACAAAAATTAGTGACTGTTGAAAAGCATTAGTCGTCAGCCATGCGAACATCCTAAAGTTGATAAGTCATCCCCACTTTAAGCATTCTTTCGTGTGGAATATTGAACACCTTGTTGGATTGCCTCAAATTCCTCTCTAAGAAATTGTATAAGTAATCAATGATGAACCTTTTGGCAAAGTTAGACCCTTTTACTGCCACTATGTCTCGTTCGCCCACCAAGTGCACAACCCCGGCGTCACACGCTCGGTCGAGCACCTCGATATCACGTCGCACTTCAACCTCGTCTTCCTCTTTACCACGCTTGACGTCTAATTCTTCGCCTCCAGCATGTTCAACGTCTTCTTGTCGCAACTTGTTCATTCCCATGTAGTAATCCTCTCTAATGAACTCCTTCAACCGCTCAACTAGTAATTTCTCAAACGGCTCTTCCTCGTTACGTACATCAGTGTAGCCATAACGAGCGACGCACCTAAACACGTTGAGGTGGTTAGGTTGAACCCTTCGGAAAAGGAACCGCTCTTCTACTGGTACTTTACTGATTGGCAGAGATTTTATGCACACGAAAACCATGACGGAGTGTAGGGCTGGAACGTTGTTGACATAGTGCTTGAAAATTGGTGGGATTCCTTGTACTAATTCGGAGTAGAAAATGGCAAGTCCTGGAAGCCTTTGGGAGTTGTTGTCTTCGATGATTTCTTTCACGGTATCTGGCGAGACCTTGTGCTCTTTCTCGTAGTGGTACTTCTTTCTGAAGACGTAGTTCCAGATGTACATCACCACCATCAGAGCTAAGGCAAAACAGAGGGGCAAATAACCGCCTTGTTCGAATTTGTAAAGAGACGAACTCAAGTAAATGAGCTCGATTGAGCCAATGATGACCGCATACAATATTATCACAATAACGTTTGTCTTCCAAACCAAGACCATAATCAGAATAAGAAATGCCGATGTTAATGTCATCACAAAGACCACCGCGATTCCTACAAAGAGTTCCAAAAGAAGAAATATAATCAAGAAAGAATCTAATATAACATGCTGCTGAAAAGATAAAAGCAGCATTTTTCCAAGATCATCGAATCAGTAATATTTACCATATGCATTGCCCAATTTTTCCGTAGTTTTGAATGCATAAGTAACGATAACGCAAGCCACCATGAGAATGTAATTGATTTCGGGAATGTACACTTGTCCTGGGTGCTTAGCTGAAGTGTGGACGATTTTAACACGAGGGAAGCAACCGAGTGACAAGGATTGCTGGATTATAGAGAATGTTCCTGAGATCATAGCCTGACTTGCTATGATCGCTGCCAATACCGCCACCACGAACATGGGCCAATACATAGCATCTGCGGTTAATTCAGAATTAGTTAGAACTGAATCGGACCAACATTGTCAACAGTACGTACTATACATTTGCAAAGTGTAGTAAGAAATATACCTGGGACAGATCTGTAGAAGGTATTAGCAACGTCTCCTTCGTGCTTGCGAAGGTAAGCAGCTTGTCCGGTGTATGCGCATATGAGTGCTGGGTAGACCACAGTGCACATACTTATCTGTATGGATTTCACGGAGAAGTGGCCAACATCAGCAAATAGTGCCTCAGCTCCTGATCAAGAAAAAGTTGTTTAGTAACAGTGAGGATAAATTCAAAAGAAACTTCTCTTGGATTTCAAATAATTACAAAAAAAAATGTAGTAATTGTGAGTGTAAAGTATCACCTGTTATACAAAGAACAACACCACCAAGGGAAATCCAAGCTTCTCTTTTGTTCCTCCTGAAATAATCGTAGATGTATTTGGGATACAAGGCTTTGAGAACAGTAGGATCAAACTTGATGAAATTGTAGACGCCAATCCCAGCGATGAAGGCGAACCAGACGCAGATTATGGGAGCAAAACTGTAGCCAACTTTGTCCGTTCCAAATCTTTGAACCGCAAACAAAAGTATTATGATCACAAGCGACACCCAAACGACCCTGTCTGTTGTCATTGCAGTTGTAGCTTCCCTAAGTCCACCAACTGCGGATAATACTGTTTACATCCAAAGTTAAACACAAGATTTGTCATAGATCGACTCGGATTGCAGTGCTAAAAAATTCTTGATTAAAATGTTTTAATAATGTACCTGAGATACATGGAGTGAGGACACCATCCCCAATCACCATAGAAGTACCGAGCATTGTGGCAAACAAGAGAAAGTACTTTGCAAAACCGCTTTTTTCTAGCAACGATTTGAATGCCGAACCTCTTTCCATTTTATTACTAGGTAGTTTAAGTTTGAAAGTTGAGACATCACGATCTTCTGCTTCTTGATTTGGGATTAAGCCAACTTTAACATATCGGCATATCAAAGAGTAGAGAGCAAAAGTTCCTCCTACAACAAATGAAACCATCGAGTTTAATTTGGACAAATTAAATAAATTGATGAAGAAGAAAGTTAGTCAATCATGTGGAGTAAAAAGTTTTTTTTCTAATTACCATCGCCATTGTCGTTTGCACGTAGGACGAAGAAGACATACTTGACCATAGGTATCAAAGTGATGGTGTAGAGAATGAGAGAGAGTGCACCAAGAATATCCTCGTTGTGTTTGATCCCGTTAACAAAAATGCCTGAAAAGACATACAAGGGAGATGTTCCGATGTCGCCATAGACGACTCCGAGACTTTGAAATGCTAATTGCAAGACCACAGCCCACTCTCCACCCTTTGGCTGGTGGCCACCCTGGTGGAGGTGGCCATGACCAATCGTCAAGTCCCGGCTACTCATTCGATTTCACTAACCGAAACCGGAACGAATTAAGGGAAGTACACAATGCACAGAATAAAGGCAGAGCGAGGGAAAGAGATGGCAAATGATTTGAGACCAATGTTTGCTCATATATAGCCGTGATATTCCGACAAACTAGCAAGCTAAAAATATAACATGTACTACTCTCAATTTCCAATACTTGTCTCATGATTCCGACATACACTCTTTACCACTCCCTCATTCTACAAAAAAGATTTTGCTCCATTCGATTTGCCACTATTTATAGTATTTCACTAATTTCTTTCTATTTTTACTCTGCCCTTCTCCTTAACTTTTGGTTTCCCTTCATTTTCTTTGGCAAATTTATCACCTAGATGTTATATATGCTGCTTATTATATCCCTAGCTATGTCCACGCCTCATTTTCAAGTCTCTTGATTTTTTGTTCAGTCAAATTCAAAGCAACTAATCAACGGAATTTCTTTTTTTGTGTAGTAATTGCATATTCGCGTGTACCATAATTCAACATGTACTTGAGAATTGAGATAAATAACTAATTAATTTCTTTCAAAAAAATCCATATTTTTCAATTTGCATGGTGGCCTCTTGAAAATACTATATACAACGATGTTGCACTCTATCGTCTGTCAACTCAACTCACATTTTTGTATGACAATTTCTTCAGTAAAAAAACATGATACCGTAACAAAATTATACTTTTCTCACATTATCTGAACAATAGTGAGATACGGTTAAATCTTCTTACAATAACATGAGTGAATTGTGATCAAACGTATACATTTGTTGGAAAAATATGACTTTTCCATGATTTTGATAATTTATTTGAGTAGGTTCCTCTTTATAAAAGTGGAACTTCTTTAGCTTAATGAAATCTACGTTTCGTGTAGATGGATCGAGTATATTTAATTATTCAAAACCATTGTGGGATGAATGAGAAGTTAAATGAACAAGTAAGCTAGTTGAAATAAGTTATCTTGAAGAAATAAAAGGAAATAGGTGGGAAGGTGAAAAGTCACCATCCCACATGGAAAGTTTGAGCTAAACTAGTACACCTAATAAGTTGTTTGTTTGTGATAAGGGTTTGGGCCCCAAGGGGTACCACTAGTCTTTGAAGGGGAGAAGACTTAGATGGGCTATGCTTCAATTCAAGCGCGCCGCCGCCGCCGCCGCCGTCCGGACCGGACCCGGGCCTGGGTTGTGGGCCGTGGGCTTGGGCTTGGGCTTCCCTATCAAATACTTATCTTTTTTGACAAAGTTTAATTAAGTAATTAATTAAATGTTCAGAATTTAATAATTAATTAAACGTGATTAGGTGTCAAAATCTGGTCGAATAAGTGTGTCTAGTGGCTGCGAAAATTGGAGGGAAAATCCAGTCAGCGAATAGCCACCTACACAACAGTCAACCCCAAGGTCAACTTTCGTAAACTATAAATAGGCCCCCCTACTTCTTCATTTTTCATTCAATCAACAAACATTCTTTCTTTATATCTGTTTTGTTCCGAGAGTTCAAAACAATACTTTAGTTCGCCGTTCTTAATATTTGAAGTGCTGCTATATTAAGAGATAGTCGAGTTATCTTGGGAAACGAATTGCCGATCAAACCGTAAGCACCGAGCGGGGCAAATATCGTTTTAAAGAGAAAGAGTTCAACTCTTGCCTCGACTTTAAATACTGGTTTGTTTTCTGTTATACACCCGTTACGATCAACAACATTATCATTAAAACTTGTGCTTTCCCTCACTAAATGATATATAGCCCTATGACAAAATTAATTCCTCGCGAACAAATCAGAAAGAGAGTGAAAAGTTTTCCCCACACTTTCATCGTTTTTTTAGGGAAAAAGGCACATAAGCCCCCGAACTATTATAGTCAGAGTACTACACCCCCCAATCTCTATTTTCGAGCACAATACTTCCCAAGCTTATTTTTCAAGAGCAAGATACCCCCTCGTGCACCCCCGGCCCCAAACCAGGGGCAAAATAGGAAATTTACTGTTGGGAGGTTATGTGCCTTATTTATTTGTGTTTTTTTTTTTTGCAGAAAACAATGAAACATTTCTGGAAGTAATATTTATTAATAACATAAATTGTAGATTAAGTAAAAATAAAACTTAAGAATATATAATGCGTAAATAGAACAATTCGAAATTAACTAAATGAAAATATGAAATTGGACACATGGGAAAATGTTTGATTTCGAGGTTAAGCCTTGACCAAATAATTAAGAATGGAGCATAAAATTCATTTCAATTATTGACGATATTATTACTTGAAATTAATATCAAAATTGTTGTAATTACTTTTCTTTTTTCAAGTGTATTTACTTTACTAAATCGTATTTAGTAATAATTTTTTTTATTTTCTTTCAAAATTGCATGCGTGTTACATATTTCTATTTATTTTTCAGATTTATGTCTTAGTTATCTATAATAATTTCTATCTATTATAGCTCCACACGGTTTAGTTTTGTGTGTGCACGCCTTTTTTCTTTTATTTTATTTGCATTGTGTAGACTACAGGTTTACTAGCATTTACAAGAGATATAGGTTGCTTATGCACTACAAGTGTCCTCATTTTCTAAAGCATCTCATCTGTTTTACATATTCTTTAAGGTTAAATTTATCTTCGCTTATGTGAACTAATTTATAGTAGTATTTCTCTTCTTAATATTGATCTATGAAGAAGATTAATGAATATATTTTTTGATGAAAAACAAATATAATGTAGTTATTAGAGGAGAAGCAAAATGAAATGAAGTTCGTTAATCATTTTTTTAATTTTATTTTTATTGTAATGCTCAATTCGTTTTTTTTTTTTTTGATGAGCTATGTGATGCTCCATTCTTAATTATTTAGTCAAGGATTATCCTCGAAATCATACATTTTTCCATGTGTCCAATTTCATATTTTTATTTAATTAATTTCAAATTGTTCTATTTAGGCATTATATATTCTTAATTTTTATTTTTATTTAATCTACAATTTATGTTATTAATAAATATTACTTCCAGAAACTTGCATGTTTCATTGTTTTCTGCAAAAAAAAAAATAAAAAAAAATACACAAATAAATAAGGCACATAACCTCCCAACAGTAAATTTCCTATTTTGCCCCTGGTTTGGGCCCGGGGGGTGCACGAGGGGATATCTTGCTCTTGAAAAATAAGCTTGGGAGTATTGTACTCGAAAATAGAGATTGGGGGGTGTAGTGCTCTGACCATAATAGTTTGGGGGGTTATTTGCCTTTTTCCCTTTTTTTATTTTTTTGGTTTTATGATCAGAGTGAGAACTTTTTCTACTATACTAATTAAAACTCTTAATGAAGCTGCATAATGATCATGATACATTCACTACAAGAAAGCGGCTGGTGAGGTTAAATATTCGAGATGGAATGAAATTCCTCCCCAAAATCAAAATTAGGAGCTAAATTTTGAATATTGGAAGTTCATTACCGTGTCTATGTAATGTAAGCACGACTGCACAAGTGCTGAGATCTAGTAGGGATTAAAAACAGCCACCCCAATTATTTCATTTCTTAAAGACCTAATCTAAGCATCCCTTCATTGTGGTAAAAATGTTTCTCTTGGATGTTCTATTGTAAAAACATCGAATGTATAACACAAAACAAGAACAATCAAACTCGCCACTCTTGTATCCTTATAAAAAGAATTGCCATAATAAGAATGGAGGGTTAAGAACAACCTGAACCCCCATACAATACAGTTCCAGCTGTGGCAGGAGAGTAACTTCACATGTAACTATAGTTATACCTGCATCCTTGTTTCCCGCTGTAGTGAAGTATTTTAGCTAATGAACGCACACTGTAAAGACTCGAGAGCACTTATAGACATCTTAGATTTCAACAATCAACCCAAACACTGTAAAACTGTACTTTAGTTCAGCGTTTACAATTTTACTTCCTTCAGTGCAGGATGACTTTGATTCAGAAGAAAATACAAAAAGAAATAGAATCCTCATGACAGTCAAATCAGCAGTTGCGGTATTGAAACATTTAAAACATAACAGAATTGTGCATATTCCATGAACTGTGAATGTAACACACTTGAAGCACATTATCTTAATGAACAAGGTAACCTTCACAGTCCAAAAAAAATGTAATATTTGCACCTTCATAAGCAAACACAATCATTCTTTTGGACATACGAGTGCAGAAACTGCAGTCATATTATGGCTGAGTCGTCTCCCTATGATCGGTGTACAAGAAAACTACCACAAACCCCTTAAAATTGGCTCATGGGAGTAACTAACAGCAGTTTTAGTTGACTGCCAAAGAAAATTCAAGGTTAACATCGTACTGCCTATCTACGCTAAACAACAGTAAAAGTTAATTCAAACATCAGTAAGCTAACTTGCCCCTTGTTGCTTAGTCATTAAACTTAATATTTTTCACTATATAATACAAATGCACGTGTGGGTGTGTTTGACAAAGAGGGTTTGAAAGAGCTTCTTCATTAACTAAATTTCCAGAGTCATGACAAAATTACAACACCCGTTTCCTGTGAATACAAAATTAGCACCATTATACTGGAAAATTTTGGCGCATGATATAGGAGAAACCAGAGGGGCCAGTTGCAACTTCCAGGCCTCTTGTCCGTTTTTTCCTACTGCAGAGCTCATTTCAGCAATAGGCAAAATATACAGCCCAGGAAACTACTGCTTTTCCTCAAAAGACGAGCAAACTCCTGGTTTAATGGTTTTTTCCACATCTTTGGTACCTGCCGAAAATTGGGTTCTCAACAAGTTCTTTAGCAGAAGGTCGCCGAACAGGATCAGGATCCATCATGACCTGATTGATTTGCAAAATCAACAAGAATCTCAGTGGCCTAGGATACAGTCAAATAAGCAGCATCTTGGTTTCAAAGTATTTATCTAAGAGCATAATATCATTGTAAAACTTGAAAGCATATATATGACCAAATCTATAAGGCTTTACCAGCATAGTCTTCCAAAGCATTAATTTTGTCTTCCAACAACAGTTTTACGAGATGTTTAAATCAAATACAAAGTCAAGGGTAAGCAATACTTGCAATTGCCCACAGGGAAAACGGAATTCTCTTAACGATGTTTGAGGATGGAAGATGTATTAAATTGGTATTCCTAGGTCACATATAGTTATTTTCCTTTAACCTCAGGACCGTTCATGGTTTATGTAAAAGTAAGTCCATTAAGTCGCACTAAAAAATGGTAAATTCAAAAAATAATATTTGTAAATTCTGGATGAGCTGCCACTACAGAGGGAAGGTAAACTAAGACTTGATGATCAAAACCATCTGATGATACCTTTAATTATAAATGTAGAGGAGGTTATGTACCTTGAGTAAATTCTGGAATGGCAATGAATGACCAGGAAGAAGAGGCAATTTTCCTTCCCTAAGATTGAGAAACTGGGGGCCCGACTCCGGCAAGGGTGACCCTCTGACAAGCTCATATATAGTAACTCCAAGGGAAAAGATATCAACTTTGTCCAGATTATCATACTTCTCATTCAGGATTTCTTGGGGCATATAGCGTGCGTCTCCTTCTTCAATTGGTAGGCTTTTATCAAGAAGTGTTGCACAACCAAAATCTCCAAGCTTATAGACTCCATTTTTTACATAAATATTATCAGGTTTTACATCTAAATGAGCTACCCCTCTTCGGTGTATAAATTCCAATGCTTTGGTGATCTGCAAAATGCTAGGGACTTATAATTAGATATCTTTTTTTTTTCACAAAAATATTGTAAGCACTAAAGTGTAGATGCCACATTTTGGATGGTTATTTTTGATTTTGGGTATGCCCGAAAACAATCTCATCAGAAAAGAGTCACAGAAATCTTCAATAGTAGTAAGCGGCAATTGAATAAGAATATGTGAGACACCCCAAAAGAGAAAAACTTAACAGCTTTCTCCGGGAATTTTAGGCATATCACTGAAGTCATCAGTCCGCCACTACCAAATTACATTAAAATAAACTATTAGTCACAAGAGCACCATCACGAGGACGAACTATGAAATGATGTCAAGAGCAGGGAATAGAGAAGACCCGCTTAATTTTCCAACCTTCTGATCTCAGAGATAAGAATATGTGCAACATGTAATAGGTACTTACATACTATGGGATGGGGTAACATTCTTTTACTTAATTATGCAGGGAAACTCATGTGCTAGGAAGACAGAGCAGCATAGCTTACTCCAAAAGAATATCATGGTTTAAAAAGGTCAGTTTACCTGGTGCATAATTTTGAGAGCCTCTCCTGTTGATAACTTACATAGATCAGTGATACACAGGCTGTGATCACATAACTCCAACTGGATGTAGAGTTGTTCATTCTCAAACCAAGAAGAGTAGTAGCTTACTATGTTCTCATGGGAGCCTGAGAAGAATAGCAAGATTAAACCATCTACAGTTTAAAAATCAAAACTTTTGAAGAGTAACGGGAGAAGGTAAAAGGCATACAACAAACCTAAAGCAGCCAAAGCTTGAACTTCCATCAAAGCCTTGCGCCTGATATAGTAACTAAATAAGCATGGTACAAAAAGGAAAGGTATTAGAAAATTACCAAATAAAATAAACAAGGTACCTTTCTGTATCCTGATGCAACTGCCTAATGCTATGTTTCACCGCATACATGCAACCGTCGATTCTTTTCAGGGCTTTGAAAACATGACTGAAGTTTCCATTACCAATTTTCTGGAAAGGAAAAAAGCATATCAACTAGTTAACCATTTTGAACACTAATTGTTTATCAGTTATCTTATTTGGCTATGAACGCACCTGTATTTCCTGGAAATCTGTCCGGTAGCGTGAAAGACCATCACTATTATTGCCTACAGGATAGAAACCTAGAGAAACAGAACGTACATTTAACAAGGAATTGAGGAATTATCGAGTGACACGTGAAAAAAAATATCCATCAACCTAAATATCACATAACTGAAACAAACTGTTATCGTAACACAACTGAGATCTGCTGTAGTTTATCAGAATATGAAGAGTACCTTCACATTTTGACCTTTGATTACCAAAAGGATCAGCATTAAATTCTGATGCATCTTTCAGGTATGGGTTCTGTAGGCAAGGAGGAGGCATGACTCTACAACGTAGAGCCACTGCGGACTGTGAAACATAACTGTGATTCTTTTGCGATTCAACTGTTTTTTCTGTCTTCATTTCATTTTTGCCAAATGTATAATTTGCAAAGTCTGGCAAAGCTTGGTAGCCAATATTAGTTGATTCAAGACATGTGTCCAAGTTAACATCTGAGAAGAAAGTATGGATTAGCATCAGAAAGAAGTTGAGAAGCAGGCTATGTGTAAATAGTCAAACGCAACAACTAGCAACTCAGATCACAAAAATTTTACTGCATATGTCTAAGCTCTTGATGCACAAGGTTTGTAGTGATATCTATTAGAGCACTCTAACTCAGCATTGTTTGCTAGAAGTGATTTGCTAGTTTTTAATTCACATGCTTACAGCGCCATGTGCTTGGTAAAACAAGAACTGAACCTTTGGTTCTCCTGTTGAAGCATAGAAAGATGGAGAAACCAATAGACCATGGAACTAAATTTGGAATCACACAAGATGCCCAGATATTGCAATAGTAGTATTACAGCAGGACGCGAGTTAAAAATAACGAGAAAATGTACTCAAGCTACGTCTTTTTCATATAGTGTCAATCCGTATGGCCCAGTTTTCACTCAGGCAAGAAATGTAAGAGTATACTTTTTGGCAACAGAATACTTTTTTCCATTAGCTTGTAGTCTGTACATAAATAAATATGATAAGACAACAATGCTGCATTACTGGCTGGCACCCCCACGAAATGATTACAGTAGCAAGAATCAATAAAAAGAAAGCATATTTATTTACCCAGTTTTTGTCTTTTGCTCTTTGATGTTTTGATTTTCTCGGGTGACGGGGGACAAGAAACATTTTCCTGCAGCACAAGAAGTTGGAGGTTCCAAATCTCAAATCAAAGTATTTATTCATAATTGAATTGAATTGAATTGAAGCGGTATCCACACGTTTACGAGAAACACACAATTTTAAACAATTAACACCATGGAAGACTAGGGGGGGATATATACTATACCAAAGCGACAATATTTTGAGATGAAATCCCCCTAATTTACCCTAAAACAAATCAATCACCCAAGCCCTACCTACCTTGTTCCAGTTGGAATCGATAGGAACAGCCGGCATTTCCGGAGTAATATAATCAGGAGTACTGCAACCAAACAACAAACAAGAACAAAAGCAATTAAGATACTAAATAAGAAGAAGAAGAAAAACTCATTTCATTTCATTTCAATTAGTTCTTTCTGACTGACCAGAAGAAATCCTGACTGAGGATGAAGTCTTTGTCGTCATCGGATTCGGAATCGAGAAGCTTCTGGAAGCGCGAGGGTTTGGTCGATTGGAGAGGCAAATTGAGAGAGACCTGGTCCAGCTGCACCGTCAAGTGATTAGCTAGTGTGCCCTTCTTCATCATTATGTTGGAATCGGAATTGGTATTGGAATTGGGATTTTTCCTCTGTCTCTTGTTATTAGTGTAGCAGCTGACCTTCCTCTTCATCAACACAAACCCCTCCTCTTTCTCTCTCTCTCTCTTTCTCTCTCTAGGTGTGGTGTGCGTGTGTGTTGTCGGAGGTAGGGTATTTGGAGACACGAAAATTATTCAAATTGTGCGCGCGTGTTCCAAGGGCGGGGAAACACAGATTTTTTTGGGTGGGATTTGTATAATATATATATAATGTTTTTATGGATCTAATTATTGGTGGACTGCGTGCTGTCTAAGCTTCAGCTTCAAAAAGAAATAAAATAATCAAATATATATATATATATCTTAATGGTGTTTTTCAACTTATATAAAAATGACAAAATTTTAATTCGGTTCCCTTTTATGACTAAAATAATCAAACAAAGGAACAATATTAATTACATTGATCGTAAATGGGGATGTGTCTATCACAAAATAATTTCCTTGCAATGTTAGATCTATCGTGATGTACGTTACTTACGCATAAAATGTGGCGCTCGAAATGCCACATATCACACGGGTGCATGACATGTACACATTGTCCAACAAAGAAGTAGTTGGTGTCATTGTTTACAAGAAGTTGTGAGATCCAAATTGTCGTGCTTGTTCAATATTAGGCTCATATGAAGTATTGGTCTCGGGGACATGGACATGGACTTAAACAAAAAAGTTGGTTGACCAGTTTGATCCTAGCATGTAAATCGTGTGGGCAATAAAGAATTGGTGATCCATGCCAAGTGCCAACTCAACCAAGATGGTCCTATCCTCGTGCCAACCCTTACCTTCTTGGCAGAGTAAACTGGTGTCATGTCCGATCTAGTTTGGTTTGCCATGTGTGGGTTTAATTTGAGCCTTACTTTGAAGGCAAAAGAGATAAGTAACCAATATTTTCAATAAAAAAATATAAATTTTTAATTAAGTGATCAATTATATTATATTGCATTTTAGTTGATTAACTAAATCAACTAATCTAAGAAATAATATTTACTTCACTTACATAAAAATAACATAGTGATCGAACATGTTGACACTAATGGATCTATAATAAAGATATTAATTGTTTCTAGTTATTTAAATATTAAACGATAATTTTTCTATTAATGTATTCATATTAATCTCTCTGAATATTGGAATTGAAATATTAATTTTTATCTCGCATTTTATGTATCTATTGTCACATCATAAATTGGGGATTATCGTCGAAAACCCATATAGGCTTAACAATTAGTGTATATGCATCAATGTTCACATCTAGGGTTAATAAAAAAAAAAGGACTTTCATGCGTCCGATGGCTCTTTTACTGGTGTGCCTATTGATCCTCCATTGTTGCTCGGTAGTGGCTTAAGGCTCAATGATTGATCTTCTGCGCTAAGGCTAGCACCTCATCCCATCTTTCATCTACTAGCATTTTTTCATCTTATTGCTTTGAGCTCTCTTCGGGAAAGTGTAAAAGGGTATCTATTGTTCATGTGCACTTATTCACTCGATGAATGCCTCAGCGAATCGAAATGAATGTGCACATATGTTCATGTAAGGAATTTAATCAACTTATTATGCATTGATTATCATGATCAGTTCTTTCCGAGTACCCTTTGATTGGTGCAAGACAAAAACGACAATGAGCTTTTAGTCTTTCAATTCTTGAGTGTAGATAGTTCATTTTCGTGTCATGTGTGTTCTTCCCATTTACTTATGCTCTCAATATCAAAACATTAACGAATGTGCTTTTTATTGAGTTGTACTTTCAAGGACATATCTTATTAACTTATAGAATTATCTTTTCCATTACAGATTTGTGTATCTAATGGCGCACAAGGCCAAGTATTAGATACCACAAGCCTTATATTGTTTTGTCACTTTTTTATGGTGCTATCATTTGTCTTACTACATTTGAATTTGTTGGTGACATCCCATTACTATTTGAATTTTTTGGTGACATCCCATTACCATTGTTGGGATCAAAATGAGATGGAAAATATGGATGAAATATGTTTTGGTCTTATTTCGTTCGGGTTACAATACACTTATTAACTGTTACAAAGGGCCTGGTTTATGCCAAAATATGCTAATCGAATATAAAATCGGACTAGCTTGGTCCATAACACTTAATACAAACTGACTAGGCAGTACAAATATAAGTACAATTAATTTAATGAAGATCGAATCACATAGGTTCGATCGAGGTATATCTCGAATCAGCCATAATTGGTGGTAAATTGGATTGGTCGTAACTCGAATCGGATGAGTATCGAATTAGATGGCTTCGATCGAGTGAAGGTCGAATTGGTCAGTGTCGAATCAGATGGCTTTGATCGAGTGAAGGTCGAATCGCTTAGTATAGAATCTCCAAGTTCGATATTGAGTTGCCGTGTGATAGTAATGAAATGCGTCCTGGTAATGTCAGGGGATGGGGTAATTATAAACCCCGTCCCGTGGGCCCTAGTGGTAGTTGAGGAATGAATATTGAATCATGCACATTCGATATTTCCTTCAATGTCGATTTTCCTCTGTTCGATAATCAATTTTTTGGGCCTTTCTCTTGTGGGCCGGCCCAATATACTTATTGAGTCTTCCTAAAATACCCCCATCAAAATATTTCATATTTAGTCACTTATGAAATTGTGAATGAAAATGATGACCCTCAACCCAAATATGTACTTGAATGCCAAAATATGAATGATTGGAATAAGTGGAAAGATGATATACAAGCTGAATTAGATTCGCTTAATAAGCGGAAGGTATTTATACCCATTGTTCTCACACTGTAAAGTGTGAACCCGTAGGGTTCAAATGGGTCTTCGTTCGTAAATGAAATGAGAAAAATGAAATTGTAAGGTACAAAACTCGCCTTGTCGCACAAGGTTTGTCTCAAAGACCTGGAATCGATTATGAGGAAACGTATTCTCCTGTAATAGATACAATTACATTTCGATTTTTGATCAGTCAAGCGGTCTATGAAAATCTAAACACGCATCTCATGGATGTTGTCAATGCTTATCTTTATAGAACACTTGATAATGATATTTACATGAAGGTCCCTAATGGACTTAAATTACATGCAACATCAAGTTCCAAACCTAGAGAAATGTACTCAATTAAATTGCAAAAATTATTATATGGGTTAAAGCAATCATGTCGCACGTGGTACAATCGTTTGAGTGAATATTTATTAAAAGAATGATATATAAATAATTCTTTGTGTCCATGCGTTTTTATTAAGAAAACATCATCTAGTTTTACAATTATTGTGATTTATTTAGATGATTTAAATATCATTGGCACTGACAAAGAAATTCATTCAACAATGAATTATCTAAAAGATGAATTTGAAACGAAAGATCATGGAAAGACTAAATATTGTCTTGGTTTGCAAATTGAGCATGTTAAAAATGGAATACTTGTACATCAATCTAATTATAATAAAAAGATATTGAAATGTTTTAACATGGATAAAGCAACACCTTTGAACCATCCTATGATTCCAAGATCATTAACCATAGATAAAGATTCATATCGTCCTTGTGAAGAAAATGAAGAAACTCTTGGTTCTGAAGTTCCGTATTTAAGTGCAATTGGAGCTTTAATGTATCTAGTTAATTGTACTAGACCTGATATATCATTACTGTGAATTTATTAGCTAGATTTAGCTCATCGCCTACAAAAAAGCACTTAAAATGAATTAAAACATTTATTCTGTTATCTGCAAGGAACTGTGGATCTTGGTATATTTTATACTAACAATGCAGAACAAGAATTGATTGGTTATGCAGATGCAGGTTATCTATCAGACCCACATAAATCTAGATCTCAAATTGGATATATATATTCACGTATGGAGGCACTGCTATTTCATGGCGTTCTCAGAAACAGACACTCGTTGCAACATTATCGAATCATGCTGAGATTATTGCACTCCATAAAGCAAGCATGGAATGTGTATGGCTACGATAATGACACATCATATAAGAAGTACATATAACTTACCAATTATAGAGGATCCTACAACATTATACGAGGACAAATTTGCATGCATTACATAGATAAAAGAAGGTTATGTCAAGAGTGATCGAACCAAACACATACCCCCAAAGTATTTTGCATACACTCAGGAACTCGAAAAGAACAAAGTTATCAATATCCAATACGTTCAATCATGTGACAATATGACAGATCTCTTTACAAATGCACTCCGCACAATGACTTTTAAGAAATATGTTCAAAGCATTGGGATGCATCACCTACGAGACTTATGAAGAATTAAAGATGCCAGCTTGAGGAGAAACTCACACGGATGCACTATTTTTCCCTTATTAAGGTTTTTAACTCATTGGTTTTTTTTTTGATAAGGTTTTTAACGAGGCAGCATAAGACGTGTGCAGAAGACGAATCATATACATTACGAAATTTTCAAACGGTCAAGGGGGAGTGTTATAAATAATACATGCATGTGGCTTTTGTGGAAAATGTTGTACATAGATGAAAACTTACTATTTAGCATAGTAATAATAGTTATTATAAATACTATTGAAATAGTGTATTATGTTGGAAAAGCCTCTATATAAAGAGCACTCTTTCGGATGTAAAAGACAACCAATTCCTACAAGTGATATTGCATATTATTTCATTTTTTCCCTAAGGTCCTTTTAATATTGCTACAACGTATTTTGCAATGACTTTCATGATAAGTTATTTCTGAGTACCCTTTGATTGGTGCAATACATAAAGGACAATGGGTTTTTGGTCCTTTAATTATTGAGTGACGAGAGTTCTTTCTAGTGTCTTGTGTGTTCTTCCGCATTTGTTTTTGCCCTCAATATCAAGATTTTTGGGTATGTATTTAATTCTATTGTGATGTGATTTTAGAAATAGATAGTGTTAACCTTATATACTTTTAGGAATTATGAATTTTCATTATATATTGTGTATTTAGTGTCCCACTGGGCCCAAGTATTAAATACCAAATTTTTCCATTTTTTTTATGGTGCTACAATTTGTCTTTCCATCTTTGAATCTTTTAGTTGCGTCCTATTTACCATTGATATTCACAAATACTTGTTTACGTACTTGATTTGAGTGACTTTGAAAGTGCAGGTATTCTGGCAATGTTAGATTAACATTGAGAAATTAATGTTAGAGTAACATTCCTGAGCAGAATCCGATTTACAATCTTGTTGTCATTTATTATTATTGTTTTGCCTTATTCATTTAACTAATTGAGTTCCACAGTTGTGATTGTCTTTGATTATTATTCAGGAAACAAACTTGTCATAGGTTGGACGCTCAAGTTTCCAAGAAGGAAAGTTTCCTTAATTAAGCAAACCGCTCTACAAGGAAAGAAGAGTTCCAGTGCAACTAGGAAAGCTTTCCAAGTTGAGTCCTGATTTGAAGAAGAATTCTTTCATTAGTTAGATCTCTAACGAAGGAACTATTATTCAAGAAGGACTGCAAGAATAAGGAAGAGGAGTTCGAGAAGGAAACAAGGAGAATTACCAACCGTGTACAACACACCTTGAAGTCCAAGTCAAGAACCTATATATAGGTGTGAAGTACATCAAGACAAACACGAGACAAGAGCCAATCAATCCGAGAGATTAATTTACAGTTGTTAAGTGTTGTCTTGCTTTAGCAAAGTTTGTGAGTTGTGAGAATAAATCTAAGAGTGAGGAGCTTTTAGAGATAGTCGAAGCAATTCTTGTGTGCTTTGCTTAGTTCGACTAATTTGAGAGTGAGGAGCTTGAAAATTGAGAGAACGACTTTTGTTAAAACCTTAACGGGTTATTTTGCCCAAGGCTCGGAAGTTAATATAATCTTATATTCACTTCTTAAACTTGGTGTTTGTTTATTCCGTTGCACTATTACTCTGGTCTGTTGTTAAAGTAACATCGTTGGAACAACAACATACCAAACCGCTGTTAACACTGCAGTGTTAAGTTAACAACAACAACGTATCAACAAATTGTTGTTAACACTATAGTAGAAAGCAAAATTGTGTGTCACTCTCCACTGCTGAATCTGAATACATAGCAGCAGGCAGCTGTGTCACCCAGTTGGTATGGCTTAAACACATGCTACTGGATTATGGGTTAGACATTGATACCTTACTTATGTTCTGTGATAATCTTAGTGCTATAAGCATCTCTAAGAACCCTGTGCAACACTCTAGAACTAAACATATTGATATAAGGCATCACTTTCTGAGAGACATGGTAGAAGATAAGCTCATTGACATTGAACACATTGAAACTAACAATCAGCTTGCTGATATGTTCACTAAACCCTTAGATTCTGAGAGGTTATTCAGTTTGAGGAATTCTCTTGCCATGTGCATTGTATAGGGATGTTAGTACACCAGTGTTGACATAACACCACTGTCTAGCACTAGTTATTGGTTGTGGTGTATCTGTAATTCTTTTATGTTTCTTTTTTTCGTATTCTTCTTTCTTGCATCTTACATCTTTGTTAGAGATTATGTTGGGTTGTGTGGTTAATCTGTATAAATAACTGAGCTGACTGGTGGACAGGTACATATCAAGAGTTTTGTAAAGTAAGGACTCTGTTGTTAGTCTGTGAATGTTACCCTAACATCTGGGAGAAGCTGGGGTACACAAAGCACACTACTCTGATGTTATTCAGTTGTGACTTATCCATGTTAGGTTAGACAAATCATGAAGATAAGTTGGGGTACATGATGTTGAGAGCTTCATTGTCATTCAGTTGTGCTTATTTTTGTGTTTTTGTCTATGGCCAAGGTTATGCATGATAGTGATCCTTACTACTAGGGTGCTTTGAAGTTTTGACTGCTTGCATTCAGTAGCATTGTTCACTTGATATTTCTCTTGTAAACATGTTGGTAAACAAGTATGCATGAGGAGTTGGGGTGAAGAAGTATATGATAACTGTATTGTCTTCATTCAGTTTCTTTGTACTTGCCTAATCTGTAGCTGATGGTTAAGTTGCTGGGGTGTGTGGAGTCTTGTGCTGCCCACATTCAGTTATGAAACTATCCTTTAACATTCACTAGTTTTTGTTCAAAAGAGTTCAGGATAATAGTAAAAGATAAATTGATATGTCCTGATCCCAGTTAGTAAAGTTGTGTGTACTTGGTTACCATCACCCAATGTTGATCTAATATTGTTGCATCCATTCTAGTTCTGCTTATTTCCTTATGTCGGTGTGGGATTAGGGGGAGTAGTAATCCTAGGAATCATGTGTTGAGGCATACTTTGTGGGTGACCAACTGCAGGTAAAACACTATGTTTTGTGATCTTCTATGATGTGGGAACATCTTTTCCCTGGATATGTACATCCACTATGTGTTTTTCTGTCTGATGTGTTACTTATTAATATTGATGATCTTAAACTATGTCTTTGTACCTATGTACTTGGTTGAGGTTTCAGATCAGTATACAGGAATATCTCACGCTCTCACATGATGTTGCTTTGGATGAAGCCCCGCACCTACAACTTCCCTCCCTGATGTTAACTTGCCAATGTTAGTTCAACATTGAAACATTGTAACTTATAAGTTTTCAGGTTTGGAAACTGCTCTGGTTACGTGTTAATCTAACATTGACACGTGGTAAGTTATACATGGGTATGATCGTGTGACAGTGGTCCGATTATTTTGGTAACATGTTACAACACCACTATCTCTACTCTTTTGCTGATTATCTATATAATTTTCCCTAATCTCTTCTTACTGTTTACGTATTCAAATTTTTTGTGCAATCAACATTCTCTGCAAATCAAGACTCTTCTTTTCTTCTCTAAAATTACTCTAACAATGGCACGCAAGTCCTCCATTGATGCTCTTGTAGATGCAGCTGAGCATATTGAACAGCCAGTACGCCGCAATCCCAGACGTGCAGTTGCTGAATCTTCCGTCGCCGCTGCCGCACCAAAGAGGAAGTCCACTTATCAACGGCGCAAGGGTAAGAAATTCGCAAAGGGTGATGTTGGTTCAACATCAAAAACTGCTGAGCAAACCTCCACTCCCACCAACGCTAAAAACGAGGTAATGATGGCTAACCCTACTCAAGATATAACTGTTGAAGTCGGTATTGAGGGGGAGAAAGAGGCCCATGTTGTTGTTGTGGGTGAGTCTGAGGTTTTGCATGAGGTCCCTGAAGGTAAAGCTAGGGATGAGTCTGTGGTTGTTACTGATGAAGGTGAAAACCTTGAAGTGAATGTTGAGCCGTATGAGGCTAATGCTGCTGCTGCTGAAGTGGATACTCTTCCTGAGGAAGATGATCAGGTTGAGGAGACTGTGGTTGAGGAGGTTACTACTGAGGGTAACCAAGATGTTGATGATGAGGGTAACAATCAACCTGAAGAGGTTGAGAGAGAAGAAGAAGAGAGCCTGACTCTCTCTGCCTTAGCTACTGTTGCTAGGAAAAGAAAGGGTAAGTAGGTGGTTGTTGAATCTTCTGAGTGTGAGTCAAAAGAAGAAAAAGAAGAAGAAGATGATAAGGAGGAAGAGGAAGAGGAAGTTGAGGAAGAAGATCAACTGGTAGTTGATGACCCTGCTGATGTTACTCCAACATCAGGCAGTGATGAGTATTTTGATGTGCTTGATGAGGAGTATCTCAGAAAGCCTTATTCTGGCTTCTATGTGTCAGTAGAGGCAGAAGAACAGTGGGAGGCTTATCAAGCCAGGGTTATCCACATGGAAAGGAACATTGATGAGGAAATGTTCAAGGAAAATAGGTTGTTTGAGTTGCTTGAAGCTATGGGTGTGTTGGGCTCTGTGATGAATCAGTCATCATATGTCCCTGATGTGATCATATAGTTCTACATGAACCTCTCTCAGTGGGTGTGCCACCAGAGCTCTCCTAAGTTTGGTAAAGCTTGGGTAAGGATGAATGTCTATGACATTAGTCATTCTGTGATTAATGAAGCTTGGGAACTACCTGATCCTGAGGAGACAGAGGATTCTAGCATGGATGAGGTGATTACTGACCTCACTGGTGGACTCGCAAAGAAGTGGAATGATAGTTTTTCAACTACAAAGTTGACCTCCTTAAGTGTTGTACTACTCAAGCTCTCCACCTACAACTCGCTGCCTTCTTCCAACACCACTGTTATGACAAAAGAATCTGCAAAGTTGGTGTATAAACTGAAGAATGGACTGAGTGTGAACATAGGGGAGAAAGTTTTGAGGCACATGAGGGAGGTCACAACAAAGGCTAAGGGAATCATTCCATATCCCTCTCTGATATCCAGCATTTTGGTGAAGCAAGGCTTCAAGACCAAGAAGACAGAGGGCTGGATCAAGAACACGACCAAGATGATCATCACCAGGAGCTACTTCACTCAAATCAGGATTCAAGACTTGCCCTGGAATCTCAATGCAGAAGAAGAAAACTCTCAAGTTTGCTGCTTCTTCTGTTCCAGTTTTAAGTGGTGATAGTTGCTCTGTGATTGCTGATGCATTTGTGGAGGAGACTCTGGTTTGGCTTGATAGAGAGTATAAAGATACCCAAAGAGAGATAGCAGACAAGCAAGTGAGGTTGCAGGAGATTGACAACCTCATGAAGCATTTGAAGGATCTGCATTCCTCACAAAAAATGGGAGAGTAAATCAAAATTCAAAATTTCTTTCTAAGTTCTTTTAATTTTCTATTTTCTATTGAAGTATGAACAATTCTATTTTCTTTTTTATGTTTCATCAAGGAGTGTGTTCCTTGCTACTTAGTATGGTCTGTAATTAAGTACTTTTCTATATTGTTACTTAGTGTTTCTGTTTATGCTATTTGAACTGTGGTTACAAAGTACTAACTCTGTTTTCCAGGTGTTAAATGTTCTCTGATGTTAAGTTAACATTGAGATGTTCAATGTTAGAACTTCTGTCTGGACTCAATGGTAATACAACATTGACAAAGATTGATGTTATGACAACATTGAAAGTATCACTGTTAGAATAACATTGAGTTGGTCACTTCTGATATTCAGGGGGAGTGTACTTAGTTTTCATTGTTATAAGATAGTGAAGTTTGTCTGAATAATTTGATATGATTAGAACATGTTCTTAGGTTTTGTGATTAAGGCAAAAAGGGGGAGATTGAAAGTGCAGGTATTCTGGCAATGTTAGATTAACATTGAGAAATCAATGTTAGAGTAACATTGTTGAGCAGAATCCGATTTACAATCTTGTTGTCATTTATTATTATTGTTTTGCCTTATTCATTTAACTAATTGAGTTCCACGGTTGTGATTGTCTTTGATTACTATTCAGGAAACAAACTTGTCATAGGTTGGACGCTCAAGTTTCCAAGAAGGAAAGTTTACTTAATTAAGCAAACCGCTCTACAAGGAAATAAGAGTTCCAGTGCAACTAGGAAAGCTTTCCAAGTTGAGTCCTGATTTGAAGAAGGAGTCTTTCCTTAGTTAGATCTCTAACGAAGGAACTATTATTCAAGAAGGACTGCGAGAACAAGAAAGAGGAGTTTGAGAAGGAAACAAGGAGAATTACCAACCGTGTACAACACACCTTGAAGTCCAAGTCAAGAACCTATATATAGGTGTGAAGTACATCAAGACAAACACGAGACAAGAGCCAATCAATCCGAGAGATTAATTTACAGTTGTTGAGTGTTGTCTTGCTTTAGCAAAGTTTGTGAGTTGTGAGAATAGATCTAAGAGTGAGGTGCTTTTAGAGATAGTCGAAGCAATTCTTGTGTGCTTTGCTTAGTTCGATTAATTTGAGAGTGAGGAGCTTGAAAATTGAGAGAACGACTTTTGTTAAAACCTTAACGGGTTAATTTTCCTAAGGCTCGGAAGTTAATATAATCTTATATTCACTTCTTAAACTTGGTGTTTGTTTATTCCGCTACACTATTACTCTGGTCTGTTGTTAAAGTAACATCGTTGGGTTAACAACATACCAAACTGTTGTTAACACTGCAGTGTTAAGTTAACATTAACAACATATCAACCCGATCCACAATTATAGACTTGTTAAGCAATTTCCTTAAAGTAAGGTTGATACGAAAGAGCGATGTGCTATTAAATTGGTGATATGGTACAAAAATAAAAGATTGTCGATCAAGATAATGTACGATCTACACGAAAATCAAATTCCACATTCTTGAGTTGGGATGCGCTTTTAATTTATTATAAACGAAAACGCTATTAACCTTGTTCCCAAAAACAAGGAAAATGGACGAATCTATAATCGAGAGAACCTTAATTTTTCTTGCTCCATATAAAATATGTTTCACCTTTAGTTTTTTAATGCTTCTGGGTTGAATTATTGTGTTCGGTGTGGGACTTATCCTTTTACTAGGACATTTTAAGCGGCATGCTAGGAAATGAATGTTTAAGCCTTTTGTAATAGAAATGTCTTCCCTATGATTGCATTTAGGCAAATATGATAGTTCACGAACTAGTTTTCTTACGTAATTATATTGAGAGTGCTTCAAATAAAAAATGTGTGTTACAAGATTATCCAATTTTCTATTGGTTTATAAGTTGGTGAGTGTTATGTGGGCGGGAAAATATCTTGTTCTCAATTTGAAATCATATCTAATTTGACAATAGATCGTATATTAATAGTGAAGTACGAGATTACAACAAGATGATAACAAATCTATTACAAATCAGGTCTCCTATTACTAGTGCTAGTTCTAGGTACACTTAGGTTCAGAACACCTCATAGTAACACTCAGATGCTTTGCAGGATGTCGAGGATGATGTCGAATCATGGCTGATATCTAATCTCTTATATGACGGGGATGTGGCTGATATCGGGGATATGGCCATGTCGGGTAAGGAATATCGGGGATATATGTCGAAAGTGGATGTTGAGTATATATGTCGGGTGATAGGTCAGATGAGATATCGGATATGGATATCGGGTGAGGATTCGATATCGAAGGTGAATATTCGATATATGAGTGAACAGTGTGGGATAATTAATGAAGCTTACCTTAATTAGCGGAGCCCGGATATATATAGAACTTGGGATACGGGGACCGTACATGTGACTTCCACGTGCGATGTACTATATCGAAAGATGTTTAAATTTCAAAACCATCAATGATAAATATATAGTTGGTCAAATCCAAAACCTCCACACTAGATATGAAAATTGGTGAAAATATACATAAATATTAACGAAAAGTTTCGTATGCACGTTATCAATAAATAATTGCCTTCTAAATGACACTTTCTAGCTATATGCCTTAGGCATAAATGTGAATTTGTGAATCTTGATAACTTAATGGTCTCAGTTCAAATTATAGAAAGTCAAAGAGAAAAAGAAAAAGCTAGCACTGGTTCAAAATATTGACATGTTTCTTCTGAAACATCTGAATAATTTCTTTATATGAGCTCACAAAAACAAAAAACGGCATGTGATGAGCATTCATTTTGCGTGATTTAAGTACTTGTTTTCTTAGGCTCTTGAATATTTGTTGGTTTTAGTATTATTTAATTATTTTATAGAATTTTTTCGAGTCAAGGCAAAACAAAGGAAAAAGAGCAAAAAATAGATGCTTTTGGAATGAGTTACAAATATGGCGTCACGACACAACTTCAGATACTATAGCACTGTGCAAATCAAGGCAAACCCTAATAGCATCACGCAAAGAAGTCCAAGAGTCAGACCAGTCGAGGATAGAGTTGCGCGACATGAAGGAAGGGGGGCAACAACGCGCAATAGGCCTTATGTAGTGCAAGGTATCAACATATCACACAGAATAGGCAGAGAGTTGTGTTACGGTGGACAAGTCTGGGCGAGGCGCATCTCTAGGGCAAAGTAGTCTTATTTTACAGTTTAAGTTGCGATTATTTACGAAACTAGGGCAACAAGACTTTCCTATAAATAGGAGATACGACCAACACTTAGGACAACGACGCTCAAGAACGCTACACCTCTTTATCGCTCATAGTTATTCATTGTTTGTTCTTGAGAATTGAGAGAAAAGTTGTGAAGAGAGAATAAAAAACCATTGAAGCTATGTTCTAATTTTGTTTTCATATTCAAGACTTGATCGTTCATGGAGAAGGAGATAGCAAGTAAGAGTTTAGAAGATAGCAAAGCGTCAACGTTCTACCGAATTTGAGAAGATTTCCATGTCTCTTTACTTTGTTTATGTTATTTAATTCTTTATTGATTGTTGAACTCGTGACTATGAGGAACTAACCTACTCGTTGTTTAGAGTATGGAGTACTATGATTTATGAATATGTTTATCTGACTTGTTTGATGTGCGTTTGGTATGTTTTTGTGTCTATAATGATTAGTCTTTATGCTGCATAACTAGTATTACTCTCGATGGTTGAACGGGTGCACCACCCTGGGACTTCCAAAGTGTAGATGTTAATCTAGTTATGTATATATGCGATTTGTGACTATAGAATGCTAACGTGACTATTGCGCAACCTTAGATCACACTATATCATTCTTGATTATGCGTGCTTATGTTAACACAATTCGGAAGAGTTAATTAGATTGCAGATTTGATATCTCTAATAAAACAACTGACAATTGGGTTGATTTCGCTAACGCGGTAGGTCATTAGAAACTCAACGATTTTATAGTTAGGATATGTCCAGCTACATGTCATGGATCCATTAAACACTTGTAACTCAAACTAGCATCAAGCATCTCAAGTAAACATATGTAGTTTATCTATGACCTATTATGGCTAAATCAATGGTGAAACTCGATCTCTAAACAATATTTTAATAATTTGTTTACAACTTAAACATTCAACATTACATTCTTACATTAGTATAGTTAGATTAGTTTCCCTATCATTGAATCGGGTTTCAATTAAAGTCTTCTATGCATTCGACCCAATGGATGCTTTTCAATTCTGAATCCATTCCTATTTACGTGAAATGTTCAAGGTAGATATAGTGTCTAAAACAATCTAAATAAGTTGTAGGACATCGTTTCATCACCAATTTGCACTAAACACATTGATGGGTCTAAGCTAGTGGAATCCATATTACATATACACAAATGGGGTTGCCCCCCACTTGCACTTTGCTAACATTAAAGAGAGTACACTCTGATGTTAATACTGCTTCAATAGCTATTTATGAGGTTATTCATTTTTTTAATATTTTTTTAAGGGAATGAAAAATGAGATGTTGTCTTATACTTTAACTTATGCCACCTTTGTTTACGGAAAATACTATTAAGAAGGTTTGTAGGGTTTTGGCGACTCTATAGCGACTCGACAGACACAAAAAAGAAAATATTATGGGTATGTTGTATTATATTATGCAAGTTATAAATACCAATTATTATAAGAAATATAATAAAGTTTATCTTTATTATCAATTGAATAGTGGTTTATGTATGACATTAATAGGCCAAACTTAAGAAAACTGTTTGTAAAGTCTTATCACAAATTGCTTCGTCTAGTGGATGCGAAAGGAACTAGAGCCCATTTGCTCAAGTACATACTTTAGTGTGTGATGCGTGTATTACTATGTAAAAGTAATACTACTACGTTCGTAAGTGCACGATCTAGTAATTAAGTATTCATAAATTATGCCCCAAGTATCGTATTACGCAAAGACTATGAACCAATCAACCTATTTTTATTCTATCCTAAGATGGTTAATAAATCAGAGTTGTAAGATTTCCAAACAAACAAAACTAACAAAACAATACTTCAATTTACTTAGAGATGGGTGAATAATACTCTAAATTTATCAGATGATGGATGGATGTTTGGATGTTCAATATCATTGAATTTTTCCCTATGTTCATTAAGTAGTCACATGCAATGAAGATGTGTTTAAGGCTATTTTCAGAGTCACAAAGGAACATAGGCCAATTTATTTTATCTACACGTTCCCAGGTTTAACTATCCCACACAACTGTTATTGTGAAGACGTTATTGATCAACAAAAAACTCTAATCATTCATATATTGACCAGATACACAAAAAAAACATTTGAGATCAAATAGATGACGTAAACACGAAATCAAAAAACTTTATTCAAAACATAAGAAAGACCATTAAGTTCATATCCTATGATGTATTACTCCTTAAGTCTAAACATAAAGGACTTGCTACTCATGATCACAAGTTCAACATCGCAAACAAAAGGAACATCGTAATAAAAGAGTGAAGAAAAGATAAACCCTCTACTTTGGAGGGATTTGACATCTGTGTCTTCAATCTTCGTTGCTACGCTTCTCCCGACCGGATCTTGGCTTGAATCACCTTATTAATAATATTAAGAGAGGGATGGATGTGAGATGATATTTGAAGATGATGGTTAAGGCGTGTGATGTGTTTTGTGTGGCGTAGGATGCCTGACATGCATCATGAAAAGCGTGCAAGTCTAGCTTTATTTATAGTCATAAGAGGCAGCTCGATCTAAATTAGGATTTGGGACGCCCATTTGCCAAGTTGCACGCTCTTTGTGCCGCTCTGTGCGGCTTCAGAGTTTTGTAACAATTTTTTTTAAATGGTGCATTACAGGATCGGTGAACCGGGTTATAAACTAAAATCGAACCATATGTAATTTTAATTTTTGACTACCAAATCATTTACCATATCTATCATTCAGTTTGGTTAAAATACTGAATCGTCAAATTGATTATGGGCAGTTTGGTCGGTTCCAGTTTTAGGGCCCACACGTAAATATTAACATACCTCTTCACTCATGTCATGGACCATTATAGGAAATAATCATCCAACACCCCATGCTCATCGTGCATTTGTAGCAATAACCGAGTGGATGCATTTTTTATATTTTTATCTAGAATTATTATTTCTGCCCAATAACTTTGGCAAAAATTACCTTTTCCCTTTTCTTCCCGAGCCGACTTTTTCTGCCCTGCCAGTTTTCATTTTTCTATAAAAAATGTCAAATTTCAGCCACATCAGCTAAATTGCTGATGTGGCAGCCCAGTCAAGAAAGTGCTACGCCTAGTCAATAAGTTGTCACGCCACGTCATATTTTTCAGCCCAAAAAATGTTTTTTGGACTAATCCTTGTAATATTAAAAATTGCACTTGCACCCCAAAATAAATTGCACTTTGCCCCCCAAAATATATATATATATATATATATATTTATAAATAATAAAAATTTATATATATAAAAACTTATATATAACTATTTGGTAAAAATAATATATATAAATAATAATAATAATAAAGCTATATATATAGATAATAATAAACATATATATATAAATAATAATAATAAAGCTATATATAGATAATAATAATAAACATATATATATAATTATTTATAAATAATAAATATTTTAACAATATATAAAAATAAAAAATTGAAAAAAAATTAAATTAAAATAATACAACCCAATCGTCTTCATCATCACCCCGGCGTCACCACCACCCCCCGTCACCACCACCGTTGCCCCGCCTCCACCACCATCAACCCAATCACTCATCAATCCAGCAGACAACAAAGCTAAAACCGCATATTTGTGACAATTGATCCGCGAATCGGATTTCGACATGGACGGCGCGGCGATGCTGTTGAACGAGGACTCTGCTCGCGACGGCGCTGTTGAACGACGACTCTGCTCGCGGCGGCGCTATTGAACGACGGTAGAGAAATTGGCCGATAACGTTAAATCGGACGCGATTTCGAGAAGAATCGAAAACTCCGGCGAGGTGCGGCGAATCAGATTTCAACATTGACGAGCTTTAGTAGTTGGTATCTTTGTGACAGTTTATTCGCGAATCGGATTTCGACATGGACGGCGGGGTGGTGGTGACGACGGGGTGGGGTGCCGTGAACAGTGCTGTAATGATGGCGATGGCTACAGGGTTGGGGGAGGGGGTGGGGGGGGGGGTGGGTTGAGCGAAGATGATGACATTTTTTATTTTTTAATTAATGTATTTTATTTTTATTTGTTTTTTACAATTTTTAGAAATTATTAAAATAGGTTTAAGATATAAAAAAATGAATATATATATATATATATATGTTTAATATATATATATATATATATATATATTATGGGTGCAAAGTGCAATTTATTATGGGGTTCAAGTGCAATTTTTAATATTACAAGGATTAGTCCAAAAAACGTTTTTTTTGGCTGAAAAATATGACGTGACGTGACAATTTCTTTGACTAGGCGTAATACTTTCTTGACTTGGCTGCCACATCAGTAATTTAGCTGATGTAGCTGAAATTGTGCATTTTTGATAGAAAAATAAAAACTAACAGGGCAGAAAAAATCGACTCGGAAAAAAAGCAAAAAATAAGTTTTGTCAAAGTTATTGAGCAGAAATAATAATTCGCCCTTTTATCTATCAATAATTATGAAGTTGCCAATTTTTCCTTATGAATCCACTCGTGATCGGAAATTTTACCAACAAAAAATGCAGTACTCAATTTAGCTCTATCTTTTTCCCATAGTAGCTGCCAAGAGGTCAAGCGCGTTTTCTCTCACAACCCTTTCTTCTTCTTCTTCTTCTTGTTCAAATTAGGGCGGGAAATGTGGAGGAGAAATGCTTTTCCGGTCAGTAATTCTTTTCTTATTTGCAATTTCAGCTCGCAGTTGTACATTCTGCTCTTAATTAAGGGTACCGATATATATATCTTTTCTTTTGTAGTTCGGAACTAATCAGCTGGAAAACCAAGATTCTGATCAAAGTTTATCTGGTAATAGACAGACACTAATTCTGGTTAGGTTTTTCTTTCTGCTACAACAATTACCTTCACTGCATTTTTTATTATCTAATTTGTTTATTATACATATTAAGTAGAAGAAGAAGAGGAACATTTGAATGGTGAATGGATTAAACCCACGGTTTCTTTGGGTAACGAGGTACATTTACGTCGTTAATGTTCTTAATATGCTCATATGCAAGTGCACACGTTCCTGGTTAAAGTACATTTTGCAGTACTAGGTTTGAATCCGTTCTATGTTTTCGCAGGGCGGATTGCGAGTCCCTTCACACCATAATATGTTCGCAGGTATGTATCATATCATCAATTATAGTATAACTTCAGAATATCATAAACTGGGAATTTATCAAGTGCATCACTCCTAATGTGTGCCTGCCTGCCTGCAGACTGCCATCAACTTGTTCCAAATGATACATTCACCATTTTGTCTAATGAGGTAATTTGTACTGTAAACCCCTCCTTTTGCTGCTGTGTTTTCATAGTTTTTAATGGCTGGAAAAGAGGTGACTCATGAAACTTTGCACGTCCAACATCAAACTTGATAGATAATATATCTCCACGCTGAAACATTTTGGTCAATAAGATTGTATTGTGCCTTTAATATCATCTTTTTGGTTACTCCAAGTGTATTGACTAAAAATAAGAGATTGTAGTACAATACATAGCATAAAAAGGTAAAATTTCGTGGTTTCCGCCTGAGAATCTTGTTGGTTAGCAGAGAAAGATGGGTATCTGTATTGAAGATGAAGTTGAAAATTCTCTTTCTGATGAGGATAATACCATTGGCTTTCCAAGTATCAAGTTCTCATGTCACTCTCGCGAAGGACTCATTGACTTGCCAGCAGTACCAATGGCCTCAGTCTCGCATTTTGATGAAGAAATTAATTCTGACGATGAGGTGTGGCCCTCAAATCCTTCCCATACCTTCTATTTACTCTATTAATATTTCTATGTTCGACATTTTGGATTTGTGTCATATATATAGTTGTTTATCTGCTATGGTCTTAAATCATGGCATGTTTCTTCCAGAAAGTTAGCCATTTCCCCCTTGAAAGTGCAAAAATGAATATGGATGGCGCATGGTCTGAAGCAAGTCGAGAAGTGGATGCATTAGTTCGGTTACATGAAAAATCTGGGTGTTCCTCATCACTAAGTCATGGTCTCAATCTGAGAGAAAATAGGCCCTCTACTGGTATTGGTACTCATTCTTTTAGCAACAGTATAGGAGATTAGTTACTTTGCATTCCCTCCTTTATCCGCAACACTCTTGTATTTTGTAACTGACTGTCGCTAAAGCAAATATGATTTTGCATCTGTGTGTATTAACTGAAATTTCTGAAAGTCCCTCGCTGTTGCAGAGTATACCAACTGCGATTCCTTTCTTTTGGTGATGTAGATTCGTGGTTCAGTTGATATTTATTAAACCCGCTACTCAGTACTGCAGGTGGTAACAGGACTAAAGCAAAATCAAAATTGTTATTCCATTTCCAGCCACAAAAGAAAGATCAATCATGGGTTGTCAGTGATGATAAAGAAAAGATGCCATTGCTCAATTTTCAAATGCCAAGTGAAATAGGTCCTGCAGCACATGGAGATATGAACAAAGGCATGGGTGAGTCGCAGCTGATTTTTCATGAAGAGGAATCTGAACAGCTAGTCGACCTCAGAGTGTCATCTGAACTGGACCATAAACAAGATTCCAAACAGCAATCAGTGGCTGAGTTTCTAAATTGCTTGCAGGAGCGGAGTGGCCTGATGCAAGAGAGAGTAACGGTTATTATTAATTTTTGCTTTATTTACTTTCTTATTTTTTAGTTTTCCATTTTTGACTTAATCATGTAATAATATAGCATGTGGGTAAAAGAGGAAGAAAGGTGAAGATCGTTAAAGAAAAAAATATGCCTCCACTGGGTTGTCATGGGAACCTGGATGATGACGAGGACGACCTAACTGAGGCATTTGATAGTGGACCACCCACTCCCAGGGACGATGAGGTATCTCTTGGTAACTGGTCCTTCAGGAGTTGTATAACAACCATTTGATGCTTAGGATTTTTGACATTTCATTTGATTGACAGAAGAACCTGGCACTTCAGGAGACTCATGAAAGCCTAAAGTCAATTAGAAGGACTATGGCAGATCAATTTCATGATGCTTTTGGAACAATGTCCACTCTTGATGGGAGACCACACATTGCTTTGCCCAGAGTGAGGTGGTAGCAATGGATCTAGAGCTTGCGACTCGATCCATTTCTTACAATGCAATTCACTTGTCAGTCATATATATTCCTTTTCATACTGTGGATTACCGAAATTTGCAGTAGCGGATTGTTTGGGCAGTTGCAGCAAGTAATGCAGAGCGAGAAAGAAAGAGATGCTACCTACCTAAAGAATTTGAGTTCAGATACTGGTTCCACAGGTAAAACCTTACCTTATACTGTTTCTTTGTCATACACGTGTTTGTTTACTCATTCATTTTTCAGTTGAAAAAAGCATTTCTGTGAGAATTTCCTCGAGGTCCCTGGAGGCAAAGCTGAATGTTTGTTCGTGCACTTGTTTGGAAGATGAAGAGGTGTGTGTACTTTTGCCATTTCAAGCAGGACTTTAAGTATGGCCAACATACTCTAAGCTGTCTAGCATTAGCAGGCCATGAATTTGCAACATCTTTGGATCGTCGATTGTTTTTTGATATTTGTAAAATCTTGTGGCATGTGGGTGTCTGACCTAATTCAAAAAAACCTCCGAGATTTCACAAGCTCTATAAAACTCAGATTTAAAACATTCAGCAACATGTAGACTGATACATACGTATCTCATTATTGCTTGGAAGAGAAATAAGTGTTCCTTACTTCCTCAGAACTCATCTTTGTAGAATAACTTCCAAATGACAGAGGATTATAGCGCGGGAAGGACGATGACTGTCATCTTTAGCCCAAGAATTTGCAGTGATGTTGAGCTTGAAGTTGGGAACCTGATTCGCATACACTCACCTTGGTAAGATAAGATGAATAGCATTTTCAATCCTTTACTAATCAAAATTATTTTTCCAATCATCAACCAATCAAAACTGATCTAATTTCAGGTTTGTCTCCCTAATGTTTCAGTTCATAGCAAAACCAATTATTAATATTGCTCATGTTTTTGGCTAACTGTCGTGTAATTTGAAAGTAGAGTTCATCAAAGTTATGTTGATTACTTAAACTATTAAAAGTTTGTAAATATGCACTACAAAGATAATCTTTGAGCTGAACATGACAGAAGAATCCATATTTTGGTTAATTCTTGAGTCCTTACTTAATTCGAAGGAACCCATGTTCTTTTTAGCTTTTTGATTGATGCCTTATTTACTCAGTGGGCTACATTGGATTAGAATGTTATGTCAAACAGCATTCTGATGGAAATGCTATTTTTTTTTTCTTTCTCTTACATGTGAGGTAACATAATGTTGGAATTGAAAGCAATAATCACGGGGATTTTGGGAATGGACTGAATAAGCTGTAATTTACTTCGCATTTTTTGTTGTATATCTCTTTCTTGATCCGATTAAGAATGCTTTCTGAATTCTGATCGGTGATGTCTTTGGGAACAGGAAGGATGTAAAGGTGAAGGAGAAAGGTGAGATCATCATTTTATGCTTATATTTTTCTCAGATCCAGTCTTGATAGATGGTGTGCTCGATTCCTCGTACCGAAGTAGCCGATATTCTTGAAATCACTCACCAAACCTTTTTCCAAGAGTTGGTCACTGCAGATAAGCTTGTAACTGAATTTTACAACAGGAAAACTGAAAACATGCAGGTATGTACTAAGGGTTTTTGGCAAGTTTAGTCCTTTATGTATACCCTTCTGCAATGTTAGTCCGTTATGTATACCTTGCTCGATTTTAGTCCTTTATATATACCACATGCTCGAATTTAGTCCTCCGGCCAATTTAATTTGAATTTTGACCGGAACACGTCAACGTGCCGCGCACGTGACGTCTGAGTCAACAATTATTTTTTTATTTTTTTAAAAAAATTGAAATTATAGTCCTTTATATATACCACTTTGCAGATTTAGTCCTTTATATATACACTGCTCAATTTTAGTCCTTTATGTATACACTGCGCTCTATTTTGGTCCTTCAGCCAAATTAATTTTAAATTCAGTCAAAAGACGTCAAGTGCGAGTCATGTGATGTTCGATACGGGTCTCATTATTTATTTATGTCTATGTTAACCTTAAATTTTAAGAAAAAATGTAGATTCGTCAACAAAATGTAGATTTTGTCAAAAGAAGTCGCGTGTCGAGCAAAATCTCAACCCATAATTTAGTTCAATGACACATGGAATAACATTATATATGAATTGACAATGTGTAACAAATCACTACAAGAATTCCGGTGTTTTCCCGACCGGAAAATCCCGGCCGAATTTCGGTCGGGAGCATTCCCGACAAAATCTACCTTTTGTTGACGAATCTACATTCTTTCTTAAAATTTAAGGTTAACATAGACATAAATAAATAATAAGACCCGTATCGAACATCACATGACTCGCACTTGACGTCTTTTGACTGAATTTAAAATTAATTTGGCTGAAGGACCAAAATAGAGCGCAGTGTATACATAAAGGACTAAAATTGAGCAGTGTATATATAAAGGACTAAATCTGCAAAGTGGTATATATAAAGGACTATAATTTCAATTTTTTTAAAAAAATAAAAAAATAATTGTTGACTCAGACGTCACGTGCGCGGCACGTTGACGTGTTCCGGTCAAAATTCAAATTAAATTGGCCGGAGGACTAAATTCGAGCATGTGGTATATATAAAGGACTAAAATCGAGCAAGGTATACATAACGGACTAACATTGCAGAAGGGTATACATAAAGGACTAAACTTGCCAAAAACCCTATGTACTAACTATGAAGGTTAAAAAGAGTATATTTTCCTATACAGTTCTGAGTGTAGTATCAGATGTATAAGTTATGGACTTATGGCACTTTACTGGGCCATAGGGGTGAATTTGCTATAGTATTAGTAGTGGGCTGCCAGAAAATGTAAAATGCTTAAGCCGCACGGTTCTAGTCTAATACGCGAGTTACAATTTGCGAGCAATATATTGATACTTGATATAGAGTGATGAGATTATATATGTGTCTGTCCTTAAAAAACCAATTTATTGCTTTACAACCAAAAAGAATGAAATTCAGTATGTAAATGATGTCATATATAATTCCCACGATTTAATACAAAGGACAAATTATTAGGAACTTTTAACACTACATGCAAATTATTTAATTGAAGTGAAAGGCACTTGTGCTACGTAAATCCTCTCTAGTTACGTTCTGTAATATAATATTGTGGAACTTTTTTTTTTGTTGGTGAAAGTATATTGACTTGATCATACTTCATGTTTCGAAGTTCAAGGTAAGCCGTAAGCCTACATTGGATTGATGATGCATTGTACTTGAAAAAAGTTGAGTTATATGCGAAACAGCAAACACGACCAATATGTTATGTCTTATGGTACAAAAAGTGCCGGCAAAATACCTGTGTGTTTTATGTGTAAATTATTAAGAGGGAATTGTTAAATATCTCCATTAAGTTTGCATAATGTTGGCTTTTGCTATGTAAGAAAATATATTGGACAATTGTTCTGTATGTTAAACATTTTTTTTGCAAAAATTGCCCAACGGGCTCAATTCGGGTTTGGGTGCTGAGTTGGCACGCCAACTAGACAAAACGTCATCTACGTGGAAAAAACGCCTTGCCACGTCCCCTATTTTTTAAACAAATTCACAACTTCAACACTTTTTAAGTGTACTTATATACTTAAAAAACAAATCCCCAATTCACTTTTTCCCCAAAATCGAGTGAGAACCCTAACCCTAGAAAGTCCGATGGAGATTTGCCCAACCACGATTAATCAAACTCTAAACGTGTTTTAAAATGTCGGAAACAACCATATTTTTGGAGATGCAATGCAATTGCGGCAAGGCGGTAGTGGTGCAGTTGGCTTTGACCGATGGAAATTTGTGCCGTCGATTTCATTTTCATGGATGCTATAAAGGTCAAAAAGACTGCAATTTCTTCGTATGGGTGGATCCTCCTCTATGTGATAGGGCTCAAGTAGTCATACCAATGTTATCTAGAAGGATAGAAAAAATCTAGGCCAAATTGAAGGATTTTGAAAGTGAGGACGCTGTGAGGAATGACTTGAGGAAGAAAAATAAAGAGCTTGAAGCTAATGTCCAATAGTTGTTAATTGATTGAATTATGTTTTAGGGTAAATTTGCTTTTGGTTTGCATATGGTTGTATGCGTTTTTTAAGAACTTTGTTTGATTCCACTGTAATGTCATGGTATTGCTTGGTGATGTGGCTTTGTTGGGTATGTAGTGTTGCACTGTTGTATGACTTTTGGTGTATGGTAAGAGAGGTTTTGGTCACTGTGGGTCTACTGTAAGAGTGTTAGTGTGAGGTATGTGTGTCAGTGTATGGTATGAGTATATATTGAAGATGAGAATGAAATCAAATGACATTGGTGGTTCTATGTATTTGTGTGTTTGGTTATTGGATTTTCTTGTTTGTTATTGAATTCTTGTTGCCATAGATTCTCCTCATCCCAACGGCTATACTAAATAAAAGCTCTTAATGCCATTACAAAGGGACCAAAAATCAAAAATCAACAGAATTGTTCACTGCCACTTCACAATACCTACAGTGAAAATTCTACTCATAATTTTTCAGAGACCTAGTAGTTCTACTCTGAAAATGTAATACCACCCTCAAAATAAACATAAATACCAGTTCTAATATGGTTTTAAGACTACACTCAAATATCCAATTATCTACTAGATTTCATCACTAATACAAATTAATACATCCAAAAAGTATCCAGATCTATACTGGATTTAAACTCAAACAGTGAACACTAAGGAGCCTTTGACTTGCCCTTCTTCTTGGTCTTGTTACCCTGAATCCCTTCCTCGTTAAGATTTTGTATGACATTTTGAAGCTCAAATATTTTTACAAATTTCTTCCTCTCATGTGACATCTATCAGATTTGCTTCATGTGGATTGGTTTGGCTCCCTTGAGTACCAACAAAGTAAGGTGGGTATCTAATATTACATACCGCTTCTTTCTTTGAATTTGACACCCTTGCACATGAGTAGATATCAGAGGACTAGGTTTATTCTGCCTTTTATTGAGTAGATCTGTCACCCATCCTTCAACATGCACTACTAAGTCAGAGTAGTTTCAGTCACAACCTTATTTGCACCCACAAACAACTCATTCTCCTGAAAATGCATATTATGAACCATTGAACTAACATCAAAATGCAATAAAAAGTTTGAAACAATTGGAGTATTCTATTAAACCGCACTTACAATAGTTTCTCCTCTGCCCCTCTTGTGGCCTTTTTCATTGTACCCTTAACTTGACGAGGCTTGACTCATTGGGACTCCATCTTCTTGAGATGGTTGACATGGATCAAAATTTTCTTGCATTTTTCTCAAAAAGTACCGAAACGTCTCCATTTTTGACTATATGGAAACGAAACATACATGTAGTTTTCATGTTACTTATAACCACAATTTTCTCGAATTCTTCGAAACAAGCCAAAAAGTACCCGAAATTTTACGAAACGTTTCTAATTTTTAAGAGATCGAAATCTACTCCCAAACCGAAACTTTGATCCATGATGGTTGATTCATCACAGAAACACTAGCTAGAGGCACACCACTTGGTTCCTGAAAATGTAACTCAATCAATTTCAGTAGGTGTCATTTTGAAAACATTAATACATCAACAACCATTGCAAAATCATTCAACCATATCCTCACCTTAATAATATTTTTTCCATGCCTTCTCTAGTTCTCTTCCTTCTAACAGTCCTAGATGTGTCACCATTTGTAACCGCATCTATGTCAGTTGCATTCTCACTCCACACTCCATTGACACAACCATACTCTACTGCTCCAACATTTGCTCCATCACTTTGAACTCCACTAACATTAAGCACTATTGACTGCACACCTACTCCAGCATCATTAACCACAACATTAGGCATCTTAGTTTGGATATCACTTTAACTTCCATTTGCCACACCACTTGGTCCATCAACATTCAAGGCAAGGTTACCCTATCATTATAGTAAGTGACATTTAAGTTGAAATCAATTTATCTCCACAACGTAAATTACTAATATGAATATATCACTTAGGAGTAAACAGCAAAATCAAATATTTTTACATTATTTTTTCTTTTGTCACATGATCTTGCATTGTGGCCCTTTTGGCCACATTTCCCACATGTAACCTTCACTTTTCCAAAGATCTGATGAATGGAGGCTCATTAGGCCCTCTTTTCCTGGCCTTCTTGGGTCTACCAGCTCTCATGCCAAAGTTTGAAGGCAAGGGAGGAATTATTTCTCCTTCTCCCCATACTGCGTTTCCAGGTACACCATATATTGCTCCACTGTAACACATGTCATACATTTCTAATGTACACCATTTGGCAACATAATCAGCTGGTTGGGCTTATTTGCTTAATATAGCACTTCGAGCATGCTTGGAAGGGATGCATGTGAGATCCCAGTTCCTACATGTGCATGTGCCTTCTTTTAAATCCACATCATGATGTGACTTATCATAACCCCTCACCTGATATCTGAACTCATCACACTTAATTGGCATGCAATCTGAGACCTTGTTCCCAATAAAAACCAACTCTTTTTGGATATCAGGACATAGGTGAACCCTCTCCACTTCCTTGCAGCCCTATCCCCGTTGGTTGTTAATATTTCCATCAACAACTGCCTTATCCATTCAAGCATGGTAAGTATTGGTCTCTCTCTCTCTCTAACAGGTACAAGCACCCCATTTAGTGACTCACACACATTGTTCAGGACTAAATCACATTGTGGATCACTGTTGAAGTAAGCCTTGGACCAGTATTCAACATGCTTGTCACGGAACGACATTGCACATCTTGCACTCAGTTTATCCATCTTCTTCATAGAAGTCTCAAACTCCCCTATGGTTGTATTGTTTGCAGCATCCCACACTGCATCGCTGTACTCTTCCCCCTTAAAGCCAACTCTATCAAGATTCCTTATCAGATGTTTAACATAGTACCTATGTGTTGCAAATGGAAACAACTCTCTAAATGCCTAAATCATGCCCTTTTGCTTGTCTGACATAAAGTCATGTTGGGATGTTCATTCAAGTCAATGTCATGCTTTATAACGGACAAAAACCAAGCCCATTTTCATAGTTTTCGTTCCCTGTCACCGCAGAAGCAATAAAGAATATGCTATTATCAGGATCCACCCCCACTGTTGTCAATATCACTCCACCACTAGGTCCAGTCAAGTGTGCTCCATCAACTCGTGCTCCATCAACTCATATGAATGGTCTGCAAGCTCATTTAAAGCCCTTCTTCAAGGCCTTGAAGCAAATGTGGAAACATTTGAATCTGTTCTCACCACATATGTCATATGTTCCAATGGCAAATGTGGTGCCAGGGTTTGATTTCTTCAACTGCTATTGGTAATCCCACAACCCTAATAACTGTTTTGTAGGAGTACCTTCAAGCTTCTCCAAACTCATGCTCTTAGCTTTGTAGGCCCGGTAAAAGGATACACTAACCCTAAGGTTCTTTATGGAATCAAGCCTGAAGCCCTTAGGGTTTTTTCTTGGATCAGTGATGAACACATCCAAAAATCTCTCTGCCAGCCATGAAGCCTTCAAGTTCTTAACTTTGAACTTCTCACCGCAAGTGTGCTCATCCACAAGAGTCCTAATCTGAAAGTCTCCTCACCTTTCACCTTCAAAGCATGTAACATCCATGTACAACCTCTCTCAACACATCTAACATAAATCCTTGAAGGACCGCTCTTTGCAGTCTTTATTTGCTGCTTGTTTGTAAACAACATTTCTAACTCAAGAATGGGGTTGAAAATGTTAGATTTGTCAAAGATTTTTGCTGCTGACTCCTCATCCTCATCACCCCCAAAGTTCATAGGAATCCTCTTATGCATAGTAAAAACATCAAGATCTCCTTCATCATCAGAAGCATCTGCAACATTCACTCTTGTATTGCTAGACTGACCCACCCTGGCCCTTGCCCCCAACATTAAGACAATCGCCTTCAACAACACCAGTAGCACCATTTACCAATGCATTACCAACTGTAGCACCAACCACAATCTGTCCACCTACATTACCTCCATTCTCAGTCTGAACACCGTTGCCACCTTCAATACCTTCCCCACAATATCCAGAGTACACCTCTTCTGCATCAAGATCTACTGCTGCTTGGAATTCTAAGTCATCATAAAAACTGTCATCACTTGAGGCTTCATACAAACCTCCATCACTCTGTGAATCACAATCAACCACACCATTACCTTTAAGATCTTCCACACCCTTGCCATTATCAACATTAACTCTCGTGTCCTTCTCAACTACCACTCTCTTACCTTTCTCAACAACCATTACCTTATCCTTCTCAACTGCCACCCCCCTTACCTTTGCCCTTAGTCACCCCATTATCTACTACCAACTCAGCCTCATCAGCCACAACTTCATCACCCACAACCTTATCAGCAACAACATGTCCAAGGTCTTGATAACCAATTAACTCCCTAGTCCCTTTTAGTGCAAGCCTACATGCTCCACGCAATTCACTCTCACGAAGAATTATCCAGACATGACCTTCAAGGTTCATGAACCATCTGGTATGTAGGCAACCTTGTCTAAGAAGATAAAACTAACCTCTCTAATATCAACATTATCCAATTTACAACAGGCCCCTCCAGTGTAGTCCTCATCAGTATGGGCTACTTTTTTGAATCCCCCTCCATAATCCATGATAAGTGTAACGTTTTTGCTTTCAGGAGCTGCAACAAATAAGTTGTAAAGTAATTAGAAAACGTGAATAATGGGACAAAACATAGACAAAGGATAAAAAACCCAAAAAAGAATAAAGCTTTGCATATGGGTGGGGGACCAATACCATAAAGAAAGTATTTTTTTTTTTGCTTATACCCCAATGTTCAAATCATTTCATTCGACAAAACCCTGCTTGCACAAAGTATTAGACCCTAAACCAACACTAAACCCTAAAATGACAAACTACGACTTTATTGAAATATTTGAACCATCAATAAATCCTAAACTGTATATTAAATTCAAAATTATGTGAAAACATAACAAAAAATTATAAAAGTAAAGCAAAACGAGAAAATAAATTACTGTATACGGGTGGGTCCAAATCCAACTCCAAATCGGACCTCATGGTCCACATTTTAGGAGAATGTTGGGTTTTTTGGATGCAATTTGTAATAATATACAGAATCAAAATACAATCGTACGAACTAGGTTTTCGGATCTTAAGAACTAGGATTTTTAGTTTTGGTAGAAAAATAAAAATAATCTAAGTGTTTTGTGGATATATATATACAAAGTATAAATACACTTAAAAAGTGCTGAAGTTGTGAAGTTGTTTAAAAATAGGGGACGTGGCAAGGCGTTTTTTCCACGAGATGACATTTTGTCTAGTTGGCGTGCCACGTTCGCATCCAAGCCCGAATTGAGCCCGTTGGGCATTTTGAGCAAAAAATGTTAAATTGTCAAAATTATTTTTTACAGGGCAAAAACCTACATTATGCAAACTTAATGGACATATTTAACAATTTCCCCATAATTAGCAACCACTCAATATCCAGTTAGGTTGATCGAATTGTTTTTTGTTTTGAGAACAACTAAATTTACCTCATATGCTCTTTACTGTCTTACAGTTGAAGTAAATGCAGAATTACTCTTCTATGTTTAATGAACAAAACAAAAGTTATATGATCTTTATTAATATATGGTCTGGGCTTGATTTCACATATTCCTTCCGTTGTACTGCGAAGTAAAATTCCAGCTTATGTATCTAACAAACATAGATTTATACTAAGATAATTTTATTATACCAATGTCTTATTAATTTTTTTTTGATAGATTACCCCAATGTCTTATTGTTGTTGGATACATGAAATTAATTTATGTGCAATCTGTAATTTTTTTGTTTTGAATATTTATGTTTCTAATATACGATAAATGGAAATTAAAGAATCTAATTTCATAGTACAATGCAAGAAAAATACCAAAGTAGAAAGAAAAATGAAGTATTTGCTAAAAAGTAGTTTTTGAATTTCCTAATTCAACATTACAAGACTAGTTTGGTCTTTTTGTGCAACAAAAAAGCAATTATACTAACAAAATATTTGTATAGGATGTGTTTGCCAACTAATTCTTAATGTAAGGGGTATTTGTTAATAAAACTAACCACTAAATTTTGTCAATGTTATTGCCTCTTGAGAGTGGCTCAACACTTCATGTTAGACTGATCCAATACTGCACTTGAAGTAACTTTACTCCAAGAGATACATGTATAGTAGTTCAAGAAAGGCCACACGTATGCCCTTAAATTCTTAAGAGATATTAAATTAAAACAATTGAACGATAGAGCTTACCTGGCTGAGAGTCGATAATGTCTTGATTTTTGACTGAATTTGGGACTAATGTTAGCTGCATTTGTATCCTATTTAGGTAATCAAGCCCGAAATAGTTCACTTGTATCTAGTGAATAAGACATTTTTTGACTGAATTAAATGATTCACATGAAATATCAACTCTTTAGTTCTTAGATTAAATTAAAGGCTAATAGGACAAATATAGCTCATGTAGGTTAAGTCCATAACTTTTGAGGTTGAATTTAGACTCTTGGGATGGAGAATGGGGACCATAGATCCACTTTTTTTTTTGTTTACTTCGGAAGACTCCAAGCTTTTATTTTGCATATTATTTCAGAGTCAAAAGAGGCTCCAATAAGACTTTAATTTCGAATGAATCCTTCAAAAACGAGGAGGAGCTTGATGCCAACCAGGAGAATAAATCAAAATCACGCCAAATGGGTCGAAACAAACCAAATGATTGAACATAAAAAAACCAGTCTACTTTGTGGGGCTTCACCATTTTGATTATGAATCTTTTCATAAATGTTGGTTTACAAATAATTTCTCGATTTTACAACCATACTCCAAGTGATCTACATGAATATAAGATAACTATTATTTAGAGTTCAAATAATAGGTTAAACATGGACAATAGGTCAAACATTTGAGATATTCCTTGTAATTTTGCGATTACAAAGTCAAGACAAAAGCAAAATAGAATAAAAAAAAACAAAGAAAGAAAAAATCTCAAGTAGAAGGCTTCACATTCCCCTACTCTCGTTGAGCAACTTCTAACCGTGTTCTCGATTTTTTCAAGTCTTTCTTTGCTTCATCGATAGTTTGAACCTTAATCACGTTTATCTTGTGCTTCTTCTTCAAAATTTTCAGGAACTTCTTTACACTTTGTACCCCATCTTAAGTAGATTGAATATGATTCACACTTCATTCTCCTACTTGTCATTAGCCTCGAAAAGGCGGATCCTTGCCTCACCAAGTTGTTCGTCCAATTTCTCAGTTGACATGTTTGCCTCCCAAGATTCTTTTATCGAATCAAGAACAATTGAACATCACTCATCATATAAGAAATTGATTCATAAACATAATGTGAAGTACTTTTGCCCATTTGTTCCATAATCCAATTATTAAATGCATTTCATAAGCATGCATGATGCTCCTACCTTCAAAGACCAAAGCACAAGCGACAATTGAGCTATGTTTCCTCAGTGAGTTAGGTTGTTCATCGTCTTTTCCAGTGGAAATAATATCATCCCACAATTGCAAAAGGATAAGCACGAGATTTAGGGAGAGAGCTAAAACCCAAATAATATAAAGCTCAACTAAATACTAGTTGAATAATGTTGGGTCTAGATTTTTGATTGCAAGAAGTGTTGCTAGAGGTATCAATATTGCCTTACTTTGAAGAACTTACGTCATTCTTAGCCCTATTTCAATGATGAGCAACATTGCTACTACCACTTTCCTTTAGTTCACAAAAAGCATACATTCTCTTTGGAAAATTATTAAGATCTTGACCATGGTTTCAATTGTGGCGAATTGTTCGAGATTACAAAAGTCTCAACATGAATATTAACTTTATCAAACTATTGACCATTGGCATGAGTGGAATCTTTTGCATTCTCGTGAGCATCTATTTGGCTTTGGTTCTTCGAACCATCTTCTTCATCAGACAATTGCATTGCCAAGATACTTAATATGAGTATTACCGACCACTTGTTTTAACCCTTTGAATAAAATCTTATGGAGAGGAAAGGTTTGCCTCGAATCCAAATTCTCAAAAAGACTTGTGCAAAGTGCTTATCCTCTAAAAATAAAGTTATTCTATCAAAGCATCTCGAAAGAAATTAGCTCTTTACTTACTTCCAAACCATTCACAACATTGAGGCAAGGTGAAGATGATGTGAATGATCAAACAAATGACATGCTCCAATGAATGCACAAGTCACCCATGTCGAAGGTCAATAGTTGGATAATGATGATGCTCATGCTAAGACTTATGTTATCCCAAGCAACTCGATCGTCATAGTTGAAGCCAATTAATCAAGTGGTCGGTGGTTTTTCCAAGATAAGTTTGCTTCTCGTGATCAAGGGAAAGCGGTAGTAGCAATGCTGATCGCCATTGGAAGAGGACTAATAAGGACTTAAGTTCTTCAAAGCAAGGGAAGGTTGATGCCTTTAAAGCATTTGCTTGAGAGTTTGCTTGAGAGAACAAAATTATACTGATGTGAATCCATTTTCTTGAGAGTTTTTCTTTGATTCCCTTTCTTCCATCCGATTTTTCTTTTGACTTGAATTTGTAATACTAAATATTACTACTTTACGATTAATACAAAATTACTTTCATTTATCTCACTTTGAGTAGGATGTTATTTTCTTATATTAGTAGCATCCGTTTCTTCAAGAAATAATTTAGTACAACTCAAACAAAGCTACTTATTTGAATTTCACGACTGAACTCAAAAAATATTGTAAGTCACCTACCTATTTTAATCAAGGGAAAAAGCATAAATCCTCATGTATGAACAGATTTTCAGTTCACCTTCATATCTTTATTTTTGTTGCAACTTAATGTCCCACCTATGTAAAAATGTGCAAACTCTCCCACGAGGCTGACGTAACAATCAAAAATACTAGCACACATCTAAATCATTAAGAATGTGCATCAAGTGTACTCTAAATTTTGCTAAGTTTGAAGGTACACTGCAAAAAAAATAAAAAAAGAAATATAGCTATGGAGATAAAGTGAAAAACGAGTTATACTATGTGGTATTTGATGCATTTTCACCTTTAATAAACACGATCAAGTTACAATGTAGTTCAAAATACATAACTCTAGAAGGTAGGGGGAGAGTGGGTGGGGGGGGGGGGGGGGAGGGGTATACAGTTTATACTTACTCGTTGGTTGATTGTTGATGACAAACGACACACAACATCCATTGTCTTGAAGATTTGCTCGAGTGTTTTGAGACCTCATTCTTTCATTGTGCTGGTGTTCATCAAAGTTGGCGATCGATTTTTATATGTTCCTTGTAAGGGCGTTGCTACACTCAAAATTGTGTCTCCTTTGGCGGATTCATCTTTGTCATTAATGGTAATTCAATTCTTCGCCCCGGACGAAGAGGAACCTCTCTCGAATGTAATCATTGTGATAGATTTGAAACAACCATAAGAAACAAACAAAGAGAGTTAGTTCTACAATATCCAAAGAAAAATAAAAAGCAACTCAAAAGGATAAAATAATCTTTCTTTTGGTTACTTTAAAGGCTAACTCAAGTGAACTAGTGTTATGATCGAAGCCTAAACCAACTTCCTTCTTGACTCTTGTCACGGAGTTCACTTTCCGAAAAATTGCAAAAGAAAACGAAAAACAGTCAGTTTCTTATTTGACTAACATATTCGAAATTAATGGGAGAAAGATGTGTGATTTGTAGAAGACATACAAAGTGTCAGAGAACTAATATGAAATCTACATGTAACATAGCTCTAAAGCAAATATACATTGACGTGTGCAGAATAAGTTGAAAAAGATTTTCGTAACAAGCGTGGAAGTTTCCTTTTTGTTGACGAAGAAAAGTGCACTTCTTACTCTCCGTATATACAGGCACAAGAAAGGAAAATATAGAAACTCATGGATTCAAAGGAAAGAAAGAAAGGCAACATTGAAAATCATCAGAATTTCCCTTGTTGAAGGTTGACCCGAGAAAACAAAAATTCTATACAAGGAGCCAAATGACAAAATTCCAAAGAAAAAAAGAGAAAAATATATATTATCTAAGATAAGAAATGAAAATAAAGAAGATTGGACAACAAGAATTTCCTTTCAACATAAATGGTTTGCGGCGAGGAAAAGAAAAAAAAGAGAGAAAAAAATTCAACGCTGAAGTCTCTTTTCCGTTAAATTAAGTTGGAATACATGATGCAATTATTCCATGCTTAAGATGAAATAGCCCTCCCAAAAAAATGAAAGAAAAGGAAAACATCAAAAAGAAAAAAAAAGGAAGAAAAAAACACAAGTAACTCATCTCACTAAACTCAAACCGTTCTTGAAAATAAAAAAAATCGAGTTTCCAAAGCAACGAAAAACAGAAACAATAGAAACTTAAACCTAATTTCTAAATAAAAAAGGAACCTTTAAAATTGGATTTTTAAATATTTAAGTTATGTGCTTAAAAATAGATTTTACGTTTTCAAAAATTAGACTTTTATATCAAAATACTTTTGCTTTTAAAATGATAAACAATAAGTTTAATTTTATGTGCGAGTCGAATTGCAAATGTAATAAGTATATCAACATTATAACACAAATTCACACGGTCCAACACAAAATTCAGTGTCTAACTGTTAAAACATGATTGTCAACTGTTAAATTTTCCCCTTTGATTCAATCACAATGTAATACTAAACTTCTAATTTGTGTTGGACAGTGTGAATTTGTGTCAACATTGCTACAATTGACACCCCCCAAAACAAACGTGTTTTAACAGCGACACTGTTAAAACACGTTTGTTTTGGGTTAAAAAAAAATAAAAACCAGTGACACTGTACTCCCTACAAGTCAAAATATAAGCACTTTGTTCCTAAAAGTGTATATGTAGAGCACTTCACCATCAACTATTCTTTTAACAATCTTGTAAATCTATCAGGTGTCCGAGCAAAGTAACACAAATATTATTCTCTTTTTGGGCGAGAGTTGGTATATAATTAACAATGCTATACTTTTTAGATAAAACTTGAATAAAATACAACATACAAAAATAGAAGTATAATCTTAGATGAATTCTTTTTATTTGAGTTTTTCACTCAATGGATAAGAAAGAAACTGACATATATTACTATTAGCTTATAGTTAAGTAAAAAAAATATTTTGTGAAGTAAGTATTTTATAGTTAGTTATCCTAAACTTGAGTAAAAATATTTTATTTGTTGAGTAATATTTTAATTTCACGACCATAAAATTAAATGAAGTATGTTATTTTATGAGTAATTTTTTTTACATGTAACTAAAAAATTAGTTCTCATTATCGAGTATCAAAACTTAAAGTTGAAAAGTTCCATTTATGAATTTAAACTAAAGTTTTAGTCGTATGTTGAACCAATAAAGCAATTGTCTTATTTAAGTGTACATTATTATCTAAAAAGTGAAAAACATGTATGTTGCTCGACCATAAAATGTTTAATTTGGATGATAAAACTCTTTCGAATTTTGATGGATACAACTATTTGTTTTTATGGTGAGATAATTGGTTAAACAAAGTATTAAAGGATAAAGTGCTTTAGCAAGATATTTAATTTCAATTTGTAGGGGGTAAACTGCGCAATCGGGTCCTTTTTGGGGGCGCTATGTGCTCTAGTTATTGGGTTTACACACAATATTCTATTAGACAACTCGAGCCGGTTGTTGAGATTGTAAAACACTGGTGTCAGTGGATCATGGATGGAGAATTTCGAGTCGTTTCCTACGAAACAATCAAAATTATATGATTTTTAGAGTGACCGAAATGAATAAGGCTTGCAATTTTGAAACTTCTGTATTTGCCAATTTAGCTTTCTTCCACTGAAATGAAAAAAGGTTCTCTATACTTAGGCACGTAGAAAATGATCTGCATATATATCTAAATGTGTGCCATTTTATAAGAATATCGTTAAGTTCTATCAATTTTGTAGTTTGTGATACATAAAAATAATGATAATTACTAACTCTTTACAACTATAAAAACTAATGTCTTCTTCTAAATAAATGCTTTTTTTTTTTTTTTTTTTATTTCATGCTGTTTTTTCTAATATGTTAATTAAATATTTTTGAAACTTTTCAAAACGTTTTCGAAACTCTTCGAAACGATTCCAATATTGAATTCACGGAAACATAGTATCAAACCGAAACTTTAATCAACTTTTCCCTACCCTTATCCCTTATTGTATCAGTTATTTCATAGGAGGTCATTATTATAATTATACTCGAGGCTTTCATAATTAGATAAGACTAATGGGTTATAATAGCAATTATCCCTATACGATATATAAGTCGACTCCACTTCAAATAAAAAAAAAAACCCAATCTTTTTACCCTTTTACAGAAGCAACCAATGGCCACTGTTTCCGGTACCCCCAACCTCGTCGACCACCAACACCAGCACGACGATCACTCCTCCAACGACGCCGTTTCCGATTCTTCTTCCCCCACCACCACCACCACCGGAACCTCAAACCCTAGCTCAAACACCACCAAGCTTCTGCATGTCTCCTTCAACCAGGACTACGGCTGCTTCTCCATGGGAACCGACGCCGGATTCCGAATATTCAACTGCGATCCCTTCCGCGAGCTATTCCGCCGAGACTTCAACGGAACCCGCCGGCGGAGGCGTCGGCGCCGTCGAGATGCTGTTCCGATGCAACATACTCGCTTTAGTCGGTGGCGGCGATTGGCCGCACTATCCTTTGAACAAGGTCATGATATGGGACGATCATTTAGGTCGGTGTATCGGTGAATTATCGTTCCGGTCTGAAGTCCGTGGGGTGAGGTTAAGGAGGGATAGGATTGTTGTGGTGCTTGAGCAGAAGATTTCAGTGTATAATTTCGCGGATTTGAAGCTGTTGCATCAAATCGAGACGATTGCGAACCCTAAGGGGTTATGTGTGGTGTCTCAGGTGACAGGGTCCGTTTGTGTTGGTCTGTCTTGGGTTGCAGAAGGGGGCAGGTTAGGGTGGAGCATTATGCTTCCAGGAGGACTAAGTTTATTATGGCGCATGATTCGAGGATCGTGTGCTTTGCGTTGTCGCAGGATGGGAACTTGCTGGCTACTGCTAGCAGTAAGGGAACGCTGGTCCGGATTTTTAATACGCATGATGGGAGTTTACTGCAGGGGGGGTAAATTTAACGCTGGTGATTCGCTCTGTGATACATCATGGCCTATTAATTACGTGTATAATGCTACTTTTGGTTATATCTTTTACAATGGTTTTCCCATTTTGCACTAACCTACATTTTTGTTATTCTCTGTTAGCCACAAAGTAAATAGACTTTCTTTGGGTGAAGATCTGAACCTAAAAAAAAAGGGTAGCCTGGTGCACGAAAGCATCCTCGCAATGTGAGGGTCCGGGGAAGGTCCCACCTCAAGGGTGTATAAGGGGCAAGCCTTCCCCTGTCAAATTTGACAAGAGGCCGCTCCTAGGACTTGAACCCGTGACCTCTCAGCCACACAACAACACCTTCAGTCACACAACACCACCTTTGCCGGTGCGCCAAGGCTCCCCTCCGGGTGAAGATCTGAACTAAATTCTTCAAAATGGAACCTCGTAATTTGTGCTCTAATATTAGTGCAGAAGAACACCGTGTTTTATGTGTTTGCCGTATAGCATTGTAGCAATATTATCTCCTTAGGTTATTCTTCATCTGATGACTGTATATGTCTTGTATGTATTTCCGATAGTAGAGTCTTAAGAGTGGAATTTCTGAAAGCGATTTGTCTTCCTTAGATATATCAAATATGTTCTATATATGACATTGAGTTATGTCGGGCTCACTCATACTTAATTTACGACTTATGAAGAAATCGCCATGAACTTGTTTTTAGAATAATAATTTGAGAAAAACATAGAATCAGTCTGATGCTACCAATGCATGGATTTACTCATTGGATTTTGTAAACTTATTTGCTGCCATTTTCTCACCAATGATTTTTGACACCGAACTTTAAGTTGGAAAGTAAAAGTTTCAATGACCATGAAGGGTCAAGGCAGTGGTTATAAGTGGTAGAAGTCGAATCGAATTCAAGATGTATTATGCAGGAGCATAAGGTGAGGATAGAGGGAGGGATTCTGTCATCGTCTTTAGGCCCCATGTATTATTTTTGGGACGTAACTTTTGTTTAGTATTGCTTTCTTTTGTTAGCTGGCGGTAAGTTTCCCTGGATGTCTATTTTTATCTCAGGCGCGTATGTTGTTAAGATGAAAGGCCATTATATCTATTTTCTTCAATCGAGCTGGGGTGTGATTGAATAAATTAGCGCTGTGACGATGTGCTTTCCTTCTGTTTGGATTGTTCCTCAATATTTTGAATCTATTCGTTGGACGTAGTGTGTAATATGCTATTGTTGCATGATGGTTTCTGTTTCATTTGTTGTATATTTGCCTGTTAAGCCACATTCTTTTCAAACAATGTATTCACGAAACACATGTTTGTAACAAACTATTGAATATACTAAGCAGGTAAGGAGGGGTGCTGATAGAGCAGAAATATATAGCTTGGCATTCTCACCCACGGCCCAGTGGCTGGCAGTGTCGAGTGATAAAGGCACTGTTCATGTTTTTAGCCTTAAGACTAATTCGGGACATGAGAAGATGACTGGACCTCCTGAACCCAGCTCTCCTGTTGCAACACCAGGTTCTCCGTTTTCTTTCATTAAAGGTATGCGTTTGTGAACTACTGAATTTTATATTTTTTCTCGGTTGTTAATATCACAGACTGTCTGTTTGTCATCATGGATTAGTTAGCAATGGTATGCAGCCTATCAAGATGTTTTCCTGGAAATTTAGAGATGGTATAGATCATTTGGTAGATTGGGCATCCTGAAAAGAAAAAACTGTACTGGTGGGGGGTCTAGCTGACTTGGAAGTTGGAAGCATGAAATTTAACCAGTTTTTGGAAAAAGAAGCTATACTGTTTGAAGTAATGACACCTTTAGTTTATAGTGAGCTTTAACTGAGTTTGCTAAAGATCCTTTCCCAATTGTTATCCCGATCACGATAACTTGTATCTAGGTCTGGAATATCCGCACTGTTGGTTGGTAATCTTATCTTGTTAGGCATCATTTCATTAATGATGTTAGACATTCTGGCCTCGATCTCTGTTCTGATTGGCACTTTGACTTACCATATATCCATGTTATGTTGCAGCGGATTCTTAAAATTGTGTTTATCAAGTATGTTCTAATGTACTCCAAAAATGTGTTCTGTTATCATTAGAAATTTGTCTTCTTCATGTTACTTTTGTGTTTCTTTGGGTGTCGCCTAGTAAATGAACTTCATACTTGCTTACCCTTAATCACCACTTCCTAGGGTGAATTATAGGAAGTTACAAGTAAGTAGAGAACGCAAGCCACCTTCCTTTGTGGGTCTAAGTCAAGCTCTCACTTTTGCAGGAGTGCTGCCTAGGTATTTCAGCTCTGAATGGTCTGTGGCTCAGTTTCGCTTACCTGAAGGATCACAATATGTTGTTGCGTTCGGACACCAAAGAGATACAGTAGTGATACTTGGCCTCGATGGAAGGTCAGTTTGCAAATTCCCACTCTTAATTGTCTTATATCTGTAGCCAGCTTCTGTTAAAAGAATACATTCCCCAACATGTTCTGCCTTCTTTAAACATTGTATAGGCGCCCCTCTCTGTGTGTGCGTGTATAATCTTCTTATACTATAGTTTCATGAGTGGAATTTAAGTGCAGTTTCTATCGCTGCAAGTTTGATTCGACTACCGGTGGGGAGATGACACAATTGGAGTATCACAATTTTCTAACGCCGGAAGAAGCTTTCTAGGCATGTATTTACATGAGCATTTTCCTTTTATCCCCTGCTGATTCCTGGGTTCATCTTGATGTAAAATTGTAAATATTGAATGTAAATATTGTGCTCGACTGTTTGAGACTGAAAATAATTTAAGTGAAAAACCTGAGAAATATTAAAAAATCTTTTATTAGTATGTGAATCACTTTTTTTCGTTTCTTCTTTCTTACCATTGACCGGGCTTGGTGATGTGTGATATGAACAATGTTGGTGACGAAAAGCAGAGGCGTATGGGTTGTTCCGATCATTGTAGGACTTTACTAACTCGTTGGACCTCGTTTTGGATTCAAATTAATTAATCGAGACGAGTTGTTAAAAATAAAATAAAGTTAATCGAAATGGTGTTTCCAGCCCCATTTTGCAAACTTCAAGACCGATACTTTAATCATAAAAAAAAATCACAACAAAACAAGGAGTCAAGGATATGTAAGATATTCCAGGGGAATATTCCTTAGAAATCATAAAAGTAGTGGATCATTTGAAAGGAAAAAACTGGATTATCGATTAGATTAAACTTGATTGTAATAATCTCCATCTAGTTTGTACCTGTTGCGCCTGTATAAATATTTGGCGTTGAAGATTTTTTATACGGGTATAATAAGTGCGGTTTAACGAAAAGTCATATAAATCAACTTAGAATCTAAGTGCGGTTGAGCTAAAATCTCATTAATACTAAATAAATGAATGGAGAATAAAGTCGCTATAAAAATAATGCAGCAGTCAAGATTTAAGATAAAGTTTCCCACCTGCCACAGCCATGTGCCATCCTACGACATATGTATCTTAATTTCCACGAAAGTGTGATCCATCAAGAAATCTGCTCCCATTTATTTTAACAGAAAAATGCAGCATTTTGAATTGTACATCAACAGTTAATATTAAATAAACAAATATAGCTTGTGAGGCACTAGCTTACAGTCAGCCACGACTAAAACAATATTGTCATACTCTAGTGACGCACTCATATTCACAGTTTCACCTCCCTAATGACGCACTCATATTCACAGTTTCACACGAAGCCGACATATTATTCAAAATTATCCGGCAATAGTGTTAGTAAAATATACAAGTAGATAGTTCTAGAATTTGATTCACAAGTATTATATGTACCCAGCTTATAAATCATATCTTGTTCATTCATTCTTCATATGGAATTTAACAAAATCCTCCAAATAGTTTTAATTTTGTATTGATGACAATGATTAAGGTGTATGGTCACCCTCTTTCCCCTGCAGCACAGAGAGTTCTCCTCGCTCTAGCAGAGAAAGATCTCCAACACGAATTCATATTCGTTGATCTAGCAACCGGTCAACAAAAAAAAGAACCCTTTATTTCATTCAACGTGAGCACACAATTTATATACTCAAAAGCTTGAAACTAATTACTATTTATTTTATTTATAGAATTTCTCTATTTTACAGCCATTCGGACAAGTTCCAGTTTACGAAGATGGTGACTTGAGACTCTTTGGTAAACACCAAAGTTTTCTTTTATTACATTTACATTCATTTGATATAATATTTTGATTTCCATAATGAGTTTGTTCAATGACAGAGTCGAGGGCTATTACAAAATACATAGCATGTGCATATGCTGACAAGGGAATATCATTAGTACCCGAGGATCTGAAAGAGGCGGCGATCGTTGCAGTTTGGTCAGAAGTGGAAGCACAGAAATTTGACATAGCAGGTCAAAAGTTGAGCTTCGAGCTTCTTGTGAAGCCATTCCGGGGGGTGACTCCTGATGAGGCAGTTATTGAACAATTCCAAAACAAGTTGGCTCCAATTCTGGATGTGTACGAGGCCCGTTTGAAGGAGTCCAAATACTTGGGAGGCGACAACTACTCGCTTGCGGATCTGCACCACGTGCCTATCCTTAACAATTTGTCGAACACTAAGGTTAAGCCTTTGTTCGATGCACGTCCCCATGTCAGCGCCTGGTGTGCTGATCTCCTGGCCCGCCCCGCCTGGCAAAAGGTGCTTGCAGAGGCCAAGTTCTGATGAAAGCGATCTGTGTACCTACGCTCCCTTTTTTTCTCTTGTATGAGTGTATTCAGTTCCTGTTTTCATGAGTTGATCATAGTCAACTCTTGTGTTTCTTATAGCTCACTTTCAAATAAAATGTATTTGCTTGCTACAAACTCTACTAGTTTTTACTGTGTTGAATTGTCTGTTTCCTTCTCCATCCAATAGAAGCTAAAAGTAATTGAATTGCAGCAACTTTATAAAGATGCATGTTGACATTGTAAAAATGGATAATCACATCAACACCAAAACCCCTTTAGAGTAGTGAACAAGCTTTCATCACAAGTAAAAGGAACGAGATCAAAATTTTATTCAATGTCTGCACTGATGGGACTTTCTCTCTACCCAATAATTGTTTGGGTGTGCAATTTTCAGCCGCCAACTTTGAGAACATGATTCACGTCAAGAAGTAGCTATCCGATCCAACCATTGATGACTTGAAGTATACAAGCTACCAACTAACTAATCATGTTTCATGCACAAAACGTACCTATCAATTCCGGTTTGCACATAACACATCTCCATCCAGAGAGGCTCTTCTCAACGCGGGGTTAACATATCTGGGATATGTTGGGTGATGCTTTACGTGGTGCAATCGAAAAGAGGGCGACGACACCATCTGAGAGTACCTAGATAGAGCTTGTGCTTCGGCTAGTTGGAGGACTAGATTTAGCAAGGCAATAGTTGAGAATATGACAATGAGAAACTCTTATCATTCAGTGCTTTTTATTTCTCTTGAGCCACGGAGCAGAGATAGGGATGAATGGGCCCGGGATAAGCGGTTTAGGTTTGAGGCGTGCTGGACATATGAGGCCGAATGCATAGATATTGTGAGGCAGTTTTGGGAGGATATAACGTGTGGGGAGAATGAACATGATCTGTCGACAAAACTTAACCGTTGTCGAGTGGGTCTGGTCCAGTGGTCGGACTTGTCGGGGTCAGAAACCAAAAAACGCATAGCGGATCTTGTGGCACGAATTAAAGTGTTGAGAGAAGGACCAATTTCGGTAGAGTCTAAAGCAAAAGAAGCAGAGTTGAATTGGAGATCATGATGGACAAGGAAGAGCTATACTAGAAACAAAGGGGGAAAGTGCAATGGTTAAAAGAGGGCGATGAGAACACTTCTTATTTCCACAAGAGGGCAAGCGAAAGAAAGAGTAAGAATACGGTTAAGGGGCTTAGGGACGAGGCGGGCACGTGGCAGGAGACTAGACCGACAATTGAGAAAATTGTAGTTAACTATTTCCAAAATATCTTTACTTCCATTCAGCCGGATAATGAGGAGGTCGATGATGTTCTAAGGGTGGTCCAGGCAAAGGTCAGTCCAGAGATGAATCAGGAACTTAGAAAGCCTTTTACATCGGAAGAGGTAACCAAGTCCCTTTCGATATGTACCCCCTAAAATCCCCTGGGCCTGATGGTTTTTCCCCAATTTTCTTTCAAAAGTTTTGGTATGTCCTTAAATCCGAGGTGATTTCCTTTGTTCTAAATTTAAATAATCGTTGTTTCCCTGAGTCTGTTAATTTCACTCACATCGTACTCTTTCCTAAATGCAAGGATCCGGAACTCAGCACTCTGTTCCGGCCTATATCTCTATGCAATGTGAGTTGCAAAATAACGTCGAAAACAATAGCCAATAGAATCAAGTATTTCCTTCCCGATATTATCTCTTATGCACAGTCTGCTTTTGACCCGGAAAGACTTATCACTGAAAACATCCTCGTTGCATTTGAGCTTAACCATTTTTTGAAGAACAGGCGAACATGGAAAGCGGGTTACATGTCATTAAAGCTTGACATGAGTAAGGCGTACGATCGGGTCGAGTGGTACTTTCTTGAAAAGGTATTGCTTGGATTAGGTTTTGAGTGTAGTTTTGTGTCCCCTTATCATGTCTTGTGTTCGTTCTGTGTCCTATGCTCCGATGATAAATTGTTGTGAAGTTGGTCACATTTTTCCGGAGAGAGGTCTACGATAGGGTGACCCCTATCACCATAACTATTTCTTTTTGTTATGGAAATCCTTTTAGGTCTGATTTGTGATGCGGAAAGAAGGCAAGCCTTGAAAGGAATTGCTTTGAATCGTCTAGCACCCCGTGTTTCTCATCTTCTTTTCGCTGATGACACCATGTTGTTCTGCGAGGCAAAAGAGGAGCCAAATCAGGTGATCTTGTCGGTGCTTGATAGATTTGCCAAGGTGCCAGGCCAGGTTATTAACGCTGATAAGTTGGTGGTGGTCTTTAGTAAAAATACAGCAGAGGATTGTCGGCGTGGGGTTACAAGAGTCGTAGGTATGAATGTGGCGGGGAAACAAGACAAGTACTTGGGTATACCGTCAGAGACTGAGAGATCAAAAAATGAGATGTTTGATTTTCTAAGAGAGAGGGCGGGGAAGATGTTTTAGGGATGGAAAGAGATTTCCTTGTCGGGCGCGGGAAATGAGACTTTGATTAAATCAGTGGCGCAAGCTACACCGACTTTTCTTATGGGATGTTTTCGTCTTCCCGAGACCATCTTAAAGGAGTTAGAATCTCTTGCAAGAAAATACTGGTGGGCGATGGGACGCGTAATAAAATGCATTGGTTGGCCTGGAAACTGTGTCGAAGGAAAAAAGATGGAGGTTTGGGATTCTGGGATTTGCGTGCTTTTAATGTCGCCCTTCTTGCAAAATAGGTGTGGCATATTTGGAAATATCCGTATAGCTTGATTAGTCAATCTTCAAGGCTAAATATTTCCCAAATTGTTCGATATTTGAGGCGAGAAAAGGAAACGGTCACTCCTAGAGTATACGCATCGCTATAATGGTAGTTAAGAAAGGTTTACGGTGGCAGATTGGAGATGGCTCTCAAGTGCGAATTGGACGGGATGGGTGGCTGCCCAGACTCGCGTCATTTAGGCCGACACCCCCATTTCCAACGTGCATACAGACCTGATGGTGAGAAATCGTTTAGACGGGGATACATGGCAATGGAATGCGGCGCTGATAAAGGATATATTATGGGATGTGGATGCAAGACTGATCCTTTCCATCCCTTTAGGTGCTCGATCTAACCACGACATACATATATGGCACCACAACAAGTCGGGAGTGTTCTCGGTCCAAAGCGCTTATCATCTCATCATGGACCATAATCTGTTAGCTAAAAATCAGGCCGCTTCGAGCAGTGAAGAGTATAATTGGAATCTGATATGGCGTATGAGAAACCCGAATAAAATTGAACATTTTTCGTGGAGAGCTTGAGTTGATATTCTGCCAACCCGATGCAACCTAGCGTGTAGACACATTGTTACAGAAACAGAGTTTTTTGTGTGTCACGAAGAGGGGAAAAATGCACGTCATATCCTTTTCTTTTGTCACGTAGGGAGGCAGGTTTAGGTATTACCTCAGTTTCCTCTTGTCGCCATAATCAGGGAGCGGGAATGTGTTAAGAAGTGGAGTCGACGCATCTTAAAAGCGGTGGGGGTACATGAATTCTCGATGGCTGCTATTATTATATGGGCCTTGAGGGGTAATCGCAATAGAATTTTAGCGGGGGATAAGGCGGCTATGCCAGAAGAGACTGCTTCTTTTTGCAGCTCATATCATAAACAATGAGCTTGCCTTTACACTTTATGTTCGCAGTTAAAGAGAGAGAAAGAGAAATGAAATGGAAAATCTGTTATCTATTAATTGGTACGGTTATGAGTATAAATACAGATTAGTTGGTTAAGCTGCCAACTCAACTGCTAACTAACAAGGCTATTTACATAAAACTACCTGAACTAATAACTATTTACAGAATGGAATAACAGAAAACTAAAACTCTCCAATATAATCCAATAGCCTCCCCTCAAGCTGAACATGAGTGAGGATCTCGAAGGTTCAGCTTGGAAATCCATTGTTTGAAAGCAGGGCCAGCAAGAGACTTGGTGAATATATCAGCTGCTTGTTGAGCACTAGGACAAAACTGAGGGAGAAGAAAACCGAATTTGAAACAGTCCCTGACCAAGTGACAATCAATTTCCAAGTGCTTGGTCCTCTCATGGAAGACAAGATTCTGAGTGAGGTGAATGGCTGAATTGTTGTCACAATTCAGTGGGATAGGAGTGGTAACAGATATTTGTAAATCACTGAGGAGATGAGAAATCCATTTCAACTCACAGGTGGTGTGAGCAAGGCTTCTATATTCTGCCTCAGTGGAGGATTTAGAGACCGTGGTTTGTTTCTTTGTCTTCCAGCTAATAAGGGAGTCTCCAAGGAATACACAAAAGCCACTGAGGGACCTGCGAGTGTTAGGATAAGATGCCCAATCAACATCACAGTAAGCTTGAAGTTGCAGGGGACCTGAAGCAGAATAGAACAGTCCCAAAGAAGGAGAATTCTTCAGGTAATGCATAACTCCAAGGGTAGCATTCCAGTGCTGAGTGGTATGGGCATGCATGAACTGACTGAGCTGATTCACTGTATAGCAAATGTCTGGTCTGGTCATATTCAAGTACAACAACTTGCCAACCAATCTTCTATATTGTTCAGGGTTGGAGTGAAGAGGGCCAGAATCAAGGAATTTAAAACCCTTAGGGCAGGGTAAGTCAGCTGGTTTGGCGCCAGTTAAGCCAGCATCCTGGATGATATCAAGGACATACTTTCTCTGATTGATGAACAAACCAGTAGAAGACCTGAACAACTCCAATCCCAGAAAATACTTCACATCACCAATATCTTTGACAGTGAACTGGGAATGAAGGTGAGATTTGATGTTCTTGATAAGAGATAGGTTAGGGCCAGCAACTAGGACATCATCTACATAAACAAGGAGAGCCACAAATGTAGGGCCAGAAACCATAGTAAAGAGACAGTCATCTGCCTTAGATTGAGTAAAACCAAAAGCCAGAAGGCACTTAGTGAACTCCAAGTTCCACTGCCTAGAGGCCTGCTTCAAACCATACAGTGACTTATTTAGTTTGCAAACTTGTCCAGGCTGTGCCTTAAGGTATCCCAAATGAGGCTTGAGATAAATGTCTTCATCAAGGAAGCCATGCAAAAAGGCATTGTTTATGTCAAGCTAGTGAATGAACCAGTTGAAGTGAGTAGCTGCTGCAAGAAGGATCCTTACTGTGACCAACTTGACCAAAGGGGAAAAAACTATCAACATAATCCAGTCCAAAGACCTGGTTATAGCCTTTAGCCACTAACCTTGCCTTATGCCTGTCTATAGTGCCATCAGGCTTTAACTTCAATTTGTATACCCATTTAGAACCAATTGGATGTTTACCAGCAAGAAGGTCCATTAGGGTCCATGTTTTATTCTCCTCAAGAGCAGAAAGTTCTGTCTCCATAGCCTTGATCCATAGAGGATCAAAAGATGCTTCTTTGAAAGAAGAAGGTTCTGTGTGAGCAGAAATGTTGGCTAGAAAACTGATATGAGAGGGTGAAATGTGGGGGTTAATGATATATGGAAAGGTGGGATGAGTATAGGGTGAAGTCATAGATAGAGGAGTAGCAGGAGGTGTGAAGGGATTGCTGGCACGAGATAGCACAAAATCCTTGAGATGAGATGGTTGTTTAGAAGGTCTTGTGCTTCTCCTGAGATTAGGGGCTACAAGAGGTTGTGGGAAAGGAGGAGCAGGAGAGGGAATATATGCAGGTGAAAAGGCAATATCTGGAGAAGAAGGAGTATATGCTGGTAATGGTGAAAGATGAGAAGCAGCTAAAGGTGTATCTGCAACAGTGAGTTCATCAATGCTGAGAGCATGCAATGGGGTGGATGGCAATTCCACAGTATAGGAAGAAAAGGGAAAATGGGATTCATGAAATATGACATCCCTGTTGATGATGATCTTTTGATCATGAAACCTGTAAATCTTGTAGGTTTTCTGTCCAGGAACAAAACCAAGAAAGCACCCCTTAAAACCCTTGCAACTAACTTGTCCTTCTGTGGTTGAGTGTTGGCAGTGAACACAAGACACCTAAAAACTCTAAGCTCATCAATGTCAGGCCTCTTAGAGAATAGGACTTCATAGAGAGATCTCCACTAGAGTTGTTTGCTAGGAGTTCTATTTATCAGGTATGTAGCCATGAGCAGTGCATATCCCAGAAGTGTGAAGGCATATCTGTTTGAAACAGCAAAGCTCTAGTGACTTGGAGGAGGTGTCTATGCTTCCTCTCCACTACTCCATTCTGCTGGGGTGTATATGGGCAGGATTTCTGGTGAATAATACCCAACTCAGAGAACAAAGCTTGACAGGTAGAGTTAGTAAACTCTGTCCCATTATTAGACCTGACAGTCTTGATAGTAGAAGAAAACCGAGTCTTCACATAGCAAAAGAAATGCTTTAAAGTACATGGAACTTGAGCTTTATTATTCAACAAAAAAGTCCACGTAGATCTAGAGTGATCATCCACTATAGTGAGTACATAGTGTGCACTGCTAGCAGTGGCTATCCTATAAGGCCCCCAGAGATCAATATGTAATAGCTCAAATACAGCTGTAGTAACTGAAGTACTGCTAAGAAAAGCAAGTCTGTGAAATTTAGACTGAGTGCAAACAGTACAAGGAGCTAATGTATCACCACCAGAAATATTTGTAGTAGAAGATAAATGTTTGATAGCATCAATGGAAGCATGTCCCAGTCTCTGATGCAAGAGGTCCAAACTGAGAGTGCCAACAGTAGAGTGTCTAGAAAATTGTTGTGACTTGCAAGTGTTTGGATCCAGCAGGTATAAGTTGCCTCTCAGATGACCAGTTGCCACAACAGTATTAGTCAGTGGGTCCTGTAAAATGCAACCAGAAGATGTGAAAGTGCACTCCAAGTTAGAGTCAAGTGCAAGTTTGGAGACTGAGATCAAGTTAAACTTAAAATCAGGAACATGTAATGCATTTTTCAGCACAATCCCAGGGGTGAAATTCACATGGCCAGTGTGTTTAACAAATTTGATAGAAGCATCAGGGAGATATATGGGAGTTATGTGGGTAGTAGGATTAGGATGGCTAAGAAAAGATGCATCTATAATCATATGACTGGATGCTCCAGTGTCCAATATCCAACATCCAGGTTGTAAGGAACAACTAGCTAGGGAAGAAGCAAGGTTAATACAGCAAAGTCACCAAAGTGAGCAAAGTTCACTCTGTTAGGCTCTTTACTGTTCAACATAGGCTGCACATTCCCTTGGTCCATCATGGACTTCTTCATCCTGAAAAAATCTTGCTGAAAAGTTAGAAAACCAGGAGCAACATCAGTAGAGGGTTGAGGAAAAGGACTCCCTGTGCCAACTGCATGTGCATAGGCCTTCCCTTGAGGTCCAAAGGAACCACCAATCTGTTTGCCCTTTAGTTCTCTAAACCAGTCAGTCACCCCAACAAGTTTCAAACAAGTGTCCTTGGTATGACCCTTTCTTTTGCAGTGCTCACAGAACCTATCAGGCTGGTTCTTCTGAAATTCTCTACCATTCTTAGAACTAGGTATATAAGAAGGAGGTTTAGGTCCAGATTGTTTCACAAACATTGCAGAATGATCAATGGGGTCAGTGATGGCTAATTGGATCTCTTTTTGCTTTTCAACACGCATTACCATAGAATAAGCTTTCTCAACCAAAGGCAGGGGATCCATGCCTAGAATCTGACTCCTCACAGACTCATACTCATCATTTAAGCCCATAAGAAATTGCATTAGTCTGGTGAGTGAATGAAATGAAAGAGAGTGTTGTGCTATGTTACATGTGCATAAAGTAGCAGCATGACAGTGCAACTAATCACATGCACAACACAGGTAAGTTCATCCCAAAGTCTCTTAAGTTTAGTGTAGTAGGCAGAAACTGAAAGAGAACCTTGAGAGCTAGAAGACCTCTCTGTGTAACTGATATAAGCGAGGTCCATTGCTCATGCCAAAATGAGCTTCTAACTGATTCCATAAGCAGAAAGCTGAATCAACAAACATGAAGGCATCTGATAACTCATCAGAAACAGATCTGAGAATCCATGAGGAGACAAGGCAATCAACACGTAGCCACTCCTCGTAGTCCTCATGCGAAAGATCAGGCATCTTCGCTGCACCAGTAATAAAACCTAATTTGCATTTAGCACCAAGCGCGAGATTCACCGTGCGATTCTAGGGGAGATAGTTAGCAACTCCAGTTATCGGCATTGATGTAAGAGACATGCCGATGTTATCGGAGCTCTGCAATTGAAGAATACCGCCAGATTTAGTGGTGGTCGCCGGCGCAACAGTCGATTGAGCTGAAGACGACGGAGAATCGGAATTCGTCATCGTGATAGGCAAAATTGAGCAGTAAACGATCGAACAAAAATTAAATTCGAAGATCGCAGAAGATTAATCGGTTGCAGTAAATCGAAATTGAAGCTTTGAAGCTTCAACAATGGCGGAAACGTACGGATCAGCACCAATTGGCGAATGATACCATGTTCGCAGTTAAAGAGAGAGAAAGAGAAATGAAATGAAAAATCTGTTATCTATTAATTGATACGGTTATGAGTAGAAATACAGATTAGTTGGTTAAGCTGCCAACTCAGCTGCTAACTAACAAGGCTATTTACATAAAACTACCTGAACTAATAACTATTTACATAATGGAATAACAGAAAACTAAAACTCTCCAATATAATCCAATACTTTACGAGATCCGACGACGCATGGTGATGATTCTCTGTGGATGCCACCGAACAAGCCTTGGCTCAAATGCAATTTTTAATGGTGCAGTTTTTGAGGACGTGGGGGAGTCGAGCATGGCGCGGGTGCAAAGGCGTTTTCTTGGTAACCTTGGACCTCAAAACTCGGAGATTATGGCAGCTTTTCTCGCCATCAAATTCGATGTTGATCATGGATGGAGAAACGTTGTATTTGAGCGCGACAACTTGGAGGTGCTTAACGCTATAGAAAACAAGACGATCATTGGAGCGCATGGGGGTTCTGTTATAAATGACATCAGGGACTTATGCCGCGACCAACGAGGTTTCCTCTTACATTGGATTCGGCGCGAAGGAAACAAGGATGCACATCAGTTGGCTCGCACAACAACCTCGGATATAGATTGGATTGGAACCTGTTCATTTGATCCTCACTGATGTCCTGCTATTTTGAGTTTATTGTGTTCTGTTATGGAGTCTGTAGCATGTCTTCATGCATATTGTTGGGACATTGTTGGCCTGTTTTTTCATTTAGTGAAATGAAAGTTTGGTTTAAAAAAAAAAAAAAAAAAAGTTCGGTTTAGCTAAAAGTCATAATAAATCAACTTAGAAGTTAGAATCCAATAAGTGCGGTTGAGCTAAAATCTCATTAATACTAAATAAAGCACGCGTTGTCTGCTCTCTCCTTGAGCTCCCCAAAAGTCACCTGGGGTCACCCGCCACCTGCTCTCTCCAGTGAGCTTTGCACTTCTTCTTCCTTTTTGATTCCTCTTTCTTCCTTGATTCTTCTTACCTCTGGTTTTTTTTCTCGCTCTCAATATGGAAAACAACACACAAAATCAGATTGCTGACCTACTAAACAACACCACCCTAAAATGCTCTTCCGACACAACTAGCCAACCGATTCCACAAACGGGTTTCACTTTACTGGTCAACATTTTCACAGAGAAGCCACAACATCTAAGCATCTTCAAAAGCACCATTTCAAATGCTTGGAAAACCCAACAAAAAGTCTTTTTCAATCACCTAAACCATAATCTCCTTTCTTGTGTTTTTGAGCTTGAAGATGATCTTGAGCAAGTTATGAACAAGTCTTGGACCTTCAAAGACCATCAAGTCATCCTAAATCGATGGCCCCCAAACAAAGCTCTATATCAAATTGACCAATCAAAAGCTATTTTTTGGTGTCAAATCATTCATCTGCCCATCTCCTATATGACAAGAGAAAATGCTACACTTATCGGAAACAAATTGGGCACCTTCCTTGATATGGAGAAATTCGATTTTGTTGCTCTGTGGAAAGGAACACTCAAAATCAAAGTTGAGATCTCCATCACCAACCCCCTTTCCGACAAAATCACCATCCCTACAGGAGAAAATGAAACGCTCACAGTGGAAGTCCGATTTGAAAGAATCAGAGACTATTGCTACGCATGCGGTCGGTTGGGTCACATAATAACCCAGTGCAAAGAAACATCAGGTGGCGCCGCCACCGATGTCCGGCGAACAGGTCCATGGCTAAAAGCTGACAACAAACTCATCACAAACCCTTTTTTGACATTGGGCCTCTTAGCCCAAACCCTAATCCAAGCCCAATAAAGAAAATCCCACCCATAACACCTCCTACAAAGCCTACTGAAAATTGCACAGCCCAAACCTCAGTCCAACAGACCACACCAGAAAAAAATTCTCACCTTCTCGCATCTTCCCCTACCCTCCAAAAAAATCCCATAATAACATTCAACTCCACCGCTAACCCACCTACTGATCATCCACCTCAACCAGGTAAAAATACCATCCCCGCCCCACCATTGGCCTAAAAAACCCACCTCTCAACAGATTCACAAACCTCCACAAACTCCCCCACTTCAAACTCTAAACTGAGACCTAAAAAGAAGCGATTCAGATCCCTAAACCCCTCCCCAGATATTAACCAAAGCCCAGGAAAAAAACAAAAAACTCCTATCACTGGAAAAAATCCAAATTCCTGTCTATCCTATATCCCAAAC